>OX387715.1:30555830-40555830 GCA_947577245.1 Andrena bucephala | reverse complement strand
CAATTTTGCTGGATTGTGAAATAGATACAGTATCGTGTTCGATAAAATTCCATTATCTTCTATCCACTAAAACAATTATATCTGCGGGGCAGGAATTGAAACTGTTTTCTTACAAAGCGAAACTTTTCGAGTGCTGTTTACTTTCAACCCAACGAGGGAAATGTACCAGCATTGTTATCCGCGATGAAAATGTTTCCGAGCGTATCGCAACAGCTAGCGGCGCGTCCCAGTTTAATAAGGGAATAACGAACCTTAAGGAATCGATATCGCAACGGGAGTAAAGAACGCGCGAAGCGGAACAATCGCGGAAACGTCGAGCCGTGAATGCGTCTCGTTCCTAAAAACCTTCCGTACAGATATATTCGACAATTTTGTTGATATTCCCGGAGTTGACGTTTAAACCGGTAAGCTGCTCTCGTTGAACGGTTGGAGAGCAGCCGATGGAACGCAAACGTTTGTCAAGTCAATACGTCAAACTCGTAGATATTGCAGATGCAAATGGGGACGCGGGGACAATAATATTTCGATAAAACCACGGACCACCAAACGTTGGGAATTTCAGGCCGCTGTTAAACCGAGAAACGACCGTTTCCTGGCGGACGAATGTCAGCTATAAAATTTTCATAGGGCCCGTCATCGGCGTGGTTTCACGCGTTAATTTATTTAATAGAGTTTGTAGAAAATCGCGATCAACCGTGGCGGACAATGCGGTGGAGTATCAGGCTCGACGCTAACCGGCGGGAGCGTAAAATTACCGCGATATCGCTGGGCAGAAGTTCCGTGGACTTAAAGCGATACGCTCGTTAACCGGTTACCACGGTTGAAATAAATACGTGCAATTTATTAACATGCCGTGGCACGGGAGGATCGCACGTGCTGACTACGCCGAGATACCGCGAATTTCCTACCCCTACGGCTTATGCAGCGCCCCGGTAAAAAAAAAGAACGATAATTCCGTTATCTCGTACTAAACGGACGGATAGCAATCTCTTTCAAGGCGGTGAACTTTATTTATCATCCGGCAGGTTAGAGCACCGAGAACAAACGGAAACCGCGCTGTACTGTGGTCGCAGTGCAAACTACTCAGACAATCCGTTTTAACGTTATCTTTTATTGTTCGATCGTTAGCATCGTTTGTCTAGCTCTTTAAAGCTGGTAAAAATTATACTTCTTTAATTATACACATCGCACGATGTTGAGATAAATTTCTGAATAGTTTCAGAACGCTGCCAAAACGGTTATCTTTCATAGTGTTTCGCGAAGCACGTTGCTGTGCGATGTAGGGTAGGATGGGGCTAAAAGTCCGGCGGGTAAAAAGTCCTGAATTCAAAATCTCTATTCCTAAACAATGTATTGAGTTTCGCAGTATATTGTGTAAAAGGCGAGAAGAAACGGACGTGACCACAGAGTCGCCAGTCGCTCCTGGACGTTCGTGCGAATTACACGACGCCTTCGTTATTTTATGTAGCGAAAACTAAAAGAAATACGTCGTCTGTATTGTTTTATACGAAGTAAACCACAGTTTAAAAGCGAATCAGCCTTGTGCGTTAAGATTGTATGTTCCTTTAGTAATGTGTGCATGATATTGTTTATTGCTGAATGATAATATTTTCTATATATATCGCAGAAACTATAGAGGTACCATTGGGGCAAAAAGTCCCTCAGACTGAAAATATATATTTTATCATTTGCTTTCATAATAAGATGGCCAAAGTATAAAGAAATGATGCCAAAATCTTTAAATACTGTTTTTGTTTTAGTTGAGCGATTTTTTTTTAGTTTTTAGTTCAAAGCAAGCCTCTGACTTATATTTTTATTTTTTGTTAAAGAAGTCATTCTTTCCTTTCAATATTGTATACCAAAAAGAATTGATTTAGTAAATATTTGTTGATTTGAAAAGAATTTTTTACTTATTCAGTTTAATATTACACGAAAAGATATTAGGGATATTCTACCCTGTGCAATGGACTTTTTGCCTCGTCCGTGGGGCAAGAAGTCCATTTTGCATTGGCGAACATTTTGTGGTATAACTCAACAGAAAATAACAGTATCAACAAACGAACTTCGTGAACGTAAAGCATAATAGTTATAGTTTATACAAACTAACACCAGATATCTCTAGATTGATAGTACTAAATTTTACATAGGTTTATACGAAAAACGGGACTATTAGCCCCACCCTACCCTACGACAGTTTCCTGAGGATCGACTAAACGATTTGGTTGGAAATGGGTAGTCCCGACACACGGGGATAGTTTTTAACCGCACCCTCGCAGCACACAGCAATGCCAAAAAATCGATGTGCCGCGCGGAAATATTTTGTTAGGTATGAGCGTTCCGTGGTGGACGGAAAAATTCGCGGGGCTGGCTGGCTGCTAAAAAACGTGCAATTTTCGGAAGTAAAAAGTTTCCGCGGGACACCGTTCTCTCCCCTCGAAATGGGAAAAAGTTTAGTCCGTCGAGCCACCGGCAGACATCGACTATTATGCCTAGTCGAATTGAAATGTGCTTGAACTTTCGCGCGGCGGCGAGATCCTCTCCTCGCCTTTTATTGGAATATCTCATACGCCGGTCCCCGCTGGAAAATAGAGCATCTCGGGTTAATAAAATATTATTTGCTCCGGGTACCTCGGAATCGCGAAGATTTTTCAATCGTGAATCATGTAGCTCACTCCGGGCGGAATTTGTCTCTCCTGTTACGGGAAGCTGGTTCTGCTTTGTTGCACAGATAAATGTTCACTGGTGCAATCAAATTGTAGACCGATGCTGAAGAATGGAACGCGGTTCCTTTTCATTTCATTTAATCCTTCAAAGGTTCGAGGGATCGGTAGAACTTTCCTCAACTCGGACGTCTGAATAACTCTGGCCCGCTTCGTTTCGTCAAGATTCGATATCTGGTCACGATAATTGCTTCCTGCTACTCGCGGAATATTTAAACGTACTCGACCGCGGAAAGTCTTCTATCATCGAGCACCGGCAATAATTAAATTCACTCTCCTCATCACGGCTTTATTGAATCGTTTCGAATCGAGATCGCGGCAAGTGTCTGGGCTTGCCTTTCGCGTTTCCTCCTCATTTCGCGCGGGGAAACTTGTCCATGAGGATCTACGACCAACTCTCGACCTACCTTACCATTCGCCATTTTTCGATTTTCACGATCTACTTTGGAATCCAATGGCCGGGCGAATTAATCGAACGCCCCGAGAAAATTCAGAGGTGCATCTCTAGATGGCTGGCCACGATAATCTGTGCCTTATAAAAGGGGGCATTAACTCGGGCCGGCGCCTGTTCAGAAGCTCACCATAGTTTATTTTCTCTCGCCAAATTGGATGGTTTCTAGGGACGCCTCGGACGAAGAAAGTTAACCAGGCCACTTTGATATATTTTAATTCCTCTCGTAAACTTCCATCCCGTTATTACCCAGCTCGAATCACCGTAATGATCGTGATCGCCGCTGTAGACGTTCAAATCCGAACTCCTCGATTCCTCGCGCGTAGCACTCGCGTCAACTTTCACGGAATTCGTGCTGTATTATTTTAAAATTCTACGGGGGACAGTCGCCTTTGCTTCGGGACGCTTTTTCAGAGATAAAAAGCAATCTAATAAATCCCTAACAAAATAAGGGGCCGGGCGAGGGCGAAATATCTTTGAGGAATATTTTTTTTTCGCGAAGGGAAACTCGAGGCTCGCTTTTATCCTCGAGCAATCCACTGTATTGTTGAGCGTTATCTCGTTGCCGGACCACCAATAACGCACAAGGGCGTCTTGTATTTTTCAAACCTTCATCTGGCAGACACTTGGTCGGTCAGTGCGCGCCTCGTAGACCTGGGACCGTGGTAAACTCATAAATTCACTGCATTGGAAACGCAGGCGATCAGCCCAAGTCGCGGCCAAGGGTCCCAGGATCGTCGTGACAGTAAACAGACGGCCTCGCGACAACCATCTCACGGATACACCAACACTTTGATCAGGTTTTCCCTTTCCAATAGTTCGTTACCACCTACAACCAAAGCATTTCCGACAATAGATAGCGTTTCCTACTATTGCGTTTCTAAAACTCCACCCCTAAAGGGAATCTTCGACTTTGCCTCGTAGCGAGCGAGAGAGTCCCAAGGCAGTCCAAATGTGTAGCTCGCACGAGTAACTTGGGGGGGACTCATACAACTCAGTGTTAATTGCCATAGTCACCTTTGTTCAAGTTTGGTTATTTAAATACAGTTTCATTGTTATTGTTAATGTGCGGTGCCTCAGTTGATTCAAATGCAACCTTCAATCACACCCTCTCCAGTGATATCTTGTGGTCGTAAGACACCGCAGAAAGAGTGACGTTTGCCCCGTCGGCGATTTACGCCCTCCAAAAACAGGCGACGCAATAGCTCACAACACTTGTCATTTGCATTCTCGCTTGTGGGAACATGAAATATTGAAGGTTTTTAGTACTCGATGGCCCTTCGCGTCGCTGAAACGTAGAAAATTTCGCGAGCGTAATTCTTTCTGACTCGGGCGAGGCGACTTCCAAGGGGAGCCCTGAATTTCCCTTCTTTATCGCACGTACGCAGTTACAGAAATTTTACCTGTGTCCCCACCACAGAGGTGCTCCTCGCAGTTAATTGGCTCATCCCTCACTTGCTGCCGCCGAGGTATGGGGGGCCGTTTGACGACTAGTCTTCCGGTGACCGCGGCCGCGTTAACACCTGTTGACAGCTACGTTTACTTTCGCGTGTGTTCTTGTGATTTTTCGGTGGTTATAATCAGTGCCTCGCTTTGCCGTCTCTCTTTAAGGTCCTGCATCAGTCTCGTGGGATTCTTTGTGGCTGTGAGCTCAGCGTATGCTGACACATGGTGAGTCCAGTTCACAGTAAAACTTTTGTTTGCATCATTTTGAATGTTTCTGTTGAGCTGGCCGACATAATGCTCGGTCACTTCTCGATCACTTATAGTTTGATCGAGCCGCGTTTAATAAATCCGCAGGTGTTGTCAATAAAGAGGATATCTGGTTTAATACTGAGATTTATTGTATATGTATAGGTACAAGGGCGGTATTCTCAGTTGTTGCTTATTCTTAAGATCGGCTTAAGCATGCGGTATCCTTTACTAGTATACGGGGGGTATTCACAGTCGCTACTTATTCTTAAAATCGTCTTAAGCATGCGGCATCCTCTACTAAACCAGTAGACTAGTAAAGGATGCCGAATGCTTAAGACGATCTTAAGAATAAGGAACGACTGAGAATACCGCCCTAAAGGTCTGCGCACACTTGTCAGTTCCGTGTCAGTACCGTTCCGGCGTACCAGTGGTAAGAAGAAGAGACCCTCTACGCCCCTCTTTTTCTTACCACTGGCACGACGGAACGGTACTGACACGGAACTGAAATGTGTGCGCAGACCTTAACTCTGTATCGGTCCGTCTCGCTCGAGTCTCAAGGATGATTATCCTGCCGATTCGTGCAGCGTCGTGTTTCGTCGCTCGCCAGCGCGCACCGTTGCGTTGCCACGAAAGAGGCGAATTCCCTTCGGGTTACGCTTCCAAGAAGCGTGCAATGTTGTAGGGACGCAACCATTTCTTTCGTGTTATTTCAGGCGCGGATTTGGGATTTTCGGAAGGGACGGGCGCAGGGGCGAATCTAAGAATTTCTTGAGGAGGGGGGGGGGGGGCGTAGGTCTGAGAAATAAACCAGGGACCTTTCCCGATAATATTTTCCTGCTAAATGAAAAAGTGTTTTTTTTTTTTTGGTCAATTTATCATATTTTCTCTCATATTGCTAAATTCAAATAAGTATTTTGCAAATTGAAATAAGTATTTTTCCCTTGAGGGAGAGTCGCGCGCCCCCGCCCCCTCTGAATTCGCCACTGTGTTATTTTATATTATACGGTATTTTAACAGAGATTAGTTAGATATGTAATATTTTTGAGAAATATCTCGAGTTTGAGAGAAATTCTGTTCCGTTAGACATTGTATTTATCAATGCAATATTGCATTATCAAGTGTCAAGTAGCTCGTGTGCTAGTTTTGGCACGTAGCTTTCTTATTTCTTTGTGTTCGGTGGGGGGCGCGTTAGAGCCTCAACGTACGTAGCTACCGCGTCACAACTTAAAAAGCATCGGGAACTTACGTCGTGGAAGAAACTTGCCCACCATCGGGGGGATTTCCGCTACTTGCAAATGCATGATGCTCGGTCGGAAGTTTCGCAATCTCTGCCATTTTGCCAACTATAATGGCACCGAGTGCGAAATGCCGCCGCGCGATTACGAAAGTTATCCTCGGAGACGGGAAGGAATTTCGAAAAGCGTTTCGCGCCCATTTAAAAGACAGGGCGCGGCATTACGCGCCCGTAATTCACAGCGAAATCACGCGATCCCGTTGCGTCGACCTCCGGGGCCACGAGGCCTCGAAACTACAAAAGTTATTCTTATCTCTCGCGACGCGTCTCTCCTGCGATCCTTTCCTTCGCTGCAATTTCGTCACTTTTATTTCTCGTGTCTTCTCGCTGTTTTAAAAATGAATCACACCCTAAAGGCTTCGCCTAGAACGCTTTCATCGCCTTCTACACGCGATACCGTCGTAATTTCTGCCCCCCGAAACTCATCTCCCAGGGAAGGGATTAATCAGACTAGCGTTATTTATCGCGGCTGTCCTCGCTCTATATCCCCGTTCCATTCTCGTCGCCGCCGCCGCAACGATTCCGTGGCATGCAGAACACGAAAGTGACCAATTCGCCAATATCCAAACACACGGGCTCCCCCAAAGCGGCTCTAGACTAAATAGAAGGAAATGAAACGCTGAGCGCTGTACTCGAGACGGCGACATCGATTTATTCGCTCGGCGATGAATAAAACGCTGAATGCTCTTGCAGCGGGCCACACTGTTTAAAGGAGAACAAGAGGGAAATAGGGGGGGGGGGGGGGGACTGGATCAGGTGCGCAATTCGTTGCATGGAAATGGACATCCCGCGCTGTGATTATTTATACGACGCTCTGTAATTTGTCCGCTTGCCTGGAATTCCAGAGCGAGCGCGTCCTTTTAGCGGCACATTTCCGCATATTTTCCGTTCCCTTTTCGAAAGACCAGGCGGCCGTTTCACTAATTCACGCGTATCACGCGGACGCCGGACAAAAAGTTACGGCGCTAAATGTTTCGGCGTTGTCTCCCTCCAGCGCGACTTCCAGCCGGCTTTCGCTGTTCCGCGTTGCCATTGTCGTCTATCGTTTAGTCCACGGTGAATTTCATTTCCCTCGACACCTCCAGCCCGTAAAAACCGAACGACATACTGCCTCCGTTGAAAAGAACAGGCGTGTACGATCACCAGAAGGGAAAAGTTCGTCAGCTGGAAGGCCGATTGTTCCCGTTCCGATTTTACGATCGCGGGAAATTACTGGCGCGAACTGTCTCTCCAGATACAAGGCGAGCTGGTCGCGCGCCGATGAATATGCATATAATCGGGGGAACATGCATCGGATCGTGAATCGAGGCTGTTTTCATTGCCACGATGCCGTGCACTACAATTTCGATAATTAAACCAGCTTTACAGTCCTCATCGTTCTACTTTAGCCCCTTCGACGCGGCGGCCGGGCATTGTTCGTCCTTAAATCTACTTAGGGCGAATCGATCCGATTCGAAAGTTTGCCCGCAGGTTGCTCGTAAATCGTCCCCGCTGCCGGTTCAATTTTCGCGGGGTCGACAATAATTCACAAAAATAATTGGACGTTAAGCGGCACTCCTCGTTCGAATGTGTTTACTTTCCATCCTGAACGGTTCTCAGGGGACGTTGAGCAGTTCGACTCCGGAGAACGAATCTCTGGCGTTGGGTCTGAAGCCTGCAGATTTTCGAGGGAGCATCGACTCCTCGTCGGACAATATTTGCCTTTCATTAACAGTTACAGCGTTGATTAAGTCCTGGTAGAACGATTTTGCTGGATTTCATTCGAATATATTAGCAGGCGAAGCACGTGTAAATAAGGCAGTTTCACTTTGAAGCAACGGCGTTACGGTTCTCTTCATCGCGAAAATGGCTGGTCTAAATTCTGCAGACACCCGCTACTCGCTTCCTGACCCTCGCACTCGGACCAACCTCTTCAACCACTTGCAGCTCATTCATCCCAACACGCAACCGAGCTCTATTATCGAAGGCACACTGTGAGCAGAGCATTTCCGCTCAAGAACTCGCGAGTCCTCGTACACTGAAAAGTAAATCGCTGCCACGGCTGGACGAGTCCTTAAAAGCTAGAGTTTTAACAGCAATAATTCTCCCTGTGGCAAAGTGTCAGCCACGAAATTTACGTCCCGCGCGGTTGAGTTAAGTGTACCACCCTGTACATTAAATATAACCACCGCTCGAAATGGCTCCCTTGACGGTCTCGCTGCTCCCGCGTAGGGTGATCGTGCGAGGAACGCAACGGGGTATCGATAGAAGGCCGATAGGGGAGAACATCGTGACGGGGTGTAAGAGTTTTAGAGATTCGTGCCTCTTGCCGTTTACATCCCCCGCTTCCAGACCATTGAACCGTCTACCTAGTTTTTTCCCCTCTTTGTTCGCGATTTACGCGACTAAATTTTCACAAGATTAGCCAGAGCTTTCAATAGCCGCATTGAAAAATCGCAGTATGGGATGTGCAATTGCTGCAACGTCAGGGTGTAGATAAGCACTGGCTGTTTCCGAAATTCCTGAGCAATAGCAGCTTACTTCACTTATTCTTGAATGTCGGCTTTCTTTTGAGGTGGATACTAAATTTTGTGGAGGATGAGACACAGAGAAGTTCCATCGGATTCACGTACGATATTTGTTAAGAATCGTATGATCTTTGGCTTTCAGTCATGACTCCGAGGTGAGGTCGTTCATGGGAAAAGGTCGCGTTATCGAAAGTTATTAGTTTTCTGGCTCCCTTTTCCTCTTCCCCCTTCGCCATTCTGACCGTACCTTGAAACTCGCATCGAACTCGAAGAATCCAACAGCAAGAATTCCACCATACGTTCGATTCTAGCTCGTGTGACACGGCGAGTACTCGGAGAGCTCGTATCGGCGGCGGCCGAAGCCAATATTGCGCAAATATTGGTCAAATATCGTAGCTGAATTTTCGAGTAATAATATACGGGCGCACTCTCCGTCGTCGTAAGTGGTGCTGGTCGATAACAAATTGAGGAAACGGGTAATAAAAAATCAACAGGGCAGAATTGAAGTTGGTGGCTCCGATATTAGACGGGAATTGGACGAACGAATTGATATATCCATGGAGCAAATGTTAAAAGTGCATTAACGTTATCTTTCACGCGGTTTCCCCGAGCCTGGAGAAGTAAACGCTAAGTGTACCAAGATCTTATGCTCTGGAAAGTGTTATGCAGTTTTCAGGCGAGTTGGATAAAAGCATACGCAATTCAAAGAGCTTCTTGGTAGCGCTGTGACGTACCGCGTGCAATCGCTATGCTTCCTGTTAGATAATTAAAAGATACCTGGAGCTTTCCCTGCGGCCCCGATGTAATAACGCCTACCTATCAATATACATCGACGAGGGGAACGTTGAAAATAGAATAAGGGTCTCGAGCATACTCGTGAATGGGGAATCGAGACATAATTCAGATCGCGTTGAGTAACAGCACCGATCGTTGTTTGTCGATGGAGGAACATTGATGGAAAAGGCGAACGCGACCTTCTGCGGTCCACGTGCACGCTTGATTCGCAGTAGAGAACGTTTTATCCCGTTAATTCGACTAGGATTTTACGCCAGGTTCGTTTGTCGAGCGTCCCTGACAGAATACGTCATAATCGAGATCCGATAATGGAAAATTTGGATAATGGAGCCTCGGTTAACCGAGAGGATGTACTCTATCCAGGGCGGCATTGCCTCCGGCGGAAATTCTGTTTCGCAGCGTGAGCGTTTTAACCGCGCGGCGATCGTAATCGGCAGGATTTATTCGCGTCAGAAAAAAAAAAAAAAAAAAAACCCCGACCAGCCGGCGGGAACTTTCTGATTACGTGTACGTAAGTCGGCCGGTATCGTCATTATTCGCCAGCAGATTCTCGAGGATACGCTGCTTTCGAAGCTGTAGGCTGCGCAGCGGTTATTAAGGGGGTGGCATTCCAGCCGAAGGTCCGTGAAAAGTCGCGAACGATCCGGGCTTTCTGGCAAGTCGGATCGAATGGAATGTTCGAGCGCCTCGCCACGGAAGATGGATAGGCGTGAAAAGCCCGAGGGTTCGTGCACCCTAGGGTATCAAGAGAATACCATTCCTAGTCACAGAATTGAATCGACCCTCGTGATTCTCCCACGACTTAACGCCCCTTTTGCCATCGTCACTGGCAGTCGTTTCATCCCCCCTAAATTCTTCTACAAACCACGATCCACCAATTGTTCCATAGCTGGGCGTTTAAACAACCCCTTGGATGTTGAATCCGTTCGCTTGGTCAATTATCTCGGCTCGCCTGCAGGCGGCCGTCTAGAACATCTCCGAAGAATAGGTACGGTTTTGCAGGGCAGCGTGGCGCGAGGGTGTAGGTGGCATCGGTGGCCGTGTAGGGCGGCCGAGCACTCGAGTTTAGAGGGTTGTCGGGGGTGGAAGATGGTCGTGAGGCGAACCAAGAGCCGGCGCCTGCGTAATACCATCTCTGTCTACTTGTCAGCCAAGCGGAGCTGCCACCACCCTGCCCTCCCGCTTTTCCTCTCGCCGCTACTCGATAACAAACTCCACAGTACCAGTACTGGCACGGTACTCCGGACCACCGGGTCGCTCCAAGATCGCGTCGTTTCTCTGTCCAGCGACCGCTTCGATCGGATATCGATAGCCGTGTTTACGCGGCGACACCTCCGTCCGAACGATCGCTCGAACGCGCGCCGTATTTCCCTCGATTTCGACCACGATTCCAAGGAGATTTAGACGGGATCATCGGCCTTCCACTCGTACACTACCGAACGGTACATTCATCGGTTTATCTGTGAAAAATCCTGCTCATTTTTAATTCTACGCCGCGTTTCGTCCCCCTCGATCGATGATCCACCAAGTGGACGATCGTTGGAGGGTAGTCGGCGTCGCGTTTCGAATCGGCCGATCATGTAGATCGATGGATGATCGCGGTCCCAGCCGCGTTTTTCCATCCGTTGGATTTCTCCGCGATCGGCGCGAGTGAACGGCAGGCCTGTCGGTTGGTACGCTTGTCATGGTGTATAACTTGTTGCTCGGCCTCGCACTGTGGCCGGGATCGTTGCTGTTATTTGAAAATCGCGAGCTGAACGGCAGAGCGAACCGGTCGCTAGGGCTCTACCCCAAGCTTCCTGATGTTCCCTTGCTCGTCGACGATCACCGCGGGCGCTCGCGTGAAAAGCAACATCGCCGTGGATCGGCCACTAGAGAAGAGAGGAATCGTGCACGGGAGCGAAGGGATTTTACGTGCTGTCGGGCCGACCCTCTCGTTACTCGCGGTTTAGGAGGCCTGAAAGCAAACACACTGATCTTATCTTCGATATTTGCACCCCAGCTTATCCTGTTTGCTCCTGGATCCCCGTGAGATACCACGGAGATCGAGCTTCTGAGAATCGGAGCGTTCAGTGACACTTGAACGCCCAGTGGATGATGCCTTTGCCAGAGGAGGGATGCTTTGATCTCGCGCGTATTCGTCACTTTCCGAACCTTCGATCTTGTCGACTTCTTCGTGCAAAAGACCGCACGGTATCGAGAGAATTGGAGCTAGATCGATGGGTCGTTTCGTTCTTCAAGCTGCACGGTGTTTTAAAGAGAGGATTCCTTAAACCAACCACCGCACAGAGGACTTCGTCCGCAGGAAAATCGATCAGAGGGAGATCGGGAAACACGATGATGGAAACAAATTGGAAAGTCTCTGGGACGAGCGTCGGCATCTTTACGATCGCCCTGACACCCGTTACTTCTCGTCTCTTCTCGCCTGTGTTGCACGACAGTCGGAGGAGCGATGACCGGTGTCACGGGTCCAGATTTGTGTTCGGAAATGAAGCTTCCTCTGTTTCTGATAATTCCGGAGAGAGGTTATTCACTTGCACGGCCATCGACGTGTCTGAGGGAATAAAATGAGCTCTCGGCGAGAGCGACAGGGGCTGATCGTCCGTTGAAGGTGAGACCGTCAGGGTTTCAATTTCACGCGTCGAATTTTCGTGCCGTAACTCGCGTGCTCCACCCCTCGGAGAAGTCGATCCCTGTGCTCGAACCGCGCGACAGATTGAATCTTTCGCTTCCAGATTTTTGCCTACCGACGAAAAGACCCCGGCGAACGAAGGAACGTCGTGGAAAAACGCTCGACGTTGCCGGGACAAAGGACGTTTTATCGTTTCCCTTTTAGAACGCTGCATAGAGACTTTGCCGTGTCTCAAAAATTTTATTTCGAGCACCGCCGCCGATAAGCTCCGTTTTCGTTTCGGAAAGTGCCGGGCTGCTTCCTCTAAATCTTCTCGATCGATTCGCTCAGACCACTCGCGACTCGAAGATGCATCGTCCCTTTGATTTCATCTCGAGGCAGGATCAGATAAAGGTCTCCTTCGAACGTCGTTCGACATTAATTCTCCGCGATCGAACGTTTCGTTATTCCATGGTCCGATCCTCCACCCTCTTTCAAACGATTCGATCTCGAGATTTAGCCTTTCGACAAATTGAATTTCTTGAGGTTTTTCGTTCCGCGAAAGGGACCAAAGTCGCTAAAGACTTGGAGACCATGGAGCTCGTCGGATGATTCACTCGCGCTACTTGGGTCAGACGACGTAAAAATTAGGAGGAAAGTGGACACATCCCGTGGCCGCGTTGTCTGTCGAAATCGTTGTTATAGAAATTTCACTTATCGCCGCGAAATCGTCGCTCGCCGCGCCTTTTATCGCACCCCCGTCACGGCGAAATCTAAATTCCACGAGCCACCGACATTCCCAGCTCTTTTCGAGTGCGAGTGGATCGACCGATTCGTGGATCCAGCCATCTGACAAATTGAATTTTTCACAGCTGTCCCCGGCCTGAAAGGGGCGTATCCCGTGCACACGGGGATTTATTTATTAAAAAGCCTCTTCCCTGGGCTGCCGGTCCCGTTGTTCTAGACGAGATAAATCGACCGTGCGAGCAGACGAAGCAGGAGTCTGCGGTTCCTTGGCTCTCGTCTCGGATCTCTCCAGCCACGAAAATTAAGCAATTACCGGTTCCTTCGACTGGCATTAACACGGCCTCGATCCATTCTCTCCGCCCTTTTTCTCCGCGATCTCCAGAGCTGTCCGAGCGACAGCTGCCCCAACGACGTCGTCCAGAGTTTTCCCATTAAGGAAACAGCGTTGCTGTTTGCGTGGCCGGCGCGCGGCTTTTCACCGATCGCCGACGACAAGTTGCCCAGCCACCAGCGACAATACATTGCCCCGTAATTGCTATTTGCGTTTTCTAGCCGGCAGCAGCCCGAGTGGAACGTTCCGTTTGACCAAGTCAAGGGTTGTTACCTCGGGAGCGAAGTCTTTCGCTTGTTTCGCAGCTCGATTCGCGAACGAGCGAGTTTCCAGCGCGGCGATTAAATCGAACCTTTGCTCTCGCCACTTTCTAGCTTGTTGCTAGTTAAAGCCATTCGCCGGGAAGTGGAAAAGTTTCGATCTCTGCCTCGATGTCGACTGTTCCCTGAAACTTCTTTGGGCGGTCCTCTCCGGTCCCTTTTAGGGCCATGCAAATGCTCGATCGCGAGCGAAACGGAGGCGGCTGCAGAGTCCAACGAGCCGACTATTTAGTCAGTCAGTTTCTCAAAGGTACCGGCATATTTTCCATCTGCATTGTAGTGGCTTGCCAGGGGAAACGGGGGAAGGTGGGAACGCGTAACGTGGCTGACCATTCCGACAACTATTCTCCATGTTCTCTTATTAAAACGAACGATCTCATTGGATACATCTCACTCCACGTTTATTCCCCCCATGTCGAGCATCCAGGGTTTCAGGGAGATCGTTAACGCGAGACATCTTTGGCTTCCTTCCTCCTGAACGCGGAGATTGTTCCCTCATAAGGGGAGATGCTCTTTTCCCGCGACTTGGAGAAATTCTTTCCAGTTTCCCCGCTTCGTTTCCCTTTCAAATTCCAAGGCAAACCTCGAGACTCCCATCGTATTGTCGGAAGAGTCAGAGACACGATCTCGACGTGATTATCGGGCCCTTTGTTCCTCTCTCGTCTCGAGATTATTAAAATTTATTGATTTATCGAGTACGGCAACCCTCGCTCGGCTGAGCGTAAGGTCGACGGATTAAGCAAGGTCGTTAACAGGGTCAGCTTTGTCCTCCACGTGCCATAAATACTTTAATATCTGCGTTATAATGCGTTACGTAAGGTATCATAACGCATTTAACGTTTGCAAGTGGAATTTGGTTTCCATCCGCTCACCCTGCCCATTAACCTCGGTCAAAAATTTTTCTCCATCCTCTTATCGGATCCAATTCCGCCCCGTCTTATCGGCCTACAAAAATTGCCCGGCTCCTGACCCCATCTCGGTGCAAATACTTCATTCCCGGGAGGATGATTTCCTTAATCCACGGCCAGCCTGGAAACGACGGGAAATAGACGAAGAAAAGATGAAGGGTATCCCCTTCGTCGACTTTAAACGGCTGCGAACCAATTAAACCGTCCTCTGAATGTCGATTGATGACTGGGTTCCCGTATTAATTGAAACCGGATGAGAGGATTAAAGACCAAGTGGCAGCTTCTCCTTTTACTCGTTCCCGTGAACTTTGTACTCGTAAAGTAGGATCTTGGTCGGACCCGTCTCTTGGTTTCTCCCAGCTAGAGCCCAGCAACTACCTATACTTGTTGCCGCGCAAAGTAAGCATGCAAGGCCCCACGACTGCTCAAATTGAGCGTCTCCGTAGCTTTCGGAGCTCGGCCCCTTCGTTACGTGATAAACTGGTGGTAGCCGGGAGCTCTGCAAGCCCCGGGTACGAAGCGGCTACCAAAAGTACACAAAGTACCGAGAGGGCAGCGCGCGAGAGACCGTAATACCCACTATCACACCTCTCTCATTCTCTTTCAGCGACGTTCGTTCTAAAGCCTGACGGTCCCGGATCAACCCCTTTCCCGTGAGCTAAATCCTCTCCCTCGAAGCTCGGGCTGCTCGGCGCTACGGCGAAAAACGAGGACAGCGCTTGCAGCCGCTACTTTCAGCCCCGCTAAAACGCGCCCGACACTAGATTATCGGCCGTCGCGATTGGGTATTCGTTAGAAATAAATGGCCGCTAATGGTATTTCCGGCAGGTGTCTGGGCCGATAATGCGCGCCACAGCTCCAGCGACCGCTAAAGCGGCGAAAACAGGCTGCTGCTAGCAGCTTGCCCGTGTCCTGCTAATGATCGGACGGTTTAATCGCTCGCGTCCGCTCAGCCACGTCAAACTGTCCGCGACGCGTGTGCATCGGGATCATCGTCGTCCAGGAATCACGTACGACGCCATCCAGGACCAGCGTCACGCCGCCTGCAAAGGACGTCCACGCGCGATCAGGCACGTCGTTCTCGCCGTCCCTTGAAACCAGACTCGCGTCGCGATTCCAGCTACGAGTACGTTTCCGGCACGGTCACGTACCCGGGACTCGTGACTCCCACCGCCACGAATCGGGCGTCGATTTCTGCTCCGAATAGGCGGCAGACAGTACGAGGAAATTTTTGACGAGTTCGTTGATAGTTTGCCGTTTGGATTGCACTTTCTGGGTCATTGCACGAAGAATTTCGAGGGAACTAAGGTGTGAATCGGTCGGTTGGTTTAGGAAAGAAGCTGGGACGATTCAAGGAATCACTCTGCTCCGTGGTAAAAAGCACACTTTAGTGAAGCTGTGTTTCAATACACGAGTGGTGTCATAAGTATGGGTAGGATGACGTAGGGTAAAACTATACAATACGCCCCATTTGACAAAACGCCCCACCATTATTTTACGCACACAAACAAGGATGCATCGACGCGATCATCAGATTCGAACTTGCCTCAGTCGCCCACAACTGCCGCAATAATAATACTGAGGCAAGATCGAATCCGATGATCGCGTCGATGCATCCTTGTTTGGGCGCGTAAAATAATGGTGGGGCGTTTTGTCAAATGGGGCGTATCGTATAGTTTTACCCTAGAACTTTATGTTCTCTGCTCGACGACGGAGCTTTCAGCCGTTTAGCAGGTTAAATTTCCGCGGCCCCCGGTTATGAATTCCTTTTCGGGGAATAAAAGTAGCTGCACGAGCTACCTAGAGCTTCAATCGTCCGAGCGAGTGTTTCGTGGAAACGCGAGCATCTGCAGGTTCTCACCGAGCAAAGGGTTGAGCTCGTCCAGCTGTGATATCGTATCATTCCTGTCAAACACAGGGTTTTTCCCCTTACATTGGCGACGTTATCGCTGGCTGCTCCGATGAACGCCGTTCGACTGTAAACAATTCGCGGCCGTAGAATTCGGAGCGACAACAGAGGTCGAACCGCCAGAACTAAGCAACGTCCAGTTTCCATTGGAACGTGAGAGTGATCGGTACGCCACGTTCCCAGGTAGAAAGTGTTCGGAATTTTTCGCTCCCGAAGCTCGATTCGTGCATTTCGTTCGTGTTTGGTTCGCACCTTTAGCAAAATAGTGCCATCGAACTCGGACAGTGACCAGTGGTACGAGACAACAGTAACTGCGAAACGTGTGACAATCTTCGGCTGTATCCCTGAAACTGTAAGTAAGAGTTATTGAACACTTTTGCATGCTACATCGTGGCAATTCCTTAGTTGTTATATCGTGGAAACAGTTACCCTAGCATTCGTTGAGAAACCATTGAATCGAGGTCAGTTTCTTCCATCGTTGAGTTGGGAAGAACCTATTTTCTTGTAAAAGAAACGCCCTTAAGTAATGTTCGTTCATCAAACGTTGTGCAAGAAAGCCTTCGAATCGAGCAGCCTTTTCTTGCCTCGTTTTACGCTCGCCTTGGAAGCAACGAAGAAATTTACGCGTTTCCATTCGAGCTACGCCTTCCAATTGCCTCGATACAATTAAAAGCGCCTTGTTAGCACGCTTAAAAACACCGTATCTGCTTTATTTACGGTAGATACAGCTAATTGCTGAGTTTCATCAGCGACTAAGCTTGAGAACTGTCTTGCCTCTGGCTGCAAATTCGCAGAGCACACTTAAGCCAACAATGAATGGACTTTTGCGTGTCGCCGTAGCTTGTATAAGTGCAAATAAGCTTATAAATTTTACCTAGGTAGATGCGCGGCTAGATACATTGTCCGAATACAAAGATAAACTACCGAGACGAACAACGGAGGATTTGAAAGCGGCGTTGGTTATCTAATTTCTTCTTTAGCATCGCGTTTATCTGTGTGTTCGTGTCTATTTACCTCGCCACTCGTGCAATTCCTTCTGTCCTTCGGCAGATTTGGTCAGGGTTCGATTAACATTGACCAAGGTTCGTGAATTTTTCATTCGAACCGATTAGTTCGATCGTATCGAGCCATCTGAAATATTGAAGCCGCGATTACAGTCAGAATATCGTACCAGCATTAATATCAATCATCCCGGTCCGAAGTTTCTCGAAAAAGTGTCCCTCTTATCCGTTCGATCCTGTAAATCAAGCAAGTTGGAGGAGTCCTCGAAGCATTTCGACTTACACGGGCCGCGTAAATCTCGAGGGCGAGATGAAATTAATCGCGGCTAGATACGTCGAACTTGCTCGCGGGATAAACACTTGGAAAGTTTCGCGGATCGTGGGATTAAAGTCCGCTCTAAGACAAATATTTCGCCGGGTGGATGAAGTGATATACCGAGCGAAGCATCGGCCGATCCTCCTGATTCCCGCCAACGGGGAAGCCGAAGAAAAACACTAACTGATTCGCGGAAGATACCGTTCGGCTGGTCCCAGAGATGTGGATAAACATGCCGGTTAGCGATACTCCCCGTTCGGTATCGGCTCCCGTTACGTCTAGATCATCAGCGACAACGCGATACCGCGGCTCGTTGAAAGTTGACGCCGCTCGAAGCTCCCGCGCTGAAACATTTTGTCGGTCAAAGAGTTCATTATCGTTGGGGCAGAGGGAAGGAGATAGGTTAAGGGAATTTTCTTGGGCGAACATTCTTGTTAGAAAACGAACGACCCAGCCGGTATCGGCGAGCTACCTTCACGGCAAAGCCGTTCCTCCTTTAATCTAGATTTCTCGCGAATCTCGCGCACCGCGGCTGCTTTTAAAGGCTTGTCTTCTAAAGAGAAACGGCTAACTTGTTGAATTCCTGTTGAAGAAGGCCAGCTTTGACCAAGGCGAAGACTCTTTTCCACTCGTCTCCCAGAGACCAGTCAATTAGCCCGTAATATTTAAAGAGCTTCACGGCCTTTCTTTCGACCGTTCACGTTGCTCGTCCACTCGACAGACTGATAACGCCGGGCTTTTTATTCTACCTTTCTTCGTCCCCCCTTTCCTCTATCTTCCTTTGTCCCTTCCCCTCTGAAATTCCTGCAGCTATCGAAAATCATCGACCCGGAAGCGCCAGAAATTTCGTTTCACGCTGGGTTTGCCGTTACGTCAACGCGCTTTATCGGTGTGTAAGCAATTAGCAGAATATTCAGGACCAATGTTTCGCGCGACATTAACGTCGAAATATCGATAATAAAATTTGGGACGACCTCTAGGCAAATGCACCTGGTTATCTAGTTGCATGTCACGCGTTACACAAGCCCTGGATGTTATAAATATAATTCGACGATGGTGTAATTGAATATATAAACTGAATGATAACGACGAGTGGAACGGGGTATAATTTCCTGTCACTTGACGAAAAGAAATTACCAGCAAGCTATGTTCCTCGTAATCGGATCAAACATCATTGTTGCATTTGGTGTACAGAGTGTTTAACTGACAAAGTTACATAACGTTGCATTCAGCCCAGAAATATCGTCCACCAGCGCTCCGTGTTTGAGAAATACTGAGCCTCAATTTTGTGGACCGAGGGGGAACAAACATGGTTGGTCGACGACTCGACAAAGGTAGCTTCGAATTTGCGAGATGCAGCATCCCTGGACAAAGATTTTAATTGCTTCCTCGTGGACTGCTTCGCTGCTAATCACAACAATCGACCTGCTAACTTCAAAGGGACTAAACGTTGTCTGATATCATCTGTAGCTTGAGACCTCTGTCCTCTGACTCTGTTCCTGCTCCATACTTTGGTCGCGTTACATTCGTCTGTTTTTTTCATTGCCGCGCGGTTTCACGGCACGGCCGACGTTTTCGAAATGATCGGAGTAATTATCGATGTATCGATCGCGGGAAGTGCATCCAGCACCAAACAGCCTCACCCCCCCCCCCCCTCACCCCACCCCCTCCTCGCCCTCGAATTACAGGAGCGTGGTCGAAAGCGTTCATCGATCATCACGGTTATGTACGAGCACTTTGACGCGGTGCAATTCGCCGAGGATAAACGCGCGATATCGTAAAATAAAGCCCCGCGGATACGTGCAGTTCCCAGTGAAATATGTGGAAAGACTTTTCGATCGAGTTCTAAGGCTTTCCCCAATTTGGAAACTCTAGTCTTCCGTCGTAGGAAGTTGGCAATTTTTGGAGCCGTTATTGCCACCAAGGCTGCACGAGCTGAATAATAATCACACTCATCGATTGCACTCCAAAATACTTTACTGCACTTCGCTGTTTGCTTTCCCACGATAGTATAAGATTTTCCACAGATCGTTCACAAATTGGTGAGCCTGTCCGACTAATCCCCGATTCTATCACTGATTCTCGTGCACCCCGGCGTGCTCGTTACTTCTCGTTGAATCTGAACCTCTGATTCATACTTTCACTCGTTCAATTACTCGCCCATTGTGGCAACGGTCTCCTCGAAAGTCAACTAATTCATAGCATTCAATAATTCACCATAGTCCGCGGCGCACCGGGGAGTATGGAAATGAGAAGTCGGCGGAGCAGCTGACGTGAAACTTTTCCCGTGAACCTCCTTCGTTCTCCCCGATCACCTTACGTTCTATCGACCGACATCGCTTGGACGTATTCATCATCCATGGTTTCGATCGCGAGCGACGAGGAACAAGCGTATATCTGGTGGCAGAGGCGCGGGGCGACAAATTTCAAGGGCATCATTTTCTGCTTGTATGGACGCGGCGGAACGTTCATCGATCATCTGGGAGTTAAATGCACCGGTGCATGCACTCGACGCCGTGCAATTTGACAGTGCACGGCTTTCCGGGAAATCGATTCCAGGTAACGGGGCAGCTCGATACCACCTGGGACCCCGGCCGGAGAGCGGGTCGCTGCAAATTTGTCGCTCTGAGACACCCTCCTGAGCGGGGCCCTTTTTACGGCTCCGTGCGCCGGAGCCCACCCTCCTTCTTGCTCTCCTCCAAATGTAAACTGTGTCGACCGTGTCGTTTCCCATTGTCGGAAGTCGGAACACGCTTTTCACGTTCGATTAAACGAGACTCGCGACGCCACGCCCGGAATAATGGATGCTCGAGCCTGAAGCTGGGCGATTCTTTAAGTGGCCTGGCGTGTCTCGCTGTTAAACCTCCGCTGCCTCTACAGCACGAACCGTTCTGCCGAGTGCAGTTAGCATACAAGGACAATCGGAGGCACCTATGTCATGATCCTCGGAGTTTCGTGGGCCACCAAGAACCCCAGACACCTCCGACGACGTGGGAAAGCTGCACGTAGTCGGATGACAGATGCCTAGCCGTTTTAAGAACGGAGGATTGGCGGTGGTGGAATGATGTACCGGCTTTGAATTGAAGCAGAAGACGTTCTACATTCGGCAGAACCTGGCGAACCTTGGAGCAGACGGCCCAGACGTGTCAACTTATGGGAGAATATAGGTACGGATGCATTGGAAGAATGCTGTAGGGAAAAGAGAGGAACGTTACGCGGAGGTTGGATATTATCATAGAAATAGAGTTTTGTCGACGTTCGAACGACTCGAAGTCCTCGACGTACAGGTGCAGGTAATTTGCTTGCTCGTTTCGAAGCATTCCCGCCCGAGTTGTCTCGAAAAGGAAACAAATTTCTGTCTATCCGATCTGTTGGCGAGCAGAAAATTTCACAACATCGAGACGCTGAAAAGTCCAAAGCCTCTTTTCTCCACTTGAGTGCATCTCTAAGTTGAACTCGTAGTCGCTCGCTTTTCAGACCAGCCTCGTCGATTACGCAAATTACGTTCAGAGACCACTGCTCCCACGAGAAGCTTCAAACGAAAAGGTGCGCGGGGTCGTTGATAATTTTTAACGTAAACGCGTGACAGCCCGTTTATTCGCATCGTAGGTACATGGCGAAGTATTTCGGGTAAACGACACCGCTTACTTGGACCTGGGCGGCGAAAAAACGACAATCGAAATGCTGTCACGTTAAATTGCACCCGGATTTGCCGGTGACCGGTTAAGTGCAGCCCTTTCGCCTCGACGTTTTAGCAAAAAGTGAATGTCGAATGAAATTTTGATTTCCCTCGTTCAACTCTGTTTTCCAGCGAAATGCGATCGACCCGGCCCGGTCCTCTTCTCTCCACTCCGTATCGTATAAAACTGATTCAGGGGGAAATTTCAATGGATTTCTCCTTGCCGTGCCTCGCGTTTCTTTCGCCGCGACGACTGTTTTACCGCCTCGTTCGCCACGTTAACAGTTAATCGCGGACCTTCTTCTGGGACGGCCATGAAACGGAATTTCCCACGGCAACGAGTAGCAATTTCCCCAATTACGGGTCTCTAAAATATTCTTGTCAGAGTGGAAAAGTGGATTGGTCGTCCTTTTAGCCGATTTTCCGCCCTAATTCGAGCGCCGCGAGGGAAGAGGCGAATCCACCGCGACATTCGCATCTAATTATTGCGGTCCCCGTAATTCGGGCTAGCGCGTTCGCACTTACGCGGGCTCCCGTTAATTTATGGCGATTCGCAAGGTGCCAGTTGGCCGGGCCAATTTGTCACGAGACACTGGCTGGGCTCCAGTAATCTTTTTACGCTCTCCGCGTACGCGACGTGCGGGAGCTTGCGCTCCGACGTGCACTCGTTTCGCCATTTTATTCCGCTGCGGGTGAAACTAAACGAGGTAATGGGGCGAAGTAATTTCAAGTGGCTAAAACAGTTTCGAATTGCGCGAGTGAATCATTTTTTAAAAAATTTCACTTGCCCTCTCCCGTCACACAGCCGAACGGTGATAAATCGCGTGAGTAACATTCGGGAAAGGACCAATTCGCGCGACCTACGCAACATCGTCTTTATTAAACCGTATCCCCGATTCCCAGGTTTAATCTCGCCGTTCGTACCAGTCCGGCGAGCGCGACGCCACGTTCGCGAAATTCTTAGGTGCATTCTGCATGCGATTACGCGACTCGTCCAATCTGGCAATCGCGTGACAGCGTGTCCCACTCGTGTATTTTACAGCCGCGAGACGAGGGAGCTGCTGGCGCTAATTTGTCACGCGTAGACTGGCTGGTGGCCAGCGATATTTTACATATTTCAGCCGACGCATAGCCGCGGCCCCGTTACGCGGCAAATTATTCATTTTTATCGCGAATCGACCACCTCTGGCCTGCAATGATCGGCCAACAGCGCAAGGACCATTCTTCTTCGTGGACGGTGCGATAAATTGTCATCGCGAGTACATTATGCGGCCCCTGCTTCGCACGTCCACTGTGGTTCGCCATGGAGGATGAAAGCTATTGAATAGCAACTGGTCTAGTTTACTTTTCGAGTATGAGCTATAGGCAATAGGTTTGTGGTTCAACTGGTAGGGGAAGTAGGGACATGATGGGGAAGTTAAGGAAAAATGCAAATAAAGTGATGATTGTACCTATTAATTAAGTCTTTATCACTCCAAATACAACTATAAGTTAATGATTTAACATTTGTTACATACTTCGAACTATCTAACTTTACAAAACAGATGGAAAAAAACCGTCTTGTCCCTACCACGGGGTAAAATGGGGCACCGAAATGATTTGGCTAAGTATTTTATAAATTCGAACTAAAAATAACGGGATTTATTTGAATTAAATTATAATAGAGAACGATGACGTTGCTTAATCTCACATGAAGAACCATGATACAGAGAATGATGGGGTACTCCGACCTATCCCTTAATGGGGTGAGGTATCTAAGACCCTATCTTGCCTCAAAGCATCGTTTTCCAAAGATTAATATATTTGTACAACAAATAAAGAAATATTGAATTTTTGAATATGTCACATTAAAATAGATGAAATGGAGATTATCATAGAAGAAAAATAATAGACTTACCGTGCTTAAATATATATTTATCTCAAACCTTTTTATCACATGAAATAACATCGACGCAGCACGCAAACGGTTCACAGCTATAAATAAAAAACGCGTGCTCCCCCACTCGCTTTTGCCAGCGACCACACTATTATAACACAGTGGCTTCCTAGACAATGATGTATTTGTCACGTGCCTAGCATCTTTTAATTAGGGTTTTGGGAGATACCCCATCTTATATCGCTACCCCGTCATGCCCCTACTTCCCATAAGATTCGCCAGAATGTTAGATTTACAATGAAGGAATCTATGGTCAAGGTAGCTCAATTGATTAGATCTCTCTAGCAAACGAAGGAACGTTGAAAGCCTGGTCCGGTAATCCGATCGACCGATTCTTTTGCTCTGTCCATCTATCGATCCACGAGGAATATCATCGATGGCGACAGGATGTCGATGGAGGAGCTTCCTCGAAAGAGAGAGTCAAAAGCTTTCAAGACGGAGCCGTGACTAGAGTGCGCGTGAAAGCTTACAGTGCTTATCGCGGTGCTCCCAAAAGCTTTAAACTGTCTCGAGACCTGTCGAGCTTGTATGGATGCACGTAGTTAAAAACGATGACAAAACGTCTCCTCTTCGACGGCGCTCCGTGGAAAAGTTGCGCACGCAGGCTACTGTTTGAAATCCACCGCGAACACGTGCTCGTCGAGGCTTCTTTGTTCATTTTCAATGGGTTTCATTAACTCACAGAGAGATAATTAGCATCCGCGTTACACCGCGTCATATTATCTCGCGGCGAGCCGTCTACGTCCCCCCTATCGTTCGTCCCAACGATTCGCCCACCTTTTGTGTTTGCCGCGGATCACAAAGGACGGTCGCGTAATGAGTAATTTAATAAATGATAGCCGAGTGACGCCGTCGAAGCACGACGGGGCAGTTTTGTAATTAACGCTGATTGGCTGCGTTTAATTCGATGCCTATTTTCAGGCAGTCGGCACGAACGTTAACCGGCGCGACGGATACAATCCAGCAAGTAATAACGTCACCTGCTAATTTCCTTTGAATCGTGGAGCGCGAGCAATTAATTCGCCGACGTTTCGGTGCCGGGTTTCGGGTTCGAGAGGCTGCACTCGCGGATGGTTTTCAGTGCCGCGATCTCGTCGAATAGTTTCGCGATAGAGCCAGGTGGAATAAAATTTGAATTATTAGGCGTATCGATTACGCGAAATCGAGGCTGCTGCACGAATAATCCGCGCGCTGCACGCGTCGGGGCTCATTGTTTAATCGAACGACGCGACGAAATTATCGGCTCGGCCGGTTATCATCGCTACACGGCTGAAAGTCGCTCGTCGGCATAATTAACGATTAATTTCAAATGGGAAATTGTCGTCGAACAAACGGTCCGGCGCCGTTGGGAAACCATCGGGCGCTTGTGTTCTTTCATTAAATCCTGGTTAACGAAGAAAAACGCTCATTTGCCGGGTGTTACGTGAATTTCATTCGGCTTATTCACCGAAAATGCTCGAGCAGTGCCGCGGAGGGGTACGGAGACCGGCGATCGATCCCTGAAAATTTGCATATTAAAGCAGCGCGAATCGGTTCTGTCCATCGAGTGGAACAACGAGGATCACGGCCGGCGCCTTCGCATTCGAATCGGAGTACACAGACTCGTCGAGGGCTGAAGAGGTTTAACGGCGGTCCGATAAATGCGCATCGCTTCAAGCAATATTCGATTCGAGACCAGAATCCCTTGAACTTTAATTCCTGGCGATCAATCTGCCTCGGAACGAAGATGTACGCATTCCACAGAGGGGAAAATAACACCGGAGTATCCCGGAGCGAAGCAATTACGGCAAATTAAATTAATTTCGACGAGTTCAATTTTTGTTAGATTGAATCAAACGAGAAACGCGTTGGATTTAAAAGTATCGGGGATGGATACTATCGCTTTTTTTTTTCCACGAGCATAGCGAACAGCAATTTATAGTACAACACTGGCAGCTCGTAATTTGCAATTTAATACACGCAATCCCCGCGGAATCCTGCCCGTAGCGATCGGAAGCAATTAAAAATGCAGAGGCTAACTTTTAACCGATTGATTCCGACTCTGGCGTAGCACGATTCGAGCACTGTCCATTTGACGTTTGTTCGTGGCCATCGTATGGAAGTTTGAGGAACTACGACCTCGATGGAAGTATGTTAGAGGGAAAATGGTAACTCTTTGGGATTTACAACGGGCATTGAACCGAAGTTGGCTGATCCTTTCCCCAGGCGAACATAGTTGGAATAGTTGGTCGGTTAGCGGTTAGTAACAGCTGGTTACAGTATAATCTGGGGATTGCTTACGGACACGTTGCGAAGATAGATGTAATTAATACTAGCCACGATAAGCGCGATAGCCCTTTATCTATTGTTACGAGGAGTTAATGGGATTAATAACAATAATTGATGGTATAGCACCGTGCAAACTTTGATGGGCTACGGGCTACGCCGAGCGAAAATGAAACTCGACGCAAATGCATATTGTGTAATTTTCAACCGTGACGTGGATAACGAAATAATCCCATATCGCGATAATGGAGGAACAAATTTTTCCCAGGATGTTGTGGCTTCGCTATCAGCGAGCGAACGAAAGTGTATTTTGCTAAAAGAATGGAGGGAAACGCGGCTCGAATGCAGCTGTGAGATTGAAAATGCACTCTCGTGTCTCTGTATTTTTGAAGAATTATTTCCGGGATTGGATCCCTCAACTCTCCACTATTCGCGTTTCGTAGATCTTGGGAATGGTCCTTCCTCCGACCGTATGCCATGAATACGTGAGACTGGGGGTTGTAATTGGAAAATACGAGACAAATTATTTGGAACAAGCAACATTTACTGCTCGAGAGCCCGTGGTGGAAGCGCACCCCGAGATTAACATTACACTTCTACAGCTGCATCGCGGGTGAAGGGTCGTGGAGAGAATGGACAGCTCGTCTCCCACGCGCGAGTAAAAATGTGTCATCCTGTAAAACGAGACGTGCGCGTTTATTCTGTAAAAATGGTCCCCGGATTGTCATTTCAGCTCCAACTCATTCAATCTTCTGGTTGTCCTGCACACTGTTGTTACGCAATTAACACAGGAATTATAAAGTTCCCAGTAATTTTTGTGTTAACGTATGTTTATTCGACACGTTGCAGTTGCAGTTGCAGTTCCAGGCATCGGGTGGCCGTCGTTTTTAATTAACAGCAGCTATTAACACGGTGCAATCTGCTCGCGGGAACAAAATTACTTTCTGCCGCATTCTAACCCGAGACTACGCGAGAGTGCAGTCGCGTTTTTCCTCGTCTGGCGCATTCGGGAGTCGATTGAAATCTGCTCGCCTACCGGCTCTGTTTTTCGCCAGCCCCAAGACGAGCGTCATAAAATCGTATCAGGAAATCTGCTCCGCTCTCTTAGCTCGTTAGTCGCGTCGCGAAACACGCTTTGCATTTTAAACGAAAAATGATGCAAATCAGTGGGCGTTTCTAGGTGGACGAAGAGCGGCCGGACGAAATTTTAGGCGTCCCAGGAAAAAGCGCGGCGTGCTCGTCTCGCGAATTCCCCACCCCGGGCGTTACATCAGCTACCACGCGGCTCGATTGAGGAACGATTTCTCTATAAAGGAAACACGACACGGAAACCGTGAAAATTCCCAGCTAAAACGGCGGCTCGTGATCGGTAATACGTTGAAAGCGATCGCCGTGTTGATTATTCATGAGGCGGTTGTGTCAACCCACAGCTCTCTGGCGGCTGCTATTCGTTCGAGCTTAATTACACGCTGGACCCGCGACGATTCCATCGAAACGCCGCGTGGATTTTCAGCAATTCGCTTCGGAAGTGAAATAGTGGTTAGAGGTTTCTCGAAAAATCCTTACGCGGAGTGGCACTTGGCCGCTGTAGGAGCGCGGAACTTTTCCATTCGAAAGTTTCCAGTCCCTTCTCGAAGCGGAGAGAAAGGGCGCGCGATTGTCACGCGAGGGAAAAATAACGAGGTTGGCGGAGAAGGTTGCCGTTCCACGGGGCTTTCTGCGACTGCATCTGCCGCGGAAGCGGCGTCGATATCCGGCTAAATTAATAATTAACAAGCGCGTTCGTTAACGACTCGGCTCTGCGTGCAATTTACCGGATCGATGGAGTTAATTAATAAAGTATCGGGGAAGTTTGCCGCGAGTTTCCGTCGCGAAGCAGTAGTTCGGCAGCGAGCGGTCGGGGCCGATGCAGCTGCTCGAAAAATACTTTGTTCCCGTGGCGATTCGGCTTTCGAGATGCGAACCGTCCAATTAGCCGTTTTGCATGGCGCACGGAGGAGTTAATGACGCGAGTCTCTCGATTGGACGCGTCACGAGGGCGTCATCGTTAGCGATCAGATGACAGAGGAGAATACTCCGAGGGCCGCTTACTTTCGTTCGAGGGTTTGTCGAGCCATTTCCTCTGATCAAATGCTCTGGAAATCTGACGTTTCGCTTGCATCTACCAGTGGCACAACGAACCCTTAAAACCCTCTCGGAGTCATAAAGTTCGTACACGGAGTAAATGGCAGTAACGAGGAAAATCTGTGCGCGGAATCGGTGGTCGTCTAAGAAATAGCAAAAGGGCTCGTGCCCGTATCATAAAATAAAACAGACGCTCGTGTGTTTAACGCCAGGCACGTAGGAAGCTTTGTCGGATGGCGCGCGAAGAATGCGATAGATCAAGGGGATCGATCAGCTGATAAATGCTCGGGAGCAACGCTACCGGCGCGGGACGATCCTTTTTTTTTCCAACTATACGCGATGCGAGATTTATGATTGCACGTATCCCACGGTGCTTTTTTTCCATCGTGACGCCTCTGCCTTCTCTCTGACCTACATTTCTTAATCCGTGTCGAAGATGTCAACGAGATAACTGTCCGCGGGCGTGGTTATTTAAATGAATAACACCTTCGCGGCGATACCGGAGTGACACTTTCAATTTCGCTGATATTCGACGGTCGATCGAGCAAATATTTTGCAGCCCGGCGGATATCGAAGTCGAAGGGAAGCGATGATCGGAAAGTAGGTTTCCTGGGAGGGGGGGGGGGGGGGGGACGAAAAACGCGTCATCAGGGGACCGAGCGTTGGCAGCCGCGCAATAATCGCGAGAAAAATCCTCGCTTCGCGTTTGCTTTCCCATCGATATCGCCGATCGTGCCTTTGTGGTGAAAGACGTGCCAACGTCACCCATCGTATTCGTTTTTGCAAAGTACGAACTGGAACTGAACGCTTTCAGCGATCTTCCGCGATGAAGAACCGCTGCTGGTACAATTCTGATGGTATCTGGACGCGTCATTAAACGCGGAGTTATTGAAAATTGAACTTTAGCCGTGCCATTACCTTCTCTATCACATTTCCATTAAAATTTATCGACTAGGAATCACCAGTTTGCGGCGAAGAATACTAAAAAGCAAGTGCCACGAGCTTGCTCCGACGCTCGTAATTATTAAACCTCTGTAGTAAGCTGGAAAGTGTTTTAGAATCGCGAAACGATCGATCTTGTCTTTTCGGCAGGAGGTATCTGATGGAGGCAGACTCCGTTCGGTGGTGGCTCAAAAATGAATTTAAGTTTACGGGCTACCATGTACAGGAGATATGAGCGACGACTAATTAAGATTCAACCCGATGGCTAGCTTGTAATTAATGCCCTTCTACAGCGAGATTATTGGAGCATCGGTAGTAAACTGTTATAGGTGTTCGTTACGTCGCGTTTACTGGGCCGTGGCTAGTATTGAACAGCTCTTAGGTGTTGTACTCGGCCCTGTTGAACAGCTAACTAACGTTGGGCGACACACTGCAAATACAGCGAGTGTAACTTGCGTGCTGATTGAGGCTGGTGTACACGCGCATTACTTCGCGCCATAGAATATAGCGTTCCCTGATGAATAGGGGGATCTGTCCTCTTGTTAATCAAACACATTGGCCCCGCGTCGACGGTTCTCCACTGAAAATTCCATCGACAAAAAGGTAAACGTCTAAATCACGCGTCAGCCGAGAGATTCCATAGAAAACGATGAGTAACGATCTCCGATAAATAGAGGTGTAACGCGTAAATCGACGAGCCAACAAGAGCGCTTTACTAATTTCAGTATCCCACGGACAACATTTCACAAACTTTCACACCGTCTCTCTGTGAACAAGCAAGTCGTAAAAAGTTGAAGTGAAATCCGCTGGAATTTTCAAAGTATTACAAACGTTTACAGCATCCAATGTTTCGCGTGCCCCGCATGCCCGTTATGGAAAGCAAATTTCGCAAATTTCCGTGCTAGCGAGTGGGCTGCTCTCTTTCGTGGATCAGAGCTCCCGGCGGGTATCGAAACTTGACCCAAAATCCGGACGCGCCTCGGCGGTGTAATTGCGCGTTTGCGAGAATTACGATCACGATGATTACACCCCCCCCCGCCGCCCCCTATCTCGATCCCTTGAATTGGCGCGGATAAAAGGGCGTCGGCGTCGTATTGACCACGAGCAACGTATCGAATAGATATAAGGCGCGGTATCGTGTAACTTCACCGGCGAATTATCCGTTGAATTTTATTACGCCCATCGAAGGATTCTTCCTCCGCCACCGTTCCTCTCACCCTGCCTGGAAACTATATCCGCTGCACTTTAATGACACAGAACGCGACCGCCGATCGCGTTTTAGAAAATGCGAAATGTCAAACACTTCCCTCGCCGTGCTACTCGTGCTCGACCTTACACCCTCGGCGGATCGTTATTGCCTTTGCAATTATATTTTCAAACGCCCCTGCTGCCGTCACGCGTAAAACGCCCGGCTTTTCTTTAATCTTTAAATGTCAATGCATGCATGAACTTTTTCGATCTCAGCGCTACAAAACAGGGAGTTTATTCTGTGCAGAGAAAGGTCACGATTTTCAGTGTTCCTCTTTATTCTGTAGGGGATGAAAGGCGTTGTTTTTCTAATTTTTATTTTGTAATCTTCTAATAGTAAGTGGTAGATGAATTTAAAAAGCGCAGTTTGGGTCACCAGAATTAACCACTTCAATATAAATGTCCATCGACAATCAATGAAAAAAAAAAAAATTCCAACAAAAGACACTGTATCCCCGATTCCCACTCTTGGTCGCCCCTTTCCATGTTCTCTTTGAACGCATGTAGTTTTTCGTCAGCGATTTCGGGTTAACCAGGCTCCTTTTGTGTTGCGAACTTGTAAATGAAATTGTTATTTACCCCCATTGAATAGCGGAGAACTGGGTCGCGCGAGCGTTTCAGTGTGTGAAGTGGGCTTTTGGCGCAGAAGGAGGGGTTTTGATTGGATTTAGGACAAACGAAAAAGGGCGTCGACCCTTATAGGTCCATGGTCTGCTTGCCTCGCCCCTGCGCCCATCTGTCTGTCTATTTTCCACGGTGGCTTCTTCGTTTATACGATTCGGGAGAGGATCGTAATGAGGTGGGATCGTTTCCCCCGATGTTATCATCTGTAGTTACAACCGCGAAAGGATATCACGGTAAAACGTTGCTGGGGTGACGTTTCCACGCGCCTCTCTCGACGACAGGAGGGCTCTCTCCCGGGAAATTGCGACCACCCCTGACTTTCTTGCTCATTTTCTTACCCCCGTTTCATATCATGGCGGTCGAGTGTGCTCGATATTACTATATCTCGGAGTCTCGATGAAACATACGAATGTTGCCATCCCACGCAACGAGGATTTCTTTTATTCGCCTGTGCGCGTGCCAGGATCGTGATGACATTTTGATTCGGAATCCATTGGCGTTTGGAAATTGCTTTCGCCCACCTGCATGCAAATAGAATCGGCCAGCACTGGAAATTTCGAGAAAGTAAATGAAACTTAGAAAATTCCTTTCTAAACAGCCAGATCTGTTTAAAGTTAGTCGACTTCCCTCCACTGAAGAAGATTGAGCGACCCCCGTCCTCGAGAATTTAGAAGAAGAAGAAGCCGGTTAAGCTTCAAGGTCTTGTAAAATCAATCGTTTTTTGGCCAGGTCATCTGTTTAACTTTCTTCCCCCAGTAGCAGTATTCAAGCAGCGGAAAAAGTAGCCTGCGGGGTTCTGGACAGCTGAGCACTCGGGAGGAATATTATTCTAGAATTTTGTTGTATTTTAAGCGAGTGAAAAGTGTAGTTACTCGTGTATAATCTGCTTAATGGTCGTACCGGATTTACGCTCATGGTCGGAGTCATAAAAATAAACGCGTTGAAGTTCTGAGCGATCGCCCTATGAAATATGCTGCACATGAACAGCGATCGTGAAACGCAAAATCCGGCTTGTCAATCTCCTCTCTTTTTATCGGCTGCCTACGGCCCACTTATTTTTTGTTTTATAGGCGACGATTATCGAATGAGGTATGGCTCTCGTGACTGCCGTTGAAAACACAGTGCTGAATCGCGATTTACGCGATCTTCATTTGACGTGGTTCCATTGCTCTCTTCTGCCCGATTTTCCCGCCGAGTGCCATCATTCGCCAGCTTTCCTTTCCCATCGATCGATTCCAATCTTTCCATTAATTCCAGACTCGGCGAGGGACAGAAGTTTCCCTTCGCCCTTTAGTGTAAAAATCGAATGAAACGGCTGGCATCGAACGCGGTCGCGGCGCCGACTTACAAAATTTACCAGAATTCTTTTGCAAACGCGCGCCCGCGCGGGAAACACAGTTAAGCAACTACCCACGAAGAGGTCGAAGAAAAAGCCGCTTAAACTGCGACCCGTAGTCCAGCTTCTGTATCCTCGTCCGAGTCCATTTCGCGGGAAACTTTAACTACCGCGCCCGTTCCTTCGGTCGTTTTCCTTTCTTTGCCTAAAATCAACCCGAGCAACTTAAACGACGACGGTCGTCCGATGTTCCACGCTCGAAAGCAATTTATTGGTCCGTAATTGTTTTCGCGATTCGTCTTCTCGCTCCTCGGACAAGAAATCCACCCTCTCGAGTTTCGGCGGGAGTTACATTCTGTCGTTAGACGTGGCCTCAACTTCTCGAGTTTCCCCTGGTGAATAATGACTGCAACTTTCCCGCCTTTCATATATGAGAAACTCGGGGGCGTTCTTTCCCCCATTAGATGAATCTGTATCGGGGTGGAGATATTGACAACCCGAGAAACTATCCCTCGTCGCCAGCAAAGATTCCTCCCCCCTACCCCCGCCTGATGCGTCGAAAGAAAGCAGCTGGCTGTTACTTTTTACACGGCATTAACGAATCGAGGTCCAAACGGGGGCGTTCTACTTTTCGGTTAAAGCCTGGACCGTGTTCGCGAGTTCCGTCCCTCTTGCGCCTCGGAGCGTTAGCAACTTAAAATTTCTCGCAGGAAGTTGAACAATATGGAGAGCATGTTGCATGTAACACGCGTCCTGACATTTAGAGCGCAAAATCTATTTGCCCTCTCGAGGAAATTGCATTTCCCGCCGGCGGAATCTTGCCGCGACCAAACTGACTCGACAACTGTTATTATTTTCATGATTGCGATGGGAAGGAAGGCGGAGGCGCGCGCAATTAAGAGCTGAAGCATGAGACAACGAGATCGCTCGATTTTCCCGGAGTTTCCCATAAGATTGACGTCCTTAATGGCGCTACGTCGGGCAATAAATACAAGCGTTGCTCGATCGAGCACGATGCCTCGCTATCGGCTCACCGTGTCGTCTAATAATTACATGCCATCGCGTCCCCGAGACCGGAGTAATTAGAAAAGTTGTATTGCGACACAACGGGACAATAAATCTATTGTATCCGGTGCAACGTGCAAGCGTCTGCTTGTGGAATTTCGGTAACTGGCGTGCGTGCGGTAGAGATGCGAGGAAACGAACGATGTACATAACTTCCCGACGCATTCTTTGCGCTCTTCTTCTCGTCCTCCGGATCCAATGAAATTGAATTAAGGTAGATTGCGGGCCCTGGCCTCATAAAGGCTGTTTTATTGAGACGTAAAGGGAGGCACTCGTGCCCCAGCATCCGTGAGCACGGCAGACTGTTTTAAATATTATATGCGCGGAAACCGAGGAAAAAATTGAGCCCTCGGATCCCCTGGGAAGTCGAATATTGGAGCTGGCTGGGTTAGGCAAGCTTTCGCGTACGGTTGCTTTCCGGACCATTCCTGTAATGGATACTTTCGATAACGCATATGTGCTTGATAAATGATTTGGTTATTCAAATATTAAGATTGTGGCGGTGGAGGCGGATCAAGGGGGAGCGACTTTCCCCGGGGCATTAAAGCGGGTAAAAATTTAGAGAGGAAGGAGTTCGTATAGAGGATTTGTGTTAGGGGCAAAAGGGAATATCTGGATGGAGAAGAAAAAGGGGCATGTAGTATTTATTACACCTTGCTCCTTCTAAACAGCATATTCCATTGAATTTCTACCCCTCCGCCGTTACAGCGAATCAGAGTGGAGAAAAGAAGTTGATTGAACGATTCATGGGTTCCGTGGAAACAAGCAGCATTGGAATGCAGATACCTCGGATCACAGAGTGAATAATACGTTGTTAACGACAGCCCAGAATAGCCGCCTAAATTAATCTTCAGCCGTGCCTGTGCATATTTCAACCCCCGACATTTTTCGACGGGAAAGAGCACAGAGGGGAAGCATGCGAAAGGGAAACGACAATTTTAGCTTAAGCGAAATCCTGCCTTTAATCTGAAAACAGTCACCGGGACAATTATTGCTAAACAAATCCCCCCGAGAATTCAGGCTGCAGAGATGACGAAATCCTCTGAAAGAAGCGGCGCTTTCCCGCTGAAAGGAACAATTATCCCAGAATTACCTCATCCATTAAAAAATTACACAATCCTGCCTTTTACCCAGAGATCCTGGCCACTGTTTTTTTTTTCACCTCTTAATCCTACTTTCCAACTAATTAACGACTGCCCGGATGATTCAGCGGGCTTCCACGCAAGCTCTTTTAGAAGGGAGAAACTATTATCTGAAATTACGCTCGCTCCATCCAAAGGCGAACAATCGTCCATCATGGTACAGATCATCATCTCTGTTTCGTTATTAGATACCAGAACTGGAACAACCAGACACTGGCCCAGGAGTTATCGATTTCATAGTCGAGGAACCACGAACTTTGTAGCGTCAAGTTTGCCAGTGGAGTTTCAGTTATTGTAGACTTAACTACTCCAGCAACTCGCACTGTCGGGTTGCAATAATTGGACTATGTACACCGCGCTGTACTTCTTCACTTTCGATCAGCATTTCACAGTTCTGCATTAATCGTAGAACCGAGGCATCGAATATTGTATCAGGGCGTCGATATATTTTCTAATCGATCCCTCAATTATACCGGGCGGTGCAATCGCACTTGATCATTGGTCGTGTGTCGGGAGCAGGAAACTTCAATTGCTGCTAATAAGTTGAAAGTTTAACGACCGATTCCCGTTCGGAGACTGTCTTGAGAACGCGGTCATGTTTAGTTAAGCCACTGCCAAATCTGTTTACCCTGGCGAAGCTTCAAAGGTAATACACCATGTCATTTGCGATCCTGCTTCAACCTGCGAACTGATCTTGGCATTTAACGCGACACGATGGCCGAATATTCCCCAGATCCACCGTTCAATTCCATCAGCAACCAGCGAATATTTTAATTCTATTTACCACGCGGCGGAGCGATTCCGGAAATTTAATTAAACGAAAAATTTCCTATTTCCTTCGCCGTGATAATTCGTGGACGAACGGGGGGGGGGGGGGGGTAGGACGAGGGGATCGTCGACGATGGGAGGGTGAATAATTTTCATAGAGGAAAGAAATCCATCATTGGGAGGCGAGAATTTTCGCCTCCTTAAATCGCAGGCTTTCCTTGTTGAGCTTCCGTCCAGATCCGGATGAAATCCCGCTTCCTTCTTTCACGGAAATCTGGGAAACTCGAATTCGGGGAGAAATCTTCGTAGGTTTATCAGAACTGTAGAAAATTCTGTACGACTTCGGGCGTAACATCCACCAGAAGCTACAGTTTGCTGTGGGTGGAAAGGAACATGTCCTCTTCATTGAACTTTGATTAAAATTCGATCCCGGCACAGCGAAACATTCGTGAAAGCACGCGTTTAAATCTGGAAACTTGATCGGGAATAGGTTGCTGAGCAAAGGGCACACGAATCAGGGCAGTTTCTCCCTCCACGGTGGGGGATGGGCTTCATCCCTTTAATGGAGTTTGCTCGATCGGGTCGAAATGGAAACAAGGGATTCTCGTGTTGCAAGATGTCATACGTGACTGTCAACGGTAAACTGAGAACGTGTTACAATCTGGAACGGTGCATCCGCATTTACGCCGGTGACATTTATTAAATTGTTGCCCGCCATAACTCACCGGCTGTACGTGCACCATAGGACGACGCCAGTCGAATTAAGCGGAAGCCTGGTAATACTTGTACACCATAAATTCCTCTGCCGATCGTCGTAACGCGAATCACCCGTTCAACCAGCTGCGCTCCCAGGATTGACTTGGATTTCGATTAAAGCTCGCGGCGCATTCGCAACCGGTCAAGAAATTGCAACGCCCGCAGCTTTCCGCGCGCGTGCAAAATTATATAACGCAATAATGCGATCCCGCTGCAACGTGCTGGGCGACGTAATCCGGCGACATCGTCCGGTTTCTAGTTATGGAATTGTTGTAACACTTGTCGGGTCACGCTGGCAGCCCTGAAACATCAGGCGCCTGCAATATCCCATGATGCTGACGGGAGGAGCAGACGGAGAATCATGGACGCCTCGCTGAAATCTAGCTGCCTTCGCAAACCACATTCCCCTGTACAAGGATAAAGAATGGCCCAGCTACGTCGCTGCACCGATGCGTTCTTGTGCCCTGTCTCTGATTGCACGTCTGAGTCCTCGCTAAATGGGGTTTTAAATACTTAACAGCCGTGCCGGTTGCTGTGCCGCGTCGGTTACAGAGATCGGCAGCGCTTGATTCCCCAATGGAACGAAGCAGAAATTGTTGGAGCGTCGCAGAGCCGCAGCGGTCGCGTTGCAAATTTCTTGCCCTCGAAAAGAGACCGCTGATGAGGTGGCTGGGTCGGGCAGGCATTACGTGCATGCCGGGAATGCAGCACGACAGACAATTTAGCGGGGAACGTTAAGCTATTTAACCGTAAAAAGTCCGGTCCAATCGACATTCGTCTGGATTACGCTGAAAGCAGTACACCGGCGTGCTCGACGACTGTGGTTTTACCATAATTAACGCGACGCTCCTCGGTGGGACAATAATCGCGCCTTCCACGAAGCAGGCTCACCCTGATAGCGGCGATTAGCGATCACAGTGACGCGTTAACACGGGCTTATCTTGTTTGCGATATATTCCGCGGATGTTGGGAAACGACGATGCACCTACTACATCCGCGTATGAATGTCGATAATTATGGCTGCAATTCACGCGGCTGAACTCCCCTGCGGGCCAACTGATTATCACCGTGACTTCGACTTCGTGTACACGAACAATCAAGACCGGGATTACAGCTTAATCGCAGGAAAGATCGCTGATTGAGTTTTCGTCGTGTAATCGCGAATGGTTAGGCAGAGGGGGCCTTAATCGGCGACGAATCCGGGCGTCTCTGGTATCGAAATCGGTGTAAATTGAATGAAGTGCATGGAAGAAGTTGGCTGACTAGCGACGGAATAGGCAGCGCCTCGCCTTCTCTTTGCAGCAACTTGCGCTCAGTTCGCAAAGTGCGCTAATTTCATTTCTTGCGGGACGTTACGTTCATCGGCGATGCAAACGAATTAGACAATCCCGGGGAATACGTTATTGCACGTCGGATTGCAGTTTCTTAAGAGCTTTCAGCCGTATTTGCGGAATATCCGCATCCGCGTCCCACGAAAACTCCGCGAGCGTAATTGCGTTTCTGAACGGCGCAAACTTCGTCGCTGCTACTTGTGCGCCGTTGTTCCCCAACTTCCCCGAGAATAATTGTCGTTCACCGTTATTTTTGCCCCCTTTCACGGGCTGTACCTCGCGATATCGCTCGTCGACACAACGAACGGCTGGGATTAAAAACTTGGGCCTCGCGTTAGTGCCTTTTCCTTTGAATATCCGGTGAAGCCGACAGGTGGAAGGGATTGACAGGCAAAATTTGTTGGACCGAAGATCGCGAAGAATGCCTGCGCGTTTCCAGGGCAAAGGGAAATTAATTTATTGACACGATGGATGGAACAATGGCGAGCTCTCGTCGACCCTTCCATTCTCGTGACATAGCTGCTACCTAAACCGACGTTTAAACATTATATTATCAGCGTTTAAAGCGTTCGTGACGGGCACGTTCATATTTCGCTGGCGCGTCAACAGCTGGTTAAACTAGGCTCTCGCTATCACCGCTGTGTATTGGCACTCTTCCGCGGGAACGTAGACACCAGCTATCTTTGTTTCCTTGACGTGACGTTGAATTGGTAATTCTGTGCCTTTACCTTCTCCTCGACGCTATTCAGGCCATTCTTACTCTAATTCCCCTCGGACGATTTCAATTAAATGAATACGCGAATGGAACGCGAGCTTCGATTACCGTTTCCTTGGCGATTAGACGGAGTTGCAGCAATTTTGCAACTGTTGCCGGCGGTCGCTTGAGAAATGCAGTCTCGCCCGCGCGGAGATCGATAAATAATGAGGCGAATGAAAGGTGCAATTTGATTACAAACGGCACCGGCGTCGCTTTGCATACAGAGGGAGGAGACGGTTCATTGGCATGCAGAATGAAACAATAGGAGTTGCGCAACTCGGCTTTCATGTTCATGCCTTTTCGGATAATCACGCTGTTCCTATTTAAATCGCCATCGTTTCGTTTGTTTATGCCGAGCACGCGCGCCGACATCCGACTGCATCCACGGCACCGTTTCGTTCGTCGTTTCACCTGTCCTCCCGTTCCCAGGACCGTTAAAAAAAAAAACACCGTAATTCAATTAATAATCGATCGGATTAACTCACCAGAGTAATTTCGACCGAATCACCGACGTGACCGAAATGGCAATCCCTTGGAGCATCGTGGCTGAACGTTTGGTATGCTGACAAACAGAATACTCAATGAAGTCTGGTGATTCTGCCCCTGTACTTTCTCAGATTTCACGCTGACAAACTCCGCTGAGTGAGTCGTACTAAATCTGCGTTAACTTTCTGGCAATCTTGTCTTTTTATTAAATAAGTGTCACAGATCTGGAGACTCTGTAGATTCATTGCCGTGAGCGTGCCACTTATATCAGTCCGAATAAACAAAGTAACAGGAAGCCTGCAGGAAACGTCGACGAGGGGCTAGAAATTCCTGGATATTCGGCTGGAGATTATACATCATTCTGTCAAGCTAGCATCAGGAAACATTTTCGTCTTCCGCCTACGAAACACGTCTGACTCTACACGGTACTCTATCCCTTCCTTCTCTTCTTCTGTCCTCCTCTCGGTCGGCCGCCACTCCTCCGGCCGACGCCACTTATCTAGCTCGTATCGAATGCGAAGATACAGTCCTCCGACGGGAAGTCGCATCGCAGAAAGTCAGTGACAAACGGTGCGCGTACTTCCTGGATTACCAGCTTTTGCTTCTCGGTCATACGTCCGAGGATAATGGATGCGACAGGCTGGTGGCACCGCCACTTGCTCTTTTCTTTCCTCCCTCATTCCGCAGGTTTAGAATCCTAACCGGCTACTTATCGCGCCTTTTGTCTCCATTACCCGTCGTAATTTCTCGCCACGTGACCCTCCTCCGCGAGAAAACGGATGATTTTGTCGCCACAGGTTTCGTGGGGACGTTGCTCGGTCTAAATTCCGACGGCGCTGGTTCCGTCAGTGTTCAGAGGGCCTTCATAAACCGCAATTTCTATGCGAAGGTGTCTCATTTTCCAGACGCAGAGCCGTGTCTAGATTTTGTCCCCGTTTTGAAACTTACACTCGCGCGCGTAGTCGTTCAAGGAACAAAGACGGCTTTACTTTCCATCCCTACACTTTTCTCGTGATTTCTTCCCTATCTGGAGCCGTCCCCTCCGCAGCTGGTTTCCTCGGATCCCAGACATGGAAAGCAGAATACATACAAAGGATCCTTGCTTCGGTATTCGAATCTATTCGTTCGCAGATAAAGGGCGTTGCCCACTGTGTCATCAAGGAATCCTTGCTACACGCTCCTTTATTCCTCTCTCCGAGATTTTTTCTCGCTTGGATCCAGACTACATTCATGGGAACTACTTTGGAAACCACGACGCGCAGTATTGGGCATGGAAGAGGATCCTGGTCGTCGAGATTCAAAGCCATTCGTTTGCAGACTCTACTTCATTGCGCTTCGGGGAACTTAGCTGAGGTTACAATCTTTCATTCCATTCTGGTGTTTTCCTCGTTTCTATAGAAGAAGATACTTTTGAGTCGCGTGTGTGGGCCAACAACGACAGCAGGAAAAGCCGAATGACTCAATGTCTATTACATAGGTAGGGGTAAAGAGTACAGTGGTTGGCCACCTGACAGTGATTGATCTTATTTTGAGAAATAAATGAATATAAAGAAATACCAATGTTATGCCTTTTTTTTATGAACATATTCATAATCCTTGTACTTTCTTGCTTCGGATGTAATCAATATTTCTTCACTCATTATATACTGTGATTATATATAAAAGCAAATAGGATAATTCGGCATTGAAGCTTGGAAATTACAGCGATTTAATAAAAAAAGTTTAATGTATTTATGATATGTATATCTCTCATATTTAGTATATATCGATAAATAAAAGTTGAAACATTATAAAAGAATTATTTATTTGTTAAAATTATACATATATTATGAAAAATGCGGGGGTCAACAACTGTCGTATGAATAATGTTGAATGATAGTAATTGGCCGGACGATCAGTGACTGTTTTTTAACCATATTAATGGTGAAACAGTAATTATCCCCCTGTTAAATACAGAAACAAACACGACAAATACATACTAAATAAAATATAGGTATCCATTTTTATTGAATAATTTTAATCTTATTTCTATCACCAAATTAGGTAACATTTTCTTTTAGGTTATATTATTTATCAAATAGCGGCCAATCACTGTCGAACCGATTGGAGAATTACTGTCTTGACTATGCCAATAACTATACTTCTTCGTAGGAAACACATTTTTTGTATATTTTTATACATTCTTGATTTTTTTTTATAAACTCTATTTATTTTTAGATTACAAGGGGTTTTTCGAACTTATTTATATTGATTTCCATTTCAAATTTACTAAATTCACATTTATAATTCATTATTTATGTGACACTCTGACTTAAGTGGCCAACCATTGTACTCTTTACCCTACACGTGTATTCGGATTGATGCTCGAATGGTTCGTTGGTACGGAATATTTCAAAACCACGAACAAATAATGTAATAAAAATATCAATGTATGCTCATTCTACTGCATACAATTTTCACAGCACGCGATCAATCATTTTTTCAATATTTCTTCGGGTTCGTCAATATAGAAACGAATACACATATCTGAACAAATTAATGATTTATTGTAAATATTCCCTAGCGGATGTTTGAACGATTTTACTGTATTCCGGAGCAGAGATACACTTAACTGGTAAATGATTTCAGGATTAATATCAAATAGTCCATTTTGTCGAATGAAAACATTCCGTGAAACCCGTTCACGCGGTCGCGTTCGCTCTGACCGTACTCTCATTCCTCCTGCAGCGTCTCCAGAGATTCCATCCTCCTGTTCGACCTTTGCACGCAACCCACGAGAACTTAATCCGATTCAGTGTTTGACGTACAGTGAAATGATCTTCCCCGTGGAAGCTGAAGTCAGTTGAGACTGTTCCGTGTCCAGGACTGCGAAGTTTTTGTCAGCAAGGGAGATAGTTATCTATGCCCCCGGCAGGGATATCGATCTCCCGCGGTGGAAACGTTTTACCGATATTGATAGTCGATGTTTTCGACTTTTAGGCACGGGGTGGAGGGGAAGCCGTGCGGGAAATAGGGAGCCCAGGGAACCTGCTGTGGGTTCGAAGGGAAAAGCTGGTTTATGAACCAGTCTCTGCTACATATGCCACGAAAGTATTTGAAAGCCCTAGATCAGGGGCGCTGCATGAATCTGCACCTTCATCGGATCGGGTCGCCCGAGATCGATCGAACTTGCCTCCACGGTCCAGCTTCTCCGCAAGCCTGTCCCCTGGCTTCTGTCTCCTCCGAGGATACGACGTCGCGTTTGCAGTTAAATCGTCGCGTTTAGCCGAGAGGAGCGAAACGAGTAGCCTTAACGTGTCCCCCTAATTTAATTTAGGCGAAGCGTGGCGAAGGTTGCGGTAATTCCGAGACCCGTGGCTGGCCGAGAGTTGAATTAGCATTCATTCGGATTAAAATCGGATTACAAGGAGGCGCGATAGCCCGTGAACTAAAGCCCCGCCCTGCCGTGTGCCTCGTGGACCGAGCGCGTTAGAAACAAATGAGCCGCAATTAACGTAACGTCTAATTTCAGATAAGATCCCCCGAGGGAGGAAACGTATTGTCCTCGGCGAATGCCACGATGTCTCAGCCGGTGGGTACCGTGAAATTTTTCATCTCGCTGCGACAAAGGAGTCCTCGAGTTACGGGACGGGGTGGGTCAGGGCGTACGATGCTTTATTAAACTCGACCCGTCTTTTCGCGTGCCAGCCTCGAAAAACGCCTTCGTTCCGGGCAACCTCTTACGTCCACGGGGTGAGATACCCCCGGAGAAATCCTTGCGATCCACCGTTCGCGCGGCATTCGCGCTCCGTGCAGAATTTTTCAGCCGCGTTTCATGGTAATCGGACCAGCAATTTGGTCGGAATATTGGATGCAACGACGAGAGAGAAAAAAAGGAATAAACGGCTCGTCGTCGCGAGACTGCGTGCAAACGTTGTGTCGTTGCCGCGAGCTTTCTCGCTTTCCAGCTTTCTCGCCCGGTCCACCGATGGAACTCGCGTTCGGTGGGCGAGGTAGCGCGCTAACGCGATGCCCGATGAAAAAGAACCGCGGCATTCTCGCGAGAAGATAGCTCTTCGGCCACAGGTTCGCGCACGCAACAAGTTGAAGTGATTTTAGGAGAACCGTGGCTAACGACGTTATCTATCATGCCACGTAAGTTATTTAACGACGTGATACTCAAAGGTCTCGGCATAATTATGACACAACAGGTGGCGGGTTTCCTTTTTAAAGATGCCAGGCCGGTGGCTCACGGCTGCGTTTCAGTTATCCTCGCCGGGCGAAATGCGCGAGAAGTTACGTCCCGTTGAAGGGATCTGCAAATATTCGCAGGAAATGTAACCAGTGTCTGTCTTCATCTCTCACCTGAACGCGCTGCCGTAACACAGGTCCCTCTATTTCTATGCTGTCAGCGAATGTTCTGCCGTTGGATGCACGCGAACAGTTCCATCTTTTTCACGTCGGGCTCGATAAAGATCAAATCTTGTCGGAGGAACATTGAGCTTTCGAATACGTGATAGCACGGTGATGAAGGGTTCGGGAGATGATCTACAGAGAAGAGCGAACGGATTAGAGGACGGGAGAGGCTCGCAACCGTTCCAATAACCCTGTCTACACCAAGGAACGGAGGGGAGAATTACTCCTCTGTGTGTGCACTAGAAAAAACTCCACCACTCGACGCGTTAATTCATTCGAAACGTTTAATAACCGCGGGAATTACGGGGGCGTTTCGCGAGTGCCTTCCGCCCCGGTGTTCCCCAGTCGCGAATTCCAGGGATAAAACGTTCCTACGCTGGAAATTCCCACGGAGGTCGAGCAGTAATTCTTCGGGCGTGTCTCATAAAATCCTGACTGTTCCCGATGCACGCGGAACATGGAACAAAAGCGTCGAAAATCTACGTTCCTCCGCGTGATGTACAGTTGCCCTTCAGTCAAGAATCTGAGGGCGTGCCAGGGATGCTGCTTGAGTTTTCGGGCAAGAATTTTTTAATTTAACTTCTTCGCCACGCGGCTCTTATGCCATCACGACACTTCATATCGTCTTACCGTGTGACGACAGATTATCACAGCCTCTTTTGCAGGATGCGATGCAATTCGTCGATGGGCGTGCATTCTTCGGCGCGTCAGGATTCTCTCCTGTTGCCCGTTGTCTCGTTTCTACGTCGGAAAATGGGTTAATTAGGGCGCGGCCGCATACCAACATACTTTAGTTGGAAATTTCTCAGAGCAACAGGTAGCCGACTATGGAATTTGATACGGCTTGTTCGATAGGCTCTCCATTTTGCGATGTACACCGCTAAGCTATCGGATTTGGATTATTGCGATGCCTGCTCTCCGCGGCAAGAAACACCGCGCAACCCTCGGTGATCGGGGTTCAAGCGCTCAATCCTCGCTAATTGCGACGAGCCGTTGAAATGTGGCGATCATCGGCTGCTAATCGCGCGCGGCTGACGCGTGAAAGGGGACGAAATTTAGTTGAGGATTTCCACGGGGTTGTAAATGGCGGGTGGTGATTCGGGAGAGCGTTTAACAGCCACTGTGGGGAGGCGAAAAGGAATTTATAGTCTCGCAAGTCCCTCTCGATGGTTTCAATTAAATTTAATGGCGGATTGGTGGAACTTTCGAGCGACGAAAATCCCTTGGGTTCTGTTCTGCGTGGAAAAGTGGACGGAAATAATAATTCTACGATGGAGAGCGGTGTCGCAGATTTGTCCGTTCAGTCTTCCGAGACATGTCGATGAAATTTGAGGTACAGTGGGGGCCGGTGTACGTGTTTGCCTTGCCTCTCGCGCCTGCCCCACTCACGCAACAGGAATATCGATTACTTTGGGGGGAAAAAATCTATTCAAGGAGGGAAACAAGGGAAACAAGACGGACTGGGGAACGAAGGAGCTCGCAGAAGTGCCCTCTGAGAAAAGTGGTCCATCGGTCTGATACGTTCGATCGCTTGGAACTCTCTGTTCCGCCGAATGCTTGCGCTCCCATCTAACGAGAAACATTCTTCTCTCGAAACGGTCGGTTGCTGGGCTCTGTAAGACGACGAATCTTGAGGGAATAGTACAGGGATATTGAACAACTTTGCTCCCAGATACGGGGTAATTAAACTACTCGCCCGTCTTAGGGTAAGTCGTCTGAGAAGATTGTTCGATTATTAACGGGAGGCACGGTATCAGTGACCAAAAGTCCGTGAAGCCTTCGCGTGGCGTGAATGCGAAAGACTCGGTCCGTAATCCACGAGGCATCAATCAATCACGGAGTTTGCATAGGGGCGTCATGTTGACTTTAGGAAAGTTGCTCAATTATGCAAGCTCGGTTATCGATTTCTTCACGCATCGTGCCTCAACTTCTCCTGCGCAATAAGCTCCGGCCGAAGAGCGCGCGAGACCTTACGGAAGAGCCAGAAAAACGTCGCTTTGCTCCGAGGAATAAGAAACTGCTGGCTGGAGGAAAACCTGCTCGTGGAAAATGTCACGGGAAATTGAACGATGCCGTCGTACGAAGAACGTTCCGATATTGCACCGTGACGCGTCGAAATCCATCGCATTAGCGCTGTTTAACCAGCCCGCCGGCTTCCAGAAAACGTATATTTCGAAAAGGGAAAGGTATCGTTTGCGAGCGATGGAGTCTGAGTACACTGTAGAGGACACGTCGCGGAGAAAAAGGGGTGAAAACGCGAGACAGAGGGGACAGGAATGGGAAGTTACGCGGCATGACTGTTAAGCGCGTCTGCGCTATGCATTTGGGGATGGAAGAGCGACATAAATATCGAAGTTGCATGGCATAAATTCCGCTCACGGGTCCATGTATTAACTCGTTCCATTTCGCGGAATAATTTCAAATTACCCTGGTTTATTTCGGCCCGCTGGTTTTTCCGAAAAATTTCAACACGCCAGGGTCCCTTTGTTAATTAACTATAACTCTCAGCCCGCCCCGCTCGGCCCTAGTGGTTCGACGGAAACGTTTTTCAAAACACGGCGAACACGGACCTACGGAACAAAGGGGGAACATTCCGTTGGGAGAAAAAATGGCTTCTACGTGAAGGGAGTACGAAATTATTCCATTTTAAATGAGTAGCTTTGTAGTATTAATTTGATTTGCAATGCAAGTCCTTCCAAGCACCACTCATGGCCGAGTTTCTTGACGTGGAAATTTTGAAAAGCATCGATAATCCCGTAGCATCGTCGATGTTCGATTAATCGCGTTCTCATTAACTAATTTCGAGCGCGACGCATTCGCGAGCCGTATAAATTACGTGGCCCACATACCTCGGCGAGAGTTCGTCGTCGATAAATTTTGATTAACCGCGTTCTTTAATGACCCCCCCCCCCCCCCCCTTCTCTCTCCCCCACCCCCATTCGTAAACCAGGGGGCATCCTCGTCGAATGGATGCTGCAGGCTGTTGGCCGACATGAGCGAATCAGAGCAAAGATTTACTCGGTCGTTTCCGCAGCCTTCCCCCTTTCTTTCGTTCTTTGTCTATCGCGAGGAGTTCGATTCTGGGTCGTGTCGTCCGAGGGATGGCTTTAAGTGGAAAGTTGGCAAGTCACGGGTAGCCGGGCGGCGATCTCTCGAGTTCGCGCGCGAAACAAGCCTCGAATAAAGGGGCCGAGCAGCATCGTGGCTTGCCAACTAAGCACCGTTTTCGAGCTTCTTGTAACTCGGCACGAGGCTGCGTCATGCGAATCCTTACGCGTGTTTAAAAACGGAGTCGAGAGGCTATTACCTAAGGGCTGGAAGCGTGAATGAAATCCACCAAGGGGTTGTTTACGATGGTCACTGTAACGGTACCGTGAAATTTCTACTAGAGGCAGACAATCGTGCTTCAGAAAATTTGACTGTTTTCCGACAATCGTAGGGGATGAAATCTTCTGGTTAGTTTTGGCGAACGAGCAAAGGATTGAGATGGCGATCGGACACGGTGCTCGGTTGCTTGGGCTGTTCACAGAACGGAAAATACGAGCGAGATTGAACATGAGCGGGTGGAATAAACAGACGGGGTACATCCACTGTCTGTTTGCACTCTGACCGTATTAGTTTTCGGTTTTCTTCGATATTTACATTCCCGATATCCGCCCACTGCGTGTTAATATGCTGCGCGATGATTTCTCCAGAGAGAATCTACATTCCAGGGCTGTGTGTACCCTTGCCACCGTGACGATCCGCTGACGCAGCATTTTGCGAGGAAAATACTATCCCTTGACATCAGTTTCTTTGACAAAGATTAACGTCATCCGCTTTTTCGTGCCATGCGCGTGATATCGCGAATGAATTCTCATCGGGACACACATCAAACACATTCAGCCGCTTCGCTTAGTCATAGCTGCCCACTCTCCAGCCTGTTACCATAGAATTTTTGTAGCGGCGAGTGAGCTTTATTACCAGAAAGATCTCTGGGCAATATAAACGGCGCGCGTATGTTCATATTGTTCATGCACCATGCAAATCGTGTGCGCTAGCCTTAAATACATCACACCGCGGCTTCGGAACGCGTCCACTTCGGTGCACTATCGATTTCAACGGGGCTATGGTACAGCCAGTAACTAACTTCGTGGAAATTCCAGATAAAAGTCGTACGATGATTATTTTTCGCTACTTAATTTAATTAACAATCGGTCCACTTTACTTTCTATAATTCGACCGGTCGATGTGACTCGATTCTTGGAGGAACGTTGACCCATTTGCAAGTCTGAATTTAATCGGATTTATCAATCGGGAGACCTATTTTGCAGCGTGCTTGCTCGTACTGTACCACTGACAACGTGTAACAAACCGTTGGAGCAACGGAAAAATGGATTAAAAAGCCGCAGGCTGCAAACTGCTATTCGACGATAGCTCGCGTATTTTTTCACGCAATTTAGGTCCCCCAGTTGCTATCGCATCTCGTCGAATTACACCGACTGTAAAACCGTCGCGGCGGGATACGGGTTTTGTCGGTTTAACGAATATTCGAAGTCTCGTCGACGATCGTTTAGATTCGAAAATGAATTAAACTTAACCGCATATCCAGGCTGAATCAACTCGAACGTTCTCGAAACTTTTATTCCGAGCGTTGGCCAGTTTTGCATTCCAGAACGTGAGAAATTCAAACAGAACCGACTGCATTCTCGGCAGTGATTTTTAGATAAGTATCTTGGGATCCGTGTTCGCATCAAAGAGCAATTTCACATTCAGGTTACTCGGTGGCCATTGCCAAGAATAGCGACGAAATTCGGTTACTTCAAGATTTCTCGTTCCGTTACGCAACGTATTTATCGTGGGCTTCCCATTTCAGGAAATCATTTTTAGGATTCGTAAGAGTATCTATGCGTCGGAACGTGGAGAAATGTCTCTGAAGAAAACACTCGCTGAATATTTCGGCCCCGACACAACGCGGACGTGGCAACGGCGTGCATACGAATAGAAAAATGCATACCTTGATTGCGCAGAAGGAACAGGAATTTGTTTTATTTGAGAAATTGCTGCCCTGCCACGGACCTAGGATTTTCTGCTTCGAATTTCTCGGGAGCGCGGCGCGACATTATCTGTCTTTGCCTTCTGTACATATTGTATTCTATAAAAGTGTAAGGAGTACGTGTCCACGATATCTGCTGCATCGAATGTTTTCACTAGGCACGAACTTCTGCTCCAAGTTTTTCAACAACAAAAAGTTCAATTCCTTACTTAGTAGTACCTAAGCGCGAAGGTGCACCGCTGATTATGGTTCTGTGTTTGACGCTGCAAGTAGTACGAGTCAATGATTTCCGCCATCTCGGGTTCCCCGGTCGCCACACCGTCATCCGACATCGTAGCTTCGTTCTCCGAGAGGACAAAGGGCTCGCGAAGCGTTCTCCGCGAATAAACAAGAAGCTAACGAAGCACTCGTCAGCACAAAAGCGTCCTGGCGGACCAAGAGCGTGCCGAAAGAAAGCAGCCGTGGCTTTCGGTAAATAGAGCTGTTCCGTGGGAGTCTGTTCGTTCCTCTCACGAGCTGATTAGAAGCGTCGGCCTCGCAATACACGCCTTGTTCGAGTGGATTTAATCGCTCTGACTGGGCGGCAGCTCCAAGAAGCTAATCCACGCTTTTGAAGACGAGAAACCGAACAATAGTACTGGATGGTGCTGAACGATCGGACGAAGAAGGAGCGTTCAGGCAGCCCATTAAAGATTAAATTCCCACCACCCTCGTCCGATCCATAGACGGTCATTGTGCACGGACGCCATCCAGCACTTGCGTCGACGACGACTACGACGGCGGCTACGACATTCGTTAAGTCAATAGCAGCTGCCCTCTTATCTATTACAGATGTCACGAGCCGACTTTGGCTTCTGGGTCAATTGCACATTTGGGTCGAGTTAATCGGAAGTAGTGCCGGACAATTCTAATCCCAGCCATTGCAACGATAAATTAATTGAATTCTGCTTTACGCGTCCAGGTCTGCCGTTAACGACGACCGCCATTAGCATGGTAAATATGCTGGTTGTCCGCGAGGATTTTCAACGGTGCGCGGTACCTACTTCATGGTTTCTCCGTGCACGTAGTTGGTCGTTCATTGTAATATAATCGTGATCCTCGAGACCAGGAGGGACGCGTACGGTAGAAGAACTGTTACGAATCTCCTCGGAACTAAGTAGATTTTAGTAGATCCTTCTTCGTGCCTTCTGAATCAATGGTTATTGGGCTACTCTCCAGGGATTCTTTTCATGGAACCGTCGGAATATCAGTGTCCGCTGCTTTCGGGGATACGTAACCAATCAACGTTAATCAACAAAATTAATTTCACCTAGATTCTCTACCAATTCCAATGTCCGATTTTCCCCGAACATGTTGCTCTCGAGGTCAGGCACACTTAACAAGCAGCGGACGTGTTGCATGGACAGAAGAAATCGATTCCAATAATCAACGAGAGCATTTTTACGAAGCTCGCGAGCGTCGTTAAAGGGCCCCGATATCGAGTGGAAATAAAACGAAGCACCGTCCGTTGAAGAGGTTCGAGGGTCGCTTCCGTTGCACCGAATGTCCTGCGAAATTTCTGCTATTTTCCGAGGAGGAACGGCGGAAGGGACATCGGCATCGCGACGCGGGGATTCTTCCTCTTTTTCAGACGAGCTAAAAGCGCCGTTTGTAACGGTCGGTGAAACGCCATTACTGGACTCTCGACATACAAGTTTCCTGCGGTTTAGCAGTCGCCGAGAAATGAATGCAATTTTCTGCAAGCGACAAGTGCGACGCTCCCAGCGATCTGCCGCTCCCGTTTCGTTTAAACCGCTGCCCTGGTCAGCCAATCCTGGTCCACGTAATTAAGTCCCTTCCTGCATTACGGCCGACGAATGCCCTCGTACGAGTCTATTCTCGTATCGATCATCTAGCTTCCCGGGAGCTATTTCCCATTGTATTTCTTAGGGCGAACTATCGAAAGGGAAACATTTATTCTATCTCCGCCCTTGCTGAATGCATAGGGTACACGGAGCCCTGTTTGTTGACGCGAATTCGCGGTCCAATCTTCAAACAGGGATGCCGACGAGAATCTTAGATAACCTCGGGCTTTCTAGCGACGCTTCAACCAGTAATCATGATTGGGTGCTTCGATGGAAACGCTCGTATGGAACGGAAAGAGACTGTGAAGTCCATAGGATGTTCCAAGAAGAATAACTGTCCCCGAGGTTTTCTGTCACCTTCGCGACGTTCAACGTATTTATTTTTCACGGCAGGATTCGAGAATGAGACGAGCGCGATGCAGTGTTCATTCGGGGAGCGTAGGGAATCACGAGCAGAGGACTACCGTCCTGGAATGATGACAGAAGGCAATAAAGGAGCAGCGGTGATTGATGATCGTAGGTAGAATATGAAGACTAACGTTTCCACGAGACTTTCCTCCTCTCGTATTTACATTGGACGTGGTTTACCCGGCACAGTAACGTTCGCCATCTGTTCCCTGCATTGCTAAGCGTTATTTACAGAAGAGACATGCGCCCGAGTCGCAGCCTTACGCTCTAATGAATTTAAAGTATGAGGAGCATTCGTCGTGTGCCTGAAAAGCTGACGAGAAACCCGCGAATCTCTCCTGAGACGAATATTTAAGGAGAAGGAAGGATTCACTCGTTCCAAATGGCATTCCACATCTCTGGAAGTTTTCAATCACACGAGCTAGTGTCTGAGAAAGCAATTGTTTGCTTCGGGCGAGCAAAGTCTGTCATTGGATCAGGCAATTTTTCGAACCTCACTGTGCTTGGATATCAAAGGCCTTGTTTCCGCGTTTCCACGAGACCGAGACGAAACACAGCGGCTAGATACCGCCGGAGCCGAAACTACCGTTGAATTAAATTCAACGGCAGGGAGTACGGGTGAACTGAAATTCCCTGCAAGTGAAACCCGACTGGTTGAATTTCCACCGAACTAAATTCCCATCGAATTGTTGCAGCGTTGTAACTTCGGCCACGTGTACGTTAATACGCCCAAACACCGTGACGCGGCTCGTTAAATCAGCAGAAGAACGGGAACCAGTAGAATGGTCACCGGTATAGCCAGGCGCGAGTGAAGGCGCCCGCGCGCTCTTTATTCCGGTGGATCGACACCAACAGAGCCGGGTCGATGTCGAAGCAATTTCTATGTCTGCCAAGAAAACCACGGCCAAGCTGGTGGCCCCATGTCGAATGTAAAACAAAGCGTATCGAACAGCCCCTTCATTGATATTCAGCAGAAGTCGGTAATCGGAGCGGCGGAGTTATTCGATTTAATAACAGGCGAATTTACGAGCACGATAAATGTTGCCCTTTCCCCAGCTCCTTCGGCGGCCCACTCGTTACTATTATCAGCGCTTTACGGCTGTTTAAATAAATATTAAATTAAGCTTTATCGCCGCTCGGCTGGCTCGTTACGAGCATGTCCCCTATCGAAAGTATAAATCAGGGGTTTTTACGCCGTTCTTCCGCCAGGAAAGCTGTACGCGTTAACTTTACCTCTGTTCGTGGTCCCTTGTGCACACGTAGCGGCGACTTTGAAGGGCAGAGCGTATCGACGACTCGGCGGCTGCATTCATAAAGGAACATGGTTTTCTGCGTACGAATGCGTTGCGTGTTACCATTACTCTCGCGGATGAAGTATGCAGGATTAAAAGAGATACGAGTAGTATTCGGAAGCGTGATGTATTCCTTCTCGGCGTAACGCCTCTGCACATGCCTTCCGTATTAAAATCCAGCATGAAGTTATAACGCGGAACGCGGCAGTGTAAAATTCATGAAGTGCAATGGGCAGCGTGCACGCGATGCACACGGCCATATTTCTTTGCTGTTTTCCGCGTTCTTTAGGGATACTGCGTGCATGCAGCCTGTGTGCACGGTGTTATCAACGCCGCGCAACGTCCCAGGGAGCGGCAATTTCGCGGGGAGGATTTTAGCCCTGCCTGGGGAACGGCGAGCGTGATTTTCAGGTGGCTCGAATACACTGGAGAATTACAGGGAACGCTTCCAGGGCGTTGGAATGAAAATCGTTGGACGGAAGTGGCGAGCGGGTAGGAAATATTTCGAGAAACGTTTCCATTCAAACGGACAAAGAGTCGGGCTTTATTTATTTTTTTTTTTGTCACTTCTCCGTCGCGAACGTTTGACGGAAATTGGTTACGATAAATCAATCCGGGGCGCCGCATAATTTCCAGTGGCCGGATTTGCCTGTCCCGGAGTTTGGAAGTCCGCGTCGCGAGTTCGCCGGTCAAAAGTGAAAAGTTAAACCGTGCGAATCTAATTTAAGTTTCTCGCGTAATAGCGGGTTAAGCTGGGGAAATAGATGGCACCAGAAGACCAGTTTACTTGGCGTGTCTCTGCATCCCGTGGCCGGGAGACCGCCACGGAGGGAAAACTTTTAGCGACCCGAACGTTCCCAAGCCTCGATATTAATCGGAAGGAAACCGGCGTCCCTTTTCTGCGAAACAGAGAATTGATATTACGGAGGAACGGCGCGGGAGCGTTGCGGTAGCACGCAGGTGGGAAATATGTATCTGAAATTTCGGTTTCGCCAGCATTTCCAAGGCTGCGCCGCTGATGGTGAGCATCCAATTCGCTGTGGAGGACGTTGAGTTTTCAATTTGCCAAACAGAGTCCGAAAACTGATTACGCCAGGCATGTTCTATCTGCTGGGCGAAATAGAGCGCACTGTAATACTGTCGTATGGCGAGAGAACGAAGCCCGGCGAACTCGGTAATACGCGTGTCACGGCCAGGCGATACCGTTGTATTAAGGAGAATGGCCCAAGCCGAGGGAGAACGATGTCTGACAAATGCGGGCCTCATACTACTTATTCCCCTGAAGCTTTACTCGTCGCCCGCTAAAAGTGGTACAAATGGAACGTCTGTTTTTACACTATTACCCCGGAAATATTTCCGCGGGATTGCGCAATAATTCAGCCGGCATATTTGTCCGCGCTAGAGCTCCCCTTAATTAAAGGAAAAAATATACGGTTGTACCGCGGTGTCCCGGGCAACTTTGTCGCTTGAATAATCTCCGGCGCTTTTAGAATTTTAAAGAGATGGTTTTCCAGGGTGTCGGACTGTTCCGCTGTAAAGCAAGCTGAAGCCAGAAATTTGATTTTCACGGGAAGCCGAAGGGGAAAGCGTCGGAGTTTAACTCAAAAGGAAAAATGAAAATATTCTGTGGACGTTGTGGCGAGACAGCGTGAAGCTAGTAATCCGTGGCGGGCACGGGCTTTAACGTTGAAATCGTAGTAACGAACTAAGGCGTTTCCTACGTAAGCAAAAGTTTCGAATTCAATGGCTGCAGTTTCGAGTCGCGCGACGCCCTGCCAAATCAGCTCTTTACAAATCACTGAGCGCTACCATTAACCGGTTAACTGAAACGCGTTTCCCGAATCCCCCGCTAACGTTCAGCCGCAATTACAGAATTTTTCTGTGGACCTGCCACGCCACGCGCAAGCACTCGAGGACGAGGTTAAACTGTCACGATCTTCAGCCCATATTGTCTCCAAGTTTCCAAAGACCTATTCAGCCCGAGGAAACAATTCTAACGATTCACAATTCGGGGAACAGCAGTTAATGAGGAAGAATTGGGGAAGCTGATGAAAGGTGCTCTCAGAAGCTAAACGGCTCGACCACAGGGTAAACCAGTCGTGAAAAGCCGCGTTTCAGTTTCGAGCAGCCGTGAAACATCGAGTGTGCTCGATTCAACCCAGTGGAGCATTATTTCGTTGATGCGAGGGAGCCTGAGGGTCGTGTTTCATTCTTAGCACGTAAGGGAGAGAGAGAGAGAGAGAGAGGGAGAGAAGGGCTTGGCAAGTTGGGCGATTTATTTTCACCCAGCCACTTTGATTCAGCCGCTCGAAACTCGTGCGCGAACGTGTACGCCTGCATTACCGGATTAATCGTGTTGACCGAAAATATTTACGAGCGGGCCACCCAAGTAACGTGATTCGATTTGGGCGTGGGCGGTCGGGTGGCCACTTAAAACTTTGAATGGCGCTAACTACCCACGTTCCGGCTCTTCTTACGCGTTCTCGCACGGTCTTATGGAAAAACTTTGCCGGGATCATCGGTAAATTTCCACCGGGCCACGAGCACGGTCGCCTCGCCGCGATTTCCCCGTGCCAGCCCCTACGTAATGGCGTAATTTCCATATATTCAGAGTTATCGCCCACTTATCCAGCCACCGGCACCGCGCGGATCACGCGTCGTGAATTGAAATATCAGATTCAATTTCAGACGGAGCCGTCAAGTGTCAGCCATCGAAACTTTCACAGGCCACGGTATTTCTCGCGAAAGCTTCTGCCGCGAAAGTAACTCAAAACTTGTAGATTAGAGTGGACATCCTCTGCCCGAGAAATTGTCCAGCGGACGTAAACAGTTGGGAGGTCTGGAGAAATTCGAGTTTATTCGACGGAAAGGATCACGTTATTTCTGTTTTCTCGCGGCGGAGTCGGGTTCACGGGTAGATAAATCCGAGGGAGCTGGGCAATCCCAGCAGTCACGCCGTAGAAAAATTATGTGCTAGAAGTGTCCATAAAATTTCACGCAGCTTCTGAAGAGTTGCGAGGGACATTCAATATCTGCGGTCTATCTGCGGCCGGATCGGTAGGGGCTGTCCGCCGGCCGTAATCCGAAATAAGAATTGTAAATGCATCGAACGCTGGCCGTGGATCGTATTGTATCGAAAATGTGTGCGGATGAAAGCCGATATTCGGCTGCGCCTGGATACGTTGTCACTGGAGCCCGGATATTTCTGCCTCGCCGAGGTTTCGTCGGACAGATTCCATTTGAAATTTAAGTGGAATACGGCTGCGGACCAAGAACACAACGGAGTGGTTAAATTTAAATTTAAGTTCCGCCCGAATCCCGAATAAAAGCGACAACAATGGTTCGCAAATACCGCCTGGCGAACGCTGGACCATTGGCAATTTTCGCGCTACTTCGCAGAACGGAACCTGTAGAAACTTCCCCTCGGTGTATAATTACATCCACGGCGTCGACGGCAGCCAATGACTTGCATGAAATCGATCCAACGGCCGATCGTTCAATCTCCGAAGGGAAACGATTACCTTCCCGGAGTCTCGAGGGCCCGCGTGCACACGGGAACGGGATCTCGTTGTCGTCAATCATAGTCACGCGCACCTAAGCACGGACTGACGCGCCAAGATTTTTTGGCATGGGGTTTTCACCAGCAACAGGTAATAGATGAACCCAATTTGCCGCCGAAGGTGAATCTTGCTATCTTCTTTCTGAACGCGTTTTAAAGAGTGATTCTCTGGATCCTCGATAGTCTATCTCGTTCACAGAGTGCACTCCTTCAAAACGTGCAGCTATTATTCTTCGAAATCGCGGTGTACGAGGCGGTAGATGCTACATCATTACATTGAACGACTGCATCCCCCGTCCCATTTCCATCGAACAGTCGAGCGTTTACGCGAATCCCATTGTTCACGTATCATTTAACGTTACATCAGCTCTTTGTTCGTAGTTAATGTGTTTATAATGCGCGCCGATCCAACGGTAGCCGCGGTAATGGGTATTAATTAAGAAGAAAAAATTGATTTAAACGGTGGCCATAGAGAGATATTAATTGTCCAGGCTGTGCGGGTATCCGGAAATCATTAATACGCGTTTCGCGTGTTACACGCACTGGTAATTACGATAAACCTTTTAATTAAGGCCGATTATTCTGACGAGCGAAATGGCCCGGCGTGAAATTAATTCGAGTTCTCCTGGCCGTCGCGATTCCGCATCGGAAAATTCGAGCGTCGGGACGCGCCATGTGGCGTCTCCTCGCGATGGCCGACGTGTGAAACTTCCAATATCGCAGCTGGATAATAGGCCAACTTCCGATATCGCTGCTCCATAAAATTCCAAGTGTCCTACTCCCTCTGAAAGCTCCGTGCTCCCCGAAATTGCGCTGCCATCGGTAAACAGAATCTGCCGCCAGACAAAGACCACTGAGAGCCAGTCTTCCCCGCGAAACAGAAATATTTTCAAAGGCAAATGAGGTTATTAGATGTTAGAAAGCTTCCGTCCACCGAAACTTTGACATCTACCAAAGCTGGCATAATAAAGCCAGCAAAGCACTCGCAAAGGCTATTTCCCTTAAGCGTATGACGTTTCAAAAAGGATTGTGTGGCTTTGAAGTTCGATCGAGAAGAACGACATTTCGCAGTCGGCGCACGAACTCGCAGCGCTGTGAACGATTCGATTCCGGCTCTCAAAGACATTTACAGTTGTCCTTTTCTGACCAACGGCAAAAAATAAACGACGACTCGTGCACCTATGCAATCTACATGGCGTTTCGCGATCGAAAACTTCCGGACGTTTTGTATCGAACATCCCGGCGCGGCGGGTTCATTAAGAACGAAATTTCCAGTTTGTCGGTCTTCCTCGCGGACTTCAAAGGACGATTTTCATAAGGGGCATCGACAAGAGAGATGAATTAAGGGTGGGGGTTGGCTTCTCGGAATCGTAAATAATAAATTCATGAAATTCCTCCGAGTGGGAACTGTTTCCGCAAAGGAGGAGGGAAAATAAAGTCACAAAGGGACCCGTCGGGTTTCTCCAACGTCTCGCGGAATTCCCCCCCTTCCCAGGGGTGCACGGACGGAGAGAGCCGCGACGCGACACTTTAACCCTTTGTGCCCGTTCTAACCCTCCGTGGGCTGATTTATTTTTATTGCGGCTGTCCGTCAGCTACGACTTCCCTTTCTGCCGGCTCGCGTGCTCCGTTTAGGGAGGTAAAAAATGGTTCAACGTCACGACGAACGGGTTGAGTGGTTAATGGGTCGATTTACATCGCGTAACACGAGCCACCCTTGATTGGTCACGATGGAGGCCCCTCTTTTTTTTTTTTTAAATATTAAGTCACGTTGACTGGTTGGCACTGTGAACTACGAGTATGCCGTTGCCGCAGGCGTGGGCGCGAACACGGCCAGGATTTAGAGATTAACGCAGTGAACCCTTAATTACTAGCGTCACAATTCATGCGAAGGGAACGGCGACGTGAAGCAACCCGTATTTGTCGCAAGAGGGATTACCATTTATGGAAATTTTGTTTCGAATTTGCCGAGGCGTGCACGCGCCCCTGAGATTTGCATTCGAACAATCACAAAAGTCAATCGGACGTGACTATGAAATACAACGTTCGACGGTGCAAAGAGGAAGTTTGGCTCGATACCAATCGAATAACGAAGCGATTCCTAATCGCTACACTCACGGCTTGTACGCGGATTCGAGGGAACGTGGTTCCTACGTTCAACGACGCTCGTGCTCGAAAAGAAACCGATTCTACTCGCTCCGAAGCAGAATTGCATCGTTAGCCGATTTTTAATACAAACGCAGATGCTTCCGTCCGCTTGGGGAGCCGAAGACATCGATATGGAAACTTGGCCGAGAAGTTTCCTGGCGCATGTTTCGGCAACGACGCTCGCGTCATCTGCTCGCGAAATATCGGGGACGTGATGGAGCCGTTAAAGCCTCCCGTATCGTTGCGCTTCGGTTGATAAGCGTCCGGGTGCACGGTGGTCCGTCAGAGGCAGAATTCGACGCCGGTCCTCCATCAATTCGCAGATAAAAGTTTGTCTATTTTCCCGATGAAATCGCGTGGAACAGGAAAAATTTCCCACGAGTTGTTTAAAGGGGGAGAAAGCCGCGCGAAAAACACGTAGCCGCCGGAGTTTTGTGCCGGGGGAAATTTGTAGCTGCATCGGTCGGCGCGCAACGGATCGGAATCGCAGATGTTGCCTGGTCGGAAGTTCGCTCACGAAAGTTTCACGCGATCGGGGATACCCGCGTAATGCATTTACGACAGTTAAGAAGTTCCGTATGCTGATTTATTTAAAACGCCCAACACTTTGGTACACTACGTGGAAGTTAAGCTACGTAAAATAAACAGGAAGTCACGAGCGCACCATGCGCCCAGTTTCACCGGGCCAAATACTGCTAACCCGCGCGAGTCGCCGCGTTTGTATTTCCTGTTGTCGTTCCCTAACAATCTATCGCATATGGTGTCTGAAATAATTTAACAGTAATTTACAGTAGGTAGGTATCTCGTTCACGTCGTTTCTCGCAACTTGATTCTTGATCAAGAGTCGAATCATGGTAATCATTCGTTCTCCTGTCGAATGTTAACTCGCCTACTCGTGATCATCGATCATTCCTGCCGTCTGATCTTTGGACTTGGGATTAGGGAGCCCTAATCAAAGGGGACCAGCGAATTTTCCAATCTAAACGGGGGTAGGAAGAACAGGTCAGGATCTCCAGGTTGAACACCGGCGAAACTTGAGAGTGTGAAGTTACGGCGGTGGTTTTCAGTTATCAAGGAAAATGGTGGACGAGCGGACCACCACCGGGGCAAATTTAACTAGCGAGTATTGGAAGCTGGGTGCACTGCTCCCACGCTGGTATCTCACAAGTAAAACGAATGGATTTCCTGCGAGGAAAATTGTGTTAATTATATGGTGAACGGGATTACCAGCGATAATTAGTTTTGGAAATGCCCGATCAGAAATCAAGTCTATAAAACTTGAAAGAGTAGTGCCATTCTTTTACATGGGATTCGTAGGCTTTATTCTGCGAGTATATTTTGTCCATACGAGCCACTACAAACGAGAGGGAGATAAATCTGAAAATGCAATCGCGTGTGCCTTCATTTCTCAGCGGATCGGCGTTAAAAATGCGTTGAATTCTTCCGATAATCTCGTGGCTGCAATATTTCGAGATTATGGGTATCGGAAGGGATAAATCTCGTTCATTAACGGCGGGAAATCAGCATAAAATCTGGCGTATGCTGGTGGTACGCGGGCAATTTCGATTCCCTGGAGCAAAAATGCATGTTAATACGCATAAACCCTGGAGATTGGAGCTGCTGTGGCCCATTACTGGCGCAAAAAGTGGAACGGGTTCGCAGTGTTGGCGTGAAATTTGGTAATATCGATTGCACGTATTGCGTAAGTTGGTTCTGTTAAGTTATCCGGGGGATTGCTGCATCCAACAAGTGTTTCCACTGACCTGGCCTTAGAAACGGGCCACAGGGAGCCAATCCATTCGGCCACCTATACGCTCGTAGTCGTCGGATCGACTGTGCATGAAATGCAGTAATCGCATTTCCTCGATTACTGGCCATCTAATGGCAAAACTAAGGTCGAGCCTTCGTCGTACTACAATGGCCCTTTGTGTGGACGAGGCTGCGAACCGGCCATTGTTCCCGGGGATCGATCCTGTCGATTGTGACCAGGAAAAGAAGGCCCGTCGACATTTCGAATCGGGAGCAAATAGCAGAGTAGAAATTCGCGTAAAAGATAGAATTCTGATCGCTTACAAATCGGAAATATCAGAGCTGCATTTCGGGTCGCCCGACGTAGAATTCATTGCAGTGTAATACCAAAGGGATAAGATCGAGTTTGGGGGAACGAAACGGCGAATGAAAGGAAATGCTGCGCCCTTTGCATCGACCCTGGGCGTGCTAGTGTCCCATTCGCTCAGCTCGAACACAGTTCTGCTCTTTTCTTGAGTTCAATACTTTCCGTATGCCCGCCGAATTCTCTTTCTCATGCGTGGCCTTCTCTTCCATCTACAACTGCTCGAAGCCCGTCCAATGACCATTCATCAAACGCTTTCTACTCATGTTTCATTATCCTAAAAGCCAGAGCCCCTCCACCTAGAACTCAGACCTGCCAGCTCAAAGATAAAAATAAGATCTCTGGGAGCTCTTGAAACAGCATTTTAATCTCGCCCACGTCTTGCCAAATCCATTTACATTTTCTCGTGTTTCACATCCGCGCAGCGGCAGTAAACGATATTATAGCATCGTAAAGCTTCCTCTGTATCGCATCCCCGCCTGTACCTTTCTGTAGACGCGAGTGCTGCTAGTTAATGAAAGTTGCCGCGGGAGGAAGGATTTTGAAAGATTGCAATACTGATACGAGGAAACAGAGGCTTGATTTCCAATCTGCTCCGCAAGGACGCGTCCGTTGACATATTTGCCAACATTCCAGAATTTCCGCGGCGTTTCATCTATCCTGCAATACCATCCCCGAGAGACTGCACCATATTCGCGCACAATAAACGGAATAATTATACCTTGTTGATATGGGCGGTTCAAAAACGCGCAAAAGGAAAGAACGGAGGACAAATGAAGCAGTGCCTGCCATTTAATTCCATTCCACCACATCAGAACGTTTGATGATAGCTGGAAAGCTGCACACGAGGGCGGAGTATATTCAGTTTCTCGTGTGGCCCGCGGATAATACGACAAAACACGAGGCAAATTGCTCGTAACTTTGGTGCCCAATTTTCGACGGAGAGTCACGGTTTTACCAGCCATGATGAGCCCCGCTGGCAACTACAGATCTTTATTATTATTATTATTATTATTATTATTATTATTTCAACGGGAGAACCCTTTAGTATACATAGTAAAGCATATGAATATAAGAGATATAAAGAATATAAAATAATATAAAAATAAATTAATTAATCTAAGATTAAACAAAATAAAGATCTATGTAATTCATTACGCCTTTAGATCTCAAAGACCATCTCCAGGTCATCGGCAGTGAAATTCTTCTCGCTGAAACGAGCGTCGAAACACTGGGATCTTATTGATCAGTATGCTCGACACGATTTCGTTCAGCCACGCGAATCTGTCGATGGTTTCGCGATACGCAGCGTCCAATCCGCGCTGAAAGACTCTCGGTCCATTTAGATAACCCCCGTACAGGACAGATTCGATCTAAAAGGGTCGATTAACTCGGAAATGGTCTGGAGACATAATTTCGCCGATCACTGGCCGCGCTGGCCCCCTCGACGACACCGCTTATCGGCGCGCAGGGGTGTCCTTACAGGAAATTATATCGCGCGAAACGTCAACGGGCACGCGTTACCGCATTGCAGCCGTAATACGCTTCGGACGTGCCATTTCCCGGGGCTTATTGGCTGCTGGAGCCTTCCTTTTGCCCTGCTGATCCTTGATCGGTACGATAGAACCGTGTACGGGAACAACACGATGGAATTCAGCTCTATCCACTGGCCGTTTCGCGCTGCGGGAGAACGGAATCTCGTATTTGCCAGGATACGCCGGGCGGGGGACGGATATTAAAATAGAAGGGCATCGTTCGGCTGAAATTACGTAGCATCAAGTGATCGAGCGCGAAGATGGCCAGCAAAAAGCTGGCCGGTGTCGCTCTGCAACTCTTACGGATTATAGGCACGTAGGATCCATCGAACGTGTCCGAGCGATTAGGTCGAACGAAGAATTACGAGAGGACGCCGGCTGAATTAATTGGACCGAGTAGTTTTTCGGAGGACGTAAATTTAATGAACGCTCCGCGCTGAGGGAAGTCGTAAAAAAGGGAGGAGGAGGGGCGGGGTAGCTGGGAGTGACCCCCGGTTTCTTTCTTGCTTGGAGGAAAAGTTGGAAAGCGAGGCGGCTTTAGATTCAAGATTTCTCCTTCTCCATCTTAGTTATCTCTCAACCCGTTCGCTCCTTTTTTTTTTTTTTGCTCCCCCGTAGTTGTAACTACTTTTATATAGAAGTTCTTTTACGACTTTTTAATCTGGCCGCGTGCAGACAGAAATGGAAGAGCATTTCCCGGGCGTATCATTTCGGGCGGCGATCAACTCGCTGGCAAGTCGGCGCCGTCGACGGCGACAGGCGTTTCTCGCTGACAAGTTTTTTCATCGACAGGTAGTTTCGTCGGGTAGATTGTTTCGCCGACAGGTATTCTCTATCGACAGATTGCTTCGTCGTTAGAAACTAGACGGCCATAGATCGTTGCATCGACAGCCCGCGTCATTCCATGGATCGCCACGCTACCAAGACACTCGTCATCGGCGCAGTGAAAAGTCGTAACGCGTTCTCTACATATTTCTCTTCCCTTATCCACGGCTGTTGCCGCGCGGAGCCAGCCTCCCTTTCTCTATCGACAGGGAATTAAATTATGAAGCAGATTGCTTGCCGAGATACAGCGACTGCCGAACAAACGACTTCCCAGTTCGCGATACTTTGCGAGCTTCGTTTTCCATTGAATTTAATCCCCTTGGTTTCGCCGCGCCGCGTATTTCTACGTGTTTTACGGCTCCTGTCCCGTCGCTACTCCATTCCCAGATATCTCGATGCTCCTGGATGTTTGCTGGCCTGATTATCGTCGAAGCCGGGAACAAGCTTCAGGAATTGAATGGAAGGGAACTTCGTCAATTACGTAGGAGTTTGAAAACGGGAGGAAATGTTGAAAGCTGCAGCTCGGGCATTCTTCCATAGTTTCAGGAAACAAAATGATCGCGGGACAGCCACGGGCATTCCGTATGTAAAGTGTTGTCCTCCTATCGACGTCCATGAATATTTCATTTTTGTTGCACAGCCGCGTTTCCCGGGGAAACGACAACTTAATTTCTCTCGTATTCTTCCGCGCTGCAGATGCCAGTTCCTATTTCTAAGGAATGGGGCCCTTGGGACACCGGCGACGTGTCCGCTGTTATTGCTACAGTTAGAAACCGGGGAGGAACGTGGACGATCACGCCGGAGCAAGAGAGCACGAGGCCATATTCCATTTTACTTAACCAAGGATTTTTCTCCCCTTCCTGGCTCCGGGGAAATCCGATTACCTCCTCGGACAGACTTAAAATTATCATGCAGGATCGTGAGCTCAAAGCCCAGCTCGTGTGCTTCTAAATTTTAACGTCGGCCCACGTTTTTCATTTCCATGCGTTTAAAAATCCGGCGGTCCCGGGCGAAACCGCGAAAGGACAGAAGGGGAACGCGAGGAAAACTGTTGTTCCTACTTGACATTTCGACCACGTTCCACTCGGTCGAGTTGAATAATAATCCTCCATGCCAGGCCAGGGGTACATGGCCCTCTTTAGCGCGCAGTCGAAAGAATACAAGCGCCTCCAGTCCCTACGGCCAAACAAACGGAACAGTTCAACATTAAGCAGGAGTCGAGGCAGACATGCGGTAATTTCGTAATTTCCTCCGGAGCACTTTCGGAATCACGGGTCCGTGAGGAGATAGAGATGAACAATGCCGAAAATCCTGATCCATTTTCTGTTCGAGGCACAGACAATGCAACAGTCGGGGATTAATCCATAAGATCGCACTGCAGGTAGAGTACAACGCGTGAATCCTACTTCCCCTGATTGCTCCCACTTACCCTCTGCATACAACTGCCTTCCTGGTAGAAGTGAATCCGTTTCAATTGTCCACGATTCCCTTTCATTATCATCTGTATCCAAGCCACCATATTTTCCCACCCGCGGGTAGTATCGTTGACAATATGAAGGGTGTTTGCGGATAAAAGGTCCTCGAACAAAAGCTGGAGAAGTCTATCGGCTCGAAAGAAGCGACTTCCAGGGGATTATTCCTGAGATAATCAGCCAGAGGCGTGGCAGAGGCGTCGATTCGTGGAAAATAATAAATCAAAGGCAGCCCTTGTGCTCGGGCTACTGGACGTGCTGAATCGCCTAAGCGAAATGGAATTTATTGTGTTAGCGCTGGATATTTCAGGCGGCCGACACGAAAGGTCGCCGAAATAAGGGGGTTAATTGTACTCGTAGGGGTGAATGAAGTAGGTGCGCGTTAATTATACAGTGAAGGCAAAGGTGTATCATCAGAAGAAAGGTGGAGGAAGAAGGTTCAGGTTACCTGGACTAGTATAGCCTTTGGAACTCGATAGCAAATTCCGAAACGAGCCGCAAAATTGAATTACGTGTATGAAACGGTGGTGTGGCTGGATAACGCGTGGACAGCGAGAGCAACAGCAACGGAGTAGCCGGGTGTTGTTTCGACGAGAGTGTATTTTCGGTGGGACGTGTTAGCGGCGATCGTTTGATGTTTACCACGGGCACAAATAGAAAATTGGATTTTCCCAAGCATCACCTGGACGAAATATCGCGGGGCGTTGTTCGCGCTTCGACAAAATTGTCACGGACGTCGCGTCGCCAGCTCGGCATTATCGACGACGTTGCAGGTTGCGGTTTACGAGCGACGCTCCTTTACAACTTCCGTGGTTTTACACGGTGTCCATTTGCAGCAATGTTCGCTGGAAAATCCGAGAGGATTTGCCGGATCGTTTTCGCCGACGAACGACTAATTGACGCGCGTTCAAACGGGATTTCGCTGCTCGAGAAGCTTGGACGAGCGAACGAGCACCACCGTTTCGAACCATTTCTTTTCGCGTTCCTCGAGGGAAGATTTCAGTGCGGTCGGGCTGTAAGGGCGCTACACGGCGAAGGGAAGGAATTATTTATGGAACACGCTCGTTTCAAAGACGCTGGGAACGTCGACGCGCAAATAAAACATTCGCGTTTTTCCTCCACCTAGGTTCTCGTACGCGTACGCGATGCTTTATAATTCGGTCACGTAGCTAGGCAAAAACTCCATAGACTGTACGTGCTCCACTGTCGCTTGATATTTGGGCGGAATCACCAGGGGATGGCAGTGTCACGTGAGATATTTGACCCGTAAGGGGTACGGAGATAAGACGCCGGATTCTTTATTAGATTGAGCGCTACCCTGCGTCTTACGTTCATAGGTACGTTACCCTCTGGCGACATAGCCGTCCCTTAATCGTGATTCAATTTCCTTAGGCTCCTCCGAATTACTTGGGTTGGCCGTGCAACCCCTCCCCAGTGAATTCAGAATCACCAACGCACCGAACATCACGCCAGGTCCTACGAGATCTTTCAGAAACACCCAAACTTTCCTCCGACAATTCTCTCTGCTTCAATTGAACCGACCGCTCCTAAATCATCCTATTCTCGTCCCTCGGTGTGGAATGGACGAAAGAAGGACGTCATTCACTTCGCCGAAAGAGTGCTACTTTTCTGTTGACTCGTTAAATTTGCCCGAGAGACAAGATGGGAAAATCATGAGACGAGGCCGTGGTCTAACTTACACCTCGAGAATTACGTACGGCGAGAGTTTGCTTCCCTGCCACCGTGGGTCGGCCTGTTCGTACTTTTTAATTACATAATGTACGGTACCTAGCTGGCGCTTTCAGTGGTGGGTGTTCGCGACGGTCTGATGCATCGTGGTCATGGCTAATGTAAAGACGGTCTTTTCCACCGAGCCATACCGAGTTGAACCGCGAAGTTAGCGGAAAAAGCAAATGTTTTTCGCCAGGCTGGGGTTGCAGCGAGGGGCGGTCGGTTTCATTAGACAGCATCCTGGCCATTTCCCTTGGTTGTAATCGTTCCAGGCGCACGAGCAAGGCCACGCTGCCCCCGCGATTAAAGGTCTGAAGAAGGTATTAAAGATTCCACGGTTACGGGGCCAGTTGGGTCGCTCTAAACAAGGGGGAAACATAGGGCGACGACGGGGCCACGGGGCCACGGAGCCGGCGAAGCCGAGGGGAAGAAGTTGCAGTCGCGCTGTATTTCACCGTGCGAAATTGCGGAACAGCGTTCTGCCGTCGACGCAACTCCTCGCGATGAAACTTACGAGACTGGGACCGGTTGAGGAAGAAAGTGCCGGCTCTTATAAATCACGCGCAGCCTTAATTATTACGTTGAAAGTTTGTCCTGCGTGGATGCACCTGTGTACACGGCCGCGGAATTAGACTCTTTGATAGCGCGGCAACCACGACCTGGACTGGACTGGTAAATTACCAGAAGGCCCGCGTCAGATAAATCACCGCGAGTACGTTTTCTTCCCGAAGTTGCCGCGGCTTATGCAAAAACCGGCCCCGTAACTCCGGCTAACTTCCCCTGGACGAGTTTATCTCTATCGCGAAAGTGGCTGTCACCGAAGGGGGGAGCGGGGACTCGTTGATAGCGGAAGAACTACTTGGCTTCGACTCGCCCCGTTCTCCTCCATTTAATCCGTGAACCGTTGACGGCGCGATTACGGATTAGCCCGTGTATCAACGGAGCGTCGTTTTTCGTCTGCAGCTCCAGGGAGTTTAATCATGTAAACGCAGGGCATTTCTGCGCCACTCCGTTTCTATACCGGCAATCTAAGCCCCACGGCGGAAGACGAGAACGCGGCCGTGCATTCACGGCAACTGCAACACGAAGACACACCGGGCGTTACGAAGTTAACCTCCGGGAGACGACAAGGAAGGCTAATGTCGTTGGCCTGACAAAGGGGAAGATATCCACGGGAACCTGCGTGTAATCCTGCATCATTTGATTATCTCCCGCTATTCAGCCTCTCCCTTTATTCTCCGTCGTCTACCGTTTCGATTCGAGTTAGTCGGTATGGAAACGCCGCGTCGTTTCGCCAGATAAAATTACACCGTAAACGAGAAAGCCCCGGCGATGCTGCATTTATCGAGCCATTCACGGCTCCCTCCCACTACTTAATCCAATTTTTCAGCGCCGTGAACGTCCCGGAGAGTGACCATTACGCGTGTCCCCGATTAGGGGGCCGTCAAATCGTCTAGGTGGGAATTAATCTGTAACGCGTGTCACTTGTTGCCTCGCGAGGGCTAAGTTAAAACATAGGGGCTGTAAAACACCCTCGGAACAGCGCGTGCAGTTATGCTGTAACCGCGCGAGGGCTTCAGGATGGAATCACCGTTGGCATTATGTCACACTGGCAGAGGCGTCAACGAGCCGCTTCGAAGGGTTTGAATCTCATTTCAAGATTCCGCGGGATGTGTACACCGGCTGGCGAGGCTGTACGAAGGCAATTTTCGTTGCACTTGCCACGGCAAGGCACGGTGTAGGTACTTAGGGTGCTCTATTACCGGCGTTAACGCCCTTATTGCATCGACGTGACGGCGGAGGGTAATGGTAGCGTGTGTCGTTTAATTTATGCGCATAATCTTGATCGTTCAGTAAACAGAGTGTAGTCTTGCGTACAGTTAACTCTCTTTCACAACTCGGGGAACGGACAGATCGTCGCAGGGTGGGAGGGGTGGAGTTTATGAATATTTCCTGGTAATTGTATCAGTGACAAAAGCACTCGTTACATAGGACGATGAAATTAGCGGTATTACCGTTAATTAACAATCCATGGAGCTAAAGTTGACTTTGGCGTAGAGGAAGGGTTTAATTTCGCCCCTCCTCCCTTCCTGACTGTTCGTTTTAGGAAGGTATATTTAGTGTTGAATAGATTGAACGATTGAACGGGGTTAAGTACCATTCTCCCCACACTGACTTTTCTGAAAATCGAGATAAGAGCTGGAAGCCTTTCGGTGCACGATCCGCGGAATCGAGGTCCAAGTACACGCCATATATTATATTAACGTAATCAAGGGGGGCAGTGCGGGGGCCAGGGAGGATCGGGGCTGATATCCGAACGTTGTAAAAAGGAATTTATGGTAAGGATATTCTATCATAATGGTGATGCCCGAGGTGCAATTTCCTCCTGCATATCGGATGCATTATCCGTGGATATAATTTCTCCGGTTTTCCTCCATATCTCCTTCTCTTCTTTCTTATCTTTCCCGAAGTGAGTTCCAACCCCGTCGGGGACCACAGACACCCGCGCACCGGATGCTGGCTTCGGGCAAGGGTGCAACATCCTCGAGGTACTAAGTACTTCCACTTTAATCAGCCGATCTACTAGCAATTTTTGCGTACGCGCCCGCCTTCGCGGTAGCAATTGTGCCACCGCTTCGATCGGGAACGCTGTGGATCTTCTCGTGCTTGGAACACGGCCAGCCGCGGAAGGATTCCTAAAAATTTGCTGGGAATCGCTTCCTTTGTCCCGTTTGACGGTTTGTTACATTCACTTTCTGCACACTGGAATGATTTATTTTAACGGCTGCGCTAGCGCTGGCTTTTCCGGCGTTTCCTTGTGTCCAGCGGATCGGATCGCTGAAAAAATCCAAATCCAGAAACAGATAACGAAACAAATCGACCGGCGTTGATTTATCGTGCCTTAACCGTTTGATACACAGGCGATATATCGGAGACGATTTTTCATAGCCATTGTAATCCATCCGCCCACGTGAATTCTTAATGCAACGACTCGACTTCGTGCACTTTATTTCCGCTTTCGAAGCCAGCTCTTGCGAGTTCGGCAGTTGCTAAAAGGTATTGTCTGCCGAAGTAATAGAAGCGGTTCTTCCTCCCTGCTCGACAAACGATTGCATTTAACGCAACCGTGCGTGACAGAGTGGCTTTAGGGGGAAAAAACGCTAGTATATCGGCGAGCTGGCTGCGAGACTGCACAAACTAATGAGACATTCGCGAGGAATCGCGACTAATTGCGAGTACCGCGGCAATTTCGCGCAACCGGAGGTGAATCGCGATGGAAGGAAAGGAAACAGCGGCCAGAAGTGCTCGTAGCGAAGAGTTGCGAAACGATAAATCGCGTTCCCCTCGCCCTTTCTGTTCTACGTGAATGTGGAAGAAGTACTATTCTCATGGATCAGCGTGAAGGATTACCGAGGCCGTGACGTCAGTCGTTTTCTCTTTTGTTAAGGGTTAATCGCTTCGATCCGCCTCGATATTTGGCGAACCTCCCAAAGTTAGAGCCCTCCATTATTAAAAGACGGAAAGCTCAGCCGGAACACCAATTACAACCGGCGAATTTATTCTTCCCTTGAATCCTTTATTGTCTACAGTCTAGATACTGAAAGCCTTAAACTAGCATTTTACCAGTATGTAGGGGAGAGTCGTGCAATGTTTTAAGTTTTTTTGTTATACCTTGGGATAGAGTCGATAAAAATCAGAAATTCAAAAACGTGAATTATGTTTGTGAAATTTAATAATACAAATTGATAATTCGCAAAAGTAAAAATGTTGTAATTTCTAGGAAACAAAAAATTGTCGTCCAGTACCGACCAGCAATTAAATTAGTAGATTTTTAGGTCGAAATGATTAACAATGTTAATAAAAAGACATTTAATTAGTACAATACAAGTTTTTTTGAAATTTTAGGTGTACAAACTCGCAAGTAAAATAATTAATATTCTCCTGATCTGTGCATTCGACGTGTGCCCAACCGTCACATTTGGTACACTGCACCCAATCTTTGTCAAATGGTTCCTTGCAAACAGAGATGGGCAAAATTTTTATTTAAACAAAATTTCGAATAACGAATAAAAAAAATCAACTTTGTTCGTCGAATCAATTTTCATCGAATAAAAAAATTAACTTTATTCGTCGAATAGTCTAAAGTAAAATTCACTTTTATTTGATCCTTATTTACATAATTTTTTATTTAGTTAATGTCCAACTCTTCTTGCAAATAACACACTGGATAACTTCATCATTAAATCCTAGCTTCCTGTTTGTTAGATTATCATACCTATTCCTGTTTACTTTATTCTTCTGCGAGAAAAGGTAGAAGGAAGGCTAAATGAACATCTTATAAATTAATCTGAGTTGCAAAGTTTGGTCTCTACTGATTGACAGAGTCTGTTACTGTACGACAAACACGGGGAAACATTTTAGATCATGGTATATTATGTACAAAAAAATATTGCAAAACTAGGACATTTTATTAAACTTAATAGACTAGAGATTGTATACATAATAGAACAAAATCATTTACTTACACGAGAAACAAAAGATTGACTTTAGAAAAAAACTTTTAACCCACTGAATATCAACGTATACGTTTAATGCCTCGGAACATCGAGAGCAATGGAGTAAACAATATGGCCCCGAAATAGGTTATAGAGAATTGTGATTTTCATTGATTAATTCAAATAAAGTGCTAATATCTGGTCGAAGAAGCGAGAACTAGCTTTGGTCGGTACTGTACGCTCGTCGGTACTGCACGACTCTCCCCTACTCCTCAATTTTTTCATCCACAAACGCTATCCGTGTCACGAAGACAGAATGGCCCCTAATCAGTCTCGATTTATCGATAAACGAAGGAACCAAAGTCTGATCGTCCGCGGGCGGGTGTAGCACCGGCAATGTCTCGAGGTTATTAAATTTTAAGCTGCATCGGGCGCGTGGTGTGTTCAAAGTGAATATTAATATTCTCCGGGTGGTAAATCTTTGACAGGATTCTGATATCAGAGGCGCACGGAATAACCAAACTATCCCAATATCCTAATCCAAATATCCAGCTGGCTTGCTGGGCGAAGATCGAGCTGCACGGCAAGTGTCTCAACCGTACACCGTCTCCCTTCTCCGCTGCGCCTGTATATGTGTCTCTGATTCTACTGATACCGAAGTTACTCGCTTAACTAAGTTCTCGGTGAATGCGCTTAACAACCGCCAGCCTTGTCTCCGCGCTACCGTGCACCGACTGCCGTATGATTTAACAGCAAACTTTGCGGTCTTGCATGTAAACGCGGCCAAATTAGCTGGATGTACGTATTGCACCCGGTTACTTAGACTTGCGCCGGCAGTTTTACACTTTCCACGCTGTCGGGGACACGATCAAGCGTACTCGAGTAACGAGCACGGTTCCCGAACGCTTGTCACGCCTGTCGCGGCTGTTTACGTGGTCCTAGGATAAAGGAAGTCTCATTTCCCGTCGAGCATTCTTCACGGATCTTAACGCCGCTACGTAAACGTGCAATTTCGAATATGGTAGCGGCGAAACACGAGCTGCTCTGTGGATGGCACGAAGCCGTATCTCCGAGAAGAAGCAGTTCACCGAAAGTTCATTTCAAAGATGACGACGCGACCCTTCGTTCCGAGAAAAAGCCTTCGCCCCCCCCCCCCCCCGTCGGTACACAGTAATGGAGGTTTAGACCCCGTGCTTCGCCCCCTTTAATTCCCTTCTTTCGCGCGCCGATCATGAATATTCAAATCGACTCGGCCGGAGCTGAACGCTGCGTCGTCGAAACTATAATAGAACGGCGGCTGGTCCCATCCCTTTTCAAACCCTTTCGTCGCAATCCCGTTCGGGAATTATTGCGCGATATAAAGATCGGCGTGCACGCGTGCTCCTTTATTGCGTTCCTTTCCCTGTCCGGATGAAAAATACGCGTCCTTCGTTTTGCTCGGCGAGTGTGCTGGTCGCGGAACGCGCATTTTCCCGGCGAAATGAAACGCCGTCCCCTCGCCCGCCCCGCGCTCCTTGGCCCGGGCATTTCATTCGCTAAAAACGATGCGCAGCCGGTCGATTGATATTTTATTCATGGGAGGCGGGATGGAGGAACGATCGGTCCGCTGTACTTGTGATTTCTCGCGAGTTGTCGCTGCAGCTCTGGGAGCTCTCCCGGGGGAGAAGGGGCGAAATATCGCGGACAGCTGTAAAGTCTGGCGACGTAGGCGTTAGCCGGGATTTAGGATTTAGGAGGTCGGGATCTAGCGGCGCTTCGTAATTCAAATCCAAAGGGGAGACAGTATCCAATAAGTGATCTACCACCGGCTCGCAACGCGGAGATGGCTGCGCGATATGTTCCGAGTTACACCGCGCATCTAAGGTCGGTATCAGATATAGGGTAAAGAGTACAATGGTTGGCCACTTAAGAAAGAGTATCACATAAATAATGAATTATAAATGTGAATTTAGTAAATTTGAAATGGAAATCAATATAAATAAGTACGAAAAACCCCTTATAATCTAGAAATAAATAGAGTTTATAAAAAAAATCGAGAATGTATAAAAATATACAAAAAATGTGTTTCCTACGCAGAAATATAGTTATTGGCATGGTCAAGACAGTAATTGTCCAATCGGTTCGACAGTGATTGGCCACTATTTGATACATAATATAACCTAAAAGAAAATGTTACCTGATTTGGTGATAGAAATACGATTAAAATTATTCAATAAAAATGGATATATTTTATTTAGTATGTATTTGTCGTGTTTGTTTCTGTTTTTAACAGGGGGCCAATTACTGTTTCACCATTAACATAGTAAAAAACAGTCACTGGCCGCCCGGTCAATTACTATCATTTAACATTATTCATATGACAGTTGTTGGCCCCCTGTATTTTTCATAATATATGTATAATTTTAACAAATAAATAATTCTTTTATAAAGTTTCAGCTTTTATTTATCGATATATGCCGAATATGAGAGATATGCATATCATAAATACATTAAACTGTTCACAAACTTTCAACTGTATTCTTATGGTTTTTTTATTAAATCGCTGTAATTTCCAAGCTTCAAAGCCGAGTCATCCTATTTGCTTTTATATATAATCGCAGTATACAATGAGTGGAGAAATATTGATTACATTCGAAGCAAGAAAGTACAAGGAATATGACTATGTTCATTAAAAAAAGGCATAACATTGGTATTTCTTTATATTCATTTATTTCTCAAAATAAGGCCAATCACTGTCAGGTGGCCAACCACTCTTTACCCCTATTGGCCGGTGAGTTTGTTTTCGCGAGCAGTGATCGAGGAGAAATTAGCCACCATCATCTGACGATCGTGGATTTGTCAATTCGAGTAGCGTGGCCCTCGCAGGGTATAGTGGGGTAACGGGAACGCTGCCCGGTTCCGCCTAAACCTAGCCGTTTGGCTGTTATTTATTCTTAGCGTAATAGTTGTATGCGTTACGAAGCTATGCGCAGACCAATGCGAGATGAAGCTATCGAGAAAGAATGAATGTTCTGACCAATAAAGCTCCAGAATTTTTTCGGAACTAACGCACACTTATTCTGATATGTGTATTTCTACGCTGACAGTTCGGTTTGTCCTACACGCCAGAAGCTTGGCACCATCCCCACCACTTCTGGCTCGCTCTTGTTCTGCGAAGGCGAGAGCGAAATGGAACGAGAGCGAGTCACAAAACGTTGAGAAAAAGAGCACCGAGGCAGGCAAACTGTCTGGTGGGAGAATAACCCCTCACGAAACTCACCGGCCAATATATCTGATGCTTAGTTTTATTTCGTATCGTTATACAAGATCGATGCACCTGCGATCACTGTGGGTTCAGGTGGTGCCGAGTTGAGTGGACTGTGATTTCTTATGGTGGATCCTACGGTGATTCGCTTGCCAGGAGGCTATGTATGTTAGAAGAGGTGGATGGTTGAAGAAATCGTACTTGTACAACCGTGATCAAGTGGTGTAATCGTTTAGTCAATTGCGTTTCAAAGGAAATGTTGCTTGCTCGAGACGAGGAAATCAGTGAAACCGTCGGGTTACCTAAGCAGCCCCGCGTGAGTCGCTTTTCCTTGATTTCAAGAGGCACGGAGGAGCCTTCTGGTAGGAACGTGCTAGCAGAAAACGTTACACAGCCCGTTAGCCTGCCCGTAATTCCGACTTACGAGTACCCATACGAGCAGCTCGACTCGGCGCGGCAACTTAACAATTACACGAAATTATCCGGCGTGTTTGCCTCGCGCTCGCGCGAATTGAATCGGAGGAAAAGTCTGAGGGACACACGTGCCAGATTGAGACGTAACGTACAGCGCACAGGCCCCGATTTTGTACAGTTCCGCCATTTAATTAAAACTTCCAGCAGCGCGGAATCTGTTATTCCCGGTTTAAGTGCGTGGGAAATAAAGTTGCGCCGTTATCATCGTTTATTACCGGTTCCTCTGGTAACGAGCATCCCAGCCCTGTCTATTAACGTGTTTACTTTCATTGGCCAGATACTCGCCGACTGTTCTTACATTAATCTGCGTTATCGGGATACCGTACGTCCGACGTTTTGCTTAATTAGAAGCACTCTGGTCGAAGAAGAAACCCGGTTCAACATGATAAACCGCCAAAACTAGTGCCGTCTGATGTTTGGTTATTTCGTTGGTAACAGGAGCCCAGTGAAAAATGTAACCTAGGAAGTCTCTTGCGAGATATTCTGATACACCGATGCAATCTAATCCACCGCCCAATGCCTGCAACAATCTTCTCCTGCTCCCTATTCAGGTACTCCCTCTCTGTCAGTCGGTCAATCCTTTCTGCGTGTGTAATACACTGCCGGCAGTGTATAATAGACCGTGAAACAGTTTGCGCCAGCAGCCACAGTTATATCGAATTGATTTAGGGAGGCACGGTTCTAGTCTCGAGTTCCACTGTCCCTCCCTTCGTCCAGGAGCAAGCGTAACTCGGTATTTCCAAATTAACTTAACTTCTGCAGCCTTAATTACGTTTCTTGGCCTCAGCCAACTTTGTTAGCGTGTCGCTGCCCATATTGTTTAGCCGTGCCGCCGCTGGCTTCCATTAGCCCTCGTGTAACTAACTTCCCTCCTCTTCGGGAGGACTTTCCGCTTTCAGGGGCTTAGGGGACCCGCGGATTATCGGAGGCTGAGCTCTCGAGGCCGCGTTCGAACGGCCGAGGACCTTGAAGGGCACTCGAGGACTCGGTTAGAAACGGCACGAACCGATAACGATTCTAATTCCGCCTGCATAGCCGCTGGTCAGTTCTCGTATCGCCATAACCGTTGCTTCGGCCAAGAAAGAATCATTATTCTGTTGGACAAGTTGATTTCCATTAGTGAATTCGGGTCGTTAGTGTCTGAGGGGCCTCTTACCCCGATGGCTCGCGAAATCCACTAATTAATACTCGCCTCCTTGGCAGAAGTTGTCGCTTCACTCGATTAACGATATCGTCGGGACAATGGCGCAATTAAAGCCCACCATCTGGAGGGAACTTTACGGCGCAACGCTCGATTCCAGGAACAAACGCGAGATCTTTGGCCCGGGCTATTCGTGGGAAAGTTTGCGACGTCGCGAGAGACCCGTACAATGAAAAATAATGCTCGCCAGACGTATTTACGACAGCGTCGCCGGCGGAGCCTTGGACGAAGAATAATTTGCTCCTGGACGAGCGAACCCTTCCGTCAACGAGACAGCAAGAGATCCTTGCTTAGGAAAATACCGTATAAATGATCCAGAGACTGTCAGAATCGTTGAAACTCTCTTCGTCGTTAAGCAAGGAACGTGGTAATGGACCGCGACGAAGCGAAAAGTTCGGGAAAGCTTCTCGGCGTTGTTCCTCGCGAAATTGACAAACGAACTCGGATCGTTTGATGGATTTTCTCCAGGCGAACGCCGGTCGAAATCATTTTTCCCAGAGTAATTGCAAATAACAGGTTACTGCTGTTATAAAGGGAAACACCCTGCGTTACGCCTCTGGAAACGACACTCTGTCGCGAAACGAACAATCGTAAAGTTTATTTAATAACGTGCTTTGGCACTTTGCCGCCTACTCTATCCAGCCCATCTTTAAGAGTCTCCTGTATCTTCCGAGCTTTGAATGGTCTTAATGGAAAGTAAACCTCTCTGCACAAACGACGTTTCTCACTGGTGATAGCGTCGTCCACGCTACTTAGTCTCCACATTGTAACGACGAAATGGACGGTGAAATTCGATGAATGGTTGAAAACACTATTGTCACGATAATACCCGTTAATCGGTGAGCGATACGGATGCACAGTAATTCACGGAACGTCGATTCTACTCGCAGGACAATGATATCTAAACAGTGCGTGGCGTCCACGAATTCGAGTTTGTCGAGAAACGTGTCTGTCGAGAAATTAAATATAGCGTGCGTGACCCCTTGCCAAGCAATTTTGTGATGCTCGTTCACCGTGGCCACCGTCACTCAGTTTTTTTTCCCTCCCCTTCTATATTTATAACCGAACTCGACTGCCCAGGCAGAGTTTCAATTCCGATAATTGTCGATCGATTACTCCAATTTCGTTGGTTTCCTGGTGGCGTGGCGGAGGTGATACACACCCCCCGCGCAGTTTCCGTTTCGTTTTCGAAGTGGAGAGCAAATGTTCCGTTCGTTTCATGAAACGGTGGCTATCTTTGCACTATCCCCTCAATTTTCCATGCGCCCCGTTATCAAAACATAAGTGTGTAGAAAATTGGAGCAGAAATTAGATCCCGTTTGCTTGTGCTTGTTACAGGTGGAGTCGATGACCGGCGCTCGAGTTGGGAAGGGCTGCTGCGTCGAAGAGCAGGGATCTGGCGGCCCCGCTGAAATGGAAGTAGGCAGTCGTTGCCGGAGGCAAGTAAGAATGTCGTTCGATGACGCGCACGTTAAAGATTCAACCAAGGAGAGGCATTAACTCCGTCTGGAGGAGTCGGGCAACGAAGGTCGCCTGGAATATTAGATTCATATCTGCGGATCTGCCGCTGACGGCGGACCATGGTACATTATTTAAGGAGATGATAACCAGCGGACATTGAGGACCCCGCCAGGACAGAGAATATATATCCCAGACGTCATGGAGGAACACGTCAACCAGGCTAGAAACTCGTCCACGGAAGGGGATGGGGACGGGGACGGGGATGGTCTGGTGTTCACCGACGCCTCGATCATCCTCAGGGCATTGGTGCTCGGTCTTCTGATACTCGTCACCGTTGTCGGTGAGTTCTCTTCGCCTTACCCCCTCGGCCCCTTTCGTTCCCACCATTTTTTGTCCCTCCGCCGCGAGATTCGAGGGGAAATTCGATAGGTTGTTAGAACAGTTGGGGAAACTTTTATTTGTTTCGATCCCGGCTGCTCTCGCAGAGGGATGATCTGAACTGCTATGAAAAAAGATATCGGAGGCGAAGTAAGGGTGAAGAGAGCGTGTCGTGAAACATTATAAGGCGTTCTGGGGTCAGGCGTAGTATACGACGAAACTTATTGGCAATTTGGCGTTCTGTAGGTACAGTTGTGTCCGTGTCTGTGGGAACATAGCGTTCTCGGAGGTGACTTTCCGAGGCGGAGGAAATCATAATTGCGGTCAGATATATGTCTTGTCCCGGCAATATCGAGGATGGAGCTTTCCAAGCTGGCATTTCGATTGATCGAAGCCGAAACGAGGATACTTGGAGCTTTCGATTAGAATCCTTGAGGGCCGTTTTGCGTTGGCCTGGCAGGCGATTCAATGGCGATACAGAATTACTTCCGATGCCGTTGTCCAATCAATTAATCGCCCTCCTTCGGGGTTATTATATGGCGAGGCAGCATGGGCAACCTCGGCTGATGTAATGGTGTCGTTGTCGTTGTCACCGAGTAGTTTCGTGGGCAAGCCACCGGCGTACCTGTACGCGAGTACAATGGGAGATTAATTTAAACCTGACACGTTTCCGCAGCGAGTAATATATTATCGGGAATGACGAGGGTAACCACGTGACACTTGCACATATGCGCTTACACGGGCAAGATCGCGAGGGATTTCGAAAGTGCAGTTCGAGAGACGCCCGATCCAAGGCTGTGTTATCAGCATCCCCGTTAATGGCTCGATTACAATTTCATGAAGCTTCGCGGACGCAAACGCGGTTTTTAAGCAGCTCGGAGAAAGGTTACAGAGTCCGTCCATTGGTCTTTGTATGGCGGAGAAACTTGGAGGGCACGATAAAGCGTGGATCTTTACGAGCAAAGAATGTTCCTCCAGAAAAAACGTGCGAAGCAGCTTTACAAGCGAGTGTAGGGGAGAGTCGTGCAGTACCGACCACCGTACAGTACCGACCAAAGCTAGTTCTCGCTTCTTCGACCAGATATTAGTAGTTTATTTGAATTAATCAATGAAAATCACAATTCTCTATAACCTATTTCGGGGTCATATTGTTTATTCCATTGCTCTCGATTCTGAAGCATTAAACGTATACGTTGATATTCAGTGGGTTAAATATTATTTTTTAAAGCTGATCTTTTGTTTCTCGTGGAAGTAAACGATTTTGTTCTATTATGTATACTATCTCTAGTCTATTAAGTTTCATAAAACGTCCTAGTTTTGCAATATTTTTTTGTACATAATATACCATGATCTAAAATGTTTCCCCGTGTTTGTCGTACAGTACCGACCAACAGACTCTGTCAATCAGTAGAGACCAAATTTTTCTTATCTGTAAGTTCAATCTGTTAGCAACTCAGATTAATTTATAAGATGTAGCTCCCTGTACCTTCCTTCTACCTTTTCCCGCAGAAAATTAAAGTAAATAAGTATAGGTATGATAACCTAACAAACAGGAAGCTAGGATTTAATGAAGAAGTTATCTAAGTAGTGTGTTATTTGCAAGCAGAGTTGGGCACTAACTAAATAAACAATTATGTAAATAAGGATCAAATAGAAGTTACTTTAACATTAGATTATTCGACAAATAAAGTTAATTTTTTTATTTGATGAGAATTTATTCGACGAACAAAGTCAATTTTTTTATTCGACGAATAAAGTTAATTTGTTATTATTTGTTATTCGAAATTTTATTTAAGTAAAAATTTTACCCATCTCTGTTTGCAAAGAATCATTTGACAAAGATTGGGTGCAGTTTACCGAATGTGACGGTTGGGCACACGACGAATGCACAGATTAGGAGAATATTAATTATTTTACTTGCGAGTTTGTACAAATAAAATTTGAAAAAATCTAGTATTCTACAAATTAAATGTCTTTTTTTATTAACATTGTTAATCATTCATAAAAATCTACTAATTTAATAGTTGGTCGGTACTGGACGACAATTTTTCGTTCCTTAGAAATTACAACACTTTTACTTTTGCGAATTATCAATTCTTATTATTAAATTTCACAAAAATAATTTTCCTCCTCTTACAAAGTTCCATCTATATTATAAACACGTTTTTGAATTTCTGATTTTTATCGACTCTACCCCAAGTACTGCATGACCTCCCTTATAGCAAAAGATTCCCTTCAGACACTACTGCTGGTCGTTAAATTTATGTGAAACCGAATGCACTCATAACGATGCAGATGCTGAACGATGTTGCCTGCATTTTCTCAGCAGATATGTTAATTACGTTAATTGCGCGCGAACGCAACGCTCAAGACGACCCGAGAGGCGAGACGGTTCGGTGAAATTTAATGAGTGACGAGGAACTAACGAGATTAGAAAGGTAACGACTGTCTCTACGATGCACAGTGTACATCGCATCTACTTCCACGAGATAAGAACAATCTGTTTGATAAGCCACAAACGCGATGCGGTTTACTTGATTCCTGGCTGCTTCAAAGGGAAACAGGATTACCCGGGGCGAGTGGTGCCCTTAACTCTATCCTGCTACTAACAACCGCTAATGAGATTCAGAACATCGTGAAAGAATTGTTAATTATCCCTTCTGCCGCTTTCTGTTGTCAGCTGATTCGATGAGCAGAAAGCGCGAAGGGCAATTTCTATCAAACGGAGCGTATCAACGGATAACGAAGCGCGAATAAACGCAGAAATGAAACGGGAATTCTGTTGAAAGGGAATAGTGTCTCGGAATCTGTCGAAATTCAGAGGCTTTCGAATTTAATTTCCAAACGTGTCGAGAATCATCTTGACATCCTCTTCCGTTTCGTTCGTTTCCCATTCCATTGTCGCCGGCGTTCATCCCCCAACCTGCTTATGAAGCCTTTTACCGTGCAAATTTCGCCGACCTTCGATTTTAACGAGTTTTTGCCAATTTGTACGGTAAACCGGCACGAGCGGGTAGACCTTCAAACTTGAACGTTGCGGTCAATACTTTGAAAACCCAATTACCGGACCGACATTGGTAGCACTCGCGGCCACTTCGCAGTTTCCGGAACCGTCGCGGAAGTCCATGTGCCGCGAAATATGAAAATAAAACGTTACGATCGGGATCATTCCGTGTAATAACAATCAGCGCCAGCGTGGATTGTTCTGCGCGATATTTGCTCGAGCGCAGCTGCGGCTGCTCGCATCAACGATCCCTATAATAGTGGTTCATTAATTTGTTTCACTGCCGCGCACGTCTCGTCATTAGCGGATTGTTATACGGCCGAATATGCATTGTAAATAAATCCAGCAGGCAGCTTTCATCCGGAATATTCATTTATTTCATTTGTTTATACATGCAGATCGCGTTTCGTAATAGAATGCAATAATAAATCGTTCTCCTCCAACGTGATACAACTTCCTCAGAGGACAGACTGTTCCGTTCACGTAGAGAATAGCGGGGGAGGATTATCAGAAGCAGTTGAAAGCTCCCAGAAGAGAATTTCTTGTTTTTTTTTTTAGATTAACAAAGCATCGGAGCCACAGGATTGTGCCAGTTCCGATTGAAAGGATCAGTTCTGCCAAGTGAGGGGCCTATACGCGCCACATCCGCCGTATTTCCTTTAATACGTAAGACCTTTCCAGATGGCAGGACGTCCCTTCGCGTCAAGGATAGCAAGGATAGGCACCGAGTCCTACCTATATCGACCGCGTCTCCTCCATACATCTGCGACGGCCAAGTAAAAAAGAAAGTAGTTTAGTCGTCCAGGACGCTGAATGGCCTATTTAAGCTGTATCGAAAAGGATCGTAAACCTTTATGCCGCGCCATACTGGCCCCCTATCCCTCAGCGTATTATTCGTGTATCATTCGGTCTAGGAAGATTGAGGTCTGAGCGATATCGCGATAATTCCTGCCGAGGTTAGGTCCCTTTAAGGGGTTATGCCTAGTCAGGCGGTCGAAAAGAGGCGAATGTTTGTGAATTTTTTTTTAAAAAGCGGAAGCATATATTTTCACAGAACTTTTTGCACTTAAAAGAGCAACGTTTAAAGAACATTTGCTAATTTTTTCGTAGAAAAATATTTACGTTTATGATGAAGTAAGAACGACATCCAAGAAGCCATTTTAAAAATTTGATTTTGCGGTGAGCACTGCCATTCGGAACCAGATTATCTAAAATCTAAAATCAAAAAAGGTTTCGTTAGGAAATTACCAAATGTTCTTTAAACGTTGCTCTTTTAAGTGCAAAAAGTTCTGTAAAAATATATGCTTCCACTTTTTAAAAAAAAATTCACAAACATTTGCCTCTTTTCCGCCGCCTGACTAGGCATAACCCCTTAAGCAGATTCGACCGGCTACAGCTTCTACAATTTTCATTTAATCCCACGCCGTAATGCCAGACCGAAGAGCGGCTGTGTCGCTTGATCTTGGTCCCCTGGATTGAGCTCCTGCTGGTGTTTATAGAATTCGAAACTGTGATTAAACGATAATACTGACTCGGATCTAAGTGGATCGCGGCCTCTTAAACTGCATCTCAATTTGACTTCGACTTACCTTCAATTTGAAACGGGAATGCTCGTGCTTTTGCTCGGCTACTTTGTAATTACACTTGGATTATGCTAAGGCTGCACGCCGGTCGCACCGCCTCCAGCGAAAGACTTCGCAGCGATCTCCGCCCGAGAAAAGGGCGACGATGGTGATGATTAAAAACGACAAACGGCGGCAATAACTTTGCCGCGTAATCAAAGGAAATCGCGAAAAATATTGCCAAGCCCGAGGGGGATGGAAACCGGCGAGAGACAGCAATAACGTTTCTGGTCGGGAATATAAGTCACTGCGGTCCGGAGCAACAACGAAGTAGTTTAATTAGAGCGAGCGAGCCACCGTTGTGCTGGAAACCCTTGGAGGTGGAAAAGTTACATGAAAAGCATGAGTCTTGCCCCGTGAAAGAATTCGGCGCTGTTGCGGAAGTATTCGCGGAGGACCTTTTTCCGGGACGTTTATTTAAGATGTCAAGATTGCAGGACCCGCGGGAGAGAACACCGAGAATTCTGTTACTTCAATCTGACTATCACGCTCCAAGGAAAGTTGAAGCGCGTCGGTGAGCGTGCAGCCCCGTCGGAAATAAATATGACAGTACCTACGTTTCCGGGCTGCAGTTTCGACGAACGCTCGGATGCGCGCATACAAACAATTTCTTCGCGTACGGGGAATTCATTTCGACAAATGTATCGTCTATTCGTGGCCAGCGAGTTCGGCCGTACATAAATTTTTCACCACCCACACGTCACGCATTCACCGAGAAATATTGTCTGCGGGATTTCGCCTCCGAAGCAGAAAGGGGATAGCGTGGTTCATTCGGGAATTTCTACAGCCTGCTCGGAGAGGTTTCAGCCCGAAGGGAACATTCAAATCAATCGCACGTTTCGGATTCGTCACTCATTGAACGCCGGCGACCTAGCAATTACATTCGAAAACTTGGTCTCTCTGTCTCGCCATTTGCAAGTGATGTAGCCACGGTAACGCGGTAACGGATGCATTCCAATCAAACCGAGCTGCAAATGAAGTTGCAAGAAGTTTCGAGCCCGAGCTAATTTGCAGTTTACCCGCTGTGTCCGTGGAACCGCTGCGAATCGTCAAATATAATTAAACTTTGCCAGAAAAGTGGCCCGTTTACTGGGCAGAGTAACTAAGAGGGTTGCTGCCAGAGTTCCTCGGCATACGTATTCATATCGTATGCACCGGAATTCTAGCCCTTTCTCCGAGTTGTCTGACTGTAAATTCCGTTATTAGCGCAGTTCACTGGCTAACTAACGGGCCGTTGAATATTGTTCCAGTACCCATCCGTACCTGCGTTGAAATTACACTAATTTCACGGATGCTCGACAGCAAGCAAAATGTGCTTGTAGCTCAAACTAACGACACGTGGCAATTTTCCCTTAAACGCGACACAATCGTTCCCGTTCCGTGTTAATTGTACCCTTAACAAATCTGTTCCGTTCTACCGTTAACAGTGCAATTATAATCGGTAAGAAAACGATCGATTGAAACGTCACCGGGCAAATAACCGAGATTCGATTGGCTTTCATCGTTGCCATTGCTCTGGAACTGCGTTTCCCTTTTGTCTCACCGTCGGTCGTCGTTATGTCGATCTTTATACTCCCGTAATTACCGATTAAATTGCTAATCTGAACGTACACCGGTTACCCGATATCCATAACTCCCGCATTATGGTTTAATAAACATTGAGCCTGGGAGCCGGCGACGTCTCGATACATCGTTCTGGAATAATTGTTGGTATAACCACCGACAACGGATAATTTGATCGAATTATCGGCGTTTTCCATCTCTTCTTCTTTTACAGCTCGCGACAATCGTCGAGGAAAATTGAAAGGAAAGGGGAGGAACGTAGAGTAGTTACTAATCCATACTCGATAGAAAGGACAAATGCCTTCACTTCATTTTACTTAGACACCCTTAGGTGGAAAGGTATAAGTTTCACGGTTTCCCACGACCAATCGGACGCCATTTACACTGTCTCCCCTATTACGTTCCTTACTACTTCTCTTCGCTCCCGAGTACCGCAGGCTTCTCGATCATCTCGGCGGCCATACGATTTCTCAATTCCTTCTGCCGCTTTACGATCCCACGGAAAGAGAAATTTTTCCCTTCGTGCTGATCCATGCTGAATTTTATTTCCACGCACCCAACCTTCGTCGACGAAATCGTAGCAAAGCGGAGGAAAAACAGCGGCCACCTTCCGAAAGGATCATAGCCACGAGGTAAAAACTTCTATCCAGAGAACGTTGCGCGGGTTTGTTTATCGATTCGCAAGCTCTGTTGCACGCGCTTGCATTCGGGGCGAAAAGTTTCATAATTTAAGGCGAGACTTACGGCTCAACTGACCGCTTTACGCGTGCCGCTTGCATTTCCAATTTTGCACAATGTGCTTTCGGAGCGGTAAACGGTACGCCCAAGCCCGCCGTGCGTCCTTTATTTCCGAGTGAAACGGCGTTGTTCAATCGTTTAACAATCAAACGTCGCGTGACATTCGACGCTCCGAGCTTTACGCGCGTAACGACACGGATTCCTGGCATAATTCCACCGTTCCGCCGCCACTTCTTCTCCTGGATTATCGCCTTATTCAAGCGGGATTCGACTCACTGGATATCGTAGCTGTTGGAAGCATTAAACATCGAGCTGGAAATATTGAAAGCACCCAGGGAATTCTGGAGGAACAGCGAGAATCGCGAGCATTAATTTCGAACTGCCGTTTCCCTGACATTGTCCTCTTTCCCGCATTAAATGTTTCACGCGATGGTAACGGTGCTGTAAAGCACGCTCGACGTCCCGGTGCACGATTACCACAGTTAAATGATTCGGTAAACGAAGATGTCGATAGAGTGGGGTAGAGAGCGTTGCGTTCGTCCGTGCACCAAATACGATTCCGCCGCTACGAACCGTCTTTGGCGTGAGTTAAACCGCTGTTGACATTACAGCTGTAAAAAAAAAAAATTAGATCTGTGTCCAGCGGCTATACAAGTAAAAATTGTTTCGTTCAGGGCGCAGAGTGTCGCGACATTAACTTCGCCAGCGATCTAAATGGAGTAGAAAACCGTTTAGCGTAACGGGTGACGCTTGTAACGACGGGCAGTTAATTTTAACATTGATTTAAACCCCGTGGAAACCAATTTAACTTGCGCCTGGCTATGCAACTCGATGCATCCGGTAGCGCGGTGGTCAGCAAACGAGGTGAATCGCGCAATAAATTAAAAACGGAGACGGTTACTCGAAAGTGAACGGTGTAGGCGCACCGTCTAACTGGGATTAGGGACAAATTGAGGGACATTAATTACGAACCGGGCTGCAAAAAGTGTGCAGTTTGTATTGGAACGAATTAAAGTCGCCGGTGGAATATATTGGCTGACATTTTTCATATAAATTCTAGAATTTCGCGGGGGAATATTTGATTGCATTTCATAGCGAATAAACGTCCCCGTTATTTGTTCTGCACACCGGCCGTTAATTACTGGCCGAACGCGCGCTCGATGACAATTGACATCGTTCGTTGTTGTAAATTAATTTTTGAAAATATCGCTTAATGACCTTACACGTCAGTGGAATGGACGAGCTGGCGCGCGGATGTAGCGAACCGTGCGATCGACAAAGCGGTCGAATTGGCTCCCGTATCTGTCGCGGCTGCGGAATTGCTTGCCTTGCGTACAAATAAGCTGATTACACGATTGTTAAAACGTTTACGAAGCTGTCAAAGCGACGCCCAGCTCCGAGGCACTAATTAGGGCTGGTTGCAGCGTAAAGCGAGCTGCCCCCGGATCGAACGTCTCCCATTTGCGAGCAAACGAATCTGCGGCACACCTTCGCCGCGAGCCACGGCCAGGCACACGAAGCGAGAGATAAACGTCCCAAGGATCACCAAACGATGAAGGGAGAAGCGGAGGGGAAAGTTGGTGAACTTGACTGGGAATTAAGTCCCTCGCTTAAAAATTCTTGAGGTCGAGGTACAGGATTCGTGACCAGTATTTTGTCCCTGACACAAGGCAGAATGCCGCGTCCTTCGCCAGGAATTATTAATTCAAGCGGGTAATACTCGGAATTTCGCGAAAGTAGAACGGAATCGGCCGGTTCTGTCCTCTTCGGGAATCCCTCCTAATCAGCTTATGAATTATTTACGCGGGCCTCGAGGACTGCGCGTGCCTAACTGGATATCTGATTAAAACAGTCTCGCGGGAACATGGAAAGCTACCTGAAAATCTAGAATCATGTGGAACTATAGCAGTCATAACGACTGGTTTTTAGCTACCGATAGCACAGCCCGTCAAATATAATCGTGCCGATCTAATCGTTCCACCCAATATCCGCTACTAATCGTTTGTAGTATTGAACGTCGTTAATTAGCGGCCTGAACTTTGTTCCAGGGAACCTGTTCGTGATAGCGGCGATCTTGCTGGAGCGCAATCTACAATCAGTGGCGAATTATTTAATCGTCAGCTTGGCTGTCGCCGATCTTATGGTTGCCTGCCTTGTCATGCCTCTCGGAGCAGTTTATGAGGTACGTCGTTGACGGGTTTATTAAGCACCATCCGTTATGATCGTGCAATCTGCTTCGAGACTCGTTGCACCTCGCAAAGAAGGGGTTTCGACGCATAATTTCTTACGTGGTCAAGAACCATCTTCTGGGTCGGAACATTAATCAAGGAAATAGATATGGCTGGGGGTAGGGAGGGAGGGGGGGGGGGGGGCAGTTGATTCATTCACCGCGTAAACGGAATTCAATTTCAATTACGGGAATGGGAATTTCTCGTTAGAAACGGAGGAGAGCGATGAACGAGACGCTTCGTTAATCTCCTTCGGCCGCAAAACCGCGACTGAAAGGGGGGATTTTTCGAAAATTTCGTCACCACGAATCCCGTGACGCGATACGTAATTACGTAGTTAATTAACTTCGGCTCCATTTCCCAAACACGGGGGATTCGGTTGAGCCTATACTGATATGGGATCTGTTATCGTATATAGGTACATATAACGGTCTGTTCATTAATGGTAACCAACATGGTGGTCGATTACGGGATTCCTCGCCGCTAAGCTCTAACGAAACATGCCCGCTTAAAGCCTGCTATCGACGATCATTCCCGAATCGAGGGTTCACTTGGCTGGAACGATTTTAACCGCGACTGCTCTATAAGGGATTAAATTTTGCGACTTAAAGCTACAGGGTGTGTCACGCGTTTCTAACTGATAAACGTGAAGAGGGAGAGGCGATGGAACATAGGAAACTCGAGGAGGAAACTCGAGGAAGTTTCTTTATGCAAAAAACTTACGCAACGATGGCGGTAGAATCCAGTGACGCTGTAACGCCTTCAATGAGATTCAATTCCATTAACTTCTTGGAGGGGTGGTTGATTGTTTCGCTTTAATGTATTCCAATGGATCCGCGAAATCTTCGGAGAACAGAGTGGCCCGAGGCACCGAGCGATGATGTATAATTAAACGAACCCTCGTTACGTAAGAAGCTCGTTACGGCGTCGTTCTTTGGGAATTAATTACCGTCCCGAAGTTCCTAAGACGATTACCGGGCAACTTACACAATCCCTAACACCGGCCCCGAATATTTTGCCCGTCGCGCTGTCCTCTTTTCCTGCGGTTCCCGTTGTTAGAACGCTCGCGTGATACCATCGCCCGTTGTTGCGGAGCGAAGTTGCCCCAAGTCCTTGTGAAGTACAACTTGCACGTCGTCACGAAGGGGGAAGGGCTTGATCGAATTCGTTAAAGCAATCCCCCAGCCAACTTCAATATCCTACCACTATCCTACAGCGATACGAGCGACCAACTCTCTTGACCGCTCGAATATGCGTTAAATTTTACATGACCAGTGTACCAATGAAAACGACGTTTCATGCTCGCCATTGTAACAGAACTCTCCACGTCCCTTTTGATCGACGTGCCGTCACACGAATTTCAATACTATCACTTGAATTAATACGTGCCGTTTTAACGCCCGTTGCGGGTGCAACGTTGGAAAAATATGCAGCCTCGAAAAATGCATGATTTAAATCGAGGATTATAATCTCGTAGCCGAGCTGCTGCCAGCATAATACGTATTTCCACGAGAATAGAATAATGCCTCGCTCTGATTCCAATGAATTCACGGCACATAGGGGAGCGGGAGAGGAGGCTCCGTTTTCTTTCTCGAACTTCATGGTGCCTCGGGGCATCCCAATTCGGGGGAACGAAGTCCTTCTCGTGTGTGGGTGAATGTGCCTCGCCAGCCTAAGGGCGTGTGAGTGCGCGTGGGGGCGCGGACAGGGTGGAAACTTTACACTGTGGTTTCATTATGTTTACTAAAAACAAGCGGGGAATAGTGGAAATACACGCAGTAGCGCGTAGGCTGGAATTCGCGAAGAATTCGTGGGGTAAATAACGACCCAGGCGCTTTCGCCGAATATTCCAGCTTAGGGGTTACAATAACGTCGGGCCCGGATATTTTTATCCCCGACAACACTGCGTTCCTTCGTACTCCGGGAAATTCGTTCGAGGTCTGCTCGGCCCAATCAACGGGCTGGGAACAGGAGAATGCATTGTTTAATAAAGGGAATATCACTTTTCAGGGGAGCCATATCTACGTTCCATCCTGTCGGTTGAACTTTGAAAATTCAACAGTTATGTAGTTCGATGGAAACGCAGCGGATGTAAAGTTCGACGGGCGAAACCTGGTGCAGCCATGGCCTCTCTATTTATCCTTCACGTAGAAGACATATTGGAGGAATTCCGAGGCGTGTAATCCTCTGAAGTGAAGCCACTCGATCTCAATCTTCCGGCAATTTCTCATTCCGTAATACGCGTGACTGATGTTCAGCCGTTTACTTAGACAGCGCAACAAGCAGCTTCTCATTAGGCAAAGAAGCTCCTTACGTTATTGTCTTGGAATTATAGCCCCGCGTTTAACGACCCGGGATCATTTGCATACAACTCCTTGGCTGTTACTGCCTCGCCACTGTTAAAACACCCCGAGCGCGATTGACGGTTGCTGAAATTCACGGTCTTCTCGCCCACGAGGGTTTACCGTGTCTCGCACTCCTCTGAATCCCTGTAACAGTGATTCCCTGCGAATAACTTCTGAAAGTTAGGGCCGAGTTGTTGAAAGAAGTCATAAATGGATTCCCCATGCGCTCGTGCATAAGTGAAACGCCTCGTAAGCTAAGCGGAAAACCACTGACTTATTCCCCTTAAGAAGGTAGTAGTACAGACGCAGGTATTAAATGTTTCTAGAATCCCTTGACAGCGTGGCTCGCTTGAGGCGCAGGAAGTTAGTCAAAGGTTAACTGTGCAAGTACATGTAACTGGTATTCACCAACTGTTTCTCAAATCCCCTAATTAGAACAGAGTACAGACACGTCCAGCCACTCTGCGTCTTAAACATTCGCGTTCTGTCTTCATTCCCCGCGTTTCTTTAATCATTTCCACGTTCAGCCACTCTTTTCATTAGCGCGTTGCTTTCGCTTCACGCCACTTCTATGTAGCGTTATCCACCATTTGCACGCAGTTGCAGCAGACAATAAGCGCCTCTGCACCTGCTCCTCCTCCATCGAACAACACCGACTGGATGTGCTAGGGGGGGGGGGGGGGGAGGGGTGCAAGACGGCTTCAATTCTTCGCCCCGTACTCACGTCCGCGTGAGTACACTCGCGTTTAAAACCCATGGCGTGGAAAAACATCCTTTCTCTCCTCCACTCTTCCCCTTTCCTTTACTCCCTGCCCCTCCGCGCCGCATTCTGTCAGATCGTCGCGCGTCGTTCGAGTTCTGGTCTGTGGTAATGTAATTGGAAAGCTCCGTTGGCCATGCGGACGTCCGCCAGCCAGCGGTTGCCCGCTCGTTTTTCCATGCAACAATGCTACTCGCGTTGGTTACACGAGGAATTCGGCCCCCGTGGATTCCTCGCGCGTTGCCTTGCATACCTGCAAACGTCCACCGTTTTATTGTTGCTCCACTTATGGGGCTGGCCAAGCTGCGTCGCGTTCGAAATTCCTGCGATATTCTTTTCGACCACTCTTTCTCCTGAGAATGTGCTATTAATTCCTAGGAAAGAGGAGATGTATGGGCTCACGCATCACTCTACAAATCTATCAGGATTTCTTTACTCAGGGTCGCTTGTCCGTCCATTCAGTCTCATAGAGGCAGAGTTAGTTTGCCTTTGAAAGGAAGACAAATGTGTGGACCAGCTTTGTGATGGATGAAAGCTTGCGGGATAAGGGCTTGGCGATATTTAGAGACAGCACTTCGGGATCAGTAAATTGGAATCGGCATTGCCACGGTTCATCATTCGTCAGATATTTAAACAACGTATCTGTCAATACTGATGATTGATTTTATAGGATAGACCCGATTGGAAGCATATTTTGCCGCTCCGCTTACAACGATGCATCAAAAATCAATACAGACACATTGCTGACAAGATGTACACTGTACATTCTAACTCGTGGACTTTTATTTTGTCAGCGAACCAGATCCTACGGCGTTTCTTTCTGATACCGTATCGCTTTATTGATTCTTGAACGTAGCTTCGCAAAGCCTGAACTTTCATTATTCATGTACAAATTTATGTTACTTTTATCTCGCTTTCCTCTACCCTATGGGTATCTTGCTTCCTTCCTCCGCGCTTTACAGGAGAAATCCTCTTCTTGTTTTTGCGATCGCCAGAGAATTTTATACTGTCCTCTTCGTACAGTTTATCTCCCCCACGCTTTCCGACTCCATTCTTCCCCATTCCTGAATTCTTTCCATTGCCTGACCACGCGTATATGTTCCACCTTCCCTTCAGTCCCATGCTTTTTATTCTATCTGGGCAATTTTTGCCGATATCACAACCGGCTACGTTAATGATCCGTCCTCCATCCAATCTCGTTTCACTCTTCGTTGATTCTCTTCCTGGTCTAAGATTTGTCCGCTTCGTACACAGTTTCCTTTATCGATTTATTTCCATCGCTATTTATTCGTACTTGCCCGCATTGCTTGCGGTAACAATATTACAATAATAGCAAATATGGGATTCTACCAATGTAAACGAGTAGCCACAGTTATTCGGAGCAGTGGTATCCTTTATTCAACATTGATACAGATTCACAGTATTCCGTATTAATCATTTAATATACATGAAAAGCTTCTTTCCGCGGTTCCCTGAAGAGCAGAGCCACGCAACAGCGAATGTAATCAATTGCCGAAGCGAAGAATGCAACTCGACGCTGGTCGCAAATATGCGGTGTTCAACGAACCATTGTACAGCAATTACAACAGGGTCGGTTCTGTTGGCAGAAATTTAATCGAACGATAAATCGACGCTCGTCCATGTAATTTGCACTACACCGCAACGAGCGTATCACGAATGATACGGTTTACTGATCACGCTATTGTATTCACAATGCAACCTGCGCTGCCTTCTTCTCCACGCGACGTCGAGTAGAGCCACTGCAAAGGAGGACCGTTAAAAAAAGGTGTTTTCAAAGAGAGACGTTTCTCTTTTCAGCAGGCTACCGCGAAGTACATTCACCGTTTGACTCGAAGCGTTAACTTTTCTCGGGGCATGGCTTGCTCCTCGGTAGAAGGTAAACGAAAAACCGAGGGCACAAATAGAGTACGAGAAGGGGCCAGTTTCCCTCGAGGTAAATGCACTTATTTGAGAGACCGTTGCTGGCGATATTAAGACTGGTTTTTAGTGTGTCCCGAGGATATGGCATTCGCGACCCTTTCCACGGGGGATGAAGAAGGTACGAGCCGACGATGTTAACCCCTCTAAGAAGCCTGGCCGACTCTGTATTCCAGCAAAGTCGGGCGTCCTTATTTATTGCGACCCGACTCGTCTACAATTTTCCTCCGCTATCGCACACCACCCCCTTCTCCATCTCGTTACGCCCCTCAGACCAGTGTATCGGATGATTCCTCGAAGCCCTCTATCTCGAAGGGTATTAATACACTGATTGGTATTGCTGAGCCTCTTTTTCTCCAGCAGCGAGAGCAGCTACCAGTTGGAAACTTGGATTAACTTTATCTGGATTACCGACTGAATACTCGAAACGACTTTGCCCTATCTGCCGATCGCGGGAATATAACGCGGGCGGGTCTCGCGTGGCTCGCAACACCGTGCGCGAACACGGCGGAAGTTGGCGAATCAACACGGGTTCGTTCATTTTTCTCCTACGACGTTAAACCCCACGCAAAGTCAAAGACCATTCTCCGCGATACTATCAAACCTTCGCTCCCAGCATCTTCACCTTTCTGCACGAACTTCTTCCGTCTGTTTGTCGAAGGATTTAGCCTGCCTAGGTTGGCGTGCCAGTGCACACATTGCGCCAGCATTCCCGTCGGAAGAATGTGCCCGCGAGCAAAGCCGACGCGACTTGTTTTTTAAAGCTCGATACCCGTGGAATTTCGCGGTACGTTACGCTTCCATCGTTTCAATTTTCTGTAACACGCTCGTGGGATTATCGTCGTTCCAAGGATCCAAGTGGATGCGCGGGTTCGCGGATCGGGGCAGCGGTTGCCTAGAGATTGCAACTATCTGTTCCGCTTAACGATCCAGCTATGCCGTCGTTGCTGAAGGCGCGCGCAAATTTATCGATACGTGACTGACGCGGCAACCGGCTTTCCCGTCGTTGAAAATTCATAATAAGCTTTATACCGTTACACGGCGAGCAGTCTGAAAAGTCTGCTGAAACGATTTCTTGCCACATCACGGCACCATTACTTCGCGAAGCTCGCGTGTGTAAATTACACGCAGCGTTTTGCCAATGAACTGAACAATTCAACAGAGTTTACGCATAAAGCAGCGACATCCTGTTTATTCTCGGCGCGCTCCGTCAGAGTAAAGTAACTTTAGAGCCTGCCCGAGTAACGGAGATCCATTTTTCACCCAGGATACACGTTCTCCTCGTAAATATTTCACCGTTAACCATCCGCGGGAATGTTTATTAACCCGCGAAAGGCATCGTTCCCACGAATCCCACGTTCCTGGGATTTTTCACGGCGAGGCAACGGAATCGTTCTCGGATCTTGAATAATAAAGCTCGCGGAGAATTTCGCGATGTATTCTAGCGAGCGATGCCGCAGAGGCCGAGGGCCATGGGAAGCTGGCCCATTCGTCACTGTGGATTCGTGATCGTTAGATCAAATCGTTGCTTCGCGAACTTTGGCTGGATTTTCCATTTACAGTTCCGTTAGAGCCATGCATGTACAATTCGTTTGCCGATGGCAAATAGCGACTCGCCGCGTTATATATAGATCGATGCCGTTCGTTAAACCGATTCACTCGACCGGACGGGCCAGTTCCACATTCGAAACTTGCGCGACTGAGAGCGGTGGCCCCTTTAATAAGCGATCGAGCGAGGAGCTTCAATGGTCGACAGTGAAACGTGCAATGATTTGACAGAGTGGCGTTCGATCCCCGTCGCTCAAGTTTCACAGGTTGCTAGGAAAACGCGGATCGTGGGTGCTGGGCTGATCGCGCGAGCCCTTCGAGGCGACAGGACCTTTCAATTTCAACTGCTAAGGCTTCCAGCGGGTTTCACGGATAAGCCTCGGGATCCTTTGAAAGCTCTTTGCACGCTTTCTCGCGCGGACCGTTTACTTTTCTCGCGAGGCCACGGCTGAAACGTTCGTCATTCTCTTTTCGCGCGAGGCCAACCACCCCGTCGCCGTCGCCTCCCCTTTATTCCTTGCGATTCTCTGTCAGAGAAGAAGAGAAATTGTGAGTTCTGTCTGTGGAAGCCAGGACTTTGACTGGGCTCAGACTGGTACCAAGGCTGTACAGAGTGCGTTAATATCGTCGAGCTTATGTATCCGCGAATGGAGCGAATTGGATCCTGAGACGAGGTAAATCTCGTGCACGGTTCGTCGAGCAAGCCACGAGACCGTCTAGGTGTCGAGAACTTTCAACTTCAGCCGCGCCTTTCAAAGGCATTCCATCGTTTCCCGGGGATAAGTTTTCCATTCTTTGAGAGCTCTCGACAAATACTCCGCGGCTCGACGCGTCCTTGGACGCAGTCAGGGGATTCCTATAGAAGACGATATCTTCTTTCGCCTATCTTACTTTAACAATGGAGCCTCCTGGCCGCCGCGATTCGATATCGATGGCGATTCCACAAAACAGACATCTCGATCGTGCTCGTCCCTTGGCCTTTTTCCACCCTTAGATTCATCTTCCGTTCGTGTCTTCGCTGTTGAACATCGTCAATGATATCCGTCACTCTGTTGGCCGCTTTACCGACCTCCGCTATCAAACGTCTTCTCTACCGCCCATTTAATTCCATGCTGTTCGTCGCTTTCAGACTTGCAGCCTCTCGTATCTGCCTATTCGAAGGCTTCTGAAAAATGGAAACATGGAGGACCGTATAAAAATGCCTTATTTGCGCAAAAGCAATAAGCAACGCTTGTGAAGTGTGTTTGATTAAAGTTTATCCATCCTTCCACTTGACAAGTTCCCTACAATTTCCTACAAAATCCAATAGAAAGTTTACAGAAGAATTTCCATATAGGTACCTCGTGGACCTCAAACGTTGCCAATGATTCTGCTCGATCATGGCAACGTATGATTTATGAGTCTGGAAGTTGGACGACCCCTCGTTCGGAAGTTGACGCGTTGTTCTCTCGGAGCACTCTTTGCCGAGATTTTCTCCTGACATTTACGTGACGGTCCACGACAGGAAGACCCGTCTGACACACTATCGATTTTCCAGTGTTACGATCTCGGAGCCAGTGACCGCTAAGAGCACTCCTTTGACGATTTTACGGCGAGAGGATCTTGCAGGTTTAACTGCATCCCCCGAAGGCTTTACGTTGGCTCGTCAGGATGAGAGGAAGGGTCCTTTTAAAGTCATCGTAAATAAGGCGATAATCCGAGACGCATTCGTTTCGTTTGTCCCCGAGTTTATGAAGCTCGAATTGATACAGCACTTTGCAAACACCATTCGCACAGTTGGATGAAAGGGGGATGGTCTGGAGAAAGATCGATTCAAAGGAATCGCCGCGCCGGCTCTGTATTACTAATGCTGACGCATTAGGCTGGAAATAGAATCTCGCCGGTGAAAAAGTGGACACGTGACTTATCGGTTCCCACGTTTCCTATCCTTTCACACGGGGTAAGCAAAAGGTGCCTGGAATATCGCGCGAGTCTTACGGATAGACCCTGAATCACGATTCATTTTTCCTGCACCGGGCACACGAAAGGTACGACCGCCGGTCTTTCTTACTTATTTTTCAGCCGGCGATGCTTTATCTACCGCCCTGACATTTCTATTTGCGATGCATCTTTTGCCCCATCGGACAAGGTTATCGAAAGGTTCCTTCGATTGCCTGACACCCTTCTACTCCGTCGCCTACAGCTTCGTTTCTCCCATATACATACGCGGCGCTGGAATGGTCGACCGTTGCTGCATCTCCCTGAAAATTGCTCCCGTCCGAGGAACAGTTGTAGAAATATACGCCTCGATGAATCAAATCCCTGCGCTCTAAATAAAAATCCACGACGCAAGCATTGATCTTGGATGTGTTTCAAACACGGGCACGTCTTCTTGATCGTCTACCCTGCTGCCGTGGGAAGACGTGGGCATCGTTCGACGCATCCAGTTGTACTCGCTTGCCTAGGCAATTTTTCTACCCACGACAATGCAATTTGAACGTGCATCGAATTCATCGGAGGTATCTACGGGTCTTTGGAAGGAACGTCGCGAGAAGAACGTGTACTTTAATCATTGAAACAAACTGCTGCCCCAGGCGTGGTTCCCTTCTGACAAAAACTTGACTCAGCGATTGCTTCGAGCTCGACGATGCCACGAATCTTAAGGTACGTACCTAACTCGATGTTTCTGTTCCCAATAAGCCTAGCCGGAAGAGTCAGATTATTGATCGTACTTCTTATGTCACGTTACAGAAATGTATCTACGAGGCATTGACGTTTCACTGCACGCACGTACGAGGGCCGACGAAGAAATCCAAAAGAGAAACGTGATTTTATACCTATACGTTATTGTCTACACGGTATGAACTACGTGAAATGTAATCGCGAAACACGATATTCGACAATATAAAGGACTTTGAAATAAAAATGAGAACATTTTTATTCTGAATTGCATCTTTTTATTTCACATCATTCGTTATTACAGGCTGACATTACAGGTTGTGATACTTATTTTATAATACAACTGGCTCATTTTAGGCTAACACACATCCTCCACACCAAATATCTCATACTTCAAAGCTTCACAACCTACACATTCACACACTACACTCCACATTACACGTCACACTTCACGCACAATAACACTTCACACATCATACTTCACAGTTTGTACTATTATTATTGTAAGTATTCAGGTAAATTATTCAGCGTCCCGTGAAAACATAACAAAGTTGCAGAGGACAAATTTTTCAACAATGTTGCAAATGAAAATTCGGGGTTTCGCAACCAAAGTCTCGGTTTGCAACATTGTGCGATTTCGCGGGCAGCCAAATTTCGAGTTGCAGCTTTGTTGCAGGTGCAGCTGCGAAAATCTGCCTCTCTTGCAGGTGCGTCACTTCAAAAATGGGGTGTTCCGAAGTAGCTTGCACGATTCTTGCATCTGCAAGAGAGGCAGATTTTCATGTTGCACCTGTGACAAAGTTGCAAATTGATATTTGGCTGCCGGCGGAATCGTACAAAGTTGCAAGCCGAGATTTTGGTTTCGAAACCCCGACATTTCATTTGCATTAGCAACATTGTTGGAAAAAATTTGGCCTTTGCAACTTTGTTATGTTTTCACAGGACGCTAAATAACTTACCTGAATACTTAGCTGAATACTTAGCATGTTGCACACGATCGTAAGACGAGTACACCCTAAGTTGAAATCAGTGCTTAAATAGGTAGTACAAATTGTGAAGTGTGATATATGAAGTGTGAAGTGTGAAGTGTGATGCCTGAAGTATGATGTGGAACTATGAAGTGCGATTCTTGCACCTGCAAGAGAAACAGATTTTCGCGCCGCACCTGCACGAGAAGTTGCGAAGCGAAATTTGGAGGTTCTGCAGGTGCAACGCGAAATTCTGCATCTCTTACAGGTGCAAGAGAAGTCGAATTTCGCTTTCAAACTTTATTGTGCATTCTATTCGTTTGCAAATTTGTTTGGTTTCGTGTGTGGTGTAGTGATGTGGGACTCTTGTAGGAGTTGTATGAGAGTGGTTATGCGGATGTACTATGGAAATGGTAATAGGATGTGTATGACTTTCATATCTGAAAGAAATTGTTCTTTAAGTACATTATGGACACCACTCAAGTTTTATATAAAACATTCCTAAATATCATCAAATATGTCGAAAACATAAAAGAATTCATTTAAATTGCAGATATATACGAACTTCTTCATTATCTTGATGTGCAGAAACAGTCCAGATGAAATGTCACACTTTTATTTACGCCCTCTATAGCGAAGCTACAACACTGTTTACCATCACCTCTGTCCATCAAACCCTCAATACTTTGCCCCTTAACGCTACACGAGAAATGGGGGTCCTAAACGTTTACGGCATCTGGAAGAAATTATTTGCTCGTCGAATAGCCGGCAATTTAGCCGCCTTCCACGAGACCGTTCCAGCCTGAATGCGTTCTAAATGCGGACGAGGGGTGGATAAAATCAAAGGATAAATGAAATTTAAGTCTTTCCTCCACTTAGGGAACGTTAGTGAAGGTTTGTCGAGCTGCTGTACGGACCATCTAAAATTTTCACGCGTCTTTCTGTCCCCATTTGGAAATGTAACGAATTTCGTTTCGCTGAAAGGCAGCATTCAAGGTTTTGTTAAACGTGTCCCAAATGCGGACGCGTTCTGGTACTTCCGGCTTTCTTCACCTGAAAGGGTCGTCCGTGGCGAGCGGTAAAAAGCTGCAGTTTCTTTCTATAGCATCCCTATCTCAGGGAGCGCTTGTGTTCGCCGTTCGTTATTGTTCACTCGCTCTACTTTTGCTGATCCCAGCCCCGAATATACTCCTATTCCATTCTACCCTCTGGATCACGTACTTCTAGATCACTTCCTTCGCGCTCCTCCAACTTTTACGCTGCATTCGAAACAATATCACGGGACGAGCAATAGATTCCACATCTAGAAATTACAATTCGTTTGAATGTCTGCGTGGCTGGAGAAACGGGAGCAGAGTGGACACTTTCGTAAACAGAAATGCGACGAAATCGACGGGCAATGAATGCAGTTGGAAAGGCGATCGAGCGAACGGGCAAACGCTGAAATTCAATCCTTTTTTTGGCGTCGCAGTTTCGCTCGCTAAGCATCGTGCTTTCAGTGCAACGACAGTTAAATTCGGGTCACCCTTTCGCGATGTATGTACAATCATTTATAGTTGTAAAAGTCAAACGCGAAACTCGGAAAAGTGACCGTAGTTTGAAGCCGCGTGAAATATAGACGTTACCACTGAAAAAGGAGACGCAAGCTGGCGAATGCAATCGCGATAACTGTTACTCGACCGTCGACAGTCGCTGCTAATGCGTTTTATTAAATATTTCCTGTCAAATATTTAATACCCCCTCACGGTTCGAACGCCAAACACCATGACCTACATTCGCTCCCAATTTATCAAGTAATATTGAATGACCCGTCGAATGAATACTTGAAGCAGGAAAATGCAGTAGGTATTCGTCCAATGGTCATGGTCTGCTGAAATCAATATTTCATCGAATTGATTCCAGTTTTCCTTGCGAAAGGAAAGAAAAGCTGAAGGCAAGAGGATATGAAGGAAGGATAGGGGAGGCAGCAAAGACAAAAGTCGATTGGCTCTCGAAGGCGGATTCCAATACCATGAATGGACTTTTAAGCAGGCATGCGTCAGTCCCTCCCTACATCCCTCCATTCGTTCTCCGCTCTTATCAGCATCACTCTTTTCGCAATTCTTTCACCCCCTGTCAGAACATTCTCGTGTCCGACCTCGCCCCTGTTTCGTGCCGATTTTTTTGGCCAGACCGCGACAAGGCATCACTTACAATTAGTACAAAGGACCTTCTTAATCTTCCCCTCACTTGAAAATTGTTTGGTAAATAATCCTCACTCCCCGTAATTAAAATGCGGAATCTTTGACTGCGACTTTTGCACCGTAGACGTGTGCAGAGAGGTACTCGTTAAGAATACAAAGTGAAAGCTCTCGACAAAGCAAACGTGTTTCCTCAGACGGTGCGAATGAATTTTTGACGGAGCTGGGAAAAGTACTGGTTCTTTAGGGGCTCTCAGGGACGAAACGAGGAAAAATGCTCTCACATGAATTGTATCCTTTGTGAAGTGCCATTAATTTCCCACCCTGGCCAGCTCCCTCAGTAACTTTCAGTTCTATACCGCCCCTCTAGTCGTCTCATTTAACCGGCAGCTCTCGATTCAACGAGCCTGGCCTGATTCCGTTTATCCGAGATAACCGAGCCCCGAATGTAAGTGGAAATTGAGTTCACTTGAGCCACGTGACGTAACACTTAAGACCTTCTTTCGGTGGCGTCCCCTCAAATATACGTCGGCGATTTTCCTGCACGATATTAATTAACTGGACAGTCTCGATTTAAGTATACCTGAACGCGGCGAACGGTTACTCCAATTAAGCCGAAGTTATAATAGAATTTTCACGGACACGAAACTCTAATTAATGAAAATTCAATATCCATCGGTAACGAGCAAGTTGGACGGCTAATCTCATGAAAGAAGCACTATATCGAGCAGTCAATAATACACTTACTGAATTACAAATATAACTTCTGCCCCGAACTTATTATTTGCCGTGGAATTTTATGGCTGACACTTTCAGCACGGTTCACCCATCTAATTGTTTGAGTATATATGAGGCAGTATCCTTCAAATAGCTCTGACTGATGAGAAGTTCCCGAAGAGGTATTTACTCAACGCGAGATCGCGTCAGGGAAGCTGGACAGATGGGCCCACGTCCCATCTGCGGCTGTTTTGAGTACTTCATTTCGAGCTGAACGTTATGACAGTTTTAGCACTTGTTGCCAGAAATACAGGCATTAATTTCGATGGACTTTTCGATTGGAATCGACCCGCCCGAGTTACTAGCTAGTCGATTCAAACAACCGGGTAAATAAAGCTCTGACTCTTTTCGTACACCAATATTCTTCGAATGGAATAGCGGACACTGTATTTCAATTTGCGTTTCTTTTTTAACAGTGTAACAATTTTTAACAATTAAAATCTTTCAACGAGTAGTAATCAGATGCAAGCTTCGATTAAATCACACGCCAACGATCGGTGCGATATAAAAATTGAAAAGAGATCAGGACCGTTGAGAAATCCGCAAATTTGCCGGCAGTGGCTCGCGAACTCTGGTTTCGGATGGCTCTGAAGCCAATCCAGGAATTCACCGAAAGATACGTAGGTGTAAATCTGCGCGGTACCGAAAGTATTCAGAGCGAAAATTAGGGAATTCGGTGACGAGAGCTTGCAGCCACTCGGACTCGCGAAAATTCGCAAGTTTCGCGGCGTGACCGGTCAGCTGGAATTCTGATAGCGATATCGATCCTAATCTCCTTACAAGTACATATGTTGCGCGCTGCCACGAGCAGATGATTTACGAGGATCGGCCCGCTGCGCCTGCCGAGCCGGAGATTCTATTGTACGCGAACAAACGCTTTCCAACCCGTCCACCGTTCGATGCTCACTCTCTTGATACCACGTATTCAGATCGCTTCTGTTCAACACATTGATGCACGACCACGGCGTTGCGATTACCTTCACGGATCCCGATCACCTTGCTTCATCGTGTAATGGATCTCAAGCTCGAGCAAAAGAGATCCCCGCCTTGGGAGCAGAATCTCGTTCCCCGGGGACAGGGGAAGCGTTCCATCGATACTTCGCTTCTCTCCTTTGTCGTAAATTTGCGACGGCCAATCTGCCGAGCTTACGGAATCCTCCCCGTGCATATTCGTATTCGTGTATAAGAGATCCGTGGAGGCCTTCATCTATGGCGCGTGTGTGAGTGTAAATCGAAGAGGCAGAAGCCTGAGATAGGCAGAGTCTAGAAAACTCTCGGAAGCTCTGGGTTCCTGGGGGTGTTGATAGGAGAATAGGGGAAGGTGGGGCAAGACGGGGTAGTTAAGGTTTGATGATGAATAAAACAGATTTTCATAATCAACTAATCAATTTTATGTCTGAACCATTCTTTGGTAATAAGTCTTTCAGTTTAACTGTGAATCAACCTAAGTTTTACAGGTTTCAATAGAATAAATAAAAAAATTCAGGAAAAGTCGTTTCTCTCCATCTTGCCCCACGGGTGGGGTAAGATGGGGTACCAATTAAAAAACAATATAAATAAAGTATATATATAAAGTAAGAGGCACAGATGTATGGCTTCGTCGTCCTCATCTCCTACATCAACACAGGAGAAATGAGCCACATTTGCCACATATTTGGCAGGCTTATCCACCTTTCCACAAGGGAATTAGTTCTTTTGAACTAATTAATAGAAAAGAAGTATCATTTTCCTCGGTCCGTCTTCCGTCTGTAGTTTCTAACCACCCTGTAACAATGAGAAACTTTGATTTTTATTTCTAACTTTCATTTTCATTACCCCATCATACCCCTTCTCGTCTCACTACAATCATATGAACACTGCCCGCAACATTTTTTACAAAAGTATAAAATAACATACGTACCTTATAGCCAGCTAAATTCTGCCTCCGAAGCACATACATGTACCGGAGATCTTCTATATTATTATATCACTGTCACGGGTGCTAAAAATAAGGAAAAGTAAGGAAGTCCCAATAAATTATAAATTCTGATCTAACTTCATCACGCGTCTACATGTTTCACTGATTCGCTGCTCAAAGACGGCGTCGATAGCGACGCGTCTAACGCGTATGCTCAATTTTGATTAGTGCGTTTTTATCGCGAGATACGGGGGTACACCGTCTTGCCCCCCCCCCCTCCCCGTCTTGCCCCACCTTCCCCTATACACGTAGAATTAGACTCCGTTTCATATTTCATAAAGCGCGTTGGATGTCTATTAAAGTTTCTAGAAGTTTCGTAAACTTGCTTGGAAATAACTTAAGGTCGAATGCAAATCAGAGTGTCGTGGCCTCGTGTCGTTACGCGGATTCGAGCAGTGGGAAAAGTGGCGAGCCTATCAAACCAAGGAAACTGTCTCCTGCAAGTTTGACAGAAACAGGAGGAGCTTTATTTAGGGACACGCTTGGTAAGCGTCGCCGAGCGCTCTTCAGAGACTCGAAAAATGGGACAACCTTTTAAATCAATCGCAGCTGGTAGTGTACCAGTTGGTACCACTCGTGATTTAAAATTTGTACGCGAGCAGCTTTGAATAGAAGCCGTATACGGTCTATCCGGTGTCGGCTTTCAGCTGGACGCACTCACCACTTTTATTATTTATTACGAATGAATTATTTATCGCGGACGTACTGCGCCACCCTTGGACCTTCTTGCTCCTCGCATCGCCCGCCATAAATTTCGCAGCAGATAAATTCGCCGCGTATATACCTCCAACCTTTTCGGCTCCGTCGAAAATTCCATATTTCTAATTAACTAACCAGACATTTTTAATTAACCTGCTTGAAGCATCTCAACGCAAGTATAACGTCGCGTATCTACAGGGAACATCGGTAAACACCGACGCTGCTCAACTTTTCACTCGTGCTTACCCCGCATTTTTAGCTGCTTCATGTTTAAAAAAAAAAATCGCCTCGAAATATGATTTCACGCGCTACTTCTTCCGTGGATGCTAGAATCTTAAAGTGGCGAATACTTTTCGTCGAACTTTCGTAAAAATCGATACCCTACTTGCTCCTCGTTAGCTAACAGCATACACGTGTCTGCCGATATGGAAAAAAGAACGGTGTGCCGATGAGAGGGAAAACCCTCCCTCTTTTTTCCATGCAAAAACTTTTCTTCATAAAGTTGGACGCTTTTCAGCCGGCCCGAGTCTCTCCCCAACACGCTTTACCTCTCTATCTCTCTCTCTCTCTCTTTATTAACCCTCCAAGGTTTCGTTCCCCACGTCGACAGAAGTCATAACTTTGGGCCTTCGCGTTTCGACATTCGTGTCTTCGGCCAAGGCAACGGAGTTCCAACCACATGTTACGATCCAACTTACACGGGACGTCGAAGAAATGAGCGATCGTCCGATGGCAACTAGGCCAATGGCAAGGGCGGAATCTTGTAACGTCCATTCATTGAGAATCACAGTATTCCCCGTTACCAGCGCTCCTAATTCAATATCAATGCACGTACAAAATCAGCAGAGAAGCAGCATATAATGGGAGCTAAATCAACCAACTTAATCGCTATCGATTCGGACCGTTTAAATTGGGGCTCACAATTATCAAAATAATTGAATTTCTGTAATATTACCGTTACCAGTGACGACGTACACTATTATAGATACTATGATAAACAATATTCTACAGAAACTGAGTATATTTACGAAAAAGTTTTCCTAAATGTTGCCCAAACTTTATACCACCATAATTTCGAAACACTCAACATTTTTTTATAAACCTCATACTGTTAGAAGCACGGAAGCCTCCTCTTTAAAATGTTTTTCTTTCGTCTGGATATGATCATCCGTTGCCGAGATATCGTCGCGTATATGGAAGCGTAACTTTTTAATATTTCGCTATCTCCGTCGCGGTCGCACACTCCGACCCCTCTCACTCGCTCTGCCCGCTGACCTACATATGAACGAGACAGTTGCGCTGGTCAGTGACAGACTGTTTTTGTTTACTACACACACTGACCCACTTACGCACTTCCTGGTTGATAGTAGGTCACCGCGGTACTTTCGACCGCCACCCCCATGCGTCTTACATGCTACACTTTGAAGTCTTATATCTCAGTAACCGATTGAGATATCAACTTGAAATGAATTGCATTATCAAGAGCATGCTTTTCACTATCTGCAGAGCACAGTATTTTTTATCATATCGCGATCCTTCAAACTGTATTCTGTACTCAAAGTCAACGTTACATTACTACACATTAAACAATATTTGATCGATTTTCATTAGTCTCATTGCGTTGGGTATGGTATATTCTGTAAGTTACGTGCAACTACGAGTGCATATGATGTTCTAGTTGTATATAATAAGAAAAAATTTAACCGTTCGTTACTCATGTGATTCCATTCGCAGAATGCATTAAAATAATGAAGCTTTTCTACTGCGGAGTAAATGAAAGAGTACAATTCTTGTTAAATGAATATAGTTCGAGTTAATGTAAGGGTTTTTAAATAATTGCATTGGGATAATTATAGTAACAAGTTCGTAGAATGTGCGATCTGCGTTTGGAACGCATTAAAGATACCTTTACGTAACGAAGTAGCAACGAGTTCGATATGAAATTATAGAAGTCTGCTGGAATGTAACAAACCCTGTTATTTACATCGACAATTTCCTTGTTTTCACGCGTGGTAAATTGAAAACGAGTGTGCCATGTTGTTTCGCGCTTGTCACAGTGCAGCGTCGGTATTTTCGACGGAATCCCATTTGAAGGCAGGATAGCTACTACTTCGAACCGCAGTATTACGGGAATCTCCACTGTCGAGTTCACTACTACAGTCATTTTCATTATACCGCCTGTTATTACTATAGTGGTGGTCGTAGAACCTGATATTACAATTCCGCCGCGAGACCTTTCGTTACTATGTTTTCATTACTATATTTCCTCCTATAGAACCCCCTGTAATTAGACCCCGCCTTCGATGCCAGAAGATGATTCTCCGTGCACCGCGTGCAACTGAAATAATCCTTCTGACGAGTCTATTCTCGTTCCGAGAATTGCGGTAAAACTTGCAGAGGAATGAGAAAGTGTACGTTCTCAGCTGATAGCCGAAGGCTGAAAATCAGTTGCAAGTACGCGTTGCAATTACGATATAGCCCACGGGGCCTGGATACTGGATGGCTCGAGGATCCTAGCGGGCGGTGACGTCGTTAAAGACACCCTCAGGATCCAGAAGCGCATCGATCCAACGACGGCACGACCATACCACGCACACTCTCTAACAGATAATTCTGTTTATTACAGATAAACTCCCGGTGGTCACTCGGGCCCGAGCTTTGCGACATGTGGACCAGCAGCGATGTTCTCTGCTGCACTGCTTCGATATTGCATCTGGTGGCTATCGCGGTCGACAGATATTGGGCAGTCACCGATCTCAATTATATACAGGTTAATTAACACCGTCGCGGTCGGTAGGGAGAGGTAGCCGGTATCAGAACGTAACGAGTGACGAACTTACGTCAGGATCGCGTGCTAGGGCCCTGCCGGGACGACAGTATCCAGAAGGAGATTAGAACACGCCGTTGCAACGGCTGTATATTGATCCCAGCAATGCAATCCGATAATCGTGCTCCCAGTGTGTCCTGCTCCCTTTGTGCGAGCGGGTATCATTAAAGCGGAGGGTGCAATTAGTAGGGCTATTGCGTGCCCGGCTATACCACTGAATCGCGCGGAAAAGTGTTGCACAACCAGCTCTCTCAAAGCATCAGGATTACCTAATCTGTAACGGAGAATTATTTCCTGATTAGAAAAGCTCTCGACACCCCTCCAACCTCAATCCCATTCTGCGCTTTGATTACAGTAGCCACAATTTATCATAGGAATGTACCGCAATTTCACGCACCCTTCCTATCTAGCAATCCAGCTGATATCGTATCGGTGACAGCCGATAGTTAATCGAAACTAAATCCTATGGTATCCTGCTACCGGTACCCGCATGTTCGAAATTGTTCCGGCTCTGGGATTCGAGACTCAGGATTACTATGATATCCTTGTAGTTCGGAGGGCCGGCTGTCTCGAGCGAATGGCAAACGCATAAATTGGAATAGTTCTGCGAACGGAATAGAACACATTGGTGAGCGCATAAATCGCGATCCACGCTAAACGATCCTCCGAAAATTGATCTGAACGTTTCCTTGCCCTTTGATGTTTAGTAACCTTCTACTCTACAAGACTGCCATTTACGAGTACTCGCAAGTCCGTAATATTCTAGTAATTAAATGTCCTCGATATGCAGACATTCTTAACCAGGCCTGAAAATCATCCGGGGCACGGGGATATAAAAATATCTGGGAGGGAGAAAGAGGTTCTGGGGGGGGGGGGGTGCGTCAATTCTCGAGTGTGATAGCCGGTGAAGGAATTTCTTTACTTGCAGGCGAGGAATCCAAGAAGGATCGGTATCCTGATCGTCGCCGTCTGGGTGGTATCCTTAGGAATCTCGTTGGCGCCCCAACTTGGCTGGAAAGATCCTGATTATTTGGACCGTATAGCCGACGGAAAGTGTCTGGTGTCCCAGGATCCTGCATACCAGGTGGGTGCTTCGTGATAAATCAGAAGCGGTGTCAAATTATTTGGAAATTAGTTCTGGCTCGTCTAGGAACTTAGAGCTAAGTGCCTTCACTGTGACACTGCGATTCGATCGGTTGAGTGTACGTATATGTACTATAAATACCTGACACGAATACGACCGAACGGATGCTATAATTATGCTGTCAATTCGCCATTCGAAGTGGTAGCTATTTAAGGGAATGATCGAGGTGAAATTTCTTAAAATACACTTTGCAGATTTTCGCCACTTGCGCCACTTTCTACGTTCCCCTGCTCATTATTCTATTCCTGTACTGGAGGATATTTCAAGCGGCACGAAAGCGAATCAGGAAGAGACCGGGGACCATCGTGCAGCCACCCCGCGAAAGAAGAGGCATCCTCAGACTCGTCACAAGAAGGTTGCACCAGTTCACCCATTCTAACTAGATGCACGTTACGAGACTCGTTAGCAGCTCGCCTTAAGTCCCTCTCCTTCATTCATAATTTCCACCCGGCTGACTTTCACGCGTTACAGGCTAATTAGGTCGCGGAATTGTTAAATGCGCCTCTCACCCCCTCCCCCCCCCCCCTCCCGCGGCACTCTATTGTTCCATTCATTCAACCACTCGGGAAACCTACCTGCGAATCATAATATTCCCTCAGTTGACATAGAAAACTACTTCCTGAATCACTCTACCTTATCTCCAGACCCAACAAAGGCTCCGGTGTATATGCAATAACCCAGCCTCGTGTTTCAGGCCAAGGGAGGAGTCGACGGCGTTCACCATAACGAGATCGACGCCCGACCACTCGTCGATCTCGCCAGAAAAGTCGTCGTCGTACAACGGCGCGAACGCGACGCAGTCGACGACCGTGACGCCGACGGCAGTGTCAACGACGACCACCGCCACCACCACCACGGTGACGAACCCTTCGAGCAGCCACTCGACAAGCTCCTCCAGCAAAAGAACACGCGAGACGATCGAGTCGAAGCGCGAGAGGAAGGCCGCGAAAACGCTGGCCATAATAACCGGCGCTTTCGTGGCCTGTTGGCTGCCATTCTTCTTAGTCACGCTGTTACGTGCCATATGCGAGGTATGCGAGCCACCGGAACTCATAGCGAGCGTCTTCCTGTGGCTGGGCTACTTCAACAGCACCCTGAACCCGGTAATCTACACGGTGTTCTCGCCGGAGTTCAGGCAGGCCTTCAAGAGGATGCTTTGCGGTGGTTCCAGGATAATTCGCTGACAGTGGATTTAAACGCGTCCGTCTACTTGAAACGTGATAGCACGTGTGCGTGTGCGTGTGCGTGATGTCTGCCAGAGAGAACGAGACTGAGGGTGGATGCGTGCGTCTTGTGTACATACAGTTACCAACTATCTCCTTTATCTTGGATAGCGTTCAACTACCGTATCACGTACTTAGGCATGACTTAGAGAGACCGTAGACGTATTCCCTTGAAAGTTTCCGCCGGAACGGCGAGGTCCACGGCGATCTTTCGATGCTGGTCGCGGCCAACAGGCGTGAATGTCGGCGAACGGCCGACATTCTTCCGTCGAACTTGCTCCGAGAACTTTCAGCCCGCGGCGCGCACTGCTGGAGCTTGTCGAGGACGGATTTTTAAGTGGACGCCACCTCGAGGACGGGTAGACGTCGCTTCGAGGCGACTGCTGCTAACAATAAGATAGAGCTATCATACGAAAGTTCTCTTCCAAAATAACTGCATTCTCAGATGATACGTCTATGATACGTAAATACTTACTACGTTTAGTTTTGAGCGGAGGGAACAAGCGGGAGCGCCATTCTCACAATTCACTTCCTCTTTGGAGCAAAAGGAAAGCATTTTCGAGCGGATGCTGCGCATGCCGCTTGGAGTCATCGTCTAGTCAGTCCTGCGACTGTTCCATCCTCTCGAAACGCTCCCGATATGGATACGTATGCGCAAAACTATCGTGTACAGATGTGTAAGCATCCGTTTTCTCCGGTGCTGCCCACGAAACCGCTGCGTTTTTCATTTGGAGGTAACGATTAATCATAGAGTTAGTCGTCGACGGCGACAGCGTCGATTTCTCTTCGTGAAAAGTAGTTCTCGCCGATGATCCATCGATTTTCCGCGAATCTTGGCGACATTTCGTCCCCCTGCTGGAAAGGATGCCCTTCCACCCTCGATATTACGATACTTATATGATAAGTATCTCCCCCTCCAGATGAAAAAAAAAACAGGCGGGCCGATCGATACACGTTCTCGTGCACCAAATGACCGAAAATCCTGTTCCCCCCTGTCTTACAGTGTATTGAAAGTCTTCCACGCTTCTTTAACGCTCGTTTAACAAAGGAATACATAAAACGCGAAACCCTTGGAAAACTGGACTTTCCTGAGAGAAGAATTATCCTCGCTGAATGAAAAGATTGGACCTCCCGTTCTTTTGTAATTTTTACTATCCTTAGCCCTCTGTGAAGTGAGTCGGTAAAGGGATTCTTCCTCGGGGGAAACCAAAGGCTTCTCATTGAAACTGTGAAAGAATCGTACGAGGCTAAAGTCTTTCTTTGACATCGCTCCTTGTTTGACGGGACAAAAGGTCGCCAAGTGGTCGCGTTTCGCCATGTAGCCACGTTCACCAACATGTTTGTAAATTATCAGATGATTGTGTCGACGATCGTCCAATGACGCCTTACTATATACCAAGTAAAACACTATACTACCCGATAGTCAGGCGACGAGACGCGGTTTCGCGCGCGTTCCCCCGTTTCACCAGCGGTCGGGTAACCTTCGACAAAGAGCAAGGCAGAAGAAAAGCGAGAAAAGAGGGCGAAAAAATGAAAGAATATACTAAGTGGCAGTAGTACGACGGTACAGTTGTCCAGCGACTTACTTAGTTTAAGGCTGCGCCCATTTCGATGATGCAATATTAAACGAAACGAAGAAGAACACGAAAAATAAAAGCAAGAAGTGTGTATCGAGCTGCAGTGGTGATTTAGGGCCGCGAGATCGACGGATTTACGTTCATAAAAAGGAAAAAGTGCGTTTACAACGATGCTTCGTATGTATATTTCTTTGCAATCACTGATGTAAATAAACGCAACAGTTTCAAAACGCTCGGCTGAGTTGCTCGGTTGACGTTAACTTGACATTTTGTGTTTTGTCTCCCATGAATCGCCCATTGTTTTTCATTCCATGTTTAGTGGCCCGTTGCTGTGTTTTTTCGGGCATGAAATTGCCCTCCAGTTTCGCCAAGTTTTTGCTCGCTAAACCCCTAAATGGTGCCTCATTGAATCTGACAGCGCAGCATGGCACCGTGGCACAGAAAAAGCAGAGTGCTTGCGGACGAAATACGAATATCATTTAATTTAGAATGTGGCGAGCACAAATGCCACGAAGCGTGATAAAAATCGTCACGATTTTTTAATTTAAATTAGTCCTTCGAATTAATTGCAATGGCTTGGCAACGAGTATTTTCAAATTACTCGAGCGTTAAGGGAATGAAGAGTCATTGAGTCGTGAGCATGGGGACAGATTTTAATTATTTTCACATATAGCATTGTCCGAACTGGAATAAGCAAATTTGAAAATCGAACAGGGATATCACAAGTGCCGCCACCTATCTTATAATCTTAAAAAAGAATCGTAATACTTGAAAAAATATAAGGAATTGTCAGTTGGTAAGTTATGCAGAATAAATATTCTGGTTACCAACAGTCGATGGGATTTGATTTTACCGTTAAAAGATACGATGCCTACGTTGTTTGCCTTTGCAATGTTTCATCAGTTGGTTAAGTGAAACGTGAATGCAGATTTAATGAGAACTTAATGTATGGAAATAATAGAAACGGCTGCACTGATGGTCAGGAGGCGATGCTACGTCAAATGAATAGAACAGAATTGGAATGTTTCGTTTGCAGATCTATGTCCGACAGAACTGGGATGATATCCAAGGTTCCGCTTTCCTCGACGCTCGGTTTTCTAAAGAACAGCTCCCTCAACAACGTTCCATCTGTAGATAACTCTTCTAGATCATCTTTACTCTTGATACGTGCGTTCTGTGGGCGATTCGAGATGGACCCCTTGTCGAATTCCTCCGGGACAGTTCTTTTATCGGCGCTAGAAAACCAAAACGTTTAAAATGTAATAGAAAACACTGTAGAATTCTTGATTAAATTATGTTTATTAAAAGATCATCCTGGAATCCAGAACAGACTTTCCTCTCTTTACATAGATCTGTAATTCATAAATAAATATCCCGCGTTCTATAAATTGAAGTTGTAAAGCACAGGTTTCTGGGATTCATTTAATCTTTTCTAGAAATTTACTCACGAATCAAGTATCAGTTTCTTTCATAATAATAAGAACAATACTGTTTCCACAGTCTGCCAAGTAACATTTCCCTTTCGCCTTGCACGCCGAAGAGTTTAAACACCTATTCATTTTTATGTGTGCTCAACTAATAACGTTGTCTTACGTCATTGTCTCTGGCTCTGCCGTTTGACAAGCTCGATGAACCATCTCCGCAACACCCTTGCAGCATTTCAGCTTCTCCGCGTCGAGGAGCTCCTTTGTTCTTTGAAATTTACCCCGTATGGCCTCAGCTTCCGCCCGTTCCTCTGCCAGAGTGTTCTGCAGCCTCGACTTCTCACTCACCAGATCCTTGACAGTGTCTGTTAGTTCGAGAAATTGTTTTTCTTGCTCGCCAATCTGTCCACTTAACATCTCTAGAATTCCTGAAATTCGGGTCTTTAGCTGGTTCGTCTCTGCTTGCGCTTGATTCAGCTGACGGTAATACGAGGCACGACGTTAGCAAGGAATATCGCGTCTGTCTACACGCTCCTGTCTCGTGTTTGTTCAGGTGACAGTATATTACACTTTTATTTGAGAAAGGAAGAGGATAGTACTCTAACATATATAGTTCTGACGGTAATATTACTTGAAGTTCCAAATGTTTCTTCTCAGTTTCTCGACGGTCCAGCGACGCCTGGTACTGATTCCTCATGGCGTCCTTCTCAGACTCGCTGACCACCAATTCAGACTTGGCCTCGCGCATTTCCTTCGTGCATCTGCGCCAGAAGCACGTTTTCAAACAAAACTGGGATAAAGTGGCTTTTAAATAAAATACGAAACAGTTCATTCAGCTTTCAAGTCAGAAAGAGAAGCCTCCGAGAAAAATATCCTACTCGAGATTACGTCATTAGACTGGAGAACACTTCTATTGCGGCTGGTTTGCATCGTAACACCTGGGGGGCGATTTTTCATACAGCTACTCGGTGCTTCCTAAGATGCTCCCACTGCGCAGACTTTTATTTCAACGGAGCAAGCGATTACGTGGTTACTATCTTAATCGAAATCGAGGTTGTGGGTCGTGCGCCGATATGTAGATCCGTGGAAGAATAATCTCGGTTAAACCTTTGCGCAGCGGTGGGCCAGTAGAATCGTTCCCCAGGGTTAGCCGAGCTTGCCAGTCCGTGCAACACAAATTATACGCTTCAACTTTTAATAGACTTTGTTGCACGTGAAGATGCATTATAGTGGGGCTTCGGGGGAAACGTTGCTAGGCTTAGTTGTGCGGTCGCGATACAGAGTGAGCAGGGAGAGAATTTACTTAATCAGTTGCTTAACCAGCTGGGCTATCCTTTTCCTGTCAGCAGGACAGAGATCCTGGATGTGAGGGAACGTGGCCACCCCATTCTCCCCGGCCTCTGCGGTTTCCCCGCGGCATTTCCCGCAGAATTCCTCATCGGCTCTCACCTCCTCGCTCTCTGTCGAGATCGTTTGTCTGCTCGAAGTTTAAACAGTTGCAACACTTTCCGTGATTCACGGAAATAAACTGATGCTAAGCCTGAAACGCGGGTAATGTTTCCGACGAGGGAGCACCCTTGGTCAGCGAGAGATATCCGCTGTCGAGTCGCCTGTAATCATCTTGCAACTGATACGGGCGAAATCACTAATGCCAGCCACGATAACGCGTTAACGAGTTTCAAGCTCGGATTGAAGTTTAACCTAGTTACGTAACGATACGTGAATGATTCCACTGAAATTAGTCGAATTTGACCACCGACCTTCGTCGTTGCAGTGCATCTGCTCGTTCTCCCGATAGATTCGCAGGGTGTGCTGATGGAGTCTAGCCAGTCTGTGCAAAGAATTCGTAATATCGGCGTTTCGCCTCCGCTGCGACGATAAAAAGTGAGTGGGGCGGGCAGAGGGAGAGGCAGTAGGGAGAAACAAAGAAGAAGACGAAGAAAATAAAGTGAAAGTGACATCTACCTTGTGCTCCATCTAATATAGGAATTCATAAGTGCACCGTCGTCGTAGTCGTTTGAATACATGCCCGGCAGACATCTCCTCGCTCGGTCCCCAGACAGTCGTAGAACCGGAAAGCGGTTACGGTGCAGAAGGTCAGAAGTCGAGGAGACTCTCGAGCTCGATTCTCGTCATGGCGGTACGGAGTCGGCAAATCCCTTGGCGAAACGATTCTCTACTGTCCAGGGAGCGCGCGGTTCTCTGCTCGGAACTCCAGCGGCCTGAAGTTGGATTTATATCGCGTTTTAAAAGCCACTTTGTTCCGAGCGAACGTTGTCGAGCGTTCCGAGGATCCCCGATCGTCCGGAACGGGCGACCAGATATTGAGTCCTGGATGAAGCGAAGGGAACAGAGAGGAAGTAATAATGGAGATAAGAGACGTCACACGGAACGGACGGAAGTGTGGGACCAGCTTGCCAGAGGATCAGAATCGAATTACCACAGCTGGACCCCGTCTTCGGTGATCCTTTCCCGAGTTCTTAAAGGAAACAGTAATCGAATGAGGGGGCAAGTTTCAGCCGGGGGATGGGGGTTAGATCAGATGTAGCAAGACGCTGCTTCGATATCCGAAATTTATTCACAAAATCACTGTGCCCTAAATGTACAACACTGCGACAGTCTTTGCGCCCCGTATACCCCGTCGGCAAGAACTTGGACGATGAGTAGGCGTGCTCGTGCGCCGAGAAGTGAGGGGAGTGAAACTGTGCTCGAGTGTTTGCGACGAGAGATCGCTCTCGTCTATCGCGCGAGCGATCATTAGTGAAATCAGTTCTAGTTTGCAAGTCCTTATCTCGAGCACCGATTTTTACTCCCCGACTACGAGTTTTTAACATCGATCTGCAACTTGGGACAACGAGTCCTTTTAGGCAAGAGTAAAGCACGCACCGCGATCACTGGCACCTGATAAATCACTGAGTCGTTCAGTCTTTGGATTGTATCGAGCACTCGCGGCTGATGTGTTGATCCGTCATCGAGTTTCGACGGTATTTCACGCCCTCCTCGAAACCGTTCGGGCACACGGTCAAACTAATAGTCGTCTCCTGTTCCCTGGTCGGAAGACTGGACCTAACGTCGTTACCAAGGAAAGATAGGTGCATGACACCTCGTTGTCCCCGACGAGAGTCACCATGGTATCTCTTCGAGCTCATCAGCGAGAAACTTTGACCCCGTCCACGGGAACTCAGGTCTGACTGGCGGCGATGTCGTCTACGGGCCTTCCTTGGTATGCAGCAAAGTAGGTACCTGCAGCAAGTCCAACTTTAACAACTATGCTCTGTTAACGTGTGCCACACAATCAGCCTGTGCCCTGTACGCCCACTTCAAATTAACGAGAACTAATTAACGCGTGGGTGAATTGTTAGCGTCGAAAGTTTGCCTCCTGTGCATGGGGGAGGATCTAATTTCATATTCCATCGAAATGTGCGATAAACATCCAGCACACGTAGCCGTTAACTATTTAGCTTGAAATGTGATCGCTTTGGAATCAGAGCGTGAGAAAATGATGGAAATTAATTGTGGGCAGATTTGGTAGGGAACGGATACAGGAGATATCCATTAATCGACAAGTTTTTCCCGCATCTGCCAGGATTTATGGAAATAGGTCGGGCACAGGCTGACTCGCGATAATCTGCCAGGTGTCAAATAGCTGCCAAGTTTTTCACACACCCGATGTTGCGTTTCGAAACTCGCAGTGATCCCGTTTTATATCCGAATATTTATCCGCGAGTAGTCGAATGGCATTTCGATGCGACAAAATTGGAGCGTGCCGATGGAATAAAATTGAATTGTCTCGATGACATCACCTGTCGAAATATTTCCTAAACGTCCCACTGACGCAGTACAGTGCAATGGGATTGATGCAGCTGTTGGTAAAGGCCAGACAAAAGCTGAGGATCCGAAAGTAGTGCCAGAAAGCGTTGTAATCTTGCTGCGCGGTGGGATGAATGTAAAACCACAGCATGAATACGTGCTGCGGGAAGAAACACACCGCGAACACTATCACGAACGCCATTACCATCTTGGCCACCTTTTTGCGCGCCTTCACTTGCCTCACCTGGAATGGAACACGTTCGAGGGGTACATAAAGGCGGGGACTTCTCAAAGAGAAACGCTTCGGTTTCCCATCCCTCTTGCAAAATTTCCTTAAATCATAAGTCCTTCTGCGTAACTCAAACAGAAAGTTCGCCTCGGCGGTATATTTCCTCGGAACTTCGAACGAACGTCTGTTCCGAATCGACGTATTCTTTTCTAATAAATCACAGACGTGATCTCGGCAGCTAGCGAGCTCAAAAGTATCCCGTAGAATCGGGAAACTTTCTCCTGGCTTGTAGCTAGTTGATACACCCGTCGTCAAGTTTAATGGAATTATACGCCGCCGTTTGGTTTCGTTAACGAACAACGTGGAAACGAGTCGGCGAACCCACCCGGAGGTATTCAATTCTCCAGCGAAACCGTACCTCGCGAAAAACTTTTCGAGCGTTCTTCCTTCAACTCACCTGACCTTGCATCTCCCCAGGTATGTTCCTCGTGCTGTGCATCAGGTGTCTAGCCATCAGGATGTAGAAGACAGCGATTATGCTGAGCGGAACCGCGTAGTAGATGAAGAAACGACAGACCAGTATGGTCTTGGAGTAATTCGGGCCGAATTCGTCTGGGAATGGGTAGCAAGCCTGTAGCGGGAAATTGAAGATTGGATGAATGAATACACGCCGCGAGGAATCGCAAAAATTCGGACGATGAAGCAGCAATCTTCTCATAGATTTGTTTCGAACTCACGCGAAAGCTCACGTTCTTGTTCACCCTGAAGTCTTTGATGTACGAGAAGGAAGCGGGAATGGCGCAGAAAATGGCTAATAGCCAGATCAGCGAGGCGACGATCACCGTAAACCGCGTCGCTCTTCTTCCTGTCCCTTGAACAATAAAATGGGCAATCCATTTCTATAGGGCACCTACTACGCTGACATGTATCTCCAACTGCGCTCAAGTGTTTGGTTTACAATGTACTACTAGGGATCGTGCTCGAATCTTTCTATAAAGGAGAGTGGATTCCCGAGATTTTACTGCCTGCATCGCTGCGTTCTCTGTCAGAGTGTCGACAAAAACTTCTCGGCTAGAAATTCGAGGACGGTGAGATGGGAAATCGAAGCTTATACCCGTGGCGTGGAGCTTTCTCATGGGGTCCACGATGGCGAAGAATCTGTCCGCCGAGAGGGCCGTTAGAGTGAAAACGGAGACACCGACCGAGATATCCTTGACGCATTCGGAAACCTTGCACAGCACAAGCCCAAAAGGCCACGAGTCCAGAATGTAGGCGGTGGAGGTGAACGGCACGCTTGTCACTATCACCTGCAGCGTAACAGACGTCCGATTGTGAGAAACACGCCGACACCTGTGGCGTTTTATTTGAAAGGAGGATACATTCCCGAGCGCGTTTCGTTCGGATCTCGTGACACACCGAACTCCTCCAGGAATCACAGAATCTCCCGACGGCGTAGATTTCGAGAAATTGACTATAGTTTCTACGTGAGATGTTCCTAGTTACCAGATTCGCGCGTAACACTCTTCCACGAGTCAGAATGTTCACCATTACATTTGCTACACCACCCTTTTCTAGTTTCCCTCAAAGTCCCACCCCAGCAAGCCTCTAGAACCACTCTATAGAAGTAAACATTTGCTACAGACCCTACGTTTTATGACTCTTTTTGAAACAGATCCTCGTAAAGGGTTCACGGCCCAGAGAATTCAAGAAGCAATGGGTTCCAAGGAAACCATGCCCTTAGATTCCTTCAAACTGTACGATCGTGAAAAAAAAAAACAAGTCGTAGTAATAAGAAGGGTACAATTCACTGTCGTATCATGGAACAGCCAAAAGTTGAAGTAACAATGAATACGTGCCAGGAGGTCGCCGAGCGCCAGCGAGAAGACGTATATATTGGGGACGTTTCTCATGTTACTGTGCCGCAGAATGGTGAGCGCTAGGACGCCGTTCCCAGTCAGACCGATCAACAGTATGAGCAGAAATACAATCGGCACAATGTACGTCTCTGGTCGGTCGCCGTACGGCGTGTAATCCTCCCCTTCCCCGTCGTCGTCGTTCTTGAGCATCGTTTGATTGATCACCCCGTAGACGCTGCCGACGCTGGCGTAGTGCGTAGTCGACGCGATCCCGGACGTCACCCTCAGGATGGAGGACGAGGCCTGCGTGGCCCGGGATACCGACAACGGGGAGACGGTCGTGTATGCCTTCAACATGGTTCCCTTTCCCTTCCTCGGCACCTTATCGTCCGTTTCCCTTCGACAAAGCACCCTGGCGATTCACATCTTGTCGAACGTCCTTCCGTTAGTCGAGAGACCCCCACATCAGGTCACCAGCGTCCCATAATCGACGGTCGAGTCGATGCTACGAATTAGAAAAGAATTCGCGTTAGGGAGTGTTCCGAGCAAATGGGATGGAAAGAAGGTAAATGGGGGAATACTCGTAATTCGCGAGCCCAGGGCAACGAGGAACGATTCCAGCAAGCTTGGGGAAATTGCATCGTCCTCGAGAATCAGATACATGTAAGAGGGTGGCGTATTTTTCAGTGGGCGGACGTCTGCTCCGGAGAAACGGGCATAGGGCTAATGGTGGATAAGCTCTCGAATAAAGGGGCGAAGGGAATATGGATCTTTTTGGAGATTTAACAAGGAAAGGAGGTCCCACGGCCGCATTTGCCGCGACGGCAGCCTGCTGATTGGGAGTTCCATGGCTGAGGGTGTGCATTGTGCGAGATGTCATTAATAAATTTGCGACACCGACAGGCATGTTTCTCAGTAAAAAATATGGTTAAACGCGGCGTAACTACCTGACCTCGTTAGCCGGCTCGAGAATTTTCATCGCGTTTCTTTTTCAATCGTGCCTCCCACGATCCCAAGAGCCGTGAAACACTCGCTTAAACGCTTTGCAGTTTTGTGGAACTCGGGGGGTTCAGAGGGGTACGTTTTGAGCATACGCGTTCTCGTCTGCTCGGGTTAAGCTTCTCCTTACACAATATCTTCAACCCACCGCAAACGACAGAGGTTTTTCCACCAGAAAAGGCGTGCGACACGTTTCAGACGCCTTTGAGAAAAATAATGACGCGTTACCATATATTTTCGCGTAATTAAGGTCACGGAATGCCTCCCATCTTGCAGTTCAACTAGTTTCTACTCGACAGGAGTCTTTGGGGCTCAATGATTCTTAGTTAAAGTTCCTAGTCACGGAGTCACAAACTTCTCTGCCAATTTTACAGTATCTAAGCCTCCAGTTATAGCCACTCTGTGACTGAAAATGTGAAAGTCATAGTGAGAATGAGCTACCAGCCGAGTCCAGCCTCGCGTCAACGTGGAACGGTCCTAAGAAAAAAAACGTAGGGGAGACCGGGGCAAGTTGATACGTTTTTCAGTTTTCAATTTTTTTCATTTTTGTTGTAATTAATTACTTAATAATAAGTATGCTAAAATATACTTTGGTCCTTCCTCTTTAATATATTTTAAATGAAAAGTTGAAAAAATACATACAAATTGAATGAAAAAATGTTATTTCGTCGAAGTTAAATGCGGGGCAAGTTGATACTGCTCTGGGGCATGTTGATACATCTGTAAAATATCCGTTTAATGAGTAAAGGATGGATGTCTGGAATATCCCACTTTAACATGAAGTGCTTGCTTCTTTCTATTGATGTATCTTAATAAAGCTATTTTATCTATTCGGTATATTCTCGCGCTTTGACGTAACGTCATTTTCTCCTTTTCTACACCGACACATGCTTTTTGAAAAATATTTTGCAGTATTTTGCCGCGATTCGTTTTTCTGACATATGTTCGTGCCGTTTTCCTAGAAATAAAAGAAAAAATCCAATTAAATGTAGTCCGGGAAAAGTGATACACTGTATCAACATGCCCCAGATAAAACGTATCAACTTACCCCACAGGAAGGTATTGTGTACAAACATCTCCATAAAAAAATGTAGAGCATATAAACAAAATAACAAAACGTAATTACCTTACCTTCAAAGGACTCAATGTGATGCCCAATTAATTTGAGTGATAAAATTCTCTATCCCGTCTCAAGACGGATTGGAAAGTGAACACAACTATTTTGCTTTTTCTCTATAGAAACGAAAAGAGTTAAAAATGGATTGCTAACGTTAAGGTACACAAACGTACGTTAGATCGTAGTAAAGAATTGAACAAGAAGCTTCACATATCTCGCACACAAGGAGCTAAATATATACAGTGTCGAGATAATTCGTCTGTATCAACCTGCCCCCTGTATCAACTTGCCCCGGTCTCCCCTACGTTATGCATTTTTGGCGCCTTCTTCGGAACAAGCCTCTTTTGTATGCTGCAAGTGGTGGAAGCACACTCCACCGTAACAGTAGGTCCTTACGAAAGACAATGCGAACTCTTGTTCACGGTACACGTACAATTGCAGCCCCAAGCGAGAGAGTTCCAGTGAATTCGCGCTCTTACACGAAAACGTGGTCTCGAAAACTTACGGTGCGCCCAAAGACAATTGATATTGGGTTCCAGAACGTTTCCCCACCAGCAGCCATTTCAACATCTCCTCAAGATTCAACGGCACATCAAAATACACAATGTAATTAAATTTCTCTCGGAGAGAGAAGCACTCTGCAGGCTAAAGAGGATTTAAAAAGCAGCCGCGGAAGCAGTGCTGCGTTCGGAAAAAGACGTTCCATTTAACATTGTCCACTGATCGGTAAACCGATAGCACATGTCACAGTAAAACGAACAAACTTCCTACTGCACCAGTGTGAGAATTGAAGGGAGTGCGGGTCGTGTACTACAGCTGTCAATCCCCAGCTCCAATATACTTTTACTAACGCGTTTTACGGCAGCAAGGGTGTAACCGTAGCAAAAAGAGAAGTCGCTTAATAGCAGAGGGTGTCGCCGACTATAAATTCCTTTTATAACCCAATTTCAATCACGAGCTGAGCAGGCCGAGCTGCCACGATTAGAAGGTTACAGCAATGTTACACTCGAGGATTGTCCGTTCGATGACCGCCCTCGGGCGCGGGAAGACAAAGCTCGTGGCTCGTAAATCGTAGACCGAGAAATTTAGCACCAACTGGTGCTGTGCACGGTAACAACGCGATAGGAATAGACGAAACGTGAGCACCACAGATAGGCAAAGTCATCCATCTCGCATTACAAATGCGCAGCCATTGCGAATTCTTTCTCACCGACACGATTCTCAAAAGCTTTCCTCGTTTTGGCGCACACCTAACACGTAACGTCATTAGAGCCATTTAGCTTTGACTCTATTGATCATGAGCTACATAGACTATCAGGTGGCGTGTTTCCCGTGGGGAACAGAAGTTCCGTTTAAGAAACGAGCACGGCGCTGCTTGGCTTCGAAATGGGAACTATCCGAGCGGATATCAGTTCCCGGGGATTTTTGCGCTTCGATTTACACTCCGACGAATCCCAGACCGGGTAGAGGTTGATTCCCGGCGACGAAAAATGCTTTGAATTGTGGAGAAAGGAAGGTCGCTTAGAAACGTACCCGGTGCTAATCTCTTTAGGACTATTTCCTTGACAATCGATGCCCTTGGGACGGAAGAAACGAAGAAGAAAAAGCTTCTGCTTCACGAAGAAGGATTTACTACGTCGAATCTTGCCGGCCAGAGCTGCTCGTTATACATTGGAACGTTTGAAATCTCTGCGGTATACTTTGCGATCATTAAGAACTATTCTCCAACGTTTTATTGTCCAGAAATTTCAATGAATTATTTACGAGAACCCTGTCCGATGCTCGCTCAACAAATACAGACATCGCGCTCGTAACATACGCGGTATCGCATGAATAAAATATTCTGGAATTAATTAATTATCGCGCGATAACAGCGTGTGTTACGTTAATCATGTGGCGTTCGATAATGATCGGGTATAGGCTCGAAAGGTTATTTCGGAGCAACGTAAGTGCACAGTATTCCTATGTAAAATACCTGCGCGAAAAATGATCCCCATTTATCGGAACGCTTTAGAATCTCACCTTTGCATTTCAGAGCACGAAAGAGTGTTGCCCTCGCTACGGAAACGAGCGCCGTTCCGTTTTTCAAGACGCGAGGCCGTGATAAACGTCGTAAATACGTTAACGGTGTCAGATATTTTTCCTCTCGAAAAGAATCACGGAATCGCATGGGGACCGCTAATTGGAACGCCAGGAAAATAATCAGATGTTAGGCACATGGCCCACCGACCGCGCCTCGAAGCAGCTACGCTCGCAGCTAGCTCTGCTGGCACTCGGCGAATTTGTAAATAATTCCTCGCTCCAGCTGCACCTCCTGGGAACACTGCAAATTGACTCGTAAACGCTGCATCGGGTAAAGGGAATCTTACGTTCATCAAAGTGTAAATAAGAGAAATCGATCTCTGAGCAGTTGCAAACTGAATTCCATTACGTTGGAATTTTTCCGTCGCCGTTATTGCTCGCGGTAGTTGCAGTAGTAATTAACGCCAGCTGTCCTAGGGAAAATTAATTGCAGGTTGTAGGAGGCGCGAGGACTATGCAGTGGCCGCGTGTGCAGTAGAAACGTCCTATCTGTGATCAGAGAATGGCAGAAAAATGGCCGCGTAAACGATGCGCCAGGGTGGAGAACTATTCATAAGGGTCGACCGCTTTAGGATCGCAATAAGAAAGAAAGGAAGCGTAGTTAGCTCTGCAAACGTTTATACGATGCCCCCAGAGCGCACGAGCTCGCCGGGTTCTTTGCTCGAAGGCTTTGTCAACAGTTTGGCCACCGGTCTGACCAATATCGGCTTTTACTACTTCCGCGACAAACTACCGCGGGTGAACGCAGTGCACGCTCCGACACCTCGTGTTTGTCTCTAACGATTATGTAGTACTGTTCACGTCGTAATGTTCATAATAAACGATACGCACTAAGATATAGCGACTACAATCATTTAAAAAGCCAGCACATAGCGCGAGATTAAACCAACCGAGGAATTCGTAGATTAATCGCTTGAAGTACCTACTTTTCACGCGCTGAAACCCTGCATTATTAATTAGCGTCGACGATCCCACTGCAGTTTCCAATTATCCACGGCTCGTGCCCGAAACTGAATCTTGATATATCGCGTCGTTCGGACATTTAACATTTTTTTCACCGATCAACCTTTTAATGGAAATTTTAGGGACGCTGGTACAAAATGGCACGTGAAACGTTTGCAGCGCGGAAACTGTCGGCGAAACTTGCATTCGACGGTGAAATTGCCGTTTCAACGACGCAATATCGACAGACTGTAGAAAATGGAGGACTGGCGCGTTGTAAAGATTAATAACAGCGTTATCGATAGAACGGCGATTACTTTGACGGGAGATCGTATTCGTACACGAATTGTTGCGAGATCCGATACATTGCGTAGCAGGGAGAACAAACATTCCTGGAAGAATCGGAATTAATTAGAATTGCTTCGTTTCACCGAAAAGATACTGTTTCCTCCTTTCCAACGGAGAATTGAATTGAGTGGTTGAAAGCAGTAATTTGCGAGAAATCGAATTGGCGTTGCGGAATCACGTATTATCGAAATCCCTCGCCTATTGTTAAGCTTTCTGTTTCTCCAATCACTAAGGGTTCGTCCTTAAATTACGTAAGGCCTTTGGGGGGGGGGGGGGTCGAGAATTTCTTATGTTTTCTTACAAGGGGGGGGGGAGGAGTCAGGTAGCGGCTTACGTAATATTTTTAAACCTAATTTTCAATAAATACAAATTCTATCATTAATGATCCAGAAAAGTAGTTTTAGTTTAAATTTCCCGAACCCGAGTTAAATGAATTATATAAACCTTTAAAAGAATTTTAAAAATTGAAAAAATTAAATGTAAAGAATATTACGTAAGGAGGGGGGTTGGAATATAAAATCTTACGAATTCTTGTACTGGGGGAGGGAGGGGGGTAAGAATTCGCCAAAATTACCCTTAAGTAATTTAAGGACTGACGAAGCTTTTTATTCTGTTCCCGAAACTAAGTAGTATCCTATCTATCTTCTCCCCATCAAAGAAAGAAAAGGGATTGCCAACTGATTTTCAAATTTGATGCCACGTGCGGGTATCGTCGAACTTTTGCGATACGCTTGCCACGATGCCAAAGAGAAAAGTTCACAGCCCACTATAACGCGGCGTCGATGGCAAATTGAAAACACCACCACACCTACACCTTGTATCGAGTCGTATCCAGCAGATTCTATGTCCCTGTGCACGGTTTAACTTAATTAATATACTGTAAGCTTAATAAGAAGCCATGAAGAAAAAGTAGTAGGTACGTGCGTTTAATTAAAGCTTCGAGGAGAGAAAAAGAATATGCTGAGAGAGAAGGGTACAGGTGCACATACATAGATGAAAAGCCTTCGGGCGGAAAAGGCAATCGTCGAGGGTGTTTTTACAATTATGTTTCCGCCGCGGGGTGGCTTTCGGTGTCCCTATGGCCCTGGACACCTTCGTGTCGCGAATCATCCCTATAAAAATATCGAACGCAAACCTCTGGCAGCCTTGTAACCGTTTCCACGAGGGTGCGAGCGTAAACGTTGAGTGGGAGGGTCGTAAAGTTGAGAAAGTGTCTGCTCTTGACCGTCGACGCCGTTGAACCAACCCCTATGACTGCCAATAGAGGGTTCCCTGCACTGGCTATGACTGTACACCCAGTATTTCGACCCCTGGTATTATTCCGCGGAGCATTTACGGGGATAACGTGTTGCGGAATTTCGATATTTATGACGGCCAATAGTAGGACCGTATGTTAATATAAACGAAGGCCGTAACAGTATCCAGAGCAAGTAATTAAGCGCAGCCATAACGGGAGTGGAACGGCTTCATTAATATCTTCCACCTTCCCTGTTCGTGGAATTCGATTCGTCATTTGCGAAACAGGGTTAGATAGAATGTAAAACGATGTGAGACCATTACGTGGGCGTTAGACCGTCGAGCTTCGCTGAAATGAACAGCAATTAAGTTGTCTACCACCAAGTGTGTAAAGATCCCAAGACTGAGGTTTCCAAGTAAAAAGGAGGAAGAGATTTCCTTCCCAGGCGACGAATAAAATTCGCGCCACGAGATGCTTGGGGCCACCTTCTGAAATTTAAATACCCGACTTGGAATTTGATACGATAGATCCGTCACGATGATATCGGTGGGCAAATTTACATTTCAGAACCACTTCGATGCATCAAACCCGCACGGAATCGTTCCGTTTTCTCCGCAGCATATCGTGTTTCTTCCTGCCGAGGGAGCAAGATAGAAAACCGAGCCCAGTACCAATTGGATTTTCCAATATTTGTGCCGAAGAATGCTATATGATCAGAGGGGAAACACGGCGACAATTATAGAAGCGCCGGGCTGGTTGCCAGCCTCGTGAAAACGCGTTTCAGTGGAACCTCGTATCCTCCGCCTCTGTTGTCGTGGATTTTTCACCTTTGTCCGGGTACACGTGGAAAAAACAGGAACAAAATAAAGCTCTGACGCCCGAAGAATCGGGTCCTACGCTCCTCACTACCCACAGGATTCTGGCTTTTATTCGCACGAACAACCCCTTTTCTACGTTCTCGCTTTCGCCCGGCCGTTTCGATTATGCACCCCCTCCTACCCCCCCCCCCCTCCCCTCCCTCCAACGTACGAGTCTTGAAGCAAAGCGCTCGTCGACGAGAATGGACGTGGCAATTTTAATATCGTATTTAACGCCTGGATTACCACGAATGTCACGTTTTCGCATTAAAACGCCTCTTACAGATTCCAGCAATTACTCGGTAATTAAAGAAAGAGCTGCGGGAGGTGGGTTACTCGGGATTGAACGAAGCAACGAAAACAAGTCCCGACATCGCCTCGAAGTATGACCGAGTTTTGATGAAAAGGGGATTGTCGTACAACAGGGACGATGTGGCGTCGATGAAGATCCATTCACCGCGAGTTCAACCGCGATTGGTGCCGCAGAAACTTCATCGTGCGGTGGAAGTTTCGGGGGTGTGGGCTAACGGTTGCAATTCTTCTGCTGCACTTCCGCCACTCGCGGTCGGCTGACGAATGGGCCAGGAGAAAATCGAGGGACTATAAATCATTTCGGCACTCGTGGCACCAACATGAATGCGTTGGTAGAAAAAATCTGATCGTAAAACATTGCTTTGTCGACCCTACTCACTGCGCGAATCCGCGCGACCTTTTGGTGCTGATTTTTTCTAGAAAATTCTTTCCGTCACCGTGCCGACGTTCCTGCGATTGGAGAATGAAATCTGACGGGAATCAAAGGCAAACGATTCATTTACGCAGCGACGATTTGCTGGAAATGTTACACAACACAAAGACGGCGGAACAATTGGCGGAGAGACCAAGGCAAATAAACAATTCGCGCCTTGCACAAGTTCCCGGGATGCTGCGTCTGAACAAACATCACATCCTCCTGTGGCGAATATTCGGGAATGTTTCAATCTCGTATCACTCTATTGCACCCGATTCCACTCTAGAAAGCACTTGTTCTTTGTAGTAAAGACACGTTACGTTTCGTGAAAAGTTTTTACCTATCGTTAATCATCGATAAAATATCCATTGTTTTAATATCGGCGAAACCTGGCAGGATTATATCCGAAGCCACGGTTTACCTGAAGGAAAAACTTGAAAATCCTTTAACCCCTGTCGTACAGTCTTCAATTTCAACTTTCGTCTCTCACCTTAGACTCGGGAACTTCCATCTTAGCGTTTATATCGGATGCGATAGAGCATCAGGCAGTCGAAAGATCAAAGTCGGGCGAGAGAGGCGATTCAATTAGGAATAGCAGTGACTGACAAGCGTAATAGGCGGTTGTCGGAGCGAAAGGGAGTGCGGATAATTTCCTTCCACATGTCTGGGGGATCCGGATCGGAGAGCAGCGAACGACCGACCGAATTTCCTTGTATTTCCAGCGAACCAAGATCTCTTCCCACTTTTAGATCAATTTCCTTCAACTACTGCGATTAACCTGTTACTGGATCTGATTTCTAATCAATTCCCTGCACGTGAACCTTTCGTTGGTTCTTTCAATTGCGAGCTGCAACAGGAAATCGACTGCTAATTGGTGTCGACATTTGAATTCGCGATCAATACGATCCTCGTTATCACGTCGGTCTTTATTAATCTGGACCATTGACGGTCCATAATCTTTTAGCTGCTTCCTATGAAAATTGACGGCTGGTTATATCACCTATCACGGAAGCTGCGATGGAAAATGAAAAATGAGTGGGAAGGGGCCAACCGTAACAGACACTCCGATTCCTTCCTCTATAATCATCGTCGTTCATGGTAAGTGATACCGCGTGCTAATGGCGACCCGTATTTTTAATTGTAATTCGAGCCGTAACGATAAGGGGAGTATATTTCTTTCAACGAGGTCATACTTTTTTTTCACTTCAGAGGAAGAGATAACTGTATCGAATATACGTATCTCTCTTGGTGATCTTGTTACATTTATTCAGAATTCCGAATTACATAATTTCTCGATCCATTAAATTTTCCTGTACTATAACTGTATCTATCAGGGTTGTTACCTAAAAATCTGCTATGAATTTTTACTTGAAATTGCTCACTTATAAATCGTTCGCTGTTGCAAATGATGACGCGACGCTCCCTCTTAAGAGTTATGGATGTTCAGAACTTGGTTTATTGCGAAAAATTTTATTCTACTGACGCAGGAAAGGTGTCTGCTTTTACCAGTACCTCTCTTCCTGGACGAACATTTTTCCTTATAAGTTGGCAAAGGGTTATTCAAAAACGAACCACGTGCTCAAGGTTCCTCGATCCTGCCACGAATCTCATTTATGCACCATCATTAAAACAAGCGTCAAACGATTATCCTGCTAACTTCGTTGCTTTAGAAAGTTCTTTCCCCGGGAAAATGCGATGTACTGTATCGAGGGGAAGCTCGAGATGCCGTGAAAGCGATATTCCCGTCAGAAAAGGAGATAAAAGTGCTGGGATCACCTTCGACATTTTCAATTGAGCCGAATTTCCATCGCAACTCAATCCACGACTACCAGCTGAGCCCACGGAAACGATGTTGAATTATTTTTATCAACGTTGTCCAGCATAGTGAAACCGATTTGACGCGGAGCGTTGCCAGCTGTTTGATACACTTTGAAAAAGAACGGGCGCCTCTATATTTTCACCAGAGAATTGTTTCCCTTTATCCAGACGTATTTACATACCCTTTCCTGGGCAATTTTCTGAAAATGTTTATTAACCTCGTGCCACGGGGAACATTTCCCTCTTGCGGTCATGTTACCCCGTGCAGCGTGGTCTGAATTTCAGAAAAGTTTGAGAATCATGATCCCACGTCTGAACTTTCGCCCGGCCTCCGTTCCTCTCGTAATATCAGCATCTAATGATATCTATTCATGGTCATTCAGAGAGAGCAAGAGAGAGAGAGAGAGAGAGAGAGAGAGAGAGAGAGAGAGAGAGAGAGAGAGAGAGAGAGAGAGAGAGAGAGAGAGAGAGAGAGAGACGTTGCCTCGTCGTCACACGGGCAAACGAGCTTGCACAAGTTCGTCGAATTTGTAGCTGGCCGACTTTGAATGCAAAGTTTTCGACCTATAGAGGCACGTAGCCGCCTTGAAGACACTACCAGAATTTTCCACAAGTGAATAATTTGTCTAATGAAGTTTCAGAGGCGGTTTATTTATTGTCGATCATAAATTTAGTTACGATGAATCAGGCGTGTCTCTATTAACGATTGACAAGTTCCTTGTTTGAAGATAATCAGTGACGCGAGACCTCTAACGTGTTAATATATCTATTACAATCGATAGAAACTACATAGCCATTGAGAATTAATTGCTATCCAGCCCTTTGACGAAATTAACACTTGATTAACGTTTGCATGTTAAACACGGGGATCGAAAATAGTTCTTCGTATTTACATTGGTTTCAAAGAGAGCTGCTCTATGAATCTGACAACCGTATAAAAAGTATTCTGATGAAAAACGAATGCGGAACGAGAAGTCACCGAAACGAAGAATGAATCTGTCCACGTTGTTGAAACGGGGATGAGAAAATTAGACATCATTGTAGCCACATTTTTTCAGAGACCTCGCGCGCCGCTAAATTACACGTCCTGCAACATGAAAAATATGGTGAGACAAATGCGAGAGTATCTCTGTCCTTTACCGGGGATTAGTTATCTGCGCCCGACGTCGTATCGCGTAGGTGCGAATAATACAGGCTGGGGTGAAAGCTCAGAAAATGCATCCGACGACATTCGTTAAACTGCAACAACTTTGGATCCTTTAAAAGCACTTGAAACTTTTTACAGTGAAATAAAATTCGCGAATAACCACAGCAAGTAGGAGAAATTCTATGGCGGTTTCAGAGTCCACGATTGTTGCTCGAAAGTGCCACGAATACGCGTGCATCTCTGGAAATTCTGCCCAACCCAATTATTCAGTTAGCGCCCGGAATTTCCACGCGGAAACTATATCTACGCTTGAAAGTGGCCAGTTTCTGTATCATCTATATAACAAACCTGGAAAAACGACTCTATACATACTAAAGCCTGCGAATCATGCTGTACGACGAAATTAGCTCGTGAAATTTGGTTGAATCTTCGAGCAAATGGCTCACTCGAAATCAACTAGAATCCAACAATAATTAAGGGGCAACGTTAAGACAAACAGTTGCAAATTCTCTGTCGCGGATTCGTACTTTCCAGAAGTTTAGCTTCTACGGTGAAATTCTGAGACACACACAGAACGAGAGAGAGAGAGAGGTGGGGGGGGGGGGGGTGAAATTAGATAAGTGTGGAAACAGAAGTCGTTCGAGGAGTTTTAAAATTTCAAGGAAGCTCGATTGGGGGTGCGTTCGAAAAAGGAGGGAGGATACAATCTGTTCGGGAGGCTGGAAAAGTTTTGTGTTTACGGGGCTATTCCACGGGAAAGCCCGCAGCCTCTGGCAGACTTCTTTTACAGCTGTTAACGTAATTCGAGGGCTGCCTCGAAATCTTCGCTCGTAAAGCGACGCTTTTATGCGTACACCTGCTAAAAGGACGGGGAAAAGAATGCTACCGAAAGCACGTTCGAAATGGTCGATGTAAACGTAGCTGGCCACGGTATTTTGCTTCCTTGGTGCTGTAAAGTTCCTTTGAGCGACGGAAGTGGGTGTAATCTGCGGGAATATTAATTTTGTGAAGCCTGCGCGTGTTCTGAAAGGGCAACGGACTGCAATGAAAATCTACATATGTCGCTCTTTGTTGTATACGCAGTAAGCAGCAATTAGGTCGGGAATAACGGGAAATAAAACGATAACGCAGTTAAATTGTACGAACCGTGCAATTAAACGGAATTAAAGCTAACTCGTAAATTATTGCCCAATGTCCTTACATTCCGATTTTCCTGGTTTTTTCCATGTTCTTCCTATTAACGTGCCTTTAAACGCGTGATAGTACCGACACGTTTTGTCTGAAACAATCCACGTAATCTTTTGTACAAAATAGAAACTTAGACTCTTCGTCTTCCCCCTTTCAAAGACTTGCTCAAGGCGTCATTCTCGGCTTCCCCAATCGGGACCGAAGTTATTAAACCGAGCAACACTTTTTGGAGCTGGAGATCACTTAACTTTCAACGCGAGACTTTGTTCCTTCGTTTAGAATTTGCAGAAGATTAAAATGCTCTCCTTTATCCTTCTTTCGTCTGGAACGAGTTTGCTTGTCGTGACAAATTAAATTAGGGAAAACAAAAGGGTCTCTAGTTTTTCCTTACAAGGGAACACAACGAACCCGGACTCACCGCTTGGTACGCAACTTTGTGGGTTTTTAGAGTGACTCGAAACAAAAACAACAGTGTGTTTCATTTGGGCCCTATCGCCCTTTAAGGGGGTGAAAACTAACCTCAAAGTCAAATTGGCACTTCCACTTTTTCGCGTATAACTCACAAAGTACAACAGACAGAAACAAATGTTTCAAACAAAACTTTAATGGTGCAATAAGCGCTGCAAACTTACGTTGACAAAATTTTGAAAAGAGTTTAGAAAAAAAATACCTGAACGAAAAAAAACTTTTTTCAAAATTTTGATAACGCAAGTTTGCAGCGCTCATTGAATCATTAAACTTTTGTTTGAAACACTTTTTTCTGTCTGTTGTATTTTGGGAGTTATACGCGAAAAAGTGAAAATGCCAATTTGACTTTGAGGTTAGTTTTCACCCCCTTAAAGGGCGATGGGGCCCAAATGAAACCCACCGTTGTTCTTGTTTTGAGTCGCTCTAAATACCCAGAAAGTTGCGTTCCAATCGGTGAGTCCGGGTTCGCGGCGTTCCCTTGTTAGTGACGTCGAAACATATTTTCCTCCACTGTTAAGATCCTGACGGCTCGTTTCAGTCATATCATTGCGAAATACTTCTGCAAACAACTGGCACCATATAGGACCTAAGGGCGGATAATAAACGTAAAGTCTCGCGCTAGATTGAAGATAAAAGCCGTCACTTTTGTCCGGTTTATTTCTTATTTGAAAGTTGCCATCGTTTTTATTACCTGCGAGCACAAACACGCGATTCATATCCCGGGGTGAGATCACTTACTACATACCTAGTTGCCAGTAGAATAGGTCAACGGATCATGAAACTATCAAACGACGCGGTTATGCGACGGATGAAATTAGCTCGTAAAGAAGATCTGAACATTATTAGGCCGTTAAGATAGTTTCGTAAGACTTCATCTACCACTACGTAAAGCAATTGTACAAATGAAGCATTAAACTTTCCGTCATGCGTAACTGTCCACTATCACGTTACCGAACATTCGGGAGTACAGCGCCGTGAAATTTCGTGGCAGATTGATTGGGGTTTAGGCTTTGGAGAAGAGGACTTAGTGAACGCCATACTGTACAAACGGCTTCAGAGTTCCCTTAGCTTAAAATCTCCAAGCAATTAAGTTAGTTTGTGCTTATGGGAAGTGATCGAAATATATATTTGCGAATGATTACCCTAAATTATATGACATTGGATTTGCAGGCGATCTACGAAACGAGATCCTGTGATTTACGAGATACAGAGGCTGAGCAATATTCTATAGTCATCCTATTATCTCATGCAAATGTTTTCCGATACTATATTGCCCGTTTGTGCGTCCTGCACCCTATAGAATCCTGAAAAAAAATATATACACGAGTTAACAATGCTGTCGCGGAGAGCTGATTAAAGCTGATTACAAAGCAGGCACATTATCTCGCGACTACAACTATTTATAAGAAAGTTCGTTGAACGATTCAACGGGCGATGACCAGATCCACGTTGAATTTTAATGCCAGGCTATAATGGTTTCTCGGTTCGCGGTTTGAATTGATCGTATTACGTCACTGGCAGACCTCCCTAAAAATAAAAGCGTATTTAACGTGATTATTCACGTAGAAATGTAATTACAGAATCGTGACAGCATTTCCCCATCCTTGTTTGAAGTTACGAACACCTTGGTACGGTCGAGCTCGTTCCCTACATAATGCAATTTCCGGAAGTCTTTCATGCTCCTTCGACGGTAAATTAATCGAGCACAGTGGCGGAGTAAAGAGCTTCTTATCAGCTTGAATGGATGTCATCGCGAGGAGAACGAAAATTCATATTTTCGGAGGAATTTTTTGTAACCCTTTTTTCACAGATTTCCGACGATTCGCGGACGTGGCAGCAGCTGTTCGCTGCATCCACACGCGAAATTGACCGTAAAAGGTGTGCAGGCCGATAACACGAAACGGAGACGCGTAAAAATGCGAGTTAATCTAGCCTTAAGGATCGCGAGCATTCAAATATTGATCGTCACGGAAGCGTGGAAGCCAAACACAATAATGAGTCATCCAGAACCTTTCTCGTCTCTGTACCAGTAATTATTGGTGCTGAGTCGTTCCAGCAACGGAGCAATAATTACGGTCCCCGGACCTTTAATAACGTAACAACTAACTTTTACGTGACATCGATGCACTCCGGTCACGTGGCCGGAAATGTATCGAAACGAGTGGCGGCAATTTTAATACGATATCTTTATTTCGACTGGAACAATCGGACACGTATAATCGAAACCCGTATTCAATTCCACTCTAATGAGTTTCTGCCGGACTTATAAAGAGTTGCACCGCGGTTTTTCGACCGGTGCTCAGCATCCCTGTGAAATACTCCATCTCAGCCACGTTAACGAGGTGAACAAGCGTCCGAGGCTAATTGTTTTAACAAAAATTTATTCTCCCGTTGTACACAGACACCGCTATGCAATGTTATTCTTTGAGCTTTTTTAATGAAATATTCCTACTTCGAGGCGTAACTCGATCCAGCACCGGAAGAATTTTTTCCATGTACCTACTCTGCGCCCCGATTCCATGACCGCCATGCTTGAATTTTAACATCCACGCCACTCTTCGGAACTTCGAGTTTGGGCAACATCGAGACGACAAGAACCCGCCTTGTGCTTGCACGCCAGAATGCATTTGCATATGATTTGAATATAACGAACGAAGCAACTGGAACCGAACAAAGGGATTACAGCTCGAGGCTGACGTGATCGAGGCACGTGAAATCGGCGCTACGATTTCACGCTTGTAATTAAAAGCAATCGCATTAGGCTGGTCGTCGATTCGTCCGATTTAGGTGGCGCGCTCAATGTGGTGCCTTTAAAGCACGTTAAGCGACGAAAATGCGTGCAACGCGATCGTAACGGGTCTGTATGGCGCGGAGTGGCATTAATTTTCGCGCGAAAGCTCGCGCTGCGGATCGTGGCCGGACGAAAAGGAGAACCTCCGCGACGATCCTATCAATATTTGCACGGCGGCTAGCAGGGAAAACGATTGAAGGGGACCATGTTCGTTCTCAGGTATCGAAAGTAAGATAGCCAAAGGAATGGTTCATATTTTACGATGCCTGCGAGGCGCGGCATATCGATTGCAAGATTCTGCGGCTTTTCAAAACTTGAATAAAATGAAAAATCGCAATTTCCGCGGAACAGCCTATTCTCACAATACGAAGCAGTATGAAAATGTATAAAAACCTGAACGAAACGGTACAATTTGATCCATCGACGGCTCGATCGAACGTGGAATTTCCACCCTGCGATCGGCCAGGAGAAATTTGTGTTTCACTGAAGCTCAGCATTCAAGTACAGAATTCAAATGCACCACTTTTACTTTTCGTGATTGGGTCCGTTTCCCAGGATCAACTTCCACGTTCGGTCACTGTAGATCGCACGAGACCCGCAGTTGGAAGGCGAATGAAACAGGTGAATCGCGGTGGAGAAGCAGAAAATTAGGAGAAAGAGGAGAGCAGGGTGTATAGAGACGGGACAGTTTACTCACGATTAATCGAAGTGGTTTTAAGGGTGGCCAAAGGGGAAACGACACGGCAAAGGGGAGGAAAAATTTGGCGCGAGTTGTAGGAGAGACCCGCGTCTGCTCGTCACCGCGTTACTACTGCCGAAGGTTCCTCTACCCACGCGAGAATGAGCGAGCTACGAAGCTACCCCCACTCACCCCCCCCCCCCCTCCCGGATCCCGTTGAAATATAGTGAACCGCAGGCAGCCCCCCGGTGGATCGGTGATCGTTCCACGTCAGATTATTGAGCAGCTTCAGGAACAATTTGTCGGCGATTAATTATTAGAAAATTAATAATACCTTGATAAGGTGCAGCGATGTTAATGTCACTGTCATGGCAATTTTCGCGGCTGAAGGCCTTGATAAATTGCTGCATGGTAATCGATAGCTGTCGATTCTAAAGAGACACGTACCTACCTCGGGAACAACGAGCATTCCGATTCTTTAGAAATGTTCATGTCTGTCGAACATGCACGACGAAAATAAATTGTCATTCTTGTGTGGAGGAATAGTGATATTAATCTTCTGTTACCACTGTCGTTAGTGCTTTCAGCCATCCCGTCGTTTTGTTCAATATTCCAGTATACGGGGAATCAAACGGTGATATTGTTAATTTCATTGAAATGTAAAGAAGCCAGTGCTTGAAAGAGCAGTATGACAAACATAAACAATACATATTGTTGTTTTAGCTGGATTCTCTACAAAGAAGTGCGTTCCATAATGGTTCATTACGTTGTACGAACAGGATTAAAAGCTTTATGAATCTGTTTCGCAGAGATTGCGTACGTAGGGGTCGAAACAAATCATAATGCGATTGAAAAAGACAATATCGATAAATTGAAACAAAGGCCTGATCAATTTTGCGCCCAAGCAAATCTATAAAAATAAAAGTTTCGCGCAATCTCGACGGCATCTGACTTCGTAGAAGCACGGGAAATTAAACGATTATTATAATGAAAATAGCTCGTACGCTTTACGATAGCATAATTATGGATTACTCTTCCCCGAAGGTAGTTTCACGGGCATAGCGAACCCCTAAGGTTGCTTCAGGGACTTGAGGGCGGCGAGCACGTATTGAGGATGCACGTCAATGCCAGTTGCATGTCTGTATAGGCATCGTAGAACGTACTCCGTATACCATCGTAATTAAAACGGTTTAGGGTGAAGAGTTGACGCTGTAACGCGTCCACAGGGTCCACTTCTCGGCGAATTCATTCGCCGCTCGGATATTCAGATCCGCGCGTTCCGGGGTAGTTGGCCTTAATTAAAATATCTTAAACGCCTGAAGCGAACGCGGACACGTCTCGCCCCGGTTGCCAGAGCTGTCGAAGAAGAGCTATCATCGACGCTGAACAATCCTTGGGCTCGATTTCCAGATGCCCGAGATGACTCTGGGGAACGTTGAAATTACAGGGCACGTGTTACGTGATGCAACGCGGGGATAAAACTCTCGGAGGTAGCCATTAACTCGAACTGTACAATATTGAAAACACGAAATCTCGATATCGATCGCGAAGGAGGCAATATGAATGATTGCGTAAGCGAGCAGCTTCCGCGGAAGCTTGATATCCAAGTTGGAGTAGTCTTCCAAAGCAAGGATCTGAAAATCTCTCTGAGCGTGGCCTCGAGATCTGCCGCTTCCTCTCGTTACTTCTCGGCCAAATATTTGCTACAAACACTTCGTCCTGATTTTATAATTCCAGCCGAGTGGCGTTCCTCTTCCAACAGCTTGCTCTTCTGAATTTTAAGAATTTCCGCCTCGCTCCTTGATGATTTTATACTTTAATGTCTGGAGATTTATGGAAAGAGGAGTCACGCGTCTCCCTTTGTTGCGATGTTGAAGCAGGGTGCAACGGCGTTAATGGCCACGGTGGTGGATGACGTTTAACCCTAAGAAACGAATAAGAAAAAGTAATGCAACGTTCTTCTTCCCCTCCTGACCGTGTGTTCCCATAGCCTCGTTAGCGATCTGATTTCGCGGTGAAATGAAAAGACTAGGGCCCTCATCCTTTGGGTAGCCGATTATTCGCGGGACTGCGTGCAAACTTCCTTATCTTGATGCAAATATAATCCGATTATAGATCTGTCAGTTTAATCTGGCGCGTTTCTGCGCCGCGATAGCGGTTTTGTAAGGAGAATTACAGGGACGCGATTCTGTTGCATTCGTTTAGAAAATAAAGTAATCGAGGGATGCATAGGCACACATGGAATGTAAATTTACTCTGTTGAATTTTATTCAATTTTAATCAGCTGCCAAAGCTTGGCATTTCGTAGATGTCAGTAGCAATAAGCCAGCAAAGACTGTACCGTCCGTCTGGTATCAGAGGGCGTCTAAAGCTCGATGTTGCTCCAAACTATATAGAAATTGGGGATCTGCATTGCTCGTTGGTATAATGTTCTTTCAGTTGAAATAGTAGGCGACTGTTCTTATCAGTGCCCGATAACAGAGCGTTCGCGGGTGCTGTCATCGATTCGAATTTACCATGCTACGAACGATTACAGGAACAATCGTCAGATGACAGCAACATCGAGTAATGAGAGTTCGTTTCAAATTTAACGCGAAAGGCTCACCTGTAGAATTTCCCTTCTCTTTAAAAGAACGTGACAACCCGAAATTGGATTTCCAGTAATTGGAAGGCGGCTGAATATCCAGTGAAAAAGATCACTGTAAAGTAGGGGAGACCGGGGCTGGTTGTCTCAAGGGGTAGGTTGACTAATTGTTAATAACTTTGCACCGACATATGCTCTACTACGGAAGCATTCATTGTATAAAGAAGTTACTTCTACTGTGTCATGCATTTATGTCCGACCCCGCGATCGCACGTTTTTTAACAGTTATCAGCGTTTGACGAAAAATTAACTACGTAAGTGTCGTAAGTAAATATTTTTTCTTAAAGATTTTATCTTTCACGCTTTATATCTTTACAATAGAATTAATGTTAAGGGACTATTTTAAAGTTTGTTTATTAGACGATCTGTTGACATAGTATTTTTGTTTATACATAAATAATTGAAGGTTATATAGATTATTGAAGTCAAAATGATCGGTCGGGGCTGGTTTACTAATAAGATTTAAATTGTTATTTTGATATTCATAAAGCGATTTTTATTGTTTGTTTAAAGGGTCTAGCCGGGTAAGCATAGGGAAAATGGCCCCAGCACCAATTTTAGTATTTATGTGTACCAAATAAAGCTCTTTGCCTAAAAAACCACTGAGAGAAATTTCAGATCTCTACCCCCTTTCGTTAGGGTGATATGGGGATAACAACCCTAAACATTACACTACGTTATAAATATATTATAATTAATGTTTAAGATGAAAAAATTTTCAGCTTATTATTAAAATATGAAAGAAAGAAATTAATATTTTATGATGAAACAACTCTTGTGACATTGTGTTATTTTATTACCACTGACATAAGTTACTAATAACATTTTCATAACTGATTGTACCTACATATAGTCAACCTACCCCATACTGTAAGTCAATCAACCCCGATCATGGGGCTGGTTGACCAGCATGGAAGGTGTTAGAAAAACATTAAAATACCTTAATTGTTGTCACATTGAGTCAACATTAATAATTTAATGAGATAGCCAAATGTATACCTTATCAAATATACTAACTGGTTTAATGATGTTTCGCCCACATAATTTATTAAAAATCAAAAATTGAAAAACTGGCCTACCAGCCCCGGTCTCCCCTACAGAAGGGTAGTTGAGGCTGAATTTAGTACCGATACGAGTATAAATCTGTAATTTCCATGCATATAAATTGGAAAATAATTTTGAGGAAAGTAATTGACGATGAAGAATCATTCACATCAATTACAGTGGTATGAGAAACATATGCTTCAAACTTGTGACGTACATTTATAACTAACACTTTAGTATTGAAAGTATTATCACTATAATGAAGACGATGAAACGTTTAAATAGTTGGTTCTAAATTATAAATTGTGGGAAATCGAAAATACACGAATTTCATGAGGATTTAAGGTTTCATACTCAATTTTAAGTGTTATGAAAGGGTGAATTTAATGATCCATTTGGGCAGGCGAGTTTAACATTACGAGAATTTCATTTGAAACATATTCCAATTAACGCCGATAACTTGATGTAATAGCAAGCAAGTTATAATACGGTATCATTATTTTATACGGAGGTTATAATTACAAGAAAGCATCGTTGAAGCGGGGCAGGATGAGAAGAAAGGAGAACTCATTTTTGGAACGAAATGCGCACTCATCTGAACAGAGGTTAACGGTGCGGAAGAGAAAGTTGCGGATACTTGAGATATGTTCTGTTTCAGCTTCCTTATTAAATCGCCAGGATTAATACCGCATTTAACGAGTTTACGTCACGGGAAGATGACGAAATTGCTTGACATTTCAGCGATGCACTCGCGTTCACAAGTCACCTTAAACGCAGTTGATTGCATCGATTGTAACGTTTAACTAGCATTGCAGTGGACTTGATAGGGCGTATGAAAGTCCGCAGCGTTACACGTGTCCTGGCACTCGCGAACAATATCCCCAACTTCGTTACCATCTCCTGTTTTATATCTATATAGATCTATTCCGTCACTATTTTAACAGCACACAAAATTGTTTTTCCTGCGTTTACACGCGTCAGTCGGATATAATTGCAAACGAGCAAAAATAAAAATCGTCTGTTTTAGCTTCCCTCGTCAGAAGTCATAAAAATGTGAGTCAATCAATATCCAACAACGGAATAGTCGACTATTTTGCGGTTGAATAATTGCAAGAGTGAAATATTGCAGTTTAAAGTTCGCGGAACTCCCACGCTTCGCCGATGATGGATGGGGTAACTCATCCAATAATTCTACTTCATTAGTGTAAGAAGCAGCTACAAAAGATCCATGTTCAGTCTGTCGCTTTACGCTTCCGATTTCGAGTGGAAAAATTCTCTATCGCAATTCCACCGATTACACATTTGCAGCCCCTCTAACTCTGCTCCAATATGTTTCGCTGGATTTGATGTAGCGAAGCTGTTCTCGCGTTGAAAGTGATAAAGCTACACGACACTGTCGGAGATATGGATATGAAACTGCGAGAGAAGTTCAGTTGACTCGACGTCATGCAAATTAATCACGCGGACGATCTTCAAATGGCTGCACCAAAGAGTTGTCCAAAAGCGCAGTGTGAATTATCACGTGCTACGACCACTACGAATACACCAGCGTCCGAGTATTTTAAATATCACACTGAAAGGGACGTAAATGATCGAGTTTTCATTAAGACCTAACCATGAATTTAAAGAGACCTGTCATGACCATTTGGGCTTTAAAGATGACAGTAGTTCCGGGCAGCTTAGCAAAGGAAAATCGCCCGAAACGAACAGGATTCCGTAAATCGATCATAAAGAAGCAGAGAAAAAGAATGCTATTAGATAAATCGAGTTTCAATGGATTAATTATTTTCCTGCCGTGTCTTCTTACCTGTGAAACTTTTTCCCTCAAGACCTCCTGCTTCTCGCGCGCACCTACTACGATCTTGTAATTAAAAAGCCACGTCTTATCGCGATCGATCGAGGAGGCGAGCTTCTTATCGTCTTTGTAAGTTATGGAGATCCATTTTTTCCTGGTGTTGGCGATTCGACCACGCAAATTTCCATCAACACTTGCGGTATTGTTGCGATGCAATTGGTCGGTGTATCTCGCGATGAACAGAAACTAGCCAGTGAGATTATCTAATAATTTACATCGAGGCTTGACAAAATTTCAGTGAACCCGTATAAGAACAGCTATAAAGAACAAAGTGTCCTTTTTCCGAGCGCGTGCACCGTTAACTCGCCGCAAAGACTAAGAAGGTCGAAATTCTGTGCTCGTATCCCGGTACGTTCGGCGTGTCACTTACCGTGGAAATTCTAATTGAATTCCAAGTGGAATCGCAAACGTAACAAGGAACACGACGCGATCCACGGTTTTGCATGGCGGGGCCGGACCGTCTCTAGCTAATTCTCGCGGAACTAATCTCTCCGTGGGCATCGGCGACGATTGTTAAGGGAAGCCCACGGAATTCGATACAAAACAAATAATTCTGGGTGCGAGCGGGCGCCGCGCCGTATCGATTTAATGCAATTGCAATAAAAACGACGACTGCGAGTCTACGAAGCACTTATTCCATTAGCCATTATAGACAGACATTTTTACATCTGTAGGAACTGTATAGCCCCTCGATTATATGTTATTACCTACGTCATATGAATTAACATTTGCAAAATAATAAATTGTCTAGAACTCTGGAGCGAACCAAAGTTACACAGAGTAACTTTCATTCGATTTAGACAGCTTAATCTGGATCGTAGGCTTCAGCATCATATCGTTTTGCAAGTCGCAATGCTTGGAAAACGTTACCAAGTAACCGGGCACACCAACGAGGAGGTACCTGCGAAAGTGACCCGTCCCGAAAAAAAGACACCAATCCCATCCACCCTCCATTTCAATTATCTCATCGCGTCTCACATTCCAAGCAATGAGAGAAGTGGTGATTTCACTCGGCTGTTTAAATGAAATCCGCGAACGCGAACGTGAAAAAAGAGATAAACTGGCGAATATCGCCTATCTCCCTGTACGTACATAGGTCTTTACAATTTTCGTACTTAAATCTAAACGAACGCATTCCTCGGCGACTGCCCCCGAGGATTCGTTGAAAATTTCGCAAAAATATATTAACGAATATACCTACATATTAGCGAAAATATATTTAACCCTTTAGCGTCCAGACACTTTTCCTGGCGGATAAAATATGATTTCTTGCGATTAGTTAACTGAAAAATGGTCCCAATACATGCACTTCCTTCTTCTATTCCCAAAAAAGTTAGTGGAAATATGATTTTCTAGATGTGACGTATACGTCACACTGGGCGTGTACAAAATAAAATGTGGCTCAATATTTCAAATATAAAATTTGTGTTTTAAATGCATGTTTACTATAATGTGTAAGAGATCTTAAAAGTGTAAATGAATAAAACACGAGTATATCTTTTCTAAACATTTCTAAACGATATACTCGTGTTTTATCCATTTATACTTTTAAGATCTCTTACAAATGAAAAGAAGAATACATATTTTTGTTGTAGAATGTACTATGTAGAATTTACTATGGTAATTTACAAAACAATTTCTTTTTGCGCTCGAGCATATAAGTGAACATTGCACTTATAGCACTTTGATTGAATGATGCCAGAAGGGCAAAGTTTACAGCGCTGTCTGTCATCGCTGAACACGACCCATTGACCAACATTGTCGAAGCGCTGTAGATCCGAGGGTTTAGAATTAGAAGTCGACGCTTGCCGTGACTTCTTTGGTGGTGGGGCATTTACCAGGGCAAGTCCGCGCAATAGAAACCATTATACGAATGAAAAAAAAATACTTAGTGTGACGTATACCTATGTCACATGAATTTCAACATGCAATTACAAACTAAAAATTAATCAAATCAAACTTTACAAGTAATATTCTTTTAGTATAACAATTAATTTACACGTATCTACCAAATAAAATGTAAAAAAAATAATTTTACACTCCACATTTTAAAGAAACCGAGAGCAACGTTTCAGGTTATCGAAAAATGTCCAACATGCATTCGCCAGAAACGTTTCCATGGTTACTGTAAACATCATTTACAGCGGTAAACCCATCAGTGGCTTGCCACTCGGAGCCATTTATAGAACTGAACCGTTTTGGGACCCAAAATTATTTACTATCGATTTTTTCTATACGTCTGAAAATAATGTGACGTATACGCCACACCGGGCGCTAAAGGGTTAAGGTAAGAAGCTGCTAAGGTCGTGTTCAGATATATTGGCTGGTGAGTTTCGTGAGGGGTATTCTCTCATCATACCGCTTGCCTGCCTCGGTGCCATCTCGCTCTCACGTTCGCAGAACAAGAGTGAGCCAGAAAGTGGCGGGGATAGCGCCAAGCTCCTGACGTGTAGGCCAAACCGAGTTCTTAGCGTAGAAATACATACTTCAGAATAGGTGTGCTTTAGGTCCGGAAAAATTCAGGAGTTTTATTGGTCAGAGGATTGATTTTTTCTCGATAGCTTCATCTCGTATTTATTGGTCTACGCATAGCTTCTATTACGCTAAGAATAAATAACAACCACACGGCGCTACGTTGAGGCGGAGCCGAGCAGCGTTCTCGTTACCTCATCATACCCTTCGGGGGCCCCGCAACTCCAACTGAGAAATCTACGATCGTCAGATGGTGGTGTCTGATTTCTCCTCGATCGCCGCTCGCGAAAACGAATCGACCGGCCAATATATCTGAGCACGACCTTAGGCAACTGTTTGTTAAAAAATTGTCTAGATCAGGGATGACTAACAGGTGGCTCGCGAGCCACCGGGGGCCCCTCCGCCTTGCTGCCACGCTGAACGCCCCCCCCCCCCCTGCCATATCGACCAGACTCTGACGATCGTAGTCGATTCCTGCTTCTTTCCTTCTCTTTTCGACTGCGATCGTCAGAGTCTGGTAGGTATGGAGGGGGCCTAGAACACATATACATGAAGGTCTCATTGAGAGCTCGAAACTGTCGCGAACATCATAGGAGAGAGAAAGAGATACTTTCTCGATGGTGCGAGCGAGAGAGGTAGAACGAGGAGCTCCCAATCGCTCGCAATGCGCATGCGCCGGTGTACACCTCTCGCTCACACCAGCTCGCGCATGTCTTTCTCTCTCGCGTGATGTTAGCGACAGTTTCGAGGACAGGAGACATAAGGCAATGAGACCTCCGGTAGTATATGCTCTAAGGCGGCCCCTACACGATGAGACTTGCCTCGAGGCATGTCTGGAAACAAGTCTCTCTCTCTCCTTCTCTCCACCCTGACAGTACGAGACGTGAGACCGCCTCAGACGTGAGACATGCCTCAAGACAAGTCTCATCGTGTAGGGCAGGCTTAAGGGAGGGGGCTGTTCAGCGTGGCAGCAAGGCGGAGAGGCCCCCGGTGGCTCGCGAGCCTCCAGTTAGTCAACCCTGTTCTAGATGATAGATACGTATATTCCCGTGAAATCTTGTTAAACGGCCGTCTATTTAGTCCAGTAGTCGAAGGAATTGATGTGGGAATCGAGAAATCACGAGATAATATGCACTGTTACATGCAGGTAGGTCGATGTTATGATATTGGTAGAGGTTGCCGCCGACCTCAACTGTTTCCCATGCAAGTCGACATTTCTCAAGGCCGGAAATAATTTTATATATCAATGTCCATTCCAAAATATGTACATTCCACACATCTGTACACAGCACTTTCCACACATCTTTCAATCGCGATCAGGTCTGATTGAATTCGGGGAAAGCGTTTTCTCAACAAGCTTACATAATGGTTATATTACCTATAATATACCAATAGAATTATAGTAATTAGAGAAATGTATCAGTGTGCAGCGTAATGTATGTACGGATGTTAGAGACAGAAGAATGATATTATCGAATCGGGAAAGAAGGTTTCCCGAAAGAGAGTATCGGATGTCGAGAAGGGAAGGAGAAGGCACAAAACTGTGAATCGTGTTTTGCGACTGCGTCGGGGGATCGTGGATCCTCCGCGGATCCAAGTTTCGCTTCAGTTTACGGCGCGCTCTCGAGTTCGCCGAATTGATGTATCACGGTGACATCCACACGGTGTATTTCATCTCCGTGACAACGAACGTCTGCGATCCGCGAAGTGGGTGGCTGTCAGCCGATCGTTTGCTAAAGTAGAAAATTTCGCGATTCGTTAGGATAATAATTAGAAATTACAACAAGAGTTACGTGTGTTGAGCCCTCTGTCTTTTCACAAATTCTCGATTCAAACTTGTTAAAATTCTGCGCGGTTTGTCTCGCGGACAGCTTGAAATCCAATTTCCACCCTGCCACTTTTTCCGGGAGTCACAGTTTCATTTATTGGTTAATCGAATATCCCTCGAGTTCGTAAAACTCGGACCAACGTGAACCCACGCGGCAGCAATAAACTCACGAGTGAATTGGACGCGAGTGACGTTTACAAAACAGTATGAAGGCTCCTAGAAACAAGAAATTAAGCGCGTGTAAGCGCGGGAAGTGACTGGGCTCGGCAACGGGAAGGTGAACCTGAAGCTTTCTTCAAGAAAAAGAGAGGACTAAGAGTGGTAAATCATTTATAAAGTCTATCGAATCCAATTACAGTCTTCGAAGTAATTTTACGTCGAAATCATCGTTGCTTGTCTGCAAGTCAGACGCTCCGTATTTCATAAATGAAAACCTACTTTGTAAAAGACTATTGTATCATAATCGTGATAAGGCGTACCAGTAGTTAAAAGGTTCCACAAAATAAAGGAAAAGATTTCAAAGCAGAAAATTGTGGAGACTCGATGCGGATAGCAGTGAGAATTAGCAAATAATAATATTAATTATTGATGGGCAAACCTTTCTCGTACCGTGGTCACGCTATACACGATACTCCGTCCAACTACGAGTAGTTTCCTAATTTTAAACTTTATTACCTTCGATACGCCGGCACGTGATCACTATACTGTTAATGCCGGCTTAAATTAACAACGCGTTGCATTCCAGGGTGCATCTGTTTTCGCGAGCAACTCACTGTAGTTCCCGCCGATAAGCATCGAACAAGAAACATGCAGTGACGGTTTCCTCCTGCAGCATTGTTCACACCTATTACCTTTCAAATCAGTCTTGCTCTACATAAATTTTGGTTAGACAGATGTGCTTCGTTTCGGAGAAACATGGAAAATTTGCCTGACTTCGCAGCATCGCGAGAATTTTCACAGGGGAAAGTACGAAATATCGTCAAATAATTTAGCACGACTTGCAGTCTCGTCCACAATGTTCCAGGGGTTGTCGAGCGCGTTGAAATATTCTCCAAAGCTGTAAATTATTATGCTCGCTGATGAGGAATTTCGTGCATGCGGTTGTCTGAGGGAAATTTCCTCGTGCGAAGGATGCCAAAATTTCCACGCATTTCATACACGCCTGTAACTACTTCAACCCATCAAAGTCATACATAACGTTGATTCGTTTGTCCTGAATGTAAATTTCTTACGAATATTTCTACTGCCTAAAATACCGATCGAATTAATAACAAAAACGAAGCATAGGTAAAGAGGGAGTTTCAAATTCTCTCTTGCTCGAAGTGTCCATGTCAATTGAAACGACACACACTTTTATCTGTAAAACAAACGGCGCGAACGACGAGTAAAAACGAGATGACAGAAAAAGTTTCTGCTTCCCTTACTGAATAAGCATCGAGAGAAGAATTTCAAATTTACGAGGTAAATATGTAGAAATGCTCAAAGTAAGAAATACACGGCTGATTTTAATTCGTCGCTCGCTTCTACGCTTTCTGGTTAATAAAAACATTCCACGACTTCTGAAGCGCAACGATTCGCGATAAAAAGACGCGAGACTTTCGATCATCTTTCCAGTTAATTCCCTTCAACTTGCGATCGATACTAATATATTCATTGCTTAATAACCACCCTCGTGTTGCGGCGGAGATTCTAGCATGATCAACTAGTAGCAATAACTGCAAGTAATTTCGAAATAAAGAATGAACCGATCAAAGAATTTCTGATATCTTTGATCCTGGCTGATTGCTAAGTTACAAAATCGGATGATAATTGAATCCGGTGGCGAAGGAATTCAGCTTAAATAAAGGAAAATCCCCGAGCTTTCCAAACGGAGCATTAAACTTGAACGCCAAGATTAGAGGGTCCTCAATTAACGCGCTGAATACTCTGAGAAGAAGTAGACACGGAAAGAGGGGCTCGATAGTTGATGGGAATCGTGGAATCAATGTAAAATACTGTATCCAGGGCGACAGGTTATATCGAGAGGTAATAGATTAGGTGACTGTCTGTTGGGTACAGTTGGGTTGCCAACGTGTCTTCCAAGTTTCCAATGGGCACCTTAAGTTTGCTCCAACTGGTATCTCCAACACTTATCTCCTGTCATTTACATCGAGAGAAAATCTGTACCGATAGCAAATGTATCTGGAGACGGCAGACCGCTAAACCTGTTAGCAATCAGTGAAATAGAAACTTGCGAACCATCGAGTTTTCCCTTTTCGTTACTCTGATATCCCATCGAAGAGAGTGAAGTTCATAATTGAACGTCGAGGAGCAATTTGATGAATATCTAGCTCTCGCCTCGTTCTACACGCGAACGAGGATAACTTTTCATTGAAATTCCCCGAGTTCCCCGCATCAATCTTAGCACAGAGCTTAATGTCACCCGCATACCGCTAATTTTAACTTCCTCAATAACGCGTTAAGTATCACAGTGGACGTTGTTAGCGAGGAACATATTGAAAGGGTCGCAAGTAGAATCGCGTGAGTGGCGTGCTAATACGAGCGAATCTATCAGGCTATTTCGAATTTCTGAAACGCATAATGCACTCGCGTTTGCCTGAGACGTGAGACGGGGGTGTCGGGCGATCTATAATGAAACATTTAGAGGCGATGCTTTACTGTGTCTAACGAAGATGCATTGCCCTTGAAATTCCACTGCCCCGAGCGCACGCGGTTTTGATATTTCGCAATTTAGTGCATCAGGAACGCGGAACATGCTGGGGCAAGTTCATAGCATACCAACCGAATCTATATCTGCAGTAATTGTTGAAACTTGGCTTTAACTGCACCCCATAAAGCGATTTTGTACATGCGGAAATACGAAATGCAGCGCTAAATTCAGAAACATGGAAATCCTTTCTCCGTGGCTCACCGAAAATCAAGGTTCTCGTGAATTTCTGTCGTTTCGACATTTCTCAACTTTTCCTGCGTCTCGCGAAAGAAGAGGTGTTGCGTGAGACTTCTTCCACTTTCTCAAATACCATGCGACTGGAATGAAGTCGAGGCGAATCACTGTAGCTTTCCCACCTTCAATTTCGTTAACTCTAAACAAACATATGCGCATGAATTTATCTAGGAGATCCTCCCACGTTACGTTCAATGTTGTTGCCGATCTGGCCGGAGCAGAAAACAACGTGGCAGCTGTCTAACCGGATGGCCAGTGTCTATCCGAATTTAAATTCGATCTTCGCTTTGCCCGTCGGTGGTTTACGAGTCACCGGCTCCTCCCGCGTTTATCGTCGTCGATTTGATTAATACGAAGCTGCCGGTCGCAAGCCAGAATGTCGGCGGAAATTGGCAAGCATAGACGGAAATTCGGGACAATAAATCGCCTGGAGCAAGGAAATTGAAGCTGAACAAGAGTAAAGCCAGATTTAAAGGATGTCCAAAAGACAGTGGGAAATAACGGCGCGCGAATCGCTTTATTTAGTTTAATTACCTCCATTGTTTGACCGTAACGTACTCGCTAATTGTCGAGATCAGCAACAGCCCGACTCGATGAAAGTAAACAAACGCTCCAAGCTCCAATTAATTCCCCTTAATTTCTCGTTCATCGAGCAAACGAGAAATCTCGAAATCTATGTACCGCTGGAAAATCCGTGCGTTGGCCATTTCCTTTTTGTCCCGTTCGGCCGAGCGAAGGATCAGTATTCCCCAAGTGACGGATTACAGGCGAACGAGGACTATTCTTCTGGTCGGAGCGTACTTACACTAAGCTCTTCGGTAGTCTCGCGAAATAATTCACCTCAAAACTCTAATAATCCCACGTTGAAAGTCAGTCCGAATTCATGAAACGTTAAAGAAACTGGCAGCGGTTCGATTCCTGATGGAGTGCCAGGCCATTGGTCAATATTATATATACAGTCGGGAGTATAGAGACATCCATTTGGCGGCAAAGTGCGCGATGGTGCTGATTGTTTGGAAAGGGGTAAGGAAACACCGTAAGATTCTGCGAACGGTAAGTATCGATTTAATGTCGGATTCCTAGTAGCACGGAGCTGCATCGAGGGGGGAAAAAGAAACACTCGAACGATTATGGGGCTGAAAGCTGGCGTGCCAGAAAAGCTGGCAGAAGTGCGCACGATTTTAACAAGTTTCTCGCACGAATCCACCACGTTGAGTATCCGTTGAAACGAGTAGCTTGCGTCTTGAGGCGCAAAACGTAGCGAGCAGCGAGAAGCGACAGCTAATTACCGAGACTTCGCTGGCACGATGCAGATGAAATTAATATTGAATCGGACGAGGGTAGGAACAGAGCTGCCCGGAAAGTGGTAGGGAAATTACAGGAAAAGAACTGATAAGAAGTTGCCCTCGGTAGCAATAAATCTCGCTATCTCACCATGGCCACGTGATGCTTTAAAAGGCAAGCTGGTAAGTTCGAAGTTTTCGCTATTGAGCGTGCAGAGTTGAGCGCGGAGGCTGACGAGATCCACGTAGACGTGAATCGATTTACTAAGCACGGGGAAACACTCAGGAACGCAAACACACTACGTCGCGTTTTCGATCGAGTAACGCCACTCTTGGTTATTTTTATCGGTTAACTGGTCGCTATCTATCAGCGTTCACCGTCTAATTTTGAGAAGCTCTGCTCGCGAGAGCATAACGGCACAGCTTCCGGCGAAACGAAGCAGGGGAGCTCGGTAAATAGAGCTCCTCAGAGGATCCTCGCAGGATCACGTGTATCTGTATCGAGTCGCTTTGATCGACAAGCTGCGGTCGCGCGGAAGATGCGTGCCGTCGTGTGAAGCGTCCTCGTACTTCGGCAATTCATTCGCTGCCACAATCGCCTTGAAAAACAGTAATTTAGAGAGAATTGAGGATACAGTCTCGAAGGAGGCACATGTATCTTCTTGGACGTGGGAGACGCGAGGGAACATTTAAATGCATCTACGAATAACAGTTTCAATTTATACTGCCTTAGATTTTGCCCCAATAAGAAGTAGGTACTCGGTGAAAGATGGAAAATCTTCCGCGGCGAGGGATGGGTAAGCGAGAAATAGGAGAATCTTCAGTTTACCACGACTTCTTAGAGTTTCTCGATTCGATATTAAAAGCTACGAAATTGTCGATTGAAGGTAACTCAACTGGATTAAATACAACGTCGTCTGCAGATTGAAGCCCGACCCGTTCTCCGCTGTAAACGATCTGTTTTAATTAAATTCGATTCGTTTCGTCTCGATCCCGCTGGCCAGCATTTAATAATCGCCCTAGGAATAATTAAAGATTTTCCGTTCAATCAGCGTAAGTGCACCCTTTCTTTCGCATTCGTGATAACATTGTCCCAAGGCCGACAAACTCCATCGATGCAATTCACCGTAAACGGCAAACGTTGTTCACTGGGCCGAGCTATACACAGTGTACGATTAATTAAATATCCAGGTAATTAGATTACTGCATCCTACCGTGTTCTCTCTCCTTGCCTTTTCTCTTTACATTTCCGTATCGAGTTTAAATTACAAGATGCACCCGGCGAGCATACAGATATCGCAAACTGTTAGATGTCTATCGAAAGTACCTGTGTCTCATAAATTACTCTGTGATTTTTTTCATATCTAACCATATTCTTCTGCATAACACGGTCCTTATGGTTATTATACGTTTGTCTCCGTGTCTGTTGCATTTTCTCCATTCCAATGTATGCAATTTTCTCGTCCGTCTGAAGAATAATTGTAGAAAAACAGAAATCTCATCTCAGGGACAACTTAAAAGACCCACATATAGATAGAGGGAACTTTCCACGAGATCAAATGGTTACATATCAATTGTGAGCATTAAAAATAGCACTGCCACTGTAGTGATTAGTTAATACGAATGTATAAATAAATAAATAAATTTATTCGGAGAATTTAATGATCACTGCGAGCTCATCATATTTCCAGGATCGTAGAGGAGTCTCTTTGAGCATATTTCACGGTAAACCAATTTTTCAACGTATCTTAAATACATTACGAGCTGACGCATCCCTTTTTAACTGCCACAGGCCTTGTTTCTAAACCCAGTTATCCGTCCTGTCGATGGATGAAAGCCCTTTTGTCGTTCGCTAATAACGCGAATAATGTAATTCCGATGACAAAGTAGCCGTCATTCAGCCGATATAAATTGGTATGATTCAACGCTTCGAGTGTTTCGCTTTACGTTTTTTTTTTCCAAATAGCAGACTTCAACAACGACTCTGAGTTTGTCGGAAGATGCTGCACGTTGTCGGTTTCATCTGGCAACCTTGGGCGATTACCTAGACTTCTTTTTCTCTGGTCCGTCCGATCTGCTGTTGTTGTCTACGATTCAGATGGGCGATATCGGAGAAATAAAGGAAGTAATCATTACTTGGTAATCATTTCGTAGACGATGTGGAGCATCGGCGTTCTACAGTCACCGAAAACGGAATGTATTGCGAGAGGACGGTGTCGAGAATCAACGTCGCCGTTATCAGAAAAAATAGCTCTGACAGAGTGACCTATTTCCAGGAGGAAATCAGGTCGGGGAAACTGCAATGCTTTCCTTGCTAGCATACAAAAATTGACGTGAATGTGCAAACTTCTTAATGCGACCCGTTTAACTCGAAATTTTCGACTTCCAATCTGAAATTTTTCTATATTGTTCTGCGTGACACAGTTCCCATTTGTTTGAAGGCCGCGCGCTATACCTAGAAGCACTCCATTTCTCCCGAAAATTGGTAAATGCGAAAAATCGGAACCGCATGCGGGTTGGTAAAAATGCTCGATTCGAAACTGATACGGAGATTGCGATTTTATGTGGATCGCAGCGATGGTATCCTGTCGCCGTTGGAAAACGAGTTGCTTGACGCGTCCCTTGCTGATTGACAAATTCTACGATCGCTGAGCCGAAGAATTTCATCTTATTCCGGTGGTTACGAAGATAGGATTCTGTCGATTTCCATTCCTCGAATTCTGCAATCCTGGAAGCAACGTAGCAACGGCGAACAGCCCCTGAAAATTGTATCACGAGACGCCAATCACTGCTCCGATCACGCTCTCCCGAAGACTTTTTAATTTCTACCCTTCAGTTTCAAGATTGTTTAAAAAGTTGTCGAGCGAATTCAGGAAAACTTTCGATCTAAAAGCTAACTTGGATAATTGTACGCGCTTCTGCGAACTTTCCTTCGCCTTTTAATAATACGTTGACTTAACTCAAGTACACATTTCCACCCATTTCCTTACGGCACCGCCTCGGAAATGCGATCCTGGACTAACGAACTCCCATCAATTACTACCTCGTGTAACTTCCGGTTATGGAAGAAAAATATCACAACGAAACCGTGCGAGAATTTTTATTACCCGCTTCACCTTCATTAAGTACTGGACTGTGCTTCTCCTTTCGGTCGATATCCCTCGTTCGCAGTGTTTGCACATCGACTGCGAGTCTACCGTTCGATACGAAACTTGGAATTTCGTCACCAATTGGGAAAGTTGCGTTTCCGCTGTCAAAGACTCGATGAAGTTTCTCATTAACTCGGGAACCAGCTATCTACCGAGCTTCTACCCGTCACATTGACTTTCCGGATTGCCAGAAGGAAGATTCGGAATGGAACGGCACTGGAAAGCCGAAGAATGAATTCGTATTGGCGCAAAGTGTCGGCAGAGAACTTTGAAGCTACGTTATTGCTCGAGAAACCTTGAAAATTGGCCCTCAAACAGTCATAGTAAGAAATTAGTTTCTCTGGAGTCTGAATCTTGCACATAACCCATAAAAGATTCCTCGTCGAATGTCGATATCTACCGTTCCAATTGTACTACAGGAGCGAAGTGCACTTGGTGAAATTTTTTGATATTATAGAGGGTCGTTAGGAGCGAGTTAGGAAGAAAACGATCCCGAAACTCGTAAAAAGATCACGATCACGACTATAGTCTACAAAAATACGCCACGAGAATTTCGGTCACCGAGCAACCACAGACCAGAGATCTCATGTCACCCCCGACTTTTAATAGCCATCAATTTCCTCCGACTTTTATAGCGCGCCTCTTCAACAAGCTTTTCCGTTGTCTTCCTTCGGTCTTCAAAGTTCGCTCTCTTCATGTGTATCTTCCGCAGACATAAGTCTTTTCCCGTGATTTATCGCACGCCCTTGATCTCGTTATAAACGCCCCGCAGGACCTCGCGAACTAATAAGTCTTGTCCGTGGAAGCCGCAGCTTTTATTCATGGACTGTCGCCTGTCCCATGGAATATTAAGTGACGCCTCGAATTTGATCTTAGAGGAAATCTAATTAACGTTATGGGAAGCCTCCCGTTTGCTCGAGCCAAGACGCGATTGCCAATGCTGGTTCCTGTCAAGCTAGTTGAACACACGAGAGAACATGGAGCCGTTTTATTTCTGCCTGCTCCTGGGACCAATTACTTTGGTGCAAGGATTCTCTCGCGTGCCCAGTGCCCTCTCATAGGATAAAATCGGAAGACTTCACGTGTCCAGTTTGTTTTCCGGGGGGAAACATCGGGGGAATTATCCGGCGCGCGTTAGAATGGCTCGTTTTCGGCCACGGTTCATTGGAATTGGCTTCGGTCCGTTCACCGGCCGCGGTTACACGGAATATGTAAATGACAGACGTAGTTTTACCATGTCACGCCCCCGTACCGCAACTGTAATTTCCATCTCCGCGGTATCGCGGAATTATAGTCGTTAAAAGTTATATTTAATTGCGTCTCCCCGCCGTCGTATTTACGATATGACACCTGTTACCCACCCCTTGAATATTTTCGCGTTTCGACGAAACAGTGGGGCGGCTCTGGGACGCGGTTCGAATAATCGTATCATGTTTCGCTTGCCGCCATGGGACATTTTTATATTAACGTTATTATAAAGTAATTACGATACCCATGCATGCGTAATATTAGAAATTTCAAACGATGTGTGCGTGCACGTTGTATACGGGTATCATCTCTTTCATCGAGCACGGATCTCGGTGTCTCTGGTAGTTTCTGTGAATCTATTTCAACCATTCAATCAGAGGGCAATAACGAGACGTGTCTCCGTCTCCGATACCTCTACTTTCCTACCTTTGGCTGGGAAACTTTAAACCTGGATCCAATCTCGTCGTGCTCACAATTGAGTTTATGGAAGAAGGTATACCACGGATGTTGACAGTGTGCATCCCTTCGAATTCGGATCGAAACGATGGTAAGGTGGAGAGTAGCGAAAAAAAAAAACTATCGAAACTAATGCGTTGAAATTGCTGTGCCTTTTTACTTTGCGGTTGATTGAAGTCTCTGAAGGATCCTGCAAGCTCCAACATTATGGAAGAACAAACGATATTAAAGTGCAAGTGAGACGTGACACCTTTGTTTGCCCCACGGCCATGTGAGGATAAAAGAATTTCAGGACCATTTTTTGGCGGATATAAGAAGGAAACTGAAATTATGACGCAAAGTTATTATCGCAGAATTTAATACTGTACAACCCTTGCTGCTCAATGATTGCGTTATTGTAAATCTACATGTGCTTATTATACAATATCTTTTCTACATTTCAAGTTATACTTCTTAACGCAACATCCGTAGAATCATGTAGATACTCTTCCGTGCCCGATCTATTCACTCTAAACTTACTCGCGTTCTTGGAAAATAAATCTTGTGTGATTCATGAGACAGAGAACATCGCATCAAAGTCCCATAAACCTCCGCGAAATACGGTAAGATGGTTCTGGACCTGAGACACCGAGTGAAATACTCTGAATACTCTGAAACCACGAGCCCGTATCAAAATCCCTCATGGCTCCGTGGAAACGTCCAAGAGACCGTAAAGTTGCAACAAGTGCGCGACAGGGAGGAATTAAAAGAAGCTCGTAGGAAGTGAAGTTTTTAAACGAAAACAATTTAGCTTTCATGCTTCTATGCACACTTCACGATTCGTTTTGCCAGCCCGAGCGAAGATCTGTCTCCGCGGTACCAAACTGGGACAATAACTTTACAATCGAAAGAATCGTTGTGGCGGACCATAAAGTTTCGAATGACACGAGCGAAAACGACGCTTGAGAACGATCGTGAAAGTTACGCGCGCGTCTATCAATGGTGATGTTACGACATACGAAACATCATTTTCGGAAGGGGAATTCCTGCGGAAATTCTAACTTTAACGCCAGTGAACATTTTATCTGGTGGAAGGCCTGCGTATCGCGGCTTCATTTGAAAAATTATCAAGCATGCTCTAATGAAGTATTTTCTTAGTCGTATTCACGTAGGGGTATATGAAATCGAAACACGTATCTTCAGCCGAGCCCATGAATATTCCTGAGGTAAATAATTCTCGACAACGTTCCAAGCTGTCGGCCCTGGACACCCGTTCCAATTCGAAGTGGCAGAAAGGTTGTGTAGCATCGCGATCGATATGATTAATTTTTATTGCGCTACGATTCGCTATCGAGCAGCCCGATATCGATACGCAGATTTCACTGGACAAAGGAAGTCATCCATAGCGCCGCGTAGGATGAAAGGCTATACGGCTGAAACGTGGACAGCGTTCAAATAAAATTGTTTGTGTATACCCAGTAAAAATACGGTTGATTAAAGCAGCCAGAGAAATCCATGAATCGCATCCGATTAGCGACGAGAATTTCGCGCCGCGATCAGCAAATCTAAAGAGCAATCTTTGACGAAGATTACACTTTGACTTACCACCTCTGGCTTGGCACGCGTATTCGTGCACTATTTTTCAAATCGCATGCACACCAATTTCACAGACTATGCACGCCAACCGCTCCCACTCCAGGTGATTTATAACTTGCTCGTTCTTTACGGTTGACCCGCGGAACTTTAAATTGCAGCCACTTCGTCTAAATTCAGAACCCCTCTCGATTAAGTATTAATTTGAAGTTTAAGCTTGTCTTTGGCATGCAATCGCGGCTTAATTGCCACCGATTCCCCTCAACCTGTAATTTGAGCTTCTTTAGAATGATTGAGAAAGCAAACGAGGGGACATAAATTTGACAGAGTTTCTTGGAAGAAGAAAAAAAACGTAGAAGGAAAACTTAAACGGGGACACTCGAGGAGGAAATGTTCTTAATTAAGAAATACGGGAGGTCTGCCGTAATGGCGCCGCCATTTGCGCAAAATATGCTGCGAAATGCATAAAGGATGTGTACGTGACGTGGGTGGAACGCGCGAAACAGGAACGTAATTTCATCTGTGTAGAATCGGGCTGGGCGAAAAACATTTCTGAAGCGAACCACATTCGCAATGTGCAATTCTGTAAATGCTACACTTCACTTGTCCCGAATCATGCCGTACCATTTGGGGAACAGCGTAAACCGAACTCGTAATTGAGTTTTCCACGTGGCACAGTATTTAAAGAGCACAGGTTCCTTTCACGGAGGGTGATACTTGGAAGAAACATCACCTGTCCCGCGCGCGCGATCCATTTTTCTCTCCTCCGTCGTCCCGCTTCTCAATTTTAAAGAGTGTAAATTGGATTTTCCCGGCACTGTCGCGAATGATATTAAAGCGTCGAGACAAGGTTTACAAGACGTAATTTCTCGGCAAGCGTCAATGACTGAGGGAATCGTTCCTGCCCGGCGGGTAAGCGCGTTTTACGAAGAGAAAAAATTTACCTCCCCGTCCGACGTGTAGCAACCTCGTATTTTCCGTATTCGCTGCTTGTAACGGCGTGTTTCCTCTCGCCAGTTAACAGTCACTGCGGATCGCGGATCTGCGTCGAAATTGCATAGTATTTTCGAGTGTTTCCCGCGTCGAAATTGTATCAACCGCGCTCAATTTTCCCGGGTCCGTTTGTAAATTTACAGTGAAAATAAGGTCCATTTATTTTATTCTATTCTGTAAATTTGTATTCTCACAAGCGCGGATGGTGGACCGTTTTTGTTTTCGGCTAAAAACAATATGCCTGGAAACATTGTAAATTCATTGCGCACTGATATTTTCGTGAGAGGAGATCGTTTTATTAATAACATTTCAATCACGGTTTGACGGTTTGGTGGGCCGATGATAAATTGTTATTAAATTTCTCTGCCGTCGCGCGACGAAACATCCATCTCTCGATTTGATTTCAGCAGAAACATTTTTTTCTATGTCGCAAGCTTCTCTGTCTGGAGATTTCCGGTTTCACGGAGATAAATTTAATGAGTATATTTGCAGCGAATAAAAGCTGAAAACTGTCCCTTTTAAGCAGAGAAACTTTCGCATGGCTTAGCTGTTAAATCGCTCGAAAGATGCTCCTAGTTTTATCCAATGTTACAACCAACATTGCCAAGGCGAGCTCTAAATAGAGGAATTTACGCAATAGCCATTCCAGTCTCGCTGTTTTACAACCTCTTCATTCCCGTGTCACGCTCTAAAAAAATAAATAAATTCGATGCCGACGGTGCTGCTACACTGTGGAAACTTCGCCCCTTAAATTTAGCGCGGGGTGGACCTCGATGGAAGTGGAATGTTAAAAAAAAAAAGGGAATTACTGTTTCTTTACAGATGGCAGTGATTCTGAACTCAACGTCGTTTCCCAGTATAGGAGGGAATGACGATAACGAGGATGATAGTTACGTGCCATACGACGAGCGACCGGAAACTTACATCGTACCTGTGGTATTCTTATTAATCCTGGTAGTGGGTGTAACTGGAAACGGGATCCTCGTGCTTACCCTGCTGCGTCACGCCAACATGAGAAACGTCCCCAACACTTATGTCCTCTCTCTGGCTTTGGGGGATCTTTTGGTAAGAAAGAAATAGCCCCTTCGTGCTACCCGAAGCTATCGAGCAACAAAAACTATAGTTTATTGCTGATTGAATCGCGCTCAAAAATCCACCATGACGTTGCTACGTTCTAAGAGATTATCGAATAGAAATGAATCTGCTGCGATACATTTCCCCTCACCGTAGATTTTTGTAGATAGAAGAATTCGCTAGAGAACGCGTCTCATTTGTAAGTGGAATACGAATACGACAGTATCGGATTTACGTGGACCGTCGTATCATGCGGATAAATCTGTCACAAGTGGTGCCACTGCTCCGATAGTTTTTACGTCGACAGTTTCACGTGGAGGATCTGTCGGCGTTCACAAAATGGGTACACATACTTTGGAACGTGTCTCGATAAAGTTTCAGCATCGCTCTGGAGAACAATCTTCAGTTCGATTTTATTAATGCACACGTTGCTCACTTCGATAACGCATCTGATTTGCGGCAATGGCCATGGACAGAGTATAATTTACATTCGAATAGGGATCCTTTGAACACCAATGAAATATATAAAAAATTCTGTCGCTTCGAAGAGAATGTCGAAATGAATGAACCCCTTGAATTGCTTCCGAATATATGAACCGTGATTAACTCGTGTTTACTTTTTATTTCCGGTTGACGAACATTTTATTACAAATCTCACTGTGCATCGCGCACAATCAGTCGGCGCACATGAATCGCATGCCAAATATCATTGACTTAATCCTTCGTTGTGCCCTAGGGTGAATGTGTGTATGTACATTTTGTACATACTATTTTTATCCTGATAGGTTGTCACTCGTATCTGTGAATTATTGAATCGGTGGAGTTTGAGATATCGTTTCCACTTGCGCGATTTTCCAATGACGCACTGGAACGACGCGATGGAAGCGAGAATCCTGAACGCGATGTAAATGCAAAATCTCGTGGAAATGTTAGAGGTATCTTTCCAACCTGTTCACATTTCAGGTGATCGTGACGTGTGTGCCGTTCACGTCGATACTGTACACGATCGAGTCTTGGCCGTGGGGCCTAGCAGTTTGCAAATTATCGGAGTGCGCCAAGGATATTTCGATCGGCGTCTCAGTTTTCACTCTGACCGCGTTATCGGCCGAGAGGTAAGTTGTCAAACCCAGTTACGGTTTGGGGAAATTGTTGTCTCAGGGCTAGAGTAGCCTAGTCGTAACTTCCGCGGAGTTCCAACCCATTAATGGACCAATCAGCCGGTTGCTCGGTCCGTCTAATCAGTAATCCGTATGAAATCATTGTAACTGGCCCTAGGAAATTAATCCGCAAAGCCATTCTCGCTGACGTACGACTCATTTCTGCCAGTACACGTAGCCTCGAAATCTACTTTAAAACATATTTAGGTGGAAAGAAGACAGTTTTATTTGTTGTACCGTAGGTATTGCGCAATCGTGAATCCCATACGCCGACACGTAGCTGGACTGAGCGCGAAACCATTAACAATACTAACAGCCTCCCTTATTTGGGTGCTGGCGATTGTTCTGGCGATGCCAGCTGCTCTTTTCTCTCACGTGCCGACTGTACCGTTGCAGGGTAACCACAGTATCCTGATTTGCAGCCCCTTTCCCGAAGAATTCGGTGAGTACCGGCACTCCAACTGTTTCACAAAGTCTGCGCGTCGTTCTAGTTCCTTGGAAACGATACGGTTTCCCTTGCAACTCGGCTAACGCTCCTCTGAGCATCGATACACTGTAGATCATTAAAGAACGCCGAATTTTTCATGGATTCAGGAGAGAAGTATCAGAGGGGGATGGTGATGTTCAAGTTCCTGGCGTACTACGCGATACCACTCTGTGTGATAGCTGGATTCTATTTGGGAATGGCACGGCATCTTGAACTCTCCACGAGGAACATGCCTGGAGAATTGTCCAATAGTGGTCACCGTATGGAACAAATAAGGGCGCGCAAGAAGGTGTGTAGCGAAAATCAATACTTTCGTTAGAGAAACATTTCTCATCCATCAAATTGTAGTTAATATATATTTGATATCCAGCACGTTATTGGAACATTTCGCTGAATGCACTATACTGTACATAAAGTACAAGTAATCCCCAGACGCTTGGCAATATGTTGTGGAATAGCATTATACCGATAGTTGTTTAAGATCGACGGAGAGAGACCTCTAATAACCAGTTTCCCGACGCACTGTAATTTTCAAAGAGGCACTAATTAGAAATTGCCATGCTCCATGGAAAGGTATATTGCTTTCGGGAAACCATTACGCTCCCCACATTGTATCGGAATGAAAAGCAGCATTCTATCACTTTGACTTATTACATCGATACATGAACTTGGAAAAGTTTCTGACGGCGAGCGAACTCTTAAAAGTTACCTACTGCATTTACCTCGTTTCACTGTACAGAGTACGTAGTAAGTTCGCGTGAAACGTATCAGAATTTACTTCCACTTTGATACGTTTCACTTTCCATCAAGTAATGAACTGATGCTCCCACCGTATCAATAACCGCTGAGACAATGAAGTTTCCATTTAAAGTAGGGGGTAATCTATCGTGGAAAGTGACACGTTGAGTAACGATCAGTGTTATTGTTGTATCGATCTCCAAACAAGAATAGAACGCATTTCTTTCAAGAAATCGTGATTAAATATTGCGCCAGTTTGTAGTATCGACTGTATCCCCGATGTTGCGGCGTCATCCTTGACATTCCGCTACTGTATATCTTAAAAGTGGCTCTGCGAACAACTGGATGTTCGGTTGGCTGCCGAATTATCCGATACGGAATGTCACCGGAGCGTAACAACAGCGATACGACGAAACTTTCCACGCCGGTTCTTACATTTACTTCTTCAATTTCGATTCTCGTTGCGCAGAAACCATTCAGCTGTCTTCTGATCCGCGTATTTCGAGAATCAGTGAACCAGTTGTTTCGCGATCGCGGAACGACGGGAATGTTTCCCTTGCGACCGTCGCGATTTCGTCTCCGTAATTCCAGTAAATAATATAATTGATAAGCCTATAAATACGTGGATGACAAATCGTTTCTAGATAACGGGGGAATTACGCCGAGGCGCGATTCAATTTAACCAGCTATCTGCGGCTAATCCTCGCGAAGACAAACGGCAAGCGAACCGTAATAGCCAATTCCCCTGAATGAGTTTCCCTTATCTCTTACTGATTTTTTATACCCGGTGAAATACTTGCGTCCGTTTTGCTTCATTTTCTGCGAGACTCCTACCAGTGTACAATAATTACTCTCTAAGCTCTAACTGTTCAGTATTTTTTCGTAGATTTATTGTTCAGTACTCGAAAGATGCTAAGATAAGTTATGAAATCGTTATCTGTTATTAGTCACTTTGAACGGTACAAGTGTCGCACTCAATTGTTCTGTTAATTGATTCACCCTGCCTTACGCCTATCATTAACTGTGATTGACAGGTCGGCAAGATGGTGATCGCCTTCGTGATTATCTTTGTCATTTGCTTCCTACCGTATCACACGTTCATGCTGTGGTTCCATTTCTGCCCGTCGTCACGGCAGGACTACGACGACTTCTGGCACGCCTTCAGGATCGTCGGTTTCTGCCTAAGCTTCGTCAACAGCTGCGTGAATCCGATAGCTCTGTATTTCGTTAGCGGGACATTTCGCAAAAGGCGAGTAACAGATCGAGCAACCGAAAACGCCGCCGAATTACATGCTCCATGGAATTCGGTAACAAGGAAACTTTCCACAATAAAAACCGCGATGCCTTTCACTGAGCTTCCACAATGTGACTCAATTAAAAAATTGTTGTTGCGTCCCATACAACCAAATCGAATTTTCCACGTAGCACGCCATTGAGTCCGTTATTAATTAAAATGTAGAACGAGCTTCTCTGTTGCAGATTCAACGAGTACCTGTGCTGTCGCCTGTCGAGGAGGTCATTGAGCGTTTGTCGAACAGAAACCACGGACAGTTCTGAAAGGAATGGCAATCGTAGGCGAAGTCTCTCGCAAAAACGACGCATAGGCGGCCCTGGGGGCATGTACGAAACCAGCTTCAGCTCCACTTTTCGGAGACACGCTCACGATCTGAATTCGACAGCTGTTTATGAGCTCGGCAGCGAGGATACCACCAGACCAACTTCAAGCTTAGTTTGTAAGTAGTTTTTAAGAATGATCAACTGATGCATCGACGAGATCGTTTGTGCCAATGCAGACACTGGTAGCACAAAGAACGATCAACTCTCCGTGGATGTTTGAAATATCGTACGAATTTATTGTACAGAGACGTGAGTTAATTGCGAAAGGATGCGTAAGATAAAGGGTCCAAGCTTAATTCCCTATAGAGACCTCTTCGCAAACTTACACGTCGAGATGCGTGATTTTTTATTTAATTTAGCGATAACGGTATGTTCCCACTGTACAGCTTGAGAAGTTGTAACGAGATGTCGCCGAGAACTCGTCCCCGAAACGAAACCGTCGAAATGGAGAATGATAGGAGGCTCCGGGCCAACTTTCTGTGTATTCGAATAGATTTCCTTAGGCTTAATCACAAACAGCTGCACAAAATACCTGTACCACTATCTGACCAAGCGTTTCGTCCATCCTAGTTCATTACCGTGAAGAATTCGATTAACTGGTAACGATAGGTCGAACGCCGCGCCGTTTGTTAGCAGCTGAAATGGAGTCAATTTTTACAGACTCTACTTAAGAACATGCTTACGGTCGCAGTGATCTATTGAAGGACGGATTCTGATTCCTCCGAATGGGTTAGGATCCTTCATCGATTTGTAATTATCCGCCGTCTAGCCGTGAATGAAGTAAATTGATTCGCTTCGTCCTGTCGATATCGTTCACCCATCCAATTGCGTCCTTTCCCCCCCCCCCCTTCCTCTTTGGTCCCGCTAATCTCTCAGCGTCGATCTTGGATGAAATAAATCGCCAGATGGATAGTGTAGCGGTGAACTGTATAGAGAAGAGGATCTCGGCGTTATTGAATCGCGTGGTGAGATTTAATTAGAGGGGCGAATAGAAGGGCCGTGTATTAATTGTGTTCTATCCGACGACCTTGCCCCCATCGCTCGTAATCGGAAATTCCTGTTTGACGTGCACCCCCCAGTAACAGGATTTAGTATCTCGCGTCCATTGGCCGTCGCGTTTCCGTGCGTTATAGACGTTCGCTGTTCAGATAACGCCTGGACGTCTTCTCGATGCCCCTATTATTACTGTAATTAGGCCACACGGCACGGAAGCGTTTCGAGTGAATCGATACGAGGTTAGAATATGTATTAACGCGAACCAACCTTCAGCTCCCTGTGGATCGAATAAAATTTCTTTCACGGGACGGACGATTATGTTATTCCCGGTTCAACGACTGGCGTTCGACTCGTCACCGTACAAAATCCGCGGAGATCTGTGAGATACATGATACAGAAATCCTGGACCATCAACCCCTTAACAATCATTGTGTCTGTCTTACAATGACTAGCGAAAAAAATTGTAAAAAAAAGATATGGAAACTAGTGGGAAATCGTATTACATGGTACGGTAGCGGTGTTCCGTTGTGGGAGCAGGAGGAGATCCCACAGAGACCAACTTCGTTGATAGGCCGATTTGTCAGAAGTGCAGAGAATCAGCGGCAACTACCCCCAGCGAGATTCGTCGACCTTGGCTCCGCAATCTTTCACACACCGGATAAGAAATACGGTTGCTCCGCCACTGTCGGGCAGCTAGTAACGTATTCCATCGGAGTTTGGAGTAAGGGGCGCGTGCCAGCCGTTTTTATCGGCCATGGGGCACGCGCCCGAGCAAACAGGGGCTCCCAGCACAATGTTCAGCTGCATCTGCAGGGGAGGCCAACACGAGGGGCACAGTTCCATGGGTTCTCGAGGGGACTAGAGGGGAAGAAGCCATGGTAAACCGTCACCCTCGCACCAGTCTCTTGCAGCTAGGGTCTCGCCACGATTTGGCTAGTCGATGTCGATCGACGCCAGTCAACGGTTCTTTTCTGACTGCGTCCCCGGAATAGAGATGGAATTTTCGGGGTGAATAAAGGAGCTGTATACAGAGAAGATCCATTAGCACCGGCGGCGAGTGTCTGTGGTCCAAGAAGAGGGAGGAAGGAAGAAGTGCAGGCTTAAGTGCAGAGTACGCATGGGAAATCAGAATTATTTTCCGCTGCTGTTACTCTCGAGCTTTGAATCGGGGACAGTGTTATCCTGTCACGTTCTTTGCAAAATATCGTTGGTGAAATTGTACCGTCAAGTTTCGTTGCTACTGCATTCAAGATGAAACGATACTCATCGGTAAGGGATACGTTCTTGTAATATACTGTTTCACACTGCAGGATTTCGGTGTACCATTTAAGTTTTCCCTTGAAACAGGCACCGTGCTTGGCGGATGGAAACAGTGATGCCAAAAAGATCAAGTCGATCGAGGTAAATTTGCTTCTGCCATAGTAATTTCGTTATTGAGTGGAGTGTTACTGATTCGCGTCGAGGTTGGAGTGCAGTCTGATTATACGTCTAACAGCGTGCATTCGCACATGGTGTTTGTACAGGAGCCAAACGCAAGAGAGTATCTGCAATTGGCGTTGGCCAGAGTGTTGGAGCTTCAACGAGAGATCAAAGAGGGAACGTACACGACCGACCACACTAGCGATCTCGGTAATATTAATTTACTTCATAAATCTTCCGTCTGACCTCCTACGTGTGTGGCCTCGCCTTTCTCAAAACTTTGCGCGAGTCTCTTAGGTGCTCGGTGATTCTTCTTCCTTTGTAGTTAATTAAGTGGTAAGTTGGGAGGTGGTAAGTAGTTAACATCCAGGAAATTCTGTTCAGGTGAATCCAGTGGCGAGGAAGACTTGACGCAGGAAGTTGTTCGAAAAGTATTCGAAAATTTGCCCGGCACACCCGACTCTGTCGGAACTATAATCAACAGAGTTTCGAAGCCAAAGAATTCTCAGCTCGACGCAATTCACGGTAAAAGAATTCAGCTTCTGGGTTACGACACCTGTCGCAGGGCTGCAGTAGACTTCATGAAGAATGCTGTCCGCGAAACGAGGAAGGATGCGCCCCCGAAAACGCCCCAGTTGAATTATCCTGGCTTCCGACTGGGCACGTATTCGAGAAATGAGCCGAGGATCGCGCATCGCAGAACTGGTCTGCTAAAAGGCTCTCACAGAAAAGAAGCCGGCACTTCTTACGACCAGGAAATTCGCGACAGAATGCTGAAAAGCTTGGACCTCCACTTAGCTAACAAACAAAGGGATTACACTGCTAAATTGATGAGGTCAGAGATATAGTTGCAGAAAATGCAATGGATCTCTCTGCAGCTTTGTTTAATTGAATTGAATTCAAGAGAAACCTTCTGAAAATGTGTGAATTAACTCTAGCGAGTAATGTTTGCAGTGTTTATAATTATTCGATTCGATAGATTAAGAATATTTGATCTAGTCAGATTAGTTAAAGGCTGTACCTGTTTTAAGAATTGCTCTAGTCACGCATACGAGTCAATGAATATTAATTATGGAAACTACGACAGCGAAGCATTGCTGCAACTTATTTTTCTACGGTGTAGACTTATGTAAATGTAATGTGCATTATCAAACACTTTGATCCGAATTAAATTACTTCGTATATAATAATTGTTATGCTGCGTGAGCGTTGTGGACTTCACCCTTCTCACCCTTCTTCAAACTCTTCAGGATAAGAGTAGACACTGATCGGTGAAGTATCTGAAATATTTTGTAAAAAATGTTTATTCCTAATGTACAATTAAAAAAAAAACAAAGACCTTTAAAGGCATCTGCGATACAGCTTAAACGTCTAAACGCTTCGCAACCTTCCGTCATGTTTCTCGAGTTGTAAAAAAAATATCAGAGAATTCGCCAATGGATCGACACTGGACTAGATGGTTTTTGTCATTCATTCGCGATATCAAGAAGAGTCAATGTCCCGGGTTCTCTCTGTTCCTAGCAAATAGACTACGTCTTCTCGCGTATCTTTTACCTTTTGTATCACACCCCTCACATGCAAATCTGCGACAAAATTTCGCTGTAGATCCACGAGGATTTTCACGTTATGCCTAACGAGATATTATGCACATATATGCGGTCTACGAGATAGCTAACCTAATCGAAACGCAACAGGACATCGACGGAAGAAACCATTCGAATTTTCTCGCTTTAAAACTCTGCGAGGCGGAGAATACTTTTGGTCGAAAGCTGTCCCAAACTTACTGAAAAGTTAACATTCAAATGTATAGCTTGAGAGGTACGGTCGATTCCGCGCTCAAAAATGCACATTTACCAACCAGATATTTTACGTCACTTCTGTACTCTAAAATACATTATTCGTTATTTTCATGTTAACACTGATATCGTCAATTTAATTAACGGTCAGTTCTGGTTTATCCATAGATGTTAAACGATAGCATGTTATCTTTAAGTTTTCAATTTCATTAAATCTTAAACGATAGATCATTACTTTAGTAACTAAGGAAGAATAAAATAACAGCAAACCATATCCCTAACGAAATATTCTGAAATTTCCTTCACTCTTTTCGTGGTACCAATGTCCTGTAATTAAAATGACGATACGGTAGACGTGCACCACGCCCCTACGATTTAGATTTGCTTGTTCGTCATGCTTAAAGGTACGATTAGTGTTTGTCGCACAATTTGTATCTACGAATACGTGTACATAGCTAATACAACATCAATTTACCTGTTTATCATCTAATATTATAACTAAACGCTTAAACATAGCATATAGAGGGCTCAAGCAGCAGGATTCAGAGTTGCCGCTATTCAAGTGCCAATCCGATCAGTATCGATAAAATTTGAACAACCATCAATAGTAAAATAAAATTTAGATACTTTTACTCTGTTCTCTTCCTTCTACTCGGCGACCATCCTTCGAAGAAAATATGTATACCGTCTCTCCTTAATCACAATCTTCCATTATCCATGCAAGACCTGCTACAAAGCTAATAGAACTTTAATTGACTCAAATATTATCCTCTGAAACGTTTACCATTATCGATTGGCTACTATTTTTAAAAGTACCTTAGCAAGCTACATAGTAAAAATAACTTGAACGAATTCCGCGCCGTGATATCGATTTTGTTGCCGTCTTCTTCGCCTTCTAATCTGATCCGATGTCTGCAAGGCATTACTGTCGAAACCTCCGGAGGTTGCATCCAAATAGAGATCGTATTTTGGACGTGATCGTGGATCGTCGAGCGATTTCTCAGTGCTGCTGCACAAGAGTGGGTCCGCTGACAGGGTTCCTCCAAGGATCTGGGATGTCGAAATGGGCAGGGACAGTGATCAGAGCATCGTCCGAGGTTCTGTCCGCGCTGCAGTTTTTCGGCTTGACGCGGGTGGTGTTGACGCATTCGATGGGGAGCTTGTAGAACTCCGTCTTGTAATTGTAGCCCTGACTGCTGACGCGAATGATAGTATGCAAGGGTACCTCCATGTAGGGCAGCTCCTCTCGCTTCTTGTCCATGAAAAATCCGATGATACAGCGGAGTACAGCTTGATGGGACACCACGAGGATGTTGTCTGACCTTTGCAGCTCTGCGATCACTGGCCCCACGCGTTGCATCGCGTCGATGTAACTCTCGCCCCAAGGATAACGGTAGCGCAGCTTGTCTTGGTCACGCCACGCGAACTCCTGGGTACAGAAAATGGGTTTAGAACTGTCTCGATCGGTTCAGTGGCTGGAGACTTTTTCCAAATCAAATCTTGAATTACCTGTGGGTATTGCTCCTGCATCTCCTCGTAGGAGAGACCCTCGCAGACTCCAGCGTGGAGTTCGTTGAGTGCCGCGACGTGTTCTTGGGGCGCCTCCACTCCACGCGCAGTCGCGATGGTCCTTCGAAGGCGACTCGTCAGGACCCGAAGGTCAGGAATACGCATCGCGTTAAACTTGGTCGCCAACGCCTGTGCGTATCTTTCGCCTCGCGCGCTCAACACTGCGTCTCCACCAACTTTGCCGAGGATGTTGTACTCGCTTTCTCCGTGCTAGAAACGCGAGAAATGTTCTATTTTCTCTGCTCATTAGAATTCAGCAGACTGAAACTTAATTGGCTACATCTGCGGTTCGCAAAAAAAAAACAAAAAAACAAAGATAACTCGATGTAAACGATAAGATAAGGCGAATGCAATCATGATAGGTAACTGTCGGAAAGCTATCGAACTGTTTTGGGAAACAGTAGATAAGTGCTGCTAAATTTCCAAGTACTTGTCTGGACAATATTTTGAAAAGAATTGCGCGTTTCAAGGCTTCTCGATGGCCTAAAAGTGTCGCTTACTAACCCGAGAGAAGTAAAGAGTGTGAGGCTTGACAGTGACGCTTCCGAGATATCCAAGCACGCTGAGCTCGACGTGGCCGGAGACTTTGGAGGTCTCGATGTCCATGGTGGCGGTATCGATACGGATTCTAGGATAAACCTTCTCGTCCATCGGCTCGTACGTGCGAACATAGTGAGCTACCTTCAGCCGCAAGTCCTCCTCGGCCCGTGATGGATCCACGCCGACGTAGTCGGTGCTGTACCGCAATATCTCCTTGTAATTTCGCTCCAGCACAACCGGATCTTCGCAGACGCACTCGATGAAAAGGACGCGATAACCGAGCTGCCCGGAAAAATAGTCGAAGACCTCGGCGCGCTGCGCTCGTGTCACCAGCGTGGCGTCCAGGATCTTCAAACAGGAAAACTCTTAAAACTAATTGCGTCGACTCGCTACTGATCACGCGGCCTTTTCTTCTCTCTCGCGGCGTTTCAATATTCAGTACGATTTCTCCGCTCGATGTTCTCTCTCGGAATTCATTCGCTTTATTTCGTTAATACTCGATTCACATGCTCTCCCGTTCTCTTACATGTGGTCTGGCGAACCGAGAACGTTGGTATGGAACTAAATTACCGCTATAGAGATTCGTTCCTCGAGCGTCTACGGTATGCGAATGCGATGCGAATCGAAACAGCGACTAGCCTGGCTTATACGGTTTCTAACGTAGAACGCTACGTGGGGCACACGTAAAGCCGAAGAAAAAATAACCAGGCAAAACTTGTAAGACGGGATTCGATTTGACCGCGGAGAAAGGGTGGCTGCGAGACCGGCTCGGCCAGTCAGTTAATCGTGCCTCCGCGGCTGCTGATCTCTGTCTACTCGATCATGGCCGTTCTATTCGATTCGAATATTGGGGAAAAAATTGCCGTTCGGGCCTTCTCGGCTTCAACGAAAGATGACTCTTTCGGGTAAGGGCAACGCGGGTTCTCGTTTCATTTCGGACTGGTTTCATCTCCAGACCGACGAGCGATGCGATATCACGCGTTCGCCTCTAACTAGGCGAGACTCTAGTTTGCTCGTGATGCTTACAGCTACGGAATTCCCGGCTGCGAGCCACGTAGCACAATCGTGCATTGCGTCTCTCTGAGCCAGGGCCCTCAACGCTGCGTTTGCAGAATGATCCGGGCGAAACAGCTCGTGCGACACCGCCTCGCCGTATGGTTCCAGCCTTTTCCTTCGATACTCGCTCACTCTCATCACTGCAAACAGACAAAGAGTCATTCAGTTTTCGTTCTGAATCAACGCAGCAGCCAGCATTCTTTTCATCTCAGTTTGGTTGCACTTGAACGTTGGTCTTAAACAGCATTGTCAAGCCTTATTTGCAGTTGACAGCTTATGCTGAGTCAAGTGGATAGCGTTTTCTCGCGGAACTGAGTTAGGGGAAAACCGATTGTAGGAAAGTGATAAGTTCCTTCGCGGTAGCTAGTAGCTGATTTGCCAAGCGATGCCTTGCGAAAGAATAAATCCGTTCAAGGTAAGTCGTAAGTCATAAGCGACAGGCTACATAATACATTCGCCATATGTGTCAGACGAATGCATTTTATGGCTGTGCTCGACGTAAGAATGCAACGGAAAAGTTCATATCAATTTGTATCGATTGAGCGCATAAATTATGTTCCCCGACATCGAACTGTTTATAAGTGAATGATAAACAAATTTGTTGAATTTAATTAAATTCAGCTTCAGCAAGGTATTACGTAACGTTGGTCTTTATAAGTGTATAACATTACATATTATGCGCTTGATGAATTGCCTTTGCTTCGCCCGGGTACCTCAGCGGCAATAGACAAAGCAACATTTCTCACCTTTCGTGGAGTCGCCATTCCAATTGAGTTTGCGCGAAAGGCACTGAGCCACCTGGCTTTTTCCACGACCTGGTAAGCCACACATGGCAATCACGACCCCCGCGAATTTGCGTGGCGATTTCGTTATGCCCGGTGTCCTCATCGTGATTTTATCCTTAACAGGTTCTGCGAAACAAAAGAACAAAGATTAATGAAAATACAATTGCTTATGCAAGTACTTAGTGAGTCACGTTTGAATATGAGCCACCTCCACCGAGGTGGAAACAAAGGGCCCTGTATAAGAAAATGCCCTGTTCGCCGGCAGAAATAGTGGTAGCAAAAAAAATGGCAATTAGGAATTTCAAAGTACGCGTAACGACACCCACGCTATGTTCTGTTCACGCCCAGGTCATTTGTTGTTCTATACAATGGTCCACTTTAATAGATGCACCAAAGCGATATTGATAGTCCTGGCAACGGGCCACGATTCAGCTATACACCAGTATCGTTCGAATGATCATAAAGAAGCAACGTGAATTCGTGTGACGTTTCCGACATGGGAGCGAAGATGTCCAGACACAGATTCTTTATTTCACAAGCTCAAATGATGAATTTTGTATTGCACCGTTCGCGTGCACGGGTCGGGCAAGCTTTTCGAATCAGAATCGCGATGTAAATACCCTATCAGAGTAAAATCTCGTGAAACGTCGATCGATCGAAGGGTATGAAGGAGAATTCCTCTTACCAATCACACACATGTTTCCTACAATGTGTCACGCTGTCCGACCCTGGTTTCCAGCAACGTGGAGATCGATAATTCTGAACGTGCCTCAATGTTACCACCAGCGAGTTTAGCTCGCGAGCGTGCGAATTGTTCGCGCGAATCGACCGTGCGAATTTCTAACGAACACTGAGGCCTTCGTGGGTCCCACACTGCGAGCGGACGTCGTCGGTGAACTTTATATTTAGAATTCTCAGCTTGTGCGACAGCTTTTGGCTGCGCTTTCTCAGCAGCCACTTCCTTCGTGGTATTATCCTCCAAAATACGACCATCTTTCGCTACTCCGATTTCTTCGTTTCCAACGTGTCACGCACACTTGCACTTCCGTTGCCAAAACTTTTGTTACGTCGGCAAAAAGAAAATGTAATTCACGAGACCCGATTGGAGTTTCATTTAATTCGAACTCTTCAATCTTATCGTTAATACTGAGATACTTATTTATAAAAAAAAAAAACGTCGTTGAGTCTTTTGGCCCGATAACATGGTTTAAATCAGCATAATATTTACAAGCAACATCGAAAAGAATAACTAACGCGTTGTTTAAAAAATCTTCAGATGTCATAGTGCAACGAGTGTTATCGCATTGTGTGTTTGCTGAAAATATTCTTAGACACAACAATCGTAGCTGGAAAAATTAAATACATATCACTCCATTTTCACGAGTACAAGAGCGATTTTTATGGCAACCAAGAGACATATCGTACTTGTGTGGTCAATGATTTCGTCATTTGCGGTATCTGACTTCTTTTTTTATCCGTCTATCTTTATACCGCCCGTCAGCAAGCAACTCAATCGCCAGAATTAATTACAAATTAGCCCTCTTGATCTCGGGTATCAAAGAGTCATCGAGTTTGCGTTTCGAGTTAAAATTTCAATACCACGATTCCTCAGCCGCGAGAATGCTTTGAAACGCAGATCGCTGCGGAACCGGAAGCCTTGCAACAAGTGCCGATCGAATGATCCAGCTGTTGTTTTATCCACGCTGTCGAACAATGTTGACTGAATGTTCGATTAATCTTCATCTGATATCGGTCGGTGAAGACCTGTTACACGATACTATGCAACGAGAACCCCATCACGAAACACCGTTTAAATGTAGTTTAATAGCCCGTACGTTGACCTGAGACGTGTCGTCAGTCGATTCATTATTCAGACATGGAATTGCGGGGGACGTGTTTGTGTGACGAACCCACCACGTTGCTCGTATGACTGTGCACATAAATATTAATTGGAACTGCGCTGCGTGGAATAATGCTATCGAATCAGGTATCATTTCATACTCGAGCGTGTAGAGTTATGGAAAATACATTCCATAAACGCTATTACGTTACGCGCACAGACACCGAGCTCGAAGTCCGCGCATAAGAAATATCAAAAGTAGTTACTGCCGGCTGCCTGATCTTGAATTCATCATTCCACTTGTGGCGAAGCATTTTCACCCGTCGCGTCGCGCAGAAGGGTGAAAACAAGGTCAGCCTCAGAGAATCGATAATCGGTCCCGGCAAGGAACTCTCGTTAGTCTGGATCAGGGTGCACCCCCCCCCCCCCCCCACTGCAACCCCCAGCGTCCACGCATCGGCTGTCCAAGATTCTCCACGACGTTCCATAAAAATCTTAACACTCGCACGGAGATAAGCCGATCCACGAAACCACGAGTAGATATAGCAGATCTATTAAAATAAAATTGAACTTTGATAACACGAAGTGACACGAGCTTGATAATAACGCGATATCCCAAAAGCTCCGTATTAAAGCCTTTGGTCTAGATAAAGGCGCCTGATAACGAATTGGAGCAGACGTAATAAGCCGCAGATAAGGAGCATCTTTATCGTTGGATCGACAACGAGTTGTGAGACAGCGCCGCAGCTGACAACGTATACTTGTCGTATATTTTGTCGTGGTATTTATATACATACTTGCGTGGCCGCAAGGACAATATAAATAATTGGCGTGTGCTGTAAGCAACGCACGTGCACCGACTGTACGCGAACGATCGAAGGTAGCAATTCAGCGATACAAGCACACCTTTCGGTCGTGCATAAAGGTGTTTTTAGGCTCGTTAATATGTGCAACAGTCGCTATGCACCTTGCAGTTAAGCATTCCACGTTGTTATTCCATCGTACTTAATAATACGTCTGCCGGATATTCTTGAAGGAATTTACTCATTTTCTTTTATTGCCCTTTCACGTTCACACCTTTCACATTTTTCCTACAAGTGAGGAAAACAGCACTGCTCGCGTGCGTCAGTACGCTTTGAAAGTCAAAGACATCGCTATCCCGAGTGATTTCACAGTTTCGCCTGATTAGATTATAAAATGATTGGCGTGATTAATAACACACCGGGCAGATATTTCGCCCCGACGCAATTTTAATTGCCAATTGACGAATGCCGCACACGTGCCGGCACTTGAAATTCAACATTTCCAAATTTATGGAATTCCCACCGACAATAACACGGTCGCGGCTCATTCTCAGCCATCATTCATTTGCATATGCTTCTGTCGCTTTGTCGCTCCTTGTTAACCTTCGACGTCGTAACTGTCCACTCCTAGATAATCTACTATCGTTCGCGAATGATTGGCTATTCGAAGGACGGCTCTGGGAAAGAGGAACTTTTCGAATACGAGGGTGCTCCCTCGCTTACCTCGCATCGGTCGTTCGGTAGCGAGGCATTCCCGAAAGAAATCATCTTCTGCAACACGTTTCTCGTCTTTCATGCTGCGTGTCGGCTGGCCTTCGCCATCGCGTGTCTTTTCCAACAACCGACAACCACCGCGTTTTTCATTGATACAGAATTATCGGTATCGGGCACTGTGAACCGAGGGAACGACGCGACGTCTGCGCGAAACCGAAACGCCCCTTTGAGCATCATGAAACGATTGGTTCGACGCCACGGTGATAAACAAAGAAGTCACGATACTGCTTATCAGTGCATGTTAAATATTTGACAAGACCTCGATTATTTAAACGCATTAAGTTAGTCGCTCTTTCGCTGTTGATAATTTTATCTCGTAGATAACACCGCTGAAAGTGTAAGGTGAATATCCGTCCTTTTTAACTTTCCTCTCGTGCCAGTTAAAACGAAGTGTTTACCTGTCGTCAAATTAGTCGCGGACGGATGGCCCGCAGGTACGCTTCAAACTTTTATTCGTGTCACAGATTTCGTAGGACAGGGATCTATTTACATCGCGCGATATTTATAGAGATAGTTCGATATCTAGCAGGGCTCACGTTTCTGAAACTGTGACCCGTTTCTGTCGAATTTCGGTGCAACTCGACGTGCCTTACCTACCCATCACGACTTATGAAAATGCGATTTTCTCAGCCGGCAGCTTGAGGAACGAGGAACATGGCTTTTGCCGGAGCGGCGACAAAAGCATGTATACATAGCATCGCTGTACTACATGTTTATTGCAGCCCAGCGTTGTGTATTGCATTTCCATGCGTTTAATCATAACAAGCTGATTACACAACATGTTATCGTAATGTCTTCGTTCCCAACGATAAAGCGACAGTGCTCTAGCGAATTTCGCAATAAGCGATAGTGAACGATGAATAGGTATGCCCCTGGCTAAACTTATCGAACGTGGCTCGGTCTCGGGAATGTAAATAAAGCCAGCAAACAACGGAACGTGAGTTATGTTCCCATAGATTTACCTTTCCGCTGTTCCTCGGCACTCGGAGCCATGATGGCAGCGCTCAGCGAGTTGTCCTTCTGTACACAGGACGTGTTGGATGTTGAACCTGCCAGCGTTATCTGCTGCCCGTTGCTTCCTTCTTGAAGGATGCCGGCTTGCAGGGCGAGCTTCCTCACGGCGAGACAGTAACCCAGAACCGGAGCCCCGATCAAGTCAAAACATGCGGCGACCCAAGGCATAACCGGCAAAGCTGGTCAACGGAGGTTCCTCTTGCTGTTCCTCCAGGGAAATCGGGCCGATCGGCAGATCGGAGATAGACGAGGATGGAATCAATGACAGGAAGGATGAAAGGGAGCCTGGCGACACTTCTGCTTGAGGATCCAGCGAGCAAGAGCCCTCTATTTGTACGAAATACTCGCTACGAACGTGTCCTATTGCTACTCCTCCTCCTTTCCCTTCCGCCCTTGACTCTTAGGCTAAAGTTCTTCCGAAAAATGGTCGCTGCTTGTGTGCCGTATGATGGACAACAGGTCCTCCCTCATTCCAATTTGCTTGATCCTCACCTCCGGAGCCAGTTTGCGGACTTCTTTGTCTTTTCTCGAAGAAAAGCCCAGTTCTCCGGTTCTGCCCCTTTTCCTTGATATCCCCTCTGACACTTCCCTCGATTTACCTTGCCTTCTCGTTTAATTACCGTGCAGGTTGCTTCTGTTTACTGCTGCTACAGAATTGCTCTGCCGTGCGCACGCGCTCCCACTATTTACTGGGTGTTTTACATAGTCACGGTGCTGCTCCACCGTCGTCCCATCCGTCGGTGTTCCCTTTTCGCCTCCTCTTCCACCGCGCCTTGGATATTTATACGTATGCAATGTCTCAACCTCTCTTTCTCACCCGACAGCAGCGAAGTGCTGGCCCAACCTGGTTTCACTTCAGCACTTTGTTCAATTGACCGACAGAGAATCAGTTCTCGGTGAACCGGTTTGCAGGATCAGCTCGGCGCACCGGGACCAGCCAAGGTTGGATGCAATCGAAGTTTTCTAACCAGCGTCCAGCCTGGCTATTCGTTGCCTCTTCTACTGACCACCGGCTCGATTCCACCTCAGATGTGTCACACGAGTGAACGCGCGAAACTATTTAGGGATTTGGAGCGTAAAAAGAGTGGAAATTTCTGCGAAAGCGGTTCAACTGTATGCGGCTCGAGGTAATTCCAGCGACTGGTGTTCCTTCATCCGCAGCAGCTTTTACCAACATCGACCCGGACCTGGTGAGCGCCCTCTGTTGCAGCCAGCCAATCAACGATTTCCTGACCCCTCTACCCGCCTATAGCAATCGCGTTCGCAACACGTTGTATGAGCTCACGTTTACCGACAAAATCTTCATATTTCTTGGATCAGCAAAGCACCGGCTAAAAATAATTCTGCAGATAACTTTTCGGGTGAATCGGAGTTAAAATATAAATGGGAAACATTGGGACCACCGAGGGTGCCTTGGCCCTAACGTAGGATATTCTGGCAAAATTATCGTACTACAAACTTACATCGCTACTGTAGCGTTCACCATGCATGTTTATTTCTGTTTTTCACCGACTTCGAAAAAAGGAGGTTCTCAGCACGATGCGTATGTATGTAACATTGCTCAAATGGATTGGCACTTTGTAAGTTAAACTTTATTTATCTGTGTTGTTTCGATCCTTCTTCACTTTGTACCAACTGAATTGGAAAAACGGGGAATTCAAGATTTATTAATCCTTCAGAAGATGACCAGAGAGAATATGATTCTTAATAGATCAATTGGGCCCAGCGGCGGTTAGCATTAACTCCTATCAGAACGTTCCCTTAACTTTATCTGATGCATTCACGTTATGTCCCATAAACTGTAGTCGTAACTTTTAATTGTATCGTTGTACGTTTACTCTTGCTCGCCATCCGGCAATTCAACGTTACGTAGACACTATCAATTGCGCGCAAAAGAAACTCCAAGATATGCCCGGTCGTGGTTCAAATCGAAAACATTACAAACAGATGACGATTGTTTACAAGAATTAGGAGACATTGCAGCTTTGCCTATTCTGCTATAACTGTGCCTGTGTTGAAATCATATTTGCTCTGATCGCTATCTTGTATGGATCGATCCTCCCTCTCCCTTGGCCTGCCAGCTGAGCAAAGTCCACATTTGTTTCCTCTATTTTCCCAGGGCCATTTAACGAACCAGTGCCCAGACGCGTGTACAGTCAGCATCATTAAGATCAGCCGGCAAATGGTAGATCATTAACGTCTTGACCTGTCAAATTACATCACAGTTTGATACGAGTACATTGTGCACGTTGCCCGCGTAAATACTTACGGTTAGTCGAATCGTTGGATTCCCTCGAGGTCATTGTATATCTATAATTCCCGCCGTCGATGCCCGCCGCCAATTGGATAATGTAACTTTTCCAATGACAAAATTGCACTGTATTTATGCAGCTTGTTGCGCAACGCGGTCCCACCGAGGCATGTAACGCGGCGATCTTGCGGTTGATCTGGAATTTTTGTGTACGAGGAAACAACTGTGATATGGGTAATTGCTCTGCGCGAGAAACATTATTCTTTCGCGGGAGGACAGTGAGTCATGAACGCAAATTTGCCAGTGGGAAAACGCAAGCTCGTGCCACAGTTTTCCTACGACTAGAATGGACTCTACTCCTACACGAAACTTGCAGTTTTATAAAATTAGCATTCTATGCTTTCGCAAATATGTTTTCCCAAGCACGTGGTTAAGATATATTTTCCACTGCGACAACCTTGCAAGCATCGTCGCTTTTTCACGATAACGAAAATGATCACGTTCAACGAATATGATCATCAAATTCTTTAGCAAATAAAGAGAGTGTTCTCCGTGGAAACTTTCGATTCACGGTGAAAATTCATTGATCGCCTCGTGAACGGAAGATTCCCTGCTCCTCCACCTACGTGACACGGTATCGGAATTTTTGAATTCGTTCAACCGATAAGGGAAGAGACAACGAATATCCTTGCACGTGATAAACGTGTGCTTTCCTGTCGCATGATAAAATGATGATAGGGGTCATGAACGATCGGGGGTAACGCGAACTGAACTCGGCGATCTGTTGCTAAACCATCGCGTATGATCCGTTAACTTAGCTCAATTGAGAAGAGAGCGTTGGAACATCTAGAATCATCGTCTCGCGAAGCAGACGGTCCTTGTTCCAAAAACGTTTCTGCCAAGAAAACGAACATTATCGTTCAGTCGCTATAAATAGAACAATGTCCCTATTACGTAGTACTAACCTATACTAACAGCCAATTTGTAAGACGGCGCAATTGTTTCAACGACCATTTCACGACTGTTAGCTTTCGTAAGGTCCAAAAGATGAATGAATCATAATGTGGTAGTCGTGTATGACGCTTTCGCGTGTGCTTTAGCAGGGCAGTATAGAGTTTCAGTTTGAAAGTACCGCTCGATGCGGTCTCTTTGATCTTCAGTTCACAGCGCATTACAGAAGATGGCGCAGCGGTCTCGATCAATACCAGTTGAAGAGTCGAAAGTTTGGGTTGAGCGCTTCGACTATTCACCGTACACGCAGCGCTGCGTGCTACGTGTCGCGATAAATGTTTGTCAAAGTCCCAACGATAATATGGCGTTTACCTTGTGGTCCCTTTTCGAAGCCACTTTGTTGTGCTTGAACGCTGTTTGTGTGTTGAACGAAGAGAGGTTTCTCGCCAAAGGTGAGCTTCCTTGTGGTTCTTTTTCTTTACGTTTATAGCCGCCAGATTTTAAATTGCGGAAGCTATAGGTTATGTTACTTTCAGTTGCCGTGGTATTAAGATTTCGTGGCATTAAACCGTTAATTGCTACTTTTGGTTTAAGTCACTAACGGCTTACCTACATGATTTTTTTATCGAATTGTTGCAGTCGGTTGGGCACCCTGGCAAAATGTCCAAGGATTTGGTGAACCACCTACTATGAAATCGCAACTCATGAACCTGGTTAAGTCTATACGAACAGTGGCTCGAGGTAATTAGCAAACACTTTGCAACGTGACTGGAGGATTTTTCTTTTATATATTCCTTAATATTTAATACTGAAATGTATGTTGTGTTTTCTGTTGCAGTTCCACTGATATTCCTAAATATTTTAACAATTATTGTAAAACTGGTGCTTGGGTGACATGAATGATTGAATGGTGTGAATAAAAGGACAAAAAGTGTGCTGTGAGAAGCAAAGACACTCAGTGATGTACATAAGTAAAACAATTAAATTCCTTCATTTTTTATCTTCACATTAAAAAGAAAGTGTACGTTTTATCATACCAGATAATTTAACTGTAAAAAAGAATTGCATTTTCCATAGGTATATATTTTTCCTGCCAGTACTTCAAAACTAGTTCCGCATACTTTTTTTTCCAATATATCGATCATATTTTCGATTTCCCGCAATTAAAGGTTAAGTTTCGGAGATTCGAATTTTTTACCGCGAGGTTACTTGAAAGATACTGCATTTCTTTAATTGCGAATGCTCGAGGAACCCACAAACTTCCGGTAACGGAACTTGTTTCTGTTCGATGGGTTCTCGATTGTTCCCTCATAGGCAATTCAAATGGCGAATCGGCCGACGGTCAAGCTGTAAATTATCTTGAGCGCCCAGGTGCAGGTAGTCGGATAAACCTCGACGTCTGCCTCTTTGTGTATTTACGGACGATGTAATGGCGTGCACGGAAAGCCAATGATTTTCCCGTAACTTTCTCCCCTTCTTCGCTTTCACAGGGTAGAAACATCTCCGCATAATCGATTCCGACGCTAGTGCAGTATTTGCATTCCGAATCGTTTTAATTGCGTCACGTTCATCATTTTACATTTATTATTATTCTTTTCTAATACCACGCCTTTCTCTTCCATTCGAGTAGTCTCACGAATAATACAATTTCCACGTCCTGTTTAATTTATCACCGCGATTAGTCTTTGATACTTTCGTGGGTAGAAAATGACCGTGTCTATTCCAACGGAAACGTGCAGCAACATTATAGCGGCGCGGTCATTTCTGGCCGATCTCCTTCACCACAACTGCTGTAAAGGCAGAAGTGGGACCGTGGTGTTGTGCAACCAGCTCGTCCGATTTACACAATTTCTGGGCTCGTGCTGGGACCCGTTAAAACTGCACGTTTTTTTTTCTCCCTCGTTGCAAGTGCGACCTGCATTCTCCGCACTCTTTTTCGTAACACTTATCGAGTTATATAAGTGATTCTTCGCGAGAGTCCGTCTTCCCTCCGCTCCTCATTTTTCTTGCCCAACAGACTGAGATTTTGATTCGTTGCAATTAGCGCGGATCTACGGGATAACTCGCGGATTTTTTCGTGGAGCAGAAACGCATTACGTAAAGTCTCGATCTACCCATTGAGGTGTGTATATACCTGTTTATTTGATAAATAACTCGAGACACGAGCGCACGTACCTACTACCAGAAATCATTATAGCCGCTAAAGGTGTAATTTAAGAAAATGAGAGAAATGGGAGTCCGTAGAACTTTCTTCTATTCTTGTTGCATCGTTTTTATTATTACTTCGTTGTTCAAAATCTGGGAAAGGATAACGTGAAACGCGGCACGTGGTTACACCACCTTGACTACACCGTAATTACAGCTCGCGGAAGGCGCTTATCTAATTGCCAGCGCGTAATTGTTAGCGGGTCCCATAATTATGGAAAAAGGCGCGAGTCGCGGCCTAAGCAGTTCGTTAAAAACATATCCGTTCGCGTTAACGAAGCGGTCGTAAGATGAAGCAACGCGTCATTCCGGCCAAAAGCTCCCGGCGCGGAACCGGGATTAGCGAAAGTAGATATGTACAACGTAGTGGCAGGGCTATTATGAACGGGCACGATTTTACGAGCGGCTGGCTGCTCGACAAAATCCTCTTCCCATAATTGACCGAGCGGATCACATTGTGCGTCACTGTGCCCGCGTTTTTCTCTCCTTTCACACGCAGCAACTTCTCCAACACTGATGCCTCTCCCGATTGCGTGCTCCTCGTGAAAGAAGTCGGTTATAAGTTTTGGAAAGGGAAGGATATGCTCGGAGACGCGGGCACGTGACACGAAAAAAAGAGAATGCAGCAGTTATGAATCATACGGTGCGTTTATGGTAGAAATTCGGGAGTAACAAACACTCGGTAGGTACGTCTCGTGAAATGCACGAGGGGTACAATACCTTGCGAAATGTAAAAGATGTATGGAACTCGAAATGGAAGGTAGTACGTACTCCGAGGCATCTTGTTCTTCCAACTGGAGCACGGATTCCGTTGCGTGCGCGTTTTTCTTCTTTCGCACGGCTTCTGGCTGGCAGGCACGTTTATGGATTATGCACGGCTCTTACAAAATTCCGCAGAGAGTCTCACAGTTCCTCTTCTTCTCTCCTTTCCCCTTTCTCGGTCTCACCATCCCTGCTGATGAAGAGCCGCGGTACTTTCCCCGCTGGACGTCCACGTACCTATGTACATAAGCATCTTAGAATAGGTGAATCGTTGATAGTTCGATTTCCTCGGTGTTCGAAGGAATGGCACTTTCCCGATTTCAATTATTCGTTTAGGAAGCGATATAACCACCACCTCACGTTCTGCACAGCTAACGACGTTTCTGTACCTACAGTAATTATTCTTAAACGATGGTTATCGAAAATTGCATTTTGCCCATTCGTTGTACATTTCACTTGTGTACTTATATCTCTCAAAGTATCGAAGATTCGTTTGATTCTCGTAATTGTTGCATTCTCACTTACGCAACTGAAATTGTACAACACAATGAAACATCCACTGTAATGATTTCATTTAGGTATAGTGATGGTGCGATTCATTCTCCATCATGTAGTATTTTAATTGCACCAACCTCGCATTGTGTTGCCCGATTACTTAATTCTGCAACTCATTACTCAATTTTTAATGACTTCTCGAAACGCTGGCGGCCCTGGATCAAAGTTATTTCGAGTGTCGAAGAGCTTTCTACTATTCGACTGGCTTTTATGCTAAGGTACCATTTTAATACCAACTACACTGGCTCTGACTACTATTTCTAATAAACATTATGCCACATTTCCATAAAGAAGCGATGATTAACTACTATTCTCCGTGCAACACCTTCGTGAGCGATATTTCTGATATAGGAAATTCTCACGGCTGCAACGTTTGCCCTAATAAATCCGTTACGTCCGCACAGAAGATTGCATAAAGAAGACAATTTAAACACACATAAGCGATTTAACGCTTCGTATCACGACTCATTACTCAGCGCCTAAACGTTTCCATTAGTGGCTTTCAGAAGTTTCCCCACGTCTATGATAAGCCAGGAAATTCTTAATGCAACGTGGTATCTTCGTTACATAACTTGGTTTAACTTCTCGCATCGAATGCTCGAATGGGAAACATGTAGTTGGATGTATCGCCGAAGGAAGAATTCTTGGAGGCTCGGGCAGAGTAGCGAGGCGAATCCACTTTCGAATCTCTGACCGGTGGCTAGGCTTCTTTGGTCTCCTTTTGCAAGCATCCATTAAACGTTACTCGTGAGAACCTACGCGATGCCCGGCAGAGTAGCTCGTGGCCCCCGGGGACCTGCTAACAGACAGTCTGGTTGGCTCCGATCGGCACAGTGAAAGGAGAAAGGCGGTCGTTTGACAAAAAAAAAAAATTGGGCGTCTTCGAAGGCGGAAGTAGAGAAAAAACGCGAGGATGAATATAAATGTGGCTGCCAGCGAGTGCAGGGGTCACGCGGATGAACCTCGAGTGGGTGGACAAAATCGTGACGTTGGTAATTCAGGAAGAAGAGAGGTCGTCTAGGAAAAGAGAAATTAAGGACAAGGAAGGTGTAGAGCCAGATAGAGAATCATTGAATCCTGCTTGAGGTCGGCAACGGAATTGAACAATGCGACTGCTTCAACGGTGGCGACGTTTTTTTTTATTTTTTTCTACAAAAAAGCCTTTATACAAGTATAAAAATGCGTGGTTAAGGAGTAGCATTTAAAACGTATAAAAAAATAAGGTGTATCTGTGTGTATGTGTACGTGTTTATTCACGTCAGCGTCCGCTCCGTCACTCGAGATGCTGTTCGCTTTCTTTTGGTTTTCGATGATGATGATTCTGCGCGATTCTAGCCAGGTTCGGTGAGGTACGCGTGTCAGTTCCTCCTCGTTAGCTCGAATCACGCAGCGGACGCTGTGGAAAGCGTGTGTAATTGTATTTACAAGGCGCATTTTCGCGCCGATCACGGCTTCGACTTCGGCTCCGGCTCCACGGCCTCTTCTTCTCTGTTTGAGTCTTATTCAATACTTCGAATCTCTTTGAGATCCATTTGTGCACGACTGTTTTCAGCTTGTTTATCACTGGTTCGATCCCTCGCGGACACGACCGCGATGACGAATGATTTTGGTAGGACAGAATGCGACACCACGTCGACGCCCGGATCGTTAAGCGCAGGGTCGGTCGTTCGGACGTTCAAGTTCACTCCTGAGCCCTGACCCGTTGAAGCGACGACCTTTAATCCCCAACGAGACAGGAGCTCACGGAGCCCGTTACCTTTCGTACGTACGCCCGCGATTCCATCGAGGATCGTGGCTCGTTGAAGCGACGACGATTTGATTTCAACGAAACAGGAGCCTGGGAATCCTTGTCCCGATCTTACCTTGTACGTACATCTTCGCCTACTTCCACCAACCGTGACTCGTCGGAACGACGACCTTCGATCGTAGAGGGACTTTCTTCCACCTTCGAATTGCTCCTTACGATTGGTCCAGCTTTGAAAGTTCGACCTGGGCGGCTCGAACTTCGCCGCTGGATCCCTTAACGATCTGTCCTTTGTACGACGACCTTCCGAGCGACTTCATACGCCATATATGTGTATTTCACTTGGGAAGAACTTCTCGTGGCGAGATTGAAACGCGGTCTTCCGTTTTTCTTTTTAAGGTTAGTCCTGTTCTGGATTTCAGATCGACCTTAACCATGTGCTTCTGTGCGTTCGTTGGTCAGAGTTCAGCTCGAGAGATGGTCGTGGTGGTCGACTGGTGTCTCAACTCGCTTCTTTCCCTTTCTCCCCCTCTCTCGCTCTCCCATCATCCTATCTATTTGAACTCTGATGACCGTTTAGTACGACGGTGCACCGTAGCTACCGCTGGGTCTGCTTGGTACTCCGTAGCTTCCAGATGGTCCGCTCGGGTAACCTCCAGGACCTTGAGAGATTTGGTTGAACTGCGCCACTTGGATGGCCTGCCTGATTCCTTCCAGGTCGACACCTACCACGCGTGTCTGGATGCTAGGTACACCGTAGCTAGAGCTTGGCACACCGTACTGGCTGGATGGGGCACCGTAGCTCGAACTGGGCGCATATCCACCACCTCCGAATCCACCGGTCTGTTGGGACTGTAGTTCTTCCTTTAGCAGAATCTGGCGGATCTGCTCGAGCAATGCCCCGTCGACGGAGGCACCTTCGTTGGTTTGGTAGCCGGTGGACACGGAGGTGTATCCACCACCGCCACCTCCGCCACCACCACCACCGAGGGAGTAGCCACCGCCACCGCCACCACCTCCGCCTCCACTTGGTCTGCTATAGCTGTACCCGGAAGAGACTGGTGGTTCGGCCAGGGCGAACCCTGCCAGACCGATTATCATGCACTGAAATTACAAAATATCAAGCTTCGTTAGCGTCTTCTTTTTCGTTTGACGAATGTACCGTTCGTTCGAAAGCGGGATAGAATTCCTGATAGAAAGTATCGACCGAAGGGAGTGTTTTGGGTATGGGGAGACGTGATTCGGCTGGCACCGATGGGGAAAAGAAAAATCGAAGCCGCCACGATCATTGAAGCGTGGTTGAAATTAAAGAGAAGCCACGGTCGAAAGGGAAAGTGGCTCGAGTTGTCATTTAAGGGGAAAACTCGAATTACCAGCGGAAAATAAAGTAATCCGAGCCGTGGATAAAACGTAATCCAAATAGCGAAGCTTCCGTATAGAAAATCATATAGAGACACTTGCTGAACGAAAGCCAGGGACACCGGGCACTAACGAACATCCCGCGAGTCTCACTTTGAAAATTTCTACACTTGTCCACAGCTGTATCGGTCGCTCTCCCTTTCTCACACTCATGCACTCACGCTTTCTGTCTCTTTATCTCTTTCTCTCTGGCTTAGGGTAATGTCTAGGAGAATTCAGCGTGCTTACCGCGATCAGAGGATTCATGTCGGCTTCTGCGATGCCGCTCGGTTCTGTGACTCCGTGGAAGGTAGACCAGGGTCCTTTATACCACCACGAGAAGCAGGGGGATTCTTGGGGCCCCCACGAAGAAGAGACGGGGGGCCTCTCGAGTGAGAGTAATTCAGCTGTGAGACGATTCTCTCCTCCCCCCCTTCTCTTCGCCCCTCCTCTGTCCTTTCAATTGTGTTCACTTCTCTCTTTCTCCGCTGGACATTAGATGCGTTCTTCCTCCTCGTCGACAATCCTCGACCCTCTGCCCTGGTGAATACCCGAATTTGGACGATGGGCAGTTGCGAAACACCCCTCTCCCGATACCTCCACCAAACGGATCCCAAGTTGCGTCCTAGACCTCGACTCCTTTCTACCCCGTTCCTTCGTACTCGAGCCATCTTACGATTTCGGTAATCGTGTTTGACCCGAAGCGGTTGTGACGTGATTCGATCGTGGCCCAGACTTTCGTATAATTACGGTCGCGCCGTGAGCTTTCGAACGGAATCTCCTCGAGTACTGGTTAGCTAACAAAAAATATGTAAATCCATCGGGAAAACCGTGTCTCCTATTTCTTGCTTTTATTCCCGAGAGAGTTTCTGGATTTTTACGTACCACCGCCTCATTCGAAATCACCAAGTTCTGCCATGCTATATGTAGACCGACTCGTACGACGTTTAAGCAGGCTTCCAAATCTTGTTAAAATTTCTATCATTAAAATTCTGCCCGTGCCTCGCGAACGGCACGTGAAACTGCCCATCTACCTAACATTACAAGTAGACCACGGGGGCAACCATTTTTTGGACGTCTTCAAACGTTTAACCTACTTCGTTGCAATTTATTGGAGCACGCGAAACACAAGAGATCGCCTCTGCCGCCCGTGACATTTATTGCTACAATCACTTCCGCTGATATTACGAAAATATTCTCGAAAAACCGGTGTTACCACCCCTTAAAGGGAGCAAAACGATTCCAGACTCTTCTTTATTAACACAGGCTACGTCGATGCTTTACGCGCTTCTTCGTGGCCGCTTTATGTAATTCCGTTGCGTAATCGAGCGAAACGAAAGAAAAAAAGTGTCACAGACACGCAATCACGAACGTGTCCTGGAGTCTGCCGGTAGACCGTTGATTCCTGCTCTCCAGGTGGAGAATATCAGGAAGAAAAGTGCGCGGTCGACGGTCGTTGTATCATCTTCGGCGGGAGAACTTCCTTGCGTTTCGAGTGTAATCATCGCCGTCTACGGCGGCGCGGCGGCGTGCTCGTCCTGCTTGCACTCAGCCGTTCCTACGATCGCATACAGGCGATACAGACACAGATGCACGTCGCCGCGAAGGAATATCAGACGATACCGGACGCTGTCCAGCTCTGGTCTGTCCAGCGATGGTACCATGAAACGAGAGGGAAAACGCTTTCTTCCATGTGGAATTTAATTATCCGGCTTGTGAACTCTCGACCCACTTCTCGACATATCCCTATCCGATGTTCCCGTCATCCTTCGCCTCTTTCCTTTTTCTCTTCGCCTGGTTCACTCCATTTCCGGGCGGATTCGCGCGTTCCCCCGTCGTGCTGCTCTCCAGTCGTTACTGCGGTGCTTATTCCAGTGTTACAGTCGCAATGAATTTCAGTGCACCGCTGGCTTGTTGTTGGAAATGTGGAAAGTAACGTGTAATCGATGTTCGTGGAAGATAGCATGTTCTAATTATCGATGAGGAAGGCAGGAAATGGTACATTGTTCTTGTGCTCGCATACTGTCTTTCGCGGTAATTTCTATTTGATAACACGCCGGTCAAAGCGCGTTAAGTTTTCCATGTTACGAAAGACGTGCTCGAAGCTACTTCATCATTTCTTCCGACAAAACCGAGGACTACATGCATGTATATGTTAGTTGAAAGAAGATAGTTGCAACTACCGGCTATTTTCGTCTTGGATTTAACCCAAAGTACGTCTCCGCGTTTCTTTACCGAGTGAAAGTGTTATTTTCGATCCTTGTAAAATACTAGGAGTGCGACTTTTCGAAATTCATTGTTACGAAACGGCTATGTTTGCTTGAGTACCGAATGGAGTACACAGAAGTAACGACATCCGCACGGAAGGCGTGATATTACGGGAATCGCTAATGCCCACGACAGTTCTTAATATATGGCTTATGTTGAGCCACGATAGTTTGTCCCCGTAAATTTTATCCAACTGAACAGGAGAAAGCAAAAACCTGCGTGGTTCCAGTGAGGCGGACACCTCACTGTTCATCGCGAGATTACGGCTTATGTTGCGGCACAGTATGCACCGGTACCCACACGCAATATTTTACGTTTTGCGATAATCCCGGGCTGCGCGAATTCGCAGAACGCCGCGGGTATTTACGGCAACGCAGAAATTCCTCAAATCGTATCCAAGACCCGCCGACGGTTTAGAATGTCATCGCGGTATCTTTCTGTGGAAGCAACATTCTTTCTTCGCTGTTTGAAAAAAAAAAAAAACAGAGAGATCGACCTACTTTATGGAAGAAAGGAGTCAAGCAACGCATGGAATCATCGGATATAATCAAAGATTACCGCGGTCCGAGCAGCGGTGTGCAGAAATTTTGATTTCCTTGATCGGAGCGCGCGATTCATCCAGGATCGTCGATCCCGATGACTCGTAATATTCTCCAGCCCTCCAGTCACGTCCCGCCGTGTACTGCATCCGAGTTTCTCGGATATTAATGCTGCAGGGTCGCTTGAAAGAAGGGGAATCCGTGGGCCTGGGGCTTGACTTTCGCTCGGCCATTAGAGCTTCTCCTGGACGGTCTTCTTCCTCTTCGATGTCGTTTAGTATGCGTGGTTTTTCTTGTATCTGGACGAGTCGGCTCGATTGCGACCGTTCGGACCAAATAGGGGAAGTCGTAGTTTCGTAGATGCGCCACCGCGGCGTTTTTCAGAATAGGTGTCTGCATTGTTAAGTAACGCGTCGCTCGTTCTAACTTTCATCGTAGATACAAGATAAAAGCGTCACTCAGGTAATTAACAATTTTACGTGGGGGGCATGATTACCCATTTGCCTAAGTAATTAAGAGGGGCCGTGTTGGCGCAAGTCCGAGCTGGCTCCGCTGGCTGTTGTAAACTTTCACAGTCGCTTTTTCAAAGAAATTCCCATCCCAAATCCCGCGTGTCCACAAAGAGAAAGGAAAGCACCAACTATTCGGCTATCTGTTCTCGATCTGAGATTCAAAATTCAAGAATTGTGTTACGACAAATATTTGTCGGTGTCCATTGCTATAAAAAAAACTTTTTGAATTTCTGGAATAGGTGTCTCGTAAAAAGCTACGATCAGCAGAAAATGTAAGCTATCGTTTCCTCGTTGTAGCACAGCGAAGATTCGTACAGTCGCGTAAGATGTGTTGCGAATCCCGCGAAAAAAAAAGTCCAACATGTAATGAAATCGTGTGTAATGCCGCGCGAGGTGAAAGGCTGTGAATTCGAAGTGAAAGGTGAAAGGAAAAATATTTTCGTTAGACTGTTTAGAAAATTCGGTACCATTCTGTGTGTCGCAGGCGAAAGGATCATCTCTAACTCGAGCCAGCCAGACAGTTCGGCATCGTCAGTGGCCGCTTATTAAGGAATCGTTAGTAACGCCTTTGTAACTATTAACCGGCTCCTCCATTTGCATGCCAGAGGCTATAAACCATGTAGACAATATAGGTAATTGTATGAGTGGGACAGTTGACACATTACCATGCTAATGAGAATGTTTGACTGATGTAAATATTTGCCATGTGCCGCTGAATAATGTCCTCCTTTTAGAGTTGTCTGCTACCACAGGCGTTTTTCGTGGTCGCTACGCGAATTTATAGCGGCAGGCTTAAATTAATGAATAGATATTTTTATCCGACGCTACGTGGAAGATTTACGGGAATATCCGCAAATTCTTCCAAAACATTTGCATAGCGAACAGGAACGTGCTCGTGCCTCTCTATTCGATAAACCAGATCCACTTTTGTCTGCGCTTTTACGGAATGCCAGATTAGATCCACTTAGAGGATTTTAATGCCGATGAGCGAGTTGGGAGGAGGGACTGTGAAAGAAAGATCTAGGGTAGCAGCGTGTAGAATACATACTCGTTAGCGATGTGCAAGTAACTGAAGCAGGTAGTACGATTACGCAAAATTGCTCACGGGAAACGGGGCAAGCCTGCGTTTAGCTGGACTATTGCACCAGAAAGGATGCATCCCTTCCCGACGATAATTAGACGCGGTGCTCTTAAATCATATGATCTAAATTATCTATGTGCCTTCGAAGGCTCCAAGAGGAGTGACGGAAAAAGTCAGAAATACATTACCAACGATGCTCTAATGCGAGTTTGGTCCAGTAGCTTGCATGGAGAGCAGCATAAACGAAAGTTGATCATTGATGCACCGAATAACCGACAAATCTGATTCGTAGTACCGCGATGGGGAGTGGTGGAACACATAAGGGTATAAAGTGATCTCATGGCTGAGAAATTGGTACAAGCAGGTAGTATCACTGTGAGAGCAGATCCTGGTGAGTTCGCAACAACGTTAGATGAGAGGACTTTTTGACGTATCTTGGCTGGTACATCGTGCGATGTTTATCTAAATAATAAGGACGAAACAGAAGAGCACTGCGGAAGGCCAACGTACGACATATATTTTAAACAATAAAAACTCGTTAGAATGTTTCAATGCAAAACTGAAGATACTCGTTCTTCGCGGTTATTGGTATAAAATGATACAGCTAGACATTAATATTATACAGTGCGAAAGGGATGTCGTGCAGAGTTGCAGGGTGATTTGCACCGAATCGAGGATGTCGAACCCGTGAGGAACACACTAACACCAGGTGACACTGTGTATTCACCGGCAAAGACCGGTAATATTATGGCCAGACGTCCTAGAAGATCTTCATGAACATCTTCCCATGTACGTAATTATCACTGTGGTATGTGAAAACTGGAGAAACGCTTCCGGTTGGTTTGTACCGGACGCGACAGGCTGGAATAAAACCCAGGCCTATTTATTTTTCGATCACCTGTCGGGTTATTGCTACGTAACGCCTACCACACCATCCAATCTTATCAGAAATTTTTCTCCTGCTTTTTCTTACTTGATTAGCGCCAAGAGACGTCGCAAACATCTCTCGTGCCACTTCACTTTCTGCGCGTAGGATCTTCCTCGTTTTATCGCCAAGCGGACTTACCTAAAAACCGTTGCGTAAGTGTAGACTGTTTTCATTTTAACTTACATTAGAAAATGACAATAGAGGTGTTTCTGCTTCGCCGAAGGCACGTTTCGTATCGCGTACTGATCGTACATTAAAGCGATAAAATAATTAGATTCTTGTTGACTGAACAATTGAGTACTTGGTCGGCGCAGTAGTAGTGGCCAACGGCTATCCGCATTCTAAAGTACTCTTTGGCATGAGATCCACCTTAGTTTCTCCAAAGTCTTCCATCGAAACTTTCGACAGTACTGATGCAACTGTAAAACAGAAGATTGTTATTTTTATCTATTTGATAATACCTGCGCATTCATCGATTTTCTCGTGATTCCATCGCGAAACATTAAACATTTCAATATTACGTTCGCGTTTCCGATAATGATTCGCGAATTTTGGTAAGCCACCCCCGATAGAATAATACAAGGTGTTAAACACGCACGACACCAGCTGTTTTCCGAGAGTTCGTTACTCGTCAGTCGTCACTCCTTTCGCTTCTTTCTAATCAGCTTGGCACCGTTTTAATCTCCCCGCTTTCCTTCCCGGCTCAAAATGCTTATTTGGCACCGTGTAACGACCATTAAAATGCTTTCTTCATCTTCTTTCCTCGTCACTTTACTTATACCTCTTTTCGCATAATCTACACCGAGCTTGTTTATATTTTTACGTAAACCGATTGCGCAACCACAATTATTACCAAGCTCCTGGGTGATTAATCCGTAATTAGCAAAGTTAACGTTAGAAGGAAACGGCTGTAATTTCTAGACCCAGTGGAGTGAAAATTTCACAAACGCGAAGCTTTATCTTGAAGGTAGAGTGCCGTGGTGCACGAGGAAGGAAACGTGGAAGAATAGAAACCGAAGCTGGTAAAAATGATGATGACGAAAAAGCTTGCTGGGCGAATGTACTTACCCGCGTGCTTCTGGCTGCTCTTTATCGGTTCACTTTCTTCGAAGAACCATCAAGGATCGACCTTTGGAGAGGTCGCTTAGACTGCGCTCGAGTTTCACCAGCACGCTCATCTTGTGCGCCGGTTCACCGTTACTTACGCTCGTTTATTCCAAGATCGATCCGCGTGCTTCCGTCTTCCCGTGGAGAACCGACACGATGCACCCTGAGAACCCACGCTCGACCTTACGTTCCGTGCGAAGCATCGAAAATTGTCTGCTGCACGGAAACACAAGATCGGCTGGCTAATCAATTGGAGTTTACCGAGGTAATTGGAGTTTCTAGGAGAAGAAAAGGAGCAGAACACTTGTAATTGGATTCTCCCAGTATGTAAACGTCCCTTTTAGTGTATTTTACATACTACTCGTCCTCTTCGCGATGAAGCTGTGCCAGGATACCAACAAAAAGCTCTTTAATATTCATCGCCGTGTACCGCTGTTCACCACCATTTCAATGAGAAATGAATTACATGATTTACAGTTTGGCGATCGTTCCCACAGCTTCTCACGGCTATCTGTGACACTTCTGACGGCATGCCAATAAATGAAATCGTCAACGATTGTCATCATTCTCATTTGCAATTATCATTGCATTTCACACTGCCAGCAACAATTACGCAAGTTCACGCGTCCTCCGCATGTTTGAACTTTTCGTCGAAGAATCGAAGCTTCGTGTAATCCGCGAAACCGACTTACCGTGGAGATTGAAAGATTAACTGGCTTTGAATATGTTCAAGTTTCTCGTAAACTCCATCAGTTATCCTGTGCCATCGATTTCCTCGCATAATTCAAGAGCTGCAGCAACGATTAAGAAACTTCTTCGATTCCAAGGTGGAGGGGACACGGGGCAATCAAAAGGCTGATAATTACATGCCATTATGTGGTTGGATTGTCTGTCATCGATCACCGTATCACGAGGCAGCACAGATCGCCCTCTGATAGCCAACCTGCTGTAACCACCTATGAAAGAAGTAATGATGACCCGGGTCGCTCTCACGCGTTTGTCTCTGTTGTTCACTTCCGCTAGTGAAAGGTGTATGCACACTCACCTCGGTGTCTACGGTAAAATGCGCTTACGTGCACCTACGTGCATCCCCGCGTGTGCATCAGCCTAGCCAAGCACGCCTCCTCTGTCAGTAACCGGCGATGTTTGCCTGGAAAGGCAGGCTTAGATCGACGCATCATTCTGATTGAAATTCTAACGGGTGTACCGCGAGAAACACTCCGATTTCTCTGTTAAATTTCCGCGCGAAGTCGACTTCGCTCGATCCGCCTTTCTTCCCGAACCAATATTTCAGAGCTCGAATGACCCATTCGTTAGGAAACTGTGGACGGTGCGAAGGACACGCCTGGCAAAGCTTCATTGGTATTTCAGGGAATGATTAATACTAGACTGTTTAGAATGTTTTGGTTGCTTGGAGTTCGCAGATGCGTTGCGTAATAGTTTACATACTCGAACATCGTCTTTCCTAGGCGTATCGCGTAAACACTTGAAGACGGGGTAACGATCGATTTAAGGAGAAAAAGAGAAACGCGGAAAGACGATCGGTGGTTCAATCGTCCACGAAAGTGTCCTTTCGGTATTCTTCTTATCACGTAGGAAGATGGTGACCGAACACGCGCGTTAACTTCGTATCATGATAGTAATGTATACTTGACATTTCGACATGGATGTTACGTAATAATGAGTTTTATGTCTCTTGGCCTTGATAACGACAATTTCTACAGCCTTCCTTCTGTATAACCAGTCGTTACGAATACTGCTTCTCTATTGGTATTTGATGGAGGAAAAAAACAGGTGTTATCCCGATTGTACCTGTAATAATTAACCTGTCCAATTTCCTTTGACAGTTGGGGAACGCCTTGATCTTGCTCAGAATGAAAATGATTTTTGAGAGGGTGACTATCGTGATACTTTTTTTGAGCGAAGAATGAAATCGGGAAGGAGCTCGCGCAGTCCTGTCACGCTTGGTTTTGTAATTCTAATAGTCAGAATTTCTAAACCATTTTATTTCGACCGATCCTGCGTGCCAAGTCGAACGACGCGTTTAAGATCACCACGATCGATTGCATCATTATTGGCCTAAATCCAGCCGATTTGTATTCATATTTAAGAACACACCCCTCCGTCTCTTATCCAAGTCTATTTATCGACGTAAAAGTAATTAACATTTGCACTGCGCAAGTGACACCGCGATAAGACCGTACCACAGAGCGTAATAGACACGCCGTAAACGTAATAGAAATGTCACCGTAATAATTAGAAATAATTCCCGGGTAATTCGCGCTATTACTAAACACTCATACTTCAGAAAGCGAACGAAACAGCATGTGTCTTTGCGAGAAGAAGCAATATATTTCATCGATATATAGGCAGAGATACATTAAAATAGATAAATCCCTGTAGTTCTGTTATTACATAGACATGTAGCAAAACAGGCCGGCGTGGGCCTTACGTTTACATCGAACTTTGCACTCGACCACCTCTGTCATTCAACCGTTGTGAAATTTCATTGTTCCACCTTGATTTCCATATACCGAGTGCACGTTGCATTAACGAAACCAATCGAGAGGTCGAATCGACTAACAATAATGTATAGATTATATATTCGTTGTAAACCTATTATCTAAAGGTTTAACAACCCCAGTGATACAGCGATAATCATAACTCCCTTCGTTGCGGTGTCCAAAAATCCTCATCGTCGCTTGCAAACGCCAATGTTCGGCAACGGCTTGCTCTTGCATTTCATCTGCCAGCCTTCCCAGGCCTTGAATCCCTCCCGATCGTGAATCATTTTGGCGCATACGATGTCATCTTGAATATCGTCATTCGCAAAGTCCTCGCAGCGTTTGTTGCAGAGGCCTCCAGTGTGCCCCCTGGAGCACCACTTGGCGCTGTTAATCTGGAAGATGCCGAAACTGTAACTGGAGGCTGTCTTCGGTCCCGTCACCTTCTGCGTGTTCATTCCGCTCTCGCTGTTCATCAGGCAAATCCAATTGCTGACGAGACTTCTCGGGATTTGCTGCTGTTGGAGCGCACGCACAGCCTCGCACATCGACAGGATCTTGGCATCGCCACCGGTAGCCGCCGCTAGGATTACCAGAGCCGAGACGACGAACCACAGCTTCATTTCTATGCTCTCCTATTTTCCAAAGCACTTGCCGCCGACTGTCTACTTTAATCCAAATAATGTTTCACACCGAAAACCGTTCGATGCAGCGCGATCGTGACGAGGAATCGCGCTGAAATGTGACGCGACTTGTTTTACCGGTTGGGTTGTGCGTCGCGAACAGTGGCCAACGATACAGCACGGCCTTGAGCTTCACTGATAAATTAATATTACCTAACCGCCGCGTGGCTGCAAAGTAGTCTGACAGTTCACGTGTCTGTTCTTCTTTCTTGCCGGCTGCGCATCTGTGTGCTCCTTGTCTTCGGTATTTCAGATCTATGGCCCTCCGATTATGCAGCTTCATCGAGCATACGTACGTTTCGACGATATTTCGCGCTGCAGTTGACAATATATTTTCTCCGCAGGGAGAATTGATAATGACAAGGAACGCAGGGTTCCCTCGAACGAAACAACTACGTGACAGAGGAAATAGCATTCTTTGCTGTGTCATAAATAACATGATATTTTTAGTCGTTAAGATTAGAACTGTGTTGTTGAAATTTTAATAGCCGTGTATTGTAAATTGTCCGCACACTGTCAGAGAGCTTCTTTGAAGCAGCTACTTACAGAGTCTGTGATGAGAAACGAGCGATGTTGAGGAAAGATTTACAGGATATCGGTTAATTGCAATGTTCACCTAATTGGCAAGTTTCGACACGATCCTTAAAGGAACCTTGAACAGAACCTTTTAAGTCAAAGGCACTTTCTAACTGCGAAAAATGTTTGCTCAGATGGACGAGATGAAATTGACTTGCGGGCGGATCGAACGAAAACTATATCTTGGCGGACTAATCAAGGTGTCGTAATGAAACCACTTGTTCGGAGGTATAGTAATTGATGCGACGCGAGTATGTTTAAGAGAGAAATTTTATTCAGAGTTCGGCGAAATGTCGGAGCATCTTAGTCGAACGTGAGTAGCGTGAGTTGCATAAATGATTACATGCATTTGCATGCTCAACTTTTCGCAACTGGTCTCGTGTAATTACAAAGACGATAAACTAGGCAGTATGTAAAATTCACAAATAAAAATTCTATACAAGGCACGATAATATCACATGTACTTACACAACTGATTTAATATAACGTTAACGCTAGGCTCTTAGGAGTATTGGCATCTTAAGTTACTCATTCGCTCATTTTCCCTTCTGCGCGAAGCGATCAGTAAATTTTTTGTAGATTCACGATCCTTCGGAGCGGAGGAATTACCATACGATATAATAGTAAGTTGTAAAAAAGAATAATATACAATCCGTCATGAGAATGAAAAGTATTTGGCGCTGGTATTGTACAATGCGTTAGTAGCAATGAAATAGCAGCAGATCACATTCATAGCACAGATAGGTGGTAAAATTTTACAATTCAATTGCAACATAATCGATGCATATTAGGATCTAGAATTAATACATATCAGTACGGGGAATTTGCGTTACGAGCATACGGTATTAATCTAATACGACAATGGCTTTGGCGATTACGTGTCGATTTTAAATATTCAGTACTTGTACGGCACTTCAGCGTAAAAGGAATCATAATTACATGGTGTATTTACAATATTTCCTAGCTACGATACTTCCTGGCACCATAGGTTGGTAAATGCTAGTCCTAGCTTAACAATCAAGCCATCCGAATCGCCATCCGTCTTCAGGGAATCATTTCTCAACCCGCAGCATTCGTGAGGTTCGCTCTTCTGGCTTTGGCAAATCGCAGAATATCCGGATTCTCGTAAATCGTTTTAGCCAGCGTCTCCATGCCCGCGTAAGTGTCAGCCTTGGTCCCCATGCACATGGACAATTGGGTTTCTGAGAGATCTTTGCTGCACTCCACCTCGTGATAAACGTGCACCAGGTTCTTGTCGGCTGCCCTGAAGATCTTGATATCCGACTTGACGACTTTCTCAAAGAAATCCACATCTTCTTTTCCCCATCCTTGAATAGAGAGATCGAACGCACCCACTGCTTCGTAATCCTGTCTGTACAACGAGACGATCCCGAATCCAAACTGTCTCCAATACCCGGTCGTCTCGTCTATGACAAACGTATCTATCTTCTTCGCGTTCCCGTGAATGATCTTCGGATCGTACTGACTAAATACCACTGGGAAATATATCTGTCTACCTAGAAGAGTGTTTGCTCGTATTCTATAAAGTGCTGAGTTGGTGAATACGATGTCGACGTCGACGAAAAACATCAGATCGTCGGTCTTCAACCTCGAGACTCCGAAATTCAGGGCCCTGGCTCTGGAAAAAGTTCCGGAGACGGGCAGAATATCGATACTGGCGCTACGGTACTTGTACTTCAATTGCTCGATCAGATCTATGGTTTGATTGAAGAAATTCTCGGTGCTATGCCGGTAAAGAATGACCAGCAGTGCAGTCCTCTCGCCACTCGTCAGACAAATCTCTTCGTAGTTGTGTAGGAACCTTTGGAAAACTTCGTACCTCCCTGATAAAGGAAGTATAAAATGAATGGTCTTGCCTCTCACTGGATCCTCCTCCTCGGAGTTGAAATTCAGGTTTAGGAAACCACCGCTGAATATATTTTGCAGGGACTTGTCGTTGTATCGATTCCTCCGCGCTGCCTCGTCCACTTCCTCTCCGTTCACCGTTTCCCGTATTTCCAGTCCTGGCAATAAGAGAAGTAGTATTAGCTTCTAAATTTCCCAACGTTTCTTTCGCGCTTCGCGTAATCAATTTCAAAGGAAGGTGGAAAAATGTTTTAATAGGAACGTAAAAGGTACCGGTGAAGTGTTGATGAAGATAAACGTGTCTTCTAACAGGCAGCGTAACCTTCCTGCCTCTGTATTTCCGATAAACCAAAAGAAGATCCAGTATTGTATCGGCACCGTAAGAGTCCACTCTCCTGTACCCGTATAGGGTTGACCTTTCCTCGACGACTCTGCCACGCTGTCGCGAACAAGCGTTTATGGAGGCCATCACTTCTCTCGTGATGTCCTCGAGCCCCTCCTTAATGTCGCTGTGAATTCTTCTCCTGGGATTGGAATCCGTTAAACTGTACTCCGACCTCGACAGAAAATCCCAAGGAATTACTTCGTCACTGGTCGTCGGTTTAAACGATCGAAGACCCGCTGGAACACCTGCAAAATTCATCAGAAATTCCGGTTGGAAAAAATGCCAAGGCAGATGCAGCGGTGATTAAAGATGAACGTTAATTCGATTAAAGCCCGCACCGTCGAGTCTCCAATTAAAATCCATCGAATGGATAGCAAAGTGACAATTCTAATCTCTCGTTCCATTAGGGTACCTATTTAACTTTTCGACGTTGTCACGCGGCCACGGATGTAAAACCGGACCAGTCCATACGCCGTGTCGCGCACATCGTTACGAGACAGGCGTGAAATACTCTCTAAGTGCAGAAGATGGAAATGAATGGAATCATGATCGAAATCCTGATCGTTTCGTCTGATGGGCTGAAACGAATCGTGTCGTACCTCGTTTCAGCATCGCCGGCCTCTGTCCGGCGATCAATTCGCACGAACTAATCATCCTAAGTGGCTCTATTAATAACGCACATCCAGGGAAACGCGATTGTTCTTGAAATCAACGGCCCGAATGGCTAGCAGACGTCTGTACGGTTCAAGAGCTTTCCACAAGGGCGTCATTGGATAACGTGCGTGTTATATTTGTGGAATATCCGTCGAGCTTCATTTCACTTACCTATTATTTCCGTGTCACCGGGGTATTCCTTCGAATACGGGCTGACAGGGAACAGTGGGACGCCTTCCGCTATCTGGAAATTCCTCAGATCTTCCACATTTATTCCCAGCTGTTCAGCCATCGCGTAGATGTCCCTGTGAAGATTTAGCCTCTCTTGCTGCACGTCTTGTATCTGAAGTCCCTGGAACGAAGAGAAACATCTCTTGTGAGACTGGAGGAAACGATTGCGGGTAACGTTACTCACGCCGATACCAACCCTCATGTAATTGTGCAGCCTGTACATGTGTGGTGGGCTTTTAACAGGATGCAAAGTAATGGCACGGTGAACTTCTTTTTTCTTCAAGTTTCCGGTGAACGCCTGTGCCCCGCTGCTGTTATGGTACAGAATGGACTGCATCTGTAACAGTGAAAGCGTCCAGTCTCGTCAGCCGTAATTACGATTAAAGGGACAGGAATAGACGGCTGTCATCGCGACGTATAGTTTGAGAGACCTTAAATCATTGGGTCTCGCGATAACGATTTTATGGCGATTCGAACAACATTCTCGTAAAACTTCGATATCATTGGTGGATGTTTTAATGAGAAGTTGCTTCGCGCAACTAACTTTCGTCGCAATATAATCGCGACGACACATTTAAAGCTCTCGAATATAATAATACTCGAATGAGTCTCGAGGAATTGCAATTAACAGAAGCAGATACAGCGTTAAGGTAGAAGTACGAAGCTCCTGTCGGTGTACGACCGGTAATAATTATTATCAAGACCGCGAGGACTGCATCTTACAATTAGAGAAACACTCGGCCACAGAACAAGTGTTAATCAAGCTGCGAGACTGGGTGTGGTGGTCTCCGGTTACAGAAAATTATTCTAGTATTACACCTCTCGGGTTAACTTGATCATGTTGTAAGACTATTCGCTTCAATGAGTCCTTTTTGCAATTTGCATACCTCGTGGTTGAAAGACAACCAAAACTTGAATTGATAACGGGTCCAACTTCGCAATGCCCTAAACGCGGAAGGGACAGTTTGCAATCACATGTCCTAAAATTGTGTTTCATTTGAAGCAATCTCGATTTTTTCCTGAAAATTACAATGCCAGGAGAAAAGTCTCTGTTAAGATATAGCGTAATGCCGAAATCATAAATCTGTTGGAATAAACCAATCATGGCCTGATCAATTAATCGCTTGATAGAGCCCGCGTTCAAAAGGCCCACGACAAACACTTTGCAGTTGTTGCGTGTCGTACGGATGGCTATTAAGTGTTTCGACCTTACGTCGAGTGTCAAGACGAGAACGAATGGACTGCCAGTAGGTTAGCAGGGTACGATTTGTTCGAATCTAACGACTAACATCCTCATCCGTGCATTCTACCTTTGAACCGAGTTGTTTCAATGAAATCCACGCGATAAGGGATCCTTGACACGCTTCTACTATTAATTTAAACCAATATTTTCAATGCTGAGAAGAAAATCTTCGCTCCGGTAATGCAGTTCCTGAAGATCATTCAATTCGAAGGGATCACTGGTCGCTCTAATTGACAATTCGAATTTTCCCCTCGTTTATTAGGATTTCCTCAATCCAGAATAATCTTTTTCCTCGGCACACCGGGTGACCGGGGTACAAATGTTTCATTGGATCGTGTTTCGGTCAATGTTGTCGCTAATAGAGTGACATAATAATGCGCTCGACGTCGCGCAACATTGAACGCAACCGTTGCAGTTCGATTAAATTATTACAAGAAGTAGTACGGAGATTCAAGCACTTCGGCCTGCAAATTGTTACTTAAGCACTTCGGCCTAATGCTGAGTGTCAAGATGGAGAAGAATGACTCGATCTGGCCACTGGGTTAGCAGGGTACTATTCGCTTGTACTTAACGACTAACATCCTCATCTGTGCATTGTACCTTCCGAGTTAACCCAATGATAGCGTACCCTGTACATGATGCAGATGCGTAGCTTATGTATTTAAACCTGTAATACATACAGCGTGGATCCCGTTCAGAGCGTAATAATATTATAGTACTTGCAACCTAAGCAACTAAATAATTTCAACAATTGCTCGAACCGTTCAGTTAAGCAATTCACTCTAAACGGAACCAGAGAGAGCCCCCCTTGGTAATGGTTAAATATCCAGCAGGATATAAATAGATTCTTTATTTTCGGAGTGAAGCAGAATTTTGCTTGGAATTACTATTAGGTATCTCAGAGGACTTCCATTAGCCGAGCAGACAATGGTAGAAAGCACGAGCGCGCACGTACAACATTTTGTGGGATAGCCCGTCGTTCTAATGAACCATGAGCCTGACCTGCTGAACAAATTACATGCGCCATGCACGTTCATGAACATGACAGTGTGTGTGTGTGTGTGTGTGTGTGTGATGTGTGCACCAGGAGAGAGAAGATAAGAGGACAACTGAAAATAGATTTAATGTTGTGTGAACGGCAGTGAGACATGCGAAGCTGCTGAATGTAAGGACAATACAGGGACAGTTTCGCGAAGGGAAGAAAACTTGAAAACATGAATTGCAAAGCAAGCTGATGGAACAAAGGAAATTACCTCGTAGCTCCATGTGCAAGGTATACCGGCGTACTTTTGCACACACCTCCCCAATTCGACGTCTTCATGAGTGGTGTACAAATGTCTGAGACAATACTTGATGTGCGGCACGATTCTCCTCAAGGTCTCCCTGGACAGAATAACACCTGGCCCGCCCATACAAAAATTCTCGTCATACTCCAAGGATAGCAAGCCGAATTCCTCGGAGTTCCCCCTGCCTGCCTGGCCGATGTACATGGCTCTCCTGGAATCGACCGATCGCAGCAGCTTCTCTAGACGATCGGTCCTCACGTAAACGTCGTCGTCAGCCCTGAGGAACCACTCGAAACGGTCGCCGTAATTCTTCCACATGTATTGGAGCATCATGAACGACTTCTTCTGAGGCGGGTAGGTATCGTCGACTCGCGGCAACGGCACCAACGGCAGATCGGGACAGTTCTCCGGCACGACGGAACTCTCGGACGAGAAGAAGGCGATTTTACCTGGAAGCTCTTTACCCCACGTCTCGTAGACAGCCTTGGCTCGCGTATCAAGGTACTTGCTGGCCGTCATGACACCCACGAAGACCAAGCTCGCCGAGGAACTGTTTATCTGTTCATCGTCGGTCAGCTTGGGAACGTTTCGAGCCGACGGTTTGATCAGCACACGTGGCCCGGGCATGGAGGACGCATAAATATTGAGCCGTTGATGATGGCTCGACGAGAGTATCCGGTAGCTTTGGATGAGGAAACCTAGGAGAAGGCCCACTATCAGGCCCAGAACGGCGCTGGCCAATCCACGTCGTTTACGCATCACTGGGTGATACGTCACCTCTTCCATTGGTACTCTACCGGGGTCCCTGGACCTCCGGTTGGGTTCATCGTCATCTTTCTGACGCCCGTCGTCGTCTTCTTTAATGATTTCAAGGCGCTAATTAACGTAATTGCCAGCAATTCTACGGACGATCCCATTTCTCCTCTTATCCGCCCAGAGCACGGATTCTGCTCAGACCTATTGGGCAAACATTTACGATCTTCATCAGATTCAATTATATCAGAGTGCTCGAACGTCCAAAATTCAAGGGACATGATCAGGACCGAGGCTTCTAACATTTCAACGGCTGAATTTCAAGTAAAGATATCTCTTCATTACTGAATTAATATTTCAGAGATTCCCAGGAGCATTCTATCCGTATTCACTGGACCTTGACACGGGTTTATTAGCTATTTGAAGAACAAACTTTGACTGTGTGCTTTTCACCGCTCTCGGCAAGGCTACAAAAGTGTTCGTTGTTTGGTCAGCCATGTAATTTTTTACGTCAGAGCCGAGGGACTAACGAATGTGAATTAAACGACACTGATTACTTTTATCAACGGTATCTTATATTTAAATATGACGCAACTGAGAATTCAGTTCGCGATACTACTCACATCGAATCCTATCGTTAATTCCGTCGCCTGCATTTCGATGATTTCCGTGGACACTCCACAAGTTTCCGAGGAGCTTACTAGTCGAATGTCCATGATAACCTGAAAGGAACATAAGAGTGTGTTTGATAACGAATAGAGTCTGCGATCAGCGATTCACAGACAAAATCTGATACGATCAATATGTACAAATGCCATCTCGAAGGATTGAGGTCGCACACGTGCCGAGACGTGTAAGGGTCAAACATACGTCAGCAGCCTACTCAATGATTTTTTTTCCCAATCGCAATTACCCCTTGATTTATAAATACGTTCCCTATTTGTCCGAACGTGATGCCACTAAATTGATACGGTAGCTCGTATTCATTCGTCGTTTTAATGGTGCCAGGCGCGAAAGGTTCCACCAGACAATTATCGATCTCGACAGTCGATCCAACCGCTCTTTAAGTCGAGTGGTGAAATTTATTTCAATAAATTCAATTACAGCACTTCCATTTGAAACATCGGGCGGTCAACGCGCATAAGTCTTCCAAATTATTCAGTAGTCCAACGTCTTTTTGAGCACCTTTGTGTGCACCGCGATAAGAACAGAGCGAGCTTTTATAACGAGAATAATAGTGTGTTCAGAAATAAGAGCACAGCGCCGTTATAAGGCCGTTCTCAGTGAATTAACCTCGGGGTTCTGTTACTTTCATGGGCTATAGCCCATATATGGTGGAATTCTTATTCCACGTGCTGCTAAATAAATTTAATGTTCCCAGCCTTCCAGTCGGTGCTTCGAATTCTTGATGCACGTATCGTTGAAATATTTCTGTCTTTTTCCTTCAAACCAGACGATAAGAATTTTACAGGAATTTTACCGAAACGCCGAGCAATGTTAGACTCTCATACGGTGATGCAAGAAACGGACGTTTCCCTCCAGCATCTCCTATTCTGGTAGCCGAAATTTATTCTCTAAATCGGCGTAGACAAAGCGATTGTCCCTTGGCGAAACTGGTTCCAGGCATGCTAATATACATATCCGAATGCGGGTACCTACTTATTGAATTTTGCGGCGTGACATATTTTCTCAGGAAACAAACGAGAGTGGTATATATCGTTGAAAGAGTGTAAAGGATTAAGAGTTAAATGGAAAATAGAGGAGTATCTATTATTTAACGAGAAAGGACCTCCTTGTTAACGGTAAATTGATTGTGCGCAAAATGCGCGATCGTCGATGCTCATTGTCGATTGTTCCTAATCATTATTCGCGCACCCGTTTCCGTTCTCACAATCCTGCCAGAGGAAAAACGAAGACTCCCGTTGAATTCCCCCGTTAATTGGAATTACACTCGCTGTATAAAATTGCTCGCAGAAACGCGATACTTGAATTCAACGCTGGCTTGCGTTTTTAATCTTATCGGCCTGAAAAATAGGTTACTTGAAATAATAATTCACCTTCAAGATTATTTCAAGAGCGAACCGTACTTCATGCTTCGATTTCGTAACTCATTACGTCTGTCTTTGTACAAGCTCACATTCAAGGGAGAGCGTAGAGATCGATGCTTATCTGAAAACTTCACGTGAATACTGTTCGAACGTTTCCGGGAATCGATAGCGATCATTCCGATAGCGGTGTTGACAATTGCGATTACATAGGCGAATCCTCGAATCTACGAAACGCTGGGGTTCGTCCCGTTGAAGGATACGATTCGAAGTGACGTGCACAAACGGGAACGTAGGATAGCCGAGAGAACCGGTTTAAGCCAAAAGTCAGCTCCAGATCTCTGCTAGTTCCTGCGGCAGGTACTAGCAGCTAGTTCCTAGCTCATTACGACCAGGATGCGGATGAACTCGCGACAATGAGTTACACGGTGCCGGAAATGCATTCTCCACTCCGCAAAGCCAAAAAGCATAGGTGCACTGACCTGTCTCATCTCTCCAAACTACCTTGACGATACGATTAGGAACTGCAAGTATAAAGGCGTCCGCGGAGAGAGTATGATTCTTTGTAGATTATTTGAAACGTGTTTTGAGAATGCCTGCGGCAACGGTTTCTTGGTACTGTCTGAGAGATTATGCAGTGGCTCGAGAATCGGGAATGTCTCGTATCAATTTGAATTACATCTGCACTCGCGATGGATTTACATACATCGCAAGACGAGTCGGAATAGAGCGCGGTTGGCAGGATAGAAACGTGTTGCGGTCAGATTCTTCATGGTTGTCGGTCCGCATTAACTTCGGAGCGATCGTATGTATTTTCGAAAGACTGACCTGACCGGCAGACCCAGCCATTAGGAGTAGTTACGAGGAACGGGGTCTCCGCTAATTGTTCCCACAGACATTGAGACGTGGTCTAAGGCAGAATGATCGGAGCAGGGACACGTTGGTGACCAGATTTGTCCTAGCCGTGACTCGAATCGGAGACAAGCGGTTGCTCAATCGACCCGGTAGAAGTCTCGAAGAGTCATCGACTTTTCAACTCCCATCCACAATAATAATGAAAGGCTTGCGGTTCATGGAACAGTCCCCATTCACGGCAGAACAATCTTATTAACGCTGGCTCGGCCTCTAAACAAATATCCTTTGTGCTCCGGCTTCCTCTTAACTTATTATCGCGGAAGCACTTGCCGTAAGCTGCCCTCGCGAAACTTCGAATTCCCTGGCGATTACAATGGCACGTTCGGCCGACTGGATTTTCACCCACCCGCGAGACTTTCTCACGATCACTGTTACACGAAAAACTTGCATCGTCTCACGCGCGTAACCATCTTCCGATTCACCCAATTAATTGCCGACAATTTAACGATCCGTTCGCATAAAAAAAAAACACCGGCGCGGCGAGCGTCTCCTCGTGGCCAAATGGGCCTATGTGCCGACGAACGAGACTTACTTCTCCAACTTGATCCGACCGATTCGTTGGGCATCCACGTGGGTCTAACTGGTGCCGAAAAAAGCCGGGTTACGGCCCCGTCGCATCTGCCGTTGCATGACAGAAACCGTAAACGAGGAGATGATGAGAGAAACGTGGAATGGTTGAAACAGTGGTGGAACTGGTCACAGACGTGTTGCAAGCAGGATGTCGGGACGGCGACTGAACGAGACGAGACCGACGAGCCGGCTAAGCAAGCAGTCAGGCTAGTAGTCAGCTACACAGAGCCAGGCAGCTCGATCGGCTGGTCGGGGTCTACTAAGCTTTTTAACGGATGGCAGCGAAACTTTTCGTTCGGATGTGGAGGAAACGAGCCGATACGCAGGCTTCGCACCACGCTCCTGACCTCGGCAACCTTCGACAACCTCTGATTCGAACCTTTTCTGGTTCCCTGTTCCCGCCGAGGTCGCTGATACGGATGCTGGCTGGATTCTTCGAGATTTCCAGATTGCACGTGCGCACATTCAGACGGAGGGAAGAAATATTACGTAAGAACCTCTGGTATCCCCGAGCCGGCTTATTTTCTGGCTTCTTCACGTGTCCGAAATCTCGACAGATGGATATTACAGCCTGCCAGCGCGAGCGTAAACGTACAGATGGGTGTAACACGAAATGAACCATAAGATTAACCACTTTTTAACTTTTATATTTTAACGGAGTATCGATATAGGCCTGATTTCCTAAAATTTCAAGCGAACCGTACCGGTGAACCGTTCACGGCTTCTAAATTTAGAAGCTCCGACCCCCTAAAAATATTCTTATCTGCAGGAATGCTATGCGTTTTGAGGGGTGACACGAATGACGGAAAGGAGAGTATGATTTCTCAGAAAAATTTTTGTGAAATGTCTACACTCGCTATAAATTTGATCTATATCGCACAGACAAGCACAATTATCTTCGCTAATCGAAGATCTTAATCCCGATATCATTGCCGTTTCAATAGCTACGGACAGTAGAGTTTTCACGACTTCTTTATTGCGCAGAATATTCGGACTTCGCATTCGGCTGTCTGATAAGAGCGCCCCACGTGTTTACTTGGGCGAACGCAAAGGGAACCAAGATGCGTATGCGCGCAAGTATATCTCGTTATCATAATGTACAACGAGGTGCGTGCAATAAATGTACAATAAACACCTACGCGGTCGTCCCGTGGAACACAGCGAACGTTGCTGAACGCCAGCTAATAGTAAGAAGAGTAGAAGCTGACACACTATAGCCTCGCGTCTGTAAAGCAGCGACTTCCGTCGAAATAGAAGTGAATTGAACTACCTTTACGCTTCGTGAATTTCATATTATCTTTCGTTCGCCACGCTCGATCCTTGTTCAAGCGGAACGATCGGATTAAGACACGAAGGAGCGACGTCGATGTGTTTTAAAACTATCAGAAAGTTCAAGCTGTGTATCTTATCGAGCGATACACGACACGAATCGTTGCCCCCTGGCTAAAGTTTTTTCATGTTTCTTACGCGATCCTGGGTGTAAAAGAATCGACGATATTAATAGTCACGCAGTGAAATTAATTCGGCTCGCCGGATGAATCAGTCGAAGGAAGTCTGCTAATGGCTAACCAAGTTAAATAAACTTATTTTTAGCTTGCTCGCAGAAATCCTTCGACTAGAAAGAGGGGGAACACAGGCGAATCGATCCCTCCAATTTTACACGTGTGGCGGCTTCGATTTGGCACATCTCTGTTACAATATCTCAGCAACATGCAGGTTTTATAGTGTTCCAGGAAGTTGTGATCTCTGGTGGCATATGGAGGGGACAAAGGGGTGAGGGTAAATAGGCAGCATACAAGAAGAACCTAGAAACAGTCCCTTGCTCTTCGTGTATTGTAGATTTAGAATTTAGAATATTTAGGGTGAAGTGATATCTTAAAAATTTTGTGGAACAATTAGGAATTTAAAAGATATATATCATAAGTACGGCTTTAAAAAAAACCCTCCAAAGAATTTCTCGCTGAACATTCAATCGTGCTGATTTCGTATTATCGCAGCTTTATCAGATAAGATGTCTGTGTCCTAAAAGACTTAGGTGTAAAGGAGAGGAGAATACGCACGGAAATTTAGCGAAGAAAATATCAGATATTTATTCCATATATTTGATTGTTTACTATTTCATATATTTGTTAGTGTAAGCGTGATTTATATGTCGTGCTTTTTGCAGAAGTAATACTGCCTGAACGTACTATTTCAGTTTAAGCAAAACGTTCTTAATTATATTTCACGGTAATAACGTATGAAATTACGTAGATATAATGCCCGCATCGTTTTGCATGAGTGCCTTATGAAATTATTACTGGTAGAGAGACTAATGCGTTGCACAATGCAGTGGTTCTTATGCATTATGCAATGACCAGAAGATTGCGTTCTATGTAGGAAGAAACTGATTATGTTTCTTTTCAAAAAATAGAAGAACCTGTGATAGGTATGCGATATATTTTTACTGCTAAAGTGCTTTCTCCTTTAAATATCCACGAGCGCATAATAAAATGAGAACAATTAAACGTTCTGTACAGATTAGTCAAATCCTGTGAAATACATTTACAGATAGGTTATAGGGAATTCCAATTTTCCCGCCAAAATCCGAACAAAATGGCGCGATTCAGCTATGTGACGACAGATCGTTGAACCCAGATACACTACTGCATTCAACTAATATATTGACTGATAAATATTCTCTAATTATTCCTTAACATTCTCAGCAAAAAAATTACCGCCAATTCTATTCTTGAATGTTCATTTAAAGTACAAACCCGTTGGCGATACGCAATATCTTTCTCAGGGCCGTGCTAATACTAAAACTTATGAGTAATACTTATAAACGGTAACGATAAATCTATGCTCCGAACAATACCAATAATGTTTCTCGGCCTTTAAATACACGCTATTCACGTGCGACAAGCGCACTCGTGTAGCACGCGTCGTACTTATGAAAAATAAAATCCGAAGAGGTAATATTCGATTAAACTTAAAAGGAAGGGCGAAACGGTCCTCTATGGCCGTCCCTGTGGCGCGATTGTCCACGGTTGCTGATTTGACCAGTCGGTCGGCGGAAGTGACGCGAGTCGCTTCGTTACGTTTACATTCTGTTCTCGACGTCGCGTTCATTGTGGGGAGCCATTACCCTCGTCCGCGCTAAGCATCGTGCCATATTCCCAATCGCGTCCTAATACTAACAACATTCTCGTAGTTTTAAGTGAAATATTATGAGAGTGAAGACCGAAATGGACGACGACGAAAAGGGGTGAGTAAGAATTGCACGTTGGCGACTATCTACGGTCAGTTTTTTACCCGAGAAATTTCGATCGAGACGCGTTCACGGGCCGTCGGGTTTATTGCGTGGGATCTCCATTTGCGTATTGCAGTTCACCTCCGTATCCCTCGCTTTCCCCTCGGTGTATTCCTCATCTTCAGCTAAATCATTTACCTCCTCCTTGTACAAACGTCACCGAGTTTTGCGTTCTTTGCCTACAATCTTCTCGATACTCGCGCGACAAATCTTTTTTTCCCTCGGACAGACCAGTGGTTGGATATGTAGTTTTTCTCGCGAGGGGGGAAATAATTCATCGGTGCCGGTTGCCTAGACAGTGATCCTCTCGTACGCCCGGCTTCTTTCGGCAACGGAATGCCCTCGTTTCTAGGATCTCTGTTAGCACGTAAATAAGAAAAATCATTAAATACGAATATGATAGATTTTCGTTGAATTACATCAACGTGAAAGTACGCTGCTGCATCCTTTAGCTCTAGAATCTCGTATTTTTATGCTCCACATCCTGAAAGATCGCAAGTATTTCGATACTCTCTCGCTAGGTGATTCTCTTTTCGCAAGGCTCACTAACTGAGAATATTGATAGGTATTCGCCTAGATGTGTCGTTCATTAAGTCGCGTGTAAGTTTTTATTAATGCGTCGGAGTAAATATCGTCGCGAACCGTCGATTGACGTGTTGGATGCGCGCTATTAATTTAATGTCAATGAAGAAAATGATTTCGATTTTCAGTGTGTGGTAAATGGAAATTGCAAATATTTCGTTTTCCCAGTGGGTGTCACGTTAATTTTTCTGCAGTCTCGGTATAGGTACTCGAATCAGTACTATCTCGAAGCATAACTTTTCAATAGAATTAATCCATTCGACGTAGATCTTTTTATTTTTCTTCATTGATACCAATTATGTAATCATATTCTACATTTCCGCATTAACCACGCCACTTTATGCACTTTTGTTGCAGAAAGCTGTTTGTCGGTGGTTTGTCCTGGGAGACAACACAAGAAAATCTTCAGCGTTACTTTGGCCGTTACGGCGAAGTAATCGACTGTGTTGTTATGAAAAACAGCGAATCGGGCCGGAGCCGCGGATTTGGATTTGTAACATTCAGCGATCCCGCTAACGTCCCTTTGGTTCTGCAGAATGGGCCGCATCAGCTCGACGGGCGCACTGTGAGCATTACTTTCAAAGCCGAAGCTTGTCATTTTAATGCCCGGAGGTAAAAAAAAAAAAGAATGTTTAATCGTTTGTTGTTACAGATCGACCCGAAACCCTGTAATCCGCGCACCCAGCAAAAGCCAAAACGCAGTGGCGGCTTCCCAAAAGTTTTCCTCGGTGGCTTACCGAGTAATGTGACAGAGACCGACTTGAGGTCTTTCTTTACACGCTTCGGCAAAGTTATGGAAGTCGTCATAATGTACGATCAGGAAAAGAAGAAATCAAGGGGTGAGTGCATTATGGACATTATTTTTACTCGTGGGCATTGTTTGAAGTAGTCGCCATATGAGTGATTCTAATTTTATTCTTTGCACATAAAATGTCGGTTCATTTACAAATATGTTGAACATAAAGAATATTTCTAATTTTTCTTCACTTATTATGGAAGCTACGAAAGATGTGCCTCATAAAAGTTTAAAATAACTTATAATTATTGTCGCTTATTTTTCGTATTCGGAATTACAGTCAGAATTCTTGAAATACATTTTTTTTAAATGTTTTTAGTGAGTTTGCAATGATAAATATTAATATAACATAAATACTGATTAAAGTGAACAATGTACCTAATACCCTGTACATACCGAATCAAAAATTCTGACTTGAATGCAGCACACCCATTATTTTAAATACAATATCTAAATTTTATCCAATTATTAGCGTAAAGATTAAATATAAACATTAGAGCTAGCGATTAACCAATTAAGGGTTGAACATGTTTTTCTAATTAAGCCAGCCTTTGAAAAGGGTCATCGAACTTCCCCTGCTTGATTACCCTTGTTTTTCTTTCTAATGACCCTACTCTTGTTTTCTTTATTAATTATAATTAATGCATCCTGATTCATAGTCATCTTAATTAATATTATTTGTTTTGGATATATCGGGTGGGGAACGTAACTGGAATCAGTCCGATAATTCCGTAAATACCTATTTTAGCGAAAAATTTGTTCAGGCAAATGTTGCATATTTCGAAAGTGTCCATATAATGCACCATTTCGGCATTTTTGTCGGGTTTAGTTTTTAAAATATCAATGTTACTTTAAATTTCATAGATTAATCAGTATATCATTATTGACATGTTGTAATTGCCGAGAAGATTGATTTGCCAACCTAAAGTATTGTTGATCTTCATGAAAATTTCGATAAAAAAATTCGACATTCAATCAGTTGAAATTGTAAGGGTAAAAACATAACGTGGGAATTTTTTGCACTATTTTCCTCAATGAAATGTGGAATTTTCTGGTCTGAGATCGTCTGAAGGTCGACACGTTAGCGTTAGATGGACAAATTTTTATTTTCAGCAGCTACAAGAATACGGCAATATATACATATAGTAAAAAAAAAAAAAAAAAAAATAGAAAAAGTAAGGTGACCTTGAAATTTGGAAAACTATTAATTGATCTAAAATTTTTGAATAATACATTGTATGACCATGCTGGAACTTTTTTCGATATTTACCTAATTCAATTTTTGCGGATGTCAATATTTATTCAGTTATCATTTGCGTGCCCCACCCTCTTATTTACGAAATAACTTATGGTCCTCTACATAAACTGAAACTGATGTGCATTTTATATAGTTATTTACATAGTGTTTTTATCCTACTTTGCTGCTCTTAATAATTCGCCTTGTCTTACCTTAAAGAACGTTAAGATGCTTTATGTTATATTAAATTACATTAAATATATTTACACCTATTGTCATTTTGGCTAAGTTTTATTAAGAATAGGCTATTAAGTACATAAGTTAAACGTACATAGCTTAAGTTGAAGTTAAGCTACTAGTAAGATACGTTGTAAATCTTATTTTTTATTAGATATTATCCATCTATTATCTTATCCACTGAATAATACACGTTTAATTATATTTATCTTTAATCAGTATATGTGTTATATGAAAAATTACTCTTAAGTATTGGTCAACAGCATATTATTACTATATCCTCACATAAATTAGGATGTCATTGATTTCAGTGGTTTCTTTGTACATGAAAGTTCTTGCCTTAACATTGGTGTAGGTATTTATGGTTAAACTATTAGTAAATATTCGTGTTTGTCATCATAGGCATATACGTACCTTTTTTTTTTCTTTGAATACTTATCGATTTTTGGTGGCTGCATTCAAGAAGTCAGTGTGTGAATCACTTCATACATGTTTTACATTTCTAATAATATATCTATATTATTTTGCACAATTAATGTTTATATGACACGCATTGAAAAATACTGACCTGTTTAACGAGTATCCTCATTGATATATGAAGGTTCCTCGAAGGGTGCCGCGAAAGATTTCGTGTTAAAAGCAGGAGATATCATGCTTCTCGATATAACAAATAACGTTAACGAACATTCAGAAAACAACCTTACAATTTCCATACATTGTGTGACTTGTGATTAATGTATAATTCCAAACAAATATAATTAAAAAGCTTCTTTAAATCAGCCATCATCAATTTTTTAGATTAAGTATCTTATAAACGTATTTATATATTACAAATATATGGCAAATTGAAAAGTTATTAGATGTAATGGATCAGTTTGTACGAATAAAAAATGCAGGGAATAAATTGTAATGTTGGTTGTATACGATGATGATAAAAGAAAAATTCAGAAGTTGGGATTAAGTGGAGAAATGTATTTGTTGTATAACTGCATGGGGTAATTTTTGATATACTGTCACGTTTGGACGGCAGGATTTGGCTTTCTCAGCTTCGAGGATGAAGATGCCGTGGACCGGTGTGTAGCAGAGCATTTCGTCAACTTGAATGGAAAACAGGTATAGCATACCTACACACTAGTATCTATATACATATCACTAGATTACTGTAATGTAAAATAATAATAAGTACAAGATTGTTAGTATAATTTAATATTATATACCACATAGCTTTACACATTAATGTTAGTTATAGTACTTATTTTATTTTACACAATTTTTTCGTACCATGTTATACGTAATCACTGTATCCTTAATGATTATTATATAAGTATCAGTTCAAAAAAAGATAAAAAGAGAAAAGAATTAGAATAACGTATATTATGCGCTACATAAAAGATAAAAAAAGTAGAATATATTTAGAATCTGTGTAAGACTTGGCGAGTTTTAAAAACATAATTGATAGTATATTTATATAAAGAGAAAATTTGTTAAGGAATTATTAGGTTGTCTTAAATCTATTTACATGAAAGTCCTATCGACTAATTCTGCCGTAATCGCGAAAAGTACGAAAGAAACAGCTCCATACGATTCCTTTTGCTTGTTTGATTTCAGGTTGAGATTAAGCGTGCAGAACCACGAGACTCTTCTAGTAAAATGAACGACAGTCATCAGGGCCAGTGGGGTCCACCGCAACCTGGTGGGCCTCCAATGGGCATGGCTGGGAATATGGGGCCTATGGGTGGCCCGAATGGACAAATGGGTGGACCTATGATGGGTGGCCCGATGGGACCGCCGGGAAACATGATGCAGCAGTATCAGAGCTGGGGCACTAGTCCTCAGACTGGTGGATATGCTGGGTACACCACTCAGTACAACTCTCAGGGTTGGGGTGCACCTCCTGGCCCTCCTCAGCAACAGCAGATTCCACCACCACCCCATCATCAATGGGGTAGCAGTTACAATGTGCAGCCTGCAGCAGCTACACAAGGTTACGGCAGTTATGGTGAGTGAGATACATTTCGATTTAGTTTTATCTGGTTCTTGTTCTGCTTTGTTTGCATTGAAATTTGTATACGTGAATTGGAAACTATAACATAAGTTTCTCTTGATTTTCAAGTGATCACAAATATTCCGTAATCTCGAAACTTTCGAAATCCTGGAACTCAGTTGTCTCATTACAAGCTTCAAAATTATATGTTCCGTACGATCTGTAAATGTTACGAATGTAAGTCCGGTCGTAATTGTAAATGGTGTTAACGTTCACGTACAGTCTCGAGCTTTTAGACTTCTCCAAGTCATTAACGTTAACTCCATTTACACATTCTTTAAGGATAACACACGATAGGGTCATAGTCACAATGATTAGCAATAACTTCGATCCTCTCCTCTCCCCCTCCATCCTCCTGGAGATGTTAGGAGAAGAAACAGATAGATAACATGAGAAACCAAATACTTCTATGATATACGATTATTAGTTATGACTTCTTCGATACCCGGTGGTGGTTATATCATAGAGAGAGAGAGAGAGAGAGAGAGAGAGAGATCGAGCGAGAGAGAGAGAGAGAGAGAGAGAGAGAGAGAGAGAGAGAGAGAGAGAGAGAGAGAAAGAGAGAGAGAGAGAGAGAATACAATAGGGCATCATAAATATCAAATCAAGTTGAAAAATCATGTTGCTTCAGATCCATTATGCAGTTGATGAACGCGTGCTTTTTTAAATATCGCGTGTATCACGATGCTGCTATAAATTGCATTTCAATCCAATACTTTATTATCTCCTTTGAATGGAATCATTTCGCCCTGCCATTTGCACACAGTGAAATTCAATCATCATTTCAAAGCAGAAAGTATAATAAATTCTCCGTAATGTGTATCTTCCTACGATAAAGTTGCCTGTTCCCTGGTTTCGAATGGATCTAATAAACATGTTCGAAACATTGGGCCTCATAATCTTACTCATAAAGTTTGTGCTTGATTTTCCACGACAAGAATATGAAATTTTATAAGAACAAACTTTCGAAAAAAGAAAAAGAAAAGAATGTCGATGTCTATACTGCAATGCATTAAATATACATAGATACATAGTAATTGTAGTGTATTCGTGCATTGTAAACATTCCTTTATCAGTGTCACGTGTGTTATCTATTAAGAGAACCAAGCATGAACACTTATGTCGAACGACATTGAACGTGTAGTGTTGAAGAAACACTATAGCACATTTCATGAACAGAATTAACCCATTTAAGTGCCAAGACTGCAGCGAGCGTCAAAATGTCTGAATTCGTGAGATACATACCAAATATTTGTTCGTATTACTTCTCGTGTCCATTGCTCTGTAAAAGAAAGAATCATTGAATTATTTACGAACTTTTACATTTTCAGAAGAGAAGATATAGAGGTAAGTTTCACTATCAGTGAACCCATTGCTTAAAGTTCGCATCTCTTTCCAGCAATTCCAGCAAATTTTGGTTATCACCAAAAAACAAATTATTTCCTTTAAATTTCATAATTTGGTTGTACACCGCTCACCTGTGCGTGCTTGGCACTGAAGTGGTTAATTGATAGCACGTAAAGATAAAGCACGTTTACACTGCTGCGACAGGGTCCTGGTGGTTCCTTTACCGCCAAAAGTGGCACAGGAAAAGCTTGTGATACTTTGTGGCAGGAATAGGATCTGCTCTCGACCGTGTGCGGTGTCTTCCACCAGCCGTGGATAAACTGTTCTAAGAAATGGCCATCTACTTATTTAAGTATCAGCAGATTTACTCGCGTAATTTCCTAAAAATCAACAGCCCTACGTAGAAACACTGGCTTCAAGATATTGGTTGGTGTTAGTAGGCAAGTTCTTTCGTGTCGATTATTAATTCGCGCGCGCGGAGTGGCTCGATGCGCGTTGCCCCATTAAAGTGTACCACCTTGGAGGGTGTTTGTGAAGCATGTTCTGCGACAGAACGTTGCAGCAGTGTAGACGTAGCCTGAAACGAAGCATAAGAAGAGGAAGGTGATCGGTGACACGTGTTTTGTGTGATTGATGATCGCAGGTGGGCCTGCGGCGGCCGCTTCAGGGGGCTATGGGCCTACGGCGGGTACTGGCGGGGCTGCGGGGGGCGGGCCCGGGGGTTCATGGAACTCCTGGAACATGCCACAGAATGGGCCCCCTCCTGGGACCCAGCCACCACCACAGCCCCCTCAGCCCAATTCCTCGCAGCCCAACTCCAACTCGAACCCCTCTGGCCCGCAGGGTGAGTCAAGCTCAGTCAAACAAACTCTTTCCTCTTTCCGCCCTTTCGCATCATACAGTTCCATTTTCACATAGTCGAACCAATCTATTTACACTTACATTACACTATTTGTTTCTCTATTCCTGTTTCTTTTTAATAAGCTAAGCTCAGTCCTTTGGAGTTCCGTTCTCGATCATTGGGATATTTTTATATCGTGACGACTTTTTCGTGGTAATTCCGTGTCTCCTTTCGTTGGTTAAACATTGGTCGCTTGTGGCAACAATGGCAAACTGTTATTAGGCACGATTTTAATCAGTGTAACCAATGTCGATCATGTTTTATTCATTAACACACGGCGTATTCTTTAAGGCTGTTAATCAAATTGTATTCCGAGATTATTGCACTGTTAAGTTTTAGTTTTAGATTTAGAATCCTGTACTCGAAATAGGGTTAACGTCGAAGCCTATTACCAAACTAACGTAATCGGCTATCGTGTTTTGCGGATAAGGACAGTTTTTATACATAGGAATAGGAAGAATGCAAGTAAAATTATTTTATTACATTGTAAGTGAGGTGAATTTTACATTTTTACTCAATAAAATTTGTTTCTATTGTGAAATCCTGTACAATTCCATATTCCTTGGCATTTTTAATTAAAAGCATGTATTTCTTTCATTGTACCAATTACGAATATATACTTACTAGGTACAGCGTAAAGGACGTTAGAGTAGATGTATGTGCTTAGACTACTTTCTATGCTTATGAGTGTTTCTAGATGGTATCAGTAGAAACGTGATGATCCGAATTATTTCTTTTCCCATTTTGTATTTTCTGTTAAAAGTTTAATCACTTTTGTTCGATATGATCCTCCTAAAAAAGGTTGGCTAGTACCCCTTCAGCAAGTAGGCTTCGTCATACTTCTTCCAATTAATTACTCGACGACGCTATTAGCTGCAGAGTAGGCATTTGAAACTAAGTTTTTTTTTCTCGAGAAATGATTGACTCACTGTAATGAATATGATAATGCAATCCTATTCTCGCTCCTTTCATTTCCTACATTGTCTACTCGTAGAATCCCAGGCGAGCTTACGTCTCTTAATATCCCGAAGCCCTATTAATTTTATACTTTTATGTTACCCAAGGTTCTCTAAATGTGTTTCGAACGTTAAACCTGGTTTCTAAGCATTACTGATAGGCCATTAATTTGCTCTTGGAAGCCTGAGATCGGTATTACTTTCCGCTTGTTCGCATTTTCTTTGAAAGTCTCAGTACTTACAATTAGCAAATATTGAATAGTAAACGAAACTCGAGATCTTTCAAATATTTGAATTCAAACGTGCTAGCTTAGTATTTTCATATACATGTGTATAGTTATTCGTAACGTATTCGTAAACATATGCAAGCTATCCGAGATATATTTGAGATACTTTGAACGTGAATCGTGGACCTGTACGTTCGTTTGAGCCGCGTCTAATAAAAAAAATTGTTCCCATAGTTGAACGACCGAATTGGTGATTCGTGGTTTGGTGGTAAATGTTAACGAAAAGTATCGAAAATGTATCTTTGGCGGAAGAGTAGTTCCAGCTTATGAATAAATAACGGGTGGTAAGTGTGGGATACCGGGTAATGTTACGTTGCAAATCGATGTTGCAGGTGACATGTATTCGCGACAAACCACCGGCTCAGGTGCACCTGGGTCCAGTAGCAGTTCAGCTAAGACTCCAGATTATACTGGCTACTCCGCATATGGTAATTACGCTGACACCAGTTATCCTCAGCGTTCATATCAGGGAGGAGAAAGCAACCAAGGTGGGTATGCCGCCAGCGCTCCTAAACCCCAGCAAGGCTTTGATTTCAAAGAGTGGCAAACCTCATGACCATTTTAATTGACCCGTGATGGAGAGATGCGCTGAATGGCTTGGCCTTGCTCGTGGGTTATTTCTTATTACATATTCAATAAAACAAATGCAACATGTGTATTGATCTGTGCCCGGATCTGGGACATTCCTTGCCATCCTGTGTTAGCAGAGAAGAACGGAAAAGTTTATTTTCAGAAAATTGCCGCTCGTTGATTCGAGAGAGTCTTTTTAGATAGTGTTTTCGTAAAATTTAGCATCGATTTGCACGATTATGTTGGATCGAAATGTTATTTAGCTTATCCAAGCTTTCATTTAGTGTTCAGAAGTTCGTTGCCGGGTCTAAAGAGTCGTTTCACGCAAAGAATGTCTCGGATGGAGCTAGCATGTCGTTCGCGAGCGGTCGTATATTTGCAGTTGATCCAATAATATACTTTCTTGACATATCTTTTCTGTCATTTAAAAAAAAAAGAAGAAGAAAATGCATCTGCCCAAGCTTGTAGAACGGAAGTGTGAAGGAAACGAGGGTATTGAGTTGCTAAAAAAAAAAGAAAAAGAAAAGAAAAAAAATGAAAAGAAAAGAAAATTGATTTCGTTGATTGATCGCTCGCAAGAACGGCCCGTGATTTTGTCGGGTTCGAAAATAAAAGTAGAAAACGGCAATATGAACGGAACTACTTATTAACAGAATGGAGAGATAATAAATATATACATATATACAGGCAGATAAAGAGTGGAAGATTAACACACCCATGGTGCAAGCGAATTTTGTACATGGCACTGGGATAGAGGATAGAAAGCGGAACATAGAAGTATTATAAGAATAATCTAGATCGAGTGGAATAAGTGAAATAAAGCAGATAAAAGCGAGTGTAAAGAAGAAGGGATGCTGATGATTAATTACTTAACAGCATTTACAAGGGGGTGAATGAGGTATCTCGTTTGAGAAATTCTTCTCAGTGGATGGCACAAATTTCGATGCTCGTTCACCTCTCTCTCTTATACTTTTAGTAAACACTTCGGTAATTTGAAACTAAGAATAAATAAATGAAAGAACTATTATTATTAACGGTCTCCAGTGGAAGGTCAGCGATTGACTTGCACATTTGAGACACCCGTCCCTCCACGATCTCGTATTTATTAAATAGTTGTTATGCTGGGCAACCGAAAGGAAGAAAACAAAATGGAGTAAATAATTAAGTAAGGTGTTCAGACACACATACACACATACACACACGCAGGCTGACTTATACCTAAACTACAGAGATAGTGTAAAATAAAAATAGGATCATTTTAATACGATGTATGTATAATCTATGACTCTTTGACAGCAGGGTGCAGTTTTCTTAAGCATATTTCTTTCTGTCTATTTTCACGTCGTATCACTACTAGTAGTCTTTGGGACGTACCGTCTAATTCCTTTCCCTTCTACTCTCTTTCGCTTTTGACTTTCTCTGTTTAGTTCGTCTAGTCCTTTTCCGTTTCCAATGATCCGAGAGTTTTATCGCGTTTGGAAGGAAGAGGACGAGAAAATGAACTAAACGAAACGAGAGAACGAGCATGAATTTTTTTTTACGAAAAAATAATGAAAATAAAAGTTGAAATAAATTGTATCATAAGAACTTCTTGACCGTCAGACAGGTTTCTGTACGGTTGTATTACATCAAATACGTGGAAACTAGTTTATTTTTTACCTCGGATTTATAATAGTTAATTATTAGGCACGTTTAAGGCTACAATTATTGTTACTATTATTATTACTTCTATGATAATTATTACTATTATACTACTATTATCATTATGAAACTATTTACCACTATTTACTGTTGCGACTGCTCCTACGGCAACCACTACGATTGCACTACTATTTACACAATTATTACTGTCTATGATAATTACAAATATTGTACGATGATGCTTATAAGTGTTTAAATTTTAGATGATTAGAAATGAGATCATGGTATATCTAATGGTTGGAGGGAGGGGTATTTGTAAACTTGTGCGGTGTACTCGGCGGGGGGCGTCGATCTGAAAAGTCTACCTGATTAAATATATGACTTAATTGTATTTACTCTGTAGGATTTACCATAGTTCTAAACAAAAGAAAAATATTTCGGAAGAATGCTCTCAAATGCTCATGTTTATTACTGAGCGGGTCGCGTTGTGTCTTATACTTTGTCAATAAGATGTCGCAAGTATTACGCTAATGTAATTTTAAATTTTTTACAAGGTCACAAGGTAATTAGTAGGTTACAATAATGAATCCAACAATTTGAGTAAGCTTCCTCAAGTTATGATCTCAATACGGTTAGTGTTTCTTCATACCCCAACTATTCATTCTCTGTTTCTTGTCAAATTGTCCATTCGTCAATTCGTCAATTCACCTTTCGTGACTCGTAAACACCGTTTTCCACTTCCTATCAAACATGTTCTGTGTCTCTTTTTTTTCCACCTTGCTTGCTTTCATCCCATCGAAGCATACAAAACGAATCATTGCGATCGACTTTCCGATAAATTTCACTTCGCATTTTTCAATTCGGTATATCTCCTTGTTGAAGTTGTTTGTTAATAACATCGTAATAGTACTGTAGGACAGGGATACGTAAAAGTTACTGGGATGAAGAGAAAGCATAACAAACGCGACTCGTGGAAACTTCTGGGATCAACGCAATAACACATTTACCGACTAATCTAAAGACAAGAAAAGACGAGTAGGGAGCTCAATCAAACGTAACCACTTTTTTACACTAATTATTGTTAATGGTAACTACACGAACACCTTCGACATGCATACTCTCACAGATACACATTTAACACGTACACACTTCTACGCGCATAGAAGTAAAACTAATTTAAAAAATAGGCCACAAGCCATTCAACATCCGAATAAAATAGTAAATTAATAAGAAGCTAAATAGGTAGACAAGGAAAAACGGTGACTTTGTGGTTGTTCTAAATAATACGTTATTTAATACCTACTTGAGTGGTGAGAGGGAGATTGAGAGAGTGGGAGAGCGGGAGTGTGAGGGAGGGAGAGAAAGATGAGAGAGAGAGAGAGAGAGAGAGAGAGAGAGAGAGAGAGAGAGAGAATCACCCGCGAGAGCGGCAAATTTAATAGAGAAAAAAAGATGTTTTATCTTTACGGCTGTTTTTTCAGAACTTATTTTATAAAGTAATATAATAAAAGAACGTAAACAAGAACCACTAGTATATCGATTTATGATTATAATTATTACTACTAACTAATTGTATTCCTTACTATTATCGATTTTTAAATAAAGTTAAAGCGTAATAAATTTAACAATTTTTAAGTGTATGCAAAGCGTTGGGAGAAAGTGAATATAACATTTGATTTATACACGCGTTAACAGATAATAATTAATAATGTGTTTGTTGGAATCGGTAAGCGAAGTAAATTAATTTATATTATAATTAAATGAGTCTCAGAGGGATGATTAAATTACTCTAGTGTGGAAGAAGGAAAGAAGTAAAACAAAAAAGACAGAAAGAAAGAAATACGATACAAAGTTAAATGGCTGCCTTGCCGCATTGTATATACATATATTTTAAGGTACGGTGGACGTTACAGTATCGAAGATGATAACGAGCGAAAGTGGTAGCAATGGATTTGAAAACACAGAAAATGACGACAAGAAAAGCGGGAACTAGCGGGACTATTCGAAATAATTCACGATTAATAATTATAACAGATAATATATTTATATTTATCGCAATATTATTAGTATTTTTCAATACAGAGATAATGCATCTAATTAACGTAATACGTAGCAAATAGGGAATGATACTTTGATTCTAGCCGTTGTTACTACCAGCCGTATTCGCGGGTTCGCCAATTCGCGAATTACGGCTTGCTCTCAGGGTTGTTACTGTCTGTTTTCCTCTTTTCTATTCTTTTTTGATTTCGTTGTCGTAAGTTCATCCTGTTTAGGTTCAATTACTCTTACAATTCTCGAGAGTCGTTGTATTTATATAGTACTTTCTGGTCGGTATCTCTTTCTCTTTATTTCGATTGAGTACTCTGCGCGCATCGAGGCATTTTCTGCTCAGTATTCCAAGAAATATTTTCCAATGTTTTCGTCACTTTCCATCATGGATTTTACTGTTTAATATTTATCCATCATTTTATAGGATTGAGAGAGATATAATTGTACATTAAGATTTAAGTATTGAAAACTGCAGACAGCTCTTAGATTTATTCTTCGTTACTATTCTAAGACACTACAACGGGGACAGTAAATAATTCGACTTTACAAACAGGATAGATAACTTTTACACGTTTACACATTTTTATCTTCTTTTCTTTTTTGTACAGTCGTAGGTTTAAATTAATGCTTTCGGCCTTTTCCTAGTGTGCCGCAATACCGTTTTCCCATTTCTTCATGCATTTCGTAACTTTTTCTCTTAATCGTTGTCTCCTTTCGGATTTTTTCCATTTTTTCTTCTTTTTTTTTACACGAATGGATTTCTCACAGATGTAATCTATTTAGTTACTCGCTTTCGTCTTAATTTAATTAGGTAGTGGACGCGTTAAATCATTTTAATTCTTATGAATACGCGTGCGTTAGGTTGCCAAGGAAAAGTTAAGCATTCAATATTTAAAAGAAAAAGAATAACGGTATAAATATATTATAATTCCGGGGGCGTTACATGTCTGTTTTTAACGTTAACGCATATTTGACGTCCCGCTCAATAAAGACTGGTCATATAATTAACTATTATACTTAAATACTACGTACTACTCATATGGTAATCTATAAACAAGAAACAGTTCTTATCGGTGAGTTTATCGTATCTTTAATCGACATTAATGTAATTAGTTGGTACCGTAACGACGTATTGGCCACTGCATTTTTTTTTCTTCTCTTTTTTACACGCTTGTATTATCTTTCAATTGATTCTACGACATTCGCATTTGCCTCTCTTGTTTTCTGTCAGTGGCGAGAAAAGAAAAGTTTTGTCACGAATATCACATGGGCATTTTTCCAAGGTGTAAGGAATAACGTTCGGGATAGTTGTTTGACAGAGGAATAGATTTAACGTATTTTTACTGGATTTCCAAGCACAAATCCCATCAGTGATATGCGAATACCACTGCCTCAGCCAATTCTTGATCCATCATCGGTTTCGTTATGTTCGATTAAAGACCCCAGAATTATCAATCTTTCAACTTGTTGCCAAGTAGCTTTTTATTGTTATCGCAGGCACAATAAGCATAAACGTCGATTAAAGTGAAAATTATTTCACGCTTCTTTCATCGCAGTAAAGTCCAACAATGAGGGGCGAAGATAAGAAGGGGGTGAGCGAGAGAGGATGGTTGTCATCGGTACAGGTTACTCGTGTACGTAGTGGCGATGATTTCGCCAGCATCGTGAAAGCAACGCGCGATTTCAAACGATAGAAAACAACGGAAAGGGATTTAATGATAAGGATGGAATGTGTGTCATATATGTATATGCATATAATACAGACGTACACACTGGTACACGCACCGTGGATATTCTAAATTACGATTACGTAGATGCCGTTAAGGAGAATTGAATTGTAGTTACGGGAGTGGTTTCTCTGAGTCCGTCAGGACAAAGTGTAATAAGAAAGAAAAAAATAAGAAATAGAGGAACATTATTTATAGTAGCTAATAGAGATTTAGAAGAGGTTTAACGAATTACGCGAGTTTTACATCAAAGAGAGAAATTCTAAATGTACGTTTATGTTGTTAAGTGCCCTGCTTACAAGTGTGAGAGAGAGAAAGAAAAAAAAAACCTATATCGACATAAAGGGTTGTTTATAAACGAGCCGTTTAACGACACGTTGTGTGCGCGAAAGAAAATCTACACGTGTACACACACTCATCGACACACATGTTCACACACCACTTCACACCACATTAAATGCTTCACATTCAGAGACTAACGGGCCGGGGGAAGGGGGTGGCAGGGGGGTGGGTTGAATTTTAAAGGGAAGAGGAATTAGAAGTTGTTGACGAAACCGTGTGTGCATTAGCCAGTTGGAGAAAATGCAATTAAGGCCATTTCTCCGTGGAATGCTACTTGTGAACCGTCATAATACGAATACCACAAACAGACAAAAAATCAGAATTTCTTTGAACGAGAGAGGTGTTAAATGCCAGGCCGCTATCTTCATTTCGCTCGAGAACGACCGAGAAGAATGGAAATATAAAACTAAAAAAAAAGGAAATAGAAGCAAACGAAACGATTTATCGCTTTAGTGAATGGAATTCCTACAGTTTGGAATGCTTTGTCTCGCATCGAAACGAACGAGAAATCGATCTACTTTTATCATATTTTAGTGTGAAGTATAAGGTAAATAAACGTAACGAGAAAAGAAAAGTCGACGATTGTAACGATAATAAAAATGAAATTGTTAACTGTAATAACATGACCTGTATACTTGTAACGTTTAGCATTATATTGGTAAGATCGTGCCCCCCTACGAGCCGAACGATTAGAATATTATAGTGGAACGATAGATAACGAGGAACCAGAGGAAAATAGGAAAAAATGAAAACGATATAATATGTGTTAGTAAGATTCGGTCGCATCGGCCGCGTTGGCTGTACCGAAAAGAGGGAATCGGCCAGGCTGATGCGACTTCGGAATGGCGAAAAACGTATCCCATGTTCATCGTGTTTTACTTCAGACATAAGGATACATATTTAAGGATCTTTACGCTCGCACGCTTTCTGTCCGTCTTATTCCCAGTGCCGCCAGAACAATAGAAAAAGAAACTCTCTGTACCGAGAGGGGTGTCCGACTTTCCGACGATATATATTAAACGCGTAGACGACAAGCTTACGTCGAAAGGCGGCAAACATACGGATTCGGAGCAGAGAGCTTTCCAGAAAAACTTTTCAACATGTAAATGGACAAAGTCGAACACCCCACTGTAAGCACAGTAGCAGTAGAAACGAAATTACCTGGCCAAAGCGCATTGTCTCTGCTCTTGAGGTTCTCTTGTGGAACCCTCAGAATACAAATGAAACGAGAAGCAAGGAGTGACAGGATATGATATGGAGCGAGAGGGAGAGAGGAAGGAAGAGGGAGGATAATTGAAGGAATAATCATGAGAGAAATTCAGAGCGAAGCAGAAATATTTACAGACAAAGATATTGAGAGAGAGAGAGCGAGAGAGAGAGAGAGAGAATGAGAGAGAGAGCGCGAGAGAGAGGAACAGGTGAATTTTTTGTCGCGATTAACATTATAATATTATGCGCGTTAACTGATAGTAACGATTTAATGAACGATGATTATTATTATTATTATATATTATTATTATTACTACTACTATTATTATACACAGAGAGAGATGTTGAGAGAGAAAAACACATGTTTACATGCTATTCTATCATGTATCTATATTATTCATTGCAACATATATGTATGTACACGCACTCGTATGTCTGCTCGTGTAAATGTATACCTTTAAAAAGCAGAAGGAGAAAATATATCGATATAGGGGCGTACGTATCTTTTTTTTTTTAAGGGTATATTATACACTATTCGCATGCACGGTGATTTTTCGTGCATGCGACATATGTCCACTTATACGTATATATATGCTACACACACTTTTCCGTACACACCACATGTTTTCTTTCGTTTGATTTTCTCTTGAAAGGGACGGCGAGGGATTGGCACGGGGGGGGGGGGGGGGGTCGTGGAAATCGAAAACATGGCAGAATCGCCCAGAAAAATTTGATAGAGGGTGGGGATGGTATATCGCGCAGGCACGAAGCGCGACAGAAATATATGACGTTAGGCAACGGGAAGGGAAATTAACGGAGAGAAAGGAGGGAGATGTGAAAGAAAGTGTACGAATGAGAGAGAGGGGGTAATTAATGAATTGTACTGGTTAGGGGGACGGTGGTAGAAATAAAATGATCGAAACGTGCGCTTTTCCCCGATGCATGCGCTACAATTTTAAATACCGAATCCTTTACTTTTATACAAGTACGTTTAACCGATTTAACCGATCGGCTTCTAACGGTAGTTTATTATCCTTTAGTGAATGCGATATACATACTGTTTCTTGGAGACTGAACGTAGTCTAATCTCCCCAAATGATATTTAATGCCGTACACATTGTTCAACTAACAATATTATTAAATGGAGTTTCGATTATTCATTCGGAATGCAGCGCTCAAAACACGGTGCGGGCAAATGCTACATACACGATACAATCCTGTTGGTTTACTGGGGATCGCTATTTTCAATCTCTACTACTTCCTTTGTTCTCGATGCTAGTAGCCGTTTGCTTTAGATATCGCTACTGCTATCCCTTTACTTGTATTTCTTATTATGATCACATTGATTTACTATCGTAGTTTGTTAGTACTTTGCGGTCGAATTTCTTTGTTTTGTTCTTGCGTCACAGATTAATACATTACGAAACTACCGAGATGTTTTAGTAGTGGTGTATTTAACGACAAAACTCCTGAGTTTGATTTTCAAGTGAAGATCGTGAAATGGGTTTTTCCGAGATGCACATACCACACACACACACACCCACACACACAGCATACGTCATATGTACTGTCGTCACATTTGTAAAAGTGTTACACGAAACTCGCGCGATCGTCGCGTTTGTCCGGAACGTACCATTTACTTTCCCCGTACAGGCGACGTGATAAGTTTCGAGGGATAAGAATAGTCGTAAATCATGTTAATAAGCCGAGTTGTTAGCAGACAGTGAGAGAATTTCATTCGCGAATTTCTTTGTCCTTGGAAAATATGTGAACGAGAGATGTACCGGAGAAAGCTGTTAGCAATTTCTTTAATCTACTACTTTCAAATACGATTTAACTCGCAGGCATCTCTTAGGATACTCTTAGAATTAAAACGAAACGTGATATGGAGGGAAACGACGCGACAGGTGATTTTTAAAAAGCATTTCTCGAATATATACCTCATTGTAATTAACGAACCGTGGTTCTCGACGAGGCGACAGCTTCTTCTTCTTCGTTTCTGGAGTTCCTAATTGTCGGTCCTTTCGTGATAAGTCCTTCGCTCGTTAGCTGATACCGATTATCACACGTCGATGAATCTACTTTTCCCGCGGTGTAATATACAACAGCGCGTTAAGTTCTATTTACGGTGTTACATAACATTACGGTATTATTCCTCTAAAGATAAAGATATACCGCTAAGAGATAACGTTACGAGATTTCACGCAGTATATAGTTAAGTACAGACATCAAATCAACGTCCCTTTATACTTCTGCGACCGTGGGTTACTCAATAAATCAAAAAACATTCATAGCCTAGCTGTTTTGTACGATCGAACGTTTCTGTCGGCCAGCATTTTAACGCTTAACGTCCATTTCTCAGATCACGCGTGTGTCTGCACGTTGCTTTTCCCTCCGCTCCTGTAACGGCGACACCTTCCGGTCGAGGCGTAAACGAGAGCAGAAAATAGTATCCGTTATCTGAGAGACCGATGTTACGGGTTAAGAATCAAGACAGACGTTTCAGACTGACATTTTAAACAATTAAGAATATTCCTCCTGCACCCAGCCCCCACCCTATTTTCGAACATGATTTACACCGTTCGCGCGGAAAATTGTTTAAAACGGCGACCGAAAATTCTGTACAGTAGTTGACGTTTAGACCGTTCGCTGACTTGTCCGTTAAGTGAGTCGGTCAACTAAGCAATCCGGGACCCGAAAGAAACTTTTTCAATTAAGTAACTAGTTAATTGTAATGGTAATTGCTAGAGATATCGGGGACGGGCTGAAGTGTAACGTAGAAAGCGACTTTAACGAAGGGGTTGGAAGGATGTGGGTGCAAAAGAAGATAGAGAACAGAGCGGGAGGGATAGTAGGCGGTTTGGCTAAGAAAGAACCATGAACAAGCCTTAAATTCATACTTTTACTCTTTGTATAGAATCTACTGATTAATGTTTAGACGATATGTCCAGATCAGAGAGATACAAAACTTATTAGACCGTTATTACGGATATTTATTAATTAAGGGATTAAAAGTAATGGTTGATTGCCGAATTAAACAAGCGAGCTCGTCGGAATAAGTTCACCCCCCTTGCATTTAACGCGACGACAGATGTTGCCGAGACCAATGCGACGAACGGGCGACACTTGAATAATCTTGATCACTCGAGATTCAAATGGCAAATGTGACGACCACAGAAACTTTTACGTTAATTCATGACGTTGGCGAACAATGTGGATTTGTATACACATAATAGTATACAGATATTCGCTTAAGTAACTCGATTAGAAATCAGTTTATTCTTATCAGAGACGTATACATGTACACACTCCGTTCGACGAAATCGGCATACACGATAAACGAACGTCGAGATTTCAGAGACACTAGATATATTCTATTTACGAGTCCCGTATGCGCATGCACCTAATCTTTAACCATGGATACTGTTTGTACTTTAACGTGTAACTTTTAATGTTTCGATGTGCATCTAATATATACGTAGAACGGTCGCGAAGAGATAGATGTCGCGTACAAATTCAATTAAAATCGACAAAGACCTGGGTCGGTTGGTGGTTGGAACGAATTTTCCAAGTAACTGTTGTAGTTCGTGTCAAGATTCTCCGATTTTACTTGCTAAGATCTTTATTTGAAATAAGTGATAAGATGAATAATTTCACTTTGCTCGTTCTAAGGTATGTCGAGTCCCTTGAAACGGTCCTAATAAGACTGACGCTCTCGGACGAAAACAATAAGACAAAGAAGATAGTAAAAAAAAAAAAAAAGAAACACGAAACAAATTGTATAGTATGCTGTATTTCTATATGGAACTTGCAGTAAGTCCTAATTTCGCGTTTAAACGGTACTCTTAGATTATTTAATCGTTACTGTACTTTTCGCTGAGTAAAATACGTCCAACGACCACTGCCCTGTTAGGGAGAAACAGAGTTAAGCGAAGTGAAAGGACCCTTTTTCGTGTAGGATAACAACACTTCGATGAAAGTTCTCTTAGAGGAGTAATTGACGGGATAATACGCAAGGGTTCGCTTGAAAACGATAAAGAAAAATGAGGAAAAGATATATCAGTGTACCTTAACCACGTCCGAAAGCGCCTCTGCCTTTTCTCCTACGAGAAAGCGCCGATTTGGAAATATTACCGTGCCACTTTTAGGCTTAGGGTTATAAACGTGAAGAAACAAACGCGGAAAATGAGAGAAAGAGAGAAACTATTAAAGATAAAAGAAGTGTCAAAGTAACTGCTACGATAAAACAAACTATTTACTATTTACGACTAGTACCACTTAAACGAGGAACTCTACTGTTGTTATTATTTTTTATTGTAATTAATGAATTAATTAATTATCATGGATTACAAGGAATGGCTTTACTATTTTCTCGGATAAATATCTATATCTACAGCTTCTCGAGGCTACGGAGTAGCGAGCGCGTATCGACGTAGCTTAAGTTTATAAGGAGAACGCGTAGCGTTTAATTAAATCATCTGACAGTGAGGGAAGGAACAGCGGGAAGGGGCAGGGAGAGAAAGAAAGGGAGACGAGAGCGAGTGAATGATACGGAGTGACTGGGCAACGTAATGAATAGCAGGCAATTTAATCGGTGTCCTGCGAGATGAGAATGATGGAGCGAATGAGGACAAATGCGGGTATAAAAGCAAGACGGGCTTCAGCTAACGTAACAAATAGGAAAGATAGATAAATAAGCGTAGTACAGAATTTAAACAGAGAAATATTACATTAATTACGCGATCGAGGCTGAAATCGAGCCTCGCGAGACAAGAAACTCCTCGAAGTGCTAATTAGACAAGAAAAAGTTGCCGTTTTTAAGGTTATTATCGACTATCACGTTTATTATTAAATAAATAGTTAAAGGCTAATCTAATGTTTAAACGGTCTAGTTTACTCGATATAAAAGGATTAAAGGGAAACTTGTTACCTCCGCCTAAGGATAGATTGTACGAATCGAGACATCGTAGCTGGTTAAGGGTGAACACGAAAAATAAGCTAAGTACTACGAAATAGATTTCACAGGGAAGAAGGGTGGGGCGAACAAATAAATACTCGAAAGTACACCGAAAGTGCTATCGGAGGAATGGAAATCGATTCGTTTCGTTCGGATATTAACTAATCATAGTGCTAAGAGAAAACGGCTCTCGTTTCTCGTATTGTCATCGCGGGGACATTGGTGAATCTTTATATCTTTTCCTTTAAATCGAATTTCCAATCGTTATATCTTACTACCGTTACTTCGTACTTTCGTTTTCTCTTCTACGCTGCCTTTCGAATGTTACATGGCGTTTCTATGAAACGGCTGGCTCTTTGAACGTGTCTTAAAATCGCGCAACCGTCGGTGGTCGTGCGATTTAGTAAACGTAAAAGGAAACAGGGAGAATGGGTGTCGAGACTTGAGGCAGAGAATGCGTGACAGAAAGAAAGGGAGACTGAGAGAGAAAGAGAGAGAAAGAGAGAGAGATAGAGAGAGAGAGAGTTGAGGGATACGAATGAGAGGAAACCCGGGACGACGTTGTAGGTAAATCGATATAATTATTGATTAAGGGATAAGTTGTGTACAAATGTATTATAAATTAACGATTATCCTCAGAGTACCTTAACGCAGAGAAAACAAAACACCTCAATATTACTTAGAATTTTCCCCTCCCAAGTTTTTACGTAATGATATGGTCGTGGTTTCCGGGCCGTGGTACGGGGACACGCGTAGGATCAATAATTAAGGTATCGATTAATTATCTAATTAATTAATTAAAGCGTGTATAACTCGACATAAGACCGTGTTGCATAGGGCCGTATTAAAATAGAAAGACGAAGATGTTTTTAATGAAACAGACAAATGCCAATCATTGTGTTCTCGTGAGAATCATAATTATTCCATAACTCTTAAGTGAAAAGGAAACGCGTATCTAAGTCGTTGATTAGTCGTTGTAATTTTAATTCTTTCATTAGAAAGCAAAGTGTAACGGAAAGACAAAGGATGGGGAGGGAGGGTGGTTGAGAAGTTGGGGCTACTGGTTAATCGATGAGAAAGGGGCGAGAAGGCAGCAGAATGCGGGTTGATGAGTGAAATGATTGAACACATGTACGATGAACTTGGTGAAAGCTGATGAGAATAAAAGTGATGTGCACAAGCAGCACAGTGAATCGTGTAAGGGAGCGAGGGGAGTGAGAATGGAAGGGAAGGTGAAATAAATGGGCGTGAAAGGTGGTGGCGTGCAAGGGTGAGTCGTCGTAATCGCGAGAGGAGGGTGCGTAGAAAAATAAATTGTGCGACGTGAAACGACACAGACAAACAGTGACGCTAACAACATTCTAGTAATACGAAGAAAACATAGTTTGTACGAGACGTACAAGGGGCGCTTTTTCGCGCCTACCCAGGTTTAAGACTTGCCAAATCTTTAATAAGTGAAAACACGCGAGACAATGTAAAACTTTATTAAGTCACATTACGTGTATAGCGCATATAGGAAATACTTGCATTAAAAGAATCATAGCTAAACCGTTAGTGCTTATCGCGACGATGTGATGAAGAAAGTGCCGGCGTAATATTTCCAAATCGATCAACCCCCAACCACCTCGAGTTTTCGTTATGAAATCTCTTTAACGGCTGATTGAATATTGCGAAACATTCGGGATGTCGAGTCACAGTTAACGAGGACCACTGGCTGAAATCACACTTAACTGTCCCGGTTCTTATTTTCTTTCCTACGATTTTCTTCTCTAATGGTGTAAAACTGTACAACGCGACATACGGTGAGCGAGGGAAAAGGGAGAAAGGGACAGAGACCAACGAAAAGCTCGAGAAGTAGCTTTAATAGTCGACTAACGATCGTTATCTAATTTTAGAGCGATATTAGTTTATCCGATAAGAGCGGGGGAGTGATTGGTAAAGAACGGGATCGATTAGCAAAAACGGAATGCATGAATGTCGTTTCCGCGTCGGTTCTTAAATTTATTACGAAAAAGAAATGCCTGTAGATGTAATAGCTACCAATTGTTGACGAATCACACTCATCGGTTATCGTATTGGAAACGTTTAAAGAAAATTTGAGATAAAGTCATGGGAGGATGGAACGAACAGTGTGGGAAGTACGAAACAGTGTTTTTTTCCAGCTGGTGTGATATGCTGAGAAACACTGTCAGAGGAAAATCTCGCTGTCAGAGGGTAGATAAAACGTGGAAACAAATAGGGTAGGAAGAAAAAAACATATGTGAACAGCAGGGGGTGGGTAGGTAACAAGAGGGAGCGGAGGAAAGTCTGAGTGTCCATAGGTCTTTTTGTTGAAGGAAATGGAATCTGTACCTCCTAACTTCGGCGTTTAATATTTTTATTTTCGCAATTTCAGGGTACAAAGTTTGTTAGGAAGCGTTTAATGGGGAATTTAAAAGAATGTCTTCAAAAGTTTAAATCGAGGAAGGCAGAGTTTCTATTCGTGAATTGCTAACATCTATAACATTCATTTTTCACAAAGAAAACCTTATTATAGTTTAAAACCTTCACTTCTACCCGCTCCCCTCACTCCCAATGACACGCAAAACAAACAGTACTACTATTATTGCTACTGTATTATTACTACTACTACTATTACTACTGCTGCTACTACTACTACTACTACTACTACTACTATTACTATAATATTACTGCTACTATAATTACTTATGATTATTAATAATTATTATTATTATTGTCATTATTATTATTACTATTATTATTCATCAAATACACACATACACACACATATATATATATATAAATATATATATTAATATACTTAACGGTGTTTCTAGTGGATTAATTGATTAATTGATACTTAAGATATTATATTAATAATATTAATATTAACGATTATAAATGATGATACATATAATTATATATATATATATATATATATATATATATATAAATATATATAATGATATAATGATGATAAGGTGATATGCTGATAATTATTATTATGATGATATAATGATAATATAGAGAAAGAGTGGATCATTATTCGTAAAGTACATACTGGAATAGATTATGAGAATGATTAAATAGAAAATGATATTAATGAAAACAAAAACGAATCTTGTCAATCGAATCCAAACAATCTTTTCCCTTCGTTTAATAATTAGCTTTCGCTTTAAGTAGCCACATACTTTCTAGTCTCTAATGCTATCCACGTGAAACTTAAAACACTGCACAGTCGATATTGTTACCCTTTAATTTTCAAATGATCGTATCGCTGAATAATCGTGGAACGAAGTACGCTAGGGAAATGTATGCAACTTGATGAACTAGTGCGTTCACTTCGTAGACAGATCGTGTAGAAAATACTACGTGCATGAGTGGACGTGCGAATGAAAGCAAGCATGCGAGTGCGCGGGAGAGTCACTTTATTCGGATTTACATTCACACCCTTACGTTGATCGCTTGAATTATTGGCCAATAGCTTTACACGGCCTTCAACTTTCTTTTTGTCGCTTCCGTTTTGCAATTACCTCAGAACTTTGTTTATACGTAGAGTCATCATGTCCATTTTTTCATTGAATCAAGGCAACTTGTATCTTCTAGCTTAAGTTGCCAGTTCCTCTTCAGTTTTCTTTGATTCTCATCGCAAGACAACTTTTCCTCCCGGGTTATCACCGCGCGCGGGTCAAAGGAGTTACAAAGATGGCCCATTAATTTTAAAGAATACTTTTTTCTATCTTTTTGCATCGTTGATATCACTTGTTCATTGGTGCAGTGTTTTATGCGCGTCTTGACGTTCGCCATATCCCCTCGAAACTGAGGTAGAAGACGCATGTAAATTTTACTGGTTTGCAATTTCACAGAAATTTCTCGAAAGTGTAGAATAACAGTATATTTAAAGGTACTCAGGTTCGAGGTGACTTGGTGTTCTTTGGTACTTCAGGGGCTGAGTATCTCGGTTAATCTTCAACGATCAGCCCTAAATTGGCAATTATCAAAAAAAGGAAGACTCATGAAAGAGCGAAAATCGACTCTGCCCCTAAAGTATTTTTACAATCAACAATCCCCAACCTAGACTTAAGACTCAGCCTTAGTTTTAATTTAAGCTTGCCCTTCGTGAGATACCAGACCACCGATGTTTCCTTCCTTTCTCTTCTCCTGCATCTTCATCTTATTCGAGGTGGTCTGCATCAATTCCTAATCTTCTACTTCCCCTTTCCCTCCCCTCCCCTAATTCCCTCCTTTGTTTCCCACAGACGCTGTCCCGATCCCGAAGTTCAAAAATACCGAAACTGGAAGCCCTACCTTCATTCCTAACGGAGACGCAGCTCCAGGTCCTCAACGGTTCTCCTTGACTCAGCATACCAATTACCATCCTTACAGACGCTAAGAGATACCGAACGGGCTACCAAAGACACAGACTAAGACTCTAGGTTCCTATAAATTACGAGAATAGGGAAGAGAGAGGGTTGGCGCCATTGCCATTGATTACGATGAGGATTAACGTGGGTGTAACACAGAAACGCATCGAATCGATCGTCTTCAACGGTCTGGCCCATCCTCTTGCCTCTTTATGTCTAAACCCGGTACGTCCTAATTTTGACGACATATTATTATGAAAATTGATTTTATAGATGCCACTTTTGTGTTCGTTCAGCCGAATGACTACTATAGCCCGTAAGATAATGATTATCGATTAAGAATTATATAAGTTACGTGCAAGTGACGGCGTGTTGTAAGCAGCAAGCGTCCTTTTAAAAATTAAGATTACTTAAGGCCGCCTACCTAGCTGTACGGATCCATCATTTAATCTATAAAATTAAATTTTACTATTCGATTTTTTTAAACGTTAGCTTCGTAGCGTCTAAGCTATTCTTCCTTTCTTCTTTTTTTTTTCTTTTTTAATTTATACTTGTAGATCTATTATGAAAACGGAATCATGGTATCTGGCGTGCAAATTAATTACGGTAACTATAGATTTCTTTAGTTCTGTGATTTAGTGCAAGAAACGTGCAACTTCTTTCGGAATCAATTTAAATAACATTAATTCCATTAAAGTATCGCCCTCAAATTTCTTAAATTTCGCTCGAACGTAATTGGAAAGTTTCTTCGTTAGTCTCGAAGCTGACCGGACATTCCTGATATAGTACTAAGTACTTTTATAGTAATTATTAAGGTCGTGATATAAGAAACAAATTTGTACTGAAAATTGTAAGCCCAAAAGAAAGAACGAGAGAATGAGAGAAATATCGACATAGTTCAATTTTTAGTATTTCTTATACACGTAAGTCGTCGGTTTTCTTTTCCTACTTGCACGTTACTAGACGTTTAACTGACTTACAATTTGATCCTTTCCGGTATATCGAAGAGCTCAATATATATATCATTTTTTTAGAAATCGTATACATGTAATCACTTCTCCGTCAGATTGAAGCAGACGATCCGTTTGCGTATAGATTTCTACGATCAAATTCAGTTCACCTTCCACTAGGATGAATCCCTTCTATTAACGACAATACCACCTCCTCTTTAATCCGCAATTTCATCTCACACATGCGGCCTTCTCTCAGTCTCCCACTGTTCTTCCAATCGACGATCTGTAGAAAAATCAAACGTTCGAAATTCCAGCAAAAGCCGATCATCGAAGAGGTGTTACTCCAACGAACACATTACTTTTGTCGCGATAAATCGATGAATTTAGGAAATCTCGAAAGGACCTTTGTGTTATTCACGCTTAAGGAGACTAGGCCGTCGAAAAATCGAGTTTTTTTATTGTATTTTCCGAATGTACTGTCTTTTCTGAGTAAAATGCCGCTTGGTTTATAGTAAAATTCGCAAAATTGTAGATAGCGTTGCCTTTGCCCAGAAACATTAAACTCGTTCTACTTGAATATTTTTTTCTCTTCATTTTTTCCTGATTGCGAACGAATGGAGGTTCAGATCGACTTGGAGAAAATTACAGGATTTGTAAAACATGTGCCATTTCGGCGCAAACCTCTGATATGGTCCTTAAAAATGTTAGATTTTCATAAAAAAAATTAAAAAGTCACCGGATTTCAGTAACGCACAAACAATGATGGTGCGTTACTAAAATCCGGTGTGTTCTAAATTTTTTTACGAAAATTTCGAATTTTTACGGACCATATCAGAGGTTTGCGCCGAAATGGCACCTGTTTTACACATCCTGTCATTTTTTCCAAGTCCAACTGAACCTCCATTCGTAGCGCAGCATCATTGTTTTTGTGCTACTAAAATCCGGTGACTTCTTAACTTTATTTATGAAATCTCGAATTTTTACGGACCATATCAGAGGTTTGCGCCGAAATTTCTGGGCGAAGGCGACGCTATGGGTTGCCGCTTGACGTTTTTAGCTGCCAAATCTACAATTTTGCGAATTTTACTACAAACCAAGCTGCATTTTATTCAGAAAATATAGTACTTTCAGAAAATGCAATAACAAAAACTCGATTTTTCGACTGCCTAGTCCCCTTAATCCGCGGGAAGAAGCCAGATTATTTGGAAGCACGAAACGTGATTGCTGTATCCATGCGAGGTCTACCTCTTCGATCATCAACTTCAGCCAGTCGCTGATTTGCAATTAAACGAGCCCACTGTCCTCCATTATCATTCTTTCCCTGATTGCATCCTTGGGCCGCGTCCTGGCACACAGTACTACGTTCTTTTATGCGATTCTAACAGGCACCGTATATGGATCCTCGAGACTAGAGAGCGTTCCTGCTGCTCCAGGAACCAACGACAACTACAGTGGCGGTGGGCCCCAAAGGGGTTACACAGGATCCTCATCCAGCTCCAACAATTACCATCCCTACCGTCGCTAGAATGGATTAAGACAAATCAAGTCCCCCAAGATGTTAGAACGAACTTTCGCTTCTCCTCTACTTCTTTATCATCCAGACGCGTGACTGTGTGCAGACGTAGGATTATTACACACTATTTGCACATTACACGCGGGCGTACGCATTCGATTCTGCTCGCGCGTGGAAACGGAAGCGTATCAAACCATCGCGCGAGACATCCAGATGAATTTTGTACGTGTTTTCTATCGACACCGCGCTCCTTGAAAATGGCTCCGAATGGGTTCGCGGAACAGCGTGAGCGATCGCGTGTCAGATGTATTTTTGCGGGTATACGCGCGCAGCGTTCGTTCTTTCCCTTCTCTATTTTATGAATCGAGATCGCCAACGAGGGATCAAGTCTTCTGAGATGTTGCGACATCGTTTACAAGGAAGAGGAAGAAGGTGGCCCGACGGTACACCAAGCATCGAACCGCATTTCCTCCACACGCGAGGCGAACGTCAGCTCCGGTACTCGTCTTCGGGAAGATCGCCTTCAAGAAGATAGTAGTCAACAACACCACTCTCAGATTTTTCGATTATTCGCAATCGGCGTTCCTTAGAATTGATAAACTCTATCTACATACACGATCGCGTAATAAGCTGTCAGGATTTTTTAGTCGCAAACATTCATTCGGCAAGGCTGTGTGTCAACCGATTTGTTAAATTCTTTTGTGTACGTGAAAGTTTGCCGATCATGCTGATCCAAGAGTTTGATTCTGATTTTGCGAATCGGAAAGAAAGAAGATTTCAAAGAGGATGCGTCAAGCGACGAATATTCTCACACATTACGAAGATAAGACTCAATTCGTCCAAAACGGAAAGCGTGGGTATTGTAAACTTAGATTTAAGGATTTTACGATAACATAACGATCCACTCGAGTCTTCGACTAGTGATATAGAGCGATTAAGTACTTCGTTGCGCAAAGCGTAACTACGATTCTTGGAGTTCTTCCCCCCCCCCCCCCCCCTCCCCCCGAACTTTACCCCTTCTATCAGTTGATTAGTGTCTTTATCAATGATGAGTCGGTACATCGATCAAGTTCACTCGCCATCTCTTCCCTTTACGCTCGCGACAAGTCAATCATACGATGAGAGGTTCCCCCACTGATTTCTCTTTTAATATATACTAGCCGCGACCGCCGACAAACGTTCAGAACCAAGAAAAAAACCTAATCCTTTGTTTTTTTCAATTTCTGCCGTAGGAAGTATATTTCCTAGACGTCCCGTTTATTTTTCTCACTGGATGACGCGGGGCTTGTGGACTTGAGGTAAAAACAGGAGACGCGAGTATAACCCGCGGTCGTCCGTTCACGGGCCGCGATAATAAGGGATTCCTCCATTATTTGAAAGAAAAAAACAAAGCAAATAATCAGTTGTTTCTTCTTCCTCATTCAATCTTTTGTCTCGTTCTTTCATGTTTCGTTTTTCTTGCGTTGTACTTGTTGGAAAGTTCTTACTGGGCGTTAAATTTATCGGAAGACTCGCGAGAAATCGATCGTATGCGCCAGTAGGTTCGTAGCTCCTCGTGGTTATTGATTCGAAACGATATTCTGGAGACCTGATATCGGTGTTCAAAACCAGTTTCGTGTGTTGTTTAGAAGTATCTCCAGTCGGGACGTAGTGTGAACAGTATTCCGGGATTAGGCGGCTGCTATCGTTACTAGAGGAACGTTGTTCGACGACAATTAACCGTGAACACTTGTGTTTAGGCGCGTGCGAGAAAAATAATTGTGCGTCGCGAGCCTGTAGCGCCTAGAACGTGTATTCGTCCGAGAATCTAGTACGATCGGCTAAGGATATGTGGTAAATGAATGATGATGCGTGTGTCGTGTCCCTTTACTTTTCTGAATGCAAATATGAACGTTCCCCTCGACACGTACCGGTGTTCTCAGCATATGGAAAGATGCAACTGCAGTTTTCTCGTCGTCGGCGTTGCGTACTTCTGTTCGTAATAGGCTGCTTGTTCAGGGCTTCGAGTGCAACCGAAAAGGAAAGAAAAATAAAAGAGATGTTATGTGTGACATTTTACGAAGGCGTGAATCGATTGAAGCGCGAAACAGTGATGCTCGTTGTAACGATAACGATTATGATGATAGTGATAACGATAATGAATTATTGTCGATAGGTATTAATTCTAGTGTTAAGGGTTAAGAGCTCGACGCAGATTTACCCCCCTGTTTACCGTACCGGTTTGTATAATTCACGATGATATTTACGATGATCAACTGCCGTTGACGGCATTCAGGCCCCATTTTTACCATCGCCGCTGAGAAACTATTATTATCGATTAGTACGATATAGTAATGATAATATCGTTCATAATATTTTGTTATATGCATATTGCGAGGGTGGAAGCAGAAAGAAATGCATTCTTTTATAGTATAGAGCTAATGAATATTCCGTATGGATAAATAAACATTCACATTTTAATAGATGACGTAGTGTAGGGTTGTTCTCCTGGCCCTGACCACCACCACTCCTGAGTGACTCCTCACCCCTATCTACGATCCCTCTAACCATGTCTGTCAGATGATCGGAGTTCATGGATCGGTGGGTGTTCATGGATCAATAAGGTAAGATTATTCAGATTTATGAGTATTTTTTAAAGTAATGTTGTGGGGTGGTGTATCGAAACGTTGTAAAAAAACAGTGGAGACTAAGTTTGTGGTTTTCATTGAATAGTAGGGTGTCGAAATTGTGGGGGATGGTGATTTGAAAGTATCTGTATCCTTTAATGTACATGTTTATTTAATTGTACACGAATTTCGGATATGTAGATTGTCTTTTTGGAATTGTACAATTATTGAAAGTTTTAAGACTACTTCTCTTCTTAATACGAGCTATGTTAATACTTAATACGAACTCTTTCATGCCCTGCAAAACTTCGCTTCGCCGCACATACTCCCAGTTTAATATTTATTTAATATTTCCAATATTCCGCTTTGCGCAATTATCGAATAACAGAATTAAAACTTTCGAATTTGATAGAAAATAATACGATGCAGGACGGCTTATTTTATCGGAAACATTGATAATTTCAGCAATCGGACGTAAACAGGAACTATATTTGAAAATTAATATCTAGAGACACATTAAACCATGATGTTGTAAAATTTGTACGTTCACGTGATATATCATTTGCTGCTCGATTCGAACACTTGAATCGGCTTTCGTGAAACATCGAAAGCTTTCGTTGAATTGTATAACACGGTTCGTTGATTTCTTTTTGTAAAAAAGGTAAGACTGACATCGTCGCGATGTAATGATCGCTAGACCTCTTTAACAATGGTTCTACCAACAATCTCTGAAGTTGCCTCGTTTCTCTTTCTTTACAATTCTCAAAGTGCACGGCGATTTAATACATTTAAGTGATAGAACACTTATGACAACGTCGTTTACTCGACTTCACTTTACCTTCTTTTTCTTGATCCAACTGCTTGCGTACATTTTCTGCAACCATTTTTTCTAGAGATAATTCCACGATATTTCAACAACGAACGCAATGAAATATTGACAAATTACGTACCGGCAACAGCTCTTTTATCTACCGCGGACAAGGCATCGCAGAGCTCTTTCGCTATAGGAATTTCAGGATTTAATCCTGACGACCAGATCAACAGCATCCGGAAGCCGTGCTCCTTGTAGCTCAAGGGACCTATGATTGGAGCTTTATCGTCCTTTTCATAAAGCTGCCCTCGTTTTATAAAGGGAACATCGAGGTACAAATATCTCAGAAACAATCTTTCACCTTTCAATCGTGTATCCTGCCTTTTTTCCATCAAAGCTTTTCTTTCTAGTTGTCTATAGTTTGAAATTTAACTTTGTACCTCGATGACTTCAAATCATCGTTTCGCTCCTGGCTTTCATCTTTCGTTCATGTAATTCTACGTTTTCCTATTCTTTCATTTGCGCTACGCCTGATATACTTTAGAATCTTAGCTGTTTACCAGTGTATTGATGCTCGATCGCTCGAATTTGATCGTGCGTGAAAGCCCAGTGAAGCGCCAGCTTCTTCCAGTCTTCAGGTCCTAGCTGTTTGTACGCCAATTTCCACAGAACCGATCGAATATGCTCCGGAAGTCCGCTATTGTTGCTGGATATGCTACCACCTCTCGATCCCTCTCGCCACCTTCGTCTCGCAGGCGTCAGATCTCGTATTTCCTTGTCCGAAGTTGCAACTTCCTAGAGAGAACAGATCACGTCGTTTTGTAGTACAGAGGGAACGTTTCATGCTTGATGCTTTCGCGGAATTCAACCCTTCCTGTACGACATTCTCGCTTTATTAGTATCGTAATAGTTTTATCGTCGCATTCAGCCCTCGTGAAGGTCTACCACCATTTCAGAGCGTTTTTGTGCCCCATAAATGATCGATTTCAGCCACGTACCGGTGTCGGGTAGTCCAGTCTCGCGGTTTTGATTATCATATCGACGATGGCCGTGAAGCTACCCCTTGCCGCGATGTAAAGTGGTGTTCTGCCGCTCTGCGAACATCCAGACAACTTTGCGTTAACTTTATTACTGAGTTCGCGGTAGCGATCGTGTCGCCGCTTTCATTGAACCAACATCCCCCGTGAATTTCGACGGGTATGATTCCCGTTCGAACCGCAGAAACTTTGTTCCGAAGCTTAGTCGACTGTGTTAGCTCGCGTTAAATCAGGCTCGACATACGAGGCACGGAATTAAATTGAGCTGTAGTTCCGCCTCGCTTTGTTCAATCTTTGTCAAGTTCGGCAGATAGATTCTACTCCCTTCCGATTCTAAGTGGGTGGAATATCGTTTTACAGCATGTCGTTACTAAACACGTAGTCGGGGGCCGGGGGGGGTTAATTTGGTTGTGGTGGCATTTGAGGAAGTAATTTTACTTTAAGGCTTGTAATTGGAAGGTAAGGGAAATTTGAAACAGAAGTTCAACCTGCTAACTTTATACAGTGGCGTGCGTGGCCTTTAATGGAGAAAGCGTGTTCTTACAGTTTCATTGGCTCCCGCAGGAAGTTGTGGGAGAAGTGTATTAGTCTTATCGTTGAAAGACAGAGTAGACTTGAGAATGTTGCAAAGCCATAAACTTTCATATAACTTAATCGTTCCTATGGAAACTTATGGGACAGAATGGAAAGGGAAGGTGCGGGTTCACCGTTCACCTGTTCTCTCTGCTCGATATTTGCACCTGCTGCGAGCAACAGCTCGCAAATGTCTGTGTGGCCCATCTCAGCGGCGATATGGATCGGCGATTGTAATCTCTGAAACACGTCGCATCGAACCGTATCAGAAACGAAGCGAATAAAGTAAAATGATCTGCGAATGCAAACACTACGCACCGAATTCAAGCAGTTCAAGTCGACGCCTTTGTTAATTAATATTTCCACCGTTTCTACCACGTTGTTCTGACAGGCCAAGTGCAATGGTGTGTTTCCATACTGCGAATCGGTTCATGAAGGCGGATTTAATCGACTCTGATCACACACGTTTCAAGCAAACGCATACCTTGCACTGTTTATTGATCGCTGCACCGTGTTGAATCATAGAATCTAATATCCCCTTGCAGCCCTGACCGGCAGCTAGGTGAAGTGGAGTGAAACCCATCTAACCAGAACAATTCAGAGACCATCTTACTTTCATCGCGCTGTCAACGAACTTCGAGCATTCAGTAGACATATTTCTGAAACATTGCACATTTCGTAAGGAATCAAGCGGATTATTTACTTGGTCAGTCACTTCGGTGTTAGCTGCAGCCTTCAATAGTAATTGGGCTATGGCGGTGTTCCTGGTTTTGGTGGCTATGTGAAGAGACGAATTCCCTTCGTTGTCCTGTGCATCAACGTTCGCACCTAGTCCTATCAGGATTTCGACGGCTTCCAAGTGTTCCTTCGCGCAGGCATGGTGTATCGGTGTCTGCCCTGTCTAAAGCGATGGAATAAAACATTTTTGACTATGCGGCATCATCTCGTTTCTTTCGAACAAAGGATTCAGATGTAGGTCAGAAGGGTTGTTATAAATCAACAGGACCGATGCAGATATTCTACTCTTCCGGGGAGGAAACCAGATGCGAGGGCAAAGCGACACGAATTCCATAAAAATTCCTCAAAGGACTGCAGTTAGATTCATGCAGCTGTAGTTCGCGTTCTCTCCTTCGGGGATATCACTTGTCTTCGCGATAAGAAGGCAATATAGGTAATGTCGGAGACCTAGTTTCATGGTATCTGAATCGTGGGAAAGGAACGGGACCAGTTTCCGCATAAATTGCTAGTTTTTTGCCGTTGCATCCACTGGCATACGGACATTTGCATTTTCGTATCAATTTCGAGGGAATTAGCATTTAAAAGCACGAGTGATTCGTCCTTAGGTATCAGGATTTAATGGGGACTTTGACGTCGAAACTAATTACTCTGCAGATATCTCAAACTGAGGAATAGTTGGGAATTTCAAACGGAAGTGTTCTATGATCAACGTCAGTCCAGAATCTCGTTAGCGGATCCTGAGGCAGTCAATCTTCATTGTACTGCAGTTTCGCATCAAGGATTCCCATTCAACCGCTCTACCTTAAACTATCGTGTTACAGGTACCATTTACGTCTACATGTATACATATATGCAAATTCAGGTTCCGTATTCATGCTTTGAGCAGGGGTTTCCGAGGACCCGAGTGCACATGACGGTTAACTTCATTCCCGATTCAAGACGAATAAAAGAAAGCTTTCCTGACGCAGCAGGCGAGAAAAAGAATGGAGTAAAAGGCACCGCGTGACTCTGGACCTTTTAAATTCTAAATCATTGGAAATGTTCGCAGCGTCGTTATCAGAGAACTCTTTAAATGCAAAAGTAAAGTTCATTTTTAACCGACTTCAAAAAGGAGGAGGTTATAGATTCGACCCGTTTGCATTTTTTTTTTATATTTGTCCCCGCATAACTCCTCAGCATATGGACCGATTTTGATGATCTTATTTTTATTCGAAAGTGAGCGATCAACATTGGCCCAATATTTTGCCACTTCTGGTTAATAATAAAGAGTATTGTCACCTAATTATTATTATTTTATGTGCGTACGCGCATATCTCCTCAGCATGTTGTGTCAATATATATAAAACTAAAAAATCAAAATATTTTTTTTTTAAATTAGAACCGACTTCAAAAAAATAAAATTGCACTAAAAAGTAAAAAAATAATTTTTTCCCTTATTTAATCTACGACTCTATTTTTCAAGTCGGTGCCTCATTTGCACTGTGTAAATCTGGCGCCGACTTAAAAAATATGAGAGTCGTAGATTAAATAAGGGAAAAAATTATTTTTTACTTTTTAGTGTAATTTTAGTTTCTTGAAGTCGGTTTCAATTTAAATTTTTTTTTTTTTTAATTATGAAGAATGTTCTCCCTTAAAACATGGACGAGATGCGAAATCTCGCTCGTTCATGCTCGTGCAATGGTATATTGTTTCGCTTTCCGCATTCTTTTCTCGCCTCTACAGGGAAGTGATGATTAAGTCCTGGCTCTTACTTTGTCCGTAGTATTCAGCTCCATCATAGGTATGTTGTAGAGTGCGGTTATCACAGTCGGGTGACCAGCGCCGGCTGCATGATGAAGTGCAGTTGCACCGGTGCAATCGGTTGCATCACCGTTCAACGATTCCACAGCCTCCGCGAGATATTCGATGACGCCAACGTTGTTGCCTCGGGCAGCACACATTAAAAGGGTGTATTGTTTCTGCCACAAATAAACCCGTGCCCTGAATATCATGCTCCAAACGAATATTCACTTTCATTGTTATCCCCGTTGCAAAACTAACACACAAAAAGGTCGCCGTTTCCGCTGGTCTATCGCAAAGCACGCGACCCTCCATTCATTTCTCCATGTTTCATTTCGTTGAAAATATTTTTAACAGCTATTTCCACAGCTACTACGAGAGATCGAATTTTTATGAATTATTTTAAACACTGTTCGCGAATGGTGGAGTGAATGAATCAGCGGCTTCGTTCTACTATGATTCCGAGAAAAAGAAACTTTTCGCTGAGATGAGAGCAAGTTTGATATGAAATCGTGACTGGAGTCTGTGATTCTGTAAGAGACCAACGTCTCTCGTGTAGCGACTTGGATTTTCTTAGCCTTTTTACGTTCCAAGTAGCTACTAGTTTCTTGCTACTGTCTGAGGGCCGAATTATATCCATTTACATGCCTTAGCCCACAATCTTTTCCATATGTAATTTCGTGCTATGAGATCTGGGGAATGCCATGAGTATTTAGTGCGGTAATTATGAGAATACCTTGTTGACAGCAGAGACGCTTGCTCCGGCGTTGATTAACATTTTCACAGCATCCCTGTGCCCATGCCAAGCAGCCATGTGTAACGGGCGCATCCCGAACTTCGAAACATTCCAAGCAGAATTTAATTACGTCTCCTCAAATTTTTGTAAGGCTTTCAAAAGTTTCAGGGTCGTTTCATTAATACTTTCAGAAGTTTATATTACATTGGAAAGTGAAACGTGCAAGTAGAGTAATTCTTATTTGGCTCCTCCCTCCTAACTTTGCTATCTCGAAGATTAGTAAACGATTTCGTTCCCTTCCTCAGTGGCAGTGAGTCTGAAGAATTATGTAACAAATTCATGGACATGTTACCTTGTCTCTCGCCTCGATGTCGCATTTCGCCTGTATCAGCATTTCAATGATCTCCGTGTTTCCCCTGGACGCAGCCCAATGAATCGGCGCCCGACCAAACTAAACAATCATTTTAATTGCTACAGAGATGCGTATCGCGCAAAATATCCGACGTGTTTATTTTTAGCCGTATTGAAATTTCTCCTTCCTGTCACTCCACTCAATACGAAAATATCGCGTGAGTTGCCCTACATTCTCAATTTCGAGCGACGCGCGCATATAACGCGAATAACTTCGTTTAATGTTACACCCGGTACATTTAATGAGTCGTCGTGTAGGGAAATGGAGACATCTACATTAGTGTGCTTTCAGAGACAACAACGTGCCTTCGTCTTTCCGAGTAAGACTCCGGACGTTTTATCAATCTTTTGGAATCAAAATCTATGCGAGATACGTATTGCGTTTTGCGTGAAATGGAAAATTCAATCAAGGAAGAGTCGCGCGTTCGCAACTGGCATGGGTGCTTAGTGAAATACTCCGCGTTTAGTCAGACAAGGGTGGACGTTGAAATGGTGCCGCGACGGTTTAGCAACGAAGCGAAATGAATTATCTCGTTTTTACTCAGACAAAGCCCGCTCAATTTTCATAGCCCGCCACTGTCCTAACCGCGTCACCGTAATCTCGCGCTTCGGAGCGTGTAACACATTTCGCACGGATTTAACGCTAACGTAGTAGCGCGAAGTGAAGTGATTCTATTTCCAACCGAACCATTTCGCGACTTCCCTGCGAGAAATTGTATTTCAAATCGTGAACATTCCATCGAGATTCCTCATATCGTTGCCTGCGATTATTTCCACCGAATCGTTCGATTGTGAACACGTGAACGGTTTATCAGGTTCGGAGGATTGCTTTCGCTGACTTACATTGTTCCGGGAATCGACGTCGACGGTCTCTTTGAGCACCTTGCGAACGGCGTCCGACTCATTTTTTATCACAGCCTCGTGCAGCAAGAGATCGTTCTTAAGTACTGGTAAACAGGAAAGGTTTGATGAGCTGTGACCGACGGAAACACGGTGGATGGTTTTACTGAGCAATGGACTCGCCACTCTTTAACGGCGAGTCCAATCGCAGTATTCCTACTTTACCGCTCATTTCGTTTCTCTGACAGAACTTCCAGAAAGTGTTTTTCTTATTTCGTGTCTCTTAGAACATATGCCTTTACTCGAAGTTGTTGGAGCGAAGGGGAATATACGAATGGCGAAAAGATGAATATCTCGATTTAGATAGTTGTCTCTAACTTTGTGCTTCTCGATCAGAAAAAGTTACTCGAGCAACGCCGCCTGTTTCTTTGTACTTACTCCTAGCAGTCTTTTGATTCAACACCTCTCCCTCGATGGCGTCTTTGATATTCACGGGTGAGGGTGTCTTCGCTGTTTCCTCTTTGTCCACCATCTTTCTCTTACGTTCTCCTTGTCCACATGTTTCAGTCAGTCCCTGCAACTTTAAATCTGCAAACCGAAATGTTCACTGAATACGTGGCTTGTGGTTAGCTGAATTCGTGTGGTAAATCGGGCTTCGACGTTGACCCGAAAGCAGGAACGATTTCGTTAAACTTGTGGAGGGGTTCGAGTAAAATTTAGCCACGCAACGACTACGCTATCATCGAATAAAGGGGTAGACTATTAATGTTGGACTAAAATAGTATTTCATGGCTAACGAGCGTTTATGGTCGATATCTGTTTCTGTTATCTATAAATATATTGAATAACGTTGCGTAATCTGTGCCAACTGTGTTCCGGACATACATCATACTCCCCCGAGAGTTTTCGTTCGAATCGAAAAGCAGGACATGGCCGCTAGATGCCTTCCGACGTTGAAATTAAATAATTATACGCATACCTGCAGTTGCAGGTGCACACGTGGCTGGAAATGCGAAGCTTATATTTGGTGATTTGCATCGGTGGCTTTGCTCCGCGAATTAACGACGTTATTACAATCAGAATCCGGCGTCCAATTTGTAACGTATCATGAGACCCTTGGATTATGTGATGCATACTCCACCCACGTTTCCTGGACGTCATTTAAATGTGACTCTATCGATGCTTTCCATCAGGCAACCGTAATATTCTCCGTGAAACATTTCACGTAGAATTTGTGAAATATAATCCGCGCTTGGTTTTCGCAGCGCAAACATCGGGAGGTAAAAATATCGTTCGCCGAGACAGCAAAGGAAGAGTTCCTTTGAAAACTGCATAAATATGAAACATTTCTCGCAGCTGTACGCAGGTTTTGTTCGTGCTGCGCTCTCAAAGAATCGTATCAGATCCAACAAAAGAACAACGTGTTCTAAACTTCCGTGACCTTTTCACCGTTAATACTCCGTCCTCCATGGAAAATTTTTCGTATCTTTTTCAGATAGTACGAGGGGAATGTTTAACGAGTTTCAGGCCGCTAGAGACGACAGGTTGAAATGAAATTCCCAGTCAGAGAATTAACATAGGTAGCTACCTTTTCAAAGCGAAGGAAATATTTAACAAGTAAAATCCGGCTCGGAAAAAATCCCGTCAACTACTTAAGACCGAATTTACTCTGGTAGAAAAGTTTTAATAAGGATCTTCCTATGCCTCCCGCCCCTGCCTTCGGTATTTTTACAATACCAAATGAACATTTACAATTCTCGCAACGGGAATTGCATTTCAAAAAAATTTCACCGTAATAACGCTGGAAGAGTTAGATTGCTCCAAAGTGGATTTATCGTTTCTTAGAGCTTTTTCCTCCTTTACTTCACGAATTGCTAAAAACGTTGAAGCGAAATCTGTTTCCAAAGGTGATTGCAGGAAAAGGATAGTAAGGCACGCTTTCAAAGCACATTTTGGTACATAAAGGAATTATAATTTGCTCGTTAACGATACTTAAATGTTGTTGTAAATGTGCAAGTCCGACGATGTTCTGCATCGAAATTCTCGAACTGAAACGGCCACTGTTCCATCCAGGAGTCGACTGATTAATCGGATTCTGGTGATCATTCGAAACGACATCGTTCTCATTGCAACCATAGCTACATTTATAGTAGACATTATCGAAATTCTGTCGAGCGCACGGTCTATGTATCAGTGATGGAAGATCGCTGAGGATTCATTGCAATTATCTTGCCATTATCGGTTACTCTCCGTCCGCAAGTCTACATTTCGCAAGCTTATATTTCAGTGAGCGAGTTTCATGTAGTTAAATGGTTGAAATTCTAACAGAAGAAGAAGTGGAAAGTAAAGCTGGCGTGCTTCCCCTAATCATTTCATACTGAAACGTTCCTCCAGTATTTCGCATTATTTTTTAACTCGTGTAAAGCAAAAGTTTCGCGCCGCACACAATATTGTTGATTGCTGTTTGCAAACTGCAACACAAAGTAATCGTACCATTGAGTTTTCCGTTCCTCGTGTTTCTTTACTTGGTGAATTTAATGGTTTCGCTGGCAGGCTCTGAATAATACAGAATTTCAACAATCGCGGCCGGGAATCTGGGGAAAACAACGAAACGGGGGTAGCTAATATTGTTGCCACGGGATATCACGTCGTGTTTGCATTTGGAGATTAATCGCGACATCGATTCGGCCAGGTGAGCGATTATTCTTACGCGTCGAACGTCAAAGAGGAAAGAAGAGAGCGCACTGTAACTTCGATCGACCTACAAATAACTAAAATGGGACGCGGACAACATTTCGTATGACAGGGCATTCCGCGGAACTGACGCATTTTTTGTACTTCCGCTGTTGATCCGCCTCGTTAGGCATAGTTCACGTTCCATTGCGTTCATCCCGTAGGGTTGCAGCCCTGTGCGCATCTGAATGCTCGGAGGAAACAGGGTGGAAGGGAGAAATATGTTAATTATGTTCGAAATTAAACTCGTTGAGAATTAAAATGGTTCAGTACAATATTCGTATCATAATTATCAAAGTTTCGTTGGCACGAGTTTCAATCTGAATCTTAATACCACCCTGAAATGAAACATTTGCAAAACTGTTTCTACGAACAAAGCTAATAAAAAGTTCCTATTCCAATTGAACGCCGGACACATAAATTCCTTATCAGAATTCAGGAATGTTTTTCTCGGTTCCCCGGACAATGGCTGACCATTCACGTTTATTCCACTTGTTCGCTGGCGCTCTCTCTGTATTCCGTCGAGTTTGATGGAGCGTTCACTCCCCACCAGCGATATCCAGATGTTCTCGAAATTAATTTTCACTTGAGCGTTTTCCACATGTCAAGTAGAACGTTTAATTGACTGGAGGAGTTGACTCGGGTGGGGGGGGGGGGGGGGAGGAGGGATGATATTTGTGCGTAAATCACTTCACTGGCCCGCCCATCTCCAATTAATGCCACCGAGACTTCAGCGATGCTCAGAACTTAACTGCATTGATTAAGCAGCTGACTACGAGTAATAGAACACTTTGCTTTCCTATTTCCTATTTTATACGACAGTTTGCCACGAGGACTCTGTCATTAGTCTAGTTACTTAGAGTATACATTTATTTTCATCTCGTGATCTCGCTTGATTTTATCAAGAAACTTGCGGAAGCAGCTAAAATGGTTAGCACAGCATTTAAGCGTCTCGTTCGAGGTTCTACGGTATTTTTTCTCAAGCGGATCAATGAAGCCGCGTGTAAATAGAGGGGCAGCCGTTTACCGCGCAATTCTACGGCGAGAACTCGAGTAATTAGTGGTAACCGACCCCTGTTTGCCTTCCTTTCCATCCTGCTGCCACCAGCAACTCGCGTCGAGAAAAATGGAGAAAGCACAGGACAGGGGATGAAGAATGACCGGGCAGCGGTGGCGAATTCGTTAAAGCGACGCGCACACATTCCCCGGTCGCTTTTGTGCTAAAAATAAAGACGTCGGAACACTGCGCCGCGTCAGTGATAATCTCATCCCCATTCTCCGATCAACGATCGAGCCTTTTCCCTCCACTGGTAGAAAACCAAGCCCACGAGAAGTCATCGATGAGCTAGTTTTCTCCCGAGCGAATTTTGCTGCACGTTATTTTAATCGAGCAACACCTGAATATTCGTTTCTATCGTCGTTCCGGCGTCGATTCGACCTGTGTACGCATGCTGCAAGCTTCTCGAGACTGGCTAAAAATAACCACAATGCAACCACGCTGCAGGATGCAGGCCATTCTTCCCGATCTCCTCTGCGTTCGTTTTTTTAACCCTGTTTCTTTCTATTCCCCATACTATATATTTTTTCCCGCTGTAGCTAACTTTTAGCACTGCAGAAATGTTTGTCCTCGGAAGAGTAATAGTACTCGTAGTTACTAATTATTTACTCATAAGGCTGGTGTGGTCAAATCGATTCTCACGGAGGAAATAACGAGGTGGACAAGTTGCGTCGAAGCCATACCTACCCTTATTGAACTTTCTTCTTCTTTAAATATGCATCTTCTTTTTGAGAAACTTTTATAGGGCGAATAGTTTACCAATGATTTAAGGTGGTTAAGTTAGGTGAACTTCCCTCGTATAGAGCTTACTTCAGGTAAAAATAAACGGCGACCTATGCTTCGCCTATGTACCGTCAATTTATTCCTATTTTTCGAGCTCGAGAGCAATGTCCCTGTGACCCCATAGTGGTTACCTTATCCGCGATGAAAAATATCACACGTTCACGTCATCGTGAGCTCCAACACGTTTACAATCGTCAGATAATTTGGAACCTTAACTTTCATACACGAATAATGAGCATAGATTGTAGTGTTTTTGTAAGAGTCATCTTTCACCTATACTCCTGTGAAGCTTATAATAGCGCTCTATTCTTGAAGTTCAACAGTAAGAGACGGAACATACGAAGCAACAATTTCTCTAGACCTGTGTACGTGCTATTAATTGCATGGCTTTACACTCAGAAAAAGTAAACCCCCGCTTCAGTCGCGGCATGTCACGCGATGATCTCCGCTAGATTTAATGATTTTTTTCCTCGAGTGTAATCGACCCATCGAGAGGGAAGTGTGCCCCTCGAACGAGAACTCGCGTTACTTATAATATCACGTAGCAATTCACGATATTCACTCATTTTCGGTAAGTAATTCCGTAAAACCATTCTACCTGGTATAGTAGAATACATTATACAAACTACCCCTCACAGTATAACGTAAATATTGATACGAATCCCAAACAGTGTTTTCGAAGAGTTCCGTTTTATACATTCACAAAAATACGCGCTACAATTCCAGCTGGACTATTTATATTAAAAAGCTTTTTCAAAACAAGGTAGACAACGCATCTAATTTGCCTGTGTAAGCGGGGGATCGAGCGCGTGGCGGTATTGCGCGGAAATTCGAATGAGGAAAAAGTTATTCCCGCCCCTGGCGGGGGCCAAAGAGTCACCTGCAAGCTTAGGGGGTAGACGAAGGAATGCTGTTAGTTAATTAGCGGGATTCGCGTGGAGTGGAGGGCACTTGGCGCAAATGTAGCTTCAACCAAACAGCCACCGTACGCCGTATCGTCACGCCCTTCATCATTGTCTAATTACCCTTTGAACGCGACCCCCGAGCAATTAACGTGCTACCCCACGCGTACCTTAACCATGCTTTCGCGCGAACGTGTCCCTTTGAACTCATTCATTTAGGGCAGAGATAATAAGAAGGAATTGCTTACGTATTTCCTTGTTTGGGGGTGTTTTTGGCGGTATCGTGCTCCGGTTCCCCGTTCGTGTTCGCAGAAGTTGAAGAGTGTTAAGTCAGAAGGCGCAAAGTCGAAGGAAGGACACCGTCGACTTTCCGTTTCAAGCACGTTCCACGACGTTCATGACACGAGGGGCGGCATGCTACTGCCCGAATCATCCCCGTTTCGCCCCCAACTCACCCCATTATTAGGTCGACGGTAGCGCACCTACGTGGTGGATTCAACGACTATGAGACGTGTTTTCAGTAGTCGAATTTCCAGGCTTTTCGTCTCTCTCCGTCGAGAAAGGAAGAAAATCTCACTCAAATTATTTTTTCACCCCTTAGACCCATTTTATCGATGAACTTAATTCGGTCTAAAGAACAAGGGAGTTTTAATTTATAATTCACTCATACCCTCTGAATATAGAAAGGCTACTTTAAGGTGAGTGCACCATTTCTGGGATGAAAGTTCGACGTAATGCTTTCACGATGGTTTAGGGGGTGTAATCATTTATACATCGATCGCAATCCCTCTTTTTAATATTTGGAAAAACTTCACCATCGCAGAGCTTTCTACCCTGAACCTTCATTAAACTGAGCCTCCACTTAAACCGTTTGCCGACTGCGAAGTAGAAGAGAGAAGCTTCTCGGAAAGGCGATTTGAAAAGGTTTCAAGCCTGAACCGCAAGATACTCGCGCCGACAATTTCGCGAGAAATCTGTGACGTCTGTGCCAATCTCTGATAACCGATATCAATTTCCCCTCAATTTCTGGAGGCATTACCATTTCCACGAGCACTTTAACGCCCATACAATTAACCCGTGATAATTTCATTAGAGGGTGTAAATCGATAAAGCAAACGGTCTTTAATAACCAGGGAACACGATCCGCGAGGCGACGGGATTAATTTGCATTTCAATTAAATCTACCACCAAGGTGTCGTCGCGTTCTCGCTACCAATTCAGCGATTTCAATCGATGGAATCTCAGAAAGAATACATTCTCATTATCTTTCACGCTCGCGTATCTGTTTGCTCTTCAATCAAAAACAAATCGTGCAAGACCGAATAAATCAGTGCGTGTTTGCGTTTTGATGGAATCGTCGTGGCGTCCACCGTACGGCCGGAGTTGAAATTGAATTTCTGAGCGCGGAATGCCCAGCTTTGTGCTCTGCCCGGGTAAAATTCTAAAGTAAAGAGCGTAAATATTACGCGACTCGACCGGTCCTTTGATCTGGAAAGCGCTAAACTATAAAAGCTCGAAACAATTTCTTCTCCCGGCCTGGAAAATTCTCACCAGAATCAAGGGGCGCAAAATGACTATCAGTTTCGCCGAACATACGTTATTCGTGAAAATTTCATCGGGACCTCACCCTTAAAGGGAAGCTCCCGGAATGGTTGGGGAGCCGTGCTAATAGCTTTCGCCATATTTCACTACGAACCTTCTACGGTTATGCATTACCGTGGAATATTCGCGCGATCTCCGAGAAGTTGTATTTTTGCCCTGTACCAGGAGAATGATTTATCGTCGCAACCAGCGTCCCAATGAACGTTTTAAGGATCACGTTTCCATCGACTCGATTACTGCGCGAGAATTTCCGACATTTTATATCCCTTTTTCCCCTCAGATTGTGAAATTCTATCTGCGAAACCGTGAACGCGGAAATTCAGAATAAATGCAACAGGAATTCTTGCTGTGTGCTGTTTTCTTTAAAACGCGAGCGTACACGGTTTTGTTGTGTCAATCGAGATATTAATTTTTGTCGTAATATGCTTCTGATCTCTGCGATTCATTCGCGGGACCCTTGAAAGGGACTCGCTTCCCGTTCCGAGAGTAGAATTTTGAGGAGCTTTAATTGCATTTCTCGGACGAGGATGAATATCTGAACTCGGTCATGTTCTATTTAAAACGTGCCCCACGACGTCCGTCTTAAATACCATTTTCTTTACCTCTTCTTCCACGAATTGTGAAAGAAGTAATAATATTCTGTTCCCGGGAAATCGGTGGAGATCAGTATTGTTTAAAGACGACTACTTAGTGGTTACTTGTACGCCAACAAGTCTCTCGCAAAAGAAACAGCAATTCTCTTAAGTGACTGAAGATTCTCAAACAAGGATTTGCTGGGGGATCTCAGATTCTGTTAGATTTGACACGCTTGAAAGTACAGGCTCCTCCCTTTGTCGGGAAGGTACCTCTTCGAATTTCGCTTTTGTTTGTTATGCGTTGTAGCATCCCCAGCTGGGACAAAGGTAGTGGACACTCTGTTCAACCTCAGAGAACAAGGGAAGCCCGTGTTCTAAAATGTTGTTCAAGTTGTAACGCGATGTGATAGGTAAGACGTCGGCTTGGAAAATGCAATTCTATCGTGCTTTGTGCTACGCAAACACTGGCCTGGTGCTTGAGAATTACACAGAGAAAGTGTGGCAATTAACACCCTAGTCGCTTCCTCTTTGCTGTCTAATTTAATGTAGTTTCCTATTGGATACTAGAAGGCTCGTATTCAAATTATCCATTGGGGATCTATGAAACAGTAAAGACTAATAAAGTGACTGTAAGTTTGTGAAGCAGGTTCATGAAGTGGTAGATAAAATATCTATTGCAGAACTGCTGTTCAATTCATTTGCTACTAGGCATAAGGACAGACTTTTTCTAATGCAAAACTCTTCCATTTATGATCGTAAAAATTCCTCGAGCCATTGTTTTCCATAAATGTTTGGTTTTGGAATTCTTGAGTAGAGTCTCTCGTGTTTCTTCTGGAACACGGAATTTGTTGGTTTCTGTGCCCGAGGGACTTCATTCTGGAATAAAAGCAAAATCAAGCGACAAGTAATGTTTCCAAATTGGTAAAGAAAAGGTTGGGTCAATAAGATTTTCCTTCTTTTATCAATGCAAAGCTAATTTTCCACTAGCAATCTGCGATTGAATTTAGCAGCGTAATCAAGATTTCGTGCACTTACGGTTTTCCGAATTCGATTATACTCTTGATTGTATATTCTTGGGCCATTTTTGCGGTACTCTGGCATTTCCTTTGTCCCGTGCAAAATCAATGAAAACCTTCCTATTGTGCCATTATTCTCTTTCGGTCCTATCTGTTAAGGCGCAAATAAAGGCAGTGAAACAGTAGGACGTGATTCGTTTAGCAAGGCGACTTATAAACCCGGGTAAATCGAAAACGATTCATCGAAGGTGGCTCCACCGAATAAAATAAATAACACTGCAGTGTTTTATCGAGGGCAAATGTCTTTGAAAATTAACCACCTCATCGACGATGTCTAAGGTCCAGCAGCCACGTGGATCTTCTCCCCAAGATGCCACGGACATAAATTTCCATTTCTCGAATCCAGCAGCTGAGTCGTCAAATTTTCTAGGCTTCAGTATTTGCACGCTGGTCCCTGGAAGATGCAAAATATATTCCAATGAAACAGAAAACTTCTTCCATAGTGGAATCGGGAAATCGTGTAGCTATTGTTTTTAGTTGCTCGAAATTTCATTCCACCGAGTTTTTCGAATATTCCCCGTTGCACCGTGCACCGATGCGCGCAACATCGACTATTAATATAACAGGAATCCCCGAATGTGCACGGAATTAAACGTCCCAACACAATGGTCCATCCAATCTCTCCTGCATGGTTTCGAATTAGCTCGATTCAGGTCGCCACAATAAAATCGCTCGCACTCTTTCCGTTTTTCTACCGCATCTGGGCTCCCTTTAATCCTATCTACCTCAAGAACCAGCATCGGATCGAAGGGAATCGTATAATCGATAGACAAGTGTAAGTCAAGAGTGCAGTTAGGAGCACCTGCGATTCACATTACCCGAGGAAAGTTAAATTTCCTTTCAAAGAATGCTTTTACTGATATCCCTTCGTGTTTTTAAAACGTGGATGCTTCGTCGATGTTTCCCAGTCAGGCATCGCAATGGAAACGGCTTTGAAATTTCCAGAGGAAAAAGATTGAAAGGACGTTACGGGTTAGAAAAGAATACACGCCCGAGATGCATTTTATTTTCATTTTCCCGGAGCTAAACTGCGCTTCGAAAGCCATGTGGCGGTGCGTGGTCGTAAATTCAAAGTTCTTGCTGTTCTACTACCTCAGAACAGTCGGCGATACGAAATCGATTTTGAGAGGTAACGCGCGGTTCAGCCGCATTTGTGTATACCGTAAAAATGTTACTTTCAAGACGTTTGCTCAAGCATTTCCCCTCAATGCAGTGCTTCGAGGTATAAAATCCTTTTTTGATTCGCGATAAATACGCGATGCTTGCTGAACGTTCGGATAAGAATTTTACAATACCTACCTGTGGCAAAGTGTTCTAACAATCGAATTCAAATAGAAATTCAACAGTTCCGACGTAATTTCTTCGCCCGGCTTTCGTTTTGAGATACGTTTACAGGCAACGAGCAAGTTCAAAAGATTTGGGCTGCCGCAAACGAGAAGTGCATACCTGAGGGTGCAGTGAGATGCATCTGAAGAGCACCACGAAGGCTGTACTCGAGGCTGACCTCGATCTCCACGTGTTCCAAAAACGTTATCTCCTTCCCCGCCGATTGACATTCGTTGCCCGCCTCAAATCGCAGCTTCTTCGTGCTTCCAGAAGCCAGCCTCTTGTCAATTCTAAACCGAAGACATCCTTTCTCATACGCGCACGTATAAACCGAAAGCCACATCCGTTTTCACGTACAACTTGTCGATAGAGCTGGTTGAAACTATCTGGGATATCGACTGTCAACGTCAGCCGTCGGTTCTGCTAGTTTAAATATTGCTCGACATCCTGCCTCGGTTTGTGTACAGATGTTTGTGAATTAGAGTGTATCTCTGAAGGGCTACGGTCCAACAATTTACTCGAATGAAACCGATCGATAATGAATTACTCGAGAAATCCGTCCGAGTTTCTTCTTGGAAGGCACACTCGTACATCTTATCAAGCGTAAAAACGGGACTGGTTCAAAGTGAAAAAGCGTGGCACGACGAAAGCTACTGTGTCCTTTCAGGAAACAGCCAACTGACGCGCGAGGACCGTACGAAAAATTCTCGAGACGTTCTACTTTTTCGACTTGCCTTCTTCACTGCGCGGTAACGAATGAGTGAAGGGTTCTTCTCGACATGTTGAGTTTAACGATGTAAAGTCACCGAGATTTACTGCACGTTTTAAAGGAACAAGGACAACGCGGAGGGTCACCCTTGCGCTTTGATTACAAAAAGATGAAAGCTTTCGAAATGTGCCGGGGCTTTCGTAAAAGTGGAATATAGGTCGAAATGCTTTAAAACTATATCCATTGTTTGAGAATTCGGTGTGGAAAAGTGCGCGCGAAATCACGTTCGCACATGGTAATCTGAATGGACCGCGGAGGATGAAATCTACGTGTGCAGAATCTGTACGTAGCCTGTTTCGATAAAGCGCAGCATGTTAATATTCTCGATTAGCGAACGCGTGCCTATATGCATCCTGGGAGCTCGTAAAATTATTCGCTCAAGCAGCAACTCGTAGTTCGTGCATACTTTCCATTAATCAAATCCTCCCTCGTTTAGTTTAACTGAGAAGTTGCTAGTTTAACTAAACGCGATCAAATTTGCTGGCGATTTTCACTCACGTTCTGTCGACGTCCACTTGGCAAATGGTTTTCTCCGGCACGGTTGTCCAATTGGAGCTGGACGCGACCAACGCGTACGCGTTCATAAGTCCGAAGCCGAAACGTGAGTTGAACCAAAATCCAGCGGAGTTTCTGAACCAACCTGGATTCTCCCTGAAAGTTGACGCAATTATGGGGCATCGCTGGCGCGAACAGAAGGACGGCCGACGTGAAATGAAACAGTTTCATCTAGAGTGCGAACTAATCCATTTTTACGTGCAACAGACAACCTATATCTCTCTATCGCGGCGCAGGGTTAATTTAACTTTCTCCTGTTTCCAACGATAGCACTCTCCTGAAAAACTTTTCCAGTTTATGACTACGATCGACATGCTGGGTACACCGAGGTGATGAGTAGCTTTCAGGTAACATAAATCGTAATTAAAACACTAGCTTCCGTGAAATCAGAGTTAGGGTAATAATATATAGGGGAGACCAGGGTAGGTTGTAACACGGGGTAAATTGTAACATAAGTAAAATCTTTTGAACGACAAATCTGATAACCCACAGCATGCGAGAGCTGCTGGACGATATTAGCACCGTCGGTTTTATTGACACAAACGAGCGTTATGTATTTATTTTGTGGTTATAGCCCAGAATTTTAGTATTTAGAGCACGGAAGTAAATGTTGTCTTAGCACTTTTATTTCAATTAACCGTCATTAGAATCCGTTTGAATGTTTAATTCATTGTCGGAAACGAGTCAGTACACATTGGTTTATTATAATGTGTACGCATTTTAGTAATTTGATGTTTAGTTTCTCGTGTGCTGAGATAAAACGCAAAAATTCAAGCTCGGAGTAAATTGTAACATGTTACTACTTACTCCGCTCTAAATGGTGATAAGGCAAGCTATTTGCTGACACACCGGAAAAAGATGCTCTAGACGAACAACGGAACAATCGAGAATCCAAAAAGTAGAAAAATGTATAAAGGCAAAAGTAAAGAAAGCGAAGAAGAAGATTTGATAGAATCAGTTGAATAAGCAAGGATTGTTTAACTCATGTATATCAAATGTTTAATAATGATCCGTGTTTTCATTTATATTTTTTAGAAACGTTTATTTTTATTCATATTTGTATTTAAATAAGTAAAACAGATGCGTTACAATTTACCCCGGACTGGGGCATATTGTAACAAAGGTTCAGATTTGTTTAAGATGAAGCTAGATGTCTAAGTGTCCAAGATTTTGTCACGTACTTTCACGCAATCAGTTCACCACAAATGTAAGTAGTAAATTGCGCAAATTAATTCCTGATTGAAGAAAACACTTTCTCGAAAAAACTGGGAAAACTTTTTTGTTACAATCTGCCCCGGTCTCCCCTACTTCTACCTAACTCCATGCACTTAAACAAAGTCGATACAATTTTTGTACATGCTTACTAATGTAACGTTAACTGTGAGCGCATAATTCACCTAGAAGAATCGCGATTTTTTTGGTTGCACCAATCTTATAAGACAGGGGAAGGTATGCCCGTGGTAACGCAGTTTGTTTCATGCTGATAACACAAGTGGTTCCGGAGATATAAAACTTTAAAGTATGTGCAGCGTGTAAGTCGCAAGGAGTGGCGCGTGAAATTACCCCAGTGACCTACTTTCCACCAGGAAGTGCGTAAGTAGGTCAATGTTTAGTAAACAAAAACAGTCTGTCAGTGACCAGCGCAACTGCCTCGTGTGGGTGCAGGTCAGTGAAGCAGTGCGAGTGGGAAGTCCGAGTGTGCGACCCAAACAGAGGGAGCGAGAGTCACGAGACATTAAAATTTACGCTTCTCTTTAAACGGCGATATCTCGTGAACGGATGGTCACATCGAGGTGAAACAGAAACTGTTTTAAAGGGGAGGGATGTCTGGTGGCTATTCTGATGAAAATTCGATTCAACGAACAGCTTAGGGGGCCGAAACTTAGTTAGCTTTTTATGGATATTAAGGTTACCATTCATGCGGCATTCAGATTATAATCTCACCTGAGGGGGCTGTACTCCGAGGTCCAAACGATGAGATGCTGCACGTCCCTCCACGTTACATCCTTGCTTTAAGAACAACAGCTAGATTATTCAGGTTGCCTGGCCCGTTGCAACGAAACATTCGCTGTTTCATTGCCCCGCAGCCTTGCCCCGCTTCAAATGATTCATAATCATGTCCGGATACTGGGAAAGAGCACAGCAGAAGGCGAGGAGGCCAGAACAAGCTGTGCATCCCTTGATAACACGAAACAACGCCGACGAAGCAGCTTGGCCTTTGAGTTTTACAATTTTACGGGTCGAATGAGTTAATCAAGCTTTATGATAATGCTTCCCGGGGCAGGGATTGATTCATCTTTAAAACATTTCCTCCCTTGGGTAACCACGCATTTCAATATACCGCACAGGGTAAGAAACTTCAATCCCCGACTCCTCCTTCTGCTCTTATGTTCTACTTCAGCCGGAAATTCAATTCTTCGGACGTACTCGAAGAAATCTTCGAAGCTACTCGAAAGTTCGGCGATAAAGTTTAATGCCGACGAAGTGATACAGATAAATCCTTTGATCGTTCCTTTGAATTCGATGAACTGCGTTAAGAGTACGGCAAGACTGAGTTAGCGATAAGGGAGCTTCGGGGCAGCGGTTCGGGGAAAGGTAACCACTGAACGAGCTCGTACTTTACTTGCAAGGCTAGGGCCAGTATTCCTGCAGCTAATGGAGCAGATGCGGAAGTGCCAGTGTGCCTGGTGGTGCAGGTATTTCCCAGGTCTGTTGTTGCCTGGAAAGACATTTGAAATTCTCTCAGGTACTCGACAAGCTCCCGATTCATTTTAACTTCACTTCTATTTACTATCATCTGATCGTGATACGCTCCGCTGCTGTACGTTGTTGCTAACGTTGCTGGACAGCTTTCACCGTACCACGGAAATCGTCCGGTTTGACTAGCTGAACCAACCGCAATTGTGTAAATGCTTCCTACGTATCCATCGCATCCGCAATCGTCTGATTTCGAGCCTCCGTTGCCGGAAGCCCACACGTAAATGCTACCCTTGCCACCCCTTCCCTAAACGATCGATCAATAAATTGATAACGTATCGCGAGGGGGTGGGGGGGGGGGAGAGAGTAAATATTAGTTTTCGAAACATATACCATGTAGTTGATAAAACAGTGACGTAGAAAGTCTCGGTAGATATACACCCGTGTTATAAATATGCATCGCGTGAGGGTAAACGCTTCGGGGTACCCTTCCTTTCACATGAAATTTCAGAAGGAGGAACGAGTGCTGCAGTTTCTAAATACTGACCATCGTAACGCCTCGCTCGAGTGCCTCTGTGGCCAGTCTCCCCGGAGCTTCTAAACTTTTCCCATCGTCGGCAGGTCCCCAGGAGGCCGTGTAAATATCTACAATTTCCGATTTGTATCCCAGTGCCTCTCCCTCGACGCGATCGTTCACCAGCCCGTCGAGAAGCTTGATCCCTCCTATAGAAGCTTCGAAAGCAACGCCGACGCCGCATTTCCGGTTGTTTGCCTCCATCGATATTTCCCCTGCGCACCTCGTGCCATGCCCGTTCATCCCTGCGGGGTGTAATTCGTAACAACGGATGGAGAAGTAACGCTTTTTGCGGAGGAAGCGAAGCGTTCAGATGCTAGTCGAATGGCGCAACGTTTACCTGATATTTCATATCGCGGCATGGGGTCGTTGTCACCCTCGTTCACGTCGTAGCTAATGTCTGGATCCTAAATCAATAGATTGATTAAGAAATAATCAGTAGCCGATACAGCGACGCGTTTCTAAGGAAACGAGCACTTCAGTAGTTATCATAGGTGGAAATATTTCCAAGGGATCGAAAGTGTCGATTTGAAGTAACGTCTCTCGTCATCTGTGGGGCGCAGAGGGTAGCTCGAAGCAAAATTTCTTACAACTCACGTAGTTGTTCCGCAGATCTTCGTGGGTGTGTTCCAAGCCATCGTCTAAAACGGCGATTTTCACGCCCCGGCCAGTTACCCCCAGTCGGTAGAGGGGTAAAACGTTCAAGTCGAGCTTCGGAAGAGCTTTGTTTGACCTAGTGTCTTGCTGCAACAGTTGATAAAGGAGCTTTATCTTACCGTGAGATAACTAGACCAAGCATCGACAGCTTTACCATCAACTACTCCCTGAAATATTGATTTCTTCCCATATTGATCTCCCTTCTACTTTCTCTCTTCCTCTGTAACCATTCCCCTTGCAATATCGCTCCAGTTTTATTTCTAAATGCAATATAATTTTGTGCCAATGTTTCGAATGGACAGTTTAATTACCAGGTACCATTCCTGATCCCAGAGATCATCGTTGAACATCAGCCTGGTGTCTTCAGGATCGTGGTACCAAAACTCCTGCCAATCTTTGTCGTCCTCTACACCGTTTAAGCTATAACGATCCACTTCAAGCCTTTTCTCCCTTATTAGGGGTTTCTCCGATTCCAAGCTCGCCAATGGCTGATCACGTTTGTGTCGTTCAATCACCTTCTGCTGATCCGCCCAAATGATCTTACCGCAAAAGGAATCGTGCCAATTAGAATTCAAAAGGATTCGTCGAATTTCCTTCCAGTAAACTGAACTGTAAACGCATGAAATTGATTACCTTGGCGCTGGAATTAAGAGCCTTCGTTAAACGAAGCCCACCCCTTTTCTTGTGGCCAGAGCTGTCACCCCTAATCCATACGTACGTGTCCTTGAATCCCAGCACCTAAATCAAGAGACACGTTATCGTGGAAAATTTGCAAAGGGTATGTTTGCAACCGTGTCTAGAACAACAGTGACAGGTACGATCGCGTGACGCAAATATTGACTGATAAAAATGTAAATTAATGCGATGTCTATACGTTTACGTTGTTGCAATTTTTCACGTTGCCAGTTTAACAATTACGTGACACGTGCAGCGTGCCCATGGACTGGTTTTTTCCAGGAGAATGACTATCAAAAAATCTCTCAAAAGAATGTAAAAATCCCGGAAATCTGCCGTGTAGATATTCTCTATAGAATGTAGACGAAGTTTGACAATTTTTACCCTGGTTCGGCGAGGGGTTGCTCTCTGTTCCTTATATCGAACACCCCACCAGCTCGAGCGTCGGGGTGAGCTACCACGTCGCGACGTTCCAGCCCTTCGAGCGATCGAAAGGGACGCTTCGATCAGGAGAGCACGAGGAGACAGTTGGTCTTTTAACGTCGGCAGACAGAGAGAGCAGGAAAGGGACAGAGAAAAACGCAAGCGGCGGGGCATTTGGGGGACGATCGAACGTCTAAAGGGGGGTATCGTAACGTTATTATTATCCGGCGTCACATGGCAGCGGCGTTTTTGTATGGCATCCACATGTGTCGCCCCCCTTCCATGGGTGGGGAGCACCACCTGGCCAGAGCCACTCATGGAGGAAAGCCACGATATTTTCGTAACGACTGGTTCGTCTCTTTTATATCGAACCACCTCCTTGAAACGCGGATTTTCTGGCCACTCGCGCTTGATAGCCGATCGATCTGCGCGGTCCATTTGGTTCCATCATATAATTCGCGGGTGTATCCTTGATCGTTACTCTCAGAATCGATTTGGGACCTCGAATAGCCGTCGGACCAGCCGGTAGCTTTCTATATTAATCAACAGTTGAGAGCATTTCAATGCGATTCGCATTCGTGCGGACGCGATAATATCCGAGCCGAATTCGCGGCCGAATTAATTGTCGAAAAGCGCGCAGGCTGGCCACGATGATCAGAATGTCGCGCGATATTACGGGATATCGCGTGGTCACGCGATAGGCTCAAGAGTGACCCCAATTTTCATCGAATCACATCAGCACGAAAAACAAAGGCTGGAGAAATCCGTGGCACCCGTTATGAAACAATAATCCCGCATCTGCCGTCCCACCCCCCGCCTAGCCCCCCCCTAGCCCCCCCCCTCCCTTCCGCGGGTTCGCTCGCGAAACAAAAACCCTATAATCCGGTATCCATTATATTTGCAATGTATGCAGCCAGAGAGAATGAATCCGATAGGCGCGCCGTCCAACCGAACGATAAACGGTTGAATATCCCCTCCACGCGCGGATCCGTGACACTTTTTTGGGGGAGATTTTTTTCGCTTTTTTCGCCCCTTTCGCTGTTTCCTTGTTTGTCTGTTTGCGAATTTTTTTTATTCAATTTCGATGCACGGATAAACGATCGATGGACGTGCACGTGATCGCGCAAGCAGCCACCGATTTTTATAGGCCGCGACCGGTGCTATCGATGTTATCACGGTTTCCGGCACGCAGGAAGTCGAAAGCGCAATTTACATCCACGACACTCGGCCCGACAAATAATTTCGCCAGCCCGTAACATGATTTATGGGCTCGACATTGTTGCAGCCAGGCTGAACGTTGCTGGGCGCAAGGCACAGCAACGGGGACTGTCTATTTTTCTGCGGAATATGCTTCTCCACTTGTGACTTTGGTGATCAAGCAAGCTGATCACTCTTCTGTACCCTGATCTCTATTTAATCCAAGACATTTGCCTCTTGGCGCTTCTTTCCGGCCACGAAAAGCACCCTCCCCGTTTAATTTCTCATCAAAGCGAACACTTCCGCGGCGAGAAACGGCTTTCGAACGGGACACGTTCGACAGAGCTTGCCTTAAATTCCACGTGGGAACACTTGAAACTCGAATCCGTCTGTTACGTGATAATGGCTCTATTCCCCCTCCGAATCCGTGGCAATCGGCGTTCCACGCTGTCCAAAACTACCCTCGAGACGAGCTCTAGCGTCTCTCCCCTGTTTGTTAACCCCCTCGAAAATGCTGGTGTACGTGAGCACCAGGCGGTGGATAGGGGGTGCGAGAAATCAGAGCCGCTCATTACTTCGCGATCAACGATTCGTCTTATCAGCCCGGTTGAATTGCGTTCGAACGTCACTCCCGCGAAAGTCTCAGAGACTGAGGCCATCTAGGTCGGTTTGTAACAGTGCTCGGGCAAACGACTGATTCTAGACGCGGTGGAGAAACGGGAGGAGGGAGTATTTTCGCAGTCCATTTGTTTTGATCGGATTTCCAACTGTCTCTGGTAATCCCATGGCAGTAAGCTCCCGCAGGCTTCGTCAGGTTCCAATGAAAACCCTAACGTCTCCATCCCGTGCGGAACAGAGAAACCTTCCGCCGCGCCGTGTTCGAGCCAGGGCCACACCTTCCCCATAGATCCCTGATTCCTCTATCGCTGTCTGACAATGAGAACTGTTCTGCTCCTACTTCTCGCGTCACATTCTCCTCCTTCATCTTTTTCTGAACCCGTTCGACCGCGTTCGAAATCCGAATTTAGGGAGGAACGAAGGAAGAACTGTACCGCACCTCGATATTCATCCAACTTTTCACGCGACAAACCCCAAGTCCTCGTAATTATCCTTCAAACATGAAATTACGGAGCCACGGCTTCGGCGCAAGCTTTTATCCTGCCGTGTTTTTAGTTCACAGTCCCCTTCCCATCCCAACCCGACAACTTCGTACATCCAATTCCAATTTTTACGAGATCTCGCTCGCGAATCCGCGAAACACCCAGGCGTTATTTGCTGGCGCACGTTCGCGGATTCGTTTCCATCCGGAAGATTGTTTTCCTCGCGGGTCTGCATGAGCATCGCGCTACAGAGTTTACGGTATCATCATCGCTTTAGACGTTCGCGTTTACATATGGCTGTACGAGGGATGCCGGCCGAGTTGCGAGGTCTGCTTGTTCCGGGATCCGCGTGAGAAATCCGCGACCCTTTGCAGCCCCGAACTTTCACCCTGCGCCGAATTTAATATATGTAATTGAATTCGCAGCCCGCAAGTGGCAGGCAGCGCGTAATCTCGAGGGCCAAGCTAGCAACCAGATCTGCTCCTCTCTGGAAACATTTTCAGCAGGCAACCGCAATGGTCTTCAACAAAACGCAAGCGATTATTGTCCTGCAGAGCTTAACGACACGATCCACCAGAAATTTCTATGAAATTTCTGGAATTCCTTGCACACTGCAGCGTGACAGAAATTCTGCTGCATGGTAGATTCCCTGCAGTGATAGCCCCCCCCCGACTTACAGCTGTTGCCAAAATAATTTATTACGTAGGAGAATTGTTGCGAACGGTATGTGGAATGTTTCGCCTGTTTGTATAGTCACTATAGGCAGATCGTACAATGCGCCGAAAACTGAATCAGCGAAGGCAATCTTTGGAAGTATGCCACGTCAAGCCCGGGCGTCAAAGTCAAAGTTTTAATTGAAATCAACGTCGTAATTACCGTCACGTGAATTTGCTCAAAGAGAGGGCCGACTAGTTTCATGCACTCGGTCTCACTTAACTCTTGAACCTATTAGTACCGTATCGATTATGTTATGCGCCGGAATTATGTGGCTGACACGCGGCGCTACTCATAAGTGTGCGCGTAAACTGGTACCTAATTTCGCGGCAATATCGTTTGGGAAATTCATGCTCACCGCGAGTCAATAATACCGTCGTGATGCATCGATTTACCGAAGCTGCAAAAGCTTGGACAAGAAATTGACACCGTAAGCTTGCTCGCATAGCAACTGCTTCTCCTTTCCATTTCTTCGATTCTTCCAAAGACACGCGAATTTTTGCAGCCCCATCCGACTGTAATACGATATTTGACACGGGTGTGTTCCATCAACGAGCCACAGTCAAGTGGAGGTTTATATCGGGCTGGACGTTCTCTGCAGATCAGAGGTCAGAGATCAGAGATCGAATATCGGAGTCCGGTCCATTTCGGCCGAGATTAAAGGTTTCCGAAGGTAAAGGCAGCTAACGAAGGCGAGCACCAGGCAGCAGGTCGCTGTGACATCTGTCAACCCTCGGTAACGGGCAAGTTCATTATGGCGTTCAGCAGGGCGCCACGTCATTTATTTCAATTACCGGCAAAAGCTAAAGCTGAATCGGCAGACATCCGCATCGGCCTCGATCATTTACGAACGTACGTCGTTAATGGCTGCCGTTCGATCAGAAGACGTTAAAAGTGTCACGGTCTAAGTACATCAGCCAGTAACTTGACAGTGACATCTCAAATAGAATCATCGTAATGAGTGAAAACACATCGAACGTTCACGAAAAGATGGATTATTCGTAGAATTCTCTGGGCAATTTCCTTCTTCCTACGATTTTATGTCGTTCTACTATACGGGAATAATAAAGAAGGGATCGCCCGCTGTGTTCAGGAAATTAATGTTAGGAAATTCATTCCAACAGTTTCGTAACAGGTTCCCGATAACTGGATTTCAATTTGCCTGGGGGCATGCTTGATTGAGCAATCTCGTGCCTTTATAATATAGGGCCAGGCTCAAGATGTATGATAAACTCGAGCAATCCAGACGTTCAGCAGATTCGCTCCGTATAATCAGGTTCCTTATCAGTTTTCGCTGCTTACCGCCCCATACGGTTAAGTAAACGTCGGATTGCACGGAACGCGAGAATCGCTTGTCAAATGTGTCGTGCATTCTCGCTAACAGAGCGATAGGTACTTACTTGTTTCGCAAACCGACATTCTGTTTCGCCCGAAGAGGAGAGGTCGTATAATTGCGTGCACGATTTGGCAGGGTAACTAAGGAGCTATTTGGAAAATGTTTCCGGATCGAGTTATCCCTCCAACTTGTCCCCGTTTCAATTCGCGGAGCGTATTTGCCATAATTTACGGCTGGTCGGTCGCTGGGTCGCTCCTTTGCCAAATCGTGGCCACATACATGGATGCCGCCTTGAATCACTGGCAAGAATCACGTCGCAAAGAAACAATCCACAGAAAATCGATAGCTAGTTTCGGATTTCAATTAAGCCATACATCGCACAAATTTAACAACTCCTCGGCCCAAACTATTCTCGATCAGTTTAGGAACAATCCAACTTTAGTCGGAGTTATCCAATATCGAATGGATCTCGCGAGACTCGTGTACACACGTTCCATTAGAGCTTCCCCAATTTCTCCCAGGTATCGCGAAACATCAAATTCAAGGTACACGAAAATTTCTCAATCCTGCAGCTGTGGAAAAATGAAGCGGCTCATTATTTTCATTCGCCCAGATTTATCGGCGGTTGATAGCTAGCTTCGAGGCCCGCCGAGCGGTAAAACGCCCGCGGCGTTTTTCCAGAGGCGGGTAGGCGTTCCGTCGTTTCGCCCTTCGAGGCCGCCCCGCGCGAGCTTAATTATACGAAATAATTACACGACGTGACCGGGAAATATACGAGCGAGCGAGGCCGGGAGAATCGCGCTTAGCGCGGATTGCGGTGGGCCGCGAGGCTGCCTGTGCAGCTGCAACTGCGTCAGTCGGCATCCGCGGCTGCAGCTGCAGGGAAATGCAGTTCGCGGGCGCACAAGTACGGTGCTCGACGTTGGGGGGCAGCCAGGTAAAGCGGTGGAAAAAGGAGGGCCACTCTGTTAGCGTAATTATGCCGCGCAGCGCCGCTAATTTCTGTTACGCTGCCTCATGTTCAGAAAACACGCGTCACTTCTCCACGCACCGCAGCGATTACGGTAATCGTGATCTCTTTCTTCGTCCCGTTAGATCCCGAGGATTTCGTTGATGGTAGGAAGTATGCTTGTCAACCAACTCCTTAGCCGAATATCGAGAATCGTGTAACTCCCCTGGAAATCGTCACTTCCAATCTCGTTGTGCAATTGCTTGGCTCTCGTAAAGATGTTGATAGAATTCGATTCTTCGAGTTTCACCACGCTTCTCACTCCCCCGCCCGCGAGCCGGCGATTCTATAGCGTTGTCACCCTCCCGGTGACACGCGTCGACACATCCAGCCCTTCCTCCGTCAGTGGAAAAGGAGGGGGCGAGTGTAAGAATTCATCGTTATTCGAAGATCAGGGACGCGTCTCAATTTCCCCGAGAGAAGCTTCCGCTTTGTGGCCCCAGCCGAACGCGCGCCGAAAGGGGGTTCCGTCGGCCGGAGGAATTTTCCCAGCTTCTCGGGCCTTTGAACGCGGATCCCGCACATTTTTTCCATCGTCAAGCCCCTTCCCCATCCCCCCACCGGCAAATCTACGCGAAAACGTAAACGTATTCCAAGGTTTCGGGATCCGACGAGACACGAATGCACCTGGGAGCGTTGAAAAAGTGCGGCGAAATCGCTTCCACCGCGCGCACGGATCGCTGCAAAGAGATTATCTCCGTAAGCAAGCCTCACGAACCATTTGATCGCTCGTTTCAGCCATTCTCTACCTCCGTTTCCACCCCGAAACTCGCCTCAGACATCGGCTAGATCTCTCTTGGCTCGTGCACTTTGCAAAACGAGGTCCGCCTTGAGATCAAGTCGCGCGGGAGGAAACGCCCGCCCGACAGACCAAAGATATCCGCCTCGCGTGCCTCGTCTCCTTTCCCTCGCATCCACGACGATGTTTCGGGCAATCTCTTTGTTTTCCTCTGTTGTTCGATCCTCGCGAATTTGGCCTCCAAACGAATTCGGATTACACGAATGTTGAAACCAGTGCTGTCTTTTTAATCGTCGAGGATATCTTGGATTATCGAGCGCAAATTGTCTTTCAGATCCACTTCGCGTGCTCCTCCCTCAATTATCCCCATCTTCGACGATTTAGCTTACCTTAAGGGAACGCTCCCCTGCGACGGAAAACGATTTTATCGAGCCCGGTATTACGCTCAAATATTATATATCGATAAAAGGTTCGAGAAGCCGCGTCAGAGAACTTTCGTATCTCATCGGAAAAGCAAGGAAGTCGAGAGGACCATCGACGATGAAATATTTCCACGAAATATTTGCCCAAGCTATTCCAATTGCTCTTGCGAATTTCCAGCAACAATTACGCGGCACGGGCGCGTGCCGGCCGAGCAAGAAACACAACGGATAAAGTGTCGAGATTATTTTTTCTGGATCTCGTTTCTCGTTGTCGGGATGCCCAGTCTTATTTTGCCGCGGAAAATATGCAACACGCGCTTACGCAAACTCCGATTCGTGACTCCACTGTAATCCTCGCGATTGTTTTTCCAGCGAACCGGGTCGATTTTTCATCGCGGACCCCCTCCCCGGTTTCTGCCCCCATAAGAACCGGGATTCACGGTTTTCCACGGCAACAGCCCCACGCGGCTCGCTTCGATTCTCTTCACGGCTCGCGTTTACGTCACGCGTGAAATCGACCGGACGCGTTTCGCGCCATGTTTAACGAACACTTGAGATTAGAATGGCTCGCTAGGGATTATCAGACATGGGAATACCTCGCTGTACATCGCATCTGGACACATCATAGTATCTTATTAAAATATTAATTAGTTCCAATTGATATCCCGTGACGCTCCTATCCGCACTTTCTGTCGCAGTTCAGGCACTCTTTTCAAATTTCAACGGGACAAAAGAATTATCGTATTTGTCGGAGCTTTGACGCGTAGTTTATAAAGCTTAAAGGTGCGCGTCGCGTTCTGTGGCTTTGTTTCCGTCGATAGTTTCCGTCTCGTGTAGAAATAATTTTGCTTTCGCGGCGATAAATTTCCGTTCTTCCCCCCTCCGGCCGACGAAGAGAACTTGGTTCGTTCGCCTCTACTTCTGTCTGAGATAAACACGAAAGTTAAGTCACAATGGCCGGGATGCCCTGGCTGGAGTTAAACTAGAATTGGGCGTAGCACAAGTGGCTAACAATAAGTTATTAAGCAGTTGTTCAAGTTTTAATTGCATCTCCGTAGTCCCCGCGTTCGCGGCTGCTGTACGTAACGTTGACAGACTTATTCTCTGGATTACCGGTGAACATTCCACGGAACGACGAACCCGGGCTTTTTTCGCTGCGTTTCACGCCCCACGCGTTCAAATATTAACCTTTCCCGCTGTTGTCCTGTGCTCTTTTAAAAATTAAAACCTTAATTCTCGCACTTACACGTGAACGTAGACGAATGCGCATAGAGACCTGGCAAATATGAGTGCAGTTGCAGGCAACGTGCTCCTGAATTCGATAGAGTCAAGTGTAAAGGAAACGACAAGTACTCACTGGCCCAAGATGCCTGTACCCTGATTGTAACGCCAGCAGGGATGCAACTCGAGACCCACCCTCGACTCTGACCACCCACTCATCAGCATGGTGTCCCGCAATGCATGTTGTAAACTTAGTCGCAATGAACCAGCACGCAACGATCCAGAACTGCCCACTGTAACAAAATATCCGTGTGTAATTCACCTGTAACGGGGGGTGTACTTCACACGCGTGTAAGAAGGATCTGAACCAGACTTGTGTCACGTACCTGGACATATTCAGTCCTCTGAATTCCAAGGAGGAAGGGCGTCGGGTCCTGGAAACTCCTCTTTCGTACTGGAAAACGGGACGATCTTGTTCGATTCGATTTCTCGGACACGCTTGCGCTCCCTCGGTGACTATTGGACCGCGAGTGACAAGTGATCGGACAGCGTGTGTGCCAATTAGTTGTGATACTACTTTTCTCCCGTAGAGGGGTTCACCTTCTCCCCACCGTGCTTGCTGCTCGCAGTTGGGGGGGGGGGAAGATAGTGCACGGTGATAATGTAAACTAGGTACGATAGCTATGAAGATTGATGCCCCCGTTCATCCTTTTAGACTTGACGTGAATCATTCTTTAGGATATAACGAGAAGTGTCATGGGATATTTTGAGTTACAGTGCCGGTCCGAGGGTAAGGTAGAGCCAGAGGTGACTCTGGTTCAGAGAATTTTGCGCCCCCCCCTCATAATTCTGCAACCAATAATCGTTCATTGTTGTTAGTAATATAATTTACACCTATTTGGATTGCAAGGTAGAGGGATTTGTAATTGCTCGTTAATATTCCTGATTTCCTGGCAGCGTAATTCCACATTTTTGTGAGTATCTGCTCATTACCTGAACAATACAGGCAGTCCTATGTTTGCTCGATGAAGCATTTGGATTACCTACGTCGAGAAATTTCAAGAGGATATAACACAAAGCATCCACTCACCGCTATTATTTCGCATCTCAATTTCAGCGACAGCGAGTCAATTTTACGAGAAATGGCTCGGAATAATTCCTCTATTTTGCCAAATGCCAAGGGGCGGGGGTGCGGCAATGGATTGAAATGTTCCACCGGCAAATACTATCGACAAACATTCTGGAACCCCTTTATCGCCGATCGAACTTTCTACCACCAAGCAATCGACGATTCATGAATTGTCGTAAATGTCGCCGAAAACGTTCGAAACTTTATACGGGGGAGCGCTAGAAACAAATTCGATTCTAAAGATGGTTTCTCAAATAAATCTCACGTAGGAAGAAGGAGTTAGCTTAGCTGAGTTAGCAAACGCAACAAATGTAACTAAATGTAAGGAAAAAAGCCGGAAGAGTCTGTATAGAGGGTGGAAATTCCTTCTGAACGAAAGCGGTGAAAGTCCAAGGGTAGATGTGAAGTTTACACGGAGTTTCTTTCATCAGATTTTCAATAATTCCTCGCAGAGGATGCCACTTTAACGCTGCCCTGTCGCGGCGTTTTCGGGGGTCCTTTCCACCCCGACACGCGATTCGTTTACCCTCAGCCGTCGTCGGCTAATTAACATCCACGTCTCGTTCCGTTTCCTTCCGTTCTCGTGGGACAGCAACTCAGCAATTACCGTGTATAACCGTTTATACATTTAACTGCCTTGTACAGACTGTACCCGGGCCTGCACACACGTTTCTCCGTGTGTATGACCCCTACGGATTTTACATTAATATGCAGTTGCACTCGTGTACCGCGCGCTACTATTTCGACCCCGAGATGCCCACAACACCGAATCCTCTCCGTACAATACGTAGAACCCTAGGCAAATCCTCCAGGATAATTCTGTTAACAGCATGCACGTGCAATTCCTTGACTACGTCGATTAAGTACACGTCCGACGGGTTCCGAAATTATTGACTTTTCCCCTTGCGAGAAAACTGGAAGCCCGCATAGTTCTCTAGGTGCGGGATGCATTTCTTTTCGCTGCAAAACGAGCACTCGTGCAAATCTCTCAGGGACATGTGTTTCAATTCTCACGCGCTGGCATAAAAATCAGAGTGTAATTGATGGGCGAGGAATGCGGACAGATAAAGAGGATTTTATAGTTCTCCGTCCTGAACGGCTTCACTTTGTCGGCCCCCTGGGGGCTGTACTTATAAATAAATTCAGCCTCCTTTACTGCCTGTCTCCGGGTAGATATACACGCGAAGACACACCGAAGGGTGGCCGATAGAAGCAGAAACAGAGTGCGAGCAAGCGTCGTAAAGTTCGTAGGGAAAGGAGACGGGGCATATCTACCGATAAAACCGACTCCTTTCGCTTCCGCTCGCATCGAATTCGAGATAAATTCTTGCCACCCCTATTTACGCGGGCTTCCCCCTAAACGAAATGAAATCAGGATGTAACCGGTGCTTCCCATCCACGTTCTTAAGCCAATTAATCATTTCGCGGGTCCGCCTTTTTTTCTATTTGCAAGCATTGCATGGTAAATATAACATTTATGTCGTTAGATTCTCTGAAACTATCTTCTTTGTGCAATTACTGTAACCTCCGAAAACTTCTCGAGATAAATAAATAAACGATGTCAGGGGAGCAAGGTATGTTGTATTCCGTATCTTAGTATTTATTTTATTTTATTTAATAATAAGTTAATACAAATGACGGAAACTAGGCGAATACAGAACTACTTATAATAGACTCAGAACTAGATTATGGTGTCAAGACTGTTCGGACTAAAGTGCTCCGTTTAGAAAGAATTGCGTGTAATATATAGGTACGGTCTTCAGTAAGTTGGAAAGTGGGGGTTGTCCTGAGTTTAACGGTCGATGAGGGATGAGGCATAGAGATCAAGGTTCAAGGATGAGTAATAAGCAACGGATGAGGTCATAGAAGAAAGAATTTGGGATGTTTACTATTGCTATCTGAAAAAGTAACGCAATAACTAATACTATGTATAGAAAATTAAATTTGAATGACGTTGGTATATTGTAAGTCCGGGAGAGTTCGACCACTTTTTGGAAAAGAAATTGTAACATCGTTGTTTTTCACATTTTTGTCGTTTTGTGCACATTAAAGCAAAGCTCAAGCAATTTAGGGTATATATAAATTATAGTGTGCGATAATTTCAAATATTTATTTTCATTTTCAACCAAAAACTTTGGCACTGCAACTGCTCGGTCTCACCTGCATATCGGGGTTAGACCATCCACCCACTACGGGTGAGACCGACCGTGAAACATAACAAAAAGTGTAGCTTATAAAAAGTATAATACACGAGGAAATTAATTGATATTTTATTTCTTCTTTAGTTTTCCACATAAATCAAATCACAAAAATTCTCGTATTTGGAGCATCTATCAGGAAACCAACGGCTGCAGCAAATAAATTTAATTCGATCGTCGCTTTTCGAGGTTTCAAAATAGTTTTCTCCGCATCCCACGCATTCATTTTCGTCCCACTCTTTTAACGACACATCACTATCTTGTAGAATGGAATTTTCGCACACTGAATCTGAATATGGGTTTACAATAAAAAAAGACACATGTAGGCAGTGTTTAGAAACCGTTTCGATGTCAATTACGAGAATTAGAAATAAAAAATATGAGCATGCTATGTCTCCCTCGACATCCTACAACTTTCGTCTGAAAGAAGTTTTCGTCCCATTCATATTTTTCGAGATAGTTGCACTTTTTCAGATACAACGGACACACTGTATATTTAACTAATGTGATCGGACTGTCCCGAATTAATGTGGCCGGACTATCCCATAATCAAAGGAGTGATCGACCACCTTGTCAAAATAAATTAAAAAGGAATACATACGTATTGTTGGAGTGACACTGTAGTTTTATGCATATTATATCCCCCAATATCGGAATAGTATGAATAAACTTACCTGTCTTTCAAATATCACCAGCACTGTAACTTGGTCTAAAAACTTTTAGACTCGCAGAAAGTCTTAAGTGTTTCTTATAATTTAAATATCGATTTTTGACAATGGTCAATGCAAGATCAACAACAAGCGCATTCATGACTTTTTTGTCAATGACACACAGTGCCCTCTCTTGCGTCACATTCTTAAAATATCAACACTGGCCGGACTCTCCCGGACTTACCTTACAACAGATATTCCACGATTGTTTTTATGTGCAGCTCAGTTATTACTAATAACAAGAAGTGGAGGAAACAATAACATTTCCACTACTTCTGCTCATATTTTCCTTCACCATTTGGTCAGATGAATTTCGCTAAAAGAAACACCGCTATTTGGTTCTGCCATGCTTACATCAATGCTTCCAGGTGAGACAATTGAATAATGAAGGTACACGTTAATGAGGAACGTTCAGCGATTGGTTCGCTATAAATTCCACCGCCTCTCCGAATGCGAAGGCCCTTCGAGGACCGTGTACATTTTCCAATGAGACTCCCATTGCACTGAACAAGTTCCAACAATTTCGCCTCGAAGCAATCGTTTATGGCACCTGGTAAAACGCATAATGCACTGAAACGTGCATTACTTTCGTGTTAACATGGTCCGGCCCTCCGTCCGACAGTTTTCAGATAATTCCGTTACAATAGTTAGAGGAAGTTTGTATTCCATTAAGGGAGTACGGTATTTTGTGTACCTCCGCTCCTCCCTCCCCCCCGTACATCATGTTCAGTTCCCAACCACCCTCGATGTGCTCGATGCGGTCGAAACTTTTACACACGAAGAATGAAATAGACTTACAACCCTTCCAGCTACGAATTTAATAGAGAAATGATCGTTTTCGAATAGTTGACGTCGACAGGGAATTTTTTGTCAAATAACAACGATATCTTCTGTGTCTTGAACACAGTACTTATCAGGCGAATCTGAATGTATGTCAGACCTCAGAAATCAAACAGTTGCTGCCACGTAGATTTCCCAGCCCGTGCAGCGTTTCAGAGACCTCAATCAGCCATTTAATCCGTCTTTCCTCGAAAGATCTCGGGTCTGGCTTTCCAGAGGGCATAATCACGGGGTGACGTTTATTAAGCGCCCACGTCTAGCAGGCTGCCGTCGCAAATTCTTCGCCGACCGGTCGAAATAGAACGCGAAAGTAACCGTAGAAAATTGGAAAGTTTCCGCGCGATAAAATCAGACTTAATTTTCAATAAATTCCCTCCACCCTACGGACAGCCCTTTCGGTGGGTGGTCGGTCGTTCCCGTACGTGGGGGCGGCCAGGCGGAAGGGGTGGAAAGACCCGCGGCGGCAGAAGGAGGAAGAAGGGGCGGAAAGCACGGAGGAAAGGTAATTTACTTGGTAATTATAAAGTTACCAGCTCCGGCGACGCGCATAGTTGTGAATATTCAAATGCGATTACATCTATGATCGCATAAATTATATGCCGCGCCCCCGTGCTTGTCGGCCATCCCTCTGTTGGCGCGATTTCGGCCTTCTCCCGATTTAACGCCCCCGAAAACTTCAACAGCGCTCCAAGTCCGTTCGCGTTCCACCATCCGCCGTAAGTTTCAGTAGTTTCCCGAGCCCCGTGCAGGCTCGTGCCTTAATTTATTTTTTATTATCGGGCGTTTCATTCATTCCGACCAACGCGATGAAATTTCCACGGAACTACGGAAGAGATTGTTTAAACGTCGCAAATACGTGGCGTTACAGGCACTAGGGGGTGGAGAGCACCAGCCGAGATAACAGAGTTCTCCCGTCTTATCATGTTTTTTACTATCGCCAACGCGACGACAACAGCGAGCTGTCCGCGAAACAATATTTTGCACCTTCCTCTGCTCTTTCTTTTCCTTCGTTCTTTCTTTTCCAAGACAGGACCCAAGAAGATCTCGTTAACCGTTAAAAATGGCCATCGTGCATTACCCAGTACCGCAGATAAGCGCGGGAAGCAACCACCGGTAACCGTGTTATCTCCATCGAATAATTAAGAATTGTTTAATTGTCCGCGGAAGAGCGTATCGTGCGTTACGAAGAAAATTCCGCCAAAGTATGAGCCTCTGCATGCTTCTCGCCATCGTGTAGCAGACTGGACTGTTGAAGAGTATCATCGCGACATCGTGTCGACACGATACAAGAGCCCTTAGTGCCCCAAGAATGGGGATCCGTCGTGAGCCTCGATCTGCTGCTACTAAACGAGACTCGAGATGATTGATCCGAGGAGGAGAGCAGGTTCCAGGTCAACTTCCAGGGGAAAGGTCGACGGGTGGCTGAACGTTGCCCCATAAAATGCACCCTCGAGCTACATTCATGGCGACGGAGGCGAGCGTTTCGGTTTCCCTGCGGGCTATTTAGTGCATCTGCCTCCACCTTGGCGCGGAGAAAAGGGGTTGCAGGCGGTGGGGTTCGCGGAGGAGCTGGATGATGGGACGGGGGATGGCGGAGCTGGATGTGAGCTGGCTGCGTAGCCGAAAAACCAACGCCCGAGCAAGGATTGTTTGGATTCCCGGGCAAGTGGTTTTAATTAATTTGCTAATTCGCTTCGAGCGCCTGTGTCCGCCGAATCGTAACGGCAATTACGTTCGCGTTGTTTTGCCCACGGTTCGTTCTGAATTTTCAGATCGATTTCAAGCACTAGGGAGCAAAGCCGAGGCGAGTTTCATGAATTCACCAGCTCGCCCTCGAAAAGATAAACATGTGCAAAGTGATTTCAACTTTCTACTGGTTTAACCGCATTAACCCCTGACAGGCTCATACTTCGATTCATCTGGCGAAGATTGAGGAAAACGTTAATTCTGATACATTGTCTCTACATGGTACCTAGTTTCGCCATAAAGAACATTTTCCAAGAGACTAAAGAGCAGCGTATCAGATAATTCTCTCACAGATAACTGTGAGATTGCCTGAACTCGTGTAGGGTAGGGTGGGGCTAAAACTCCGGCGGGTAAAAAGTCCCGAATTCAAACAATGTATTGAGTTTCGCAATATATTAACATGGAGAGGATCCCCGGTGTCCGCCTCCGATTGCTTTGAATTTTGGATATGTTTTAGAGGACCGAAAAATACGAAATACGTGTTTTTTTATAGCGGCCCGTTTTCATATTTAGGGGTGAAACCAACCCCCAAAGTTCATACGGAGTACAAAATTTGTGTTGAGTAAAACTTGATATAAATTTAATTTCTGTCATAACTTGCTGTATGGGCGATGTTCTTATCGTCCGTCACCGTTATTAGGGGGTAACTATGAGGGGTGGTTTCACCCCTGGAACATGCAAATGGGCCAAAATAGAAGGACATGCATTTCCCTTTTTTCGGCCCTTTAAAACATATTCAAAACCAAAGCAATCGGGGACGAACACCTAAAAATCGTATACATTTGGGGGTTGAGACAAAAGACACGTATTTCTTATTTTTCGCGGCCTGGAAGTCAAATACTTGGCGTGGCCAGGCAAAGTATTCTCAGATCATCAATACCCATACCTTCCCCCTCCGCAGGCTTTCAGATAATTAGTCTATTTAAAACACAGCCAATATGAGTATATTTTCATTATATTGCGTTTTAAAATAATTGTAAGATCATTCATCGACACCGATGCCTTTCCTCTCACAAGCTTTCACATAATTTGTAAATTTAAAACTCTGACAATATGAATACACTTTCATTATTTTGCGTTTTAAAATAATTTTAAGATCATTCATCGACACCTCGACATTTCCTGGCCAGTAAGTTTTTAAAGTTTTTATCGGGTTTCTATTTTACCGGTGGCAGAACGTGTGCGTAGTAGCGACTTTTGTTATGACTGAACGATGCCAGCTTTGGAAGTCACCTCTGTTTAGACGGTTCGGCCACGAGACGCGATATACATATACGTCAACACTTCGTAAATACGTACGCGTGTATTCTCTCGCGAGGCCTGCTTGGTCTCCCCCCACCAAAGCCCATATTCGCCGCGGTACATTGGCAGGGCGCGGGGGTCATTCGGTCTGTGGACATCGTTGAATTAAGACGTTTCAATAGCTGTATACTTAAATGGTACGCCTACATTATCTATCGTCACATAATTACTTCTAATCATTATTAGTCTTCTTCTTTACTGTCTACCGTCACTTGCTGCTACCATTAATACACTTTCGTCCCGAAATTGATTAAATATCGCGAGAAAACCGTTGAACGTTCATCGCGTATTCCCTTTGTTGCCTTCGTACCGATATTTCTGCACATTTAGTGCACACATATCGTGTCTCGGTATTCAATTACATCCCTTTTCGGGCATATTTCAAGTTTATTTGTTGTTTACTTGTCTTACGAATGTTTTAATGCTTTTGTTTCAACTTGTTGCATCGTTCGGTTACAGACGTTGAGGCGGGAATCGAAAGCAAAGGGCAGGCAACGCCATGACACTTGGCGGTTAATTTGAACGGTGCTTGGATGGCGACTGGTCATTCCTTGGAAAAGGAAGGTGGCAATACGTGTGGTATACGTATTTTTATCGTTATTTTATTGAATCATTGTTGGCTGTGAGGGTGATGGGTAACTTTGCAGTCTGTTAATATCGGGATGAAATGGGAAAAGATTGAATTATGATAAATTGAATAATTCTAATCGGATTTATTTAAATATTTCAAAATGGCGTCACTAGATGTTTACGAAATATTGGAATGATCGAATTCTATTGCATTTCGGTTGCGTTTACGTAGAATTCAATAATATTTCAATGATTTTTAAGAATCTATCTCTATGAAGCTGTAATTGCATTTACGTTCGGTTTTGGATGCAAGTTTTGTTCTTTATGTACAGAAACTGCGTAGTTGATCGAGGACATGCTATTCAAGCATGAATAATTAACGAATTTTGATTCTTGCAATGAATTTTGGATATTTATAAAGATCGTGATATATTTTAAAGTATTATTCGAATAACACGAACGTGCTTACAACTTTAATGACGAAAGCCACTACTACGGCTCATTTAAATGTAATAATTATTTCTGATGTAGTATATTCTGGACAATATCGTGTTACTGAAATGTATAGCTGCTCCTATCGAGCGAGCATTCTGTATTTTTGCATCACACCTTGTATTCTAAATAACAAGGAGTGAAAGTTCCTTGGCTGTTTCCAAGAAAAACAATATTTCCTCGTGACAAACACTCGATGAAACCACATCCACCCCACCCTCCTATCCTACTTATTTTTCAGAGATTGTGACCGCGTGCAATGCGGCCAAATAGAGTCAGTGTTTATGACGTACGAAGTTTTTCGTTTTGATGAGCACAGTTGCTCATAGTAGAGTGTCGTTATCAATTTTGGGATACGCGAAGGTAGAGTCAGTGTTTTCTACGCAATTTATATTCTTTCGCGAGCATCGGGGCTCTGACCTTCGAATCGCGAGAATAGATTCAGCGGTTTGTTCGACAATTATGATCTTCGGGGCGCGTTGATAGTCTATTTCTTAATTTTTTTTACTTTTGAAAGCGAAACTCGTTATCGGAAATTAGAGTCAGTGCGTCAGCTGAAGAGGAGATTTGTGCGCAGAATATTATTGGAAAGATGTAAGTATCTATGTATTTCATTTAATTCCTTTAAAGTAGAGTTCATTCTTCAAAATTCCAGAAACAAAAAATTAAAAAATTAAAAGATAATTAATTTCTAGAATAGAATCACCAAGAAATTCAAAACTAACGAAACTTTTTACAATTTAGACATTTTAAGAAAAAAAATTTGTTAATTTTATTTTTTAATATTTAATTTTTTAATTTTTTCTTAAAATGTCTGGATGATAAAAAATTTCGTTTTGAATTGTTTCGTGGTTCTTTATTAGAGTTCGAACAATCGTAAGTTTAGAAAGAAATTATAATCGTGTTTTGTTCTTTCGTTACAGTCTAGGGGCAGCTGAGCAACCTGATGATTTTTTCTAGCAGCTTGATGACTTCCCCTGAGCAGTTGCAGAGGTGTTGGCGCCTTCGTCACCGGGGCACAGCGAAATGTGAGTGCGCATGCATTATGGTTCCTCTGGTCACTCAGTCATGTCGTAGGACGTTTGGTCCAAATCGACACGAGTGATCGGTTGTATACTTTGGCGAGCATAATGACCGCGGGTATGGTAACCATGCCCGTGAATTGTAACATTTTGTCTGTGTATGTATTTCTTAGACGAGGGCTAGGGTCTTCTTGTGCACCGCGCCTTTTCAATAGAATCAAATTATAATCATAATTTCCAAGATAAACGTTTCCTAACGCGAATGTTTATCATTGATCATACATTGATGTAGATAATTATTAAATAATGCACCTAAAGATGCATAGCAGCTCAGAAGGTATTGATATTTGATATGAATATCAATACGGCTGAATGCTAATTTTTATGTAACGAAGAAGTCTGATACTCTCAGACTCCACAGCTACGATCATTTTTATTTAATATGTAGTCGAAAAATCGGATGCCCTCCGATTCCGTCATTGCGACGATTATAATGACTTGAATTTCTTTTATTTTTCTGATACTATTTACGTGTTCAAAAGTAACTTGATGTCTAAATGATGATAATAGACATAAAAGTGTAATTCCTTTCTTATAAAGGTCACTCGTTTGCGTACGCAAAGAATAATTAATTTCCATGTGCAAGAAGACAATTGAGGGTGGGCAAATTTCAGATTCAAAGTAATTAGCATGAGAACATACTTTCTTATTACCTATATGAAATTTACTTTGACGATGGAATCGCCCGTTTTAAATTCTTAAATTAAATTCTTCATGTTTTAGAGTCATTTTCTTGAATAATTCAATTTTATAGTCTTTTTTCTCACTAATTGAATGTCGAGTAGAGTCCTTTTTCTTGATCTAAAGTAGAGTCCTTTCTTATTTATCAAACTTTAAACTATTGACAAGTTGAAAGTCTAGTAATTTTGCTTTATAATGTAAAATGAAATAATACTAGCGTGCTAGACACTATACAGACTAATCATATTTTCTAGTTGAGGATTTTCAGGATATCTTTCCGTACCCATTGCCTTTTAACTCATCCACGTGCCCATGCGTTACTTGGGTGGGTGAAGGCAATGGGGCACGATGACTTTCTTTACTAAATAATTACATGTCGGCGGCTGGCATTGCGTTAGTGTATCGTGCACGCCGCATTTTCCACCTGTGTGTGTTTGTGTGGTTAGGCGGTGGAATTTGCGTCGGTGAAAGATTTTTATCAAAGACCATGTTAACGAAACTATAACATTATATTATTATTCATTGCAATAACGATACCAATGTATCATATTCCTTGTTGCACACGATGATCATTCTAGTAAATAATCTTGGAATATGAAAGTTAATCAATCTCGTACAATCAAACGAGAAAGTAAAGTAATAACGCTTGATGTATGTACCTAATACGTACAATGCACATTATCAAGTAATACATTCTTTGAAATTGAAAATAATTAATTGCTATGTAAATCATACTTATACGCAATGGTCACTGCCTTTGCCAGCCGATTTCAGTGAAAACTGGTACGTACTTATTAGAGTGTGATTGTGGCCAAGCTCGGGTGACGGAGTCGTCCCGGGACGGTCTCTCTAGTGTAGGCTTTGCACCCGGGCGGTGATGCTTGAGAATCGTGGAGTGGGTTGACTGATGATTGTGTTTGAGAGACTGTTTTGATATTTTTTAAATATAGGTTTTGTGTAGGATAGGTAACTTACCTTCTGGTACGAATGTGTGACTTAAATAAGTAGGTAGGGCCGGGGCAGGTCGTCGTATTCTCTGATCGCATGTTCCCCCGCGCGATGACCTGCTTTCAGGAAGTTTGTGAGAAAAGTCGACGGTTAGACTAGTGCGAGTGGGGTATGCCCTCGCTTCTAGCCTCGCTATGTCGACTTTTTGACGCCAGTGGGACATTGCACATTGTCGCTGGTCGCGGTCGGCAGGACGGGCTTGGGCACGCTATTAACTTTCAGAAGGGCGGACCGCCCGAAGCAAGAAGTGGCCAAAGAGCCGAAGATAGCCCGGCCAGAGAAAAGGCCACATCATGTGGGCTACCAAGAATGGCCCTGCATCCTCGGGTGCAGGGTCATTCTTACGTATTACATTGCCATTATGCTCGCCGGTAGTTGTAGTAGTAGTAGTAGTTTGATTGGCCATAGGCTGACCCATCGAGACAAGGGTGGAACGAAATATAAGGGTAAAATATTTTTTTTATTATTCATGACTTCTAATAGTGGGCAAAAGTTCCCTTTTATAATGGAATTTATGCTGCCAAAGTTTGAACGTGATCATCAAATTTTTTGAGGTGTCGCAAGCCCTTCAAATATTAATATTTACTGAATTATTAATTTTTGAAAGGTTTGCGGCACTTCAAAAAATTTGTTGATTACGTTCAAACTTTGGTAGCTTAAATACCATTATAAAAGGCAACTTTTGCCCACTATTAGAATTCATGAATAATAAAAAAATATTTTGCCGCTATATTTCGATCCACCCTAATCGATACCCCCTCCCCTGAAATTGAGCCCACCGCGTTTTCAATTAGAGTTGTGAAGAAGATTACGGGGCCAGTTAGTGTTGCGACTAAATGTTGATCACGGTCTGAATTAGCGTTGCGAATCAAGCATTCCCCGCGACTGGTTCTAGCATAGCGTTGCGAATAAATATCGATCGTGGTTGCTTGTAGTGTTCCGAAAAAAAAATCGCGATTGTTTTTGAGATTATTCTTGTATTTTTAATTGGAGTTACTAGAGTTTGATTCATTGCATTACTTTTGATTCATGGTATTCTTTTTATTAGAATTGCGATGCGACTGATCGCGTTTTTTTAATAACTCGTCCTACTTTGATTCTTAATATTTTTTTTAATTAGTGTTGCAATGATGACTGATCGCGTTTGTAATTAGAGTTGCGACCCCCAGCCCCCAATGCCCCAAAACTATCCTGGGACATGTCCAGAGACATGTTCCTGGGAAAAAAGAGTCCCGAGCAGCTGGATCTGCTGCACATGGGACTCTACACAGCCTTCAGGAAGGCTGCAACGAATTAAAGTTAGAGTTGCGTATTAGGAGACACAGGTGCACTGAATTTTTATTAGTGTTGCGAAAAATGAAACCACCCACGTGGTGGTTCTCGGTAGCTTTTTCGTTTGCTATTCGGGATTTGTATTGAGTATAGTAGAATTTTCAGTAATGAAGCACCATCCGGGAATTTTGAATTTGTTTGAGAAATTAGTGCCGCGGGTAGTCCAAAGTCCTAGTGACTATGCTCGAGAGTTGATTTTAGTCTGTAGTGAATTAGCGTTAAGAAAGAAAGAAACGGTCCACTCACGGTTTTTTTGCATTAATGAGTGGACAATGATCAACTGCCCTTCTGGCTACTGATCATTTTTTCTAGCAGCTCTAAGTGGCTGCACCATCCTCCTTCTCCTACCACCACCTACCTACCCTTGAATCGTGTGTTTGTCACTGGAAATATTGTTTTAAAAGTATATTCAAATCTTGCAGATAAATGTTTTCTATTTTTTTAGAATATTTTTAAATTTGAAGTTCCAATTTTTATGGAATAGCATTTGGAAAATTTTATTCTGTGACTGAAAGAATGACGATGAAATCATCTATCGATCATCTATCTTCGTCAATCTCTATTCCATCCTCAAACACAAGGTAAGCTGCCGAAATTTGAATTGCGACATGTTTAAATATCGTCAAACTGTTTTTTATTTGTAACTAAACTCAGGATTTTATTTATGTATATATAGATAATCCAAGCGTAAAATGATGCTGGGATTGAATTTATCCTGAATTCTATCCCGTGATAATTTGTAAATATAAATCACAAAAAATAGAAAATAATCATATAACATTAAAAATTATCTGAAGTCATTCCCTATGCAAATTATCTTTGCAAAAAGAAGTGAGATCCCGATAAAAACTTTAAAAAAGTAAAAAAATTACGCCAAGTACATGAAATAAAAAAAAAATACAAAAAATAGAAAATAATTACAAAGAAAAAAAAGTGAAATCAAAATGAGCTGCAAGCACATAAAGGTGATTTCCTGCAGCGTGCAACGGCAACAATGTGTAACACAATAAAAGACGAGAAAATGTGTCCGCGGCCTGGAAGTCAAATACTTGGCGTGGCCAGGCAAAGTATTCTCAGATCATCAATACCCATACCTTCCCCCTCCGCAGGCTTTCAGATAATTAGTCTATTTAAAACACAGCCAATATGAGTATATTTTCATTATATTGCGTTTTAAAATAATTGTAAGATCATTCATCGACACCGATGCCTTTCCTCTCACAAGCTTTCACATAATTTGTAAATTTAAAACTCTGACAATATGAATACACTTTCATTATTTTGCGTTTTAAAATAATTTTAAGATCATTCATCGACACCTCGACCTATCCTGGCCACGCCAAGTATTTGACTTCCAGGTCGCGGACATATTTTCTTGTCTTTTATTGTGATACACAGTGTCGCCGTTGCACGCTGCAGGAAAGCACCTTTATGTGCTTGCAGCTCATTTTGATTTCACATCTTTTTTTACTTTGTAATTATTTTCTACTTTTTGTATTTTTTTTATTTCATGTACTTGGCATAATTTTTTTACTTTTTTAAAGTATTGTATACCATAGAGCTCTTACTTTTGACCCGTCGTTACGTTTGAGCCGAAAATTACCCGAAACAACTTCAAGCCATTGAATGTGGTATTGCTCAATCATATTTGGCTAACATCAGTTTAATATTACACGAAAAGACATTAGGGACTTTCTACCCTATGCCATGGACTTTTTGCCCCGTGCTTGGGGCAAGAAGTCCATTTTGCATTGACAAACATTTTGTGGTATAACTCAACAGAAAATAATAGTATCAACAAACGAACTTCGTGAACATAAAGCATAATAGTTATAGTTTATACAAAATAACACCAGATATCTCTAGATTGTCAGTACTAAATGTTACATAGGTTTATACGAAAAACGGGACTTTTAACCCCACCCTACCCTACCCCTCTCCTCGCATTTCCCTTCGTCACCTCCATGAACAAGATCTAAACTCGTGGCGAGTTAATTGATAAAAGAAGAAACAAGCTGCACGTAGCCCGTTGCATCGTACGTGACCAACGAATGCGGCCAAAACCACAATTGTTCGGCCTCCATCCAGGCGCTTTTAATTCATTTGTTAATTTATCGCGCGGACCATTGTCCCTCGAGGTCCTGACGCCAGTAGCTACGGTCTCTCTATTCGTACCCGTGTGCTTCTACACAGACAAGATCGCGGTGCCGGTTTATCTCACGGGAGATTACGGTCAGTGCGCGATAAACGAGCCAGCATTTGTATATCTCTTCTTATTTCTGTCTATGTGTGCACCAGTTGGTAGCGCTGCAATTTCTCCGAGGCTTTATGAAAGACCGAGGATATTGATAGCTCTACGAAGAAAATTAAAAAAGAATATTGAGGCCCACGCTGTGCCTTTGACGCGCAACCTGGCGGAAATTGCTCGACACCGATCATCTTGGTGAAAGTGGAGAATAATTCGATTATCACGGATATTTATTCGTCGCCCAGGGACTATACGTGCGAGGAGTATGGCAGAATTGAGGTGGCACTCGTCCATTCGGTTGTATCACTGCATTTCCCAACCAATTCTATGCTTTGTAAGCGAGAAGCATAAGGTATTAGTGGTACGCCGATTTCCTCGTATCGCATTTCAAAATCCCCGGGCATTAGTACGGTGGTCAGACTCTCGTCCGACCATTGGACCATCCGGAAGGGGTTGGTGGCCTTTCAGGGGTAGAGAGACGAAATTGCGAGCACCCTCCGCAGCTCTCCGGCTAACTAAGCGGCTGGAGGAAGGGCGAAGAGGGCATTCACTTTCGAACACGGATCTCCAGGGAGTCGGGCATGTCCAAGCAGGAAATGGAAGTAGATTGCTCGTCCACGGGAGTCTCCCCGTAAATGCGCCTGGATGGAAACCTGGATTATCGGGTCGGACCTTATGCAAAGTCATTCAACGTTTCAGAGAACTCCGTTGTCTCATAAACAACCAACTGAATTCTGCAATTGATCTTTCGTAAAGTTGCTTGTATCGAGGACTCTAACTTCAATTGTACTTTTCAATTACGCGAGGGAGATACTTCAACCCCTTAGCCCATACGACGTTCTTCCCTTTGATCTCGCGTGTCCTCTGGTGGTGGGTTCCCAAGTTCCGAGAGGGTTAAACCGGAGGTTCGCTGGCTAACGCAGTTCCCTGCTTGATCGTGCAGCAATAAAAGATATAGCCGCGCGAGGGGAAACGAGGAAGCACACTCGCCGAGCTTCCCCATCGACTAGAGCACGATGTTTGTGGCCCGAAGGAGACACCACAGCCTTGGGGGTTAATCGTTGATAGGATCAAATTTTAGCTGCCCGTCCAGCGAAACGACTTAAACGATAACGCATCGATGGAACTGATATCAGCGTCGGGAATCTTCTAAAGACGATCGTTTCCGATAATAATTCGGACAGGCATAGAATTGCCAAGAGAAGTGCCGCGGAGAGGATCTACGGGGCTCGCGGTTCGACAACGAAATATGTTCTGTCTACGTTTTTCAAGGCGCGCAAGGAAAGCGTGGAGTGGCTGCAGTATATAATGCGGAGTGAAAAGGATCATTTCGTACCATCTGCGCGGAAGAAAATCGCGAATTCTATGCTGCAGAGATCTTTATATCTCCTTCAACCGTCGGCTGCAGCGTCCCTGGATACTCCACTGTGGAAAACAAACGGTATATCCGGCGGAGGCCCGGCCGTTTCTGAGCATTATTTTTTAAATACATTGCAGAACGCCGTGCCGGGTTACGGGGTACGACAGGCGGCGTCGCGACGTTTCGGCCCGCTAAACCATTTGCGTTTTATCGGGTCGGCCCGTGTTCCAGTAGCTGCCAGAAACGTGTCGGAAAAGAAATATAATAGCGGCCTCGGCGCGACAGGAAAGCGGCTTAATTGAATTCTGAAATTGAGTTAACACTGTCGCGTCGATCTTCTTCGTTGCCACTGGAACGTGGTTATTTCCAATGGTACGTTTAAACACGTTGTCTATTATCGTTACATTCACGGAAGAAAAACAGAGGAGTGGAGAGAAACAAGAAATATCGCCCCCACGAGACTTTATTGGTGTATACACGCGCAATTCACAGTGCAAGGTAATGTTAGCTTTGTCCTGTTAAAGCTTAGGGAAAAAGGAAGCCCGGTTATGACTAATTGAATGCCTGCAACGGGGTGAAATAAAAACGGTATCAAGGAAGGCTACTAGCTTTAAGTATTCTCTTAAGTCCATACATACATATTTGCCGAACGTGGCTGCACACCTGCAGTAGATTTACATTAACCTGGCTCTCGTTAGAACGCCGCCTTATTTACGTGAATATTCATCAGCCAGGTTGAAACATATTCTCTGGAATCGGCGCGCGTATGCACGTGCACCGCATATCCGGGTGCAGTCGCATCGCATCTCGGCGGAACGCGCGAGGGTAGCGTCTCGCAGACGGTGCTGGTGCTGGTGCAGCGTTGCCTCTCTTTCTGCCCCGGCGTTGTCGAGGGAGAAAGCCGAGTGGGCGCGTAAACAAGGGCACACGAATGGCTGCGAACTCAAAAATGGAACAACAGCCGCATCCGTCGGCTATTATTCGCCGCAGAGGTGAGTCCTGCGGGCACGCCGACCGTAGTAGGACCTCGCTCCGACCCTTTCTCTATTTTATACCGCCTTCCATTTTCCATTCTACAACCCTCATTTCCATTTTGTTGCCGGCACAATTTAAATCTCCGCCGCCCCGATGACACTCGGGAAACGTACGTCTACCGGTGCTCCCTCCTTCCCTCCTCCTCTCATTTATTTTTTCTTTCCACTTTCCCCCCTCCCCCTGTTCATGTTCGCCCCTTCATTCCCTTTCCTTCCGTCCTATAACCCACCACCATCCCCTATGGTCTCTCTCTCTCTCCTCCCTCGCTCTCCCCCTTTACGCATTCTCCTCCTTTTTCCCACCCTACATTTCCTCTTTGCCTCCCTCTCCTACATCTAGCGTTTCTCTCTGTCCATTCAGGACCACCGGCAACCCCACTCCCATTCCTACTTTACGTCTCCTCTTCACACATTAATTTCAAAACGTAATATAGGATATTACGTGCGACACGGAACAGAAGCATTTGACAAATAACGTGCATCTCATATACGTATGAAAAATTTCCCTCTTTATGGAAATGTATCTGGTACTTGCTGAAGGGCTCCCGCCCCGATCTCGCGTTCCCCGAATCCTCTTTCACCCTTCAAACACCGTTTACTGGCATAAGATCAGCGTTTCCTCGAATTAGCGGTATAATGATGAAATCGAGGTAACTTCGGGCGTCGCGCGGTTAATGAGATTTATTGGTAGGGCTTAGGCAAGAAGTAAGAGAGAAAGGACGGTCCTTATCGTCCGGTCGTGGGTGAAATACTTATTCGATGGAAGTATCTTATCCCGAAGGTTATCGTGGACGACCCTGTGGGACTTAAACAAAGTTGCTCGTGGAGGCAGTGGGCTGGATCGAGGGGAAGGTGGACAGGGACACTCCTTATTGAATCATGGATCTAACGACGAGACCAGACACTAGATCCCCGAACGGATATCGGGTTACTCGTTAGTCGACCACCGTTCCTCCAAGATTTATATGATTCGGCGGAATTTCCTTTAAACCGATCCAGGGCCTTTTTTTTTTATATCATTTCCCTTCGTCCCATTAAAAACCGAGGGATAAAGAGCGACATACTGTTTGATAATGAGTCCAACAATGAATTGAATATTTAATTTGCGGGATAACCCTGTATCTTTCACCCATCGTCGCGAGGGATCCTCGCAATTGAACAATCGATAGCTGTACCTCGAAGCACCGGGGTCGTTTGTAAGATTTCATAGATCACTGATTGTATCGAGCGATGCTCAAGTTTTCAACTCATGCCAGTTGGCCGGCTGGAACCAACTCAACCACCCCGAAAGAAAGCTTCCTTTGGCCGAATCGATCTGCTTACAAAACTTTGCGACAAAGGCAACAGCCTCGCGGGCTGCTATAAAGGAATGTCAGCGGTCGGATCAATGGACCGGCAACTTCATTCGATTCTCCCGAGCCGTGAAGCGATAAAAATTATTGACCGTGAAACGCCGTCTCCCGTTCCGTTGACGAATACTGTCACGCGATAAATATTATCGCCGGCCATTATCACAGCAATTTTCAAGCCGCACCTGAGTTCCTGCTCTACGGGATAGGCGTTAAAGTGTCTATCTTAAACTCTATGCAAAACGGCCAAGTCACGGTAAAATATATTCCCAGACGTCACATACGCGGGCTAAACAAAAGCCATTCTTGAATCGCGTTGACGCGCCGTGACACGCTTGGAAACATGTTACCTGTAATTGTTTCGACGCGAGAAGTAAATGAAACGTGTCGGTAAAGCATCACTTTGAATATCATTTCTACGGCACGTGCTTCAGCCGGGATATTAATTTATCATGAAAGCAATGGGTACATCGCTCGATAACGGCGTAGCCGGCATGCATGTCAAGTGACGCTTCAACGTTTACGTTATTCCCTTACAATGGTGTTACAGTGAAGTATTCCACAGAAGTAATCTCGTATGAATATAAAGCTCCCCTGTGCAACGCCGCTCTGAATGTACAGCATATTTCCGAGGGTTTCGGTCCGGGGTGAGATAAAAAGAGGACGACGAACAGTCGATTCCACTTTAGAAGTGATTCGGGAAATCACTTTTAAAGGAAGGAAATGAAAATCGTAACACCTCTGACTCCCTTTAACCAGCACACTCCTCTGGCGCTCGGCACGGCGACTGTTCACCCGTACATTTCGTGCCCTTTTGCGATCAAATAGTACGGCAGACGTTTCGAAACGGGGACAATAAAGTCATTCTCATTTACTTCCTCCGTCCCACTTTGGTTGGTTCGTGCTCCCAGCTTCTCTCGCCGATCCCGCTGCGCAGAGGCGATACAGGATTAAAGTGCGATCCGTGCGGATCGATCGGGCGAAGGGGAATATGATGAAAATGTAGAAGAAAAGAGAAGGGTGGACGGAGCGACGCGACGGTTCGCAGGAGAAGCGTTCTCGGCTGGCCTCTTTCGCGCTAAAACATAAAGCCTGCTACGAGAAACCGTTAAAGAAGAAGGATGGAGGCTCATAAAAATGTAATTAACTTCATATAAGATGAAAGGGAAGATGAAGGCGGGCGGAGGGGGGGGGGGCTGGTTGGAGCCAGTATGGCCCTGACACCGTTGGATGCCGGGCAGAACGAAGATGGTGGAAGAAATTAAGACAGCCACCCACCGACGTTACTTACTAGCCCTCAGTTTCTGCGGATTTCCTCTTCATTTTGCCAGAAATTATTATATCAGTTGGACGCGCGTGATGAAGCAAGTTCTTGCCCCCGCGACACTCCCGGTTGCTAATCAAACTTCTCGTAACGAGGAAAGTAGAATATTTAATTAATTGTTTGGAATTTTCTCGGATTCCTGTGTACAAGGGGTCCGACGATGAGTTGCGTATTTGACGCTGCATTTACTGGGGTTTGTATCGGTGTTGGTAGGCGTCCCATCATTCTGCTCCGCTTAAGGAATTACATCCCCTCGTCGCTCCTATCGGTTGACCAGCTTGAATCGCAATCCAATGAAACTTGGATCATACGATTGTGCGGATACGTTTGGAGGCAATCGGGCGCAGAAGAACGTTGCCGGTCTCAGTTTCGATTTTCCATTGGCTCATTCCAGCAGACATTTGCCGGTTAGGTAATCACATCTGTTCGACACCGGATACAATCACAGAGCAAGGCAACATTTAGCCACGTTCCAGGCGTGGGTCGACCAATCAGCATACTCCATTAAGGGCGATCGAATATCGATCGGTAAACCAAGGTAGCTGAAACACGTCTGTGCCGAACACGGGCGAGTCTCAAGGAAGCAAGGGCCTAAGCTAACTTGAATAGGTTAGGTCAAGTGTTGGCCGGCCCAGTTGTCGTCCTCCAAGTTAAACGCCCCTAGGTTCGTTCGTCACGATGCTATCGGAGCCGTCTGCTACGTGACGAAGATCGAATCTCGTCAGGCTGGAAGGGTATACAGTCTACGTCGGCCGTTGGCGACGTTTGATCGACTTGTCGCACCCCGAAGGGACACGACCACGGCTCCGTTTCAGACGCTGACGGCTATACGGCGGTGCAAACGCGTAGAAATTATCGATGCCTCGGAACATACGCGCACATTTACACACCCGATTGGTGTAACTGTAAAATAACCCGAGCCATGGTAATTATCGATCAATTTCTTGAGACGGTACCAATCAACGGCATAGATCGTTCTGCTGATCGATCTTGCTGGGGATTGAATTTCGCGTGGTTATCGCGGTGGAAATCTCGGGAATTCGAAGCAAATGTAACGAAAACCGAAATGAAATGAAACGAAAGCAACTCGGAGAGAAATGTGGGTAGACGGAGGAAGAGGACAGCGATGAGGTGAACTGGTACATGGAACGGCGAGATGGCGAAGGGGCGAGGTCGCGGGTAGTCCCGTTTGTTTCGCGCCGGAACAAAGGAGTCTCGGATGACAAATGCCAAGCGTGCACGCGGTCACCGGCTCCGCGAGCAAAGAGTTGCAGGGTAGTTCGCGAATGGAGGTAGGGAGATTGGACGGAGAAGGGAGGAGACACGGTCGAGCCGTACAAAGAACTGCCCATGAAAAATAATAGCTGGCCAGGCTGGATATCCTGGCCACCGCGAATTACAAGTTTTTGCTCGGCCGCGGCTACCACCGACGCGCGGCATACGTGCATGCACCACCCTGGAATCTATCGGTAATGAAGTTGCCCGCTGTACGACCAACGTCGACTTCCGGCCGCAGTCAGGTGCCGCTGATAAGTCTTTAAAAAAGTTGATTATTTTCGTTGCGGTCAGCTGCCGGCCGGCCAACAGATTCTAGACAGACCACGCCACTGATGACTTGCTTTCCAGCGGTCGTTGTGTCCGCATCAAAGGAACAGTTCAAACCTTCTTTTTGCAGAGCGACATCGTTTGTCATAAATTGCTCGGGGGCAGAGTTCCCCGCGCTCAGAGATAACGAGGGGATCCTCTGAATTCGGCCACGCCAATTTGATAACAGACCGACTAAATTCGGAGCTATCGTTGACCTAGATCACCGGTGATCTGCGGTTGACAGATACGATGGACAACGATCAGTGGAAATGAAGCTAATTTCCCGACTGGGAGGCAACTTTTGTCGGGCTGAATACGGCTTCGCGCCCCATTCAAACCCAGCCGGGGCTCAAGTGTCGCGGATTAATCGAGCTTCGGATGGCCGAAGTTTAGAGCGCACGAATTTCCGACGATTCGCGCGGCACGCGTTCATTTTCACGTTGTTGTTAGCAAAGTTGTGCCCGCGGTTTGCCCGTCATTAACTCGGCGGAGCCAGTCAAGTGGCTGCTGATAAGTTTCCCGGGTAAAGTTGATTACTTCTACTGCGGGGCCGTGTTGTTCTCTCAATGGATTTTCAACGCTCGCTACTACAATGGCCCATAATCTGCTCTTGACAGCTATTGTACCGAGAGCCTATAGGATAAAAGAGTCCAGATAACGCCGACCGCCCATTGATAAACCGCACTGATGCGCATCGAGTTTATGTGGTTTAGAGCGATTCTACTATGTGGATTCATATTGCGTTCATTAGCTTAACGAACATTCCTTGTTCCGCAAAGTTGTACAGCTTTTGCAGACGACTCGTTCCTCCGCCACTCCACTTTAATGGATCCTCCTCCAACCACACGCGTGTACCTATGTATACTCCCGCTACAAGCAGACAAATCGGCGAAACATTCACTTAACATGGGGGGATCGAATCGATATAGGAATCTGTTTACAATCCCCTTGGAGCCATTACTCTCGATCCTTACGTCCTTTTGAAATTGCAGCTCGTTTCGGGCTAGCGGTCCGCGTGCACGCCTCGAAAGTACCGCGATTTCGAGCGCGCGGCAACGGGCGTAACGACGATATTTTCATACGATCCAATCTCCATTGCAGCGGCGCAGTGCCGCGATCAGGTGGATGGAAAATATCCTGTTTGCGAGGGCACCAGGTGCTCTGATTCAGATTCCTATAGGACCCGTGCGCGTCCCTGAACACGTCACGCGTCTCAATGTCTTCATAGAGGAGCTAGCACACTTTAACCCACAGATTAGGTTTTAGCAGTCAGCCGAATTTGTCGTCCGCGATGGGGGAAAGTTTGAGAAACGCTGATTCGGAGGCCAGACCAGCTGCTAACATCTGGCGCGACGGTGGTTTCCTTTCCCCCCGTTTCTCTGCGATTCCATTCACTTCTTCTGTTCGAAAGTCCGACCCTGGGCCGGCACTTGTCTGGTAAAATCCCTGAAAAAAGTTTGCCAGAGAAAAATATGATTCGGTTCACGTTTCGGTCTCCCCTGGCCACGAACCCCCCGCCACCTCCCGAGAAATTCTTCCAGGCTCGTACGTTTCGCCGATACTTCATTACGATCGTAGCTCGGACATAATATCCGAAACGTGTTCCATCGGGAACGAAAGATGTTTCTTTCAGGAAGTTTCCCGCGCGCACCGGTGCATCGCGTCTAAGAGGTTTGCAACTATTTCCACGCACGTGAGCAAGATAGGGTAGAAGGTGAAGCGATACCCTTCCCAGTAGGCGAATGAAAGTCTCGCATGGACATTCCGTTTGCCCTCTCATGCGAGAAGGAAAATCCTTTTCTGCCGTCTCCTCCGCCTGATCCGACTTAAGCTTCCTTAAGCAGCCTGTCGGCACTGCTCGACTACCCTTTCTTCTTTAATTATACTTCAACTACTCTCTACTGTTCCAGCAAATTTCCTGCGTGCGAGTTTGCACGATTCCATGTAAAATCCATCAGGATGAGACCTTATTACCCACTCGGGTTCGTTTAATTAGCAGGCTTCGTCCCGCTTAAAGCATTCCACCCTTATCTCGCGCGGAGGTCATGCCGAAATGTGTTCTCCGTAGCTGCGGGGTGGTAAAAAATCGCGGCCATTAAAGCGGGATCCCATTCGCATGGACGAGAGTGGTCGTGAAAGGGTGTGAAGTTTTCGCGTTCTTATCGCGGCTCACGGCTCGCATAACGGATGCACTCGGCTGCACCGCGCACACTGTACAGCCCGGGTATGCAGTTCGATGTACGCACATGGGCGGCTGTATTGCGTCTCCGGGGCATGATAACGACGGCGTATTAACTGAATTAGCAGCGATATAAAGCCCACTCGCGGTTTAATCCGGACACACTTGGCGGATAGGATGGGATGGGGGCGATGGTTGCTCTTACTGCAGCCGTGCCGCGGATAGCTCGGCTAATTTTTCATCGGCCTCCCCACCGCGCCGGCAAATTCAATATCCCATTCGATATTAAAGAATAATATTCGCGGCCCGGCTGTAATTTGCATCAGCTTCTTTCTCCCTGGATCGCCCCGAAACGGTGGAACGGTCGTTTACAACCGACCGATCGGCAAACACCCTGCGGAATAATATTACTTTCGATTGAAAAAATAGCCGCGCCTGGCGCGAGCGTGACACACGGTAGATATCGGTGCAATTCGCTAAACCGAGTTGGATGAATCCCGTATCGGGCACGCAGATCCACCGACGGGGATTCGTAAATGAGAGGTGAACGAACCCTCTTGTTTCGGCTCACGCGTCAACAACACAATGGGACGCTCCGAGGCTCGCCTCAAATTTCCAGCCGTGGGATGAATCGAGGCGCTGTGCGATCCGCGAAAAGTAATTATTCGCGAATCGCTCCCCGTATTCTCGGGCCATTGTATCGGCCCGGCTAGATCGCATTCGACGCATCCCGATGAATACTAGAGCCCGAGGATCGTGACGCGCGGCGCGCAACTTGTAACGCGCTCGCTGATAAATTGGTGAAAACGATTTGATTAACTTCTCGGCCATACGTCACGCTTGTCGATCGATGCCCGTTGGTTACGGCGGTTCACACGTGTCCTTACCTGCCTACACGCGTGTGCACAGCCATGAATACCTACCCATTGAAAGATTTACTGGCGGCGCGCATGCATGCATAATCGAACCTTCATAGAAACCAACGATGTTCGTGTCTGATACGCGTGGTCTCGGTTCCGCGACGTCTCCCCGCGATGACGCGATGACGTGGCGGGTCAAGGTGCTTATCAATTTTTGACATGATTTACCCAAGCGAAACGGAATATCCAACCGCGATGCTGCTATAGAGCCTTGTCACTGATTCAATTGGTTAATGGCTGACATTAATTACCTTCAGGGGGAAGCCAAACTTGTCCAATGAGTATTTAGAGCGAACCATGCACAAACGTCTGCTTGTCAGAGATCTCGACAATGGCTACTTTGCGCTTTCAACTTGCACCATCGGCATTCAATAGGGGAGAGTAGGGTAAAACGGAACATCAATGTTTCTCTTAGATAAGAGCTGCGAATGAGTTGGTATCGCGTGACATGGGACTAAATGGTCCTCACAGCATTTCGTGACAGACCATAAACACGTGGACACGTTACTTTTCCATTAAGAGAGTTGGAAACATTTTCGGTATCGACGTTTCAATATTGTGTACTTTCGACCACTTTTCGGCACTTGGATTTCGAAAATTAATAACGGTAAGTACATCGTCGGATTCTATAGTCCTTACGCTACATTTTGACGTATTAAAAAGTTCTTTACCTCTCGCTGAAGTGTAAATATTTTATGTTCACTAAATGACTGCATGTGGGGCAAAACGGAACACTTTGCGCGAGGTAAAACGGAACGCCTATTTAACCCACTTCCACCAATCCAATTGTCTTGAATCTTTGCAGGCGTGCGTAGTTATGATGACAATACAAAATTATGAAAAAATAACGGAGGGGTGAAGAAATTACCCAATCATCAATAAATATAACCCATATCCACAAATCCAAACGATTTGAAATCAGCCTCTAACCACAAATCAAATCAATTCAATCATAACTTAGATACTAAAAAGTAAATAATAAAAAAATACACAAAACAATTGTTTATGTTAAACAATTTTATTTAAAATGCACTAAAAACTAAAGAAATCTCCATGCACGTGTTGATATTCATTATTCATGTAAAAATCCATGTGTATTTGATTATTTTCAGTAAATTTTATGTTATCTGGTAAAATATTTTTTCTTACATGTATAATATATATTTTTGTTATATTTTATTTGTAATAGTTATACCTAAAACATATATTTATAGTTTTTTACATAAATGAATACTTTTTAAAAACATAAAAAAAAGATTTTGTACGTTTATGTGTTCGTCAAGTGGGTGTTCAGTTTTACCCTACCACTTGACCGAGGCGAAGATTTCAATACCTCCGGTAAATCTCATTTTCCTTCGTTCCCAAAGATTTTTCTTAACAATGACTTTGATTTTCTCCTAGTCCAAAGTCCACTGAAGAATCCTGTTGAGTTATTTTTCTCCTTCCGATTTTATGTTATCACCCTCCAACGTTAAGCGTTCGGTTTTACTCTACTCTCCCATATCGCTGAACGTGCAAGCGTGCGTGAAGTATCACTGAGGTGTGCGACTCGAAACACATGCTTTATGCGTAGGTACACCCCCAACACTTTGCATACGGTACACACAATATCAAATTCGAACGCGAGATACGAATGTTCTACTAACGAAGCTGCCCCTGCCACGTCCCTCGAGCTTTCTAGCGATGGGTTCAAACCAATACTCCAGCTAGTAATGGCGAATGTAATTTCATCTTAAGCAGCAGAGGGCCGAATTTAGTCTTTGAGTTGTATTTTCGCGGGAAATAGGGGAAAAGACGGTTCCACTTGTCCATCTACTTGTGTGAACAACATTTGTCATCGTTGGTGTACAGCTTCCTCTTGAATTTTCAAAGTTATCGGGAGGCAGTTCCGCGGTACACGCAAATCACCGCCCGAGGATCGGATCAAGCCAATGGTTGCTGTACCTAAATCACCGTCATCGGCGTCTTCCTTTCGAGCGAGGCGACGATGGATAAAGGTGGGCGCGCGTAAGCGCGGCAAAATCGCGTGCATGCACGCCGGATGCTCGGTATAGAGGGTGAAAGGATGGGAACAGGACGGCAGAGGGGTCGTGGTGGATAGTGGGTGCAGGAGAAGAGAAGAGGCGATGGCATCGACATTACGAATTCCGCGTGTTCTACCAGTCGCGTCGCCTATATTCCGGCTGCGTTCCATTTATGAATACGTAACGAAGTCCCGAGGAATACCGAGTTGGACGGGGCCGCCCGCACTGTAGCCGAGTTAGAGGGACCAGAAAACCATGGTGGCTGTAAATAAAGGTGTTAGTAGCCAGCAGTCGACGACTTCTTCCGTCCTTTCTCCCTTTCACCCTTTTTACGGTCTGGAGAATTATAGGAGCGCTGAGGCATTGCCATTTCTGCTGTTCCAAGACTATGGTGTGAATGACATTGGATATTTCTTCTGCGAGGAATCCTTCCTTCCTGCTCCACTTCCTGTGCCACCTGCATCGATACATTGCTCTTAATGTACGGAATAGGACGGTACATTGTTATGAATCTTCCCAGGCCGGAGAGCGATTTAAATTCTAAGAGGACCACCAGCATCGATCCTAGTCAATGTCAGTTGACGGCTAATTGGAATTCCTCGACAAAATTCTCGAATACTATGGCCACAACAGAGGACAGACGCAATTTTGTCGCATCGTGGACCAAAAGGATCCCGCCGAATTCCGATATCCGCATTATAACCGCGCTTGTAACCGCGATATTGCTCGTGCTCGATATTAAAAACAGATCCGATGACCGCGCCACCACGGTGGATCGCGTCCACGGATAAAAAACGAAGCATCTTCGAAACATGCTATCGATTCTCAATAACTGATAAGACGAATGCACGAATGCTCTCGTTTACAAAGAACGCCTTGAAATAATCCAGAATCGTCTGTACTTTTGCGAATCTCCGTTTTGTTTCTGCTGAAGAAGCCTGTTCTTCGTTTACATACCGAAGAGGATGACCAGGAGAAGAAGGTGTGCGCGGAGGGAACGAGATAAGAGAGGCAGATATATGCATATGAAGGGACAGAGAGGTCGAATACGAGCGGAAAGTGATATAAAATATATCCGTATTTTTTCAAGGGATTCGCGGGTTCTACGGTCGACCGGAATCCTGGATTTGGCTTTGATGAGTTTTCCCATTCCGCCTGCTCCTTCCATTCTAGCCCTACCGAAAACCTACAGTTCAATCGCGGCCATTGAATACCAATGTAAACGTTACCGTGGATTTTTTACCTCTACATTTCGCCGCCCGTTCCTTCCTCCCATCGGGAGGCATTTTCGCGGTTTCCCACAGCTCCATGCCCCCAAGGGTGCTTCCGTCCTGCTCGGGATAAAAAATTGAGATATTTGTTTCGCGCGTTTTCTGGCCCATAGCCCGCCACGACTCTCCCCACGGGATATCGAGCTGTCGCGAATATTTTCGGCAACCCACTGAATCCGTGAATCGTCGGCTTAGGACTCCCCAATTTCGAGGAAGATGACCCCGTTATCCATCGCTTCCACTCAGGACTCAGATTTCCAAGTTGCCAACAAAATCCCTATTCGGGCAGCAACGAACTTCGTAGGCCCCCCTGTGTCCGTGCGTGGAAAATATTTCGGTTTTAAACGGCTCCTCCGCAGACGGCTGGACAAAATTTTGATTCTTCGATCAACCAACGCAGCAGTCAATCACGCCAGTGTAAATAGAAATTCGCGCAATTCGAGAAAGAATTCGCTCGGTCGCTGGAAGCGCGATGCATTCTAGCGTACTCGATACTACAAAGGGTGTACAGAGCTATGAATTCGCGCGGTGACGGTGCGTTGCCACCGTGGAAGCGTTTCTGTGAAAGAATTACCGGAAACCGGCATTAATATGTAGCAATGCGAACGATGTTTCGTGAAATCGCAGGAGTCGCGCGTGCATCGACATTCGGGTCACTCTGAATACAGTGGTGTAACATTGATGCAGCTCGTAATTTTGTCCAGTCGCTTGGAATAACTTTGTTCTTCCGTGGAAACGCGGCCAGGTTTTTATTACGTTTATTACGTTTATTATGTAGGCGATCACGCGTAATGCCAACGGTCGTGGTGATCGGCTGATGGTGCCGATCACGCCACCGAGCGGGGAGACGGTTGTGGTTGTGTGCGTGTGCGTGGCGAGGTGCGAGAATGCGGACGGTGGCGAGGCAGATTTGTATCGACCACCGAGAGGGTCGGATCGAACCGCCCGAAAGAAATAAAACGTCTTTAACCTATTTTATGTTTCTTCAATCTCGACATCCTCCTGGAATTAGTAGATTAATCACTCAGAAGGATCTTCCGAGCCACGCGAGATTGGCTGTAACAGTATAAAAAGCAAAGGTTTTAAATGGAATTTCTTTAGCAGCAGTCTCAGTTTTTCCACGGTAATGTGCTCTTGGGATTAAAAATGAACCGAATTCTTTTATGATATACTTGGCAAGAACGAACTGAAAACATTCGCGTAAAGAGTTCACCAAAATACATGATTACCACAGCTAATGTTACCGGTGCAGCCGGTATGATGCACTGCGTCATCCTTCACTGTCGCCGTTATTAACATTATCTCTGCTCAGCCATTATCATCGCCAGTAATAACGTCAGCGTTATTCCCGTGGTCGTTACGAATCACGCGTTCCGTTCGCGTGTTATTGCACAAGCACAATGGGGAGGCACGTCGGGTGTACGACTCGCCGAGTTCCCAGTCTCCACGCGGGTTTCTTAGAGCACTGTCTGACTATGCACGTTCCACTGGCTGCGTCTCGACCCGCGGCTTTCCATCGCTCCTATCGAAGATACGGACGAACGATCGTGTCAATTTAAAATTCTAATGCAGTCGAGCAACTTTCTTCCCTCTTCGGGCATAGATACTAGGAAATGGGTTACCTTGTTTCTGGTAAGGCGTGCTGTCCCTTCTTCCACCTCTTCTTCTTTCGCTCCTAACCTTTGTCTTCCCTCCCCGTTCTTCTACGTCTCTCTCAGCCTTCCGAAGAGGGTTGAACGGCTAGAAGAAGAGTCCCGAGGCGAGGCTAACCGACTCTCGCGGAATCGGACCCGAAGTCAAAGGGTTATGGAACGCGACGAGCCCCTTCTTAAATGTCATGCAAACTCGATTCCACTCTGTCGAGATCCTTCGCATCTCCCCGTCGTTTCGCGCTTTGTCTTCGCATTTCCGGCCCCCAGGACTTCTTTTTCTCGTGCGCCGCGAGAGGGATAAACTAGTTTCCTTAGAGACAGACCTCTCTAGGGCCCCGGGCATACCGAATTTTTCTCGTGCCCAATGACGGGGTGGCGTGAAATAAATATGCATGCTAACCGAGGGTTCAACCACGAGCGTCTCGCGAGGATGCTGTCTGACGTCCTCGGGCCTCGATGTTCAAAGTTACACAACCCGTAGTGCTAAAGGAATACGTTAGATTCTCCTAGACTAAAGCTTCGGCAAATATTTAGAATGCCGTAAAATATTTGGGATATCTTGCTTCCTATTCCAGAGTTTGCATTTGCGTTAGGATAATATTTTCCCCAGCGAAAAGTTCTCCACCGCTGGGCTTGCCGAAGAAGAACAAGCGAGGACGATTAAAATATTCGAGTTAAGTCACCGTGAAATGCAAAATATCTGCCGGGGGGCCGGAACACAAAGGATACACGCGGATTTCGGGAGAAGAAACAACGATACCCGCGCATAACCTTTCGCGACCCACATTTCAAATCGACTAAACAAAATGGGTCGCTCTGCATGCAACGCGACGATCCAGAAATCCTTTCTTTTTCCCGTACTGATCCTCGCGTCGCAGTGGTACACCGAGCCCGAATCTGCAGGTTCGCTTCAGCCCCTCCGTCAATCTTTTCTCTGTAGGTACTTTGTATTTCCGACGAGGATTCTGCACACGATACCGTCGAACAAGTTGCGCCGCTTCGAACTGGCACATTGCAACCTGCCGCACTGACGAATCCAGGTTTCCGATAGAAAATTACGATTCAGTTGCCTGTCAGATCCTGTTCGATGCGTGGCTAACGATCATAGTTTGTTGATTGCTTCTAGCAAACAACTCTGAAATCCTTCGCAGTACTTTCCTGACTCGAGCCAGCCAATTGCGAGAGAGAAATTCTACTTCTGAAGGAGGCGAACGTGTCGGGCGACGCGACGGTAGAAACTCGAGAAAGTATCGAGCAGACAAAAAATGTTTACGCCGATCGATTCGAACGAACTGCTCGCGTAAAAGCGCGGCCATCCAGCTCGGTGATTTACAGGTCAGCTCATCGTTCGAACTTTATTTTTCTGCTCCTCCCTGTAACTGGAAACAGCGCGTCATCGAGCTGTTTACTCGATCGCGCATCGACGGACCGATTCCAGAGATACTTGACTAATCCTAACTAGTGATGGGACTGATACCGTATCGATACATATCGATACGGTTCTACAAATTTCGATCTGGTATTGATACATATCAAAGTCAAAGGTATCAAAAGGAATCGATGCTTCTTTGATACTTACATATGCGAATGTATCGATACCTGTTTGATACCTACACAAAAATATCGATACCTATTTGATACCTATACGAAAATATCAAAACCTGTTTAATACCTACACGAAAATATTGATACCTGTTTGATACCTACCCGAAAATGTCGATATCTGTCGATGTACAATTACAGTTAGATAACTATTTGGAAGAAACTTATTTATCCAGAAAAATAAATCCTCTTATTTATTGGAAGCAAAATGCAAAAAATATTTCATTCTAGCCGAGTTGGTAAAAAAATATTTTTGTATTATGTCAAGCTCCGTGCCTGCTGAACGCGTTTTTTCAAAGGCTGGAGAGTTAGTAAGTAAGAAAAGAAATCGATTAAAGCATAATAAAGTAAACAAAATATTATTTTTTAATAACATTGTATAATGCTCCAATTTCGACACATTAAGGAATAATGTATATGTACATCATTTATTTCATATAGTTCACGATATTGATTTCTACCCCTACTTCATTCTTATATTATCACATCATGATTGGTAATAAAAAATTGCAAATCGCAACCGATACTTTCGTACAAGCATGAAGCAGGTATTATATACATATTTTCAACTAGATATCAAATAGATATCATAACAGGTTTTGCTATCTGATCACAGAATTATCAAATAAATAACGATAATTTCGTACAGTATCAAACAAGCATCAATAATTTCGTAAGGTATCAAACAAGTATTGATAATTTCGTAAGGTATCAAACTGGTTTTGATTCGGTGCCTATAGTATTGATATGGTATCGGTTGAAGAAGGTATCGGTATCGACAATTGATACCAAGTACCTAAAATTTCGATGCGTATCGATATTTCCTATTGAGTACTATGGTATCGAATTGAATGAATATCATCAATAGTTTGGATACTGGAGTGTGAATGTTAAATGAGGCACGATATATATGTAACAATAACAACGTATATTTAACAAATAACAAAGAGACTACAAATAGCTTGTAAAACTGTTCCAATGGTCTAAGGAGCGCGAAGCGATCGGTACGATGTCCCGCAAGGTTCTGCCCTTTTCGTCGGCGTTTGACGAGCGCCCGAAAATTAACAAACGGGGAAAACAAATTTCCCACGCGCCCCAAGGTTGCGAAAGAGGACACGCTGTCCTTAACACTTCACTGGAGGCCCTGGCAACCGTCATTTTATTGCCCTAGCCCCCAAGCTCGACCACCCACAGTAGGCACCCGAGCAACCGGCCGTTTTAGGCCTAAGGGATAAATAAAACTTTCTCCCGGACTACAGTCCGCTACAATAGTATGGGTATCAGTGCTATCACTAATCCTGACCTGACTTGTTTCTGTTTCCTTCGTTACCCAGCCGTCGTCGTCGGGCGTGTACGCGCGCCCGCGCGCGCCTCCTCTTTCTTGGCCCTAATAGCTGAAACTGTAACAACTTCGCTGATGCGAATTCTCCGTGCCAAATTACCGCGATTCCGGAGACAACGATGACGGGGCGGGCGGTTGTGTTGAAGCTGAAGGGAATAGAATTTCTTACTATATGTAAGTTGACGGAGAAACGTGGTAGCATGCTGATTACCCGCTCGCGATAAGCGTTCACACGCGAAAAGATCCGTGTCGCAAAACGAGCCGCTTGTTCCGAATGAGAACGGCAATGGATTTACCTATTAATAAACTCGATCTGTTAGCCCCCATCGACTTGACCCCAATGAAACGCTGCCCCGCTCGGGATTTAATTTCGCGAAATTTTTATTAGACGCGCCGGAATTCGCGAATTCCAATAAAACGTTCATTCCCCTATATCTCAAATTGTTGCTGATGGATGTAAAGTGAATTATCGGCGATCGGAAATGTTGGACGGCGCGCCAAGAAGCTCTAATTATGCCTAGCTGGGACTTGTAAAATAAAACGGAAGGAACATCGTACCGTTGCTATCGACAGCTGAAATTTTCCCGCAGACTTGCTCGAAAGCTGCACTCTGAAGGGTCAAAGGCAGAAGATAAAAGGGCGGGGATGCATTTGCTGTATAAGGGAATCGAAAAAAAGGAGGTCCCACAGCCCATGCAGAGGAATTTGATCAGCTGCGAAAATTGAACGAGGATGATGGAAGTTGAAGCGTGCGCCACTGACTCCTATTCCTTTCGTCGATATTAGTTTATTCCGTTGCATCAACGTCTGGTATTTTGCGCGGAACGCGATGATATTGCTCCTTAAGCAATAAGAGACGAGTAAGATGATCGTCTCGTGAGAGGGAAAGCCGATGAAACTGTGGCACGTGATATGCTTGCCGCCTTATCCGCTACTTTAGCCAATAATAGGAAGCTTCGAATAAATACGATTTATTTCCAACTGTTTACCACGGAAAGATTGAAACGTTTCGTCGGCGAGAACGTGTTTACAGACGGCTGATTCTCTATCAGAGTATTTTATATTAAATTCTTTCCATCAAAAGCGCACGGCTTTCCATTACTCTCACCCCCCAAAACAAATACCTTCTTCGTCCTGCCGCCCCCGTTCGCAGTTCAATTTCCAGCTTAGATCTTCATTTATCTTTCCACTGTCACATTCTCTATAATATCCAACCTCGCGCCGCACCCTCTTCCAATATTTGCTTTCTTCTAAACGTAATTTCCAATGCGATCCGATTTGCACGGCAGATCGAATCGGAATCGACTTGGCGCGGTGCAGCGTGGCGGAATCCCCGCGGCGCGACAAATCGCGCTCACAGAAGGAAGACTTTGAGCAGCTCGAAGCCAGCCGCGATTCGTGGCAAAACAACGGCCACACTGGGAATGGTGGTGGCTCTCATATTTTCCGCACGCCGCGCAGACAACGATTTTCGCGGCTGTCTCCCGCGCCGAGCGATGCTGTTCGTGAGGCGTGGATGCACGAGCAGCGATGCAGCTGTCGATGGGGTCTTTGAGATCGCGATTCTCGGCGCGCACGTGCCTCCAAGCACGGGGAATAACCTCCTGACAAACGTAACATGCAAACTTACTCCGTCGACGTTCCTTGGGAGACGAGCTTGTCTCTTGTTCTCCGAGCACGCGGAAACGCAATAACGCGCTGCACGAGCGGCCACGCTGGGGCGGAGTAGCAGCAAGAAGCCCCTGACATTTCGGGGCATGGAATCCCCGAATACGTTTCTAGTTCACCTCTCGCCATTTCTAAACGAACACGATGCAACAGGACTGACGACGTTACCCCTGACCGCTGCTCACCCTACATTAACAAATAAGCCCCGCCCGGACGTGGTGAATATTCAAAGCGACCGGCCGGGTCTTTCCTGCGAACCCATCTAATTGACCGCAATTAGTGTACTTAAGCGAGGATCAGCGAGGCGCACGGTCTGCTCGAGGCCGAGCTGGACTTTTCATCCACGGGAGTCTTCCAAGGAGCTCGACAAAAACGCGGATCCTCGGACGTCAAAGAGGTGGACCTCGATGGTGGACAAAGAAGCGAGCGCGAACATAAGAAAGGGGACGAGGCGAATTAGAGGTGGAGGCCTCCGCGCGCGAGGGTGGCCCCGAGTAAAAAGGACAGTTTCGAGTAAAGAGGTTTGGGAGCAAGGGGGGGGAGAAGAAGATCGAGCAAGTGAATGTAATTGGCTTGAGCCGGCGCTATCTTGCTAGTCGAGCAGTTTCTCAGCTCGGTCGCTATCAGCGCGAATATAAATTCCGCTCCTTTTATTTCCTCGTCCGTCTCCTTCCTCCTCCTCGTTCCGGACACCCTTCCTTCTCCGTGCCGTTTCTCTTTCGCCCCTTTCACCGAGCCTCGTAGCGGCAACGGCAACGGCAACTGGGAATTAACGGCGTTAATTTGTTTTAAGTACGCTCGGGGAAAAGTTTCGACCCGGGGCCTCGAGTATCGATGGCTACCGCTGGCCGTCGATACGCCAAGTAGAAAGGGTTGGCGGAGAGGAACTAGTCCAAGGGGAGGTGGTTGTGAGCTCGCCTCGCCGCGCCTCGCCCCGCCGTTTGATTTCTTCAACGACTCGCTCCCGACCATTACGAGGCTTAGCGAGTGCTCGAGTTCTTTGCCAGCGCGTTAACGTTTCCTCGGTTTTATTCGGTAGCGCCCGCTCCCTCGTTAATATGTTAATCGATATGCAAATCGCTCCACCCGACCCGCAGTCGCTATTCACTTCCTGCATCGACAGCCCCCCCCCCCCCGCCCCCGCGATTCTTCGATACACAGGCGAACGTAGAAATTCATTGTTATTGGCGTTGTTTTTCCCTAAGGAGCACCGTTAAACTCGCTAATGGTATTGTTTCGTTAACATTTGGCACTGTTACGTTCGACGGTCGTTACTTAACGCTGGCTCGACCGTGGAGCAGAAAAGTATCGGTGTTTAATTCCTCCCGCCATTCGTACTCGTTCCTTTTCCTTTTTGCGTCAAAGAATTCGTCGCCAGTACAGTGACGTGCCGCTTCTACTAGCTCCTAATGCGGCCACTCAACCTATTTGCGATAGAGTTTTTTGCACGAGCCAAGCGTCGCTATAATTCTGAATGCGTTTTAATATTGCAAACGAAGTTTTACGAGCCGATGCCCACGATTATAGAAACGAACGCAGCTCGTCTATTTTCCCAGAACTTTTTTCCCTACGATTAATCCACTCAGCAATTACGGCGGAGCGAGTGTGTGCAGCGATGCGTTGGATCTTAACGAAGGTGACGTCAATGCGGTGTAATCGTTCACGCCAATATCGGGGAGGGAAAGTTTTGTGCTGTGTCGTAGCCGAGTCTCCTGAGATCCGATAAGAGTCCTATTGAAGAAGCTGCGATTAATTGTGCCCCCATTCAGAGCAGGTCGATATCTCACAACGAGCAGATAGACGTGTTTGTCGCACTTGCGTGAATGCAACCCAGTTGGGAATTGCATTACGAACGAGCTCTCTCTCCCCCCAGAATCGAAAACGACGGGGTCGCTCCGAAGCGATCTCTAAGATTTCAGGCGGATTTATTTCCCTTTTAACTCGCCATTACAAGGAGTAAATTCAAGCAGTTTTAAAAGCGTGTTTAAATCGTTGTACCCTCCCCTTCTCGTTACAAATCGAGCCACTAGTTCCCCTTATTCATTCAAGCTAATTATTCGCAAAGTATCGCGGTCTATCGCTCGAGCTTAATTCGTTTCCTGTAGCGTACTTCGCGGGACGGTCTGTTTCTTTGACTAAAAACACGTGAAATTATGCAAGCGGTAAGTTCGCGTCCTCTCTAGCCCCTAATATTTTACTCATTTTAGTTGGAAAATCTTGGGAGCAGTGCCGCGCACAGCGGTAATTATTCATAGCAATTACGCTGTTTCGCGACTCGCACAAAGGCGACGCGTTTTTACGAGTGCAGTTTCTCCTGCGTCCCGGGGATATTGTTCAAAATAATATCGCCACGTTTAACGCAACGTTGTCGGAAAGGACCGCGGCACTTCAAATTTTATACCCCCTTCGCGAGGTATTCGCGACGAACGGTCTGCTTATAAATGCGGAAATACACGGGCAACTGTGGGACACTTTGGCCCTAAACGATCATTCCGAGGAAACCGCAGACGGTGTTATAATACTCGAGCTTAAGCAGGAATCGTTTTCGCTGACAGGCGAAGTCTGTGGTTCGGGCTTGCAGTGCGTCGGGCTTTCATTCGTTCGACCCTTTCAATCACGTCACGATGCCTGGACCAGTTAAAGCGTAAAAACGAGGGCGCAGAGATCAGGAGAAGCTGCACCACCACTCTAACGATCACACGGGTGATACAAGGCACGGTGAAAAGTACGATGCCTCTCCTGCGAGCGGTGAGGCACGGTCGCATTCACAGTCGATCGAACTTTCACGTAAAAGCTCGCGTTAAACCCGGTATTCTGGTCGAAAATCGACGGCCCCGAAATCGCTCGTTAGCCAGGGAGAAAAGTCGTTTTCGAGACGATATCTGCGTCGCTTAGTGGCTCAGCTGGAATCGAAGAAGGGGTGCGAGCCGGGGGATGGTTTCGAATCCACAAGTTTTATTCCGCTGGTCCTCCGGACGATTTAATGCCTGTAAATTCAGGGGGTAAAGGGAGCCACGAAGAAAAAGGGAGCAGATATAGGGACGGGGGAGTTTAAAATCGTCCAAGTTCCAAAGACATCGACGGGCTTCTATTTGCGAAAAAAGGACAGCTGGAAGGGAATTTTGGCGTTCAAATTTCCAGATCCACGATTCGAGGTCTTGTTTCGCGATTGTACTTTGGAACCGCTGTCAGTTCCGGCTCCCCGATTCCCTTTGAATTTATCACCCGTAATCTTTCGTTTCCTACCTCTATTCCGCCTAATTAGATCGTTAATCACCTTGTCATACTCTTCCGCGTAACCCTCGCGAGATTTAACGCCACGACGACGTAATAAACGACCAATCTATCTGTGTAAGCCACACAGTATGAGAATGCTAGAACGCCGTAGCGAGAGGGGAAAGAGAGAGGGAGAGAGAAACGGAGCGAGGTGGAACGTATAAAAACCTTCACCACGGCGCGGCGTTCGGTCGTTCCGCCTTTCATGACTATCTGATGTACATCGCCGACGTGATAGATGTTTATGCCTCGCGCGACACTCCATTTGCCCTTATTTTCCGGACGTCCCTGTCCCACCCACAACTCAGTCGCCTGCTTACTCCAGTCGCTTACCTATATCGCGCTAGATATTGCCCTCCTTTATATTTTCAAAAGGAACCATCGGCGTCTTGCGACCAAACAGAAACAGAGAGAGAGAGAGAGAGAGAGAGAGAGAGAGAGAGAGAGAGAGAGAGAGAGAGAGAGAGAGAGAGAGCGCACGAAGCTTCCCCGTATATTACCTTACGCATTTCCGTGTCTCCGATACCTGTATTTTTAAAGTTACTTTGGTGTCGTCACCCCTTTTCAGACTGTTTATCCTCAAGCAATCTGCAATCACGTTGCATGCATTCTAAAGTAGGAAATTAGCTCAACGTGCTATTTAATTCGGCTGCAATCTCTCGGAGCTAGCTAACGTAATCGTCATTTCACTGAAATCTCTTGCAATGCATATTTATACAAACTCGGGGCCCACGGTAGATTTTCCCTTTGGCCAGGAGCACGAAGCGTACACAGCGTGTAAAATTGATCGTTGAACGCGTTTCATCCGCGTCGACTTGGTTCGACGACGACGTCGAGCCGGTGTCGTAACTCCCGGAATGTACTTTTCAAACCGCTATGTCGGAAGAGCTTGCTCTGTAATTTGTTTATACACAGCCTTTTGTCGGGTTTCCCGACTGCGAGCGAATACGACCGGAGAGTTCGCATCGAAAAACGCGGACGGAATTACGAATCTCCGCGGGTGGCTGTTTCACCGAGTAACGAATGATCCTTGTCAGCGAAGGTACGTAAATGAAAGGGAGCATTTGACGAAATTACGATGCAAGCTGGCTCTCCATAAAGTGTACTCATACGATCCTTCGCCTTTGTAAATTTTGTTAGTGAAATCGGTAGGGACATCGCGTCCGCGCCCTTCGGATCGATTTTTCAGTTTATAACACCAGAAGAACCGTAGAACGGGAGAATTTGGAAAGTGTGCATTGATATTCATCACTTTTCCATTTTGACCAGTGGCTGATATCGGTCGGCGGAGGGTTTCAGTTAAAACTTAACGAAAATTTCGAAGAGGACCAGTTGGTGTCCGTTTGAACGGTAGATTTGTGACGCTATGCAAATGTAGGCTATAGTTTAAAGCTTAAAATTTACATACAGACGTAATTTTCAGTAGCGCGTTCCCGTTCACCAGCGAAATATATTCCTCATGTTTTGTTAAAGGCTGCACCGAAATGTTTGCCGAATGATGTCCGCGAAAATCTCCACTGCTTGCGAGTGAGTATATCCCGAGCAAGTCTCTGCGAAAGTGCACAGCGACACCTAATCATTACCCAGGTATGTATTTAATTAACTATTCAAGCGCGGGCATAAGGTAAACCCAAATCCAATTATAAGTTATGAGTCTCATTTCGCGACGACGAAAGGAATCGTGAAAGAACGCGTCATTGGAATATTTTTATTTCGTGCGGGCTTCTTTGTCGGAGCGCGAGCAAGCAAAATTCCACGGGGGTTGTCTGTAATGGGAACCGACACCAGGTCGAGGTACGTTCGATTTGGATTAACGCCAGCATTGACATTAGTCTTTGGCTTCGCATTCGGACGAGGAATAAATTGGAAAAGAGCTTATCGCGCGATGCTCGTACGGCGGGGCGCGTCCACGTTAATCTTGGACTTGTCCGAAACGTTATCCGTACCGCGCACAACGCTCCGGATATGCCGTTGTCGCATTACCTGCACTCATTCACCGATGTCAACTCATTTATTTAGCTCCGGTTCGTCTACGTGCCGCGAATACCGCTGTAAACAGAGTATTAACGGCGATACCGTGGTAAGAAAGAGACGAGGAGAGATCATTTCCGAGAATAATAGGGTAATATGTGGTTTCCCTCGAAAATTACAGCACGACGGAAGCAGTTCCGTGAATTCGGTATTTTAATTTCGTAGTCGCGAAACGTAATTTCGCTGCTGTTGTTCCGAGAAATCTGAATTACGAGCGAAATGAAATTCTTCCTATTACCGACACCGTTAGAAACAACTAGTTACGTGCCCGATATTAATCGCCGGGTCCTTGAATCTCATTGCATTCTTCCTTTATCGCTTCGGCAGCATGCAAACAGCGTCGCGTCGCGTCGCGGGACGAAAGAAGGATCGCGAATACGGCTGTTAAATTATACGCATCATGGGACACACAGGTCGCAATCGCAAATGGGTTTAATGGCTTTAGCGTTTGCCTCGTATGTGACCGTGGTTTGTTCGCAACAGAACAATCTGAAAACAATTTGCGAGACACATATGTATGTAGGTATGTGCGTCCTCGAGAACTATTTACTACATATGAGTGCGGTAATGGGGGTGCAGACGAATCCGTGCTCGCCCCGGGGTTAACGTGGATTGCTCAGACTGTCCACGAAGTCGATATTAATTATTCCGGCACACGCGAGCAATTTATAGCAGTTATCATTGTTTACCCCGCCTTCTCTCCGGTCGCCGTCCGAGAGTTTTCCAGAAATTTTGCTCCGATCGATCCGTTATTACTCGCCGTTAGTCCGTTTCATTAATAATGGCTCGGGCTTCCACGAAATTATCAATCGCACGATTTCTCTATTTCCGGAACAAATTAATTGTCGGCCAGACCGTGGAATTGAAAGTTTATCGCGGGACGCACCTATTCGCCAGATGTGGCAAGCGTCAGACGGCGATTTTCATAGATATTTAGCTAGAATATCGATGAAAAGGAGGGAATGATAAAGACTTTACAATAATAGCTCGAGTAAATCAACCGAAGTGATCCGTATCAAATGCCTCCACTTTCGCACGATTTCGTACGATTTCGTACAGATCTGACGAAGCACTGGAGGCTATGGTACCGCTTAAGTATCGATTACGCGTCTATCCTATAGGTGAGCGATTTGTATATATAGGGATAATCGATTAGTCTGTTTACCCTGCGTAACCCTCGACTGGATTATGCCTGCAATCGATTAGCCGGGGAACCGATCGACCACATTCGGTTAACAGATACTGATACATCCTACTGCAATTAACTGCTTAGCGGTGTACTCAAATTACCTAATACTCTTCGTCACGTTGTATTGACTTTGAATGGTGGCCAGTGCGGCGTGACCATAACGATCCGACTCCGAAACGTTTGTCCCCTGCTCGCAAATCGGTCTAACGTGCGGCAAACATCCAAGCTCCCGTTCATTCCACGCCAAAGGGAATACGTATTCCCTGTCACTTCTAGCAATTCCAGATACACCCTTCTCCCCACTTCTTTCATTCGCATATACCTAAACTCTTCCGCACCAACCGAACGGATTTGAATTCTCCAAACGTCTCGGTTCCCAAGTGGCTCGGAAGCTCGCCGGTTTTAGAAAGAGGAGCAGATCATCCAGGATTTGTTCGGTCGCGCGAAACAACCCCGAAATCGGGTCAGATTCGAACACGTCCGTGGAGCAGAGATTTCTGAAAGCGTGCCACAACGATGGATACCGGTGACAGTCGCGGGAGACGGGCGTCTCGTCGCGGGCTAGGAGTCTTGGTTCGTGACAAATCAGACGGAGGCTGGGGGTCCAAAGTAATGGGACAGCCGGGCAGGCGGTGGGAGCAGTCGTCGCTCGCGGATAGACAAGACGGCGCGGATTCGCGGCAAAGAAGAAATGCGCAAACAGCGCGCGCGAACGGGGGCAAACGCGGCGTAGAGCGACGCGTGCAATGACAGCGCATCGAGAGAGCATCCTACATATTTGGCGAGCATCACCGAGCGGCGTCGGGAGAAATCCGGGTCTCGTTCCCCGCGGCTGAGAGGGAGCATCCGAGCGACAGACACAAAGAGAGGAAAGCGGCCGTGCGATCTGCACACTCGAAAAACATTCTCCCCTTTTATCGCCGCGCGCCAACTTAGCCCCGCGCAACTGTTTCAAGGGACTATCAAGAATTTTCCCCCGCGAGTGGTCTGAATCTCGCAGGCTTCGAGGAGGAAGGTGCCTCGTAAAATGTCTCCGGGGCGCAGAATTAGTGGGTCCGCCTCGAGAATTTCCTATCGCGCCATGCAACAGGGGGAGCGCATAGCAAGGGCTCGCAGGAACGGACAAATTCTTGAAGCGCTTTCGACAGCTCCAAGAGGCTTTCGGCGTTCGAAAAGAGGCGACAGAGAATCGTTGGGCCTGTTTACCCGGCAGCCGTTGCTTGAACTTTAAACTTCGTAGGTGAGGCCGACCGTAAATCAAGCGTTTCAAACCGGCCACCTGTGGCATCGCGGCGGTGGTAGTGTCGTGCTTTTCTCCATCGAGCACCCTTCCGACCGCATCGTCGTCTTCTGGTCTTCTTCCTCCTCCTCTTCGTCTTCTTCCCCCTTCTCATTCTCCTTCCCCCTCGCCGGTTACCTTCCCGTCCGTCGGAGGATCTGACGCGAACGCGACGTGTCGAACCCGAGGACGGACGTGTCTGGGCCTGGGATGAAAAAGGGAAACCCAGTTATGAGGTCGGTCTGCTTGATTTCAACGGTGGTGTTGGTGAAAGCGACGTGGTCACGACGGTTACGAGACTGCTCGAGCTGACGTGGTCGGAGCTTCTGCTCTCCTTGGGAACGAACGTAGCCGCCATTAAGGGATTCCAGTGGCGTCCGTCGGTTCGAATGACGACCTCCAGCGATCCAGAAAATAAACCTTCCGTCCCCGCCTCTCCCGTACATGGTACTCCTCTGCTGCTGGGGTTATGAACCTTCACCGACGCGACGGCCACTCACCTACTACCAACGACCGTAGAACGGATCGAAGTCTCTTCTTTCGATTCCTGAACGTCGTAAAGGAGTCGTAGCGGTGCCTCGGATGGCCAGCCACCGTGGATGCTGGTGTGTATATAGCCCTTGTGATCGTCAAGAAGTAAGTTGCCAGTTTCTAAGGTCGATCGTACGACCTTGTCGTCTTGTCGATGGCGAGGCGACTCGTGTAGGCTTTCGGAAATACACGATGGTCAGACGTCTCCCTGCATTCTTCTGCATTCATGCATACATCTCGACGAATAGGTTGTTCGTTGATGGATTCAAGGACCGTTGTGCGGAAAATCCTGCCCCATACGCGTTGCTTATTCTCGGTGAATGGATTCGCAGTCGAGCCTATGATGTTTCTTAAATATTTAGGGGAAGAAGCGTCGAGCGGCAACGAAGGGGTGACTGTTAGCTTAATGGAGCACGAGGCAACGGGCAACGATGGTCGCCTCGGCTCGTCCAAGCGTTAAAACAATTAAAGTAATCCCGCGGAAATAATCTTCGCGAGAGCAAGCTGTCGAGGGGCGAGGCTTTAAGCTTCGATTCCGGCGTATCTCTTTAAGCTCAGATAAGCGGGAGCGGTTCAGAAAGGAAGCTCGGTAGCATCGCCGTTTATCATCGAGGCATAGCTATTTCGGGAACAATCCGACTCGTTTTAGTGGCTCTGAAAATCAGGACGCGGGGGGGGAAATGGGGCGGAAGGGACGCAGCAACGACAAGAATGCTGGGGAAAGGAGATCGAATAGAACAACGTGGGTTGGGGCGAAGAACCAAGGGAGGCAGAAGTGGAAACGTGTCGTCGTCCGACTAAACGTTAAGTGATTGCTCTAGCTAACGAAAATTACGAAGGAACCAGCGCCCGTCGCTGTGCTAACCGAAACGATAAGTCACCGTTACCGTTATCTCCTTTCCATCCGCATTATTGTTTCTTGTCTTCAAGACTCTCCGCGCCTCCGCATCCATCTTCGAGCTCGCTGGACCTCCGCCCCAACCGCAGACGGTCACGAATTCATTTACGAGCACCGTGTCCTTTCATGGCGAGAGCCCGGTAGTTATTGTTCTTTCGTTATTCGACCACGGAGCGAGCAATGGGGGGCGAAAAGAACCGGGCGGAATTGAGTGAAGGAAGGGGAGAAAAGGTTGCGACGGAAAGGTAGAGTGCCAGGAGAATCGTGTTTCTAGCGTTACGGCAGTTCCAGCCTCGTTGTTCAGCACCCTCGAGCGGTTCCCTTTTTTTTTTTTTAAAACTAATTGATACCCTCTTTTGTCGAGCGGAGACAACGACGCCGACGACGACAACGGGCCAGCACGAGAGGAAACGCTTCGCCCCCCGCAGAAAGAGCCGTAATTAGGGGCTATTTATCGCTGGCCTTCAAGAAATTTCTTCCGTATCCCCCGCAACATCTATCTTACTTTCGTTTCCTACCTCTTCCGCACCCCTCTTCCTCACGACCAAGCTCTCGCGCGAGATTTACCAGTATTAGCGTCGAATAGAGGACCGAGGCGTTTAAGGCAAATTGCGGAGATATCGTTAAAAGGGCCGGTTCCACGGACTTTAACCATATTTACGATCCCTCGGCTGCTACTTAAGCTGTCAACTACAGTTGCGCCCACCGAAGAATGGGAAACTTGTGATCGGAAGGGGTTGAAGACTGGTTGGCTGTCAGGATCAAAGAAACACCCTTGGATATTTTATCGCACACGTGTCCACGCCCGAAATGCCGTTATCCAGCGCCACGGATATTATCAGAGATTTCGCTTTCATAACGCTGCGGATTATGTATCACATAAAGTGCGGTTTGAATAAATTTAGATCGATATCTTACGCCGTGGACCGCGTTTCTTCGTACGCCACGTATTCCCTTTTTGCGCGGCACCATTATCGGTATAATGAAATTCAGAAAGGAAGTGCATTTTTATCGGTGGCACGGCGGAGGGGATGGTAAGTGAGGTTATGTTGCAGTCAAAAGATTATGCAAAGTATTAGACTGCCGGATGAATCTCATTAAAAGTGGAGCGTCATACGGCGACTGCAGCCAGACGAGTGTTTTCAGTCGGGGACGGGTAGGTAGTTAAGGAGCCAACCTTCAAGGTGGCGGCGGACACTAATATAATTGTCCCTCCGATCACGTGATCTCGTACCGGCTAATGACGTCATTACGTCACGCTAATAGGCGTCTCCTAACAGGCTGCCGAGACTAAGACTCGAGTTCCGTTGCCTATTATCCCTTCACCGTTGCCTTTCCTTTCTTCTTCTTCTTTCCCCGCTTTCTTTCAACTACCATTTCATCATTTACGCCCTTACGCAGCCCCTCGCCTATGTAAAAAGTTACTACATTCTTCGCGAGAGATGGTGGGATCGAAGGAGTACCCTAATCACATCCCCCTCGTGGTCATTAACACTGCCAGCTGACAACGTAAAAGAAGCTTTTATATGGGGCCTATCACTCTTTTCCTCAGCTTCTCGAATTAATATTACGTTAATTAAACTTCTGACTCTTAGCTTTGCATAGGTGCAAAGTCATTACATTCTTCACGCCTTTGCGCATGAAAATTATTGCGGAATAGGTAGGTACAGTGAAAGGAGAAACCTTTTCAACCACGCTTTCGAAATGATACGCAGCACAATTCCCGGTCAAAAGTTAATGAAAGTTAAAAGAAAATAAAGCCGTGCACGTGACAGGGGTTGAAGGACGCGACGCGCAAATTAGCCTTCTCACGGAATGTTAAATTTCTCCATCAAATTTCGCGGAGGGAGAGAGAGAGTGCCAAGTGCGCTTAAATGTTTTTAATCACGGACGGGATAACATTTCCGCGAACAGGCCGAAGGAATGCAAAAAAGCTAGCCGGAGAAACAGAGATGGCGACTCTGTAAATTTCGCCCCGCGTTTGTCAGAAATTTACTCGGGTTGCGATGTACGAGCGGGCCGCTTTTACCGCTCTCAATGTGTTTTCGTTTTTGAGCCTCGGGCGTCGCTGTGGTAAAGAATCGGCTGGTGGCAAACCACCTCTACCCAGCACGATTTTTCATCCGTTCCTCGACGGTATGGAATTCATAACGAACCACTCGTGTCTCTGAAAGAGTGATTAGCACGAAGGCAACGATTACAGCCTGGCCCTGGTCGCGAGGCTCTTCTCGTCCCGCGGACGACTCGAGTGCACGGTTCACCGCGTCCCGCGACAATGACAGACACAAACGGAAAGTATCCTCGAGCCGGCAACGCGTAACGTCGAGCGGACGAGGCGAAACTTGATTATAATTACGATTTTCTCCCCGAAGTGCACTCCCGGCACGGGGGTAACGAACTGCGCCCAAGAGCCGCGCCAAACATTCGCGTGCCTCTATGCATTCTCCGCATCTTTGTGCAACAGGGCTGTGCACCGGTATCCAAAGGGAACTTCCGCAATACCGGGCGCTCTACGCTCACGTACACACGTGGCTGGGCGTGCGCCGCTGCTGCACGAACAACACCGGGATAGAAGACACGATTAGGGTGTACCGACGATAACGATACCGGTGCATCGCTTTTGAGGAGTCTTGTATTACTTCCAAGCAACTCTGCAACGGTAATTTTATAATTCACTTAGAGAGTAGTTCGGGACGCGACCCAGCGCGGAGCGGCGGAATTACGTTTCATCCGAGGTGTCTCGAGCAGCGAGAGGCAATTTTTTTCTCCCTCTCCTTTCTCACAGGGGAATTGTGGGATTATCCCTTAAGGTCGAGAGCTCGAGCATCTATTGTGAAAAATAACTAGACAAAATACACTTCCGGGACAACTTCGTTCCGCTTTCGCGACGTCGAATAACCAGAGCGAACTCTTTCATTCCTAACTTTGATTACACTCCGTGTCCTCTCTTTGAGTTCCCGCCGTCTCGCCACTTCGTAAAACTCCAAATCCTTACAAGCAGCATCTAATCCGCTATGCACCCCCTCGGAAACACAGCGCGCCGCGTCGCCCCGTAAACGTTTCCCTTCCGTACACACGTAACGGCGAGACAGTCCGCAGAACGTGTCCTGTACACTTGGATCTCGATCGCAGCGCTTGTTGCAATTATTATACCTTAGCCCTTGGAAGACACCGATTCACGCACCATTTCACTTGGCGAGCCCGGCCCGCGGAGGAGCTTCTATTTACGTTCGACGCATTATTATACAATGACCCAGTTATTTGCCGCAGGCGGCGGAACGGGAGTATACTAATTTATATCGGAGCGCGTCGTCGTGTTTCACTCTAGATTTCCTATAATTATCCTGGAATCGGGAGCAGGTTCGTGTGGGAGGGGTCGGAGGAGCCGATACGAGCACGAGCTTGCAGCTTGCAGCGAAAGGCGACACTCGAAGCTCTCGGGACGCGCGTGTATCCTTCGAATATTCTCTCGACGGCTCGCGACCTACTCTTCTCGCCGCGCTCGAATAAGAAGAAGAACACAGGGGACGGGACGCCTCGTGAAACACAAATAGAGTACATCATTATTGTCGAACGTAGAAGGTAGAACGTAGATTCACGGCCGATCGCTTACCGAAAGCTGCCGATGCAAGCCTCGTTGAGCACAAGAAGAGAAAAGGGGACTTCATTGTTACCGTCTTTCCTCCTTTTCTTCTTCTCTGCGTTCCGCTCCCCCCCCCCCCCCCCCTCCCCCCCCGGTGTCTTAACAATCCTCCCCGTAACTTTCAACCGACCCCGCTGGAACATCCAGATGGTTCGTGGTCATTACCCGGCTTGGCTTGTCCGTAACGAGGCCGTAAAAGAGTACGTGTACTCGCCGGGGCGCGTACATTCAAAGGAACATACTCTTGGGGCCGAAGGGATGTTATACGCGCTCTCACGTAAACCCACGTGCCTTGGTAGTAGCTGTATCCTGTGGCCTGATTAAATTCGATGCTACTCTTCTGCGACCATTCCCGTCTCATTGTAAAAACATCCTCCTCTCTGTCATTTCTTTAACGTCCGAATTCGTTGCTGAATAACGGAAACCACTCGAGCAGAGTCGCTCCGGGGTACGAAGGGGGCGTATGTATGTATTCGATTAAGGATCGAAGGAGAGAACGGGATCCTCTGTGCGCGCGAGTGCAGCCACGTCATCTGAATTATGGTAGCGACTGATTAAACCTCCCGTGGCTTCCCCGGCAATCTCTCGTTTTATCCACCTCTCGATTCGTTTTCCCGTTTTGACATCGCCGATCATCTTCTCCATCGCCGATAAGGAACATAAATAGACGCCGGATGAGAACGGGAGGGAGGCGGAGAGAAAAAGTGGAAAATGTATTCCCAGCTTTAGCGTCGTCCTTTTTCTTGGCTCGATTCCCTGTCTATTGGTTCTCTCAATCGCGGAAACTCAGTTATCTGCTCTGATTCCCTTAAATCGATCCGGGAGGAAGTCGATACTTGCGGCGACTCTTGTAGCCCGCATAACGAGCCAGCAAAATAATACGAGCACTCCAAGTTTGCGCGGAATACCTACGAGTCGCAAAACTTCTGTTTTTCCGGTTTCCCGGTTTTTTCCGGGGCAGCGGCCAGCCTTTTTATTCCTGTGCGCAGACGAACAGGGAGCTCTCGCTGAAATAATTAAGGATCTCCAAGACCATCCTTCCAGTTCCCCCCGTATTATCGTCAAAGTCTCGCTGCTCTCTTTTCCATCTCTCGCACCAAATAATATCTCTAACTGGCCGCTACGTAACCGTCTTTCCGTTTCCATTCGGGAAGGTCACAGAAAAAAAGGTGAAAGAAAAATGATTGCCATCAGTTTTCCCGTTCTTCTTTCTCTCCGTCTACTCTTCTGATACGCGTTGATTAGTTCCCTTAACTGTGAAGCAGTTTCACGAGGACCTTCGGCTTCGCCAAGTCGATCCACGAACTGCGCGTTGACTTTCACACCCGAACGGTATCCTTTAATTGAGCTCGCCCGCCTCCACGTTAATTGAACAGACTCCAATCGTTACAGTTCGCGATACTCGCGGCAATACTCCAAAGTATCGCTCGCAGATCCGTCATTGGATAGAATAGACACATTTCGCTTTATTCTTGCTGAAAATCTAGACGGTGTCTCTGTAAAAATGAGTCCTCCTGCAGCGCACTCCTTCAGCGGGGTTATAGAATCACTGTAAGCGCAATAATTCAAAGGATATAAGTCAGCGGAGCTACCGAAGTAGAGGCAGTTAAACGCCATAAATGAGGGGAGCGCTGTCTCCCGAAACGAAACGAATTGTCGTACGATTCTCTGGGTATCTGATCCACGTGATGTCCCTGGCCGATCGCGGGGCCCTTATCGGTTCCCCGGGAAAATGATAAAAATACCTACGTGCTCGGAAAACTTTCTCCAACGCGGAATTCAGAGGTGGCGGCAGGGACCGAAGCGCCTTATACTCCTTAATTGCGTCGGTGAGTGTAAGGTAATGCCATTAGCGCACGGACCTTTGAAGTCGAAATTCAATTATTTTATAGCTCGCCCCGCTATCGCCACTTAAGGCAAGCACCATACACCGGCGGAGGCGAGCGTCCGGGTTGTTCGGCCGAGCAAGTATAACTCCTTATTAGCGTTTCGAATTCGCGACTAATTTCGCTCGTAATTTATGCCTCGTATACCAGCGCGCCGCTATTGTGGTGGCTGTCGTAATGTCCTCTAGAGGCTGCGTCTAAACTTAATGCCCGTTCGCGTGACCATCAGGCGAGTGCGATTCATTGCCTCCAGCCATTGTTTCAGCTGAAGCTGCTTTCGTCACTCGCTGAAAGAACGAGCGAGAGTAGTGGCGAATCTAGCGTGTTTTAGCCGGAATTTCTATTACCTGTAACTAGTAAGAGCAGGAGGGTTCAAGTATTTAAATAAGCAGGCAATATTGAAATTCCGTTGCTCTTATTGAAACGTTGTCCAGCGGGTGCATTCCAGCTGCCCTGCTCCGATCTATTAGAATCGACGAGTTCCCCGTAATTTTACATTTCCACCAGATGCAATAACGAAATATTCTTCGACCAGTGTGCGTGGCAATTTGCTTGTGCTTGTGGTTTGATGCATGATTATCAAGGAACCCGACTGTACGACGTTGTTGCGTAGCAAAGTAACTCTTGGCCGTCGTCACAGTCGCTTGGAGGAGTTACTTTGGGCGGAAAAGTGTCGGCCGATTGAGAAATTAGGAAATGGATGGCGCCTCGACACCCAGGAGCGGCGAACTGGCCGAGAAATTCGCGTGGGACGGGTCGGGTTGGAATGGCTCGATAACTGCCGCCTCAATGGAAATCTAACGAGCAATACTTCGGCAACATAACCCCCGACAAAACTTTCGTAGGGTAGTCGTGGCCGAGTTCGGCCGAGAGGGAGAGGTTGAAAGGTGGATGTGGTGATTTTGTAGCGAAACCCGCCGCCACCACCACCACCGTTCTCACTGGCCGTTCTTCCACCTCTTTCCACCTCCAGTAGCATCCAGCTCTTTCCACGGTTTCTCCGGTGGAAACTCGCTTCATCCGGGAACTTGCACCGCCTCATTCTTCCCCTGAGTCACCCTTCGACCCTTCCACCCTCTGTTCCACCCCCGCCACCCCCCCTCCCCCCATTCTCCCTCTGAAGCGGCGAGAACGACGGAAGCACGAAACTTTGGCCGCGACTTCGACTTTGTGAGATCGTCCGCGAGCGTTGTTGAAACTTTGAGAGCATCGCGCTTGGGCTGCCGCAATCATTGCTCACCGATCCTGACCGTTCCCTGGGCATAGGGGGTGGTATAAGGGTTGCTGGATTACGCGATCATTCAAAGGCTTCTCTTCAACCGTTGCCGGTTATCGAGAAGTTGCGTGGCAACGAGGAAATCTAGTTGGCTCGATAAGAACTCGAAATTTCTGCGTTTCTTTGATGTGGCTTGGCGCATTGTTCACTATCACGCCAGAGTCTTGGCCCAACCGACGTTATTCAGCTTCGAGATGCTTGGAACGTGAGATTGGACACGAAAAATCTGGCAATTACTTGGCCGGAGTGCTAGGAAAGGTATGTCGGGCGCAGTGGCAGTGGAATAGTCCGTCTTTGGTCAGACTTAGCTCGATTTGAAACGCCAAACGTAGGTGCTATGCAATAACAGTTCGAGGTCTTGTTAGGGAAATAATGAAACGAAAGCCGGAGGATTTAGAATACCAAACAGATAGAAGTAGTATGCTCGAAGTAGATTTACCCGTCACTAGTCGGGCTTCCATTATTCCTCTGAATAGATGGAAAAGTTATTTCGTACGCCAAGCAGCAGTTTATGTAACAAGCCTCGGGTCAGAGTATAAAAGGGATTGAAGTATAATAACGAGGGGGATCACCATGTCCTGGTGTGCTTCAAAGAAATGCTTATCTTGCATGTCAAACATTCTTCTTGCAAAGTCATACGAGAACCACTCTTCAATCGTGCCATTAATGTAACGGCGCGGCGCGACATGTGCGCGTACTCCTGGTCGCTATATCATTATTTCTGTGAGCATTATCTTCGTTCTTCAGCTTCTTCACGAACCATTGAGCATCGGTCTCGCGACTCTTGTACATCAAGCTGGGAGCATAATTACGTGTGTTACGCGTTGAGTTGGAGGATCTGTATTACATAAGCAACGTTGGGATAAAGGGCAGACGAAGAGTCTAGGACGTACTTGTGACCTGTGCTCGTAGGCGCCTTGGAACGTGATCCGAAAGGACAAGCATCCAGCATCCATCATTTCGAGGAAGCTATGCTGCAGACCAGCTCGCAATTTCCCTTCTAGCGCGACTACTTACGGCCCGCGAAAGTTTTCCGTTTTGATGCTCCAGTGATTCGTTAACCAACGCCGTTCCATTGTATTTAATTGCTGCCCAGAAGCGTAATTACGATCACAGCTGCGAGCAGAAACTCGGCTCGCGGTGCTCGTGCCAGATTTAGCCTGGTTGAATTTTTCAAACGTAGGAAAACAATTTGACCGCGCTCCTAGGGAAAGCCTGTTCCGTTTTCAGGCTTTTACAGCTGTCTGCGGTAACGTCTGGGCTGAATCTCGCTGCTTATCTGAAATAGCACGTCAAAACCGACGGACGCGATTACGTTAGGAACGGTTCCAGGCAGGCTCTTATGAAAGATTGGTATTGTAATTGAATCGCGCGATCCACGGCTAGGCGCACGCGAAGAATGTCTACGATTTATGAGATTCCGCGAGATACCTTCGAGCTGAAGAGGCGCCTGTTCGGGGGAGGCTCGCGGAATTCCCGCGATAAAACAAGCCTCCAGCCTGGTAACAGGTGTTAACCCCTTTGAAAACGTAAAAGGTTCTGATAGATCATTTCGGAGAAGTGGAAATGCCGGCGAAAAGAATGATGGAACGATTTGTAAAATCTTTACGAGCCTCCGGTTACGAGGAAGAAATTACCGTCCGAACTCCTCTGCGTGGAATAATTCCAGACCGTTTCGCCAATCCATCTTTTATCCCATCGAATGATTAGTTTCTCTGCTCCAATTTGCCTCGCGAAAGACACCGGATGTGGGGCACGTCAGTCGCCTTCGCTATGAACGACATGAATGAACGTCCGGCGGCGTTAGTATGAAAGTAGTGATCGCTGGAGCGATCGTAAAGAGAGAAGATAGCTAGCGTCATCATCTCGGCCCAGATTGCGTTTCCACCTCGATGCGCCTTCGAGTTTTCTGGTCAGCGTAATTAGCGGCGCGTCTCGGCGCCCTGACTATTCCGTCCTGACTAGCGCCTAGAACAAAATGCCATTTCAAAGGCGAAATGCTCAATGGCAATGGTCACGACGTGCGTACAGGGTAGGTGCGCAGGGAACACTGGTCTGCCACGTTGTTATTAATCATCTGATCAAATTTAGCCCGCTTCCTGTTTGCACAGCACGACGAATTGTATGCGCGTTAGAACTACTGGGTCGGAACGGGCCGAAGCCACGGGTTGAAATGTCGACTGATGCCTGGAGCGGCGACGCAATTGGCGCCGAGCGTAACCAGCGTAACATTCGCCGAAGGCTATCGATGCCATCCAGCGCAGCGTTTGCTAACGACCATACGCATCCGCTGTATTTCTATAAATGTCTCCACAGGATGGTGACCGGGGGCACTTAGAAATGAGTACGTAGATGATGGATACGTGGAGTGGAATTGTGTCTGACTAAGGATGATCCATTGTCACTTGCAACCGGCGCATCACTTGCACGAGTATTCCACTAACAAAAGGAGAAGACGGCGGTGTTATCATGCCGATCCTGATTGCAGCACTGAATCGGTGCACGGTGAACCGTTCCCGCCATTCTAATTAGCAATTGCAGCCGGGGGCCAAGTGCAAGGGGCGCAGCAACGCCTGCGGGAATTGCTGCCGCACGAAATACATCCTAGCACTTCTATCGGCCTCCCGTGGCGGAATTCCTCCGTTATACGATCCCGGGAAATCTCATTGGCCGAGGCAAAATCTGTCGAACGGTTTCGATCGAGACGAGCCGATTCCGTTCACGTCGGGACAGTGATTGACACTTTACGAGCACGGACGCGCCTAGCGGCCCGTAGATCGATCCGACGGATCACAATAACGTGTTCGATTAATAACCGAAATAAAAATTCGATGCTCGACAGGAGAACCGAATAAACTGCCTGTCGGAACGATTGCCCTCGAATTTATTGGGAGGGGCGGAAAAGGTCGCGAGAGACTTGCAAGAAATTCGTTGGAAAGAAAACGCGAGATTGGAATGGGAAGACGAATAGAGGGAACCTGCTCATCTGAGCGGTAAAAATAAAGCAGAAGACAGTTCGATTGTGGCCGCATTCCTACCTGACGCACCAGCCACCAGGCCAAGATACGAGACAGCTGGAGACGCGCTTCCACGAATAGTTGCCACGTATACTACATGCCTGCATATTCACCAGTTTCCCATAAGGGAATTCCTGTCACTCGGGCGAAGAAATTCCACGCGTATCGATTATCGAATCGAGCCGTTCCTTGCGCGAGGAGCGACCGAGATCTACAATTCTAGGAGCGAGGGGAACAATACGCCAGCGGACTAACGGAAAACCAGGAAATTTGCTGGGAGTAAGAAAGCTGAACGGGAACCCCGAGTTTCGCAGTAGAATGTTACGATTACGTCGTTGGCTGTATCTTGATTGCAGTCCTGCTCAAACAATACACGATACAGCATCTTCAGACATCTCAATTAACTACTGTGCCTCCGGGAATTGTCACAGCGTATGTGCATTAGTATACATGACGACGATCGCGGAGCTTGCTTCTGGCTGAGACTCGTGGGCCTGCTACAATCGAGGAAAGACTCGATGACGTCGATCGTTATTGCGAGACCAAACTATCCCGGATATAAATGATGGAGAGGAAGAATTGGCCTCGAATCTTGAGATTCTATCTCTATTTTCAATGGATTATAGTACTTTAAGATGGGGACAAGAGAGGAGAAGAAGAAGTCACGCGCACGAATTCGTGGGAAATTGTAACTGCAGAAGAAAAATTCCCCGTCGAATGCCCCGGTCATCCTGATTAGCGAGAGCAGTCACCGGAGGAACTAACTGCAGCTGCGCCACGGGAATTGTTACTCTGCTAGACACATACAGGCACCAGCATCGGTCTTCTCTGGCTGCATCCGACCGTTGTTGTACAATCAAGCAAGTTTCGCTGACGCATCAGTGAAAACTCGCGAGACAGATCCGGAACTGGGATTCCGGTCGAATTCTTGCGTGTAATGAACGCAAACAGGGAAAACTAACAGACCACTTCACCGGGGAGAACAATCCCCAAGTTTCGGGTATTTAATTTTGCACGGAGCACTGGTTTATTGGATCAATCGCCAGCTTGATTAGATTCTAATACCCCAGTGATTGTCCCTTCCAATAAGCCGCTGCAATCTCGACATCCGAAAGATAACACCGTTGCAGGATGATGCTGCTATCGAAGCAGCATCGCCCAATCGATCACAGTTTATCAGACAGCAGGAGTGTCGCGGCGCTGTCGGGTCCATCACCCGAGCACCGAATGGACATAGATCTTAGGGGAAGGATCAAGCCAATGAGAAGTTCCAGGAGCGAAACGGAGGATCGTCCCACCGGTGGAAAGAGGAAGGGAAATAATGAAAGACAGAACAAGGCAATAGGAGAGAGTAAAAGGGAGGACGACGTCTGGTTTGGTGAGGCCGGGTTCCGCCTTTAGCGTGTTGCCGCGTCAGCGTTACACCCCTGCCAACTTCGCTGACGATTTACTGCTAAATAATATCTAAACAGCCCCGTTCGCCGTCCTGCGTTTTCCAACTGGCGCTGTCAGTCCCGTGACCCCTTTCCCTGGCTGATTTCCGCCCCCAGCTCACCCCAGACCCCGGAAATGCAGATCGCTTTGCCCCGAATGAGGGGACCGCGATGTCTGCCCCCGCTGCGTTCAGCTGCGTTAAATATTTGCGACGATTATCAATCGAACCGAGGGTACACATCGACGCCTACTGTAACGGCCCCTCCCCCCCCCCCCCCCGCGTTCCCAACCTGCTAATCGTTATGACGACATAGCGTTGTGACCTGTCAGTGAGTGCACACACAATCACACGCGAGCAAGTTTTACGCTAATGGCTAATCAACAATCTGGTTCGGTTCAATCCCATGGATTCAATGAAATCCGGAGTTCCATGACGAGGTGTCGTCACGTCGCGGTTTAACTACTAATCACACGCTCGGTGATTGCATCGATAATTAGGGATTATATCGATCCACGTTCGGTCAGTTCGTAGCCCACTGGAAGAATCGAACGCTCACGGTCAACTCGTCGTTTGACCTTATGGTGGTGATGCCTGTGGTGGCGGTACATACTAGCTAAAAGTTCACCGTGCACCGTGTTTCAAAATTAATTTACACCCTGTCGCGCGTTTGAAAACACCGACAGAGATGAAAGTCGGAGAAAAAGGCGAAAAGAGCTAGCCGCGTCCGCTTCGGCTCGTCATTCTTTATTTTTCGCCTCGTTCTGGCGACGGTCTCGCGTGGAGAACATCGCGGCGTAACTGTCGCAATGCGTCGAGTAACAAACACGGTTGACGCGAGCAGCGGATATGTCATCCGAGGTGATGTTACGATGCATCGTTGCAAAGTGGATGCTAAACGGATTGCTCTCACCCCTGCAAGCGGTGTCAAAGCGTTTTTCTCGAAAATTGCTGTGGAAATTCGTCCCGGTACCGGCCGATAAGCGATTCTCGCGGTGGGAGAAGGGCAGCCACCCTGGGGCGTGCTGCGATTCGTTTCGCTAAATGTAAATTCGCGTATTTATGGGCGACAGAAGGGGTCGTGGACGAGAAAACAGCTTTATCGCATTTCGAAATTATTCATTGTTCCCTGCACACGATTTTCAACGTCTGTTCTATCGCACGACCACTGCTACCGCGATAATTGACGAGTTTGCCGATTCAATGAGACCGAATGAGAAATCCAGATAATTTTTCCACCAATTCCAGTGGGATTGAATAGAAAGGGCGAATGAAAGTTGGCGCAGTTTCCGTTGGAGCCGCGAAATCTAGGCAGAAGTTAGCTGCGAGATGTTCACCGTTAGTTAGCTCGAGGAAATCATCCTAATCTTGTGCCTTTTGGCAAGGAAGCCGCTATGAGCCGGCTGGTAACGTAGAGTTTCGTCGTTAACCAGGTAATATCGTTAACCTATCAGAGAGCAGTTGTGCCTGCGTCGCTCTAATGCGTAACTACGATATTCCCCAATGACCCTGGCCATTTACCACCGACCCACCCCCTCGCCGTCACTTCGCAAACCCTCAGTCTCCCCCAGGATACGGGGACAGATAATCGTGCCATCATTTCTAATGCACCGTCACTTCGCATCGCTGCTCAAACGACGCGACGGCCGCCCGCAAAAGAACCGTCGCGTTAAACTTTTCTTCTTTTCTTCACGAATCCAAAATTTTGGAGACAGAGGAGCAGCGCGGCGCTTACACCTTGAATTATTCCGCACATCCAACGCGAAGAAAAAAATTCAAATTGCCTTTGTCGTTCCTGCAATTTGCTGGCCTCCGTTGCAAAAGCATTTCACCGAGTAACGCGAATATTTTATGAGGTTCAACTGGAAGCAGTCCATAGAAAGGATAAAAATGTTGTTTATCCCCGAGTGCTGTGCAGCAGGGACCAGTTTCCAACAAACTTTCTCTCGTCAAATATCGTTCTCCCATTTAGATAAACTCCGAGCAGCCGACAGGAGTTGATTACCGGAATGACGTCTATTGACAATCAAGTGTACGGGGTTCGTTGGTCGCAATGGCCAATATTCTTTGTATCGCTATTCCTCCTTCGACCAGCTGACCCAACAACGTTTCCCTTCCGACATTCCGTTGTCCACGTTGTCTCAGCACATGTTCATCTCTTTACGTGCACACAAGTTTGCAGAATTTCGTTCGAACACCATTTGCAACTAATTCTTTTAAGAGTCATTAAAAGTTGAAACGGAAGTTTAACGATGCAGCTAACAAAGGAGCGGTAGTACGTGTTTCCGCGGTGCATTGAAATTCCCTTTAGCTTTTACATCAGAAACGTTACACACTTCCCGCCCCCTAATGTTCTTTTTATTATTCCTAATGCATCGCACGGCTTCTATACTGAATACGTTTTCATAATATTCCCGTCTGTGGCGTCTGTTCGAGCTCGGCGCACGAAACGTTCTCCCCTTTTCATCGTCGTTTCCCACTTGAATTTACCGGCCGCGTTTTTCGCCCGTCCGCAACCCACACGACCCTTAAGATGCTTCCGTGAAATTACATCGCATTGACGAAAACACGAGTGCACTGTAATTAGTGTTCATTCAATTGGGCTCAAAGGACAGGAGAGGAAGAAGTCGAGCGACGTCGGCGACGTCGAATGCGTGCGTCGACGGGGAAAAAGCTGCTGGACGGATGAAAATTGTCGCGAAGCCGGTTCGAGCGGCTCTTCTGTAATTAGAATTTACAGACGTACAAGCGACTTTAATTAAAATTTCTTTCGGTCACTTCGCCGTCCCCGGAACTATCGAATTTTTCTTCCGCGTCGACGCCCGAAATTGCGGTCGAGAGCACGAGATACGTCTCGTAATTACGTAACGCGTATCGCACAGTTTACGCCGTTAAGAGATATAACGCGGTTCTGTTTCGTCATTGCCGCCGGCCATTTGTAACTATTATCGCGCATTAATGCATAAATGGTGGAGCGTAGGATAATGCTCAAGGGACCGGGCGTAATTATTCATTATCCGGGGAGCAAGTATTCGATAGAACATGAAATATCGGCAATTACTTTAAATTACTGCTACCATCCGATAACGTTCTCCATGCCTTCCTTTTGTGCAGATAATATACCGATCTTCGCGTGGGGATCTTCCTAAAATCCTGAGACTCCATTTTGCACACGGAGGCGATCAAATGTACTTGATGAAAAAAATTGCTAACTGCTTCTGTATTATTAAAAACTTTTTTTAGGGATTTGAGCCTTCAGGGTCTTGGTGAAATCGGAGTAAAAATTTGTAAAGCGTCACTTGTCATCGTCAGGCCAAGTGTACCTACTACTTAACTCTTCGAGTTTCGCATACTTTTCGATGACCTCTCTCTCCTCCCTTTTGCAAGTTGAAGGGAACGCCCTAAAGTGGCACTGGCGTTAATTCGCTGATTCGCGTCGGCTCTCGAGCAACTTCCTCGCTAGATACTTCGAGAACACCTTTGTCGTCGCTTAACTTTGAACGGAACCCGATACCCCGTGTTCCCTTCAGCTAATCGCTATCGATGATCAGTATTCGGGACATAAACAGTGGACGTTCTTGTTCCAAAGTGATCAAACTTGCAGGCTGCGGCGGCATTATATTGCACGTGCTGCCAGTCACGGGGAATAATCAATACACCTTGATGGCTGACGCCGTTTTGAAAGAAGGGACCATCGATTATCAGGCACACGACACCTAAAACAATAGAACACTTGACGCGCAAATACTAGTCTTATAGAAGTTAGGACGTTTTCGTCCTAACAGCCACACAAGCTCCTGCCTTTTCGAGCTCTTCCCTGGTCATTGAAGTGCATCTACACCGCGGCATCCTGCTATCCGCGCAATACGGTGTTTAATATTGGGCAGTTTCAAGCCTGCTTGCGGTGGAGGAACATTGGCACTGTCGGTCGTTCTCTTTAACGGTTATTGGCTCGCAGTAATTCTCTAATCTCTGCTGTCAGCGGCCTCTGCGTTTCCGTTTCAATATGGCCGTCCCACGGATTACGATCGCAGGTACAGCGGTACGGTGTCGTGGGCAGCTGCCAGTGGGAACTTCATTACTTTCAGGCTTATCGAATCATCTTGTCGGGAAATCAGCGGAGAGCAACAACGACTGCCTCTCTAAGAACCCCCGATGGTTCTCATGGGAAGTTCTTGACATTTCTCACCGAACTTAATGCCCCGAGATCAAGCCACTGATTTATGAGCACAAATACGAAGGAAGATCGTATCAAGGGAATGGAATATCCGCTGACACATTTTATACAGCATTACGTGAAGTTACAACCGGCATATAAGAATTTGGAACTCTGTCTGACCCGTGCGCTTCGCTACTACTTTCGCCGCTTCTGCCCCTAAGTGGAATTGGCCCTTACAGGTCAGACGCACGACGTCGACGATTATTTCCCACTGTGTTCGCGGTGTAAACTTCCGAATATCGATTGTTTATTAGAATGCGAGGGTGACGGAAGATTCGGAGTATCTTAAGTTGCGATGAAATGTTTCCCCATCGGGGATATTCAAGTGGAAATAAAAAGAGATGAAGGCAACGCGTAGAGGACCTGGATACGTCTGCAGGTACGCGCGTTTCAAACGACTGTCACGAGTAGACGAGGCGAGGCTTTTAACGGTGGTTTCGGTTTCATTCATGCTGCATCATGGACGTACCTATATACTTACACGAGGGAGGCGTAGGAACGAGAGTGGAGGTGATGGTGGAGGCAGGCGTACGATATCTGTCACATTTACGCAATATATAAACGTGCTTTTCACGCTCCCCGCGCTTCAATGGCGGCACATATTTTCTTTACATCCTCCTGCCTTCTTAGAAAGCCACTTTCATACGGAGCCGGCTTGCACGTCAAAGCTCTTGTCAAATAAACGCATGCTGAAGCTAAACGGTATTAAGTTCACCATGAGATCGGCCCCCGCCTCCAACGGGAACATCTGGAAATCTGTGTCGGGTGTCCCGAAAAAAATGGAGGATTCACGTTGGAGACGTTCATTAAACGAAAGACCTCGAACCGGGCCGTCGCCGCTAACAGGATTCGCAGGTGCGCGATCCCGCGAGCAGCGTCCAATCAAGAAGTTGAGAATATAACGCGACCTCGTGATAACGGGGCATCCATTTTTACGTCCGATGGAGTGACAAAAAAGTGGTCGATGGTAGGCGAGGCAGCCAACCACGTTCGCGCGGCAAACTCGTTTCGAGTCCGCGACCCGGAGCCGAGGATTACTCGGCGAAGGTATATAGCATCAGGATCTTCGGAATTTATCATGAGACTTCTTATACGTGCGGGGTAAAAGAGGGCGCTGGTGGGAGGAGACACGTATCTTCGGTGCAGGCCGGATGGGATGCGCCGTTGCTGAGAGAACCCAACGAATTTATCACCCGACGGGATCCGAGGAACGAGACTTTCCGTAATCCGCGTTAAAGAGAAAGAGGTATCCAGGCTTTAGGTGGGTGGCCGTGTAGGGCAGAGAGGAGGCGGCTACGCTGGCTAGACCGAGCCCAGGGATCGAAAGACGTCGAAACGCGAGAAAGGATAGACCCCGGCTGGGAACGGTTACGCCTGTAAAGCACCGGCGAAAGGATACGTCGATATTTACGTAGGACGTCGAAACACGGGACTCGGAGGGAAGGTGAATCAAGGCCGAGTCTCCGAAGGGAGAACAGTAGGTGGGAAATGGGTAGGTGAGGCGCAGGAGGTTGCTAGGCTCCCGGCAATTTCTGCCTTCCATTCCAGCGCTCAACCGTCGCCAATTCCGAAGCAAGACATTCAAATCTCGCCCCGTAGACGAGGAAGCCACATCCGTGTTTCACCATTTTGGTCGCATCCCAATGTATTGGAATTCACTTTGAAGGGGGATACCGGACCGAAACGGTCCAAGGGAGTCCGTCAGCATCGCCGACAGAGAGGGCAAGATTACCAGAGTCCAAAGCGGAAGGCGAGACAGAGAAGCGTAAACGTGGGAAGAGGGCTGCAGGGGAACTCTGACGAAGAGGAAAGAGTAGGGAAAGGAATGAGTGGGAGCGAGATGGAACGGGGAATAGAGGAGCACAGGCGCTTTACGATGATGGGGGTTTCGCTCGTAAAAGCCAATGTAGCGCCAGCCCTTCGGCTCGCATCCGCTACCCCTGCTTCCTAACCCATATCGCTTTCTCCGTTCTCGCGACAGGCTGTCCGTCTTGCTCGCGCGCGATCCAGTCGGATACGTATCCGCGTACCACAACGATCTCAAAGAACCGCTTCATTATCCCGGCTGGTTCGAAGTTTCGCCGAGAAACCAAGTTATACAGTGATCGAGCAGCTAGCTTGGCCTGGCTCCTCGGCCGATCTTCTTTCCAGCAAGTGGAAAATCACGTAGGTGTAGGAGTTGGCGCCCGTCGATGTGCGCCGGCCCGATCGGAGCCGGTGCCGGAGCCTCGAGTTTTACTGGCGAGAAGCTATTTGTAATCTGGCGCCTTCGCCGGTTCTTATCGAACGGGGAGAAAGGTCGTTCGGCCCCCCGGGGAGCTGTGGCTGAATTCTTTTATCTCCCTTGATTTTCCGCTTGGAAATGAAGCGATTTAATAGGGTGCAATGAGACGAATGAAGCTCCCTGGCACGGTTGTAAAGGGAGTCATTCGTTTCGCTGCCTTCGATTCTCCAGCCGTAATACGTAAATGGAGCTTGCTCCGGTTATCGAAGTGCCAGCCACCCGATTCGAAAATCGAAAAAATCAGAACACAGGCGGACAATATGCGATAGAAACACAAATCGGCCTGGTTCTCACGGCTCGGAATAATCGTTATCTCCGCGGAGAATTAAAGAAGTCGCTTGACGATTGGGATTACTTGACGCTCGCGCGGAAACCAGGAAAGCAACCAATTAGCCAACTCAAGCACTTAAAACCTAATTAGTCGAAAGCCGGTGCCGGTGCGCGATTAGTAAGCTCCGTCAAGCGCCGCTCAGAGGGCACAAATATTCAATTAACTGTAGTCGTGCCGTTCAACTTAAAATAATTAGAATCATTAAATTATTCCGTTTAATTGCCACAAGGATCACGACCTGCTTCGTCGATGCGTCCCAACCGCGAACAGCCATTTATGATCCCCGCGGTACTCGTGATTCGCTAGCGTAGAATAAATTTCAACGGTTCTGTCGCTCGGCCCAACGCGAAATGGCAATCGTTGCAAGTGGATCAGGCATTTTGAAAAGTTTCACGCGCGCCGAAAGGCCGGACTCGTTCGCGATCCGGGATTCGGTGCTCTCTTCATTACACGCGACGCGCTCCACGCTGGGGGCGAGGGGTTGCAAAGTGCTCAAACAACAATCAAGCCACGAGGGTATGGCGTTCGGTACATATTGTGGAACATCACCACTCTGGACTCGGCTGCCCTGTCTCACCCCTTTCTACCCCTACCAACCGTCGCCCATTTAACCCCTTTAACTCTCTCCATGCCTACCCTGACACTTCAACCCGTGACCACTGTCGTTGTGTAGAGGCCCACGGTTATATTGCTATTTGTACAGTGGCAACTATCAATTTGCCGCCATCCATTACGCCGTTAGAGGGGGAGTCGGCGATTTGGGGGAAGCGTGGCGCAGCATCCGCGCCTGGTTCGTTCGCGTGTCGTGCGTGAATCGCCCCGAAAGCGGCAGCTTTCTCCTTTGGATCGGCTCCGATTTACCCAGTCATGGAATCCATTCACCCAGCCAGATCGGAAAATTCGATTACTGTCCAATTAACTGCAAGCTTCTGTCGGGAATTCCGACTGTTTTGGCCGCTTGATGTTGTAACGGTTTGAGGGTCGAGAGAACGATACTTGACGAGAGAACATACGTCTTCCTAGCAGAGTACGACTTCTACAGCTCTAAGCACCATTAAACATTCACCTCTGTTTCTCTCCAATTTCGCACTCCCCGCGTCCCACGGTGGTCCATCTAAATACTTAAAAGCCACGTGGAATATTCAATGCCCCACTCTTTAAAGTCTCTCCGCGGTCTAAGTAGCGAGAGGAATCTCTCTCTTCCGGCCAGTGTAATACATCTTACCAGGCCATCCTATGCAAGTCTATAAATTCAAATTCGCAATATTTCATAACGCCGCAGACAAGCCACTAAACTTCAGCCAGAAGAAAACTTGCGCGTCACGTCCCCGGGTGACTCTGGCCTCGGCGTTGCATCATAAATTCTATCGACGGCCGAATAAGGTGCCCCGATATCACCTTTCGCGCCCTACCGAGGTATCGCCGGTCCCTCCTTCCGGTCTCCACTTATTTCATTCCCCGTGTACATAGGTCCCCGTGGCCCGCACATAGCCGTATGTACGATAGAGTGCGCGTACTCGACGCATGTACATTGTACAATACCTATGCATCTACATACATCGTCGTGTTACGACAATTAGGTAACGGAATGCAGATTGCGGTCCGGTTCCTACCCGTAGTTACCATACGAAGGGACGGTACCATGGGAGGATGGCTTCGGAGGGGGTCGAAGGGGACGGTCACCGATGGTGACGTTGGCGGTAGCACCGTTCAACCATTCCACCACCGTGACAACTATTCCCCCGGGATGCAAACCAATTGAAACAGTCGTTTCGTAAGGGGCTGCTAAACTGGTAACACTTCCTAACGCGGCCACTGTTACCCATTCTCGGCGTATAATTTAACACTTCACCGGAGCAACGGGATTTCTCAGACACTTTGACTGTTACAGCAGTTTCAATTCAATTTTAAGCGACTTACGCGTGTCAGGCGTCGAGATGCGTGGAGAGCAGAGTTCTACGAGTGAAGGGGGGACGAGTTTCCTCCGTGCACAAGGTATCCGGCATTTAATTCAACCCTGATTGACGATTGTATGATGGGATAGGGCGCCCACGGAAAGGCGTTGTTTACTCCAAGGAGGAAAATACTGTGATGGATAGTTTCTTCTAAATCCTATCTCACTACCTTCTGTGCTCTGTCAAAGAGCTATTGATACACCGTTGGGGTAATATTCCTGGTCGTATCGTCGATCAATATTAAACAATTGAAACGTGTCCGAATTGAAGCATCGAAAAATTCTGTCCGATCGGGCACGGAATAAATAAGCGTTCCGGGAGGGAAATTGATCTCGTTAAATGATTTTCATTCGGCGAGGCGCGGCGGGCGAAGAATCGAGCGCCGATGAACGAGCAGCTGAAATGCGGCGCGCTTGTGCAGCTGCATCGTTCAGGAACGACATAAACCCCAGGAAATTGTGCCCTCGGGGCATCGTCTTCGCGAAGTCGATCAGCCTACAGACGATTGCGTCCTCCGGATTTCCCGTATCGTGCAAACGCGCCCGGGTTCGTTTGTTAACACCGAAGAAACTTGGACCACCAACGTTATTATTAGTTTCGCAATTTAGCGGGCAAACACCGACGAAAGGGAAAAGTGACTAACGTAGAAAAATGAAGGTGGAAAACGTTGAAGGGGGACGATCGGGGAAGGGTGGGCTACCCCATTGCCGCGATAGATCCAGCGCCAACGTGTTGGGAGGGATGTTCGCGGGAAAATACGAAGGCTTAAGGTATGCGTGATCGGAAACACGATACGGACAGCAACGGTATCGCCAGAAAGAAATCAGGTGTCGAGGGATCGAGGATTTTCGGGAAAGCAGTTTACGTCACTCGGCTGCAGACCCATTTCAGACTTTCCCCGTTGGCCAGTATCAGATAAGCCAATCGAGAAACAAACTTTTCGGCAGTATCGTGCCGGGGCTCCTCTTCGCTTTTTCTCCCGACGGAAGCAACCGGCTTCCGTTATATCAGCAGCCAGATCTCGAAACGACTTCACCGTATCAGCAGTACTCCTAATAACTTCCGCTTTCTTTAATTGAATTTGATCAAGCGGTCCGCCCCTTCTTTCTTTAACGTCGTAAACTTTCTATTTGTAGCGATTTCCGTCTTGTCTCTATCGTTTATTGGCGTCGCATCCCTCATCGATTTGCCATTTTCCAAAGTAAATGTCCTGGGACTTTTATCCACCGTCGTCATGTTAGTTGTTACACTCGACTACAATAAATGCTTCCGCGGAAATACGAGCGATCTCGTCGTCTATTTCTCTCCGCACTGCACATACTGTTCAACGAGTTCCTATTCGGAAAAGTATCTATACAAAAGTTTTCATTCAACAACGACGTTAACTCGTAACGCGTGGAAAATGTCGGTCCTTTTTACCACGGAAAATTGCATTAAATTCCCGTTGTTCGAGGTGGCGCTCGAACGTTATCAATGTCGAGGCGAAGAAATGTGAGATAAAGCTGGAAATATCCGTGGAAACTTCTATGAATACAAGCCTAAGTCAACGATTTATCACCGAGTTCTTGTCTCTCGCATTCCATCGCGAAAATACCCTATCGCTCCACTCGTGACCTGTGGAACTATTGACCGTAAAATTTCTCAGTGAAAATGGTGCATCACGTTTGCCCATGAGACGGTTTTGAAAGGCTCAGCGCTTTTCAATGGCATCCAAATATAAATTCAGCAGTTTTCGTGAGCATTTCGATTGAACGTGCAACAGAAGGGTGAACGCTGACTCGCCCGAAAGGTTAAAACTAACATTTTTGCGGATATCTTTGGGACAAAAGATCCTCGGTGTGGGGGCTGAAGGATTAATGACTCGGTCGGTTCGTCACGTGTCACAGTATCACGTGACTAACGATGCAAGAAAGGAGAGAAACGGAAACGCAGGAAAGGGGACTTCCCTTTCATTCGCCTTTATGTTCTGACGCTCACAGAGTTTTCAGTCTACTTTGCGCTCGCTTATTTCAAATAAAACACTGCTCGATATCTACAGGACAAACCGAAACCGCTCTGGAATTCCCTATTGATTTACACGCTCGTCAGATTTACGGGGACCGGGGACCAGTGTCTGCAAACAGTTACTGTACAAAGACAACTAAGTGGACACTTGGTGAGAATCGACTACGGTCGGCACAGAATTATTTGCCGACTATTATCATATATCGGGAGATCGTTCTCGAACAGTTCTGTTTGCCTTTCCCATTCAAGAAACTTTCGCCAGCCAGATTAAAACCTTGAATTATTATACGAGTACTTTTCTGTTTAATGCACGCGCGTTAAGTATGCCGCGCGAGTTTCTCGCACCCAAAGTCAACCTGTACTTTTCCACCGATTCCGCGAGCTGTGATGTAGAAAGTTGCCCGTAATATTTCTCAAAATAAGGCGCGTTCCTCGCTATTGAGATGCAGCGCAGGGGATAACTTTTTCCGAGGAAAAGGTGCGAGTTCGCGGTGAAAATGTATAGGAGAAAGTTTCGTTCGGTTCCTTCGGGTCATATAAAACTTACAGCAACCACGCCCTTGAGTCTTTCACGTGGGATAAATATCGTCCTCCCTGTTACGAGGGAAAGCAACTTTTCATCGCACCAAAAGTAATGACTTCGGAATCGATCGCGCCCGTGGAAAGCTCATCGACAGAGCAGGCTAACTTCCGCCTAACAAAATGCCTACCACCTGGACCATTCGTTAAGCGTGTACGTCGGCGAACGTTTTACTTGGACAGAGCCATGCAAACTTCTTCGTTTCTTGGATAGAATGCTCCAAACTCGCCAAAGTTCTCTGGAGAAAGAGATGATCGCTTCTTCTAGATAATAGCATATTATCTTGGAATGCTTCTAAACAGCTTCCCACGTATTTGTCACGAAATCCGTATCTCACGATCAGTTGGCTTGACACGAATTCCCATAAGGTGTTAGAGGTCTATCCTATACCCCCAGTGAGATTCCAGTTTCAAGACGACGTAACCGCAAAGCAATTTGGACCGGTGGTTCCGTGCATAAGTGATCCAACGGCCAGAGAACTACACAAACTTGTCACTTATTGCGTAACCATGTCCGGGGGGCAGTTTGTTACAATTTCTCCCCACTGCTCGTTCGTCGCAAGCGCACCTTTCCTCCTCCTCCTTTTCCCGAGTCTCTTCTTTTCGCTCCTCTCTGCGGCCTGCGGACCGGAACTCGTATCGTACAGTTACAACCCTGCCCCTAAATCCTTCCGAGTGAGCGGTGCCACCGTGGAGAACATACAGAACCAACTTCTCTCCCTTACCATTCGTCCAACACGCCTGTTAAAGGGGCCGAAAGTAGTATCTATCTACTTCTAACCCAGCACCGAGCTCCCTCGCTCCCGGGCGCAGCTTCCGAGATTTATTTATCGCGCTGCTCGGACCCTTGTCCTCTTCGACTATTCCTTATGGATCCCCCCGAAGTACTCCTTTCCCCGGTTTTCTCGGGCTGACTATTTCGCAACGGCACGCCGAACGCGACCGTGGCGATAAACCTCAGGACTCTATCGAATCGCCATAATAGCTTGCGAGAAATAAATGAACATGAAACCGTCACAATGTCTGCTCGGCTTTTGTGAGAAATTCCCCAATTCTAATATCTGTCGGGCTGCGCGGAGCAGAGGAGGCTTGGTAAATTCCCACGGGCATTCGAGGTGTTTTTTAATAAAGCTCCCGTGGACTTTCAAGACCTGGCCGACAACGATTATAAATTACAATCGCCGCTTATCCAGACGTCCCAGAAGCCGAAACGACTTTTCGATATTTCTCTTTTTGCCGTTCGATCACCGAAGGAAAGATCGGGGAGTACAATACGTACGAGGCCAGAGTATAATACATCGAATCGGGACGAAATGCCTTTTCACGAGTTCTTTTGAGCTTTCAAAGCTCGGAACAATATCTGACTTGAGATTGGGGTCGCGGGAAGTCCCTCGGGTAAGAAGTGTTATCTACGTTTCCCCAAGCCCGAAACGAGACCCCCCGCCGACCACCATTCAAGCCACCTTCAACCCCTTTTGCCGACCAAGCACTCACCCCTCCATTTTAATCACTACTTCTGATAGCCTCGTCGATTGGATCAGGGACCCTTTCGTTCACCCGGTGTGCCTCTTCGATCTTCAGACTTCCAAGGATCCCATTACACCTGATGCAGTGAAATTTCAAAATACTCCACGCGATTAGAACCAATCATTGCCAGGCCCTCGCCACGCAGACGGTGGTTGTCTGGCTTTCTAACACACGTGGCAAAACATGCGGTAATTATAACAGCAAGAGGACGGTGTTTGATGCGAATGTTAATTAAAGTTCCCCACTCTGGACAATAGGTTTATTATGCGTTGGCATAACTGCTCTATTTCTCTTCGGGGAGTATTCAACATGTAACAACATTGTCCTCCTGAATGGAGGTTTCTTAGTGCTGGAAACGGCGAGCTTATTGCTTCGTGTAGGCGAAAGTTGGAACAATGGTTCAAGACGTAGTATGTTCCGTAATTCAACAGTCTGCCGCAAAAATTCTCATCTTCCTACATTTAGTATGCCGATACTTTGAATGGATTCGGGATCTCGCGACGGAGAAATGTTGGAGTTGGAGTATTTCATTCGAAACTTTCTGAATGTCAGGCATTAATAAGCAATTGGCGAAAGTTCGTCACCCCGTTCACCGTAAACGTATCCACAGAAGCTCTTCGTAATACAGACTCGAGCTGTGAAAAGACCCTAAAGACCGTATTCCCGGCCAGCCATTAAACCCTCGATCGTTCAAGTGCTAATTATTCGCCCGAGTCTAATGATGCCAATTAAAATTTTCTGCGATGCCTTCGACCCACCGGGAATTTCAACTTGCCTGTTTCTTCGACCCGAACCACTCAGTGTCCATAACTTTCAGCCGGATATTTGCAATTATATTGATCGAGGTTTTCATTATTAGGAGTGCCATTTCACTTAGCTATAAACGAGAATATAATCCCCAATATTCCCCCTTTCGCAACAAGACCAAGATTTTCCGTCTCAGAAAGTTCCAAGTTATTTATTCCGGGGCGGCAATAGCACTGTCATTTGTTTGTAATAAGATTGGTATTTCAAAAATACCACCGCACATCTGTTTCGAAATTTCACGTGAAGGGAATTTACCCAAGGCCCTTCAAAGCTTTTGATAGACCCTCGCCAAAATCGCTTCTGCGTCATTGACAATGTAGGTACAATTTCTTAACGTAATCTCGAAAAGTGAGGTCCCTGTAGGAAAGGCCATAGGCTTTCACCCAAAACGTGGGTCTTGTTATAGTTATTGAAATGCGTAAATAGGGGGTTTCAGCAGTACTGATGTACATATATGTCTACATACAGACGTACATACACCTGGCTGAGGAGAACGCGCTACGAATATATCGTCTAGAACATCCGGTACCAGGGGGAATGGTTGTCTAAGGGTCGGGTGAAGGGTAGAAGGCGGTGGAAGGGATGGATTTGGTGATGTAGCAGGCTGAGATGTAGCCGCAAGCTATGCATGGAATGTTCTTGCACGAGTCTGTAGATTGGGGGTGCGAAAAGGGGTGCCTTGATCCCGGACAGTGCCATCTTAATTAATTTCCTCTCAATCGAAATTCCCGCCGTCGAAGGGTCCCTGCACGACACGGCGTGCAGTCGCGCCATACACTTGCACTGATCACTTGATCCGGGCTATGCGCTCTGATCGTCGTTACGAGTTTATATAATTTACGAGCGAAATAAGCGAATAACATCGGTGCAGAGTACGAGAGAATGCCCCTTTAATAAGATACGTTTCTAAACGACCACCTTGTACAAATCCGATTGGGTCGAAGTGGTTCGAACGGACGACTAGTCAGCCAATTGTCCCTCTGAAGTGGAACTCCTGATAGCCAGTCTCCGTTCCGAAGATTACGGACCAGACGGCCGTACGGTCATATTATATTTTCCTTCAAGCCTGCCTGACCCTGACAATAAGAATTAATCGACGTCTCTACACTTACGTTCGCGACAATTTCTTTCTCTATTCCAGCAAATGATTTCTCCACGATCACGTACGGCGCCCCCACCCCCCCCCCCCTCCCCCTCCCCCGGTCATAAAGTCGTCCACGAATCGCGTCGTAAGACACAGAATGTCATGGTGTATTGATCTCGCGATAACTTTGATTGCTGCCACAGAAGGATGTATTATTTATCAGCGGGAAAAATTTACACCCTCGCGGCAGAGTTTTATTACCCCGAAAGCTTCGCAGACCCGATAAACCGCATTCCCCCCCCCCCCCCCCCTAAATTGTGTACTCTCGACGATACGACCGTCGAGAACGTATTACAGCGCAAAATTTATACCTCTTATATAGTCGTATCGGTGTATTATTTCTGCAGGCAATTATTTAATGGTTTTCAAATGTATTGTGTGCAAGGCCCGCGATACTGTTCGATACGGCGGCACTAGCACTGCTGTGAGCGGTGATATTTTCCTAAATTTTAGAGATAGAAGTTATTGAGTTAACTATCCTCGTCCTCGGGATCAAGCAGCAGCACGTTAGGAAGTTATAAGTCTTTAAAGTTTAATTTTAACTTGAACTCTCCGGTGGAAACTTAGTTTAGTTTTAGCTTACTTATACTTTTGCGGTCAAGTTCTGGAAACCTTAAGAACCTCCGAGATTTTACAATAAACTCCTAATGGTTTATATCGCGGAACTGGGAACTACGAAGATCCGTATACATATGTATGCGCTTCGGGCTGAGTGTTCAAACTTTTATTTACGTTGCAGTTTGCGTGGAATTTATACTTTGATTGCGGTGAAGCTACTTTCAGAATCGTTTTCATCACGTTGAAGTAAGGGATAAGGACGGAGGGTTTAATCTATATAACGCTTAATCGATACAAGCAGCTATCAAACGATTATTATCTACAATCACAAGGTAAGATCCCGAACCCGAAAATTAAAAAAATTCTGAATCTTTGTGAATATCTAGGGAATTTCCTCCTGATTACAACGCAATTTTTGTTTACTGCCCAAATTCACTCTGAGGGGGTACAATGGATCCCTGAAAATCCTGTTATTATTCGATTTTGTGTTATAACTCGTGAACTGTAAAATAATTTTTTACCAAATGATAGATCTAATTAAAAGAAGTAACTTTTGTCTTGAAACTTTTTTTCTATCTCTTGCAGTTCGCAAGTTATAACACAAAATCGGAAAATATCCGAGTATTCAGGTGTAAATTTCACTCCCTTCGAGTGAATTTGGGCAGCAAATAAAAATTGCGTTGTAATCAGAAGGAAACCCCCTACATATTCACAAAGTTTCAGAATTTTTTGAATTTTCGTGTTCGGGATCTTCCCTTGTCAGTACCTATACGTAGAAACGAGGAAGAATTTGGCTCCTCACGATTTTCATTCATCGTTAATGACCATAAACATTTCATACTAATTTCGTTTCGCAACGCTTTGTTTAATCCTGCATCGCGAAACATTCGCAGGCCCTGCAGGTACTTTTAAATGTACAAGCATAATGTATGAGGCAATGGCAAATGGCGCAGATATTTTATAAGAGGGAAGAGGTAAAAAACGGAGGGTGTTGGGTGACTCGCCCCTAGTCTCCGCCACTGTTTCCACCCCGTGGTGGTCGAGGGTGGTGGATAGGACAGGGCGCTGCGTGGCGGGGCGCGGGGTGACGATTTTGCTTTGGCCCGAGTCGTCGCGACGCTAGCGCCGCGCCGGAGGCTCCAGTCCGAGTCCAGCATCACTCGTGGTGGTTTCGCGCGCGCATCCCCCGCCAAGGTGCGATTACTTTTCGAGGAAAGGGAGAGAATCCGTCCAGGTGATTCCGTCACGTTCGCCTAACACCTCGAAACCATCTCGGAAACGCAACCAGCACCCTCACTTTTCACCCCTTTCACCGTGACAGGATCGCGGCGAGCCGAAGGAGACATCCAGAGAACGCGTGGAAACAGCGCGTAAAACAGGATCGGTGGAGCATGTGAAGATGGAAAAGTCAGTGGCACGGGAACACTACCTATCACCGAGGAAAGCACGATCGCACCAGTGGCCAACGGCGGATTGGCATGCGTACGTGTCGAATATTTTGAAGCGCGCCGAGGCAGTAACGCGAGCGACTGTTATCAAGGATACGCCGCTAACACTCGCTGCCTCGACGTTGTAAAAAATTTCAGCCCCGCGGCTGAATTTATGCCGCGACCGCGTGGTGGGTTACTTTACCCAAACAAACACCAGCTTTCTGGTATTGTACTGGAGAGGGGTCACACGGTAATCGGCCGCGAACGGGATCGCAGGGACGAAGACCGCGGCGGGCTTGTCACGGAATAGCCGAGGCTCTTTGTGATTTTGTCGCCGTCATAGTGAGTGTTAAGTTCTCAAAGTACATACTCCGTTCAGTGGTACCGAAGGTATTCTCGACGCATCGAATTTCCGAATTTCCATCGAGATTCATCGGCCGCTGTATCCACACCGGTCTCTACGCTCCACGAGTGTCAAGTTGTCGACGCGCATCGCTGCGTAATCACGTGAGGAATGCGGGGCGCGGATCACGCTCCCGAATACTTGAAAATGCCACTCGAAATGGGAAAATCCGCTGGATCGATCCGCTGATCGACGATAAATACACGGTCGGCTGTGCGTGACGTTGGGAAAGCAGGCGATATATGTGTACGACATTCTATACGCGGAGAAAGGGAGAGGGTGACAGAGAAGGGGCGAGAAACAGAAACAAGAGGAACGAAATTAAAGTGCGCGAGTTGCTTACTGGAGCGCGAATGAATTGTAGGTCGGATATTTGGAAAATTGCGGCCGCCAGCTGCCGGAGAGACGGTTTCACCGAGTGATCCTGAGAGGCACGGAATCGATACGGAATCGAAAGTTTTTTCGCCGTCGATAACGCCGACCACCTTTCTTCCTCCGTTCCGTTTCGGCCTGTTCGCTCGTTCCAGCAGCCCTCGCAGGAACGCGGGGCCCCGCTGCCGCGAGCGTAATTACACCAAGTGTCGCCGGAGAAAAATTACGGCCAGTCGATGGAGTAAAACGTGTTGTACGAACCCCTTCGACGTTCACTGGAAATTCGCGGGGCGCGTGTACGTGTGCCGTTTTCATCCCTTTGCCCCCAACACACACACACGCATACACACCCACCCACACACGCACACGCGCGCACAACGCCCGCCTCTACCCTCGTGAAATATATTTCCGTGCGGCTCGGTTCCGCTCGGCGCGCGACAGAACGGTCGTCCGGGATTCGAATAAAGCGGGCTGTGAAAGTGCGTGCAGATTACGGCGACATGAACGAGATTCGTCGGACCGCCGAGAGTTGCACGCATCAGTGATAAATAAATGAAAGGTGCGCCGAGGGGTAGAGAGACCAAGAAACGATCCAGCAGTGAACGAACGGAGTTCTCCATTTGCGTTCGTGGCCCGAGAGCCGCTTGATTTCGGGCCATTGTCTTCTTTCTCTGTTGTGTGGTCCAGTGTACCTATTTCACGTCAAAGGCGATTCTCTGGGCTGGCCCTTGGACGCGGCCACAGGACAAAGGAAACACGATCTACTCGAAGGTGAGTTTGATACCGCTTTGCGGCTTTTTTTCCAGGCGATTCGACCCACTACCGTGGGCGGGTGGACGCTGTTTTTTTTTGTCTTTCCTCGGCGACAGGACTTCTTTTATCTCGTCAGAACCTCTGCACCGTGAATCACGGCATTAAACACGGTACAACTGAGTGGCAACGTCCCAGATACGGTATGCAGCAATCCTGGTTTCCATGTAAAGACCACTGTTAAATGTTACAAGAGCTGTATATGTTAATACCGGAGTTATACATTACCAAACGAATCAAGCTGCCTACGCTCCCGATGAAATATTTGACAAATATTTATTATGCGCTCGCTTGTCGCTTGAACATCATCTATAAAATTTATCGAAACGGTAACTCCGTTACTCGTTTCCCAATGCAAATATACGAACGTGCCCGCCGAGCGTTTTGGTCATAAATTGTTTGCGATATTTCATGAGCTAAAGTCGACAAGTCGAATCACCTGGGTAAATAGGGCGTAATTTCTCTCGGGGTCTGTTAAAAAATATTTATGCTTAATTCACCGCTTTGGAATATCATTCGCTGACAGCTCAACCCGATATAGACTTTATTCCCTGTAAAAACCAGCAAAATATTTGCAATAATTTTTTCTCCATCCCTCGAGGAATCGCTTTGGGCTTTCAGCCCCGCTTCCGTTTCACTTTATGCATGAAATCGTAATGAATCCTCGGGATCGAACTCAATCCCGTCGAAATCGCCGATAAACTCGTCACAGAAGAATGTTGCTTCTAGAAGCGAAGGCATTTGGAGCCTCTTAATCCGTCTTTACCTCTCTTTTACCGTCCTCGAATGGCCGTGAAAGTCGAATGAAACAAACGCGCCTGCTAAATTAAGCGAGAGGGGGCAGACTCAATATCGTCCCCCGAAGTCCGGACAACTTTTGCAAACCGTTCCGAACCCGTTCGTTCGTAAAACCTTCTTTCAAATAATTGCTACCCGGTGAATAGCATTTCACTTGGAATTTTATTTAATAACTCTTTCGTAAAGATAATTGCTCGCTCGCGTGACAGTCCGAGATGAATCCCAAAGCGACGCTTTAATCGCCGCCGCGACTCTGGAAAGGGGGGGGGGGTAGATTTCCTAACCCGTAACGAATGCCGACAAATAATCCCTTTCGCACAGAATTATCTCTATCGGAGTCTACTCGGCTGAAATCGTGCCCGCTTATAGGAACTTTGTCCCCGATTGTAACGATTATGCCACTGTTCACTGTGCCAGCGCCAGCGTTTCGCTGATTGTGCATTTAATAATACGGTTGTTCGTTATTTGCTTGATCGTACGTTCGGTCGCGCGGCGTGATTACCTGTTCCTTGGCTTTTCGTGAGCTGGATTTATTGGACGAATGCATGCTCGGCGGAATTGCTCGCGTCACAAGTATCGAAGGTTCGATCGAACCGGAAAGAACGAGGCCAGGCGACAGTCGAGGACAGAAACTCGGGCGAATAATGGGCGAATCTTGTGCAAAACTGAAATGATTGATGGAAGAACCAAGGGGGCGGGCAGCGAGAGAAGAGGGTCGTAGGAAACGGCTCGGGGAACAAAAGGGTGAGAGGAAGTAGTTATGCTTGTGTACAGAGGGTGGATCGACACCTAGGACGGCCGAACGCAGTTAACTCGAATGCTTCCGATAATAGTGATAGTACCGGGAGTCATCAACCGACTGCTCCGGTTAATGAGTTTCCCAGCCTTTCCTGCTGACAGACATTTGTCATCGTTCGACTTGGACCAAGCAATTTCTGCCACGACCCTCGTTCCGCGAGACAAGGAGAACGCTCGCGAGATCTTGCCGGTAAATAACTGGACGGGAAATAACGATGTGCATACTTGGGTGCGCTGGCATGCAATAAACAGTACATTCAACTTTAACAACCAACTTAATAGGTACATAGTAAATAGTAAATGGATCTCGCTCAAAGAGACTCGCTTCTTCAGATTTCAATATCATTGATCCTATTCTGTTTGAACGGTTCTTATATTATTTGTCATCTTATTGTCTCCTTTATTACTTTATCACTGCATTCCTTCGTGTTTGAAACGGAGTCGCTGGTATGTGGGAGCTTTCCAGTGTTCTGGAAAAGAGTTTAATTCGAATTTGCACGCTTCGGATTGTTCTCGGATACGTGGCAAAGGTCCAGGTCGCGGTGGATACTGGAAAGTCCGAGTGCGCGTTCTCGAAAGTTTTGTGGACTGCTGAAAGTTCCGTTCGTTCTTGAAAACCTGTCTCAAAAGATTTCCAGGAGGCCACTCGGAGATCTTGATATATTCCAGCGTTAAATTTGAACAGTCGCGTTTCCAGCCAGCCGACTGACTTTGCAATTATTCTATTTCGAGACCGAGGCCGTATCAGATAAGCTTTCTATCTTGCTCGCGGATCTAGGAGCGAACGATATCAACGTGGAATAATTTTCCCACGTAATAAATTTCGCCGGTATCTGGGCTATTTGTATCAATAACCATGCATCATAATTTATCACCCCGGATCGCGATGCTCCGTTATACGATCGCAATTCCGCTGATAAGCCATCTTACGCTTCATTTGAATAACGCGGCCGTCTTGGACGCTGGCATCTGGTTTCGATGCCGCGGCCGTCTTGAAAACACCTCGCGTGACCGTAAACTGATTTCTCGCCTGGAGATTGTAAATGAACACCGAAACGGCCGGAAGAAGATTTGGCCGTTGCGGAAACCGGATCGGCCGTTGTTCAGAAGAACAATCGGCTGCCGCGATTAGAATGTAAATGCCAGTTAACAGTGCAAAAAGCACGGATATATCAGGGTGGAAAACCGGCTGGAACCGTCACCGGAATATGTAATCCCGTTTCCGTTCAATATTCAGGAAACCGATGCGCCGCACTGGGTCAAACTAATCACTCACGAGGTTTCGCGCGGGCATAACGATTCTATACGTTTCGGAGCAAAGGCCGATTAGCAGATTTGTCATGCAGCCGGCGGTGTTTGGACTCGCGAATACCCCATTAGTGACGTACGGGCCTTGGCCAGACAATGCCCGTATGCAAAGACGGCAGCTCCGAATTCTACTAAGTGAACGCCGCTTGATCAATGGGAATCCTATATTTCGGGGAAACAGTACGTCATACCGTGAAACCCTGTGCGTGACATCGCGTCCTTTCCACTTTGCGGTGGATTAATGCGTGACACGCGGGACTGATGTTACTGCACTCGTGACAAGAGATACGTTACACACTGTACTATTAGCGGAGTGCTCGCGGTCGGATTTATGGGCCGCTTAAAAACACTATTGCCTGTTGCAACTGTCATTATGCCGTCAACTATTCGATTCGATCCCGATCCAACCGATACACTTGTCAACATAGGACTGTACAGAGTACTTCGTTCAATGACACATAGCTACGTCCTTTACAATCTCGTTTAAACCAGCATAAAACATTTATTAACGTACGCTATTCGATGGTTTGCTATATGAACGACTCTAATGGTTACCGGGGCGTGATATACGGGGCGAAAAAGTAATAAAGCAGATATATTTGGCAGAGTTACGAGCGCGCAAGGAAAGCATGCGAAACGTGTTACATTGCTCTCTATTGCGTGAGCGCAATGTGCGCGTATTTCACGTAAGAAATCATGCGACAGAAGCCGACCTGCACTCGGCCAATATAATCCTTTCACACGCCTGCAATATAATATCCACCTTATTTACCGAATTCGCGAGGCGCTCCGCGAGGAGCGCTAAATCTAAACCGTCTAAATTTCCGCTACCCCATTTTTCAATGCGAAATGTGTAAATACATCAACGCGGGCTGCGTCAGTATTATTCGCGAGAGAACCGTGGGATAGGCTAGAAGCGATAAATTGCGACAACCATTCCTGTGGCTCGGAAAAAAAAAATAAAGTATCGTTAGTACTCGCTTTTTTTCCCAACAAAACTGTCTCCCTGTTCGTCTATTTCCATCCCATATGGTCCAGCAGTTTGGCAATATTGAGTATTCCTACGAAGAAAAAATTGAAACGTTCCCAATTCTATCCACCGAGAATACACGTCTCGCTTGTTGCGTTCTGACGTGAACGTAATAAGATGACAGTAACGGGCGAAGCGCGCAAACGCAGGACAAACTTCACTTCCATAGATTACTCGGCGTGCATTCAGCGTAAATCCATCTCGATAATAGCGTCGATCGTTCCCCATTAAAGCAGCAATCTGCATTAAGTTGGTCGGGAATGGGGGCGCACGCGTGTTTGACGCCGCGAATCACGGCTTTTTAACGCAGCAACGCACACCGGGAAATTACCAGGAAAAACGTGCTCAGCTCGTCTCTCGCAGTTTTCCGCCTAAGCCCGGTTGAGCTTTGCGGTTGGTAGAAACACGAGGCAACTCCACCCTCTCAAATTTCACTTTTTGTTCCCCGCAGCCGATCCACCTTCGCAGCCTCCGGTCTTTACCAGCTCGGTTTAACGTCATAGGTAATGTGCCGGTCGATGGATGTCTGTTGCATAAAAGACAGCGGCTTAACGTTGTGTTTGTTGAGGGGTTATTACCGTCGGCGGGTTGCAACGAGAGAGCCAGTCCTGACTTGTGCTCGCTACTCGAAAACCGTAGTACAAGAGTGGTTACGGTTTCTGACTCGGCAGTGCCGGGTACGTGCATGAATATTTTACAAAAATGCACGCTTCAAAGAACCCAGTCATCCCCTATTCACGGTTGCTCGAATTTGCGGCGACACACCGCGCGTGCACATGTACAATCGCGTTCCTCCCGCTTGTTTTAGAGCGCATTGTGCTCTCAGTGCGCTTCGCTCGAATGCGCACGTTCCTTGTCCGATGCGTCCGTCGTTTCTTCTCCGAACAAACAGCGCAGTGGCTTTCAGCGAAATAGATTTCTATTCGAACGCCGATGTAAAGATCTCCCAGGGGTATACATATTTCGCTGGAGGATCGCTCGATGGGTATCGCGGGATTCGCTGCCATTCGCGCGGATACGCGGCAACAATCTCTTTCGTAACCCACGTAAACTTGCCCATGCGAAAAATTCACCCACGACGCACACTGGATGTATCAGCCGCATCCCCCATGCGTCGCGAGAAACTTGTAAATTAAGATCGATAAACAACGCCGCTGAAATGGGAAGGAACTACTCTTCCGGCCCGGGGAGGTAAAGTTTCCAGAGTTTTGGTGGTGCTGGAAAGTTTTCCGCGTGCAGGCCGATAACAAAGCGGTTGCTAAAAGGTGACCCATGCTGTCCAACGCGAGGCGGGCCAGCAAATCTCGGCGAAATTAACTTGAATGGAACGCGAAAGAGGTCTCAAATTTCTTCGCGGAAGCACGATCCGCTCGACCATCGATTACACGATTAAACGGTGTAGTCAGCTCGCATCGTTAATCACGAGTTTATCTGGCGAACCGAACGGGGGGGGGGGGGGGGTGGTGAAAGTTTAGTTACGCGTTCTCCGAACTTAAAAGCTTGTGAATGACAAGAGATTTATTCTCACGCGTTCCCTCGATACGTCACACAAGTTAATCGTAAATTGTTCCCGCCGCCCAAGTCTTTCAACGCCAGTCAGACGGGACATTTATTTTCCCGTGTGCCCCGGTAGTCATGATTTATGATCGCGGATCGGTTCCATCGATTCCTTTGATCACGGTGGTGCATTAACGACGCCTTTCCACGGCCATTACGCTTTCTTCCCTTCTCCGCCGATCGAATCGCTGGGAATGAGACCTCGTTCATTTTCCAGCAAAGTTGTTTCGCATTCTGCTTCATGCACCGCGGTGCATACAAGTCAGTTGCACTCGTGTTTCACGAAGTTTCGAGAACGTAACCACGAGCAGCATTAAACATAAGGTGTTGCCGCGAAGCGGAGGGAAAAGGGGAAGAATGTAATGAGCTTCTGGAACGACCGTCCAACCCGTAGGAAATTCATTTGCAAAAATTTTATTGGTCTCGCGCGGCTTCCCGTCCCCTCCGTTCTCGTGTGCTTTCAACGCTTATGAAGTCTTCGTTCCTCCCTCTCGTTTTTATTCCCCACCGGACGAACAATGCTGTAACACACTTGATTCTCGGTCTCGACAAGTGTCTCCTTTCATTTAAAGTCGTTCGATCAGCCGCAAATGGACTTTTATAAAATTAAAGTTGTCGGCTAGTGTCGAAGAACAGGAAAGGAAGTCTCTGGGGAGGTTAAATGCTAGCGTAGGTAAATTTAAACGCCGATCGTGAAAGTGCTGGTGGTTATTCAATGCTGATCGTCCGCTGTGACGTTGCTGCCATCCCTTCGAAGGAGAAACGTAAGGAAAATAAAGCGGCAGTTCCGACCGTTCCTCCGCTAAATGAGATTCTGATACTGCGTTCGGATCGCTGCGGCTTGTAGGGCGATGGTGGTGGGGGCTTGATTTATCGGAAATTAATATGCTACGCGACCGAGACCGGTGAAAACACTTCGCCACGTTCGTCGGGAAGACGGGAGGCGCACGGTGTTGGGAAGAGGAAGACACGGGACGAGAATTTAAAATAGATTTGCTCGAGCTGGAAGCATCTTCGTCGCTCCTTAGAGGCTTATCAGGCCTAAGAAGCTACGTAACGAAGCATGGGCGGGATTGGCTGAAGCATATTAATGCTTCTCGAGAATCGAGGTACAGGAGCGCTGCTTGCTGATGGAACTACCTCTCCTGGACTCGAGGGACGGAAGAGCTTCTGAGCTGCGGAGATAGAGTCCCGCTTGCTCTAAGAACCACCACGTCCCCGAACGAATTCGGGAAATGAACAGGGGTTAGCTGGAATGATCTTGACTTATGGTGGTGGGTGAACTCTGGGGGGAGATTAAGGCACTGCGGTTATCGTGACAGTGAACCTAGCATTTCCTCGCATTAGATACCTTAAATGTTTCGTGTGTCCAGCGGATATATCTGTAGGGGACGCGGTGTTTAACTGCGTATTGAGGTGCCACGCGTGAGGCCTGATCGCCGCGTGGACAGGCATGAATATCGGTTCAAGTAAATACGAGTAATATACTCGATACTTTCGTTTCGATACCAAGTAATTTTAGTATCGATACCTAGGGTTGCGATACCAAGTAGGTATCGAAAAGAGTACCTACTCGTATCGAATGAGGCGAGTATCAACATTCTACATGAAAGATGAAAGCAAACATAGGTGCACTTGGCCCGAAAATATCGTTCATGCTCTGTATCGAGCATCTGGAGTATGTACCCTCCAATTTGCCCAAACCGTTGGAAATCCGATTCCTTACATTACCGCCAGTCTTTCGGCTTCGCGGGCCTTCTACACATTTCCTAAACTGTTCTTTTCGACATCCTTTAAAATATATTTAATAATGAAATACATATATCGATAACGGTTTCAATTCTCGATATCAAGTAACTTTTAGCTGCACTGTTTTCGGTTGAGATACCTTCTTGGTAGCAGAAAAAAGGGTTATCCAACCTGATTTTTTGTATAGCTGAGATGACGGAGTGACAACCCTACCCAGTACAAAAAAAGTCATCGATTCTATATATGAATAAAAAAGTATTCATTGTGATTCGATCCAAGTAGGTATCGATACTTTTGTTTTGATACTGGGTAAGTACTGATAGTGTAAGTCCGGGAGAGTTCGACCACTTTTTCTAAAAGAAATTGTAGCATCGTTGTTTTTCACATTTTTGTCGTTTTATGCACATTAAAGCAAAGCCCAAGCAATTTAGAGTAGATATATATAAATTATAGTGTGCGATAATTTCAAATATTTATTTTCATTTTCAACGAAAAACATTGGCACTGCAACTGGTCGGTTTCACTCGCATGCCCGAGTTCGACCGCCCACCCACTACGGGTAATCAAGGGAGCGATCGATTTTTTTTATCAAAAAAAATTAAAAACGAATACATACGTATTGTCGGTGTTACACTGTAGTTATATGCATATTATATCCCCAATATCGGAAGAGTGAAAATATCACCACCACTGTAACTTGGTCTAAAAATTTTTAGCCTCGCATAAAGTCTTAACTGTATCTTATAATTCAAATATGGATTTATGACAATGGTCAATGTGAGATAAACAACAAGCGCCTTCATTTCTTTTGTGTCAATGACACACAGTGTCCTATCTTGCGTCAGTCTTAAAATATCAACACTGGCCGGACTCTCCCGGTGGTCGAATTCTCGCGGTCTTACCCTACTTTCATTCGATACAAGTAATGAGTAAAAGTATCGATACCTTGGCGGTATCGATTCATCCATACTCTCAGAGTCAGTCGTCTTACCGAGCAAGGCTGGAGGAGTTTAGCCATTGTGTGACCATGTACATTTTATAACCATGTATATCTTATAACCATATATAAATATCTCTTTTACCACACATCGTACATATAATCGTAGAAGGATGCAAATAGTTACTGCAAGCTTCCCGTTGTCTGTTTCAGGAGGTCCATGGAATAGCGACGCAACGATGATCAGGATGCAGTTTTTTCGATTCGTTCTGGCACTCCTAGGAGGCACGCATGTCCTGTGCGCACAACCTTCCGCGTCTCCTACGGTGAAAAGTGCCGGTGAGTACATATTTTCAACCCGTATATATTCTTCTAATAGTATAGATTCTTGGGAATTTTTTTTCTAAGAAACTGTTAAGCTGATCTTTCCCAAAGTTTCAGGGTATTTTAGTACACATTCAAACAATATAAATTAATTTTTGCAAATTCGCGTTGCAAATTGGCGATTGTAATGGTGGCCCCATTTCTTCCCTGAAATAAAAAAACCGAGGTTTTTCTTATTTCTAGTATAATTACATTGTCGATGAACCCAAGACATTCATAAATAAATTGAATTGAACAACTCTTTTTCCATACATAGTACGAAATATATTGGGGCAGAATCGTAACTTTTTCTTTCAAGTCCCACCAAATTTGCCAATTTTTAACTTTTTTTATCGTTCGTCAGGTTGCCCCCTTAAATCAGTCGTTCGCGTGCCTGATCATTAAACTATAATTGAAAGAAATACCGTCGGCTGAGATACGAGGGCAACGTGTAATGAGAAAGATTTCGACATTTTCACACCGCTCGACATTCTTTCGTGATAAGTGTATCTCCCGATGATCGATTCGGAATGCAGCGTAACGATCGCGGTATTCCAAGTCTGCATTTTATCGTATGTATCTTAGCCGAGACACGATGCTCGTGAAGAGCCTGAAGGCTTACCACGTTCCAACAGTCGCGGTTAGATACCGACGAAGGCGAATAGGGCGCTGGCTTTCCATGTAATTAACGACTATCCATCCTCTCCGTAATTATGAAGCTGAAAGGTAGGGCAGTAATGAAATCTTTACAAGCAGCTCGCGCAGAACGAGGCGGCATGCGAATGAGTCCGTCAAGTAGACTGTCGAGTAACGCGTATGCATTGTAAATTGTAACGACGTAATTATACGATTCCGCTTGACATCTGTCATCTGGCTGGATGCTTTGCATCGTGCAGACAAAACGCCTGTCCTGTCGTTGCATTTACCTCCCCCTCTTTCGTCATCCGTGTAATGGAAAATTCATCTCTTCGCCAAGGTTCGAAGGCTAGTGTCTCAGTTTCTTAGTAACGAGACCTGATCTCATCCGAGCTATCATTGTCAGTCCTCGATCGATACAACGAGCACGATCGATACGCCGCAGGTTCTCGTCTTGCTACTCCCATTAAATTCTGCTATAATTCCCACAATTTGTCGCTCAAGTCGTGCGTAATCGAGCGAATCTCTGCTCCTTGGGCTCTTATTTTGCTACAGCAGCCTGTGCTCTATCCAGGCATCGGTCTCAGCGCCAACCGATATTTCATCGCAGCTTCCACACTAAGGAGATCAGCAATTTTTATTACCCACGCCTTCGAGCCGATCGATTCCCTTTCCATTGATCCTCTTCGTTTAGTATACCCCATCGGTTCTTCATATTATTTCTACGCGTCATAAATAATCGTCCCGCTCGTTAGATCCCTAAAGAAAATTCCAGGAACGTAATAATAATATGATTCGCGTGCACAATACGTGGAAGTAATACGATTGAAAGTTTTATACGTATCACTTGTCTTTGTACAGAAAAATCGTATTACCCAGTAAATTACTGGCAATTTATCGGGTAAAATTCCGTTGGAGCAGGCACGCGGGCGAAGAACGTTATAACTGCGCGCAAAACAAGCCGCGAAAGAGCTTTCGCTTCGTCTACGGTGGAAAGGAGAATGCGATAAATTCGATTCCATATTCGTCATCGCGTGTAATGGGAGAAATTCTGCGGCGTGTTTCGTGTTTCCGTTTTATTGAATGCCGGTATCGATGGATGGGCTAGAATGGGCAGTCTGGCCCGTTCAAGTCGATGCCGTTGTTGTGCCTGTATCGAATCTCTGCTGGGCCCTCGTGTCGCCTAGTTCTTTGAGTGCCTCTTACAGCTTGATTACGTTCGAGAAAAAAACCAATATCGCCAGCATTCGCTGCTCTCGCGAATCCTTTAGCCGAGAGAATGAGTATTCCACAAAAGTTCACTCGCTAAACGGCTAAGTAAGTACGCATTCAATTCTTCCTCCTCGAGGTTCTGAATGTCTGCGCTGCCGAGGGTATGTATTCAATGCAAACTGCCGGTTTATTAGAGTTGCCGAACGGCACTGTGGTGGCTAGGTGTTACTCGGACACTTCTTTCCTTTTCATCGAATTCGTTTCCTATCCGTATTCTCGCTGGGATTGTGTGCACATACAGACGCGACAACGTGTATAATGCGGGTCGAGGAGGCTGGCGTGACCCTAATATCATCCAGTACGGGGTAGTTGGCGGAGAACGCGGCCCCTCCACCAATCTTCAGACGCGGTAAAAACTAAGATTACTATGCAATGCAATCAGCGGGGTACCAGGCTTCTTTCAGATTAAAACACAGCTCGGGAATCCCGGTCGAAACTATTGTTTTGCCTGGAACGAGATTGTGCGACCAACCCCTCGGTAAAAAGTTACACGCAACAGCGTTTCGAAGGGGGTGGTCGAGTCTAAAAGGAATTCGCTGGCTGAACGTCATTACCCGCGTTCGGATTGTGTACACCAGACACTTATTTGCAAACCCTGCCGCTACCTTTGAACTCCATTAAGCGTTTGCATATTCATGAAACATTTTTACCAGCATTGCGAAATCGTCGTTCTCCACTTGTTGCAGTGATTGTAAGATTATTAGTTGCGATCATAATGCGATGTCTTTGTTTGGCACCGTTACGTCTCCCACGATTATGTCCCATCTTCCCGGTGATCTGTTAGAGAATAACAGACTTCTGGTTGATCCCATTCTTTAATTACGGCCCCCAAGCTGTGGAGCCCTTTTGGGACGTTTGTCTGAGAATTATCCCATCCTATGGACGGTATTTCTTCCTGTTTCACTAAGTGACGAGCTACTTGCCGCGAACTAATAAACTTGAAGTGGACGTTTGAAAATGTTTTCGTGACCGAGATCACGGAGTGCTACGAAAATGTGTCGGTGGAGACGGTGCCGCGACACTTGTAAGCGAAAATTGAAGTGCTCACGGAGAGCCCGAGTTGCGAGACTCGTTAACTTTATATTCCGTTTTCGGACTCGCGAGCGCGGCGAACAGGAATTCCGTTCGAAATTATACCGCATCTCGTCTGTTATAAATTTTATCACTCCGTCCCGCGCACCGGATCGAATTAATGGTTATTTTATTCATACGAGGCGGCCTGGTTCCTTTTGTCCCGCCTGTATTTCGTACTACGATTGTCTGGGACAGAAATTCGTGATGAATCGCTTCGGTTCTTATCTCCTCCGAGTCCGATTCAAACGATGACCGAAAAACCAGCGTAATTTCTTTCCGTCAATTTTCACCGGGATCTCGTTCATTATTCCCGTACAAAATACGCTATAAATACCGTTACCCAGCGCAAAAAGTGTCGCAGTCGGATTCGTAAGAAGTATCATTAGGTATCCTCCTGCGGATAGTGTATTATTTGGAAAACGGTACAAATCTTTCAACTTACTACCTATAAATCTGTGTAAAAGCATTCGAAGGTAATATTTACCATTGCGGAGGATTCGTTTTAAATACATGATGATTAAACGGTCCGTATCTTGCTACCTAACACGACAAACGCAGGCGCAATTAACCAAGGAAAGTTTGATAGCCGAGAATGTGAGAAAAGGCGGAATCGACTCGATAGCCAGATCGAGAGATGGCCAGAGGCAGGGTGTAGGCTAATGCATAAACAATGCGCCGTTTATCCGGGTTGGGGATGCAACCCCAATGAATAATAAACTACCCTACAGACATGCGGATAGATAGACCGGGTCTGGTGCGAAGCACAATCACCGTGGTGGGAGGATTATCGACGAAAAAGTACCCGTCGCTTGTACCCGATGACCCCACAAGGGTGTGAATATTATTGCTTTCACGATTCCATCCCCTTATATGCCCCATTTAGTCTATGGAGCCCGGTCGTCTTATCGATCAGTTGATGGAACCACACGAGGGGTGCATAGGAACACGTGAAATTCCCTGCAATGATACCGAGGAGTACCTATCTATCTTTTACTTTGCACGAAGAAATAATTTATCGGCCGCAATAAATGCGACAGATTGCTTCCGATCGGATATAGATCGTTGAGCCGTCTGAATTGCACGAGACAAATGATATTTACGAAGTTTTATAGAATTCATTATCCCGCTGAATCACGTGGCCGGCAGAAGCCCGAACGGTTTTAATTGCGTTAAGCGGAGAATTACGGGAATAAGCCGTGGTGCGATGCGAAACGCGGATAATTAAAACGGTTCGAGCGCCGGCCTCGCTTAAATTTTCCAAAGTCTAATTTCGCTCCTTCATTTTTCCTCAATTAACATATTCCGCGGTTCACCGTAACGCCTCGGAAAGTTACGGCCGCGGCGCAGTTTGGAAAACATTTACCGTGCATTAACGGTCGCTTGCAACATTCGCGGAGTCGCGTTAAGTTCCCGGTTCCGCTTCCTGGAGCCGCTGCAACGTCTACCAGCTCTCCGCTCCACTCGTTTCTGCAAAACAATTTCAATTTGCCCGTCGCGCGTATACGCGGGGAACAAAAACTCTGCACGCTTAATTTCATTCCGCGCGCGCGCGCTATCTCGTTTGCCACCCTCGCCGTTAACATTTTCGGGCTAACTGTGTCGCGCATCCAATGCACGTAATGCGCACTCCATCAGTACGGTTTGCGGTTAAGTCGAGCCCGCCTCTTGGAGCAAAAAGGCCTGAGTTACGCGAACCAGGTGATTATCACTTTGCCGTGCTAGAAACAATTCGGGAAAGGGGGAGGGGGGAGGGGGGGGTCAGGACCGCTTCGTGCGAAAACGCTGTCACAGGGAATAGTGGGCGAACTCGTTACGGGTCACTTCACTTTTCTGCTGTTTTCGGCACTGTATTCGCGTTTAGAGTATGTAAATTGGGGAAGACGTGGAGGTAGCATGTGGATGGGAAAACTAGGCTAAAACGCATGGAACGAATAAGAAGAAGGCGAAGAATGCACTGCGGCTCGGAACGAAAGGAATGCGGAAAGAGAGAAGGAGAGAAAGGAAGAAAGACCGGTGGAAAGGGTTTTCTTTAATCCGATAAAACGTGATCCTCGCTTTATCAAGTTAACGTAATCTATTTATTTGGAAGTGGGAACGAGGTCGGCCCCGGCCGTGGGGTGCCGGATGAAGAACGGTCGTGGAATAGCGAGCGTGGGGCGAGATTATGCAGGTGTAAAGCCCGCGGCGGGAAATACTGCCTTTTAAATTAATTTCAGGCAACGTTCGTCGTCGTATACAGAAGCGACGAGCTGTTTGTCCCTTCGCCCTGTAACGCATTCAGCTCCCTTCTCACCACCCAGCCCCTGTTTCTCTTCGCCCAAACAGCAGCCCCCACCATCGCTTGCCAGGCCTTCGTCTATATCACATCCCACCGTTGGACCAGGTCCAATTGCGAATTGAACCGTTCGTAACTGTTGAACGTGAATTATGGCGTTTATTTATTCTGCCCTGTCCCCCGTGCCATCCCCCGTTGGCCACCCTGTTCGCAGCCATCCATCCTGCTACGCCCCCGAAATCAGTGCTTCGCGGACGATGGTCCGATTGTGTAACGACGACGATTTCCCTTGATTATAATCGTATCGGTCATTGGAGGATCGTTTTGCTTCCAAGCGTTTGCGGCACAGATTGAAAGCTATAGAAATAAATGATTGTTTTTAACATCCTCGCGGCCCGCGAGCGGCCAAGCTATAAATCTCAATCCTCCTCGCGCCATGCCGTTGCACCCGGCTTAAATAGCTGGTCGACTGAAAATCCGGCGAAGAAGTAGGGTGGCAGATGACGCGGAAGATGCTGCACCGCTCTTTCCATATTTCTACCTTCGCCTGACCGATTAATCAATTTAGAATGCCGGCTTCTACGAGAGATACGCGTAACAACGGCGCGAATGTTCCACGCGTCGCGTCGCTCGGATAAGCATCGGACATGCATAGAAATACTTGGGTGCACAGAGGACAGCTCGCGTCGCGGCGTATCCGCGGCAGTATGCGTGAACATGTACAATCTTCATTACTATGCTGTCGGCATTATTCCGTATCAGAGCATCGCCAGTCTGTGACGCAAAGTTTTAGACGTTGTCTGAGTAGTTTATGAATACCGCGACGCTGGGATGATTGTGGCCGTGGAGGATGACTGGGGTCGTCGAGATGCCGTTGAAAACGGCGAGGAGGGGCCGGCAGGCGTTTATCAACCCTCTGTCCCTGACAAACGCATACAGACACAGACATCCTACTCTCGCGATACCTGCATGCATACTCTCGCGCACAGTCACCGTGCGGCGTTATAACTCAAACTCGCAGACCCCTTTGACTAGTACTGGGATAGCAGATATTACTTTTATGCGCGTGATACCGCATCAGTTCCTGGAGACAAAGGCGGGGAATATATGATGCCGGAACGACGGGTCGCGGCAGTCGTTAGGCGAACACTCACGTGCACTGCAATTCCTTCGAAATGCCTGTAATTTTCTACATCCTCTTCCTTCCTCTCTCTGTCTTCCCCCCCCCCCCCCTACCCCCCCTACCCCCTCCCTCTCATCTTCAACATCTTTCCATTGTTATTAATTTCACGACTCACCAGCCTTTGCGAGCTTCCCACGGAGAAAGGGTTGAACGATGTTGAATGGTGGACTGTGATGGAATAAAGTTTTAAAATTCGCTTTCAGTCTCAGCTCCTTAGAACCGTGGAAAGTTCTCGTTGTACGGCTATCCTTAAGTCCTCAAGTTTCGAAAGGATTTCTGTTATCGTGGAAGAAATAGAGGATTCTACGGCAGAAGAAATATTTAATTTATTCGCTTGGTCTGGCCGTCCACGTGAAAACAGTGATTTGTGCGGTAAATTAATTCACGCTAAGACGGCTAATAAAATTTCCTTGGAGGGTTTCGCGTTTTACGAGCTATACCCCCGATGAGAGGCATGACTGATCGCGGCTGAGGGTGTCATTTTATCTCTGCATAGCACGCCGCGGGACTTTGACTAATGATATTGCTGCAACGACTTATTTGTTATCGAAATTGCCTATTACTTACTGTATTGGACAATATGTCTGCCGTCTCGTCGCTATCGCCGCTGCCTGCGGAACCACCTACTTCTCCCAAGGCATTCTATCGATTATTGAGGGTCGATATTTGTCCCCGCGGGAGTGATTCAGCTCGCGTTATAAGTAGCCGGGGCGAATATTAACGGCGACACCAGGGCTTCCTTGGAATTTTCTCTTCGCATCCACCTAACAACGCTGCACGGCTACAGTTCTAATCGCGCTTTCAGTGCAGAATAACGGAGAATGTAGAACGAACGGGGCGAAAGAATTCTCCTTCATTTGTCAGTGGTGAAAAATTTATGCCGTACAGTGTACACAGAATATGGTTGCACTTACAGCAAGATAATGGAAACGTCCTGACGTTATTCGTGAAATTCCACCCTATCTTTTTACACCACTCCACAACTTTCCAGATAGCATAACAGTAAAGAAGAATATTCCGTACTTTTGCAAAGTAACCTAGAAGAAAAGTAGCGAATAGAATTAGTCAAGTTGCAGACTGTGGGAAACTGAAGATCAATATTCGATAATTTTGTGTTCCGCATGCTGACTATCTTCTCGACGCCACATGCGGAGTTGTAGTATCATATTGGAGTTTATCGAGAACGTGACCAATAGAGGAACAGTATCGATGAGATAATGTTTCTGCTGTTGAAAGAAACCGTATTATCTGGACTCCAGACTCTAGAGTCTGGGCGTACAAAATCAAATTAATTGGAAGCTTTATTTCAGTGTACCGGAGACAGGAATCGTGGTGATTAATTCGATCGTTTATTTCATGTCACGTACACGCGCACGTCCGTACACGACTGCGCGTCGATCCCACGCATAAATATGCGCATGGGCAAACACCGTTTCTGCTTTAATTGAAAGGCGAAACCCACGTACCAGGTTTCGAAGATATTAATTAGCTTTGAAAGTTAATCGCGTCCCCCCATGATGTCCACGGTCGCTCATGGAATCTACACAATTTCACACGGTTCTGTGCTGTTATTTCTCTGCGCTGGCTGTCGATCGCGGGCACCGGAGCCTCATATGATCGACCATATCACGTAATAATCGGGTAATAATCGCGTAATACTGGCAATGATAGTTGAATCGATAGGAAATCTAAGTAAAAACTTCGTGTCTTGATACCAGCGTACTGCTTTTATCTATTTAACAAGCGGTGATGAAAGAATCTGTGAAGGCTTTAAAAATTCGACATCCAATATTACGTAATATCGCTGCCTTGCGGTAAGGGTTATTACGTTGATTAGGGATTGTCGAGTCATTGGCGCACAGGTTGTTAAAGAATTCTAGGAATACCGATCCACGTAGACGTTGATTCGAAATAAATGATATTCCTGCGCGCTGCAATTGACTGTGATTTGTTCGAATCACCCTCTGAATCAAGCTCGTTACCAGGCAGCCGCGGTAAGTGTCGCGTACGTATGTCTCTGGATAAAACCGATATATAAAATACATGGACGTTTGATTCAAATAACTGGCCGAGCACGGCCGTATCATTCCAATACGCTCCATCGAATTTAATTGCCTGTTAATTTTCAACGACATTTATCGAGTCGAGAGCAATTTTCACATATTATAGATTCCACTTCTTCCATTCAAATTCCACCACTAACTTAGTGATTATTATTACAATATTCCATTGCTGATTCCGAAAATCTGTTACAAAGTAAAGTTCTCTATCAGCGTGAACATCAGTACTTCCCTCCTTAGTTAAACTGTCCTATCTAGCATTTTTTCATTGTTTGAGATATGTTGAAATATTTCAAGTTCCACCCGTCTTTTACCTTTCAAGTAAAGTTAGAAAACTCTACGTGCTTCGTAAAGATTTATAAACAGTCTAATGTATTTAACCTAACTTCTTTCAAAATGGTTAAACTATCTTATCTAAAAGAATTAATTAATTGGTACGTTAATAATACATTCCCTACCGGTACACCTATTACAAAAAATTATATTAGACTATTACGAAATAATGATAACATGTTTTAATTTGAATGACGGAAAATAAGGATGGTACATACAAAGTAAATGATAAAACTTCAGTTTTCTCGGTTGTTTCAAAATGCTAGATAGGACATTTTAACTAAAGAGGGCAGAGTATCAGTAACATGAACGCATTCTACGACCAGTATCTGGATCGCCGTTGATTGTTATACGAAAGAAAGATCATCTGGAGCCAATTCACTGAATGCTGAGGATTCTACAAAACCAAAGGTGTAATGCAGGATATGTTTTCGCCCCTGTCCTGCTCGACTCGTCCGCGTCCACAGAACTGCTGCTCGGCGGAGCCGCGTTGCAGCTAGGGAGGTGCAATTAATCCATAAAATAGGTAGGTATGTGCTGTGCAACGCATGTTCAACAGCAATTTCATCGTCCAGGCTCTCTTTGTTTTCCCGAAACGGTCATGCGGTATGCACGAGGAAACGTGACACGGCATTTATTCAAAACGCCACGGCACGTTCCGTTTGCATGTCGCGAAAGTACAATTCGCTCCTAAATCTTCGCGCCTGCCGGCAAAGATTTACGCGCGCAGTCCAATGACTGTTCCAATGACAGCAAGAATAATACGGAGGTAAAAAGGAACAAAGTTAATTAAAGAGCCATCGCAGCGATAAATTCCAGCGAGCGATAATTTGCTGTTTGATTTAGGGCTGGCTGGTATCGTTGAACAAATAGCAAAGCCTTTTCATATTGCTCATTCGGTTTTATTCGAAAGCAACCTTTACACACTTTCGTCCAACAAGAACTCATTATCACTCATTATCACTTGAACACCCGTACCAGATTAAACAGTTGTAACGTCAAACTTAATGATTCTACTTTGCAATTATCTAGTTCTAGTACAATAGTTTCTTTTTAATTGCATTTCTGCATCGATAATATATCGGTGTGGTCAGAAATGATTCTTCGCAAACGCGTCGCTCAATTTGTACTATTCGTCAATGGATTTACATATAAACAAGATATAGGTACACTCATATACTCAGGCCCGGCTCGAGCCTTTTTTCCGTCCTAGGCGAACTTGCCAAATTGCGCCCTCTATTTATAATACACACATATGAGCTTTCTGATGACCTTATTCTGAATTTTTATTAGTCCCTTAAAACATTTATAGTACAACTTGTAATGTTTCATTTAAAACTAAAGTTTTGAAATAAATTGTAAAAAATGCAGATGCTTAATTTTGCCTATAGGGACCAGCCGGACCAGCATATACTAGACATTGTTGTTCGCATACAATTACTGTACGCATATACAAAGAGTTTTGAACTTTGGTTCCACTTCTTACCTCCCTTAGTCGACTTATTGGTCAATACTATAATTAAAATGATGTATTTTAGTATCACGACAAGTTGTTGGCCGACTTGTAATTTTTTTAACTCCTGCACCAACTAAAACCCTTCGATCCGCAAGTGTAACTGCCGTACAACAGCCTGTGTTATATGTACTACAAACTGAAACACAGTGTTCAGCTCGCATTGATCCTATTCGACTTATCTCACTTTCACTCTCTCTCTCTCTCTCTTTTTCTCCGGAAGAGATCTGTTTTCAATAGCACCGAATTTCAAGCTCACAGATCGAGTAAGCCACTTTCTGCGTACTTCCGTAATCTCTTGACCATTATCTTTCTATAAATTGGGTTTCTGAAGCCAGGATTATCATGAGTGCCGTCTGTGGATACCAATTCATCGATGTCTTTCGCTTCGCTCTTATCTAGTAAAATTATCGGCAGAACCGTGATCGAGAATATCATGGCGCATATCTCACGCTCCTTCATATATTGCTTTATTTCGTGGATGCTGGGCGGTGTTGTTTTACAACTTAATTGCTTCATCGTGCTCGACAATGTTCGCTGGTACTCATTGAGTAGCTCGTCCATGCTGTTCTCGTAAACTTGCACCGCCGGGCTGGTAGACAGGAAGTAGAGCAGGTCGATCGCAGGTGAAGAGTAGACACACAGTTGGAAATCCACCTGCAACGTCAATCGAACCTCAATTGATCTGGGCGGGAGGACGAATTGAATTGGAAATTAAATCTGTGCACGGGGAAAGACGCGGGATTCGTGTTTAGGAAGTCGTCACAGTCGAGAGTTTGTGTGCTCTTTCGCGTGCCTCGTATCACACAATGTCGGCACCTTACAACCGTGCAATGACAGCTGGGGAATGTACGACGTACGTAAACGCGATCAAATCGGATTTATTGCATTATTCATAATACACGACGCGACGTTCCGTGGCGTCGCGTCGCGCGCGGTCGAGGCGATGGCCCTTTGTCGCGCGGCTCCTTTTCTTTCACGATAAATCGAACGTCGCGTCGATGCGTCGATGCTTGATGCGATACTCGTCCAATGACGGGAAAGAAAAGAATAATAATACTTACGAAAATATGCTGCACCGGCTTTCCGTCCTCGTATCTGAATAACATATTGTTCACCCAACAATCGCCATGATTGATCACGTTGAACTGATCATCCCGACGTTTCATCGCTGCTGTGCCATAGCTGTATAGACGCGACGAAAGGGCTCGAAGCTTTTCTGCGTAGCTGTAGATTTTGAAAATATACGAAACTTGCCCAATTAACGATGAGCTGCTAATGATGGAATAATTATGCCGTTGGTCATTTTCTTACCTTTTACCAAGTTCCGGCCACTGTTCTACTTCCTTTGCCAAACCTAAGAAACTGCCCGTGAAAAACTCAGCCATCTCTTTCGGATACTCGTCGCTGAATAGTCCCTTCCTGTAGTTAGACTTTTGTTTCGGTTCCTGTTACGATAAGTAAATTGTCGGCTATTGGTATGTTGACTACTATTAGGCGGAGATTTTGATGGAGGAATGTTTACCTTTTCGCAGAGAGCGACGGAACTGGCATGAAACTTCCCCAATCCTCGCATGGCCATCAGGCAGTGAACTAGGTCTAGACCGGCTTGTCGGTCGGCCATGCGAAACCCAAGGGGTGCAAGATCCTCTATGATCAGACACAGCGGCCGTTCCATCCGTATGTGAAGAACTCGCGCGCCTAGACGGTTTTCATAACCCAGCATATCGTTCATTTTCTTCAGAGCATCCATCATCATGGCGATCTCCGTGTCGAAGATTTCGGTCTTCGTGATCTTGTAAAACGTTCTAATATTACTACCGTGGCTTTACACATATTGTTAAATCTACCTTCTTTTAAGAGAACGTTGTTGACCAATTTTACTCACGATTAGTATACGGGAACTTATAGCTTAATGAGAAAGTGTTACATGTTCTGTTCGGATAACTTACAAGGTCCCTTCGTGCACCTTCGACTATCGGCTCGAATTTGAAGATAAGCGACTTCTTCTGAGTCACTTTATTGTCACCCTGATTTCGCGTGAACTCGATGGCCACTCTCATCATATCGCTGGTGTAGTTGTCACCCTTGGCGGTGGCCGGTTTCACAAATATATCGATCACTCGGATCGTACTGTCGTCCTCCGACATTCGCAGGAGCCTCTCGGTGAAGTCTAGGTTCAACCATGACGGCGTCTCTAGGGCCATTTCTGAAATTGGAATTGGAATTGGAGAATTTCCTCGACAAATCATTGTTCTTCTCGGCGCGTCAGGAAACGCGGAAACGATTCTTTACGGTAACTTATTGTTCGCGGCGAGATTTATCACGCTTCCTTTCTTTCTTTCTTTCTTTCATTCCTCCTTCCCCCTTTCGTTCTCCATCCCCGCTCCCCTTCTCTCCCTCAGTTCGACTACCCTTCCCGTTCGGCCCTCGATTTTCACGAGGAACGTTTCGCGCGTTCCGAGATCCCTCACTGTTTCAATTAAAAACGTAACGGAACGCCGCGCCGCGCCGCCTCGCCCCGCGGCTACTTACAATTAGTCCCCTTTTCATTCTAACCTGTTTCTCCCGACGCGACGGTCTCTATGCGCTGGGCACGCCGCACGTTTCACCGTCGAGATTCCACAGAAACGCGCAATCGAGTCGCGGTATTTTAAAGAAACTGCCACGAGTACAAACAATATTTTATCACGAGGAAATCTTGAAAGACAAAAACTTTTATGACTTCACCTTTGTACAGGCTCGGGAGTCTTTAGTATGTACATATTAACCAGACGTGTCTGCCTACAACGCATTACAGATTAATCAGTAGTCACTCGACACCCCCTCCGGGTTCCATAATGATAGATACAAAAAAATATGATTTACTGCGCACTTGTTTGTGGTAGTTAAACACCGATCACGCTACACACTTCATTAGCTGTTGGAAATAGATTAACTATAAATGATTGCAGACCCAATTGTCCCGAGGCCGTTACCGACGCACACACACATGCTTCTTATCGCGAAAGTATTGAACTCAAATATTTCTGGAAATATGATTTAACAACCTACGTTACAGTTATTCGAATTAATGACAGTTTAAAGATTTCCCAGCAACAGAACAGCAAGTAGAATAGAATATAAATTATTTTCGTCTAAATAGTATGCTTCGAGTCCTTTTCACAACACGTTGCTTGCATTCACAAGGATACACGAGAAACTCTCACTGCAACCATGTGAAGATTATTTATTAAAAGATGCACACAACTTCCTTTCACTTGTGCAGTTCTCAAATATCTCTCCTTTAGGGCAATATAGCTAACAACTCAACTGTCACTCGCGTAAGATTTTCTGTTATACGATACATTGCTCTTGCTGACGCGCCTCATCTTCACCACTGACCTGCGAGTTCAAAGTGTATCGTGGACCGTACGATTAATGGGCCACTACAGTTTGCCTTCGTGATTGTCTAGGACGAAGTGAGCCGCACAGAATTGAAGTGTCACGTTTTATACTGGCGTCACTCATTATTTATTCTCCAATGAGAGGCTTCCAGGCAGATGACGTCAGCTATCGTTAACAGCCGTGGATAACAATCATGAAGGATATACAACCTTAGATGATTTCCTTTATCGCTGTTGTTGCACATGCACGTGTTCTCTGCCCTCTTGATTTCCGCGTGGCGTTTAATCGACTACAGAAGTTGAAATTTTGCCTGCTAATTGCACTGTTATCCTTCCGGATTGTCGGCACTGTTGATAGACTTCCATTTAGCTTCACCTCCAAGACTAACGTGAAAATTCGCTTAAGAGTACTAGGCAGTCGTTCCTGTTTAAAATGAAGCATTTCTGTTTCAATTAATTGCAAAGAAACCAATTGAAACAGAGACTTGTTCTTTGGCATGAGGTTTACTTAACAGCATAAGCATTAAAAAACATGTTTGTTTAGTAAAAATATTCATTATATATAACGTTATAGATGGATCATCAAAGAGGTTTTTTTTAAAAAAAAGTTTCGTTTGTTTTACAGTGATAAAACTGAGGTTCCAATCGGTTCAAAACAAATTCGAGTATCTTCATAAAATGTGCAGTTTCGGACCAGACCTAAATTAAAGTTAGTGCGAACTCTTATTCTTTATGAAAAGACACTAACAAGGGACGTTCGGCAACCCGGAAATTCAGAAAATTATGAAACCTGGTGTGCAAGTAGAGTAGTTCATCCTTAACGTAACCCTTTTTTTTTTTTGGTGCCATAATGCAATTTTTGGGGGAGAAATCACCCCTTGAAAAAAATGCAGAATTTTCTATTCCGTGGAATATCTCGAGAACAGTGAGAGATATCGAAAAGAAGTTTAAACAGAAGGTACATCGTTTTCTTATATTTACAAAACCGCGTAAAAATAATTTTCGAAAAATCCGTATTTTTCAAGTCACCCCCACCACCAACCCTTAATATTAAGGTTTTGTATTTTAAAAATCTATGCTGAAATACCCCTGGATAATCTCTTTTCATAGATATAAATAATTCATGCGTTATATTTTTTTTTGGAAAAAAAATAAAACCTCTATTACCGAATTTGAAGTCCATTTTAGTAGTTTCCATTAATAAAACGGTTTCTTAAATCCAAATTTAAATTAGTATTTATATAAAGTTTAAACAACTATCAATGATATTATTGGAGCAAGACAGTGCGCACCCAAAATTGCATCAATGGTAAAACTCACTAAAACTAATCAATGACGTGCCATGAATAATTATGATAACAGCACATTCGTTACTTGAAGTGTTATCTAAATTGGCCACTTTGGGACGCACACAAAAGAATAAATAATGCGTGAAAATTTACAATGACATTGCGAAATATACATGTATATGTTACAATGTAGACAATGATAACATATGCAATGATAACATATATAATGTTATCATTGTATACATTTTAAAGTCATTTTTGTATGCATTGTAAATTTTCACAGATTATTTATTTATCGTGTGGTTCCCCAAGTGGCCTATTAAGATGGCCTTCAAGTAAGGTATCTACGAATGTGTTGTTACTATAATGATTCATGCACGTTATTGATTAGTTTTAATGAGTTTCACCTTGGATGCAATCCAAAACCTTTAGGTAGGGGAGACCGGGGTAGGTTGTAACACGGCGTAAATTGTAACATAAGGAAAATCTGTTGAACGACAAATCTGGTAACCCACAGCATGCAAGAGCTGCTTGACGATATTAGCACCGTCGGTTTTAGTGACACAAGCGAGCGTTATGTATTCATTTTGTGGTTATAGCCCAGAATTTTAGTATGTAGAGCACGTAAGTAAATTCTGTTTTAGCACATTTATTTCAATTAACCGTCATTAGAAACCATTTGAATTATTGCTTCTTTGTCGCAAAGAAATCAGTACACATTGGTTTATTATTATGTGTATTATACGCATTTTAGTAATTTGATGTTTAGTTTCTCGTTTGCTGAGATAAAACGCAAAAATTCCAGCTCGGGGTACATTGTAACATGTTACTACTTACTCCGCTCTAAATGGTGATAAAGCAAACTACTTGCTGACACACCGGAAAGAGATACTCTAGACGAACAACAGAACAATCGAGAATCCAAAAAGTAGAAAAAAAGTATGAAGGGAAAAGTAAAGAAAGCCAAGAAGATTTTGATAGAATCAGATGAATCAATAATGATTGTTTAACTGATGTATATCAAATGTTTAATAATGACGTGTGCTTTCATTTATATTTTTTAGAAATGTTTATTTGTGTTCATATTTGTATTTAAATAAGTAAAACAGATGTGTTACAATTTACCCCGGACTGGAGCACATTGTAACAATGGTTCAGAATTGTTTAGTATGAAGCTAGGTGTCTAAGTGTCCAAGATTTTGTCACGTACTTACACTCAATGAGTTCACCACATATGTCAGTAGTAAGTCACGCAAATTATTTTCTGTTTGAGGAAAACACTTTCGAGAAAAAAGCTGTGAAAACTTTTTTGTTACTATCTGCCCCGATCTCCCCTACGTATTGTTTTGCTTAAAAAATATAATTGAAAGCTGTTTAAACATTATATAAATACTAATTTAAATATGGATTTAAGAAACCATTTTATTAATAGAAACTACTAAAATGGACTTCAAATTCGGTAATAGAGGTTTTATTTGTTTGCAAAAAAATATAACATAAATTAATTATACGCATGAAAAGAGATTATCCAGAGGTATTTCAGCATATATTTTCAATATACAAAACTTTAATTTTAAGGGTTGGTGGTGGGGGTAACTTGAAAAATATGGATTTTTCGAAAATTATTATTACGCGGTTTTGTAAATATAAGAAAACGATGCACCATCTGTTTAAACTTCTTTTCGATATCTCTCACTGTTCTCGAGATATTCCACGGAATAGAAAATTCTGCATTTTTTTCAAGGGATGATTTCACCCCCAAAAATTGCATTATGGCACCAACAAAAAATAGGATTGCGTTACGGATGAACTACTCTACTTGCACACCAAGTTTCATAATTTTCTGAATTTCCGGGTTGCCGAACGTCCCTTGTAAGACCTCATCTTTTAGGGCTTGGGGGATGGTAAAACCTCATCAATGGGGTTTCAATGGAGTTTAACTTTCATCTCATAAAGAATAAGAGTTTTCATTAACTTTAATTTAGGTCTGGTCCGAAACTACACGTTTTGTGAAGATGCTCGAATTTTTTTTTAATCGATTGGAACCTCCGTTTTTGAGTTATCACTGTAAAACAAAAGAAACATTTTTTAAAAAGCCTCTTTAATGATCCATCTATAGCGTGATATACAATGCATCATATTTTTTACTAAACAAACAACTTTTTTAAAGCTTATGATGTTAATAAACTTCATGCCAAAGAACAAGTCTCAGTTTCAATTTGTTTCTTTGTAATCAATTGAAAAAGAAATGCTTCATTTTAGACAGGAACGACTGCCTAGTACCCTCAACCAGGAAGATAGACGAATGTGAGCTCTCTAGCAACGCGAAGCCGAGTTAATATTCTCACGATTAGTGTCTCAATTAGTGTCTTATCCTAAATAATTGTCTCGCGTATTTCTTGGCAAATACACTCCACTAATAAGTGTTTTTAAGAGACTTATTGCAAACAGAAATTAGAGATAAGAATTCTTACAACTAAGTGAGTAACCTGTTGAAACATTTAGAGATACGTGTTACGAGTTACGACAAAAGCAATGATTCTTTGCAGACGTGTAACGCGGCCGTTTTCCCCTCATCTGTTTTCATTATTGGCGAAACAACATTCGAATTCATTGCATTGAATTTCAAAACGTCGGTGTCGACTGCAAACGAGGCTCGTACGCGATGCGATATGCGCACGTGTTACTGCAGTATTACAATGCAAAAATCATTAGGGAGACATGCCTGTTAGAATGTATTGTTTTATTATACTATAAATGGCGGATGAGTGTTCATTGCGAGGGGCAGAGATGATACAATATGCGTTATCTTCATCAGTCACCCCCCCCCCCCCCCCCCCACGTGCATCACTCATTTTTTCTAGCTCGACGAAACTCGAGCAGCAATTCAAGTCACCGCGTAACCAATTATCTCGCTGGCATAAGAAAACGACCGGTCGTTTCGTGGACGTTTTTCATCGACACGCTAGTGATTAAGGCTGGGTAGCATGTACACGGCTGTATTAGAACGCTTAATCGACACACTCACGCGAACTCGAAGCCTTTACGTAATCCAAGCTACACTCCCAACACTTTGGTTGAAGGAAGTCAATTGAAGCTGTTATGAAATCTCTTTGTAATTACAAAAAGTTTCGAGACACGCATGCAAGTGATTGCCCACCATCACCATCGTCCTCGGTGTTCCACGCCACGGTTCCGTAACTCTTAACCTGAAGGTCGAGGCCAACATGTTCTCGCACAGAGATCGAAAAGCCCTGCGTTTCCCGTGCATTCCTTGTACGGAAAGCACGGAATACGATGGCTGAGTTGATTCGGTAGTTAATTATCTTTCCGTATACGCAGCCTCGATCTATATTTGTGTTTTGATAACTTATGCATTGACACGTTACGCCATCACACAGTTACCATTATAGCTTTATTACTCTCGTGACGTTTGATTCGATTCAGTGCAGCTTAAGCGTACTACAATTTATCCACACTGTACGCTCCGAAATTTTCTCTTACAATTAGTAGGAAAAGCCAATAAGGCCGGATGCCAGGTCGATCTGATTGGACTGAATCGTTAACAGTTACGTGATCAAAATTACACGCTTGAGCGTCATTTTAGAGTCCGGGCATGTACCAATCACAATTAGGTCGATTTATTTACATGCCGATTAAGCAGAACCGTCCACTAGTTTTCAGTTATATTATTCTCCGATCACTTATCGGCACGCAGCGTTTTATCGACGCGTTAGACGCGATCAACGCGCTGTACTTTCAATTGCATGCGATTCTGATAACGAATCTCTCTGCTTCGAGAGGCTAAAGCCGCACACATTTTCTGATACCGGCGCGGACGTTGCTGTTAGAGGCTTCGTGTGGTGCAATCTTTACAGAGTGAGGATTTCGATTGGAGCCTTCACCAGAATAAGTTGCAAATCATTGCTTAAGAGTGCTTCTTTGAGATGCCGTCCCGGCAGTATTTATTTATTGACTTTCTGACACGAACGTGTCGCACGAGCATTACGAAGCGCGTGTGCCTGATAGGGCGCTGTATCAAACTCTACACAATATCAAGTAATGTCATCAAACGATTTTATCGTCATTATGTAACACAGAATGAATGCTCGTTGCCAGCCTTGAGCTTGTGCCGGTCACGTGCATGTAGATCTAGTCAATGCCGGCGATTTATTAAAACGTGAAGCCGAAATTGGAGCAATCTTTGCCGCGACGAAGGTTAAATTCTTTAGGAGAACGCCTATTATATTATTGGGCCGATGATCTCGCAGTGACAAGTCGGTTCGTGCAGATGTAATTCAATAGTTGAGAAGCGTTGCAGCTTGTATTGGTTGGTGAAGCAGCTTTTGTTGCGAAGCAGAATGCGTTTACAGCTTCTGCTTCAATGAAGGTGTGGTAGTATCGCGACGTTTGATCTACATATTTCAAATGAACATGACGTAATGTGTTTACTGTCGACAGGTGTATACATTTTCTATTATCGTCAAACGCGTGTATCGAACGTAGTACCTACATGTCGACGTGCGTTACGAAAAGTAGCACGTTTCAATTTTCTTACGAAAACTAGCACGTTTCGGATTTCGCTGCGAAAACTAGTACGTTTTGGTTTTCGCTGCGAAAACTAACACGTTTGAGTGATTTTTCACGAAAAGTAGTATGAGTGACAACGGTAATAATTGTAAGTAAATATGTAAACATATACATTGATAAAACTATAAGATGCTTTTATTTAACTTTAAGTAGATGCCGTGATTTTATTTAGAATTAAGTAACCGAACTATGAGAAAATTATGCTTTGTTGGGTACTGGGTAGTATAGAGATTATAGATGGAATTATTATTTATTAAACAATATTTTCAACAGTTGAATTCTTTTAAACTGACCACGCGCTGAAACGTAATAGTTTTGCAGTCTGCAGTATAATCCGAAACGTGCTATTCTTCGTGGCCAAACCAGATAACGTGCTAGTTTTCGCCGCAAATTCCCAAATGTGCTATTTTTCGTGGCGAAACAGTATAACGTGCTAGCTTTCGCCGCAACAGTACGAAATGTGCTATTCTTCGCGGCGGAAGACGAAACGTGCTAGTATACGTCAGAAACGATGAAACGTGCTTCTTTTCGTGGAAAATCGAAACGTGCTAGTTTTCGTAAGAAAATTGAAACGTGCTACTTTTCGTAACGCACGTCGATATGTACATATGCGTCGGACGTTTGAATACCAATGCAAGGAAGAAACATACATTTGTTCCTCTATACTCGATGTTCAACTTGCACGTCTGACTGTACCACGGACCTTCTGAAAAAATAATTCCCTAGGTGGATTGCCCCCCGAATAAAGAAGACACTGGCGGAATCCATTAACGGGAATAAAAAGGAACGTTCCCCGAAAGGACTGTTTCCAGGATATCGAGCTACCAGATATCACGAGTCTTCGTATTACGAGAGGTATTCAGCCCCGTGTTTTCATAGCGACGAAAGTAACATCAGTTCTCGTTGCCTTGGATCGTATAACGCGGTGTGGCCCCGGGGTACTTATAGCTCTCAACCTACCACGCTGTAACTGTGTGCAAATAAACTTTTACTATTATCGCGACTATCCGATGGGACGTTGCGACCCATAGACAAGGGAGTTGCAGCGTGCCGCGGCCTGACTCGCGAATCGTCCGGCACGTTTCGACGTTCAAATATCAATAGAAGTTCCGCCGAGTCCTAGCAAAATGCGAACGATCGCGAGCACTCTGGCTGAATACAGTCGTTACGCTTCCACTCTCCGTGTCTGAGTTTATCCCCTTGCCGGCAAGTCCCTTTCTCCCGCCTTTCTTCACCCTGCGACGCTTCTCCGTCCATTGTCGCAACCCTTCTAGCCAACTCTCGGGCCATTTGCTCGTCGTTCGAGACGATTGTACGGCTGGAGGGGGCGAGGGAGAAACAGAGACAAATACCAGCAAACGCGACAAACGAAGGGATGACTTGTAATTGCTAATTGCAGTTAAAGTCCACCCTGGCCGAAACGCACCTTGTCGATATCACCCGCAAACTGTTCTACAGTGTATAATAATGTCTTTCGCGAGTCTTTGAGTGTTTGTATTTACAGTAGAGAAAGTTAAGAGTTGGCAGGCTTCTTCGTGCAGAAATAGAATTGCGTTGATGGTGGAAGGATATTTGTTGGACATTGATCCGTTATTGGGGCACAGAAATCGGAGCGGAAGTCTGTGGCGGGGGGGGGGGTGGAATTTACGGATTATCGATTTCGCGCGTGCCCTGTGCCGTTATACGAACTCGGAAGCTTTTATGTTATTAAATAAACTATCGGCGTCGGAGGTTGCGCTCTCGTCCTGATGTCTTGAAAATTTTCCAAATGGTCGCTGCTACGCGCGCCGCGCCGCGCCGCGCCGATACTCTCCTGTTACGGTACTTTATTTAAAGAACCCGCCTCCTGTCGTTATCGTTGGTACGCCCTCCTTCAGGAAGTTAATCCAATCACCCCTGCCGGCTCTGCAAAATTTCCACTCGGTGCCAGTAAAAGAATGGAGGGCAGAGGGGTGGCGGCTGACTCGTTTTCGGAGCTACTCAATTTCACGTTGAAGCTCGCAATTTCCTTTATCTTCCTTATCGGGAAATGTATCTTCCCCGGATAATTGCAACCGGTAATATGTTTGTCAGAAGAGTTGCACCCGCCCCAGGAAAATATTGTGTGGCGATAACGATTCCAGACGTAAGCGGGAAAGAGATAGAGAGGACGTACACACCTCCGATAATGGTAGCTTGATTACTAACAATTGCTGTCACGAAGCTGATTAATGTTATTTCGCTATCGTGCACCCGGTTTCCAAGTCAAGGTTATCGCAGGGATTTATTACGGCCGCGTGCATTATTCAATAGCCGAGTGACTTGAGAATCCGCAACTGTGGTTGTATTTGAAAATCTGCTCCGGCTAATCGAAGCTGACGTCGAATTAGAAAGCAACGATTTTACGATCGTTACGTTTGGCACGGTGCACTTTTATTGGAGTCGGGGCAGGTTTAATGCGATGGGTGCGGGGCGGGGGGGGGCGACATTGGTGACCGTGTTTGAAAATTTTGCTTACTTTGCGACCAGGCACCGGATTTACATACGGATGTGGGTATACGTATTCGGAGACTGAAGGGATCGAGGAGAGTCTGTTTGGTGAGAGGTCTTGGCTCGACGGGCACTCGATGTCATTAAGAACTTGGCGAAATCGTGTTTGCAATGACTCCTCGGCAAGTAAAGTGGCTGAAGGTTGGCGAGGGGGTGGTTCCCGGTGCCATCTTGGTTATTGGAAGGCGATAACGTAGCGGTGCTCATCCAATTATTATAAATGCGCGGTCACCATAAGGAGTGCTCGTATCGGTCGAAGCAATTTTTAAAGCTTGCTAGAAACGGTCGTCACAATCGAGATAATCGTCTTAACTGTGGCCGATATTTCGTTCACGATACTCTGTGACAACTTCGTAATATCAAGGGCTCCGATAACGGTACCTATTGCTAGGGCGGCTTAAAGGGGGATTGCGCCTTGTTGGGCCGAAAAATAAGTAATTTTTTGTGAATTTTTTGTACAAAAACGGTTCGACAAGTTAATTTGAGGTTTGGCAGGCTGTTTCACTGTATCTTGAACTATTGTTCTGAATTTTTGTGTGACAGTGAAAAAAAAAACATGGCAGATACAGAGAGAGCGTTGAAAAATAATCGGACGGTCCTGGCGTTGACGAAAAGTACTGTAAGATTTATCCGAAACACAAAAAAGAAAAGAGATTATTAATCTATATGAATGTGGTTATCGGTGGGAGTAGATTTATTGCCGTATCTGTTACCGTTCCTTTTTTATTCAAAGAAGTTTTTCCGATTTTGGGGCAAAACCTGTTTCAGACTCAAATCAGGACGCTTCGCCTTCTTCAAAAGGCTGCCATTTTAACATTTTTTTATTTTTCTTAATGCATCTAAAACCACCCATAGCCACATTCATATAGATTAAGAATCTCTTTTCCTTTTTAGGTTTCGGATAACCCTTACAGTACTTTTCGTCACGCCAGCACCACCCGATTATTTTTCAACGCTCTCTTTGTATCTGCCATGTTTTTTTTTCCCTGTCACACAAAAATTCAGAACAATAGTTCAAGATACAGCGAAACAGCCTGTCAAACCTCAAATTAATTTGTCGAACCGTTTCTATACAAAAAATTCACAAAGAATTACCTATTTTCCAGCCCAACAAGGGGCAATCGCCCCTTAAATGATTAAACCAAGAAATTGCTCCCAGCCGCTCAAAATGAATGTGATTCGCGCGTTTTACCGACTCCCACGGCAATTTCTCCCCAATATAAAGTGACGAGTTGTAAATCGATACGTCCATTATAGGATTTTCATGCTCAATTGTTCATTTACGATTCCATTCCATTGATTCGAGCATCTCGTTTGCTTTTTCCTTCGTTCGAGCTCATGAAACGCAATTGTGCAGAGTCATTATAACAGAGTATCGTTCGTATTCAACGTGACTTTATTCCGGCCGATAATTATTATCTATCTCGGGCATAATGGCTGCGCAGATACGGGGCAGATGAACGTGTTGTAAACGGTCAGGTTCTCGTCACGATTTTCCTATAAATGTCTGTGTGTTACGGGTCATATTCCAGCAACGATTTCATTAACCGTCGAATTTAATTTAATCGACGTATAATTAAATGATGCTGCGTCGAAACGACCGTCAGGAGACGCGCGTGTCCGGGGTCCACGAGATCACTTTGTATACGATCAAATTTATTAGGGGAAACCTAAATAAACGCCCGATCGCTATCAAGTTGGGAAGTCGAATCACGCTCCGAACCTCCCGGCCACGAAATCCCAATTCCCTATTCTGGAAATGCCATTGTCCCTGAACGATTTTCGATCCGGAAATAGGGAGCCGCCCGCTTTGTGTGTCGGTTGCCGTCTAATTCTTACTGATGGTGTAAGATAATAACGTCAAGTTGTCAGGCGTCAAGTGTCAAGTATTTAAACATGATTACAGTCGCCGATCTTTTTAGACGCCTTAATACCAGAAATGATGGACAAATATGATAACGATACGAATTTAAAGTCATATCGCGCAACGACTGTTCCTCCATATTTCTTGCGCTTTTGGTTATCTGCTGCGATCGTGTGTCCAGACTCGTTAAACTTAGCGAAAAGCTATGGTGAAAAGACGAGGAGTTACAAAGTCTCGTAACAGCGAAAGATAGTGTAATTAAACTCTCTTGGAGTTCCTTTTCTATCAGCTGTATCAGCTTCCATCAACTTGTATCGACTTCCACCGACTTTCATCCACTATATAACTACTACCCTTGCGTAACAGAGGTTTCCTCTTGGGAAAGCAGGTGCGAAACTGTCGCGTCACTCTGAAAAAGAGCTCAGCACGCAGCCGAAAAAGGAAATCTCTGCGTGTTGAATACTGGTCCATTGCAAGTCACATTTTCAAGGATATTTTCCCTTTTGAAAAGTTCTTGAGCGTTCGCTCGTTACCTGGCGAAAACGCACGTATTCATGCCGTGCATAGAAACGCAAACTTAACAGTTCCTGGTCCTCTGTAACTGGGAGTTAAGGCCACACTTGTGCTACCTATTTCATGGAATACACCGTTGTGACACACAATATTAATGGACATGGGATTTTTTTGTTGCGTAGTGGAACGCATTATTTCGATGAATTTGCCACAACATTATCACGTCTCGACTGTTATCGCGGCGAGTGTTTCTTCATCATACTTTGCTTACACTTTTGAAATTTATCATTATTTATCATCCGTAATTGCGATGAATTAAAATTTCGGAAGCCTCGTTTTGTGTTCTCTAATTTGTATGTTATATATTATCAGTCGTATCAGAAAAGATAAGACCTATTTGTTGTAGAAGTTTCTGTACACGCGCCACCACGTGGCGTCCAAAAAATCTTAGGCTTCGAGGTAAGGAAGCTCCGTGGAAAACGAGTGGAAGCAACTTACCTACGCGGATAGACGCGCCTTGACATCTAAATATTAATGGATGTTTCCAGGTTCAAGGATGAAAAATGTTGCTGAGACCGTGTGCGAATGTGCTTCAATACCTTGGCTCTGCTTCGTGGAAGAAGCTTAAACGCTTATGTCGCGATTCCAGGAATCCTATCGCGGCTCCCCCTTCGATCCGTTGCCTTCTGGCATTTGGCTCCTCCTTGGCCGTGTAAATGCTTCCTCTCGATCGCCAACAAGAGCGTCCATTCATCTGTTTCCCTTATCGAACGATCATTCAAGATCGAGAAAAGTTATTTCGTTTCGGTGATGAAAAACTAATTCATGCAGGCGACTACCTATATTTCAAAGAACAAAGACCACGAATTGTGTAATTCTTAATTTATTCGAGGCATTACCGGGCGCTTTCCGTGGCTAGCAAGAAAAGTTCCCCAGAGAAGCGACGAACCACGTTCGGTTTTGCGCGTCAGCTCGAGCTCTGGGCTACGTTAAATGAGTTCTGCAGTTAACAGGGAATATCATAAATCCACAGCCGCTGCCGGTGCATTAACTCACGGTTCAGCGAGTGGGATAGGATATAATCAGGCCAAGTCGAGCTGAAGATGACGCCGGAATATATCCCACCCCCTCCTCCTCCCCCACCCCCAACCATTCGCCCGAGCAGGTCCATCCCCGAAATTCGTGAGATTATCCAAGATACCTATGATTAATACTCGGCCCGAGGCTAGCATCCGGTTTCGTTTGGCCTTGTTATCGATTCTGCTGGTGCCACGGAAAACCCAACACCCTCGCACGGCCACGTGATCATGGACATTAATTTGCGCCCGGCACGGCGGCGCGGCGCACGGACTTCGTTATGATTAATCCGACCGACGCCAACGCCGACGCGACGCGGAACAATGCACCGTCTAACCGAGTCCTCTAACGTCCCGGGCAAATAATGAACCCGAGACAATACAGTTTCTATTCAGCCATTCGCGGTGACGCTGTGTAAATATTTATCCTGCCGAAATTGTTGCGAGCACTCGCTTACTTCATTTCGTCGACCTTTCCTTACCCTCCACCAGCCCTAATCGTTGATAGGTGCTTAACCACCCATTTACTTGATTTTAAAAACTGGAGGAAAGCTCCTTTGTGGAACGGAGGAATCGTTCTCGCAGACACTGGAGGATAACGGCGGCGGCGCGCGGCGGTGTATGGACGATACGCGTGTTCGTACGGTTCGCCGGTAAAACGGCCCGACTGAATTACACAGTTTGTTCGATGCTCGCATCCGGCAGCAGCAACGGCCTGTATTTGCATACCTTGCTCGAACGATGAACGCTTGATTGTACGTTAAACCGAGTAAAGGGATAACATTAAACCGTAGCCGTAGGTGAATAGACGAGGGAACGGCTACGTGGATGCTGGACGCTGCCAAGTGAAAACCCAACCACTCGGTGGTTGAACGTTGCTGGGATCGAAGGTTCATTGGAGCGGGCGGCAACTCAAATGGAGATAGTCGCGCGACGAATATCATTCGCGTTGTCATGTTTTACCGCGACCACCAATGGTCAGGTCCTTCTGTTGACTGGCCCTGGAATTTTGTCGCGTAATTTAGGTAGCTGACACGCGATGGGATTAGAGTTCGGCACCAGGGTTGTTGTTTTGTCGCGTGTGCTGATCTCCCGGTGCCCCCGGGCGGCTTAACCACCTCTAATCTGTTCCGTGTCGCGCAACTTCCTGGCCGCCGGATTTTCACGACTCGAACGATTACGGAAGGGCCCGGGTGGACGCGTGTTTAGAATATTAATTGGCCCGATTTGGAGGAATCAAGGGAGCGCGTCCGTGAAACACGGGGCTCCGAGCGGTCCCCCTGTAATAACCGTGAATGCATTCGAATATGCACGCGCACGCAAGTTCTGCCGCTAGTTCTATAAGTATCAAAGGAGACGACAAGCACGTTACGAAGCCGAGCACGAATCGCGGGTCGCATAATTAGCTTGATTAATTCAGAGCTGAGGGGGTGGCAAAGAGACGTGAAAACCCTTTCAGTCCGCGCCCCCTCGATCCCCATAGCCTGAGGTTTTATGTAAATAGACGTGTGTAAAGGATAATGGCTCTTTCAAGTACACCATTACTCCTATCAGCTAGCAATAGGATTCCATCCATGTACATACATTCTCGTGACTTTCAAGCTATTCGATAATTGCGAATCAATTTCATATGAAACGTAACCCCGATAGCGGATAAAACGAGGTGGGAAGTTTCTTAAGTACTATATAAGAACTTGACGGTGGAAGCTAGTATTATGAAAGAACAACAACTTTCTTGTGAAAGTTAAAACGAGCGGCCCATTACACGCGCACGCAAGCGCTGTAATTGTAGTTTCTTGCACCAGGGTAACTCGTCCCACCGCGTTGCATGGGAGTCCATAACACCGGCGAACAAATTAAACGATCCCACGTAATCTTAATCTCGAGGAGGAGGAAATTGTTGTTAAACGGCCCCGAGTGAGCACGTATCCAGTAGGATAGGTACACGGTCGCACCCCAGTTTCTTGATCTAATCAAACTTGAACGCGCGGAGGTGTCGCGTAAACACGACGGGGAACCTTATCAAAAAGAACGGCCGTCTTCTCTTTCTGTTGTTTGACCTACTCTCCTGATCGAGCAACAAAAGAACCGCGAAGCCGTATCGAACGTGGCGAACTGCGGCTCCTTTTACAACCATCCCCCTCCGGTCGAAAAAGAAACAGCTCCGGCGCGAACGTTGTTTTATTGGGGGACGCGAGCAGCGTTTCTTTATATTTCGAGCTGATCTAGCGCGGCGACAGCCACGATTTACAGCCATCTGATATTTCGCCGCCAAAGACTCCGCCGGCGTTGGTTTTCCAACTTTAGTCACGAGACCGAAAAAATATAACACTCGCGCTGCTTAGACGTACGTACGTAATTCGTTATTTATCCGCGCTGGGTACGTGGCGTTTCTCCTTTTCATCGAGTGACCACGAATCGACCGCGCGCCGCGGCGTCATCCGGTCTTTTAAGCTGGGCTATTTATCTCTGGCATCGAATGACCCCCTCGGTCCGCTTCCGGTTCTCGTGCCAACGAGATTTCCAGCCAGAGAAGTGAACGCGGCGCTCTCTTTTTAACGGTCGGACGTGGAACGTAAGAAGGAGGCGAGCCGGTGAAAAGGGTGAGTCTGCCTGGAAGATGGTCGAGGAATCGTCGTGCCACGGATAAGCAGGGGCTGAAAGGGACGCGGGGAGTAGGGTTGTATTTTCTAAAGATGCTTACGCTTCAGCCAGCCGCGAAGCCGCGGCGAGGAAACCAGGCTGCCGCCTATATTTACTCATTTTCTTTTGGGCGTTTCTCAAAGGGAGCGTCGCCTTAGTCGCCGCTCGGCGTAAAAATGCGCAGCTATTCCGTCTTGCCTAAAGGCTTAACCTCGCATGCGGTAATCCGCGCCCCGCTCGAGAGCATCTCGTTTGGCAGACGGTTTCCCTTGGCTCGCGAAACCAGCAGATTCCGTTGAGACGATTCGACCCAGCTTCGCGCATTTTCTTCCAACACCTTCGCTGATTCCTTCCATGAAAATTGCCATCAACTGCCCGCTATATCCCCTCGACGGTTGCTCGAGAAACGTTCCGCCGGGACGTCGAATAGACGATTCGTATTTCAATAACCACGGTGTATCATAAATCTAAAATACGGAGGTATTCTCCATAGAAATGTTTTTTCATGACACGAGGTTCCCCGTTGGGATGGAAAGGAAAGACGACGAAGGAGCGGTAGAATGGAATGGTAGAAGAAAGATCAGGGAGACTCGGCTTGAACTATGCTGCCACAAAACTGGCCAAACTTAGCGGGTTTCTTCATGGTCTGATGCCTTCCTTGGCACAATCTCCTCGTCTTGCGCTTTAACTATTCCAGAGCCTTGACTCTGCCGACAAAAATCTTCTCTATTGGTTCTTACAGAACAGACGGACTGATTTACAATTTGGCAAGACTCGACACAGAGCCTGTCTTAACTAACAAGCTTCACTTCCTTCCCTCGAGCTGATTATACAGCTGCTGATCACCGGGCTGCAAATTGCCAGCCTGATGACTAATGTACACGCTGTTTTTCCTACGTCGGAACTGGACGACCCAATTCAGTTTTCCCAATAACCAGAGAGTGTTTCCTAAAGATTGCGCGGACGAAATTTAAAAGGATGCCCCAGAATGCTGGTATAAATCGCGCTTCTTGCCTGGACCGTTTGGAGAACGCGCGAATGTTGCCAACGGTGGAAAAAGTATCGCGAAGGAGGGGTTGAAACAGAGGGGAACACGTGAAATACACGGCACGACGCACGGAGATGCCGATGAAGTCTTTTTGTCTGGGCTCTCGAGTACGTTTGCTGTCCACGAGTCGTGTCTTTCAAGTTGGCGTGTCTCGTCGTCTTTCGTGGTTTCTCGATCTGACCGTGCTGGCAGTCGGTCTAGAACTTTCCGTTTACGGCGGCAGTCGCCTTTGCAATCGATTCTTGTTTCACGGCAGGGCGATGAATATCCACTTGAAATGCCGCGTGGAAAACGCGATCGAATCGTATTTCGGATTCGATACGGACTTAGGGGTCGGCCGACGCGATATATTTCTATCAGCCAGCCACACCGCCGCGCCGCGGAGGGCGCGTTTTATGTGCCCAAACGGCGATAAAGAAAATATCCTGCGGTATTCCTTGCAAATATTTTCCTCGGCAATCTTTGAGATTACTCCAGCGAAGCGATGCACATACTTGGTCACGCCGGATGAACACACCCCTGCTGATTCACCGATAGATTTCGTTACTGCTGAAATGTTTCGCGTATATGCGTGCCAGAAGAAAACGTCGAGCTGTAAAAAGTATTTTTATCTGTAGGGGAGACCGGGGCAGATTGTAACAAAAGTTTTCACAGTTTTTTCTCGAAAGTGTTTTCCTTAACCGGTTAACTGTCAATGTATCATATATGATCAAACAAAAATCTGGCCAATTCTGTCAATGTATCATATATGATCAAATGGAATAACTTTTTTGATTTTCAAAAGATTTGAATGAAACTTGGTATGTAATGATTTTTGGGGTCGCCGAATCTGAATTTGGCATCGGAATTGTAAAATTCAATATGGCAGACTCAAAATGGTCGAACCAAACTGGCTGACAAACATTAAAATACTATCGGGATATAGAAAAATTGTATATAGGGGTTTTTGGGGTCGCTGAATCTGAATTTGGCATTGGAATTGTAAAATTCAATATGGCAGACTCAAAATGTTTGCCACCCAGCGGTGACTTTTACTACTAAGCCGAAACTTGCAGATCAAAAAAAGCTCTTGCGGTAGAATTTATGGATGAAGAATTCAGGTATAAAATTATTCGAAACTTTTTCGTAGAAAATAAAAAAAATAAAAAATTAAACCCCTAAACCCTTATTTTTCAGGGGTTGCGGGTGGCATTGAAAAAAGTAACTGCTGCAATCGAATTATAGACAAGAAAACTTCACAAATAAAAAAAAAAATTTTAAATTTTTTTTAAAAAAGAATTGACAAACTGACCCCTAAATTCTATTTTTAGGGGTTGGGGGTGTCAGATGAAAAAATTACCCCCGGAATCGGTTCAGCGACTCAAAAAACCCCTGTATACCAAACTTTGTGTGATTCACTTAATTTTTCGATGTTACCAGTTTGGGCCCGAATAATGAAAAGGACCGTGCCAGTTAACCGGTTAATACAGGAAATAATTTACGTGATTTACTACTTACATATGTGGTGAACTGTTTGCATGAAAGTACGTGACAAAATCTTGGATACTTAGACATCTAGGTTCATCTTAAACAAATCTGAACTTTTGTTACAATATGCCCCAGTCCGGGGTAAATTGTAACACATCTGTTTTACTTATTTAAATACAAATACGAACACAAATAAACATTTCTAAAAAATATAAATGAAAACACGTATCATTATTAAACATTTGATATACATGAGTTAAACAATCCTTGCTTATTCATCTGATTCTATCAAAATGTTCTTCTTCGCTTTCTTTACTTTTGCCTTTATACTTTTTTTCTACTTTTTGGATTCTCGATTGTTTCGTTGTTCGTCTAGAGGTGTGTCAGCAAATAGCTTGCTTTATCACCATTTAGAGCGGAGTAAGTAGTAACATGTCACAATTTACCCCGAGCTTGAATTTTTGCGTTTTATCTCAGCACACGAGAAACTAAACATCAAATTACTAAAATGCGTACACATTATAAACCAATGTGTACTGATTCGTTTGCGACAACGAAGCAAAAATTCAAGCGGTTTCTAATGACGGTTATTATTAAAGTGCTAAGACAACATTTATTTACGTGCTCTAAATACTAAAATTCTGGGCTATAAACACAAAATGAATACATAACGCTCGTTTATGTCACTAAAACCGACGGTGCTAATATCGCCAAGCAGCTCTCGCATGCTGTGGGTTACCAGATTTGTCGTTCAAAAGATTTTACTTATGTTACAATTTACCCCGTGTTACAACCGACCCCGGTCTCCCCCACCTTTCTGAAAAACATACACTTGCATCTGCACAGTAATGTATCGCCATTCAAGATTCAAGCACAAGAGCTGTATATGCCTCGTTATCGAACAAAGCAAAAGTTGAATGAAACAAACATGCCAAGGTACCTATGCATATACGAGTACCTGCGTACTATCAATGTGAAAGGAGAAAATTAATGTCAAGATGATGGTTTTGGCCGATAAGCGGAAGCGTACATGAGATGAAATCTCCTTTCCATCGGGTAAACGAGCCCTCAAAATAAGGGAAGGGAAAACACCTCATTTCCGCGGGATGGTTTGGCGAACGTGGTCGAAGGATCGTTTTTCATTCTAAACGAAGTACCCTCGGGCCTCGGCGGAGTAGCGGCGACATTATGCGGGGTAGGGTCGGAAAAAATTATGCGGCTAATCAAGAATCGCGGGTGTCGTTCTCCAGTCGATGTATCACCGAGGATCCGCCGCAAGAAATGGCCGGGGTCGGTGAGCTCGGGTCAAGGGGTGGTTTTAGAAGGCAAAGGAGGGTGGCTGGAGCGTGGAGGGCAGCCCGCTAGCACACATCCGACTTTATGAGCCACCATCACTCATAGAATCTTCGCCGCAATCTTTCGCGAGAGCCCCTTAGAGAGGCTTCCAGGAGGGAGAAAAATGTCCGAGGGTTTGGAGAATCGATGAGTTTGCATTAAACATCTCCAGCCGGCCTCCCAACCGAGGATACTTTCTGGTACGGTAGCCCTGCCTGCCGCGCCGCGCCACGCCGTTCCCCAGGAATCACGAATCCACGCTCTAGATCCCGGAGGTATAAGGTATGAACGTTTCGAACGAGTGTCGAATCAGAAGGAGCGAGCTCAAACGACCCTCGACTATCGTAGGCTAGGCACGCGCGATTCGCATTGTTAGGAAAATGTTTCGGTACTGGTGAAAGGCCAGTCCTCAGGGAATAAGAACCTGTTCGAATAGGTTCGGGTATGTATATTCTTATACATATATATATGTATGAGCGCATGTTCATCCGGGTAGAGCAAATTAAATACAGGGTAAATTTTTTTTTTGAACATCTTTTGGTAAGATGAAGAATAAAGGGATCATTTAAGAGGTTCGTTTACACTGATTTATTACATCGAATGCTACATATTAGTATGTCGGGGGAGGGGAGACTAGGCCACAAGGGTACAGTGAAGCTTGTAGAAAATGGAAACAAATGGTCCCTCGTGCTTGTACCGATTTGTGTGACAGTTGATATCTGCTGGCCAATCCCATAAGTGTCTCTCTGGCTGTGGTATTTTCTGTGGGACGTAACTCAGTCACGTAGAAACGTAATGTGTACCGTTTACGTGCCCCGCGGTATTTGTTCTTCTATTTCTGGAGCAGCTCGTGCTATGTACCTTTAGGCTATTATTCGTGGAACCGGATGCAAACGCGTGGACTGGTGCATAGCATACGATACCCAAGGGACCATGTCCATTTTCCGAGGCGTACCTCTCGCATTCGATGCGATGCTTTTTAATTGTGCCACTCTTTCAAACTCTATGTCACCCGGTACTCTTTTCTTCCGTTTAACATCCTGAGATCAGAACCTGTTAAACTGCCAACTGATTCAGCAGTCGTCCCGAAAGCGGAACTTATTTCCAGGGCAGAATAAACCGTGGAATTTTTTGGTGTTGGATGCTCCGGACCGCGGGCAGTACGTGTCCTGCGGGCCAAAAGTAAGTGAAAAGTAAAACGAGGAAGGCAGGAAAGAAAAACGAGGACGCAGAAGGTACAAGGCTCGCCCAGGGCAATAATGATATCGGAAAGGTCGAGCTTATATTGCGGCGAGGTTTCCCCGATAGTTCGAACGGGAACTTTCTGCCAAAGTTGCGAAGCTTTAAAGCGAAGGCTTTAACGGGGCTTCGCGCCTCGCGCAACTCTTTCCCCCGTTAGAAGTCGTGTGGGGAAAGCGGAAGAAGAAGGAGGGGAAAAAAAGGAAATGACAGGTATGAGAAGAATGCCGGGCAAGTAAGTTCGGCTCGGGATATACTGACCTCCGTGTTCCCAACCGCGCCGCGTTCGAAGTTCATTTTCGATGGCCCCTCGAGTGTCTATGGTCCCTTAAGACTTTTATTCCCCGCGTATTTAATGTCTCGATCCGATCGAGAGAGTCCAGCTGGAAGAACTCCTCTGAATTGTCAGTGTCCAAGTCGCCGTGTACATTTCATTCGCAAGCATCAACTCGTTAGAATGAGCACTTCTGAATAGACTTTGTTTAATGTGACAAACTTCTCCGCTACTCGTAGGATATTCATACGCGTTCATTTGAGCTACAGTAGTCGAGTTACTAGTATGGGCGTATTTAATAATTCATTCGTATTAACACGCAATTGCACTTGAATGCGAGAAAATTTCTGCACGTGGGTTGATAAGGTGCCAGTGCTGATACCAGTGCCCGGCCATGTCCCAGTACCTGAACAGTAATGCGAATTTTATTTATTTTCAAGCTTACTTTTTAATGTAATTAAAAACAAAATATAGTACCATAATGCATAAGTATTTAGCAATATTAATTAAAATCATTATTATAGAAAATTGAAACTCGTTAGATAGAAATAATTATTTTGTAACACACTTCGTACCCATAGCAGATTTCGAGAAATTTCTTAAGCTTCTGTCAACACACTTCTGTCATTTACTAAGAAAATATTGACAGCATTTCTTATTTATATATTATAATAATACATTATTATAATTGTAAATAGATTTAAATTTAGTTTAAGATGGTTAAACTTGCAAGAAAATTAATATTTTTTTAAACAAGTCTAAGTTTATTTACTGGTATAAGAGTTTCGTGAATGTAAGTAATTCAGATATCTGGATATGCGTTTGTTCGCTTACTGGGACGATATAGTTCAGGTATTGGAACATGCAGTTTTAGGTTGTCCGCTTACTGGGACATCTGCATGTTTTCGTATTTTCATTAATAAATACGTCTATTATAATACATAAACTTTTTTTCAGTTTTCGATTGTATAATATTGTGTTATCTTTCACATTTCAACAACATTTTTTTATTTCATGATGGTTTTACAAATTAAATTAGAAGACAAACTTTGCCGCTATTCGTTAAGCTCTTTAAGCGTCCGGGTATTGGTACATTTACCTTACATAGTTAATTGGCTTGTTTTCATTGGGCTGAAATTATCCACGTACGCCGAACACTAATTTCCAATATTACGCAATGTGCATGGTTGTTCTGACATGCAAGGGTGATAGACCGCGATGTAGATCTGCATCTTCGTCACCTTTTTCAGTGTATTTTCGATGAGCTGCAGCATCGGAGGATACACCGTCGGAATACCATTCCTTGGATACAAATCTCTTTCAGAAGTAGCCGAAGATTTCGATCACGTCTAAACGTAATGGTCAGTAAATAACAAATGTGCCGCGCCTGGCCGGGAGGAGCAGTCATCATCCTTCATCGAAGTAATAGCTCGAGATGTTGGAACTTTTGTGAGCGAGCCAACGAAAGCGCTCGACGTTCTCTTGTTCTCATTCAAGTAGCACGAAGGAAAACTTTAGCCACCGATTCCGGCCAAACCTTCTGTTCTAATTCCCTCAATGATAAATCGGTAATAAGCTCGTTCGATGGCTCCAACTTTTCGTTGTTCTGCCAGGGCACGTAACTTTGTGATTCCTTGAATCAGGCAAACACAAGAATTTCCCCCAATTCCTCGTTTCTCGTTTAATTCTCACGCTTGCTAGTTAAAAGTCCCAGACATCCCCGTCGCGAACGCCATTGATTATTCCTTCGGCAAGTCCTGCTCCCTTCAACGCGATTAAATAAACGCTTAATCTGCCTGAGACTCGAATACGTTCGCCAGGTCGGAAGCAGAGGCGACGAGCTAGTAAAATCATTTTGCCTGTCCCTTATACTGGAATAGCATAGGAGAATGACGTTCCCAGACGGTTAGAATATGGCGCCGTAGCGTCGGTCAATGACGCGTTTTCTCTCCGTACAATAAGTTTTGTAATCCCGTCAGTTACGTGAACCTCCGAGCGGCAATTTCCTCGAGTCAGGTCAAGACCAATTTTCCCTCGAATCCACGAGGAAGGCACTCTCATATTTCCAAGCATCAGCGATGAATAAATATCACATACATTGTGTCAAAGTACCGGTATCATCGGCATCTCATCTCCAATCAGTTAGGTCGCCCCTTCTCAGCCCTGCGCCACGATAGGCGTACAGGCTTGCTACAAATTTGACTGCTTGAGAACGTGTACCTATAGCGTCGTTCCGAACATCCTCACGAGACCCGGATGTCCGTGAATTTAACCGCTGACTTCGCTCCAGATACGTCCTCCTCCGATCCACACTAATGGGCTCGGAAAAGTTTAATCTGTACCTGAGATATCGTATGCATTAGCGACGTGCTCGTATTATAAAGTTGGTTACTCTTACGCGACAGGTTCGATCAACGACGCCAGTGAAACGCCCGCAGAATATCGCCACCGACGCGACAACGCAAACACTTTTTAGCTGTGCAAAGGCGAGAGACATGGAACGGGAAAGACTGCAAAGATTACCGAAGCTATAGAATTGTTCTGCGCGGAGTTTTGAAAGGGACTTTTGCGTCCGTGGCATTGTACGAACGCCCAGCGAGCAGTTTCCAGCAAGTTGCATTTTGTTAGCGAGCACAATTAGCACCAAGTAATTTTCTCGGGCGAGGACCGTGAACGTGATTGATGCACTCTCTTGTTTTCCGGATCCTTCTGGATCTTAATTTATTTCCAGCAAATAACGGATCTTTGTCTGGCGAACTATCCCGTTAAGATGATTATAAACCATTATGCTCCGGCATTTCTGCTCAGCTGTGTAAGCCCTCTTTAAATATTCAAAATAGTTTCGCGTATGTTTGCGGCACACCGCGTCGCGTATCACTCGAAACTTTCTTACCCGGGGATGGAAGATTCGCGCGCAAGTACGCGCGTTAGATTCAAGATTTAATAGCTTCTTAAACTACTTGCAGCAAGAGCTTGCGTGAAGCCCGTGGGGGAAGTATCTAAAAACGCTGAGCGAGTGAGAAACTTTCTCTGGCAATTTTTTAAAGTGTTCGCGGGAGAAGGTTGGGAGTCACGTAAAATAGAATTAGAAACATCGGATCTGTAGACCTCATGCTCTGCCTGGAAAATCTTTCTCGGCGAGTTGGCGGGCTGTCGCAGCCTTTCTTCCACGGTACACCATCTTACGAGCGCGCTGATGAAAGTAGCAAACGGAACGGTTCGCAAGCTCTGACGCCGACGGTCCCCGGCGGTGCGGCGTTGGCGTGCGAATCTGTTTACTGACTCTATTCACGGGGTTGGGCGACCGTGTAAACCATCCTGCTAATAGAATATGCCCATATTCCGGCCCCGTAGGGAGCATAAGGGTTGAGACCCGTAACGAGTAACCTCGGCTTCTCGTTATCGCGATTTTCCCTCCCTTGCACCGCTGAATACAACTTTGCGCGCGAGCCTGGCTATGCAATCTGTGCGCTCTTGGCCGAGATCGTAGAGCTGTTTAACAGAGTTCCTCCAGGAAGGACGAAACCCTTGAGTTTCTCCAGGAAGGGAAAAAGGTGGTCGAATCGCTGTAAGCGTGGGTAGGTTTAATTAGAATCACATTTGATAGTAAAATACACTCGGCGCAATCGAGTCGCTTGCGACGCGGTACTGTTGAATATTTTAATTGAGTAATTAGAATCCCCTGTTGCCCTTTGCCCCAGGTCTTTCCCCTCGGTTTCACGGCATACGGTATCCGCCATAAAGGGCAAAGTGAATTTTCTGGCTTTAATGCTGCGGGTCACGGCGGCAACGAACGGTGATGATTAAAAAAATGGGGAAACAACCCCGTTACAGGCATTCCTACAGGGAGCTTCCCTCGTGAATTAGTATAATACGACCGATATTTAATTATCTCGGCTCTATTTACCTACTCTAACCATTGACTTCAATGCAATTAATTAGTGAGCAGCATCGCCGCTACGAGCAGATATCAGTGCGTTATTCCAACAATTTTATCCGTAATCGATTGTCTATTTCTTGCGCAATCATTCCGGAACCGGCGCAAACCGCCAGCGAATACCGCGTTTTAACGGCTGCTTTTTAATTTTCAAGCGGAGGCAAATTAATTCACGGAACAGCCGAATTCGTAGGAAAGCATCGATCGCTGGTAAAACGGGAATGTTGAAATTCTATGCAAGTAGCAAACGGAAGCCGGAGCTAGCAATCTCATAAATAGCCCAGGCTCAGGCGTGTACCGTGGTGAATCGTGCCGGTCGAACGCCATGGAATGAAACGATTGAAACGAGCAGACCCTTCGGCAATACTCGAGCTGAATTCAATGCCGAAATCGACGATACGATCCACTTGGAAAGAATCGGTGTCGCAGTTTCGAGCCAACTACGGCTCCGAATGGAAACTACTGGAACTGGTTGGAAAACTCCGTCATGAAACAAGAAGAGGGTAACAGTGCAGTGGGACATTCTGTAAGCGTGCTCGTTCGATCGTGCTTACAAGCGTTTGCCGTGAAACGACACTTAAACGAAGGGAAGTGTTCTTTTATCGGTCCAAGTCCTACCTGACGTTTCTGGATCTTAACAGACTTCTGTTATCGCTCCTGGAACAAATAACACGGACATATCGAAACGCGAGCATATCTATGGCTCGAGAACAAGGTGAAATGGCTCGTACGCTCGTACCAACGTTCCTTATTCCAGCAATCCGTCGCAAAGTCGTAATGTTATATTGCCGAATAGTCGTGCAACCCGTTCGGGACGTTATAATCCAGACGCATTGTTCAAAGGTTCAATTACGATCCCTTATCTCCGTGATGCATTCCGTTGATATTACATCCCGCCTGTAAATCAGGCAACCGATGGATCTAAGGGTTCACATCGCGTGTCGGCACTGGATACGTACGTGCATACACACACAGGCATGTACATATGTACGTCCGTCGGCCAGTATTACACCACAATTTCACTCCGGTTTTTCTCGTTTTCTCATTTTGGAACGCGAGGCGACGCGGCCACGAGGCTTTTCCCACTGTTCCTTTGATTGCACGAAACGTTCTTTATTTTTTCATTTCTGGCGGCGACTCTAAATTCACGAGTCGGGGTAAACGATAGGAGTTGCCCGAAAGGTATCGCTGGCCCTGCTTTCGGCCAACTTGGGATCTAAGGGGCAGATCAAATAACTGAAGGTACGTGCCGCGACTGGAAGGTACGAAATTTGGAAGATCACCAAAACCAGAGGGGATTGCGGTAGACTGCTCCCCCAGAAACGTTTGTTTAAAATAGTTGTTGTTTATCGCGCGACGGGGCTCGTAGGATTCTCCAACAATTTTTCCGTTCTCCCTGCCCACAAGACCGTATTTAAATCGACGACACTCGCGCGTGTACTACTCCGCGCTGGATACCGCGGACGTAAATTTATATTTGAATAAATTTGAATAAATATATCGAGAGACGCGCGTGGAATATTTTTTTTTCCCCACCACTACCAGCGTGTCGCTGCTCCTTCAGACGTTTAGACGAAGAATTTCGTATTCGACGGACCGATGATATTTATAGGAAATCCAGAGGAAAGAAACTTGTTTACTGACTCGACTACCAAAAGCAAAAACGACTAGAGGAGAGGATACGGGACTCCTCTTCTCCACAATTTTTGAAATACGTCTGTGCCGTGCTGTGCTGGCTCGTACGTCAAACCTTGATATATTGACAATCTTTCCAAGCATTTTCTGCCAGAGGAATTCGATCAATGGGTCCTCTTCCGACCCGTTTCTGCGTGTACAGTCTGAAATTTCTCCTCGCGCTGCCGGATCACGCTTCCCACCGATGTGTGTGCAAGGTGCACCGGCGCTTAGGAGTTTCCCATTTCTGCGGACATCATATCGGTCCCGTTGTAACGTTCGCTCCGTCTATAACGAGACCAGTCACCATGGGAGAGCTGCAGCTATCGGACGATGAATTAATTTCCCGACAACTGGTCGGTTGTTCGTTATCGGCTGCCAATCCCTTTGATACGTTCTTTAGGAGGGCATATCTATATCGTCTGAATATCGTCCGACGATTTCCACAATTTCGCATGTACCTCGTAACAATTTCAATTTCTGCCCCGCCGAAATCCCATTTTCCTCGGCATACAATGGGAAATTTTATCGAACGCCGTTCTGTTTCACCCGTCTGCAGGTTCTGCGCCAACGACCAACCCCCCGTCGCCCCCACCCCCACCCCCCACCCCTCCCGCCCCGACACTGTCCCGTTTTTCCACCATTTCCACCCACTCTCCTGGGATTATGTTAATGGCGACTCTCTCATCTCTGCGATCGCTGGAATCCTGGTTAATGGTGAATCGAGTGATTCATATAAAACTGCTGCCGATTCGAGGCCAGGAAGATAGTAGTTACAGTTACCGTCGCTCCGCGAATTTATCAGGGGAAACGAAATCTAAGCGAGAGATTCGAATCGCGGTCGCCAGTGGCTGAAATGTGATTTTCGAGGATTGCTCCTGAGCTCGGTTTGTTAGAGGTCTTAAAGAAGACTGGAAGCACCGTCGAAATGGAGCAACCGATCTTCTTAGCGTGAGAAACACGCTTGCCGGTGTGTAATGTGTGTAATCTAAAGCCCAAGTTGTACCACGGTTCCCATTCATGAGTTGGAATCGAAGAGCAATAGGGCCAGTGATGGGGGGGTGGAAGGGGGGGGGGGGAGGAGGGTAAAAGGCAAACGGTCCACGGGGAAGCCCAGCGTTCTCTAAATTATTGGTTCGCAAACTATTTGCATTAACGGCGGATCAAAGAAGGCGGTAGTTCATTCGGTCTAGTTAACGCGGTATTTTGTGAACGTTAGCCACGATTGTGCACGGAGACCGTACGTAATAGCCTGACGCATTACTGTTGCCGAAAGTCCTGCCATAATCAAGTACTTATTACAATTACCTGTGACTACGGCGCTTCGCGGGGGGCAACTTTCGGGCCACTCGAAGCAGAACTTTTGATGTTGCGATGCTGGTACAGCGCCTAACCTCGTTTCGACGCAAAGCACCAAGAGATTCCATATTCATCCAAGTTACTTTGACTTCGAGAGACGCTAGCTGCTCTGTCGCTGTAATGCTTTGTTAAAGAAGAATAAATTTCGTCGATGCCGTTGCATTTCCACCGAATCTCTTCGCAATCTCTGTTTACCCTAACATGCTTTGAAGATATCCCAGCAGGCGTGTTCAATTCAGTGATATCATTAGAATTTTGGGGATAGATTTTAAAGCAGTGCGATAGGGTTTGACGAGACAATTTCTCTAATGGTATATTCTCTATTTGTTTCAGGCGGATCAAGCCTGGCAAGCGTGGTCGCTGGAAGTAAGCCGACAAAACCTTTGAACAAACCCGATTTCGACGATATCTCTCCACGAAATGTCACTGCCATCGTTGAACAAACAGCGGAATTGAATTGCTTCGTAAAGCATCCTGGCGACAGAGTGGTGAGTAATGCCTTTCCTAGTTCTTGTTCGTTGCAGGAAATTTTGGATCCGCGCTGATCGAAAATTCTGGGACATTCGACGAAAATATTTACTTGGACCCCAGCTGGGCAAACACTCAAGTATTATATTTTAATCTTTTAACCGAATACCGCTGATAAAGAATGATAGCATCGTCCTCTACACCCGCGGTAAGGAGCCTCGAGATCGGTAGACTTTTCAACCGTTGATTACACAGAACCTATTCCCCTTGTCACCAAAAGAAATTGCGCAAAGTTTTCTCGTTCGCAGTTACAATGAACGCGGCTTACCGTTTATTTACGAGATACCTACATTCAGAGTTTCGATATTGTTTTCGGGCTGGCTATTGGAAGACGCGGGTTTCGTGGGGCAAAACTGGGAGAACGTTCCAGCAGTAGCCAGAGATTGCAGCACTTTAACGAGTTGGAATAAATGATCTTTACATAATGCTATTCAGGGAGCGTTGAAGCGTTAAAAGCGGCACAAACAACTAAATAATGGCATAATTGTGTGCATTTGGGTACTAGCATACCGCGTATAAACCGTATCAATATGCATAATGACTAGTTTTCAGCGAAATCGCACGCGCGCCGACCGTGTAATGTTTACTTATCGCTGCACGTATCCGCATATTGTCGCAATGCTTTCCCCCGCAACAGCTATTCGCTTCACGGATTTCGGGCCCCTGATACGCGTAAAATATTAATGGACCACGAATTTAATGGGGATGAAAAGAACGGGTAAATCCGTATCGATTGCCGGTGATTCATTCTCCATTCAGCCAAAGTTCCAGCTATTTATACTGAATAATCTGCAGTGAAACGATTCGTGCACCAAGGGAATCAAGTTTCCCCAGTGAAAACTGACTTTCGTTCAACAGAAATCATCGCGAATCCACCAATAAAATTACAGGTCGTCCAGGTCGAGTGTACTTTAACGCATCACTGAACGCCCATCGAATCTTTTCTCTTATCTCCGTGGTCTTGGAGCAGCGAAACAAGTGCAGATTGTAGCAAAATCGTCAAGAGTGGCTAGTGCGACCGCGTGCATCCTCAGCCGCTGGTAAATGAACCGATCAAGCATGCGCCATCAAATCGTTACAAAGGGTCTAGGGCCAAACTACCCCTCTTCGTGTAGCCACACAGGACGAAGGATCACGTGCACCAGGTACAAACGTGCCAGAGAATATCTGTGTGGACGTAGGGGGATGCAAATGCACCCTGAAGTATAGACAGCTGACAAAGATCAAAGGATATACGTTGGACAGTGAAGAATGAATCCGGTGAATCTATGAAATGGCCCAATTCAATGTGCATTTATTTATCCATTCGTGTATGTAGGATAAAGGACTCAATTACTGACACCTACCAGGATTACTGTCACCCTCAGCTGTTTTACGTAAAATAACGAATAAATCTTGTGACATAATGCATGAAAAAAATTTAGCATAGAATTGAAACTGTTATTTATACGATACAAAAAGCAACACTTCATTTTTTCTTCGATAATTTGGATAAAACGATCAAAAATTTGTAGACGGATATTAGGAGAGGGAAAACGATGACTTCCTTACTAGCAAAAGAGAAAACAAGGCGTTAAAGCAAATGCTGTAACTGCAATATTTAAGCTGTTAACATAACAAAATATAATGTTTTAAATAATATAAGCATCATAGAAAGTAATAAAGATCCGAATTCAACGATTCATTAAGTCTTTTTACTTATTAATTGGGTGACAGTGATTGGTACAAGCGTTTCAAGCATTTTGGTATTACTGTCATAGCATGTACATGACACGACGTAACCTTAAAATGACACAAACAGTATTAGGTTAGCTGTCAGTAATTGGGGTGTCAGTAAATCAGTGAAATACATTTGAAGGGTGTCAGTAATAGATCCCGAAATATATTTTTGAAATTGATGAATTTATACATAAATATCGATGTTTTAAGATCCACCAAATTTTTTTCATCAAGTAAACATATTAACCAATAATAAATAACAAGGACAACATGTACTTTTAGTATATAAGTACATAACTATAAGATAATATCAGCGTCAACGCTTAATGTGTCAGTAATTGAGTCCTTTACCCTACTCGTCGTCGCGTGGGTTTGCTTTCGGGATTCTGCAAGTATCCATCCGAAATGCTTTCGAAATACCCTACGCGGCATTCCCTTTTCCTGTCTGCCAACGTGCCGAGACGAAGAAACGTTGCTAATGCTGCAAATAGCCGGGAAGAATCCATTCGTCTCTTATTACGGGGATGCATTAGCCTGAATAATGCAGGAGGTTTGATACGGTGATGTATGGCCTTCTTAAAATTCCGTTGGAAACTGTTGCGCCGCACTAGATCACTGTTCCCTCGAAGAAAAATAGACGCCCCTGCATCTCGTTTGCCGGTGCACGCGCAACACCGAGCTCGATTGTAACTCTGCTCCCGGAAGTGATCTGTTTAATCGAGCCCTTCCCATCGCGTGTACCGGCGGAAATAGTTGGAGCGGCTTAGGCTTAATCGTGTATCTGTACACGAGCATGCGGGCGCAGAAGGAATTCGAAATGCGCGGCGTCCCAAGGATTACCATTCAATTATTCTAGCCGGTCAACCCTTGGTTCCTCGCCGCGCGCTCCTCCGACCCAATCCCTCCGACGTTAATGTGTTAATACAATAACACGGGAAGTGGGGAAAAGTAATTATTATGGTGCACCGATCCATCATAAACGGAAGCGTAACGGCAGCATCGGAGGATGCAGTTGAGATACAGGACGCAACAGAACACCGCGCATCGTTTCGCGTCCGCCTCTCGTAACTCCGATAATTGATTTAGCGACGGATCAGGAACGTAATACGTATAACTGCTTTGTACGGGGAGGGATCCGTTTAAACTTAGTTTAATTAAACCGTGGATTTATTGGGCGCCGCTTGATACGTACACACGAAGAGCGAGGGAGGCTGCACACCACCCCGAGACAAGGGGTTGCGTCGGTGTACCTGCTTCGCGGCAGAGCTTGGAAGGGGTAGTTACCGGATCGAGTAGAGGGTTACATGTGTCCGCGACCGTGTGTGGTAAAGGTACACGGGGCAGTGTATGCGGATGTACACCTATGCGCGAGCTAGACGGGGCAGAATATTGGGGATGGTCCCGGGAGAGGTATATTGTCGAGCATCAATTGGGATAATGGCGGCGGCGATATAAGAAGCGAACGTCCGCGAAGAATCCACGGGACCCCTCTGGTGAGGAGAGCCGAGCAGAGCCGAGCCGAGCAGGGCTGAGCGGATAATAAGGGCAAAACGAACAGGCAGGGGAAAATGTCGAGGAATTAGTCGGGATGCATATTCAGTCAGGTGAATCGTAGTTTAATGAAGGACAGACAGGTCTTGCCAGTTTGTTGGAAATGGTAAATTGGCGTAGACGAGGGCGTAGTTAATTGAGATGAAGGAGTTGCCGGGGAATTGGGTTGAAGCGCAACGACCAGTTGTTTTGTGTAAAGTGTTCAGCTCGAGCGCTGCACCGTTTCTTCTCCGTCGTCGTCGAACGCTCCACGTGTGTACGATGTACATACGTCTCTGCATGTTAACGAGACTAATGTATTAAAATATTTGCGTATACTCGGAAATAATTACCCGCGGAACGTACTGTCCCACGGATTATATACCTAATGTCTGTGAAGTACTTCGTCCAGTTGAATTTAAAGACGCGACGGTGCCACCGTATTTAAATATTTGCCTAGCCGAGTAAAGTTTCGCCGAGGCACATCCAATTACCGGCAACTAATTATACGGAACAACAAATACAGCCGGGTCGACTGCTGAAGTTCCAATTACCTTGATAGAACCCGATGCACGCCATTTTGGAGACGAAATGTCCGCAGCAGATATCTGATTAACACGATGGTTACGCTCATTAAAGTTCGACGAACAATTAATCGCGCGTTGTCTGTCGCAGAATGCGAGTTCTGCCACTCAGATTGAAATGCTGGCTACAGGCATTGATGAGATAATCGCGTGAACGCGTTTCCTTTGTCGCGAATCATCTTGTGAATCTATCTCCGTGAAATTACACAAGATTAATTTGGAAGAAAGGCGGCACAGGTGGAGACAGGCACTTGATCGTAGTATTGGCGCTTTTGTACCGTACGATCTGACTCGTCGCTCAAAGGAATTGTACAGATTGCTTCGATGCTGGGGGAGTGGAAAATTATCTTCCGATCTGCAAGTTATTTTCGCTTAGCACGCTTCGCGCTGGGTGTACGTAATTAAAAGAATCCTCTTCCAAGGAGAAGAAGGAAAAGCCACGAATATGCCCGGCCGGCAGGCAGACGCGACGCAATCCAGCCAAGGAGGACTTTTTACTTTCCACGGACCAGCTGCAACCTGTGTGCTGCAAGTTATCGCTAATGAACAAAGGAAATGCAAGTCAGCTCGGTGAAGAGTGAAAAAAAAAAAATGAGCAAAGGGACTGGGTCTCGAGGCTTTGAACCGAACCGACGCCGACGTTATCTTTAGACCGGCTGCTTTGTCGCAATTCCGTGAACCATGGTAAAAAGAACGGCAAGTCGTTCGTTCCGCTTTCTTAATTATCCAGAACAGTGTCGCGAGCCAAAGTATCATTAATCAGGAATTAATAATCGAACGCAATCGATTCTCGTCGACATATTGCTCCTAAATTCTATGCACCCATGGGAAGCATTTTTTCTCGCCCATCGTTGCGTCCTTTCAACTCTTAATCGCCGCCGGTTTAGAAAATTGTTTTCCACGCTGGAAATAAGCTGCAGACCGAGTCCGATTTAATCTCGTAATCGACGCGTCGCCCGGCCGGAGTAGTCGAATTGAAACAATTTCTGGAGGAAGAACGGAGAAGTGCAATCGTCAGCGAGGCGTCGCATCGCGCCGGAGACACTGGATGCTTCCGTCCTAATCCTCGCCTAGGACGAGTGTTTGTGAACGAGAGCATTCTCGAGGATTTCTGGCTGGAGCCAGAGCCGGGGGCCGTCTTTCGATTACGAACCTCTGTCCCGAAGTTTGCACAGCGCCCGAAGGGTCCTGTCCACTACCGACCAGTGCCACACCCACTTGCGCACCGTTCATTTCCAATACCTTATATTTGCGGATTCGCGGATGGACGAATCGGCCCGACCCAGCCCGGCTCGGCGCACTATCCTCCGCATCCACCGCCTACGGCTATCGTTCACCGCTTCCTCGTGCGTCTAATACGTGGACAAAGAACGGGTGAAGCAAACAATAACAGTGGAACGACAGGGGATGACGAGACGCAATCGAGAAGAAGCTTTTATCCCCTATCCGGGGGATTAAAGAACCACCGTCTGTCCGGCAAACGATTGCTCTCAATTAGCTTTATCTGTATTTACGCCGAGGGAGAATGCGAAACGGACTGGAGGGGTGGCAGCCGTTTGATTCTTTCAGAATTGGACAAAAGAATCGGGATCGTTTCTGCCGTTATCAGTGACTGTTCGAGCTTCTCTTAATCATGGACGACGACCTCGAGGCATATACCTCGATGTACGTGCTTCGATAGTAGAGATACTTAAGGGTTTCCACCCTTCGAGCTGCCGTGCGAGGAGCTGAAAGGATATACACATAATGGAATCGTGGTAGGTTTCTATATCACGGACGGTGAAAGCCATCTCGACCGGCGACACTTCGGTGTCAATTAATATCCACGCAAAAAGTTCGGCTTGCATCAACATCATTTCTGTTTCCCGGAGGAGACACGTTTAGAGGACTAAGCAACCGTTGATTCGGGCTGCGAGTGGTAAACGTAGCACAGCGAGCTTCCTTCGTCGGAGAATTCGTTACGCTCGCTCGTTCGATTCGCCCGACAGGAAACGACGGAGGCGGGCGTACGGCACGAAAACCAATTACGAAACGAGCAGTATCCGTGATTATGAGGCGTAATGAAAAACGCCACGTAATCCTGACCCGCGAATTTCATCAGGGAGCGCCGTCACGAAATTGTCCTCTTCAATTAGCTTTGTTTACGCCAGCAGACAGTGGGTGGAGGCCGGGGCGGGGGAGGAATAATCCTCATGTGTCTGCAAGAGTGGCTCTGTCAGCCGACACACAACAGAAATTGCCAGAGTGACGTGCGGACGGCGCGATCAGCTAAATTCCTCGACCACTGGTCACCGAATTGGCTTTATTGCCGTTTGTACCCGCTCCACGGATCGTCTGAATGCGACGTGGCTGTTGCGGTCACGGGCCAAGAGAACAGCAGACGAACGAGCCAGCCGATGGGACATGAACGGACTCACGGGGTTGGTTCGCGGTCCGAGATTGGGCTGGAACGATAAGGAAGCCCGTTACTTCATTGAAATCTGACGTGTAACAAATTGCTGCGCCGATAGGTACGTCTGGCGCTTCCGTAATTTTCACAACGGTGAGCTGCTACACGTGGAATTAAATTGCGGAAAACCGTGCGAGTCTAGGCGTAGTCCAAGGGCCCGTTCCTCCTGGCTATACGTACCACGGTTCCTGCAGAATCCAACAACTTGTTACCACTTCCTTTTTCACCATACACCGGATTAGCCAACGCATATGGTGCTCTGCGGGACTACGTGCAATCATGTCTTCCACCCCACACAAATTGAACATTATCCCCGTGTGTTCTCCAGGGCCGAAGTAAATCATACCTACCATACCTTTTATAAAAGAAAAGTCTGTCGGAGTATTCAAGCTACACGGGTGGAAAAGAAACTGCTTGCTTGCAGAAAGTTCATTAAAACGGAGGAAAACGAGGCCAGCGAGAGTATTTTCGCCGTTGTAACAAATAGCAGGAGGATTGACTTTAAATGCGAAACTTCTTTAAACACTTGGCGGAACGACAATACGCTTCGTTAACTCGAGTAATCTTGAACCGAGACTCGTGAAATTATCAAGCCTTTCTAAAAGCCATCCGTTAAAAGAAGGGAGTTATTTCCCTTCGTAGGGACGGCTCCAATGAAATTATTTTCTTTCAGGCTTTCATTGCCACCGCGCCGATAGAAACTCCCTCAGATTTCTCCGTGTCGAAGCATCTCACGGCAATGGAAATCGATCAACGACTTTCTTCGATCTCTCGCTACAGTATCCTGTTTTACTTTTTATCTATTTAGATGCAAATGAGGCTAAGCCGGCAGCAAATCAATTCAGACAACATTATCGTCGATGGAGAAAATTAATATCGGAATCTGAAGTCAGGGAAAAGCGTTGCCGGTTTAAAGCAGACGTAATCATAGACAGATATATAATTCGAAGACTTTATTTAATCATCGCATTGATTCAGTCTTCGTCATCCCGCCTGAAAGACTTGATCTACCGCAATGTAATGTGTTTAAGTCGAGTGAAGTGAGATGCATTTTAGTCGATATCGGAGAGAAGCCGCGACACAGCGCGACAAAAAAGCGCGAAAGTTCAGAGGGATGAGAGAAAATCTATGCTAAAAAGGACTTCTACCTTTTATCAGCTAAGCGCAGGCATAATTTAAATATGAGGCCCCGCGTGGAAATAGGAAAAGTCCGCGAGATATTGCCAGAGGGAAGATGCTATTGAGAAAAATTTGGAAGTAGGTTGCAAGGAAGTTCCGGGTCGTAACCTTCTTCAACAGTTCACGCTTGAGAAAATTAATAAAGTTTGGTGGCGGTTAATTGTTTTTTCCAGGTACAAAATTTTGGTGTGGAAAACGGATTCGGCTTGCCCTACACATTGTACCCTTAATTGTCCGATAATTGAGATATCTGAAAACCTACCCGCTCCGATTTTAATGAAAAAGTTACACCATAATTTGTTGGCTGTTTCATACCAGCCATTCGTTAATAAAGCAAAATTTATCAAGCCTCTATAATGAACGTGTCTCGCACCTATGAAAGATTACATTTTCTATCTTAATGCAGGACAATTACGAAGTTCTCCGTGTACTTTTCCCGTTTATCAAGCAATTAGTTAATCCTTGATGCAGTCACCGCGCGAACACATTATCTTTTATAAAAGAAAAGAAACAAAGAATTGCTTCCGCTGTGGAAAAATGGGTGCACATGTCAGGCTGACTTTCAAACAGTTTTCACGCGCAGCACATTTCACCGTAGGACAATGCACACGTGTGCAGTAAACGAAGCAATATCGTTGGCTTCGCAGCTCGATCGTAAAGCGCCTGAAAAAGTTTTCCGTAGACACTGGCGGAAACTTGAAAATTCTCTCGAAACGAGCTTTCACCCTCCGCCGGAAACAACGAGGCCGTTTCCTTGCGGTTGATCGTGAAACGTATCCTCAAGGAAGACAGAGTGTCCGCCGACCGGGAGAAATAAAATTTACGTCTGATCTCTGGCCGCGTTTTCTCATTACCATCTCCTCGGTATCGCCTTGTCCCGAGGTCCTAATGTAGTTTCGCACGGAAAGACGCGGAGAAGAACGGGAAGCTGAAAATACTCGGCATTGTTGTCAAACATGCTTCCCGCAAAATGTTACGCGATACCGGCTGACTAAAATAGTCTGTCTAGTAAGAAGGGGTGGTATCAACGCCACTCCAGACTAATAGTATCCGTTATCCGTATCCTTTTGTTGCGAATGCTAGCCTAATGACGCGGCATTGTACAGAGTACACGCCGCGAGAAGATACGAAAATCTTTTCTTAATGGAAAGCCGATGTCAGAACGAGGTGGGAAACTGTAAACAACCACGATCGCGATATTCGTTCTTAAAGGTTAATTCCTCTTAAGGGTTCGTTGTTGCCTCGCGAGCCTGATAACTCCGTGGTGAGAAGGATCGTCCGAGGAACGAACGAATCGAGCTTAAGTCAATCGCAATGAGCTTTGCGCCATTATTTTAGTATAATGGGGAAAGTAGGTAAACAGTACACAGAAGCAGTGGAACTTGGGCAGGCACACCGATATCATTATTCGTTGAGCAATTTAACTTTGTTAAGCGAGTCGAGGTAGTTATCGATTCGCACGCTCAAGGGGAAAAAATAGAGCGTCAGTTTTACGTACCTACCGCGGTTGTTTCGCAGGTGTGTACAGAGTTACAGACGGATTAGTTTATACAGTTCATGCCGTGAAATAAAGAGCCCGGTATTAATTTCTTGTCTTCAGTTTGTTTTTCATAGGGAATAATACTTTCCGTCCGGGTTATTTACGGGCAACACGGCACTCTACAGATTTACCAGATTAAAGGCGGGTCTCCCCGGCTATAAATTAAAACCTTAAGCTCGCCTCTTCCTTTTCCTCTTTTTCGTAGCGAGACTGTGTCGGGGATCCGTGCGAGTATCCATTGTAAGCGTTCCTCCGAGTAGGGGCCGAGGTAAAACGGTTTCATTCCGTTTCAGATTAATCTTAACCCGACGAAACGTGCTTGTTTTCTCGGAGAAGTGGCCTGCATTCCGATACGAGTGACTCTAATCGGATAGACGTTAAAAAACCAAACTAGTCGTGGAAAGGCACGAGTAAAGTTGAGATTCCGAAGTTGCGAGCCGGTTCAGGCTGAAAAGACAAGCACAGGCTGCACACCGTACGACATCCCAGGGGTGAAGACTCCGAGCAGACTTCCGACTCAGTGTTGGAACTCGTACATCCGGCTGTCGCTTACCGATGTGTCGACAACGTCTGTGCCACGGCTCTTGCAAAGTCGCTGGCTGCCTTGTGGCTCATTAGTTCCCTGTAAATTAATAAGTGGCAAGTTTGCTCCACCGCTTCATTTAACTTTCAGGGCACACCGGGCGTAGATTGAGAAAGAGCAAAGCGCTCGCGCATACAATGAAATCGGCTTCTCGTAGGTACCCGTGGCGAATAAGGGAGAAACACGGTAGGAGCAACTTATACGTGTGGACTCGTGGAGCCAATTAGCGTTCAAAAGCCACGGGTCAGCACATTCTATTCGTTAATTGAGCCAATCTAAGGGTTTGCCTTAGTAGATAGCGTCCGTGGAGAACGGCCGGAGAGCAGGAGCGCCACTCCTGCAGGGGTTAGAGACCAAGGGAGTCGTAAGAACTGGGAAAACAATCGAGAAGTTCAATCACTCTGGGGCAGACTCGAGAGCGGCTACGGCTCTGCAACTGCAAACCGCTTGTTGGGTTTTGTACATGTTTAGGAAGCTTTTCATTAAATGAATGTTTGATCACGTCTTTTCGACATCCAAGTTGGAATTGATGTATCACGAAGCATGCCAGGTCCGCGGTAAAAACAGAATCTTCAGGAAATATATCTATATACAGCTCAACGACAAGGGAATACGGCTTGAAAACGGCGAACAGTAGTGTACAGGAATTATCCTGTTTCTTTCCGCGGACTTGATTGATGACATTAAGTAGATTTCTTTTATTCGTCCAGGACCTGTGCTTTCCCGCCACCCCGGTTTTTCAATCGTGACTGATTCGCTCGTGATTAATGTCAGCCGTATCTTTTTCCGGTTTAACGATATAATACGCAGTGCTCATTTATTACTGTTCCCCGCGTTATTTATGATCGGTGGAGCACTTAATACTATTTCCCCGGAAGTAGCTTTCCTTCTCGAGCAAGCCGCGGGCGCGGGGGCGTGTGCTCGGCTCGCTGTTGGCCGCTGGCGACGGGGGGGTTACGTAAGCGAAATTTATCGGGCTGCCCTGTTTCTTCAACTTTTAGCGTCCGTCCGTATTCCGGTCGTTGAATCTCTAATTTACTATCAATTTCGTATTATGAATCGCGCTACGTCTTGGCCGACCTGCGAGTGGTGGGCTGCTGGCAGAAAGTCGAAATAAATCACGGGGGTGGCAGCAGAGGAATATAGAATCGTAACGGTTATTGTTTTTCATCGTGGCCCACCAATGCTGCATCGAATATTCATGCACCGCGGTGAACAAAGTAGGGAATCGTTCCTTTTGAAATTAAACGCGGGTCTTGTTAAAGAAAATAGAGGGAGCGTCGTGGGCAAAGGGGATCGGGAATACTTTGGTCGGGCAGACGCAATAAATTGGTCGAAAAGCGGGAAGATGGAAGAAAGGACACGCAAAAACTGAAGCATCCATTGACCCAGTTTCAAATTGTTATTGGAGCAAGCTCTTCCGTCTGGCCGATAATTCTCCCTCGCTTCATCTGCAACAGTACGCTGGCCCGATGGGAAAAGAACGAGGACGATAATTTCAAAAAATAACACGAGGTATTAATAGAGGGAAGAGGAGGAACTAACTTGCTTAAAACATTCGACTTACTCGTTCAGTATACTTTATTCACCATGTTCTTACTGGATTGACAGCGCAGACAAAGGAGATTCTAGGCTAAGAAAGATTTCGCAGAGAAGGTGGAGCAGGCGAGAGGACAAAGTCTACGCCGTGGAAACTTTTTAGCCTTTAATCTAAAAATCCCCGAAAGAAACGGGTCCTGATATCTCCCAACTTGTCCGAAGGATTCGCAAGTACACGAACGAGTTTTTCTCATTTCCCCTTCGCTTTCCTTTCCCCCAATATCCCTGACTCCTAGCTGGACTCATTTCTGGGGATTTCTCTGTTCGTTTCCCAGGGTCTGGACACCGAGACCGCGTTCCAGGTGCCATCGAGGCCACTAGGGCTGACGCTTCTCTTCGATTATAAACTTCTCGCTCATCCTCGGGCCGGTTGTTTCGCTATTGGTCCCCAGACTCCACGGTTGTCTTCTCCTATCTCTTGTCTGCGCTGCATCGACGTCACCTTGGCGACCGAGGCGCCAGAAGGAAGAGATAAAACTCCTCGGAGGGGGTGAAATCGAAAATAAGACGGGGAAGAAGGAAAAAAGGAATCCGTGAGCGACGCAATCTCGCACACCGTGGAAACGATACTAGCGTTAGACTCGTGGAAATCTCCTTCGGGAATCTTCGCCGCGGGACACCTGCGCTCCGAGATCTCTTCTGGAGATCCCGGGAAAACTCGGGAACGCTGAGCAGGAGGCCGTGTGCACGTGTGTGTGTATGTGGATATGTGGATATGTGGATATGCGCGAACAAAGGGAACAGAGAAAAAGGTATTTCGAATGTTTCGTTCGGACGATAGCCCCGCTGCTCGTGAACCGTCTCATCGATCTCTGGATCGCCCGATCGTCCGATCGGCCGGCGATGGTGGGTCACCAGAGGCGCGATCCGGTCGATCAGTATCTCTGCAAATGGAATGTGGACATTGTACTCGATCTTCCTGGCATTTTTGCCCGGCCGCGATTCAGGACGCATTATTGACCCGCACGTACATTTGTTACGAATGCCGACGAAATTCGATTCGCGGCTGGACGACAGGAAACGATATCGTTGAGTAAATCGATGGTGGAGGAGCGTGGATTGAATCGCGTTCTTCGCGGGTCGACCCAGGTATCATAAATTCGCTGGTAAATTGAAAAGTATCCTAACGATAGATACGTGGTCCGAGGAAATCATACACAGAGTGAGATGCTATTCGCATCTGATATTGAACGAATTCATTTTCGCGGAATGACTACATGACAGTTAAGCGTCGAACGGGAAAGCAGTTTACGCTTACGGACATCGGTGGCAGTAGAATAGACCAGTCTCTCGACAGCTTCATTACGGTCTACATGATTTTAATAAAGATGGAAGTAATTTGAAAGTTTAGCCCAGGGGGGTAACTGGGGCCATCGAAACTTTCGATATTCCAAGGATAACGATCTTGTTGAAACGTAGCGTGCCAGGCCACCCTGAGTTAAAGGCTAAAGAGGTGTGAACTTACGACAATTGGATGTCAGGAGCAAACGTATGGCGCTATTGGGAAACTTCCGGATATCAGGTATTCCTTTCACACGGCAAGAAGACAATTTATGGAGTTCTTAGTATTTTCTCCTCGTGAAAACTGCATGGGATCGTTTCAAATTCTTTGTTACCCTCTGATTTAGTGGTCAACTCTGCACAGACCAGGACCATGGAAATATCAACGTAGACCGTAGACTGCAAACATGAAGAACAAATTTGTTGCCCTCCGGTATGGTTGAAAAGGTTCGGTTCGTGCTAACACGTACGAACATTTCGCTAGTTTTCGTTGGCAAATCGCTCGTGCTCAGCGGAGATTGTTTATGCAATTATTAACGGTGACGGGAGCCGTGAACAATGGGAGAAAAGGGCCGAGATTGACGGGCGAGTCGATCGATCGAACGAACAGGTAAACGCGAATTCGTCGATGCGTGTAAACGTCCGATGTTTGAGGGGCGGGGGCGGGGCGGGGAGCGAACGAGAGGCAGAGAGGAAGAGAGTCTATCGGAAGAGGGTTGGCAGAGCGAGACCGGAAGAGAGGGCAAAAAGGTGGGACAGTGTCGGCATTTCGAGGGTGTTGGAAGCAGCCCAACATCCAGACAACGTGAAATAACGTTTTCAATATTCTCCAGAATTTTGCACGAAAGGACTCGTGAATTTCTGGTTCGGTGTTCGCCCGATTTTTAATTCGAGGGGCACCGAGCAGCCGAGTCTAATATTAGACATGGTCGGAATTTCCCTCAGATTTCTCGAGGGTCCTGCCATTTCGGTTTCGGAAGGAAGCTCCGAGGACGCGAAAGTGCAACGCGGTAGAAAATTCTTCGCAGGCCAGTCACGAACCACGGGATCGATACTAAACCACTTTGATACTGGCCGCGAAAGAGGCTCAAGTTTTTTGGGGGATGAAATGGCGACGAGACAAGTGGATGCATCGATACGTCCAACTTTCACAGCCAGATCTGTAGTGTATGAAAGTTCTGCCGTCAAGTGAAATCCAATTTAACACGTTCCTGCCGAACTTGACCGCTCCTGTGCAGATCCACGCTCTTGATAGAAAATTATTTGAAGGCCAGAGGATACGCGGAGCTTTCGGAATCAATGGTCACTCTATCTGCGTGAAATCTGTGCGTCGGGACGAGAAGGAAGCGCAAGGTTGAAGGGATGGTGGGAAGTACCAGAGGCGAGAAGAATGCGGAATCAGAAAGCATGAGCAAGGGCAGAAGAGGGAGATGAGGGGGAAGGGTGAAAGAAGTTAGGAGCGGTGGAGTCGTTGAAGGGGGATAAATTCATTGAAGTGGATAACTGCATTGTGCCAGAAACACTGCAGGGACACATCCGATTATTGGGAAGACGGGATTTCGGCATTTCTTTACCGTTTGGCCGGATGCCAGGGGATGTTGTTTCCTGTCGTCGGAGGCCGCTGGCTCGGAAGAATCGGTTCGGTTATTGAAATAATGCACTTTTATTGCTCGTCCAAACTCCTCGCCGTGAGCTCGGTTCGATCTTGGAGAGCCGTACGCCGTACGCCGCTGTGTGTGGCGGAAATCGACACGGCTGAATAAAGCTGTGCTGGAATACATTGTAATGTGGCCACCGCAGCGAGCTCCACGCCGAATTATGCACCCTCGACTTTATTTCTCGATGACTCGTTCCCGTGCCCTCGAGCATCGTTACTTTTTGTCTTCTTATCCGGTTAGTTCCCCAGCTTCTACGAGTATATCGTGCCCGGAATGCGGTTTCCGGCCACGAATATACTCCTCCATTTTCCAGCAGCAATATTGAGGGAAAGCAGCTGAAAGGAGCTACAGCGGCCGAGATTATCGCAGAGATCCGATATGGAATAGCAGCTTTAGAAAGCATCCAGACATCGGCACCGATGATTCCGAGCTGTTCCGGTGTTTGCGAAACTCTATCATTGCCTTTGAATTTCTGAGTGGTCCGTTTCAGCCATTTCAACTGCTGCTTTTCGTTAATGGCGTGTAGAATTACTGTACTATAGGTATCAACGACGCGTGTATAGTAGATTAGGATATAATTCGATGGGAGGGTGTGGAGATTTCAGTGGTCGCGGGCCGGCTCTGCCATGACGTAATATCTCGCGCCGGTAGATTATACGAACAATGTGGGTTTTGCGTTTGGGAGGACGGCTGGATTAAAGAGAAATTAATGAGGAGCGGGCCCGCAAAAACGTGTAATAATGGGCATGTGAATTACGATGCGGTCCCGGGAAGGGGGTTTGCGATATTCTCACCCGCGAATATTTTAGATCGGTTTTTCGGCGGATCGGAATTTCATTATGTCTATTACGTAGTTGGAAGCGCGTAGATAACGTAAACAGTGCCTATAATTTACACGGCACTCTAGGGAGTCTGTGAGCCTGCAGTTTCACGGAAATTCCCTTTCTCCCTTCCACTTTAAGTGTCCCGTCGCGTCGGGTCGCGTCGGTGCCGCGTTATCTTAAAAGTAATCCACTATTTTGCTAAACGCACTCTGGGGCTCAGCATTTTTTTAGCCCGACGAGCCGAACAAAATTGCAGGTTATTCCGCTTCCGTGATAACCGGAAGCCTGCAAGCATCTCGCTCCCCTTCGATAAGGGGATACCCTGTATCAGCCCCCTGGACTCGCTAATTATTCCCCGAATGCTCTTTCAATTACGTTTATTCGTAACTCGGCGCATAACGGAAATGTCTGCAATTACGCGTTGCACTTGTAGAATTCCTCTGTTCGGCGGTACTGAGCTACGTGTTCAGTGGAATAAATTGCAGCGAACATTTCGGGCACTCGCAATTAATATAATGAAACGAGGGGCGAAACGATCGGGGTAGGTGATGGCAGAGGATCATCCGAGCGCGTAACGTTTCGTTTGTTGCATGTTCTATTCGAGGCTCAAGGGTGGAACAAAGAGTACCAGAAACGATACACGGCCGCGTATGAATCTTTCTGAACAGTGGCGATTTTTCAGAGGTATCGTCAGCGATCGTCCTTTTTTTTTGTCCGCATTTCACCCGAGCGTTTCAGCGGCGCGAAACGTCACGGACGAATTCGCCGCATCCGTCGGCACCGAATCGCCGGCTTATTCACGCTGCAACGATGAAAGAGGAAAAGTGCTTCGTGCTGGCAATAAATAATAACGAGATCCACTCGGTCGATACGCCTCGCGAACGATATCATCCCGTGTTTCTCTCTTTTCCACCCTCATCTTCTCTTTTCCATCTATGTCTGACCATTCGTTTACCTCTTTCCCTGCTGCGAATCGATCGCCTGTCGTCGGGCCGAACGTGATAATGGCTCTTGATTTCTACGCGAAGGCAATTTCTTTGCCTTGAAACCAGCTTTAGAGAAGTAACGCGTTTAATTAGTTTCCCATTCTCGGCACTTGGAACAGTGTATTCTCCCTAATTGCACGGGACGAGCGTGAAATCGAAAAGATGGGCAAGCCTGAACCGGCATTCAAAAAGGACAATTGCACCGCCGTCGTTCCATGACGGTGGAAGGCTCTTCTCGTGAAAATAATTCTGGGCTGGCTCTGTCCGGTCACAAGGAAGATTCAGAACAGGCTGTTCATTCACGGCATGACGTCGAGAGAGGAACGATTCGTGCTGGCAATAAATAATAACGGATCTAGCCGCTCGACGTGCCTCACGAACGACGACGTTCCATTTTTTCCCATCCTCTTTCATCTCTTCTCCGGCACGGAATGACTACGTACCGTCAGCGGAACGTAATAATGGGCCGTGAACTTTACACTGCCGTATCTCACACCCTCGTTTCTCAGCCCCTCTCAACTTCTCTCCTCCTGCCTCTCGTTCTCCGCCGAATTCTACGTCGTTCGTCTACGCTCCGTCCAAGCTCCATCTGTATTCCCCTCTTCCTCCGAGCACCAGCGTATTCCGGTGTAACGGATAACTCTTTATTACCAATGGGAATTCCAAGTTTCACGCCGGTGCCCCCTGGAGCCAGTGTCTGCCGATATTACGTATGCTAATGCCGAAACCTGAAAATCCACGCCACTTTCTCACGAATTCTCCACCTCTTCTCCGCTTTTCTCGCCAGTCTTTCTCTCTCTCTCTCTCTCTCTCTCTCTCTCTCTCTCTCTCTCTCTCTCTCTTTTTCTCTTTTTCTCCTTTTCCCCGCTATCTCTTCCCCCGTGATTCTCTGCTCGCGGGTAGCTGTTGCAGCAATGGAAATCTGTGTACTTCATCATCGAGTCCTCGCATCTCTCCGCCGCGGCCGAAGACCTTTTGCGCCGGAATTCCATTTCTACCCTGATATATTCCTACCTCGTTGTCGCGTCGCGTCGTTCCGCTGCACACTCAGCCGCGCGACGGATCCATGGACGAAATTTAAAAAAAAAAAAAAGAGAGAGCGAATACGATGGTTGGTGGGCGATCGGGAAATTCGAAGCGCGGATTAAATTCCACGAGAGGGCTAACTGGCTGATCGCCACCCTCTTTCGACGTGACGACGCAACCCTCTCGTGTTTCGAGCACCGAAATGCGAAGCAGATTTAAATCCGCATCGATTATGCAACCGCCCGCGTTTCAGAGTTCATTGACAGTTATACACTGGCGCGTCGAGTGAAACTTCATCGCTCGATCGTACGATTATCTTCGTTCCACTGTTCCCGATATCGATTCGAATGTTTCGTTTAGCGTTCAGGCGTACCGGCTCGACTCGATCGTTTCGCAATTAGAAGAATTCCCGAACCCGCGCCCTGGAAGTGACAGGAGTGCCCTCGGTTTTGCTAGCTGGTGCCGCGCGTGTCTCGGCGATAAATTATAATAATTCGAGGGGGGGGGGGGGACGTAATCGGCTCAACAAGTTGATATGTCAAACACGTTGCTGGGTCGCAGTTAATAACGTTAATTCAGTGGCAGTCGCGTAACTTTGGGCACCGAGTACAATCTCGCAACGGTGATTAAACCCGTAAGTAGAATTCGCGTTTCCGCGTTTCCACGGGCCGCCGCTCAAAACTGTGTCGACCATTTTCTGGCGACGAACTGCGCGATCAGCCGTCATCCAGTTTGCCAGGAACGAGTGGAGTTTCTGGTCGTTCCGTGCAATTGGGGATGGAGCGGATTAAATGCATCCAATTGCACTCGGAAATCGTAATGGCTCGTTTCGAGTTTTATCTTTTTTTCTTTCTACGATAGGATTTTGTCGCGTGGGTCCTCGTGGCCGTTGCCACGATTTCACAAGGTGCCGACAATTTTTAATAACCTAAGCATCCAATCTATTGAGGCAATTCATGGAAAAAGGGCAAATAGGCTTATGTGCCCTTTTTCCTTAAATCGTTTAAATCGACTCAGGTGTATGTTGTATATATATATATATATATATATATAGAGGAAGTGCAGTATATTTGGAATACCAGTTTGTTTAAGACGAATAAAAAATTACGACAGAGGATGGGAACAAATTAAACTACATAATATCATAGGGAAACTAATAAACTTTCATATTTCTTAGTGTCAGTAAAAATAAAAAAACAAAAAGTAACTGAAATTTTGGTTTGAATGAAAAATGACAAGAAGTATCGATTTCGTTAAGGTGCAGGTAATTTGGAATACCGATATTCCAATTTACCTTCACTTTATAAACTTAAACAAAACATGTAGATAATAAAATTAGTTTATTTTATGACGTAATCAGGCTAAGAAATCACAATTAAGGAACAATTTTATGTAGATATGTATAAGACAATATTTACACAAATGCTAAAAAAGGTTATATAGGTGACAGACGAAACTGACGCGGTGGTAGCCATTACGCGTGAAACAAAAGCACCGGTAGGCTTTGGAATATTTCAAATTACCTTCACCTTCGGTATTCCGAATTAGCAACATGGCATTGAAACCTAAAATTTCATGTCACACTTTGTATTCTCGAAATTATCGCAAAACTGGCACGGAACCATAGAAGGAACATGCAAATGAGTCGATTAAGTGTTTAACACTAAAGTTTTGACATATTTTAACCATGATTGGAACGATTGAATACGCGCTGAAAAAGTTTCGCAGATTGACGTTTGCTTCCTCTGCAGATTAAGTCGAAAATGTAAAAATTGCGGTTCATCCACAAATGTCATTAGTGAACAGGTCATTAGCCCCTATAATCTACGGTGTTACAAATTAAATAGCGTTAGTAGTTTATTAGATACTTCGGTATTCCAAATTACCAACAGTATTCCACAAATATGCTGCACTTCCTCTAATATATCAAAGCACTACTTATCTCGCGTTCAGATTAGCTAGATGCTGTTTTATTACGTAAATAAAACGCTGAGCAGCCGCGCTACCGTGCTGTCGTGCAGTACGTACTTTTGTTTCATAGAGGATTTTGTGTAAGCGAGGAAATATGGAAAGTGAGGCAAGTACCGAATCCGCAAGGAAAGAAGCTAATTTAGAAATGAAAATATTGATTTGGAAGACAGGTTGCTGCAAAAAATCGAAGAAAACTAATACTTATTTAAAACATTACATTTTTTGTTTATTTTTGTGCTTCATTTTGTATTTTTTATTTATGCAATGTAAAAAAAATGTGTAACGAAGTAAGTAAACAAAATTATATTTAAATAATTAAACAAAGAAGCAACTTTGTTACGAATTCACCACATTTACGGAAAAAAGGCACACAAACCCACTTGCTTGAAACTTATAAATAAAGACAAATATCATTTCCAAATCATGACTTCTGATTTCAGAACGTTTGAACGACACGATAACTGCATCCCTAAAAAAAAATGGATTTAATTGCATTACTTTTTATTAAGTTATACTATAATGAAAACTTTGAAATCGATTTTCGTGAAATGGCATTTTGGCGTATGTGCCCTTTTCCATCAATTGCCTCAATTCTCACGCCGATTGAAGTAAATGGCACAGGTACCTGACCATTTCGAAAGATCCATGAATATAGTTTGCTTAATGCAATCGTAGCTGCACCAGGAATAGAATAATCTCAACCCTAATGGAGATTTTTTTTTATCAAACTCCCCGGCGATCGGTTCTTTAATGTTATTTCGATAGAAAGACGACCGAGTGGTTCAATAGAGATTCATTTTCTGCAATAGAATCGTGCCGCTTAATTAATAATCGATCTCGCAGTGTTCTCCTTCTTTTTCATTTTCTTTGATACCTTCTACGCTCTTCCATGTCCCGGTGTCTCGACGTTTCTACCGACGCACCTTCGTCACCTGGTTTTTGTAATCGAATAAAAGTTTCGCGAGCCAGCTGATTGGCATTAATTAAATTCCATCGGATCAATTTTCATTCGTTACCTTCCGTTTCTAACCGAGCGTCGAACTTCCTCTCGTATTATACTCTAAACCCTCCCCGTCCTTATTAAATTTCCTTCCGAATCCGTTATCTTGGATTTTGAATTCGTTATAAAATTAACACGGGATCTATTTTACGCCGATAGTCGTCGATCGCCCTGATATATTCCTAACTTCACGCTAACATGATTGTTTTCGCATTTTCCCCGTGATACGTTTTATCGCGGTTCTTCTATTCGATGGAAATGGAGCAGGATAACTCGCGTTAAGCGTAGAAACGAAAAAGAAAACTGTCCATGGCTTCAAAGGTACAACGTACGCGTGCTTCTGGACTTATTGCAAAGCGATCTGCTGGAGCAACATGTTTTATTAACTGCTCCGGTCGGTGTTGGCGGCAGCGTCGCTTAGCCAAAGGTGTCTCCTATGTTATGGCGGGTCGTAGCGGGGCTTCCCCGAAAGCATGAACAGAGAATTTATAGGAAGCTGTTTCCTGGGGTTATGGTACTCCGATATTAAAGGTGAAACTTTGGAGTACTCCTGGATCATTTAATTAAGTATTCGTAATGGAAAGGGAGCCATTGGTGGAGCAGGGGATATTGCAACCGTTCCTGTTGCCCAGGAATCACTCTCGTAACAGATGAAACGAATACTGCGGTTCTGTTTCGATTCCCCGTATTTAGTAAATTAGTTCGGTTACTCGTTGCACAACCTTTCCACTGCTCGTGCTTTTAAACACCTCGCACGCACTTTTAGACGCAGCCGTGTTCAATATTAACTTGTCGATCTAGGAATGGCGTATTTCCAACTAAAACTCACTTTGTGGTAGACCAAACGATAGAAACCCTACATCGATTAATGCAGTCTGGGAGGAAAACCACTCGCGGGAAGCCGGCAAGCATAAAGCGCATAGAGGTGCCCGGAACAGGAACGCGGAAGGCTCGTATAAAATCGCATTATCCCGAAGGTGTTGTTCCGTTTGCCAGGGGTTACTCCCCGTCCCAGAAAATTTTTCCGCGTCCACGCCCTTCACGAGGCATTCCCTAGATCGCGAAATATTCAGCAAGTTATGTGTGCCTTTCGGTTGAGCGGGCAGGGCGGCCGTGAAATCGCGTCGCTAGGAATTCCCTTAACGGGCTCCTCGCGCCCGGCGAGGGGGTGGAAAACGAGCGCGGAAGAGGCGTTTCCGCGATATAGCCCGAACCGTGAGACAATAAACGCCGCCTCTGTCCAAAGACCCCGCAACGTCGTATAAAATCTCATAAATAAAATTCTCATAATCCCGGGACCAGCAGCTAGAGAGGAACCGGCTGCCTTATATTCTTTCTTAATTGTTTTCGCCCGGTGGCTGGCTGCGCGACCGTTTCCGGGAGCGTCGGAATTTAAAACCAACGGAGAAAACGCGCCATACGTTTCGGGGCAAGCTTAAGAGAGATCGACATAGATCGTGCTCAGACCGCAGCAATTTCCCGCGCCCCGCCGAGCCGCACAAGTTTCGCCACACGTGCTGGTGCGTAATACCCTTTAGTAGGAGGAACATTCGGTATTTCGATAACGAGCCGCGCATCGCTGCACCAACGCGACGTTAAAGTAACGCTCGAGTACGTCCGGTGGATCTTTCCACAGCGATTCTCAAAGCCCACCTCGGCAGAAAGGAGGTTCGCGCGACAATCTGACACGAATTGTTTCCGATCCACCTTATTCCTCTTCACGGATATCGTTATCTTTTTGACACAGTATTGCCGGGTTCGTTCCCCGCCAATCCCTTCGTGCTTTTCTCTAGTACAAATACAATCTTTCCGGAAAGGGGAAATTTGGCTGGTAGTTATAGCTTCCAAGCTTCCTTCTCTGATGCAGCACGGTCTCTCTCTCTCTCTCTCCCTCTATCTCTTTCTCTTTAGTACGGCCGCGTCTATCATTATTTCTGTCGAGCAGGTTCGCCTAAGAATTTTTCCCAAGTTTAGCGTCAGTTCGGCCTTTTTTGTTAGCAGACAGAAAGATCCTTCCAGAATACGAAATTACTCCGATTTCTTTTAACGAAGCGCCATTCGTTACCAGGCCCCATTTACCCTCTGCTTCGTCGAACGAAGAAGAAAAAAAAAACAAAGAAGGCTGGACGAATAAGTGCGCGGGAGAAAAAGAGTGTCGCGGGCTACTCACTAAACGGCGTCTAAAGCTCTGTCCGCAAGCTAAGTAACGAGCTTTCGACCAAACTTTTTTCCTGAACGGCTGCCAAGTGGTCGAGGAGGTCCCGAGAGGCTGAAGGCGGTCGCGAGGGGGCAAAAAAGCAGGAAAGTAGAAAAAGAAGAATCCGGCACTCTTTCGCGAACATTTTCGCCCTCCAGCCAGCTTCTCCCTTCGTAAGTTTTTTACCCGCGACAAGCTCTCATTAAGCTCATTTCCCGCTTAATATTAAGTGTCCTTCCTCAAGGAGGGTCCCCGGCACGCTCGCTTTTCTTACGGATCCCGTGATTCTTCCTCGTGCCCCCTAGCACATTTGCATAATCGCGAATCTTCGCGGCGATGCGCGACGCCGTCTCACTCGCGCGCTTAGTGCGGCCCCGAAGTCAAATTGTGGCGCGGATGAAAGCGGAAAAATAGCAGTCGATGGGTGTGAACGCGTAGCGTCGGTGGATGGTTTATCGTTCTCTCCGACCGGGCCTGGAAGCTTTTACGATCGCGCTTCCGTTCCGTTGCGAGTAGCGTGCGTGCGTGCAAGGTACACTGCCGTTCAGCTGTATATACATTCAAGAGCGACGCAATCGTGCGTTTCAAACACGCGGATAATCAACGGGACGCAAAGCAGTAGCCCGCGGCGTTCCACATGAAATCGCTGCCAACGGCGTTTGTTTAGTAGCTCAATATTCGAAGGCTATTCGCGAGCGGCTTCTCGCATATTACCGCGCCATTCGCGCGATATTGCCCGTTGCGAAACGGTGAAATGCCAGGCTGAGCCATCGCCTTTTCCCACATCCGTGGATATCTAACAGTCTTGAGAACTAGCCGCATAATTTTTCCTAATTTCGAGGACAATGCCGCGTCGGCTTGACTGCTGGATTCCCGTTGGCATGCACGTTGATTGCAAAGTACCTGGCACTCCTGCGGATGGGATCTTGATAGAAAGCGGGCCACGCCACGGACGGCTTGATGGCGGATAATAATAAAAAGGAGCATAAAATGTCGGGTGGCTGAAGCTCGCACAAGCGCCGAGAGAATTACAGGCGACGTCGCAGACGACGGCGACGGTGCGACGAGGTAATAGCCGAATTTCGGTGATATTACGAAGCGCAGTGACGACTAACGAGACACATTCATCAGCCGCGAAGATACAAGGAACGAGCTTCGTCCCCCCGTCAAGCTACTCCAATTCGCTCAGAATAACGCGCTCCATTCCCAGCTGAACGTTTCCCGTGCCCATCGTTCTGACTGCATCCTCCCGCTGCCACAATTTAAACGATATACGTATACACAAATGCGCAGCTGCGTGGTCAGCCTGCAGGATGGCGCATAGTTTCGCAAATTGTGTCTACGTGTCCATTTTACCCTTATTGTTTGCCCGGTCAATCCTCGCGTCTGGATTTTCTCGCTGTTTTCCCGACCGCGCGAAAATACACCGCTAATAAATTTCTATCACCCGTAATCCACGTCTCGCTCGTTGTCTAGGTGGCCACAATCGCTAGAACTTTGCAATATAATGCTGTACGTTTCGTGGGAAAGGCAGAAAGGCGATTTCGCATGATCAACTGCTCGATAGACACGGATCATCCAATTGGAAGTAGAATAAAGGATAAAAGGGGGGTAAACGGTTTCCCTCGTATTTAAATCGGGATTCAGTTCGAGGGGCAATTATCGCGGGTAATATTTGCGCCACGTCATTACAAACTCATCGAAGCCGCGGCAATTAATTCCGTGATCAGCGATGACGCCGCGACAGCCAACCGCGCCAACTGAAATATCTGTCAGCCAGGCTTTCCCGATAATGCTACTGCACAAAAACCACCGAATCGCCCGTTTCGCCTAGCAGCTCGCGCCTCATTAAATACGTTCACGTAGCCGACGAAAAATCAGGTACACGAGTCTCGGCCGGCGCAATTACATTATGCAGGTCTCGTCCCCTTTCTTGGTCGTAAAAAAAGGAAAGATCGCGCAACCACCTGCTACGCGGCCGTTCCACAACAACCCTCCACAGTCCCTCGTAACTCGTAAACCGACAACCCTCGTAGCAGCCAGTGCTAGTGGCGTGGCATTGATTTCGTAGACCAGCGAGTTGAAAATCTTGGTAATCGTTCCGGTCACGGGTAAAGAATTCCTTCACCACCACCCGACCGTTCGATCCATGAATCTTCGTTTCAATTCAATATTCATCACGAGGGAGCGCGTCTCCTCTCGGCCAAAGTCTGATATAACGCGTCAACGTTCATTCGAGAGTCGGAGGATTTACGGAACGGCGCGAACGCGGACGGTTGAACGTGGGGGCGAAAATCGATGCGACACTGGAGATTTACGCCCAAGTTTTACACGGGGGGAACCGCGAAAGTTCCACGTCGAAACCGCAAATTGGCTCGGCGACTTAATTGTATCGACGAATTAGAAATTCCATTTAGGATCGCCGATAACGCCTGCCATTCCCTAGGATGCTCGATTATTCCGAAAGTTCTCCCGAACGAGGGAGGAGTAAAATGGTGTAGGTATGCAGATAAGGGGTAGCGACGCTTACTCCCACGATTTTGCCGATAATTGTGCCACTTCGTTTCGCAACCTTTCAACGCCAATACCGAACGAATCCGACTCGGAAAGCGTCGTGTCCTTTGGAAAGGGACGGCGTGTCCCCGGACTTGTTGCAATCGGCCGGGAGCACACAACTTGCAAAGGAATATTTCCACTTACATTCCACCTTGGACTTGTAGAAAATTGCGCCAATTCAGAAGACGAACAGAAAAGTGGGGCCTTGCTAATTCCTTGCCCGGTATGATTCTGTTCGAGGGAACAGGGAAAAGTAACATTATAATTTGAAAAGTTGAATGTTGCGGTTGCCACAGGAAGCAGGAAAGATTGACGTTTCCTGCAGCAAGTGCAGAGAAAATTTGCGGTACTGCTGAGAGCGCAATTACAGGCAGCGGAAGCGTTCCCTGTTTCCTGACGGTTCACGAACGAGCAGAGTTTCATGGGGAATCAGGAGCAGAGACCGCCAGTAAACCTTGCTCGTTAGAATGCGGTCACCGTGCAGTCCAAGGAGGTCCAAGAAAATGGATATTGGTACGTGAAACGTGTGTAACTTTGTGCTCAGGCCCCCCGCATAAGCTCTGTATCTTGCCCGTGAGTCTGGATTTAAAGTTAAATCCACGGCTAATGCCTGGCGAGAGTTATACGCCATCCTTTTAATAAAACCGCCGAAGAATGGAGTACGCGGTGCAATTTATGTAATCGGCTGACTTAACGTACTTTCCTCTAATTAGGTATACTTGCACTGAGCCACTTTGCATTTGTTAATTGTCATTCTCCGCTAAGTCGTCTTCCCCGTAGTTCATTATGCGCGTTTCGTCTGACAACCGTGAAGTTCCTTGTGCGTGAACCATTTCACAATTACCATCGCCAGCATTTATTCCGATTCTGGCGATTAGTCGAGCCATGTCGCGGCGATATTTTCCGTTAAGAGCAACGGAACAGAGCGAAATGACTCTTAGTCGTCGATATTTCAAGGGTTAAGTGCCGTCGGCGACGGCAACGGCAACGGATACGCAGCCGAGCAGGCTTCAGGTAAAATAGACTGGTGTTTGGTCAGACGGGTCACGTAGAACACGCTCGACTCTGGCCAGACGCTCGCAAGTAGAATAGATCCGCCTTGAGGCAGCCATTCTCCACAGATTAAAGGCACACAACCTATTAGGAAACTAATTAGTAGAATTAGTCTACCTTCGCACCTACACACGTCTCGGTGATATTCCAGGCAGAGTTACTGATCGTGAAATTGAAATACAGTGGCGATTATCGATCGCTCGTCGAATCCAATTGGCATCTAATATCGGCAGGAGCGTCTTAGATGAAAATTAAATTGAATAAGCCTCGGAAGGAGATTCGTCGCGACTCAATTAGATGCAATAGACAGTCGGGCACGACAATTCTCAATCGTCCAGCCGGCTCCTACGTTTTCGGTAATCCGCTTAATACCAGCGGACCGCCGATGGGGAGCGCGACCGTTAAAGCGATCAGAATCGAATTATTCGATTTCCTGGCGTTCCGTTAGTCGGCCACCGCTAGAGACCCACGTCGAACACTCGAATGGAGCAACGCATAACGGTCATCGCATGAATTGCAACATTCGCCGCGATGCTGCCTCTACCATACTGTACCAGATTACGCCGATATTCGGCAGCGTACTCTACTGTCATTACAATTTCAAAGCGGGCAAATGGTCGGTCGATTCAGCGCGAGAACGCGCGTGCTTACGCCTGCGAAATTTTTCCCCGCCGCTACGCTGCCCATCCGCCCACAATCAAGCCGCGACTTCAAAGCGATTTTTCGTAGCCGTCGACGCTACTCATCGTGAAATATTTCTGATTCGCTTTCCGACATCTGCGGGGGAGTGACGTTACGCGGATGGAAATATACGAAAACGTATTTCACCGAATGTAAAATATGGATTCCCAGGCGAGAATTACAGATGCGAAACACTGTTTACTAAAGTCGAAAACACGGGGAATGTCGACTGCACTTTTTTGAAATGCGAATTTCTTCCAAAGGATTCCTTTAATACGAAGCAAAGGTGAGCCTTGTGAAGTTCTCTTTTCACCGATGCTTCAAGACACCGCGCCACTTCCCTTAATCGTTCCCTCGCTCGGACGCGAAACGACGTTCCTCGTCAGCAAACTGGAACGGTGACGCGAGCGTTCCTTTAATGTCCCCGTGTCTAAAAGCACTAAACAGTAATCGACCATGATCCAGCTTCAAGCTACATTTTCTACGTGCGTAAAGCGTAAAGCTGTTGACGTAAGCTCGCTCCCAGGATGACTATCCATTGTACGTGCAATCTGCTTAGTATCTCGCTACTACGGTGCATCTGCTTTAACGGCAACTCTTCTCCCCCGATTACTTAACACTTCTTTGCAAAACTTTCCGCCTTGCCTATCATCCATTTTATATAAGGCGAACGTCTCTCCTTGGAAATACAAGGTATCACTAACGCGTAGCTTAAACGTGTTCAATTAAAGTAAGTTACTAATGGCTAAACTTCTCAGTAAAGAATGAATAGCACCGTTACGTAAACGTCACTTGTCGCCTCGCCTCGCGTCGCCTCATTTCACATGCGTGCACAGCTGAAACGGATTCGCAGTGGAAGTGCGAAGGAATTTTTAAATTGGCTGAGACGCAGCTTCGTTGCACATGCAAATCCTCTAGCCCTGGAAGATGAATGCATCCCGTTCTTCCAATAAATTCATCATCTACCAATGGAAGTCAACGAATGGCATATCCAATATGCGCGGAAGCGGTTGGTACGAAGCCAACTATATCAATCGAAGCAGCTCGTCGAAGCTCTCTTGTTATGAAGACGAAACGCTCGTGATACGGAAGCAGGGCTGCAATATGATGTTGCCGGGGGCGGGGGCGGTGGGGTAGGGGGGGGGGTGGGGAGGGGGTCGAAAGGTGGGAAAGAATCGCATTGACCGAAGGGTGAAACGTTCAGAAATGGTAAAGCGGACGAAACGAAAGGGTGGAGTTGGAACAGGGCACTAACTAGAATTGTATCTCTCTAGTACCTTGACGTGTCTCGCACACCTACACGTACACCTCGATGTATCCCCGTGTTAGCTTTGCCTAAGACAACTTGACACGTTTGCCCGCTGCTACGAGTCGCCTGCCTGCTGCCTGCAAAGCTCGCGGAGCTATTTCCTTGTCTTGCACTACCCTCTTCAGCCTCCGGCACCCCTTCCACCACCTTCCCCAGAGTCGACGAGATTCCCTCTTTTGACCTAGTAACTTCCTTATCGCTTGCACGGCCCACGTGCATCCTAAGCGTGCATTGACGTTATCATTTGGCCAACTTAGGTACAGTAAGAATCTCCTCATTCCTCGGCATCTTTGAATCTCTACACATCCGGTAGTCCCTATATTAAGAGGAATTAGCGTAGAGAATAAATTACACGCGGTCGGGTGTGTTTCAAGTAGAACAGACCAGTGTACGGTCAGGCGAACGTAGCAGAATATATTCTCTGCTTACCAGGCGCCATGTAAGTGGAATAAACCCTGTTTCTTGTCAGACATATTCGACAAACTCGTGTTTCCAGATAACTAGGACATCCATAAGCAGATTTAGTACGTACTTTATGCAGAATAGAGACGTACGCATCTCCACAACTCGCTAGGAGAATATTGACGTACATAGTCAAGCAGGGCGTAAGTAGAATAACACGTTGATATTCAGCCATAGGTAGTATCATAAGATACTGCTCGTACGAAGAATAATAGTGGTATGTATCGTCTAGTTTTCTACATTCCTCATTCTTTACGTCCCTTTCCCCATTAAGACTGATATTTAAGCAGAATTCTACCGGAGCTTGTCCACGTATTCCATTGTAAGCACCTTGATTGTCTCTCCAGGCACGTTGGCATTACAAAGCTTTCATAGACGTTGTTCGGTCGATGCTTGCATAATTGAAGTGGCCTTGTACGTATTCATCCATGTAAATCCGAGGGTCCTCATAATCAAATCGCATTAAACTACGACGTTCCGCAACATTAATACTGGTTGACGTTACGCTCAGCATTCCGGTCGGACCGCAAGCTTCTTGGGAACGATTGAACACGTTTTAGATGTTGGTAAAACGAGATTGAAAATAACATTTACTTCGCCGAGCACTTATTTGCATAGCGGAGGTCGACAAATCGGCCCAGCCACGGAGATTGACGGGGAATGGCGGAAAGGCGCCTGTAGGAAAATCGCGAACACTGATCGAATCTGTCAAGTGGTGAAAAAATATTGGTAGCTGGCTAGCGAAAGATGAATGCGCTGGAACAATGAGCGCGGTGCGTTGTTTTTATTCTCCTTGCACGCTGACACCTAATTTTCCGCGCTTCAACCCTAATCTGACTGATTCTCCTACTGTCCGCCTCAAATATACGAGAACGCGAATCTCAAGGTTTTCTTGGGATTGTCCTGTCCGATGTAAAGCCCTGGGAACGAAATCTGCCGAGTGTACTTCAATTCCCTACCATTCCGCCGTGAATTCTACAAATTACCCGCGAAGCCTTTAAAATAATGCACGTAACGCTTCCTTGTGCGCGTGGATCGCGGAACGTGGAACGTGGACGGATATAGTTAGCAGCAGCGTATAAGGAGCACGCGTGGAAGTGGCTGGAATCTCGACGCAAGCAGGTGAAATCATGCCTCGAATTCGCTAGGAATCGTGGTCCGGAGTACGGTAAATTATTCAATAAACCAGTCACGACTGTACATTTTTCTTTGAAGGCAATGACAGGGAACAGGACCCGCACCAGAACTCAATTCCCAGGGTCCGCCGCCGCCGCCGCCGTACCAAATGGCCAAGCCCGCTCGCGGTCTCGAAATTTCCAAGAAGCAATTTGTTAAAGTTCACGATACTTTTTTCCCTTCGCCCTTTCTTTTTTTATTATTGACGACTGGGATAAATCGACATGGATTGCCGGTCGATTCGCCCAAGTTTCGCGGCGGGGGTACGGTCAGGGGCTGGTGGGTTCAACTGAAAGCCACCGTGACCAGCTGCCTCCAGAGAACGAAAACCCTCGATATAAATCGCCACGGAGCTCTAATTCTCACCGCAGTTTATATGTTATTGCATTTATCACGCGTACGTGCCTCGGATTTAGGTCCAGCACGTAGGAACTCGCGGTGCACCCACGACACCCTCGCCTCCTACGTGATAACATACATTATCGTCAGTGGTAAATGCAACCGCACGAGGAGGCACGATAATCTATGTAACTAAATATAACAGTGCACGATGAATTTCGCACGAATATACCTGTTGGTCCTCCAACAACTGTCCAAACTGTCAAGACTGCTGGTTAGATGCAAGTGTCTAATTAACGACTCGTTCTTGTGAACGTATGCAAGTGTTATCCGCTATGTGTGCTTCGTTACTGATGTAGATATCGTTGCGTCCGCCTGGTGGAGTGCTTGCCATCTTGCACAAAACAGTGTCATCGTGATGAGAGGAACGGAGGAGGAAGAAATCATTGACGGACGTTGATCGAGTGGCGGAAAGGAATTGCAAATAATTTACGTTTGGCCGAGCAAGATGAATCGCAGAGATGAATGATAAAGAGCGGGGAAAGTTCGGTCGTTTAGAAGGGGGAGTACTGTGCGGTGTAATCATCAGAGGCACAGGGTCTGAATCAAAAGCGAAAGGACGCCAGAAATTTCCGCAGAATACTTGCTTAATTTTCCCGTCTGTGCGGTGGTCAGGGTGCGGCGTGCGCTCGCCCGTGGATCAATGCGTAATTACAACGAGCCGGGCGGGCAAATGAAAATTAAGATTCGAAATGAATGCAAGAAATAAATTACGTTGCTGCGAGCCCCGGAGATACTACTCTGAAACGGCGCGGCGGGGACATTATTTCAATTACAGGACGGCATCGGCATTAGTCTACTCTCTCTTGGTCTTTGCACGGTCCAAGTAACTTTGTAAAAGTTATCTTCGTTTCTTATTCCCTCGCTTAGCCCCGGAGCAGAGGCGTATCGCGGCGAAGGCGAGCGAGGGAGCGGTCTAGGTCGCGAGGGGTGGGTGGAGAAGACGAAATTGGAATCGTAATAAATTATTGAAATCCGATGGCATTTCTCGAGCCCACAAAAGTGAGCCAATGAATATGTAACAGTCGATACTAACCAATTTCGAGCATTTCATGTTTGATATCAATTTCCCCACGACCGAATATTTTCCGTGCGTCGCAACGGGTTATTTTAATCCTCCTCGGCCAGCCGATCCCTCTTTTATCGGACGCTATCGGCCATTCGTTTGATTATTTTCCGCTAGCCGGCACATTATTTCGACCCGTTTATTATGCACCTTTTTAATTACTTTGCAAATGAATGCCGATGGAAATTATCTCACGGCCGTGTGTATCGCGAGCGAGTTGGTCCTACCTGCGACGGACGAAATTAATTTCCGTCGATGAATTAATTAGAAATCGGTAGCCGGCGCGGCGCGGCACGGCGCGAACGAATTCAGCCAATATCATCGGCTGCGCGCAGAAACTTCTTTCGTCAGCCAGCTTCAATATTTCCTTTTCCTTCATTTGCGTGACACTGGGGAGAGCCGTCCCCCGAAACTCACCGGGCCCTTTGCTATGGAAATATTCCAGGGGTCAGGGTTATGAACGTGTTAATAATTCCCGTAATTCCGGGCATTTCTATGGTAGATAAAAAAAGAGATTTATATTCTCCGTGGAGGTATATCCCTCGCGTGTTATATGATATTAAGGCAGTCTTATCCCACGTCGGTAGGTACATCCAACCATTCCAATTTTGCAGCTGGTTTTACCTAACCATGCGCCGAGTACCCCGATATTAAATTTCTCGGACGTCTGGTGTAAATAAAAAAAAAAAGCCCCGTCGACGCCCGAAACTGTGACGAATATCCACGAAGCCGGGCCGCGTAACTTTGCACGTCGACGATTGTTTCAAAATCTCATTACCGTAGATGGTACTTCGCAGACGTTGGCAGTTTAATATTCTCGGAAGACTGAGACTATCGATCGATTGATTCTGGAGAAGGCAGGAATACTCGAGGGAGAATTTTCTATTAATCGTCGGGAGGCTTCTCCGCGCGGTGACTTTCAACGATTTCTTCTGGCGTTCAGCGATTTTCCATTTATACGCGGGAACCGATGCGACACCTTAGCCTACAAGGGCAAAACGGCCTCATTAATTTTCAACGGGAAGTCCGGTCTGGGCCAGCCGATCGGCCGAAAGATGGCCGTCTCTCAGAATTGAAAACTCAGCCGACTTGCCGGGGCAAATTGCATCGGCGTCGACAGAACAACTCGCCATAATTATCGCCTCTCGGAATAATTGCAAACGTCTCGTTATCACGTCGCGCAGCGCCGCGCCGCGTCGGTGGACTCGGGGGCCGATGGCTGGTCCGAGAGGGCCGTGGTGGAGGGGCTGTTAAATGGAAATAATTCTCTCGGGACAGCTTTCCGTGACCCGTTTAATTCTTTCCTCGCGTTCTCCACCCCGGTGCAATATCCCGCCGCGTTTCCCTTGCTCTTCATTCACCGCGCGGCTCGCCGACCGCTATCTCGCTTAACTTATGTTAATGCAACTCGTGCTGCGACGTCGTGTCATGTGGATTAGAACAGACGTAATACCTGTGTATCTGCGTGTGCACGTACGTATGTATGCATGCTCGAATAAGTATGCATCCAGCTGAGGTGCTTAACACCGGACCTCCTCTACGTGCATACACGCGCATATCTGTTTGAGCGGACCTGGTCTACGGCTTGTCCACGTTGGCGTGTTTCCATCTATGGATGCACTGTTTACTGACGCAATATGCCGAATCCCGTGTTTACGTCGCTGGCGTACACATCGTCGGCAAGCGATAGCAATCACCGCCTCTGCACACCGTATTTCGGACCATGGCACATTACTGTTGCTGCGAGCAGCCGCAGCAGCTCCAAGTTTTTCGTCACCGCCAGCCGCGGTGTGTAAAGCGACGTTTTACCTTTCATTCGTTACGATCCAGGTTGTATTTTTGATATTTATCGCAGCGCCACCCTCATTCGCGTGCTCCGCGTACGCTGGCCCCTGGATAACGAGGTTTCCAGCAAAGCTTCGTGGATTCTACGCGCGCCAACCTTTCGGATTGTTGCGCTCGGAATTAAAACCCTCCGTTCCCCTACTGCCACTGGAACGATATTCCGCGAGATTCAGAGCGAAGCGTCGCGTCGATTTGAGAATTCTGACTTGAAAGTCTAAATCGAATGCATTGCAAAGATTCTTCTCGTAAATCTCGAAGTGTCTCGAGGCAGTTACGTTAATGCCCGGACGTGTGCACTTTCACGAACCACCTCGCCCGAATTTGCCCGCAATATGCCGCGAGACGCAGGTAAAAGCCACCAATTCTCGCGTCCCTTTTCTCTGGATTTTCCTTCTTTTCCACCGCCCGTTCTCACGCCACTCGAAACGAAAGAACTTGATGGAGTGACTGTAACTCAACGTGTCGAAGCAACACCTGCGGTGAAACTTCGAGTCCGGTTACAATGAAATCGATGGGTATCGGGGTATGAGCGGATGGGGCTGGGGATGGGGAAAAAGGAGGGAAGCACTGCCTGTGTTTTCCGCTCCATTTGGTATTTCTTTCATAATGCGTGCGCGGGCGGCTCCTTCGTGGCGTCGGTACTTGTACTCGCCATTGAAGACCATTCACGGTGCCGTTCGGACGTTCCAGCTCCTTTCCAGGCGACGTCATCCCCCTCAGAACTGTATATCCGTCGATCGAGTTCTTCCAGGCGTGGAAGCCTATGTTGGCAATGCCCTCTCGAAACAGATTTCGCCCACGCCGGTATCCATTCAATTTACAAATGTAGATCTTCCCACATCGCCCCAATAAAATGCTAATAGGTTATGAATTTAACATTGTATGCTTGCAGATACATGAATACATTCATCGAGGATGGTGTTAGTTAATCGACTATGAGATTAAAGAGACAACTCCCCCGAAAATATCTTACAGGATCTAGTTAAATGTTCACGTTGCTATTATTATTATTTGCCTGGAGCTGAGGTGCTACATAGTTGGTTCACCGGCGTGGTATCAAAGTATCAAGGCCAAGTTGAACGGCAGGTAAACGAGCTACCGTGAAACGGATGCCTGAAATAGTTGAACGTAATCCACGCAGGAATTTCAATCAGTTTAATAAGCGAGCCTCACTCTTGATCATTAATGCAAACAGCTTTATCAGCGAGCGTGCAACACCGATGGAGCCGGTACCCCGTAGAAGAAAGCAGTTAGGAGAACACGGTATGCCCAATTATGCTGTGGTCGCGGCAAGTTGCCCTTTCTCCTGTTGATAACGCGTTGACTGCACGTTTCACCGATGTGGTTAAACAAACAGACGGCCGTGGGGGTGGATTGTTCGCGGCGAGTTCCATAATACTGGCATAGAGCCGCGGGAAACCCGAGCAACGCAGAGGAAGATATACCACACTGTGTCGTGCGACCCTTACAATTCCGGGGCTTACAAATTTCACGTAAAACTCCCGGAAGTACGCATCCCGCGTCACACAACTCCGACGAGGCGTGTCGCGAAGTAATCGCTGTGTCCTTCCGAATGCAGCCTGGGAATCGCGACAGGATCGCGGGAATAAGAATTCCCAGGCTTCCCTTTCTGCGTTCGGGGATATCTGTAGCGCACAAACGTTTCTGTCGGGTCCTTTCACTGTTCTTGCAGTGGCGAGGAGGCGTATAGACTTGGATAGGTAGTACAAGTTTCAGCGATATTCAATATCGTTTTGATTCTGCGGCGGGAGGGGGGGGGGGCTAGTAGTACGATGACGCGCGCTAGTGGTCGGACCGCACGCGTGGTCAGCCCAGTGTGTAAGTAGTGCGAGTCAACGTGTGAATCGGGACTGCGCTATCCTCCCGAACTGCAACGTCTGACCGCGAATGTCCGTGTCTACTGTCCAGTGGTTCGTTCCGACATTTTCAACGGAAAGCCGTATCCCGTTGGGCATCTGACGATGACAAAGCAGGCGAAACGAATACGTGGCACGGGACGCCAGACGATTAATTTTCATACTTCGCGGATTATGGCGGACGTTTCGTTATCTTTCGAAAAATTATACCGTCTTATCTAGCGCCTGTTACGGGGTGTAACACACCTTATGGATTGTTTGCGGCAGGAGTATCGTGCTAATGAATGCCACGCCACGCTATATCTCCTTGTCGAGAACACGCCAGGGGCTGGTACGCGTGTTTCCTCAAAGACGCACGGGCAAATATTTCCCAGTTAAATATGCCAGGGCTCGGAGTATTTCATTGATAAGGGCGGCACAGTTTCCGCTTCAAATTTTATTCCCCGATTCTCTGCTGCACTTAACAGCGGATCCAATTTATCCGCATCAAAGTACCCCGAGGAAAATTGGCTTATTTCTCATGAAGCATTCAGATAATGAACTTCTAATGGTATCTAGATAGAAACGTTCTTTCGGGGATATTCTACGGCTGTGTAATATTCAACAACGGAAAGGTTCGAGTAATTTACGTAATGATGGTCGGCGGAACAATACGCATTGGATCTGGCGCAAATCGAATATTATTTCGAATCAGCTTGCATTACTGTGTAAGCGGATGGCTTCTCGTACCTATATGCTATCCGTATCTATTCTGCTTTCGATCACCCACATAACCGTCGTTCCCGAATGTTTGCTCTCCGCTTGTTTACAAACAGTTTCACATTTATGTAACTCTCTAACGCACCGCGCCGAAATTGCCGATATTTCTACCATCCACGTACCGAGGTATACCACGCAGCAACTCCGCGATAATAAGTAATTCGGTTTGGAAATTTAATGTGTTACCGGTACGTTATTAGTAAGAGGAGCAATAAGGAAAATCCTTTATACAGCAAATAAACGACACGGTATTGTAATGAAATTATCTTTCAGGGAGCGAATTAAACAATGGAAGCATTTGATATACAATGTATCCCGTCACCATAAACTTCCATTTAGCCATGTAGTAAACCATTAGCCAAACGGTTCTCGCAGATCGTACAATAATTTTATGGACTGTCCAATTAATTATGATTAACGAGGATCATCTACTGTCAGCTACAATGTTGTCTGAACGTGAGAATACCTATCAAATCACACTCCGACGATCGCGAATTTAGAGTGCTATTAACAAGCTCGATCGGATTTATACATGCTGACGCTTCAACATTCGGGCTTTAATGTTCCCACGAATACTTACATGATCGTCACTGATCGCCATCCTCATAATTTTTTGCTCCGAACATCGCGAAAGATTTCCAACAGACACCAACTATTCACGATAAATTGACACTTTCCATTAAAATTTCCCTCGCCTTATTCATTCTGTTTTCCTGGACCGACGATAACCGTATCAGAAGCGTAGCTCGAAGAGGATTATACTCTTGCATCGGATATTCATAGCTCCCGTCGCGTTGACGGTGTTGAATCGAGCCAGAGGACACAAAAAAATCGTCGCGATGACGCGCCGATCGCGATTCAGTATGTACAATAACAAGATTACCGTTGACGGGACGACAGCAGATAAACCATTAATCATGTTGCTTCTGTGTACGATACGGCGTACAAGATTGGCGTGAAACGGAAAGCTTTTATCGCGACCAATGTCAAAAATCACTAGCCGATTTCGAATCAATCATTTTAATGTATTGTACCCGGAAATTGACTACGACGGGCAACTGAATTTAGCGGCTTTTCAGTCGGCCTGCTTCGAGCACGAATTATTTCCCCATTTATTCTCCCGTGAAACAGATATTCCGTGTATCTCGTTGATTTTGCTCGATGTACCTGCTGATATATGTACTTATAATTATATCCCGCATCGATGTTGTGCTTCTTTCGCACGGTTACTGGAAGCTGTACGCTTCCACCCGAACGTCGCATATCTCGTAAACGCAAAGATCATCCTACGTTGCATCTGAACGATTGTTGCCAATTTTAGAGGAAAGACTTCGGTATGTGGTGTGACAAGCCTGGCGCTCGGAAGTAAACAAGCCCCACTCCGGAATCGGACGATCGTGTAGTGGGAGCTAGGGATAACGTTCAGGCATTCTTCTGTCAGATAGCGTACAGTGCGGTTCGGTCAGTGTACATCGTACACCTTGAACTGCTCCTGTGAATAAAATTACGTTCTGCGAGAGTGTGAAGTGTGTGCATCGTACAAGGAAACTACGAAACGAAACAAAGAACAGTTGGAAAGAAGAAAGGAGTTTCCCGTTTCAAAGGAGCGACGCGATTTCCAGGTATCTTTAAAAGTGTCTCAATTTCCTGACAAAGTTCCGCAGAAATCGGATCGCCTAAGTCCCCGAGGTTATTGTGTGCGTGCTCAGCACGCCAAGCGGTCGTTCCCCGATCTTTTAAAACAATCACATGCTGGCACGCGATTGTATCCACGGCCCAAGTAATCTTCGTCGTTTCTCCAATCGTCCCTTACTCCCGCTCTCTCTCTCTCTCTCTCTCTCTCTCTCTCTCTCTCTCTCTCTCTCTCTCTCTCTCTCTCTCTCTCCCTCTCTCTTTCCCGATACGCCGCACCAGCCCGAAATTTTAATTTAACCTTTCCAGTTGCAGTGGCGGTCTCGTGGCCGCCGGTCGTTATAGTAAATCGTCGGAAATTTATAGACACGGCATACAGTCCCAGGGCCGGTCATCGCGCAGCACCAGCCTCGAACCAAACCGACCGGCTTTCATTATTAGTTGTCCAGATTTGCTTCGCTAACGCGATCTGGCGGGCGGCCAATCTTTTTTACTCTTAATTTCCGGACGGCCAAAGCACTCCTCCCGGCTGCACCCTCGCCCGTCGCACTGACCTAGCGATTTCTTGCCGGGCTTTTCCGCCAGCGAACTAGCACCGCGACGCTTAAAAATACGATATCCCTGGACTGGGTGGTTTTTATTTCCCGGTGAACACGCTGGAGACCGGCGACATCCTCGCCACTTATTACTCGAATCCCTTTGACATTCAAGAACGGATGCTGATACGGCACCACGTTGGACGCCACTCGAAACACAGAGGTTGGGTCCGGCAATATATTGGAAATAGTTTGCACGTTGGGTAAAAAGGCTCCGCGAAGAATAACTTGGACTTGGTACCCTGCCGGTTCTCCGCATACTTTCGGCGGAATGCTGACGTTTATCTGGAACACGGCATGCACGGAGTCTGTGGCGGTTCCTCCTTGGAGATGGCTGCTTGAAAGTGTAGGGGAACCTTGAAGAATGGAATGCTAGTGGCTCGTGACTTAACTCTGGTTCCCTGTCAAAGCATAATATTTTGACCGTGTATGGATCGGAAAAATTCTGTTATTTGTACTCGGAGTATTTGTCATCAATTGAAATGGATTCGTAATTATCGTGAAAGGAATTGATGTTGACCGGACCAAACACACGCTATCCGTGTCCACAGAGTACATTTATTTTGTATTCGTGATTGGATCAGGGCTTCGTTGTATTTGCAGGAAGTAATATGCAGTGGTGGATGCGCCCGTAGTCACTAATAACAAAAGGATAATCGATAACCGTGCATACAGACGGTAAAATAAAATCAGGTGTATCGCGTAGCAAACTGGCAAAACGTTAGTTGCATTGCAAATACTCGCGGGTTTATATCCCGCTGTTACTACAATAATCAAATAACTGTAATCAACGTACCACACAATATGGCAGATTGTTTGGCTCACTCTCGCGTAGGTACTGTACAGGGGAAATGGAAGCTGAAGCATATTGTTGAGCGTTAGCTCGTTGCCGGACCACCAAGGACGCACAAGGGTGCCTTGTATTTTCAAAACTTCATCTGACAGACACTTGGTCTGTCAGTCCGCGCCCCGTAGACTATTGGAAATGGGTTATTGAATAATAAGAATGTTTTATATTCTATATTTTATCTTTATTTTCCGGCTAGGAAAGAACGTCTTTCTAATATGTTATATCGGACCGAAGTGAGCTCTCCTTTGACAACAGACTGTTTTTCACGTTGCCGGGTCTTGTAAGAAAAGACACTCTACAAACGCAATACTATCTTTTACTATATTCAGTTTTCCCTGAATGTTGAATCACTTTTGCCTTTTAATGATAATAGTAATCCAACATAGACCTGGGACCGTTGTAAACTCATAAATTCACTGTACCAATCGGAAACGCAGGCGATCAGCCCAAGTCAGGGCCAAGGGTCCCAGGATCGCCGTGACAGTAAACAGACGGCCTCGCGACAACCATTTCACGGATTCACCGACAGTTTGATCAGGATTCCCCTTTCCTATAGTTCGTTACCACCTACAACCAGATCATTTCCGCCAATAAACAGCGTTTCCTACGACTGCGTTACTAAAACTCCACCCCTAAAGGGAATCTTCAAATTTGCCTTGTAGCCAGCGAGAGAGTCCGAAATCAGTCGAAATTTATACCCTCGCACGAGTAACTTGGAGGTACTCATACAACTCACAATCAGTGCAGACTCACATTTGTTAATTACCATAGCCAAAGGTTTGTTGAAGTTCAGTTTTAAATACAGTTCACTTTGTTAATGTTAATGTGCGGTGCCTCAACTTATTCAAGTTCAACCTTTAATCACACCCTCTGCAGTGATCTCTTGTGGTCGTAAGACACCGCAGAGAGAATGACGTTCGCGCCGTCGGAGATTTACACCCTCCAAAAAAACAGGCGACCCATCCGCTCATAACACATATTGTACGTATATTGTATAGCAAACGTGGCGCCTCGGTCGTTCGACAATGAAAAAAGAAGCGCATTACCGTACTATATTCTCGGTTGCCCACAAAGGCCTCCATTACTTTGTCTCGACAAGAGCATTGGTCGGACCCATCCGTTCGTTATTTTCTCCATGGTGATCTCTCCCCTGGGCGCCTGTTCTTCTGACTATTCAAGTCGTCAACGAGAAAGGGAAGAGGGGGCGCTCTGAGGAACGGAAGGATCTCAGATCTGGGAATGGCAATGCCAATTTCGGTGCTGAGTAAAGTACCGTCAAGGCAGGGGCAGACAAATGGCCTGCGAGCGTGAGAACACGCAAGAACAAAGCGTCGAAACAAGAGACAATCGGTTATGATTTGCACCCTAGCATCCACCGTTATCACTTACCTCCTCCCCGGGCTCCTCTCCCGCCGCCTAACCGACGCGACGACGTCCCCGCTAAGGCAGAGACATTTCTCTATCTTTTGTCCAGCTCTGCGGTCTGCTTTTGTTTCTTGCTGGCTTATCTTCGCAGCCAGTCTCGCGAAACACGCGTTCCTGATTTTCTTGAGGCGTACGAAGACGCTGATTTACGAGATGTCTCGCGAGAAATCGAGACATACCTATTCCCGTGGCGCGGGAACCGCAGTGGCGCGATTCGAAACAATTAAGTGGCGCGATTTTCTCCGGGGTTGCTTGGCAGCAGCTTTTTCTCTTGCGACTCAGCTTTATACATCACCTGGAAGTGTAATAAAGATCCATTAAACAAGTTTCAGAGGAAAATGTGAGGGAACCGTTGCGTGTTTAATAACGACTAGCATACTCGCAAATTTAACACGGGAAATATTCATTCGGGTACGATGCGGGATAGTCGGGGGATCGAATAACCGAGACACGGTGAAACACAACACGCCATATTTGCGCGTAAGCATAACGCAGCGTGTTATCGCTAGGCGGGGAATGTTATAGCTTAACGGAGTTTCCCATAGAATAGTAAGTTAGCGCAGTCTCGTAACGAACATTACCCAGGCTTCTGCCGGCCCCGTGCCTGTAATATTTGAGCCATAAAGTCTCGTAGCAATCGCGACGGCGATTTTCTCAAGTTTCTCGGCCGGTCCGATCCAACGCGCTGACGAGCAGCTCGCTGAATATCAGAATCATTGGTCCCCAAACATCCCCTCTAAATCCTGCCGTGAAAATCTGACGACGCTGTGACTGCCGGATCCCCGTGCGAATGTAGGAGACAGAGGACAACGAAATCCTGAGTGGAGAGCAGTGAAGAGCCAATCGCCCACTCGATAGTTCACTTCGGACAGTACCAGCCACGTTTTCCTCGCAATCGAGATACTACAAATCATGGGAGTCAATAGCAATCAGTCAAGCCGTTCATTCCCGTAGCAAAAGGCGGAGGTGCACACGCTTCACGGAGGAAAGGGACTCTAGAATCGGTGGAAAGGAGTCAGAAGATCGACGCGTTCGTGTTCCCTCAACCTCGTTTATCCGTCGACGAGGGAAGCCCGCCGTCAAACCACGAGAATTTAATAGAAGGACTTTCCGGAAAAGACAATTTTCTCGGTATCTCCGACGACGTACGAGTGGTTCGTTGGTTTCTCGTAGCCAGCGAAGAAAACAGATGAGAGAGAGAGAGAGAGAGGGGGTGGAGAGAGCGAGAAAGAGGCAGAACTGGCCGAATTGAACAAAGAGAAATTCAGATAGAGGACAGAGTGGCGAATCCAGAGATTCGGGATCGTAAATGGCGGGCAGAGGCATTACGAATGGAACGTATATATACGTTATAATACCACCGATATGAAGCTTACCTAGGATTTCAGCGTGGTTTATGGTATTTCAATTACACATGCAATCATGCTCACGTTACAGTCGCACTATGCGCCAGCCACTATTCCCTGCCGATCCAAACATAAACTCTTGAAGACCCGGTGGGCATCGCATCCAGGAGTAAAGTACGTCGATGGAGGGTCGATGAATGGTGACGCCGGTTCGCAGGGGTGGACGGGCGCTAGGGAATGGGATGAGGGTCGAGGGGTGAGCCACAGAGCTGTCGCAAACCGCACGCCTCCGCCACTATTGGTAGCAATTCCACCAGTGTTCCCCAACCGTAGTTCCGCCAGTGGATTCGACGCTATTGCCGGTGGCATTGTAATTGGCTGCCAAATGAGAGCTCGACCCCCCCCTCCCCCTAAATCTTCCAAAGTTCCACCACCATGGAATCAGAATGGCCGTAGTTTCTTGGGATTGTGAAAACGAGGTGTTAGCTGACTGCTGGGACTCACCCGCGCTTGCTCGCCGAGCCTTTCAATCGGGATTGGACTCTTTCGGCTGATAAAGGAGGCTCGTGGAATGGAAGAGCCCTGTCGATGATCGGGCTCCCGATCCGGTTCCGTTTACAGAGCTTTCGCTGGCCAGGTGGTATTCGTCGAGGCACGTCTCCCGTCGATTTACTACGCGAAACGCGAATTCTTTGCATGGTTGAAACGCGAGCTCCTTTTCCTGTGAAATTCATGCGCGAAACGATCTCGGATATGCGAACGATCCGAAGGAGGCTGGTAAATATTCGAGGATTTTAAGTAGCCGATAAAGTTCCATAGCCAATGGTTATGGCCATTTGTATCTCAGAAATTAGAATGTTCAATCATTCTGTACGCCACAAAGGTAGTTTATTAGACGGATCTACGGTTGGAAGAGAGTTGCAGCCAGTTCTAGCTGTCCAAGGCACACAACCAAGACAAAGATTCTCCTTTAAGCAGTTAGTTCGCCAAGCAAGCAACTGCAGACAAGGTGAGATAAAGATTTCATCGCGCTTCAACTTCAACTCTAACTTAGGCGAAGGTATGAAGTACAAAATCTTGAAGGCACCCTCGCGACTTCGCGAAAGCATGATTCGTAAGCAGCACTTTGGAGAAACGACCCCAGGCCTCGAACGGATCCAACCCAAAAAACGGTTTTAGCTCCGCGAGAAACGGAAGAAAAACAGTCGGAGAGGGTCTAACGAAGGGCTTTCGACTGCTCCGGGGCCTCGGTTTCGCCGGACTTCTATGAAGCATTTTGGCCCTGTGCCCTTCCGTTTAATCTCAGACAATAGCTGGTGTGCCGAAAAAGACAGCGGCTAGTCGGCGGCTCAAAAAGGAGCGCGAACAACGAGACGGCAACGACACAGGGCATACGAATCAGTGTAGCCTCTCTCCCCACATATTCAGGGAACAGCAACGCACTGGCTGTCGATTGAAGGGGAGTTTTCCCTTCATGCACAGACACGCACACACGGCTGCACGTGAACGGCGGTGTTTTGTGCGCACACAGCCATTCCCTTGGTCTGGGCGACAGTCATTAACGGAGATGATGGTTAGGTGTGCCGTCTGCAACCTGAAAATGATCTCCATCGGAGATACGCTGTTCGCAATAACGATCGCGAGAATATTACGACTAGCCCCCTTTTTTTCCCCCTATCCATTCCTCTCTGTCTGCCTCGGACTCCTTCTATTTCGAAGCCAGCCCTTCGTTGCCCAAGGTACCTTCCATTCATGCACGTCTGCATCACTCTTGCGAGCACTGACTGAAAACGAGTTTGCTAATCGATTCCGTCGCGACTCGATACCAGACGTCGCGGCCCCCGGCCCTCCCCGATCGTGAAAAGGACTCACCATCATCAGAGACCAAAGATTGCGGGGCGTCTAATAAAGGAATGTGTTCCCTTTGCAGTCTGCAAGATCCAGACAAGCTTCATCGCGGCTTTCAATCCAGAGTATGCGTTCAACCCTTTGAACGCATACGAGCATTCATTGCGACGTGGTTGACCAAGTGTCGCGTAATCGCGACGACTTCTCTTTTCACTGATAGCGTAGGGAGAGGTCTCCTTTACTTAGGTACCTATAGGTTGCGCCAGGAATGACACTCTTTATGCCTCTCATATGTCGTGCGTCCCCACCGATCTGTAGAATTAACTCTAGTTTCTCTAGAATTAACTCTAGAATACTGTCTACCGCCACGTGAAACCAAGGTTCCACGGTGATGCACACGGACGCGCGGGGACGTTAAAATTATTATTCCCATAATTTCGTTCAGGAATATTTATCGGGCCGTTATAAGTTCGTTTCATAGAGATCCTGTTCCAATTTAGAACTCCTTGGTCCGCTCGTTAATCTTTCATCGAAGCCCTGTACCTCGTTCGAGCATCGAATTTCCGCGTTGATTATTATCACAGTAATTAAAATGTACCCACGGCGTCTCGCTGGCGAAGAGTCTCCCGGCTGATATAAATTTCGAAATCGCGGGGCTCGTTGTTTCCACACAGTCAGCCCATCTAACCGCGTAATAAAGGGAAGTATTTAATAATGCGTTGCTTGGTAGCCGAGCGTGAAAGGGCTTCCGAACGAGATACAGGCGACGCCAAACGGAACGGTGATTAATTGAAGGAACGAAGCTTTAAACTTTTTAATTAAGGCAAATTTAAAGAACGTGGAAGCTGAGAGCGCCTCGCTACTTTACGCCGGCGTCGTGCGTTCTTCCCTCGTTCGTTAAAGGTTTCAATTCCCATCTGGCCCTGCTCCGAAACCGTGGCCCTCGAGGATCAGAGGTAAATTCACGGCCGTGCTCGTTCGCGTAAAAAGAAATCAGAGGCGCGTGCGCTTTCTCGCTCCCGGAAAGAAGATGAGAAGGAGAGAAGATAATGAACGAAATCAAGGAACCTTGGGAATAGTCCGTGCGGATGGCAAGGCTGCGGCACCCTCCGTGCACTTGGACACGAGAAATCGTTGTGCGTAACAATCGTGCGAGAGGGGGGGGGGGAGGGGGTGGTTGTTTTGAATGGGAGCGTCGTAATTGCAGCCAGACAAAAGAAGGAACCTCGACGCGCGGAGACGCAGTTGTACCCTCGCCTCGGTGGCGGTCGCAGAACGCGAGACGTCGCTGACGATGATGACGTCGATGTCTCGGGTGGATACGGAAGGGGTTGAAAGGGTTGGCAAGCACGAGAATGCCGACTGGCTGGCGTATAACGAGACTCGTTTGCGTGGTAAGGCTCACTGTCAATCAGAAGGATCCCAAATGGTCTCTGAGACGTGGCTAATGCGGAGAAACAGCAACGTTTAGAACCGGAACTCGATCGATAGTACCATAGTAGGTCTCTCGTTCGTACAAGTCTTTTCAGACCTAAATGAAGTAACGAACCAAAGTGTAAGAAAAATTATCGAGAACTGCTTGTCACTTTGGTGTCGACATTTATTCATCGTCATGAATAATGCAGATTTTTAATGAAATCGTTGACCAGAAAAAGGTAGCTCCCCGCCTTGGTGCATACTAAATTGAATAAATGAACATCGTTTTGCTACGACAATGACATCGAGTAATTATGAGTGCTCGTTACCGCGAATTCTGAATTTCTTTAAGGAGACAGATTTACATAGTCTGCTGCACAAATATTGAGAAAAAAAAAGCTGGCGAAAGAACAATCGGTGAAGAAGTGGGCTGCCATGGCAACTAATTGGCCCCTGTCGGTATCTCGACTGACTAGGATTATTTGTAAATGATTTTCGGATGCGAATATGAACGATCTAGCTGTGCTCGATCGATTTCCCGCAAGGTGCAAAGCCAAATCCAGAATAAATAGGATGGCGTACAGTGGACTAGAGCTATACACAACCGGTCGATAGGGTCTTTCGGGGATTGCGCTGCTGTTCCTGAAGGCCTATTAGCGAATCGTTGTCGTTGGATCGGCTGAGCAGAGTGTAGATAACTTAAAAGCTTTTGCACACCCCCTCGAAACTATCAGTCCACGTAATTACACACAGCCCTTTATTTATCCCGCAACTTTGTCTGTTCACTTTACCTCACTTTGTGCGGTACGTGCGCGCGTTAATTGCAAAATTAACTTCTATTCGACCGTTTAATCAAGACAAAGAGAAAGGTGTCTCGAAGAAGCCCCCGCTCTTCACCACAAAGAAGAAGAAATGCATCGCGGTTTCTCAGAGCTTCTTTTGCCACCGTAAGACGGGCTATTATTAGAAATTCAATAAACGATTACCCGGTTGAGAGGCGATCTTACTCTCGATAACGGTGAGTTTGCCGCCCAAGGAGTCGCGTAAAGTTTCAAGAGCCAACCTGCTTCCTTCCACTATGCTGGTGAAACAAAAAGAGCGAAAGCTCGCGATACGAAGCAGACGGTCAACGAGACAAGCAAGTAAGTACGTCTTGATAGCGTCGGTGATCGAAGGCTCGGTCGCTCTGTCCCGTATTTGCCGTGCTACTTGGAGTACCGAATCAGCAATCGTTCCCACAATCCTCATTGGCGGGCATTGTGCCGGTAACATAATGGCCTTGAGTGGAAAGCCGGAGGAAGTAATGGAGAAAAATAGGAAGGCGGAAAGAGGAGGAAGAAATTCGTACACGACGAAACGAACGACGGTAATGACGAGCCGAATATAGACAGCGTAAAACCCGTAAGGCTTCCCTCATTATATTCCCTCTGGCCGCCCTCCTACATCCTTCTCCCTCTCGAGCCTCAATTTTTACCCCTCTATTCACCCTGTGCAGACCGACCTATACCGACGACAGTCGCGCTCGGGATGCTCCTGGAACAGACGATTTCTTTGAATGCGGGCCAAAGATTGCCCACGGTAATAATTATTGCGGAGGCTTTCTTTTAAAAATCACCGACCTGTGAATAACAAATGAAAAAGACCAGGAGTGGGCCGGTGTCTAGGAAAACCGGGTCTTTCGGGGGTGGGGCGAGTCGGTGTCTCGGTGAGATCGATTTGCGACCGCGACGCAAAATCTCGCAAACCTCTCCGCTTGTGGCCCCCTTTGAAGACTGACCTGAACTGGATGCGCTTAACTTCGCTACACGTACATAGACCCACTCGCCTGCAAACTGCCCCCTGACTCTGTTACGTATCAAATTGCGAATTTGCCGAAAGCGTATGGCTACTCCTCCGGCATCACAATCAATCGCGCCGCACCGGGCGTCTCATAAACGAGATAATATACCAGGCTGATTCAGATTCCAGGAAACCGGGATTTCGAAACGTAACAGCAGTTGCAGACAGTAGAGTAACAACAAGTACAATATGTTGTCGGCATTTTCTGCCATATTATTTCCCAACGAACACGACACAGTGGCGATTTCTTTTGTAGACTAACATGAAACGCGGCATCCTCCCATTGTTTTCTCCTCAACAACTCCTCTGCGTGCTGTACCACGAGCTGAATGCCGAATTAACGATCCTTAGTTCTTTTTCGTTTCGACTTGCCCCATATAAAGTGTACAGCTTTTATTCAACCAAGCAGAATATCTGTGCTTTTACTTTTTTACGTTAATCGAAGCGTGCACTATAAATCGTTATATCATTCTCCGGCAGATAAATTAATGGGCACTGTCCAGAATATTCCGGTCTATAGACTAATATGTCCGGTAGCTATGATATCGCACGGTTCCACGTGAAAACGATTTTCCGACGAAATTCGCGAAAAAGGCGTGGCGCAAATAATTTCCGCGAAATCGGGAATTGGGAAAAGAGCGAGCAACGATTGCCACTCGAAGCAGAAGAATATAACCAGCGTTGAAACGGAGGCTGCCAGTCAAACCCGTACCGTTTACCAGCGATTGATCCACTTAATAGAGGGCCCAGCTGCGTTTACAACCTCCAGAATACCTTTTTCGTCGTTCCTAAAAGGGAACTCAACTCTTTCCCCAGAAACAAGCGGTTCTCCTTATTCCAATTCTTTCGCTGTTGAGTCAAGTTACACAGGGATTTCGTTCCGCCCGAAAGAAAGCCTGAAACCTGGCTGCCGATGAGTATCGCAGTCCGCTGCGCACCGCAATACCCAATTCATTCCCATCGATTAAACTTTAACCCGCTACACCCATCAACTTTCAATTCTGATCGCGCGCATCGTTAGATTTTTAACGAGCAATCCTGGTTGTTGCAGAGCCTTGCCTCTTAAAAGTGTCGCATGACCGGACATTTCGCTCGGCCGGGAAGAGAGGACACGGAGATTGGTACGGTGACCGGCGCTGCGCGGCTCGGCGCGGCGGCAAGCACGCCAAGGGATGTTTATTTTTAGGGGATGCCGGTACGAGCACCGAGGCGCACTTTCCTAGGTACTCGGTCGGTCGTGGGAGCCGTTTGTCGAGTATCATATCATACAACACTCGACCTCTCTAGCCTGACTACACTAACCTATCTCGAGCTAACTCAACATCGCCGAAGCCAGGCCAGCCCTCCGAGCCACCCTCACACGGACAACGGGATAGTTTGTTTGCCTAGTACTCCACCATTACTAACCCCGCTACACCCAGAACCTGTGTTATGTACGGTGCTGCATGGATGAGCTACAACCCACACTGGCACAACTATCGTCCAGATGCACGTGCACACAGCGCGCAGCACACAGGCCACGGGTCTCCATCTTTGGAACATGTAGCCGAGACACGTGTTTGTATTTATTTATTGTACTCGGAGTACTTTTTGCAGTCCCAGTTGCCGGTAATCCGAAATCAGGACAGCGGACTTGTTTACTGCAAATATTTACTCCTTTCGTTTCCGTAGCGAGGATGCTTTTATGTAATTGATAGCGTGTCCCTGATGAAACATCTGTCGTGATTATTGTGTACGATCGCCTGTGTCAATAGGATAGGAATCGTGATGAATCCGTTGCTCGGTTCTCTACCAAGCTCCGTCGCGCCCGGGTCGGGGAGAGATTTTTGCTTCCGATGCTGAATCTGATTCGAGCGGATCGGAAATGTAGGTGCATCGATGCGGCTCAACGATAAGGTTCGGCCAGCTTCCCCTCAAACTTTAAAGCGACGGGATTTTTTTATCAATTGACCGCATTGAAAAAGCAAATGCGGTTATGCTTCTCCACTGGGCAACCAACCGAAACTCTTCAACATTCAAAGCGCATTATCCCTCTCGTAAGAATATTTCCCCATCTTCCGAAATCTCGTCGGACGTGCCCAGCGTTCCTATCTCCTTTCCTCGACCAAACAGACTTCGTTGATAACAGCTGCTTACCAGCCATCGAACGTCTCTTGTACATATGTATGTACCTATCTACGATACCTACGTTCCTGGAAACTCTGTCTGCTCACGGCTCAACGACTCCCAGACTTCCAGACTCTCTGAATATTTTTGAAAGACCAGCTGACCCGAATCACTGCGGAGACCGTGCATAACAATTTCCTTGGACGATTTTACGAAATTACGTTCGTCCAAGGCTGTATATTCTTTCGAATATCTCTAGCTCGGATGATTCACTTGCGTGGGGAAGGTCGGTTTGACATTTAAAACTCGCAATCCTCTTGCTGTCGCACAGGGGATTAGTATCTATACGTGAAACAGGTGAGAATCCCGAGGGTGGTAGGTGTACAGGGGAGAGGTCAGCGTATCCTAGGTAATATTTTCTCCTGTCGTGTTTGAGACCCTTTTATTTGCTCCCCTTCTTCTTATTTCCTTCTGTCCCGCCCGACAGTCTTTCGACCTAAGACCTAGGGGGTTCGCCTCCCTCTTGACTTTACGACCCCCGCTAGATTAGGATTTATTTTAATCCTAAAGGACTAGCCTACCTTCGTGATTCCTCCTTTTACACCCTTCCCCCAACTCGCATACACGCACGGTCTTCTTCACTCCTGGCTCTTAACAACCCTTTCTTCTTCAGGACTGGGAAACACTGCACCCTTATAAATCAATTGATACCGTACAACCCTTGGGTGCTTGAGGATTGCGTAATTGAACGAGCAGAACTCTGACCCTACTCGAAAAGGGGCGAGGAAAATCGTAAACAGAATTATAGGTACTTCGGAGGGCCTCCCTTTCCCAGCTTGTATCTCACGCCGACGGTACCCTTGACAATAGTAGCGAGACACAGGATCGAACACGATTACCGAGAGCTTCGACTAACAGCCACCTTGTTCAGACTTTCGAAATGGCCAAAGCAGCCAAGCCCCGCGTCCTCTCGTTTTACTTTCTTCCGTGTAATCAACCCGCACGAAGTGGCGCGGTATTTTTTTCCATCCGTTTCATCGAGCCAAATGAAACGGTTGCGCGTCAGTTCTATCCGACATTGTTCAAAATTCAGCAACCACGAGGCCGTGGTACCGTTGCTCCTTTGAACGTGGCGCATCTCCCTGAAGGTTTTATAGGAAATCGATATTGGGACGCGTGGTGCGCTCTCTTCAAAGAGCTGATCGACGGCGGGAGGGCACGCGTGGACAGCCGACGAAAGGAGGAGGGGGGGAGGGGGGGAGGGGCGGCAGGGGGGAAGGGTGGAAGGAACGAGAGAATTAAACTGGAATAAAGTTTAAGGCATAAAACGCGCGATCAGTCGCGTAGCCCGAGTGAGCTGCACGCAATTCTCGTTAGGATAAATAAATCTGGTCACGTGCGCGCGTATTTCCGTGACGCGGGGGACTGCGAACGAGAGGGATTCCGGACACAAAAAGGCCGTGTCACGTTATTAAAGGCGGATGTCGAAGGCAAATTCGATTTAGTCGATTCGGTTTAGCCTCGATATAGGTGTATATGTATGTAGGTATGTACACGCGGACCGAACCGGACCGGTCCGCGTCCAGTCGTTATTCCGTACCGCGTTGAATTCACGATTAATGAAATAACCCCGATCTCTTTGAATGCGCCCGCTGGCCCTGTTTTCGACGCCTCGCTGTAGTTTATTTTGTGCGAACAATGCGGCCATTAATTACATTAAACAAACGCGTGTAAACGTCCGTCCCACTTATGCGAATAGTTTCATTTCACCGTTCCGCCGCGTCGGCGACGGGCTGTTGTTGTCGCGTTAAATATCCACGACAGCCCTTCGATCTTCGCGCGACTGCCAGATTGGCAAAGTGTAATTAATTTCGGAGATGATCGATAGTATATATCACGCGTGTCTGCGGAACAACGCCGGGTTTCCGTGCATTCGGGGGAAAACGCGTTGAGACTGGGATGGGCGCGGGCGAAACAAGCCATCAAGTATACAACTGCTAACGAATAGACAGGAAGATAAGAACACAGGGCGTCCCTCTGAAGGAACCGGAAGGCAGCAACAGGCTCCCAGACGTATGAATAAACACCTCGGGCTCCGACAATCATGCGCGCTACTTTATATTCAAATCAGCACCGTTGCAAGAACAAAAACTCCGGGGAATCTTTAGACAGTATACTTTTGCCCCGATATATTCAGCCGCGATACTCTTCTGATTCACGTGGCTGGACTCGTATCTCACGATGATGCACGCTCCTCTTTTACTCTTGTTCAGCGTAGCAGAGGAGCAATCGCAAAGAGAGCGGAAGATATAAGAAGTTTCAATTCACCATAGCTCAAGCAACCTGTTCAAAGTGGACTCTGAAATTGATATTTATTTTAAATCAAACCTGTGCTTCTGTATTCTGTAACATTAACGTCAGACCCCGACCTGAAAAGTGGACTACACTCGGGGGGGGGGGGGGGTATTGAATGACGGGGAGCCCGAAGTCACAAATAAATCGCGAGATACGCCGACGAGGAAGACTGCTCGGCGAAGGAGCAAGCCGCGTGGAAGGAAGAGCCCCGACCGAGGGTGAATTTTTATTCCAGTCCAGGTACTGCAGTTATAAATTTATATCGCGTGTGCATCCTGTATAAATCTGAATTTAAGGACGATACGACGAGAAGCGTCGGCGGAGGACATATTGGGATTACTGGGAGACGGAGGCGAAACTTTAAAGGATGAGGGGAGGACGAGAAGGAGGCAAAAAGACCGCGGCCCTCTCCAGGCGGCGCTACGAATGCAAATTTAACTTTTCCTTTCGCGGAAACGAGCGACTGCGATGAAAGGCGACGAGGTGCTGGATTGCCGACGTTGCTGGCTGACGAGAAGGAAAAACGGTGGAAGGGCGGGACAGGGGCAACCCTGGAGCCACCCCTTCGATCTGACAATCGGAGCTTACGTAAGCATCGGCCCTGCTGTCTTTCAAATTACTTCGGTGTCCCACACTCGGCACGAGGTCTCACCGCGACTCTTCGCCCAGGAAATTTACGACCTTGGCGAACGCCTTTCTTGCACCCGACCACCACGCGAATACGTTCCATTTTTGGGGCATCGCAATTCTTCTCGCCCTTTGTCCTTCTTCGACCAGCAAACGACCACGACGCGACGTCTCCTTCGTTCCGGTCACTTTTACAAGCATAATTGCTCTTCAAGTGGCTTCTCCTTTTAATCACCCACTGATAACGTCCCTCGATACGACCCCGTGTAAGAAGGAAGCGTTCAATGAAATAATCCAATGAAAGAAACAGTCTGTGCTCGGAAAGGGATGCATTTAAAGAGATTCGAAGAGAGGAGAGATTGTTGAATGAAGTGAGGCGAGACCTGTTTCGAGAAATGAGAATAAATTTACACCGAGGTACCTACTATTCTCCCGCGAAGGAAATAGCGGTTGCGCGTTGCCCTTATGTACGCGAATTGGAGTTCCCCGCGGTTGTATTCAGTGTCGCAAGACGAAACGCGACGATTTCTCATTCAAGATGAAGAGTAACGTCCCCTCGACTTGCCGCCGACGCCGACTAGTGCAGAATTCTCTTTCAGCGCGTGCGAAAACGATTGAAACGAATAAATTATTCCAAGTAAGCTGTTAAACGCGTTTCCAGTGGATACCCGGTGCACCTGCCAGATTACGAGCGAATTACATCGAATTTGACGCCGGATAATGCAGCGCAGATCAACGTGTCCAATGTAATTTACGTAACGCCGTCCATCATGTTACTTATTAACGTTCACGCGAACAGTAGGATTGAATTATTGGCAAACAACGTTTCGTGATTCGAGAGCTGGCTGCAAATATCAAGTTAGAGGGAGAAGTGAACTCGCTCGTGGCTTGGTTTATGCAAGAACAGCGCCTGCAAACGTGTACACGTATTACGGGAATATCGTGACGAAAGGTGGGAGCAGCGGTCGTGACGTATTTTTTGCCCGCGCGGCCGCGTTCGGCCCCGATCACATCAGTCAATTTAGCGCGAGACTGTCGATTAAACCGTGCACCATACTTTTAATGGCGACGGCTTGTTTCCCGACTGAAACAGCCATTAATTTTAGGTTGGCTCGCGCTATCGATACGGGAACAGATGTCCGTACTGTTGATAAAAGCGCATCCATAAAAGTGAGCTTTCCAGGATAATAACACGTGTACGCTTGACGAATGTGCTCGCCACTGGCTTGCTGGAACAAATGAGTATGAACGTTTTCCAACCAAAGCGACATCAAAGCATTTCCCATCCCTGTCCCTGAAGCGTAGGAAAAAAGCAACACCAAAAATACGCCAAAGATGCGCAAAAAAAAAAAGAAACACGGCGACGCCGCGTGTCGGTGCTGAAACGGTTCCCATTGCGTGTGTATCATTCGAGTTATCTGTTTCCTGCATGCTTCGAGGGACATCATCGCGTTCGGACATGGTAAATCATACAACCTCGTCTATCTGAATCTCTTTCTATTCTCTTGAAAACACAGTGCTAGGACGTGTCTGGGAAAGAATCGCGCACGATTCTTTTAAATAACGAATGCTTACGAACTTTAACTCCGTTAAAGAACGCCACAATGCGAGTGCTCATATTTTCTGTTCAAAATACCGAGGTTGCAGCGGGTTTCGCGTTGCATAATTTGGAAGTTTGGAAAGTGCATTATTTCATTGACGGTTCACCTTGCCCGAGAGCAGGGGATTGCGAATATTTGGCCGACTCGGAGAATAGTTGAACGATGAGGGTATGAGGTATGATCGAGTGGAACGGAAGGGCTAGTAGCGCAAGGATGAGAGAATGCGCTGGGCCAGATTAGGAGGAGGTCTCTCGGCTGGATATATGGGCACGGAGGAAAAAGGCGTCGTTACCAGAGGCTCATTAACGGGAACTATCCCCAAGACACCTCTGCCAGTATCTTCCAGCCAAGCCAGAAACTCGAAGGATGTAGTCTGCGCGTTAGGGTGCAAGGAACCTGCAGAGCTCCAATACTAATTAGCCCATCAGTTCGATCGTTCTCCAGCAGAACCTTCCTCTTCTTCTTCCTCTTCTTCATCCCCTGCTTCGTCCCCGTTTTTCGCCTGACTTCTTTTCGTTACCGGTAATTCTCATTTTTCTCCGAGTAACCTCCGCTAGCCTTTACTCGGTAGAACACCGTCGATGGCTCGCGCAACGTCGATGGAACAGGAACTCACGCGGAAGAGGAGCGCACGGGAGTTTGTTAAAGGAGCAACACTGCTGTAGGGCGTCTCCGCCGCTTTTTATTTCTTCCTTTTTCCTTTCCTCTTTCTATCCAGCCCCCTTTTGCGCGAGGCTACACGAAATTTGGACCCGTGCCATGCCTAACTGTCCTCCCGTGAATGCTTCGGGTTGGCACTCCTGAAGCTCGCCCAATTACCAGGCATTAGTCTCGTTTCATCTCGTCGGGGGCGCGAAGCGCGCAATTTCCTCGGGGTCCCTGCAGTTGCCATTATTTCATTAGGGGCTCGCGATTCTTCAAGATGCACCGCGTCTCTGTTCCTGGGAACCGAGCGTGGTTGAACAAACCCAGAAGGTTACATCGCTTCGGCAGACATTTCTGCGATCCAATGCGGGAGTGCTTTCTACGGATTTCTGTATCGAGTTCCCGCAGCAATGAAACACCATACTCAATAAGCGGAATCTCTACTGCTTGCTGCCAGGATACCTGCGACCTGCAGAAGCAATGCGGTAGATTGGCTGTCGCGTCATTCACTGAAAGCCTGCCAATTTATTAGCTGGCATATCGAGTGTTATAAATGTTAGGCCAGCATTTCGCCATTGGCAGAGTAACAGGCACAGATGGCCAGGTAATGAACGACCTGGCAAACGAGGAGATGCACGCCAGGGATGGAGGGCAGGCGGACAGGTGCCCGGAGGGAGAGAGACGCTGGAACCAATAGGATATTCAAGTAATGACAATGATAACAATGCCGGCAATAATCAACGACCAACATGCGCGGCGTGCGCAGTTCGCTGCAGCATCGACGATGATGTACGATGCCGAGAGGTAGCCATTAAAGTGATACCACCTGCTAATTGCTACCTCTAATTTCTATGGGGTTTGCGTCAACTAGCCTATAATAAAATGAACGTCAGCACCCCGATGATTGTCATTTCCGCCGACACGAATAATTTGCCGTTCGACGAAGCGAGTAAACTTTCCCAGATTTATTTAGAGAATTCCGAGGCGTGATGCGATTACGCGAAGGACGCAGGAGAGTTTCTCGCAACCACCTCCAGTTGCAACATTTTACGAAAAACGCCGTACCAGAAGAGCTGCAGGTGCTTTTATTCGACGCGTCAGTCAGTGTTTGTCGCGCGACTGTCTCAGCCGGCGCGCCGGGAATAAAATTGAGGCAAACCGATCTGTCGCCCCTAAATTGATTGACACACTCGGCTGCGGCTGTGGATTCGGCGAACGCCGCGGTAAGAGCGACGCAGCTACGCGCGTAGGTATGTAGGTGGGAATAAAGATGTACATCGAGTCGTCTGTAAATCGAGTTTACCTCAGACGAACGCTTGCCATCATTTCCACCCCCTCGACTTCCCCGTCCCGCCGGAGCCGCGTCGCGTCCCGTCGATCTCCGCGCGTACCTGCGTGGAAAACCTTTTATCTCAAGAAATTACCGTGAATGGCTGGGAAAATCATCGTTCCCCGTTGCGCAGGCAAGTTTCCATTTTCTTCTGGGCACAGCCCCGACGGGAAACGTCTAAGACGCTTCACCTCTCGCCACCCTCCGCGCGGAAACGCGACTTGGTTGCGTGTCGAGGCCGCAACAGTCCCGTCGGCGCCGTTTAGAAAATGCCTGCACGTACGTCGAGGCTTCTGAGGGGTGAAACAGGGTAGAGGGATACGTAAGATGGAAATATTCCTCAATGCGAAAGTTCCTTGTTCCGAGGAGAATTCGTTGGGCTCTTCCTCTGCTTGTCTCTGTGCTCTTACCAGCCCCCGCTCTACGTTTCTCTTTCGGTTAAATTGCTACGTATCCTTTATCCGATTTCAACCATTCTCCGTCCCTCTTCCCTCCTGTTTCTCATCTACCAGCCTCCGTAGAATCCCGAATCCTGGTGCGCTCTGCTGTCGGATTAATAGGAAATGGAGATCACGCCGGAGAAGGTGTATATACGTAGCTGCACAAAGAGCCGCCTTTCCATGGTGCTTTCGGGTTGACCTAAGCAGAAAGTGGCAGATCTTCGTGGCTTCGAAAGGGCAAAGCCAGTAAAGCTCCCTTATACTGGCTACCAGCCGGCAAATTGCGCTCAGACATGCTGTAGGTACGTGCGATGTCGTAAATTTCCACCAACACCTTTCCCTCCCGCGCCTGTCCTTCTCACTTGTAAACATTTGAGACTGCGAAGGATCGCTTTTATTATGTAAACGAGTTAGACGAGTTTCAGACCTGAAATTAAAATCGAGAGCTAAGCTGACTATCGAGAGCCGTGATTCAAAGCTGGAAACTGAGAGTGAAAATTTATCCAACCGCTACTTATATTACATTTCCCGTAGAGCTCGAACAATGCCCGTCTTTACTGGGGGGGGGGGGGGGGGGAGGGCTGCTTTTAAACCCTCGCCATCCCGACGGAAAATATTTCTGTAATTAAAATGCTGGCGTGCCCACCGCCAGAAGAATGTTTCGTCGGTCGCACGGTCCTTTTTATTTGTAGATTTCTCGCCTCGTTGTACTTTAATAGAGGCGAAATTCCACGGTAACACGTCGAGCACGTAACATCCTTGTTCCCGTAATCTCGACGCCGAGAGCCGAGTTCGAAACTATAAGATGTCCGTGGGTAACTTACGAACAGATTCGACCCCGTGGGGCAGAGCGTAAGAGCTGCAAGATATTTAATTTTCCCCGGTGGGGCTGGTCGTCCACTAGATATAAAAGGCGCGAAACGATAACTGGGCTATTCCTGGCGAGAAAGGAGAAGGGTAGCCCGATAAAGAATACGTATATACGTGGAAATTTATACGCGAAGGACCGGTTTCTCCTCTCTGGCTTCTCACGCCCCGAGTTTGCCGAATAAATTCGCGGAATAAATCTGACGTGAAACGCGGCCTCGATTCGCAATCGAAATAATGAGAATTTCAAACCATAGAACATAGGAAAGCATTTGCGAGGAACTTTTGGCGATTCCGAGCAAGGTTTTCCAACGCGGAGGGCTTCAATCCTTCGATTGGTGGAAATCTCGTAGAACTGATTAAACAGGGAAGAACAACACAGGGTTGGAACGTAATGTTCAATTAATGCAAGACGTGCGTAATCGTAAAATGAAACGACGAACCCTTATCAAACGTCTAACGCCGAGAACTTCTCGAGAGATCCACCGTTTCGACGTGTTCCGTTTGTCGAGAAGGATTGCACTCCTGTCCCTCCCTTTCTGCCGTTCCAAGGCATCCCTGTCTCTCCCTCTCCGAGCTGCGGAAGGATGCAGCCGGGAATAATTAACGAGGGTGAGAAGATCTTCTTCCCCGGGAACATACGTTTAACGATCCCCGTTGCCGAGGCTCGGAGAGTCTGGCCCCATAAGCGCTAAGGTTGGAAAAGGGTTTTCGTAGGGGGGGGTGACTTTTGACGCGGAAACAACCGGCGCGGCGGACAGCACGTACTTCTGTAATCATTGTGAAGCTAGCACGGAGACATTTAACGATCACCAACAAAACGTCGCGTCGATAGCCTGATAGGAAAGAGCTAAGAGTATATAAACTTGGAGGAAGCATGCAATGGGCAAAAATGTAGACGGCGGTAAAAAGAGAAAAATACACATGGGGGACACCCTCTCTCTTTCTAACGCCAAGGGCGACAACGTTTTTTTTTTAATGATAGAAAGAGAGAGGGTGTCCCCCATGTATATTTTTCTCTTTCTACCGCCGTCTACATTTTCGCCCATTGCATGCTTTCTCCATGTTTATATGCTCTAAGGGAAAGAGTGATTTCAGACATTTATTTTTCAAGCACCATCGTAGCCACGAGATATCGTGTCCACTTGATATCAATGATATCATTGACATGACCATCACCCGACACCCTCTCGTCTTTCCAGTGGCAAATAAATTGGAAGAGGGGATAATAATACCACCGATGATTCGATTCTCTTTGTAACGACAAACGCAATTTTATGCGGGACAATTTAACGCTCTTCGTCTACAGATTGACGTATAACGACGTGTGGGTTACCACAGTGGAAGGGCGCAGCTAAAATTTCATACGCGCTGCGTGGCATTTGGCAATTTGATTATTAGATCGTCACAGGTGCACCGATAGATCAATGGGAATGCTATCGGGCCACTATTAACAGATTTCATGAATGTAGGTACATTCGCGTCAAACATTGTTTCACTGTGCCGGTTGCAACGCCACCGTTGTAATTCTGCACCGCTGCGCGAGCCAGACGAATCTGGAACCTGTAATCGTCATTCATACTACCCTTTACATTCGTCAACATCCCTTTTATGGGGTTTACTATCCAGCCAAGTCAGTTTAATTGACAGTATTCAACGAATAGAAAGATTCTTCTAAAGGCTGTAGAGAGTTCGTGAAAGGTCGGTAAGTGGAGGGCTGGTGGTGAGAGCAGAGCTCATGGTCCCAGAATTTTCGTTGAAATTCTGACGATGCTGAACCGCGGGCATTTTGGTTTCAGGTATCCTGGATACGGAAAAGGGATTTACACATACTCACCTCGTCTATCTCCACGTACACGGGAGACGGAAGATTTTCCGTGAAGCATCCGGAAACGTCCGACGAATGGACGTTGAAGATCTCGTTCGTCCAAGAACGTGACGCCGGAGTTTACGAATGCCAGGTTAACACCGAGCCCAAAATGAATTTAGCCTTCATGTTGAGAGTCGAAGGTAAAGCTGCAGTTGTGCGACCGTTATCGTAGCGATTAACCCTCTCGTGGCCACCCGCGTTGAAAGGGTATTAACGGAAATTGACACAAACGGGCAACCAAGTGCTCGTGCAGCCCTTTGAGGGCTTCGAATTTCAGCAAGCGTTCGTCGATCGTTCGCGAAAGGGTTAATCGGCAAGTTTACAAAAGCTACGTTATCACTTTTCATATCTTTCATAACGGGGACAGGCGAGAAATACCTTCCAAAGCTTGTGTACGTGTCTACCACCTGAACGATCAGGACAGACACTTCTTCCGGTATCCTGACTACGCACTAGCATGAGAAAAGTGGTCCTTTCAGGCGAGACACTCGATAGCACGATGCCTACGATTCTGTCTGTCATTGCTCCAAGAAGCATTGAAGAAGATACCTATCATTTGCCACTTGACGGCAGACTAAAATAAGAAAACAAGAGCAAAAACACGCCATCGAGTTCTCGTGCGAAATAGGCCTGGCGAAGGATTGACTGACTTGCTTTTCGCTTGCATGCCTATTGCCTATAGCGGAGGTCGGTTTCTTTCCTTAGCCTGGTTGCAGCTTATCTGTCGAGAGAATCATTCTACGACGTGCTTGCAAACCGTTGATTTCGTCTCCTGGTACTTCTATCGTGCAATTAATTTGCCTAATTGACCGTCCTGTCAACGTCGAGTGGCGAACGCGGCCGCGTCCCGTCGTTGCGGCAGCACTTCAGGTTACAACAGTGGCGACGTTACACTGTCAATTAAAAGTCCTCGTGAATTATCGAGCATCGTCCTCTTCGCGCATCAAGCATGATCAAGGCAAAGGCACCAGATCGAGGGGGAATAGCAAACAATGCCACGCGTTCAATTACACGGATTGGTTTACACGCCGCGTATATTATCCTTATTTTTCCACGATTATATTGAAATTGTTTCCGCCGATGTTTATTTTCCAAAGCCGGAGTAATTGCGCATTTCCAGCAGCCCCGATTGCAACTCCGCTCCGTTTCTTTTCTGATGCTCCCGCGTGTACCCACATACGAGTGCGTACAGTGTATCCGCTGCACGCTAACGAGCTTCTATTATTTAGTACGTTTAATTTATCGATTTTAATGATCACGTGTTATCGTTATTAATCGCTCGCTTGGCAAACAGCAGCGAATAACAATATACGCGGTTTAAACGCAGTTCTATCGCAAACGACCGTGGCGGACGATAATGCACCGTACCGAGCCGATGTTTCGCTAATTTAATAATCCGTTCTATCGTTTGCCATCGTTGCGATGTAATTGCGGTGTTGTCTGGAAATTTTTGTCAAACTATCGAGCGGTGATTTCCATTTGCGCGCGTGCTACCAAGTGCTTTTTCAACGGCAACACTATCGAACACTCGGGAACTATATAAATCTCGCGACAATCGAGTTCTTTCAGCACCATCCGCAATCCGTTTCCTCGTTTCACCGAGATCTCGAACACTCCACGCACACGGGCACTGCTGTTCATTAATTATGTTCGTAGCCCTGCGCGTGTACCTGTCCCTATCACGAGCCGGCGTTCCACTGTGCATAACAGTATGTAATTGGTGGCCAGTTGGCTGGAATCGATACCTATCTTGTATGGAGGAATTCGTGGACCTTGTAACGAACAGCGGGAGAAGAAGTTGCTCCCTACGAATTCTTGTCGCGAGCCAAAGATAAATGTGCCTGGCCTCGGGAAGAGCCGCGAAGCCGTTATCGCGATAGAAAGAAGAACGGAGCGTATCAGGGAGCAAGAAATGGGCTACGAACAGCATGAATGAACAGCGATGCACGGTACATACGTATGTATATCGAGCGAATATCGCACGTAACCCATATCACGGTGCTTTCGGTGGCAGTTCAATCCCCGAGCCACCCACGAAACAGTAGATCTCTCGACGAAATCGATTAACTCGATATCTTTTCTGTCCTCCCATTCCAGAACGTGCCCCTGTCCCCGCCACCACCACACCGAACGCTATTCACCGGACGTTCAACTCAGGTTAGAATCACGCAAGAACAGACTCCTTTTCCAAGCTGTTGAACTTGCTGCTAGACGTTTTATTGCGACCAGTGTGTAGATCTTTGCCTGTCTCACTCTTTCTATTTCTCTCTCTCTCTCTCTCTCTCTCTCTCTCTCTCACTCTCTCTCTTTCTGTTCCTCTCTGTACGTACCTTTGTTCGTTGTCGCTGGCCAGCATGTGTGTGTGTGCCAGTCCGTGCTCTATCAGTGCATGCACGTCCTCCCCGTTTAACGTTAATTAATGCGACCCTCGGATGGTTTTGTTTTACGAGGGCAGGTCGAGCTGACTTTACCGGTAAAAGATCTGTTTCGCTGATGGTCGCACCCTCATAACCGCGGACGTCGTGTTACGCAATCACCCATGTCTCCTAATTACCACCGAATTATTGTCGTAGTAATAATTCACGCGGAGAAGTGATGTTATATAAGGTTGGCTCTCGTTGACCCGACACGCGACAATCGCGCACACGCTCGGCCTGCTCGCCACTCGATGTACAGCATTTAAGTTTCTCTATGCGCTTTTGCCGATTCTCGATAATTCGTAGTGCGTGCCAGTGTTTCTTAATTCTGTTCAAACGCGATTCTGCGTCGCGCATCGATCGGCGATAATTGAATTTCAGCTCTGCAATAATTCACGTAACACTATTTAACACTATTAAAGGTTTCCGTTATAAATTCTCGTAGGTTGCGATTGAATTGAAACGTACGGACAGTTTTTCATGCAGCATCTGGCATGGACTCGGTTCTGTTTCCAAATACAGAGACAAAAGCGTAGATGACAGGGCTCCTTTGAATAACAATCAGAGCGACGGGGTGAGATTCATTCATCCTATTTCCTACTCTTCCCCCAATTAAAATATTCACGGCAACAACGTAAGTTTAGACGGGTGGCGTTTTATTTTTCGTTTTCGACGACCTCAACTTCGAAGTTCCATTAAAACTTGGGCGAAATTCGTTTCGAATGTTAGTCACGAGCAGAGCCACGGAAAGTTCGCGAATACCCACGCCCTCCCCTCCCCTCCCCGAGTTTGCATAGAGTATTACACGCATACACATACACACTCCGAATTTAAGTTCACTTACCTCAATTTGCCGAATCGAATATCATAATTTTCAGCATTAATAACGCACCTTGTCCCGTTACTATTTCCCTGCTGGCGTCAATCAAAGTTCCATCCCCCGTCTCGATAAAGTTTCAGCAACGGGAAGGCACCCGTAATCCAGTTAATGGCTCTCTCAGACGACAAACTACTCGCCCCGAGCACGTGCACGTTGATTTTTAACGTGCACAGAGCCAGGTGGGTGGTGTTAAGCGATACCGCTTTGGATAGACTTAAAGGAATTCGTAAAATTCACGAGACAGTAGATGCTATGCGACGCGCGGCGCGCGCCAACCCGAACGAATAAACGAAATTTAAGTAGCAGCGAGGGCGGAATGCTTAAGCGTCCGATTTCCAATGTGTGTTGCAGCTGCTCAGGCGAAAATCCTGGGTCCGGAAGACGCCTACGTGAGGAAGGGCAGCACGATAAGCCTCACGTGCACCGTTAATGTGCAAAGTACACCGCCCAGCAGCGTTTCGTGGCATCACGGAAGAGATGTGGTGGATTTCGACAGTCCCAGGTACATGCCACGAGAATCAAGTTCTCGAGTTCACCCCGTAATGCCCCCCTCCCCCCCCCCCCCCGTGCACCCCCGAGCAGCTCCGCGCTATTCTCGCGCCCCGGGCTCGCGTTCCTTTCCGTTCGATTGCCTGCGTTACGATTATTGCTGCACACCCCATAGAAGATGCACCGAGCGTATGTATGTATCGAAAATCTCCGGCTCAAACGGAGTAAGCTTGCGCGACAGACTTTCAATGGCCCCTGTATCAGTTCGAACGCGGTCGTTTTTGTACGGATATGCATACCTGAGCCATGAAATTTCCAACCCTGGAACAGATGAGCACGTAAATACTCTGGCTAGAAGGAATTCGGGAAACGTATCAGACCTTAGAAACTACTAGCAAAGTAATATAACGTGTGCTGTGAATAGTAGCAAAGTATCTTTGATAATTCAGCGTTCACCGCAGGGGCGGGGTTTCCTTGGAGACCGAGAAAACGGAAAGCGGTACGACGAGCAGACTCCTGGTGACACAAGCCAGATTGACCGACAGCGGAAATTACACCTGCATTCCCAGCAACGCGAATCCAGCCAGCGTAATGGTCCACGTGCTGAATGGTAAGAGCCCTTTTTATACCCTGAATTCTCATTCGATCTCGCAGCTTCTCTCCCCTTTCTTCTCTGGGTTAACTTAATTTCTTCGGCAGCTAGAGCGGCGATCAGTCTTGCGCCCAGACGTAGCTGCGCCGTGACACACAACTTTCTTAATATTGATCCGCACTCTTCTTGTAACACCGCTTAACCTGTCTGCAAGAAGCTCGCGACAACTCTTTTACTTCTCCGACAGCCTTCGGCGAGATCAGCGCGAGCCTCGTGGCTAATTAATTTCGAATTTGCCTGTCGGGACTAGGAGCTTGCGTATCCGCGAGGTCGAATGTTTCAATGGAAGTGAAATCGTGTCTACTAAAATTTGATAATGACCAGAGGATCTGGGTTAACCCAGTGGTCGACTATGATCCTGTACTTTGGATTATTTCAATCAACTATTCTGATGAGCAGATTAACGTGGAGTGGATGAACCAAATAGACTGGGAATTTGGTATAGTTCGAAAGGAGGGAAATATTGTCCTTGTTATTTATTTAAAATCTGTGCGCCGCGCCGGGTTCCTCGATACGCCATCATTATGCGGGGCTTTTAGGCGCGTTTCTCTTTTTGCCCGACACGCGTGAACCGTTCAAACGTTCCCCGGGCGATGTCATGCACACGCCCTTCCATAAACGTCGCGTGCAAATGCATTTAAGAGGAGGAATCGGGCACGGAAATATCAGCGGGCGTCGCACCGACTAAATCGCGATCACTTTAAAGCGGTAGCTCGCGAAATTTCGCCATCACGCTTCGTCGTACACTCAGAATGGCCTGTCTGCTTTTAGTGGTCTCCCTGCCTACGGAAGAGTGCATTAAGAATTCTGAACGCCTGAAAGGCTTCAGACTCCGATTATCCCTCTACATCACGTTACTGTGCCTCTCTGTTATATTAATGTTATGACTACTATTCTACTTCGCAGCCTTATTCCTGACGAGGTAATATCATCCAGCTACGCGAAACTTACCGCCTCTGTTAGCCGTTTAGCCACCCTAGCGTCCAGGGCCTCGCAGCAAATGGGTCGTATCTAGCTCCGTATCAATTTTCTTTCCTTAAACCGTGAGCCGCGCTGTACCTTGGCGGCAGCTGTTGACGCTTCCAGAAAATCAAAGGACGCGGCTATTGCTGCCCTGCCGGTTGAAAGGAGGCCCATTCGTCGGCCCTTTAGACCACGATTGTTCGACAAATTTCCCGACAATGGCTGTCCCCGTGCCGTGAGATGCAATTTCAATGGCACGCAGAGAGGCGAGACTCCTGAAGTGTGACAAGGAAAAGGGACGGTGGCGCGTTCATTCATCAAGTATCGAAATCCCCCGTCGTAAAGTTTGACAGGCCGTGTATTGGGGCCGCGACGGGACGCGACGCGGCAAGTACTCGGCCCCTCACGCATACACTTGGTTTTGATCTATTGTCAGCCACGGCAACACCCGCGATAACGCATGCAATATCTTGCTCGGCAAGTTCAGCAATCCAGCCTGTCAATCATCGGCAGACTCGGGCGCACGCACCCCTCTAGAAAGTCGGGCGGGCTGAAACACGTCAGCCGTAGAAGTCGACGACTTACTCTCTCTCTTTGAAGTGCTGTGATCTGATTGCTGGGCGGGCCGTTCTGTCAGCGGCGGAGCAGATTCCAACAGCCACCAATTAAGTTTAATTAACGTAATTGGCTTTCTTAGAACAGCAGAATTCCACGCGGACTGTTCCGCGTCCTCATCCTCTGTCCAAAGAGTTGTATTCTTTCCATTCAAAGCACGAAAGAATTTGAATTCTCACTGCCAGGAATTGGATACAGCAAAGGAGAAACTTATATCCCGCTAGGAGCGTTTAATTTACAATTAACGTTGTAATTTCCAAAGTAAACACTGATTGGCTGGCCGGGCAAAGATTTTGGTATGCGATACGCGGCACGGCGCACCGTATTGTTCCGCTTTCATCGCGAAAATCAGGCATTCAACCGAGTCAAAGGGTTTCTCGGTTCCAAGCATCGGCCAACAATGAGCTGCTAATCATCGCGGCAGGAGTTATAGCGCGAAGATTAGTGCGCGCGATTCCATTAGCGGACTTCAATCGAGCATACTTTCGAGCCGCTCCGATCCGGTTCGACAGGGTGATGTGGCGGCATCGATCACTCCGGTGCACCCCTCGAAACGCGTTCACCCCGTAAGCGTTCCGCGAGATCCGACGCGACGATCCGCGGCGCGGGAAAACGCGGTGCCGGATGAAAATTAATGCAGCGCAGTTCGTCTGCATAATTAATTTACAATCGGCCAGGCACGGCCCGGCCATCGACGTTATTTCAAACACGGCTGATTACTCTGCAAAATTGACCGCAAATTTCAATTATTTCGCGATCAGCCCCGTACGCAACGCCGGATTATCCGTCCTGGCGGCCGCTATCTGCGCATTAACGCAATTACGGGGCTCGAGGCGGCTGTGCACGCACGTCCACGACGAACGGCATCGTTTTTCCACCGACCGAACCTCATCCACGTGCACGCCGGCCACTTTGGACCAGCACCGGCAGCGAATGAGATTTTCGATCTGCTCGTAAATCGCGAGCAACGCGAGCAGCGCGAGGATCGCGAGTAGCGCGAGTAGAGCGACACGCCTAACCGCGGTTACACCGCCACCCTCTGTGCCCGCCTGATTATCTTTATTACTGGCGGATGTTGCGTGCAAAGCGCGTTCATCCGACCCGATGCACCGTTAACATTTGTCTGGATATATGAAATGCTTGTATGGAAATCGCAGCCCCTACCTCGGGGATAGCTCCTGATTAACGTTAGTTTGCTGTTTCTGCCGGCGTCCTGCGTTCAGCCTCGCTGCAAATCGGTTACACGGCCCCCGGTATCGCGGTTATTAATGGTCAATCGTAATGGAAGAAATAACACCGCCCTGCAAATTAGGTGGCTACACTTGGAAACACGTTTACTGCCACTGTCGAGGCCCTGATAGTTACCTGCCCCTGCTCGTGCGTTCCTACGTTCCGCCGCGAATTCTCCTAAAGTCATAAAGTCATAAAGTCATCCTGGAGGACGCGGGTCGCCGCGGCGGGGCGGCTAAAATCACTTGTCTTGATAACGCAAAACCGAGTTAGCACATTCTTGCCGCGCGCTGGCTGACGTTAATTCCGAAATGCATTTAATGGCGTGACGGCGAGTAGGCGGAAATGGGGGACGGAGGAAAGTAGAACGAGACTTTTTCTGTTTCAGGCGAGCATCCAGCGGCCATGCAACACGGCGGAAGTTGTGGCGTCACGCCCACCATCCTGCTGGCCACCGTAACTCTGTTAATCGCGAACCTGCTAAGGTGAGCAGTCTCGTTGTGAACGGGGGCGACTTGGGAAACAGAGGGGTCGTTAGAGTGAAACGCCACTGCAAAGGGAACGCGTTCCCTTTCGCTGACGAACTCTGCGGATCCGGCGGAAATGCCGGTGAATAACACACGCGGCACGCGCGCGCGTGCGCGCGCGCGCGGCCGCGTGTGCGTGGCTATCGAGCCGGATAAATCAATCTAATTCGCGTTGCAGCGCGGCTGGTGGTGATCGCGCACCGTGAAATCGCCGGCGATTTAAATAGAAAAAAAAAAGGATCAGGCGTGGACAAAGTGCAGTGGATCGAGTTGTGTGTGGAAAGGACGCGGTGACGCGGTGAAGCGGAAATGGAGCACGATCTTTCACACGTACGTTTTTACCGCAATTTTTTGCCCCCATCGCCCATCAACTGTTCCCCTCTAGTTCTTCGGAATTCTCCTTCTCTGCGCGCACCGATTCTCAGTGCGAGACCGTCTGTTTGGTGATCTCTGGGAACTCGGATCTTGTGCACGCTCTCAGGACTCGCGAAACGCGCGTGTCCAGCTAGCTGAGCGAGCCTCATCGTCGCTTCAGAACATGGAGAAACCAACGACGCCGGCGGATACCGTCGATTTCAAGGGTTTGCAATCCAGATAGTCGATATTTACTATTGAACGGTGTCATATATGTAGGTAGCGCAACGTTTTCTGTACATAAAGGAAGATACGGTTGTTCGGATGATACGATTCGTCGCGGCCTCGTTTGTACAGTACGGCACGTCCGAGGATTACGATAGATCGTGGATCGTTGGATCTGGGCAACGTTTGTAAATAAAGCTGGCGCGAGAAAAACGAGAAACCTTCCAGTGTTCAGTTGATTTTCACGAGTGCGTCTGTCTAAAAAACGGAATTCTTCCCCGTGGATGTTGATTTACGAAAGACCGCCGCGTGACTCGCGGATTCAATTGTTCAGTGTTTGCCCAGATCTGACTGCCCGACTTGTGCTCCAATCGGGATCATTGTAATTCCGAGATGGCTAGCGTGCTCGGCAAAAGGGACATGTCTTTTCGAAAAAGTACCTACGATTGTTTTTCATTCGTTTTGGGAACGATAACAGGGACGATAACACTGTTCGTTCTCGATATGTTTCTGTTTGTTTGACGGGGCACGAGGGATAACGATCCACCTAATTGAAGTGCTTCAATCTATGTTTCCCTTTTGGACGGTTCTTCCCCTCTTGACACCCTTTCGCGCGGAATATTCTTGGCTTATCGTTTAACGTCTAATCAAAATGCAATCACATTCGATACCTTGTAAGAATTTACGAGTTCTATGAACGCGACTTAAGCATAGGGCCCGTGTATAGATAAGAGTAATGTAAATGTAGATTTAAGCACGTTGGTAATAGGCATCATTTGTTATTTATTTGAGAAAAAGTATGTTTCTGCTGTTGTTCGGAAAGTGTAATTCAAAAGAATTCGTGGCGTATCAACGGGTATGTGTATAAATCTGATATGAAAGGTGTATGTGGAGTCGCCCAACGAAAGTGCGCTTAAAAAGGCGACGTACATACATATATGGATAATATAAATCTCGTTGTTTCTTGAGTTCCTTTTTATTTCGTAGCATATTTCTGCGTCGAAACTCTTTCTAACTGCAAACTGTTTGTGTCGCTCTACCATTGCACCGAGAGCTAGAGGAATTACTTGCTGAAACGGTGCTATGAAATTGGTTATTTTCTCCTAGTCAGGACCGAGATTCGTTTCTTTTCCCACGAATCAGCATCCCTAGATGTTTATCGCGACGTAAGGACACACGATAGTAGTCACTTAATTAATTAAGTAGATTTATTACGGTGTAACGTTATGGAGTAAACGATATCATAACGGTTAGTGCGTTAAGGTGCGACTTACCTTAGGTCTAAATAGATTTTTTATAATGTTGTACCATGGAAGAAACTAGGATTGAGGAATCACGGTGTAAAACAAACTGCCAGGATGCGTTCGCGGTGTTACGTTTCGACGGAGTGCGGATATGGACACGGCGGAGGAGGTTCGCGATATTACTCCTTCTTGTATAGTTTACACGGTAATTTATGTCGTTGTGAAAGGACAATATTTTGGAATTGACGCGTGAGGGTGGCGGAGACTTAAAACGGTGACGCACGTCAGGCGAATTAATCGATACATACTGTGACAAGAATTCACGGGGCATGAGACAAAGAGGAGGAACGTATGAGCCATTATCGTCGTTTAATCGGGGGCAGTTTGAATGTTGACGTGTGATATTCCGAGAACTTGGCGGTTCGAGATGAACGTTAATCGATTTAATAATGTTGGAATAAGAGATTTCACGATCGCCGTAAACACTTTTCCCGATCCTTGGCGTCTCGTTCCTTTGGAATGGCTATGTTCGGTTGATCTGGATTCGATGTAACATAGATACACGTATCGCGATGTCGACGGCCCGAGATATCGACCTCAAGATATCAGCTCGGAACGCGCGCCCGCGTTTAATCGCTAATCAAACAGAAAAATATCGAGAAAAAGTTACACACGTTAGATAATCGGTATCCGCGACTCGCATTATGTAAGGAATGTTGGTTGCACATTCATATGTAAGCCTAGATCGCATTGTACATAAAATTCATAATCGATAATGTATCATGTTATAGAGAAACGTCGTCATGAATCAAAACGATACAAGTGAAACCGGCGAGGTGAGGCGAGGCGAGTACGGAATATTATACTGTAAAAATATTCATCGACGTGAGTACTGTTTCAATAAATGTAATGATGATATACATCGACGCCTAAGTAGTTTCTTCTTCCCGCAGCGATGCTTCTTTCTATTCCCTATTATTTTACAATTACGCGAATTAGCCGAGCGCGAGTGCAATGTTCCACCAGCGCTAATTTCTCCGCTGCAACTACGTAAACGTGCTCGTTGTTTGCAGAACGATTGTGCTCCAAACATTGCCGAAGCAGCATCGACCATTTAAAAAAGTGATGGATTGGGGGTAGGTGCAACCTACGCCTGCCTACGCTAGCCTAAAAATTCCGACGAGATTCTGATCCGAGAATTCGACCGGATGATTTATCATCACCAGCAGTAACGCGACCGCAAGAAGTATCGCTTAATCTCGCAAATGTCAAATACTCCTTGGAAGATTTTCAGATTCAATCTCTCAAGCCTCCGTTTGGCGCGAGAAAAAAGAAATACCCGGATAATACGCTTACGACAAAGCGCCATTACGTCATATTTCCCCAGACACCGGAGTAATCAATTTCGTACGTCGCCGAAAAACAATCGACCGGCCCCCGAAGTGTCTCTCGACATCATCAGCAGGCTGAGCACCGACATCCGGCTCCCGGGTACTTCAGGATTCGATACAATCATTCGCCACGATTCTGTCTAACCCACCGAGTTGACAAAAACAGGAGGAATCGTACGGAGAGTACCCTTTCAAACCTCCAATCCTTTCTATCGAAACTCGCCTCTCTGTCTTCCATCCACCCCGCTCTGTGCCGGCTGTGTCCCTCGGTGCCTTTCTCATCCCCTTTCCTTTGCGATTTCTTTCCCCAGCTTCAGATGGTCATGAGATAGTTGCGAGTGCACCACCTCTTCTCGAAAGTCCTTCGACAGCGGCTGGACCAACTCGTTCATTAATTGTGACAGGGGCAAAGCTGGGAACAGTCGTGTCCGCGCAACGGATCCCCACAAACCCGAAAGCTTATCCCGCCCCGCCGCGCCCTCCGTTTTCCATTCGAGGGTGTATGTGAACGTGCTTCCCCCGCCCCTCCCCCCCCCCCCCGGGCAATTTCCACGCGTGAAACTGGGCATTCACAGAAACGAAGAGAACACGCTCGCTTGCGCGTGACTGCACACCGGCCAGCGAACGAGGAAATGAAAAAAAAAAACACGGGAGAAATTGTTGGACACGGGTGGGAGGATCAATTTTACATATCTGGCCTGGCCAGGTTTGGGTACATGTATTGCCGAGTGTCGTATGCAACCTGTCGTCTTTTAATAGCTGCACGGCTGACGAAACTTTTCAACACTGGCTCAAACGATTTAGCGGTCGCTAATCTCTCGAGATTGCACGCCGCGGCGAACGTTCAACAAACTATTCGACAGGAAACATCGCCACTGAAAATGGACGGTTTTCTACGCACTAGCGTCCGTTGTTTCGCAAGTCCAAGCACGCTCCGGAAGTCCCATACAATTGCTACGAAAATGCGTGACATGTATGCATATCCTTCTGCAGTTGTGCACTAGAATTTGCCAGCTAGAATTGCGAGAATTTGCGACTCCATCTATTTAAAAGAAAGGCTTTAGTCGATTGATTTCTCGAAAAATTGAACGGGCACAGGTTAAGGGGGAAATAAGTGGGTTAAGTGTGACGGGCCATTGGTCATTCTGTATAAGCCGATGCCAAAGGGTTACACAGAAGAGATTGCAGGCTACGACTGATAAAATATCAGCCGTCCATCCAGTCCTGTTTGCCGATATTTTAACGGTTTAATTGTTTTTCGATAGTCGAGAGCAATTCCGGCTTTTCACGTGCGATTGGTAGGGAGAGCGAAAAAGGGATAGCAGTGGTGCAAGCGTTTCGAATCTCGCCATTCGTTACAACGAAACTGAATCGCGAATTAACGGGTCAAGATGACGTATTCATTTCAATTAATTCATTGTCGATGTAATTCTCTTTTTCGAGGGGAAATCAGGTTCTGAGTTTTGATAATCGATCGACTTTTCTAAAGAGGAGATCTGGCGTGCTGTACGCGGTCCAATATTTTTTTTTAGAAAAATCAAACGGCGTGTGCCCGATAGGATTTCAAAAAATTCGAAAGAAGAATTCAATTATTGACGAAACTAAATGCAACCGTAGTACGGCGGATTACTTTGGTAGATTGAATTTTTTTAGAAATCGCATCACTTGGCAAAATTCGGCAACGGGTGGTGGCTTTCAGTCGGTCGTGTTTTTCGCAGCTATTCACGCAAATGGATGGGCACATCGAGCTGAAGTGTGTGGAGAAGCTGCGGGGCAGAGGGGTCTATTTGTTTGGCACTGTTTATTCGTTACAGCGAAATTGAATCGCGCGCCAACAAAGCAAGATTACAAACACTTTTTACGGGGAACAGAATCCTCCTTGCTCGTTTGTCGGGTAACAAGGTAAACGACGATGAAAATTAACCGTCATTTCCCAATTGAAACGTTTCATTCGTTGAATTCAAAGAAAATTCATGCCAGTATTTTCGGCACACCTATATGTGAGCTTGATTTCCCCCCTCTCATAAAAGCTGGCTGCACATTTGCAACGCATCGAAACTTCGTCAGTTCATACAGGACCAAATTCTACACTACTTTTCTTTATACCATTTTCCCGCACGGTACTTCGGATAACGGAGGTACAAGCGTTTGAATATTGTTAGCTGACTGTCTCTGTAAGAAGGCAATCGTGCCGAAATCATTTTTGCCCCTCCCAAGGCGGTACTTGAGGTATTAATTATGGCCCATGTTTCGACGTCATTTCGGTCACCCCTACTATACCGCCTTTGGGTCATTTAACCTCACACTTCACAATCGACACCGTATAGCTCACAATTCGCACATCATCGTTTGTATATCGGACTTCACTCCGTATAAGAATTCGCACATCACGCATTACACTTCGGACTACTCACGCACTGCTTTCAACTTAGGGATTAGACTTCTTGCGATCGTGCACAATATGGTAAGTGTTCACGTAAGTGTGCAGATAATTATTCACGCAAGTGCTCAGGTAAGTGTTCTGATAAGTATTCAATAAGTTATTCGGCGCCTTGCGAAAACGCAATGAAGTTGTAAATGCCAATTTCTTTTCAACAATATTGCAACTTTGTGCGTTTTCGTGAGAAGCGTGATTCCAATATTCGACTTTAATGGTGTTTGATGTGCAAACTTCACCATTCACAACTGTCGTACAGTACCGACCAAATCGACTCTGTCAACCAGTAGAGACCAAATTTTTCTTATCTGTAAGTTCAATCTGTTAGCAACTCAGATTAATTTATAAGATGTTCAGTTAGCCTTCTTTCTACCTTTTGCCGCAGAAAAATAATGTAAATAAGGATAGGTATGATAACCTAACAAACCGGGAAGCTAGGATTTAATGAAGAAGTTATCCAGTGTGTTATTTACAAGCAGAGTTGGGCGTTAACTAAATAAAAAAATATGTAAATAAGGATCAAATAAAAGTTACTTTAACTTTAGATTATTTGATGAATACAGTTAATTTTTTTATTCGATGAGAATTTATTCGACGGACAATGTTAATTTTTTTTATATTCGTTATTCGAAATTTTATTTAAATAAAAATATTGCCCATCTCTGTTTACAAGGAATCATTTGACAAAGATTGGGTGCAGTGTACCGAATGTGACGGTTGGGCACACGTTGAATGCACAGATCAGGAGAATATTAATTATTTTATTTGCGAGTTTCTACAAATAAAATTTGAAAAAAATCTTGTATTGTACTAATTAAATGTTCTTTTATTAACATTGTTAATCATTTAGACTTAAAAATCTACTAATTTAATAGTTGGTCGGTACTGGACGACAATTTTCCGTTTCCTAGAAATTACAACTTTTTTGCTTTTGCGAATTGTCAATTCTTATTATTAAATTTCACAAAAATAATTTCCCTCCTCTTACTAAGTTCCATCTATACTACAAACACGTTTTTGAATTTCTGATTTTTATCAACTCTACCCCAATCTATAACAAAAAAACTCTGAACGGTCGGTACTGCACGACTCTCCCCTATATTCGTTTGCAAATTTGTCTGGTTTCGTGTGTGTGACGTGTGGTATAGTGTTGTGTGTCGTGTATTGTAGTGTAGAAATGGTGTGTGTGTGTGTGTGTGTGTGTGATGTATGAGTAGTGTGAGAATGGTGAAGGAAGTAGATAGGAAAAAAGTACGAAAATGAAGTTGATGTTCTTCTTGGTGGACTCGTCCGATCTAGCTGATGTTTAATTTGAGCAAGAATGAACGGGGGGGAGGAAGTAGAAGATACGCGAAATTTATTACTGGTGGACGATGCCGCTAACGAATGTGTCCCGCAGGAGCAGAACGGCTGGACAATGCAGTTTTCCAATTTTCACCCTGCACCACCTCCTACCCCCTCGAAACCATCCGAGCCTCCGTTCGACCTCTCCGGTCTACCTAGTCCTCCACCTTCACCCTTTATCATCCATAACTCGAACAATCATAAAGCATGTTGATTCACGGCCCGTCGTAAATTTAGTGTTATTTTATTCTTGCCCCGGTATCGTTTAAACGGCTACCTCAAACCGCTTCAAGTATGATATTATATTTTCAACTCCCGTGTTTCGAATCACTGACGTTTCATCCATGCCCCACTTCGAGCATTGGAAAACTTTCATTCTACTATATAAAACCGCTACCAGCTTTTTGAAACGTACCATAGTATTCAATCTAACAGTGAAACATCGATAATGAACGGCGATGCGATAAACTGGGGCGTTGCATCGCGTCGCGTTCCGTTGCACCGAGCCACCCGATGCGCTGGGATTGAAACCAGCCGCGGTGCAATTAATTATTACGGGCCATTATTTAACTTTGGCCGAGTTAAATCCGAAAGAATTCCGCTCGACTCAGCGATTAATTTAGAAGACCGCCCCTCCTCACGCCCAGTTTTCCCGCGCCGGAGCCTCGAGCAATTTTATGTGAGATCCGACTTTGGAGTTTTCGGAATTTATAAATGAAAATTCACCGGAACCCCGATCCACCCTTTTCCGCCTCGAAATTGGCTGGTTCCCCGAGAATTTTATATTCAGGACATTACTGCGTGCTGAATTATTTTTCAAGTTCGGACAGCGCCGCTAGTAACTGCAGCCGAAGTAGCGACACGATGGTAGTGGTAGTGCTGGTGACTGCTTCCGCTCGAAAGCCTTGTCATCCCGGTTCAACCACCCTCCGGACCTTCCAAATACCATTTCAACCTCTGCTGTGTCCGTTTCGCGAAAGACGACTCCAGAACTTTTCGCCTGACTTGGGCAAATTCGGCTTTTAATGTTCAGCTTTCGAATGGCGAGCATTCTCATTATTTTCTGCTTACCTGTGGCAATTTTTAAATAGGAATATTCCCATTCATTCTCCATTACATTCAGATCGGGGTGTTACAATGAAACGTATTCGTACGTCCTGTTCGTTCAATACTTTTATTTATAAATATCGTACAAAGTGTACCGTACCAGTGTTTGAACATTCCAGACTGTCGTGTCTTCGCGCGATTCGATTAAATATGTACCTAAATAGGTATATGAAGGTGCGGAGTAATGTCTAACATACGACTAAATTCGTTCGCCCCGGTTTCGAGAAGTGCATTAAGAAATCTACTTAAAATATCGTAAGAATAAATACTATTCTAAAGCTGGCAGGAATTGTGCGTTTTTCATAAACATCGTTTCTTTAATAAATACGCCTAGAACCAGTGACGATAACTGCAAATTACACTTGCATTATTTACAAGCCTGGGGCGTGAACGCGTGGCCGTGGAAATGCTCGTTTCCACCAGCCACACGGATAAAGTTATGAATTAAAAATTTCATTAGTTGCCGTTCCTCGGCGCGCGTGGAAGATTCATCGGCAGAGCTAAGATACAGGATATCAAATTACTTTCACATCCTTTGACGCTGCTCGGCCACTTTAATCCCATTCACTTCAAGAGAGACCCTTCAAAGAATCGTTCTGAATCGGAACGGCCGGGCCCGGCGAATTGAAAGGGACGTTCCAACGCGTTGGGATCGGGCGCAGTACATATCGCTGGTCACTTACTGAATTATTTACGCAACAAGTAACTCATTTCTACCACTTTCCCGACCAATTGCCTTCCAATTGCCTTCTCGCTCACACCCTTCCGCACTGTTCACTTCAGCATTCATTAATAATTCACCACGGCGAATCTTTTCACTCGCGTGTTTGTGAAAGGGGACTCGTAAGAGTGATTTCGCATTAACTCGTTCTCGTTTTAACAAGGATGAAAGGGATATTACTTAGTAACGTTACTTTCCGCCATGTTCAGCAGCTCACCTTTATATCTATGCGCCTCCCAAGTGTGTCTTGATCTACAATTCAAGTGAAACACCGTATTCTGCGGCAGGTTAGGTTGCGCAGACGGTCGTTACCCTCCTATCAATAATTCCTAGGTATCTAGCTTAGGATCTAGTTGTCTAGGTGTCCTTGGTCGATTTCGTAGGTACTTTCCCCCCGTTTCGGCGGGAGACAGGGAAGCACGCGTGAAATACTGTGTCGGGGTGTGGCACTATTGCAGGAAAGTTTGGCTGTTTCGTGCGAGTATTAGAAACCACGAGAACGGAAGTAGAAGCCCGGGCCAGTGGCTGACGTCACATCCGGAAGAGACGTATCCGGCGTCACGTTGCATGGCTTCCGTACGTTCTCCTAAAACAGAAATAAAACTCTGCGTGAGTTTCACGGAGTGCGGCTCGGCGGCGGCGTCTCGCGGCAACAAGCGTCAATTTATTAACACGCACGCGCGTGCCCGCGAGCCCGTGCCACGATTCTATGGAAAGAAGAGAAAGCGCGCGACGGTGTTCGCGAAAGAATAATTGAACTACCGACTCGTAAATCAATGTCTCGCGGAGACTGTCGGATTATAGGTTTTTCTGCGTCGTGGAGCTTAGCGTGGGAGGGAGGGTCTTCATTAATTACCATGCTCTTTAGTGTGGGACCGACAGACTCGGATACCTTTTTATTCCAACAAGCGCGGCAAATACTTATTTACGGATGCTGTCAGTCCCTGCACCACCTTTGATTCAGTGCGCCAACTTCTGTAAAAAGGAACTGAATAATTTTCCAGCGTGGCGCAAGGAAAAATTCCATCCGGAACTATGGAATTCCGAAGGAGAGAGATTTGTTGCCACGCAATTCAAACATGTCCCACCTGCTCTGACTTCGCAATGCGCAGTGAAGATATTACGCGCTCAACGTAAATGTAAAGAACGTGCTATGAGCAGATGGCACCGCCCGCCGTCGGGACACGTGTAGCCGTACTCAGCTGTGCTTACAGCAAGCCCCTTGACGTTGCCAAAATCTATTTCGCAAGACGTCGAGCCACGTGCGTAGAAGATTCCCGCGGTTTAACCCCGTTGGTATTGTAATAAATTGCTTGGGAAATGCCTCGAGCCAGTCCTTTGCACCCCAACGTCTCAGATAGGAGGAACATAAAAATTCAAAACCGACGTTTCCGATTCATCACGAGCGGAGATAGTTATTCTAGAAACGCGTTACATAGTAACAGAATGTTCTCGCAATTTCTAGGTGAATCTATAATACGCGTTTGTTCAGATCGTAGAATGCCCGAGCTTCCTGTAATCGAGGATTCATTTCGAAATCGAGAGGATTTTTCTTTCCACTGATGCGGAAGCTGTCGAAAGATAGACGTATTTTCACATTTATAGAGAGAAATGTTATATACCTATGTAGTATTGGCATGTTTCGGCGAGCTGTCGCTGTTCGATACTGAAAGTGATTAAAGTAGTTAACGATGTTGGAAGCCTCGATGTTGGCTGTTTGATGCTCAGAGTGCCGGAGGTGTTTTACGGCCAGCAACGCGAATGAAACCTTGAGTTTTTAAAACTGCCTACCACTAACAGGTACTTTATTTCCCGAAATTGCTTTTTTAACGATTGCCTGTCGGATTACGCAGCCCTGATCCCCTACTAGCGGAAATACAAGCAATTGGCGAAAGAGAAACGGCCGTGCGTCAGTCTATGTACATTAGGAAGCACTAAATTTCTTCCTATCCAATCTCTTCTTTATTTTCTCACTTTTCCTGGGAAACAGGTAGGTACCTACATACTTCGGCTTTATGCTCGATCCACCTCCTCGTCATCAGGGAAATTCTCCGGTATCTCCTGTAATTATGCCTTCATATTCTCCGGCCGATTAAGCGTAAAACTTTCCCAAGCCGCTACTTTTAAAACTTTAAATTACGAGACGTCTCGTCGATCGCGTAATTACGAACGTCGTCGCTTAATTAGATGTAATCGAAGGTTCGTGTAATGAAACGTAACGATTATCGAGGGTGTGCAGGACTTGCGGAGGAAAGTGCCATTTAAGATTTAGAAATGTGATATTTGTAAATCCCTGCAACCGACCCTCTTCGAGCGCGCCACAGAGTAGGTAACTATGGTGTTTGATGCGTTCCATCCCCTATTGGAAAATGCTGGCGAACGTTAGCCTATACACATCAAGAGGACGCGTGAAATTCGCATCGATAATAGGGATGAGGAGGGACGGGAGCGAAACGGGAGCGATCTAAATCTTTGCCAAGGCGATTTGGTTCACGGTCGATGGACTGTACGAGGCATCAGAGCCTATCGCTTGCGGTTTACAGAATTTCCTCGGTATTCGAGGAGTCTGTTCCTACTTGGTGGCCGTGGCCAGAAGATCACGACGGATTCCGGACATCAGCGCACGATCGGCGCCCGTCCTTTGTCCAGGATAGGTATCAAGGGTAGTTAATTGGCTGCCGGGATAGGGCACGGTCAATTGGGCGTTTAATTAGAGTGGCAGGGCATCGACGGATTTTCGGTTGGCGTTGCTTGGCATTAATCGGTGATCACCCTGCTGGAGCCTCGAGTATTCGTCAATCTGATCGGCCCAGGCAAACAGGGTGGCTTGTAATTTTAAAGTAATCTTCTGAAATACCGCGCGTATCGATTATAATGTCCAAGGGAACTTTTGTTAAGCGTAGATGCCAGCTATCACACACGCTACACGTAGGTATACAGCTAATGTGAAGGATTAACAGTTCAGTGAACGTCCCATTATGCCTCGAAATGAAATCTTTGCGTGACGTTTCATTCAGCGGTGAAATAAGACGTCCAGACGTCACCGTAATAAGTTCCGACATTATTTTCTGTCGGACGCGACGGGTACCCGGTGCAGCAATATGTCAGCGCCTGGGCCTAGAAATTCATGGGAAGTTTCGAGATTTTTAAATATATATGTGCGACCGTCGCGTCGAGTGGGAAGCGGTGCCGAAGTTCACAGGGAGTTTAACACCTAACGACTCCCCAAGCCACCGTTTATATGGCTTCAAATTTCATTTCTTACCCTCTCTTTTTCACTTTGCCCCTGTCTTCTTGCCCTCTCGCGTTTAAAGGTATAAACCCGACTCTCCGCGCTATTATTAAATCTCCCATCCGAAATATCCGTGCGAATTGGAGCCAGAAAATTCACTCTATTGCTCTTTGTCCGTGGTGTTATTAAAAAATTCACGAGGTAACTAGCACGGAATCGGCTATGGATCGTATTTATTGTATTGGATTTATCGGGATTCAGGTTGAATGGGGTTGTCCCTTGATCCGAAACGAATCAACTATCGCAGTGCGAGTGATCCGGAAGGTACACGTAGACAGCCCGATAAAACGAATTAAATTCTGCCGTCTGAAATTTCCCGTCCTCGCGATTATCAAGCCCGCGGCATGCTGGGTCTCCTCCGCGCGAACCCTGCCATCGAATACCCTTCGGTCGAAAGTATTTGCCTAGATTCGAATATCGATCCCTTTTAATGACTCCCAAAGCATTTCCGAACTGCGACCAAGTGGCACTCGAAGAAAGATCGACTTTCGAAACGCGTGGGACAGGGGACAATTTCCAAGGGCTCCTACGGGAAAGTAGACGGACTGGAGTGCCACTCGCCCAACTTTCCGGGCTTGTAGATGGGGTTCGTGAGTCCGGGGTAGTCGTAACGCAAACTCTTCGCCGCGATAACACAGGCAACAAGGAAGCTTTCTTGCTAACGCATCGATCCGTTTCAATCTCAGATTCCGGGATCTTAATAGAGCGGCTCGTACAAGCAGGGATAGTCAGGAAAGCGTAGAATTTGTTTGTTCGAGAACGACCCAGTCGGTCAAACGTCATTATCGTTCTCCCCGATAATCGCTCGAAAGAATAGCAATTAATAACTTGGGAACGACGCTGCAGTCTATAGTCTATAGCTGTGCTGACAACAGAACGATGAAATAAGCGCCTGGCTTGACGGGCAGAAACAGAGCAGGGAGAATAATCGTGGTCCAATTAGCGATGGTAATGGTAGGTAATGGTTGCACGATAATTCACAGCGAATAAAGCTCTCTCCCGTGGGATCGTTCAAACGCCACGGATAGCTCCGGTCGGCCTTAATAATTTTCTTTAATCACTGCGTTCTATATTTAATTCGTAGCGTCTGATAGCACCCGGCGCTGATCTACAGTTCTTGGGTAAGCTCGGTAGGCTAGCTTAGCGGGGCACTTATGGCTGATTTATACGATCCATTACCACTACCAGTGACCCAGTAAGGCTGCCCGCCAACCTCGCTGAACCAGATCATCGGAGCTTTTAAGGCTGATTCGCAAGGGCCGCCAGCAGTGGCCTTAAACTGTCCTCGACTCGGAGCCTTATTAGGGTCAACGATGAGATTCCGTTGGTGGTATCTCACAGCCATATCAATAATTCGTAATACAAACCTGGAGGGAGCAGGCCAGTTCACGCTGCCTCCCCTAAACAAACCCTAACTCATCTTAATATCGCGGTAACGCATGTGCATCCGCTGCCGAGTGCACGGGGCTACCGAACGAATCTGGGAGGAACTGCGATTCGTTACGTTGCGAGTTACATACGTATACGGACAGCGATGGAAATTCTTTCGCGCAGCAGTTCCGAAGCGCGCCGTAAAGCGCAAGTACTGTTTTAACCCGAGTTTCCGCGTCATTACGGCCGGAGACTTGCTCGACCGAATCGTTGGCCAAATTTTTCCCCGGACAAACTGTCCAACTCGTAATCCGAACACAACAGCGCTAAAAGCTTCCCGACGCGGCCCTTGATAGCGCGCGCTGAACACGGGCCAAATATTAAAATCTCCGCGGCGAAACAGCTTGAAAGTGCTGGGGTTCGCGCGCGCTTAAAAACAGATTCCGGAAGATTACCCCGGAAATTCTGGAATTCGGCATTGCCGGCGTCGAAGGTCCTTAAAAAATTCAAAGCGAGAGCACTCCAAGGCAGAGAGAGAGACAGAGAGAGAGAGAGGGGGGAGGGAGTGAGAGGGAGAGGAGGGGCGTTTGATCCGAGATAGCGAAATGAAAAGAAGACACGAGGGAGAAGGAGACAGGGTTGAAGGAAGGGAAAAAAGTTTGGACGGGAGGCTCGAGCGCCCTTCGAGCGGAGTCGGTATAAGGATATCGAGGATGAGACTCGAGACGAGAAGCAGGAGGACACTCCGGTGATGTGCAATTAGGAAAATTGAATTCTGGCGTAATTAACTTCCTTAATTAATAGATTCGCGGAATTGTATCTTTAATCTGGCCGCTGGAAGTGCTCCTGGCAGCTTCTGTCACCGAGGGGAGAGAGAGTCTACGCCTTCGGAGGCTTGCTTGGCAATCGGCGAAGAGCACGAGGAGCACGCAGAGCACGAGGCAGCGCCAACCGAAAGATGAAGCCAGAGGAGCTGCGAGAGAACCGAGGGAAGCAGGCCAACGGGGCTGAGGATGGGATAAGACAGGATTGTTGCAGGAGGTGGTGGCGGCGGCGACGACTGCGAGAACCAAGGGGTTGGGAAGTCGTTGTAAGTTTTGATATATGCGCGACGTTATTTACGATCGCATAAGAATTAGCTCAGACAGCAAGCCGTCTCGCTCGCGCAAAAAGCCGACTTTGCGCCGCGGACTGGCACTGTACTCCACTGCTTTTTTGCCCATTCGCTACCTCAAAAGTCGTTAAATCTCGCCTCGTATTCGACGAATCAGCCAAATGTGCGCTTCTTACCACCCGGCACTGTATCGATGACGGTAATTCTCCGCGTGTATATCAATTCCTAACGGAAATGTCGCTTCCCCCTTTCCGGGGGGAAACTAGAGTGACAGTGTTCCGTCGCCGATCCCTTACGTTTCCTTTCCCGCGGCAGAATTGTCAACGAATCGTACCAGCAGCCGTGTGAAAAATTACCGGGGATCGCTTCCGGTGGTCGATGCTCGTCAGAAACCCGTTGAAAGTCATTTTTCTCCGCGCTCTTTACGGACATCAGCGATTAATTAATCACGGGATGTCGATTTTGTTCAAGCAGGGGATCGATTAATAAAACCGACCGAGCCATTCGTTATTTAAGACGATCGATTCACCAGCTCCTAGCTATTCCCGGTGATTTCCGAGCTCGAGCAATTTCGTCGGTCATGTTTACACGATACGCGATCCATGTAGGTTAGTGTGTTGCTCATAAAAATCGCCTCGACAGCCGCCTTTAATCCCATCCAGATCGAAACGCCCCCGCAGTCGCGATAAAATGCGTAAATTCGCAATCTGCAGTACGGCGGAACGGCTCCCCAAAGTTCTGATTTATCGTTCTGGTAAACGCTTCTGAGCGTGCATATGTAACTCGGCTGTACTCCAATGCGCGGAAAGCATTAGAGGAAAAATTCGGCGCTTCGAGCATCTTAATGGTGTTTGTTCGTTTAAATTGCGGGTCAGAAATAGGAACCACCTAGCTTCGTGATTGTTTAATAATTCCATTTCAACCGCTACCGTCCGATGCTCACAATTTATCCGCCCATAGGATTGGGTGAGTGTTTCATTGGAGCGCGCAGTTTACACGGTATTTATGGCGATATTTACGGGGATATTTGCGTCCGCGTAAGCTCGTAAAAATCATCTCGACGTCGAAGCAGGGTGACGGTTGCGTTTAATTCCGGTCGGGCGGTAATTCTTTTGGAACCAGCTACTCGACCATACCCATAAACCTGCGTAAATTCGCAATTTGGAAAACCGTGCGGAGAATTGCCGAAACTCTGATTTATCAGGGCGATCGATAACTCTGCAACACGGGCTACGTGGAGGCGCGAAATGTTTCACGCCGGATATAACCAGCGACGATTCCCGTCCGTTTCATCGCCCGGTCAACCAAGTTATCCGAAATTTGAGGTTTCGGAGTGGAAAATGGTCCATCAGCTTGCCCAGTTTTTTAACGTCCGGTCATTCGTCACGTAGGTGCTACGTTCCATCGATGGCTTCGAGTTCATAGACAGGCATCTTACACTCGATACCCCCAACGTTTCTTGGCGGGGACACATCGCGAGGAGGAACAGGGGCGTGGGGGAGGGGGGGGGGGGGAGTGGATGCCCGAACGGCCTCTATAGACCGCGTAAATTCGCAATCTGCGAAACTACGAAACGAGTTGGCAGAGTTGTGATTTATCACGCGTTTCGCTACAACCGTACACGGGACAAGGGAAAAGGAATAGGGTAGTGAGTATGTGTGTGTGTGTGTACGCGTGCATTGAGCGTCGGTGGGCGTAGCTGGGCGTCGGTCGCCCGAGAAAAATCCGACATCGTGCGTCCCGCCGCTTCCTCGCAATAACTTCCGAAGGAAAATTCACGATAATAGAGACTACTGCCTGTGAATTCCAGCATGCAAGTGTGCTTACGGCTCTCCTCTTCAACCCTCAGCCCTCTACGACTTTTCCCTTTCTTTTCCCCCGCCCGACACCAACTTCTCCACCCTCCTTCTTCCCTCCTTTCTTTCTCTATTCCTCATGCGGACACATGCACGCCACCCCTTTTCCTCGGCATTTTCTCTCTTTCCTGCGACCCCAAACGACGTCCGCGGCGAACCGAGGGGCTGAGCTAGACAAATAGTTCCGCTGTGAAATACCGCCGCCTCCTTAAAACTTTAAAGTGTTTCGAGTAATCCTAAAGCGCGACTTTAGATCATGGAGATACACTCCACCCCCCCCCCCCCCTCCTCTTCCCTCCTGCTCCTCTTTTTCCTTCTCTTTAGCAGCCTCAACGATTTAGCTGCTGGGAATCGAATATAAAATGCTCGTGCTCGCTGGTTTCAGGTATTCATAACGCTCCACTCGGCGAATAATGAAAGAATTTCTCTGTAAATATTATAACAACGGCCAGTGCAGTGATGGGAGGGGAAAATTATCGCTGGAACCTTAATATACGCTGCTTTTAGGAAACGTCGATGCTAACCTGGATCGACCATCAGCATTACGGTGTCCGTTCGTCCCTCCGTCGGTCTGCAGGAGTATTTTCCGACGTCGTTCGGTGTTAGCGACGCCAAAGTCAATTCGGAGACTGTACGAGCTGCGCCTCTCTCGGTCTCCACGTTTATACCCCCCCGCGCAGCCTGTAAACAATGTATATGGTAAATGCGATGCACAATCCCGCAGGGTGGTGGACGAACGGGCGGTAGAGGTTTTTTTCGGCAATCCGGCGGAACACGCGGTGTTTACAATTTTTACCGTTTCATCTGTAAAATACATATTACGCCTGGCGGTGGTGCACCTACACGCTTTCATACCACTCGAATATTACGATGGAAAATGCGACGTGCACGGAACGTGAAATAAATCTCCCGAAACGTTAGTGTTTCGTAATTTTGTTACAAATCGCGCGAGATGAATTGCAAAAGTTTCTCGGATAAATTTTTAACCCTCCTCTATCACGACATCGATCGGCATCGATGCATTTTTCATTCTCAATATGCTGCAATTTCAACGTGCCTAGTAATTACTGGCATTCACGCGTGCCGGAATTGTTATCAATGAAAAGTGCAGAATTTGCACCGATTTTCCGCGGTCCATTGCAAACATTTGATATTCCTTCTCCGGGAAAGCTTTTCTTTCTGCTATTGTCCCCTCTCAAGGCGTTTCAAATCGCGCGAATAATTTCGATTCTACTCCCTTGCCGCTGAATACGATAAATTCTGAGCACGTAAACGAAAATTTCTCAGAAAGAAGAGAATCGAACCGTGTACGAGCCATGTCTTCCGTCGCCGCTACGATTCACATTCGTGTTTCTTTCGCTTAAGGGGGTAGGTTACCCTCAACCGCCCCAAATCAGGTCCTTCTTCAAACGCATATTCTGAAGTAATAAATTAATGTAGAGATAATTTTTGTTTTAATTTTTAAACGTCACTTCGCTGACTTTAATGCGCAAGAAGAATGGTGTAAATATATTTATAGGAGAAAAAGTTATAAATATAAATGTGAGAGCGTGTACGCGATGCACCGTTTGATGGTGAACACGATTCCGGACAGGTGAATTACCTAAAACATCAAGTAAAGGCATTTTTATAATCTGTAAGACAGTATCCATTTTGTGTAGGAGGCAAAATTTTGATAAACAAATTAATACAATTTTTATGTTGATGTTTCTGATTTTATTCTTTTTTTGTAGGAAAAATATTTTTTATCTTTTTTATAAGAATTTATATTGAACATGTGCTCCAAATACATGAAGGGGAATAGTTTCCTGCATTTTATGGTCATCGTTTTGGAAAATGTAGTTTCTGGGAAATCGCGTTTAAAGTTGGACATCGTTGTAGGATCTCATGTGCAGGCCCTTACATTTTTTACTGTGATTCCTTCAATTTTTTGAATTTTAGGGCCCGGTTCAGCTTAAAATTCGTAAAAAAGATGTAGCTAGCGGAATATGCAAACATCCTAGAAACCAATTTTCGAAAATTTTGTGGCTAACCTACCCCCTTATGGCGAGATTCCGTCCGACGGCAGGAAATTCAGGTTTTTTTATGTTTAAAGGATTTTCCTTCGAGCCTGCCTCGCGGAGGTAATCGACTAAACGAAGCTGCGTTACCTGGAATGTTAGAAGTTTGTTGTCCCGAAGCCATTGCACCCCTCTGATGGGCCGAGTCTGATACGGGGACAATATGACGCACCTCAGGGTGATCGTCGACCCCGACACCACCCTCTGCTCCCGAGGACCCATTATAGTCGCCACTGGCGCTGTGCTCTCGTAACCTGCAACCCATGTATAGCCAAATATCATACGACAGACCGACACCATTTAGTGTGAAGATTACGCGGGTTTAAGGTGCCGTTAAGTAGTTTGTCAATGCATGGTATTCGTCAAGCTCGTTACGCTAGTCTCTAGTCTCCTCTTTGGACCTCGGCTGCCTGCGCACGATCGCGTCGGTCGCAAGAGCATAGATTTTCGGCAAATGCAGCTTGTTGCGTCGAGCAGCAAGAAAGCAATTAGCTAAAAGGGGGGTAAACACTTTTCTGTATTTGCAGTAGTTTGGAAAGTGGATGCATGGGTGGGTGTAAATGACGAGCAGGTCGATTTGTTTTACGAATCGATGGGACGAAAGAGAAACCGATTCCTTGGTTACTCGATGACTTCGTTAAGGGATGAAATTTTCGTCCCTCGGTTTTGTTGATTAAAACGACCCTCCAGGCGAATTAATTACGGTTGCCGGTAGAAATATTACCGGCGGAAGTTCAAGAAGCCGCGCAACGGTCGGCCGTCCCCGGCAACGAACTTTTCACAACTTTTTAATTGACAGCATCAGCCGGCGTGACGTATCGCGAACACTTTATAATTGACGTAATCCCTTCTCGGCTTTTAATATCCTGCAGAGAGACGAGTGGAGTATGCAACGAGGAAAGGGAGTTGCCGCAATGAGCCCGACTTAATCTAACGCAATAATTCTAATTAATCCGAACGAGCTGTTCGTTTCCTCTCGCACCACGTTCACCGCTGAGCACTACAATGGAAAATAGTCCAGGTTAAAATAGTAACGTAGAACGCGGTAGAACGCTCCTCGTTACGTACTGTCAAATTTCTACACTTTAATTTAAAGGGGCAGAGCAAGTATTCGCTTAATACCCGTGACGCCGCGAAAACGCCGTGTCCGCTCCAATTGCTGCTTAAAATCAAAGCAACCGACTTCTCTCTCCGCGAACCAGAAGCGTTAACGCGCCGAGGAAATCGGTTCTGAAAAACCTTCAACGCCAACAGTGCAAACAATCCAAACACGTTACAGGCTGTGTAAATTCGCTGAATTCAGAAACGATCCTCCCGATCCCAGGAAGAATCTCGGGCGAATGATCGTAGGGGCCGCGAGTAGCCCTGAAAATCCCCTTTCGAGCAGTCAAAGACGGAACGACGCGCCAAAGAGATCACAATTACGATTCACTTACCCCGAGTCGAGCCTTAAGTCCTTACCGCTATATTAAAACTCGACCTATTTTCCTGGCCTCGGCGCGGGGCGGAGAAAGCCGTGAAAGGGGAAGAAAGGTGATGGCTCGTCGTCGGTTGCCCTCGGTAGCGAGATTCTCTTGCGGAAATTGGAGTTTGAAGTGTGAACAGACAGGAGGGCCGTCTTGTTCTCGGGGCAACGACGGCGACGGCGACGCAGGCCCTAACAATTCATTACGGGCAAAAGGGAAAAACAATGGGAGCCGAGGAGCGTGTGTCAGGAGAGGAGGATGTCCTATGGTGTACGGACAATAATACCGGGACACGCGTACATTATTCAGAGGAATGGGCCACGGCTGAGACTCATTTAACGGAACGTTCTCTTCACCGAGTGCTCCGAGGCGCAGTTATGGCCACGGCGAGGTGACGAGGAAAAAGACCCAAGGACGGGGGAGGTTTTCCAGGACTACCGGGATTAAGGATAATCCTATTAGACTTGAATTAATCCCCGGGGAACTGCATTTCTCCTCGGCGAAATATTACGTTATGCCGTTATTACTGTACACGCCGCGGCAGGCTGCTTTTCCATGGACGCTCTTGCTTTCTTTGCGTTCCCGTTTCCCCGTGGCAACTTTCCCGATTATGTGTTTCAAATTGTTATTGATAGCTGCTGTGGGTATTTTTAAGACTGCGGGGGAGCGAGATGGAACTGTCGCCTCTAGTTTGTGACAGTAATTCCACGACTGTTCGGCCGGGAATGGAGAGAATATCTGGGAGGGGGGGGGGGGGGGGGGGGTTAGATGCAATAAAGAGGAGGTCCAGAAATCTCGCGTCCCCAGGATGAAATGATGGAACTTGGGAAGAATTATGAAGCGTCTAGTGAGACGCTGCAAGAAGAATCGACGACAGATCCCGGCCGTCAAAGCCAGCGAAGAAGCGCACTTATCCTTAAGTGATTGATGTCGGCTGGTCCCGGCAGAGAAGTAAAAAGCGTCCGTCGGATGATTTTTTAACGGGCTAACGGTGTATAAAGGTGTCGCGACATCCTTCTCCTCCTCGAGGAAATGCACCGAGCTCCATTAATATCAAGTATTCATAAATTGAAAATTCTCGATCGATCTTTGTATATTTATGGGGCATCGTGCGCCGATTGCATCGCGCAACTGTCCTCGAAACAGGAATCGCGATGATGAATTCGAATGAAAATCACTTCAGACATTCCCATCGGTCTCGTAACTTTATAGCTCGGAATGCTACAATCTACGCGATACTAATTATACATTTCAGAACGGAAATTTAAGTATCGTCCTGAGAACGACTGAATACCTTCCGCGCGCCTCGCCGGGGATATGCAAATCCACTAACAAAGTTTCGCGTGATATATCTGCGAGCTTTTCCTAGAGACTATCGCAGGGAACAACAGAAATATCTAATAATTCGCTTGTCCAAAAGTTACCCAGTAACCATGTACCAGCGAACACCAACGAGCAGTTACAAACGTGCGTTCTGATATCGCTCGTAAAAGCTGTGCGTAATTTCTGCCTCAAAAATTAGCTGGCTCGCGCGAAATAGTCGGTAAATTGCGCAACTTTACATCTAGAAGTGAACTGCATAATTAGAATTGAACAGGAAATTACAGAGGATACTGTCCAAAGTGCAATAAAAGTTTCGTGAATTACAAGTTACGTAGATTCGCCCCTGACGAAATAAACGAGAGAATGGGAAAGTATATTTCTGTGAAATTCGGATGATTCCTGTTTAACGCCACGTTCTAATTAGATGTCGCACAGCGACAAAATCGTTGTCGTCCAAACGACAGATTTCAGTCGGTCGTACGATAATGCGACAGTGTCCATATACGACCGGCTGTAGAGTACTGTTTGCAACCGTTTCACAGTGGGGAAATTTTACGATTTGATGGCCAAAACCATAATAAAAAATTTTGAATTTGACAAAATAAATGCAAATGTCAATTGAAGAAGTAATCTGAGCATCAAATGCCTCCAATTTTACTGTTAAATGTTTTAATACAAAGCTCGTGTAGCCTCTCAAATATTTATGTTCATGTGAGGTTAGAACGATTGCAAAGAATTAATCTAGATTTTCAAGTTACTTCAAACATTTATATTGTATTATTCAAAGTTCCGAAAATAATTTGAAGGGTTGGATTCAATTCCTGGTGGTGCGTAAGATATCTTTTTGTCCTCAAAATAATTATGTTTCGATGTTTATTACGCAATTTATACAATTTTGAAAATTGTGTTTAAGAAATAACCTTTTCATACGAGAATCAATTTTCATTAAATAAAATACTTATAAATCCCGTAATATCCTGCAATGATTTTAATTTCTATTTTACGTTGAACTATTTTGATTCTATAAATGCAATTACTAATTGGTAATAGTTGCTAATCTTGTAATTAAATGATTTTTTTTAAACATGATCCAGTGTGTCTTGTATAACATAAGTCTAACCGCTGTTGCTGGCACTAAAATTACCTTTATTAAATATGATAACTAAATCAAACCTTCATTCATTTTTAAATTAGATCTTTACATAAACAATTATGATCTAAATAACTATTATTTAAAAATTAAATTTATAGATCAATTAATTCGATTAATTAATTAACTGAAATTAAATTAATTCAAAAATAACTGAAATTCTATCATTTTATTCATCCTCCAAAGAACAAATTTCTAAAATCTCAATAAATAACTGCGACCGGGACTGGTTTACACGTTATACATTACAAACCTTTTTATTCAGCTTCGATCCTCTGTTTGATTGTTTGTATTAATAGATTTCATGTTATTTTACAAGTAATATCAAGTGGTTACGCAGTACATGTTAAAAAATTTAGAATGTATGCTGTAAAATTATTGCATTATATCCTTGATACATGATGCCTACTACTGTACACAAAATTTTAATTCATGGTCCTCACATAATCGAAAATGCTGTCCTTAGAATTGGACAGCTTTCGGAGGAAGCTCAAGGAGCACGGAATAAGGATATTAAAAAGTACCGACAAAATTTATCTAGAAAATGCTCAAGGGAAAAAACTATGGAGGATGTTTTCAATTGGCATTTATTATCGTCAGATCTACTAATTAGTAATCCAAGAAAACTTCCCGATAAGAAATTAAAAAGCTTGTCATCAGAAACGATAACCCTTCTTCTATGCCCTGCTGCACTATAGCAGAGGCATGCTCTGACAAAGAAAAAAGCGATTCCGTCTGGGAGTATTAGTTTTAAGGGAAATCTATTGCATAGGTTTAAGTGTATAAATGTAAATAATAAAAAAATCTTTATTTTCGTAATTTTTATGAGTGCTGTTTCTTTGATAATTTATTTTCTCATATATCAGAATGTAAAAGTGCCGAATTTTATATATTAAAAATAAGTTTTCAGGTTTTGACCACGAAAATAGATATAGTTCTTCAATTAACATTTGCATTAATTTTTTCAAATTCAAAAATTTCATTTTTGTGGTTTTGGCCATAAAATCGCAAAATTTCCCCACTGCGCTTTTGCGGTTAGTTTACAAGATGTCTTTGTCGAAATTATTCATTGCTTTTTGCGACATCGTGCGTGCGATACGACAAAAAAACAAACTGGTTTGAAATTCAAACAAATACTTAGACCGACATATACGAAGTTGCCGCATCGCACGCTTTGCCAATTTAGACAAACCCATAGAAAATCCTTTGTTTATTTATAAGTAAGTAGTCGTATTGGTCGGTTGGTCGTACGACAACGATTTTGTCGCTGTGCGACATCTAATTAGGACGTGGCATAAAAGTGGACCAAATTTCCGGTTATTCTCATGAAACAAAATATTGTAGAAAGGTGCGCGTTAAAGTGATATCATACTTGGAGTCCATACGAAAGTGATTCTATTATGGGATGACATTTTCGGCCAGAATTTCATTGATGAACGAACAGCCTCGTGTTTGTAAAGGCTAGGAATAATTCCCGTGAATAGATTGCACGCGAGAAACTTTGGATGATTGCATTGCTGACACGCGTACGTATGTACATACATATATCTGCTGCGCACTTTCAATACGCGCCGAGAATTTTGCAATAAAACGACAATTCGTCGCGCGAATTTAATTGAAAATATTCTTCATTATCGCCGGAATGTATAAAAACTCGCAATTATAGAGTTATTTACTTGCATGCCTGAAATTCTCCTCCACATAGCTGGCTCCAATTTTATTTAATTCGTGATTAAAATTCTTGCGTTTCTCGTCGATTCGTTCGATTCGATTGGCTAGTCGTTAAATTTATCTCGCGAACGTTTCACTGTCGACTACAATGAAGCCAGGGGAACGCTTGTGCCAGCAAACTACTATCCAGAAATAAACCTTCGTCCCCGTGATGCGCACTTACTTATACGTGTCTGCTGAGAATGTGGCTCGTCGTAACCCTCCGGTTTGTCAGGATCTAAAAGCAAAAGCGCAATGGGCGATCATTAAAATGCAATTTGTCATACACGATCGCGAACACTTGGACCGATACGAGTGGATAACTTTTCGGTTAGCTCGAGGAATACTGGCGAATCATTTTTCCCCATTCCCACTGTTCCGAATCTTGACGAAACGATGACGCTATCACCAAATTAATTTCCAACTTTCTAATTACTAGCCTAACTATTGCAACGAGATGATTCTGGTGCGGGTAGCAGTCACGTCCTTTTAAAGTATACACTCTGCAGGTACCGACAATTCTTTGCGCAAACAGCGGGTACTAAGGTTATTAAACAAAGACGAGCTTAGAGGCAATTGGATTTAGTGGGCAGGTTTAAATAAAGAGGAGAGGAGAAATTGCAGTTACCTCGCACGGACAGCTGAACAGCATACATCATCTTGGGCTCGGTGTTCACCTGACATTCGTACTTGCCAGAGTCTGTCTTCCTCGCGTTGTCCAGCCGGAGGGTCCACGCGTCGCTACCCGGTGTGTGCTGAGGACCGAACCTCGAGTCCGAGCTGAACAGGTTGTCCCCTGACGTCAGGATATGAAGGTCCTTGGTTCTCATCCAGGACACCTGGAACCGAGGAAAATCCCTGTTGAAATTACACCGTAATGGAATTACCGTAAGTCCTAAACGTGACAAGAAACCACGCTTCAGAATTTATTCTCTGCAATTTCTGTCATTTCTGTAATTTCTGTCGCTTTGCCATCCCGTAAGACAGCGGTATTTCACAGCCACGCTGGGGAACGGGACGCATCGATCGCTCGATAAGGGCAACTACTCCGGTACGAGGCGCAAAAGTTGCCCGCTAATGATGCGCATTCGTCAGTAGAGCGACGCTTAGGCTGATTCGATATGTACGGCTACAAATGCGGTCTGCCCCTTAAAACTGAGGCCAGCGGAATGCACACTTGCGGCCCGTAAATCAGCGCTCTGTTACGACTTATTTCCTTCCTGGCTGACTACTTTACACCCGTGTTACGAGCATCGTAATACATAACGTAGTAACATGTTACGGCGTCGTTACCCTATGGCCGAGATAAAGAATAGGGACTGTTAAAAGAAAGTTCGGATGAAGGGGGAAGGGGGACAGAGGTGGAATTTAATGGAGCAACACGTGAAAATCTCCATTACCCTGACGAGAGAGAGAGAGAGAGGGGGGGGGGAGATGGAGAGTGGAGAAGTTCGAAATTTCCGCGACGAGGTAACGCGAATTCCATTTATCGGTGGTAGAGGGAAACGGGCTGATATTTATGCAGTTATAATTTTATTAGGCGTGAGATATCGTACGCCAGGGTAGATCGCTATTTTTATCGTTACAACAATTCGCCGAGTAATTTAAACGCCAGTCCAGTTAATATACGATGCAATTATTCTTTCTTGCAGCGGGAATAAAATCGCGATTTTCTTATGTCACTGGCAAGCTCCATTAATAATACGCAGCAATGAACTCGGCCAGCAGTTCTGTGTTCCATAGTTAGAGCCACCTTTGACATATCTTATTGCTCCGGGCTAAATAATTAATCCCCACCCCCGTTTTGCCCAGGCACGGGAAAGGGCGGGTAATAGGAGTTTACTGATTACTCAGTTAAATTCACGAGTTTCTCAACTCGCGAACTATTCCCCGCTTCCCGTAGCCTGATTCATCAATTCTTATGAGTTTTCTCCGCCCCCCTGCCACCCCGGCGAAGAATTTCCCCCTTAATTCCTCTCGCGTAGTTTGCCTTAAAACAGTCATTCTACCGGCAAATGTATTTTCACTTTGATCGATGTACCATCCTGTCTGCTTTTTCTCTTCCGCTGATGGACATCAGATTATCCTTCTTTAGCGCTCTGAATCTCGTTTGTAGATGGGTAGTAGAATTCACAGACGTTCTATCATTCGATTAAATGTAATTGCAGATTTGATCGATGAAAGTTCGCCGGCCATTGATCGACACACAAACGGGATGGTGGGTATAGGTGGCGAAACACGGTTTAATTGACAAAAACACTAATGCCCGATTAAACAACTACTTAGCCTATGAAATTGCACGAAAGTATTGATTGGTATTCCATTTTAGCAAGACGTCGCGACGTTTCGACGGAATTGAAGCTGAAAAACGTTACTTTTTACTCGCTCGCTACACAATTCCCTCTGATAACCCATTCCGTTTCAGACTTCCGTTCGTCTTATAATGAGCAAAGGTTTGCGCGACTCTCGGGGCGAGGAGGACACCCAACGCCGACGACTCTTGAAAAAGGCGAGCCACCTCTCTCGTCGCGATTAATATTTCCCACGACTTTAAGGACACGGCTGTGACGGGGGCTAAGGGAGGATCAACGATAGAAGGGAGCAGAGCCCCGTGCTAGGTCGAATATGGTCAGCGAACGCTGGTTTATCCGATCGCTCGTATTTTTCGTCGGCCGACAGGCCAAACGGTGGGATATTAGATATCCGGTTATCAGGCTGCAGTCATTTCCGATCTGCATCCAGTTACTATTTTCCCATTGGTCGTTTCGCGAGAGCGCGAGCGCCCGAAATGCCGAGAACAAACGATCTCGGCCGGGGATGATTTGTTGGGAGAGAGTATCGAGGACTCGTCCAAGCTCCAGAAAAGGCGAGGAATCTAAATTGCGATCGTTCCGAGCCCGGGCCCGTGATTTTTAATAATGTCGTAATATCCAGCTACCGGGATCGAAGCCGCTTCGCGGCGATTCGCCGCGCTGCGAGAGCAGAGCGCAATAATCCGTCGGTGACAAAAAGAGATACTAGTCTTTGCCTCGGGTACATTCAGCCAGCCGTGGATTTATCGTCGTTATTAAAACAACCGTGGCGGTACAGGGCCCGTGTACGCCGACACCAGTGCCGGGCATTATTCAAAATAGAACAAAAGAAGCGTGGATTAATCGGTAATTAAATCGACGCTGGGCAACCGCAGCGTTTCCGATGGGGCCCGGGTACCTACTTCGAAATTGCCGCCGCTGCCTATCGTCGCGGGACTGTTTCAATTCGTTTTCGGCGATTTGACGAACACCATCTCGTTGCCGTAACGGACAGGTCTAGGGGAAGGTAGAAGGAGAGCCTGCGAGATATCGGTGTCAGATATAACGAGAAGAGATTCCGGCGCCGCGTGCGGCTGATTTATACAATAATAACGTAAGCGGCACACGGTGGAGCGTAATGGTCGACGGCGTTACGGCGAAGGTCATAACGTTAGGGGTGAGAAGAATGTACGGCGTGGCGGGGCCGGTGTATCACGGCATTTGGTCGTATGCCAGTTTACTCGAGTATAAGTTGGATGGCACCGAAATAGAACTGGCTTTGAGGTCGCGGAGAAGAGGAGCGTGAACGGAAAAGACGGGAAAGGACGGGAAAAGGCGCGGGGTTTTCTCTCTCACGGGGTGTAGTGGCGTAGCGGCGTCGCGGCGCGGCGAGGAGACAAAAGGATGGCAATATACGGAGCCGGCATAACCGCTTTCATCTGCCACGTCGACACAGTCTGCTGGATAAAAATGCAACTGCTACCAAGTCGTTTCGCCGCAACCTTACGAGCCTCACTGCTCGTTCAGCGCGCCCTCCTCGAGGAGCTGCCTTATGCGCCCCATTCCGACTCCGGCTCCGGCGCTACCCCCTCAACGGCCAACCCCCTGGATGGAGATGGAGATCGAGCGCATACACGCGACACCGCTCGCCCCCCGGCCTTCCTTCTTAAATTAGACGCTTCCGTGTCGCCTCGATCGACGCGACCCGGGAAATTTTTGATTCCCCGGCATGCCATTCGCGTCGGTGTAATGCCTGTTGCCTCCGACGCAAATGAATTCTTCGTGGAAAATCTTTTCTCGTCCAGCAACCGGTACGACTGCACTCTCGGAGCGTAGGGAACGTTCAAATGAAACGAAATTCACTTGGACTCGCTTCGATGGGCAATCAGGGCCACGGTGCATCGCAGTTCTTTAACTAAATTTTACTTAAGTGGTGTGCCGTTTGTAAGCTCGCCCTTCCAGCCATATGCTCGCTACCATTACAAATGCTCATCAAACTGCTACTCTTCATTTGAGAATTATTCAAGTACCTATTCGTACGATAAATCATTAATTTGTCGTCGCAAGCAATGGTAGACAGGTGCCCGGCCGTTGCCGACTGTTCCAGCACCGATGCAGTACACAGAGGAAAGCTGGCAATTTTTTGCATAGACCAATACAAAAATGCTTGCCGTCCGTTTTTTAATCCGATTTCATTTATCGAGGAAAGTCGAATATCGTTTGCGGAAAAATTGTGCCAGCGACGGGGGAATGGCATACACGAGCCGTCTATCCGTCGAAGCGGATTACGCGACGCGGGAGGACGACTCGTTGGTGATTTTGCGAACCTTTCGACAACCACGCCACTTTCCAGCTCCTCCAAGTCCGAATAATTAACTCACGATTCCTCGATTATTCCAACACGAGCCAAGTACTCGCTCATCTATTGAAGGGATTTGCTTTTCAACTCGGACATGCACAGCTGGACCGGTCACGGTCTTTATTCGTACACTCTCGGCGAAATTTCAGTCGGGCATTCCCCAGTTACGGATCGAGACAGGTGATAATCCCAAGGTACATTTTCAGGCGAATGCACACGCAGCTCGGAATTTGTTGTGTCGGAGAAACGAATTTTATATGTTCCATAAAGCCTGCATCTCTATGAGCGTGGAAGAACGCGATGTGCAGAGGTGTGAGAAGCGCAGCTAGATCGACGCTTTCGGTGGGAAATGTGGGCGCGGCATAAACCTGACCTCGACTAACCTAAACTAATCGGTGACCAACAATGGTCCCAGGTCACTGAGCTTTTATCGATTACCTTCCTTGCGTTACACGTTGCTTCCACCGAGACAATAATGCCGTTCGATTAACCGTGCACCTCCAACTCCCTGCGTAATTTAAAACAGGCCGAAGTCGTTCGTTACGTCCGACGCGACGGGCCGCGAAAGTGAGAAAACTAACCGCTGGAGAAGAAGAAAAAAACCGCTGCACCGAGAGGATCGAGGGGAAATTCATTCTCCTCTGCGGTGACGGTTGAACACCAGCCACCGTAATGCAGTTTTCAAGAATACTATACCTAGATTTCTGGTATATTTAAACACGAACGAACGCTCGCGTGCTTTCGGGGGTTGAGGTATAGGAAATGAGTACTATTAAAAAAGTTATCCTTCCCCGCGAAAGCGAGGTAGACTGCGAGAATCTTGGATGATTTTGCTTTTATGTATATCGAAGAGGACTGGCAACCACGAGGTCTCGTGAATTTCACGCAATTTGCATACACGGGAGTAGGATAAGCAGCCCCATCTTATTTCACAGTAGATTCTACTATTCCACACCAGCCACGCCCGAGCTGTTTAATTATTTCCCACCATCACTCGTCCAGCTTTTTCTATGACGCACGTCCGTCCTCCTTATTCCAATTTACTCGCCTTATAGGCAGCCCCGGATGCACCGAGACTGAAACTCGGGCCCCCACGGGCTTTGTTGTGTCTTCCTTTGTTGCATACAATAGCAGTGCCGGCTAACACGAAGTTATGGAATATATCGGCTTGCCCGTTCCAACAGCATCGAATTATGATTGGTCGTATCGCACGTGATTCAATTAACTCCCGCGGTGCTGTTTAAGGGCAGAACCGAGTACCCGAAGGGATGGGATTTCTGCAATAATGATAGTTGTTATCCCACTTTCGTGTATGTCACACGAATCTCGCAACTGCGCCGTGCCAACCAATTTCCTCGAGTTTACTTTTCACTATTCACCTCCACCAGGCTTTTTGACGAAATGAATGTGGTATCTCTCTGGGAATGGGGCTGGATTAAATTTGCAGACGACTGTCGCCTGGTCGTAACACGTGACTATTATGTCACTTCGTTTACGTTCACTCGCGGGCTGCACGCGGACGACTGTTCTACATATATCGAACCACCAATCTTATCACCTGGGCGCAACCCCCAGCTTATTTGGATACCGACTTCCACAATGTATATTCTTCATGTTTCCTCGCGTTCCTAAACAAGCCGTTTAACGAATGTAGATTGAATACTTTCGTAAGGAAAATGGAATTTGAAATTCAATTTGATACTATCAACAAACGAGAAACCTCAAGATTTTGCATACTTAAACAGTGGATTGTTAGAAAATGCAGTTAAATATTGTGAGAGGAATATGAAAGCTGCAACTTAGGTAGGGGAAGTAGGGGCATGATGGGGAAGCTAAGGAAAAATGCAAATAAAGTGATGATTCTACCTATTAATTAAGTCTTTATTACTCCAAATACAACTATAAGTTAATGATTTAACATTTGCTACACACTTCGGACTATCTGAGGTCAGGCGTCTAAGTTATTAAACTTTACAAAACAGATGGAAAAAAACCGTCTTGCCCCTACCACGGGGTAAAATGGGGTAAAATGGGGTACCGAAATGATTTGCCTAAGTATTTTATAAATTCGAACTAAAAATAACAGGGTTTATTTGAATTACATTATAATAGAGAACGATGACGTTGCTTAATCTCACATGAACAACCATGATACGGGGAACGATGAGGTACTCCGACCTAACCCCTAATAGGGTTAGGTATCAAGAACCCCATCTTGCCTTAAAGGATTGTTTTCCAAAGATTAATATATTTGTACAACAAATAAAGAAATATTAAAATTTTGAATATGTCACATTAAAATAGATGAAATGGAGATTATCATAGAAGAAAAATAATAGACTTACCGTTCTTAAATATATATTTATTTCAAACCTTTTTATCACACGAAATAACATCGACGCAGCACGCAAACGGTTCACAGCTATAAATAAAAAACGCGTGCTCCCTCACTCGCTTTTGCCAGCGACCACACAATTATAACACAGTGGCTTCCAAATGATGTATTTGTCACGTGCCTAGCATCTTTTAATTAAGGTTTAGGGAGATACCCCATCTTACCTCGCTACCCCGTCATGCCCCTACTTCCCTTACATTTTGAAATGACGCGAGAGCTTGTTGATCGAGGCACCGAGAATTATTTGCTCCATCAAAAGCTCGTGATATTGTGATAATTATTTCGGCCAGAGTAACGGTAACATCTACTCCAGGCCATGAATTTATCATCTCCGTGTCTCAATCTCGCCGCTCCGCTCCACCTTAAGGTGTGTATTAATTTTTCAAGCGGGTCGGCATGCTCGCGATTTAAAATTCACAAGTCTAAACAGAGGCTGATGCCTCCGGTACAAACGAGACTACTTAATTATACAGCGAGATAATTAAGAGTTCTCCCTCTCGGCCGGTAGTTAGAACGCAAAGGCCTATCGCGTGCCGTTTGATAAATAAAAAGCCACGCGTTTTCCGTCTCCGGCCGTGCAATCCAGCAGCGAAAGAAATCTCAGCGACTAGTATTTCCGTCTGGTGCTGGAACGCGAGAAGGGGCAAGCTCGGTTAACGCGAGACGATGAAGCTCCGCTAGGTAAGAAAAGCAAAGGCAGAAAAGGGAGAAGAGGAACAGAATCTAACTGTCGACGCAGTTTCTTAGCGAACTAACTTCATTAGGACATCAAAGATGCCTCTCCAGCGCGTCAGGAGGGAGTTGCAACTGTACGCAGACGATGAGATGAAGAAAAAGAGAAAGAAGCGAGAGAGGTGAGAGAAGGAAGGGGAAATAAAAAGAAACATCTTTCCGGAGACGTGTCTGAGGCGACTAGATGGAGGCAGAAATAAGAATGTACGGAAAATAGGACGGAACGGGGAGACGAACCGAGGAAAACACGAGAGAAAGCAACGACCGGTGCAATAAGGATAATTTTGCCAGCCGCGAGACGCGCGCACATGTTCTGCGAGGACCGTTTTTACGTTCGCTGAAAACACGGCGCAGTTGCAAGCGCATTGAACGCGTTAAAAACGCGAACTCAAATGGTGAAGGAAAGGGAGCGAACGAGGAGAAAAGTTGGCCGGTACGCGTTCGAGCCGCCCTCAGATGGCACCTAAGAATTCGAAGGAACAGCCAGGATACCTTTCGACCAGTTTAGGTGGCTCTACATTGCACAGAGTTGTGGCAGTGGCTGCCAGTCGGGCAAATGGAGGACACGAGGGGCCACGCTCGCACCCCTCGCGATTTCTGCATTTTGCATACTGATGAGCCCACTTTCCAGCCACTTCGCCTCCCATTTCCTTTCTTCAACGTTCCCTCGTCATTTGCCGTGCTTCTGGCCCCCTCTGGACTTGTCAACGTTACGCCACAGCGTAATAATCAACCGAGAGGGAATGGAAACGTTTACGCCGGAGATTTCCCTCCGCTGAGGAATCAGAAATTTTTACTGTTATCTTCCTTCCTCTCCGATTTATTCCCCATACCATTGAACCGATGAAACTGAAACAGAATTATGGCAAGCGGAAGAACACGCGTGGATAATCGCACGAAACGATTCGCGATTACTTGTTTACTAACTTTCTGGGTACCGATTGGATTTTAATTTAAACGATCTGTATTGTTGTTCGCGTGGCTCTGGCGATGGAGAGTAAGGCGATCATCAGAAATCGGTTGAAGAAGTTTTACGACGATCCCAGCCACCCTACATTATTACCATTTCGACAGTAGAATTCTGCGCGAATATGCTGACGCAGTAGTAATGGTCTATGACCGAGTCGACGGCAGGGCACGGTAGTAGTAGAATATACGAGTCAGCCATCAGCCGCTACTGACTCTGTTCTCTTATCCCCTGACTGAATATGTATTCCGGAAAGTTTGATTCGCTGGTAAAGGCGCCACTAAATAAATGATAAATATTTATTGAACTTAATATCTTAAGCTACTTAAAAGTTGAAAACCCTTTCGGTCGAAGCGGGGTCGTGAAAGTTAGCCACGTTTTCTCATTCATACTCTTCGTTCCAGCGGATCGTGAAAATAATCAGAGAAAGAATTGTATTCTTATATCGTGAAGCGAAATTTTTAATAGATTGTGCGAACTCATTTCAGTTTCAATTATGAAATACGAGTTGCAAATCACGATTCAATTGTCTCAGTCAAACATTCTGTCAGTCGAATGTTGCGCTCGTTACTTTTTGCACAGCGGTTGTACGTTTGTTTAGTGTTTTTATATATAAAAGAGAAATTTCATTGAAGGGCCTACAAACGGCTTTTGATTATCAACTTTGCTTTTGACATCAGCTCGAAAAGGGTAGAGCCCAGGGGGAAATTCAGTGAAACGAGAAGGAGAGTAGAAAAGTGGGTGAAAAAAATTTACACGTAACATAGTTCGAGCTCCGCCACATACAAGCTTATTCCCCGCGCTGGAAATTACTCGCTTTCGCCCAAAGAATGACAGTTGTCGGCTGATTGCACCACCGAACGAATCCGAAATACGTGCCCCCGTATTTGGCGTGTTTGAAACGGGAGCAGCTGTCGTAGCGCGCAATTGTCGTAAATTTGAAAAGTCATTTCTCGGTTTTTACATAAAATCTGCGGGGAAGAGAGTTTGCGTTAAGAGCCAGCTTTACGCCGGTGCGCGGTGCTCCGCTGACAAAAGCGAAACGCAAACAACGCGAACGTGTAATTCGGCGAGAAGAGTTTTCGCATCATTAATCAACGGAACGTCAGGATTCGGATGGACCGGGCGGAGCGGTATGATATTTTTGAATAATGAGAACGATATTTACGTTTCATTCGCGGCGATGCTTTTAGGGCGGCACACAATTGACGGGACGGCGAGAATTGCGCGGCGACCAGAGAAAAATCCGGACGCCCAGTCCGTCCGGCTATGAATTTTTATTTTACACGCTTTCAACGGTTTCGCTGGGAATAGGCTACAATTTTTCTGTCCTGGCCGGTAAGTGGCCGTCGGGTCTACCGATGGCGTTTTCCACAATACTGAAACGCTGGTGGTTCCATCCTGTGACACCGAAAGAGCCGACCCCCTGTTGAACGTTCTGGATTCAGAACAACAGGCTCGTTTTTTTCTACCTGAATCATGCTTTTTGTACAACTCGATATCGAGCACTCAGCGTTTCCAACAGAACGATTTCCATCCTTCATCCACGGCAGCCGATCGAGAATTATTACCAAATATTCAGTATTAGTATCACTATCAATTACAGCCACTGGTCAAGTATTGAAGTAGGCTTTGCGCGAATAGTATTACATATAAAAATCACTGGCAATTAATTAATTGCAATGTCAACGAACCGATGGAACGAAAGAAGAACGAGGCTCAACGAGAAGATCCGGATTACGCAGAGTGAACCAACAAATTTTGCGTACAAAGCGTTTCATTCGCTTATTCTGTTTACTTATAAAGGAGGAGGGATCCCCCAGGATCCATTCGTTAATTATCACCAGCCAAATTCTCTAGGTAAGTCCAGTAAACCTGACTTGGAGCAACTCCCTTCCACTTTCGTTGAAAATTTAAGCGGAGCTTTGAACTTAGCTTAATGCTGTAGCCTGCACGGCGCGTGTGATTCGCTACTAGCTCAAGCTACTTTAACGCTTAACGTAGTATCTAGTTCTATCAAGGCTAATGATGGGATCAAGTATATTGGAAGTGGGTTCGAATCTGACTGTATAGTTTCGAACAGTTCACGAGTACTTCGGAAAAAAAAACACTACTTTCAAGTTGACTCGAACCTTGACGAGAAAGGTTTGAGAACTCTCTATAAGAACTTTGAGAAACGTCAGCGGTATTTGCAAGTATAATCAAACCCTGACCATTTTTTTTTCTCAGCTATGTAGATTTTTGTCTTTCAGGGTTCGAATAGGTACTACCTTTACGAGATTCGATTCTTTCAAACGTCGAAGTACTTAGAAGTACTTACATTCTCGAACTCTTCCGGTACTTTTTCTGAGGTTCGAAACCGGCTTCTGTAACCCAAGTACTTTGGAAGTATAAAGAATGAAACGCCAGTTCTTATGAGTAGTATTCGAATCCCATGAAGTGAAACTTTTGTATTGCAATTGACTCGGATTCATGAGTACATATTGAACTTGATCCCATCCCTAATCAAGGCCCGTTGTGATCGAGGAACACGATTACGTCGGTCTATCATTATTTCGTTCCACTTCCGCCGAAACAGCGCCGGCGCGGCGTTCAACTTTGTTCGTCGTGCATCCGCGTTATCCACCACCACCCGTTTCGTCTGTTTCGCTCGGTGGACTTTTCAATTTTTAATTAAAAACTTTCATTCTTACGCCGGGTAAACGCTCAAGAGAAAAAAAGGATAAAGTCTTCCAATAGAGACTGGCTGCAAAGAGAAAGGGTTAAACTTTTTAGTCCGAGGGTTGAATCGTTCCATGGAAAAATAAAATAAGTTGCTGGAGAGATTGTGACTTTGTTTTCTCGGTCAAGCGAGCTCGGTTTTGTCATTACTTTTGAAGAGTGAGATGCAAGAAGAATATAATACCTAGCGGAAAATAAGATAACGGAGCAACGAAACGGGCACGATCAAGGATGAATAGGATTTATAGCAGTTAATTTATTGCAAGCTCAGGGCTGGTGGATTTCCTTAAGAGGGCTAAAGGAAATCGGCGAAGGTTACGAAATATATCTGGATTTCATCGTTTGTACCGTATTATTACAGCGAAAGAGGATTACTCGATAATTTTCCGGAGAATGAATGCCAGGATCATCTGAGAGAAGAACCCGTTGACTCAGACCGTTCGTTTCCAGCAGAGGATATTCCAACCTCTCCCCTTCCCTACCTCCTCCGCTTCTTAATTCCTTTCTTCGCCCGCTGCTTATTCAACGTTATGCACTTAACTGCCACACTTAAGAATTCCCTTAAAATTGCAGAGGTGCTCTCTGAATTTATGGGATTAGAATCAATTTTCTAGCATCTTCCGACTCTTTAGCACGGGGGGAGGGAGAAACGTGGGTGAAAGAAGATCCTCCTCCCACTGGCAGAAATCTATGCGATAGACCAAATATTTGCCTCCCTACTAACCGAGATCCTTTTATTTCTACTTGGAGCGGAAATCGCGAGTAAACTTTCAATTCTACGTTCGGCCCGTCCGCCTCCATCGAGTTTCTACAGACACGTGTATCTGGTAACGCACGAGTCGATGCTTTCAGACTGCTAGCGAGAGTTAAATTTCAAAGGAAACTCATTTGAAACTTCGATGTTGGCCAAACGGACCTTGGGAAAAAGTACTTTTATACCGAATACCCGGTGCATACCGGGCCTGGATCGTGCAGGTGGTGAACTCCTAAGCAATGGCCGGGCCAAGCCTGAAAGGAGAGATCCCGCTACTGCATTGGATATTTCAAAACCACCTGGTTTCGACGGGCCGAAGAAAGGACCGGGAAGCACCAACAAAGGCGAAAGCCACGAGCGCCTCCGCGCTATGCCGTCCTGATACCACTCGCGAGAAAGATCGATGAACCACCGACTTCCTTTTCCCTCGGCACACCGATCCTTACTTCTCCTACGAATTCCATTACTTTTTCAAACTTCTACACGCGATCGTGCTAACTTTTTCATGCTTAGACGTCCCTTTCGTCCGGAAGAATCGACACTTGGACGAAATATTCGCCTAATCCACTTCTGCGAGTCTAACGGAACACAGAATCTGAAGAGTACCGGTTGAGAAGCGTTAGGAATGGTAGACCGAAGGTGGAACGGTGTCATCGCGCTATACGGAAATCCCTGTTTTCAACCCCTTCCCACGGCTGCGATCTCGCCAGCGGCTCTTTACAGAATGAAAAGAAATTCCGTGGAATTGAAAGGATTCCGTTTTCCACGAGTCGTCGCTGAGCTATACGAAGCCGCAACACCTTCGAGAGCTGCGATTCTGCTACCAAAGGCTGAGTGGGAATCGATCGCCACCGATAAGGAGCGTTTCGATGGAAATTCACGCCGTTAGCTTGGAAAAATTCGCGAATTCTCCAAGCCACCTTCCTGTCTGGAAAGAGAGGAAAAGACACACAGCGCGCGGTGGAGAAGCAAGCCGGCGCGGCGACGGTGGGGATAGAAAGGGCCCTAGCAACACTATCAAATCTCGTTTCCCTTTAACAAATTTCCTCCTTAGCTATTCATTCTGCGGGAGCATCGACGGCATCGGGAGCTCCCAAAGACGAGAATCCGTGGAACGAAGGCAACGGTCAAAGCACTTTCAGCCCCTGCCTGAATAGCTGCCTGATAGCCAACCACCGAAGAAGATCGATCATCATCCGTGACTACGATCCGCATTGAAATTCTCATTCCCTCGGGATTTTCCCTTCCCCTTTGTCCCGTCCCACTCTCCCTCCCCGCCCACACTCTGCTTTTCTATGTTTCGGTTGATCTCCATCACTCTCATAAAACTCATCCGCGGTATCGTCCCTCGAAGAACCACGGGACAGGGACAGAAATAACAATCGCAGAGAAAAGAAGGGTTGCCACAGAAATTCGTTTCACTTTCCCCGAGACCTCTGCTTTTTTATTCACCCCTGGAAATCTAGGACCATTTGAAATCAACCCACGGCCTTGTCCACCCTCTACCACCCCCCACCCCCCCCCCCATCTGCTGGAAAGCTACGATATCCTCACTGTCGGTGTATGTATGTACCTACGGCCGTGGAAGGGATCGCGGTGGTGGACACCCTTCGTCCATCGAGAAACGACTTTCATCCCCTTTTCCCCAGCGGCCTGCGGTACGCCAACCCACGACGACGCTGATCGAGTTTTCATCCCAGGTTTCCGTCGCGGGGACGCCACGCCGCCGTAACCATCCTCAACCCCTGATTTTTATTCGAGCCACACCGGCTTCGTTTATAACTTCGTTTCTGCGTCGAACCGTCCACGCGATACCGACCCCCGCTCCACTCCACTCCACTCCACTCCTCGCGAGAAGGTTAATGTGTCAACCGTGCTCCTAGATCTCTCGACATCTCTCCACTCAATATTCTCGCGGGCTACATCTTCCTCGGTCTTGTAAGCTGAAATTGTTGTGCGATATTACATACGCTGAGCAGCGTGTGTCGCGTCGCGCCTGCTCCACTGTTCAGCGAAGGAAATTAAAGCCTAATAACTGAATTTCGGACAGGCAACTTGGGGCGACAAACTCATTTGCTAAATTAGGTGTCGTGAACTTTGAAACGCATTGCATTACGAAACGTGTGTTAACATATTTCGAGTCAGAGCTAACGGCCCTCCACTAGTAAAACGGTTCTGGATGCACCATTATCTGCAACTGTACGAAAACATTGCACAGATTTAAGAGCCGAGAATGTACGATTTTGTTTTACGAAGTGGAAGGAGAAAATTGCATGTCTTTTGTCATTTGGACACAGAGTTTCCGGCCAGCTAACGCTTCTGTGCAGCAAACGATGCTTATTAGTGTCCGGAACTACTTAACTGCAACATTGTTATTCGTCGCTTCAGCGCAACCCGTCCACGAATGGCAAGAAAAGATCGTGGAGGTACTTGAAAGAGGGCGAAGCTCCGGCATTGTGCTGCGTCCTCGCGAAATTCGGGGCGCATGCGAGCATCGTTGAGGATCAAAATTACCATAACGACATGCATGTATGGAAGAGAATCGCTGGAATCTCGGGAAGATCCTTTTACTGGCCGGAATTGTGAATTCCGGCTGACCTTGAGAGCTTCGCCACTCTACTGGTTGCATTTCAATGCGTAGAGTACTCGCAGGGAGATTCCTAGAACATCGTAAATCACAGGAATTGCCTTTCTTACGTAACGACGTGAAGGAATTCAGCAGAAGGATCGATGGGATGGTGGTGGCGTTTTTGATTATAGAATAACGTATCGTTGAATTTCTCTCGGATCGTCGGGAACAGAAACTAATTCGAGGGGCGTTGGAAACGTCGAAGGACAAGACGGACCCGGCTGCCGAGCACGAAAAAGGTCGAAGGCTAGAATTACCACGTGCATACATATATGGAACAGCCTCTGAAATCCCTGTAGATCCCTTTACCGATTCTCATCGAGAATTTCTTGCCGTCTTCAGAGGGCCACGAAGCTGCACGTCGGGATTACATCAGCATGGATTGCGCGTAATACCCTGTAAACCGCGTAAAGCTTTCTTTCGTTTTTGCGATAGCTTTCATCTCGCTGGGAAAGCGAGGGCAGCTTTCAAAACGAGCGAACCGATCATCGGACCGTTTATTCCCCGTCTCGCGTGATCGAGATCTTCGGAAATGGTTCGCCCTGGAATCGAGGTGGTGCTATCTCTTCTTCAAGAATTATTACTCTCAATAGCACTTAGACCGTGCCGAATTTTCCCTGGTCTAATAATACGATCAGGCATTCAAACGAAAGAAGAACTTTCCCTCTTTTTTATTATGCTTTACGGCGTTCTCCAAGTGGCTTAATTACGCGGATGATGAGTACGCAGTGAGTAATCGCGGACTCAGGAAAGAAGAGGAATCACCGAGGAGCCCTTTGCAAACGCAAACAATTCGCCGGCTAATTAGCCCGGATCCGGACGTAAATTGCCGATGAAATGGCTTTTAAAATCCATCCTGGCGTTGGAAAAAAATAAAGAGACAGACGGGGAAAAGGGGGGGGGGAGGGCGAGAGTACAAAGGGTAGCGGCGTTCGGGTCATTACTGTACCGGTCGAAATCGTGACGGCCTCGAAAGTTTCTTGGTCGGCTGCCAGATTCGCGCGGTGAACACCTTCAAAAAAATACTTGTGAAAGAGTCGAGAGCAGAGAGGACGCGGGCGAATGAAAGGGATAGCGCGGCGAAATTTCACGGGCCACTTAGAAACGATACTCTTGACGATCCTTTTCACCAACGTCCTCCTCATGAGTTATGAAATATTGCTGCTCGATCGGGCGTAGCTTTCATATTTCCTTGGAGCCGGTTCGCTCGTTGTTTTCGCCGTAGAAACGTCCACGGTGATGTAGTTTCTGTCGGAAATACGAGTCCAATCGTTCATAAAGCTTCTCGGGTATTGCCTGGATGGCGCTCGATGATAGGTTCACATACGCCCTGCAATTTCTCCTTTTTCAGTAGCTCTTCCGCAGGGCCGAGTCCGCCAGAACATTCTTCTATTATATGGAGTATCTGATGAAAACGGTGCCTGGAAATCTGATAAAGGAAACTCCCACCGTAAATTCACTGTTTCGGCAACCATTTTTTATTTCTTCGGTACGTCTTCCCCTCGCGGCCATGGAAACGAATACTTGGGTGCTTTTGGGTGTTTGAGAGTGATCGCAGCGAAGCGAAAATCCTACCGGGCGATGGGGAGCACCTCCGGGCAAGCAGCGCTGCGTGCTGGGCAGACGCTCTGAGGGGTCCAGACCAGCGGCGATCAGGCAACGGGAGACAGGCACGGAACTATTATATGGACCAGCTGGAGAAGGAGTTATGCAAACTAGGAGTCTACTGGTGGACATTGTTCGAATGGAACAAGTGTTATGAGGCCAGTATATGCAGAGGTACGCAGGCAGATAAACAGAGAACAGTTTGGCGATAGTCTGCAAACAGGAGACAAGAGCCGGCCGTTGTATTTAGGTCGGGATCGACTGCTCGTTCAAATAATCTCTGGGCGGCACGTCAACGGGAACGATGTCATCAGTTTGACCCTGTTTTCACTTCGGTTCGATATTGCGATCCGTGGCCCTCACACCGTCGAGTATTCGCCGATCGTGGTATCTGACAATAGCAATAACGGTACACAGTCGATTAGACTCCCTTACGCTCCACTTTCCCCCGGTCCCCTCTCCTCCTTCTGCTTTCTTCTGCATTTCCTCCAGACCAGAGTCACTCCGAGTTGGATGCTGCTTACCGCGATACGGGTTTTATTGCGCGCTCGCACGTGAATATCGATAACGGCGCGGCGACGCCGAATACCTTTCTATCCGCCCGGGGTTAATATTAATCGCGTAAATAGTTGCGTATCGGAGCGGCGGTGAACGTATCCGCGGCGATAACGTCGCTGAATTAGAGATCGTCGGCTCGAAATCATGCAGCGGCTATTGCTCACGGTGTTTAAGTAGAATTGCGATAATTTGCTAGCCTTAGAACTAATGCAATCGACAGGAGGGTGGAGAGAGGGAGTGGGGAGAGGATTCGGCTGCTTTAAAAGCGCATTACAGGTCTGGAATATAGTAGCTGGGTGTTCCGGAAGTTTCAGCCAGTTTCCAGGATAGGATTCTCAGGGACCAACGATCGGCAAGTTTCCTTGGTGTTTATTAACCGCGAGACAAGGCGGATCGTAGCCCCATGCGCTCCGAGACGCCTCGAATACGCGGCTCCGGGCGTTCGACGAATACTAAACTGTCTTGCAGGAATTATACGACGAAGATTAGGAACGAACTGGACCAGTACAGGTGACTAGCCGAGAACGATGCCAGAATTGTGCGAATCAGAGGGCGTGGAACGATCGGGACTGCGCTCCGATGGTCCAAGATCACGACGCCTGGTATGGAATCGCGTCGTAACTCTCCGTCGTGAATTCTAACCGCATTGTCATGGTGATCGAGGGCGATAATGGACCATGCAGTCGCAGGAATATCGATGGATCCTTGCCGATTCCTTGGGAAACCTCTCAGATCAAGTCCAGACGATGGGTAGTCGAATTAAACATTTCTATTCGCCGTCCTGTCGAGAAATAATGACGAATCGTGGATTCTATGGACTATCGATCAGCTGGCAACATGGAAATATGCTTCGAAACGGTAAGTGGTTCTCAAATTGTCATTAAAATGCTATTCACTTTAGCAGGTTCGGTTATTAAATTTCACCGAGCATATTATGTTTGTATCTATCCACCTCCAGCCATCCGAAATTTCATCGAATATCACCGACGCGACGATATAGAATACCTGGGCAGTGTGAAATACTACATAAAAATGTTTCAAACGGAATGAATATTAGTTTTGCATGTGGAATAAATTGAATACCGAACGAACATCACCGAGGTGGTCCAAAATCCGCGTGCATTGTCATGGTGATACTGCCGGCTAAAAAAGATAGCGTACGAATAGCAATACGCGCGGACGAGTGCATTTATTCACTACTCGAATTTGGATAGGTACTAGCTTAACCCGTTGTTTCGATGGTGGCGAATTCATCACGAATCAACGGAAACGGTTCTCCGTTTATCCTATTGAAGCTCGTTCTCCTATGTCTCTTTAACAACTGCAAATAGAAAGCACCGTGCACGTGGCTTCATGCGATGTTTGCTTTCAAATGTCGAATTTACAGTTTCGATTTCATCGAGATCATGGGCTAGTGAAAGCCGAAGCCTAGCCATAGCAGAAGGCAGCATGCTGTGTGGAAATTCGAAGCTGGACCATCGCACTGATAATAGATTAGCAGGGATCGTCACCATCGATCACCATCGATCAACATGGACACAACACGTGTCGAATTTGTGGTACCCGTGGTGAAGTTCCGATGGAATTTACGGGCTGGATGCTGAGCAGACATCTCGAAGAAACCGAATCAAGTAAGTACACGCTCCCTTTTTCACGATCTTGTGTCACGCGCGAGCAGAATCTTGAAGATTTGTACATTCCCGCCTACCTGGTATGTACCCAGAATGCACCGTATCAAAAATCAGGTGTGCTCGGAACGAGACGAAAATGTATGGGGAATATTACAGATACCTGCATTCGTTTCAAATCAAACGTCGATATGTGGGGTGCACGTTTCGTTTGAAATCGAGCTTTCATGTATTTTTGGTCCTTTTTTTAACGAGGAAACAAAATTATTGTTATCACACAATATTATTTCTAGAATTGTAGATGTTACATGTATTCGATTTCGCGGAATAAATGCCGATGTATCAAAGTGAGACGAATAATGAAAATGGTTTTGCAATCTGTCCGCTGCATGTTCTGTATTTGCAGAGCTTGTGGCAGATCGGGATTATAAAAAAAAAAATCCATGCACGAGCTTAACGAAATTTAATCAGAATTTTTACTTAATTTCTTTCTGTAACCTGTTTCCCGTCCCCCGAATACAACTCCTAATAGCCATTTTTTTTCATCAAGCGGTTGTGAAGTTTCGCCCTCGTTTCGATGCCGAAAATAAATTCAACTCGGTTCTAATTGATTACAAACTGATGGGAATGCTTCGTTACATTCGATAAATTGCAACAGACCGTGTTGGAAATTTTCCACTCGTCGCGAGTACGTAACGGAATGTCAGGAATCTGTGGCGCAATGAACAACAGGTGAAATGCAATTTCAAGAACTTGTATCCGCGCCTACGTACCGGAACCCCGTTACTACCGAAGAGGAAGTCAATTAAGCCAATCGTTCAATAAACATATCCAGCATATCGCTAGGAACCGACATTCCATGCGGTCGATCGAACTTCGCCGATCGGGGTTTTACAATTAAAGGCACGTAGATTCGCACGTTCCGACTTGCACTCGAATGTCTGAAGTTAAGGCCTCTTTACGCGTAAAGTTCGAACGTCGGTGCTCGCCGACGTTATCGAGAGTTGCTGTTACGAGGTGAATTTGCAAATTCACGAAACCACGAACGTCGTTTCGGCGAAATACCAACCACATCGTTGCGAAAACTGCCGCTGTCAGAACGTTCCTCTTGGAAAAGTACGAGCAAGTGTTCTCGACATTCACGTTAGCAGAAATTGATTTACTCGGTGTGCCCTACTGCCCAGTAGCATAACGAAGTGATGTAGTAACGTAACGGACTATGAAAATGATAAAAAATAAATGATTCAGCGAACGAAACGCTGATCTACAACATTTCATTAACGTCATCGTGGTAATCTCGTTTGCGTCAGGCAACAATAATCGAATTTTCGATAGAATTACTACTTCGATCGAGTTTTGAAGCGGTTTCCGCTGTATTTCGCAACAAAGGAGTGTAATTACCGTTCTGATAACGGAATTGCGAGCAAATAGAGTAAAAATTTCCGGCCTGAACAAGCGCGACGCTAACTGGATCTCGAATTCCCAGCGAGGGGCCCGATTTCAACGCATTATTTTCAATTTTCACGGTTTCCCAGCTCAATGAATCAACGCCCATCGATCCACCGCCGATCCAACCGCGAACCAATAACTTTTTCCAACGCCAGTAAGAAATCTTCGTGACGTTCAAAAGGTTGTAACTGTGCAGTGTATAAGATGAGGCTATCGACAGAAAGGGACGCCCGAAAAGACCTCTCCCAACGAACGCCCTCGAAAGGTGGCGTTTTTCCGGCGATGCCCAGCCATGGCTTATCGTCGAGAGGATAAACGAACGTCATACAGTCGGATCATCCGGATTTTAATGGTCCGCCAATCGATCTTTCAATCGAACCAACACCAACACCAACACCGTCTTCGTGGTTCATCTAGTTTCTCCAATCGATTCGCCAGCCACGGAAACGCAATCGTCTCCACACTTTGCTAATACATTTTCCAGAGTAACTTGATTTGTCAAGTGTCCGTTGTTCGAACAACGCGTGCTAGTAGGGAATCTCTCTCGTTGCTTTGGAATCGTGCTGCTTAATGAGTTTCATAGCCTAGGGCACACTCTTTATATTTCAGTCACTATTATAAGAGGAAGGATAATCACTTGTATAAATACAATAACTACGTTTATTAAAGAATGAATGTAAGTAAAGAATATAAGTAAATGGTGGTGTTCGTGCTTAGTGTTCCTGATTTCTCGATATATTTCGCATCTCGAGAAATGAGAAATCAGATTATATTTCTCGAGAATTCTAAAGAAATTTAAAAAATATTGCAAAATTTATATTTTTGGAATAATTTTGATGATATTTATCTAAATTTTTATTCGTGTCCAACTTAGACAAAACTTGTGTTAATGAAAAAAACAGATATTAAATATAATTAATAATTTTAATTATTTAATATAAAATGTGAGCAAGGCGAAACATTACTTTTTTGTTTTAAAATAGTTTTTTTAAAAGTACAATGCGTCTAATGTCATGTCAGCTAATATACTTCTTTTTTTTTTGTGACAAAATCTGCGGCTGTAGAAAAATTTCTTTCATTTTGAGTGGATGTTGGTTTAATTTTATATAGAGCATCGGCGATACGAAGGGAAAAGTTTAAAAAGTTTATAAACAATCGCGCAATTCTTCGTATATATTGCTAACATTTGTTACTGATTGTAGATGTGTTTATATATTCACGATTAACACACATTTTGAAGTAACCGAAAATTCATTTCTGAAAACAAATGGGATTTATAATAATTTTCCTACACTGAAGATTCTCGAGAAACACTATAATTTCTCGAAAAATGAGAAATAAGAAATTATAAAATTTCTCGAGAAAGAATTCTCGAGAAGGAACACTACGCGCTACTATTCGCGCTGGCGATTCGCGACGATCTCTGCGGCGATTTTACCGTGCACGAGGAGCGGTGCGCACACGCTTTTCCTAGCTTGTGTGAGCGTACGCACACATTCAAGGCCCAGTGAAACGGCAGCCATAATGTCCTGCCGCGCATTATTTGGTTTGGTTTGACCAGCTGCTCGAAAATGTGGCAATCATCGCGAGATTCGCGATGATCGTGGCGAAATTCCATCGAAACCGAGATACATTTGTTCCAATAGGCAGTTGTCTTCTTTTATGAAACTGCAGCATAGTAAAACGACGGCAATAACGCGAAGTTAAAGATTTTCGGACGTATATACTGTCGATACGCTCTCCGCAGTTCGTCAATTACCGAAAGTTGGAGTATCGATGGACCGTAGGGAGTCGGAATAAGTTTATCCCGATATAAGTTTATCCCGATCCTTTCGACAATCTCGCCGGAAGTAGTGTATCGAACGCGTCGTGGGAGTCTCCGAGAAACGAGGATCGAGAGTACAGGAATGCACCTTCCGAACATATATTCCAATGGAACAATACGATACAACGGTGCAGAGAAGAGCCGACCAGTTTTCTCTGTTCGATGATCCGACCCCTGTTTGCGATTCCATCGGTGTATCCGAATAGCACCCGTGCCGCATCTGCACGTAGATTGCTCGACGTTTGTTTTAACCGTTCGAAATTTTTCTTTCTTCGCGTGGCTCAATTTTCTCAGATTGAATCTGTATGAAAGGGAAGAAGAGAATGTGACGCGGGGAGAAGTCGTGTCGCCTGGTTTCGAAATACAGGTAACGACGACGCGGCGGTTCGTATAAATTCGGCACCGCGCACGAAACATAATTGACGATCGATCCAGCCGCCGCGTTTCGACAAATCGCGGCCGTAATCAAAACTCTATGGCCCGCCGCGCTGCGCCGCGGCGATACGCGGGATAAACGAAGCTTGTTTGCCTCTGCCCTACTTTCGATTCGATTTGTGTGCCGGAATCAAACGGGAAGATCGGGAAGGAAAGAAAGAAGATATCTAGGGAGCGTAGTCGATATCGCTCGGGTACATCCTTTGCCGGATTTCCACGGAGCAGAGAGTCGCATCAAAACTAAATTCCGTCAAATCTCGTCATTTCCGATTGCACGGTCGACGTCCCTCGGGGAAAATCGATGGGTCAGGGGGAAGGAAAAGAGTTTTTGCAAAACTTTACACACGGGCTGGGTAGTGATTGCAATGATCGAGCTTTCCCCCTAAATCGAATTTTCGAGCAGAGACCACCATTTATCGTAACAAGAATTAACCAACCGGTTCCGATATAATTACGCTCGATCAGGAATTTGAGATGGCGGTAACTCGAAAGTGCAGGGTATCGCAGCGAGTTCGCAGAGGGCCCGAAGTTTCACGATTTCCTCGTTACGGTTCCAGTCGAGTGTCGAAATCTCGTTGCCCATGGCCGCGTTCATTTGCCGCCGTGGCTACAGATGTTGGAAAACTCGAAACGATCGCACGCCTGCCGACCGACGGCCGATGCTTTCATCCAAGTTCATCGATCATCGTAATTGCGGCTCGAAACGGTTCCCTGATATCATCGCGACAAATTACTACCCACACGCTTCTGGCCCATTCTCTTCAACTTCTCCTCCACCAATTTCATCTTGAAACGTCTGCAATTCCAGGCCTCAGTTTCACAGTTACCCACGCGGCTGCGCCTCGGATACGAATCTTGCGAAACTGCGGCTAATGGTTGCACAAAAATCGATGGTTAAAATTCATCCTGATCGTTTCCTCGCGTAATTGCCTGTGATGTCGTAAAGCGCGAATTTATACAGCGATCTCGCAGCCCTCGCCGGACATAATTCCGCGTCGCACAGGCCGAAACTGCGAGCTTTATAGGGGGCAATGTACTCCCACTGATTCACCCTTTATTTTTACAATGCTTTTCCGCTCGATTCACCCGCGACTTCCATTACGCGAAATTACCCAGAGCAAAGTACCTGAAAAGGAAAATCGCTGGCAAAGTGGAAGACGTATTAATTCAAGATAAGTAACGCGGTGAAGTAATTCCTCAAAGTAAAGAGTGTTCGGGGTGTCAGGGTAGGGAGGCATGAGGCAAGGGGGAAGAGGAAGAAAAGCGAGGAGCTAGGATGAAGAGCACAGCGATAAAGATGGCGCGTAAAGTTTCCCTGGGAAGGCTGAGGATGCATTCCTCTCTCTCTCTCTCTCTCTCTCTCTCTCTCTCTCTCTCTCTCTCTCTCTCTTTCTTTCTCTCTCTAGAGCTGGAATGAGAAGAATTCTCTGTTAGGGGAGCTTCAGCAATGCCGGTCTTTCCTCCGGTAACGATTGCATTCATCTAGAGACTAGACTCTAGAGTCTCGAGCGACGGCGTTTTTAAGGCGAGGCGTGGAAAGTCGGCCCGGGAAAATGATCGATCGCGTTCTCCACGACCATGTTAGGGGACGGAATCTCCTGGAACGGAGTGCCATTTAACTTGTTAAAACTCCGTTCCGCGGGCAGAACGGTTTTACGGACCTATATACGAGATTCCGCGAGGGGACCCTCTGTTTCTCATGCGCGCGTGTGCGCGGGTAACAACGTTCGCTACGAAGAAATTTTATTTTCACCGCGGGATAACATCGAGATGACGGGCCCTTACGGAGCCCGTCGACGAACAAACCTGGCAGAGGACGACGCGACGCGGCGGGGAAATACGCCGCTCGGGAGCAAGTCGATGAGCAAAGGGGGTGGAGAAAGTCGCGGTATAAATTGGAAGGAACGCGGCGACGAAAAAGTCGGAACAAAAGAATTTGAAAATAGGGTGACGGTAAATTGACTCGGAGATAAGATTGAAGAGAGCGTAAGAAACGAGGGAAAATGCTGAGTACTGGAAGGAAGCTGGTGGATACACTTCCTACGAACGTGGAGAGAACCGAGTCAATCGACGGTTAGCACTGTCTGACTTTTTAATTAATCAACCGGCTAGTTGATGGAGAATTAAATTAGGGAGCCGGGGCATCGAAGTTTCTAAACGCTCGTTTGGGATAAGCAACGTAATCTACTTGAAAGAACGCCTCTAAAGAGGCCAAAATGTGGGAAAAATTCGGAAATAGAGGGAGGAAACTCTGGACTGGGTAGAGGGTCGTAAGGAAGTCTGTTATTCGATTGCAGTTCGGTGGAAAGTCGAAGGGAGGAAGGCTGAAATCCCTTGGTTGCAGTAAGACCTAGTCGCGTCGCGAACAATTCCAAAGAGCGTTCGCAACTACGTTAATTCTCCAAGTTGCATTCTAATAAAAGTAATTGAGGAGTTTGGAGCGCGAGGAAAATAGTGTCGTGAAACCGAGGAGGCTAAAGGAAGTCGTGGAGCGAAAGCAAGTTGACTATCGAGCCCACTACTCGCACTCGAATTAAGTTTCGCAGTTGAAAGAACGCGAGAGAGAGAGAAAGAGAGAGAGAGAAAGAGAGATAAAGAGGGAGAGTACTCTATGCGACTAAATGCCGATGCAAGAATTGAATTGTACGGGGAAAATGGGGCGAAGCGCACATAGGTACGCCTTTCGTCGCAAAGAACTTAGGCGGGCTTTGGTGGAACGGTGTATATATCTCGAAATTCTTGCACCTGCAGTGTTCCTGTCAGCCCATCATCTCTCGACAGCTTTCAGCTTCAGAAAGAAGGAACATTTTGAGACTTTGATGATCGTAATAGATGCTCCCACTCTATGTATCACTGTATCTACCTCACCCAACCCGTGCCATGTTAAGTTGCAAGCAACTCGAGTTACTCCCTCTCCCATTCCCCTTTTGATCTCTGTTACTTTGTGAATTGCGAGGAACGGTATCTCATCGTGCGAATCGAGGTCTGAATTTTAATCCCATAAGAAAAAAGGAACAATCATCGGGGAAGAGTTAAATTCAAAGTTAGTTCGCCGCGATTGCCCCCCCCTCCCCCCCCCCCCCCTCGAATACTGCACCCAGGGAGATTCCATAAAAAACACTATCGAACCCCTAATCAAGAAGTCCCGCGGAGAAGGAAGTTTTCGAAGGAAAAGGGATAGGTTGCGGAAGAGGTGGAAATCGAATGGGAAACAAGAGCCCGCAGAAACGCGAGGGTGGAGTGAAGACACGCGCGAGCGCTACTGGATTAAATGACGCGGCAAAGAAAAATGCTTTTTTCGATCCATTTAAAAATTCCGTTTAATTTCCACGATGCCCGATGTTGAAATCTCAGGAGAATTATTCCCCAGTAAATGGTCATTCGAGTGTTTCATTTCGGATGGAAATTTATAGAAATTCTTCTCACGAAAATACCATGGCCTGCAACATTAATCGAAGAATCTCTCTCTTTCAACGAATAAATATTCTTGCGGACACTTTAAAAATCGATCGGGCACGGGTCACGACATCGGCACCGCACATCCTTCGCGATAAATTATTTTTCCTCGGCGGAACGCTCATCGTCCGCAGATAATTAGATTTATTAACTCAGCCTTGTTTACACGGCGTTGGAGCACGTGATTTATTGAAGAGGGCTCTTCACCGGGAGCGATGCTAAAAGGGGGATGAAGAGGGCGCTTGTTACGTAGATTATGAGGTAAATTCTGTCCCCCCCTTATGTTTCCCTTGACCGTCCCTTCTCTGCATACTATCCAACTAATCTCAATTTCAAGAATCTCCACGGGGATGTCGAATTCTTAAAATTAGGCGCACGTGATCCAAGTTCCAGCAACGCCACGCATCCCCTTCCACTAACTACCGTTAAAGCGACGAAGAAAAACGTTCGCTAATGAATCTCATAACGCGCAAATTGGAGAACGTTGCGAGCGAATAAGAGTTCTTTTTGCAGCAGGAAATTGTCGGAGACGGTAAATCGTCCAGCCGACAACGTCGTTTAGCCGATAAAAGAAATCCATAACGATTTATTTAAAGTGAAACGCAGGCTAATTCGAACCGTCCGCATTCGCGTCGATCGCGAAATTCGTTCGACGAGGATAAGTGGTTCCATTTCCACGGTGGAATCGCGACCCCAGCTGAGTCAAGGGTGAAAAACAAACGACTGCGCCGTCCAGGTGAACCCGAAATATCAATTACTGAAATATTTCGGAGCACTGGGAGGAAGGGGTGCGCGGGACGGAAGGGGCTCTTTCTCTTCAATTTTGTCCCCCAGCGCTTTCAAAACTCGAACAAAAATAGGAGGACACACGAAGGCAAAAAGAGAAAACCGTTATTTCATGCGGCACGTGTAGGGCACTTTAGTTTCGTGCAGGTTAGTCTTGGAGCGGTAATCGATGCCGTTCGATGAAAGTTTCATGCATTCGCCGGGGACTGGAAGCCTGTTGTACCAGTTGCAGTGTTAAAGTTAATAGGGAATGAAAACTATTCGATAGCAAAGTGGCGTATAGAGTATAGACATTTTCAGGCCAAGCACAGCACACCGGTCAGTTGATACGCTTAAATGAAACTAACCCACCCGTTTTGGACGCCCACCCTTCCCGTGACAGTCAGCTCCGAGAACGAGCCTCGTTTCGCCACGCTGCCGCTGTTCAATTCGATATACGAAAAAACCAATACTGTTTCATTGTCTAAAATGCTCGGGGGCGTCAATGAATAAATTAAAGCAGCCTCTGTCTTCTCGCTGCTTCTCATCTGTCTGTCTCTGTCGTTTAGTTGCTTTATTTGTTTTTCATTCCCGTTTCCTTGGGCGTCGCAATGCCATTCAGAGCTCCAGAAGCGCACGTGATAACACATTTACGGGTGGAGGACCGTTGAAAGCGTATCGATTACGATATAATTTACAGCTCGATGGGTATCGCGTTTAGCAGGGGGGCGGGTGTTGAAAGATGGACATCTCGATTGATTTATCGCGTTGAAATGTAAGGCTTAATATCACGATTGTTCCAAGTCCGAGAAAGGTTCGCAAAACTTGAGAATGCAAATGAAAATTGACAAACGGACCTTTATGTATAAACTGACACGCGCTTTCCCATTGAAACAGCCGACGGGGCGGACAATGGAGTATCCATCTTCTTCCGCGCAAAACGCGCAGCGAACCTTTTATTCGCGGAGAATCCGCGCACAGGACAGCTCGAGGCTCCATTAATCTGGTTTGCTTGAGATTTCTTGGAATTTCTGCGAAGAGGATGCTCGGAGTCCGTCGTACCCTCGCCGTGCGAACCTCGGATACCTATTTGGTGTGATTAAACCAGTCCAAAAATCGTGGATAAATTGAAATTACGAAGTCGCGGGAGCGTGGGCCGTTGAGTAATCCGCGGAGTCCACGGTGGCCGACACAGTGGAACGTTGCTGATCCTAAGCGACTTTAAATAATTCTTCTCAGGGACTCTGCGCGGCTTTCGGGTATCCGCTCTGGATTATTCAAAGTAGAAAGTAGAAAGAAGCGACGCGACGGCTAGCGTGGATAGAGAGATAGCTTCGCAGTGGAGAACGCAAGCGTGTAAAAGGAATACGCGATCCTCTGAAACCCTGTATGACCAACGTCTCCGGTGTCTTTTCGTTCGTCCGCGTCGCTCGTTCATTTTACCAGAGGCATTGTACGTTCTAGATTACCTCCAGTCAAACCCTTGTTTAGCACAGACAGAAACGCCGAGTACCCTTGGCTCGGTTACTTTCTGTTCAATGCATCGGATGGGATTCCATTTCATTTCGCCGCGTATAGATACCCGTGATATCGCCAGTGTCGCGGACCAGATATCACAGGGAACAGCCCGATAAAAGCTGGTATTAAAAGCGAGTTATTAATACGAATAATCAGATTTAGCTGCGTTATTTCTCGCTGGAATGTACATCATTCGTCCAGCTGCCACAAGGGGAAATAATTCCCTGGAATTTCCATATTCCCATCAGGGAAAATGGAAAAGGAATCGGGCCTCGTAAACAATCCACGTTGGAGCAGAAACGGTCCGTTCCAGTTGATCCCAAAATCACTTGATTCCAAAGGGAGGGACGACACCACGTACGAGCCGGGGTTAAAACTGCGCTCGATGCGCTCGAGGAAGGGTTGAAGGCGTGGAGGAGAAGGTCTGGGCCCAAGCCCGATTAAGCGACGAGCGTACCGAAGTTATCTGGCTGGCTAAGCTCGAAATCTCCCTCATAAAAGTGGTAACAACCCCTGTTTGGGAAACAATGGTGGCGCTACCAGACTCTCGAGGGTTCGTAAAAGTTTGGACGCTTTGCGGAAAGGGCGAAAGGCACGGGCGTAACGAGAAAAGAGGACGAACCCTGGGGTGGGGTGGCTGAGGCAGAACAGCCAGCGGATTCGACTTTAACCCCCGTGAAAGCTGTCCAATAAATATCACCGGCTCGTTATTAGCGTTTTAATTCGGCCCACCGGCGGTAACTTAATCCACACCCATGGATTCCAAAAGTATAAAGTCCGCTCATAAGTAATAAAATAATACTGCATCCAGATGGAGTGTGGAGATTCTGCAGTGCCCTCGCCGATTGATTATTTATTGAACGCTTGGAAACTTGGTTCTGCTTTAAAGACCTTCCATATTACCACTTCCGACAAACGTATCTCACAGTTTTTTCTTTTAAATTAGTAGGATATCGCGAAAGAATAGGACAAAGTATCTTTTTCTGTCGCTGTCTGCCTCACTTCTCCCCTGGGATTCGCGTTACGCGTTTGCACGAGGCTTCGCCGAGAGCGAGCTTAAAATTTTTAATTCTAATTTTCCCTTCTTAATTGTTCAGTTACCGTTCCCTTCCGTTTTCGAAAAGTTTCTAATTGCGAGCGCCTCTCTTGAAACTACGCTCCGCCAGCCATTAAATACAGTGGAAGTTCTTGTTTTGGAATTTCGTGCTGCTGCCTCTTCGTTTGGAAAAGACAGCTTGCCAGGATTCTACGACGAAATCGCAGGCTACTTTTCCCACCTTTTGTGAACGGTGATCTTGTTTTTTTTTTTTTAGGAATAACTGATTGGCTGTCGAGCCGCTCCCACTGAAACTTGACGCAGAAAACAATTAGATGACCTCTCGAATGATTTTATCGACACCCTTCAGCGAGGGAGCTGCCAGGTGTAAGTAAAGTATGAAGCCAGATGGCATCGACGTTTTGCCGAGCACAACGGTCCAGACTTTAATTGGCGAGTCCACAATTTTTCTCCTTGGCCATTCTTCCCGATCGCAGTCACGTCTTCCTATTTCCGTTGATAACTCTTTATTGATCTTTATTTCGTCGTCAACGGTCTCCCGTTCCCTTCGAATCTCCAACGGCCGAGCGCAAGATAGAAAATTAAATTGCAAGTTCACGATCAAAGGAAAATTTGCCGGGGACGTAATTGGATATTTACCAGATAACCGATGAACGAGAAATATAAATCCAAACGAATATGCAGAAATTGAGAAAGGATACACGTCCATTTAACTGCAGCGAAACTTTCGTTGGCTAATGTCACCGCCAAACAACCCCCTCGTGCCTAAAAATCGAAAAGTTAAGTTACACCTGCATTTACATCGCTCGTTTCAATTCGAAATGCGAAAATCCATGAGAAAAGGGACCTGCAACTTTTTCGCGTTAACGAATCGTGAAAACATGTACACGATGATTTTATTAATTAAGTATCCTGTTACAAAAACGGCTCCTCTAGCGGTACAATTTAATAAATCGACGTCCAGCGAAATGTCGCCTGTACCTATGTACGTACCTACATTTGTTCGTTCGTTGGTTCGTTCGCTCGTTCGTTTCACGAAAGAAACCTCAGCAAAGCGGAAACGCTGGCCGCTTAATTAAACCGAGAAAATGTTGCCTCTCATGCGGATCGACTTATGGACGGTGGTTGTAATTAAAATGGTAACCACCTCGAAAACGTACGGACTGGCTCTCAGCTTTCTCTGATACTATTTCTCGTCCCTCCAGCCCCGATTCGTTCCATTTCTGCTCGCTCCCTTTCCCGGTATTCTATCAGCATACCTTTTTTCGCTGAATCTCCCATGTCTCTGTCTATCTTTTTCCTTTTTAGCCGCGTCCTTTTAGGCCGCATCGGAATTGGCCTTCCTTCTATTAAACGTTAAAAGAATTGGGTCCCCATGGTACATACGCGCATTCATACACACACGTGGCTGTCTATGATTTTTCAGGAAAAAATCTATCTGCCAGGAGAAGCGTAACGGAGGAAATTTATCTGGCCGGACAAGCAAAATGGGTTTCGCTTGAAACATATTCGATTCGATGGGTTTTTTCCATCCTAACGAGAACATATCCATTGGTTCTGACAATCGGCTAAGGCTTTGTTTTATAGCTTGCTCATCGTTGTTCGTTCACTCGCGTTTATCGTTTTTCCACCGTCGAGACAGAATTTTACGGTTATTGCAACGTAAAAGCTGGAATAATTTCCTACCATTCTCCCGTCGAAATCTCCCGCCACGAAATTCAATCGTTTTGCAAACGCTTCTGCCCGGCGCTTGAAGACATAACAATGAATAAAAAGAGAAGCGCAAAACGCTTGTGCTAATTGGACAGGTCTGGGCATAAGAGCTTGCCAAATACGTCGAAAGTTACTTAAGCTTCGAATGGAAGGACAACCCTAGGATTGTCATAAAATTTTAAGCAGTAACCCGCAAAGAGATGGAGAAAAGTTTCGCCCTCGCAGCGAAATCCAAAGCCAGTCCTGTCAGCTGACTTTTATCTCGAGCTCCTCCGATATCTCGCTCTTTCAGGCCTCGTCGAAGACCCACCGCGTCGATTCACACTTTTCACTTTTCTATCCGCTAGCAAAGTTATCGGGAAATTTCTTCTTCTATTTAGGCCATCACTCTCCGCGAAGATTCCGCTTCGCGCACAAACGGCGAAACAGTCTAGGGATCTGAGCGTTGCACAGAGTCGGCGCACGTTTACGTAGTGTATCTATGTATCTATTGTCGAGAACCATTCCCTGCATGTTTCTTCATCAAAGAAAATGTCGACTTTCTTCGAGTAGTCAAAGAAGCATCGTGAAAGGAAGAGAAGTCGAAATCTTAGTCCCAAAGCCCTGAAATCTCATCTTTCGACGGTCACGAGCGTCAAACAGTCCCACTAGTGCTTTACAGCTTTTCCCGACCAGTCGAGTTTATCTCCTCTGCTCGTGACATGTCGGAGAAAAGCTCGAACGTCTAACTTGTTCCTTCAACGTTCCACCTTTCTCGGAAATTGTGTGCGTCCTGGTGGAAAATGTATCTGCACGCCCGTGTTCATGCATGCATACATACATCTGTACACTTCCAATTCTAATGGAGATTAAATCCATGCGACAGCAATATGTAATTCAGTTAAATTCCAATCATATATATAAATCGTAAAATATAAATGATACTATATTATTGTCTGTCAGCCGCCTCCTCCCCCAAGCTAACTTTTCAACGATTAAATGCGTGACTGACCCGTGCAGGGACGTTAATTAGAAAACCATACGACCTGTCGCTAATTTAATTACGCAATTTAGCGGTCAAGTGGGCCGCAAGGTGTGACCCGTGAATCTTGTGCACTGGTGGACGGTTAAAGCGTTGAAACGTCGCGAGGTTTGGACGGAGAAGATCTACTTGTACTCGCGCCACTGCCCTTTTCTCTTTCACCTTCCCTTTTTCCATTCATTCCTTTGGCCCCGTTCTTTTTTTCCTTTTCCCCGGAAACCTGTTCTTCCTTCGAGCATACCTCGTGCATTTAGTAAGCCGTGAAAGTAAAAGAGTTCCTTCTAAGCGCAAAGTGGTCTCTCATCTTCCAAATACTTGGCTACTTTCCCTCTGTTTTACACGCGTGCATTCCCCGCTCCTTTCTTCGCCACCGCCTGCCCCTTTTCTCTCGCCTCGCATACTCTCTTCTTGTTTCCATCCTCCACTCTGCCTCCGTCTTGACGGCACAACAGGAAAACGAACATTTTCTTTAGAGTCTAGAGTCTGGAGTAATCTTAATGAAAAAAGCCTGCTCGTTGCATGTCTTTCTTCAAGCCACCCCTACCAATAATAGTTAATAATCCTGCGTGCACTGTTTCCTTATCCTTTTCTTCGGACGGTAACCGAATAGTAATCGGAGCTGAGAAAATGTTTCTTTCCATAAGCAACGAGAATAACCGCGACCACTATTGCAAATAATAATTCATCGCCGCAGCCGCATACGTGTATCGTGCATCGACTGGCTTTCAATCTTTTCCAACCACTGTTACTTTACGTACCTGCCAGCAAACTTTTTTCACAATCGTGCATTCGAAACCAGAAACGTGACAAATGATTCACGATGCTTTTAAATGGAACCATAGAAACCGCATAACATTCGATTTTGTATCTCCTTGTTTTCATTGCACTGGAGAATCCATTTCCGTCTCTTTTCCCCTATGCAGCCAAGTGTTGCCACCGGCGCACAGTGGTTCGAGTATACTACATGCTAGCTGGACAAAATTATTTTTCCGCGGGTTTGGGTTTATATGGGGTTTAAATTGTTAGAAAACAAACCCGATTCGTATTACAGTTTATTATTCCACTAAAAATATCAATAAAATAAAAGTATGACTAATTCAATAAAGGAAAAAGAACAAAGCGACAGTATTGTAGTTTAACTATAATTATCAGTTATAACAATGTCTATTCCTGTAATTTCTGAGTTTTGAAGTTTCAAACCTTGGTTTTTGAAATCAATTTTCTCTGCATCGCTATTAAAATAGTGTTTTACTATATGTTCCACGTCGTTCCACGCGACAAGGGTTGAATGTACGGAAAGTAGGGACTAACTAGTTTTTTTTAATCAAATCGATCTGCAAAAATTTGCAAAACTATGTTTTGTGAATTGTTTTCGAGTGCGACGCTCGGCAGGAGATATTTTTAGTGACATAATAAACTGTGATATAACTCAGGTTTGTTTTCTAACAATTTGAACCCCATATAAAGCCAATACCGCGAAGAAATACGTTTGTCCAGCTAGCATGTAGAAAACAATTCACAAAACATAGTTTTGCAAATTTTTGAAAATCGACCATTTGATTAAAAAAAAATAGAAAGTCTTTACTTTGTATACATTCAACCCTTGTCGCGTGGAACGACGTGGAACATATAGTAAAACATTATTTTAATAGCGATGCAGAGAAAACTGATTTCAAAAATCAGGTTTTAAACTTCATAACTCAGAAATTACAGGAATAGACATAATATTATAACTGATAATTATAGTTAAAGTACAATACTGTCGTTTTGTTCTTTTTCCTTTATTGAATTAGTCATATTTTTATTTTATTGATATTTTTAGTGGAATAATAAACTGAAATACGAATCGGGTTTGTTTTCTAACAATTTGAAACCCATATAAACCCAATACCGCAAAAAAAATGAGTTTGTCCAGCTAGCATGTTGTAAACTGGAGCCACTGTGCGGCGCAGTGGATGCAATTGTACAGTTTCAAATCATATCAATACGTTAACAAAAAATTGTACTGGATTGTTAACCGCGAAGCCGGTGGGATTGATGTGACGTGACGTCAAACGGATCGAAACACTTTGCAAACTTCTAGCCCGTGCAGGTCGAGATTATTACTTCTCGAATAAGCTACTTCTCGATCACACTTTTTCCGATTTACACGAATCTGTGCGAAGCACCATAGAAAACATAATACAACCTAGACTACACTGGGCACCTACACACAACCATCTTCTGATCGTAGCGCGTGTCTATTAGCGTATTCGGAAGGTCGCACTGGTGCGCACTGAGTGTGAACTTTTTCGCTTCCGATTCGGATTCCGGCTAAAATTTGCACTCACAAGAAGAGGTTCCCAGGTGTTTGCCTACGATTGATTTGAATTTTGGATATGTTTTAGAGGACCGAAAAATAAGATATACGTGTTTTTTTATATCGGCCCGTTTTCATATTTAGGGGGTGAAACCAACCCCCAAAGTTATAAGATTTTCAGGTGTTCATCTGCGATTGCTTTGAATTCTGGATATGCTTCAGAGGACAGAAAAATAAAAAATACGTGTTTTTTATAACGGCCCCTTTTCATATTTAGGGAATGAAACCACCCCCCAAAGTTCATACGGGGTACAAAAATTGTGTGGTATAAATATAATTTGCGTCATAACTTGATGTATGGACGATGTTCTTGTCGCCAGTCACCGTTATTAAGGGGTAACTATGAGGGGTGGTTTCACCCCTTGAACATGCAAATGGGCCAAAATAGAAAGACATGTATTTCCTATTTTTCGGCCCTCTAAAAAATATCCAAAAACCAAAGCAATCGGGGACGAACGCCTGAAAATCTTATAACTTTGGGGGTTAGTTTCACCCCCTGAATATAAAAACGGGCCGCTATAAAAAAACACGTAAATCTAATTTTTTGGTGCTCTAAAACATATCCAAAATTCAAAGCAATCGGAGGCGGACTCCTGGGAACCTCTCCTTGTCAGTGCGCACCAGTGCGACCGTCCGAACACGCTATAAGATGTCATTCTGTTTTCATTCAGTTCTGTTCATTCTCGCTCTCGAACTGCTCGCGGATGACTGCTCTATAGCGTACCCCCCCGGCCCCTCTCGTATTACCTACATCATACTTCCATTTTCATGGCAAACGATACAACAGGGAGATGCAACCCTTTGTTAAATAATATAACAACGGATTAACAACGTAATCTACCGGGCTAAGCCCGTATCGATAACGAAGCGCGCGAACCGTAACGAGCATTCGATTGGGCTCGATGCTAGGCATCGAGAACTAACGAGAGAAAGAAGAGGCGAAGGAGGCTAGCAAAGGGGATGTATTAAAATTAATTGTATTTACGGCTGGGCCGCATCCCCTAGCTCAACGCCACTGCATGAATAATGCAGCTCGGAATTCACGGTTGCTCAATTTATGCGGTGAAAATGCAGCCGAGTAGGGCATTTCGAGTCTTACACGGCGAGGAATCGATCTAGACTGCTCGATAAGGTTCCCTTTTTCACGGCGATCCATCATGGCACCGATGTTTGGCCTGTCTACCCGGTCAACAAATCACGAGCCACTTTCGAGGAAGGTTCACGAGCTGTAGTCGTGCTCGTGTCCGACTCGTCCCTCCCTTCTTCCCGTTCGAGCCGCATTAACCAGGGAAACGGGTGAACCGGGCTAAGAGAAGACAGTGACAGGTACGGGAACGAAGAACGACAGTCCGGCTCGTCGGCCAGTTCTATCGACCGGCCGTGTTAACCTTTTGCACCGCTGCGCGCAATCGGTGAATTTATGATTGATCAATGTCGTCGTGGAGGTGACAAAAGTGATTCACTAGCGGGCAAGTTTTCGCGCTAAAAACTTTACTACGATCTTGTGACGTATAGCCTCGAGCGTTTTATCATTTCACGAGATTGCTTGCCAATTGATGTAAAAAAGTGTCAACAACTAAGTGAAGAAGCCTGAATCTTCGATAACGAACTGTGAACGAGAATCTTCCAACCGATGGCCATTGTTTCGCAATGCATCGATTCCTGTTACTTCTGAATACAGATCGCGATGAAATTGTATGCCAAATTGCGGCGTTTCACGTGGTAAATGCACGTGGCGCGGGGAACGAAGCTGGCTGGTCTGACTAGCGGTTGACTCGTACCACTTGCCATCAATCTATCCTCCTCCCCCCTCCCTCCATTCGGCCAACTTCTTTTCGGCACGACTGAGAAACCATCCATTTGTATCGACTTGCATTTGTACATGCAGTTGCAGCGTCAAAAGCTCACAGCTGTGGAATAGTTTACCGGGATATCGATGAAAGTTACATTAAACTTGAAGCGTGTGACAAGAACTCTTCGAGTTTTGCATGCGCAGAGAAATACCAGCCTCCGGTTATCCATCAAATTGCGGATACGCGAACTGCCCTACAAGATCAACAAATCGCGAGTCACTTTGCGCTGTTTGCATCCGAATTTTCGAGTGGAACAGACCATCGACAAATATTGAACGTGTAATACTTTGGAACGCCGAAACGTATCGTGGGAAGTTGCTTATAACGGAGCAACGAACATCCAGTTTCACATGAATTTTCAAAGAAAATATAATACCCACTTCGCGATCCCTTGACGAATGGCGGAAAGCAAACGTTTTAAATAACCACCTTTCGGTTTATCGGTTCTGTAGCAATTAAAAATACATAAATCAGTAGCGAAGCGATAGATAGGTGGACGTGGGAAAAACGAGAGAGAAAACTGGCATGCTTGGACTAGGAAAAAGTGGTAAAAAATGCACCCAGAAACGATTTCGTTCGGTGTTTGAGCTGGGGAAAAAATGCAACAGTGATATTGAAGCCAGTGAAATATCGATAGGTCAACGGACGCGAGATACAACGTTCGCCAAAACGGTTGCGGATAGAAAGCTAACTTCATTGAAGCATTAATTTAACGTTCCAAAAGGTAAACCTGACCGCAAAAAATTGCACGGGATATCGAGCGTAGAGTTTTAATAACTCAAGATAAACACCGTTAACGTTTCACCCATGCCATCGATACCTGGTTAATGAACATTTCAAAATTGCCATTCGATTTATAGCCGAAGGAAGGCAGGGGGCTCGTATTAATTCGAAGCGAGATTACGTGCTTTCAACGCCAAGCCGAAGCCAGTCGGAGCCGAATTAACCGTACCTAATTGGAATCGACCGATCTCTCGATAAGATTCCACGCTTAACCTTCATTTAATTTTCAAATTAACTCGAAACGATCAGCGGCGAGTATTAATTTCCCGATATTCGGCCAGTGGCTCGGCTTGTTTGATCATCGCCCGATCAAGCGCCGTATCGCTGCGAAAGAGGGGAGAATAAAACGGATGGCTTTGCGAGGGAATTTAGAAATAACAGCTCGACATTTGGCAGCGAAAAAACGAGCGATATCGGCGAACGCGGCGCCAAGCGATCCTTAATCTAACGAGTGTCTACGAGCAAAACGAATCAAGCAGACGGGATTATTGCTTGTGCGCGACGATCCGTGATTCTCCTGAAATGATTATGGTCACCGCTTAGCATAAATTCCCCGCTTTCTTTTATACCGCAACTTCCCTCTACCCCTCTTTTAACCCCTCTCTAACTACGCGATCGATTTTCCAAAGTTTTACATTCACTGGCTCGCTTGCTCGACGATCGAGAACCGAGGAAATTTTATCGGGAACCGCTGACTCCGGAGAATCGTTGATTATCGCTTTCAGCTACGTTTTGCAACTTCTCCCGCGCTGTAATCGACCATGAAATTGAAAAATGCGCTCGACTCGCGGAAACAGGAATTAAATCGTGAACTGCAAATCCACCGAGGCAAGGGAAACTTCTTCTAGCCCCCCCCCCCCCCTCCCTCCCTCCCCGCTCTCGAGCCAATCAGAAAACGTTACTCTCGATTACCAGGCTAAATGAAAAGCTACAGGCAATTTGTTTTTCCATCGAATCGGAAAAAAGGAAAATCGGCAGCCTGTTCTGTTGCTTTCACGCGATCATTTGCCCTTACTTTTTTATCCATCCTCGTAATCGAAGTGGCCAGAACGATTTGCACGAGCGAGCGGGGGAAGTCGGATTGTTAACGTGCAAATGGAGAATTAAGATAACAGACGGATTTTCCTCGACAGAGGATGAGATGGAAGAGGCTCGAATCCACCCTCGACAAAGACAGGCATCGCGTAGATGTCAGCCGTGAAGGAAACACGCCGATGTCTGTGTCCCCGAGTCTCATTTTGATCGATTGTCACGGGCACGCTAGCGTACCTACTGGTGAGACACGGCGTCTACGTTCTCGTGCTGCTACTCTAATCGCGGCCTGTGTATTTATTGGCCGGTCGTTATTGCGGAAACGACGATTTGTCATGGACTGGTATTAATTACACGAGCCCCCTTTGCACAGATAACAGAGGCAAAGGGCCACGGCGCGATGCGACGCGCCGCGACGTCGTCGTCAGACGAGAGACAACCTGTTTGAATAGAAATTAGCCCACGGAACGGGAACTGGGACTCGGGCAACTTCCGAAAATTAATTGCTAGAGCCTTCTAACGTGCTCACGTGCTGAGGCGCATAGCTTGCCTTTGATCAAAACCACAGCCCACCTGAGTCATCGATCCAGTTAGTTACACGTCACGATTCAAAGTAATTTTGCTAGCGATAGTGCTCACAATCAGCTGCTCTAACTGTCACCAGCCGCTGACTGTGGGTAAATGGCTTTCCGAAAGTTGCGGATTCGCAATATATTGTCCCCGTGACCATGATGCAATGATAAAAGAAAATGAAAGTTTTGTGTTTTAAAAAGTGCAGAGAATCTTTATTGGTGTTGGCTAACGAAACGCTGGCTCGGGGACAGTTTCGGGCACGAAATTTTTACGCGGTAGTTTTACGATGTAACTTTTCATATCGGCTATAAAACTTTGTGGTTATATAAAATATGAGCGTGGAGACTAAATTTTTTTCCCTTGCTGCAACTTGCCCCCGCGCTGCTCCAACGCCACGGGGAAACGAGGGTGGTCGTTTTTCCCAAGTACCGTTTCGAGGGCAATTTTTTGGAAACAAATTGTTGCGGCTTACCACTTTATCTCCCAAATTTCGCACGCGGCATGGCAGGTACACGGTTTGCCCCACGAATGCACTGACGTTCGCCGCTGTCGGCTCGAAAACGGGCAAATCTCCTTCGGCTGCGTCATTATTGGCGTCGTTTGGACGGCGATGCGAGCTTTCCTTCGATATTTCACGAACATGCACCGGCGCTGCAAACAAAACAACAACCTCACAGAATTCTATTTCGCCGGAAGTACCGCGTTTCTCTAATAGTTTCCACACGGAAATTGCAAGAGTCGAGACGCGCTAGCAGCTTAACGCGATGACATCTGCGAACGTGATTTTTGCTGCTTCCAAGTACGAGGAAAATATTCGTGTAAGAAGCAAGTGAATTGGATGCTGAACGCGTTAAACTGCCGGCATAACGTAGCTCGCGGAAAATTCTAGAAATTAGTATCGACGACCAGAGGACAAAGTAGTTTTCCAAAAGTTTCATCTCGCCGCGGCAACGAGTGGTGGAATGCTTCCGAGGGAGCTCGTAATTCCTTAGTTTCTAACTCAATTGCGCGAAAGCACGTCATCAAGAACCACACACGTTCCATCTTTGGCAAAACTTGTACGCAAATTCTGGACAGGATGCCGACACTCGGCATCTTCTCCCGGGGGAATGGAACTCGGTACCTTCTGGCCGGGAGCGCCTCATCCGCAGCCAGACACCAGAATCCGAATGCATTATACTGGCAAGTAGTAAACTACTACCGGTTCAGCAAACTCGGCTCATTTCTTAAGCTGATACTTGATTATGCAACGCCCGTGTACCACAGACCTCACCGACCCCACCGACCCTCCTCCCAAACGGGTGGGAATCCCTCAACGAGCTATACACTCTCGTTGTTACCCGAGCTAAGCAGTATTTTTCGCTGGTGCTTCGTTGCTTCTGTTAATCTCGTAATTTCTTTGAATTGGCGCGAATCGGGGAAATTTTGTTGGCGAACCGAGCAAAGCTTGGAAATTCTTCACTGGCCAGGCTGCTATTCTTCTGGTATTCGATCGAACGCGAACAATAGGTAAGTCGCGTCGAACGTGTTTGCCCGTTAAACGTTTCGCTATTCGCAGATTAATCTTCATTGATCTCGGAACGAGGTCGAACTTTCCTCTTTTAAATTCCCTCCGCGGCTGTCGTTGCTCGTTTTTTTCCCCTCGACATCCTGCCCATCCGCTGGATATCTGGACACATGTAACGTAATCTCCTGGAGTTTCCCGGATAGACTCGGCCCGCCGAATAGCCGCCGGTCTATCCAGAGCGTTGCCTCGTTAGTATACCTTCGAACAGTCTCTCCATCACCATCAATCATCATCAGACCGAGCGGCGAAACTCATTGGCGGTTGACAGGGATTGATCCGAAAGGAAAGTTAGCGAAAGGTAGCGAAACCTCGGCTGGCCAGCGACTTTGCTAATACACCATGACCCACAGACCCCGCTGAAGATACGTTCTTCGTTTTCATGCCCCTGAAACTTCGCAGCGGCAGATCGCTGGGAGAGACAACCGAGAACGGACAGCGTGCGATCGATTATTATATTTCCGGAATGAAAGAGAATTTCAACTGACAAAATTGAACTATTCCCTGCAGCGGGTGCGGGACACGATCAACGTGACTCGCAACGGGTGAACCGCGAGCTTTCAAAATTGTCGAGAAAATGGAAAAAGAGATCGCTAATTGCATTCCAGCGAGCTTTCTCTCTCTCTCTCTTTCTATCTCCCCCCCCCCCCCCCCCCCCTCTCTCTCTCTCGAGCTTTTCTGGCAAGCGAATCGCGAGCATTTTTTCCCTCAGTCGAAAACACTGTCGGATAAATTTAATTGAACCGGAGCCGGGTATGCAGCTGGAGCCGAGAAGAAAGGGAGTGTAGGACGAGGTGCAAAAGTGCTATCGAATTATCAAACGAAGCCAACTAAAACGAGCCGCTGACATCGTAACTCCACCGCGCTGACCGTTTCGTATAAACAACGTCCTACCCAAACACACCGATATTCCCTTTCCATCGTTGCAGAGCGCCGCGGCGTGGCGTGGCGCCGCTCACCCTCTCGCGTTAACGTGTCACAGGCCGTTCCAACCCCGCGGGGGTGAGCTCAGAGCAGCCAGATAACGCCCCTATACACACCAGCACGCTGGCGTCATACAAATGACCAACTTCCCCTCGGCAGGATTCCACGTCGGCCCCGAGCTCCCAGCCCCACCCGCCAACCCACTGATAACTCCAGATTAATTGACAAAAACCAGAGCCCACGAATACGCATCCGTATTGTACACAGCTCGAAAATCGTCCTGCGGCAGCTCGCCCACTCGCCCGCTCGACCGCCCGTCCACCCAGTCGCGGCTGTCGTCCCACCGAGCTGTCTCTTTATTCCGTTCCCGTTGCCCGGGAAATGGGGTCGGAATTGAAGAGTAACAAGTTTACGGAGCAGCAGCATCGTTGACAGACTCGACACGAGAGGGAACGGCAAACTTTTCATAAAGAGTACCGGGCAAGTTGCAAATTTTTTTAACGAACGCCCCATCCGCCCCACTTGGATCGGGATGTAACTTTTGCAGGTTTAAAAGAGTATCGCGATAGATTGTATAAATTCAATTTGTTCGGTGCCGTCTGCAAGGGGACGCTTTAAAGGGCCAGTCTTCGCGAGCAGATGAATCACTGAATCAGGAATGCTTCACTAGTGGGGAGACTGAAATTGAAATCTGATTAAACGTCCACGCGAGCCTGCTCATCATTTTCGCTTCTCTCGTCTTGGTCAGCACGTTTGAAAAAAATCTTTGTCAGACGCAAGCGTACAGACCGCTTTATTCGTGGCAAAGCGCGTCCGGTCCTTCTCTGTCTGACCCAGCACCGCCCGCTTCTACTTTTTCATGCAGTGCTCGCGGGGATAAACCCTGCAGACGACTCATTCGCTCGCGTTGCTTTTTCCACCCGCGGGCTCCCCCCCCCCACCCCCCCCCCCCCACCCCCCGCCCCCGGCCCCGCAGCCCGGCTTTATAATATTATAAACCGCACGCGGAGGCCCGTAAACCGAGAATATTTTCTTTCTGTCGCCTCGTAGCTCGCGAGCCCCGCGGGCTATTTTTCTTTGGACATTTTATGGGTGGCATCGAGGGAGCATCTTTTTCTCCCCATTTTCCCTCAGCTTTCTCCCTTTCGGGGGAGAATAGCGCCGCGAGGCGGACGCGCCCGCTCCAAATGCACGTTGAATTTCGTTTTCATTGGCACTAAGGGTCCGGCTAGACGAATTATTGCGGGGAATAACGCTGGAGGTTATTACGCGAATAATTAAAACGGAATGGATGTAGGTACTGTTCGCGGCGGAACGCAGGAATGGGGCGATACTCGCGAATATGTCGCGGTGGCATCTTCAGCGTTCACCGGCACAGCATAATAGTTACCTATATCCCGTATACCTATCCCCCGTTCGGGCGTTGAGCGTTCCCTCGGCCAAGGCTCACGATCGTTAGGCCAGCCTTACCGGTGAATCCATTAGCAGTGGCAGGATTAAACGCGCGCTACGCCGTCTCTCTTCCTCCCATTTGCCTACTTATTTTCGCCGAGAACTGGCTGCTTCTTTCCCCTCGTTCACGTTCCAGTGGGTGCATACGTCGTTGGCCGCCCCGCCGTCATATATTAGATCGCGCCCGAATAAAAGGAACGAATGACAGTTTAACGTCGACGCGGTAACCGATAAAACTTCCCTTTACAAAAACCTACTCGTTTCGTTCCGCTCGCTACCTAAGGGATCCGATAAAAGGGAGACGCTCGGTGAATTTCCTCTTGCAGCTTTCGATAAGCAGGCCGCGCTACGTCCTGGAATACAAATATCGCTTTCGAATGGAGCGTCGACGACGCGTACGTACGTCGGCATTAAGGCGAATTACTACGTGCTAAATCTCGCGGCGTTACGCTATCTTTCGTAGGCACTCCACTCCTACGCCGCACACCTCCACCAAATCTCTCCCCCTATTACGAGCGGTTTTTTCCCTCGAAACGACACTTTTATTTCCTCAAAGCATTATCCCCGGTTTCTCCCTTTGCGCCGCACCGCGCCGTCTCAGACCTCATTTCCCGCCCCCCCCCCTCCCCCTCTTCTCCAGCCAACTATCCCTGGAACGCGCATCCCCTGCGAAAAATGGATGACAAACGACGTCTGAATCCATAAGGAATGGACAGGGAAAGGTGTAGAACGAGTCTCCACTTGGATAGTTGGAGTGTCCTTAAGACGGTGCGATAATTAGCATTGCTGTGACATGCACGGAGGTTCGAAAGGGTAACTGGTGACACGGTAACATGTTGCTGTCGCGTGTACACTGTACATGGCCATGCAACCAGGCCAGCGATGTGCCGACTGGCGAGTGACCGCACTTTACGAACTTTGCGGGGAAAATATATGATTCTGTTGGTGGGCCAGCGCGGCCATAAAGTTTCGTCCTCATTGTTTCGAGCTGCGGAACGGCCAAGAGGTGTAGTGTGGGCGCAAGGGGTGCTGTAGCTTAAGAGCGACAGACCGCCGCACGATTCGTGGCAGACGTAAGATTAACGGCCGGTTTGCTTTGTAGTTTTATAGCCACGACTCCCAGAGCCTTCGACGTTTCGCCTGCCCGATATATCCTGTCCATCCTACCACTACTTTTTCCAATAGAGATTTATGACGTGAGAAGCCAGGAGGCTGCCTGTGGCCCGGATCACGAGACTGCAACCACCAGCACCAGCAGCTGTTGGAAGGCGAAGGAAAGCGCTCGAGGAGAGTAGGTATCGTTGTGGCCTCTGCTTCACCGCAAGTGCGTTTTAAGTGCACAGCTATTCATTCTTCACTGGCAATGTGATGCGAGTGAAATATGGAGTTTCTTTTTAGTCAAAACGAACCCCTTTATTTCTGTGGTAGAGTCGCAAAGTGGAATCCTTGACTTAATAGCCAGACGCCTCAACGTGCAAACTTTCAGCGATCCTGCATTCGCGCCGGCACTTGTGTCCTTGTTGGCGCGGGAAACAATTCTGATCACGAAATTAGCTCTTTGCACATGTACAGAGTGTCGATAACGTTAGGAGGGTAGTGTTTTTAGGTCGTTCCTGCCGGTCGAAGCAACGAGAACGGCCGGTGTAAAGTTGTGTTCGCAAGCATTTTGTTTCTGCGCTACGTGTCCTGCTTCTCCAATGAAGAATATGTCCAGCTCTAACAGTAGACACTTCCTGGGACCGATGCTGTGTACCGAAAGCCCGGCAGTATTTTTGCTCTTTGCTAACGCTTAGCCAGCGAAAAAACATCCATCAGTTTCAATTGTTTCCGAAATTTCATACGCCCTTCCACGGTTCAAACGTAAAGGTAATGAAATGCTGAAACGTGCTAGGAACAAAACTTTCTTCCACCGTTACAACGAACAAGGGACACTTCTGTTAACAGGTGAAGCGTTGGAAGATCAATAGACAGAATTCTGCCAACTCAGGATAGAAAAAATGTCTGACTACCGTGGTTATCGGTTGGAATTCGCGGGAGGAAGGGCACCCGTGAAAGTGAGTTACCGCTTCCCTTGCCAATTATATTTAATACAATTTTAATTATCATAGGAGAGACGTAAGTGCGGTTGCACCATTGTTCGCCGAACTAGGCCACCGTTATCGACATAACTGTAGAAGCCAATACATATAAGCTGTTACAGCGTCTAGTAATTTCCGAGATGATACACGTCCCGTGATGTAATAACAGTTACTGATAACAATAGATGCGGCAATTCCGATCGACAAACAGTCGGTCTGCTGGGTAGCTAAGCGGAAATGAGGCTTTCTTCGCAAAGCCACCAAGAAAGACAAGCACAACCCTTGTTATTGGAGGGCGCTTATACGACGCCTCGGAACCCAAGTGCGCGACCCAACGCAGTCGTCAAGATACCTCCGCAGCATCCAAGTTTCTATCGGGGTGCACGCTTACGTAAACCACGAACCTACGATCCAGCCTCGGTGTATTTGCATATGATGCATTCAGGGGCGCACGCGTCCGTCCGTGTGTCCCTGGGGTATCCAACACTTTCCCCGTGTGTCTGTGTAGCATAGATACGTGCAGTTAGACGCTGGAAACAGTGCACCGGGGTAATGGATGCACTCTGCGACGCGGCCGCTGTCAGGTAGCGTTTCGATGCAAACGGTGTAACGACGCTTAAAAGCGGAAGTGTGCTTAATACTCTGAACGGACAGCGGGACGATCGAACGAGTAAGCGCAAAAGCGTCGGCGTCGGCGTCCGCGTCGCCGAGCAGTCGTGCACCGTTGCTTCGCACACGCGCGAAACAAAGGGAAAGACGCGCGGAAGTTCCTCCATCTCGTCGGGAACTACGTCTCTAACTACGTCGGCTTAAGATCGTAAACGATTTCTACCAAGTTTCCCGGTCGTTCAAGCGTGCCCGAGAAAAATTATACTCTAACCACTCGAATTGGAAGTGGTCCTGGATGGTGAGACCGAGAAACTCGCGGCATCCCCGCACGTGTTGTCAGTCACACTTTTAATTCGAGTTGACGAGAATTCGCTCACCAAAGTCCAACGAAATTTATTAGCTACTTAGTCCCACTGTTTCTGTGTACCCATATTATCAATAAACTTTTGTTTCCTGCATTACTTGTTCCGTTCTTTTCCTTACCATCGGTAGTATATAAAGGGGGCGAAAAGATTTACAACAAAAGAATTACAATCTCCTAGAGATAAATAAAAACGTTTCTTAACTTTAACCGTCTGGGAAAGTCGCAATTAAAAATCTTAATCGGAACTAGGGATTGCGATTCCGGTAAACCGGTAAATCGGTTTACCGGTAAATCGCGAGTAATACCCTAAAATTTTTACCGGTAATTCGTCAAATTTTTACCGGTAATTCGTCAAATTTTTACCGGTAATTCGATAAATTATGTATAGCAATACAGCGCATATATGCGTTCATTAATTCCGTTGATATCTACTACGTTATCAGTGAAAAATATTTCACTTAAGAATAGAGACGAAAACAGAAGTATCTCATGAAGAACCAACTTTGATCCAAAAGAAATTTAAAAATCTGAATTTAAGCCATCAAAAAATAGACGTATATTCAAGTAGAAAAAGAAAAAAGAAAATATCTACAAATGGCAAAAGATTTCTTAATGAATACCAGAGCAACAAGTGTAGAATCTAAGAGCGCTTTATCACGAGACCAAAGTTTGGACAAATTATGTTTTTTGCGGGCTTATTTGTTGAAAAGAATTGTTAAATAAAAAATATTTAATCATGTATATAAGTTAAGATTCTTTTCATTGTTTTCGTGGTGAAGATCCATATTAATAAGTAATGTATTTTGTGTTATATCATTTTATATTTTATGTTCAGAACAGTTTTATTTGCATATATTTTTTATAATGCTCGACTAGAGATCAATTTTTTTTGTAATGGTTACTTTTATATTTTCAATATCTTAAAAAGTTACCGGTAAATTACCGGTAAACCGGTTTTGAATGAAAATTTTACCGAATTACCGGTAATTGAAAAATTCGATACATTTGCAATCCCTAATCGAAACCGAGGCATCCCTTTTAAAGTAGCCTCACCCACTCTCAAAATAAATGCAATATTATGATACTATCTCACCATAACATTAAAAGTAGTTAATAGGATCATTACAAAAGAATATGATCCGAATAATTCCAACTTCTATCATAACTTTTCCATAAATATACAAGTAAAACGTATTAAAAATATTATAACTTTGCACGCTCATTACTTTCAAACTACCCGTTGTAGTTCCATAATTCCAGCATTATTAGAATGAGTGAAGCCTCCCCTTTTAAATGGCTTTTGTTTCGCATTACTACGACCATCCGTTCCCGAGATATCGTCGTATAAAGAGGAGTGTACTTTTTTAATATTTCTCTCTCTCTCTCTCTCTCTCTCTCTCTCTCTCTCTCTCTCTCTCTCTATCCTCCTCTGTCGCGGTTGCATAATCGGACCTCTCACTCCCACTGCATCATTGACCTACTTCCCACGCATGCACCGGTCAGTGACAGTTGTCGGGTGCAGTGTTATTTGTTATTGTTTACTAATATGCAGTTCCTGGTCGAAAGTAGGTCACTGGGCCAATTCAACCACCACCGTCTCATTGCCTCTCCACGCGCCTTACATGCTATACTTCAAAGGGTTATATCTCGAGAACCACCTAAGATATCGGCTTCAAACAAAATGGGTTTTGAAGAGGACACTTCCCGCCATCCTCTGAGCGAATCAACAATCCTAGGTTCTGGAAACTTTTTGGTGTGTTTTGCAATGAAAGTTGACGTTGCTTTAGTACGCGTAACAGATACTAGACCAAAAGTGAACAGTTTAGTGCATCATATGTTTCGATGAATCTATGATAGTGTACCTGCATAACGTTTCGTCGACACAGCTGTTTTCAATATTACGCTGCATTACACAGGAATGCCGTGTATCATGTCCGTGGTTCGCGACGGAAGTGCGCTGGTACGGAGCCCTGACGAGGAATTAGTAATCGGGGATCAACTTGGTAACAGTAAAGGGAAAGTGAAATTTCCCGCGACGGGGCTGTCAGAGGAAACGCGGTGTAAACAGAGAAAGCTCGTCACGCTCTGGCTGAAGAACCCCACGTGCTTAACACGTGTGCCCGCACGCGTGCTTGTAGTGCACGCATCACGTGGTACATCTCATTGCACGAACTCGTGTTACGGATTATAAACGTCGCGTAACTCGCGCAGAAACGAAGGGCTGCGCACTCCTGCGAAGTGAAATTTGCCAGTCACGCAACGTTATGACGTTGCTCGTGGGGGAGATCGTAATTGGCAGACAGACGCCGCCCTTTCTCTCCCCCCTGCCGCGTATAACTTCGCGGGCATGCCCTTTTTTCTTCCTTATTCTCTCGCATTCAAATTTAAACGTGCAACGCAGAAAGATTGACGAAGTAGTCGTAGACAGCCGAAAATGGTCCGAGCAAATCTACTTTCAACCGCGCTAACGCAAATGCGAATCAGTTTTGAAGCCGTGAAGCAGTTCAGCTGATTGGGTAAGTTGGCCGTAATTGGCCGACCTACTTGGTGGACGTAATAATTCTGGAATGGGCAGAAATTGGGCAGCCGTTCCAGGCGGGAACACAAATAAATCGCGGAAGGGCAACGTTTCGCCGAGTGATCGATGGAAATGGACTCGAAGGAGGGATTTATGAAACAGGCCGCGTTTCGCGACCGCACCAGTCGCGGCGGAAGAATGGTTGGCAATTTGACGATGGAAATTGCAACAGAACGATGCGTCCCAGTCACGCCACCAATGCCGGATAACGCTCGAAGAAACTATCACGCTCCACGAATCGTTTTTTCCACCTCTCCCCCTCTGCTACGCCCCACCACGCTACCCCGTGCGCGTAGAATGGGCAATTTTCTCTCCTCTCGCGTTTCCACGGTTTATTGAAAAAGCTGAGCAGAAGAGGAGAGCATCAAAGTTCGCAATTTGCACCAAGTGCGAGGCTGTCGGGTTGGGCTGAAGCGGCGGCGACGGGGAGACCGGGTCGAAAGTTCAATCTCGTCTCCGCTCGCGTTTCGACCGATATTTTGTTCCGTGCTCCCCCACTGCCTTCCAACGATTGATTTCTGCGATCCAACTTTTATATTGTTCCGACCGCACCCGAGGCTCCTCGCTCGATTTCAATCAAATTAATTACGAAGTACCGACTGAGACATCCAGACCGGCTGAGTTGCGCCGAGCTGAGCCGAGCTGCATCATCACATCACATCACATCACATCACATCACATCACATCACATCACGCTGCCTGACCGACGCAGCTTTTAATTAGCCAGCCACAGGAAACGAATATATGACCGTGCACTCTGTGCATCATCGATCCCCACCGATAATAAAAGGATCGAAGGAAAATACGTTCCAATCTACACGCGGGAGCACAATCACTCGCGGATCGATTCTTTGAAAGACAATCATTCAGCCGTGTGCCAATGATTCAGGAAAAAGGAAAGCTCAACGGTGTTTTTTATTGGAAATTATCCAATTACTCTGTAGGTTGTCGGGCAAGCTCGAATTAATCAGGGTGGTCCTCGATTAAGTTAGTGTTTGCGCGTGATCTTCTCGATTCCCTTTGTCGAGGGACGCGATTATCGGTTTCGATTACACTTAGATTAAGATGGATGCACGTAATAGAGAGTAAATTGAAAGATAAAGTACTAGAGGGTACACAGGGAGTACCCTTGTTTCTCTTCCCTCCGTAGGATTACTTGTTCGCAATGCAGGGAGCCATTAACGACAATTGACCCATCAGTGTCTAATGTAGATTTCAAGGCCATAAAACGCGATCAACGCGCAAACACTATTGCAACAATCTCAAGGGTGTGGACTTTCATAACCCGATAGGATAACTTTCCAGCCTCCACCTATCAGTTTTCAATTTTGCCACTCGCTCAAGCTAAAAATACCACTTCTCGAATTCCATGCTGCAGCAAGTATCATCTAACGGCGCTTAAAACAAAACAAAAAAACCGGAATTGGAACGAAATACCAATTGGATCGGTCGTATCGCGTATAGTGGAAAATATTGACCGAGCGATGGAATTTATTTTACAAGCAGCGCGGACTAGGTGGTTGAACAGAGATGACCAATATGTAAAATTAGTCGCGAGGCGATGACACAGGGAGGCAGAAAAAGAGTATAGTTTATTTGTATGCCTTTGTGAGATTAGTTTCTGAAGTCCAGAAAGCGGAAGTCGCAAAACGTAAAAAAGACACACGCACGGCGCCAAGTGTAACTTGCTCGTGAAAGCTGTACGACGGGAGGACGCGTTCCAAATAATTTATTTCTGGCCGTCGGTGCGCGAGCGCCAAAAGGAAAGCTGCTTTCGCGCAAGGATAATGCCAGACCTGGCCAAAGCGCGATGTTCATCCCTCCAATTAGTTGCGCAATGTAATTACTGCAGCTATTATTCCATTACGATGCCTGTTGTTCGAGTAATTTGATCACAGTGCCGTCTGCATCTAATGTATTACGTCTGAAAGTGGGAAAACTAGAGGAAGCTGGGGAGCAGAAAAAATATATCATAGTTTTCTCCTGAGAAATTATTCAGGGTGTAACGAATATCTTCTCGGCCATTCAGTAGGATCCCCTTAAGAATGCAGAAGTGGACTGAGGAGAGGTAAATTTCTAAAGGGACATGTTGTCGAACTGTTTCAAGCCGAATATAAAAAAAAGACAGGGAGCAGCTCAATGACGCGGAACTTCGATTTAAGGGGTTAGGACACAGCAACGGGCCAAGAAAGCAGACGATTTTTAAACGACGATAATAAGAAAAGTGAACAATCGATTAATATAAGGTTTTGTGTTTTAGTTCACTATATTATGAACTATAGTGAAGCATATAATACTTACAAAATAACATTTGTACGCCGTGCAATGTCTCCATTTAAAATGTCCTTTTTTTTCGGGTCCAACTGGTGGGCCGGATTCCGGCAAATCGGATGAACTTTAATAAAAACCCCAAAAATGTCATAAACTATAATATATTTCCTAAGCATTGACGATCCAACATTTTAAATTTTTTAATTATAGTACAAAATATAAACAAAAAGATCACACACTTTTGTCGAAATTTGATCATTATTTTTCAAAAACATCGGCCATTTTGTCAATTTTCGCAAAAATTGAAATGTTGGATCGTCAATGCCTAGGAAATATATTATAGTTTATGACATCTTTAAGGTTTTTGTTACATTTCATCCGATTTGCCGGAATCCGGCCCACCAGTTGGCCATCCGAAAAAAAATGGACATTTTAAATGGAGACATTGCACGGCGTACAAATGCTATTTTCTAAATATTATATGCTTTTCTTACAGTTCATAATATAGTGAACTAAAACACAAAACCTTATATTAATCGATTGTTCACTTTTCTTATTATCGCCGTTTAAAAATCGTCTGCTTTCTTGGCCGGTTACTGTGTCCTAACCCCTTAAGGGGAGGTTCCGGTCTAGAGCCCCAAAAAATAGGTGATCTTTAGGAATTCAATTAAAGGAAAACTACTATATATAATTTAATGGGACTTTTTGCATTGTATTAAGGATGTCTTAAATTATAGAAATATATTTTTTGTTTTATAATTAATCATTGCAGACGTCACTGGGGAGTCGTTAAAGTCAAGGCGTCAAAAAAATTCATCCAAATCGACTGAAACTTTTTTATTTTGAAGAATATACGTCTGGCTAGAGGGAGAGGGCAGAAAAAATACAAAAATAACATTTTTTTAGAAAATAACGACACTTGAAGTTTGAAATCACTTTTTCCCTATTTTTTCGTCCTTTCAACGCCGTTGAAAATGATAAATTTTCAAAAATAAAAAAGTTTCAGTCGAATCGGATAATAACTTTTGGAGATACAGGTGCCATCGTTTTGAGAACACTATTTCGAGAAAAACGAAACAAATACCTATAACTTCGGGAATTTTACGAATTTCAACAAATCCTTTTAAACACGTATTCCTAAAAGGTTGAACATTAGAATAATGAAATAAAAAAGAATCGACTTTTAGACCGGAACCTCCCTTTAAGCGAGTCGGGAAATAGATCCTGAAGGAGCTGTGCGATGGCGGGAAGTAGCTGCCTCGATCGAGGCGAATTACATCGGAATCGACTGAGCGTAGAAAGATTGCAAGTAGCAAAGAGACGTATGCCAGGGATCCGTAAAAGCGAGGCGTCGAATAAAACGTGGTCCAGAAACTAAAAATGTGTCCTGACCAGGCATTTTTCACTTTTATAAATTTTACACCGCGATAGCCTCGCGTGGCGAATGCATAAAACTAGAAGAAAAAGGCCGGGGGGTTAACGCGCACGTCCGACTCGCTGCATCCTGTAGCAGTCGCAAGATGGACGAAGAAACCGTAGCAAATGCTTTCCGGAAACCCATTGGCCCGTCAGCACCAGCGTATCGAGGCGAAAAATTCTGGAGGAACAAAACTAGAGACCGAACGTACAAGGGGAAAGAAGAGGACGAAGCCAAGGGATGCGTGGCAAGACGATTGCCGGGGGTTCAAAGCGATAAGAAAGTCGAGGAATCTGCTAGTCGGGGCAAGAAACATGCAAAAGAAAGAACAAGGGCGAGAGGAGACGCAATAAGGACGGGCCACCAGTAGGGAGAAGCAGCATGAAAAATGAAGCAAACTGCAATGGAAAGGAAAAAAATTGCGCACGCCTCTGTCGGAAGTTGGAGTCACGCTCCCATTTTCACCAGATGTATTTCGGTAAAACCGTATTGGGACTAATTTTAGAGAATTGTCCTAAAGATAGCGTCGCTAAGATTGCCTCCCTCGCTGAAAGCACGAGTGAAACGTAAAGCACGCACGCGACCCCAGGATAGCTGAAGAAAGCACCGCATCGTGTGGAAAGGCGCGCGTGATGAATCAACCTCCCAGATAAATCGATCGGCGAGGAAGAGGCAACGTGGAGCCCATTCAGATCTCGGTTCTGTCTTTAGAAGCAATTGGTGAATCGGTAAAAACGAGGGCCTCGATGACGGCAGGGGCTCATCGGGAATCCGACTCAGGGAACATAAACAGGAAAACATTCGTTCGTTCGCAGCATCCCAGAATACGTACATACATACATAAGAGGCAGCCACGCATGCCTCTGCATTCTATACTCTATATGGTGGAGCACGTCCGCCCACGCGTGCACACAACACACGCATTGTGTGTAAACGCGAGACACCTCTAAATCACGGCGTCAGAGTCGAATTAACAGTCCACAGCCCCTGGCGTGGACCGTGACGTTTACAAACCCCCAAACCCCACGCGCCAACCCGCCAATCTACCATTCCATCTAATCGATTTCACTTTTTCGTCCGCTTTTCGTTCCCCGAATACGCGCCGAAATAATTTGCATCGGTGCAGCGGATGAGACGCCGAGGAAAATCAACATAGAAATTGAATTCAAGCCGAAAGAACTTAATTCCAAGCCAACGCGTCGACGTATCGTCTTTTCAACAATTTCGATATTCTACATATGTATGCACCTATATATACAGCGACTAGGTAAATCAATGTCCACACATCTAACACTCGTGGCCCGAATTCGATTTGCCCGGATGTTGCGGGATACGGCTGGATTACCGGATGTGTCGAATATCATGCTATAATTTCGTCGACCCTGTTTGTCAGGTGATTGTCATGGTACTGGTGCGCTGTTTGAGGATGTAGTGAACGTATCCCAAGATGAAGGGGATGCTACGGGGGATTAGCGGGTTGGTATTAATTGCGAGTGTGGTCGAATACCTGTTATTAAATCGAAAAAATTAAAGGGGCGAAATGAAGCATAGATGACTGATTGAGTAAATTTATGATGCGATAGGAACTTTTGCACGTTATCAGTGAAAAATGTCGCATGGGCAAGAACAAATTCCCAATCTTTTAACACGCATTTTTGCAATGGAATTGTAGGCACGGGACATGCATTGATCGTTATTATGACCGCGAAAATTCGTTTTAATTGGGCGAACGATCGTGAAACTCGATAGTGAGGCCGATAGGCATACGTGTTCCATTTTATGGCACGTAATCCGCAACGGGGACACGTGTAGAAAGAATTGATTGAACGGAAATGGAAGCAAAGCGGAGCCGCGCTGCGGCCGCGGTTGGTCCAGGGTAAAATGTTTTCCCGCTGCGCAAAGAATATTTGTCAACGGTGACGGTAATGACATTGTGTTTTATTTATGTCGCGGGAAGGCGTGAAGGTACGTGTGTTGTGCATAGAAATTAAATTTGCCAATTTTTATTCACCGCCGACGGATAAATTAAATATGGAAATAGTCGACGACCAGCTGGTGAACAATTTGCACAAATCCTTTGTCGATGCCATTCTCGATACTTCCATGTTTTTATGGAAATATTTATACAATTCAAAATGTCGCGTATCGTAGGACGTGACAAACAAAACGATTGATGTAAAGCTGCATCGTGTCAAAACAACACCCTGTTCTTAATATACACGCGTGCAGAAATGAAAACTAATTCGTGCAAAATTTTAAAAAAGTGGTTTCCCTTAAATTGAATATGCACCGCGCCGCGTTCGCCTCGTCACGCTGTTATCAGGAATTCCCTTCATCGTGGCGAACTCCTTCTAAATAACGTCATCTATTAGCCTTTTAACTCTTTTGTCACCCGGGGCCATTAATTACATGCACCGTGCTGAAAATTTCCGGGTTGTTTTAATTACCTTGTCATCAAGACGCTCGTTAATTTGAATTTTTAGTGCCATATTAGTCGAAATATCCTTCACTATGCTTCGTTCTTTGGTACTCGGCTTTTTATCTCCGGAAGGTTACTATCCAGATTTTGCTAGGATAAAGCAACAATTTATGTATTATATAATGACTCGAATTTAACAAATGTACACTGGTGTGCTCCGTTTCTTCGACGCCCAGCTGCAGGTTCTGAAAAAGCGCCATTTATCTAGCGAGTCGTTAATGCGAGAAAAATTCGGTGGGTCGAGTGTTCGCTGGAAAGAAAGCCCTTTCGCTTAGACGGGGGTAAAAAATAAGGCTACCGACGCGACAGTTCGTTCTCTTGAAAAAGTCCCGCATTGGCTGGGAATCGGCGTTCAGATCTCGTGTAAATCCGTGAAACCATAACGGACCGGTGAACGCGAACTCCACTCAAGTTTAGTTGGCACTTGGAACTCCGGCGAACGGTTTCTAACTACCTGAACGAGAAATCCTGGCCATGCAATCGCCTCCAAGGTGAAATTCAGCAGGGAAGAAGCTTCTACATGCTACCCCAAAAAGATTTTCGTCTTCGACTAATCCTATCGTTTTTACTTGGCAATTTTAAGCGGTTTAGAGGCTCAAGTCTAACCAGAATGTGATCCATTACGACATTACGTGATACGTTCGACAAGAAATTGCTCCGAGATAAAATAACAACGGGATGAAGGTGCTTCTTTTAGTATAACTTAATTCAACGTGCAAATGAAAGGAGCGACAAGAGACACGGCAAGTAGGTACTACATTTCTGCAGTATTTTCTTTGAATTCAGCTTCGTGGCAGGGTTGAAACGATATCTCGAAATTGCTGAGCCATGTAATCGTCCGGGGCAGAAGATTTTTTCCAATTTGGAAGTTTGCTGAAACTCTCCGTCTTTCCTGTATCCGTTTGCGAGTAATACTTTGCAGGACGGCTCTGTTTCGGACAGACGTATCGATTCCAAAGGAATTCTAGGATATAGTAGCTGTCTAGTGCATACCAATTAATTTGGAAGACACGGGCCATGGAATTCGTGGTGAATCCGTCCAATTTAAGGCGAGAACAACGCAGAAGCTCCGTACAACGCGCGAAAACGTGCCAGAAATTAGCGTGCACCGAAACGAGCAACAAGTAAACACCCCTTCTGTTCTTGAAAGAACGCCGACGGCAGTGCTACTCTCCTCGACGCGTATTTTATTCCGGGACAATCGAGTGGAGTCGTTTAACCGCTCCCGCCGCGCTGCCCGCGGAGAAGATTGCGAAATGGGCCGCGGCTGGCCGGCTAGTCGGCTGGTCGACTGGACGGTCGGTCACCCGGATTCTCGAGTGCAATCCGAAACGTTCTGGACGACTTCTAATTAGAGCGGCTCATCCGTCTGTCCCCGAGATATCGTCGCGGGAATTTTCGCTTCTCGTCGACGGCGACGGGACGCACGGTGGATGGAGGAGGGAGCCGATGAGGACCGGAGAGAGAACGCAGAAAGAGACGAGAAAGAGCAGTGAATCATTTCATGAGCATAAATTAGCGCCCCGTCGCAACGCCGGTTAATTAATTAAGGTAAATTGTCCTAAGCGTAAGTAACTGCCGGCGCCTGGGTCATCCTTTTCTCTCTCTTACTCGTCCTTTTCCTGGTAACCAGGACTCCTCCTCGAGGAGTCTGGCTGCGAGATGAGTTTCCGGAAGACCAGCTCCTTCCACTGCGGTTTGTTCTCGCCGTTTGACACACCCCTTCGAGCATTGTCCTTCAGGGGAGTAGGGGGGACCGTATCTTTCCGTATCGCGCAACCGAGACGAAGAAACGAACGCTGGAGATTTATTAGGAGGGTCTTCCGCTCGGTTGGCAACCTTCGTTTTCCATGCTATTTCGCAGCTTGTCAATAGAATGTGCCAACCATTTCAATCTCAACGAATCGTGAAGCAATTTCATCCATTTGACGCTGTATCGATTTAACCACTATTTCCTTCGCGCTCAGTCCTGTTAGCCTAAATATTTAAAGTGTTCATTCTGGATGTCATTCTCCACGTTGATTCGATGAATGGAAACGCGAATTAGTTCCATGCTTCTGAATATTTCAATATTTTACGTGTACCTGCTCCTTTCTACTGCTATTTATAGGCACGTATGTGAATGGTTTAAAGGCTTTACATATCCTGCGATACTTTGGGGCGTGTTGATTGGAACGAATACTTCCATTCAGAAAAATGTTCAATTAATTCAACGGCTCTGAATGTTTCAGCATTTCGTACCGACCTCCACCATGTCATTTTTAGCTGCACAAAGGTTCATTAGATTTTCCTATTGTCCGCGTTGCAATAACAACGAACAAAGACTTCAAGTTGTCAGTAGCGATTTGAAACAACCGCGCAGACTGTATCCGATCGTTGTCCGTTATTTTTCGATCGAGAAATTGGCCGAAAGCCACCATTGAAATTTCCATATCGTTATAGGCAATTACAATTTTATAAAATGGACACTCGCTGAAACTCGATTCCCCGTGCAAACCGATGTACATAAATCCTCGTGACGATCCATGAAATTATACTCACGATTTAATGGGCTGGTCTCTAATTATGCACGCTCCAAATTATCCTTTAACGCTCGCTTTGTAAATGAACACGCGTGTCCCGACAAAGAATAAACATTACAATTAAACGCCGTCGAACGGTGGCCTTTCATTTGTCGCATTAAACTCCGTCAAGACCAACTATGCCATGTTGAAAACATGAGAAATACAGGAAAAAGAGAGCTTAAGTAGATTGTAAGCTCGCGACGCAGAGCACGCGTGCGTGCGTTACAAGTCGAAGAACCGAGAGTTGCCAACAGGCAGCCACGGTAATTGTTTCTCCACCCACACTAACTCTATACATAGGTATGCACTACATTTGCGTAGGTCTTTTTGATTTTCTCAGTGCCTTGGGAAATTGGTATTGTCTTGAAAAATCAGGCACTTGTTAATGCACGGATTCTGCATTCTTACTTGAAAGGGAATTAAGGTATTCGTTAGCGATCAGTTCCCTAGGAGTCAAGTTTACACGCAAGAATTGATTAATCACTCTATGTACCTATGCAAAGTGCATATCCAAGGTGTCACTACTACCCAAGGTACATGCACGTGTATTTTTCTTGTGCTCGAATTTACCGACATAGCGCATTAAATTTAGAGAGAAGTTTTTCCGGGCGACCGACGAAAAATTAAACGGGTAGCGAGGCAAAAGTTCTCACCGAACTAATTTCCCTAAACTGACATGGATAAGAGTTCGTGGACGTGTTACATTATTTACGTATAAATAGTTTTAGCTGTGTCACGGTTGAAGGAGCGGTAAAGGAGCGCCGGGTTTTTCTGAATTTTAAACGATGCCACCCTAAACTTCGTGCGGACATTATTTAACTTGTAAATTTATCAATTTACATTTTCTCCGCGAATTCACTCGGTTAAGTAAAAGTTGTGACTGCAGCGAGGACAGTGTTTGTTCTTGTTGGAACAACCAGCTTCCGGAGCGAGTGACTGGCATGCAATGGACACGATGTCAAAAGACTTCTCCCAGTTGTGCGATTATTTGTGCAAGTTAGCCTCGAACACTGCTCCAGCTCAACGTCGGCGTTCTCGTTTGAGAACGGCGAAACCCGGTTTAGAAGCAACTGTTTATGCAGCTAAAGTCAGATGTTTAGTTCGCAAGCTAGCACGAACGTGGCACTCGACTCGCAAAACCAATTAATATCGCGTATGTTGCATTCCTGAAGCTAGGTAAATGCAACATATTACCTACATATCTTTTATCAGGGTTAAACGATATCGCGAAATCATTTTTGTTGCACCTATGCTCTGCTGGAAAGTATCGTTTTTCCGAGAATCTGCTGACAACGATAGTGGGATTTTTTAACGGTAACCAAATATTTACTCGCTGGAATATTAAAGGGAAAAGCGTCGAGAATTTTGGTGGCCCAGATGGAAAAAATAGGGAGGTAGGGTAGCTTTTGGTCAAACCAAGTTCCGATTTAATTAAAACTGTACAAGCTCGCCCTGGCCGTGATTACGGGGCCCGCTGCCCGAACGATTTTAATTCGATTTTATCTTTTAATTGTGCCGCGCGACACAAAGAAGAAGCCAAATTAGGTCGCTCACGAATGTACGCGAACGGAGCGCGAAGCGCGAACGGGTGTCGAAAAAAATTGTCGCCCATGTTTTCCCTGACACAGATTTAACGGAAGCACTTATGCAGCCTGGCACATTCCGAATTGCTGAAGCTGTACGAACACGTTTGGCAGCGTGTGCAGACTTTTATGGCAACACGTGCGTGTCATAAAGCGAGTGTTTCCTCGAAAAAACATGAAAACGAAGACAAACACGCGGTCTTATATCCAAGATAAATTCATCTCTGAAGCATGTTCCTCATAGTCCACCAGCTTTTTACTACAGGAAAATATGCTGTAAATTGGCACACGGGGCAAGAATATCGAAGTAATTTAACCCTCGGCAATTAGATTGCTGCAGGATGAGATTATTGTAATTGTACTTGAGTTCCCAAGAACCCAGAGACTTCATCAACGAACAGCGTCTGTTGTTAAAAGAGACAATACCTCAAGGGACAAAGCGTGACGTATTTCAGCAAAAATGTAATTTCACGGTTGGTCGCTCGATTAAACTGTCAAAATTATAACAAAGCGACAGGGTTAAAACGTCGCGGATCAAGGACGGAGTGGCGGGTAACAGAATGACGTCCGCGTAATAGGATACAGTAACAGGAATTTAATTCTCCTTTACGAATCCTCGGCCAGGATGACGTAGAGAATTATGAGAATTACGAGAATTACGGGGTAATTGTTAATACGGGTTGCGAATTTGTGCCAGAGTCCGCGTGCATCGCGTTCAAATTTCCTTGCAGATACGTTCCATTCGTTCTTGTTCCTTCGCCGAAGCATGTTGGAGAACCACGTTTCGGATTCGTCGATGAAAATGTTGGCGGGCATACCTTCGAGCAGGGTCTATTTTTAAAAGAAGAATCGCTTGTATTGTTCCGTGACGCGAAAACCGATCCGACCACCGTCCAAACTTCGATTCGACGACAAACTGATCAAAACGCGCGCCAACGAGCTTTCGAATGATCGGCCCGTGTCTCGTTAACGCGTCCGTGTTCAATCGAATTCAGCAGATCGGGTATGATGTTGATTAAAATTCTCTACCTTAATTATCCAACGATAAATTGGGACACGAAAGGCAGTTAATCGACAACGAATGGAATTTGAATGATTGCGATCCGACAGAAAAGTATGACACGTTCCGCTGGACCTCTGTTCGATTCGATTCGATCGATGGAATATTAGTACTGTTTGAAGTAGCATACTTATTTGTTGAAATACATGCTTAGAAAAAGAAAATGCAATTTGCATCCTAGAGCCTATGAATTCTATTCGCCGTTTCTTTGCTGTGGCGTTAGTTACGAAAACAGACTCTATTTCACGGGAAGGACATGTTTGTCGTTCTAAAATTGACGCATCACGAATGACGGAGAGCTAAAGGAGTTGAAGAAACGGAAACGGAGACGACGACGACGACGACGACGACGACGACGACGCCTGGGCGACCGGCGAAGATTTGTGGGAAAAGTTTGGCAAAATTGAGATCGCGAGTAGCTTGATGAGCGTATCATGATTTATGCGATTCATTTCTCAGGTGGGATTGTCGGAGTTCATATCGAGGAACAAATGCGGAGAACTTTCCACAGTTTCCGCGTCAAAGAATCGCCGTGTCGTCGCTGTGTTCTCTTTCGCCGTTAACAAAAGAACGGGATATAACGATTCACTGGATTTAGTAGCATCTCTCTGATAGGTAGGTACATATTTCGAGGAGCACTATTTATACAGTCACTGGTACAAAAATAAAGAGATATTAAAGCCCGAGGTATATATTCAATGCTGAATGGTTAATTTGCTGCATGAAAATTGTGGGAAAACGTTGAAATGTTTACGTCACTGGTGCAGTGAAGCTCTAATAAATCCAATGAATATAATGAAAACGCGTATTAACTCCCGATACCATTATACATGACGGAATATAAAAAATTATTGATCGGGGCGCGCATTTCGAGGCATTTTAAATGAGTTTCATCGAGCTGACGCTACATCTAATAACCTTTGGAGTGAAAGGTGGGAAAATTCACTGGCTCTTCTGCTGGTCCATCCAAATTTCGTGGTAGCCTGCTGTGGTCGACTAAAGAAGCAAAGAAGAGAGAGAGAGAAAGGTAGGTGAGGATGAAATACCAACCGGAGAAAATCGTGGCAGGCAGCAAGGCGCAGATGCCCAAATACACCAGCAACACTGTCCAACTGTGACACGCCTTCTGGCACAAGTCCAGCTTTTTCTCGCACGGTAGGCCACCGATTCTTGGCCCCTTCATCGTGCCTCGTGCCGCATAGTTTTCGCTTCGGCCACGTAAACGCGAACGTTACACCCAGATCGAGGGAACCCGGCAACTTTAATAATCCCTCCTCGAGCAGCTTCCTTCCTCGTTCCTTCCTTGCTTCCTTCCCTTCTTCCGTCCCGCGGCCTGCTCGCGTGTGACGCCGGATTTCGTAACGATCTCGATGCCACGGAACTTTCCAACGTTAACATTCCACTCCCGAAGTTGGGCAGTCTCGCTGATCTTGTTAGTTCATCGTGGACACTGACTCGACCAACACTTTACGGTTTACGCAGTGCCGCTGCCACGGTTGGCCGATCTTTTCACTTGTGTTACTTGTGTAGCTCGGTCTGGTTTATTTACGGTAACCATAGTGGCGCAGTTTGTACCCAGAGAAACGATAGGAGATAAGCGAGAAGTCGGATAAGACCGGGGGGTCCGATACGTGTGTTAGCGCGTGACGTTTTTGCAACGGGCCTGGCTGAGAAAGTAGCACGCGATAAGACCTCATTTACCTAAGGATGCGCTTGCAGGCGAAAGCTCCGGGATATAGTCTGGAGAATCCTGCTGCTTCCTTCGGCGAACTTCTCCTAGCAGCACGACGCGCAGCTATTCTCGGAGTAATAATTTTTAACTGCATTTTTATCTCTTAATAACGTGCTGCCGTTACGCTGGTCGTTACCGCGGTGCATCGCGATGTCTCGACGAGATCGAGCGGTGGTACGAGGATTTAGCCTTTAGCCGAGGCTTCTGAAAAATGCCGAATCGTTGGAGCGCCCCTCGCAGTCAAATCGTTTGCGGATCATGGGGGATTTCTACTTTCCAGGATTCTTTTCGGGGTACATTTCGGCGAGGGTGAAACGCAGCAGTAGGAGGTTTTAATATTAACCCCCAGCGCTGTGAGCTTGCGCGCAGAGAAATGTTTGAATTTAATTTACGACAAATATTCCGAAGTTAATTGAAACTAAACGTCTGTCGCGCAAATTAAACGATAATATTGCGAAAGTGAACGAGGCAGGGATTTTTTACGCGGATAATTTGTTAGGAAAGATTACGCGCCAAGCTGGTCGGGTTGGAAAAATTTCACGGCAGCATCCTCGTGAAGTTGACGTTCGCTCTACCTAACGGCCCTTTCAAATTTATCAAACAGAGACATTTAGCTGCCCACCGAGAAGCGTACTCGAGTCCAAACTGAATAAATGATCAACGTCGAGCACCGAACGTCGAAACGGGGAGCTAAACTGTACAAGCGAAATTCAATTTACCATCTGGATGCAGTGTTTTCTCGCAGTTTACGCTCTCCTAATATTTATTTCAGACCCTCAACCGAAAAATTACACTGTCACAGTTTGAACACGCGCTAGACAGTGTCGCGGGACATCGGGGGATCAATTTTTAAAACGTGCCTTGAAACCGGCGCGCGGCGCGGCGAGAAGGGTCGCGGCCAGGAACAATGACAATGCTGACGCGAGTCAACCAGCCAGCCAGCCAGTCGCAAATTATCCCTCCAAGGTATTATTAATTAATGGGCTTGTTAAGTCGCGTCGCGTGGGTCACGAAGAGGTGTATACCCACGAGTAGACAAAGGTGGACACTCTCTAGAAGGGTGGTGCACGGTTCAGAATCTCCGTGAAACGGTTTTAACGAACAGACGTGACTGGACTTGCTTCCACAGTAGGTAATACCAGCAGGATGGTCAACACGTTGAACCAAAGTCGTAAACCAAATTCGAGGTGAATTTGACAAAATGCTCGAGGCGAAACTTTAACGCAGCTTGGGAAGAAAAATTGTGCCAGTTTCCCGTTTGAAATTTAGGGTTGCGTTTGAAATGTACGACGGGGTAGTCGGGGATGTCCGAAGGCGGAAGAAGGGTGGGAATTACGCGTTGCACAGGTGCACAGGCAGGGCATAAAGCTGAGGAACACGTAAATCTCACCGATGTGTGCGGGGGACTTGGGAGCGCGAGCATCGGCGTCGTGGATGTCGCCCGGGCCGAGCGTATTCTCGCGTGAACGTAGGTGTATGGCGCGCGAGTTACGACCTCGCTGGGACTAACGAAATTTTCAAGAGTCGCCGAATTAAAATTCAAACGCTTATACACCGCCAACGCTGTCCTCTCCCGCTCTCACCGGGGACCGAGAAAATAAGTCGAAGGGAAGACTAATGTTTCCGCGTACATTCGTGTCGCTAAATTTTAATCCCTCCAGCATTTTCGTCTGGAGAATCCCCGACCTCTTCGTGCAAACGTATTTCGACGACCGTCTAAAACGCATTTCTCATCTAGAATTACAGGTAGGCGAGACCGGGGCTAGTTGTTACAGGGGCAGGTTGTTACAAAGCAGTTTAAATTTTTTTCGCTTGAACTATCACTTCGACGATGAAGTGTATGTTGTTTGTTTGTAGTCGGTTCACGCGTTGTCACTTTATTACAGTTTTTTGTGTTTTCGGTACTAATAGTAACTTTTCTCTTTCTACTTGAATCTTTTCTACCGAACAGACAGATAAATGTATGTCAATTAATATTACCACGTTTGAATCAGTGTTCCTTTAGCTACAGATTGGCACCAAGAACATAAGAATACACCCAACTGGTATGAACTTATAGCTTTTTATACACAATGGTGTCAACCGGGGCAAGTTGTTACACAAGACAAGGGGCAAGTTGTTACACAAGACAAGGGGCATGTTGTTACATACGAAAAGGGGCACGTTGTTACAGAGGGAAAGGGGCATGTTGTAACATTGTATTTAGTAATTAATTTATTAATTTAATCCTTTAGTCCAACTGTTAAAAGAAAAAACGAAAAGTAAAAAATCAAAACCTAAAAAGATTTTATTAAAAAGTTTTAGAAAGGAAACTGATGACATAAAAATAAAAAAACATACAGTAAAGAAAAGGCAGATGAGAAATAAATCCACCACAAATAATAGACACTCTTCCTCCGAAGATGAAGAATGCGTTTGCTTGCACTGTCTCTCTCCTTTTTCAAATTCAAAGAGGGGCTCCACAAAGTGGATTCAGTGCATAGAATGCAAAAAGTGGGCACATGAGAAGTGTGCAAAACCGAAGAATGACTTTTATGTGTGCATTAATTGCGAGTCCCCGTATGAAACGGACGACGATAATTAGTGCAACTGATTTCAGTAGTTTTTTATTATTTTTAAAATAGATTTTTTATTGTATATTTATTGTAACAGATTCTTAACTGTAATAAATTTACTTTTGTCTAAGAAAATATAATTATATTACTCATAATAAGCCTCGTTTTGTACAATTTAATTCTGTAACAACTTGCCCCGTATTGTGTAACAACTAGCCCCTACTCGGGGCACGTTGATACAACATGTCTCGACTTTCAAAATGGCTTGTTTCAAAGTCATGGTTTTCGTTTAATTACATGCGATGGCGGTCATCGATAGAGGAAAGAACATACTTTAAGTCAGAGTCATTGATAGTATTGAATATGGAATGCAAAAAAAATAAAAAATTAAAAACTGAAAAGTGTAACAACTAGCCCCGGTCTCCCCTACACACTCTGGCTGCATTGGACCCCGCGTGTTTTGTAATTCTCCAACAGACGAGGATATCGGTACTATTAAGCGGGCACGAAAAACCGATATTCCGCGCTCGCTACTGGCCGCCACACGCTTCCCATTTTAACGGCAGCGTTATCGGTACGTTATAAAACCAAGAGAAAGTGGGATGAGACGAGATCGCTCCACGCACGCTTGTTTATCGTCGCGGGTTGACGCCGCGCTTAAAACCGAAAGTACACGGGCCACTTAACAATATGCTTTGCCACTTGCCACCAGCTTGCAAGCGGTTCAAGCGTGGTCGTCCGCTTTCACACACGCGGCCTTTTGGTATTAGAATAAACGTCGCTCCACGGAAGCGCGTTGAAAAAGACCCTCGAGAAACAAGCGAGCCCTCGTTTCCGCGAACTGGCATCTATTCGAGCGACCACTCGTCACGAGCTGTCAAATTTCTCAACATCTCTCGGGTACTATTCATAGCAAGTTCCGTCTGCTTGCATCCTCCCTTATCGGCCTTCTCCTTTCCTTCAAGGCTCCTCCAATTCTTCGCACGCCCTCGCCCTCGAACGGAGAGAGCGAGGGTAAAGCCCTTCTGTCCGGGCGTACACATAATTACCAAAGTTAATTAGGGTGTTGGAGATGAAAGAGAGTGGGGACGAGAGCGGGGTGGAGGCAGAGACACGTTTAAGGATGTATTAGCGAGCGGAAGGAGAGCGAGACGGCGTTAAAACCTTGTTAAACACTCGTGACCGTGCACCGCAAAAAATCAGAGGAGTTTCCCTTGATTGCCCAACATTTTCGCCTCTTCGTCGCTTTGGTTTCTTTCGTTTTGTTTTCAACAGAATTGTATCGCACTATTGCCTTTGCATTCGCATCGTTGAAACACTCGATTGGATTGATGCGGGAACGATGGAAAAGCGGCTGAATCGAAATTTCCGGGCTCCAGAAACAAACACGTTAATTCAACGAATTTCAGATTCAAATTACGCGAATGATACTTGTGAAAACCACGCGGCATCCAAAGGGTAGCGAATATCATCGAAGTTGTTGCAATTTGCGCGTCGTTTGTTGTTTCCGTTTTAAAAAAAAAGGAGAGATGTATGCAAAACGTTCGACCGAGCGTGTAAATATCACTTTCATCCGCGAGTCGCAATTTTTTATTTCGATGCAAACGTGTTTGCTCAAACAACGACTGTGCATCGCTCAGCAACACCCTTCCACCATCGGTATCCCCCTGACTCCCATGTCTGGCCACCCCCGACCCCGGGTCGTCACTCCTCTGTACCGCGCCGACCACCCCACCCCCTCCACGCAGCTCTCGTGCACTTCTGCAATTGGTTTTTCGTGTTCGGCCACTTCGGCGTCCTCGAAATCCTAATTTCACGTTTTTCATTTCGCGTCCCGCTTCTCGCTTCGGTGTCCTGTGAAAATCAGCCCCGTCATCCTACAGAACGAACGTCCCTTTAATGCGATATCCGATGGACCTAGGGATCTTCTTTTTTTTCTCTGCGACCGGCGGATCAGAGAAATGGAATTATTTAAAACTTCCCACTGCTGGTACGGTAACGGGAGCACCGATACGCGGTCAAAGAGAAAGGACGGGGATGGTAACCGGCGGGACCGGATTTATTAAAATCTCACCACCCCGCACTCGAGAGCACAGATTCACTAGATTAAGTCACTAAACTCACAGAGGAACGGAAAGCCGGCACAATTATCGATCACCGGCGCCACGTGATGGCACCCTTTCGCGCACACGGTGCCACTGGGTCGATTCCAGAGAATCAATCGGAGTACGATCGAAAGAGGCGTCCCGGCACGCGTGATACCGGCAAGGGCGTGTAAGACATACTAAATCCTGGTAGCATGTCCGCAGCCAGCCGGGCCCCCTCCCCCTCCCCCACCCCCACCCACCCCCCTCTAACAATAAACTTAGGTGAGAGACGAGAAACGAACACAAGGACGAGCACAAGCACGGACGTAAACACGCGAGAGGGGTCTACCGCGCCGGTGACAAAGCTGTGCTCGTACGCACGGCATGAGCCAAACTAGCAATGCGTGAATCCATGCAGCCGGTCGGAGCTTTTACACCGTGTATCCCACAGGATCGCGTTTGTGGGAGTGTCTGCCGAGACTGCTGGCCGTGCCGAGGAAGCCATCCACCGATCATCCGGTCTCGTTTATTGGGCAATAAGCGCGTCGGTGTTGATTGTGAAAGAGACCTGCTGCTCCTCGGCGACCCACGCGCCGGTTTGCTAGTTCTTCGTTGCCATGTTTGGGAGTCGGTTTCTGGAGGAAGCTGACGAAGCCCCTAGACCGCGACGGGAAATTGGGACGGAACGGAGCAGCCCCGTGCGGATAGTATCGATGGAGCAATCGATACGCGTCTACCTTGCCAGTTTCTTGTTATAAACAGGTAATAGTTTATTTTTCATTCTCAGATCTGCAAGTTGAAAAGAATCGGGGCGCGCGGCCCGCTGATCAACGGAACTGAAACGAAGCCTGTGAAACGGAAGATGGATACCCAATCCGCGTGCGAAAATCGCGGATGCATATACAACGTGCACGTAGCGTTGTTGCGCGAGAAACTCCGCCTGATAATCGATACTCTTGTTTGGCAAATTTTTTCCTCTCACGCGATCCAGAGTAACTGACTATTTTCGGCTCTGCGACATTCTGCTATACGTGTCACACGATGATACAGACTCGTTTCGAATGTCAGGGACGGTGACAACGCGCAGAATCTGTGTTCCAGTGCACTTGGCGTGCGTTTGCATTCCAGAAGCGCAATCGTGGTCAGAGACAGCCAGCCGTGTCCACTTAAGTTCACGGAGGCCGAGTGCGATACCAGCCGGGCTCCACTAGCGTTGGACGGTTGGACGAGCAAGAAGAGGCCGTAGATGGAGGAAGGAAGAAAGAAGGAAGCCGGTGAACACGTGTAGGTGTATGTATACCGGCGTATGTGTGACGGTAGGGGGTGTGCAGGGCACGCGAGATATTATGCAGATAAAATATTCATGGTTATCGGAACTCCCGATCGGGCACGCCTTTAGTTTCCGAGATGAATAGAAATGGTGCCACCCCCAGCGACCCGTGGGACACAAATTCTTTTCTTCCTGTCGACAATGAGGAAGCGCAAAAGGGTAAAAGAAAAGGGACAACAAAGATGGCTGGGGAATCGGTACGCTATCGTGGACACAGCTCAGAAAGTAATATCGATAACGTGTATTTATCGTCCTGGATGACAGTGCTATCGAGGCGGCCGAACCGCCAAGTCGCTCCTGTAAAGAATATTTTCTGACTCGCCGCACCGAACGGTACTGCATTACGCGTGGTACCGTGGCTTTTTAATATCCGATGGTTATATTTATGCGATCAAACGATAACTGTGTATACCAGGGAACAGAAAGAAAGAGAGGGAGAGAGAGAAAGAGAGAGAGAGAGAGAACAGTGGGAATATTAAAACGAAAATTTCATAAACGTCAGGAAGCTTTTAAGCCGTAACGAAGTTTCTTGAGAATTCAGTTGCACTGCTTTCGAAATGCATTGGGAGATGTCCCCGAAAAATACCACCGTTCAATTACACTTTCTTTTGTTGTCATGATATTTCTGAATTGGTTTCACTCGGTTCAGGCGCAACGGAAAATTACTCCATCGTCGAGTACGACAATTTCACATTCAGACTGCTATAGCCCAATTGTTGGGCGTTAGTCGCAGCGCAGCGTTCCGCGAGCGAGCGAACATTAAAGTTCGCTAAGAAATTTCCAGACAGCATTTCCCCAGGCAATATCGGAAACGCAGTTGGGTGGAACTGGTTCGGGAGTCTGTAACTTTCGGCGCGGAAAAACAACGGCCCGTTTTAGTAGGCTACGACGCAGGAAGTTTCGTTGGTTACGGCGACGTTAACGAGGATCAGAGATTACCAGTGGCACCGCTTGGCACGCAATATCGAAAGCGGAAACGCCACGGTGCACGCGATAAATCCACTATTTCTTACCAGGTTTCTACTTTTCTTCGGTATAACTAGATGCCTGCTCGAGGAGTCTATCAGAACGTCGAATAACCTGTCAAATTTTTAGCAAAATTATAGCTGCTGCGATTCACCACATACACACTTCTAACTTTCATTTCAATTTTTAAGCTCTGAAACTGAGCTTCCGTGTACAATTGTCAAGGTATCAAACCACTCTTATCGAAACAGTACCCAACATTCGATTAAAATCCTAATTTGTGTGGCTAGAAATTAACTCGGTCATGTGTTATAAATCTGCTGAATTAATCACGAAGAAATCAGAATGCATTATGGAACTGTGAAAATTTTCATCAGAGTAGCTAATCCTTCCCGCTTAAAATGAAATTAGGTGAACGTACGACAAGAAATAATGGTAGCTAGACAAAAGTTCAATCGGGGCTGTTGTTAATAACGTGGTGATGCAATACGTTTCGATGCTGCTTGCAATCCGTCACGCCGCCAAATTGAATTCAGTTAATTTCATCCGTGTTAGTTACGCGACCGAGCTAAAAATTGTGACCGCGCTGGCTCTGTAATTAAGTCTACTGCTTCCCGGAAATAATTGGCTGTATAATTGACCGCCGAACGGGCCGAATAAATCATTACCCCGTGGGCTGTGGGTTAGCCCGAGGGGAAAGTAAATAATCCAGCGGTTTGCCAATAAAATATTTCGTGGCCAATTGTCGAAAGACGGCATTGGCGAAGAAACGGCAAAGCGACCGGTGCGCGTTTAAACTGTCCGCGTCATCAACGAAATTTCAACGCGGAGAAGGCGCGTGTAAGTGGTGTGGTCAGCGAATCGCGCGACATAGAAATAGCCGTGGAAAACAGAAGGCAGAGGTTCGGAATGATCCAGCGCGTGATAACATCGGAATGAAAAACGAGAGACGGAACACAGGGGCTATTATGTCCCTGGTGCAATGCTCGTCTTGGCGAATTCTATTCGCGGCGCTCGACGCAGATTATATCACGTATGCCAGCCCGTGCGTTAATCACGTAATGGTGGGTGGCACTTGAATTCGAGAGAAAGCGTCTACAATTTGCAGGTCGACGTAGGTATAATACATTATAATGGTGAGAGCCCGGATAGAACGGGAGGAACTTCAGCTGCTCCGGGCTTCTCTCCGGGCCTCTCCCTCTGTCCCATTGCCTCCTCTACTTCTATTTATAATCCTATTCTCTTTATAAGTGCACAAGTGCGAAACGGTCTCGCGTGGCTCGAAATTAGCCTCGTTATCACGTTATAATTAGTTCCCGCGCACTGGGGGCATCGTGAAATTCGGTGGACCCCGATGTAACAGTATTTCAACGATAGTACCGATTTATTTTCCGCTCTTCCGTCCTCGCCGAGTAATTTGCTCCGGCCTTCGTCGGCCGAATTTATTCGCAATTCCGACAATCTGCGTGTACCGCGACAGATTGATCACAGCATCGAAAATTCCAATAAACTTTGCCACAACCCCGTGAGCGCATCAGAGGATCCGAAAAAATGCACGGCGGCCGACTCGAACATTTCACCCTGCTCGAAGAGCTCAACGACGCAAAGTTCCGCCGCGACAATCGTGCAGCATTGACGAAAAATTCTCGCTACGCCCTCGTCTCTGTTCACCGACGAGAAGAGAGAGAAAGCGCGAACCGGGTGGCACCAGGAGGGTGCAGCCACAGCAATGGCAAGACACGAGTCGCGGAAAGGAGAATTGGAATTCAGGGACAAATTGGCCGAAAATCGGTCGGTTAACGAGAGGGCGTGGTGTCTCCTCCGAAGGTGGAGGTGCGGAGGGAGTTCGTGCAGGATAAGTGCACGCGTACGATGGTGATTATACCAAGCGTGCTGGTGGTCGCGTTAAACAGAGGCTGACTTAGAGGCTGCGCCTCGGTACCGTGGTAATCCTTTGATTACAGCGTGTTTCGAGACTCGGCTGAATCACGAGGATGCGCGTAAGGTGATATTCCTGAATGGTCGGCCGGAAGCCGAAACCGGGCTGCATAAAGGAGGATATACAGAGAACGAGGGGTGGAGGGGGGGAGCAGGACGACGGGACGGTGGTGGTGCGCGTACAGCATACAGGGTACAGTGTACAGTGTACACATAACCGGCTAGCGGCCTGATATGCAGGATACGCGGGAACGAGCCAGCATAGCGCATCCGGTGTACCCGGGTAATGAAATACAGTAACATTATATCCGCGATATTCAACCGCGACGCGGCCACGCGGTGTGCCGTTACACAGCGCGTATTCCAGCGTGCACAGACGGACGAGCGGCTATGTGTCCGCGTGTCAACCCGCTCAACACATGCCCAGGGCTATCGCATGGTGTCTGAATTAATCAGGGTTCGAGGATGCCTGAGAACGATCACGGTCCTACCAGCAGGTCGGAGGAAATTAAAAGAGGCCGTTGATTTCGGGATCGGCCAGATGGAGACCACCCACTCGCGACACCACCATCACCACCACCACCGCTTTCACTCCAATGAAATTTACATATTTCTTTTGGGCGGACGCTTTCGCGATGATTTATCCATTGGAAAGTAGATAATTCCATTGGAATCGTGGGGAAGAGTGGGCGAGAGTGGGGAAGGTGGTCGAGAATCTGTTCAGGATCGGGTGGGAGAATTTGGAAGATTTAAGCTGAAGCTTCCTTTGACTGGAAACATTCCGTTGGACCCATCGTGAAGCGTTGTACCGCCCGCGCCCGGTCGCGGTCGAACAATATCCACTTGCACGCGAACGGCTGGCCATACGGAAGCGCCATAAAACTAATGATCCCTAAGTGATCCGTACCACGACGACATGATGACTGTTGTGTTAGGGGGGATGGGATTGCAAACGAATAGAATGGAACGGGATGGAACATCCCATCATTATCCAATGATCTACGTCTCTTTAGCGACGTGAATGCCACACCTCTGTACGTGCGACGCGCGACGATCAAAAAGTCGCCAGACGATTGCTTCGTTCATCGACTCTTCCACTACAAAAATCCAAGCAATCGATTTTTCTATTGTTGGTAATAGATGACGTAAACGTATTTGAAAACTTGGCGCTCTTCCTTCGGCACCTTTCCCCCTTAAGAATAACAGTTTAAAATCGCGACTCGCTACTTGTCTCAAGAGAATTTCAGCGCGCCCTTCACGGGTATAACAGAGGGGCTCCGAAGTCGAATCCTGCGAGGCACCGTCGCAAACGTTCCACGGTGTTAACGTATCAGTATGTTTGGTGTCTAAACCACGGTGTACCGCAAGATCGCACCGGCAATCCATCAAGCTCTATATCCGGTGTGTAGGATGACCACCTGTATCTCGCTAAACAAGATTTAGTTCGCTATAGATCATCGAGTGCGTGATCGAGTGGCATTTCCTCGTGTATCCCGCGAAAGAAACAATTAGCCCCCGATGGATAATGGGATGTCGACTAGCACGACGAGAGAAATAAATCACAGGAAATTTCGCTGGGTTTCGCTTGATCCTGATTCCTCTTTCCTGGCTTCCCAACTCACTTGCGTATCTATTTACTCGTATCCTCAAAACGGAACGATATCTGAACGAGACAATTTCGTTGGAACTGCTTTAATCCAGAATAATGAATTGTAGCAGCTTTGAAAGTTTGCGAGCATTATTCTGAACGCTGTATCAGTAGCGACTGTAAGAAATTGAAAGTAAAACCGAAAGTAGAAGTAATAAAAGGGCGAGATCTGTTCGAGTAAAATTTTGAGAACTTCAAACTTCTCTTCGGAAAACTTTCGTTATCTGTCTCGTATTCTTAACTGGTAGGTAGTACGAAAGTTACAACCCCTAACTTAGAAATAGTTATGCCATTGAAAGCAATGCCGGCAAAGGGAAAAAGCTTCATCTCCGAATGCCATCTGACTTTTCCATTGGATTCACGAAATACTTATATTTTTCAAATTTAATAAAAAATCGGACACATAAACGGGAAACAGTGTTGTACTATGATGAATACAGAATTCTGTTGTAATATTGTCGGAATAGCTGTTTGCTGGCAATATTTAAACGAATTTCCATTGCAATCGAATTTATTATCAATAGACATCTATGCACCTGGATATGTATGTATAATAAATTATTACAGTATATTTTCTTTGCTCGTTGAATGTGGAGATAAGCTCCATTCCATAATCGCGGATCTTCTTTACCAAGCAAATCGCCAAATTACATAAATTGAATTGTTATCATATATCGACAAACATCGTCACGTTCCTGGTTGCCTCGTTTGAAACGTAATAAAGCATTTACGTTGCGCGGTAATTTGGCCAAACCGTTCGATGGTAAAAAGCCACATTCGGTCGCAATTATTCCACCGTGCATCGAATCGCTGCATAAGACCGTAATGATCCTCGCATTTGAAAGTGGAACAAAACAGCTATTCTTCCTATTAAATCTGTGGCTAAAATACTATGTAGGTTTATTCTTGCATGTGAGAAATTTCATGTCAAGGAAACGGTCTGAGAAGGGATCTGCCCGACTTAAAACCGGTACCCCAAAGCGCATACCGATCAGCAACGTGTTGCTGCGTCACGATAAACTCATAATTCAACATCTCAGACGACTTTGGTCGCCTGAAGTCATCCAGCCGTCGGAGAGGAACCTCACGACCCCTCTCGATTATTTATGGGGTGCTACCCCGGACGGAGGTTGGATCGACCAATTTTTAAACGATCGCATCTCGCGCTGTGAACACTTCATGTACCTATGCGGTTTTGGCGAACACCAATCGGCCCAGAATTTTTCTGTTTTAGAAATTACAAGCCATCAGTAGCGAAGAATGGTCGAGGAAGTGGAGGGTGCAAGTGGACGTGGTGGACTGGAGGATTGAAATTTTTCATTTCAATTGACTGCAAGTACGCGAGAATATTTGGTAAAAGGTTGGAAGAAATCTTGGAAGTAGAATATATTGTACAGGTCTAACGAAACACTGTTTAGGAACAAGAAGGGAGCGCAGCTTTAATATACTGCGTCTTCTCCGTGCTCAAAATGCAAATTTATTCTCATTCTAGCGGGCGGCGGCGAGCCGCGGGAAATATTGTTCATCGTTTCGAACCATTACGTATCGTTAAAGGTGAACGTTTATTTTTCAAGGCAGCTTGAATTTCTAGGCAGCGTGTGACAGAAACAACGCAAAATAGATGGACATGAAGCTGCTCCACCGTGCTCTCCCATATGCTCTGCCAACAGTTACATCTCTTCCTTTGCTATAGACATCAATCAAAATGAATTCGAAGAAATGGGTTCGAGCTAATGCAATGAGACCAGTTGAAAATAAATTACGTACACGACTGAAATAAATTTAGAGGTTTACAAATGTTTCTACATTTGTGATTTAAAGCAGCATCGTGAAAGCAAATGTGTACAACCATAGTGTAGGTAATAGAAATGTTCCAGAGACCGTTATTTCTAGTAGAGCATTACTCGTAGCCATCGCTAATGGCATTTACCAACAGCTTTTTCACCTAACTGCGATGTCGGCCCATAAAACGCTGCCTTATATCTTTATTACCCCATCCGAAGGACCCCTGCTACGTCGTGGCTCAGGTTCGGCAGGTCGTGTAGATATTTGGGCAATTTATACAGAAACTGGGGAAGTTGGGGAGCCAGGAAGGAGTTTCAGTGAGTCTACGTCTACACGATTGAGTGGTTCGTTCACGGCCACTCTAATACCTTTATTTATAGCTATTACGATAGACTATACGTATAATGCCTCGCATAGTTCCCCACCGACTTTCGCGCGGTTAATTATGTTCGGGGCGAAATGATGCTGTAATGGCAGCTGAAACGCGAGCAGAATCTATAACGGCAGAACAGCGGAATACATTCTGAATCTGCCAGAAACCCATCGCCTCTGAGGAGAAATGTGAAAAGTTCCACGCATTTAAAGAATATTCGATGCCAGCGAGCGAACTGAAAAGTCAGCAAACCGAAGGTTTTCTAATTTCCCATGAATGCGAGCAATAATCCTTCCCGCTGTACCATAACAAACGAGCAGGTACACCGGTAAAAAGTTCTCGTTAAAGGAATTGTAACGAGCTCCCGGGGGGTGAACACCTTACACGCGGAACTCCATTACACCAGTTCGCAATTCCCAGTTCAGCGCTCAGCGGAGAGCCGGAAGACCGTGTCGATAAAAACCGTGCTTCCAGGCCGGAAGGAGGATCTCGGTGAACGGTTTCATTGGGCGAAATCGTGGTGATTGTCGTGGGCGTTAACCTGATTTCAGTGGGCACCGATGTCCAGACGGGAGATTAAGAAGGCAGAAACAGTAGCGCGGGGACAGAGCTGGCCGAAGCGATCACTGGTAATAACCAGAATGATTGTTTGGCTGAGGGGCTGAATCCTTCAACAGCCCCTTCGGATCAACGCGATCGATACGTATGATATACATATACATGGGCTGTATAACATGGCCGTAGGCAAGAGCCAAGCTGTAGGACTGTAGGAGAAAGGGAGCAGAGCAAAAAAAACGGGGTGAAGAAAAGAAGGGCGGGTAAGTTCCATATATGAAGGAATCCTGCGAATCGGATCGGGGCTATTGAGTACAGCACAGTGGACGAATGTAATGTACAGGCGACTCGCACGCCTTTCATGAACACCCATACCGAAAGGAGCGCCGGCGAATACCGAACCCTTTATCGTTATTGCGCGTCCAACAGCACGGGATGAGCATGGCATGGCAGAGCGGTGAAGGGGCTGACTAGTGAGTTTGCCGCGTGCTTCCTGGCCGTTCGTCATTTTTAGTGGTCGTCCCTCGCTCGCCGAGGTATTAAATTATATTTCACCCCGTGATTAACGGTCCTAGGATGTATTATTAAACCGTAGGACCCCGTACGACGTGGAATCCTTGCCGGACAAGATGGCCCAACCCCCTATACCTTCTCCCTCGCCCTCTTTTTCTCGCATCTTCCTCTTAAACGATCGACCTTCTTGCCCGTGCTTCCGGTCTTCTCAAAGAATCTTTATTCCCCTATATCTCCCGCATTCGTGAAATTATCGCGAAAAGAAACGGAATAATGAACCGCGAGTTCAAAGATCTGAAATGATAATTGATTTCCAGACGTGTCTACTTATATAAATCTAACGTTTCAGAAATACTACGGTTATCTCTGTGCGTTGTTTATTCCGTTTAAAGAAACGTCCAAGCGAAACTTTTCGTGGATAAATTAAACCACCTCCCTCTCGTTAAAAGCTACCCTTTTTTCGGAAATGTGTTTCTGAATTATTTCGTGCAACGGAAACATTACGGTGCTTATATTCGATGTTGCACGCGTTTATGAATTCACCTGTTCCACTGGCTTTAGATTTAAGAGGTTTCTGAATAATTAGCGGGTCGTTGTGCGCACGTTTAAAACGCTAATAGCTACTCGTTATAGGAACAGTGCAAATACCGTAAAATGTAAAGCGCGGTAATACTGTTGCTTTAATTTCAACGGCAAAAACACAACTCCACTCCTTTCTCATTTCATCCACGTATCTCCTGAATTCCAGATGAATCGTAATTGAAAGCACAGCTGTTTTAACGCGAAACTGATTCCAACACTAACACAGTATACATCAATTCTGTCTTCTTATCGGTATACATGAAAAACATTCAAGTAGAGCGGCGGCTGGGCTGCTGACGTTCCAGCAGCAAGCTTCTGTTGTGACAACCATGCAGCATTCAGTAATTTCACCTGAAAACCTCTCACGCCGCGCCTGCCTGCCGCTGACAACTTACATAGAATTGCGCTCGCAGAAAACGCGCTGTACAAACGTTTTCAGCGTCGACAATTTACACTTGTCCGAGCTATTGACAAGGGGAATTTAACGTTTCGCGACGTTTCCCCCTGGAATTCGAACTCCTAACAGTCTAACTGGACCAAACGTTGGTCGAACGCACTAAGCAAACCTCGTTAAAATACTTTCGTTTCTCCCTCTTCTCCTGAAAGTTCTAGCTTCTTTAATTGCGTTTTAAGTGGCGCGATACTTTCACAGTAATCTGAAGCTGCGCCGGGAATAATAGCTACAAGAACAGTAGGTAAGTTGCAGGATTGAAAGAGCGTGCGTACCGGTTTCTAAGATAAATGCAAATTAGGGCCTGATTCGAAGGTCTGCAAAATCGCTAGAGTTATTCTATTGCAGGCAGCGTAACAGTCGAGGTAAGTTTTGATCGTGCACCAGGCAATTATATGTATATACGTAGATACGTGTATACACTATACGCGTACCTATACTTGGTACGCGTACAGCCACGCTAATTGCATTGTTTCCCCCAGCCACCCTGGATCCAACGAGTAATTTATAACTTAGGAAGAGGTCGTAAAGGGAATCGTTACTAATGACATCGTAAAACCGATACAGGCGTCGTGTGTTTAACGTGCATTCTACCGTTTGAAATATGAACAAACGACTTCCGTTTCAGATAAAACATTCCACCTTCCGGTCGAACGAGGAAAACTACGCTTTCATGATTAAAATTATTTTCAATTCCCCCCCGGTGGATTTCATTCGCAAAAAAAATCGTTCGGATAAAATCCGATTCTACGTCGAGCATGACTTATTTCGACGGAAATAACAGTCGATCAACAGTCTTTCTAAAGCCAATAGAACAAAGATTAATCTGTCTTTTACTCTTGCATTTTTCCGCGAATTGTAAAGCATTTAATCGCATAAAAATTTCAAACACCTCGAACCCACGAATGATGAAACATCGGGGGTTTCCCGGTTAAAAGTATTATAGACACAGAAAAGGTTTCCACTGTTGCGGAGTAAGTTTCACCACAAAGTTCCGCGCGAAACCACGGAAACAGAATTACGAGATGGGCAGGGAGATGCGAGAATCGATTAACGGGTGAGCTGCCAATGCGGTTGTACAAGTAGTCTATATACGTATACCTTCTTTATGAGACTGACAAAAAAGAGGAAATGTTACAGAACAAAATTTTCCATACGACATCTTTCATACCAATGACGCAGGAAAAATCTTATGGATCCAATGATCACATAGGGTAACTGTGCCGGTAGACGGCCATTTAAGGGAAACTGGAAATTCATGTTACGCATTGTTGTTATTAATATACTATTTTTCAAATGCGTTATTGACAGTTAAATTCTTCAAAGTATCTATTTTTCAAATGTGTGGATGATTTTTTTAATAGTATAACAATTTTTATTCAAAATATCTAAAATACCCAGAAACGTCCTTTTTATCAATCAATTTTACCAATTCAGCCAGTAAAATCCTAACTCCAGCCTTTTATATGCCAGTTGTCAGCCAGGTTCTTCTATCAGGTTATATATATATATATATCAGCCACCCTGTAGTATACTTATTGTTAATCGTCAGAATGTTAAGTGGTTCAAAGTTCATGATGTGTGTACTCAAAATTTAAAAGTTTCTTTTTTCTGAAAATTCTAATTATTTAAATTATAACGGCTGACTACTAAATCAATCGTCTAGTCGTCAGCCGTTTTGTGTTTTAGACGGCCGACCACTGGTCAAATTGGCGGTTTCTTAACAATATCCAGTAGCCAGCCAGGGCGGCTGACTATTGGTTTTCTTTATATTTTGAATGCCAATAGTCGGTCACTTCAAAAATACTTACTAACCCAAGTTTAAATGCAATTATAATTTCACGAAAAGTTCATTCGAATGTTATTAATCGCGTATTCAAAATTTCAACATAAAAAACTTCGTATTAGTGTTGGTATACACTATTTCCGAGTGTCGTCTATAGTACTAAATTAATTCAAATTGACTCATCAGTCGTCAACCATCCAATCGCCAACAGAATAAAGTTTTCTGCACTTCATATTTTTACCGCTAAGGGCATGAAACTTTCCACATTCGAAGGAGAGAACACTGATCATTGTTTCGTTTAAATATATAAGATTTTATTCCTAATTTCTTATTTCTAAGGATAAGGTTACATGTGATGAAAAAATGTTGAGGGGGCTCCGGAGGTCTGGAACTCTAGAATCTAAAGCCCTACAAGAATCTACATTAGATGTTAAGTCCATACTGTACCTCGTCCATGCTATAGTTCTGCTCCATCTCTAGCTGGATGTTATACATTATACATTATCCATACATTATACTATACAGTAGTCACTACTCACTAAGTAGTCAGTACATAGCACCGTAGCACGTGCGTGCCGCATCAGATGATGCGTAGGATACGTATGTGCTTCTAACCTCGCATCGTGCTTGACAATCACACGCTTAAAATGCTTCAAGATTATTTATTAAAGAACCATCGGAAAGAGTTGGAAGAAATTTTGAATGCCGTACAGATCGATACCTTCTACTGTATCCACATAAAGTGAGTAATTCTGATTAGTGAGTAAGTCCGAATCATGGATAATTTTACAGCCCGATTGTTTTACAGCTTTCTATCGTTATTCGAAGCAAACGCCAATGTGGCAGATAAAATTCTGCACCTACCTAGGATTTATTTGCCATTGTGCGACGAAGCAGCGATAAAAGCCCAGGAGGAAATAGCAAAACCAGATGAAATTGTGAAGAGAAAAGTAACAGACCCGACCGTTTGATTAATAATAGAGAACACAGATTCACTACGAATTTTGTTCTGCACTTAAAATACTTATAGTATTTTATTATTTCTATGGTTTTATTTTCTACACTTTGAATAGGTTCGTATTAGAATAACTGCTGTGCCTGGGTCGGTGGAACAAGATCAAATTGGGCACCTAGTTTCCACAAGTGGCATTGTAGTTAGAATATCACAGCCTACTGTACTGAAGCTAGTTGAAAGATACAGTTGTAAGAAGTGCAAGCATGTTACATTTGTAAAAGTTGGTTCGATACATAATACGTATTCAACAGATTGATGTCAATCAATGATTTATAATTTACATACTACCTCCTTTGTAGTATGAGTGGGAAACACAATCATTCCCAGAGATTACAGAATGTAGTGCATGCCATTCAACAAATATAACAGCTCTCACAGATTTCGAACTAGAAGACTCTGCAGATTGTCAAGACATAAGAGTACAAGTAGACTATCAGTTTGATTTAATAATTGTCCTTCGATTCATTAGCTTTCCTAACTTCAAATACTTTTGATTAGGACAGAAGTTTAGTAGACACGAATAAATCGTTGGCCGAAGAGCTACAGATTACCTTATTGGATGATTTAGTAGATATGTGTAAACCAGGGCATTATGTCGAAATCAGGTAAATAATTATTATTTGAACGTTTGGTAAGAAAAGTCGAATTGTTTAATCGAAATGTTGTACTACACCTCTCGTAGCGGTATTGTAATAAGGATATGGGAAACACCGGAATTAGGCGAACGTTTGGAGGCGACAACGATAATGTTAGCAAACAGCGTTTCGGTACGCCGTAAAATATCCGATTCGTCTTCCACACAAGAGATGAGAGACGTTTTTAAAGATTACTGGCAACAATATAACTATAGTCCTTTACTTGGTAGAGATAATATCGTAGCGTCAATTTGTCCCGAGGTAGCAATTCAAAATACGTATACAGTTACTAGCTAGGAAAACGGGAATGCCCGAATATATACACTCTCATTGCAATTATTTGTAGCTTTACGGGATGTACACTGCGAAATTAGCGCTGGCGATCATTTTAGCTGGCGGGGTAGCAAAGTACAATGAAAGCGGTAATTATTTGTTTTATTTTTATTATAATCTTGATATAAAATACATTTCATTGGAGAAAGAAATTAGGAACGCATGTGCGAGGTGAACCCCATCTGCTGTTAGTCGGCGATCCAGGAACTGGTAAATCCCAACTGCTTCACGCAGCCTCTCGTTTGGCTGTAAGATCGGTTCTTACGACCGGTGTCGGATCAACCACAGCTGGACTTACAGCAACGGCTGTTAGAGTTAGTTACTATTTTACACGCAATCTTTCGCATCTAATAATTACTATTTAAATCTCTTTCTCTCTTTCTCGCCACGCACATGGTGCTAATACGTGTACTTATAGGACGCTGATAGTTGGCATTTAGAAGCTGGAGCATTGGTGTTAGCAGACGGTGGAGTCTGTTGCGTAGATGAATTTGCGACAATGAGTTCGCACGACAGAACTTCCGTACACGAAGCCATGGAGCAACAAACGATATCAATTGCCAAAGCTGGGCTTGTTAGTACGCTAAATTCTAGATGTTCGGTCATTGCAGCCATTAATCCAAGCGGCGGCGAGTTTGAAGACGTAGACGACGAAGAAGAAAAATGGCAAACAAGTTTAGGGGATCCTCTATTATCGCGATTCGATTTAATATTACTTCTAAAGGACAACAAAAACGTAGAGTGGGATCGACTGATGTCAGATCACATCTTACGAGCCATCTACGAAGATAGCGAAATCACACCGCAAACGTAATCCGAATTTACCAATCTTGCCGTTAAAACTGCCACTTGTTGTCAGCTTCACGTTTAACTTTTATTTTATCAGAGATTCAAAGAACAATATTGAGCTTCTAAAATCGGAAGCTATATGGAAAGAAGATACTTTGCGAGAATACTTCGCGCACATACACTCCGTGGAACCAGAGTTAACAAACGAAGCGGAGCTAGTTCTAAGAAAGATTTATCTCTATCATAGATCTAATCCAGATAGAAGGGAAGAAAGAACCACAGTACGACTTCTAGATAGTCTGATTAGGTAGCAAGAGACAAATACGTTTAACCAAATGTTCGATATTACAATTACTGTAAACGTAATTGGAAATGGTTTCTTTTAGACTGGCCGAAGGCCACGCTAGACTAATGTACCGATCAAAAGTTGAAGTTATGGATGCCATATTCGTGGCAAAATTAGTTGGAACGGAAAGTGTATCCGAGGTCGATCTCGGTTGTCCATTTCCAACAGATCCACTGACAATATATAGATCCGAAGGTCGGTAATACCGTATTGTTTTCGTACTAATTTTACGACGTTATTATCGGAACAGAAAATAATTTTATCTAATCACGTTCGGTATCTGATGAATGATATTTTCTCTAATTCCAGGTAAAAAGGTATTGAGTGCTATGGGCTTACGATGCCTGGAAAACTTACTATAAATGTTTCTATTACTCCGTTGCAAACTTTATAATCGATCGTTACAGTGACACAGATACATTACGAATATGTAAACTAAGTCTTTTATTTGTCACTTTCTGGATACTACTTACATAAGTACAAATATACCGGCGTATTTATAAAATTTAAACAACCTGTTATTTTTTATACAAAACAAAATGTACTATTATTCATTTCTATATAATAAAATAATTAATTATCATTGTAAGTAATTTAAACATTGTCTGTTGTGTGTAAAAATATATTTAATAAGCATAATCCGTTTAATTGAAGTCTCAACAAATGATGAGGCCTTTGTCAAACCTTTCGCATATTTCCAACATTTACTTGATATAAATTTTCCAGTCCATTGAGTCGCTTTAGAAGCACCCAATATAAAGTAACAGCAACGATATAACCTAACATTCGTAGTCTATAAATATTATATCGATAATTAATAAATAATTAAACCCGCGTAAAAGTTACTTTTCAAAATATCCCCTACTCGTCCCGCCTTAAACTTCGCGAAGTGGTGTAATATTTTACGAGTCTAAATAACAAGTACTTAATAAAGAAGGTCTGCGTATTACACATTTCAAGGAATGTATAGGATATTACGGGAAAGTTAGAAAACATTTAATTAACGCTTAATAACCAACAATTGAAATTAAACTCTATTCTCGTGGACATAACATTTTTAACTTATTTTGATTTTCAGCAAACTGAATACTATATTCATTTAGAAGTCGCGTATCATTAGAGTATCATAAAAATGTGCCACTAAAATACAAAAGCTAGCAAATATATTTATGTATATAGAAGCAATAATGTAAGAATTAGTGATATGATTATTAATAGCTCACTCCTACTGTAAAGATAAATTATTTTGTGACTCTCTTTAATCGATTTAAACCAAAGGCAACATATACGTCATATATTAGAGGTTGGACAATACACGCGCATTGTGTGTCAATCAGATTTAAAATACTGTTTAAGCAAACATATGTATATATATACTGATTTTTAAACAATCGTTAAAAATATCCGTTAATATTTATGAATTCATGAGAAAATTACACAATCAATTTCTTTGAAGAAAACATGCATAATTCAATTCTAAATACAAGAAATCTCTCTATGTAGCTAGTATAGCTTTGAAGGTCACAATAGATTTTCCGTAGAACATCATGATTCAACGTAACAAGATGGTTTTGCACCAAAAGTAAGAAAATCTATCGATTTTTGACTGAGCGATAAAATATCAGGATACCTGAATAATCAATGCTGGACAGTGGCGCAGTCGCTTAATAACGTGGTTGATTAGCAGCATTAGCCATTTGGGCGCGAACAGCAGTAGCAGCAATGTCACTTGTCGCGCTTTGCACGTGTTCATTGCGCAAGAAAGTTGTAGCAAACTCTCGTTGCGCTTTGGAAACGCTCGCATCAGATGAACGGTAAATACGATGAATCTGTCGGGAATACATTCCTGGTCATTTCGTTCCTCCCAAAATTTTTTAAGCAAATCACAGAATCGATAAATACCTTTGTCAATAATAGCAGATCACCGCACGCTGCGATAACAAAACCAGCGGCAATGAAGAGTAGTAACAGGCCAACAAATACTCCCTTGGCGGTCGAATCGAACATTGAGATAGCCACTATTATGCCGCTGCGATTACGAAAAGTTCAAAATTAGGATTAGGATTAGGGATTGTAAATCCAAATTTGTACTCTAAGATCGAAGTATTACCAAGTTCCAGAACCGGGAATTCCTATAGCTTGAATCGCCGTCACGATTAATTGAAAGAAGAAAACAAAAAAGAACACCATAAAGTTAAACGAGCTGTCGTTCCTGAAAAAGAAAAAAGTAAATATTAATATTCAATAATATTTTCAATGCTAAAATATGAGTATGGAAATGAATACATACTTGAATGCTCTGTACGCTGGTCTAAACCAGCACAAGAACGAGAATGGAGTAAACAGTATGAGATACAATATTTCAAGACCAAATGTTGAGAAATCCCCGTTGCGTAACATCAGCACAAATCCACCGATAACGTTCAGGAGCAAAACACACCCATGGACTGTAATTCGACAAGACACGCTTGTCAAGTAGTAGAAATAATAAATCTATATTAACGTTCGTATATCAACATCTACTAACATATCCACAGACGATAGAGTTGTTTGACTATCTTCTGAAAATCTGTATGAATTTCCACTTCGATATCTTGATAGAAGCATGGTTGGAAGCAGCATTTATCGGGCAAAGGTGGCCAGTTGTTTCGCTTTACTTTAATATAAAAAATTTTTGATTGGCACGTACCATTTAGAAAAGTGTTAATAAAATGCTTCGTTTCTTCTAATTGGACTCACAATAATACGACGAATTTGGTATATCTTCCTCTGCTCTCGCCTTCCTTTCTGGCTCTGACCTTTGCTGAAATGTAGCAATTTTTCAAAGAGGAGGTCGTAGAACATGAAAGTTCAATGTGAAATAGTCTCGAGCGTATTATTTCGTGTACATTTACATCCGAAGAAGGAGACAGGTTGGTTCCGAGGGCCGTATTCACAGTCTGCTGAGGAGTACGAGCATACGAAGGTGGCGGAGCTTCCTGATTGGATGGCTGAAGGGTTGCTGGTTGCTGTGTCGCGCCGACACCTCCGTATAGCGGAGGATTCGAAGCGCCTCTAACCTGCGCGGTCCCTTGTGTACCTTGCTCTGCGAAAGGATTATAATCTTCCAGACCTCTACTAGCTGGCGTAGACGTAACAGCTCTCCTAATTGCAGGATCCTAAACGAATGGAAACATTACCTGTGAAATATTCTTTTCCTATACTATCAATCGCTGAGGACAAGTTAGTTGGTATGGATATGTGCAACGAGTACATTATATAGAGAGGTTCTATATATAGATACAACAGCCATTTAAAGGATTTCTTTATTAATCATAAGTTCACGAGACTACAGACAAATTTCGGGTGACAACTTTTATGTGGCAAAATACAAGATACAACGGTTGAACGATATTTTACTCGAATAATATCCCGAGCCTTTCCTAGGACGAGGAAAAATAAAAATATAAAAGTACTACGAACTGAGAAGAGTTGCGACGCAGCAAGCGTATACGTCTATTGTCTCGAAGGGAAAGCTACAATTCAATTGTATCCATTTAATTTTCATTTGACAGATCTACGTGCAATATTGACCGAAACAGTGTGTGGCTCGTTATAGCCTCTGTTGAAATACTCACCGAAAACGGATCGTTGATATTTGGTTCCCCGAAGGGATTCTCGTCGTAGCCAGACATCTTATCCGTCGTTCACTTAACCACTTCCCAACGTACTGTTGAAAATTAATAAGACTTGAACACACTTAAAATAATCTTATCTAAACCTGTCTATACTTGATGATCCATTGCGCTGCGGTATCATACGGTATCGCCGGCATACTAACCGTTCAGCTTAGAGCCCGTAAAACAACTGCTGCCACGTCTATCATTACCCGACAGCCGTGTTGAATCTGACTTAGGCTTGCTCCACAGCGTGCCAATTCAGCAGTAATTAGTATTCATAAAACGGTGAAAAAGAATATTAGAAACTTATGTAAAGCAGGAATGTATGCTTCTCTACTAGGGGAGGAAATGTCACGTGATGTACAAGTAAGAAATTTGAACGGATCAGAGAACCCGCGTTTATCGTGTGTCTTCTGCGCTTGCGCAGAGGGAAGCGAAGGAAAAAGCGGGAAATGTATCGAAATCAAATAATCTCCGTATAACTTTGTAGTGTCATATTAAAATTCGGATATATTTGTTTAAGATGCACCTCTCTTTGTCACAGGATTCGTTCACGCTCCGATGGCATCTAATTTCCATAAATGTATTACATACATGTGTAGAGAACAGATAAGAAAAATTAATAAAGTAGTACTTTTCAAGGAAACGTTAAGCGTCGCATTAAACCAGATTGACCAGATGTACTAATTTACAGTTCACCTATAAAAGAAAGCCCCTTTCCATTTTACATGGATATGTACGACAGCAAACGATTGACGTAATCATGAGTCAGAAAATTGAAACGTCACATGGACGAAAATGAAGCTTTTGTACGGCCATGGACAGGACGCGAATCTGCACGTAGCCACATGTGCGAGAAGAGTTTCAATAAAGCTGCACAAAGAGAACAGGATACTGCGCTGCGATGCACAACGCAAGTAATTATATTATGTGCGCATTCTGTGCGCAAACGTGGAATCGTTGCATCGCGGCACCTTTCCCTCGTTGACAATTTAGTCGCACGCGCGGCCGAAATTCAAGACCGGCGTGGCACCCTCTCCTCCCTCTTCCCTCGGCAAAGAATATTCTCCGTTCGGAATTTCTTTTTTATATTTCCTGTGGCGGCGGTGCAGCCGGCCTGCGAGCGACAGCCACGTGCCAGAAATAGACATTGGTATCCCTTGTGTTAAATGCGACGCGGGGGGTGCAACGACATTTAAACGTTCTGGATCAACTGGTAAAACACCCTCAGTCCCTTTCAGAGTGTTAGCAAACACGGTTGCATTTTCCTCCGTGCTCGGGAAACTATCCGCTCGTCTAGTGAACTGCAATCTTTTGATCGGACGCGGCAGGGATCAGGGGGCCGATTCACCGTCTGGTTCGCAACGATGCGAATTAATCGTCGTTTAACCAATTGGCTTGATCGAGTCAAGGGTCTGGCCGTAGACGAGACGGTTTAATGAACTTACCAATTACGGTGACCCACGCGTCGGCGACGGATACTTTCGCGAAATCTCCGGCGAATTGAAAGTAAACGCGTAGAACGGAACGTCCGAATTGCCGGGCGTACGATTTGTCGATAAAAGAATCATCGGGCGTAGAACGTGATGGGCAGAAACGGGGCGGGTCCGGTGATCAGAATGTCATCTACCGGTACTCACGCTGCCGGAGGTGTCGAATGTTGCTTTTGCAGATGTTGTACGTGCATACACGTGGAATTCCTCAAGACCATGCCTGGAATTTTGAAGCTGTGCGAAGCGGTACGTTGTACGCGCTAAACGTTTAGGTGTACATTGTAACGTGGGGAGTGATAACTATCAACCGGCTGACGTGTTTGTAGGTAATCAGCGGATTGATACAAAGCTTGCTAATTAATTACGGCCTGAGATACAGTACAACGATCGGCTCCGCTTTTGAAGGGTCTTTGACCACATCCTCCGCTTGCTTCTTGATATCAGCGGTGTTACTCGCCTGCTACATCGTATCCGAGAAATCATACAAATTAATCAGAGCTTCTCTATTCGTAAGTACAGCGCTATTCTCAGCCGGCAGAGAAATAGATTTATTATAAATTTCGCAACAATTTCAGGAGATGATGTTCAATGCTCTAGCTTGTTTCTTGTACATGAGTTCCGCCTCCTATTTGGCATTCTCCACAAAGGTATTCCTTTTACCCGAATATTACATAAGGCCAGGATTCGATGTTTATCCTGCAATGACAGCTGCCTATGTGGGTATAGTTGCTTTGCAAATTCTCCTTCCAATATCTCATTTATTATCTAAAGTATTCTGTTAACTTTCACAGACTTTGAGTGGCTTCGTTGGAGTATTGCACGGAATAGATGCATATTTCTCCTATGTGCATTATAGAACCGGAGGATGACTAGTAAATTCACCTAATAATGAGTTTTTGATTTATGAAAATACCCTGAATACCGAGTCGCAAGAAAGTCGACGATCGAAGAAACATATGTACAGAGTAAGTAAATTGCACAACTCATTTTAAGTAGTTACAATTAAGCAGAGTTGGGAAAAATGTAATCTAATTACAACTTACAAATTACGATTAAACTGTAATTGTGTAGTTGATTACACATTATTTTCTGTAATCGTGAATTTATTTAGTTGATAAAATTGTGGTCAACCACCTACATTAACGATTACAGAAAATAATGTGTAATCAACTGCACAATTGCATTTTAATCATAATTTGTATATTGTAATTAGATTACATTTTGCCCAACTCTGCAATTAAATCATGCGAAGGAGGAGACTTTGCGACAGATAGCCGACCGTTTGATACAACAAATTGTTGGCTTCGCAATCATGGCCGATGAAAGTGAAAGAAATTGTTCAAATGCGTGCTCGCGTCAAATGACAGTGATAGTTTTGTCGATTTGTTTCTAATGACAGTGATTTTTGTTTATAGAGCGGACTGCTGCGTATCCGTGCATTAAACGACATTTCCATAACAACGCCGCTATCGGCATCCAGTTTATGTTTATACAGGCTTTATGTAAAATGAATATAAATAAAGTACAGCCATACACGTAGCTCATACATTTTTTCGGAATGCGCTTACGTAATCGCGGGGAGTGTGTAATGGGAACTCATAAACGTGATAGATATTTTATCCAGGGCAAGGATGGCGAGTAATTTTGAGGACGACTGTACAAAAGCTGTGCAGGTCGTTTCAATGCGTACCAGGGTATACGCGGTTCCCGTTCCCGTTCCCGGAGAATGAATGGAAGTTCTACACGTCGGCGTAGCGTCGATCCTCACGGACTACGTCGGAGAGTCCGCGAGGTTTCTCTTTCCTCCTTGCCCCGCCTACCACTTCCCTCGACCCGTCAAGCATAGCTGGGGTCCCTCTTTCTTCCTCTTTCGACCCTTAATGCCAAGTCTCTGTCCCACACGTTCAGTTTCCGTTCCTCTCGTGGAGGCCTCACCGAGCATATCGCATGACTCGAGGCATGTGGCCGTCAGTTTACTTCGGGACCTCGAACCGGTCGATCCGCGAACGATTTCGATCGCTCTCCGTGAATAAGGTGAGCCAACAACTGGATCAAGAACATGGGTCTGCGCGTCAGAAGCATCAACGACAGCCTTGGACTACCGTCCTCGTCGAAAGGTAATTCATCCAATTGAGAATTCTTTTCCATCGCGATTGTCAATTGCAAGAAAATGTGCGGTGAATCCATTCACGGCGGGTTGGTGCTAAGTAGTCGGAAGAACAGATTTCACCCGGATGATGTTTCGGAGCTGTTTGCTCGCGTACTTCGTTTGCACACAGTCAGTTGCTACAAATCTTATATGAAGCTCAACAGGTGCCAACGCCAGAATCCTGTTCCGGCTCGATTCGAAGGATCAACCCACAAACAGATATACGAGTACATGTATACCCTTACGCAGTGATATTGGCGTTGCTTCCGTTTTTCTTTCCTTTTTCTAATCGTCACGAAATCTGACAGGGTGATCTACTTCAGTGTCACGTAACGACGAGACGAAAAATCACATCGATACTTTCTCTATGGGCACCAGTACCAGTGCAACTATCCCGATTTCACTTTTCGTACAAACCATTCGAGATCTAGTTTCCGAAATAGTCCAACATCTTTGCAACTGTGCTAGGCATATTTGTTTAAAACAAACAGCAGAAAGCATCGCGGAACACTGAATATCGTCGCGTCCATCGCGTCGGTGGAAAGCCGAGAAGGTGGTACGTACAGGTACCGATGAAATCATTGAATCTGCTGGCCTGTCACAAACACAATCGCGCGCAGGTAATGACAAGTATGTGCCTATACCTACCGGTTGCATGGCCCAATAACTGCTTGTGATGCTTTGTCGTTTGAAGGACAAATCATTGTAGTTATACGTTCATTTGTATCGATTCGACGTTCAGTCTAAGTTGTGATAGAAAAAATACAGATTGGTTGTTTAATGCTCGTTCTCCGTTAGCATGCTGTTTCCGCGAAACCTCGATTGTTCAATGTCATTGGAATGGGATGCTGGGAATCAATCCTACAGGCATATAACATAAAAATCTGTTGCTGTACGTTTTACGCGCTATGCAATTGTTATCGCTTATCTTTGAAAGCGATGTCGCTGACAGGTACGCCTCTCACATGGAGAAATCATCGACAGATAGTTGGTATAGTTGGTTACGGTGGGGCGTTAAATGCACGGAGACGAATCTTGTCCCCGGAGAATGCGGCCAATCTACGTCAAACTAAAGCATATTGCTGAATAAAAAAGTGATCGGTCAGATACTGCAGGAACAGTTATTTCGCTATCCTGGACGCGCTTCGACTCTCTGCACCGTTAAGCGTTTTAAAAGTTTTGGAACGTGACTTCTATGCACGCAGAGTTGGTCAAAAACGGTTTGAGTAGCAAAGCTGCCTGTTTGATCAGAGGGTCTAGGGTTGGGTCTCCGTAAATACTTCAGACCCTTCTTCTTCCTGTCCCATAGGCCATACGTCACCGGGGTGGCGTACGTGCCTCGAAAAACGTTGCCGATGGGTTCTACCGAAGAACGGTAAACGTCTCTGTGACGTCAATCGCGGGGAATAATGGAATTCCCTTTCTTTCCTTTCTATGGAAATGCCTCCATTCTTTTGTTCGGAAGCAAATCGATTGCGTGAAATAAAACACGTCAGCGTTACTTTTTCGAGCGAGTCGATGCAGAAATTGGGCCTCGCGACACGGCTGGGTCGTTGACCGTGTTTCGTAGTCCGTGATCTTACATAAGTCGAACAATTATTGCGAAGTAACCCCGGAAACGTATAGAATTCACTTGGTCGTCGAAAGTACACGGAGCGAGAGATTTTGATAGCGATTCAAAAGCTTTACCATCCACAATTTTTATTAACATCGCTGGGAACCATTTCTGTTTCAGGGGAAGTGTCGTGGTCAACCACAGAGACACCTTTTACTTCCGAAGAGGAGGACGCGATAGTAACTCTGGTTGTAGTCGTTATTGGTATCATCGTGGCCATAGTGATACTATTTTCGATGGGCATCTTCATCGACTGCAAGCACCAGTACGTAAAATCATGTTGGACATCTGCCCCTTCTGACAGGGTGAATATAAACTGTAAAGGAACGAACCGACTGATTGTTTGCTAACGTTTCAGGAAACAAGACGCGCTGAAGAAAAAGAAGCTCAAACTGAGAATGCCACCGATCTCTCGGATAAGAAGAAGTCACAAGGATGACGCGAAATCCTTAGCATCGGAAATGTGCCCGAATGGTGCCAGCGAGACTAGCTTTCGAACCAGAGATGCGATAGTTTGATGCAACCGCGTTACATCCACCTTCAATGGAAACCAGAGCCAAAACGCTAGTGGTTTTCAGCAAAGCTCTTTGATCAGCTGAGAAAAAGTGATTTTTCCGATAACATTATTTTAGGCCTCGATCCAACGAATGAACCAACTTTTCCTAATGATACGTGCATCCACCGCAAAGTGCCTTGGATGGAGATTATTCCTGTAGCTGTGATTTACATATCGTTATTTATCTGATAGTCACTAAAATCTCTCGATCGCATCGATCGCATTTAATGATCTGCCTAGAATATTCTCACGAGCCAACGTAGGTTCGATTCGGAATAATCGCAAGCGGAAATAATGCGAAGCCAGTTGTATGTACATACATTCGAATGTTAGTGTTTGCTCAAATCAACAACCTCCATTCCCTCGATTACTTAACGATACGAATTTACAATCGTGTGTCGTGGATAAACGTGAACGTTTAAGCAGGCGCGTAAAAAGTGTACGAATACAGGTGTTTCTCGTCACGAACCGAGTCACAAATCGGGTACGAGCAATCGCTTTCTATATTTTTATAGACGCGATGCGTTTCTGTAAAACTGATTCGTTCCGACCGTGATACTGCCGAGGTTTCAATGTCTAGTCATACCTTCGGCCTTGTAACGATTCGAAAATGAAATATCGTTCTGGCGAAGCCAGAATCTCACGAATTTATCGCGGATCGTTCGTTCAAGCGTATCCAACGTCAACGATTCGTAAGTCGACGAGTGATTACAAAGTTCGAAAAGAATACAGACGTTACTATCGCGAACGTTTCATGATTCAACGTTCGAATCGTATATTACGTGTACATATGTTCAACAGTGTATATATAATATTATAAGTGGTATTATCTGAAAGTAAAAGATTTTATTACCACGTACGTGGCTGTCTTCTTTTATACGCCTGTGCAGGGTGCATGTACATACCCTCCACAGTCCACAGTGAGAGGGAATTGTAATATTATGCGACGTAAACTTTAATCGCATCTGGAAATACAGTACGTCAAGATAAAAATATGAAAATACATTCGTACGAAATTTCACGAGAGTGGAATGTTTATCCTTAGGTATGGACGAATATTTCATTGTAATGGCCCGTCCGAAAGTATTGAAACCTGCAGAAGGTTGACCATCGACTGGCTTTATTCTTGTCCTTAAAAAGTCTGGTGTCATTGTGGCTTTGGTCGTCGATAAAATATTGTACAGGAATCATAGTGTAATTGGCAATACGATCGTGTATCTTCTCTCTTGTTATGCCGCTGCTTCTGCATTGAAAAGCGGAACGGTGGTGGGTCAGGAACCAAGGCTGTTTTGCATCCACGAGCGAATCAGGGACGTCTGAGTACCATCTCCAACAGAGCCATTCGAACGTAAACGCCGTTCTCGGCTTGCCGGAAGTAAGCGGCACGTGGATCCGTATCGAATTCCGGACTGATCTCAAAAACGCGGGGCAAAGGATGCATCACTATCATCTTCCTCTTCGCCCGAGACATCAGCTGTGGCGATACTACGAAGTGTCCGCAGACCTGCAAAACGGCAAACATTTCCAACGTATCGATGATGAATGGGATGCATTTCGTCCCATCCGATCGCAGGATGAACTTTGATTATTCGCGCAAGACCCAGAGGAAAAGATAACTCGTGTCAAGGCTAAGACGACTACCTATCTCCCTTCTTCCACTGCAAGCAGATTAAGCTCGTGGTGATTCTATTATCTCTGTCTGCTTTTAAATGTTGAATACGTTTATCTATTATCAAGACCTCGGCCAAGGTCTCGCGTATGACGCGAACCCCACCCCTTCCGCATGCTAATGAATTTGTCGCGCAGAACTTGAAACTGGTTACGATCCTACTCGGGACAACCTGACCCGAGTAGGATCAGTTTTATATGAGCGGTTACATACCTGCCGGTATTCCTCCTGAGTGGCAAAACGTTCTTTCTGAATGCGAGTCATGTACAGAACGTCCGTGTCAGGTAGAGCGTCCTCGAGGGTGGAAAACTTCTCCTGGGGGATTCCCCGCTCGGACACGTACTTTACCACGTGGTCAGGCATCCCAAGGCCGTGGGGACATACGTAACGAAGCTCGACATTGTACAGAGTGAGCAACCTGTACCAGAGAGCAAACGTTCCCGGGTTATTAGTCGCGGCGCGGCGTGACGCACGCCATTCGAATAGAAGATAAGATCGGTCAAGGACGCGGGTCAAGGTTTATGGACTCGCGAAATATTTGCCGATACGCAACTCACCTTGCCAGGGAGTGGACAGTTCTGCCATGTTTCAAATCACCAACCATGGTGATTGTCAGGCCATTCACGGTACCGATCTCGTCTCGTATCGTGAAGATATCGAGTAACGCTTGCGTTGGGTGTTCACCTACTCCGTCACCGGCGTTCAACATAGGTTTTCTACAGTGTTGAGCTGCTCTCTGAATAGTTATGGACAAAACGGTAAACACGTGTACCTATCTCTTCTATTTCGAAGTTGCGTGTGAAATCGATTAAGTTGGAAAATCAAGGCTCACCGATACTGCACCTGGTTCGGGATGTCGGAGGACAACGACGTCGGCATATCCAGCCATAACTGCCACCGAGTCTGTAACAGACACGTGAAAAGGAAAGGAATTGTCTACTCTATCCTCGCAGATGAAAGGTTCACGGCATTACAAACCTTCTAGAGTCTCTCCTTTCTTCACCGAGGACGTAGAACCGTCCATGTATATCACTCGGCCTCCAAGGCGCTCCATCGCAGCGGCGAAGCTGCAAGAAGTTCGCGTGCTAACTTCGTAAAAGATCAAGGCCATCAGTTTTCCCTGTTCGAAGAGGACAGTGAATGATAATCATTACATTCTAAGGAACAGCTATGTACCGTTACACTCTGTGCCGTTACAAGCTACAATTCTTTACCCGAAGAATGTGATCGAGGGGTCGTTCCCTTCTAACAGCATTACGAAGGAACTCCGCGATGTGGAAGAGGTCCTTCAGTATCTCCTTATGGAAAATATCCACGGACAGAATACTGTGCCCGATCAGACTATTACTGGTGTGGACAGAGGGCACCGGTGCAACGGATGTCAGGAAAAGATTAGGATTGCTGTCGCTCTTGTATTTCATCGCAGTACTGATTGGAAGGGGTGAAATGGTCCGTTGATGCGTCGGAAGTTTCAAGAGCTCGCGAGAGTCCACTTCCACAGCAAAGTGAACGTTTGATTTGTGTAACGCTGGCTGCAATAGGTGCGCGTATGACTCTGAAAACGCGTTTCAGTGGTATGTAAGTATTTCAAAAGATGAAAGGTTCGTTTGGACAAAGAAATATATGTTTGTACCATTTTGAGCATCTTCTTCCGACATATCTACTATCCGTTCCGAGTAATTGGTGTACTTTTCGCAATTCGGCGACAAAAGACCATCCAAAGCCGAGCTTGGTCGACTAGTTACGTCCACCACCGGCCCATTCATGGAGGCTTGGTGTTTCGCTTTCGCTTGAATTTCTCTAATATCCTGCCCGAAACCGGGATTTACCAGAATCTGCCCTTCGACGTAAGCAACCTCGCCTCTAAGAACTACCCTGTGCACCGATCCCCGAACCTTTGTCCCAGCGAACGGCGTCCACTTTGATTTACTAAAGGGCATGGCCTCCGGAATTACCCATTCATCCTCCAAATCCACTTCTATGTAGGTATTTGGCTGATCTGGTATATTGAAAATCCTTTTCGGATTTTTGTATAATTTCTCCACCACGTCCTGAAAAGAGGGGGCACTATCTTTTATCGTACTTAGTGGTCGTTGCATTTGTATATGTGGCAGTGAACCTTATCTCGAGATGAAAACATGTAAAAAATAGTTTATGCGTCATGCACAATAATGGACGTTACAGTGTATCTCGATCAAAGCTGTGAATCATTGTTCACATCTCGTGAAAGTAAAAGTATGCCATCGGAAGGTGGCGGTTTCGAGTTATCGATCAAAACGATGGCGTGTACCTCCATCGTCAGCTTTCCTTCGTGGACGGCGGTCAGCAAAAGTGGAAGCATGGTTTCGAGTCCAGGGAATCCGGGTGGTGGTTTCTCGGTGGATTTCTCTTGAACCGTGTGTGGTGCTTGAACATTAAAAAGCTTATTCGGATCATCGTACTTATCGAAAGACTAACGAGAGGAATAGAGTTGACACAGAGATAGAGCAGGGCTTACCGTGATCCGTCGCGAAGCAGTCGATAACGTCCAAATTTTCCCAGAGAGCTCGTTGATCTTCCCTGGTCCCTAATATGGGTCTCACTTGGCCTCGTCCATGCCCAATGCGGTCAAGATCTTCTTCGCAGAGGAACAAATGATGGGGGCACACCTCGCACGTGACGACCATTCCCTGAGCAAACGATTAACATAAAGATACACCCCGCCATCCGTTAAGGTTAAGGGGGAACACCACTGTGACGGCCGAAAAATAAGCCATTTTTAAGAATTTTTTTTCAGGAATAATTTACAGTTTTCATAGCTAATTTTTATTACCTATATTTAATACACTGTCTTAAGAGACTATACAAAACAAAATTAATAGAAAAACATCCATAAATTTTAATATATTAATTAATCTTCTAGACTATGGAACAGCATATCCGAAATCAAATTTAATTTTTTTTTTATAAACTATATGAGTGTAGTTTCCGTTGTACGTACGGATTCTTTGATTGAAAACAAATTTGTTGAAATACGCTCGGAAAACTGTCCATCTTATTCGCGGATTTTCGAAACTTTTCTTCTAAACCGCACCATTTTTACAAAAATAATTTGTTTAAGAAATCGGTACGTACAACGAAAACTACACTCATATAGTTTATAAAAAAAAAAATTAAATTTTATTTCAGAGATGCTGTTCCATAGTTACACATTCGACCAGCTCGCGTGAGGAGGTCTAGAAGATTAATTAATATATTAAAATTTATAGCTGTTTTTCTATTTATTTATTTTTATATAGTCTCTTAAGACAGCGTACTAAAAATAGACAATAAAATTTTTTTATGAAAACTGTAAATTATTCCTGAAAAAAATTCTTAAAAACGGCATACATTTCCGGCCGTCACAGTGGTGTTCCCCCTTAAGGGAGAACTTCACCCACATAACTGTAAGCAGACAGACGTACTTTCTCTTTAGCGGCGCGTATAATTTGGATCTCCTCCTTCCGCGCTACATGGCACACGTGGATAGGTCTATTGTGTAGTCCGGCCAATAAAAGAATCGCGGCTGTTGTTTGACCTTCGGCATGTACGCAAAGGGGGTATTTCTTTGGCCAGCTTTGGAAGTGCTGCAACGATGGAAGCCGCACGTGTACATTCACAGTATAAAATTAGTGATTACCTATCATTATCTTCCGCGGTAAGACGTTATCACTGAGGCGTGTAATCCCCACCTTGTTTTTTTAATGGAAGTAGGATTATTATATTGAGGGCAGCTGGATGGGCAGCGTCTATGTTTTGATGTACCCAAGGTCGCAAACGTACCTTAATCCATACGGTGAGATCTGTCAATCGGAGGGTTGTAAACGTTTCATTTAGATACATTTTCAGACCTGCAGCCAATGGTGCTAACTCCGGTGTTATGCTGTAATTGTCCGACGAAGCGCCGACAAAGATTGCATAATCGCACCTCGCGTTGGTAAGAGCGCGCTGCAATAAGACTCGGTTGTAATAGAAGAAATTCGACGAAGCGGGTCAAGTTGGTCCTTACTTCTTTGGCCAGGGCGAAAGATTGATAATCAACCACAGCTGGATTCGTATTGGGCATCGCGAAGATCATAGTGATGCCGCCAGCAAGCGCAGCGGCTGTGCAAGAAGCAAAATCCTCTTTGTAAACCGCGCCAGGGTCACGCGTATGCACGTGAACATCGATGAAACCAGGAAGTTTGATCATCATTCGCGAAGACACGCAGTCTGTATGGGTTTTCATGCGGGGTGCGTGCCCGCCGAGCATTCTCATTGCCTGCGGAACAGACGTAAGCGAAGAATGATGTCGGTTCCCGATACACTCGCACAGCGGTATCACCACTAATACAGACGTAGGTAGCTTTTTTCTCAATACCAAAACGGACTTTAGAACTGGTAGATATATAATTGCGCCCGGCAATTTGCGAAACGGATTGTGTAATCTTTATGTGGGTGGTAATTGGTATTTGGCGAGTCGAGATTATTTCGTCAAAATGACAAATCGGCGTTCGTACTCACTTCGACGAGTAATTTGGCGCATTTCACGTCCGTGATCAAGGGGACAGAATAATCAACGGCAAGTCTCCTAGTACGGTATCCATGCGTCATGAAATTAGAAACTCGTCTTGCGCCGCCGTTCCTCATTGGTAAATTAATTATAAGATCGAATTGTTTCTTGGAGAGGAAATCGGCCAAGTGGCGCAGCTCGCTCGGGCTTGAATCTTCGTTCATGCTGATATTCTCGAAGGTCCATTGTACCGGTTCCACCTATATTTAAAACATTCCAAGGTGTGGTAGCCGGAACACATTTCGTTGAAAATATTATATTCCAACACACTATCTCATCTTATTGTTAGTGAACTGGATCACAATCATTGTATCTACAGCTTATCAATTCTACCATTGTGGGTGTCCACAGAATGAGACCTGACGTATCTAGGTATGTGATAATAATCGTCAGATAAAGTTTCCCTAAATCGCTGGCATTCTATCAATCAAGGTAAAAAATTATCGGGCCACTAATATTCACGTGTACCTATTTCAGTTAAATATTTATTCAATGATACTATTATTTCCGTAACACATTCTCATCGAACGGGGCATTAATTACACGCGTAAGAAGTTGGATCGACTGGTGTTAGCAGTCGACGCAGCTTCACCTCCTTCCTTGAGTCCTACTCGTGAAATCATCTGAAACGCTATCATATGGGAATACCTCGACCGTGCTTTTGCAGCTGGACAATTTTTCATGTTCAACATATTTGTCGATAGCCGATAGCAAAGCACCGATTAAAAGCAGCCTGTTTCGTAGCTCGATAACGAGATAGCTAGGTATTTATCGGCAGCGGTACCCCGCGACTGTATCACTATCTCATCGATGACTGTGGAATACGTGTCATCTCGTGCTCGCTCGCGTCATGTTCGCGGGCGTTGAATCCCCTGTAGAGTGTCAGGATCAACGTCTCATAGTTTCCTTCCTGGTAAAGTGAACAGGGAGGAGAAGCTTATCGGTGTGAATAGTTTTGAGAGTGCGGTTCTTTTTTAACGGAAGCCAGAAATGGGAAATTCCAAGTCGAAGAACAAGAATGGATTACGAGGGAAAGCTGGACGCAACAAGAAAGTCAAAGGTAACGATTTATCATCGACTCGGGACGAGGAATACGAGGATATTGAACTTCGCTTGCTGAGAAGAGCGATCCAAAGCAACCCTGAAGGATTTGTCCTAAACAATCTGATAATGTGTGCCCAGTTCTTCAAGAATTACGAAGAGTAAGTTGTCGGCTTTTAAATAGGCTAGCATGACCAACGGTTATTGCAGATAAATATTTATGTATATCCACATATAGGTATTAGGTAACAGCTAATAAGAATAATGACGCCATTCTGTAAATTTTCTTAAATAGTGATTACTTAGATATACTGATACCGGTCGGAATTCAATTCTTCGTAATCTAATCAGCGCGTGGACGCAAGTTGTGTATGGTTTAAGTAGCCATTAAAAATAACTGCTTCTCTATCACGATAAATATACTCTTCGGTTACGATGATGAATTTTTCAAGCCACCGGCCAGAAAATGATTTATAACGAGATCCCTTTTCAGAGAAATCGAGCACGCGAAAGAGGCGTTGGTCTCGTCGCGCGAAACGGAATTCAACAAGCATTTACCGCCGCAAAAGCACGTTCTACTGCCAGATGTTCTTCAAGAGCATATCGCTAAAAATGTCGGCTTCACCTCGACAAGACAAACTCTTCGTACGACCATCGAACCGCTTCATCCGGTCCGGATTTATACTGTTCACGATAACATCGAAATCACGGAGCAGAGCTATTCGACTTATTACAGTAGCGTGAACGATTCGATCATGTACAATATATTTCTTAAGCCCACGGAACACGAAGGTAATCGATAATACGCGGTGGTATGCGATAAATCCTAACTTTACTGCTAACGAAACCCATTCGTGTCACCAGGGTACGTTCAGCTGCAACTGCTCGAAGAATTCGGTATGCTGAAAGAGACGAGGAGGGAGGACGAAATAGATCTGTCGTCGATAGCAGAGGGCGACGACGAACTTTACAGCGACGGGGACAGCATTTACGGTCCGAAGCCACCTACGAACCTGATCTTGACCAAAAGGTCCAAACAGGGTATGCTGAACTCCAAGAGTTCCAAGTATGGGCACACGAGGTCCTTGCCGAATCTACATGACGACGAAATTCTGCCCGAGGATCGAGAAGCTCTGACTCGTTCCAACCGTAACGTTGGAAACAGTACCGACTACGAGAACAGCTCGTCGGTGGAGGATCAAAGGCATCGTAGCAAACGAACCTGGTCCAAGGGAGAGCTGCTCAGAGCGGAGCGTCGGCGATACGAGAAGCAATCGCCACGGACGAAGCTGCAAGGATCCAACGATAATAGTCGCACCAGCAGCATCACTTCCGGATACCGATCCGACAATAACGCAATGGACAGCGACAGCAGCTGCAATCCCATGCAAAATTTACGGCTCAGCCAAACCTCCAACAGCGAGGAGATAAACGAATCTTGGATAACGAATGCCGAATTTCCGAATCGTTGCTTCAAACGGGTTACGTACACGGTGGACGGGAAGCTGTACGACCCGAGGGAAGAGAAAAGGCAGCTGTTGAATAGCAAACAGCGAAGGATCAAGCTAGCACTGAGGAAACACAATTACGACTTATTTTACACGAGCAGTACTGAATTCATGAAGCATTTCATCAACATTTTCGCGTATCGATTGGCCGATTCTTTCGGCTTCGATCGGGAATGCGTGGAGGATGTGAGACGCGAGGGATGCGTCCTCTATTGCGACAAAGTTATGATCTCCAACACGTTCAAGCACAGTCGTATCGAACAGTACGAGATCATGCCCGCCATTTGGTTGCAATGGCCTATCTGTGCTCAAGAATGGCTGGACAGACCGCGGAGTACGTGGCCCGACTACAACGACGTCGAAAAGATCAAGGATTCTGGATGCTACGTGGTGCCGGAAGGCTTCGTGCCCAGAAGAGGAAGCAGTAATCTGATCGAGGACCTCGAATGGCAGCTGACATTCCCAACTGCGGAACGATACCTAGAGACCTGTATGACTCAGGCCCAAGTCCAAGTGTACCTGATCACTCTGATGCTCCACAAAACCTTCATGAGACCGGTCCTCGATACCATATTCGGCTTAACCGCCGCTCACATCAGGCACAAACTCTTTTGGATGATCGAGGAAAACGACAGGCCGTCCAAGTGGCCCGAGAACAGAATGGGCGAGTGTTTGCTCACGTTATTAAACTCCCTTTATCACAACATCAGCCAAAATGAACCTACGCTTAGGGATTACTTCATCAGGGGTAGGAATCTCTTTCAACGGGTACCGTGCGAGCACCTATTGCACACGCAAAAGCAACTGAAACGTATCACCGAGAATCCGGTGATGTACGTCTTCCACGCGATGGAGAATATTCGATACAGCGAGAACTTCTTCCCGCGATTAGACTTCGAGAGCCTGTTGAAAATACTAACGGCGGACACGCTGACGCTGATCAATCCGGCTTTGGCCCAGCAAATCTCCAGGCCAATACCGGAAACAAGCGAGAACCGCGTCTCGCAAGAAGAGAAATATGGTACAGCCGGATTTTGGGACACCGTCAGGAACCAGCGAAAGAAGCATTCCGCCCAGTTGGTCACCAATAGAACGCTGATTAATCCCCGCAAAGCTACGGATTCGATCATTGAAATCTCGGTAAGTTTCGTATCACGGTGAGATGGATATCTTTTGATGTATGTCAACAGATAACACACCCGCCCCATTACAAGTACCCCAATGCTCCGTTCTTAACGCGTGCCATATTCGCACTTCACCTCATTCATGACTTTCTCTTCCTCCTCGGAATTTTTCTACGCAAACGATATGAACTCAACACGTACACATTTCTCCGATCGGTAAAAATCGGTCCAATTAATCTATCTTTGCTGTTATATTCTAATCTTATCTCTAATACCCTAACGATTACAAAGAAACGCGTTCATTTAGCTTGTACGTTTTCAGATACGGTGCGCCGGGTTGGAGGGTCCAAGGTTATGCGCTCTCCTAGATTTCTTCATACGGCATTTCATTAAAATAGCTGAACGGTGTACTCAATATCGGGCCCATCGACAGAAAGCCATTTATTTGGACCAAGCCGATCGGCTGTCAATCCTGCTCTTCGAACACCAACGATACAAGGACGACGCCAGAGCTTATCGCGACAAGATCAAAGTTCTGAGGAAAAAGAACGCGACCACGAGGTCGCCGGAAGATCCGCCCGAGACGCCCAAGAGAAATCAAGAAGCAGCTATATTTGTTTCATCGCTGAAAAATCGATTCGCACACGAATCCCCGCAACAAGTTCCCACTACGCCCACTGCGCCAAAGACGAGAAAAGAGCAACCAAGGAAACCATCGAATCAGAGTATCCAGAGTGACAAGACCGATCAGAGTATCACTACAGCTATCATTCACGAAGTGCAATACGAAGAGCCGGACGAGCAAAATTTGAAAATCCCAGCGGACGAGACATCTCCGATTTCAATGGCAACCGAGAGCAAAACTTCGGAATCAAACGCTACTGACAAGCCCCAGAAAATCGTGATGCTTCTCGAGAAGCCCAAACCTATACCGGGCGAATCCACGTACATTTAACGATATGCTGGAAAAAAGTTTATTTACTCAGTCGATCGCTAATAAATTCAAGTGCCCGATTCAATTAGGCACCGCCTTAGTAATTTATTCTTATTTATACTCGAAAAAGACTGAACGGGTTTCTCACCCCGAAGGCTAGTAGAACGTTTAAAGCCTAAGTAAATAGTGTGAAAGATGCTCTCGATAGTTCACTTGTAGCATGTACTTAAGCATATTTAAATATATATTGTACGTTTTTCAGAGAAGCCGCGAAGCGTAAAGACTGCTTTTCACTTACCTCCACGCCGTGTTCGGTGTAGAAATCTGCTGTTCCCATGCTGGCGTACAATTTGTATCCCATCTTTCGGAGGCTGCGAATAGACGGTAGGAATTCCATTTTATGCTGCAACCGGAACAGATTAAGTCTAAACATCGTTTCAGCACCGCATCGAAAACCTTAGACCGAGGAGAATTATTACCTTAAAGCTCCCTATCGACAGCAAGATGCCCTTTTGCGGTATGTGAAAGCCGGTGCTCATCATTCCTTTTAAATAGGCCTCGTATCGGTTATCCCCGAAACAAGCCACTTCCCCCGTGGAAACCATCTCCACGCCAAGCATCACGTCCGCGCCTATTCGTTTAAACATAGGTTCGAGTGATTTGATAGTTGGACTTGAGCGGATTTACGTTCTTACCAGCAAGCCGCGAGAAAGAGAACTGTGGAACTTTAACACCGACTTTGCCGCAGCCAGCAAGAATGTCGATAGGATCGACAGGCTCCCCGACGATTAGTCGCGTGGCCATAGCCACGAAATCGTGGTCCAGGGTCTTAGAAACGAAAGGGAACGATCTCGATACTCTGACGTTACATTCGATCACTTTCAACTCGTTGTCCTGTGAAGAGAAAACCGATCGGTTAGCCAGCGATTCGACTTGGTGTTGCATGTCCGAGATCAATTATTTATTACCTTGGCGATCAGCTGCATATTGAAGGGACCTGTTACACCGAGGGACGCAGCAACAGCTTTCGATATTATTCTTATCTTCGTCAAGGTCTCGGCATTGATGTCCTGCGGCGGAGTGACGAGAGTAGCGTCGCCGGAATGGACACCGGCGTTCTCCACGTGTTCGGACACCGCCATGCAAAGGATAACTCCGTCGTAGGCAACTGCATCCACGTCTATTTCCTTGGCTTCGAGAATAAACTTGGATATCACCACTGGATGCTCTTTGTTCACCTCGCTGGCGTTTTTCAAGTACGACTCAAGATCGTGGTTCGAGTGTGCCACGTTCATGGCGGCCCCGCTCAGCACGTAAGAAGGGCGAACCAAGCAAGGATAACCGACTTCGTCGCAGAACTCGATAGCAGACTTCAAATTGGTCAATTCCTTCCATCTAAACCATCACCACGTTCCCGTTAAACTTGCCCGATTCTCCATTACACGTATACACATACATATGTACGTTACGATGACGTTCGTTTACCTAGGCTGCGAGATACCAATGCCGTCCAACATGCGAGAGAACTTGAAACGATTTTCGGCGCCGTCAACAGATTCCGGCGAGGTGCCGAGGATCCTAGCCTGTTGCCTGTGAAGGTCCATAGCGATATTATTTGGCAACTGGCCACCCATTGATAAAATTATACCCTCTGGGCATTCGTGATCGTATATGTCCATTACGACTTCGAACGATATCTCCTCAAAGTACAATCTGTCGCTCATGTCGTAGTCTGTACTGACAGTTTCGGGATTGTAATTCACCATGATCGTTTTCCTCCCTAAATTTCGCAGCTCGCGCAAGCAACTGACAGCGCACCAGTCGAATTCTACCGAGCTACCGATTCGATATACACCGGAACCTAAGAGAAACGTGGAGGGACTTATAAAGCGCTGCTAGCAGTCGGCCGTAATTGGACGTGAATCTATAATCAGCCTGTTAACTTACCGATCACCATCGTGTACCCGCCAGGGAATTCCACATCGTGCGTGGTGCCGTTGTACGTTAGAAAAAGGTAATTCGTAGTGGCTGGCCACTCGGCAGCCACCGTGTCTATTTGCTTCACCATCGGCCGGATGTTGCTTTCCTGCCTCTGTATCCTGACCGCCAGTTCCGAGCTCTTCACTACCGCAGCAATCTGCTTGTCGGAAAAGCCGATTTGCTTCGCGCGCAGCAGAACGTCGTGCGACAATTTCGTATGGTCTGTATTCTCCAGCACCGTGTAATAGTCGATAATGTTCATCATCTTGTGCAGAAACCATCGGTCTATCTTGGTCAATTCGTACAATCTATCGATGGTATAGCCAGCCTTCATAGAAGCAGCGAGAGCAAACATCCTCTTGTCCGTCGGTTTCTCCAATTCTTCGTCGTTAGGAGCCTTCACGTAGGGATCGAAGCCGTTAATGTTCTCGTTCACCATTCTCAAGGCTTTCTGAAAGGCTTCCTCGAATTTGCGACCGATCGCCATCACTTCTCCCACACTCTTCATAGAGCTACCGATCTGAAATCAACGAGAACTTACCGTTTACCCTGCAACGTTAAGGGGGGATTGCGCCTTGCTGGGCTGAAAAATGTAATTCTTTCTGAATTTTTTGCACAAAAACGGTTCGACGAATTAATGTGAGGTGTGGCAGGCTATTGCATTGTATCTTGAACTATTGTTCTGAATTTTGGTGTGACAGTGAAAAAAAAGCATGGCAGATACAGAGAGAGCGTTGAAAAATAATCGGGTGGTGCTGGCGTTGACGAAAAGTACTATAAGGGTTATCCGAAACCCAAAAAGGAAAAGAGATTCTTAATCTATATGAATGTGGCTATCGGTGGTAGTAGATTTATTGCCGTATCTGTTACCGTTTCTTTTTTATTTAAAGAAGTGTTCCCGATTTTAGGGCAAAACCTGTTTCAGCCACATACAAACCTGTATCACCATCTTCTTCAAAAGGCTGCCATTTTAACATTTTTTTATTTTACTTAATCTACTGCCACCGATAGCTACATCCATATAGATTAAGAATCTCTTTTCCATTTCCTGTTTCGAATAACCCTTACAGTACTTTTCGTCAACGCCAGCACCACCCGATTATTTTTCAACGCTCTCTTTGTATCTGCCATGTTTTTTTTCCGTCACACCAAAATTCAGAACAATAATTTGAGATACAATGAAACAGCCTGCCATACCTCAAATTAATTTGTCCAACCGTTTCTGTATAAAAAATTCACAAAGAATTACCTATTTATCAGCCCAACAAGGCGCATTCCCCCTTAATGGGAATGGACACTGGACATGTAAGTACAGTGTAGGCACATGCATAGTGCATACTTACCTTTGTGCTAACTCGTTGAAATTTCCCGAGATCCCATCTTGGTATCTTTACGACACAGTAGTCGAGACTGGGCTCGAAGCAAGCGGTAGTTTTCCCGGTGACAGAATTCTGGATGTCCGGTAGCCGAATACCAAGAGCTAATTTCGCAGCTACGTATGCCAGCGGATAGCCAGTAGCTTTGCTGGCCAACGCCGAACTTCGAGACAGCCTGGCGTTCACTTCGATTATATAATATTCCTCGGAATAGGGATTCAGAGCATACTGGATATTGCATTCACCGACGATACCGAAATGCCTTATAACGTTGATAGCCGTGGTTCGAAGCATATTGTACTCCCTGTTGGACAACGTCTGACTGGGAGCAACGACGATGGATTCTCCGGTATGGATACCAAGGGGATCGACGTTCTCCATGTTGCAGACGGTGATGCAATTATCGTACGCGTCACGAACAACCTCGTACTCGACTTCCTTCCAACCCTTCAACGACTTGTCGATGATCAGCTGGTTCGAGTGGGCGAAAGCATGCTGCGCCAGAATTTTCAGCTCTTCCTTGGAGTTTGCGAAACCAGATCCCAGACCACCGAGGGAAAACGCTGCCCTGGCCATCACAGGGTAGCCCAATGTTTCGGCTGCATCCAATGCCTGTGAACGGAACACAGAAATCGTAGGCCGTTCGAAACGAATCGGAACGAGTCGAGACGAGTCCTCACCTCCCGAATGGAATACACTGCGGCGCTAGGCGCAACTTTCTCGTCGATCTCGCCGATGCGCTCGGAAAAGATCTTTCTGTCCTCAGTTGCTATGATCGATTGTATCGGTGTTCCTATGATTTTCACGTTATATTTCTCGAACACACCGGTCCTCTCGAGCTCGACCCCGCAATTCAGGGCAGTCTGCCCGCCAAAGGTTAAGAGCACACCATCGGGACGCTCGGATCGTATGACCTAAAAGGGAAACCTGTGAGATAGCTACATTAGATTAGGATTCCAGCGACGATTGCGTACCTGTTCCACGTATTCCGGTATAATCGGCAGGAAATATACTTTGTCAGCCATCCCCTTAGACGTTTGCACGGTAGCGATGTTGGGATTGATTAGGAGCGTTTGTATACATTCCTCTCGCAACGCTTTGATCGCCTGCGAGCCCGAATAATCGAATTCGCCCGCCTGGCCGATACTGAGACCTCCCGATCCCAGAATCAGTACCTTTCTCGGTCGAACGGTGACCTTAGGATTATCCACGTGGAAGTTTAACTTCCCGTTCAATCTCTCCTTGATAGAAACTCGCGGCTTCCCCTTTGCCTCGTCGTTCACAGCGTCCAAGAACACGTCGAACAGGCATTCCAAATCTTCGGGGCCGGCAGTGTGTTCCGGATGGAATTGAACCGAGAAATAGGGGAGGGCCGAGTGCACCACACCTTCGTTGCTGTTGTCGTTGGCGTTGGTGAAGAGCGCCTCCCATTCGGCTGGCAATTCACTCGCGTTCACCGCGAAACCATGGTTTTGCGAGGTCATGTAGCAACGTCCCGTCCCATGATGCATGACGGGCTGATTGTGACCACGGTTTCCATAACTGCGTACAAACGTATGGAGGATTTAGTGGCGTGGAAATATCCGCGGTCAAGTACCGACTATTTCAACGTGGGGGCAACAAGTGGCAATACGTACTCCATCTTATACGTAACGCAACCGGCGGCGATGCAGAGCAGTTGATGGCCCAAGCATATGCCGAAAATTGGTCTCGTTTGCCGTGATTCCAGCGCAGATCGAATATTATTCACCGTCGCGTCGCACATGCCCGGGTCACCTGGTCCATTGCTAAGAAACAGGCCGTCGTACTCGACTTTGCTCACATCGTGATCCCAAGGCACAACGTCCACGCGAGCCCCTCGATTGATCAAACACCTCAATTGATTGTACTTGAGACCACAGTCTATTACGCATATACGAGGATAACCGCTGGGATTGTAAGTTTTCTCCGCAGGCTGAAATTCGACGTTCAATCGTCAATAATTCGAAACAATGAAGGATTAGATACCTATGATAGAAATCGCGAGGAGCTAGCGCACCTGAACCACTTCTGCAACGAGATTCCTTCTGTTCGGATCCTGTATCGGAGGAACTAGGCATGTCAGTGGATTCGAAGGCGGCGGATCGAAAACGATTCTACCTAACATAGTGCCTTTCTCGCGGATTACTTTAGTCAGAGCTCTGGTATCGATTTCGTATATACCGGGAATGTTTTCCTCCTTCATCCACTCGCAGAGAGTTTTCGTTTGCCGCCAGTGACTCGGAGTTTTACAAATTTCACCGACCACCAGAGCGGCAGCCCAAATTCGGTGAGATTCGAACCAGCTGTAATGGTAAAAATAGAAATGGGGCATTGTCGCGATAATGCGACGCAATTGGTCGAATCGTAGTGAAAAATCTAGCTGGGGAGATGCGTTGAATGTGTCAGCTCCAAATCTCGACCAGGCAATCGAACAGTTTATCAATTATGCGGTAACTGCAAATATTTATGTGTATGTTTGATCGCATCGATCCGGAAACCAGATAAAGATAAAGATAAAGAAATTGCCGGTCAATAAACTGGATTCCTCGTCGTATTCGTTTCTTCCATATTCGCGCAACTCGCAGCCCGTTACTTTAAACGTCCAACTCGAACGTTTGGAAATCTTACTAAGGGATGCCGTTCTCGTCCGCCTCATTCCCAAATACGCCATAATTTCCGATCAGCGGATATGTGAGCACTAGAATTTGAGCATGATAGGAAGGATCTGTAAGTGACTCCGGGTAACCCACCATACCGGTCTGGAACACTGTAAAAAATGCATCAGTGCGAATTTCTTGTACACACCTATGTTCGAGCTCTACCATTACGTTCGAAATGTAAACACAAAAGAAACGTTGCGACGCGTGAAACGGGTCAATCGAGTCTGCGTTCGCTCTAAACTCGCATGATTCGGTAATTATATGTATACCTACCGAGACTCGGTATTCTCGGCGAGCTCTCTCTTAAAAAGAAAAGATCCTGCTCCGAAACACCATTAACTTATCTACTCTCTCATTTCCATTTGACCAGACGCAACGCGTGAAATTATGAAGCTGGTTTGGAGGCACGACTGTCCAGTTCATTCGCGTGGGAATTATGTTTGCTAGGACCTTGAGTATCGGCCACCGATAAAGAGATAAGGCCGCGCGACGTGAGAAGCGGTACAAATAAAGCTGTCAACGATATTCTCGGTCTATCACGATTATCTAGCCGAACTTTGCAGCCGTTTGCAGCCGTGAGAACATACGAACCGGCGACACTCGCATTCGGCAATAAGCGTGCAACGAACCCACGTGGCTGATCGATGTTACTCACACTGCACACGTATGTGTACCTACATACGCAAGCTTGCGCCGACGCCATAAATCGTTCTCACGAGCACAATTGGTCTGTTTGCCAGCAGACCAGATACCTATCGGTAGGAACTCGATTAACCGAAAAAATTGAGAAGATAGTCGAGGGAAATGCGGTAAGTGGCTCGGCCGTGAAAAGAGAAAGAGAATGATAAAGAGTCGTGCACGTGCGGATGTCCATGACTACGGCGCACAGAACGAACACGTGCTCCTGGAACACTCACCTATTTCACCGTCGACCGGTTTTTCCGCGCCGAAATGTCTTCCCGGGAAGACAGAGCCATCCTCCAGCAAGAGGTAGGCCATTTTCGTAGTTTCCGAAGGAACGGCCGCGTGGTCGTGCATTTTCTCAACGGTGCGTACGGCGTTCACCGATTCGAGCGTGCTCCCGAGCCGGCAGACACTGCTAACACCGTAGGTCGAGAACACGCTTTATACATTGACCGATAGTCGGAGCATGTTCGTGCAGCAGCTCCCACGAGGCCGCTCACGTAAGCCTGCGCGTAGCGCCGCAAAACGCGGCCCTAGCCGATACGTGTCCGTTCCCTCTGCGCACGTCACGTGGGCAAATCCGCTGGATTCATTGGCCTTCCATTGGAAACCAGTTGCTCGGGCGCGCGCCATTTCGCGCTACCCACCAACTTTGAATTTGAACGTTCCACTTGTGGTCAGACGCGTCTTCCAAACCTATCTTTGTACTCTCAACGAGCGAACAGGAATGCTAAAATGAAACTGAATGAACAACACACATTTCTGTACAGCATTCATTTAATAATTCTGCTCAGTTATAAACGCGAGGAAGGTAACAGGAAACAGAATGGGGCAGTAGAAATTCATTGGTCCAAAACTCGACGCTTCGTTCACGGATTGTACATATTCTAGGCAGCAATCCGATGGTGTTCCCATGAATCTTCCGGTGTGTCTCTCTGGTACATAATTCGATCTCCTATGAGATGATCCCTAGCGAAGTAAAATTCCATCATAGTCGGGAGTAGCTTGTAGGCGATGCTGAAAAGTTAATTAAATACGCAAAACAGTTGCAACTGGAGGTTGGAACGGATGTGTTTCGTGATAAAGTGCACGTACAAGTGATCCGGCATCGGCAATCCGTTCTCGTTTCTACCAACAGATTCTAATATCTCGTCGTGCCTCTGTTTCAGGTCCTCCCAACTTACTTCTCGTCCCTGATGGCACAAGTGACTTCGAATTTTGCAATACAATGGCTCCCTGTCGTACAGATGCTGGAAATCTTTCGCCTCCAACCTCTTCATGGTACCTTCGACCCTTACCTACGGAAACCGGCGAGGCAAATAAATCTTTCGAGCAATAAAATTTTTTCTCTTTTGTTCTTCTCTTTCCTAATTTTAGTTTTATTTTTAGTTTTAGTTTTAGTTATTTAGTTACGGTTAGGGTTCTAACAGTATTGTACTGCGGCCTCGCGTTTTACTTCGCTATTCTTTATGTATTACTGTTCCTTGTATATTTACCAAGTAATAAAGAATAATAATAATAATAATAATAATAATAATAATAATAATTAATTCTCGATTCACTTTAACGCCCACCTGTCTGGTTATCCGTTGCTGCTTTTCGTTTACATGAAACCAGAGATAACACATGGCGACATGCGGGACGTTTCCCTAGAACAATCAACGACGATTAGTGAAAAGAAAACGCTGACCAAAGTTTCCTTGGTCCACGCGAGGCGACACTTGTAAAACACTTACCACGTTATCAACTTTTTTGCTACGACTATCCGTTACGATCACAAAGCCATCGTTATCGAACTCTCGAAGAACGACATTCCTCGCAGATACTTTGCAGTCTCTGAAAGAAGAGTGGTCTCGTTAGAGATTCTGGAGACTGCGCACTGTGCACTGTGTACCGTACACTGTGCAGTGTGCACGCAAAGTTTCGATCGATGGTGCACCGACTTTGAGACAGTTGCCAAGCAACAGGCGTTCGGCGCGCTCGGGTTGAATCTCCGGAACTCGTTGTGCCAGATTCTGAACAGATCGACCGGATCGTCGAGGAGTTGGTCGATTCTTGCCAGGTCGGAGAGCTGCGATCCTTTTGGTTCCTTCGCAGATAACGATTCCCGCACGAGAACCGATTTAATAACACACCGAGTAGAACGTATCAACCACTGCACCAACGACTAATGGAACTTTTATTAACCGTTGGATAATTAAAAGAGATACAAACGAATAATACGCCACCCGCATGCTACAACTGCTGACGTGCGTTAAGTCCCACCCGTTTGGGATCGGCGATTCGTTATCAAAAGGTAGTGGAGCTGTTATTCCAGTGTATAATATCAAAGGAAGAATGTGTCACATTACAGCACGACACATAATATAGTTTACGCTTGATTGGCACGCGATACGCTTGAGAATCTCAGAGGAAGAATGCTGCCGTTTCAGTTACGTAACGTTATTTGGGTTGATGGTCAAAGTTAGTAATATTCTTACCATTTTTTCGGTTCCACCGGCTTGTCTAGCTGTATGCAACCTGTTTATACCGTTGCCGTATGTTGTGCGAGCGCTTGCGCTGTACCAACAGCGGGGATGCAAGTACCGAGCATTTATTAAGTAATCCTACTCGAAACCTCCCACCATCCCTACCAGACTCTGCGCAGAACCATCCTTCGCAACACCATCGAACGTAGTTGCAGAATGCCAACTGCATCGTCCGTACATTCACTGTTGCACAGCGGATCTAGACTTGATGTAAGGTATCTTTACTTATGCAACGACGGTGAATGGATACGCGACAGAATACAAAAATCCTCGCGTTGGATAGGAATATAATAGCTGTTCGACTAAAAGGACGGTTGATGGGTTAGATTTTATGCACGGTTCCTCGCCGCGCTTCATATCTTATCGTGAAGCTTGGATCGCCTGTATTGCAAATAAACCGCCACAGATTTTGGAGCATGTAGATTTTAATGAAATACTGTTCTTACAACGCTATCACGCATGGTACGTGTTACACGACTAATGATACAACAATGAATGTTTCTCGACGAACTTTACACGCTCGATTCACGGTCGAATCGAAATGGAAACTATAGACCACGGTAACAGGGTATACTTAACGCCCTAATTTATAACGTTTATGTATTTTACAGCTGCATCGGCGAATCTACCGCCAAACGTTACGGATAGAAAACGTGAACGACAGTTGCGGATATCACAATCTCGATTTCAGTTCTAATCAGGCCGACGATTTCTCAGCCGAGATGTATGCATCTCCGGTAAAATCATTGATTTACTAGGCAATATTTCGGTGAGAATGATCACTCGATGGTAGACTTTATCCAAGCGATATTCGACGAAACTTTATCGTACAATCGAGGCCTTTCGATACCAGCTTTGGAGCAAGCTATTCGCCAACTGCCGACACCCATCAAAGCCCATCTGCTGGCATCTGAATCCAGGCACAACATTGGACTGCCGGCCACCTCCTCCTCCTGCAGGCACAAACAAATAATTAAACATTTCCGGCGTGTAAGCAATGCAAAGCGAAGCTCTCGCTGCGAGAACGTAGCTGAGAAGCGTGCGCGTACAGGCGGCCGGAGTCCGGACCAAGCTTAAAATACATATCCGCGTGTAGCGTCATTTACGGATTGCAGAGTCCACTTACGTTGCAATCGTCAGTAGAATAGGCGAGTTCCGTGCAGACGGTGTTCACCGACGCTATGCTAATATTCTCGCATCTTTCCATCGCGCTATGCCTAAGTTGCACCCTCTGCAGCAGGTCGCCTGTTTCAACAACAAAAATTCCTCGTCAAAGCGAAACGACAGACGAGTCTTCGTGGTCTTTCCCATCTGATAAGACAATCGCTTGTAATTTATATAAGCATTCACCGCATTCACGAGCTATTTACGAAAACTGGATCTCGGTAATTGAATAACAAACGTGTTGTATAAATCCGCATTGTCACATCGAGCACACAGTGCACAGCGTCTATTTATAACAACATCAAGGACAATCTGATTTGAGATCGAAAAAGTTATCGCCACCGAGATTGTGTAAGCCGTGGCAGTTTAAAATCTCTGTAAGGTCGATGAGACGCATAGAGGAGTAATGTGCGCGCGGACGGCACGCATAATTACGTCCTTATATAACGCATGGCGCGGTGTATAACGCAATCGCGAGCTTCTAAGAAGCAATCGCGAGCTTCTAAGAAGTTCGATAGAAAATGGTAAGACACAAAAGATGAATACTTACGATTTCTAGCCCATCCGAGGGTGTTGCAGTGCGACGCGTTCGCCGTTGGCTCCTGATTCGAGGGCAGGCAAACCGGCCTCACAAAATCCGAAAACGTGTTCACAGGTCGATCCAGCTTCAATAAGACCGTGGTACTCCCTTCTACCGGCGATTTAATCATACCCACGATTCTACGTTCCTGCTGCCACGGCGATGTACTCGAGAGTCGAATGGTGCCCATTCTCGCGGACCACTCTGCTTTCGGTTGACTGAAATTCCGCGTAACATGAAATAAATATCGAAATTCCGATCCATCGTCTCGGTATAGCTTTAACGCTCGCGCCAAAAATGAGGATACACACCCTTGGAAACAAGACGCCGTGGTAATCAACCAATTCTCCGCTACGAGGGTGGCGTCGCACACATGCACCTCTTCCTTGAACAGAGCCACGTGCCAGGGCCAATCACCTGGTTCTGCCATCTTATTCAGACCCCGCATGCCACTCTTCGCGCGAAGGGGTTGCACGCCGCACTCTGAATATAAGTGAACGTTACTCGATAATTCGCACGAGTGAGTGAAGAATGCAGTTGATTTTTACAATGTTGTTCGTACCAAGTTCGGAGCACTGGACGTACATAACTTCTTTGCTCGGACAAGGCGCCCTAACGAACGTGATTTCCGTGGCCGATGGATCCTCCATGTGCACGTACTGCACATCCTCCTCCTCGTCGACTCTTACATTCACGGATTTCACCCCCCTGCGTAAAACCATAGGGCATGCAACATAGAACTCCCATCCATCTCTCGCGAGAATGGAAGAAACTACTTGGCTATACTCACGTATACGTCAGCAAGCTGCACAGTGAACTGGCAGCGGTTTGAAGAACGGTCTCCATTTCCGTAGCTGGCAGCGTCGCGTTAAGATTCGCGGTGCAAAGTTTGCCAATCGTACCTTTCTCGTTGAACACCACGAAACCTTCGCTACTGTACCTCGCGGCATGTGGAGTGTCCGCAGGTTGAGATTTCAAGGCTCGTAAACTCGGCGCCAAAGACACTAGAGAATACGGAAGGTGAAAAGCGAGAAAAGATCTACAGCAGGATGTTGTGAACGCATCGAGAGATACTCACGACAATCTTTCTCATCGCTACCGTTAGTGCAGTCCACTTTTCCATCGCATCTCTTGCCCCGCGGGATGCAGGTTCTGCCTATACCGCAGTGCATGTATCCATCGCGACAGTAAGCGCAATTCTTCTCGTCGGAAAGGTCAGGGCAGTCGATCACGCCGTCGCAAATTCTCGGTGACAATGCTTTCGCTTGAAGCGCTTGCACGCATCCTACGAGAGACGCGTGCTCGGTAAGTTGCACGTTGCACGTTGCAAGAGCTCGCGACACGCGAAAGGTTACAAGTGGATCGTTCACCTGGTTTCGCTCTGCAACCACCTTGGTCCGCGTACTCCGGAAAGTTAGAGCAGTCCAATAACCGCTTGATTCTATCCGGAAGTCGGCTGCCGCATCCGTTCCAGAACTCTCTGCAGAAGCTTCTGCACGGTAACTGCAGAATGTCTTCCGGCTGACCCGGCACGCACGCTGGCTGCAGAACTTGGCAGACAAAATCGTACGCCAATCGGTAACATTCAGCGTCGACCAGTTCTCTATCGGATAACAGCGGTGAAATAAAGTTCAAGCTCGATCGTGTCGCGTATCGTGTTACGTAAAATTTTAAACGATCAAAAGCGAGCATATACACCTGAAAGCGATCACGTCCTCTTGCACGTCGACCAACGAACGGTGTCCCAACACGTTCGGATAAGACGTGACGTTGTAAGGAAGATGCTTACAGTAGGACAAGTCCAAATTGCTGCACCGTCTGGGGGGAGGTGCGGTGGTCGTCGGCGGGGGTGTTGAAACGGTGGTTTGCGAACTCACTTGAGCGTTCAGAGCCTTTATACTCTCTTGCACTTCGAGACTCTGGGAGTCTATGGTCAGGTTGGTCAAGTATTTCGAGGTTTCGGGACTGATCTCCCGTGACAGAATATCCACCACGTCGGGCGTCGTGATCGTCTGATATCGTGGGTCGAATCGGATGTCGAAGTGCACTACCAAATCGCCACCCTCCGATCTGCACAGTTAATTTACGACCAACGGTTTACCCATCTTTCGAAAGTCCAAACTCATAAGTTACGGAGCGCAAACACGATCTAACGTTTCCACGTCACTGATAATGTGTTTGCGGTAAGGCAAATAATTAGCTGCATCGTCTGTCACGGTTAAAAGAACACGTGACGTGAAATCACGAGAAAGCCGTTTTCAGATCTTCACGAGACACCAGGGGGTTTCTCTCGGGGGAATCGGGATAATTTCCGAGGAGATAGCTTAACTTTCGTCCACGATATCTCCCGCAGAGATACCTCCGCGTCTCATTTATATCCTGTGGCCGTTAATTTTCCAATCGCTTACCCATCTAGCGCTAAAATCTCCGCGGCGAGAAAAGAGATTTTCAGCCAGCTGCGACGAAAGATTAGATTAAGCCGATCGCGATACTCTCGAGATCGTATTCGAAAGGCTTCGGTGGAAGGATCCGCTAATTCCGAGGCGAAGGAGTCTCCTTCGACAACTCGGAATGTCGCCAAAAAGATCTGATCCCCTGGCGGATCCGAAGTTAGGAACGTATCTGAAAGCAAACGCACGTATTACAAGTACCTATGGTATAAACGTATAGATACCTATGATTATCAGTCATTTCACGTCTCCAAGAGGAACGGGTAACGAAACCTCGCGGCAAAGACCGCTCTTCGGACTTCTAACCGCTACTTTCTAACAGAGCAACACGATGCTGATTGTCTCGCGTTTGGAAACTCTGTCGCCGTTACTTTTCCGATATGGTTAATATTCGACGAGGGAGCAAATGCAAATAGAGGCGACAAAATCGAGGGCAGTCGCCTACGACAGCTCGGGACTCACCTTTCACCATGCCTTTGGTCAATCATTTTTACACCGCAGGGATCATATTTTTTCGATCCGCGATACAACTTGTTGCGGACCGCGAACAATCTTTTGCGGCTTGTAGGTAGATGAACCGCACGAGAAACCGGCGCAACGTTGGTAAACCGTTTTTACTTGAAAGTAATTTTCCAAGGCAATCTGTTTTCCCTTTCGCAATACCTATGGTACTTAATTCGACGCAGTAGGTAACAGGGACAAAGAGAAGAATTTCGATTCGGCATGCCGTGGCACACCTGTAGGCACGATTTCACGATTCTTTGGCCGTGGAACAGTTTGGGAAAGAGATTTCAGTTAGCAAGGGGAAGGATTAAAATGATTCAAGGACACGGATCCCCTCCGTAAGGTCGAATACGTTATACGTTGGAGGGGTCACAGGCAGGATGGCTCGACAACTCGGTCAGACCGTTAGCTCTGCTACCTACTTTCAAGGCCTCCTGGCTGGACCAACGCAACCGCGCAACTTCTTCGACTTTTGCTTCTATTTGTTCGCAAAGTAGGTACGAATTATAGAGCGCACAGTCGCGGTCAACATCCTTGGCTTTCTTCGCCAGAGAGAACTCGTGTACGGATCGTTATACTTGATCGTGATGCGTTTTAATCGTCTCGCGAATAAAATGTTCGGTCCAACTACGTAAGCGTATTTTCTTCGGAGACTCGGTAACTCGGTCGGACCGTTATGTTTGCGCGCTGAAAGACCTCGATGAGCTCTGGCCGCATCATCTTCCTCTTCTTCCTTCATTTCTCTGCGCGTGAAAAAGAATAAGCCACCGTACGGCAACGATCCTTTTTTAACTTTACCCATCTTTCCTTAAACCCTTCTTCTTCCTCCTGGACTTTCACCGTTACGTACACCGTTCGTACGAATATTACGAGCGTATTTGCATCGATTAGACGCAGCCGGTTCCCTCGTGCGTGCTACTCTCCGTTTACTCATTTATCGTACGATCGAATGCAATCTCAAGGTGAAGTGCACACGTCCACGTGGAAATGCCATACCCGCGGGAACAAAGGAAGACGTCGATCACACTTTATACTTCACGAAACATCCAGACACCGTGAACTCGCCCGTCCCGCGAAACGAACACGGTGTGTTTACAGGTAATTTCATGGCTGCCGAGCCGTCGCCCTCGCCGCCGCCTCGATCAACTGTACAGTAATTTCATTTACGGGCACGTCTGGCGAATCGTGCGCGAGTTTACGGAGAAAGCGTTGGAATAAAACGTATCGAATGATTTCTCTAAATTAGCAATTGCACGTTCCACTTTCTGTAAGACAAAGGCTGAAGAACGTGGGCGTGTTATACTTACAGCCGAGGTATATGGAAACCCCCGAAAACAGGAGGAAGAGCAAAAACGCGGCCAACACGCAGCAACCGCAGCGGTATTGTCCACCGAGTTTCCTCGTGAAACGAATGTCACTGTCCGATGATAGAATCGAGCTCGGAGTCCCGGCACGGCTGAATCTTCTGGTGCTTACCGTGCTCACCGAGATCTGCAAAAGAATATCCACTTGAACCCTTCCAAGTGGAAGCTTGAGCTTACGAAACAGGTAGGGTGACCGTACCTAATATCGCCCATGTTCCTAATATCGCCACTCGCTATATCTCGCAAAGTAAGCACTAAAATTTATCGGTTATGCACTGAATTAATACCTAAACATATGTAGGAAGACATATTGTAATTGCAGCGGCATGTGATCAACAATTACAGGAGGGGAAGGATTTTAGAGAATCTTAATAGTGTACAAATTTATTGGACTTCCACAATTTTACATCACATTCGGAGAAGGTAAATCTAATAATTCCGCGAATGCAAGAATATCTACTAGAAATGCCTATTTAATGATGTACTTAAGGAATGAAATCGATTAAAATATTTATCGTAATGAAAATAGCGTTTTTCTTTTAGCAGTATGCGTGTTCTCAATACCACCTACCGAAGAACAATGGTTTCGATGTAATGTTTGTTACAGGTGAGGTCACGAAATGTGCGGAGCAACCGAAATAAACTTTATTTGTCCAATATGTACATCGGAACGTGAAAAATAAAATATTTTAAAAACCTATATTTTTCTAATAAAAATAAAATCAAAGATTGATAAAAAAAACATTTATAGAGCAAGAAATAATAAAAGCACATGTGAAAATGATTAAAAAAACTCATATATATATATATATATAAATTAATCAATATTTCTTAAGTAGGCGATATTAGGTACACTTTTTTCACGACCGGATTTTTGCATGTCTTGCGTTTTCTAATTCCCAATTCAAAATTTAATGGTTTCAACGATTCTAACTTATACTACATGAAAGATGAATAATTTCGCTTTACTATGAAGCGAATTACATGCAAAAATATCAATTATTATTCAATTGACAGCGATTTAACTTTCGCTAGGCGATATTAGGTACAGTCCCTATCCGATACATTTGCAGATGCCGCTCCTCTCTCGCCACGAGAAACCTTGGCAATCCTTTGTTTCTTCTCTTTCGTTGCTGGATTCATTGGTTTAGGCACGAAAGACCTAGCATTACCGAGATTTCTCTGCGAGCCACGACTCGTATTAACAATCACGGTAGGTACCTACTTCCGTCTTACAGACAAAACGACGCGACGAACATTACCATTGCGAATCCACTGCACTCTACAGTCTACGCTGTCGCGAAACGCGCCCCGACCCAATTACGCGTTCGATTCATGCTACGTGGCAAGCATTTCGCGATCAGAATTGCAAGGTAATCCATGAGATTCTCGAAATAATGTGTTACGCAAGCGGGCTCCGGCTTACGCAGGCGGTACAGGTACCTGCGCCGTCGATCGGACCCGTTCAAGTTGCGTGAGTTTTCGCGTGCATCGTCTTGGGGGGTGCGATAGAGGACCCTCGATATATCTACATATGTACAATGCAGATGCACCGTGCTTCATGGCGAGTTAAGCATAAGCGGGCGCATTCAGCGTCGAGTGCAATGAGCTTATCTTCTGTAACGCTCGCATCTAAGTGTGCAAGCGTCCGTGTAATCGTCTCGCCACCGAGATGCACGTGCACATTTGTCACTAACACCGACACCGACACGCCTCGCGTATACCCGCGCGAATGCACGATGCGGCACAAAGTGCCTACGCCCTCCTTCAAATGTTACGCTCGGCACACGCTCCAAAGGAGAACCCCGGTGGATCGCGCACCTTTTACTACCGAGCATGCGGATCATTAAAACTCCCGATTCTCCTTTGAATTTGCCCAAAGCATCGTTCACATTCGCAATCTAAAAGTCAGCGGCGCGCTCAGTTATGCGGGGAACAGAAGAAAGGTAAGAAAAGAACCGGTGAATGGAAGAGATCGTAAACGCTCGCCGATACACGCGATACGGTTTAACGCTCAGGCTTGCAGCAGTTTCTCCCGTTTTGAACGACAATGCCCGATTACGTGAACGTGTCTTTTCATTTGCGCCAAATCAATTTATCTATCATCGATCCACGGAAGGAAAAGGAGAGGATTCGCGATCCATGAGGTCGAGTAAAAGTGAATTTGCCACGTACGTCAGCGAGGGTCGAATTCATTTTCCCACGATGCTCGACATCCTACGCTCATACCTATGTACGATGATCGCGTTTAAAGGAATAGAAACGCGATAGCAGTTTAACTACCAATGGCCAATGGTCAATGGCTACCTGCCTCTTAACGAGATATTATCTCTCGCTCCATTTTCGATGTCGATCACTTCCGTACTGCACCCTAGGCTACACCAGCTAACGATCGCTTCGTTATCGCTTACGCGAGTAAATATATTTGCATTCTCACTATGTATCCGTTAAATTGATAAACACCAGTGTGGTAGTCTATTACTCGGCGTCCGGGGAGCAACGACTCGCCGGGAATCGAGTTTTACTGATCGAAACTAGAAGCGAATTGAGATTTTGTCAGCGTGTTACGTAAGTAACCACGATCGAGGCTCAAGGGGTGTCTTTGGCGAACAATGGCGCAGGGATATTACGAAAGTCGAATGAAAGTTTGCGCGCGAAACCTTTGTGTTCCCCCCAACCGGGTTCGATAATAGTCTCTGCCATGAGTTTTCGTACGAAATGCTGGTTTAATGAACCAAAGTTGCGCAATATTATACCTGCGCCCCTATTAATTCACCGCGATAACGTTGCAACGAAAATCTTTCAACGGTCACGTTCGCTCTCGGACGGCAAGAGTAATTCTTTCCTCGGCGATTCACCGCGCCGAAAAGGTCAAAAGATCCTCGATCTTTTCTCGGAGGAGGAGCGGCAACTTTCCGACGATCCACGGCGAGAGAACGTAGAAGAGGCGAACGAATTTCACGTCGGCTTCGTTAATAGGACAATTAGCGGCCTGAACGGTCAGATGAGATCTGAACGCATCGGATCGGGAAGTGGAATTCAATGTCAGTAGACGAGGACGAAACCAGTAGAGATCGGCCGAAAAGATTAAGATGCGCCCGTACTAGCTGTAACCTCGAGAACGCCTCCATTAACGGACACGGTCAATGACTTTCAGACCGGGAAAAATCAAGACTTGGCACGTTAGAAAAGTGTTTTCCATAGCCGGTGCTTTCGTGAAAGTTCATCGCCGATTCTCATTACAGAGAGAGTCCGCTCCCCATTGGTCTCGTTCCGGTAGACTAGAGACGAACGAGAATCATCGAACCGTACGGATATAGGCTGTTGCACGTCGCCCTTGCAGCGTTAGCGCGCCTATCGTCTTTCCAATTTTCCGATCAAAGGTTCGGCGCGGAGGGAAACGATGTCAACGACCCGCAGAAAGAATCCACAAAGTCTCATTGCCTCGGCCGCCTAACCGGCCGGTTCCTCGTGACTTTCTTCACCGTTATTACCGTTACTCCAAACGTCCACTGGACTACCTTTCCAAAAGAGCAAGAATCTAGGAACGAGTTCTGTTGCCCGCTTTAAATTACAATCGGTTTGCCGGCTGGCGCGGCGTGCCGGTAAACGGGGCACGCGTGCGTGCAGCCAGCCATGCGAGATCATACGAGAGCAGTTGTAACACGGGCTTCTTATCGCGTTGCCGCTTATCAGAGAGCAGGATGATCGTTTTCTCCGATTAAGGGGAATTCTCGAGCGTCACGGTTCTCCACTCTCTTTTATCGGCGAACGGCCGCGGCACGGCAGGGCACGGCGCGGCGTGTCTCTGAAAGCTGGATCGCCAGTGGAATTATGGGATAATTGCCGCAGCTGCGAGGCCCGACTTGACGATGGAAATCGATCTCCAGTGTATTCGGCCTGTATCGGGGCAGTCGCGAAGCACGTGATAAATGTCATTCACATATTCGAGCGGAATGCCAATCGCGTGATTGGCCGCTAGTAGCTAAGTAACGGTATCGAGAAGAGAGCAGATGACGGCCCAACCCAAGCAAACCCAACCCAACCCAGCTAACGCATCGTTCTTTATTCCATTCAACCTAGTTCTCCACCGAGTGCGTACGTATTCGGCATCCTACACCATTCGGGGTCAATGGAGAACAGGGTCAACACGTCTGCGGAGAAACGGCGAATCGCGATAGCTCTCTGAATCAGCGACGCGTCTTCCGAGAGAACAGGACCGATGAAAACTTGCCACCGTCGTAATTAATTATATTTAACCACCACGTGCAACGCAATGGATGATAATAAGTCACGCGGTACCGACTTGCAATTTGTTTCGCGGATATTAGTCGCAGCCTCATCTCTCCAGATCTATCTGAACGCGTGTCTATGGCATTCCGAAAGTTTCCACCGAGGCATACAATCGCTTAAGGAACATCGGCCATCTCCTCCGCGATACCTACACTTTCATTAGAGACAATGTACTTTTCTCGGCATCCATCATTTTGTCTTCGATTTTACGGTTTGTTTCGCGTCTGATTTCACATGGGAGCCAACCGGCTAATTAGCCGCGAGACTCGAGCGGGAAGGTAACGAGGAAAGCGCGTGCAGGGGGAAAGTGCGCCACATTCGTCTCACCTTCGAATCCCACGAGCTCTTCCGCTTGTGTTCCATCGCGACGGTCATCTTCGAGCCGCTCAGACGATTTCTTTCTGCTCCATCAACGATCCTTCGGTATGTTTGCTGCGTGCAGCCGCGCGAACACCATCGCGCAAAAGAGTTCTCGCTTCGATCCTTAGTCTATGTACTTCAATGTCTATGCGGAGAATCGCGGCACCGAATTCTCGCGGTTAGCTCGTACACGCTGCACCGAACACCACTGCCAATCTCCCTCTATTCATCGGCCGGCAATGTTCGTCCAACGTGACTACTTCCATGCACATCCGGCTGCCCGCTTTTCACCCCTTAAGCCCAACCTTTGTACCGCTCAATTCTTGCTACCTGTGCAAACAAAAGCAATTATACTCCAGCAACACGCGTATGTACACTCGAGCAACATCCTCGGCGAGTAGTGTAGTCCGCTATCGCCGCCTTCGTGTCGCGCCGGAAAAGAAAATCATTGTACCGAGACTCGAAGCAACACGATATCTAGCAATCTCATTCAGACGGAGTACTTGACACTGCCACCTTTGACACAGTTCGACTACTTTCCTTCACACCACTGACAGCCAGTCCCCATAACCACCACAAACTACCACGTATGGAACAGTCTTAACCACCTTCTGTTCTTCCTCCCCTCACTCTTTAACCAGGATTTATTTCGGAAACATCGGTTTCGTGGTGACCGTACGATATACGATATACGAGCGAACCGCCTACGAACGACAGGTGCAGGAGAATAATCGGGCACGTAGCGGCGCGGCGAGGAGAACTTTGTAGCTGGAGCCGTAAAAGAAAGGCGGCAGAAACGGGCGAGGCGTTCGCGTTCGGCGCGCTCGACTAGATAAACAGTCTGATCGCCGAGGCTGTAGAAGAAGAATTTCTCTGGGCAAGTTGGAGCCGACCGCGAGCCAAGAGATTGTCCCGAACGAAGGGAGACTGTCAGGGGGAACGGAGGCCCGCTCGTTCCCTCGCTCCTGGATGCACTTTCACGTCATTACCGGTTCTCCGCGACACGACGCGACGCGGCGCGCCGCGACGCGACCTGACGCGATATTTCTACGCGTTTCGCATCATTCGGGACAAGGAGGAAAGAAAATTCGCACGTCACTTTTCCTTTTCAACGCGTTAAAGGTCAAATTGTCAAACGCCACGCCTCGAGAATTAGGAATTCAACGGGACTGCTCGGATTAAGCCGAAGAGACCCAATTACAGCGGTGTCAGTGGCGTTTAGAAAGCGTCGCGCATTATTGGCGCATTTCCATAACGAATCGGTTAAGCGTTTAAAACGAAACTATCATCGATCGCTACTTCCATGATCTTGAGCCAGATGAAACGAGAAATCATTGGTACACTTTCCCGGAGCTACCGGTGCACTGTTGGACTGTATGAGTAGAAGAGAAACGTACAGGATTCATAGCGGATGATGCATTCTACAGAATTCCGTGTCACGTTCGAATGCAATAAGAATTAAGAATGATGCTCGGCGAATAAAAAGATATTTTTAGCTTTAACCTGTTTTCGAGGAATTTGGCCGCAGCCGAAACCGCTTTTTCGAGTTCGAACTTCCAAGGGCAACTAGTTGAATTCTGGTTTCCGTCGATTAATGTCCCTATCGCCTTTCCTATCCCCAAGACAAGTGACTGTCAACGAACCGAGTTTCTTGGCGCGTGCGTTGCATTGATTTTTTTCTTTCAATCAGTACGCACGGACTATCGAATTTCAAGGGTAGCCTGCGGATCGAAATTAACGCTGCCTCTTCGAACGGTATCGATTTCAATTACGTACAGCCGCGTTACCGCTCTTGTTACGAAATTCTTTTTACCAGAATTTTTCCTATCGCGAAGGATACTACTGTCCGCCAGCTCTGCGCGCTCAATTTGAAAAAACACGCGTGCCGATTTTGCGCCACGTACCTACTGTTCTCATACTTACCCGCGCTCCTGCGGCGATCCAAAATAATTCTTTGGAAACTGGCAACTTTCGCACTACTTATGGCACTGAACGGTTCAATCCTTCCTTGTTGGTTTGTCTTTTAACGATAAGGATACGAACATTTATGGGCGCGCACGCGATTTTCACCGGTATTCATGGAACATCACAGTTTCGTTTCACTGGGAACAGAAGCCCGTTCGACGACAGCTGTTGTTTGCACCGGAAGCGTTTCCCTCTTTGATCCCCGGGAACGTTAAGTCGGCCTTTCACACTCTACGAAGCAACCGAGCGCACTACTCCTCAAGGCGATCCTCTTTCTTCGCGTCACAGAAAGAAATAACTGTTAACCCGACAGCCGAACCTTCGGGGAACGAGGCATACGCACGAAGGTGCACCGCTCGACTCTCGGCTGTCGATTAACGACCTGGCGGGAACGTACGCGCGCCCTTCTCCGTCACAAGATCGCCTCAGGTATAATACCGTTTACCAGCTCTCCGACTAATTGTTTACATTTACATAAATTACAACTTTTACAAAGCTGTATCAGAGCTACCGTTTCCCTGCCCCCCACAGTTCTCTCTCGTTCTCTAGTCCGAAATCTCTTAATTCCTCGAGTGCACCGTCCGGGTCCACCCCCCCCCCCCCCACTTCTTACGATGAATATATTATCGTTTGCGTTTAAATTATTGTGCATTCCAACGGAGAAATTTGGCTGGCTGCATTACTCCTTCGACGCACATCTCCATATACGTAGGCACGAGTGACAAGTATCCCGTAAAACGAATGTTCTGTCTATATGGCTATCTGGCCGCGTAGCTGCGCCGTAAAGGGTATTTCGATCATCGATCGACCATTTAAACGCGAGCTGATCGCAAATCGGTAGAAATCGTGCGGGGAAATTCAGTTGGAGCCTACTTATACGGTGGGACAGGATCGTGTGCTGATCGGTCGATTGCAAGTTGAAATCCTAAGAAGGCTCTGACCCCGTGTCGCCACTCGCCGTGTAGTGGTGTAGTGCTAACGGCTGTCCCTAACGTGCTGAGCTGCTGAGAGTTAAAAAGCGGCAGCTCGTTGGAGCAGGACGGGTGAGAAGAGAACATAGGTATATCTAATGCGGTTCGAGTACTTAATCGTTCAGTTTATTCGTATGGACAATTAAACGATACATATACATGGTGTGTACGAATTACGTGTCTCTCTCTTAGGTCTAATACATCGACAGCGATCGGAGGCGCGTACGGTGCATCGAACGATGCAGAGTACCCCGCCACGATTGCGTAGCTACTTTAATGATAATAATAAAAATTAAGTATAACTACCCTGTAAAATACGTAATGCGAAAGTTCATTGATATTCGTTTATATTTATACGTGATTGTAATTCACTGATACTCGAGAATGATACTATCGTTTCGGGATTAGCGGTATAAATAGGTAATTGCTCTCTGCGACTCGATAGATTCGCATGTTTCGGAGGAAATCTATGATATAATGGTTACTCAGGCAATCGACAGCGTCGGGCAATGCGATTCCCCTGGTCGACGCGTGACTATCGTTTCATTGCACCGTTCCGATCTATCTCAAAGACGTACAAGGGAAAGTTGTCAGTGAGAATTGCGATAAGCGAGCAAACGATCGTCGCGTCGTGCCGTGCCGTATCGTATCGTATCGTATCGTATCGCGTCGCATCGCATCGACCAGGGAAACTTTATTGCTGATATTGTATACCGCCTCGTACTTAAAAAGATCGATTCGACCGCAAGAATTCTGACAAAAGTATCTTACGATCGTTACGATCGTCACGATCGCTGCGCGTTTACCGTTTTCCTCGATCGACACCCGTCGAAATCGCGAGTACCTTGATCGTCCTACGTGAACGTTTCTATGTGCATGCTCGCAAGGACAGAGGTACGCGATCGAATGTTATCTTCGATGATTCTCGTCGCAAGATCGCTGTTCGGTAGGCAACAACACGATCACTGACAAGAAGTCGAATATAAAATTCGTCGGTTCACCGATACGTAATGAGAAACTGACTATAACGAATCCTCCTTACGTTAAAAGATCAACGACAAGCAGTTAAAAGAGATCGACGAGATACGGGTGTAGGTACTGAAAAAATACAATCGTGAAATGCAACGAGTATGTAGGGTATAAAACACGTAATGCGATAATGATCGTTCGTCATTTATGTACTTTCAGCTGCCATCCGGTGGTTCCGTCGCGAAAACTCTTTGACGCGTGAAAGCAAATGGTCCCTAAAATAAAGAAAATCAATTCGACTTGATCCGCGCGTGCGGAACCACTGATATCTTGATGAAACTCTCCCCGTTCAAGTAAAAAATGCTTTACGGTTTAGACTTTAGACTAATGCACGCCGTTGCGAACGAAAATAAAATACTGACGGTCATTGAATACGTGACGCTTCACTCGTCTTTTCAACATTTTCTCACCCTGATTCTTAGAGCTACGATATCAAACGTGGGATATCATTCTTTCGGCGCGTGAACGATCTCCAAGATACGTAAAAAAAAGGGTAGGTATAAAATCGACGTTGTGTACTTGTTAGTCGACGGGGCTCATGGAGCGGAAAAGTCAACCGTCGAATACCGTCGACGATGTCCTCGCGTTCCAACAAGTTTCAAGTCCCTCTATATCTTTTTCTTTCCCTTATTATAAATATCTAAGGTACGACATTGGTAAGTTATATATATATATATATGCATATATATATTTGTATTTATATATATATATATATACATATATATAGATACATATAAATATATATATATATACATACACACACATATTTGTATATAGCATAACCGACTTCATACTTTTAGGAATCAATGCAGTTGATTTGAATGCTGCAGTGATCGTGTAACATGATTTCGTACCCTGTCTCTTTCGCGTAAAAACAAGCATTAACTTTTGCCCCGCGTTTCCCGTGTGTAATGGGTAATGTGTGTTTACGTAGTTTCTCGTTCGCGCAATGTCCCCTCGCGAGTAGGAACCTCTGGTTCCACGGCTATTCGTCAAAATTCTTTCGATCTCGGTCGATACAGGGTGAGAGTAAAACGACGATACTATTAGTATTGTATTAAAATTATTTAAGAGCCTCACGAGTCCGTTTCTCCTTGGAGATTTGGTGCTGGCACGGTTTCAGAGATCGGTGTCGTACCAGGCTGCGACCTGGTTATTATCTTGCGGCGGTGCAGGAAGCTCTTCTAAATGATCGAAACTCAGGTCACCCTCGTGCGCTACGTCCATAGTGTCCATCGCGCCATATGTCGACCCTCCACCTATTTCCAACCCTTGCATCGAATCTACTGGTATCTGGCCATAACCTGTTTCGTACAAAATTTACGATAAACCCAACATAGTCTCCTCCAGGCTGCTACGTTTATCGACAAGAACTACACCGCTAAAGATCCTGCTAAAAGTTTCTTCAACCAGTAGAGCACAACTTTGCAAAGTACTCGCGAAACGCTTTCTTGCCCGAGGGCGCTCGGGGGGAGGGGGGGGGGGGTAGAGGGGTGTGATCATTCGTTGCTTTCCGTTAACGAAGTAAAGACAAACGATAACTCCGAAATAATTAAATTCAGTGTCGTTCTTTCCTCTACAAGAAAGGTGCCCGCGAGGCAATTTAGTTAAGTTGGTCGAGGGAACGGAGGAAATGAAAATCTGCTGGTAATGAAAATAAAATGACAGAGGAGTAGTTGAAACGGGGTCACGTAAGTACATATGAATAAAAAACCTGACTTTGTTTACAGGAGCTTTCGTAGTGAATCACAATGTTTGGAAACAAGCTTTGTTCGTGATACTCGTACGACCGCCAAATCGTAGCGGAACGTGCACTTTCGATACGGCCGTGAAAACGTCTTATCTAAAATTACTTACGAACACATTTCTATGCTCCTTTCCGTCACAAAGTACGTTCAATCGGAGAAAAGATAATGGCGATACAAATACAAATGGAAATACACCATGCATGGAGGTATAATAACTGAGTTACAGAGAACGGTCTAAATCTGCTATGCGTGGGAGAAAAGAAAAGGCATTCGCAAAACGTGCATTACATGTAATATTTAGAAAACACAGTGAAACGAGTGTAATATTCCATGTATAAACAAAGAGCGTGTAAAGAGACATTTAGCGATTGACAAGAAAGCACAGAAGAATACATAAGAGCTGAGTGTCACCTATGTTACTGCGAGATACTGTTGATAGCCTGTATTTTAATATAAGTCCAGGGGTTAAGCTGCTGTTAAAATAACATACGATTAAATGCATTGCTTCCTTCTTCTTATCGTCGATAATATTAAGAAATAGATGGGTTACTAAAAGTTTTCGATCCCGTATCGTACAAGTGGAAAACAGAGGACACGAGGCACATAAACCCGCATCACCATACCAATATGTTCCCGATGCACGAACAAGGAAGGCGCGTTTATTTTCAGAAGAAAAAAAAAAAGAAACAGAAAAGAAACGTTCTCCACAGATATTTCGTGTTGCAGCATTCTTTATAGAACGTAGGTACTATGAGAGTTTACGAAATGGAACCGTTAATATCGCGTGGAAAAGAAGTTTGTGTAAGTCCATCTACGCTCAGTGGATCTTATCGATCGTTCGAAAGCAATAATCGGACAGAAAGGATAACGCTCGTAACTTACCTTGCGGCTGATACCCTCGACCTCCGTGGCTGCTGTGTACGCTAGGGGGTCCTTGGCCATACATACCATCATAGCCTTGATCAGGGCCAAGCATGTCCTGAAGATTAGGTAGCTCAGGTCAACACAAAACGTATCTTCTTTGGCAGGCGTGTCATTAACACCGCGGCGCGGCGAGAGTAGTTAGGGTCGAGTTTATCATCGATAAGTGAAGTAAAAAAATTGGCATTTAAAGACGATACGATACGATATGTGTGTGTGTATGTATAACGTGTTCGTAGTAATAAACTAAAAGTGGTAATCGCGATTGATTTTGTTACTCAGCCTGTAAGGGGTGAAACACGAATGGGGTGAAACGCATTCTCATGCATAAGATATGTGTAATGTAACGTAAGGCAAACCGAGGAACATAAGAGAGTGATCGCTGTACATTTATTACAGGTTCCATTGCTCCATTAGGCACGACCCTGGGACCCTATTTCGCGATTAGTTTAACTAAACGCGTACGAGGTGATTAGGAATAAAGTAAAAATAGATTCGTTTCCCTTTCGCGTCGGATTGAAAAAAAAAACAGACGAAACATACCTAAGTTGTGCAGACTGGAATAAAGGATAACGACATTCACTTTTGTAAACTATCTAGTTATACATTTCTAAACTTACATGGTGGGGAAGATTACGTATGCAAGTACCTATTACTAAGTAGGTCGTTTATGTATAATCGCTTATACTATTGTGTTCTCGTGGCTTAATTTAAACATAACACGATGTAACCAATCGTAAAAGTAAACGGAGTACTTGTTCTTCCTGCGCTAATATCGACTTTTTGGCAGGCTGCCCTACAAACCTGATTCCTAGAGCCTATACGGAAACTAGCATGGTATAGGAATAAATACAAGAGTGATGGCTCTTACACCAGCAGCAGCACATGCCGCCAGGCAAAAACGGAACAATCTACACTATGTTACGAGTACAAAGTATTCGTGAAGGAATAAATTTAGCCACGGCATAAGCGGAGCATGCATCGATATTATCGGTTACGATACCTGTAAATCTGGCGGCATTCCGAAGTCTGCGTTGTTCCACAGATTTGTATCCTCGCGGAACAAAGAGTTGGTGAGCTCCATGGAGAGCCGCTTCTTGTATTCCTGCGGCTTGTCTTCGCTCATGCGGAACAAAACGGCTGCCGCGTAAGTCGCGACACCTTCGTTCCTCGAATGGAGCAGCTCCGTCAAAGGAGCAGTAGCACCTTCCTGCTCTATTATCTCAGCACCCTCCTTGTCGGCGGCAAGCTCGCAAAGTACTCCAGCCGCTACGCGTTGAATATTCTCGATCTCGTTAAATAGCAACTGCAGACAGACAGCAATACGATCGAACGATCATTAGTAAAGCACAGAGTGGAAATACTTTGCAATAGCCATTATTGAGAAATTAATCATTATTCAGTTGGAAAGCTTTCCAACTTACGAACCTGTACGAAAATTGGAATCACGCTCTGAGATCTTATGATGACCCTATTGTGGGATTCTCTCGCGAGAATGTGAAGCGCTCCAACGGTACCCTCCACTATTTCCTCCATGCGAACGCCACCGTCCGCGTAAGCACCGGATGTTTGCTGGCTTCCGGTGCTAGCCACTGATGATCGTTGCTGCTGAACAAGAATCGACCGTGTCAGATGTAAATTGATGGGCGGTTACTTGATGGTTGAATTGAATTGAACCGAAGAGTTTAATGGAAATTCACGCTTACCCGCTGTGTCTCGGGGAAAGCACGCATCAGAAGCCTAACGAGATGGTGAATCGCCCCGTGGTCGCGAAGTGGGGCGTGATTCGCAGGGCAGAGCGCCAGATTGCGAATCAATCCAATCACCGCTTTAACGAGTGGCCAGCGCGAAGGTGGGTGTAAAAGTTTCACTATAACTTGAATTCCATAATTCAAGCGGATGGAATTCTGTGCCGTTTCCGCCTCTCCGTGACGAGAAGTCAAATGACGGAGCGCGCACACCGCTGGTTCGCTGATCTCTTCTCGGCTGTCCGCGTAAATGATGGTACGAACGAGAGCGTCCACACCCCCCACTTGACATACCGTTACTTTGTTACGTTGATTGTTACAAGTGAGATTCGATAAGATACCAGCAGCACATGTAACGACATTTACATCGGTAGAACTAAGCACTTGTACAAGACTCTGTAGTAAACCTTCCAATCCGTCAACTTTGGTACCAGCGTCTGATAAATTTCGTAGCGTCCACAAACAATTCTGGACCAGCCTCTGACTCGGATTACCGAGATGCATCGAAAGTGCCTGCATACCACCGGCTTCTACTATTGCCGGCTTATTACTAGGGCAAACCGACAACACCTTCAAGACTCTCGAAGTGGTCCATAAAAGCTTCTCGTAATCGTACGAACGCATAATTCGTACCAGCTCTATCGGTCCTTGGGAAGCTAATATGATTAGCTTGCTTTCCTGATTGCCGTAAGCTAGGATCTGCAAGCAATCCGTTACTATAGCTAAAAACTTTACGTTGTTACGCTGAAGTAGAGCAACCATCTTTTGTAAACCCCCAGCAAGGCGCACAGCCATTTTAGAGCCATCCTGATGCAACAGTAAATTATGGAGAGTTGTTATGGCGTAAAAGAGGACCGATTCCATCGGGGAGCTCAAAAGTTTCACGAGCGCGGGAATGCCGCCGCTTTTGAAAATAGCCAGCAGGCCTTGTCTGTGATGGGACAAATTGTGTAGCGTACCCACTGCCGCTTTCGTCGATTCAAGATCGTCGCTTTTCGAAATAGCGTGAACTAACGCGGCTACCATTTGCAAGCTATTCATAATAGCATGACGAGAGGCCTCTTTCTTAGAAAGTTGGTGAACCATCATTGCCGCCTGAGACACGACAACCTGATCCTCGTCGTTCAGCAACTTAATCAACTCTGGTATCGCACGAGTCGCAAGATCTGCGTCGTCTTGATAATTTATCAAGTTTACGACTGCGTGTTTCAGCATTTGACTTGGCTCCGCCAATCTCTGTACGGCGGTGGGTTGAGACGGATCGAATTGAGTAGAAGGAATTTCGATACCTTCCTCTAATGTTTCTGGAAACATGGCAGCACGAACACGCTGAGATCTCGTGTGGCTCAATTGTTGATTCATTTCATCGACTTGATCTTGAGTGAAACCCTGAGCGAACCCCTGATCCAAGTCAAACATTAGCTGATCCCCCTCCATCTCGTCATCCTCCTTGCCCGACAGGGATGGCGCCTGGGTGACGGTGCCAGAATGAATTCCAGAATCCCCCATGTATGAATTCTGTTGCCACATCAAAGTCTGTTCCTTGGCGGAACCCATGGGTAGATCCCCCGGGCCCTGGTAATTCCCATGGGAGACTACAACACCGATCATAGGAAATAACAGTAGTTAAGTTTCTTGCACGCTTACTATAATAGTATACCAAATGGTGCGAAGGACTACTCACTCGGTCTGGATTGGTTGGACGACATTTGATAACTCATGGCTCCTACGGGAGAATCTATCCACACCTAGGGTAAAGAAAAACTGTAACGTATAGCAGTGGTGCTATTGCTCCGTATATCTGAGAATTCACAAAGGTAGCACAGACACGTCGCGATTAAGCATGCAAGGATAAGCTGACAATCCCTTTTGAAACGTGCAAATAGATAATAAAGAACATCGTACGAAGCGAAGAACGTGGTACACCTTGTTCGGCTGCCGTAACGAAGGAAATGGGAAACGGTGGTGGATCTCGCGAAAGAAAATCACAGGACTCGCTAGAAGATTCGAAGACGCCAAGTCGCGGCGCGTAGGGTCAGTGCACCGTATCGCGAAGAATGGAAGGAGGATGCGACCGTACGGAATGTGGCCACGATCGAAAAATTCTCCTGCTCTGTAATCGTTTTCACAGCTTCCGCCTTAGTCGCTTCAGTCACGGGCACAGAAAAGCAGGAAAACCGAGGAAACGAAGAAAACCGAGGAATGCGACAGCTCGGCCGAATATTGGACTAAATCGGAGCTAAAGGTAGACACGAGGCGCGAACGACGCTCGATTTCCGAAGGTAGAGGGACGCGCGTGGGCGTGCGGCACAACAAAGCCTCCGAGAATGCAATGCATCACCATTTTCCGAGGATCGACGAACGACGGAGAGCGGAGTGCGGAGAGCGGCAGGGGAGCGAAAACGGAAGAAGGGGCGAGAGAGAGAGAGAGAGAGAGAGCTGGCTACGATATACACGCTAGCGGAAGAGAGAAAGGAGACAGAGAGAAGGAACACTTTGACACACCCAGCGTAAACACTGCCGTCACGGAAATGACAAGTTTTTTCCTCCTATCGGTCGACGTAATGGCGAACGATGAAATTCTACTTGTGCTTACCGTATCGCGAAGACCGACCGACGGCGATTTCGTGAATCGTGCTCGAACGGCGACACGAATGACTCACTACCGCGACACGCTCTTCTCCACCAAATTCCCTTTTGCCCCCGACGCTCGCTCACTCGCTCTTCTCCACCTATCTCTTCTCCGCACGGACCTCTTGGCCTTTCTTGCCTCGGATCCGTCAACTAAAGATGGCGGAAAACGACGCGCAACCTACCACACTACCGCCACCTGTCGACCACACTCATCCACACTCATTCCAGCCCGCAGTGGTGTTCACGTCGTACACCCACGGCACGCAACATGCAACGCCAACTTTACGTGGCTGGATGCCTCTAGCCACCTCTAGCAGAGTGTCGAGTGTTTATCGATTTTTACCCCTTAGGAACATTCGATCCCATCCAACGCAAACTCACCCTCTGTCCGTCGATTCCGTATCATCCCTGACGCGCACCATTTCAAACGTTCCCTGCAATCCTCGTAAGTACATACATTTCAACCTTCGAATAAGTAAGGTTATAAATCAACTGACGCATACATAAGTACTTTCGACTTTCGATCGAGCGAACGGATTGTATGTGTGTATGTATGTAGGTACAAGTCGCTGATAAGTTTTATGAATACTATTCAAATTAGGAGTAGTAGATCCGTAAATTATCCGTGACAGCCCGAACGTACGCGTATGGACGTACAATACGATAGATATGTACTTAGTTTGACGAGTACGTATCATGTACGGGAATGCATCGATGCATGCATACTACACAGGCATAAGTAGTAGGTACGTACGAATGATCTGCCGCGATATGTTGGAGGAAAGTATGCCAGTCACTGAAACAAGTAATGCCCCGTAACGTTCCAATATCTCGTGCAGAAAGGGCGAAGGATATAATATTCCAGGGCCGCGGAGATCAATTTCAATTAAAAGACAATTCTCCGGGACATGGCAATTTTTTAATGGATTCCAGTGGGTATTTGTCCATCCACGGTAGTCGAGAATTTCTGATCGAGTCCGGGAGTAAATCGTGCCGCTGGACAGCTAGAATGCGCGCAAAATAACAGACACTGGAGTCCAAAGTAAAATATACTGGCCGTTTGGCGGGAACACCATTCGTTATCGGCTGCGCCCACGCCGATTAATTTTCGGATGCGTGATGGCGGTACCGTTCCTTCCGTTCCGTACAGTGATGATACATTTTACGTCAGCGCTGATATTGAACGGATAATCGGAAAAAAGGAAAACGCAACTCCAAATATATCATTTCCCGCCGATATTTCAATATCACCGCGAACCTTCCCGTATAAATTTCCGCCTCGTTCTTTTAATTAATAACGCGCAATAACTACGGCTCGCATAATTCGAAAGGTAAACGAAACGAAATCTCCAACACCGTAACTCGCTTTTTTAACATATCTATTGGATCGCTTAGGTAGTTTCAATTAACAATTAATTTGTACCATGTCCCACGTCCAGCGGAACGATTCAAACATATTTCATCTCTCGGAGCTCATAGACAGTAGCACGATTACACGCATACATACATACATACATACATACCTGTTAACGAATGAAACATTACCTACCAAGCGCAGCGAAGAAATAATCTCTGAAATGCGAACAGAATCTCTCTTTCGAGCGGCTAGAGGTTGCAGCGCGTTGATAAGTGTCGTCGATAATATGGTAATACCGATTCATAGTGACTGAGACTTCCGCATTAATCCGAGTAAAGCCCTCAAAGTTGATCCATGCTAGAAATCGAGTTTCAAGTCTCGGCTGTTACGGTGACAAATATTCTGGTACGCTTTCGATTTGTTCAATGTATTTGCACATTGAGCGTAGAAGAGGAGCGTGCTGTATGCAAACGGACTATCTCTACAGCCGCTAATATTTCTCGACGGGATGCTTATTAAAGTAGTCTATAAAGGATAAGGAAGGTAAATTGCATTTCGATCGAAGGAATTGTTAGCTAGCTACGTTCCGCGAAAGACCTCGACTGGAATATACCAAACGGGCGGACACTTTTACGATGATTCATCGCAAGAGAGAATGCAGGTTTTTTCCTCGCGAAGCATTTATTTATTCGCGTAAGAGTCGAATACGGCGTATTCTCGTAGGTTTCGTTTATTTACGAGCCTGAAGGGGGTTCGCGTAGCCCACGCTTCGCTATATCGAGGATGCTGCCCTCCTTCACCAAATCGGCGAAGGCGAAAAATGACTCGTTGCGATCGCTGCGATCGTTTCGCGTCCGATCGAAAGGCTCATCGACGCGACGTTACGCCAAACTATGGTTCCATCCAAAAGGACGGGGGTTTCGTTTCGTTTCGTTTCCTTTCCTTAAATTTCGCACGGACCTCGAAAAAGAGCATAGCCCTGTCTTGAGGGCGGACCAGGTAGAGCATAGAGGGTGACAGATGCCCGTTGAACGGTGTGTCTCCCCACCTACGCGGCATGCTGCTGACACGAGCGTTTATGTCTGCATAAATTCTCATTTGAGCCCCGATAATAAAGTAAGCACACGAGGGGGACGGACACACGTTGCCCGGTTCGGCGAGCACAGGCTGATACATAGATCACCGTTGAGCGTGGGGCAAGAAAAGGGGGAAGAGTGGAACAGGGTTGAGAGACGGGGGCAGAGGGGATGAGGATCTCAGGGGCTGAGAGGTTCGCAGGGGTGGAGGGACCAACGATGGCTAGGCATATATTTATGCGTATCTATATAAGGTACACACGAGCACGTTGCCTCTCGAACGAGTCACTACACAAACCTGGGCGCACGCACGTACACAGGATTCTCGAGATGCGGCGTGCTTAATTATATGCATTCTCAGAATCTGTGCTGGTCTCCTTCGCCTAATGCTCTCGTGTAGGTATATCGCAATGCTTCGTGTTTACGCATCGAAAGAGAGGAGGGGTCATCCCGCCTCCATTACTGTCCCATCCTCGGATAATAGGAGTCTATTGGAAACGCTATTTCTTCTTCCTCCCCTTTCACTATGCATGTACGATGTACAATGTACAATGTAGGTACATACCTATTCAAATCTCGCAAGTATCTCTCTGAACTCTCTGAAATCTCACAAGCGTTGGCGGTTAGGCGAACCGTTCGGCATTCGGCCGTGTTCCCGTTCCCGTTCCCGTTCCCGTTCCCGTTCCCCTCCCCAAAATTTGTCCACCACGACTACGATGATCAAGCACGCGCAAGTTGTGGCCATTTTCCCGAAAGTCGGAGGTGCGAAAAGGTGGAAATGACCAGTCCCCTCCCAAGGGAAGAAAACGAGTCAGCGGTGTACTTTCACAGACACAGTCGTATCGTCTGGCATGGTTGATGGAGTAGTCTCGAGGCTAATGTCGAGCGAGGGTGGTGGGTACGTAGTCAACGTCGTGGACGACGAACGATACCCGATTCATCACCTGGACCACAACGGAAGGGACTCACGCAACTCCCAAGACACAGACAAATCAAGAGAGCGTCGAAAATCACAGAGAGGAGGAGAAATCGCGAGAGGACGAATGAGTAGTTTCGCGCATCAGGATCGATGCTGACCAATGCTATCACCGAGAAGCGGCAGGATCCAACGATCTGGGAACGAGGCGAGAACCATGGAAAGATATTCTACTTAGCGTCCGAAACGGTGGAGAAGAATAGCTGACCGTGATGCTAATAGGAAAGAGTGGTACCTAGAGCTAGCTTGGCTGATCGGACGGAATAGTAGGGAGGCAGAAGGATAGGAGACGAGGGTGGCGAGGCAGAAGTTGGTTAGTGATACTATGGTACCGGGGTACTATCCCCGCGGTACCAGAGCACCACGGACCTGGGACCTCGGACCCCTCGACGAGATGGTATCCGGGGCGTGCCTCATGTACTGCGGCGTCGTCGAATCGAAACCCTTGGCGAAGGTCATCGAGATCAGCGCACTCGGCACGTCGATCAGACGATTTTGTGCGGCACACCTGCGCTCAGGCTTATCCGGTCTGCGCGGAGCGGCTCCTCGCGCGCACAGCGTGTGGGTGCGGGCTGACAGCTCCTATCGGAATGGCTTGGATAGGTTATTGGAGGTCCTCAAATGGTATCGAACAAGGTTCTGCTGGGGCGCGCGGGAGGGGTGATAAGAGGGAGCGGTTTCTCTAAGTATCGCGAAAGCCACGCATACAACCTACTGTACGCACACGCGGCTAGCCCCGCGACGTGTGTACGAGTTACGCGTGGAAATACAACCGTGCCGGTTATACTAGCACGATCCAAGATCGTCTCGAGCGTACCTACATACGTCGATTTCCGTACGTGCAGCGTGCAACTCTCGGCCCGTTCCGATGTGTGCGTAAGTCGAATGCAGGCGCGTGTACGAGTCCGAGATTGGCCGGTCTACTCGATGCCGAGGGAAAAGATACTGCGGGACGTGGCCATCACTGATGAGCCAACCCACACCGTGCGACAGCGACAAACAGGACAGCACCGGGACAGGACAGGACCGTCTCGCTCGGTATCAGGACTGTAAATCCGGGATTTTATTCGCCCGGTATCGAGGTTTATAGTGTCCTCAGTAGTAGGAACTTGTGTGCATCGTTGGCTCGCGTACGTGTGCCTGAGTTATGTTCAACCGTCTCGCGGCAAGACGTTTGCATATCTCCGCTCCTCCGCTCTCCTATACGAACCATCGTCTCCGAGGGAGACGAGTCGAACCAGCGGACAAGGAGGAACGGGAGGAGAAGGAGGAGAAGATAGAGGAGGAGGAGGAGGTGGAGGAGAAGGAGAAAGGGGGCAAGGAGGAGAAGAGCAAGGAGCAAGAGAGGCCGATCATCCGCCCTTCTCTCCCCTGGAAGAAGGACTCCGTTTACCTCGGTCCGTCATCCTCCGCCTCTGTCCGCGAAACGAGACCTTCCTGAAAAACGCGCGGTTTATCTTGGCCCCCGGTATCCCCCGTATACACCGGGTATTAACCGGCTGTCCAGCGAATCGAATTTATCGGACGGCCTGGCTTTATCGAACGCCCCCACTTAACGTCCGGCTTAATTAGACACCGGCCGACCGGTGTGCTTAATGACGGAGGAGTCCCGATGACGCCAAGACGAGTGCTCCTACTGCCGACCGATCCTCTTTGACGCCCTATCGCCACCACCGTCTTTCTGCATTCTGCTCCTCTCTAATGCCCGAAAGAATCATCTGAAAGTTGGCTGACCTGCACCGTCCAGCTCCTGTTTCTTCGTTATCCTTTCCCACCCCGTCTTGGCTCCGCTCGTAATATTACGGCGCACGTGGTATCAAGCCGAACCGTGCAGAAGATCGGATAATCTATGATCGCGAGAACGGATAAATTAATACCGAGAGCAAACCCACATACAGGCAGACGGGATTGACGGGAACAGAAGTTGGAGGAGGATGGGACTTTTAGAAGACACCGATTACGCTCGATGGTAGTTTTACCATCGGTGCAAGATGGAATAATCGTACGCGTTCGAGCTACCGGGCTGCTTTAATAAGGGAAGACGATAAAGTTGAACGCCTGGACGTCGTCGGCGAAATCGTCGGGACGCATTACGCGGCAATCAGGGAACGATAATTTTCGCGTTACGTGACAGCGATTGGCTGGCACTGGCAGTGCCACTGCCACTGCTGCCGGCTCGACCACTACTTTGCTCTTTCTTTCTTTTCGTTACTACCTACTTTGTTCGGTGGTGGACGACACGAAGAGCTTTACCGGTAATAATCAGGGTCGATGGGAACGGTATTAAAATTATGCATGTACGTTTATCTCGTGCGGATTCCTTTGATCGTTCCAATACCGTTTCCTTACTCGTTCGCCTTCTGCCTTGGCCGTCCCTTTTTGTTCCGTTGACGCTAGCCAACGGCCGGCGAGGATTCGCGAATCGATATCAGTTTCGATTTGGACGGATGCGCACACCACGGACAGAGGTGACCATCGAGAGAACTGCTCGCCAACGAGGCAACGAGGGAACGAGGGAACAACTTGCCCGGTCTAACGATAGCAATAGCGGCGTCGATAAGCAGACTTTCGCCTGGACCACGGTCGTGATACGTGCCTCGGACTGTTTGCTCGGACCATGCTCCCAGCCGAGCCACGGGAGAACGGAAAACGATACGATCGGATACATGGCTTAACTTGAGAGGAACTGCTGTTTTTTATTGTTTCTGCGTGCACTGTCATCCCAGGGATCCGCTCGTAAAATGGCAAACGAGATTAGAAGCCGTAACCGTACCGCAGAAACGGACCACAAGTAGATGAATTATAAGAATTATTGTCCGCGCAAGTAAGAAACGCAGGTATTATAGTAGGTATATGTATGTAGTTGCAATGCGGGTAAAACGTTGGCGCAGCTTTGGTAGGGATAATGATAAATTATCGGGGTAGTATTAGAAATTGATTACGCGCCATTGATTATTCGGGCACCGATAGGTAAATACTCGCTAGCTACTCGGCAATAACTTATCAGAGATTAGTATTAGTTCTGTTGTTCTGGTTTACTCCCTCGACTCGATTCCGCTGCTGGAAATCTATCCAGAATCTTATTCCCTGTCCAACGGAAGCGTCGCGTCGCGTCGCGTAGCCTCTACGCTCCAACACCGCTGAAAGCGTTCAGCGCGGCGAAAAAAAGGCAACCTCGTTTGCTGGTCTTCGCACCCCTCTAGCACGCGACGTTTCGCGACGGGGGTTGAACGATCGGCACGCAGGAACGCCGCGCCGGTGACCGCGTCGGAAAGAAAACGAGACTTATAGAAATAAATTCAATTGCAAGAATAATTATCGCCGCTTATCCGCGTATAAAGTAGGATATCCTACGGCAGGACTCGTGACAGGTACCAATTACCTTCATAAATGAGAAGCATTCAATTCAATTTTCATAAATAAGAGCTATTCAAATGAGAGGGGTGAGGTGAAGCGGGATAAGAGCAAAGGAGGAGGAGAAGGAGGAGGAGGAGGAGAAGGAGGAGGAGGCGGCGACGAAAAAGAAAAGCTGGAAGAAGAAACGAAGGAACGAAGAAACGAAGAAAGAGATGACGATGATGATGAAGAAGAAACGCAGGAAGGCGTCGAAGAAGCTGAAGAAGAATCTCGGAAGGGGGAAGAAGAGAGAATCGGTGGAAGAAGGTGGAGAACGAAGGAGGCGGGCTGGCAGCGAGTTTTGGTGGCGGGGAAGTGATCTAAGCGATGCGACAGCGGGGAGTAAGCTGGATATATTGCCGCCTGAGAGCGCGCTGTTTTCAACCAATTATTTCTACTTGTGGTTGCATGACGGGTACGGGCATGGCCACGGCGGGGTGGGTCGGGGGCGGCAGCGTACGAGAAAGAGGCGAGTTAATGCCATAAATACATCAGCGTTATGGATGCCAGCAATTATATGAGCCCCGACGAGGTGGAGCGCTTCGTTGTGTACACCTATATATACACCCATATCCTGTATCTGTCTGTATCTGTATACACACACGCACGTGTATGTATGACATGATCCTTCGGCCCCGGATACCTCGGCCTCACCTTGCTCGCAACTGGTCCGGTTCTCACGTTAAATCGAATCCGCTGCCAATCGAATTATTTTCGTCTGTCGTTCGTGTTGCGACGTGGATGCGCGTCTAGCAACAACAACCGAGCGACTTTTTCCTGCTTCACCGCGCCTCCAACCTTCGATGGCTCCCTCTATCTCTATCTCCCATTTCGTCATGATGTATTACATTCATTATCGCGCTCCGTCGTACGACAGATGACGGATAATTGGTGGAAGCAGGATCGCCCGCCGCGCTCCTTCGTTTCTAAAGTTCTCTATACGCACGGACAATTCACTCGGGAAAGAAAGAGACCCGGATTATTTTAAACTTACCTATCTGCTCTCCTATTTGGCGAAACAAGGTGCGCATACGCACGTATGTGCCTACCTACTTACGTGTTAATACCTCCGACCGCGAATCCGATAGGAATTTAAGACGCCTGTAGGCGGCAAACGAATACCTAGATTTTTGACAATATTGCGAATACGAAACGTGCCGCAACGTCAGACTTCCGACCGTTTTCCCAGCGTGCACGAAGATAAGGCCAGCACGGACGAAAATGAATCGAGTGATTTTATTCGCGGCACAAATCAAGAGATTATTTCCTCCTCGCTGGACCTTGGTTTTGCTTATATGCCGCGCCGTACTTCGTGGTCTTGTGAAATTGAATCGTTGCGTTCGCAGCCTTAAATTATACGTCGTCGCCAACACCCACGCGTACCTACCCCGGGATATTCACGCGCGCGGGAGTGCTTCCATTCGAGAGTCCCTCGTGTTTTCTGGATTAAAACGTTTGTTTCGACGGGATTGCCCCGAGTCGACCTCTTTTATTACTTTACTCGGTGACTTTGCATTTTCTTCTCCGCGATGTACGTACGAAATCGTTTTAATTTTCGGCAATGCCGAGATTTTTTTTATTCCTCTCTCTCTCTCTCTCTCACTCTCTCCCTTCCTTTGTTTTACCTACTGCCGCTTTAGCTGCTTTGTCGTAAACGCGGTAAGGAAATTTTACTCGGCCTTGTTGGTTCGAGATCGTGGCGATCGAAACGACGAGAGAAGGAGGCTGGAGGACTCCCAGTCGGATGGCGTTTCGTGCAAACGCGGGAAGAAGAGAAGGAACGATCGTTGGAAAGACATTAATCGATCAATCTTCGCGGAAGTATCCGGCGGGGAGCGTAAATCGACTTGGCGCAAAAGTTGAAGCGTCTCGCGAGTGGTTGCGCGCGATTCTCGTGCGAGGAGCCCATAATTCTGGCCCGTCCATCGTGCCAGGCCTCCATCCGCGGAGGCGATTGGCCGTAGCCACGGGTGTTCCCGACGCTTTCTGGCCCTATGCTCCTTTCCTCCTTTTCTCCTTTTCTTCTTTCCTCCTTTTCTCCTTTCCTCCTTTCCTCCTACCTTGCTCGTCGCCGCTGGCGCTCTCCTGCTTTGGCATCCGAGAAGGAGATCTCTCTTTTAATTCTCGGGGGCTCAATTAAAATCGGGACCGGCTTTCTCCCTCGCCAACCCTGCGCGGTCGCGTTTATCTGGGCATTATCTGGGAGGCGTCGTTGCGCTTTTCATGGATCCGTTCGGTCAGCCTACTAAACCGCTCTTGCTAGATCCACGATTCCGTGGAAACGATTCCACGGCCTGCTCGATAAGTGCTCTCCAATTAGTGCGAAAACATTTCTGTGTTGCTTTTTGCCGTGGATACCGCACGACTACCGGCAGAATTCGATAGCGATCTTAGGAAAGAGGATTTCGTGACCTCGGCCAACTCCCGTGACCCCCGTAACGTGTTTCTGGAGGTACGGAAGGGAGTAGTTGTTCCACTGCCCGTCGAAATCGAACCGCGAGGGTTCCGCCGTCGATCGCAATTCGTCCGCCGGCGTCTTCCCTCCTCTGACTTTCTAAGCCGGAGAGATTGGGAGAAAAAAAGGTGCACGGGTTACTCGGGTCGGGATCGCACGGATTATCCCCTGCCAAATATTTAATGCGCCCGCCGTAAACACCTGCCGCCGTTAACATATTCCTGGCAACGTTCAGAAGCGGAGGCTGAGGCAGAGGCAAGAGCAGAGTTGAAGGCAAAGGCAAACAAAGTATCATCGACAAGTTGTACCGGCGCGGCGCGGCGGTCGGTGGTGTACTGTAAATCCTAAAGGACCGTCCATTGAACCGGGAGGACCCGGCTATTAGGACCATCACCGGGATGCTAAATGACATTGGTGGAGAGCGCTTAGTCCGGCTAAGGAGGACATAAAGTTGCGTGTACGAAAATGAATGTTTGCTGGAATTTATTATTGCCGGGCCCCGCTCGTAATTCAAAGGAGGCTGGCGTTATCTTCATCAGAGGATGCACCGGCTCCGACCAAACACCGCGTGAGCCCTCGCGGTGCACGACGTCGTACCTATTAGAAGCGTTCGCTCGAATATACGCTCCACCGTACGCCAGTTCATCCGCCCGTCCACCCCCGTCTCGTTACATCGCCTGCGTCAATTTTACGCCGATAATCCACGTGAATTTAAACGTCGCTAGACTCGTACACTCGTACCTACCCGCCTAGACTCGGCAACCTCAATCCCGATGTTAGCGGGTGAATCGGTAAAGGCACAGCGAAACGCGGGCGATACCTTTTCGGTGGCGTTGAAATATAAAATTCTGCTGCTTATCCGATTCCGGGGAGGCGCGAAGAGAGACGCTTCCTCCTAAAGATATTCGGGCCCGTCGATAAACGGGAAGATGCGAATGGATTTGGCAGCCATTTCGTAGAAATACTCAATATTTACGTGGCTGTTCGATCGCCCGTCAGAATCAGGTAAAGCCAGTAGAAAATAAGAGCAACGGAGGGCAAAGTGACGTGGGAGTTACCCACGGTAGAAGAGGGACGGACATCAGGCGAGTAAGCCAGCCGCAAATGCACCGGTTGGCAAGCTTTCGGCAAGATGGCGCCAAAAGTACTGTGAAATCCAGTTTAAATTTTAAATAAACATTTCTCCGATCGATGAGATCGCTACGCGTCTCAACTGTTCCGTAGATCCTCTCCTCCCCATACTCGTTCAAGTTTTCGAATTAGCTCGGAAGTCATCCCCGCAGTGGTTTCCATACGACACGGTCGCGACGAAAGGACCATCGAGAGCAATGGAGGCGAGGTTCCATACCGAAACAGCACGATACCAGAACGAAGGAGACAGGAACGAAGATCGCGGGAGAACAAGCCCGAGCAAAAGAATGGAAAAAGCTAAAAGGGCGAGGCGCGTTCGGAAGAAATGGAGGCCAGGCCGTTGAAACGAGACAAGGAAGACGAAGAGAAGAGGAGGAGGAGGTGGAGAAAGAAGGAAAGAGCGCGAGTGCGAGCGAGGCACGAAGAGACAGCAGGTGCTTTGTCACCGCGCGAGTAAATCCGGCGAGTTCTGGGGCGCTCCTTCCAGATTGTGACTCGCGCGGCTCGCATCCTCCACACGTGTGCTTTTGTACCAATGACGTCACTGAAATATGGTTGCCCCTTTTTCGTCCGAGTAGGAACGTCCTGTGCATAGAACGGGCCGAGCTGGAACGAGGCGAGGGGTCGTACGCGACGCGGGACCCGAGTGGTCCTTGCTACGGGTCTGCGCGAGCGAACTCGCGCGGGCCTACAGCCAGAAAAGACAGGAGGAGGAACGTTTTTGTTTCCCAGTGACATTTATTTGGGTGCAACGGGAGGTGGGGTTCTCGTTTTGCATAAGTCAGGTGTATCCGTGTGTGAGTAGAGGCACCGTGATATAAATCCTCGCACGAGGAGACTGCCCGGTGGCTCTACCCCTTCTCTCTCCTCTCCTCTCCTCGCCTCGCCGTCTCCATCTTCATCTCTATCTCTATCTTACCGACTTAGCCCCTCGCTTCTGCTCTCCTTTTCTCTTAGATCGCAGCCCCCCCCCCTCTGTCCCTCTTCTATCTACGGGCCCCCATCTTCTTCTTCTTCGGTTTTCCCGTCTCGCCCTTCGCCACCTGACTGGACTCGAGCGCACTATGGTGCACCCTGTTCTGCATATAATGCACCGGCCACCGTGCCACCCCTCAGCCGTACGAGTCGCCTCCGCACATACATGTCCACCGGCGTAACGTTGATGACCCACGAAAGGATCATTACCGAGCCCGAGCCCGAGCCAACGGGCACCTTCGTGTTCACCCTTACCCCTCTGCCTCTCTCGAGCTGGCCATGGGAGAGTTCGTTTAAGTATCGGCCGCGGCTACCGAAAACTAACGAGCCGATAAGCCAACTGAAGCCCCGAAGAAGCGCACCTATGGCACCGTAAACTCGGCCGCCTCCATAACATTTCACTTAAGACGAACAATAGTAGGTACTAAGTAGGTATTCGTTTCCTCCGCGAACAGGCGGATTAAGGGCCAAAGATTCTGACGACGCGTTCCTTGACCGAGCATAACTCTATAAGATTCCATACGCGGGTACTCTGGTTCTCCACCAGTCACAGATCAGGCGTCATGGTAGTTTATTTGATTTGTCAGTGGTGTATTTTATGCGGTGAGATATCGATTGTACCGATTATACCGACGGTGAAGAGAGACATACATATAAGGGAAGACGGAAGGAGATAGAGGGACGAGGGAAAGAAAAAGAAGGGCGTGGAAGGCTGGGTGTAGAAAAAGGAAGACGGCGATGGCACTTTTGGCCGCGAATAATTCAAACGGGGGAGTCGTTTAAACGTCGGAGCACGTCGCCCGACAGGTGTAGGCATCGATTAGCATAAGGTAACGACGCCAACGAGCACGTAAACACGTCCCGGCCAGGCGATCGATGGATCACGATCGCGCCGATCTTTCCAGCGATCATGATTAAAATGGGTCTTTAGAGTGTTCGACGTAACGGATCGGCCGTTCGTCGTAAGAGCGCGTTCGTGAGCCACTCGGTGTATATTCTTGGTCGATCCTCCTCCTCTGTTGTCCCCTCTCTCTCCCTGTCCTTCTCTTTTTCTCTTCCCCCGAGCTTCTTTCACCTGTACCTACGAGAGAAGCCCGGGTGACCTTGGCTGTGATTAACACCCAAGAAAGTAGAAACACCGGCTCGCACATACGTCGACCCGAGTCGGCGGCAGCAGGTTCAAGGTCAATCCCTCAGACTCACGGATATAATCGACGCGACGCGACGGTTCGTCTTTTATGCGAAAACCTGCGAACGCGAATAATCCAGCCTCCCCGAGGAGAGGGAGCAGTGAAAAAAAAAAATGTTCGGGCGGCTCGATTCCATTTACAAGGCAAAGGAATTTCGCGATTAAACTTGGGCGTAACTCGCCTTCGACGGAATCACAGTTGCGTCCAGTTACGTCCAGTTGCCGCGGCGATTCGATTAGCTGGATCGAATTCGGTTCGGCGCGGCGCCGATCATATCGAAAGTTTATACGGTCTGTTGTATTGTATAATGGCTCGTTACGGGCTCGCATTGTACGCGGAAAACGGTCGATGTTAATGGGGATAGTGGATTTTTTGTAACGTTGTAATAAGTGCAGCAGCACTGGTACTACTCTCGTTGTCGTCGTCGGCGTTGCTGCTACCTGGCACGAACTCGCGCGTGTACGGCAAGAGGAGCACAGGCAGCCCTTATAAGGGTTGTCACCGCGGTTGCCTGGGATAGGATAATAAGATACTACCTCCTTGCTCCTGGATCCTGGACAACGGGCGGTGGTCGTACAGATCGTGACCGTCCTGTCACGAGACGACGCACACCCATACTCGCGCCATCCTCTTTCTCCCCGTCCGGGCTGTGCTCCCCGAGCATCCAGCGTCCAGCGTCCAGTTTCTTCCACGTTAGCCTAAAAATCCTCCCCGATGCGAGAAAAGGAACTTCCCTTATCGAGGCGAGTCCGAGCCTAACCCAGACCTTTCGCATCGTTAACGATGCGCATACAACTAAGCAGCGAGCTTTTGTCCTGTGCAGAAAAACAATAGCAGGCAAATAAAAAAAAGGGGGGCGAGGTCCGAAGACACGGATGCTGGAGTTTTCGAAATCTATAAGGTATTAGCCTGCATAGCTACATAATATATCCGCTATCGGTGGTTGCCGTTCAAAGGCAATCAACGATAATCAAGGAAGAAAGTCTCGAGAGCGACCTAAGCCGATACGTTACCGTGCACACGGAGCACACGTATAAGGTGGTCGAGCATCGAAGTTCACGAGGATCGGACGCACCAGGGCCCCGCAGATCGTATCTGCCGAGCGAGTTTACGTAGAAATCCGCGTTCTACCGACGAGCTGGACTAACCTAACTTAACCGCTCTCCAACAGTCAGCCCCTTCGGCTTCTGGTATCGCACTGCGAATCGTCTCCTGAATCTTTGGCGCATATATTATCGGGCCACGGGCTGTCGCGGAACGTTCCCCGCTAGGAACGTGGAACCGTGGAATTGTCTCCAGCGGAGATTATCGACTCCGTGGCCACTAACACTTGCAACTAGGGGAGGATGCTAAATTAGTCCCAAATCAAGCCCAAAGATAGCTATAATACGTAGGTGTAGCTACTACCTATAGGTATTACATACCTACAGTGCAACTTATTCCCCGTGTAAATTGTAAAAGAAAGACAAGACGCTTAGCATGGACGCGTTTAGCGTTCGCTCGCCACTTCCCTCGGCTGAAAGCCGCGTGACGTTTATGGGCCCGTACGGTGGTCCCACTCGGCTCGAAGCAGGCTGATCGGTTCATAAAGCATCAGACCGTGATACTCTGGTAGTCACAAATCAACTCAACTGGATCGTTTGGGGCCAGTGTTTCAGCGGTCTGTGGTGTAGCCAGGCCATATCCGTCGGAATGTACCATAGGTACGGTCTCGCGCTACTTCACCAAGACAGGCGAACGTTCACGGATAGGTACGAGAATGAACCGTCCCAAAGACAACATCGAACCTTCGTCTTCTTCGTGGTCTCTGGTCTCTGGTCTCTGGTAACGGACGGACCGCGGTGTGATACACGTAAAGCGACGCCCTTAAATCACCACGGGCCCGAACGCCTCATCCTTCTCCTTACCTTTCCTTACCTTCCCTTACCCCCGAGAACTCGGTGGAAGCTGCAGAAACTTGGCCGGAGGGGTCCCGGTCTAAAAAAAGACGGATTTATAAGGATCCGAAAGCACAGCCTAGGGCCTAGGCCCTAGGGTTTCGGGGATTCCTCCCGCTCGACTCGCGACTTACGTCCCGCCTATATAGATCACACTATCTATCGATTATCGATTATTTCCACTCTATCCTCGTTAGATCGCGTCTCTGACTGTTGCCCTCCGAGGGAAAAAAACAGAAGGGTAGATTTACGATGCCAATCATATCGGGCAGAGTCCGGCCAACCATCCAGATGCTGTTTTATCATATTTAAAAGAGTGCCGGTGGTTTAACGAGCATCGACGGGGTTACGATGTAACGGTGAAAGATGTAATCGCCGAGAATGCGCAAGATCGATACGATATAGAGCAAATATGACGGCCCGTTAACTGGGAATGCCGGGAGGAAGATTTTCCGATGACATCTCCCTCGGGAGCAGCAAATGCCTCCGCGTCCCCTCTGTGTTCTTTATCGCCGCCCCGGAATGCTTGATAACGTTTGATTTGTTTCAATCGTAAATATCAAGACCGCGCGCAATATGGCCCCCTGTTCCTCCGAGGGCGGGGGTTTGTCGCGATGTCGATGCCGGCCTTGCATTGCAGGACATACGCGTAGGTATGCACGCGACAGTGCATCCCACTCACAGGTTGTGATAATTGCGCCGCGCGTTGCCACCGGGATGATTATTAAACGGTGGCGCGACGACTCTCCGAACATTCGTCGTCCTCTTCCTCGAGCCTGCAACTACGGTATCCCGTAATTTACACGTTTGGCCGGCCCGCAATAAGACGCGTAATCTCGTCGGCGAAAAGTTTCGACGTCGCGCGAACGCGATCTTAAATCCCCGGAGCAGGAGGGCGGTTGGAAAAAAAAGCAGCAAGTCCAAGTTAGATGGAGAGAAAGAGCGAGAGAGAAAGGGAGAGACGCTGGTATACACGCACGAATGCGCGCATCGTGGTTTTTTCAATCGGGCTTCGGCGCATCCTTTAATTCGTCGCTCGAGGATAACACCCTTTCCTCCTCTTGACCGATCGGCCGTGTGCACGCGTGTACGCGCGTACGTGTGGCCACGCACACGCGCTACGGCCACGTTTCTGCATTTGCATTCCCGACGCAAGAGGTGCGCGCACGCCGCCAAGACAGGAGGCATCGAATGTTTAATTCAAGATACGTGAGAGTGTTGAGCCCGGGAGAAAGGGAGAAAGAGGGAAAGAGAGAAAGAGGACGGAAACCAGAGCGGCGCGGCGCCGAGGAAGAGCGAGACAGTCGGACACATGGGCAGGGGAGGAGGTCCGATACAGGAGTTGCGTGCGTATAAGCGAACTCGGGAGGGCAAGAGAGAGAGAGAGAGAGAGAGAGAGCAGCGAAAGCGTAGGGTAGCAATTGATGGGACAGGGTGGCGCGTTTGTTGAGCTAATTACTGTAAGGCGAGGCGCTTACGCGCGCCGCTACATACAAACGGCATTAAAGGTGGTGGCCATCAATCCCCGTGGGTCCCCTTTTCCAGTCCTGGCAACTCGCCTCCTCCTATCCTCTCCTGTCTCCTTCGCGGTATCTCCGCTTCCAAGACCGTCTTCTTCTCGGACTACGCGGTCCTTCCACGCGATATGTCTCTTCCGTAGTATTAATTGCTATAATCCACCGTCCCGGCTATCATTCGTAGATTTCTATTACCTTGCTCGCTATCGGAGGGAAAAGTAGTAAGGAATTCCATAGGGAGCTACGGAGGAGGATAGTTTGGGTGAGCGATCACGGGCCAAAGGGAATGACCGCGAGTGGTTGCTTGTAGAACCAGGAACTGACGCATAAACGGTGAAAGTGGCGCGTTGGTTGGGCCGGCGTTCGATCCTCGAGTCCGCAAAGGGATGCCCTGCGCGAGTCCTGGCGGGCACCGTGACGCGACATAAATAATCGCGGCCGATAATTAAGACGACGTTTCGGCGCTTGTGCGTGTACAGGCCGACACCCGCTGTCTCCTCGCGACGTGACATCCAGCTCACGCGTGTAGACACGCGAGGCCGCGTCCGAGCCACCGAGGGAAAATATATCGTCCGCCCTCGGCCCGTTCCTCCACCGCATTCCCCTCTCTCCCTGTTAGCTGCTCGCCGGGATGGAATCCCAGCGATTCCCGCGAACTTCGGGACACCGAATATCGTAATGGGTAAGGGCCCTCGGCTCGTTTCTCGCGAACGAAAAAGAAAGGTGGAGAGGGGTGCGACGGGAAAAGAAGAGAAGCAAAGCGAAGCCGAAGCCGAAGCTGAAGCCGACGCCGACGACCGTGCCGTATGCGAGAGCTTCGCTGTCACGGTAGAAAGTATTGCGTGGATTCATCTGGATAAACCTTGCTACGATCAATCACCTCGCGATTAACCGAACTGCCTACGAAATTGAACTCGAACAACGTAATTTATAGTACTTCTTCAGGATAAGATAAGTCCTCGTCGTCGTAGTCGGTGACACAACCGCTCTACACCGAAAAACCTCCTCTCCCTTTGAGAAAGCAGCAGCTTGCGTCTCTAGGTGTAGGAGGCGACGGTGACGGCGACGGTGACGACGACGGGAACGAGGATTGTTCCATAATTATCGCTCTCGTAAAATCGGTTGTAACGCTTCACCCGCTGAACGTTATTAACTGTCTAAATAAATGTGCGCGACGTAGCGGCATCGCGAGGGGAATCCCGGTGCCAGTGACATAAGTTCCCAAGTGTAATTAGGGGAATAAAGTCCGCGGAATTTCGCGAGCCACGATACACCCAGCTACGATCGTAAAGAGGACGAGTGTCCTGGCGTAACCCGAGGCCCGCAGACTCGTTGCGTGAAGGGGCTGCCGCAGAAACGACGAGGACACGTTGGGGAATCGTGGTGGGGGGCGTCTCGGTGCCGACGTCGTCGTGCCAACCCCACGGGGCGCCAGCTCGTTATATCTTCATTAAGCCGAGTACCTAACCATCCTGTCGCGACTTCTTAGCACATTGCAGTTCACACTAATTTCGCGTTACTTTTTCGTCCCACGTAGGTACCTATTGGTTCCCTTGCTCCCCCCCCCCCCCCTCCTCGCCGTGATAAACTCGAAATAAAGACGCTCGGAGGATATTTGCGCGCACCGGTCTTCCGTTTCCCTTGGTTCCGTCACGGTGCGGCGCAACGTTTTTCTCTATAAGCAGATACGCACCTACCGGGCTCTTAATCAAACTTTCTTAAATTCCCAAATCCGAACAGTGCCCTCTCGGCGTTCGTTTTACGCGCATCGATATTTTCTGGGGTGGACCAGCGCTGCGGAAACCAGCGGCACAAGTTCAGCAAGATTTAAGCGCGATCCTTTGTCCGAAGAGTAACGCCCGCGACTTTCGTGGTCGTGTCGGAATCAGGCGTAGGATCCCCCTCGGCAAGGAAATTCCAAGTCCCCGAATCGCCGTAAGATCGGGACATGTCGTTATGGGTCCGCGCGTTCCTTCCTCTTCTCCGTCTCTCAGCCTCCTTCACGGCCATCCTCTCGCTCTTCCTCTGCCCTCTCCGCCACGGTTTGTTTCTCGAGCAGGGACAGAGGCAGGAGCAGCATCAGCATCGGCATCAGCATCGGCATCGGCATCGGTATCGGGGCGGAGGACCCGGTCCACGGGCAGAAGGAGGACGCGGTCGTAAATATTCGGGCGCCAAATAATGCCGGTTCCGAGCGAGAGCAAGCGACCACGACTGCTGCTCGACCCGTAATGAAGGACATCCTCGTTAATTAGTCAATAAATTATCCTTCGCGCTCACGACGCCCGTGGTCTCTCTCCTCTCTCCGTCTTTCTCGGTCGATCTCGTCCTTTTTGCCCAGGAGAACTCAAGGGCCGCATACTTTACGACACCTATCTCGCGCGACAGCACGATGCATTTCTCACAATCAGGACCCTCGAAGACGGAAACGCGTCTTGTAAGACGATCCACGAGGTGGTCCGCCGCTGGCTTTCAGCCACGATGAATTTTTCAACAACCGTTTCGTTTCGTTCCGTCTCGCACCCCCCCCCCCTGCCCACCTCTCCGCGCATCTACACCCCCTTTTCCCACCGGATTCTAACATTTCTTACCCCTTTCCTGCATTTCCTCGATATCACGGAGCAATAGAAAACGATCAGTGAAATACATACACTGCGAAAGTTTAGCACCCTTGTTTCCGAGCCATCCTGCAGATCGATAATCATAGCGTTTAGTGTTTTTATTTAAAAGCACTTCCACCCACTCGTTCCAGCAAATCAGCTTTACAAGTAGGTGTCGTTCACTTATAACTATGGATATGTATTGGTACACAACGATTCATACATGCGCATAACGTCTAACACACTTCTAAACTCTTGAACGACTGTGTATAAAGTCGAGCTGTATCTATGCTGGGTTACCTACGCACGTCGAAGAACCCGCGACAGGTGAAGTCCATCGAATCCCCTGATATCTTGTTCCGTTGTGCATGAGACATATAGATTCTATCCTATACGCGCCCAAAGCGTGTAGGTAAGTATGTATCTGTTCTGCCACGTGGCCGTACATCGTGGCGTCGTCGTATCTATTTCCTGGCATACTTAAGCACAGACGTTATTCGCCGGCGGCCGGAATTGCGAGGCTATGTCGTTGTTAACTCGACTCGTCGATGAAAACCGACGAATCTCTGGGAGCCTGAAAAATGCCGAGGACGTAATCGTTCGCCTGGCCGGCGGTCGGAAAAACATCGGCGTGCATCTCGAAAAGATGGGCTCGGAGTTGCTTGGCGAAGTTGGTCCTAAACGGCTCCGCTGTCTTCCCTTGGCAAACGTCGCATTCGTAGATCGTCTTGCCCGGATGCAGATTAGTGGAAAGGACGTGTTTCCTGAGATTTTCCTGTAACAATGAGAGAACGGGTACGTGACTTTGTACGGTTCGACGTCCGCAGCGGAAAACTCGATGCGGTAAATCGTAGCGGCGCGGCGCAACGGTAAATCGGCCGCGAAATGGTGGCGCGGGAGCACGAAGGAAATCTCGAGAGCACGGAGCAATGATACATATAGCTGATCGGTTGAATCGGTCGAGTCGGTTGAGTCGTTGGAATCGTTTGAGTGGACGGCTGAAACGGGCTCTCGTCGGTATCGGTCGTCTGTGAATACCTGCGACCAGAATCGGTCTGCCGCAAACCGGACGCGTTCATTGGCTATGCCATGGAACATTTAAAGGCGCTTTACCCTCCCGGGCTAAGTAGCTGGCCGTAGTCGTAAACATCTTCCTACCAGGCGGGCTTATACGAGCCGTTGATGGCAACGGCAACATCAAATTTAATTTCCCATAAGTAAATCTTTCTACGGGCAGTACTCCGTGACGGCCTCAGATAAAGACCCGTTCACACCGACATGGGCGGTCGTCCACCTTTGCGCGAAACCATCGCGCAAATCGCGTATCATACATTTCATTAATTCCATCGATTCCGATTTCATCCGGTATAATTTTCCGGTACATCGAAACTATACGCTACTAGGTCCCAGCTCCGGCCTCGGATCATTCCAAGGCTTTGAGAGCCTTCACTCTAGGATCTGAAATCGCGCCGCATCGTCTTCCCTCCCTTTTATTTCTTTCGGGATTCCAGCCTGTTAATATTAATTTCCTTCAAGCTGTACGCTACCGTACCATAACTTAAACGCAAATGTCCTCGTAATATGAAAATTATCGAAAGCAGCAATAAGTCCGATATTCTCTTACTCGCCCGCTGGCCGCATGGCTGCTGGCCGAAGTGGGCTGTAAAATTATAAGCGCAAACTGCCAGGATCTTTAACCCAGATCAAGATTTTATCGATGGGATACCCAGTGGCCGTGCGTTTCAACTTTTTACCCGATATCAAATAAATTGTTGTACACGCTCCTTCACGTTGCGTACCTAAGCCCGCGATCGTCCAGAGGCAACTCTCAAAGTAAACTTGGATTAAAGAAACGAATAAATCGATCGTATCGCCTCCATCCGACCGTCCACCGGCTGATAGGCGGAAATTGTTAAATCCCTTATTATTAAGACCCGCGAATAATTCTGCTGGGGGCGGGGAATCATACTTCCTGCAAATGAAATTGAAGGGGGAGATAAAAACCGACGGAAACGCGAAGCAGATCCGAAAGTAACTAGCGTTGCCTTGGAGAATTAACACCACTCATCCCGAAGAAAAGAACCGCGAGTTCTCCGAACGCAGCCAGATCGTACAGGGGTCTGTATTACCGAGAAAGAGAAGGGAAATGCGGGTGCAGGCCATGAAGGAAGAATCGAACCTGGCAGGCGGAAAGAAAGAAGCGTGTAACCATCCGAGGTAGGTAAATCATAAGGAAGGAAGGAAGGAAGGAAGGAAGGAAGGAAGGAAGGAAGAAGGGAAGAAAGGAAGGAAGGAAGGAAGGAAGGAAGGAAGGAAGGAAGGAAGGAAGGAAGGAAGAAAGGTGGCGCGTGTAATCTCGTTGACGCAAGGCAAGCCGCTAGCTACGTGGAAGGGAATTTGGTCGTTAAATCGCCTCGTACGTTGCTGGCGCGTTCCTTCCTTATTAAAGTCTTACCAAGTAAACGGCTATCGGCGATCCCGATATTCTGTTGGGACCGAAGCGATTCCTATCCGTTCTCGTTTCTTATCCCACCGCGGCCGCGCCGCTGTTGCCGCCGTTCTTCTTTTCACCCCTGGCGCATGACTTTAATCCAGCGAATACGCGATCGTAATCGTTATCTCGGCTAGTTACTCGATCGCATCCAAGAAGAAAGCGATCGTAGAAGGCAGAGGAGGTTTTTCGCGGTTCGGATACGGCTGCGGCTCGGTACGATACAGAAGTGCCTGCCGTTGTATCATTACCGATGCAAGACGCAACATTCGCAATTCTCCGTGCCACGAGATTACCTTGGCTCAAGTTATCCGCGGCTGAGAGCTGAGAGCCACTGGAATGAGTTTATGTCGCTATCAAAGAGACACGGAGCCCTCGTATGCGAGTCGCATCCTAACTAAAGCTTCAAAGGGCATTAGCATACCGGCCGCTCGGTATGACTGGGCCGTGCGTGTGTGGGCATCCAGTGAGCACAATTAACTCGTTATCTTATCGCGCCTCGGTGGCGGCAGAGGCGGCGGCATGGTCCAAACGTTAAGGTGTACTTTGCTTAATTTACGCCACGGAGTCACCGCAGGGACAAAAATTGAACTGCGAGACAAGCTCCGCTCCTGCCGCGGAGCTGTAGCGTGTACGCCGCAATAGAACGAACCGTCAGCCCGATCTTTTCCACCGAGTCCACCGTGTGCGTCCAGATTCATTTATTCATACGTCTTGCCCCACAGTTCAAACTTCCAACACTCTGCCCGCGACAATGATCGCCGACTTTTGCCGCGCAATTACCCGCGGAATTGAGACGGAACTTACCAAGTTGTTGCTCGCGTAAGCGCAATGGCGGCACTTGTACGGCTTGGTGCCTGTGTGCAAGCGCGCGTGCCGCTGCAAATGAGAGGCCAGTTTCGTTTTGAAAGCGCAGCCGGGATAGGGACAAGTACGCAGCTCCGATTTCATGGCGGCCGCGGGATCCTCGTGTCTAGTCCGGTGCCTGCAACGAAAAGATTGCATTTTCCTCGGCGAATTACGCTCACCGCCTCGTCCCGTGTTAATTTAACGAGCGACGATTGTCGCGAGTTACGACGTAACGAGGGGTTAGTAACTGGCTCAATAATTAACATTCGACTCACGGTGTATAATAATCGCCGCGGTTGCGGACGCATTCGTTCTCGGTTCTCGGGAAGGAGCGACAGGAAAGCGAGGAAAAGAAGAGGATCGGCCGTGAAATATCTTGTAGGGTGGAAGACGCGGCACTCTCGGGCGAGTTCATCGTCGCAGCGGAGCCGGGCCGAGCCGGGCCGAGTCGGGCCGGTGATTATGAACGATGCGATATGCGTGCGCGATATTACGAGGGAGCCATTGGCCACGGCTACGTGTATATCAGGTTCGAAATGCGTGACACGTTTAATTAAAATCCTGTGTGATTTACTCCACCGCACAGAGTGTAACCGAAAGAGATACACGCCGGGATGAAGAGGGACAGAGGCGACAGCAGAGGGGAACGATGAAAAAGAGAACGAAAGAGGGTGGGTGAGGGGGTGAGCCCTTACTCTCTCGCCCCGCTGCTGATCGGGACCTAGAGGGACGAAGAGAGCGCAGCGCGGAGAACGCGGAGGTGGAAGGGAATGAGAGTAAGAGAGCCCGTGACACTCTGTGGCTGCGTTGAGTTCGACTCACGTAGTAAGTACTCAATTCGCGATGATATATCGCACCGACCATCGCCATGCGAACGATCATAACGGGTTGCCCGCACTTGGCCGGCTGCTGCACGCAACTTCCGCTTTCGTGTCTCTTTCTCTTTCCCTCCTACTCCCTTTCACCCTTTCTTCTTCTCTTCTCCTCTTCTCTCCCGATGCCTCTCGCCCCTGCCACTCCCCTCCCCCTTGGTTACACACAGCGCAAAAAAAAAGCGCAAAGACAAAACGACAAATCAAACGAGATGAAATTTATTAGCGGCCTTCCACGATACAATGCCCTTAATAAGGCTTAATTTAAATCGAAGCACTTGCCTTCGTGCGTGGCGTAGGATAAACGTTGTTGCATATCTTTACAACGTTGGCGCTCAATCGCCTGTCCTGCTAAACAATTAACTATCAATCGATTCACGGATAAGAAGCTCGCCGCGTAATCACCCTGGATTCCTCGTTTAAAGGACCTCGCGTAGGTACTATATAGCAGAGTAAATGCAGACGCGCGCGCGCGCGAGTACTTTTCCGTTTAATTACGGCCGACGATTTATAGCTTGAGTAAAACAAATTATATCGATAATGCTCGAGATTCTTTGACCGTCCGCGTCCGCGGACGTACGCAGTTACGCACACCGAGACTCGGCCGCGTTCTCGTCCGGAGTAGGTAGGTACACTACGGCCAACGCAATTAATTCGCAACTTCCTCGAAGACATCGATCATGTATCGTACATACGCGAGCCACGAGCACGATTAATGGCGTAGGATTGCGCCGTTCCCGGCGGGAATCTCGATTAAAATTAATGTCAATAATATCCTCGGTAGGGCGAGAAGCCGAGGCGAGAATCCACCCTGTTCACCGTGGCTAATTCTGACCGCAAGACGCTAGCCCGACTTTAACGAATAGAAGCAGAACCCTCGGCACTCTTTACGTACCTGCGTAGTTGCGTTTTAGTTTTGGCCGCGTAAGAGCAATCCGAGCAGTGGTAGCGTCTGTCGGGCGGCGTGTCGTCGTGGACCAAGCTTCTGTGCGCTTTCAATTCGGAGGCTGTTCGGAGGACGGTTGGACAGCCCGGAAGTCCACACTTGTACTTCTTGCCAGCGTGCCGCAACATGTGCTGTCGCAGAGCGTGTCTGAAAAGGGAGGAAGAAAAGGAAAAGCTAGCTTCTGCTGTTGAATCGGGAGAAAACGCAGCAGCGCCGGCGGCGCCGCGGCGTTCCGGAGGCTTGGCGAGGGAAAGCTCCGTATCACGCGGCCGCGCACGCACGGCTTGTACCCTGAAAATATTTCGCGGGATTCGTATAATTTTTGGAATACCAGTTGCCGCGGTTGGCGGACACGACGCGTCGCGAATAATGATTTTGCAGTTTAAACAGCCACGTTTTCGTGAAATTCAACGCGTAATAAGACAGCACAATGGTCCCACGAATGCATGGTACGCGTGTGACCATCGGCTGTTCGCACGCCGTACGATCCGATCGCAGCTGTTGCATCCTATATCAACCTGCCGGCGAGCGCACACAAGAGCTGCACTTTAAATAGTTTCTGTCAAGAGGTGACGATCTATACGGTTAGTGAACTCACTCCCGGCACGTCGACCAACTCGACGGGACGCACGCCTCGAAACCTATCCCTCCTCTCCGCTCCTATCTGGCTGTAGGTGCCCTAAGTACCCCTTTCCCGTTTAAGTTTCCATTTTCTTTCCGTGTTCCGCGGTCATAGCGCCGATTGCCAGCGAATCGATTGGAGAACGATGAACGCCTGTTTGCCTTAGATAGGTGGCCGTAGGTAGAAAAAAATATGAGGCCCAACGAGGATGAGAAGCTTAGCAAGGACGCTGGTACTGCCGGCATGGCACCCTTCGAGACTTATAAAACTAAGCGAAAGCTCGTCGATGTTATCGAAATCAGCAGCAAATTTCCGAACGTGGTAGCCACGATCTTCGCGTACGTATCTCTCGCTCCTGTCTCGAGATCTTTGCCAGCGAGCGTGGTGACCGTGCGGGAAACCTACCGTGCGGTAGCAGAACGAAGGACACGGATCGGATTTTTCGAGATGGCAGCTCGACGATACCGGCAGACTCCACGAGCGCGCAACAGGCCGGACGAAGAACAACCCGAGCGAGAACGAAGGACGGGGAATCGAAGGAATCGAGGAGAGTGGAGAAAGGAGAGGACAGGGAGGATAGGGAGGACAGGGAGAACAGGGAGAAGGAAGAGCCGCGAGCAGAAGAGGCAGACGAGATCTGGGCCGTCCTAGAGGGAGCCCCGGCCTACCCAATTGGCTACGCAAGTGTAACGGCAACTTTTACAATGTCAGGATATACACGCCCTCGCACGAGCTTAGGACGTACCTTCTCTTACACCTGCATCCAGGTAGCCTCAGCAAGTACTATCCCCGAGACACCGGCCATCCGTACACCGCCGTGCACCGTGCATCCGCCCGCGGCCACACCACAAGCTCCTCACTTCTTCTTCGTTCGCCGTTCCACGTCCCTACGTCCGAACCCTCGAATTTTTCCACGCGAAACGCAGAACCGGAGAAGAATGTGGCATTCGAGCGCGAACGGTCGCTCACGATCGTTCAAAGAGCACGGATGCGATCGCGTTACCAACACGCACACAGCTCTATATCCCTGCGTTATTTCTCGCAGACAAATGTTTCCTCCCTGCGTTACTTCGTGCACAGGTGGAATGCACCTAGGAATACTAGGAATTCAACGAAAAACTGGCATAACCGTGTCCGAAGCGGACTCGATAAACGCTAACGGACGGCGTAGCCGTGATACGCGATGCTCGAGCAGGGTAAATGCGCGCGCGCCCGTAATTGCCCTGAAATATCACGTCCTAAGTATTCAGCGACAAGACTTTTCCGGTGGATTTCAGCCTGGATAAAAAGGATATTAATACGACGTATTATACACAATCGCGGTTTCTCACGCGGTGAAGATCGCGACGAGCGCCTAAACCGACGAGACGTTCCGGCCGTCACGGTGGTTGAGTAATAGACTCGTCGGCTCGAGGCACAAGGGTTCGCGATAATTTGCGGCAACTGGATTCGTCGACTGATGACGGGGTTTCGGTTAGGCGGCGAGCGTTGATTTACCTAAAAATCTATCGAAACGACGCAGGGCTGGGAACGCGGACGAGGACGAGGACGAGCGCGAGGACGAGGACGAGGACGAGGACGAGGTACGCGTCGCGCTGGTGAATTATGGCATCGAGAAATCCCGTGTTGCCGGCCCATTCCCGGGGATTGGAATTCCGATAGAACAATATTAATATGGTGGCCGACAAAAGCGCGTCTCGCGGCAACGACATTGACGAAAGAGGGACGGAGGATCCGGGAGAGGAGCGTTCTCTCGGCGTGTGTGTTTCGGTGGAATGTCGCAGGCGTGACAAGAGGCCGTTAAGACTCTTCTCGGGCCGATTGGGTAAGCGGATGCGGTCACTCTGGATGATTTAGCGCGACGTCCACCGTCATCTCGTGAAATATGTGCCAGTCCGGCTCGGGGTCATTTAAAAGTCTAATCCGCGTCGGCACGATCGTCGTCCAAGTCGTCGATAACGCCCGCGATTCGTCGCGTCGCGTCTGCTTCCTCAGCACTACTTAGGTAGGTACATAGGTATGTAAATCCATAAGTACCCTAGTGCATACCGTGAAGATCAAAGAACGGGCCGGGGGCGGGGGGGGGGGGGGGGGGGAAGCGCGAAAGATGGGCAGAAAGAAGATAGCTTATGGCCAGCCAGCGGCTCCGATCGACGCGACGCCGACGGGTATAAATCTCGGCGATGATGGCTGATTGACGCGCAGATAGGATCCGCGCGGTGCCTGGCAATCTCGCAAGCGAAAATACGTATAATTATACGACTGAGAGGGAAAGAGTTTACGGTGGCGAGCCAGTTTGCCGTCGAATCCAATCGAATCGAATCGAATCGAATCGAATCGAATTGAATCGTGCGAGAGCGAGCGGGGGCAGAGTTGGTCATAGATCGAGCGGAGGGTACGCGCTCGAAGGTAAAGTCAGGCAGGATACGTCGACGTACAGGTTAATATAGCCTCGATCGTTCTGGGATGGGAATGGCGGAGCCAGTCAAGCGATCGTGTACTATCCGAGAGGAGGGAAGCGGATGGGAGCGAGCGAGCACGGGCATTAATTAAAAAGGTTGCGCATTAAAATGATTTGTTTTAATTGGCTGAACGCGGTGAGGTATTTATGGCCTCGCGGTCCTTCGCTCGCTCGCTCACTCGCTCACTCGCCCCGCTCCGTCTGTCGGTCTGCGGCCTCTACAACGACCGTCGACTCGGACTTCTTCTTCCTCTGCTTCTTCTTCATCTTCTTCGTCTTCGTCTTCTTCTGCTGTCTTCTCCACCTCTGCCCCTGTCCCCCCTACGCTTGTAACCCACTCCATGGCATGCTCGTATCGCCTTTCTCGCCTTTCTCGCCTTTCTCGTCCACGTCTTTCCTGCCGCGCCAAGTCCTCCGCGCCCTAGTCCCCTCCGCCCCTGACCTCTTCGATTATCTCGAAATCGGACGATCGTTCATTCCGGCTAGCCACGAGAGAACTAAAAGCCGATTCTCTTCTGGCGCGGAGCAACCGAGGGCGATTCATAAATATCGAGCCGCGACAAGTGGATCTTTATTACCGCCCGTGATTTACGCGCGACTCTGCCGTGCTCGTGCTCTTTCTTCGACTCTGTCACCGACAGAGTGTATCGCTAGGACTAGGTAGGTAGTCCCCTTTTCCTCCCGAGTGGGAAGTAAATGTACCGCTCTCCCTGTAATTTCCGAATTTTTTCCTTGTTTCGGTGAAATATATCTGTGGCCGGTCCTCGTGAGAAACCAAGGTCGCCCCGGAAAACTAGAGTAGGCGATCGTACGGGAACGCCGAGCGCGATACGGCTCGCGAGGCCCGTAGAGATGGTTAAAAGGTAAATACCGGTGGAGCGGAGGGCTGCCGCGGTGGGTGGAATCAACGTTTCCAACGGACGATGGCCAAGGTGGGATCGTGATGGGCCGTGATGGTGGTGTGGCCGTGGAACGATGCCGAAGAGGAGGCTGGACCAGAGTGAACCGAAGGTGATGCATGGCCGACGGTTCCTACGGCGGGGCCGCAGACGAAGAAATAAAGAATAAGAAGAATATCCGCTTCGTCGGGTCCAGAGCCGGCCCCCTGGAGCAAACGCTGTCATAACTCAATCCCACCTTCGTCCGTTCGTACGTCCGTACGTCCGTACGTCCGTCCCGCACCGGACTGCAGGTTGCACCTGCGTCCGTCTTGCTCTTTCTCCGACTCTCCAGTCTCCACAACCTCTGCGCGCCTCCTCCCTTTCCTTCTCCATTCGTCTTCCTCGGGACTTGATCTTGATCATGGCGAACTGTACCCTCTCGATGTAGAGTCATCGAGATCTTCCTTCTCGCTCGTTAGATTCCATCGAGATTTCCTACTTCCAGCTTCGTAATCTTCGCAACACTCGTGTATGTACTATGTATATATACCTACAGGTGCACGCGCGAACAACGAGTTCCTCCGACTCAGCCCTATAATCGAAACTCTTCGCTGGGTGCCCCGTCTCGACGATTTCGACTGCAACGAATTCCACCCGTCATCCGTTTCGCGAACGTTACCGGTATCGAGTTATCGAGCTATCCAGCAATCGAACCGAGAACCGGTTTAACGGATGATTCACGTGTTATTTAAATGGTATACATTGCTTGATTCCAAGCCGAGATAAAAGAACGAAAGACCAATCGCGCCTTTAATTATAGATTTCTGAGATTTATGTAAACAAGGGGATAAATCTAATCTGCGAGCTCTCGAAGGAACTTGACGCGGGCGGAGATGTTTCGTTGAAACGACCGATCCATTGCTCTGGATCCTCTGGGCCCCTCCAGCGATAAATCTTCCGGACGAAAGACCGGCGAAAGCGGGCTCGATCGGTGGGAACTCGTAGGATTTGGCGCGAATGGGAACGCAAATCGGGACAAACGATCCAGCGGGCAAACGTCAGATACCCGATCCGGGAAAGCCCAGCTTCATTAGCTGGTACGTGGCCACGCGTCAAAGTAAGTTGAAATTAACGCGCGAATCCCAATCAAAGGCGGCGCGGCCGGGTGGCCCTGCTGGGACAAACAAAACGGAATTTCGTTTCTGCCGTGCCGATCTCCGGGGAGTGGTTTGTTAGTCCCGCATTTGGCGCTGATGCTGTAAGTCGACAAGAGCGAAAGAGAGAGCCGAGAGGTGGAGGGAGTAGGAACTGGTGGCAGGAACCGCGAGAGAGGTGAGGCTAGGCGAGGCGAGGTGAGGTGGGGGGGGGAGGGGGAGGGGGCGAGGTGTGGGCGAGGTGAGGCGAGGTGAGGCAGCCGAGGGAGGAAATGGGTGAGAGCGAGAGATTCTAGCTGCCGCGTCAGGGAGATTAGGGGATCGCAGGGTTGGTTGTTGCCAGTAGAGCCAGCGTGGGCAGGGAGCAGAGGGGTGGTTAACGCTTCGCAGCCGAGGCTCAGAATAAACAACAATATTATAACGCGAGCTTAATTGCGCCAGAGGGCTCGGTAACGGGCGCATAAATCGGAGCAGCGAGCGCGCGCGCCCTCCAAACTACCCTCACCCCGTCCTGCTCTCTCTCTCTGGCTCTGGCTCCGTCTTCGTCCCGCCGCGGCCGATTCGCCACCCCTAGAACATGTACCAGTCTTCCACGAGCCGCTCCCGGAGTAGGATTCATTTACAATAAACATGTCCTCCGCTAATTTCGTCGGCGGAAAAGGAGGAATCTCCAGAACGGAGGAGCGTCTTAACCGTAACGTACGTGGACGTTTTCTGCCTTCTCGTTCAGCGGCGACGATCATTCGTTAGAGGTAGATCGCGAGCTGTTCGTTATCGGGGATGTAGGTATCCTTTCGGCTGGTTACGAGCCGAATTTCTACGCACGATGGGACACGGGCGTGCGTGCGGCCGGCTATCCGTTCGGACAAGGAACAAAAAAATTTAATTAAATAAAACAACGCTGGCCCGAGTACCTACCTCCAGGCTACTGGCATTTTTTATTTCGTTCCCGGGACCAGCTCCTTCCCTCTTTACCACATTTACGAGAACCGGGTCGGACGGGCTTTTACGGGTTGTACTTGTTCGAAGCGGGGACGCGGACGGGAACGCTTACGCGGACGCGGCCGGCCGGGACGGATTCCAGAACGCGTGGTATCCGGATGGTGCGGCCAATAGACGGGCAGCCGGAAAATTTCACCGTGCGATACCTCGGACGACGCCAGCGTCGCGATACCTGCGGTTTGGCCATGTTTCAGCCGGCCACGACGAATACGGGAAGGAACGCGTGGCCAAAGACCAGAGAGAAGGAGCGGGGAGGGGAAGGGGGGGGGGTACGATATGGGGAATGTAGAGCGGGATAAAGAGACGACGCGATGGTGCGCGATGCAGCCAGTCAGGTTTAGCAGACGGACGGACAGGGATGCGAGAGCAGCGGGGCAAGCAAAACGATAGAAAAGAAGAAGCGGAGGCGATGCTGGATGGAAGCCTGGACGGGGCATCGGGGGACACGGGCTTTCGAAAAGAGCCAGGCTAAAGGGATGCGGATAAAAAGGAGAGAACAGGAGAGACGGTGGTGGGGGAGGTGGTGGAGATGGGGGAGGTCTGGGAGGGGCGGGTTAGGTCTGGGTTAGCGGCCGGCGACCGGCAGCCGGCGGCTATATCTACGCGTCCTCGACCGCAGGCCTGTTTTATTTTATGAATCGCAATATTTCACGCGACAACTGGACTCGCGGGGCGGTCACCGCTAAACTGTCTGCATACGGGGCCGTGCTTACCGCGTGCCACCATACCAAACCATACCACACCGCGCACCATCGCTACCGACCACCATTGCCACCACACAGAGAACCAAGAAAACCCATGCTACGTACCTACCTACCTATATAGTTGTAGGTACTTACACACGTTCGGACACAGCCGCGTTCTTGCGACACAATGCGCGCACCAGAGACACCTCACTAATACATTTCAATGCGACGAATGCGGTGCAACAGCGTCGCATTGTTCCTCGGGGGCATGCAGAAATCTTTCCTCCTCCTTTCTTTTCCCTGGCCGGTCGGCCGAGCCGAGCCCAGGCGAGCCAGGCCAGGCCAGGCCAGGCCGTTTTGCTCTCGGTAGCGCGCGGACAATCCCCCGCGGGATTCGCCGGCCGGATGTTTAAGGGTGCCTACGGGGTGATCCGTAAGGACGACACCGTGCCTCATTAGCAGCGCCGACCGAGGTGAGAGAAAACGATACGCACACACCGTCGAGACAATGGTAGCCCGAGACGCCAAGACTCTCCGACCCTACGCCCCCCCCCCCCCCCCCTCTAGCCCTTCAGCCGTCGAAATTTACGATGATCGGAGATTTATGTACCGCTTCAATCCGAACACGCCTCGCGCTCGAATTAATTGCGCGACGCCTCGCACGGTTTTATCGTTATCTCGACTCCCAGCTCGCTCGTCGTCGTCGCCTCGCCTCGCCTCGCCTCGCCTCGCCTCGCGTCGCGTCTGCGACAGGCGAACCCAACCCCGCCACCAGAGTCGATCCACCCTCGATCGGACCATTTCTGGCGCGAAATATCCGGCTCCCTCTGTCCATCCATTTCACATAAATACCTACTGCGTAGTGCCAATGGAAGCTTTTTACCCGCAGCTCTGCCACAATTGCCGAAAATGGCCGCGTTACCCACCGAATGACCTAATAGTGTATCGGGACCGGCTGAATGTGACTGGACGTCGAGGTTACGCAAATCTCACCCAGTATGCCTATCTTTACGGCGTTTACCTGGCCAGGTACGAAGGAGGTGGACGCGCCATTACTGCTACGGAAGATAAAAGATAGGCGCGCGCGCCACGCTGCGGTCCATATATGTAAATACCTCTGGGGAACTCGCGTACACATCGTCAGGCAGGAACGAGAGGGTTGCCGATGGGTAGAACGCTCCAAGGGACCGAGAAGAGCACGACCGAGAGGAGAAGTGGGGGCGGTACGCGAACCAGAGGGCCCGGGGGTGGAACGGACGAAACGTACGGTCAGTAGCTCGCGTATGTAACATACTATCTTGAATATGCGCATACATCGAGAATTGCTCGGTTATTCTGAGAATTGGTTAGGCGATCGAATGCGCGGGAGCTGCCCGTCTTCTCGTAATTATCCCTCTTTCCTTCTTTCCTTCCGTCCTTCCTGCCTTCCCCGTTTTCGAATCGCTCGCCGCCTCCCTCCTCTCCCCGATTTATCCACCTTCTTTGGCCGTTCCCGCTGTTTGGCAGGGGCGAAACGAAACGCGAGTAGTCGCCGGGCAACGTTAATGCTAATCGATGACGATGGTCGGGTTGGTTTTCAAGGAAGTAGCAAACTTTTATGGAATATCCGGTGCTGCATCGTCTCCGTTCGCTCGGGGAAACGGGACAAACTTTGGACTCGACATTGCCGACAACTGACGCGCAACCGTCCCTCGTTCTGGCCTTCATTTGCCAGGAAAATCCAGCTGGAGAAAGTCCTAATCAAGCTGGCCGGCCGGAAGTTTTAACTGCCTGCGGTCGAAAGATGACGCAGAGTTGCAGGTACCTACGTTCGGGACGGAAACTGCACGGTGATCGCGCGGCCACGGTTACAGAAACTTTGAAGGGAAACGAGTGGAATTTACGAGGAAACGGGCCTCAGTCTGTGAATCTTGGATGAATAGAGCGACCGTAGCCCACCGGCTACTTGGATTCGCTCTACCCTCCATTTTTCCCTGCATTTAGATGGAATTTCAAGATCGTCCAACGATCGAAATTGTTTCGCCAAGATTCCAGGCATCTCCGTATCGAAACGTTATCTGTAGACTGCAGAATGGATCGTAAGGGGCAGTCGCAAGGGCGATAGGGGCGTCTAATCCTTGGAAACGGCCCGAATCGCGACATTAAGCGAAACCCTTGGTCGTTCGTAACCGACGACGCGACGTCGGGACTCCTGACCCACCATTCGGCTCCAATAGGTAGTGTTACAGAAGGTAATGCATGTACGAGACGAGGTAGCAGCCGTAGCTGCGAGTGGCGAGAGCAGGAGGGATCGGCCAAGGGGAACGGTAGTAGAGAAGGGGGCGAAAAAGGGACGAGGAAATCGAGCCGAGCCGAGCCGAACAGAGCGGAGCGAGCGAGCATAGGTGTTAACATTTGCTTTATAGCGATCGCTCTGCACCCAGGCAATGCAATGGTTTAATACTCGGGTCGACACGCCGCGGCCGCACGCCGCACCATCCAGAGAAACGCCATGCTGTGGCGCCCGGTTGCGGGCACCCACGTATGCCCCCTTTACTCCACCGTGCTCGCATCGGGATGCACGGAATACGTGTTCCCGACCCCGGCCCCCGATTTCGGGCATCCGTTAAATTTTTCGTCCTTCGAGTGTGCACCTCGTTGCAATATCGGCCAAGATTCTTTTAGAACAGCCGAAAACACTAGCCGCGCCGTGTAATCCCGCCACTACACCAGAACATTAACAGGCGGGCTCGCGCAGCATCCTATTTACATACGTTCCTATTCGAGAAGAGAAGGTAGGACGTATACTTAGATGGCCCGTAATGCAGGCCCGTTAAATACTAGAATGACCCGTGGGCTTACGGGCCGCTATGAGATGTTAATACGATCCGGTGGCAGAGAGCAAGGCGACATCCTCCTTGCTCTTCGGTTTGCTCTCTTCCTCTGTCTGTCGGCCACCGCTGTCGACACCACTCTACCGAGTTTTCCGTTCTATCTCCGTACTTTCTGTGGACACTCGTGCGAACGAGCTCCTCTTTCTGCTTCCGCTCCGCCCCGCCGCCCCCTTCAACCAGGCCACGGATACGGTCTTTTATTTTATAGTTATGCAGCGAGGACACTTTTACTACGCAGACCGCGCGAACGTTCGGTGGTTTCTGCCCGCGACGCAGCGGCGGCTTTTATTGTCTTTTGCTGTTTATCCCGGAACATCCGACGGTCCTTACTTAGAACATGCCAGCCTCTGGGCCGGGCCCCGGACCGCTGATCCCTTCTCGCCAAGATGGCACACGCGTACGCAAGCCAACCGATCGAGAGTCACGCGCTGTCGCTGATAATGATAGGTATACAGATATCGTGGCGAAAGTAGCCTTCCATACCTCGATTGGTGCTCCATTCGATGCGGCGGATTCGACTTTCGGGACGTAGGTGATAGGTATGTGTGTACACAGCAGTTGTAGAGTGGGCGCCTTTTGGGTCTTTCTTTTAAGATATCGGAATGAAATTTACGTCAAAAAATAGGAAAAAATTACTCCTTTCTAACGATGTATAATTTGATATTTTTTACATTTTTTTATTTTTTTATTTTTTTTAACCTATTTGTTAGAAAAAAAAATGAATTCTGCTTATTTGGTACCTTATTTAATGCCCTTTACAGTGGTTTAAGCAAAATGTTTGGGAAACATTTCGTTTCCAAGTTATAAGGAAAATTCGAATAATAAAGGAAAGTAGCAACAAATCGGTTTGTTTAAATTAAAGTCCAGGTTTTTGCGATAAATATCTTCTTTTATTAGTAACTAATATACACAATTCATTGAAAAATATTTTTATATGCATTAACGAAAATAGCGACATTTTTTAAATTAGATTAGGTATATCTTCCAAACGCCGAAAAGTTCCACTTTCGGACAAATTGCAATATTTTCAGCACACTTTCCTCTAAATAATGACGTAACGATCATTTCCCCCCTCGCCCCACTGCTCAAATTATTAGTGTTTAAAGTTATCAACGTTCGGTCACTCCGTAGGGTAAAGGTGGGATAGTTGAGCAGAAGGGACACATGATCACAGAAGTATTATTATTAATATATTTGCAATATGCCCCTATTGTCGCGTTGTTATGTTAATGTTTGCAATATTAATTCCTCAGCTTCAAGGTCTAAATTCTGATTTTTTTTTGGTACATGATCTCATTCACATAGGTACTAGATTTTCGCAGCGTTTAATAATTCAGATAATGAAAAATGTTTAACAATGGACCGAGCTCCTCTTAATCGTTCTATACCACTGCATTACGAAAGTGCTTTCTTTCCTTTATAAACAGATACATAATAGAATTTCGATTTTACTTTAGCACTTGTTGAAGCAATATCTTTTAGTACATTTTCGGATATAAGAAATCTTTTTCTAGCTAATCATTGTGCCGTTGAAAGAATCTTTTTTCTGTGTAGGAACACTTCATCCACTTTTGCTTCAATTTATTAAAAGAATTCTTTAAAGTAGTTTTTAATACTTCTATTTTTTCAGGAGAAATATAGATTTATTCGCACATTTTCTCTAGAAGATATGAGTGGTCACCCACATCTTTTTTAGACTTTCGTAGTAGAAAGTATAAATCTTTATTCCTACGAAAATATTCCATTTTTATTAAATAAATAAAATCTAAATATTAAAGAAGGAAATGTTAAACATAGGAAACAACTCATGAAATAAACCTTTAAGTGTTTTCATACTTACCAAAGAGATGTACAATGAAATGTAAACTAATGTATATAACAAGAAAATCACAAACTAATATACATAACTTGAACTTATGAACGAAATGAAGTAAAAAATTAACTATATCTATCAAATTCAGATAATGAAAAATGTTTAACAAGGGACCGAGCTCTTCTTTATTTTAGGTTAAATTGACAAACAGTCGCTGTCTGAACTTCGCCTTTGCTTTTGTCTTTGTTACTTTCTTTTCGTTGTTTTCTGCGAATGAGATCATGTACTAAAAAAATTCAGAATTTAGACCTTGAAGCTGAGGAATTAATATTGCAAACATTAACATAACAACGCGACAATAGGGGTTTATTGCAAATATATTAATAATAACACCTTTGTGATCATGTATCCCTTCTGCTCAACTATCCCACCTTTACCCTACGGACTGACCGAACGTTGATAATTTTAAACACTAATAGTTTGAGCAGTGGGACGAGGGGGAAATGATCGTTCCGTGATTATTTAGAGGAAAGTGTGGTGAAAATATTGCCATTTGTCCGAAAGTTGAACTTCTCGGCGTTTGGAAGATATTCCTAATCTAATTTGAAAAATGTCGCTATTTTCGTTAATGCATATAAAAATATTTTTTAATGGATTGTGTATATTAGTTACTAATAAAAGAAGATATTTATCGCAAAAACCTGGTCTTTAATTTAAACAAACCGATTTGTTGCTACTTTCCTCTATTATTCGAATTTTCCTTACAACTTGGAAACGAAAAGTTTCCCAAACATTTTGCTTAAACCACTGTAAAGGGCATTAAATGAGATACCCAATAAACAGAATTAATTTTTTTTTTATAACAAATAAGTTAAAAAATTAAAAAGTAAATAAATGTAAAAAATATTAAATTATACATCATTAGAAAGGAATAATTTTTTCCTATTTTTTGGCGTAAATTTCATTCCGATATTTTAAAAGAAAGACCCAAAAGGCGGCAAATTTAAAATCCGGTCCACTGTGAGTTGGGAATACTTGCGACACGTTCGCGTATCGACGTAACGCACTCCCAAGAGTACAACGCCGCGGATAGAGATAGACAACGCGGTGAAAGGTTCGCGAGCACGGAAAGATCTCCTTACTTTGTTTGTCGAGCGCGGTCACGGTTCGCTCCACGTATCCGATCTACGATCGACGCAATATAATTGTACCTAACTGGAAATCCCATGATAAATACTATCCTTTTGTTAGCCGGATAATGCGGCAAGTTTTCTCTGTTGAGCCCATTGTTGTCACGGTACAACGTTTGCTATACGTCATACGAACTATCGAGGGCTCCGTACACGAACAACGTGCCTGAGCAATTACTTTTACGCGCCGTTCCCAAACGATCGTTTAAAATTATTAATCGACCGATGATTTTGCTTGAAATCAAGGGGGCTCGTAAAGTCGTGAAACAAACGATACTCACTTGGTGTAGAAGGCGTTGTTGCACTCGGAGCAGACGAAGCTGCGTTTCCGGCCAGATTCCCTGGACCATACCGTCGACGACATCGAGCCCGTGCACTCCCTTTGATGGGCGTTCAGGTCGGATCTTCTCGAGAAAGACACGAAACACTTAGCGCACGGAAACGGCCGCTCTCCGGTGTGACTCCTGATGTGGTTCCGCAGCGATACCTTGGCAAAGGGCTTCTTGCACACGGGGCAGGAATATTTCGGCAAGGATCTCTCGCAGCCCGGATTCTCGTCGTCGGTTCGAACGATCCCGCTGTGAAGAGCTGTGTGAAAGATAAATTCCGCTTGAGAATCCGTTGAGAAACTACAGGTGTCGCATTTCCATTCCTCTTTGACAGCTGCCGTTTTCGCAGCGTTTAATTTCTTATCGCTGCGACAGTTGTTCTGCCTGGTGTGTTTCGTCACGTCTTGCGAGAGCGCAAAAAGCTCGCCGCATTTGGGGCATCTGCGGAGAAACATCGATTACTCTTGAACGCCCAGTTACCTACGGGAAGCTTCGCAATTCTGGCCAACCTGGTCGCCTACCTGTGACAAAGCCCGGGATGACTTTGTAGAAGATGCTCCTTGTGCTCGAACAAATTCGACTGTTTTCCCTCGCAATGAGGACACTCCCGCATCGTACTCGTCGACGACAGACCTTGGCCGTTTTTGCGGGCCTTGACGATCTCTTTGTGACTGGATGTTCGGCGGTGCAGGACAGCTTCCTGGGACGTGGAGAAGTTCATCGAGCAGAAAGAGCAAAAATAGGGGCCGCCGGCCAGTGCCGAGTCGTTTGACTCGTCCCTCTTCGAGCCGTGACAGGTCAGCCGATGACGCTGAAGGGCCACCAGCGATCGAACGATTTGGGCACACCGATTGCACTTGATCCGTTGCTGGTACTCATCCGACGCGGTCAAGCTCCCTTCGTGACCGGTTTCCTTAACGTGCATCCGGAGCTGGAAATTGTATCGGAATCGACGGTGGCAAGTGTGACAGGGCAAGGCTCGTTGACGACCGACCACGACCGGTACGGAACCGTTCATCATCGAAACAACGTCCCGATGGCTGGTGCTCGACAAGTGGGAATCCATCGTATCGTTCTCGTCGCACCAAAAGTCGCAGGGGGTGCACTTGTAGCTGCTACCGATCTGACGAGAATCGACGAAGAACTTGAGAGCACTGTGAAGATATGGAAGAAAAACCGAGGGAATGATAAGCGCGATACCTGCTCGAGAGTTCCGGCATGAAGATCGGATCGCCAATGAAGCAGAAACGTTTCCTCCGTGTTGCAATAAAAGCGACAAGAGGAACACTGAAAGGGGCACTGCCGAACCACATTTGCCATATTTTCCAGTAAAAAGCGACGCGCTCGTGGTCCACGAGGATTTACGCCTGCGACGCGGCAATGATAATGAGAGAGCAAATGCTTGCCCATTTGTGCCCTTCTCACTCGGGCATGGCACATCTCGCAACACAGTATTTCCTTCTCCCTCTTGCGTGAGCTTTTCTTCGCTTCCCTTCCCTCTGTCGCTTCCCTGGTTCTCTGTCGATCAAACGCGCAGGTAAATTTACAACACTACGTAGGGACACACGCACACACACACACAAGCGTTTGTTTGCAGGTAAAGTGAAATAAATAAAGGCTCGTTTGTGGCTAAGTACTCTATTCGCTAGAGCGGGGAAAGGTGGTGGAGAGAGTTACACGACAGACTGATGAACATTGCCAGGATGGGCGATTATCGAGCAGGGAATTAACTGGAACTATGAACGCTCTGATCGTTACTTGATTACGGGTCGACGTTCTTTTTGTAGCATGCAGCGTCGCGGTCCGCGGCAAGCAAGGGCCGCCGTCGAGTTCACGAATGCTCCTTCTAGCGTGCAAATCAGAGAGAAGATGCCTGTTGTAGACCAATCGAGAGGCAAGCTTCCTGCCGCAAGGACTGCACCAATATCCTGATTCGATATCCGTTTGAGCACCCGGTACCCATTTCCCTCGCGTGTGTCCTGGCGGTGGTTGACCGACGTTGCCCTTAGCCTCGTACTGCTCCATCTTCTACGAAACAGAGAAGTAGTTACGTAGGTATGCCTGATTTGCGGATGTTCTTTTCCTGAAACATTTCGCGCCATACCTGCGAAGTCTCCGCGGGTCGCCATTTTCCACCAGTGTAAGTGGGCGGTGGATGCTCTTGATGGTCGTCCTCAGGGTCCGCATCGTCGTCGTGAAGTTGAGACATATTTTGAGGAAGATCGTTCAATCCGGGCTTCCATTTGCCACCGGTATGACCATGCGGCGGACGTTCCCGATCCTCTCCGTCGTCTGATTCCGAATAGGAATCCTCGTCTCCCAAATCTTCCTCCAATATGTCGTCGTCCTCCGAGTCCTCGTCTTGCTGGTACTCGAACTCGTACCTGGCCAGCTCTTTGTTGTCGTTGTTCGCCACCAGCTCGGCCAGTATCGTGTCTTCCAGCCACGTCTGGTGGACTTGCTCGATCCTCTGCGTCTCCTCTTGCCTCTTTCTGTCCGTCTGCTTGGACTCGTGGCTCGTCATCAGACTTTCCAAAGAATTTTCCGGCTCGTGCTTCGTTGGGAACGCGCTGCCCTCGATGCTCGCCGCGACATGGCCCATTGATTGGCTTAATTTGTTCCGTGTGACCGTAACCGTAGGCTTGCTGGCCGCGGAAGAGACGATATCGGGAAATCCGACAAGGGATGGGATGCATAGATGGTCGGTCGGATCGTCCAGTTCCGTCACACCGGGCAGCATACTGTGAAGCTTCTCTTTCCCGGCAGAATCATCCGCGTCCACCTGTGTCTTCTGGCTCTTCTTCCTTTTATCGTCCTTTTTGAATTTTCTACTCTCCTCCAGCAGAGTGGCCGTCCGTCGAGGATTCGACTTTGAGCTGCTCTGCAGCTCCAACGAGCTGAAGAACGCGTCCGCGTTCAGTATTTCGGGGTAGGAGACGGTGGTCGGCGTGATGGGTGACACGCGAACGGTTACGTTCTTGTCGTCCGGTGGCCGACATCCGGATTGACGATGTCGCACGTAGTTCTCCAGGCCGTGCACCGTCAGGTGACACTTGATGCAGAAGTGAGTGTCATCGTCGTCCTCGTAACTTTCCATCGATTACGCGGCCGGTGGCGCTCGGCCTGAAAACACGAATGCTTGCGCATCATTCGATCGGCGTTAATCGAACGAAGAAAACAGGACAATTAGGCAGGGATAACGTTGAACGCGGTCTGGCGAGAATTTTGCCGCGCCGTGCCGCGCCGGTTGGTCGTCGCGAAAGTTGCCGGGGCAGAGAGAGTAGGTATAAGACGAGCCAGACCCGCGAGGGAAGTTTGTCGAAAAGCAGGATGAAGAGGGATGGAGTACGGGGGATGGGGGTGCGAATGGAGGGACAATTGACGGGCCGTGTATGGATTGCGCGCAAAGGGCAGTGCATCGCGTTAGCCAACCGCACCGGGCAAATTGAAGGCCCGATATTCGCGGAACAGAAGGGAAACAAGTTGACGCTTCGTACGAGCTAGGGGTAGGAAGATCGGTCGATGCCGCTTGGCCGTTATTCGGACGACGACACTTCGCCTCCCAGTCCTGGCCGACCCTCCGCCGCCCTCCGCCTCCCTCTGCCGTCCTCCCCAGCCCGTTACCCACCCCTGCTTACTTCCAACCATCCACCGCCACCCCACGACCCTCCATCCCGCTCCCGCCCGTTCGCCCGGACGCCCTCCGCTACCTCTACCCCCGGCCTTGTTGCGCCCTTTCCGTTTCCCCTTTCCGAAGTCTGCGAACCGGCAGCGACCTCGTGGCTCCGTCTCCCTATTCTCTCTCCCTCCCTCCCTCCCTCCCCCACCAGCCCCCTCACTCCCCTCGCCCTCTCGTCTTATTAAACGGAGAAAACTACCAAATGAGATTTCCATCCGGCTCGAAACACGCTTCTCGCGACCCGATCGCTTAACGCGCGGATCTAGGCGAACCGTTTACTTTTGACGTGACTCGAAAATTCGATCTGTAACGAGATAGGGAAACTCTCGAATTATCATGGAAATCTGACACCTTGACGGAAGTGACGGAACACCGCTCCGTTGCTTGTTGCGAGAACTCGGGATAATGCCGTGCGCTTCCACAATTGACAATTACTTAACGCGCGCGCGCGCACGCACACAGCTGCCGAATCGAATTGCGAAGAAATCCCAATAGGTAGGTACCTAGACCAATCAACTTTCCTGATATTTTCCACTTGGCGTGTGCAGAAAGTATCAGGAAAGGTTTTCGCTCGAGTATCATCGGATGTCACGCGATCCGAGTGTTCGTTACGGGCCAAGAAACAAAGGCAAACAGACCGGAACGAATGCGACCCAATTAAGCGTAGGGTGGCCAAAGTAAATTAAATATTTACGGAGACGTTATACAATGAGAATCGGCCGGACAGCGATATTAATTGTATCGTCATGTAGAACACGCGTACAACGGCGAAGCCAATCACTGGCAACGGGGACGGGAACGGGGACGATCCGGCAGCACCGAGTTCCGAGCTCGAGCCGAACTAAATCGAGTGGACAGATCCGTCGAGATTTACGAGTGTTTGTCGGAAAAACAAGAAAACCCGTTAATTGGCCAGCGGTCGTGGACAGCATCGAGACGTCGGCGTCGATACGTCAATATAATATCCAACTGCGACATATCGCGGGGAGACTTGCAGCTAACCGATGGTCGCGTTAACGTTGATCGACGATCACCGTTGACTAATCCCTTATTACCCATCGTGCCACGGAAAAACTACAGCGCACCTGCTACCGAGGAAACGCTAGTGGCCGGGGCCCCTTCGATTCCCGATTACGAAAAATAATCGGACCGTCTTGCTAACAATAAGCGACGCGAAGGGGTCACTTTGCGACCTAACCGCAGTTACGAGAAGGAAGGAGAACCACCGAAGGAAGGGGAGGGACGGACGGATACTTGTTGAACGCACGAACTAGACGAATTCCCTCTGTTCCCATGCCACGCGAGGCTAAATTAACGCCGAAGCAGCCGTTCGAAAGAGGAAAGTCGAGTAACGCTTGCAACGATTTTCATCGCGTCAGGTGTGCACGCTTGGAAAAGCGGAAAGCTGAGCCTTCCGCGGAACAGAACAACCGACAGCTTTTACACGATTCGTCATAATTAACTACATGCGTACACCCTACATAGATTTGGTATATTACAAAGCCCGTCCCAGTACTCGAATCTGCGATTCTCGATCTTGAAACGGGATGCGGAACATTTTCGTCCACGACAGCCCCGATCGGTGTCGCTAATCCGATCGGAGCGGTTGAGGGTCTTGCGTCCCCTTCCTTCTTCCATATCAACCGCAATTAACGATAATCAGCGCTCTGACCCTCGCGTACCAATTCACCCGACAGGCTACCCTTCTTGCTTCAGGTTCTTGCCAAAGTGAACGTTCGTGGAACAGACCGAATCCAGTGGGTATAGAGTACACGTTGCCGAAACGAAGCAAGTTACCCGACAAGACAAGACTGACCAAATAGAAGCCGCTTCTATTTATCAGAAGCTTTAATTTACGCCTGAACTTTTACATTGCTGCAGTTGGTAATCGGGGGAAGAAAATGAAAGAGTGGAAACAGAGAAGACGAACGGGGAGGAAGAGATTCTCATAAGACTCGTCGAACGAAATTAGACGATCTGGAAAATAGACGAGCCGTAAGCGCCTAAAAGCACCCACGACTCGATATCTACAGAGCTTCGTGACCCGGATCAGACAAAATCCAGCGATTCCTTCGAATATACCTAATTATCTGGAATCGTTGCTTCGTGTGACAACTCGTAACGGGGCGCGAGTGATATTGTGTCCAGAGTGTAGCCGGCACGCTGCTGTAGTTTCGCGAATCGAAGGGTCCGAAAAGCGTAGGAAGCCGAGCTGGCCATGGGGCGAGCGTCCGAGATAGGTAAAGTGCGAAGAGGTGGCGGTTAGTCTAGAAGGGAGATGGACCGGAGGTAGACGCAGGGGATGCAAGGTCCGGGGAATATTGAGCCGCTCCGTTAATGTTTATAACGACGTTAGACGTTGGTGTCCCCGGTAGCGCGCGTGTCGGCGTGTAGGTGTGTAGGTGGCATAGGATAGCTAGGTGGCTTCGCCAACCCTCTAGCGCGTAGCCACTGCTTCCTCCCTTCTCACCCTTTACATCTACGTCTCTCGTTCCCTCTTATTATCCCTCGGGCTCGGCCTCGGCCTCTCGTTTCATTCTCTCGTATCTTCTCCTTCTCCTTCTCCTTCGGCTTCTCCTTCTCCTTCTCGTTGCATTCACGCTCCCTCTCTCGGCCCCTCTTGCTTATTTCTTTCTCTTGCTCTTTCTCTTTCCGTGCATCGCTCTCTTTCCCAGCGCGGAGCAGTACCTATGTAGGTAGTAGTAGTAAGAACGGTAGCGACGACGGAGGTAGAGGCAGAAGCAGTGGCAGAGGCAGAAGCAACGGCAGGACAGGAACTGACATAAGCGCACGAGTGTGTATGTAGAGCACGTACTCGGGGGCTCTCCAGTTCGACGGAGTAGGTGGAGGCGGGTGGGTGGGTGGTTAGGTGGTCGTGGGGACCTCTCGGTCGAGAGTATGGGTCGTGGGTGGTGGACGGGTGGATATAGCGCGGGGGGTGAGTATGTCGGTGGGTCGAGGAAGAGGAGAAGGGGAGGGCTGCATCCTAGCAATGGGACGAGGGAGCCTCTGTCTAATCGATGCCGCGGCGGTGCGCGCTCGCCCCGCTGGCTATTACGCACCTTAATGTCCTTTTCCCTCGCCTCCCTCCCCCGCCCCCCCCCCCCGCGCCGCGCCAACCACCCTAGCCTCTTCCACCTTCGACGCCGCTATCCCCTCGACTGCTTCACTGCCTCGCCACCTTCCTCGTCACGCTTGCCTTTCTTCCTTTTCCGCCTCTCTTTCTGTCCACCACCCTCTACGCTACGCTCTCCTCCCTTTCGCCTTTCCGCCAGGCTACTCTCTCTCTCTCTCTCGCGCGCTACCTCGTTCACTCGAACACCGAGAGGCGGCCATGACACGTGTCAATCTACCGCAGACGCCCGATCGATACCGACGGACCTCGGCTTCTCTCTGCGCTCCTCCACCTCTTTCTTCGCCCTATCGTCGACAACCACCCTATCCTCGTCCACCTACCCACCCCACAGCACAGCAGAGCACAGCAGAGCACGGTATAGCACACCGCGCCATACCACACCATACCGTACCGTACCAAACTACCCCAGCCCACACCCTTCCTCCGTGGCCCCTTACGACCGCGCGCCCCACCGCGCCGCCCCGCGCTCCCTATACCTACCTACCGAATCTTCTACGAATGCTGCCACCGCTATACGCACTAACGTCAACCCTCGACCCGTGCTTCGCCACCGTCACCGAGAGAATCGCGCCTATTCCACCGAGAAAGGAGATTTCGTTTTCCAGACTTGGACAATCGTCCGATTGTACGGCACCCGCTGGTCAACGACTTTCCTCCCACGCGCGTTTCCAATGCCTCTGGCCTGACAAGCTCGCGGAGCAACCTGTCCGTCCACCCAGTATACCTACCCTTAGGTACCAGCAACCGCCTCGCTGACGCGTGCTGAACTTTTTTCCAACCCGAGTCCCACGGAATTTCAATGTCACGCTCTGAAACGTTCGCCTCGCTACGACGATCTTCTCGTTGTCCGAGTTTCTAGACGCTTAAAAAAAGCTCGTCCTCCAAACGGTTCGCGCCCTATATAGGTAGGTACCTACGCTATAAACGCCATGCAAAAATGCTGGCACACGCGAACAGGCCACCACGTTTCCTCGGCGCACGATCTTCTTCGGGATCTTCGACAAAGAAAGGCAAACTATTTAGCGACAATGAAACGCGCCCAACTCGCGATAATTTATTTCGACGGATACGGGCCGATTATACGGTGGTCGTAATACAGCCTAATAAAACGAAAGATACATCGTCGGTAGATTTGTGCCCCCATATGTATGCTCGTCGTTGCGAAAATCCATTGCACAAACAGCGAACGTATTCGCCGCGATTTACCTACTCCTCCAGCGAACGAACGCCCGTCGTTCCCTCGGAAAACCTTCGCAAAGGATCGTGGGTCCGTACCCACAACCTTCGAAATTGGCCCACGTGGCGTTAAGGTTGCGGACGTCGCGTGATTTCCCGATAGTTCCTACGTCGCCTTGCGAATACCAGATCCGCAAGATTTGATAGCAAGGGGCGCACGCTTCGATACCCGATAATTCACGAATCGAACCAAAAACATTTCGTTACGTTAGGAACGCCCGAAGTTTATCGAGGTCGTAAACCTTCAACGAGCGCGAAAATATGCGAGCACTACGGGCAACGAACGTTCAAGCACGGTGGTGTGCGTCTCGTATCGCGGCTGGACTCGGCACCGCTCCTCAGCAGACATTGATGTTTCAGATCGGAGATACCATCTGATAGGTACCTATAGATGCCGTCTTCGCTTGAAATAATGCATTGGTAACCATCGCGGGTCCCTGGACTTTGATCGGCGTGAAAAAAAGCAGGTCTCGGAACTCGCGAATACGTTCGTCGTAATTCGATAGACCGTAGGGGTTCGTCTGCGATTCGTCCGCGCTAAAACACCAAAGAAATTATTTTGAAACTCGTCGGGTCTGGTCAGCGGACGTCTCATCTGGTATCGGATTTTAGTCGCCAACTGCCTACCCGAGGCCCAGCTATTTTCGAAATTACGAACATCACTTGGTCCCGTCCAGGGATCGTTCCGCATTATCCCCTCGACCGGAACTTTCCTGGCCACTCTGCCTTCCCTTGGGCTCGTTTTCTTTTTATCCATCACGTATGTAGGTATGCGCGAAAGCGGAATAATTGTTCGAGGAAGCAGAATCTCCTCGGGTTGTTCCTTGTAAAAAAAGAACGACTGGATTTCTGCCCAAGTGCCGCAGGGCGCCCCTTGATGTGTTATATTTCTCGCTTATCGTAGCTATCATATTCCTCCACTGGCACCTCGCTTTTAACAATATTATTCTAGGAAAAATGCTGAGCGCGATTAATCGTTCCTTGATCGAGAGAAATAGAATGACGCTGTGGATGAAAAAATAAATGCAAAAGCCGCAGCACCCTACAGTAGGTAGAAGATACAATTGGATTCGGCAGCGACCGGGAAATATTTATCGTACGCCAACCGGTGTTTTGTATACGCGATTTTTTACTGCGAATTTATGAACGCGGGAACCATCGATAGCAGACCTATTTTCAAGCGTCCGCATTTTGCGTATTCATTGTACCTACCTAAATGTTGCGCGACCAGTCTTACGATCAACTACGTTTATCGAGGATAAACGTAATTTCGAAAGAAAAGAAGAAAAGTGGCGAACTTCTATGCCTATCGTATTTGGATTGGTAATGTCCGATGACAGCACAAGTAAGTATCTACCTAACGTTGCAGGAGTCGAATCGTAGCCTTAAGCCCGGGGCGAAGAATAATTTCAGGCTGGCTTGAAGAGAATTTTATTTGTCGAAAGGTTATGCGGGAAACGCGCGTTTTCGGCGAATGTACAAGGAAATTTTGGAATGTCATGGAATCGCGGAAAGATCGACGGTGCCGCCGCTGTAGATAGTTGGGAGAAGCGGTGTGCAGTAGTTTATTTTACGAGGTGCACTTATTTCGGGTCCCGCGGGGGGAGCTGATGGTACAAAACGAGCAAACGTACACAGTGGACTTGTGCACTGACCCACATTGTCGTTGCATAACGGGACGTCTTTCGAAATATTCGCAAGTTTAGTGCCTCCGGTCTCGTCTACCGACGACGGCAATGCTCGTAAAAGGAACCCCCGCAGTCACCGAGAGACACAAACGCAACTGACGCGTACCACGCGCGCACCAACCCCCGGCTCTTCGATCCTCCCAGCCAACGACATTGTTTACGCAAATGAAACAAAATTAATTTATCCAAGTAGCCCAACCCGGAAATTTACCGAACCGATCCAGCCGTCGTGTCGCCCGCGGCGCTATTCCATTCCAACGTTTCTATCCGATTCTGACGCGCCTAAAATTAAAACGGCATTCATTTCGGGTAGCCGAATAATCCGGACGCTTCTGACGGAAAGTCATCTCGTCTGGCTTGTAAGTAACTTTCTCCCTAATAGTAGCTCTGCCTATTTCATTTACATAGGTAAAACGACACTCGATGGTGTATCCCGATAAGTTGGACTGTTCGTCTGATTCTAGCAAAAGGCGAGAAGATCCCGCTGCCGGCAAAAGCACCCGATGGGAACGTCACCTAATAAACGGTTCTCGTAAACGTCGGGCCGCGAATGTCGCCGGCGTTGAATTGGCCTGACGCGCGTAGAAACGGCACGATCGCTTCGCGACCCCAGAACAAAAACGGCACCGCAATCGTCGAAATAAAATACTCTTTATGACAGTCGCCGCCGCGCCGCTTCGAATCCCCGGCACCATTGGCGTAAAACCCGAGCGTGACAATCACCAGGGATCCCGGAGCCGTCCCCGGCGAATGTTCTTTCAAAGAAGACATTTCAACGCCGATTCGATTGCCCGCTACGAAATTGAAAGCCGGTAACGGTATCGTTGCGTCGATTAGGGCTATCGGTCCTCTGTACCGAATTTTACCCAGCCCACTAACGCGAAAGGCATTGGCAACGATCAGAACGTGACTACTCAGACGACTAGTGGGATCGTACTCCTAGCAATGGACCGTTACGGGAACGAGTCATCGGCGTTTCCGATTGCGCGGCCGAATACCCGCATCCGAAACGATGACTGTTCCCTCCGAACGCGACGTCTAACCGGTTGCGTGAAGGAGGAATTACAGATCGAGGGATAAGCAGGAGAAACGATTTACTGGCTGCTGGATGAGAGATATAATCCGAGATCGAAAGTAGCTCGACGCTTATCTTATCCTTATTAAGAAGACGACGCGAGCCAAGGTTCGCGAGTTTGGTGGAAGTTGAGAGGAACAGAAAAAAAAAAAGAGAGAAGAGAAAGGGGAGAGAAAAACGTTTGCTGAAGGTCGTTAATATCGGATCTGCAAAATATAGTGGGACCGGGGGAGGGATCGCAGGGGGGGGGAGTGGAGAGGGGGGGGGGGGGGGAAGGACGAAGAGTGAGCTGGCAGTAAATCGGGCGCCGGTGCACTTTTAATTGACAGGAATGTTTAGCGGTAATGAACGCAAGGTGGAAGGAGCCGGATAAGTAGGAGGTAGGAGTAGAAGAGCCACGGCGACCACGATGCCAACGCCAACGCCAACGACAACGGTAGCGGCGGCGGCGGCGGCGGTGGCGGTGGCAGCATCGGTAGCAGCAACGACAGGAGAGAAACAGCGCAGCGGCAGAGCTGCGACTAGATAGAGACACACCGGCAGGAGCATAAACATCCCGGCGGCGGAGGCGGCAGTGACGGCGGGGGCATCGCGCACGTTCCACAACGTGGGCGTCGCCATTCGGTTCCTACCACGACTGCAGGGGTGTTCTATGACGCTATAGATCATGCGAGCTCCGCCTGGTAGGCGGGCACAATCTTGTAGTTGGTACGCCAATGCTCTTTCCCCCTCGGCGCGGCGCAGCGCCGCCAACTACCGCAACGCCGCCACCGGCGCCCGCCAAAACGAGCTCCGCTCGCCGTACCTTCGTTCGCGTATCCTTCTACCGCCGTCCCTTTCTTTTTCCCGGCCTCGATTATTCTTACGAATCATAGTAAATCAGTGAATCACGCGCGGCTATTCAACCGGACGCGATGATGTGCCGAAAAGTGCCTCGGGGATCCGCCGAATCACCGAAGCAACACCGATCCCTCGGAGCACGCCACATTCTACGGTCACCCGGTGCAACCGGCCCATGGATTTCACGTTTGCAGAAACGCTGTCAGTTCAAACATCAGCAGCAAGGTAAGCGACGAAAGTGATCTCTAAAGTCTAATGATAATCGCGTCGGTACTCTTTCACGGTTTCGCGGATACCACCACTTCGGATCGACAAACGGCGGGGTTATGGCTCCACTTTTGGGAGAATTTGGCGCGTTCGAAACAATGATCGCAGCCTGGATCGTTGGCGAAAGCTGTCACCAACAGAGACACAAATCCCGAATCGTAAACGCGCGTCCCGCGACATTCTTTCGTCAATTGCTCGCATCTCTAACCACGACCATCGTCCGTTGGCTTTTAACATTCTCTGGGTAATCTCTTGGATACTAGGAACGAATACAGATAGTCTAGTTCCATGAATACTCGAAAGAATCCACGTAGAATCGTCGACAATGAGCTTTTAGCTTTCGTGTAGGTTTTGAGGTTATCTTTTAAAATCGCTCGATTCCGAGGCTTCGAGGGGATGGAGCGGGTTTACAGTGTCGCGACGCGTTTCTCGACAGGAGAGAAGACAGTTGGTGCACTTACCGAAATCCGCGGGAAGTTCGATGGCCTCGGAGGAAGGAAAAGTCGCGAGAAACTCGTAGGTGTGGCTCCGTGACGCCGTAGTATGGTTGGTACCAGCGCCTCTCGCGGCGGCAGGGGGTATCATTGAAACGTAGCAGCGTTGTCCCCTCTCGCAGGATAGACCGGGGCCGACGTGGATGAGGGCCCCGCCTCCTTTTTCGACCACCTCTTGAACACGTCAGTCCCTCGGGCCCATCGACGAACTTTCGTCGCGGCTTTTCGCCCTTTTCGCTCTTTTCGCTCCCGTTGCTCTTCGCGCTTTGGATCATTTACGGTGCAAGTAGTAGGGAAAAATAAAGGGCGTGCGTACGGTGACAGCGTTAAAACTGTCTGTCGAGTGGCTGGCATTGCGCCGCCGCTATCCTCGCTACCAACCCCTTCGGCTACTCCAAGAAAACCGTCAGTCACGGAGAACGCTTCTTCCCGTGCGATTTCGTTGCTTCGTCCCGCTCGCAACTCTCATCTCGTCCGGTGATTCTCCTTTCCTTCCTCCTCCTCCGCCACCACCCTGACCCCCCCCCCCCCTCCCACCACCACCCCCCCTCGCCGCCAATATTCCTTTCGCAGCGTTGCGTCGGTCGTTCATTCCGTACCCCCATTTTCGGGAATCGCTTCGCCTCGTTTTCGGAAGGTGTGGATACACGTCGGTAACGTGGACGCGAACGCGGACGCGATCGCGAGTGTGCAATTGAAGAAGAAACGATGGGGAATGTAGAAAGAGTGCGCGCGAGCTAGTGGAGAGCAGAGGAGAGCAGAGGAGAACAAGGAAGCGCGGGTAAGCGAGGGAACGAGACCGAGAACGAGAACGAGCCGCGGAGACGAGAGGGAAAGAGGACTACTACTCCTGGGGCCCCCCCACCACGCGGCCTGCCGCCGCGACGCCAGTCCGTAGTCAGTCAGCGCTGGACCGCCGCCCGCTCGATTTCGCGATCCACGAACGACGGTAGCCACCACTTCCACCTCCACCTCCTCCTCCACCTCCGCTTCTTTTCTCTCTACCTTGTTCTCGTTCTCGCCCTCTACCCCCGCGTTCTTTCCCCATCTATTTGTCCCTCTGCCCCCCCCCCCCCCAACCTCTATCTATCTCTCTCTCTCTCCTGCATCTTGCAATATCTATTCACCTATCGGCCTATCCGTCTCGATCTTCCACGATATCTCATGCACCACTTTCTTCGCCGCTCCTCCTTTGTTTCTCCCGTTCATCCGTGCGCGTTCAATCGGTCTCCCAGGTAAACACACACGGGCGCGCAGAAGGACGCGGTCGCGGTCGCGTACTAAATACTCCTACCTCGATCTTTTTCTTTATCTCTCTCACACTCTGCTTCTCCTCCTTTGTCTTCTCTGATCTCCATTTTCCTCTCTCGAGCGAGCTTTCGGTAGCTCCGTACGTACGAACGTAAGTACGTACGGCGGAGTGTCGTGCGCGCGATTCGAGTGGATGCAAGGCGTCGTCGCGAGGCACGCGGCCCAGAGACGATTTACCGCGCGATTATCAGGATCCCAAGATCCTGCGGTTCGTTCCTCCGTAACCGCGGGACGTCGAACGCGAATTGTCCGGGTACCGCGTCGCGTCAGGTGATCTAGCGTCCGTCTCCTTCTTCTCGGAAGTGCGTTCGCGGAAAGTGTCCGGTATCCAAGTCGGCAGGCTACGTAGACAGTAGCAGTACCTAGCGAGTTTAGGCGCGGAGGAACGAACGCTTCCCTTTCGGAGCATAACCCTGGGTGTTCCCCTCGCGACGCGCAAAATTCCACAAATCAACCTCGCGTTTCTCACACATTTCTCTTGGATCCTTCGTAGGTGCGGCATACCCGACGTAACTGATCGTCATCCCAGCGGACCTGCGTGCCTACGTTTTCAACCAGTGAGCCGATACCACAGTGATACGCAACGTATTAGTGACCAACGGATCGACAGTCTGGAGTGCTGTCCCGATAGCCCGATATCCCGATGGATCAGGAGACCGGAGGATGTTTGCAGCCGCTCAAGTGCGAACAGTGGGATACCCCGATTTGATCTCTACTCGAAGGCAGCGAAACCACCTACTCTCTTCGTATACGATAGCTTCGAATAGTGTTCCCATGACCAAGTTCCGCGCGTGTACCGACCCAGGTGCTGTTATTTCGAGTCTCTAAAAGAGAAAAAGAAAAGAAAAAAACGAACGAAAGCAGAACGATGACGCCGATCGTTGGAGCGCCAACGATATCGCGAACCGGCGAAATCACGATGAGGTAGTAGTGATCGTCGGACACGTGCAAGTGGGGTGACTGTAGTGCGCGTAACGGGGAAACTTGCAACAGTTTCCCGCGGAAGATCTACGCCGGACTCGGCGAGGGAGATTTCGACACACCACCGTCACATGTTTCGGATCCGATCGGCTGCGTCTAAGAAGAGAAGACCTGGAGGCCGCACAGATAATCGAGCATCCCCGAAGGACGCAGATGCCCCGAAGGAAACAGCACGCTCCGCAACGCATGAAATGTGAGTCCAGCTACAAACTATCTTCTCGTTCATTTCGTTCTTTTCGTTCTTTTCGTTCATTGACAATGGTGGACGCTCCATCAAGCCAGTCACTCGTAATGCTACGCCTCCAGCAACACTCGCTCGTCCTCTTCGGTGTCTCTGTATAAAAATAAGAAGAAAAAAAAAACGAACTATTTACTGTCCTGCGTTGGCACCTAGCTAGCATGCGACGTGCACGTTCCATCGTTGTCATTTTGTCGACTATAAGTATGCGGGACCACGTGCAGCAGCACGCTGCTCAACAGCCACGCGTCGTTTCCCGGGTAATTCCACTGAACTTTACGCGTATACTCGTCCCCTCGATAAAACGGCATTTCCAGCGTTCCGAGAAACTTTGCTAATGAAGAGATCAATTTTATCGATTCTGATCCCGAGACGTTGCTCCTTTCTCTACGATCCTCGCGAAACAATAATATTATTTATTTCCAAGACTCGGTTATGAATTATATTACACGCCACGAGGCATTCTGGGCGCGTACGTCGACGCAGCGTAGTAACTTTCGTCGTGTTTCATGAAAACTCGATCGAATTCACCGCATACCTTCTGTGGAAATTATTGCGCGTTTGCGCGGAAACAATATAAATCAATCAGAGGAGAAGTGTCATATAGGTATCTAAAGTATTTCGTTCCTCGTTAACAGCCGACTCCATTGCACCTACATTTTGTGTAAAGAGAGCAAGTAGAGTTTTTTTTTCTGGGTCATTTGCAACTTTTCGGCTACTTCGTTAGGTCGCGTGGCGTCGCGTCGTCGGTTGGACGGCGTTTAAAATTGTAAAGGGCCGAACGAAAATGAGGATTTCGGGATTGATTTGCGAAATGACTGCTCGAGTAGAATCCGAGTAGAATTGTGTGCGCGATCGGGGCGGCCGAGAAAATTTCGTGAAGATCGGCAGATGAAGAGCCGTGGTGGAGCGGCAAGACGGCTCGTGGGCTTGAAGGCTCGATGCGCGCCATGCTGCTTTTCCCACGTGGGGAGCCATGAGGCGTAAACAAACTCGCCCCTGGTGGAGGACGCCATCTTGGTGAAGTTCTGCCGGAAACATTTACAATTCACTCAACTTGCCCTACCGAAACTCGGCCAAGCGCCGATAAATCTCGTTGTGCGCGCGCGCGGATGCCCGCCGCGTACATAAATCCACGGCAGTCTACGGAGTTTCGGCGCCGTAAACGCCACAGTTTTTCGCCAGCTTCCGCGGTGATGGCAGACTTGCCAGAGCCTCCGATCCGATACGGCCGGGGCGCCGGGGCCGTTCGACGACGTTCTTCTTTCAAACCGAGCCCGATACATTCCACGCTTCTGGACGGTCCGGCCGCGTACTACCTATTATCAGGGGGACTGCAGCTATATAGTAGCGGTCAGGTCTCGAACGAAACGAGCGCGATACGATGAAGCCGTCAGCGAAAGTAGCCACGGCCACGAATAAGCTGAGGAACAACAAAATCCGCTTTACGGAACGAACAGCTTGGCTCGAGCTAATTTCTCCGCTGAATTTATGATGTCCCGGTGAAAGGATCCGAGAAACACACCGTTTGGCACGAATCGATCTCTCGTCTATCGAGCGCACGATCGGTGCTGTGATTGCTACGCCGGGGAAGTTAATTAGCAGTATATTACCGAGAAAAGGTTGCCGTTAGATCCTGGTCTTATCCTACTGTAAAATTCCTGATAAAATATCGGCGAGATCGGTCCGGTCCGATCCGTGCCACCGGATACCTACCTACCTACGAACGCGAGCAAACGAATGCAACGCGTAATTGGTTAAACGGGAAAGGATCTGTTGGAAGAGTCGTTTTTAAAAAGCTGCAATTATTTATTGTCGCTCCTGCCGACCGGAGAAAACGGTGAGCGATTCAAGATCGCGTTAGTCTAACGCGTTGGCTATTTATCAGGAAATTCGTGCCCTGCTGGCGCAACAGGTGCAGTTTAGAGGCATCTTCTCGGCTCTCGCTTTAATGTCCGAAAAAGCAAACTCGCCCGTAACTCGATCTTGCGTAGGTATGTATCTCCGGATCGGGCGACGAGTCGCTAGTTACATTTTCCTCAGCCGAAAAGGAGAAAGTGGTGGTGCGGCGACCGTATTTTGCGCGGGGGGGGGGGGGGGGTGGGGAGATGTGGAGCTGGAGAATTATTGATAACGCAGGCCTTGTGTTTCGTTCGATAACGGTCGTTCAACTATTAACTGTGGCTGTGTGCAGTTCCGAGGGAATCGAGTAGCAGCCGCGGTAATTATAAAACGTGTCGGCCGAATAGCTCTGGAGGACAGGAACGATCGAGTTCGGTCTCCGTACCGTGCGTTTCTCCGCAACTCGTGATCCACGGGTCCATTCATAAAGCAGGAAGAGCACTTGGAGTTGGCGCACGCGCTTCCAGACGGCCGTCGTCCGTCCGTCCGCATGTACGTTCAACTTTGCTACCGGATATTTTCGGAGGTCCAGAATTATAATGCCAGCACACCACTACCTACCTATATCGTCCCGTCCGCGAGCACCACTGAGTAGCCTCCTCGAGAGTTTCGGTAAATCGGGATAACCGGATAAAAATGATTGATCCGCCGACAAAAGCGCCTTATTTATTCAACCCTCAAGTTCGATTATATTTAGAATCGTTGTTAGCTCGAGCAACGAACGAATGTTTTCTACGAGATGGTCAGTCTGCTGTGCCGCGGCGCGCGATAATCTGCTGTTTCGCCGGGAAAGTTCAATTTTTAAAACGATGTTAGCGAAGGCTGAATCGATGGCCCGGCCCAGTCAAACAATTTTTTCGAAACGAGAACCTTGAACGAACAACGTGGACGAAGATGCTTTTCCTATGCGCTTACCTGACGGCTGACGCAAGGCCTGTGAAACGTGCCGCAAAAACTTTACGACGATTTCGGTTGTTCTGGCGTGGATTCTACCGGGCATACGGTGCACAGTCGATACCTGCTCGTCGTAAGGAGAGATTCACAAGCGATCCCAGCAAAAACCTTCGGTGACCCATGGTGAGCACAACGCCCATTGCGCAAAACTTTCACCTCAAACAATGCCGACGAATTTTTGGGCCTGGAAGCCTCACTCCCCCACTGCCATAAATCCTTCAACCTCGGTGGAAAAAGCGGTACGACCTTCGCCCGGCTTCGGCACGTTGAGGAAACCGGGAACCGGCATACGTTGCACGCCTAAACTTTGAAAACTAAGACGATGGTTGATCGCCGGATGACCTTCTCAGGGAGAAGATACCTACGTAAGATATGGAAAACCTTGCCGTAAAAAATTCCTCGTGGATTTTATGCGATGGTGATAGATTGGAGACAAATGCAAAGTCGCTTTCGACGCGTAACGAATTATCCATGCGTGAAAGGTACGGGCTCGAGGTTTCCGCGTTGTGCGCGTCCATCGAATCAGCTTTCTAATCGGCTCCCATTATTTCCGGTGAGCGTGATTTACACGGGATATCGCATCGACGAGCAAATATGCCGAATGCAGTAGGTACGTCTGGAGATAAATGAGACCTCGCCAAGGAGGAACCGCGTTCTTTTCCTTTTGTAATCTTTTGCCGCAACGATATTTCTCCAATAGCATTTGAATTCACTCGTATGCAAATGGTAAGCATGATGGATGGCGGATACTACGAGAATACGTATCGCAGAAACAGACGGTGTCAGAATTTTCATCGCGTCGCTCGCGGTTTCGGTGATCTGATAGCCGACGGAGGTTCGGTCGGGTTGGTTTAGCCAACCATCCAGCGCCTGAACAGTCGACGACGTGGCCGTCGTCGATATTCCCGTTCGGAATGAATCATTTAACGCGAGGAGAGTTTTCATCGCGTTAAATGCGAGCAAACGGCAGCGCGCGATTCGGTGTGTCGTGGGTGCGGGCGCGGTCGTGGTCGTGGTCGTGGTCGTGGTCGCGCACGTTCTCGCGTCCTCTCACCCTATTTTCGATGCTCGTAAAACCGGCGTCGCTGTATCCGACTGATCCGTCTCCCGATTTATACCGAGAGACGCGGCGTGGCGCGGCTAACGCCTGCTGCCGGATCTTTCTCCGCGCCATTCTCTAAGCGGTGCTAATAAATTAGCCGGAGAAAAAGACGGCGGTACGACAGATGCCCGATGGCTGCCATAAAGGAGCTGCTAGAGACGCTCGCGGGTGGTGGCAGCACATCAAAGCGTATCCGTACCGTCCCGATGCACTGCCGTTGTTTTATGTTTACCAGCGGCTTTGTTGCTCTTCGCCGTTTGCCTGACAAACAGTCGAGTGAGATATATATCGCCGGTCCATACTCCGAAATAAATCCGCACCGTGCGGCTATTCTTATAGAGAGATACGATACCGGACTCGAGTTCGCTGGAGAATAAATCAAGCCCAACAGCAACTGCCGCTCCGCGGATCGGAACCTTCCCGTCGAGGGAAGCGTCCTTACGAATTCCTTTTCCAACTCTCTTTCCGGCTCGGCGCTGATCGGCCGAAGAGAACGCAACGGCGTGTCCTCGCAACGGCGACACGCCGTGCCACTCGAAAACCAACTACCGCACCACGCCACGCCACGCCAGGCCGAACCGCACCGCACCGCACCACGTCGAACGTGCCGGCACGCTTAAGTGACTTTCGGTGTTTGGCCTTTGCGCTCGCCGAGAGCCTTTTGCTTTTGCGACAACGCTCGCGGACGAGCCAGCGGAGGCGGTAGTGCGTTTGACCTCTTCCTCCTCCTCCTCCTCCTCCTCCTCCTCCTCCTCCTTCTCCTTTTACTTCTCCCGTTCGACCATTCCTTGTACGCACCCGCCGCGCTGAGCCGCCTCGCCTCGGTTCCCCGGCTCTCACACTTTTCTTCCCCTTTTGCAAGCTCCCCCGAGATACCTGTACCGCTCCAACTCTCCGTACAGATAACTAAATCGCGACGCCGCGCTGAGTCGCTCGTAACATCGAAACGAGACTCGTGGAGACACTCATTCAGATTGGGGTGAGTGGGTAAAGAGGGGCGAAGCTAGATTCAGTGGAGGGTGTGGAGAGGAAGACAGACTCGACGAGGAAACCCTCCAGCGAGGGCTGTGAACACCAATGTTCGTCGCTGACTATGTACCGCCAGAGGTAAACTCGGCGAGCCAACGAGCCAACGTACGATCGGCACGCGCACAGGATTTCACCACGATACGCTAGGCAGAAGCAATGTAAAGGAATCCACCCTCCTTTACTGCTGTCACGACCTTTCGATTGGATCTCGCGTTCCATCTCCGAGCTGTAAATAGTTTAGAGTTTGCAAGAAAGGTTGAACGGCTGCTTCCCTTTAGTCTTTATCGATCAAGCAGGAGAATTCGAAAACCGTTGGATCGATCGAAGCAGTCGAGACCGAAGCGCGTCCCTCATTAACAAGAGTAATCGTTCTCGTAAAAGTTCTCCGAAGCACCGAGAGTTCCGGGTGCGAGACAGAAATTTGCCCAGTCTTCGATAAAGGCAGTTTGGCTGGACTACCGAGCCAAAACTCGTAAACGCACACGCGTGCATAACCACGTTACAAGTTCCAAGGGTGAGACGGTCACACGCCGAATAGAAGACGCCCACGCGCGCACCAGCGGACGTAGGTATGTATACGTGCACACCGATGCGGGAAAAGTACGGCAGTAGGAAGGAAAGTATGGTATCGCGGTACGGTGGCCAAGCTATTCGGCCGTGCACGTACAATCTAGGTACTGTTTCGCAACGAGAAGGCCCCGAAGGGGAAGTAAGCAGTATCTCTCGAGTTTCCCTCGCGGCCCCTCGGTCCTCCGTCCTCTGGTCGCCGCGATCTTCCTCCACCCTCTCCCCGGAGTCTACTACAGCTCGCCGCTTTATCCACCCCGTCGCCGCGACCCTCCACGAGGATCCAGGATACAAGGGAAGATCGGAGTGGGGTCTCCTCCGTTCGTTCGTCCGTCCGTCCGTCCGTCGGTCCGTCCGTCCGTTCGTCCATTCGTGCGTTCGTTCGTTCGTCCGTCCGTCCAGCTGTATCGTCCCGTCTCGTCTCGTCCCGTCTCGTCTCGTCTCGTCCCGTCTCGTCTCGTCTCGTCTCGTCTCGTTTCGTCTCGTCTAGTCTCGTCTGGTCTCGTCTGGTCTCGTCTCGTCTCGTCTCGACTCGACTCGTCTCGCGTGACGGCCTCGTCAGCCGTCAGCCAAGCTCCGTCCGGATCGATACGCTTGCCACCCTTACGACCCCCAACTTCCTCCACCTTCTCCTGTGAAAAGCAATGCACCTACCATCCGCACCCCGCACCATCGCCATCACCTACCCACCCTTCTCTCCATCCCTGCTCGCGTCTCCTCTCGTCTCCTCCACGAGCCTTCCTTTTCCCCTGACCCCCGTGCCCACCTCCTCCTCCCCCGCCCCCACCTCCTCCTCCTCCTCCTCCTCCTCCTCCTCCTCCTTCTCCGGCTGCTGCCTCCTGCCAGCAAGCAGAGTCTAGTTGAGTCGAGTTGAGCCACCGGCCGGGTCAGAAGACGTCTGCTGCCCGGGCGAGCGACAGCTACCACCCTCCCCATTCAGACACCCACCACCTACCACCCCCATTTTACCACCTCCTCCTCGTCCTCTTCCTCCTTGCCTCCTCCACCTTCGACCGTCCACCCACCCCTCGACCTACTCCACGACTCCATTCTACCGCGACGTGCCGCGAGATGGACAGCTTCGCCTCACCGTCGAATCCGTACTCCAAACTCGCTCACCCCCTCTGTATCGTTCACATAAACGCTACGTTCTTGGTATTGGTGAACGCCGTCCTCTTCGTCAACCACTACCACCCTTTCTCGCTACTACCACTGATGCCAACTCTCCTAACCCCTCCTCCTCTTCTTCCTCTTCGTCCTCATACTCTTGCTCCTGCTGCTGCTGCTGCTGCTGCTGCTGCTGCTGCTGCTGCCACCGCCGCCGCCGCTGCTACCGCTGCACCACATCCTACCCCTTCGCGACACGTATCTCGGCTGCACACTTTTCACGAGTATTCTCCCGCATCATTGAACGGACCGAGGGGTATGACGACAGCAACCGTCCTCCTGTCACCGATGAGTCTGCAGCGTACACTGGACAGTTGCGGTGTCCAACCCTCTGCCTGTCCGCTATTCCTTCGAGAGTTTATATTCGCTTCTCCACTGCAGGCTGAAAATCCGTTTCAGTATTCGATCCTCCATAATGAATCATTAGTAGTCGAGAGTCAATCGAAGATTAATTAATCGTTAGGATTCGAGAACCAATTAAACTTTCCCCGACAACGAATCCGTCTGGCCGCGAGCACGGTTAAAGATTCCAATTTGTTTTCTCCCCGAATTCCTCAACTGTGACTGGATGCCTGGTTCGTGTCCGCGTCATTTGCTTCGTTACCAAATTCTCGCGATACCAGGGGATTTGAAAGGAATTTTCGAGTTACGTTCTTCTTTGTTCGCTCGTTTATCTCGCCCCTCTGTTCGGCCTCGCTGCAAACCGTTTATGTCGAATCTTCTGCGCGACATCGATCGCTCACCTTTAACGCGGGCAATCGTTAGTGCAGAATTTGGTGGCTCGGCCACTCGCAGTCAACTGGCCTAAAGTGACAAAACGAATACGTGGACGGCCGAAAGAGACGGAGTAACGGAGGAGGGAAGGAAACATGCCTATGTGGTAGAAGCCTAGAGGGTACGGAAGATATTTGGCACAGTGTCAGTCCCGCCCGCACTTGTCGCTCTTCTTACCAGAAAGAAGGCGGATGTAGCGATTCAGGTTGGACGAACGAAGGAAAAGGGAAAGAGAGAGAGAGAGAGAGAGAGAAAGAGAAAGCAGGGGAAACAGATAGATCAGTGTGTGTCTGAAACGACAGTAATGCCAGTAACGACAGCTGGGCATCGCAAAAGTATAGGCAGAAGTATACTCGTAGAAAATGTGTAGGTGTGTATCGCTGATGCTGCCATGGAAGAAGGGACAATTGGAGTCGGATCGTTGCTGATCGATTATATTCCACGTGGATTACTTCGATTACGGTGGCCATTGAGATTTCTCTGGATCTCGATAGCGATGCAAAGGTTGCTTGCTGCTCCTAGGTTATTTTTTTTTTCGTTCTGAGAAGGTGGCGCAGATCGATCTCGAACCGCGGTTGCGTTTATGTCTCGTACTGGATTTTCTGTGCGTCTAAAACGCGAGCGGAGGAGAACAGCAGGGTCAACAGGAATGTTCGTGCGATTCTCCGGAGCCATGCCCGGTTTTTTTCTTCCACCGCCGTGACATACGGTGAAAATTATTGCCGTCGCCCGTGCTGCCCCTCTGCCCTCCCTCCACCCTTACCGCCGGAGCCGCCACCTCCTCCTCCTGCCTCTCGGCGTTCGTCTCACTCCCCCGCCTTCTTGCACATCGGTCGAGTCGGAGGCGATCCCTGCCTCCCACGATACGGCACTGACGCCATCGTAGATGGGTGCCAGCTATCTAAGGGGTGATTTCTAATTTATGAGACTGGGGCGATGTGATGAACAGACGTCATAAAGCATGTCGCGCCCCGCGTCTGCAGCCTGCCACTCCTCCTCCACCTCCGCCTCTACCTATGCCCCTGCCTCCACCTCTTACTTCGCCCCCATTCCCAACCCGGTTACGCCACCCTGCCCCGTCACCCGACCACCCGTCCAACCGTCCACCCATCCACCCATCCACCCCCCTGTTATCGCTGCCCCCAACCTCTCCGGCCCTCTTCTACCTTCCGACGAACCCTACTTCCAACGTCCCACACCACCGCTCTGTGATTTGTGGCCTCTCGAATTCTCTTCGCGGGCTTCTCCTTCCCGAAACTTTGCCCCTCTCTTTCTCTCCTTCTCCCTGCACGCGCCTTTTCTCTACTTTGCCTCTCACTTCCCCCATAGGTCTATTATCTCTCCCTTTCCATCTATCTATCTCTCTATCCGAGGCTCCAGCGCCGCTCGTCTATCCACAACTTCGTTGAATTCTTCATAAGGGTAGACAACACGAACGTTCTTGGAAACGATTCTATCGTCTCTATACAGTCGGTCGAGTTATTAATTAGTTTGGATACCGTGAGCATGGGATAACGCGTAGGTATAGCATGTTAGAAAAGCGAACGTCGGGAGACGCTTACTTTTCCAAAGCTGCCCATTTTGGCGAACGCCAGACGTCGCTTCATTTCTCGTCTCAGTTCTCGGCTGATTTGTTACGACGTGGATATTTCTACCGAGTGACCCTAATACGCGTCGCATCGTATATACCTATAGATATACTAAATATATATATGTAGATCCACCGATATACACCGTCCATCACCGTTGACCCGCAATCAAAAACCGTTGCAGCTCATAAATCTGTAACGGACAGAGGACACAGACTAAACGGTTCCAACCATTCAGACAGTCTGGGAATTATTATTCGCGAATTTAAATAGACCACCAGCGATCCGAAACAAACACGCCGTTCCTAGATGTCCGCGATTTCTTCTCGTTGCTTTTGCAAACGTTTAAATGCTTGCTGCTGCAATTTTAACTCGCATAGGTACCATACGATATAATTCCTGCATTCTACAATGTGAATTCTCAGGTCTCAGGCTCGGTTTCGTTTTAAGCGCACGCAGTGCCGAGGACCTCGAGCATCGGGGCACGATCGAGCGATCGGGATATATTGGCAGGAACTTTTGATCGATCCAGGTAGTTGCCGTAGAGGCACGAGAAAACGTTCAACAGGAGAACGACGCGACGCGACGATCGAAAACGTACGCCGCGCCACGGCTCGTCTCGTCCCGATTCCGGCTCGGCTCGGCGCGGTGCGGCTCGGCCCACAGAACCTTTGTGAAAAATCGTGTTATAACCCTAATTTAATTTTATGGCCAGCATTACGGAGGATTGTGTTGTATATCGGGGCCTGGGCATAATGGCCGTATATGGCCGCGTATAATAATGGAGAAAGAAAAGGAGCGAAATAGCGTGCGGGTAAGGGAAAAAAGAAAGGAAAGAGAGAAAGACGGAAGAACAGGGGATTAGTAGGAGGAGGAAGGCGGCTAATAATCAGTTGTAACGCGAACCGTCGTAAACCGCAAAACAACTAGAATCGAGCATCAAACGGGGTGTGGAAGAGAGAAAAAAGTAGTGGTTGCGAAAGCAACGTGGACGAACGAGAGGCGCGGACCGACGAGGGTGTGTGTTTATATTTAAAGGGGTGGAGGGTGAAGAGTGGAGTATCATTATCCCGGCATCGAGGAGAGGAGATTATTTTCATTTCGTCCCATGGTTGTTTCGTCGCTGGCTTCGAGTTCGACTTTGCGAATTCTTTCACCTTCATGCTTGCAGAACGTGTCCGCTCGGCGCGGCCGCGGCGCCTCGAAACTCGAAACTCGAAGCTGCAAATCTTCCGCTCGTTCCGCTAGTCGGAACATCTTCAGCGATCTTCAACGATCCTTGGTTCGTTTACCATCTATCACGATCATCTCATCCCGTTCCTCACCTTATTCGCCGACAGTTACGTCGACATCTCGCTCGGTGGAACTATGAAAATTAAATGGGAAGCGCGTATAAATTTCACGGATATAAAACGTTTCGCCCTGTGCTGCGCGATTTCTCGGCTACCCCCAAATTTACCGTATTTTTCCCAGCGTTCGAGCCGGGCAGTGGGCCAAAGTGCGCGGGGCGGAGTTCGGGGATGACGGTAGTGGTGGTGGTAGTGGCGGCGGTGGAGGTGGAAGGGTAGAAATCGTGGTACGAAATTACTATAATATAATACATCGGGTATATCGAGGCCGGGACAAGAGCTGCGTATTCCGTTATTATTATTGATCGGCGGGGAGCGATATTAAAGTGGCCAGAGGGCATTCTCTATATTTACGCTGGTTCTTCCGAAAACCGTGAAATTACTGATAATCACTGAGTGCGGCAAGTAACGCGGCTAGACGCACCCTTAACAATAACAGCGACGCTATAATCACCGATCCCTTCACCTCTCCACCCTCTTTCCTTCTCGGCCCATCTCCTTCTTTCCCTTCTTCCCTCCATCCCGCTGCCCCTATCTTTCTATTCGACCAAAGTCGCGGATGCTAACTTTCCTTCCCTCTTTTATCCACGTCATTACGTACGAGAAACACGAAAACTCTTGCAATCAAAATTCATTTACTGAACGATGCAGTGACGATCAGAGCGAAACCATGGCTCGATACACTCTTTATATAGGTAAGGATTTGCTGAGAGCAGAATCCGTAGCAATCGCGACAAACAGTGTCTGTATCTTCGTGCACCAACGACGGTGCCGTTTTTCTTCCACGCGTATTCGTGATGAGATGAGACGAGACGGGACGAGTCGGGGCGAGTAGAGAACCGAACGAAGGAAAGAGCCAGAGCGGGGTCAGCCATCGAGCGGATAGGCAGGCAGCAGTTCGACTTGGGCTGCCGGCCGCCGTAAAAACGTCAATTAAAGTGTTTTATTTGATCCTTCGTTAGAACGTTGAAATGGAATTTTGATTTATGACTGCAACACCGTTCCCAGTGTGCGTGCGCGTGTGCGTGAGCAAGAGAAGCGGTGCGCTCGCGCGCACACGTGGTAAATAAAATAAATAGGAGGCTATAATTAGTCGGCTGGGAGTGTATGGCCGAGCACTCGGTCGATCGTCATACACGACCGGTTCGCGAGCTCGATATACATCGACGAACAAATACTTGAACTCGTTTTATGCTTATCCGTGGAAAATAATCGCTCCACCTCCCCCCGTGGACACGTACGTTTCATCTGGACGCAGTGGAAAGCGTTTTTCGCGGGCTGCTCCGCGAAACCGCTTCTACCTCGAGGACCGGGGGGGGGGGGGGGAATCGATAACGAGTGGAATTGGTCGCTGCTCGAAGGGAGCTCTTTAGCGTAACAGATTTAATAGCGCGGTTATCGCGAAAGTGCAAGAGAGATAGCGACGGCGCAGAGGGGGCGGGGGGTGTACGCGAGGGTGAGGGAGAGAACAAAAAAAAAAGCAACGAAAAGTTGAACGACAGGCCTCGGCGAAATGCCCACGCGCTCGTCGATGTCCTCGCGAAACGATTTATTATCGAGAACCGGTGTGCGTTCGGGAGCGTCGAGGCCGAGGAAATAACACGTGCGATCGGAGCGTGCGCTGGAGCGAGCGAATGACCGAGTTAAGTGAAGAAGAGTCGCACCAGCCGTCCCGCCAGCCGGCCGTCCAAATGTTATTGTTTATTGTGGCCCAACGACAGCTTGATTTATCATGCTAGCCGGCCATAGCCATGCGTGAAATAGTGGCATAATCCCGTTGATTTGTGGCTACCATTGTTCGCACTACCACCCCGCTGAAAGTATTTTTTATTTTTTTGTTTACACTCGATTATTGTCTTTCCCGTTCGATTCGGCGCTTTCTGCGTTTCCCTGCATTCCCGTTCCGTGATTCGATCCAAGGACCTGGCCGAACCGTAGCAAATCGAACGTACGCGAGTCCACTATAATTTCGCACGCTCTCGCGAACCGTTAAACGGTTAAACTGTTTAAACGTTCCATTTTACCGCTGCCTCTTTTCGCTTCGAGGCTTTCCCCTCGGCCGGGCCGTGCGGAAACTCACGCGCCGCTGCGGGCCCGCGAAACGCGTACACCGGCCGTTCTGCGATCTCCCGATTGGCTCGCTCGCGGCTATCGATAAATTGCCAAGATGACGCGATAACGACGGGCTGACGCCGAATAAGACCGAGCACGCAATTTGTCCAAGATAAACATGGTTCTTACCACGGCGATGTCTGTCTTCTCGTCGATGATGCAAACCCGTCCGCGTACCGTCCAGATCGCTCTTCTTCCACAACTTTACCGCATGCGTTCCCGTTCCCGGTCCCGTTCCCGTTCGCCTTATCTCCTAATTAACTCGCGCACTTTAGCAACGGTATCGTTCGAGGGGGAAAAAGAAGAGCCGGTAAATGAAATATCGTTGGACGTAGGTAAGTTTAGAACGATAGCTATTGATTCGGAGGAGGGCTCGGGTTCAGCGACAAACAGGGCGCGAGCCGCTTGATGTTGAACTCGGTAAGTGGCTTGTTCCCCGGTGGATAAGTAGCCCTCCGTCCGGTCATCGATAAGCCGACCTACTGTGCTTCTTACGTGGACGCGTATTACGGCGCGAAACGGCGGGCGGTCCCTTCCGTTTGACGAGAGCCATTCATTCTCATCCACCTACGTCCATACCCACACGCTTCGAGCTGGTAACGCGCACGCAGGCACGCGTGTTCTTCCATTGTGCGTCCATCCATCACGCGTCAGATGTAACATGGCTTTGCCGGTTCGATCGGGGTCGAAGCTATAGCCGCTTCATAGTTTAAAGACGATTCGCCTCTCTCTACAAACGAAACGCGACGAAACGGACGAACAAACAAACTGGCTTTGCCGTTGGCGGGCCAACTTTTCCATCGGAATCCGTGAAAACCGTAACTACCGTCGTATGGGGAGAGAAAGAGAGGGCCGGGTATCCGTGGCACAGCGCTAGGGGATGTTACAGGGTCAAAGTCGCCGGAGGTCCCTGCGGTGGTAGGGCCTCTAGCGGCTCGAAATACAGGCCCTTTGGCGATGACCTGCCAACGGTTCGCGCATTAGCTCGACAGATAGCGCTGCCTAATCGGACCTCATAAATTACCAAATTAATATCCCGCGTTGCCGACGCCAGGCTATCCGTCAGGTGTCAGCCACGGTGCAGATAGCAGCCGCCGCCTCCACCTCCACCTCCACCTACTGCTCCCAGTTTCCCTCCACCGTACTCCACCGCTCTGCTGCCCGTGTCCCGCCAACGGCGGACATTCCGCATCCTTTGGCGGTTTCTCCGATCTTCACTCCGTTCATCTTCTCACTGTTTCTCCGCAGTTAGGTACATCTCATCCTTAAGTGTCGCGCGCTGGCCCCCTTTCAATCCCCGTGATTCACCTTACCCCCTAGTCGTTCCCACCATTTACCCATCCCTACGCGTAATCAACTAAACGCTCAACATTCCGTTCTTCTCGTCCGATGAAAAGAACCATCGGAGTTCTATTAGGAATAACTCTGGCGATCTCGTATACGCGATCTGGAAGAACAAACGCTGCATGACCACCCAAGGTGTATCGGTGTTCTACGCCAGCTAACGGTGGTCGAGCTCGTAGGCATGCAACAGCGAATACATACATCGCCCTGTGTCGGTTCACCACCTCCTTTCCTTCCCCTCTGTTTCCCCTCGCTCTCTTCAACACTCGTGCATGCCTCTCCGTCACTCTGCGCTCTCTGGCTCTGTGGCCCTCTGTGTCGTTGGTTCCGACGTTCTCCCTGTCAGACTGTCCATTCCGTTTGTGTCGCCCACGCGCGATGCGTAAACGTATACCTAAAGGGACGCGGAGGCGAAAGGTGCTCGCAGGGGAACGATAGGGGGTGCGTCGCCACCCAGTGGCGTACCTACCGTTAAAGCGCGATGAACCGAGAGGCAAGAGGTTTACAGATACTACGCGGATGGCAGGCAAGCCGCGAGGAGGCGCAGGAGAGAAAGATCGGCGCAGGGAGGATAATCTGCGAGGGAAGGAGCATCCACGAAAGAAGGGGCAAGAACCGCTTACGAATTACGCGGCGCGACGCGATGGGATGCGAGGCCAGCTACACGAACCGGCTTCGAGTTCGAGAGCTACCTCTATGCGACACGGCTGCCAATTAGCGGGCTGACATCGACCTGACTGACCACCGTGCACTGCCAACCAGTCGTTTCTTCGGCTCCTTCCTCGGCTCTTTAGCGCCTTCCTTCTCCCGACGCGACGCCGACGACTTCGTGATCGATCTCTCTCGGCTCTGGCCACAATCCCGGACTCGACCCGTTGCCCTCCTCTCCCTCTGTATTCCAGTTTCCACCACTTTTCCGCGCACCCTATCGCGCTCATTGCCGCGAGCCGCGTAGAGAAGTTTAAGAAAAACGCTCGGAGCGTTACGAGAAGCGCTCGAGCTTTTGGTAGGGGCCGCTTTATCCCGTGTGCGTTTCGTTGGTGGCGGCTGGCGGGTACGCGTGGGATTCGACAAGGTTCCGCGGTCAAAACGAGAAGAGGGGAATTAATTCGCGGCTGACGCGAGTCGGTTCGACCGCGCGATCCCCGCGTGGGAAGTCGAGGGCTCTTGTAACGACGGAATCTTGAATAAGTTCCGGCGCATCGGTGTTGGTAATTAATCGATCGTTACTTGTATAATTTACAATGCAACGAGCCATCGAGAGCCATTCGTATAAAGTTGGAAGAGGGACGGCGGGTCCGTAGACGGCTGAAACTCGCCGATCGATGCTGTTCTCTCGTGGAGTGCTGGCCGCGAGAATCGCTCCATGTATTACCGATCGGTAGCGCGAGCAAGGCAATAATTATTACGCGTGTCGGCTGGTATTATTCGGGTACCTTTTAAAATGTCAATAAAAAACTTGAACGGACCCGCTATCTTTGTCGTTTCCTCTTTTCCGCTCCCTCTCCCCCCGCCGTCTACCCCGCAGCCCTCGAGCGTCCCTGCTTTCTTCTACCCTTTTTTTTAATGCCGATGCAGCTGCACTCTTTTCAGAGGAGGCCCCGTCACGTTGCATTACGGAATGATATTTGCTAATTGGGCACGAAGATAAAACGACAACGGCGTGGCAACTAATAACCGTCCCCTGCATCCTACACCTCCCCCCCCCCCGCCCCTCCCCTCCCTCCCTCCTCGTGCCGCCCGCTGCTGTTGCTCTACCTCCGTCTCCGTTAGTCCTCTTCTGCTCCCGTTCGCGCCACCTCCACGTAGTTTCTCCGCTGCCGCCTCGGTCCCCCGGGGGAACGGATAATCATACGTTGAACCGCGTCGGAACTAGCCGCAACACTTGGGGACGATGCGTCGTTCCCGTATCAGCTACCTATCTCCCCGTTTTATCGGTTCGCTTCCTCGCCAACTACCTTCCGAACGTTTCGTACCTAGTGCAGTTAGCGTACCCGGACAAATACCTACCAGCCTTTCCATGGCCCCCGATATCGCTTCACTTTTCACGGCGACGGAGACTCTTGACGATTGAAGTCCCGCCAAAGGAACGCACACGGTTGATAACGCGATCGAATCGAGGGGCGAGTCATTTTACTTAGGGTAAATCTGGGAGACGCGGTCGACCTAATGTAAAATGGCTATTAAAACTAATATAGTGATTACTGATTTTATCAGAACAAACCTATATGTTCAGAATTTTATACTGATTTTGAAGAACTGGTCGATGTTCGTTTTGAGATAATGTTTACTGTCAATCGGGTTGAAAACTGAAGTCATGACATCTGACCACCTCCCCCCGAGATGCCGGGAGAGACCGCTCACGTAATTATTCATGGAAAATTCGCAAAGAATAAAGCAAAATTATTCATGAGTGAATACAACTACAGATTCATTGATATTTAATTTGTTTACGCTGAACAAGTAAAGAACACATCAAAGAAGATGTGAACTAACTACCGGCGATTAGCAACGCAAATGAATACAAAAGTGAATAAATAAACTAAGTAAACAAAAATAATAATAAAATAATAATAAAAAATTAAAAAATCATAACTCGCCCATCTCTCCTTTCTGCAGCGAGGGATGGTCTTCTCGTTAGCTTTGAGAGGAAGAGTTAATATGGGCAAATACTTTGGCTGCATTGTCCCACAATATCTTTACTATCGTATTATCCCAAACATTAAACGAAAATAAACTTAGAAGTATATTTTAAATACGATTCTGTACACAGATGTTTGACCAAAGAGGTTAAATGTAACCTGAATTTACCTTCTAAAGCCTATAAAAGCAGAAAAACACAGAAGGAAGCGAAATGACGCTATTCATTCAACTGTTTGGCTTCTAGAGAAGTGATTGGTCTGCAATTTAACGCATTTTTACGTTGAGAGTCTGAAGTATAGCGACTCGACCAACTCTCCGGCCCGACCACGTCTCCCGGATTTACCCTAATCGCGTTACTATTCCGTGATTATCGAGTGGACCGGGCAAGCAGCGTAGGTACGGCCCTGGGGCGGTAATAAAAAATGAGGGGAACGAGAAGCGTGTGGCTCGATCTGAAGGCTGATGGAGACGTCTTCGTTCCAGACAGACGCCTCGGACGTTCGCGACGTTTGATCGACGGTTCTCTCCTCCTTTCGCATACGTTGCTCCCGATCGAGCTCGCTTCCTCGCCCTCTCGCCCACCCTCCTTTACTCCCCCGCTTCTCCTCTCGTCCCATCTCGTCTTCTTGCCACTCGCCTCCTCTCTTCTCACTTCTCGCTCCACACTTCTCACTTCTCACTTCTCGCTTCTCGCATCTTTCTTCCCACTGCCTACTGGCCGCCGATCTCCTTCTCTTTCCTGCTCTTTCTCCACTTGATTCTCCAGTCACCCCGCCGAGGTTCGGAGAAGGCACTCCGCAGTCCGCCGTCATCGTTCGTGTTTTTGCCGGGCCGCCTATAAATAGGATAGCCGTGCGCGGTGCCACTCTTCTGCCTCCAAACCGGAACGCTTTCTCGCGTCACGAGCTCGTCATCGTATTCAAGGTCGCCCCGCTTATGACACCGATTCCGTCCTTTGTCCCTGCTCACCCACCGATCTTTCACCTTCGGAACGTCAATGAGGTTCGTGCACCGAGCGCAGGGAGGCCGGTAAGGGTTAAGCGCCGCGCCAGTTTACGGCGAGAGCCATAACTTTGTCGCGAATCGGCCGCAACTAGGTACCTGTACCTCTACGTCGGCGGAGTCCTATCGAAGAATGCATAGGTGGGTACTTACATGCATAGATATGTACAGGTGCCGCAAAGCGCGACGTGGCTCCGCGCGTTATCCGAAACGCTGCTGGCGCGCTCCTAGTTGAGTAAACACCGGACGTTCCTTCTCATAGCGGGAAGTTTCCAAACGCGGAGTTACGAATAGAGTTGCACGAGCCGGTGGAAGATGAGACCCGAGGAAAACGGGCTAGCGGGGGCGAGTTGGCCGCTTTATAGTCGAAGATACTGTCGTCCGGGCTGTACGCAAGGTGGAAGAAAGCCGGCACGGGGCGGCGGGAAAGAGACGGTTCGCGGCAGCGAGAGCGAGTGAGAAAGGCCTGGTCGGGGCAGGGGGCGGCAGATGGGTGGGGGAGGAACGGGCGCAGACTGCACAACTTGATAATAATAAACTGAAAAAGGAGCAAAGGGCGTTATTTTAAAAGGGAAATGCAGCGCCGCATTTTTATGTCTTCGCCAGAACTTTTCATCTCCCGCGTGCCGGTAAAGGGGAGCGCAACGCTTCGGGCTGGAGGGGGTGTCGAGGGACGCGACTATCCGTGGAAAGCTCGCGAAAGTAAAGCGAACGGGGACGGAAGAAGAGACACGGGAGGGCCGAAGGATCGGTGAGACGAGGACGGCGAAGAGGGAAGACGGCTGGCGAAGGGGTGAGAAGAGTGTTTGGAAGTGGGGATGCGGGGGGTGGGTAGGAGGCTAAAACGCGGAATGAAACGGCAGACTGCCGCTGATGAAATTCATAATTTAGATCCAATGCGCTCTCTGTACCTCGTTTAGAATACACTGCTATTTATAGTCGAAATTTTCCTCCGGTACGATCCACCCCTCCCGGCCACTACCGGCGCCCATAGAGAAAGAACGTAAAACCGCCCTCCTCCCTATCTGTCGCTTCCTCGATTTCTCGCCTCTTCGCCCCTTTGCCCCTTTGCCGCTGATTCTCCGCTGCCGAATGCCGTGTGCCGCTGATTCTCCGCTGCTAAGCCCAGCTCTCCCGGTACTCTTTAGAGGGGAATCCTCGGACACGATGCTCGGTGAGCGGAGCGATCGAGATCTGGATCGGATCGTAGATCAACGGGGAACGCCGCGCCGCGCCGCATTATTCCGAGTGAATCTCGTCACGATCGACTAACACGCATCTCGAAGAACCGCTCTTTCCGTTGATCGTTCGCTGTCGCGTTTCATCCAGCAGTTATTCCTTCCCTAATAGGATGTAATATTATACGAGGAGTCGTTCGGCGTCCACTCGAATTCGCGGGCTTTAACGATGAGCGAGCACGAAAAGGTAAACTTCTCACAATCAGCTGCACCTTCCGAGAAGCTCAAGCCAGGTTGCCCTTAGGACCGATGCCGAAAGCTTTTGCCTCCAACCTACCCTGCCGATCGGCTTTAGGTGCCGCGAGACAAGCCTACTCGCCGATCGGTTAATCGAGTCTCGGTGATCGAACGAAATTTTAAGGCGATCGATAGGTGCCTACGTACGCGACCGTGTTCTATGCCTAGCCACCTACGGCCGATCAGCGATTACTGGGACGGGAGGGAAGCGGGAGTATCCGAGGGGCATCGTAAATTGACCGTAATTGCGTTCAATGTTACGCGCGCACGAACGGATCAAAGTCAATTGCTCCAAGTGACTGGAGTCGCAAGGAAGACTACGAAACCAATTGACTCTGACTTGGACCGAGCCCGCGAAAACACCAGCAGAATTTACACATTCCCCTGGCGGTGGCCCATTCGTCGCCTTTTCTTCTTTCCAATTTCCTAATCAACAATCGAGACCCGCACCAGCGCATTTGTTTTCGGAGAGGCTCGAATTCTCGACGTCGCGCGAATTTCGTCGATGAAAAATAAGTCGCGTTAACGGTATGACGCGCCGGCAGCGTGGACGGTGAATGACGAGGAGGACAAAGACGGGCTCGCGCAGACAATAAACGTTAAACACGAATAGGTCGGCGGACAAAGCTGACTCGTGGCTGGTGGCTCGTGGCTCGTAGAAGAAAATCTAGGATATGGAATGAGAGAAAGAGACGGTCTTGACAGGGAGACGACGCGTCGATCAAGCGGCCCACAGAATCGGCATTCAATGCTTCCTTTTTCTCCGACAGGTTGCACCGATCGTTAGGAAGCCGAGTGTCAAACTGTCCAGCTTGTCACCGCGTGCACGCCGCGCCGCGCCAAGCCGCAGCTATCGCGACGTTTACACGCTCGAAAGGGGGAATGCGAGATTCGCGCTGTCTCCGGAAGATGAACTTGTGCTAGTCGATGATAGCAGGTGTCCGCGGCGATCAAGAGCCAAGGGCCGCAGAACAGGTCCCTCGACCTGTGAAACTACCACCATTTCAAGCGCGCTATTCAAGTTCTCGATCTTTTCTTCGTCGCGTCCCTAATTCCCTAGCCACTCAGCCCCAAGTCTTCTCCTAAATGTGCGTACGATTCTAAATAAATGCTTCATCGCCGATCGGAGTTACTGCAATGCATGTGTAGTTATGCACTTCGATATGGCTCAGTGAATCAAATCCATTGATTCGATGTAGCCAGTGATTTTGTAAATTTGTTAGCGAGTGGCTGCACCGATTCAAACGGGCGAACTCCTAGAGCTGAGCAGGAGCTTGGCGTTCCGTTTCAGGATTTCGCGTAGCCTACAATAGGATGAATGGAAAGCGAGTCGGCTTCTAATACTACATACGTACGACCCTAAGCGAGGATCGTGTTTCATATCTCCCCCCTTTCTTCTTCACTCTTTTTTTTTTCCACGCCGCTCGTCGCGGCGCGACGCGAAGCTCGAACATGTTTACTTTAACGCCTGGCTGATTTTACGAGTTCGGTATATCTGTTCCATTGGCTGCGACCGATCGCGACGCGTGGCCTTGCGACCGTCTCACTCGCACTCGGGCATGGGTCTCCCCCGGCCGCGGCGCTTCCTCGTCGACGCGCCGCTAAAAAAAAAAAAAAAAAACAAAGAAAAAACTCGGCTGGTTTACCCACGATAAATCTCGCGCACTCAGGTATAAAGAGGGTCGTACTTCGTTCGGCGATAGTATTTCCCTTCTCCTTCTTCTTCATTCACTCCTTCGGTTCCTCCTTGTCTTCCGGGTGCGCGAAGCTCTGCTCTATCGAATCTACAAGAGTGAAGTAAAGAGAAAGGGGGGCAGAGGAAAGAAAGGAGAGCAGCGCGAAGCAAGCAAAAAGGGTAGGCGAGATCGGGCAGAAGATAAGACTCATAATGAAAGGCATTCATTCCACCGCGAACCCGACACAGTGAACTCGAGTGACGTGGTTGCAGACAGCTGCTCAAACCTGATCTCTTCGTACGCACCTTCATCCATCCGTCCATCCATCCATCCATCCATCCATGGCTGCGTGCGTGCGCGCGTCCGTTCCATCTCACATCATTTCCTTCATATAATATCGTATAACCAAAGCAAACCAGAGGGCACGGACGTGTCCCTGGAATCAATTCGTTACGAAAACCCTCGACAGGATCCTACTAAGCGAGCGTCTTCCCCCATCGCGATTTTATCTCGAAGCAGAAGGCGCGGCTACGCATTCTTTAGCTATCGCGCTTCAGAATGCCAAACGCCGCGCTAACAATAAGTTTTATGCGTTCCATGCGACGCTATTACGCGACTTCAATCCTGATATTCCTAACTCAGAAAGAATCTGACCGGAGGCCGCAGCGCCTCGTCACAGAGCAAGCAACCCTTCGTCTCCGTCGCGTTCACTCACCCACGATGTGCAACTCGGCTCTCGTACCTATTATAACTGGAGAGCGATAAATCTCTCGACTTGTTGGACCTCCTCGAAGCTCCGAGGTTGTAGCACGTAGTCAGTAGCCCGATAGACAGCAACTGTCGGACAAAACTCTTTGCCTAGGAGCAAAAGCGTCTGCGGAGAATTTTTGCAGCCCGGCTGCTTGGGTGAAAGGGAGGGTAAACGGACGGGAGAGGAAAGTGGTGTAAATTCGCAAGATGCGCGGTGCACAGAGTCGCGCGCGTCGCTGGATAATAACCTTGACCGGTAGTGCACGGGGTCGGCGTTGGCGTTACGGTGTCTTAAAGGAGTCAAGAGGCAGTTTCTCTTTCGCTACCACGAGGATAACGTTGGAAAGGTTCCAGTGGCTTTTTTCTCGGCATCCTGCCCCCTCTGCGTGCTCGTTGTTCGTTCCTTCTGTTAGTTGTTGGAGGTCGAGGCGAGAGCAGAGCGTGACGCTGACAGAATTACGCCGGGGCCCTGGTTCTGCTCTCGCCACGCCACGCCGTGCCGCGCCGTGTTGCGAGGCCCGAAGAGTAGTCGAACCCCTCGGCTCTATGGCTCGCCATAAATATCGGCGGTGACGTTTGGGGAGAAAAAAAAAAAAGAATCTGGCGGCTGGGAACCGTGGATGACCTCTGTTTTGGAAACGGTAGGCAAGCTACTACCGGTCCCGATCCTGCTTCGCCTCATGTCTCCTGCCTCTCAAGCTTCAACTTTTCTCCGCTACGATACGCCTTCACAGCGAAAGCGTAGGTAATCATCGTTTCTTCGCGCCGTTTCGTCTTCTCGCGTATCACCGATACACTACATACACACGTATATATGCGGATAAGACTCGGCGACAGTATCGACGCGAACCGCTCACGCGCGACCACCAACCAAACCCCGTCACGCTGATTCTCCGAATCATTAAGAGTCGTCCCCGGTCTTGTAGCCCTCGTCTTCGCCGCGTATAACTCTTTCTGCTATCGATCGCATCATCGTTGCGGCCAAGTTTGCGACGGGCACGCTTATCCGAGATCTCGCCGCGCTGGATTTATCGGACAAATACAACAACCCGTGTCCCGTGTCTGTTGCCGAGCGTTGTTTAAATTCGTACGAATCACCTCCGAGAGTGGAAGCCAATCGAAAGCCTCGGGTTTCGGAGCGCTCGATATTGGCCATCGCGTCGCGAGAAACCAGCCCATGTGCTCCCGTTGCGGGAGCACAATAGTGTCAAGACGGGTGGTAATCGGTAATGTCGGGCGAATGCTTCAACCGTGAATCTGTCTCTTTGCCCATTGCTTGTCTCTTCGCGATCGCGCGGCGAGTTCGCTCCTTCTTCCCTTTAATCGAATTTACTCGCATTTCCGCCAAGGGCCGAGCTCTCTGAACAGTCGTCCCGGCGTTGTTTTCGAGCTACCGATACCGGCTCGTAGGCCGTACATCCTCGCTTTAGGATCGTCGCTGAATAAGCGACAATTTGTATGACAATTCCTCTCGATGGGCCGGTGCATTGTGCCGGCATGTGAAAGTATGAACGTGGGCACGTTGTATCCCATCGTGCCGCTTGTCTCTTTGCCTCTATTTCCCTCTCCTTCGCTCTTCCCGTTTCGATCTGTTGTTCGGAACCACGAGCGGGCGAGCAGAGTCCCATCCAGTGTGGAAGCGAGCGAGAGGCAGCGATCGGCCGCGAAGCAAGTGGGACGGAAAAGGGAAAAGATGGAAAGAGATAGAGGAGCTGCTGAGTGGCCAGGGAAAGAGATAGCATGGTTGCCCGAGAGATCACGATCCATGGAGCAAAAGCAAAGGTCGATCCGTGCTGCACGTTGCAGCACGACTGTACCACGACGGTAGGACGAACGTTTATTAGAAGCAGAGGAAGCGCCTCTGTGACAAATGGCGTGGTTTCATTGTTGCACGAGGAAGCCCCGGGCCCACCGGCAGGGCCCCCAAGGAACAGGGACCCCTCTGCGACGCCGTAAATCTGACCAACGGTGACGGATGGAAATCAGAACGGACAGCGGCGTGGCGTGGCGTGGCGTGGCGTGGCGTGGCGCGGCGCGGCAGCGCGGTTTTCACGGTTACCTAAACGAAACGAATGGAATGTCGGTAGGAGACGCTTCACACTTCCAGCTTACGGAGAAATCCAGTCGCGGTTAAAAACACGTATTCCCCAGTCGTTCGACAGGTTTTACCTTTACTCCTCGTACGTTAGAGTTATAGGTATCTAACACGTAGGTAGGGAAGAGTTGCCAATACCGTACTGGTCACCTAAATCGTACCTCATCAATTTCTCAGTAATTAATGAATATAAACGACATTCGATGATAAAAATATCAAGTAAATGCGAAATGAGAAATAGAAACAAAACCTTTTGAGCTTACACCCTATTTTGTGCGTGCTATAAACATTTAAAAAAATCAGGTATGATTGATGTAACTTTTTACCAGTATATTTTAGCTGATAATAATCAAACAATGCAATATTATCCTGTATTTTTGTATTTTTCTAAAAGCGGGTTTAATGTAGAATATTTTTAATTCATTTTAAGTTCATATTACATTCATTATAAAGTTTAAATTGATATTTATAAATAAATTGACCATGTTTCCTAAATCGTACCAGTAGGATTTGACAACTCGTATGTTATATAGGTTATGTACATATATCATATTCATAGTTTATTGTGGCCTGTGTGTGATCCATATACATATGTATATGTAACAATATAATAATCATTACTTTATATTCAATATTTTCTACTCTATTTGTTATTGATACTATTTTTAGTGGTGGTACGATTTAAGAAACCGGTTGTCTAAATCGTACCTTTCGCAGTATGTGACAAAACGATTAATAAGAAATTAATTTGTTCTGAACAAAAGGTTAAGCGTATAATAGTAGGTGCCTAAAAGATCAAGTTACAATATCCAATAGTCATTTGCGTTCAAATTAGTACCAAATATGAAATATAACGTAACATGTCTTAAGTGGCACGATATAGGCAACCCTCTCCTATACGAGACCTATTAGCTACGCATACTAACCGAACTTTGGAGGAGAAAGAGTACCTAAGCCCGAGAGCGAGAAGCTCGCGAAAAGGAGAGGAGGTGAGTTCGTTAAGCGGTGATCGGGCACGGGTCTGTCAATCGATCCGAGTCCTCAGAGAAACGAAGGGACCCCAAGATGGCTGCTCGGCAACCTACCTATACACGGGCCCCTGCTTCACCAGCATCAGCGACTTAGCATAAATCACTCCCGCTCTGCTCCACTCGCTCTCTTGCTCGCTCATTCGTCCGATATCCGGCTGTAGAAACGCGACCGTACCGCGAGTACAGTCCCGTCTCTTTCCCCTTTCTTTCTTTCGTTTAAACGATTCGTTTCACTGCATTGTTGCTTCTCGCGTCCAACCATCTACAAACAAGACAGAGACCAACTCTCTCTCTCTCTCTCCCCCTCTCTCTCTCTCTCTCTCTCTCTCTCTCTCTAGCAAAACTATTCGATACCGTTAATTGGTCAAAGTGTAAGCAAAGATGCAGCGGGTTTGATCGTCTCATTACCATGTTGGACGTCGGAAAGCCAAAGTAGGTGAAAGAGAAAGAGACAAGATCCGCGTCTCATCGTTTCCGATAGCCCCCGGTGGAAGCGTAGACCCTTTGGCGACAGATTCGGTACGCACGACCTCGATATTACGATCCGAAGATATTCGGGGGCAAGGAGAAGAAAGGAGAAGAAAGGAAGACGAAACGAGCCGCTAAGAAAGAGAAGAGAGGAAAGATTTGCAAGAGGTTGGGCGAACAGAGCAAACGGACAGGTCGCTTATTTATGGCAGCCATACTTCAGATATATGAACTGGTTCCCGTCGAAAGTTCGGGACGCCGCGTCTTTCCAGTTGAAAATGTATAGAAAGGTGTCCCGCCGTTCGCCTTCAACGGCAAGATTTGCGAGGGGTCACCCTCGGCGCGATATCGCGCGAGCTTAATTCTTTCTTTCCGCTGTCCGTTCGAGTTTGCTTTCGTGGCTTTTCCCAACATCGTCGTTGAAGACTCAGAAAGGGGATTTTTTTACCGAAAGCTTGTAATTCAGTGGTCGGCGGATTCGGGCCGCGACATCGTCGTATCCAAAAAGCTGCGCTAGGGTGTGGCGTGGACAGGCAGAGGAGGCTCGCGAAAGTTGGCTGGCTAGAGTAAGAGTAGTGTGGCGGGCGAGTGTGCGAGGTAGGGCTGCGAGGGGGGGGGGGGGGGGGCTAAGGGACGCGACGAGCAGGGCGTTGGGGAGAAGAGAGGCGATGGAGTAGATAAATAGATGGATGGGCAATATTATAACTCACCGGCTGTCATCCTGCACGGCGAGTCAGGCTGCTAATCAGACCCTGGCTCGCTCTCGCCCCTCGACCGACCCTTCACGAAAAATGGATTTATTGCCGTTCGCCTCGACTTCGGCACGCTATCGAGCTCTCTGATCCGTAGAATGTAACCATCGTCGTACTATTCGCGTCGGGCCTTCTACTCCAACTTGGTCCCTTCTCCACCCTTGGTTCCTCTACGTTTTTTATTTTTCTCTCGATAACTACGTAGGTATCTGAATGCGATCGCCCTTGGCAATCCCGGATTTCGATTTTGTCTATTCCGCCGCGAATCGTTTGAATCCTGACGGTGCCATCCGGTTGCGGCTCGTAACAGTTGGTCAGCATGCACGTGGTCGATCTCCATTTCCACGAGATCTCGGGACTTTCACCGTCATCCTGCAGAGAGGAGAGGAAAAGGCGTAGGTGAACAGCCATCCGCGTTCCGCGAGCTGTGAACCGCGAACCTCGATCCGTCAGGGTGGAGGATGTCGGTGGGCTCGGCCAAGAAACGACGCCAGGGGGAGGGCTCAGGTGAGGGCCAATGCATCAAGCAAACGGTGACACTCGCCTCTGCACAGCGTGCATAGATCATGTCGACCTCGTTGCCATCGGACGCGGTGCTCCTCGACGAGCAGACGGGACGGGGGAAAGATCTAAAGCTTGGAGGGGTACGACTCCCTCCCATCCCTTCTTACGCTCTACCGGCTTTTCTCTTTCTCGCGCTCGTTGTAGTCGAACAGCACAGATGTACGGACCGAACGAGATATACGCGAGGAAGAGAACGGAGCTGTCTGAGACCCTTGCTCGAGAATACGTGTACCTACACGCGGCACACGAACGCCTGCTCGCGTCTACGTGTCTGTACGTGCGCGCGTGTGTTTTTTCAACGAGATTTATTACCGAACTCCTAATGCTTCGGGCCACGAGGAGAGGGTGCTGCCGCTATTCCCACCCATTCACTCCCTCTCGCCCTGCTCCACCGCCATCGCCATCGCCATCGTCACCGTCACCACCGCCGCCACTGCCATCGTCACCGCCACCACCGTCGCCAACGTAGTCACCCTCGTCGTCGCCGTCGTCGCCGTCGTCGCCCTCGTCGTCATCGTCGCAGTGCCCGCTAGTTGTCGTTGTCGTTGTCGTCGTCCGTCTTGCTTTGCCGGCACTTCGTACCTTCTCACCGTCCCATGGTTCGTCTTCGCGCGCCGCTTAATCCCCGGCTGCCTTGCTATTACGAGTTGATTTACATTCCTGCGTTAACAAGGGCCAGCGGGAACGCGCCTCCGATTCGGTGCCCGTCGAGACGTCCACTCACTATTTCGCCACGCTCGCTTAAGGTCGCTCCGAACGAGGAAATTGTCGGCGTGTACGTAGAAAGCATTCGCGACTTTGAGCGCTGCCACCCCACAAAGTTCATCTAGCCGTGAAAAAAAAACAAAGTATGATAGCTGCTTAAGTAGGTACGAAAGTTTAGCCTAGCGTTAAAGCAAAAGGGTTGCGCACGGGTTCCCGTTACACCGACGCAATAAATGTCATCACCGAAATATTTACGGCTACAAACGGTATCACGAGCGTGCAATAATTCATTATTAAGCAAATCGTATTACCGTTTATAAATTTTACTCCCAAGGCAGGCAACTTTAACGAGATCGTCGCGAAGGATTACGTAGCTACCTAATTTCAAATGCGGCCGCGTCACCAGATCCTTTCCGTTCTTTCGGGCTCTCAGCTAGAAATACGAGCATTGTCTTCGTTGGGGTGTGGTTGCCTCTACTTGACCAGACGTTCGTTAGAGAAATTCTGCGATAAACACGACACGGACGAGCCGCGAATGGAAGCAGGCGAGACATACTAGCAGGAAAATTTGCCGCACGTCGAAATGTTTGAAAAGAAAGCCAGCAGAGAAGTCGGCGGACGGATAGACGGACAGCGGGAAGACGGAGACTAGATTCGACCGGAGGACCGAACAGAATAGGTGGAGGGGGTGTACTCGCGACGCGAAGGCAAGGGAATATCGCGAGCAGACGCGATGGGAAAGGAAAGGACGCTGAAATGAAAGGAAAGAGGTGAAAAGCAAGGGTGATCGAGAAAAGGGACTGGCCGTATGTGTGTGGAGGGGGGCGGGCGGGGGGCGGGCGGGGGGGGGGGGTGTAGAGAAAGAAAGAAAAGAGAAGTCGCGAGACCAAGGAAGAGAGTCTCTTCGTGACACTGGGAAGAGTGGGATGGGGGCGTGGGTGGAATGAGGCGCTCGTGGGGAGGGAATACGTTGGTCCGGTGCGTGTAGCGGGGGTGGGGATAGGTCAGGGCCGCGGCGGGCGAAGGGGCGATGGTTGCGACGCTGTTGAGGGGTCAGGCGGGGAGGAATGGTCCGTTTGGCACGGGGCTCGGAATGGGACGAGAACGCCAGGGGCAGGGGCCGGGGGGGGGGGAAGCCTCGATGGGGTTGTGCGCGGGGGTGGGAGGGCACGAGGGATAGTAGTAAAGGAACGGCGCGGCGCGGCAGAGCGGGGTAGAGTCGGGAGAGAAGCGTGGCCGGGGGCCTGGGAAGGGAGCGGAGGACCCGGAGAGGGGTCTGCGAGGCGAGGAACGGCGCATCGCTGGCGATGGTGCGGCGCGGTGGAGGGGGTGGAGTTAGGGAAGATGACCGCGGAGCCGTCAGTGCGCCACGTGCTGCCGTCGTGGGAGGGTGTTTACTTTTGTGCTCCGTTCTGTCGGCGAGTCATGCATCGCGTTGCCGTGAAATCGTGACTCGTCCGCTCGGAGCGCGTATCCCGCGCGATTCTCTCGCGGTCGTGCGAAACCTGGCTCGTCTTCCTTCCCTCCCCCCCAGCCCCCCAGACCCCCCCCACCCCACCCCCCACCCGTGTACTCGCCACGAGAAGGAATTACCTACCAGTGAAGTGCGCGTTGTCAGATCAGCCGGAGAAACGTTTCGAGGAAAGAGTGATAGGCGACAGGCGTACGCCAAACCAGTTCAGTGAGTGGTGCGTCTTTATTGTCTTTTGCGTGGGTGGGAGATCCGTGAGGATGACACGGTGATATGGTGCCGAGGGAATTAAAGAGGACAACGCGCATCCCGATGCTCGTCGTCCAAGCACCGCGTTGCTCTTGCCGTACACGCGACCAGGATAATCGGTCCTGACGTACCAGCAGCGGTACTGTCGACGATTCATCGGGACTGACATTTCCTGTACGTTGGAACCACTACTTCACGGTGAGTTCGCTCTCATTCTACCCGCGATTAACCGTGGATGTGGATACAAGCGCGCGTCACTGCCCGTCACTGCGCGACACCCTCCGTCTCGAGTCCTGCCTAACGAGAGGCTGCCCACTCCCTTCATCGCCCATCGCACCCCTCCCACCACCTCGCGACAATTCGCTCACGAGAGGATAAGATCGCGCAGAGCGGCCTCTCGCCTGTACTTCCTTTATTATTTCCTAAGTATTCACAGAGAAAACACTATAAACTCCAATTGGTTTCGTGGAATTTTAATGATCCCGGTCACCTGTGCCGCGAGTCTCGTAAACAAATGCATCAAGTAGCCACGTAGGTGCCGCTTCTCTTTCTCCTCCTCTCGCGATGAAACGTCGCCAGGACCTGTTCCCCCTTGAACATTTCCTTTCCACTGCCGGATCAAAACTGGCAAGATTAATCGCCTTGCCTTTTAGTTTTCTATTTTGGTCCACGTGACCCGTTCAGGTTTCCACTCCCTTCCTCTCTCTGTCGCACACACACTTGTAGGAACTGCTCACCACCGCAGCGACAGACAGGGACGCATAACACTACCTTCCACGGTGGATGATTCGGTTCATCTCGTGTGTTACGGGTTGTTGGATTCTCCATCGTCCCATTCCTGACCCTTTCGAACACTTTTCTGACCTTGGGATACGTAGATCTGTATAGCGACGATCACACGTTCATCGTGCACCCTTAGCCGCGTTTCCTTTGAAGCCGGCTAACCCGCCAGTATCGAATAAACAGGGGACTAGAATAACTCCAAGTGGAATCACTCAGTCATTGACCAGACAGCTAAAAAGTGGCTCGAGACGAGGCGATCAAGACGCTGAACGCGCCGCCACGTGGCATGCACCGTGATTTGCGACCGCGCAACCGTTGACGTATACCTATGTAGGATCACGGTGCGCGCGAGACACAACGCGTTTCAGAAACATCCCTCGACCATAACTTGGGGCAATCGCTTATTCCTGGTGTATGCATAGGTACGTAAACAGATACGACCGTCTGTACAAGCAGGGTATCGTTTCGTTTGATTTTATTATTATTTTTATTATTATTATCATTATTATTATTATTATTATTATTATTATTATTATACGGGAATACCCATGGTATACAAAATACAAGACAGTACAATTTACAGTCCAAACACATACAATTTAAACGATATTAAGTGTGTTATAACTAAATAAGTAAACTTAATGGATGCCCAAGTGTCTCGGTGTTATTGATTTACATACCTATGTAATGACGTCCTGAACGAATTAAGAGACCCCAGAAAATGGTCAACGCCGCTAAAGTTTTCGTTTGCTATAAGGTAGGGTGGGGCTAAAAGTCCCGTTTTTCGTATAAACCTATGTAAAATTTAGTACTAACAATCTAGAGATAGCTGGTGTTATTTTGTACAAACTATAACTATTATGCTTTACGTTCACGAAGTTCGTTTGTTGATATTGTTATTTTCTGCTGAGTTATACCACAAAATGTTTGTCATTGCAAAAAGGACTTCTTGCCCCATGCACGGGGCAAAAAGTCCTTTGCATTGGGTAGAAAGTCCCTAATGTCTTTTCGTATAATATTAAACTAAACAAGTACAAAACTCTATTCAAATCAACAAATATTTATTAAACCAATTCTTTTTGGTATACAATATTGAAAGGAAAGCATGACTTGTTTACCAAAAAATAAAAATATAAGTCAGAGGCTCACTTTGAACTAAAAACTAAAAAAAATCGCTCAACTAAAACAGAAACACTATTTAAAGACTTTGGGGCATCATTTCTTTATAGTTTGACCATCTTATTATGAAAACAAATAATAAAATATATATTTTCAGTCTGAGGGAATTTTTGGCCTAATGGTACCTCTATAGTTTCTGTCATATATACGTTAGAAAATATTATCATTCAGCAATAAACAATATCATGCACACATTACTAAAGGAACATACAATCGCTTTTAAACTGTGGGTTACTTCGTATAAAACAACAACGACGACGTATTTCTTTTAGTTTTCGATACATAAAATAACGAAGGCGTCGTGTAATTCGCACGAACGTCCAGGAGCGACTGGCGACTCTGTGATCACCTCCGTTTCTTCTCACCTTTTACTTACAAGGGAACATCCCGAACCCGGAAATTCGAAAAATTCTGAAATTTTGTGAATATGTAGGGAATTTCCTCCTGATTACAACGCAATTTTTTATTGCTGCCCAAATTCACTCTAAGGGGGTGTAGTTGACCTTTGAAAATCCGGTTATTTTCCAATTTTGTGTTATAACTCGTGAACTGTAAAATAATTTTTTCACCAAATGATAGATCTAATTAAAAGAAGTAACTTTTGTCTTTAAACTTTTTTTCTATCTCTCACAGTTCGCGAGTTATAACACAAAATCGGAAAATAACCGGATTTTCAGCGGTCAATTACACCCCCTTAGAGTGACTTTGGGCCGCAAATGAAATTTGCGTTGTAATCGGGAGGAAATCCGCTACATATTCGCAAAGTTTTAGAATTTTTTTAATTTTCGAGTTCGAGATCTTCCCTTGTTAGTATACTGCGAAACTCAATACATTGTTTAGCAATAGAAATTTTGAATTCGGGACTTTCAACCCGCCGGACTTTTAGCCCTTCCCTACCCTACTCATCGCTCTATTAATTGGATCAACCGCATAGTAGTGATATTTGGGAAAAATCGAAAGAAAGTGAGGCCTTAGTTCGCATATGCCTCACTGAGACATTATAAGTAACCAAGCTTAGCAGATCAGGGCAATCTGTATAAACATTGATAAACTTATATAAAAAAAAATCATGTCAGCAATATGCCTACGGTCATCCAGAGTGGCGATGTTAAACGATGTCAGTCCTGGGCGATAATCGTGGTCATCCCTATCCACAGGGCTGCCTAGAATGCGCAAGGCGAACCTTAAGAATTTGTGCTGCACCCTTTCGATGGAATTAATGTATCAGTAAATCCTCGTATTAAACCCGACGAACGGGGCTGGCGGCGGGCGTACGACGCGATGCGGACACTATTCCGTGCGGCCGATGCCGCGAGTGAGAAATCCGAAGAGCGAGCGAGAGGGAACGAAACAGTTGACACGAAGTTGCCGTCGACTCTTTCGTTCTCCCGCTCTCGGCTCAAGGATTCCAAGAAATGGTGGGGATAGTCACCGGGCGTACTACGCATGGTAAAAACAGGGCAATGACGAGGATTTACTGTACTTATCATGCCTAGGGCTCCAAATGACCGAGGCATATTCAACATGCGGCCTAACGAGGGCAACTAATAACAGCCTAAGGGACTTCTTATTTTTAAAATGCCTGGCAAATCTAGAAACAAAACCTAAGGTTCGCATAGCCTTACTAGTACAGTGCTCGTAGTGAGGCCTAAAGTCAAAGATTTCAGAAAGAAACAACAGTGTATTAATAAGTTCCGAAAAGGTATTGGTATATGTACTCTAAATAGATAATGGCAGGAACGTGGCACATAAAATAGGTTAGATCGATCGTAAATTGGTACACATTTACATGCCTCCGAATGGATTGTAGACGGTTATAATTCAACGATTTAAATGAGTGAGCAACTACGTCATTGGACGCGATTAAATCCGCCCTGTCACGGTGAGACGCTTTCGACACACGTGTGACGAGTCATTGTAGATTCCGTGGGAAGAAAAGAAGCAAAGGACAAGGAATTGTTTATTTCATCGGGAGTTGCTGGATTTGCAGACACGTAATCATCGACGCTTCGTTATCTCTTTGCCCTCTCGACCGAGACGGTTGGCTCTCTGCATTTTTTAGTGGAGGCCAATTATGGATCCACGAATACCTACATCCGTTTGACGCGCGGCTGACACCGCTGACGTCATTCTGTTCGGAAAAACCTGTATAGCATTTCGAGGCGCCATTAGTCGTGCGTTCTCGTCCCCGCGACGACCTTTGCAATTTCCAATAATTTCCGATTGCCAATCTGATCGATCTCGCATTCCGCGACGATGGTGAGAAATTAGAATGCCCTGTCTCGTAAAAGCGACATCCAAGAAATTTGTTGCGATCCGTGAACGTTCCCTCCCTCGGTACAGGTAGTTGGCCGAACGCGCGCTCGCCGATGCACGAGCGTGTGCCTACGTATACGTACGCATACACGAGCGGCTGCTCGTATCGCGTCGAGTCTGCAGCAGTAAACAAGCGAGCAGGCACAAGGTTCGTGGGAGCGCGCGGTTCCAAGCCAGACGCGCGAGCGCGAACGCGAATTGCAACTCGAGTTCTAGCGCGTCAATAGCACACCCCCGCGATTCAGTAGCGGCTATTGAAGTCTGCGATGACGGGCCCCGTCTGTCAGCAGATCAAAGCCGAAGTAAGCTCTCTTTGTGATGCTCCGCCGGGTCGGTATTTAATTATGTATGAGATCGATATTCGGGCCTTCGGGGGCTCTCTTTCAACTTCCCAGTCTCTCAGTCTCTTGATCTCTCCGTCTCGGTTCCGCGTTCTCCCTTTCGTCCTGCCACCACCTCGCGCCCTCACCCTCTCAACCCTCCCACCCTCTCACCCTCTCACTCCCTGTTTCCCTGCTATTTCCCGGTTAGGTTGTTCTTCACTCGGTATTTCCTCGTTACGAACAAACTCGAAACCGTGCCAAGCAAGTCTCTGCGTTTGCTTCCACTTTGTCTTGGATGCGAATGATAAACAAACGGCTCGGCTTTCTTTGTAACTCGTAACTCGTAACGTGTGGCGACTACTGTTGTCTCGCGACCCGTATCGGTGGCGCGTTTGCGATCAATTGCCGTACCTCCAGTTGGTCAGCAGCGCGTTCCTGTTCACGCCTCTTCCATTCATTAACGTCCAAGGACATGCAAGGCAACGCGTACCGAGTAGCAAAGAAAATCTCGATCGTTTCGTGTCGAAGAAACGATTCAAGGGTTTGTTTACGGTCTCGTAAGTGTCCGGTGTTGGTCGAAGAGGCGCGCTGCTACCAACGCTGAGCTTAACGCGCGCATTTAAATCTCGCCCGATCGTAAAGATCTCGTAAACGGCAAACGTCCATCCGTCGAAAGGTACGAAGGATCGTGGGAAGAAGGACAAGATTATTACCGAGGTAAACGAACGCGGTCGGTGGTTGTAAACTGTCGAGGGACGTTGCTTCCGAACCAGGAGTACGTAACGTTTCAATGAACGGTCCCAAACATGCACGCGTGCTAACGTTCTGGACACCTACCTTCGAGCTAACCTCCGTTTCTCTTCATCTCTCGCTCTGCTCCGACGCCCCCAACCTTGGAGACTTTAACCGGCCGACTACGCCACGTCCAAGTCAAAGTATAGCTAGGAGTATTCGCACTCGACGACATAAGCAGGTACCTGAACGCGATGCATCAAGGATCGGCGCGAACCTCGGCATCTTTTTATCCTGTCAATCATAGGTCTCACCTCCAAGCTCGAATACCGCGGGAAATGTCGGTAAACGGTTTGTTTGAAATATTTATTTTTTAAATTTCACGATAAAAAACTCTTTGATCAAAATCATGCCTCTCGATGAACGTGCTATCGGTTTTATCGTGATAGATACATACGTCATGCAAGAAACGAATTCAAACAGACAAAACAAAAAAAAAAGAGTCACCCCACGTGAACGCAAAAAAATATTAGCGATCCGTGATGGCGCTAATTTGCCGCGACCTGGGGCGGTTCGGTTGTTCTCTCGTTCTCCCGTTCTCTCTCTCTCTCTCTCTCTCTCTCTCTCTCTCTCTCTCTCTCTCTCTCTCTCTCTCTCTCCTTTTCCCCCCTGTCACTGTTCTCTCTCTGCCTCTCCGTCCATCCATCCGACTGTTCGTTCGTCCGACTTTCTCTGTCTCTCCATTGGTCACGCGTTCGCTCGCTCGCTTTTCCGATCGGACGAATCCATTTCGCTCGATTTCCATTTTCACGCATCGATTGCGCGTGTGTGCAATCGTACCGCACGACGAATGACCACGAAAGGTTATCGTTGCACTTCGAATTACGATCAATGCGTACCTTTCGATTTGACGTTTCTGCTGCTGCTGCTTCCGCTTCCCGCCTGCCCGCGTTTCAACAGGAAAACGCTATCCCGGTAATCGGCTATTTGCTGCGGCCTCTCATCGGACAAAAGCGTTTGCTTTGCTTGCTCCTTAGTTTTCAGCTGGACGCGCGATCCCTCATTGTAAGCAAACTTAACGTTCAACAAGCGCTTTCGGTCTCGTTGCCCGTACGATGAAACGGATGCGAGACAAGCCCGAAGACGGGACCGAAACTAAACCGCCGCAGGCTTGTCGAACACTCGGATTGCCAAATGCAACGTAGAACGAGCTCGTTAACGGGGAAGAGCAATAGGTAAATGGACAAGGGGTTAGGGGCGATGGCGGGTGTGGCGGGGAGGCAGGCACGGTTTTGATCGGTCGCGCAGAAAATTGTATTTTCGAAATCAATTAATACCCAGAGAATAATAATACACTGGCTAATGATCGCGCAACCATGTACAGCCAACTTGCTCTCTCCACCCCTCTTTCTCTCTCTATATACATATACATATACATATATATCTGTTTTCCCTTGCTGGATTCAGCCGCGGTGGTGACCCTCGGGCTACTTCGAGTTGGATTCCGCGCGGTTTGCGACGCGTCGATCCAACCAAAGTGCGTTTGACAATTTTTAATTATCGGTAACGAGTTTGACCGCGAAGATAGGTTGACCGAAACACAGCGCACCAACGAATAATCGAAAAGCTGGTGGTTCTGGTCGTCTGCCGATACCTAGCGTCCCTATCGTTTCCGTTGTAAGCATCGAGTTCATAAATTTTCTATTTAACGCGAACGGAAGTTCGTCTCTTTGTCCCGACTTTCGATCGAACCGATCCCGATTAATGATTTATCAAAGGGGGACGCGTCGAAATACTTAGCTACGATAATTCAGATAGACATTCTTGTTCGCGTTGTTGCGGAAAATACTTAGCGAACGACTATGTACGTTCCCGCGACAACGTTCGCTTTAATTTACGACATTTTAACCCGCCATATCCTCCATTCGTATTCAGTTTTAGGCGATTCCATCGTTGAACCATTCCATTTCCACCGTAGACCCCGTGCATCTCGTTCCTCGATCCTCACTCGTCGCAACATCGCTGATTCCGAGCTTCGCCTTTTCCGTCTTTCACTTGTCCATCTATCGCCTGAGATATTTAGCTACAAAAGCTAAAGAGTACAATGGTTGGCCATTTAAGTAAGAGTTTCACCTAAATAGTGAGTTATAAATGTGAATTTAGTAAATTTGAAATGAAAATCAATATAAATAAGTACGAAAAACCCCTAACAAGGGAACATCCCGAACCCGGAAATTGCACAAATTCTGAAACTTTCTGAATATGTAGGGAATTGCCTTCTTATTACAACGCATTTTTTGTTTGCTGCCCAAATTCACTCTAAGGGGGTGTAATTGACCCCTGAAAATCTGGGTTTTTTCCGATTTTGTGTTATAAGTCCTGAACTGTAAAATATTTTTTTTACCAAATGGTAGATCTAATTAAAAGAATTAACTTTTGTCTTGAAACTTTTTTTCTATCTCTTACAGATTGTGTGTTACAAAATAAAATCGAAAAACAGCCGAATTTTCAGTGGTTAATTTCACCCCCTTAGAGTGATTTTGGGCAGCAAAAAAAATTGCGTTGTAATCAGAAGGAAATCCCCTACATATCCACAAAGTTTCAGAATTTTTTGAATTTTCGGGTTCGGTATCTTACCTTGTAAGTAGTAATCTAAAAATAAATAGAGTTTATAAAATGAAAATCAAGAATGTATAAAAATTTACAAAAAATGTGTTCCCTACGAAGAAATATAGTTATTGGCAAGGTCAAGACAGTAATTGTCCAATCGGTTCGACAGTGATTGGTCGCTACTTGACACATAATATAAACTAAAAGAAAATGTTACCTGATTTGGTGATAGAAATAAGATTAAAATTATTCGATAAAAATGGATATATTTTATTATGTATGTATTTGTTGTGTTTGTTTTTGTTTTTAACACTGGGCTAATTACTGTTTCACCACTAACATGGTTAAAAAACATTGGTCGTCCGGCTAATTACTATCATTCAATATTATTCATATAAACAGTTGTTGGTCACCTGTATTTTTCATAATATATGTATAATTTTAACAAATAAATAATTCTTTCATAAAGTTTCAAATTTTATTTATCGATATTTACCGAATATGAGACATATACATATCATAAATACATTAAACTATTCGCAAACTTTCAACTGTTCTCTTATGGTTTTTTTTTATTAAATCGCTGCAATCTCCAAGCTTCAAAGCCGAGTAATCCTATTTGCTTTTATATATAATCACAGTATATAATGAGTGGAGAAATATTTATTACATCCGAAGCAAGAAAGTACAAGGAATATAAATATGTTCATTAAAAACAGGCATAACATTGGTATTTCTTTATATTCTTCTATTTCTCAAAATAGGGCCAATCACTGTCAGGTGGCCAACACTTTACCCTTACAGCGTGGCTAGAACGAATAACGAATATGTTGTATTTACATAATTAGTGCTGGAACAAGCCCGGAAACGCGACCGACTTGCTTTATGTATTCGCGATAGACCGATAAATTTTCTCTCACCTCCGCGCAGAGAAAAATTCCTCCGTGAATCAGCCGCTAGATTACTCGCATCGTTGCTCCACGGATTTCGCAGGACAGAAGCATCCTGCTACGCGAGGGCATGGCAGGGGAGAATCGCGTGCGCCCGCGTCCTCGCACAGGCTGTGCCATAAATCATTCTTGATCTTCGCGCGTACTTTGTTCCACGATTCACCACTCGATTCGATCGTCTTCAATTTCGAGATCCAGCAGAGCTTCGAGGCAGTAGGGTCGCCTCGCGGCCAGCGCGCAGCGAGCGGGGACCACGTAGAGTCGTTAGATACCTACACGGTGCGGCGGCGTTGTACGGGATCGAAGTTAACGACAAACACGAATCGCGTAACGATGACAAGCTGTCCTCGTAAGACGGGTTACTTGCATCTCGCGCCTAGCGACCGAACGCGTTATTCCCGCTATATATGTATGCATGTATGTGTTGAACGATGAATCACTCCGGCCAAGATCGCGCGCGTTCCTCCGCGTCGATGCCATCGATCTGCCTTGCAAATTACGCGAAACTCACAACGGAACCAATGAAAGTTCTAAGTAGCTTATTACCGTATCAACCGAATAATCGATGTGTATGCCTGTTAAATGCTCGTGCACTTTAAAGTTCTAAGAGCTGGAAGAGGGCAAAACGGCAGCAAATTCGTTGATGAACCTTTCTTCGCGAAACAAGCAGAAAAGTTTCCCTGGTGCACGGTGTGGTTGGTGATAACAGCGAATAATAATTGTGCATGTTACATGAGCGCGCTGCTGCGCCGGGAGTGCCACCCACTTGCGCGTAGATCACTCTCCGCACCGTTCCCTCTCTGTTCTATTTGATCCGAGGCGGCTTTCTCTCCCCAACCATCGTCCCCTTTCGATCCGAGCAACAGCATTCCGAGGAGAAGCTAAGCTCTCGCAAACAACATAGAGGCTGTAACGCGGTCTGTTGCCGGTGGGACGGGATCGCGCTTCTTCGGTGTGCTTGGACACGCGCGTTACGTGCGAGCCTACACGCGTGTAACGGTATCGAAGTCGCGTGTAAACCGGTGAATCACGACTTTGCCGATGTGCGGCTCGTTGCGTGGGACGAGAGTGGAGGGGGCGGCAGTGGTGTTGCCTTTCGAGGACAGTGATCCTTGGCGAGGAAACGTCGCGGCGACGTCGTCGTCGTCGTCGTCGTCGTCGTCGTCGCCGTCGTCGTCGTTGAGTTCGTCGTTGTTTTCGTCACCAGGGACAGGGAAGGCAGCGACGACAACGACGACTGCGACGACAACAGGGTGGAGTCGACGACGCGACGACTCGAAGTGGTTGCCCTTTCGAGAAACAGGTTGTAACGCATTCGTGGGTTAGGTTAAGGAAATACGAAATAGGCGCGACCAGAAGGCAGACACGGTTCCGTGGTGATTTCATCCTCGTGGTGGTGCCTAGAGTCGATGGCCTTCCCCGCGCGGCAAATATGCAGAGTTAAACAGGATTCCCGATTATTCGATGCACTCGTTCCGCAAACTGTGCTCGTTTTCTACAGTTCAGACAGGCTGCATTGTACGGCAGAACGAAAACTCGTGACCGATCGGTCCGGCTGGACGTTCGCATTAACGTCTGGTCTGGTTCGTCGACACGAGCGATTCGGTTTAGTCTCGTCAACTCGATCGATTATTTTTGACAAGGTTGATCGATAGGCGGGCGAACAAGCGAGCATCGACTGGTCGCCAAACGTCGGCGTCGTACCACGCGAACCGTGATCGTATTATCATCGTCGCTAATACTTAACGCCCAACGGCGTTACCGCAATTCGGTATTAAACTGCTCTCTTCTCGCGATATTCAAAGCGCGATCGTTGCTTCGAGTGGTTTAAAACAGCTTTCAGCCAGATATTCCCGATGTTGGGATGTTGGATCGTTACGCGGTTTCGTGGCCCCGACTCGCCGACCGTGTAACCCAATTTCTCAACGGGAGATTTCGTGGACGGTCTTACGGCTTCGTCATGATACGCCATTCGTCACAATTTTATCGATCGTCCAGAGAGAGGCTGAGGGGGAGGGAGCCAGAGAAAAAGAGAACGGTAGATGGGTCTTTGCTTGCGTCGCCGTCGCCGTCGCCGTGGCTGTCGCCGTATCCATCGTATCGATATGATCGATTCGCGTCGAACGCGCGAGTCCGATTCCAATTAACCCGCTTCCACGCACCGGCGATCGAGAGCGATTCAAGGACCTCGTCGATTCAAACGTATCGATCAAAAGGCATAGTATCGATAATTATGATCGAAGAATATCTTTTCCTCGCACCGAGCATCAAGGAACGAACAGCGAATAATAGGGAGCGAGGAAAGAGAACGGTCTCATGAACAGCGAGCGGTGACACTAACGTTGGGAACGTGATCACTCGATCGTGACGAGAGGAAGAACCGCGCGGAGCATGGATAATCGAAGGAGAGGACGGTGATTTTGCGCCAAGTGGCCGCGCAAAGGAGGCAACCAGGAATTAGCCGCAGGCACAGCTCGCGAGATCCCCAAGAGGACGCGAGGAACGCGTAATACAGCGTTCGACCACGTGGCGGATATAAAAAGACTCGTTGCCGACGATGCATTACATAATAGGTATGCCCGTTCATAAACAGCGCCGCTTAACTATGAATGAAGCGGAGGCCCGTGCCCGCTCGCTCATTCGTCCGCTCGCCTGTTCGCCCACTTCCACGCATACCTACTGTACGCGTTCGTGTACCCGATCTTGACCTGCCTCAAATCATGTAAATCCTAATCCGTTTGCACGCACGCGCACGCACGCACGCACGCACCAACGATCGTTAACCGTGCCCGCGCGTGTATTTTGAATAATTAAAATATTAATGAGTAACACCGTTGCACCTGTCGCACATGCTCGCTCCCTCGTTCGCCAGTTAATTATCGATAGTCGATTCGCTGCATTACGCTGCGTAAACAATGAACGAGGCGCAACCGAGGGGAAACAATTTATTTCGACGGGAAGCCGGTGAAAAATTCATCGTCGTTTTGTAGATGTACTGGACGATTCTCGTGAGAAACTCGTTTCCTTTTCGATGCATGAATTAACTCCGAGAGCAGCATCATACTTTCCCCGCTTGTTAATTCGCACTTGCGATTCCTGGTGCGCCTACGCCTGCCGGAGCGACACCGGCTTCGCGAAATTTTGCCACGTCGGATCAGCTTCTTTTCTTCCCAAGAGCGCAGGTACGCAACCTGTTTAGCTCCGGAAAAAGAAAGAGAAGAAAAAAGCGAAAAAAGTGTCTAAGAGGCTCAGGTGCAGGTATCTCCAGCGTCCGGCTGGAGAGATCGAGTTGCTCGATGTCTTCTCAAATGCCTCGAGAAATTTAAAACGTCTAAGCCGTCAACTTTTCCGCCCCTGTTGCTTGATGCGCCCACCTTCCCACCTTCCCACCTTCCCCCCCCCCCCCTCTCCGCCTTAACGCGCCCTTTTTTCCTCTCTTCTCTTGGGGGATCAGCGTCGCGAGCGGTTCAAGCTCCTCCGTTACAATGAACTGTTTAAATTTACGTGGACGTATCAGAGCATGACACTCAACAGAAACGGCATCTCCGGCTAGACGCCTAGAAGAAGAGAATAGCGTTCTTGCTGACAAGTGCGCTTCGATTTTTTGTCCGTCCGCTCGACCCGCTCGATCGAATCCAGGCACTCGCAGCTGACTCCGAGCTCCGAGCCGTCCAACCTCGAACGCGTGGTCGAGCCGTGGTCCTCCAGGATTGACAGCTGCGAAGAGTCATCTTCCACAGCGTCATCATGATCGTCGTCCTTATGGACGGCACCGCGATGATTGGCCGAAAGCGCATTTGTTTCGTGACACAGCAGGAGCGAGGGTAGGTATATACCGCTCGTCGTTCCGTTCGTCCTGCGAATGCGTTTGCTGGCAAAGGAGCAACGGGGGCGGCAATATGCACCAACCACCGCCGCGCACTCTTTTGTCGTATCGTCTGGCCTGCGGTGATAAATAGCTTGGCTGCCACCGCCGCGGAAAAAAAAAAAGATCAAAAATCGGCATCGACGACGAAGAAGAGACAGAAGCGTTGCTCGCTTGTCGATTGCATACATACGTGTGTACTGTGGCTAATAGGGGAAATTAGAACAAAACCGGGCACCTGGGTAAAACCGGGACGTGCTATTATTTTTAAAACGGCCTTAAATTTTCCCGCGTCGTTGCAGCAACATATTGCCACGATGTGCATTGTTTCATCAGCAAGAAACGATCGTCTTACAATCGTGCATAGTAAGGTTATATCGTCTTGTGTGTTTTTGAAGGCTCTGATCTAATTTTCGATAGTTAAGAAACTTCAACACTTTTTGACAGTGTTCAGGTAAGTACTTTTTTGTGCGAATTATGTTAATTGTTGCGTATTAAAGTGTAAATAACTAAGCCAGTTTGTTTGTACTTCGTCCTGATATTATTGATAATTCGTAATATTTACAAAATTGTATGCTGGGGCAAAACTGTACGGGGTAAAACCGGGTACCCGGTTTTGGACAAAATGTGTGTAACAAAGAAACGGAAAAGAGGAAGTTATCAACGTTAAACTAAATCTTAATAAAGGACTACAACTAAAGAGAAAGAAATCCACAAAATTAAACAAAATACGGAAGGATAATGACAACAGTGGAGATGAAGACGGTGAAGACATTTGCATTTATGTCCAAGAACCCTATGGTTCATCCAAATTGAATGAAGGTTGGATGCAGTGTACAGCTTGTTGTAAGTGGGCTCACGAAGGCTGCACTGGTTGGGGGACTGAAGAATTGGACGAATTCCGTTGTTATAGGTGCTAGGGCGAATTTTTAGTATGGTACCTGGTTTTACCCAGGCCATGGGGTAAAACCGTAAGAACGGACCATACTTTAAATCGTAATTTTTTTGTATTTGTTATTGTATTAAAAAAATGGATATATACTATTATTTAATCAAGAGTTTATTCTAATGGATCCTAATTTGAATTTCTTTTTTACATTAATAATGTCAAAGTTATGAGCTTTTATCCTTAACGTCCCGGTTTTGCTCCTACTTCCCCTAATAGTCGACCCGACGCGGCGCATAATCTCGCTTCACTGCGACGCTCCTCAACTTTTCCAAGAGAGTAGAAATCTTTGACCGCGCGAGCAACATTTCTCGAGAACGGTTTTGCGATCGAGACTATACGCGACATCGTGTACGTGGATAGGTGCTTCGATACCTGGAACGTTGCTTCGTCACTGTAGGCCTTTGGACTTTGCCGATGCATCGGCTGCGGCAACGCGAGAACGAAAGAACGAGACGAAAGAATAGCAGGAAGAGAGAAACGCAGCTGAACGTACCTGAAGCAAAGTATCCGCAGCGGCAAGGATAATAAATAATAAAGGTATAGGTACGGGAGATTGATGGCTGCACCATGACTGACGTTCCATCAATCAACTCTGCGTCCTTCTCACGAAGGATCGGCCGAGCAGTCGACCGGCTACGTCCCAACTATGTACCTCCGTCCTCCTTTTCTTCTTGCTACGCCTCTCGCGCACTCCTCTCTCTCTCTCCTCCTTCCTTCGTTTTTTCATGCTCGCTATTATCGTACCGGTCCTTATTAGCCGGGTACCTTTCGCGTTCCTCGATTCATCCAGAAAGGACTACCTACCGCGACCGAACCTTTTCTCCTCGCGCTCCCACAATGACTACGCTATTTCCGAATCCTCTTACTTGGTGTTCACCTATTAAAAAGTCGCTTCCTAATTCCCCGAGGCCGCAAGACGGCCCTTTTCCACCCCTACACGATCGGTTTCCGCGTGTCGTGCCTACTCTGTCGTACCATCGCTGCGTCTACTCGTATCCCGGCGCGGATCTCCAACCTTCAAGCTCGTGCAGAACATATCCTCAACACACAGCATCGTTCCTGATTGTGTCTGGTCCGCGGACAATGGGGAGCCTCGCGACCAAATCTCTTGGCGAAACTCGCACCGACCGACTCGTATATCGGAAGAGCAGAGAGGCGGCGATAGTGGGACATTTCGTTTTGGTGCGGTGCGGTGCGGTGCAGTGCAATCGTTGAGGAGGCAGGGTTCAGCTAAGATAGAATAGAAGGAAAGTACGAGGGAGGACGGGGAGGGAGGCTGCCATCCGCCGACTAATCCGTCCCCTTCGGCGTATGGTGAGTGGCCGGGACGTATCAATCGGAAGGCTGGTATAAGTTTCCGCCGTTGTGGTCCGCCGGTACCGAGGTTAGCTGTCGTGGTCAGTTTCGAATTGCGGCGATGTCAGTGACAGCTGTGCTCGAGGGCCGCGTATTGAACTCACGTCCAGTCACGCTCCTTTATACCTACTTACCTTGCCCCCTCTTGCCACCATTCTCTCTCTCTCTCTCTCTCTCTCTCTCTCTCTCTCTCTCTCTCTCTCTCTCTCTCTCTCTCTCTCTCTATCCCAGCCCTGTACCCTATTTCCTTTTCTCACTGTCCTTCTTCGGCGGGTTCTTCTGCTCTGCGCTCCTGCCAGCCGAGTTTCTTCGACTCGGACGATCTCCACCGAAGGAAAGCTCCGGCACGATCCGAATCGATCGCTCAAACGATAGTTCCATGGAATGGGACACGCTCGCCCACCGAGGCTAACCGTCAACAATGAGGTAGGCGGTAGCCCATTCGAACTCATCTGCGGTGATTAGGATATACCTCGGTACCTACTTACAATATCGTGCTCGAAACTCGGCGACCGCAGTTATTCTTTTCATAAATCGTTCTGCAATTTCACTATTCAGCTCTTAGTCTATCCAGTCGACTAATTACAAGGAACGCTGTGCCATCGAGACCAGTATCAGATAGGTTTCCCAGCCATGTGCTACCAGTGTTTCCAATCCCCTTTCATATCCACGATAGCTCGGCGCGGGGGAGGAGTCAGGGTCAGCAGTGTTTCAAGGATTTCGCGAACGCGTTCGCTTTGCGTTTTCTTGCTTCTGCGAATCTATAGTCAGTACAGTCACTAAGCCCAGCGTAATGGCGGCTGGAAGAGCAGTCGCTATATTACAGCAAAGCCGATGAAGCTGTGGAGTACGAGACCGGTGGTCGTTACCACGAATAGAGAAGCTTGGAGTCAGAGGTTCGAGACGTTTCGGGAGGTTCTAGCTACATAGAATCTAGAACGACCAGGTTCCAGGACGACCGCCTAGGGACGTTTCGACGCAACGAGCACGGCTTATCTTCCCTATACCTACCTTCCTCGATGAAACGCGGAGTAGGTACCTATCTTCCACGGTTAGGTCGTTCCTCCGCTTCATCCGCCTTGACCTATAGATAGACAAAACACTCTATCGTCCTGTAGATCAAAGCTGCGTAATAGAATGTCGCGTGGCAAACGCAATCGAAACTCCCTTTATCGTCCCCTTATTTTTCCGTCGAGTGAAAGACCGGCGACAAACAGGATTTACAAGTTGTGAGGTAGGATACGCGCAATGTCAGTTACCCCCGGGGGCTCATCGTTTCACGCTTTCACGTATTTTCGGGAAGTGACGGCGTACAACGAAGTACGGGCAGCGTCGGGGCACGTTAGCACACAACAGAGGAGAAAAGGAGGAGGAGGAGAAGGGGAAGGAGAAGGAGAAGGAGAAAAATAGAGGGACACGAGAAAGGGGACTTGACGATTTATAATCGGTGACGAATGTGCGCCTGCGATCGCAGGCTGCCCTCGTCTCTCGGGCATTTTATAAATGTCGCGGAGCAATAAAGACGCTCGATGGATTAGCCGTGAGCATGGCATTCCGAGGCAGCCGATTCTATTCTGGTGATTTGAAACCAGGCACGCGCGTCCAATGAATCAATCGAAGCCTCCTTCTTTTCCCCGTGTCTGCGAGCTTTGATCTCTCCAAGACCTTTAACGTTCGCGAAGGACGGATGTGTCCGTGGATGCGCGCCGAATTCACCGAATTCGTCGAATTCTCCGATTTTCTCAGTCTTTTCAACTTCGCCGCCCAGCCAGCAAAATCTAACGATTCATTGCGTAGCATCGTTACTACATAGGGGGGAGTCGTGCAGTACAGACCAGCTTACAATACCGACCAAAGCTAGTACTCGCTTCTTTGACCAGATATTAGCACTTTATTTGAATTAATCAATGAAAATCACAATTCTTTATAACCTATTTCGGGGTCATATTGTTTACTCCATTGCTCTCGATGTTCTGAGGCATTAAACGTATACGTTGATATTCAGTGGGTTAAAAGTTATTTTTTAAAGCTGATCTTTTGTTTCTCGTGTAAGTAAATGATTTTGTTTTATTATGTATACTATCTCTAGTCTATTAAGTTTAATAAAACGTCCTAGTTTTGCAATATTCTTTTGTACATAATATACCATGACCTAAAATGTTTCTCCGTGTTTGTCGTACAGTACCGACCATCCAACTGTCGTGCAGTACCGAACAACAAACTCTGTCAACCAGTAGGGACCAAATTTTTCTTATCTGTAAGTTCAATCTGTTAGCAACTCAGATTAATTTATAAGGTGTTCATTTAGCCTTCTTTCTACCTTTTCCCGCAGAAAAATAAAGTAAATAATGATAGGTATGATAACCTAACAAACTGGAAGCTAGGATTTAATGAAGAAGTTATCCAGTGTGTTATTTGCAAGCAGAGTTGGGCATTAACTAAATAAAAAATTATGTAAATAAGGATCAAATGAAAGTTACTTTAACTTTAGATTATTCGACGAACAAAGTTAATTTTTTTATTCGACGAATAAAGTTAATTTTTTTATTCGCAATTCGAAATTTTGTTTAAATAAAAATTTTGCCCATCTCTGTTTGCAAGGAATCATTTGACAAAGATTGGGTGCAGTGTACCGACTGTGACGGTTGTGCACACGTCGAATGCACAGATCAGGAGAATATTAATTATTTTATTTGCGAGTTTGTACAAATAAAATTTGAAAACAATCTTGTATTGTCCTAATTAAATGTCTTTTTGTTAACATTGTTAATCATTTAGACCTAAAAATGTACTAATTTAATAGTTGGTCGGTACTGGACGACAATTTTTCGTTTCCTAGAAATTACAACATTTTTACTTATGCGAATTATCAATTCTTATTATTAAATTTCACAAAAAATAATTTCCCTCCTCTTTCTAAGTTTCATCTATACTACAAACACGTTTTTGAATTTCTGATTTTTATCGACTCTACCCCAAGATATAACAAAAAAACTTAGAACGGTCGGTACTGCACGACTCTCCCCTACCTATTTTCGATTAGGTTTTAGATACTTATACACAGAGTGGGATGGATGAATCGTCAAAATTGTTAGCCAAAGACTCGTATGCTTTCGGGAACCCACGTGTAGATACGTATCGGTCGAGAAATGCCCAATACGGCTTTGCTTAAAATATATTGGTCCGCTGAGATTGCTAGATGCGTCCTCGAATTCGTTAGCTGCTCTGCCAGCGAAAAATTCGACCGCAACACAGACCGCGTTGCCATCGCCATCGTGTTGAATCGAGCGTACTTCCTCTCGGTTTTGGTTTTACGATACCACCCCACCCGCACTGTAGCCGTCCTCGAGTCCCTCGGTGAACCTCGGTCGTTCTTTTTCTTCGGTGCGGCGCGGCGCGGCGTGACACGAACACGCCGTATCCCCGTTGTTCCAAGAATTCACGTACGCGTCATAAATAGTGCCCTGCTCGCACTCCGCCTGTTCCTCCAGCCCCTCTTCTCTTCGATTTCTCGCGCGATCCGACGTTTTCCAATATTCCAAACTGCACCGATTCCATCTGGGGTCCCTCCGACGCTTCTTCAACGTCGCCCTCTTTTCCTGTCGCGCCTCCTCTGCTACTGCCCCTGCCCTTTCTCACATTCACGAGTAGGTAGGTATCGATCCACGCGAAAGCGCGACCTTTTCGAATTCGAGACTCCTGTTAGCTTTCGTCTTGGGTACCCGAGCTTCTGCGCATGGAGCGCAAGGTCTCGTGCTCGTGTCTATCGGTTCATCGCTCCGAAATTAAGTAGTCCAAGGGTCGAAATTCCGAAAGTGCACTGCCGAGAGCACCGGGAGCCCTGTCTCGCTGAATGGAATTGGCGCCAAACGTTTTACGAGCATGCGCTTCGCATCGTTCGTCGTTCACGTTCGTCGCTCCTCGTCGTCGGCGCGGCGCGGCGCGGCGCGGCGTGGGTTTGTTGTGCGTCGACCTTTACCTAACGGACCCCTCCGAGTCGTATCTATCCCCCTTAGCTTCGCTCGGCTCTCACGGCCTCCCTCTGCAACTACCACCGTGCAGCCACCCCCGTCGCCAACCCTGACCTGATTTATGGGATTCTCCAAGTGTCTACCCTGCCGACGCGCGTTTTCGAGCCTCCCTCCTGCTCCCCATACCCCTCGCTTTCTCTCCGGTCTGCTCGCGTAGACAGCTGGCTAGCGTTTCCACGAACGCGCCTCCACTTTCCTATATCTCGATCCTTTTATCGCTTCGTGCTCGGTACGGCTTGATTTTAGACGCGTTTACACGCCGGATTCAAGCGATCCCACCGGAGCTGGGAACACGCCGAAATTTTCGCGGGCAACTCGGACCCTCCCGTAAATTTTCGCGGACGTTGAAATAAGCCGAGCGATTCCCGTGGTTGGCTGTTCTTCTGGCCCGTGTGGTTACGTTTCTCTTCGAGTCCACCTCCACAGCAACCCCTGTCGCCCACTTCTCTTCTCTCTCTCTCTCTCGCTCTCTCTCTCTCTCTCTCTCTCTCTCTCTCTCTCTCTCTCTCTCTCTCTCTCAGTTTCCCTGCTAGATATGGTCGAGTAATATACGAGCCCTGCATCTGTTCCCCGAGTGACGCAACGTCCCGCCATAGATCACACCCAGGCTTTTAGAGAGTGAAGGCTCTTAAGGAGGGAGGGTACGAGGGTACGAGGGTACGAGGGAAAGAGAGAAACAGGGAGAGCCGAAAAGCTTCTTACGGGCAGGAGAAACAGTGACGGGACGATAAAGGCAGAGAAAACGACGACTATAGGACGAACCTAGACAGCCAGTGCGAGGGAGAAGGAGACTGACAGAGTGACGTACCGTTACCGTTAAACTCGACTGCAACGTAAAGAAGGACATGGGCGCGAGTACCTACCTACCTACCTACGGCTGCCGCAGAAGCAGCGAGCAGCATTAGCCGCCGCCGCCGGACGGAAGTATCGCTGTACCGATAAATCGACATCCGGAAGCGTGATTTCGAACATGTCACGTCCACGAAAGGGGAGCAGATGCTCGGCCGCGGGGTATGTTTTCATTTACGGGATCTGGATTAAGAATTGATTCACTATTCATTCGAAGGTACACGAAGGTAAGACAAACGTAGGAGAAAGATACGGCAATGCGATACAGCGCGAAAACCGGCCGCGCTCGACGTAGGAACGTAGAAACGTAGAAACGTAGAAACGTAGAAACGTTGAAACCATTCAGCCGAGATATACGAGCGAGAGTTTGTTTGCGCTTATGGCCTGCGTCTGGAAACGGGGCCGAGAGGGACGAAAGGGAAGAGAGGGGTTGGCGCTTTATCGGAGCACCCTTATGCCTATTATGCCTCCTCATCCCCTGGCGGTAGCGGTTTAACACGACCCCGTCCCCTTGCCGCGCTCGCCGTTTCTCCGTCCGTTGGCCCCGCGACCGATTCTGACGCCGACGCCGACCGACGCCCACCGAGACCGGCCGAGGCTCAGCGTCGCCGGGTGACGCGGCGCGCGAATTAAAACGCCTCATAAATATCTGAAACAAAGGCGGTCGCTTTCGAGGGCGTACGGTGGAAAGATATACGGCGGGTTAGGATGGCTGGTAAAGGGTGGATAAGAGAGGGACCGAGGGAAAATTGGTGGTGGCTGCACGGGGGACACGATCCGAGCGTGTGCCACCCTTCGGAAAAATGCTTTCGAGGTGGCGAGGGGTACTTGGATGGGGAAGGTGGTGAAAGTCTTTTTGCGAGCTAAAGTCCTAAAATATCCTCGGGGGTGGGGCGAGGGAGGGGCGGGGGGGGGGGGAGAGGCATCGGAAAGATGATTGGCCGCGCGAGTGACGATCGAACCGATTTTGGATCGATCGATCGTGGCCGGAGCGTTTTTCGCGACATTTTTCTCACCATCCTGACTTTTTCTCTTTCAGGTAAGTAGTGGTCTCCGATCGTTTGAAAAGCGAGCGGTTCGCAGCCGCCGCACTGGACGGGAGACATGCGCAGCAAGCAGCAGCCAAGGCCTTCCTTTCGGTGGCCTCAGCAACGCGGCGATAATCTTACCGGTAAATATCTCAAACGCAATATATCAGTACGCATGCACCATGCACACGCGTATCTGCGCGCGCACTTTTACTTTTGCATCTTGTTGCGCTTTTCGCGTTGCGTTTCCCGTGTTCCGCGACCTCTTCCCTCCGATATTCTCTTGCCGTTTATGTACCAGCAACCGTTCCTCGGTTGCCTCGCATTTGACAAATGAACATCGCCGATCTGGATGGTTTGCGACGATAGACATTTCTGTGTATGTAGGTATCTGACTGCACGTATTCTCCCGCCGCACAGTGTAACGAGTATATAGGAAGAAAAATCAAATTTCCATTAAGATACAGTTATTTACACGTAATTGATATGTTAATCATATTTATACCCCAAACAATTAATTTTTAACATAAAATAATTCATTAAAATTTATTTTTGAACATAATAAAAGTAAAACAAATAAAATGTATATTTTTTTAAATACATTTAAACAGAAATTAATAACAAACATATGAAACAATTATAAAAAAATATAATTAATTTTTTAAATAATTCGTATTGATAATAAATTTTAAATTATTCATTCTTATTATACATCTTCATCACTATCAGTTGAATCTGAAGGAATTCAAAGCTCAGTGTCTTTTAAAAATAAATATTCGAGCACAGATTTGCCTAGTTTTTTCGTTTTATTATGTGTATTTTTTCTTATGTGGGGGCACACGGGAGCAGATAAAATTTATACCAAATTAAAGGGCATAAAAATAACTAATTATAGTAAAAAAATGAAAGAACCGATGTTTCGTTTTTTTTTTTAATTCTCTCCAGAATTTAGAAGATGCGACAAAAAAAGTTAATAATTTGAGCCACTGGTACGAATCCATATCTTTAAATGCAAGAATTTTTAATTAATAAAACGAAAGAAGGATATATTTTGCTTGTTTTCCAAAAAAGAAAGAAAAAACTTATAAATACAACAAAAATACAGTGAGTAAATATTTCCTATGTGTAGTCTGTGGAAGCTTGCGTTTATTCGACTTTGAATGTAATTACTAACCTTAAATCCGTTATTTATGCTACTAAGTTATAATGTTCTTATATCGGAGGACTGTTTACTATCAATTCCATGAAATGAAATACAAAATTTCAAAACTCAAATTTTTGCTTTTTGAACACGTGCCGCGACACTGTGCGCCGTGGCCGTAGCGTCCCTCTCCACGTGTGCGCGAGGAATAGTTGGACAGTTAATTATTTTCAGTAGATTCCTGCTCCGTTTTAATTGCTATTGCTGTCCTCTTTCCATTAGATAGTGATAGAAATGCAGGCGCGTATGTACTCGTAGATATAATACATATTAAGCATGTGTATTCGCTTTCGGCCATCCATCTCGCAGGCTCGTTAACACTGAACGTACGTAGCTATGCGAGCGAGCGCGCTCTTGTTGCGGCTCCATGTTGCAACTAGATGTTGAATGAAAGATTTTGATGGGAAATGGTTGTTGGTTCGGCGCAATGATCTACATATATCCGTGTTCGCTGGGACCTGGTCGCGCGATACTTGTCAGGGTCTAACAACGCGAACCGACCGAAGCCGTGGCGACCGAGCTTTCACTTTGCCGAGAAGCAACGAAAACGATCGAGATTTGCGTGGCCGATAAGGTGGGAACTCGCACGGTCCGACAGATGGACTCGCAGCGGTGGCTTTCGGGAGACATTCTAGGGAAGCCGAGTTGGTGAGATCCCAAGCAGTTCGATAAGGGACACCAGAACGTGGCCGGTAGCACCTTGGCCGACGTTGGACCGAGAGCGGGCGTCCCGCAGTAAAGTAAGAGTAAAGTCCGCGTGCGTGTGCAGGACAAACGGGGTCGTCGAGGGACACGCGACTCCTGTCTCCGACAGGCTCTAGCAGAGGGTCGTGCCGGTCCCGGCGATAACCCACGAATGACGTGACAAGCGAAATCCTGTATCCACGGTCCAGCCGGTCGCCACGGAATATCGGCGGCCGTCTAAATGAACCGTTGTACCTTCTGCTTTGATTTCAAAGAGCGGATCCCTAACAGCGGAGGAATATTCATTTAAATATCTGTCGATACTCGAGTCCGACGCGAGGGTTGCAGCGATGTCAGCGCCGGACTTATGTGCCCTCCGCGCGATCTCCGTTCTCCGTTCTCCATTCTCCGTTTCCCATTCCCCGATCCCCGTTCCCCGTTCACCTTCACGTCCCCGTCCCCCCTTTCCATTACCATTCGTTCTCTTCTACGGGTGCACGCGTACCTACCTGTCTACCTGCGCGCATTATATCTATACACGCCCACTGGCCGACGTCCGATCTCTCTCGCGGATACGTTCGATCCGCACTTTGTCCCGGCATCCACGCTCCCTTCGATCCACCCGTCTTCTGCCATAAACCCCCCCCCCCCCCCTCCCCCCGCCACTCCCTCTCTGGTCTACTCGGTCGTTTCTATAGCGCGATCCTGTGACTTTTCATCTTCTTCGATTCGTTAACTGGCTACCCGCTTCCGAATCCATGTTCATCTCGCAGTCAGCGTTCGCTCGTACATACGATTCCGCAGTTTGCGAGGACGATCTTACCAAATAAAAATAGCAACTCGAGACAGGCAGAACTTGAACGAGAACCAACTTGACGAGAAGACGATTTGGTAGGGCAGGCAAAATTCTCCTGGCACCGGTAGGCGAATGGACCTTGAACCACAACGGTTAGTGCACTGACAAGACGGACAGATATAGCCGGAGAGAGAGAGAGAGAGAGAGAGAGAGAAAGAGAGAGAGAGAGAGAGAGAGAGAGACAGCCAAGGGAGCACTTCGCGCGCGTCATTTAAGCGGATCTTAATGCCGGCGTAAAACGCGGCAATGGCCGGCTTCCAGCCCATCTCCGTCTTTCACCAGCTTTCGCCGCTCTTCGATCCCCCAAACCTAAACTATCCTTGTCCTCGTGCGCGATACATTGTGTCTTTGTCACGCTTATTAATCGCCTCTCCGTACCATGACCAGTTATTAATTTCTTCCCCTGCTTTCCTCGCTTTCCTCTCGACGGACTAAGGGTATTGATCGACCGGTGCAATCATTGTCGCTTTTCCTGGAAAAGTCTAGAGTTATCCAGGAAGGAGAAGGAAAAACGATTACCGTAAATGGTTTGACACATCGTTATCTCGTGCGCGACCAAACCGATAGATATACCACATAGATCGATATATCTTTAGATTCAATATACAATTGAGCGGGCGCGACTACTTTATTTTAATATACAATAGATGTGCATTTTAGTACGCAACTTTGGGAAGAATTTTTACCAGTACGCTCTCTACATTCTTTCTATTTCCTCCAAAACCGACGCACTTCATGTGCAAATTAGCAATCGTGGACGAAAGTATAAAAGAGGAAAGGTCGATACGAGAGGTATGAAATTAGAAGGGTGTTAGAGAAATCGAATAAACGGAGAAAAGGAAGGAAGGGAGGAAGGAAGGAAGGGAGGACGGAAGGAAGGAAGGAAGGAAGGAAGACACAACTTTACTCCCCGAGGGTACACATTCCGCGTATTTCCCCTTCCGTCGGTTCTCCCTCTCGAGTTGCTGCGCGTAGTCCTACTAGCAGCATTTTAATCCAGCGAACCAACGTCACTCCACCGCCCCGAATAATCAGCCTGAAATTCGTTGGAAGCGTAGGCAGGCGAATTGTCGCGAAACGCAACAAAAGAACGAGATATTAGTCGGCTGCGGCTGCGGCTGCGACTGTTGGCCGAACAGCAGTCGACCGAGGACTGACGGGGAATGGTACAGCCGACTATACGGAGAGCTGGCTGCAAGGGTTGCTGACATCCTCGACCGCAGTTGATTTCGTCCTTCCGGGCTTCCAGCAACGACCACGGGGATGCGGACGACGACGACGACGACGACGACGACGACGACGACGGCGACGACGGCGACGACGAACAAGAAGAAGGCAACGAAGACGACGACGAGTAATTAGACCACGCGTTGGAGGAACTGGATGTCCTTGTACATTGTCGCTACAATCTCTGCCGTTATCGTGATCGAGATCTCGCGCTTACCGAGCGATTAATAATCCCGTTTCCTAGATCGATGCCTTTGCATACGCCACCGCAGGATTTAATTAATCACGTATTTATTTCACCACAAGAATATCCATTATCTTGTAGTATTTTTGCACGATCGCACAGTGGGCCGGATTCACTTATTTGACACAATTTTGTTTTTTTTTAAATATGGAAATGAAATTGACACCAAAAAATAGGATAAAATTATTCCTTTCTAATGATGTGTAATTTAATATTTTCGACATTTATTTATTTATTTATTTTTCATTCTTTTTTAACTTAATTGTGAAAAAAAATTTGAAAACTATTCATTTGGTACTTTACTTAATGCCCTTTTCAATGGTTTAAATCGAATGTTCGGGAAACTTTTCGTTTCCATGTTATAAGGAAAAGTCGAAAAATAAAGGAATGCAGCCAAATATCGTTTTGTTTAAATTGAAGGCCTATCTTTTGCGCTAAACATCATCTTCTATTACTAATTAATGTGAATAATCTATTAAAAAATAATTCTGAAAACAGTCTGGAAAATTGCGACATTTTATAAAATTGACAAGGAATATATTTCAAGTCCCAACGAGTCCCGTATTTTAACAGGGTGGAATCTTTTCAGTGCACCTTCCTCTATACAATCATGCAAGAATCACTTCCCACTTCGTCCCATTTCTCAAAATATTACTGTTTGAAGTCATCAATTATTTTTTAATAGATTATTTACATTAATTACTAATAGAAGATGACGTTTAGCGCAAAAGATAGGCCTTCAATTTAAACAAAACGATATTTGGCTGCATTCCTTTATTTTTCGACTTTTCCTTATAACATGGAAACGAAAAGTTTCCCGAACATTCGATTTAAATCACTGAAAAGGGCATTAAATAAAGTACCAAATTAAAAGTTTTCAATTTTTTTTACAATTAAGTTAAAAAAAATGAAAAATAAATAAATAAATAAATGTAAAAAATATTAAATTATACATCATTAGAAAGGAATAATTTTATTCTATTTGTTGGTGTCAATTTCATTCCGATATCTTAAAAAAAATACCAAATTGGCGTCAAATAAGTGAATCCGGCCCACTGTGGATCGCCGCGACGACGAAACGTCTGAATGAATGGCTAATCTGAATGCAAAGGAGAATGCACAGGTGGTGGATGGGTGATTTTCTACTTGCCAAATACCTAATTCGGAAAAGAAGTTGTTTGCTCGCCTCTCCCTAGAATTGGGCGGCGCGACGAAATTTAACGCTAGATGGTTGAAAAGGAGAAGGGAGAAATAGGAGCATAAAAGGAAAGGGAGTAAAAGGTGGACGGGATGCTGTGAGTCGGTTCTGCGTCGGTTTGGCTCGAAGAAGCAGAAGGAGCGTGCGGTGCACGGGAGTGTAAGGAGAGCGGAATGAATCGCTGCCACTCAAGGAGCAGCCGACGGACGTGCCGGACGGGCTGACAAGGCCGCGCTCATTCCTCGCTCGTAGCTTGACCGCGCGCCGTGGCCGCGGCCGCGGCGCGCCGATGCAACGCCAGTGGAACGCCATCCGAGCACACTTTCAACCAACCGCGTCGATATAACTGTCCACTACCGATAACTACGACGAGTTACGGTTGCTAAGCGCGCCATCCTTGCTGAGATCGCGATGAGGGAGCTTCCCTGTCTCTCTGTGAGTCCACCTCTGCTTTTGCGTCTTTGCAGCATCTCTCTCTCTCTCTCTCTCTCTCTCTCTCTCTCTCTCTGTCTCTCTCTCCCTACCCATCTACCTCCACCTTTGTACCTCCCTGCCTCGCCAGTCAGTTTGTCCTCCCTCCTATCCCTCCTGCTCCCTCCTGTCCCCTCTGTTTGACGCGAGCTCACGCTCGCGACCGCGATGTACATTCGGCCGTCCATCCATCTACGTGTCTCTCATACGTAACGCGTATCCTACACTCTCGGACTCGGCTTAATTATAATACGGAGATATTTATTACCGCGCGTATCGTCTATTTCTGTCGGCGACCGTAGGAGGACCGAGTAAGCCCGGGTAAGCGATATCGCGAAAGCGACCAAACTGGCTCCGTCGTCGTCGACCACGAAATCGACGGATCGGCCGAGTCGTAGTCGGAAGAATTTCGTGCCCGTTGCAACGAGAAGTGCGGTGGCCGCGGCCGAGGGTTGACAAACCATCTGGCGAGGGAAGAAAAATTAGCAACGAGACGGGTGAAAGTAGGAGGACGATGCAGAAGAACGAGGCGGGGGACACGTGAAACGAGCCGCAGCAGCAGCGGCGGCCACTCTCGTGATTCCCGGATCGCGATGCGCCGCATGCCGCAGTCGAGTCGCGTGTTGTTCCGTTTGGATTTATGCGCGCGGACGAGTGATAAGACCGCGTCGAATAATACGCTCCTCCTCCACCTGCCAGCGGGCGGCGGCGCTGTGGCCTCCCTCATTTTTAATTCCCCACGGCCGCGGCCCGGCGGCCGATCTCGCTAGATGCTATCGCGGCCGCGGCGATTCCAGGTGAGCCTTTCAAACCGAGGCACAATGGCCCCTCCGAGCATCGCGTCAAAAGCATCCAGGTGCTTTTGCCAAACCCACTAGTTTTCCACCTCGAGTGCCCCATTCCGTCCCGCGACTCGGGTACCGCGGACCGTGAACCGCGAACCGGAACCAGGTCGCGGGGGGAGTATAGATACACCTCCGTCATGCGTTCCACGCGTTTCCATCGACGTCAATTATTCCGATTAAACGCAGTCTGGTTATGCTTGTCGGAATCAATCGGTGCGACGCAGCAAGAATAAGAAGAAGCCATCGAAGAGACCTCGCTTTCGCTCCTCTCGTACGCGTCGCATCGTAATTAATATCCCCGTCGCGACGACCTCGATCCGTCTCGTCGCACCTGGCTTTCGTCTCGTCCCGCGCACTCAAAACGATGACTCGATACGACTCCAGACGACTCCAGACGACTCGAGACGAGACTGGAATTATTAATATTCAGAAACGACACCGCCCGATCCGCCCGCCCTCCACATTTCCTTTGCGTTCGTGGGTCGAGGCTGTCCTTCTTCTCGATTATCCAGACGAGTGCGTCGAGCCTATCGCGGCTAGTACGGGAAACGTCATTCGCACGTCTAAATCAACGTCCGATCTTGCTGACAAGCCACGCTCCATACGTTTTAGTAGGTACGGAGTAGCAGCGGTATCGATCACCTTTCATTTCCACCGAGACTCAGCTTTTCCTTGTCGTTGAATTCGCCGAATCGTAAGTCGACGAGAGCCTCGCAAGCAGGCCGATCTTCTCGGTCTCTGCGCTCTTGCAACACACGCGTTACGTATTGGACTGCGGGATCCATTAACGCGGGTTTTGGCTCGTCGGAGGAACGATCGACGCGTAGGGCTTGTCGCGATCTCACCAAGCTTCGCAGAAGCGAGAGAAAGAATAAGAGTAAGAGTAAAGGAAGAGGGACAAAAGAGGAGCAAGTGGACGCAAAGTGGACGGTACGTCCCGTCCGTCGCGTTGCTGCCGTCAGATTATCGTTCTGACACTTTCCGAGTTATTCCGGTCGTATGCCTTCTCACCGTGTCGCGGGCGTTGCTTCTCTCCCAGAGAGAGGAGAGCATCATCCCTGCTGCTACTCTGCTCTCTGCTCTCAACTCTCTACCTTCTGCCTACCCCTCACTGGCTCGTCTTCCAACGACTTTCAACGTCCTCCTACCTATTCGGTGAGCGGTCGTTGGACAGATCGAGCGGGGGACGAAAGAAGACTGCCGCGAAGGTGGACGTGCAGAAAGGCAGAGAGGGAGAGAGAGAGAGAGAGAGAGAGAGAGAGAGAGAGAGAGAGAGAGAGAGAGAGAGAGAGAGAGAGAGAGAGAGACAGAGAAAGAGAAAGGGAGAGAGAGACACGGAGACGGAGAGAGCCAAGAGAATCGCGTATCTGTGTATTTGAAGTCCGGTCGACCCGTTTGACCGGTGTCGATCAAATTTCCGAGGACGAGATTATTCAAGGACGTCGACGATCGAGACAAAGCTCCTTTCGTGGCCGTGTACCCCTTCTCGCCGTCGACTTTTACTTTTTCTCTACCACCTCCATCTTTCCCCTATCCCCTTTCCCCATTTCTCTTTTCTCTCCGTCGTTCCATCTCTCTCTTGCGTTTCCCCTCGCGTTCGTCCCACCGAAAACCATCTTTCCCCAAATTACTCTGCATACCCGAAAACGCGAGTGCGAATTTAACCAGGCGCGTCCATCAATTAACAATGCAATCATCGTTCTCGATTGGATTATCATTGGGAGGACGAAAAAAAAAGAGGAACGACAATAAACGCGGGTGGAGAATGGAACGGCACGCGTAGCGACGCGAGAGAATGTCGTTTTACACGCACGCGCCTATACGTTTATCAAATTATTTCAGTTTTATACGAGCTTATCGATCGACGAAAGCGGCGACTCGTTGGAACTTGGACTGGTTCCGACGCGACCACGCAACTCTCCGTCGCGTCGCGTCGCGCCGCGTCGACACCGCACGCCGCTGCTTTCCGCTCCTCTTCCTAGACCAAATTACCGCCACCATACGTTTCCACAAGCAAAAGATACGAATGCGATTGCTCCTACCGCGGAGCACAAAGTTTCCTGCATTTCTATCCTCGACTCGTGGATAGTGCGCGAAAAATAACAACGCCGGTCGCGAGAGAACCGTGTTTCCCGACTGCTAATTATCGGGCGTTAATTGATGCAGCGCCGCGCTCGTTACGCGTCTATCATTAGGCAACGCAAGAGTGTACGCGAGCGCAGAACATCAGCGGCGCGTATTAAAATGCAAACATTCGACTCCGGTTCGGACGGTTTAATGCTTCGTTCGATTCGAGCGCGCCGACCAGGTAATTAAATCGAATGAAATTACGAACGATTAATGCTCTGAACGCGCTCGTGGGTCACGAATCGGCGCGAAATCACCGAGTTCCCGACCAAAAGTATATTCCAAAAAGAGTTATTTCATTGTCTGCAATCTGAATTTCCCCGTAACGTTCGTTGGTGTTCGTTGGCGAATCTCGTGTCTGGATTTTTCAAAATTCTGCTTGCTGTGCCGAGAACAGGTTACTGTTCTCGTCTGGGCTGCAGTTGGCTCCGAGACGAGAGGTGGTTAACCAACCGATAAAAAAGGAAAAGGACACGCGAACGGAAGGTAAAAAAAAAAAAAGGAGGGTCGGTATTATATTTTTGCGGTGTATTACGTTGTACGAAGCGTGGTAGAGCGGGTTTCATCCCCACCACGGGCGCAAGCCATTATCGCGAAATACTGCAGATGCATCTACGCACACCAACACGTATTTGGACACAATCATAGCCGCGTAGCGCGTACGAACGCAAGGGGAGACTGGTGTGCGCGTAAATTAATGCTGCTGCTGCTTGAGAGAGGGAGCGGCGCGACATTTCCCTGATGAAGTTGAGCCGCGACGCGTAATAAGGGTCGCGAGAGACGAGACGGTCCACGAACGGCCAGACGGACGGGTGGACGTTGCTGAAAGGAGAGGAACGGACAGAGCTACGGTCTAGCCAGAAGCGTAGAGGCCCGATCCGAGCCTCTACGCTGCCCGAGCAAATTGCAACGCGTTTCCTCTTGTGCGTTTCGACGCGCACAAGCTGAACAAGCTGAAGTTACCGCGTTTCGCACGTTCCTCGAGCAATGTCGACCAGGGGGTAGTAAGTAGAGTCGGGCCAAAGGGACGCGAACGCGAACGCGACGCAAGGTCTCGCGTGGTTGCGCGCGCTACGGTATCGAACGTACCAACGGTGGCTGAACTCAAGGTGGTCCACTACATCCCTGGGTGAAGTTGACGCGCGGGGTGGACCTGTCGAGGAGAAGGGTCGAGGCTGGAAGCGGACGTGACACGGCCGTCTTGTGACCCGTACCGTTCCACCGACACGCCGCTCTTTCCCCGTCCAACCCCCTCTTGGCCCCTGGCCTCTAGCCCCCGGTCCTTGTCCCACGTCCCACGTCCCACATCCCCGTCCCACGGTCCACGTCCCACGTCCCCCGTCCCCCAGTCCACATGCCACCACGCCGACCGACCGCCGCTAGTCCAGCTCTATTGTTGTTATTATTAAAGGGGGTCGTTGGGGGTGGCTGCCGCTCGGGTGAGAGGGACGATGACGGAAAGGAAGGCGGCGTCTGCAGGTGACAGATGAAACAGCTACCCTCTCCCTCGCACTCTCTCTTTAGAACCCTCTCGTTCCCTCCCGCCCTCTCTACCCCTAACTCTACCCCTCTCTCTTTCGCTCTCCTATACTCTGTTCTTTCATCGAATACACTTGTTCGTTCGTTCGCTTGCTCGGTTGCTCGCACGCATACGCGCGCTTTTACAGCAAACGGGATAGAGCGACAAACGATGGAAAAGAACGGGCTGAAGGGCAGAGAGAGAGAGAGAGGGGGAGAGAAGGAGGGCGGCGACAGGGAGGACAGGGATGGAGCTTTCTCTCTTTCGTTACTGCAAAGCTCACGTTCGCCCTTCGCGCACCACACCCCACAGTCTTTTGGTGTGTTGTTCGGTATCGAAGGTTCCAGCTTTCTTCGGATAGCCGAGTCCAATTGCCGATGCATCTCGGCAGCTACCTTGTATCGCGGCGGATCGTTTGCTTCAAACGACTGCTCCGTCGACGAGCTTCGGCAAAAACATGTACCTGCGTAGTTACGTACGTTCGACGATGAAAGTCGCAATGAACATGGAGAGAGGAAAAGAAACGCGACAGAGGTTGGTCGAGGTTAGTTTCATCACGGTCCAGTGTACTCGGGTCTGCCGACAAAATGGACACTCCAGGACACGCAAGGAATGCGTGCTCCGCGTACCCCTTGGTCGTGCTGACAAAGAAAAGAGGTCGTAGAGCCACGTACGTTTACTACGAATTCTCCCGTTCCCCTGCTCTACCGCGAGGACACACCGCCCCGGTCCGCTCCGAAATAACTCGACGTCACGGTTCGTCAGCCCCTTTAATCGCAGCCAGCACCCTGCACGGATAGGACGCTCCGGTATCCCGGCGTCGCGTCGAGTCGTCCTCCGGCTTGGCGAGACTCGAGGATCCGCCGGAGATCCATGAGAGACAAAACCAATAAACCGCCCCCGGGACGATATTCGGAAGTCTGTTGGAAGGGACTCGGACTGACTGCTCGTCCGAACCACTTGCTCTCCTTCGCGGCCCCGCGTGCCATCTCTCGCTTTTCTAGTCTTTCGGGCTTCCATGGCTGAGACTCGAAGACAAAATCCTCCCGCCAGCGTGTCTCTCCTTGCTGAATATGCAATGAAGCTTACGGGTGTGGTTTCGTTCCTTTCTTCGTTCGTCGTCCGTTTCTCCGACCGTTCCTGCATCAGTTTGTTCGTCGGAAGCTTACAGTTTCATCCTCCACCCATTATCGATCCCGGCCACGTTTATCCGAAAGAAACGGACGTCGTTCTTTGGCGAGCCCTCCCCATTACCGTTTGCTTTCAGTGGCAAACGAGAAATCGATCGGGAAATTCGGCTGCGCCGCGAGTACGGACCAAGGTTTCGCCAGTCGCCAAGCCATGTCCGTCAACTGGAATACGTCCGAAGAGTGAACGACGGTGGACGCCCAGGCGTCGTCGCCGCTCACAGCATTGATCTGTCGGACGGCTGTCTTGATATCGACGGTGGGGAGGGTCCGGAAAGGCGGCTAGGCGGCTAGGCTGCTAGGCGGCTACTAGACGGCGGCCTGCTCCTTTACCCCGCGGAATCCCACGCTACGGACGGTCGCGCGACTCCTTGTAGGCGAATAGAGTTTAGACGTGTAAACCGGTGGAGTCGGCAGAGTCGTCGCGCTTCCAAACACTCTCAGTCCGCGTTCATTTCAACTTCTTTCCGCTTCTTCCCCAGGGACGCGCAGGATCTCACTTTCCTCTTCTTGCTTCTTCCCCCGTCGCTACCCCCCCCCCCCCTCTCTCTCTCTCTCTCCATCTCGCCCTCGAAGGCAGTTGGCTGGCTCGTTGGTCCGCTGTCACGGGCAAACGTTAATCGAGGCAAATTGAACGCCGCACGGTTCTCGACGCTCGATTAACCATCCCCTCGGCGATCCTCTACCCTTCCACGATTTCCTGCGTATCGCTTGTCCGCGTGGCTCGCATCCCCTTTCGGATTTCCGAGTCACCGCGGAACATTATGCGCGGACGATTCGCGCCGACTACATCCGACTCCGTGAATTGGAAGCATCTAGCGGGATCGACGTACCTATTTTTCGTCAAATGAAATCCAACCTCCGATTAAGATCGGAGCTGCCGGTTTGCCGTCTCAGACGAAAGATCGACAAATTGACAACGAGCATCGCTTTCCCTTGTTCCCTGTAGCCGTTTATACACGAGTCACGGTAGATGTATGTACTTATGCCGGCTACTTGAGATCCGAATTTCGCTTAATCATCCGATTGCGGAGATCACGAATAACCCTAATTTTCGAACACTTCGGAACGGGCGAACAAGTTTATTGCTGAACGTTGCTCGATGAGAACGTAGGTGAAACCAAGAGGCGCGTCAATTACTATACATGTAGAGCCAAGGGAGAACTGCTCCTCCCCTAGCGGAGTTCGATTATCGCGTCCGCGACTGACCTGACCATCGTGCACATTTACTCGTCGATCGTGGACGTTGCCAAAAGCAGGGACCAGGCAGGGAGAAGGTGGAGGAAACTGGTGGAATATGCGAACCGATAGACGAGGGGAAGACGGCGGCGAGCAAAAGCAGGAGAAGGGGGAGCAGAGGAAGGTGTTCCGCACGGAGTTGAAACGGATACGTACGCGAGTAACAGGACGAGAAGGAGGATAGAGGACGGTTTAGGTTAGGTTGGTCGCCTGACCCGGTTGACAATCGATTGACGGCTGTCGCCAAGAACCTCCACCCTTTCTACCGTCTAACCCGGCAGTCCTCCCCGATCGACTCGATCCCATCAGTCTACTTCTCGCGCAGTATCCGTTCGCCCCGACGCAACGCGACTCGAGGCGACTCGACGCGACTCACGGCTCGATTAACGTTCCTTAATTATTATCTTCTGCCAACGGAAAGAACGGAAGATTATGTTGCTGACGAAGAGCAGCAGCTTCGATTTCGTCGGAATCGAGCTTCGATCGTTTTCCCCAGCGCTTGAGGAGAATGGCGGATGTCGAAGGGGACGCCGAGAGCTGTATCTTTGTCATGCGGTCCGGTCCGTCAGGTGTATCGCGACAGAAGAGGGCAACGTTTTCTCCTTTCTCTCGCAATTTAAAATTTGATCAGGCAAATTTCATCGACCTCTCTCGATGAACCGCGGTTCCTTTTCCCTATCCTCGGTCATCCGTCCGGTCATCATGACACAAGCGATAGATGCCGATGGAGAATTAGGGGGTGGAAGGTCGGGACTTGGAGGGTTGCGGATCGGGGAACTGGAACGAAAAGATTGTAGGCGGGAGAGTGCGTTGAACAGTAAAAATGTACTATACCGAACAAGCATCCCTCGTAGAAGGTACACAACCGATTACACGCGTGTACGATTGTACGACGGGCGTAGTGCGTACGAGCGTTACGCACACGATTGCCCGCCTGTCCGTGTACGAGCCTCTTTTCCACGGTCGCAGCGACCGTGCACACCGAGCAAGCTCCGCCGAGAGGTAATAGGATGGATATATACCGGGCGGTGTTGGATATTATTTGCCGAGGACAGTGACAAACGCCCGTCAACGTCATTTCCACTCGCAGCGTCGCGTCGCGTCGCGTCGGTCGGCTTCCTCCAACAGCACCGGCACAAGCACCGCGCGCGCGGTATCACCCTCTATACGAGACACCTTCGCCTCTTGCACCACCATCTCCACCATCTCCTCTGCCTCTTTCTCCCATCTCTCGCTTCTCCTTGCTTGTTCCTCTCACGGGAGGCGAGCTAGAAACGTGACGGGCATATCTAGTCCTGGACCTACTCGTCGTCTCTGCCAGCCATCAAGAGACGCCTCTGGTGACTGCGTCGCTAGTCCCCCTCCTGCCTGGGTGCCTACCTCTTCTGTCACGCGTGTACCTCTTCTCTACGCAACAATCGCGACTCGCCCCCCCCCCCCCTCCCCCCCGGTTCTCCACCCTGCCCCCGTCGAACGATACCGGTACCGATGTCGAAACGCGTTTCGAGATCGCGACCTCGATCGAATAAACAACACGGGGGAGCTTGGTCGAAATTCGTCGCAGAGGTCGTTGAATTTTAGTGAATTTCAGTGAATTTCGGTGGATTCGAGACACGACCGCTGCGGCGGCGTGCCGAGAAATCGTCCGAGCGGTCGGGAAGAGTGGAGTTAGTTAGGCAGAAGGGTGTACGATAACCGAGGTAGGTAGGAAGGGGGTACGACGACTGGAGAGCGGACGGGAGGAGTCGGGGAGCGTAGGTAGTCATTATGTGGAGGGAGGTGACGTCACTGACGGTGACGGATGGCTACACGTCAGGCAAGTATAAACCCCATGGTACCCAATAAATTATTGCAACTATAAATTACTTCTGTGCTCACGATATAATGCCACGGCTACCGCCGCGGCGATGGTGTGCGTGCACGCGCACGTACACGCGTGTCTGCTGTCGCGTCGATGCCAAAGGTGGGGCGTGCAAACAAAGGTGGTGCGATCCCGAACTAACTAGCCACGGTATGGCCACAGCCAGCTAACCAGCAACACGATCCTTCTTTTCCCTGGCGTTTCTTCACTTTCGTTCCTGCTTTCCGCGGCGGACCTTTTTTCAAGGACCACAAAATGAAAATTACGCGCTGTCCAAACAGCAACATCGTGTAAATTTATTCGCGCGAAAAACAGTACTCCGGTGGTTCCTTCTCCGTCGTTACCAGTGAGAACCACTGATGCGACATAATCCCGACCAATTCGTAATAAATATCGTTGCGTCGGTCTGGTTCGACGGTATTGCTGTATCTGTCTCTCATCTCGATGCCTTTGGGGGGCTAAGAAGCGAGGCGAAACGGCGGTTGAAGGGGCAGAGGGAGGATATTATGGGCGAGCGAGTGAGTTATACGCCTTGCCGCATGTGTGTCGCATAAATCTGCTCCGACCTCGGTACCGGCCCCCTTACCACTGCGCTGGAACAGTTTCTAGACTTTCCTTCGGTACCAACGACTACTCGAACCGAACCGAACCGGCTGACTAACGGACTGACGGACTGGCGAGCTGACTGGGTTGCCCAACTGACTGTGACGGACTGACCGATCGATACCGTACTACGCGTCCTTCGTCGTAGGTACTTGGAGCAGCCAGCAAACACTCCATTGCCGAATTCGAACAGTTGGAACAACTGCTTTGTACGGAAAGTAATCGATATCTACACATCCCGTTTCTCGCGAGGTTCGCGCTGCGTTAGTAAAATTATTTATAGTCGTATAGTATCATTTACGAAGAGGTATCGTCGCTGACGATGACGAACCGTGACAAGGGGTGGGGGTAGAAATTCTTTCGCCGTGGCAATTGCCGCTCGCTTGTATTTACGGAGGAGGGAGGAACGGTGGAAGGAAGGGTGAAGAGATCGAGAACCGGGCGCACCTGTCCTTCCGTACATCAGCCGTCCGTCATCCGGAGGACGGATCGCTCCCCTGTCTGTGCGTAGTCTTCTCCCGAACGCCCGTCCGTCCGTTCGCTCGTTCGTTGAACGCAGTCTCTCGCGCGTACCACGAGGCATCGCACTTATTTACGTTGACACAATATTTATTAGGACGGATCGGTGAGGCGGTCGTTTGCCGGTTCGTACGAGGCAGCAGCCTATTTCGGGAGCGACTCCTCGCGGCAGAGTCCGGCCAGTCGGTCGTCTCGCGGGATATCCACTCTTCTTCGGGATTAAGATACAGGCCGGTCACGCGCCTTATTTTTTGACGGCTGTCACGGCGCGTCGGCCGCGAGAAGACGGGTCGTTGTACCCGATCGCGGTCGGCCGCCCGATTCGGGAGAAGATCGAACACGGACGGATCAGACGTCGCCCACGACGGGGGCGTAGCAGGCAAACTTGGCGTCGAAAGAATTTGAGAATCGTTTGTCCGAGGGAAAGCCGAGTTACTGGGCTGCTCGCTGCTCGCTTCTCGCGCGACCACTTCGCGAGGGGTACGACACAGAGAGGCTGTGTAAACGAAACGATAACCGGACGGATCGACACCAGCTGCTCCGTGTTTGTTGCCGGTTCTATAAATAGAGCGGTTCACTCGCTCTTTCCCGCGTGCGAGCATCATCCGTCTCGCGATCCTTTCGCTCTCTTTCTGCATCTCTTTCTCCTTCGTATCCTTTCTTTCTCGCACGCCCTCACACCCTCACACCCCCACGCTGCCGGCCTTCCATCGACATTTTAATTCTCTCTTTCTTCGTCTCTCGATCGTAGCTGACTCGAGGGACGTTGCTTCGCTGACAATTATTGTTGTCACGGCCTCTGCACCGCCAGTCGGTAACAGGAGTGACATTTCGAAAGGCGGCATGACGGAGAGTGGAAGAAAGAGACGCGAACGATGAGGAGATTCGGAGGTTACGGGCGAAGAACGAGAACAGGGGGGGAAGGAAGGGAAGGAAGGGAAGGATGGGAAGAAGAGTGACGGATATCGTGATGAAGGCGTCCTCCTGTCATCTCTCCTCTTCTACCTCGCCAGGCCGTCGCCCCGCGGCACCTCGACCCTGTCGAGTGTCCGCCGACACCGCGACACCCCCTCGTTTCCGTCGCTATCCATGCTTCCAACTTCCAATGCTTCTTCTTCTTCTCCCGAACCGCGCCCGGTTGCACGCGCTTCTCGAACGTAGCGGTTCCAAACCGTCGCGCGCAAAACTCGTCTGCGCCGATGCTTCCTCGTCAACGCCAAGAGAAGACCTGTAGCGCGGCAACCGAACCGCGCGAAACGAGTTTGCGGATTCCAGCTTTTTAAGCGGGAGCAGCCGCAACAACGGCAGCACCTACGGCAGTCGCGCATCGATCATCACTGTCGCCTGTTGCACCATCGCATCGGATGGACGGACGGATAGACGAGCGAGCGAGCGAACGAACGAACGAACGAACGAGCGGTCGGCCGGTCGGTCTTACCGGACGCATGTTCCATCATCCATCATCCATCATCCAGTCGTTCTACCTGCATCAACGGACGCACCTACGGCGCGACCGTGCACGCCCGATCATTAATACCATTCGGTCAAGTACCCGCGACACGATTCACTCGATCCAGCCACTTCCCCGTGCTTCGACTTCCATCAAGAACGGTATTGCAAAAGACCACCGGTGGCAGTACCGTTAGACCGGGATTTGTGGCCACCGAAGCTAGGGGTTGCGCTACTGCCTCAACCACACTCGTAAACTCGCGCTAGTATCTCTATGTACTTTTTTAAAAAAAGGTACAAAAAGGAGCACCATGTATACGTGCGCAAAGAACGGCAAATTAATAATCCCATCAAAAAGAATCATCCCATTTAAAAACATGGTCGTAAATGAATATTTTTACAAAACTAATGATATGCAAAAATGGCGCCAATTATAACAACGGCTATTTTTACAAACAATCGGATTTAAATTGAATAAAAAATTCGTCATTGGAAAAACAAAAAAGATAATAATATTAAGCAGAAATTTACTACCATTTGTCTTGTGGCAGGAAATTTAAATGCTAATGGTATTATTTCAGCAAAAATTAACGAAGTGATCCAATATTTTGAAAGCACAATTTATTGGTGTTGGAATAAAATTAATTTAGTATGTTTATTGGTGAATTAAAATATTGTTAATAGGAAACTAATAAAATTAATGAATAGCGTGGCAACTACTGTGAAATTTAAAGTATTACGAATGTCTTTCACAAAAGATTGAAAAGAATCAAGGGGGATGTGTTTTCAGCGTACTCTCTTCATTAATCTGATTCGCTCTACATTGCAAGCAGTCCGCCATAATTTTCTTAATTCTTAATGCTACGCCTTTTGACAAATTTTCTCCATTTACCTTGTTTGACAAATTTCCTGAAACTTGTGCGAAAGAAGATGCTTATCTGTCTATCTAACCTTCTCCGGATAACCTTCAAGCCTGTGCACCCTCTTCATTTCTATCCAAGTCTGTGCCAGCCCTTCATTTCTATAAGATTTACATAGAAACTCTAAATTAAAAAAAATTTGCTGGTATAAAAATATCTGGCAATTTAAATGCAATTTGTTACAATACATGTATTATTTTGTACATGCGTGGTACAAATTTCCAGAAACTTGTGCGAAAGAAGATACTTCTCTCTCGAACCTTTTCCGGACAACTTCCAAGTCTGTGCGTCCCCTTCGTTTCTATAAGCTCTACATAAAAAGTCTATTACAAAATTTTGGCGACTTACCTTGTTAATTCAGACAATAATTCAGTGTCCTATATGTAAAAACTCGTGATATTTCAAAATTTTTGACAACTTACCTTATTTGACACTTGACAGGTTATGATTGATTGACACTAGCTAGGTTTACCAGCGACCCGAACGTAGCAGCTTTTTGTCTTTTCCGTGCTGCGTGAATTGACCGTACATTTCTTCACCCTTACCACGCTCCCCTCTTGCCTACACTGGACGATAACGATTTTCTTAATCGAAAACTCGCCAAATTGCAACTTTGCATTGAAAAATCTCAGCTGATAAGGCGCGTAGGAACAAAATGAAGGCACTTTTGTAATGCAAATCAAACCCAAGCTATCCATTGAGATGATTAAAAAATTAATCGGATCAGCCATTATTGCGATTCGATAATCGAAGGGTTCTTGATAGCGGTGCGTGGCGTTATAGAGGCACTCTGTGTCTCTTGAAATATAACCGCCACTCGTCTATGTAAATATATCCGCCACTCGATCATTTCGAGCATTGTTCCGTCCTCGCGCAGAGTCTACTTCTTTGCAAACGTAGCTGGCGTTGATCCGTATTTAATCGTTAATGATGATTTCTTTTGCCCGGGAAACGGTAAGGGTTCTCACCTGTCCGGCGAGCTAGTTGGCGCGAGTCTCGACTTTTGCGCCACCGAGTTGCTCCAGGTCCATCGCTCACCGTCGCATCGCGTCGGCTCGACGTGTCCGTCGCGCTTCGTCATCTTCCACTTTCACCGAACACCCATCCCATTCATACATACATGGACTGTTCCCCCTCGATGAAACCATGTCGTCGCGACTTTGCCGGGGCGAATCGTTCGTTGGCTGCTGACTCGTAGACGGACAAGCTGCCAGACGTGGATGCGACATTTGAAAACTTAGACGGGGTTATTCCACGAGTCGCGGGACTCGCCGTATCGCGAGGAAATCGCACCGCGGACGATAAAGTCCTCGCGATCGAAGAGTACGATAAACTATAGCAGGTGAAGCGAGCGATGGGCTAATCCCGGCCGTGGCAATTTACCTGCGGAACGGGCCATGCCATCACCATCACCATCACCATCAACATCGCCATCCTGCTCTGTTAAGGCGCGCAGCTCTCATTGTCGCAGATATGCTCGGTGCAGCGAGGCTCCACTGCTCGATCAAGTCGTAGTCGAACGAAATGAAAAGCACGGCTTCTGCCGCGTAATATTCCCGCGTACTTGCCGCGACTTTGTTACGAAGGGAAACGACAATTTTGCAGCCGAAACGCCAGCTCGGGAAATCCGAGATCTCGCGGCTTGCCGTTTCGAAGTCTAGGGGGGCGAGGTTCGAGAAGAGAAAAGGCGAGAATGAGCGTGCGCTCGTGTGCATCTCGCAGGGGAGAAAGAGAGATGGGGGACGGGGTGGATGTAGTACGGGGACAAGGGAACGGTGTGAGAGAAAAGCAATCGGGGCGACGTGGATTCGGGGTTTTCACGGGCCTTGTCGATCGCGCGAGATTGAACGAGGCGTGTCCAAGTGCCGCGACTTTCGAATATCCCCATTGAAAATTGAAGGGGGAGAATGCTTTGCGTCGATTCCGTTACGAGCTGCTGCGAGGCCGCTATTGTTTTTCGACCCACTGCCGAATCGTATTTTTCTTCTTTACACGAATGCGTTGGGCACGCGTGTCGACCGGCCGTCCCGATCCAACGTCTTAATCGAGAGGGTGCTAGCGAACGGGGAGAAAGAACGGTGGTTCAGCTATTGGGTATTCGCGAGACGGACGGTGTATTCTTTATGCAGCGGTGGAATCGTGATTCGTAAGCCGAAGCCCGTTCTGGAAGCAGGACGAGGAGGCCGAGGGAACGCGGTGGCGCGGTGGCGCGGTCGGCCGATGGAAGGAAGCGATTCGACAGGCTGATGGAGTGAGTGTTGACTTAGGATAACAGTCGCCTCATCGGTCAATCAGTCAGGTAGACTACGGTAGGTCTACCGTAGGTGCTCCGTCTTCGGTTCGGCCCTGTCGTCTCGTTCGGACGGCTAAGTGACTCACGAATCCGACCACCCGACGTTCCGGTTCGGAAGACAAAGCGATTGGAAAAAGAAGCAAAAGAAGAAGCGAAGAAGGGCAAGCGACGTCGAGCGAATCGGGCGAATCGAGACTCACATCACCGTTCGCGGATACAAGTACGAGATCGGCCGAGTCGCAAATATAGGTACTACTTAGGGACCTCGAGATGAGAGGCCGCGGATCGCCAACTGCTTCGGCCGGCTCGAACGAAACGATTCGCGAAAACGGGAGTACTATACACCGCGAGCCTCGTCTTCAACACGTTTCGAGGCCGTTGCGAGGATTCAAGAGCCGGTTGCTTCAAGGGGGAGGAGTGGTAGAAGAGGGAGAAGAGGGAGATGGAGAAGTAGCGAGGAGCGGCTGGAAGAAGGACGGAGAGGAGAATGAAGGAAGGAGAATGGATTCACCCGTCAGTCACTCTCTGGCAGACCGCGAGAGAATCACAATGCGGAGCCTCCCTTTGCTCTTCCTCTCGGTTCATCTCTCTTCGTCCTTCTGTCCGACCGCCCGTTCGCTCGTCCGTTGCTTCGTACGTCCGTCCGTCTGTCTGCCTGCCTGTCTGTCCATCCGTTCGTCTCCTCGTCTGCCTCCTGTCACTCTCCTCGCCAGCCTCCCGACGGCTCTCGCATCAGGAATTCATCTCCTCTCCTGTCCTGTCCTGCCTTGTCCTCCTGCGTTGCTCCTTTTGTTCCTTCCTTTCCCCCGTGCCGCTCTATAGCTTGGCGGCTCGCTAGCTTTCTCGCTGCCATGGTCGCTACTCGTTATTACCTACGTGCCGCTTTATTTCCGGTGCGTGGCTCCCCCGATTGCTCGCTATTCGGCTAGATCGCGACACCCAGCGCTTCAATTCCTTCGTCTCCCAGTGGTGTTCATCGAATCGGTCAGCGTGCCGTGGAGTTCGTCCACGGATCGAGACGAAGATGACGCGCAAATGAGGCGGGCGCAAGAACAAGTCGTTATCTCAATTGCCCCCGTAAACAATTAAGCTCATGCGTGTCGCTGTAAATTTTCGCAGCGCACGATGCTTTAACAACGAGTCTAATTACTGGCAAACGTAACTGATTTAATACGCCGCTGGTGCATAAATTTGAACGGGACGGGAGTTGACGCTACCGTAATACTTGGCCGCATTAAAATTTACGACCCGATCGTCTTCGCCGAACGCTCGTAATCACCGGGTGGTTTAGGCGCACGAACGTTTCAACGGGATTGCTCGTTTCGCGACGACAGAGGAGCACGCGATATAATTTCGAAAGCGCCTGGAAGCAGTGGCCGGCCGCGGCGCGGCGCGACGAAACAGACTCCCTTCTCGGCAATTAGGAGGCATCGATCTCGTGGTCTCGTCGTTTCGTCGTCCAGCCGAGTCGCGAGCGTGACCATCGTGCTGCTGTCGAGCGGCTCCGCGGCTCTCGGCTCGCTCCTACCGAGTACGGATACTCGGACACTCGAACACTCGAACACTCGGACACCCGGATACCGGTTAACCAGTAATCCAGTACTACGTCGTATCGACACGTGTACGGGCATGTTCCCCGTTACCGGTTAGCCGTATCCAGGTACAGACGTGGAGAACCACGAGAGGAAACAAACGGTCGGAGTGAGTTGCTGGATAGATGCTCAATGTACCTCATAGCCAGGGAAAAAGGGGGTGCGAGCGAGGAGGTGGAGGCGTCGGATGGAAGGGAGAAAGGGACGGAGATTGAGCGAAAAAGTAAGACGAGGAGGGCAAGGATTCGCTGATAAGGCTAATTATTGTTGGGCATCGTGTACCGACAGCGTATTGGTGCGGGGCAGTAGGATGATCGGAAGAAACACTACCAAGATTGGGGGCAGGAGTGAGATCGAGAGGTAAAGGGAATGGCGAGTTGGTACGGGATCGGATCGGATCGGATCCGCGTGCACGTAACTGCATAGAGTTGGCGCGGAGGCGAAACGAGAGGGTAAACTGTCGTCCGTGTCTACTAATGTATCCCGGTGTTTGGTAAGGCGCAACGTTTGGTCGAGCCGAGTACGGGAGGAGCAGATATCGTGCAGCAGCATCTCCGCGCCGCACTGGTCGCGGTGCCAGGGCTCGGCCGCGGCCGCTTTCCAGCTCGGTACGCCACGCTCCTTTTTTCTCTTGTATCTTTCCCGAGGTTAGATATGCAACCCCGTAGAGCCTCCTCGTTAGCGGCCTGCCAATGGGGGATTCACGATCTTACCTCGCACAGCCATTTGCATTCTATTCCGTTCGCCGGACGAGATCTATCTCGGCGCCGATTTTCTCGATACCAGGCAGTTATCGACTTTCGCCACTCTTTGGGAGAAATGTACAGGGATTCTCTCACGGAAAGGGAGGGAAGAGGAAAATGGAAACGAGGCGAGACGAGACGAGACGAGAGGAAACAGAGAAGAGAAGAAGAATGTTTGTAGCGGGCGGAGCTGTCCGCCGGTGGTCCGCCCTGGTCCCTCGACTTCTCGCGTATCCCTTCTCGATACGAGTTCGGTTCCAAAGAATGCTCGTACTTTTCCTTTTGTTGCCGTTCGTTGTCGTTTTCCTCGTTCTCGTCGTCGACGTAGCCGTCTTCGTGGTCGTTGGTCGTTGCTTCTTCGGGCACCTCCCGTTGCTGGCTGGATCGGCAGGCAGCAGCAGCAGCAGCCTCTTCCATGGAATCGTTCACGGTCGCGCAGGGCTCCCGAGGGCCGCTACGGGTGAGAGAGACAATGGACAATGGGGACATAAATCTGCGTAATTAGTTGCCGATGCCTCCGCGGATCAATGCGCGATCTCCTTTCCCTCCTTCTTCCGTGACCCATCGGCGAACAAACGATCGTTTGGTTGGCCACTCGGCAAAGTAGGACGGTGCTCTTCGTCCTGCTTGTCCCCACCCTCACGAAAGGGAGGTGTGCTCGCTCCTTTCCGCCTCTTTCGCTTTCTTCGGCAGAACATCGGCATTCCCGGCTTCTCGGCTTCTCGGCTTCTCGTCTCGCCATCTCGAACGCGGACGCGTCGCGGGATCAAGATGGCGATGCCCGTCGCATCCCTCGGCATCCCTCCGCAAGCAATGCTTCCCAATGTAACTCGCGTTCCGACTAAAGGGCAAATGGGGGATCGACCGAGGGAGAAAGGCGGCCGCGCAACCCACTTTTGGCAAAATGTCGCGACGACGAAGGGCGATACCACGGCCGATTCCGTGTCTCGTTATCGAAGATTCCGACGCAGAAGCGATTTGATTAAGAGTCATAATGCGGAGAACGGCAGACCGGGGCACACTCCACAATGGCCTGCCGTGATCTCGCTTGACGCATCCGATGCAGTCTCGCCGCGTTTCGCACCCTCGCGTCGTTCGCCACGTTGACATCGTTGTTGTGCCGCCGCCGTAGTTGCGAAAGGCTGATAAATGAGCCGATAGCAGCGTTCCATTGCTCAACATTCGTGCCTCTTTGCACAGCTGCTCGATACTTGGCTTGGTTGTTTCCCAATTTCTCCGTCCAAGCCGTGTCATTCTGAACGGTCGCTGTCGCACGATTTTACCGAGTTCACCGATTTCACCGATCATCCGATTTTTGGTTGCAGGGGAGGACGGAGTCGAAGGCTCAGGACCCGGCACGGACCTTCAAGGGGAGGAGGGCGATTGCGCGGAGGATGACGGCCCCATTAGCCCTAGCGAGAGGGGTTGCGCGGCTGCAGCCAAAGAGGAAGAGGATGGGGACGCGACCGATGAGGAGGAGGACGAGGACGCATCACCGCCTACACCACCGCCTTCCGCTACCGCGAGACTGAATCCCACGATACTGAGGGACACGGGACCCCAGGACAGGTAAACCTGCACTTCTCCAAACTACGGGAAAACCGCGGCGAGAGTCGAGAGTCGAGAAAGGCGAAGCGTACACCGAGCACGTAACAGGACGGAAGGGGCGGCCGTGAAAACTACCTAGGGTAAATCCGAGAGACGCGGTCGACCTAATATAAAATGGCTATTAAAACTAATATAGATATTACTTATTTTATCAGAACAAACCTATATGACAGCTGACTACCTCTCCCGAGGTGCCGGGAAAAATGGTTTTCGTCGTTGGCACAGACCACTCGCATAATTATTCATAGAATATTAACAAAGGATAAAGCAAAATTATTTATGACTGAACACAACTACAGATTCATTGATATTTAATTTGTTTACGCTCAACAATTAAAGAACACATCTAAGAAACAGTGAACTACCTACTGGTGATTAGCAAGGCAAATGAATACAAAAATGAATAAATAAACTAAATAAATAAAAATAATAATAAAATAATAATAAAAAATAAAAAAAATAATAAAAAATCATAACTCGACGATCTCACCTTTCTGCAGCGAGAGATGATCTTCTCGATAGCATTGTCCCTCAATATCTCTACTATCTTATTACCCCAAACATTAAATGAAAATAAACATAGAAGTATATTTTAAATACGATTCTGTAAACCGCTGTTTGACAAAAGAGGTTAAAGGTAACTTCACTTTATAGCCTAAAAATCTAAGAAAACATGCTATTCATTCAACTGTTTGGCTTCTAGAGAAATAATTGGTTTTCACTTTAAGGCTGTCGTCTCATTTTTGTTATGGTCCGAATCGATCGAAGCGTCCCCAGTAAACAAACGGACCCTAATGAAACTACTGCGATCGATAAAAAGAACTTGTACAGAGATGACATCTCCAGGTACACTGGGTAGACAAATTTTTTTTAACGCATAGTTGCCACATGTTCTGTTCTCTCTGTCTCTGCCGCACTGTTGCCACAGAGTTCTCTCTTTTTATCGAGAAGTCTTGAAGGAATACAGCACGAGAACAATAATGAAAGATAGAGAGGTCCTGGAGTGTAAGAAGGAAAGATGAAAAGATACCAAACCTGACACAATTTGAATTATCATTATTAACGATATTACGCATAAAATTTATTTGCAGAATTGAAAGCCCGTTTTGTTCAAAGTAGTCCGATTTAAATTATTTTCTGTCAATTTAATCGGCAGAATCACTTTCATATTGATACGATGAAAAATAAAGAAATTCTGTTTCTGCATAATCGATTATACATCGCCGAGCAACTCCAGGCGACAGATTAGACGGGACCTCAAAAATGAAGGCCTTCGATTAAAAAAATTATTTGTAACTGATGCATGAATTCCCATAGAATAAACTGATTCATCCGCGGCGTTTCAAATAAAACTAAGTAACTTTGTGTTATTTTTATTCAACGACAAATAAAAACAAAGTTTCTTTAATTTGATAAGTTATTTCAATAATTTATGAAACAATACTAATTTGCGGATCAATATCCCTTCTAAACTTCGCAATTCTTATTATCTTCTCTCATTCTGTGCAATATTTATGTTTGCTTGTGAAAAAATATAATGATATGATTGTTCAATGATTGTTTATTTTGTTTGTTTTAATAGAATGTAAAACTTTCACATTTTCTATCGTATCGGCATGAACGTTTCAGTAACATACTGCTGAGATTTTCCAGATAAAAATGAATTTAAACACGGTATAAATCAGATTATTTTTCAACAATTTTAATCAGCTTCGATCCTCGGTTTGTTTGTATTTTTGTCTGTTTGATGTATGTATGGTTCAAATCTGGCAACTCAAATTTAACCAACTTCCAACTATTGAGTTGTTTTGAAACTTTGCAAGCGTGCGTAGTTTCGATGACAATACAATATTTAAAAAAAAATTAATCACGAATGGGTGAAAAAATTACCCAGTCATCGATAAATATAACCCATAACCACAAAACGACTTGGAATAAGCCACTCGCGTTCTTTACGAAAACGACAAAAAACCGCTTCGTTCTGAACGCTAGTGGAATGGAATCGCGATTTCGGTAGTAAATACACAATTTATATCGAGCAATGATTCGTTACGTTCGAATAGGAAAAAAACTGTAGTACAAGGAAAGAATTATTTTTTAGTCTTTAGTGCATTTTAATTTAGTTTTTAGTGCATTTTGAATAAAAAAGTTTAACATAAAATTTTTTTATATTATTTTTTAGCATTATTAGATTAGAAATGTTATCAGACATTATATTAGACATTTATCTTTAATTATCTAGCGCAGTTTCAGAAATAACCCGATTTATACCGTGTTTGAACTCATTTTAATCTGGAAAATCTCAGCAGTATGTTACTGAAAACGTTACGTTTTACATTTTATTAATACATAATCCAATACAAGCAATACTGTATGCCGTTCGAGCCGAGGCTCAAACCGAGATCAGAAGCCACCGCCGAACAGCCCAAGTCCTCAGCACGAAGAGAGATCGCGCCGGTTCGGATAAACACGTTACCGAAAGTTATTTAAAATTTCTAAGCCTTCGAATAAAAGCCGAATAAACTGCGGACAAAGATGAAAACCTTATTCGAAGGTTCGAATAAACGTTCTTCGAATAAAAAAATTATCTTTCGCCGTCGAATAAATTCACTTCAAATAAATTTATTTATCCGTGGTGCTTCGAATAACGGATAAACATAAAGTATTTTTCATTTGAGTTAATCCAGATATTATCTTTGCCCATCTCTGTTCTCCAGCCGCTTCGCCGTGATTCATTCAAGCCTCTCTGACGACAAAATAGTAATAGGAGAAATTTCGGCAACTGCGCGATTCGACTCTCAATACGTCTCCGCAACTATGTCTTTCCTACATTTATCGGCTAGCTTGGGCTTCCACCGGTTCTGATGCAGCCTCATTCTGTCATTTCTCGGGTCTGTCTCAGTACACGAGTCATAAATTCATTATTATTTCAACGTACGGTGCTTATTAGCGTTCAATCGCACCAGACCCGCCTGTACGAATGTCTACTGGAGGCAACTACACCCGCAAAAACTTTCGTCTTGCCGATTCCACGGCGTAAGTTGGTTAAAACGGTTTGTTTGCTACATCGCGTATACGTACACGCTTTTCCTAGCTTGTGTGAGCGTAGGCACACATTCAAGGCCCGATGAGACGGCAGCCTTAACGCATTTTTACGTATAGAGTCTGAAATATAGCGATCGACCAACTCTACGACCCGACCGCGTCCCCCGGATTTACCCTATACCACGATACGGACGTAAATTTCGGTGAACACGGCTCGCTTCGAACTCATTAGCCGGTGCTTTACCCAGAGCTTCGTCATAAACCGCCTAAATCAACGAGAGCGGTGCTGCCGTTCGCTTTGAAGTCGCCGACGTCGGGCGCCCCTTGTCGTGTACACACACGGGTATTCTCGTTGTTTGAGCGCAACGAATCGTCACGGAACCGTGCCGCGCACGAGCGAGGCATGGCAAACGCCGTTCGCTGCCTGCGCAAGGGAACGAGATGAACGGAGAGAGAGAGAGCAAATAGATGCAACGAGCGAGAGAGGGGGGGGGGGTGGCGGAGAGGGAGAGAGACAGAGAGTGGCGGAACGGGGCGGCGTTAGTGGGAAAGCATTGGCGACACGGGGAGAGAGAGAGAGAGACAAAGAGATAAATAAGCCGGTGCCAGACTGATATCGGTGACTGCCGTGCGACGTCATACAGCTAATAGAGATAGGCACGTGTTGTGCGTCGGTCTCTGCGTCGGCGATTCCACTAACGCCGTCGGTGACACCGCTCCGGTACCGCTTTGCCGCATCTACGATTGCGAAACGGGGGCGGCGGTGGCGGTGGTGGATATGTGCCGGTGGCGGGCTGCAGCGCTGGCGCCTCCGGACCCCGCGCCAGCCCGCCAGCCCGCTAGCCCCCCGAAAACTTCCCCTGCATGCGTGCCGGTGCTCCCCTTTCATCTCGCGGCACGCATTCGCTATTCAGTCAGCAGCAGTCAGTTACGAGCGAGCCGTCGACACGTCTGCAACCTCTCGGCCGCTCTCTCGCGTCGATCTCGAATTCGCGACGTATGCCCGCGACAACGCGTTCATGTTTGCCGCCTATTTGCCGATTTCTTCTGGGACCTCGCTGATCACTCGCTCCTCAACTTCCGATCTTTGCACCGACTACATGCCAACGAGTCTTTGACAGGTATCGATTTATCGCGATTCATTCGCGTGGGACACGCTCACTCTTCCAATATACGCTACGATCTGATCCGATCCGATCACACAGTGTTGTAGTAAAATAGTTTGAGGGATTTTGCAGAACCTGCAGGTACGGTAGTTTTTCGGAATATGTGCAGTAGGATGGTCCATTTTTTTTCCAGTATAAAATGTAGGATTTCCACAATTTTGCTTTTCTTCCAAACATGCTAACTAACATCTATGCAAAATTTCAGCCTAATTGGACAATATTTAGAGGTCGCTAGACTTAGTCGTCTTTAGGGGCATGGGAAAGAGTTTCTGTCTGGTTTCCAATTAATGACACTCCAGCTGACGTCCTTGTAGATTTGGGGATACTAGTGGACCTGACACAGAAACATTTTTTTTTACGCTATTAAGCAATAATATGTAGATACTTAATTGTGTAAAATAATCGTAGCGACTTGTAAATGTGGTACATATGGGCCAGTTTTTGATATCCTGGCTTGTGGAGAGCAACGAAGAATAAACACAAATTCCCATTAAGGGAACAAAATTCTAATGAAAATTTTTTTTATTTTTTATTGCTCTCCACAAGCCTGTTTTTGCTCCTTACACCAAAAGAAGTGTGAATATTAAAAACTGGCCCATATGAACCATATTTACAGGTCATTACGATTATTTTACACAATTATGTATCTATATATTATTCCTTAATAGCGTAAAAAAAATGTTTTTATGTCAGGTCCATTAAGTAGTATCCACAAATCTACGAGGACGTCAGCTGGAGAGTCATTAATTGGAAAGCAGACAGACACTTTTTCCTTCAATATTGTCCGACTAGGCTGAAATTTTGGACAGATGTTAGTTAGCATGTTTGGAAGAAAAGCAACCTTGTGGAAAATCTACATTTTATACATGAAAAAAAAATGGATCACCCTAACGTTAATTCTCGAGCGGGACCACTACGAAGCGATCACGATGTTACCGTCCTCGATGGCAGCGTCAAGTAGTCTAAATCAATGATAATACCGACCACGATCGATCGTTCTTCTCCTTTCCCTCGTAACGTTGTTCCTTTATGTTTCATGCTTTCAGAGAGCCAATGAGTCCGCGCTGTCCCTCGAGAGACTCTCGGGAATCGTCCGGTCCGGCGACCGGCAGCCCTCCACCGCCCGCGACGAGGAGTAGCGCGAGTCCGGTTAGTCCGAGCGGCATCGTGCCTCTTCCGCTCGCTGGTCATCCCCTGCTACCGCCACATTCCGCGGCGATGATGGCAGCCTATCTGCAACAGACTCACCAGAGGCTGCTGCTCGGCCACTCGCCGTTGTCCCGCGGCTCGGTGTCACCGTTGGTCTCCTCGTCGTGTTCGCCACCGGCCGCTACTCCCGGCCTCCTCGTCTCGCCGAGCAGCGTCGGCGAGGTTTCTCCGTCGGCCACACCGTTACCCGCGGTCCTCGACTTCAGCACGAGGAAGGCTTCCTCGACCGAAGACGACGAGGACGAGCAGATACTGAATCTCAGCAAACCACCGACTCCCTCCTCCTCCACGGAGACGAACAACGGGCCACTGGATCTGTCGGTGCCGAGCAGAAAGCGGCCAGGCCCAGAGGATTCTCCACCTCCGCCAGTCCGCAAGTCCTCGAGGCTGACTGGAAGCGCAGCGGTCGCGCTCGCACACCAGGATCCCGCTCAAGCCGTGACAGGCGTCGGCGTCGGTTTCGGCAGGCCTCCGGTGGTCTCGCCGTGGACCTCGCCCGTGGTGGCCTCGCACTTTCCTTACTTCGCAGCCGCGGTCGCGGCGGCGGCTACTAGTCAGCAGCAGCTATCGCCTAAGAGCACCGCAGGCGTAGTGGATCACCACCAGCTTTGGAACGGCAAGATGAAACCACCGTCCGCGTTAGACAAGCCCTATCAGCCAAGCGAGGCGACCAAGGCGCTCGAGAAGATGAGCGAGCTGAGTAAACTGGGCGGCGAGGATCTGTTTAGAACGGCGTCGAGCGCTGGGGCTGGAGGTCCTACCGGGACCTCCGTCTCTGCCTCCGCCTCTGCCTCTGCGGCCGCCGCTGCCGCTGCGGTGGCTGCTGCTGCTGGAAACGCGACTGGTTCGACGTCCGGCAGCCGACACAGCGCTTGGCAGTCTCATTGGCTGAACAAGGGGGCCGATCAGGCCAAGGACGTGCTCAAGTGCGTCTGGTGCAAGCAGAGCTTTCCCACGCTGGCCGCGATGACGACGCACATGAAGGAGGCAAAGCACTGCGGTGTGAACATGCCGGTGCCGGCTGCCGCATCGGCGCTTCATCCCCAACAGACGAACATGCCGAGCATTCCGCCGACGCCTCTGTCGTCCCATCAGCCTCAAACGACATCGTCGAGCAACAGCGGTGCCGGCTCTGGGGCCACTCCAAGCAGCAAGCAGAGTCCATCCGAACTGAATTTACTGATCAAGGAGACGATGCCGTTGCCGCGAAAGCTGGTCCGCGGGCAGGACGTGTGGCTCGGCAAGGGGGCCGAGCAAACCAGGCAGATCCTCAAGTGCATGTGGTGTGGCCAGAGTTTCCGTTCCCTAGCCGAGATGACGTCGCACATGCAGCAAACTCAACACTACACCAACATTATCTCCCAGGAACAGATCATCTCGTGGAAATCCTCGGACGAGAACAAGGGAGGAAGCGGCGTCGGCGGTGGAAGCGGTGGCGGCGCTGGAGCGGGCGGAGGTGGCGTGGCCGGGGGTGGCAGCGGCCAAGCGGTTGCCGGTGGTGGCGGTTCCGGTCCCCACGGCGGTAACGGCACGGGTCCTGGCTCCGGGGCGACCAGCAGCCACGTGAGCGCCGTCTTGACCTGCAAGGTTTGCGACCAGGCGTTCAGCTCGTTGAAGGAACTGAGCAATCATATGGTGAAGAACTCCCACTATAAAGAGCACATAATGCGTTCCATCACCGAGAGCGGTGGACGACGTCGGCAGACGAGAGAGAAGCGTAAAAAGTCGCTGCCGGTGAGGAAGCTGTTGGAGCTGGAACGAGCGCAGAATGAGTTCAAGAACGGCGACGCCGCGACCGGTCTGGGCCACAGCCTTGGGAAGCACGCGGGCAGGATAACTTGCGAGAAGTGCGGCGACAAGATCGAGACCACCATCTTTGTCGATCATATACGTCAGTGTATCGGGGCGGGCACAGTGGGCGCGAATCAACGGAATTTTCTCAAGAATGCGCTCATGTCGAACCACTTGCCGGCGACGCTGCCCCCGTCCGAGAGCGGTCGCAAGAGCGTAAACGAGGACAGTTCGTCTGTTTCCTCGAGGCATCATCGGTCCCCATCGTCGGCTAGCGACGCCACCACCCCGGGTAAAGAGACTCCGACGCCAACCGGCAACGAGACCACTGGCAGCTCTTCCCCGTCCGTTCTAAACGCCATAGAGAAGCTGATCGAGAAGAGCTTCGATTCTCGCGTCAGGCACGGCACGCCGGGCTTGCATCACGCTCAGCCTGGAGCACCGATGGGCACGAGCATTCTCAAACGGTTAGGCATAGACGAGAGCGTCGATTACACGAAACCACTGGTAGACCCGCAAACGATGAACCTTCTCCGATCCTATCAGCAGCAGCAGCAGCAGCAGCAACAACAACAACAACAACATCAATCGCAACATTACTCGTCGAGCACTGCCGCGCGGAGGGAGCGTAGTGGAAGCGAGTCAAGTTCCGTGTCGGAACGGGGAAGTGGTGGTCGAACCGACTCCATGACTCCTGAAAGGCGCGTGGACCTGCCCTCGGTCGGTCATTCGGAGAGGCACCCACATCACCATCGCATCACGCCAGACAAGCAACTCGTTTCCCAAAATCTGTCTTCGGGACGTCATCACACGACTACAGAAGAATCCGGGGACGAGGACTTATCCGCGACCGCGACCACCACCGCGACCGCGACTGGCACGGTAGTCGTAAAGAAAGAACCGCGAGACGAGGAGACCGAGGATCGAGGATCCAACGAGGAAGAGCAGACGCAGTCCCAAACGAGCCGAGAGGTGTTCGTAAAGAAGGAAGTGGTGGAAGATTGTAGAGACGAGGAGGAGCAGCAGCAAGGTTCGTTTAATCACCGGCGGAGCAGTCTGCAGGATGGTTCGGAGGAGGGTCGTGAAGTTTTGTCGCCTCGTATGAACCCACCGACACCCAGGTCGAGCGGCCAAATGGAACAATTGGCTCGCAGTCCCTGTCGAAACAGCACCAGCAGTCCGACGAGCAGCGATCGTTCGGTAACCCCACGTGGAACACCGGATACCAAAGGTTCGAGTAGCCTCGGAGCTCTTTCTTCCATGTTCGACAGCTTATCGGGCGGCGGAGGAGGCGGAGTTGGTAGCGGTAGCGGTGGTAGCGGCGGCGGTAGTGGCGGCGGTGGAAGCGGGGGTGTTGGTGGGAGCGGCGCGGTCGACTCACAGGGTCGAAAGACCAGCAGTCATCCGTTGGCCGCGTTGCAAAAGCTCTGCGACAAAACGGAGACGAGAGGTTCGAGCGGCAACTCGGGCAGGTCCGGGGGCGGTGGCGGATCGACGTCGAGTCACGGAGGTTCCGCTGTAAGTGGAGTGGGCGGAAGCGGCCCAGGCTCTGGAACTACCCCTGGCGCGATCCTAGCGTTCAGCTGGGCGTGCAACGACGCCGTCGTCACCGCCGATTCGATCATGAAGTGCGCATTCTGCGATACGCCGTTCATCTCGAAAGGCGCCTACAGGCACCACCTGTCAAAGATGCACTTTGTTAAGGACGGCGTGATCCCGGACCCGCTAACGATCGGCCGATCGGCTGCGGCAGCAGCGGCCGCTGCTGCAGCGGCGGCCGCGGTCTCTCAGACCACCGCCACCGGACCACCGGTCGGTCACACTTCTTCCTCGCCCCCGACGTCCCAGCGCAACAAGTCGCCGCCGCCGCCGCAGCCACCGCCGCCGCTTCCACAGGCAAACGGCAGCCCATCTCAGTCAGCGGCTTCTTCCCTCGAGGAGAGCCCGCACTCCAAGTTTCTCAAGTATACGGAGCTGGCCAAACAGTTGTCCAGCAAATACGTATAGTCCGAGCCCCGTAAGTAGCGGTGCCACTTGTACATAAGTGTATCTATACTGTAACGACTGTAATTAGCGACCACTGGTTCCAACACCATCCGACCTTTAAAACTCCGCCTCCAGGACACACCTGCCCTTCCCGTTCGCGATTCCATTATCCGGGCAACATACCCGCGTCGTACTTTGCCTCGCGCTCGTCATCTTTTTCTCCGATCCCTACCCGACCCAACCCGATTATTGTTCGCGCCTTTGTATCGCCGAGATTTACCAACGTGGTCCACGTGCCGAGGCGCTCTCGTTCGGTCCCGTTACTCATCCACCACGCAACACTTCTCCCCGGATAATCGAGTTACGCGACAGGAAAAGAAGGCCGATACGTCCAACGAGGAGGTGGACGTCGAACCCGCGTTAATTAAAATGTGATGCCACCATATCTCGCGGCACTGCTGAGTCAAGGGGCTCGGCTAGCGGCCAAGTTTGTGATTTTATAAATACTTAAGGACACTATACGACGGACGATAAGAGAGGATGGGAGAGAGAGACTGACGGCAGAGGGGAAAGGGATGGGGAAAGGGATGGGGAAACGGCGCGGCAGGGAAAAAGAGACTGAACGAGAGGAAGCGAGTGACAGGGGTTGTACCTAGATAGTGTTTTCTAACGCGGTGGAGAGGGACGTTTGCCTATCGCAACTGTCGTAAGGTCAGATCAGCATGTATACCTCTAGAACGTAAGGGCGTAGTTGATTAGCGCATAGGCTAGGCTAGGGTCCGCCCCTGTATAGGAATCTCTTTGTTCATACTTATTGCTACGAAACCGGTGAGATCGTTCGGGGTGGAATCTCCTCGAAGGTCTACGAGTATCGGACGAACGGGATAACGAGTGCGAACGAACTGGCGCAGCGCGGCGCGGCGCGGTGTAAGGTGTGTGCATGAAGAAGCAACGATACGATACGATACGATACTATACGATACGGTGCAATAGCGAGGCTCCCGGCCGCTCGAAACGTGTCGCGCAGCGCACGCCACCGCGACACGGCACGACACCACGCGGCGTCCGAACAATATCGTTTTCCTTCACTCGTAGCGTACGAGTAGACCATTGTATAATAAATTTTCTTTCTTCAAAATACTATTTATTGCGCCGTGCGAGCCAACGCGACATTTTAAGTGTAAAATACTATAATTATTCTCGCTCGAAATATCGCGAATACCCTCTGTATATTGATTACAATTACGATTATTCTACATAATAAAGCGAGCAGACGGAAGGCGTAGCGGCACATTTTCGATGGCGGGGCGCGCTAGAAATCGATCGCGTCCCAAGGAGCGAGCGAGAGTACGAGCGAGCTTGCATGCGTGCGTGCGTGCGGGCGTGCATGTCAGGGTGCGAACAATCGTCGGGGCGAATCATCTTGTATCTGTATTTGCTGCGAGTCAGCTAGCCAGCTTGCCTGCCTGCCTGCCTGCCTGCCTGCCTACGTGCGTGCGTGCGTGCGTTTGATCGTCCGTTCGTACAAGCGAACGTGCGTAAGTATGTGCGTGCGCCGTCCGTCCGTGTATGTGCGTGTGCTAGTTGTGCGTATGTGTGGCACGAGCGCGAGACGATCACGAGAGAACGAGTGAGCGAGCGTTTTTCGGCGACATGCAGAGAAAAAGAGCGTAGAAAGGCAAGGCGGAGGCAATGGTGCGCTGAGGAAAAGTGTGTGTGTGTGTGCGTGTATGTGTGTGAGAAAGAGAGCGAGGGAGAGAGCACGCGCGCGCGCGCGCGTATTCGAAAACGTGAAAGCCCGACTCTGGAGCGGAACACACTTGTATACGTATTTCTTGTAAACTCTAATTCTTCCATCGCGGACTTTAAAAGTATTTATCGATATAACGATAATATTAATATTATTATTGTAATTATATACGACTGCTGAGAGAGTGTGACAAAAGCGAGACACGAGGTCTACGTGGATGCGGAGAACGGCATACGCGCACAAGTAAACTTGGCGAAGTTTACGTACTCGCGGAGACGAAAAGAACGATACGTGGATAGCCAACCGCGCGAAAAATACGCTCGAAAAAGTACCTACCTACTTACAAATGCGCAACCACAAAGATATGCATCATGTATACGCGACTCTTGAAACCATTTTACCAGATTTGTCATTATTTAATTATTTCGGTTGTATTTTAAAATGCAATTAAAGCTCAAATAAATATATATGTTATAAAGTAACAGTCTGCGGGCATTTATTCCATAGCCTCCACCATGCTCGCCACTTAGGTACGGGCGCTGGGAATCGCAGAGCCGAAACGCGGACCAAAGATACCGGGGAAGGGTAGCGGCGCGGCGGCCGTCCTTAATTCGATAGGGCGCAATAGCGGCTGGAATGCACGTACGTACATACTTACATACAGGTACTTATGTGTATACCAGTTAGGTATCGTTTCGCGTTTAACACCATCGAAGAATAGGCAGGTCCGGTAGATAAACTAGATAAACCGGCAACTACCATAGAAAGCGCTTATCGGCCGCAGAACCTTTCGCGAGATACGATCTGAACCTGAACCAAGGCCGTATGCAGTCTCCGAACATTTACACCCGTCCGGGACTATCCTCTTGTTCGCTGCTTCCACGATTCCCCGCCCTTTCACTCTCACTCGCGCTCAATTCGATCCACCTACGGAGTTTTCTTCTTTTCATTTTCGGATCACGGCTACGTTTAATAAACGCGCAGAAAAGAGGAGAAGCAGGAGAAACAGGAGAAGCAGGTGGAGCAGAGGGTGAAGGAGAAATGCTCGACAGACGAGACAGACTGGCCGAAGCCAGAGGGGTGAGGTCAAGCAGTGGAACGGAAGTACTGGAAAGAGAGGGGGCTTACGGATCTCACTTACCTACTGCCCGGGGCCGGTAATGAATTCGTCTAATGGGTCGTAAAGAATGCGATCTTATGGAGCGGAGAGGATAAAATAAAACATTGCGGAAAGGCTACCGATTCCCGAACGGTCCTTAAAGTAACCCTCGCTTTAAAGAAACGAGCCCCTGTCCTTTTCCCTAATCCTTGTGCTCCTGTCACCCTCTCCTCTCCTCTCCTTTCCATTCCTCGCTCCACCACGCCACGCCTCCCCTCTTCGCCCCACTCGTCTCTCCTGATACTAGCACTCCTGTTTCACACTTGGCCGGACTTGTTACTCGCTTCCTTCCTCAGTCGTCTCTTCTTTCGTTCACTCGGAGCCCCTGCGAAAACGCATTCGTTCGCGTGTTTTCGACCGGAGCATCACCGGCCACCGCACAAAAAACGTTCGCTGCCCGAAACAAATGGTGCGAACCAGAGTTGGGGAAAATGTAATCTAAGTACAATTTACAAACTACGATTAAAATGTAATTGTGTAGTTGATTACTTTAGATAGCTGACCACAATGTTTTATTTATTTATTTATTTATTTTTGTCAACTACTTAAATTAAAGAGTACAGAAAATAATGTGTAATCAACTACACAATTGCATTTCAATCGAAATTGGTAATTTGCAATTAGATTACACTTTGCCCAACTCTGGTGCGAACTCACTGCTTCTACGGCATTCATACACTACTTCTATACCACTGCTATCACAGCTTCTACACCATCCTCACACCACTGCCATGCCATTTCTACACTAGACATCACACAACACACAACAAACACGAAGTCTTCAAGATATCGATAGGTGAACTTTTTACCTGTCTGTCAAATAGGTGGTCCCACATAATTGCGAATAACTCGTGTTGCGAATGACCGATATGGTCGAAAATGATATCAAATTAAAGATAATTGATTCACCAACAAACGTACCTGACAAAATTTTCACATCGGTTCATTAGTTGGGGTGAAAACGATGGAAATATGTGAACAAAGTCATTTTTCTCGACCGAAATTGAAATCTACAATTCACTTAATCATCTGGAAAAAATCGAAATCGCAAAAATGGGCACAGTTTCTCATTTCTTACGTTGAGTCTGCTCTTTTACGAAGAAAACAAGGTGCTACTGAAGAAAATCTATGGATAAATACCGAAACTACTTAGAGACAATTGTGTGAAAACACTAAAATTTCATTTTTTCTCGATTTTTGCGTTTTTTTAACCTTTTATTACATTATTTCAATTTTAATTCATTCTGTACATTATTAAATTATTTTGTTAATATACACATATGTGTGTTTTAGAAATAGCTGTGCCTCTTTTTTGTGTTTTGTTCGTTTTCGGATTCGTTTTTGTTATGAGGAACCAAATATAATCTCTCATCATTGTTTCATCCCAAAATCCATGACACCGCCGCATAATACCCTTCATATCATGATGGAATCTCTCTCCGTGTTCGTCATTTACGTCACCAAGATTTTCCAGGAAAAAATTCAAGTGAGAATAAGTACAAGAAATGAATATTCAGAATCATATTTACGCCTGTTGGAAAAATAAAAAAAAAATGAAAGCCATACCTACAATAGAAAATGAACTGCGAGTAAATATATACTTATAAAAACAAATGATGTTAAACGATTTTATTACACATGCACTAAAAAATAGAAAATAATTTTTTCCTTGTACTACAATTTCGATGCTGTTTTTTCACTTAAAATAAAATCGTGGAGCGGGATATTTCATAACAGAATATGAATCAATTTAATACAGTATCAAACGTCGAATTGAATTTCTTGTGAGATAATCCTGCGCCACGATTTTATTTCAAGTGAAGAAACACCATTGAAATTGTAGTACAAGAATTATTTTTTAGTTTTTAGTCCATTTTAATTTAGGGTGACGGCACCAGTAGTTGACCATGTATCAGTAGTTGCCTACTTTTCAGAAAAACATGAAAAATATGGTTTTTAGAAGTGACGATCTTTTGAACAAAGTGCAGTTCTCCAACGGCACTTGTTCAAAAGATCGTTACTTCTAAAAACCATATTTTTCATGTTTTTCTGGAAAGTAGTCAACTGGTGCCTTTACCCTAGATTTTAGTGCATTATTAATAAAATCATTTAACATACAATTTTTTATATATAGGTACTTATATATTTTATTTCCTAGTTTTTAGTGTTTGAGGATTTGCAGCTCAGACTTATACAGTTTAACAGTTTGCTTAAACGCTATAGTGCTAAAGTCACTAAAAAATCATTCTTTTCTTGTAGGTACTACAATTTCGATGGCGATATACTACGAACGTCTGCAAAGTTTTAGTTTTGCTATTCGCACATACGCGAGGAATCATATCTCGATAAATTGTGTATTTTCGTTAATCGCGATGCGACTAGCGTCCCGAACACAGTGGCTTTTTGTCGTTTTCGTAAAGAACGCGAGTGATTTTTCGTGGATTTGTGGTTATGGGTTATATTTATTAATGACTGGATAATTTCTTCACCCCATCAGGGTTAATTTTTTTTGTAAATATTGTATTGTCATCCAAACTACGCACGTCTGCAAAGTTTCAAGACAATTGGATAGTTGGAAGTGGGTTGTATTTGAATTGCCAGATTTAAACCGTACATACATCAAACATACGAACAGACGATCGAAGGTGAATAAAATCGTTTAAAGAGGATCGAGGTGGCGGCCGCGCGGGGTAGATTTCAGTCGACGTCACCTGCTTGTTCATTTTTCTGTTGCCGAACCCCGCGAGTTTTCCTCGCGAGAAGTATGTATACGCTAGTCCGCCGGTGGATGATGAAGATGTCAGTTGGCCGAGAATGCGTGGGAGAGCCAGCTGGATACACCGCGACTGGTCGGTGGGTGTTCGCACTCTCCACGAGTGCTCCATACTCCATGCACCGACTTTCTGTCCTCTCCCATCTCTCCTCGCCCCGTTTCTCTTCTCCGTCCCACGGATTTCCCTCCTGTTTGCATCGGTTCATCCAGCTGGGCGCCGCAACCGCCACAGCCACCGACACCGACACCGACACCGCTGCCCCCCGATCCTTTTCGTTTCTATCTGCCCGTTTCACCATCTTCCCCTGCACTGCTCCTTCTGCTTCTTTCTCTTTGCTCGTCTCGCTCGAATTTAGTTTCGTAAGATACGCGCGATCTGTGCATCTACTTTACGACGGTCGCGCGCGTATACCTACTGAGAGACCATGGCAAAAAGAAGTCACGCTTAATGGCGAGGGTAAAGGCGCGGCTGATCAGGTAAGCTACTATCCGAGTAAGACGCCACCGCCTCGTTACATTTGTTCTTCACTTTACACGAGCCTCGTACACCTACCGTAAACAACAGGTTTAGACCTGCGTCGGAATAATAAAAGTATTGCGCCGCCGCGTGCGCCGCGCCGCGCCGGCAACCCTTGCGTGACATTTGCATTGCAAACTAAGTAGGGAATTTCACGACACGTACCCTGACCCCTGCTGTCATATGAAGAGCAGTCGCCGAGATACAGAAATACGGCGGGGGGGGAGCGGGTAGAGAGAGGCACAATGATCGAACTGTGCGCGATGAAACGCCTTGGTCCGTTCTCCAATTGTCGGGCCGGGTCTCTCCGTCGACGTGATTTTGACGTTTACGTTGCCAGGGCATCAGCTTCGAAAGTGTTATTGTAACGGTTAAAACGCTCGCAAATTGCCGGGACGGCGCGAGTAAGTGGTTAAGGGGAAGCGAAGTAAGTGGAGTGGGAGCAAGATACGAAAGGTAAGACGGGATGGGATTTCCTCCGACGTCTCTCCGCGGAACAAACAGCGGCGTGCATACTCGGTACAGGTAGCGCGGATACGGGCACGGGCACGGGCACGGGTACGGGTGCTAGCGAGAGATGAGTACGCGACCGCGGCAAGAAGAGAAGAGGTGGGGGCGAGAATCTGTCAGGGCTGGCACACTCGGGCACAGATTTACAAGGCTGCCGCTGTTTTACGACCCCACAAAGTGCCGCTCGTTCGCTCTCTCTGCACCTACGCGTCTCTAAAGTCTAAAACCGCTCGAGTCAAGGGCACGTACAATTCAAGTGGAGCGCACGCTCGTCGACCTGTGCGCACCTACGCGAATAAATAGCGTGCTCCATTCCGACGCACGCTCGCGAAACAACACGTTCTTTCAAATTTTCCACTCGGCCTAATCTCTTTACAGCCATCAAGGATTGTTGGAGGATACCAGTGACGAAACTGGGGGGGGGGGGGGCAGCGGGTGTTTCTGCCCCGAGCGCCGATTTGCTGGGGGCGCCAAATTAGAAATATTTATAGAGAAAAGACATAGTTTTGGTAAAGCTACATCAATGGCTTTATTCAAATTTATATATTACGTTATTCCATTGGGAATGAAGGAGATACACATTTTATGAAACAGTAATTATAATTTATCTATTTAAAATTTATTGATTTGTTTTCAAACAGCAAACAAATTAGGGTACCTGCAGTATGTTTGAAACCAGTTAATAAACACGTTTATTATGCCTTTTATATGTAAAGTGTGGACTCAACCTTCTAAGGTGGGCAATGCAAGCTGGTAAAATATTGAGGGGGGGGGGGGGGGGTGGCCAAATAGAATCCTTGCTCCGGGGCGCTTACAACCTAGTTTCGTCCCTGGAGGATACCGAGGCATCCAACATGATGCAAAGAATGAAATTAGTCGCATCCACCGTGTTTGGCCGCGCCGCACAGTGGGGCATTTCGGAGTCGAAACGCGGCACAAAATATTTTCTCGTTGAAATCATATATTTATCGCTTACTTCTTCATTTCATTCGGTTAAGACGTATATTTGTGTTCTTCTTCATACAGGATAATTAATGAAACTTGTTTATTTAACTGTATTTGTAAATACATTTTTGGGGAAATCTTTATTTATGTAACTCCAAAATTATTTAACAAACATATTTTAATTAATTTTAACAAATATTACAAGCCGCCTTCGTTGCAATTGATCCGTTCCTGATAGGAAAGAGCTCCGCTCTTTTCCCATGTAAAAATACTTCAATTCCTTTGAATTTCAATGGCAGGATAGGCGTTTTTGTAAAAAAAAACGCGCGCTGTGCACCTTCTCGCCCCTCTAGTTAACCCAGTAGCAGCTAAAAGCAGCCAATTTTTTCTGTGTGATAAAGGTAAGGCTTCGCCCTTTCCAATGCGACCAGTAAGAACACTGAACTCCGCTGAATTCCCTTTCAAAATAAACAATGAAAATAGAGAACATTCAGTAAGGTATAATTCGAAAAATATCAGAGATATCAAAATTAAATTTGGCTCACTTCAAATACATACCCCAACCCATAATCCCCCAAAAAATTAGTCGAATTAAGCAAACAACAAAACTATAACAATATTAGTTCTGAAGAATTTCGAGATTGTCCTCTTCAAAACCATGTAGTCGCGTTAAAAATTATCAATGTGAAAACGCTCATGCTACATTATGCCCCAAACGTGCAATCAACTGCCAGTAAAAAAAAAAATGCAGTATGGCGATATTTTTGTAAAAGGATTTAGTGCCGCGTTTCGACCCGAAATGCCCCACTGCGCGACGCGCCGCGCCGCGGTATAGAGCCGGCTTTGTGGATTTGTTATCGAGGAGAGAAGACGGAGGTCTCTGTCGAGCCCGCAGATGCGGGGCTGATGTTTTATTGCACCATAATCGAGTCAACGAAGGTGCCGGAAGTAACCGCAGATAGTCGGCGACCACGGAAAACGGTCGCGAGGAGTACCTATATCGTCGAACGTTCGAAACGGTGCGAAAACTCTGTCTGCACGTTACACGTAAGATCCGTTTGCTAAGTAAAGTATTCATAGACTATCGGCAGTGATAACTTGTTTGTAATACCCAGCCATCGCAGAAAAAAACATTAGTTTTAGCACGTAGGTGGCAATACAGCGGTTTCCGTTAGAGATCTCGATAAAAGACGATTCTCAGTCGAAGGCGACGATCCAAGGCTGGAATCGGTAGAATACAATTCTGAAGGTAGCCCGTTCCGTTTCCGTTCGGTAATAAGTACATACTATGTATGCAGTACTAACGACGAATAAGATCAAAACGATCGAAAGGTGCGGAGTCCCGTTCGCTATTTATCCAACTTATCGCTCGATAACTTGTTTGTGCGCATACGCGGTGGGGAGCGAAGAACGCGTGGGTACACCGTTTACTTTAATCGGCGTACACCATGGATATTAATACGGCTCGATTGAATCAATTACGGGTAACGCTACTGGATTTTGTAGCGCGAGCAAGGTTCGATCGTCGTACGACGGAGGAGCCGGCCGAATAAATTAACCGACCGTAAATGTCGGACCGTTAATCGATTTCACGTGATCAGTAAGTAATGACGGTATTGTCTCTTTTTCTCGCTATTTTCTAGTTACCCAGAGACCTGGATAACTATGCTCATCAAACTGATTTTCAACGCGTTACTTGCTGCATCCCGAACGATCGGGAGCTTATGTTCTTCCATAGACGGAATAGCAAACACAAGCGGGAGAGAGGGTGCCGAGGCGGACGGTGCGGCAGGGGTGCATAGGTGCACAGGTACACAAGTGCACAGGTGGAGCGGCGCACGGATAGGGGATGATGTGGCCGTAGAGAAGCGGGAAGGGAGAAGGAACGAAAAAGACGAAAATTAGACTACTATTTCGCAGTTTCTTATAAATATTCATTCCTCCTTCTCGATGAATCGGGGGACTGGAGGCTCGCGCTCCAGGCGGTAAGTCGCGTTAAGAGCGCTAACGAGCGACCCCTCCAGCTGAAGGGAGTTTCCCCTCGGTTCCCTACTACCCGTTGCCTTGCCGAACAACGCTCCCTCTCTCTCTCTCTCTCTCTCTCTCTCTGTCTCTGTCTCCCCACGTTTCTTTCCTCGGAGCAATTCCACGAGGCAACCGCGCGGCGCGCTGAGTTGTGCGAATTTGTTTAATTAGAAGTTAGGCCGACGATACATTAGCAATGTAAATACCCCTCTCGCCTTCTTCGCCTTTCACCGTGCTCTCCCTCCTACGGTTTCTTCGTCTTCTTCTTGTTCTCGAAGCTGTCGGATTCTGCCGCGTCGATACCGCGAAGGGTAATCTCCGCACCAGCCAGAGGGACAAGAAGAACGAACAGCTAGCCGCTACGCTCGGTGTTGTCGGAGTCGGACTCGGAATCGCGATACGATTTAAATTGTGAGCTGTAGAAAAAGATTGGCGTGGTCGCAAGCCTCACAGTTGAGAGCCACGGTACCGCTCTCTTCCAAGAGAGAAGCTGCATCGCTTCCGCTCAGCGTCATCTAATTATGTTTTACGCGGGACAGAGTAATAACTTTCAAGGCTGCATTCGTCCGCTTTCTTGCTGTCCGGCGCAGCAGGTCGTGCAAGCTCGTGCAAGCTCGTGCACGCGAGCATAAGATCTCTCTCGGCTACCGCGGAATATGGTTTCGAGGCGAAACCTTTCTTGCTGGATTCTTTAGCTCGCGGGAACGACCGTGACGTTTACGGCTAACGATTCGCTTCATCTTGCTCTGATGTCGGGTATATACCTTTCCGCCGGAAGCGCAGCTCGGGATCCACCCTTTCGATAGATCGAGATTGACTCGAATCCTGTGGTGGTAAGCATCGAGATCTGTAAGGTGTTTAATAGAATTTTGGGGGCCAACGAGCACGGGTTGGCGACCGCCCAAACGTCGTCGCATGTTCGATACGTCGTCCGATCAGGTGTTATTTATTTATTTATTTATTTATTTATTTATTTATTACTATTCACGGGATAAACCCTTTGGTGCAAAGAGATATAATGCGGGGAGACATAATATACATATGACAAATATTCATTCCGAAATTATAGAGTAAATTATAGAATACCTTTAAGAGAGCATCTTAAAGTGCTAGAGATTGTTCAAATAAATCTATATTCTGATGGGCAATGTTAGCGCGGTTAGACATTCGATTTAAACAGCTATAATAACCGTAAAGGGTAAACCAAAGTAATTGACCGCATACAAGTGAATGATCATTAGGCAAAGAAATGTCAATTATAAATTTAAAAATATATGTTTATAAATGGAGTGTAATTGCACGTTTAATATTCTATATTTTTAGTTACGCGTATTAAACAAACATTAATAAGTACAATTCTTATTAAAAGTATGCGGTCATTTACTGGACTTCTACACGTTTTGCATTTTATAATCGTTTTTTTTTTAATTTACGATAAGAATAAGTAATTATTTTTATAGAAATTTCAAGAAAAATAAATTTAAATGCAATTTCAACAGTTGTTTTGTTGTTATACATAAATATATTCAAGTTTTAATCTCAAAAGTCCATAAATTCAACAATTCGGTCATTCACTGATTGGTTTACCCTACTGTGCGATGCAGTTCGGTATGTAACAGAAAGTAATTTCTTAGAAGGTACATTTAGAGAGAAGAATTAAATGATCACAGGACGAGGTATAACACCTTTGACAATTTTGCTTACGAACATAATATCAAGCATTATTCTTCTATTACTTAATGTCTGAAGAGTTAATTTATTAAGAATTACATCATAGTTGTGAAAATCAAATGGCATGGGATGACCACTATGTTTGGCAGCAAGTCTTAAAAATTTATGTTGAACACTCTCAATATTGTTGATGAGGTGAATGTCCCAATTTCTGCTCATTTAAGAGGTTATTCGTCATAAAGAAAGTGTAAAAAATTTGTTTGCGATCAAAAGTTGCAGAGTAATTGATTAATTCTTTAATAATAAATCAACTAATTCGAAAACTATTTAAGAAAGATATATCAAGATGTTTAACTATTAGTAATTTGTAATTAAATACAATGCTCCAAATGTCCGTATTTCTGCTCACGAAAAATAGCGATGTACGTATTTCTACTAGTGATGCGCGATATTTATCGATAACTGCATATATCGATATTTGCCTGTCAGAATATCGATATTTTTTATCGATACTTCAAACACCGATAATTACACGTATCGATACTTTTGGTCCACATATCGATAACTTTTTTGCACCTTAAAAAAAAAGGAAGCCAATTCATTTTACCTTTCTTTTTTGCACCACAAAATATATATCGATATGTATTATCGATAGATGGGACCAATATCGCCCATCACTATTGAACGCGATGATTATGTAAAAAAAATTATCGATATTACCAATATCGATACTTCTTGAGTAATATATTTCATGTATCTATATTTAACGACAAAATATACATCGATATGCATTATCGGTAGATGGGACCAATATCGCCCATCACTAATTTCTACTCACCATTTGTACCAATTTCTGCTCACATAATATGTTGCCTTTTCACGTTAAAATAAGTTACATTCTTTATGGGGAGATTTTTATAATACAACAGTAAAGCATAAAATAATGATAAACAAAAAATAAAATGCCTTCGAATAGAAATAAAGGTTACAGCGTACATTGAATCGTGAGGTTATGTTACTAAAATTTTGGTGAGTAGAAATGCGGACATGACGGCGATTACTTGACCCTAAACCTGCTCACCTGTTTTCTACTTAAAAAAATTAAAAATAGTAAAAAATTTAAATCCAGAACACAATACTGTATCTGTTTATGTTCTTAAATGACAAATTCTACTGCAAGAACTATTTTCTGCCCAATTATCGAATACCAATAGCGACGCTGTTCCTTAGCACAACCAGCTAGAACACGATCGAAAAATCATAAGTCCCTGGTTTTAAAAGTTTTTCGTTGCTTATGCTGCACTTTGATTAGCCCCAACCAATTTCGAATTATTTTGTTGCAATATAGTACAACCGTGACGCTTAAAATAATAAGAAAAATACGAAATGAGCAGAAATGGGGACATTTACCTACATATAAGATTTCCAGTATGGAGACCAGATTATACTTCCGTATTGGCGGATTAGGAGGTTCGTGCACCGACTGATTATGCTTGCTGGTCCTTTCGAGCTTCAACGATTCACTGATCAGGGACACCAAGGAAAGAGGAATCGTGACGATAGAAAGGATGAAAAGCCAGAAAAGCACGAAACGAGACCCGACGGGCGACGGGCGGCGAGCGACCGTCGACGTAACCGTCCCAGGGCCGCCCTTCATTGGTTTTCCCGAGATTAACACCCATAACTCATTCGGGACACGGAGCCGTGCGTCACTCCTAGCTACGCTATAATTGCCGACATAAATCAATCGGCCGATGAGATCATAAACCCGGGGCGATACACTGCGCCAACAGATCCATATAACGGCAAGTGTGCGGCTGCATGTTAAATGTCAATTGACGTCCGCCTGACGTATCGGATTACCACGAACACGGCCGCGAGATGGTATGGCACACGTCGATGTCGATACCGAATCGAAAGCTAATATCTTGGGTTTGTTTCGCGGAAACGATATCACAACCGTTCGTTTTTCCGCGTATCGCGTGTCGGATGCGACGATTCGAAAATTCCAAGGGCCGCGTATCGTCCGATTACAGTGACGAACGCTTCGCCAGCCCATCTATGCTCCTGCCGGCTTGGCTCCTTCTACGATATTCGAGATGCCGATGAAATGTACGCGACCGATTAACCTCGGTGGCGTCGCGTCGCGATGCCGCATGCCGCCCGGTCGAACCGCGGTGCTGGCTAGCGGCTACCAAGCAAACGTGCTTCGTATCGAGCCGAACCGAGCCGAGCCGAGCCGAGGCGAGCCGTGTTTTCCAACTTTCCTTCCTGCTCCCTTTCTCTGTCTTCGACCCTGAACCCTGCTTAGTCCGATGTAAAGGTATAGCTCGTACGTAGGGGAGTTGTCGGCAGGGCGGTTCGCAAGCCTAAATATTGAGACGGTGTTTATTTAGCAGGGAGATATATGATATGACGCGGACAATATAATGCATTGTATTCAAATACGGGAGCCCGCGAATCGTGACCGGGAGCACCGTGGAGGCTTGGTCGTCGCTATCGTCGGCCGGTCTGGGTTAGGTCGGCATCGACGACACAACCACCGGTTACCACTTGGCCACCGGTCACCGTCGCCGCTCCCACCTTTCTACCCTTCTGCCCAGTATAAATAATATCCCGTGATCGTCGGATTCTTAGGATTAGAAGACTCGCCTCGCGCCCGCGCGCCCGCGAACCCTGCCAAGTCGTGGCTGAGCTCCTTGAGCTCAAGGAACGGAGGCGCAACAACGTAAAACAGTCGAATTACGCGCGCACCTACGTACGTTTCTTCGCTCGTGTCGAGCCGCTCGAGGAACGGGCCGATGTCGGCCCGAACCATATATACTCGGACGGTTCGTAGGCAGCTATGTAGCTGCATGACAGGGAGTCTGCGCCCGGCGTACGTTACCAGCTATCTCCGGTCCATATCAAATGCGACCGTGTCCCTCCATCCCGCCCCGTTTACGCTCCGTCCCCAACTTTGTCCCATCCTGCGCCAACCTTCCTCCTCCTTTTACTTATTCTTCTTTTTCTTCCTCCCTGCTTCCACCGATCTCGCTCCGTTTCCCCATGATTCTTCGGCCGATGGGTTTCGCGACTTATCGATTCCTTCCCTTACTTTGTTCTCGCGGGCAAAAAGACCAATTCCTCGCGAGAGCAATTACACCGTCTGCCTGTCGATCGACTCATCCACCAGATGATAATACCTACGTTCTTATTCGCTGGTTAAGAAAGATAACGATACATCCACTTGGAGACGCGGTCGCAGCCTTGAGGGAAAGTGTGTTGGGCCTTTCCGGCCGTTTCCTATCGATAGGGCGGCACGTCCTTTCTTCGTTTGGTAGACCGGGAACAGCGGTTGTGCAGGAACATACACGGCGGGTGGTCAGGAATCGTTTCAGCACGTACGCCCGCCCGTCAGCGATTCTCACCGTCTCGCGTGCATTATAATCGACGCGTCGCGTCGTGTTCATCCGTGTTTATCAAGTCGTCGCGCGTCCTGCGTACTCGGCAACAAGGAGGAATCGTTTGGCCGGAGATTTGGCAAAAGAGATTTAAGTAGCCACCTTAGCCAGGCAGATAGAGAAAACTGAGGGGGGTCTCTAGACCATCGATTACTTAGTCATCTCTACAGAGAGAAAAACAAGTATGTAGCCGTTGCGACAAAGGGTCGGACGAGACACTGCTTCGACTATCAAGCTCTCTCTACCTTCGCTGAGGGAACCGATAAGCAAGAGCAGACGCAGCGGGAGTAGAGGCGGCACAGTCTTTACGGCGTGGAATTAGGTCTGGCAGATGGAACGGAAGGACGAGGGAAAGAGAGAATTCGGGGTAAAGTTTCGTCATTGCGAAATGACACGAGTGGTCTTTATAGCTACAACGCCGACTGTGAGAGAGAGGGAGAGAGGGAGAGAGAGACCGTCTGTTTCGGCGATGGTCTTTCTCATTCGTTCCACGTGTATTGACAAAAGTGTCGGTCGGCCCTCCCCACCTCCCGTACTTTCGTCGCGCCATTCTCCGATATTACCGCCCCGTCGAGGGTTCTGGCACCCGGTAGGATGAGGGTGATTGCGACGAAATCATTGCGAGGAATAGAAGAGGTGCCGCAGTTGGCAACTCATAAGACGTAAAACCGTCTTACTGACGGAGGCAAGCGCGGCTACGAGCCACGGTGGTGGTGGCGGTGGCGGTGGCGGTGGCGGTGGCGGTGGCAACGGGAACGAGGACGTCGAAGATGACGAGGACGACGTTCAAGGCAACGAAGATGGCAACGGCTGGGGTTGTGGCTCTAAACGACGTCGAAGACTCTAATCGGAGGAGGAAAAGATGACAGTTGGCAAGGTCTTGCGTCTTCGTTTCTAGACCAATAAGTCTGTAGCAATGGGAAATTTATTTGCCGGATACAGTGCGATCTACTAAACGCGATCCGCGATCCGCGGGGCATTCCCGATCGGACGCGTTCTTTGCCCGTCGATTTGACGCTCGTCCGTTTGCCCTCGATCCCTTGCCAGTCCCTGGCTCCGGTAGAGTCGATACTAGTCGCCTCACCGGTGATAAAGCAAATAGATAATGTCCGAACTTTAATTAAAACTGGACGGTTGAGTGACACATTTGATTACCCCAGAATTTAATTAATCGCTTCGCGAACTCGCAGCGGCGCGGCGGAACGCGAAGGAGGCAAGTCCGGTGAACGAGATGCAACGGCGGCAGGGTGGTAGGGCAGCCAAGGCCGATAAGTCGTGGATTTGTATTGCAAAATTATCTTCTTCTCGCGTTGTCGCTCGTAGAACGGCCGCGTTCGCTAACGAGAGACTAATTAGTCGCGCGAAATTACTCGCATTCACGGGCACGATAAGCAGCGACGTAGCTGCACAGCTGGACGCGTTGCGACACGCCTCGCTTCTCCTACAGTGTCCCAGATAGGTACCCACGAACTTGGCATCGTTGTCACCCTTTTTCTGCTTTAGAGATTGATAGATCGACGTATTCGTCTTGGACGCCTCACTTGCCCTCTGTACGCGCTAATATGTAGTTAGGGGAGACCGGGGCAAAATGAACCTCGGGGTAAGCTTTTTAAGGGATGAGCTTTCTTAATTTATTCGTTAACAATAGAATATATTTACAAATTTTGGTGACGTAGTAAATGTGTGGAATACCACAATGATAATTATGCACATTCAGATATCGAAAAATGGAAATTCATTTAAAAAATTAAAAATTAAGTTTTAGAGACTTCCAATTCGTTTTCTTTTCAATTTAGCTTTTTGGATAAATGAGTGTTAAATGTGTTATTTTAACTCCAATTTTTTTCTGCGTGTTTATAACAAGTTTATAAACATACGTGTATACGCGTTTAAGAAAACATTAATCCTAACATTATTAAATAATTATTTTTCCACTGAGTACACATTCGGGGCAAAGTGACCGGGGTAAACTGAGCTGCAAAGAAAAGATGCGCGAGTGATATGCGCATTATTTTTATGTGAAAACTGTCTGCAAAAAATTATTGAAGCCCATTTGAAAAAAAATTGTGATAGAAAAATATATAATGTTTTTGTTAACAAATTTATTTAGATAGTATAAGTACGTACCTATTTTATTAATAATTATGTATGTAATTGTTTTAGTAATAATATGTCAGACTGTTCATGTAAACAAAGTTCATTTAAAAACTCATTTTCAGAAAAAAATGTGTTTATACAAAGTACAAAGTTACAAAGTGCAAATTATTAACGTTAAACTTGAATTAATGAAATATATTTTTAAAAAAATAGTTTATATAGTTTAAACGTTCTAATAATGTTAATTTTATAATTATATCCTTCATTAAAACTCGTATTTTATTTCAGCTCACTTTACCCCATATATGGGGTAAAGTGGTCGTTTTGGCATTTTCTTTTCAAGTTGAATTTTAATATACTTTAAGTTTATTTGAAGTATTGCTATTCGTCATTTATCAATAGTAATTTTCAAATTATATTATAAATCTATTTCCACAAATTTTTATTGAAAGGGGAAAATTTTATTCGATTTCAAACTTTTTTCGTCTCACTTTGCCCCGGTCTCCCCTACTGTTTAACCATCGCCCTTTCCGATTCTCGTCCAAAGCGAAAGCATCCACTGTTATGAGATTATGCCGAGATACTTCCTCCTCCCCCGATAAGTCTCCGTTCACCAGCAAGAAGTTGAAATGGAAGGTGGACATATTCGCGTGTTTCGTTTGTGCCACTGTGAACTGGACTTCGCGATAGGTAATCCATAGGGGAAACAGGTACGCGGGATGCGTGGGCTTCTTCATTATGTTTGTGTAATTATCATTTTCATTAAGGTGGAATCAGACGGCTCGTGGCTCCGCGAGCCGGCTCGCCTCGTCTGGCTCGTCAAGTCGGCTTGGTGAGCCCGACTCGACAAGCCATGACCGATCAGACGGCTCGTGGAGCCACGAGCCGTCTGATTCCACCTTTACGTTTTCGAAAGATTATCCGAAAGTCTGAATAAAGTGCCGTTGTCGGTTAGCTCGCGCAACAGTCGACTGTTTCGGATCGCGAGATTGTCAGCCACGAGGTCGTCGTACCGAGCATCGGTAATTTACATTAATGATTCGTCTCGTCGAGAGGCACACGCGCCGACAATGGTCAGGTTAAGAAATTTGTGTGCACCTATCCCAAACCGCGCACCTATGTAACCCGCTACGACGCGACGCGTTCAACCAAGAAAACGCAAGTTCCACAGCCAGGCGTCTAATCGAATGGTTCGATGGGCACTGGGTCGTCACTCTGTTGCGTTTGAATTAGGCGGCGCGGCTAGAGACCACAGGTACATAGAGACCAACGAAGATGATCTCGGCGCACAGTGTCGCGGCACGTGTTCAAAAAGCAAAAATTTGAGTTTTGAAATTTTGTATTTCATTTCATGGAATTGATAGTAAACAGTCCTCCGATATAAGAACATTATAACTTAATAGCATAAATAACGGATTTATGGTTAGTAAATACATTCAAAGTTTGAATAACCAAACGCAAGTTGCCACAGACTACACATAGAAAATATTTACCCACTGTATTTTTGTTCTATTTATAAGTTCATTTCTTTTTTAAAAAAAAATAAGCAAAATATTTCCTTTTTTCGTTTTATTAATGAAAAATTCTTCCATTTAAAGATATGGATACGTACCAGTGGCTCAAATTATTACTTTTTTGGTCGCATCTTCTAAATTCTGGAAAGAATTAAAAAAAAAAGAAACATCGGTTCTTTCATCTTTTTACTATAATTAGTTATTTTTATTTTAATTTGTTATAAATTTTATCTGCTCCCGAGTGCTCCCACATAAGAAAAAATACACATAATAAAACGAAAGAAATAGGCACATCTGTGCTCAAATATTTATTTTTAAAAGACACTGAACTTTGAATTCCTTCATATTCAACTGATAGTGATGAAGATATATAATAAGAATTAATAATTTAAAATTTATTATCATTACGAATTATTTAAAAAATTGTTTTACTTTTATTATGTTCAAAAATATATTTTAAACAATTATTTTATGTTAAATTTTTTTTTTTGGTATAAATCTGATTAACATATCAATTACGTGTAAATAACTGTATCTTAATGGAACATTGATTTTTGATTTTTTTTTCCTATATACTCGTTATACTGTGCGGCGGCGAGAAGTAGAAAGGCAGAGCGGAGCGCCGAGCGAAAGGAAGACGGATGTAGAGAAATCGCCGAGGTAGGCTGAGAAGGGCACTCGCAGCGAGTTCTTGCGGCGAACCACACAAGGAGAAACCGAGGCGGATCCCCATCACCGCTCGTCACGCTGGCTCAAAATACCGACGCTCGCAATATTCACGACCGTATCGCTTGTACGTGTCCCGCGTGAACCGACCATCAAGGGTGATGGCCGTTCCGTTACCCCTGCTATACCGTGCCGCGGGAATTCTCCACCGTTTCCCATCTTTCGAACGATCGGAAGCAAAGTTTCCGCGCGTTCATCTCTCGGGGCGGCGCGGTGCGCGGCATCGGTATCACTATCACGGTTGCGGTCCTGGTCTCCGCTGTGATTGCTAAAGGTTCGAAAGACGGGACGCGCCGCAAGACACGAGACGCGCGATATTCGTCGGAACGGAAAGAGAAGAAGAACGTTTCGCCGTCAGGCTTTCAGCGCCAGGGTTTGCCAGGCGACTGCCGATCGTAAATATCGCGTGGCGCATCAGATATTTCGGAGGGAGCGACCGAGAGTTATGGCGGCCAGTCTGCCAGACGTGGCACCAAGAAGTCATAGACAGGGAGGAACGAAGGCCGAATGAAAGGAGACGACGAGACGACTCGACTCGGTGGAGCGCCAGACAGAGAGATGAGAAACGAGAGAATGCGGATAGAAATTGAAGAAAGGAAGGAAACGAGATGGTGGATAAAACGGCGAGAAGAGAGGAAAGAAGTAAGGGGAGAAAAACAAGGAGGGAGGAGAAGGCGTGCAAGAACCCTTTGCTCTATCGGTCGACGCTGGCGAAAACGGCTTTGGAAGAACGGAGAAAGAAGAACGAGCAGCGGAACGAAGAGACGCAGCGGCAGCATCGGTATAGCATAACTTCAGGTATATCCAGTGCCAGTAAATTATACGCAAAGTGTACGCGAAGGCCCCCTTCGTCCCTCCGCGTCACCGCCAGCTAACCCCCGTCCTCCCTCCTTCCTCCCGCTACCCTCTACCCCCTACCCCCTAGCAGCCGTCCCTCATCCTTTTCGTTTCGCCTCTCCTCTTTCTCGTCCTTCTCCACGACGCTGCTTCCCACCCTCGACACCCCAGAGGCCGCGCCTGCCTCACGTACATCATTATGATTGATCGCTTCACCTTACTTTGTAATTAAAACTAGTTGCCATTGTGCCCAGCTCCGTGTGCTCGTTCGCTCGCTCTGGTTCTCTCTCACCCTCTAGCTCTACCTCTACCTCTACCTCTACCTCTACCTCTACCTCTACCTCCACCGCTGCCTCTACCTCTCCATCACCCTCGCCCTCAACCTCACCCTCATCCTCATACTCTTCCTCTCCATCCTCGTCACCGACCTCCGCGTCTCTCGTCCACATTTACATACACAACGACGAAGCAAGAGCAATACCGTGCACCCACCACCGGTTATCGTACAACCACCCATTTAGCCATCCAGCCATCCAGACAGTCAACCAGCCAACCAGCCAGACCAGCGACAGCGGCGAACCAGCAATGTCTGTCCTCGGTGCGAGAAACGCGAGAAACAGAAGCACGCCCGCCGACTCTGCTTCTGATTCCTCTTCTGCCGTTACCACCGCCGCGCCGCGCCGCGCCTTCACAGTGCAGCTTACGAGGCAACCACCCGACCGCCGCACGGCCCGCCGAGCCGCGCCGTCCATCGAATCTACATCGCCGCCTCTCCTCGCGACTCTGCCCTTCTTACCCCTTTATCTTTCTCCCCGTGCCCCTTTTTCCTCTTGCTTGCCCCCGCTCCTTGTTTCGTTTCGCCTCGTCCAAGCTTCTCTCGACTCTTTGACTCCTTCGACATCCCCTTTTCATGCTCCGACCACCTCCTCCTCTTTCCCCTTCCGCGTCGCCCGTCTCTAGTGTTCTCTCTCTTGCCCCCTTCATCGCGTTTCTGCCCATCCGAACGGAGTCACCACCGCCACAATCCGGTAAGCGCACCCTTGTCTCTTCCCGGGGGCCATGCGTCATAGTTATCTATGCTTTTTGCAACGGAGACTGATTTAGAGCTGTCTAAGGACCTGGAGCCCTACGAAAATTAAATAATTGCTAATTTATGGCGCGCATCGACCGGCTCGTTACCTCTCCTTCGAATCTCTCACTCCCTCGGTACCCTTAGCTCCCTTAGCTCCCTTAGCCACGCATACAGGCACACGCGCTCGCGTTCTCTCTCTCTCTCTCTCTCTTCCCCTCCTCCCGGTGTTTGTTCTTCTCACAGTGCTTCTGATACAATAGAAATGCGTTGAAGGAAAGTACGCAAATCGAAAAGTTTCGCGTTATCGCGGCACGGGCGCGGCGTCGTCGTTGTCGTGAGAAATTATTGGGCGCGGAAATACGAAACCGCAACGTCCGGAGTGCTAAGAATCGTCGTGCGGCGCGGAATTCCAGACGGCCGTTGACGTTCCTTTACGATTGTACGCTTGTGGTATGTAAATTAATGGTGACGCGCTTTAATTCGGCCATAAATAGGGGTCACTCTTGTGACAGCCATCGGGCCATCGCTCACCCCGTTCCCTTTTTACGTGTGCAACATGGGAAAGCTTCGGATTTATTTGACGCGTTTCGATGATATTTATAGGTCCGGTTCACCCCGATCATGCATACGTCGCGTCGGCGCGACGCGACGCGGTCCGACCCGGCCCGACGTGGCTCCACGCAACCTTTTCTTCTCTCCTTCCCTCTCCCTCTTCAACTCTTTCTGCTTCCTGCTCTTTCCAATGGGGCCGGCTCTTTCCATCGGCAGTTAGACCGCGAATCCTGGCGAAAAACTGTTGAGCATAATCGATTACCAACTACCCCGTTGCCGTTTCGGTCGACGATCGATCGACTTTGTCGAAACTCGAAACTAAAACATCAATCGCCATTCGTTGCAGTTAGCTGCTCTGCAGTAAAGTTACTTCAATATTTACGAGACGTTCGTTAGATGTCGGCTTTACGGAGATCGTTCGTCGGTCGACAGTTTGCTAATCTACGGTAAAAGAGGAGAGAAGGCGATGAAATTTATCGCTAAAAAGAAAACGGGGCTACGGATATAAATCTTAGGTATTATAATGGGATCTGTCCATTATTAAAGAATGAGTGATTTAAAGGGGGGGTGGAGCTGAACCGTGCTTCACCGTCCAAGTGGGTGGGTTACCGGAGGATCGTGAATTTGATCGGCAATTCGGCCAGATACGAGCATCTTCTTTTTCGGCGGAGTTGCTTCGCGCAAAGTAAAGTATGTATACATACCTGTGTATCAAGTCTTCGTGTAACTTGCGTCGACACGGATGCCACGGATATAGAAAGGATCTGGAAACTAATTTCAATGGTGTAGCTGTAGATGGACATTTCAGGGGCAGCCAGCAATTCGCCGGCAACACGAACGTTCTGGTGTCCCAGCATTCGTCCATTCGGGCCATTCAGGCCATTCGAGCCATTCGAGCCATTCGAACCATTCGTGCCATCCGGGCCATCCGGCTATCTGGCCCTCCTCCGCGTTCATCCATCCGTCCATCCGTCCATCCGTCCACCGTCTAAGAGTCTGCCAGGATATTTACGACTGACCAACTCATTGCCGCGGTGAGTTGAGCGAGCGGTCGCCACAAATCACGCCAGAGAAAGCCGGCCTTTCTCTGCTCTGGGAAACGTCTGGCATTTTTCTCTGCCGGGGATAACTTTGACTTATTGGTGACGGCAGCTAGAAGAGATAGATGGATAGATATACAGAGAGAATGAGAGGGGACGAGGACTGCGTGTGTGTGCTCGTGTGTAAGAAAGAAAAGGAAAGCGTTGGAATGCGAGAAAAAAAGACAGGATCGCGACAGGACGGAAAGCAGACGCGATACGAGAGTTGGAAGAGGCGTCCAAAGTGATCGCGTAAGCATCCGGTTTACGGGAATCGGGTAGCCATCTGCGGCGATGAAGGGTAGATTTTTGCGCGCACTAGAGGCTAAGATCCGTCCTATATAGTGATGTTGTTTGGTTAAGTCATCGTTTGACAGGGGCAGGAAAAGGGAAAGAGAATCGCGGCGGTGAAACGGCACTAAAAGGGTAGTGGCCGTTTGGTTGCAAGACGATACAGGGAGAGTGGTTGGTTGGGGCTCGGCAGTGGCGGTGGTTGGTGCGATGCGGTGTGGTGCGGTCGGTGCGCTCGATGCGCTCGGTGGATGTCCCTGTCGCATAAATCACTGCCGGTATCTTCTGGCACGGCGGCTCGCTCATCACGGCAGAGTTCTTGTCGCGCCTTAATAACGCGGCCGAGCGTCTCACCCGCGCCTCCGCTTCCTGCCCCACGAAGCCCACTCCAACCTATCCTACCTCTCGTCCTCCTCTGCAAGCCGTCCGGTCTGGCCCGGACGCTCTCTGCGCCGTACTGCCGCGACTGCGACTTCGTGCCTCGCTACAAATCCTGATTATACTCTGCCACTGACGTTATGCTGTAAGGGGACGATGCCACGTTCGGGTCTGGTTTTTGTATTTCTCCGCGGTGTTTCTTCCTCCCCGCGACGCAGCGCGACGCCTTCCCCGCCCTATTGCTCTTCCGCGTACAACTACTATCACGTCTCATCGCTCCTCCCACGTTCCTCTTCTCACAATCAGACACGCCACTCGTCTTCCTCCCGGTCCACCCGTGCCCCTCTTCACCCCCGTATTTCTCCGGCCTCAACGCCAGAGTCAGCAGCGCCGGCAGAGAGAGGAGAGAGCAGCTACCCTCGCGAAACCAGCCAACCTCCTCCACTCGTCTTTGCCAGAGCGACTGACAGCCTGGACCGCGTAAATCAATTTTCAATTACGGCACAGGCAGCCGAGCAAGACGGCGTAACGGTCCGCCGAGGTAAGGCAAAGTGAAGCAAAGCGAAGCAACGCGAACCGTCGTGGAGGAGAGGCCGGTGGTAGGTCGGTCGATCGACTGATCGACCAATCGGTCTGTTCAGCTAGTTGCCTCTAAGCTTCGCCGAGATCGAGAAACAGTAAAGTCTACGCGTGAACGGGTCCCGCCTGTTGTCTCTCCTTCTTCTTCGCTCTATGCCGTCCTAGGCATTCCACGTATCGCGAGCAGAGACAGATCGTATCGGGGTCGATGATAAAGTCGAAGAAGGAAAGACGAAGATGAGACAGCAGAGAACAGTGGACAACGTGCTAGGGAACTAGCAGGGTGGGGGTGAGAGAGAGAGAGAGAGAGAGAGAGGAGAGAGAGACGGAGAGGGCACCAACGCGGCTTGGTGGATACGTACGTAGGTATTATTATACTTCGCTACAGTCATATTTATAAATCAGCGATATAGCACGACGAGCGGAGACGCGGAGGGATGGAATTTATAGCTTCGTTCTCTTTCCTCTACTGCCAGTTACTGCTGCCCCTCCCCTCTCCGCTGGTAACCGTTCCCCTCGTCTTCTTCACCCTCCAGCACCGCTCATTCTACGAGCCACCCCTTCCGATATCCTAGCACGCTCGCTCTTCAGATACTCGTCCTCTCTCTCTCTCTCTCTCTCTCTCTCTCTCTCTCTCTCTCTCTCTCTCTCTCTCTCTCTCTCTCTCTCTAGATTCGTAGCTTCTCTAGACGGAGAGTGCGCAGGCATACAAACTGCCAAGCCTGTACGTATGAGCTTAGGTCGACATTTTCCCTTCTCTCTTTGGCAATAAATCTGCGAGTCTTTTGAGCCGACGGTACGGTACGGTATGGTATGGTTCGGGGAAGGGAGGCGGGGGTTCGGTGCCGCGGCTCGCCGTTCCTGGGGTACCAGAGGTCGCCTTCTCTTTCTCCGTCTTTCTCCCTATCGACCTCTCACCGGCTCTCCCCGCTGCTGTTCCCCAAACCTCCCTCTCGCGCGTCACGGGAATGTATATAATTAGCAGCATTGTGCTTCCTCGGACAGATTTACGGGTCGTATCGCTACCGCGGCTGCATGCATAAGCGCGTTAAATAAGTATTTATCCGCCCCGTGGGGGATGCGATGCCGAGGCAGCCGCCTGATGGATTTGCCGCTCGAACGGCCGAAACTACGTTAAACGGATCCTCGCTAACCATCGCCCAGCTATGTACAGTGTTCACCCACCCACCCCTTCCCTTTTCCGCGCTCTATCGCCAACCGACTGAACCGAGTGAACCGGGCAAAGATATCACCCGTTTTTCGTCCACTAATTTCGCTCTCAATCTTCAACGAATTTATGAAAATTTTCAACAATCTCCCCCCCCCCCGCTACAAGATGCCGCGACAAAATGCGTAGCTTCCAACTTCGTGATCCTTGATTTCGCGAGCTGGAAAGGTTCCAAGATCGGTAAGCCCAGAGTAGGCCACCAACTCCGAGTAGAATCCACCTCCAAGTTAACTGTTAAGCGCCGGCGATGTATTTTAAATTGCTGCCGACACGAAAGAAAACTGTCCGCGGAGAGATGCAAGGGCGTATGTACGCGTTAAGGAGCAGGAGCTTCCGGCTCTGAAACGGGCGCGAACGTACGTAAGCCCGCGACCACGGACTTTGCAGCGCGGCGGTGAATCGGTGAATCCTCCGTCTCGATGCCATAATTTTGGCGGTAAAGTTGGGTAGTCACGAATAGCATAGAACCGGGGGAAGCGGTAATAGTAGGTAAACGAAGCGTACGCGCGAGAGAGAGATGGTGGTGCGGAAAGAGAACGCAGAGTAGATTCATCGTTTGATAACGACTATCGAGGCGAGTACCCCACGTAGGTACCTATTTCTCCATCCGTTACGCCGTTTTAGCCGGAGCTTTCGAGAGCTTTCCAGTTAGGTTTGTTTCATTTCTGGGATACAATTCCACTCTGGGCTGGACAAGTTGCAAGTTTACCACTCCTTTACAACGTCCGAGAAGTTACATTTTGTCACAGGTTTTACCCTAGTTATTAACAAATTCGACGCGAGTCGACCCGCGTTTAAGGGGCAATGACACGGCAGAGCCTGGAAAGGCAGCCTGATTTTGAGATTTTTTTTTTATACGAACGTAGTGAATGGAATACAAATTTTGTTTGAAGCCCTTGATTCTACGTACCTTGAAGTATGATCGCAATTTTTTTTATATTTTTTTTATTGCAAAATGGCGGCGCCACGGCTCAACGAAAGAAACTTCTTCTGAAAAACAGTGTTCCGCGGCCGGAAAGATTTCTCCATCAATTTTTTACCTAGAACAAAAAACCACAAATTTTTAGTTCTATATAAGATTATCTCAGCAAGTACACGAGGAAATTAAAAAATTCTGGTTTTTGTAAGAATTGTGCGTGATTGAACAAAACACGGAACTGCCACAACCTCGAAATTGTTGAAACGGTTTGTTCAATCACACACCATTCGTATAAAAAACAGTATTTTTTAATTTCCTCGCGTACTTGCCGAGATAAATTGATATAGAACTAAAAAATTTGGGTTTTTTTTGTTCTAGGTCAAAAGTTGAAGCAGAAATCTTTCCGGCCGCGGGACACTGTTTTTCAGAAGAAGCTTCTTTTGTTGAGCTGTAGCGCTCCTATTTTGTATTAAAAAAATAAAATAAAATTGTGATCATACTTCAAGGTATGTACAATACAGCCCTTCAAACAAAATTTGTATTCCATTCACTACATTCGCATAAAAAAAATTCTCAAAATCAGAAGGGGGTATTCTCGTCTAGAGGAACGAGGTCCTCTATTCTCTTTAGGGACGACCCACAAAAATATTACCCAATTTTTACCGATAAGCATTATCCACGCGTACTTACTAACATTTCAGTAAGTTGTAAAAAAAAATTCAGTCGTATATAATAATGATTAATGGAGATATGTTATTTTTTCAAAACTGTGTTTTTCATGACGGTACGCACGACATCTCGACTTCTAGTGGGCTAATCTGGTCCATTTTTTTCGTACATCTTCAGAAAAAATATAATTCTAGCCGGTAGCAGAATCAAGGCGAAATAGTTTTTTTCGCAACCTAAAGGCCGTTTAAATACGAGAAAAAAAAACACGGAAAAGATGAATTTAAATTCAAAGTCCCGCCATTTTGTGAATTCTTAATTTTTTCTCACAAATCTGCTACCAGCTGTAGCCACACTCTTTCTGATTAAGAATCCTTTTGGTTTTTTGTTTTGGATCAGCGGAATAGCCGGAATCGTATGCACCATGAGGCACCTTTTTTTTGCACACGCTTTACAAGATGAACCATATCTTCATTAATTACACTAGTTTACAGCCACTTTGCGCAACAGATGCCACTATTTTTTTCTTATGGAAAATAGCCCGCTGATGCCGAAAATGAGGTCTTAATTTTTTTCTATATATACGATTTCGAGATATCGATAGGAGAACTTTTTACTTGTCTGTCAAAAAGGTGATCCCACATAATTGCGAATATCTCGTGTTGCGAATAACCAATATGGTCCGAAATCATCTCAAATTAAAGATAATTGAATTACCAACAAATTTACCTGACAAAATTTCCAAATCGGTTCAGTAGTTCGGGTGAAATCGATGAAAATATGTGAAAAAAGTCATTTTTTCGACCGAAATTGACATCGACAATTCATTTAATCATCTGGGAAAAATCGAAATCGCAAAAATAGGCCCAGTTTCTCATTTTTTACGTAGAGTCTGCACTTTTACGAAGAAAACACGCTGTTACTGAATAAAATCTATGGATAAATACCGAAGCTAGAGACAATTGTGTGTTTTAGAAATAGTTCTGGCTTTTTTTGTCCTTTGTCCGTTTTAGCATGCGTTTCCCTTTTGAGGAACCAAATATAATCTCCCATCATTGTCTCATCCCAAAATCCATGATATCGCCGTTCAATAACCTTCATATTCTGATGGATGCTCTCTCCGTGCTCGTAATTTACTTACGTCACTATGATTTTCCGGGAACAAATTCAAGTGAGAATACAATAAATGTCAAGGACATATTTACGCCTGTTGGAAAAATAAAAAAAAATGAAAGCCATTCAATAGAAAATGATCTACGTATAGAAATATATTAAAAAAAAAATTATGTTAAATGATTTTATTAAAAATGTTTCACGATTTTATTTCAAGTGAAAAAACACCATCGAAATTGTAGTACAAGAAAATAAATATTTTTTTAGTTTTTAGTGGATTTTTACTATTTCTGAAACAAACACATATCAACAGAAAACCTGAAAAAATGTACAGAATGAATGAAAATTGAAATAACAATGAACTTGAAAAAAAACACAAAAACCGAGAAAAAATGAAATGTTAGCGTTTTCACACAATTGTCTATATCCATAGATTTTCTTCAGCAGCAGCTTGTTTCCTTCGTAAAAGTGCAAACACTACGTAAAAAATGAGAAACTGGGCCTATTTTTGCGATTTCGATTTTTCCCAGATGATTAAATGAATTGTCGATGTCAGTTTCGATTGAAAAAATGTCTTTTTTCACATATTTCCGTCGATTTCACCCGAACTACTGAACCGATTGGAAAATTTGGTCAGGTAAATTTGTTGGTGATTCAATTATCTTTAATTTGAGATATTTCGCAACATGAGATATTCGCAATTATGTGGGATCACCTTTTTGACAGACAGGTAAAAAGTTCTCCTATCGATATCTCGAAAACGTATCCATAGAAAAAATTTTAGACCTCATTTTCGGAATCAGCGGGCCATTTCCCATAAGAAAAAAATAGTGGCATCTGTTGCGCAAACATTATTTTTTATTTTGCAAACTAGTGTTATCATTATATATGGCTGAAATATTTTTTACAACTAAGTGAAATGTTAATAAATACATGTGGATAATGCTCATCGGTGAAAACTGTATGATTTTTTTGTGCCTCGTCCCTAAAGAAAGGCACAAAATTGGCCTTCTAGACGAGAATGCCCCCTTAAGGCTAATTGCATAAATTCCGTATTCGGCGAAAGGAAGGATGCTTCACAGCTGTGAAACTAGGGTGTCGGTTGGAGTAGGTAAGGTGAGCGAATGGATAAAATGGGGGGCGTAGTTGGGCCGGTGGCGCGGTCGTAAATCGGGGAAACGTGGCAGGATTATCCATAATTTTTCGCGACCTCGTCACGATACGCAAATGTCACCGGGCGACAGAGCGAACCAGCGCGCGGCAGGGGGACGTGCCAGAGGATTCAATGGACCGGCGTGGTCAGCCCCGTTAAAATCGATGAATTACGAGACAACGCATTAGTGCAGTCCGCACGATACTAATCAGTGAAATTTCCGTGCGATAAATAAACGAATGAAAGCGCGTAACCAGATACGCGCGGTAATGTCGATGCGATGGAAACGGCGCCCCTCGTAAATCGGCAGATTTTTCGGTAAAAAGGGAAAAACAAATAAATGAACGAAGAACGAAAATCAAAATCTCGGCCGCACTGGCAACGATTGCGCCGTGCCGCGCCGGGAAATGTATACGAGGCCGCGGCTTATTGGTGGTTTCCAGGTGAATTTGCTCGTAAATATGTATTCGTAATATTGATTCGACATAGACGCATAAAGATAGACTAAACGGGATTTAAGCGTGGAACTGTAATTTGTGTAAATATTATGTTTGCGCGCCGATCTCCCCGGAATATCGTGCGACGAAATCATTTTTTAAATCTCGTTGCGGTTTTACACCAATTTCACAGGCGATCGAATAATTTCCGCTGGTACGAAACGCGACCGGACCGGATCGGCGCGGCGCGTGCGGTGAGACGATCGCGCGATATCGACCACGATAAATTAGCAAAAATGCAAGCACACCCCTGCTTGCGGCACCCGGCCCGTCTGATTCGCCAAGTTTTTCGGAGATCGCGCAGCCCCGCGCCGTTTCCAGCAGGATCGAAAATCCAACACGCACCGGACTGGACACAGCGAACAAGAGAATGACAACGAGCTCGCATAACTGCCGCGTCGAATGTAATGCAACGAGCCGTTCCTCTTATCTCTTTGCTATTATCTCCGCTCGATCCTGGCCAGCCGTGCTTCCATTGGTCTGCTACGGCCGCGTTACGGCCTCTTACTTTGCCCAGCCTATACAAGAGTAGGTATTATACGATATTCCAGGTAGGTATGAATCTAGCTATCGCTAGGCCAAGGGGAACTCAGCCACGTAACAATGCTAGCCGGCAAATGTCCCGTCATCTTCCCTCTGATCCCTCTGATCCCTCTGATCCCTTGCACCAGTCGCTTCCCCCTTTTCCCTCCGCCTTCTCTCGGTCCCCGCAACTGCGCGGAGCGATTCGCGGATTGTTCGCGTAGGTGGTACGCTAGCTAGACGCCGCGTCGGTCACGCGTCACCACTCACCTCGCGTCGTTTCGCCTGCGATCGTCCCCGGATTACCCGCGTACATTCGATTGTCCTCATAAATGAAACGCATCGGTTTCCGTCACTCAACGAGCGTCCGATTCTCTCTGCTATCGAATCACTTGGTATAACAACGCAACGCGATCATGACTCGGCGTCTTTTCGCCGAAGGGAGCGGACGGTATGAAACGCGACGAGAGAAGACGAGACGGGGCGAGACGAGGCGGGACGAAGCGAGGCGCGGCGGGCAAAGCAAAAAAAAAAAAAAGAAACAGCAAAGAATCGAAAGAATCGAAAAGAGAGAGAATAAATATAATAGAAGAGACTGAGCAATGAGCAATGTGTTCTTGATCGGAATGGTCCGAATGGTGATGTTTAAAGGTTTAAGGTCTGCCGCCGCGACATCACGGCAAGCGGATCGATCGGCGAGAATGATCGTGCACGGAGCTTCTTGCATACCCTCGATGACAATGAACAGTTCAACAGTCGCGTTATTCGCCCCGTCTCGCCTGTTCCGCGTGTCCGAGTCGCGACAATTCCATACGCATTCTTGAAATGCTGAAAATTGTTTTAGAATCGCGAGCACTGCGGGGACAAGGCGGAGAGGCTGAGGAAAAAGAGACACGGTCGGCTCGCGGTAACGAGATCAATCGTGCGTACGTCGCGGATAGACTCGATAAAAGGGGGGGAAAATATTAACGGCTCGCAGGGCACGGGCACGGGCACGTGAACGGTGGAAAAGTTGGAAAAACTCGTCCGCGCGGACAACGCGCAGGATTATCGGACCTTCTGTCGTGAGATCGGACCGAGTGAGGGATTGCTTCGACAGAGCGATTACGGTGGTCGACGCGTTTCAATGGAAAAAAGAGAGGAAAGAAAGAAAAAAAAAAAATCAGTGATACCAAACAACGGGGTCGAGTCAACGTACAGAGGGATCCGGTGGGGTCGCGTTTTTCCGGGGTGAACTAATAGACTCCCGCTCGCTCGTTCGCTCGCTCAACTCGGCGTACACCCTCTCCCACACTCTCCTTTCTAGTTCCTCTTTCACCCTCCTTCTACACCCCTTCCTCTCGCTTTCTCTTTCTCTCTGTCGCTCTCTCCCTATTCCTCTCACGAGTTCCCTCGCTCGTTCGGCTCGCGCTCTCAAATAAAAGTTTCCCGTGACCCACCGCCACGACACCTGTTGAACCCCTGGCCAGAGCTGGCTCGACGTCCAAAAATGAAAAAAAAAAAAGGAAAAAAAGGGCAATTAGCGTATGAAGCCTGTCCATCAAGGTCAACAGAAAAAGATTTACAAGGAGGAAACGTGAGAGCGGATCGGATCGAATCGAATCGAATCGCATCCGCCAATTCGTTTCGCATAATACGCCGCACATTGGAACTTGGTTCCCGGAGAACTTGAAAGTTGAAAGACGCGTCGTCGCTGGCTCGACCGACCTTAATTGCCAGTCAATAGTCTTACAATTAGACAGCTAGCACGGGACGTGCCAGACAGAATTCGTAAGTTCGCGTGCTACCGGCTAGTGGAATGGTGAAATGACACCAGCCTCGAGATTCATCGACAGAGCTTGAACAACCGTCTACGGTCTACGTCTACGGCGTTCTGCTTTAGGCATCCGTGTATCCGTCAATGGGAGAAGCGGGAGGGGGGAATGAATGAAAGGTAAGATACGCACACCATACGACCCCAACTGAGCCTCGAGTGTTTACTTTCTCACGTTTTTCCAAGCTGATTCAAGCCGATTGTCCTGGCGCGGCGGCGGCGGTGGCGCTCGGAACGTGTTTACGTTAACGCCTCACCGAGTTGACCTACTTTTACTATTTTGCTGACCGTGCATGTGTAGCGCCGATGGAAGAGAAATAGGGAAATGGGTCAAATCGTCCAGGCGTGAAGGTAAACAGGTTTGCGTGAGCGTAAAAAAAAAAAGCGTGAGAAAATAAACACCCGTGGCTCACTTTTCGTCGTATAATCGTATCACACCCCTCCCCCGTTCGGTTCTCATCGATCCAACTGGAAAGTGCTCGAAATCATGAAATCGGACACCGTAGAGTGTAGACGCAGACGGTTCTCAGCCTTACTGACAATGAGTGATGGACGAGTGATGGGCGAGTGGCGGCAAGGCCACGGGGTGGTTAAACCCGAGCGAAAAGGTCCATGAACGACCCTTCATATCCATACCGCAAGTTCACCTGATCTTGAACAAACAATGCTTCCTCTGACAGACCACCTGCACATGCACCTGTCGTTACATCGGCGTTACTGTCGCGTTCTGTTATTACAAATATTATAGCTACCTATGCGTTGCAACAGTACCGTTTATCATTTATCATTTATCATTTTGTCGAGTACATATCGTACGCGATCGTTGAAGCTGCACTCTCATAGCCCGGCAACGATTCGCCAAGAACGGAGGTCGAAATGGAAATTTATGAGGCAGATTCCAGGATAAATGCTACGGCGTACTAAACAGCTTTTAGGGCAATGGGTGATGCGTATTTTCCGCGCAAATCGTTTGTGACCGCATTTCGCGATTAACTTTGCAACGATACGATTTCTTTGAAGTTTGTGGTTGGAGGTGGCGGTGACGGCGGCAGCGGGCTGCAATTTCCTCATCCTTATCTATCGCTGGAGGTGCAGTGCTCGACGAGTCTCGAGAGTAAAGTAGGTACGCGCGGCCGTCGCGTACAAGCTACGGACGAGAACAAAGAAACGGTTCGTCCGTTTCACGAGTTTCGAGACTTTATCGGATCGAATCGGTGCGACTGGTAGCCCCCGCCCCCGTCTACTCGTCTACCCGTCTACTCGTCTACCCGTCTACCCGTCCCGCGTTTCCAGTTTCCCGTCTCGTCTGGAAGCGGCTCGAGTCGCCAGAGGATCGAAGGCGAGTCACGGGGGCTGCCGAGGGGTGGTATGTTTATTGCTCGGAGCTATCTCTTCTGGCGAGGGTGGTTGCCGCGTCACACGGGACCATTTTCATAATTCGGCCGTTCGTATTCTCCGCGACCGCGCGGCCCGAATCGAACAACAGCGCGCCGCGAACGCCGCCCGCCCGCGGGCTCGCTTCTGGCTGCCTTCTCTCTTGGCCCTCTCCTCCTTGCTCGCGATCCTAGCTTTCCTAGCTCCCCAGCCATTTGCCTCCTTTTGCCTCAGATCCTCCTTTACCACCCTCCCTCCATCGTTCCCGCCCCCTTTTCCATCCGATCGCTCTGCCCTTCGCGTTTACACGTTCGCGTCCCAACACCTGCATACGTATAGACACGCACACGGATTCGGCTATCCTTCTGCTAAGAGTCCCCTCCCCCAACTCTTTCCACCCCTCTGCCTTTCCGCCGAGGTTTCGCAATTTCTTTTGCCGCGCTTTCTCCGCGGCATCTCCCGCTCGCCGTCCAATATTCCGTTTCCTTTCCGTTATTCCGCTCGTGGACGCGAATCGGGCACAGGATGAATGAACGGGAAGAAAGAGAAACACAGAGGAGAGGAGCCGAGGCCAGTATGGCGTCGATGTCTTCGGTGATCTATTGCTCTCAGCACGGCGGATCGATGCGAGCCAATCAACCGGAGCCGCAGGTTCTTCGCGTCGGCCCTGACGACCAACCAGACCGATCTTCGAGTCGGCAGGTTATAGAGCCGATCTAATCGAGTTTATCAACCCTTCAAATCGACAGACTGAAATCACTCTTGTTTCGCCCCATGGATTGTCAGCGATCTATTTAATTGTAAACGACACCAACCGGTGCTCCCGGAATGGCTCGGCGCAACCGTTGGCGAGAGAAACGTTAGTAGGGAGGGTGGCGAAGATGGCTGTGAGCAAGGATCCCACCCCTCTCCCTGTATTACAGTACTACCCCTAATGGCTCGCAAACACATAAAGCACATCCCGCGCATAGGTATACTAACTCGTTATTATTACCGTATAAATAACGCGATAATTCCGCCGTGGCGATGACACACAGCATCGGCGGGCAGGAGGAATTCCTCGGGAACCGAGAGCCGATCGGTTGCCCAGAGCCCTGGGATCCGGCGCGGTACCTACGCGTCTCGATTCGCGTCCCCAGATGAAAAGCGGTCGCGTAGAAGACGGTTCGAAAGCCGGTGGCGAGCAGGTTCGTGACAGGGTTGCAGAGCGAAACACTGGATACGGTCTAAAGCTGCGCGACGTTTTCCCCGGCATTACCGTGTAAAGACGGAGGTGGCCCTGTCCGTGGCGCTTCCGTGTGCGGGACGGGGCTGTAAAAGAGGGTTTGTACCGGGTTCTACGGCAGGAAGGTGAACAGCCGAAGCAAGAGCAGAGAGGCAGAGGGAGACTCTTTCCATCGGGGAATCCTAGAGGGTTTGCAGGAGGAAGGCTCTGACTCGGTTGCTGGCAGGGCGCGCGTCAATAAGCGTCCATCAGCCGTAATGGCAGCGAGCGCCACCTCGGATGCATTTAGATGGCTGTTTAGCCCCGGTTGTCTCGATGTGGCCTGAAATTCTCTTCTCCGCAACCTCCTTCTTACCGTTACCCGAGACTCGAGCGTTTCTCGGTGCCGCGGAAGCTCACGCTACCGCCCCCCGCGACCGCTCCCACCCCGGCCCGCCCCGCCTCGCCCACGCTTTTCCCAACTTTTGTAGTTGCGCCAAACGAGGCTGCCCGCCCGTACTGGTAATTAGACGGTCCGGTTCGTTTCGCACGGCCTTCTAATTAATTTCTACCTGTATCCTCCTCGCGAGCCAGGATTCCTAGGCCTTCTCGATTTCGAGGCCCACCGTCCTCGCGAACCTCGCGAATCCATTCGGGACGCTCGCTCCCATGGTTCACCAATTTTACTCGCTGCGTGATCGTCGGGTCCAGCCTCGAACGCATCGTTGATGATCGATAATTGATGGTAGGCTATATACCTACTTAGTCGATAATTCGAACGGTTGTTTTTCACCGTTTGTGCGTAAACGTACGTACATCATCGCGGCGGACAGTAATCTAGACGCGTGGCAATCATTTCTGCTTGTTATTGAGGCCGGCGGAGGGGCGGGGGGGGGGGGGGGGCGAGGGAACGACGAGGTCGCGGCGTCGAGCCGATCGAAACGGTCGTAAAGTAGACGTCGCGTATCGTCGAAAAAGCTCCTCGAAAAACGAGAATTCGGTCGGTTCTCGGTATACGTTTGGCCGCGATATATGCAAAAAAGCTCGAGGGACGGGGGGGGGGGGGTGGCGGAGGGAGGATCGCCGCAGAGCTGGAGCTCGGGCTCTGGTTGGGGCTCGAGCTCGGGTTCGGGTTCGAGCTCGGGCTCGGGCTCTGGCTCCGGCTCCGGCTACGGCTCGGGCTCCAGCTCGAGCTCGAGCTCGAGGATTAAGGACATTATTAACGGGCGTACCAGGGACCGACATACTTACGTCCGGCCGGAATGCCCCGCGATAAATACACCGGTGGCTACGAAACTGGACGAGAACGAAGAGGAAAGGGGAACTGGCGTTTAAATAAAATCAGCATTTTATGTTACAAGGGCCGCTCTTCGATAGCGGCCGGCTGGCCGGCCGGCCGGCATGGTACACGCCGTTACAAACCGCAATCGACCGATCGACCGATCGACCGATCGACCGATCAACCGGCGCCAATTCTGTCGCACAGGCGTAGACACGCGCGATCCGTCGCCAACCATTTTCATTTACCGGTCATTAGCTAGAATTCGTCTCGTTGGTCTGGTCTGTGAAATCGATGCTCGATGAAGAATGGCAGGGAGAACTTTCCGATTCCCTTCTCGTCCACGGGGCAGCAGGCTGAACGAAGGAACTGATTAGGTGGTTTGTAAACTCGGTATTAGGGTAAACTCGGGTAAGTTCGTGATAGTTTTAGAATTTGTCTATTAACTCCTAATATTTACATATTCTGAAAGTGAGTCTAGGATATAATTATAGGTCAGACATCAGAGAAACGAATGATAGGTTAACAGAAATTTACTAAGTATATTTGATTGAAAATATACAAAATTAAGTTGTCATGACATACTCTGGTTACTCCGTGATAGCTTTGGTCACTCCAAGATAGTACTCTGATAACTCCGCGATAGTTCTCGCTAGCCCGTGATATGGCCATCAGCTACTTTTTTTATATTATTTTATATTATTTTACATTATTTTATATTATTTTATATTATTTCACACTATTTTATATTATTGTTATTTTGTGTATAATCAATATTTCATAATAGTTAGATGTTTGAGACGTAAGGAAACATGGTATCTGGTATTTGCCATCAGAATTTCTCGAACAGCACAATCAGAAACGCAGGCTCGGGCGCACGAAAAATAAGAATTTTGTCACTTTTCATAAGCAAAAATAACGCTGATGCCTTATTGTATGATAATTTCAAGAGTAAGACTCGTTAAAGCGTCATTTTACCATCACTTACCTGCAGTTTGAACTTTCCATGTATCTTCTAAAGCACATATAATACATAATCAAGCGATCGTCCACAACTAGCACGAAAAATTTCAAGAATAATGCGCTGCTGGAACAAAATGTTCTCTCACTATATCACACTAACTTCAATTGACTAATTATTTTACCACAACACAAACTAGAAGATGAACGCTGTCTGTTAGTTTTTGTTCCATCTAAATTGAGTCAGACCATTTGGAGTTACAGATAAATGAAAAAGTATCACGGAGTAACCTGTACCACGAACTTACCCGAGTTTACCCTATAGGTACTAATGAATAAGGACGCGACGCGTTGCGCCCATCGTTTGGCGGTGTGTCGCCAAATCTTTCTCACGGCAAGACGGATGCGGCACACGCAGGAGATCGGCTGGAGTAGTTGGAAGCAAATGCTGCTTGTAATGTATGCTGTTGACGGACCCCCCTGCCCGACACCCTCCGAGGTACTAAACAACCCGATGGCTCGCGATATCCTGCCGCCACCAGCGTGTCATCGAGACGTATTTACTTGAGCCACTACCAACCTGGATCAGGTATCGAATCCAACCTGTACTCTCTGTTCCAGTCTGAATCGGACTGATCCGACTTAAAGCAAACTGAATCAAACCGAGCAGAACAGAACAAAACAGAATCGAATCGAAACGAAATGAATTGAGGCATTTGATGGAAAAAGGGCACATACGCCAAAATGCCATTTCAAGAAAATCGATTTCAAAATTTTCAGTATAGTATAACTTAATAAAAAGTAATGCGATTAAATCCAATTTTTTTAGGGATGTAGTTATCGTGTCCTTCGAACGTTCTGAAAACAGAAGTCATGATTTGGAAATGATATGTGTCTTTATTTATAAGTTTCAAGCAAGTGGTTTGTGTGCCCTTTTTCCGTAAATGTGGTGAATCCGTAACAAAGTTGCTTCTTTGTTTAGTTATTGAAATATAATTTTGTTTACTTACTTCGTTACACATTTTTATACATTGTTTAAATAAACAATACAAAATGAAGTACAAAAATAAACAAAAACTGTAATGTTTTAAGTAAGTATTAGTTTCTTCGATTGTTTGCAACAAGCTGTCTTCCAAATCAATTTTTTCTTTTCTAAATTAGCTTCTTTCCTTGCGGATTCCATACTCGCCTCACTTTCCATATTTCCCCGCTTACACAAAATCCTCTATGAAACAAAAGTACTTATTGCACGACAGTACGGTAGCGCGGCTGCTCAGCGACTATGTAGCTGCGTGTCGATCACGCTACGTAATAAAACAGCATCTAGCTAATCTGAACGCGAGATTAGTAGTGCCCTTGATATATTATATATAACATACACCTGAGTCGATTTAATCGATTTAAGGAAAAAGGGCACATAAGTCTATGTGCCCTTTTTCCATCAAATGCCTCAATTGGATGTAGCGCACGAGATCGAAATCACGTGCTGGCCGTGCAATGACCCAACACGAATTCGCGATTCGCCGTTTTGACGCATCCGTGAAACGTTAGTTTAGGATTTCAAGCATCTCCGACCACGTCTCTCCATCTATCGGCTACACCTTCCGGATCGGTGGGAAATATCCGTCGATGCCGGAATGCGAGCAACGATCGGGACGCATAATGTCGTACAAGGATTCGAGTTTCCTATTTCCAGAATTGCGATTCCAAGTTATATGAAAGGTGGACCAAAGCTTTACGAAACATACGTAGAGGGAAGAAAAGGACCGAAAAGGCTGCGATGGAACGACAGCATTTTCCTGTTTTCTCCCCTTCCTTTCCATTCTCTTCGGCCCAAAGGCTTCACTCCGCTTCTACGCTTCTCCGTTTCACCGTTTCTCGTTTCGCCGGTAAGCGACACGGTAAAATTTTCATCCTCCAAGCTCGATACCGGTACTTGATATATACAGGCAGGCGTGTGTAGTCGACCACGCCATAGCAACGAAATATTAGACAAGAGGTCCGTGCGGCTGGAAGGTATTGGATGGGCAGTGCCGGCCCGGTCTGGCTACAACAAAGTTGTGGCTGCGGCGATGATTTAGTCCCGACCTTAATGGAGCTATAAATACTAGCTTTTCGATAGCGGAGGATGAGGATGGCATGGCTCGTCGTGCACGATGCTCACCGGGATCGTAGCTCTGGATTTCGCGTCAGGGGTGATGGGCCGCGCCGGTGGATCCCCCGGATCCCGCAAATCGCCAAAACTCGCGATTCTTCGTGCCAGGGAATTCCAAGGCCAACTTGAACGGTGGAGCGTCGAACGGTATCACTGGGTATCGTCTTGCCTCCTACCGCGGCATCCATGACCCGTTCCTTTTCGAGCTCGCTTTGCTTGCGATCCGATCGATCGATCTTTGGTCCAGCTTTCCCCGGCCAGCTTTGTTTCGCTTGCGCTTTGTTCCCCGAGAGCGTGGTCGGACGTTGGCCGATGGTTAAATCGAAACAAGTCACCGTTTTGAAAGTCACCGTTGCTTTTGACGCGGCAAAGCGGAGGCGCATGTTTGCCGCACCGAGAAACTTCTCTCGTCTCTCTCCTCCTCTATCGGGCTCTATTTAAATACGCGTCAGCTCGGTGAGTTATAGGACGGGCCACGTGATTTGTGACGAACTCGCTCCGCCATTAATTACAGCGCAGCATCTTTCCTCGCCTTTACTTTACCGCGCATGGTCTCGCGGAATATATCCAGCAGGTTCGCGCGTTTCACCGCTCGACCATTTCGCTTCGTAAAACACTGCTGTTTCGCCTGAAACGATACCTCCAGCTTGTCGAGGAAAAAGTTGATTGACTTTTAGAATTTTACTGGAGACGATGACGGTCACATCGAATACGATAGGCGCCCGATTCACATACACCGTTGCGGCGCGGCGTGGCGCGGCGGCCGAAGGAACCGCGAGTGGACGCAGGACGTCCTTGATCGCGAGTTAAGAACCACCAAGACGCCTCATATTTTAAGCCCGAGAGAAGTTCGCGCGCAGTTTAGATACGAGATGCGACCGTGCTAGCGAGATAACGCGCGTCCGCCTCGAAAATATCTCGACAGAGTTAGATGCTACTTTGGTATTAGTCTTTATTGCTACCGGCGTCCTCGAAAACCTGTTTAGTCTTTCTGCTCGACGACTCGCGCGTAAACTACTTTGCGGCGCGATGGGGAGAAAGTATTCAGACCTTTTCTTTCAACATACCTAGCTTCGAAACGGCCGAATTCCCTTTTCCTCTCTTAATCGACGGATGGCTGATATTTCAACGAAGAGGAACGGACTTCGCTGAGATAGCTCGAGTCCAGAGGGAACCAGCTAAACAACCACCAATTCTCCTTTCCTGGTCCTCTCCCTCTCTACCGGTGGGTTTAGCTATCGAACGTTTAGCACGAATTCTCGCAGACAATAAGGAATAAGTGGAAGCAGCCTAAACTCGTAGGCGGACGAACGACGAACGACGAACAACGCAATTCGCGTCCTGGTTGCCACGCATCTATCCTGCCGAGTGCCGACTCTATAATTACGCCCGTTCGTCCAAGGTCCGCGCGCGTCTGCACGTATACCTTCATAGCTAACAGCTAAGAACGTGTGCATGCCCGTCCTAAGGCGGAGTGAAGAGAGCCGCCTTATGCCCACCCGGAACGAACGATACGAACCAAGGTATGTATGTACGTACTTGCAGCTCGATCCACCCCACGCGACCAAGGATCGCATAAATCCACGGCCGGTAGCCGTGGTTGCTTCACCGATGCGTACCGCGAGTACGCTCCTATTCCCATTCCCATTTCCATTCCTATTCCTATTCCAAATCCAATTCCAAAGCAACTCGTTTCTCGTGCTTCCTAATTATCCACGCGTTCGTCCAAAATATGTACTTGGACGTCATCGTTCATCCTTCGATCTAGATGGCTAGCCGCGGCGTCCGCCCGTTATTAGCACCCGCTTGCCAGCTTTGTCTTTGCTCTGGGTAGGTTCGTTTCCCCCACGAAACCGTGGTTGGAATCGAAGCTGCAAGTCAGTCGCATATTTCGTGTCCCGCTAGTACCCACGGACGAGGGAAAGAATATGCGCGCTGGTACTTGGCCGACCTCGATCAACGATCAATCGTGAAACGGCCGCGATTATTTCACGTCAGTTTAATTAGCACGCGGCGCCGGTACGACCGATAAAACTCAACGGAGTGAAGCAGCTAGCCGGCTATCTCACGGGAATCTGATTTATGGCAAGTGACCAACGCGCGCGCACACTGCGAGCCTCGGGTATACGTAGCTGTCTGCGCGACCATCCGCGTACTCGTGGATCGCGTACGCGTGTTACGTACTCGTCTAGTCACGTAGCCGCGTATTCGCTTGTTCGCTCGTTCGCTTGTTCGCGTGTTCGCGTGTTCCCATGTTCGCGGCCACGTGACGAGCGACGCGAGCCGACCCGGCCCGCCCGGCCTGGTCTGGCCCAGCCGTAGCAGCCCGTACGCGTAACAGTAGGCAAACTACCCCGCGGGATAAATAAATAAACCAGAAAGTAGCCACATGAAGACGGTTCCATCCAATCGATACGACGCGGCGATTAGGTTTAGGAGCTTGCACTGACATTCACCTTCGTCTACCAAGCTACTGCCCGTCAGGGGTAACAGATAGTGTTTCCAGCAGGCCCAAAAGCACCCACAGTTTCGGAGGTGATTAGATGGCGATTCCTGAATCCGCTTGTGTAACCCTAACGCTCTATCATCCCAACAAGTCTACGTAGACTTGTCGTGCTCGCAGAATGCCGCCAGCCGAGCCCCGCGCCTGGTCTCAGCAGTGCTGAGCCACCAGCTCAGGTACCTCGGGATCAGCAGTGCCCGTCCTGGGCTCATGCTTTCAGGCTACCACCTGTCAAACATACCCCAGGCCCTCGGATATGGAAGAAGGTGGTTCTGACGCATCAGTGTCTTGCGACCCGAATCTTTCCGTAAGGAATTTAATAAAACGCACCGCGATCAATCATTGCCACTCATCACCGGGTTATTCGCTAAGGTTCTATTCGTTGCAAGCACCTACGTCGATCCCTTGCGAATGTACTCTGGTAGGAACGTGTTTTAAATATACTCTCGGACCACTTCGACAGGTCACCTTCAGACTACCCGCGCCATCTGTCGGCTTGGTATATAACTATAAGAGTCCTTTGCAACCGATGTAACGCGTAATACGAGGGGTAGAGAAAGAGAGTGAAAGGACACGGTATCCGCCTTGTGCGCAGAGTACAAGCTTTTTGCAACCGCGGCGGCGGTGGCGGCGGGACGTTTGAATTTCAACAGAAGAACAAATGTGCCGGAAATCTCGCGGACGATCACGTTGCTCCAGAACAGATAGTTTTACGCGTCTACCGACACACTTCATCCCGGCTCTTGACCGCTACTTTTCTCTCGCTCTTCATCGTCTTATCGATTAACCTTTCCTTTAACCGGACAAGTGCAGTGGACAGATATCCAACTGACACACATCTTGAACAAAGTTAGAGAGCAGGGGTAATTTGTCGGATACTAGCGGTTTCTTGGATGGTCTACGCGACGGTTTTCCCCCCCATATGTTAAAGTGTGCAAACGGAGTTGTTTAAATTCGTCGCCCATACCAGATCGACAGTTCTTGGAATCTCGCGTTTGTCAACAGGCAGATAGCGAGGCTTGAGGAACCGTCAAAAAAGGAAACAAAGTGAAAAGGAAAAGCAACGTCAAACGTGACCGCTGATACCGGTGTGCTGCAGATATAATAAAGATGGCGATATAGGAGTCATAATGTAGTGGTGTACTTAAGATGCACCGATGCACCGGTGTGCATTCCGATGGTCCCGCGAGACGCGAAAGGGAGGGCAAAAGGCACGCACACACATACACACACGCGCATACACACACAGGGGAGAGGGAGAGACTTTGGGAATGGGTGGGGGAGAGCGAGAGTGAGAAAGGAGAGACAGGTAAGGAGTAAAAGGGTTGGTGGGGAGATGAAAAGGCAGCATCGTCCTCGTCAGCCTCTCGCTCACGCTCGAGGTTCCGAGACAAGCTCTTACTAATGGAGGAAATAAATTTGGGATTAAATCGTAGCCGGGCTACTTTATAAGGCTGCTTGCTCTTTCCCGAGTGCGAGGTGAGGTACATGTGTGACGCCATAGACCCCTCCTGACATCCATGGATGGTCCACCATGCCCGTCGAACGACCACCCGCCCCCTTCTTACTTCTTCTTCTTCTTCTTCTTCTTCTCCTCCGTCTTGCTCCTGCTACTGCCGTTCCTCGGTGGCTTCCTTTCTCGTTTCTGTTTCTCGCGGCGCTGCTCGGATCCATCCGTTCCGTCTGGCATTGCGGTGACGCGACGACGTGACTCGAGGAGACGAGAATGACGCGCGTATCGCCACCGCGCTGCCGCGGCCGCCGCCGCCACCGCCGCCACCGCGCCGGTGAGGCGAAAAAAGGAACGCCGAAGAAACCGTTGTACGAGACTGGAGGGCGGGCAGGTGGGTGGTGGTGGCGGTGGCAGTGGCGATGCTAGCGGTGGACAGGGAGTTGCACGGGGGGAGTGAGTGGGTAGTGGGGGAGGATGGCAGGGGGCAGGAGGGACCACGCTGCGCTGTCCTCCATAAATCTATCAGTCGCGGTTGTATAAATACGACTCAATGAGGCGGCCGTGAATCACCCTGACGTGCTTCATAAGTCCCGGGAGTTTATTAAACCGGCGGGCATTTCTCATGTCGGGGGATAAGATCAATACGGCCGCGCGCGGCCACGGTTGCCCCTAACCTCCGTCTCCTATCCACCTCCTTCCACTTCTCGTTCTCGTGCCCTCGACTCTCCCCCTCCCCTCCGCCGCCTCTGCGCCCATGCCCTGCTCTTGGCATCACCCCCGCCCTTCCACCCACCCCCTATCGTCCAACCGCTCTTGCCCCAGACACCGATACCGACACCGACACCGACACCGACACCGACATCACCCCACGCCGCACCACTTTCACGTGCACCTTTCTCCTTTCCGTACCTTCTCGACCAGCCTAAATAATTGGATGAACGACGGACCATGGTTCGCCGCGGCGCGATGCTTCTCCGGCAAACGAGAACTCTGCCCTTTTTCTTCTACAGAAATCCCAGGGTGTGAAACGCTTTCCTGGAGCCATGGTCGCATTGATCGCGTAAATCCTGATCGAGATCGACCGTTTGGCTCCTCGATTATCTCATCTCGCTCGTAGAGCCTCCCGTTCGCCGGCTCACTTTCAAATTTACGCTGGTGGCGCTGACCGCGGCGTTACACTGCCGATCCTGTGAGAAAAAAACGTTTCCTCGATTTTCCACGTGCTTGAGTTTCCAAGCGGGCCGATATCTTTTTGGCTGCAAAGAAACTCGTGTCAAACGCTTGGCTCATTAGAGATTTGGCCAATTATCTACACAGGAAATGATCGCGTCATTGATGAACGGGCGCGTTGCGACGAGCTGGCACGAGAGACGGAAAGCATTGGTATGGGGGTTGGGTTCGAAAAGAGGACGAGGAGTAGATGGAGGTTGAATGTTTCTTCTAGGAGCCCGGCGCGCGATTTATGGAGCGAAGTGACGGGAGGTGTTTATTGTGCAGCATCTGTTACGTTACTCTGGCTCTGCAGTCTCCCTCCTCTCAACCCTTCGTTGCTTCTCTTTCCCGCTCTCGTTCCATATTTCCACGGATCTCTTGGCCGTCTCTTTCCCTCCGCGACTCGTTCGTTCTCGGAGCTAGCAGGTTCGCGCCAGCCCGCCATCATACATACAACAGACGCCCTCGATTTATAGTTTTGAATTAGATGGAAGTAAAGGAAAGGTCGCTGGTTGCTGTTGCGTAAATTTCAAGCCCCTGAAATATCTCGTTCCTTCTCTCTTTCTCTTTCTCCCTCTCCCTCATTTCGTGCGTTTCCTCGCAACTATTCCCCCGCTGGTGAGTCGTCAGGTAGAATGACCGACGAAACGAAAAGTCTATCGCATCCAACGGCGACGGTAATTTAAGCGTTAAATGCATTCTGGCGACAACGGACGGTCGATGTGAATGATCGACATACAAACCACCGATCATCAAGCCGAGGAGAGGGTGGGTGGAAGAGGTTGGGTCGGAGTAGGTTTCAGTCGAGTAGGTGGTGGGAATGCGCCCATACGCGTAGCAAATGAGACGCGGTCAGAGGTGATCTGATGAGCCTAGAGATGGAGGTGAACGGAATCGGGGCGATGAGGACGATTGGGGATGAAGGCCGATGGAAAGGGGGCAGAGGGGTCGTGCCAGAGACGCGTCACTCGTTCGCCTCGCGTCATTTACACAAACAGACATACATCACAGGCAGGCGGCTAGGCGGTTCAGGCGGGTTTGCAAGCAAGCAAGAAAGCAAGCAAGCAGGCAAGCAAGCAAGCAGGCGAGCAAGCAGGCAAGCAGGCAGGCAGGCAAGCAGGCATGTAGCTAGCTACGTGTTCCCTTTTATGTTCCCACACGCGCGCTCGCATAAACCTGTCAGTCTCGTGTCACGTGCAGCGCAGTCATTCACTGTCGCCGGCAGCGTACCCGCACTCAGGACGCGACGCGAGGTGACGGTCCTGTTGCTGGGCGACTCGGAGAAGACCCTTATCGCGTGTGGAACGCGCGACTAAGAGCGCGGAAAACACGGACACGTATCTAAGGGGAAAAGTTTGGGTAAAGCTGGGAATAAGATCGGGGAGGGATCGGCCGACCAGGCAAGGCGAAAAGCGACGAGCTCGAGCGGTGGCTGCAAGAGTTTCCGTTGAAGCGGGAACGTCGCGTCGCGTCGCCTCGGCCCGGGAAAGAGGGAGAAGGAGAAAGGGGAGGGCTGATAATTTCGCCACGTGAGTCAGATCGTGGATTATACGTATATCAAGCTCGTCCACGGACGAGAAGAGAAGAGCCCCGGAGGTTTTATGAGATATGAAAATGAGGACGGCCGTAATAAAAGTGATGTAGGGGGCTCCTCAGAGTCGTTCCTGAAGGCGCCACGAGTCACTCGTCAGGTTTATGCGGAGACGTCCATCATCCCCTTGACGTGCTTCATTGCCTCCTGGGCAAACTCCGCCGTTCCGGTTCCACGGTTTACCGCATTCGTCTTTCCCTTCTTCTTTCTGCCCGTCACCCCTCTTCATCCGCCCTACCCTTCTCTCCACCTCTCGGTCCCTCGCGCAGCGCAACGTATATCGCGACTGGAATGCTTCCCTTGCCCCGCAGGATCTCTCCTCGTTTCTCTCTCCAGCCCCGTCTCCTTCGCAATTTCTTCTCGCACCCCATTTCCAAGTGGTCGAGGAAGGAGGGATCTATGAAATGGTCAGCTTCGTGGCCTCCAAGGTTTGCGCGTGTCGTCCACCCTCGCGGACGAAGCCCGAACGAGAAGCCCTCGTGATCTACGATTCGATTTCGATCCGATATACCGTTTGGCCCTATCTTAAGGCAGAAGGCTTCTTTACGCCAGACGAGGCCAGGCCATTTTCAAAGCCGCGTTATCTCCTCGTACCTCCTCCTCTTTGTCGTCCACTTCCTTCTCCTTTTCCTTTTCCTTTTCCTCTTTACTTTTCCTTTCTCGGGCAACAGAGAAGCGAATCGCTCGTGAAAATATAAACCACTGACCGAAATATGGTATTTCCTTTCAACGTTCTTGAAACGATTCGACTATACCCCCCGCAACGTTTGTACGCATTTGTTTCTGCCGCTAACCCCCTGTTGCTCGTCGCGGCGCGGCGCGGCTCGGCGCGGCGCGGCGACTCTTCGACTTCTCTACCGGGAGAACACGGGAAAGTGAAATATCCCCGTGTAAGACACGATCCCCTTTGTAAGCGGGTTGGAGGGCCGTCCGAACGCGTCTAAGCGAGAAGGGAATAAGAAGCGCGAGGAAACCGAACGAAGAAAGATGCTTGAGGCAGAACACTGTGCTGAGGGCCCGGGGGTATCAGTCGGGACTCGAGAACCGAGAGCCGAGAGTCGAGAACCGAGAACCGAGAACCGTGAATCGAGAGCCGGGTGGAGAGGAGATGAGAGGAGAGGAGGGATCGTGGGCGCAGATAAATCGGCTTTGCCGCCGTAAGAGGCAGCTCGCGTGAACGTGTCTCCATTAAGGCAGCCAGAACTCGCGCTGACGTAGACGAGAGGCCGCTGTTGCGGCCTTCCTCTTACTCCTCGTTTCTTTCTTCCTCTTTAGGTTACCATCCTTCCCAACCTCCTCATTGTCAGCTATTCTTGAGGGTGATACACCAGGCGTAGGATAGGGGTGAAAAAATAGAAACTCCGCGCTGTGTATATTAAATATGTAAACTAAGTAGTGATGAGTGAAGAAAATACGATACGCGTCGTAGGCGTAGTGTCAAGTCCTTCACCAATCTTTATTTTATCCCCTGTCGGTTTCCTTTCCTTTCTGGTATATACCTACCTGCGGGAATGTATTTGTCGCCTGATGTCGCCGAGTGGATCTTGTTTATGTATACCCCAGTCAGTGGCGCAACGTGTCAAGTTGGCGGAGCCCGGTCCGTTCACCGTTCACCATCGAAAATTATCGCGCTGCACCCCGCCGGAAAGATTTATATTTCGTCCGAGCCCGCACTGAATTGATCCCCTTTTATCCTTTCGACTGATAGCGAAATCTCTTCCGTGTGAATGTAATCGAACCGTAACCGATTGATCAAAGCTCGAGTGCAACACATCTCGGACGTGTCAACGGTGACGTTGTAGGTTGTAGGTTGTCTCGAGGACCGAAACGAGGCAAGCGCTTGTTTTTATTCTCGCATTGACGCGGTCAAGTTGGAGAAGGCACGCGCTGCCCACCGCCGAAGCCGTCTTTTAACGTTTAACCGACGCGTCGTGCATATAAGCACTCGTATCAGCCAAGTGCCGACTCCGGAGCAACGAAGACGAGGGAACCAAGTAAAAGCCTGAGAGGGAAGAAAGCGGAGAAGCGCATTTGTAGATACGGCACGTTTCGCTTTTAAACCTATCTGCATGGCACGCAGGCAGGCTTGCACTTTCGAGTTACGATCTCGCGCGCAGAGTTTCGATGAATGCTAAACGCGAACACGTGAGCTTTCTCGTCGTGGCGCACTTTATTGCCGAACGATGCGACTCTCCCTTGTAGACAACCACCACTACCGCGTTTATCGTCACTGGCGGCTACACGTGCGCGTACTGCCTCGCAACTCGTCCTACACCGTACGTGTCGACGATGCACGCGCAATCGTATCTTCTTCTTCTTTTCGTCCCGGTAAACACGCGACCATGTACGACAAACAGATCGCACCTGCGACAACCTCACACCCGCCAACTTCCATTCAGACGCGGAAACGTTAAAATGTCCTTTCTGTCCCGTCCAGTTCGTCCCATTCTTGCCTCGTTACGAGCCACAACTGCCTATGTATATATAGGTAATTTAGATGCGCTTCAGAGACAGGGCGGCAGATAAGTGCATACAGGTATGTAATACGTTACTTGTATCTCCGTAAACATTCGTTCGTTTCATTTCGGAGGAGTCCGCGACGCCCTTCTTTATCCGATATCAGTACAATCGTATTCCAAAGCGAGCGTAAAGCCAGAGAACATCGTAGGGGCGCAAAACACGGGGAAAGAGAAGCTGGACGTGAATACGAATGCAAAGTGGTAGGTGGGAGTGAAACGCAGCAAGAGTGGCAAGATTGGCAAGATTGGCAAGATTGGCAAGAGTGGGAAAAGCGGAAGGGTGCAGAACCGCTCGGTTTGCAAGACACGTCGCAGGGTTGACCCGGCCTCTTCTCGATCCCCCACTGGTCAGCTTTCGCGTCGTGTATCTGACTCTCCCTCTTCTCCCTGTTCTCCCTCCCCTCCCCTCCTCCCTCCTCCCTCCTCCCCCCCACCCCCCCCCCCCACCTCTCCCCGTTCACCCTCTTCACCCTGTTCACCCTGTTCTGCCTGTGTGCGAGCGCACTGTTGCGGCGACCCCTCAGGGCTGCCCGTTACTTTAGCATCAACAACAATCTCCACCAGCGAGCGCCGTTATTCCGTTAGTGTCTTAGTGGCAGCGGAACCACCACCGGCCGGCACCAACACGACGGTAAACGGGGTTGCCGATGGTGTGTCGGTTCCGAGCGGATATCTCCGCTTCTCCGTCTTCCGTTGCTTCTCTCTTATCCGGTGCATTCACGTTCTCTCCGCTTCTGCACCTCCGCCTCTCTTCCTCCCTCGGAATACTGCTCGATGCGCGTCTCGTTTCGACCGTCCTTCCCTCCCACTCGCGGCCATGGTCCACTCTCCGGCCAGTAATTAAACAGCCACGCGGCAGGCAAATTGAATCAGTCCAAGAGACAAGGGAGCGTCGACGCAGAGGTGACGGCCAACCAGCCACAGCTATGGTGTCTATAGTGAAGGGGCTATCGTACCGCGTTCGCGTACTTCCGAAGCCAAAGCAGTTGAACGAGGACCGAAATGCAGGGATCGCGGAAGGAGGGCTGCGGGTGCCCGTTCGCAGGGGCCATCCGGACGTTTACAAGCCCGAACTAGCCTCACCCACCACCACCACCACCACCGAACCTAGGGACTTGAAACCATAGACCACCGCCCATCGCGTCCTTCCATCGTCTTTCTGCCCATCGCGTCGCGTCGCGTCTCACTTCGCTGTGCCTGACAACGCTGCATTAACTCCCCGTCCCATCTAAGTGCTAAGTTTACCCCAAGATTGCATAATGTCCCGCTAGCTTGACTGCGTATAGACGGCTACACCGTTACAATCACTCTTCCCGTTCTCTCCATTCCGAGCTTTCTCGATATGTAATATGTAACGGGCCAGGCTTTAATCGCTCCCGCACAAACACAACCAGATTTCCCGGCTCTCTATACTTTTAATGGTCGCGCGCTACCGATTATCCAGCAAAGCCATAACTTCAAGGAAATTTATACACACAGCACCCACACGTAGCACTAGGGGAGACCGGGGCAAAGTGAACCTCGCGGTAAAATAAGCTTTCTTAATTTATTCTTTAACAATAGAATATATTTACAAATTTTGGTGACGTAATAAATGTGTGTAATACCACAATGATAATTATGCACATTTAGATATCGAAAAATGGAAATTCATTTAAAAAATTAAAAATGAAGTTTTAGAAACTTCCAATTGGTTTTCTTTTCAATCTAGCTTTTCGGATAAATGAGTTTTAAATGTGTTATTTTAACTCCAATTTTTTTCTGCGTGTTTGTAAGAAGCTTATAAACATACATGTACACGCGTTTAAGAAAACATTAATCCCAACATTATTAAATAATTAACTTTCTACCGAGTACATGTTCGGGGTAAAGTGACCGGGGTAAACTGAGCTGCAAATGGATGCTAAGAACCACGGTGTAATAGACAGGTGTTTCGACTCTATACCTTTTTACCCGAGCGATTTTGTGTGCCGATTTCTGTTTAGTTCCCCTGGCCGTCGCGAGAGGCGTCGCGACTTAGAAGCCATATACATATGTATTAATGAGACTGCAGTAGTAGAGATTTTAGTGGTATAACAAGCCTTTTGTCAGGCTTTTTTCCTTGAGCGCCAATCTAGCGGCCGCGAGAAGAACTAGGACGAAAAAGTCACGCATTCTGAACAGGATTCGGAACGCCTGTCTATTTCACCGTGCTAAGAACCAATGGGCAAGTGATGTGCGCAATATCCTAACCTGTCAGCTGGCTAGAAAACCACGCGGCGTGGTGGAACAGAAACTAACCTCAAAAAAATTTCCATAGTTTTTGACAACCACCGTGCGAAAAAGCCAGAAGCTGCCGTGCTACACTAGTCGAAGTCGAATTAAAGTTCTTATTTTGTTGCACCTCACTTTACCCCGGATAGGAGTTCAATTTACCCCATACATGGGGTAAAGTGATACCTCTTGCATCATTCCTTTAAAGTTGAATTTTAATATACTCCAAGTTTATTTCAAGTATTGCTATTCGTCATTTATCAATAGTAATGTTTTAATTATATTATAAATCTATTCCCAATCGTTTTTATTGAAAGGGAAAAATTTTATTCGACTTCAAACTCTTTTCGTGTCACTTTGCCCTAGTCTCCCCTACCACTACCTATGCGTTACAACTTGCAACGAGTTAGCCGCGATCGCGGTCCCGGTCGACCCGCAAACGCGTCCCGCTATTCTTTTGCATTCATCGAATGCACCCTTCGTTACGATCTCGACGGTCTAATGAAAATATAACGGTTTCTATGCCGAGCAGAGTTTGTCTGATAGTCTTCTGGCGCATCAACCTGACACATAAACTCTTATTATGCTATACGTTACCGGCCGGGGGCGCTAATGGAGCCACAAGTCAGGCAGGTATCGTGGCGAGCACCTTACCGCTACACCCGTCTACTTATTTTATATTTAAGCGTCGTAAAGAAGGAACTACTTACAAGACGAAGGGGATATTTAATAATTGATATGGTGGCTCGCGGGAAAATAGTGATGCGCGACCGTTTAGTCGTGACGAGGATCGACGATGTATGTAGGTAGCTACACAGGTGTCTATCTCGGGTGGAGGAAAGTTCGTAGACAGTAGCGGCGATTACGGTGACGCGGTGACGCGCGCCGATAAACGGGCCGGTGGAGAATTTCGCGTCGCGTTCCATCGCATTACAGAAGAACCCATGGAAGATTAGCACGGACCGACTATCGTCTACCATCGCGCGAAATCGATAATCGCGAGCGAAAACGTATCCATAAATTCCGCGACGCGGCCCGTGTACGCCTGTATGAAAATTACAAAGCTATTAATTACGACCGCGATAAATTAAGCAGCCGTGGGGCCATTATAGAGCGCGAGCCCCGGTGAATTGTTGGTAAACTTGGTCCAAGTACGCAACATGGGCGTTGGTGGTACTCTCGGCCCAACGCGGCTCACCAGGCATATAATAATGGTTGGTTAGAATGCTAATATATGTCCGGACGGGGGTGGCACCGGGGGACCTTGCATCATCGGAGGACCCAACTGGGCACTCGCCCGTTCCTGGCCGGACACCGTATAATCTACACCCCGAGACGTTATTACTCCCCGAGACACTAAAATCCCTCCGATGGTAACGCCGACCCGCCACCGATACTGCCATCGCCGCTACCGTCACCACCACAGTCGTCTGCCTTCCAGCCACCACCGCCCTTCTCGCCAATGCTGCCTAACACCCTCGACACACCACTTTCCCATCGTCCGTCGCCTCTTCCTCGCCGCAACTTCCATCTAACCGCTTTCCTATCACCGTTCGTCCACCGTCTCCTCTTCAACTCTCGTGGGGCTAATTGGCCCATTCCACAGCCCAACAAGTTACCCCTCCCTCCCCCCCCCCCCCCCCCCTCGCCCTCCCCTATCCAGGCTATCTAGCTATACCGCACCTTCGATACGCACTTATCTATTCTGCGGTACAGACTCGTGAGAATTCGTAGCCAACAATTTATGGCGCACGAATCTACTACGAATCTGCCACACGCGGTTCTAGTTGGAGTGGCTCGCGAGCTTCAGCTGCGCGTCGACCAGCCAGACGTTTCGTAGGATGACCTGTCCAGTGAATCAGCACCCGCCAGTGAATGAACGTTGCTCATGTAATACGAAAAATTAACGCCTATCGCGCTCGTTTCACGGTGAAACTTACACCGAAATTTAGAGTGGACACCCACAGACGTCTCGCGAAAGCGTTGTTCTTTTTACTTATAACTTATACGGCATCAATTCCGTTTATTCAACAGTTGTCCTCACGGCCGTTCATTCACTGACAAACGTGGACATTTCGTTCGCCGCCAGTGTGGAGATTTGGTTAACCCGCCCCAGAATACAAATTTCAACTATGCATGATTATGATCTTATAAGACTACTTGGTAAAGTATCGAAGCAATAATATTATTGCAATTGGAGAATGAAAAATTATTTATATAAAAAATCGTTTAAATACATTGGAAACCTAACCTCTGTTATTATCCCGTTCATTCACTGGGATACCCCTATTCATTCATTAGAAATTCATTAGTGCATTCACTGATCATTGGCCCATATTTTATTTAATCCTCTGCCAAACTTTTAATGAAAGTTATGACTATCAAACATTGCTACTTGGAATGATGTTTCGTCATGCCTGACTTTAGTAATAAAACAGCTCGCTTATAGCAATAACATTCAGGGGGTTAAATAACGACTTTCGAATACTAATTTTTACAGACATGCAGCTTAAGTGTTCATGGACAGGTCACCCTGACAGGCAAAAGTGTATGCGAGCAACCGTGGTAGCAGTCATCGCTGGTGATGACAGTGACGGCGAACACGCGAGTACAGTTGGCTGCTGTCGGTAAGCCGAACGATGGTGTGGCAACGTTTCTTGACGCTGCTACGGGGCGAATGACATATCAAGCAAGAAGATCTCCTGGGTGTCCAGTCCATATGGTCGAGTCGGTGGAATGATTCCAGTGGCGAGGTTTGCGGCAGTAGTCGTGGCAGTGGCCGAAAGCACCGGCACAATGCTCACGGCCGGGGGGTCACGTCACTTGGCGAATGCCGACCCGCAGTTAGCTTTGTACCGGGACGTGTTCTAAGATTCTAAGATCTCGCAAACAACCGTAATCCACACCGACGCTGACGCGACACCTACATATTTAGCACGCGATAATTCTAGACTCGAGCCGTTTGCCATACGCGCCTGCATCGTATATGAAACAATCGAACCGTCAAACTCCTCATCGGGGGCGAAGAAAATTTTTTTGTCCGCCGCGGCGAGGCTCGACGATTTTGGGCGAAATTCCTGACGTCTAGAACGAGACGTTAAACCGAAATCGCAACATACGTGTTGCGTGCGTGGTTGAGACGGTACCAGGCATCCCGGCTTTACACGACGGACGACAGGACGCATAATATAACGGACGTACATAAATCCACGTGCCAGTCAACAATGTGCATAAATAGTGGCCCCTTGTAACGTGGTCCGTGTGACTGGACAGTCGAGCGAGCGAGTGGTTAGCAGACAACGCTAGGGGTGCGCGGAGATTCGTATAAACGACCCACGCATCGACGGGGGTCGGTCGATTTCAAGGGAGAAAAAGTATGCACTGAGTTTGCGGCAAGACTGACGCGGTGTCCGTTTCATCACTCTCAGCTAAGTAGTCTCAACCAATGACTAGGGTAAACTCGGGTAAGTTCGTGATAGTTTTAGAATTTGTCTATTAACTGCTGATATTTACATATTCTGAAAGTGAGTCTAGGATATAATTATAGGTCAGACATTAGAGAAACAAATAATTGATTAACAGAAATTTACTAAGTATATTTAATTGAAAATATACAAAATTAAATTGTTACTCCGTGATAGCTCTGATTACTCCGTGATAGTACTCTGGTAACTCCGTGATAGTTCTCGCTAGTCTGTGATATGGCCATCAGCTACTTTTTTTTTATATTATTTTACATTAATTTACATTAGTTTACATTATTTTAAATTAGTTCAAATTATTTGATATTATTTGATATTATTGTTATTTTGGGTATAATCAATCGTTTCATGATCGTTAGATGTCTGAGACGTAAGGAAATATGGTATCTGGTATTTACCATTAGAATTTCTCTAACAGCACAATCAGAAACGCAGGTTCGGGCGCACGAAAAATAAGAATTTTGTCACTTTTCATAAGCGAAAATAACACTGATGCCTTATTGTATGATAATTTGTAGAGTAAAACTTGTTAAAGTGTCATTTTACCATCACTTACTTGCAGTTTGAACTTTTCATTTATCTTCTAAAGCACATATAATACATAATCAAGCGATCGTCCACAACTAGCACGAAAAATTTCACGAATAATGCGCGGCTGGAACAAAATGCTCTCTCACTCTATCACACTAACTTCAATTGACTAATTATTTTACCACAAAATAAACTAGAACAAAATTAATTATTTTACCACAAATATTTTGATAAAATAATTAATTTTAACAAATATATAATTATGGGAATTATTTTACCACAAAATAAACTAGTTTGTGTTCCATCTAAATTGAGTCAGAAAATTTCGAGTTACAGATAAATTGAAAAAGTATCACGGAGTAACCTGTACCACGAACTTACCCGAGTTTACCCTACTCTATGAGACCATTTTGTCTCGGCTATCGTCGCGTTTCTATGAAAACAGGGCACGCGATGTACAGTAGGCACTCGTTATAAGCCCGTTTCTACCACGCGTTGTACGCCCGGCGACTATCCCCACCACTTCTTGGAACCCTACGGACGAGACTCTTTCGTTTCCTCTCACTCGCGCCACTGGCTGCGCGGATTAGTGTCCACAACGCGCCGTACGCCCATCGTCAGCCCCGTGCGTCGGGCTTATAACGAGTGCGTACTGTACATAAGAAGAAAACATTTATCGGTCAGTGTCTGCCAATTATGAAACTAACTGCTACGCGCACGACTGACTAGCGGCCAACTACTTAGAGAAACAAGCACGATAGAATATAGAGTAGCAGAAGAAGAAATATTGGCCCTGAAAAGTGAGCGGGTGGAGGGTAGTAGTCGGAGTGACTATGCCTGTGACTGTGGCGATAGCAGTGGTGGTGGAGCACGAAGAAAAGGAAAGGGAAAATGAAAGGGAAAGGGATTCTTGTGAGCTTGTCGTACTCTCCGGAGGCATGGTTACGTTCGTAAATACATATATACGTTTCAATCTCCGAGGTAATCCCGTACGGGCGACGGTATTAGGAAAGTTTTTCCTGCCAGTACATCACGGAGCTTGCTTAGCTGAGCTTACCCGCGTCCTGCTACGCCTTATCCCTTCTCCTCCGATTCTCTTATTTCTCTTGACCCACACGGCGCGTTCTGCCGGCAAAGCCGATGTACATACACGGTGAAACCCGAGACGAACCTATCGCGATCTCTGACTAAAAATCAAGAGAAACGTACGCCACCGATACGTAACTCCGTTTCCTGGATCCGAATCCGAATCCGAATCCGTTTCCGGACTCGGGCAACGCTATCTTCCTTACCGAAGCCCGAAGCCAGAAGCCAGAAGCCAGAAGCCAGAAGCTAAAGGACGCCAGGGACCGGAACACTGGTTTCGCAATCTTATCTGACCAGTACGGTCCTCTCATTCCGTAGCGCGTACCATCTAGGCCAGATAGGTACCCAGTCCAGCCACTCTACTTTTCCCTCCGCCATCTATCCGTTCTCCTTCACGCGACCCTTCTGCACCCCTTTCCTCTTCGTTTCGCACGAGACGCGATCCCTCTTTTTCTTTCTCATCGGCACCGGCATTTTTCTTCCCCGTCCCCCCCGAACGCGTTTCCGATCTCGCGTCCCCCTGACCGCGATCGCGTCAGCCTGTCCCACCAGTCTCGTAGCAGCCAACAATAAGACCAGCGGCTTTCCACCGATCGGTTGCTTCGTAAATACCTACCGTACCCGATAGCCAAGGATATCGACTAACATTCCGAGGGACGCAGCATCGCGACTACCCTCCGCCACGCAGGTGAACCCTTTCCTTCTCCCTCTCATTCTATACAGTGTTTTTTTTTTTTACTTTGCTCTCCCCTCTCTTCTGTCTCCTCTTATTTTCGTCGTTTTCATTGCTTCGACATTTCCGCTCGTTCCTCCATCTAGCTCCCTGGTCAACCTGGAGGTTACAACGGACGGCGGCTGTACAATATTTATATTATCCCAACAGGACACTCCCGGGTAACACGGACATGATTGCAATCCCGTTCATATGTCTTCGGCTATACGACCGTGCACGAGTCTACGCTACGCTGGGGACGTATCAAAACCGGCGCGGCGGCCACCTTGCACCGACAACACGGACCACACCGTCATAATATTTTCAGATAAACCTACGATTTCTCCGCCACCCTCCACCGGCTGCAGGCTCGCTAGCATACACATTACACACCCTCTTCTTCCAAGTATGCATTTGTATCGGAACGTATCGGATCGGCTCCGTTGCATCGTTGGGTGGTAGGGTCGTTGGGTCGGCGATAGCTAGCCAGCGCTGTCGCTCGATTTTCAGCCGTTTAGACGCTCGACGACGTCCCGCCGAACTCGGTTTCGCCAGCAGAATAGGAATCGGCGAAACTACGAAGACGCCCGGCTCGCGGAAGTAAAGGGGTAACGACAACGAAGATTACGCTACTTCGCTCGAGCCGAGGGGAATTCGCGGAGAAAGAAGCGTGCACGGGTCGGGAGTGGTAAATGAGGCGGAGCCAATCGTTTCATTGCATCAATAGTCGTAGCGAAGTTATACCAACTTTCTTGATAAATCCCGCTTACTTTGCGCCATAACATAACTTTACAGAATCGGAACCACGGCCATGGAAGAATTGCGATTTGTAACTTTAGATGAGGTCCCCCGCTACGAAGCTCCTTCCTCTCCCCCTTTACCCGTCCTCTTTAACCGTATTACCCCGTCGACCCGTATCCGCGCGTTGCCCCGGTACAGGAATTTTCCTACGAGACCCGTTTCCGCCGGATTTCGAGGGAAAACTCCTCCGGGGGATTCTTGCCTGTTGGTTATGATCGTCTTAACTCCATTCCAGCGTCGAACCACCCCGTCTCCGTGCTCCTCCCTCGGTGTCGCGTTCCTGATCCGCGGACCGTTCGCGTCCCGATCGACTGTGTTCGGTGGACGAGTGTTGTCTATAGTAGGTACCTATCATGTACACTGTACAGTACAGTATAGTATAGCCCGTCGATCTCTCGCATCCGCCAGCACGATTGTGCGCGGGTCAGAGAAAGAGAAAGCAAAGAAAGTCAGCCGGCCGTTCTTAACGAGCGAAAACCATGTCGGACACCGTCGCCGGAGCGCTGAGCGCCGAGCGACGAGCGACGAGCGTCTGCGGAGCAACGTTCCTCCCGGAATTCCAGCCGGCCGCATCAGAATTTCCATTCCGTCGCACGACGAGACGACGTTTGCCACCGCGAAGAGGGCTTTCGGCAAATTGGCATTCTTCTTTCGAACGGAACGACGGTAAATGCGAGCGAGCGGGTTTGACGTTCGCCGGGCTCCTTTGAACGGGAGATCCTGGACATCGCATCCGAGCCGAGTGAAGTGATCTCCGGCTGCCACGAACAGTTCCCTCTTGCCTGCCCTAACCCTCCCTCCCTCCCTCCCTCCCCCCCCCCCCCCACCCCTTCGCCCTGCCACCCTCTCACCTCACCTTCACCATCACCCTTACCTTCGCCACCGTATTCGGAGCATCCCGTGCAACCCCCTCGCCGCCACTAGCCGCGCCGCGCCTTTCCCCGCTGGTCTCGCGCTCTTTCTCGCTTACACGGCCTTTCTACTACCGCCGTTCACGATGGCATTGTGCGCGACTAATTAGTCGAAGCGCGAGATCGAGGAGCGAACGGCTTTAATTAACATTCCTGGCTCACCCACCACCGCCGCCTTCTCGGAAGGGCAAATTGAAGGCTGTAAATGTCGAGAGAATCGTCGGAACAGTGCCGATGGTCCTCCTGCGTATTCCACATCCACCCCGAAATTAGACTTTCTTTACCTCCCAACCTTGCCTCTACCTCTGCCACTGTCTCTGCCTCCGACGCCCACCTCTACCTCCGCTCACCCTTGGTTCCTCCATTCCAGGAAGCATCAGTTTTTCTTTTTGTTTTTCCAGTGCCTCAACGGTTTCTCTCGCAGAATGGAAATCGTCGCGACGATCCTGCCCGCCCCTACCGCACACGATGTCTATCGCGTTAATCGCCAACGATGGATCGCGTCGAACGCGGAAGGTTAATTTTCCGCCAATAATTGGTATCCGGCTGATCGATCTAGCAGCCGGGCCGCGCCTCCGCCACCCTTCCCCAAGGTGGTGAAGCGCCGTCTAAGTCATCTCATTCGTCTTCAGTGAGATACTCGAGAGAGGAGATCATCGATTCCGACGGTGGGGCTAAGGAAAATTAAATGACGCAGACCCCCGTTGAAGGGAGAGTTATTTGTCACGGTCGTTGATGTACCCTCTCTCCTTCTTGCTCGCACCTACGGCTGTGCCCTGACTCCTTGCCAAGACAACGTATACCGTCGTCCTCTCTCTCTCTCTCTTTATCTCTCTCTCTCTCGCCACCCTTTTCATCGATGTCGACGGCGGTGGCGACGGGCTCGTTGCTTAACCTGGCCGTACCGCTATCTGTAACGCGTCTATTAGGCAGATCCATCCCCCCTAACCTCAGCCATTTCTTTCCACCCAATTCCTGGTCAGCGGTAGAAAGTCGCGGCGCGGCTCGGCTGACACTTTCTATCCCCGACTCGCAGCCGTTAAAACGGGAACCGTTCAACACTGTCACCATTTTCGTTCGTTTCTTGCTAATGACTGTACAGTTCTATAGATAAACCCTGCTGGGGAATAGGGAATATCTAAACATGGGTATAACTGATCGTAGGCTTGCGTAGTTTAACTTTGCTGATCTATGATCTAACACTCTAACGTGCTCCGTTCAATCCTTTAGACATTAGATTCATTCCGATTCATTCCGATTCATCGGCCCTTTCCAGCTTACTCTGATTCTCATCTCATCTTGGTCTCTCTTTCCGTTTCACCTCCCCCGCAGCCGGAGGGTAGCGAGTTGAATTTCTGGCGCTCGGGGGAAAGTAGAAAGGATGGGGGTAAAGGCGAAACGGGGTGAGTCGGGCTACCCACCCCTACCCCCCGCGATAACTTTTTCCTTCTCCGCTTGTACCGTGCTCGAATTTATGCTGGACGGAGAATTAATGCGTGACAGATTTGTAGTTATTACGAGGAGGAGGCGGAGGTCGGATGGAAAGAGTAGGAAGACGAGTGGCTTGGCCTCCTCACTCAGCCCCAGGGAATGAAAAGGTGAAAGAGAGAACGAGCGACAGGGGTAAGCTAGAGATAGAGCTACGGAAAGAGTAAACGAGTGAATGAGGAAGACAGGGAGGGAGAGAGAGAGAGAGAGAGAGAGAGAGAGAGAGAGAGAGAGAGAGAGAGAGAGAGAGAGAGAGAGAGAGAGAGAGAGAGAGAGAGAGAGAGAGAGAGAGAGAGTGAGTGAGTGAGGGGGCGGGGGACGCGGGCGGGGGCGAAAGAGAAAGAGGGCGAGACGATGAAAAGGTACGAAGGTTTCGCAGGGCATTGGAGGCATAACCGGGCAAGGCAGTCGGGCATTCAGGCAGCGACGGCGGCGGAAGTGAGCCCATTACTTATTATAACTGCCTGGCGAGCGAGCGAGCAAGCGCCTGTCAGGCATCCATCATCGCGACGAATGGCCTCGCTGCCAATAACATCCGCCGTCATCGCCAACTTTTCGCGGTCCTCCTTGCTTGGTTGCTTGGTTGCTTGCTTGCTTGCCCGCATGTTTGCCTGTGTGGCTGCATATTTAAAACCGTGTCGAGTGCGTAGGCCTTTCATGGTTCGCCGAGTGATCAGAACATCGGCTTGCAAACGAAAATACCAAACGAGATCAACACTCGTAAATTCTTTCGATGCTGCCAGATGCTTGGTTTTTTGTTCGCTTCATCTCTTCGATTCGCTGTCTCTGTCTGTTCTTCGCACTTCTCCCTTCGTTCAGCTGTCCCTTCGGTATCTCCGACGAAAGACGGGTCGTATCATTGGTGTGTTTAGGGCCATCGTAATCCTTGACGGCGAAATTTGCTACAGCACGTTGATATCTAGCCTGCCTCTCCGTTTACCGAACACCCCAGCTCCGCTCTTTTTACCCCCAGTCTGATGCGTTTGTTTCTTCACTCAGCTGAACGTTCAGCCTATCGAAACGTTGCGGATATTTAACCACGGCGCGCGTAACGAATCTCGGCGAATGTATGGGCACGCGAAGAGACGAGAAGATGGGAAGATGAGAATCGCGAAATGCCATGCCATCGCTCGCAACAGCGGTCAATATGACAAGAATAGCAGGGGTTCGGCCGATACGTGGAGCAACTGCAGCGCATACTCAACTGCAGCCCGTTCCCGTTTCGCCGGGCATATGGCACGTCGTATCTCAACGTAGTCAGCCGGACAGTCGGAGTGACTCATGGCGGATTACCGTGATTGCTTGTTTATGGTCATTAACATCCTCGTGGTCCCATAACTACCGCATGGCGTCCCGTTCCATCAGCGCGCATCACCGTAGGTGTTGCGTTCACCGGGCAGGTGCGCGTACGCAACCATATCTGTCCTGCCGGCGACCCGCGACGTTCGAATAAGCCACCTACCTATTCCAGTGATCTCCTTCCCTGATTGCTTGCCACCGATCTGTCAGCGTTACTTCGCCCTTGAAGAGTGTACGAAAAGTCTACGATTCCGACGTCGAGCCGATGCTTTATTGCTTTATTGCTTCCGGGTCGAAGACTTGAACGGTCCGCTGAAAAGTCGAACGGATCGAAAGATTTTGTGCCGCGTGAAACTATGCTGCACGTACCTATGTATGCAGCTCTCGCAAGTAACAGAGAGACGGTCCGACACAGAGAGAAATCGCTTTCGAACAATTGCTATCGAACGATGCGATTCGCGCGTGACTGTTTAGCGGAGCTGATTGATGGAAACGGGTCCTCCTAGAGCAACTGCTGCCCACCAACGGCAATTATACCTGGTACACGCATTGTATCGTTTCCGACGCATAGATCGCCGAGCTCGTTCGGCTCGGCTCGGCTCGGTAGCCAGTAACGCTAATACGATCCCGGGATGCGTAACTCGCGTCACTTCGTAACGCCGACATCGGCACGTGCAGGAGCACAGACACACCAACATCAACATGGACATGTACATCGACATCGGCATGGACATGGACATCGACATCGACACCGTCACTGACACCGACACCAAAATCGACCATCGACAACAACCATCGATACCGTCAACCAACGTTCGCTGCCGTTCCCGCCGCTACTACCACCGCTGCCGCCGCAGCCAGTATGCCGCCGACGCCACTGCCACCCCTTGATTGCCTCATTGGATCGCATTATGTCGGCGCCATTATCATAATTCAGGGATTTTTCACAGCCGTCCCGCAGAGCGCACGAGCTTTGGCTCGAGGCCCGGTCACCCGCAGAGGGGGACACGCGCCGATCGATCTGCCTTGTCGCGAGAGTTCCCTTCGTCTTCCAACTTTCGTCGGTTTAGTCGGTTTAGTCGGTTCACTCGGTTTAGTGAGTTTAGTCGGCTCCTCTGATAATTTCGGTCTCGATCAACTCTTGTGTCTTTCAGTCTTTTCCATTGCTCTCCATTCGAATACCTCCGGAACAAGTCTCGGCTGTTGATTCGGGATAGGGATCGACCTCGATCACCGAATGTCTAAGAAACCCAGCGCATGGGACGGCACGGTGGCAGCGGAGATTCGAGTGACGATACACGCGGCGCCCTCGGTACTTTGGCACGTCAAGCGGAGGTGGATATGCGTACACGCTTGCTTTCCAGACGCGAGCGAGGGGTACAATATGATAATAACAGCCATCGCGCACGTAGATAGGTATAATTGTCGAGCATAACTCAAGGCGGAGCAGCCTGGACGTCTGTGATGTACGCCTGGGTAAAGCGACTGCGAGACTGCGACGTATCGTACAGTTCTGTATGGTGAGCATAAGCTCTGGTGCGGTAACATCGATGGAAATAGTGAAAGCAGAAAGAGCGAATGAAAAATAGGGGGAAGAGGTTCTGTAGCGAGAGGCTTAGAGACAGTTGCCCGTGGAGACGCACGTTTCCAGCCAACGACCGTCGGTCGAAAAGGCGTGGAAAGGTTGAAGAGATGGAGTGAGAACGAGTTAGCGGGCCACGCTAAACTCTACAGCATCGATAGGCAGGGTGGCTCCTGGCCAGAGCGCACCAAGTAGGTACGAGTACCAGAGCGATGGACTGTCGGACGTAACCCCTACGTGCCGGCCGGGGCAGGTAACGCGTGAAACATACTGCCCCCATGTATCTCTCTTAGCCATTGCTGCGTTTATGCTCCTCCGTACGAGAATGCGATCTCGCGCACGCCGTCGGCCTCTTCACTTTCAAAAGTCGTGCACCAGTACCTAAGTACTTCCGTATGGGCATGGAACGAACGGCGTACGGTGAACGGAGTAATAAGGGGTTGCTGGGGAGTGTACGCGGGTAGCTCCGCAGGTACGTACCTATACGTATGTAAGTAGTTTATAGCGATGCGACAAAAATGTAAATGCGACTTCGTCCGAGGAGTCCACGGTATAAATCTCGTGTTAATGCGTGGAGCGAGCGACACGCCGCGCCGTTACCTACAGCAACGGACGAGGACAGCGTGCATGGAGAATGGAATGGAAAAGCGAGAAAGGGATACAGAAGAAAAGAGACTCCGTCGTGGCGTTCATTAGGAATCCTTCCGACTCCCTCGGTCTGCCACCCCCGTCTGCCGAATCGGGGCAAACTACAGACTATAGAGACGGGTAGACAGAGGGAGAGAGATGCGCGGCGGGGCGCGGCGGGGCGAGGCGGGTGGAAGTGGGTGCCGAAGAGGAAAGAAGAGAAAAGAGTAGTGGCGGGACGGAAGGGTGAGGGAGCTGCGATAGATCACGCGGGCGGCAGCGCTCCTTCGAAAAACATCCATAAAACGCAGTAGGGCGGACTCAGCGACAATAAACTCTACATATAAATCTTGCCCTGTGACGCTGTGATACGCTGATGGCGAGCACGATAATCTCCGAGAATGCGGGCTCCTCCTCTCCTCCCTCGGCTCCATCCCTTTTCTTCTTCCTCCTCTCCTTTCTCCTCCCGATCTTCCAGCGTTCCCTTTCTCTTCCCAATGTGTCCACGCTGTCTACGCTGTCTACGATGTCTGCGTTGACTACGTTGTTTCCGTTGTCTCCGTCAACGTCGTACATGTCATTTAAATTCCCGTTCCCTCTATGCTACAATGCTACATCAGCGTAGCATCTACATCTACCTTAGCATCGTTTTTTCCCATTCATCTCCGCTCGGTCGATCTCGGCCAAATTCCGTATGTTTGCTGGTGCGCGAGTTTCTCGCGTGCGAAAGTCGTGAAAAGTGAAAAGTGAAAAGCCTGAAGAAAGGGGCAACAGAGAAGAGAAAGAGAGGTGAGGAAGATATAGGTGGAGGAGGAGAGGGGGCGGCTGAGGAGGAGGAGGAGGAGGAGGCGGAGGACGGGCAAAGTAAAGGGACCGGCGATTAATCTCGTTTCGCCACGCAGAGTCAGAGTCGAAGTCGTTTACGGCGAAGAATCGTTGCTCCGTTAGCCGGCCGATGTAGCTCGGAATTAAAGTCTCAGCGCTGGCACAGCCCCTTACCTTGTCCCTGGCCTCCTTCACCCTCGACTGTTCTTCCACGGCATCCCTCGGTTTCTTCGTCGCGTCCCGCCGTATCTTGGACCGTAATTCACCTCCCTGCGCTTGCTTGCCGTTCCCTAAATGCTTCTAACTCCTATTCCTTTGGCGAAATCGAACAATGGCGCGTGAAATTTCAACTTTGAGCCTTCTCTCCCTTCTACCTTCCACCTTCCACCTTCCACCTTCCACCTTTGAGCTTCGTTCTATCTCCAATCCCGGCGACCTTTTCTCCTTCCACAATTGGTCCCATTCTACGCTCCATCGTCAGATCTCTGGCTCGCATAATTTAATTATTCACTCGAGAGCCAAGCTCGCTGGATCTTGGCCGGCTACCGTTTGTTCGGCTGCCTTTCTTGTATCCAGTGTTAACTCGGTCGCAGGTCTAACTCCGATTCGGATACACGCCCCGAACTCGATCCATGCTTCGATTTCACGGAAGAGGGCAACGCGTCGGCGACGCGCGGCGCGTAAAAAAAAAAAAAAAAAGACTGTACGGAGGGACGAATGAAACGGTTCGTCGTAACGCCTGATATCTTTGCCGGTAGCACGTCACGTAAATCTTCGTTGCTGCTTAGTCGCAAGAACGATTTTCCCGGCAACTCGGCAGACAGATAAAACGGCCAGGCGCGCGGAGCGGAGTCATCTTCCCTCGTGGCGTCTTCGCCCTCGCTCCCTCCTTCCCTCCTTCCCTGCCCCGTTCCTCCTCTCCCTTCCCGCCTGCATCGCCGGTTTTTTCTCTAAAGTGTCCGGCTTATTTGTAAGGACGGTAATTAGCGAAGAATGTAGTTGTCGCGAGCAAAGCCAGCGAAGCCAGTTAGCCCGGCCGTGACGGTCTCGGAGTACCTAGTGGATGTGAAGCGTAGGGAACGGAAGGCATGTCGATAATCGACGTGCCGCGTCTAGACGTCGCCGCGGTTAAGGCAAGATGGATTTGTCACGCATCGCTGTCGTTTAGTCGATAAAGTGACGGGCACGGGAGTCAGCCGGTGGCGCGAGGTGCTAACTAGACAGAGCGGCACTCAATTACTACCGTCAGACCTCGTGTAGTTTAACTCATCTACCCCATTCCGGCGAGTCCTCCTCTCCACCTGGCTTCCCCTCGGCTAAACACTTTACGAGCAGCTTGCCTATGCGTCGCGCGCGATCAGCGTCCTCCTTGCCACGTCTCTTATCGAAAATGGCAGCGCGTTAACGGAGTGTACTGTACCGGGCGTCGCGCCGCGCCGATAGCAATACGCGATCGCGTATTCACCATACCACGTAGCTACATACAACATTCGCTCTTCCTGCTCTACATCTCGTCCTCAGCCCTTTCTTGACGTGTCGAATTTTCGCCGACACCCGACCTATCCATTTGCGAGCCACTTTCCCTTTCATGCGATCGTCCATTCTTCCGTTTCAACGGGTTACACCTGAACGGATTCCCCATAGCCTTCGTTGTCGTTATTCCACTCGGTCTTCGGTTATCTTCTAACTCGTCCGGTATCACCGGCAATGTATTTCACAAATTTTTTACGCGTCGGATATGTACGATAAGGCTCGCCACGGTATCGTACGATGCGAAACAAATTTGTTGCAATCGTATTCGATGATGCAACGGTTCCAAGATTTCTCCGAGGAATTGGCGGGATCGCTGGAATTCTTCTCCTCCCGGAGGACCGCGCGATTCCTGCCATTCATCGCAAGATCATGCAACGAAAATTGGATGCGCAAGTTTGAACGGGACCCGTCGGAGCTTCTTCTCCCCTGCCACGGTTTTTTTTTTTAACCGCGTAACAAGATCCTACGGACACGCAGAAATTTGTCGAAACGTTGAAATCATCGGCCGGACCGTAACTTTTATATCGGATGTGTTGGTCTTGCCATTATTTCGTACATGTAGGTGTACATATTCCGAGATGCGCTCTGTCGCAATTGGGAAGGAAAGGTATCGCTATTTGCGTTGGGTCTCTTTCCGTTGGCAGCAATTACCAGCATCCGTGCCCTCGCTCCCGACGACGTACGTTGTCGGTTGCTAGTTCCTTCCAGACAACGAAACAATCAATAAACAACACGTGTAGATAACAATCGTGGGATAGAAACCCTCTATTTTCCAGAATGGTCGTTGTAATTGCCGTACGTGTTTCGGAACGGTTCTCCTCTCTTCGCCTCGACTTGCTTCTGCCTTCTATTCTGCGCGAGACCGTGTCGCGTGAACGCATAGCTGTACATTTCTGCCTCCACCCCCGCGCACTTGCCCCTGCACATTTTTATTAGGTATTGTTGGCACAGCACCGAAACAATTATGAGCGCAATCGTTCGCCTTTGATCGTTACTTCCTTATTTCGCCTCGCCTTGCTTCGCACACCCACGAATAATAAACACTGTCGACATCCTACCGCGTTACACGCTTCATCCTGATGGCACATTTCTCTTTCCTTTAACAACAACAAATACAGGTGAAAATTCAGTTTATCCAAGTCGGGATTAATTGACAGCTGTACGGGCGGAGCGAGGCGAGGAGAGGCGACGCGACCTATCTATCGTATCTATCTGTACTACCCGACCCGCCCGGGTACTCGAGTACCCGATGAGACCCCTGGTAGACAAAAATTACCCGAGTAAATGAGATGTTATGAGATAGTGGAGAATTTCGATTTGACAGCCGATCGTCTTTCGACTTTCGATCATTTTCGGCTAACATCAGTAATGAACGGAATAAACTTCAAGCAATTAAATGTGGTATTGTCCGCAGAACACATTCTGTATCATAAGATTCATAATCGTAACGCGCACACAATACCACATTCAGTTGCTTGAAGTTTATTCCGTTCATTACTGATGTTACCCGAAAATGATCGAAAGTCGAAAGACGATCGGCTGTCAAATCGAAATTCTCAAATATCTCGTCACATCTCATTTACTCGGGTATCTCATGGATACTCGGGTAATTTTTGTCTACGCGGGTAGCCGGGTAATTTTTGTCTACCCGGGGTCTCACCGGGTACCCGAGTACCCGGGCCAAAACAATAGCTCTAATCTGTACAAGGTCCGTCGAGTAGAATGTGTCGTTTCGTTGTTGCCTTCAGGCACATCCTACGGGAGGAAGAAGCCAGCCTTTAAGAATTAGTGGATCGCGAGATGCAAAATTCCGAGGCGTGCCTGGCATTGGAGGTGAGACTGCGTTATCTCTGGCTCGCGTTGATAGCTTTGCTTCGCGGGATAAGGTGGAAGCGTAAGCGATATCGAGTAAACGAAATCGCGTAGGGCTGGTGTAGGTAAGGATACACTCGTGTATAGATTCTATAGGCACCGCGTATATGTATGTAGGTAACGCGGATGCAGCCGGGCAGCCGGGCAGCCGGCTAGCCAGCTGGCTGGGGTAGCCCGGCTCCCGACTAGCTGTGATCACATGCAAATACAAGCGAAACCTCGAAACTTAGCGCCAGCTAATTACAATCTTGACTTCACCCTTGAGCTTCATAACGGCTAACGGCTCCCGCTATGCTTGCCTTACCAACTTTTTGGCTTATTGTCCTTACGTACTGGCCACGGGGGATATCCGACCCACGGCTAACCTATCTCACCCACCTACCAACCCCCTGCCCACTCCCGTCGATCCTCTACCACCACCGACTTTTACTCTGCAGCTACTTTCAAACTCGCGTACAATTCCAAACTCGCGAAACGCCAAACGCGCATTCTCCTTTAATAATATTCGCCGGCCACCAAACATAGATACACTGAATATTCCACAGCGGAGAAAGGATGAAGAGCGGAACTGGAAATTTTCAACGCCTTAATCGGATTTTCGAGTGGCAATTCACCTCTCTGCTCTCAGCTGTTAACAAACGGCAACGTTCTGATCGACGTGAAATCTCGCCGCGTCGATTGTCGATTGTCCGTTGTGTCTTCTTCGGCGTTTGGAGCATTGGTGAATTCTGCAAGACAAGTTTCCGCAGCAGCGCTTGCGCGACTTGGAGTAGGTTCTGTCCAAGGGAAGACGAGACAGCGAGCTGACGGGACAGCGAGTCCACTTAAAATCGATACCGGGCTGCAGCCGTCTCCGCCGAGTGCAATTCCCATGCAAATGAATTGCACTGACACCGGCGTTAGGCGAACCCACGGCGGGATTGATTTTTCCAAACTTTCCAACCGCTCTGCGATCAACCCCTCCCGGCGGAGTTTCCGCCAATGAACGTACCGCGCCGCGCCGATCAACGATACCACCCAGACATTCAAAAGACAACTATCGCCCGAATGATTTTTGCAGAGTAAAGATACGAGCCGAGACGAGACGAGCCATCAAATTCCTCTTACCCTTCGAAGAAGCAAGAACGTGGCAATGTATTACCCGAACTGTTCTGCCTGGAGTTCGGCTGTACGCTAATGAAACGTAGCAGAAATATCTCGGTCGTTTAATTAGGAGCAATAAACGGGAGGAGTTGAATTGTCTGGTGCATTCGTACGGTAAGGTACCCCAAGCCGTTTCACCCATCCGCCGAACGCTACGGCAGCCTCTCCTGGAACCTCCTTCGCCATCCAACTCGTAACCTTCGAGATACCTCGCGCCGCTTTCCCTAAGACTCTCCCTGTCCTTTTCCCCCGTTCTAAACCAACCGGCAGCTTCAGTTCCGCCCTCGGTTCCTATCTCTTTAGCTTTATTCTGTGTACTCGCGTCCCGACCGTGCAACGTCCACGCGCGAGCCTTCTCTTCTATAATTCCGAGGTGGGTTGGGTCCTTCCAATATTTAATGCGCCTCTCCTCTACGAACGGGAAACTACAGAGCAGCCTCCCGCGGCTAAGAGTATAGAGCAAGTGTGTACGTGTCGGTGACGCGCGATAAGTACGTGCTACCGCGATTAAGATTTCACGAGGACCAACCGAGATCCAAGGGAGGGTGTCGTTCATTCGATATGCACAGACAACTGTGTGACGGGACTTGGTTACGGCTTCGCTCCAAAGCAACTTTGTCGCCTCGCTCTCTTCGGAAAGTCTTCCCGGTGTCCACCGATTCCACTCTTTCCCGTTCTTTTACGTAGCCATACTTATGTAAGTACAAACGCAATGCCGCGCTAACAACTTGCAGTGTAACTAAGGAAAAGGAGAGGTGAACACTCGAATGCGAATGCTAAATCGAACTCGAATGCAGAGGGTAGTTGCTCTCTTCTAAAGTGTGAGGAGAGCTAGAGAGGCGAGGACAGAGAGAGAGAGAGAGAGAGAGAGAGAGAGAGAGAGAGAGAGAGAGAGAGAGAGAGAGAGAGAGAGAGAGAGAGAGAGAGAAGTGCCCTAGATCACCGGACGTCTAGCAGCGGAGCTGTGAGTGCAGATAAGGACCGCCACGGCGACGGCCAAGATGGACGGCCGACCGGTCTCAGCACTAGCCGGGCTTTCTACTCGGCTACCACGTCGCTACCAAGCGAGGATCTCCTCTGCCTGCTGTCCCCTTACCCCCACAAGCTTCCTGGGGATCCTTATTTATACGCCGTCGGCCCAGACTAACGCCCATTGTCCCATTTCACCCCCGGGGTAATCTGCCGGACGCAAATCTAAGGCCCTGATCCTGCGGGCTACCGCGAAAATCTATGACGCCTTTAATTTACACGCACCTCGACCCGCTATGGCCCCACCACTCGTTGTCACTGATGCTACCATCACCGTCTTCGCCTTCGCCTTCGCCTAACATCCCCGTATACATCTCAGCTGCCGATATCCTCTCCTCCGCCTCACTTCTCCCTCGTCTCTTTATCTATCCTTTCCCTTTCTTTATCCTTCCCCTTCATCTTCGTTTCATTTTCGCCAGCCCCAGCTGTATTTCACGTACCTTGCGAATTTTCAACGTCGCGTCAAGCTGCGATCTGGGTGGCGGATGATCGTTATGCCTACTGCGCGAAGCTGCAAGTAAAGCCGTAAGAAGGGTAGCAAAGTGCTTTGGTGTGCAGTGTATTTGGTGGAGAAATGGAATCCGAGCGATTTCTTCGTAAACTGAGAGCAGAGTGGAGACGATGGCCGTGGGTCAAATATTAACGTCGTGCCCGATAATTGCGAAGTAGATTGTAGGGAGGGCGGATTTCGCAGCGCGATCGGACAAACCCAGGGTCCTCGTGCCCGATAACATCTCGTCCGCTCCATAAATATGTCGCAGCGAGCTTAACCCCCTCGCCTATCTGCCGAGCACGAAGTAGGGGAGGCATTAATGTCAAACCGAGACGGGAGTTATGGTTCCCCCGTCAGTTCTCAATGAATCGAACGTTTTCGGTAGAAAATCCAGCCCGAAAACGAATTCCATCGATAGGATCCAGTGAAACGGGCCCGGCCGCGTCGCGTCGCCCCGCGCCGGGACCCTCGGTATTACCCTTCGCTCTCCAGCGATTCCCTTTCGCTCAAAACTATTCACTTTCTCCTTGTATCGTGGATATATTCGTTATATATCGTGTGCTTATGTGCCTATGCAGTATGCAACTTGTGAGAAGGACCATAGAATGGTAAGATTTAACTGTAAGAGCTTTGTCACAAATACATGCGACATGTACTAATACGAGCGCGCTGTCTTCTCCAAGGTGATACAAATAACGCAATCAGTATGCACAAGGTTCATGCATATTTCAGAGGGGGCTGCGAGGGTGGCCGGTGCTAAGAAGGGTTTATGACAGGGGTTGATCCGAGGATCCCCATCAAATCGCGCCAGTCTGAATATCGAGCTAAACGGCCATGGAACGGCCGCGGCGCAGCGAGCAGAGAGGGGATACAGGACTCTTAACTCCTGCAAACTCATTACAATAAATCAAGCTTTGTTCTTCGAGCGAGTGAACGAACCAGCCACCCGGCCAACCAGCAGGGGCTTGTTAAATTCCACAACTGCCCGTTAACCCTTTCAGCCCTTTCCATTTTTTCCCGTTCGGCAGCACTTGCGGCAATTTCACGCGGTTTACAAACTCGCCTTCCTTGCGCGCAATTGCGGCGGCTAAGTAGCTACGTTCCCGATCGCTTGCTTCCACTGGCCCATGGTAATGTACTTGCATACAAGTGTCAGAGGCGTGACAATATGACCAACGATCCACGGACCGATAGGTACCCAATGGAAATTACGTAAAAACGATGTAGGAAACACCGGCGTATCAAGGGAAAGGCGAAGGACAGTCGCGGCTTTGCGACAGGAAATCCGCAGCTCGGATTTGTAGCCGAGATACAGAAGGATATTAAGCAGATGGTGCATTCTGCGGGACTCTACGTGCTGCAAGCGTCGACATTGACTAATGACGGCGTACCGGCGCGAGTGAGAGTGAAAGAGGCGGGCGGAACAGGGGGCAAGTGTAGGGGTGTAGGGGTTAGGAAGATAGAGAGAGAGAGAGAGGGAACAGAATACAGGGCGACTAGGTGGAAGCGGGAGAACGGTGGTGCGGCCTGGCCGGTGGCGTTGGCAGTGGCAGTGGCAGTGGCAGTGGCAGCGGCAGTGGCAGTAGCTATGATAGCATGACGGGGTGCAAAGGGGTCAGAGGGAAGAAGGGAGGAAGGGGAATGCAGGAGGGCCAGACTGCGCGCTCTGGAACAGAAAATTCACCCAAGTTCACGCGACCTGTTGCACCCCTAGCTCACCGTTTAACCTATAACCTGCCCGCCAAACATGGGTTTAACCTCGCCTTATCGCGTTATCGAACTGCTCGGACCGCCTTCGCTGCTTTCGCCTCTTCTGTCCTTTACGATTTCTACGACATCCATCCTCCTCTGACGTACAACTTCGCATCTTTCGCGGTTCTCCTTAAATCACTGTAAAGGACACCATTCTCTAAAAGACGCATCTCGGAAGTGAAGCGTAAGTCTTATGAGCACATATTCCTATAGTAAGTATTTGTTAACCATAATATTCCTGCCCCTTTCATTTGTAGGTTCGAGTGTGCAAAAGCGTCTCGCTGCTCGGTTATTCGTCTCGGTGCTCGATGGTAGAAAGACATGAATCGACGGCAACGGATCTGAGAACGCTGGACCCGCCTCCTACGTGCTCTTCCTTATTGGCCATCTTTCTCTATCCCTACGAATTCACTTTGCCAATTATCTCGACGCTGTTTTACACGAGGAGAAACTCTTCGTAATATTCGCCTGGCCATGAATTCCAGCGCCCCTTTCGGCCCTCTCCGTCGCGTTTTTCCCGACGTCTTGCCTCGTGGAGGGTTGCAAACTTTTTCGAAAATCAAGAGAAACACGCAAAACATTCAAGACCTGTTCGTCGTTGGCGTCGAACGGATTTTGGTGGCGCGGAATTAGAGAACCGGAGGTGAAACGTTTTAAAAGCAACTCGGCGTGCTCGGCCGCTGATGAATATTCATGCCCCTATATAATAACATTTTTGAGCCACTGTTTAGCTAATCCTCCGGACTCATTTATCGTGGCTGGCAAGGACAGCAATAATTCTTGAAAACGTTCCAACGGCGTTACTATTATTATTATGCGAATAAATACCCTGGGATTACAGAAGACGGGAAAGGGCGTAGAGGTGCATTTTATGGAAACAAACGCAGAGTAGTTGTCGACGATTTATAATTTTCCGTTTCGGGGTTGAATGAGTTTCGGGGTTGAATGAGTTTGGTGATCGATGTCGCCGAGCCTCTCGAGCACTTTTACCAGAAGGAATATGAAAAAAAAATTAGGAAAACGAGAATAGTGCCACGACTTTCTGGCCATGTAACGATACATTTCAGAACGTAACAACTAATTCGTTTCTGTAAAGAGTGACCCAAAAATGAGGCCTTTTTTAGCCTCTTTTTGGTCCCACGATTTTGGAACTGAATTTTGTGCCAAATGATACGTTGTGATGAGACATCAATCACAAGAAATTTTCAAGTTGAGGTGACAATTAGTTTCTGAGATATGGGAGGTCAAAGAAGTGAAAATTCTTTAACGCGTCAACCCATGCGCTTCGATGTACGAACTTCTATGTCAGTCCGATAATTTAAACAATTATTTCTGGGGATTTTGCTGACTGCTAACAACGAATTTGAACTTAGATTTTCAAAATTCACGAACAAAAAATTAAAATCAAGAAATATAAATGTCTGTAGTGGGTGCTTTTTTTTTTAAATATATCGTCCACCATATTGAATCGGGGTTTGTGAGTTTTGCTGACTGCTCACACCGAATTCGAACTTAGATTTTCAAAATATAAATCAATAAATATAAATGTTCGTGTAGTGGGTGCTTTTTTAATATATCGTCCACCGTATTGATTCGGCCATTATGAATTTTGATATATTAAAAAAGCACACACTACACAGTCATTTGTATTTATTGATTTTTAATTTTTTTTCGTGAATTTAGAAAATCTAACAATAAGTTAAATAATTGTTTAAATTATCGGACTGACATATAAGTTCCAACATCGAAGCGTATGGGCGGACGCGTTAACGAATTTTCACTCCTTTGACCTCCAATATCTCAGAAACTACTTGTCACCTCAACTTGAAAATTCCGTGTGATTGATGTCGCATCACACGGTATCGATTCGCATAAAATTCAGTTCCAAAATAGTGGGACCAAAAAGAGGCTATTTCTTGGGTCACTCTTTGCTGACTTGCATGATCTTTCACCCAGCCTCATCAGTGGTTTGTTATCGAGTCACCGAATAGTACCTGCATTATCTACTAAGTAATTCCGTTCCGATATCATCCGATTCATCAACGAAACGATACGGGTTTCTTCTTCCCCGTTTCTCACGTTTCCAGCAATTCTCACTATTTTTAATTTTCTTCCGGTTTTCCTTGTTTTCCCTGTTTTCCTTCCAACAACTATCAGAAATAGTTTTAGCGCCAATCTACGTTTGAATATAGACACAAAATCGTTCGTTCCATGTGTGACCGAATTCATGCAAAATCTTGGCAACAGCTCTTCTCTCTTCTTTGCGCTATTACAGCAAACCTTGGAGTTAATCCGTATCCAGGTTCCGTTACGAGAAAACGTATCGGAAAGTCGCCAGCAAACTTTCTTTCCGTCTTACCCGCGACGTCTCTCTCTCTCTCTCTCTCTCTCTCTCTCTTTCTATCCGATCCTCTACCGATAACCCTCGCTCCTTTCTTGCACTCTTTCAGGCCCACGTACAACGCAGCAACCCCTAGACTATAGAGTACGAAACAAAGGGCACGTCCCTTCGTTTAATGTTACCGCAGTCGAGCCTCGGAGAGATTATAATAATCTCGGTTTACGTAACGTCTCCTGAGCCAGTTAAGTTGCGAAGGAAACTTGTGCCGTCTGTGGGATTCCCGAATCTCACGTCTCGCGTTCCTTCGCGATTACACCCTACTGTCTCTCCGACTGCCCCCCTCCCCCCCTTGCTCTCTTGTCCCTTCCGCGCGGCCCCTCCTCGCGTGCTATTCGATAGCTAACGTTTCCACTCGATCCAGCAAATGCAAGGACTACACTACTACAGGCTGTTGAAGTGAATGAGGAGGTCGGATCGGGTCGAGTCCGGTCGAATAGACCTTTCGTAAACATATATGCTCGGCTTTTGAATAACGATCGAACGAGGGACGTGCAGGTTGTATCACAAAACACTTGAAAGGCGAGCGATAAGCTCGATACCCGTTCTACGTGACTTGGCGGAATGCTATCAGTTGTGACGCCAATCGACAAAAGTTTGTCACGAAGAAAGGAGAAATCGACAAAGTTTGAAAAAGTTCACGAGAGCTCAATGAATATTTCAGGCGCGTAGTTCCGTAGAGTCGATCGGTCGATGAGTAAGGGTGATTTCGTTTGATTCCCTGCGATTCTGCGATCGTCGCGGCGCGCGGCACAGCGCGCTCCGTTATTTCGTTCGTTCGTTCATTCGTTCGTTCGTTTGTTTGCTCGTTTCTTTGGCGCCTCTACTCAGCTGGCTGGACGAGACGTTATCAAGAAAGTTGTGGAATTTCAAATGAGGCATCTTTCGTAAATTCTCGATTCAACACCGTCCACCATGTGTACATCTATAGTCTTCGGCATGTTGCTGCAGTACTTTTGCCTCGTTTTCAGAGCCGCCGATCAATCGAATCAGTGAAACAACTTGTTTGACGGAAAACTGCGAACCACGTATGTTCCAAGTTGAAAGACCGAGGACGAGAGTATCCGGCATTTTTCGGTTCATTGGCGAGATAGGATGATGTAAATTCGTCCCGCATGTCCGGCTCGGCCGCGGCGGATGAAACTGTCACCGTTCCGCGAGACGACGGACGATGATTCGTGGACGGTCTCGGTCGCACACGTTTTCCCAATTTTTCTGTAAGACGAAGAGAAGACGGAGTCCGAAAGCCTTTTTCTCTGACACTGTCGTAAATTAAAAGGACAAGAGCCGCAGCTCGGCTCGCTAACGGTTCACCTTTCCTCTTTCAAATCAGTTGGCAATCAGTGCATCGGTCGCGATAAGGTAAATTGCCCAGTGGTGAAACAGTTAAGGAAGTTAGCCAGTTGAGAGAATTGCAATTTCTTTTACATTTAAATAGTATAAAATTATAACTAAATATAATTATTCGAAAGCGTAAAATTTCTACTTTCAGATAACGTAACAAGAATCTACAATTTGTTAAAGGAAAAGTTTTAAATTAATTAAAACATGAAACTGATCGTATGGCCCAGTAATTAAATGAAATTCATAGCGTGTCCCAGTCATTAATTGTCAGTGTCCCAATTATTGAATATATATATTTACTTTAACTATTTCCATCAGTTAATGAAAAGAAATCAATATCGTAATATTTTGGGGTAATAAAAACATTTTATTTATAATAAATTTGTGTTAAATCTTCGGTATGAAAAAATGATTAAAAGTATATTATAAAATCCTAATAATTCTTAAACAGTATTATATTTTTGTCTAGTAATTATTAACGTAAATATATAGAATACAAAAAAAAAATACTTACTTTGGTACAATAAATGTTAATAATTTTGAAACTTCACTGAATACTGAATGTTAAAAACAAAAAATTATTAAGAGATCCAATTAATTTTAAATTTTTCAATATACAATAAATCCAAAACAACTGTACTATTTAAAAAATTATAAAATAATAACTAATTACAACCTTAACAAAAATATTCTCTCGCTTGCTTGAGCTGATTAGGTAAGAAGCGAAATTAAAACTGTTGAAGCTTCACTGTAGAATAATATTTTTACAATTATATTTCGAACAGTTTAAACGTCACAAATTAGTAAAACTGTTATTATTATTAAAATTTCTTCCCAATTCTGAATTATTGGGCCTCGTTTAAGTACTGGGCGATTTACCTTATATCGTTTCGAATGTTTTGTTCGAGATCAGAGTGGAAAAGTTGCACCGCAGACGGGTCCTGATTCTGGTGCCATATCATGAAATTAGATAACGCTGGTCGAGAAAATCGACGCAACTTGGGTGAATCGTGTGTCAAAACGCGTCCGAGGCAGCGTTTCTATAGTTGGACCGTCACATACTTTACGATTAGAAATGGGTGAATGGTGAGAGTTTTTACGTGGGATCGTATCCCTGACCGTTGCTACCGAGAGGCTCGATGCATCGCGCAACACGTTGTACCTTTCTGTAACACCGCGGCAACTTCCAGACAAGTTTAAGCTAGCGTCGCAACCAAGAACGAGGGAAGTCACGCAACCAACTGATATGTGTCAGGCCCACGATACTCGGGCGCGACTCTGCCAAGTAAATGTTACTTCCGCCCGTGCATAATTGTGACTAGGCAGTGAAACGTCGTGACGTAGTAAACGTTAAGAACAAGCAGAAGCCAGCGTAGCACGGTCTTCAGCTGTAAGCAAGTGAAGAGTGACGAGTGACGTGTAGAGATCCGGGGACACTTAAAAATTTGCTGGTTGGATTCGGTATTGTAAGTAAGGCATGAATTGTTTTCCATTCGAGTAAGTAATTTCAAAGCGGAATCGAAATTGCAAAGGGGGGATGAGCCTGTTTAGACCACTGAAGAGTATAGCAGGTAATCATCCGCGGATGAAAGAGCTGTCGGAGTCGGTCGAGGCGAACGAAAGGGAGCAGAAGAGAACGGCACGAAACAGAGCCACTCTCTGCTTTGGCTCGTGCTCTTCCTCGTCAGCTACCTCGTTCAGCTCGCATCCACTCTTGCTTTACCCTCGAACGTTGGGCCCCGCGGGCTGTCGTTTCCCCTCGTTCCCAGTTCATACGTACCTCTTCCCCCCCCCCCAAGCCGCGCCGCGCCGCACCGTCTTACCGTCCCTTTAAATTAACCGATCAATCCTGTCATAGCAATGTTCGCTTCAACATCAAACACGCGTCGCTTTACGATAATTAATCTTCAAATTCCGCCCGTCCGCATCGATTCCCCTTATCTATTCGAACAGAGATTATTGGACAATGGACTTGGAATTTTTTTTAGCCATTCAGTTGGTCAGTACCTACTTTTCTTCCTCTTCCGTTCTGACGAGCAGAGAGTGTTTTATGATTTAAACCTAGATAAGTAGAGTCTGTTGCGCGCAGATCGAAACGGGGAGAGAAAGGTAGCGCGCTTAGAAGACGATGGTTGGCAGTAGTCGTGCTGCATTCTAATTATTTAACGACGGATGGCTTAATGTAGCCCCGCGCACAAGGTACCTGCTAATAATGGCCGTCCGGTTTGCGGTTAACGTAGCTGGAACGCAGCACTCGAGAGGTTCGCGTAATCTCTCTGTGAGAGCACACCCTTCTCTGTACCGGCCAAGTCGAGGGTGACAGTACCCTTATCGTGGCGCACCGCTGCGCCACGGCGCCTGTAGCGGCCACGCTTCTCCTTCTGCTTCTCCATCGACTTTTGCTCCGGCTTCGGCTTCAGCTTCGGCTCCGACTTCGGCTTCGGCTTCCGTTCCTGCCTCTGCCTCCGCTTCTTCGAGATCCACTTCAAACAGAATCATCAAAGGTTCGTCGGCTACAACTAATATTCCCCTCCCCTCCCCCCCCCCCCTGTACATCTGCAACTGTGTGCTCGCGTATATGTAGCTCGACGTAGGTAAGCGATTGTTGAGCTGCGCCCTTGGAAACGATTACTCTTTCGGTGAAAGAGAAAAAAGAAAAAGACGAACCCGAGCCGAATCTCCCCGGACTAATCAGGCGATTGACCTATGCAGGAGTGTGAACCGAATGTGTACGAACTGTTTCGTTCACAGAACGCTATCAATTCCCGTCTTAAGGGCATGCTTGCGGGGAATAATCACCCGTGAACCAGGCCTTAAGTCCTGGGGGGCGAATTGGATGCGGTCGTACTTTTGAAAATCGTGCCCACTTAGAAGCGATCGATCAACTAACTATTCCTTCGTGTTCGTTGGCGCACGCCTATCGTTTAATAAAAATGTTATTGCGGTGCGAAGGGAACGGAAGAGGGGGCCGAGGACAAGGACGGCGACGGCGACGGCGACAAGGGATGCGAGTAGCAGCCAATAACATTTCCGAAAGGGAAGATTGGCGTCGGACATACGGTGGAACGGAATAGACAGCAAAGGAGGACAGAGAGAGGGGGCCACGGATATTGAGTCCATCTTGTCCGCCCTGAGAGCAGAATTCTTTTTCAACCGGCTGGAGCTCGCTTTGTTTCTCTTCGGCCAAGTTGTTCGGATGACAGTAGTTACACATCTCTACGGCAGCAGTCAGTAGCTTTTAGCTGTTAACCAGCGAAAACTATGGACCCATTTTGAATCTCGCCGTACCACTTTCGTGAAAGAGGAGAAAAAGGTAGGACTACTTTGCAAGAGCCCCTATGTCCGCGACAACACCACCGACCCGATGTATGATGCGTGAAAGCTAGTGTCCTCTCACAAGGGACTGCCATGTAGGGGAGAGGGGGGGGGGGGGCGTGACGGGGTAGCGAGGTAAGATGGGGTATCGTAAAAAAAACCATAATCGAGAAATGCTAGACATTTGATGAAAGTACCAAAAGGAAGCCATTGTATTGTTACAGTTAGGTCGTGGATAAAAATGAGTGGGCGAGCACGCGTCTTTGGTTCAGATCTGTGAAATCGTCCACACGCTGCGCGGATCTTATTTTGTGTACTAAAAAGACTTGTAATAAATATATATTTAAAAACGGTAAGTCAATTATTTTGGTTACATTATAATCTCCATTCTATTTACTTTAATGTACAATATTAAAAATTGCATTATTTTTCATTTGTTTTACAGCTTTTGTTGCTCAGCTTCCCCATCGTGCCCCTCAACCCCCCCCCCCCTGCCCCTAACAACGAAACGAGGGATTGCGTTTGAATCTAGTGAATAGGGCAGCAGAAGGAGGGGACGAAATTGCGCGGCCAGAGGATCGCGTCAACCGTGGCCTCTCGTTCTTGTGCGGTCATATATAACTTTAATGTTTTAATATCGTGTCGGCGCGGCCATTCGAGCAACGTGGCGTCTAGATCGTTATCGATGCACTCCACGCGATGTTCTCCTCGTCCTTCCTCCCGTCCAATCTCTCGTTAACCCTTACCCGCTAGTAAAGGCGACAGAAGGCAAGAGAAAAAGAGGTACCTACAGATCGGGGGAGAACCTTCTGAGGAGGTGGAGAGTGCGACGGGTGGCGGCGGGGATTGCGGCGCGGCGCGGCCGGTGCGAGAGAAAGATGCCTCGTGACACGACTTAACACCTTCTGAATGAGTGGCGAGACCACGAACGAATGGAAGGATAACCAGCCCGTTTTGTCGATACTCGTACGCGTCGATAACGACAGCGGGCCAACAACACGCAATGGAAAAGGAAAAGTACACGTATCGTCGAATTGTATTCTCGCGGCTCCCGGTTCGCGGGCGATTTAACACGGGGCCGATAACGACCGGGATAAATCAGCGCCCGTCCGAACGAGGCGCGGCCCGAAATCAATAATAATGGGCAGGAGCCATTAGTAAAATTAATAAATTATGCCTCACATTATGTGCGCATTGTGAGTCGCGCGCGCTAGCACGTCGGGGTAATACGTCGTAAATCATATTAGTGAATAATCCGCATCACCATAACCAACCGCGCGAGCAACGAGCAACGGGCAACGGGGAACGAGCAACGACCAGCTAGCAACGAACGCGGTTTGCCCAGAGGCAAAAGTCGCGTCGAATCCCTTTGCCCTCTCCGCTGGCTCGGCTCGGCTACCATCGGCGCTCCATTGCTCGGCGACGGGACGCGGCGCGTCGATATCTCTCCAGCTCTATCCTGCTAGCTGTGCAGAATGATAAATGAAAGGAAAATCGAACTCGCAACCACTTGTATTTCTTTCATATACCAAAGATAGGTACGTGGATGCAAGGATGTTGGGACGCGGTGGGAGAAAACCACTGCAAACCTGAACGTCTTTCCAAGCGATGGTTGCGTTTAGGAATTCAAATTGTCGGCCAATCGACCAAGCCGGTCGGGTTAGGTATCTATCGATGAACGCATAGCTTCCTATTAGCGGAACATTCCCTACGAACGAGATTCTCGCTTCGTTTCGTTTCGTCTCGCCTCGCCTCGCCTCGCCTCGCCTCGCCTCGCCTCGCCTCACCGCCCCTCACCCACGCTTTCGTGTCTCTTCACCGTTTTGCGCCAGGCCGCGCTGCGCCGCGCCGCGCCGCGCCGTACCGCACCCGTGGGCGATATCGTATAAATGTGTCGTTAATTACTTACCCCGCGGCCACGACACCACCCTTCTCTCCAACCGCTGTTTCTCCTCCCTCTAACCATCTCCACCGCCTCCTCCACCGACACCCTTCTGTTCCACAGACCCGTCACCTCTTCCGACCTGCCTTCCGACTGCACCAACTCTCTGCACATTCTCTCTCCCTCTGCAACTTTGATTCCCCGATCCAACTTTCTCACTCTGCCATAACCGCCGCCGCCCTTCTCCAGCTCCTCCGTCCCTTTCGCCAACGGTCTCTCGTTCTCCGTCGATTTCCACGTTCCTATCTTCTTTCCGCTATCGACTATTTCTAGTCTCTGTTCGTTCTTGTTCTCGTTCTCGTTCTCGTCGCGGTCCTCCTCCTCCTCCTCCTCCTCCTCCTCCTCCTCCTCCTCCTCCTCCTCCTCCTCCTCCTCCTCCTCCTCCTCCTCCGCCACGTTATGGCGCCGCGTGTTAAGGAAACTAATGTTTATTTGAAAAACTAATTGAACGGGACTCTCGCGTCTACAGCCGGCAATTAAACGAGATTACTGCAGTAGCGTTCGAGCCCCCGTGGGGATTAGATAGCACAGTAAGATATGGAACGCGTAATGTTTAACTACGACTGCCGGCAGTCCTCTGAAGCGCCGCCAATAATTAATTGTTAGCTCGATACTGCCTAGCACCGTGGAAACCGGCCGATATAAAAAAAAAAGCAGAATAACCGCCGCCACCGTAACTGAGACTCTCGCGAAGCGTTCCACCTTTCTCTGCCCCTATCCCTCTTGCTCTCCTCTTCGTCTCCTATGCTCCTCGCAGCTCCTACACCTTTTCATCACCCTTTCCCAATTCCTACCCTCCGCCGCGGCCCCCCGGTCGTTGGTCGTTAGTCGTTAGTAAGCTTTGTTTCTTCGTGGTTTCGCTTTGATCACGATTCGAGTAATCTCCCAAGATGAAAGTGTGTGCGTGGCTCGGCCGAATCACCGTTTCACCAAAGCTCTGCGCGATGATGGCCAGCAAAGTTCACCGGGACCAGAGTCCCCCACCACTGAATTGCATTTGTCGAAGCTTGACAAAGTGTTCTTCTATAATCTCTAATTGCTAGTCTTCGTAAATCCACAGCAAAGAAAGGTTCAAAGTTTTGTCACACCTGTCATCTGTTTCTACGGCCCCATTGTATAGGCAAGAATGCATTCCGGGCGTAATTACGACGCACGATAGTCTCCGCTTCGATTCCTCCTATCTGTGTCCGTAGTAGGTACACACAGTTCCGTGACAAAGGGAAACAAGTCGCGAGCACGATGAGCCTTTAGAAGGTTGGGGATGCGTCAGCCACCTAATCCACAGTATGGTGGACTCTTTCCACAGCTTTCTGTAACGCGTTCCCGACAGACAGCAGAACTTAGAACGTGCAAATTCACTTACTAGCTAGGTGCGATTGATGTTGAGCGAAAGCGAGAGCGAAAGCGAAAGCGATAGCGAAAGTGGAAGGGAAAGCGAAAGCGACAGCGAAAGCATTCTCAGGCACACTCGTACAGGGGGTGCACGTTCCGTACGCGTACGATACACTATCTGCTGCTGTCCCAGCGAGCAGCCGTTTCTTTGGGCTTCGTGACCACCTCAACATCTTCATCGATCGGTACAAGATCATCTCCAGCGATATCCCACGATATGAGCTGCGTTAAAAGCGACAGTGACAGCGCGACAATCGCCTCCCTCTCGGTGGAAAGGAGGAACAAGGTCCGTAACGTATTCGTAACCCATTCGAGGACCGGTGTCTGCCGATACTAGCTGCACGGCGATTAATGCAACGTAGCAACACGATAGTGTCCGCGCGCCGAGCCGCAACCAGCACTCGCTTCGTAACCTCTGCTATCATAGTCAACCCAGCCAACCCCTCTTCTAACCTACGAAACGCCGAGCCTCGCAAGTTCGTAACTTATAATTATTATCTGGCGATACGCTCGAGCTCGCCCATGACAACGTTAGAGGAATTAGAGGAATACGATACGATCCGCACACTTTGCATAACTACATATGTATACATGTGTATACCCGTTCCTTACTATGTACTTACACTAGGGTGGCTCTTATTTTTTACCTTTGAATTTTCTTCGGGCCACCCTCCAGAATAGTTCCAAATAATTAAAAAAAAATTTGTGTAAAGTTTGAACTCGGTCGGATAACGGGAAAAGGTGCCCGTGGGCCCTTAAACATTTAGATCATTATTTAACAGATCACAAAGTCAGTTTTATATAATATCCTCCATGTTATTGATTAAATAAAAAAATATGTCAAACAAAAGTTGTAGATCCGGACAAGGAGCATCTTTTGTGTTGTATTGTTTTTTCTCGTGCGACAAATGGTTTTCGGAAAAAGTCGAAAAAATTACAAAATAAAACTTGTTTTTCTTAAATTTTGAAAGTTTAAATGCTTCTCGGACACATTTTATTTATGAAGGCGTACGAAAAAATGGAATTTTTATTTTCGAGGACTATTTTTTAAATATTTGCGGGGGGGGAGGGCATATACCGAAAACATGCGAAAAAGATACAAAATTATTTTTTCCTTATTTTTAGTGTTTGATATGTCATGAATGTTTCCAGAAAATTTCGGTCCCAATTTTGAGTCTATGTTTTCGATATTTTTGCGAATTTCGGTCCCAACTTTTCAGGAAACATTCGTGACATATCAAACACTGAAAATATGAAGAAAACAAATGTATCTTTTTGGCATATCTCGGTATATGCCCCCCCCCTCTCTTAAACATTTAAAAAATAGTCCTTGAAAATAAAAATTCCATTTCTTTATACGTCTTCATAAATAAAAAGTATTCTTAAACTTTCAAAATTTGAGAAAAACAAGTTTTTTAAAATTTTTTTCGACTTTTTTCGAAAACCGTTTGTCGCACAAGAAAATGTAATAGAACACAAAAGATACTCCTTTTCCGGATCTACAACTTTTGTTCGACATATTTTTTTATTTAATCAATAATTTGGAGGATATTATATAAAATCGACTTAGTGCGCTGTTAAATAATAATTTAAATGTTTAAGGGCCCAGGGGCACCATTTCCCGTTATCCGATCGAGCTCAAACTTTACACAGATTTTTTTAAAATTATATGGAACTATTCTGGAGGGTGCCCCGAAGAAAATCTTGGAAAAAAATTTTACCAGGAGTAAATTAGAGCCACCCCAATGTACATACGTGTGCACTATGCACTGTGCACCGTGAACGCGACGCTACATTGTATTTATAATAGAATCTACAGTCACTATTATAAGACTTTTCCACGGCAATCAAATGGTCCTACGTTGCCGCAGATAAGTAGGTACCTACATACTACATAATATAGAATCTAGAATATAGAATCTAAAGAATCTCCGAAGTAGAAGAATATGTATCTTCTCCCAACGTCGAGCAGCTCCCAGTCCGACCAACTTCCCTCGTATCACTGGAGGCGTCCGGTCTGGCCACGCACGGTCTTGCACCACTTACGGCTTCATCACTTGCACGTCACACTGCATACTCACAATCAGTATGCTCATTACAGCTTGGACGTTCGCTATTGCATACCTACTCCTACTCCCTTTCATCCCGCTCTACTACTATATCTACTGTTCACCTATTGTTCTATTGAATCTAATGAAATTACTTACTTAAGTAGTGTTCCGCTTTACCGACGCTTCACCAGTTTTTCGCAATAGCTACATCAGAGGATGAAGAGATATAGCGGAAAAGACGCGATCGATGTTCATAACCGCCTCTCGTACACAATACCGATATCTCGCCTATCCCGCGCCCCATTATCGTCGCCAGGTCGAATAGAGGAAGAAGGAAAAACGCATTGACGTAGCCCGAGTAGAAAGCCCGATATTTTGGGCATAAAACAACGGCAAGCGCCTAACCGGCGTACCAACGGCCCTGATAACGAATGGAAGCCACTCATTGGCCCGCGATTTATAATCCCCTGAACAGAGTATACACGTGCACGTGGTTGCGAGCGAACGAGCTAGCTAACCCAACTAGTTGGCTGGCTAGTATAAACGAGCGAGCGAACGAGTGACTGTCCTCCCGTTCCCGCTCGTTCATTGTCTACGCCCCCACCTCTGGGTCTAGAGACGCTTCCGCCAACATCGACATCACATTCCACATTAACCAAATTATGATTTAAGGTCCGTATTGTCGGCGCTCCAATTGTTCACGTCCAAATAGTCCTTCCTCAGAGATGCGTATATACCTATTATAATACTGGCAACTATAGCATCCAGGCAATTGTGTTGAACAGAGAACAGGCCAGGGTCATCAATCGGCATTGTCATTCGTTCACATTCGCGACACCTACTTGGAGTACATTTATCGTGTTCGTTTCTCTCGGGTTCCGCCGATCCTCGGAGTAGCCGATCGAAAATCGGCGCCAATCACCGAGCGCGCCAACGATAGGTATTTGCTGTCTCGCAAGGAGCCAACGCGCAACGCGTCCAACCAACGAAACAATAAAACAATATCCATCCTCGAGGGGGTTGATGAATATCAGAAAAACACCATTGTCCTATGTGCCTGCGTACCGAACAGTGGACGGTAAGGTCGATCGTTGCCGAGAGGATCGTTCGAACCTACCCTTCTGCTTTGTAATTAGTGAAAGTAGACACGGAATAAGGCAAGGAAAATGGAAAAAGCGACGTGGAGAGGGCCGTGAACGAGAGGAGTGGCAGAAAGCGGCGGAAAAAGAAAGAGAGGGGGAGGGTAGCGGTTTCGGGGGAGGAACCAAAGCGGCTGAGGGAGGGTGAGGGCGAAGCTGAAGGGGGGAGGGGGGAGGGGAGGGGAGGGGGGGATAGAAACAGGCAGTCGGTCGTTAGATGGGTAGCGCGAAAGGTGGTCGGTGGAGGAGAAGGAGGAGGAGGAGGAGGAGGAGGAGGAGGAGGTGGTGGCGGTGGTGGTGGAAGAGGAAGGGCGGTGGTAGAAGGGTAGCCATAAAAGTTTATGCTCTCCATATGTTGTAATATAGTCGGTAGCAAGCGGCAGGGCGCGGGGGATCGGTAAAATATGCGGGCAATAAGTATGGATTGTTATTAACACGGGGCGCGCGGTGTCCGCCGCGTTTCTGAATCCATTACCTCCGCATGGCGGCTGAAATACCGGCCGATATATCCGACCTGGTGTGTACATCGCCACACCAATGGCGAGGGAAAGAGTAGAGGGGCAAGAGAGCTAGATAGCGAGTGGGAGAATGAGAATGAGAATGGGAGAGCGAAAGAGAGAAGAGGACTCGGAGAGCGTATGAATGGATTAGCAGGTACGGCAGGCGCGGTGTGGCTAAAATTACGATCGGATTTCACGTGCCGTACACCCGAACCAGACGTATACGTACGTGCATTCCGGCGGCGTGTGGCGTGCGGCGTGCGGCCTCCGTCCTGCAACGCGCATTCACTGCCGTAGATGCACCGGCACGAAGAAAAACCCTTTGCCGTTTTTCTCTGACACGTGCCTTTAATTGAACCGTGTCGGTGAGTCCGCCGGCTGATCGGAGAGTCAGCACATTATGTAATCACCCGTTGTCCGCGACCGGTACTTTCCCTTTTAGACTCTTAAAATGGCAAGACAAATAATCGCGGTGGAACGAACGCGGCAGGCGACTGATGGGTCTGGCGTGGCTCTAACTAGACGCAATCAAGCGAGGAGCCGTAGTTTGCGGCTGCTTACGAGAGAGGTGGAGAGGAATGAAGACTAACAGCGCGTCGCTCCGAGGCTAACCAGAAGTAATGCTACCTCGGATCAATCTCCTCGGTGCAGAATCCAGAGTCGAGAGACCGAGGAAGAGGTCGAGGAGGCCGAGGCTCGAGAGCTATGAGAACAGTATCGACAGCGACAGCGACACCGATATCAACACAGAGACTGTATGTACACAACCACCTACCCCCACCCACTTCACCGTCGCTCTTCGCGGCCGGGAATATAATTTGGTTCGTAAATTGCGCACCGCCCTGCCTTTTCAAAGGTCAAAGTGACGGATAGTGCGGGGCGAATTAAAAATTTTGGAATCGGCGAAAAAGCGAAAGTTCAACTCGTCTAACAATCAGCCGTTCACTCGATAGAGAATCGCGTAAAGTGTGAAGAGAAGTGGCGCAAAGGCGAGAGAGGGTCGCGCGACGCGACCGAATCGCCACCGTATTTATCGCTATCCGAAATACATTCATTTTCATTTCGAACATTACGCGCCAGTGGAGGAGAAGGGTGAGGCGAGTGTGGCGATCGAAGGGTAACGAGGAGGGGTAGGATAGGGAAAGGGGAGCGAAGGGAAGCATCAGCAGCACCGCCAGCAGCCAGGGTATTACCAAGAGCCAATGATATAGTGACTATTACCGTCACTACATACCCGTGCACGGAGTGATGGCGGGTGACTGCGTGCTTCGATAGCGCTAAGCCTCCGGGCAGTAAAATACATTGGTCCGGTAGCTGTGATCCGGCCGTATCAATGCTGCTCGCCCGTTATGCACGCGGTCCGCCACCACCCTCGCCACCTTCCACAAGGATAGTGCACGCTTACTGCTTACGCGCGTGTACATTCTCACCGCGGACCCACTGGGCCCAACGGCCCATCGGCTGACAACCAGCTACTCATCGGGCTACTTGCGCAAGCAATCGTTCGGCACCGTGTTTTGCAACATCTAGTTCCCGGGACACCGCGCTACTCCGTGTTGCTTGACGCGTTACATACCTCCACCGGTTGCCAAATCAACGATCGATGGGTATCGATACCACTCATGGAACTTGGGACTTGGTCCTTGAGACATCCGAGAAGCCGAGCGATAGGTCGACCCTGCCCACGGTGAGCTCTGGCTAGCGGTAGCCGGTGTTAAAGTTGGGTAATTTCCGGGAAGCGGTGCTTCTCTTGGGAAAGCCGTAGAAGGAAGAAGGGCGTCCGGGCGTCTTTCACGCCCGCGGCCTTGGCAACTCGTTAAATATGCATATTCCGAGAAGAGAGCCAGACGCGGTTGGCGAGACCTAGGGAAAACCGGGGGAAGGGGATTTTCGTCGGACCGCGTCTTCCTTAATTATCTCACGGTTGACGATCTAATCGCGCGTCCGCACCATCGCGGCTACGCGAAAGCTTTGGAAAACCTTTGAACCACCGTCCACCTTTGCCTTAATACTACCGGCTTAATCCGCGGCGCGACACCGTCCCGCGTTCCATCAGCTTTTCTGACATCGATTCAATCGCGAGAAAAGAAAAATAACACCGGCGGCGTTATCGTTGCCCTTACGGTTACAGTTAACCGTTTATCACAGTGAATACGTTTCTGGTTCAACGTTCTTCGTGTCATCCCTTCGACTTTACGGGACAAATCGATCGTGCCCCCATTCAAACAAGCTTCGTCGCATTTGGATGCAATTTCGGTTGGAATTCCGGCACGGTTCTATTCTATATTCGATGTAACGACGTTAAACGGGACCAGCAACCAGTTATCGTCGAATGATCAATGTTACCAAACTATGTGCGGCGTCGCGCCACTCGGAATCAAGAGATCCTGGGTGGCCAGTGTTCGTACTGCGGTCCGCTGCTCCGCAGAAGGAAACTTTTTTTTGCTGTTGAATTTTCATCGGGCAATCGGTAAGCCATGGTTAATCCCATGGACCCGTTATTTACTGGCAACAAACTGTGTCCTCTTAACAGGACGGTGGGCCGTGTGGGCCGAGTGGGCCGCGCGAACCGGGTGGACCGGGTGAACTGAATGAGCAGGGTGAATCGGGTGGGTGGATCGTGCGGTGGAACGGGTGGCGAGTGCTGCGAGACTCGTACATTCGTAGAACCACCGGTAAAATACTAACAGCAGATGGTACAGCAGGGAGAAGGTGAGTCGTGGCGAGGGTGGTATGCATAGATGAGAAATATCGAGAGAAGGGGAGTTGGGCGGGAAGGGTTGCCGGTTGGCTACAGCCTCACTACCGAGGCGAAGCAAGTTGTATCTCACAGATCTGTCGCGTGATTAAGCTTATTAAACGCTTAACTCACCTTACCCTGCGCCCTCCCTTCCGTTTTACCCCTCTTCCATCCCTGCCCCCACTCTTTCTCGCTTTCGCAGTCTCCCCCTCTTGTACGGCCGAGTGTAACCTAATTTCTCTCTCTCTCTCTCTCTCTCTCTCTCTCTCTCTGTCTCGCTGTTCGTCTCACTTTTCTCTGTTCATCGCACTCGTATACTCGCTGATTCAAAGACCGATGATTAGTATCCCAGCTCTGTCTTGGCAGTTGGGGCATAGGTGTGTACGTATGTATCCGATGAAAGGGACATCGAGGGAGCTGCCCCGCCGGAATAATAATAGAAGAATACTAAGCTGATAATTAGCAAGCAAAGAAACGAAGGGAATCGAGCGAATCGCAGCGCCCGATTGTTTCACCGCGGTAACGGTGACTACAGATTAAACTGTGGATTTTGCGAACCGCAATGCTTGTTGCGAAATTAATCCACGCAGTTCGTTATTGCGACAGTTACATCGGTGGTACGTGTAATCTGACCGTGCTTTTGTTGCTGAGCACATCGAAACCACCGAACAATTCTTCTTTGTTAATGGCGTCTGTTTACGATATAAAACTGTTTGTCCGCGATAATGGCCGTCGCAATGCGCACCAATAATTATTTCGAATTACGAAATCGCGAAATGGGCTTTTACACGGAGTTACGAATTGCAATCATTCTCGGGCGTATAAACGTCGATCGTACCGCATTGCGATTGTTACCCGAGAGCGGCCAATTCGTCGCGGTAACCGGCGGCCGTCGGAAAAACAAGATCATCCTACAGGTTTATGCATCAACGGTTCTTTAAAAGCACGGTCCACTCGGAGCCAACGATTCCGTAGGATCTACATTCATGTAGAATCTAGATTCTAGATGGTGCAAACATTACCGCGTTCACCCCAATTCCACTCACTTTCCTGAAATCATACACTCTTGTGCTATCTACAAATGTGCATATTAAATTGTATGGCTGTCTCTCCTTCCGATTCTTCTCTACTATCGACAATGGACGCACGGCAGCGATAAAAATCTGTTTTCACGCTCGAGTTGTGCCGTGTCGCGGCGTGTCGCGGATATAGAAGTTCGCGGTACAATCCCCGAGGATAAAACGCGACCGTGCCTTTGTAAAATTTGACTCTCACAGCAGTACTGGGATTTTCCCTGGAATATAGCACCGATTAGTCGTGCCGCTACTCGATAAAATAATTTATCGAATATATTTCAATTTCACGCGTATTATGCCGCCCCGAAAGAGTAATTCAATGGAAAATATAAATATTCATTTGCGGGGATTTAAAGCGAACGGATGTTCTCTCTCTCTCTCTCTCTCTCTTTCTCTCTCTCTCTCCCTCTCTCTCTCCTCGGTGTGCGTGCGTGCGTGCGCGCGTGTGTGTATCTGTCTGACTCTCCAGCTCTCTCTCTCTCCCCCCGTTCCCACTCCTCTCACTTTGACCCCTCATACTCATCGAACCGATGATTTATACCAGCAAAATAATAATTTAATTTCACCGCAGTTGGGCACGATACAAAATTGCACGACAAAAATAATAAATAAATTTTGTGCCGACCAGTCATGTCGATTTCAGTCCGCTACGCTGGTCACCCCCTACCCATTCACCTATACTTGGACATAACGACCACAGAGCATTTTTTTACGTACCTTTTTTTCAATGGCACAAATGCCTGTAGGGTGGGGCAAGGCTACGTAGATGTACAGAATTCGTGAGCCGATTACATCGATGCACACGAATGAAACACTCGTCGTGCGTCAGGTACACGGTTTTTCATCAATAATATCGCTCACCATCTTGCCTTCCCTTCTAGTAGACACAGTGCGCCGACGATCAGTAGTAGTAACCAGGGCTGACATGTTTGGTAAGTAGGTACTATGCTCCGTTGCCAGTGCGCGGATGGATGACACGTCTCGTCTAGACGCCAGAAGCGCGACCTTCAAAATCTGTTTGCCAAGGCACAGTTTCCGGCAGCACGCGCTTCTCGCCTGAAATGATGAAAATCTTAAAAACAAAACCCTTCCCGTTACCCGTGCAATTCGGACGCCCCTCTGTTCCTCCCCAAGGAAGCGGGTGTACTCGTTGGAAGATGGACCCCATATGCGTGGAATGGTTTCGCGAGACCCGGCTGGATGTACTGCTCCGAGCGAAGCGCTAATGGGCGTTGTACAAACATTCATTACAGCCATCTTCCCCTGCGCCCGCCGCCGCTACCACCCCGGCCGACACTGTCGCCCATCGCCCATCGCCCATCGCCCATAGCCCGCTGCCCACCCTATAGTCCCTTACCATCTCCTGTTCTTCTCGTCCCACGGTTTCAGCGAGAAACCAAGCGAGAGAGCAGCAACGGGGACGTTGCCGATGTGGTAAGAATTGCGGGGTAATATCGTGATAATACGGCGACGACAACCACCAGCACCACTACCGTCTTAAATTCGTAGGTGCAATCGCGAATGCAAACTACTGTAGCACGTTACCGAAGCGCGTGCAGTTAGTTACTCGATCACATTTGTATTAGCTGACTTGCCGTATCAAATCATTCCTTCGAACAATTTTCTTACTAAACAGCAACCAGTCGTTCTCACTCGCTCCCATATAACCTGCCCATCTCCTTTCAATGTTTTAACCGAAAGATCGCTGGCCCAAACACGGAAGCCACGGTATTGGAGACACTTTACACTATTAGCGGTTCCAAACAGTTTTACGCACAGTGATGGTGAATTACGACTGGGGTAAATCCGGGAGACGCGGCCGCTATTTTTCAGACTCTATACGTAAAAACGCGTTAAAGTGCAGACCAATCACTTTTCTAGAAGCCAAATAGTTGAATGAATAGCGTCATTTCGCTTCTTTCTGTGTTTTCTGGATTTATAGGCTATAAAAGGTAAATTGAGGTTACATTTAACCTCTTTTGTCAAACAGCGGGATATAGAATCGAATTTAAAATATATTTCTAAGTTTATTTTCGTTGAATGTTTGGGATAATAAGATAGTAAAATATATTGAGGGACAATGCAGCCAAAGTATTTGGCCATATTAACTCTTTCTCTCAAAGCTAACGAGAAGACCATCGTCTCGCTGCAGAAAGGAGAGATGGTCGAGTTATGATTTTTTTTTATTATTTTTGTTTATTTTTTATTATTATTATTATTTTATTTAGTTTATTTTTATTTAGTTTATTTATTCACTTTTGTATTCGTTTGCCTTGCTAATCGCCAGTAGTTAGTTCACTTTTTCTTTGATGTGTTCTTTACTTGTTTAGCCTAAACAAATTAAATATCAATGAATCTGTAGTTGTGTTCACTCATAAATAATTTTGCTTTATCCTTTGTTAATTTTCCATGAATTATTATGTGAGTGGTATCTGCCAACGACGAAAACCATTTCCCCCGGCACCTCGGGTGAGGTGGTCAGATGTCATGACTTCAGTTTTCAACCCGATTTACAGTAAATATTGTCTTAAAGCAAATATCGACCAGTTTTTCTGAAACTGCATAAAATTCTCAACACATACAGTGGCGGACGAAAGAAAGTTTACAACTTTTAAAATCGCATAACTTTTATAAAATTAATCCAAACGAGTTGAGTTTTTTTTTTAGAAGCTACAAGGATTAGTTTGCTAAGTGACGTGTTTCGTCGTTTTGAAAAAAATACACTTGGTTGGAATAGCAAACAAAAATAGTAAATGTCATTTTTTAAACTTTTTTTTGCGAGCCTGTAATGAAAATTGAAAAAACCCGTTTGTAGATTGAAGTAAGTTGTATACATGCCTAAAATTTCATCAAAATCGGTTAACGTTGCTCTGAGCTATAAACGCTTAAAGGTCGAAAATCGCTGATTTCCGGGAATTTCGCGATTTTCGACCTTATTCTGCGACCTTTAAGCGTTTATAGCTCAGAGCAACGTTAACCGATTTTGATGAAATTTTAGGCATGTATACAACTTACTTCAATCTACAAACGGGTTTTTTTCAATTTTCATTACAGGCTCACAAAAAAAGTTTGAAAAAAGACATTTACAATTTTTCTTTGCTATTCCGACCAAGTGCATTTTTTTTCAAAACGACGAGGCACGGCACTTAGCAAACTAATCCTAGTAGCTTCTCAAAAAAACTCAAGACGTTTGGAACAATTTTAAAAAAGTTATGCGATTTTAAAAGTCGTAAACTTTCTTTCGTCCGCCACTAGGTGTGTTCGGATAAAATAAGTAATTTCTATATTATTTTTAATAGCCATTTTATTAGGTCGACCGCGTCTCCCGGATTTACCCTAACCGTAGTAGCTAGCAATCACCTTTTCATCATATCAGCTTAACCCAACGCATCCCATCGCCGTCGTCGTTGTCGCCCCGCGGTTTCCCTCTCAATCAGCCATTACCCATATCCCATCTCCAATCTCCCAACTTCCCACGCATGTCACTTTTCTAGTGTTCGTATGTTCTAGTCCCCGTGGTACGTGTAAGTACGTGGAAGTTGGGAAGCCCTTTTCGTCCAACGAATGGATTTGTACGAGTTCTGTCAAGGCAACGTTCTCGCATGTGCAACGCGTGTTGCAGAACACCATTAGATCGCTACGTAGAGCGATCCCTTTCAAGTGACTTAAATTTGCCGTATGGGATACTTGCGCCTTGACAATATATGATATAAACTGCGACAGATGTAAACCGTGATAGATATACGCTCAACATACATCTCAACTGCAGCTTAACTTCTCCGGCCTCTGCTCCGGCTCTACCCATTCTTGGAAAACCTAAGATTTCCTGCTGCTGATTATTTCTACACGACTAAATGACTACGCATGACAGTCACGGTTAAGCATCGAAACGAAACGACGCGGCGCTATTACCGATTAAAAACAAAAAGGGAGCAGCGACAGAACGAAAGGGAAAAAAGGAAAACAACCGCGCGGTAGAAAAAGGCGAAATATGAGAGCAGTTAATAACACTTTGCGGGAAATAATACTGCGAGAAAGACCGCTTACCGTGACAAATAACGAGTCTCTCGTTCTTCCCGCTCCCGCTCCTCTTCCCCTTCTTTCCTCTCCTCTCCAACTCTCCTTCTCCCTTTCTCTATTCACGGCTCGGTACTTACTCCGAAGCGTTTACAGCGTCCCATGCACGTCTTTTTACGAGATCCTCCCCCCCCCCCTCTCTCTCTCTCTTTCTCTCTCTCTCTCTCGATTTCTGTTAGCTGACCAGAACCTAGCCTGCCAACACTGTAAAATCGACGATAAATATCGTCTACGTTTCGAAAGAAATGAAATGCCGATTGCTGTCGACTCTCGATACGTCCAACCGCCTCACTCGATTACCTACCGTATACTCCATCGTCCACCTCTTCTCTTGCCGCGTTAAATCAGCCCATCGCTATTAACTTGTAATACGCACATGTATGGCGAATGTATCTATGCATCTTTCTTTCTACCTTTCTTTCTTGTCGTGCCGGTACCGCGTCCGAGCTCATTAGGTCGCACAGCAGTGTCAACTCGATAACAACGTCAGCCTGCGTCCAACGCCCAGCACCGGCACCCGGCACCCGGTACCCGGCACCCGGCACCCGTCACCGCTCGAAACATTCACAGTTGACAGATGTCGCGTGCTGACCCGCGTCAAGCCTGTCACCTGTCAACCACCGATCTGGACGAATTACGCGCTACAACGAGCACGTGTTACGTCTCGAATAATGCGCGGCGGAAAATTTTAGCGAGCTATCATTATATCTGCCCGTTGGTGGCTTTGCGTATCGTTGACAGAAAAATGATGGACGCCTAATGAGACACACCGCCGAGAACAACTACAACCTCATTTTCCTCGTAGTTGTATGCATGTTATGGACCCGCAACTTGATCACGAAACACCGTAGGAAACCGGGGCTGGTAGGCCAGTTTTCAGGTTTTGATTTTTAATCAATTATGTGGGCGAAATATTATTAAACCGGTTTTTATATTTGATGGGGCATACATTTGGCTATCTGGTTAAATTATTAATGTTGATTAAATTATTAATATTTAATGTTTTTCTGATTAAGTTTTTTTTTTTATTAAATATTATTTATTTATTTATTTTTTATTAAATATTAAACATTTAATATTTAATGTTTTTCTAACACCTTCTATGCTGGTCAACCAGCCCCATGATCGGGGTTGCTTGACTTACAGTATGGGGTAGGTTGACTATATGTAGGTACAATCAGTTAAGAAAATGTTATTAGTAACTTATCTCAGTGGTAATAAAATACCACAATGTCACAAGAGTTGTTTCATCATGAAATATTAATTTCTTTCTTTCATATTTTAATAATAAGCTGTAAATTGTTTCAACTTAAACATTAATTAAAATGTATTTATAACATAGTGTAAAGTTTGGGGTTGTTATCACCCTAACGAAAGGGGCTAGAGATCTGAAATTTCTCTCGGTGTTTTTTTAGGAAAAGAGCATTATTTGATACACAAATACTAAAATTGTTGCTGGGGCCGATTTCCCTATGCTTACCCCTCTAGACCCTTTAAACAAAAAATAAAAATCGCTTTATGAATAACAAAAGAACAATTTAAACCTTATTATTATCATTTTGACTTCAATAATCTATATAACCTTCAATTATTTATGTATAAACAAAAATACTATGTCAATAGATCGTCTAATAAACAAGCTTTAAAATAGTCCCTTAACATTTATTCTATTGTAACTATATAGAGCGTGAAAACAAAATCTTTAAGAAAAAATATTTACTTACGTAGTCAATTTTTCAACAAACGCTGACAACTGTTAAAAAACGTGCGATCGCGGGGTCGGACATAAATGCATGGCACAGTAGAACTGACTTCTTTATAAAATGAATGTTTCCGTAGTAGAGCATATGTCGGTGCAAAGTTATTAACAATTAGTCAACCCACCCCTTGAGACAACCAGCCCCGGTCCCCCCTACTTTTCATCTGCCTTGGTCTGCCTTGGACTGGAGGATTCAACAACAATTTGAGTTCATTCACTACGAGGAGAAGGTAGCGAGCCGATCGGTTTGGATGTGATTAACAGGAAAGCAGGTATAAACATCGCGAGAATGCGACGCGTCGCGACGCTATTTGACTCGAGTCGAAGGATGATGGCGAGTCTGGATAAAAGAGGGCAAGGTGAGGCGGAGGCGGAAAAGGCTGTTCTATGAATGGAAAAATATTTCTCACGGCGCTCGCGAGCACGCCCACTTCGGACTTGTCCTATTCTTTCCCCTTCTTCCTGTTGCCCTCTTCAACTGGCGTTCTCCCCGGTGCTCGCGATTTTCCTCACTTTATTTCACCGGCGAAAAATTATCGTCGTATTCGCACGCTTTGCTCCCGAGGTTGCGTCCGTGTGCGCACGTACGTGTGCAAACGACGCAAGAACAATGGCACTGAATTGGCGTCTAACCGGTGAGCAATAGGTCCATCCCTTTCGTCCGAATAAAGGCGCGCCTGTTAATTAATGGCGTCCATAAATCAGCACCCGGAATAATACCCAAGGAGACAACAGGAATAGTTTATAAAGCGGCTGTGGAGTGCCGATGCCTTTCCCGCGCATACATCCCCCCGACGCGACGCGACGATCTTGTCTTTTAACGGCGCACGGTCGAGTCCTGCTCCATGGGATGCCAGTCGACCAGAAGCTGGGCCAGCCAACTTCATTCCAATATTTTCGAACCGAGTATCCGAGAGGAGATGAGACAAATCAGAAAAGAAGGCACCGCGAGCTTTATGAATAATTAGATTTAAGACTCGCGCGGTCAGATCGGTCGATGATCGTTGGATCCCTCTGACGGTAACTGGCAAGGCGTGCGGGTTGCCGATTTTCACCTGCGGCCGCATCGCGTTCGGTCGCAAAAGCGGTGACTGACTGACTGCGGAGAAGGAACATGTAGGTACCTAGTAGATGCATACTCGGTAGAAAGAATACCGCGTGTTTTTACCTTGTTTTTCCATTCGTTCTCTCCTCTAATTCGTTCCTCCGGGCAGGAATCGGGAGGATGACGCAGAGGTGGGTGAATTTATCTTAAGCGTAAAACGAACCAAACACGCTCGCTTGATATACGGTCCCGTAATGTCTATATTTTTATTATTTACGGGCCGCGAGATAAGTGAACAGGCTCCCTCTTTCACCGCTCCACTCACCCCTCGGCTCTCTGGCAGTTCGAAGCAGCCAAGCTGTGTATGGAGCACAGTGATAGAGTCCGTGCCGCAAGAAACGCGGACATTCGTTTCACAGGCTCGACACACATTGCTAACTTCTCAACTCGAAACCACCCTTTCTCTTGCACCACCCGCGCGAGCCGCGACCTGCGACCCCCAGCACTTTTCTCTCTCCGCCCTATATCGCGGTCTTTCCGTTCCCGCTACCCATCTATGCTGCCCGTGCACCCTACGTACCTTTTCCGTTACCTACACCACTGCTGCCATTGTATCGAAATATCACGCGTCTATAAATCACCGCGAGCACCGCATATTATACCTACGAACTATTCACAGGAGGTGGGAGTGGTGTCCTGGCGCGGAGCTCCGGGATATTGGCCGTTGAGTGCTGGGTACTGAATGCTGGACGCTCGATGCTGGATGCTGGACGCTAATCGCCGATTTTCAAACGCCGGACCCGTGCGAGAGGTGACAATGTGTCTTGCGCCCTCTGCCCTTTGTACAATGTCGGGTGGCGCGGCGGGTGGTACCGTTGTTCCGATCAAAACTCACGCTACATCGGTTCTTTTATTTTCCTTCGCACAGTCCTCGCCGGCCGTCCTTGAATCGTCACTTGAAATTCCAAAATGCCAGCACACTGTTTCGCCGGCAAGATCAATTTTTCACACGTAATCTCTCGCGGCTCTCGCACTCTTCTCGGCCAATTCCGTCGGCTACGTCCGATATCTAGATGTGCCGAATATAAAAACGCATTTTATTGTACTCAACAAGTCTGTTTTATTGTACTGTTGACTACTACAGTTTATCGCTATTCCGTCCCACTTAATTTTATAGACCCTTCCGTTCTGCGCCGGATAACACCTAACGTATCATCCCTGAAATGGCACGAGTATCGGAAAGTGTCGTCCACTGATTTTTCCCCCTCTTGGAAGACTACCGCCTCGCGATAACGCATCGATCAATGCTTTCATTGCGGCTGTGAAAGCATTGCGTGCATGATACGCAATAATCTACGAGATAAAAATAATCATACTTAAAACTGGTCTTAAAACTAGAAATCGTTTCTACACAGAAAATTGTGGAGAGGAATGGGGGAGAATTTTACGCAAAAATGGAAGACAACGATATGGCAGTAGTCAGAGTGCGTTGATGAATGATTGTAGTTGTGAATGTGTACGTATATACACTTGAATACAGACACGGTGACGGAACCAGAATTAGAGAGAAACATAGAAAAGAAGCGGAAGAAGACAAGTATCATAAAAACAGTGGATAAAAGGCAGGGAAGACTAGGTGGTAGCGAAAGCGACCAGCAGTGGTGGTGGTGGTGGTGGTGGTGGTGGTGGTGTGTGGTTGTGGTGGTAGCGGTGGCGGCAGAGGTAGTAGCGATGACGGTGGATGAGGTAGAGGAGAAAGGGGAGAGCAAGGGGTAAACGGCTGTCGACCCATCGCTCATACCACGTTTCTCGTACACACGCTGATCTAGTTGTATTTATGCCGGCAGTGAATCACGTCCAAGGTTTGATTTGTCGATGGCTTTTATGGACGGGAATTAACGCGTGCAGCGCTTCGCATTTTGTTACTGCAAATGCTGTTCCCTCCACCCCTCGATATTCCCGCCCAGTCTCCTGCTGTCCCGTCTATTCCCTCCACTTTTGGGTGGTCCAACATTTCCGAATAACCGGCCAGTCGCTCGATGATTTGTACTTCCGCCATACCAATTTTTTAATGTGGAAACAACGATCGCCAACCATCGATCTCTCGGCCCGACTTTCTCGAACAAAACAGACGTTTCTCCATTTACTGGGATTTGCTGGGATTCACTGGGATTTACTGGGATTCCCTGGGAAGAGAAACTTTGACTTTACAGGATCATCGATCGATGAAATCGCGACGTGAATATTCCCGTTAACTGATTCTTTCCTCGCATATTCATTAGCCCCTGTTTGTCCCCGCTGTTCCCTCGACACCAACTGCCATCAACCTGCCCTAGTGGCCCTCCCGCCGAGCAACACTTTCCAAAACATTAAGTCATTATGTGGTTCGTTCGCGCTTTTAACGACGCATTCTTTTAAACGCGTTTTAATATTCTGTGAGAACGCGTTACCCTGACGCGTGCGATTTAAGTCGCCAACTTCTCCGCGTTGGTAATTGGAGCAAGCGGATAAGGAAGGTAAGCGCGGTAACATCGACAATGTGGATCGTAATTGTTTGGGAAAGATGGCACTTTGCTCGGCATTTTGTCGCCTTGGACCCCTAATGGCCGGTGGTTGATAACGAGGTTAACAGGCTAGACAGCGCTGCCCACTGAGAGATGCTGACAGCGGCTTTCAACCTTCCCGTCCCGGAGCTGGCTCAATCCACGGCTCGTTCAAACGCATTATGATTATTCCACTTCCCCGCCGTACAGTGCGTGCTGCAATTATTCATGGATGTAAGATTCGTTTGCATCGCGTAATCGTGAACGAATGCCCACGGCTCAGGCGGCGGTGGCGCGGCGCGCCAAATCTCGCGAAAGGGAACGACGACGCCGACCAAAACGCGGCCGCCACTGATTTTACTACATATCACGATCGGCCGAAAAGATGTGGCTGCCTACGTACGCAGAAACGAACTTTGTATGCACCGTGCGTCATGGACCGTACGGCGCGGCGGCGGCGGCGGCGTGAAACATACTGTAAACGCGGTCAGGCGCGTTACGAGGCGCAAGAAGGCGGCTTTCCTGCTAATCCTCGGTGCGGCACTAAACGAGGTGGTGGATTTGTTGGAAAGAGCTTATACTTACCGAGACAGAGAAAATGCCCTCCCACCTGACCTGCTAGAGCCCGAGAAACAGGAAATAGAAGGTAGGGAAAAGGTGCAGCAACGTGGCTTCTGCTCGTGAAACTACAAAGCTCCTATCCACACGCGAGCTAACAACAATGGGATGATCCTGCAGGGATTACGCGATCCGACACGAAGGAGAGGCCGTCGCGACGGCTCCGTTTTGTTACCGGTATTCAAGTATAACTACACTCACCGTACAGTTTAGCAATCCTAATACTACGAGGTATGTATTCCGGTGGTCCCTACTTTCCGCGCAACGCGAAATCTCTTTTCGAAACACGCACACGGTTCTTTTATCGTTCGGACGTCTCCATATATGCCTCCCTCTCCCTTCAACTTTCGTAGTCGAAGCTGAAATCTTAACCGGTGGTCGTTCATTTCTCCACTTATTTTTTCTCTGTGACTTGTATGTAAGGGGATAGAGCTCAAGTGTTGTTTACGGCGCGGTGTGGCGCGAGGCTTGTTTTGTTTCCGCGGCGCCTATTTTAGAGACTCGTATTGCAAGGTCTAATCGAGATGGGCGAAATAAATTCGTTTCAGTTACTGCATTTGTTGAAAATAAATACAGAAATTCAAATAAATAATCGCTGTTTTGTTTTTCCATAATCTAAATATGTTTTACTAATATAATAAACGTTGTGAATCTTACCTAGAACGATTTATTTTACTGAATATTCACCTTCATTCGTTCAGTATTTTCTTAAGCTTTTTCATAAGTTCTACAGAAGATTTTGCGAATTCATTATCAAAAAAGTAAAATAATTTTTTTCGTCTTTTAAGAACTTCTGTGTGTTACATGTTTAATTTTAACAAATAAATAATTAACTGAATTTAAATAAAAAAATTTAATATCTTTTATTCGAGAAATATAAAGTTAATTATGCTTAATGATAAACTAGAGGCACAGTAATTGGGTACCCCACAGTAATTGGGTACTTTACCCTATTGTGGGGCAAGTGTGCGCACTTAAAGTTTAGACTTGCCTAAAATCTTTGGTGTTACACTAATAGAACATATCATTGTGTAAAAAACAACTATCCCTTATTATTCGGTAGGCAGTGACTTCATGTAAATTTACCTGTCACAACTTACATAAAATAAATATTTCCAAAAAGTGTCAAATGCGAAATTTTACCCGACATGTGGGGCAAAAGTTCGAATGTTATGGGGTAAAAGAACGCAACGAGAAATTTTCACAAAAGTGTTTTATTCTCCTACATACAATAGTTGTGGTAGCAATATAGCAAAGCGACTAATAGTTTGCAATTCATTTTTTTTTAATCATGTTAACAACAATAGCACATAACATAACCCCCACCTTCGTAGTTTGCACAGGCATCAGTCTTCTGGAGGATCAGTGTATTCTCCTTCACACGCAGAACAAATTATTTTTTCCATGGACGTTGATGTTTAAGCTATTCTCTTTTTGCAACCGACTTGTTTTGTTCCTTTCAAAATTTCTCACAAGTAGATTTTTTGGATTCTTTTTGCTTTTCTAATTATTTCTTTGCACATTCGCATTTTAGATTTTCTTTTCATTGCTTCATTTACTTCCAGCTGAATTTTAAATGGGGAGTTTGCATTCGAACTCTTGCCCCACTGCATCCTGCGAACTCTTGCCCCCACAACTACTTTTCCATTGTTTAATCAATCCTGTTATCTATGAGGAGAATTGAAAACTTCTATTAGTACTTTTGAATAGAAGAATTTCAGCTCTTTCAGACGACATATTAATTAAAATATTTACTGATCAATTTCTAGGGATAATATTGATTCCTAAAAATGAGAATATCACATCAGAACTAACGAATTCAGTACTTACCGCATTGTACGATAACAAAACGAAGCACAGTTACACAATTCGACACTGGTGACTCTACCTTGATTGGCAATTCACTGTCAATCACCATTGGCAACTGCCACAACTCAAATAATGAAATTCGCATAGTGCGAACTTTTACCCGCTGCGAACTTTTACCCACGTTTATTCTGACAGATGCGAAATAGGTATAGGTAGGTAGGTAGGTAAGTAGATAGATCGGTAGGTAGTCAGACAGTCAGCCAGCCAAGCCAGTCAAGCCAGCCAGTCAGCCAGCCAACCAGCCAGGTAGGCGGACGGATAGATAGACGAAGAAGATTGGTAGTGAACACGCCTCAGACGGAGAGAGAACGACAACTACGGTGAGAGAAGAGAGAAGACCGAAGAGAGGAGAGAGAGAGAGAGAGGGAGTAGGAGAGGGAGAATCGAGTGGTGACGTTGACTAATGATGGTGATGAGAGAACACACTTCAGTCTAACCCCAAACCTGTTGCACCCCCAATAAAGCCCGTTAAACAACGCACAGCTAAATAGAATCGCGCCGTGTTTCTCCATCTTACGGGCAGCTTCATTCCGTCAATCGGAGGCACGACTTCTCATTACGATGCCTAAACTACATAGATTACCGTAACTCAGCTGTATTATCAGTTTACACTTGGTAAAGATAACGTGCATGATAATAAAAAATTTCCACTGCAAGGAATGCGGTTACATGGAAATGTATTCTCAAACGACGATGACTACTGGGACGAGTTGTGCGACAATGACGGTGCTAGAGTTGAGATGCTGTCGGAAGATTTTGTCCGATGAAAGGTCAAATCAGGGGGTTGCCACTCTCATTTGCGATTTTGTGACAGTGTTTCAACTGCCACCTAGGCAGTTCCAATTTTTTCGAACTAAAATTCAATATGGCCGTCCAACATAGTCTGCGAATTCAGTAATAATCTATTAATTGCTGTAACATTTGTTGTATTTTGATCGCAAACCATACTGAGGATGATAAGTTTCGTTTCTTCGAATGCTTTTACAACAGTTTTGATGCAGTGCATCAACTGATTTAAGGACGTCTTGCATTTTGTGAAATAAAGCAGTCAGAGCAACAACGGACTAACCTACATTTTTTTCGAAATTGAATTAGTAGCAATAACGTATTCCAATAGGCTCTACTAACCATATAAAATAGGAAAAAAAAATTTATTAATGTGGGTTGCTCCGTTGTTGCTCTGACTGCCTCAAATAATAAACAAATGGGAGTTTCCAGTTCGATACGATACCTTTTAGCATAAACACTAGTGCGTGGCCATATTGAATTTTAGTTCGAAAAAATTGGAACTGCCTAGGTGGCAGTCGAAACACTGTCCCAAAATCGCAAATGAGAGTGGCAGCCCCCTGAGTTAAATCTAACATCTTTCCTTCTCGTATGATTCGACTGACTGCTGTATGATCGAGCACTCTTCAACACGAATTCAATCCTCGCGGACCATGAAATCATTTCAATAAATCGTTTGGTGGTAATTTACCCCGTCGCTAACAGAGGCCTCTTATTAGTAAAATCATCCATGATCCGATGAGAACTAAACGTCTCTTAATAGTATCTTCTGATCTAACAACGTCTCTCCTTTACGTTTTCATGTCCCCCATCATTCGAGTGACGCGAATATTTGTAATTCTGTGAATAGCGGAGCGCAACAAAAAAGAGGAACCCAAAATCTAGTGTCTGTTTAAAGAGAATACGATCGATTCGTTGAATCGCTCTTTGTTTCAGTTCACCGAGTACATTTGTCCGTAGCAAAGGTCGTAGTCGCAAGGAATAATTGGATGACCCAGGGGCTCTACTGTTCATCGAATTGCCAAACGTATCGGGCCGAAACGGGCTCGAGCGCAACTCGATTCGTGATTTCACGACGTTGCTGAAATTCTGCAATCCTTTTCCCGCCTTTTCACCCGCCCACCCGGTCTGACTCCAGGGAACAGGATGGCTAAAATCTACTTGCGCGTGGGCCGCGGCACGCGGCACGCGACACGCATCTCGAATGGCTGGATCGCACTCTCTGCCTTTTGGTATTTACAGCGCAGCAGGTAAATATCGTTTGCTTGCCACGCACTCTTTACACGCTCTCGTTGCTTTATGGCCGCATTGTTCTGAAAATCAAGAAATGTGTCAGCGGCAGCGAGGGTAAAAAGGTCGGGAAGCAAGCGTCGTCGTCGCGGCAGTGTCACGGCCAGGGAAACGTTACTCTCTTCTCGCTCTTCTGCGCTTCTCATCCCTTGTTTCTCATGCCGAGTCCCACCGTCTTCCGTTTGTTCCCGTCCCCGTTCCCGTTCTCCTTCCCCCCCCCCCCCCAACCCCCTCCAGTTCCCTTTCCCTCCTCTCATTCCCAATCCGCCACTCTCCTTTTCCAACCTTCAACCATGCCAGACGCCCGCCTCTGTCTCTTTCGTTTCGTATTCCTCTATACTGTAGGCCCCACGATCCACCAACCACCCTCTGAATCCTCCTGGAAACACTCTGGATTGGCCAACCGAACCAGCTCCGGGTTAACGTTTGAACGGTAAATTATCTTGAGGACTTAAGCTCACGTTACTCTGCCACGAGAATCCTCGAAAGCTTCCTCTACAGAATCTTAATTCCACGCCACGATCCTTGGGGCGAGCATCGCATTATTATCTCAATCCCGCTTCACCTTACATATTGTTGTTTCCTTTCCGTCCAGTCATGTTCCTCTTGCAGGAGCATGTACCGGAACAATTCACCCCACGATTCGTAAATTTCTACGAAAAATTCTTCACTGGCAAAGGATCGTTAGAAATTTAATATTCTGTAACATCTGATGAGACAAAATAAAAGGAGATGAAAGCGAAAGGAGACGAGACGAGACGAGACGAGTCGAGCGGAGCCGAGAATCGGAAATTGATTTCACGGATGCCGGCACGGTGTTCGGTGAACAACCAACCATCGGACGTTCAACTTATTGGTAATCCGTGCAAGGGGATCCACATTCGATTTTATTTCACGGTTTCCTTTATGCGAGAGACGTAGAATTTCTATTAGCTTTGTACCCCGGTTAGATTGAATAGCCGCAGGCTGCCGGGCATACGTTCATGACTGTTTCATTTACAAATGTATTTCCCTCTCAGACGGAACTTTCAATTTAGTCGGATGCTTCGTACGATAGCGGGAAACGCGTAACTGAGGCTGTTCCATATACACGATCCGTCTGCTTAGAACTACCCTTTCGAGAAACAAATCGAAACAACGGCAGCGCGACGAACGAGTTGTTTCCTGCGATTGGCCCTATCAGATCCTCGGGCGGCAAATCCATTTACTGTTTCGTGCAACCGGAGCCATTTTAGCTATTATATTTGGGAGAATCGGAGAGCATACGACCGAAATTTATGAAACACTGCCAATTAGCGGCCATTCGCAATAAAAATGCTTGCGGACGTGGGGTATCTCAACGGCGGCGCGCGATCCACTGTCGCTCAGCGTAACACAATCGCGTAACGCGCGTGAGTACCACTGTCGGCGCCGCACGTTTTGCCAAACTATTTCGCTTCTGTATTGAAAACGAAACGTGACTTACCACTTCTGTTGATGCTTTCCGAAGGAAAAATGTCTGCTGCATCGCGTGGAGCAGCCAGATTTTCTCCTAGACCCTTAGTTCTGGAATTAAATTGAAAGATATCTGCAAAAATGGCTGCATTTCGGGTGTTCTTTTCCCTTTGATCGTTGTTTAAACATATTTAAATACTCATAACGCACTAATAACTTATATCGTTGTATTCGGGAGGGCTCATAGAATAGTTTGACGGTACAAGCAACCGAATAACTATTACTGTTTCGACACAAAGGATGTTCGAAGTTGAAAATTTGCTGTTTCCTTCAAAATCGAATTTCTCAAAAACTGAGGGTGATGGCGACAAACGGTTTGCGGATTCGTTTTCACCGCCCGAAAACCTATGAGAAAATACTATTGAATGTTACAAGTCCGAAGAAAAGTCCAATTTTGTCGAACTGTATTATTTCCGTTATCGTGGTACAGACGAACGATAATCAGATATCGGCAGACGGGCACGCGCAAATAACGCCACTTCTGCGACCTCGAAAACACCACACCTCCTTGCCCTCTCTGCTTCTCCCTCCTTCTACACTCTATACAGTTCTCGATGCTGGCTGTGTCACGCTTGTATGCTTTCTCGCCCTTCTCTCGCTTTGTCCTATACACGTATGTACGAAGAAATCAGTTTCGCTATTCTCTGTATTTCCTACATCCCCCCTTGTTTCACGAGTGCACGCATTTGTACAAATATCCATAGGTACTCGCGTATCTACACGCACAGACACACGCGGACTGCGGAGAGGGAGATGGGGTAAGAGACACCGCTTGCGCGAACGCACATACACATGTAAGTGTATCAAGTCAATAATTAACACCAGTTACAACTTGTGGGAATAGTAACGGCGTTTATGCTCCCGGGGACCTCGTATTTCAGGAAAATGTGCTCGTGCCGTGGCGGGGAGGCGCAGGGCGGCGTCGCGCTGCGCTGGTCCGTAGGAGCACCGCACGAGGATTTGTCGTCGGCTGGAGGTGAGTTCGAAGCGTCGCAAGTCGAGGGAGAGCGAGACGGGAGATGCGAGATGCGAGAGGCAAGGACGAGATCCAAAGGGGTTGCGAAGGGAAGGAAAAGAGAGGAGGGAGAGCGACGAGGGTGTTAGAAGTGAGAAGGTTGCGCGGAAACGTTTCTACCACTGGCTAGGTCGGTGGTAGCAGATGAACAGATACGGGTTATGGGAGGTAGAAATATAGATTTAGGCTAGAGGCGACCACCGATTCCCCATCGTACATTCTCCTGGCTACACGAGAAAGCTAATACAGATTGCTGGTCACAGAACTGGATAGGCCTGTGCCTGAGCATACATGTAGTCATGTATGTGTGCGCGAGCACGAGAGGGAGGAGCGCGGTGCTTGAGCTTGTGCTCGCGCTCGCGCTTGTGCTTGTATGCGTGCGATAGAGGATCCGCGGTTCTAACCGCCAAAGTCCTTGGGTTTACGCCGATTACGGATTCGCGAGCGATCTTACACCACCACTGTCGGCATTGCCGCTACCATCCCCCGCCAAACTCGCTGTTCATTCGTACGTTTGGCTTGAGTTTCGGGTTTGCCACCACCGTTTCCGACCTAGAGAAGCCTGAACAGCAATGCGCGAGGGAGGAAAGTGGTAAGGCGGGTACTAGAGCTGATTTACTGCCGGCTTATAGGGTGTGAGACAACGCCGTGACGTTAGACCGCCTATGAACGAGTTAATGGAGCGAGCCAGCCAATTCCATCAGCGACCAACAACTCTAACGATCTACGAGCAAAATCTTTTGCTCTCTAGTCTCGGAATCTCCTGTTGCACAACAACTTTCTGTCGGTTTCTACTTCACTTTGGATAATTGCGGCTTGTTCATTGATCGTGCGAAGCAACTACTCCGAATCGCGATAGGTCTTGCCCGGAAACCGTCGCCGCTCTGCGCCGCGCCGCTGGTGAACGTCCCGTTCAGTCGAGGGAGAAGAACGAACCGGCTTATGGTAAATCGGAGTTGTGCTCGTTAAGAGAAGATATAGAGGCTAATTAAAATAAATCTTAGAAACGAGTAATTATACGTGTATTAGCTCGCTCTGTTGCGGGTGTGATGGACGATGTAGCGGCAGGTGTACCCAACCGGCTCTTCATTCCTCGATTTCCCTTACTCCCGGACGGACGCGTTGCGACCAGTCTCTGCTATTATTTCCAGACGGTCAGCCTCCGCATGCATGTGTACCTGCTGTCCCTCCTCTGGACAATCTCGAATTCTATTCAAGCCGAGTCGAGTCGAATTGACTAAATTCCATTCGACTCGAGCTATGACCTTCAAGCAAACGCTTGTTGCCTCAAGGGTTAGCAAAGGTTGCATTGGTCTGCGGCTCGTTAGAAATTATCAGATATCAGGTACCAACTTCTACCAAAATCAATTCGACGAATTATGCTCGCCCCTGGCTTTTGAGCTTTTCGACAATTAGTGTTTTGCCCGGGAGTCCAATTAGTTGCTGATCAAAGTAGCATTTATCCACGGCTCTTTACTTCCGTTCTCATTAAGCTCATCAGTGCATCGGATGGGCACGTGTTCATGGCGCGATATTAATTTGCCTTTGAAAGCAATCGAACAGTCGCGATTCACAAACTCGAACGGGGACTCGCCAAAATTTCCAATAAAATAACCAACTTTAGCTGCCCCTGCCGGTGCTATCGGTAGTGCTGCCTCCGCCTCCGCCTCCGCCTCCGCCTCCACCTCCACCTCTGCCTCCGCCTCCTCCGGCATTCCCATTCTCCTCTACCCCTCTCGAATCCCCTCTTCTACCGTTCCTATCAGCTTACTCCCTATGTGTATCATCGCGAATACACATATGCGCGTATGTATACCTAGCCGCGAGACAGTGTGACAGTGTGACAGTGTGACAGCCGCCTCATCTCTCTGTTCCTCTCTCCTCTGTATCCATCTTTCTTGCTCGCGGAAGTTTGCCGCCGCGTGCGATCGCGGACGAGATATCGCGTCCGCTCGCATCATCGTATGCGTTCCTCTTCCTCTGTACCATGAATCGGTGAACTCATTATTACGATAAACTCGTAATACATATTTATCGCGATGCATTATTACTCTTTCGCCGACGGTCCAGCGTGATCATCGATTGTGAATTTCATTTCGCGACTTAATGTACCGAATAGTAATGTCGCGTCGAGGTACTTTTCATTAACGCACTTGCTGTTTACGGCATTAAGCCCAATTAAAAGCATGCCTGGCGCAAACATTAAAGTCGAATCGTTATCAGGCTGCGCCTACTAGCTGCCGCTGCTACTACCAGCAGCATTCGCCAAACGGGTCGCGCCGAACAATAAGCCGCGCCTAATATACCTGTACACAGACCGTAGGTACCTCGTCGCCCTGTCCGTGGTCCCGTAGTTATTACGGAACGCAGCGCGGCGCGGCGCGGCGCGGCACGGCGGTACGCGCATCTTTCGATGTCGCACCCGTTTCCGTTTCTGTTTCTGTTTCCATTTCCGTTTCCGCTTCCGCTTCCGTTTCCGTTCCTCCTTTCCTCCGAACGCTTGCCGAAACAACATGGTGGGTCTTGATTCGGTTCCATTTGACCAGTGGCAACTGTACCGTGTATCGTTCGCTGCAGCACGGCGAACCTGCCTATTGTAATATGCAGGTACACGCAACGACGAGTGCCTAACTAGGTAAGCAGCGGTGTCTATCACCTGATGCGCACCATTTTTTCACAGCTCTAGGATGGATTCAATCTGGAACTTGATTATCGGGCAAAAATTTTCAGTCGATTCTTCTCAGCGTTCCGAAAAAACTTGGAAAAACATGAGAAAAAAAAAACGGGACACTGCAATAGTTGAAGAATGCAATTGGTTCGCTAGTTGCAGCTTCGTAGACGCGTTAGGGTCGAGATTTGAAGGGGGAGGTGAAGGTGGCGAAAAGTTATTTAGAATATGAATATTCCCCTATTATAAAATAGGGGGATGAGACAGAATAGAAGAAATAGGATAAAGACGGAGGTAGAGAAACCGGATAGAGGGGAGTCGGATAGAGAAGCAGGGACAGAGGTGTGGGATGTTGCGGGAGAGGGAGGCGAGGGAAGCTCAGAGGTGAGGGAGACGTTATTGTTATCTTAGATTTATAGTCATAACGGATGGTACTACCTCGCTAGCCAGCAACCCCGAGCGGTCTTATAATCACCCTCCACCTCCACCTCTTTCTCCTCCTACTCCTGTTCCTCGTACGCCTCCTCTACTCTCTGCACCCTCGACTATCCACCACCCCTCCTTTCCGAGAGTCGAGCTTGCCCTCGCGTAGCTCCACCAGCCGCAGTTTAAGTGATTTGCGACGCGGTAGAGCCGCCATGCAGATCCTTTTGCCTGTAGCTGCCCTCTCGCACCCCTCCTTCGCCATCGTCACCGTCACCGCCGCCGCCGCCGCCGCCGCCGCGAACACCCACACCACTTTCCTCTACTCTATAGCAATCCCGCGGGCAAAACGAGCACGCCTAACCCCCGCAGCCTCGACGCCACGCCGCGCCGCGCCGCGAGGGATTAAGTCACCGCCTGAGAGAGGCGGATGCTGAAGAGAAAGTCCGACACTGCGACAGCAGCACGGTCACAGGACCAACTGGGAACGAAGAAAGAGCGCACGTACATGTACCGATACACTCCACTCTTCTACCGAGCACTGTACAACTGTAGACCGTAGAGACAATCAGAACCGCTTCCTCTTATGAGCATAGTATTATTGCGGAAATTTAACCCCATAAACGTATCGCATCGTGGTGGAACGATGCAGCTATCGAACAATATTAACGAACGTATTGAATCGTTTTCAGGCTTATAATTAAGGCACAGCAGTAACAGAGTAGCCCATGTTCTACGAGAAAGGCCGAGGTATGTCTCTACCGTAGAATAAGAGGGGGCGCGAGGATGGGGTGTAAAAGCGTCGGGGGTAGAAGATCAGACGAGTAGGGACCTCTCTACCTATGAGGATTCAACTATTGTGATCGAGCCAATCACGATACATTGGAGTCAGCGGAATTCAGCAGTTGATAGCTGTTACCCTGACCATCGTTCTACCATATTCAGTTTTGCTTTGTGAATGGTCCAGCCAGTGGCAGCTAGTCGAGTCGGCTATAAAACACCGTAATAGTTCGTGCTAATATTTTTTTTCTCCCCCAACGAAATGAAAATTTCTTTAACGATTCCATGAAACGGCTATTTCGATCGTTCACTAGAGTCTAATGAGGATTAAATTTGTACGCGTAGAGGGTAAGCCTAACCCCACCCTTAACTATTCCGCGACACCTTGCACTATTCTCGTTTGGGAGTAAGTAACCGCGAAAGCGCACTCCATAGGATCGGGCAAAGAAAATAACGTGGGTCCGGGAACGCTTGGACCGAGACGCGACGACCCGGTTAGGACGATAAGGGATCCCGTAGAGCTTGATGGAATTCCATAGATCCACGTCGGCGTCGAGACAGAGTCGGCTAAGCAGCCATTTAAATGCAACCGATGTGTCTCGGGGAGCTATTACATCTGATGGACGGTTATTGACGCGCACTGGCTTATACTGAGCAGCACCGGCAGCACCGGCACCACCGGCACCCCCAGCAACCCCAGCACCCCCAGCACCATCGGCAGCCACCCCCCTACACCCACGCCGCCCGCGCCGTTCCCAGTCCATCCCCAAACCTCGCCTCCCCACACACTCTGGGACTCAACCACTGCTCCGTCCCTATGTAAACTCTCTGTACACCAACTCGTTGCCTCTGTGTATCAGTTTGTTTCTGTGCTCGCGCACCCGCGCACCCGCGCACATGACTCTCACAATCAGACAATCAGACAAACACAGAGAGAGAGTTGAATTCAGCTCGCTACGCGCGTTTAATACGCAACCAAAAAGGGGTGAGAAAAATAAGTAGAGGTATGTAGTTAGAGCGAAATTTGACGCGTTGTTGTAAGTCGTTCCATACGGGGCACGATGGTTTCTGCTGAATTTCTACACTCACATGACTGTCACGGGAAGTCTCTCTAACACCGCGTTGCAACAATTTCGCACGATTAGAACATGTGGAAGTCAGAAGAAAAACGCTTGGAAGGATAAAAGAAGAGCACGATTAGATGACCAAAGGTATTGGAACGGAAAGCTTTTAAGGGGTTATGCCCACCTGCAAAATCCGGAAAGATGGATTTTGCGGTTTTCACATTTTCTTAAAGTACAATATCTCAAAAGTATTGTGTGAAAGTTTCAATTTGATCCGACCAAAATTGACGGAGCTGTGAGAGTTTTAGTATAGGTATGTAAACTGGGGGATGTAAACCTAACTTGAAACTTTAAACACCTTTTTCTCGAAACTACATTTTCAGAACCGGTGACCAAAATATCTCGAGAACCGCTGCATCGAATGAATTCAGCTTTTGTAGGCTTATTCTATATATAAAAATCTTGTCCTTAATCGTGGCTTTTTCATTTCCGTTGCGTAGTTTTTATTTTACAGATGAAAATTGAGCGATTTTTGTGGGGACAATCGATATTTTAATTTGAACAGCCGCCATTTGGTAGCAAATTAATTTTTCCGGATAATGAACAATGAAGGACAAGATAATTTAATATACTAACTAAATTCCTTCGAATTTTTTATTTCAGATAAATCAGGTAAAAATTAGAGTGGTCACCGCAAACTACTGAAAAAAAATCGCTGCCGAGAGATCACGGATATTTCTTTTATTTATTTATATTTTTCATTGGAATAATTACTACAAGTAGTATAAGATGTACACTTTCGAAAAAATATAGGTTTCTTTAAAAAAGCCTTCAAGTTTTTCCCCAAAAATTCACAGGCAGACCTCATCGGTATATGAAATGGACAATTGAACACGAGTCGCAGTGTATCACATACCTATGTAGGTATGTATCTATACACACTCGCACGCAGGTATATTCAATTCACATTCAATCACATTCATGTTTGTTATTTAGAAGAAGAACCGGTGCCGACTGCCGACGCATTACGTACGACCCTGTTTACTACAGCTTTCCGAATTTACGTCTCGTTACGGAACGTCATTTCCAGCAGAAACGATAAAATAAATTCGGAGAGAAGGTCTTTGCAGATTGCCGTTCGTGCATCCACAGAGTTTGCCGGAATCTCTCGCAAATCTGCCGACCGCATTTCGTAATCGATACGAGCAGGAAAGGGGATAGGATTTCTTTCAATATCTTGGACGATCGCATGACGAAATATTCGAGGAAACACTCATCGAAACATGGCCAGTTCGCTGCGCTGCGTTTTATAAAAAACAGATACCTACTACAACCTACGCTGCTTGAAAATTAATTGAATATTCTTCCGCCCTCTCAAACAACATTAGAGTATTCTGATTCGGTGAAACAAGTGAAAGGGTTTGCCGTATTAACGGGAACGATGGACGACAGAAAGGGCGTAGATGCGAATGCGCCAGGAACAAGTTGTTTTACGGAGAAGCTGGTGGCGTAGGAAAACGCGATATTATCGTTGCAGAAATATTACAGAGAAAATTGCCAGCGTGACTCCGAGTAGCCTCGTTAATTACCGTGAATTACCCATAATTATAAGGAGCGCAAAAGTTTTTACTATCGCCGTGGGACATACCAGGCACGGGGCTATGATGCAGAGCCGCGTAGGGCCCAGCTTGTCTTTAAATTCACCGAGATGTAACGTTTCGTAACTTACGGTAGTGCTAGAAAGTATCTTTGCGGAAATTTTGCGACATCTCGTCAACTCGCCTCTATCTAACAATAAAGTAGGTACTAAAAATTTCTTGCCAAGTGGGTACCTACATATTATCTTATTGTTAGATTCGTTATCTCTTAATGACTGATCAACAGCTCGTGCATTATATTCGCACTTGCGCTCGCGTTGTAGCGTCGCGCGTCGATTCGGTAAGCGTACAATCGCGCTGATAACAGATTCAATCCGATTGTTTTTCCTCCGATAGACCGTGTAGACTAGGTACTTGTAACGGCAACATCCCTATGCGCAAACGTGCGCGACTAATTAATTTGTCGACGACAGAAATCCAACCGACCCGATGTATTGTATGTAGGTACATCGTCGCTCGTATTTAAGGTCGATGCGTACAGACCGCGCGTCACCGTTGCAATGAACCTGAACATCCATCAGTCAATGCGAATGCACTCGTTCGTTCTTGATAAACGGACGTCCACGCTTTATGGGCCACCTGTTGCACCTACGCGCGTCTCCTCGTACAACTTTTAGTCTTTGCATTCGGATCCACAAGAAAACATGGTCCGTCCTAAACTTTGTCGTCCATGTTTCGCTTAAAAACACACCGGACGCGATGCAACGCGCGGTGGCACTGGCTATAATTTCCACTGATGTTTTCGCAAGGAAAGCCTGGACAACAATACGTCATTTTTATCTGTCCACCTACTTTCTATTCCGCACCTCTCCTAACAGAGCAGCAACGTTACCTTTAAGGGGTTACATACGTTCGCAACTTTCGAAAAATTGATGTTTGCTTTCTCACCGGAATCAAATGTTGATAGTGCGTAGAATATAGAGCAAGAAGAATTAAAGCGATATCTCAATATTTAACGAAGATAGTTGTCATAATGTGAGAGCGTGCACGGTACGAAAAAAATTCAGCCGTGCCGAACAGTAGGAAATCGGGTGCAGCATTCAGGTAGAAATGAATTAATACATGTTTTCCTTGCCGCTAATTGTATTAGTAAAAGTATAGCTATGTATTTGATATATTGTACATCATATAGTATCCTTAATAGAGCTGCGAGAGATATACTGCTCGACACTATTTTTGGCCGAATATATGGTTATGTATACATTAATTGAATAATAAATGCATAATTGCAAATATTATAACAATTGGGGTGTAAGATTGGCTTCAATTTGCACTATTATTGTGAAAAAGATGACGCTAACAGACTAAAACATGCGAGGATCGCAGCGGCGCAAGCTACAAAGGTGGCTCGTACTGCTCGCCGATCGAGCAGAAACTCCAAAAATGTACAAACTGAGCAAGAGGAGTGTCCACAGTATGCTACTGGAATGACAGATTAGGTGTAAGTTACAAAAAAATGTTTTTTCATTACTTTTTGTCCTTCTCAACTTTAAACGCGTTTTTTCCCGAAATCACATTTTTCTAACTTGTCAGCATAACTTCGACAATTGACGACATTTTTTCATAAACTTTTCCTTAATCTATGCAGAATGACAATCTCTAAGTGTTATCGGACAATTTTTAAAAATTTTAAATTTTAATATTTTTTTACCATTTAAAGATCGAAATTGCAGACGAAAAATCGACTCCTTTCTTCAAAATGGCATAATTTTCTTATTTTCTAAAAATTCAAAGATTTGGCCCGATGGCCCATTGCTACAACATCATTTTATAAGACCAGCGTTGAATGTTTAATATTCTGCGTTTTATCAGGGAAATATCATGCTAATAAAGAGGCCTCCTTTTTGGTGCAGAGGTTTCTGCAGCCGCAGAAAACGAAGGACAATATTTGACAAAAGTGTGTCAAACAATTTTTTTTTTACATGAATAAAGGTTCCAACAATAAGATACAATTATAACACTTTCGATTTATCTCACACATCTCCAGAAAAGAATCCTGAAAGTGATCAATTATTTGGCGCCGAGAACGTATGTAACCCTTTAACCTCGGATAGAAATGTCCAGTTACGATACGGCACCGTAACGAGAAACGACGAAACTCAGAACCCGAATTCACTGAGATACTTAACCGCCACAAATCATTGGCAATCTAGATTTACTCGTGTTTGCCCATTGGCTCGGTGTATGGTGTAACACTTACGCAGTATCAAGCGCAATATACCTACAGTCTCGTACATCCAGCGCCTAAGCAATCAAACACCATGGTAGGTAGCTTTCTTACACATTGCTTTAGAAACACGAGATTACACGCACATACGTATAAACGAACCCCGTCGAATCCTCTACGATTAGAACTTTGATCGCATCAACTCTCTCGACCGACGACAAAATCCCTCTTGTATGTATTACATATAGCATCTATACAAGTGTAAAACGGCCGCCCTCGCCGGCGCGGAGCGGCGCGGCGCAACGCGGCGGATGGAGGCGCGGTTTTAACACGGCTCGTGCATTTCCCTAATGATTTACAAGCATTATTGGGTATTAATTTCAATCTACACTCACCGGGCATAGAATGCCGTGTGACGTGGCTCGGCGTGGATATATCAAAAGAGTCGGGAGCGGGGCTGGGGGGGGGGGGGTTGGTGGGGGAGGAAGTTGGATGGCAATGGAAGTGTTGGAGACGGGAGGGTATACAGAGCAGTAAAGAGGAAGCGAGTGTGTCGAATGAATAAGATAAAGGGAGACACAGACGAGACATCGAGAGAAGAAAGGGTGGTAGTGGTTTTGGGGGGGATGAATATATATATATATATATATATATATATATACACATATATATATACATCTATACACATGTACATATATACACATGTGTACGTATAAACATACATGGTACGTAAATACATTATACATACACATCTATGTAGGTATGGAGGGACAGCTCGACGCCACACGTCGCGGGCTACAAATCAACCGTTCCGAACAAATTATGAATGATATATTCGTTGTGTCCGCTTGATATATGCGTATCTCCCGTTGGTGCCGGCAGACTGTAGTGGTGGCAACGTTTCGAAAATCTGTTCGTACGTTTCAGGTAAATGCGCATTCCCCAATGAAAAATATTGACCTGTTCAAGTAAGTAGATGGTGAAATGGCGAGTTCGGAAGAATTTTGTCACGCCGCGTCTGGATGATCGTGGCTGAGCAAGTAACGGCTGGATCCAAACGACTGATGACGAACATCGGCTACTAGCCATGCACAAACGAAGCATAACTGCAGAAGCCACGGAGTAGGTTTCACCGGGGAACGTAATCTCGTATGTTATTTAGCGGGGCGAGATTAGACAGTCGTTAGACATAGGTATTCGCGTAGGGATACCTACCTGAATTCGTAGGCGCTCTTCGGGAACGTAACGCGACCAACAAAGTGGAAATGTTTGAAACATCGTCGACGTATACGGTACCGAATTTGTACCTAACGCGCGAGCAATAACTTGCTGCTATAAAAGCCATCGACAAATCAAATTTTGACGTGATTCACTGACCGACATAAATTCTAGGATTCAGGCAGGAGAGACGACGCCGACGGTGACACGGACATGTGTTCGTTCTCTCCTCCTCTCATTCTCGCGGCAATGCAAAATTGCTACCCTTCTCTCTTTTTTTCTCTCTATCACGCTCGTGACGCAGCTATTTATCGTTTTATATACCCAGCCAGCAAGCATCGCTATCGACGCACGCGATTCGTTTACCACCATTTCCTTGGCCCACCGTGCTTTGCTTTCCCCCTTGCTCTCTAATTCGTAACGTGTAACTCGTAATTAATAATTAGGCTCATGGTGGAATATTTTTGTTTCCGGCGTAGCTGGACGGAACTTTTCCCGATGCTCTGTCGAAAGACGGCTTCTCAGGAGTAATCGCGTAGCGTCGCGTATACACTTCCTTTCTTAGCTCCGTCTTGGATACCCGCGGCGAAATCTCCAATTCGAGCAACCAAAGAGAAGAATGGGAAGGAGTCTAACGTCCCTCGTTGGTTTGTTCGATGGTACAGCACAAAGGATCGCCGGGTATACCTTTGGCTTTCCCTTCTTCTTTCCAAGTTAATCAAACGGGCATGTATAGCACAGTATTATACCTTGCCTTCGTACCGACATTCAACGATATACCTAGCTACATATAGTATCGTACTTGTTCGTTAGCCATCAGCAGGCAAAGAGTATCGAAAAAAGGTAGCTGTGCGTCAACTGCCATGAACATTCGCTACGAAGTCGAGGGGATCAGTAAACAGTTACCTGTCCCACAACAGAAGCGGTAGGGAATGAATGTCAAGATGGCCGAGCCCAAAGATGCGGCGCTTGCACACGCACACGATTACAGTTCTACGATTCTTCTTTTTCTCCTTTTTCTTCTCAAATCTCTGACACGGGTGGAATAGTTGACGAGAAAGTGTCAGAATGGAGCGATGCGATTATAACGTCACATACTGGTTGTAAGGTACACAGTAAGGTAGGTACTCGGACCGAGGCAAGCTTCGGAGGCTGGCTGTAGACCTAACTAACTTACGTAAGTAGTGTCAAAGAGTCGACAGTGGAGGAGGTGAATGTGCCGTTGCCAGCTTAGCCACCTCCGTCGCGCCGCCGGTTGTCGTTACAACTTATTGTTAGTGCTACTTAGTGCTGGTGCGGTGCGATGCTACCGATGTTAAACAGTCTCTGCCATGTTGTTGCTATCGTTCGAGAACGAAAGAGGGAGCAGAGCAAAGAGGAGTAAGAGGTTGGCTGGCAAACGTCGAGCGAGGGTGGAACGTTCGGATTATCGCGAGAACCCCGTAGAATCCATGGCACCGCGGGGACGGAAAACGGAACGGACAGATAAGAACTGGTGCCGGTTTGTCACGTACCGCTTTAAGTGTGATGCTCGCGCTCTACCGTTTCTCCGTCTCTCTATATTCCACTGTGTTCGCTTCTCCTCCTTCCCACCCTTCTCACCCTTCGCACCCTTCATACCCTTCGCGCCCTTCACACCCTTCCTCGTCTGACCCCTGTCACTCTACCTCTCTGTCTCTCTTTCTCTCTCTCTCACGGTATCCCTCCACACTACAGGATGCAAAACGGCCATCGCGCACGCTTTGTTGGCCAATTTTTACGATACGATATTCTTTCTTTCCTCCATACGAAAATTAATACTGCCATCCGTTAAGTCCAAACACTTGCGTCACGCAAATATTTTATCCACTCGTGCATTATTTTCCATTTTTGACGTGGGGTTTTTATCTTTTGAAAAGGCCCTCAAATTGTATCGTGTTTTACAACGTTGCTCCAAAACCACCGTTTGGGGCGTACGGTAAAGCTTTGAAAGTTTAAACGACACAAACGTCCTTCTCCCCCTCTCTCTCTCTCTCTCTCTCTCTCTCTCTCTGTTTCGTAAAAGTCCGAGTGAAAAAACCAAGGGAAAATGGTATTTTCTACGCCGAGTACCGTAACTTAGCTTCGTTAACTCGGAACACCGTAGAAGGGGCAAGGAAGTGCGCTAGGGTTATGGCATTTGAGATAGCGAAGCAAAGCGCGGGTGGAACGGGGAAAGCAATCAGAACTTGCGCCATTGCTGGATATTACAGAGACGTGAGAGATGTCTCCTCAATCATATTAATTGCCGAGATAACCACTGCTTCGACGGCGCCCACCACCGATATTCCTGGTCCACCTTATCAACCATTCCTCGCCAACTACAACTTTTTTATAATCGCTCATTCCCTCCGCCTCTCCCACTGTCTCTTTCAGCCCCGCTCTTCCCGCCCAATCTTGTTTCAACAACAAACAAGCTTCTACTCTTCTCTATTCTTCCTCGACTTTCCATCCGTCCCTCGTACGTTAATCAACCTCTACATCAGTCTAAATCCACCGATTTCCTAATGCAGCACGACTAAGTACGGTATTCGTTTGTTTATTACATAGGTAGCTATGTGCCGCACGAAAAAGCGTGATTCACTTTTCTGCGGATTACATCGCTCCCGGCTCGGGAGTAAAATTTTAGCGAGAAAGATAGTTCCGAAAGGATATCTCGCGTCGCGAAAAGAATCACTGACGTATGCAACAGGTATTGCTCTGTTCCGTTCGCAAACCGATAACAAGTGCTGAGTCTCCGCACCAAGTCTGAGTACCATCGTTTTGGACTTCAGACGATGCCTTCGGATGCGCGATTTCACCGAGTTCCGTTATACCTACATCCATACTTTTCAATGGTTGCTGCTCCTTAAATCATCGCGCATCGGCTCGGCGCGACGTGCGTTACCCGTTGGATCGAAAACGAGCGAGTCCGCGTCGAGTTACGTTGAAATCTGCTGTGCAAAGGTGAAAAGAAACCATCAAAGGCTTCCACCGGCTGGATCTTCTATTCCCCGCTGTTTCCCCGAACTGTTTTGCTCGTGCCATTCCTCGGCATTACATCGTCACGACTACGATTACCCTGTTGGTGTGTCGATCGGTATCCATATCGCCATAAGTACCTAATAACTTGTCGCCACCGTCACTCTTGTCGAGCGCAGGGATGCCAATATTGGTAGGTTCTAGAGTGGTAACCGGGAATCTGTGTACATTCAGAAGGTTCATTCAGCTGGACGGGGCCAAGATCCTTGCATCTGCACTAATTGCAACTCCCGACTAATTCTATTCATTCTACAGAACTAACGGATATTCCAAGCCGGTTAGACCGGAAAACGCCGCGGAAAAGGTAGGAAAAGGATGATTACATACAAGCTCGTGGCAGTGTCGGCGCGCGCGGCGTTACCGAACGTAGGTATTTCATGTACAACCAGAGAAAAGAAATTGCAATGGCAGCTGATGTGGATGATGGGTGCTAGGTGCGAGTGTCATTTATTCATAAGCCACCAAGATCCAAATGAAGAGAGTGGAAGGTGTTGGTGCATCAGTAATGTTGAAAAATATTCGTGTTTTATTAGGCCGATCGGCGAGGGATAATCGGCGACAATCAAGTTTCACGGCGGTGATTGGACGGGCATAGCCCGATGCCAAATGCAGCTGCATATGCATGACGCAATCTCGTATCCACATCCGCAAGCTCGCGCGCAACAGCGAAGCGAGAGAGGATAGTGACACGGGGGTCGGCAGTGTCGAACGAAGAAGGTGAAAGGGAGTGGGAACGAGCGAGATGGAACCAGGGGAACGGGAGGCTGCAAAACAAGGCGAACGCCACGAATGCTGCGTTACATCGAGCTCAACGAGTGTGAGAGCAACAGCAAGAGTTGCAGCTCGCACTGGAGCTAGGGCTGGAGCTGGAGCTGGAGCTGGAGGCTGGAGCAGCGAGACCGAAGCGGAGTGAGGAAATATAGCTTCGATTCCCACCGTGGTGTGTCATTACTCGTCATTATCCACCTATCAAATCGCTCAGCAATAACTATCTAACTGTTTCTGTTGTATGCACCGCGACAGCTCGGTCCCGTGCAATGATCCACGAGAGATGATGAGCCATGAGACATCAGCCTCGCTGACCAGCAGTCCAACAGTTTCCCGGCAACACTCCGGGCCACCATTGTTTAAACGGAATTGAGAAAGGCCAAGGGAAAGCCAGCACCGTTAGTTTCTACGAAATCGAAAACTCCACCTTTCACCACCTCCAGCTGAAAAGGATGAGTACTCGAGGAGGAGTTAGACATAAGATCGAGAAACGCGACTAAACCGTAGAGGTTTCCGACCGGAGGTGCACAACCGGATGTTATTGGCAGGAGAGTGGAGCCATTAGTCGCGATGATGGATGCTTGACAGCAACTCCTACCTCGGTCAGCCTTCTACCCCGCCGGCGCGGCGCGGCGGCAGTTATAGTAAATAATGGGTTTGCTCTCTACCCTGAGAAAGACTTTGCGCCACCATCCTGCACCAATCTCTTCTTCTTCGATCCCTTCCCTTTACCTGTCCCATGATAACAACAAATCATGCCCATATTAATTTCCTCGCCAACATTACTCTTTCCCTTCGGCACGCTGCCGCCGCGCTGGATCGAAACTTGAGAAAAGTCGAAACTTCAAGCAGCAAATATCGTACTCGAACCGTTTCCCGTGAATATACTGATTGTTAATAGTTTCTCCAACACGAATTAGGCATTTGTAACTCGCCGCTCGGATTCTTTTTACTTTTCTGCTCACCACGCTTTCCAATTAAGCACTCCAATATCGATATGACGATGTCGTTCAAATCCAACTTTCAAGTCGCAGTACGACATAAGTTGTAAACACCTTGGCATATATATATATATATATATATATATATATATATTGGATACGCCGAACTATAGTTGCCTAATCGGTCGAAAGAGAGAAACGCGAACCGGTCCTCTACGCACGAGTCGCACATCCCTTTTCCTCTCTACCATTATCCATACCACGGTCCTCTATACGCGCTACCACCGCCACACTACCTTTACTACCTCTCTTACTAACCCCTAACACTTTACTCGCTATCTCTCTTCTATACGCTCGTCTTTCGCACTCCCACATGTACCTACTCCCAGATTCGCATCCCCATCCCCGTACTCATCGTCATCCTCATTCCCATTCTCGACCACGTCCCGATCTCCATCCCCCTTCCTGTTCTCCCTCCCCTTCCCCGCCGCCGTCCCCGCCGCCGTCCCCGTCTCCGTCCCCGTCCCCGTCCCCAACCCCCAACTCCAACCCCAGCCTCAGCCCCAGCCCGGTCCCCGTCCCCGTACCCATCCCCATCCTCGTGCCCGACCCCACCTCCCTTAAATCATTGATTGTTGCATTATCTGTTATTGGCAATGCAATTAACCCCTTACGGTAAAACAACGCTAACTCGCTCGCTCGCTCTCTCGATGGCTGTCTCCCTTTATATCGTGGAGCTCGAATCGTGCAACCGCTGCAACTGCGGCTACCAATGCGATTGCAACTGGAACTGCAACTGCAACTAGGCCCGATCACTGGTCCCGTTGCATGCTTTAGATATAGGTGCGTGCAATGTTGTACACCCGGGAAAATTATTGCTTAAAGTATAATTTGATCGATCCTGTTTCACCGCGACACAGATCCCCCTGAACGAAGAGAACGAATCCACGAAGAGGCGAGGCGGTAGGCAAGAAAGAAGAAAGATGAGTAACAGAAGATATGTGAGAAGATTAAGGAATCTGGATAGGTAGACTTGTCCTTCGAAAAGTGGATCGTTCTGTTCAACGTAACGTGCCTATCCTGTTCTTTTTTTTTTTCTCCAGTTTCCCTTCCCCCTCTCGGCCCACGTGGTAATTGCGAAACTTGGTGTATCCTGCACTACTACTTAACCACCTTGTTTCCCGTTTCCCCGTTTCCCTACGCCGCGCCGCCGTGCGTACTCTGTCCTATGCGTAATATCGCGCACACGATCAGGTGCAATTACCAAGTTAATAAGCGTCACGATTAACGCGGTCGCGCTGCAGGAATGATAGGCATCGGTACACCGTGATCCATCGGAAACGGTGGAAAAGCTTTGCAGCTTTTCGCTCATGTACTACCGTACGATTTTCCTGAGACTCTGAGGTAGGGAGTTGGTAGGTAGGATTTCTAAGCAAGCATCGAGTCCAGGATCCAAGTGCGACCCCGTGATATTCCTCGGCGTTTTACTGCGGGAATGGATACGACAAGGACGAGAAAGTTGCGGGGGAGAATTAGCAGCGCAGAGAGAAAAGCAAAGGGCCAGGAGGAGCTCGCGGCCCGTGAAGACCGGCTTAAGGCGCCTTGAATCATAACGAGGACTTAGACCGAAAGCCTCCAACGAGAAGCCGCTGGGCTTTTCCAGCCCCTTCTCTACCTCCGTTCTCTTTTCTATGTGTGTATCCATCTGTCCGTCTCTGTCCGCATCCATTACCCTTCCATTCTGCGCCGATGGTAAAGCAACCGCCTCGAGCGGCACGGCACGGCCCGGCCCGGCTTGACTCGTCATCCTCCTACCTCATTTGCTTCCGCCTACCCTTCGTTCTCTTCTCTGTGATCGCGACAAGTGCTTTCCTTTTCCCATCCGCTACTGTTGCCCTGTGCAGCGTAAAAGGATTATCGTTTTAACTGCGCAGACTGTCCAAATTACATAGGTATGTATGCGCTGTATATTGGGCTCTGCCACAACGCAGGCAGAGATTGAAGAAAATGGAGAAGCGGGACACCAGGGGCACGCAGAGAGCTGTGTAGTTGGAGGATAAGATGAAGGGCATAAAAGGACGAATAACATAAAAGACCGGGCGCACCACCCGCTCGGTTGGGTGGTCTCTAATCGAGTTCGGTTACGATCGGATAAACGTATTCAACCTACGTACTTATTAAGGTTTCTCGCTATCGGTGGACCTCTACGCTCGTTTTAATGCGCGCGTAGATAATTGGCTCAACGCTGTTAGCTAGTTCCATTAGGAAACATCTTATTGGCCTTAAGGCGCTTATTACTGTTCTTAATTGCAGGAACACGCGCTTTTACTCTTATTAACTGTCGGCGACGAGTACCCTAATAGGATGGCGTTATAACCTAGATAATGACTTTCCACGCAGATCTTTTCCGCCTCGCCGTTTCTTGTTCACAGCCGAAATGTTTTGTCGGCGAAGAGAAGAAGAAGAAGAAGAAGAAGAAGAAGAAGAAGAAGAAGAAGAAGAAGAAGAAGAAGAAGAAGATAGAAGGAGAAGAACAGGAACAAAAAGAACAGTATACTAGGGTGTAGCGGACACTCCCTGTATAGAAGGGGATGAAAAGTTACATTGCAATTTGCACCTGCTAAGTCGTGAAAGAAAACGATAGAGAGGCAACAACACTGTACAAAGGGTACCTAAGTAGTGCTTAGATCACAAGAAAGCTAGAAAACACACATGCCACGCGACGAATAGCACGAAGAAAAAGAAGGCTAGAACGAATCGACTGGAACGAATATACGAAAGACCCAGACTGGTTTCGGCTTCGACGTTCGTTGTATGTACCGAGGGGTATCCATTAGGGACAGAAGTATTCGCGCGCGAGATATATCGACGTCGTCCTGGAGGATTTATAGTGACAGCGGCGCTTGAAGGGATTGTAAATCCCCGTTTGAGGATCGCTGATACCAAGTTTTATGTGGGACATTAGTTGGGTGGGGCGTGGTTGAATGGTGCAGAGTCGAGAATAGCGTTAGAAAGACGGGAAAGACACAAGGATAGAGAAGGAGCGAAAGAAAGAGTGACTAGGAGGGGTAGGTGGTAGAATGCAAGGAAGTAAGAAACCCTACGAAAAGATAGAGGGACGGAGGGTAGAGAGAGAGAGAGAGGGAGAGAGATTGTGTGTGTGTGTGTGAGAAGGGGGATGTGTGTGAATGTGACGGCGGGAGGGGGTGGCCGACTGCTTGGGCGCAATAAATTAGCCCGAAATGAAAGACAAATCGCCTCGGAGCTGTCCGCCCGTTCGCCCAACGTGATAGAAGTGCGCGGACCTAGCTGATGCCGACTGCTACTGCCTCCTTTTCCACCTTCCACCTTTCCCCCGCCTCTTCCTATTCCTCGTCCTTCTCTCCTTTTTCTACACCCAACCGCCCCACTCTCCTCTTCCCTCTCCTGTCCCCTTTGCCTTAAATTCTCGATAGACCAATCCTTAGAGTGAGAAAAAAGATTGAGAGACTTGGTTCGTCCGACTTTTTCCCCTGTTCGTTCGACTTTACGCGTCACCAACCACATTGACGGACGGCTGTCGATCCGCAAGGGACCATCCGTCCTGCCCATCTACTCATCACTTGGTCCACGTCCTAAGAATTCTCGCTTCACTTTCTTTTCTAAATCACTGGATGACAGAGCCCTCCACCCTTATCGGATTTCTACTCCACTTATTTCGCCACGTTTCTTATTGTCTTAACCTGAATAATTAAATTAAACTGACATTGGTCGGTCCGGTGAATTTCTTTGAAAATTTAGGCAACCACATTAAACGCAACTGTCGGCCAATAGCTGTCGGTATTAGTCGGTGACACGGTCAACCAAACTGCCATCAGCCATTCAACAAAACTGTCCCGTCTTTTGCCAAGACATTCTCAGAAATAATATTATATGCAGGTGTACAAGGTAAAACAATAAGAAATGCAACAATTGTACGTCTTGTTTATCCGTGAGCGTGCCAAAAGTTCCCCCATCGAGCCATATGCACATAGGTACGAATAACAGACACGTGATAAATATAAATTTTCCTCGTAAACGAGATACTGTAATTTTCCAAAAAGCTCCCCCTTCTCTTTCGTTACGTCGCGCAAAGGTTGTCCAGAAAATAATTCACCGAGCAATCGTGGCAACGGCAGCAGCAACAACACTAGCAGGACGAGTATACTGTTGCCGAGCGTCTGCGGCGAAATGAACGTTTTAATTCCCCTCCATAAAAGCCAACGACAAATCAAACGAGTTTGACATGATTAACTGGCGGGCATAAATATCAGTATCAATGCACGCGTACGTGCAATGACGCGTTGCGCCATGCCTCCCGCTTTCTTCCTCTTTTTCCTACTATCTGTCTATCTATCTATATGTATATCTGTATATCTGTCTATATGTATATCTATCTATCTATCTATCTATCTATCTATCTATCTATATATCTATCTTGATATAGCTATCCATCCATCCATCCATCCATCCATCCATCCATCCATCCATCCATCCAACCATTTAACTGTTTGACTGCCTCTCTGTCTGTACAACTATCCGTCTGTGCGTGTACCTTAATCTACTTGTTTGTTGATTCTGTCCTATCGCAGCTTTCGAAATGTAGGTATACCTGTGCAAGTTTATAGGTAAAAAGGAATAACACATTGGCTGCGCTGCAATCGATATGAAAAGCATAAGATCAAGACAGCTCACTAAATGGTGGTTGTTATATGCAGGAAATCAAGTATGTACAGCAGCAATTATACGCGGGAGGATAAAGTGACAGTATCGTAACGTTATCTCTGATTTCCCATGATTCCGTAGAATCTAAATTCTATTCAAGGCACACACAGATGCAGTTGGCGGCAAGAGGAGAGTGCGGACACCAACTGTTTACTTGGAATTAAGCCTGTTTGGTAAACTACTTGTCTCTGCCTTATTTAGAACGTACCTATTAACTGTATTAACAGGTACAAACGCCTACGTTCCTACGATTTCTTATATCTATACGAAGCATATTTCCGCGAACGCATCGCAAAGAAGCATCCAGAATTTCAGGAATCTTTGAAAAAAAAAGTTGTTGAAAAACTTTCCGGTTGGTATACGTAAGAAACTGGGTTACGGCAACAGGTGGGTACTAAAGTAAATATACGCACATTACGTCTACTCCTTAGCACTGCAAAAGCGTCATTAGATATTTCGATCTTTCCATGATTAAATGTCGTGTAACTTCACTATCCGTTGTTGCTTGTTGCACGCGATACACAATTACACGTATGTTAGGTACCTACATGCACGGCTAAACTCCTTGGACAATCATTGCCTGTAATGATGACATTACAAAATATGTAAACATGTCTATTGCCCAACATGTTTCACGACAGCTTTGCTTTTCTCAGCACCAATACGAATCAACGAGTTTTTATGTTAACGAATATCAAAGAATGCGAGGAAAGTGCACAAGGTTCGGATCGATGTTACGATCAGTATTTAAAGCATCAACTATTAAACATTAAAGTAAAGCGTCGAAAGGTACCTTTTCCAAATGGGTACGAAACTTATTGTTGGATAGAGCATAGAGCTCGAGTGTCAACTAACGAATTACTACGTGCTTATTAGGTATAATTCGTAATAGTTTTCTTCCAGCTGTTAGTGATAGCTGTACGATAAATTCGTTATAAGAATTGCGGAAGAGGACTAATTTCGTTTCCACAACCTCCGCGTAATAGACTACTCTTGAACTCGTGGGCCTCGACTGCGCAAACTTTAAGTCTAATTACCCATAAATATGTTGATTTACACAGGCCATACAGTAGGTCGAGAAATGTAAATATGAAATATGAAAATGAGGATAACGGCAATAAATTTGATATACGGGGCTCCGTGGGGTCGTTCATGAAAGCGTCCATCATCGACCTTGACAAGCTCCTTTGTCCGCTAACGGCAGCCGAGAATCATTTCAGTCACATTCCCTACCCCTGCACACACGCACACACACATCACTATTATTTCCTTTAACCATCTCGAAGCTGTTTCTTTACTTTCGAAGCGCAAAGAACGCACGGACAAGTAAAGAGTACAATTAGTAAAGACTAGTAAAGATTGCATGCAAAGCGTGCATGTTGTGTTATATCTATTATAGGGTAAAGGACCCAATTACTGACAGTTTAAGCGTTGACGCTGACATTATCTTATAGTTTTGTACTTATAGACTAAAAGTATATGTTATTCTTGTTATTTATTATTGTTTAATATGTTTACTTGATGAACAAAATTTGGTGGATCTTAAAACTTCGATTTTTATGTATAAATTCATCAATTTCAACAATATATTTCGGGATCTATTACTGACAACCTTCAAATGTATTTGACTGAATTACTGACACCCCAATTACTGCCAGCTAACCTAATACTGTTTATCTCATTTTGAGGTTATGTCGTCTCATGTACATGAGCAACTATTACTACACTAATACTGCTATGACAGTAATACCAAAATGCTTGAAACGCTTGCACCAATCACTGTCACCCAATTAATAAGTAAAAAGACTCAATGAATCGTTGAATTCCGATCTTTATTACTTTCTATGATGCTTGTATTATTTAAAACATTATATTTTGTTACGTTAATAGCTTAAATATTACAATTACAGCATTTGCTTTAACGCCTTGTTTTCTCTTTCGCTAGTAAAGAAGTCATGGTTTTCACTCTCCTAATATCCGCTTAAAAATTTTGACCGTGTTATCCAAATTATCGAAGAAAAAATTAAGCGCTGTTTTTTGTATCGTATAAATAACAGTTTCAATTGTATGCTAAATTTTTTTTATGCATCATTTCACAAGATTTATTCGTTATTTTACGTAAACCAGCTGAGGGTGACAGTAATTCGGTAGGTGGCAGTAATTGGGTCCTTTACCCATATATGTATATATTAAATATGAAAACTTTTGTCCTACGTAACACGCGTATGTAAGTCACCGTACTACCTATAATATTACTTTGGCACTACTGTAATACGTGTACCTACATATTTAACATAATGGCCCGGTTGATTGGTTCGTACTATGTAACCGCAATAGTAATAGTAATAAAAAGAACGTCAGCATTAAATGATTAACACAACACAAGGACAAACTGATCTTTCCGTTTCCATATCACTGAAAGCACGACCGACCTATATCGGTAACGAAAAAATGTAGTAACCAGTGATTTACCTTGAAACCTCCTAGGTCTCTACCGTTACCGATAAATAGTATGTAGAATGCCGATCGTGTACACGTTACCACAGACGAGGTATAGGATAGACCTATCGCCTGGTCTGTGACGTTACCACAAAGTACATAACCTCGTCTCTGGTGATACAATGTACCCTATCCATTGTTGGCAAAAGATTCTTTTGTAGCTGTTAATGAATCTCTTACCCTTGTAGATGTCTCTGTGATCTCCTTCGCGAAATCATAACCAACCAAAAGTGCAAATGTTTAACGGAAATGTAACTGGATGTCACTGGATGTAATTGGATGTAACGCAACGGCAGTCGGCATGAGTCGGGATTATCTAAGCAGGAACGAACGAACACGAACCACAAACCAGGTATACAGTGTTACCAACCCTACGGATTTATCCGTAGATCTACGGATTTTTTACTTTATCTACGGATCTACGAATTGTAAACTGAAATCTACAGATTTTTTACCTTTTTCATAAGTTAATTGTGAAAACAAAAGATTCTGATTCTGACTAAAGAAATTATTTACTGTTTAATTTGACCCATTGATTTTACGATCCAAACCACCGATTTACTGCGGGTCGCTAAATTCTACTTCACTACAAGAGCTTTCCATCGCACTTAATCGCTGGAATTCAAGCTATTATTTTCTAGTTCTGCTACCCTGCATTTTGAACGAGTACAATAGGAATTAGCAAAGTTGATTACAGAATCTTTGCATGTGAACTTTTTTAATTCCTTTTCGTGAATTTACGTCGGGACGAAAGTCTTTGGCGAAAACGACTTTCGGGGAAACATTATTTTTGGGAAAAGCTCTTGTACTGAAGTGGAATTAGTAAAAGTCGATTTCACAACTTTTGCACTTGAACTTTTTTCATAATTTGTGAATTTTTGTTGTAACAATAATTTTTTTGAGGATGTTAGGGGATGGTCGAAATATAAGATTTCTAGAAAGGATTTGGGAAAGGACGGTTTCCATGAGCAAGGGAATTAGCTTCTTTCATACATGTAATAATTAACACTTATGAAGAAAATCCGTAGATCAACGGATTTTTCAAAGGGGGATCTACGGAACTCTACGGAATGTTGAACTTTTCTCTACGGATTTTCAAAAATCTGAGTTGGCAACACTGCAGGTATACCTTGTCTGTGCACGAACGGAACACGAACGAACGATAAGAAGTGCGAAATATTATTGTATACGTATGTACATATACATACGATCGAATTGAGTATTTCTTCCCGATCATTCAAACATGTTGAATTCCACGTTGAATCAACGCGAAGATCAGTACCAAAGTTTGAAAAACTTTACAGAGAAAACACACGAGGAAATTATAGATATTACTTCTAGCTTGGGTTGGACTGTAGCAAGTATAGACACCGATGTAAGTAAGTCGACATTCCCCAGTCCTGGAAACCAAATTATCTCGCTATTGATTTGCCTAGAATGATACCCGTCTGGTTTGTCCGTTCGATTCATCCCATCGAATTGGTAAAAACATGCTGGACCGACATTTAGAATCTTGTCAATGGAAAAACGAAGGATACGACAAGTTTGATGTATCATTATCAGAGCCGAGCCTTTCGTTAAACTCACCATCCTCTATAAAATTTGGTAACTCCTATAGTTTATTGGATATCAAATTTTCATTCAGTTATGCACAAACCATTCTAACTTTTCTTCAATTGCAGATGCATCATTGCAGAATGATATCTTACAGAGAGCGAAGCAAGCCGATTCAAGCATAAAAGTCGGTTAGTATGGTGAAACCAAATTTAGAGACGTGTCTCGACACATTGTAAATTGCATAATTTTTTCCAGAAACTTGTGAATGTCGTACTTGGCACAAGCTCTATATATCCTTTTTCATATCCTTTGCCAAATACTTATATAATATAATACACACACACACTCGCTATGTTTTCACATTTAAGTTGTATTTAAAATGTATAACTCCTTTCAAAACTATTCGTAACGCTGATAATAGGTACGGGTGAGCGATTAATTCCACAAACATCCGATAGACTCTTCGCAGATTTTACTCGAGACGAGAGGAAGATTTTGTACGAACATGTTCTTTCTCGTACAGTTGCACCAAATATCGGAGACGACATTACAGACATCCACAGGCAGTGAGTCTACATAAAAAGTTGATAGTAGGAGTAAGTTCAATTTTCTACACTTTTTTCTAAAATGCTTGTACATTGTTTCAGAAAATCTCAAGACAAAGATGATAAGAAATTATCTTTCTTGGAGCTACTTGTACAGGAGCGTAATTTGAAAAGACGTAGAGCTAAGCACAGAGGTGTTCATACAAATAAAAGATCTCATACAGAAATTCTTAGGGAGGTAATAAACCAACAGATGGAGGTATACGTTGATTATATGATGGAAACCCGTGCAACTAGTCGTGGTACGAAAACTACAAACATTCGCGAAGCTCCAAGCTCGAATAGACATATCTACGAAGCAACAGAAACTTCATCATTGCCGTTTCGGGAATGTTCAGTGAAACGTAATCTCTCTGTTGAAGATTCGCAGAATTATCGCGGGAGTTGGAAATCTAGAAACGATCAGAAACACGAACGGTATGAAACACCATATATTCGTGGTTCCAAAGACCGCGAGAAAAAAGACAAATGTTGGCGATCTGCCACGACAGCAGAATCATGGAAAATTGAAAAAGTACACAAACCAAAAAAATCTCATTCGAGGGAAAAGAAAGATGAACATTGGTCTACGCGACAAAATATTAAGGACAGCAGCTCAAAGTCTCGTGAAAGTGAAAAATCGTATAACGGTCATAGTAGTTACTCCAAATATAGAGTTAAAAATTAATTTTATACCTACAAGTTAGAACACCATTACACGGTTAATAAATCTATTGTGAGAAGTATTCGCTAGATACATGATTGTTATCTATGTTTCCCTTACATTTTAAAGAAAATGTAGGAAACAAAGTTGTAATATGCAACATAAATTTATAATAAAAGAAATAGCAATTCAAATTTTTTTATAGAAAATGTGAAAATCTAGTAAGAAAATTACGTTCAATATATCTTCCCTAAGACATTACTATGTTAATACAGTACATTTTTATAAAAGCAATGCTTAGATACCGTTAGTATTTGCTCTTCACGTAGGATAATGATCTTATCAGTTTAAAGAGAGAAACGAAACATCGTCAATAAATATGAAACATAACTTAACATTTAATTTTTATGAATGGAAATAAAAAATTCATTGTTACGTATAATTTGCGTGATAAAACGGAATTTAAACAAAGTTTTGTTTGTTATTGGTTTTGATATGTAAATCTATTTTAAAGTAACCGTACTTTCGTATTTTTACCTTTAAAAATAATTAATATTTATTGATTGTCCGTAAAATCTCTCTTTGCAAAATTGCTTTAATAAGGATAATGCAACACTCGTGCACGTAAATTGTAAATTAAGCAAATCGTGTTACTACGGACTTTTGTAAGAAGTAGTTCTCAGAAAAATAATTTGAGAACAACTTCTTACAAAAGCCCCATTAGAATCGGCGTGTGCGGGTTCGATATATTCCCTTGTAACTTGTAACCAATACTATAATTCCAGGATTCAATTTTGCCGCTTTTCATGATTTAATTAGCGGCACAATCCGACAGAGGGTACTAATTTTGCCAACAGAAATACAGTAAATCCTCGTTATTTCCCCGTTTATACCATGCATAGTACGCCCTTAGAGCATATACTACTGAAGGTCTCATTGCCTTATGTCTCCTGTCCTTGTTTGGAGACAGATTCGAGCTCTCAATGAGACCTACATGTATATATGCTCTAAGAGTACGCCCGGTGAATATCCCCACCATTTCTTGGAATCCTTCGGTCAAGAGTGGGAAAACGAAAGAGTCGACGATAACTTCGTGTCAACTGTTTCGTTCCCTCCCGCTCGCTCTTCGGTTTTCTCACTCGCGTCGCGGCACCGGCCGCACGGAATAGTGCCCGCATCGCGTTGTATGTCCGCCGCCAGCCCCGTTCGTCGGGTTTAATACAAGGATTTATTATATATGGGAAGTGCCCACCCCTGGCGTACACGATCAGAGGAAATAGAAAGACCATTGTCAAAATAATAACGGGATACCTTAATAGATTTAAAAGAGATATGAGGCAGTCAGAGCAACAACGCACTAACCCACATTTTTTTTCGAAATTTAATTAGTAGCAATAACGTATTCCAATAGGCTCTACCAACCATATAAAATAGGGAAAAAAAAATTTTTAATGTGGGTTGGTCCGTTGTTGCTCTGACTGCCACATATATGAAACGGAAAGGAGGACTCATGACATGGAAAGGGGAAGGGAGAGGAAGAGAGGGAGCATGAACTATGGATTAAGAATTATATTTTATATTGTACAGAAAATCGAACGCAAGGGCGGATTTGGGATTTTCTGGACTCGGGGGGGGCAGAGCCAAATCCAAGATTTTCTTGAGGGTAGGGGGGCGTAGGTCTTGCAAATGAACCAGGGACCTTTCCAATATTTTTCTGCTAAATGAAAAAGTGTTTTTTTTGGTACCAATTTATCATATTTTCCCTCATATTGCTAAGTTAAAATAAGTATTTTGCAAATTAAAATAAATATTTCTCCCTCTGTATCCGCCACTGATCGAACGGGATATGAGATGGGCGATGAGTGGGGTTAGGATGAGAGAACGGGGGAGAGTTGTACTGTACGAAGGACAACGAAGGAGCCAGAGGAGCGGGGTGAACGAATGGAAGAGGGAGCGTGAGAGGAGGGACTAGAGTCGTTGGGCTATATAAGCTGTTCTTGAAATGCCATCTTTGGGAGTGTGTATACAGAAGCTTTATTTTTGTAAATTGTACCAAAGAAAAAATAAACCTAACCTAACCTAACGTATCGTCTCTGGCTGTATCTGACCGTGTCCAATGCATACCGATGCATACAGATCGAGACCCGATGTGTTCAGTATCGTCAAGTATCTGCAAGTATCGTTCAGTCACGTTCAGTCACGACTCACGTTCAGTATGCGCTGATAGTGTTCAAGTGTTGGTACATACATATATGATATATGTATAATAACTGATAGCAACATAGCTTCAGCGGCTACAGTGTACAGCCTTTTTTTTGCAAGTGTAGAGCGAAGGATTTTTATACAAGTAGATTATACCAGGCTATACTACACAGTATTGGTGGAATTTGTCAAGTGTTTTGCTTGCGTGTATGACTAAAAAGCTATGGAAAAGTTGGAGCTGTACAAAATTGAAGAAAAAGTGGGCGAGGGATCTTTCGGGCAAGTATACAGAGCAAGGAGACGACTCGATGGTGAAATTGTAGGTTTCAAAGTGATTAGAAAGGTAAAGAAGCATTCACCAGCCAACATATTTACTTTTGATTATGTCTGTTTCCTACAATTTTCTATCTTCTATTTACACCACACCGTACATCTATGTAATCATGTAGCAAGGTAGATCGTTAACAGAGTTGAAGAACTTACGGCAGGAGCGTGAAATTCAGCGCGATCTCGATCACCCGTTCATAATAAAAATGCTTGACTCTTTCGAAACGAACGACGAGGTACAAACAGATATCTAAAAGGTATTGGAAATTTCTTGTATCGTATGTACATTGTATAAGAGTAGATTTCTCTGTAGATAGTCGTTGTGACCGAGTACGCGATTGGAGACCTATACAAATTAATAAAAGAATGTGGCTCTGTACCTGAAAAATTTGCCCAATCAGTAGCTGGCTGTCTTGTTTCGGCGCTCTATTACCTACATTCCATGGGTTTATTGCACAGGTTGGATATTTCACCATCACCATTCATTATATTTCTCAACATTCACTGGTCATTCGTTGCTCCTCTAGGGATCTTAAACCACAGAATATACTGGTTAAGAGCGACGGAGTGGTAAAGTTGTGCGACTTTGGATTCGCTCGTACCGTAAATGTGGAATCAGTGGTGGTACGTTCTATAAAGGGCACGCCATTGTACATGGCTCCAGAAATGTTTGAACATGAATTCTATGATCACACCGCAGACTTGTGGTGCGTTACATTTGTCGGCAAATAAGCTTGAAATTTCGACTGTGGCATAAAAGTCGAAACACAGGGCATAAAAGTTTCCCCCTTTTCAGGTCTCTTGGGTGCATAATTTATGAGCTAATCGTAGGCTCTCCGCCATTTAAAACGAACTCTGTTCTACTTTTATTCAATATGATCAGGCACACAGATATCAATTGGCCAGAGGATGTTTCTGAATCTTGCATAAGTTTCTTACAGGTTGTAATACATTTACATTAATGTCCCGAACTCGAAAAGCATTCTGCATGAAGTTTATCTGTTGCTGATATATTTAAATGAAAAATAGGGTTTGCTGAAGAAAAATCCCAAGGAAAGGTTAACGTGGCCTCACCTCTTGGATCATGATTTTGTTAAAGATAGGGTTGTAAAAGTGGTCGGGAAGAAACATAAAAGGATTCGAAGGCAAAGAAGGAACAAGGTAATAGAAGAGAAATGCACCGAGCAAGTGTCAAGTTTTGAAGGGCACGATGCCGCGAAAGTAATCAATTCGCGTCCAGAGAGGGAGAACGGAGAGTGGATTGCGTTTCTGCGGACGTATGTGAAAGAACTTACGAACGGAAACGTGGAATCGTTGCTCGAGTCACGTCTCGTTCAACTATGCGTAACTCCATTAAGGCTTACAGGCGTCGATGCTCGAGTGGTGATAGAAGTTACGCGTGTATTGTCTTTACCATTTGTCGTTTCGAAGACGAAAGACGCTTTAGATCAGATCGAGGAAGTGTACTTGAACGTTAACATCGTAAAGCATCTCGTGATTTCTCTGCAATATCTGATGGCCGAGTCTCCAGAATCCCTAGAAACGGACAAAACTATCCAGGCAAACACCAAACTGCCGTCTACGTTGTTCAGGGATGAACTTGAGGCTTTGGAATACACGATGCTTCTACTTTGCAGACTGGTCCACACTCGTGACAAATTTGTTTTTCAATTTTCTGACAACATTAGATATGTGAATGGCGTGGTGCTTTTACAGCGTTTGTTGACACTGGAGAAAGAGAAGACCCGGATTGTTGCGGATCTCGTTGCGATCTTGTGTCACATGATGAGTTTTCATAGCAAAGCACCTCGGCTATTGAAGCTAGTGGAACAGGTTGTCTTGTTCTCCCATCTACCGGGTAAGTCTCAGTTACGGCGGTGGCGGTGGCGGTGGCAATGGCTAATCGCATTGACGAGGTATCATCATTCATCAGTAACAGACTAATAGAGTCCGATTTCTCCGAAAGGGATCCCGCTAGAACAGTTCCTTAAGCTGTTTAATCACAAACAAGCAGCGGTCAGAGCAAGAACGTGCCACTTGATCATTTTGCTAGCACAATGGTCTCACGAGACATTAGAACGGATCGGGTGTATATCTCTGAGGGATTTAGTAGAGGGTTTACTCACCGACGACGATCAAACTGTAAAACAAGTACGTAGACGTATGCCCTAACGGATTTAGGAATAAAATTACTGTGAGAAGGGGATCCGAGAATATATACACGGGGTGGCTAAATATTTTTAGGCAGCAGAGTTATGCAAACAACAAATTAATACATTTCACGTGGAAAAATGATTCCGATAAAACGATGAGAAGTTTCCCACCTGACATACCTTTCTCAAGGATTCTAATTCTCCCTTCCGTGGAGAATGAAAGGAGGGGGAGAATGTGACGTAAAGGAATATGGAAGTTGTTATTTTCGACGTTGCTGATATGAATTTTTCACTTTGAAATAAAAAAAAAGAGGAAAACAGCCCTGTCGTCTTTATTATTTTTATTAGCGACATAAAAACAAGACACAGTGGTTCGCGTTCGGCATTATCCGAAATTATAAATATAAGCGTTCCTCGATTGGAACGACTCATAATAAATTAATTATCGAATCGATGGATATATTATGGTCGTCCCACGAGACAGACAGGTCATTGTCAGTGTTCCCTTCGAGGTGTCGACGGTGACATTCCTCCTTATACATCTCTTGCAGTTTTAATATATCCTTTCCGCTTAGTCCTTTTCGTTGTCCGAGTTTCACTGTTTCCTTCTGTACAATCGCAACAATGGTCGACAATTAATTTGCCGCATAGAGTTGACGCAGCGGCAGTCATACATAATTACATACATCGAGGAGGTGCGCTTACCTTCGGCGAAATGGTCGGCTCGCCATTCTTCGAAAATGCATGCGAACTGTAGTGCATTACACTCGTATAATCGTAACCGACGCCATAGTCGGTGACAGTACGGTTGCCGTACTTGTTAAAATTGTGCTCCTTACCTGCGCCATAGTTTCACCGTTAATTTCGCGTTAATGTAACAACGGTAATAATCGGTTCGCTGATCGATTTACCTGCTTTAATGTTTTCCCAATTTATCGTGACCCATTCGTCTCGATCCGCGGTACTTTGTTGATGATAAAAGCCCAAAGCATGCATGAACTCGTGGACGATCACACCGTGTTTCACGCATCCCGGATTTTGTAGATTCACTACTTGCCCGCGATCGTGGCGGCCAACCAACGACCAGCATCCCGACATTTTGCCCTCGATAGTAACGTAATCGTTGTCCGTTTTCTGGTAAGGGCGGAAACGTATGCACGTATTCTTGTGATACTCCTTTATGGCGCCTTCGATCAACTCTATATCATCGTCATCTGCGATCGCAAACATGCCGATAAGTATGAAACTGCAGACTGCTTTGCTTTGCTCTCGAAGCTATAAATGCAACCAATTACCGAAATCCTCTTCCCTTATGTAATAAGGTACAATCGCCCCGGGCCAGCGAGACGCAGTTCCCACCAAACCATTTTTCGTTCCCTTATTCTGCTCGTCGAGCATTATGTCTCCTTCGTATAAGCCACTTAGCTCCCAGAGGTACTGTTTTTCTCCACTAGACCAACATTTTATACGATTCGCTGTCGGCAACAAATAAAGACAAATATCATTCTCGTTCATCAGCAGTCGTAGCGTTCTAAAAAATTCTTATTCATTAAACACTCTGCTGCCGAGAACCGGTACATAACTCGTAAACGTTCGAGAACCGTACACACGCAGGTCCCCGGCAGCCAAGTATTTTCCTCTTCATTTCCTTTTCCTTTTCCTTTCTATTCGACTAGATATGCACATGTATACACAATCATCTCTACCAATTGTTTCGTGCGCGTGAGTTTCGTTGAATGTGCCTTGGAACTTTGGCGTCGGTGGGACGGATGTTTTTTGTTGAATGTTGCGATTAACCGCTTCCGAATTCGTTGCAGTTCCCAAGGTGACCGCTAACAATGTACATGCCCATATTAATGCCAGATCTTCTCTGTTACTCCGGTTACTCGTACGCTGCATTTTTACGAGGCAACGAGCTCTAGTTTTACTGGTATCTTTATACTTTCTTCCCAAAGAACAACGCAGACATTGAAGCAGCTGAGTGTTTTAGCATACCTTTATATACGCTTGAAAATATGCGTAACAGCATTCTGTACTCGGCTCACGTACAATAGAACCTCGGTAATCTCTGGTAAATGGGAATTGAACCGGGTCGAATAATCAGCAGCTCAGGTTATCGCGGCGCTATTGTATTCTATTTATGGAGAAGCGTTCTACGCCCAAATCTTCGGTTGCAATCGATATGCATAAATATTTCCGCCAATCTTCCTTTCGAAAGTTACGAGTTATCTTGATGTTTGTTTTAGTGGCAACTCGAGCGTGGACAACTTGGACTTCGGATTTATGTAGCAAGTCGGGAACAGTTGCTGTATTTGACGCGACGTAATATTGCACAAATAAAAAGTCAGTATGCACCTACATAATCGCATCTGATTTCTGGTTAGAATCTTCAGTTATACGAGGAAAAGGTGCACCGCCGTCGCGTCGATTATGGTTCACTTATGATATTCGATACAGACGTGATATCATGGACGAAAACGTAACGTTTCTGTTACTTTCTTGTTAATCTCATTTCCTGTGTAGTAACGCATCACATGATGTAAATTTCTGAGTTGAGAACGATAACAATAGCGACAATGATAAGAATAATCGAGAATAATGAGATCGCGAGGCGAATACCAATTCGATTGCACATCTAGTTTTGTTCGTGACAAGGATCATACCCGCCGATATATACACACACAATTCACCGAAATCGCTTAGAACGTGTCTGCGTTAATGCTTTACTGATTGTAAGTGGACTTGTACATCTACTAGGTACATATTTCACTGGTGGTTGTACGTGTAGCGGCAGTGAAAGAGAAATAGGGAAACAGGAGAAGTGAACAGGTGGGAAAATATACGCCAGAGGCACACTTACAATTCTCACCTCCCATTTTCTTTCCATTCATCCCAACGAGGGATGCGCATTTAGCGCAAAAGCCGAAAATAGGACGTCGCAGACGGTTCATCGGTCTCTCTGCCTGAATCGCTACCAATACATACGTAGTTTACACACATACCATCGCTTAATTGACGAATTTACGACTTCACATATGTACATATTTCTATTCTGTGAATCGTCGGGCGACGAGCCTATCGTATCGGCTAGGCAATCATTAGCACGTTCGTAATCATACCTGAAATCTCCTGAAAGAATACCAAAGGTAAGGTCAATGACCAGCTTGTTCCAGATTCGGGTAGGAATTCGACATAGCCTAAATTCTAACCGGACTTTTTGGGACCACAAGCGATCGGAATAGTTACTTCACGTTCCTTTACATCTACAATTCGCCTGTGTACCCACTTGACCTTCGCGCCGGGTTTTCTTTCTCGGTTCTTCTTCTAATCGACTTACCGTGGGCTGTGACGATGATCCACTTAGATGGGTTCCATCCCACCTGAAATCGTACGAAATCGTTTCTAACACGAATGAAACTTGGAAATTCTCTTGTAAACAAATCCGATCCGAGCGCAACTGTTGTTAGCGATGAATAAGAGAAAATTTATTATTTTTCTAATTATTACCCAGCTACTAAACTTGCCCTGTTGGACGATAGCGTATCGAACAATCGTGGTTCGACAAATGGACGTGAATTGGTAACATCTAAATTCATCGGCGAGCAAATTGCCGTTTTATTTTAAACAAGTGTCGCTTCTTTCCCACGAATGTGTATACATACATACATACATACATACATACATACTATGTGCCTCGTGAACCACTGACCTACTGGGACCACTTGGAAGTGTCGGGAACCTCTTGACGGCTGCGTACAGCCACAGCGTACTTCGGTAGCGTGCGACGCGTATGCTTACTGCCCGAAAACGATGCTCTTACAGTTCACTGACCCTCGCCCAGTCTCTCTGAACCCATCTCCTCTTTTCCACCATATCTCCTCGTTTCTCTTGTCATAGGTAGACAAATATTATAATATACGTGAAAAGGGAAAGCACGAATTTCTTGGATGTTTGCGAGAAGAAAAATGTGATGCAGGTCAAAAGTTCTTCCCTTTAAGGTATCGGTGGACAAAGAAGAATCAATGACATACCTGGACATACCTAGAGGCATTCGAGGTATCGAATGATTGCGCTCTATCGTATTCCTTTCTTATGTTTTCTCATTATCTTTCCTTCCTCTTTCCTTCTGCGACGTTTTTCGTTCAGGTAAGGATCAGTTTCGAGCTCTCGGTTCGGTCATACACCTGTGAGAGTGAAAGTGTCCTCCATCCCCACCTAGTTTTCTACCAGATAGCCAGTGTCGTGGATGCCGGCGCCGAGCCGGCATCACCATCCACACCGTTAAGGTCTGGCCAGAGACCTTTAGAGTCCTTACACTTTAGAGGAGCTCTTCTTCTTACCACTGGCGCGGCCACGCCGGCACTGTGCCGTCACGGATCTGATAAGCCTGTTTAGATCTTTAATGTGACAGTCATTGCTTCTCCCGTAGTACCATCAATCCATCACTACCAACACTAACCACCATTAGTGTCCAGGTGAAATCCGCATGCAAATCAGACAAGAAAGCTTTGATTCTCGAGTACGTCGACTCCCGATATGTCCCACATTTAATCTTCCGATCTAAACTCTAATTTGTCTGATGTGGAGAATGCCTTTCCACGTAACGAATCATTGCGTCTGGATAAAATACAATCAGTGTGATCAGTGTTGAAAGTTAAATTTTACTCGCCCCCCTGTTTCCATCAGTTTTCACTCGTCGAAATTGTCGGAAACACTATAGAAAACAGCGAACACTGTAGAAAATCGGCCAGAGTGAGGAAAGGGCGTGAAGCAACGTGTGAAAATAATGACGAGAGAGGGGGGGGGGGCGGTCGCGGTTAGGTCTGTGATGACTGATGAAAAATGAAGTTGTATAATTGGCCAGACTGTTGCAAATAATATGGCACAAGCTTGGGGGGGGACGTTGAAACGTTTTTATCGGTGGAATGATATTACCCCGAAGAGAAAATTCGAAAGGCGGTGCTCCATAAAATTAACGCGTACAGCATTTTTCTACTGGCCGCGGCCGTCGCGTTCGGAGAGGTAGAGACAACTTACGGGGAATAAACTCGCGGTTATTTGCGATCGGGCAAAGGTAGTAAACCCAGAAACGCCAGTTGAGGCCAATACACCCGCCTTCTTGTACGGGGCAACGAACTCTGTCCTCGCACTGCATCACACCGGTGTCACCTGATATAACGCTTGTCCACATTCATGTTTATTTGGAGAAACTGACCGCCCGGCCAGTTGATCGATCGGTCGGTCGTATTCTATTCAGATTCCACAGCCGATCTAAAATATTCCAGCAACAGGTCGGTGGTCACAGTGGTCACGGGTTTGTCAATCCCCTTGTAATAACCATTTGTTTTTCATGTTATCTTATTATTGTTATTGTTAGCCTGGTCCTTACTGTCTCACGACAGTACATTCTATAAACGTCTTTAAATACTTGGATACGATCTGCTGTAATGCTACGTATGTTATCGCCGCTGGAGCCGGGGATATTTTGGGGGGATTTCCTTCGACGTCTCGCATCAGACCAGTGTGCAACAGTAAGTAAAGTGGTATGTCTGTCAAGTACGAGATTCGTGAAAATAGCGCATTAACGAAATTAGCATAAGAGGAGAAAGTCGCGCCGCGGTCATCGGCCGCTCAGCCACGTTTGGCCCGGCTGCCGAATCTGCGAATTCACGTGCGAACGACTCTTGCAACAGGAGGATGGAGGTATATATGGAAACAAGTAGCAATGGATCTGTCGGCCGAATCGCACCGCACCGTCGCGTCACTGCATACAGAAAGCTGGAAAGGCTTATCGTAAAATAAGTCACGCCATGCACACTCTTCGCTTTGCACAAACAAATTACAACCACCGTCTCTCCTTACCTACATACTTATCTAATAAGTCGGAGGCTGTTTAATTACCTATATTATACAATTTACGCCGTGATTCCACCCGTACGCGTATAATAATATTATATTGCATTCACCTAGGTGTTCCTCCGACTTTATCAGACAATGTGAAGACTGACTATAAGAACATGCGAACATGCGTCCGTTCGTAGGGCAGTGGGTACCTACTTAGTGACCTTAGCTCAGCCCATTACCTTTTTTAACTGTCTTTATCGATTTAAATCGCATTTGTACACGCGTCCATCGACCCGCGTGGAGGAATAACGATAATCTTTCGACTGAAAAGAAAAGGATCCCAACCTTGGTAACTGGATTCAGGCAATGACCGTCAGCTGGCTACTATCTATCCGATCAACGCAACGATCATTAGGGAGTGGGGCAGAGCCAGGCAGTGTACACTAAAGCAGACAAGCCAACAACAGCGTTTCCACTTTCCCATTTCCTCGTGTTAAACACCTCATGCTTTGCTCCTTCCTCCCATTTCTTTTTTTTGTTAATAAAGGTCAGAGAGGATAATAAATATTGAAGAAGTCCGGAATAGAAGCGGGCGGTACTGAGTACAGGCACGAAAGAAAGGCGAAGCTGAGAAAAAGGGGCAAGAATCGTGAGGAGAAATCACATCGTTTGTCCGTGAGGATCGACGCGCCACAAAGTTCATTATACCTGAAAGGAGTTGAGCAAAGAGTCGCCATCACCACCACTACCATCAGCGAACCACTTGCGCTTTGCAAACCGGCGCGGCGGTCCTTGGATAAAAATTCGTTTCATCGAACCTGAAGTAGTTGTCCTTAGGTCGAATGAAAAATAATTTCATTAACCCAGAGGTTGTACAGCTCCTTGCATGGATGGATTCAACTCGACCATGAAAATAGTTGATGTCCAATTGAATCACATCCTAAAACGGGAAATAGATATGTACGTATCTATCTATGTGACGAATGCTTGCATGTTACACCAAGCCTTCAACAACTTCTTTTAATCTGAATGATTAAATAAATCCACCATCTACTTAGGTACTACTATATGTAATACCTATTTATTCATATTCACTTATGCTCCGTCGCGTAATCCTACATTCCTACCGAACGCTTCTAATTTGAATTTCATTTCCCCATACATTTCTAGCTGTCCTCGTCAACTGCTTCTCTCATGGACCGCAATCAAACAAGCATTGCGTTCTTTCTTCCCGACGCACCGGTCCGTCTTTCCTTTCCTCTGTGCAGCATGCATCCTTGCATTCGCCAATCCCTCTCATCCTCTCTCTTTGCTTGTTCTTTCTTCCCATCCTCCTCCAAAATCCGGCACAATGATCTGCACCTTTCTGAACGAAATATATACTAAGTATATAAGTATGTAGAAGGTTGAAAGAAAGTGGACAGTGTAACGATTTCCGACTTGCTTTGTCGGGCGTTGCCAGTGGCGGATTTGACAGGACGGCCGATGAGCAGTTGCCGCCTGGGCCTCTGTCAAGAAGGCCCTCCAGGGCCCTATATCATTTTCTGTACTACTACACTTGGCCCGTTTTTAGTAAACTACATCTTCATTTTCCCTAAAAATGGGCCCGTGCTCAGAAGGTCCCCGGGCCTTATCTTAAAAAAAAATATGATTTTGTTCAAACACTATATTTTTATCTGTACTACTATACTTGGTCCGTTTTTAGTAAACTACCTCTTCATTTTCCCTAAAAATGGGCCTCTGCTCAGAAGGTACCCGGGCCTTATCATAGAAAAAAATATGATTTTATCCAAACACTATATTTTATTCTGTACTACTACACTTGGCCCGTTTTTAGTAAACTATCTCTTCAATTTCCCGAAAAATGGGCCCCTGCTTAGAAGGTCCCCGGGCCCTATCTTAAAAAAATATGATTTTATCCAAACTATATATTTTTTTCTGTACTACTCCACTGTGCCCGTTTTTAGAAAACTACCTCTTCAATTTCCCTAAAAATGGGCCCTTGCTCAGAAGGTCCTCGGGCCCTATCTTAAAAAAATATGATTTTATCCAAACTGAATATTTTTTTCTGTACTAATCCACTGAGCCCGTTTTTAGTAAACTACCTCTTCATTTTCCCCCAAAAAATGGGCCCCTCGGAACATTTGCCACCTGGCCCATTTGTCTTAAATCCGTCACTGGGCGTTGCATATCCTCGCGGATAATGCTAAGGATCACAGTATATTGTGCGGATAATGTTGTTCACGTTGGCCAGGTTGGTCACGTTGGCACTGCAGTGCGTCCACGCGTTGTTTCATATTCATTACCGTTTCTGCGTCCAGATTATTTAATCTAAAAAGGTAAATAGAGTACTGTGAGTTCACGGTTTGCAGCTTCTTTCATAATTACTATTAAGCGAGACTTTCGTCAACGCTGTGCGAGGGACAAGTGACAAAATAATCACGTTTCCAAGTGCGTGCTATCGAAAGGAAATTCACAATTGCGTTGAATGCCGCGTGAGCAACGTGCTCGATCGATCACGTTCCAACGTCTTCTTTTGCTCTTATCTATCTTCTCACCTTTCTGCCTTCTCGTTCGGTTCTTATTTCCCTTCTCTCTTAATCATCATTTCATTCTTTCAGCAAAACTATAAACTTTTCTATGTACTTATTACTTTTAATTATCTCCCTCGCTCCAACTTTCGCACACTTTTTCTTTCCTTCTTATCGCTGTGTTACTATCATCCTCCTAACTTTTAGACTTATGAACAATTGAGTCCGAGTCCAAGACCGAGTCCGAGTGAATCGTTGGCTCAACGTTTCTACAGCCGGTGTTACGTTCCTACGTTTTGCTGATCACACAGAAGAAAGAAGAAGCAACGGTTACTTAAACGCAGCACAGAACAATTTCATTTAATATCAATACTCATATGGGTAGCGTTCTCTTTATTATAGAAGCAACAAGTATCCTATACAAAATATTACTATTATAGGTATTATTATAACACATTTAAAAGGAAAATAATGCCGAAATTCAGATTATTTAGATCTGCATACGCCGATCGTCTTGGATCCGGTACGGCCGCGTTTATCTGTCTTCTCTATCTAAAAGGTCCTGCCAGTCAACGAAATTCCATCGTGGCAGAAGAGGCTTGGGGGGTTTCGGAATAAGCATAGATGTATCGAAAGGTGAAAACGAATCAAGGGAATTCGGCCAGGCAGGCAAGTAGGTAGTTAGACTGGTAGACTGGGGTAGGCTGGTAGGCCGGTAGGTTGGCAGGCAGGTAGGCAGGTAAGCAGGTAAGCAGCCGGGCGCCAGGCATTCGCGTCGGTCTCTCGGTCTGGCAGTTCAGTGACTTTAAAAACACGTTATCGTTTCGATACCCATTTAGTGAAACGTAGCTTTCAAACATTGGACACGTTTACGTCTCCAAGGCGTTTCGAAACGTCAGCGTTCACGTTACGCGATCTAAACCGAAACGAAACGAAAGAAAGGCTCGGCAGGGAATACAAAGATCAAGCATGAATCAGCCGTAGAATAAATAAACCTTAGCAAGTGCCGGTCGTGCTGATCGCATTGTAAATTGTTCAAGTTGCCTTCCGATCGTAATTTGATAGTCAAAAGGACTGCTTATTCTCTGGATTTTGTCCGACTCAAAGGATAGATAGCGAGGTAAAAACCGATATAGGGAGACCGAATCGTATATGTATACTGGCTGACGGATCGCCCGACGGCCGACAGTCGCTCTGTCGCTGTCGCCTGGATTGGTCGATATTCTCTCTTGGTACCAAATCTATTCCACAAGAACATTGATTTTTAGTGTCTCCTCTGTTATCTTTGACGCGTCGCGAGCACCGGCACCGATCGTGCGAGGAACCCAAGTTACTTCCGCTTGGTAAGTTGCTTCAAATTGTCGATCAGAGAAAGATTTTTTCAAGTAAGAAATTTCAAAAAATTTCCTTTTCTTCGTCCCTTCTTTTCCGATGACTCCCTTATATTCATTTAATTTTGTCGTTCAACGTTCAAAAGACAAGCACGACGATTCAGGTGATGGGTAACACCGTACCTACTTACGTGTGCATACATAAATAGGTAGCAATTTTAAAACGCAGATCAATCGTATCGATCCGCTTACCATCGACAGCAGTTCTGAATCCATTTGCATTTGTTCGCAGAAAGTTGACGACTGGATCATCCGACTGTAGCGCCACGAAACATCGGAACATCGTTTCGGTACATCATTGCGAAAGATAATTCGTTCCTACTGTACTTGTTTCGAGGAGACGCGTCGCGGCGTGGCGCGGCGCGGCGCGCCGCGTGTCGGCAAGGGCTAGGGACTAGGGTTTGCGATGAATAATCTCGCCTACGCAGCGTTCCTTGTGTTCCTCTTCCTTTTTGCGTATCTCTTGAATAGAAATCGGAAAGTGCGCCGTCTGCCCCCGGGTCCCTGGCAACTTCCGATCATCGGCTACCTACCATGGATAGATGGGGAGAAACCACATGAAACTCTCACCAAGCTAGCAAGAACGTATGGTCCTATATGTGGACTTCGCATGGGTTCCGTTTACACTGTCCTACTCTCGGATCACCGGATGATAAAGCAAGCCTTCGCGAAGGATGCATGCGCTGGCAGAGCACCGCTATACCTCACTCATGGAATTATGCAAGGATACGGTAAGGTCTGCGCAGCGCGCACACATTTATTCGTTCCTTCTTTCGTTTTGCTTCGATTATCATTCAACTTAGCCACCTACTCACCTACTGCTTCCAAGCTTCTAACACTCGAACCTCCGTTGGCCCTACATCACGGTCGAGATCTAATATCTGGGTCTGGTCGAGGTTGCGATTGCAACGTACGGCGTACGAGTAAGTACGGGAGGGTTGCCTATATCGTACCACTTAAGACATTTTACTTTATACTTCATATTTGGTACTAATTTGAACGCAAATGACTATTGGATATTGTAGCTTGATCTTTTAGGCACCTACTATTATACGCTTAACCTTTTGTTCAGAACAAATTAATTTCTTATTAATCGTTTTGTCACATACTGTAAAAGGTACGATTTAGGCAACCGGTCTCCTAAATCGTACCTCCACTAAAAATGGTAACAATAACAAATAGAGAAGAAAATATTCAACATAAAGTAATGATTATTATATAGTTACATGTACATATGTATATGAATCACACACAGGCCACAATAACCTATGAATATGATATATATATATCATTGACAACTCGTATGTTATAACCTATATAACATACGAGTTGTCAAATCCTACTGATACGATTGTAGTGGTACGATTTAGGAAACATGGTCAATTTATTTATAAATATCAATTTAAACTTTATAAAGACTGTAATATGTACTTAAAATGAATGTAAAATATTCTACGTTAAACCCGCTTTTAGAAAAATACAAAAGTACAGGACAGAATTGCATTGTTTGATTATTATCAGCTAAAATAAACAGGTAAAAACTTACATCAATCGTACCTGATTTTTAAAAGTGTTTATAACACGCATAAAATAGGGTGTAAGCTCCAAAGGTTTTGTTTCTATTTCTTATTTCGCATTTACTACTTAATATTTTTATCATCAGATGTTTATATTCATTAATTACTGAGAAATTGATGAGGTACGATTTGGGTGACCAGTACGATATTGGCAACTCTCCCCCTACATACCTGGGAAATTTCGGTATATGCGGGAAATTTCTCTGCAAGTTTTACATGACTACCCATAGTATCCTACTCCTCGATGCGCCTAATCAGCTCGATTCACTAATCTATTTCCGTAGACACGAATCGCGAAAGGCTCTCGTGCGGGGACAACGAAAGACTCTCACTTTCGGTGTCTGCTCGATGTCCTTGAACGAGGTTGGAAAAACGATTGCCGTTGGTTTATATTGCGCCAGCTGTACGGCTTTTATAGGCCCGAACAGTGCAGAATATCAGATAATATCCTACCTATCCTACAATCCAATATACTTGCACGTACGGTATGTGTAACGTTGTCCTTGTTCGCGATCCCATCCAAGGACCTATATATACAATATTCTGTATCGTGCACCCATGCCGTGATAAGCGTACGATACAGAACTGAACCGTAACGCGAATGGGAGCTAGAAAAGGCTTTCCCTTTGGAGGGAAGAATCTGCCGCAATGGCGGGGAGGGGCGGGGGTGGGGGTGGGGGGGGGGGGCGAGTGGAAACTGGAATGTCGGGCGAGCAAGAAGTTGAGGAGGTGAGGAGGTGAGGAGGTGCTGAACTACTTGTGAACGATCCAGAGGAAAAGTGTGGCGAGGGAGAGTGAGTGCGGTAAGAGATTATTGTTTATTCACTTGAAGATTATCCTTCGGCGAGTTCAATGCCTGCTCCTACTTACGGAACGACGACGGTAGGTATGCAATTCCGCCGGTACTTTTACACTTATACAGTGTACAGACGCTGCAGACAGTACAGCCGACAGCGCAGTGTTGTGGTTGTTTCGTAAAAATGAAAAGAAATAACTGACAACTGCTCACCATAGATAGAAACGAATGCTCGAGTTTCGAGAAAAGAGATGCCGAACGGCTGGAAACTGTATGATCATCTCCCACACTCGCTGACCTCGATTTTTCTCGGCGTTCCTTTTCGCAGGACTGGTTTGCGCCGAGGGCGAACGATGGAGGGATCAAAGGAAATTCGTTAGCAGCTGTCTGAGAAATTTCGGTATGGTAAAACACGAAGGACCGAGGAGAGATAAAATGGAGAAGAGGATTCTCGACGCTGTGAAGAAATGCGTATCGGTATTTGCCAGCAGTCACTAATTTTTCCTCCTATTCTCTTTCATGACCTCGGTAGAAAACCTCCGACTGTCCAAATCCACTATATATCTACTCGTGTCCTATAGAAACTCGGGCGTCGTTCGGCGGATGGACCATTCGATCCAATGGACACACTTCACCACTGCATGGGCAATCTAGTTAACAGTATCGTTTTTGGGAAAACATACGAGGAACAGGATCAAGTCTGGATATGGTTAAGACATCTGCAAGAAGAAGGAGTTAAAGAGATTGGCATCGCTGGGCCACTAAACTTTCTCCCTTTTCTTAGGTATCCATTCCCCTCTATTTCATTTCGTTTCGTTTGCTTTCACGCCTACTTGAATTTTCAAGCTTCGCTTGCCCAAAATCTGTAGATATACCTACTGTCCATCCAGAGTAAAAAGTAGAAAGTAAAAAATCTAACGGATATGTTATAGCACATATTGCCACGTCCAACGTCTTTCCATTCAAATATAGATGCTCATACGTAGCTATTAGATATACTTATGTACATGTACAAGTACGCGAAAATGACAAAGAATAAACGCCCGTTAGATTCTTACCACGGTACGGAGAGACGATACGGTCCATCGTGAATGGTAAGGAGAAAACTCACAAGATATACCGCGGTGTACGCGACGAATATCGTGCCCGGGTCGCGGGATTGCCGGAAAACACAGGAATGGTGGAAAGTTTCTTAGCAGCGTTCGACGAGCAGATGAGAAAGGAGAATATGGCCGGTTATTTTACGGAACCGCAGCTTTATCATTTGTTGGCGGACCTGTTCGGCGCTGGGACCGACACCACTTTGACGACGCTTCGCTGGTTTCTTCTGTTCATGGCTGCCCATCCGGAGGAGCAGGTATGTCAGCCAATATCGAATGGCTAATAAACTTTGTAAGTACACGTGCACACTTACCGTCATACGGTGATTTTCCAGAAAATAGTCCAGTCAGAGATGGACCGTTGTCTGAAGGACGGGGAAGAGCCGACTTTAAAGGACAGAATCTCTATGCCCCGCCTCGAAGCTGCTTTAGCTGAAGTGCAGAGAATTAGAAGCGTTACACCACTTGGCATTCCTCACGGAACATCGGAGGTACAAACATTCTACGTCCTACGATATACATATACCTACATAACTGCATACCTGTATTAGTTGTAGTTTACAATAGAACCATCCCTCACCACCTGCACAATCTTATAATTGCTGATAAACTTTCGTCAGGATACGCGCATAGGCGATTACGATATACCGAAAGGGGCCATGATCGTACCAATGCAATGGGCCGTTCATACCGATCCTGCCTATTGGCCAGAACCCCTTGAATTTCAACCCGACAGATTTTTAGCCGAAGATGGAAGTTTCCTGAAACCGGAATCCTTTCTACCCTTCCAGAGTGGTAGGAATTATTCTTAACTTTCTCATTACACACAGTCTAATGAATTACGTCGCTACGCTGTTGCTTCTTTACAGGGAAACGCGTCTGCGTCGGGGAAGAGCTGGCTAGGATGATATTGTTCCTTTTCGCCGGCACGATACTGCGCGCGTTCGTTGTATCGGTGCCATCCGGCGAAACCGCTGATCTCGAAGGAGAGTGCGGTATTACGCTGGTCCCAAAACCTCACCGCCTAATATTTCTTCCGCGACGACCACAATCATAGATTATAGATAAACAATTTTTGCTGCTTCCTCTTAACGGATGCTTTCGCTCCTACTTGTACTTACTTACTGATAATTACCAGTGATTTTTCGTCAGGCTGTAAAACACGTACGGCCGTAAATAAGACACTTTTTACAGATCTGAAGCTAAACGTCGGCAATTATTTTTTCCCACCTTTGCATATATTTCGTATCTGTAATATCATGCACGAAGCTTCCCCGATCCCTTCCTTTCCTGAATTCCATTTGCACCCCTTCTTCCCTTAGGCTTACTTCTTCTTCTTCTTACTCTTTTCGATTCCCAAGTAAAGATAGACACGGATTGGTCGGTACCTATGGTCGGAGGAGGTGGACATGGAGAAAGGGGGGGGGGGGGGGGGTAAACATTTAGGTAGGTACATAGATACATAGATACATACATATAGTTGGGGGTATGAGTGCACGAGGCGGGTCGTATAAGAAACGGCTCGTTTAATTGTTAGAAAAGAGAATAACATTAAATAACACAGATCCGCGATCGGCGGGTGAACATAATACGGTAGGTAAGTACTTACTCCGCGATTCAAGCATGCCACGTGTAGTATTCTTACTATCGAACAACACGGACGCGTGAAACCTATTGTACATGCGTGCATACTGACGAGGCAATTCGACTAAAACAGATTTTACCCTAGTTAACAAACAATTATGTTGATGCTTCGCCAGTGTGCCAAGATACGCAATACAAAGTCTTTGGAAATGATTTTACGATCGCGATATCACAGAGATCTCGGTGGATCCCGCGCCCTAAATATTCAACATTCACAGCCTTAATCTTTGCCCACGCCCGACAGATCAGATTCAACATCGATTCTGGATCCTACGCGCTACTTAACTACCTCGCGATGTCGCAACAATCTCGTTCCAACTTTCACGAAAATCACTGATTTAAATAGGTCCAAAGTCGCGTTCGCCCAATGTACAACCTTAACATCTAAATCCATATTCCATACCGACCCAGTTGCGTTGATAAGCAAAAAGAAATCACTCATTATCCCTATATTATATTAAGTACATACTACTTGCAAGTCGTACTCTGTACACACATTCACCGTTTTCTCACGCACCCGTTCGTATGTATTTATAGCTTACCCTATTATCACTATTACGTTATCTCTCTTATTCTTAATTTTAATCTTATTGTTATCATCATCATCATCATCATTTTTGTTATTCATATTATTATTGCTAGCAGTACTGTCGCTACCATTCCTACTTTTATTACTGCTACTCTATTGCCACTATTATCATTAGAATTATTATTTACAACTCTGGTCTCCAGTCGCGTTGGAGACTGCGTCACGATCACGATCACGATAGGTATTTAGAAGGAATTCCGCACGAATACCGCGCTCGCAAACGACGAGAAACGAGCGGTACTGCAAATTTCTCAAGTGGGTAATAACCAAGCGCGCATAAATATGGAATAAGATGAAGAGAAAGAAATTGTGGATGAAGAAGAAACGATGCGAGAGGGTGAACAAATGAAGATACGAAAAATGCGCAATGTTGATGGGAGAGGGTTTTTGGGGGACGGATCTTTCGAACGTTGCAATCAGATGAGGGGATCGGGTTTCGAGTCGGATCGCGTTAGGAACGACTACCGTGCTCCGTTGGTCGTTTTAGAGCGTTAAACGAAGCACCGTGTGAGCTCTCAGTGACTGCCAATGTTCCGCAAAACTACACCCGAAGAGATCGCGTCGTTGCTTGGGTCCTGGATCAGATCGAAATTTCTCGACAGTAAGCAAACGTGAAAGGGGTCGGGCGTAACTGTCACACCGGCGTTGCCGCGCAAACTCGGCAAAGATGCACCCTTCGGTGATCTTAAATCGAACGTGTGCATCAACGAGCTGAAGAATAGGAATAATTCCATGCGTGCCAGCACGTCGCCCAGGCACATGCGCCTGCCGACGCCGAATGGCATAAAGTATTCCGGTTTCTCGACTTTACCTTCAGCAGAGAGAAATCGACTCGGCCGAAACTCCTCGGGCGCCTCCCAAAGTTCCGGATCCATGTGTACCGCGTGCAGTAACGGCACCACTTGCGATCCAGCCGGTATCGTGTAACCATGTAACGTCACATCCCTGAAACAACCGTAAGGTTCCCAATTCCATTAATCTTACCATCCTTCTCCCCACCCAACCCCCTCTTTCCCCCTTTTTAATCGTTTCTCTGTCTCCTCTTTCTTCTCTTCCCACCACCGCACCGCCGTCCGCCCCCTCCCCCACCTTTCTTGCCACGCTCCCCCCCCCCACCCCCCCCCACCCCCACCTGCCTGCCAAATTTCCCAGTTGCCACGGACACTGTCACACATTCATCTCGCATTTAGGAGGCAAATTTAATAGAGATGCGTCCTATGGTCGAGCGATATAACTGAATGGGAATAAGCGACACGATTCCGGATTCTCACGTAATATGTAGCTATCTATTTTTCAAAGTGCTTGCCTTGGAGAAGCAAATACTATAGGGTAAGTAGGGATCCGCGCTGTTCTGCTTTCACTTTCGCCGCTGCATCGGTCGTGTTGAGCATTTCAACGCCCCGAGATTCAATGCTACAAATCCTCGATACGGATAAAGACGTGTAAAAATGCTGAGCAACGAGAGACGATAATTACCGTGTAGTTGCATGAGTGGTTCCCAAAGGCACTATGCTGGATCTTCGGAGAACTTCTAGTATCGTAGCTTCTGTAATTGGAAGAAAGGGCAGATCTTCTAAGGCTGGCATCCTCGAACGTCCCACAACCTGATCCAACTCCTCCCGTACCGCGACAGCCGCTTCCGGATGATGCAGCATCAAGATTATTGCCCACTCCAACGTGGTTTTTACCGTTTCCATACCAGCAGAGAATAAGTCCCCAAGAATCTGTTGCAACTGGCGATCTGATCGGAGAAAAGGAGAATTCAATTAGTCGGACCGTAGCCAGTACAATTTCCATAATTGTAAGAGACTTTGAATGCCTTGACGCTCACCGTGATTCTTCCCTTGAAAGAGCAATGCCGCGCGGCCTTCTCCCTTTGCTTTCTCGATCTCGAGTAAGTACGCGTCGACTAGGTCTCGCACGGTACTTTGGTCGAATGTCGCTCTGTGTTGGTCGACCGTCTCCTGGAAAAAGTCTGCCATTTCCGCGCGATTCTCTGATATTTTGTTCCGAATCTTCTGCAGGCAAGGTAAATACCGCATCACCGGTATAAAGTTCACTGCAGCCATGCTGCCAAACAGCTTAAACCCCTCCTCGATTAGGTTCATAAATCTCTTGAACCTAGCGTCGCCGTGTTGAAAGCGCACACCCATTATAATCGAGCAAATTACGTTGCTAATCGACATTCCAAGAGAGGCTGATACATTGGTCGGTGCACCTCGCCTTAACCCCAATCCACGTAGAAATGTGTTAACCTCGCGCTAAAAATTAAGGCATAATGTTTCGGTCAACGACCCGCGGACTCCAGCAATCATACCACTGATTACTTGCAATTAGTCTTATTGTTTGTAGTACATATAAGAAATAAACGGGCGCGCGAAGAGGGTGGATGGATAGATGAAATTTAATTTATCCTCCAAAAACACTCACCATTATTCTCGATTCCATAATTTTCTTTCCACCGCCCATATAGGTCATGCCAAAGCTTCTCAGTTTATCGTGTAGAAATTTTCTTTGATCTTTCCACATAGCACCCTCGGTGTTGATAATACCTAGGAGAGAGAAAGATTTGATGTTTAATTTGAAATAGAGCTATTCCAACATGTAGGTCTGGTTCTATTGTTGATTAATTTTTTCGTTTCTACAAACATTCACGGAATCGAAAAAGTCGGTGGTGCGGTTCAATTTATATTGATAGTATAAGAGAAGATAAGATCATATTGGCGCGTGCAAAGGCGGGAAAGCAACAAGGGGACACGGTGAAATGGCGCGAATGCGCAGAGGCGCAAAGGCGCAAAGTTCTGATAAGACTGATGATTGTCACGCGTTGCGTACTTACCATATCCACCGAGGATATTAATGAACTCGGTGTGTGGCCTTCCAGTGAACTCCTCTCGGCGAAATGTGTCGCGAATAGTGCGATGATCACTGAGAACGACCACCAGTTGCGTTCCTAATCGCGCACTGAACATTGGACCGTACTTTTTCGCGAGCTCGCCGTACTGCAGGTGAACGTCCCCTTTGAGAAATGGCAAATACCCAAACACGGGTACGCCCCATGGACCCGGAGGCAGGGCACGCACGTACTTAAGCCATTGTAAGCACCTTGCCACCAATAACACACCGAGAAAAACCAGAAATGTATAAAGCACCTCGACTCTCGTGCCACCCATAGCTTGCCAGGTCCACTGTGCCGTGTGTTCCACCAGCATCGCGGTATCTATAGGGATCCTTCACTTTTATTTCCGGTCCAGCCAAAGTACCCTCACTTCCCCGGCGGCTTTTCAACAGCCGGCGTTGTCAACCTCCTCGGATATCTAACTGCAGCGAATTATAATCCCCACGGGTCAATAACTCCTTCCTTTCTTCTTTCTTCCACCGTTTCCACCACTCCCTCTCGCGGTTCGTGCTTATCGTCTTTCCTATTTTCCTCGATGTCTAAACTTGTAGAAAGTACTTTTTCACACTTTTCCTTTTTCTTCTTCCTTTCTCCTCCTCCTCCTCCTCCTCCTTCTCTTCTTCTTCTTCTTCTTCTTTTTATTCTCCTTCTTCTTCTACTTCTTCTTTCTTCTTCCACCTCTTTCTCTTTCTCTTCCTGTTCCCCTTTCTTTTTCTCTTTCTCTTTCTCTTTCCCTTTCTCTTTCTCTTTCTCTTCCTGTTCCCCTTTCTCTTTATTTTTCTCTTCCAGTTCCTTGTTGGCTACGCCAGTCTTGGCGAAGCAGAAAAAGTGCCGGAGGACCTCGTACTATGTATAAACTTGTCTAACTTAAGTTCGTCTCAGCACGGGCACGAGTTTCCTCTTCGGGACGATGCTTCCGAAATTCGCGGCTTTAAGTATCAAAGCTGATTGGACTGGTGGGGCATAATCTGGAGGGGAGGATTCAGGGAGAACGTGCGTGTATATGCCGGTGCCCGCGTATATGTGTAGGGTAGGAGGGGTGGGAGTGATTTCTGAAGGAATCCTTGGAAACGATTGTACGATTGTGTAACGACCAGGAAGATTTAACCGGAATGCGAAATAGACCTAGCATAAGAGGCTCGGCGATAACTATTCAGGCACAGGGATTCGGGTGGATGAACGCGGGCTGGCAAACTCACCACTCTGCAGAGAGGCAGGACGGACAATTGAGAAAGAAACAGCACGACGGTAATAATTTGATAAGGGAAGTAAATCGCAAATGGGATAAGTACCTATATGCTGGACTGTTATGCACACGCACTGGTATGCACACGCACTGGTTTTGTGGCTGACAATCAGTACGAGGAGGGAAAGAGGCGGGATTGGAAGGGGTGCGCGAGACGACTAAACACTTGGCCAGATAAATTGTACAGGTGGGTAGTATGTACGTCGGTTAGTTTGGCAGACAAACTGGTAGGTATGCAGCTAGATTAGAATTGGGAAGAGCTAAGAAAGAAAGGAAGATGCGAAAGAGAGAACGAGAAAGAGGAAAAGGAAAAGGAAGAAGAAGATACGGAGGAAAAGGAAAAGGAAAAGGAAAAGGAAAGGGAAAAGGAAAAGAGGAAGAGTGACAAGTGCGGTGGGGACAGGTGGGTGAATGGGTGGGGATGGATTGGGGGTGGGTGGGTGGGGGTTTAGGGTGGGGTGGGGTGACGTGAGGCGGGGTGGGGAAAGGACAGAATGAAAGAAAGGAAAAAAAGTCGGTCACCGCCGCAACCGAATTTGCCGGCGCTCGCTATGTCGTGAGTCGTGCGAGCCACGGGAAGATTGAGTGTATACTAACATACACCTTCTTGTCCTTGCCCGTCTTATATAGTGACTCATCGACCGGCCCCCCAGCGACTCTAAACGGTCCCCGGATGCCTCCCAACTGCCCCCGGCAGTCCCTGGATATGGTGGGGCAGCGGCACAAAGAGTAGCAGAGACAAACGCAAAGGAGCGGAAGAAGCCAAGAAAGACGGCGGGCTGTTGAAAGAGTTAGCACGATGCGAGACTCAGTGGGGGTAAAGCGTGGGTTCTACCTTCAGGATGGTGGATATGTACTTCCGTTGAGGGTGCGAAGGCGGGCTAGGCTCCTTGTTCCTTGGTCTCGTTGGTTGGAAACCACGAGGTCTCCTCTCCCGCCAGATTGGTGGGGGATTCGGGCCCCCTGCAGGGATTCGGAACCATCTCCTTGTAGTGGGGTTCGCCACCTAACCCAATGCATCGACCCCAACGTATGCAACTGTCTCTGCATCTTACTGGCAAAGGATCCGCTTTGGGTGAATTTCCTTCGCGTAGATTGGATGGAACGGTAGTAGATACTTACAACAGACAATTAGTCAGAGAGACCGTTGTGTGTGGAGGAGAGGGTAGCTACTAAAATAACAATAAGCACTTACTAAACACAAGCCGACAGACTCTACAGCGGAGAGGGTCCACAGGCAGAGTAGGTATGTAGTGTGTACACTGTACATACCAGAAGTATATGCCTAAATAGATACATACCTACCGTGGCACGCGGTAACAAGAGAAACTACACGCTATGTACCTACTTTGTTCGCATTGTGACTTATAAGCCGGTAAGGTAACTATCATTGAATTCACATCTGGCTCTCGTTGTCGGGACATACGGAGGCATAGGCACGAGATTGAGCACGTGTTAGAAAAGTTGCGTTAGGCCCGGTGCAGACATTTGCGAGCGGTTTGTGCGAGAGTTTGCAGCCGCGCGCCGCGGCACTCTGCCGGGCGCGTTTTAGCAGAGCGTAAATTTATATGAAGCAGTTGACACGGGAGGCGAAGTTTTCAGGCTACTGACGGCATGTTTGCGCCTTGCGGCTCTAGAGGCAACATTCGTTCTGTCCAGTTTCTTCAAACGAAACTCATTTAACGGCCCATGCTGACCCAGACCTGGCCTCCGCAGAGCAGTCGCAGTTCTTCGGCGGCTGGGTCATTGACCCAGTTCGTATTCTTTCTCGATAGCCACGTCCGGTTTTCACCAGGGACGGTACCAGAAATATCCCTTTTGCTGTCGGGGACGAGCATTCTCCGGAGCAATGCTCTCGGAGTCGAAGGAAAACGCGTCTCGTTCGCGCGATATCTACGTAGGTATGCGCAGGTATCTTGTCGGTAGTGACTTGCATAAATTCGCCGAGCGGGCGATAACCGATAACCAACCCTTACCAATTCACCCGACTGTCGTACATTTACGTAGCCGATGATCCATCGGGACTTGTCGGCAGGTAGCGATTTCGTCAAAAACATCACCGACAGTTTATTTCTAGCTCTCCTTTTGTTCCTGCTGCCTTGTTGCGACCAGTATCGATGCAAACGGATCAACAATAATTAATCAGGATGAAATTCCTTCTATTCTATATAACACGTTCACTTCGCTATCCAACCAACGTTCAGACGTGCCTGCGGTATGCGTTTACATAATTATTATTATGACAGAATACGTGCTACCGTATCGAGTGAAGTACGCGTAGTCGACGAGACCTTCGTGCCTTAAAATTTTATATTAACTGTAATATACAATTTTATATTAATTATAAAATTTTAGCTAATTTATTGTAACTTAACTGATAAGACCGGGCGACGAATGTCACTGAAAAAATTTAAATCAACCCTGGTTTATGCTTATGCTTATGCTTATACTCGTGCTCCTGGCCGTGCTATGTTTGCGAGTAACCCCTCGGGACTGTTTTCGCCATTAAAAAAGAATATGTACCGTTCGAATGAATGTTTCGACGCTCGCTTTGGGAATTGCATGCTCGGCGCGACGCGACGCGACGCGACAACCAAACGTCCGGTTTCGCGACTTTTCTTTCAGCATTTTAGAGCCGACGTAACTCGTTCGAATCAGTTTACAAGACCGTTCGACTAGTACACGTCTATTTGATGATTCGCTTATACTCGGCAAAATTAGATTCGTCCACTCCAGTTGAATCACAGAGTCCGCCGGAAGGCTCGTATTTGACGAAGCATTGTAGAATTTTCGAATTTCCGAGGAAACTGACAGATGGTATACACTCGGAGCATCGAACTCGGTCGGGGAAACGAGAGGAAAATGATTTAGGTACCGATTACTCATACCGACCACTACCACCTAACACCATCAACAACAACGCAACAGATACAGATTCTCGAAAAAGGGACACCGTCGCGAATGTCACGACAGGCTACATAAGTACGACATAGGTACATACTCGGCCGGGGTGATACGCTGCAAGCTGCAATGTTACGCGTGCCTCGAGATAAATGCTCGACCGTCAAATGCTTCGGAATGCATCGCGTGTGTGTGTGCACGCCTTGGTTTCACAGCGACGGCAACGCAACGCAACGCAATCGGAGGTGCATTCTTCGTTAATTGTTAAATATGAAAATCCCGAGTTTTTCTCGCAACTGCATTATTAGGTGTACCGATGGTACATACTTGCAATCTGGAAGGCGAATCATCGTCACTCGATTCGGAATTATGATGCTTGAAAAAACGAGAGTTCGACAGTGATTCCTCGGGCACCTACGTAGCTAGATCGACGAAGGAAACGTGGCGTGTAACTGTTTGCCGGGAAGGATAAGCTGAATGCATACTAGACAGCCACCTGCTACCTACTACCTAACAGTGAGCGGTATATTCGCGTACTCGTACTATTACTATTATAACTGTTACGTACGATAAGAACGGGCGTATGCAAACGTGATCGATCCTTTCAATGCGTGCATACGCGATAAATAACTCGTTCCTGTAATCGTGCCTGCGATTTCTGATTGTTTACATGCGAGGGCATTGCCCAGATGCCGTTTACCTTACGTACATTCCAGGTGTTAGCACCCCCTCCTTTGCGATTTCAACCTCCTACCGCTTTCAACGTGCCTACGACGCGTACAGGATAGTCACGATAGTCACGATACACGAATCACACATGAATACGATCCACGCGTGCTTGCTTGCTCTTTCACGCCTACGAACATGCCACCAGCCACGGGCTACGAAACGTGGACGGGCTGCATAGGAACCACGAGCAAGCTAAACTGGCATCGGGGCATCGAGACAACGAGACATCACGATATCGAGACCACGACACTCCACCGTTGGTTCCTACCCGAACGCGAACCCGAACGGTCACTCCTATGCCCCCCAACTCATCTGCAAGTCCGCACAACGCCTCTCAATCTGTCCAACCACTTCGTTCCAATACGGTTCCTCTTTCATCATGTCCGCGATTTCTTTTCAGCATCCGAGCAGGAGCAATCATGTTTACACAATGACAAATTATTTTCCCTCCTATTCGAATGTACAGAAATATGTCTGTGATATTGGATGAAACTCTGCGTCGCGAGGCGTCGCCGTCCACTCGAGCGTGACCCTTAAAACTTTTGAGAATTCAATATAAATTCTTAAGAAAAAGATAAAAAATATTTTTCCCCACGAAAAAAGGATAAAATCATATACATCAACACAATAATTGTATTAATTTGTTTAAAATTTCGCTTCCGACACAAGATGGGGACTGTTTTACAGATTATAAAAATGCCTTTACTTTGTGGTTTAGGTGTTCGCCATCAGACGGTGCATCGCGCACACGCTGTCACATTTATCTCTTTAAAAATATTCTTTTTGCGCATTAAAGTGAACGAAATGGCGATTAAAAATTAAATTAAAAATTAACTCTATATTCATTTATTACTTCAGAATATGTGTCTGAAAAAGGGCCTGACTTTGGGTTGTTTAGGGTTACCTACCCCCTTAAGTGGTACAAGTGTCTACAAATAGGTACGCGCAATGTTTCACGAGCACAAGTTGATTCGACAAAGTTTCAAGACCACAGTATACATATGATTAAAATTAATTAGCTTTCGCGTTAGTCTTACTGCCCAAAGATTAGCATTATTGTTAGTAGAGATCGCTAAAGTGTTTAATGGCGCGACTAGGGCTAGAGTAAATATACGTCCCAATGCAAAAGGAAAGGATTCTCTAAAATATTTAAGAATTTTTGGCAAATTTCATGATATCCGCGTGCGTACAATCCATCTTCGAACGGGTTTCCTTTCTAACGGCTAATAACGGACCCTGACTGGTCAGGTACGAGAAGACGTTTTTCGACTGTCCGTTATTCTTCGTCCGGGGGCCGTCCCTCGAATTTTCTCCAAAAGCCCTACTTCGATCCGTTAGAAATCACGGCGAGTACACGCCGCGCAGCAAACTATCTACGTATGTGTGTATGTATATATGTATGTATGTAATATTCGGCTAGTCGTTAATCGAACAAGATATTCGTTACGACCACCCCCGCTGCGCTTCTTTTCAAATCCGTACTCCATTAATTTCCAACAGCTGTTTTTACTGCGAGCTGTGTTTATCCGGCCCGTGGCTGAGTTTGTTATTTTTCACTGACGTGCACGAAACGAATGTGATTCTCGCGTGGCTAAGCGCGACGCGACGGCATAAAATGTTCGCGCGAGGCTTCGTCCGAAGAAGAGAGGAGGACGCGAGGGCGCGAGGACGCGTAGATCACGGGTGTACGAGTCCATGCGATGTATTGCAAGCACGTGTAATACGTGCGAGTACATACGTAACACTCTTGGGGCAATGCCGGGTGAAGGACCGAACGATGCGTCGCGTCGGACGGATGAACTGGTTGCCCGGTTGGTCGTGTGCTCTGCTCGGTTCCTCGATCGTTCGCCCGTTACCATCACTGACCACTGCCAACGGGTCGATAACCCTCAGACCTCTTTCGCAGCCGAAATTTTCGAAGCTCATTCTAGCGTATCGAATCGAATACGCCGCGCAGTCCCTCACCGCCCACCACCACCTTTCACCATCCATCACCACTCCATCACCACCCATCACCACCCATCACATACCAAAGCGAAATCGACTCGCCTATAGTCGATAGGGGCGGGGGCGGGGGGGGGGGGGTGGTGGAGGGGGCCATACGCTACGGCCATAAATTTAGCGATCTTAAAATATCCGCTAATTTTTCACCAGCCAGCAGACAGAACGATTCTACCTACTTTCGAGCGTAACAGATTCCCCCGCGTTACGTAACGAGTGCGAAACCACTGGCTAAACCGCTCGCGCACCTTCAAACGATGCGACGTCGTGGAAATGGTTATGACAGTGACGCGGAACGTCGTGTGTGTGCTGTGTATGTACTATGTAGGTCCCTTTGCACATTGTTGATCGGTAGGTACGTCGTGTCGAGTACATTGGCTTTGCCGGCGTTACACGCATTCCTCCGCGCACCGTGTCAACAATCCTCATGACCACGACATCGGCAGCCGAATCAACTAGAGCGCAATTGCAAAAGCGGCGGTCGAAACTGCATTGTGCGTTGCAGAATTGATCGAAGAAATTCCCAATGTTTCATAACTCATAAGGAGCCAGGCGATCGGTATTGGAGAGTTTGGAGAGTAAGCCGATTGTCTTAATTCAGTTGTCCTGACTGTTATACTCTCTCGCCTATGTCCCGCCCTTTCACCGTGTACCGGCATTGCCGATTGGCTTGCAATTAGTTTACGGCCGACACTGGGACATCGGTAAATTTGCGAGTCCCGCGACAATAAGCGAAAAGACGGAACGCGACCACGCCGATCGCCGATGGAATGATAACGGCGACAAAACGGAACGAGGTAAATGACGCTATCACCTCCGAGTCCGAGCTCGAAGGAGCGCCAGGGTGAACGACCGTCAAAGTGGCATAAGTGCCGTGTATGTATACCTATGTATATGTAGGTATACACAAACTCTGCGCCAAGCTACAGCTATCGCATTCGGCTCGGTCCTTTTCACCTCAAATGACCCGATTTCAGGACACCACCTTATAATTGGCCGAAAATGTTGAAATGATCGTGCATCGTCGTCAACACACCAAATAGTAATAACCACCACCACTCTGAGGGAGTCTGCGCCCCTGCCTAGGTAAATATATATGTATATATAATGGGTAGGGTAAATCCGGGAGACGCGGTCGACCTAATATAAAATGGCTATTAAAACTAATATAGATATTACTTATTTTATCAGAACAAACCTATAAGTTCAGAATTTTATGCCGATTCAGAAAAACTGGTCGATATTTGCTTTAAAAAAATATTTACTGCAAATCGGGTTGAAAACTGAAGTCATGACATCTGACCACCTCCCCCGAGGTGCCGGGAGAAACGGTTTTCGTCGTTGGCAGGGACCACTCACATAATTATTCATGGAAAATTAATAAAGGATAAAGCAAATTTATTTACGAGTGAACAGAACAGATTCATTGATATTTAATCTGTTTACGCTAAACAAGTAAAGAACACATCAAAGAAAAAGTCAATTACCTACTGGCGATTAGCAAGGCAAATGAATGCAAAAGTGAATAAATAAACTAAATAAACAAAGATAATAATAAAATAATAATAAAAAATAAAAAATAAAGAAAAATAATAAAAAAATCATAACTTGACAATCTCTCCTTTTTGCAGCGAGAGATGGTCTTCTCGTTAGCTTTGAGAGGAAGAGTTAATATGGCCAAATACTTTGGCTGCATTGTCACTCAATATCTCTACTATCTTATTATCCCAAACATTAAACGAAAATAAACTTAGAAGTATATTTTAAATACGCTATTCATTCGACTGTTTGGCTTCTAGAGAATTAATTGGTCTGCGCTTTAATGCATTTTTACGTATAGACTCTGAAATATACGAATCGACCAACTCTCCGGCCCGACCGCGTCTCCCGGATTTACTCTACATACCTATGACACAATCTTATTATTAAAGCTATCTAAAACTATAATTTTTATCGCTTTGCGTTCCGGCTTTCGAGAACAAAAGAACGAAGGAAGAATTGGAACAGCCACCCGAGGGAAGACACAAAGAAACTAGATTTCTGCCCCGTCTTACGTACGTATGTGCCTATGTATGTATGTATGTTTGGATATTACACACCTACCCACTATAGAAGTAGAAATGTACGCGGATTAAATCAAGGAACGGTCAATGCTCGACTGACCTCAACAACAGTAAAAGTGACAAACGACTCGACTTCTTGTTCAAGTTGGCCGCGGAACTTGATTTCTCGATTCCGTTGCCCCACCACATAGCGGAACGAAGCTAATCTAGCCAAAGTTGATTAGCCTTCGATCCACTTACCGTGTGAAATGCATACCTGCGTATGAGGAAAATACCTACTGGCTCCGATAGCTTCCTAAAGAGGAAAATCCATCGCTTTCCATACCATGCTGGGGTAACAGGCTGGGAACGGTGCTCCGAGCTGCAGGAGAATAAAGATAAAGCCGTGATCGGGCGGCAAGCAGCACTAATTGTAAGAAGAATTGCAAATGCGAATGCAGGCTGATTGGTAGGGATTGGCTCGAAACTAGATCGAAATATCAACGCAAGCCTCTCAAACAGGAAACCTCGTTGCTATCTCTCGAGGAAACGTTCGTGTTCTCCGAGTCAGGGGCGTATTTAGTCAAATCACTTGTCGACGGTCGCGGAATAACGAGAACCACCTCTGGGATCGTCTATTTCATTGAACAGTCAGAGGAATTATATTTCACTGATGCCTTCTCGGTCACTGACTCGGCGCGGCGCGGCGCGGGCGTGGTGATGTCGCTTCTTTCCAATAAACGAAACACGGTCTAATTTTCATGCTCTCGTCATTCCCATCCAATTCCGGCGAAAGCAGCTCAGACTGCTCGCTCAACTTTTCTATTTTGGTTTTTAAACAAATCTTGAAAACGTTTTGTCCGCCGAAATATCCTCGGATAGCCTGCGTGTACAGACTAAGTACAGTGTGCGCGATAACTTTGATTTCTACAACGCAGAAAACTATCCGCAACAAGGTCAAAGTTAGCCGATCTCGATCCCTCGTCAATCCGTTCCTGTAACCAGTCGTTTACATCGATCGACCGATCGGTATGCGACGTGTACTGCGCACTCGCTCTTACCTTTCGGATCGCATGATCCAAACCTTCGAGAGGACGTTGACCGGTGGTGTACCAAGAGTGTAGCAAGTGTACCAAATACTTACGCACTTGCAGTCGCATGCAGGATTATGTCTGTATCGTGTATCGTGCCCACAGAAACGGAAAGGAACCGTGGCAACAATAGAACAAGAGAAGTAAGAGGAGCACGAGGAGCCACGATTAGCAAGAGGCGAGAGAGAACGCACACCCGCACAGAAAGACAGAGAATTTCTGTTTCATCTATTCGTGGACACGTGCGTCCTTTATAACCCCGAAAAGAATAAAATCGGCAGAGAGGAGCGGGAAGAAACGAAATCTGAAGCGAATAGGAAACGAAGACGTACGGTACGGTGTCTACTGTCTGGCTACGGCTACGGCTACGCGGTATACATACACGGTACACCCGCACCGAAAGACACCATCGATGCGTGCGTCCTCGCAGTCTCTCCGCGATCTTGGTCAGCTGAATACGAGCTCCTCCGTTGCACTGTTACCTTCTTAAACGCCTTAAAATCGTATGCTGAAAATTAACACCTTGCCGGTATCGTGCACAGCCTTCGGAAGGAAAGATCCCTTCAATCGAGCCAGTGCAACTGAACCGGTCTACTTCTCGCCTTTTCTCGTAATTATCAATTTCAAATGTCGCAGCAGTTGTTCGAAAGAAAGGACGAGAGAAATGAAACGAAACGAAACGAAACCGACAGATCTAATACCCTTGGGAATAATTTCACTTCCAAGGTACGAGCGATTCATCCTTTTGGAATCCAACGTGCATAATTGAATTCTATCGGAGAGAAATACACACCGATGTATGTATGTATGATGTCTGTCGAACGACCATGAGAGGCCAATCGTAATTACGTCATCGTGGCGACAGATATAGAATCACTGTCACTCTCAGCGAAAACCATAATACATGTATGTATGTATGTATGTATAATCACGGGTCATAGGCCTCATCTTCCTTCTCCACGTTTCATTGTACATATACCGTCGCGTCATCTACCGTACTATCAGTTTCAATTTCAACACTCATTTCAATTTAAACTTCAACGCCAACCTCGATCCCAAATTACATGCCCACTTAGGTATATTTTTTTCCCTCTCCCTTTTTCACAATTCATGCGAGTATACTTGTCATCGTAAAAAAAAAGAGCCAAGGGAATGGTACGCGCAGGGATGCTGGAGATAATCGAGAAACAGAACAGTAACGGAACAACTAACAGCAGACGGATGGAAGGAGGCAAGGAGGAAAAAGAGGTAGAAAACATTTTTCCTCTTTTTTTCCATGTATAACATGTTTACGTTAGATGTAAGAAGGAATGCGAAATCCTTCTTGCCACTGTATAATTCCAGGGACAATTAATTATATCCTATCGAATGCTTTGTTTTTTTACGTCTGATTTGACGTACCTATGAAGAATAAGGTTCGTTGACCGCATGATTGAACGAGCACATTGCATTAATCCTGATTGATGACGGAGTAAGGTAGGGTGGGGCTAAAAAGTCCCGTTTTTCTTATACACCTGTGTAATATTTAGTATTAACAATCTAGATATATCTGGTGTTATTTTGTATAAACCATAACTATTATGCTTTACGTTCACGAAGTTCGTTTGTTGATACTGTTATTTTTTGTTGAGTTATACCACAAAATTTTTGTCAATGCAAAATGGACTTCTTGCCCCACGCACGGGCCAAAAAGTCCATTGCATAGAGTAGAAAGTCCCTAATGCCTGTTCGTGTAAAATTAAACTAAATAAGTAAAAAACTCTTTTCAAATCAACAAATATTTATTAAACCAATCAAGGGCGTCCGTAGACTTTTTTCCAGGAGGTGATGAAAAATATAGTAATGAAAAAACGAGTAGCCCACTTGCTTTTTTGAACTCATTTGGTAGTGCCAATTTAATTAAAAATTTAAATCCGAAATTTAGAATTATTCACTTTTTTAGTATAAACTTAGTAAAGACCACTTTTTAAAAATAAGCGATTTTTTCTTAAAAGCCAGGGGCGGGCAACTGCCCCTTTTGCACCCCCCTCCGGACGCCCATGAAACCAATTCTTTCTGGTATACAATATTGAAAGGAAAGCATGACTTCTTTACCAAAAAATAAGAATATAACTCAGAGGCACACTTTGAACTAAAAACTAAAAACAAAACGCTCAACTACAATAAAGACACTATTTAAAGACTTTGGCATCATTCCTTTATAGTTTGGCCATCTTATTATGAAAACAAATGATAAAATATATATTTTCAGTCTGAGGGACTTTTTACCCGAATGGTACCTCTATAGTTTCTGCGATATATAGTTAGAAAATATTATCATTCAGCAATAAACAATATCATGCACACATTACTAAAGGAACATACAATCTTAACGTGCTTGGCTGATACGCTTTTAAACTGTGGTTTACTTCGTATAAAACAACAAAGTCGACGTATTTCTTTTAGTTTTCGATACATAAAATAACGAAGGCGTCGTGTAATTCGCACGAACGTCCAGGAGCGACTGGCGACTCTGTGGTCACCTCCATTTCTTCTCGCCTTTTACTTAGTAGTATACTTAGGGTTGCCATAATTGCCAAGCATTGATACGGGACGTTTAAGTGATAAATAAATAAAACATGAAGAAAGTGGGTAGGTAATGGTTTATTTTACTCTGTAAAATATTTCACGGGAACAGTGATATACGGGACAGTCCCATATATACGGGACGTATGGCAACTCTAACAAGGAGAGTATTTTAGGTGTCCGCCTCCGATCATTTCAATTTTTGGATATGTTATAGAGGACCGAAAAATAAGAAATACGTGTTTTTTCATTTTTCCCCGTTTTCATATTTGGGGGGTGAAAATTGCGTTCAAAGTTAGGGTTGAAAAATCATTTTTGTGGAATATCTCGAGAACTATTAGAGATAGGGGAATAGTGTCAATGGACGAATTTTGTGTCTTTGAATGCGAAATATGACTGACTCACCAGATTTTCAAAAAGTCCATTTTGTCCACAAAAATGATTTTTCAACCCTAACTTTGAACGCAGTTTCCACCCCCCAAATATGAAAACGGGGAAAAATAAAAAAACACGTATTTCTTATTTTTCGGTCCTCTATAACATATCCAAAAATTGAAATGATCGGAGGCGGACACCTAAAATACTCTCCTTGTAAGTATACTGCGAAACTCAATACATTGTTTAGGAATAGAGATTTTGAATTCGGGACTTTTTACCCGCCGGAATACCTACATATTTAGGTGGGAATTACTTTCGGCACGCGATGCTCGATAGTAAATATACAGTCTTTTTAAACTCGGAAGATGTAGAGCAAGGGAGTGGGGGTGGAGGGTAGGTTGATCCGAAAACGTTGTAACCGCACCACTCTACAGACATTGTAACACCTATGTATGTATAAGTATATATCGTAGTCCGTAACGCGTGCAGCGCTCTGCGTCTTTTTCCTGTGTGACTGGAATTCTATGCTCTGCAGCAAAAGAGATTCGAGGGACCGTTTCGAGGGCTTGCCGAGCACAGCGTTAAATAAAAAATGTTGGAATAAAGAGAAGCCGAGTGCCATAATTGTATGTATCTGGGTATTTGGGTAGTCTCTGTTTGGTAACCTTGGTTATAACCTCGTTTCGAACGGTATGGCGCGCGCGTTTGACCGTACAACCACGAATCACGACAGTGACATTTATGCAAACCATCGAGGCTCGAACTTTGGGCCAGAACTTTTCTGATTTCCGAAATCGAAACCAGTGCTTTCGCGACGATTAACGGCCCCGTGCGCGCAGTCGCAGACGCACATTCCTATTCTCGCTTTCGAAATTCATTGCTTCGACTTTACGCAACGTTACTTGGACTCTTGGAGTCGCTCTTTCTTTCGTTACCGTTGCTAACGCCGCGCCGCTTCCAATCACTTCGTCCACGTAAACTCGAATCTAAAAACTCCTTCGAATTCATCACTGCGTTGGCCGTTGAGACTTTTATTAGGCAGTCTTTCGGCGACACAGAATGGACAATGGCTAAAAACACGAAAGTTGCAGGGTGGTAATGTACAAGCTTGTTGTTTAGAAGCTGCTTCGGAGCGCGCAATCCTGCCGAATCCTACCGAATTCTACTGAACGCAAGTGTTACATAGAACGTTACGCGCGACGTTAATGCAGGTCAAGTTCTGCGAGGTCGCAGCAATCTCTCGTGATTCGGTTGTCTCACAATCGGAGGAAGAGAGAAAGAAAGGAAAGAAGAAAAGACAGAAGAAAAAGATTCGTAGCGACTTGGAAGAGTTGCCGTGGTGAAAATTATACAGTTTGGTTATGTCACCATGTCACCATCAATGTTCCCCCGTACGTACATATAAAATATGTATGTATAGCCTGGCCGAAAATTCTCTGTATCAGCCCCGATCGTTTCACGTTTCACAATAGTAACGAAACACACAGTGAGAGATTCTTCAGGACCACCCTCCTGCAAACCATCCCAGTGACATATATGTATGTAGCTAATTGAGTAGCTAATTACTGTATGTAACTCACTCGTATCTGGTCTTATATAGTCACTGGTGTTTGATTCTCGGTGAAAAGAAGACGGCTAATGTCGAATTGTCAGGAATGGAAGCCAACGGCTTGCGGCTACGCCAACGGTTGCTGTTGCGGGCAAGCCACTAGCTGCGACAACTCCGAAATTATCTGTCCCGCGCGGTCCCCCCGACCAATTTGTATCGTGCCTCCAATCCGTCAGAAACCCCAATGGAAGCCTTGCTGTATTCGGAAGTACAATTACCCGTGCACGGTTCACGCAAAACCTCGAACATTTATACGGTTCAACAATTTCGACTTGGCCTCACAGTAGTGAACATACTGTCACTTGCTGCTTCCCACTGCCTGATTTATTTCTTCATTCAATCGTACAGTCACACGCAAACGCAAATGCAAACATGATCGCTGTCGCCGTTCAAGACATTTTAATAATCTTGGAAACATTTTTACGGGTCGCGCTAATGCTAGACAGTCGTAGAATATTGTTGTTCGTTCAGTTTCATTAATGACGCGTTGATGAGTCGAGACCATGCTGATCATGAGATGAATAAACAACTAAACCCCGCCCAACGTTCGTGATGTGAAAACGACCACATCGTGATCAGGATAATGAAACTTTTAAGAAACATAGAATGTGATTTCTTTGTCACATTGGCCCAGTTAGCACTTCCGTCCGTCGCGCACATCTCGTTAATGTCGTAATACGTGATACGTAATCCGTAATACATACATACGTAGGATGACTCGATTTACGCACGCGGCACGTTTACAGATTATGTCGCGGTTCTGCCATTCCGAAAATTATCGCCAGAAACATCGTGTTTAATCGACACGCGAAACGTTTCCTCTTTCGTACCGACACGGCTGCGCGTGGTCCAGCCGACTGATAACGCACGGCTGACGAATTAGTAGTAACGCGTCTGTATGGATCATCATAATTGATTGCTGTTTCGATAGTGTTCGGTGGCGAGGCCACTTGCATCCGATAAATTCGCAATTGCTTCGAAAATTGGACATTTTGTAACGGATCCAGACACGGTGACCTGACCTTTTTCGACTACCTTTCACAACGTTCTGCCCGCCTCTTTCTCTTTCGTTTCTTCTGCTGCGTTTCTGGCGCGCAGGACCTTGGCTCAGGCTGCGGCACTGTCCGAACCATCGCAGGACAAACAGAACGAACAGATCCATCCAATTCCTCACCAAAATTACGGATATTCTGATGTCCCGGAAACGGGGAACCGTCAAACAATTGTCAACTTACGATTAGTTAGCACGATGAAACGGCCAGTTTTGGGAAATATCATAGATCCTCCTAATCCTACTGATATAATAAATGCGAAAGTGTGCTTGGATGTTTGTTACTCAATCACCTCGCAACTGCGGAATGGATATTTCTGAAATTTTGTATATAAGTAGTCTAAGACCAGGAATAAACTATAGGATACTTTTTATCTCGATTTGTGTAACCGATCTGGACCAAATTTTTGTATTGTATAATTACTCTCTAGAATCCCTGCAGAAAATATAGGTTATCATGAAATCTGGACATCCCACCCCTTCCCCCTTATTTCACCCTCTTGACACTCCGTGATAATCGAAGTTTTATCCGGGCAACGCCGGGTACTTTAAGCTAGTATATGTATAATTACAGTATACATACTACGTGTATACTAATGTATATGTAGAACCAATGCCAGACGATGCTCTCCAGCCAACCTCGACAAACCACTTTCCCTTTCCCCGGCCGTATGTATTTTCAAACTAACTTATGTAGATATATAACTTTCGGGCACATAGTACCTGATAATTACGCCCTCAGCAGTCCAAGTTGTTTAGATAAATTCCGGGAAACCTCGGATGAGAGATGAGGAAGATATGAAATCGGGTAGCGATCAGATTTTGTATATTTCCAACCTTTCAGCTTTTGCTCGGTTTGGAAATTCCTAGTTTCTATCACTAGACGCGTATTTGATTACATATACATATATCCAACTACTGGACAGATGAAAATACCTGGAAAGATCATATTCTTTCCGCTTCTGTCCTACCTAGGCATGCAACAATGGAGACGTATGCCTACATCCGGCATTGTGTACGTTGTAATAATTATGTACTCGTATGTACATACAACGCAACTCTCTCATCCACTTAGCTTGGCTCGCCGCGGCACGCCACGCCGCGCCATATCCATTTGCCTTCTACTATCAAGAATTTTACCAAAAATCTAACCAGCCGTCCTGCGTCTAGAATCTAGTAGAGAGTTCGCTTTCACGCCCGGCAGGCTTTTGCGTCATTAACACAGCGAATTCGGCTCGAAACTGCTATTTCGGAAATATAAGTTAAACCTGTTCGTAGGCTATTGCGAGATTTGCTTGTACATACATAAGTAGGTACCCATGTAGCTTGAAACGTAACGCTTTCGTTTGCCGCACGTAATATGAATACAAGAAGAACGAAAATAATTTCTATACGTGTACGTAACCTTGACCGGCCGCAATCATGCTTAACCCAAAAAGCAGGTGGCCAAAAAATAGCCACCCTTTCAAGTCGGTACCGCTTCAACTGTGTACATACATAGGTATGTGTGTAAGTGCCTAACTGAATTAGATGAAACTGCTGTGTTGCAGCAACGAGCACACGAATCTAGTCGATTAGAATGCCGAGTAATGACGATTTCTTCGATCAATGATAAGGCACTTTCTGCACAACTCTATTATCCACATAGGTGTTACTACTTACAAGGAGAGTATTTTAGGTGTCCGTCTCCGATCATTTTGATTTTTGGATATGTTATAGAGGACCGAAAACTAAGAAATACGTGTTTTTTTATTTTTCCCCGTTTTCATATTTGGGGGGTGAAAACTGCGTTCAAAGTTAGGGTTGAAAAATCATTTTTGTGGAAAAAATGGACTTTTTGAAAATCTGGTGAGTCAGTCATATTTCGCATTCAAAGACACAAAATTCGTCCATTGACACTATTCCCCTATCTCTAATAGTTCTCGAGATATTCCACAAAAATGATTTTTCAACCCTAACTTTGAACGCAGTTTTCACCCCCCAAATATGAAAACGGGGAAAAATGAAAAAACACGTATTTCTTATTTTTCGGTCCTCTATAACATATCCAAAAATCGAAATGATCGGAGGCAGACACCGAAAATACTCTCCTTGTTAGATATACGTATTTGCGCAAACGCACTTATGTAACGTGTTAAGACTACTCTGCGATCCACACAATACCTATCCAATCAGGATTCACGGTTACCGCCGTTACCGGTAATCAATACAGCAGTCGATTACGGCGATTACTAACACACAGTTAGAATACCAGTGGTAGGAGGTGAACATACCTGCAATGTGAGCGTCAGCTCGCGTCAAGACGTCTGGCGCCTCCGTATCGAACGGCTGGACCCCGCGCCGCGGCGTACGGCCGTACCCCGGCATCCACCCCCGTATTCGTAGAAACGCGGGCAGGCGGCCAAATATAAACTATAAAATATAAAACATAAAATATAAAATATAAAATATAAAATATAAAGTATAAAGTATAAAATAAAAAATATAAAATATAAAATATGTAATATCGCCTGGTTGCCTTACATTTTTACACCAGCCCCCGACGCATCGCGACTTTATTCTACGCAGAATAAAATATAACACTTTCGAGTGTGTCAAATGTTCGATCTGCATAGGTAATAGGTGTAAATGTATATACTTAGTTATGTGCATTGATAGATACTATAGGATTGAGATTCTTGCTCCTTTCCATAATGCATCCTTCATGCTTCTCAGTTTTCTTTCCTCGTGCACACGCGCCAACGATTCGATTTCATCTCGGCCAAGGTTAGTCTGCGTTAATCTTCAAAACTACACGTTGTCTGCTCTGTTCTGAAGAGGCGGTAACAGAGAACTGCGTTACTGTTGGCGTTAACGCGCCTAAGCACAACCGGATACCACTTATCACAGCCCTACCGATTCGCACTATTATCGCATAAATCTGAGAGAACAGTTTCACGCGATAGCTTTCATCGCTGGCCAGTACCACCACCTATACGTATTGCTAGAGAATGTTAGAGCATAGTAAGAAGAAGGAAAAGACGGGAAAAAGACAATGCCCCGTTTAATTTTCATTCCCATTCTCAGGTAAGACCGAAAGCGGAGCTGTTATACTCTCAAGGCCGCGCAGGCTTTATTCATAAATCAGTTCTCACTTTCGTTCATTCACGTTCAATGGTATACATATAATGCCGATATCGTAACGGTCGTAAATGACGATCACGACCACGGTGACAATGATAGCAGGCAGTCCCGCTACTATTTAACATCTACTTGGTATCGACTATCGGCGAACACCGGCACCGATGCTGATATTGCTGATGCGAATTTTGGCGCTCGCGATGCTACACCTACGACCGATTGCGTAAGACGTTAAAGTTAGCACGCGCGGGCTGGGTCTCACTTTCAGCGTGTCAAGGACATCGGCGACAGACCCCGTCGGCCTAATTCCGCAAAATCGTTACCAACACGAACGGACATTAAGCGTCTCATCGATGGCTGGATACCCCACCCTCCAAACTCATCCCCCTATTTGCGCCGCCAGCGCTGCAACCTATAGGAGGTAGGTACGTTATTCTGTAGCATTTACATATCATTCCTCTTCGACTATCCACTATCCTCCATCTTTGATCGTTAAGCAACGGCTTAAGATGCAGGACAACCAAATTAATTGAATAATCAAGCTGCGAGTAATTAAAAACACCGAGCGAGAAGGAGGGTTGGATGTTTGCAACGCAGACTGAGGAGGAGGTGATTTTCTTGGCTCTGAGGAAAGTACGGGATGATAGACGCGTTGTCCTTGACACGCGAACACGCTGTCGTCGCTGTCGTCGTTGCCGCCGCTGTCGTCGCTGTCGTGGCGGGCACTCGAAAAAATTTTATTCTTGGAGCGCTGAAAGTGAAACACAGGCTATTTAGAGACAACCTGGCTGCAAACTTGGTTGCATCAAAGATGTAGGTATATTGGACATTGGTCGGGGGAAGCACAAACGATTGTCCACAGCCGTCAAGATCACGCGTCCACGAGTCCACGACTCGCGAATCATAGAGTTCGACGACCTGCTTGCTCGACTTCTCTCGTGTACACGCTTGAAAAGCCTCTATCGCTGTCGCATCGAATCTTCTTATGAATAACGTGTTTCTTCATCGAGTCTACATACGTGTCGCGCGATCCAATGCCAAAATCGTTTCAAAACCATTTGTTCGCGTGTCGCAAGCCGCGTCGCTTTTCCATCTTGAATTCCACGCACGGTATTCTCGCGTGAGAGTCCGATTTTCTTCCTTTTAGGTACTCGTTATTGATTAACGCGGCTGGGCGTTCCTTTATATTTATAAATGTGCGCGTACCGTACGAAAAACAAGCGACAGAATTTTAAGTAGGTAGTATAGGCAGTAAGCTGACCAGATACCTACAATTAGCCACACTTGCCAAATCCACTATCCCACCAGCCACCAGGCGGCGCAGAATTTTCTCAATTTTCCTCAACGAAAACCAACAATTCTGTCCTGATCTGCCGATCAATCACGATCACCGTTGCGCCAGCTAACAATAAGCAGATTTCAATTTCATTTCCCATTCAACGGCGATAGGACGTCGTCATCCGATTCTGTGCTTGCATATTTATCGTGAATCGCGCGTGGCAATGATCCACATAATCTGGCATATCGAGGAGGCGCCATCGAGGATTCCCACACCAAGTGAATCGAGTGAATCGAGTGAACCAAGTATTACACGCAGAATTTTGCAGTACAAGTGGAATGTTTGAAAGAAAAATTCGGATAGCAAGAAATGAAGAGAGAAGCGAACCGAAGGATACAAATCGGTATTTGGTGCAACTCGTTTCTCTGTCTTCACGATCAGGTTTACCGACAAGACAGACGCTTACTAGCCGTGTCGCTGACACTGGCATTGGCCTACTCTCTCCGGTCGGTGTGGTTCGTTCTCCTGGCTTACCTTCGTAGTCTCGCTTTCTTTCGTATCTTTTAGTCTTATCGCCACTCGGACGCTCTCTCCTCTGTTCTCATGCTCGCGAGAAACTTGGATACTTGAATCGAAACTGAAATTCCTACGATACCAGGAATACGCATACGTAGTCCTCCATGTAGCAGGGCTGGCACAGTAAGAAAAATCAATTAAATAAATCAAGAATCAGTCGAAGAGCCTGAGGCGGAGATGAGAAAATGCTAAACTACTAATATCTACAATAATTCGTGAGAAATGAGTATGGATACATACTTGGCTACCCGCAATAACGTGCGTCTATGTACCGACTACCTACCCGTGATACCTAACGTAACGCGAGAAGACAAAATTCCACAAGCCTAACGATAATACACATATTCTGTATATTTCTATAAAAAGATTATGAATCGATCGATGTCGAGCGTGCTGTCTGATGAGAAAGGGAAGACAGAGGCAAGGCAAGAAGGAGATGATTGCGAAGCAACGATAAGACACGAAGCCTCGGTTTTCGGAGTGACCTAATTTTCAGCGGGAAAAGTTGTCCGTTTCATGTTCGTTCGTTCGGTTGCAAGCACGCGAGCCAATTGACAACTGACAAATGGGCGAACAAGCTCGCGAGCTTGTACAACTTAGAAGAGCGCGTAAACGTAAACGCAATTTTTATTTGCTGACAGTGATATACCCAAGTAGGTACCCACTCCTTATGTACCACAACAAAGTACTCTTTTCCTCGTTCAATACGATCTGTGCGTGCATAGCATTCCGGAAATAGGTACTTAGGTATACCTACTTAGAGGAGGTCGAAAAGCGTAGGCAACTAATGCAACTATGTATGATTTGTTGAACCTTCTTATTAGCACGGAATCACAGTTTCTTTCGTGGCATGCCAGTACCTTTATCCCATGCCGACCAAAGCTCCAAAACGATCGAAGAGACCAAAGTGCGGTGCAACGACCGGCCATCAAGTAGGTCGGTTGTGGGCGCACGCAATCGTCGCAACAATTTTGAAAAACTGTCGTTCTACTTATACATGAAAGCACTTTCACGGTCGCTAACCCCAAGTCGACGATCCAAATCGTGTAGTTATACTACTTTCCGTCTACTTACAATTAGCTACTTGCGCCACGATAGCAGCTATGTACCTAATTACAGTGACTCGCAGTGAAAATCGTGCACGTCGTATCGTAAGAAATATTGACTCGGTACAATTATGAAATAAGGAATTTCGTTGAAAGGAAATTACTAATCTATAGTTTAATTCTTTGTCATTACTCACACTTAACAGAACAAATTAAACACTATTTTTTATTAATGAAAGAAAAAAACGATAACGTCATTATACGCCAAATCCTCACACTCAGAATCGTACAAAACAAGATACAGCATATTTATACAGTAAAATATATATTTAGTATGAAAAATTACTTCAGTACTTAGTAGGATAACCGTTATTATTTATAACTGCCTGCAATCTTCGTGGGATAGATCGAACTAACTTTTCTAGGAAACTTGAATATTTTCTCATGCTGCCCGTATCGTGGCTTTTAATTGGTCTTTGCTTGATTTTTCATGTTTATTTACTTGTAGTCAATTCACGCCAAACATGCTCAAATATATTTAAATCGGGTGATTGAGCTGGTGTGTGAATAACTTTGGGGTAATTGTACAGCAGCCATTCTTGAGCGATTCTTGATGCACGTTTCGGGCCATTATCACTGTAAAACATGAAGGAATCCAACAGTTCCAACTTTTGAGTACTATTTTTCAAATGCGTTTTCAAAATATTTAAAGACCACTTATCCATATTACCTTCAATAATTTCCAGATTTCCAATTCCTACGGCTAAAACGCAGTCCACACCATAACGCTGCAATTGTCGTGTTTAATTGTCGGATTTAAATTTTGTACTTTCCAGTCTTGATTTGCTTTCCGCTGAATTCTTATTTTACCGTCATTTCCAAGCAAGTTAATTTTACTTTCATCTGCAAAGATGACGTTTTTCCAAAAACTGTAGGAGTCTTTATTAATATACGTTTAGCGAACTCCAATCTTTGTCTCTTATTCTTGGCACTTACAAGCGGCTTTGATCGGGCTAAACGATCATTATATTTATTTCTTCTTAAAATTCTTCTAACATTTTCCGCACTCACAGATTTTCCAAGATATTCTTCAATGTCAATTCCGATGGTCGGAGCACTTAATTTTGGATTTTTTTTACATTTTGAAGTAGCCACCTCTCATCAGCTTCGGTCAATTTCTTCATCGGGTTGATTTTTATTTTATTTCGTAAACGGTTTTCTTGTTTGTAACTTTTTATTATGTATTATATAGTAGAAACACTTCTATTCAACATTTTAGCAATGTCTCTATACGATACATTATTAATAAAATTCCGCCGTTGTTTATTTTATATTTAACTTATTTATTCAGAGAACCGTTTTCCACTAACCCAATCGAATTCGACTGAACGCCAAACAATAGAGAATGCTATCCTGCAGTACGATTCTGAGTGTGAGTGCAATATGGCAAGTTAGGAAGTTATTGTTTTTTTTTTCATTAATAAAGAATAATGTTTAATTTTTTCTGTTAAGCGTGAGTAATGACAAAGAATTAAGCTATAAGTAAGTAATTTCCTTTCAACGAAATTCCTTATTTCATAATTGTACCAAGTCAATATTTCTTACGATACGACGTGTACAATTTTCACTGTGAGTGACTGCATCTATGTAGCTGCTTTGGTTCAAGTAGCCTTCCTAATCATCTCTCACACATTTGACTTCGCCTGCAAAGTTTTTCATCTGTGTACCTATGTAGTCTGAATCACGTGATAGTGGTAGATCTACATACATACTTTGTACTGCATACTCTAGTAGCATTTATTTGTTGGGAGTTTGCGCAGTAACGCGAAATATTCTACAAAATATCATCATTCGACCTTTAGACTTTTTCCTTAAAATTTCACATTCGTCTTAAGACAGACGTCCTCATTACGTATTTATAAATAAGAAAAGAAAAATCACAATTTGGAATATAGTAACAGGTTTTTGGATGTAGCAAATTTTCTGACGTTTGTAAGACGACATTTAATCATCGTTGTAAATTTTTTGTTAATTAAACGACCATAGTAATTGTTGGCCCAACATTGAATATTCGTAGGAAAATTGTCGTAACTTTTTGTTAATTAACCAACCATAATAATTGTAGGCCCAACATCGAATATAGTAGGCCCTATGTTGGGAATTTGTAGGCAAAAACACTAACTATATCCCTACTAATTCCCAATTGTTGGCTACTGTTGACCATCCAAAAATGCTACTAGAGTACATCCTGGCCAAGCCCGATCACGTTTTCCATTATGCAGCACTTGGCATTGCCTGCCCTATCGATCGTTTCGCTTTTACATTTATTCTGCTCCGCAGAAAATGCTTACCCTGAAAGTTGCCCTACTGTCTCCTCAATAGTAATAAAAACGAACATAGGCATGTACATCATGAGAGTTTAGTCGTCATTACTTGCGGAAAGCAACTGTAAAACTGATCGCGCGGACCTACGTATGTACTTCAAAGCTATCGATCCACCCCTTCACCTTTAACTCTTCTGCGGAGGTCACTGTTTATCGTACTGTAAAGCAAAGAAATTCTGATGACTTGCTAATAAGAAAAAAAAATACAAATGACTCTGCCGCTTTCTTCTTCCTAGGCCTAGGCCGTCACTCGTTTCATAGCCGCCTCTTCCGAATCGAATAGAGTCGAATCGAATTGCATGGTTAACTGTGAGGAGCAAATCGTCCAATCGCATTGCGAACTTATAAAAATGCAAACCGTTTCCCGAGTAACCTTGGCGAACAAGTAGGTCACCGAGGCTGTCGGCGATAGTTTTCCCGCTCACAGGTTGTCAGTGACGAACCTACACCGATATGGTGAATTTGCGGTTCATGGCAAACAGAATCAGCTGGGACATAAGACTAGACTCGACTCGGACGTCCATTCCCTTTCTTTCCCGGCCCTTTGATTTCCTCCTCATTTCCCTTCTCATCATATCCGAACGCGACGCACCACGTACCATGCGAACCACCATGATAAAATACGGGGCAGTTTCGCATTTACCACGGCTGTAGGTACATACATATACATACACGCACGCATATATACGTGCGCTCGTTGTGGCTGGAAGGCGATTGGAATTTTAATCGAAGAGGGCATGTGTGCATGTGTACGTGCCAAAAGAGGAACAATATTCTCGAACAATGTTAACGGCTGTGCGGAAAAGGAGTAGGGGATGAAGCTGGTTGAGGCAGGGAGGTAGTGACGTTTAAGGAGAGTAAAATGTGAGAGGAGGAAACAGGAGAAACGGAGAAGGGAAGAGAAGCACGAGTGCGGGTGCGCGCGGCTGCCACTGCATGCGTCGCTGCAGCGACGCCGTAGTACCGCAACCCGCCGTCCACCGTCCTCCCGGCGCCACAGTCTCTCTTCCCGCATGTACGGAACCGGCTGAAGCATCGTTTAGCTCTTTCCTTCCTTCTCTTCTACTTAACGTGTACATTCGGCACGCTTCCTGTAAAATGGTAAGTCGAGAATTAGGAATCAAAGCTGTAAGTCATCTATCATTTCCACCAGGCTACTCCAGCCTATACCCTTTCGAGCTGTACACACACCCACAACGGTCGTAATCCGGGCAATTAGAGTTGAATATTGGTTATCGGTGTCTCGTAGCTTGCACTCGAAAAACTTTTATCCTTGAAATCTAATCGATTTTCTTCTCGATACCCGCTCCCTCCTACTCTCCTGATATAAGCTTCTAACGCGGACGTTTAAAAGTGAACGTGCGGGGTTCATTGAGGAACCGTTCAAACTCATCGGAGCTCCTTCTCTTCCTTTCGGCACTCTGCAGTACGAAATAACGAAAGAACGATAAACACGATAAGACGGAGAAAGAGAGTTAATCCTCGGGAGGAATTAGAGTTTTTGCGAATTGCCACGAGGTCGCAGCACCTCTTGGAACTGTATTATAGTTTGCATTGGCGCGACGCATAGGTAATAGTAGTAAGTAAAGTAAGTAGGTACTAATAGTAATTTATATCTACCATGAACGAAAGTAACTAGACTTGTAGACACAGTTGTTATTGCCTATTATTATTATTATTCTACATAAACGGTGGAAATGAATATAATTAGTGGTTTGGCAAGAATCACTGCAACGGAGCGTAAAGAGTACGGATATTCCGCAGGTACTCGCAGATACACATTTGCCGAATGTCGGTCGGAAGCAGGAGCAACCGCAGCCAGAACAGCAACAGCGCCGTCAACAGAGATGTAAATACGAAGGTGACAGAGGATTTTCACAGGACGAAGAGCGAGATAATCGGAGATGGAAATCGGCGAGGAATGGAAATCCAGAAGAGATATCGGTGACAAATTTAATGGACGGAGAAAGCTTGTGCTACAGTTTAGCACTGATACGGGGCCAAGCGCCAGCAGCGTGCAAGTTCGTGACGGTGCGGAACCAGAGGAACCATAGTTCCGAATGGCCGATCGTCGCAGGTGAGTTTCGCGCGGTAATAGAACTAGCGCGTGGCTCAAACAAATTAGAAGTGGAAGCAGCCGGGCGAAGGAAGAAACTTCTCGTGATCCACGAGCCACGGATGACGAGATTGCGCGTAACCCCGGTCTACGTGATTTGCGCCGGCCACGACGGATACTTCCAAGGGCCGCAAGAAGAGGATCGGTCGCCGGAGAGCGCAGCGACCCGAATAGGTCTCGGTGCCCGACTCCTTCAAGCCCTCACGGCAGAGAAACTGAAGGAAGCTGGTCACGGAAGGAAGACGTTCCAGCTGGAGCGAGACTTGGACGGGCCGGAGTGCTTGGTGATGCACAGTATGCTCGATCTTGACAGAGCACGGGCGATGAACCAACGGGAACTTTGGGAGCTGATCGCGCGAGAACTGATGACCGGCCCTTTGGCTTCGAAAGATCGCAAGTATCTTGCATTTCTCTCTTGCACCAGGTATCAAGGTGCGCCGAGTCCGCGCACTCATGAGGATACCCTCGCAAGGACACAAGGCCACGCCGCCCTCGGCGGTGGTGGATTGGCCTTGTTCGGCTCGGCCTGCCTTCACACATGGCCCACCGGTATGGCTGAGATATTGCCGAGATTGCTGGACGTGACGCTCGTCGATACCGAACACCTGATGGACGATAGCAACTATCGCGGCACCCACGCTGGCTGCCTGGCCACCACTCTAGGCTCGGTCCTCCACGAGCTAGGTCACACCTTCGATCTTGGCCATACTCGCGAAGGTATAATGGGCCGCGGATTCGACTACGTCGACCGCGTGTTTGTCGCCGCGCGCGCCGCCGGGATCGACTGTAACCGTAATCCCGTTCTGCGAAGAGATCCGCAGCACACAACGGTCGCGTTGACCAGGCCGCTCAGCGTAACGGTCACGGTACAAGAACCGTTCGCCCTCTTAACCAGCCCTCGCAGGAGTCGTCTGCTTTCCGAAACCTCGCGGCCCTCGCCCTCGCAGAGTCCACCCCGGCTACTCGGCAGGCTATCTGCCCCCGCCAGTCCCGAACTCAATAGATCCTTCTCCAAAACTATTTTACAGCGCGGCTCCACGCAATCCGAGCAACAAATCGCTCTCGCCAACTCGCTCGCCGATCGCACATTTTGGACGCCCTCCTGCGCGGCGTTCCTCGCCTATCATCGCTGGTTCAACACCGAGATCGATAACATCTCCAGTCGGCACTCTCATGACATCCAATACGATGGAAAACGGTATAATACCTACGCATGCTCTAGCCGCTAGACCACCTATAACTACTTACATACCTATGTATACTAGGGTGGCTGTTATTTACTCTTGGTAAAAAAGATTTTCAAGATCTTCTTCGGGGCACCCTCCAGAATAGTTCCAAATAATAAAAAAAAATCTGTGTAAAGTTTGAGCCTGATCGGATAACGGGAAAAGGTGCCTGGGCCCTTAAACATTTAAATAATTATTTGACAGCTCACAAAGTAGATTTTCTATAATATCCTCCAAGTTATTGATTAAATAAAAAAATATGTCAAACAAAAGTTGTAGATCCAGACAAGGAGCATATTTTATGTTGTGTTACTTTTTCTCGTGCGACAAACGGTTTTCGAAAAAAGTCCGAAAAAATTTTTAAAAAACTCCCCTCAAATTTTGAAAGTTTAAATGCTTCTCGAACACTTCTAATTATGCAGGCAAACAAAAAAAATGGAATTTTTTCGAGGTCTATTTTTTAAACATTTATACCATAAAGATTTTTTTTTCTGTATATTTTCAGTGTTTGATATGTCATGAATGTTTTCTGAAAATTTGGGACCGAAATTTGAAAAAATATCGAAGATATAGACATCAGAAGTGAGGTATTCAAATGGATTTTTCTCAAAATCATAATGTCTATATCTTCGATATTTTTACGAATTTTGGTCTCAAAGTTTCAGGAAACATTCATGACAAATGTATCAAACACTGAAAATATGGAAATTTTTTTTTATCTTTTTGGCATATTTTGGTATATGACCACCCCCCCCCCTTGAATGTTTAAAAAATAGTTCACGAAATAAAAATTCCATTTTTTTGTTCGCCTTCATAAATAAAAAGTGTCCGAGAAGCATTTAAACTTTCAAAATTCGAGGTTTTTTTTTATTTTCTACGGACTTTTCTCGATAACCGTTTGTCGCGCGAGAAAAAGTAACACAACATAAAAGATGCTCCTTGTCTAGATCTACAACTTTTGTTTGACATATTTTTCAATTTAATCAATAACTTGGAGCATATTATATAAAATCGTCTTTGTGAGCTGTTAAATAATTATTTAAATGTTTAAGGGCCCAGGGACACCTTTTCCAGTTATCCGATTGGGCTCAAACTTTACACAGACTTTTTTTTTTATTTTTTGGAACTATTCAAGAGGGTACCCTGAAGAAAATTCAAGAGTAAAAAATAAGAGCCACCCTAATGTATACAATACCTAGCCTATGTACCTAAGTAACGACACTAATAATATTTGTTTGATCACAGGAACGTTGTAAGATCACGTTTCGGAATACGAGTGATTGAACTCAGGGAAACATCGGGTGGGATGGTGGTCGGTTCACGGCAATTCCCCGGCTGTCGACCACCTTTGGAGGCCCTAGTTCCATCACCTCCGCCCCATTCTCTGACCGCCTTGACTCTCATCGCAGAAGATTCTGCTGGCAATCTACTCAAATATCCTCTGCCAACGGCATTTTGAAGTTCCACACAACGCTCATTATACACGTTCGAACGAATGCGCAATCAGTGCCAAACGATACGAATCGATACTCGATACCAGTGCGTCAGTTCCTTCCTCGTCAGTATACGTATGTACATATGCATGTATGTATGTATGTACGTGTATTCCCCTCGTAGCGAGGAAACTCCGTGGTACGTTATTCCACTAATACGCCACATTCGGAAACAATATTCTCAATCTTTATTAATTACTCAAGTAAATACTGCTATAGCAGAGCTTTCTACGCAAAACGTGGAGACCATCTGATGGTATCTACATATAGGTCCTATAACACATAACCCTAAAATACGACAGAGAGAGCGTGAGAGAGAGAAAGAGAGAGGCGGTAGAAAGACCTCGGTATGTAGAATGTAAGTATATATTTAGCAGATGTAGAACATCGCGAATCAATATGAATTTTATACAATAATTGTGAAACCTATACTTGAGAGATTACTATGATACCTTTTGTAAATATCATTCCAAACATTGCTTTCTACCGCAAACTCGGATGTATGTATGTATGTACATATATGTACTTGATAAAATCACACCTCAAACAGAAAAGCCTTACAAAGTTACTACCTACAATGTACGAACCACGCATGTATGCATGTATGAATGGCAAACGTTCTTTTGATTTCCTGCAAATCACTCATAGCGTATTCGGACGGTCGCACCGGTGCGCACTGAATGTGAATTTTAGCCAATCGGAAGCGAAAAAGTTCACACTCAGTGTGCACCAGTGCGACCGTCCGGATACGCTATTATGCAAATGCGACAAACGATGCACGGGATAATAATTATACATAGACACGGCGAAAATTTCCATTGACATGTGCGTTATTGCGCCAGCCACTTTACGAATATAAAATCAACTTGATGTAAGTAACTAGGATGCCTTACCGGTGATAATAATATGTAGGCGTAGTTAAAGTACAATCTAACTAATAAAAGCGAAAACTTCACATTAGGATAAACTATCGATCTTAATGAGATACGCAAATGCTCTGCACACAGCCAAACTACCAAGGTAATCGACGAAATAGTACTTGAAATCTTTGTATTTCCTACTCAAATAGTTATACATACATAGGAAAATATCACAAGTACAACACCATTCTTGTTACGATTATCCTCCCCACCACTTCCCTGCACCGTTATTCCTACCTACAATATATACACGACGCGACGTTCATTTCGTTGTAACGGATCATTTACAAAATGACAAGTTAGAATATATTTAGAGGCTATCGGCCACATCCAAGTACTCCACAAATTCTTATTGTGACAAGTACTTATCAAAGATATCACACTTTATCAGCTGAATCAACGGAAACCGCTTGGTGAAACATATCCATACACTGAACGAAGAAGAAATTGTTTGTACCTAGTTGAACGTCTATCGATCTCAAGACCACAACCTCTCAATTACAGACCGTTTCGTATATACTCCTAATTCAAGCTACATATTCATATGTGTATATATATATATATACACTCGACATATACGCTCGTTCCAAGAGGAAAACAATGTTGCAACTCGCTCCCAGTAAAAAAGAGAGCAAAGATATGCCACAAAGTGAAATTAAACCTCTGTTCCCAGAAATCGTTGAAGGCAAGATAAACACAGTAGAATTCCTGACTGCAGCTCGTGGCATTGTGAGAATCATAGGTACGTAAACACACATGCGTGGGCGCATCTGCTGCTATGTTATGTACACAAACACATGTAATATATATATGAATATATATTTTCACCGATACCATGAATCTTTCAGTGAACGAATCTTTCAGATAAACTCGGCAAAGTTTTCGCACCTATCAAATATGACATTCAAGGCAATATCGACGTAAGTTTCTTTAAAACACTCGACGCGCGCAAGCATGGGCGTCCAGGGGGGGGGGGGGGCAAAAGGGGCAGTTGCCCCCCTGGTTTTTGAGAAAAAATCGCTTATTTTTCAAAACTGATGTTTATTAAGTTTATACTAAAGAGAATATTTTTAAATTTCATCATCCCAAAGTTGCCCCCCCCCCCCCCCCTGGAAAAGTCTCCGGACGCCCCTGCGCGCAAGGCACCCATCATCCCTAGTTATGCATTCACATCCATTTGCAGAAACTCACAACCACACACGAAACGAACAAAGAAGAGAATGTAACTCTACAAGACATGATTTTAATTGAAAAAGCTACCAAAACCAATTTAATCGCTACAGATGCTTTGTTGTGGTTAACTAGGTATAGGCTTTTAATCGTTTACCTTGTCTCGGTTCAGATCGATTTCCTCTTCTTTATCGATAATTTGCTTCAATGAATTCTAATATGTACCAATTACAGAGCTTTACACATGATTTTACTCTTTTTTGAAAAAATTGTGCAAGACAGCAAAACGGGTACGCCGACAGAGGATTTAGTAGCATTTTTAAAAGAGTCTTACAAAGAGGCCTTGGAACCGTATCACGCATGGATGGCACAGCAGCTTTTCGATGTAAGTACGAATTTATCAAACCAGCGGACAAAAGTTAACGTAAATTTTTTTAACGCGGCTTTAGAGCCTCATATCACTTTCATATCACATGCAACGTTATCGGTTCCAAATGGAATACCATCGCAACGCCACCAGCAGTTAGAATTAAGATTAAAATAGGCAAAGTAGAGTCAACAGTGCGACGCACACAGCTGAGCCACCAGAGGTTTTCTAACCCCTACTTACTACTACATATACCTATGCAGTTTTGCCTGGTTTTGTCTTTAAAAGAACCCACATATCGGGACCAGGCGCGAGCTCTTTTCAAGACGGGTAGATACAATAAGACTAAATAAGGGGGTAGCGATTGCGCGGCAGCGACAAGCCATAAATTAGGCGCCACGGAGTCGTCTATCGAAAAAAATGCGGGATAGATCTCTCTGGCACCTCTCACTCGCCAGGCGCCACGGCAACTACAAAAGAAGTACCGGCGATATCGACGGCTTCTTTTCGAGACAGCATTTAACTCAATGACTCAATCGTATAAATACAAGTGATAATTAATGAAAGCGCCAGCATGGGCGTCCGCAGGGGGGGGGGCAAAAGAGGCAGTTGCCCCCCCTTAGCTTTTGAGAAAAAATTAATTATTTTTCAAAACTGATCTTAAATTTATACTAAAATAGGGAATATTTTCAAATTTCGGTTTTAAATTTTTAATTAAATTGGCACTATAAAATGGGTTAAAAAAGCAAGAGGGGTATATTTTTCTTTACCATCATCCCAAAGTTGCCTCCCCCTGGAAAAAAGTCTCCAGACACCCCTGGGCGCCGGTTAATTTTCAAAATATTAATGCAGATGTTATAGATTACTTTAAGCTAGTATAATATACCATTCTTCTTCCAAGTAGGTACAGTTTACACTCACTGTGTGACAGTGAAATTTCACTGAAATTCAACTGGTTTTATCAACAGCTCCTCTCTCGTATGGTGCCCACACGCTCGCAACTTTTACAAGCACTGACCAGCGAGCAAGCCGATCAGAATGAGATTTTTATGCACAACATGGAAATCTATCTGATGAATTTGCGACAAAACGTTTCGGCGCTACTATTATTTTATAGAATTCATCATCTTCAGAGTACACCATAGAAACATTAGTTTATTATTATTAGTTTAGATTTCACCACAGATAATATATGTTTATGCATAACGGAGGACATGACAAAGATGCAGAGTTTGTGAAAAACAGATAAATATTACAAAGCCATTTATACGACACGTAAGGTTTCATTGTTTCACATTAATCACAACACTTGTATAGAATGATAATTGAGGTACAATTGTTAATCACCAAATTAATGTCTGTCACGCATATTGTATAGTTGTGCCAGGTAAAATATTTTAGCACGCTGGTCTGCTAAATTTTTTAAAGCAATCATACCTGTAACAATTTCAACAAGAACGAGACAAGTCGTAAAGGAATGGATGAATGTTTTACTAAGGTGCAACAGTGTCTCATAATCGAAAAGGAGAAACACATCCAGAGGAAGTTGTATCAGTGTCAAGATTAACCAACAACTGGCTAATTCTGGAATCTGTAAGCAATCTTCTTACATTACGAGTACGTTATGCGTGCAGTCATACTATACGCAGAATACAACTACCTTTCCACCAAGATTTCCAAGATATCCCAAATATAACTTTAAACTTTCAAACACCGAAAGTACCAGGACTGCTGTTAGCGTAATCACTTTGTAAACACTCGTCAAGCTTTCATACTGTAAGATTAGGAAATTCAATTACATAATATGATTTGCCTGAAGCTGGATTAAACGGAATGACGACAACTTTAATCGCCAGCAACATGTAAAAGAATTATGTATTATAACAGGCAGTGTATTTACTTTGGCCTCCAAATTTGTAATGGTGATAAACAACCACACTGGAAAAATCCAAAGGTCAATGTATAAAGCCATTTGAAATGGCAAGTTGGGTCTCGTTTTCTTTCCTGCAAGCCATTGTATTCTATTTTAGGCCTTGGCAGAAAATCGCGCAACCGTTCCTAATCGCGCAAATGACAACTTACGATAATAGCTGCATTGCTCCGTAGAATGTTTGAGTAAGGACGTTGGCTGCATGAAAATTTATATATTTATACAGTTTAATTGTAAAGTGTAGATCGTTCACCACATTCCGATATAGCGTTCGTAATTATTCTCGACATAATTAATTATATAGATAATATATAAAGAGAGGTTAAATGGAAGGATATGCGAACTGGGTTATTTCGTTACGTATTAGCGATATGAAAAGTCCTTGAACCCTTATAGAGGCACTGTAAATGAAATCAGTAATTAACAATAATCAACAACGAAACTGTTTGATTATTGCTCTAAATACTAAAAAGCGTTTTAAATTCTTGTTTGGCTTGTGGACAAATAAAATAACACTATCCTATCATTCACGTTGACTCACGTTCCCCATGGTCACCAATCACCTGTGGGGAATGTCCGATTAGGATGAATTATTAGAACACGTCCTTATGGTTGGAGAACAGAATATATAATATTTATTCAGATAAAATAACAGGACCTTAGCAACCAATCGATATTTTCTGCAAAAGAATAACTAATTATAACACATCGATAACATACTTCATTCGTTCCATATAAATTACAAACTCGCGCGCAAAACAATCATGCATGCATACAACATTCTAACGTAAAACCCCACCAGTCACCGCTGATCACCACATAGCGGTGAACGGTACAAACTAAAATTGGCGTGGAAACACGCCAAACGCCAGACTACCGACATATGTATATACCTACTTACGTATTGTATCGTATTGTAAGTATGTATGTACATAGAAACAAGAAGAAACGTAATCTGTTGTGTGATAGAAACGTGTAAATGAGTTTACGTTTTAAGATGAAAAGCAATAAGTGAAAATGGCGTATGATACGTTATCCCTATTCATCCCTATTAGAATTAGTGGTTGAATTGACTCACGTAGCAGCGTGACACGAGCTTTATGGTTCTGAGGAGTGAGGATCAAGCGGATCGAAACCAGCGGTCTGGAGCGATCCGGTCGGTCAACCAACAAAGTGACAACACTGAGCACACGAAGCATCGCAAAGTGTCGGAAAGCTCATAACTCTGTTTGCAAGCGTATGGGGCATTTAACGCACTAGATCGATTCTTTTGCTCCGTACACTTGACCGAACGTCAAAGTATTTTTAAAAACCAACTGCTTTAGTTGTCATAAGAACGATCTTCACATTCTTTCGAGGAGAACAGAGGTTATTGCTTTTCTGTATCGAATCCTCCAAGAGGGTGTAAGTTTTTGAGATGGCCGGTGCGATGTTGTTCGAGCGGGCCCAAGCAATTTCGATGACGAATCGTAGCGAGGGTATTTCGCTGTTAAACGAAATTGTATCCGATCCAACGATCGGTGTTACCGAAGATGACGAGGATAATATTCGGGTGAAGGAGCAAGGTATTCTACATCTTGGTGAGCTCTATAAGAAAGAAGGCAAAGCAAAAGAATTGGCTGAACTGATAAAAGCTACCAGACCATTTCTTAGTTTAATTAGCAAAGCTAAAGCTGCTAAGCTCGTACGATCGTTGGTGGACTTTTTCTTGGATCTAGAAGCCGGTATTGGCATCGAGGTATCTTGTCATATGCTTCTTATTAAATTCTAGTTGCCAGTTTCACTGTCTTTCGTTCTTCGTACAGGTCCAGTTGTGTAAAGAGTGTATAGAATGGGCGAAAGAGGAACGTAGGACATTTTTAAGGCAATCGCTGGAAGCACGTTTGATAGCATTGTATTTTGATACTGGTATGTACAGCGAAGCGCTACAGTTAGGTTCGGCTTTACTCAAGGAACTTAAGAAGCTGGACGACAAACAACTATTAGTGGAAGTCCAATTGTTGGAGAGCAAAACGTATCATGCGCTGAGTAATTTAGCAAAAGCAAGAGCAGCTCTTACCAGTGCCAGAACAACAGCTAATGCAATTTATTGTCCACCGAAAATGCAGGCTGCATTAGATTTACAATCTGGGATTTTACATGCAGCGGATGAACGAGATTTTAAAACAGCCTATTCTTATTTCTACGAGGCATTCGAGGGGTAAGTTCGGAGTTGCAAGTTTGCGGAACTTTCACCCGTGTATTTTTATATCGAACGCTGCTGTTGTGTCTAGATATGACAGCGTCGAAAGCCCGAAAGCTTTAACGGCTTTGAAGTATATGTTATTGTCGAAAATCATGTTACGTACACCCGATGATGTTCAGTCGATCATGTCCGGCAAATTGCCTGTCAAATATGCTGGCCGAGATTTGGATGCGATGCGGGCTGTCGCCGAAGCTAGTCACCAACGTTCGTTAGCAGATTTCCAGGCTGCTGTTAAGAAGTATCGAGAGGAACTCGAGGACGATGTAATTGTACGCGCTCATCTCGGTTCTCTTTACGACGCGATGCTTGAGCAAAACTTGTGTCGCTTGGTCGAACCGTATTCGCGTGTACAGGTATATCTACTACTGTATTCTACTTTCGATCGAGATCACATTTCTCATCAGATTTCGGCTTAACCATTCATTTTGCTTTCTCATTTTCTTTGCCCTTCAACTTAGGTAAGTCACATTGCGACCTGCATATCATTACCGCTAGCGCAAGTTGAGAAGAAGCTCTCGCAGATGATACTGGATAAGAAATTGAAGGGTGTTCTCGATCAAGGTGAAGGCGTCCTAATCGTTTTCGAAGACACCCCCCGCGACAAGACTTACGAACTTGCACTGGATACGATACACAGCATGGGCAAGGTCGTCGACACGCTTTATCAAAAAGCGAAAAAACTCACTTAGCCTTGTTTAATATATATTTCTGCCAGCAAAATTTCTTACGATTATTATTACCATTAACTATCGTTTCGTGTTGCGAGACACCTAATTAAATTCCACTTCTTCATGTTTATTATAATATATTCTTGCCTCCGACATTTTTTACCTTTCTGTTTTTTCCGAACGATACCGGGGTGCGATGGTATCATAATGTTTAGAAATGCAAAATTTCAGCCATCTCCTGCTTGGTTCCCTGTCGTCACACGTGCATATGTAGTAATGTAGAATGTACTGTGCTACGTATTTTTTCTTTTCTCTCCTTTTTCTGCCGTACATAGGTAACTTTTCATAGGACTTTTTGTCCACTTTGTCTCGAAAAACAACAGGAAGACGAGATTGTGGTGTATAAGCTATGAAATATAATGCCGCGAAGGGAAATAATTAATTTTATTACTTTACTTATCCTCTGGATGCACTGAGAAATAAAACGTCGCAAAATTTTATTCTCTTCTTTATCTTAAGTTAGACCACGCTTTACCCATTCTTCCTCTACTACTTCTATTATTAAACATTACTACCTACATATATGTACGTACGTAGCTGGTGAATGTGGGTATTGAATTTTTTTCATTTGTATAGTAATATAGGGCAAACCAACCAGTGAATGACCGAATTGTTGAATTGATGAACCTTTGAGATTAATACTTGAATATATTTATGTATAACAACAAAACAACTGTTGAAATTGCATTTAAATTTATTTTTCTTCAAAGTTCTATAAAAATAATTACTTATTCTTATCGTAATTTAAAAAAAAAACGATTATAAAATGCAAAACGTGTATTTAGAAGCCCAGTAAATGACCGCATACTTTTAATAAGAATTGTACTTATTAATGTTTGCTTAATATGGTATGCAGTCAATTACTGGTTGGTTTACCCTAATGGAGAAACTAATTTTCAACCAACTTTCTGGAATCTGTATTTCTTCAGTCGCTCGAACGATATCGTTAATATGCATATATACCATCCTTGCATACATACACGCAACATCATGCATACATATACCTATACGAAATTCTATGTTGCATTTACATGTGTCATTCGATGCGTAACGAATGAAAAATGAAAACTTGACGTGCCATTTTACCTTTGAAATATTTCGAAAAGTTCTATAATTCCTAGCTTGATCCTAAAGAAAGAAAAGAATACATGGTATTTTCTAAACGAAAGAAATTGATATTACAATGGAATTACCATAACTGCGCTAGCGTTACAGATTCTGATTTGATGGCGTAGTAGGAATATGCATCGCTACTTCCTGTTTGAAGTCGTACGTTACAACAAAGAGACAGTGTGGTTATATTTTATAAAGCTTTTTTTTTATGCATTGTATAATGGCGGGTACTACAGCGCAAAAGGTAAAAATATTTTCTCTTAAAATATCAGTCGCAATCGACAGAATTATTGGGCAGAGTTGTCCGCGTTGGTCATCTGATAAATTACATGTAGGAACGTTTAGGTTAATGTAGCGTTTAACTCGGGCCGGCATCGTTACGCTCGAGGTCGTGGTCGCTTTTCTTTTTAACAATATTTCCGTGGAAGGTGCTATTAATACCTGGATTTATCATCCGTTCAGCTAGTTCGCGTTTTTAGTAATTGAACTTGACCAGTGATCTATGCATATATTACAAAAAAACAATGCTTATGCATGTATATGTATGCATATAATATTGTTACAATCCGTTCTTTCAAACCTTATACAATTTCTTATGTCTCTTTGTTATTTTGACTAATCTCACGACTCAATGGACAATCAGTCGCCTACCAGTCGTTGTAGAATAATGTATTAAAACTCATCGGTTGCAAAGAAAATCTTTCAAGTTGTCAATTCTGTTGGAAACAAGTACACACGTATCGATAATTAAATATGTATCTACATCTAAGATGTGTACGTATCGTGGCAATAATTAACATATCATCTACCAATTCAACAAGTTTCACGTTGATCTTACAGGTTCAGGAATATAAAGACTCTCTTAAAACTAAGGTAATTATTTAAATTTCTTTGCTCCAACTGTTACAAGGTATACTATGTATGTATATCATATACATTGTTCAGGCTGAGCAACTGCTGTTGAAAGGATTTCCCGAGAAGATCGTGAAGTTAAACGAATTATTGGAGACACCTGGATTTTGTAATAGAAAATTGTCGGATGTTCATCAGGATTTAAACGTACCCATTCCAGATCCCATAATTCTTAATCATTCCGAAGATGGACCTACCACAAAGAAGCAAAAGATAGATAATAGCATAGATAATACTAGTGGAACTAAAGTGATGGTATTACCACATGGACCTGTACCTTGTAATAAGCCCCTGTGCGATCTTATTCATATAGTCAAACCTTATATTCGACAATTGTTGGAAGATTCTAACTTGGTACGTATCCCATGGAATAATACAAATTTTTATCCGAACAATAAAACGTTGCCATTGCTTACGTAGGCTATCATTAAAATTTCAGTTGAAAATGTGGATTTCCTTCCTGATTCCAAAAATCGAAGATGGGAATAATTTTGGCGTGTCGATCCAGGAAGACACGCTTGCTGAGATACAATCCGTTGAAAGCGAGGCTGCTGCATTTTTCGATCAAATATCGAGGTAATATGAATGCCGTCGGAACGCCCCTCGGAATTTTAGTTTCTAACGAAATTCTAACGAAACACGACACGTAATGCAGTTTGCTAAACAAGCACATTTCTCAATTTGCCAGGTACTTCATCTCTAGAGGAAAGATTGTTAGTAAAGTTGCCAAGTACCCACACATTAGCGATTACAGAAGAGCGGTCCAAGAGTTGGACGAAAAAGAATATGTGAGTCTGTGGCTTGTTATGTGCGAGGTCCGTAATCGCTATTGTTCTCTGCACGATCTGGTAATCAAGAATTTGGAGAAGATAAAGAAACCACGCTCTTCCAATACGCAATCCTTGTATTAAACTCACATAGTATATGCACATATATTACTTATACTTGGTAATGTACAGGACGATAACGAAAGGAAAACGAAAAAGAACAAGAAAAACAAGAAGAGCAAGTAGAGGAATAAGAGGAAGAAAAAAACAGAACACGTGCGACAGAGAGTGTTATTCTCGACTTTTCAGTGGAAAGCTCGAATTATTACTTTCTTTTTTCATCCGATCGTTGTAACCACCACCACCATCACCCACCGTTGAGCGATATTCATTGCAACATAAACCGCGGTACTACAGATTAGTACAGATTAAATTGATGATCACGCTGCACTCTGTAGAACAGAACATTATGTCAACAAAAAAAGTATGCATGTACATTGAACATATTCAACCAATGTAGCAAAATCGCTTAGTTTCTTTCGTTTAGATCAAAAGAATAGCTCTGTTGAAGTTTAAATCGCAGCAAACTAAATCCTACCTTTTCGATTATCCACAGTACCGTAAGTACGTATGAAAAGCTGTAATAGATGCGAAAATGTTGCGGTATCTATACTACCATCTAATTGAATCTAGAATGTAATGAGACATGTAATTTGTAAATCACTTCTGTAAGTTCGTTAGAACATAAATCAAGATACGGCACACACTTTTTCTAGATGCTACTAACTTGAAACATCCTCTTTCTTTTAAAATACTGTACAACACGAAAACTTGAGGTAACACATTGTTATAGTGAAGTTCAATTTTTATTACATGTTTATTATTAACGTGTATGACCACGAAACGCTTAAATTAAAATAATAAAATGATCTTGTACAATCTCCTGTTCAAGAGTATGCGTGGTTAACATAAGATTTCACTTTTCTAAAAAATGTATTACGTACAAACAGGTGCTTGAGCAGCTTTCAATGATTTAGCAGATGTGTACGCGTCCGTTTTCGTAATCGTTATTGCTATTTCTACTTGTCCAGTCTCTTTCTCGTCTCCCCTTCTCCATGTAAAAAATTTCATCTCTCCTCTCTGGTCATTGTTTTTTTTCTCTCATCGTATTGGCAGGACAAGGGCACACATCGCGAGACCAGTTTTTCCATCATGTTAAATAATTTCTTGGATATGTGTAAATTATACGTAGATTACATGCGAATTACGTAGAAATTTACACACATTTCTTCTTGATCAATTTCATGAAATGCAATCATCGGTTCATTCGATTCCTCTGGCGATTCATAACAAGATTTTCCAATTATTTTGGCTATGTTTCTTCAAAAAGACCAGGGTTAAGATAACAATGTTGATTAAACCCTATCAATGTTACCGTTAAAGTTTGACATTCTTCCTTCATCGTCCTCTGTATTTTCAATCGATCGTCAACCTGAAGAACATTAATTAGCAATGAATACCACAGTATAACTAACAATAACTGCCAAAATGGCAGTGGCCTAACATGGCATGTACTTTAATCAAATTTCTTCACCATATTTAGCAAGTCTTGAAGATGAGTTTTATACGAATAGTTCATAAATACTTCGCATAGAATTTGTATGAACCAGCTGCCAGTTATTTTATCTCGAAAAGCAGCATGCCCTGGAAGGGTAGCATATGCGACTAACATGTCCGCGTAATTCCTCATTGTTTCGTTCCCATTCACCTTACGACTGGTCATTTCGTCGGACGAATGGAAATTACATGTATCCGTTGTATGCCGCGGTTCTTTTACCGACTTCTGCTTCTTCTCGCCTCTGAAAGATATTATTTTCAATTACCCTGACTAGACAAAATATCGTTTGCTACAGTATCGAAGACACACCACGTAAGTGTCCCTGTAGATTGGAGCGGACAGATGTTGCAGCATATACAGTTTCCTGGTCTGTTTCGGAGAGGAATAGGGGAATGGGGGAATACATTGATTGCGAGCGTTCCTCCGTGGTACTTACCTACATAATTGAAACATAAACATTTTTGGTTTTCCTGCAAGATGGGGGCAAGCTTCCGTGGTAAAATAGTCCAAAATATCCATGCACAAAACAGTTTTGTAATTCTGTACTTTACTCTCTGTATTATAGTCCACACCTTCAATTTCTGTCACCTCGTACTGGGCATTTATGGTACCATGACTGCTAATGATAACAAAGCACGAATCGACCTTGCGCAAGTCTTCGCGTCGAGAAAATTCTTTGACCTTCTCTATTAATCCCTTGGGGAATACAAATTATCAAAATTAATAGCTTTACCACCCTCCTTGGCGACGCTACAAAATGCTGAAATACCGTACCTGGCCTGTCAGGTCAAAATGAGAAATAACCAGGAAACCCATTTGTTGAAATAGTTGCTTCAGATTCTGTTCATCAAGCGCAGCTGAACTTCTAGGCACTTCGTCGGAGTATTTGTAATTTATGTTTGTAATTAATAAGACCAGTCCGCGAGGTTTACTTCGCATCGGATACTTCTGAACATTCTCGAAGACAGGTCCGTCTAAAAATTCTGTAGCCTTTCGTACTTGAATCTGCAAGGGTTCCTCGGACTGCTGCATATTATGGAAGAAATTATCTTGTGCCCTTTTCGAAAAAGATAATACAACATTTGTTTAGTAGCTATAATAATTAGAAAAGAAGTGGAAGTTAATTACGATATATCGATTGGAAGCATTTTACCCTTCCATGGACACAATAAGGTTTGTTTCTTCCGTATCGATATCATTTGTGGCATTATTTTCATTAACAATCGTTTGCATTCCATTATGGGGGAAAGCAGTGATTTTCTTTCCCTCTAAAGTGTCAGCCAAATTCTCGTGCCCACTCTGCCTTAGACTCGCAAGGAAACGATCAAACGCGAACGGCCCCCGTGTTTTTATAGTTAAATAGATGTCTCGTACGGTTGATTCGTTGACAAGGCTTTTCTACGGTAATAAATTTCAACTATACAAATCGGTCTACACAATCGTTATACGTAGAAATAACGTATGTATCTTTACCTTCCAGCGCGGGACATTTACATCGTCTCTATTAAATACTTTGTTTTCCAATAATTTTGGCCATAATTTGACGACATTGATTCTAGGCACAATGTCCTCACAACACGAATCTAACGCGTCCCGATGCTTTTGATTCATCTTGAACAAGATCAAAAAATTCCTACTACTACCTATCAAGGAAATGAACGTTTGTTTCCGTTTGTTTCACTTGGCGTGGCGTGGCGTGGCGTGGTGTAGGTACATACATATATGTATACTACTTGATCACATTTCTCAGTTCAACAATTGCTTTCGCGTTCTTACACTTTCTTCATTCATTCTAAAAAATCTTGATGAATAGAAAGATATAAGGAAACAGATAAGGTGTGTCAGCGAAAACAATCGACCAATGAGTTGCGACTGACGGTAATCGTTAGCATTACGATTAAAGGATTAAATGAGCACAATTACAATAAATGTAGTATATATATGGGTGGGTATAGGACAGCATCCAATGCAAATTTTTATCACAAACGATGACACATTTCAGAGTAGTTGCTGAGTTGGACGGTGTTCATGAACAGAGGCCGCTGAAAACAGGCCTCAAATTATGGGTCGGTAACACAGTTGGGTGGTCACACCACAGACGAGGTATAGGATAGACCTTATCACCTTATGGAAGTTCGTGTCGCCACCCAAATTGTGTTACCGACCCATAATTTCAGAACTGAATGTAGTGGCATCTGCTTATGAACAGCGTCCAGCTCAGCAACTACACTGAAATGTGTTGAGATGCTGAAAGGTGTGTGCGTGCTTGTATACGTGTGATTTGTTCAGTGCGAGAGTTTGACATAGAACTTCTATGTCAAACTCACACACTGAACAAATCACACGTGATAGAAGGCAGGACTGTTGCTACGCTATGCTTTGGCACAGCTTGTCTACGACTCACGCGGATTTCTTTCCGAAAATCCATTTCGGGGACCAAGAGACTATGGCGCTCAAGAATCGTATTTCTTCAAAGCCCGTGTAAACTATAAATTGCAAGACGACATTGGTTATTAAGTAGTACTTTGCGTGTAGTAGAACTCTTTCGCGTATCGTACGCCGAAAAGTATTAAAAATTCACGCCGTTACTGACATTCCCGCAAGTTTCTAATGCACTGTTTAATGCATTAGACTTGTGTTTGAGGATGGAATAGAGATTGACGAAGATAGATGATCGCAGCCAATCGGCTCGTATTACTTGTCACGTAATAAATAATTGTATTACAATGTTACTTGTGATACGATTAGTAATTATACTTCAAATAATACAGATTGCCCAGGTCTCACCACGTGGAGGCGCTGCGAGTGGAGACCCGCCCTAACCGCGGCCCATCCACCCTCCTTTTATGCAAAATTTTATTTTCATTTCCATAGATCTCCCTGATGCACGGTTGCAAAACGATCCTCGCTCGCTCCACAACCGGGCAACAGAAAGAGTCCTTCTGTAAAAAGCTACCGCGATGAAGCTAAAGCAGAATTTAAAACATTTCTTTGTTTCGTTCATTTAAAATTTGAAGAATTTTCTAGTATATTTCTACCATGATAATTATTCACTAATAAGGAATGAAACAAAGAAAAAAGGGGGAATATTTTCCAATTAGTGAATAATTCAAATTTTCTACTCATTAATAGGAAATATGCCAGTGCATATTTCCTATGGCTACTTAAATACTAATAATTCCTACGGATACGAGCGCTCGTATTTAATAATTGCTACTTATATTTAGTTAAACACTGCAGTGTTTATCTTATTCCTTAAAAACTACTTAATTCTATGTGGCCACTAAACACCTTACCTAACCATATACATATCTACTTAAATTTAAATAATGACCTGCCTAATAAAAATCTTAAATTGTCATGTGTTTCTTACTTCCCTCGATGGACCCACGATGTTACCTGAAACATTCTCAAAAGTATTAATACAAATTCCTTGAGGTTTCGTTTCTCAAGGATGATGAACCTGAAATCCTATTTTTGCAATATTCTTCACACATAATACTCTGCAACAGAAACTTTCTCAATGAATTAGTACTTACAATCTATCTCGATTAAGTAATGTAATTTCAACAGATATAGTCTTTTCATTGAATCGCTATTGCCCAAATATTGAAATATCACATTTGAAGCTACAGTTTAAAACTCAATATGGAATATCGATTCGGTAATAAAATGAAAGAAGGAAAAGATTAAAAAATACTGCTTCATTATCAGCAGACAAAGTAGGCAATCAACCTTTAGCAATACTTTAGCAATTCATGAAAAAGAAGCTACTAATCATATTACATTTCATTCCGAAGCAATTGATATTCATAATATTAAGCACATTTGGTGCTCTGTTACATCAACTCAATAATTTCCTTGTAATTTCTCATTAATTGGCATCTTCAAAGTTTATGTATCAATGACTCGACAATCAATCATAATATACAATAGGTAATCAAAATCATTTATGCAAATGTTGAAGATTGGAATAATTGCACTTTACTGCACAGTAATCGAAATTACTTTCATATAGAAAGTAGCAACAACGAGCACGCGTTAATATTGAAAATTTACTATCAATATAAAGTGCCGAATTGCATTTACCTACTTTTTCAGTGCAAATTTCCTTTTAATATCATCAAATGAAGCAACAATCGCGGGTGAATTTTGATTAATGCAAAGGAATGTTGAAAATTTATAAAAATAAAAAACTACATTTCTTATCAATCTGATAGGAAATACAACGATTGACGAAGTTACTATGCAAAAATTAGCAACGCTAATGAGGAATAGCTACTGCTACTTTTCAATGATTCTAATTAGAACTTCAATTGAATGGAGGTGTGTCAGAAGTCTGCAATTTCTATTACAAATAATGAATCACACCTTTCATCGCCATTCTTTCAGTCACAGAATAAAATTTTCCAAATGCTATTCCATAAAAATTGGAACATCAAATTTAAAATATTCTAAAAAAATAGAAAACATTTATCTGCAAGATATGAATATACTTTTAAAACAATATTTCCAGTGACAAACACTCGATTACAAGGGTGGGTAGGTGGTGGTAGGAGAAGGAGGATGGTGCAACCACTTAGGGTTGCTAGAAAAAATGATCAGTAGCCAGAAGGGCAGCTGATCATTGTCCACTCATTAATGCAAAAAAACCGTGAGTGGACCGTTTCTTTCTTTCGCAACGCTAACTTACTACAGACTAAAATCAACTCCCGAGCATAGTCACTAAGACTTTGGACTACCCGCAGCACTAATTTCTCAAACAAAATCAAAATTCCCGGATGGTGCTTCATTACTGAAAATTCTACTATACTCAATACAAATCCCGAATAGCAAACGAAAAAGCTACCGAGAACCACCGCGTGGGTGGTTTCATTTTTCGCAACACTAATAAAAATGCAGTGCACCTGTGTCTCGTAATACGCAACTCTAACTTTAATTCGTTGCAGCCTTCCTGAAGGCTGTGTAGAGTTCCATGTGCAGCAGATCCAGCTGCTCGGGACTCTTTTTTCCCAGGAACATGTCTCTGGACATGTCCCAGGATAGTTTTGGGGCATTGGGGGCTGGGGGTCGCAACTCTAATTACAAACGCGACCAGTCATCATCGCAACACTAACTCAAAAAAATATTAAGAATCAAACTAGGACGGGTTATTAAAAAAACGCGATCAGTCGCATCGCAACTCTAATAAAAAGAATACCATGAATAAAATGTAATGCAATGAATCAAACTCTAGTAACTCCAATTTAAAATACAAGAACAATCTGAAAAACAATCGCGATTTTTTTTCGGAACACTACAAGCAACCACGATCGATATTTATTCGCAACGCTATGCTAGAACCAGACGCGGGGAATGCTTGATTCGCAACGCTAATTCAAACCGTGATCAACATTTAGTCGCAACACTATCTGGCCCCGTAATCTTCTTCGCAACTCTAATTAAAAACGCGATGGGCTCAATTTCAGGGGAGGGGGTATCGATTAGGGTGGATCGAAATATAGGGGCAAAATATTTTTTTATTATTCATGATTTCTAATAGTGGGCAAAAGTTGCCTTTTATAATGGTATTTAAGCTACCAAAGTTTGAACGCGATCAACAAATTTTGTCAAGTGCCGCAAGCCTTTCAAAAATTAATATTTCAGTAAATATTAATATTTGAAGGGCTTGCGACACCTGAAAAAATTTGATGATCACGTTCAAACTTTGGCAGCTTAAATTCCATTATAAAAGGGAAATTTTGCCCACTATTAGAAGTCATGAATAATAAAACAAATATTTTACCCTTATACTTCGTTCCACCCTTGTCTCGATGGGTCAGCCTATGGCCAACCAAACTACTACTACTACTACTACAACTACCGGCGAGCATAATGACAATATAATACGTAAGAATGACCCTGCACCCGAGGATGCAGGGCCATTCTTGGTAGCCCACATGATGTGGCCTTTTCTCTGGCCGGGCTATCTTCGGCTCTTTGGCCACTTCTTGCTTCGGGCGGTCCGCCCTTCTGAAAGTGAATATCGTGCCCAAGCCCGTCCTGCCGACCGCGACCAGCGACACTGTGCAATGTCCTACTGGCGTCAAAAAGTCGACATAGCGAGGCTAGAAGCGAGGGCATACCCCACTCGCACTAGTCTGGCCGTCGACTTTTCTCACAAATTTCCTGAAAGCAGGTCATCGCGCGGGGGAACATGCGATCAGAGAATACGACGACCTGCCCCGGCCCTACCTACTTATATTTAAGTCACACATTCGTACCAGAAGGTAAGTTACCTATCCTACACAAAACCTATATTTAAAAAATATCAAAACAGTCTCTCAAACACAATCATCAGTCAACCCACTCCACGATTCTCAAGCATCACCGCCCGGGTGCAAAGCCTACACTAGAGAGACCGTCCCGGGACGACTCCGTCACCCGAGCTTGGCCACAATCACACTCTAATAAGTACGTACCAGTTTTCACTGAAATCGGCTGGCAAAGGCAGTGACCATTGCGTATAAGTATGATTTACATAGCAATTAATTATTTTCAATTTCAAAGAATGGATTACTTGATAATGTGCATTGTACGTATTAGGTACATACATCAAGCGTTATTACTTTACTTTCTCGTTTGATTGTACGAGATTGATTAACTTTCATATTCCAAGATTATTTACTAGAATGATCATCGTGTGCAACAAGGAATATGATACATTGGTATCGTTATTGCAATGAATAATAATATAATGTTATAGTTTCGTTAACATGGTCTTTGATAAAAATCTTTCACCGACGCAAATTCCACCGCCTAACCACAGAAACACACACAGGTGGAAAATGCGGCGTGCACGATACACTAACGCAATGCCAGCCGCCGACATGTAATTATTTAGTACAGAAAGTCATCGTGCCCCATTGCCTTCACCCACCCAAGTAACGCATGGGCACGTGGATGAGTTAAAAGGCAATGGGTACGGAAAGATATCCTGAAAATCCTCAACTAGAAAATATGATTAGTCTGTATAGTGTCTAGCACGCTAGTATTATTTCATTTTACATTATAAAGCAAAATTACTGGACTTTCAACTTGTCAATAGTTTAAAGTTTGATAAATAAGAAAGGACTCTACTTTAGATCAAGAAAAAGGACTCTACTCGACATTCAATTAGTGAGAAAAAAGACTATAAAATTGAATTATTTAAGAAAATGACTCTAAAACATGAAGAATTTAATTTAAGAATTTAAAACGGGCGATTCCATCGTCAAAGTAAATTTCATATAGGTAATAAGAAAGTATGTTCTCATGCTAATTACTTTGAATTTGAAATTTGCCCACCCTCAATTGTCTTCTTGCACATGGAAATTAATTATTCTTTGTGTACGCAAACGAGTGACCTTTATAAGAAAGGAATTACACTTTTATGTCTATTATCATCATTTAGACATCAAGTTACTTTTGAACACGTAAGTAGTATCAGAAAAGTAAAAGAAATTCAAGTCATTATAATCGTCGCAATGACGGAATCGGAGGGCATCCGATTTTTCGACTACATATTAAATAAAAATGATCGTAGCTGTGGAGTCTGAGAGTATCAGACTTCTTCGCTACATAAAAATTAGCATTCAGCCGTATTGATATTCATATCAAATATCAATACCTTCTGAGCTGCTATGCATCTTTAGGTGCATTATTTAATAAATATCTACATCAATGTATGATCAATGATAAACATTCGCGTTAGGAAACGTTTATCTTGGAAATTATGATTAAAATTTGATTCTATTGAAAAGGCGCGGTGCACAAGAAGACCCTAGCCCTCGTCTAAGAAATACATACACAGACAAAATGTTACAATTCACGGGCATGGTTACCATACCCGCGGTCATTATGCTCGCCAAAGTATACAACCGGTCACTCGTGTCGATTTGGACCAAACGTCCTACGACATGACTGAGTGACCAGAGGAACCATAATGCATGCGCACTCACATTTCGCTGTGCCCCGGTGACGGAGGCGCCAACACCTCTGCAACTGCTCAGGGGAAGTCATCAAGCTGCTAGATGAAGTCATCAGCTTGCTCAGCTGCTCCTGGACTGTAACGAAGGAACAGAACACGATTATAATTTCTTTCTAAATTTACGATTGTTCGAACTCTAATAAAGAACCACGAAACAATTCAAAAATAACGAAATTTTTTATCATTTAGACATTTTAAGAAAAAAAAAAAATTAAATATTACAAACTAAAATTAACAAATTTTTTTTTTTAAAATGTCTAAATTATAAAAAGTTGTTTAGTTTTGAATTTCTTGGTGATTCTATTCTAGAAATTAATTTTCTTTTAATTTTTTAATTTTTTGTTTCTAGAATTTTGAAGAATGGACTCTACTTTAAAGGAATTAAATGAAATACATAGATACTTACATCTTTCCAATAATATTCTGCGCACAAATCTCCTCTTCAGCTGACGCACTGACTCTAATTTCCGATAACGAGTTTCGCTTTCAAAAGTAAAAAAAATAAAGAAATAGACTATCAACGCGCCCCAAAGATCATAATTGTCGAACAAACCGCTGAATCTATTTTCGCGATTCGAAAGTCAGAGCCCCGATGCTCGCAAAAGAATATAAATTGCGTAGAAAACACTGACTCTACCCTCGCGTATCCCAAAATTGTTAACGACACTCTACTATGAGCAACTGTGCTCTTCAAAACAAAAAACTTCGTACGACATAAACACTGACTCTATTTGGCCGCATTGCACGCGGTCACAATCTCTGAAAAATAAGTAGGATAGGAGGGTGGAGTGGATGTGGTTTGATCGAGTGTTTGTCACGAGGAAATATTGTTTTTCTTGGAATCAGCCAAGGAACTTTCGCTCCTTGTTATTTAGAATACAAGGTGTGATGCGAAAATACAAAATGCTCGCTCGATAGGAGCAGCTTTACATTTCAGTAACACGATATTATCCAGAATATACTACATCAGAAATAATTATTACATTTAAATGAACCGTAGTAGTGTCTTTCGTCATTAAAGTTGTAAGCACGTTCGTGTTATTCGAATAATACTTTAAAATATATCACGATCTTTATAAATATCCAAAATTCATTGCAAGAATCAAAATTCGTTAATTATTCATGCTACAATAGCATGTCCTCGATCAACTACGCAGCTTCTGTACATAAAGAACAAAACTTGCATCCAAAACCGAACGTAAATGCAATTACACTAGCTTCATAGAGATAGATTCTTAAAAATCATTGAAATATTATTGAATTCTAGGTAAACGCGACCAAAATGCAATAGAATTCGATCATTCCAATATTTCCTAAACATCTACTGACGCCATTTTGAAATGTTTAAATAAATCCGTCTAGAATTATTCAATTTATAATAATACAATCTTTTCCCATTTCATCCCGATATTAACAGACTGCAAAGTTACCCATCACCCTCACAGCCAACAATGATTCAATAAAATAACGATAAAAATAAGTATACCATACGTATTGCCACCTTCTTTTTCCAACGAATGACCAGTCGCCATCCAAGCACCGTTCAAATTAACCGCCAAGTGTCATGGCGTTGCCTGCCCTTTGGTTTGGATTCCCGCCTCAACGTCTGTAACCAAACGATGCAACAAGAGATTAAAACAAAAGCATTAAAACATTCGTAAGGCAATTAAACAAGAAATAAACTTGAAATATGCCCGAAAAGAGATGTAATTGAATACCGAGACACGATATGTGTGCACTAAATGTGCAGAAATATCGGTACGAAGGCAACGAAGGGAATACGCGACGAACGTCTAACGGTTTTCTCGCGATATTTAATCAATTTCGGGACGAAAGTGTATTAATAGTAGCAGCAAGTGACGGTAGACTGTAAAGAAGAAGACTAATAATGATTAAAAGTAATAATGTGACGATAGATAATGTAGGCGTACCATTTAAGCACGCAGCTATTGAAACGTCTTAATTCAACGATGTCCACAGACCGAATGACCCCCACGCCCCGTCAATGTACCTCGGCGAATATGGGCTTTGGTGGGGGGAGACCAAGCAAGCCTCGCGAGAGAATACACGCGTACGTATTTACGAAGTGTTGGAATATCGGTCGGTTATTGCACGCCGAGTGACGTATATATCGCGTCTCGTGGCCGAACCGTCCGAACAGAGGTGACTTCCAAAGCTGGCATCGTTCAGTCATAACAAAAGTCGTTACTATAAAAGATAAGAAAATATGTCCGCGGCCTGGAAGCAGTGGTGGGTTTACTACGTGACATCGAATTTACTACGTGACACGCGTAAAAAATGTAAATAATTGTATAAAATGTAGAAAATGTAGAAAATGTCACAAATTCAAATACGAACCTCTACCTATTGCATTGAATTTTACTGCACAATATTTTAAATTACTTTAAAAAGAAGGATTGGAATATAATTATAACAAAATTATAAATAATATGAAATTGTTTAGTCATATCTTTGGTGTGCAAAAGATACTCGAATTTTTACGTATATCAACATGGATTCTGAAGAAATTGATAAAGCTTTAGCAGTTTATTTCTTTGGATGTACCATTCCGTTTAGTATTATTGAATCTGACCACTTTAGGAACTTTATTCATAAATTGAATCCAGCTTATAAAATTCCAACTCGAACAACATTGTCGAATAATTGAAGGGTTGGATGCAATAAGGGGACTAGCGCTTGAAAATAGGAAAAATTATTGTCCAAACGCAAAGAAAGATTGGTAAATTAAATGTTATTAAATTGCATTTCTAAAAATATAGTGTTGTACAGCTCGTCACGACACACATTTTTTCTATTTACAGTTTGTTTATCCAATCATTACTATCCGAGCTAAAAATTATAAACAAAAAATTTTTCATCGCCCGAAATCATTATTTCTTTAAACATAAATTGCGATAACTTGAGTAAATATTAAGGGATCGTTATGAGACTTGAAACATAACTTCAGAAAACTCTAGCCAAGCCGTAAAATGTATGCACAAAAACCTTATGTTAAAAAATGTAATAATATTTAATTAAAAAGTAATACTGGACATAACCCATGTTTTTCAATGGTCGCCGTTAAAAAGTATCGAGGCAATTTTGAGGTACATACAACTTGCAGCGACAAAGTTTTTCCTTGATATACAAGGAAGATTTTCACCAATTTTCACACTGATTAATGAATAATTGTAGAAGATATGACGATATATATAAATCTCGCGCGCCACCAACAGTCGGTAGCCGCGTGTAATGCGCTATTTAGCAGTTTTAGCAGTCGCATTGACTGTTGGTGCCGCGCGGGATTTATACATATCGCCGTATCTTCTACAATTATTTATTAATCAGCGTGAAAATTGGTGAAAATCTTGCTTGTATATTAAGGAAAAACTTTGTCGCTGCAAGTTATAAGTACCTGAAAATTGCCTCGATACTTTTTAACGGTGAACGTTGAAAAACTTGCGTTATGTCCAGTATTACTTTTTAATGAAATATTATTACATTTTTTAACATAAGGGTTTTGTGCACATATTTCACGGCTTCGCTAGAGTTTTCTAAAGTTATGTTTCAAGTCGGATGACGATCCGTTAATATTTATTCAAGTTATCGCAATTTTTGTCTAAAGAAATAATGATTTCGGACGATGAAAAATTTTGAGTTTATAATTTTTAGCTCGAATAATAATGATTGGATAAACAAACTGTACATAGAAAAAATGTGTGTCGTGATGAGCTTTACAACACTATATTTTTAAAAATTCAGTTTAACAACATTTAATTTTCCAATCTTTCTTAGCGTTTGGACAATAATTTTTCCTATTTTCAAGCGCTAGTCCCCTTATTGCATCCAACCCTTCAATTATGTGAAAGCTTGTGAGAGGAAAGGCATCGGTGTCGATGAATGATCTTACAATTATTTTAAAACGCAATATAATGAAAATATACTCGTATTGGCTGTGTTTTAAATAGACTAATTATCTGAAAGCCTGCGGAGGGGGAAGGTATGGGTATTGATGATCTGAGAATACTTTGCCTGGCCACGCCAAGTATTTGACTTCCAGGCCGCGGACATATTTTCTTGTATTTTATTGTGTTACACAGTGTCGCCGTTGCACGCTTCAGGAAAGCACCTTTATGTGCTTGCAGCTCATTTTGATTTCACATCTTTTTTACTTTGTAATTATTTTCTATTTTTCGTATTTTTTTTTATTTCATGTACTTGGCGTAATTTTTTTACTTTTTTAAAGTTTTTATCGGGATCTCACTTCTTTTTGCAAAGATAATTTGCATAGGGAATGACTTCAGATAATTTTTAATATTATATGATTATTTTCTATTTTTTGTGATTTATATTTACAAATTATCACGGGACAGAATTCAGGATAAATTCAATCCCAGCATCATTTTACGCTTCGATTATCTATATATACATAAATAAAATCCTGAGTTTAGTTACAAATAAAAAACAGTTTGATGATATTTAAACATGTCGCAATTCAAATTTCGGCAACTTACCTTGTGTTTGAGACTGCATTTTAATTGCAATTCAATGGTACAACGATACATATTTGTAAAAACCCTTTGGACTTTACAGTAAAGTCTTTTGAAAGAATTTTAGTAGCCTTTTACCGTATATTGCAATCTCAGTCCGAAGGGTTAATATACCGAAGCATAGTCTGTTATGCTTCCTCTGAGTGGTGTGTGTGTGTGTGAGTGTGCTACGAAACTTAGAAAACTTGAGCAGGCAAGTCTAGTTTTAAGCGTCCCATCAAAGATTCGCCGAAGGGTTCTCTGGTGAATTCTTTAAGAGATTCACTCAGTGTTTCGATTCAACGAAAATTTCGGGTGGAATTAGATCTGCGTTAAGGTTTGCTGACACTGTAGAGTAGAATTAGACATTTTTCTGGCATTCTATGCCATTAGCGCCCAACGAGGCTGCTTCTTTTTCACATTAACATTCGAAATTATTATGCGCCCAAAGAGGCTGCTGTTCTTCCCTCTTGTGATTAGGCATCGTTAGGCGCCCATAGAGGCTGCCGTTTTTTTTTTTCATTAAAATTGGAAAGCATTAGACGCCCAAAGTGGCCACTCCTTTTTCCTATCAATGCGACTTGAAAACCTACGATCTACGTTAAGGGTCCAGATCGAGCCATTCTTACGTTCAGTGAGTTTGGTTCGGTCTAGACATCTAATCAGAAATTTATTCTGTTTCAGATAGGCATTTCGTCGATGGTTTTACGTAATTTGTTCTATTTCATGCATTTCGTCTATGGTTTTGCTTGATTCATTTTATTTCATGTCCTGTATTTTATTATGTTTATTTAATTTCCTTCCATGCTGGTCCCACTATTACTAACATAACGTAATTAATTGTTTCAGCTTTCCAGGTTCAGCCCTTCGCAGCGAAGAGACTTAATAAAATAATATATTTAAAAATAAAAGAGATTGTGAAAACTAATAGTGAAACGTGATAGTGACAGAAGACATCTAAGGAAGCCTAGGCTAATTTATTATAGTATGAAGTATTTAAGGCCCCTTGTAAAATTGCCAAGTAGTCACAGAAACTTTCAGCGAGATACTGGAACTGATGGGTTTTATGACAATTTTTAAAGTCCTCTCTGCTTCAGCACCTTATTGAATTATACTAAGTTACAATTCCTTTCCGAGGTATCCCACGTTACATCATGAAAGCATGTCTTCCACAAATAATGTTGTTGTTTATATATATTTTTCTGTTAAATAAATTTATTTTGCGTTAAATACACTCGAATAGGACAGCAAGGTTAAAAGGCGTATGTGTTCTTGTTGTGATCCTTTTTTCTCAGTCGCTGCACGGAATACGTTTGTAAAACGATCTTTACATTGTTACTCTATGAGAATCATTTGTAAATCGCGGGTTTCGAATGTCCTATTTTTAATTTCTAATTCCTACCACGCGTAGCGTTACAATCTTATTTTAGACTGAATCGATAACGTTGGGTGTGACACGAAAATGGTAAGGGAGCTCCCCCCCCCCCCTCGAGCGTGTGACACAAAATTACATTGCGTGATAGATCTATCCTGTACTTCGTCGATGCTTTTGGCAACACCAAATCAACAAGGTGAAAGGTCTATTCTATCCCTCGTCTGTGGTAGGTATGTACCTTCCCTCGTGTTCCACAAGTGAAAGAGTATTTTTTTACTTTATCGGCCTTATCGACCTTTTACTAAATACTCACATTACCGACTTCTCTAATTGGGTTGAATATAGTTCCCAGGGTCGCCGTTCTTTCACACAGAGTGCGCGACAGAACAATTGAATTCTCACAAAGTCGATGTTTCAGTTTGTGTGATACGAAATCCCGCAAGTTAAGTCTGCCTTATAAGTCGTCTGTAGTACGGCTATCATGCATCGAAACGTTCAACAACCCTGTTCGGCGATAGTGACAGTTCACAAATCCACTAGATTACATTGTTTTGGGGAAGACACAACTACATTCTACATACATCTATATATAGCAGACAAAAAGAGAAACGATTGATGAGCCTGGGTGAGAGAGAATCCGCAGAAATTTATTTATTGCCGTAACTAACTTGGTCCATGGGTTTCAAATTAAATGCCAATTGCCGCACTTTGAAACCACTGTTGTACGACTTGTACGCATAAATGAAATATTGATCTTCAGCGGCTGGATAAGTGGCATAGTGTTTTATTTTTTAAATTCGATATACAGAGATCCGTTTTTGTGTATAATTGAGCGGCCACGAAATCATGGCCGTGTGTGTTAAAATACCAAGGAAAAGGTGTTTACTTCCCATATAATTTATAACAATTAATTAATAACGTGATGCTGCTGATAATACATATTTTTTACCTTCTTCTTCTATCATTGGCAAGCAACTGTACAAGTGCTATAAATTATATCCCTATATCAGTAATTTCTTCTGCTATGCCTCCCCCAAAAAGTTGTATATCACGTATCATAGGAGAGCGAAGGTGAGGATGAGGATGCGGATGAGCATGAGCATGGGGGTGAGAGCGAGGGTGAGGGTGGTGAGGATGGAGTGAGGGTAAGGGCAAGGGTGAGTGTGATGTACAATGGCGGCACGACCTCAGGAGGCTCTTCCGTTCTCCGTTCTCTGTTTCCGACGCCATTTTACGTTGATTACGATGTGGTTAGCTCCTTCTAGTTTCCCACCAAACTACTTACTTACACGTCTCGCCCGGAATCCACTAACCTTTCCTAACACTTGCTCGTTCTCTATTACAATATTTCGCCTTTATCTTCTTCATCGCTACGGTTGCCTCTTATCCCCCTTTTCCTCTACCAAGCCCATTTATTGCTCTATTTCGCAATCACCTATTAACGCGTTGCCGCTTTAACGGGCAATACAATACAAATCGTGACAGATTGATACATCGAAGTAAGGAGAATTTTTTAGGCCTAACGACGCCATGCAGGTGTGTACCTAAATACGATACATGATGGACCTAGCTGCAGGACGACAGACAGATATATAAAGTAGGTGAGAGGAGACGCGCGCGGTGAAGAGAGATGTGGACGTAACGTGGCGGACGTCGCCTAAAAGCTCGTCCGATAGGTCGAATCGCGGTGTTCTCCAAACGTCGTCCTCCGAGTTGATTGTCGTAGATCTTATTATCCCCCCCTTGTCCCAAGGAGAAACCGAGTTTCAGCCGGGGAGTGTGTACCCGTGCCTATATAGGTATGTATACGTATACGTATACACACTCTATTCCTGCTCATTCGTGCACGTGTTTGGGAGCGAGCGCGTGTAGGTATATCTAGAGGTTAGCTCGTCGAAGGGTGAGGCCCCTCTTGTAGCCCCGGGCCAACGTTGTTAGCGTTAATGATGGAATGCGCCGCGAGGCACGGGGATGAGACAAGTCTCGGTTATCCAACTTCCGGGCATTGTTCTCGCGACCATTCCGTCTACACAATTATTCCATCATTATTTATTTTGTTTGTTTGGTAGGTACATACTTGATCGTTAACTGGCATCGATTACTAGGTATATGTACCAACACTACCTACCTATAATCACCATTAGCCGGGAATTTGCCGGAGTTATAGGTGACCTCTGAACCATCGATTCGTCAATAATGCACGGAAGCTACTAAAATAATCATCACTCACCCAACACCTCGTCACCACCGAGCGTGCTTAGCACAGGTTTAACGTTTGTGATCGGTGTATTTTCATGCCTCTGCCTATACGAATGAAATGGTCCAATTTCAATCTGAACATTACTTGACATCTCATGCGGATGTTAGGTCGTTGGTACGCTAAACTGGCATAGCGAGACGTGGCTGGCGAACGGCCCACGTCGATCGTCCAGCAAACGATAACGAGCATTGCTTGACGTTTATAAAATGCTATCAAATAGTATCCCTTAGCACACGCGTTTGTGAGGACGGAAGGAAGGAAGAAGGGAAGATGGGAAGAACGGAAGAACGGAAGAACGGGAGAAAAGAAGAATGGAAGAAGGGAGGAAATGAGGAAAGGAGGAAAGGAGGAAAGGAGGAAATGAGGAAAGGAGGAAGGGAGGAAGGGAGGAAAGGAGGAGAGGAGGAAAGGAGAAAAGGAGAAAAGGAAGAAAGGAAGAAAGGAAGAAATGAAGGAAAGGAGTGAGGGAGAGAGGGGGAGCGAGATTGCGAGGATGGCGAGCGTGGGGGTGAGGGGACAAAGGGTAAATAAAAATGGGGGTGAGAGGTTCGGAGCAAGCTCAGCCTCCCTTAGGCTCGGAAAGTCATTAGACCGGAAAACGAGATAGAATCGTAGAACGCAATGGCGTCTAGAAACAAACGACGGCCGATAGGAGAGAACAAGCAGTGAATCACCTAAGCACTTGTTTACCAAGGGAATCAAGAATTCAGGGATGCTGTTCCAAGCCTCGGAATCCGGCCCCATCGGTTTTCCAACCCCACCACGGCTACACACACCACCACCACCTACAGTATCTATATAGCCGCCTCCGCTTTCTCGTTTGCGAGGTTGCAGCAGTGAGTAGGAGAACAGTACCCGTCGCGCTAACGGGCACGCGTCACACAGAGGGAAAGGACGAAGCGGAGAATCGAAGTTTGGGAGTGGAAAGCACGCGAGGGGCGGTGGCGATGGCAGTGATGGCAGCAATGGCAGCGGCGGCGCAGGCGGAGGCGGAGGCGGTGGCGGTGGCGGCCGGTGGTAGACCCGTGGAAGGAGAGTCGGGAAAGCGGCACTAGAATCGCTAAATGTAATTCGGTTAAAAGGGTTTTAGCAATACAATGCATATAAACATGAGTGCCCCGCCTCTGCGTTCGTCTGCACGCTCTGCTCTTGCGCCACCCTCTCTAGTCAACTCTGCTCAACACCACACGACCACCGCACGACCACCGCACGACCGCCACACGACCACCGCACTGTTCAACTTGCAACGAGCAAGATTTTCACCGTCTAGTCTACGTCCTCTAGCTCTCTAATGTGATCAGGTGTTGCTATGCTACGAAATCGCGTAGGTAATTGCGGATACGAGGCGAATCGACTCGTGAGAGTCAGCGCCTTTCCTCGCTGTACCTAACAATAAGCAGGTGGATGACACGTGTACGTAGATTTCCGCAGAATATCTGTGGAGACACTACATCCTCTGTCTACCTACATCGGTGTCTCGCGGATAGAACACGAAACTGAAGAGAACAGCCGGCAGGGAAACAGTGTCTAAAGTAAAGGTTTTCCTTTTTTACAATCCTTTAACGAATCACGAACTATCCCTACACATTCTACTCTCTTTCATTTCCATTCGTTTTTCTTTTACTTGGGCGTGCCTATTCGCGAGAGAACGGTCTGGAGGGTTCGGCGAAGCAAACTCGCGAATGTCCTGGCACGAAGCCACAAGCCCAAAACGCCTATTGTGTTCGTCCTTATTGTTGGCTGCACATCTCGGCAACCACTGATTCCTTGTAATGCTTCCGAGAGTTACTGTCTGTAGAATTTTACATCGCACAAATCATAGTCAATATTTTACAGGTAGATAAAGGTACTAACGAAACATCAATTAAATCTATCAGAAACTTTATAGAAATCTCGTCAAATCAAGCCGTTCGAGAATCGTCGGTAGGTACCTGTACCTACCTATCTACTCGGCTTGCTAGGCGAGCCGACCGAACGTTTCGACCGATCCACTCGTATTCACGGAATACAATTTTTCTTCCCTCTTTCCTTTCCATTCCTTCACTGACGACTGATTTTCCAAACGGGTGGCTCTCACTGGCTGTAGCTAGTAGAAGCAGTCATCCGCGAAACATCGTGGAATTTGTAACGGGGAATTAGCATATCATAAATACTGATGATACCTACTGCTTGCGTGCTTACGGTAACCGATGAGGAAGGCTTATGATCGCGTCTCCTTCGCTACAGCTAGATACCTACCTAAATAGGCGATGTTGAGAAACCTCTCCCAATGACAAAGGCTCGCCTCTGTGAACAACATAAATCTGTATAATTACTTATGACTAATTCGATTAAGTTTAATGATTGCCATTGATGATTTATAAGAGAGAAAACAGAGTCACAGGTTACTTCCGTTATCAATAATTTATTTTAGGAACTTGTTGCGACATAATATATGACGTTTCCTTCGCATCACACTCTCTACCTTTGACGTACACGAATATAGTATTTACAGTTACGTATCGTTTATCATAAATCGGTAGGTATCTTCGATTTAAGTGGGTCTAGACTGTCTAGAGCAACGTCAGAATAAAGTTATAATCATAATGTTAGCGCTCTTCTCACCTCTCATTTGGCTTCTATACAATTTTTGCCACTCCGCGTACGTATCGTGTAATCCCCTTTCCCCGTAAATGTAAATGTAAATGTAAATGTAAATCGTACTTGGTAAATCACGAAATAGAAACGCAATGCACGGGCACGTGACAGTCTGACGTGAGAGGAAACATCTGAAGATAGTTGGAGGAACAGACCCATAAACGATGATCCTTTCAATTTCCCAGGAATGACGTCTAATAGGTACATAATTGCGATCGCAGCGATCGTACACTCGCCAATTACTTATATCGTTTTGTTCCCTATATTTACATATAAGTTTTCGCAATAAGTGTACGTTACACCGGTATGCGGAGTAAGTACTTACGTAGGTATTTATATACATGCACGTGATTGAAATTTCCATTTGTTTTCAGTCTAATCAATCATCCTGACCTTTAATCCCTTCCATACATCTTATACGCCATGGAGGTTTTAACCTTCATACGGATTAGGGTTCGCGCGTTATTGCATAAATTTATCAAACATTAAAACACGACAAGTCGTTATCCGGGCAAGAGTTACGCGCGACTTGGTATTGGGACTGTTTTGGTCAGCTGTTCCGATCGGGTTTATACGACGTAAGGCCGGTAAAGCGGTTCTTGGAGTTCGGCGGTGCTTCGTTGCGGTTCTTGCAACGACACCTTCCCATCTTCCTGCGGGCTCGGTGAATTTCTACTCGGATCGCCTGCGGTCTCCCTTTCCACGCTTCTCGCATTTCCTCCCTCCTCGACTTTACTATTCGTGCGTGCCTCTTGCTGTGCCTTCTTACTTCTCTTCCACTTCATCCGCCGATTTTGAAACCAGATTTTCACCTGAATCCAAACAAACCGATCATCTACCAAAGTACATTTATCATCTGCTATCAATGGTAATGAATTGGAGTCAACCTTCCATGAGTGGGATAGGGTGGAGTTAAAAGTCCGGCGGGCGAAAAGTCCCGAATTCAAAATCTCTATTCCTAAACAATGTATTGAGTTTCGCAGTATACTATGTAAAAGGCGAGAGGAAACGGAGGTGACCACAGAGTCGCCAGTCGCTCCTGGACGTTCGTGCGAATTACACGACGCCTTCGTTATTTTATGTATCGGAAACTAAAAGAAATACGTCGTCTTTGTTGTTTCATACGAAGTAAACCACGGTTTAAAAGTGAATCAGCCAAGTACGTTAAGATTGTATGTTTCTTTAGTAATGTGTGCATGTTATTGTTTATTGCTGAATGATAATATTTTCTAACTATATATCGCAGAAACTATAGAGGTACAATTGGAGTAAAAAGTCCCTCAGACTGAAAATGTATATTTCATCATTTGTTTTCATAATAAGATGGCCAAATTATAAAGAAATGATGCCAAAGTCTTTAAATAGTGTTTTTGTTTTAATTCAGCGATTCTTTTTAGTTTTTAGTTCAAAGTGTGCCTATGACTTATATTTTTATTTTTTGGTAAAGAAGTCATGCTTTCCTTTCAATATTGTATACCAAAAATAATTGGTTTAATAATTATTAGGGACTTTCTACCCAATGCAATGGACTTTTTGCCCCGCGCGTGGGGCAAGAAGTCCATTTTGCATTGACAAACATTTTGTGGTATAACTCGATAGAAAATAACAGTATAGTTTATACAAAATAACACCAGATATCTCTCGATTGTTAATACTATATTTTACATAGGTTTATACGAAAAACGGGACTTTTAGCCCCACCCTACCCTACCTATGTATAGGTATCTACCTAGGAGAGGGGGGGGGGGGGGAAGGACGCGACCGGTAGTGGGGATGAGAAGGGAAAAGAAAATGCGATAACACTTTCTCTTTCTATATACATGATATCTTATAATAAATAACCCGCGGCGCCGAATAACTAAGAGAATTCAAACATTCTAGCTATCCACGGGAATATCACGTGGCACAACCTTTCAAATCGCTACAGACTCGGTCTTCCTTTCCCCAATCCCAATCCCGTAAGAAAGCGATGTAAATCTCTCAGGCAACATATCATACGGTTGAACCAACCCGCCACACTCCCGACCCGATTACATCCTCCCCCCTTCGAGGGAACGCATCCTCTTTTCACGATAAAAGATACATACCCACATAGATAAGTATATGTAGGTACACGAAATACCGAAACAACCGAGTAGGAACAAAGAAAACCGAATTAGGTATATTATGTTTCTACCCGTCCGCGTCGACAACAAATTACCAGTTACCACCTATTTGGAACATGAGCCAGAGCAACGTTTTACTGCAGGGTAATTGTGGGAGAGTTGCCGCACCTTACGTAAAATTGTCACCGTGTCTAAAGTTTGGAATGAAAATTTTTCCAGAGAGCTTAGTTGACTAATTCCCTTTAATTGTCGTATTATGGAATAAATTATGCTGCGATTCGCGATATTGAAGCATATGAATGACCAGCATGCCAATTAATGTGTCGCCGTGACAAAAACTTGCCAGTTCTATCAGTGAGAATGAAAAATCTAAAAAGGTCGGCGGGAAGTAATATTTTTGTTCCGACTATTTACGAATTTTTGTCCACTAAGTAGGTACTGCTTGATGTTTTTTCATGAATATTTTTTGGAAACGTGATACATTTTGACTATAATTTACGGTATTTTATTTTATCCAGTGCGTGGAGGTTTTGTACATACGGCCGTTAAAATGTTAACAATGTCGGTCGGGGTTACTTGAATAAGCATAGGAATACCAGTAAAAATTTCATTTATTATCCTCAAGATGCAGGCGAGGCAAAGAGTTTAGCTGCTGGAGTCCACTCCCCCCACCATAAAATCCCTTCCAAACTCACCCCTACCAGTTTTACATCCTATCCTCCCTTCAAACCCTCAGGTCCTCCAAATAGACCATAACAAATAAGTACAAAATAATTACAGTACCTAACACCATGATAATTAATAAAAAAAATTAACACTGTGAAGGAGTGAAAAGAAAAAACAAAAAAAATGTATTGGTCGTAGTATACATATGTACGCGTTTCGTATACTATATTGATGGAATTGGCAGCGTATATATAAGGGGGAGAGGGGTAATTGCGAAAACCTAAGCAAAAAAGCAAACAAAACGAAAACTATGTGAGAAATGAATTTGTTTATTATTTACAAACATACTTAAACTATTCATCTATAAAGTACTATGACGAATTTTTGAAAAATTATAATAAAAATCAACTTTATAGTGAAAAAACACAACCCTTGGTGTTCGTGATTACTCGACTGCCGTGGGGTAATCACGAACGCAGTGCTAAATATCGCAGACGTCGCACAGAAAGCGCGACTTCAATGGTCAACCCATAAAAAATGTTGCTACAACCTATACCCAATGTATTTTTCAAATTCCTCTTCTAGTGCGTTAGAAAAAAATTTCAATTGGTCGGAATGTCGAAAAAAAAAATAGTAAAGGTCGTTTTTTAAACTTTTTTTTCTGAGTCAGTAATGAAAATTCAAAAATCCATTTTGTAGATACATGCTGAATATTTCATAAAAATTGGTTAACGTTGCTAATTTCGAAGGTTCGAGATTACCCCATTCGATTTGTTCGTCAATACTCCACAACATCAAAAGATAAAAAAGAATTTATTTCAGAGATTAGAATCATGATTCAAGCAACGCCTTGGTCACAAAATGTTGGTAAAAAAGTGCTTTATTTCACCTTAAAAAAACAACAATTGTATCATTAATTCAACAGTAATTACATGCAATTGAAAATGAACAAAATATTACTTGAAACAAGATGAAAATAATAAATTGTGTTTATCTTGAATAGCATGAGCGTCAGGGTGAAAACTGAAAAGTAAATGTCAAGTCAACTAACCCCATCATATTTGTCAACTAACCCCGCAGCCGGGGTTTGTTAACTTATTCGTCTCACTACTCTAAAAACAATAAAAACTAAACCTAGACTCAGTTAAAACGATTTTCAAAATTAAGCCTGTATGCCTAATGAAATTTGTAAACATTTGGTATGCAGCAAGTCATCAAAATACCAACCATGGTCTATTTATAAAAATTCGAAAGGCTAAAAATGAGTCAACTAGCCCTAGTCTCCCCTACATATTATTAGTTGAACCCTGTTGTACTACCACTAGCATTAAAGAAAATCAGAATTTTAACATTTGTCACCCTTAAGAAATTGAAACTAAAAACATCCTAAAAACGTTTAATTTTCCATTTCAACTTGTTAACTTTAACTTTTTATTTGAATAAATTGTAAAAGCAAAGTAAAATGAAACATCTTTTTAATTTACACAGTTATAAAGTACAATAAAATTGGAAAAATAAACAGGTTTAGATATTATTTCTGTATTTCTAAATTTAATTGCCTTTTCTTCTCCCTTCCACATTCATTCCACACAAAATGAAAATAAAATGTGAACAAAAGAGTAACGAGCTCACAAATATATTTGGATTAATCAGATTTGTCATTAAAAAATAAATAATTTGCCTTGGGATATCACGGTATCTATTTTGAAAAACTTTTTTTTATTTTTAACATTAAAACATAATTTAGTCGACTTAGGTACCTTCCGATATAGTACGCTATCAATCCCGCATAAAAGTGCGGGATCTATCCCAAATGCCCGGGAGAGACGCCGCACTTTCGTATTTCCAAGTGCTATTCGAATGCGACCTATTCTGGCCGAGAAATATTCCACAAAGTTTCTTTTAACCTTTAACGTATTACAAAAGTTACATGCCACGAAAAACTATGAATTTTTAAACTACGATAGCAGAAATAAACTCGACGTATAACTATTGAAGCAAAGTGAGGTAGGCTTACCTCGAAAAATAGCAAAATCTTTAGAAGTAATAATGGGAACACGTTCTCGCTTATTAATCTAACTTAAACTAACAGCCTAAAGCAAATAAAATCGGCAGTGTTGTATTTTATTACGGATAGCCCTGAAATACCGGCGTCTCTCCCAGTGCGGCATCTCTCCCACAATTACCTTAACTGCAGGTGCGTTGGATCGTTGTTGATCGTCAGCACTACAAAGCGAACAAGACGAAGGAGAAGGCGAAGGAACGGAATAGCGCAAGGCGGTGCTTAACACGGCGCGACGCACGTCTGGATAGGTATTCGAAAGGTACTACCTACAAACTCCAAAGTAGAATCGGTTAAATATCGAAACAAATCAGGGACTCAGCCTGCTATAACTCAGACTTTCGTCTCTATTTGCCAAGCGATCCGTCAGAACACGTAAGCTTCAAAGTTATGTTTAAGTTGTTCAACTACGCGAGAAATTCGCCCGCTCGCATTTGACCTGACGAAAGAGCAAGACTCTGGACGGTTCCATGGTATTCGCTCGATACAATTTCCTTTCCACCGACCCCTACCTCGTGATTTCTCGCCGTTTCTCGCCAATTCTCGCCGTTTCCCGCGGCCGCGTGACAACAAACGTCTCTCTCGTTAAAGAGGCCGGCGCGCACCCTATACATATTGCATGCATGAAAATTTTACCTGCGTTTCCGTCAGCATCAGCGAAGTGGCCACTTCGAACCTCTTCGGTCTGCTAAGGTATTTGTTCTGCCTAAATTGTTTCTCCAACTCAAGAAGCTGCTGCGACGTGAAAGCGGTTCTTGGTCTTCTGGTTTTCCCAAGAAGAGCGTGCTGGGCAGCGCAACCTTTAAGTAGACAAGAGTGCACGATTAACCAGGCTACTTACGTCTGTACCTGTACGGAATATGCACCGTCAAACACGGGAATGAATCGTTATCGTTACACTCTATTGATAATCCTGTCGCGCATTATACATACAGGTTGGTAATGCCAATCGTGGAACCGATAAAAATCATCGAATGCTAATGCAATTATCGCCAGTGAAAATCCCTATGGGTTGCAACAGTATGATTTAGGGCTGGAAACGAGGGTAAAGTAGGACTAGGGTGGCCGCCCTAACGATTAGTCCTACGAACGACTCTTGGTCGCATGCGAATCTCTCCCCTTATGACTCTACACTCGCACAGTCTACAGGCATAAATCGTGGTAAAGTATAGTCTCGTCCGTTACCAGAGACTTTTATCAGCATCGAGAAGTTACAGTGTCGGCGTGCTTTCGATTCTTCGATAGCGGCGCGTATCTAGTATCTACCACGCTATAACAGGTACATAGGAAACGTAGGAAACATAGAAAGTATCATGTACTTCTGTAGGCGTGTATATAATATTGTAAGTACATTGAACACAACAACGACTACGCTCCTACGCGATCGTACTACAATAATAATGAATAAATAGGTACATATACATGTGGAGGAGTGGCAGTTCATAGGTTAAAAATAAAATTGTTCCCTGGTTACCTATATTGATCCGCTATTGGCTCAAATCGAAGAAGCTAACGTTTGGTATGCTCGAAGCGTTAACATACAATATTGGGCGGTTTATCATATTTTTCCCTACAGTTGATTTGAGAGCGCGATGCACCCCTCCAGCTCAACTATGTAGCAAGTGTGTGACCGGCTGTCAATGTTTGTACACATGGCAGTGTTTAGTCGCGCGTACACTCGGATTAATTTGGAACGTGCGATACCCTTATGTCGCTCTTAATCAGACGCTTAATCAAACCTTGGACACCTAGCATGTACATAGCTATTTAATTTTTCGATTAGAGATTCAGTAGAGGTGGTGGGCTACTCGCTAAGTCTTCTCGCAGCCGACGAATCTGCATTTAAGTAGTTAGGTATACCTAGGTGCGTAGGGGTACATCGTTGGAACGTTTGAACGTCACGCGGCGCATCGTTCCTCGATGCGAACAGTTGACAGCTTCGCTTCCGCTATTTACGTTATACATAGATATTAATCGTCTCCCCAAAGGGTGGTTTGCCACCCGTTGCGCACATATGGTCCAGTCGGTGATTTCATACCCGTCCGTTCGTGACAATTACTACTATTTGGACGATTGCCTTTACTTTGCACGTCGGTCCTCTATGATTTACCACTATATGTATGCATGCACGCGCGTGTATTTGTGTGTATTTGTATCCCTTCCTCGAATTGCTATACCCAAGTACATGCAGCTTTTTTAATACCTCGTTGCATGTGTTGATTCATTTCTTACTTGATAAACGGTAAACCATTTAAAATGCAATTATACCTAATTACATTCTGGTTTCTCTGCCTAGCATACCTACGTACTGGATGAATCGTCAGATGTCCCGTAGAATCGAGATAACTGAGAACGGACCGAGCCAACGAAATTCTATGATCGCGAAGTTGCCAGGAAGAAATGCTACGAGTTATGACAGATGTCGGCAAACAAGAAGGGCGGCACCATCGAGTGGACAATCATTATTTTCGCTCTCCTCTATGCGGGGTGAAGCAATGGGGTGCCGTTAAGATTAGCATCGTTCTCACCCCACCGTTACACTTTTATCATGATAATTTAATTTATTTGGGGTCCTATTAGCCGCTTCACGCCAGATCACCCTTAAATCATGCTGATCACCGTACCGGTAAACACCAGCCATTATCTGTACTTAACGCGACTCTCTATCCCCCGCTCTTTATTCTCTGTCTGTCCGTAGGTGCCTACCATCTCTCTCCTATCTTTCCTATCTCTCCTATCACTCCTACCTCTCCACTCTCTCGTCCCTCTTACTCCCCTCTTGGTGGCAAACTCGCCTCATTCTTCCCACCCTCGTGTCTCTTTTCAGCACACTATCTTCTTGTGTTCTTCCATGCCGACCTATTCATCGCCACACCGCTAAAACGGCCAATAACCCAACGCCGTTAAAATTGAGAATGAATTTCACATAAGTACATCTACCCACCGTATCTATGTATGTACGTTCCATACCCATATACCTACGTACTAGGGTGGCTCGTGTTTTCGAATTTTGAATTTTCTTCGCGGCACCTCCCAGAATAGTTCAAAATAATAAAAAAAATCTGGTACCCCTGGGCCCTTGAATATTTAAATGATTATTTAACAGCTCGTAAAGTCGATTTAATGTAATATCGTCCAAGTTATTGATTGTATAAAAAAATATGCCAAACAAAAGTTGTAGATCCAGATAAGGAGCATCTTTTATGTTGTATTATTTTTTCTCGTGCGACAAACGGTTTTCAAGAAAAGTCCGAAAAAGTAAAAAAAATTGTATTTTTCAAATGTTGAAAGTTTAAATTCTTCCCGAACACTTTTTATTTGTGAAGGCGAAGAAAAAAATTGTAATTTTTATTTTCGAGGACTATATTTTAAACATTTAAGGCGGACTATACATATACCGATATATGCCAGGAAGATAAATTATTTTTCTATATTTTCAGTGTTTAATATGTCAAACACTGAAAATAAGGAAAAAAAATTATCTTTTTGTCATATCTCGGTATATGCTTCGCCTTAAACGTTTAAAAAATAGTCCTCGAAAATGAAAATTACAATTGTTTACTAAGTCTTTATAAGTAAAAAGAGTTCGGGAAGGATTTAAACTTTAAAAATTTGAAAAATAAAAATGTGTTCTTTTTTTAGTTTTTCTGATTCTTTTCGAAAACCGTTTGTCGCACAAGACAGAGTAATGCAACATAAAAGATGCTCCTTGTCCAGATTTACAACTTCTGTTTGACATATTTTTTTATTTAATCAATAACTTGGAGGATATTACGTAAAATCGACTTTATGAACTCTTAAATAATTATTTAAATGCTCAATGGCCCGGGGGCACCTTTTCCCGGTATACATAGATTTTTATTTTATTTTTGGAACTATTCTGGAGGATGCCCCGAAGAAAGTCTTGAAAAAAAAATCACCAAGAGTAAATAAGAGCCACTCTACTACATACCTACGTGCATGTCCCCGTGAAATTAATCCCACCTGAAGCTTCCTTCAATCAAGAGTAATTACTCGACTTAAGTAGCTAAGTACCTAGGTATTCGCGAGGAATGCTTCTTATCGAAGCAGTCGTCAATGTCGTCAAGAAATGTCATCATGAACATTAAAATGCACAGCTGCCTCTGTAAATTTTCGACCAACAAATACAAATCTATAGGTTCAATCGGATTGCATAAGTGGTTGCCCCCTAATGGGCAGCAATTATTCTGCACCGGATTGCAAACAGAAATTACCGATCCAAATAGATGTAGGTACCTATATCCCAAGTATCACCTCATTCCCATGGTATCTACAAACGCCACGGTGAGTGTTCGCATATACATACACATACGTATGCATGCAAGTATGTACATGTAGGGGAAACTTCGGACAAAACCGGGTACCTGGGTAAAACCGGGACGTGTTATTATTTTTTAAACTGCCTTAAATTTTGCCGCGTGATTGAAGCGACATATTGTTGCGATGTGCATTATTTTGTCAACAAAAGATGATTGTGTTGCAAGCATGCTTACTAAGGTTATATCATCTTGTGTGTTTTTGAAGGTTCTGATAAAATTTTCAATAATTTAAGAAACTTCAAACAGTTTTGACAGTGTTCAGGTAGATAGCTTTTGGCGTGAATTATGTTAATTGTTGCATATTAAAGTGTAAATAATTTTTTAATAATTTTTGAAAAACAAACCTTTTGGTTTGTTTTTTACTTCGTCATGGTGTCGTTGATAATTCGTAATATTTAGAAAGTTGTATGCTGGGGCAAAATCGTACGGGGTAAAACCGGGTACCCGGTTTTGGACAAAATGTGTATAATAAAGAAACGAAAGAGATGAAGTTATGAAAATTAAAACTAAATCTTAATAAAGGATTCTTGTTTTTGATGAAAACTCTATTTTTAATTCACGAAAAACGAACAATTCAGACATCGAAAAATCACAATTTTGCGTTAAACGGCCGCCATTTTGTCTGAAATTGTTTTTTTGAAAAATCCTTCGTTCACGAACTAGATAAACTCATATACTAACAGAATCTTTTTCACTTTTCGATTTCAGATGATCCGGCTCTGAGAAATCGTGCTCACCGCAAAAAAAATATCTTCCGGGAGAGTGGCTGTTATTCGTTCATTTCTAAAATATTTTCCTATAACAAAATTACCGAGAGTTGCTGAATATATGTACTTTTTAAATAAGCAAATAGTTGTAAAAAATATACATCAGATTTTCCACAAAAAATTCCCGAAAATCACGCCTGCCAACTAGGCATGACCCCTTAAAGCACGTAAGTAAATTTTGTCTTAGCACTTTTATTTCATTTAACCATCATTAGAAACCGTTTGAATTTTTGCTTCTTTGTCGCAAACGAAGCGGTATTGATTTACTATAATGTGTACGCATTTTAGTAATTTGATGTTTAGTTTCTCGTTTGCTGAGATAAAGCGCAAAAATTCAAACTCGTGGTAAATTGTAACATGTTACTACTTATTCCGCTCTAAATGGTGATAAAGCAAACATGCTATTTGCTGACACACCGGAAAAAAGATGCTCTATTTATACGAACAACAGATCAATCGAGAATCCAAAAGGTAGAAAAAAGTATAAAAGCAAAAGTAAAGAAAGTGAAGAATAAAATTTTGATAGAATCAGATGAATAAGCAATGATTGTTTAACTCGTGCATATCAAATGTTTAATAATGATCTGTGTTTTCATTTATATTTTTTAGAAATGCTTAATTGTGTTCATATTTGTATTTAAATAAGTAAAACAGATGTGTTAGAATTTACCCCGGACTGGGGCACATTGTAACAATGGTTCAGATTTGCTTAAGATGAAGCTAGACGTCTAAGTGTCCAAGATTTTGTCACGTACTTTCACGCAATCAGTTCACCACATATGTAAAGCTGGGATTCCACTGAGGCAACTTTTTGGCAACCGGCAACATCGCTGCATCTTTTTTTCGCATGCAACACATGCAATCACTATCGCACTCATCGCATGCGACACGTTGCCTTGCGTTGCTTCAGCGGAATCCCACCTTAAGGATGTAATGGACCTATTTTCAAAATAGTGCCAAGTTGATGAAAATTTTTGAGATTGTTCTTTTTAATCTCCCTGATCCAGAAATTTTAAACGAATTCACTAAACGGTTACTGAGTTATAACGATTTTAATTTTCACTGATTTTACATGTACCCTTATGGAAAGAGACGATCTTGACGGATAAACCATCTGAAAAAATGTTGAAGAAATAGTGCCAATGTTTTCAATTTTCTTGTACATGCAGTATACGGGCAGATGAAAATATCTGCTGAGTTTCAATTGTTTTCACTACACCGTTTTAAAGAAATAAATTATAACTTGTGAAAATTGTGAATTCTGGGCATTTTCACTGCCAAAAGTTTAGCAAATAATGCTTGCGAACGCATTTGTAAAGTGAAAAATACCTTCCTAGCATTAAAAATAAGACTCCAACTGTCGTTCGAATTCCTTACATCTAGATTTACTGTGCGTAAGACGTAGATATTCAAGTATTTCAAATTTCATATACTTTTGTCTGATATTGTACGTCCGATACATCCTTAAGTAGTAGGTAAGTCACGCAAATTATTTCCTCATTGAGAAAAAACTGTGAAAACTTTTTTTGTTACAATCTGTCCCGGTCTCCCCTACTATTATTTAAAAAACAGTTTATTCTAATGAATTGCAATAGTAATTCCTTTTTTACTTAATAATGTCAAAGTTGTGAGATTTTATCCTTAACGTCCCAATTTCGCCCCGATCTCTCCTACACTCGGCTTCCTTCCACCCTTTCTGTCATCCCTTTAACCGCCCTCTCTTTCTCCCTTCCTTTTTCCCTATTCCTCCCACTCACTCCACCACAATCTGCCACTCTTTATCTTGCTCGCTCATTCGCTTTCTTCGCTATGTAGTTTTCTGTTCCAGCTCTCGTTTTCGTTTCCCTTCTCCTCCTTTTCCTTCTCCTTCTCCTTCTTCTTCTCGTTTTCATCTTCCGTCGCCGTCGGTGGGTGTGAACGGACGCGTGCGCACACTAGGCCCTTCTCCCTCTGCTTGTTTCACGTAGCAATGGAAGCTCCGCCTGTAACCCCCGAGTGCTTGGAATGACCCGCCTCCGAATTCTCAACCCCCTCGTATAGGAGGTGAACGAAGACGAGCGCGAGTAACGTCGATGCTATCCCACCATTTCTCGTACACCCTCGATCTGTGAGACGTCATCGACTCCTCTATATACCTCTGTGCCACACAGACACGGATCCATGACATCCAAGGGGTTGGGGCACCAGGAAAAGTTGGCAAACTTTCGTCAGAGATTATTTTCCCTGCCCGAAATGGTTGGATTTAATTTCATACCCGTCTCGCGAACTCACCACAAATCACGCCATAAACATCCAAAACGTTACCATTCACTCTTACTATCGGATCATAAACGGGAATCGTTACGCGTTTCCTTTCCTTCTTACCGCGCTATTCCCCGTGCGTCATCGTCCAAGAAAGAGTTAAGGCTGACACCTACTATAGGCGCATCAGGCTACATCTACACTGCGTTCCAAATAAGAGTGTACCAACGCCCCTACCGATTTGCGGCCGATCTGCGCAGCTCCCACGGATCTGACGCACGCGATCGGTCGTAGCACTTTCGGGATTGGTCGTAGCACTTTCCCTGCCGGTTTACTACCGATCAACGGTGTGTCCCTGCGCGAAACGAGTACGCTCTAATGTGGAACGCAATATACCTAAGTACTTAGCGGTCAGCCGTTAGACGTTGGTTCAAACATTCTTCCATGGACTTTCCATACCTAATGGTATCCATATTTTTCATCTGGGTTTAATCAAACGAACCGTCTAAACTCTAAAAAATGTTTCGATGGACGGTCATCTGCCACCTACTGTGTAGACGGCCATGGCGAATCCATGGTGAATGATTCGCCCGGTGGCTGTAGATACATTACATCTTCACACGTAGAATAAGGAATGTTTGCCGCCGTGTATCTACCGTTAAATAGTCAGCAGTTTCTACGCAACGGTAAACACCTGAACTCAATGGTATTCTGATGTTGTCAGGACACACGAAGCTAAATACGTTCTCATGTCGCCGCGAGCATTGGTCCACGAGTCCACGCGGCACGTTGCGATCAAACCAGATCATAGAGATATAGGATGCCGCGTTTGGGCGAACGTGGAACGTTACACATCGGGTAACCAAGATCTGTTTGCTTGCGGGCGGCCAAACTAGCTGGCAGCTAATTCAGAAACACCATTACCGCCTATATGCCTATAGATAGGTAGACTGACGCGACCGCCACACGGCCACCGACACCAACACCGCCGATAGCCCATTCGTTTTCCACCTATGTGCACGCTCTTCCTCGTTTAAACACATTCCCGTCTTTATCACTATGTCTAAATAGATCTAGATGCACCTAAGTACATACATAAATGTATAGTTACCTAAGTACCCAAGTACCTAAGTACCTAGGTACTTAGGTAGCGAACTGTCTATTGTTCTCAATGTAAAACAATGAACCGTCAGTTAGGTATCCGTTCTAACGCGATCATTGACACATTTTCAAGAGATCAGGTCCCGCTACTGATTTATGCCGTTTGCTATAGGTACATGTAAGTAGCTAATGTCGCGGAAGATTCGGAAAAACGTTTAGAAATCCTGAAGTCGGACACAATTTTGTATTCTTAAGGAATTTGTTCATTTGTAATTGAAAGAGAGTTAAAGCCTACGGTCCAAAGTCGAATCGATTTGCGTTCTTTGATCGTTGAAAAGATGAGCGGAATTAGCTGTTGGAACTGTCTGAAAGTCCGCGGAGTTTCCATGGCAACTCTATATCTCGGTACCGCTGCTATGCCATGCTATCGTCGGGAGAAGGGCGAAGGGGATGGATGGACGGATGAATGACGCACAATTAACTAATTAAATCATCCGCCAACCCTTCGCGTGCTTCATCTCCCGGGTATCATCCCCTTTTGTTAGCAGATCTCTCCTGCCGCTCGTATCTTCGCCATTGTTTCTCCTCGATGCCCCGTGAAATGCTCTCGAGTTACAGCAATGTTAACGAAAGCGAAACGAGTCGATAGGTATGCAATGAGCCAAGGAATAAAATAATAGATGAAGGCAGGACGGGAAAAGCGGAGAGTGAAAAATGTAAGTGAAAGAAGTGCGGATGAAAAGGAAACAGGGGGAGGAGGAGAAAGAACTGTTGGAAAGTATGATGACAGCTATTTTCTAATCCTCTGCCAATGACTTTGCGGAACACCGGGCCGCGCCGTGTCGTGTCTTTCTCGCTTGATAACGATAAGTCGTGGAAATGTTTGATCGTGAGTAGGTAATAAAACTACTACAGACCTACGTGTTTAGGTAACCGGCCAATGCAAAAAGCTAAATCGTCGTTTCGGTCGATTTCGACTAATCCGAAAGCAAACTGGTGTCACGCGGGTATACGAGGGACAGTTTTTAGTGTACACCAGGCATAGATAGTATCGGGGTTCGGGATGTACCGAGAACAGAAGGTCGCGAAATACACGCGGCTACGTTACTGTGCTAGTTAAATGTCGATACGGTAAAAGCTCCACTCGAAATAGATGAAACATGGTGTTGTCGCAACGTTGCCACGGGCATAACGCGCGACAAATATTCCGCAAATAAAAGCTCGCGTCTCCTGCTTCCAACCTATCCCTCTGTCAGCTCACGGTGCTGAGCCGGTTAGTCGCGCATTCACCATTATTTACATAACGTCGAGAGCGTACGAGGATGCACGGGTACCACAGGAAGAGAGAGGGAGGACAGAGAGAGAGAGACCCAGAAGGGCCAAACGGGACGGTACTGCCATACAGCAATTTTTTAACAAGTCAGGTACGTGTTCCCTGCCTACGCGATAACGGCCGTTTCAGCTGGGGCTGGATGCAATCGTTTTATTTTATTCCGCGAGACCGCTTTTTTGTACTCGTTGCTCGTTTTACGCTATCGGGTTTTCGCCTTTTTCGTCGACGTTGGATTGCTCGGCAACTACCAATCAGGATCATCTGACAGAAAGTGCCCCGCACTACACCCCGAGCACCTCTCTCATACTACTATCTCTTTCTCCCCTCATCTCTCTCTCGTATATACAGATGCATTTACTTTCCCTCTCCCCCGCGCAGCTCCGCTACCATCCCTCTCCCTCTCCCTCGCTTTGAACCTCCGTTCCCCTTCATTCGGACTCGGTTCATCTCGGCAACCTGGCTTGCTACGTTCACCGACCAATTTGTTCGATAAAAGCTCTCGACTGATTGGCTGGACAACGCGCGGCCACGGCTCTTTCTCCAAGCGTGAAATTTACCGTGGTAACCGATTCGTCCCTTCCTATCGCCCCTGCATCTATTCGTTGGCTACTTAGACTTGTTCTTCCGATTCTTCTTTTCACGTACCGCTCTAAATAGTTGGCTGTACATAGTTGGTATTCCACTTCATTTCTATCTCGCGGCAGCCACCTCTTACTCACCACGAACTTGCTCATTTCCTTCGTTTACAACTTTGTCTCGTCATACACTTTTCAAAGGTATTCTATTCCGAAAGAAGCTACCTAACCACCTAAAAAATGGCACGGTGCGCAACTTTCCTCCATCCTTATCGTTTGACAAATGACCTAAAAACTGGAGTAGCCGATCAATATAGCAGAGTAAAGCGTTACATTAGGCATGTAAACACTCGCTATCTGCTCAACATGCGGCCAATCTGTCGATCCATTTCACTACTTTGCTCTGACGTTGCGTTGGGTACAGCGCATAGGTATTACACAGCAGTGAAATAGGAGTAACGTTTGAATCTTTATCGTTGCGTTCTATAAATCGCCTTTGTAGCCTTATCTTTCATTTCGCGTCGGCTTTTGTTCCATCGAAACGATAAAAGAAAAGAATGTCATTCGCCTCGTGTTATCGATTGCGTGGTCAAATCTAAGGTAGGTAAAAAGACGGCGGTCGTAGATGTGCCTAATAGGTAGATGTTTGCTCGGACGTGTTTGAATTGACGGGCTCCAATTCTTTGCCAAACTAGTGTCGTTACGGAATCGAGCGACGATGGTTATAGCGGTTGCTCCATTACCTACTTGGGCGAATCATCTACGAATCATTAATTTATGAGAAATAAAGTAATGCGAGGAGATTGGATCTAACTATAGTGGCACGAGAATGAGTGGTCAATAATAAGTAAGGTGAAGGAATAGAGCCAGGAGGAGGAGGAAGAGAAGAGGTGACGGTTGGTGATGTGGGCGAAGCAGTATAAAAACTCAGAGACTCTGTTGCCCCGTTTCTGTCAAGTCGATCCACACGATTCTGCCGAAGGGATTATTTAGCAATTTCGTCTATGAGAGCGAACAATCTGGTCACATAATCGAATTGTATGAGAAGTGATTTGAACACCGATTTCAGCAGGTTCGGAATAGAATTTTGTATGCAGACGAGTAGGTAATGCTATCCGGAGCTGTTGCGGAAAGATCCCTCTCTTTGCTACCTTTCCCGAGAGACGAAAACAGTTGCTGAGTAGTGAAAACTTACCAGCCAAGTCAGCGGGCAGTCTGGGATACAACATTCCAGTCCTGGCTAACCACTCGAGCTGAAGCGGATGAATATGGTGCTGTTGAGGATGAGCTCCGGCAGTTTGCGAGTGTCCGACGGGTTGACCTTCCTTGTGTATCGAGTGAAACGCGCTACCACCAGCAGGATGATAATACAATCCACCGGGGTGGATGAGAGGGCCACTTGGGTGTAAGAGAAGAGCTTGGTTCTGCCGAGCTACACCGGCACTGGTACCGAGTGCACCGTAATGGCCACTCGGTAAATTTGGATTGCCAGCAATACCGTTGCTGGTAGGTTCCTCTGATCCCGGCGAAATCGGAGGGCTCGAGATCGGACTGTGGCTGGCGTTACTCCCAGAGCTGGCGCTCCCCGTCCTCGTAGGGTCTACCTCGGTCGAACCGTCGTCCTCGATATTTTCTAGTCGATCTACTCGGAACCCTCCGTTGCCGGTCCCAATGCTCTCCCCTCGGAACATTGATTTTCCACGTTGAATCGGAACCGTGCTCGCTGCTTCCACCGGCTCTAAAGGTGCCCCGGGCAAGTGTATATCTCGCGTGGATCTGTCACGAATAGTCTGACGATCGCATCCATCGCGAAGGTACTCCAGGCCCGGTGAATCTGGACATTGCTGAGCCGGCCTATCGAACGGATTCAAAAGGTTCCTCGAAGATGATGTTCTTTGCTCCTCCGTCCCACCCGCGCCAGCTGCTGTTGCAGCTCCGATTCCACCTGCACCTCCACCTCCGACACTACCTCCGCCTCCCACACCTCCTCCACCTCCGCCTCCACTTCCACTTCCACTTCCATCTCCACATCCACCTACACCACCATCTCTGGTTTCAGTTCCAGTCCCAAGAATACAAGGAGACTCCCGTCCGTGAACGTGAACGTGAACAGAAGAATTTCCTATACAGGGGTTTCCGTCCACGGCCAGATTCCTCGTGGTGAATAGTAATCTTGGGCTGCGCTCCGATCTATCGCGCTCGAGGTTCTCCTGTTTCCCTGTCGCCCGGCCGAGAAGAGCATCTATGCAGAAAGATGTTTTGCCGAGGGAGGTGGTTCGCCTGTCGGCCGAATGGACCGAGTATCCTTGCGGCGATGTTCTGTCGGGTGAACTGTTCGTTCCCCTGTACTGGCTGGATATCGCTGACACCATTTCCGCGGGAAAACATTTTATACCGGCATTCTCGGTGTCCCGGAAGAAATTGGACGGTTCGTGCTCCTGCTTGGAGAAGGAGGATCGCTTCGCATCGCCCTCCTCGCGATACCTCGACATTCGCGGTTCGTCTTGGAACTCCAACGGAGAGCCGCTCGCCGCAAAACGAATCTCCTCTGTCACGGAGCCGATCGTTTCGTTTGCCGTCTCGACGCCGGCCGATATCCCTTCCTGAGATACCGGTGAACAACTCTGCCCGCGGCCCTTCTGCCGTACGGCTTCCGCGTAAACCGTATGCTGGCTCGCCTGCTGATGCTCCTGTCGCTGCCGTAAATACAAATTCTCCGAGACACCTTGCGCGTCGTAATGCATACCTGATTCCGTGAGAGCACGAGAGCGCATTAAACCAGTCGGATCGTTAGGGCCTCCTTTCACAACCACCAGCTACCCTCGCATTAATTACGGGCACATGGAGTATCGATCGTACTTGATCGCCGACTACTCGGGATACGATCATTTACGGACAGGTGTTCTCAAGTACCTATACCGACAGATATGATCCGCTGAACGGAGGATCGGTGGCCGATCGACATCCGATCGGCCTACGGGATTCGATCGATCGATCGACCGCCCGACCGACCGACCGACCGACCGACCGACCAACCGATTAAACGAAGGTCAACCGTCGAGACGACTCCCAGATCTTGCACGCGCAATGGAAGTATAGTCACACAACTTCCGCTACCTCGATTAGGACCGCAAACGTATCCCAGTCCGACGAGCCACTTTTTGTTTTCTCTCACTTTCTCTCCGACGGAGCGTCAGTTACGATTTCGCGGCAACACAAGCGATTAAGTCGACGCTTCGCCGCAAAGTGACGTAGCAAGGAACCGCGTGTCCCTAACGGGAAAATCGCTCCCCCTCTGCTTCTGCGTTTCCGCGGTTAGTCGATGCTGCCACGCCTATCGCGGCAAGCCTCGCATTTTGCCACGCCTACGGCATCCCCCCCCCCCCCCGCGAACCCCTCTCCTCCTTTATTCCCCTCTTTTCCCGCACAGCGTGCCGCGGGTACCAACTGCCAACTTTCCACTTCCGATTCCCGGCTTCCGATCCTTGACTCCTCGCCGTTGAGCGGCGAGCGTGAACCGCCGAGCGCCGAGCTCTCACCTCTCAACATCTAAGCTCCGAGCCCCAGGCGTCGAATTTCTGCAGTACAAAACCAAGTGGGATCTATACTAACGTAGGGTGTAGTTAGTTACTCCGCGCTCCCGTAGATACCAGCAGAGAAATGCTTCGGCGCGTCAAGTCTACACTTTCTATGGGGGGATGCAGGGTACAGGGTGAAATATAGACGGAGAGAGATGGGGTGCGGAAGGATAGTGCCGGAGGGAGAGTGGGAGAAGACGTCGACGATGGCGGCAACGGTGACGAAAGGGAATAAAGGGGAACAAGACAGCTTCCCCCCTGCGCAAACGTGAATCCTCCAATCCGAAGACGTATAAAGGAAAGCGCGCTAAGGAGAACGGATATGCAGTTGGTGGCACGTGACACTTGCAGAAAAACCGAGGGGTGGCGAAATGCGTGCAGCTTGAATTGCAACGTGACGGCCGTATAATGGGAGGGAAGTTGGCCAGTGGGCACCCTCCGCGAATAACAGGGATACTTCGATGTCGGTTTACAGGCGCACGCGACGATACAATCTTCGTGGTTTTGCTTATTTTCCTTTAGTGCTTGGCGACTTTGTCCACGCGATTAGAACAAGTACCGTAAAATGGGGGAACATTGGCAGCACGGGCTAACATTGGCATACGTACGCCGGAGTTACGTTGCTTTACGTCAGATTAGTAAAACTTAACCTGTTAATGCTATTTATAGGATGTGCCAATATTACGAGCTGATTTTCGTTCAGATGTAAAAAATAAAATAAAATAAACAAATTTAAGTTTACTGACTTCAGATTAGTAAAACTTAACCCGTTAATGCTATCTACATGATGTGCCAATGTTACCCCGGTAGACTAACGTTTTTAACATGTATTTGAAAGGAAAAGGACAAAAATTTTATGCATTTTGACACTTGTAGTGTAATCACAAAAGATGCAATGTTATGATAGGATACGTAAAGCAAATGTAAACATATTAATTTTTACGTTATATAACAAAATGTTTCAAAAACCTGCCAAAATTTTTATTAATGCTCAAAAGCGGTAACTTTTTGTTGGCTTTAAAAGTGTGTTGTCTTATTTAATGTTAGGTAGGCTTTTTGTTTCTAATTAAATACATTCAACTGTAACTGGGCTTTATACAGCTTTTAATTATCTTTCAGAATATGCATATTAGGCACATACTGCAGTTTTGAGTTGATATTGAAAATAAATAAAAGTAGGGTGGTTCGAAAAAGTGGTAACTTTTTAACCGACTTCAAAAAGGAGGAGGTTCTAGATTCGACCTGTTTGTATTTTTTTTTTTTATGTTTGTCCCCGCAAAATTCCTTAGCATATGGACCAATTTTGATGATCTTTTTTTTATTCGAAAAAGGGCGACGGTGGTCCCCTCCTACACTGCATCAACATTGGACCAATATTTTGGCAGTTCTTGTGAATAATAAAGACTATTGTCACCTAATTATTATTATTTTATGTCAATATATATAAAACTAAAAAGTAAAAATAAAAAAAAAAATTTTAAATTAAAACCGGCTTCAAAACAATAAAATTGCACTAAAAAGTAAAACATAATTTTTCCCCTTATTTAATCTACGACTCTCATATTTTTTAAGTCGGCGCCTCATCATTTGCACTGTGTAAATCTGGCGCCGACTTAAAAAATATGGGAGTCGCAGATTAAATAAGGGAAAAAATTATTTATTACTTTATAGTGCAATTTTATTTTTTTGAAGTCGGTTTTAATTTTTTAAATTTTTTTTTTTATTTGTCCGCTACTGCACGTTACCTATCTACTGCCTTAATGTGGGTAAAACGTTACCTATCTATCTACTGCCTTAATAGTAGGTAAAAATGACAACAGCTTTCATCTTGGAATCATTACATTACGACTTTTAACCAGACTTTCATCGCTCCCCGTCTGTGTTCCTCCGCCACGGCGGTGGCAACACTATGCCAAACCTATGTATTTTCAACTTACGTACCTATGTGCTTACTTACACTAACCAACACTAACCAACACTAACCAACACTAACCAACACTAACTCTAACCAACACTATGACAAACCTATGTATTTTTAACTTACGTACCTATGTGCTTACTTACGAGTATGATTACTGCATTCGTTCGCATAGTAACTATAATCCTACCTAACAAAACATCGGCGATATCTAAAGTCTACAACAGCCTTATCGAGCAGCTAATAGCCGCGTAATAGGCATCACACCCAGTTTTCGAGTAATCGGCCTGTTATCGGTTGTCGGGCACCGATATTTTATATCGGTTCTACGACGCATTTGCTTATCCCACTGATAAAGTCTCCTCGCTTATTCGAGTGTCTAGCCGAAACTTTCGAGTTTTCTCAAATATCATTTTGTGTGGAAAAATGATTTCCGTAGGTGGGAAAAAAGTATCACTGTTATGATTCCCATAATTTACGCAATCTCTGTGTACCTAATTACCTATTCGCATAATCTATAATACCTACTTTGCTGGACGTAGCGCGACGGGTCGGCCAGGTAAGAGACTAGAAGATAGCAAACGGTACCATTTCGTCGGTCACCGCTTTTTAACCAAATAACACGGAGGGAGCTTTATTTACTTAAGGATCGAAGCACGTTCAACGTATACGCTGAATAAAAGTGTTTAACAACTGCCGTATTTCATCCATACATATTTAAATAGTAATATGTAGGTATTAGAGTGACGTAGCGAGTATACTGTACAACTCTGACGAATACAGAAACTTTCTTCTCTTTCTTTTCTTCTCTGTCATATAATCCCCTCTGCTTGTGGAACGAACATTCGTTGACAAACAAATCACACAGCATCCTTCATCTCCAACGTTCAACAACAGATGCTTAATTGTTTCGAAATTTTCGGATAGCTCTGAATTTCGAAAACTCGATGCTACAACCTTACGGTGCCACGTACATACATAGGTATATGTATATGTATACATAGATACAGGTAGTAGGTACACCTTTCATCCTCGACAGTCGAGTAAACATAAAAGATTTTTCTACCAATGATTATGCTCCGTCACGATAAGCCAAGCTTCTTTCCCCACTGCCCTTATGTCAGCCTGTCCCGCTCTCAAACTGAACGTGTACATATCTATTATGTAGGTAGGGGAAGAAGGGGGCATGATGGGGAAGCTAAGCAAACATACAAAAAAAATGAGAATTATACCTTTTTTGAGCAACGTTTAAATAAAAATGTCAAGTTATTAAACTTTTAAAAAATGTAATGAAAAAACATCTTGCTCCTGCCACGGGGTATGAGGGGCCACCGAAAATGGGGCAAGACGGTTCCCCTAAATACGTATTTCCAAAGTATGAATTTCTTCTAAATTATTTTCTTCCTACCATCGTACAGAAATTGTGCCACCATATCTATTAAATGTTCGAGAAGTTCTTCCTCTTCTGTTTGCGAAAATACACTCTTAATTGCACCTAATGGTAAACCCATCATCACTTCATTTCCCTGCTTCAATTCTTCGACATGACGTTCCAGTGTTGTTTGCGGAAGGCAGTAGTATTCTCGAGCAACTTTCTTGTACCCCATTTTGTTGCTTAAAACTTCCTCTACAGATTTCTTCACAATTTCTTTCGACCATTTTCCTCGTCTAGTTTTTTTCTTATATATTCTTACCATTTTCAAATCCGAATTAAAAGTAACGAAAATTCGACTTAAATCAGAATAGAGAAGGGTCAACGACCCCATCTTGCCTCAAACCATCGTTTTTCAGAGACTGATGTTATTTGTACGACAAATAAAAAAATATTGCAATTTTTAATATTGCACATTAAAGTAAATAGAATGGAGATTATAATAAAACAAAAATAATTTACTTACCGTTTTTAAATATATATTTATTATAAGTGTTTTTAGTACGCAAAATAAGATCCACGCAGCATGTGGACGATTTCACAGATCTGAACCAAAGATGCGTGCACTCCCACTCATTTCTATCAACGACCTAACTTTTATAATACAATTGCTTCCGTTTGGTACATTCATCAAATGTCTAGCATTTTTCGATTATCATTTTTTTTACGATAACCCATCTTACCTCGCTACCCCACCATGCCCCCTTTTCCTTACTATGTCCAATGCATTCATATTTTAACCGACTTCAAAAAGGAGGAGGTTATAGATTCGACCCGTATTTATTATTTTTTTTAATGTTTGTTCCCACATAACTTCTCAGCATATAGACCGATTTTGATGATTTTTTTTAGTGGGAAGAGGGCCATGGCCCTGTGGTCCCATCCCGTACTGCATGAATATTAGCCGAATATTTTGCCAGTTCTAGTTAATAAAGGCTACTGTCACCTCATGATTATTATTTTATGTACGTACGCGCATATCTGCTCAGCATGTTGTGTCAATATATGTATATATTAAAAAACCATTAAAAAAAATTAAGACCGACTTCAAAAAAAATAAATAAAACTGCACTAAAAAGTAAAAAATAATTTTTTCCCTTATTTAATCTACGATTCTCAATTTTTTTAAGTCGGCGCCAGATTTAGACAGTAAAATGATGAGGCGCCGACATAAAAAAATTGAGAGTCGTAGATTAAATAAGGAACAAAATTATTTTTTACTGTTTAGTGCAGTTTTATTTTTTTGAAGTCGGCCGTTATTTTTTTAAAAATTATTTTATGATAAATTGCACAAACGTATCCACAATTACCTATAAAACCAGGCGAGGTATACGGTTTTTAAATTTACTTAATCGCATAAAGTGTATTCTATTTCAGTCATTGTCTCCGGTACAAAGTCTAGTTCCCTAAAGTTATGTGGTCGATAATAAATTATAACTGACAAGCCGATCAACTTTCAATTTCGATGATAACAATTCGGGACAAATACTGTCTAAAGTCTTGTTATCCCAACTCAAAAGTAATTAACGATTTGATGGTAATTCATCTGTTCTTATCACAGGGATAAGATTGTTTGATCAACACCACGATTAGGTATCACTGCCCACAGATAAATTGTAATTTGTGTCATGTATCGATTTGGCACTGCCTCGTACCTACATTTATGTAAATAGCGTTAATCACATTTTATCAATGCCCCCTCTGTTCGACTCGACTCGGTTTAGTTCGGTTCGGTTCGATTCCGGTGATTTAATTTAACGGTCCAAAGTATTGGAAAACGCGCGAAAGACAAAAGGTGGTGATCGTCTGATAATCAAGCACATCAGAGATATAATAAATAAATCTGTATGGATTTGTTCACCTAAAATGTGGTATTCGAGATGGATAAAGCCGTGCATATGCTCGATGCAGTTCCTCTTCTCTTACGTGTTATTCCTTTTCTGTTTGTACATACTTAAATAGGTACATACCTCTATTGTATGACTGGCCACGCGCGTCTCCGGATTCAACCATATGTCATTTCACTAGCAATTTTGCTAATAGGTACCTAAAATAGATATATGTACCATGTACGTATGTATTGCTGTACAAATTTTATCTAAATAAAATTTGATTTTAAATTCATTTTATTTTAAATAAAATTTTCAAATATCAAAGAAAGGTTCAAAAAAATTATTGTCGAAAGAAAAATTACCTTTATTCGTCAAATAATTTAAAGTTAAAGTAACTTTTATTTGATCAAATGACTCATCAAATGAATCATTAATGGCTCAGCAGAGTTGGTCATTAACTAAATAAAAAAATGATTTAAATAACGAATCAAATAAAAGTTACTTTAACTTTAAATTATTTGACGAATAAAGGTAATTTTTCTTTCGATAATAATTTTTTTTAACTTTTCTTTATTTGAAAATTTTAGTTAAAATTAAATTCATTTAAAATAAAATTTTATTTAGATAAAAGGTTCGTCCATCTCTGATATAAAGATACCTATGTTTGTTCGCGTTACCAGAAATCAAAGTATATTTTCTTATATTAAACATCTAAACATCTACAACTTTTTGCTCTCCCCCTCTTTCCCTCTGCCTATTGCATCCCCGCCTATTGTACGATATGTACGTATATGTATGTACCTATACATAAGTAAGTATATTCAACTTCCAAACTCTTCCGTCCTTCGGTTCTCAGTCTCTGTCCTTCAGTCCTATGGTATAATTAGAATCTCCCGGCCCCTATGTGGCCGCACCTCTGAGTTCGGCCCTCATCGGCCATTACTTTTAATGGCGTTGTTAATGAAACTAGGTGTCGCCAAATTAACCTCTCGTTTCAGCAACGCTCAACCAAAATCGAAAGCAGCCGTAATTTCAAGGAAGGAAGCGATTCGATACAAGTACCCTACCTACTTGCTGAAAATACGGCCGTGCCGCGCGTTGGCATGACGCACGTACGTTATTTATTTAGCTAAATACATAATATCTACTTACCTCCACTGTGGTCAAGATAAAACTTGGAATAAACCAAATCAAATATGGTTTAGAACCGATCAACTGCGCGGGACAGGTCCGCCAACTTCTATCTTTAATGAAAGTAAATCGAGAGGATAGCAGGGTAATAGCATTACTCGGATATAGGTATACGATTTAAAAGGATCCCGATTCTACAACAAATACTTACCTAAAGCTAATAAACTGTCGATTGATAATTGGAGAAAAACCAGCGGGAAGTATTATTGTAAGGAAGGCCAAGTTAAAAGGGAACAGTAGTATGTTGCAAGTACCCCAAGTTTGAAAACCACTGGCACTGGCTGATTACCGCGGTAACCACCCCCCGAGCGCCAATTAATCTTAACTTTTACGGGGCAAACACTTTTCATTAAGCCCGGTTCTGCCTCCAACCGGAGTCGAGTTATCCCCTCTCTGTTGCAACTTTAGCCACCCTTGACTATACTTGCCTTTTTTCCACCCCCTCCCTTCTAGAACTCGTCCTGGCTCTCCATACCCATCCTCCGTCGAGTACGGCGAGGAACGGCAAGGAAAATGGTTCCCCAGACAAGCGTTTAATCTGGCTCTAATTAGCAACTTACCCTCCGCCTGCGTTTCAACGTTTCACCTAGTCCCTCCCCCTTTGTTTCCCGCAATTTCTCCACTGCCTGGTTGGCATGTCTCTCTTTGTCTCTCTCTCTCGGTCACTCTCACCTCTCTCACCTCTTTATGTAACAATTGCAAAGCGGTTACACCAGACATCAAGAGAGGAGGCGTATGCCCCTACAGGTACTGGATATCCATTACAGCCCGAGCTATCGAACCATTTTACCGTTGGTGTAACCGGAATGTAACTCAATACTCTTCCGGGCCGTGATCGGCTATCATCGACGATCTTATCATTGACGAATTTCGAAAACAAATGTGTCAACAGAAGATAGAATACTCCGCGGCCATTACTAATTTCAAATAAACGTTAATCGCTTCTCTTGATGCGAATACCACCCTTATTAATCTCCCTTTCCCATTCTTCTTTGACCTATCCCAGACCGAATGTTACATCGATCATTTGCCGTCTATCGCTCCCTTTTGTACCGACAGAATTTCAATTCCTACCACTCGTAGCATTGTAATCTTATTTTAGACTGAATCGATAACGTTGGGTGTGACACGAAAATGGTAAGAGAGCTCGCGAGCACTCCGAGCAAGTGACACAAATTACATTGCGTGATAGGTCTATCCTATCACTGGTCTGTGATAACAGATACTTTTTTATCCGTTATGAACCGAAGTGAATTCATTCGACGGCGAAATATAATTTTTTTATTCGAAGAAGAATAATTTGTTTAATCAAACCGTCGAGTAAGATTTTCGAGTAATAAACCCGACGAACGGGGCTGTACGACGTACGACGCGATGCGACACTATTCCGTGCGGCCGATGCCGCGAGTGAGAATTTCGAAGAGCGAGCGAGAGGGAACGAACAGTTTATACGAAGTTGCCGTCGACTCTTTCTCTCACTCTCGACCGAAGGATTCCAAGAAATGGTGGGGATAGTCACCGGGCGTACTACGCATGGTAAAAACGGAACAATAACGACGAATTAGTGTATTCGACTTTTATTCGAAGGCTTCCAAACAACTTTTGGCAGTGTGTTTATCCGTACCGGCGCGATCTCTCTTCGAGCTGAGGACTTGGGCTGTTCGGCGGCAGTTTCTGATTTCGGTTTGAGAGGCATAGTGTTGCTTGTTGTGGCCTTTTGTCATTCGCACTCTCAGGTCCCTGAAACTGAAGCTGCTATATCATACATTTATCATTTACACTTACTAGGATTTAGAGGTGGACGAAATCCGTACATATTTGGAGGTATTCCTATTGATTGTGATGAAAATGTTCTTACAGGTCTCATCATAGGAGGATGTATATTATCTCCAAGAGGTCCTCGAATTGGGCCCCACGGTTGAAACATTAATGGTCCCAGTTGAAAATTCTGAGCAAAGAAATGAATGAATTTTATATCATGGCTAAATTATCGCATTTTTATGTACATAAAATACTTACTCCATAATAAATAGGAATAGTAATTGGTTGAATATAATGCTCTCGGGGAACCCTTTGTTCTCCAGGCCTATCTCTTTCTCTGGATCTATTAGTTTGCCTCTTGTCTCGAGAATGATCTCTGGGCCGCTCTCGATGGTCTCGATAAGATTTCTCACCATCTTTCTGCTCTCTACTATGATCTTTCTCCCTGTGTAAATAATGTAATAGTCTGGTGAAATACAATTGAAAGAAATGTAATGAACGCAGATACATGAAAGTGTAATAATAGCTTTTACCTATCACTTCTGTAACTTCCATTTTCTTCGTGCTCAGAATCGTCATACCTGAAAGAGGGTAAACAAATTAGCAAAAAACTTAATTTCCTAAACAATTTCAGATTATACATTAACACATTTAAAATAGTAAGTTCTTTATACATGATTTACACTTATGTTTAACTTATGTTTATATTGCAATACTCTGTGTAAAATCCAGACACGAACCTGGAGTGGCTGGACCACGTGCGCCTAGGACTGTGATTTCGGGTTCTTACAGGACTCGAGGACGCCGAATTCCTTTTCAACTTGTTTTCTAAAAATTAAAGTGTCCATATTTGCGAAATGAATGTGTAATAAATCTTAGCAATTTGAAATAATAAACATACCTGAATTTTCCAAATTCACAGTTCCGACAGTACGATGTTCCTCAACTTCTTCTGTTTCACCTATTGCTCTCTTTATTTCTTCTCTATCAAATATCGGCCTGGATCCCTCTCCTGCAGTTAAGTTTAGTAAATTTAATAATAGAAAAGCAATCGTATGTAAAAATTGGGAAAGCATTTAAGCAATACCACCAGCTGTGACAGATCTTGAAGATATCAACCTCGCTACTCAGATAAACTAACTCGCTCTGAACAATTGTAAGCCAAGTTATTTCGTATTGTCAATTTCAAATTAGTTAAATAAATTGTCAATTTATATGATTTTATATACTAAAAGTATGTATAAATTAATTTTTCTTCCTCATAAATAAAGAGTATTTAACATAATTAAAAATGGCTTACAACTTTCTTGAGTGCCAGATATATTAAGAGAAATTTATTTTTTAAAATTTTAATTATTTTGACGACATTATTTTAATAAAACTCTAACTCTAAATATTCTGTAGTAACTGGAAAGTTTTAATTTATAATGTAATATTTTCTTTTCTTTTTCACAAAGCGTATACAAATCGCATTAAATAATTTTTCAAAAGAATGTAACTAAATTCTTGGAATGTTACTCATTGTCTATTACGAATTGATTACAAAAATATAAACATATCGATACGCCATTCAATATAATTCAAATAAAGTAGTTTAATTTGTGTGTAGAGGATTCATGATTCCACAATAAAATCTTCCAAGATAGTTCATATTTTCCAGGACGATTAAGTAATCTTCCACTTCGTTGAATCCCAATTTCAAGCTTTCACAATATTCACTCTATATACATTGAAAAGCATATTTTTCAAACCAACTAAACTAAGTCTACGAATACTCATATTTTAAAAAGAAAGTACCTATTTCCCAAATTGTAGTTATTTATTTAATGTAATAAAATGGAAGATGAATAAGAATAAGAAATACTACACTATGCAAAAAGTTTGAACAATTCTAAGATTTAATTTCTGATATCGTTTCTTCCAGTGTTAGAGCCTAATGTTTAATGTTTCATAATGCCTCTTCAGTTGTTGAATGTCAATATTTAAAACATCTTCCAAAACGACAATATTTAAAAAATCTTCCAGTTGGTCTGCTCTTAGTGCATGAAGCATTTAAAAAATCCACATATTTCGACATGCACACATTCCCAAAACCAGGACACAAGGAGAATGCACAAAACGTGTTTGAACTACGTTTTTGGAGGAAAAATTAATTTGTACTAAAATATATTATATTCATTATAGCAGTTAATATTAACTATAGTATAGCTCAAGCATAATTCTTTGTGCAAGCTCGTAAGAAAAAAATACTGTACAAAAAGCAACAGGCAAGAGATACGTTAAGCATAGCAATCTTAAAACAAAGTAAAAAAAATTGTGCTTACATATTGCACATTATGAGATCAATAGTGATCCATCGTTGTATTCCAAATTTGCTATATCCTAGGTGAATCAAAAACACGTTATTAATCTGATGAATAAAGTTGAGAAAATTTTTGAATATTACAGGGGACGCAGTATGACCGTAAAGTCCAGAATCTTCATGACTGTAGAAATCAGTGACAATTCCATTCTTTAAATGTAGCACTTGGTAAAGTGAAAACGTGGAAATATTTATCTAGACTTTGATAATACATTTAAACAGAAACTGAATGGATTGTAAAAAGTGGAGAGTAATGTCTCACAGAGAAGAGATATTTTTACATTACAAAGCATACAATGTTCTCAAACTTCAATTTGTTGATTGTGATTTCTAGAAAACCTCAGAATCATCTTCCACATTGAGCTGATTTCCTTTGCAGTACTCGTTCGCTAAATGACTGAGAATTCTTAAGAAATTACAGTAAAAAAACAACACGTTACCCGCTCTTCTTTTAAGCACCACATCTTCCTTGTTGGGTATATCCCGCTTGAGTCCATTGGTAGCTACACTTCCAGGAATGTTTCTATGAATATCTACTTTGATTTTGCGAAGTTCTATTGGGTTAATTTTTGTGCCTTCAGATCCTTTAAATAAGGGTGTTGTACCACTTGGTGTTTCAAACCTAAAGTGCAGAATAATATTATTCGTATATATGATTTAATAGATTTGTACTTAAAACTTACTACAATTTAATATTTTGATCGTTTGTTGAAGCATATTGTTTTACAGTAGCAGTTCATCAGTGCACTTTTCTGGTTATAGCCAAAAACATATTTAACTTATATGTATTCGTCAAAAGATAAGACAGAAAATTCCACGACCCGATGATGAAATGTTAAAATTCTACTTTGTCTATGAAATCCTCCAAAATGGGACACTGCGTCTACTTCAACAGTTAATAATTAAAACACTTTATACTTACTTTTTAGAAAGTACAGTATCTTCAGGTGTATGATGTGTAGAAGTTCTTCTACATAGACTAGGTGGAGATTCGCTTCTACTCCTACAAGGTCTGTTGCATCTTCCTTCGGGAAGTACTAAGCCCATATTAAGAGCGCGTCGTATCTCATACTCCATAGCCATTTTTCTTTTCAATCTATTATGCCTGTTCATTTTTTCTTGTTCGATTATCCAGTTGCGTCTACGCCGTCGCCTCCCCTCTTCAGTTCTTGCACGTAGAACCGCGCCACTATCTTCATTACGCGAGTGCTTAGGTTCTGCATCACGATGCGAATTCCTCGATGTATGCCGTTTCATCCCTACAACGTAACAGAGATAGATTATATTACGTATCAAAGAATTTCCTACTTGATTAGTCAAACGCAAAATTTGAATAGGTTTGTACTTTATACCGAATTGATGTAAAAGAAATTACCTCGTTATCCCGCATAAAAATGACGAGCAATGAACAGAATAACCAGTAAATAAAAGCATAAGAATTAAATGTATGAGTATTATTTGCAAACTTTAAGAAGGAAACGCCTCACACACGCGCTCACTTCCCCGAAAATGCAGCCAAGTGCAGCCAACTGCAGCCAGAGTCCCCGGACACAGTGATGCCAGAATGAGGACGGGAGCGCTCGAGAATTTCCCCCACCACGCATGCACACTACGCCGGAGCTGCGTGTCCGTGAGCTCGGCGCTTCGGACAACGTCGGGAAGACGAGAGAGAAAACGAACGTGTGTCTTTCTCTCTCGCTCTTGTAACGCTGCGATCCAAGGTTACGTGCAAGCGACACGCGGCCGTGCGCGATCTTCTTGAGTGCCTCGAGATACACTTTTCACTTTCTGACATATGTATAATACTCTTGTAATGAAAAAAAATTTGGAAAAAATTTTGTTAAGGAAATCACGTTTTAAGACCTCCTGATCACGTTTTGACTATTTAGAAAAGAGCTTTTTTTTTAAATATCTCATGTATTTGTTAACACGATTACGTTTAAACGGCAAAATGGATTTCAATGAAACTTTATATTAAAATTTTATATTCGTGTCTTAAGATCCATTAGATCACGAAAAATGATAATTACCCGTTATGATTCTTCGATTTTTCAGATATACGAACTAAATTCTACATAAAAAAAGTTAAATAAAGTTCTTCTGTAACTTGTTTAACAAAGAAAAATGTACATTCATAATTGAGGCATTTGATGGAAAAAGGGCACATACACTAAAATGCCATTTCAAGAAAATCGATTTCAAAGTTTTCATTATAGTATAACTTAATAAAAAGTAATGCAATTAAATCAAATTTTTTTAAGGATGTAGTTACCGTGTCGTTCAAGCGTTCTGAATACAGAAGTCATGATTTAAAAATTATATGTGTCTTTATTTATAAGTTTTAAACAAGTGGTTTATGTGCCCTTTTCCCATCAAATGCCTCAATTTCTTCGAGGGTTCGAGGGTTCGCTCGGACCTGGTTTTCGTCAAGTACATTTGACGGTCAGATCCGCGATCTGTGGTCGCGTATGCTTTGTTTATGTTTTGTTTATGCTTTGGTTATTCGTTTTGCTGCATTAGTTGCCGAGAAAAATATTTCGCATCAATCTGCAGAGGCGATTCTTCAACTTTTCCAAGACGTTGGGAAAGATCCTGATGTTTTGGAACGTATGACGTGTGGTCGAACAAAGTGTTCTAATATTATATCGAACGTTCTGTGTCCTCGGGAAACAGAGCGTCTTAGTCTGGTTTTACAGAATTCTAAGTTTTCAGTATTTATTGATGAAACATCCGACATTACCAATGAGAAATGGATGTCGTTTATTGTTCGGTATGTCGCACCCGAGACTTTGGATGTTCGAACGGAATTAGTAGAATTAATTAATCTTGACGCGCGAGAATGTACTGCCGATAAAATATTTACCTCCTTTAAGAACTCCATGTGGAAAAAGCAAATTCCGTTCGGAAACATTCTTGCTTTGTCGTGTGATAACGCTTCTGTCATGACAGGGTGTCACTCGTCATTCAAGACCAAACTTGCAGAAATTCGCGGTGAAAGTTTTTTCACCATGCCGTGTCCATGTCACTCCTCTGCATTGGTAGTGCATAAAGCATGCGCTACTATTCCCGAGGTCTGCGAGGAATTATTACGGAAAGTCACTACATTCATTTATAGCAGTCCCAAACGCTCGGCCATTTTTCGCGATTTCCAACAATGTTATCAATTTACTGACCGCAAAATTTTAAAATTCTGTACTACGCGATGGTTATCGCGTTATTCATCCGTAGTTACATTTTTAGAAAATTGGGACAGTGTGTTGCAATTTCTGAAAGAATTGGTCGTAAGTGAGAAGACAAAGTCTGGGGATCATCTGCTTATCATCATGCAAAATCCAGAAGCGAAAGCATATCTTCTGTTTTTGAAATACGTTCCAGAGTATTTTAATGACTTTAGTTTATTCTTTCAGTCGCAACAAACAAGGATCCATTTGCTTCAAAATACTGCCAAAACTCTTTTGTACGATATTTTACGTCATTTTTTGAAACCGCAGCTTTTGAAGCACATGGATTCAGTAAAATGAATAGATTTTTCAAGAGGCGATAATCAAATCGCATTAGATAGTATTCATTTAGGTCCGGATTGTGACACATTTTTTGTCAATTAGTTGCAGAAGGCAAACCCGATGTTGTCCAAACCGTTCGAGAAAATTGTATTAAGTTTTACATAACGGCTGCAAACGAAATTCGTAATCGATTGCCAATCGATGACGAATTTCTGAGCAAGTTACGTGTTTTTGAGCCTCATTTGGCATTAGTAGATACTGACAGAGACACTTCCTTCAAAAGTGTTCTCTTTACTGCTCAGAAATTGGGCGGTTTCGACGAAGACGGTTTGCAAAAAGAATGGTCAACATTGCACCTGAATTTTGCAGATGCAGTCAAGCTTTGTACATTAGCTTTTGATGATGTATGGAAAACGGTGTTGTTCACGCGAAACGATCAAGGCTCGTATAAATATCCATGTTTGCAGGAATTATTAAATTCCATTAGAAGTCTTCCAAATTCAAACGCCGATGCTGAAAGATCGTTTTCCATGCTTCCCGACATAAAGAACAAGAAACGAAACCGACTTTGTTCGACCATCGTCAATGCCATTTGCGTAACGAAATCGGCATTAAAGGCGCACGGGGAAACAGCTCAGAGCATGGAGGTAGATGACAAACATCTATCTCTCATGTCATCTGCGAATTTATATGCAACTTTTGCGAAGAAGCAAAAGAATAGTTTACGTTTACATGCCGTTGATGACCTCGCGGATTTTCCTTCTACGTCGGGTAATGCAAATTGGTGATGTCCAGAATATTATCAATTTCATCCATTTGCTATTTCATTCGATTGTTGGACATCGCGAATATGTAAATAGTTGTTCGATTTACCTCACGCAATTCTTGTTCTATCCTTGCAATAAATTCGCTTGCTTGCTGTACATATGATTCACAGAGAGAACTTCGAGATAATTGTACAAATAAATGTATATTCTTAATTATATTCATTTTATATGTAACAATTATCTCGAAATTCTGTCGCATGTATTATAGTAAATTCCTTTGCTTGCTTTCTATCCTTTGGAAATGTAAACAATTGTAGCATTATTTCAGTCTTACATCTCGTCAATATATCGAACCCAATTGATATATTTACGTGCTGCCTTTCTTTTCTATTTTTGTAATGTTTTTATACATTTTAGTGTACAACATGTATCGCGATGTTAGCTTTGCATAACCAATTGTTTACATTTCCCTCCCGATGGAAGAGACCACCACTTTCCCGTAGGTTCCATCGAGCGGTAACGTGCACGCTGCGCGTAATTAATTTGTAAATAGTGCGTGATTCGTTGTCGCAACTTGATATAATTACGTTTCATGTGATTACGTTTAGATTTTAGATTTTAGATCATACTCTGAAAAAATATTTTTTATCGAAGGCTTCTACAGCGTGCATGGTACTGGCCAAGAGTGGATTCTAATTTTAACAAAGTTCACCAATGTACAGTATCAAAATATTTGTCTTTTAATAAAAAAATTCATTTTAAGGTTTGAAAAATAGAAATAGCTCAAATAAACAGTACGGATATTTAAAACGAACACAAGAAATTGAGGCATTTGATGGAAAAAGGGCACATAAACCACTTGTTTAAAACTTATAAATAAAGACACATATAATTTTTAAATCATGACTTCTGTATTCAGAACGCTTGAACGACACGGTAACTACATCCTTAAAAAAATTTGATTTAATTGCATTACTTTTTATTAAGTTATACTATAATGAAAACCTTGAAATCGATTTTCTTGAAATGGCATTTTAGTGTATGTGCCCTTTTTCCATCAAATGCCTCAATTATGAATGTACATTTTTCTTTGTTAAACAAGTTACAGAAGAACTTTATTTAACTTTTTTTATGTAGAATTTAGTTCGTATATCTGAAAAATCGAAGAATCATAACGGGTAATTATCATTTTTCGTGATCTAATGGATCTTAAGACACGAATATAAAATTTTAATATAAAGTTTCATTGAAATCCATTTTGCCGTTTAAACGTAATCGTGTTAACAAATACATGAGATATTTAAAAAAAAAAGCTCTTTTCTAAATAGTCAAAACGTGATCAGGAGGTCTTAAAACGTGATTTCCCTAACAAAATTTTTTCCAAATTTTTTTTCATTACAAGAGTATTTTACATATGTCAGAAAGTGAAAAGTGTATCTCGAGGCACTCAAGAAGATCGCGCACGGCCGCGTGTCGCTTGCACGTAACCTTGGATCGCAGCGTTTCAAGAGTGAGAGAGAAAGACACACGTTCGTTTTCTCTCTCGTCTTCCCGACGTTGTCCGAAGCGCCGAGCTCACGGACACGCAGCTCCGGCGTAGTGTGCATGCGTGGTGGTGGAAATTCTCGAGCGCTCCCGTCCTCATTCTGGCATCACTGCCCGGACAACATTTTGCAGAGCCGAATGTTTCACGGAGAGGGAACACCTACAGGAGTGGTGGTAATGTGTGCGTGAAACGCCACGATTGGAGACGAACCGGCGCCAGCGCCAAGCGAGTGACGCCATGGCCAACCACCGTCGACAATATATTTCCCGGCGACGCTGATTGACCGTGGCGTCGGTTTGTCACCCGTCGTGGCTAGGGATGAACCGATCCAAGCAAATACTCGATAGGGTAAACCAACCAGTGAATGACCGAATTGTTGAATTTATGAACCTTTGAGATTAATACTTTAATATATTTATGTATAACAACAAAACAACTGTTGAAATTGCATTTAAATTTATTTTTCTTGAAATTTCTATAAAAATAATTACTTATTCTTATCGTAATTTAAAAAAAAACGATTATAAAATGCAAAACGTGTAGAAGTCCAGTAAATGACTGCATATTTTTAACAAGAATTGTACTTATTAATGTTTGCTTAATACGCGTAACTAAAAATATGGGATATTAAAAGTGCAACTATAGATATAGTCGCTTGGCCGCTGCGAGTACCGCACGGCTCAACCAGTCGAGCCGGTGTGATTTGACGCAGCGTTACATTCAATTAATTTTCATTTGGCCAATTTTAAAGTGTCCACGTTTTTAAAACATGTCCGTAAAGAGGACAAACAGGGCTTATCCTCCTATTTTTTTCAAATTTTTAAAAAGGTGCCTTCAATTATAAAATTGCATTTGTTAAGAACAATTGCTAAATAAATGGTCAAATATTCGTTTTTATTAAGTGAAATAATTTTTATTAGATTTTTATTACATAGGTAAGTATGTATCGTTCAATGACGAAAATTTCAATCTTTATAATTTTCATCATATCTTGTTGAAAATAGTACAAATAAGGCAAAACATGACATACAGTGACTCGCATTAATATACCAGGACACCATGGTGTGTGAGAGATTATTGCTTATTCCAATATAAATTTTGCCTCTCATAACGTTTGCCACCTGTGCCACTTTCCTTAAATCCACCAATGATTACAAATATTTATCAACATACGGCTCACAACATGAGATACCCCACTGAAGGGCGTATAGAAATACATTATAAAGGAACAGGTCTCGGACCGTTTACATGATCGTTTACATGATCGGTCAGCCGGTACTGGGTCGCAAGATGTATTTAGGAACATCAAATCATGAAAATTTCAATTTCTGTGATATTCGTTCCATCTTTTTGGAAATAGTACCAATAATGAGCCAAAATACGGCAAACGGGGCTAGTTTTAACAATATCTTAATTCGTACGTCTTTCCCCAATCATTATTCAAGATAATATATATTCAAATTGGTTACTATTAAAATGTTTCGGGTTATTTCCGTCGGGAATTAGACCAATCCATTGGTGCAATTTTCAACAAGATAGAAATTACGAGACACCGTTAGGCCCGAGACAAACGAGCGAGTTCACAAACGGTCATTTAGCGGTCCTCAACTTAGGCATTGAAAAATCGACACTTGAAGGTGTTATAAACCAAGTCTTTCCGATAACTGCGTCATGGCCTGAACAAGGCAGGCTTTGGACAACTACGATGCCGAGAAGCATTCGTGAATGTATGGCATTGACGACGACGACGCATCGTTATACTTTATCGGAGGAATATAACATTTTAAATTTTATTTCCAGACTTTTATTAGTCTTACACGACAGAAAATCCCGCGCGACAAAACTCAAGATAATTTGAAATTATAATTGTTCATAATTACGTATCTCTTCTGTTGTTTAGAAGATGTTGCAATTCTTCGTAAACTTCTATAGGCACAACACGTGGTAGAATCACTTTGAATTCCTTGTTCTGCGTTGCACCTGTGCGCTGCGACGGTTCAGCTCAGTGATGGGATTGGGGACGGTTTTCTCGCGCACGCGCGGCAATTTTGGTATCAGTATAGTACAAGTTTCGATAAAATCGGGTACCTTGATCACCCTGCTGCTATCCCGTCAATAGCACTACACCTATTAGTTGCGCCCCAACATATAGCGAATTCGGTATCTCGCACTGACTCTGTCTCGTGCCAGAAAATGACTTGGATTGGTTGATTCTTATAGAGCTTCTTCGTTTCTATCAGAAATAACCAATCCAAATTATTTTCTGGCACCAGTGCAGAGTCAGTGCGAGGTACCGAATTCGCTAATAAGGCCGGTATTCATAGTCGCTCCTTATTCTTAAGCAGATGCTTAAACATGCCGCATCCTCTACTAACCTAGTAGCTAGTAAAGGATGTCGAATGCTTAAGCATCTGCTTAAGAATAAGTAACGACTATGAATACCGCCCTATGGATCGGAACAACCTGTATCGTCGCTGATTGGTTGCCGCCATTTGTGGCAAAAGCGGAAGTAGACAGAGAAAGAAACTGTAAAAAAGAAAGAGACGGTAATCCGGATAGAAAGAGATAGATACACAATCAGCTTCGAAAGCAGACGATTTAATGAATGTTTAGGTTATGTTATTTCCGGTTTCGCCACAAATGGCTGCGGTTATAACGATCACTCCCTGGAGGATCACTAGTGGCAACCAATCAGCAACGATGCAGGTTGTTTCGATCACTCCCTAGAGGATCACTAGCCTTACAGTGGGTCCAGGGACAGTGTGGCCAATGAGCCGGAAGTCGCCATTTTCAGTTCCAGCCAGATCAAACGCGCGCGATATTTGAAAAGCGTGGAATCATAGTATATATATAGTGACGTGTATGTATAAACTTAATATTTAATTTTATTAATGAAAACTTAGATAAATATTTTATAGTTTATATCAGTTTATAATTATATATAAATTATATATTATATATAATATAAATATATAAATATATAATTATATAGTTAATAATTATTAAAAAATATGTAGATACACAAATGTTTAAAGTAAATCTCATATAATTATAATTTGATTATACTTCAATAAATACTTAAAAAATAAATAATTAAATAAAAGTAATAACGGTAATGTATGACTTGTAGTTCGAATACTTTATTAATCATAGTATATTACATAGTAATTACAAACTATTTCCATTACAAAATATGTATGAATTTTCATAACAAAATATTATAAATACATATGCTAATGCAAGTAAATTTATACAAATTCACATAATAAGCTTATTTATTATTGCATGTTTTGATACTATAATTTAATTTAATTTATATCACTTCACACAAAGCAGCTGAATTATGTATTAGTAATCCCTCATCCATTCCACCAAGAGTCGTGCAAGAGAGTTTCCAACTCTCTCTTCTTTGAGGGTCTCGGGGAAAATAATTCATTGCACTTATAGAGTACATCTCTGAAGTTGTAAGAAGTACAACTTGAGAATGTGTAAGTACATATGTATACTGATCTATACATAAGAGCTACAGGAAGTTGCCTGAAAATGGCGGCACCAATCAGCGGCGAGGAACACATTGGCAACACTGTCCCTGGACCCACTGTAACTAGCCTTCGAGTTCCTACGTCGTTTACTTGAAAGTTTTGCGAACGTCGTGTTACTTAATTAGATAAAAAATCATAGATTTCTGAATCGTTTTAATCTGGCCACAGTTGGAGCAGTGATGCCAGAATGAGGACGGGAGCGCTCGAGAATTTCCCCCACCTCGCATGCACACTACGCCGGAGCTGCGTGTCCGTGAGCTCGGCGCTTCGGACAACGTCGGGAAGACGAGAGAGAACACGAACGTGTGTCTTTCTCTCTCGCTCTTGAAACGCTGCGATCCAAGGTTACGTGCAAGCGACACGCGGCCTTGCGCGATCTTCTTGAGTGCCTCGAGATACACTTTTCACGTTCTGACATATGTATAATACTCATGTAATGAAAAAAAATTTGGAAAAAATTTTGTTAGGGAAATCACGTTTTAAGACCTCCTGATCACGTTTTGACTATTTAGAAAAGAGTTTTTTTTTAAATATCTCATGTATTTGTTAACACGATTACGTTTAAACGGCAAAATGGATTTCAATGAAACTTTATATTAAAATTTTATATTCGTGTCTTAAGATCCATTAGATCACGAAAAATGATAATTACCCGTTATGATTCTTCGATTTTTCAGATATACGAACTAAATTCTACATAAAAAAAAGTTAAATAAAGTTCTCCTGTAACTTGTTTAACAAAGAGAAATGTACATTCATAATTGAGGCATTTGATGGAAAAAAGGCACATACGCCAAAATGCCATTTCAAGAAAATCGATTTCAAAGTTTTCATTATAGTATAACTTAATAAAAAGTAATGCAATTAAATCAAATTTTTTTAAGGATGTAGTTACCGTGTCGTTCAAGCGTTCTGAATACAGAAGTCATGATTTAAAAATGATATGTGTCTTTATTTATAAGTTTTAAACAAGTGGTTTATGTGCCCTTCTTTCATCAAATGCCTCAATTTCTTGTGTTCATTTTAAATTTCCGTACTTTTTATTTGAGCTATTTCTATTTTTCAAACCTTAAAATGAATTTTTTTATTAAAAGACGAATATTTTGATACTGTACATTGGTGAACTTTGTTAAAATTAGAATCCACTCTTGGCCAGTACCATGCACGCTGTAGAAGCCTTCGATAAAAAATATTTTTTCAGAGTATGATCTATAATCTAAAATCGTAATCACATCAAACGTAATTATATCAAGTTGCGACAAAGAATCACGCACTATTTACAAATTAATTACGCGCAGCATGCACGTTACCGCTCGATGGAAATATACGGGAAAGTGGTGGTCTCTTCCATCGAGAGGGAAATGTAAACAATTGGTTATGCAAAGCTAACATCGCGATACATGTTGTACATTAAAATGTGTAAATTGGTATAAAGGTATTATTGTACAAGAATAGGAGAGAAAGGTAACTGGTAAATGCATCTGTGGCAGTTCGGTACTGTCACCATTACCTTGCTGTTATTTCTTTTAGCCTTTTCTTCGATTTTTCTCCTTTCTGAATTTTTCTTACTATTTTACGATTTCCTATCTATTCTTTTCGTTTCCCGTTTCGAGGGTTCGCTCGGGCCTGGTTTTCGTCAAGTACATTTGACGGTCAGATCCGCGATCTGTGGTCGCGTATGCTTTGTTTATGTTTTGTTTATGCTTTGGTTATTCGTTTTGCTGCATTAGTTGCCGAGAAAAATATTTCGCATCAATCCGCAGAGGCGATTCTTCAACTTTTCCAAGACGTTGGGAAAGATCCTGATGTTTTGGAACGTATGACGTGTGGTCGAACAAAGTGTTCTAATATTATATCGAACGTTCTGTGTTCTCGGGAAACAGAGCGTCTTAGTCTGGTTTTACAGAATTCTAAGTTTTCATTATTTATTGATGAAACATCCGACATTACCAATGAGAAATGGATGTCGTTTATTGTTCGGTATGTCGCACCCGAGACGTTGGATGTTCGAACGGAATTAGTAGAATTAATTAATCTTGACGCGCGAGAATGTACTGCCGATAAAATATTTACCTCCTTTAAGAACTCCATGTGGAAAAAGCAAATTCCGTTCGGAAACATTCTTGCTTTGTCGTGTGATAACGCTTCTGTCATGACAGGGTGTCACTCGTCATTCAAGACCAAACTTGCAGAAATTCGCGGTGAAAATTTTTTCACCATGCCGTGTCCATGTCACTCCTCTGCATTGGTAGTGCATGCAGCATGCGCTACCATTCCCGAGGTCTGCGAGGAATTATTACGGAAAGTCGCAACATTCATTTATAGCAGTCCCAAACGCTCGGCCATTTTTCGCGAATTTCAGCAATGTTTTCAATCTACTGACCGCAAAATTTTAAAATTGTGTACTACGCGATGGTTATCGCGTTACTCATCCGTAGTTACACTTTTAGAAAATTGGGACAGTGTGTTGCACTTTCTGCAAGAATTGGTCGTAAGTGAGAAGACAAAGTCTGGGGATCATCTGCTTATCATCATGCAAAATCCAGATGCGAAAGCATATCTTCTGTTTTTGAAATACGTTCTAGAGTATTTTAATGACTTTAGTTTATTCTTTCAGTCGCAACAAACAAGGATCCATTTGCTTCAAAATACTGCCAAAACTCTTTTGTACGATATTTTACGTCATTTTTTGAAACCGCAGCTTTTGAAGCACATGGATTCAGTAAAATTAATAGATTTTTCAAGAGGCGATAATCAAATCGCATTAGATAGTATTCATTTAGGTCCGGATTGTGACACTTTTCTTTGTCAATTAGTTGCAGAAGGCAAACCCGATGTTGTCCAAACTGTTCGAGAAAATTGTATTAAGTTTTGCATAACGGCTGCAAACGAAATTCGTAATCGATTGCCAATCGATGACGAATTTCTGAGCAAGTTACGTGTTTTTGAGCCTCATTTGGCATTAGTAGATACTGACAGAGACACTTCCTTCAAAAGTGTTCTCTTTATTGCTCAGAAATTGGGCGGTTTCGACGAAGACGGTTTGCAAAAAGAATGGTCAACATTGCACCTGAATTTTGCAGATGCAGTCAAGCTTTGTACATTAGCTTTTGATGATGTATGGAAAACGGTGTTGTTAACGCGAAACGATCAAGGCTCGTATAAATATCCATGTTTGCAGGAATTATTAAATTCCATTAGAAGTCTTCCAAATTCAAACGCCGATGCTGAAAGATCGTTTTCCATGCTTCCCGACATAAAGAACAAGAAACGAAACCGACTTTGTTCGACCATCGTCTATGCCATTTGCGTAACGAAATCGGCATTAAAGGCGCACGGGGAAACAGCTCAGAGCATGGAGGTAGATGACAAACATCTATCTCTCATGTCATCTGAGAATTTATATGCAACTTTTGCGAAGAAGCAAAAGAATAGTTTACGTTTACATGCCGTTGATGACCTCGCGGATTTTCCTTCTACGTCGGGTAATGCAAATTGGTGATGTCCAGAATATTATCAATTTCATCCATTTTCTATTTCATTCGATTTTTGGACATCGCGAATATGTAAATAGTTGTTCGATTTACCTCACGCAATTCTTGTTCTATCCTTGCAATAAATTCGCTTGCTTGCTGTACATATGATTCATAGAGAGAACTTCGAGATAATTGTACAAATAAATGTATATTCTTAATTATATTCATTTTATATGTAACAATTATCTCGAAATTCTGTCGCATGTATTATAGTAACTTCCTTTGCTTGCTTTCTATCCTTTGGAAATGTAAACAATTGTAGCATTATTTCAGTCTTACATCTCGTCAATATATCGAACCCAATTGATATATTTACGTGTTGCCTTTCTTTTTTATTTTTGTAATATTTTTGTACATTTTAGTGTACAACATGTATCGCGATGTTAGCTTTGCATAACCAATTGTTTACATTTCCCTCCCGATGGAAGAGACCACCACTTTCCCGTAGTTTCCATCGAGCGGTAACGTGCACGCTGCGCGTAATTAATTTGTAAATAGTGCGTGATTCTTTGTCGCAACTTGATATAATTACGTTTGATGTGATTACGATTTTAGATTTTAGATCCTACTCTGAAAAAATATTTTTTATCGAAGGCTTCTACAGCGTGAATGGTACTGGCCAAGAGTGAATTCTAATTTTAACAAAGTTCACCAATGTACAGTATCAAAATATTCGTCTTTTAATAAAAAAATTCATTTTAAGGTTTGAAAAATAGAAATAGCTCAAATAAAAAGTACGGAAATTTAAAATGAACACAAGAAATTGAGGCATTTGATGAAAGAAGGGCACATAAACCACTTGTTTAAAACTTATAAATAAAGACACATATCATTTTTAAATCATGACTTCTGTATTCAGAACGCTTGAACGACACGGTAACTACATCCTTAAAAAAATTTGATTTAATTGCATTACTTTTTATTAAGCTATACTATAATGAAAACTTTGAAATCGATTTTCTTGAAATGACATTTTGGCGTATGTGCCCTTTTTCCATCAAATGCCTCAATTATGAATGTACATTTTTCTTTGTTAAACAAGTTACAGAAGAACTTTATTTAACTTTTCTTTATGTAGAATTTAGTTCGTATATCTGAAAAATCGAAGAACCATAACGGGTAATTATCATTTTTCGTGATCTAATCGGATCTTAAGACAAGAATATAAAATTTTATTATAAAGTTTCATTGAAATCCATTTTGCCGTTTAAACGTAATCGTGATAACAAATACATGAGATATTTAAAAAAAAAGCTCTTTTCTAAATAGTCAAAACGTGATCAGGAGGTCTTAAAACGTGATTTCCCTAACAAAATTTTTCCAAATTTTTTTTCATTACAAGAGTATTATACATATGTCAGAAAGTGAAAAGTGTATCTCGAGCCTCGAGGCACTCAGGAAGATCGCGCACGGCCGCGTGTCGCTTGCACCCCACCTTGGATCACAGCGTTTCAAGAACGAGAGAGAAAGACACACATTCGTTTTCTCTCTCGTCTTCCCGACGTTGTCCGAAGCGCCGAGCTCACGGACACGCAGCTCCGGCGTAGTGTGCATGCGAGGTGGGGGAAATTCTCGAGCGCTCCCGTCCTCATTCTGGCATCACTGAGTTGGAGAAGTCTCATTATTGGCTTGACAGCCCGAGTGTCATACAAAATTGTCGAAATGAACAACCAAAAGACAGTGCCAAATGCAGTAAAGTTCCTTATTGGAGGAACCTCATGGTTTGTTTTATTCTTCCTTTATTGTTTTGCGAATAATTTCATGACAAAATAATGAATGTTGAAACAGTCGAGTGAAGTCCATTCACTGGTCATTCATTTTAATCAGGATTTAATTCTCAGTCATTAGACCTGGCTATTTAAAAAATTGCAAGTTCAATAAGTACATCATTTTTTAATTCTCATAAAATATTTCTAATTTTTGCAAAAGATAGGAATAACATACCCGAGTTATATAAAAGTATGTAAAGTTTTGCTATATTTTTGAAGATAAAAATAACTTTGCGTACTTTGCACTTTATTCCGGGCTATATTTTTACTCATTCACTCTTATTTAAAAATTAAAAAAATAACATTCAATTCGTTCTATTCTAGTATGGCTGCAACACGCTTTGTGCAACCATTAGACTTAATAAAAAGTAGAATGCAATTAAATGACACTAGAGCATCAACGCTCACCGTTGTATCGTCCATATTAAAAAATGAGGGTGTTCTAGCTTTTTATCCCGGTTTGTCTGCTGGTTTATTGCGCCAGGGTACATATACAACCATAAGACTCGGTATATATACGTGGCTGTTTGAACTTGCCTCATAAGTACACCTTTGCCATTAACTATCAATGAACGAGACGCAAAGAACATTGTACACATTATCCATTATTATTATTATTAAACGTCTTTATTACTTCAGTAAAAGGCGAGGTGCAGCCAGTATGCTCGTATAGACTCGCAAATGTTTATGTTTATGTGAGGTTAGACCGATCGCAAAGAACTACTCCAGATTTTCAAGTTGCTTCAAACACTTTATATTGTGTTATCCAAAGTTCTGAAAATAATTTGAAGGCATGGATTCAATAATAATGTTTCGGTTTTTAATACGTAATTTATACAATTTTGAAAGCTGTGTTTTAGAAATAACCTTTTCATACAAGAATCAATTTTCAATACATCAAATACTTATAAATCCCATAATATCCTGCAATGATTTTCATTCCTCTTTTACGTTGAACTATTTTGATTCTATACGTGCAATTATTAACTGCTAATAGCTGCTAATCTTGTAATTATATGCATTTTTTTAAACACGAGCCAGTGTGTCTTGTATATCATACGACATAACTGTGACCGAGACTGGTTCATGTGTTATATATTACAAACCTTTTTATTCTTTTTTAAACGATTTTATTCAGCTTCGATCCTCTGTTTGATTGTTTGTATTATGCATAAAGATATTAAAAAGTACCGACAAAAATTTTCTTGAAAATGCTCAAGAGAAAAAACTATGGAGGATGTTTTCAATTGGCTTTTATTATCGTCAGATCCTGTAATTAGCAATCTAAGAAAACTTCCCGATAAAAAATCAAAAAGTTTGTGATCAGAAGCGATAAACCTTCTCGTATCCCTGCTGTAACAGACGTAGGATATAGGAAAAAGCGATTCCGACTGGGAGTACTAGTTTTAAGGCCATATAATTTCATAGGTGTAAGTGTATAAATGTAAATAATAAACAAATATTTATCGTTCGTAATTTTTGTAATTGCTGTTTCTCGGATAATTTAGTTTCTTATATATCAGAACGTAAAAGTGCCGAATTTTATATATTAAAAATAAGTTTTGAGGTTTTGACCACGAAAATGGATATAGTTCTTCAATTGACATTTGTATTAAATTTGTACAATTCAAAAATTTCATTTTTGTGGTTTTGGCCATAAAATCGCGAAATTTCCCCACTGTGCGGTAGTTGCGTTTTAATGTCACATTCTCAAAAGTTATTATGCGGTGTTCCTATCTCATTGAAAATTATTTACAATGTGAAAAAAGAAGAAAGGTGAAGTTTTGGGGGGGAAATGGATTTGAAGATTGGGTATGTAAAGAATAGTTAGTTCTCATTCACGAAATTAAGGAAAATGGATCTTGGTACAATGGTTTTAGGGTGGGTATATGGCTGCTAAACAAGCAAAATTGGAAGAGCAATTTTTAACGGAAGCTAGCAAAGTATTAAATTTTCAAAAGTATCTACTGTACTCAAATCACACGGGCATTCAGCCTCAATTAAAATACAGAATACAAGATATGGAAAGTGGAACCAATTCAGTTACTTTAAATACACAAACAATAGAAAGAAATAATGTAATGACCGTTTCAAAGAACAAGGATGATAACGGAAATGGAATAGCAAGCACAGTTACAAAACAAGATATTTCAAGCTCTGCAGGTGCTCCCAGTTCAAAAGATGCACGTTCAAAAAAAGATGCAGGATTCATCTCAGAAATTTAAAATCATTCCCAATTATATCACATTGCACCAATGGGAGCCATGTTTAAAGATTATGTTAATGAATGGAGAAATAAAAGCAATGGGGAAATTACCTGGCCTCGCAACACTAAGTGAGTTAAAAGAAACAACATTATTTAGAGCATCGTGTGGCTCTGAATCCAGCCTTAATAATGAAATACTTGATTTACAAGATAAGACAAGAGTTAATTCATATAGACATAGATTGTTTCTTTGTGTCAGTGGGCCTTAGAGAAAGCTCAGAGTTGAAAGGTCAACCTGTCACAGTAACACATGCAAAGGGTAATAAACACCCTACTAAAAATGGGAAAGAAACTTCAGACCCTAACCCAGGCTTAACGCCATCGAAGCTAAAATTTGGAATACCTCTTTCTGCTTCATGTTCTCCCACGATATATCGGTCCAAAATCTGGCCAAAATTTTCAAAACGCTCTAAAATTGGGCTTCGTAACAGGGTAATTGGATTCATAATATCACCTCGACGTATCATGACGTGCTACGGCCATTTTCACTGCCAAATTCGTTTTCAGTGAGCAAAAATTCATCGGAAACGATATATTTCATTAAGGTAAAAAAACCTTGTCGGACAGTGTGACCATTAGGGTAACGGCACCAGTAGTTGACCATGTATCAGTAGTTGACTACTGTTCAGAAAAACATGAAAAATATGGTTTTTAGAAGTAACGATCTTTTGAACAAGTGCAGTTGGAGAACTGCACTTTGTTCAAAAGATCGTCACTTCTAAAAACTTTATTTTTCATGTTTTTCTGAAAAGTAGTCAACTACTGATACATGGTCAACTACTGGTGCCGTTACCCTATATCTATTCCATTAGAGAAACATGTGATAAAATATCCGAAACATTTATCATACTCGATATAGCAAACTGTTCAATAATATCGATTTGCACGAAAGATGTACATTGTACATATATTGTATGTACATACGGACTTGCTCGGATCGTTCGAGCCACTAGAATTGTTTCAAGCCGATCGAAACACGTTCGAGCTGCTCGGTTCTTTCGAGCTGTTCGCTTCATTCGAGCTGTTTGCTTCATTCGAGCTGCTCGGTTCTTTCGAGTTGTACGCTTCATTCGAGCTGCTCGGTTCATGCGAGCCGCTCGGTTCATGCGAGCGGCTCGGTTCATTCGAGCGCTCGGATCGGATCGGAAACTGAGTCTCGGCTCGAATCGAATTTCGAGCTATTTGAATATTCGAGTACTCGAACAGCTCTACGGTCAGTCGAATGGCGGGCGATTATTAATATTGTGAGGTAGTTTGATTTCAGTTTGGGTAATTAAAGTTTGTGAGGAGGATACGGAGTGAATTGATGGGCGGTAAATTATAGTATTACAGTAATTAACTATTGGAGATCTTTTGCTAATGGAAACTGGATGGGTAAGTGTTATTATACTCTATTATTTGGACCGTTTATCCATTTAATGAAGTGGTAAATACTTGGGTAATATATGGAATATTTACTTATATTTCAATATACTTTTGCAATACAAGTATTTACATGATTTCACTTCCTTATTCTTAAAATATAACTATTGCGTGTTTAATCTCAAAATTTAACAATGGACTGACGATTTTGAGCTTCCACAGTCTTTACAAATATACACGTAAATGTACTGCAGCTCCCTCCATTCAAAGCAATGCTTGTTGCTGCTTTTATCAGATTTTTAATGTATCTGTCCTTTAATTCAGCCTTCAGCACACTGTTCGACATCCTGTAACGACATCGTAGCTTGTAAAACTTTTAGAAATTTCTCTCTAAATCATTATTATATCAAGAAAAGATACATACAGATTGGGAGGACGATATTTCAACTCTTTTCTCTCTTTAAAATACTTAACATCTTTAACAAGATTGTACCGATAGTTCTTTTGAATCTCACACGCCAGTCTAGCTATGCACATCGGAGACATCGACACTTTGCTTCCATTTCCGTTACTGTAAACCTATTCCATTCCGCGCACAAATCAAAACACGAGCTTTAATCAAAATCCTTACTTAAAAATACATTTAAATTCCTAACAAGAGTTTTCAACAAATGCCACCAAATTACCTTGTTAAAGTTGTTTTGTAACGTCCCCAAGATATAGTCCATGTGGTCATCCTCGATTCTATCCTCAGAATTCGATCGCTTCCTTCTTCCTGAGACGATGCCAATCGGTAGAAGAACAGGATTGGTGGCCAAAGCAGCTGCTGCTCCGAGCAATGCGACCCCAGCTAGTGCTTTCAAAGCCACAGCCTGATAAAATAATTTTATCGAATAATATCCACGAATCGACTCGCTGCTCCGGCGCAGAGTTAATTACCTTTTGAGCCTGAATATTAGGATGCGGGGGGCCGTTTCCTTCCGGATAATTCGGCTCCACTGGTCCGAATTCATCGCCGTTAGCGAAGGTGCCCGAAATTCCATAACCACCGCTCGCAGTTGAGCCCCAGTAGCCACTTGGTTTGCCAGAACCATACCCACCGTAACCACCATTACCATAACCATATCCTCCAGAAGGTGCGGACTCGTAGCCCGTGGGTCTGCGTGAACTTTCGCCCCCGTAGCTCGGACGGGAACCGAATCTGATGTTAATACGGAACTCCGTTAGACGCTTAAGGCGTGGAAATGGGAATGTACGATCGTTACGGTGGATTAATTGATTACCTATCTCCCGCCTGACTTCCCTCGTAGAGGCTGGCTGCAGCATGGTTTCCGCCTCCGGGTCGTCCCGCATTTCCGCTGGAGCCAGGGGGTTGCCCCTGAGTTTGCCACCCGTATCTGTGAATGACTCCCGACGTATAAAAATGGCACTCTTCGATATTTGTCAAGTCGTGGAAATGATTCGTAGAAGTCTAACGCTACCTATCGACGGGCAAACGTTCGCCATATTGAGACGAGTAGCGACTACCATCTCCTGGGATCCTATTGTAATACGATTCGGTGCGTGTCGATCCATTGGAGCCGTATCTAGATCCACAGCAACTGGAACTTGCACGTTTCAATTTTTCGTCACGCAGGTGGTTCGAGACATGAAACTATTTCTTAAAATATTCCACTTATCTCTGGAGTCCGATTCCGAGTGACGTATTGATGTCCTCGGTTGTTTATCCAGGGTGCTGTTGAACCCCTCGCTGCCATTGCTCTTCAGATACGGTACTTTCGACGAATTTCTCGCCCGTACGATGCTGGTCAACAGTTTGTCCTCGGTAAGACCCTTTTTCGCTAGCTCAGAAGTGCCAATATATTCATTTCTATCCGTAATCGCGTAACAAACAGCGGCTGTTGTCAATAGAATGGAAATAAATCGCTGGGACATGATAGTGTTAGATGAAGCAACGGAACAGTTGACTTTTGCGTGTGGGAGAGGACGCGCGCTTTGACGTAAAGGCGACACGAAAGTGGTTCTTCCTTTCGCGGAGTTTCACCTTTTTATATAGTGGTCACGCATGAGGTATTGTCGCGTATTTGCCCTTCAGGACTGCTACCAGCTTTCTTTTCGCATTACCCCAATCACTGGAATTGGTGTGCAAACTTTGCGTCGCGCATTTGTTTTCCAATCTCTTCACTTTACATAGGCATTCGCGCTCTAGTTTCTGCCTTTCCTCCACGAAAGTGTATTAAGATCGCTGTACAAAGTTGTGCCGCGAATGGGAGGAGCTCGGCAGTTGCCTCGTTGCGTCCCTGCGAATCACCAAGTGTGACAAAACAATGAGCAGGAGCGCGTTGGTGAAAATAAAAGTGTCACGAGTTTGCCAACGGCAGTGCCGCCGTCATGCCAACAGTTTAATTAACGTGGCTTTGTTTGCCAGGGCTCTGCACGAAATTTCATATTTTAACTAAAACCACCAGATTGTCATCGTTACGAAACACGGACTTTGTTACACAAGAACGTCGGTCAAACGGACCTCCATTGACGAATGAAACCAACAACCCTTGTAAAGAGTACAAATTAAATAATGAATGGGAGAACACTGCGAAGTAACCTCGAGTCGGTAACCCATTCGACTAGAAATTTAAATGGCAATTAGACCACTTCTGACGTTCTTGTCAATGCGTCTCTTAATTAACGTTTGGTTAATACCGCATTTTCCCGGAAGTTTAGGAAGCGTGACGTGAACGTACAGCGTTCTTCATTTTTCCCCACTTTCCCGTCGTCTGACAAGTAAAAAGTCTGGAGCTGCTTTATTTCCATCGCAGGAAAAACTTTTACCAAACTAGTAACTCCGTTTCTCGCTCGAGACTTCTGTCTCTCCCTTCGCGGACTCTGCATCCCCTAACTTCTGATATGTCCGTTTTTCTACTCACCGCGTTTGTTCCCTCTATTCGGGCATCGTAAATACGTCTTCAGCGATTTTAAAGACAAGTGTACTGTCAGCGAATCAAGGTTTCATTCTTCTGATGTAGGTATACCTACCGGCGTTACAAAATACAGAGGAGCGATTTGTTCCGCCTACATATTTACGGTGTCGCTGGCAACCGAGATCGGCGATCGTACGTCTGGTTGCATCACACCGCGAAAACTTTCTGCCTATCGCCAGTTGCTCGCAAGGCCGACGGAGGAGGAAGTCCCCGATTATGGGGCATTTTACGACAGGAGTGGTTCCCAGTGGCTAGAGTAATCTCGTGGAACCCGAAGGCCTCTGGTGTCTGGAAGCCTCCAACGAGAGTAACTCAACTCTTCGGTTAAGCTTCGTCCGAAACGGAGCCACCCAACCGTTCGGTAGACCCAAAATTCATCATTCACCGTGTGCTATATAGGGAAACCTCAACGAGATAGAGACCTCTGCCCTACGAAAAGGGATTGGAGAGCGCGCGGATGCATTACGGGGCTAATTTGAAGAAGAAAAGGGGGAAGTCGGAACGGGAGGATTCGTTGCCCTGACGGCGGGGAGGGGGAGCTGTAGAAAAAAAGAGGAGAAAGCAGGGTCGGCGGGGTGACAGGAGAAGACACGACGAGGACCAAGAGATCGCGGAATGGAGCAAGAGTGGAGTAATCAATACGCATTCACACGCGGTAGCTCGCATCCCGTTTCCATGGGGACCGACGCCGGCGCATGTGCAACCTGTCTGCTGTTATTCTGTCGTAGAAATCTACTCAGAGGCAGTTCCGTACCGGACCAGTGCGGAACGATCCATGCACTACACCCTACGCCCTCCCAGCGCCAACGTAACCGATCGCCTAAGCTCCAAGCATCTCGGATCGGTTCTAAAATCTCGCGCGCAAGCATCGTTGCACTTGAACTCGCTGCCCTCCGCATGCAATCCCAATTACCACCAATTAAATCTTCGTCGGGCGCTGAAAGAAGACATCTGATCTATGATCTGCCAAGTCCGGGAAACCTAGACACGGGGGTGGCAGTCGGTTTTCTGGAGGCGAGCCTAACTATAGATCCTATATAGGATCGTTCCCTCGACGACGGTCATCCTGGTCTTTATCGTTGTCACTGTAGGGTACGGTGCAGCGCTCGGATGTTCACCCCCTGGCCGAGTCAGAGGGGATGGTGGCGTTCGAATTTGCGGGTAACAGGGGGTGCACTCCCTCTGGGCGCCTGCGTCGAGTCCTCGATGACGACTCGACTAGGTAGGTGCCCGACCCGGACGCAGTACGGAAGAAACGTCGAGCGCGCAGAGTGCCGTCCCCGCGACGCCGCGCTCGTTTTCCCTCTTGCCAATTGGTGACAACAAGGGAACGTGGGACGAGATCGACAGCGAGCCGATTAATCGACCGTCGTCAGAGTGATCGGATGAGACCGGTGGACACGCGACGCGGCACCTTGGGCTCTGCGAGTGTCGGGCGGATTAAAGGGACATCCGTCAAACGGAGGGCCAGCGTTATCGATAACACGGCACCGCGGCGGGACGAGAAATGTGTGCGGGCCTTGGTTGCATTTAGACGCCACAAGTGTATCGTTGAACTTGGCCACGGGATTGATCAATTCCTTATCGGTGTCTGGCGATGCGCCGTGAAAGATACCGCGTGATGCAGGCAGTGAACGTGGCGAAGCGCATCCAGGGACGAGCCTCTGTTCCCCCTATCGTGTGCTCCCTGTGAACTCAGACACTGCAGTCAAGTTGGTTGAACCCGTTTTCCGCCGCATCTTCGCCGCGTTCCACCCCCGACGGGAACAACAGGTAGAAAGTGGAATTCGGTGGTAACTTCTGGGGGATCGTTTGGAGTGGGCCCGGTACAACAGTCGCGGCCGTGGCTGCAGCGGAGGCGGCCGTTGCCTGAGAGGATCTCGTGCCTGATAATTGGAAGATGCATCTCCGCGGAACGGGGGGTTAATTGTCGAAGAGCATCGAGCGACGGTTCTTACCAGAGTGAAGGCAAGCTTAGCATTTAATCGTCGGTTGCATGTGGGTCACAAGTTGCATTCGCCAGAGCTAACGGGATAGAGGGTTTACCGAGCAGAGAGGTAAGCCTGTTAAATTGCGTTACCCTCGGGCGTCCTGCGCTACCGCCACCCCTGTCGTTAATTCCTTGAACGTTTTTCGGCGGGGTTCTTCGAGATTGAACGTGGGTCGAAGCTGCCGAAAACTTGGTCCTTCTCATTCACATTCAGCGAAACAGTGGTAGCTTCTTAGACGGACGTACGCATGGAACGGTTAGCCTCAATGGGCAGTGATGGGAGAGACGGTGGTTATTTATAAATTGTCAGGTCGGCTAGGTTAAAGTCACGTGGTGGTTGCAGATTACGGTGTCCTTAACCTCCCGGAAAATCAATGTTCTTCTTGTAACGCGACTACCAGGTGCCATATTCCATGCTCTTCACTGACCAAGAAAACTAAATTTCACTGTCCTTAGGGGGACAGAAAAATTCGCTCGAACTATTCGATATTATATTTCCTCATAGAAATTCACTTGATACTATAAACACTGTATAAACAGTTTAATCATTCAAAAAGAAGAATCAGCAGAAGTGACTATTCTTTTCTTCTTGTGTTTAGAGTCTTGAGTAGATTCTTCTGTTAGAGGGTCACTCACCCTACCTGTTTATTTGACCTGCACCCCGGGGAATGTCGGATAAGAAGCGTCCACGACAATTGCACAGCGCTGGAATTTTCGTCGCTGATGCATTAATTTCATTTATAGAAACCTAACTGGGCCTAATACCCCCCTCAGGGGCACCGATACCGGGGGCATTGAGAAACAAGGATTATCACCCGACATCACGTCGTATCCGCGATTTTGTTTTAAGGTTTCCGCGTTATGTGTGCCTCTGGCTTGACACACGCGCCAATAACGGCGCTGAATCGCGGAATCGAGTATCTATAAACGATCCAGCAGCTGTCAAGAACATTGTCGCGCGAGTAAGCGGGTCAGCGAAGGGATTCAGTGTCCCGTAAGAATGTTCGTCGACCCGTGATCCGGATAACGTTTTGGAAGCCTCGTTTGCGCGATTTACGTCAGCCCGTGGCCCTGCATGGGGATCCAGCCGCGGTTACGGGGATCCCGCCGCAAGTGACACTAGTGACACGATGGAGGGTTTCTAGTGGATGTCATTGAAAACACGGTAGGGACGTTTCCCGTCCTATGACGTCTGCCTCTCTTCAGAATAACGAGGGCTTGAAAGAAAGCAGCTCGAAACGACGTGAAGCTAAAATGCACGATATTCCGCGTTTATTCTCCGCCGGAGGGTGTATTGTTTTACCGTCGCAACCTCTCCCATCGACTGGGTGTATCGAGGCGTAGCTAAGGGTCGTCCTGCTGCATGCGAGCAACTATCTTCCGCGGGTGCATGAGCGACGTCCGTTGCTTCCAAGGAAAACGCGGAAGAGAGGCGAGGGAAAAAGGAGAAATTACACGGCGATGCGCATGCAGCGAAAAGTGGTTCTTTGCATGGTGCATCCGCTGTAATGAGAGTCGGTCTTGATCCCCCGACGTGAGAATGCGTTAATGATCTTTGCGCGGATGTCCGTGCGGGAAGACGCTGTCGCTGGGCGCCGCTGAAATTCGGTGGCGTTTAGAAATACACGCCGACCATGGGAATGAAGAACACGATAGGGTTGGCGTCTCAAAAGATCTCCCCTCGATTCTTCCTCGTCTTAATTAACCTGGAGGATGAAAGGGCCGACTCGAGAGAAGGAACTTGAACGTCCAGCGTAGACGGGGAACAAAAGGTTCCCATGGTCTCGACGTTTCGCTCGCTAGATGCAAATAGAAGAGAAAAGTGTAGAAGAATCGACGCCAGGGAAATCGTTGAAAAAATACCGCGCGTCCTTCTTTAATCCCGGCTTTCCCGCGGTCGAGGGGTGAGCGAGACTGCTTTTTAAAATCCGTGCACGGGATTTTGTATCGGCGGTCGTATTCTCCTCATATCCCCCCCCCCCCCCCCGCAGGCGGGATTCGTTGATGTGGCTCACCCCGTCCAAGTTCCATAAAATCTTTACGCTCGATTCACCCTCGTGCACCAAGTCCATTTCGAAGATAACGCGGAAAAAGTCACGCGCCTAACCCTGCTCGCCTGCAGCCGGCAAATACTTCGACAGGTTATTCTCGTAAATTCTACAAAAAGTACAGCATCTTTTAAGCTGTCAACTGGGGAAGATAAATTGCTGCGCGTGGTACAAGTTGGGTCACCCACCAACGCCTAAATGTTTCTTCTAAAACGTCCCCTTTCCGTAAATTACTTAATCATGGATGTTAGAATCTCGATATGGACTGAAGCATGCATATGGTGTCTCTTAACGTTCTTTTTAACGAACACTTAGCGTTCGTGGGTTGAACACGCGGGGGTCGTTTAAGGTCCGGGTAAACGACACGGTTAACAGGTGAAACGTTGCCCCAGCGACCAAGAGTCATCGACGCTGCAACGAAAAGATCAGTGCACCGGAAACGCGCGGAGCAGCCGCGCGCGAGGGAGATCCTTGGACAAACGGCGGGACAGCCGCGAAAGGAGCATCGAGGAGCGCGCAATACAGAAATCAAGAGAAGTGCGAGTGCCGACGCGATAGAGGAAATTGTCTGACTACGCTCCCTTTTCGGAAGTCGGTAGAGGCAACCGTATCCCCTCGTGGCTTCAGTTAAACAGAGAGAAATCAGGGGGCGAGTGAGAGAGAGAGGATTTCGTCGAGCCCCTCGCAGAATTCCTCCCTTTCGCCTTTCGAACAGAAAGGGAGTCGGGAGGGGGATGGAAATCTAGTCGAATCTTTACGCTCTCGTTCACGGCATATCGAACCTGGAAAAAATGAAATTGCCGCCGCCGGTCGATAGCGCAGCGGCTCTGTCGGGGGCTGAAAGAAGGAAACGCTTCCCCGCAGCGTACTCAAGGGCCAGCCAGCGAAGGGATATTGCTTCGGTAAAACAATACTCGAGGAAAGGGAGGAGAGGCTTTGGGAAATGCGTGCCGGCAAAATTCATCGGCTTCTGCTCCGTATAAACCTCTTTTTTTCAACCTGATAAGCAGTAGCCTTTTATCCTTTATCGAACTGGATGACCCACTATTTTCGGTATCGCTATGAATGTAGGGTTTGGTAGCAATACTATCGTGGGTGGAAACCACTGTGATTCAGGGATTCATTTATGCATATTGAGAAGGTGGATTATTGCATTGGTTGCTGTCATCTTCAGCTTTGTTATACAATTAACGTCCAGTACATTATCATCTTAATTCCAACATGATTTCTGGGGTAAATTGTGTGCCACTTACGTTTCTTGATGCTCGTACGGTGCGTTCGTTTCACTCTTCTCTTTCCCTCGAAGTAAGTACAGAGAGCTAATATCAAAATTTCAGAGGAAAACTGACACAGGCTGTCCTCCTTTATTTTTAAATTCATACAAGTGTAATAGTTACGAGAAGGTGCCCATTCTTCCCTCTAAAAGTCCATGTTTCTGTTAAAAGCCTGGAAGGTCTACACGCTGTGCTTTGACAGAAAACTACGGACAGAAGGGAGCAGAATACGTGAGCGGGACACGTCGCAGGGCGAGTGGGAAAAAGAATCGCGTAATATTTCTCTTGCGCTCGACTCTCGTCAACGGTTCCGCAGTGGAACACGTAAAGAGACTGCGAACGCTTGAACAGCTTCCTATCTAGGATGAAAATTACTCGCGTGTTGTTGCCTTTCCGTCAAGATTGAAACGCGCGAGGCGCGTGTCCCGTCGATGTGACGTGAGAGATTAAAAAATCCCGCCTACGAGCACTTCCGGATCGATGGACGTCGAAAGCGACAAAAAGGCCAGCATTGACAGTTCAGGCTTCCTTAACGTTCATTCAGCAACGCGCGAAAGCGTCGGCGCATCAACAAACCGGAGAACAGCCCGACGTTCACCGTTCCCATTCATCCCGAAATTGGATTTCACGCAACACACTTCTGTTTATTGCAATGTATCAAAGTGCTGAAGATGTTATCGCGTCTTGGGATACAATCGCAGGCAGCGCCGCTATTCCTCAGACGAATTGATACCTAGTCATGTACGATCCATAATGCATGACGTGTTTAGGCTTGGCTGACAACGCGATCTTCCGTCTTTCGTCTACTTCTGAGGAATCCACTCTACTCGCGGTACTCCCTTGCAGATTCCATGGCGCCTGCTTCCCTGGTCCTCCACATATATCCTCGTAGGGGATTTATGAGATTTCCATACATTACGACCAGCATAGGCTAGCCACGGCGTGCCCATTCCTTCAGGCCTGGTATCAATAGCCAATTTCATCCCATACATCCTGTTGTTCTTTTAGAGCAGACGTTCCTGCGACATAACCAGCACAGGGTTGCCTTTTGGGAAACTTTTCCACCGGGTAACTGTAAACGGACCCTTCGCAACAGACACAGTTTCGAAGGGGATGCGTCGCATTTCCATACATTTGAATTAGTACGCCCACTGCGATGGCTGCATCTCTGTCCCTAATTTCTTTAGCGGAGCGGACACGTCGATGGTGAATTGGTTCGTTTGATGTCGTTGTTTGATCCCAGTTTTTCACTAATTTCCGCCCTAGGTATGCCACACCGTCCCGATATCAATGCGAAGTGGCTCCGAGCAAGCAATCGTTTGCAATTCAGATCGCAAATAGTCGCGCGGATCGTAAATCACGATAGTTCCATCACGGGAAGCGTGACAGCTCCGACACACGCGTAGTTCATCGTCCAATTAGCGGGCGGGGGTAAATTAATGGCCATCGCGTTACGTGCTGCGTCGACCCACTCGAATTACCCCAGTCCATTTTCCTGTAAAGTTTCATCCACGCCGCGTTTCTTTCCGCGAATTTCTAATGACACCGTCCCGCTGCGTTTCGAAAATGGTCCCCTGCTTTCTGTATCCACATTCGCGGGATTTATTTCCTCGGACCGCAACACGCTCGCGAATACGCTTATAATGGAACGCCCATTAGGAATCAGGATCCCGAGCTCTTTTTTTCCACCGAGTAGTCTAGGGGAGACGTTCATTATTTTCCCTCGTACATTCGCCGATTTCCCTCCCATGCTTTTCTTTACCGCCGCCACGTTGCAAAGCGAATCTATACGACGGGGAATCCCATTTGTAACAGCGCGTCTGCTGGCGGAACGTATTGCCTCGCCGTCCTTGTTTGCGTACGCGTGTTTGGGGTGCGTGAGGGTGCATTCGTTTACCCGAAACTCGATTTCGGAGCTTCGGTAATTGAATTTCAAGCGCGCCGTCGTGGGGCGAACGTTGATAAGTTTAAAGACAACGCGGGAGGCATTATGGGCATTGCTCTGCCGTCCACCCCGTCCAGTCGAGCATAGAGAAACCGATAAATGGATTACGCAACGATTTTATTCGCTCCCACGTTTCATCTTGGCGCTATCAGCCGTCGAGGCACCGCCCCGCTTTCAGCGAACCCATTTTTCTTCCTGGCCCGAAGATGAGTGCTGCGGGAGGCGAGGGAGCATAAATTTAATCAACCGTTGCCGTAGTTTCGATGGTATGCGATTAATGGCCTGATGTATTTTATATGAGTTAATGGTACGCGTGTAAATTGTGAATCATTTTGAATATCCCTTGAAACCGGCAGTTGTACACGGGAGTGATTGGACTTAAACAAGTGGAAACCCACGATAGTATTCCCAGAAGCCCTTCAAACCTTCGTATCAATGAGCCCTTCAAAAATATTCACGGTGGAGGTTCGAGCACCTGTTATTAGCGATTGAATGTTTCCATCACGATCGTGGAAAAAAATTTCGAAGGATGTGTGCGTGCGACAGACGGACAAGTACGTCGATCAATTCTGGCCGACGAGTCGGTAAATATTTAGTTTCGCATTATTCACCCCTGACGAAAAAAGGGGATCCTCCGCGTTAGTCAGACTTCATCCACAGATCGACAAACACCAAAGCGTACTGTTGCGGGTAGCGCAAGAAGCAGGCGTCTATTTGCTCGCCACTCTGATCGATCGGACACGTTTAAATAACGTGGCCGAAATTTTTATCCCTTAACAGAAGAGATCCCAGGGTGTAATATTTAATTGTCAGGATTCTGAAGTGGCTAAGAATGAAATTGGATCGCTCGTGGGTCTAATTGATCCTTCAAATATACCCCCCCCCCCCCCCCCCTCATTGTTCCAAGCTGACTCGCGAATTCCACGTTGCAGGAGGAAAATGTGGAGCTCGGTGACCGCGGCTGGCAGTGAAAATGGGCCCGCGCCACCCTCCAGAAGCAAGCACAGCGCCACTTTGCTCGCCGGGCACGTGTACCTCCTCGGAGGACGAAACGGCAATCTTCCCCTTAAAGATCTCTGGCGATACAGCCTGGGTAAGTGATAATTATCACCAAGGTTTTAATTCGGCCGAACGCGGCCGTAGTCGTTACGGCGCCGCTTTAGAAGTAACTGACGGGGATTAGCGAGAGCGAAAGGGAAAGTGAAACTCGCGGATAGGGAAAATCCCTGTAATTATAAGGGGTATTAATACTGGATGTCTGAGTACCATGGAGTACACCCGGTGCGCGAACAACATCCTCTGACCAGCGGCAACCCCCCCCCCCTCCGCCGCGTCGTCTCGATCCCCCCCCCCCCCCCCAGCGAGGGTGCGCGACGGAATTTAAACGGGGCTCAGCACTGATCAATAATACGCCGTTATTAAAGCCCATGTATATCAACTAAATCCTCCGGCGATACTCCGCAATTACGGCTTGTTTCCACGGAGATCAGACATACGCGAATTAATTCCACCCTGCTGCGGTGATCAACGGTATACTTTCGCGACGAGCTTCCTGGATTTCCGGCAGAGAAGAGGGATGTTTCAATGATCAGATTTTCGGAATTTTATATTTCTGTGGAACTTGTAAAAAGGCAGGTAACATTGGAGCAGGGAATGGAGGTCTCTTGACGATTACTGGGTTCGAATAATTGAGGGCTTTTTGAATAATTAAGGGAGTCTAAACGTATCCACATGGACGCGAGATAGACTTATTTATTGATCTTTTCTTGGGTGATAGCAATTATTCGTTCATTTAGAACTCTCGTTACGTTTCACCTCCCACCAGATTTCACGCAGAATATGGTGTTTCATCCCCCCGGTAGCGCGGCAGAATTCGTGTGCAGTTCGATCGTATGTCCGCGGGAGTCCCTATTAATCAGAGGGGATTGTTCAACAGCGGGATCGGGTGAATATTAAAGCAGCACCAGAAGGGGTTGGATCGCTGGCCTCCCAGGGGCAAACCGAAGGGGTGGTGTGTTTTAAATGCGTAGCATTGTCGATACTCGATCTTGCAAAAATATTGTGATAACTCGAAGAACCACGAGAGTCCTCCATCTTTGAACGTTTTTGTTTCACCCTCTCTTTCAACCGGTGGGGATTTCAAGGGGTTCTCGGCACCGGAGCCTATTCATTAAATCGGTCCCTCTCTATCGCGGCATTAGAAGATTTTGCTTCTATGCTCCACCGCGACAGCCGTCTTAGAATAGAACACACTGGACGTCTCTGCACGTGAACGATATTCTTTAATTCCATCCCCCGTCTGAGGAAACAGTGAACTACTCGAGGCGAACGCTAGGAATTTATAGTGGATCAATCGTGTATATACGAGTCACGTTCGTTCTCCTTTGCAATCGGCTTCGTAGCAGATCTCTCTTTCTCCGCGGTCAAAGGCAGCGGAGTTTTATCCTGCGAGCAGCACTTTTAGACAAAAGGGTGCATTGCTTCGCAGCCCAGCTAGATACGGCACGTGTAGGTAATCAATGTCGGGCATCTCTAGTGCCGGTCTACGAGAGCTACGAGTGCTTCAGCAGCACGTTATGGCTCTTACGTAAATTTCGTAGGCTTTGTTCTCGGGCACGTTCCAGTACGAGGCTACAACTTGGATGTTTAAAACGCGGACAGGTCGCCGGGAGATTGCAAAACTGCGGCTGCAAAATATTGTAGAATCTGTTGCTGAAGAGAAGCGATGAAGTAAGTCGTCGAGCTTCGGAAGCTTATTCCATTTGCTTCGAGTGTGAAGAACGATCATCATAACTCGGAAAGGAAACTCAGAAATATGATCGTATGATATTTTCTCGTCTCCTTGGTGAACAGAATGGATCCCCGAGCATTTATTTCTGAGATGCCCTGTGTATAGTATAACTTCGTGCCTCGCTGATCTCCTTCCCCGTTACTTCTCCCGTCCAGATTAGTGGAGAGCGTCCCTTTTCTCCTTCCCCGAGACGTCTGAAGGGTAAAGAACGTTGTTAAAGCACCGAAGGGAAGAGCTTCGGTGCCCCCTCCCGTAGCGTTAACTTAATGCTAAAAGAATCCAGATTTATTCCAGGCAGAAAGATCGACTTACTGAAACGTGCATCGCGATATGATTCTCGATAGATGGCTGGCTGGGTACGCGTTCCGCCAACTTGCGGTTTAATGCGCGAGACACGACGCTTCTTATCCCTCCAACTTCCGTTAACGTTTCGTTTTTCCACGCGTCCTTGGCACTGCTTAGATTTAAGCCTCCGAGCTCACCCTTTTCCACCCTCCACGCCTCTGAGAAGCCCCGACCACTTCCAGGATTTATTTCGCAGCAGCAGATTGCCAGGGCGGGTGGCAGCGTGATTTAGCGCGTTGAAAAAGATTTTTCGGCCCCCCCCTGAGATCGCGATCAATTCTTCCATACCCTTCCCCTCCTACTCAATATACCCCCGTTCCATAAAACAATCCTCCAATTAATTCTAGCTAATGCAACGCTGTCAAGCGTTAGAATATCGGTAATGGAGTTAAACGGGGCGAAATTCTTCGTTCCTCGCGAAACTGGGGCAGCCGTGTACACGTCACTGCGGTAGCGGCGGCCAATTAAAGCGCGCCACAATACGGGATACATTAAAAAACGAAATTAAGCATACAACGCGGCACACGCGAGACCGATAAGGCGACTCCCTTTTGTCCCACCTTCCGACGGTTCTCTTTCTTTCGCTCGACCCGGGTCTCATCTTCACCCTCGCGTAAACGCACAAAAGCGTGGCCGCGGTAAATCTTGTTTATCCGCGTCGACGCAACTAGGTGCAGGAGGGTCTGGGCGGCTGTATGGAAACGTTTGGAATAACGAGCCGCGCGCCCGCTAACGCCGCGCGTCGCAGCTCTTTCTTTTCTTTTTTTCCCCTCTTTTTGCAGCCGAGAGCAAGTGGGAGGAACTGCATCCTGGGGGAGAGAGGCCGCCAGCCCTTCAGGAGCACAGCGCGGTCGCTTACAAGGATTGCCTTTACGTTTTCGGGGGAGAGCTGGGCTTTTCCGCGGGCACGGAAACGCCGCTCTGGGTTTACAATGTCAAGGTAACGTATCAACCCCCGGGGCAAACCGGATTCCGCCTCTTTCAAAGAAGATTACTCGCGCGCCGGCTGGATACCTTGCTTTTACGCCGTTCAACGCTCGCGCGATCGATGTACAGCGTGGCAGCACGCGCGGTTAATGCAGCGAGCGAGAAACTGTTGGTTCTACGTGTAGAGACGCGTGGAAAGGGTGGAATAATGGTTTTTCGTTTAGGGCTTCGTTGCCGAGGAGAAGAACTTTGAATTTGAATATGGATCGAGCCAGCATGTTGCAGTTAACTCTCCGTTGATTTATTTATTTTTATTAAAGACTTTCTACTCGTTCCTTCACACGGAATTACGAGCTTCTTTCTGCGCTGTCAGTTGCGAGACAGACTCTGCAGCCATCCGGTGTTTGCGCAGTTCAAAATTTGTTACCAAGCTGAGTTTCGTTTAGTTAAATCCACGTGATTCGATTCGTCGGAGGTACGGTAGCCCGCGGGCATTCCACCCTACCGTTCGAGGCATCGCAGCGAGGGATTCGACACCCCCGATTCAACGAACGAGACGGAGGGATGGTATCGGGCTTGATTGACAATATCTTGCTTCGCTGCTTTCCGTTTAAACTCGTTACCGAAATTCGCTCGAAGATACAGACAGATGTTACCATTGCAATGGACGGGTGTCCCACAAAAGTTACCAACGACGACCAAATCTGAAAGGGTGTCTTTCCATTTCGACGGTACAAAAATTCGTCGAGTAGAATCCCCTTTAGAATTGACGTGGCTCAGGCAGAGGTTGATTAAATTTTCATTTGAGACTGAAGATTAGAATTAGAACTACTTGTCAGAACCAGAAATTCGTCGTTCAGAAAAGTGGCTGCATAATTTGCATTAATCGTTCCTGTTATCGCGACGTGCTGAATGCAGCCCTGAAATTGGATCCCCTAATCACGCCACATCCTGTATATACGTACAGGAACAGAGAAGCGATCTTCTGGTTGTCCGTTTGACGTCGCGCTTATTATCTTCCCCAAGGACTCCTTGGCACTCCACCGAAGGACAACGGCAGAACAAACGCAATTGCTCGAAGTGGTCGGCTCATAGTTGTCCCCTGGTTGCGTGTCACCGGTAGCTAAACCCTCTTCTGTTCGACAGGAAGGAGGGGGACCAGAGGGGGCGGATGTTTCTCGTGTAAAACTGGTTGTACCCGATGACGTTCCTATTGATTTAGCGGTTTCCCGAGGGTGCGATTCTTTCGTCTCTCTCTGCTCCGTCTTATTCTTCTTCATCTACGACCCCTGCGGACGCGTGTGCTCCCCTTCCAGGACGAGTAAGATCATTAAGAGTTTCCTTTGCGAGATACGACACCCGTCTACGGGATCGTTATTGAGGAACACGAGGGTCGACGCGAAACAGACTGAAACACTTCCCTAAAAGACATTGTCTCATAAATTATGAAAGTCCCAGCCGATTCTCCATCCGGGGGTTGCTTGAATAGGGAAACATGTGTATACGTACGCTGGTTGACTCGTTCCGTGGCCATTCACGATCTGGTCGCGTCATCGTGTCGTATCTGGAGTAGGAAGCAATGACTAACTGCGCTTGGTGTCATTCGTCACTGTCAGGAACGGTGAGTCGTTATCGAAGGTGCACAGGCACCGTCGAACTCGAGGCACGTCGATGCATTTCCGACAGACGATGAGCTGCTGGGGATCTTTCATCATCGCGAGAAAACATGTTCGATTGGTTTAGGATGCGATAAGGTATAGAAATAAGAGGTCAGGCTTTTGGATTCATATCACGATTATATGAGGCATTGAGAGCAAACGCGAAATAAAGCATATTTTTTGCGATATTGTAATTGTGTATTCCAATAGGCTGTATTAATTATATAAAATAGGAACAATGATTTTTCTTTCAATGTGGGTTAGTCCTTTTTTAAGCGTCTTAAAAAAAAAGGAGGTTATATATTCGACCCGTATGTATTTTTTTTTTTATATATGTTTGTCTCCTCAACATATGGACCGACTTTGATGATCTTTTTTTGTTTGAAAGAGGGCGATGTCCCGGTGGTCCAATCATTGAAAATAAAAAAAAAAATTCAAAATTAAAATCGACTTTAAAAAAATATAAATGCACTAAAAAGTGAAAAATAATTTTTTCCCTTATTTAATCTACGACTCTCATGTTTTTAAGTCGATGCCTCATCATTTGCACTGTGTAAATTTGGCGCCGACTTAAAAAATATGGGAGTCGTGGATTAAATAAGGGAGAAAATTATTTTTCACTTTTTAGTGCATTTTTATTTTTTTGAAGTCGGTTTTAATTTTTTTTTGCTCTCAGTGCCTCATATATTCGAAAATACATGAAATTATAAAGTCTTTTTGTCCGCAAGGAGCTTTGTCTCGATGCAAGTAGAATAATCCCGTGGAGTCAGACCACTTTCGACCCTGATACAATTGCATTCAATATTCAACAGCCATCTCGGAAGCTTCAAGAGCAATCTCACTAGGAGAGTAATTTTTGGCAACAGCTGGTGTCAACAGCCCTTTCTTCCGTTTTGTACCCTCGGAACCGAATGGCGCTTATCCTCCCAAGGGTCTTTGCCCTTAACCTGCGTTGCATTAAAGATTGATAGGTCCTGGATGAGCGTGAAACGCAATATCAGCTTCACCTCAACGCAGGCCACTCGAGTTCTGAAGTGTGATTTCGGTAAAAATTCAACTCTAAAAATATACAGGATGTGGCGTGATTAGGGGATCCAATATCAGGGCTGCATTCAGCACGTCACGATAAGAGGAACGATTAATGCAAATTATGCAGTCACTTTTCTGAACGACGAATTTCTGGTTCTGACAAGTAGTTCCAATTCTAATCTTCAGTCTGAAATCAAACTCTAAAAATTCATTCAAGTCGTCCTTGACTTCTCATAAATTACATCGATCCATTAAGCCTGCTAATTACCGATTGGCCATGAAGTGAACCTTCAAAGGGAGAACTGAGATCGATGTATATCCTCTTCTACTTTCTCGCTAGGGTCGAAACTTCTTCCTTCGTTCCGTTACTATGGTTACCCTTGGTCCATTTGTTTTTACTCATTGGACCATGTCGAAAAGCAGGGATACTCCCCGTTACTCGTGTCTTCGTCCTGTATTATTGAAATCCGCGTTACGAATGCGCCAGGCAAACCCGATTGGTTAAACCAGAGGGGTTGCTCCATGTTCTCTTTCCACTCTTCCGTCATCCCCTGTAGCTTCGTTAAAATTCTCTCCCGTTTACAGCAAATAGGAGATAGGAAGAATCTCCCACGTCATCGAATATCTTTTACCACAAATCGATTCGTTGCGTATCGTCCAAGAAGCTCGAAGAAGCTCGAATCCCTGCGCCTTCATCTTCGCCGAGGCTTCAGAACCGTCCCCACCGTCGACGATAACTGTTTTCACGCTAATTTTACAGCGTTTTAACGTCGATGGCGAATTTAGCTTCGCCACTCTGCCCGTTTGCGACCCCCTCGTGTCGTAATACGGGGTAAACGCAAGTGGCTGTACAGACCTATCAACTTTAGGCACGTACTTGGAGTTACGTAATTACTTTCAGCACCCCTGTTACACAGCCTATGTACCTTCCTTGCATCTCCTCTCCTTTACGCCCACTGTATCGCGAACCCTTGGTTAAGCCAACGTATTCCCTCCTTTCTTCTTTCTGGTGCACGTTGACGGACCGAAGCTAGAAACATCCGCGATTACCGCTGCACATCAAAAGAACCACCGACGTCCGTTCCATTTCGGAGTCCTAATTACTGTTAGCAGTTCATGGGCGAATGTTGAATGGAAATATTGCGAGATTTTCTGCATACGTGATTGGTAAAGTCTTAAAGTCTTTGACTAGACGTAGATATACTGGCCCCCACGATCAAACTAAATATAACTTCATTCCTTTGAAAAGTAAATCGTGCGTTGCCTGCGTCCTACGTGCATACTCCGCGTGTATGTTTTTCAAGGCAACTGGTTAGAAATAGATCAGTGTATACTATAAATCGACTGCGTGCTATATTATTCTCTCCATACTTCGTAAAAAGGAGCCAGCAAAACACTGTTCAAGAGCAGTTACTGCCTCGAGTATTAAACCAAGGCCCATTCACGGGGCGAAATAAGGGAGTGACAAATTGGAGGCCTTTTGTACCTTTTGTCACAGGCAGCCCCCCAGTCGTATTCTGCATTCAGCGGTCTCCGGTCTAGTCGGAATCGGGGAATTTCCAAGCCCATTGTCGTCTAACTGGTAAAATTAATGAACACAAAAAAGCGCCGTGATTACTTTCGCGGAACGACCAGCATTACCACAGGTTTTTTTTTCCACGTTAATCGACACCTTGTTGTTCGTAGACGAATGTGTGGAGGAAGGTGAGAGCGCAACGGGGTTGTGCAGTTCCTAGGGGCCGGAGAGGCCACACAGCTTTGGTGCACCGTGGTCAGATGCTCATCTACGGTGGTTACCAAGATTTGCGCGGCAGCTCCCCCGAATTATGGGCGTTTCACTTCGGTAACACGATAAAACACTTATGCCTCCTGCAAGGGTACATACATCCACGCATATTTCGTCGATCTGCTCGTTAGAGACGGAGTCCTGGCACCTTCTGTCGTCCAGCGAGAGTGGACCAGCAGCGAGGCACAAACACTCGGCTGTGCTGCACGGCGACGCTATGTACATTTACGGCGGTATGACAGACCTCCAAGAAAGAAGCGATTGCTGGAGATGGGACGTGAATGCTGCTTCGTGGTGTCTGTTGAAGAACAAGCCGGGACCGGGACCCCTTCACGGTCACGCAGCGTGCAGACTGCCTAGTTGCATGCTGATTTTCGGCGGAGAAAGTGGTGGCCTAGCTACCAATGAGCTCTGGAGGTTTCATTTCGGTAATAGTTTCCGAAATTGCGGTAGAATCCTTGCGAGCAAAATTGTACAACGTTGCACTACTCCCTAGGCACGGAAACGTGGGAGAAGCTGGCGGTGCCAGGTCCTAAACCCCAACCAAGGGCGGAAAGCGTCGCCCTGGCTGTCTCTGAACTGTTAATCCGAGGGGCCAACATCGAGAACCCGAAGCCCAAGCCCAGGAATCAAAGAACGAGGCTCTGCAACAACAGGATATCGCCGAACGAAGCACCAGCTAGACCTAGCTTCCTGAAGGAAATTTCTAAGCTGTCGCAGATTAATCTGTCTCGGCTTAGTCACCCGACGAAATGCAGTTACTCTGTTCTCAGTGGCCAGGACGACAACGAGGAGAGTCCTCAAGAGGTTCGTGTTGTTTTATATCATTCGTAGTAGCAATAGTCTTTCTATTCTTTTTAACATCCTGTGTTTCCGTTATTTGCACACACATTAAACCCTTGCGTACTATCTCTCGAGCCGCGAGCCACCTGGGGATGGATAATTACTTCAGTGACTGTTTTCCAAGACAGCAGAGAAATGGGAAGATCATTTAGTATGCAAGGGGGTTACGACCAACTTTTGCACAGAAAACGCATGTGACAATTGAGCCTGCCCGCAGGCGAACTCCTATTATCCATTTCAGCAAGTGGACGCGGAGGTGGTGGAACCATCCACGGGGATGGTGAAGTCGCGGAGTGCCAACACCTTGGCACGCCGGAGGCAGAAGCCGCCAGAAACGTCGACGAAGACCATCGACAGCATTAGCAGCAACAACTCTGCCAACTCTGGGATGACCAGAGACCCAATCTCCGTGCCGAATTTCCGCGCCCTCACCCTACCCACCCCCGTTCTGACACCTGTAGAGGCGGCCAGGCTCGTTTTCGTCGACCCAGACGAAAATAGCGATGACGAGGAACGCAAGGAGCCCCCCACCTCGAGATTGATAGAAGTTCAAGAGGAGAGACGGTGAGTACACCCCCGCGTATCGTAATCGCTAATTATAGCGGCAGACACGCGAGAGCTGTACAGGCTGCTCCAAACTATAGGTGCAAGCTTAATTAGTAAATAGTAAAGAGGCATCGTATGGGAAACGAAATACTCTTCCTAGGCTGCCAGTCGATGGTTTAATTAAACACTTCCCTGTTTCCTCTTACTGCTGCTATTACTCACTTAGACTCGCGCCTGCAGCTCTGAAACACCCTGTACAGATCCTCCTGCGCTTCCAGGGACTTCGCAGCCGTGCACCAAGCCTGCCAACCGACCCGCGGCGAGAGTTACAACTCGCACCTTTACGAAGCCGCGCTTCAGACCCCGAAAACCCCAACTACCACGAAGATACCTACGTCAGCTTCGGTTAGATTCGCTGATTTGGAGGAGGGCGAGGAATCGACGTCAGACTACGCGAGTATAGAGGCCAGGAGTCCTGGCGACCCCCTAGCCGACGACGATTGGCCGTCAGGAAGGAAGTGCAAGCAGTATCGCCCTATAGTCACTCCATCCACGATACGCGAGGGCCAATTCGGCTTTTGCAATCCGAACTACCTCGGTCTAGACGAGACCAGGGGCCATTCCCACCAGCAGCAGCAGTGTCAGGACGGCAAGTTCGCGAAAATGTTGAACAGCCCGCCAGACAGCGTTCTGGAGGATGAGCCAGGAAGGTCCGCCTCCCAAACGTTCGCTGAATTGTTGGAGCTGCAGGAAATCAAAAGGGTGCCCAGGGCACCGCCGAAAAGCTTGCCGCTGGGCTCCCCTTCCAGAAGGGCGGCCAGCGCGTCGAGGGCGGAAAGACAAAGGGCGAAGGTCGCTGCAGCGGATATCCATGAATCCGAGACGCCATCATACGGGCCCGCGCCGTTGTACGTCTTTTTGGTGGGCGGAAAGGAAAAGGGACAGGTTACAGTGTTCGCTAGGCCAGTTTCCTTGTGGAAGCTGCAACTAGCGCCACACATCTTTTGAAGGAGTTAAGTACGGTTCATTTTTATTTAAAATCGAAGCTGGGTTGACGTAGAATCAAGTTTCATTCCGTTTCTGGTCGTTGTTTGGGATGAATGGACGAATATCTGTTGTAGCCTTTTCCTACTTGCTCTTTGATGAGTTAAATACCGAGGTGTTAATAGTTGGAATATTGCGAGAGTGATATGTTACAGATCTCTAGTGCCAAGTGTTGCTTTGTTCTCTTTAATTGCACTTAAGGTTGAAGACCGAAGGTGCGTTTTGTTGACATTTTCAATTTTTACTGAGTTTATTCTCCAATTGTTCTCCCGATCGCGAGATTTGGTTTTGATTAGCCGTTAACTAGTGCTGATGCATTTCCTAGTGCATTATCGAAGGTTGCGATTAGCGCAGCAAAGTACTCGAGCTTAAAACGTTAGATTCAGTCTGCTGCACAGACTTCAAAGAGGCGGGTGGATGTCGAGTAAATGTTACATTGCTGTGTCGACATCCCCTATGTTTCTTTAAAATCTCGTCGGTCTTTCGAGCTTGAACTCAAGACTCTTTCATATCTACCATAAGATCTAACGTCGTCCACAAAATAAGGCTTAAGTTCCCTTCGTAACTTCCTTTCGTTCAACATCTCGCCAGCATATCGTTGAGTAAAGACGAAGTCGGTAAATTAATTATCGTCTTCAAGATATGATAAAATGTACCAAATGCATGCTGACCTATATGTCGAATAATCGTGATGGTTTAAATTCGAGAAGGCGGTTCGATTCATTTCCCTCGCTGTATCGTCTGCATTGCCAACTCGATTTTCAGCGAGCGTGATCGTAAATGCAACCGTTCGTATTTAGAACAGTGCTCGCAATTTGAACGGGTACGAGTCGTGAGAGTTCATATTGAACCGATTACGTTAAGGTTGTTTTGTGCGTTAATCTACGTGATAAGTAATACAATGAATGTTCATACCGAAGCGCAAGTCAAGCGAGCGAAGTGAACAGTGGTCCTCTGTCTATCGATGCGTCCTATCAGTCTTAAGTGGTACATAGATAAGTCTTACGAGAAAATTTATAAGACGATTAGCGGCCAGAAGGATAATATAGTCTAGATATAACGTAAGGTATAAAGTTTTTCAAGAAAATTTTGTAATAGACGGAAGCGTGAGTAAAACTTTAGAATATTCCAATTTTTCGATTCAGAAATGGCACGTGGGCTCGCCTGATCTGCGCTTAACTGCCGTCGACTGTGAACTCGGTGTATGCGTAGCATATAAAAATAGAGGTAATAGGTGTAAGCTTGAGGTAACGTTTAAAAAGTCCTGAATATTGATGGAGAATCGATGTGTGGTTGTGCCGAATGTGTATAATTAAAGTACGATTCGATTATTCCGGGGAAATTAGATTTTTATATAAAAAGGAAGATTACTCTTAATGGAATAAGAGTAATCTTAATGGATAATCGCGTTCTACGGTAGAATCTAAGGGAGAATATACGATTTTTCTTTCATTTTCACCGCGAATTTGCAAAGCGTGCGTGCTGTGTCGAAAAGATAACGTCATCGTGTTCCAAAATATTCTGCTGAATATTGTCCAGTTTCTACGTCGTTTCAAAACCGTCGAGAGGTCTCCGTCGTGGCTGTATTTACAAACCTAGCGTATTAGTTCCGATAGGTGTGCGTCGTAAGTGGAAGAAATGGTGAGGTGCGATGGGAGGTTTCTTGTTCGTGTAGAATTTTTACGCCCACAAAGGCCCAATACATGTAATCCATCCATAAGTAGCGGAGGTCAACGTGGCATCTCGTAGATTGAATATTAAGGAATACTTTACCATAATTTTCTATCCGTTTAACGGGAAACTTATAGGTTGGATACTTATTTTAAGCAATCACCAAATTCCATTATAGGACGTTGAAAGATTTTGAAGATATACTTGTTTGAAGGGCATGTGCAATATGTATAAATATAATATAGGTATGTTTTATTATCTCGCATAGCTCATTAGGTAGAAAGATTTCATAATATTCAGCTACAGGCCGCGAGCACCCGAAAAAATCAATGTTTTCAATTCGTAGCACTAGTCGACTTAACATCTCAGTGTACAAAAGTTAAGATGGATGTTTCGTAATATCCTCTCCCGTCCTAGAACCCCCCCTCCCCCACCTTAGTGTCTGTTCATTTGCGGATGTATTAATGCGTACGTCATCCAAGGATCATCCTTTTCATGCGCTCCCGTAATCATAATCTTGCCCATCCCGTTCCCATAATTTTGACCATTTTGGCGTTAATAGCGATCATAGTTAGTTAATTAGTCGTACGAAGTATGCGTGCTGGCGTGCCGCTGGCGGATTACAATTTTCCGTTCTTCTGATCGTTTCGCGCTGCACGGCCATTTTTGCATGGTGTTTTTAATTGGGCACGACTTGAAAGAAATCTTGCAAATAATTGGCAATTTCGCGTCAGAATGGGTTTACGGTGTGTATGTGTGCGTAAAGCGAGCCGACAGTCAATTACCATTGTGTCCATTAAATGTCCGTTGCCAAATGCTGTCTCTATAGAGTATCTATGCCTCGCGAGTGGGGTGCAGAGTATAAGCTCGAAGACGTGGGTCGATTAATTATCGAGACGCGAGGGAAAAAGGAAGGAAAGAAACAGTGTAGCTGATTCGAGTGCCTGTAATTTACGCGAGATATATGCAACTTCATATTTTTCTGGATAAGAACGAATTTTCGAAAGGAAAAAAAGGATGAGACAAACGAATGATTCGCCATGGCATCTTCTAGCTTATGCTTCCCTTCAGCGCTATCGATGTGGTGGAATGATACACGTTCAAAGGGCGGTATTATATGATACAATGTCGATGAACGGTACCAAAGGTATGAAATAAATCGCGTCTTGTTCCAGCGGAGTTTCATATCACAGAACGCAGTATTTTTTCAACGAGCAAGCCTTCGCATAGACGAACCACGCTGATTTTTCCTGTGTTTCAATGTCAGGACAATATTACGTAACATTATAATGATACATGTACTCGTATATCTTCGTATAAATGATTAGTTAGGAGGATTAACATCAATTTGTAAAGACGGTGACGATAAAGATATTTGTGTAACTTGCGAATTAGTTTCTTCCATGGAACATCGATTGAAATTCGAATTCTTCAGTTCTCTCCACTCATGTAATTATTATTCAGGGTATAAATGCCAGGATTAGAGATTACAATGCTTATACAGTTCGATAATAACAAATACAAATACTTTTGCGTTCGCAAAGAGCTCCAGTTTATGGCGAAACAAACAAAAGGAGTTGTTTTTCCCTTTATCTGAAGCCATAGGGCCTAGGGAAAATGTAGGATCTATGATAGATGATCTATCATAGATCATCTATCCATCCACGGGTTCTCCCCACCCTCGAGGAATTCAAGATTCCCTAGCGCGTCGTTTGGCGGGAAAATCACGCGGCAAGTCAGTAGTGATGGCGATCCTGGACAAAGATCAGATTGATCCTAAGAATCGATCTTTTATGAAGGATCGGTTATAAGATCGATCAATCGTGAAAATAAAAGATCGATCCTAAAAGGGACACTTAAATTAACTTTATTCTCGCCCTAATTGGTCACATTTCTATAGTACTAATATAGTACTTTTAATGATAAATTTTCATACACAAGTAGTTTCTTGTTATAATGACCATCGCGAAAATTGTATCCTTAGACTCTTCAAATATTTATTCAGCTATAAATAATTACAAAAATATCAAATATCAAATATTGAACATTAAAATGTAACTGACTAATTGGACAATTGGGCAATAAGTTAATTAAAACAAGAAGGACTAGGAAATAAGTATAGAGTTTATATAATGTACAACTTCAGAGTAAAATCTAATGAGATCACTCAACAGTTGAGTCTGCTGAACGTATCCAATATGACTACGATGAGTAATATTCGAGTATAATACATGTGCACTTACTAAATATAAAATTAATTTTTTTTAACCGATCCTAAAGAAAAAGGGATCGATCCCTGATAGATCGGAATTAAAAAAGATCGGTGAAATATCGATCTTATTTTCCCTAAAAAGATCGATTTTAGATCTATCCAACAAAAGATCGCCATCACTACAAGTCAGTAAGTCAGTCACAGTCTTGACGTTGAGGGGTTATGTTGCTCGCCGCATGCTCCTTTAAATAAACTTTAGAATTTATTTACTATGTGAAAGCACTGCGAAAAGTTGCGCAGTTTTTATACTCAAGTGCATATTTATTAAACGCAAGAGAAAATGGATCAAGATAATTCTTCAGTGACGTGCTCTGTTAAGATAGAGTGGGCCAACAAGGAAGGCTCGATCCAAAAGAAGGTAAATCACCGGTCGGGTTCCTTGCGTTTGTACCGAAACAATTTCCGTGAACTGTTCATCGAGGTGCGCGCGGACAAAGCGAAAGTAACGAACCTCCCGATGAAAAACATTTCCGTGTTCAACAAATTCATGACCGAGGGCAAAGCCTCCATCCAGTTCAAGGAAGACAATTGCACTCTGTTCTTATCCAATGCACCAACAGCGCAGCTGATTAGTTTCTTAAAAGCAATATACGTGAAGACAGTGAACCAATCGGATCAGGGGAAGAATCTGCTGAAAGAGAAGCTGCTGTCGAATAAGTCCATGGGCGGTGTCCATGAAATCAGTCCAGCGACAAGCGCAGAGGTAAATAGAGCCAAGGAGAAGGCCATCAGTGTGTCACGCGCAACGATTACCACTCCATCCCCCGGTGCTTTGAAGAAGAGGAAACGAACAGATGAGAATGTAGCGAGATCCTTAACTGCGAAAAAACTATACGAGAATTCAACCACGACACTGATGACCAAAGAGCAGAACACGATTCTGGATGCAGTGGTTAAGGGCAAGAATGTATTCTTCACTGGCAGCGCTGGAACTGGCAAGTCCTTTCTACTGAGAAGAATAATAGCGGCTCTGCCTCCTGCCTTCACAATGGCCACAGCAAGCACTGGAGTAGCAGCCTGTCACATAGGCGGAGTCACTTTGCATCAGTTCGCTGGGATTGGTCTGGGCACCGGGACTTTAGAGAGATGCTACCAGATGGCTGCCCGTAACTCTTCTGCCAGCTTGTGGAGACGGACAAAACACTTGATAATCGATGAAATTTCCATGGTGGATGCAGATTACTTTGATAAGCTAGAAGCAGTTGCTAGGTATATCCGTAAGAATGACAGACCATTCGGAGGAATGCAATTGGTATTGTGTGGAGACTTTTTCCAATTGCCTCCTGTCTCTGATAGGGATAAAAAGGCGAAGTTCTGCTTTCAAAGCAGCGCATGGGAAACGTGCGTGCACTTCAATTTCGAATTGCAGCAGGTTCATAGGCAGAAGGATCCGGAGTTTATTAAGATTTTAAACAGTATTAGGATAGGCAGAGTCACGGACGATATCGCAGCGACACTGAAAGCAACGGCGAAACAGAAGATAGAGAATGACGGGATTCTAGCGACGAGGCTTTGCTCTCACGTGAACGAAGCCGAAGAGATTAACGTGTTTCAATTAAACGAATTACAAGGCGAGTCTAAGGTCTATATAGCCCAGGACTCGGATCAGTCAAGTACCCCAATATTGAATAAGCAGTTAACCGCGCCTGGGAAACTTCTACTAAAAGTAGGTGCCCAGGTGATGCTTTCAAAGAATATCAATGTTTCTAATGGTCTAGTAAATGGAGCAAGGGGTGTAGTTATAAAGTTCGCAGATAATGTGCCAGTAGTCCAATTCAAATCAGGCATCCAATATCATGCAAAGTTAGAGACATGGAGCTTAAAAACGAGTACAGGTAACACTATCCATAGGAAACAAGTCCCATTGAAACTAGCATGGGCTTTTTCTATTCACAAAAGTCAGGGTTTAACTTTAGATTGCGTGGAAATGTGTTTAGCAAGGGTATTTGATGCTGGACAGTCTTATGTAGCACTCTCTAGGGCACAAAGCTTGCAATCTTTGCGTGTCCTAGATTTTAGTAATCGACAGGTATGGGCCCATTCAGAGGTACTCATGTTTTATAAGAGATTTAGGAGAAATTTGCAAGAAATGGAAATGATTCCCTTGGGGAAAAAGCGGAAGATATAATCGGGCACGAAATATATTACGCAATCTCAATGGTACATATCCTTGTAATTACAGAGATGATACAACACAAAGTATTATACATCAATTTTTTAAAATAATTTTGTTAACTAAATGTAAAACGAAAAGACTATCTTCAGAATCTTTACGTTCCGTAAATGGATCATTAAGACTCGAATATATTTTGTGGGAGGCTACAGATGGAGACTAAGATTTTTTTTTAATAATTTATTAAAAAAACGTAGAAGTATTGGTTGTTACATTTTGTCATATTTATTTTTCCCTTTTTACAAATGTTACAAAGTCCGCGAGTTCGATTATTGTGCATCCGCTAGTAATCATCGACAGTGATTTCTATCGGTGGTATATAACGCCACGTATGTCCGGCGTTTATCAATTCGGAGCAAAGTACTGGCGTGTTTGGAGCTGATTCTTTGCTACTGCATTGAATATCTATTTTATATTGCCCGGCTGTGAAGAACACAACACGACACTCGTGATAAACGCTCCCATATTCCTGCAACTGAGAAGAACAATCATTACAAACGATTAGCGAAACACTCGTCACAGTACTTCCATCGTTACAAATAACTCACCGCTGGCAGCATAACTTTGTTTGCGCCAGCGATAGATAGTCTCGTTTCTAGTTGATAGTTATTAACACCGTTATGGTGATCCTGGTAGAAATTTATCGACAGCATAAGATCGCTCAAAGGATGCTCCAAAGCATTGCATATCCCTATCCCAACACTCACGCATTCACCTAGATTGCACGTGAGTTCGTCCTGCGCCTTCACGATCGTGTCATTTATTTTGATCTCTGCGAAGAACACGTTTGGATAATTAAGTTCATAATTATACACTGGGCGAGTATTAAAAACGTACCCCATTGCAAGGGACTCATCCTAACGAGATCTAGCATATCCTGAGTGAGAGTAATGCCCGAAAGCGTTGCTTTCCCGATCGAATCTGTGCCTAATAATTGCCAACGTAGATCGACCAACGCGGCAATGTGCTCCGAACAAACTTTCTGAAGTTCTCCAACATCACCAGCCCCGTTCAACTATCGATAACAGGCGAAGAGAATTGTTTATCCTCGTACTACCAAGCGCAGAAGATTGCTTATTACCATCGATAATTTGTGGAGAGGACATCGATCCACTGGCACAGGGATTCTGCACGGTTCTTTGCCCTCCATGTATATGCATTTGGTTTGCGTGTAATGTAACTCCATCTCATGATTCGTCATGTTCGTTAAGTCCAGTACGAGGTAAAATTGCGATGGCCTGGAGAAAAAGTTTGTACTTTTGGAAATGCGAACAGTAACGCGAAGGAACATCGTTCTTTCGTCATCACTCACGTTTCCGCGGGAAGCACATCCCAATTCGTGATCTGCACGCTAGGCAACATCTCGATAGTTATGAAGACCGATGAAATACGACAATAGCCAGATGATAAGCCAGCACCGCCGGAGTATTTAATTTTTAATTGACCCTCGACCACGTTAGAGGCATGCAATGGAACGGCGAGTTTCGACAGACGAGAACTCGCCAAGGAAGAATGGCCAGACTGGGAACTTAAGCCCGATCTGAACGAGGAAGTTAACTCGGATTGTCTTTTCGTATGCGATGGAGAACTTAATCTAGATGGTAATGAACTGTGTCCCGACTGGGACATTAAACTGCTCGGTTGGCTCATGTACGTACTGCTAGTAATATCTGAAAGATGTGTATGTTCTTACAATGAATTAGCAATGAATTAAAATGTTTTCTTTTTTAAAAAGAACTGGATGTTATCAATAAAACACTACCATTGCGGGATGTGGGTGCTATAAAGTCTGTGGCTGCGTACAAGTATAAAGTGAGACTTGCACTGGCGCCAGATTGCAGTGGTAACTGTGTCATTAAGTTTTCATCGCTCCATTTGAAGATTTTGCCCTCAGTTGTTGCGTCTAATGTGGATTGTATCGATAATTCGATCGTTTCGATAGGAACTTGGCCATTATTCGTAATAGTTACGGTACACTCTGCACTGCAGCAGAAAAACATGCCTTGTGTCTTATTTGAAAATAAATGGCTCATGAATGGCTTGCTTGTATAAAAAAAATATGTACCTCTCGCCGCCATACAGCGACACGCTCGCGCTAGTTACTATATTATCCCCGGAACTGAAGCTAGCAGTTTGTGGTAAACTTGTAGCAACGTCTATTCTCGGTAAAGCTGGAACTACCTCGACAGTATATTGGGGATGAGCCATTCCCTCCATATACCTCAATCGGCAGTTAGACTTCACCCCCAATGTGTGCGTACTAAAACCCAAAATTTCCAATTCCCCGACCTCTTTCGGCCTGCCCGCTAATGTTACAGCGATTGGGCCCGATTCAGCAGGAAGTGTAATACTTTCTGGGATAGACTCAAACACTACTCCGTTTGTGAGGAGTCTCATATTTGAAACGTGAAGCTCAAAGGGCAGGGGATTGATGAGTTGCATCGATACCTCGCAAATATCACCCTCCACCCATAAGTAATCTGTAATGATTCATATTTTTCGTGGAGGCAAGTGTTGGATAGTTAGTTTCATACGGGATATTTAATGATCGAAATGTGAACGCACCAACTTTGCTTTTAGATATATTTTTTCTTTCCAACGAGCCGAAATTAATGGGCGTGAATAGAAAGGGGCCGTGATCTTCCTTGACCCTTTCGATCTTTTGGGGCTGAAGGTGCGGTTGCATATTTTTCAAGACAAACGATTTCGTTTTCGGGATGTTCGTTAAATTAGCAGGCGGGATAACTGTTCCAGAATCTAAAACCTGTTGGAAGAGCTTTATTCGTCCTGAATCACGGTAATCGCGAATTTTCCAGATATTTTCGTGAGACTTACGAGAGGTACGGGAGCGCCCTCGCATTGTTGAGACACACTTTGTAGCTGCAGAGCAGTTTCCTTGCGTTCGTTGGGGCTCAGGTAGTTATACATTGTTTGGAGTAGAAATGTCATATGCCTTGTTGCTAGTGCTGGATTACCCATACGGTTAGCAGCGGCAACGAGTTCGTTTATTACTTGAATTTGGATGATTGGCCAACCCCGATGACTGTCTGTGTGAACAAATGTTTTATTAATATCCACTTGCCAGAACAGCATTGAGCTGTCGTAATAAAAATTACCAGGAGACATATCAGCAGGGTCTAGGGACAGCTTAAATCCAGAAGTGGCTTGTAGCATTAAGTTGTAACATTGTTGCCAATCTGGATTGGGATTATTTTGAGACACGTGTCTAGTTGCAGCTAGTCTCAAGCAAAAAGATGCTTTTCTTATAAAACCAAAGCTTGTATATAAATCAGACAATGTGGTAAATCTGTCAATCTGAAATATTGCACATGTTTAACTGGATTGCAGTGAAAGAATTAATAATTTCCCCCAGTCAAGTTACATACTTTTTCTTGTTCACTCAATGGTAAATTTATAAGCACCACATTGTTTAAATAGGAAGCAGCTTGCAATGTGCAATTCTGCTCTATTGAGATCCTTGTCGCTTTGAAACTAGCTTCTGTCTCAATTATTCCAGCATATTGATATTTGCTATAATGAACTATCGCCTCGCGATATTTCTTTGATATTTCTTCAGGTAGCAAAAGGTGCGACATATTACTCTTTATCACCTCTATAGCAGGTGGTGATGGTAAATTGGCAATGGCTTGTGAACCCCGTCTAAGCATAATGCACCACTGTCAATTCCTCCTCAATACCAAAATTCTACTCGAAATTATTCTATTTTATACATACCTCTGCTTACCTGGGCTGCCTTCTTGGAGAGAAGAGTTTCTTTGCAATGGAAGACTTCTGCACATATTTGGATATAACACTAAAGCAGACGCAGCACACAAGCCTTCAAATGCTGCTCCTAGCCACAGCCAATCATTGACAGCTTGTAGCACACTAGCTGCAGAATTGTAGTTGCTTAAAGCATCCGCTGGAAGTCCAGCTTGAAGACACAGATCACCTAAGTGCTTGGTCATACGGCCAACGCATCTTTTCCTATTGTTCCTGGATTCAAGATCTAGGCCTATGAAATCCTTTTTCTCAAAGGGTGCCAACAGAAGAGAAACCTTATCTACCTTTTCTCTGGACCTCTCCAGTCTTTTGGATTCCAAGATCCAAAACAGGGAATTGAGGCACTCCATAATGTGTGTCTCCAAATCAGGGCACGTCTCATCATTATAGAACACGGCTATAGTTTTGAAGTTCGAGGGGGTGCTAAACGATGCTGGTGGTTCGTGTCTATTGTTAGATTCGGATGGCCCGAAAAATATGGCTCTTGAATCGTACAGCGTTGCGGTGTATTTCACTTTTAAGCTTTCGTGTACTCTACATAGCTCGTTAAGCTCTGCTTGATTATCGTATCTACCAAAAGTAATCAACCCCAATAGCCTTCTGTGGGTCTGAAAGTCTCCCCAATCATTATTCTCGACGGGATGTTCCCTGACGAATCTAGCAAGGATTTCCCGTGAATGGGATTTCCCACCAGTAGAATCTGCCACAGTGAATCTGCTGCCTGCCTTAATTATCCGTTCGCATAACCTGGTAACAGTCTTCGGCTTGATTTGAGTACCGACGGGTCTCAATAGCAGAAGCAAGGCCGCGTGATCATGAGCGGTCTGCTCGTAATCAGGGTGAGACATCTTATTGTCGGGTACCGGACTCGACAAAATAACGCTAATAGCCGAGCGCATTTATGTCACTCACTACCTAGTGGTACTTCAAAGTACCTAGGCCCACATAAATGAAAACCCTCCTTATTGTGGCCTGACGTACGTAAGGAAGATCTTGAACCCAATAATTAAACCCCATGTGTGTCATACTATTAATTAACATGACACTTCACTCTGACAATTCTGGTACAACATAGACAACAGAGGCGACACATAAAATAAAAACTGCCATGTTTGAAATTGACCAAGCACGCATGCGTCACCGGAAGTGTGTCCGCCATTACTGAGGAAACGGAAATTATTGAAGACAGGAATTGGCAGGTGTAGGGTATGAATAAATTGTTTCAAAATTTCTATAGAATCTTTTGTTGTTTCTTTAATCAGCTACATAACTTATAGTTCATAAAGTTGGCACATCGATGAACAGGAAGAATATAAAACATATGTATTACGTATAATATTTCCACCTAAAATGTTGAGTGCCTATAAAGCTGAATAGAGTAAAGTAGAAACTGTGATAACATTGGCAAGGAAACTACAAATATGTACAAGATAAAACTATATAAAAATGTATTAACATATTGTAAAAACTTTTCGAATGTGTAACTATTAATATGTGATTACATGTAAGTCAAGACTAAGTATTAACTACAAATGTCCATACAAGTTATAATGGCAAAGATATCATAAATAATGACGAACTCATTTCGTAAACGGATAACAGTGGCACAATACACCTCTTCAAACAATGAAAGTATCTCAAAACCTAGTAGTATAATAAATAAGTCATATTGCAGTTAATCCAATTAATAAACATCGGATATCGATTGAAATTAAACATCCATTTAACTGCATAAATGTGCGAGACATGACAAAAAATTTGAACTGTCATTATTATATTTCTAGTTAAAAAAATAATCTATGCATCTTACGAAGTCACCTATTACGATTTTGGTCAGTATACTATGGGTTTAAGCACAGTACCATATAGATATTTGTTATTTACGTCTTGTATATAGCATTTTTTTTGTTGATAAAAAATTGTATGGCATTATGCGTAAGATCTTTTCAATGATAGAGCACGGAATTGAAATCGAAAATTGTCGGAGCGAATTGAAACTTACTCTCGATTTAAACGTCTGGCACCGAATGATCCATAAGTGTCTTCAGTAAACTGTTATTCATCCTGAAATAGACGATTTCGAATTAGTGTTTTTATTTCGCAAATTTATACGCTCGATTACATACTTTTTAATCATGTGGTCGTAAAGATACGACGGAATAATCGTTATCGTGATAATATTTCCGCCATTTTCGATTTCCGCTGTGATGTCCTTGTCTTTCAGTCCAATAACATTCTGAAACATTTTACGTACACGTGGTATTTGTCTAATTTTTCTATGAAATGTATCAATCAAGAAATTCTTAATATACCTTCCCGTTAACTTCCAATATCTGATGTTCCGTTAAGAGACCATTTCGGGCGGCTGAAGAATCTTTCACCAAGGCAATGATCTTTCCATTTTTAAATTGGAATCCTATATACCCTGTGCTGTCTTTGTGCATGGTTACTGTGCGTTCGAATGGTCTAAAAAAAAAAATACGAATTGTAGGTAGATTTTAAATGTACACGACATCCTTGCAACTTAAAGACACCATAACGAACCTGTCGCGTATTACTACTCTGATTCCGTTAATGGCGGCATTTCGCAATATTTTATGGACCTGTTCCATTGTATACCCAGCGACGGTAACGTCGTTGATGCTCAAAATTTGATCCCCAAAACGTAATCCGGCAAGCGCGGCTGGAGAATTTTGACTTACAAGGCACACGAAAATGCCATTATTCACGTCGTGCACGCGCAAACCAATTTTGCCATCTTTATCTTTGCACAGTATTAGCTAGAATAATAATTCTGGAATAGTAGAAGCCACAAAATTGTGTGACATTCATACGTCAACCACTTACCTCCCTTATACCATTTGAAACTTGCGCTCTCTGCAACCCTAAGGATTGCCCAGACAATGGTGCAATCATGCCTGCCAATAGTCCTGGTTGTGCGGGTATACTGACTGCCATCTAAAATGTAAAATTAAAGTTCAATATGATTCTGCTACTGTACGTGACAATATAACTTACACTTGTACGATTCACAATGGAATATTCAGGCATGTTTTCTGCTATCATTTCTTCGGTAAGTTCCAACCCCATATATTCTCCCAAAGAGGGATACATTATAGCAGAAGAAGGATTATAGGCAGGAGCAGATGGAGCAGCGTCTTCGAGCCGCTGAGGTGGCACATTATACTGCGCCTCTGCTTGTAGCTGTGCCTGAAGGTAAACCATTTTTGAGTAAAAGGTGAAGCAAAATTCTATAATGGATATCAATGCTCTGTGGCTTACCTTCATCATATGATCCACCTTCATATCTTCAAGCGTTGGGTACAGAGACATTTTGTACCGATTGTTCTGGAAGTAAATGTTACACCCATGTAATGTGCCCAACAGGGAAGCGTGTGTTATTAGTCAGATGAAATTAGTTGGTGAAAAATAATGCAACAGGCAGGGGTGTTAAATTTGTTTATTAAGGAACACGATAAAGACATTTTGAACAAAAGATGTAGGCGCGCGCAACATGCAAAGTACAAGTAATATTCACTGATAACGGTATGTGATATGGGAGTTCAGCTGACAGTAGTGCGCATACCAATGCGATGAATGTGCTGGACACTTAAGAGGAAAATGCAGAAATGCGTCTACCTAGAAACAAGTTATGCTAGTGTACCTTTTCACAATAATCAATAAGATACGTTACTCCTTTTTCCAATCTACACTTTCGTCGGCAAAGATTACACAATTCCGTGTAAAAACAACTAAGCCCCAGAAGCTTAAACGTCACTCAGAGATGCTTCAAATATCATTGATAAGCCTGGAAAAAGATCTCTTGGAAGTGGACGGTGTCAACGTCATTTCCGTTAGATCAGTCATCCCATTGGATTGAGTCACCGACTACAAAGGGCTACCGCAAACAGATGATTGGTTCCCTACACCCATCCCGTGATTGAGTGGGTTTTCCCTAGACGCCCGCGCACCAATCATCGCCACCGTTCCCTTGTAACCGCGCGAAAATATTCGAATTTAAAATTCCATCGTCGGAAACCTGTTACTTCGCCAACAAAACTATACAGAGGCGTTCTACATTATGGAAGAACTTCGAAGAACTTCATTAGAAGCGTATTTCCCCGAGGACACACTTCACTTCATTCCTATCATTTCCATAGTTACATCCTACAATTATTAAAGAAGATAATATTCAATCACGATATTCTTCAATCACGTCATGATCAAGTGGATCGCACGTAGCCACTATGAACCAGTAACTTTTAGGGAGGACGTCCCAAATTTTGAACATTCGACATATTGTTTTATCGATTGTTAAGGAAGAAGAGGAAGCGGAAAAATCGGAAAACGCGCGCAACGTGGCAATCGGCAGCTCCCGCTTCGGCTTCGTTGATAAGTCAAGGAAGGAATCGCGGGCCAGGCGGTGGGGAAGACGGAATAGACGGTGGGGGAATAGCGGGTCGGGTTAATCCGTAGGTAGTATTCAGTGGTGAGGCCTCCATGCAGGCGGTGGCGAACCAACAGGTGTTTCGGTCTCGGCTTTAATTAGTTACCGGTTCCTTTCGCCCTCACGGCAGTGTTTACACCAGGTGCCTTTCATTAAAATTATATACGCGCAACGTCGGATATCATCCGTGTTTGAACCTAACGTGAGTAAAACATAACATGATGTCGGAGACCGTGGTGACCATGGACGGCTCCAGCAACAACGCAAGCAACAATCCTCGGCAGGTGCCCACGGTGAAGACGGAACCGGGTCAACCGAACCCTCTGGCGGGCATCAGATTGAACGTGCCCTATTTCAAAACCATACCTGGTATTATCAAGCTCGTTCAATTGGTGAGTTCAAGAAACTATCATATTCTCAGAACTTCCTTCGACTTCTAACGCCGCGCAATTGGTAATTAACGGGTGTAATCTAAATTCTGTAGCACGTATATCCGAGCTAGATTATGACGCGATTATTGATATAATGTTTAGTCCAAGTAAGTTTGATTTTTCCTTTCATTTCCTTAACAATTTTAACAATTTTATTTCCTTAGCAAGAAGCCTTTATCTCTCTTGCTTATTTTAATTGGAGTAACAGTTTAGTCAGTGCTTGTGTAAGTCACCGGAGGTTGTTTGAAGTCCGTTAATTTTTTAAAGATATCAGGAACTAAATAGACATTACGTAATTCACGGCTGTGCTGTCTTCCCGGGGAAAACTGGAATACCACGTACTAGTAACAATAGCTTTTCAACGATCGTGGCTCACCAGTCCGGATAAAAGTATTACAGAAGTCTGGAAATGTTCGTCGAACGGAATCGAAATTCAGTCGCATACAACGTAGACGAATTTGCATGTCCATATTCAGTGCATACTCCAAGGATTCTCGTCATTATCGCTTCTCGCGATTTACCGAAGCAAGAACGCTTTAAATTCAAGGCGACAGATTTCAAAACGCCTATTCTTTATGATGTCGTTCGTCGTATTGAAATTTTGGCAGGCATTCATCATTGTTCTTGGCGCTGCCGTTCTGTCTCGTATCTTTTATATCGCATTGTTATTTTAAACGCTGCGCGCCTCCGGCGTTCGATCATCCCGACGCGTTCTCCAACGGCAGAGCCGATCTGGCAAATCTCACGTTGTCCGTCGCGAAGTCTTTCATATATTCTACAAAGAAGAGGAGGCACGCACAGCATGGAACCGCATGGTTTTGCACCGTGACGTTGAACCTGCAACGGCATAACCACGTAACGGTAATCCCCTTGCGGAACGGTTAACAGAGTGTCCTTAGAGGACGAAGAAGGGTAGTCTCGTTCGCGAAATGAAGAAGCAATGTTAACATGTTAACATCCTTAATGCCTGCCGTTAAAAGCAGTTGGCGTCTTCGTGCCTGCGGTGCTCCCCATCGAAATCGACGGTACCGTTAGGCGATCGGCATCGGTAAGCATCGTTTCTCTTCGGTTCACGCACGTGCAGCTGGAGACACACCCGGGCGAAGTTTCTCCTCCTCGATTCCCCACAAATAAACCACTTATTACTCTCGATCGATGGAGGCATAGTTAGCCATCGATTCGAGGATGACCTGGGCCACGTAAAGCTACCCTTGGGGGTATTTTCGCGACACCGTTCCTCGCCTATTTAGTAAATAACGAGCTGAGAAGCACTCGCGCCAAGACGGATTCGGCATTCGATCGTTATCCGTGCAGAAATGTTGGAATTCGCGGGGGGGGGGGGGGGAGGGAGAATGTATCTCGCTGGAATGGCTGCATGTGTTACCGTTTTTCTGATCACTGCCTGATAAAACGAACGCACAGGCACGATAAAATGGACGATTTCGACGAGGCCGAGCAGAACAGCCTGACCTTCAGGTAGCGGTGTCTCTCCTGGCGCGCAAAAGTAGGAAAATGCACGCGTAACCAATCCCCGATGGTGACTTTGCAACAGCTAGATTGAATTACCATCGGGTAGAAATCAAATACATCATGCTATTACTTAGTTTACGAAACTTGCTTAGTTGTCCCTAGACAGGGGGGGTGGGGGGGGGGGGGTGTATCTATCAGTCACAGAGTGTGCTACGAATTTCTTGCGACTGGAAGTCAGGAGAAAGGACCGTGAATTCATCAGCCACCCACGTTCATCGGTTTACAAAACGGAGCACTTGCAAGTTACCGACCACGAACCTGGAGCCGACGAAATGGTCAGCATCCTCGCGAATGTCACGGTCCGAATTTCTGTACACCGGGTGTGTTAAGAGGAGGAACCGGTTCCACTGCCGAGGACTATCGTCGGCGCGCGATCGACGAAAAAACTTGGATTGATTCTCAGGTGGCATAGTTCCGATGCGCACAGACACGTCCCTACGGACTAGACAGACACGTTCGATGACCATACATGTTCATCCCGATGACCGGGTACCATACGTGGCGTCCCACATACTCCGAGTTCCATCCTACCGCCTCACGCCCAGGCCGTGGCAACGGTACCGAGACGATTCATTAACGATTCAAGGTGTCCTTGACTTCTGCCCAATGCCTCGATCCTCCGCGATCGATCCGCCTTTAGTAGCATCCACGCGCATGGATCCGACCAGTTGACTCGGCAGGACCAGCTAATTTATTCGGCATAAGGTATTTACGACGAATCTTTGTATCTCCGACCGAGTTACAGGAATTTCGAAACCGCTGCTCGTGTGCTCGTTCATAGAGAGGTCCCTTTGGTAATCCCCTCATTTGCATAGAGAAAACTCGTGGTATGAAAACACCTGCGCATTGAAGCGGAAGGAATCGAGTCGCCTTGTGTGATTTTCAGATGCTGAGGATTGAGAAAGCTTTCGGTACATTTCCCCCGAGACTCGCGTTGAAAAGAAATATCCCAGCGCCGTATCAGCGATTGAGTATATTATTGTTCTTATCAGTCTGCGCTGTTCGCGCGGATTCTTTGACTCTGCTCGCGTAGCCGTCATTCGTTATGCAAATCGAACCTCTGCTTATAATTAACCGTTGCTTGCTGGCATTGCGCGCTGGATAAACGAGAAATGGCACAATAATCCAGCCTGGCATAATACGAATGCTATGTATAGTGTCACTCACGCGCGTCATATTTATTCTCGTCTACATATATCTATGGACTGCATATGCGGTGCAACACAGGTTTAATCATACGTTACGGGCACACAGACGACAATGAATCCAACATTTTTCAGGGCCACCGATGTGGAGGGTCACCGGTGTAAAGTCAGGCGAAGTTCCCAGGTATTCGCAAAGAATTTTCGCGCCTTTAGTACAGGGGCAAGTGTAAACCCCTGTTCGGTCGTTCCGTTGAACGTCGATAAAACGTCGAGGACTGCTGTATCGATTCTGTTCCAAGTCTTCGCGCCGTTCTCTATCGCGAAACGAAGGAGAAATTTGCATGTGTAACATTAACAATAAGTATAAGGTAAACGATCCCATTAGTGATTACGTGGTTCGTAGCGAATGGTTCTTTCCATTCTTCTATTAAAATTGAATAAACGTAATTTATTCACGTTTCGATGTATCGTGAAATTCGACAGAGACAGTTTTAATGAATTAAAGTTCAGCGAGGACCCTCGTGTTTTCTTGTCATTTGCACGACAGTTAGTCATCAAACGTATCTCCTAATTAAAGATAACGCCAAAACGGAACCAGGTTTGCTTATCTTGCACGAGTTAAGTTCACCGCAGAGAAAGAATATCTAGAGAAGCTCTGTGGGTTCCCAACTGTCCCGGCACACCCTGTTCCTACTTCTCCAGGGAATAGACTCACGTTTATCTACTTTCGTAAAAGCTTTTACCTTCTACAACCAGCCTAATACCACGAATTTCACTGTTACCGCCAGCAGCAGTGTAAACTGCGATGCCGATACGTTTATAGGGTTAATTTCGGTCAGGGTGATGCTTGCGCGTTCCTTTCCGCTTTGTAATCGTCCTCCATTAACCGTGAGAAGAAAACGTGTGAATATTACCTGCTTCTAAGGTCTTAGCCAGTTGCAGGGAACTGTCGCCGACGCCGCGTGCAAACCACTTGCAGATAAAAGCGTTTCTCGGTGCGACCGTTAGCGCATACGCGCATAAAATTATATTATAATCGAATACGGTTAGCGTATAGATCAACTGGGATCAAGTAACACAGTACAACAGCCATCTGGACTTGTAACATTCAATAGCCGTTTCTTATAGGTTTTCGTGCCCTGAAAACGAATCCGCAACCCGTTTGTCGCCATCACCCTCAGTTTTTGAGAAAATCGATTTTGAAAAAATCTGCAAATTATCAACTTTGAACATTTTTTGTGTCGAAATGGTAATAGTTATTCGATTGTTCGTTGCGTCAAATTATTCTATGAACCCTCCCGAATACAACGATATAAGTTATTTTTGCATTATGAACATTTAAATATGTTTAAACAACGATGAAAGGGAAAAGGATACCCGAAATGCACCAATTTTTGCGGATATCTTTCAATTTATTTCCAAAACTAAGGTTCTGAGGCGAAATCTGACCATCCCACGCGATGCAGCAGACATTGTTTCTTCGGCAAGCATCGACAGAAGTGGTAAGTCTTGTTTTGTTTTCAATACAGAAGCGAAATAGTTTGGCAAAACGCGCGGAGCCGACAGTGGTAGTCAACGGCGCGGCGGCCAGCGTAGGTGGGTAACCACAGCCGCTCACGGTAAGCCTCTCACAGTGCTACAATATTGTATTTGTTATTTATAAACTATTTAATATAAAATTATTAACTATTGCATAATAAACTATGTAGGGTAAACCAACCAGTAATTGACCGCATACCAGTGAATGACCATTAGGCAAAGAAATGTCAATTATAAATTTAAAATATTTATATGTTTATTAATGGAGTGTAGTTGCACTTTTAATATCCCATATTTTTAGTTACGCGTATTAAACAAACATTAATAAGTACAATTCTTATTAAAAGTATGCGGTCATTTACTGGGCTTCTCATTCAACAATTGGGTCATTCACTGGTTGGTTTATCCTATTAATTTCAGTCTTCTTACTTTTACTAGAAAATAGTTTATAAATAACAAATATAATACTGGAGAACGGTAATATAGTCACGTGCGATATGCACTTCTGTTACACTGACGTGTTTAAAAATAATAGTGTAAAAAAATCACCTTCGACAATAAATTTACCCCGTCGTATAGTATGACATTCACACGAACAATTCTCTTGTATTTTTAATACATTGGGAACTGATGTGGGTACCTAACTGTACACGCATAGCGCCGACACCTTGCATATTCAAAAAATCAAAGTTTGAAATTACAGAAAATTATTACATAGTTTATAATTTTTTATTAAATAGTTTATAAATAACAAATACAATATTGTAGCACTGTGAGAGGCTTACTGTGAGCGGCTGTGGTTACCTACCTACGCTGGCCGCCGCGCGTGCCGCCGCGCCGTTGACTACCACTGTCGGCTCCGCGCGTTTTGCCGAACTATTTCGTTTCTGTATGGAAAACAAAACAAGTCTTACCACTTCTGTCGATGCTTTCCGAAGGAACAATGTCTGCTGCATCGCGTGGGATGGTCAGATTTCGCCTCAGAACCTTAGTTTTGGAAATAAATTGAAAGATATCCGCAAAAATTGGTGCATTTCGGGTATCCTTTTCCCTTTCATCGTTGTTTAAACATATTTAAATGTTCATAGAATAATTTGACGCAACGAACAATCGAATAACTGTTACCATTTCGACACAAAAAATGTTCAAAATTTAAAATTTGCAGATTTTTTCAAAATCGATTTTCTCAAAAACTGAGGGTGATGGCGACAAACGGGTTGCGGATTCTTTTTCAGGGCACGAAAACCTATAAGAAACGGCTATTGAATGTTACAAGTCCGAAAAAAAGTCCAAATTTGTTGTACTGTGTAATTGGAGAAACCAGACGATAGATGTGTTTAATTATCCAGCAAAGTTGGGTAAAGAAAAACAGGGTAATAAGAACTTGGAGCGAGCCGTTCAATATATCTTAATATATGAAGCAGAAAGCTTCTATATGTTTGTGTGTTTGTCTGTCGCCTTAAAACTTTCGAACGATAAACTCTGGGATTACGAAACGTGCCTCAGCTCATTATGCCTGACCAATCCAGATGAATGTGACCATTTTCACAACAAAAAACTAAAAAAGAATTTTTTTTTATAAGATCAGAATTTTAAATTTCGGGCGAAGCTAGTTTAAAATAATCTACAATCAATCTATATAGTCACCTCCACCATTTTTCATTCCAACATCATTCAAGGTGCTCCAATAAAATCCCGAAGGTTCCCGTGAACTTGGAATCTTCGAGCAACAAACATTTCATCTTCGTGCTATCGTTTGTTAGAACTCCTCGCGGAACGTCCGAGGGGCCGTTTGATGTCGGAGCGCGAATTTTAATCAGCCACGCCGGACGAAACGCGGGGAATTGCGCAATGACCGTCGTTACGACGGTTCCCGCGACGTTGTGCCACACGTTCTTATGGTGTGTGGGCTGTGCACGAAGCATATCGGCTGGTGCAACAAGCTATGCACCGGGCAGTATGCACCACAGTTAATTGCGCGCGAGTATCTTGTACGCAAGGACAAACCGCGCCTCTGGCACGGGCAACCCGCGGAGAAAGATAGTTCCCCTGTGATGGCAGGAACGCGAGCAATCAATGAGACACATTCCTGTATCGAGTTTTTCAGTACGCAGAGTTAAGTATCACGCGTTATCTAATCTCATTTCTGGATCATTCACGGAGTTGTCAAGGGACCAGTGTTTTCCTTGCACCCGCGTGGGACGATCCGGCGTTCAAGAATATTAATCGTTCGTCTTTAGAGTGGGTGGCTCGTTGTGTAAATGATTCGACGATAACTAGTGTTATTAGTCATCTCCTGTTTTTGTCGTCTTTGGTGGACGACGCGGATCATCGCGAAGTATAGACGCACCGTGCTCATGAATGGTTACATGAATTGTAAGACTGATTCACCCAGACGCGTATATAGATAGCGTCTGACGAGTCGGAGAAATAATCCTCTGCCCGCGTCATTGTAGTACAAACTGATCAAGGAAAATGCATTCACCCGTGGCGGAGTTAAGCAGCGGTAGCGTTATGCTTTCGTGAATGTGCACGGAGGTGTGCGGTTCGGCGCAAAATCCGCAGCCTTATTCGACGTGATTTCCATTGCTAATTACGTAGCTATTTCTATAACCGCCGCGTATTTCATCGCGATTGTACGAGGAGGGCCGGCGTGCGCCGGCTCGCACGGCTCGTAATCGTTTTGTAGATCAGGCAATTGTGTAAATCGATCGGCAGATAAAAAAGCTGGCCTCCTTTGAAGAAGAGAAGAAAACTTGCGTGAGGAGGTGGCGTGAATCCTGATGGATCGAGGAGTGGAAACGAGCACCAGGAACGATTCACGAGGGACGAATCGATGGTGTAACTCTTTTTTATGATCCACGGTTTCCAGTATCGGTGTCTTGCTATCCACATTGGAACATAAAGATTATCGTTCGTGGTCCTTGGAATTCTGTCATGCTCCGCAAGCTCCAATGGCGAGGAAGATTAGGCTCGCAAATAAAACTGAACGGCCCCGCGAAGTCGATTATAAAAGTCTTATTTTTGGAAAGTTGAGATAAGGCTGGCTGTGTAGTCACCGCTGGTATAGGAGCAGACTTGCGTCATCGTCTTCGCATGACGTTGACGAATCTCGTTGTTCTGCGCCCTGAACGGTCCTCTGAATACGTCTAACTGATCGATCTTCAGTGACATTCGATCACCTGTTGCTGGGTAGATATTGGAGTGGGTTAAGCACAGTGTGGTGGTCTGAATTAATTCGGAGCTTCGGTGAAGAATGGAACCTTGGAATGATTCCAATGGAATCATAGAAATTACTGCCACCCACTGTCATAGCTCCTTCCTAACTTCGAGAGCCACAGGCAATTTCCGATGACTCTACGCAACGATAAGCGTACACATTGACAGAATGTTTTATCTGCCACTCTGTTAATTTTGATCAATTGGCCGAGCCATTGCGAAAACGAGGGTAGCCGCGTAAGTTATCGGTGTAGGTTGTAACCGGTAGCCACTTAGTAACCACGTACGAACGGCGCATGTGGGTCGTAAGGTTTCTCCTCGAGTCACGTCTTATCTGAACTCAGTCTTAGCATATTTGACTAATTCTCTCGACTCGAGTCGACTCAGCAGTTCTACATGTACAAGCCTGCAACCAAGATCGCGTTACAGATCCGCAGCAAAGCTTCTGGCTCCTCTTGCAAGCTGCAGTTGCCACCCTTCCTGCGTTTTATATACGAAAAAGTCTCATATTTCAATAATACTTTTTTCCATGAGAGGATAGACAGGAGATACGGTGCCGAAATTACATCACGGTGGATATCGTTTATTGGCCATTCCGCACGGCGGTCGCGCGGAGCGCGTTATATGCGTCACCTTAACATTTAGGTCACCGTATTCTCTCCTCAACTCGTCCATTGCATCCTGTACTCACTCGATAAACTCATCTGACCCTTGGCGATAGGGATTGATTCTAACAATTCGTTCCCATTCCCCCGAACACCATGGCCGATCGTTCGACGACGAGAACTCGATACTCTCGAACCGCTCTCGCTAATTTTAGAAGCGATTCGGTTCTCTCGAAAATTCCGCGCCAGTATTGTCGGGCGCAAATCGGCCATGTTAGAAGCTATCCTGACGGGTCGCGAGGGACTTCATAGAACGATCCGAGAGGTGGTTTTTATGGAGCAACGACTAAGCGAAGTTGGCGGAGCCTTTGTCGGTGAAATTTGTGAGATATGACAGGGCAGATAAGAAGACACTCGTGTCTCTGTCACTCATCATTCTACTGCAAGGCAGGGAGCAAGAGAGGCAAAGACATTTGTGTCTCGTATGTTCGAATCGCACAAGTGGAAGTCCTTCCTGTCCCTGCATTTCTACATTCTTGCATCGATAACCCCTTCCTCAACTTTCAGACTCAGCTTCGCCAATTGTACTGAGCTGTTCCAGGTACAGTTACGAGTTCTCTAAGTGCGCACGCTCCGTTTGAAGAACACAACTGGTGGAGAACATACAGTGGTCGCAAACAAGATTTCTGCGTCGTCAATTCGATCTGTTATGTTTCACTTCGCTGCTCATCAGTCCCCCATCCAGGGGCTTACGTGAATGGGATTAGAATGGGAATGCCAGTCATTATTGCGATCGTTAACGACCTGCGTGTACATATCCAGGCGACACACGGACACCAATACCCCCCCCCCCCCCCCCCCATGAATAATGCAGAACCTCGACCCATATTTCCGACCTGTCATTTATCTTTCATATAGTTATTTTCGGAGGCTCCCCATCGCTCTTTATTTCACATCCTCTCATCCAAATCACGTGCACGCGAACGCCGTAAACAATCTCGCCTGGATAAAGCAGCTGCGAAATCTTTGCTGCGACGTTGAAGCGCGTTCTTCACGCGAACCTTTCTTTTTATCAGGCTTTCTACTCGTTACGCGTGCGTATATTTAGCGAGGCGACATTCGAATAGGCGTGCCTCGAAAGGTCAGTGGATGGAGTTCGTTTGCGGGAGAAAAATCGACTGCAATTTGAAAATAAATTCTGTGGTGAATCGGGCGAGGTAGAGATACGTTGTTTGTATTTTTATGTAAAGATCCCTCGAGTGTTTTGCAGCGTTAGGTCGGGCGAAGTGAATATTAATAACTACGTGTACGATACTGCGCGAGCTACTAGCGCTAGGAATTCTTGGTCGAGCGTTTATCGCGGTCGACGACGTTTTCAAACGGTGAAAGTGAAATTCTTCCTTCGCCGCGCGGTTCCAGCGTTCCAATCCTTCGCACTTTCGCGCCCGTTCACCCTGCCATGCGCTCCTGTCGTTTGTTTGTTATGCGCATAACGCGTCGAGCGTTATTTCAAATACACAAGGTGTGTCGGAGAAGACTTCTAAGTTTCACGGAGGGTAGCCACTTGTTTGCGAGATACCTGAGAGTATTAATTGGGGCAGGACTTCGTAGCAGATGGTCAAGCCGACCACTGACAATCGTACGTAAATACTACCACGACTATTATCTAATCGGTACCGTGTTTTTATCATTTCTGAAAACTGTAGTAGACAAATGTAATTCGTATAAAAATAATCCACGAATGAAAACGAATCAGCGGTTCCTAAGGTGGAGTTTGATCGATGCTTGGTGCCGCCATACGGCGACGAGCCGTATTGTACGGTAGTATAAGAACACTTGATGCCGAGAAAAGGGGTTAACTGTTCGGTCGGCTGGACGTTGGTCGCCGAAAATATCGAAAATGTGGAGCGGGTGAGGCTCGCCGTCGAGACGCAACGGGAACTGGGTTGCTTGGTCGGCGAGCACGTGTTCCTGGAATACCCATGGGCCTTCGTGAGCCGAGAGATCGTCACGAGACTCTCTAAGCAACCTGAATCGCCTCTGGCAGCGTTTGCAGAGAGGATCGAGGCCTACGAGCGCGACACTTTCCTCGTGGGATATTCATCCACGCGATTAATCTCCGACCATTTCGTAATCTGCCTCACGGTAGAAGCATGCAGCGTCGTCCGCGACCGAAACAGGAAAATCACCAGGGATATCTTGAGCAGGATAATCGGCGGGGTAGGAAGGAACGCGAAACCGTGGAACTGTTTGGGCAGCGAGACGGAAGTGGACCAAGCCTTCCCAAGGAACACGAGGCAGTCCATCGAGATCGAAATCGTTATACCAGGAAGAACGCTGGGCTTGGCTCGAAGATTGTGCGACCGAGATTCGAGCAGCCGCAGGGACAGCTACGTGCAGCTCGTGCACACGAGCGACGGGTTTCGGAACATAGAAAGAAGATGCATCTCTAGGAGCTGTCAAACTAATCTCCAGCCTCGAGAAGCCTTCGCTCAAACGTGCCCCAGGTGTCCCAGGAACGCGTGGACGCAGAACGCGTACGAGGATATTTTTAAGGAGGAGCATGTGGATGAAGACGTTGAGGAAGAAAAGGAGCAGGTGGATGGGGAATCTGAACGCGACGACGACGAAAGGTCCAAGGAAAGGAATGGCAATGAGGACGAGGGGAGTGAAGAAGGGCCTAGGGAGAAGACTGCTCTGCAGCTATTTCTGGAGGATCGTTTGGAGGAAGTGATCGGTAACATTAGGTACAACGCCGCGGTCAACCTGCACGTGGATGATATCCGAAGTTTATCCAGTAAAAGCCAATTTGGAAAGGAAACACTCTGCAAGACGCCAGCTTTTAGGGAGCAGCTGTCTTTTGCTGACTCGAGCCTCACAGGGAACAAAGCTGTCTCTGACGTCTCTTTGCGCCCGACATCGGCGGAGTATATAGCCATTTCGTACGCGAACGTCCCAATTCGAGCTCCCTTTGAAAACAAGCTGCTAAACGAGCGGGAGTTTCGGTGCAGAGCGGTTCTCTGGAAATTCGACGAACCGCTCCGTCCTCAGCTTCAGCTGCAGGATCACAGAGAGGTCTGCTGCGTTTCATTCTGCCCCAGCGACGGGGACGTGGTAATCGGAGGATGCTCCACCGGTCACGTGATTCTCTGGATCATCAGAGATTACTTGAGGAACGATAAGAACGCGACACTTGGAACGCTGAGAGGGAGCAACGTGCCAGTGGCTCGCGCGATTATAGTCTCGGATAAAGATGGCTGTCATCGACTTCCCGTTCGAAGGATCCGCTGGATGCCTGCCAAGTACAAAATAGAGTCAAGTGGAAAGTTGACAAGTTCATCCACTCCCAGTGGAGCACAATTTCTAACAGCGTCCGAGGACAGCGTCGTGGCCTTTTGGAACCTTCCTTGCCTTGGCGACGACCATTCCAACGGCGCATTCCGGCCGATCTTTCGCTTGAGAATCAAATCCTCCGCTCCGGAATCGAGGGATTTGATTCCCTTGTGCCTGTGCCTGCCATCGATCAATGTTCTCGAGCAACTGGATGATAAACATCTCGAGAGGAGCGAGTTCAACTCGAAGGAGAGAGATTATATGCAGAGCCTGTGGATAGGCTGCGTGGAAGGTTTGGTAAAGTGCACGTGGGATGGCCAGGTGGTCGACGAGGATGCATTCAGCATCGTCGACTGCGAGATGTCGAAGCACTCGTGCGTGCACGACGGTCCCGTTACGGAAATTACGCGATCCCCGCATCTTGAAGACGTCCTCCTGACAATCGGTAGACGCGTGCTGGCGATCTGGAAGGACGATCACCTGGATTCGCCCCTGTTTTGGAGGAGAACTTGTTGCCGGTACACGGCCTGCTGCTGGGCCAGTGAACCCGGCGTTTTTGTGCTCGGCAGCCAGCAAGGGGAGCTCGAGGTCTGGGATATAAAGAACGAATCGAGCTGGCCAGTCTTCTCCGAAACGGTGTCTTCGAAATCGATCACCTGCTTGTTTCTGCTAGATAGCTCGAAGACGATAGGCGTGGGCGATTATGGTGGATTCTTTCGCACTTTCAAGGAACCCGAGATCTTCGATAAGGAAGCTACCATTCGTAGAATGGACTGGTTCGAAGAGTATGCGTGGAAGGAAGCGAGGAGGAAGAAGGTGTTCGCCAGTTGGCAGAGCGATTTCCTCGCTAACGATCCGCTCGTGGTGGCGAAACGATCGGCTAGGCGTGACGAGGAACGCCGCAGAGAGGTGGAGGAAACGAGGGAGAAGCTGCGAACTCAGCAGAAGGAACGCCTGAGATTGAAAGCAGAGAAACTAGCGCGCACCGCTCCGATATCCAAAGCCGTCGCGTGGAAATCAAAAGACTATGAGAGGATGAAGAGAGTTCTTCTGAGTAAAAAGAATCTAGACCCCTCCGAACTGGAAGCGAAGAGGCTCCCGATTGTCGCTTTGGAAGCGGAGAGAGGGGAGAAGCTGAAGAAAGCTGAGGGCAGAGTTGCTCGTAGCGAGGACTTCTTTTCGAAGGCGCTGGCCAGGGAGCTCCCTGAGCTCTTTAAATTGAAGGAGGAGGGTTCGGAAGTAGGGGAATCGTTACAGCTTGAGAAATCGGTCGACTATTATGTGCAGAGATTTTTTGAAGTGCGTGATAGGACTCGGAAAATTTTGGACAACAATTTGGGTGGTTTGAAACTTGAGGATATTAAAAATGATGGTTTAAAAGGAACATATAGAAACTAAAGATTTTATGACTACATTGCTGTGCAGTGCAAATAGAGTTTCACTGGGGGAGGAGCTAGGGGAGACCGGGGCAAAGTGAGACGCAAAAAGTTTGAAGTCGAATAAAATTATTTCCTTTCAATAAAAATGTGTGGAAATAGATTTATAATATAATTTTAATATTACTATTGATAAATGACGAATAGCAATACTTAAAATAAACTTAAAGTATATTAAAATTCAACTTGAAAAGAAAATGCCAAAACGACCACTTTACCTCATATATGGGGTAAAGTGAGCTGAAATAAAATTCGAGTTTTAATGAAAGATATAATTATAAAATTAACTTTATTAGAACTTTTAAACTATTTAAACTATTTTTTTTTAAATATATCTCATTAATACAAGTTTAACGTTAATAATTTGTACTTTGTAACTTTGTACTTTGTGTAAATACATTTTCTTCTGAAAATGAGTTTTTAAATGAACTTTGTTTACATTAACAGTCTGAGATATTATTACTATGACAAATACATACATAATTAATAAAATAATAAAATACGTACGTATACTATCTAAATAAATTTATTAACAAAAACATTATATATTTTTCTATCATAATTTTTTCCAAATGGGCTTCAATAATTTTTGACAGGCAGATTTCACATAAAAATAATGCGCATATCACTCGCGCATCTTTTCTTTGCAGCTCAGTTTACCTCGGTCACTTTGCCCCGAATGTGTACTCAGTAGAAAATGAATTATTTAAAAATGTTAGAATTAATGTTTTCTCAAACGCGTATACATGTATGTTTATAAACTTGTTACAAACACGCAGAAAAAATTCTGAGTTAAAATAACACATTTAAGAATCATTTATTCAGAAAGCTAAATTGAAAAGAAAACCAATTGGAAGTCTCTAAAACTTCTTTTTAATTTTTTAAATGTATTTCCATTTTTCGATATCTGAATGTACATAATTATCATTGTGGTATTATACACATTTATTACGTCACCAAAATTTGTGAATATATTCTATTGTCAAAGAATAAATTAAGAAAGCTCATTTCATCCCGAGGTTCACTTTGGCCCACAGTGCGTTGGTCAATGGACAAAAATCTAAAAATCAATATTTTTTTTGCGATGATTTTTAGCATGACCGTAATCCAGACTCTTTATTTGTATATGGACACTCGAAAGAGAACAAAATAAAAACCCCCAACACTCAGAAAACACGTTAGTATTAAGAGAATCTATTTAACGCATTTCCTTGGTGTATTTAGTTCTGTCCTATACCTCAAGGCCACCTACATTATTAACATTAAGCATAAATTAAAATAATTTTCAATGGATCATTTAACTGAAGGTACTACATACTTTGTATTTTGATTGTGATACGATTTTTTAGTTTTATTGTCTCGAAGTTACACATCTAATAAATTGCTGAATTATATGTTTCCAAACTTTAACTTCACTTTTCTCGAAAAAGTTAAAACACGTCTTGGGGTTTATGTTGGAAACTATTTCTGGAACAATCCCCTATATTATCATACAAAAAAAATTTGCACATGGTTGCACTTTGTTTAGTTACAGTAATTTTTTCAGAAACATGTTTAACGAGGACAAATCGAGAAATATTTGAAAAGTGGTTTAGTTCTGCTGCAAAAGACAAAAAAAATGGAAGTTCTAAACATCCGATCTGTTTTTTCCAATTGTTTATACGATACCCACCTTGACTTTTCCATTCTGGATACTGTCTTCAGTTTTAAAATAGCTGTCAAACGCGATACACGTGAAAAAAAAAAATTGGCACAAAAATGTTTCGAACAAAAGTTAGTCAGTATTCAGTTGACAACAAATTGCAAAAGTAAATATTATTAAAAAACTTTATATTCAATAAAAAATCGAGATCACCCCAATTATTTTGAATGCAACTGTATATTTTTTTCTACACCAATCGATGCATCTATATATTCTGGTTAGAAAAGTATTGGGGTATATAGGTCGAAAACTGATTAGCTCAGCAGTTATGATTTTTGTCCCGACTTCCCATTGATTCAGATTTTTTAATCAACCGCCAAACTCGCCGCGTGAAATTGAAATTTCGATTTAATTTAATGAAACTCGTGTATCTTGATTGTTCCAGCTTCTTGGCATAATATGCATGGCTTGCGCGTCCCCAGCACATGTGGGCGCGTCACATTGGTTCCTGTTCGTCGCTGTGACAGCTTTCATCGCCACTCTGTTATGGTGTTTCGTGTACTTCCTGTCGATTCGCGAGGCGCTTAAAATCCCCATCAACTGGATTCTGTCGGTGAGCAAAGGATCAGAGAATCAAACTACAGCTGCTTCAATCCGTGACCATTTACTAACAGATTCTTTCTTTTTGCAGGAGCTGTTGAACACTACTGCGTTCGCGGTTCTCTACATGATCGCTTTCATCGCTCAGCTTTCTGTCTGGAGCGCGCTACATTATAGTAACACCGCGTCGAACATCGCTGCCGGGGTGAGTGCGAAGTCCTATCGTATTCAAATTAATCGCCTATTTACCGTACAAATTGGAAGCTCGCGTGCTGAAACGTTACTCTCCCAGCTAGTTCCCTGAGACCATTGAACACGTCTGATTACTTGTATTCGAGGAAGCACACATTCACTTCCTGCCCTTCCCGAACCGTTATTCCAATCTGCTGAAACGTCCCGCACACCAATCGCCACCCATAGAATGGCACCTCTTCAGCATGCAAATCGTCGTACAGTCCAATACCGATTATGCCGGCCAGCGCTTTATAAAGTCACCCTGGTATTTGCCCGGCAGGTGTTCGGGATCTTCAACACGCTCGCGTACGCCGCCGGCTCGTACTTCCTGTACGTCGAATGGAAGAGCAGCAACACGCAGTGAAGAGGGGCGTGCGGCGAAGGTACTCGAAGTGACGCCAGGTACCTGAAGAGCATCCACGGCAAGGCTACACCACTCCCGGGTTCTCGCGATCCCTCGCTTCTGCGGCCGTCGGCCGCAAGTGAGCGGACGCGGTTGTGCAAAAATCTCGTGTACTTTGGAAACGAACAAAAGCAAAATGGAAAAGAAAAGAAACCATAATGGAGAGATCGACGGGCCGAAGCTAGGTCCGGCGAGATCCCGTTTCCCGGATCGTGCGTCGTAGCTTGGCGAGAGAGACTCTGTAACCTATGTGCCTTAAGATTTAACAGGCCAGTCGATCGGCCTCGTCGACGTCTGGAAATCGAGCGATCCCAGAGCCGACGGAGTAGATCGTCGTCGCGGATTTTTAGAGCACTCTGGACGACCACCAGAGCAACCCGGAGCGATTGGTAACACGGATTTGAGCGGAGTTCGGCGCCACTCTTGGACGAACGGGGTTTCTCGTACCGAAGATGCACCGATCTTGATTCGATTGCTTCGACGGGATTCGGGGATTCTCTTCGCCGCGTGGTTCACAATTGTGTTCCTCCTTATTCTTCAGTCGGAAGCACTGTTGTTCGGCATGAATTCGATCCCGGGATCGATGAAGTCCATATTGGATGGTAATCTGTTCCTCTGTTATAATTTTTGTAAAATGCACGTCGGTCCTCAGTACGCGTACCTCGCGCGTTGTTCTCCCGTCCAGAGTTGACTTTTCTAGCCGTACCTTTATTCGCACTACCCGCGAGTTTTTATTTATAATACGCATACACACATTATATATATACATATATATAGAGAGATATCTATTTTATATAGGTAATATATTTGCACAAATCGGATGCAGTACATCGTCTTCTTCTTCTTCATTTCTTCTTTCTTTCTTTTTTATTTTCTTTCACCCATACTTAAGGGATAATTATTGTAATTCGTGTTCATTGATGTAAGTATAAAAAGGGTCCGTTGCCACACCAGTGAATGTTCTGCATATGCGTTGTATTTGTATCTGTACACACACACAATTGCCATTGAAAGGATATGGTCGTTTTCGACATTGTTACCATCGAGACCTATTCGAATCGCTCGCGATTGATTCGGCGTGTTTCGATGACGCGATCGGATTGTAAATACACAAGGTAAGAAGAATATGGAATGTTAACAACGACAGTTTATACGAAATATTGTAGTCTATCATAAGTTCAAGGTAAAATTAAGTACGTAGCATGAGTGGGTAAAAGAAGATAATTATAATCGCAGTGTTGATTGCGGGCTTATCGCAAGAAATGACTAATTGCAACAGCGAGTAAGAACACAATCGTTAAATTTCGAACTTCGGATCAATTGAATGCTGAATTATTCCTTACGCACTCATGCTACTCGACAAGTAATTCATTTGAAACACAGAAAGTCACTTCGGAAGCCCGTGGAAATCAGAGAGAAGTCGCATTCTACGCGCAAAGTGGCGAAAGTAAGTCCTCTAAGATTTCCCTGCATCAATTGTTTTATACATATTTCCTTGTTCAGCAACTATCTGTGCGACACGTGTCTACAAAACCTCTGCATATACGAGTGTTTGAAACTTTTATATCTGAAGTCTATTTATTATTAAATCATGAGTAATAAATAAAAATAACGCCAAGTTTGCATTCCACCTATCTCTGCACCGCCGCCTCCACAAATCAGACACCATTACGGATAAAAGAGAGGTAACAATCTATATTTCCCTCCGGGCGAACTTCTCCACGCCGCTGGAGCATTAGCGCGTCCAAACAAACTCCCGAAAACGACGCAGAAAGGCCTCGAATTTAAATTCGACACGCGCGAGAGAGCGAAACACGAATTCGCGAGGAGCAGAGTCTTTTGCCAATTTCTCTTTCTCTTAATAACCAGCGGGTGTTCAGCTGGCCGTGTTCGCGCGCGCAGACGTCGCCGAATCTTTAAAAATGTGTGCGTGTCGGCGTATGATATCACCCGTGACGTCATTTATTCATGGTACCGCGTTGGAAACGCAAGCGTGCACTTCAGTCAATCGCAGACGCTCGCCGCGCGACCACCTACCTTATTAAGGTCAGTTTCACTCTTGCGTGCACTTTGTCGGTTATTGCATCCGATCGCGATACCTACTGCAGCATACTCGACCCGTTGTAACGTGACTTCCGTTCGCAGCCTACACCGCAGGGGGGGGGGGCGATAACGCGCCTCAAAGTGATTTGATAGTTCCGCGCGTGTAACTCGGCAGCTTTGTACACCGGCGAGGCTCGATTTTCTTAAAGCCAGTGAATCCTTCGACGGGAGGAGTCGTGCCGATATTATAAAGCGACGAGTCTGCTCGATACCATCGGGTGAAAGAGTAGTTGAATGCTTCGCTTCATCGGGTTACAATCGCTCTTATCGCTGTAAAGACTCGAGCTCATAGACCCAGAGATAAAAGGCTTGCGCGGGGAGAGCCGCGAGAGAGTTGCAATACATTCCGCGCCGGTATTCTTATCGGTTACTTGCTACGGCGGATGTTCTTTCGAATTTAAAAATAACCGGTGACGGCACTTCCCGCCTGTTTATTCGTAGCACGCGCTTATTGGGGCATGCTCGCGGTACGAGCACCTCAAGAGGAAAAGAATCCCTGCGTATAATCACGCGTACAGTGCAGCTATGCGCTGTGAGAATCGTTACGCCCTCCTGTTATCAGTTATCTAAGCCGGTCACCTAAGCAGAGCTAGTTTAAATCCAGCACGGGCAGCACTATCTTCCTCGTTATCTGTAGGCGTCCGCGGAAACCACTTTAACCATGACCAAACAAGGCGTACGGTTCGGTTGCTCGCGCTTTCCTCGCGTCGTTTCGTGTGCTGCGTGCCAACAGGGAAAGAGAAAGTGATGTGCAAGGTTGTACGCGTGGTATCGATCCGCCACGGAGTCTAGGGGTGCGGCAGGGTTAATGGAACGAAAGCGAAAGCGCCGTTCTTCCCCTCGGCGCGGTGGAAAGCATTAGTTTGCTATCGTTCGCCTATCAGTGAACGACGGACCCGTGATCCAGGAGCGCTGAAGATCGCGCCAGTGTAGGGACGGAAATAACGCGCGGGAATTTGCGTTTCACTTGAGTAAACGGAACGCGAGACCGGGCCGCTATTCTTGAGTGTAAAGAAAAGGGAATAGCCTCCTCGCGTAATGTAGGCCACGCCTCGAAGTCACAGCCTTGGCCTTCTTACCCGCCTGTACATTCTCGGGCCTGTCCGCCTGGAGGCAGCCTTCCCCGAATACTTGCTCGTCAGTGGCACGCGTGGTTTTCTTTTTTTTCTTCAAATTTCAGAGTCGGGAAAGAAGGGAGCCGCAATGTCGCACTCGGTAACGATCAGGACGCAAACGGTGACGAGCAGTTCCACCGCTGTTATCATCAACTCTGGGTACCTGAAGACCTGGAGCGGGCTGGTGAAGTTGCTACAGCTGGTAAGCTTCACTTTCCTCGGGGAACTGTTTCGATTGTTCGCGGATAGATGGCTGAAAGCGGTGGCGCGAGTTTTTTAACGAGTCCGCCGTAAAGTTTTTGAAAAGACCAATAAATAGCCAATTTAGGAAAGGAGTGAAAGGAAATTATGGAACGCGTGGGAATTAGGTATTATAAGAAATCGAGTTTGCCATCGTAAAACTGTTTCCAAACGTCCACTACCATCGTGTATTTCTGGGAAAATTTGCATTTAATTTTTGCTCCAAAGAAAATTCAACCAGTGGTCGTTGCAAGGGAAACCACACTTAATCTATCAGCTCCTCAACAACGTCTGACTCTCAGCATAAACTTCCGCTTCCGTTTGTAAGATTGCAATTAACGCAATCTTTAAGGGGGAACACCACTGTGACGGCCGGAAAATTGAGCCCATTTTTAAGATTTTTTTAAGGAATAACTTACAGTTTTATTATAAAATTGTTATTACCTATCTTTAGTACAATGTCTTAAGAGACTATAAAAAAAGAAGTAATAGAAAAACATGCATACATTTCCATATACAGTTAATCTCCTAGACCCCTCACAAGAAAACATAGGTCGCTTATCGAAACGATATCTTTGGAACGGCAACTCTGAAATCAAATTTTTTTTTTTAATATAATCTGTATGAGTGTAGTTTCCGTTGTACGTACCGATTTTTTAAAAAAATTATTTTTGTAAAAATGGTGCGCTTGAGAAGAAAAAGTTTCGAAAATCCGCAAAAAAATGGATAGTTTTTCGAGCGTATTTAAAAAAATATGTTTTCGATCAAAAAATCGGTACGTACAACTGAAAATACTCTTGTTCTAAAGATCCTGTCAAAATTTCAAGTCGCTCGGATAAAAATTGACAGAGCTATTGATTCGATCAGTTAGAAAAATGTCATTTCGAGAAAATCGCGTTTAAAGTTTGACTTGTAGTGCATTTGTACCGTGACGCATTTCACAAAATGCACCGTATCTTCGTAAATTCTTCGAATATCGACTTGAAATTTTCGGAGATTATTTTTGAAGAGTCAAACATTAAGAAAGTGAAGAGAAAAAAATCGAAATTTTTTTCAACTTTCACAGTGGTGTTCCCCCTTAAGCTCCACCTCCTCCACTAGTTATAATTATTTTAACGTTCATCCTGCTTTTATTCTAGGCTCTGGGCATCGTTTGCGTGGGAATTATCGGCCACCAGTTCACCAGTCAGAGCTACTATACGGCTGCTGAACTGTTCTTCCTTTTAATGACGACGACGTTTTTAATCGGTACTTTTATACTACTTCTAAGTTCCTTAGCGTCCCTGTCGACTTCCGGCATCATCCCGAAAACGATCTACGTAAGTCACACAGAATTTCGAATCGCAACTGAACAATTCCTCTGAATGAATCCGCATTAAAGTGACTTTATTCCCCTCCCACAGGAACTCCTGTATCATTCTATCGCGTTTGGACTAATCTTAGCTGCGTCGTTAACGTTCCTAGTCTACGTCTCCAATCGAAAAGGCTACAGCAACTACGAAGTGCAAATGGCTGGCGCAGTAAGTCATGAGAAGCTAGTTTCCCCCTGGGCAATTGGGTGGAACGAAATATAGGGGAAAAATATTTTTTTATTATTTATGACTTCTAATAGTGGGCAAAAGTTGCCTTTTATAATGATATTTAAGCTGCCAAAGTTTGAACGTGATCGACAAATTTTTTGCGGTGCCGCAAGCCTTTCAAAAATTAATATTTCAGTAAATATTCGTTTAGAACTCAGCTACTTATGAGACTGCCACCTCCTTAAATTACGCACCTCTGTTAATGTGTGTTGATGAATGTCGACTATTATGTTTTTTTTAATTTTTTAATTTTTTAATTTTTTGTTATTTTTGATATTATTTATTTATTTTTTGTTTATTTTAGTTTTAAGCTATTTTTACACTGTTTTTCTCTCTCGTACTTAAATGTTACAAATCTATGTATTCTAAAGGGTTCTCCCGTCAAATAATAATAATAATAATAATAATAATCAAATACCATTATAAAAGGCAACTTTTGCCCACTATTAGCAGTCATGAATAATAAAAAAATATTTTGCCCCTATATTTCGTCCCACCCTATTGGGCAATTGCGATTTCCCATTCACCATGGCTAAATCTCGCTGCTTTTCATTTAGGTCTGCGGCTTGGTGAACGCGGCACTGTATCTTCTCAGCACTATCATGGCTGTTCGCCTGTACAGAGGACTCTGAAGACGTCGTTGTGCCTTTCGCCGTGAATCTTTTAATTACTCCAGTAATTTTAAATCATGCTTGCGGTTCGTTTCGCGTTCCGTAGAATGTGTGACGGTTTCGAGTACACCGTTTCCGATATTCGGCGCGACTCGTCTCACACCTAAGTCATGACTTTTTTATACAGAGGTTTAATTTTATACATAATTTTTCTATTGGACATGAACCGATGCTCATTGTAAAACAGTGGCGAACGACTCACTGAGGCAGCGCACTTGCGTTACCAGATCGATCATCTTTTATTACAGATTACCGACGTTCATACTTTTCTATCAATCAAGTACCTCGTGGCATTCGGTACTTCGTACTTTTCTATGGGACTTTACACGCAAGTTGCTCGCGCAGACTTCTTCTGGATTGTATCTATACTGAGTTTATACATATTTGAGTAGATATGTACATGTATATTTATTGTAGTTACTGTTTATATTTTCTAAGAAAAGAAAAGCTAGTAGTGCTTCTACCTAGTAGTTGGATCTCAATCTGCGCTAGCTTACAGCAGAGCGTGCGTTCGGACTTCAAGGTGATTTCAAGGTCGTTAAGGAAAACTTCGCGTGTTTGGAAAACTTGTTCGTAAGTTTAGAAACTTCCTCGCTCTTCAAACGATCATCTGGCATCGCTTCGAATTTCGAAAGCGTTTCCAAAAATATTCCATCCTTCAATACGGATCACAACTGGCTCAGATTCTGTATCGCTGCGCTACTCGCGATCCAACAACTCGGTGTATATTCTAGTACTAAAATCTCGTAATCCACTTTCTTTAAATAAATGTATTGTATTAAAAGCGCGAGCTATGTAGTTCCTCTACTACCACATGCTTCTCCTCCGATACTCCTTTGAGAAAAATCTTTCTTCACAGAAAGAGCAAAGCGAACAGGGCGTTTTTTGGCTTGCAATAAAGGGCTGAAGTGTGCCTCGGGGGTGGATTGAGACGAAAACGAATTCGTAGTCTACAGGCCCGACGCAGGCGCAATCAGTGTGATAGGACGCCTGATAAAGCAGCGTAATCGTAGCGTGACTGCCAGTCGCTATGCGCTTACCCCAGTACGCGAGGTGCTTCTTTGCATTGATCACTACGCTCTGTCGCGCCTTCCTCAGCAAAGACAATCGCTGGAAGAGGATTCTGCTCGAGCTCTCGAACGCGCCTGGCAAGGGTGGGGCGCGGAGGCATTCGGGGGAAATTTAAATTCTTACGGCAATGAGATGGACGGAAAGCGCGTGACGATTCTTGCCCATGTAAGTGCATCTCTCAGTAGATTTATAAATCGCTAGGAATGTTGCGTTAAAATCAGAGATTTAAAAAGGCGGTTTTATTAAAAAAAAAAATGTTAAATAATGCGGCAATGAAGGGTCGTGGTGTTTTCGGTGGGAAAAAGTGCCGGCTGCGGATTTCACTGTGCTTTTAAACGCCGGTTGCAGAATGGATGTAAGTTCACTGGTACCAGCGGGTCTATTAGCGGGGCAAGTGGATCTGTGCGAGGTGCAGGCTGGTTACAATAAATTTTCGGAGAATTTGCGGAGATTCACGCCGCAGGCTATACAGTGCGCGATCTTTTGCGGTGGCTCCAGGTGCAAATATGAAAATCCAAAGTCCTGGCCAGCGGTGCACATGGCGATACAGAGCATCTTTTCCCATTGGTAAGGATGGAACTACTTTACGTTTCGTTTTATCCTTCGATACTGTAGCTTCGATGCTTTTCCCGTTACTTCGCGAAATCACGCGACGAATAGATCGAATAGAGCTCCCCATGTTACGTGACTCCCTATCCAACATTGTAAAATTGCACATGGGTTGAAATAGCTTGCGATAAGCCCACAGCATCGATTTCCAGCCAAATTATTCTAAAGATAACAGCGTGTATCGTTCGAGAGGTGTAAGGGTTAATACTTCCTTAGGGTGACGGATGACGTTCTCGCGATGGCACGGCCGAACACCGCGCAGATAATAAAGAAAGATATAATTGCACAGTTTCAAGGGTGGAGCATAAAAACCATAATAAACCTGCAAACGTCTGGGGAGCATGCGAGCTGCGGAGGGCCTCTCGAGGCGAGTGGCTTCACGTACGACCCGAATCTCTTCATGAGAAATGGCAGTAGGTATTCAAACGGTGAAACGAGGGTTCAACCCTTCGAACTCGCTATTCCTCGAGAATTATTTGTACAGGCTATTTCTTTACAATATCTTGAATTATTTCTTCAATGGAGCATAGAAGGTAATAGAAAATGTTATTAGACATTCATACATGTAAGCATGAAACGGGTCGAATCGATATTAGGCAATACTGGTTTTACGATGCAATGTGTTTGAAGGGTTGAATAATACAGGTACAAGACTGCTGTCTCGTTATACGTAACTAATGTTTCATTGCGATTGAAAAAAGGAACACTGACGATTCCAATGTGTAAGTCAGCGGCTCTTAGTTAACCTGGAACTCGGAACTTCCCCGAAAACATAAAATTAAATTTTTTTTTAACAAATATAGAATGGATGCAAGGTATATGTTTGGGGCCCCACAAAATTTCACGAAATTTTCAGAGCGTGAAATCCAAGTCAGTTTCTAAAATTAAATTAATTTTAATACAATAAAAAATTTTCATTTCATTTATTTCTTTTTTATTTTCTCTTTTCTTCATTCTTCCTTCTTCTGGGGCCCGGGATATATTGCACCCGTTGCACCCCTCCTGTGGCCGGCCCAGCTTACGAGGAAAGAGCCTGTAATAATTAATAGAAGCATGGTTATTATGAAAGTACAGAAATAGAATCTACTCAGTGACGACGGAATCGAGTCGGACAGGTAAACTAAGGGTAGCTTGCCCTTGTTGGGCACGTGAAGCGCGCCAGGAACCAGCACCGGCTCCGAGTTAGATCGAAGAATTTCCCAGGTGAAGCATGCAATGCAGCAAAACCGTTGTATCCATGCGGGGAAAACAAAAGTTTCCGTATCGGCGGAGTAGCAACCGTGAAACTACCCTGTCTCCTTCGGGGGCGGTTGGTCCAAGGTCTGAACCACGCGATCCCGCGACTCTGTTGCAGTTTACTATTACAATTTCGCGTTGAAGGACTACGGGGACGCGACGATGAGCAAGCTCCAGGACATGGTCAAGGTCGTGGCCTTCGCCGTGCAGGAAGGAAGGGTGGCGATCCACTGTCACGCTGGTAAATCCATCTTCTTTCCGACAGATCCATCCACCCACTTCGTATCACCCCATCGCTGCCTTTCGATCCTCAATTCTCGCGAATGCCAGCAGAGAAGTTGGTGGAGATGTTATCGAGTGGATGTATTCGATCCCTCGTGTCGCGGCCGCGGACTTTTCGATTCGAGGATGTAGATATATCGCCGGCTCAGCGTGTCGTAGTCTCACGTGCACCGTTATCAGCAATTTGTAACCTTTAGATGTATCGATCTAAGGCACGTGTGAAACACGTCGCGGCATGATACCGCTTTGGTGCATTGCGTGCCGCAAGACGCGGCGTCAACGCAGGGTGCATCTGAATTTTTGCATTCGTTATGCAGATCATCTCCCTTGAACTTTCGGCTGAATGACGGTCAGAAAAGTTGCACGTTTTCGTAATGCAAATTCGGGAACAACGGGGGATCAATATGGGGTACATTAAATGACTAGAAACTTATGCAATTTAGAAGCCATACAGGGTGAGAAGGGAAAAGAAATATAGGTATGTGCTTCGCAGAGGGAAGAAATTGAAATTTCTGATAAAACAGTTGATGGTTAGTAATTCAAGAAACTCACGATACCCAGTTAATGACTACACGTATATATGTGCAGGATAGTTCTATCATTTGATAAGAAATTCGGTATCCACCTTTGTACAGCTCCATGACTAATTCTCCAATAGGCAGGAAGCGTGTTAGCCACCCATAAGCGATAACTGTGCTAGGTTCCCCAAGAAAATTTACGTGCACGAAAAATAGATACGGGTGGATAAGGAACTTGGGCTTAATTTTAACTAGACACAGAAACGTTCGACGTAGATAATTAACAAGTAAAAAAGTGTTTTATCTTAGCTGAAAAATATTAGTGTACCAGTTATCGGCGTGCGTTACGAAAAGTAGCACGTTTCAATTTTCTTACGAAAACTAGCACGTTTCGGTTTGCCACGAAAAGAAGCACGTTTCATCGTTTCTAACGAATATTAGCACGTTTCGTCTTCCGCCGCGAAGAATAGCACATTTCGTACTGTTGCGGCGAAAACTAGCACGTTATCTGGTTTGGCCACGAAGAATGGCACGTTTTCGATTATACTGCAGACTGCAAAACTATTACGTTTCAGCGCGTGGTCAGTTTAAAAGAATTCAACTGTTGAAAATATTGTTTAATAAATAATAATTCCATCTATAATCTCTATACTACCCAGTACCCAACAAAGCATAATTTTCTCATAGTTCGGTTACTTAATTCTAAATAAAATCACGGCATCTGCTTAAAGTTAAATAAAGGCATCTTGTAGTTTTATCAATGTACATGTTTACATATTTACTTACAATTATTACCGTTGTCACTCATACTACTTTTCGTGAAGAATCACTCAAACGTGTTAGTTTTCGCAGCGAAAGACGAAACATGCTATTTTTCATGGCAAACCGCCCAAACGTGCTAGTTTTCGCAGCGAAAACCGAAACGTGCTAGTTTTCGTAAGAAAATTGAAACGTGCTACTTTTCGTGACGTACGTCGTTATGTTCGTGTGCAAGACGCGCGGTAATTCCATTACGATCGAAGTTCGATCAATTCGAACGGTTGGTTTTTCGATGCCGAGGTTATTCATCATAAAAGTTGTATTCCCTGTGCGTTCTCGGAGCTCTGCATTCGACGATATGCACTCATAAACTGTGTCATTATCCGCACGAAGGTATGTCGTTCTCCAGGTGGAAGAATCTGAGCATTTATCAGTCGCTTCGAACAGTTTTCTGACTCGAAAGATTTGTTTCTTTAATTTCATTAATGTGGCCATGAAATATTGACGTCCACTGTGGCGCATGCATAATTTGAAATGCAAATTCTTACCGATGGAATTCGCCAGGCGTGCTGTTAATCGACGATACAGGATAAATTCTGAAATTCTGCAGGTGCTTCGCGTGTACTTTATGGCTTAATTACAGGGCGTAGATTTGTGTGTGGGAGTGGAATGCATGCCGCGACAATATTCAATGATCATTCGTCGGATACGTCATAACTCTCGTTAACTCCGGAACTTTCTCGGCCGCGATCACGAGTTCCTGCTTCCTGACTCACGGTCCCAGCACGAACACGTATGTAGGTAATTGGTGTGTGGAATTCGGCGCGATCGATAGATCGTAGATTAGTTGGGGAGTAAGTAGTTCAATATTTGCGTCATAGGACTCAATAGATTTTAACGTCGCCCCGTGTTCAATATCCCTTTTATTGGATTACCCAATTTGTCTTTAGAATATTGGATACCTACTATGGTGACCGTACCTAATATCGCCCATGTTTCTAATACCGCCACTCGCTATATCTCGCAAAATAAGCACAAAAATTTATTGATTATGCACTGAATTAGTACCTAAACATATGTAGGAAGACATACTGTAATTGCAGCACGATGTGAGCAACAATTACAGAACAGGAAGGATTTTAGAGAATCTTAATAGTGTAAAAATTTATTGGACTGCCACAATTTTACATCACATTCAGAGAATGGAAATCTAATAATTCCGTGAATGCAATAATATCTATCAGAAATACCTAATTACTGATGTACTTAAGGAATGAAATCGATTCAAATATTTTCCGCAATGAAAATAAGGTAAATGTACCAGTGTCCGGCCATGTCCCAGTACCTGAACAGCAATGCGAATTTTATTTATTTTTAAGCTTAATTTTTAATATAATTAAAAACAAAAAATAGTACCATAATGCATAAGTATTTAGCAATACTAATTAAAATCATTATAATAGAAAATTAAAAATCGTTAGAGAGAAATAATTATTTTGTAACACACTTAAGCTTCTGTCAAGACACTTCTGTCATTTACTAAGAAAATATTGACAGCATTTCTTATTTATATATTATAATAATACATTATTATAATTGTAAATAGATTTAAATTTAGTTTGAGATAGTTAAATTTGCAAGAAAATGAATATTTTTTTAAACAAGTCTAAGTTTATTTACTGGTACAAGAATTTCGTAAATGTACGTAATTCAGACATGCATTTTTAGGTTGTCCGCTTACTGGGACGATATAATTCAGGTATTGGAACATCTGCATGTTTTCGTATTTTCATTAATAAATACGTCTATTATAATACATAAACTTTTTTTTCAGTTTCTAATAATATTTTATTGTGTTATCTTCCACATTTCAACAACATCTTTTTTATTTCATGATGGTTTTACAAATTAAATTAGGAGACAAACTTTGCAGCTATTCCTTAAGCCCCTTAAGCGTCCGGGTATTGGAACATTTACCTTAGTGTTTTTCTTTTAACAGTATGCGTGTTCTCAATACCGCCTACCGGAGAACAATGGTTTCGATGTAATGTTTGTTACAGGTGAGGTCGCGAAATGTGCCGAGCAACCGAAATAAATTTTATTTGCCCAATATCTACATCGGAACGTAAAAAATAAAATATTATAAAAAAATCTATATTTTTAAATTTCTATATTTTTCCAATTAAAATAAAAGTACATGTGAAAATGACTTCAAAAACTCATATATACATGAATTAATCAATATTTCTTGAGTAGACGATATTAGGTACACTTTATTCAGGACCGAATTTTTGCATGTCTTGCGTTTTTTAATTCCAAATTCAAAATTTTTAGGTTTCAACGATGCCAACTTATGCTACACGGAAGATGAATAATTTATCTTTACTTTGAAACGAATTGCATGCAAATATATAAATTATTATTCAATTGACAGCGATTTAACTTTTGCTAGGCGATATTAGGTACAGTCACCCTATATCTAAGGGAGTAGGTTGAGGTATGGATTTCGTGAATTAATTACAAGATTTAATATCGAAATATGTTTATTGTAAAGTGCCCAACATTTACACAGTTTCAACATCCAAGCTCACATACAAGATATTGGATATTTTATAGAATTATTTTCATCGCCGTGGCGTTCCTTTCATGCCTCATAGCTCCTTCACATTCTTCACTGTAGAACGTAGAATAGTTTCAGAACCCATCATCATTTATCACCCAGGAATATCCCGCAAATAAAACCAGTTGAGAATGCACACCCTACAGAGCGATTAATCGCGAGGCCCCCCGAAACCATTTGACAAGGGACATTATACTTTTAGGCCTAGGCAGAACCGGAGTTCTGATCGCGTGCTACCTCATTTACAGCCTTCGCGTGCGTGCAAACGACGCAATAAGGTTCGTTCGTATGAAACGACCATCCGCGATACAGACTCGCGGGCAGATACTCTGCATCCAGGAGTTCGAGCACTTTGTTCTTCCTCAGATGGTAGTGTTCCCTTTGAGCAGCACGATAGGCGAGCGGAAAGCCAGCAGCCTGCAGTCCCACCTGAAGAAGCAGCGCACCGTTCTGCACGGATACGAGCAGCGCACCTTCAAGCACATCCCAAAGGTTCCCATCCGCAATTCTCTATCACTCAACGTCCCCGCTCCAATCCCTAGCGTCTCAAGCGGCCGATCGGTTGTTCCATAGATCGTCTTCACGATCTGCGAGCGGATCCTTCAGCTGTGCGAGTGCCAGGACGACAATTCCCCCGCGGAGATCACGTACGCGGTCTCCAGCACGTCGTTCACCCACAGATTCATATCCCACGTCCTGGAGAAGCTGCGCGACACCAAGGGGAACATCAGGCACTCTTACTCGTGGGCCGAGTCCCTCGCGGACTCCACTTTGGACTGCTCTAGTAAGACAGATGATAGAATGTAATTTATTCTGAAATGGTAACAGAGGGGATGGTAACAAAGTCATGGTACCTTTTGCTATTGTACAGGCTCCGCGAAGGCCTGCGCGAGTGGCAGTCAAGCTTCTTCGAGGGACACCTCCGATGACATAGGCCGATTGAGCGACGTGTTCTGCACCTCGCCAGACACCCCGTCTTGCGACTCTACCTTCCCAGGTGATTAGCATGGTAGCAGTTGTGTTGGTAAAGGGTTTTAAGAGAATGGGAAGCAATGCGGACGATGTTCGCAGGCTTAGACGATAGCTGCGTGGATGAGGTTCTCGGCGATGGGATCCATGGCCAGGATCTCGCCGATAATGACTGCTACAAGGAGATCCAGTCGCATATGAATCTGAAGGCTGCCGCTCAGAACGCGGCTGTCGAAATTGTCAGTACTGAAGAGGCAATCAGAGCTCTGATCAGGGACAACGCGACGCTGCCTGACAAGACCAAGAAACGTCTGCAGGACTATCAGGTTATTGCTTCTTTCACTTGAAGACTAGATCCTTAGCGGACCACATGATGGAGAAATCCATCCCCTGCTTCTTTTAATGGAATGCATCCCTTGTGTAAAAACAGATCAATGCTATTAATACTTGAATCATTCGTATTTAAGTAGGAATAGTATGACTTTCAAGCTCATTGATGTTAAAGAATCCCCTTTTAACTGTGGATGTATGGAGGTAAGGAAATTTTGATCTATGTATTTTTTCAGGTGGATCTGAATCACCGATCGACAGCCTGGCAGCGATTGCAGATGGAGACGAACCTGGATATCCTGTCAGGATTATTGTTCGAGTGGCTCGAGACGCTGAAACACCCTCTGCTCGACGTGGATAGCCTCAGCTACATTGTGGCATGGAGTTCGAAACCTCAACGATGCCTGGAGAAGCTGCCCCCATGCAACAGATATTTGTTGGAATATCTACTGAGGTTCGTCAGTCGATTGAGACCGATGACAGGGGAAAGTCAGAGCCTGATAACGAAACGTTTCATGGCTACCTTCACGCATCAGAGTATCTGGATCAAAAGCTCCTTCTACCCTTCCAGTAAGTATTTGAAAAGCGGAATATCCTAATTTTAAAAGTGCATGGCCTGGGAACCTTCAAACGTCGTGAAATATGTATAACAATATTTTTTCTTTTGTGCACTTCCCCTCCCACTCTGCTTGAATTTAAAATCCAGAACCAATGTTGAGCTATTCCACACATTGCACGTGTGATACCTTACTTGAAGTTTGATTGTGTTGGACTCTGTGCTAGTTGAAAACTGTGTAGAGGTCTGCTAATGGTTAAATGGTTATAAACTTTCGTAAGATGTCATGAATAATTACTTATTCTTCGAATACTGTATATTTGATGAAGGCAGAACGCCGGCTACAAAGTTGAGGGACGGCCGTTACCAGTGTACAAGGCGGGTGATCGCCAGAAATATTGATTCGTGGGGAAGTTTGTCCTATTTATATTATCAATCATTGTAGCTGATATATGTGATGGCACGAAAGATTGGAGATCTCGATTATTGGAATTATGTTTTAACCTCGTATCACCAAGCGCGTTTGAATTATTTCTTCGAAATTGAAGGAGTTTGCGATTACATGTCTATCGTATTGTTCACCATGGTTTCGTTCTGTCATAGACAAAAGTTTCCCGAAATTACGCCGAGGTACCACGGCGAAACTCAACGAGTTTTTCGTCAGGCTGATGAACTTGATAGAGGAGGTAAACACACAAGAAATGCAGAGACCCTCGTGGACATCGAAATGGGAATTGGTATCCAGTCAGTTGCGGCAAATCGAGACACAACGGAGGAACGAAATACAATTTGATTAACTTCGATTAACCAGACTACCAAAAGGAGAAGAAGGATAATAGGAAAATGATAATGTACAGCGTTTCACTTAGGACGTTCGTAGAATTACAGGATTGAAAAGTAACTATTAGTCACAAATCTTGTTCGATTTATATTTATTTTTCCAACGGAAGCGGCAAGGCATTGCCTCATACAGAATGCATATGTATATTGCAAATAATGTAATATACTGGAATAAAAGATCGTATTTTAGTAGTAACAAGTAATACTGTTTGCTGATTAATATCTCTTCAACATCATTCAACGCCACTTCCACAGCAATTACTTCATCACTTCCTCAACACTTGTTATTCCACTTCCTTCCTCGCCGGGCTTCGGGGGACCTCAAGAATGAAGGCCTTTGATTAAAAAAATTATTTTTTTGAAGAACGATCCCGCGGTACTGTAGTATACGTAGGGGAGAGTCGTGCAGTACCGACTGTTCTAAGTTTTTTTTTTGGTATATCTTGGGGTAGAGTCGATCAAAATCAGAAATTCAAAAACATGTTTGTAGTACAGATGGAACTTAGTAAGAGGAGGGAAATTATTTTTGTGAAATTTAATAATAAGAATTGATAATTCGCAAAACTAAAAAGTTGTAATTTCTAGGAAACGAAAAATTGTCGTCCAGTGCCGACCAACTATTAAATTAGTAGATTATTAGGTCTAAATGATTGGCAATGTTAATAAAAAGGCATTTAATTAGTATAATACAAGATTTTTTCAAATTTTCTTTGTACAAACTCGCAAGTAAAATAATTAATATTCTCCTGATCTGTGCATTCGACGTGTGTCCATGCACAGACGAGGTATACTATACGCCGACGGTCTGACTCTCTCGCACGCACGGTCGAGTCATGGCCAACTCAGTCGCCGCTGGTCGCCGCTCGGAGGCAAAGTTATATCACAGACGAGGTATAGAATAGACCTATCACCTTATGGGACATCGTGTCACCACCTAAACTGTGTTACCGACCCATAATTTGAGGACTGAATTTAGCGACCTCTGTTCATGAACAGCGTTTAACGCAAGAACTACTCTGAACTACTGAAAGTGTGTTGAAATACTGAAAGATGTGTGCGTGCTTGTATACGTGTGACTTGTTTAGAGCGAGAGTTTAACATAGAGGGCGGGCTTTCGCTAACAATAAGCTACGCTTTGGCTCGGTTTGTCAACGACCCACGCGGATTTCTCTCTGAAAACCTATTTTGGAGATCAGGAGCCTCTTGTCAACCTTACGCCCTAGCAGTTGCCTAATTTTGCAAAGTAAAGTCACAAATAATCTCAAATAAATGTAATATACTAAAGGGCGCAATTTGACAATTACGCCTAGGGCGCAAAAAAGACTTATGCCGGGCCTGCGTCAAGATTTTGCGAAACGGTTGCCATGCTCACCGTAAGCGCTTGCGACCATCGCGCACGCCCGTCGCGCACACAAAGGACGGAGTGTCAGGCGTCCGAAAGACGAAGCGAGACAAAATATCAACGCGTCGTCTGTCTCGTATAGTGCCTCTCCGAGCTATACTGACCTAGGTGTGAAGTCCTTCAGTGGGGTCTTAACCGACACCCTGCTGGGTACTGGCCGCTAAACGTGCCCCTCTACTACCTCTTGCAGGACTGTATTTAGAGAAGTCCAGGACAAAACCGGGGCCCTAACAGAAAATAAACCAGAAATTGAAGATACGGTTTATCATTATTAAAAGACATCAATTAAGCTTTGCTACTGGCTATTAAAAATTGTCTCATATTAAATCCAAATACATTTTAGTAAGGTATATGTAACATCCTTTCAAAATATTATTGTTACGCCGTAACGGTATTTTTATGAAATCGAGAAATGTAATTATGCGTGGTTAGGAAATCAAAATTTCCATTCGCACGAGAATAGGAATAGCGCTACATGTCAATTGTATCTAGTGATCCTCCTCGGTATAACCGCAGCCATTTTTCAAGATTTGGAGCAAAACCGGAAATAAACATAACCTAACCGTTCACTCTATCTCTTTCTATCAGTATTTCAGTCTCTTTCTATCAGTTTTTCTGTCTCTTTTTATCAGTTTTTCTGCCTCTTTCTATCAGTATTTCTGTCTCTTTCTTTATTACAGTCTCTTTCTCTGTCTACTTCCGCTTTTCTTCCAAATCGCAGCAACCAATCAGCGACGATATACGTTGTTCCGATCACTCTCTAAATAGAGGATCACTAATTGTATCGATATTTCGTACCGATATTTATTTATCTCTTATGCGTGAAACGGAACAGTACCCGGGATAAGAATAAAATGCTGTGTATTTTGCAAATAAATATAATATTGAATAAGATTGCTTTAAAGTAGTAAGAACTATCGAGTGTATTTAGTTTTCAATTAGCAATTATATTGAGGACTGGTTAATTAATTCGGAGCTTTCGTCTGTCATAGGTAAGCAATTCTTTCCTTTGGAAGCGTCGGTTCGTGTCAACTGGTCTAACGAAAACGAACTGGACGAGTACAGCATTTACAATACCTATATGGTTTTTAAGTGGAAGTTAAACTTAAGTAATTAGACAATGGAATTATTATAAGCACTCCTGTACGAAGTATCACTGTACATTATTCAAAGTATTTTAATAAAGCACATTTAGAGAAAAACCGCATCTTTCAATTTAGAACAGCAACCTATAACTTCCATTTCCTAATTAAATCCCAAATTTGACAATCACAAGTAAAGTCTGCCTCTGCGTTGATTAGTTCTCCGCCTTAGATTCTCTTTCCGAAGACGCTAACTTAGTGCCACCTCTTTCCACACCATGTTCTCCTGTTGCAATCTCAATTTTGGAGCGTTCAGAAAATTTTGGCCAGATTTTAGCAAATGTATCAGGAGAACATGGAGCGAAAGGAGGTACGCCCTGAATTTCATCGTCGAAGCCTTTCGAAGACGCTGCACCTCTACGTCGAATAGTTCTCCGCCTTAGATTCTCTTTCCGAAGACACTAACTTAGTGCCACCTCTTTCCACACCATGTTCTCCTGTTACAATCTCAATTTTGGAGCGTTCAGAAAATTTTGGCCAGATTTTAGCAAATGTATCAGGAGAACATGAAGCGAAAGGAGGTACGCCCTGAATTTCATCGTCGAAGCCTTTCGAAGACGCTGCACCTCTACGTCGAATAGTTCTCCGCCTTAGATTCTCTTTCCGAAGACGCTAACTTAGTGCCACCTCTTCCGACATCATGTTCTCCTGTTACAATCTCAATTTTGGAGCGTTCAGAAAATTGTGGCCAGATTTTAGCAAATGTATCAGGAGAACATGAAGCGAAAGGAGGTACGCCCTGAATTTCATCGTCGAAGCCTTTCGAAGACGCTGCGCCTCTACGTCGAATAGTTCTCCGCCTTGGATTCTCATTCCGAAGACGCTAACTTAGTGCCACCTCTTTCCACACCATGTTCTCCTGTTACAATCTCTATTTTGGAGCGTCCAGAAAATTTTGACCAGATTTTAGCAAATGTATCAGGAGAACATGAAGCGAAAGGAGGTACGCCCTGAATTTCATCGTCGAAACCATTCGAAGACGCTGCACCTCTACGTCGAATAGTTCTCCGCCTTAGATTCTCTTTCCGAAGACGCTAACTTAGTGCCACCTCTTCCGACATCATGTTCTCCTGTTACAATCTCTATTTTGGAGCGTCCAGAAAATTTTGACCAGATTTTAGCAAATGTATCAGGAGAACATGAAGCGAAAGGAGGTATGCTCTGAATTTCATCGTCGAAGGCCTTTCGAAGACGCTGCGCCTCTACGTCGAATAGTTCTCCGGCTTGGATTCTCTCTCCGAAGACGCTAACATAGTGCCACCTCTTTCGACATCATGTTCTCCTGTTACAATCTCAATTTTGGAGCGTTCAGAAAATTTTGGCCAGATTTTAGCAAATGTATCAGGAGAACATGAAGCGAAAGGAGGTACGCCCTGAATTTCATCGTCGAAGCCTTTCGAAGACGCTGCACCTCTACGTCGAATAGTTCTCCGCCTTAGATTCTCTTTCCGAAGACGCTAACTTAGTGCCACCTCTTCCGACATCATGTTCTCCTGTTACAATCTCTATTTTGGAGCGTCCAGAAAATTTTGACCAGATTTTAGCAAATGTATCAGGAGAACATGAAGCGAAAGGAGGTATGCTCTGAATTTCATCGTCGAAGGCCTTTCGAAGACGCTGCGCCTCTACGTCGAATAGTTCTCCGGCTTGGATTCTCTCTCCGAAGACGCTAACATAGTGCCACCTCTTTCGACATCATGTTCTCCTGTTACAATCTCAATTTTGGAGCGTTCAGAAAATTTTGGCCAGATTTTAGCAAATGTATCAGGAGAACATGAAGCGAAAGGAGGTACGCCCTGAATTTCATCGTCGAAGCCTTTCGAAGACGCTGCACCTCTACGTCGAATAGTTCTCCGCCTTAGATTCTCTTTCCGAAGACGCTAACTTAGTGCCACCTCTTCCGACATCATGTTCTCCTGTTACAATCTCAATTTTGGAGCGTTCAGAAAATTGTGGCCAGATTTTAGCAAATGTATCAGGAGAACATGAAGCGAAAGGAGGTACGCCCTGAATTTCATCGTCGAAGCCTTTCGAAGACGCTGCGCCTCTACGTCGAATAGTTCTCCGCCTTGGATTCTCATTCCGAAGACGCTAACTTAGTGCCACCTCTTTCCACACCATGTTCTCCTGTTACAATCTCTATTTTGGAGCGTCCAGAAAATTTTGACCAGATTTTAGCAAATGTATCAGGAGAACATGAAGCGAAAGGAGGTACGCCCTGAATTTCATCGTCGAAGCCTTTCGAAGACGCTGCACCTCTACGTCGAATAGTTCTCCGCCTTAGATTCTCTTTCCGAAGACGCTAACTTAGTGCCACCTCTTCCGACATCATGTTCTCCTGTTACAATCTCTATTTTGGAGCGTCCAGAAAATTTTGACCAGATTTTAGCAAATGTATCAGGAGAACATGAAGCGAAAGGAGGTATGCTCTGAATTTCATCGTCGAAGGCCTTTCGAAGACGCTGCGCCTCTACGTCGAATAGTTCTCCGGCTTGGATTCTCTCTCCGAAGACGCTAACATAGTGCCACCTCTTTCGACATCATGTTCTCCTGTTACAATCTCAATTTTGGAGCGTTCAGAAAATTTTGGCCAGATTTTAGCAAATGTATCAGGAGAACATGAAGCGAAAGGAGGTACGCCCTGAATTTCATCGTCGAAGCCTTTCGAAGACGCTGCACCTCTACGTCGAATAGTTCTCCGCCTTAGATTCTCTTTCCGAAGACGCTAACTTAGTGCCACCTCTTCCGACATCATGTTCTCCTGTTACAATCTCAATTTTGGAGCGTTCAGAAAATTGTGGCCAGATTTTAGCAAATGTATCAGGAGAACATGAAGCGAAAGGAGGTACGCCCTGAATTTCATCGTCGAAGCCTTTCGAAGACGCTGCGCCTCTACGTCGAATAGTTCTCCGCCTTGGATTCTCATTCCGAAGACGCTAACTTAGTGCCACCTCTTTCCACACCATGTTCTCCTGTTACAATCTCTATTTTGGAGCGTCCAGAAAATTTTGACCAGATTTTAGCAAATGTATCAGGAGAACATGAAGCGAAAGGAGGTACGCCCTGAATTTCATCGTCGAAGCCTTTCGAAGACGCTGCACCTCTACGTCGAATAGTTCTCCGCCTTAGATTCTCTTTCCGAAGACGCTAACTTAGTGCCACCTCTTCCGACATCATGTTCTCCTGTTACAATCTCTATTTTGGAGCGTCCAGAAAATTTTGACCAGATTTTAGCAAATGTATCAGGAGAACATGAAGCGAAAGGAGGTATGCTCTGAATTTCATCGTCGAAGGCCTTTCGAAGACGCTGCGCCTCTACGTCGAATAGTTCTCCGGCTTGGATTCTCTCTCCGAAGACGCTAACATAGTGCCACCTCTTTCGACATCATGTTCTCCTGTTACAATCTCAATTTTGGAGCGTTCAGAAAATTTTGGCCAGATTTTAGCAAATGTATCAGGAGAACATGAAGCGAAAGGAGGTACGCCCTGAATTTCATCGTCGAAGCCTTTCGAAGACGCTGCACCTCTACGTCGAATAGTTCTCCGCCTTAGATTCTCTTTCCGAAGACGCTAACTTAGTGCCACCTCTTCCGACATCATGTTCTCCTGTTACAATCTCAATTTTGGAGCGTTCAGAAAATTGTGGCCAGATTTTAGCAAATGTATCAGGAGAACATGAAGCGAAAGGAGGTACGCCCTGAATTTCATCGTCGAAGCCTTTCGAAGACGCTGCGCCTCTACGTCGAATAGTTCTCCGCCTTGGATTCTCATTCCGAAGACGCTAACTTAGTGCCACCTCTTTCCACACCATGTTCTCCTGTTACAATCTCTATTTTGGAGCGTCCAGAAAATTTTGACCAGATTTTAGCAAATGTATCAGGAGAACATGAAGCGAAAGGAGGTACGCCCTGAATTTCATCGTCGAAACCATTCGAAGACGCTGCACCTCTACGTCGAATAGTTCTCCGCCTTAGATTCTCTTTCCGAAGACGCTAACTTAGTGCCACCTCTTCCGACATCATGTTCTCCTGTTACAATCTCTATTTTGGAGCGTCCAGAAAATTTTGACCAGATTTTAGCAAATGTATCAGGAGAACATGAAGCGAAAGGAGGTATGCTCTGAATTTCATCGTCGAAGGCCTTTCGAAGACGCTGCGCCTCTACGTCGAATAGTTCTCCGGCTTGGATTCTCTCTCCGAAGACGCTAACATAGTGCCACCTCTTTCGACATCATGTTCTCCTGTTACAATCTCAATTATGGAGCGTTCAGAAAATTTTGGCCAGATTTTAGCAAATGTATCAGGAGAACATGAAGCGAAAGGAGGTACGCCCTGAATTTCATCGTCGAAGCCTTTCGAAGACGCTGCACCTCTACGTCGAATAGTTCTCCGCCTTAGATTCTCTTTCCGAAGACGCTAACTTAGTGCCACCTCTTCCGACATCATGTTCTCCTGTTACAATCTCTATTTTGGAGCGTCCAGAAAATTTTGACCAGATTTTAGCAAATGTATCAGGAGAACATGAAGCGAAAGGAGGTATGCTCTGAATTTCATCGTCGAAGGCCTTTCGAAGACGCTGCGCCTCTACGTCGAATAGTTCTCCGGCTTGGATTCTCTCTCCGAAGACGCTAACATAGTGCCACCTCTTTCGACATCATGTTCTCCTGTTACAATCTCAATTTTGGAGCGTTCAGAAAATTTTGGCCAGATTTTAGCAAATGTATCAGGAGAACATGAAGCGAAAGGAGGTACGCCCTGAATTTCATCGTCGAAGCCTTTCGAAGACGCTGCACCTCTACGTCGAATAGTTCTCCGCCTTAGATTCTCTTTCCGAAGACGCTAACTTAGTGCCACCTCTTCCGACATCATGTTCTCCTGTTACAATCTCAATTTTGGAGCGTTCAGAAAATTGTGGCCAGATTTTAGCAAATGTATCAGGAGAACATGAAGCGAAAGGAGGTACGCCCTGAATTTCATCGTCGAAGCCTTTCGAAGACGCTGCGCCTCTACGTCGAATAGTTCTCCGCCTTGGATTCTCATTCCGAAGACGCTAACTTAGTGCCACCTCTTTCCACACCATGTTCTCCTGTTACAATCTCTATTTTGGAGCGTCCAGAAAATTTTGACCAGATTTTAGCAAATGTATCAGGAGAACATGAAGCGAAAGGAGGTACGCCCTGAATTTCATCGTCGAAGCCTTTCGAAGACGCTGCACCTCTACGTCGAATAGTTCTCCGCCTTAGATTCTCTTTCCGAAGACGCTAACTTAGTGCCACCTCTTCCGACATCATGTTCTCCTGTTACAATCTCTATTTTGGAGCGTCCAGAAAATTTTGACCAGATTTTAGCAAATGTATCAGGAGAACATGAAGCGAAAGGAGGTATGCTCTGAATTTCATCGTCGAAGGCCTTTCGAAGACGCTGCGCCTCTACGTCGAATAGTTCTCCGGCTTGGATTCTCTCTCCGAAGACGCTAACATAGTGCCACCTCTTTCGACATCATGTTCTCCTGTTACAATCTCAATTTTGGAGCGTTCAGAAAATTTTGGCCAGATTTTAGCAAATGTATCAGGAGAACATGAAGCGAAAGGAGGTACGCCCTGAATTTCATCGTCGAAGCCTTTCGAAGACGCTGCACCTCTACGTCGAATAGTTCTCCGCCTTAGATTCTCTTTCCGAAGACGCTAACTTAGTGCCACCTCTTCCGACATCATGTTCTCCTGTTACAATCTCTATTTTGGAGCGTCCAGAAAATTTTGACCAGATTTTAGCAAATGTATCAGGAGAACATGAAGCGAAAGGAGGTACGCCCTGAATTTCATCGTCGAAGCCTTTCGAAGACGCTGCGCCTCTACGTCGAATAGTTCTCCGCCTTGGATTCTCATTCCGAAGCCGCTAACTTAGTGCCACCTCTTTCCACACCATGTTCTCCTGTTACAATCTCTATTTTGGAGCGTCCAGAAAATTTTGACCAGATTTTAGCAAATGTATCAGGAGAACATGAAGCGAAAGGAGGTACGCCCTGAATTTCATCGTCGAAGCCTTTCGAAGACGCTGCACCTCTACGTCGAATAGTTCTCCGCCTTAGATTCTCTTTCCGAAGACGCTAACTTAGTGCCACCTCTTCCGACATCATGTTCTCCTGTTACAATCTCTATTTTGGAGCGTCCAGAAAATTTTGACCAGATTTTAGCAAATGTATCAGGAGAACATGAAGCGAAAGGAGGTATGCTCTGAATTTCATCGTCGAAGGCCTTTCGAAGACGCTGCGCCTCTACGTCGAATAGTTCTCCGGCTTGGATTCTCTCTCCGAAGACGCTAACATAGTGCCACCTCTTTCGACATCATGTTCTCCTGTTACAATCTCAATTTTGGAGCGTTCAGAAAATTTTGGCCAGATTTTAGCAAATGTATCAGGAGAACATGAAGCGAAAGGAGGTACGCCCTGAATTTCATCGTCGAAGCCTTTCGAAGACGCTGCACCTCTACGTCGAATAGTTCTCCGCCTTAGATTCTCTTTCCGAAGACGCTAACTTAGTGCCACCTCTTCCGACATCATGTTCTCCTGTTACAATCTCAATTTTGGAGCGTTCAGAAAATTGTGGCCAGATTTTAGCAAATGTATCAGGAGAACATGAAGCGAAAGGAGGTACGCCCTGAATTTCATCGTCGAAGCCTTTCGAAGACGCTGCGCCTCTACGTCGAATAGTTCTCCGCCTTGGATTCTCATTCCGAAGACGCTAACTTAGTGCCACCTCTTTCCACACCATGTTCTCCTGTTACAATCTCTATTTTGGAGCGTCCAGAAAATTTTGACCAGATTTTAGCAAATGTATCAGGAGAACATGAAGCGAAAGGAGGTACGCCCTGAATTTCATCGTCGAAGCCTTTCGAAGACGCTGCACCTCTACGTCGAATAGTTCTCCGCCTTAGATTCTCTTTCCGAAGACGCTAACTTAGTGCCACCTCTTCCGACATCATGTTCTCCTGTTACAATCTCTATTTTGGAGCGTCCAGAAAATTTTGACCAGATTTTAGCAAATGTATCAGGAGAACATGAAGCGAAAGGAGGTATGCTCTGAATTTCATCGTCGAAGGCCTTTCGAAGACGCTGCGCCTCTACGTCGAATAGTTCTCCGGCTTGGATTCTCTCTCCGAAGACGCTAACATAGTGCCACCTCTTTCGACATCATGTTCTCCTGTTACAATCTCAATTTTGGAGCGTTCAGAAAATTTTGGCCAGATTTTAGCAAATGTATCAGGAGAACATGAAGCGAAAGGAGGTACGCCCTGAATTTCATCGTCGAAGCCTTTCGAAGACGCTGCGCCTCTACGTCGAATAGTTCTCCGCCTTGGATTCTCATTCCGAAGACGCTAACTTAGTGCCACCTCTTTCCACACCATGTTCTCCTGTTACAATCTCTATTTTGGAGCGTCCAGAAAATTTTGACCAGATTTTAGCAAATGTATCAGGAGAACATGAAGCGAAAGGAGGTACGCCCTGAATTTCATCGTCGAAGCCTTTCGAAGACGCTGCACCTCTACGTCGAATAGTTCTCCGCCTTAGATTCTCTTTCCGAAGACGCTAACTTAGTGCCACCTCTTCCGACATCATGTTCTCCTGTTACAATCTCTATTTTGGAGCGTCCAGAAAATTTTGACCAGATTTTAGCAAATGTATCAGGAGAACATGAAGCGAAAGGAGGTATGCTCTGAATTTCATCGTCGAAGGCCTTTCGAAGACGCTGCGCCTCTACGTCGAATAGTTCTCCGGCTTGGATTCTCTCTCCGAAGACGCTAACATAGTGCCACCTCTTTCGACATCATGTTCTCCTGTTACAATCTCAATTTTGGAGCGTTCAGAAAATTTTGGCCAGATTTTAGCAAATGTATCAGGAGAACATGAAGCGAAAGGAGGTACGCCCTGAATTTCATCGTCGAAGCCTTTCGAAGACGCTGCACCTCTACGTCGAATAGTTCTCCGCCTTAGATTCTCTTTCCGAAGACGCTAACTTAGTGCCACCTCTTCCGACATCATGTTCTCCTGTTACAATCTCTATTTTGGAGCGTCCAGAAAATTTTGACCAGATTTTAGCAAATGTATCAGGAGAACATGAAGCGAAAGGAGGTACGCCCTGAATTTCATCGTCGAAGCCTTTCGAAGACGCTGCGCCTCTACGTCGAATAGTTCTCCGCCTTGGATTCTCATTCCGAAGACGCTAACTTAGTGCCACCTCTTTCCACACCATGTTCTCCTGTTACAATCTCTATTTTGGAGCGTCCAGAAAATTTTGACCAGATTTTAGCAAATGTATCAGGAGAACATGAAGCGAAAGGAGGTACGCCCTGAATTTCATCGTCGAAGCCTTTCGAAGACGCTGCACCTCTACGTCGAATAGTTCTCCGCCTTAGATTCTCTTTCCGAAGACGCTAACTTAGTGCCACCTCTTCCGACATCATGTTCTCCTGTTACAATCTCTATTTTGGAGCGTCCAGAAAATTTTGACCAGATTTTAGCAAATGTATCAGGAGAACATGAAGCGAAAGGAGGTATGCTCTGAATTTCATCGTCGAAGGCCTTTCGAAGACGCTGCGCCTCTACGTCGAATAGTTCTCCGGCTTGGATTCTCTCTCCGAAGACGCTAACATAGTGCCACCTCTTTCGACATCATGTTCTCCTGTTACAATCTCAATTTTGGAGCGTTCAGAAAATTTTGGCCAGATTTTAGCAAATGTATCAGGAGAACATGAAGCGAAAGGAGGTACGCCCTGAATTTCATCGTCGAAGCCTTTCGAAGACGCTGCACCTCTACGTCGAATAGTTCTCCGCCTTAGATTCTCTTTCCGAAGACGCTAACTTAGTGCCACCTCTTCCGACATCATGTTCTCCTGTTACAATCTCTATTTTGGAGCGTCCAGAAAATTTTGACCAGATTTTAGCAAATGTATCAGGAGAACATGAAGCGAAAGGAGGTACGCCCTGAATTTCATCGTCGAAGCCTTTCGAAGACGCTGCGCCTCTACGTCGAATAGTTCTCCGCCTTGGATTCTCATTCCGAAGCCGCTAACTTAGTGCCACCTCTTTCCACACCATGTTCTCCTGTTACAATCTCTATTTTGGAGCGTCCAGAAAATTTTGACCAGATTTTAGCAAATGTATCAGGAGAACATGAAGCGAAAGGAGGTACGCCCTGAATTTCATCGTCGAAGCCTTTCGAAGACGCTGCACCTCTACGTCGAATAGTTCTCCGCCTTAGATTCTCTTTCCGAAGACGCTAACTTAGTGCCACCTCTTCCGACATCATGTTCTCCTGTTACAATCTCTATTTTGGAGCGTCCAGAAAATTTTGACCAGATTTTAGCAAATGTATCAGGAGAACATGAAGCGAAAGGAGGTATGCTCTGAATTTCATCGTCGAAGGCCTTTCGAAGACGCTGCGCCTCTACGTCGAATAGTTCTCCGCCTTGGATTCTCTCTCCGAAGACGCTAACATAGTGCCACCTCTTTCGACATCATGTTCGCCTGTTACAATCTCAATTTTGGAGCGTTCAGAAAATTGTGGCCAGATTTTGGAGCGATGTATCAGGAGAACATGAAGCGAAAGGAGGTATCGCCTGAATTTCATCGTCGAAAGCCTTTCGAAAACTCTGCCGCTCTCCGATTTTCCTCGATTGTTACCGATTTCTCAGTCACCCTGTATAGTAGGGTATTTTTCACCCCTTAGGAAAGTACTCGGAACGTGAAAGCGCATCCAAATAGTATAATAAAAGTACCCTTTGATCGCCGATTTTCCTCGATCGTTACCGATTTCTCGGTCACCCTGTATAGTAGGGTATTTTTCACCCCTTAGGAAAGTACTCGGGACGTGAAACCGCGTCCAAAGAGTACAATGAAAGTACCCTTTGATCGCCGATTTTCCGCGATCGTGGCCGATTTCTCTATCACCCTGTATAGTAGGGAATTTTTCACCCCTTATGAAAGTACTCGGGACGTGAAACCGCGTCCAAAGAGTACAACGAAAGTACCCTTTGATTGCCGATTTTCCGCGATCGTTGCCGATTTTTCAGTCACCCTGTATAGTAGGGTATTTTTACCCCTTAGGAAAGTACTTGGGACGTGATACCGCGTGCAAAGAGTGCAATGAAAGTACCCTTTGATTGCCGATTTTCCTCGATTGTTGCCGATTTCTGAGTCACCCTGTATAGTAGGGTATTTTTCACCCCTTAGGAAAGTACTCGGGACGTGAAACTGCGTCCAAAGAGTACAATAAAAGTACCCTTTGATCGCCGATTTTCCGCGATCGTTGCCGATTTCTATATCATCCTATATAGTAGGGAATTTTTCACCCCTTATGAAAGTACTCGGGACGTGAAACCGCGTCCAAAGAGTACAATGAAAGTACCCTTTGATTGCCGATTTTCCTCGATTGTTGCCGATTTCTGAGTCACCCTGTATAGTAGGGTATTTTTCACCCCTTAGGAAAGTACTCGGGACGTGAAACCGCGTCCAAAGAGTACAATAAAAGTACCCTTTGATCGCCGATTTTCCTCGATTGTTGCCGATTTCTGAGTCACCCTGTATAGTAGGGAATTTTTCACCCCTTATGAAAGTACTCGGGACGTGAAACCGCGTCCAAAGAGTACAATGAAAGTACCCTTTGATTGCCGATTTTCCTCGATTGTTGCCGATTTCTGAGTCACCCTGTATAGTAGGGTATTTTTCACCCCTTAGGAAAGTACTCGGGACGTGAAACCGCGTCCAAAGAGTACAATGAAAGTACCCTTTGATCGCCGATTTTCCGCGATCGTTGCCGATTTCTCTATCACCCTCTATAGTAGCGAATTTTTCACCCCTTATAAAAGTACTCGGGACGTGAAACCGCGTTCAAAGAGTACAATGAAAGTACCCTTTGATTGCCGATTTTAGTTCTCCGCCTTAGATTCTCTTTCCGAAGACGCTAACTTAGTGCCACCTCTTTCGACATCATGTTCTCCTGTTACAATCTCAATTTTGGAGCGTTCACAAAATTTTGGCCAGATTTTAGCAAATATATCAGGAGAACATGATGCGAAAGGAGGTACGCCCTGAATTTCATCGTCGAAGCCTTTCGAAGACGTTGCGCCTCTACGTCGAATAGTTCTCCGCCTTAGATTCTCTTTCCGAAAACGCTAACTTAGTGCCACCTCTTCCGACATCATGTTCTCCTGTTACAATCTCAATTTTGGAGCGTTCAGAAAATTTTGGCCAGATTTTAGCAAATGTATCAGGAGAACATGAAGCGAAAGGAGGTATGCTCTGAATTTCATCGTCGAAGGCCTTTCGAAGACGCTGCGCCTCTACGTCGAATAGTTCTCCGCCTTGGATTCTCTCTCCGAAGACGCTAACATAGTGCCACCTCTTTCGACATCATGTTCGCCTGTTACAATCTCAATTTTGGAGCGTTCAGAAAATTGTGGCCAGATTTTGGAGCGATGTATCAGGAGAACATGAAGCGAAAGGAGGTATCGCCTGAATTTCATCGTCGAAAGCCTTTCGAAAACTCTGCCCCTCTCCGATTTTCCTCGATCGTTACCGATTTCTCGGTCACCCTGTACAGTAGGGTATTTTTCACCCCTTAGGAAGGTACCCGGGACGCGAAACCGCGTCCAAAGAGTACAATGAATGTACCCTTTGATTGCCGATTTTCCTCGATCGTTGCCGATTTCTGAGTCACCCTGTATAGTAGGGTATTTTTCACCCCTTAGGAAAGTACTCGGGACGTGAAACCGCGTCCAAAGAGTACAATGAAAGTACCCTTTGATCGCCGATTTTCCGCGATCGTGGCCGATTTCTCTATCACCCTGTATAGTAGGGAATTTTTCACCCCTTATGAAAGTACTCGGGACGTGAAACCGCGTCCAAAGAGTACAACGAAAGTACCCTTTGATTGCCGATTTTCCGCGATCGTTGCCGATTTTTCAGTCACCCTGTATAGTAGGGTATTTTTACCCCTTAGGAAAGTACTTGGGACGTGATACCGCGTGCAAAGAGTGCAATGAAAGTACCCTTTGATTGCCGATTTTCCTCGATTGTTGCCGATTTCTGAGTCACCCTGTATAGTAGGGTATTTTTCACCCCTTAGGAAAGTACTCGGGACGTGAAACTGCGTCCAAAGAGTACAATAAAAGTACCCTTTGATCGCCGATTTTCCGCGATCGTTGCCGATTTCTATATCATCCTATATAGTAGGGAATTTTTCACCCCTTATGAAAGTACTCGGGACGTGAAACCGCGTCCAAAGAGTACAATGAAAGTACCCTTTGATTGCCGATTTTCCTCGATTGTTGCCGATTTCTGAGTCACCCTGTATAGTAGGGTATTTTTCACCCCTTAGGAAAGTACTCGGGACGTGAAACCGCGTCCAAAGAGTACAATAAAAGTACCCTTTGATCGCCGATTTTCCTCGATTGTTGCCGATTTCTGAGTCACCCTGTATAGTAGGGAATTTTTCACCCCTTATGAAAGTACTCGGGACGTGAAACCGCGTCCAAAGAGTACAATGAAAGTACCCTTTGATTGCCGATTTTCCTCGATTGTTGCCGATTTCTGAGTCACCCTGTATAGTAGGGTATTTTTCACCCCTTAGGAAAGTACTCGGGACGTGAAACCGCGTCCAAAGAGTACAATGAAAGTACCCTTTGATCGCCGATTTTCCGCGATCGTTGTCGATTTCTCTATCACCCTGTATAGTAGCGAATTTTTCACCCCTTATAAAAGTACTCGGGACGTGAAACCGCGTTCAAAGAGTACAATGAAAGTACCCTTTGATTGCCGATTTTAGTTCTCCGCCTTAGATTCTCTTTCCGAAGACGCTAACTTAGGGCCACCTCTTTCGACATCATGTTCTCCTGTTACAATCTCAATTTTGGAGCGTTCACAAAATTTTGGCCAGATTTTAGCAAATATATCAGGAGAACATGATGCGAAAGGAGGTACGCCCTGAATTTCATCGTCGAAGCCTTTCGAAGACGTTGCGCCTCTACGTCGAATAGTTCTCCGCCTTAGATTCTCTTTCCGAAAACGCTAACTTAGTGCCACCTCTTCCGACATCATGTTCTCCTGTTACAATCTCAATTTTGGAGCGTTCAGAAAATTTTGGCCAGATTTTAGCAAATGTATCAGGAGAACATGAAGCGAAAGGAGGTATGCTCTGAATTTCATCGTCGAAGGCCTTTCGAAGACGCTGCGCCTCTACGTCGAATAGTTCTCCGCCTTGGATTCTCTCTCCGAAGACGCTAACATAGTGCCACCTCTTTCGACATCATGTTCGCCTGTTACAATCTCAATTTTGGAGCGTTCAGAAAATTGTGGCCAGATTTTGGAGCGATGTATCAGGAGAACATGAAGCGAAAGGAGGTATCGCCTGAATTTCATCGTCGAAAGCCTTTCGAAAACTCTGCCCCTCTCCGATTTTCCTCGATTGTTACCGATTTCTCAGTCACCCTGTATAGTAGGGTATTTTTCACCCCTTAGGAAAGTACTCGGAACGTGAAAGCGCATCCAAATAGTATAATAAAAGTACCCTTTGATCGCCGATTTTCCTCGATCGTTACCGATTTCTCGGTCACCCTGTACAGTAGGGTATTTTTCACCCCTTAGGAAGGTACCCGGGACGCGAAACCGCGTCCAAAGAGTACAATGAATGTACCCTTTGATTGCCGATTTTCCTCGATCGTTGCCGATTTCTGAGTCACCCTGTATAGTAGGGTATTTTTCACCCCTTAGGAAAGTACTCGGGACGTGAAACCGCGTCCAAAGAGTACAATGAAAGTACCCTTTGATCGCCGATTTTCCGCGATCGTGGCCGATTTCTCTATCACCCTGTATAGTAGGGAATTTTTCACCCCTTATGAAAGTACTCGGGACGTGAAACCGCGTCCAAAGAGTACAACGAAAGTACCCTTTGATTGCCGATTTTCCGCGATCGTTGCCGATTTTTCAGTCACCCTGTATAGTAGGGTATTTTTACCCCTTAGGAAAGTACTTGGGACGTGATACCGCGTGCAAAGAGTGCAATGAAAGTACCCTTTGATTGCCGATTTTCCTCGATTGTTGCCGATTTCTGAGTCACCCTGTATAGTAGGGTATTTTTCACCCCTTAGGAAAGTACTCGGGACGTGAAACTGCGTCCAAAGAGTACAATAAAAGTACCCTTTGATCGCCGATTTTCCGCGATCGTTGCCGATTTCTATATCATCCTGTATAGTAGGGAATTTTTCACCCCTTATGAAAGTACTCGGGACGTGAAACCGCGTCCAAAGAGTACAATGAAAGTACCCTTTGATTGCCGATTTTCCTCGATTGTTGCCGATTTCTGAGTCACCCTGTATAGTAGGGTATTTTTCACCCCTTAGGAAAGTACTCGGGACGTGAAACCGCGTCCAAAGAGTACAATAAAAGTACCCTTTGATCGCCGATTTTCCTCGATTGTTGCCGATTTCTGAGTCACCCTGTATAGTAGGGAATTTTTCACCCCTTATGAAAGTACTCGGGACGTGAAACCGCGTCCAAAGAGTACAATGAAAGTCCCCTTTGATTGCCGATTTTCCTCGATTGTTGCCGATTTCTGAGTCACCCTGTATAGTAGGGTATTTTTCACCCCTTAGGAAAGTACTCGGGACGTGAAACCGCGTCCAAAGAGTACAATGAAAGTACCCTTTGATCGCCGATTTTCCGCGATCGTTGCCGATTTCTCTATCACCCTGTATAGTAGCGAATTTTTCACCCCTTATAAAAGTACTCGGGACGTGAAACCGCGTTCAAAGAGTACAATGAAAGTACCCTTTGATTGCCGATTTTAGTTCTCCGCCTTAGATTCTCTTTCCGAAGACGCTAACTTAGTGCCACCTCTTTCGACATCATGTTCTCCTGTTACAATCTCAATTTTGGAGCGTTCACAAAATTTTGGCCAGATTTTAGCAAATATATCAGGAGAACATGATGCGAAAGGAGGTACGCCCTGAATTTCATCGTCGAAGCCTTTCGAAGACGTTGCGCCTCTACGTCGAATAGTTCTCCGCCTTAGATTCTCTTTCCGAAAACGCTAACTTAGTGCCACCTCTTCCGATATCATGTTCTCCTGTTACAATCTCAATTTTGGAGCGTTCAGAAAATTGTGGCCAGATTTTGGAGCGATGTATCAGGAGAACATGAAGCGAAAGGAGGTATCGCCTGAATTTCATCGTCGAAAGCCTTTCGAAAACTCTGCCGCTCTCCGATTTTCCTCGATTGTTACCGATTTCTCAGTCACCCTGTATAGTAGGGTATTTTTCACCCCTTAGGAAAGTACTCGGAACGTGAAAGCGCATCCAAATAGTATAATAAAAGTACCCTTTGATCGCCGATTTTCCTCGATTGTTGCCGATTTCTGAGTCACCCTGTATAGTAGGGAATTTTTCACCCCTTATGAAAGTACTCGGGACGTGAAACCGCGTCCAAAGAGTACAATGAAAGTACCCTTTGATTGCCGATTTTCCTCGATTGTTGCCGATTTCTGAGTCACCCTGTATAGTAGGGTATTTTTCACCCCTTAGGAAAGTACTCGGGACGTGAAACCGCGTCCAAAGAGTACAATGAAAGTACCCTTTGATCGCCGATTTTCCTCGATTGTTGCCGATTTCTGAGTCACCCTGTATAGTAGGGAATTTTTCACCCCTTATGAAAGTACTCGGGACGTGAAACCGCGTCCAAAGAGTACAATGAAAGTACCCTTTGATTGCCGATTTTCCTCGATTGTTGCCGATTTCTGAGTCACCCTGTATAGTAGGGTATTTTTCACCCCTTAGGAAAGTACTCGGGACGTGAAACCGCGTCCAAAGAGTACAATGAAAGTACCCTTTGATCGCCGATTTTCCGCGATCGTTGCCGATTTCTCTATCACCCTGTATAGTAGCGAATTTTTCACCCCTTATAAAAGTACTCGGGACGTGAAACCGCGTTCAAAGAGTACAATGAAAGTACCCTTTGATTGCCGATTTTAGTTCTCCGCCTTAGATTCTCTTTCCGAAGACGCTAACTTAGTGCCACCTCTTTCGACATCATGTTCTCCTGTTACAATCTCAATTTTGGAGCGTTCACAAAATTTTGGCCAGATTTTAGCAAATATATCAGGAGAACATGATGCGAAAGGAGGTACGCCCTGAATTTCATCGTCGAAGCCTTTCGAAGACGCTGCGCCTCTACGTCGAATAGTTCTCCGCCTTGGATTCTCATTCCGAAGCCGCTAACTTAGTGCCACCTCTTTCCACACCATGTTCTCCTGTTACAATCTCTATTTTGGAGCGTCCAGAAAATTTTGACCAGATTTTAGCAAATGTATCAGGAGAACATGAAGCGAAAGGAGGTATGCTCTGAATTTCATCGTCGAAGGCCTTTCGAAGACGCTGCGCCTCTACGTCGAATAGTTCTCCGCCTTGGATTCTCTCTCCGAAGACGCTAACATAGTGCCACCTCTTTCGACATCATGTTCGCCTGTTACAATCTCAATTTTGGAGCGTTCAGAAAATTGTGGCCAGATTTTGGAGCGATGTATCAGGAGAACATGAAGCGAAAGGAGGTATCGCCTGAATTTCATCGTCGAAAGCCTTTCGAAAACTCTGCCCCTCTCCGATTTTCCTCGATTGTTACCGATTTCTCAGTCACCCTGTATAGTAGGGTATTTTTCACCCCTTAGGAAAGTACTCGGAACGTGAAAGCGCATCCAAATAGTATAATAAAAGTACCCTTTGATCGCCGATTTTCCTCGATCGTTACCGATTTCTCGGTCACCCTGTACAGTAGGGTATTTTTCACCCCTTAGGAAGGTACCCGGGACGCGAAACCGCGTCCAAAGAGTACAATGAATGTACCCTTTGATTGCCGATTTTCCTCGATCGTTGCCGATTTCTGAGTCACCCTGTATAGTAGGGTATTTTTCACCCCTTAGGAAAGTACTCGGGATGTGAAACCGCGTCCAAAGAGTACAATGAAAGTACCCTTTGATCGCCGATTTTCCGCGATCGTGGCCGATTTCTCTATCACCCTGTATAGTAGGGAATTTTTCACCCCTTATGAAAGTACTCGGGACGTGAAACCGCGTCCAAAGAGTACAACGAAAGTACCCTTTGATTGCCGATTTTCCGCGATCGTTGCCGATTTTTCAGTGACCCTGTATAGTAGGGTATTTTTACCCCTTAGGAAAGTACTTGGGACGTGATACCGCGTGCAAAGAGTGCAATGAAAGTACCCTTTGATTGCCGATTTTCCTCGATTGTTGCCGATTTCTGAGTCACCCTGTATAGTAGGGTATTTTTCACCCCTTAGGAAAGTACTCGGGACGTGAAACTGCGTCCAAAGAGTACAATAAAAGTACCCTTTGATCGCCGATTTTCCGCGATCGTTGCCGATTTCTATATCATCCTGTATAGTAGGGAATTTTTCACCCCTTATGAAAGTACTCGGGACGTGAAACCGCGTCCAAAGAGTACAATGAAAGTACCCTTTGATTGCCGATTTTCCTCGATTGTTGCCGATTTCTGAGTCACCCTGTATAGTAGGGTATTTTTCACCCCTTAGGAAAGTACTCGGGACGTGAAACCGCGTTCAAAGAGTACAATAAAAGTACCCTTTGATCGCCGATTTTCCTCGATTGTTGCCGATTTCTGAGTCACCCTGTATAGTAGGGAATTTTTCACCCCTTATGAAAGTACTCGGGACGTGAAACCGCGTCCAAAGAGTACAATGAAAGTACCCTTTGATTGCCGATTTTCCTCGATTGTTGCCGATTTCTGAGTCACCCTGTATAGTAGGGTATTTTTCACCCCTTAGGAAAGTACTCGGGACGTGAAACCGCGTCCAAAGAGTACAATGAAAGTACCCTTTGATCGCCGATTTTCCGCGATCGTTGCCGATTTCTCTATCACCCTGTATAGTAGCGAATTTTTCACCCCTTATAAAAGTACTCGGGACGTGAAACCGCGTTCAAAGAGTACAATGAAAGTACCCTTTGATTGCCGATTTTAGTTCTCCGCCTTAGATTCTCTTTCCGAAGACGCTAACTTAGTGCCACCTCTTTCGACATCATGTTCTCCTGTTACAATCTCAATTTTGGAGCGTTCACAAAATTTTGGCCAGATTTTAGCAAATATATCAGGAGAACATGATGCGAAAGGAGGTACGCCCTGAATTTCATCGTCGAAGCCTTTCGAAGACGTTGCGCCTCTACGTCGAATAGTTCTCCGCCTTAGATTCTCTTTCCGAAAACGCTAACTTAGTGCCACCTCTTCCGACATCATGTTCTCCTGTTACAATCTCAATTTTGGAGCGTTCAGAAAATTTTGGCCAGATTTTAGCAAATATATCAGGAGAACATGATGCGAAAGGAGGTACGCCCTGAATTTCATCGTCGAAGCCTTTCGAAGACGTTGCGCCTCTACGTCGAATAGTTCTCCGCCTTGGATTCTCTCTCCGAAGACGCTAACATAGTGCCACCTCTTTCGACATCATGTTCGCCTGTTACAATCTCAATTTTGGAGCGTTCAGAAAATTGTGGCCAGATTTTGGAGCGATGTATCAGGAGAACATGAAGCGAAAGGAGGTATCGCCTGAATTTCATCGTCGAAAGCCTTTCGAAAACTCTGCCCCTCTCCGATTTTCCTCGATTGTTACCGATTTCTCAGTCACCCTGTATAGTAGGGTATTTTTCACCCCTTAGGAAAGTACTCGGAACGTGAAAGCGCATCCAAATAGTATAATAAAAGTACCCTTTGATCGCCGATTTTCCTCGATCGTTACCGATTTCTCGGTCACCCTGTACAGTAGGGTATTTTTCACCCCTTAGGAAGGTACCCGGGACGCGAAACCGCGTCCAAAGAGTACAATGAATGTACCCTTTGATTGCCGATTTTCCTCGATCGTTGCCGATTTCTGAGTCACCCTGTATAGTAGGGTATTTTTCACCCCTTAGGAAAGTACTCGGGACGTGAAACCGCGTCCAAAGAGTACAATGAAAGTACCCTTTGATCGCCGATTTTCCGCGATCGTGGCCGATTTCTCTATCACCCTGTATAGTAGGGAATTTTTCACCCCTTATGAAAGTACTCGGGACGTGAAACCGCGTCCAAAGAGTACAACGAAAGTACCCTTTGATTGCCGATTTTCCGCGATCGTTGCCGATTTTTCAGTCACCCTGTATAGTAGGGTATTTTTACCCCTTAGGAAAGTACTTGGGACGTGATACCGCGTGCAAAGAGTGCAATGAAAGTACCCTTTGATTGCCGATTTTCCTCGATTGTTGCCGATTTCTGAGTCACCCTGTATAGTAGGGTATTTTTCACCCCTTAGGAAAGTACTCGGGACGTGAAACTGCGTCCAAAGAGTACAATAAAAGTACCCTTTGATCGCCGATTTTCCGCGATCGTTGCCGATTTCTATATCATCCTGTATAGTAGGGAATTTTTCACCCCTTATGAAAGTACTCGGGACGTGAAACCGCGTCCAAAGAGTACAATGAAAGTACCCTTTGATTGCCGATTTTCCTCGATTGTTGCCGATTTCTGAGTCACCCTGTATAGTAGGGTATTTTTCACCCCTTAGGAAAGTACTCGGGACGTGAAACCGCGTCCAAAGAGTACAATAAAAGTACCCTTTGATCGCCGATTTTCCTCGATTGTTGCCGATTTCTGAGTCACCCTGTATAGTAGGGAATTTTTCACCCCTTATGAAAGTACTCGGGACGTGAAACCGCGTCCAAAGAGTACAATGAAAGTCCCCTTTGATTGCCGATTTTCCTCGATTGTTGCCGATTTCTGAGTCACCCTGTATAGTAGGGTATTTTTCACCCCTTAGGAAAGTACTCGGGACGTGAAACCGCGTCCAAAGAGTACAATGAAAGTACCCTTTGATCGCCGATTTTCCGCGATCGTTGCCGATTTCTCTATCACCCTGTATAGTAGCGAATTTTTCACCCCTTATAAAAGTACTCGGGACGTGAAACCGCGTTCAAAGAGTACAATGAAAGTACCCTTTGATTGCCGATTTTAGTTCTCCGCCTTAGATTCTCTTTCCGAAGACGCTAACTTAGTGCCACCTCTTTCGACATCATGTTCTCCTGTTACAATCTCAATTTTGGAGCGTTCACAAAATTTTGGCCAGATTTTAGCAAATATATCAGGAGAACATGATGCGAAAGGAGGTACGCCCTGAATTTCATCGTCGAAGCCTTTCGAAGACGTTGCGCCTCCACGTCGAATAGTTCTCCGCCTTAGATTCTCTTTCCGAAAACGCTAACTTAGTGCCACCTCTTCCGACATCATGTTCTCCTGTTACAATCTCAATTTTGGAGCGTTCAGAAAATTTTGGCCAGATTTTAGCAAATATATCAGGAGAACATGATGCGAAAGGAGGTACGCCCTGAATTTCATCGTCGAAGCCTTTCGAAGACGTTGCGCCTCTACGTCGAATAGTTCTCCGCCTTGGATTCTCTCTCCGAAGACGCTAACATAGTGCCACCTCTTTCGACATCATGTTCGCCTGTTACAATCTCAATTTTGGAGCGTTCAGAAAATTGTGGCCAGATTTTGGAGCGATGTATCAGGAGAACATGAAGCGAAAGGAGGTATCGCCTGAATTTCATCGTCGAAAGCCTTTCGAAAACTCTGCCCCTCTCCGATTTTCCTCGATTGTTACCGATTTCTCAGTCACCCTGTATAGTAGGGTATTTTTCACCCCTTAGGAAAGTACTCGGAACGTGAAAGCGCATCCAAATAGTATAATAAAAGTACCCTTTGATCGCCGATTTTCCTCGATCGTTACCGATTTCTCGGTCACCCTGTACAGTAGGGTATTTTTCACCCCTTAGGAAGGTACCCGGGACGCGAAACCGCGTCCAAAGAGTACAATGAATGTACCCTTTGATTGCCGATTTTCCTCGATCGTTGCCGATTTCTGAGTCACCCTGTATAGTAGGGTATTTTTCACCCCTTAGGAAAGTACTCGGGACGTGAAACCGCGTCCAAAGAGTACAATGAAAGTACCCTTTGATCGCCGATTTTCCGCGATCGTGGCCGATTTCTCTATCACCCTGTATAGTAGGGAATTTTTCACCCCTTATGAAAGTACTCGGGACGTGAAACCGCGTCCAAAGAGTACAACGAAAGTACCCTTTGATTGCCGATTTTCCGCGATCGTTGCCGATTTTTCAGTCACCCTGTATAGTAGGGTATTTTTACCCCTTAGGAAAGTACTTGGGACGTGATACCGCGTGCAAAGAGTGCAATGAAAGTACCCTTTGATTGCCGATTTTCCTCGATTGTTGCCGATTTCTGAGTCACCCTGTATAGTAGGGTATTTTTCACCCCTTAGGAAAGTACTCGGGACGTGAAACTGCGTCCAAAGAGTACAATAAAAGTACCCTTTGATCGCCGATTTTCCGCGATCGTTGCCGATTTCTATATCATCCTGTATAGTAGGGAATTTTTCACCCCTTATGAAAGTACTCGGGACGTGAAACCGCGTCCAAAGAGTACAATGAAAGTACCCTTTGATTGCCGATTTTCCTCGATTGTTGCCGATTTCTGAGTCACCCTGTATAGTAGGGTATTTTTCACCCCTTAGGAAAGTACTCGGGACGTGAAACCGCGTTCAAAGAGTACAATAAAAGTACCCTTTGATCGCCGATTTTCCTCGATTGTTGCCGATTTCTGAGTCACCCTGTATAGTAGGGAATTTTTCACCCCTTATGAAAGTACTCGGGACGTGAAACCGCGTCCAAAGAGTACAATGAAAGTACCCTTTGATTGCCGATTTTCCTCGATTGTTGCCGATTTCTGAGTCACCCTGTATAGTAGGGTATTTTTCACCCCTTAGGAAAGTACTCGGGACGTGAAACCGCGTCCAAAGAGTACAATGAAAGTACCCTTTGATTGCCGATTTTCCTCGATTGTTGCCGATTTCTGAGTCACCCTGTATAGTAGGGTATTTTTCACCCCTTAGGAAAGTACTCGGGACGTGAAACCGCGTTCAAAGAGTACAATGAAAGTACCCTTTGATCGCCGATTTTCCGCGATCGTTGCCGATTTCTCTATCACCCTGTATAGTAGCGAATTTTTCACCCCTTATAAAAGTACTCGGGACGTGAAACCGCGTTCAAAGAGTACAATGAAAGTACCCTTTGATTGCCGATTTTAGTTCTCCGCCTTAGATTCTCTTTCCGAAAACGCTAACTTAGTGCCACCTCTTCCGACATCATGTTCTCCTGTTACAATCTCAATTTTGGAGCGTTTAGAAAATTTTGGCCAGATTTTAGCAAATGTATCAGGAGAACATGAAGCGAAAGGAGGTATGCTCCGAATTTCATCGTCGAAGGCCTTTCGAAGACGCTGCGCCTCTACGTCGAATAGTTCTCCGCCTTGGATTCTCTTTCCGAAGACGCTAACTTAGTGCCACCTCTTTCCACACCATGTTCTCCTGTTACAATCTCAATTTTGGAGCGTTCAGAAAATTTTGGCCAGATTTTAGCAAATGTATCAGGAGAACATGAAGCGAAAGGAGGTATGCTCTGAATTTCATCGTCGAAGGCCTTTCGAAGACGCTGCGCCTCTACGTCGAATAGTTCTCCGCCTTAGATTCTCTTTCCGAAGACGCTAACTTAGTGCCACCTCTTTCCACACCATGTTCTCCTGTTACAATCTCAATTTTGGAGCGTTCAGAAAATTTTGGCCAGATTTTAGCAAATGTATCAGGAGAACATGAAGCGAAAGGAGGTATGCTCTGAATTTCATCGTCGAAGGCCTTTCGAAGACGCTGCGCCTCTACGTCGAATAGTTCTCCGCCTTAGATTCTCTTTCCGAAGACGCTAACTTAGTGCCACCTCTTTCCACACCATGTTCTCCTGTTACAATCTCAATTTTGGAGCGTTCAGAAAATTTTGGCCAGATTTTAGCAAATGTATCAGGAGAACATGAAGCGAAAGGAGGTACGCCCTGAATTTCATCGTCGAAGCCTTTCGAAGACGCTGCGCCTCTACGTCGAATAGTTCTCCGCCTTAGATTCTCTTTCCGAAGACGCTAACTTAGTGCCACCTCTTTCCACACCATGTTCTCCTGTTACAATCTCAATTTTGGAGCGTTCAGAAAATTTTGGCCAGATTTTAGCAAATGTATCAGGAGAACATGAAGCGAAAGGAGGTACGCCCTGAATTTCATCGTCGAAGCCTTTCGAAGACGCTGCGCCTCTACGTCGAATAGTTCTCCGCCTTAGATTCTCTTTCCGAAGACGCTAACTTAGTGCCACCTCTTCCGACATCATGTTCTCCTGTTACAATCTCAATTTTGGAGCGTTTAGAAAATTTTGTCCAGATTTTAGCAAATGTATCAGGAGAACATGAAGCGAAAGGAGGTATCTTGTAATTTCACCATTGAAGGCGTTGCCTTGAAGTAGCGAACAAGAGCTGCGCCTTCTAAAGGCCTTTTACCATGGAAATCATAGGGTTGGAATTTGGATAGGAATTTGTAAAAGGTATTTGTAACTAATAATACAGTTCTTTCCCAATTTTTTTCCACTTTATTTGCATAAAAGGCCTTTTTTACAGTGTTACAATATTGTATAATTTCATTTTACTTTTTGTATAAAATCACTATCTTCTTCATGTTCATTGTTGAGGTTGACAGCTTTCCATCGTTTGTCTCATTTAAAGTTCCTGGCCTCGGAGAAATGTTCCCAAGATTTATCTGCAAGAAGAAGAAAAATATTTTCATTAACCTGATTTGTCTATTATGTATAGAAAATACGACAAATATTACAATATAATTTCATGTAAAACGTATAAAGAATTTAATTATCTTCCCAATTTAACCTTTCGCCCGAATTAACCGAAAATTCGCTCCTCGAAGTGGCAGAAATTATAAGCCTAACTAAGAGACTGTACAAATGTTTATTACGCGTTGTATTTATATAATATTTCTGATCGAAATTTATAGAAATACGTGCAAATTATGCTTGTATCAAAATTTATTAATAAACGGAATTATACAACATGTTTCTTGAAATTAGTCGTAACATTCAGGCCGTTATAGATTTTAAATGTTTTCGATAAGATTTCATTTTAATTCCTATCACGCGTAGCGTTACAATCTGAACAGACGAGGTATATACCTCGTCTGTGCAATCTGTTTCAAGACTTAACCGGTAACGTTGCATGCGACACTAAAATGGTAAGGGGGTCCTAGGACCCCCCAAACCGGTGACAGAAAAATACATTGTTTGATAGTTCTATTCTATACCTCGTCTGTGGTTATATTGCGCGATCTGTACATTATACAACATTGCGTTGATAAGGTAGGGAATGATATCAAAATGGTAAAAAAAAATTTCAAGTCGCCAAAAATCCTTCTCGCAAACATTATTTCTATACAAAATGAAACTGTTTCCAAAATTTCAGCCAATTTGGAGCATGGAGGTTTTCGGAAGTTTAGCCTTAGTTTCAATTCTAACCGCTAGTAAGATTGCAATCGAGTTCCACTCTCAATCGATAACGGTGCACGAGACACGAAGGTGGTAACAAATATTTATGTTCTGTGTGTTGTCTATACTATACCTCATCTCTGATATAACCTATAAAACCAGCGTCAACGTGGTCGTCGTAATATAAACATGTTTGCTTTGTCGGAAAGTTGAGTATTTGTACTGGAAATTTAATTAACAATTCAGAACAATGCGTTTCGCAAAGAAATTGCAACGAGCGCGGCTGGAAAAGGAAAGAGCTTTGTACGTTCGTTTGCCGCATGTGATTCGAAAGCAAGAGGACGTAGCGAAACTGTTTACTGGCGACTTTAAAGTTAAGCTTCTTCGGCAATCCAGTAGACACTGCTACGTGGTATTCCCCGATGTCGAGGAGAAAATGAGAAACTTGAATGCCACAAAAAACACCGTGATAAATGGGAAACGCGTAGTAGTGTCGTCAGCGATTACGAAGCGTAAAAAGGAGCCGCATAAAATAATGAGGAAAAAGATCGTAATGCCTAAAGTAAAACATGATGTAAAAGTCACGAGGACGTAAGTATTTCTTTGTTATTGTGATTAGTAACCTCCTGCACATATTAAAAATGCTGTTTCTCAACAGAATGTTTGTGTCAAACATCAAATGTGGAACAAAACTGGCCGAACTTAAGGCAGCTATTCCAGGTTGCGTGGCTGTTAAAATGTTGAAACCGTATTCACAAAATTTCAAGTATGTAGTTACTCCCTAAGGCATTGTTATTTACAAATTTCCAAATGAGACTATAATACATGGAATTTTTTTAAACCACACTTTCAGGAGCGCGATAATTAAGATGGAAAGTGCCCAGCTAGCAGCTGAGTATTTGAAACAAATGAGAGAATCGCCTATTGTTGGAGGACACACATTGAGGATAAATCCTGATACCAGAACTAGGCACAGAAATCCAAAGTCCAGTGCTAGTCTGAAAATTTATGATGGTGAAGCAGAAAGTGCAGAACAGCCCAGTAAAAAACGACAGAATGAAACTTTAGATCACATTGTACTGGAAAACAAGTCATAAATTTCAATATTTACTTGACATATAATATTGTTATTTTTATAGTTATAAATTAATTTATAAGTGAGACTACTACAACGAAAGTATTGTATAAAGACACTGTAATCTTCTGTTACCTATACAATTACGAATAAAGTACTCGTTTTTTTATAAAGTGCAAATGTTTTTCATTGAGCCCAACTCCCTAGTGAATAGAGCAGCCTTATTTTCTAATCACACGTACTTCGCGATTCAGAAAGAAGTGTAAAGGTTAACGGCGAGGTGGGACAAGAAAGCCATACATATTAATCGCGGTCATTAAATACAAAGAAAAGGTGCTCGCGGTACGCTACTATATATAATCGCGCCGTTAAATGTATATACAGACATTTCCGAGAAAATTACGCAACATCTGCCGAGGAGGGAGTACAAGTTCCACATTGAAAAATGTGTATCCATAGAAAATGTGGAGTATTTGATACATATACTTAGAAGAATTACAGAAAGATCAACGATCAAGGTGAAATCTTCTTTCCTGTTCAGTGGAAGGATACTATACGCGATGCAGGCAGAGTCTGTCAATTCACTCGAGCGCGTAATGTGACGCGAGGAACGTTATCGTATAATAAGGTGTATCAAAGAGTAGAAGTATCAAGTTTCACGAATCAAGCAGAAGTGTCGTCTACTTCCTGTTCTCCTACCAGGAACCCTCAGATTTATATCAAGCTTAAGAAAAGTACATCAGAAATTAAACTCGCACTCAACGTTTCAATCCCGATTTCTTCGTAAATTTATAAGTGCTTATAAAGATCGCCTTGCAAGATCCTTCTTCGAGACGCGGGTGGAGCATAGAATAACGTCAGGTGAGTCTTTCATTGTTAAAAAATACTTTTATTTCATTTGAAAATACACCTCTGAATAAAAAATCTAAATCAAGTCCCCACGTAATATAACAGCAGTTCCTTTACCCGATGACACGTAGGCTTCACGGTAAGTTGCGCGGCTGCTTTATAGAATATTGATTTGCAATAAAAAGGAATACCCGCTTTTAATAAATTTAATCGGGGCGGGTGAAACGGCTCGGGAACTTTATCGGTCAACCGCTAGGTAGCGGAAAATAACCCCGATCGGGTAGTTTTGTTTAGAATCGTAAGAATGTGGTTGATGGTACCTACCACAGACGTGGCGTAGAATAGACTTTACATCCAATGTAAATTTTTGCCACAAGATTGGGGGGTCCAAAGCCTCTTACCATTTTCTGTGTCGCATGCAACGTTATCGATTCAGAGTGGAATTCGATCGCAATCCTACTGACGGTTAGAATTCCAACTAAATATGGTGTAAATTGATTTTTACCTACACACGGAAATGCTGTTAACTTACGACACAGTCGAGTGTCCTCGCGTGTGTGTGCTTCTTCGCACGCAGGATACGCGCGCACACAGTGAGACATCTCTCGAGAGCTCGGCATGAAGTAACCAATAAGCGATTTGCCAGTCTAATCGTTCCAACGTCATTGCATAACTCGCGTTGCTTTTTAAACCAATTATTTAATGCGCTGCGTGCAATGATTTTGCACTTGGAGGCGTTTACCGATCGATGTCACGCGCGTGTGGTGACGCCGACCGAAAATGCGTATGGGCGTGATAACGCCGGCGAGTTCTGCGTATTCGATGCACACCAGAACTAACCTAAGAAAGAGAAGGCTTCTCGCTGCGCGATCGTAACGAGAAACATAGATTCCCGTGAATGAGTATGAGCGGTAAACTCCGTTCCCGTTACATCGAGCCGCGACTTCGACGCGCTCGAGACGTTGTCGCCCGTATTCCGCGACGTCCGTGATAACTCGCGTATAGGTTAGCCCTCTGCCTCTGGGCAGCATCCATCGACCGTTTACAATCTGTCATTTAGACCCGACACTTTGTAAATCGTAATGTAACGTTATAAATAGAAGCACAGAGCGGACGTTCCGATGGATGTAACGCACGTCTTTTGCCATGTATTTTATAATAACCAGACCTCACGATACGTTCCTGTTGAAAGGCAATACCGAATCCCACGGATCCGAAGGTAACTTTATACGAGCCCTCCATTTATCTAACATTTTATCAATATTTACTCTATAAATAGCTCGTGTAAATATTTTTTAACGAATAGTCGTGATATCATCTGACGCATACAATCGGCGTGCGATAATAGAAGTGTACAAAGTTGCACAGTTATTCCGTCGATCCTAATGGCAAATAGTTTTCTCCGCGCGTAAAAAACGGGGATTCATATGAATACTCGGCGTTTCTTTCTGTTCCAGCAATCTCTAGGAATGAGAGCGATTCCACTTCGGTGTAACATTTGACTTGTACATCTACAAAATTCAAGAGACAAGAGATCCAGTCCAATGCATTTGTCGCTAAATGCCTGTGTTCCGTGCATGAGGAATAATGTTTCGGATTAATGTATATTTGTGTATAACCTGACTGCATTGAAAATGCAAGCCAAGAAGCGTTATTTATTATTATTCGTAACATGCGCGTTTCTTGGTTACTGTTACTTCGGCGGTTACCGGTTAAAAAGTGAAAAGTGGCCGGGCAGATCTCAGTTGCCTTACGAGCGATTGCCTTCATATTTAAGTTTAAACGAAGAATTCTACGACAAGGATTTAAGGACGTCGAACGGAAACTCGCTTATGTCCCACCGTACGAGCCGGTGCCGCATGGAGACGTGCTTTGACTTTACCAAATGCAAGCAAGGTTTCACGGTGTATGTGTATCCAGTCGAGGATGTGATAAGCCCATTATACCAAAAAATATTAAATGTTATTACGGAATCAAGATATTATACGCCGGACCCAGCTCGAGCCTGTATATTTGTATTAGCTCTTGATACGTTAGATAGAGATCCGTTGTCCACAGAATTTGTGCACAATCTTCCCGCCAAACTGATGCGCTTACCATATTGGAACAACGGAAGGAATCATTTGATATTTAACTTGTACTCCGGAACGTGGCCCGATTACGCGGAGGAGGCGCTGGCCTTCGATTTGGGATACGCCATACTCGCGAAAGCTAGCATGTCTATATTCAGGCACAGGCCGGACTTCGATGTGTCTATACCGTTGTTCGGGAAGCAGCACCCGGAGCGTGGCGGCGAGCCAGGCCAAGCTTTAGAAAATAATTTTCCAAATAATAAAAAGTACGTCGCAGCTTTCAAGGGTAAAAGATACGTCCATGGGATAGGTTCCGAGACCAGAAATGCTCTTTACCATTTACACAATGGGAAAGACTTGGTGTTCGTCACGACTTGCCGGCACGGCAAAGCGTGGAAGGAGATGCAGGACGAGCACTGTCAGCAAGATAATCAGGAATACGATACGTGGGTAGAAAGTATTCGAAGAGGAACTGTTTGAAACAGAGGTCAGACTTTTATACTCGATTTTATGATTCCAGATACGATTATGAAATTCTATTGATGAATGCTACTTTTTGTCTCGTACCACGAGGAAGAAGACTCGGTAGTTTTCGTTTTTTAGAAGCTTTAAGAGCTGGGTGCATTCCAGTTATACTAAGTAACGGCTGGGCGCTTCCATTTCACGAGCGCATCGATTGGACACAAGCTGTTATATTTTCTGACGAGAGACTGCTGCTTCAAGTAATCGAAATGGAATTGCGACTTTGTTGGTAAAAGTATAACACTGAAGCCTAACGAGATCCTATCATTCCAGATTCCAGATATAGTGCGGTCTGTGTCCAATGTACAGATCCTTAAATTACGGCAGCAGACCCAATTCCTCTGGGAGCGATACTTCTCATCGATAGAAAAGATCGTGTTTACAGTATTCGAGGTAATCGCGCGAGAGCTAGGGAACGGCCACAAGCCCGCGACGCCGATCATCTAAATTCGTAATCACCATTTCAGAATATTCGCGAACGTTTACCTTGGGAAGGTAGCAGAGAGAAACTCGTTTGGAACACTAGTCCTGGAGCGTTAGCGATATTGCCGCAGTTTGCTGACAGTCAGCAAGAACTTCCGTTTTCAAAGAGTAACCCGGGTAACACCTTCACTGCCATCATCTACTCGCAGTTGGGATCTACTGCCGTTCTTTACCGTCTGCTGAAAAGCCTCGCGAAAAGCAAATACCTAGATAAGGTGAGTGGCGACGGTGCCCTTGCCTCTCCTTTCCATCGCGGGCCAATAACAAACTCCTGCGTTATCTTGCAGATTATTCTAATGTGGAATTCGGATGTTCCGTTACCAAGGAAGCCACGTTGGCAAGGGATCAAAGCGCAAATACACGTCGTTACGGTCGACGGTATATCGCAACGTTTCTATCCTCATCCGTTAATCAAAACTAGTGCCATATTATCGCTGGACGAAGACGCCACACTCAATACGGACGAAATCGATTTCGCCTTTACTGTTTGGCGTTTGTTCCCCGATAGAATAATCGGATACCCAGCTAGATCGCACTACTGGGACGACTCTAAGGTAAGCGGAGTTGGATGGGCAAATGTTTTTTTGTCAAGCGCTGGCGAAGTTCTTCACGATTCTATTTTGTCGTTTGAAGCGTTCGTGGGGTTACACAAGCAAATGGACAAATGACTATAGTATAATTCTAACTGGTGCCGCTTTTTATCACCGTTACTACAATACTTTATATACCGAATTACTCAGCTCGACGCTTCACAAGACTGTCGAGCAGTCGCAAAATTGCGAGGACATACTCATGAATTTTTTAGTGAGCCACGTTACTCGAAGACCACCGATCAAAGTAACGCAACGGAAATTGTATAAAGATACTACGGTGGCTGGAATCAGGTGTGTATCACGTACCCTCCGTTCTCGTAACGACTCCATTTAAAACGCCTGCGCACAAGGGAACATCCCGAATCCGGAAGTTCAAAAAATTCTGAAACTTTGTGAATATGTAGGGAATTTTCTCCCGATTATAACGCAAATTTTTTTTGCTCTGCTGCCCAAATTCACTCTAAGGAGGTGTAATTGCCCCCTGAAAATCTGGTTATTTTCCGATTTTATGTTATAACTCGTGAACTGTAAAATAATTTTTTTACCAAATAGATCTAATTAAACGATGTAACTTTTGTCTTGAAGCTTTTTTCCTATTTCTTACAGTTCGCGAGTTATAACACAAAATCGGAAAATAGTTGAATTTTCAGGGGTTAATTTCACCCCCTTCGAGTGAATTTGGACAGCAAACAAAAATTGCGTTGAAATCAGGAGGAAATCCCCTACAGTTTCATAATTTTTTGATTTTCCGGGTTCGGGATCTTGTCAAGTGCATATTCTTTAAGTGACTTTTCCCACCAAGTTCCCTCCGTCTTTCCCTCTTTGATTCAGTGATCCTCTGTATCCTCGTCCTCGTCCTGCACCTTCCACGTTCACTTTGATACACAATATTGCCCGACACTCAAACTTTACGCGTTTATTTTCCACTTTTGCGAACGAAAATTCATCAGACACAAGACCGTTCGAAGCTAACGGAAGAACTACATCGTTCCATAGATCTTTCGATAATCGCAATATAGATTTCGATAATCGAGAAGTTGTTGACCCGTTAGTACCGCGAACTTCCGCTAGGATTCCAAATTAACCTATGCGCGGTGTGCGTTTTGCTGTTTAACGGTTTATGAATATGAGTTGGTGTTAATTTTCAGATCCCCATGGAACGATCCAGACCACTTTATACAACGGCAGACGTGCATGAACACGTTCGTAGCTGTTTTCGGGTACATGCCGCTGTTGCGATCCAATATGAGGCTCGACCCGGTTCTGTTCAAAGACTCTGTAAGCAACCTGCGCAAGAAGTATAGGCAAATTGAACTAGTTAGTAATTAGAATTATATACAAGGTATTTTATCAGTTACGCAATTATCTACCCTCGGAACGAGCATCCTATATAGCCTCGAACGTTTCGAACGATGGCGCGAATCGCTGTTACGGTTACGCGCGTGCGCGCGACCGCGCGGGAATTCTGAGGCTATTTCAAGCGTGTAGGGAACACTTACGCCGTTGTAAGTCACTATGCACCGCCGTGTTATCGGCGGTCGTCTGGCAGCGAATTAATGAAGGTCTTTCATTCTCGATGAGATGCCAATACTCTGCGCTTTTATGTAATCGCGAATGAATTTTGTACAAAAAAAAACTAATAGGATACCTTACGACACTGTTCGAATTCAAGTCGGGCCACGGCAGGCGAACCGTCGGGCAACCGCCATATTCAATTGATGTACATAAGAGTCGTTTCATAGTTATTAATAAAACGAAAGCGAAAAAAAGAAAGAGGTGAGAGGAAAGGGGAAATTATTTGATATATTCTTCGACGTTCGAACCGGTCTTTCAAGCTGCGCGAGATGTATCCTAATCGTGGTCGATCGATCGCTCGAAATCGAATTCGCGAGACGCTTATTTTCAAGAACGTAGTTCTGTACTCTGTCCGAGTAAATCGAAGTTCGCGCAGCTCGCGGTCCTGAATTGTCTGAGAGCTTTCGTGACTTCTTTCTGTATCTTGTTATTATCCCGTACTTTTTTTATACAGATTATTGTCTTATTAGAAAAGTTTCCCAATACTTCCTTTGTTTGTCAAACGTACGCACGTATCGCGGCTTCGCTGTGCGCCTCGGTGCGCAGATTATATTCGTAAGTTGTAATCGAGTAACATAGAAGGTATTCCAAGGTTTCACGTATCGCTGTGCGTAAGAACGTTCGCGCGTTACATATTTCCGTTGGCGCGCACGTTTCGTCTGTTCCGTTTGCGTTCTAACGAGCTCTCAGGAGACCCTTAACAGGAAGTAAGAAATTACTTGTGACAATATATCGCAAGTACGTCTAGTCGTTTATGTTCATTTACATTGGTACGCTCGAGAGAGAGGTAAATGATTCGCGATAGGTAAACTCGGCACCGCATTTGCGTTTCCGCGGCATAAGCAGCCAGAGAATCATGTACATACATCCATGTACATATATGCGCACAGTATATATGTGACACGTTCGTAATTATCATGTGATATATTCGTAATCATCGGAGGCAGGATTTTGTAATTCCAATGGCATTTTTTTCTGTTTCAAGAACGTTAAGTATCAGTGATTTCGATAGTCGAAGGGTCGGCAGGAACGAAGAATCGATCCCTCAAACGAACTCTTCCCCTCCGGTCGTGGAATGTTCTTGGTACCTATATGAAATTAGAATACTTTGGTATTAGTACCCTTTGTATAATTAAGGGACGCCTTCGTGAATCCAGTTGCATCTTTTTTCCTGCAAACTCTTCAACCCCCCCCCCCCCCCCCCCCCCTTCAGTTTCGTTACGTACGTAAACTGTGCAAGGTGATCGCTTCTGCTCCGAACAAATGGTACACACGCCGCTCGTTACGGTACCAAGATATTACTTTTAATTCTATCAGATGGGTATTTTATCATTAACGTAGACGGTTGACCTTCACTTAGCGAATCGATGGTTTACATTAATTCCAAGCTGATTGTCGATGATATGTAATTCTTATTGCGTCAGGATAATGTGTATTTGAACAAATATTGATGATTTTATATGGCCGAGAAAATAAAGTTTTTATACAAACCTACCACCACCGTCTCTTTAACTGCAACATCTACCTATTCTGTCTCTATCGTCACCCTCCTCACACTCCAATTAAAATCGGTATTAATCCTCTGGGCTCGCCGTAAACCACCGTGGAACGTCCCTTGCCGCGAAACACAATACCCAACTGAAAATTCCTCGCCGCGGAGTAGAGGCACGAATAATGTGCCGAGCTTTTACGGTCGTTCGCTCGCGGGCCGTCAGAAGTAACCCCCTGGCTGGTTCGGTGCCGGAGTAGAGGAAAGATCGGCGTTAAGACTTTTCTCTCCCGGCTGGCCACGGTAAGCCGAGAATGGTTTCAGGGTTACCGATACCGGGAGACGGAAAAATGTGATGGAAGGAAGGCGGATTTCGTGGTGGAAGGCGGCCGAGCTCGGTGTACCGTGTCTACCTCCACCGTCGCGACCACCACCATCGGGTACGCAGCCACCACCATGGGGCCTGGTGATCGGCGCGAGCAGGTATGGTGGTGGCCACGCGGTATAGCGCAACAACACTCCCTTCTTCTTTGTTGCTGCTGGTTTGCTAGAAAGGTGACTATGCCAAGAAGACAGGAGGTATTGAGCACGCCTTGCGTATACCCAGTCACCTTTCTCTCCTCGTGACCGTAGCATATGTTCTGCGACGTCGATGGAGCTCGCGCGGCTTTGAACGGCGCCACATCGTGAAGCTGCTGCCTCCACCTCCCTTTCGCTTCTCTGGTCTCTATCCCCCACCGGGGTGGATTTTTACCGAATTCTCCAGCGAGAACAAGCCCGGCCCGGTGGCCGCCAGTGTTCGCTCGGCAGGGATCGGGGCACGGTAAAAACGTAAATCGGCGAGAAGAGACGAAAGGGAAGTTCGCCGCGGCGGAGCAACGTCGCGAGGAATCGGCCCGCCTTCACGCGATATCCCCTCGGTTTCACCCGGCTGTCGTTCTCGATCCTCGTCGCGCCCGAGGCGTATGTGCGCGGACCCCGCGGCGTTCCAGTAACGAGTCACCTGGTCACCCCTCGCCCGGGAGATCTTCGCCGTTCCGAGTGGTCAGGATCAACGGCTCAGAGACGAACATGATCATCGCGAGCAGCGCGCTGCTCCTGCTGGCGCTCGCGTCCGCAGTGGGTGAGTACCGAGCCTTCTCCATATTTCTCGTCCTGCGGCTCTCTTTCGGCTGCTACCAGAGACGGAGCGAGGCATCGTTACTATTCTAGCTCCCTTACGTCACTGGGCAGAACCGTCATATTCTTGCTATCTTTCTTTTCCTTCGACGCCGCATAGTTGGAACTGCAAACAGTGCAAATGTGGAGGCTCGTGTCGCGCGGAGTTCGTTTCGCGCGTACAGCTTTAAATGACTCCCGAAGGTCGGTGAAGAAAACCGATCGTAGCGGTGAACGTCGCGTCGGCGCGGGACAAACTTGTATTCAAATATCTCGAATAGTTTGCGTTACATAATGCTCAAGATGATATTTTGCCTGATGCGCAGTGAGCATTGAGAAAATGTGGAAGATGCACTTTTAGAAACAAGTGGCGTCTTTAACTGAACTTCAACCCGTTTTGGAGGAGACAAATGTCGCAATGTTTAAATCGTCGAACGGTGTCTATTGGGTACTTGACCATAAGTAGTACCTGGATATATTCATTATTAAATAAAAATTTACGTAAACGAAGCCTTTGGTACTTTGAAGCTCAGAGACCGTAGCTGTGGCGAACCAGTTCGCTGGCTCGCCCGTTCGCATTAGCCGCGAAAATGTCAGTTTACGTAATGCATCGGCTCGTTGGATAACTGGATACACGCGGAAATCAAGCAGAGCGCCTTTGGTCCCCGAGGGTGTGCCCCAAGGGTGCGCGAGAACCTCTTTTTCCCCATCGCGCTCGGTTCCCTTCTAGACCGGGCCCAAATACGGTGACACGCTCTAAAATGCTTCCTCGAATAGCCAGATCGGCTTAATCCGTTTGGGCCGCATTGGGAAAAATCCGCTGCTCGTTAGCGGCTCTTATCTGCGGCCGTTCGGAATACTCGCTATCGCTTTTGAATATCCCTCGCTACTTTTTAAGGAAACGCGCCCGGAGTCGTTCCTCCGCGTAGCCGTTCGGCGGGTGTACCTTTGTCCCTTTCCTCCGCCAGCAGAAGAATCGAAATTACTTCACCGGCTGGCTCGGGTCGGCAGGTATTCAGGTCACCCGCTGGAACTTCGGTTTACTAAGTATTTCGTAGCGACGCGGCACTAACAAGTACAATCCAATTTCGTGGCTTTTAATTTTCGTCGATTCAGCCAGGCGCCTCCGTCAATGTTTGCGGCCAGCGTGGCGGGCGGTTTCGCAAAGGCGGTCGTTTCGCATGCGAAAGCCAGCTACCGTGTTGCTGGATTGCGAGAGTTTCTCCCGGTCGAAGCGAACAATCAGCAGAGACCGAGCGTAATAGCGGGAACAAATTGTTTTCGAATTTTCGTGAATTACTCCACGGCTTGGCAAATCGCCGGGGACGTTGCGCTCGTTCCAGGGGAACGGTCCTGGTAAACGCGACCCGCATCTAGTGATCACAAGCGGCGAACCTGTTGCGAGGCTGGTAACCGATCGTGCCGTGGCGATCGTATCGTGGGAGATCCCATTAGCGAATTAAAATCGACGGAGCGACTCGCAACGGCCCGAGATGGTGGAGATGCAGACAAAGGGGGACGTTGGCAGGATTGTAGGAGATTTCGTTAACACGGCTGACGAGGCTCGCCGTGGAAAACGATCCCTTTGCGAAACCGTTCGCCGGAGGTGCTCGCGCGGCTCAGGATAGAATCAGAAATCCGTTCCCATCGGTTAACGAGGAACGAGAACGCCGTGGCGTACATCCGCCGTCGGCCCTAGCCGCCTGTGAACTTTGATAGGCAGAACGATATTAAATTTATACCGCTTGGGAAATCGATGGCTTCACACTCATCGCAGACATTACTTTCGAGGACGTTCCCTTCGAAACGCTGAGAGGCTTTCCTAGGAATCCATTCGACGCTTCCTGGGGGACCTTCGGTACACGCGCATCGCTGGAATCATCGCGACAGCCGCGATTACCGTTCGCGGACGTTCTCCGCGCGCTCGCAACGGCACGCGAGTTAATAGAACGCACGGGTCCGTGGGATACCTGGCCTTCGACGGTGGTTTTGACATCTTTCCCTCGGCAGAGGCACGCACGCCGCAGCTCGAAGAAGATGTTGTCCGTGGAAACAGCTGAGCGGTGCCACGTGGCCGCGCGACGGGTATTCAAATTTCCTGGATCCCTCCGGGCCCTTCCGCCCGTTCCTTCTCATCCGACGTGGATCGCGGAGAAATTAGAATACCCACGGTCTCCCTGGGCGAAGCCTCGTGGGCGAGAGCAGCGGGCGAATAACATTACCGCAGCGATTAACGCGCTCGCGTTCCTCGACGAATTGAAACGAAGATCTCATTAAGGTGGCAACGACGTGCCGGGGATGGTAATGGATGGAGAAGAGGGGAAATTGTCTTTGTGCTTGGTGAAATTGCCGAGGTGGATCCCGGGGGATCGAAAATCCCAGGATGCTGCAAGTGGTTGCGGTTTCGCGCGTAGGCGCCACGTTCGCCGCCCGGTAACGTCCGCCGCTATCGAGTAATTTACTGTCAGGATGCAGTTTACGCACCGTAATTTATCCGCCCCCCCCAATCTCGGCCCCCGCCGTCAAGGACTCGGATAGAAATACATATTACCGAGATTACGTTTGGGCGGCGAACGGGGCGCGGCTCGAGGAAATCTCTTTAAACCGGTCGGATTTTTCAGCGGCCCATGATACCCTACCATTCCCCTGGTTTTCCATTATCGCGCGGCGCAACATTGAAACGGCGAAGGCTTCTTCGCCGAGATCCAGGCTTTCGAATAACTCGCTTGCTTCGCGATGAATGGGGCAGGTCTTTTAATAGTCCTCGGGACCTTTGAAGCAGGATCTCGAATAGGGTGGAACATATTTTTAAACTTTTTGTAAAAAATAAAATCGAGCAGAATATGAACATAATTGATCTATTAGATTAGGGGTAGCTTAATGATGGTGAAATTTCCAATGTACGTGATAATTGAGGGGCCAAGTGGAAAACAGGCACATGCGTATCGTAATTTTTTTTATGAATTTTTTTTCCTAAAAATTTTCGTATTTGTTGTTTTCATATATTATTCAAAACATCACAGTTTGTAGTTTAATGTTCATAGACTTCTATAAAATCTTACAAAGTTCTCAAAAATATGTATAATTCTTTCTGAAAAAAATTGTGGATCCTTAAGAAACGAAAATTTATGCTTATTATGGCATGTGCCTGTTTTCCACTGAGCCCTTCACTTATATGGAAGGGAACGCTAGAAATTTTCATAATAATTTTCATCTAAAATGTAAAAAATAATTTTTTCCCTTATTTAATCTACGACTCCCATATTTATTAAGTCGGCGCCAGATTTACACAATGCAAATGACTTAAAAAATATGACAGTCGTAGATTAAATAAGGGAAAAAATTATTTTTAACATTTTAGTGCAATTTTATTTTTTTGATGTCAGTTTTAATTTTTCTTTAAATTTTTTTATTTTTATCTTTTTAGTTTTGTATATATTGACGCAACATGTTGAGTAGATATGCGCGTACGTACATAAAATAACAATAATTAGGTGACAATAGTCTTTATTATTCACCAGAACTGGAAAAATATTGGGCCAATGTTGATGCATTGTAGGATGGGACCACCGGGGAATCGCTCTCTTTCGAATAAAAAAAAGATCAATAAAATCGGTCCATATGCCGAGGAGTTATGCGGGGACAAACATAAAAAAAAATACAAACTGGTCGAATCTATAACCTCCTCCTTTTTGAAGTCGGTTAAAAATATGGCCACTACATGTTGAATTTTCATAATTTCTATAATCTTTGACTCACTTCAGCAACCCCTAAACATAAGAAAGTATTGCTCAAAGTTTTTATATTTAAGGAAACTTAATTTTTAGGATACCTTAATTTTTTTCCAACTTTCAAGTCCCACCCTAATCTCGAGCCAATTTTATCCCTCACACAGTGCTCGGAAATCTTTAGACTCGCGTTCCGCTCGGCGACAAAGAATCGCACTAGTTCGTACCCCGCCAATTAAAATGATCCGCGAGATTCCAGCCTCCGATCGAGCGTTTCATAAAAATTCATATGACTTTCGGACGACCGGGGCGTTCCGAGTAAAAGAGAAATCGGCTCGTTAATCGTTCCAATTATCAGGGAATAAAAGTGGTTCCCTCCTCCGGATCCCGTCTCGATCATTCTCGCCGCGCAATCCCTCAACGAGAATTATGAACACGGTGTTGGGGGCGAAGGGATCTCGGTACAAGGATCGGGCACAATCGTCCCGCCAACAGGATCCTCTGTTAAACCGGACCACGCAGGCATCCGCGACTTTAATTCGCCGCGACTGTTCCCTTAAGCGGCCGGATCACAAGCGTACCCTGTAACCCAGCCGGCGATATTTTATCCCGCGGACAGCCCGATGGTTAAATTATGTTCGCGCGGTGCACTAAAACTGATACCTCGAGCGGTGCGCGCCCTGGTCCCGAGGAATACGATACCCGGCACGGTCTGGACACGTACCACGGCTATTATCCTTTCCCGAGTGCACCCGCGCCGCGTTTCCACCGCGCAATTATCCAAGGAATTCGCCCGCGGCGCCCCGCTCGGCCAATCATACCTTCCCGTGTTTATCGAGGCCTAAGGAAACCCTCGTCGTAACGTAAAATAGGTACGAATCGGTGCAGGACGAACTCGCCTCGCGACACCTCGGCCTCCCTCGCGGAATCGCCTCTTGACGGCCGTGTTATGCGCGGCGCGGTCGTTCTCCGCGAGTACTCGCAGCGATCAAAGTCCTTCTTCCCGGAGGATATCCAATATCGCGGCTATCGCACGCTTGTAATTCCGTCTGTTAGCGCGGGTGGAGCGAGGGGCACGACGGGTACGAGGGGAATCCGTACACAGGGTCGAGGCCCGTGCAAGCTCGCCGCTTTGTGTCGCGGAGGAACGTCCCAGGGCCATTATCCTTCCCTCGGGGATTCCATCAGCACCCACACTCTCGTTGCACGCTTGTTCGCAATTACCAGGGGAATTCACCGCGGCGGACATAGGTTATGCCATGAGCCGCGGCGCGTTGCCTATTACGCTCCCTCCGCCGCGTTATCCGTCGATGTCCGCGGGCCTCACGCTGCTCGCCAATTACCTGGGGAATTTACCGTGGCCAATGCACCGATATCAGCCCCTCCACCGTCCATTATCCTCGGGCCGCCGACTGGTTCCGCCGCGGCAGCAACAATAACAACAACGCGAGCTATCCGCCACGCTGGGTAATTTAAAATCGTCGCTGACAACTCGCGAAACTCCTCGACTTCGCTATTAAACCGCGAGAACCGTCAACGCGTTACGGCTCGTCTAATTACGCGAGCGGGTAACGTTACGCTGTGCTACGTCAGTTGGGTTTAAGGATACATGCGCTGAGGATCACTGGACGGCTCTAATCCGCCCTGCTAAAAGCCCTGTTACCCGTTACGACCGCAGCGGTAATGCGCGGCCGCGTCGTAAAACGCTCGGAACAATACGCGGAGGGAACGGTTAATCTTTGCTCGGAGCGGTAATAATTTGTAGACCGGCTATCAGTTTTAACAGCGATCGATCGATCACTGCGAATCCATATTTGGACGGCTATCATACTTACGGTAACCAGAATGGCCATTTCTGCCGCGCACTTGTGTGCACAAGCCGTGTTACTCTCACTTGAACTTGGCGCGGACTCGTTGCCAGGAGGACTAAGCACCTCGCGATCCTTCGTTTACAACGTTTTTATAGCCCGACGATCTGCGCGCGCGGACCCTTCGCCGTCGTCGATTATCAAATGTCAGGCGTCCAGGATTCCTTGTCATCGCGTCAGTGCGCCATTCTCTCGCTGTCGTCTCACCAAACAAGGCAGTCTCTGTTCCGCGACGAACACGGTGCATTGTGCACGAGTGGAGAGTTGGGTGGCCCTTATTTTCAACCTGCGATTTATTTTGCTCTCACCCACTAATACGGTTCCATTTCATAAAAAGATAGTCTCTGAAAAAGATTATTGCAATCGTACAACAGGAGAGGGTACCGAGCAGGCCTTAAAGTGTAGAATTCTTCAATGGTTTGAATTTGAAGAATTTCTCAAAAATGGTAAGACCTATCGAAATTTTGTTCAAATAATATTTAAAGAGCATTCAATTGTCTACAATTAATGTGTATATAAATTTTCCGTGTTTCCAACCATTTTTGAGATAATAGCGTTGGAATATAGAGAGGTCCGCACGTCGCGCGTCCCATCTGTACGGCGTGACGTATTGTCTATACGCCGATTTCTCTATATTCAAACGCTATTATCTAAGAAATGGTTAGAAGCACGGAAGAATTATATACACAGTAATTGTAGAAAATTGAATACTCTTTAAATATTATATGAACAAAATTTCGATAGCTCTTACCATTTTTGAGAAATTCTTCAAATTCAAACTATTGAAGAATTCTAAACTTTAAGACCTGATCGGTACCCTGTTGTACGATTGCAATAATCTTTTTCAGGGACTATTTTTTTTATCGTGTGACACCGTTCTAAGGGGCGAGAGCAAAGAAATACAATAAAAAAATGTCGACACGTATAAATAAGGGCCACCATGGTGGAGAGGCGTCTGTGAAATTCTGGCGAACGTGGATCGTTTTGAACGCACACTGTGGAACTTCGAGACCTGGCTAGAAGTGTTTTTATTTTGGCGAGGGGGGTTGGAGAAGCGTTCGTCATAAATAAACCGAGAGGAGAGGGATGAGTTAGCGGCTCGTTAAAAGGGAGGCCGTTGCCGTAGGTCAGGCATTTTTCCCGCCGGAAGCGACGCCCACGCGCACGTGCGCCGCCAGGGATGTCGAAGCTTGTCCGATATGATTTAACACCGGACGATTGTCTGCCTACGTCGCGAGCAGGATATCCAGCATCGACGGGGCAGCAGTCGCCGAGCGTTATCGCGAAATCGACCAGAGTGGCGTAATGCTCCAGCGAGATAGCCACGCGCGAATTCATAGACGGTTATTTGCCATTGTTTCTAATTCGGGGCGTTGTTTAACCTTTCCACTGCGAATGGCGAGCATGTACGCCCCTGCGCGACTCTTACCCTCCCTGCAGAACAATTTAAGGGGCTAGTCTCCACGCTGGGCGCACGTTCACTTTAAACTGACTCGAATTGACTCGGTGACGCGGTCACCCGGGGAACGCCGATGGGCGTTCTGTGACAATGGTTAAGAGACGCAGACGCAGGAGTCCCGCACGTGGCGTACGCTGATGAGCGTTCAAATTGTCAGCGCGTAAGGTGTTAAGGCTACGCGTATTATTCGATGGTAAGAGGAAGACAGAGGTTGCTTACGACCCTCCTTAAAGCCTCGAGTGTTTATTTTCCCACGTTTTTTTCGCCGGCCTTGTCTCGACGCTCCAGGCATGTTTGTGTTTACGCCTCACTTCTCGGTTTCGCTGACCACGCACGTAGGGCGAGTGAGAAAAATAGGGCAGTGGGTCAACTAGTGCAGGTATCCAAATAAACAGGTTTCGCGCACCGAGGCAAGCGGGCTGGGAAAACGTGGGGATATAAGGAGCAGGACCTTCTGCGGGGTTGCGTCGAGCGTCTGTCGCGCTTTTCATTTATCTTTCCACTGATCCCATTGATGGGGGTGTGAAATGTAGATATTCCGGGCTTGGGTGCGATTGGCATATAGATGACGCTCCTTTAAGTACATTCAGAAAAGAGTAACCTCACGGAGTCGGCGTTGGGTGAATCGGTAACGCGGCTGCCCAGTAAAGAGAGGACCCGCGGAGATCGTGGGTTCGAATCCCATTACCCGAGGTTCCATTTTTCTTCTACAGAAAGGATGCAACAGCTCTATGATTGTCATTGGAAATTCCAGGCGTCTGGCACAAAATTCCAGATTCACTCTCTGGCAACGCGACAAGGATGGTTTTCTGTTACAAAATCCGGGCATTGGCCCCAATCACGTGTTCGTTCCATCTGTGCTGCTCGGTGGTCTCTCTCATCCATAGCAATTAAGCGCCCGCGTGCATAATGAATTCCGTCGGTTTCACGGTCAGCCAAATCACGCCGGCTCGTCTGCTCTGTGACCGATTTCCTACAGTAGACGATACAACCTCCAGCACACAAGCACTTGGCCCGATACCGAACGTCACGAGAGGCGTTTAAATATGGGCATGCATTCGCTTGCCCTCGAAACACATCGAGAAACGAGGTTTCACCTTCTCTTTCGTCCACTCGCGGACGCATCCTGGCCGCTTCTGTCCGCCTCTTGTTTTCACCGTCCCGAGAGCCACGTCGTCCCGGCGACGAAATCGAAACGCGCGGCGGTTCAGCATTCCGCGTTTCGCCTCATCCTTGTGCAATTACCCAGGCCGACCCATTAACGCAATTATCCGGGGCTGCTCGTGGAAATGAATACACGTGGCCACGGCGAACGTGTTCTAGGACCATTACGTGGACGTTTTCACCTTCCGTAACGTCGGTGCCTGACGAAACCCAGAATGTGTACTTGCTTCGGCCCGTTACGAGGAGGTAACCGTCGTCCCCGACGACAAACTGGATTAACGCGCCGGGGGAACAATGGGATCTGGTCGCGTAATTAATTCGTTACGATAATAACGGCTAGAAGAACCGGATGCGGCGAGCGGGGGCGCGCTCGCGACTACGCGCTTGATTGATGCAGAGCTCGCGACGCGTGTCCTGGAAATAGCCGAGAGACGGAGTTTCTCTCGGTGTCCGAGGATGCAGAAGACTCGAGAGCCGGCAGCGGCGAAATCGTGGCACTTTCGCACGTGCACCAGCGCCAAAGTCCCAACGATAGCGAGAACACCGCGATGGATAGCCCGATTACGCGCATCGTCGTGGGAAACTCCGCTCGGCGTATTTTCGGGCCGATGGGAAGCCAGAATTCTTTTTTCTCAAAAAATACTTATAAGGAAAATTGAAAAAAAATAAAATCAATCCAACCAAAAATATAAAAACAACTATCATATTAATATAATTATTCTAACATTCTGATTATTTATATAAAAAATCATATTAATTATAATAGATATTCCCAAAACTCTATCACAAACAGAAAAAACTAAATAATATAAAAAAACCCATTCATTAAAATTATTCAATTCAAAACAAAAATCCAAGTCAAGAACCACCAAAACTATAAATTCTATTCTAATTAAAATCATTAAAAATCTATCCTTACAAGCATAAATTAAAATAAAAGTAAGTAAAATTAGTAAACTTGAATAATTAAATAAATCTAAAAAAATAAAATCACCAATAAATTAAATATAGATAATAAATTCTTATAGGTAAAATTCAAAAAAATTTATATAAATATTATTAATACCCAAAATTAATGTTTTAATTTAAACTATTTTTTTAATGCATTATGACAATTTCATTTATATTAAAAATTTATACTATTATAATAATTTTTATAATAATAATTATAATTATTTCATCAACATTACTAAATTTTATTCACCCATTAATACTTATTTTAATATTAGTAATATATACAATTATAAGTTTTTCTGTTATCACGCGCACGTTGCTTCACGATCCGCGTGTATCCTAAAATTAGTGGCTTTAGAGGAACATCTTGCGACAGAGAGCAGATGAGTGCGCAGGAGGGATTCGATTATTGTCTATTATAGAATCTCCATCGCCCATTAATCGAATCGCCGTGGATTCCTCGCGAGACGGGCATTTTAATTCGAGTAGTAATAGCCCGTTACTCCGAGCCTCTGTATTAATGAAATTGCGTAACCGCGCAGTCGTTGGGAGCAGCTCTATGAAACGTCGGCCGAGGATCAAGGGACCGACCCGGCTCGGGCACGTAGGAAATGCAGTCGCGATCTTGCGGTTTAACTCCTAGTGGCCCCGTAATTACGCGCACGCCGCGCGGACGATTCGCGTTACAGGTAAAGAACGGATAATCACCGACTGTCACTCGATGCTCTATTACACAACCGGCAATCTTCGGAGCGACACCGCGTTATTGAAACAATCGAGTCATCCAGTAATAGCATTTCTCCGCGGAAACGTGCAATTCGCGCTTGCTTGCAGAAAGAAGGTCGTGTGGAAACTTTGGGCGGGAGGATGAAGACCGTCGTAGGAGCTCTTAAGGACACTAATGCGAGATGAACTTTGACTCGAACGCGACAAAGAATAAATTGCCGTCGCTCTTTGTAAATTAACGTAGGTTTGTAAATCGTTCGCGTTAAGGGTACCCTCTGGTCAAAACGCTTGAAAAATGCGTGATTTTCATGAATTAAACAAAAAGAAACTGGACAACATACAGTAAAAACGCTTTTTGGACATTATTATTACATATTTGCAGAGCAAATAAAAAATTATTGTTTTAATTTTATCAATGTTTGCATTAGATATACAATTATACAGCATTCATTGTTCCACTGTAGAAATTAGAGCTCTTGACGGGCGCCATCAGAACTCGTGATAGGATCGTTTGAAATAAAAAAACTAAATATATTCTTAAAATATATGTCAATGGTTATCGACATATCCATCTTCATTGCAAACAAACAATCCGGCGATTTTTAGCACAAGTTTTAAAGCAATGTTGCCAAAAAACAGTTTTTCTACGCATAAATCTGTCCATAAAAATAAAATGCGCAATCCAAAATTACTCTTTGCGGATATGGCGGTAGCGAGTCTAATTATGAACAGAGTGCCGTAAGATTTTTTGAAATCGGTTCATAATTAAGCTTTTTACAGTGGCGCCTGGCAAGAGCTTTAATTTCTACAGTGGTACAATGAATGCTGTACATCTAAAGCAAAAATTGATCAAATTCAAACAATAATTTTTTTCTTTATTCTTCAAATATGAAGTAATAAAGTCCAAAAAGCATTTTTACTGTATGTCGTTCAGTTTTTTTTTTTTTATAATTCACGAAAATCGCGTATTATTCAAGCGTTTTGACCGAAGGATACCTTTAAGGTGCAAATCCGCGATGGCTCACGAGACAATTATTTCATTATTTTATTATTCTTAACATTATTTTCTTAAAAAGTAGCCTCTCATGAAACAAGCTTCATGATATATTTTCAAAAATCTCATCTCTCGCGACTATCCCCATTATTTACATTTCGTTGTCGCTGAGATTTGCGTCATCGTCGTGGATTAGCACCTTTCCAACGATCGCGTTCCTTTCTCCGGAGGCTGAACGAGCCGAATCTAATCCGCAGGACGCAATGGTCCCGTATGGACGTCCGTTCGTTCGGTTGTGGGATCACTTTCGTCGCGCAGACAAAAGTTTCATCGCAGACAGCGTGTGATCAGCGAGTCGGGGCGCTCGCTCGCGTTGCATGGTCTAATTAATTAAGGAATCCGCGAAAAAAAGAATCCAACGCGATTCCCAGCCGAGATAGCCGACCGTACGCCGCTGCGATTGCGCTTCACGGTTTTTTCTCCTCTCGACCCGCCTCTTCTTCACGGAAATTAAAGATCGCCACGATACCGAGTGGCAACCTGTTTTTCGCGGCTGCCTCGCTAAAAACAACCGCCAAACGTGGACGTGGGGCCTCTAGCTGGAGATCGGGCCGGCATCGAGGCATTCTAATCGCTGGGATGGCGCCGCTATAAATTTGCCGGACACCGTTGCTTCGTCACCGTTCGTGTGCTACCTCGGGAATCCCGTGTACCCGTACCCTCGCGCGCCCTGGTCCCGCCCACACGCATTCCTACGATTTTCGAATCCGCGGGAAGCTCGCTGTTCCGCTATAAATGCAGCCGGTTATTCTTCGAGCAGGAGACCATGTAATAGAGACGCTGCCCATTTTTAGGCATTCGCGAGGTCCACAGGACCCCCAGACGCACAGTGCGGAAATTTTGCGATTTTATGGCCAAAAGCACAAAAATAAATTTTTGAATTCGACAAAATAAACGCGAATGTCAGTTGAAGAACTAATATGAGCATCAAATGCCTTCAATTTTACTGTTAAATGTTTTAATACGAAGCTTGTATAGACTCGCAAATGTTTATGTTCATGTGAGGTTAGACCGATCGTAAAGAATTAATCCAGATTTTCAAGTTGCTTCAAACACTTATATTGTGTTATCCAAAGTTCTGAAAATAATTTGAAGGCATGGCTTCAATTCCTGGTGGTGCGTAAGATATCTTTTTGTCCTCAAAATAATTATGTTTCGGTTTTTAATACGTGATTTATACAATTTTTAAAGTAGTGTTTTAGAAATAACCTTTTCATATAAGAATCAATTTTCAATACATAAAATACTTATAAATCCCATAATATCCTGCAATGATTTTCATTGCTATTTTACGTTGAACTATTTTCATTCTATACATGCAATTATTAACTGCTAATAGCTGCTAATCTTGTAATTATATGCATTTTTTAAAAAACGATCCAGTGTGTCTTGTATATCATACGACATAACTGTGACCGAGACTGGTTCACGTGTTATACATTACAAACCTTTTTATTCATTTTTAAACGATTTTAATCAGCTTCGATCCTCTGTTTGATTAAAAAGTTTGTCGTCAGAAGCGATAACCCTTCTTCTATGCCCTGCTGCACTGTAGCAGAGGCATGCTCTGACAAAGAATAAAGCGATTCCGACTGGGAGTACTAGTTTTAAGGGCATATAATTTCATAGGTTTAAGTGTATAAATGTATATAATAAAAAATCTTTGTCGTTCGTAGTTTTTGTAAGTGCTGTTTCTCGGATAATTTAGTTTCTCATATATCCGAACGTAAAAGTGCCGAATTTTATATATTAAAAATAAGTTTTCAGGTTTTGACCACGAAAATGGATATAGGGGAGGGTTGCCTATATCGTACCACTTAAGACATTTTACGTAATATTTCATATTTGGTACTAATTTGAACGCAAATGACTATTGGATATTGTAGCTTGATCCTTTAGGCACATACTATTATACCTTTAACCTTTTGTTCAGAACAAATTAATTTTTTATTAATCGTTTTGTCACATACTGTAAAAGGTACGATTTAGGGAACTGATCTCCTAAATCGTACCTCCACTAAAAATAGTATTAAAAACAAATAGAGTAGAAAATATTCAGCATAAAGTAGTGATTATTATATAGTTACTCGTATGATTGTACTGATTGTAGTGGTACGATTTAGGAAACATGGTTAATTTATATATAAATATCAATTTACACTTTATAATGAATGTAATATTTACTTAAAATTAATGTAAAATATTCTACATTAAACCCGCTTTTAGAAGAATACAAAAATATAGGACAAAATTGCATTGTTTGATTATTACCAGCTAAAATAAACTGGTAAAAAGTTACATCAATCATACCTGATTTTTTTAAATGTTTATAGCACGCACAAAATAGGGTGTAAACTCAAAAGGTTTTGTTTCTATTTCGTATTTCGCATTTACTTGATAATTTTATCATCAGATGTCATTTATATTCATTAATTATTGAGAAATTGATGAGGTACGATTTAGGTGATCAGCACGATATTGGCAACTCTCCCCTAGTTCTTCAATTGACATTTGTATTAAATTTGTAAAATTCAAAAATATCATTTTTGTGGTTTTGGCCATAAATTCGCGAAATTTCCCCGCTGTGTAGACGGTGCACCTACGCGCCTCCTTCGAGGCGCCAACCACCGCCGCGCTCCTTTCTTTCGCACTATTTTCTGACCATGGAAAAACAGCGGAGTCTGAGTTTCAAGGCCGACGTCCCGCCCCGCACCCTGCTCGTCCTCGTAAACAGCTGAGAGAGAAAGGGTGGACGTCGCGGGCGAGCGTGCGCGAGCTACGTGCCCCGGAGATCACGGGGCCGCCTAAAAATATCTTGAACCCGGAGTTCGCCGTCGTCCTTGCACGGTTTCCTTTGTCGTTCCCGCGAGCCGTTCCGGCCTGATAACGCGTGCGAACGTCCTGTCGATCACTTCGCCGCGCTCCGCGGGATTTCGAAACCGCCCCGCGGCCGCTGGACAGCGAGCCCGGCGGGCGTTCGCGAATCTGCGCGCTCCTCACTGTGCCCGCTCGCCCAGTGGCCAGTTTTTTGCCGGTTTACAGCGGCAGCGCCGCGGAATTCCGTTCGGTAGTGAAAGTTATTTCAATAATCCGTTATTTATTGAGGGAAACTACGGCGCCAGACGGGATTTACAGGCCGATCGGGTGAAAAACGTCCGTGGAGGCTCGTAACCGGTGTTACAGCGTTATCGTAAATTATTCACGTTTTTTCGCGGACCACATTTTCTGCGGCTAATTGATTAGTAACGTTCGCGGTGGTCGTTGGCCACTTGCGAGGAGACGGATGGGTTATCTTCGGTGAGTGCAGCGGTCAGGAGGAGGGAGATGAATAACTGCAGGACCTTCGAAAACCCGAAGGCGATGCAAATTTTCGGGCGACGTTGACGACCTCGATAAATCATCCGGCTGAACGAACGGCGGCAGAGAAAATGGAGCCAAGAGTTACTCGAGAATTCGACCTTCGTTTACGAAACCGAGGGACCGGTCTTATTTCCGGCCACCCTCGGGCAACAATTTTTCGATTGAGTAACAATTAGATAGGATCTCCCGGCTGCCCGATCTCTAGACAGCTCTACTATAAGCTACCAGAAGAACAGCCTGCCGATCTCGGCTGCCCGATGGGCGTTGCCCCGCAAAAACCATTCCAAATTTAATACTACAGAGCGGGCCACATTTTTCTTTGCCTTTTGGGAAAGGCTCGAGCCGGAGATCCGCGTCCGAGGGTCACCGAAAGGGATTCGCATCATGGGAGGCGACGCGCGCGTACGCGATTACGAGGTATCAATGAGTATCCCACAGTAAATCTTGATCAGTCCGGCGGAGAGAGAGAAGGGGTAGGGAGGAAACACCCTGTCGTCCAAGGAGACAGTCGCCTTCGTTCAGCTACCCACGAATGTTGCGCAAACCGATTACGAGAAACAAAGCAGCGGCGTACGTTGATAGACTTGGCGAGCCGGTAGATGTTATCAGTGGCGATCGCCGAAGTACAATGAGCAGGATAGGGGAGACAGCGAGAGAGGTGCGAAACGTGGGAGGGCGGAAAGGGAGGGCTGCTCCTTTCTCGCGGTGGCCGCGATCGGTAACGTAAAACCTTGATCGATCCGTGGGACCGATCCCGCGCACTCCCACGGAAATCCGACGGTAACCGTATACAGCATTAAGAAACACGCGTGGCACGTAACCGTCCTGTTAACACGCGCGGCGGACCTTCCATCGGCTAGAAAGGCGAATTAAACACGGTTTCGCGGCGCGCGAGAGCTCGCGTTGACGGTCTCCGTCGGTTTTCTGTTTTGTCCAGTCGACGATGGAGGTCTCCCTTCCTCTTGTAGGGGAGACCGAGGCTGGTTGTCTCAAGGGGTAGGTTGAGTAATTGTTAATAACTTTGCACCCCGACATATACTCTACTGCGGAAGCATTCACTGTAGAAAGAAGTTCACTTCTACTATGCCATGCATTTATGTCCGACCCCGCGATCGCACTTTTTTTAACAGTTATCAGCATTTGTCGAAAAATTGACCAAGGTAAATGTACCAGTACTTGAACAGTAATGCGAATTTAATTTATTTTCAAGCTTAATTTTTAATGTAATTAAAAACAAATAATAGTACCATAATGCATAAGTATTTAGCAATATTAATTTAAATCATTATTATAGAAAATTAAAAATCGTTAGGTAGAAATAATTATTTTGTAACACACTTCGTACGCATAGCAGATTTCGAGAAATTTCTTCAGCTTCTGTCAAGACACTTCTGTCATTTACTAAGAAAATATTGACCGCATTTCTTATTTATATATTATAATAATACATTATTATAATAGTAAATAGATATAAATTTAGTTTGAGATGGTTAAACTTGTAAGCAAATTAATATTTTTTTAAATAAGTCTAAGTTTATTTACTGTCTGTATGTTCGGCTACTGGGGCGATATAATTCAGAAATCGGAACATGCATTTTTCGGTCGTCCGCTTACTGGGACATCTGCATGTTTGCGTATTTTCATTAATAAATACATCTATTATAATACATAAACTTTTTTTTCAGTTTCCGACAGTATAATATTGTGTTATCTTCCACATTTCAGCAACATTTTCTTATTTCATGATAGTTTTACAAATTAAATTAGATGACAAACTTTGCCGCTATTCCTTAAGCCCCTTAAGCGTCCGGGTATTGGTACATTTACCTTACGTAAGTAAATATTTTTTCTTACAGATTTTATTTTTCCACGCTCTATATAGTTACAATAGAATAAATGTTAAGAGACTATTTTAAACTTCGTTTATTAGACGATCCATTGACATAGTATTTTTGTTTATACACAAATAATTGAAGGTTATATAGATTATTGAAGTCAAAATGATCGGTTGGGGCTGGTTGACTAATAAAGTTAATAAGTTTTAAATTGTTATTTTGTTATTTATAATGCGATTTTTATTTTTTGTTTAAATTTCACTATGTTATAAATACATTATAGTTAATGTTTAAGTTGAAAAAAATTTCAACTTATTATTAAAATATGAAAGAAAGAAATTAATATTTTATAATGAAACAACTCTTGTGACATTGTGTTATTTTATTACCACTGATATAAGTTACTAATAACATTTTCTTAACTTATTGCACCTACATATAGTCAACCTGCCCCATACTGTAAGTCAACCAACCCCGATCATGGGGCTGGTTGACCAGCATAGAAGGTGTTAGATAAACATTAAAATACCTCAATTGTTGTCACATTGAGTCAACATTAATAATTGAATCAGATAGCAAAATGTATGTCCCATCAAATATACTAACCGGTTTAACGATATCTATTCTAGCTTTGTTATGTTATGTTTTTGTTTTTATTTTTTATTAAGCCTAGGTTAGCTTGTTCTGTCCTCCTTTCTTATATTAACTTTCTCTGTTACAAAATTAGGTTAAGTTACCGTCTTAGGTTAAGTTGGTTAAGTTGGAAAACAGTCTCTGACTGAACTTCGCCTTTGCTTTTGTCGTTACTCTATATGAACTTCGCCTTTGCTTTTGTACTTTCTCTATATTGTCCTCTGTTTATGTTGTGCAATAAAGACGTTTAATAATAATAATAATAATAATATTTCGCCCACATAATTTATTAAAAATCAGAAACTGAAAAACTGGCCTACCAGCCCCGGTCTTCCCTACTCTACTAGGGTCACTTGTCCAGTGAGTGAACACCCCCCAGTGAGTGAACGTTGCTCATATAATACGAAAAATTAACGCCTATCGCGCTCACTTCACGTTGAAACTGCCACTGACATATAGACTGGAGACCTACAGATATCGCGCAAAAGCGTTTTTCTGTTTAATTATAACCGATACGGTATTAATTCCGTTTGTTTAACAGTTGTCCTCATGGCGTCCCACAAGTTCAAGGCAAGGCTTGTTACGTGATGTCCACAATTTGTATATTGAGGTGCATTTAATGGTCCTATGATAAATTTGCGGTTATAATTACATTGTTATATGTTCCTTTAAAGAAAAATACTGTATAAAATAACGGATTTCTAAGAATTTGTCGAGTTTTTTAGGTGTTCATGCATTGGATGGGAGATACCAGTGAATACCAATGAATGAACGGCCGTTCATTCACTGGGCATTTCTTACTTTACCAATGAATGAACAGCTTACCCGGTCTTTTTTTCTTTTGACACTTTCGCCGCCAGTGTGGGAGGTTAGGTTAACCCACCCCAGAAATTAAATTTCAACTATGCGCAATTATGATCTTATAAGACTAGTAAAGTATCAAATCAACAATATTATTGCAATTGGAGTATGAAAAATTATTTACACAAAAAATCGTTTAAATACATTGGAAACCTAACCACAGTTATTATCCCGTTCATTCACTGGGGTACCCCTGTTCATTCACTAGAAATTTATGTTCATTCACTGGTCATTTGCCCATTTTTTATTTAATCCTCTGCCAGACTTTTAATGAAAGTTATAACCATCAAACATTGCTAGAATTGTGTTCCGGGATGTCTGACTTTATTAATAAAAACAGCTCGCTTACAGCAATATCATTCAGGGGATTAAATAATAACTTTTGAATACTAATTTTAAGAGACATGCAGCTTAAGTGTTCACTCACTGGACAGGTCACCCTATCAACTCACTTTTTTCAACTGTTCTTTCACGTAGAATCGGCTATTGCCTGTCTGAAAGGTTTTCACCCGAGGCGAGAATTGGCGGAGATCGAAAGAGCTCCAACCTTTAACGAGATTACGCGGCAGTAATTTGTGTTACGAGCCGGGGCATAATGCGTGGCTCGAAACGAGGAAACGGCACCGCGCCGTTTTCCATCGCGCGACGCATAGCAACGAGCTTCGGAGCACGCTCGAGATCCACTTCCGCCCGCGATCCACGGAGAAAGTAATTACGATTATGCGTACGCTTTATCGGACGTATCACTATAACACGTACGACGGGGCATATAAATCTCCTCCACTCGCGATCTCGTTCCTCCGCGCCCGTTACAGATCGAAGCGATTTCGTCCGGAGGGAAAGTGAAACCCGCGCACGCGTTAGAGCCACCGATCGTTACCGAGCGCCGAGCTTTTAACATCCGTCCGGGATCCCCGACGAACAGAGCCGTCCCCGAGTTGCTCCCCGTCTCGGAGAGGGATCGCCGTGACAGGTCACGATCCACTTTTGCATATCAGCGGCCGGCTCGCCGCGCTGGAAGGACGGCTCTCGCGAGAAATCTGTCGGAACGCGGCAATACTCGCGCAGATCCCGACTGGCCGACGGAGCTTATAAGGCGGAACGTGCGCGATATACGATCTCGAGCCGATCCCTCGGGCTCTGGAGAGCCGCGCGTTCTGACCATCCCGTCATCGGTATCGGCAGGACGTATCTCCGAGACGAGACGCGGGACAGATGCTGATGCACGCCTCTCGGGATCGCCACTCTGCGCGCGTACCACCGGCGACGTAGAAGCTTTACACACGGCTCAGCTCGTTCCCTGCGGCTGGCAGCCCGCAAATCGCGCGCCGCCCCGCGAGATATACGATCGTGGAAACGCGCAGAAGCGATAAAAACGAGCGGCTGCTCGCGAATCAGCCACGCAGGTACATAGTACGCGCATATATACATGGCCTACGAGCGGGCAGTCGAGCAAACTGGTGACCGGTTCTACCCGGGAAAGTGTCCGCGGCTTTTTAGCGCGCTCCGCGCGAATAGAGGCCCCGCCGCGCCGATTCCAACTCGTAAACCACAATCGCCGTGCTCCTTTTTCCGCTGGCGCGAGCGATAGGTTGAGAGCTAGGGTATCGCGTTCCTTTCCTGGTCCGAGCTTCTGGGCCGTTAACACCTGACGGATAGCTTCATGATGGACGGCCGCCGGAGCTTCGCTTTTTATCCTTTTCTCCGCTGAGAATCGAAGCAGTGCCAGGCACCCGCCCGATATACTTTCCTTTGCCTCTCCTGCGAGGCTGTCGCCCGTTTCGTAAGCGCGGTTTATAGAGTGGTGGTTGCCAGTATCTCGAGGCGGTTCTCGCTGGATCATCCTGTATAAACACGTAACAGGAGTCCGCGAGATAACTTGACAGAGAGGGCTGGGATATACGGGCGTGAGGAACGGTGCAGCGAGAGATCGCAGCCGATATATACCAGCCGCTCGTGTATCTAGGCGCTATATCTCTGTTGTATAGGCATGGGTGAAGGTGTATGCGTGGTATATCAGCTCGGTGCTCGGGCCTGGTAACGCCTCCTGCATCTATGCAGCCTTGAGACTCGTTTCCAGACGGATCCAACCTTCTCCGATATGCAAGCACTGCTCCGCGCCGAGATGCAAGTTTGCCTGAAAGTTACAGCCAGTGGCGGATTTGAGGGAAAAGGTGGCAAACATTCTGGGACACCCCGTGTACATAACGGAATTACAAATAAATTCACGCGCGTGCGCTGTGAAAATCATTAGAAACGAAAGAAAATATAGATGAAATCATAATTTTTTTATTTCATACTACATATTAGATGAAATCATCATTTTTTAAAGATTGGGGCAGATATGAGACGCAAATTGCGCCAGGGTGTCTGTTAAGAGTGTAGAAAGCACCGTGACATATTGCGCCACGCATCGACCCTCCCACTTGTCGCCTAATTACTCGTATCATCTTCAAAAACCGTATCGCAGCGTGGATCTACGATCTGTCCCATCGTTAGCCGGTCATCCGAGGGAGTAAGTGCATCAGTAACGAAAGGTCGCTCCGCTCCTCCGCTTCTGGGAACAGGCAAACGCGCGAAAATTCCCTCGGCGCTCTCCTTGAGAAATTCTATGAAATCGACGCCGATCTCCGGGCGCTTATTAAAATCGGAAACAATCGCATCGTTATTCTAACGAGCATCCTAACGTGGGCAAGATTGCGAGCCTGTCGAGCGGCGAACGGTGTTACCATATGGTTGCGCGGATCAGGCGCAACGGTGCCACGAGCCGAGCGGGTCTGCAGCCGTGGAACGGCCGCGCAATGGCCAGGCTAAGAACACGGTTTTCACGTCCAAGAGCCTCGAAACGGTGGTCGAATGATGGTAGTTCCCAGTGTATCGCGGCAGTGTCCCTTGAGTTCCGCGAGTGAACGGACAGATAAGCAGCGGGTAACGCCTGTCCATGTAGCGCAGCCTTGAGACGCGGGTTTCCAGCCTTTCCCTGGACCCCGAGAACCATTCCAATTGGTGATCGCCGAATTCTGCCGCAGCTGACCCCGGACACCGCTCTCGTGAAAGTGAAATCGCTGCGCCGGACCTTCGACACTAACGTATCGCTGCACACGCCCGAGTAGCCCTCTTTCCAGGGACGAGGTGCCCACCACGAAAATATCCAGTTTTATTCCTCCACTGCTCGGCAAGTTCCATCCAGCCGCTAGCGTGCTCGAGGATTTTTTACTGAGACGTGGAGTCTAGCGCGTTGCAACTTGCACCCTCCGGGGGGTTTCTCACCCTGCTCTGTACTTATCCTGGGGTCTTGCAAGTAATTTCCTCTTTTTTCATTTAGTTACACAGATTAACCACGAGTTAACTGCGATAAAATTCAATACAATCTGTATTAGTTTTTAAACCTCCAATTAAATTTTAATATAATCTATCAAAATAATTATGTACTTCTTAATTTTCAATTCAGTTCAACATAATTCATATTAAGTTTCATGTTAAGTTTCGTTGCTGCTCTTTTCCTTCGAGTTCCAGCACATTTGTCCAAAAGAAATTTCATATATTAATTTTGAATAGTTTCATGCTGCAAGGGTAGAGATAAGGAGACATATATAGATTTCTCCTTAAAACTAACCAGAAAGTACAAGAGACTCGGGGATCGATATGTTTCCCATTGCTAACGAGGGCAGCTCCAATTCCCGCCGCTGGTCTCGGCGCTTTTACTCCCAGGCATTGTCGCGGTGTCGTAACGGCGCGTAATAATGCGCGCGGCTCCAATTAAGACGCGGTAACGCCGGTGACGTGCGTCAATAACGATATGGTAATGAGCCAGGCGGTGGTTGCGCGGCAAAATTTCTCGCTGCTAATCGAAAGCGGATGCGCGCGGATCGGAGCCGGACGGGCACTTTCGTTCGGCCGCGAAGGTCGTTCCGTGGCGATTTGGAAGCGGAGCGGCTCCGGTCCCTCGCTCGCGTGACTTTGATCTATTTTTCAGGGCACGATCGCGCTCTCGATCGCCCCGCCGATTGCGTCAGCGAGCAGGCCTTTTGTGTCGTCGTCGCCTGCACGCTCTGCTTAATCGCCCGACGGACGGGGCTCCTGGAAACGATTCCAGCCTTTCGATTGCGCAACCGCCCGCGGTGACACGTTACATTAAAACCGCATTACCCTTCATTATTTATGCCAGTGGAGGGGAAACGTCCGAGAGCTTCGCCGCCGTGGAATCCATCGGCCCGTCTTGGAGACAGGTTGATACGCGCGGCGGGAAAGTAAAGGGGTCCTCGAAAATAGGACGATTACCGCAAATTTACATAACGCCTGCGCGATTTTCACTCCGGGACGGTGATATTCGGTAACCGAGGAACGCGTGCTTTCCTTTCTTGATAAATGGTGCGTTTATTTACGCTGATACTCGCTGGAATTCTGCGAGCTTGCGCGCGGTGAAAGCAGCGGAGCGGGAGAAAGGTGATTGATATTTAAAGAGCTTCAGGAACAAGGCGGACGTTCAGCTGTCGTTGTCTGTCATCGATTGGAGCAAAGCGTAGACTGTTACACGATTGTTTCAACGAGCGCGCGCTCCGCTTGCGTAATCGCGCGGCGGTTGTGCGTGCCACCCTTCCGGGTGGAGGGAAATTTCGCGGACGGTGCGTGAGATAATAGGATTATCCCCCGCGGACACTTTCCGCCTCGGTTAATCTCGGATTACGCGTAAACGATACGGAGGAGGTATTCGTCTAAATTTTTCACCGGCTCCAGACAGCGCGGTTCTAGGGTTACGTAAAAGTGATAGGTTGCTCGCTTCAAAGGGAGACCTGCCACGAGATACTCGGGGGTTAATCGAAGTCGATAGGTAGCGCGACAATTGAGGACCTTGCAGCGAGAGGGGTGCAGCTTCGTTTTTACCGACTTAAATTAGAAAAAACTGTTTATAAAATTATTGCTTTGATTTAACATTAAAAGGAGAACAGTAACTGACAAATATATTTTTTTCCCACAGTAAATAGTAGTTATTGAATTTTTCAAATCTGCAGCTGTCCAAAAGAAGGATATTGCACAAAATTGTAATGGGTGCGGGTTCAAAATTTAAAATAATCGCTCATTTGTTACCGGATTTGCATCAAACTAGCATCAAACGATGTAGAATTTTTTTACGTACAGTACACGTCACAACTTAAAAACTATCGAAACTCGAGTTGCACCTCCAATTATTTTAACTAAGGGATTCCTGGGAATGCAACTGTGATCGATTAAAGGGTCTCCCTAAAAATAATGCGAACTTCGGGAATTTTTTAAAACAAAACCATTAAATATATTTACTTCCAGTTTTGCGGCTTCATTTGTCAATCTTTAGAGAATATGAAAAAAAAATTGGATGCAAAAATAGTGGTTATATCCGGAGTTATGATACTTCAAATAGAGCACCTCACAAAAATCATATGCGCATTGTTAGCATAAAATCAGCCGTTGTAGTTGTCTGAAATAATTTTTTTTTTTAATTTCTGTAATTTGTATTAGTGTGGCTATCGCCTGAACTAGATTAAATGAGCAATACTGAAAATTAATAAAAATGGCGGCGTCTAAAACAGACATCGATTTCTGCAAAAAATTCGCTGGTTTTTTAAGTCGCAAAAGTCTAATTTTGCAAAAACTAACTTAGTTTTAGTACCAACGAGAATGGGATATCTACTGACGATATGTACAAAATTTGAAGTAAATGGGGTGATTGGTTTTTGAGATATCATGTTAACCAATTTGAAAAACATCGTTTTGAGAAAAACACATTTACAGTTTTAGGTAGTGTTTTTTTAAGTGAATTTTTTTTAAATGTTGTCTAAATATGTACAAATATAAGCATAATGTTTTTAATTAATATAATTTGAGAGTTTCTCTTAAAAAGAATCCCAAGTATCGCATTCTTTTTGGGCCGTCGAGGTATTGAGACCTCTTAAGGTGGACTCACGTACCTAGGGGATAGTTGCCAATATCGTACTGGTCACCTAAATCGTGCCTCATCAATTTCTCAGTAATTAATGAGTGTAAACGACATCTGATAATAAAAATATAAAGTAAATGCAAAATAACAAATAGAAACAAAACCTTTTGGGGTTACACCCTATTTTGTGTGTGCCATAAACATTTAAAAAAATCAGGTATGATTTAACTTTTTACCGATAATTTTACCGATTATTTTAGCTGATAATAATCAAACAATGCAATTTTGTCCTGTATATTTGTATTTTTCTAAAAGCGGGTTTAATGTAGAATATTTTACATTCATTTTAAATACATATTACATTCATTATAAAGTTTAAATTGATATTTATAAATAAATTGATCATGTTTTCTAAATCATACCACTACTATCTTACTTAGTAGTATTTGACAACTCATATGTTATATAAGTTATGTACATATATCATATGCATATACACATGTATATGTAACTATATAATAATCATTACTTTGTGTTAAATATTTTCTTCTCTATTTGTTATTGACACTATTTTTAGTGGAGGTACGAGTTAGGAGACCAATTGCCTAAATTTACAGTATGTGACAGAAAGATAAATATCAAATTAAATTGTTCTGAACAAAAGGTTAAGCATATAATAGTAGGTGCCTAAAAGATCAAGCTACAATCTCCAATAGTCATTTGCGTTGAAATTAGTACCAAATATGAAATATAACGTAAAATGTCTTAAGTGGTACGATATAGGCAACCCTCCCCTATATCAGCTCCTACTTATTAATAGTGTTTACACTGCAGCCATGCCTGATAATCTCAAATCGTTCCCCTATACAACTCCACTCCCACGTACCATTCTATAACGCGTAATAAAGACGAATAACATAAACGAATCCGTCTTCCAACTTCCAATTCCATCTTGCGTGAGATCGAACGATATCGAATCACCGCACACCTTCGGAGCTGGCAGTACACCGTAGGTGTATCCAAACTTTCGATCGCTGCAGAGAAACCTCGAACCAGTCGTCTGGCGTTCTCGGTGGTCAGCTGATCCAACTGAAATCGAGATTGAAGGCGGCCACATACGAACGCTCGCCTCGTTACGCTGCGCTAAACTGGCCGCTGCGGAGTCACACAGCAGGACGCGGGCGCGTGCATGGATTACGTGGGTGCAAGTGACTCGCACGTTGACAGGTGAGAGACCCTGTCCCGAGCGGTGCGTGCAACGAGGATGAAATCCGCTCGGGTATTGCAGAAGGCGGTATCTCTCCTCTGCACGCGTCTAACGATCTACAACCAACGATCGATTGCCTCACCTTAAATCAAGGATGGCTGGCTAACGGTTGGCCAACTGACGGCCGCTGCTTTCGTGGCCTTCACAGCTTTTGAACACAATGAGCCTGGTTGCGCGTGCCGAAAATTAATTGGACACGGGAGATAGATGGATGAGATCGATTGGGCCGAGCGACTGGCTAGTTAGGAAACATTCGGGGGCTGCAGGGAGGGTCAGAGATAGGATTTCCGATTGCCAGCAAAGATAGATTTGCTTGTGATTTCTACCGACCGCGACCCGGTATACTGGCCCGTTACTGTTAGCCCACGACGCTATTAATTGCGGGGACGGTAATGCTTAGAATCCAGTGACTGTAATAGCAGCCGGTGCAACAGTTAATTTCCATTCGTACGTGGAACGGTAGTATCTGCTGCGCGACTTCTCGTGTAGAACCGCTTTCCATAGAAAGCGCTGCCTTTTGTTTTCCTCGCGGCTGGAGACACCCGAGGCATCCGAGATCGTCCCCGTATTACCAGTGACGAAACGGCTCCGCCACGTAACCGTCGCTCGCCTTCCGTTACGTCCTCATCGGGGACCAGTAGCTCGAAACGACCCCACATTTGCCTATACGAGGCGCCGAATACTCCTCGCCGATTTCCATAGACGCGCGAGCCTCCCCGATTATTCGCAGTCTTCTAAATATTAATCCCTGCGTCGAAGGCTCGAGCGCGTGTCCATTGGAGAACCGTTCACCTCATTACGTACCCCGTCGCCGCGCACGCAACACGCTCGCGGAGCGGAGCGTTTACGTGGGAGCTCAGCGTACCGTGTCGGACATCGAGCGCGAAAAAGATAACGGTATGCCCAGGACTGTGATAGCGAGAGCGAGACCAGAAAGCTTTCGAAACCTCGGACGATCGTGGCTGACCAGCGCGCGGGAATATTCCCATGGACAAATTGCGATCGAACACCGTACAGCTTTGCGAGGAATCCATAACGCGCTTCGGTCCCTTCCTGCGATAAAATTTCAACTGATCCATCGTGATGTCGGTTCGGAGTTACTTATCTGTCGATTTCGATCGGGGAACGTGTGGTTTTTGCAAGCGGGATCGGTCTCCGAAGGCACCGCCCGATATATGGTTGATTGCATCACCAGCAGGCGGTCCAAGGGCCGCGCGACGCGTCTGCCCCTCGCGGTCCTATTCCACTTGCACGCGGACGCGAGGCTCGTCTGCCCTGCGCGGGCTTCTTCTACTGCCGCCATCTCCCAACCGTACATATTGCAGTACGCGGGTTTGGGGTCGTCCTTAAATTACGTAAGGCTTTTTTGGGGGGGTGGGGATCGCGAATTTCTTACGTTTTCTTAGAAGGGGGGAGGGGGGAGTCAGGTAGCATCTTGCGTAATATTTTTTAACCTAATTTTCAATAAATACAAATTCTATCATTAATGTTCCAGAAAAGTTGTTTTAGTTTAAATTTCCCGAAACCGAGTTAAATGAATTATATAAACCTTTAACAGAATTTTAATAACTGAAAAAATTCAATGTAAAAAATATTACGCAAGAAGGGGGTTGCAATATCAAATCTTACGAATTCTTATACTGGGAGAGGGAGGGGATAAGAAATCGCCAAAATTACCCTTACGTAATTTAAGGATGGCCCCTTTGCTCGTTTACTTTTAGCAGGGATGGATTTGTGTGTAGGTTAAATAGGCTCCTGCCTAGGGCGGAAAATTTTCGGGGGCGGCAATTTTGAGGGGCAGCAAATTTTGGGGAGCGACAAATTTTGAGTGAAATAGATTGGGAAAGGTTTAAGCACTTCAACAGTTCACTTCTTTTTCATATAGCGATTTAGCAATGACTCATATGTGAGTTGCAATATTGAATTAATTCTGAAATTGTCTCGATTCTTTTAAATTAAAATATGAGCATAGGTGATGCTATGAGTAGGGGAGAGCGGGGATAAACGTAACGGCGTCATGAAAGTAACACGCCTTCTCCCCGCTTCCACAAAAGTTTCCAAAACGTTTGCTTTACATAGTTACGCGTGTTTAATGTTTCTTTTATTCCACGGAGTGACGCTGAGCAATACGACGATTCGTATACCGTGGGCGAGCTGATTTCGTTATTTCGATCATTCAGATAAGTGTCTCCTCTGTTGGTTTTTTTGTTAATATTCATAGTTAAACTATAGACATTGATCCAATTATTTGTTGAAGCTTTCTTATATAATGTCTTTATAAGTTCCTGTATTTGATTTCAATAAATCTTGTATAGTTTGTACGTTATAACAGTTCTATGCTGAAAAACATGGCTGGGGACAAAAGTAACAGGTCATTACGGGGAGAAGTTGAATCCAATATTAACAATAGTTTTTTAAAAACAAATCATAAATATTGGTTACTTTTGGGGCCATTACACGAGATTCCATATTAAATCAAATACACAGTATCAAAGAAATGTTTGAAGCTGGTTATGCTTTTTTATCGTTACCTACTTAAAATATGTTTATTTAAATGTTTGTTTCTATCGTTTCTGAAAATAAAAATCCTATTTTGCTTTGGAAGAAGCGTTTTTACTTAATTCTCCTCAAAATAATTAGTATTACTTTCGTCCCCATGGTATGTTACTTTCGTCCTACCTCTGCAGGACAAAATTAACAATGACAGTCGCTGCGGAAAATTGCCATAACTCTTTGACTACTTATCATAGAAGGCTGAATTTGCGGTCAAATGTTAGACCAAGAAACACACTATCTTAAGGCATAACTTTCGTTTTTATATCTGTAACAGGTAATTGGCAGCTTAGCCAAATGTAAAAAGTGTTACGTTTGTCCCCGCTCTCCCGTATGGAAATGTGTTTCCTCGCTACGTCTACTTGTACCTTTATCAGAAATGGTCGACGAAGTGGCGGGAGGTCATGGTTAGCCAAGAAAAGAGGGAGCAAATATATTTTCACTCTTATCAAGGACTTTGGTTCGACAAAGCAAAGAAACTTTTGCGCCCATCTAACGAGCGTTTGCTGCTCGTTGCCACTTGTTCCTACAAATGTTGCTGGATCTCCAGCACCCCCCCCCATCGCCAACGCTTCGCGGACCTACGAGCGATTTCCCGGAAGATTGTCGAGACAGCCGTCATTGTTCCCTACTTCTGCCCGATGGAACACGTAACCGTGTATCTTGATCTCGGATCGATACTCGCCGCGGCGTGAATCTCGACGCGCGTAAATCGAGAGTCGACGGCGGGATAGCGAATCTATGGAAATCCCTTGGGAGAACTAGGGCAGTAAAATCGCCGCGGTGGGAAGAACGGCCCGGAGGAAATTTTGAAACCAGCTACGTGCCCCGCGGAGCGTGCTGCGCCTTTCTAACTCGCGGAACGAGATAGCAAAGGTCAGACACGCTCGCTTCGCGCACACCCCTGCGACTGCGTAACCTTCACGGCCGATCGGTACATTTCCACGCTCGTTTGCATTTAGCGGAATCAGATCTGCAGAATCGCCGTTGGAATCCATACCGCGGGGAGCTGGCAGAACCAGCCTAGAACCCAGTCTCTCTCTTCTTCGACGAAGCGCGGCTCATCCTAGTCTTTCAGCAACGCTGCCGAGCGTTTAGCGGAAGTCTGCCAGGCGGCGTGTAGGTGCTCCTTTGTCTCTGCGCTCCCCTCGCGATCCCTCTCTCCCCCCTCTGCCCTCGCGTTACACCGTTCTCGCCGAATTGTTTCGGCTGACGCAACGAAGGCCCGATACCGATCTCCCGGCACAGTAATTAATCGCGTGCTCGTTCGGAACGGGATAATCATGCCTAACGAGGTAACAGCTTTCTGCGTTCCCCTCCTGGCTTCGGATGCTACGAATTGCAGGCTAGCGGGCCGCGATTCGTACCTTCGATCCGACGTTAGGATCGCTCTCTTTCTGCAGAGCCGAGCCAGTTGCCTCGAGAAGCAGGAGCTCCGCTATTCAACGCGCTATTCTCATATCGCCGGCCTTTAATTAAGCGGGAGCTGCCTATCCTAAGCCTCGCGTTCACGCTGGTCCTAACAGATTCTTCCGCGTACGTCGCAACCTTTTCGCTCAGCTTCACCAACAATCCAGCCCGCTTTAATCTCCCGGCACACCTCGCAGAGGCCGAGCCATTAGCGGTCCCGAATATTCGTTGACGCCTCCTCGCGCCCTCGCGCTTAAGTTGCGAATCCACAATGAGATTTTAGCTAAGACTTTTCCATAATGAATGAAAAATCTCAGTAACAACTAAATGTAAATAGTCGCGAGAATTTCGCGAAACTAATAATGAAAAAATAATGAAAAAATAGTAAAATTTTAATAAAAAGTCTCAGGCAAGGCACGATACTTTTGTCTCAACGTGGACTTGCACCGTTACTTTCCTGTTGCTCGACACGAGCCCACTTTCGCGACGATTCCACCGTCGCAGCTGATCCGAGAAGGTTAAGGACCCACCGGAGAATTTCGCGTGTCAACCTTCGAGCGACCGGCGGGCATCGTCCTCTCCTACAGTTTTCTATGCGGCCCGATCGGAGAGAGGCTGCTGGAGCAGAGGAGAGGAGATCGTGGGACCGAGCCACGAATGCCGAGGAGGTCGAGGTGGCTTTAGTAATCTTCAGGGACCCGGTGGATCGTGAGTGGGTGTTCCCCGGCTGTGATCCACAGGGTGCAGGACTCGGCGAGGGGCGTTCACCGAGTTGCATTACGTGCTCCTTTCCCGTGTAACCGCGATGCAGCCTCGCCAACTAGGCGCGATATCTCCCTGGCAGTCTTTCTCATAAAGCGGCGATTAATCACGGTTTAAAAGGGTAAGCGGAACGACGAAAGCGAAGCCTATCCCACGGCGTCCACGGCCGCGAAATTTCGTCCCGTAAAATCTGCGCGCTTGCAATTAGGTACGTCCGAATGAGTCACGCTCGCACCGTTACGTTGTTAACTTCTGATTCCCGCCAGCTCTCGTTCGATAACGCGACGTTCTAATTGCATGGCCGGCACGTGGGAATCGCTAGCTCGACGCGCAACTGCTCGACGATCGGGCTTCGCTTGACCCGCACGCGGAGCAGAAAATCGAGCTTCCTTTGTCCCTCGATTCGTTGCCTCGCCTTTGGAAAGATACACGGTTACGCGATCGGCCAGTGGATACTCCTCGGTGCCCGGCCGAGCAACGGCGAAAGTACGCTCCAGCTGGCTCGCTGTTAAATTATGATCGAGCCTGTACTTTTATCGAGTCGCCTGGCCAGTTACGAAACCGCGCTCGTCTAATTCTAACGGATTTATCGGTGCAAACCGTTCGGCGAGCTTGTCGCGGGCGTCGGGGGAGCGTCAGGAAACGTCGAGGAGCAACGTGCCGACCTCCAATCCTCGCCCCCTCCTCTCGGCAGATGGCTCCTTCTGGATTTTAAGGCCGTCCAGCTGGCACACGACACCGTTACGCGATTGCATCCACCGGAGAAAGAGAGAAGGAGAGAGGAACGCGTGTCTAGAAACACCGACTCGCTTGACCAAGAAGCAGCGGCCTTGTAGACTCTCTTTCACCCGAGGATCCTCGGTTTACAGCTAATTCCACCAGGGAATCCCCCGTCGATCGGGCTAGAAAACGGTTTCCACGGACGCGATGGCACAACCGCCTCGAGGCCGCCTTGCGTATCGGGAATCTGTTAACACCTGCTTGATCGCGGGTCAACCGATTCGTCGCACGCTCGCCCTTTGTCGAGGAGTCGCTCGGCGAGGCTGTCCTTTCTTTTAAATCGAGGCCACCGGCACGGGAGCTTCCAAAGGAGAGACACAATTCTACATCGATTAGCTCCCCCGTTGGTGAAACCTTCGCGCCGTGAATATTCACGATTAAATGAAAACGCAAGCGTTACGAAAGCGAGCGATCGCTCGGCGCGCAGCACAATGCCGCGATCGCCTGTATAGCTTTCGAGAGAAATCCCCCCAAGAAAGTTTTCCTCGGCGAAGGTAATTGGTCCACGCGAGCCAGAAACTGGGTCGCCGATCGTACCGGGCCGTCGCGTGTCATCTCGTATTGCGAAACACAGATCGCCGGGGTTTAATGGAAACCTTGAAACAAGGCCCCGTTATCGGTGTTTCCGTTCCTGCTGGCGATCTGTTAGATCCTTCCCACCTTTTGCTCGCCCCTTTCCCCCCCTCCCCACTTTTCATTCGCGCCTAAACGCGACGATTGCGCAAACCATTACGCATCCGACGATTATTAGCATATGCAACGTCCACGCGGGCCTCGCGGAGATACAGCGCGATGCACATCTTCGTTCTCCAGCTGCCTTCTTCCCTCGGCGAGGTCGTTCCTCGCTGTTTAATCGCGAAAAAGGTCGAGCCACCGTTTCCACTTCGTTACCGTTGCCCAATCCGCCGATCCTAATCTCCTATCCTTCCTAGATACAGAGATCTCCCGATCCTCCGAGGATGTGCGCGTAATTTGCGAGATACGTGGCACAAGACAGCTGGGTGCTTGTTGCACGCGCGGGTAGAAGTGATAACGTGTTTGCTCGAGTGATGCAATAAGTATTTCCAGTACTGTGGATCAGTGGCGACTCTGTTAGTGTACTTTAGGTAGGGAGGTTCCTTAAAAGGGGAATCCCATTTTTGGGGCTAGAAACGTAGAAAAATTTGGGAATTATTTTTTAAAATACTAGCGATTCGATTCAACTGAAATTTTCACCATGTGTTTATATATCCTTGAAGAAGTTGCAGTTTTTTTTTATTATTAATTTTTAATCGTAAATAATTGAATGTAGGTCCATCATGCATTGCTCCTATATTTATTATTGAAAATTAATAAAAAGGACTGCAACTTGTGGAAAGAAGTTTCTTTAAAAACATTTCCCGAATTTTGCTATCTTTTCAGCCTAAAAAAAACAGGATTCCCCCCGGAAATTAGCTATATTTCTGACATTTGAAACGCTACCGAGCCGGTATTCTGCGTCAATCGTAGAAGAGATAGAAAAACAACAATTAGGTTTCGAAACATTCCAGTCGCGTGTGGACAGCTAAGAATCTTGATTTAACCCTTCATGGTCACACTGGGTCCAATAGACCCGCTTTTTAACTTCGGAGCTTGATACCGATAAGTTCCTGGCTTTCCTTTCTGATTTTTTTGGTACATGTTGTCGTTTCATTTCTTACTAAAACGCGACTATTCCATATTCTACAATGTTCAAAGTGTGTAGTATAATTTTTTTGACTCGATTGGACTGATACAGTTCTTATGGTAACTGTTTAAATATCGGCCGGGTCCATTGAACCCAGTGTGACGACGTGAAACTTGTGGACACAAGTGTGACCACGAAGAGTTAATATTACTTCTTTCTTCTCACTTGAGAAAGAACTTAAACGTCCAGCACTATTGGAACTCCCACTAATTTCTGACGTTTCGTGTGCTGTCCTGTGTCTAAATCCACTTAATATCTTCGCCGCGAAGAAAGTTGAAAACCGTTACTGGGAATCGATGGTACTCTTGCCGAGCCTCGTGGGTGTCAAGCACCCATGGAATCGAACACGGAAGCGATTTTCCTCCTAATTTATCGGCGTCAGAATTCCGAACGCAGCGGTCATTTCGCTGCTCCAGGCAGGAGGCAGCCGGGCTCTGTTGTTCGCGCGCTCGGTCCACGGTCGGAAGTGAGCCAAACGAGCCGTATAAATTTCCAAGATTTACGGGATCGCGTAGGAGAGCGACGTGTGAAACGGCGTCCCTTTCGCAACCGCGCGAAATCGGCCGGCTCCGATCGCTCGACGAACGCGAGAAACTTGAAAATTAAACCGCAAGTCTGTCGGCTCGCTCGCGTTTTACGTAAGAGGAAAGTCTGGCAATGAAACTGGAAGCAAATCGCCCCGGCTGCTCCCCGTCTTCAAACGGCTCCGCCGACGAGCCGATCGGCTCGCATTTTCCACGCCGCGGCTCGATCCGCCGATTTTTTGCCGCCGCGCGCCACTCGATCCAGATTACGAAACTGCGCGCGAGAAAACTGTTTCCGAAAGAGAAATCCGTGGGTTTTAAGCAGGCGGTCGAGGGAGAAACAGCCGGTAACTGGCGAATAATTCCACGACACGAAATCCAAACCAGCGGCAGCGTTTCCGCGTAGAAATCTGTTTTATTAATCACGCTCGTTTTCTGTGTTGTGCATGTGATTTGTACTTACATCTCAGCGCAAGCTCGCGCAGAGAATTCTTTGGTCGTGAGAATTCTGCCATGGGCAGGCAATTCAGTTAATTCAATCCCGTCGAGTGCGCGGAGGAAATGTGTAGCTTGATAAGGTATGTATTTCTATACGCGTCTGAAATTCAAAGTCGATTTTCTCGAAAATGAAGCGCGATATCAAAAAAAGTTACTCCTTCTTTTCGACTTATAACAAGTAAATAAGTTCGGAAGAAGGAATAAATTTTCTTGATATTGCGCTTCATTTCCGAGAAAATCGACCTGCAATGTCTTGATGTTGCGTTCAGCCGCGTATAGGGAAAAGCTACCTTAAGTTGTTTTGAAAAATTCCAGCGCGGGGAACAATAATTCCTCGAACAAAAACATTCCTCTGGGCCCATTGCACGGTTCCAAGAATACTCGAAAGATTGGTCAGTAGCCATCTAAGTTGTTATGCGAGTCTCAAGGTCCGCGTTCATGCTGGTCAAGCAGAATCCCCCGAGTGGCTATCCATCCTTCGCAACCTTTACTGCGCTTTTCCACGAGAAGGCACAGGGGTTACGAGCGACGGATCTATAATAATTACACGGTTCTCCTTTGCGTAATTGGACGCGTGACCGGCCTCCGAAGCCGGCTGGCCCGTAATCGTGCGCGCAGCTAATTCGACCATCTGCGGGCAGCCCTGCGGAGCCGGCTAAGATGCAATCAAATTATTCCACGATTATGCCTTCGATTGGCCCCACGGAGCTCCAGTCACGAGGAAAACTTTCCAGTTTCCGGAAGTCTCCAGGGACAAAAACGGCCGACTTACTCGCAACGGGGGCAGCAATCGCGTAATCTCGCGGCTCTGAGTTTCTTTTGGGGGCGGATGAACGTGACTGGAGTGGTTCTTGCGATATTGCGTTGCGAACGGTGCTGTGTGAAATTGTGGGCGAGGGACAACACTTCGTTTGCACTACGTGAGACTTTGTTAACCACGGGGGAAGCTTTAATATCTCGCAATCGGCTGAAAGAGCTCCGCTATGAAAAGTATCCCCACCAAGTATGCTGCATGCTCGTAGAGTAAAAGGCAGCTATAAACGGTCGTGTAACTTTGGGCTCTAAACTAATATCCTGTGCAATATGTTTGGTAGAGTGTCAGGGTGGACACGCGGCTTGGAGCTGTTTAAGCTGTCCGATATTATGCAAGCCGTGTTCCAGTTTTAAAGGCCCGCTTCGGTATTCCAGCTCACTTTCACTCATTCACTGGCCGGCTCTTTTATCCTGCCCCCCCCCCCTCTCTCTCTCTCTCTCTCTCTAGCTCTCCTCTTTCTCCATCTATCTGCCTGCCCCGCTCTCCGGCTCTCGTTCCCTCCACGCCATTCGCGTGACTTTCACTTCTCTTAGCTTCGCCAGCGGTGTTCCTTCCTCGCCCCGCGTATTTCGCGGCGAACTTCCACGCGGAACGCCTTAGAAAATCGCGGCTTCATGATTTATGGAGTACGCGGCGTCTGTTGGCTCGGAAGCACGGGCCAACGTGTTCCTCGGTAACGAGAGGATCGACTGCCCGCTGGGAGACTACGCGGCTTTCGTGGGCCTCGCGGAAGCCCATGGATAATCCTCCATCCCCGTTAACACCTTCCTCCTCCTTTCTTTCGTTTTTAATTTTAATCAGCCGCGGCTCCAGTTTCCGTTTACCCCGTGGGTACTTGATGCTTGATTTATGAATCGCGAGTAAGCGCAGATGTTTGGAGGTGAACGGCGAACGTTTTCCCAGCTTGTACACTCCGAAGGACTCCGCTCGGTTCGCACGGACACGTTGTTGCGTGATCGAGCCCGATCCCAGGAACATATGATTTTCTGGCATTGCGGTGTTCGCCACGCGGAAGATGCTATTAACTTGTCGCTACGATGCTCGCCTCTGGTTTCCTATGAGAAGACCTCGCGTCAATGATTTGTTAACCCTTAACCGGTGACGCGGGGTCTGGGAGACTCCTGCAGAATTAGTTCTCCTGTATTTTCCTTCGTTTTGTTCGACATTGTTTCACGATATCTGTGTCACGCCATGGAGGCAACTTTCAGAGGTTTCGAATGAAACATGCAGAAGCATATTTTTAAATATATTAATAAAGTCACTAATAACCCAGGGATATATTAAAAATAAATTCAGTCCACGTCACTGTTTATTTGCTGTTAATTCGAAAGGGCGTATCTGCAACTTTCGCTTGAATTGAATTATTGCTGCCAGGTAGCAGAAAAATAGTTTATCTATATGTATATTAAATAAGAAAGTCATATCTGTATTAAAACTGAAGATATAACAGTTTATATTTCGTAAATTGTAACGCGGGGTAAATTGTAATAAATTGTAATTGTAATTGTGAATTGTAATTGTAATTGTAAATTGTAATAATTAAAATCTTTCGAACGACAAATCTGGTAACCCACAGCATGCGAGAGCTGCTTGACGATATTAGCACCGTCGGTTTTAGTGACACAAACAAGTGTTATGTATTCATTTTGTGGTTATAGCCCAGAATTTTAATATGTAGAGCACGTAAGTAAATTTTGTCTTAGCACTTTTATTTCAATTAACCGTCGTTAAAAACTTTTTTAATTTTTGCTTCTTTGTCGCAAACGAATCAGTACACAATGGTTGATTATAATGTGTACGCATTTTAGTAATTTGATGATTAGTTTTTCGTTTGAGATAAAACGCAAAAATTCAAGCTCGGGGTAAATTGTAACATGTTACTACTTCCTCCACTCTAAATGGTGATAAAGCATGCTATTTGCTGACACACCGGAAAAAGATGCTTCGGGCTTCAGGCGAGCAACAGAACAACGGAGAATCCAAAAAGTAGAAAAAACTATAAAGGCAAAAGTAAAGAAATCGCGGAAGAAGATTTTGATAGAATCAGATGAATAAGCAATGATTGCTTAACTCATGTACCTATATCAAATGTTTAATAATGATCTGTGTTTTCATTTATATTTTTTAAAAATGTTTATTTGTATTCATATTTTTATTTAAATAAGTAAAACAGATGTGTTACAATTTCCCCCGGACTGGGGCACATTGTAACAAAGATTCAGAATTGTTTAAGATGAAACTAGATGTATAAGTGTCCAAGATTTTGTCACGTGCTTACACTCAATGAGTTCACCACATATGTAAGTAGTAAGTCACTCAAATTATTTCCTCATAGAGGAAAACACTATCGAGAAAAAATTCTGAAAACTTTTTTTGTTACAATCTACCCCGATCTCCCCTACTTGAAATCGATGCCCGATTTTGGGCGTATCTACCAAAGTTTCCTTTGGATTTCATGAAATATTTTACGGGTTTGCCACAAATATTTAGATACCTTCTTATCCAGATTTAATATATAACCTCATCCGATTTATATAGCATAGCGATGGCATAGCACAGAATACTAAAAGTCATTTTTCTCAGAACCACCTTTTGACCAGATACGCCCTTTCGAATTAACACGGCAGTTATGTCACAAAGTGTAACGTCACCAGTTAAGGGGGGACGTCTACCTAGAGCGGTCGAAACAATGCGCTCCTTTGGGATTTTTTTCTAGAAAAACCGTTACACTTTTATTAATAACTATTCGCCTATTGTTTAGAGTACATCTAAAGGACAGTTCAGTATTTTTTGCGTTAAAGAATATTAAAAGATTTGAGAGTTATAAGCGATGACCGGGATGTACTTTTTTTTTGCGCTGACCATCGTAGCTCGTAGCAGAATCATCCGAAATGAAAAATTCGAAAGGCTTTAGACAGAGTATGAAATTATCTAGGCGCTATCGAGCCCGATTTTGGAAAAATTATTGTGAGACAAAATGGCGGCGCTGCAAAGTTGAACCATCGATTTTCAACAAAAAAGTAGTTCCTTTCTTGGCCTGTAAAAAAAAGAACTAAGAAGAAAAAAGAAATCCCTCCGATAGCGCCTAGATAATTTCATACTCTATTTGAAGCCTTTCGAAGTTTTCATTTCGGATGATTCTGCTACGAGCCACGATGGTCACCGCGAAAAAAAAGGACATCTCGGTCATCGCTTATAACTCTCAAATATTTTAATATTCTTTAACGCAAAAAATACTGAACTGTCCTTTAGATGTACTCTTAACAATAGATGAATAGTTATTAATAAAAGTGTAACGGTTTTTCTAGAAAAAAATTCCAACGAAGCGCATTGTTTCGACCGCTCTAGGTAGGCGTCCCCCCATAAGGGGGAAGCCCTATTTAGGACACTAGGAATAAGGTGATTCTTGGGAATTTTTTTCTAAGAAACTGTTAAGCGGATCATTTCCAAACTTCCAGGGTATTTTAGTTCACATTCAAACAATAAAAAGTAATTTTTACGTTACAAAGTGTTCGGTAGAAATGAAGATATATGAACACGTTCGTTAGGACTCGCGCGCCGGAGTTGCAAATTGGCGATTGTAATGGTGGTCCCATTTCTTCCCTGAAATAAAAAAACCAAGGATTTTCTTATCTCTACTATAATTACATTGTCGATGAACCTAAGACATTGATAAATAAATTGAATTGAACAACTCTTTTTCCATAAATAGTACAAAATATCTTGAGGCAGAATGGTTACTTTTTCTTTCAAGTCCCACCAATTTGTCAACTTTTAATTTTTTTTGTCGGTTGTTAGGTTCATTGACAATGTAATTATACTAGAAACAACAAAATCCTTGGTATTTTTATTTCAGGGAAGAAATGGGGCCACCATTATAGTCTGCTGAACAGTTTCTTAGAAAAAAATTCCCAAGAATCACCTCATTCCTAGCCGTCCTAAATAGGGCTCCCCCCTTAAGGGTTAAAAATCCTGTTCGGCTTAGGAAGCCTTCCTTTCGTTACGTCCCACCGTCTTCGTCATCGACCAGAAAAGAACCCCATTAAAGTAGAAATTGAAGTGGAAACTCAACAAAAGTTTGCACTAAAATTTAGCACGTCGCCTAAACGCATTCCAAAAGCAACAGCAAAGCGCTTCCGTGTTTAGGCTCGTTTAGCTGCACCCTCGCATTGGTTTCTGCGCCAACGATCACTTTACGCTTATCTCGGAACGCCTTAAAAGCTGTTGGCACGGAATCACAAGCCGCCCTAGAGTTAATTGTGCACGAATACCTCCCCAGTGGTCGCGTCTACGTCGTCAGGCCTGATAATTGCTCGATGATCTTCGATTACGGGTTGCGTCATCGCTTTCCCACGTTGCGGGCAAATTTCCTCTAACCTTCCGAGCCCCGAGCTTCGACGAGAGTTCTGCTCGCTTGACGTACCATCTGTATTAACCCGAGGGAACTCCTCGAGCCGCAGGTTACAACGGTTACGAGTACCTCTCCCGTCGCTGTATTGTGAGCGTTAATGAGACCGCGTTGTCTGCCGGGTAATACAGTTCTCACATTTCTGCATCATTCAATAAGTCTGAATGGTGTTAGTTTACATCGGCAGCTCGTGGCACCCCGTGCCTCGCGTGTCATGTGAAAATTCAGCGGGCAGGTAACTCTCTCGCAAAAAGACGCGGCCGAAAACCGCAGCGCTTGCGAAACCCCTGGCTCCACGTGCCCCGTGACGTTTCCATCGGCAGTGATTCACGCCGCCGCTCCTCCCTCGCGCCCTGTCAGCGAGAAATTTCGCGAGGCTGCATGCTTGGCCGGGCATTCTATTCACTTGGAAATGTTCTTGGCCTTCGCAGGAGGATCTGTCTGCGAATTAAGGTTGGAAAAATTCGAGCTCGACGGTGGGATCGAGTTTTGTTTGACATTTAATCCCCCGCGTCACGGCATCCGCGTTATCCGCCTTTCTAGAACCGCCTGCAACTCCTCTCGTCATCGGCCGCGACGATTGCTCGCGCATTACATTTTACGCGATTGCGGAGCAAATGTCAGCCGAGAGATCCGCTAGGATTCATTATCCTGCGAGAGATGAAGGGCGAGGTAGATAAGTTACCCAGAGGTGGGAAAAATTTCTATTTAAATAAAAGATTTTGGTATTGATCGTAAAATTATTCGACGAATAAAGATAATTTTTTTATTTGTCGAGCATTTCAACTCCAGCGTCGTATAAAATTTTCAACATAAACTTTAACTCTACTCGACGTCGAATAAAAAAATTAACTTCATTCGTTGAATAATCTAAACTTAAAGTACCTTTTATTTGATCCGTTATTTAAATAATTTTTTATTTAGTTAATGCCCCAACTCTGCCTACGTCGATTTTAGATATCGAACTGTAAATACCTTTGACCAGAAAATAAAGATGCTTTTTCTGCAAATTGCATCTATTCCTATTCCTCCACCATTCCCACGCTATTAGGGTTTGTCGGTTTTTAAACACCGGTTTTAAGAACCGGTTTTTATTTATAAATTTGTAAAATTCGAAAACCGGGTTTTAAATTTTTACTTGAAATCGCCTCGGAGACAAGCAAATTGTAGTAGGTAACTGTTTACTATAAAACTACTTAAGCTTCATGAGTTCATATTTTCAGGGAAAAAAAAACGAAATGGAATAAAGATTTATAATTTGGTACCACATTTTAAAAGATTTATATTTTGTACGGATTTTAGTTATTTTAGCTCTTTTCATTTGGTTTTGTATGCAGTCTATCTTATTGTGTTATAGTTTTGTAGATCCATAAATGAGGCAGTCAGAGCAACAACGGACTAACCCACATTTTTTTCGAAATTGAATTAGTAGCAATAACGTATTCCAATAGGCTCTAGTAACCATATAAAATAGGGGGAAAAAAATGTTTTAATGTGGGTTGGTCCGTTGTTGCTCTAACTGCCTCAAATATTAGATGAACTCAAAAATTGTATGTATTCGTACGGATTTTAGCTATTTTAATGTTGTTTTTATTTGGTTTTGTATAGATAGAGTGTATTTTATTTTGTTATATTTTTGTAATTCCACAATATTAAGGAAACTGAAATTTTTTAAAATAAGTAAAAATATTCATTTACTATTTTAATTACATTTTTTTGTTGTGAAAGTTCAAAAAACCGGTTTAACCGGTTTCTTGGGAATAGTGAAATTCGAGAACCGTTTTTTTTCAAAAGTCGGTTTTTGTATAAACCCTACACGCTATTCACCGCAATTTCGCTGAGAAGGAAACGCGACGCTGGAGTGGACGAGTTGAATTTCAGAGCCGTGGGTCTGGATCTTTGATCTTGCGTCTGTCCCAAGGTCGCGGGCGGCTACTTGAAAGGACGGCGAAGAGAACGGTACCAGGATGTTCTTCCTCTACAGTCTAAATGCTCCTTTTCGTCGTGTTCCTGGTGATCCAGATTCCCCCAAGGCCGACCGCGTCCCCCGTCGCCCCGCTTTCCTCCATTTCGATTTTTCCCGGCGTCCTTCGCCGCGGTTAGTCGATACTTTCAATGTCACCAGGAAGAGAGCGCCTCCTTGTTAAACTCCATCCGCCCCGGGACGCGTTGCCGCTTCGCTGTCGCCGCGAGCTCGCGCGGGAATCAACGCGATTCTTTAGGAGCCGCGATAGACCGGCCGCTAGAAAGTGCCGCGATCGCGGCGATAAACCAGGCCACTGGTTTTTGCGCTGGCCGGCCGAAGAAAATCAGCAATGCACATACATACGCCGAACCGTTGCCGCATGGCTTCATACCCCGCCGCTGGTAAAATGTCTTTAGACGTTTAAAGACGAATAAAGAAAACTTTAAATTACTTACTTCGAAGATAAAGTGTTTGCTCTTTCATTCGACTCGTCATTTAAACAATTTTGTATCCAACTGATGCCCCACTCTGCCTCTAAGGAACCGAGGGGCGTGTGTTTACCTTGCGAAAGAGCCTGGACGTCGGCTGGCCCGCCTCATTCAGCCGGTCTTGATCTAATTAGACGCGTTCCCGGTGATCAATCGCGTCTACGCGTCGTTACGCGAGCCTTTCTCCTTGCCGAGCGACGCACGCGCAGGCCCGCCGCCTGATTTCAATTACGATTTCCCAATTCCCGCGGCCACCGCGCTCCAATCGCCGCGCGACATTTCATTAACCACTCGCGACGGATGCGCGCGGGCTAATGACGATTGCGCAACTGCTTTGTTATCCCCTCTGCGGTCATGGGAAGGCGAGGAAACGCCGAGCGCCGGCTTCCATGGTTTTCTCCTCGCCTTTTAGCTCCGTCGGGCGGAAAAACCGCGGCTCAGGAATGCTCTCGATACTCGTGCCCACCTATGCTCCCCTCGATCTGCGTTCGGGCAAGGAAACGGGTAAACGAAACGATCGAACGTGGTTCCCCGATTGTTCCTATTACTTTCGTTCCCTCGCACGCCTGCCTAAGGCACTCCAAACATGGACTCGCGGGGAACGCTGCAGGATGGATTGATATTCGAGGAACGCGCGTGCCGCTGGATTTTCGGTGGGCCCCCACTGAAAAGTGGAACGGTTACACAAACCGAATCAACGCGCGGAACGATTTACATAGAAACGACCGGGCCCCCGTCGAGCGGGGGCGAAGCAACGGCGTTGTTTTACGGACACATATTCTCACGTGGATAGTGCGGGAGGAATGGCGCAAGTCACGTTTCCAACAAATCAATTCGTCGTTTGCAGCGGCGCCGGTCCCACGATACGAAATTGTGCCAGAAAGCTTTGCAGTGGGATAATCGAATCCGCTGGAACAATGGCCGCGCGCAGAGACAGCCATTTCCAGCGATACCGTGATATTTGCCTCGTTACGCTCCCAACCGGCTGCCACGCAACCGTCCGCGCGAGATATCGTCCACCGTTGCGTAACGAGTGGCCGCTATCGGGCCCAGCCGAAAAATTCCGGTACCCCTCGATTACGAAAATTCGGCGGCCCGCTCTCGATTCTCGTCACTCGAGGCGCCGTCTCGACGCTTTCGCGAACCGATCCGCGGATTTAACAACTGCCGGAGGCTGTTCGAGTTTCTCGGTGTCTCTGCTCGCGCACGCATCGGCGCAAGGTCGACCGAAAATCCGGTTACTTATTCCTCGGTTATGCAATCGGCCACTTACTCGTTACCGATCGCGGTTTCTACGGGTCCCTCGGTGGCTGGACTTGCGACTGGGATGTCGAGGATTTTTAATAGATGCTTCGACTCTGTTAGTGACTGAGAACATCAGAGTGAAGAAAGGGGTTCGTCTGCTTGCAGAATGCCAGAGGATCATCCCGAGAAGCGCCAGGGCGAGCAGAAACGAGGCTGCTTTGGAGTTCGAGTGCCCCGAGGAATTCGGATACTACCCTCATCCTCGTGATTGCACGCAGTATTATGTGTGCGTTTTCGGTGGAGCCTTGCTGGAGTCCTGCACGGGGGGGCTCATGTACAGGTGCGTGTGATATCTATCATATCCTGCAAGTGACATTTTCAACGATTTCATCCTCCTGATCTCCTAATGTAAGTACTGCTTATGGCGGGAGGAATAAGGAAGGTCGACTGATTCGGCGGGGACTGAAATCATAGGGGCAGGTTCATATTTTGCTATAAGCACTGCCCTTTGAATATCAAAGAGGATAAGTAGGTAATTCATCGAGGGATCCGTAGCTAAGCTCATCTGTGTCTCTTGAAGGAACAGGACAAATTCTCAAATTTTCAAATTCTCAAATTCTCAAATTTTCAAATTCTCAAATTCTCAAATTATAAAATTCTCAAATTCTCAAATTCTCAAATTCTTAAATTCGTAAATTCCTTAATTCCTAAATTCCTAAATTCCTAAATTCCTAAATTCCTAAATTCTTAAATTCTTGAATTCTCAAATTCTCAAATTCTCAAATTCTCAAATTCATAAATTCTTAAATTCTTAAATTTTTAAATTCTTAAATTCTCAAATTTTAAAATCCTTAAATTCTCAAATTCATAAATTCTCAAATTCTCAAATTCTCAAATTCTCAAACTCTCAAACTCTCAAACTCTCAAATACTTAAATTCTTAAATTTTCAAATTCTTAAATTCTCAAATTCTTAAATTCTAGTTTGTGCGATATATGTATACGATCGTGTCAAAGCGTAGGTTGCGGGCTTGAATAAAGAAGTAGGTCCACAGTTGCAAGGGGCATTAAGATACAAGAGATTAATCAAAGACAGATTATGTGTAGCGCCATTGATAAATTCGAAAAGGAGCTGCAGGTGTCAGCGGAGAAACGTGGAAACCCGAGGTTCCCGTGTCGACCGGCTAATATGGGCAGCGATTAGCAGCGCGAGCGGATTGAAACGCGAGCGAATAATAGCGAGGCGTCGAATCGAAAGCGAAACGCAGCCGGGCATTGTCGTCCAGATATAGGCAGGCTTAATGGATCTGCCCTCTCGTATTCCCAGGGCCCGTGTATTGCGAGATTCCGCGGAGATTTCTATTCCTCGAGCCAGTGAAGAGTCTATCCAGCGCTGTACACGACTCCTGGGACCCGGTGCTCCCAAAGAAGCCTTCGATCCGCGCGCCGCTCGGATCGAAATTCAAAAGACACGAAACTCCGGGGTCCCGCCGTGTGTGGGCACGCATTTTTCTGGCATTTCGTGCGGGGCCACGGAGATAAAGGAATCCCGTTTCCGCGAGCCGGCCCGTGATTTAAAATCAATGAAAATCCAAGAAACCTGTTTCCCCGCGATCCGTTGAAAAAGATCTCTTCTAGGCGGAGTAGTAAGTTTGCGTCTCGGGGCGAGCAAACGTTCGAGCAGCACGCATGTCAACGCTTGCTGATCCCTGCGCGATCCTATATCGCCAGGTGAACGACCGCGTTTCAGTCACCTGACCCCCCAACACGACTTCGTGATTAACCGCTGCTAGATAACATCTACAACATTCGAATTTCAATGAAGACTCCGCCGTGAATCGAGATACGTAAATCTTGGCTACCAAAGAATCCTTCCAGAACGGTGTTTAAATAATCCGGCTGAATTCCTTTACAATCTAGACGGCCAGCAGGTCCGAATCAATTCAGTCATTTGGGTAGAAGCATTCCTGGAATAGTTGTCGCGAGAAAGAACACTGTCGCGCGGACAGAAGCTTGCCATCGAGCTTGGAGCACGGGTGTTATCGAGGCAGATTGCCTGCTACGCTTTCGATCTGGATATACGAGGTAAAAGGGGGTCGTACGCATAACCCTTGAGGAAAAAATCAGCCCGCCACACCTCTCCCGATACGACGGTGCGTGGAGAACGAGTTCGCTATGAAACCGGCCTGCGTGGCCTAACGTACGCTAGATGTCTAACTCGCTGTCCAATTAAGGATGCTCGTAATCTTACTGGAAGCGCGACGCCAAATTCAGTCGGTCTCCGAGAATCCTCGGTGCAACTGAACGCGCGCCGAACATCTGGTCGCCTTAATGAAGCAGTCTCGCGTAATGACTCCAGAGCAAACCCGGGTAAACTCGAGCTTCCCTTCCTACTTGCTATCAGCGGAGCAGAATCTCATTGAGAGCTGCTTCCTGGTCGCGGAATCAGTGCACCCTGGTCCCAGGGAACGGTCACGAGGGTACCGAAGACCTACGATGATCGGTATTGAAAGAGCATCGCTTTCCTTTTTCCAGTCACGAGCTACAGACGTGCGATTGGCCACGCAACGTGGGCTGCCCCGAGGGTGGAGCACCCAGCAAGGAAGTCGAGGAAGATCCTCTGCTGGAGAGGTAAGTTTTCCATACTGGGATTCGCCAAGTTCTATGTAATAAACTCTGGTCACAACTTCGCCTCGGAGACCTGGGCCCGAGTCAGAGCTAGTGCAATATGTATTGTATAATACAGTGATTCCCAACCTGTCGGTGGCGAAATGTTTTCTGGAGGGTCACCACGGTTTTTGGATTTTTTTTTTATTAACAAGGAAAGATCCCGAACCCGGAAATTCAAAAAATTCTGAGACTTTCTGAATGTGCAGGGGATCTCCTCCTGATTACAACGCAATTTTTGTTTGCTGCCCAAATTTGCTTTAAGGGGGTAAAATTGAACCCTTAAATTCCGGCTATTTTCTGATTTTGTGTTATAATTCGCGAATTGTAAGAACTGTAAATTACCAAATGATAGTCCTAATTAAAAGAAGTAACTTTTGTCTTGAAACTTTTTGTCTATCTCTTACAGATTGCGAGTTATAAAATAAAATCAGAAAATAGCCGAATTTTCAGGGGTTCATTTCATCCCCCTAGAATTCCTGAATTTTGGCGGGAAACAAAAATGCGTTGTAATCAGGAGAAAATTCCCTTCATATTCACAAACTTCCAGCTTTTTTTTAATTTCCGGGTTCGGGATCTTCCCTTGTACGTTAAAATTATATTCTGAAATGGGTATGTATTTTTAATGTGTTTTCTTTACCTTATTGAATTCAAATTATAATACTTGAATATTATAAAAGGAGATCGCGACACGAGAACGGTTGGGAAACACTGGTATAATAGAAAGGAAGCTAGAAAAGTTACTTGCCATGAATTTAGAGCAAAGTAGCCCCAGAATAATACCGATTGGAAACCTCCTCCTCCTTGGAGCGGCCTTCGAGAAGTCAAAGTCCTCTCGCGATCGATCTGTATCGCCGGACGTCCGTCGATTGCGCAAGATTTCGGCATCGGCGCGATTGCGGCACGACCGCGCGCCAACTTCACCCGCGCTCCCCGTGGCGAAAGAAAAAAAAAAGGCCGGAGTGAGAGTCTCGGAGGAAAAAAGCTCGCGCAGGTATCGGCGATCGAAACGATCCCGTGCCTCCATTTTTTTCACGGAACTGGAGATCATTGCGGAGGTTGACCAACGGGCCTGCACGCGAGCCGGCCACCTTGAGAAAATAGAAGCAGTGACGTCAAGAGTCGAACAATAAACTCGACCGAGTGATCGAGCGCGATTAACTCCGTTACGATTTACCCTTTCTCGGTACTCGCTATTAAAGCCGCGAAGCCTGATTGCCACACGCCTTTGTTCCTCCAGAAGCACGATCCAAGTTGCACGATCGATCTTTGCGGTTTCACCTCGAATTTACTAGAGAAATTCATCCCCCGAGTCTGCTCCGTTACGCGTTGCTTCCCCCGGCGCGAAGCGTCGAGCGGAAACGCGTCGGATTCGTTGTATAACGTCGTGCTCGTCCGCGACGAACGCCGACGCTCTCTCTCTCTCTCCTCTCGACGAGAGTACAAGCCAGCTCGGAGCCGGCCGCCGGTCCCCATGTGCAATTAGAACGATTAAGCAAGCATCAGCGGCGGGCCGCTCATTAACGTATTGTACTCTCGAGCAGATATCGCGGAAGAAGTTGCTTTCGCAACGCGTGCCGGTTCTATTCGCCTCGTCGCGTCCTTGCCATTCCCGGCTACGCGGTTTCGGAGAAACTAGTTCGATATGCTCTCGACCGAGTGGTCGCCGACTGGCGAGACGGATATCGGTAAATAAAAAGATTAATCGATTCCTACGAACTTGCCGGCTCCAATTAACCCACCTTTAATGAAACATCGCCGATTCTTAACCCTCCGCGATCTATACGATCGACTCGGTAGCTTACGAAATCCCGGAGGTTTCTGAGGTGCCCGCGGGACACCCGCGACGATAATTAATACCGTGGAAACCGGCCAGATCGGCGAAGATCGAGTCCCTGCAGGAGCAACAGCACCAGCAACGCCCGCAGCAATCCAGACGCGAGCAACAGCACCAGCAACGTCCTGTTCAGAGGCAACCGATCCCTGTGACCACCACGCCGACCCCCGTGCCGCAGATCACCGAGAAGCAGATCCGTCAGAGGCAACAGGCCAGGAACTATCACGAGGACCAGTACGAGCCAGCCAGCGAGGTCGAGAGCGACAGGCAGCAACGGGTCTACCGGGGACAGCCGTCCACCATTGGCCAAGTGCAAAGCGATCGGGATGGCCTGCGGAGGAACGTGATATCGGTAAGCGCGGCTAGATCCCCGTTGCTCGATGGGCGTCAGAAATTAATTGCTCAATTAACGTGCCACGCAGGAGAGGGAGAAGGAGAGCCTGGTGAGCACGCGCGCCCAGACGGAAACCCATTACAGGTGCGTAAAATCGACTTTGAAAAGCGAGCGGCCGCCTGCCGCGACCTTTTTACTCGATTTCTCTTTCGCCGTCGGCTGCCTCAGTTCCCTCGGCGGCTGATTCCCGCTTACGCAACCGTCCATCTCACGTTTCTTTCGGGCTTCCAACACTGTAAGACGCTGTAACGATTATGTTCACGAGTCTGGATTCGAAGACAGTGCACGGGAGTTGTCGAGCTTTACTGTGGGATCGGGAGCCACATAAGAGGGAGTTCGGAGTAAGAGATCTCGGAGGGCCGGCTTTGGCGACGTTGGTAAGGCGTCTGACCAGTACCTAGCGCGGAGAACACGAACGTCGTGGGTTCGATCGAGTCCCATCACCCCGAGGTTTTTTTCCGTGGCTCCCGAATGTAAGGTAAATGTCCCAATTAGCGACCCTGATCTACGTGCACGTTCTTACATATTTACATATTAAAAATATTTATTGCAGTTACTCATTAATAGCCTATCATATGGCTGGTTCTTTTCCAGTATGAATAAGGCCCCCTTTTTATGATGAAATTGTTCGAATATAATTATTAATAATAAATATATTATATGGTACTTAACACTTCAATTCTCTCTTCGTCCCAAATAGTGACCTATTTCGGACCGTATCATTGACTCGTACATAATGCGTGGAATACCGTGTCATTGATCGGGACATGCAATCTAATGTCCCAAATACTAAGTGTAGTATTTCGGTATTTTTCCGTTATATTTATAAAGAAATGTCGATTTTGGTATGGCACATGATGTGCTCACACTTTTAATGTGCGTTGCTGTAATGTAACTGTTGTTACGAATAGTTTTTCGTCGATTATACTCTTTACTAAGTAGACATCTTCACTTTTTGGGGATACGATGCAAAGTGACTTAATACGCAAGATGGAAATATGACATGGCATCTCGTGTCAATAATAGGAATTCATACATTTTACGAGTACCGATTATTGACCCCCATAAATATTATGAATTTAATAAAAAATTCGATGCATTTTTTTAAAATTATTTTTGAACTTATATGAATATATGTTTCTTACATTAATATACTCATGCAAGAAATATTTAATACTTAAAATTTGGCCGTTCTTAAGGGGTTAGGACACAGTAACGAGCCAAGAAAGCAGACGATTTTTAGACGACGATCATAAGAAAAGTAAACAATCGATTAATATAAGGTTTTGTGTTTTAGTTCACTATATTATGAACTATAAGAAAAGCATATAATATTTACAAAATAGCATTTGTACGCCGTGCAGTGTCTCCATTTAAAATGTCCATTTTTTTTCGGAATGGCCAACTGGTGGGCCGGATTCCGGGAAATCAGATGAACTGTAACAAAAACCCCAGAAATGTTATAAACTATAATATATTTCCTACGCATTGACGATCCAACATTTAAAATTTCTTAATTATTGTACAAAATATAAACAAAAAGATCACACACTTTTGTCAAAATTTGTTCATTATTTTTCAAACATCGGCCATTTTTCACGGATTTTTAAGTGACACACGTGAAAAAAAATTATTAATTATTAAATTATACGTTATGATATACATCAGCGAACCCATCAGCAAGATACAATGAATATTCACGAATCGAATTCAATACTTTTAACGCCCGTTCCGAATAGAAAAAAATTCATATTTAAATATAAAGGATAAAGTGTCACTAATTGGGACTGGGTCGCTAATTGGGACATTTACCTTATAGGAATTACAAAACCTGTTCCTACATTACTCTAAGACTAATTAGAGTCTAAGTAGAAATTTGCACCCCCGATTGTCGCTCCCCTGGATGAACCCCCTTTTAAGGATGTATTGGACCTATTTTCAAAATAGTGCCAAGTTGATGAAAATTTGCGAGATTGTTCTTTTTAATCTTCCTGATGTGCTGCAAAAATTTTAAACGAATTCACTGAACGGTTACTGAGTTATAACGATTTTAATTTTCACGGAATTTACACATACTCTTATGGAAAGAGACGATTTTGACGGATAAACCATCTGAAAAAATTTTGAAGAAATAGTGCCAACGTTTTCAATTTTTTTATACATACAGTTTATGGATAGATGAAAATATCTGCCTAGTTTCAATTGTTTTCACTACACCGTTTTAAAGAAATAAATTATAACTTGAGAAAATTGTGAATTCTGGGCATTTTCACTGGCAAAAGTTTAGAAAATAATGCTTGAGAAAGCATTTGTAAAGGGAAAATTACTTTCCTAGGATTAAAAATAAGACTCCAACTGTCGTTCGAATTCCTTACATCTAGATTTACTATGCGTAATACGTAGATATTCAAGTATTTCAAATTTCATATACTTTTGTCTGATATCGTACGTCCGATACATCCTTAATGGGCGAGTTTAACGTCGCAGGACCCAAGTACCATCTTCCGAGTCGCCGAGGCTCGCCAAGATCCTAGCGTCCACCGCCGCCCCAGTCATCTCCAAGTCGTATTACAGCGAGCCGGACCAGAGCTACCCTTACTACACCATCTACGACGACGACGTGTCGATCTACAAGGACGATGGTATGCTACCACGATCGGAAATTTTCTAATTTCGCGCGACGATCCGCGAACGTCGATCCAAGCTCGCGGTGCCTAAGTCCCCATTGTCTCCAAGTGATCCGTGGTCTCTCGGTTAGATTACAATCAGTACACCGTGAACCAATCGGTGGTGGTTCAGCCGAGCGTCAAGATCAGCGAGGTGAACACGAAGCAGTACCAGAAGCCGAAGAAGGTCGCGGTGAACGAGGCGGACAAGTACAACCTGAACCAGGACGTCACGGTGCAGGACTACGACATCTACGAGAATCAGGTAGGGCGAGGCGTCGTCTCTCTTTCGCCTTTTCGAGAGCTCCCACGCGACCAATCGACATCTCCTCTGTTTTCTGTTTCTCTTTGCGCGGCCCGGCCGTCCAGGCGCAGCTCAACAAGAACAAGTTCCGCATTACCGATGGCCAGTCGTTCAGGTGAGACATTTCTTATTAAATCGAGAAAGGACCCGGCTGCCGCGCGACGCACTCGTGGTACAGAAAGAAAGGGGGCCTTCGCGCTGCTACCTCGAGCGTGAACCGTTCCGCGGGGCAAGAAAATTGCTCGCGTAATTCCCCGCACGCTGTCGCCTTGAGCTTTCCTCCGCGTAGCCTCGCGAGATTCCCGTCGATTACGCTCCTACGAACGTCGAGATGACACGAACGGTGCACCTTCCTCCGTGCGAATTAATCTTCGACAGGCATTCCGCGAGGATCGCCGACGGTTACGTAAAGCGATAGGGTTATCGATTCGATCGACATTAAAAATAGTCGCGTGACTTGGTAGACACTAGTCAGACTGGTCCATGGTAAGGGGTCATCTTTAAATTACGTGAGACTTTTGGAGGGTGTCGCGAATTTCTTATGTTTTCTTACAAAGGGGGAGAGTAAGTCAGATAGTATCTTATGTAATTTTTTTTCAACCAAATTTTCAATATGAGTAAGAACTTTAATAGCTGATAAAATGCAATGTAAAATATATTACGTAAGAAAGAAGCAGGAGGGGGGTGGAATATAAAATTTTAAGGATTCTTATACTCCGGAGGGAGGAGGTAAGAAATCCCTAAAATTACCTTTACGTAATTTAAGGACGCCCCTGGGCAGCTGTTTCTTAAACTGTCCAGCTCCGAGTGGAATTCGTTTGCCTTTCAAACGGAAGGCCGATAAATCTAAAGACCACCGCGGAGCTTATTACCAGCGCCGCGACAGGCAGATAAACGATCTGTCTCGAGAAATCAAGTCTCTCGTCTCTGAAAGCACGTCCCGCGGAAGCACGCTGGTTTCCCCGGCAATTTTATTAATTAAGAGGGCCGTGTGCGCAGGCCGAACGTGCTCAGCCACCCTGTCGTCCACGTGACAACTCCCAACGCGATCGTGGACACGTTCATTCCACTGACGACCACCACGCAGCCTCCGACCACCACCAGCAGGCCTTACACCGTCAATGCGCCCAGGTAACCATTTACGGATGCAGATTCGTCACGATAAATGACCACCGAAGACACCCTTCGATTCCCGTTATCCTCCCGTTTGATTCATCTATTCGGCAACCGCGGCGAGAGAAAAAGGGACGACCTTGCGTCTCGATCGGCCGGGACTCAAGACGATTTCGCTCGTCTCCGTGCTACGCAAAAAGAGCGGCTCACTTTCTCTCCTGTGACGGTTTCCTTTTGTCCGCCGGACGGAAACCGCGTTTTTCTTCTTCCCCTTCGTCTGACTTGCCCCACGCGTTTCTACTGGATCGCCATCTCTGCGGCGCTATCTTCAATCCTTTCCTGTTTTTCTTTCAGCCGAGGTCGCCCGCAGCAGATCAACCGTGGCACCGCACCGCCGTGAGTTCAGACTCCTCTGTAACGGAGGAGCTACAGATGTTTTCTGCGAGTTTCTCGTTGAGGTTGGAACGAGTGCTCGGGATTCTTGGAACGAGACGTTGGTTCACAGAAATGTCAAGACGCGGAACTGGGAGTCGAGCGGACCTCGAAGGCTGAAATCTACCCTCAATGTTGACGCGTTTCTTGTTTTCTAGTATAACTTTGTATCGAAGCGTGATACAGCCGAACTTTAAATAGAAGAATTGAAGAGTCCTTGTGGAAATCACTGCAGGTGCAAAAATTAAAAAATATGTAAAAACAATTTTATGTTAAACGATTTTGTTAAAAGTGCACTAAAAACTAAAAAATAATTCTTTTCTTGTACTGCAATTTCGATGGTGTTTTTCACTTTAAATAAAATCGTGGAGCAGGATTTTTCATAACAGAATATGAATCAATTTAATACAGCATCAAGCGTCGAAATGAACTTGTTGTGAGATACCCTGCTCCACGATTTTATTTAAAGTGAAAAACACCATCGAAATTGTAGTACAAGAAAATAATTATTTTTTAGTTTTTAGTGCACTTTTAATAAAAACGTTTAACATAAAAATTTTTTTTATATATTTTTTATTTTCTAGTTTTTAGTGTTTATGGATTTACATTTCGCAGCTCAAACTTCTTTAGAAACATCTTTTATTTAATTTCAAATCGCGATGCGACTAGCGACCCGAACTTTTTGTCGTTTTCGTAAAGAACGCGAGTGGCTGATTTCAAGTCGTTTGGATTTGTGGTTATGGGTTATATTTATTCATGACTGGGTAATTTTTTCACCCGCTCGGGGTTAATTCTTTTTTTTAAAATATTGTATTGTCATCCAAACTACGCACGCCTGCAATGTTTCAAGACAACTGGATAGTTGGAAGTGGATTAAATTTGAGTTGCCAGACTAGAACCATACAAACAAACATACAAACAATCAGAGGATCGAAGCTGAATAAAATCGTTTAAAAATAAAATTTATTGAAAAATGATCGACGTGCCAATGGTAATACTATAGTATGGAATTTGATTTTTCCCACTTACAGTGTTATCTACAAGGACTCTTTATTGAGTTTCTGTGCTCTATCGCAGTACTAAAAGAGTACCAAAGTTATATTAAGAAAACGAAAAGACGTAATAAGCTCGAGAAAGAAAAATCCTCTTGGAATGCTCCATTACACTCTGCATTCGCGCGAGTAAAATCGATAGAAGCAAATATGGACACGTCTCCTCGACGAATCCCGCGCAAGAGTCCGACCTCCCCGGAGAATGATCTAATCTACACGATTCCAAAAGCAGACGCTCGATCCGCTGAATCCGAAACCTTGAGATCTACATTCCACCTACTCGCGTCACCAGTGTCGCTGCTCAGAGGTGAACGTACCTAGCCGTCGAATTAATGCAGCTAGAAAGTTAATTGCGTGCAAGCTGCAGAGCCGATCGCCGTTAAACCTGCCCAAACGATTATCCGTCGAGCGCCGTCCAGCTATTTTACGATCGATTAAAACGAATCGCGGCGTCAGATCCCGGGGCATCGAGATCGGCTTTAGATAATCGGGATCGCTCCCGATAGGTGAAATCGCGAGCAAACAGCGGTGTCTGCGGGACCGTTTCTCGCGATCGCCTCCGTGAAATCGGTAATTCGGTGGTTGCAGGCGGTTGCGGCCAACCTTGAAACCGTCCACGGAGATCGTGTCCAAGGCGCAGGAGTTCATCGACATCTACAGGTACCCGCCGACGAGGCCGGCGCCGATCTACCCGACCCCCCAGGTCGACAAACCCGCGGCCAAGTGTCGCAAGGACGTCTGCCTGCTTCCTGACTGCAGCTGCGGCGGCGCCGACATTCCAGGTGAGTCTCTGCCCGCGGAAAATCCGGGCGAAACATCGCCCCGCCTCGTGCTCGACGTACAATGCGATTCGGTGGAGGCGGGCGAGCGCGAGATTTGATCGTCGCGGAGGCCCGGGCCGCCTAACCGCGATACACATGCGGAAAACTGGGATCGACGTCGTCGAAAAGGACAGGGGACGTGGGCACGCAGTGACGCAAGCGTCCGCGCGCTCCGCGAATGTTAAGTTTAGCCGATCGGTTTAGCAGCCGCAAAGAGACTTTCTCCGATTCTAGCGTTACGCGTAACCGTCCTACGGTCAGCTCGAAAGTGAAACAGATCCGCCTAGTCGCTCGCCGTTGCGCGCGGGGCTGCTCGAAATCGAAAGCTCCCGCCGTGACCGGGGCCCCAACGAGCCTCCGCGTCTCCTCGCGGATATCCGAATCGTCCGGCGAACCAGCGTCGCGTCACGGTAATAATATTTCCCGCGGGCGGTTCGTAGTACGAGCTATTAAAAGACGCCTGGCTGGCTCTTCCTGCGTCGTCTGGAGAAGATTGCGCAAGCACTAGGCTCGTATAAATCACAAGGAAGGATCCACTCGTCGGGTGTCTTCTGCCCACGTTCCGTTTTTAATCGAACAACCATACAATTGACAAACCCCGCCCGGTACACCTCGGAGGAGTGTCTCTCGCGAATCCCTCTGGTAGCTGGCGATGATTTACTAGAAGGGGCCGTCCATGTTAATGCTTTGGTAACTCGAAAATCGGTGGGCAATCGTCCTCTCGCGGAGGGTCGGTAACGTTTCTCGTAATGATCCAGGTGGAATCCCGGCGGAACAGACGCCGCAGATCGTTCTGCTGACGTTCGACGACGCGGTGAACGATCTGAACAAACAGTTGTACGCCGATCTGTTCGAAAACGGACGTAAGAACCCGAACGGCTGCCCGATCGCAGCCACGTTCTACGTGTCGCACGAGTGGACCGATTATAGCCAGGTGCAAAACCTGTACGCGGACGGCCACGAAATGGCATCGCACACAGTCTCGTAAGTGCAACTGGAGGGTCCATTAGGCGAGGATCGGCGGGCATAGCAGCCAACTCTTAATAGTCGTTTAGATAATCGCGTCGCTTGGTGGAAATCGAACGTCATCGCCTCAGCCTCCGACTAACGTTCTCCCTCTGGGCGCACAACTTTTAGCCCTCATCCTCGAGGGCGTCTCGAGGAAAGGGGACGCAGCGAGTGGAACAAGCCGCAGACCCTTCGTCAAGCACCAGACAAAACGTCCACGGTATATAATTTTACAATCTCTCCGGAGGCTTGATCCACTCGCTGCTCTTGGAGACGCTTCGTTCCTCGCACGATCCTCTAACTCTCGCGCGGCAAAGTGGAGCGCAACGTCCACCGAGGTGCCCGCAAAAAAGGTGGCAGTTTCGTGTGCGCGAGGTACGGAAGGAAAATCGAACGAACTCATCTGAAAGTAAGATTCGACAGAGCGGTGCATTGTTGCCGATGGCCTGAGAAAAACGGCGGCGGCGCGTCGAAGAAAGGAGCGGATGGTATCGCGTCGCGATGTCCCGCGTTGATGAGCCGAGCGTGTACCATCGGCAGCGTTCAAGTAGCAGCTGATCCGCTACCATCCGGCCGTCCTTCCGGAACAAATTGCGCCGCTTCCGTTCGCCGGCAGCTCGGGCCCACGCAATTAGAGGATCGTCGGGGATCGCGATAGAATTGAAATTGCGGTGGTCGGCTGGTGAAAACGGGCCGGCGATCGGAGATGAAGGATGACACGGGTCGCGAGGCGGTTTCACCAGCCGCGTACCGCACCTGTGCCGTATACTAATGAACGCGCGCTAACCGCAACTTTTCTCTTTTCGCTCTCTTCTCTCACTCTCTCACTCTCTCACTCTATCTCTATCTCTCTGCCTGGTCGCATCACTTCGCCATCCCTCGCAATTCCCATCACGCGCCACCACCTCTGATCCGCCGCCACGCGCGACACCGTCGCTCCACATCGTCGACACGTACCCACATCTACACGCCACGACAAACCACCAACAAATAAAACCGACAAACACGATCTACACGCCACCCGTGTGCCCACGCGCCCCTCCTCCACCCCCTTCCCGATAAAAAAAAAAAAACAACAAAAAACAGGTGACTACCTGCCGGAGGAGATACCGCAAATCGTTCTGCTGACGTTCGACGATTCGGTGAACGACCTGAACAAGGGTCTCTACGCGGACCTGTTCGAGAAGGGCCGGAAAAATCCGAACGGCTGCCCCATCTCCGCAACGTTCTACGTCTCCCACGAGTGGACAGACTACAGCCAGGTCCAAAATCTCTATGCCGCTGGCCATGAGATTGCCTCCCACACGGTTTCGTAAGTACACAGAGCCTGACCTGTCGGCTACGTTTCCGTAGATGCCCTGTACGCCGCCCTGTACGTATCCCCCGGGATGGTCTCGCCGATATTTATCGAATTAACCGAGCGCGGAGTTACGCGGCCGTCTCTCCTCGATCATCAATCACGATTCCATTATACCATTGTGCAAGCACGGGGCTTAACAGCCGCGGCAATTGGCGGCCGATCATCGCCGTTCACGCTCCGTCATTACGCCGATCAATTAGTAACTAACGCCAGCTTCATTAGTCGGCAGATTAAAGGCACCAGCCGCTTGGGCGATCTGAAGTCGACGCTTTCGCACCTAGCTGCGGGCCAGAGTGTGGGAAACGATCGGTAGAACCTGTTATTAATCGAACCAGCCGCTTTGTTCATTCTTCGAGAATTACTTGTTTGCGCAAGCCACCTTTGCGGGAGTTGGAAAGTTTTTTCGTTCCTGGGCGAGGAAGCTTCTTTGGGCCCTATCGCGGAGGATTGAGCCTCGAACCTCGAGTTAAGCCGGGAATACACCTGGAAGATAAGCTAAGCTGTGCTGTGTTTTAGCTTAGCTTTTGGTGGAAATTGTTCCATAAAGCCGAGAATCCACCTAGAAGCTAAGCTATGCTGTGCGATGCTATGCTATTCCATGCTACGTTTTATAAAAATTAGCTTCGAGACATTTTTATGGAACTGTTTCCACCAAAAACTAAGCTAAAACACAGCATTAGCTTCCAGGTGGATTCCCGGCTTTAGCTTCTAGTGGATTCCCGGCTTTATGGCACGTTTACGTTGGAGCTACGATATACGATCAGAGCGACGGTGACTATAGTATTATAACTCCTATAGCATACTTCGTGGCGGCAACGTTGCAGGATCTTTGCAGTAACCTTGCAGTGTTGCATGGCTGCAGCGCAATGACGGTGTAACGTTGCTGCGACTTTGCCGTGCAACATTGCACGGGGCGGGCATAGAATTATTGCTGCATAGTTGCGTCAATGTTGCGTTGCAATATTGCACGGCAACGTTACGGCAACATTTGGTAACGTTTCCACAATGTTGATGCAACGTTGCGCCAGTATTGCGGCAACGCTCCTGCAATGTTGCCGTATCTTTCCTGTAATGTTGCTGCACTGTTGCGCAACGTTGCTTAACCTAAAATATTTCAACCTAAAATATTTCCGTTGTTTTAAGGAAAAAAATGTTTGCTTTAGGGAGACAATTATTCTGACGGAGACGATTTTTTTTCTCAAGATTATATTTCCCGAAATTTCAAGATCATCAATGGTTCTTTTAATGGGATGTCGTATTTTCATTACTATAAAGTTATAGCCAATAAAAATACAAATTCAACCATGTATAATATGTTGCCATTTTTGTCTGGCAATCATTTTTTTCCTGAGACATTTTCTCGTACCCTTAAAAACAACGGAAATATTTTAAGCTTAAATGTTAGGTGACTCACCCCGCATATTTTAATGTGTAGAATGACACAGGGTGGAAGTTGTAGCACATACCTATAGTGTTACAAAACCCTAATGGAGTTTGTCAAAATGAGCCTTCGTTTTTGAATAATTTGAGTTTAAAGTTTGGCACGGTAGGAGTATAAGTTGGAATACGTTAGCAGTCGAATCCCCTTGGGGGAAAAGAAATATCTGTGAGAAAAAGTAAAGACGGGCTTTGTACTTCTATGATTCTGCACACATTCAATATCGTCGCGTCCATCACGGACGTGATTTATATTTTTGGACCCCCTGCCCGAGACATTGCAGGAGGTGGACATAGCAATATTGCTGCAACATTGCGGCAACGTTGCAGCGCAACATTTCAATCTTGCACCGCAACGGTCCTGCAACTTTGCTGCAACGAGAGTGTGCTGTATGGGAATAGAAGTGTTTACATTGAGTCACCGAGCAGAGCTACGCTTATTAACGATAAGAGATGGCCAGCGACACAAGCGTCCAATCGACGCTCTTATAGTTTCTATCGCAGCTCCAACACAAACGTACCCTTAGATCACTGACTAACGATCGACCTTCCTCGATTCTGGCTCCGTGATCGCTTGCCCCCTACGCATAAGCTTAACGATCGACGGAATGGTATAAAAGATGCTCGTAACAGGCACAGCTTCGGTGAGCAGTTCTCTCAGCGAAAGTGGGCGCGAGAAGTTGCCGGGCAGCGTGAAATCCTGTCTGCCTACGGAGGCGTGAAGCTGGAAGATGTCAGAGGGATGCGAGCTCCTTTCCTATCGGTAATATTTACACCGCGAGCCACGAGAACACAAAGACGCAATCTAACGATCGTTCTGTCCGCCGAGCAGGTCGGGGGAAACAACATGTTCAAGATGCTCTGGGACACGAACTTCACCTACGACTCCTCGATGCCGATCTACGAGAATCGACCGCCCAGCTGGCCGTACACCCTCGACTACAAGCTCTTCCACGACTGCATGATCCCGCCCTGTCCCACCAGGTCCTACCCAGGCCTCTGGGAAGTTCCTATGGTGATGTGGCAAGACCTGAACGGAGGTAGATGCTCGATGGGAGACGCATGCAGCAATCCGCCGACCGCTGACGGGGTTTACAAGATGCTGATCAAGAACTTCGAGAGACACTACACCACCAACAGGTTCGCCTAGCTCTTGCTTCTTCCTGGAACCACTATCAAGTAGGAAATCCCTGAAAGGATGAATTCTTTTACAGAGCGCCCTTCGGGCTCTTCTACCACGCCGCCTGGTTCACCCAGCCTCATCATAAAGAAGGCTTCATCTCCTTCCTCGACACCATAGTCGCGATGGACGACGTCTGGGTGGTGACCAACTCGCAGGCGATCCAGTGGGTCAGAAACCCTACGCCCTTGCCACTTATGCACACCTTCGAACCCTTTGGATGTAACTACCCGGTGAGTAAACAATGGGATAACTAGTCTCCCTCTGAATCTGACAAGGAGAAGTTTTTCGGTGCCGGCCTCCGATTGCTTTGGTCTTCGGATGTGTTTTAGAGTGGACCGAAAAGTAACAAATTGGTAAATACGTGTTTTTTATTTTGGCCTGTTTGCATATCTAGGCGGTGAAAACACTCATCAAAGTCCATAAGAAGAGGTACAAAAGTTCCTATTGTTAGTTTAAGGGGTCATTTCGGTTACTTGGGTTGAAAAAATCGATTTTTTGTTTAAACATTTTTCGAAAATACATGTCCTAAAGAATGTACTGTTAAATTTTCATGGAAAAATTCCGATTATTTTAGCTTTTAGCTTGGCTCGGCCTCTATACATAAAAACTTTCTACGCGTTTTTCTCGAAACGTTATTTTTTTCATATCGTGAGGATATAATATCAAAATCTATCGAACCGATTGCTTTATAAATTTGACCACTTATTCTGTATATCTATGAGGCTCGCAGGGACTACAACCAAGTATTTTCATTCAGTCTAACCTACTTTTAAAATCGAAAATGGCAAAAGATAAAGCTGAAAAACAGTTTTCTTGTATTTTGCCCGACATTTTGCTAATTTTGAGGATAAATCACTAATTATAATCCGAGCGATAGCGACAGCCATAGTGATCAAGAATCTGTTTGGATTTTTGGGTTCACATAAGTCTAATAGCGTATTCGGACGGTCGCACTGGTGCGCACTGAGTGCGAACTTTTTCGCTTTCGATTGGCTAAAATTCGCACTCAGTCCAGTGCGACCGTCCGAATACGCTATAACAGCTAAAACCACCAAGTGAGGCATGAATTTTTAAGCATGTCATCAAGACCGCTTTCAAAAGCATTTTAAAAGCAATAATTGTATTACTTTTATATTTTTCATTTACTGTAGAAACGTAGTTCAATAAATAGAAAAAAGCTATAATTATTTTCGTCGCGATAAATTTCTGAAAATTGCTGAATTTATCAGCGCGCTAACCGGAATGACCCCTTAAAAAATATTATAACATTGCGTTGAACAAAGCTTGATATAAATTTAATTTGCGGCATAACTTGCTGCATGGATGACCTTCGTGTCGTCAGTCACTTTTCTAACTCTTCTTATGAACTATGACGGATGGTGTCACCTACTAAATATGCAAACGGGCCGAAATAAAGAAACACGTACCTATTTGTTATTCTTCGATCCTCCAAAACATATTCCAAAACCAAAGCAATCGGGGGTGGATACGTAAAATCTAATAGAAGTCACTAGTAGAATGTAAATCTCGAAAGGGTTACTTGGGCCCAGGTTCCCCTTTGCTAGATCTCCCCTTATTTCTAAAAGTATCTGTCCACCTGCACATTCGCCAACTCGATCTCTAATCCGAATCCCTCTTATACCACCGCAGGACCGGCCGAAGAAGTGCAACAACCCTCGAGTCTGCAACCTCTGGCACAAGAGCGGCGTGAGGTACATGAAGACCTGCCAGGCGTGCCCGGACATCTACCCGTGGACGGGCAAGACCGGGATACGAAGCAGTCGCATCGACAACGACGTGGACTCGCACGAATGAACGGGAGTGCGCCGTTTGTTCCGTGGGACCGAGAGAAGAGAGCCGCCGTTGGAGGAGACGAAACGTTTCTACGCCGATTCGGTCAAAATCCCGTCCACCATTTCTCTCCACTCACAATCAGCGCCACGACACGCTCGTTCCGGCCGAGTACGCCAATGAAATCGACCTCCGTGGCCAACCCTTCCTTCCCCGCCCCCCCCCCCCCCATTCCACCCCTGAAACGAAACGAACGAGGAGGAAGATAAGAAGCTCCGCACAGCCGACCGATCATCGGGAAACGTGAGAAGGGGAAATGATCCATCGCCCGCGGCTCTTGGCGAGCGTATATTATATTAATGTACGCCTGAAGCTCGCAGTAACGAGCGTTAGCGCGTTCTATCGGGACGATCTGCGGGCAGCACAATCGAAACGTAACTTCAATTCACCCGCGCGGCTGATCACCGGCGAAAGGAAATTCTGTCTGGCGCGCCTCGCGTTAATCGAAGAAACGGTTTGTAATTGGGAACTGGTGGCGGACTGGGAACCACCGATCACACTAGTGCGATGGGAGACCGAGGCCTCTTCAGCCCAGGAGTAAAGGAACATGGGAGACCGGTGGATCCTTCGTGGAACTCGATGGATCCACCGATCAGGGGTATCCTCTTTCCTCCACTTTCCTAACCTCCTTTCCTTTCCATCCCTCTTCCCAACCCTCTGTTCATCCTTCCACCCGTCCCGAAGCTAGCGCAAGTGTCCTTGGCGTACTCGGCCGAATCCGATAGATGAATTAATTAATTGTAAAGTACGATTGTATCGTGGGCGCGTAACAAGCAACTGGAATCGTCGGTCGCGAGAGGTTTCCGAAAATCGATCATTGGAGGTTCGGCACGCTGGCGAGGGAGCGAGGAGCACGCTCGCTTTGACGGAGTATCGTGCACGCGAGGGGATCGTCGTGTATACCTTTTAGAACCTGAAACTGTAATACGCCTTTAATCAATAAACATTTCGCTACAATTCCTACGCAAGTGTTTCTTCGCCTCGGCGTCCCTGGACTACTTAACTCGTTACTACGTAACTCGCTAACTATATACTATACTCCATTTGCGTTAGATATTGGAATTAGGGACCGGAAGAGGGTACAATATGGTGGACCAAGTGTCCTGAGAGAAGCTAACGATGTCTTGCCATCGAATTGCGTCTGCAGCACTCACGTGCTCCACCCAGTACTGCCCCATGGTGTTGTAAGTGCTCTCCTTCCAAGTCTGAAACGATCGAGCAATGACGCGAGATGGAGGATCGATTGCTGCTATTATTTACCCTTCTGTTCTGCTCGATCCAGGCCAGCACCATGTTGTTCCCCTGCGACAAGGACCATACCTGTGCTCTCTGCAGGTTCTTCTGGCACGCGGACCTGCGACCTCGCAACAGATTCATGTACGCCTGCAGCACCAAGAAGAACGGCACCACGAACAGCGCGTAGCCGGACACCTTCCGCAGAGAGTTCAGGATGGCGTTCGCGTTCTCAACCCTTTCGAAGAGATCCGTCGACTTCTTTATATTTATTCGCCGTTTCAGTACCAATAGGTAACACTCCAGGCCCTGATTATAATCGATTATGATTTTATAATGCCCTGGTGTAGGAGAAAAAAAGTCGGGTGCCGATCGGGTCACTGGACCGGGCATCGAACCCGCGATGCTTCCGGTAACGAGTCTTCTTCTAAAAGGGAACATACCAGAGACGGGCAAAAAATTATTTGAAATGTGAAACCAGGTCTCTGTGTCGCGAAAACGTTGATAAGGTAGCCAGAGGTTACTAAGGATATTAGAGGTAGCAAAGCGAAAATATTCTTATTTCAAACTATTTTTATTTTAAATAATTTTTTGCCCATCTCTGGAACATACTAAACACAACGGAACGCAACATATCTGCCCAAACCTGCGCGATAGGCCGTTTCCAAAATATACGCCTACAATGGTACCGTAAACTGGGGGAACAGTGGCAGTACGGGATAACATTGACATCTACTTAACATCTATTAAAAAGGATAGAAATTTTTTTCGTGCATTTTCACACTTGTAGTGCTATCACAAACGATGCAATGTTATAATAGGATACCTAAACCAAATTAAAAAATGTAATTTAAAAGAATAAGAAAAAAATAAAGGAGAGTGCATTGATATAAAGAAACAAATTTAAGTGCTAATGCTACCTAAACCAAATTAAGAAATGTAATTTAAAAGAATAAGAAAAAATGAAAGAGATTGCATTGATATAAAGAAACAAATTTAAGTGCTAATGCTACCTAAACCAAATTAAAAAATGTAATTTAAAAGAATAAGAAAAAATAAAAGAGAGTGCATTGATATAAAGAAACAAATTTAAGTGCTAATGTAAGTTCGGATGTGGTAAAACTTTAGCTTTTTAGAAAGAAGGAAAAGGATTAAATTTTTTGGCATTTTGACACTTGTAGTGCACTCACAAAAGATGCAATGTTATGATAGAATACTTAAAGCAAATGTGAAAGTGTCAATTTTTATATTATATAGCAAAATGTTCCAAAAACATACTTATGTTTGTTCCCCCAGTTTACGGTAACTGTGAAGCCGACTCGCCGTACCTTCACGCAATTGTAGATCTGCGGGAAGTTGTCGCGCCTGAGATCCTTCACGTACTCGTCGACATCCTGCACAATGTCGTCCGTGAGCGTGACAGACCTGAAAACGTACATAGTTAATATAAATTGACTATGGCGGAAGCCATCAAGTTCTCACGTTCTGAGCTGCCAGATAGCCAGGCAAGTGGTCAAACGCGACAGGCTCGCTGGGTCGCGCGACACGCGGGCCTTCGACCTGCAAACTGACCGAGGAGCAAGTCACTCACTGCCAACTGATAAAGTCGATGGGATCAAAATGCCCCATAAAAGGGAACTCGGAATAAAGGTAACGCGATAACACGTTCCAGCATGTTTCTTAAGGGGTGGTTCCGGTCTAAAAATCGATTTCATTTATTTCATTTTTCGAATGTTTAACCTTTTAAGAACACGTGTTAAAAAGGATTTTCTGAAATTCGTAAAATTCCCGAAATTATAGGCATTTGAGTAGCGGCAAATGCATGGGTAACACTCGGCGCTCGCGTAAAACTTTAAACGCGTTTTTCTCGAAACAGTGTTCTTAAAATCGGTGGAACCTATATCTCGAAAAGCTATTATCCGATTCGACTGAAACTTTTTTATTTTGAAGAATATACTTCTAACTCGTGGAGAAACCAGTAAAATTGTAAAAAAATTGAAAATTTGTAATTTTTAAAGGCGTTGAAAGGGCGAAAAATATAGGGAAAAAGTTATTTCAAACTTCAAGTGTCGTTATTTTCTCAAAAAATGTAATTTTTTGTGATTTTCACTGCTAAACCCACAAGCGAGTTTCATGCATTTTAATAATCGGGTATTGTTTTTTATTTCGGACCAATGGTTTAGGTGTTACAGATTCCACCGTTTTGGATGATTTTTTTTTAACGCCTTGACTTTAACGACTCCCCAGTGCCGTCCGCAATGATTTTGATAAAACAAAAAATATATGTCTATAGTCTGAGACATCCTTAATACAATGCAAAAAGTCCCATCAAATTATATGTAGTAGTTTCTCTTTAATTAATTCCTATATATCACCTATTTTTATGGGCTCTAACCGGAACAGCCCGTTAAGAGGGAGACTCCTCCTACCTGTGATCTTATGATAATACTCGTGGCAGGTGTCGTAGGACTCCAAGATGATCCCAGCGTCCAGGAGGAACTCCAAACTCAGAGCGTAGTACCAGGTGATCGCGGACTGATCGACGTCCTCGTCGGCCACAAAGTACAACGTCTTCATCAGGTCCATCGCCTGGTTCAGACGTTTCGTCCAAACCTGAAGCATACATCTCGCTTCGCATGAAATAGGATAGAGTTGGTTAGGAAGGGGAGTTCTTTACCATAACTTCTATCAGAGAGGGTAGTATAGCTATCTTCAGTTCGATAATGTGCAAGCTGTCGCAGATCTTCAATATCTTACTGCCAATCTCGATGCTGTCGCCGTATTCGCCATGCAGCACTCTTTCGTTAACAAACGGGTTACTGGAAACGATACTCCATCGTCCAACTAAATATCCGCAGGTGGGACGCGTTACCTGGTCTCGAAAACCGTCTTGTACACCTTCGCCACCAAGACCACTTCCCTCGGCTGGTACCACGTGGTTTTATCGTCGATCGTCCTCAGCATGGGCTTCTCCAGAGGCCGCACCAGCCCCAAGTCGCCAATGTGTCGGAAAGTCTCCACCGCCGTCAAGTAAATCAACGTCTTCTCCGTGAAGCCTCCCTCGGTCTCGAACGCTATTCGGAGGCTCTGCAGGGTCGCGAGCTTCGAGGCCTTGACTAGATCCTGCACCTAATCCAGTCGACGTTGAACTCCTCCAACTATGGATATACCTGGTGCAACCAGCCAGGGACGAACCTTTAAAATCGTGGACAGTCTTTGCCGAGCGACGGCCAGTTGCAAGCGACCAACTGCCGCCTCCCCAGAGACACGATTCAAAGTGTAGTCCGGGAAGCCTAGCAGGAAGTGGCGCAGCCTCTCCAGGACCGCGTAGTAGCAGACGGCTTGGTAAGTCTGCAGCACGATGCTTCTCAAGGCGACAGCCTCTCGGTAGAATTTCTTCGCGAGCAGGTAGCCTCCGCATGCGGCGTAAGCGTCTCCTGGACCATCGGATTCGATCTACGTCTGATGGGCTTGAAAAATCACGCGACGCGGCTCGACTGTACGGAACATCCATTACCCATCAGAATCAGAGTGTTCCCCTTGAGAGACACCGAGTCGCGGTTGTCCTCGAAGAACTGCTCCTTCAGCTTGGCGACCTCCCGGCTGATGGTGGTGGCCATGAGGAATTTCGTGGCGTATAACGGCTGGCCGGTTGCCATCAGGCCGGCGGTGTACTCCAGCATGAACCACGGCAGCTTCTCGTAGTCGTCTGCTGAGCGACGATTCAACGAAACCAGAGGATGGGCAAAATTTTATTTAAATAAAAATCCTGAGCTCGAGTAAAAGTTAAAAATTTCATTCGGTAACGAAACGACTGATACGCGGCCATGGGAATAATTAGCGCACCCAGATGGGGGAGCCAAGGGTCTCTGGCACCCTCAAAGAGGGGGCTTTGTAAAAAGAAAAGAAAACTGGATTTTATTCTTCAAATAAATTTTGCATTGAAAATATTTCTATCTCTTCTACTCGACTCGCGCCAAGATTAAATCCTGAATGCGCCACTGATGGGAAGGGGATATTACTGGAGTTTGTGAGGTGGTAGTGCAGCTGCCAGAAAAGGTAGTCGATGATATGTATGCAACGGCAATTGGAGTAGTCTATGTGGGTGAACCGCTTCAGCTGGCCCTCCCACGAGAGATCCACCCGCGCCTCTGGAGTCGCCGCCGGCTCCGACACTGTCCCAGAGATCTCGGATAATGTGAAAATCATGGGGAGCAAGGAAGCAAGAAAGTAACAAGGGAACACCGCGAACCCGGACTCACCGATTGGAACGCAATTTTGTGGGTTTATAGATTTACTGAAAACAAGAACAACGGTGTGTTTCATTTGGGCCTTATCGTCCTTTAAGGGGGTGAAAACTCAAATTGGCACTTCCACTTTTTCGCGCATAACTCTCAAAGTACAACAGACAGAAAAAAATGTTTCAAACAAAAGTTTAATGGTGCAATAAACACTACAAACTTTCCTTAACAAAATTTTGAAAAGAGTTTAAAACAAAAATACCTGAACGAAAAAAACTTTTTTAAAAATTTTGTTAACGCAAGTTTGCAGCGTTTATTGCACCATTAAACTTTTGTTTGAAACATTTTTTTCTGTCTCTTGTACTTTGAGAGTTATACGCGAAAAAGTGGAAGTGTCATATTTGACTCTGAGGTTAGTTTTCACCCCCTTAAGAGGTTATACCTAGTCAGGCGGCCGAAAAGGGGCGAATGTTTGTGACTTTTTGTTGAAAAAGTGGAAGCATATATTTTTACAGAACTTCTTGCACTTAAAAGAGCAACATTTAAAGGACATTTGGTCATTTTTTCGTAGAAAAATATTTGCGTTTATAACAAAGTAACACCGACATCCAAAAAATCTTTCTAAAAATTTGGTTTTGCGGTGAGCACTGCCATTCGGAACCAAATTATCTAAAATCAAAATCAAAAAAGATTTCGTTAATATATTAATGTATCCTCTAATTAACGGAGGGAATTTCCAAAATATTAATTTAAAACCAAATGGTGGCTATTTAAAGTTGAAATCTTGATTTTATTTAAAAAGCCACCATTTGGTTTTAAATTAATACTTCGGAAATTCCCTCCGTTAATCAGAGGATACATTAATATACTAACAAAATCGTTTTTGTTTTTTGGTTTTAGATAACCTGGTTCCGAATGGACCAAATTTTTAAAAAGGCTTCTTCGGCGTGGGTTGTTACTTTATTATAAACGTAAATATTTTTCTACGAAAAAATTACCAAATGTTCTTTAAATGTGACTCTATTAAGTGCAAAAGGTTTTGCAAAAATATATGCAACCGCTTTTTCAAAAAAAAATCACAAACATTCGCTTCTTTTAGGCCGTCTGACAAGACCCGCCTGACAACCCCTTAAAGGGCGATAGGGCCCAAATGAAACACACCATTGTCCTTGTTTTGAGTCACTCAATAAACCCACAAAGTTGCGTTCCAATCAGTGAGTCCGGGTTCGCGGTGTTCTCTTGTAAGTATTACCTTCTTATTATTACCTTCGTCCTCCTCGCTGTCGACGTGGATAGGTAAGATAGAGATTCTGCGGATGTTGATGCTCTCGCGTCTCTTCTGTAAGTTACCGTTGTCGATGACGAAGATACTTCGCCTCGGCCCCCTTCTCTCCCCTCGGCCCGAAAACGCATTTCGGTCCACAGACATGCTCGACTGAGTCGTGACGGACGGCTCCTCCTGGCTCACGCGAATGCTCCCTTATTAAATTCCTCCGGCGTCATTGAGGAAGCGGAAAGTAGAAGCTACTTACAGGTGGCGCCTGTTCCTTCGCGAAAAGCGTGAAGAAGCTATCGTTCCCGCAGGTGTTGCACCTGTGGGCGTCCCTCCCGAAGAGGCGCGCCGCTTTCGAGTGATAGTCCTTCTTCTCGTGCGGCAGCAGTATGTCGTAGAAGAGCGTGCGGTAGGAGGATATGGTGAACCCCAGCAGCTTGCAGTGCCCCTCGCTGGGCAAGGTCCTTGTGGCGAAGATGTCTGAAACGAAGATAGAGTCATCGTGGTGCTTATTCCGTTCGAAGGTGGTGTTGGCTCTGATGACTGACGGGTGGGTTGGCAGTCGCAGGTCACCAGATGATGCATGTTGCTAAAAGTTCGTCGCTTCTGCATCACCGAGTACACCGAGTCGTCCGAGTGGAAATGCTTCCTCTGGATCATGGCGCACTCGAGGATCCTCAGTCTAATCATCTCCCCCACGGCTGCAAGGACACAGGGAACGATACCAGTTTTCGCGCCATACTTATCCTTTCGTTAACCGCGTTGTTGTAAAAATTACAACAGTTGTGAATTGTTATCTATTTTCTGCCTGACAGCGACCGATCGGTTTTGAACGCTAGCTATGCCTTCTGCACTTCATGAAAAATAAAAACTTACTTACTTAGCCTTTTTTCTTTTTTAACGACAACTATACATACATCGCTTTTTAGTCTTTAATATAGAATTATTTTTAAAGGAAAGTCGTAGGAATTCTTGACTTAAAAAGTTCAGAATACCGAATAGAATAAAGAACAGGTAAAGATTTCAGGAAGATACGATAAAATCGTGATGTTGTAAAAAGTACAAGGCGTGGGTGACGAAAGGTTAATGGAGCATTTCTACTTTCCTTTCGTCGTGTACAACGGCATGGAGTTGCTCATCATGCTCTCGACCATCCTCCGTTGGAAGACTTGACCGAGCGCCGCCGCGCACTTGATGAAGTCCTGCTCGTACGAGTTCATTCGATTGTAGATATCGATCCGGAGGCCTAAGGTCGGTAAAATTAGCGGTGGATCTACGGGGATCTTGGTCCGCGTCACCTGTGTCGTCGCGGTTGATCTCGACGAAGTCGATCGGCGTTCCAGAAGGCACGCAAACGTTCAAGTTGTCCCTTTGCTTCCAGTGCAACGGCGGTGGCAGTTCCTCGGGCGTTAGCTCCGGCGATATCTTCACCAGGTAGGAACCGTCAGGGAAAACCAGGTCGTACAGCGAGACTTCGCTGGGCGTCAATGTGACGAAGTTGAGCGCGTGGATTTGCAGGGCGGACATTAGAAATGACTCGCACCAACTGATCAAGTTCTTGCTGCGTCTCTGGAGAATCCTGCAACATTTAGGGGATCGGTAGGTTTAAGGATGTATCGGGCCTATCTTCAAATTGGTACCAAGTTGATGAAAATTTGTGAGATTGTTCTTTTTAATCTTTCTGTTATGCACCAGAAATTTTCAACAAATTCACTAAACAGTTGCTGAGTTATAACAATTTTAATTTTCACCGATTTTACACGTAATTCTATGAAAAGACATGCTCGTGACAGATAAACCCGCTGAAAAAATGTTGTAGAAATAGTACCAATGTTTTCAATTTTTTTACACATGTAGTATATGGATAGATGAAAATATCTGCCGAGTTTCAATTGTGTTCACTACACCGCTTTAAAGAAATAAATTATAACTTGAGAAAATTGTGAATTCAGGGCATTTTCACTGCCAACAGTTTAGCAAATAATCTTTCTAGGAGTAAAAAAAATTTTTAAAAATTAAAACCGCCTTCAAAAAAATAAAATTGCTATAAAAAGTGAGAAATAATTTTTTCCCTTATTTAATCTACGACTCTCATATTTTTTAAATCACCGAGTAAAAACATATGAGAGTCGTAGATTAAATAAGGGAAAAACTTATTTTTCACTTTTTAGAGCAATTTTATTTTTTTGAAGTCGGTTTTAATTTTGTTTTTAATTTTTTTATTTTTAACTTTTAGTTTTATATATTTTGACACGATATGCTGAAGAGATATGCGCGTACGTATATAAAATAATAATAATTAGATGGCAATAGTCTTTATTATTTAACAGAACTGACAAAATATAGGGCCAATATTGATTCAGTGCAGGATGGGACCACCAGTCGGTTAAAAATAAGACTCCAACTGTCGTTCGAGTTCCTTACATCTACATTTACTGCCGTTTGCAGAAAATAAGGCACCCGGACGCTAAGCGGGGCAAGGGGACTACATTGCTCGCATTGGGTCCCACCGCCTGTGTCCCGTTCACTTACTTTGTATTGGTCGACATTGTCGCGTTGGCCAATGCGAGCAAAGTACCCCCTTGTCGCGCTTAGCGTCCAGGCGCCTTCTTTTCTGCAAACGACAGTACTATGTGTAAGACGTAGATATTCAAGTATTTCAAATTTGATATACTTTCTGTCTAATATTGTACGTCCGATACATCCTTAAGTTCTAAAAAGAGAAGTCTCCTACTGATATGTCACGGAACTGATATCTGTCCATACACCTTTATCCCAGACGAATAATAAAATACTATGAATAATAATAATGTAAATGGGAGTCGGTTATACGTCTCGAGGCTCGTAGGGATCGCGACGACGTTCAAGAACTGGCAAGCGAACACGCCAAGGTACTCCGACCCCAATCCCTCCAGCGAGCTGTGCGCCAGCCTCTTGTCCTGCGAGATTCCCACCTCCACTTGCGTCAGCTCGTTCCAAGAGGTTGGTGTCAGCATCGTCACCACCAGCACCACGTTCTTATTACTCAGGACCGAGGACAGGAACTGCCAGGAGAGGGGGTCCATGTGTTGCACGTTGTCGAGCAGGATGCACACGCATCCTGCCACCTAAACCGTGATCGAATTCGTATTAAACCTATAAATTCACCATCTCATCTTTCAAACATGCAGTGACATTATTTCTAACTCTATTATTTGTTTCTTTCTTCCTTTCTTACATGTAGGGCGAAAGCACTAGTAGAGTCCACCACTTAAAGCTAAACTCGAGTGAAAAGTTCTAAAAAAGAAATAAACAATCTATGTTATAAAATATATAAAATGTATTGAAGTAATTCAAATGTATTTAATGTATCGCTAAAAATTTTGTGTTAGTATAAAAGTTCGAGGAAAATAAATAATTAGCGTTAAAAATAAAGTGTCCGAATGCTTCAATAATCGACCGCTTAAGGGGGTCTTCTAGTGTAACGAACCGTTTTCATTGCGTTTTTTCGGAATTTTTTATGAGGACCTTGTAAAAGTTATTGCTAGCCGGTTTATAGCTACATACTTATCTATATTTCGAATACATTTTCAATTTTTTTTAGCACGAAAAGATTAAAATTAACTCAAGTGGACCACTTTGTAGTTGCTTTTGAAAAAAAGCGGAGCCTATATGGTGTCCACTATTGGATGGTTTCTGATCATCTGAAATAAAAAATTCAAAAGGCTTCATTATTTGTATGTCCTCGGCTATAGCCGGTACCAGAATGAAAGAAAGATATTGAAAATTTAAAAAATGACGGCACTTTGAAGATTGAGTTTCGATTTTCACACATTTTTTCGACATTTTGGGGCTGTCCGAATGAAAAAAAAATGAAATATTTTCACACAATTGTGGTAGGGGTGATAGCCACACGTGTGCAGAAGATGTATGCAGAAGTTGAACTTAATTGGTCAAGTCAATCTTGAGATATCGTGGACACCAATTCGAAAAACATGGTTGCAAGGAAAACGTGTTTAAAGATTTGCGTACAGTTTACACAGTAAAACTTTTACTCACTTTAAAACCTTTACTTACAGTCAAAGTCGATCCTTTGTTTCGACGGACGTCTCCCCAAATGTGGGACTTTCCAGGACAAACAATTACACGACCCTTTGCTGAAATATACTTGCCAAAACAATAACACTACCCGGCAACCGTCCTGGTCAAAGCCTATAACTCTATAAGTATTATGAATTAAACAAAATCCTTTTGCACACATATTTTCCATGACAGATACTCGTAGAAAATTGAAAAAAGAAAAATTCGATTTTATTGACTCGTTACACTAGAAGACCCCTTTAACAGTAAAAGTCGACCGGTCCGATAGCTAGTAGTCGACCACCCTTTTTTAACATGAAATTGCAAATAAGTTATGTGCGCATTAAAAACTAAAATTTGCAACAACGGTAAATAATTAATAATGACAGGAATAATATGTAATTAAAACAAGTTCTTTTAAAAACTTTATGAAAATTTTAATAAGATAAATTATAGTTAACACGTGGTCGACTTTTAGCGTTCATTGTGAATGCAGTTAGCTTCAGAAGTCGACCGCTATGGTCCTCCCTTAAATAAATAAATTATCCTATTTTTAAAATTTTTTTTTAAGCGCATTTAAAATTATTGATGCTTTTTCAGTGAAATAGCATCTTTTTCAGTAAAAAATGTATAAAACTGAATTACATTTGTCGTTTCTATTCAAACCACATTTATGCTTCTCGTGTTGGAAAACAGCAATGGCACATGTAGAATCAAAATTAGTTTACAAATCACTTTAAAAGCATTTATTTTTTTACCTATGAAGATCGCTTTTTTTTCGTATTTTAAAGTTAGAAATTCAAAATATAATATAAAACTGTCATTAAGTAAATGCTTTATTTCAGTACTTATTTCTTTAAGCTAAACAATAAAAGTGATCGACTACTAGAGGATGGCCGACTACTAGTGCTTTCACCCTATTTGTTTTTTTTAATCTTGTTACTTTCGTAACCTGTAAGCCTCGTTCACATTAGTCAAGTTTACTGGCTTCAAGTCGCTTGAAATCAGTAAACTAGCCTGTTATTCACTTCACTTGAAATATCCTTTCAAGTTTCAAGCGAAGCAAGTAGAGAGTGCTCCAACTTTTCCTGCCTTGAAATAGTACAACTTGAATAGTGTTAACGTACGTACAACTGTGAACTTAAAGTCACGAAGCGACTTGAAGCCAGTGAACTTGACTAATGTGAACGAGGCTTTACTGTGCAATAAAGAATTATTATTATTCATTTCACGTGAGTAGTACAACCTTGCTCAATATTGCTTCAAAGATCTTGATCATCCTCATGTGACGCCTCCAGTCGGTGTCCTCGCAGTACTCTCTCGTGAGTGGGAACTGAACTCTCATTATCGTGTTCATATAACAGAAATCCTCAGGCGCTAGGATGCCAGCCAGCTTGTCTAGTATAACGTTGTGACGGTCGCGCATCGTCAAGCAATCTACCGCGTCGAAGATCTGAATGCGCACAGTGGACATTCTTTCAAACGGGTTGCGGGGAAACGTGAGGAAAGGGCGCATCTCCTTTTAGCTTACTTGAAGGAACAGATGATACAGCACGATGTAATCCTTCTCCTCGAAAGACTGGTGCAAGGAAAGCTGCAGCAGCTTTATCTGCCTGTTGTGAACGACCGCGACGAAGGCGTCGAGGAGCCTCGATTTCCCTGACCTCTCATGGCCCTTAAATGCAATAAAACACGTTAATCGCAATACGCACAGAGAGGAGATTCTAATGCAGTGATGAGCAACCCTTGCCCGCAATTCTTTCAATTGTAAATCTATGCCAGGATGAACATATTCACCCCATAAATTAAAATTCTTTGATTAGTATATTTAGAGTATTAGGTTCCCACTTTTCGGAATCACTGTTGCTCATCGCTGATCTAATTAATGGGCCAGGTGCAGAGAAACCACAGGTTAAACCTCGATAAGCATTCCCGAATAGTGTCGCCCCGCCACCCCAATGTCGTCCAGCACGTCCTTAAAGAAATCCAGCTCTTTCCCCCGACCGACGATAGGGTAGGAGTAGTCGAGATTAGACGGGCTCTCTGTTTTTCTGCAAGAAGGATCAGTTTCCAGGATCTACTAGGCAGTCCTCATTCCCTGCGAAACCCTTACGCATCAACGAAGATGAGTTCGTAGACCTGGGTCATCCCGCTCTTCGACAGCTGCTTCATACCTCGCGAGCGAAACATATCCATGCTCAGGGAACTCAGCGAAATGGTCTCGTAGTCGCAGGATACCTACGTAAGTGGCTCTTAGAAATTTACAAGGGAGCATATCGAACCCGTACACGCCGGTTATCTCGAGGCAAATTTTCTAAAAACTGAGCATCTTTGAAACCCACACTTTGAGAAAAAATTGTTCTACGTCTAATAGTTCTCGAGGTATTCTAGAAAATATGTTTCCGACCCCCAACTTTAGGGGCTGTTTTCACCCCTCAGCGTGGACGATTGCCAATAACAAAAAGTACGTGAAAAATATTTTTCATTATTCTGCAAATCTGCGAAGTCTCGTGAAGATCGACGTGTGCAGTTTCGATATAAGGCATTGAGAGCAAAATCCGACAAACCCACATTGTTTGCGAAATTGAGTTAGTAGCGATAATGTACGCCAATCACAGATGGGCAAAATTTTTGTTTAAATAAAATTTCGAATAACAAATGAAAGTTAAAAGAATTATTCGTCATTCGCACGTTAACCGGAGTTAACTTTACTCGACACATGACGTATAATTTTTTCAAGTTTTATTCGTTATTTGAAATTTTATTTAAATAAAAGTTTTGCCTATCTCTGACTCCAATTAGGAAAATTTTTTTTTTCAATGTGGGTTACTCCGGTTTTACTCTCAATGCCTCATATGTTTCCTCGTTAGTTTTCTTTAGTAAGGGAGACTGGAGCTGGTAGGCCAGTTTTTCAGTTTTTGATTTTTAATAAATTATGTGGGCGAAATATCATTAAACCGGTTAATATATTTGATAAGGGCATACATTTGGCTATCTGATTAAATTATTAATGTTGACTCAATGTGACAACAATTAAGGTATTTTAATGTTTTTCTAACACCTTCCATGCTGGTCAACCAGCCCCATGATCGGGTTGGTTGACTTACAGTATGGGGTAGGTTGACTATATGTAAGTGCAATCAGCTAAGAAAATGTTATTAGTAACTTATCTCAGTGGTAATAAAATAACACAATGTCACAAGAGAGTTTTCATTATAAAATATTAATTTCTTTCTTTCATATTCTAATAATAAGCTGAAAATTTTTTCAACTTAAACATTAATTATAATGTATTTATAACATAGTGTAAAGTTTAGGGTTGTTATCCCCATATCACCCTAACGAAAAGGGGTAGAGATCTGAAACTTCTCTCGGTGTTTTTTTAGACAAAGAGCATTATTTGGTACACATAAATACTAAAATTGGTGCTGAGGCTGTTTTCCCTATGCTTACCCAGCTAGACCCTTTAAACAAAAAATAAAAATCGCTTTATGAATAACAAAATAACAATTTAAACCTTATTAGTCAACCAGCCCCGACCAATCATTTTGACTTCAATAATCTATATAACTTTCAATTATTTATATATAAACAAAAATACTATGTCAATAGATCGTCTAATAAACAAACTTTAAAATAGTCCCTTAACATTTATTCTATTGTAACTATATAGAGCGTGAAAAAATAAAATCTTTAAGAACAAATGTTTACTTACGTAGTCAATTTTTCGACAAACGCTGATAACTAAATAAATAACTGATAAATGCATGGCACAGTAGAAGTGACTTCGTTCTACAGTGAATGTTTCAGCAGTAGAGCGTATGTCGGTGCAAAGTTATTAACAATTAGTCAACCTACCCCTTGAGACAACCAGCCCCGGTCTCCCCTACGCTGGATGGGATACAGTAAACGAACCTTATCAAAGGAAAGCCGCATCAGTGAGGCAGCCATGTCGACCGCGGTGCCGAAGATCATGTACTGTCTTCTGACGATGTGGCCGAGCACCCCGCAGAACGCCATTCCTGGTAAGAGAATCTAGAAATTCGAAGTCGAGAAGCGAGAATAAAATAGTTACCAGTCGAGACGCCGATGAACACCACTTTCACTTCCTCGAGGCGTTTCAGCTCGTTCAACATCTTCGACGCGCTCAAAATTCCACGCCTCGAAGTGTTCCTGTCGACGCCCTCCTTGTTATACCCCTCCACGCCGAATATAACGTGGAACAGGATGTCTGTGTCGAACAAATTCATCGCGACGATGCACCCGCCATGTTCTTCGATTATACTGCGGCAAAGTATCGAAAGCCTGTCAATCTCTGTTGATTAAAAAACGGAGCTTCGGGTGTCTGAATGAAGGTACCTTTGCAGAAGCCTGAACACCTTGTTCGCCAGGGAAGTCATTTCGTAAATGGATGACTTGCTGGAGATAATGTTGAGGGCGACGACTGTGACTCGCCTCACTTCCGTCAAGTATTCCAGCGACTCCTCCTCAAAGATCTTAAAACAAAAGGCACTGTTAGACGAGAGTCTGACTGGAGTTGTGGATTGTGCAATCGTTACCGTGGTCCAGATCGGTTTCGGCAAGTAAGTCTTCAAGTGGGCGCCCAGATTCCGCTTCAGCGCCTCGACCAGAGAAGCCCTCGCTGCGGGAAGCGGCTCGTCGCGGTCAATCTTGTGTACGGGGAACGACTGTGTAACCGGGATGAAAATTCTCACTGTAGATCGGTATCACCTCTGAGTCGGAGTCCGTGGCGACCTTGGAAACCGTGGATATAGCGTCCAAAGAATCGGAAGAATCGGAAGATTCGGAAGAAGAAATCATTTGATCTTTGGTCGTTGACGCAAGCTTCGATACGGACGAGTCCTCTGGTCCCTGGGGTGGCCCGAGGACTTTGATGATCTGTCGCCGGGAGTTATAGATCGGTCGAGAATATTATTACTATTATTTCGAGGGGAGTATCCCAGTTGTAGAAAATAGACAGTTACAGTGAAGTATTTAAGGGGTACTCTAGTGTAACATTAACAATTTTTAACAAAAATAATAAGTTTATACTATCTGGCGTTTTGCCTGCATATCAAGGTGTGTGTTAAGTAATACTCAGAATTTTTTTGAACTTTTTTATCGCACATACACATATAGTCGGTGGCGCAAACTTCTTAAAAAAAGTTAGTTTCTGACAGGCGTTGATGTAGGAATTGTTTTAGTCATCCAAAATGGAAAAACTAAGGTTCATTTTCTTTATTATTTTTCTCGCTATGGTTGGAACCTCGGACGAGTGTCTATCTTGTATAAAATCAATTAAACAGAACGAAATCAGCTATCAGCAAAACTGGAACATTTTTTTCAGAATCCTTTTATTCTGTAAATTTATATTGTTAGGGGGCCTCTGTGGTTCCAACCATAGCGACAAACATAATAAAGAAAATAAACATTGGCTTTTCCATTTTGGATGACTAGAACAGTTCCCACGCCCGCCGGAAAAGAATTTTTTTGAAGAAGCTTGCGCCACCGACTACATCTATGTATATATGCGATAAAAAAGTTCAAGAAAAGAAGAGAGAGCTGCCCAACATGATTTTTTTGAAGCTGAGGAAGGGTTCCTCTACGGTCTTCCTTTACTGGTATAGCAGATTAGGGGAAAGTTACCGAAATTAGTCGTTATATACCGTAACTTCAGTCGCATCGGTCGTAACTGCATGAAAAACTTTAAACGCGTTCTTCTCAAAAAAAAGTTTTTGGATCGGGCGCACATTTTTCTCAAAAACTACTGGACCGTTTGAGCAAAAATTTTACACACATTCAAAGTGAATGTGTACCTATAGCCCGTACCAGAATTATGTTAATAGTTTCAATACAACCCCCCCCCCCACACACACACCTTGTTTTAGTTTAAGAAAAGTCGAAAAAATCAAATATAAATTTTTAAACAGCTGCGATTTCGGTAACAATGTCCGGACTTGGTTACATCTGCTACGGGCGATAACTACACTCATATAGATTAAAAAAATCTGTCGTACTTTCATTTCAGATGACTAGGACGGCCGCAATTCTTGCGCCCGATGGGGCCCCGGTGTTGGATAACCCTGCGCTTCAGCGTGTAACTTGTACAATTTTCAATATATTGAATGCATTATAATGCATCGCAAAAATTTATGATGATACCTCAAACACTACTAAATATTTGTGCAAAACCCCTGCCCTGTAGGTGCGATAGATTCTTCAGAATTAATTTCTAAACATCACCTTCAAAAACGAGTGTCCAGACGATAATACCCCCTTGAGGGGTTAGAACACAGTAACGGGCCAAGAAAGCAGACGATTTTTAGACGACGATCATGAGAAAAGTGAACAATCGATTAATATAAGGTTTTGTGTTTTAGTTCACTATATTATGAACTAAAAGAAAAGCATATAATATTTACAGAATAGCATTTGTACGCCGTGCAATGTCACCATTCAAAATGTCCATTTTTTTTCGGAATGAAAAACCCCAAAAATGTCATAAACTATAATACATTTCCTAGGCATTGACGATCCAACATTTCAATTTTTGCGAAAATTGACAAAATGGCCGATGTTTTTGAAGAATAATGATCAAATTTCGACAAAAGTGTGTGATCTCTTTGTTTATATTTTGTACTATAATTAAAAAATTTAAAATGTTGGATCGTCAATGCTTAGGAAATATATTATAGTTTATGACATTTTCGGGGTTTTTGTTAAAGTTCATCCGATTTGCCGGAATCCGGCCGACCAGTTGGCCATCCGAAAAAAAAATGGACATTTTAAATGGATACATTGCACGGCGTACAAATGCTATTCTGTAAATATTATATGCTTTTCTCTTAGTTCATAATATAGTGAACTAAAACACAAAACCTTATATTAATCGATTGTTTACTTTTCTTATGATCGTCGTCTAAAAATCGTCTGCTCACTTGGCCCGTTACTGTGTCCTAACCCCTTAAGCTAAACGTATCCCTCGTACTTTGACGTTGTTCGAGTCCTTGATGACGTACTCGTACTGGTTAGGCGCGCAGTGATCCCAGGCGCTGGAGGACAACACGAGATCCCCTGGTAAACAGATCCTCCTGGCATACGTGAGGTCGTCGATCGGTGAACCTCCAATTAGAAAGTACCTCCCGTTGTCGTCGCCGATTACACAGAATGTGACTTTGCCCGCCGATACTGCCATGTCCACTGTGAAACACTTGGATGAATTAGCTGAATGCCGATTAATTTCAGTGAGGTAACATCGCGTGGCACCTTTCGACGGAGTATCCTTGATCTTCACCGAGGATACAGCCTCCTGGAGCTTCTGCCCGCAGAGGATCACATTGCGCACCATGCTGGAGATGAATTCGTTCGTGTTTGCCTTCCACATGACCAGCAACCCCATGCCTTCGGTCGACGGGACGTTTCAGTTGATTGGAATTTGAGAAACGCGTTGGAGTACGTACGAGAGAACTTTATCACGTCCCCCTGGCTGGCGTACACCTTCTCGATTATAATGCCGAGATATTTGTTGAGCAACGCGACCAGGGCGTAGCTGCCGCCGTTCGCCGCGCTGATGTGCTTCTCGTAAAGGTCGAAGAACCGCGAAACGTCTATCAATCCCATCACCGCGGTAAATGTGCGGGTATTGTTCTTCGACAAGTCTGTCTCGTATATCAGCTCGTCGGGCACGAACGTCGCCATCGTTCGCGTGAACTTGTCGTTTCGATGGGCGTTCAGAACCTAAATAGTAAATAGCTTTCAGTGCTTATCTACATTCAGAAACTCAGCTTTGTGTACACTGGGTGATTAATTTGAGTTTGAAATTATAAAGAAATGATGCCAGAGTCTTTAAATAGTGTTTCTGTTTTTGTTGAGCAATTTTTTTTTAATTTTTAGTTCAAAGCGAGCCTCTGACTTATATTTTTATTTTTTGGTAAAGAAGCTTCCTTTCAATATTGTATACCAAAGAGAATTGGTTTAATAAATATTTGTTGATTTGAATAGTTTTGTACTTATTTAGTTTAATATTACACGAATAGTCATTGGGGACTTTCTACCCTTTGCAATGGACTTTTTGCCACGTGCGTGGGGCAAGAAGTCAATTTTGCATTGACAAACATTTTGTGGTATAACTCAACAGAAAATAACAGTATCAACAAACGAACTTCGTGAACGTAAAGCATAATAGTTATAGTTTATACAAAATAACACCAGATATCTCTAAATTGTTAGTACTAAATTTTACATAGGTTTATACGAGAAACGGGACTTTTAGCCCCACCCTACCCTACTGTTATTTTCTTTGGCATTTCTTTTTTCAATTTTAATTTTAATTTTAATTTTCAAATAAATAAGGAGCTAACCTCCCTCAAGGTGGTAAAGCTGGGCCTTTGGAAAATCGGACCGATCAGGTCTGGTGTCCAAATAGTTCTCATCTCCTCCATTATTCACCCTGCACTCTTGCGACGAGTTTCCTTTACTCAACTTATTATTAAGTGAACCAGAAGAATTCTACGTTTAATCGATGTATGTGCGTCGGTTCAATTGCTCATGACAAAAGATTGTTGGAGCTTGGAGGTTCGTTACGCGAAATCAGCCAACATACGTTTCTCCTAAAAGCTTCTCGCGCTCCCTCGCGCGAGGTTGAAGCAATTTTTAAGCACTGACGTTAGCGTTGCAGTTTCTTACAACTACTCGGGGCGCGTTCCACTTGCGCCCAAATCGAGCGCGCCTACGACGACAGGAAATTTCCCGTTCCACTTGCTAATGAACTATTATAAGTGTCGCGGGCGAAGCCCGTACTTTTCATTCTACATAGCGACCGATTTTTAATCGTCTATGATCAATTTCGATAATGCGTGACTAGTAAAGTATTGCTTACTTCTATTTATGTTCATAAATATTACAAGTTTGAAATAATAAAGGAGATAAGCAAGCCGAAAACATGGACCAGGCCAATCAGATCACTTCAGATTGTGGGCATCGTTTGGGCGATGCGGTGGCGCCAATGACGTCATCCGTGACGTCTGCAGCGCGATCACGACGACCGCGGTCGTTACGTGGAACGAAAAGCACGGGGCGTTGAGGACGATTTGGGCGTAAGTGGAACCCGCCCTCTTTAGCATGATCAGTTAACAAACTTGAAACTCACCGATATTGACTACGACGGGGGTAGGTAAGTGTCTCAAAAGCTTTCAGAAATCTCTAAAGACTTGGAATCTCGAGGTCGTCTACCATCCGTACAAAATGCTAAAGCGACTTATCAGCAATTATCTGTGGGAAAATTGGGAACGATTGAAAAGAACATAGTTGAGCGTTTCTAAAATGACACAGTTCGCCCTGCAATTCAGGGCCTTGCAGCAAGAGGGGTGCAGCTCCATTTTTGCAATTTTCGAGTTATGACGCGTAATATATGTAAAAAAAAAATCTACACCGTTTGGAATCTGCCCCCCATCACTGTTTTGCGCAATACGAATGCTCCAGATTTGCAAAATTTGCTGAAAATAGAAATAAAAACTTAACTTAATGACCACTACTTACCATGTGAAAACAAATATTTTTCTATTAGCTTTTAGTCGTAGGAGGGAAGGATTGACGAACAGGATCGGCTTAGATAAATAACTTATGTATTTTGAGATTACATACATAACGTAAGAAGGAATGTCCAAATCATTATGGTACCTAAATTAAACTAGGCTACGTTAGGAACCATGTTTCGTGGTCGTTTCGCACGCTCGTCGAAAGTGTATATAAGAATATAAACGGATATCGTTGTGCACGATACGCACCTCGCCCGCAATATCTGTCTTCTCGTGCAATAAAAAAGGAAAACTTTTCGGGTAAGGGGCAAAACGAAAGTTCATCAATCAAGGGAACAACGGAAACGAGTACAGTATGATTTCATATTGCGCCACGAGTACGACCAAAACGTATTAATACGTGCGTATAAACGGAACGTTCAGACTTTCTTTCCTCTCAGTCTTTCCCATCAAAGTACATTTATTCAGGGTACATCGCGCTTTCATCAGTGAGGAGAACACTCGCGAAGGAATCGTTCGACGAAAGGAATTCGTCCTAACAAAAAAGAAAAAGAAAAAGGGGGAAAAAGGGAAACGAAAAGAGCAACAAGTTGTCGTGAACAAAAAAAAATAGGATGGCACTCTGTATATGAACAGCCTCTCTGTGATCTGTCTTCGGTAGAATAGAATCTCTCGTATTAAAAAATATAGGCATCTATATATTCTCTATATAGTCGCGTTTCGCGAAGAAATCACTCATGACGCAACCACGGCCCTTGCCAACAAAACGGCAACATTCCCTTCACTTAACGCGACGAACGCGACCCTGCGATAAATTCGTGTATTCTTCGATTCATCCCGAAGGACTAGGGAGATAGGCCGAATAAGATCATTGGAACTCTTAAAACGTTACACGGGTTTGCCTAACGTAGACGTCGTCGTATGTAAGAAGAAACGAAATAGATCTTCTTGAAAAGAAAAACGGAGTGCAAGGCACACCTTGGAAAAGAAAAAAATTCAGAACGAAAACTGTAGCCTGCGAATAGGAACAGAAATACAGTGAGCGAATTTCACACTGGTTTCCACCAACGGAAAGAAAAATTTAAAGAGCACTCATTAGGAAGATCGTCAACTCTGAACAGTTAAAGAAAGCCTATTAAAGCTTCAGTGGCTTGGAGACTCGTCAAAAGCAATTTTGTCTTCCTCATTTTTTCTTATTTTTTTTTTTTTTTTGGAAAGTATCTCGCGGGCGTCTATTCTCGATTTTGTTCGAACTGCTCCGGACACGGGTCTTCTGGAAATCGTCAGAAAGCCAACCACCGAGAACTAAGATTACTACCATTTCGTTCGTTCAGGTACCACGCGCAACAGCCAATCATTGTCACACCATTCTTTCAAATTGCACACCGAGACCACCGACTCTCGTAACACTCACGCTCAGTGGTATTTGACTAGAATCGAGAAATTTTCTCCGACAGTTCCGTTCTCCAAGCCTCGCGACCCACCTCCTCTAATTTCTCTGTCACCTACAAATCTTACATCAGCTTCTTAATTGACGTCAGCCTTACAGCCTAATATAATTCGTTGAGAACTGCAGCGAGAGTCACCTGGAACGGAGTAGCCAATTAATATAAAATCCTCTTCGCTCTAATTACAATCTCGATTCTACGAACGTCAGAGCTGAGTGAAATATCGCCCCGTCTATCACGCCCATGTAGAAAAGTTTTGCGAAGCAATGGAAAAATATTGAGCACTGCGATACATTTCACTCAGCCCATGGGCCGTCAAGTCATCTTCCATCGCAAGCCTCGACTCTCGTTCCAGCAACCCTGCTTTCAACGCTTGGACGTTTCGCCGAGATTCGTGCGAATCCCGTAAAATAAACAATCTTCACCTCTATGAAAATATACATATATATATATATATATATGTATTATATATATATATATATATATATATAATAGTACCAATCTATATACGTACGCCTATATACTAATTTTGTACATGTGTTCGAGGTAATCCTGACGTCCGCGCGAATCGAAAGTGTGCACGGGGCCCCGTTGGCTTCAAAACGAAGAACATCTACCATGAACATTCCCGTGAAAAGTCTTCCAAGATTCTACTCCTCCCCAAGGAACGAAACCCAATATAGTTAATTTCCTCCGCCAAGGCCAGTTCGCACCCTTTCGATACCGCTCACTCGGTACTAAACCGTAAACTTTCTACATCACACACACGATTCTAATGTTAAAGTGAACCGCTCGAGTCTCTCGGGCCTCGAGCGAGGCCCGCGATCCAAAATGCAGGTGGATCCGCCGCGTTCCTTTTAGAAGAGGCCACGGATTCCAATCCCAAGTAGGATCGAGCAACCCCGGTCCCTCGAGCTACGAGTGTTTGGACCTGGCGATGTGCAGGAAGAAGGACACCTTGTCGGTGCACTCGTCGCCGCACATGTTGCAGGTGTAGGGGTTCTTGTAGCCGTGGTAGCCCATGTGAACCGTGTACATCACCACGTTGCCGAACGCGATGTCGCAGTAGTGGCAGCTGAACTCGCTGCTCTCGTGGCATTTCTGCTCGTTGCTGGCCTTGTCGTCGCTGGAGCCGGGGCTGCTGTCGACGCCGGGCTCGAACGTGTCTTCCTGCTCGGTCGCGGTATTCTGTTGACGCTCCTGCTTCGGCTGCTGCTCCTCGTCGGTGTCCTCCTCGACCACTCTGCGCTCCAGCTTCACGGCCCTGCCCTTGCGCCTGCTGGTGCCGGCCGCCCTCGGCGAGTTCGTGCCCGGCTTGTTCTGAACGCCGCTGTCGGGCTTGCTGAGATCCAGCGGAATGGCCCTGGCGTCCACGGACTCCTCGCAATTCCCCAAAACTGCTGAAGAAGGGGCCTCGTTCGGTTTAGGAAGCTCGCTGTTAGTCGGTCCGTTAGGCACGTCGCTGGGAACGCTCCCCTTGATGCACCTGACCACGAGATCCTGCGGCAGGTTCTCCAGCACCCTTTCCCCGTCGATCGCCTTCATGTAGTCCATCAGCGCGTTCGACTTGATCCTCTCCAGCTGCTTCTCCATGCTGTTGCCCTCGGCGACTGGGAAGTGAGCGAGGGGGAAGCCGGCGAATATGTGATTGTAAGGGAACGTGAGGGCGGACGAGCTCTGGATCATTCCGTTCACCCCGTTCGCGGGGTTCATGCCGTTCATGGGGTTTAAGAGTATGTGGTTGCCGACGGGGGATATCTGAGGAGTGGTGACCAGCTGGGAGGAAGGCAGCGGTGTCTGCAGATTGCTGCTGGTTCCGTAGCTACTGTTTTGGCCGACGTCCTCGGACTTGAGGGACTTCTGCTTGGGACCCCGCCGCGTCCCGTAGATGTCGATGATGGGAAACGGGTTCGGAGAGCCGTCCGCGTTCAACACCATCGCTGGCTGGTGAGAGTACTTTCTCAGGTGGAGCTTGAGGGAGTGGCAGTACTTGGTTGCGTAGGAGCAGTTGGCGCATCTGTACTGATAGACGTTCGAGTGTGACTTCAAGTGGCTGTTCAGCATCGACTTGTTCACGCATGAGTACGAGCACTTGTCGCACTTGAACGGCTTCGAGCCGAAGTGGTTCCTGAGGTGGTACTCCAGGTGGTGCTTGTACTCGGTGACGAACGGGCACTTCGGGCAGGTGAGCAGCTTCTCGGCCTTGATGTGGCCGCGGCTGTGCTCCCAGAACTCTAGCTTCGTGATCGCCACGAAGTTGCACTGCTTGCACCTGAATGTCTTCACCTTGCCCTGGGAGTTTACGCGGGGCATACGGAGCCCGGGCTCGTCCGCCTCCTCGGACTCGAGCTCCGACCGCTCGCCCTGGCTCGGCGACAGTTGGCCCTCCTCTGGTATGGGTACCGGCGGCGACAACTGGCCCAGCACCGTCTTCACGAAGTCCTTGCTGTCGGATTTCGTCGCGCAGTGGGTCGCCAAATGCTCGGTGAACTTTAACCTGTAACAAGTAATTCCCTCGAACACAAAGCTCCCCGATGGACAGACCTACACTTTCGCCGTCGGAAATGGTGAAATACTTTACCTATTGACCTCGGTTAAGGCGCAAATCGGACACTGCAGAACGTCCTGGCCGAGCTCCGCGTCCTCGTTGGGCGGCTTCACCATGCTGGAGACTACCTCCATCGTTTGGTCAGCCTGGTGCCCCCCCATCGAGCGGTGCTGCGCGTAGTCCAGGGGCGAGGCGCAGCTCTTGAACATCGCCTGAGGCGTATAATCGAACGCGGTGCACTGCATGCTGCTGGAGTCCTGCGAGGTCGCGCTTCCCGGCGACAAGCTGCAGTTCGCGGTCGAGGAGGACCGCCTGCTCCTCGGGGAAGCCGAGTTGCTGGTGTAGTGATCAGGCGACACGCCTGAGTCGTTGTTCTTATCCTCCGTCGGCTCCTCCTTCTGCGAATCAAACAAATCGCCACGGAGCGTTAGTCAAAATCCGCCTGGCATTCAGTAGGCACCTCCAAGGAAATAGGAAATCAGTGAAGCTCTTTTAAATGGCTGCGGAACAGGCGCATCGATAGGTGGAGAATAGGAGAGGGCCGAGGGTGGAGAATCCAGGGTCCATCGAACCAAAGTGAAACGACATTTTGTCGATCCCAGATGGGGATGGAAGGCTGGATAGAGGGGGCGAATAAAAAGAGAGGAGACGGGGGTGGACGGTAGAGAGAGAGAGAGAGAGATATGTAAAGGGATCGAGAGGGTGAATAAGTTAAAAGAGAGAGAGAGAGAGAGAAGGTGGAGGTTCGATCAGAGGGGTTGAAGCGATTACTCACCACGATTCTATCGGCGATACCCCAAGCGGGCGTGGTTGGCGAATGGAGGGGATGGCGTTGCTCTTCGACAATGGTTTGTTGCTGTTGCTGCCGTTGCTGATTCGGCGCGTGTACCAAAGGCTCCGCTGTGTCCCAGTTCCCTCTCATCTTGGCACTCTGTTCAAGAAGAATAACAAATTACAACATTCCCGGTTACTCAATTAACGCGCTCGCCCACTTTCGGAAAAGGAGACGCGGGGAAATCCCTGGCAACGACTAATGAGGAAAACGGTAAACCACGGGAAGAAGTCATAAATTACAGCATGAGACCGAGGGTGGGGGGGGGGGGGGGGGGGGGAGAGGTCGAATGGCGGAATCGACCGTCGGGAATTTGAATAGGATAAAGAAACAGGTGAAAATCGGTCGCTGGCTACGATCGATCTGCCCGACAATAAAAGCGGAAAGGGTTGCGGCGATTGTTGCGAATTTCCGCGAACAAGGGTACGGGACCGGGGCGAATAGCCTTCTGCGACCTGGCCCGCCTCGAAGGTAACGCGCCACGCTTCTGAAGCGGATTCTCGGTAAAATTATTCCACAATGTTTGCCTGCTCTGTCCTTTCCCCCTTGATCACGCTACGGGAACAACTTCTTGCCACGAATGGCCCGGCTAATTTATTCAACCGGGGCAACAAATAGTGACGATTGTTTCCCTCGAGCGTCATGTGGCCATTCAACGACCTTCGCCGCTCGATACCCGCTCGAATGGAATCCTCGATTCTTAATAAAAAATAATAGCCACGCTTTCGCGCTAGACGGTGGAATAATATTGAAATAATCTCCGGAAGTTTACGATCGGAATGGGAAGGCTAATTTAGTAAGAGGGCGCGTAAAGGCGTTCCGTTCCCCTTTTCTGCTGGACAATGTACAGCCTCGCGGATTTGCTGGTCGAAGGCCGAGCGAACGGTTCCAGGGTTAAGGTCCGGCTGATTTATTCAAGTGGAGCACGCTCTAAAACCCTGCGGACAGACCGGGTTCTGGGAGATTCCGCCTCTGACTTCTGGCGATATTTCATTGTCCGTTTACCCCCGTGAGAGGGTCATAAATAAAATTCAAAGACGAGCCTGGTCTCCTTCGGTCTGTTCTACCGGCGCGTACCGGGATCCCGTTGAAAACAAACAACCCTTGTAAGAACCGAGGCTTCCCGCTGCAAATCTCTTCCCGGCCGCCGCATGCAAATCTATTCGAGCTACTCCGTGGCGTTTCCACTACTCTCGCCGGGGCAGAACTTGCCACGAAGCACGCGTTGAAATTCGAACGCGCATCTGGCATCAAAGTCTCGGGGATCCGGAGCCGCGGCCGCGAAATACCGCCGAGGACGCACCAGCACGTTGGCATTCCGTAGTAAGGACGCTTACGAGTCGATTAAAGCGAACTCCGAGGTGAAAAAAGACATTGGCAAAGGTCGAAGGAAGCCAGTCTTTCGAAATTCCAAGCACGATCACAACAGTAAATAGAAAACCGGCAGGGCAAATGCTCGAGGGGGGGCATTGTACATGTACGTACTTGGAACCTGGATTCGTAGATCAGCGAGGGAAAAAGCGGCTGCGCGGTGGAACATGGGAAATGGGGAATGAGAATAGCGTCGACGAAACATTCAGTTGGCGTTCGGCTTTTCACTTTCCCCTGAAGCTGCCGTGCAAAGAATATTGCCAGTGTGAACTGGGAGCTTAAGCCAGTGCGTCGGGAAGACTGGAACCTCGAGTCCGTGAGAAATCGATGCCAATTAGTCGCGTCCTTCGCAAATTAATGCGAACCTTGCGAGCTCTAAGTACCTATCCTATACCGTGATGTTAGGCTTGATTGTTTAAAATTCAACGGAAACCTGTTAAATCTATAATTCTAGAATCGGCGAGAGGAAGATGCGGCTGTCGCGAATTCGACTCCCGTCGATCGCCGACGGCCACGAGCAGCGACGTTATGGCGAATGGCGAAACTCGGCAGCTAGACGGGCCCTTGTTTTTCCCACAATTGACACAAAGTATTTAACCAATTGGAGTACAAAGGTATTTACAGCTAGATTAGCGAGGTGTTAGCTTGTTTTTCCGAAGTTGTTGCCGACATATTGGAATTTTCTTGGTATTCGTCTCACCCGATAGCTCGTACATAATGTCATTGCCGTGCGACACTTTTCGAAACACGCAAAAACTAAACAACGGCCAATTTCAAGGGGGCCATATAAACTCGCCTCCAAGGCCATCGATTCTCCTATGAAGGCTCTAAATCGTTACGGAATCGGTAGCAGTTCATTATACCTACACCAGAACGACTTCTTTCCACCGCAGAAAACAATGAAAATCGTGAAAAACGTCCCCGATTGCAAAAATGGCACGATTTAACGCCGTCGCGTATTTTGGCCAAGCGAAGAGAAAAGTTGATAAACAATTCTTGTGAAGCCGCGCACACTAGACCGAAGCGCAGCGATAATTAATCATATTATTATTCATTTCTTCGCTTCGCTAAAATACTCGACGACCTTGAAACTTATAATAAGAATAAAGTGTTCGAATTCCCATTGTCGATCGCCGGTGTGTATTCCTTTCGAGCCGCGAATCACAAACACGTGCCCTTATCAGTAAGATATAAGAGTCCCGGACGAACCTCTGATTCGGTGTCCCCCAGCTTCCTGCGGCTCCGTGGACGTTTGCGGATGTCGATCCGATTTTGCACAGTGACACTTGATCCAGCAGCTTCTAATCGCGGCGACGCGATTACGCAACGATCGATCGGCGAACAGTGATAGAGCGTGCACACGCGACACTCACACGGAACAGGCACACAAGCGTGCTAACAATTGAACACAATTCCGCGACCCCGACACCAGTTCCGTATGAATGCCCGAGGTCGACTGACGACGTCCTAAGACCCAAAGTGGAATACCGGCTTATTTGTGGATCGCGCCGATGGGGGCAACTACCCTCTCCATTCGACCCGAGTCCGCCTGCCCAATCAGAGCCGCACATCTTTCCAGCTCGCAGACGTTTTGAATACCCCCGCCAGTAAGCCGCCATTGCCAAATCGGGGCTCCACGATTTTCGGCTTTTTGCGAACCCCCACTGCTTCGCCGACGATTCGCACCGCGACGAACCGGTCACGTTTTCGGACATCTTCAAGAAACACCGTTAAGCTTTCGTCCAACCCCTTTCTTAGGAGCTCGTTTCCACGCCCCACTCCCCATTCTCGAAACACTGTGTCGCGAGGCAACATTTTTATTTTAGGGGGTAGACCACCTTGGCCTGGTCAAGAATATCGCATCTTTGGGAATTTATTTCTAAGTGACAAAAACACTTTTATGGGTTAACATTTTTTTTCAATGAAGATAGAGTCATCTTTGAATAATATATACAATTTTTTTTTGAAATATCAAAACATTCCGAAAACTTTTAATGCGTTCTTCTCGAAACGGTGTACGCTGTAATTTGAGTAAAACTCTATGGATTTTTATACAACTTTGCGGAGATGTTCTTAAATGTATTTTCTATCGTCCGACTGTCTACTTTTTCGATATTTTAATTTTTACCTGACTTATGCGTAAATAAATTCATTTTTCTTACACACGGAAATGAGCATCTTACTTCAAAGTGTAGGTGTTTTGTTATTTTTCAACCAATCGAAAAAATTGACGGTCGGACGGTAGAGAATTCATTTAAGAACATCTGTGCAAAATTTTGTAAAAATCCATAGTTTTACTCAAATTACAGCGTACACAGTTTCGGAAAACGTGGTTTCGAGAAAAACGCATTTAAAGTATTCGGAATGTTTTGATATTTGAAAAAAAATTGGCACTTATTCAAAGATGTCTCTACTTCCATTGAATTTTTCTTTTTTCGATAAAAGTGTTTTTGTCACTTAGAAATAAATTCCCAAAGATGCGATATTTCTTGACATAGCAAAGGTGGTCTAATCCCTTAAACAAAATTTCGAATAAAAAATAAAAGTTACAAAAATTATTCGTCATGCGTTGAGTAAAGTTAACTCGGATTAACGAACGAATGACGAATAATTTTTTTAAGAGTCACCCTTCACGTTATATCGTGGCAAACAGAGTTAGTGATGGGACTGATACCAATACTATTGATGACATTCAATCAATTCGATACCAAAGTACTCAATAGGAAATATCGATACGCATCGAAATGTCCTGTACTTGGTATCAATCATCGATACCAATATTCTTCTTCAACCGATACCATATCAATACTATACCGAATCAAAACCGGTTTGATACTTTACGATATTATCGATACTTATTTGATACTTACGAAATTATCGATACTTGTCCAGTCATTTGGTAAACATTTAATATTTACACTTCAGCGTGAGGTAAAGATATTGCAGGTATCGATATTCTCGTATAGGTATCAAGTAGGTATCGATATTTTTGTGTAGATATCAAACAGGTATCGATACATTCTGATATGTAAGTATCAAAGAAGCATCGATTCCTTTTGATGCATTTGACTTTGATATGTATCAATACCAGATTGAAATTTGTAGAAGGGTATCGATATGTATCGTTACGGTATCAGTCCCATCACTAAACAGAGTGCTTGGCGAGGGGAATAGAGTTGGAGTATACTTTTGTTTCTTTCAATTTTTTGTCCCCCGATGAATTGGGATTGGTCTTGTGTTTAAAAATACGAAGGATCCTCTGATTAGCGTGGACGATTTCTGTTCAGGAGAGGAATCCAAACGCGTCGATACGCTTGCGCACCCCTTTTCTTTTTCCGTCGAAGGAGGTCTGCTTTCTCTCCCGGCGGACAGATCGCACCCTTCCAAAGCCTCGGAAAAACATCCAGCGAAAGCCATTAGACGTGGCCTCGATCGTCGGAGCTCCGAAATTACGGAAAGCCTATTTTACCCGAAAAAAAAGAAGGGAGAGATGTGAAGGCTCTCATGAAATCGTGAAGCCCGAGGTTCCCCAGATTCGACGGGACATGCAAAGTGCATGCTCGGGGGTTCTCGAGCGGCTCGACCAACAGGTACACGAGGGCCACTGTAAATCGTCCTCTAACCCTTTACCACGCCGGACGGAGGGGGTGGAAAAAATCTGGAAGCCGTAAAGGCTGCATCAAAAAATCCCCACCCTTCAACCCTTTCCCTCTAATCTCCTTTTCCAAGCGCAGGAACCGTTTCTACTCCTCGCGTTTACGACGCTTTTACAGTTAAAGTCTTACCAGGGAAGCAGGGTAAAAGAGAGAGAGAGAGAGAGAGAGAGGGAGAGAAGGGGCGAAAAGAGAAAGGACGTATGAATTTCTAACTGTCCCTCCGTTTCTTGTCACCTGAAAAATGCTTCGGTAGCCTCCTCCGTCGACCTTGTTTTTCCAACTGAAGAAAGAATCCTTTGGTTGTTAACCGTTTCCCGTGTAACGGTTGGAAAGTATTTTCTCGCTAGAGGAACAATAAATTAATTACCATTCCCTAGTAGCATTTCTGGTTGGCCCAAAGTATCCCCAAGTTGGGAATTAGTTGGCCATTAAAATGCCAACAATAAATGCTACCAGGGTCATTTTGAACTATTTTGGAAATTGAACGAAGAAGGCAATAAATAATTATATTCAGGGTATTTTTGCATTTGGAGGAGAAGCGGAGAGGATACGAGCGCTTTTAAAAGCTCTCTTGTGTACCCCTTTGCGACAGGGCACCGTGGCCGTTATTGTTCCAGCATGGCTCGGCCATAAATATGACAGAGCGAACGCGGATGCGCGCAAACATTCGACGAAGCACTCGAAGCAGTCTGACAATCGACGTCGAGCAATAAATAATGCGATTAGGCCTTAACCGCGTTCTACATTTCCAAGAGGCGAGCTGGGGGCCCCTAAAACCTAACCACCTAGCCCAAGCCACGGATACGCTCTAGATTTAACGAAGCCTAATTGCTACCCCGTCATTGTACTGCAATCCTTTCTTTCGCTGTCCAAAGCGACTTGCCCTGACGCTGTAGAAACTCTAAATATTAATATGCACGCATAGGCAACGTGGCACTCCCAAATAAGAGGCGTCGCAACAAGGAAAGAAAACTGAATATAATTTTCTAAATAAATTCTTATGATCATCCAATGAATTTTACTGAATTTGCATTAAAAATATTTTTATCCCTTCAACTTGACTCCCACCCTAATTAGCCTTGCGTTAATGTCACTAGCTTTACCAGGTAGTTGGTTAAACAATTACTCTATTCATTAGAGCTATTCTTCAATGGTGAATATAAAATAATAAACTGAAGCTCGGGAATTCTCCAACCGGCATTCGGTTCAGCTGCCGCGAGTACAGTATAGGGCAGGATTAAAAGTGCGCAGGAATTAAGGGGTGCCGAATGGCCGTGCCAGTGCGTGCCGGTAGACAAAAGCTCGCGCAGGTCTAAGTGCAACCGTTTCTTGGAAGGTGCAATTCAGTTTATTGTACCACCTTTCGCGCGGTCGAAGGTGAAGCATAATTGGATTTTGCTATTCGGGCATTGGAAAAAAACCGCAACAGTTTACGAGACTCCAATCACGGGACGGGAAGTCAACTTGAATGGTAGGTACTTGCCCGAGCAGCCGCGCCTATGAAATCCAATTAGAATCACCTTATCGTGCCTCTCGTCTGCCCGAGGTCACACAATTCAGAGAAATATCAGTAACAGCACTCGGCCTCTCGAGTTCCGCGGAAATGGCCCCGGGAAAATCTTTCCACCACGATTTCGAGATGCATACGTTAGGGGAGAGTCGTGCAGTGCCGACCAGCGTGCACTGCCGGCCAAAGCTAGTTCTCGCTTCTTCGACCAGATATTAGCACTTTATTTGAATTAACCAAAGAAAATCACAATTCTCTGTAACCTATTTTGGGGCCATATTGTTTACTCCATTGCTCTCGATGTTCGGAGGCATTAAACGTATACGTTGATATTCAGGGAGTTAAATGTTATTTTTTAAAGCTGATCTTTTGTTTCTCGTGTGAGTAAATGATTTTGTTCTATTATGTATACTATTTCTAGTCTATTAAGTTTAATAAAACGTCCTGGTTTTGCAATATTTTTTTGTACATAATATACCATGATCTAAAATGTTTCCCAGTGTTTGCCGTACAGTACCGACCATCCAACTGTCGTGCAGTACCGAACAACAGACTCTGTCAAGCAGTAGAAACCAAATTTTTCTTATCTGTAAGTTCAATCTGTCAACAACTCAGATTAATTTATAAGATGTTTATTTAGCTTCCCTTCTACCTTTTCCCGCAGAAAAATAAAGTAAATAAGGATAGGTATGATAACCTAACAAACAGGACGCTAGGATTTAATGAAGAAGTTATCCAGTGTGTTATTTGCAAGCAGAGTTGGGCATAAACTAAATAAAAAATTGTAAAAAAAAATGTAAATAAGGATCAAATAAAAGTTACTTTAACTTTGAATTATTCGACAAACAAAGTTAATTTTTTTATTCGACGAATAAAGATAATTTTTTTTATCCGTTATTCGAAATTGCATTTAAATAAAAACTTTGCCCATCTCTGTTTACAAGGAATCATTTGACAAAGATTGGGCGCAGTGTATCGAATGTGACGGTTGGACACACATCGAATGCACAGATCAGGAGAATATTAATGATTTTACTTGCGAGTGTGTACAAATGAAATTTGAAAAAAAATCTTGTATTGTACCAATTAAATGTCTTTTTATTAATATTGTTAATCATTTAGACCTAAAAATCTACTAATTTAATAGTTGGTCGGTACTGGACGACAATTTCTCGTTTCCTAGAAATTACAACTTTTTCACTTTTGCGAATTATCAATTCTTATTATTAAATTTTTGAATTTCTCATTTTTATCGACTCTACCCCTTAGAGCATATATACATGGAGGTATCATTGCCTTAGAGTGACTGCCTCGAAACTGTCGGCAACATCACGCGAGAGAGAAAGAGATGTGCCACTGGAGCGAGCGAGAGAAGTATGTGTCCTATTCGACAGTAATGCGCAAGCGCCGATATCGTGCGAGAAAGAAAGATATCTTGCGAGTGAGAGAAGCATATGTCCTCTCTCTCTCTCTCGCACCAGTTCGCACATGTCTTTCTCTCTCGCACCATATCGGCGCTTGCGCATTACGCTCGAATAGGACATATACTTTTCTCGCTCGCACATGTCTTTGTCTCTCGCACCATGTTGGCGACAGTTTCGAGCTCTCAATGAGACCTCCATAGTATATGCTCTAAGCTCTACCCCAAGGTATAACAAAAAAAAACAGCGCAACGATTAAATTATTATACAGGAGTAATTATTATAAATCATTATCTAGTAAACTCATTGGTTGCTAGACGATTCGGGAAAGTAGGGGAGACGGTCCCAATTCCCCCGTTACTCTATGGGATCGTAAGCAACACATTTCCCTTGCACGTTCGCAGAATTTCGGGGTGAACGTTTTCGAAAATCTGTGAGCTGAAAGTCTAATTTTTATTGTCGTACTATTGGCTAGAAAGAGGGTTGCAGTGTTAGCCCGGTGACAGGGTTAAGAGAAAGTTTCTCTCCCCTCCATTTTCTATCGGCGAACTCCGTTAGTGGCCTAGTAGCCTTTATGCTGGCCAATACTTTTTCCAACGACAATCGCTGCGGGCTTTTCAGGACGACTCGGCGTTAGGTATTTAACGGTAATTCCAGCGCCTTAACTCCTTGAAATGGGTCGGGATTAGTTTAGGGCACCGAAAAAATTAGCCGAATTACGAATCAGGCCCTTCCCCGCAGCCGCATTCCCCGGTAAGGAGGTAAAACTGCCAGGGTCAGTTCTGAGAATCCGCGACCTCGTTACGCCCAATGGTAACAATAATTCGGTTGGAGGCAGAGCCCCGGCATTGTCTCAGAGGAAGCGGGCACAGCTATATCCACCCTTGCCGCGCGACCCTTTCCTTACCTTTCGCCCTTATTACCCCTCCCGGTGATCTTTTGTCACCCGGCTCACGGCCGGCCCTTATAAAATCCACCGCACGGAAATTCGGCGCGGACCGACGCTCTGGGCATCAAATAATGACTTATTGTATAATCGCAAATTGGGTTTATGGCACCGGCAATGGCCTTACCTGGGCCGTTCGACTGTTTTCCAAGAGAGAGAAAAACGTGCGGCTCGATTGTCACGAGGTCCTCTGTAAATTAATAACTTCCAGGAACCTCGTAACCCATTTATGGCGGTGCTTCTCTGCTGAAAATCCCGTTAACGCACAGCACCACTTGCCCCCGCGGGCTCTTAATGCGCTTTTAATTGTTGCAATCCTCCAGCGAGAAACAAGTCGAAAGAGTTTGTGATCCGGGGAGGGGGTGGTTCGTCGGTGAAAATATGGAACTGGGGCCGTTCCGTTCCCCCGGATGAAGAAGGAAAATGGGGAACGGACGCGTGTGCATTATTGAGAGCCGCTACATTGTTGTTTATCCGCGATGACTGACAGGGGTGGAGGTTACGAGACACGTGCCCCTCCCCTGCTACACTCCTTTTCCCTCGAATTTCGCCATTCTGTCTTCCGGGCTCTCACCTTCGTTCAGAATAATGAGCTGACCAGGCTTCGCACGCGGGACTCTCCTCTTCCTTCATTATTCAACAATTTATCGAGTCGCGATTAATTTGGGAAATTAAATGCTGGAACAAGTCATTTTAAAAAAGTATCGAAGAATCAAAAAATTTTAGGACAAATGGTCGCACTTTCCGATAGTATCACTAGAAATTGCAAAAAATATTGTTTCCACTCCGTAGCACTTGTCAAACATCAAAAACACACTTCTTTTTAAGGGCGGATTTTACCCTCTGAATTCCCATTTCGATAAAAGTGGTTCAAAGGATCGAAAAGTAGAAAGTTCAAACTTTAAAATGGCCCTTCTTTCATCAACTTTGAATGGACTTTAGCAATGCCATGGGAGTTTGAGGATTGAGCAAATTTGAAAATAGTTCTTTCCGTATTTGAGGTACAAACGCCCCATAGTTTGAGTTGTCATACGTCCCGTATATACTCTCCCTTATTTCACTGTTCCCGTGAAATATTTTACAGAGGAAAATAAACCATCACCTACCCGCTTTTTTCATGTTTTATTTATTTATCCATTAAACCACTACCCACCCACTTTTTTCATGTTTTATTTATTTATCACTTAAACGTCCCGCATAAACGCTTGGCAATTATGGCAACCCTACCCATAGTGGATCACAAAACTGCTCAGATTCTTCCTGCAAACGTTCAATCATAGTTTCGCGCTGCATCGCAATTTCCCTACGTGAACAGAGTTCGTGTAAAAACTTCAATCAACGTATGCAGAAAGGGCAGAAAAATACGCAGGCCCTACCTGGGCGTGGGTGTGTCGGGGCTCGTTTAAACAGCTGCTCTCTAACCCCTTTCGCACCCCTCGAGAGGCTCTCGAAATTTTGCCAGAAAAATATTTTCCCGTTCCGCCCAGGAACAGCCGTTCGGCAAATACGTCGGGCTTTCCCTCGCACGGAGAAAAACTCTACTCCCGCGGATCGAATTGGAAATATGTTGTTTAATGGAAAACATCGACGGAAGGTTCCCGGAAGGGTTGCGCCGCGTTTCATTCAAAGAGAACTGCGCGGAAATGCTTTATCGTTCCGATCCACTCGATAACCGAGGAACGCGAGGAATGTTAACGCGTTTTAACGAGCACTCGCCGGCAAATGAGCACGAAAATGCATTGGCGAGGGTATTCCCTCGTTATCACGATCTGAGCCACGGCTCTCCGCGCTTTTCAATGGCCATTGAGTCATCCACTAATGTCGGTTTACTTTTTCATCGCTGGCACAATGACCATTGATTTTCCTGAGCAGCTTTCGCCGCATCGATATCGACCCTTTTGCGTAAACAGCCCTGCTTATTTACTCTGCCCGCACGAGAAACCATATTCCACGCAGCAATATTTTTTCTACGATCATCGTCTCGCACAATTTATTTCGCCGAGCTTGGCCCCTCGAACCCCTTCTAAGCTCACCGCGACAAGAGCACCTTCGACTCTCAGCCGTTTGCCCGTCGCGTTGAGGGAAACAAGAGTGACTCACGGGCTCCGATATTTTTAAAGTAGCAAGGTGTTTTTTCCTGGCCAACAGGCTTTACCCCCGTGGCTGACCAGGCTGCGGTATTATTTCCCCGCTCGGGATTAGCCGCAACCGTGGAGCGGTAATCTAGGAAGCCCGCCAGACAATGGCTCGGTTGTTATCGTGTTTGAACGTTGCTATTTACCTCGACGACTTTCTAGTAAAGAAAACAGACTCACCGCTGTAATTTTTTCAATGAAATCCAATGGGAGGCTGCCCGTTGAGGGCCTCGAGGCTCGTCGGTGACGCGCGGTTCTAGCAAACGATCGCCTCGATCGTCTTAGTATCTCCAGAATTTCATTGAAACTCCGCGGTAAGTGCGACGGCGGGGATGTTGCAATGGGTTAAGTGTAAAAGGGTGCGCTGCCGCTGACACTTTGCCTCGGAGACTTCCTTCCAGGGTCATTTTTTTAAGAACGCCCACGGGTTTCCAAGGAAACGAGCGGATCGGTGAATGAAGCCAAGACTCGTGCCCTGAATCCCTGTTCCGGGCAACGGTCCAGGGGTCCACGGACTGGCCGAGGTGAATAGAAAAGAGAGGCGAACAGCGGAGGATGTCGTGGAGGCACCGCTCGCGGCTGCAGCGCAGCCTGCGACGCACAAATGGCTCCCTCCTGTAAGGACAAACAACTGACAGCTGACCCACGCTCGTGCCGGCTTGACCCATGCTTATGGTTCATCTGCTAACACCAACCCACCGTCTATCTCGCGGGCCTTTCGATCTCCTCTCGCGACATCTCTCCCGCCCAGAGACTCAGGAGACGTACGCATTCTAATTCGCCCGAGTTCCCCAGCGTCAACAGTCCGCGAGCATCGACGGTGCCGTTTTATCGAAACCCCGCTGGAAGACGCGGCCGCCCGACATTGACGTATCGGGCGATCCTATCTCTCCTTCGTTACAGGCTGATTACGCGGCTCCCTGCCACGTGATTTACATCCACCAATCTCTCCGGGGGGGGGGGGGGGGGGAATGGTAAAAAGCGTGGTGTTCGTCAAGATCCTCGCTGCTTCCTGGAAGCAGCGGACGCGCGCTCCTCCGAGCAGGATCGATCGGTGAAGGGAGAGCAAGGGAGCTGCAGGACATTAATCTCGACTTCGCCGGACGTCCAGGCATTTTGTTCAGGGAATGGGGAGAAAAAAAATGCTGCCGTTTTGAAAGCGAGCCCTAAGTGACGACTTGGCGGTCAGTCGCCCGGTGGCAGTCGCTTTTCGAAATGGATTTTTTTCTCTCCCCTGGCGCGTCCCCCACCCTTCCCGTGCAACGGTCTGCGGACCCTCTGCGGATTGAAGGGCTCTCGATATTCAGTGGCCGAATCCACTCCGTGTGCCGGCTCTCTACCCACAACTCCGCGTGTTCGTTCTTTCTCGACCCCCTCGTCTTTCCCAGCCCTCGTTCCTTTCTTCCTTTCTCCCCCCCCCCCTCCCTCGCTCCCCTGCTCTCCTGGCTTTTTATGCTACCCGTAAATCGGGAAAACGGATATCCCTCTCTCTCTCTCTCTCTCTCTCTCTCTCTCTCTCTCTCTCTCGCTTCTCGATTCTTTTTTTCCCTATGCTGCTGCTCTCTCTCTCTCTCTCTCCCTCTCTTCTCTTTTGGTTCTTGGAGGCCGGTCTCAGGCGCGCGTGGGGCGCCGTCGCTTATAATAAACACACGTTCGAGGGATCGTTAGTCGGCTGTCGGGCCCCTCGGAACAAAACGGCCCGCGGTGCACGTGAATCGGGAGCGCGAGGGAAAAAAAAAAGAGGCGGATTACAGGGCGAGTGGAGCAGGTTTACAAAAAAACTCACCCCTCTGAGGTGTCGAGGGGTGTCGATCGCGGCACGTTGTGAAAAAACTAGCCTTTCTCCTCCTTTTTTACAGGGACTGCAAGGTGTCATTCAACGGGAATCAGCTTGCGGGAGAAACAATCTTCCCTATCGAAACGAGGAGGCACCCCTTCGCGCGTGGCATCTGTCCCGCGCTCGTCAAGATCGGCGATCGGCGATCAGCTTCTTGGGCTTCTCTTTCTGGCCCTCTCTCGGGAGGCTCCTTTGAGGAGCGGTGAGGTGGACCGTTTCACCCGTAACGGCCGATTATCGGTGTCCGCCGCTTCTTTATTCGCTTGTTTAAGGGACGACCCCCTGGGCGGACGGTGGCCGAGGGAGAAGATAGAGAAGATCCTCGAAAAAAACTCGATATTCCCAGCCTTCGATTTGCCTGCCTTCGTCCCCCATTTTGGAAGCTAAAGAAACGCGAGTGGTCTGCCAAGCGCGGACGATTTTTCGCGGAGGGTGGGGCGGCGTGGTGACGTTCCCGGGCGCGACGCGTCATGAATGGAGGGAGCGGGACCGATGACGGGGCCAGGATCGGCTGGACGGAGGTCCTGGATCGGTTACGAGCGGCGAGAATCGTAACCTGATAAATAAGAAAGCCCGGGGGTCACGACACCACGAGAGGGGTCAACTATTGAACAATGCCGGGCGCGCGGCCTTTTCACCCCTGGGTTAATATGCGGGCGACTAAACATCGGCGCCGGACAATGCAAGATTTATAGATCGAAGCATACGTGACCATTGTCCAGCCAGATCCCAGCCCCAATAGCCACGGCGAAGCCGGGCAGAGAGAGAGATTTTCGAAAACGGTCGCTGCAGCCGTCCCACCGAATCCGCGACGATTGTGAGAAAGCCCTGGAATCGCATTTTCACCCCACATTACCGGAAAACCGGACACCCCCGGCTGCGTGTGCCGAGCTTAATGACTGACCGGCTCTAATAACGAAACGCTCCAACGTATTTATGGGCAGTGGCTTTGGACGGGGACCGAGTGCGAGCGAAAAAATTTCAACAACCCGGCCCTCTCCTCTCGTTCCGCGGTGCCGGGCCCTCTCGATTTGAAAAACAGACGCGGGGACGTCGAAACAACGATTATAAGTATGCGAATCGCAGAATGGACGTTGCCGTTTCTGGATACAGCTACTCGTTAACAAGCGTGCAACAGATAATCGCGTAATCCGTGGGTCATTACAGGGGATCAGCGTTGTACTACGGTCGCGCTCGGCGGGCATCGTTTTCGGCCCTAATCGGATTTCGTTTCGCAGAGGACGAGAGAGCCACGTCGCCCGTGGACCTCCGATCATTTTCATTTATAGACTTTTTTCCTGTATCGGCTGGCGAGGGGCGAGCCGTTGCTGAAAGGGCGGAGCATGGGGCCGCTGCACCCTCCTGGCACCCCATGCAAGAGGGGTGGACGAGCGGGAGAGAAAAGGGAGGTCACAGGGTGGCCAAGGCGCACGCGTTAATTCTGGCCACTTTTCAAACCTCCTGACCAAGCTGCGTTTTTTTCCTTCCTGCGTTTCGACCTCCCTGGCAGCGAGATACATACTCCCGGCCACTTGGGTCCCGTGACGCGTGGCCGTTTAGAATCGCCTTCGATTCTCCTGGAGACTAGGGCACTTGGGGCGAATTCCACTTACACCCATTCGCCCGCGATTTTCATTAAGGGGGCAGACGTTGCGCTGTAAAAGAATCGGGAAAATCGATTTTCTCCTTTTCACATTTTCTGAAAGACGTACGTTTTAAGAGTGCTTTCTTTAAATTTTATGAAAAAATTCGCAAAATTGACGGAGATATAGTATTTTCCGTGAAGCGGTGTCAAGCGCGCGACTGACAAGGGAACATCCCGAAACCGGAATTTCAAAAAATTCTGAAACTTTGTGAATATGTAGGGAATTTTCTCCTGATTACAACGCAATTTTTGTTTGCTGCCCAAAATCACCTTAAGGGGGTGTAATTGACCCCTGAAAATCCGGGTATTTTCCGATTTTGTGTTATAACTCGTGAACTGTAAAATAATTCTTTTACCAAATGATAGATCTAATTAAAAGAAGTAACTTTTGTGTTGAAACTTTTTTTCTATCTCTTACAGTTCGCGAGTAATAACAGAAAATCGGAAAATAGCCGAATTTTCAGGGGTTAATTTGACCCCCTTCGAGTGAATTTGGGCAGCAAACAAAAATTGCGTTGTAATTAGAGGGAATCCCCTACAATCCCCACAATTTTTTGAATTTTCGGGTTCGGAATCTTTCCTTGTGAGCCGAGCGGAAATTTGAACGCGTTTTCCTCAGAATGACATTTTTCAACCGCGTTGACAGTCTACAGAGAAAACTATACATCCAATTGATACGAGCAAGGGCATTTATTGTACGAAAAATCTGACGTTATTACATGGCCTACAGTTTTTTTCAATTAACGACCTGCTTCTATTTTTTTATCAACATTTCCCCAATTTTGCACCCGGAAAACAAATTTTTTTTCAGTTGTCCGAAATTTTATAATTTTTTGCGATTTTGACATTTTTTTTATCGTCATGAAATAGAGGTAGGCTTCTAGTTTCTAAATATTTTTGTCTTTCTGAATTCGGATTAACCATATAGGCTGGGCACTGTCAACGCGACAAGCACGATTTTGCCGCAGCGCACATTTTGACAAAGAGTATACACGAAACGGATTTATGAATTTGATTGAAAAATAAATTTCTTACCCTTCGATATGTACATTATTAACTATACTAAGCAATACATTGATTTACTTGCGTTGTTTGGTTGAAATAAATTCCCAAAAACACCCTTACATTTTGAACCGTTACAGTGGTCCTCCCCCTTAAGGTAGGTTTTCTCGAAAATGAAGCGGAATATCAAAAAATGTTATTCCTCTTTCTCGACTTGTTTACTTGTTATAAGTCGAAAAGAAACAGTAACTTTTTTCGATATCGCGCTTCATTTTCCAGAAAATCGACTTTGAAATTCTCCACGTTGCGTCCAGTCGCGTCTAGGAGAACCTACCTTAATGAAAATCACGGGCGATTTGGGCGTAAGCGGAATTCGCCCATGGACGTTTCCAAGGGCTAAAGGATTCGCGGGTATGTATATTTTTTCTGAACGCAATTCGAATCTCGGAACGGGCAAGACGCTCGAGAATGCCCCTCGCCTGCTACCCTCCTCCTAGCGCGTCCTCCTGTGACCTCTCCGTTTCTCTCCCTTCCCTTTTTTTCCTTCTTTTTGTTACGCCGCGTCGACACACGATACGACCCCAAGCGCGTGCTTTCCCCGTGATTTCCGCTTTCCGCCTCAGCTGCGCCTCTCTTACCCTATTTATAGAGCCATTTTACGTATATATCCAGCGGATCTTGAGAGGAATACGGAACTTGGCGCGCGACACTGCCCGCCACTAAATTTCCCCGAGATTCCTGGATACAGGAGACACGCGCTGTTTCGGGGAGCGCGGCGCGAGCCCACCTTCACCCCCTTTCACGACTTATTACGGTTAATGAGTGGCCTAAGCTCCCTGGATGTCAGCGGGGATTAACGGTTACTCCGACGCGGTTAACCGGTTAACTGGCACGGTCCTTTTCATTATTCGGGCCCAAACTGGTAACATCGAAAAATTAAGTGGATCACACAAAATTTGGTATACAGAGGTTTTTTGAGTCGCTGAACCGATTCCGGGGGTAATTTTTTTTCATCTGACACCCCCAACCCCTAAAAAATAGAATTTAGGGGTGAGTTTGTCAATTCTTTTCTCGTCGGTACACTCTGGGGTCGTGAAATTTTCACCAGCTAACTACGGGAGTAAGAGTTTACTTATGAAATTGAATACAGTACGAATAATTTATACAAATCCCAACAATTCGCTAGTCATTTTGGTTCGGCCATATTGAGTCTGCCATATTGAATTTTACAATTCCGATGCCAAATTCAGATTCAGCGACCCCAAAAACCATTACATACCAAGTCTCAGTCAAATCTTTTGAAAATCAAAAAAGTTATTCCATTTGATCATATATGATGGCCAGATTTTTGTTTGATCATATATGATACATTGACAGTTAACCGGTTAAGCATCCTCTGCCAACATCCTCCCCAGCTTCCTCCTCTCGTCCCAGAAAAATGAAAATCCACTGGAGATTCTTAACAACAAAAAAAAACGTCTCATTCCCCAGACTCTTTGCGAATCATAGTCGCGCGCTTCCCTCGAAATCGCCGTTCGTGCTTCTGGAACAGAACGAAAATGAGCGCTGAGAGAGTCGTTTGTAAATGTCAAGGCTGTCTGTGCGGAAAAGCGCGGGGCAGGAGAGCCGGTCGGCAGCGTCTCCTCCACTTTTTTCCCCTCCATTCTCCGCGGGGACCGCAGGTTTTTGCAGATCACTGCTACGAGCTGGCAACGGGACCGCCCGATTGTCGTTTAAATGGAAAGCTTCGACAAAGGGGCCCAGCCCGGGGCCCATTAAGAATGCGTTTTAATGCACTGCATCCGGGCGCAGTGTGTCGTTTCGGAAAACCGGCGCGACGGAAAAATGTGGATAAAAAGAGGAGCCTCCCCCGGTGCGAATGAAATCCGCATCGGTGAGGATCGATCGATCCACGGTGTCATCCCGCGACCAGAGAATAGCCGGCGACATATGGGCGATGGTCCTTAACGAGCGGCACGTTCCTCCGGAAAAAGTCCTCTCGCTTTCACGTTCGAACTTTTCCGGCGCGTCTTTTATAGAAGGTGCGACCGAGTTTACTGTGTTTTAATGGGGAGGCAATCGGCCGGAGTGTACGTGCTCAGACAGAAGGGGAGCTGAAGGGGTGAAAGTGATTCTCAAGAGGGACGATTATAAAGCCCCTTCTCTGAAAGGCTCACCTGTTGCGGGGCAGGGAAGTTTTAATTTTTTTTTATGTACCCAATCGATCTCGTGTTACAAGGCACAATGGGCATCAACCTGTTGAGAGAAGGGGAGTTTTTTTTTGCCTCTATTAGACTCGGTGCATAGGGGAAGGGTGTTCGGAGTCGTTTTTTCTTCTCATTCAATCTTTACCGCCGGCAAAAAACCACCCTGCATCGGATCGCAAGTGCAGCTACCTGCAACGCGCGGGGAGATCGCTAATAGACGATTTTATTATATCGCGGGGCATTCCCCTTCTTCGGTGTTCGATGTAGGTACTTCTCACCCTTCCCCTATCGTTTTAGGGGAGAGTTGCCTATATCGTACCACTTAAGACATTTTACGTTATATTTCATATTTGGTACAAATTTGAACGCAAATTGGATATTGTAGCTTGATCTTTTAGGCACCTACTAGTATATGCTTTACCTTTTGTTCGGAACAAATTAATTTATTATTAAGCTTTTTATCACATACTGTAAAACGTACGATTTAGGCAACTGGTCTCCTAAATCGTACCTCTCGGTCTCCTAAATCGTACCTCCACTAAAAATAGTATCAATTTACAAATGGGGAAGAAAATATTCAACATAAAGTAATGATTATTATATAGTTATATATACATATGTAGGGTAGACCAGGGCGAATCGGATCAAAATAAGAATTTAGTCCATATTTCTTACATCGCGATAGAAATGATCATTCCGATCGTTCGTAGTACCTCGTCCCTCTCCCCCGCACCTACTGCAATAGTTCGTCAATTGTTTTAAGTCATTGTTTAGAGGTGGCATACGTTTTCAGTGAGATGGTTGCGTGCGAACGTTACAATTTTGGTCCGTATCTAACCTACGTAATCTGCAATTTCGTATTTAAAATAAAAAGTAAGCTTGAAAATTCAAATGTGCTTATTGTTATTAGTTTGCACGGTGTCCAAGTTTAGTATTTCATGTATTTTAGACTAGGGGAAAGCGGGGTAATTCCGGCCACATAAGCAGTAGATGCTATAAAATTTGAACAAGTTACACATTTGTTATTTTTTTTATATTGATCGATAGTTTGAAGTGTCTAGTTTGTATTAGTATGACCGAGAAAGCATAAATTTACGTTGTAACAAAATTGGGAGCAATAACACAAAAATAGTCATTTGGCCCGAATTACCCCACTAGTGGGGTAATTCCGGCCATGATTTTTTTTTATAAAAGAGATAGGAAAATTGTTAAATTAATAAAAATTGTGTTATTTTTTATTTTAAAATTAATTAGTACATATATCACAAATGTATTCTTCAGGGGTATCCCATCCTGAACATTCTGCATGTGCCCATTGACCACATACTGTGCACCGAAACCACATTTCTGCAAAAGGAGCAAATATCGTGCTCTATTTTTTCGTCACAAATATTTGAATTGTACGTGGCATCTGAGCCAGAAAAAAAGCAATTTTAAAATCTGGCTGGAATTACCCCTCACTTTTGGCCGGTATTACCCCACACCTTATGTTCAGATATTTGAAGTAATACACTGAATTGAATATACATATCATCAAAAACCAAATGTGAGTTCGAAAGTAGAAACATTCCTCTATTTAATGAGATTAATATTAATAATTCATATCTATTACATGTACTAACTTACCTTGCTTAACACTCGACCACTGTTATAAGATTACGGTGCGAAAAGACTGTTATTGTCATGGAAACCATGAATTTTACCTTGCCGCATCATTAACAAGTGGGAGTACCATACAGAGTCAAGTTACGCGGTTTTTATTTAAAGAAATAGAAGTGACCGGAATTACCCGCTGGCCGGAATTACCCCGCTTTCCCCTATTACATCATAATATGTTTATGTAATCTACAATCTTTGAAATACTTACCTATACATGGGGCTAATCGGATCACGTTATTTGGGGCGGATCGGATCACTCCTTTTTTTTCATTTGAGTAATTCTATAATTATAAATATGATAATTGTTTATATACAGATGGTTCGTAGGTACATAAAAAAGCGCCATCAGGGATCATGGTGTCCAAAAAAAAATAATAAAGGAGGCTGTGATGAAAATTAAATCTAAAAAAATGACGAAAAAATAAATAAATTAATGGTTTTAAGAAGATGACATTTTATTGACGGCGGTGAAAAATTAATTCGTCCATTTTCAGAAGATTGTCTAAGAAAAGCGGTGCCACGAGAATTGTGCTGATAGAGGCGGCAAAAAACGGCAATATCCTTCCCATCTGTGTGCTAAGTAGGGTCACTTGACTTCACTGTCATTAGATTAGATTTGTTTAAGTTGATTCTAAAGATTTTGTTATGAAAATTTCAGTTTTTTCAGAAATTTCTGGGTGGTCCGATTCGCCACAAGTTTCGGGGCGAATCGGATATTTCTCAATTTCTCGTTTTTTGTTTATAAATGAAAGATTTTTATGTTTAGTTTCAATTTTTATATATTCAAGTTGAAGCCAAAGGTGTACTGGTTATGAATATATTATAAAAAATTAATTTTTTAATGTTTAACTATTGTTTTTTTACAGTCAAACACAAAGTGATCCGATTCGCCCTGGTCTACCCTATATGGATCACACACAGGTGGCAATAATATATGAATATAATATACGTACATAACTTATATAACATACGAGTTGTGAAATCCTACTGGTACGATTGTAGTGGTACGATTTAGGAAACATGATCGATTTATTTATAAATATCAAATTAAACTTTATAACGAATGTAATATGTACTCAAAATGAATTTAAAATATTCTACATTTAACGCGCTTTTAGAAGAATACAAAAATACAGGACAAAATTGCATTGTTTGATTATTATCGGCTAAAATAAACTGGTGAAAAGTTACATCAATCATACCTGATTTTTTTAAATGTTTATAGCACGCACAAAATAGGGTGTAAGCTCAAAAGGTTTTGTCCCTATTTCTTATTTCGCATTTACATGATATTTTTATTGTCAGATGTCGTTTACATTCATTAATTACTGAGAAATTGATGAGGTACAATTTAGGTGACCAGTACGATATTGGCAACTCTCCCCTATTTCAACAGCTCGCAGAAGAAAGACGATTTACCTGCGTCGCAGAAGTAAGCAGACACTCCCGTCGCGGGCTTTTTTTTAAAAAAATCCAAACTTCAAATTACACTTTATATTATAATACCTCGCTGCTCGCAGTTTTTGCGCCGCGCAACCGTCTTTCTGTCCAACCAAAAAACTTACGGGGAACTATTTTTTCTTCCAGATGGAAGCCTCTACGAGCAAAAAGCGCGGGCGTTTTTACGCGCGCCGAGCAGAGGTACTCGGATTATACGGCGTTCTTGCGTCGCGCGGGCGACCCTCTAAAGGGTACTTAAAAAACTGCGGGCGCAGACAATCCACGACCCTGAATACTTTCCTTTGCTGAAAGGGCGCGCGGAGAAAGGGTTGAAAAAGGCCAGGTACCCAGTCGCTAATCGCCGGTCGGTTTTTTACTGGTCCACCACTACGGGGGGCCGTTTCCTGTTTACGAGCCCCGCAGATACGGATATAACATAACCGCCCTCCTGAAAAAACATTCCAAGCTCGATTTCTCGCGCGCGCTAAGCTACGCTGCTTCCTCGACCGTGGAACTAAAAAAAAAAAAAAAAAAGGAACTCGAATTTTCTCAGCGTTTTCCAAACGGTGTCCGAGTAACAATCGAGTGCTGGGCTCGCTTTAATTCCTCCCATTCTTCACCGACGCGTTTCCATTCCTGTATGAGGGGAATATTTCCGAGGCTTCACCCGCGCAATGTTTGCTAGCCGGTTCGAGGGAAGGAAACACAAATAGAAAGCTGCGTTCGGAATGATCGAACGCATTTGGAAGAAACCATAAAAATACCGGCGGAGGGTGCAGAAGCCGATGGGGGTCGCAGCCACCCTCGCAAACTGCTGCCGTCGGTCCGTTCCCCATCGCTCGATCCCACCCCTTGCCAAATCAGAAATCTGCCGCTTCCATCTCGTCGCAGCAGCACGATGGCTGATGGTCGAGGGCATCGTGGAAAACGAGCACACAGGCTCGCGCTCACGCTTTCCGTCCCGTCGATCGATCATCCGCAGAGCGCAACGCCGACGATGACGGGGTAAAAACTGTGAGACTTCGATGCTAGGAAAGAACGATCGCAGGACAGATTATTGTTTCAGGCGCGGCCAGAGGTCGACACCAAGGAACTAGGGAATCAATGCGAGGAGATAAAAGTCACCGACGAATGGATTATTCGGGAACGGGGAAACAGCATACACTTCTCCGCTTCGCTGAAGCTGTTCACCGCCGAGGATCACGGGACGAGATGCTCGGGGCCGTCGGATGGATGAAGCGCAAGTAGAGAACAGAGTAACACCGCTTGTCAGTATGTAAGTAAACAATATATTTATCATTATCGTTATTACTAAGGCACTTGTTACCGATATAAAAAGTGTACGTCACAAATTATTGCCAATGAGCATATTTAAATACTGATATTAAACAACTAATTGCTTCTCGTATTATAATCTCAGATATTGCGGATGCGCCACCTAAGGGAAGTCTGTAGACATTTTCATAAGTTTTTCATTCTGTATTCGGCTCGGCGATCAACAAACACTATTCACCTCGTAAAAACAACGAATTCTCCGCGCGTCGATGAAGGCACTTTTGCGAGAGGTCCTCGGCCTCTCCTCCGCGATGCTCCCTCCCGCCCCCTGCCCCTCATACCCCACCTCCCCCCTCCCCGCCCCCCCACCCCTTTGCCCCGTGAAAATAAAAACTAAATTGAGTTTAGACTAAAAGCAAGAGATACGGTGTATGGTAATATTAATATTATCGTTAACTAGCAAATTAAAAGTAATACATTAAATGTATCTGACCTGACGTGCCTGGAAGCTATCGCATCGAGAGTAACGTCGCTGGAGAGTGACCATTAGAACGATTGACTCGCAAGCGCATTGATCTTCCGATCCTCGCCGACGATGGTAACTTTCGTGGATCGCGTGATTCCAAGGTTCCGTACGATCTCCGGCACAGTGGACATATCGTGATCGGGCGCGGCGAGCAGAGAGCACCGCGGACGCGGGCGATTAGCAAAATAAAAGACTTTGTGCCACTCGACATAAAATTGTAGGTAACTACGCGGACACGTGGGCGTCTCGAGTCACCAGCTTCTTAAAATTCCTTATACATATTCTTAATTCTCCGCGCTATTCACGCGGTCGCAAAACACGTCCGCAGACACTTGCGACCCGAGAGACGATCCCCTCGCGATAAAGTGCTCCTTCGCCTATTTTCCCCCGTAAAACGTTTCTGGCGCGTTAACGTGTGTAAAAGAAGCGCCCGGTCCGGCGTGCTCTCTGCCGGCGCGTTTAATTGTACAGCGATCGCTTTCCAAGTTCCAGTCGAATAATACAGATATTAACACAAAGTATCGAATGAATATTACATGATCGTTTTATTGCTCCGTTCAGTAAAATAGAAATAAAGAGGTCGAATGGCTCGCTACTCGCACGGCTAGCGAAGTAAACAGAAAACGGTATTCTAGAACCGAGCGGTGCGAGTAGCTGTGAAACGGAAGTCTGACTCGCGTCTCCGGTGCTTTTCCCAGCTGCGGGAAAAGGCTGGAGAGCTGATAGAGGCCTTCTAAAATATTCTCTTCTCTTTTTTTCCCCGCTCGTTAGATTACAGCGTTCCCCGACGAGCGGCCGCGATGGGGCAGACGTAACTGCGACGCTTCAGTAACAATCAAACTCGACGATCAACAAATAATAAACTTCAACAGGATAATGTTCTCGGTTATTGAAAAAATAAAATCGTTTCTTCTCATCCCCGTTCTCCCTTTCGACGGAAAGGGTTGGCGTGAAACGTGGAATAGATCCGGTCGGATAAAATTCATGATTGCGCGATCGTTATCACTGGTACCACTTACTTATCAATCGTTATCGCCGCTTGGACCAACGAAACAAGTTACGTCAACCTCCGCTCCTTCCTCCCCATCATATTTCTTTCTCTCTCTCTTTCTTCCTTTTAGGACGCATGTATACACTTAAGCTGCCATGTAACTAAATATATATGTGTATATGTGTGGGGGCGTGTGTATGTGTGTTTGTGTGTGTGAGAGCGCGTACGCACCGTTTGTCTAATTTTTACCGAGTCGCTTGGATTATTCGGTAATAACCATTGCTACACGTTGCTTCGCGAGAAACAGACAAGTACAAGATTTAACGGCCTCTTTTTTTTTCTCTTCCCGTCGCTCGCCTGTCCTCCCCCCAAAAAACAGGGGGAGGCGTGGAGCGCGAAAAAACAATCCTTAAGGCTAAAGATATTTAAAGATAATTCTATAAATATCATATACTCTCCTTTTGTAATCTCCATTAATATAACTGTATGTAGTATAAAACGTAAGAGAATTTTACAATCTAACAGCGTTTTCAAAATACCAATATAACTGCAATTCGTAACAAGTATAGACTTTATATATAAAAAAAATATATATATTCATTTTGTGTTTCCAGCCCCCTCGAAGTATCTGAAAGGGGGCCTAAAAAAACGTGTTCGCCTATTTTAACAATTACCACATGCTTCACATAAACATCTCGTATGGACGGTTATTGCTTTGAAAGATGACGATCAATATTAACATGTATCGTCGTTACAATCGATTGCAAAGAAAAGGCACTTCGTTTAAGCATATATCGCTTGTAAAATAGTCTGAGCATTATCGACACTCGATTGCAGTGTATATGTAATGTATTTGTATATATATATATATACATATATATGTATGTATGTATGTATGTATATATGTATATATATACTTTGGACACGCGATTCGAAGAAATTCTGCTTCGAACCTGATTCATACACGTAACATGATTTTGCTCCGTATGCCAACTTCAAAGTATAGACAAGTGTCCGTGCGTTAAAAATGCTTCGATACTTTTAGACATTGCTTCGCCGTTGCTCCCGCGAACGTCGCTTAAAGATCATCGCTACACGGATCGACGATTAAATCGAATAAAATATCGCATCTCTATCGAACATCATACCCTTCTTCCTCCAACCCCCTCCCTCCCCCTGCGACCCCCCCCCCCCCTCTTCACTCTTTCCTCCGCACGCAGAGTTTCTCTCCGTAGATTAATTGCACTTATTTTGCGTATTCATCTCACGATTTTCACATGCACGTTGAAATCCCGTGAACACATCAGGTATGGTGTTGTTTTTTTTTCTTTCCCTTTTCGTTTCTTTAAAATTTAAATCACACGCGAGATCTATGATCGTTCGAATCTGATATGTCATGATATCAGATTATATTCCCTTTGTAAACCAACACGATATAAATATAATTAAACAACAATTTACTTGTCTACTCCGTACTATCGGGAAGTATGTCGAGCAGCTTTCCTTCGCTCGCTGCGCCTCACTCGTCGCACCAGTGGCGGGGCAGCTCGCGCACATTTTAAATATTATTATCAAAATATTCAGTCCCCTCTCTCCCTCTCCCTCTCGTACAATGCTTTAGTATAGAAATACAAACTTATATACAAAATGTTTTGGGGGGAGGAGAAATGCACTCATACACGCACACGAGCATACGAACATCCAAACACACTCTGATAGTAAGAGAGAAAGAGAAAGGCCCGAATATATGTTCATTTACATGTACAAGGTGTCCCAGAGACGTCGATGGGACCCGGCGTCGGGGATCGCGGTGCGCGTTCAAGAGGCACGATTGCTCCGGGAAACAGGCGTTGAAAAATGGTAACGAACGGGACCGTTCGTCTAGAAGCCTTGGATAATTGTGGCCTGCTCAAAACTCTCAAAGATCTCTTCAGGAAGACTCGACAAGCTTGCCACGAACACTAGATTCCAAGGCTTTCAGATCCCACCATTTCTAACGGCTTTTGCACGGACTCCGGTTAACGCGACGGACGAGGCGAAGCTCGTTTTTTTTTTTTTTTTTTATTTGCGGGACTCGCTGTGAATCGCGATCTATCGATCCGGGGCCAATGCCTCTGGGACACCCTGCGGATCATCCTGTACGCACGTTTTCCGTGCATACGTTGAGCATAGCGCGTCGTAATCAAGGCTCCCTTCTACTTATACGTTTAAAATTTTTGTTCCCCCTTCACGTGCGTTCCTTTTGTTTTGCTTTCTTTTGTTTGTTTTTTTTTGTTCTTTATGGAATAGTCTCGTTACTTTACTGGTTAGATCCTCTAGAATCGTTCCACTCAGTTTAGACGCTATTGAAATTGCAATTTTTATCGAGTCGATCTCATAAATTGCTTGCCTGTCATAGACAATCCGCCGCCCCCATACTACAGCCACGTCAGCACGTTTTCAGGTTTCGTCGTATTGGGATTTATGAGCGATTGCACGTCGTCCAAGATGTCGCTACTGAAGTCCTCGCTCAGCTGAAAACAAACGTCGCGACAGGCGCTACAGTTAAAGTGGACCCATTCCGAGTTCGATCGGGGATCGATGGTAAGTCGCGGTTCGACTGAATTGCAGCGAGTACCTGTAACGATGGGACGAGGTCGTCGGTCGAATCGATGTTGTCGCTCAGAGTAGAAAGATCTGGGGTTTCCATGGGTGCGCCTCCATCTGCCAGAAAAGAATGCCTCTTAGTATTGGGGCCGTTACGGGGCGCGTCTTAAACTGATGGAAAAACAACCGTTGTCTTCCCGACCAGCCGCTTTAAGATATATTTCTACACCTGGGGGGATATCTCACCACTTGTACCGTCCATGTTGTCGTCAATGTTCCCGAGGAAGTCTTCCGGGGTGTGCGGTAGAGAGTAAGCGGAGCCGAGGCCCAGGCCGCTGTCCGCGCTCTCCTGGCGCGCGTGCTGCTCGTTGATTCCCGATAGGAACGGATCCATGGCAGCGTCGGTGGTGCTCTGTCGAAGCATCAACTCTTGCTGCAAAGGAGGAACAATTTATCCAGAGCCGCGACTAAAACGCCTAGCATTTATTCCCGTATAATTCACACCCTCCAGCACCAACCTGGCGCATGATCTCCTGCTGCCGCTGCTTGAGACGCTCGCGTTCCATCTGTAGCGACTGAAGGCGAAGCTTCTGTTGACAGGCTTGCAACGTCTGATTAGTCTGCATGCCACCACCTGTCGGCTGCTGTTGCTGAAGCCAATTCTGCGGTAGCATGGCACCAGAAGTCGGGGCCCTTTGAAGATGCGTCGCTGAAATACACCCGTCAGTCTCATAAGTACACGCGGGCGTATCGAGGGCTTTCTAAACGAGTAAGTTTAAAGGCCACTGTCTGTACAGGGTGTATAAAAATTGTGCCACGATTCACCGCTGCTGGATTCTACGCCTGCGAAAAACTCAGTCAAGGGCAGTTTTGCGATCCGCTTTTTTAAAAGATCTCCATCGATCCAGAGGTGTAAAATCCAGCTAGGGATCGTGACGTAGGGGAGACCGGGGCAAAGTGAGACGAAAAACGTTTGAAGTCGAATAAAATTTTTCCCTTTCAATAAAAATGTGTGGAAATAGATTTATAATATAATTGGAACATTACTATTGATAAATGACGGATAGTAACACTTAAAATAAACTTAAAGTATATTAAAATTCCACATGAAAAGAAAATGCCAAAACAACCACTTTACCCCGTATATGGGGTAAAGTGAGCTGAAGTAAAATACGAGTTTTAATGAAGGATATAATTATAAAACTAACTTTATTAGAACTTTTAAACTATTTAAACTATTTTTTTTAAAATATATTTCATTAATACAAGTTTAACGTTAATAATTTGTAAGAATTTTAAATAAACTAAATTTCGACCGTAAAACTTAACTACAATGGTATCAGCGCACTGGATCGGTCAGATTAAAACAATTATTATTTTAATAAATTAATGTATTATTTTAATTTATTAAAATAATAATTGTTTTAATCTGACAGATCCAGTACGCCGATACCATTGTAGTTACTAATTTGTACTTTGTAACTTTGTAACTTTCTTTTGAAAATGACTTTTTAAATGAACTTTGTTTACATGAACAGTCTGGCATATTATTACTAAAACAAATACATACATAATTATTAATAAAATACGTATACTATCTGAATCAATTTTTTAACAAAAACAATATATATTTTTCTACCACAATTTTTTTCCAAATGGGCTTCAATAATTTTTGGCAGACGGGTTTCACAAAAAAATAATGCGCATCTTTTCTTTGTGCTCAGTTTACCTCGGTCACTTCGCCCCGAATGTGTACTCAGGGGAAAATTAATTATTTAATAATGTTAGGATTAATGTTTTCTCAAACGCGTGTACATGTATGTTTATAAGCTTGTTATAAACACGCAGAAAAAAAATTGGAGTTAAAATAACACATTTAAGACTCGTTTATCCAAAAAGCTAAATTGAAAAGAAAACCAATTGGAAGTCTCTAAAACTTCATTTTTAATTTTTTAAATGAATTTCCATTATTTGATATCTGAATGTGCATAATTATCATTGTGGTATTACACACATTTATTACGTCACCAAAATTTGTAAATATATTCTATTGTTAAAGAATAGATTAAGAAAACTCATTTTACCCCGAGGTTCACGTCTCCCCTATAATTTTTAACCGACTTCGAAAAGAAGCAGGAGTATGTATTGTTTGTTCGCGAATTTATTCGTAACTACTGGACCGACTTTCTTGAAACTTATTGCATTTAGTTTAGCTTCAATTAACTTAGGTCACGGAGAAAGAATGATCAAAATCGATTCAAAAGTTTTGAAGTTACACCAAAAATAAGAAATCTGATTCATTATTATTGGAATCTTCCATTTCTAGCAAACGGTTCTTTTTTATACGAGCAGCTCCTTTTGTAGGCCTCTCCATATATTTTAAAATAGATGTAGTTATTCAACTTACATAACTAAAAAAAGTAAGAAATATAAAATTTAAAATAAAAATTAAAACCGATTTCAAGAAAATAAGAATGCACTCAAAAGTGAAAGATAAGTTTTTCCCTTATTTAATCTATGACTCAAATTTGTTAAGTCAGCGCCAGATTTACACAGTGCAAATGATGAGGCGCCGACATAAAAAAAACTGAGTGTCATAGATTAAATAAGGAAAAAACTTATTTTTCACTTTTCAGTGCATTTTTATTTTTTCGAAGTCGGTTTTAATTTTCTTTAAAATCTCCGATTATACACCCTGTACAGTGGCGGCATGTCGGCAGGCATGTAGCGAGCCCACTTACGGATTCTCGGATCGAACCAGGAGGTGGTGCGCGTCTGGTGATTGATGAAGTAGATCTCTCCCTCGGGAGTGCGGGCCTGGTCCCAGCCGTCGGGCAGCGGGCCCAGGGAGTTGGTGGCGGCGCTGGGGGATTTCCCGTTGTCGACGGCTGCGGCCACGGCCGCCACGGCCGCGGCGGCCGCTGTTTTCCGCGGGTCCTCCCATGTCGTGGTTCGCGTCAGGTGGCTGGAAAAGAAAATTGTAAGCGACTGGTTACGGGGCGTAGGCACGTCGACGTGTGCTTATTTTCTGCGGTACAGGCGGCGTGGCCCCGTGCAGAAACTGAATACGCCACGGCGCGTACAGTTATCCACATATAGTAGGCGCATTCTAAAAATAGTTCCATTCAAAAGACGACGCGAAGGAGTAACAGCGGGCGCCTGGCCTAGCGATCGGCGTGCTCTCGCCGCCGCGCCGCGCCATGAGTTTTCAACTAACGCCTCGAATAAAACGCGATCCCCCCGCGGATTTCCGACGTGACGCGGCGCTTACCACCGTCGGAAGTTCGGAAGCTCGGCATCACCAAACAAGAGGAACGGGCGATTCCTTCCACGCCTACTCGCCGGTTCGAGGAAACGATATTTCCCTCCTCTTTGCTCGCCCGTTCGTAGGACTTCGCTTCGAAACGCCGCGCGCGCCGCCTTTGCATTTTATCAACGTGCCACGGAGAGACAGATCGCGACGAGATACATCGTGTTTCCCTTCTCTGCGGATCATAATTATTCGCTGGTCCGTTTTAAGAAGTCGTGGCACGGCCGTTCGCCGGGCCACGGCCCGCCCCGTTCGATCGAGCCAGGCCCTCGATCCTCCGGCTGCGAGAGATCCCGCTTAATTAAATCCGAAACGCGTCGTTCCGGCTCGCAGCCACGGCGATGAAGCCGTTTCGTCCGAAACGGCTTTAGTCGCACGAAAACACTACGTTTCTCGCTCCCGACAAAAATAGCGGCTAATGGCTGTGATTGCCGATCTCCCCCGGCCCACCTCTCTCGCCCATCGCCCGGCCTCGCCGTCGCTCCCCTCGTCCTCCCCCTGGCCCTAAACGTATTTACCTTACTCGCGTGTCATTTTTCAGCCGGGAGGAAGTGGAAAACACTACACCCGACCGCCCAGACCCGCCGCTCTTATTTACCGTAGTGAAACGAATACCTTGCGAACCGGCTACCTTGCCTGACTCCAAAGAAATTTTAGACACCGAGGAACATGCGCTCGGCGACTGACACCGTTGCTTAAACACACCGAAATCTTCCGAGCCGACGACATCGAACGCTCGGGCCGCGCTCCAGCGATTTTGCGATCGTCAATTTCTTTCTTATACCTCCTCGAGCCTGGGAATCGAGATAGTTAAACACATGACGAGACCTTGCGAGGGCGCAATGCGATCGTTGCGTTGCTCCCGAGAAACAGCGAGCCGGCCAAGTGTCGAGCGATTCGCCAAAAACGTGGCTCGTTAGTATTCCATTGAGCGGGGCTTAATGCGTATCGCTGAAGTCATCGGCGAGGACGCAAACAAGTTCTCTAAATCGTGGTGCCGTGCCGCGGCTCTGTTCGCGGTATTCCCGGGCTGCGAAACAAATCTTCTTACCGCGGTTAATAATACTTAACCGAACGTTTGACGTAGCTTCGCCATTAAGAGCATTATCCACAGGGGATATGTATATCCGATCGACGGTATCGAGCACCTCGCGGTTACCAAAGATCCACGAGCGGCCGGGCAGATACCGGGGCCAGGCGGTTTCGTCGATCGCCAGATAACGCCGGTGTTTATGCCCGCTTATCTATCACCGGAAGTTTCGGACTTCATCCTAACAGGTTTCGACCGAGTTTCAGAAGACCTCCACTCTTCCAGACCCACTTTAGACCAGACGTCGGTCACTTTCGTAATAGTACTTAGAGCGGCGCGTTATCTCGCGCGACTATTGTTCGGCTCTGTCGCTTCGGAGAACGATCTTGATAGTGACCGGCTGTGTGCAGGGGGCGCTGGAAGGATCGATCGATACAAGCGATCTCGGGCGAGCTGCTCGAGCGTTTCCCTTGGATCTCCCATAACTTGGACTTAAATTTTACTTAATTTCATTTAACTCGGATTGTCTTTATTCGACAACGGATAAAGATAAAGTTTCTTTTGATGGGTTCGTTACTTGAATAATTCTTTACTTAGATAATGCGCAACTCTTACTTGGACAAACAATTTCTCTTCGCGGCAATTGTCTTCGAGAGAAATCTTGCCCCCCGGAGAGGAAACTCTTTCTAGCAAGCTTTTGTAGGAGCATTATTTATCTCTACCATTCAGTCATCTCCGCAGACACTGCGGCTGACATCTTTCCCCGACATATCCTCCCGCGTGACAATAACATCGAATTCCTAGGCCTGCGATAAGGAGTCGGAGTAGCGAACTCGGGGCACGCGGCGGCGATCGATGAAGCGTTAACGCGCTGCGACACTTGCCTCGCGGGAAACACCTCTCCCCCGGGGTGGCAGCGGGGGGGGGGGGAGGCGCTCGGACGAGGGGGAACGGCGAAAGAAATTGGAAATCTATCCTGTGGGGAGTCGCGATCGGTGGCATGGCGGAATACAGAGCGTCGGTGTGCTCCAAAAGCTACATGTCGCGGGTCTCTCCGGGAGCGGTTGGATGCGTTCCAAGAGAGTCGAGTCGAGTAGAGTAGCGACGGAGAGGACTGCTACGGGGACGGTACGCAGAGAGGCAAGGGTAGAAGGGAAAGGAACGATGAACAGAGAGGTAGGCAAGCAAGCAAGCTAGCTAGCTAGCAGGCAGGGAAGCAGGCAGGCGAACAGAACAGGCAACTGGGCAGCAAGGCAGCCAGGCAGGCAGCTCGAGAGCATTGGAGAATTACAAGAGGGTTTCTGTGTGGCGCACGGCATACGGACTACGATGTATTTTTACTCCGGACATCACGGCGCCGGACAACTCGTAAATAGACACTCTCGCACCGACGCTCTCTTTCGCCTGCCTGCTCTTCGCTCCCGTCGTCGTGGTCGTCTTCGTGGCCGTCGTCGTCTTCGTCGTGCCGTTCGCGTTGCCTCCCTTCTGGCACCCTCCCTCGGTAGCCCACCTTCCTCGTGAGGCCGAGACGGCAAGCGGGGCCTGTCCCCCCATGGCTTTACCGCCGAAACGCGCGAGTACCGTTAACACGATCTTTTAATGGCCTACGATCAACGGCTAAACGCTACGAGCCGAGCCGACCCCATCGATCCTAGACACCGTCGCTTCCCCGCTTACCATCTCTCTGTCTCTATCTCCTATTCTTTGAAAATTCATCGATCGTTATTGCCCTCGAGTCGGTACAGAAACGACGATGCGAAAGAATGCTTTTCCTCCTCATCTCTCTTTTCTTTTCTGGAGTATACGGGACACTCGCGCGCTCAATGATCAAGGCCGTGCGCCAGCGATAGAGACGCTTGACTCGAAGTTCGAATACCTGAAATGTCCCCGCTGGCGTTCGATCGGAGGTGCAGCGAGAAACGAACGATCGTACTGAATGAATGAAGTAGTCCGGTGAAACCTGGCACGGCGTATCGGGACGCTGCGCTCCTAGCTGTGAAAATACGCGCGCGCGGGCGCGCGCGCACACGTGAATAACGAGACAATATTCGCAGGGCGATTAAGATGTCATAGACGGTATTTATGGAGCCGCTCGGAAACAGCTAACGGTACAGGCGAAATTTCAAGTGAAACGCTCGGCGCCACTCCGCCCGATCCGTACCCGGAAAGCCGAGTTCTTTATCCGAGTCGCGGATCTATGAGTAACCTGCGCGTAGGTTACCGCGGATAGAAGAGCTACCGATCCGTGCGCCGTTATTATTAGAATCGTCAACCTGTCGGGCACCGGTGCTGATCGATAAACTCATTCCGAGGATCAGCCCGTCCCTCCGATCGCGCTATTTCTTGGCAGAAGGCGAGCCCCGCGGTCTCCGACCGGCGAACCGCTGATTTTAAAGTCGAGGGGGGGGGGGGGGGGGAAACGAGTCGAGGACGCTCGCGGCTGCCTTGAACTTTCGATACATTCGAGGTATTCCCAGAGAATTTGTCCTCCTATCCGGCGCTCTGCCGCGCTCGCGGCCCAGCGCTCTCGTCTACAGGTGTGTTGGGGTCTTTAGCCTCCAAGTGGCAAGGTAAAAACGCCCGATCATAATACTCGGACGGGAAAGAGCGCGATGCCACGGCTGTGCCCTCCTCCTCCTCCTCCTCCTCCTCCTCCTCCCCCCCCCTCCCTTCTCCACCGTGGAAAAGCGTGCGTCGCTGTATCGCCCGTGCCCGATACGAAAAGCAGAGCGTCGTAATACAAATAGATCGAACGTCACGTACGGGTAAAATAAAGTCTACCGTGCGTCGGTTTATCTCGCCGCGTTCTTTTTGTCCCGCTCACGTCACAGCTCCTCTTTATCGCGTCCACCTTTCCATTATCGCGGGAAGAGCGCATCTCCTCTCGCCGATACGAAACGGCCGGCCGAGGCGAGTGGCTTAGCACGGTCGTTGCCTCGGGAGCGTGTTATTGGCATTCGCGACGCCGCGAATGCTCTATCGAACGAGCGGCCGCGGCGTAATCGCCTCTTTAATTCCGTGGCCGATTCGACGCTAGCGATTTCTCGGATTTTTTTCGGAATCGGGAGGACAGGCGACGAGCTGAACGCTGGACGGATGAGGGGTAGGGAGGGGGGGGAGGAGAGAGGGGCGAGCCAGGGGGACGAAGAAAAACGTCCGTCCGCGTAGCCGATCTGACCCTGAGCATAACAGGATGCCGATGTCGCGCGCGCCTGAGCTCCGGCGACTTTCACTGCATTCGAAAATGCATACTAAACGTCCTCGAGATGAATTTACGCGTGAACCACCTGGACACATCTATGCGAGGCTCCCCTGCGACCCGACGCGCCGAGAACTTTTACCGAATTCCCCGCGTGGGTGACTATCGTGGCACACCTCGTCGCCAAGAGCCGCGCATCGACGTCGAGATGGATTAGCATAGCGAATCTATCGCATCCGCGGCGATGAAATTACACGTTACGAGGTTGAAAAATCTCAGCAACAACTGAAGTAAATAATGGAAACAGTCGCGGGAGATGAGATTTTTTAAAATATATAATGAAACTAATGACAAAATACTTAAAAATGAATAAAATAATGAAGTAATTGTCCTGTGAGATTAAAGTCTCGTGTGAGGCACGATATTTTTGTCTCTTCGTGAATTTCTACTTTTATGGAGGTTCGAACCACCAGCGGCGTGCGAATATATTCGTTTGAAAGAGCAAAGGCGATCGCCGAACGAGCTCTGCTACTACGGCGCCCAAGCTTTTAAGCCTCAAACTATTCCGTGTAACCGCGGGTCTATTCTAACTCCTGTTATCTGCCTTTCCGAGAATTTCGAGCCGGGCAAGGGAGATACGAGTGCCGCCCGCCAAAACGCTACTCGCCGTTTCGCCGAACGCGACTCGGTAGAGGAGGATTCATCCATCGACGCGCGGATTCCGCGGACAATACGTGACTCCGCTCGTGACTAACGTTCCGTCAACGATAAAGTTGACGGAGAACCTTGGATGCCTGGCCACCGTCGTGTCCCGCGTGTTCACCTGGCGGCGAAACGTGTTCCCTTCGAGTTGCCAAGACACCTCTCGTCCGGGGCGTCACGTTTCTTAACGTCAACGTCGATTTCTCGGGCTCACGATAACAGCGCCTCGCGGAGAAAACGGCAGGCGACAAAAGAGACCTGGCCGAGATTTCACGCGGCCCCCGGCCGATCGAACCGGTGAGGAAAGAAATTCAGCTGCTCGCCCGGCTAGGCCGGCTCGTTTCCAGCGCACGGTCGCTCTCCTCGATGGGTGTAATACGCGAACCTACGTAACGGGACTAACGTATAACATTATACAGCGAGGTAGCGCGCGTACCGGCGCAGGAAACGGGGAGATCGAAGAAAAAATACAGGTGTCTTCGAGCGATCGTCAAATGTGACGATAATATCTCGCGGATAGAATTGAACGTGGGTTTCGGGAGAAACTTCGGGACCCGCAATGTTTTGGTGCGCCCGACGCCGCGGCTCGTGGCGTTAAATAGTTGAAATATCTCTTGTTCCCTGCGGAGCAGAATATAGAATCGACGGGGAACGCACGCGGATAGAGGCGATGCTTCCTAGAAGGATCTCAAAGAGTCAGTTTGTTCGCGGCTCGAATCACGTTTCAATTACGCAAATTAGATTCTAATAAGTCCCGGTTCTGGATAAGGTCCAAACGCTTCGGAGGAGAGACGGCCGAGAGGTAATTGGACGAGCTGGCGAGAAGAGAGGAGCGAGAGAGCGAGAGAAGGCACGGACGCGCGGTGCCAGTGTGCGCGCGCGTGGTAGTCTCGCGGCAGTCATTACCGCATAATACAACGCGCAACCGGCGTGTGATGCTCGCGGTTGGCTGCGCTTCTTTTACGCGTCGGACGCTCGAAGCCGAGGAAACTATTTAACGATGGGCGTTCGGCCTTCCTTCCCTGCGAATCCCCAATCGATTCAATCGTTCCTCAGTTTCGAGCGGCTTTCAACGACATTCGGGTCTCGAGAATTTTCGACTCCCCGAAGCTCCGACGAGTCCGCCGTTCCCCCCATTCCACGCGCCACGGCTAGGCGATGGGAAGCGTTCTTAGCACACGCGCGCACGCACACACGCGGACGGTTGTAATTCTAATTCCAAGCCGCGCACCTACTCGTACCGTTAAGAGAACGAAAGAGGCGTCGGGACATTCGGAAGCGATCGAGATCTACGAGAGTTTCGAGAATCTAGTTTCGGAAGTCGCTCGTGCGCCCGAACGCTCCGAAGTATCCCGAGGCATGCTCGGGGGCCGTCGCTAGAGAGCTCTCGCGAGTGCCTTCGTCTCCCTGTTACATTCTATCGAGAATGTGGACGTGCCTTCTCTCCTCCTTCGCGCGGATGATAATTCTGCGACGCGTAGTCCGCGACAGTCGTCGCCGCCCGGCGAAACGATCCAACAATATTTACGTTGGATCAGAAGCGACGGGACAGCCGCAAATTAATCGCGACCGCGAACATGTAACTCGATGAACCCGTCGATACTCGGGGCGGCGCGGGCGAGCACAGTCGCGGGCGCCCCTTTCCTTCGTTCACCTTTTTCACGCCGCTTCCTGCTTTCCGAATGAATATTAGGAGCGACCGCGGCGCGAAAATTCTGGCAAAGTAACCGGATATCGAACGTTTCGCGATACCAGCGAAACTCGAAGTTGCGAGCAACGTTGCAGTCTTCTTGGCGACTACGTGTCAAGGAGTAGGAGCTCGTCTCCACGCGACTATTCCAACAAACTGTGAGGAACATGGGGGCATCGGGTACGAGCCTAGTTTAGGGGAGATTAAAGTCCAATTTGCTAGAGTCGTAAAACTGTCAGGCAGCATGTCGATGAGCTTTACGACTTTCGCGATGGTATCTCGAGCACGACTGCGGTTCATGCTTGTTCGAGTTTCGCGCTGTAATTGCGGGACGCCGATGCGTGCAGGGAAACGGCTCTCCCGTGAAGGAATTAGGCCCCGAATCTCTTCTCGTCCCTAGCGCACGGTCGCTCGCCGTGGCTTGGGCCGTGCCGTTCGAACTGAGGGGGAGAGAAGGGAAAGAGGATTTTGCGTACGAGAGTTGTCGAAGACGCGTCCAAAAATACAGTTCGATTCTCACGGGAGGCGAGGCGCAGTTCCCGGTATTCCCGAAAACCGACCCGCCCCAGTGTTCTTTCTCACGATTTTTTCCAGCCAGGTAGGATGGAGAATCAGTGCTCGCAGGTGAGACAGAAATGGACGGTTCGAATGGTACGGTGGTAAGCTCAGGTAAGCCTCTCTGAAAGAAGACATTCTTCGAAGCGGAGAGAGAGAGATAAAGAGGGAGTGGAAGCTTCTCGAGTTTTTTCCGTCTTCTCTGTGAACGGTTCTCTCGGTTCGCGAATGAAAAAGAGAGGGAAAAAAAGGAGGAAGACAGAAATACTTGGAAACGTGAAGAACAATAGAGCGCGCGAGCGCGGGGATGAACGGGAGGGCCTCGTTCAATCGGCTTTTGTAAAGGGACGCGGGCTGAAAGCGAGCGGGGCGATGAATATTCGCGGAACGACCGGCCGAATGAATGAACAACGCCAGGCGGAGGCCTCGGTCTCCCGGAATACCTGTTATCGGGGTGAAGCATCGATTATCGGGTGTATATCTTAACGTGACATCAGCCACGCGAAATCGTAATCAGACGTGGCGGGTAAACAATCGAGGAAGGAAAGTGTAACGGGATCTTGGCGATAGAGTCCACGGGAAAGCTCGGTACGTTCAACCTGATAACTGGGTCGTTACTCGACCACCCCCCTATTGCGTTCGTTAACGATTCAACGCGAATTAACACTGAAAAGTGTCCTGAAATTTGAGCTGCTTACGATGGGAATTGTTTGGGAGTGCAGAGGGGGCATTGCCAAAGCGATCTCGATTGTAACAAGCCGGAGGAGACGTGAATGGGTTCTCAGGTATCGAGATTCGTGACGCTCGGTAATCACCCCCTGAGAACACGGGGTCCCAGATGGGTGAAAAGCACAGGTGGGTGGAAGGAGAGCGAAGGAGAGGGAAGGAGGCGACAAAGCACACGGGGGAGCGTTTCCCACGACAGGTGACACGTGGGAATCCTAGTCACGGCGCAGGTGGATCAGGTTATGCGAGCGGAGGAGATGGAAGACGGAGCGGAGAAGGGACAGACGGTGGTATCGGGTAGGCGGCCCAAGTTCGACGAAGAGGAGCAACCCGTAGGAGAAAGACGAAAAGAAGGGAGGACGGGGGAGCGACGATGCTCGCTGGACTCTGCAGGCAAGTGGGGGGGAGAGAGACACGGCCGAGAAATGGGAAGAGGAACGGGAGAGACGACGAGCAGGCCGTGGCGGCGATAAAGACGACGGTGACGGCCTTGAGGTATGTGGGACCACGACACGCATACGCGCACGTACACCGTGAAAAGGTTCGGGCACGTAACGGCGGCCGTGGTTTCCACCGATAAACGGGCCGATTGAGTCCGGATCGCTTTTAAAGTCGTTAGATGGTGTCGCGGGTCGAGGAGTTAACCGTGAACGCAGGGGAGCCACGCACCTGTTTTCGGAACGACTTTCAAAGCACGGCTCTCTGTTTACCCTCCCATCTACCTCCGGACAATTCAGCGAGCGCAGTGCTGCGTTTAAGCTGCTCTCTCTCTCTCGCGAACCTACACCCTGAACCTAGAGTATCAGCGACGAGAGCCGACGGCTGAAATGGCACTTAAGTCCCTTATTAACACCTATCAACAACAAATGCTACTAAAAATGGAACGTGTAACACCCACATACGTATATCCGACATCGAACGCCTCATCTACCCCCATAACTCAAGTCCGATCCCGTTTAAAAACCGCTTGACCCTACGCCCTTGTCACGCGTGTCGGCGAAAAGCGGCGGGAATCTAGGGGGAAAGTAAAACAAAATCATCTCGATAGAAGAGGAAGATCTTGGCGGTGGCTGGGATGATTAAAGAAAGCTAAAGAAGAGATGGGGCTCACTTGAGGAAGTAGATCTGTCCCTCGGGGGTGCGCGCCTGTTCCCATCCGTGCGGCAGGGGACCCAGGTCGTCGACCGTGCTGATGACGTCGTAGCTGCGTTGCTTCTGGTGATGGTGGTGACGCGCGTGCGGCTGGGGCGCGTGCTGGGACGCCTGCTGAGCGGACGCGTACGTCTGTTGAAGCGAGGCCGGGCTGCTGTGGGCGCGATGATGAGCGACGGTGAGGCCAGCCGCGGCCGCAGCCGCGACTGCAGCCGCCGCGGCCGCACCTGCGGCACCGTTCGACCCGCTGCCGCCTCCGCCTGCGGTGCCGCCTCCGCCACCACCACCGCCGCCGCCACCCCCGTTCCCGCTTGCACCGGTGGCCGTGGAGCCAGTGGAGCCGCTACCGTTTCCGCCGGGCGCGCCGGACCCGGGGGCCGACACCGTCGTGCCGAACGCCGAATCCGCGGAATTCTCCCGGGAATGCGAGATGGAGGGACTCTTGCTGCCCGTCGACGGCGGATTGAAGAAGGAATCTGGTAGATTGCGCATGCGCAGCGGCACTTGCAGCGGACGCTTCGAGTCTGGCTTCAGGACGTTGTCGAACAGCGCCTGTAGTTCCGACTCGGAGTTCTGATCGATCCTCACCACGAGATTGCTCTTCGACAACTGGTCCACGTCCTGGTTCAGCGCCATTTTGGATCACGCACTTCGGGGATCTAACGCGCTTCGTGTGCCCGTCCGTCCCAGTCCGTCTGTCTGTCTGTCTTTCCCTCCTCGTGTCCTGTACCACTAGCTCGGCTACCTTTCGTTTTTCTTTATATTTCCGTCTTTCTCTTTCTTCTCCCACCTTTCTTCCCTTCTATCTATCTTGTCTATCTATCTCGTCTCGTCCCCCCTGTCGTTCTCTTTCGCGCGAGCCCGTTCTTGCTTGCCTGTTCCCCTTGTCTCTCTCTTGCTCTGCTCACTCTCCCTCTCTCTGTCTCTCTCTCGCTCCGCCTCCCTCCCTCTCTCTCTCTCTCACTCACTGTCTCTTTACCTCTGTCTATCTTTCTTTGTACCTCGTTCTCACTCTCTCTGTTTCTTTCGTTCCTTCTACCTTTCTACTAGCTAACAGCGTTTCCTCGAGTTGTCTTCTTCTTTTGCTAGGAGGTGCACCTAGCCGCGCATTCGTGTACACAGAGCACCGTCAGTCTCTTCTCTGTTCTCGAGTATAGAGTCGTATACACCGTCGTCTCGATCTCCCCCGTCGCTCCGCGGTCCCTCGACAACGCGATAGCTTCTTCTCTGTTCCACCTGTGCGTTCCGCGCAAGACAACAAAACAAGCAGGACAATGCCGCCGCCGCCGCCACCGCCACTGCCGTCGCCGCCGCCACCGCCACTGCCGTCGCTGCCGCCGCCGCCACCGCTGTCGTCGCGATCTACCACGGCCACCCCTTTCTGCCGGTGCCCTCGACAATTCCCTCCGGTCCCTCGACGAGCAACGTCTCCTCCGCCGTTTACCCCGATATCGCGCACCAGGAGAAATCCACTCGTTTTGCTAGCCGGCCGTCTAGCAAACGAGTGCTAGCGTTCACCGTGCGTGGACACGCGATTACGTACAGGGCCTAGAAACTCCCGTGCGTTCAAGTGCTGCCTCCACTCCAGCTCCATCTGACGCTCGGCGCTCCCACTAAACCGGACTGGCGGCATTTACGAAACGCCCGACAACGATCTCATTGTCGTTTGCTCTCGTGTTCGCGGCCTCGGTAACGCGAACGAATTCCAATCGTAAATATGAATAGTACTGAGGTAATTGCATACGCAATATCCGGCACAAATTAAAATATTAATGCAGGTCCATTTCGCAGAGTAAAGAGAGAAAGAACGGGAGTACGTATGTATGGATAATAATGGCACAATAGTATTTAATAGCTTAAATACGTACGATCGGTCCTTGCTGGGGAGGAAAAGCCTACTTCAGTACTGTGCTGTACATTGCTCAATAAATAACATATCCTTGAGATGTTCAGTATTTCTTTACCATGCAATGCCGAATCTCTGTAATCTTTAGTCACACAACTGTATCGCGTTCACTTTTGTCACAACCAGGATAACAAAAGCTTGAGGTACTTTCGCGAGCGTCTCTTTGAAATCCCGCAGTTCAAAAACTATGCACTTTCAACTGATTATTATTTAAATGACTCTACGATCTCATACTTAAAGTACAGTTTACAAAATCCGGGAAACTGTGGCGTACGCACTATACGCGGTTGCACGTTGGTTGGCAGACGATTATCTGATCGCCTTCGAAACTGTATCACTACTGCTCGCGCGGGACGCGCGTGTTTGCGACTTTTCACTGGTCCGTTCACTCGGAACTGCGCGATCGCTTGATTCGAAATAGAAATTCGCTTCTATTTTTACGCCTATTTCCGTTTGCTCGTCTATCACAGGCCAAAATTCGAGCGACGGTTGTTCCACGCACCCATCAATCCGCCTAAGCACCACCAAGCACACCCCGGGAATCCGTCGGCAATTCTGCCATCTACAATGCTCGGGGTGGTCGATGGTTTTCGATATTTCGGTTGTGTGGTTACTTTAATTTATTGACAAAAATGTAACACTTCTATTTTAAATTGACTATGTTTTTACAACCGGAATGATATCCGTTTTATCCAAGTTAAGTTGTTTGCGTGAACGTTGAAGGTGTTTTTTATTCAAGCAAGACACTCGCCGACGCGAAAAGCGAAAATGTCTTCGAAGAGGTATTTTAATTGTTTTTAGTTCGTGTTTTTTTAAAACTTCCAGAACTCGCCGAACCCACGGACGGAAGTTATTTGTAGCTAAGTGGAATCTTGCTCCCTTGCTCCTCGGCGCGTATCTCTTCCGAAACGAAACAATCGCACCGTATCGATTCTTTGTTTCTTTGTTAACCTGCGTTATCAATATTGCCACATTATTTAGCGAGCTTCGCCTCACAATCGCTTTTTTCCACTAAATTTAAAAACCATCGAATCTCGAGAATCATAATTACTCCATTCGTAACGATCAGAATTCTCCTCCCAGTGTATTCATGCTCGGATGCAGAGCGAAACATTACTGTGTATTAGAATTCACCCTTGCGGTTACTCTTTACAGTATAAGTTCTATTCGGCAAATAGTACACAGAATTGTTGCAGATATTGTCTCCTTGTATCGTACTCTGTATCATGCAAATAAAAACATTACAGTGGACCTAATTTCCAACTTGAAATGATCTATTCTTTTAGTGAATTGAAAAAGTTGTCGGAAGAAAGTTTAACAAGACAACCTGAAGAAGTGTTCGACATAATATGTAAATTAGGGGAAGGGTAAGTTGACGCCTAGATAGGTAGAGCCGTCGCGATCTTTTAAACGATCCCTTTCGCCAGCGCTGGAAGTAATATTGTCTGTTTCGATAATGCTTTAATGTTTTTACGTAGATCCTATGGATCGGTTTATAAGGCATTGCACAAAGAGAGCGGGCAGGTACTTGCCATTAAACAAGTGCCTGTCGACACAGATCTGCAGGAAATCATAAAAGAGATTTCTATCATGCAGCAATGTGATTCTCCATACGTTGTTAAATATTACGGAAGCTACTTTAAAAACACTGATTTATGGGTAACATCGAGCGTTATAAGCGCGCCGTGCAATACTCCTTTACCTGCTATTTGCATGCATTCATTAGAATGTAATTTTACAGATTGTAATGGAATATTGCGGAGCTGGGTCTGTTAGCGATATCATGAGGTTAAGGAAGAAGACGCTTCAGGAAGACGAGATAGCGACGATCCTCAGTGATACTTTAAAGGGTTTAGAATACCTTCACCTGAGAAGGAAAATACATAGAGATATTAAAGCGGGGAATATCCTGCTGAATAACGAAGGGCATGCGAAGCTGGCAGACTTTGGAGTAGCGGGGCAATTGACTGTAAGCCTCGTCGCGCAGTGGCTACATCTACCGGACGACTAATCTTGGAAACTTCCTTTCAGGATACAATGGCAAAACGGAACACAGTTATAGGAACACCGTTCTGGATGGCTCCGGAAGTAATACAGGAAATCGGATACGATTGCGTCGCGGACATATGGTCTCTCGGTATAACTGCTCTGGAAATGGCAGAAGGCAAGCCGCCGTATGGTGATATTCATCCGATGAGAGCGATATTTATGATACCAACTAAACCACCGCCTAGCTTTAGGGAACCTGACCAATGGAGTCCTGAATTCATTGATTTTGTTAGTGGGTGCCTTGTTAAAAATCCGGAGGAGAGAGCTACAGCAAGCGAACTTTTGAATCATGAATTTATAGGTAAAATCCTGTGAGATGTTTCGTTCGATTACCTCGCTCTGTTTTCGATGTGCATTAATCGATATGCTCTGTCCCAGGTAACGCCAAACAACCGAGTATTCTCAGTCAAATGATCGTAGACGCTCACGAAATACGAGAAAAACAGACTGCGCATAGAGCTCACATTATCAACAATGTGGCAATAAAGAATCAAAACCAGACGGAAGATTCGGTACGTATCTATTGATTAGAAATTATATTAATCGCACACTAACACAATGTAAACGCTTGTTGTCTAACACTAGGATGAAGAAGACTGCAGCGGAACGATGAAACCTGTGCCGGAAGACACAGGGACTTTGGTACCGAGTCACGATCTTCCAGATACAGGAACACTTGTCTCTGCAATGCTGGATTTGGGAACGATGGTTATTAACAGTGATACGGACATTGAAGCAACTATGAAACGTTAGTAGAAGCACCTTTATAATCGAATGATTTATGGATCCAGCGATGATAATAGAATCGATTTGTAGGGCACAACACAGGGTCAGTCGAGTCTGGGAAGAAGTACCGGCCGTTATTTTTAGATCATTTTGACAGAAAGGAAGCACCTGAAATAGGAAAGGTAAGATTAGTGTGTTTTAATTGCGAGCGTATATATTACGGTATAAAGCATGGGAAACATTGTAGGGTAACGGACAAATACTTGTGCCGCATAATCCAGAAAGCGAAAGCAAATTGGAACTGCGGAGCCCCACGGAATCTCAAAGGTTTCAGAGCCACCTACAATTACAGCTGAACCAGATCTCCCATCCGGTGCAAGAGCAACCTCATAACAACATATCCAAGTTCCAAAATGTCTTCACGGAGCGGGACTTCGACTTTGTAAGTGACAAATGCTCGTACAGCCTGAAACATAGGAATGTAGCCTTACAAAGCAGTTCTGCATTACGTGTGTTTCTTTCGACTCGAAATCGATCGACGTAATGCTAATTTAGGCATCACATAAAAGAAACTTGAATATAGATAAACAACCATATCCTGCAGCTGAAGTTTCTCTCATACGAGGAACTACAGCAACGAATGGCTAATCTGGACGCAGAAATGGAGCGCGAGATCGACGAGCTGAGAAGAAGGTACCAAACGAAGAGGCAACCGATCCTCGACGCCATGGACACCAAACGGAAACGTCAGCAGAACTTCTAACAGTTTGGTTAATCTTCTTTTTTTTTTATGCAAATAAGTGTGATGACGATAGATAAAGGGTGTACAGTTGTATAAATGAATAGATTTTATTCGCCCCCGTCCTACGTTTCATCAAAGGGAAGAACATTGCCTCTCTGATCGAGTATTTATCTAATTAAACGAAATAATTAGCAATTTAAAAGTATTTTCTTCCTTATCTAAATCAATGTTCTGCCTCTTTGTGGACCACGGACGGGTAACTAATACTAGCCAATAGCCTCACGTCACCAATGTAAATTATTTTACATGATTTAGGTGAACAATCATTATACTTAATTTTTTATCATACATTTACTGTTAAATATGCTATTCTTATACGAATATTATAGGATCCCATTAGCAGTTTTTGAGACAAAAGCTAAGAAAAAGAAAGAAAGAAGTTGAACGCAATGGGAGAAGGGGGGGGGGGGAGGCAGAGGAATTAGCAATGCCATGTTCGCAATTTCTTTTTTTTTACGTTAAGATAGAATCGGTGAGGTATCCACATGAAATTGATATTCGGTTTTCGTTTTACGCTAGTCACCTATTATGCCATTTATTTTATCCATAATAATACATTCACAAATATCATCACTCATACGAAACACATGCATGGAGATCATCCCGAGACACATATTTATATAGTATGTATTGTGCGCTAACGTATGGTTTACTTACGACGTAATTTCAGATAAGTGAACAAACCTTAGAGGATATTTAAAAATTTACTCCTTTTTTTTACTGCCATAGATATTACTACTCGTTTAGCTACAGATATTAATAGTAGGTTACGGAACATCTGTTCTCTCGTCGATCGACTTTGTTTCAAAGATTTTATAACACACAAGTCTCTAATTATTTTTTTTTTGTAGCATTTTATACCATGCAAGTAGGGCGATAATAACGCTACGAAGTCGAATGTACGGCGAACGAACTCACTAAAATTAGTCTTCCGTATTATATAGCTTGTATTTCGATATTTCACTAATTCGTTAAGGGCAGTATTTAAATTGTTGAAAGTAATCATCACGGAGCAACGGCAAGATTTCTAATGTTTCTAGATTTATATAAATTTGCATTCTATTGAGACGCGTTTCTCTTTAATCATACTCGTATTTGTGATCTTTTTCAAATGTGTTATCGTTATATTTTCTATGAAAGTGCCGGCGCACGTTGATATAGGCCATGCCGGAGGGAGAGCGATGCATGTATGTACTGCTGCGAATACTACACCATAGTGGAGTAATTCTTTGCTGACGTTGGGCTATTTTAAAAGTAGCAGAAATAGATTTATAATACTTAAATGCTATAGCCAGAACTGACTTTTCTGTTTATTTAGGAAATAACGATACAGAATAACAACATATTTTTGATATAGAAAATATGCACATTACAATCGAAGAAGATTCGAGTATTAATTATTAAATCCAGTCTTTATATGGCCCTACCACGAGACGCGACAGTATCATAATAGTGTTGGGTTCCATTGTTAACGGCAAGAGCAGATAATTGGGGGTTTTAATCTAAATGAAATGATATCTCTACTGTTTAACGGGAAGTGAGGGTGCACCGTTCACTCCGACATACGACTCCCATCACCATATAGGCGCGCTGCAATAATCCAACAAACACGAATAAGTATTATTCGCGCAGAGTTGCATGTTTAATAAATCCCAGATACGTTTGTAGTAAAAAAATTTCTATGTTCATCTTCCACGTGTATTATTTGAAAATGCAAAGAAAGAACGTGCGGAAATGATATTGTAAAATAACTATGCATTTCTATATAATTACCTATCATTTAGCATTAAAAACCGCAATATTCTTTTTTTGCTATAAAAAATTAAACGATCCACGATATAGAGACCTGTCGTTCTTATGGGCGCGACAGCAGAAGTCTTCGCGTTTCACGTTAACAGCTGTTCGTTTTACGTGACACTAAAATAATCTCAAACTTTATATTTTTCTTACGAATTGTACCACCTCCATATTGTTTGGGCAAAATATACTGACTGAAGGCAGAAATTCGTTTTCCCAACAAATGATTACCTAACTAGCTGGAATTATAATCTGATTATACAACGTAAAATATGAATTACTGCTATTTAGTATTAAAATAAAATATATTAATAATTTTCGTTTTAGCTAAATACCGAAACGATTGTTAATATGGCACGCTGCCTTTTACGTATTTGATTTTAATAATAATAAAATATTGTGTATACAGCGATTTATTTCACTTTCGTTTACTTCTTCTGTCAAATGCTTTTAGTACTTTTTCAGACGAAGCGTAAGTATGCGGCACGATATATCGTTGCCTCCCTCTTTCACCAACCATTCGCATAACTTTCATTCACGCGAGCCCTCCTTGCAACTGAATTCAAAATGTTACATTATATTTTTATTATCAACAATATTTATACAAAAAATTGTTACAAAGTTTTAACGTTTTATACGAAGCGTTTTATACGTAGATCCTTTTAACATTAAAAATAACAGAACTTCTTTAAAATCAAAACCAACAGGATCGTCGTGGTAAAAATACATACACATCAAAAAGTTACTCTTTTATACCTAATGTGAGAATTGTATAACTTTACACCGCCTGGTTGTAAATTGCCAAAAATATAATATCGTTTACAGAGTTGTGTAAAAGTACATTGGAGTGCAAAAGTATTCGGCCACCCTTCAAAATCGCATAACTCTTTTATAATTAATCCAAACGACTTGAGTTTTTTGAGAAACTAGAGGGATTAGTTTGCTAAATGATGTGATTCGTCGTTTTGAAAAAAATGCACTTGGTCGGAATAGCAAAAAAAAAAATAGTAAAGGTCGTTTTTTAAACTTTTGTTTGTGAGCCTGTAATGGAAATTCAAAAAACCCGTTTGTAGATTTAAGTAAGTTATATACGTGACTAAAATTTCATCAAAATCGGTTAAGGTTGCTCTGAACTATGAACCCTTAAAGATCGCAGAATAAGGTCGAAAATCGCGAAATTCCCGAAATCAGCGATTTTCGACCTTATTCTGCGATCTTTAAACGTTCAGAGCAACGTTAATCGATTTTGATGAAATTTTAGGCACGTACACAACTTACTTCAATTTACAAACGGATTTTTTGAATTTTAATTAAAGGCGCACAAAAAAAGTTTAAAAAACGACCTTTACTTTTTTTTTGCTATTCCGACCATTTTTTTCGAAACGACGGACCACATCATTTAGCAAACTAATCCCTCTAGCTTCTCAAAAAACTCAAGTCGTTTGGATGAATTTTAAAAAAGTTATGCGATTTTAAAGGGTGACCGATTACTTTTGCACGCCACTGTAAGGCATACCCTGTCTTCTTACATCATATTCATAAGTCATCGTCACCAATCATGTGAAATGCATTGTTCTCCATAATATCACATTCCGATATGTGTTGCCGTGGAATTTTAACGTTTACTCTACCTTTAACATCACTGAGCTTCTTTATTCTCACTACCGACAGCCTGTCCGCAAGTTTCTTCATAATTGGTTCCGATCTCGAAGGTTGTTTAACAGAAGGAATCTTAAAGGGTAAACGATATAAATAAATACAGTATAAATAAACGACAAATATCCTTAAAATACCTTTCTACTCTCTTCAGACTGTTCGTCAGAGCTTGATCCCATCGTGATACTTTCCCCATTTCTCATAATGTACACCCAAGACTTTTCCGATACATGCTGCGCATAAATTTTCAAATATTTAGTATAAAATGTTCAACTGCTTGTCTAGCAATCGATAACAACAGATTTTTATTAACCTGAGGCTTACTACCACCGGCATTCTTTAATAGTAACTCATCGATCATAGACTGCAGGCATACAGACATTAAAATAGCTTGTTCCGAAGTAATTGTGATCCATTGCAACTGATTCTTGGCTATTAAATATTCAAAGGACAACTCCAAACTGTAGTCATCGCCTTCTTCGCATCGCTCGAGCCCCTGAAACTCGACGGGAACAGATGAATTTACATAGTAACATTAAAATATCGTCCCCCCTCATCATCACTTACATTTTGCAAAGTGGTTATTCGCCAGCAACGCATTCGAGAGACTTTAAAGACTTCTTCGTGTTGTTCTTCATCAGACAATATACGCAAATTCAATTCATTCCTACCTATCGCAACTAATACTTTTGAATCTGATTGAGGATAATCACAAAAGCATGGAGCAAACTGAATATAACCATAATACTTTAAAGTACGCACTACATCCAGATACTACAATAATAATGTTTCAAAATAAATGAATATACAAAACAACCGGTCGACGGAAACTATAAACCTCGATCAAAAGTAGACTGGCACGACAAGAGTTTAATTAATTCCCAGTGGCGGATTTAACGGGGCCGCCGATGAGCAGTTGCCGCCTGGGCCTATCTTTAAAAAAGAATTATGATTTTATCCGAACTATATTTTTTTCAGCACTACTGCCCTTAGTCCGCTTTTAGTAAACTACATCTTCATTTTCCGGAAAAAATTGGGCCCCTCAGAACGTTTGCCACCTGGGCCTTTTTATTTCTTAAATCCACCACTGTTAATTCCCTTAAGATTTATTCAGAGCCAATCTACTTCCGCCTGTGCGCAGTACAGATAGATACATACTTCTTTCTTCTTCCTGTGAGTTTCCAAAACGCTCATACGATCTTTTAATTCATCCGTCACTCGAATCCATCCTCTTCGAACCTCCGCGATCGCTTGGATGTACAACAAATTCGTCGACACGGCGTCACTCATCAGTTCAAGATCGTGTCCCACGTCCCAATAATTCTTCCCAAGAACAACTCTACTGCCTATAGTGTGCATATGCTTGTTCGTTATAAATGGAGATTCAAAGTCTTGCAACTTCCTTAGCACTGAAAGGGTAACGCACAGAAATCGGGAATCTTGCAAACCAATAATGTATTAAATAATATCGCAGTAGTATATTTACAGTAGGCTCTGTTGCCTTCATCCTGAGCGACAATGAACAGCGCAAAATAAGGGTAATATTGCTCCGATAAATTGAGATGCTTATAGGCTTTCTGTTAAACGCAAGGATTCAAGTAAGCTATCGAATATTTTACGCATTATAAATTGTCAGTGCGATAAGAGTTAGACCTTTAAAACAGCTCCAGAGTGATCGCCCGTGGAAACGTTCACTGCTATTTTATATCCGCACATAAGAAAAATGTCCATGAATTCATTATCGGACAGGCCGCCTATAGTCTCTTGCTGAGCGTTCAACAAGAAGGCGTTCAGCAATCCAGAATTATTCACCGCTGTGTTTTGTCCGATCGACTGGATATATTTCTCCAACGATACGCGGCGCTCTTCCTGTTGATTGACCGTTAGAGGGAAGAACTTTTTCGGAGGAAACGATGGGAAAGGTATGTCCAGATCTTTTGCCAATTGTTCGTGAAGATTGTGCAGTTGCTTATACCTCACGGTACAATGAAATAACCCATTTATGTGGATGTTGTACGCCTGAAAATTTAAATAAAGTAGAACAGATGTATGAACGTACACTGTAGAGACAGTATATAATAAAAATAATTACCACGTATGCGTTACCAGCTGTGTCAATGAATTCCTGTGTATCTGGTATAGAAAAATGCATGTTTGCAGTTGTCTATTTTTTCAGTGAATAGAAAGATACATTATATACACGGAATATTGCAATATTACTAATTTCTAATAGATTGCAATTAACTGATCCCTCCCCTATGGGTATGTGTATAAATGATACTTAAAAGAGTCCGCATGTATGGAAAGACGGTCCTAAATGTATAAAAATACTCGCGTAAGAAACTCCACATTGTATGCAGTTAAAATTCTACTGAATGCACGGGTGCATATGTACTCCGAAAAGTTGCTCCATCTGAAAAAGATGAATTAACCGATAATTAATTACGCGAGACGCCCGCGTATCGTCTGTTTACCTCACTGTCATTATTCGTCGGCGATAGGCGTATTCGTCGTACACCCACTTGTCAACTATATTTCGTGCGATTAAAGTTGACGCATTTCTTCATGCTTGCGTCAACGCGAGCATGACACCGTCGCGCAAATCAGCGAAACTATTTTAAATAGTAACGCCGTTAGAAAAATATGCGAACCTCTTGGACCCGCCACCATTGGTTTAACAAGTGCTAAATATAATTACGCATACGTGGTTCTACGAATCTATTATATAATTTTCTCTCAATCATGTTTTGAAATACATTTGATTTTTCTCATTCCGACCGATTCGTTTCGCGATCCCGTGGGTGCCCGTGGGCGCCGCGGCGCCCGTGTTTTCTATTTTTTGAACATTGGCTGATGCTAGATCTGATACTCATTTGAAAATCTTCGCCGCCACCAAAGTTTTAATTAAAGCCAGCAAAAACTTCGATACCTTCGAAATGTATTTAATATCCTTCTTTCTTGTATTCTTTTCGCGAAGAATTTTACTATACGAACTTATTGTTTGTAAAAACCATCAAAGAGAAGATTTACTTTTGTTACACAGTATACTGCATTTATGCAACGTGAAAGCGCAATATAAAAAATTCGCGCATTTTCTACCGAGCCTGGAACCTAAAAAATGTTACAATATGTTTACAAATAAATGTAACATGCATATATATATTTCTCAGCAGATTCGCCACTTCCGGTTGATCTCGAACGATACATCGATTCACGTACATCGATGTATCGTGCGCGAGCGAAGTTTCTTTCCGATGAACGGCACCCACTGAAACGTCAAGTACGTTAGGATTCTTATAATATCTGTTTTAATCGTAGCCGTGTAGTAATATTAAGAGAAAGCAGGAGGTTCGTTCAATTCTTTAATGTTCACTGAATTAAAGAATTTCCATATGATCGGTATTTTTCCATTATTATCCCGGTGAACAAGGTTGATGTCATGTGGCTATAACCAAAGGGAATGTTTGTGTCCCCGAACTGTGCAACGAACCTCCCACTATCTCTGTGTATATAATTCAAAGTGTACATACAACAAAGGCAATCCGTTTCTAAATTACTGCCCGTTGTTTTCAGGATGTTGATGCCAAAAAAGAACCGTGTTGCGATTTATGAGTACCTCTTCAAAGAGGGTGTTATGGTAGCGAAGAAAGACTACCATGCCCCGAAGCACCCAGAACTGGAAACTATTCCAAACCTTCAGGTTATTAAAGCTATGCAGGTAATTATCCACGATCCAACATCACTGTTCGTATGTCCCGGTTCTGTCGACTCGCATCCAGTCTCTATAATCTTCCATTCGCAGTCCTTAAGGTCCAGGGGATACGTCAAAGAGCAGTTTGCCTGGAGACATTTCTATTGGTATCTGACAAACGAAGGTATCGAGTATCTACGTAGATATCTACATTTACCCCCCGAGATTGTACCTTCCACTCTGAAGAGGCAAACCAGGTCAGAAACAACAAGGCCGCGACCTGCAACGGCCACGCGAAGCGAAGCTTCCAGGCCGACGGAAGACCGCGCCGGATACAGGAGAGGACCCGGAGGACCAACAGGCGATAAGAAAGCTGATGTCGGCGCGGGCACAGGTGACGTTGAATTCCGTGGCGGTTTCGGTCGTGGTAAACCACAATAACGTTTTAATGTAAAATAAATAAAATCTTTCATAATGCAATTGTATCGTTGTTCCGATTACCTTCGCTCCACTTAAACACTCGCTTGCGATACTAATATTTACAGAGTAAAGAAACATCGAGTAAGGGAGATGTAGGAGATCCTTCTAGTTTACATTTTATTCCGTTACAAAAGTGTACATTTACTTACAAATTGTACAATCGTTAGTCACTAGTATGTAAAAGCACGAATGGAAGCAAACGGTAGGCAACTGATGTTCACAGTTGTATTGAAATCGGAAATTATTTAAAAGTAAATTTATTCTTTCTAAGATACACGCATGGAACTGGAAACATCACAGATAAAATATTTTGTCCCAAAGCGGAAGATTTAAATAAGAAATTTTGGTTACTCCATTATTCTACAGATGTAAAGTTAATCTCTTCTCTCACTAACTTGTCTTCTTCTTGTATGTATTAAAATTAAAATTTGTATGTACTAGCGGTAGGGCGTAGGCTTCTCTGCATTTAAAAGCATACGAAATCTATCAAGACGATATTAATGTAACAATATTCTCTAAAAACTTTCAACTGTCGTAATAAACTGTTAATATCTCTATATTGGATGGAAAGATATAATCGTAGCTCGGCTCATTGTATTTCATTTGTATATAACTAGTAATTACTCATATGGAAAATTTCAAAGTAACGCCGAATGTCATAATTATTGTACGAATAAGCCAAAAGTAACCACTTGTAAATTCTATATATAATATAATCATTACTTAGAATCGCTTCAATGCGATACTAGTTCGCATCGCTCGCAGTATCTGTTCTCTATTGCAACTTTACATAAAACTGTTAATCATATTGCTTGGTTAGTTGCCGTCGATAAGCTTACGCGATGAATTTTAAATTCAATTACATATTGGCAGTTAGCTTGTAAACCGAATGCAACCAACGACAGACGATGGTTACTGAATTTTTCAGAGGGAGAATTTATCCGAATTAATCTATAAGCAAAGGAAGCTCACGAGAGAGTCAACGGTTCCGATTGAATAATAATTTTATATACAGTATAAGATTAGACAATAAAATTAAACTAAATGAGTTTAAATTCAATCATATATGTACACAGATCATATATCTCGATCGCTCCATAATCTCGCACGGAAGTTGTCGGTTTCGTGCAACGTTCTTTTATGGCCTATCAATTTTGTATGCCTTCGTGTTCTACAGGTATAAATACATGTATAAATATATTCGTATATGCACATACCAATGTGTACATACCATTCATATACGTATATACCGATTGCAAGAACTACAAGAATTATTAATGAAATCATGAGAAAATCATATTTATATACATTTACTAGTACATATATATGCACAGGTATACCAGAATGTTTCTATATGCATAAACATATTAGCTCTTTAATATGCTCCGTTAATCGAGTAAACTAATTTAGACGCAGCTCTCTAAACGCGGAATAAAAGTAAAGGAAGCGAACTTAGGATGGTCGCGCGAGCGGCCTTAACTATTGTCGCATCTCACTGTATCGCAATTTGTGCTCCAGAGGAGACAGCTACCAATGCCGCTGTAACAAATTAGGAAAACAGCGACAAGAAATACTAGGCTACAAATAGTGCACGGCTTTCGCTCCAGGAAGAATCCGATTAGATAAAGTACCATGAACATGACGTGCGTCTCCAGCAACGCTGGATTTACTGGCTTTGGTATCAGCAGTACCGGGATCAACCACTGTAGGCAATACATCCTTTTTCCCCTGTGTTGTTGTCGAATACGTATTTACAACTCCGTCAGTCTAGCTCTCTCTCTCTCTCATCTACGACAGAACCTCTCTGAAAGGTGAAGGACGCGGAATTAGTTACCCTTAATTAATCCCCAGGCTCGTCATTCGCTCGACGCAATTTATGTTCCCGTACTTTACTTGGAAGCACCATAATCTTCACGAAACATTTTGTCCCTCTCGATCGTAACGACTTAACGATCATTAACGATAGATACTCATGCTAACGCAAGCTATTTCCACCTCTGAATTTTTACAAACATACCAGATTACGCACAACCACGAATTAAGAACAGACAGACATCACTCGGATTAAGAAATATCGATAGTATTTCGATGAGAACCGCCTGCAAGTTATCTTTGACGATGAGTGATTTGAACAAATATTACGAGAAGAAATATATGATATTTCATCGATTATATGCAATTAATCATCGATTGCAGTGTCCAATTTTCAGTTCTGATATTGAAATCGTGGATTCTTTTGTGAGCGAATTCCACTTACGCCCAAATCGACCGTGATTTTCAATAGGGTAGGTTTCCCTATACGCGACTGGACGCCTCGTCAAGAATTTCAAAGTCGATTTTCTCGAAAATGAAGCGCAATATCAAAAAATTTTATTCCTTTCTCTCGACTTATTTACTTGTTATAAGTAGAAAAGAAAGAGTAACTTTTTTTTATATCACCCTTAATTTTCGAGAAAATCGACTTTGAAATTCTTGACGTTGCGTTCAGTCGCGTATTGAAAACCTAACTTAATGAAAATCACGGGCGATTTGGGCGTAATTGGAATTCGCCCTGCATTAATCTTTGAACGAATCGGTAATTCATTAGTTTTCTGAGGTAGGTCAGTTCGGCAAAGGAGCAGGGCGTGTTTTAACCAAAGAGGAGATATAATAAGAGGCGTCACTCCGGGCGAAACCTTTGAAGTCTTTACTTGACCTTGGCATTTAAATTGGTTATCTATTCGAGCGGGATATTCAAATCGACTAAATGTAATACGGTTTTTCCTTCACTTCTATTTATTACAATTTTATGTTATGAACTTTCTGTATATTATCATTACTGTTTTTGATGAATATATATATTAATACTTTCTAGATTTGAAAAGTTTAAGGTTGAAGTGACATACGTATAAAAAAATGCTAAATTTTTAAACACTGCACCACAAATATATATTAAAATGAATTAACAAATGTACAACAAAAGTATACATTACGAATGAATTACAGCAAACAGAAAGTATGCGAAATATTTTAACCTTGCCGCAGTTTGCTGATTATTGCCGAAGTTTACCGATCATTGCCGAATGGGCATTTAAATTGGTTGACTAGTGATTTCCCTAGTTTATTTCTGTCCTTGTCGAGTGACGCCCTTATTATATCTCCTCTTTGTTTTAACGTCCATTTAAGTTCGCTCGTTTCTCCGCTACGCGACGCTAGCATTCGCGTGTCCGTAAGTTGAACAAATTTTTAAAACGCTTTTCAAAGTAATAAACTGTGATAAACAAGCAGCTTTATTGTTGAAAATTGTTGAATCAAGTTGAATAATGAACTGCATTTGCGTTATCTGGTACTGTAAATAACGTTCTTTTATTATGTATCGGAGAAATCGAAGCGGAGAAAACGTTAATAAATCATCAGAAAGTTTAGAGCACGCTGGTCGTAGAAGTACGTCGAGCATTCTTAATTTATTTAAAAAATCTGCCGAAAATTGCAATGAGGAGACACACCAAGGAACTGATTCGAATAAGGAAAACGGAGCTGATACAATTACTGTTGGAGAATGCTCCTCCACGGTTTCCAGTAGCAATAAAATGTATGTACTTATACTTTTTAAACGTTTGCTCTGTGAAAATTTTAACTAATTAAATTATAAAATATCTCCTGCTTCGGCCAGTATTTTTAACATAGTAATGGGAAAGAAGTCCACGAGGAAGCATAAGAAGTGGGAGGATGATGGGACTTTGGAAGTCACAGGAAAGCGTGCAGTTGTAAAGGTAATTTGTGTTTACAAGGAAAACATGCATAATCCTTTGTTATTAAATCGGAAGATTATAAAGTATATCTGGTTCAACAGGATGCAGAAGGGAATGTTATTCACAGAACAAGCGTTGATCCAGAATCCCTCGTGGAAGGTTTTAGAATAAACGTAGCGAATAAAGAGATTGAGGTAAAGATAAATGTATACAAGTTGACTGTGATGTAAATCTAATATATAAACATTTACAGATTATTGACAGAGTGACACCTAGTGCATCCCTATCGAATGAATCACCCAAGGAAGCAATCCCAGAACCACCTGCCAAGAAGCAAAGAACTTCAAGCTCTCGTCCATATGTTCCCCTTAACTCGTTAAAGAAAGGTTTGGCGAAACAGAAATAATAAGAAGTACACGTAGATATGTAGAATAAATTGATGTCGATATTGTATTAAAGGGCTGAAATTAGCATGTAATCCTCTGGTAATGCCTTGTTTGAATGCTTCCAAAAGTTGGATGCAAAGTGATACACCGGAGAAAGAGGTAGAAGTATCGGTTGATGCTTGTTTAGCGAGTGTGCTCAGACCGCATCAGCGTCGTGGCGTTGTATTTCTGTACGAGTGTATCATGGGTCTGAAGGCACCCGATTATTTCGGCGCAATTCTGGCTGATGAAATGGGTCTTGGCAAAACGTTACAATGCATCGCGATTATCTGGACATTGTTGAAGAAGGGGCCGCACGGAAAGCCGAAACTGAAATACGTTTTAATAGTAACGCCTAGTAGTCTATGTAATAATTGGAAGAAAGAGTTCGGACATTGGTTGGGCTTCCACAGAGCCTTTCCGTATGTTATAAACGCCAAGAACAAGCCGAAAGATTTCAAGAAGCAAACAAATAGCTCAATTATGATTATTAGCTACGACATGCTTATTAGATCTGAAGAAGAAATCGAGGAAATTGCTTTCGACTTAATTGTATGCGACGAGGGACATCGATTAAAGAATAATGAAATAAAAGCAGCGAAGGTAGCGTGATTGATTTCAAGGGCTCATTCTGGCAATCACGCCGCAAAATTCGGCAACATTCAGGGTTTTTTTCTCGGTGAATACAATGAATAACAATGTCAAACTTTCTTTTCATTTATTAAGCTACTTATAACTTATACGGAACAATTTTTTAAATACACTTTTAATTGTGTTTTTTTTAATGTTACCTGGAGTTAAAAATCGCGCCTTTGAAAAGAAATACCTCCCTGGCGGGAGTGATTTAAGCTCACAGACTCATCTGAAACAAAAAAACCAAACTGATTCTTAATCATTATGAGTACCGCTATCGCAGGTGCCAGAATTAGCCAAGTAAGTCAAAATTTAACAAAATTGCGCGCATTCAAACTTCAAGTCACGAAATTTTCCATTTTTACTTGAAGTTTGAATGCGCGCAATTTTGTTAAATTTTAAAAGATTAAGAATCAGTTTGGTTTTTTTGTTTCAGATGAGTCTGTGAGCTGAAATCATCCCCGCCGTCTTTTCAAAGGCGCGATTTTTAACTCCAGATAACAATGAAAAAACACAATTAAAAGTGTATTTAAAAAATTGTTCCTTATACATTATAAGAAGTTCAATATGAAAAAAAAGTTTGACATTGTTATTCATTGTATTCACTCAGAAAAAATACCTGAATGCTGCCGAATTTTGCGACGTGATTACCAGAATGACCCCTTAACGGGAATACGGGATAGCGGATTTTGAGAGATATATATTCTTTTCAGGTTTTAAGTAACATGGATTGCAAAAGAAGAATCCTTTTGACTGGGACTCCTATTCAAAATGATTTGCAGGAGTTCTTTGCTTTGATTGACTTTGTGAATCCTGGTGTATTAGGCAGCAATCAGGAATTTAAAAATTATTATGGGAATCCTATTGTGGCGTCACAGTGCCCCCATGCAACCGTCGGCGTTGCATCGCTAGGAGCAGAGAGAGCCACTGAGCTACGCGAGAAAACTAAATGTTTTATTTTAAGGCGCACCCAAGATACAATTAACAGATATTTACCCTCTAAACACGAGCTGATTGTGTTCTGCCGCTTGTCGGATGAGCAAGAAAGTTTGTATTCGCGCGTTACGGATGCGTGGTTTAACAGGACTGTGTTACCAAACAACAGCGTTCCACATTTAACGGTGATAACGGTGCTTAAAAAGATTTGTAACCATCCGGAATTGTTTTATAAAGAAAAGAACGAGTTTTGGCAGAACGATACTTCGAATGCAACTGGAATTTCTTGTATGAAACACTGTAGAAGTACCTCGAGGGAAGCATACTGCGGAAAAGTTTCGGTTGTAAAGACATTGATGAGGAATTTGAAAAAGACTGATGAGAAACTAGTATTAATTTCGTATTACACGAAGACACTCGATTTACTGGAGAACGTTTGCTACACAGAAGGATTACAGTTCCTCAGATTGGACGGCGGCACGCCGAACAGCACGCGGTCCAAGATCATTGAACAATTCAATTCCAAAGGCGATAGCAGCAGTCAGTATACGCAACAAAGCACGGAACTTGATTTTCAGCTTACGTAACTATTTTCATTTAATTATTGCAGAGATATTTTTATTAAGTGCGAAAGCTGGTGGGGTTGGATTGAACTTGCCTGGTGCATCTAGACTCGTATTGTTCGATTCGGACTGGAATCCAGCATCCGATTCTCAAGCTATGGCAAGAATTTGGAGAGACGGCCAGAAGAAAGATGTTTACTTATTACGGTTCGCTTTAAGTCTTAAATAATGTAGGTACCAAGCCGTGGTCTTGGAATAACGTCGCGAATTTTATAGATTACTAACAACAGGCACGATTGAAGAGAAGATTTTTCAGAGGCAAGTCAGTAAAGCGGGTTTAAGCGAAACTGTGGTGGATATCAGTAACTTTGCTTCTCTGAAATTGTCCACGAGTGAACTGAAGGTTTGTTCCTCACGTTTATTTTAAACACTCCTTGATTAGAGGCGATACCGATTAATAGGAATGGCGATGATTTTCAGGATTTGTTCACATTAACAACAGACACCAAGTGTTTGACCCACGATTTAATGAAATGCCCCTGCAATGGTTACAAGGAAGTGGAGAAGGCTTTAGAAAAATCGGGCCAAGAAGACGTGCGAGAATGTCAGTTCCTTTTGGAAGATAAAGCACCTCAACAAAACTTAACTATAAATCAACTGTTAGAATGGGAGCATTATCAGCAACCAGTTCCGGATAAAGTAATGCAGGTAAGATTCACTTAACACTAAGTATTCCAATTCAATTTTAATAATTACTTTCAATGTTCTTTCAGGAAATTATGCTGCCAGAAATATCCAATAACATAACGTTCCTATTTAAAAATTCCACTTTGAACAGAACAGCTTAAATTACTAAATTAATCGTATAAAAGTTACAAAATACCCTTGTTATTTCATATACTGTTAACTATTCCTACATTTTACTCTTATTCGCCATAATGCTGAGGATTCTTTCCATGAACTCGGGAGATTGCATGCACTTCAGCAGCTCGGCTGTTTCTTGTGCATTAACGTCCAATAAAATATTCTGGTTCCACCTTCTAACTAAACGTTTGATCGCCAGTATCGACTGAAAAGAAGCGCGTCATCTGTTTAAAAAATAATTCCATTTAACGATACAGAAAACAGACTTGACGGTACCTGCAACGAAAGTGAAGATACTTTTCTCAAATACGCCCAAACTTGATCGAAGGACTCGTGCTTATATATTTCGCTCACTAAACCACATTGTTTAGCCTCGATAGCATTCATTTTGTAGCCCATGTATAACATATCGCCAGCCTACCAAAGGGTAATAAATTAATGAAATGTAATAGTACCGAAAACTCTAAGTACATAGTGCAATGTTTACAGATGTTGACCCCTATAAAATGATTGACCCTCTTCCCCAAGAAGTAGGAAATATAATATAATGTTTTATTTATATAATAAAATATAATTGTATTCGGAACAAAAATATCTGAGCCACCGAAATATAGATATATTTTATTATATAAAAAAAACATATTATATTTCCAACTTTTTGGGGAAGAGGGTCAATCATTGTATAGGGGTCAACATCTGTATGCGTTACCTACCCTGGAATGGCCAAATATGTTAGGGAATGTGTACGTAGAACATCCTTCTGCAATGATACCTAGCCTACTAAACGGTGTTTGGAAGAAAGCCTGCGACATCGTGAGAATGACCGCGAGTTAATTATAGTACAGTAAAATTACCAGTAAGTTTGATCTGTATTACCATATCTGACGCATACACCATGTCAAATAATGGTAGCATTGTCACCGCCAGTCCAATCGCAGGACCATTCACGATAGCTACCAAAAGCTTGGGGAATGTAATTAAAGTATCCACAAAATTTCTGAAAGACCACTTAAAATGAAATTGGTATCGCAGTGTGTTGGATAATCTAATATCTCATACGAACTTGAAATTAGCTACTACACCCTCGAGATCCAAATTTTCCTGCCTCTGCCGAGAAGTAAAATCATTTCCACTGCAGAAAAAGTTTCCAGTGCCAGTCAGAACTACCATGTAAATGGAGCTGTCCTTAACGGATTCTTCTAAGATTTCTGGGATTCTTTCGTACATCTAATAAACGAAATAGTATTCTTTAATGTCCGAAATCTATATATATTCTTGCAGGAATATTTTAAACGTTTTGGGAGCATGATGTATGTGTAAGTTTCGTTCCGCTTCTTCATTATTTATAAAAGATGAATTGCTGGGCGTTCCAACCTTAAAACTGAAGTTAATACATATATGAGAATACTTACAAAACTATTGAGAGCATTCTTCTTTTTCGGTCGATTTAATACAATCTTTCGAATCCCGTTTTCCACGGAACTCAAGATATCGGATGTACCCTCTCTATCCATTATGCGAATTTATTCAGTTTAACATGCATAAAACATTCCTGATTAAACAAAAGCTACTTAAATATACAGCATTTAACGTCCACACTTAAGTGAAAGGTGCAGAATTTCGCGTGTCATTCGAGGAGCCGTTGCGATTTCCGCCAGCGACATGTATCTGATAACAAACGTATAAACAAGATTAAATTATGCAGAGCTATTAAATATAAGTGTACGGAACTGATAACAAAAATTTATTCACACAATAACATGTCCCTTTACAATAAATTAAGATAAATAATGGAGGTACAAAATATTCATAAGGAATATTCTTAGAATTACTCAATACTACCTTGTGTTCTCTATCGTCCTCCACAGAGCAATAAATCACCCAACTAAACATCAATCTTGTAAATAATGTGGAGGGATGCGATTCGACGAACACCAATGACTTTACTGTTCTGTGGTAGTAACGCTAGCAAGTCACAGCCACTATAATTTTTAATCCGGAAGTTTAAACGACACGGGGTGTGCCGATTGTACATTGGAAAGTAGTAGTACACACTAATACAGGGAAATCGGACATACGATTACAATCTTTTCCGTAACACGCCTTTATACACGCCTATACACCAAAGAAAGACAGATTATTCGTTTAATAAGCATGATTTCTTGCGTTTTAATAATACAAGTGAATGGTACAAACGATTATCCACATCCCGCATTACGTAACTAATATTGCTTCTCTGCTAAACCCTTGATTCGTAAATGATAATCGCGATTCCTCTTATTCTTAGTAGTACCATTTCAACGAATCTAAGAGAAATTGAGTAAAGAGAATACACTCCTTTACTCGTAGATGTGCCAGTGCTATCGTACTTGGCACGGTGTACGCTCTTTTTGCGACTAGCATACGCAAGTATGCTGTCTACTAAGAATTCTCGAATTTGTTGCTTTCAAAACTATATTTTGTAATCACAGATTACATGGGCATATATTACTAACTCCTAGATAACATCTCTACAAAAGTCATTATTCGATAATTAGCAGTGTTTGTACATTATATATAACTTATGTAGAATGTAAACATTACAAGGAATATCGAAATGCTTATAATTATTCTGATATATAAATTAAAGTTTTCAACTGAATGTACAATTGCGGATATAGTTTACGAAATAAAAGTCGGACCAACGGAAATTATTACGCCCGTCCTCGAATGCAAGATTCTATTTAATTAGAAAGAAATTTTGCCCGAACAGTTCGCTCGATTCGAGATCGATAGATTCCTGTTTCAAGGGAAGTACGATATCGAGGACGAATCGAGCCTGCGTGAAATGCTATTAAAAAAATATATTTAAGGTAACGTTAATTTCCATGTACAGTAAAACGTTTAAAATTAAAAGACGGAATGCCGATGCTTACTGATCTGTATTGTTAAATTAACGGCTGGAAGGACTTTAATAGCATAATACTATAATCGGTATTTAAACCAGCGTAAATTCATTCGCATAAATATACGAATGGTAACGCAATCAGAATAAGTATTAACCACAAATTAATAATTCATTACTAGTACTGTTTCCCCCATTTTTTTACGATTTTAAATATTTTCTCTTGCTGCTGCCTTTACTTATTCACCAAGCACTAGAATTAAGTAGCAGTGAAATCGGAAGTAATTAATTGAATAAAGAACAATAAGATAATGAGATTAATGCTTCAAACATTAATACAGTTGGCGGAACTATTACGGCTCCAAAACTTTCTCGATGAACTTCTTCATGTCGCGCATTTCCTGTGAAACCAATAATCATTGTCAACAATTTTCAGCCAATTTAGAATCTTATTTCCTACCATACTTGTAATACAAACGAACAAGCTGCATTAAACAACGAATCTTAGAAATATTGCCAATATTGCTAATATTTTGCAACAGCTTTAGCATACAAAAATTAGTTAATAAATGCTTCTAAATCGAACCTAACGAAGTTAACAGTATTTTATCGTGCGTGTTGTGCGCCTACCTCGTCTGAGGAAGTATGCATCATTCCCCTGTACGTTTTGAACTCTGTTTGCGACATGAATTGCTTCAGAAAGGAAGCAGTCATCTGGCCCCACCTGTACGGCACTATCGGATCGCAATCGCCGTGACACTGTAGCAACGGGGTGTTTCTGTTTCCTCTCGCTTCCTAAAAAAGTACATAATATTAGACACGACACCGTGAACATATTATAAACGTTTTCGATACGTACAGAAGGGAACTTTTGATGCATAGGAAGCCAGGCCGATAAAACTAAGACACCAGCCAAAGGTTCTGGGAATGTAAGAGCGCTATACATTGCAAGGGCGCCGCCTTGACTAAAGCCGCCGAGAACAATCCGTTTCGTGGATATCCCTGCTGCAACTTCCTCTGCAATTAAAGAGTGTACCATATCCGCAGCTCTGCGAATGCCTTCCTCATCTTCTGGTCCACTTGGATCCATAGATCTTAAGTCAAACCTATATTTATTAATGTGCAAATCTATTTTTAACATTTCGCAGAAACTCTTATTCGCACTTTAATTGTAACACCGAGTAAATCCCAAGCTGCGGTACGTGTTCATATTACTCACTTACCAAGAAGGCATTCTAAATCCAGCATTTAGTGTCACTGGCATTGTAGGCCTAGAATTTTAATAGTAAACGATATATTCTCTCGGAGGATAAGGATAGGAGTATTATTGCATTTTTTATTCAAAGTATACGTACGCAGTCGGACAAATCACTTTGATATGCGGGGCTCGTACTTCGCCCATTAAACTGGCCCAGCCATGCCTGCGGAAGCAAAGTTCATACATACATGGACTATAAATCTAGTTTATTACTATCGTATTATATAACCCGGTAACTCTTACCCTGTATCGCCCAATCCATGGAAAAATATTAGCTGTAACAAGAACACAGAGTTGTATCTGACGATATTGATGAAATTACCTTGAAGCTTAGAAACATGAATCTTTTAATTCTCAAATCTCTCCGCATTATGCTGAAGAGATCTACAGTAATTAACTTATGGTCGATTAAGGATGGCTTTGCAGCAGACATAACCAAAAATTATTTATGCTGAAAGGATGCTATTAAATGCCATACCGTCGCCGTGTGTCTGGCTGTTGCGGCTATCACCACAGGGCTCACTGTCGTCATTATTCGTCGTTTCGTTTGACGGGCTGCGAGGAAACGGATCAGATCGTACAATAATTCAGTGAAAATCGTAAATACAGAATGGCGTAGAGGGTTCTTCTTGACACCGCTTGAAATTCCCCACAGCGAACAGATGGAGAGCAGACGGGAGTCATGCGCATGCTTTACGAAACATTTTCAAACGTCAAACCGAAGTAGTTGCTGCACAAACCTGCGTAATTACCCATAGTCGACACGTTAATTAATAACAATAAATTACGTGGCACTTTTAAAAGGTCCATAAAGATATTTGGAGATGCGCGATCGATTCGCGGCAGCCTGATCGATCGATTGCAGGGAACGCATGGAATGCCCCACGCTCGTACAATAATTAGCGGTGGGGGAACGTCACGCATGCGCGTGTTGCGGGGCCGGCAGGGAATTCTTGTGGATCGAGGGAGTTTCCGTTAGGTCCGGTGTCCGTGGAGCCCTGAAGGACTCTGCTCGCGAACGCGTGAAGTTAAACGAACGAAATGTTTTGTAACGAATAACTTGGAACACAATAAAACTGAATAAAACTTATTAAACTGGACTGAAGTAAATTATCAAACGATTCGGAACTATTAGGAACAAGAAACACAACGAAGATGTTTTAACATTGATCAGAGCTGTATATTATTATGACACGTCAAGAGCGTAGCAACGTCGGTGATCGAAAGCGAGGCGAAGAAACAAGCTCCTTCGTACGTTCCGTTTTTTATAAATAAAAATGTTTTATGTTTTCGAGCGTTTAGGGAGGAGGCGAAGATTAATATCTAATGTTGCAAAGTTCATCCTTAACTCGTTTCTAATAAATTCAATTTATTTACTTCAAACTTCGCGTTTTAAGAGCTTACGTTAAACGCCGCTAGAGCGAGGATCGCAACACGCGCGATTAGTGATCCAACCAGCGTCGTCGCGGAATCGGATGTCGACGCTGGTTGGCCTGGCCTCACTTGGCTTGGTGCTGGCGTCGGTTTGTTTCCTACCTTGGCGTTGATTGGTTCGGCGTCGCGGCGCCATCGCGCGCATGCGTGGCGTTCCCCCCACCGCTAATTATTGTACGGGCGTAGGGCATTCCATTCGTTCCCTGATCGATTGAAAATATCAACAGATCATTTCAAATTTGACGTTCGCACAGTGCTCGTCAGGGAGTATGCATTTCCAAGAAGCGATAGAATTTATTGGTTCGAACGGGTTCAAACACGTTCGAACACTTTCTCCTGTGCCCACTTTTTATCGGTAGTTAAATTTATGAATATTTCAATGAATTACAGAGAATTGTATATGGGATCGAAAAGAAACGATCTACATACAGAAGTGATCCCACAGTTTTCGACTCTTTCGTGATCGATCAATGTCTTTGACCACGTGCTCCTTCGACTCGGAAACGATTTCTCTTTCTCAGAAGGAGGTCCGATAATCGATGATACTCAAGCTTTTGAGAGGCCGAAGTGCTCGATCATGCTCGGCAATCGAACGGTTCGCCGCGGAATCGTAAATACATGGGAGTTGGATGCGAAATTTTTTTGTATTTTAATCGAAGCACGTCGCAGGAAGGAAATGCAGAGGGGCGCCATGATGCAACGCCCGGACCAATCAGAAGCGGTGGGTCTCGTTCAGCGTTCAGTCGAGTCCGCGACGTATACATTTCGGAATGCAAGTAGTGGCCCAGTGAAAAGATGGTGCTCTGAATGGTCGCGACACTCGTTCCGTGTGGTTCCGTGGTCGTTCCTAGCCGACGGACCGTGGTTGCCAGCCATATTGTTTTACCGCAGTGTTTGTTTTGGTGCAGTCTGGTCGGAATAGGAGGAAATCCGAGGAGATCGCTACGAAGGGAGTCAGAACAGCTAGAGTGCACTTAAAGAAACTGCTCAGGCGGTGCGCGTACACGGTGGTTTCCCTGTATTTTCCGGCATAATCGACGTCGCTCCGTGGGGCTAAGCCCATAATAATCGGAGGTGTCAGTTGGTGGACAAGGATACCGTGAACGGGAGAAATGGCCTGCGCCACTCTGAAAAGATCTTTGGAGTTCGACCCGGTGCATAGCCATGGTCGCCCTAGTAAACGTCGGAGATGCGTACCGATGTGTGTCTCCCCCGGTACATCGAATCAAGTGAATTCCAGACCACAGAATCCCTCACCTTTCGGCGATGTAACCCACAAACTGACGCCTGGTAATTACTATAAGCTACGGCCATTTTTCTTTCTCCTTTTTTTCTCACTCTCTCTCTCTCCCCCTCTGTCTCTCCCATTTCTTTCTTTCTTTTCCTGTGTTTCTTTTTTGCTTCTCGTCACATTGTGACAAGGAGAAGGGGGCGGCTAGCGAGACGTCCTATAGCGATTTAAAACTTGAATCCGCGACGTTTAAAAGGGCAGGGAAGGGGCTGGGCGGTTTTGTTCGGCGGTGTGGGAAGGGGGGGGGGGGACGTACATCATATGGTAATGTACCAACGGACATCGGGAATCAGCCTCCCCTTTTTTCCTCTTTATATGCAAATGTTTCTAACGTTATGTTGAATATATCCTCATTTTCGAAGCTTCACTGTGGGGCCATTTTATTTCGTCGCTTCCGTTGTAGATCGAAAAAGAAATTACGACACGTTTCTGTTAGGTTTAGCATATCTTTAAATTCTATGGAGTATAAATTAATAATAATGTGCGTTGTAGCTTCTCTAGGTACAATGCGCGATGATAGATGGTAACAATTACAGATGTTAATTTTAGATATTATGTCAGTTAAATGAAAGTCACAGGATCCATGATACATAGTCTCTCTATCGCGAATGTATCGGATACCGATGGAACGGATGTTTTTTTACGGGAATGCAATATTTTAAGTTAACAGAATTTCCTTGGTGTACAGAGAAAATGGCTGCCAATATAAGAGAAGAGATTCGGAGACTGCATCGACGTAAACAATTGCATTTTAGTCCTCAAAACAATGGCGGCGATTCTTCAGATATGGAGGGCCCTGCCAGTCCTTCGAGCCCATCTGCATCTGGTTCAAATTCATGTAGTTATAATCCCAGCGGAAAGGAAAAACCCTTATTCACATTTAGACAGGTACAGGAGGCACAAGCTTACCGACCGATAATTCCAACTTTTAGTAACGTGCTTAGCATCGATGTTCACGAAACGTGCTGTTTTCAAGGTTGGCTTGATTTGTGAGCGGATGCTTAAAGAGCAAGAGACACAAATTCGAGAAGAATACGATCAGATTCTAAATATGAAGCTCTCCGAGCAGTACGATGCTTTCGTCAAATTCACCTACGATCAGATACAAAAGAGATTCGAATCTGCAGCTGCGCCAAGTTGTGAGTAATCCTTACGGAATCCACGGCGATGCCGTTTACTATCCATTCGCATTTCTTATCTCTTGTGATTCCCATGTTTTAGATCTATCCTAAAACAAGATTCTTATTTATAAGGACATGTTTCTGCGAAGAATATTAGGTGAGACGCATATCTATCTCATAGGACGAGCGTAATACAGTTCTCTGTTACGTTTTTTCATCTATTTTTCTTTATCTCTTCTTATTATAGATTTCTACTGTGTGAGAAAAATTTTGCTTGAAGTTTAAGTCGAGGTATGCAGCACCGCCTTGTTCAAGAAAACGTCTTTACGAAAATTCATACTATGATTTACATTGAAAAAAAAAACACACTTGTCTGGTAAAAAAAAAACGAAAAAAAATTAGTAACGTAAGTTTAGTAGGTTTGCAGCAACAGCGAACGTACTACGAAAATCTACAGTGTATACTATTGAATTTACATGAACTAACAATATTTGTACTGGCTGATGTTAGAAACGCGCTGATATCAGGGAACTGTACCGAGATTCTAGTTATGTACAAATGTTGATACATTTAGAAGTTGCACACAGTGCATAGCTATGCTTCGCGCCGGGAGTAAGATGGATCTTTGACTTGCACAGGCTCCGTAATGCCGCGTAATTAAATTTAATTAGGGAGTTGTTCATTTCGTACACGCTACAGGGAGCATTGCAAAATATCGAGTAACAACACGGCTAACCCCTTGCTGAATTAACAGCACGTTTTATTAGATATTGCTCAAATACACGCAATAAAACGATACTCTTGTAATGCAAACACGCGAACGTGTGTATTGAAGTTTCTGGCAGAAATTACTGTGCATAGGATGAGAGATTACCAAACCATGCAGAGGGGAAAGTTGCTTCCACGGGATTTTAATTGCTTCGTATAGCTGGAAAAACTAAACCGAGGAGAATTCGAAATATTTAGGAAGCCCCGTTTCGACAGTGACTGTGCGAGATGCTTATTTCTATTTTACGTGTACGATTTATTGCATGTATAAGGTATCGCCGAGAGCAGCATTCCCCTCCGATGGATGTGTTCGAAATTAAACAACACGCGTAATTTATAGAATTATTAAAATTGCTTTAAGTAGATACAAAAAATTATCTCGTTTCTTTTTTTTTTGCATTATTTCAATAGCTGATCCACAAGTCCGCGAGAACGCCGTTGGCTTGAAGCGGATCTTTAATTTATCGCGAGAAATTTACATTTAGTTGACACTTGCTGATGAATTACAAACATTCTTTTCTTAGCAAAAAGCCCTTCTGCTTGCGATACAAATACGAGAATTTGTAAAGAGGTCGAAGTAACGTATAGACTACAGCATTGTATGAACGTATTGTCAAGAACGAGTATTTGAAATAAAGATTTCATAAAATTTCGCAAAATATTTCTGTTCCCTGGTAGCAACGACTTTCTGTAGCATAATAAAACAGTGAATAACGAATATATTATACTTATACTTTAACTGTGCCTATTATTAGACATATTTATCGCGGTAATTCTAGTACATATTACTTATTGTTATTGATCGTAAAATCGTTTAGTTTATAGCAAGTCGTTTTTATATCATATCTCGTTTTCTTGCGTTTGATTTTTCTTTTCTTTTCTTTTTTAAATTAAAGAAGAGTCCGATTATGTAAGTAGCTACAATTAATGCGAATGCGGTTTTCTTGGTTGCTGCATGCACCTTTCTTTTTTGTTTTGTCGAGACATTCTTTCGGAAAAAGCATCGAGCACCAAGAAAAACAAGTTATCTGAAGGGGTCTGCGTCAGCACGTTATAAATTCGTTTCGCTACTATCTAAGGAGCACAGATCGAGTGGTCGGTTTGCGGATTTACGTTTCGAGAAAAGGGCATTGAAAATTGCCTTATTCATTCATAAACGGAGCGTCTCGGTTGCCAGAACAATTTGGGAACAGGATGTTAAATAGTGTTCGCGCAATAGTAGCGTGTACGCCGACGTACCAAGTGTTTACTGACTGCTGAATGTGAAAGAAGAAAGGAATACAAGTGGTTTTTAGTTATTAATTGATAAGTAACACCTACTTGAGAAACAATAGATATTGTTTACCATTAAGGAAAATTTGTGAAAGAGACACGCAGAAGTGATTCCTCGATCATTCGGGGGATTTAATTTCAATTAAAATACCTCCATATTATATTATGTAAGCACTTATTATCGAAATAAATATAAGTGTAAGACTGATCACGTGTACTTCTTTATTTCGGACTCCGTTTAAATAATATTATTTCCGTCTAGCGTGTATCAACACACCGGGCCGATCGCATAATCGGCAGGTTTTTAAGATTGTATATTTATATTGTTCCATGCACCGGGGAAACTATAAACAGAACCTTGCGCACTACTGTCGAGATTCGCCACCTTTCTGGCCGAAAGTGCATGAACTACTGAATCTATTCCACAGCGCACGTAACGAAATTCTTACATGTGTGTTCTAATCTCGTTAACTGACTTGTGTAATAAAATAATGCTATTAGTAGTATGGCTTCGAGCAAAGAAGCCCTTCCGAGACTATATGAAGTACCCTGTTCGCGCTGAGAGACTGTCACTTCTGGGCGGGAAACAAACTTCTGCTAATTCATTGGATTGGAAAGAATAGTGCCAAATGTTTCCTCTATTGCTTTTGGCTTACGTTGTAGCCATCAAGGTATTCAAAAAAACCACTCCGAATGGTAAGTATAAAACGTGCTCTCTAGGATCTTGGTTTTTATTAAATACAGTATTGAAAAGAACACGAAACTAACTATGCTTTCTCAATTTCTCACAGGCAAAGTCACGGTTTACCTCGGTAAAAGGGACTTTATTGACCACTTGGAGAGCGTAGATCCCATTGATGGCATTGTCGTGATCGAAAATGATTACCTCCAGGGAAGGAAAGTTTACGGACAGGTACGGGAAACGATTGTCTGAAGCGAGTATTTAGAAACAGTTACGCGACAAGTCTGGTGTATATAATAGACTGGTCGAATTATACAGGTGACGACAATTTTCCGCTATGGCCGCGAGGAGGACGAGGTCATGGGCGTGAAATTCAGCAAAGAGCTGGTCCTATGTCGCGAGCAGATAGTACCAATAAAGAAGGAGAAGCAGGATATGACACCCGTTCAAGAACGGCTTCTGAAACGGCTCGGGGAAAATGCCTATCCATTTCTGTTCCAATTCCCGCAGAACTCGCCTAGCTCGGTTACGCTACAACCTGGCGATGACGATTTAGGGAAACCATTGGGAGTCGATTATACTGTGAAAATATACGTGGGTGAACACGAGGAGGACAAGGTGGGCTGGCGATCAGAAATTGTGCGTTGATCTGTCGCGATGCAAAGTACATACTTACTAATTACAATATTTACATAGGGGCACAAGAGATCGTCCGTTGCGTTGGCCATAAAGAAATTGCAGTACGCTCCTCCTACAAGAGGGCGTAAACTACCCAGCTCTCTGGTGTCCAAAGGATTTACCTTCTCCAACGGCAAATTGAATCTGGAAGTGACGCTCGACAGGGAGATTTACTACCACGGGGAGAAAGTCGCCGCGAATGTTATAGTTACCAACAACTCTCGCAAAGCAGTGAAGAATATCAAGGTATTTAAAGGGGGGACACCACTGTGACGGCCGGAAAAGTAAGCCATTTTTAAGATTTTTTTTCAGGAATAATTTACAGTTTTCGTAGAAAATTTTTATTACTTATCTTTAGTACGCTGCCTTAAGAAACTATACAAAAAATAAAAATAAATAGAAAAACATCCATAAATTTTAATATATTAATTAATCTTCTAGACCTCCCCACGCGACCTGGTCGAATCTGTAACTATGGAACAGCATGTCCGAAATCAAATTTAATTTTTTTTTTTATAAACTATAGGAGTGTAGTTTCAAAATATTTAGTTTTTAATAAAATAATAGTTTTAAAATATTTTGAAATACGCTTGGAAAACTGTCCATCGTATTCGCGGATTTTCGAAACTTTTCTTCTAAAGCGCACCATTTTTACAAAAATAATTTGTTTAAGAAATCCGATAGGCACAACGGAAACTACACTACTATAGCTTATAAAAAAATTAGATTTGATTTCGGACATGCTGTTCCATAGTTACACATTCGACCAGCTCGCGTGGGGGAGGGTCTAGAAGATTAATTAATATATTAAAATTTATGGATGTTTTTCTATTTATTTTTTTGTATAGTCTCTTAAGACAGCGTGCTAAAGGTAGGTAATAAAATTTTTCTATGAAAACTGTAAATTATTCCTGAAAAAAAATTCTTAAATATGGCTTACTTTTCCGGCCGTCACAGTGGTGTTCCTCCTTAAATTGTACACAGCGAAGTGAGAAAGAATTCTCTAGAAATTCGCAGCGAAATTTTAACGTCTCACCTTTGTCAGCTGTTCGTAGTGCAGCATTGCGAGGTAACGATGGTTACCACTCAATTCTCCCGAAACGTGGCAAGTTTAGAAACACGGGAAGGCTGTCCGATTACACCTGGAGCGTCTTTCACGAAGCAGTTCTATCTTGTGCCGTTGGCCAGCAGCAACAAGGATCGTCGTGGCATTGCTCTTGACGGGCATCTGAAAGTACGGGGGAAGGACCATTTAATTGAAAAATTAGAAGGATTAAGCTTTAATTCACCCTGTGTGCATTCGATATTTAGGACGACGATGTGAATCTTGCGTCTTCGACTATGGTTGCTGAGGGTAAAACTCATAGCGATGCTATGGGTATCGTTATTTCTTACTCCGTGCGGGTGAAATTGAATTGCGGTACCTTGGGCGGCGAACTCATTACAGATGTTCCCTTTAAATTAATGCATCCCGCGCCGGGTAAGCAAACTCTATTAATCACAATGGAACAGCTCGGACAAGCAAGTGTCTGTCGAAACGTGTGTAATTAATTTGTCGTTTCTGGCGTTGCAGGCGCCGCGGAGAAAGAGAAGGCTACCCTGAAGAAGAACAAGAGCGTCGAGAGGACACGTTACGAAAATTCTTGCTATTCTAACGACGACGACGACAATATCGTGTTCGAAGACTTTGCTCGCCTGCGTTTGAACGAGCCGGAATAAATGATTCGCGGCAAGGAAAATATTTACATCAAAAGAATCTTATATGTTACTATACATTGTAGTATATTTAACTGAGAACACACGATAGAAATATGTTACGTTAGTAAGAAATAATACAATATAATGTACATATATACATATAGATTCGTCGTTTCTAGGATTCTTTTGATGTAAATTGTGCCCCGAGGATTGAAGGATGAATAAAATGACGAAGAAGGTAACGGAGTAACGGTACCTCTATATGTGCGCAGTGACGAATGAAAATTAATTAAGCATAAACCTCGAAAAATGTGACAAAAAAGTACGAAAAAAAAAGCGAAAAGTATATAAAAACTGTATATCGTCTTAGAATTTCTAACCGATGGTGGTGGTCGGCTAGAAATTCAGATAAAGGCGAAGAAAAAAAAAATGATGATTTCAAGTAAGCTTAATAAATAATTTATATTTGACTAAGATTAAAATTTTCCCGCCTTACCAGAAGTGACATGTATTGCTATTACCTTTGATTTATTGTGGATATAACGTGTCTGTAAATGTTCAATTATTACAAACTAATAGCGTTATGTGTTATATCTGTATGTTAGAAGAGAAATATACACGTTACGAGATGCGAACGTCTGCGGTTGTTTCACTTCGTATCGTTTAATGGAAACAGTTACACGAGGCTTCAATGAAATACATTTCTACCAAACCCAGAAAATTATTTATTTTATGACTATACAAAATATTACAAGGATTTCAATAACCGTTCAGTCTTGCGAAACATTGCCCGATATTTAGCAATGCTGACTGTATTCTGTTTAGTCGTACATATGAGAATAATACTCTTGATATGCCTGAATGTATGCTTCCTTTTCGACCGGAGTCATCTCCGCGATTAATGTGTCGTTCACATCCGCAATGGCAACAGTTTTCCCCGCGACTGTTACCGTCGGTACAAGATCGTCATCCTCAGAGTCCATCGTCTCCACTTCCCCTGAAACATTTAGAAAGTGGTGTACATGTTTCCTCAGCGCGTACAAGCTTTCGATACGCTCGAGACGTTTTATAGGAGCCGCACCTGTGTCGATGGTTTGCATTTCGGCGACTTCTTCGTTATCGCTACTATCACTGGACTCCTGAGGTAGCACAGACTTTATAGCAGCTGACGCATTTGTCCCTCCTTTCTTTTCGTGGGCTAGTAACACAGACATGATATCCTCGCCTTGCTTGTGATTCGTTATAGTTACATTAGTGGCAGTGGCTGCAGCTTTGTCCAGAATGTTTTCTTGCGTATTGACGCCGTCGGTCTGAAAGCGGTAAGTTATTAATAGTAAATCCACGGAAGGGATTACAGTTGTCCAAGCTGCTACGAGCGTACCTGCGAGTCGGAATTGATGACTGTACTTTCCATCATCCAAATTGGTCTCTCTTTCCTTCTGTTCGCTGCGTTATCGTCCGCAGACTCATCGCCGATCGTAACATCCACTCTGGTGTCTTCTACCATGAAACCTGCCGATCTTGTAGCCTCGCCAGACCATTGCTCGCCAGGTGCTCTTAGACCGCTCGATTTTCTCGTGTCAATGCTAGAATAAATTTAGATAATGCACATAACAGTTGACTGGATTGAGTTGATTGTTAAGAATACGTACCCCTTGATGGTATTTATATCGACTGGCTCTGGTTCCAATATCTCTGGAGCCAACTTAATGCCTTCTACTTCCCTTAGTAAAATATAAAGAGGCTCTAATTGTTCGTTAAACTTGGCTAATAACAGTCTTGAATCTTTCTTAGGAAGGGCAGACTGATCTTCCTCCACTACTTCGCGACAATACGTACATCTAAATTCACCAGTGGTCATATCAAACAATTGATCTGCCTATATTATATTATGTTAATAAACATCTTACGTTCGGCAACTTATTAAACTAACGCAACAATCATTTCTCCAATTATCTGTTCAGAGAATAGTAGTTTACTTACCTCCAGATCAGTAAAGGTTTTCAAACAATTTGTACATTTGAAACTCGCCCTACTGGTGGCATCCCTTTCTTCGGTTTCCATTCTTTTCCTCATTAGATCTAACTTATATTTCACCACGTTTACAAATGTCTGGAATATGAATATCAAAGAGATTATTTAGCAGGTCTCCGACGGCGATTCCTTTAGTACAGAGTTGGGCAAAATTTAATCTAATTACAACTTACAAATTACGATTAAAATGTAATTGTGTAGTTGATTACACATTATTTTCTGTAATCGTTAATTTATGTAGTTGACAAAATTGTGGTCAACTATCTAAATTAACGATTACAGAAAATAATGTGTAATCAACTACACAGTTACATTTTAATCGTAATTTGTAAGTTGTAATTAGATTACATTTTGCCCAACTCTGCTTTAATAACGCGTTACCTTGTAGTTAATAAAATAATAGTTGACTTTTTGTGCTTTTCCGTCCGAGCCAGTTTCCATCTTTAATCTAACTTGTATAAACTTATCGTTGCGCAAGGTAGATATCCGAGCCCTCAACATTTTACGTTCAAACTTCAACAGCTCGCAGATATCGTCTTCCTTCATACCTAACGGCAAAAAGAAGATGTATTATTTCGAACATAACAATCGCGTCTTATCCACGATATACTCACATGGATTTCTAACTAACATATCGACGATCAGCGAATCCTCTATCGTATAAAACCCACGCACCACCAAACGCGCCAATTGCTTTAGACTACTGGGCACCTCTGTAACAAGTCGCTCCTCGCCGCTCATTTTTGTAGCGGTTACATGTAATAAAATATTTCCAGGCTTACTGAAAATAGGGAAATAAATTGCGTGACTAACATGCACCGTCAATAAACATAACAAACAGTTTATGCTGCGACAGTGGTTTGCGCAGCTAGAAACGATGTGCTTCGACGAATCTCTTTGAGAATTGTAGGTACTCCGTTAATTGTTTAGTAGATACATCAGCGTGAAATTTATGACAATTCGCTGTATTGAATTGAATTTAATCCGTGGTTGGAGATGCTAACCTTTAAGTTCGCATGGGTAGTGGTTTTATCAGAAAATATCCCGAATCGATCTTAATTACAGTAGATTAAAATATATATCATACTATTAACCATTCGTCTTTGCAAAAGAAATAAAAAATAAAAATACAAGATCCATTATTTCGTTGATCGTTTAAAAACGATGAAGCTCCGCTCTGACGGGGGCTTGTTTATAACCGCCACTACTTTCAGGTTATATACGCGTCCGCGGTACGAAATTTCTAAATGATTATCTGTCAAACGACAGAGCCATAAAGACGGGGCAGCATATTATTGCATGGTTTGAAGGGAATTATCGATGGCTGCGATAGATAAAGTGAAGCTGATTGTTGTCGGTGATTCCGGTAAGAATGAAAACACATTTATCGTGCTCGTCATGTTTATTAATGTTAGTATATTTTGACAGTTACGACAGAGTACAATCATTGCTACTATTAACTTGTACAACTCGGGAAGAATTTACTGTTTAATTTATCATTTGGGTCAGGCGCTGTATGTTTGCTTACTTTGCACTTGTTTCTGTAATAACATTGATAGGTTATATAAGCATTATTATTGTATCCATATGCGCGATTCGTTTTCGAGATGCCTAGGATAAACCAACCAGTAATTGACCGCATACCAGTGAATGACTATTAGGCAAAGAAATGTAGATTATAAATTTAAAAATATTATATGTTTATAAATGGAGCGTAGTTGCACTTTTAATATCCCATATTTTCAGTTACGCGTATTAAGCAAACATTAATAAGTTCAATTCTTATTAAAAGTATGCAGTTTTTTTTTTAAATTACGAAAGGAATAAGTAATTATTTTTATAGAAGTTTCAGGAGAAATAAATTTAAATGCAATTTCAGCAGTTGTTTTGTTGTTATACATAAATATATTCAAGTATTAATCTCAGAGGTCCATAAGTTCAACAATTCGCTCATTCACTGGTTGGTTTACCCTACATTATTCGTTAGATATCTCGCACCTTTGAATTATAGGTGTTGGGAAAACGTCGTTGACGCATCTAATATGCCAGCAGCAACCTATTAGTAATCCTTCGTGGACCATAGGTTGCTCAGTGGAAGTTAAATTACACGAGTATAAGGAAGGGACACCTAATCAGAGAAGATATTTCATTGAATTGTGGGACATCGGTGGTAGCCAGAATCATCAGAATACAAGATCTGTCTTTTACAATCCGACGAATGGTACGGACCTAGAAATATTTAAGCGATACCTTGAACACAGTTCAGGCTCTTGATAATCGCGAACCGTTACTGATAATACAGGCATCATACTGGTTCACGACTTAACTAATAGAAAGTCACAGCAAAACCTGCAGAAATGGCTCGAGGAGGTTTTAAGTAAAGATAGTAATCACATGAAATCCAAGCCGTTCGATGACTTTGATCCTGAAAAGTTTGTGGGATCTACTCAGGTAAAAAGAATTACTGGTAATACATAATACAGTTTTTTTTTTTATGAATGAAAGACATCTTTCTAGGTTCCAATTTTAGTTATCGGTACAAAATTAGATTTGGTCGCAGAGGTGCGATCGAATGTACACAGACGCTCCTCGACCATTGCGGAGGAATGTGGGGCGGATGAAATATTTCTGGTTTGTCAGCTGTTTCTTCGTTTGTTACTGACGGTTGTTACTTCGTTTGTTAATGATTACTCAGTTGCAATTAACTCTATTTCTATAGGACTGTCGCCAAGTGAGGTCACTAGCTGCTGGCTCCAGCTCGTCCGTCAAGTTGTGCAGATTTTTCGATAAAGTTATCGAAAGACGTTACTACTCGTCACGGGAGGGAATCAGTCCCGACAAACGGAGGCTACCGACGTACAACCCTCCGTACAACACAAAGATTTACCACAATGACTGAGAACTTTTAAAGTCCATCCCACTTATTACACGACTAACAAACTCTTTATTTCTGAGCTTCTCAGTAGATCTCACATTCCTAATATGTACGTAGCCTAGGCTTCTAACGAATGAAATAGTAAAAAGCAATTATTTCGAATAGTTAGAACTAAAGCATTTCTATGAAACGTTATTAGATGCGATATTTTCCTAACTTCTCTTGTAAATACCCATAATACGTAAATAAAGCATTTATTTTACAACGATTTGCGACGGCTCTGCAATAGTGGTAGGACCTATAAATCGGAGAGAAGAAAGAAATAATAAAAATTAGCTCTCGTCATCTTTAATTAACAACGCGATTCTTGCTTTGTGAATGATGCTTTACGCGTCGCTTATCGTCGCTCATGTGAACGATCATTAACGCGCCGGCATTGGCTGATCCACAATTTTTTCCTTGTTACGTCACGCTTTAGCGCGCGATAGATAAAAATTTCAAATGCTGATTCTTCCTCCGCTCTAAATCCCCGCGTTCCGATATGAAATTATTTAATGTATATTAATTACACACGTCGTAATATTGGGGAAGTGTAAAGAAAAAGCCACATGCTTCAGATGTCCGCGCGCACTTCGGTTATTAAATCGTTCATACCCGAATATACGATGCTTAACACTCACCTTTCTAAATTTCCTGGTGTGCGTGTTCTATTCTAAGGTAGGACACATATATTGCATTTTCGTCTGCGATATAAAGGTTAATGCGCGTTACCTGGTGATCTGTCAAACGTAGATTCGGCCGCAGATGACGATGAACGAACCGTATTTATTTAACGATCTTACCGTAGCTAGTCAATTTAAATAGTCAATATAATTAATTCGACCGTCCAGGCCGAGCGTATATTTGTCAAACATTTATACCCGCAAGAGTGAGCATGTTTTTTCATTGGATGATCAACCAGACACGTGTATAAGCGCATGTATAAATAACGAATTATGACCTTATCGTTTTAGGACGTTTCCTTTTATCATGTCTTGCTTGCTCCCAAAGAAATTTCCTAAGCAGAATTATTTCTCAAATCTGCTGGCACGATTGCAAACTGTGAACTTTGTACAAAACTATGGATACGCTCAGAGCGTTGGCCCGGAGAAGGAAGGGCCGGTTGTACTTCTGCAGAAGAGAATAGCACGGGGAGAGCTAATGAAGGACAACCATCAGATGGAAATTGCCAAAACCTTACAAAGCATATACGAGGAAATCAGTAGCTACGAGCCGGAGGAGTTTAATGTCCTGGAGAAATGGATCGGTAAGAAAAGAAAGGAGCCACCGAAAGGATTGTATCTTCACGGAGCCGTAGGCGGAGGGAAAACAATGTTGATGGATCTATTCTACAATTGCTGCAAGGTATATCGTTTCGTAATCTCTTTAAATTTTTTTATGCATCGTCGATGTATCGGCTCATGATTTTCATATGATAGAAGGGCTGCTGCGGCGAAGCCAAGTAAACGGCGAGGAAGTAATTATCTTGAAACTTGTTGTTCTAGATCGCAAGCAAGAAAAGGGTTCACTTTCACTCTTTCATGGCGGATGTACATAGTAAAATCCACGAAGTGAAGAAAACTATCGTGCGAGATGTTAGCACCACAAAACTGCAACCATTCGATCCGATACCACCAGTTGCCACAAGCATTACCAAAGAATCTTGGCTACTCTGTTTTGACGAGTTTCAGGTTTAACTATGGATCATGTAATTGAAAAACAAAAAAGAATTGAACGTAATACGTATTAATAGAAATATGTATGCCACAGGTAACTGATATTGCCGATGCAATGATACTGAAACGATTGTTCACTGAACTATTTAGCAACGGTGTAATAGTAATTGCGACGAGTAACAGAGCACCAGACGATCTGTACAAGAATGGATTGCAAAGGGGAAATTTCCTTCCATTTATACAAGTGTTAAAGAACTATTGCATCGTGAATTCGTTAGATTCAGGCATAGATTATAGATTAAAGACAGGACTTCGCGAAGAAAAGATTTACTTCATGTATGTAAGAATATTCACGGACGAAATACATGATAAATAGTTGCTCACAAAGAAACATATTATTGTAGAAAAGGAAAAGATGCAACGAACAACGTAGACAAGATTTTTAAATATCTCTGTTCGATGGAAAACGACATTGTAAGACCGCGCACCATATCGATAAGAGGTCGTAATGTCTCTTTTCAAAGAACTTGTGGTCAAGTGTTGGATACATCTTTCGAGGAGTTGTGCGATAGAGTAAGTTACTTCGCGTCTCCTGCTTTCGGCGAGATGTACGAGTATTTATTATTCCCTTTATATATTCTTAAATATCATTATAGCCACTCGGTGGTAGCGACTACCTAGAACTGTGTCAAGTATTTCACACGGTCATTATAAGAGATTTACCGCAACTTGACTTTCGCCTCAAATCACAAACTAGAAGATTCATTACATTAATCGATACATTATACGATAATAGGGTAAGATTATATAGTTTAGTTTGAGTTCAGTAAATGGCTGCAGGAATCGATTGTGTCGAATAAACAATGTTTGTTAGGTAAGAGTCGTTATATCAGCAGCTGTGCCGCACACAAAGCTCTTCGTACCAGAAGGTATTAATGAATATTCAGACGACAAACGAATGTTAATGGACGATCTGAAAATATCGCATGGTTCGGTAAGTCGAGGAACATTAATTACCGCTCCGAGATGTTCACCTCTGATAATATGATGTTTTATTTATAGGACGATCATAAATCTAATCTGTTTACGGGAAACGAAGAGATGTTTGCTTTCGACCGTACTATATCGCGGCTGTCCGAAATGCAAACTGCAAAGTATTGGGAGCAGTGGGAGCATCATAGATAATAGTAATTTGAATTAGTACAAATTTTAATTTCCTTTACCATATTCTTTCCAGTCACTGACTTAAGAGTTCCTCGGGAACGCTTTTGAACAAAGAATTCTGATAATGCGAAAATGAAATCTACGCGATATATTTTAAATAATTTATTTAATGTTATTTATTTCTGTAGTAATATATTTATTTTCACATTAATATATGTACAATGTACAGGAATAAATTCTTACTATTGAGTTTTACTGTGAGTTTTTTAATCGACACACTCGAGCGACGAATGTTGGAGCGTTTTATTAAGATAAATACTTTTTTATAAATAAAAAAATTTCTAACCAAGATTCACCATATTTGTATTGTCTTATCTTTATCGGCGTGATTGCGCGCTCGTGTACATCTTCGTATCACGTTTTGAACAAATAATAGCAAATCACGAACGATTACAGTGTTATCAATTTGTATTTTTAAGCCGTATCTCGTACAAATTTAAGGCACAGTCACTCACGTTCTTTTCCCATTCGTGTCTTTCCAGCTTACATTCACGCATTCGTTTCTCTTAATCAACAATCTCGAGTATACAGAGGTATTTTTCAAGAAATATAAAATAATGGACATCGAAAAAGTAGCTAATGGTACAAATCTTCCATATGCTTTTAAAGTTTAATTAAGATTGCTCCTCAAAGCACATTCTTTCACATTGTATAGTTCAAATAAGACATTTTATCTGTTTGACTTCAGCGACTATGTACTTTGACCAATCTGCGATAGATGACAGAGCTCAGTCTATACGGTCTAAAGCTAGTGCATTGGAAAGAGATGCCAAAGCTGCCTGGTTAACGAAGGCGATAGGCTTTATAGATTTAACTACGTTAGGAGGAGACGATACACCTGCAAAAGTTAAAGCTGTGTGTACAAAGGTAACTCTAGCGTGACCATTGCAATTGCTGGGATTTAATATTGATCTACCAGTCGAATTTTATCAACTGAAATATGTTTATAGGCTGTGAATCCTTTTGGCGAGTTATCGCCTACGGCGACGGAATCTCCACACACCGCATCTATTTGTGTTTATCCTTTGAGATTGCCGGATGCAGTGGCTGCAATGGAAGAACTTGATAAGGAACACAAAGTTTCCATAGCCACTGGTTGGTAGTATGCTTATCGACTTTATACCTCGACTTTATTTGAAATAAAACTAGAACATTATCGCTTTGCGAACAGTGGGTGGAGGATTCCCGTCCGGACAATTTCCATTAGAAACGCGACTCCGGGAAGTAGAAATAGGTATAGAAAATGGGGCCAGTGAGATGGATGTTGTCATTAATCGACCCTTGGCCTTGATGCACCAATGGAAAGAGCTACTCGAAGAACTGAAATCATTTCGAGCTAGCTGCGGTCCGAAGGTGTGCTTGAAAGTGATATTAGTGACTGGGGAGCTGGTCAATCTGGAAAATGTATATAAGGCAGCTATGGTAGCAATGATGGCTGGAGCTGATTTTATTAAAACGTCCACTGGAAAGGAAGCAGTAAATGCAACCTTGCCTGTTGGAATAGTTATGAGCCGAGCCATTAAAGATTATTATGAATCAACTCAACGAAAGGTACGAAGCATTCATCTTGGATAAATATAAGGGACCGCCCTTAAATTACGTAAGGGTAATTTTGGCGAATTCTCACCTCCTCCCTCCGCCTGTATAAGAATTCATAAGATTTGATATTGCAACCCCCTTCTTACGTAATATTTTTTACATTGAATTTTTTCAGTTATTAAAATTCTTTTAAAGGTTTATATAGGTAATTCATTTAACTCGGTTTCGGGAAATTTAAACTAAAACAACTGTTCGCGAACATTAATGATAGAATTTGTATTTATTGTAAATTAGGTAAAAAAATATTACATAAGACGCTACCTGACTCCCCCCCCTTGTAAGAAACCGTAAGAAATTCGCGACCCCCTCCCCCCAAAAAAGCCTTACATAATTTAAGGACGACCCCTAATAACAGCTATTTCGTTTCCTGGATATTTACTAATCTCTTATGCTCCATTCAGGTGGGTTTGAAACCCGCTGGAGGTATTAAAACCGCAGAAGAGGCTTTGGAATGGATGACGCTGGTTCAAATGGAATTAGGGGAGGAGTGGCTAACTAAAGATTTATTTAGAATCGGTGCATCTAGTTTGCTGGATAACGTTGTCGCAGCGATACATTCAAAGTAATACTACCTCCTACAGCTCTCCATTCCTTTTTATGAAGATGTGGGTTTAACTACTTTACATTATACATAATTTTGTATTGCATTTTGTATACGTTTTAATAAAAAGAATATACATATTCACAATCATTCTCTGTAATTTCCATGAAAGTGCAACTAAGTTCTAAAGGTTTATAAGTTTTAATAGGAATTAATCGAATCGATATATCGAAGTTGGCCACTGTGGAAGAATCCAATTCTGATTAATTTAATACGAAGTAGAATGCAAAAAGGAAACTTATCGTAATTATCGTTATAGTTTATTTATATTCTTTATATTCAGAGCGTTAGAGCGGAGCCGGAGCACGGAAAATTTTTACTACTCCACTGCTCCAATTTGTTTTTTATTCTTTGAACTCTCTTTCATTTTATATAAAAGCAGATGAACGAAATGTTTTTAATAAATACCAATTCTCAATTTTTCATCATTGAAAAAATATTACATCGTAGGGCCTCGCAGCCCGGTGTTATAAGGAGGCATAGTACTTCCTTTGCCCGAAAATTAAGCATTCTTTATGAATTTTCTTCAACATGAAAATGAAAAGCTAGAAAGATGGGGTTTGTTGCAAATGAAAGATCATTGTTTGAAAGCATTAAAAGAATTTTTATTTAAAAAAAAGCATTTGGAGCAGAGCAGGAGCGGAGCTGGAGCAAGTATTTTGATGTCGGAGCGGGGCAGGAGCGGAGCAAATAAAAAATTGATCTGCTCCAATCCCCTGTTTATATTACATAAAAATGTATAATTCCAAAGTTCAAATAATTTTTCAAACTACCGACGATTTGCCGCCACTTTAGCAATGGCGTCGTGAGGGATTTCCTGATGTGTTGACGGACAAAGCGAGCCCGTGCCTTTTCCGTTTAGAGAACCAAGATGGTAAGTTTGTCACGCGTTGTTCAGATAAAATCCAATTACATCGGGTGTTTGGTACATCGTATTGTTTAATATTCAGTTAAAACATGGCTAATAGAGATGAAAGTGAATATCAGTGCATATATGGTTCCGTAAATCCGTCGTATTTTTTATTGAGGCAGAAATATGGTTAGGTTATGCTCTAGTACGGTTCGCTTCGGCACATCAAACGTATCGAGATTTTAAACGGAAGCTTGCTGACGCAGTCGATTCGCTTACCGAAACGAATATTCAGTGCGATAGAAGCTGTGATCGTATTCGCGTGAAAAATTCGCAAGTGTACTCTCGCGAAATAAAACATAAATGGTAATCCAACCCAATAATACAGTGCATCAACACAGAGTGATAAACCGATGTATTTGAGATTGAATAGTTCGCAATGGGTTTAGTGTTAACAATGGAAATGGAATTGATTTTTAGGCTCGAGGTCCTAAGAAACATTTGAAGCGTCTCAACGCGCCTAAAGCATGGATGTTGGACAAATTGGGGGGTGTTTACGCCCCGCGCCCATCCACGGGACCTCACAAACTCAGGGAATCCCTCCCGCTTGTTATTTTCCTTCGTAACAGATTGAAGTACGCCTTGACCAACTGCGAGGTAACAAAAATCGTGATGCAGCGCCTGATCAGAGTGGACGGCAAGGTCCGCACCGACCCCAACTACCCTGCGGGCTTCATGGGTAAGTTTATAAAGTTGTATTCGCGTGTTTCGCAGATAACGAAAAGTGAGCATGGCCATATCGAAGCTGCGGTATTTTTCTGAAAAATATTGCGGTCAAACATTGGCCGATAGCAAATGAAAGCTCTTGACTTTGGTCACAGATCGAGTAGAATATTCTTTCTGTATTACCCAGAAAGTGCACATTCATTTAGGCGATTAATGAGATGTCTGTAAACAAATCACAATATTGGAGATATCAATCGAGTCGATCTTCTGTTATAGATGTTATCACTATCAACAAGACTGGTGAATTCTTCCGATTGATTTACGACGTTAAGGGACGTTTCACCACCCACAGGATTACCGCGGAAGAAGCTAAGGTACGTTAGCCACGAAGTTTGATTTAAAAGAATATTTTGGGCTTGATCGAATAGAGATATATCTTCCGTTACAGTATAAACTGTGCAAAGTGAAGCGCGTTCAGACCGGGCCAAAAGGTATTCCATTCTTGGTTACGCACGACGGTAGGACCATTCGTTACCCAGATCCCGTGATCAAGGTGAACGATACCATTCATCTGGACATAGCGACCAGCAAAATTTTGGATTCCATCCGATTTGATTCAGGTATTATATACAGGTACAATAAATCCGTATTTGTATTTATACTTCTATGAAGAGTATAAAGCTTGAATGTCCGTTTTACAGGTAATCTCTGCATGATTACTGGAGGAAGAAATTTAGGGCGTGTCGGCACAGTGGTTAATCGCGAGCGTCACCCTGGATCCTTCGACATTTGTCACATTAAGGACTCGCAAGGACACACTTTCGCCACGAGGTATATTTATTCGTATAACATCTTACATTTATTTCCCATTTGAGATTCTCGCGAGAGAGAATGAATGTAACGGCCATAATCGAAGCTATGATGTGTGTAATGGATATTGTAGTCAAAATTAGGCCAAGATGAAATTCCTTCATATTGGTCACTGGTTGCCTCACGCATAGGCTGTTCAGTATTACCCATTTAGGGAACAGAAACCCTTTAAAAATTAATTACCCGTCGCGCGTGATTGCGTTGAAACGTTACAACCAATTTTCTTTGTTTAGGTTGAACAACGTGTTTATCATCGGCAAGGGTACAAAGCCCTACATTAGCTTACCAAGGGACAAAGGTGTTAAGCTCTCGATTGCCGAGGAGCGCGATAAGAGGTTAGCAGCGAAGGGAGTGAATTAATTGTAAATTTTCAAGAAAATTCAATAATAAACCGAGAATTTCTTGGTGAATAAAAGACGTGCCTTCACCTACATCCCACACGCCAGTTGCCTTCGTACAGGAGCCATAGCCAGAACACATTAAAGAGGCAGGATAGGAGTACTCGTTTCACCAGTTTCTAGCGTAATTACATTCAGTATACGATTTTAAAATCTATTGTGACTATTAAAAATACCACTCTGGCTGTAAAAAAATGCAGCATGAACGTAGTAGTAGTAGAGAATCAAACTATAGTAGTAAATGCGAGACAGTAATGTGATCCGTTTATCACTTTAAGTAGGAAGAGGAAAGTTAGAGATTTATGAACGTCCGCGATCGATCATTTCCCTGGCAGCCAGATTTCAGTATTTAAGTCCAACGCCTTTCGCAGTATAGCATTACACTGTTCGTCTCTATACTTTTCATTCTTCTTCTTCACTTCTTTGGCAGCTTTCAAGTACCTGCGAGAAAAGATCGACGAGTGAGCCTCGCGCTCCTTGCGCGGTTAGACACATTTACTCGGGGGCCATTACTTCTGTATGCAAAGAACCGTGTTTTTGATCTCTTTCTCCAGAATTCGCGAGGTGTCCGACAGGGAGGACGGCCCGTACTCTGTCACGTTGTCGTCAGGCTTCGCCCGTGTTAGTGGATAAATGCGAACCCAGCCTCCTTCTTTCACGCTAGGCGTGCTCCAGTCCTTGCCATTATCCCATACCGATGTTTTATCGTGATTCTCTGGGTTGGTCCCTCGAAAACCCCGAGGAATATACTTGTCCACCAGCAGGGGGTTGTAGCGAGCCCACGCATTAGGGCAGTCGCTCAGAGTTGATTGTCTAAGCTGATCGTCGAGATTATTTAGTTGAGTTTAGTTACTGTTAACAGGGGCGGATTTGGAGGCTTGGCGCTCCATGGCTAACGAGCGTCTGCCGCCCGCGAAATATCAAATATTTTAATTTAAGGGGGGAGCCCTATTTAGAACGCTAGGAATAAGGTGATTCTTGGGAATTTTTTTTCTAAGAAACTGTTAAGCGGATCTTTTCCAAACTTTCGGGGTATTTTAGTTCACATTCAAACAATAAGAATTATTTTTTTACGTTACAAAGTGTTCGGTAGAAATCAGAGTTGGGCAAAATGTAATCTAATTACAACTTACAAATTGCGATTAAAATGCAATTGTGTAGTTGATTACACATTATTTTCTGTAATCGTTAATTTTAGGTAGTTGACCACAATTTTGTCAACTAAATAAATTAACGATTACAGAAAATAATGTGTAATCAACTACACAATTACATTTTAATCGCAATTTGTAAGTTGTAATTAGATTACATTTTGCCCAACTCTGGTAGAAATGCAGATGTGTGACCACGTTCGTTTGGACTCGAGCGCCGAAGTTGCAAATTGGCGATTGTAATGGTGGTCCCATTTCTTCCCTGAAATAAAAAAACCAAGGATTTTCTTATTTCTAATATAATTACATTGTCGATGAACCTAGCAAACGAAAAAAAAGTTAAAAGTTGGCAAATTGGTGGGACTTGAAAGAAAAAGTTACGATTCTGCCCCAAGATATTTCGTACCATTTATGGAAAAAGAGTTGTTCAATTCAATGTATTTATCAATGTCTTGGGTTCATCGACAATGTAATTATACTAGAAATAAGAAAATCCTTGGTATTTTTATTTTAGGGAAGAAATGGGGCCACCATTACAATCTCTAATTTACAACTCCGGCGCGCGGGTCCTAACGAACGTGTTCATATATCTTCATTTCTACCGCTCACTTTGTAACGTAAAAATTAATTTTTATTGTTTGAATGTGAACTAAAATACCCTGAAAGTTTGGAAAATATCCGCTTAACAGTTTCTTAGAAAAAAAATTCCCAAGAATCACCATATTCCCAGCGTCCTAAATAGGGCTCCCCCTTAAAAGGATCGAAACAATTTCAAAATTAATTCGCTGTATAAAAAAGATGTGAATTGTTTTTAAAGTTGTCTGAAGCCTGCCTCTGTGTTTAATTTAGCCTACACACAAAGCCGCCCCTGACTGTTAATACACTTTCCGCGAATATTTTAGTCAAACACGTACAGTAGGCCGAAGTTCCGTGCATAGGTTTAGAAAACCATCGGTCTCCCGTCCAGTTTTCGACTTTTTCTTCACGTTCCGACCTGTACAAAACTTGGAAGACACTTCGACCTCGTCATCGACGGGGTTCGACCATATGGTGAACAGAGAGAGTCCAGTGTTACATACCGGAAGACCTAGTAAATCGAACAAATCGTGCAACAGGGGTTTCTTCACCTCCGAATCGATCTCGCAGTCGTTGCTCAAGGCTGGGCTGAGATTGACCTATTAGAATTTCCACACGTTAGCGCATGTGTTTCTGTCTTCAGGTACGAGCCTCGCGTCTGTTCACCTCGAGTAGCCACGGCTTCAGATTTTTGTCGATTAATACGTCGAATCCAAAGAACTCGAAGCAATTGGAAGATTTCGGTATGCTCGCGGCTTGGCTCAGTATCGTCAGGCTCACCAAGCAGGCAATCTTCTGCCAGAGGAACCAATCGGAGTAGCCAGCCTGCTCGAAATATCTTCTCAATTGTCTGAACGTCCACTTGCAGCCTACAGAAATTATGATTATGTTTATTAGGTGTACGGATGTTCGGAGTACATGATAATATCGCACCAGAGCCGACTCGTTCCTTCTTCTCCGCGTATCCAGGGCCCAGCTTATTCAAAGAGAAGTTGGTGAGGTGTCTGAAAGGGTCGTTCAGGTGTTCCAAGGAGAATTTCTCCGTGGCGAAGCGCGCCAGGCCTTCCTTGTACAAGTAGATCGTGAGGGGGCGATACGATGGCACGCAAACGTACAATCTCAAATCGAACTTGTAGCCCCCGATTAGAAGAGGGTTCTCTATGTACCGTTGCACCACCGCCATACTGTCGTACGTTAAGTCGCTCAGTTTCTGGAAAACAACGTACCCGAAAGTTCCAAGGAAACATTTGGTACCGGGACTAGCATCCTTTGAGGGGAGAACCTGGTTTAGGACGCTGAGAAAACGCAATTTTCGCGAATTTTTTCAACACAGAAAAATAAAGTCTATCTTTCCAAAATTTTAAGGGTATTTTAATATATATTTATATAACACAAAACAAATTTTAATTGAAAAATTTCAAGTTCATCGGGTTGGAACTGATTAATCATTGGTATGCTTCGCCACTGGAAAAATGGAGGTTTTAATTCTTGCCCGAAATCAAGAAATCGAATTTTTTCTTAATTTTTGCGAATTTGCATTGTCGCTGATCTAAGTAAATAAGAAAAGGTCCCGCCCGGACGCGTGTATACTGCGAGACGCATAACTCTTTGTGCTTTCGAAATACTTCGAATTCCACTCTGAAACTTTAGGAATACATTCTCTAACAAGGGAACACCGCGAACCCGGACTCACCGATTGGAACGCAACTTTGTGGGTTTTTAGAGTGACTCAAAACAAGAACAACTGTGTTTCATTTGGGCCCTATCGCCATTTAAGGGGATGAAAACTAACCTCAAAGTCAAATTGGCACTTCAACTTTTACGCGTAACTCTCAAACTACAACAGACAGAAAAAAATGTTTCAAACAAAAGTGTGCAATGAGCACTGCAAACTTGCGTTAACAAAATTTTGAAAAGAGTTTAAAAAAAAAATACCTGAACGAAAAAAAACTTTTTTCCAAATTTTGTTAACGCAAGTTTGCAGTGCTCAATGTACCATTAAACTTTTGTTTGAAACATTTTTTTCTGTCTGTTGTACTTTGAGAGTTATACGCGAAAAAGTGGAAGTGCAAATTTGACTTTGAGGTTAGTTTTCACCCCCTTAAAGGACGATAGGGCCCAAATGAAACACACCGTTGTTCTTGTTTTGAGTCACTCTAAAAACCCACAAAGTTGCGTTCCAATCGGTGAGTCCGGGTTCGCGGTGTTCCCTTGTAAGAGCATTACTATCGATTAAAGCAAAAAAAAAAAAAATCGAAAATTTCGACCCTCTAAACCAGGTTCTCCCCTTAAAAGATGCCTACGCGAAACAGAAAGATCCCTTTCCCTTTGCTCTGGCCGACCGGCTTGCAGATCCAAACTCTGTCGTCCTTCTCGCAACGGCTGCATTCCTCCGCCAGTTTCGTGTACTCCGAGGGCAGGTTGTACCCTACGGGACTAACGCGATGCATTCCGCAATTTGATAACGATCGAGCAGCATTCCCGTGATCAGTTAAGCGGGTTCTAGGTCGTACCTGAAGTCGTAGACCGAGCCGTGCATCTTCTTCATACACCTCAGGTGGCGGATGAGATTGTCCTTCCTGCATATCGAGCTGCCTTTCGGGATCCTATTGACGAACTGTAAAAAAGAATCCGTAACTTTGGTAAGTGGACGGGGACGGGCGGTGGAGTATCCATCGTCCAGCGTAGCAGTAGATCTAACAGAAAGACACCACTGTCGATTGAGTGAATCTCTTTTAGAAATAGCGCACGAACACTTGTGTTTCGAAGCAGCTAGCGCAAACTTAAATGGTAGTTAATGGTAGCTCGATGAGCAGGCTCTGTGCATTCTTGCAAGCGTGTGCGTTGAAACTTCGGTGTAACTTTTAGGAGAATGCGAGAGAACCGGATGCATTGTTACCTGCCAGGGGAGTAATGGCCTGTATTGGGGTAAAGGGAAACCACCGGACCGCCACCACAAATTCCATCGATCTTTGAATACATTATTGTCGCCGGTGTACTCTCTCCAGCCACGTTCCGTGCAAACCTGCGAAGACGTCCAAGGTAGGATTCATGTTTTCTTTTGTGGAAGGAGAGACCTAAAGTGCTAAATAAGTGCTGAAAGAAGCACCTATTAACCCGGAATATTACGCGTTCCACGACCCCCGAATCGTGCACGCGAATGGCGAAGAGAACGCCCTTGATTTATTTGTCGTGTCGTTAGGGCATTAGGAATGCCTGCTTTCGATACCGAAAGCGAGCCAAGGTCCCTAATTACAATTAAATCGCCAGGTTATCCACTATCATTGTTGCGATAGCCTACTTTTATTACTCGCCCCCTAACGACCGTGCAACATTTTCTTGCAACTTCCTGATCGATCCGCCCGCGAAGGGACGTCGACACCATTCACACTCTGTTTCACCAGAATTCAGATCGTTTCCCTTTGCTGCTGCAGTTCCGCTCGCGTATTAAATTTTCATCAAACGCTGAAGCAAATGGAACGATGGCGACAGAAAATCAGCGATCTATCTTGCACTCTAATTATAAACGATCAGCAAGCTTTGTTGTCACGGTAGCCTGGTCTCCTTACCCAGAATACTTAGCGGAATAATTTTTGCGCAACCGAGCGCCCTACTATAAACTCATTTCGAATAACAATCGAATTCCTTCCGCGCATCTCAGCACCGCGATATTCTATTCCGTTTAAGGGGTAATGCAACCTTAAAAAAATCTGGAAAATATATTTTCTTGTTTATCTTTATGCATATCATAAGAAGCTTATGTTACATTTGTACTTATATAATAGTTGTGTCACTGATTCATCACTGTCCAGCCCAAACCGCTGACCCTAGAAACATGAAATTCGGAGGGTATATTCCTTTTGCGACGTAGGTGCTGGATGAGAAGGGATTTTTTGAAATTCCAACCCGACGGGGGTAAAAAGGGGTGAAATATGTTTTCTCGGACTCCTTATTATTTCTTAGGCCCGATTAGATATCAACTTGGTTTTTACTTACAAATGTTACCCGCACAAATGCCTAAAAAACAATTTCAGGGTTTTGTCCTAATCAACCCCTAAGGGGGTGAAACGGGGTGAAATATATTTTCACGGATTCCTTAATATCTCTTAGGCCTGATTAGATATCAACTTAGTTTTTACTCCGAAAGGTTACACACGTAAATGCTTAAAAAACAATTTTAGGATTTTGCCCTAATCAACCCCTAAGGGAGTGAAACGGGGTAAAATATGGTTTCACAGATTCCTTAATATCTCTTAGGCCCGATTAGATATCAACTTAGTTTTTACTCCGAAAGATTACCCACGTAAATGCTTAAAAAACAATTTTAGGATTTTGTCCTAATCAACCTCTAAGGGAGTGAAAGGGGGTAAAATATGTTTTCACAGATTCCTTAACATCTCTTAGGCCCGATTAGATATCAACTCAGGTTTTACTCCGAAAGATTACCCACGTAAATGCTTAAAAAACAATTTCAGGATTTTGCCCTAATCAACCCCTAAAGGGGTGATTAGGGGTAAAATATATTTTCAAGGATTCCTTAATATCTCTCAGGCCCGATTAGATATCAACTTAGATTTTACTCCGAAAGGTTACCCACGTAAATGCTTAAAAAACAATTTCAGGATTTTGCCCTAATCAACCCCTAAGGGGGGTGTGAAAACGGGTGAAATATGCTTTCATGAAGTCCTTAATATCTCCTAGGCCCGCGGGGGTATTTACTAGTTTCTAATAAAGTCCACTAATTTCTTTAAAACCACAAACTCTCTTTAAGAAAAAGGAGGACACAGTATCGCACGTGCCTTCACGTGCGGTGGACGATTAAGCGGCCCTCCCCCGATCGGAAGCGGTTAAACGGAATTGCGTGAGGGGCAATTGCATAATCTTAAACACGGTTACGACTTGGCACTGGGGAATCCTGTTAGCAAGGGGTGGTCGAGGGTAGGTTCGTGCATGTCGGGGGGGGGAAAAAAAACGACCACCCCCGGTCTGCCGTGCGCCTCGACGACTCTATTCTTTGCCCTTTTACATTATCGCATGTCGCACTTACTTAATAGCCGCGGTTCTAAATGCGGCGCCACGCAAAAGCGCGTCGCCGTCCCGTTCTGCTCTGCAGGTATGCACGTGCATATGTTCACCGCGTACGTACCTTGACAAGTATTCAGTTCAAGGGCACGGCTAAGTTTGTAATCGTGCCGAACGAATTGCCGAGCGACATAAAAGCGCGATAGGGGAGGGCATCCGACATTTACGTGCACACACGCCACGCGTACACATTGTGGCTTCGTACAGAAGCGCCTTCCTCATTTTTCTACCCCTTTAGCGGCGAGCCGGGCTACTCGATATCGATATTCTTTGCGCTACTATGTAGCCAGGTAGAGGTGCACGTCGGCGGAGTACCTTTAGGTGCAAAGAGGCTTGCTTCTCGATATCGAATTACTCTTAGGAATTGCTTGAACGGTTTATACCTGTATGAGGAGATGCGGTCCTGTGCCATTGTCGTTAAGTCTGAACACGAAGGGCCCGTCCAAGTATTTCACTGCCATGCCGAAGCATGGCACTCTCTGGAGGGGCTTTCGAAGACAATCAGGCTAGTAGATCACGACATAACTCGACGGACGAGCCTTCACGCTGCTGTTAGGGAACCGAATGGGGTCCTGCGCCCTTACCTGCGAAATGATAACTAAACTATGGTCAACTCCTCTCCACGGTGCAGTACTGGAAATGTTGCATCACTTGGATATTAAAGCACGTTATTATCACTTGTACCTTTATCAAGAAAATATTGCAGAAATGTGCAGCTCACTATCCAAGGTGAAATGAAATGCGATAAATATTTCCAGTACCGTATCTTCCCATACTTCGCGTTCGTAAAGAGCTAGTTACTGTACACTTATGCCCGAGTCCGAGAATTCCAAGATCTGCTATTCGCATTTAAATGTTGAGCCGGAAGAACATCCTCGAGGCTCCTCGTCTCTAGAGCAAGTTCCCTTTCAGCGGATAATGCGAAGTGGCATTCTTATTGCCTCGCGGTCTTCGATATTCGAATTGTCCGGATGGAAGCACATGCAGGCGAGCCGGAATCTCGGTTGCCACTGATGCACCGCCACGTTTCGGTCTACGCAATCGCTTTGACCTGGTCGCAGGTGCGCAGGTTGCCCGTATGCCGGATTCCTCGGTGCTCTCCAGCTTTTATGGGCCTTCGGTGGACACCGCGACAACCGCAAGGGCACCGGAAGTCTGCCAAGTCGCCGGGCTCCCGAAAGAATTCGGCTGATAGCAGCTCGCAGATCGTTATCGCGGGCACGCGACTCCGCGGCGGTGGTATTTATCAGAATCGATACGAAAAATAGTGCGAGTGATGTTTAGCAAAAGCCTCCCTACCCTCGTTCCCTTATCTAACCCTTTCGTTCGTCAAGCCCACTCGTACGCACCCCCGAAAGTCTGTTGATTGAGCGAGCGGCGAGGCTCTGAGGTCTAACGGAAGCTCCTTGACATGCCTATTCTCGCGGGTGTATTAATAGGTTGTACGTGTTCATTGAAGACCGCGGCGATGACGTATCTGTTGCAAAAAGATTGGCCAGAAAAATGTCTCGCGTGTCTGGCTTCGGAGGTAGGAGGTACCGCAAGGTTACTTTAACGACAGATCGATGGAACGTCCCTTTACGGAGAGCCACTTCCTTGTTAGAGGCGAAACGGTTACGCGACTCCGTCACGTGTCTTAGATTCCTCAATGCACACGGGAGCCCTTGCCCTTGCGGATCGAGCCGCGTCGCCGCGGAAAGGGGCACTCTCCGTGATATCGAAACACTCGCTTGTTTCTCGCTTCGTCTGGCGGCTATCTTCGTTCCGCGGCTTCTCTTCTGTAGGGCTGCAACTATTCGATTAATTTAATATTCGAACTTTGAATATTTGAGTATTCGAATGTTATTATTGGAATATTTAAGTATTGGAATACTATTCGAATATTTCAGTATTTGTGTGAATTATAAATCCAAGTTCTTTACGTTCATTTTTTTACAAAGCTTTTATTTAATTTTAGTTGTGAGTTCGTTAGTTTGTTAGGGTGAAATCTTGTAAGCTAATTTTAACCCCATATGAATAATGTTGAATGGCAATAATTGGCCGGCCGGCCGGCGACTATTTTATAACCATGATAATTATAACCATTATAACCGTCATTTTTAAAAAAGATTCAACATCGACATAATTATAGTACAATTAAATAAAAAGAAGAAGTACTATTAGGTATGTTACATTGTATAGTTATATTTTAAGTTTCTTGTGATTTGAATTTTAATTGGTGTATTCAAATTCAATTTGATTATTAAATTTATTTAATTAAATTGGAATTAAAAATGAAATTTGATTGAATTAATTGGATTCTTCAAATTTAATTTGATTACTGAATTTATTTAATTCAATTCAAGTTAAAAATTAAATTGTGATTACCTATATAGTTGATAAATTGTATAAATTTGGAATTTTTTAGTAGAATTGAATTACCCTACAGTAAAAAATGACCAAAAGTAAAAAAGGGTGATAAATATGGGAAAAAATATACAGATGGACAAGTCATACAAGCATACATAAGATATATCCATTTTTATTGAATAATTTTAATCCCATTTCTATCATCAAATCATATAACATTTTCTTTTAGGTTACATTAGGTGTCAAATAGCGGCCAATCACTGTCGAACCGATCGGACAACTACTGTCATGACCATGCCAATAACTATATTTCTTCGTAGTCAACACATTTTTTGTATATTTTTGTAAATTCTTTCTTATTTTATAAACTCTATTTATTTTTATATTATTAGGTTTTTTTCGTACTTATTTATATTGATTTTCATTTAAAATTTACTAAATTCATATTTATAATTCACTATTTATGTGACACTCTTACTTAAGTAACCAGCCATTGTACTCTTTACCCTATGCGTGCAAAGTTTCAAGTCGATCGAATATGTTGAAGTGGGTCAAAATTATCTCACAAGATTTCAGCCTGACAAACTAACGAACTCGCAACTGAAACTAAATAAACGCTGGTAAAAAAATGAACCCAAAGAACTTGATTTATAATTCAGTATTCGAATAGTATTTGGTTACGTGGATATTCGAATTATATTCGCCAAATAATTCAGCAGCCGAAGTATTCGAGTACTCGAATACCGAAATATTCGACAAACAGTCCCAGCCCTACTCTTGGGGAGGAAGTAATTGGACACCGGGAAGCTTTATATACATGAACAGTTTATTTTATTGTAAGCAACACGTAACACGGATACAAAGGCTCGTGCGGTATTCAGCCGGCGATCGATCTAGTTAACATGTAATCACAAATTGCACTCGTTGCGATCGAGCATCGAGCGTCGGGGATCGTTGCCGCCCCTCCTCGGATTCCTTCGAACGCGTTCCCTTACGTGCTAAGTTACGCAACGTCTATTTGCAATGTCGTCCTTCGACCCGCGAGTGTCGGCTACAGCTACTGTCTGACACGAGCCCGGCGAAGATGGCACAGAAATCGGTAACCTTGTCTAAAATTATAATGGCAATCGCTATCAAGTCCCTCGATCCTCGAAGCCCCGCACACCCGCGCGCACCCTGAAAACGTGTTTCAAGCGATTCAAGTCCAGGCAACGTGTTCTTGTCACAAGTGATTTTTATTATCCCGTACAGAGGTTCTACGTGTAAACAGCTCTCTCGTGCTCGCCGAACGTTCCGTCGTACCGAGTGAAACGAAACGAGTATCTCCGGGTTAGAACACCGCCGATAGATGATCTGCGACGAGGTTCGCGTGCACGAGGATCACAAGGCAGGTCCCTCCATTCGATAAAGGTAACAAGTGTCCCCGACGAAACGTTTCCCTGGTAATTAGCCGTGGTAAATTAGCGGTCTCGCGAATAAACAAGCCGTGGCGGTTCGTGCGTCGAATACGCCAGCACGGTTGTCCTCGAAGCATTTTCGTGACGACGCGCCGGATGCGCCGCCGCTTGTACGAAATATGTGATAATGCCGGTAATACTAATTGCTCGGGTGACCTTTGCGTGATTTGCCGCAGGGGACCAAGTCTGCGCCGGTTCCCTCCGCCGTTGCAGAATTTTCTGCGGCAGCGCGATTTTACAGAGGCATTCGAGGCCCGATTAGTCGCGTCCCAGGACGGAAACCGCGATCTAGAAAGAAGCACGCGCGCCTCCCGATACTTTACGGCCTTCCCGCGAGCTCTCCATAACATTGAGAAGCTAATTTAAGAACCGCGCTCGGGTTTCCCGACGCGATCGTACCTGGACCGCGATCCTGGATGCACGAGGGACGCCGCCTCGGCGACTTCGAGGATCCCTGCGCCGTTGACCGAGGCCGCGGCAGCAGGCGATAGCGTTAAATTATCGAGGAAGTAGAATTAGATCGATAGAATTAGTCCGCGTTGTTCTATTAGCGTACTCGTTCGCAATAAATACGTTCGTTGTTCGTCTTATTATTATACTTCGTCGGCGGCCAGGGCCGTCTCTCGTTTGTGTTAGTTCTGAAACTGTCGTCGACCGAATAGATACAAGAAAAGAACAAGAAAATAATCACGGTAAAATACAATTCGTGCAATAGGAATTCGTGCTCGTTAAGCTAAGATGCGCGTCTTCTCCGCAATTTTTTTCCGCTTCCCCCCCCCCCCCCCCCCCCCTATCTTCCGCCTGCCCCTCACTCCATCGTCCCTTTCGTTTCGCGCGTTGGGGTGGAGGAGGTGGTTTTTAACGCGCGTGATTCTTGCAGAACGGGCGACCGCCCTTCGCGTAGAAGCTCTGGCCCTCGAGGTTCTTCTTGCACATCTGTAACACATCCCACGGAATCGTTTAGATTTAGAATCTTCTCGCAGCGAATGGTAGATTACCGAATGTCACGCAGTTGAGATAACTGCGGCAGCTCGCGCAATTATTGCAAAGGGGGGGGGGGGGGGGTTGCACGTAATTGCGCGATTTGTTTCTTCGGTATTCTTTGGGGGAGATCGATCGGTTTATTTCGAGAAACGTTCTAGCGGTAATTGCGTACCGTGCAGTTGAAACACTGGCTGTGGTAATTATTGTTCAGGGCCTCCACCCAGCGATCTCCAGCTTCGACTGGGAATCCGCACGCGAAACACTTTGTCGTGAACAGCTCGTTCCAATCTGCCCCGGGAATGGAAAGAAATATTTAGCCTTACGCGCCTTTATTTTAATAGATGGGAAAGAATATCGCACTAACCAGCTTCGCAGTAGGGCAGTCCCTCTTCCAGGAAGAACGGGCTGTTGCCGAATAGCTTGCCACAGTAGGAACATTTGAAGCAGTCAGGGTGGAAATGCTTTCCAATCGCGTTCAAGCAATCCTGAAACATAAAAGAGCGTTCAGCGAGCCTCGTAGAGATGGCGTGAATAATTTTTACAGTCAAAGCGTTAGTTAGTCAGTGTATGCGCACTGTGATTTGATTGGCTAACGTATTCACATATATTATATTTATTAAGGGGTTAGGACACAGTAACCGGCCAAGAAAGCAGACGATTTTTAAACGACGATAATAAGAAAAGTGAACAATCGATTAATATAAGGTTTTGTGTTTTAGTTCACTATATTATGAACTATAAGAAAAGCATATAATATTTACAAAATAGCATTTGTACGCCGTGCAATGTCTCCATTTAAAATGTCCATTTTTTTTCGGACGGCCAACTGGTGGGCCGGATTCCGGCAAATCGGATGAACTTTAACAAAAATCCCAAAAATGTCATAAACTATAATATATTTCCTAAGCATTGACGATCCAACATTTAAAATTTTTTAATTATAGTACAAAATATAAACAAAAAGATCACACACTTTTGTCGAAATTTGATCATTATTTTTCAAAAACATCGGCCATTTTGTCAATTTTCGCAAAAATTGAAATGTTGGATCGTCAATGCCTAGGAAATATATTATAGTTTATGACATTTTTGGGGTTTTTGTTAAAATTCATCCGATTTGCCGGAATCCGGCCCACCAGTTGGCCATCCGAAAAAAAAATGGACATTTTAAACGGAGACATTGCACGGCGTACAAATGCTATTTTGTAAATATTATATGCTTTTCTTATAGTTCATAATATAGTGAACTAAAACACAAAACCTTATATTAATCGATTGTTCACTTTTCTTATTATCGTCGTTTAAAAATCGTCTGCTTTCTTGGCCGGTTACTGTGTCCTAACCCCTTAAGTAAAGTGAAGAACCATTCGTTATATTTAAATAGATCAAGAACGATTAAGTTCGTTCAAAATATATAATTTAGATTCTATAAGAACAGTAAGGAAACGGTTGAAAATGTTTTGAGAGATAAAAATAAATAAAAAGCGCCTTCAAAAAAATAAAAATGCACTGAAAAGTGAAAAATAAGTTTATTCCTTATTTAATCTATGACTCTCAATTTTTTTTATGTCGGCGCCTCATCATTTGTACTGTGCAAATCTGGCGCCGATTTAAAAAAACTGGAAGTCATAGATTAAATAAGGGAAAAACTTATTTTTCAGTTCTTAGTGCATTTTTATTTTTTTTGAAGTCAGTTTTAATTTTTTTTTAATTTTGTATTTTTTTCCATTTTGTAGTTGTATAACTAACATTTATTTTAAAAAATATGGGCAGGACTACAAAAGGAGCTACTTGTAAAAAAAAAGGACCGTTTGCTAGAAACGGAAGATTCCAATAATGATGAAACAAATTTCTTATTTTTGGTGTAACGTCAAAACTGCTGAACCGATTTTGACCATTCTTTCTCCACGACCTAAGTCGATTGAAACTAAACTAAATGCAATAAATTTCACGAAAATCGGTCCAGTAGTTATCGAGAAATTCGCGGACAAACATAATACATGCAAACACATCGAACTAAGAATTTCTTTCTTTTTGAAGTCGGTTAAAAACCAGGAATCACTGTGAATCAACGTGATTGAGAACGAACATGATCGAATTACTCGTGATTCACAAATAATAGTTTTAGCCATCACTACTCGAACGACTCTCCATCGATTCTTTCCATACTTACTCCTTTGATCTTGTTGTTGCATTTGCCGCAAGCCGGCGCGATGAAGCGCTCGAAACAGTACTCGCAATAGAGCTGTCCCTTTTCTTCCACGAACCCTATGTCCTGAAGCGGTCGACGACATTGAGTGTTCACGCAAACGAAGTGGTCCGGGCACCAGATCTGCCCCAGGGCGGTGATAAACGGCCCCCTGTACAATTCCAACGATTAGTCTCCGCGTGGTTCGCGAGGATTCTTGGTGTATGAAGAAGCAGAGAATGAAGCACAGCAAACGACAGTTAAGGCAGAGTTTCTGAATCGGCTTGTATCATATTGCCTGCTTGAAAGTCGAGTTGGATAGAAGACTCGTGGCTGTTACGAACCTTAAGCACTCTTTCTCGTTATTACAGCATACTGGCTTTATCACGAGACCGTTCGACTTGCGATTAGTATTTTCTTCGTTAGCTGTTAACATCGTGCAAAGTAAACACTGTTAATCACGTCAGAACAAGGTAACGAATTACAGTTGCTATCAGATTAAACGACAAAATAAAAAGGACACACACACAACAACAAAAAAAAATCAATCTTGCCGACCACTGGCGGGTGCGTTCGGCGGTGGACACAGAAAGCGGCTCAAGTGGGACACTTGATCGACGATCTATCGACGTTCAAACTGAAAACGTGTAGAGGCGCAACACACTGGGGTACTGGAGGACCAAGCGGGCGCAAGGGGGAACTGAGAACTCCAAGAACTCCACACGGGGGATGAGAGAAGCGCGAGGGGATCGTCGGTACTGGCACTACTGTACAGAGACGAGCAGAGTGGGCTGTAGGAAGAGGCAAAGACGACAAGGTACACTGGAGAGACAGATACAGAGAGAAAAGAGAGAAAAGAGCACACCGGTGAAGAACGGGGAGTGTACCTGACGTAAGAGTTGCAATGGGCGCAGAGGGGCACTCGCGATCCCGGTCCAGATGCTTGATTCAGTATCCCCCGTCCACGCTTCGGCGCGGTGCTGCCAGCGAAGGATCCGCTCTTGGACCCGGCGCCGCCGAGGCCGCCGACTCCGGTACCTAGATCCGGGTGGGATGACAAATTTGGTGGGTCTACTAAACTCTGGGCAACACTAGAGGGAGTACAGTGGATACCGTCCTGGCAGTGATTCTGGGTCTGACGTTGACCGGCCGACTGGCAGCAGGTCTCGGCGGAACAGTAACTCTTGGTCTTACAACAGTAGCTTTTGGTCTCGCAGCAGCTCTGTGTCTGGCATTGAGCTTGGCTTTGAGCCTGGGGCTTGTACAATTGCACGGTGGGGACGTGACGGCCGTTCTGGCCCGTCTTGGCGGTCAGTCGCGCGAGCTGCCCGCTCAGGTTAGTGCGAGGCTTGTGGATCGGCTCGAAGGAGCTTCTGGTCTGCGGGGCGGGCGCGGCGGGGGTCTCGAATGGTAGGGGGATCTGGGGGAAGGGTAGCTTGGACTTGGAGGGTGGCAGGCCAGGCTTGGTGCACGGTGCGACGCACACGGAGCCGTCGTCGCAGGGCGCCACGCAGATGCCGGATTCGGGGCAGTTGAGGGGGATGTCGATGTCGCAGGCGGATTCGCGGCCGCAGCGGCCGGAGGGTTGGCCGCAGGCTCCGGTCTGCATGCCGAAGCAGGGAGAGACGCAAACTCCGGAGCGATCGGAGGTCGGCACCACGCAGACGCCTGATTGCTGGCAGCATGGGTTCGGTCCTTCGCAGGGCACCACTACTACGCCAGCCTTGGTGCCCTGGTTGGAGACAGCTTTGCAGGGCAGCACGGTCACCCCGGTATCTGGACAGGGTTTCGGAGCGGGGGTGGCGTAGCTGACGTGGCGCACCTCGGTCGAGCTGCTGTAAACAGGCTTCACGGAAGCGGTGGCCTCCGTGCAAGCCAGTGGGCAGGGCAGAGAAGGCTTCGAGGGGCTGGTCTGGCTGATGGCGCAGACGCTCTTCACTGGTTTCTCTCGAGGCTCTGGCAGAGGCTTCGAAGGGACCCTTCTCTCGCACCTCTCGAAGTCTTCTAGTACTTCGAGGGACGTCTTCACCGTGGACATCTTCTCCTCGTTCGTCTCCTCGCTGGTGATGAAGCGTTTCTCCTGGTACTGGGCGTGAATGGCGTCCGTGGGTCCGCGGTCCGGGTCGTCGGTCTGCTTCTCGTCGAAGTCCACCGTCTTGCTGGCAGCGTACTGCGCCGACTTGTGCCCCACGTCGGTGTCTTCCTCGAGCTTGTACGAGACGCTCTTCTTCGTGGGGAAGTGCGCGGCGTTACGCTTCGGCGGCGGAGGAGGGTCGTCCCTGATTCTGGGAGCGTGAGCCTTCGCGTAGCAGGTGGGGGCTTCCGGTGGCCCGTGAGCTGGCGACTTGCACCTTCCTGGTGTCGGAGTCGGTGTTCTGGCAGGCTCGTAGGTGCTGCTCTCCACCGCGCCCTTCCTCATGGCCACCAGGTGCCTCTGGTACGAGGGGATGGTGTCCGGCTTCTTCAGGGAAGCCGTTATGCACTTGTTGCTCGGGGTTGGGGGCCGGGACCGAATCGGCGACGGGGAAGAGTCTCTCAAACGGTAATCGGGCGGCGGGGTGGGCAGCGGGCGAGGCTTGCACGGCTTAGGAGAGGGTGGCGGTCGAGTGGCCTTTCCATCCCCGTAGAGGATGTCGGCTGGCGGACAGTAACCGCCAGCGTCTTGAAGCGCAGGCGTCCCGGAGCGACTGGCGATGTTCTGGTCCTCGGGGCCGATCTCGCGACTCAGAGGAGTGTAGGAGCGCTCCGGGGCGATCATCAGAGCCTGCTGGAACGGAGAGATCGGTCGAATATACGGGGGAGGTGGCTTGGGTCGGCACCTGTGGTCCAAGTATATCGTCTCCTCCGTGAACACCTCCTTCACGCTGGAGGATGTGCTGAGGGGCGTGAAGGATCGCTCCGGCGCGGTCGTCAGGGCATTCACCATCTCGGACTTCCACTCTTTAGGCGTGGAATTCTGAAGCGCCGAATGTGGTATCGGTTTCGGACCCGTGTCGGTTTGCTTCATGAACTGCACGTGCTTCTTGTTGGTCTCCATGATCTCTTGCGTCGGAGGGTACTTGGAGCAAACCCGTCGCTCTTTGGACGACTGCTGGTCCCTCAGGCTCTGATGGACCTCGACCTGCTCTCTTAAACTCTTCCTGCGCTCGTCCTCGATCTCTCCTCGCTTCCTCACGCGCTCCTGCACCAACACCTCCTCCGTGATCTCCTCGTAAGTCTCCTTGATAAGCTTCTTGCGTCCAGGGGTGTCACCCTCAGCCTCCGTCACTCTTTCCTCGCGGACGACCGTTCTTCCCAGCGGCTGCTCTCGAACTTCCTCTATTTCCTCTTCGAAAGTCACGTGCCTGCTGCTCTCCTCCTCTTCCAGCTTCCTTCGTTCCTCCTCCTCTTCCAGCTTCCTTCGTTCCTCTTCCTCGCGCCTTCTCCTCCGCGCCTCTTCCTCCTCGCGCTTCTTCCTCTCCTCCTCTTCCTGCTTACGTCTCTCCTCCTCCTCCTCCTCCCTCTTCCTCTCCTCCTCCTCCTGCTTAGCCTTCTCCAGCAACTGTTGCACGTCCACCGCCGAAGTCACCACCTCCGCGGACTCCACCACCGTCTTCTCCTCGGACGTCTCTTCGACCTCCCTCTCGATGTGCGTGGTGGTCCTCCTAGTGTGGCTCTCCTCGGACTCCTCCACCATGGGCGTGCTGGGCCTCGCCGGGGACGGGGACACGGTCTTCTCGAACGTTCTCATCTGCTTCACGTGAACCCCGTTCACGTCCTCCTCCGACGTCTCCGTGACAAAGTCGTGCTCCCCTCTGAGCCCCTTGGCGTCGTCGTCCTCGTCGGCGATCTCATCCGCGGGCCTCAGGTCCACCGTCTCTTTGTCGATCTCCGTGACCTCTTCCGTAGCCTCCTCTTGCTTCACCGTGTGCTGGATCGGCAGGGGCGGCTTGTCGCAGATGGTCTGCTCCCGCCGACAGACCGTCGAGTGGTAGGAGCGATGCTCCTCTCTGAACGGCTGATTCATCTCGCATATTTTCTCCCGCTGGCAGATCTCCTTGGAGTGGAACTTCTTGCACACCTTGGGAGGCTCGGTGGATCCGTAGGTCTGCTGGTAGAGGTTGTTGCCCGTGGTGACGGTGGCGGTCCACGGTTTCGGAACCGGCTGAACGATTCTCGTGGGCGTTAAGGACCTCCTGACGCTGTCGGTGGAGCTGGCCCTCGAGGTGATCTCGCCCCTCGACTGTCTACCGGCGGTCTCCACCAGCTCCACCTTTCTGTAGACAGGACCCGGACAGCTGACTCGGTCCATCGGGTCCTCGTCGAAGCTGTAGCAGTAACTACTGGTCACTCTCTCCACCTCGCGGTCCGTGCTCTCGCACCTCTTCCGCGCCAACGCCTCCTCTATGCAGGCCTTCTTCTCTTTCACCGCCTGCCTGCTCCTCCTGTCCAGGCTGGGATTAGGATCGATATACAAGGGACTAGCGGTGGGATAGGTGATCTCCTCGATCGGCTTCGGGGGCGGCCAGCTGAGGCTTTTTGTTTTCACGGAGCTCGGGCGGTACTCGCTCTTCGACTCCTCGACGATCTCGTAATAATAAGACTTTTCGTGGCTTTCCGTCGAGCTTTCTGGGATCGGTCCGGGGTAAACGGAGGCTCACAGGGGCAAGGGGCACGGTTGAAAGCGTACATAGGCGACATACAGACACAAGATACACAGAACGATTTGTAAGACGTGCGTTTTGACGAACATAGGCGAATGGGTGGGTCGTTGGGGTGAGTTAGAAAGAACGAAAAAAAAACAAAGAAATCAGCGGTGAATAAGAAGCACATTGGAGGGAGCGTGCCCGCGATCCCGCGGGTCCAATAAGTATCTTGGGAGACATCTCCCATTTCGGGGCACCAATGGCCAATCCGTTTCGAGTATCTGTTTGGATCCAGCGGCTGGATCGCGAGCACCTCCAGGATGCTAAATAAAAAAGAAGCGCAACTTAAAACCGAAAGAAAGCTATTTATCGCTAGCCGGAGTCACGAGAGTGATCCTGTCTCCTGAGAAGCTGAAGCTGATCATTTAAACGATTAATCAACGCGTCGGCTAAGCGTTACGAGCGAGCAGCGGCAGTTCGCGGGCCCGTTCGCCAGTCGAGCGCTCTGCCGCGCTCTGACAAAGTGCCCGCGGGTCCGATGACGAAGCGCAGACTCTAGAGCTTTAGACGATCGTGTGAAAAATAAAAAAAAACGGGGAACGCGTGAGCTACGGGCGCCCCGGGTCGTCGAGTTCCCTCTGGAAAGCTTTTGATGCGAAGCCAGGGAACAACAGTCAAACAACGGTGGTGGCACGACAACTGCGGGGGATCGTTGATGGCGTGTGACATGAGAATGGAGAAAGGAACAACATTTATCGAGCGAAGAGCTTGCTCGGCTTTACTGTCGCTTTATTTCATGATATGCGCTTAAATTTATCAACACTCGTCGAGGAAATTGAACTGCCGGCGCGGTGACCGCGTCCCGATTCAGGGCTCCCTCGATGTCGACGATCGTGATTCGTCACGGGGAGGCTTGCAACGGCTGAATAGTTAGGAACTCTCGGTATTGTTGAATAAAACGACCGTTCGAATCACGATGCTCGGGACGGCGAATGGGGACCGTGAACCTCGGGCGTGTAATAATAATTATCGTATAGAATCGGGGTGCTCGATTCGGCTGTCAGCACAGGGACGACGACGGCGCAGCTGAGAGCTACCGATTTTCATGCGAACGTGAGGGAGAAGGGTCTGGGTTTCGGGTTGAAAGATGGACCGGCTGAAAAAAGATAAGAAAAGAAAAAATTATGGTCTAATCGAGGCACGTAGCGTGATTCCCAATTCCGGAAAAGCCAATTCGTAAAACCGTTTAACGCTAGGCGTCGCATTTTCGAGTGATTACAAAAGAGAGAAAGGCGAGGCGACAGAGAGGACAAACACGTGGATATTTTTATCGGGGTGTCTTCATTGTTACGCAACCTCCTGTCTGATGCAGACTTGACTCATTCACCCGCTATTCGGGTCTCGATTCGATCGTCCTAGTTCCGTTCCCATCGATCTGCATCGGCGTTCCACTGTAGGTCCGCGATCTTACGAGGAAGCATGTAATCGTTAAATAATGAGAAAATTGCATATAATTAGCTGCTAATGGATTGCATATAAAAAAAAATATAAAAAGTAATAATATTTTATATAATATCCCATTTTATAACTTACTTTCTCGCGCGTTGTACATATGTATAATGAACTAGCTTTACAACTCGGCTTCGTCCGAAATTTAGATTCTGATTTTATAAAGAAAAAAAAATTTTTAGTTTTATTTTTGTGAAAATGCCTAGTTACATTCATCTGGATTAGTCAGGCATAATGAGCTGAGTCAGTTAAAAAAATTTTAGGCCACAGACAAACACACAAACATATACCTAGAAGCTGTCTGTTTTATATATTAAGAAGATTAGCAGCTAATAATCTATATAAAATTTTATCATTATCTACGGTTTGAACAATTCCAATATGTACTGGGAATGTTTCCCTGTTCGTTAACGTCGAAGGCACTGCCTCACCCTTTCCCGAACAAAGGTCCCATCGTAACAAAAACCGATTGGATTTATGACAGAAAGGTCGCAGCTCTCAGAACCCGCCGTCGGCACTGCGAGAACGACGAGCGGATGAAAGCCAAGTTCGAAAGAGAGCATTTGCTAATGAACGTATGAGAGCGCATGGGTGTTGCGAAAATCGATCGTGATGGCCTGAAAGATCGTCGTCTTCAAACGATCTATCAATGGGTGCGAGTGAGAGATATAGAGTGAAAGAGAGATAGATAGAGAGAGAGAGAGATAGAGGCAGAAAGGTGGAGCGAATAGAGAAATAAAATGCGAGGACGTTAGCCAAATGGGGCGTACATATTAGCCAAAGCTCGGAACTCGGTCAACTCTAATCTACTCGCCATACCTCTGAAGGGCGGACTGTTTGGCTTTGGCAGAGTGGAGAAGAGACCTATTTGCGAGAATCGAAAGACTCGGATGCGAGGCCAAGGATAAGAAGGCGGGCTCGCCGTTAGGATCACACCGATCGGCCAGAAGATCGTTCCCTCCAGGCACGGCAAGAGTGTCGTGCTCGTCCCCGCGAATTTATTGCGATCCACGATTTCCGCCCTGCTTCACCCGGTAACCGCGCTCGAGCTTTGACACACCTATGGCGTGCCTGCCGTAATTATCGCCGGAATGCGCGGCGTCGCGACGCGGAATCCCGTGCACGTAAGCCGCGCAAGTGTCCTGCAGCCGCGATTCGCTCGAGAGGGAAGTCGAGCGTTGAATTCTTTCGACGGATCCGTCGACGGATCCCCCGCCTTGCACGGAAATGTTGACAGCGTTGCGTAATGCGATCGCGATTACGCAATGGCATTTCAGCCTCGCCGATCGCTGCCGAGCGAGGGAACGCGGGTGTTCCTCGACGCGGCCGGATGTCGTCGCGATTGATCATGGAGAAGACTTACCGGTCACAGTCTGGCTCTGGGGTCGCGGCAGGGTGCTCCCCGAGTTCACCAGCGGCGGCGACGACAGAATGCTAGATCCTCCGAAGGGCTTTGGGCCGGTTAGGTTGTTGGAAGCTGGCGCCTGTGAGATAGAGAGCGCTCAGTTAGTGGGCGTACTTATTCGAGGGAAGCGCTACGATAATGGCAGCGACATGGATCAACGAGAAGATTCACAAAAAGGATGCAAACGCGAGTTAGGCGCGAGATTAATGAGGCGCCACGGCGAACAACGTTCAGAGGCGATGCACACTGCTAACGTCTAGTTGAGTACCGTAAACTGGGGGAACATTGGCATGTTTCTGGCACATTTTGCTATCTTAATATACAGTGGTGGAAGAAAGAAAGTTTGCATTATTTAAAATTGCATAACTTTTTCAGAATTGGTCCAAACGACATGGGCTTTTTTTGAGAAACTAGAGGGATTAGTTTGCTAAATGATGTGATTCGTCGTTTTGAAAAAAATGCACTTGGTCGGAATAGCAAAAAAAAATAGTAAAGGTCGTTTTTTAAACTATTTTTTGTGAGGCTGTAATTAAAATTCATATAACCCGTTTGTAGATTGAAGTAAGTTGTATATATGCCTGAAGGTTCATCAAAATCGGTTAACGTTGCTCTGAGCTATAAAAGCTTAAAGATCGCAGAATAAGGTGGAAAATCGCGAGTTTCCCGAAATCAGTATTTTCGACCTTATTCTGCGATTTTATAAGCATTTGTAGCTCAGAGCAACGTTAACCGATTTTGAGGAAATTTTCAGCATGTATACCTTTCTTAAATCTACAAACGGGATTTTTGAATTTTCATTACCGGCTCAGAAAAAAAGTTGAAAAAACGACCTTTGCTATTTTTTTTGCTATTCCAACCAATTGCATTTTTTTTTCAAAACGACGAAACACCTCAGTTAGCAAACTAATCCTTCTAGCTTTTAAAAAGACTCAAATCATTTGGACCAATACTAAAAAAATTATGCGATTTTAAAAGGTTTAAACTTTCTTTCATCCGCCATTGTACATTCAAAGCAGAAAGCTTCTATGTCTGTCGTCTAAAATCTATCGAACGATAAACTCTGGGATCACGAAATGTGCCTCAGCTCATTATGCCTACCTAATCCAGATGAATCTGACCATTTTCACAAAAAAATACTTAAAAAAAAAAGTTTGTTTTATAAAATCAGAATCTAAATTTCGGGCGAAGCCAAGTAGTAAATCTAGTATAATATAAAAATGGACATTTGAGATTTAAGTATCCTATCGTAACATTGCATCTTTTGTGATTGTTCCACAATTGCCAAAATGCATAAAATTACCTTTTTCCATCTTTAATACACACGTTCATTACTTAATACATAATATAAATAGTACTAACAGCAAAAATTTTACCAATCTGAACTTACATTGACACTTGAATTTCTTTCTTTATACATTCAATGCACTCGTTTTTTCAATTAACATTATTAAACTTGCTTTAGCAATCCTATTGCAACATCATTTGTGATTGTACTGCAAGTGTGTGAATGCATAAGATTGTCCTTTTTCCCCTCAGTACATGTTAAGTAACCACCAATGTTGCCCCAGTTTACGGTAATTAATACAATACCGAAATTAGTCTAAAAACTAGGAACACGTGAACGACGGTGCAAAAACGTTCGCTTTTCAATCGTACACTTCTCGACAGCTACGCGACTCCTTGCACCGGTATCGCTCGAATCTGAGGCTACCTTTGCGAGATCGAATCACCGTTCCGCGCACTGAAACACCCGCAAGACAAAACGATCCACGGCAACCGAATGCGAGTGACGCGATAATGGAACTCTGGGCGTACTTCTCTGGAGAACATATCTGTCGTTCAAAGCAACGGCACCGCGGTCAGCCCGCGTTTCATCGGATCGCTAAGCGCGCGTGTAGCCGACGAAGTGTATGGTATCGAGCGCGAAGCGACTTAAAGGCGAGCCGCGCTGGGACATTACCTGGACTGATCGGAAACTGGGTAGATCGACGGGCGATGTGCCAAGGCGGGTGGGCTGCAATGCATAAAACGACAGAACGATGTCACGTGGCAGTGGCGATTAAAAAAAGGGGGGGGGGAGGGCGGTTAGAGATTCAGGGAGTGTTGCAGGTAACACGCACGCTCCTGATCGCGCCAGGCTAATTAGTCACGGGCTTGGAAATAGTCGTCGCCGGCTCGAAGGTTTGGAGATTGGCGGGTGACGGACCGGTCGGCTTGTCATCGACGAGGAAGCTCGCGGTTTCGAAGGACGATCGGATCTAATATCGCGCCGATGACTGATCGCTGTCGTAATTCATCCCTTCCTCTTCCTCCAACCAGCCTCACGCCTCTTCCTTCCTTCTCTATCCGATTCCGCATTTCATTTCGACACGCGAGGTCCCTCGCTTTGATTCACCGAGTATTTTCAAGCAATTACGCGCCATCGCTGTGATCCGAGGCTGCTTCCAAGTCGACGGCGAGCTGAATCGTCGCTGGGGAATGTTCCGTAGGGGAGGATTGAGGGAGAGATACGCGCGTATTGCCAACCTCTGTGCACCCCGTCTGAATGGTGATGGTGCTGGTAAAGGTTTTCGATTCCCAGTGGCACTCGCCGTTTGTGATGCATCCGTTCGTGTTCAGGGACGACAGCTGCAGCTGCGGGGATCCGTAATCGGGGCTGGAGCGATTGCAAGCCTGGAAAAGCGATTAGTTGCCAAGCGAACGACCACACGCGTCAAGCTTTAATAATCGCGGGCTCCAGTTTCCTTGCAATTCGATCGTACTTGCAAAGCGAATAGAAAAGTACAATTGAATCCGCTGCTGTAGGGCTTTAACCTTTAGAGGGCCGGGCTAGTTACCATAGTGGCCACCTAAGAATTTGAATACTTTGCCGGCCATTTTGGTGGTATGTATGCATAAATTTTAAATAAATAAAATTTACAATTTCAATGAAAAAGTCCTGGCCCTCTAAAGGTTAAAATCGCGAGTGCAAAGCGACCACTCGGTGCAAGATATATAACACAACAAGCGGTGTAAAGGCGGATAAACGCGGGAAATAACGGAGGATACTCACGGAGAACGGTAGAGGCGACGATGCGTGATTGTTGAGGGGTGGAGACAACGGTGCATTGGCGAGCGCAGCGGAAATGGTGCTGGCGGGCGCCTTTCCGCCTCTGCAACGTTTAATTGCCTTTTCATCGAAATTTCTTTCACGCGCTCTTATCACTTCTAATTTTATACGATTCGCTTCCGCGATACTTCCGGCGAATCTTTACGACTCGCTTAAGGAGTACTCCTAGTGTGACGGATGAAAGAAACTTAATTTTTCGGGAATTAAATAAAGAAACTAGGATTGCACGTACCATTTTGCACGTTTTTAGTCTCATTCTAGCACCTTCTGAGACTATAAAAAAAATTTGTAAGTGAAATTATCCATTTGTAGGGGAACAGAAGCATCGCGAAGAGAATAAAAAGAAAACAAAAATTCGACTTCAAATGTACAGTGGCGGACGAAAGAAAGTTTACATCTTTTAAAATCGCATAAATTTTTTATAATTGGTCCACACGGCTTGAGTTTCTTTGATAAGCTCGAAGGATTAGTTTGCTGAGTGACGCGTTTCGTCGTTTCGTAGAAAATTGCAATTGGTCGGAATAACGAAAAAAATAGTAAAGGTCGTTTTTTCAACTTTTTTTCTGAGCCGGTAATGAAAATTCAAAAATCCTGTTTGTAGATTTAAGAAATGTGTATACATGCTGAAAATTTCTTCAAAATCCGTTAACGTTCCTCTGAGCTGCAAACGCTTAAAGATCGCAGAATAAGGTTGAAAATCGCTGATTTCGAGAATTTCGCGATTTTCGACCTTATTTTGCGATCTTTAAGGAGGGAGCCCTATTTAGGACGATAGAAATAAGGTGATTCTTGGGAATTTTTTTCTAAGATACTGTTAAGCGGATCTTTTCCAAATTTTCAGGGTATTTTAGTTCACATTCACACAATAAAAATTAATTTTTATGTTACAAAGTGTTCGGTAGAAATGAAGATATATGAACACGTTCGTTAGGACTCGCGCGCCGGAGTTGCAAATTGGCGATTGTAATGGTGGCCCCATTTCTTCCTTGAAATAAAATAACCAAGGATTTTCTTATTTCTATTGTAATTACATTGTCGATGAACTTAAAACATTGATAAATGAATTGAATTGAATAACTTTTTTTCCATAAATAGTACGAAATATCTTGGGATAAAATCGTAACTTTTTCTTTCAAGTCCCACCAATTTGCCAACTTTTAACTTTTTTTTCGTTTGTTAGGTTCCTCGACAATGTAATTATACTAGAAATAAGAAAATCATTGGTTCTTTATTTCAGGGAAGAAATGGGGCTACCATTACAATCGCCAATTTGCAACTCCGGCGCGCGAGTCCTAACGAACGTGTTCATATATCTCCATTTCTACCGAACACTTTGTAATGTAAAAATTAATTTTTATTGTTTGAATGTGAACTCAAATACCCTGAAAGTTTGAAAAAGATCCGCTGAACAGTTTCTCAGAAAAAAAATTCCCAAGAATCACCTTATTCCTAGCGTCCTAAATAGGACTCCACCCTTAAGCGTTTGTATCTAAGAGCAACGTTAACTAATCCTTCTAGCTTCTCAAAAAGACTCAAGTCGTTTGGACCAATTCTAAAAAAGTTATTCGATTTTAAAAAGTGTAAACTTTCTTTCGTCCGCCGCTGTATCAGGCATACCTAAGTAGTAGATGTTACTTTATCGTTCGAACTAGAAATTTGCAAATATTTGCAAAGTTGAATTACTACGGTCATCAAAACCATAATTTCTTTTTCGCTAAAATTGATAACACTTTTTTAAGACGTTGCCATTTCTTTGCTTCTCAATATTTTTTATGATTCTGATCTTAAAAGGGGATAGAATAAAGGTACAAACGTGCAATACGTTTCTTTTTTTAATACCCTGAAAAATTAAGTTTCCTTCAGCTGTCACATTATGAAACCCCCTCAAACGTTCATGCTCCCATGCGCGTTAAGCGCGGCTTTACGAGCGTCGCTTTAAAACGCAATAAACGTCGAGAACTTACGGCGAGACGGTTACTGGAAGCAGGCCAGCAGGTGCCGCTTGTCTGGCGACCAATTTCGCGTGAATGTCGCAGTACAATTTGTTGTTGATGTTGTAGTAGCCGACGTTCTTCAAAGAGGTGCCGCAGGTAGAGCACTTGAAGCACTCCACGTGGAGGTTCTTCTCCTTGATCCTCACGAACACACCCCTGCGAAGAGATTTCTATGAAATAAGGGTTCATTTGCCTCTGGGAGACGGGCTTCTACGGGTTTAATAAGTGCAGAGTGCTTTCTTGTCGGACGTGGCACGAGTTTCTTGTTTAAATATTCAGAGAAAGAAAGGAGGGTCTCGGTACCTCGACGATAGAGGCCGAAACAACAAGATCCCTCACTTTGTATCGTGGTGTTTCCGGGAAACTACACAGTGTTTGATTGGTGCTAAATGTATGACGGAATTAAGGATGTATTGGATCTATTTTCAAAATAGTGTCAAGTAGTTGAAAATTTGTTAGATTGTTATTTCTAATCTTCCTGATGTGCTCCAAAAATTTTAAACGAATTCACTAAACGGTTACTGAGTTATAACGATTTTAATTTTCAATGATTTTACACGTACTCTTATGGAAAGAGACGATCTTGACGGATAAACCATCTGAAAAAATGTTGATGAAATAGTGCCAATGTTTTCAATTTTTTTGTACGTGCAGTATATGGGTAGATGAAAATATCTGCCGTGTTTCAATTGTTTTCACTACACCGTTTTAAAGAAATAAATTATAACTTGAGAAAATTGTGAATTCTGGGCATTTTCACTGGCAACAGTTTAGCAAATAATGCTTGAGAAAGCATTTGTAAAGTGAGAAATACCTTCCTAGGATTAAAAATAAGACTCCAACTGTCTATCGAATTCCTTACATCTAATTTCAAATTTCATATACTTTTGTCTGATATTGTACGTCCGATACATCCTTATATGAATATCTTATCCTCTCACGCTTCCGCGTGTGTAAAATTCACGGACTCTGAACTCAACAGCATAAAGACTTCCAATTACACATCTCTATTTATAAAAACGGCGATGGTAAAAAAAAAACATACGTTACGTGTCGTTCCCGCACCACATTGCAAAAGTCGCGAATGAAAAACGCGTGGCGAAAAGTGCAAAATGTGTCCACAAAAAAGAAGAGAGTTACAGAAAAAAGCACAACATCGACACCAAAAATCCAAAAAAACAAACATACTTAAAAGAAAGACAGAAAAGGTCACAACATCGAAAGCGTGTTCTACGTCGCCCCGGTGGAAGAGCACCGGGGCGGTGCCGATATAAGTCGATAGAGGTAGAGAATGAAGAGACAGAGTTTCCCCCATGTGAATGAAGCGCCGGAAGCTCTCGCGATGGCGAATGATCGGTACACCCCTGGAGAGAGAGATCAATGAGCTTGCCAAGATGAAGGGCTGGTTCCTTTGAGAAGAAGCGATACTGACGACAGAGGCGACAGAGAGTGTCTGCTGGAGGTGTGCTACCATTCAAACATAGCAGTAAAACGTGCGTGTACAAAACGACAAAACATCTTCGATCATCGATCGGGTTGAGCTCGATCGTTGCCGGCAGTGAGGCTCTCGACTCGGTTCGATTCGGCCCGCGTTCGGCAAACGGTAAAAGAATCGCTCAGGGGAACGACGGTCGCAATTCGCAAATGGAATTGCAAGCTCGTTGCCGCGAGCGGGTGGCGTTAACGGTCCACGTGCGAGAGAGACACTTTATAGAAGCGGAAGACAGTTGGTGATCGTCGAGAAGCTAAGAACCCCCGATCCACCCCGGGGTTGGCGCAAACGTGGGGTGGATTTTCACGGTGAATAGTTACACGATCACTCGGTCGCAGTTGCTACAAACGACGGCGGACGGCCTCGGCGAGGGAGAGGAGGACTCCTGCCGTTGCAGCTGACGTTTCCACGAATTCTCATTGCAATTGAAGGATGGGCCATTGCCGTGGAGAGCATGAAATAGAGGCGTGGGCGATCTCGGCGAGGTGGCTCTCCCGCCAACGGCGTGGCTCACCGACGAGTAAAACTCTGTTCTCGAGGAAACTGCGGCATGGAAATTAGAGAAACCGATCTATCACTCGACCAGACACGGGAACATCTGTCTAATAACCGGGAACAACGACGCAGTTGTCCTCTGTGGAAATTGTCACTGACATCTCTAGCCCTACACGTCCACGGATTTCCAAAGGCATCGCCTCGAATCCTCGTTCTTCTAATCTTCTAAATAATAACTTTCGAGAGTAACTCGCAAGAAGATTCGATTCTGAGTAATTGGAAATCCGGGGGTAAGCGCCCCACTGTTCCTGGTCGAAAGGAAAGTTCTATTTCCTATCTCGCCTGCGTGTGCCTCTGGACGCTGAAAGAAAGAATGTGATCGGCCGAGAGGGGTGGTTTCCCGGCGCGTCAACTTACACGATGAGCCTCTCGCATTCGGCACAAATGTTCTGTCCAGGTGGAAGGCTCGATTGCGGGGTCGATGGCTGTTGCTGCTTGGTCTCGGGTGCCGAGACTGGCCTCAGTCCTGTCAGGGCTGGCGAGGACGGCGTTACCACGCCGCTCTGCGCAGTTGGCTCCGCTATTTCGCAAACAAGTTATCGTACCGGCATGCACCAGGCTGACTGGACCCGGGCGATCCAGTCGAGCAATCGCTGGAGAGCGAGCTTTTTACTTAATCGCGCCTTTATCGCGAGGCGTTACGCTGCCGGCTGCGCCTCGTTACAAGGTTCGCGGTTGAAATCCGCCGTTAGGCTGGTGGAGGCCTCGGTGCATGGGAAATGTCGTTTCTCTGAAGCTTGAAACGATATTTTGCTGGCGTTCGTTGATGTTTCAGGTGTAAAGGCGGATTCGCGTGGAACTGTTGGCGGTCCACGGGTGGCAGGGTCATTTCGGAATTTTTTTACAAAGAATCCATAAGTTTTATTATTATTTAGTTTATTGCTACATGTTTATTGATGTTTCAACTATCTTTACAAATTTTGTCAATAGAAACAAATTAAAATCAAACGCAGTTGACTGCTTTAAAGTAATGGTGAAAAAAAACATGGGGTCACGGTGGCCATGATTGGGCTCGTTCTAGTGATCAGAAACAAAAAATGAAAAGAGATTCTTTATCTGTATGCCTGTGGTTATCGTTCCTACCAGAATTATGATAAAATAATTTGCTTTTTAACTTTCACAGACCTTTAAAGTTGAAAAAATGTGCGAAAATCGAAACTTAATTTTCAAACCGCCGCCATTTGCTAAATTTTCAATATTTTTTTATTATTCTGGAGGGACGATAGCCACAGGCATACAGATAACGAATCTCTTTTCATTTTTTGTTTCTGATCACTAGAACGAGCCCAATCATGGGCACCGTGACTCCATGTTTCTTTTTTCATCCTTACTTTAAAGCAGTCAACTGCGTTTGATTTAATTTTTTTTCTATTGAGAAAATTTGTAAAGATAGTTGAAACATCAATAAACATATAGCAATAAACTAAATAATAATAAAACTTATGGGTTCTTTGTAAAAAAATTCCGAAATAACGCGACGAAAACGCCTCGTCAGATCAGAATACCCCCTTAAGCTGGGGATCCACGTGGGAGCTAAGCTAAGCTGTGCTATGCTAATTTTTGAAAAATGAACTTCAGTATATCCTTATGGAACTGTTTCCACCAAAAGTTAAGCTAAGCTGTGCTATGTTTTTTTTTGGAAGCTAAGTTAGCCCGACGTGAGACGTAATTCCGAAAAATAACGAAGCACAGCTTAGCATAGCTTTCAGTGGAAATGGTTCCATGAGGATATATTGATGCTAATTTTTTCAAACTTAGCATGGCTTAGAATAGCATAGTTTAGCTTAGCTTCCAAGTGGATCCCCGGCTTAACGATGTATTGAAGCTATTTTTTTTTCAAATTTAGCATAGCATAGCTTAGCTTAGCTTCCAGGTGGATCCCCAGCTTTAGTGTTAGTAACTGGCGCGGACAAGTGTAAACCGCGATACTTTTCCCCGCTGAACCGTCACGGAACTGGCACGTGTGAATAACCCTTAAGGGCATGTTCCGGTCTAGAGCCCATAGAAATAGGTGATCTTTAGGAATTAATTAAAGGAAAACTACTACATATAATTTAATGGGACTTTTTGCATTAAATTAAGGATGTCTTAAACTATAGAAATAATTTTTTTGTTTTATAATTAATCTTTGCAAACGGCACTGGGGGGGGGGGGGGGGGGAGTCGTTAAAGTCGAGGCGTCAAAAAATTCATCCAAAACGGTGGAACTTGTAAAACCTAAACCATCGTTCTGAAGTAAAAAACAATGGCAGATTATTAAAGGGCATGAAGCTCGCTCGTGGACTCATCAGAACAAATTACAAAAAATGACATTTTTTGAGAAAATAACAACACTTGAAGTTTGAAATCACCTTTTCCCTACATTTTTCGTGCTTTCAACGCCTTTACAAATTTTCATTTTTTAAAAAAATTTACTGGTCTGTCCACTAGCCAAAAGTATATTCTTTAAAATAAATAAAGTATCAATCGAATCAGGTAATAACTTTTGGAGATGGGTACAGGTTCCACCGATTTTGAGAACACTGTTTCGAGAAAAACGCGTTTAAAGTTTTATGCCTATAACTTCAGGAATTTTTCGAATTTCAAAAAATCCTTTTAAACACGTATTCCTAAACGGTTGAACGTTCGCAAAATAAAATATAACAAAAAAATCGATTCTTAGACCGGAACCACCTCCCCTTAAAGGAGATTCTTCTAAAAAGAAACGACATCTCTCGCGCACCAATCTCATAATACCTCTCCAGAGATTCCTCTTTCTGTTTGCATGAGACGTTCAACTACCCTTTACAATAATCATTTAGAAACATCGATGTCTTTGTAACTACTATTCTCGTCGCGACTAATTACTAACCAGGTTCCGGTGTCTTTGGTTCTTTGTCCGCCTCCTGCACCATCTTGAACACCTCGCTGTTCTCCGCGTTGTAGTTCTTCTCGTTCTTCTTGAAGTTCACCCTACAGTCACAGAAATAGTGTTATCTTAACGAGACGTTAAAGTCTTGACGAATCGAAATGGTGATCACTGGACTGCCTTACCCAAGTACACCTCCAGCCAGGACTTCCGCCTGCGCGGACAGAGTTTCCGCGATGGTTTCCTCGCTGTAGATGCCCACTGGGCTGTTGTACTGTTTGTTCACTATGGACTTGATAGAACCGTCGCTCGTCCCGTTCAGCTGCAAACACGCATAAATATTTACAACGCGGCTATTGGCACCGGTCCCCGAGGGTTTTGAATTAGGCTTAGAATCCTCGACTCCTTCGGCTAATTGACACTAACGAATGGCTTCGGGCTGAAGTTGTGGCCGCTTCCGATGTGCGATCCGTCTTGCTTCTTGGCTGCCAAGGATGTCTTGGTAACTGGAGCAATGTTACCGATAGAGGCGGTCGGCGATGGCGATGGAAGGGTTGAACTTATCGGAGACACGTGTGGCTTCCAGGTAGTGCTACCTCTGTTCACGAAAATGGTACAATCAGTGTGTGGACTAACAAGGGAGCTTTGGTACTGGAGCTTGCCTACTTTTTCGTTATTTTCCTATTCTCCTGTACATCTTGAAAACTATAGTGAATATAAAAGAAATTGTTAAAATGAAAATGTCTGTGCTGTATAAAACTTTTTCGAGCTTGCATAAAGAAGCTTCCCTCGAAGCGCGGCGATACGAAGAGAAAAGTTTGTAAACTATTGATGACCGAAGCGCAGCGACAATTTGTTAATTATTATTAAGAGGTGATAACAATTTAGGTGGCAGACGAAAAGGAACGTCATTTATGGGAATTTTTTGTGAATAATGTGATGTATGTTTCTTACAACTATTTCCTTATTTTAGAAGTACTTATATTCTTTTATAATATTATATAATTTTTATATAATTTTGTTATAGGAAAATATTAAAAATTGAACGAATAACAACCACTCTCGCGGAAGCTGTTTTTATAAAGGCGTTACGCGGTGAGTACAATTTCTCCGTGCCGGGTCATCTGAAATCCAGAAGTGAAGAAGATTCTGTTAATGTATGTGTTTATCTGGTGCGTGAACGAAGGATTTTCAAAAAAATAATTTCAGACAAAATGGCGTCTGTTTAACGCAAAATCATGATTTTTCGATGTCTGAATTGTTCGTCTTTCGTGAATTAAAAATAGAGTTTTCATGAAAAACAAAAATCCTTCGTTCACGCTCCAGATAAACTCATATACTAACAGAATCTTCTTCACTTTTCGATTTCAGGTGATCCGGCTCGGAAAAATCGCCGCTAAAAAATAGCTTCCGGGAGAGTGGCAGTTAATCATTAATTTTTTAATATTTTCCTATACCTAACAAAATTACTGAGAGTTGCTGAATACATGTACTCTTAAAATAAGCAAATAGTTGTAAAAAATATACATTAGATTTTCCACAAAAAATTCCGGAAAATCACGTTCTTGTTCGCCTGCCAACCAGGCATGGCCCCTTAATTTCTTCGATTCGCTTCGCCAAAATGCGCGACGGCCTTTAATTTTTATACACCACAAAGGAGACGCTAAATTTTCATTGCCACAATTTTGTTACACCCGCTACAGCCACCAAGCCATACAGAATAATAGGAAAGCAGATATTAATTTTTAGTGTTGTAAAACTGAGGCCGTGCCTGTCGCTACCTCTGTACGGTTATCTCGAAATTGTTGCCAGCCCTCACGATGACATCCTGCGCGTCCTTGTGCCTCAGGTTGAACATGTCGGTGCTGTTCACCCTGATAACCGCGTCGCCGGCCTTGAGACCAGCTGCTTCCGCCGGCGAGCCGCTGTTAACCTGCAATACGGAACGTCCGCTTAGGAACCGTGGAATTCAGAAGCTGTGCTAGGCTTGTTGCGCGACTCGCTCCAAAAAGCCATTGCGCCCCCGTCATCGATACGCGTCTATTTTTACGGAGCGCGCGATTCAGCCGAGAAGACTCGGTGCCTCCAGACTTCGGGTCCAGTATATTTAAGCGCACACGCCTCATTACACCTCGGACGTCGGATACTGTGCGCCCATTCACGCGGACACGTCGGGAAAAAGAAGAGCGGATTGGACGAGAGCCCAGGGCCGCTCGAGTAGAACCAAGGGGAGCCTTATTGAGGATCTAAAAGGGATCGCTTTCTGCCGGCTCGAAAATCCATTCCCCCCGCGGCCGGTATCTGTTTACAAAGCGGAGGAAGACGAGGGGATTCGACGGCTCGGTGAAATGCTGCCCTATCTTCTGGAGCGACGCGAGAGGACGCGAGAGCACCGTAGATCGAGACGCGACGGTGTCGATCGTCGTTATTTATGCACCGCTTCGCCTTTATCTTTCCTCGCCTTATTCGAGCGCAACGGACGGCCGCGGCAATTAAGGAAACGGATTACCTCGCGTGATCAACGAGTCCCCTTTAAATCATCATAATTTATCGCGTTACACCTCGCGGCTCTTGCCGCCCGTGATTTTCCTCGAGGTTAATTACGCTATTAATATATCGGTAACCGGTACGCCTCGATCCCCTTTTCCACCGAGGATCAAGAGTAATCGATACCGGGGGAGGCGAGGAGGGCTCATTAAGAGCCACCCACGGTCTCGTCTTCGTTTACGCGCTGGCCAGGATCAGGGGGGGAGGGGGGAGGAGGGGGGGGGGGGGAGGCGGCATAATTAATAGGGCCGCGGATCGAAGCTCTCGGGTCCTTTCTATAAATACCCGGGCGTTCGCTGATTTATTATCGGTATTTTTATCGCGTTTCGATCCGGGCCTGCGCTCCATCCGGACTCGTCCCGTTCGGACTGGGAATAATTCGCCTCCAACGGGCGGAATGTAGGTCGATGCTCGAGGACCACGCGGGCTCGCTGTTGGGCCACTCGATCCCGAGCCGTTTCGAATTATTACCGTCTGGCTTTCCCCCGTGGGCCTCGCGTCACGGAGGCTGCAGAGTGGCGGAATCAGGCCAGAGGGTGAGTCGTTCGATTCGCGCGTCTGCCTCCAGAAATAGGAGCGCGAAATTGCGTCATGGTTGTTGCCGTAATAGTTGGAATACGGTCGGCGCGCGCGTTATTATCAACAACCGCCGGCTAGTTCGCCTCGGCGGGAGAAACGAACGGTGATCGTTGGGCCGCCCGCGAGCAGGAGGACGACGCCTCGCGGCGGATGATGCCGCCAAGGGAGCAGCCCCGCCGCCGCCCTCCGGCTGTCCCTAGGCCCGCGGGCACGTAGGACGTGGAACGTAAGTCAGGGTTAAGCTCGGTGGGCACCGTGAAAGCCTGCCCCTAAAAATAGCCCCGGACCGGTCTAAAAATAGGCACCGAACACGCACGTCCGCTGCACGTATACGTACACCTCGGGCAGGCCAAACCGAGGGATAGAATGCACCAAGGTGCAGCATACTCTTATACGTATGACATATCGGACTGGCCGTTTTCATTCTACGAGGCACCACCGTGGCCCTCTCTCTCCCTCTCTCCCTGTCTGTCTCTGCCACCGCGTGAACCGCGATGAATGAACGAGTACGCGCGTACGGGACACGTACATACAGTGGCTCACGGCGTACACGATCCTGCAGGCTAGCGCATGCCTCGCGTAATAATAGCTCCCGACGATTTTCGACAAACCGTTCCATCCCCTTCTCTGGACCGCGACGGAGCATGTCGTATCGTTGAAAACTTTCGAGCACGTAGGTACACCCTCGATTGTCGTTCTACTTATTATACCATTTCACGTTATCGGCAAACGAAGCTTTCTATATTACTAATTAGTATTCCGTTCGGAGGCCTCGCGCGCGGGTCGAAGGAGACCCGGACCCCGCCGCCCGAGGCTGAACGCGACACCTTTCTTCCACCGAAATGCCGAAGATTCGGGAGTCGAACGTTTCAGCGAGGATCTCTGGTCCGAGGAAACGTCCACGCGGCAGTCCGCTCGAGTCGCGTTCATTAATGTTAGGAACACCCGAGGGGACACGCGTGCCTTCGCTAACCGGAGTCTCGTAGGCATTATTAATAACGACGCTTCTAAAAATAACAGCCGAAATATGTGTGACGCGGCGCAAGTAGATGCACTTGAATGCGGTGGAAGCGAGAGGGAGAATACGCCAAGGTGTACGAGGTATGCATTCCAATGGGCGGGTTATCAGAGACGGATCCATCCCACCTTCCACGCTGGAATGCATCTCTGGTGCCTGTTTTTTTCCTTCCTTTCTCCCGCATTGTGGACTTAAGGCTGGTTCATACGTGCGATATAGTGTTCCACGGATTGCGGAGAGAGACTCGGGACCGGGAAATTCTCCATGATCCGAGGCAGGGCCGGTAGTTAGCACAAAATTGATTCACTATTGGCAGGGCCCTCGCCCGAACAAGGGGACTGAACGACGTAAACCGAGAATGAGTGAAATAGCGCACCAACGGGTGACCCTCGACGGCGATCTTGAGTAGTCATGAGTATTGAATATGAAAATTTTCATATTTTTCATTACAGCTTGATGAGAGTATCGTCGATGGATTGGTGGATTTATGTCGACGACGATAAGTCCAAACGCGAAGCAATTCGGTCTATTTTTTATTATGAAAACACGATTACAGAGGGTGGCCAAATTATTACACTCAAAACATTTCTGTCAATTTTTGGGATCACTTTAAAATGCATTTAATACGATATAACAAAAATATCTTAAATTGGCAGCTAAAGGTTCTGAAAGGAAATTTTCTTAGCTTTCTAAAACACTCTTGAAAAAATTTCTACGATCATGAGTTCGCAAGTTATAGGTGTTCAAAGTGGAAAGTACCTTTTTTGCTTTGATCGCGAATAACTTGGTGAATAAAAATCATACAACCAAACCAAAATAATGAAATTAAAGAGAAATGTTTGCTCTATAAGAGCCCTTCGTTGGATTTACCGGAAGTTTTTTTTTTTGGCCCGTGCATACGTTCAAACTAGGCAAAAAATTTCTAACACTACGTTTCCTGCGCTTCATCTTGATAAAACAGTATCATAATGGATGGAAAAAAATTGAGTAAGCACTTGATTCAAAAACTAGAAACTTCAAGCGTTAAAATACGTTTTTTAAATATTTTTTGCGACCATTCTTCGCAGAGATACAGCCATTCCATCGCTTAAACTTACAAAATCTCAAACCTTTTTGTTTGAGTATAATAATTTGGCCACCCACTTTGGAATTACAGTGCTCCCCGGATTAAGCGGAAAACACGTTTCTGCTGACTATCCTGCGATACGTTCACTAATAAAAAATATAAAAAAAAAATTTTACGTTAAACGATTTTATTCAAAATGCACAAAAACCTAAAAAATAATTATTTTCTTGTACTGCAATTTCGATGGTGTTTTTCACTTTAAATAAAATCGTGGAGCAGAGTACCTCACAACAAATTCATTTCGACGCTTGATGCTGTATTAAATTGTTTCATATTCTGTTAATTGAAAAATCCTGCTCCACAATTTTATTTAAAGTGAAAAAACACCATCGAAATTGCAGTACAAAAAAGAATTATTTTTTTGTTTTTTGTCCATTTTGAATAAAATCGTTTAACATAAATTTTTTTTTAATAATTTTTTATTTTCTAGTTTTTTGTGCTTATGGATTTACATTTCGCAGCTCTGACTTCTTTAGAAATATCTTTTATTTAATTTCAAATCGCGATGCGACTAGCGACCCGAACGCAGCGGTTTTTTTGTCATTTTCGTAAAGAACGCGAGTGGCTGATTTCAAGTCGTTTGGATTTGTGGTTATGGGTTATATTTATTGACGACTGTGTAATTTTTTCACCCGCTCGGGGTTAATTTTTATTTATTTATTGTATTGTCATCCCAACTACGCACGCCTGCAAAGTTTCAAGGCAATTGGATAGTTAGAAGTGGATTAAATTTGAGTTGCCAGATTTGAACCATACAAACAAACAAACAGAGGATCGAAGCTGAATAAAATCGTTTAAAAATGGACCGAATTTCTCCACGTTTCATATAATTTTCATCAGAAAATCCTAAGAAATCCATTGGTAACACATTCACGACCATTTACCAAAACTATAAAAATTTTAGTTTTCTGTACTCGGTATTTTACCTGGCCCAACGATTTTATTGCTCTCGGCAGTCAACGGGGGGCCTACCCGGGACCGCAACTCCTCGGAGCGAGGAAGCAAAACTGCGGGGTGTGTAGGACTCTCCCGATAATCCGGGGCAAATGCATTTCAATAATCCGAGGAAGACTGCACCGTGGAAAAAGCGCGGCCGGGAGGAGAGTGGTCCTCGGCTAGCGACACCGGTTCCGACCGGGCCCAATGAAAGGGAACGCGTTACCGAAAAAGAAATAAGTCACCGGCACTTTCGCGCCATCCGCGAAAGTTCCGGTTTAGCCGTCGAACTTCGCCTCGTTGCGAATTCTACGCCGCGATCCGGCGCTGCTACCAAGAGAAACAAAGGTGGAATTATACAGGCTGTCTCAAAACTCGAAATACGTCCCACAACTTATTATTATTATAACGGAAATCCATGAAGTTTGGATGAAGGATGAATGAATTTGCTCCTAGAATTAACCGCCTTCATAAAAATTTCCAATTTCCCAATTGCCAGCGATGTGCACGGCGCATATTGCCCTTGATTCGCTGAATCGTAGGTGGCAAACGGAGCAGGCAAAGTCAACGGCGGCCTTTGTTGTCCTAAGGTAGAGCAGAAGAAATAGACAGTGACGTCAGGCCGAAATTATTGGCCTCCGCGTTCGACCTGGCCTTATCTTTTCAAACAAACTGCACGTTGCTGTTCGCGCGCGGCATTCAACAATATACACGCACCTACATACACGCGCGCGCGCGCGCGCGGGCAGGGCGCGCGATGTTCGCGTGTAGCCGAGTCGTAAACCTCCTTCTACGGAAAGCTGAATATCGATGACGTCGATGCCTCCGGAGCCCGAGGCTCCACGATTTTTCCCGTCGCGTTGCCCAGCGACCTCTTCTCGCCCATGCGATCCGGGACACGTAGCCCGGACGTTTTCGCGATCGCCCGCCACGAAACGGATCCGCGAAAGTGCGCGCGATTAGGCTCGGCGACACATTCCGCCCGGAAGAACGTTCCCGCCGGCCACAGAGGGCCTTTGTGCGACGCGCGCGGACGCGCGAAAGCAGGGGAATCGAAAGCAAAGCGATCTGCTGCGGTCGGTCTCGTCGATGACGCGTGCTAACGTCGGAAATGAGCTCACCTCGCTTCTTCGTCAGCTGATAAAGAAAGCGAGGGGATATCGCTGGCATGACCGCGGCGATTATTGTTATCGCGGCGCTAGGCCTACGTGGCTCCTCCTCGTGGATGTCCTGTTTCTTTCTTCAATATTCGTTAAAATCGATTCATCGGCCGTTTTGATAATATTTGATCATTTAATTTGAATCGGTATTTCCATAGAAATAAGAGATTTCCATAGAAGCCTCATAAGGTTGTGGATTGAGAAACTGAGTCGCTGGTTCAGGATGACCAGGATGATCAGGATGACATAGGGGGTGTCGTATTACCCAGGATTTTACGAGCCGCTACTGTAGCTGCGGGCAAACATGCGGGAGAAGACTGATTTCTAGCCTGACTTTTGGCAAATTTCCCACAACTGCCTCCCACTGTCTCGCTTCATTCCCGAAATCGAATCGGCATTTACGATGGCGCTCCTAAATCTTCGACTCCGTCATCGAGATACAATTTCACTCCGCCTTGTCTGGCTTCCCGCTGACAACGGGAACCGGGGCACCGATAACAGCCGCTGGAGAACGCCCGTTTCCCTTAAAAGCTCATTGCCGCTTACGAATTTTCGTACCTCTGGGCTCTGCGAACGAGTAACTTTGAAATTTGGGTATTCCAAAATTCACTTAACTTTTTCAAAGAATTCTTTGGTACTTCTTTTTATGTATCTTTAGAGGAGATATCCAGAGCGTATGATTTTTAACCGAATTCAAAAGGGAAGAGGTTCTCAGTTTGCTGTGTTTGTATGTATTATGTTTGTTCACGAATTTCTCCGTAACTACTGGACCGATTTTCGTGAAACTTATTGCATGTACTTTAGCTCCAATTAACTTAGGTCATGGAGAAAGAATGATCAAAATTGGTTCAGCAGTTTTGAAGTTACACCGAAAATAAGAAATCTGTTTCATTATTATTGGAATTATCTGTTTCTAGCAAACGGTTATTTTTTTATGAGCAGCTCCTTTCGTAGGCCTGTCCATATTTTTGTAGTGACAACTTAAGTAACTAAAAAAGGTAAGACATACGAAATTGTAAAAAAAATTAAAACCGACTTAAAAAAAATATAAATGCACTGAAAAATGAAACATTAGTTTTTTCCTTATTTAATCTATAACTCTGAATTTTGTTAAGTCGGCGCCAGATTTACACAGTGCAAATGATGTGGCGCCGACATAAAAAAATTAATATTCATAGATTAAATAAGAAAAAAATTTATTCACTTTCAATGCTTTTTTATTTTTTTGAAATCTGTTTTCATTGTTTTAAACATTTTTTATGGGAGTGAAAACTTGATATTCTAGAGTCTATTAACACCAGTGGCCGCACTCAAGATTTAATCTTGGGGGAGCCGAGTTGAAGGGATAAAAATATTTTCCATGCGAATTCAATAAAATTCGTTGGGTGATTATACAAATTTATTTCTTTGGGTCCTTGGCCCCCTCTGGGTGAGCCACTGATTGACACGTTTGCAGAGAACATTACAATTTTCTGCGATCCCCACAGTGTTGCTCTAGAGTCAAGCTATTCAAAATCTGTGGAACGTTGCAATTTCCCTTCACTCGCGACTGCCACTTTCCCCCGCCTCGTGGAAAGCCCGAAAAGCGCGGAAAGACAGGCGGCAATGGAGACGCAACGATGGCGTCGGGGTGCGAGCGAACGAGGCCGGATAAAAGGGCGCGACACGGCGGAATAATGGAGTGAAATAAAAGTGCGTCGCGGCGCGTTGGAAACGGTGGGAAGGGCGGGTAGTCGGGAGGAGGCGGTGAGAAATAAAAGCGATATTTTTATATCCACGGGTGTAAGCTCGTTGGTGGCGGACGCCACCGGGCCTCGGCCTCTATTAATATCCACGGGCCGGGCTTCCTTTCGGCCTCCGCAGCAATTCTCTTTGCGCCGGCGGACCGACGATAGGCTACCGGAAAGAGAGGCTTCGATTGGAAAAAAAAAGAAAGAAAGGCCCTCGTCCCTCTCCCCAGCTTCCGCGAACTCTCGGGTTACGCGACTCTCAAACGAGAAGAAGTCCGATTAGAATGGCCGTTGTTCGTTTCGACTCTCGAAGCCGGGCGAGCAACTCTCAGAAATGTCTCTGGACCAGTCGAGCGAGGGAAGAGAGCCACTCGAAGCGGTCGAGTAAGCCAGTAACCAGTAAACGAACAATGTCGAGCAGTTTTATCGCAAAGCCGTCGACGCTCCGGCCCACGATCGCACGCCACTGTCCTTGGCTGCATTTGCATTTGCGCGCAAAAAGAAAAGCTCTATCGCGAACGAGTTCCACTGGCTCGCTCGCGGACGCCGCTCGGCGGTCGAAAAATCCGGCTGGTAACGAAAAACGTGGCGGCGGTCGGTCCGCGTGCCCTCAAACATTTATTTCCGCCGGGAACTGCAGCTGTCAAAGTGCAACGACGAGTGCGATCGGTATCGACGAGCTTCTGTACCGTGCGCAAAGAGCTGAGCTTCAACTCTGATAATTTATTTCTCCGGAGGGGGTTCGAGCCAAAGGCCCCTCCTCTTGCACGTGCTTCCGGCCGCGGCACTAGTAATCTTGGACCGGATTATCCGTAACCGCTTGACATCTCGCTGAGGAATGCGACCTTTGTGCCTCTTCGACTACCGTGTCAAGTTTAAAACGATTTATTGTCGGCGGACCGTTCCGCTGGTCTTTTTCGGAGCGTCACGCGATCGCGGAACTTTGGCCAGCCCGTTTCGCAACCGCGCTCTCGCAGCTCCGTGCAATTACGCCGATAGAAGCGTCGTGAAACGTATGATAAGTGGCCGCGAGCGACGATAATCCGGCATTTTATTCCCGCCGATAACAATTAAAACCGGTAAACAGCGCTGGCCGATACTGTTGCCAGAGGCTCGACGATTGCCAAGTCGCGGAAGGAGCCGTCGGTGCCAAGCATTCCTGCGCGAGCATCTTCCATTATTGAAGCAGCGTCCGCTGATATTAATTTATCAGCTAAATATTGTTTAGATGCGAGCTGGGCAAGCTTCTACGCCCAATCCATTTCAGTTACGTAAGCCCGTCCTATCGAGGAGTATTTTGGCTATCAAGCAGCCATGGGTGGCGGATGCTAAACCGAGGAGCGAGATATTCTAAGCGAGTGGAGATTACTTTATTAACGCCCAGTAATTATTTTATCCTTCGGGATAAACTTTGTCCCTTTATCGGATAAAGGGATTACAGACTGAACTCAGTTAGTGAATTACTAGGCAGTAGATACATCCGTGTCATTTAGGGCTGGGACTATTTGTCGAATTTTTCGGTATTCGACTATACGAATACTTCAGCTGCTCAATTATTTGGCGAATATAATTCGAATATCCAAGTACTCGAATATAATTCGAATATCCAAGTATTCGAATAATATTCGAATATTTAAGTATTCGAATATTATTCGAATATCCAAGTATTCGAATACTATTCGAATATTTAAGTATTCGAATACTATTCGAATATCCAAGTATTCGAATACTATTCGAATATTTAAGTATTCGAATACTATTCGAATATTTAAGTATTCGAATATTATTCGAATATCCAAGTATTCGAATACTATTCGAATATTTAAGTATTCGAATATTTAAGTATTCGAATACTATTCGAATATTTAAGTATTCCAATACTATTCGAATATTTAAGTATTCGAATACTGATGTATTCGAATAGTATGGTGTGAATTATCAATCAAGTTCTTTAGGTTCATTTGTCAGGGTGAAATCTTGTAAGCTAATTTTGACCCACTGCACACCATACTATTCGAATAATAACATTCGAATAGTATTCGAATAATAACATTCGAATGCTCAAATATTCGAAGTTTATTCGTAGCATTCGAATACTTGTAAAATACTCGAATATTAAATTATTTGAATAGTCCCAGTCCAAGTGTCGATTCCCTCGAGCCCGATTCGAGGATTCGATGAACGGATCACGGTAAATGCGGGCTTCGTGGAAAGCCGGAACTTCGTGGCGCTCCTTTTGTATCGTTTGGGTGGAATTACGACGTTGCACCCGGTGCGGGGCAGTCGGCGACATCCTGCGCTCGATTCGAATCCGCGGCTTATGCACCCCTGTACAGGCCGCGCCAAAATAAGTGGTACGAGTCGAGGAAGGGCGAGCCGTCCCTCGGAAATTGTGACTCGATGGTCTGCCTTGGGGATTCCTGTGGGAAATCGAGCCTGTCGGAGACTCCATTCTACGCCCTCGGCTTGCTGTTTCCTCCACAACTTCCCTCGAGTCGCGCCACTTATTTTAGGACTTCCTGTACAGTGGTCGTAAACAAATCGGCCGTGCAACTCGGCCCCGCAACGATTGCGCTCTCATGTGCAACGGAGCCTCGCGAAATCGGGCCTCGTAGACATAAACAGAATTCGTGAACGGTGACTCGACAGGGACGGCTTATTTTCGATAATGACGAAAATATCGCCGCTCCCGATACCCGACCAGCCTTTTCCACCGTTTCCCTCGCCCACCCTCCGCCCGGCCGAAGTTTCTTTTCTTCCTCCCTGGAGGAATATGCAACAACAATCCTCCCTCCGCGGTTCTTTTTAAGAATAGAGCCGGTCCTCGTGGAGGTGGTCCGCTAAATATACGTATTTACCGAAGTTTGTTTCTATGTTTAGCGAGGAAACGGTGTACACATTTACTGCGGATCCGTTTCACGCGGCGCGATACTTCATTTTTCAGCGGCGATCCAGCGGATCGCTGCCCCTTCCCACGCGTCTGGCAGAATCCCAACGATTGCCACATTCGTGTGTTAACCTTTATCGGAAGGAAGTCCCTCCCCTCCGGCGGGCAAGGTATTTTTGAGCGAGGCTGTGCTACCTGTTAGCGTCAATCGTTGCGCAATGTTGTTGTTGATCCATGTCTTCGCTCCACCCCGAAAGCAAGACACCTCGGGCGATTAGCTTTCGAAATAACTGCACCCGACTCGCGACAAGGCATCTGCTTAACGACAACGACGATTAAGTCGCTGTACGAGAGCCTATTGGCCGCGAGCCTGGTGAGTTATCAGCCGGGCATTTTGCTCGTTAAAACCGCATTGCTCGAACGTGTTTCCCCTATGCGCTATTATTCCCGAAATCTTACTTCAATTCCAAGTGACTAACGGCGAGAGTGTTTGGAGTAATTAGCCGCTGATGATCTACCAGTCACGCGGAGGAATAATGGATGCAAATGATGGGACGTTATCGACCAGACGGTGTAATCAGCTAACGACACTTGGAATTCATGTCGAGTCCTTGCGCCCAGCGATAACACCGCGGACACATCGTTCGAAATATCGCGTAACAACGCGCCCACGTTGCACCGAGTGCGTAGTGCACGTCGGTGCAGCGGAATGACGGAAACCTAGGCGCGGATGCGCGCAGCTGTTTGCCCCGAGACTAGGAGGGACGGAAACGCGATTTCTGGAAATACAGGCTGTCGTGAAATAGCTGCTCTGACTCGCGAGCTGGTGATCCTCTTAGGATTAAAGTCCCTGCTCTTCCTATCGACTTCCGACTACGAATTTCGGCGAAGCAGCGGCGAACAGAAAAGTTTATAAACAATTGCTGACCGAAGCGCAGCGGTAATTAATTGTTATTAATTTCCTCGCGAAAATGCGCAGGACAATACAGCGACGGCAGTGATCTCTATCGAATTTCTTTGCTAAAAATCCCTCCCATAAGCTTCCAAGGCTGGAAGCCGGCGCGTTTCACTCGCGGCGCTGGAAAAGACGCACGCGAGCTCGCTGCGTTTCGAGTTTCACGCGGCGGATGCTGGTCGTAAGCAGCCTGTCCCGCGTGAATCGCGCGACGACTCGGTGCGCCGCGGTCGGATTCCTTTTCTCCTCGGAGCGAGCCGAGGGGCGCACGTGGCGGCGCGGGTCGATCCGGTATTTTTATCGATCGACACGAGATCGCTCCCTCCGTCTCGAAAAATTTATTTTCGCGGTGACCAACGCGGCCCAGGAAGCCTGAACCCGTCGACGGCACCGGTCTCGCCGTCGTCGTTGTCGTGGTGGTCGTGGTCGTTTGCCTTCGTCTTCGTCGTTGTCTTCGCGAGCGGGGCTCGACCCGGCTCGCGCGTTTCGCAAAGGCACCTTCTAGAAATAGAACGCCCAAATAATTTGCCTCGGATTACCAGCGACGCGTCGCTGCCTCTCTCTCCCCCTCTCCTCCCTTTTCTCTCCCCTTTTTCTCTCTTTTTAAACGCGGCCGATGCATCGGTTTTTAAAAACCGCCGCTCGATTATTTCCCTTTGGCCTCCCACGTTCCTCGTTATTTCTCGCCGCGCAGTGGAGCGTTCGATTCCATCGTTCCCCTGTGCGATAAATCACTATTCAATTCTTCGGAATTAATCACGCGTGTTCGGAGCAACCGATCTCCAAGCTCGCGACCCATTCGTTGACGTTTCAAGAGCCTTGGAATATCGTGACTTGCACCATCTAAACGCGCCTGATCTCTGTCCCCATCTTCCAAAAAAAAAAAAAAATTATAATTTATACAGAGTGTCCCAGAACGTTTGGGTCATTTCCCTTAAATCCGCCACTGCTCTGCCCCACGTTAAATTCCCGGATTAAATCGAATTTCCTTGGCCCCCTAAACAAATGAGTGTCCAGGGACGGGGCATAAATCAGATTCAAAAGCCGCGATACCCCGCGAAGCGTTCCGCGCAGGTAGTAAGCGCCGGTAATCGCTGATGCCGTAAAACAGGGACCGAGGCGCGCATCTCGGAATTTACGATGGCCGAGATATCCGGAGGGACTCGCCGCGGCTTTTCCTGGCCGCGGGTGGATTAGCGCTCGCGCGATCTATAAATCCTCTTAACAGTTGCTCGCGACGAGACCGCGTTGGCTCGTTTAAAGCGATCGGCCCGCGATTAATCCCGCGATTTCCGCGACTGGGTGGGTGTCTCTGACATCCGGGGGTGGGGGGAGGGAGGGAGGGACTCGTATTTCTCTCCTTTCCGAGAAACCCGAGGGCGGCCGGACGTCGTATTTGCGGCCTCGTAAAATAAACGGAGCACGTGCTGCTGAGAAGGCCAAGTTCGAGATGTCGATCGCGGGATAGAAACTGTTGAACGCCGCTCGGGATCCACCCGCGGGGATCCCTTCGCGAAAACCTGGCGGACCGTGGATCAGCGGGGAAATTCCATTCGGAGTGGCGCGCAGATCGGTGGATCGTCGCAGAATCCGAGGATCCGTCAAGGTCGACGTAGCTCTCCCTTGGAAACGCATCGTTCCCGACGGATCGCGATCCCCTCGTTGAATAATAATAAACATGACAGTGAAAACGGACGGACGGAGGGGCGGGGGGGGGGGGGGGACGGGATTCATCGCGCGGATCCGCGTAACAACGCGTCGGGATTTCGTAACGGGTTGCATCGGCGGGCACGCTCGCGGTTTCGGGTAAACGAAGAAAGTTGGAAGTCCGCAGGAAAGTCGCCGCGATGTCGGTAGCCAAAAGCTTCTCGTGTTACAGAGCCGCTCCTAGCCAAAACACGGCGGCGGCGGCGAGCCGCGCGTTTCGCACGTAGTTGGCAGCGATTTCTACCGATGCGCGTGAAATAATTTGGCGTTTGCTCGGGCCATTACGCAACGACGCTTTGTAGACGGTAATGGCAGAAAAGTGTCAGCCTTCCGCCATGGATTACCATTTTTCTCAAGCAAGTACCTCGCCCCCGGCTACTCGCTGCGAGCCCGAGCGTCGCGGAAATCGCGCGAGCCATCGCGACCGGGAGGTGCGAGAATCCTGAATCCTGCCGAACTTCTATGGGCTGACACATCGGTGCGATATTTGCTCGAGGGGCACTTTCGTTGAAAAATTACATACTTCTCTGTTTGCGCTATGCCGCGTGACACGTGTGCAGTGGAGACCTGCATGACGTCACTGTCAGTCACACTGTTCAAGACTACTTCGACGAAGTCACGCGTACAGGAAGCCCCGATTGATAAAGATACGCTGTCGACCTGTATCTGCCACTTTTCTGTACTCGCGTTCACTTTGATTGCCCCGAGGGATTCCCATTCCTGAATCGTCCACGACGAGCTACAATACATCTCCATCGAACAATATTCCAATCTAAATCCAATTGCCACCAATCATCGAAACGCAGGAAATCAATAAACCATGATCGAGCCCAATGAATGTCGCGTTTCGCGGGATAGAATCTCCGCGCTACCGATCCCTGCCAATTAACTCGGAGCGCGCTCGTGACGCGACGCGATTCGCCTGCAAGCTCGAGTCTACTCCATCGATGAATCCTCGGAACGTCACGCGAGCCCCGACAAAATTCCACGCCATTCGTTCGAATCGAGCGTAGGAAAAGCGGACTCACCTTCTGCACGACGAGCGGGGTCCCGAAGTCCTTGCCGCCCTGGAGGCGAAATCCCCAGGGGGATCCGTCGAACCTGGACAGCTTGACGCTGATCAGCTGTGCCATATCACTGGTATTATCGTTCGCCGGGCGACGGGGTAAAAAACAGAATCCTCGCGGAGCAACGATGGACAGGGGGGCTGCTCTGTCGCCAGGGGCTCCGGGCTTGATAGCGGCTAGAACTCAACGAACTCAACGAACTCAACGGTGCGGAGGAGTTATTTTGCACGTTGCACCGGGTCGGTCACGGTTGACGTCTGCCTTTGGCGAGGCGGTATCCGCGCGGGTTAGGGAGAACGGCACGTATGTACGTTCTTGAGGAACGCGCAGACCAGAGTAAAGGTATATAACAGACGTCGAGGACGGTCAGTCGGCCAGCGGGGCCTGCCTGGCTGCCTTCCTTCCATCCGATTCGACTCTGCCGCCGCTCCGCCGCGCCGTGGGGCGGGGATGGGGATAGGGATAGAGAGTATAGAGACCGGACGCGCGGGAAGGAACGAGACCGGGAGCGCCCGCGGGAGGGAGTTGGCGGAAGGTGCAGCGAAGCGGGTATCGGACGCGAAAACCAAGGAAATCGCGGAATCGAGAGGCACCATCTACATATCTCGGCATAGCCGCGCGCGCGTAATTTGCGTAGCTTGCCAGGGATCGCGGGAAGGCTGCCTGATCGGATGAGTAAACACTGAATTTGCCGAGGGGGTGGCTGCAGGGGTTGACGGAGTAGCCAGTGGATAAGCAGCCGGGCTGGAAGGTAGATTCTGCTCGCGGGAGAGGATTCGTAAAGAAGGGGAACGGAGGAGATAACAGTACCGCGAAAAGATAAGGACAATAGAATGACCAGCGGGGGACTGGCGAGCGAAAGGAGATGACGCCAAGGGAAGAATGAAAAGAGGCAGAAGAGAGTAAAGAGGAAGATGCGCCGGTGGTATCAGGATGGCATTCCCCGACATTTCCCTCCGTCTTTGTCCCGCGATCGTTCCTTTCTTCCCCCAGCTAGCCCTGCCGCTCCACCTTCTGTCATTGCTCCCGGTACCTCGACCATGGCGGGAAGCACCTTGCTCGGCGCACCGTGCCGCTCCCCCTCGCGATAATTCATCCGCGATCGCAGCCAGAAGGACGATCGATTAACGGCCACCGGGTCTACCGCTTTCAACCAGTGGACCCGTCGTCGGCCCTTCGGCCGAGGAGGCGAACCGGAAATGATTAGGGGCGCAGGATCCGCGGGGCCATTTCTGGCCGCGAGGCCCTCGCGAGCAAGCGGGCCTGGACGTGGATTTTCTGCGCCGGTGGCGGTCACGAGGGCGCGAACTAGTTCGTGAATCATGCCTAGAATGCTTTACATAAATTGCTCGGGACCGACGTCACGTTCTCGGACCCCGAGCAACGGACGACCACCGGCCAGGAGGACGGAGAAACGCCGGCCGAGAGAAAGAACGTTCGTTGCCCGGACGGCAGAAGTGACTCAGACCTCTCGTACGCATGCGGGACACCGGGACACAGTCACGAAGAGAGTCGGAAACGCCGGGGAGGTGAAAGTATGCGCGCGGACTCATCCGCCGAGTCAGGAGGTTCGTCCTCGGACGTCCGATTCCGCGAACGGATGCTTAATGGGGGACGCGGCTGTCGGGCGGGTTGCGTGGAAATGGGTCGATGGTGACGCGCGTCGCGCGAGACACAGAGCGGGGCTCATGGAATCGTGGAATTTTCGAGGAAAGATCGGTAGACACGCGGACCACACCGGGCGATTTACCGAATCGTGGACACCTGTACCAGGAAAATGTTTGCACGCTTGTAATAATGGTGATCTCTGTGACGAATGAAGGAGGATGGAGGCGACGTTTTAAGAAAAAGAATCAATCCTTTTATTCACGCTTAATCCTCATAACGATTTTGACAATGTCCTGTACTTGGAGACATGTATATACGACACGCGCATACGTACTTAATGATTAACGTTTACACTTATACTCGATACTCTCGATCGTGGCGCACGTATTCGTATTGGCTTTGAAGGGGGCCTCGACGAGCGACGTTCAGGTGTATTTAGTCAGCCGCTGGCATTCGGATAAGAATTCCTGGTGTCCTCTCTCCCCGTCGATCTTTCGTGGGTTTAGTGACTGACGCTTCGAGTGCTCCTGTCATCCGCGACGCTCAACGCTGGGGACTTCTGAATGAAATGAAAAGCAGAGGGGGGGTGTATCGCCTTGGGGCCTGACAAGCATATCCTGGTGGATCAAAAGATTGTATCGAATACCTACGGCCCTCTCGATTATGTCCTCCGCGGCGTTCACTTTGGCAGGCCTGGCTGGAATTCCTTTCTTCGGCTCTCGGTCCATCTTATGAATCATCTTGTAGACGCTCGAACCCATCAGGTGATCGTAGTTCGGGAGATTCGTCTTCTCGTACTTCTTGAAGTTCACTCTGCACCCAATATTGCATCAACGGTTACTACGCGGTTAATGCTACTCGGATAATCAATCGCGGTATGCATTGGCCACGGATTCGCTAGATCATTACGCCAAGAATGCGGTGAGTCAATGCTGGAGCTGTAATTATTCGAATACTCCTGATTATTCGAATATTTGAATCTCAAATTCTCTGGTATTTGAATATTCGATTCTTAAATTCTCTAGTATTCGAATATTTCAATCTCAAATTCTCTGGTATTCGAAAATTCGAATCTCAAATTCTCTGGTATTCGAATATTCGAGTCTCAAATTTTCTGGTATTCGAATACTCAAAGTTCAAATCTCTGGTATTCGAATATTCGAATCTCAAATTCGAATTCTCTGCTATTTGAATATTGGGATTTCAAATTCGAATTCTCTGGTATTCGAATCTCAAATTCCCTGATATTCAAATATTCGAATCTCAAATTCTGTAGTATTCGAACATTCAAATCTCTGGTATTCGAATATTATAATCTCAAATTCTAATTCTCTGCTATTTGAATATCGGGATCTCAAATTGGAATTCTCTGGTATTCGAATCTCAAATTCCCTGATATTCGAATATTCGAATCTCAAATTTTGTAGTATTCAAATATTCAAATCACAAATCTCTGGTATTCGAATATTCGAATTTCAAATACTCTGGTATTGGAATATTCGAATCCCAAATTCGAATTCTCTGCTATTTGAATATTAGGATCTCAAATTCGAATTCTCTGGTATTCAAATATTCGAATTCTCTAGTATTCAAATATTCGGATACTTTGATTATTGAAATATTCGAATACTTAGATTATGTGCTCACCTTATTTTTGTTCTTTTCTCACTTATGTATCAAAGAGCTTCTGTTAATAAATTATTATTATTATTATTATTATTTGAATACTTAGATTATTTGAATATTCGTTACAGCCCTAGCCACTGCTCGCGCTTGATTTCTGATGAAAGGAGTTACGGGGTTAGACCACCTTGGACGGAGCAAAATTGCAGTCATTTTCGGCATTTTTTTTTCAGGAATATAATGAAATAAACAGGAAACCTTCAATATGAAGTCTGTTATTGTACATCTCTCCCCGGAAAAATCGTATTTTTTTCCCTACAAAATAACGGCGGTAGAGCCGTGATACGCAAGGTCTTGAGGAGCGACGTTTTCCACGGTGTCCGTACTTCTCTAGTTTTAGGCATGTACAAAACAAAACTTTTTTTTTTGTTCTAAGTCAAACGGTATAGCCGTGAGATTGGACACCCTGCAAAAAGTCGCTCCTCAAAATCTCGCGTATTCTGCTCTACCACCGCCATTTTGTAGGAAAAAAATACGATTTTTCCGACGAGAAGTTGTACAATAACAGACTTCATATTGAATTTTCTGTTTATTTCATTATCTTCCTAAAAAGAAATGCCGAAAATGACTGAAATTTTGCTCCGTCCAAGGTGGCCTAACCCCTCAATTGAAATGGCCCTCGCTGCCTGATATCCGTTCTCCGCGGAGGAAGCTCTACTCACCCTAGGGCCCTGCCTCGAATAACTTCCGCCTGGGAAGATAGAACCTCGGCGATCATTTCGTCGTTGAAGAAATCATTCGGACACCTCCATCTGCGGCCGAGAGTGAGCTCGACCTGCTTAGCCTGCGGCCACAGGTCCTCCGAGCGTTTCCTTCTTCTGTCCTGCACCTTCTGCTGTAACACGCAGACCCGTCACTCCGTGCACCGCTACCGTCCCGGAATCTGGGAACCGGCGTTCACTTCCCTCCCGAGGAATGCCCGCGAACACGGGGCACACGAGGAATTCACGTGCTTCACTGGGAAACGTTCGAACGGGGGACGTGCGTGGGCTCTCGCCTGGCGAACTTTAAGGACTTTAAAATCCAAGGTCAGCGCTCGTCGGTGCTTTTGAAGGGGGACAGTTTACGCACAGTGTCACGGATAAATTCTGGACTTTTAATGGACGGTTATTAAACCTTCAGGCATCTCGGGAGACGTACAAGAAATCAAGGAGGACGTTCCTCGGTATGCACAACCAACGACGACGGGAGTCACGAGTATACATCGATTACGAGGGGGCAAACTTCGGGGAGCTACACGAAATGGCAGAAAAATAACATGTACATTCCAGAACACTCGACGGAATACCTGCAGCTCTTGGATAACTTGATCTTTTGGCGATAGATTCGGATCTGGTTCGAAACTTCCTACAATACACATCGCTCCGTTTCGATTATCATTGTTTACCAAAGGAGGGCCTATCCCGAATTCTGCCTCGCCCTCTATCTCAGCCGATTCATTCGATAGTAAAGCGGAAGATTTGGAGGAGCGTGGAATATTTACCGTGAGATGGTGCCGGGCTAGGCGACTTCAACACTTTCGTCTCGTAAGACACCACGAACTTCTTCACCCTGCAACCTTCCTCGCTCTTCACGGACAGAGTTCCCTCGAGCTCCTGGGTCTCGGTCTCCTCTTCCTCTTCCTCTTCCTCGCTGGGCTCCACTATCACTCTATGGTGCTCGTCGGAGTACGCGGAGAAGGTGATTTCCTCGGTGTACTCCGTGAAGTCCTCCGTCTCGTTCGGCTCCTCATCATCCGACTCTTTCACCTCCTCGCACTCCACCTCCGGTTCTAAAACAAACCACCGATATTAATCTCCTTAAATAATCGCGGCAAGTGCCTCCGCAGCGGCGGAAGACCATCGAACGGAATGGACCCGGCGGGTTTCACAACTTGGCACAGTCTCAAACAGCCTCGAACGCGTGAAATTTGAAAATATGCGCGCGCCCGCGCGGGATACCGATCGAGGCCTAACCAGCTCGGGGAATGATAATCTTAGCAGTCGAGCCTACCTCGGCGCGCCTCGTCGGTGGCGCCGTTTTGGACGCCGCTCAGCTCCATGATCTTCTGCAGTTGCTCCGAGACGATTCTCAGGTGGCACTCGATCTCGCTTGGTAGCTGCTTGAGCGCCAGCAGCTGCCGCTGCACGTTCTCCAGCTGCTTCTCCAGGTCCAGCTCCGTGCTTACCAGCTCCTTGATCTTCTCTTTGTCGACCTTGGACGCCAAGTCCGCCATCTCCTTCTCGATCTCGCACAGCACCGACACCTTCGTGGCCTGCTCCTGGCTGCTCACCTCCTCGCCGGCGCTCTCCGCCTCGACGTTCTCCTCGACGCGCGACGCGGTCCCTTCGGATCGCTGCTCCGACTCGCTCTCCTCCGGCTTCGATTCAGCCTTAGACTCTGGACGCGACTCGGCCTCGCGCTCCTGGTCCGATCTACAGCCGGGCTCTGGGGTCGCCGACGGGGTCGCCTAAATTCAAATAAATTGCTACAGAGACACTGGCACCGAGAGGCGCGGTGGATGGTCTGTCTGGTCTGTCCTGCGGTGAGAGGTGAGACTCGGATGCACACGGAATGTTTCTTTCCACCCGGCTTCGGGCATTTTAACTACTAGATTTGTCGAGGGACGACATTAGCGAAGAACTCTGTGGAACATGCTCGAGTGATAATAACATCTCTTCCACTGACAAGATGTTAATTTATCTGCGGTGATTCAAGCTCGCGATATTTAGTGGAAATTTTAGAACCCACGCGTGCTTTAATTCAATGTAGCTAATAAATTCCGTGTGCATCTCAACTCTTCTTAAGGATATTCGGGGTAATCGTCGTCCCCGATCAGAGACCGCGCGTCCCAACAGCTTCATTCTTCTTTGTTTGTTTGGTATTAAGGGTTATCGAGACTCTGGCAACTGGGTGCATCCAGAAATATCCATTTTATTTCGAACGTACTTTTTCTTTTCCTCGACAATCCATTGCGCGTACATTGACAGTGAGATACGTGTAAGATAGATAATTACATGCATCGATCTGCGCGTGCATGGTAACGCGAGATTCCACAAGCTTTACTCTACACTCGTTAGACTAGATGCGAATGAGTCGACCCGCCAGCCCGATCACTTTCGACTTCTTTATTCAAGTACTTACTACGGGTTGCGCGTACTTGCGGGGCCGCGCGCATCAAGTTGAACAAAGCGCAACTACCTTCGGGAAATTAGGCTGACGTTATTACATTATCAGGTTTCTTGAAAGAGAGCCGAGGACAGTTTGCCGATTAAACGATTAAAAGTGGTCCTCGCGCATCGACCGCACGGCCCCGGAAGCAAGTACCACAGCTACCTCTAGTCACGAGAAACATGTTACAGTTACAGTGGACAGAAGATAACAACACACACTATACGAACGACGAACACTGTTTCTTTTCTTTTTTTTTTTATACGTTTACAGATGGCCCAGGCGATGACCTAGCGTCTGTTAGGGGTGTCCTAGAACAAGCGGCGTCGTTTTAAATCTAAAGACAATCGTAAGCATGATACCAGCACCGTCCAGAACCGATCGAATGGTTACTTGTACATGTAGAGCAGGATGATCGAGGTGCAGGGCACGAACGCGTACGCCACTAGCCTGGTGAAATCCACTCCAATGTGATTCGTGAGGCCTTCGTAGAGAATTGTAGGCACGAAGGACAACCTGCGGCCGTCGCGATCGGCGTCCAGAACCGCCTTCTTCTCGCCGATCGCCCCGTCCGCGGATCCCCCGACAAGCTTCGACGGAAGCCAATTGAAATCGAGGCCGAAGCTACTCAGAATGTTCCCTACCACCGAGGATCCAGGGGGAGCGGAGACGCTGCCTCTGCACGATCTCGAGAGACGCCTGCTGCCGCGGTGGAACACCTCCGTGGCGATCAGATCTTTGGAGGAACGGATAAGATTGCCGAGGACACCCTCGTCCTCCTCCACGGCCGCTACGTTCTGGCTCGAGTTCAACGAATAACAGTTTGGAATAACCACGGAAGTATCGGAAATACCTTGGAGAACCTGGCAGCGAACATACTTCATGATCAAGCCGAGGTATTCCAAGTGCGTCTTGAAGAACCGCTCGCCGTAGCGGGTCCGCGCGAACAGCCTCCTTCGCTTCGAGGGCGGCGCGGAAGGGCGCGCGGAGAAGCGCTCGGGGTAGTCGGGGAAAGTGCTGCCGAGCAAGCACTTCTCCATGTAACGACCCTTCATCTTAATCATCGCGGAGCTCCTCCTTCTGGCCCCGCGCGGGACCTCCGCGGCGGACGAGGCGCCCTTGATGCAGTCCATCAAGCGCACGAAATTGCTGGAAAGCAGCCGCTGGAAGTAGCGACCCTTGAAATACATACGCTTACGAATCAGAGGGTAGGACTCCGCGGGAGAGCCAGTATCCTTGGAGCGCGCGAGCTCCAGGTGCTTGAAGAGATCGGAGCGAAGTCGGACCGCGACGAACTGGACGCTCCGAGCGAGGATCTTCTCCGCGTAGCGGGTCCTCCACGAGGAAGCCTCTTTGCTAGACAGCAGCTTATCGAAAGATTTGCTCGGGGGAAAGCCGTCCGGCTGCTCGAGCAGCCCGTCCACCACGCGTCTTATCCAATTATCCTCCCGCTTGAAATACGTCTCTAGGTAACGACCCTTCATCCGGGACCCGCAAGCTTTCTCAAGGCTACCGCGACGCGAGCCTTGCTGTTCCTCGCCCAGAGGCGCGCTCGACTCCCCGTAATCGCGGCTGTCGCCCTCCTGGACCCGTTCCCCGACCGAGGGCCTCACTTTCGCCGGTTTCTTCGCGTCCCCTCTTTTCCCGAAGAGGCACCGCCGGAAGTAGTGGGCCCTCGTGTAGAAGCGCTTCACCCTCCGCTTGCTAGGACCTCGCCGGGCCGAAGCCCCGTTCTCTTTGCGCCTTGACAACTGTATCTGCGCCACGTCCGTGTTATCGTCGCGCTCGAACGGAGCGGGCTCGATCGACAGGCTCGAGATCGCCTCGAGACACGGGGAGAACACCATGGGACACGTGCCGATCGGTTGCTGCCGCTGCGGGCACGGGCCGTCGTCGAGCGCCTCTGACGAGGCAAACGACGACGAACACGATGACGACGCGTCGTCTTCCTCGATTTTCGTCCCCATTTCGTCACTGTCCATGTTTACCTCGGGAGTCGGGGGCTCCGGGGTGTTCTCGCCTTCCGGTCGCAGCAGGCCCCTCTCCAGCAGCCGATCGGTGATGCTCCTTTTCTGCTGCTTCTTTATCACCACCTTGTACGACTCCACCTCGGTCACTTCTTCCTCTTCCTCCTGCTTCTTGCGGGGCACTGGCACCGGGCGCTGCGGCTTCTGCAGGAACACCGAGGTGCGTCGCAGCTGCTCCACCAACGGCGGCTCGGCGGTGGCGATGTTCTGCAGCTCCTCTACCACCTTGGACTGCTTCAGCACGGGCAGCCGGGGTCGGAGCTTCTTGAAATTCACCCTGAAACACGAAGCATCCTTTTGATCCTCTCGCCAGCCTTTCCCTGATCACTGCCGCTCGGCAGAAATACCGGCGCGGCCCGGTCCCGTGATTCCCGGTGGACTGGTTCGTCGGGTTACTCTATTTACAGCGATTATGTGGTAACCGTGCCGCGAGTGTGGGCTCGCTTAGGTGTTTTACACGCTCACGGTGTCTTTTAATAGATCCCCGAGGAGTTAGCCTCTCTGCTCCAGTCCTTGTGTCTCAAATAGTTCCCGAGCGATTAATTTGTCACTTGTTCACGGACACATTCCTGCCCGCGGCCGGTCGCGAGGTGATCTCGGTCGAACGGGTGGATCGCGTGGGTGTCGGGCGATAAGGGCGATAAGAGATTCAGAGGGAGAGAGGTGCGTGTAAATACCCTAGGACTCCTTGGTCGTTGAGCAGCTCTTCCTCCTCGAGGATCAGCTGGGCGATCTCGTCGTCGGTGAGGTTCTGATTGGGCACGATCTCGCTGTTGGCGTCTTTCGGCTTGTCCGGGAGCGGCTCCACTTCTGGCTCGGCCTCCTCCTCCGCGGGCTTCTCCTCGTACGTGGTCTCCTCGTACCGCTCGATCACCGTCTCCTCCTTCAAGATCTGCTCCGGGAACACCGGCGGCAGGTCTGCGAGCTAACAAACGTGTGCCACCACCTCGTCAACACCGACGGTAATTGCGACACTGAATCCTCTGTGCTGGAACGTTTTAAGGTAGGTTCTCCTATACGCGGCTGGGCGATGAATTTCGAAGTCGATTTTCTCGGAAATGAAGCGCGATATCAAAAAATTGTACTTCTTTTTGCCGACTTATTTACTTGTTATAATTCGAAAGGGAAGAGTCAGTTTTTTTTTTTTATATCGCGCTTCGTTTTCGAGAAAATCGACTTCGGAATTGTTGCCGTTCCGTTCAGCCGGGTATAGGAAAACGTACCTTTACTCGGGCTTTGTAGCCGGATCCCACAGAGGATACCTACTTTCGTCGCTCGATTCTCGTGGGTACCTACAGGGATCTTGTACGGAACGATGTTCTCCTCGGACAGCCCCTCCACAGCCTTGAGGTAGTCCTCTCCTCTGCGCAAGAATCGTGCCAAAATTAGTGGATTCCGGCGAACTCGAATTGGCGATTGATCCGCGACTGGCGCACAGGCTTCCCACGTCGGCGGCGATCTGTCGCGCGGACGGAATTTCGTGCGGAGGACGGTGGTTCTTTTCTGTCGTTTTTTTTTTTTTTTATAACTCCGTCTCCAGAGGGCCCGGGTGCTTCTGAGCCGGTTCGCGCGCGAAATGGTAATGAGGGACCACGGGGGAGGGGGACGAATGCTGCGCGGTTTAAATGCCAGGCAATAAAATCGCCAACCAATGATAAACAGATTTCATTCTGGGTCACCTATTTATAAGTGTTGCAATTCGTTGCCACACGTTGCCCGTACGCCGGGGATATTCTCGCCGTCGCCCCGGTATTATTATAATGCACAGGGACACCGCGCCTCGAGAAAATTGTTGCGCCGTTATCCGAATCGGTTACTGATAACGCGATGCTCGCGCGCGAATACCGGCGCCGCTGGGGCGCCCGTGCATTTGAAATAAAATTCGCCCGCCGTCGAAAGTAGTTCAAGTTAAGCATCGCGGTTGGGCAAGAGGATCGCCGGTCCACGGCGTGCCGTTGACATTGGGATTCCAATTGTTTTCAGGGTTAACATCGCCAGTACGCCTCCGTCCTCAATGGTTTAGGTCTTTCTGCTGTCGTTGCCGCGCGAGACACTCACCTCTGTACACCCAGAACGAAATTATTGCCGGCTCGCACCAACTCCTCGTGAGCCTGACCGTGGGTCAAACTGCCGATCGGCTGATCGTTCAGTCTGACCACCACGTCTCCGACCTTCATGCCCATGCATTCTGCGAGGCTTCCCTCTAGCACCTGGCAAACATTTTTTTATCCATGTCGATTATTGCTTATATAGAAATCGTTTTTTTTTTTTATATCCAGGAAGGAGGTGCGTTCTTAATGTGTGGTAGAGGAAGACGGGTTGGATTGTTTCGAAAGTGTTACGGGATTAGAGCTGAATTTAGGGATATTACACTTGGCCGGTCCATTTGACGGAGGATTTATTAACCCTTCGTCGTCACACGGGGTGTATCGCACCCCCCGGCAATTTTTTTTCTTTGCCAATATTTCTGTGAATTCTCAGACCTGAATTTTAGAATTTAAAAATTTAGCGGGAAGGATATTAGTTCGATGATAATAATAATAATATTATTATTATTATTACTATTATTATTATTATTAATTATTAATAATATTAATAATATGTAGTTGAAAAAATAGTTGTGGAAAAAAGCAATATTTTTTGGTAAAAATTCACCAAATTTTGAAATAATTATTATTAATATAATTATTATTATTATTGTAATTGAAAAAAAAAATTTGTGGAAAGAAACAATATTTTTTGGTAAAAATTCACCAAATTTTCAAATGTGATTATTATTATTATTATTATTATTATTATTATTGTAGTTGAAAAAATAGTTGTGGAAAAAAACAATATTTTTTGGTAAAAATTCACCACATTTTGAAATTTGATTATTATTATTATTAATAATATCATCATTATTATTATTATCAATAATAAAATTTGAAAATTTGGTGAAATTTAACCAAAAAATATTTCTTTTTTCCACAACTATTTTTTCTACTAAAAATTTCATCATATCAGAATTTATATTTCTAGAAAAAGCCTCGTAAAGCATGATTGTATACGCATTACGAATGCACAATTATCACCGAAAAGTTAAAAGTTTCAAAAATACGAAAATGGTAACTCAAAAATGACTCTGGGGTACAATGAATCCCATATGACCAATTTCTGATTATTAGACGGGGTGACCACGAAGGGTTAACAGTTATATTTATCAATTTACTGATATGTAAATGAAAATCGAAATAAGTTAATGTACGATTGCAGGGCATCGATAGCGTAGAGATCTATCAGGGGGTGATTTCGTTCTACCTTACCGACGTGTTAAAAACTCCATCCCCACGAATATGCAACCAGTCGTACTCCTCTGAATACACTCAGCGATTGCACCACGGATGGGATTAAGGGAGGATTGCAGAAAGTTCCTTTACTATTTCTAATTATCTTTCATTAACCTTAATCCTTAGTTATTATTACAGCAAACGGTATTTATTCACAATGGGGCAGAAAATCTGTAACGCTAATGGCAGATACGTACTTTGATGACGGTCAGTGGCTGCGGGAAATCGCTTCCGCCGGCCAGTCGAAATCCCCATGGCGTGTTGTCGAATTTCGTGAACTTTATGTTGATAGCCATGCTGTTCTACATCTGAAACCGTTACATTCGCGGTCACGATCGGCTCGCGCGACTCGGACCGCTCGAGAGAGCACCTCGGTGTGATTAGTTCCGAATGGGATTTCCGCATCGGCCCGATCGATTACATAATTCGAGGAGGTGCGGAATTAGTTCGCGGGCTTGGATTTCCTCGAGCCGATCGCGCTAAATACGTGCGTCTCGCTCGGCACCGCGCGCAGTCGAATCTCGGAAGCCTCTATCACGGCGCACGATCGTTGACGCGTGAGTTCGCGGCCACCCGCCTATCCTACCCTTCCGCTTCCGGTGCGCAACGCTGTTCGCAACAACGGTAACAGGATCCCTGACGTTGGCGATCTCCGGCGCGCCGATACTAGTAAATAAAACAGCGAGGATATAAACGCGATAAAATCGCGATCACCTGTCAACGGTGCGAAATTAAATCCCCTTAAAATCCACCGCAGTTACGTAACACCGACTTGAGCCACTGACAGCGGGGTGTAGAAAATCGGTATTGCGTGCTGTATTTTTAAGCGGCAGGGGGGTGGGGGGAGGGGGGGGGGGGTCACCAGTGACTATCCGACTCCCAATGGGCTTCCATTGAGCGGGATCGGTTCGTGCGATCGGTTTTCGCGGGTCGAGAGAGGCAAGTAGGTAGTAAAAGGAAAAAGCGCGGAACGTCGGAACGCGGCGGCTGCCGAGCGGAATTCGTAGTATGTACGCGGAAGTGGCCGCGCGTCGGCCGAAACGAATATAGTCTAGCGGCCGCGAGAATTTACTGAATGATTCGCGTCTCGGTTACTTGCCAGTGAGTTTCGGCGGGCGCGAGGGGAACCGTCGCAAGGAACGATGCACCACGATGCACGGGGGTAGATGCACACACCGAGGAATAATTGCCTGTATCACTGCATTGATCGGGCGCGCAGAGAAGCGGCAGCGTTGCGGATCGATACACCGCGGAACCCAACCGATCGCGCTCTCCCGAACACGCACAAAACGGTGTCACGATAAAGTTTGCCAGAAGGCGATCGCAGCTGCCCGACTCGTACGCCACAAATACGCGGCCACTTCTCCCCCCGACACCCCGTCCCATGCTCCCTTTGCTATCCAATCGGAAAACAGCAGGAAGCAGGCTGCTCGATCTATTTACTGATCGATTTATTTAGATCCGGGGTCCTCGATTTCCTCGTCGTTCTATGAAGACACGGCTCTCTTTCGCTTTCACTGACACGCTCCCTAACGTGGATTAAAACAGCGCACCGCGGCTTGTTCTCGCCGGCGCGGTAAGGAGATCGAGGGACGCGGAGCGAAAGCCCGGCCGGAATTTTTCATAATTTCCCGCTCCGAGGGGAGCGCGCCCGCGGTGGGTTTAAAATCGTTATGTAGGGGCTGGAGGTGGATCGAGTAGGGGAAGGCGCTGTAAATTTTCTGAAGCCAGGGGAAGCTGTGTTTAAGCATTTCGTAGCAAACCCAGTCTGAAACGTGGATTTTTTCGAACAAAGAATATTTCTGCTGAATATATTACGGTAGTGGTAGAGGAGGTATTGAGTAGACCTAACATCTTACGGACTTTCGCGGGCCAACTTTGACTCGAGACTGATTGTAGTGTCCTCTGAACGACGGTCGGTTGAAGAAGTAGGGTAAATCCGGGAGACGCGGTCGACCTTATATAAAATGGCTATTAAAACTAAAATAGAAATTACTTATTTTATCAGAACAAACCGGTATGTTCAGAATTTTATGCCGATTCAGAAAAACTGGTCGATACTTGCTTTAAGACAATATTTACTGTAAATCGGGTTGAAAACTGAAGTCATGACATCTGACCACCCCTCCCGAGGTGCCGGGAGAAATGGTGCTCGTCGTTGGCAGAGATCACTCACATAATTATTCGTGGAAAATTAACAAAGAATAAAGCAAAATTATTTATGAGTAAATACAACTATACAGATTCATTGATATTTAATTTGTTTACGCTAAGCAAGTAAAGAACACATAAAAAAAGTGAACTACCTACTGGTGATTCACAAGGCAAATGAATACAAAAGTGAATGAATAAACTAAATAAACAAAAATAATAATAATAAAAACTAAAAAAAATAAACAAAAATAATAAAAAAAATCATAACTCGACCATCTCTCCTTTTTGCAGCGAGAGATGGTGTCCTCGTTTGCTTTGAGAGGAAGAGTTAATATGGCCATATACTTTCCATATATCTCTACTATCTTATTATCCCAACCATTAAATGAAAATAAACTTAGAAGTATATTTGAAATATGATTCTGTACACCGCTGTTTGACAAAAGAGGTTAAATGTAACCTCAATTTACCATTTAAAGCCTAAAAATCCAGAGAAACACAGAAGGAAGCGAAATGACGCTATCCATTCAACTGTTTGGCTTCTAGAGAAGTAATTGGTCTGCACTTTAACGCATTTTTACTTAGAGAGTCTGAAATGTAGCGACTCGACCAACTCTCCGACCCGCCCACGTCTCCCGGATTTACCCTATTGGGAATGAACTTTCAAAGAATTCGACAGACTAGTTTTAAATAATTTAAATATTTATTAGCATGTATTTATACATAGTTTTTACACGTTAAAAATGAGTCTCATACATTATAATACCAGAATCATTGCAAAGCAATATGCCTTAAGTCTTCGGTTTTTTCGGGCTCGGTGCTCCATCCTGCTCATCCACCTGGAAAATTGTCTGCGGTTGTGTCTTCTTATACGCCGGAGCAATCCAATACGGATTCTCCTCCGCGACTTTTGCATATTTCAAAATAGCCTCTCTAGGATCTTGGTCATCCTCTATCCTTTTACTAAGCCCCAAATTCCGAATTACGTAAGAACTGAGGGTTCCGCCTGAAGAAGCAACCCTTCCTCCCTGCCCAGACGTGATCGGTAAGTCTGGCCTCCTCGATTTAACTGGATCCAGGCGATCCTTCTCCATTTGCTTGCGAACTGATTTAGGCCGATCTTGTCGGAACAACGGTAGCGCATGCGGCGTTATGATCTGCTGGGTGGACATCACTTCGATGTGCTTCTGCTTCAGATGCGTCTTCACAACGCATAACTTTGCACCCCTCAAGCTCTTCTTCGAGTCGTAATACGCTTTAACTACACCGTTCCCACAGCCGACGAATATCTGATTCAACTTCGGATGCCACAGTGTTTTAATAACGTGCGAATTCGTTACGCTTATCTCGTTAACTAAGTCGAACGTCTTGGTGTCGTAAAATAGAACTCTGCCGGTGGTTTGGCCCTTGGTCAGTGATTCCCCTGTAATCAGAATGGAATCGTCCGGATTGAACATACAGTCGGTTGTATCGTATCGGGAGTATAAATTCTGCGCCTCGAAGATCGGCGATTTAAACGACCTCAAGTCCCAGAGCTTTAATGTATCGTCGCAGCTCCTAGTTGCAAGCATTTGCCCGAGATAGGAGAAACTCAGGCTCGATATTTCGGCGCCTTGTGCGTGCGCGTTTCTTTGAATCAATGATGGATTCACGAAGTTCTTTCTGTGATCCCACATTTGTATGGAGCCGTCTATGCAACCACACGCCACTACGTTACCTTCCCGACTGTAACCGCACGTGGTTGGTATAGTTTTCACTCCGTTCTGTGCTCTGCACTTTATTAGATACTTATGGCCGCGTGGTCGATACAGAATCCATATTCTGCACGTGCTATCTTGCGAGCACGTTAGGTACTCTTCCTTTGTGAATGGATGCCAACATCCGCTGTACAACCCAGCCGTGTGACCCTTTGTGCGCGCCATGTCTGTTATATATTGATCGCCCTTAACGGTCTCACATTTCTCGAAACCGTCTCGATCGAGAACTTTCGCTTGGGCAGATCCGGATATGACTAATATAACGTCACCAGTCATCGAGTACTGCAAGCATTTGATAGGATGGTTCTCGCAGGGCTGTAAAGTCCTGAAGCTTCGCATGGATGAATCCATACCGGCGAAGTCCCAGAAACATACGTCGTAATCTATGGAGCCAGAAGCTAATCTCGCTCCAGACGGATCTGCCGCAATAGCGGTCACTGCTTTAGTTCCATGAGTCATTGTAACTTCGTGACTGCAGGGAACTTTATCTTTCAATTCTGATTCCTCCGTATCAGATTCTGCGTCCTCTTCGTCGCTATCTTCCTCCTTGTCCTTTGATTTCGACGAGTTCCCTGTATCCCCTGGAGTTTTAAGATTAAAGTCGGTTGGCACCGGAGGCCCAATAAATTCGTCCTCGCTGTCTTCGTCGTTGTCGCTGTCATTATTATCGATACTTTTAGCTTCGTTGAAAGGTTTCTTGGTAACTTCCGACTGTCCCCCTTTTTCTTCGACAGCGATTTTATTGTAGTTTATGGTTTTAGTAATATTTTCCAGCATCTCTTGTACGTCAAAGGACTTGGCTTTTTTACCAAAGCCTGTTATGCCCATAACCTCTTTCAGATTATGAGTCTCTTCCTCATCTTCGGGCTTAATCTCGTTCATTTTTGTAACATTGGTCTCTGGTAATTTCTTACCGAACGTGCCAAATCCAGAACTCGTGACTTCTGTATTTACCGGCTGTTCCCGCTTCAAATCTTTACTAATTTTCCCGAACGTAATTACCTTTTTCGTATTCATGATCGCAGTCAATCTGCAATTCTTTTAACATATACAATTTAAGAGTATGTTTTTTTAAACATTAACAACTTCATTACAATTATTTCTGTTGACAGTTTATTACCTATTTGTTCTAAACAGTTTAAATAAGATGGATGTTGAAACTCGAACGCGTGTTAAGGTTAGAAAGCTTCATTCATTCCGTTTTTATTTAATAACCCATATACAGAGTAAATCAATCAACACGATTGTTGGCTCTCACATCCTCCACTGCAATATAATACTATTTTATTCGGGGAGAGATCACATTTACAATAATCTTGTTATATTTGACAGTAAACAATAACACGCAATCAAATCGAAGTGCGTATACAGGCTGTTTCAAAATGCAGAATAATCAGCAGCGTACAAATTTGTTGTGATAAAATGAAAGGAATCGATGAATCTTTCGTTTTGCAATTTGCGGCTTCCTCTTGTGATTAATGTTCGGGCGTGCATCTTCCGCGCACATTTTTTAAATGTCCAGTAGACAGATGAATTGCAAAATCCGTAGGAAACCTATGTGAATAAATTAATTCCAAAATGTAGGGAAAATATTAGAAAATAAGTCCTAAATTTTCTCTCTCATAGTAAACGGTCTCCGCGTATTTTTTCCCGTAGTTATGCTTTATAATTCCCTCGTTTTTTTCATCTGCCTGAATTGGAGATAAACACCTCTATCCTTGACTGAAGTCAGCTTCACGCAATCAATTTAATTCAGTAGTATCCGGGCCGCGATAGTGAGAGGATGTCCTTGAATATATTCAAGAGACACGTTGTTATTATCACGCTGCGTAGATTCATTAAAAACTATAATATCCATCGCGATTGAAAGTGAATGCATATTATATAATTACACGATGAATCCTTGCAATACCGTGAACACAAAAGAAGCGCACAGTTTTTGTGCTCTTTTGTGTTTCTTACGTGCAACCGCAGCTATTGCTGACATTCAAATTCAAATAGCACGCACCGGAAGTAGAATTTCTAAATTTCAACGGCTTCGATCTTGAAAACAAAGCCACAGATTGCAAAATGGTAAGTGACTACTCGATTTCTTATGGTGTCAGGAATTTTTGGCGTACTTTGTCGTGTCCCAGTATTTTGAAATGCCCTGTATAGTTTCGATGCACATTTGACGTTTGCCTATCAGATGTCAGTGGTTCCCAGTTTACAAGATTTATCAAGGTCCTACTTACGTGCGTTTTTCTATCGAGCTGTCTATCGAAATTATACTGTACATACAGTAATACATATACTGCGTTTGAATGATTAATCGCACGCAACGTAAAATGCTCAGAAATTTACTCGTAGTGGTGACAAAGTAGTTCGGTCTAATTAGAAATAATAACTTGTTTTATAGTACATGTTTTCGTCGAGTACCTAATAATTTAGTCACCTGTAGTTTTTAATGTTTCTACCTGTTAAGTGTGTAAGTATTCGAAAGTCATTGTCAATACTTTGTTATTGAAAATTTAACTGCAATTCCGTATAACTAAATGAGAACACAGCTCCGAGTATAACCAACTACATTTGCACTCATTTAGATACTCGTGCAGAGTGCCTAACAACGTAATTCACAACAACCAGTAAATGTAGCTAATGAAAGCACATCTCGTTAATAATATTGCCCTGCCTATGAAAAATGATTGACTTGAAAAGTAACGTGAGCAGCGCTTACGGTTCTAATCATGAATCAAAGATGCGTACCGATAGTTCTGAAACGATGCCATCGACACCTTCTTCGTCCTTCGAGTACATGACGGGGGAAGCGGACGATAGCTCGGATAGCAAGGGGGCTATACCGTTCAGTCTTAAATCAGTGGAAACTGTACTTTCGTTATCCAAGGTACAAATCTAGCACTTAAGCTCCGTTTAATTCAGGCTGAGTTACATTCTGTATACTCCAGGCTATATGCGAAGAGGAACTTAAAGAGATGGTGCAGAAGTGCAAGCAAATGGTCCTAGAAAGCGCAGAGTGCTCGGAAGAGCGAAAATGGCTCATCAGGCGTTTAATCGAATTGCGCCTGAGAGTGCAGGAATTACGAGAAACCTCGGAGGAGAATTTACTGGAGACCCAAGTTATACTCGAACACCACTTAGTGCCACAGAAATATTATATAACAACCTCCGTGCCGGTATATTGCGACCATTGCAGCGGAGCCATTTGGACTATGCTTCAGTCATGGTATATGTGTAGCGGTGAGATTCTCTATGTTACGCTTATTACACGATCTTGTTTGAATTTTTGTGGCATCGGGGCTCTGTTTCCATAGATTGCAAATTCTGTTGCCACTGGAAGTGTTTAAGCAGCATATGTAGAGTCTGCGTTCACGTAGTCGCCAGCGAGGCGGGCGGTTACACTTACACGAAAGATATTTGTCCCGAACAAGGCCTATCGAATCAGGGATACCGGTGCGCCGAATGTAAAGTGCGAATAACATTCAGTAAGTAGAACCATTGATGAACGCATTGCTATATACAATTTATCAAAGGGAAACCAGCTTTCCCTCTTGTCGGTTCTTCTAAAATACAACAGGCATTCATTATCGCATGGTTAAACTATATTTTCATTACACGCTTTCTCAAAAGGATTATCCTTATCTTGTTTTGGCATCCCTTTCAAGAATTCAGGTAACATAACGAGGGGAAGGCAAAATTTTAAAGATGTTCTGTGCATTGAGAAATACATAATCTTATACGCATATACTTCCTAACGTACGATTATACGAATATAGAATGGATCGAGCCGCGACTTTGCGACTACAGTGGATTGTATTACTGTCAGAGATGCCATTGGAATACCGCGATGGTGATCCCGGCGCGAGTGATTAGAAATTGGGACATGGAGCCGCGACTCGTGTCCCGAGCCGCGGCGCAACTTTTAACTCTTCTAGAAGACCGTTCCGTTTTGCCGCTGGAGGAATTAAATCCAAAGCTGTTCACTCTGGTCCCAGACCTGTCCTCGGTGAAGGTAAAGCGTATATCAGAATTCTGTAATTGGAGAAAGAGTATCGAATTACGAACTGAAAGTGAAATTGAATGGGGCAGAGGATGCGGGAGGAAATGCAGATGATGAAGCGCTACTTGGTTCTATGCCCGGAAGCTAATAATCAGGGGCTACCGTGGAAACTTAGAATACACACTCATATGATCGAGAACGCGGGGAATTATTCCATCAAAGATCTCGTGGATCTGAACAGTGGAACGCTTCTGGAGGAGATCCGCGCTGCGTACGACGCCATGCACGCTCACATCACGGAACAGTGCCAATTGTGCAAAGCGAGGTAGACTTTAAAGATGATTCAGAGTGAGAGCGCTCTAAACTGTCTCGTGCGTTGTTTCGCAGGGGTCATTTGTGCGAATTGTGCGGCAACGACGAAATCATTTATCCATGGGACGCGAGCTCCATAACTTGCCATCAATGCTCGGCCGTCCACCACCGCGCATGCTGGTCGAAACGAAATCGGTGTTGCCCCCGGTGCACGAGACTGCAAAAGCGGCGGGCCTTGGAGGAACAGCAAACTTCCGATACAGGCGACTGTGTCACGGAAGACGGGTTGAACACAACCGAATCGCCGAGCGACGCGACGTAAAAGCGTTGTTTACCTTTTGTACTCTGCTTCCCCCCTCGCGTTTGCTCCCTAAACACGTTGAGGATCGCCATTACCGCGTTGCAATTTTCTAGTACCTGTATGTTACGTTCCGTGCAATCGTTTTGTAAAATAAACCTGAGCGATAATTTTATATTTTTGGATTGCTTAATGCCTTATCTCTCGATCAAGTGCGAGATCATTACTGAAGCATGGCAGACTCTCTACTTATTTCGCAATAAGCGCGGAGTACCGATACTATTGTGCGACGAATAAAATGCAGACGTTAAATTGCGCAAATTATTTTTCGACAACAGGTTTCAAGAAATAATTTGCCTGCAGTACTCGGGAACAATTTAGATAACATTGTTCCGTAGATTACTCGATCATTTGCACAGGTGCCGAACAATTATTTTCCGGCTTTTCACGCATTCTGTATCACGCAGATAAACAGAACGTTGTGGGAAGTTGGCAGTTCGCTTAAAAGGAGTGTGGCGTCAATGTCAAGTCAGTCAATAGGGATCTGACGCGCGCCTCAGGTCCAGCCAACAGAACAAATTCTTCGCTCGCAAAAAAAACGCTTCGATTTCTTCCAACTCGCTCAGTACTCTGTAGAACTCGGCACCGCGATGTTCTCGCTGCGCGTGTTTCTGTTACCCGCCTCGGTTCTCTTGGTAGTCGGATTTGGGGGCTGCGAGTTCCTCACAATTGGCCCCAAAAATCCAAAGGAGACCTTCGTTAGTCCACTCGAGCAAACGGTGAGGACACTGATGAAATCCGGGCGAATGCTCAATCACGGAGTCGAAACTGCCAAAGATAACTTGAGAGGGGTTGCGTCTCTCATTCCACTGTTTAATATACCCACATTACCCATAGAAAAGAGAACATCGATCGCTGATACTCTAAACCCATACAAAACCCAAATTAAGGCGATATTCCCAGGTGCGTGACACTATTTCGCGGACTTTGAAATCTGAATATTATATACGATATGTATGAATGAGACACGATAAACGATCGAATACGTAACGCGCCATTGAAAGTAACTCGTTGTAATGTTAATTTCAGGAACGTATTGGTGCGGCGACGGTGATATATCTCCGAACAAAAAGGACCTCGGCTTGTTTAAGAAGACGGACGCCTGTTGCAGGGCTCACGATTCTTGCCCGGACGGAATCCCAGCGCAAGAAGAACGAGACGGCCTTGTGAATAATGGTATTTTCACGAGGTAATTGCGGAATGGATTTCATAATGTTTTCTCATGGTCATATTAGATTATTAAAACGGAAATATTTATGTATCTTTCGAATAGATCGTCTTGCGGCTGCGACAAGAACTTCTACAATTGTTTGAAGGAAGTTAATTCTTTAATCGCTACTAACATAGGAACTACGTACTTCAATGTTTTAAGGCCGCAGTGCTTCAAGAAGTATTATCCGATTGTAGGCTGTGAGAAATACGCAGGGTAATGTATTTTATTATAATGATCGTTGACATTTCTTCCACGAGGGGCACATCCGTATGGTCTTCTTTTAAATTGAATTTCAGGCGCCGTCTATTGAACGACAAATGCGAGGAGTACAGTTACAATCGTACTCAGCCAGAGACGATGGAGTGGTTCGACAATGCAGACTTTTTCACTCTTTAAGTATTTATGATTTATTTATTGTTAATTATACATGATGTGTTATGTAATATAGAATTACCTATAGTATTTCAAAAGAGAAGGGGCAAGCTTCGTTTCAAGGGAGCTGGTGTGACAATTCGGAAAGTTCGAATAATCCTTTCGGTGGAATACCTCTGTTAATAACGTGCGGTATCGTTTTCGGTATCATTCTGAAAAAGTAACGCGATCTTACGTATCGTAATGTGTAATTACTTGACATAATTGTAAGCAATGGCGCTCCGGCAAAGAAGGGAAACTTACGTAATACAGTCGATAATGGGACAGACTGAGAGACAGAGCGTGCAACCCGTGCAGTCGTCTGTTACTTTCGGAATGTGAGTTTCGGAATCGAACTGAATCGCTTGGTAACCAGAATCAGCGCAAGCCATGTAACATTTCCCGCAATTTATACACATATCCTAAGAAATGTAAACGCTGTTTATATCATCACATAATACTGAAAACAAGTTTAATGAATTTTATTCAACGACGATCAAGACCTACGTCGTCTATCAATGCGACAACTTGCTCCTTAGGGTTCAGATCCTTGTAAGCTCCTATATGATTCACAGCTTTTCCAATCACGTCCTTTATCGTTGGAATAGGGGAAACTGGATTCGGGGCAGGCCTCGTTACTTCGATGACTTTATCCAGCGGATTTGAGTTCGCTTTGATCTCGGCTATCTTTTGCTCTCGAAGCATCTGATATTCTCCGAAGTACGGGATATTCTGTAACGCGCGTCGATTATAATGCAATGCCAATGACAAAGTTCAACTGCGATCGTGCGATACTCACTTTACCAAGAGCATGTTGCAACGAAACCGGTTTCCCTTTTTGATGCTTAAAGGTCGGCGGACTCTGACCATCCCAGTCTTTCACTTGCTGCAGGCTCTTCAAGTACAGCAAGGCTTTTAAACCAGTTACGTAATCGTCGATCAAAGTGAAATCTTGATTCTGTATGGCGCTGCAGATCTGTCCATCGTTCGAGAATAATTTAGTACGAATAATGTGATTGTAATCAGCACGATTAATTCACCTGTACGACTGACGCGCCGCAATGAAGAAATTGAAGAGCAACGTCTGCCGAATCAATACCACCGATCCCAAGTATGGGGAAGCCGGGTAGTTCCTTCGAAATAGAAGAAACGGCTCTTAAAGCTTGAGGCCTAGTCGCGTTCCCCGACATTCCACCATAGGTGGTAGCCTTTTTCACCCCAACAGCTGGCCACGGAGTGGCGTCGGAGTGCAGGCCCATTAAACCTTGTACAGTATTAATCGCAGACACTCCGTCCGCGCGACCTGTTACAGTCATATCTCTGAACATTCTCCGCCTGATTTCGACTTCATTTTTATAGTTCCATCGCGAAAGAATCGTACGAAGAGAGTACCTTCGTAAGCTGCCTTGGCTATCGAAACGACGTCGGTGATATTCGGTGTCAGTTTCACGAAGAACGGTATCTTCACAGCATCCCGAACCCACCTCGAAATGTTCCTTACCAATTCAGGATCCTTGAGCAAGGTAACAATCCCCAGTGAAATATTAACCAAGTATTTGGGATTACAATAAATATACCTGTCCACAAGCCAAACCCATTCCAGACTCTCCCATTCCATGGGGACAGGACAAGTTCAACTCCAAGGCGTCGGCACCGGAAGTCTCCGCTTTCTGTGCCAGCTCCGTCCAATCTGCTCTGTTGTACGTGCACATAATACTAGCTATAACGATCTGTCAAACAAACCATGCAATCGTTCCTATTGGCATTAATTGGAAAACATCGGGGACCTGCGCGAATGTTACTTGCGGACCTTGGCGGGGAAGTCCTTCTTCAATTCCGTCACGCTGTTGCACCAGTAAGCCTCCGACTTCTCGGATATGAGTTCGATGTTTAAGAAACTGCCTTGCTCCGGACCGTAATGATGCCGGGATGTCGTGCCTTTGATTATCCTCGGCGACACGTTAGTGACGAGATCCTATAAAGTTACTTGATCAGAACGATCTCTACGCGTGATTCGCTGAAGCTGTTTACTTTGTCCAAGGCGAACGTTTTCGTCACGGCGAAGGCCCATCCCGCTTCGAAGGCTCGTCGGATCATAGCGCTAGTGGTGCACGGCGGTGCAGAGGCAAGCCCGAAAGGATTTTCGAACTTCAGGCCGCACATCTCGACGGTTAGATCAACGTCCTCGATCGGGCTGTGAAATTTAGGCAGCTGGGGAATCTCAGGTACTTGGAGGTTGTAAGAATTCTGTTGGATAGCGGAGCGAACAAATCGTTAAGCATGCGTCGTTGCGACGAAAAGAAAGATACGATCGAATCTCTGAAGATGTAACCTGAATAAATTTGTGCATGTACCAAGCAGCCACCTTCCCATCATTTACAGATTCGACGGTGGTATTAGCAACGCCGGCAAGATCTCCGCCGCAGAAGACTCCAGGTACAGACGTGCTCATTGTCTCCGTGTCCACTTCCGGTAAATACCACTTGTTTATTTTAACAGGAACCATGGCTCTCCTCACTTAAAAATCAGAAACTCTCTGTACCGGTTCTTAGAGGGACCTTAACGTGTGTAGTATAAACTCTTACCGCTGGGGTCTTGCAATCCCGATCCAAAAGCGGATATCACAAAGTCCGCTTTTAGCCTGCATACTTGTTCCTCGTCCTCCACCCAGTCGCCGTTTTCATTCTCCTCGGTCCGATAGAATTCTATCGCGACTATTTTCCCGTTGCGGGTGATCACTTGCTTCGGCGACTGGAAGGGGATGAACTCGCATTTCTCTTCTCTCGCGAGGTCAAGCTAAACACGCAGAAAGAGACGATTTAGGGAATATAGGGATACAGACAGTGGCGGATTTAACGGGGCGGCTCACGGACAGTTGCCGCCTAGGCCCCTGCACAGAAGGCCCCGCAGGGTCCTATCACAAAAAAAATTATGCTTAGGTATAGGTATTGAAACACTACATTTTTTTCGTACTAATATACTTGTCCCGTTTTTAGTAAACTACCTGTTCATTTTCTCGAAAAATGGGCCCCTGCCCAGAAGGCCCCTCTAGGGCCTCATATTAAAAAAAAAAAAATCATTTTAATCAAACATATTTTTTTTCTGTACTACACTTAGCCTGTTTTTAGTAAACTACCTCTTAATTTTCCCTAAAAAATGGGCCCCTCAGAATGTTTGCCACCTGGGTCTTTTTTTCTTAAATCCGCCACTGGATACAGAGTAGTTTATAGTACGAAACGATGAATCACCTCTTCGGGAACTGCTCGGACGTTGGTGAAGCCTTTTCTGAAAACTGCGAACACCTTCTTCGCGCCGCATCTGAGAGCGGAAGTAGCGCAATCGAACGCCGTGTCACCGGCTCCAAGAACTACGACATTCCCGCGAAGAGAAGGTAGCTCGTTGCTTTTGCACGCGCACATCCCTGGCTTGCTACCTCTCGCTACTTTCGGCAGGAAGTTCTTCGACGTGAAGAAGCCCATCTCCTCAGTGAGGTTAGAGAAGATCGGAACAGTCTTTGCTTCCGGGAGACCGATCCCCAAGAAGATAGCTTTATACCCGGCACTCTGAAGAGCCTGAAAGAATATCGATGCATGAAAGCGAAATTCAATTCTGAACCGATTGTGAGAATGTCTCGTCAGAACCTGTATCGTTAAATCGGTGTCGGCTAATGCTCTGCCCAGTTCGATCCTCACTCCCAGATCTTTAACCAGATCCACCTCGAAGTTGACGACATCGTACGGTAGCCGATATTGAGGTATCTCGGAAGCACTTAGGCCGCCGATGTAATTTTGCTTCTCGAAGATCGTGATGCGATCGTAGCCTAAACGCGCGAGGAACGTCGCGCAGGACAAGGAAGCCGGGCCACAGCCCAGCAACGCGATCTTGGTATCAGCGTGCGGAACACTTTGCCCGGGGATTCGGCTCTGCGGTATATTCATTTGCTTGAAAACCTACGGAACCAGGTGCAGGATCTTATAACTCGCTTAGATGGATGGTGCATCGAATGCTCATTGGATACTTTAAGCTCCTTACATCCGTGGCGAACTGTTGGAGCCCGCCGATATTAATAGGCCCTTCTTCGGAGGCGTGCAAGTTACACCCACCCACGCAAAGGTCGCTCGTTGGGCACACCATGCCGCAGGTGAGCCCCAGAGGATTGTCCGACAGAATCGCCTTCGCCGCTCCATAATAATTTCGATTCGAGATAGATGTAATGAAGGACTTGATGTCCAGCTGCGTGGGGCACGATTTCTGGCAAGGCGCGTCCGTGCATTTTAAACAACGCGCGGCTTCTTTTAGTGCGCCGCGCTCACTAAGCGTAGTGTGCTTAATGTCGTCGAAATTCTTCGTCAATGGTGGGCATTTCTGCAAGAACCAAGCACATTTGTTGGAAGGGATGGGAGCTGTGTGTATTTACGTAGTAATCGTATTGCTAGCTTCCTAGAAGAGTGGCTCCCTCATTACACAACCATCTATAAACATTGCGTCATCCTGATTTCTCGCGATAAACTATTTAATAATTGAACGGATCGGTAAGAGTTTCCTCCGCATCTTACACTGCACTTCTCGTTGATATTCCTCTTCCATTTCTTCTTGTTCTCTTTCGTGTACGCCGAAGTGACAAGGTTGACGAACGGCTTTATCTTTGGATTTAAGTCCAGGATGTTCTGAGGACAAGTGTGTCTGCTGTCAAATCCGATGTTGTGCCAAGCAAATGTTAGATGTCAGCAAGCCACCGCTGACACTTACCTCTATGTCGGGCACATCTTTGCTGAGTGTCGCAGTGGGTGCCATGTTTTCGTGACGGTATTAAATATCGCGTGAATTTGGTGAAACTTAGAAGGTCCTAACCGTGAACGACAGGCACTCGCGGATGTTGCAAATATCGCGTAGAGATGCTCGTCCTCGGTAACTGAAGCAACTTACTTCGAGTCCCCGTGAAAGACGACTGACTTGAGAACTGTGTATGTACTTTTACATACAACTGCGTACTGCATACTGTTTAATATTACGACTCACGAGCCATGATAATGGATGTCTCTCTATATGCGATAGTGACGATATGTATCATCCGAAATGATTAAAGAACGTGCCTGTAGTGGGAATGGCAGGCAGAGCTACTTCCCCACCATTCTCACACATGTACACATTACTTTCTACTTTTCCTTTTATATACTTTAGATTATAGCAGCGTTCTTCAACCTTTTTACACCTGCGGACCGCCCAAAATAGGAGAAATATTTTGCGGACCGGCTGACGGTTACAGCAGAAATAAAAACCAATGTAGATAGTATTTTATTTATTAAATCTGTAATTATTTACAAAAGGACAGTCCTCGCCGATTTCGATGAGCTTGTACTATGTTGTCGGGGCATGATTCTGAATAACTTTTTCCTATACATGTTGCCGGCGCTCGGTTTTAGTTTTCGAGATATTCGGAAAAAACTGTGATCGGTAGTTGGTTTGGGGCAGATGGTTTAGCGCCTAACTTTTGGCAGATTTAAGATTAAAAATTTTTTTTTTTTAATTAAAACCGACTTCAACAAAATAAAAAAAGCACTAAAAAGTAAAAAATAATTTTTTCCCTTATTTAATCTACGACTCTCATATTTTTTAAGTCGGCGCTAGATTTACACAATGCAAATGATGAGGTGCCGACTTAAAAAATATGAGAATTGTAGATTAAATAAGGGAAACAATTATTTGTTTTTTAGTGCATTTTTATTTTTTTTGTAGCCGGTTTTAATGTTTTTAAAATTTTTTTATTTTTAACTTTTTTGTTTTATATGTAGTGACAAGAGACGAGAGGTCCGTCTTCTGCAAAGTATCGGACTCGTCGCTTTGAAATTTGAAACAGAATGATGCAAGGCTGCGTTAAATCGCTTTAATGCTTTCACTGTTACACCGAAAAATATCTTTATATCGCTCTATCGGGGCTAACATCACTAGCTCACGCGAACGCAAAAGAATTTAGATAATGAAATCTGATACAGTAATCAGTTACGTACATCGGTTAAGATTATCGATATAGATACTTGTGATCGATCAATCCAGTCCGAGCATAGGTCGCTTCTCGTGATCAACCAGCTCAATAATTAAGTGGACGGTGCTCCACTATCTTGAATTGTACACACACAGTCTACTAACAGGCCAATAAATTCTTGCAAAATGCAGCGAGCGTATCGTTTCGTTTCGGAATGGTTGCACAAATCGCACTGTGTTGGGTTTTAGAACGACGCCATCCGATCGTGTAGAACTCGCACGTAGTATTGTTCTCCGATTAACAGAACTTGTCTGCCTTACCATTCGTCGATTTCTCATTAAACGTTAATAAGAAAGCGATCCTCTACAGTCGAGCATTATTACAGCGCGACGCAACTGTTCTTGCCGAATGCCCTCAATTAAATACAGATGCAAGGAAGCAGAAGGGGACGTGATTACAGGACATGTCAAGATCGTCCCGCCATCATCAAGTCTTTCAATTAATAGCTTGCGACCCTACAATGTGGTTCAAGTAAATGGCCACCTAATACTCGATGCTATCCATAACAGAGGATGCTCTGTGTCTGCGGAATATTCAAGTCGAACGGAATCGGTTCGAATCGGAGGATGGACGCGTTTGCCTTGGAAGAAACGAAACTCAGGACGATCAGTCCTAACAAGCATTTGAAAGTTAGCCTGTCGATGATTTATTATATGGGCATGTGGCCCGTTCGGGGAAAATACCTGTATCTATACATTCCGTACACGGTTTGCAGTTTCGTCTTTCTCTTGGGAATTTTCCTCGTCACTGAAATCGCGTATCTTATCGCGAGCTGGGGGAACATGGGGGAAATTGTTGCCGGCGCAACTATTCTAATGACGAATGTCACTCACGCTTGCAAGGTCCTTATCAGTGAATCAGATTTGTAAAATATAACTTTCTTACGTTACGTACGATTTCACTCTAAAATTTCAATGTACCATCACCGTGCGATGGTGGTGTAATGGTTAGCATAGTTGCCTTCCAAGCAGTTGATCCGGGTTCGATTCCCGGCCATCGCACATTCCTTTTTTTCATTTGTTCGTGCAATTTTTCAACTGAAATTAATTCCACGTGATCGTTTCCGTTAATCAATAAAGTTATAATTTTATTAAACGTTTATTCGGTTTATTACGCTCCTGCGTAGGTGGTTCTTATTCTCCGTCGACAAAAGCGTATCCAGGCTCTGATAGACATGACGAACAGTGAAATGTTCAGTCGAGATAATGTGAAATACGAGCGCATAGTAACGTATTACACTTGGCACGGGATCTTTCATCATATCGCTTATCAGAGTTTCGGCGGGATGGCGGTACTTTGCTGGGGCATGACGCCGATCGCGAATCTGCTCGCTGGAAGATCCAAGCAATTGCCGATGGAGGGATGGTACCCTTATAATGTGACTGCCACCCCAGCTTTCGAGATTACCTCCCTGCATCAGACCGTGGCAATCATTATTTGCTGCTTCAACAACGTCGCGATAGATACTTTGGTAACGGGATTTATCACCGCCGCTTGCTGCCAGTTAACGCTGCTCAGCCGTAACATCGTTTCGATAAACAGCGAAGTAAAGAAACCATTAACTTCGAGCGATAAAATTGGAAAATCTGCAGTGAACGATTGCAACGAGGCGTACGAAGATTTGAAACTCTGCGTCAGGCACAGTATTATGATATTCGAGTGAGTCTCGAAACGCAGATAAGGATACCGCGCTTCTCATTGTTCAAGTCTGTAGCTGAATTATTGTTGAATATTTCCAGCTTCGCAAGAGAGATCCAGAATATATTCGGCACAGTGATATTCCTTCAGTTCCTAGTTAATTGCATTATTATCTGTTTAATTGCATTCAATATAGCACAGGTATATTTTGTACGCTCTACGTATTAATTGCTACAGTTCTGCCTATGTAGTACGCAATTGGAATTTGTCGCGTTCACAGATGAAAGACTACATTCCGTCCGTTCTATTTGGTATGGTAATGTACATGTGCTGCATGACTTACCAAATCTTTATATATTGCTGGCACGGCAACGAATTGTACCTCCACGTACGCAATCGTTACGACTGATCTTTTACTGAAATGTGAAGCGAGATTCTGCTTAACAGAATCGCATTTACAGAGCACAAATCTAATTATCGCCGCCTATTCTAACGATTGGTGGCGGAATACCGAGACTTTCAAACGAGCCATACAAATCACGATGTTGAGGGCTCAGAAGCCACTCATTCTGAGCGCTGGATATATCATGGAATTGTCTTTACAGACGTTCGTTAAAGTAAGTGTACACGCTCAATGCCTCGCAATTTTCTCTTTAAACTTATCGGCATTATTTTTTAGATTTTGCGAATGTCGTACTCCATTTTTACAGTTTTGCAAACTTCTACGGACGATTGAATCTGTTGTCGATCGGAGGAAGCTTAACGTAGGGAAATATTGCTGTACATGATATAAAAGCCATATTAACAGAAAAATATATAAATGTATATTTTTTGAATATCAAAAATATAAATCGAACACAGATTTCGTAACATACACGTGCTGTGATAATACACAATTTTATTTGCACAGTCCACGAATCTTATCTTGGGCCGCGATTGGTGTGTATTATCATAGAGCTTCGACCATGATTGCTATTCCTTGACCTCCGCCAATGCAGGCAGAGCCAATACCAAGTTTCCTACTGTTTCGTCTTCTGCGAGAGTAATACGCCGTTGTAATTAATCTTGTAGTCAGCGCAGAGGGTACTAGAGTAATTTTATTTAGTATCAATTTACCTGAGCTCGTGTACTAAGTGCGCTGTAATTCTGCTACCAGATGCAGCCAATGGATGTCCAAGGGCAATAGCTCCGCCGTCCACGTTCAACTTATTAATGTCTAAATCGAGGTCCTTAGCGCACGCTAGTGTCTGAGCTCCGAACGCTTCGTTAATCTATTAAAATGGAGAGTATACAGTGGATTGGATTCGAGTAAATCTAACGTAAAATGCTCGCTAAAATTCTTACCTCGACGAGCTCCACGTCGTTCATCGTTTTATTTGTTATTTTAAGAAGTTCTTTGATAGCTGGTGCAGGACCGATTCCCATGATACTAGGTTCTACGCCGACAACTGTGTAGCCAACTAAACGCGCCAGTGGCTTAAGTCCTTGCGTCTTAACGGCTTCTTCGCTGGCTAAAATAACAGCTCCCGCACCGTCGCAAATACCCTGTAGAATGAGAAGTATGCGTTTACAAGATACACGCGTAAATCTAGTATACAATGTCGGCCAGTTCAATGAGACGCGATTTAACGTACAGACGCAGAGCCCGCTGTGACGATACCATCCTTCTTAAAAACGGAGGACAGCTTAGATAAGTTTTGAAGGGTCGTTTGAGGGCGTGGATGTTCATCCGTGGTAACGACAACATCTTGTTTCTTCGCTTTCACCGTAACGGGCGCAATCTCCTCTTTGAAACGGCCGGCATCATTGGCTACAACGATTGGTCATTAAGCTATCGTGAGGAGCAAAGTCTTTACCAGTAGCAAGATGTTTACCAGCTTTCCATAACTGCTGGCTCCTTAGAGCGAACTCGTCTACTTCCTCTCTCTTCAAGCCATACTTAGCTCCAAGTATTTCTGCTGTCATGCCCATGGGCACATTACAGTGGGTATCCATCATTCCAAGCCACAGCATGTCTTCGAACTCATACTTCTGCCCTAAAGCTGTACCGAAACGAACATTCCTTACGACAAAAGGAACTTGGCTCATATTCTCCGCACCTCCTGTTAGAACCATTTTGGACTCTCCTACTAAAATACTCTGAAAGTTAGCCGCAACTGAAATATTATCTACTGCGAGGAGACTGTATTCAATCATTATTATTTTTGTTTAGAAACGTATAGAAGCCTGTACCTGTGCACCGCTGACTATTGACTGAAATCCAGAGCCACACAGTCTGTTGACTCCGAAAGCTGGCCTCTCCAAAGGAACTCCGGACTTCAATGATACATGACGTGCCAGAAAACCTCCGTCAGCAGCTGATCCCTTTAAAAGAACAGTTGGTCAGAGTGCGAAACAGGGATGTTTAATTGCTTTTAAGAATAGAGTTGTAGGCAGTGGCGCACTCAGGATTTAATCTTGGGGGAGCCGACTTGAACCAATAAAAACGTTTTTAATGCAAATTCAATAAGATTCATTAGGTGATTAAGAAAATTTAATTAAAGAATAAAGTTCAGTTTTCTTTTCTTTTTACTAAGCTCTTACTTTGGGCGTGCCAGGACACCTTGGCCACCCATCCGGGTGCGCCACTGCTTGTAGATTTGACCATTATGTACGTACAACTAATACATGACCAAAAACGGTACTGTCTATTTGTTCAGGTTTTAATCCTGCCGATTGCAAGGCAGATGTCGCAGCAATTACTGCTAACTCAGTGGCACTTTTGTTGACAAACGCCCCACCCATTGTACCGAATGGGGTACGCTTCGCAGCCACAATGAAGACTCCTGTAAGAAAGGTACGCTTGTATGATCATTTTCTAGGGCCAATTAAACGAAGGCAATGCGAACAGTAAGCATATTTAATTAAGACTGTAAGACGCACTGTATATTGAATTTAGATTACCATTTAACTTTGATATATACCTTAATGTCTATCCTCGTGGTTATTGAAAAAAAGAAATTAATTTCAATCAATTGTTCATATTGTGTAATTAGATGATGTGAACTTGAAATTATGAGACACTTTGATACAGTTGTACATCATCCTGAATGAGTACCACTGTCGCGAATATAAAATGAGCTCCAAAGGTCAGGAAAAAAGAGAGAAATTTCCCAAGAATTGTGTAAAAACATGCGATAATTACGATAAACGATTACAGAAACGGGAATTTTGGAAGAAAGAAGACAATTTAACGCTTGAGATAAAATCAAGGCATTCCATATACCCGTTATGTCGGTCCATTTTATTGTCGTATTAAATATATTTAATACGACAAAATGTATTAAATGTATATATACATTCATGACCGAAGGTTTATTATACCGCGTGAATTCTAATTTTTGTTTTTATATATTTTATCATGTTGATGAATTTGACCTACATCTTTATCGCGAAAATTACAAACTGTACGTGCCCGTGTGTGTGAGGAATGTTTTTAAGCGTACGACTTATATACGCAATTATTTTGCCTATCGCTGATAATATTTTCAAACGATCAACTATACACTTTATGATCTGAAAATTATTTGATAAATAACACGTAAAGTACTGTGTATCTATAACGCGTAAAGTGAATGTTTAAATTACAGAACAAGCGTTGTATTTACATACAGTAACTATACATATACGAGGGATTTTATTTACATACCTTTCGTTATGACGGACATCGTGCAAGTAAATTTTTCTTTCCCGGTGCAATAATCAAATTAAAATTCGACGAATCGGCACGATTATTGTACCGTACAAGTTACGTCTTCGACACTGCTGTGAGCAATGAGCGCAATGACTGCTTTTTACGCGTATATACTGTGCTATAGGTATCAATGCGAGAAGAAGGGGCTTTGTGACGTCGCAAGCAATTTCGTTAGCCGATTCAAAAGCACCAGTTACATTTGTCAAACGATTCTATAAATATCGGGAATTTACAATAGACATATACTCGAACAAACTTTTTTATTTCCTTTATCCTCGTTGAAACATTATTACGCTGTTTAATTAAACACATAGAATGGTTTCCCTATCAAATGAATTTTAAGAATTAGGTAATACAAAAGAACGTGGAATTATTGTTGCGGGACTATTTATCTAATTTTTTACGCTTATGTATTCAATCGCACCTTCAAATTTCTTTCAGAACATTCTTGAATTCCTAGTTTTATCACAGGTACATTGCTCAAAATTCCTGAGCCGTTCGAGCATCCGAAATCTTTACTCCAAGTCCTCTTCATTCGTTTGCTTTATCCTTCATTGAACGGTCCTCGATGAATACTTAGTATATATAAGAAAACTTATTCTAATTACGTAAAGTCTAAATAAGGAAATATATACAAAAAGTGTAAAAGGGAAGGACACAGTGACTTGATTCAAACACCTTCTTACGCACGAATAAGTGCCCGGTGCGTTTGGCATGCTTGGCTTAGTTAGATATTTTGATTTCATTATCGGGTATATATTTCCTTAGAAGTAAAACATACCGACGTTAATAAGAATTCATCTGTTTCCTAGTCACGAGCTCTCAAATAATTTCTACGATCGCCAATTACATAAGTACAGCCGCAGAAACAGATGGGATCAGAAGTCCTCATAGTTTCCATTAATCGAACTTAAACTGAAATCAAGTATTTTTTGTATACAAGAGATACAACATTCTTTATTACAGGAAATCTTACAAGAAATCTTTTATTCTTCGTAGTATGGTTCGCTGATGTCTGCTTCTTTCGCAAACCCCACTCCCTGTCAAGATAAATCAATGATAGTTAAATTCTATCGTTAACTTGCTTCCGTACTTTGCACCGCGTTCTTACATACATCTTGAAACTTGTTATACATTTGCTCCGCGGCTTGAACCGACGAGAACATCGCTTTCAAAGTGCGCCTCGCTACTGGTTTCAAGGCATAATCGATTGCCGTCCAAACACATTCCTTCCCGTCCACCTTTAAGCAGATAGCACAGTTTTCAACAATGGTCGAATTAATTTCTATTCAGTCGTTATACTACAGTTCTATAATTAAAATTAGAGAAAAAATGTTAACATATATTTACCTGCATCTGGGTATTCATACTGATAATCGTATTGCTCATAACTTCATTTGTTTGATCTGCTTTTAATACTATTCTTTCGCCGAAGATATTGAAGTCATAATAAATAAATAAATTTCCTAAAGCGACGGACTTCCATTTGGTTTCTTTGCTTGTTTTCGCGAGCACGGTGGCCCTCTTTTTGAAAATAATTGATTTCTGATCCTCATCCTCGTCATCCTCGTCCTCCTCCTCCTCGCCACCATCGTCGTCATCTTCCTCTTCCTCCTCGTCGTCTATCTCATCCCCCTCTTCGTTTTCACCCTCGTCTTCCGGTTCTTCTATTACCGGCCCCTCTTCCGTTACCTTTTCACCTGCAATTAAATAAACAATATTGGTACATAAAATGCATGGCTGCAAAGCAGGGGAACGTAATAGAAATGCTAGCTAAAAGCAAGCAAGAACTGATGTGAGCTTACTTGTTACGTGTGTTATATCTATTAGAATGCCTTATAAACAAGTTTATCTCTAAGGCAAATAACGGTTTTATGTTAATCGGTAAGGAGTGCGTAGATTACGTTTTGTATTATTCCATTTTATTCGAATGCTTGGCAAATAAAATACGCATTTGTACAACTTATTGCATAAAACCGGGAAAAGCGAAACAAAAGATATTATTTATGTATCTTGTCGATAGAAAGATCCACGCTTGCGGTGAAACTTGCTACAATAAGACGCCGACTTAGTAACCAAATTTTATTTACGATAAAGCATAAAATATCTTCACATATCTCGTAATTTTTGTCCTTTTGGAGTAAAAAAAGTATAATACTTATAAAATTGAAAATAACGTAATAGAATAATTTCGTACAGATTTTCCATTGTAAATGAATATCACGATCAAATATCACAATCAAGCTGAAAAACAAACGTACCAATGGGAAAAGTATCTTTCACAATAATATCGTAGTATTATAAAAGAAGTAATGAAATGTTCCTTAAAGGCACAACAAATTATAATGCTTGTAAACAATAGTACGCTATGTAAGTAAAATTATAATTAACATCGTTCAATAATCAAGAACATCTATGAATCGTATAGTAAACTATGTAAAGGGTGATGGATAAACACGTGTCATGCGGTCAAAAGCGATTAATTGAGGAAGCATTATGAAGAGCGGGTGTTGCATCTTATTCCTTACGGATTTCACTTAGCGTTCGCTGAATTTTGTCGACCGTATCCTTGAACTTTGTGGCCATTTCCGAATTCTTAAATTTAACCGCTAATTGCTCCAAGCACGGCTGCTCTTCAGCGTAATTCATGCCTGCCCATACCCAAGCACGATCCGAGGTGCTAAGTCTACTGAAGTTCACGTCCAAAGTGAGCAGCAGATTGCATACTACTTTATGAACTTGATCTCTACGCAACAATAATCTATAAGTTTCATGCTCTGCGTGATGTAAGATTTTCATGTCTCCGACGCCTCTCTCTTTCCATTCGTGCGTCGTGTTGTCATATCTGTACAACTTGGCTCTTTCGCAAAACACTGAAAGAAAACACATGATCAGAATTTATCAGATTCGAACAGAAATGTGACAATCCGGTGTTCTACATATACTTTATTCTGACGCGTACCTCTCTCTTCATCTTCCTCTCCGGTGCGTACCTCGATGACGTCGGGCATTGGTACGATAGGCTCGAAGTGAGGATCATGGTGCTCCTGATCGTTTTCGTTTTCATCGCATTCCCCTTCGTCGTTCTCGTCTTTCTTCTCTTTCGGGGCATCTTTCGAGAGCTTGTTGGCAGGCATGGTCGATTTGCCACCAAATACCGCCGCCCCGGCGCCGGCGAACGAGAAGTTCGGATCTGTAAAATGTTAACACAGGATAATTTCCTTCTATAATCCTTCGATTGTATAAGAAAAGCAGACTTACCTATTTTAAACGCTTGTTGAGGGGCTTTAGCCGCTAGGTCTGAGAATGACACTTTCGCCGCTGAGAGGAAAGTACCGCTACCGTCTTTTTGCGATTCATTTTCCGAAGGCGTTACTGCCTTGGTTTCAAAAATGTTGGTCGTCGCGGTGTTCGAGATGGCGAACGGCGACTCATTCGTACGGACTCCGTAGTTAGTGGTAAACGCGAACGGCTTGGACGTGTTATCGAACACTGAGTTAGCAGTGGTCTCCGAGTTAACTTTCGTTGCGGAGGAGCCGAATATCGGGGCGCTTGTATCAAACGCATACGTTGTGACGGTTGTGGCAGGTGTTGTCGTTTTCGTCTGGGTGCCGAAGTTAGTTGAGAATACCGGCTCGGTAGTGCCGGTGTTAACATTGAACGAACTAGGTTTAATTAATCCCGGGGCGTCTTTTTTCGTTCCTCCGCCGAACATATTCTTTCCAGAATTCAAGTTGAACAGCGTATCTGTTGCAGTCGCGCCAAATATAGACGTAGCCGACGTTAATGCTGGTGTCATGAAGGGAGACGATGCAGTGGACGTTGTCTGCGCTTGGCAAGTAGCAGGGCTGCAAATGTTCAAATTCTCAGCTTCCAGAGCACTTTGGGTGCTGGTTACAGATTGCTGCGGCTCGCTCGCTGCATATTGACTCGGAGCCATTGCGAACGAGAAGCCAGTTGACTTTTTGTCATTCAAATCGCTATTTCCAAATGATATAGTCGTGGGGGCCATTATAGAAAGAAAGCTCGCTGTAGATTGCGTTGTACTTGTGTCGTACAGTCCCGGCTTGAAAACAGTTGAAGCTGCATTCTGCGCGTTTGAATATGAAACGGGTGCTTGATCGGACACTGCGACATCGTTAGTCGCAGCGTTCCCGTCGGTATACTTTGAAGAAAATTGTATGGTAGACGTGGTGGTTGTTGTTTCTTGCTCCGAGGCCACCTCCTCCGAGTTCCCGTCTTCGAATAACGGCATGCTCGGTTCCTTGCAGCCTCTGCACCCGGGGCAATCAGGTTTCTGTTTGTACGCGTAAAAGTTCTCTGGAAGCAATAGCTTCAACGCGGCTTCCTTTTCTGCGGCCGTCACTTTCGCTTCGTAGAGGATCTCGATGTCTTGAGTTAGCGAAACTTTGGCAGGCGTGTCTGTACTCGCCTCTGTATTTATCTCGATAGCCGGGAGCTCCTTCCCCGCTAACGCATCGTCGATTAGACTCTTGAAATCCTTGGCGATGTCGGGTGTCTTAAAGCGGCAGGCGAAAAGCGTAGGCTCCACTTCCCCTTCGCTGTAGTCCGCAGCGTTCCAAATCCACGTCTTGTCATCCTTCGGCTTAAGTTCCAGATTAAGGGGAAGGAAATGATTTAAACAAACCTTGAGGATCTGCTCCCGTCTCATTATCAGCCTCAGCTTGCCCGTCTCCTTGTGCCGTAGTAATTTAATGTCCCCTAAACCGCGCTCCTTCCACTCGTTCGTCGACTTGTCGTATCTAAACAGCTTCGCTCTGTGACTGTAAAGGATCTCCTCGTCTTCCTCGCCCGTTTTAACGTCAACTTTATCCGGTAGTGGGATTACCGGCAAGAAGTGGATATCATCGTTTTCGACTATCTCATCCTCGCTGTTGTCACCGCCGCCAGCAGACTTTACTGGAGACTTCGGCACGAAGTTGAAGCCAAAGGATTTCCCTGGCGATCCGAATGTGAACGGAGACTCCTTGCTGGGCGGCGTGCTCGGTCTGGGCTGTGGCATACCGAAAACAAATTTAGTGCTATCAGCTTTCGCATTAGACTCTGGTGCGCTCGAAGACGTGGATTTAGGGTCGGTGAAAGTGTCGTTGGACGCGGGTAGCTTGAACGTGAAGCCGCTTGCGTTCTTCTTAGTGGCATCCTGTGGGATGCCGAAGGTAAACGTGGGAGTAGCTCCAGAGGTAGAGGTGCCTATCTGGAAGCCGTCGGTTTTCGGTTTAGGCGGCATGGATGGGTCCTTCGGCGTGTCGCAGGCCACGCAGTAACTATTCCCAGCCGTGTTGACGATGTAACAGGCGTCGCATTTCCATGATCCGGCAGGGGGCTTGAACATCTGCGAGAGCGGTACCTGATTCGAAGCGGTTGAAGCCGCAGGAGTTGGAGCCGAAGGGGTTGGAGCCGAAGGGGTTGGAGCCGAAGTGCTTACGGCGGTTACTGTATTAGGCGCAGACGGGCGCAGCGTTTGGCAGGCAATGCACTTTCCATCTGACGCACCATTTCTCGTGTAACACGCGTTACATTCCCACGAGCCAGTTGCTGGCTTAAACATTTCCGCCAAGGAAGTTTGCGGTTTGCTAGTTTGTGCGCTCTTAGTTGTCTCGCGTTTCTTCAATTTTTCAGCGGGGATGCAATCCTTCACCATCCTTTGCTGATTCTTAGTGATCGTGTTGTAAAATTTGGTTGCTTGAGCGGGTGACTTAAACATCGCCACGAACATCCCTGTTTTTTTATCCGGCCCATGCTGAATGCACCAATTAACGATAGTGTTGCTGCTGCTCCTTAAAGTGAACTGCATCTTCGCTAGGACATTGTAGTTGTAACAGACTTTGGCGCCGCTCTCTTCTATCATCAGCAATCGAATCCTGCCCGTCTTCTTGTTCAACAGAACCTTCATCTGACCAGCACCCCTAGTTTCCCAGTGTTTAGTGTCGCTGTTATAATACTGAAGGTTCGTTCGATCCTCGAACAACACTGTCTCGTGCTCAATTTTCGTGTCTGTGCTTTGAACGCCCACGGCAGCGGACGTCGAAGTGGCTGCACTTGGAGGCGGGGCATGCGGCCTTCTGAGCGACGGCTGGGGAATATTTGCAGCGGCACTATCGCTGGCAGCAACAGCTGGGGCTGTCGCGGCTTCGGCCGGCGAAGGTGCAGCTGCTTTTGCAAATGAGAAGCTGGACGCCTGGGACGTAGCGGATGCCGCCCCGACGGCCGCGGTTTTCTGCGCCGCAGTTGCGGTACTCTCTGCAGTGCTCGCAGTCTTGCTAAAAGTGAAGCCGGCGAACGGTCTGTTCTCCGGCTTGCTGGAAGCTTTCGAAGGTTCAGTAGCAGCGACTTGTTGGATAATCGGCGTCGACATAAACGAAAATCCACCGACAACTGTTGCCGCTTTCGATTTCTCTGATAAAGCTTCGCCGGCCGTGGCAGCCATTTGCATAGGTTGCTTCTGATTGCTTTGTTCTACAGGCGTTATTTCTGGCTTCGCCTTTTCAGCACCCTCGACTGCTGTTGATACGCTGTTACTTTCGACGGATGGCTTGTCAACCCTTTCAGAGAGCTGGCTTAGGCTCGCTATTGCCTTCTCGAAATGCTCCTTAAAGGAAATACCTTCGTCCACGGTTTTGAATCTAATACAAAACTTCTCCACTTTCAGTTCACCGTCAGCGAAGTCGTGCGCCACCCAGAACCATGCCTTCTCATTGTTCGATTTGGCTGCCAGCTCCATGTCCGGCGATAGGTAATGATTCGCGCACACTTTAAAGACTTGCTCCCGTCGCATGAGCAACCGTACCTTTCCCTCTCCGTTCCTTAGCAGTTTCACGTTACCGATGCCGCGCTCTTTCCACTCGTTGTCCACGAACCGGAAGAGCTTCGCTCTGGCGCAGAATAATGTCTCTTCGCCTTCCTCCCCGGTGGTAACCTTCACCTCCGCGGGCAACGGTATGACGGGGACGAAGTTGGGTATCGGATCATGCTCGTGATCCGAGCTGTTCGAGGATATGGTCAAGCCGAGGTTGGCGTTATCGGTACTCTGCGCTTCCGGCATCGATATATTCGCTGGAGTGGTGGTGAGAGTTGCCGCCAAGGGTGGTAGATTCACTGTCGTTGGTATCGTAGCTTGAGAGGGCATAGAGATTTGATAAGAATGAGGAACAGCTTGCTCGATGTGGGCTGTTGTGGAAGTGCCTTGCCTGAAGTGCGGAGGAATCGTTACGCTAAGCATCGGCTGAGTAACTGGTGCTGTGGTTGGTAAAGTGTCGGAAGTGGTGATGACTACGTTCACCGGAGGAACTTTGTTAACAGGCGCGTCCTTTATGATCGTCTCCGGCTTCGACGCTTCCACCTTTTGAAGCGGGATTTGCAGCGGCTGGTTCGTCGGCGGCATCAAGTCCGGCAGCCTCGTTGGGAACAGGCCCTGTTGTAGTATGGTCTCGGGCAACTTTGATCTAGTATTAGGGTACAATACTGGCAGCTGGTAAACGTTCGGAGGATACAGAGAAGGAATAGCCTGCGCGCTTGGGTCACTGAACGACATCCCTCCTGGATAATATCCTTGGAATGCTGTGGCGGAAGGATACACCAACTGAGAATATGGATGTCTGTGAGACGATGGGAACATGTTTCCTGATATCGAAGACGCAGGTCCTGATTGGCTCATGGTGTAGTTCAGATCACTCAGTTCCTCTTCGTTTAGGACGCATAGATCCTCTTCCAAATTAGGATTAACATTGATCGCCTGGCTACGCTGCCTCTGAATCTCTTTGCGAAGCTCTGCCACCTCTTTGGATAGCTCTTCGACCTTCTCCACTACCGTCTTGTTCAAGTCCAGTATGGCCTTATTCTGTTCTGTTATCGATTGTATCATGCTGTCCTTCGCATGGATCATCTGATTGATCGAACGTATCTGAGCATCGAGGCGCTCGGGGCTCGGACGGGCTTCCGAACGAGTCCGCGACAGATCCAGTAGATCGTGATGCTGCGGCCTGTAAGGAGTACTAGATTGTTTCGGAGTACGGTAATTATTCTTCTGCGGTGTGCTGGCTATGTTGATCGACGCGCTCGTTCCCGTGAACGTTGGCAGCGGGTTACCAACTGTTTGATCCACGCCACTGTGAGCGGAGGAATAACTCTCCTCCGACAGTCCGTCGCATTCGTTCCTGCTCAAGTTACCTCGCGACCAGTCCGGGTCGATCCTCTTCAACTTATTCTCTATATCAGCGATGTGCGTGGAAAGCTCGGAGTTCAGGGGATGCTTCGGATTCATTCCCGGGCTGCGCAATCGATCTAACGTCAAGTAAAAGCATTCCCTAGCTTTCGAAAGCATAATGATGTGTTGTGATCTCATTTCCGATGTTAAGCTGTCTTTCGGTATGGAGCTGACGATATCGTCGGCGAGCATTTCGTACATCTGCGCCTGCTGGAACGATGCTTCCGGGCATTTCAGTGCGTGCAGCACGTCGATCGCTTTCTCGTACTGTTTCTCTCGCACGAGGCGCTGCGCCAAAAGTAGTTTACCCTCCTCCACGGCTTTAATCAACTCCGCATTGTTCATTTCCTTTCCTTGGTAATTAAAGAACTTCGAGTTCGTCACGCGTAGAACCTGATTGTTCAGTAGCCTCTCGAGAAGCGGCACGGCGTTCGACCAATACATCTCGGACCGTGTCTCTAAATCCCCAATCTCGCTGCTCTCCGGATTCGTTTCTTTCAACGCCTCTGCCCTGTAGTGAAATATCCGTGCTAAGTGAACTAAAAGGACGGGGTGCAGCCCGTGATTGCCGATGCAACGAACCACTTCCAGGCCTCGTTGCAATTCCATTCGTATCTCTCCCAGATCATCGTCCAACGGCTTCTGTTTGTCCATGGAATATACTTTGTAAGCAGAGGACCACCACTTCTCTTGAGCGCATGTACAAAGGGTGTTGGTAAGGTCCGCCGGCAACGTCGGCAATCTTTCGGGATTCAAGAATCCACTTAACTGCTGCTCCTCGATCATCGCGGAGGCGCAGAAAATTGCTGCGTTCAAGAATGCATCGATGTCCAGTCGGCTTAAGCTATCGGGGGATGCCTGGGATATATTGAAAACAGAGAACTGTAATTCACAAAACACCCGCGATGTTTGATTCGGTTGCAGTACGTTGTCTTTGCTCTGCGTGCTCTGAGGCCTGGTCCTTAAACCAAGCCAGATCTGGTGATGCAGCGAGTCTGGCCACACTTCCTCCGAGATTTCATCGAATCGTTTGAGCTCCGTGTACGAGCATAAACGTAACGGTGGATTCGAGACCGATGTATTTGAAAAGTATGACGTCGCTTTACCGTCCTGGTATAATCGGCCGACAAAGATCCTCTGGTAAACTCGCTCCCGCCATGAGTTCGTGCAGAACTTGTCGATTTTATCCAGCAGCTTCTTAGTGTTATCTCGAGCGTAATCCTGAATCACGTGACCGGCTTGGCTGCATCTGTACGATCCTTCTCTGTACCATACGCGCACTTGTTTCGTAAGACGGTCCTTTAAATGCATAGTCCATACACCGGTGGGATCTATCGGTGTCACGTGTAACGCCGTTAATAAAAGAGGCGCGCACAGTCGACCGGCTTCGGTCCAACTATCCTCACCCCCTTTGGTTTTCCGTAAAAATAAGCACGCCAGATGGAAATGTAACTGACCCCACATATGCAACAACATGTTCTCGATAAATGTAGGATGATTAGAGAAGTTCTTCGATTTGAATTCGGTTAAGCTCTGATCGAAACTGCAATACAAACATGTCGATTGAGTAAACAGCAGCGCGCAAGCAATACTTCGTACGCTAATCAACGCTAATGGAAATAAACCTACTTGAATACTGCTTGCGTAGCGTCCAATATATTCTTTTTCATAATACTACCCTGTTCTTTCAAACAAAGCGCCGCGTATCTCTCCAACACGGAAATGTAAAATATCCAAAACGTCCAATCCGACTGTTTACTCTCTTTATATTTTACAAGTAATTCGCTCAGCGACTGATACCAAACAACGCTGTTTCTGTGACTGTGCATCGCCTCGATCCCAGCTGCGTGATTGTACGCTTCCTCGAGCCTGTGATTCCCTATGTAGTGCCTCAACAATTTCACTTGCAGATGCACGTCCATCTGTCGCACCGACAGTTCAGCTGGAACATCGTCACAAACGCGGTGCGTAACCATGGTGCTTCGAATGTCGATTAAACCTACAAGTTATTAAATAATACAGAATAAGAAATCTCGCTACGTACAGGTAATAAGTTTCTCCAGATCGTCGTTGTTGCCGCTTGGTTTCTCCTGAGTTAACATTTTCTCCTTCAACTGGAAAACTATCGGATGATGTGGGAACTTCTTATCGGCTCTGTCCACCCAATACCTTATTCTATTCACATCCAAGTTGACGTCCACGTCAGTCAAAAGTTCGCAAACTAATAATAGGCAGAATGGATTATAAAAGAGAGGCGTATAGTACTTCTAAGCAGGACGCCCATACAAATTCAAAGTCTACGGCCGTACCTTTCAAAACAAGATCATCTTGCTTCGCTTCTATTTCGAGAGAAGTTTTATATTGTATAAACGCCGCTTCCTTCTGTCCCAAAGCTTCGAGGGCTTGGCCCAACAACTTATGAGCTCCAGCAGACTTCTCTCGTATTTCCAAATAATTAGAAACATATTTCTTCGCAGACTCATAGTCTCCAACTTGATAATACAACTTCGCTATGTTATAACATCGAAGGTGTTTCTATAATTCAATACAAAACAGGGTGAAATACAATTCTCGAATTAGCGAAATACTTTGGAATAGTTTCAGTAGCTGAAAGAATTACAGAGTAATGTTTGCTTTTCTTTAAACGATCCATTGAAAGCCACCGAATTGTTATATGCCGGTTAATACGTATAAATGGTATATATCATATATCATTTTCAGATGCAAGTCAAGGTCTTTGGCCTGCACAATACGCTTGATATTAAATAAAAGGCATTGTGCCTTAACGTCTATTCGAAGTGCATTAAAAATATCAATAGAACGGCAACGGAGAAGCGAACAGAGAATGGGATGTAAAACAGCGACGAGTAATATGCGACAGTGTTTGGTAGTAACGACTTTTTCGTTGGAAAATAACCTTACCTCCTCCGAGTTTTTAAGCTTAACAAAAATATCTTTCACGTGCCGATCGACATCTTTCTTTGATCGAAACATTTTCACGGAACAGTGCGAACTTTTCCTGGACGATCGCACTGGATCACACGGCGGATTAATAACCAATATTCTGTTAAAACGAAATTGGAAACACAGTTATATGGTAGTAGCTCAACGATAGGGCTTACTTCACCCGCACCAGGAAACCTCTCTTTCAAACGGTCTCGACGAAACCAGGAATGCCAACTTACGTGCTGCCCTCTAAAATATATTTCCGATCACGCGATCTACTGTAAAATCTCCCGCGTGTAATAATGATCGGCTCGCGAGACGTTTCACTTCATTCTTTTGCGGATGGAAATCCTTGTTTTGAATTTAAACAGCGTCGTTACAGTTGTCGAGTCTCGAAAGCCAATGTTGCATCATTGAACGCAACCAGTGCGAAGTTACCCGTAGAATTCGAAAATACAAACGCACGGGGCAGACTGGCAATACACGGAGTTTAATCGCGTGTAAAAAGGAAGCGACGGTTGGTACACCTTCTCGTAACATTCCATGCGTTTGAAAGTAACGAAGTCACTTTAATTTGAAAGCCAATATGATTTATTCCACGTGTACGTAGATAAAGTATTTTATTGGAGTGTTTACTGACAGATCGCTATTGAGCTTCTAGCTCCGTAACGCGAGCGGGTTTGTAGAACTTTTCGAAGCTATAAATGGACGGTATCGTTGATAAAGGATGATTGCGTAACGAGCTGCAGCTCTCCATGATAAGTCTATTGCTGCAAGTAGCAATGATCTTCAATGACACCGGGCGAAACGCGCAGGCTAATACTTTCCCCGTGGAAACGCTAATTCCAGGGAACAGATGGGAGCTCGGCTCGCGAGAAATCGTCGCCGTTAGTCAGAGCTAGATAATATAGAAAAAGGACGGGGGACAGGAGAGCGGGAAAAGTCAGTTTCGATAGATATCCCTGCAAGGCACTAGTAATGATAGTGGCGACGCCAATATCGCGAAGAGAAGGAACGAACGGCAGTGAAGCAACGTGCTTGGCCCATTTTAACTACACAACTGCCGAAATATGATCGTTCATATTGTGTAATTTGTTAACAGCCCGCACTCCCTTACTCCGTTTTATTACCGCACAAGATAATACGTACACTGTATTTTTATAAACCAGCACACTTTTTATACGATTTTTCACGAGGGTAAAAAACGAAATTCGCGATAACGTCAACGTCGACCCTTTTTATTGCCGACACAAATCACCGGAGCCTCATGTCTCTCTGCTGGTATTGTTTTTAATGTTTTATACCACGTACGGATTTAACCATGGATGTTCGGAATGAGGTATGATATGCTTAGAGGAATATTTACCGATTAGCGTATAAATAGATTTATATCTGCTTCTAACAGCTCCTCCGTGTGCCATGAGACTTGAGGTTAGGTGTATGGTTACATGATAAAATTGAAAGTATTATTGATTATAGAATAAAGTATAGGGAATGAAGTATCTCGTTTGGACGCGAATGGTTTAACATATTACTTATGTAAGCTTTACGGAAGAAAATACATTCACTTTTAAGCAATATCGTAAATTGTATAAATCGTTATTGTACTTGCACTGATCTGTATTAATTCACCTTCGTATACCAATCTTATGTATATCCCTTTATAATAAATTGCCAGGAGTCTATTAAGCCTTTCGAATACACAGTTAAAGAAAAAGGTGGTCGCGACGTAACGCCGCTATTTATTGATTGACCTAAAATTGTTTGCGAATATCATGTGTCTCCTGTACGCAATCTCTCCTTACGATTAAAATAAACTTTATGGGAAGGTCCCCGTGAGAAACACTTTCATCCATGTTCATTCGTGCCATTTTCTTTCAGCTTGATTTTCAATTCTTGGATCTACACGATTTAAATGAGAATGATAAGAATCATTTAATAGGTATTTTGAAATCCAATATCACTACAGATGCCTTAAAATTACCATGGGACACGATCGAAACTAATAATGACATCAATGCTTCTGTAACAGAAATTCCACCGCTACAGAATCAGTGGTATCATAATGGTAATTCTGTTAAGAAACACTGTAACCGCATTCGGACGTTTCGTCGGACGTTGTACAGCTCTTAAAATTTCATATTTCATTTAGCGATACCGCCGCCTCCTTCGTACACGCAGCAAATAATGTGCAGTGACTGGCAGGGGCCGCCTATGTACCCTGTCCCGACAGACGCCCATATACAACCGTTCATGCCTGCGATGACATATTCTCACCCTGGGTACAATCTCGGAGGGGAGATCCACGATGTCAGCTGTAATAGGGAGAACACTAGAAGGAGTAATCGGGGAAGAGGAATAAGAAGAGACAACTTCAATCGCGGGATGAATCCTGCTAACGAGATGCAGTCGGGATACATTGGAGACCAAAGCCAATTCCATCCTCAGCTGTCGTTCGTAGTTATGTATCCCGATCAGACGCAGCAGCAGCAGTTCTCCGGCCATGTACATTACCCGCCGTTGGCGATATATCAGCCGAATCTCCATACGCATACAAGTACGCATCCGCACGCCCAGCCTACTTACGGGTACCCTCCCTACCATCATCCCACCGGCAATATGAGATGTGTACGACAAACGGCACCGGTGCTCTCGCAGCCCGCTCAAGAGTGTACGAAAGTGCAAGCGACAAAGTCGCACGACAAACGCGCGCAGAACGTCTACACGCCCGTCAAGCAGCCGTTTCACCAAATAAACGAGGAAGACAACTCTTCGCAGACCAATATAGTCACCACAGTGATAACTGTAAATAACAGTAAGGTAGAGCAGTGCACCGATAACGCGGACGAGAATACTGCGAACAGAAAGAATTCAAACACGAACGGGAAAGTGCCCCCTGTAAATGTAAAGATAGAGCACAATATCGTGTCGACTGTAAATGAGAATTGCAACGGGACCGAAAAGAGCGACGTGCCGTGCGTAAATATTAACAGCAGCATCGAGGTGAAGCAGAACGGGGAATCCGACAAAGACTATCAAAATGAGACCGTATCTAGCATTAAGACCACTGTTGTGAAAACGTTATCGAAGCCGGTCTCCAAAGGTGAGAACGAGGCGCAGAAAGATGACGCTACCGCGAAGATCCCGCAGGATGAAGTTATTATTAAGACGCCGAATAATTCTTCCGTTACTACGAGTGCTCCGATAGCTGTGCCCAGTACATCGTCGTCAGGTGTATCTAGCATATCTTGGGCCAGTATTTTGAAGAAAGGGAGCGCAGAGACACAATCAACCCCATCGAATTACAAGCCTATGGCTCGTATTAATCCTTTACCCGCTAGCCCGATCACGGAAAATAATATTACTCCGAAACCACAGTCGCAAGTGACGGAGAAAGATCAACGTACTGGCGTAACGGCTGCAACGAATGATAATGTCTCGTCCAACGCGCAGGGCGTCGCAAATGAAAGTAAAAATTTAAATACAGAGCCGTTGCAGAACCGTTTCAATGATCCCATTGTCTACCGCATGGGTGGTACGTATCGCTTCTATAAAGCCCGCTAATAAACCTGCAAACTGATCGTCGCGTTATATTTTTCTAGAATTTCTGTTGAGCTATCACATGGACAAACAGACTGTAAGCTTATTACCGCGGGGATTGACAAATCGTAGCAATTATTGTTACATTAATAGCATATTGCAAGCCCTGCTCGCTTGCCCACCTTTTTATAATCTCCTGATGGCGCTGCCGCACTCTAAAAATCCCGGTAAAATGTCTTCCACTCCACTGATCGATAATATGTAAGTTAAACATCCGATTATAACGCGCGCAGCTCTGTCCCGATGGTATTTCTAACGAACTTTCTGCTCCTGCACAGGATCAAATTTGTACACGAGTTCACACCTTTGTCGGACGGCGCACGATTGGCTAGGAAAGACAGAGCGAACAAACGCGGGGAAGACACGGTGGTAGATATACAAAGTGGAGTGGCCTTTGAACCTTGTTATGTATATACAATGTTAAAGAATACATCGGCTGCGGGTGTATTTTCCGTAGAAGGGCGCCAAGAAGATGCAGAAGAATTTCTTTCGTGCCTTCTGAACGGTATCAACGACGAAATGCTCGAAGTACGAACGGACTATCCATCTACCCGAATTCTGCGCGTTACCGATGAAATTTAAATAACCGACAATTATATCTTTCAGCTTATTAAATTAGTAAATAACGACCAAACCGTAACGGCTAATGTTGAAAGCAATATAAACTATAACAGCGGAGAAGAGGAATGGAAGGTAGAATACATTTCTACTGTTGCATAAGGCAATAATTGTCTGCAGTAGAAAAATAATATTAGTTTGCTGTAGGTTATGGGTCCAAAGAATAAGGGATCGATCACACGGTGTACCGAATTCGGGAGAACGCCGCTATCTGACATATTCCGCGGACAATTACGATCCAGAGTATCACGAGCCGGGGAACAACCAACAGACAACGTCCAGCCGTTCTTCACGTTGCAACTGGATATCGAGGTATCGATCGTTTCGAAACACCATTTATGGGAACCGAGGCTTGCGAGGCCTACAACGGAACGTTCTGCTTTTAGAAAGCCGAGTCCGTGAAAGGCGCGCTAGAGATTCTGGTTGGAAAAGACCAGTTAGAAGGGATGACGTGTAGTAAAACGAAACAACAGATAGAGGCTTGGAAGCAAGTTACCTTGGAAGAATTACCCGTGATTCTTATATTACATCTAAAGTGGTTCGACTATAAACTCGACGGTTGCTCGAAAATCGTGAAGAGCGTCGAGTTCCCCATCGATTTGAAGCTGGATAGCAGTGAGTAAACTAGTAAACGAATCGCGCCAGATAAATTCGCTTCAGAAAGGGGACCGTACAAACTATTCACCGAACTTGTTTGTTGCAGAATTCTTGTCACCGAACGCTGTGAAGAAATTGAATCCAAAGCAGAAGCACTATAAACTGTTCGCCGTTACTTATCACGACGGTAAAGAAGCAACGAAAGGCCATTATGTCACGGACGCGTTTCACGTCGGATATGGCGGTTGGGTCAGGTATGACGATAGTTCATTAAAAGGCGTTTCAGAGAGTAACGTATTAAAGCCAACCCCTCCCAGAGTTCCATATTTATTATATTATCGAAGATGCGATACTATCGGGAATAATCAGTCGAATAGCTGTAAGGCACGTTGAAAAGGGATGCATTGAACGTGTAGGTGAGACTATATTTTAAATCTAAAAAGAGGCAGTTTGAGGAAATGGCTTTTACAGTTTTTGTGGTTCTTGTTGATATTTGTATTTAAATACAGAGAGTGTTTATTATCCAATATCATGAGAAAATAGAGAAACTGTTTCCTTTTAACATGCTGTACTTCCATCGAATATTTGTACTAAGATTGTTGTTACAAGTTTTATGCATAGTTTTCTTGGTACACGAAATAATAATAATAATAAAAAAAAAATAGTTAAAGTTGAAGTTAACTAAGAGTTTTGATTTTGGCACTCATAGTTCTATTGAAGTTACATAATTAAGCGCATACACATTACATTTTATGAGAATATTAAATGTCGACGTCTCTTGTACATATCTTTCTTATCTGATCATTGGGTATACAATGCGCGAGGAGAAGCGTGCACGATAGCTTTGTAGGAGAAGAAAATAAATATAGCGTGAGAAGTTTTTCTACTTTAATGACAAAATTTCTATGAAATGCAAATTTTATATATATCCAAAAAAAAAAGAGAAAAGAAAAAAGAACATCGTATTGCCTTAAGTTATTTTTGTAAATAACCTTCCCGCGCGCTTATAAATACGCATTCCAACTTGCCAATAATTTCTCCATTCTCTAACGCCCCGATTTAACGTCTTCTATTTAATCGTGGAAATGTGACTGAAACACTATTGAAATATTGTATTTATTGCTTCCAGTATTATACTCTTTTTCGATCTCTCCCCCGGCCCGATCCGCGCGCGTATGCAACGGTAAATGTATGGAACGAAACTAAAAATACAGGGAGTCAAACATTCGTGCCAAAAGGTATCGAAGAATCCTTTATCATTTTGCAATCTGAGACTTGTTTTTCGATCTTTAAACGATTGATTGTAGGATGTTCGGGCGCGCGAAATTTCCGGCCCGCGTTTTCTAAATGTTAAGTAGCCGGCTGAAAACCAGATCACTGTCCTGAATTCCAGGACGCATGGAAAATGTAGCGAGTAAATTAATTGGGAAATGTGTAGCGAGTGTGACGAGAAATGGCCTGAATTTTGTTTTTGTTGCATGTTTGTTTTTTCTTCTTTTCTTTTTTATCACTGTCATTAGGGAACTGTACAATAGATACTGTCTGTGCATGCGAACTAACGCAGCGAACTCTGACAGTTCTTTTGCCATCAGTCGCAATCAGTCGTGAACGTCGCACAGAGCTATCGAGATTAGAGCTCTTACTTTTGACCCGTCGGGTACCCGGGTAGCCGGAAATTACCCGAAACAACTTCAAGCCATTGAATGTGGTATTGTTCAATCATATTTGGCTAACATCAGACTATACCACAGACAATACTACATTCAATGGCTTGAAGTTGTTTCGGGTAATTTCCGGCTACCCGGGTACCCGACGGGTCAAAAGTAAGAGCTCTACGAGATAGTGTGCCTATAATTCTCCCACTACACCACTCTCACCTTTCGCCAAGCAGACAGTATTAATCGCGCCGCGCCGGCGCGAGGTTCGCGACGGTGGACAGTTGAAGGACGCGTTGTTATTATCACGTTGCGGTTTAGCGTATTTAGATTTGTTAACAAATTCATCCGCCAGGATGGCAAGCGAAGACAAATGTGCGTAATATCGCGAACGTAAAAGCAGCGTGCAGTTTTAGTGATTTAGGTTTTAACTTTTTAAGCGTAGCTACTGTTAACATTCAAATTCGAATGGTGTGGACCGGAAGTCAAGCTTCTACTTAAACTTGAATTGCCCGTATCTTGAAAACAGACTCTCAGATTGCGAAATGGTAAGTTGCTTTTCGATCTTTTATGGGATCGGGGATTTGTGTTGTGTCTGATGTTTTTTGGCTTACCCCATCGTTTCGGAGAGAGCCTGTATGTTTTTTCTAGTTTGAGAAATAATTGGTAAGATGGAATATCAACGTTGCTAATGAGGGTGATTGCATAAACCGACGCAAAACTTGTGTACAAAACTGCATTGTATGTGTTAGACTCGCAACTTTAATTAATAATTTCATGGAGAAAAGAAGGAAAAAAAGGAAAAAAAGATACTCGTTCATGTATTCCCCTACTGTACATGGTGCAGTTGGAACTATTTTGTAATAAATTTAATGGAGGGAATTATTTAAAGAGTTTATACTTCGGGTAGAATGCTTAATTTATTTCAAGATACTTATTATCAAATACGTGTGGTAAAATTATACAAATTAATGTTTACTGAATTGGTGTTATATGGATAAAGTGTTAATAGTTTTGTTTTGCTTTGGGTTAATACAGATATGATTTGCTAACGTTCCTGTCTCTTTTCCTTTTTCTATTCGAATTGCTTAGAATTCTGATGAAATAATATTTATACGCGAATATTATAGTTTGATAAAGCAGTGAAGTCATAGTATCCCATGGCAAAACACCTTACATACATTATTTACATGTTATTCACCAGATAATGTAGATAAGAATTATTCTAAGTAAAAATTTTACAGTTGTAATTTATACGATAAAATATAAAATAATAGTTTTCATTTACTTCCTATGGAAATGTAAATAGCTATCTAAAGTTTATAGAAACTAATAAAAGTATGTATATATGTTATGAAAAATTTGTTCACAGTTTATTGTAAAATATTCTATCGAATGCTCTGCACTTAACATTTTACGCTACAAGTATTCCTCTCTAGCATATTGCTCTAAGAGTATTCAAAGTCTATGCCGATTTCTCTTAAATACTACATAAACGCTAGACAAAGATCTGTACAATACTTCCGTCGATTCTTTATTAACAATTTAATAAATATCACTATCATTACTTATTAAGAGTTAGCTCCGTGCCGTTTAGCAGAACTTTTGTTATATATTACACAGTATGAGGTCATACAGTTTAAATAAATAGTCGGGAAAGAGAATCATACAAACTATTAATATCAAACACGTGTAACAGAGACACCTGACACACGAGAAATGCTAAAAATGCGGCAGACAAACTTTGCCAGCGAATAACTCTGAGATTACCGTAATCCATAATGCGAGAACGAAAAGAATGTAAGAAATACCAACTTGATGGGAATTCGGCAACTGATATGGTTGTCCGCCAATTTCGTCAATGTGGAAGCCCATAGGGAATAAAACTGCCGCCAGGCAAAAGAGCACCACTGAAACGCAATTTCATATCTTTCATAACGATTCATAAGTTTTTTCTGCCTACAAAATAATCGACCACTCTTCTCATACTCACTAGCGGTAAATCCCATCCATCTCGCTACATGAATAACATTGCGATCCCAACGTGTACCAGCCAGCAGTACTATCGTTGTACTTATGAAAACGATACCGACTAAAATGCAAACCAGAGCCATTAGCCATTCGGGCTGCAAATTTGGATTGTAACAAACTTGAGGCCTGTTGTACAGTGTCATACATGAAAACACCAGTCCTAATCGTGTATCGCCTGTAAAATGTAAAAAGGTAAAGCTGTGAAGCGAAGAATGAATCCACCGTCGTTTCGTAAATAATTTAAATTCGGAGTAGCATGATTTTACGATTGAAATTACGTAATTGTTATGGAAAAATTAATAATGGCGGTGAATAATTTTATTTATAGTTGCTCACCACCGACATCGGTAATAATCCAATCGGGCATAGCAAGGCTGACAATCGCGAATATATCGGCAGCGAGGAACAACGTCCCCGAGATGATAGTTAATTTGTCCATTTTGTATCGATAGTAATGAATTTATTTCATTTCAGTTTATTAACTATAGTGAGAATTACTGCTATATCAACATATGCTTTCTTTCATCCCCCCATTGTTTGGCAATAACAAGTGTGCGACTAGTTTTTGTGTGTAACTATCAGTGTCACTTCGTTGTTGGAATGTAGACAGTTTCCTAACCTCACATTCGTGAGGTCCATATATAGTATATATGTGTGTGTATATATATATATATGCATGCGCAACAATAATGGCATCATCACTGTCAAACAGTGAATGACAGCTGAGCAGATCGAAATAAGAATGGAAGCATGTAATAAATTAGAGTAAGTTTATTAACTACAAATAGTTAATATACAACAGTATCTTTAATGTCTTCCTGCATTAGTAGAAAATAATTTTCTAAAAGAAAGAGTAGAACCGTAAGGATTATCCTTATGTACATGTTCAATTATCACATAATTCAATAATGTCTATAATATACAACATTGTTTGGACTGGAGACGAAAGATGCCAGACTTAAACGCTTCATTACAGCATTGGTCAGTCCTCAAAGCGTATTGGAATACATAGAATAATTCCGTCGCTTAAATTTCTTACAATTTGGCTCGATTTCTATAACAGGGGTATTGCCTGAAATAGAAACATTGTCTTTTACTAGATAGCTTAAGTAACATCGTATATAAATTACAATCAGAGGAGGATTTGAAGATTTGGCGCCCCTAGGCTAACAAGCGTCTTCCGACTAGGGCTGGGACTATTCGAATAATTCAATATTCGAATATTTTACAAGTATTCGAATGCTACGAATAAACTTCGAATATTTGAGTATTCGAATGTTATTATTCGAATACTAATATATTCGAATAGTATGGCGTGAAGTGGGTCGAAATTAGCGTACAAGATTTCACCCTCACAAATGGACCTAAAGAACTTGATTTATAATTCACACCATACTATTCGAATACATCAGTATTCGAATACTTAAATATTCGAATAGTATTTGAATACTTAAATATTCGAATAGTATTTGAATACTTAAATATTCGAATAGTATTCGAATACTTGGATATTCGAATTATATTCGCCAATTGTGCAACTGAAGTATTCGAATATTCGAATACCGAAAAATTCGACAAATAGTCTCAGCCCTACTGCCGACCTTTTCGCGAAATATCATCAAATATTTTAATTCGAAAGAGTCGAGACAATTTAAAAAATAATTCAATATGGCTACATGAAAAACAGGAGAATTGTTTTTAAAGTTGTCTTCAGCCACTGTGTTTAAACCTTTCCCAATTTCTTTCGCTCAAAATTTGCCGCCCTAGGCTGCAGCCTGCTTAACCTACACCCAAATCCGCCCCTGATTACAATTAATCATTATTGAACTCACTGTTGTCTGTACAAACAAAATTAACTGGCGACGACAGACTATTTATACTTTCATCTGCAGCTTCTTTACTACTACTTATTTCTAAATCTTGTTCTTCGCTATTACTCTTAGGAGACAAATTTAACGGCGATGTTCGATTAAACGAATCGCTAGTTAAGCTTCCATCGAACGTGGAGTTCAAAACATTGTCATCTTCGTATGAAATAGAGATTTCGTTCGAACTTGATATTTGTTCGAACGAACTTTCTAGTAACGACTCGTTAGATCTGGATTCCTTTATGTTACTCATCAGTTGTAGTAAAACAGATGGATCGTCGATACCCAGAACGTTACAAAACTGCGTAGTCTGATTATTAATTAATAACTTTGGCGACTCAATCGAAACGTCTGAAGCATCAGGATTGTAAGGCTTTACAGTTTGCGTGAAATTTAACGGAATTTCTAAGTGGGAGTTAAATTTCTTTAAAACGTTCGTCTTTTCATCTACAGACGGTGTGAATATCCATCTGCTGTTGCCATACTGTCCAGGCATATAATGGATACCGTGTTTAACACTTAATAGATGGTTCGTCAAATATAATATCGTTAACCACTCTAAATCGTAATGTAGTTTCAGTGGTAAATCTGGGTTGTGTTCTACTTCGAGTATCTGGAGAAACTTTCTTTTCGGAAGACATTTATCTAGTGCCAGAAATTTAGTCACTCTTGCTCCATCCTTCTCCGGGACAAGGGCTGCAAATTTGCAGTGCAAATGTGCGGAAAACCAATAATTCGGATAATGGTGTTCCAAAAGCTCCATACTTGGTGGGCTACCGAGCGTATTATTCTCAATGTCATTTCTACAATACAAAAACATTAAACTGTTGCTGGACATATATTCGTAATTATTGAATTACTACATCAAATGCAGGACATTTTAGCCAGCTTACTTGAAGAAAGGTTTTCCTTTCAACAGAGCACTTTCGTCTCCGTATTTCGTTATTCCCATTGGCCAATCGTGAGATAAGAAAATATCAATGTTCCCCGTGAGCTACAAAGAGACACACAGCATAATGCCACAAAGTGAAACAGAAATATGTATTAGAAAAAGTTCAGTCCACCCGAAACGAGAACCTGGTACGAAGAATGATATTACCTGCTTCAATCTAAATACTTCTAAATTTCTAATGTGATATACACTTCTAATTGAGCTGTCACCATAAGGGGGCTTTTCGTAGTGCCCTTGCATCCAGTGCTGATTCTTGAAAATGCCCGATAGCCCAGCGATTCTAATACCACCTATCGTCACCACGCTGGCGTATCCGATATAATAAATATTAGGCGCCACCCATCCGCCGTACGGCAACTCTTGGAGGTAATTCGACGCTTCATGATTTCCCCCGATAAATATTGTTAGCACAGGAGCGACTTTCTCCCCGGAATAATATCTATAACGTATCGCAGGATTTACATACATACTGCGAAAGCAGAGGTTTCAAAACATCCAGCAGAAATGGCAAAGGAAATATAATTTGTGATGGAACGTTACAAATAGCCCAACTACCACTACTCGACAGTGATTTAGGATTGTACCACTCACTTGTAGAAGGTACACATATCCTTATATTTATCAGGTACAGCCATGCAACTTAGATCACTTAGATTCCTCGTGGACTGGAAGTCTCCACAGCAAATAAGTAAATCCACTTTCTTCCCGTCAACTTTTTCCATTTCTTGAATAGTTTCATAGATAATATCTAATTCACCGTGTGCACAACCTTCCACGGCGATTCTCATGTTTCCTGTTATACCGGCTCCTTCGCTTTTACAATAGTTAGCAGTATTAGCACAGTCACGTGTTTGTGCTCACTGTGTTCATTGAAACATTAAAGGAAAGAAACACAACAATGATTTCTGTTAACCTAACAAATATTCAACGTGGGCGCCATTTTCTTTTACTTAGGGCGAATTCCACTTACGCTCAAATCGCCCGTGAGTTTCATTAAGGTAGGTTCTCCTATACGCGACAGGACGCAACGCGAAGAGTTTCAAAGTCGATTTTCTCGAAAATGGAGCGCGATATCAAAAAAAGTTACTCTTTCTTTTCGACTTATAACGAGTGAATAAGTCAAGAAAAAGGAATAAAATTTTTTCATATTCCGCTTCATTCTCGAGAAAATCGACTTTGAAATTCCCGACGTTGGGTCCAGTCGCGTGCAGGACAACCTACCTTAATGAAAATCACGGGCGTTTCGGGCGTAAGTGGAATTCGCCCTTAATCGAACATGGATGTTGCCATAACAACGATTAGGGGATGTGGTTTGCTGAAACTTCAAGCAACTCGTAATTGCTGGTAATCGAATACCTGCCGCTTACGATGGGATATCTCTGTTGATGTCTGCGCACGGAATGGAACAAAGTAGCATAAGTCAATTGAAAATGTACAATTGTCTGTGATTTGCGGTCCAGTGCGTTCCATTATGAGCTTAATTTTTTCTACCGAAGAAGGCTGGATCATATCCCACTTGCAGCACCTCAACAGTATCTATAAAACTGTGAAGAATGGTGACTCGAAGAGCAGGTTAATGTTCAACGAAACACTGTTCGAGATAAATTCTCAGTATTTACGTGAAAATCAGATAACCAAGTTCAGTCAACGCGAAGAAATTCCGTTGCAAAGTACAAGTAAAAAGAGAAAACGTTCGAAACTTCTACCGGATGACGGTTTAAAAGAGGTATGCGCGTAGGTAAATGTATAGGAAACAATTCTTATTTTTATCGCTTATAACATTTATTATCTCGCAGATAGATTATGTCAAACAGACGTTCAACAAAGTGGTTTCGCTGGCAAAAGCCGAGGGATTGTTTTCCTTTGATATAACGCCTGATAATAACGAAGCAGCGCGCGTGGCTTCGCAAAAGGTGTATCAGGATACTTTCTCTAGCGAAGAGGAGAACTTTTATGGTTGCAATGACGCGGACGTAGCAATTACGTCAGAAGTGAAGGATAAGAGATACGTCTTTCCCGAGAAATGTAGCTTCTATTGCTACGATGTACGAGACATCGCAGCGAAACTGGAGCTAAAGAATCAATACGATTTTATACTGTTGGATCCTCCTTGGTGGAACAAGTCTATAAGAAGAAAAAAGACCAGATATTTAGAAGCTAGGTGATCTAGTATGGTTCAGTATAAGCCAATAAAAAAAAGCAAACTCTCTGAACAATTTAACGAGAATAAGGACATTGATAATAGTATAAGTTTTCCTTGTTCTCAGTTTTGCAAGCATATGGGTAAATAAGATTTTAGATGCAACTTTTCGACATAGAAAATCCTTGTTGAGGAATGTTAAAGCGATGTTTATGTGGCTTTTAAATCACATTATTCGTTTCTTTAATCGAAATAGCATTTCTTTTTGTATAATATTAATAACAGCTGTCTGCTATGAATCGTATAACACGCACAGCGCAGATTTTGTTTCATATCCTTGTGTTTAACAGTTATAAAATGATGTACAATGAGGAATTGGCCAAGATACCCATCGGGAAATTATTATGTTCCAACGGGCTCGTAGCGATATGGTGTACTAATGCTCCGAGCCATCTGCACAGTATTTTTAATGATATATTTCCATCTTGGGGTGTTACGTATAGAGCGAAATGGTACTGGATCAAGGTAAGCGTGTAATTAGTTAAAATTCATGGGGCTGCCAAAGGATATAGCTTTTGGGATAAACGCTATCATAGATTTATTTTGTATTTCAGGTCACTCAAGTAGGAGCTACAATATGTAACTTCAACTTGGCGCTCGGTAAACAGCCTTACGAGTTACTAGTTTTGGGATCCGTATTAGATGGTAATGAAATAAACATTCCTGATGGGAAATTGTTAATAAGTGTTCCAAGCGCGGTACATTCTCACAAACCGCCACTCACAGGTGAGATCTACTTAACGATGATCTACGCGGAATTTATATGATAATGAATTTGTTCGAATACATTTCTCGAAATTGCAGAAGTTATGAAGAAATATCTTCCAAACGAACCAAAGTGTTTAGAAATATTCGCGAGATACTTGCTTCCTGAATGGACAAGCTGGGGCCTCGAGGTTCTGAAGTTCCAGCATTTATCACTGTACGCAATCATAGAAGAAACGAAAGAAGCGCAGAACAGTAGTAACGTGGATATAAATAAATTAATTAATTAGGATTAAATTGAAAAGACACTTCTGTATTACTGTCCGTTTTTATTATTAGTATAAATTAACCATGGCTCGCCCGACAGCCACTTATTTCGAAGTGCCATTTACATGTTCACTAACGCCGTTTTTCATCATAGTACGATAGCCATGCGGATTCATTGTTTGCCACCTCCAGAAGTCTTCACCTGCATTAAAAGTATTATTAGAAATATTCCAAATATACATCGAAGATATTATTTAACTTACACATCTGCTCAACGTTACATTTGGTCTTCCATCCCAACTCTTTCTCCGCTAAGTCGGTGTTAGCATACATGGACACTATGTCACCCTCTCTCCTACTCTTTATAACATATGGCACTGTCGTTCCCGTGACATTCTCAAAGGTTTTGATCAGCTCGAGTACAGACACGCCTTTGCCGGTACCTAAGTTATAAATCTTCAGCCTCGAGTGTCGTTTGTGTAAGGCATTTAAAGCCGCCACGTGACCAGCTGCCAAATCCATCACGTGAATATAATCACGTATACCTGAGAAAAGAGAAGCTCGGAGGTGCTGTCTGAACAAGTAATTATAGCGATCAGAAAGTATTAAAAAGTATAGACATACCTGTGCCGTCTTTCGTAGGATAATCGCCTCCAAAAATGACGAGCTCAGGTTTATGCCTCAAAGCCACCTGCGCTATATAAGGCATCAGATTCGTGAAAGGCTTGGTAGGATCTTCTCCAATTAAGCCACTGGAATGAGCACCCACTGGATTGAAATATCTTAGCGAAATGATGTTCCAATTCTGTCGACCGAAAAACAATATCGAAATTATCTGGTTTGTAGAATGTTTAAGGGGGAAGCCCTATTTAGGACGCTAGGAATAAGGTGATTCTTGGGAATTTTTTTTCTAAGAAACTGTTAAGCGGATCTGTTCCAAATTTTCAGGGTATTTAGTTCACGTTCATACAATAAAAATTAATTTTTTCGTTACAAAGTGTTCGGTAGAAATGAAGATATATGAACACGTTCGTTAGAATTCGCGTGCCAGAGTTGCAAATTGGCGATTGTAATTGTGGCCCCATTTCTTCCCTGAAATAAAAAACCAAGGATTTTCTTATTTCTAGTATAATTACATGGTCGATGAACCTAAGACATTGGTAAATAAATTGAATTGAACAACTCTTTTTCCATAAATAGTACGAAATATCTTGGGGCAGAATCGTAACTTTCTTTCAAGTCCCACCAATTTGCCATCATTTAACTTTTTTGTTTGTTTGTTAGGTTCATCGACAATGTAATTATATTAGAAATAAGAAAATCCTTGGTTTTTTTATTTCAGGGAAGAAATGGGGCCACCATTACAATCGCTAATTTGCAACTCCGGCGCGCGAGTCCTAATGAATGTGTTCATATATCTTCATTTCTACCGAACACTTTGTAACGTAAAAATTAATTTTTATTGTTCGAATGTGAACTACAATACCCTGAAAGTTTGGAAAAGATCCGTTTAACAGTTTCTTAGAAAAAAAATTCCCAAGAGGCATCTTATTCCTAGCGCCCTAAATAGGGCTCCCCCCTTAAATAACTCTGTATTCTTTAACGTATCTCCGTATCACTGCGAGCATTACAACAAATACTTAAGATAAACGTACCTTTTCAGCTCTGGATATATCTTTAAGCATCTCCTCGATGAAATACTTCGTTCTACCGTATACATTTGTAATATTACCAGTCGAGTGCTCCTCCGTAATTGGAAGTTCATTCGGTTCCCCGTACACGGTACAGGAGCTACTAAACACTATTTGGAAACACCCAGCGGCTTTCATTACCTTGAAACAGTATAATTTCTCTCTTTATGATACGTGGAACATCGTAGAAGACGCTTATTCATTTACAGTCTACCTCTAATAAATTGATGGCACCGATAATGTTATTTCGATAATAGTGAAGCGGAACTTGCATCGACTCGCCGACCGCCTTTATTGCCGCAAAATGGATCACGCAATCAATTTTGTGCTGAAAAGCATGAGACAGTACGTGGTTTAATCAGCCGAACGTTAAACTATGTACGAAGATTTGTCTTGCCTGTATGTTTTTACCTTATTGAAGACCGCTTCGAGTTTATCTCGGTCAATCAGATCGCAATTGTAGAACGTCACTTTTTTACCCGTTATTTGCTCGACCCTTTTCAGAGCCGCGGATTCGCCGCTACCCTCGGTTACGCTATTAGCAAAATTGTCTATCGCGACGACATCGTAGCCGCATTCCAAAAGCTCCACGATGCAGTGGCTACCGATGTAGCCGGCTCCTCCGGTCACGAAAATGGTTCTCCAATCTGTGGTCATGCTTTTATCTACAACAAACGTCAATATCGAAGTATACACTCTGTACCCTTAAGTTAACGACCGAGGAAATTGGCATCTGCATCTCTGATTTGTGACAAATCGTGTTCCAGTACATTTTCATAAGTGAGAGTATCTTGGGAACATGGCCTTTGATACAAGGTGTAACACGCAGGTACTTCGGACGTTCACCTGCATTGAACTGTGTGGAGTTCAAGGTCATTAAAACACGTGGTACATCATCACGCTTGCGGCATGTATAATTATTAACAATTTAGTAGAAATGCGTCCAGTTAAACCAAGCCTATTAAAAACCAGTTTACATTCTTAAGTCGAGCGTATTTCCATTCATATTTTGAATTTACGGCACGGTTTTTTAGGATCGCTTCGAGTCGCGCGGAGCGTAAGGACGTGATAATTAACGGAAAGATTCCGCAGGGAGAAGACGAAAACGGGAAAGAGTTTTCATTGGTGTCCATGTAGAGAAAAGAATTATTCGAAGTTCAACTGTTACAACGCTAGTGTGCTTAACGGTATATCTGAGCTTCATTAAGCACCTTTGGCGCATTGCAATCACGTTCGCGTCACTCTGCGCAACAGGAATTCAAGTGGAATGTATTCGATGCTTTTCAATCGTAATGCTTGAAATACCCGAACGTTTTAAATTGAAGGATAATTGTTTCCTTGAATGGAGACAACGTAGTAATTATGCGTAGGAAGAAATGCAGAAACTACGAGCGTACATGAAACGAGAGAGATTATAGTGCGACTGCTGTTTGAGAGCAATGGAAATGTTTTACCTCGATAATAGAAGACTATGGGTAGCGAGGACGTCGAGCAGTTACAGAAGGATTCGAGGACGCGCTCGCGTAATCACTGACTTCACCTCGACCGCTCGCGTCGTCTTCTGGTATAGGAAAGTAGAGTTTAGTATATTCGTGGAACGCAGGACATCCCCTCTTCCCACATTGCCGCTGTACCTGCCATTGTGGAGGAGACTCACACAGCGCACCTGTACACCACGACCCTCTCGAGTCCTTGCTTTCTGCTGCAACAAGTTCTTCCTTTCACACAGACGCCGGCCGTCTACACACTTGCCCGCCTCCTTCGTGAAAAGAATGGGAGGAACGGTGGCACACGCACGGTAGCCACACAGTTACCGCTTGCATCATCCGGCGATTTGACAAGACCCGACTCATTAAAATGTAATCGTTAGCTTAAGCCACTTGAGATATTTCATCAGGAGAACCTGTTTCGAATTTACATCGGGTAAAACGCAGAAAACGGAAAAGGATTTCTCTTTTGAAAATTTCGTAAACTCTAAGAAGAAACACGGTTGAATAAGAAAAGATCACAGGACTTCGTGAATTTAAAACCCCGCGGCTGTTTATTAACGTAATTATCAGTCGTACATTGTTCGCTCATTGCGCTGTTAACACTTGTATTAACTTATGCAATAACTCTCTTTGTTCTGCATCTAAATAGGGCCACAATTCACCTTCCAGCTCCAACAACGCTTGGTAATCGTGCGATTGAGATGCTAAGACTAGGGATTGTAACAGTAACAGTTCATTCTCGTCCATATTAAAATCTGTAACATACTTTTCGTTATATCAGTTAGAATTTACGTAAGTTGTTAAGTAAAATGTTTTAAGGCTGTTACTATTATTCGTAGTCTCCTCTATCCATGCATACTTTTCCAAAACTTGTGCCAAGGAAGGGGCGAGCCTTTGCGGCGATGGTTGAAGTATGAGTAGCAACAGTACTCTGGTTACTTCGCACCTGTATATTAATGTGATTACGCCACAGCAGAATTTATCGCAATGCGGGTAGTTCTTTAGTTATATTCGATACCTATGCAGTACATCGCTATAGTTTCCCCTTGCACCGGCATTGGTATTGGCCTCGATAAATTCAACGAATTCATTAAGAATTTGCAGAGCGGATACATAATCGCCTTGCTTGATGTGGTAAGACACTAATGTACTAATAGCTTTTGCGGTCGGATAGATATCGATAGCTTTACGCAACTGCTGTATACCAGCCGAAGTAGGACCTAAAGCTAAAGCCAATTCCAGCGCTAATCCAGCGGACATGGTATTGAATCCCGGTTGATTTTGGCAACGCGCTAAAGCATGCCCGAAACAGCTTACAGCAGCCTGACACAAATTGTTATAACTGTAATTTTTACATTATTCACAAATTGTTATAACTGTAATTTTTACATTATTAGCGCACCTGTGTATTTTCCTGCCCTATAGAAGGGCAACCTATATTCTTATTTTTCCTATCAGCCACAAGAAATTCTCTGCCCGCTTTTATCAGAAAAGTTAATTCGGAAGAGGCATTCTCTAACGTTCCTTGACACCTGGCAGCAGCTAACGAGCACAAGCCCGCGTACTGCCACAGTTCTTTTTGCTCGCATTCGAGAGCCAGGCCACCTACAAAATAATGGACAACTTTATACATTTGTGAGACTATATAACAGGCACGTGTTACGAAATTTTTACACAACTCACCAAACTGATTGCTCGCTTCGGCAACATTTGGTTTTCTCAAAAAGCGTCTGAAACGGAGTCATCAGCAAATGTCAGACTAGAACTGCTTTCATAAAAGGTAAAGTAATGCGTGATAATATACTTACTTCTTTAGTTTATTAGATATATTATGGTATTTTGTCAAAAAATCCAACGAATCTCCCATTATCTGTCCCCGATCTAAAGGTGTCGATTCTTAAATACACGTGAACTTCAGTTCTCTTGATTCACCGTCATCGATCATCGCGAGCAACAGCAATTACGCACCTTGCAACTCGATTCTGCCATTGTGATTTTTCAGGACACCCTATATGTATACATATCGTGCATGCAATTGGCCGTAGTAGTGCATCGTGAATCGTGATTCTGTAGTGCCACTGTGCGTGTGCATTGTGCCGTGTGCGTCACCGTGCGTCACATTTTTCTTGATTGATGAACAAATGCTACTCGATGCAAAATTGAAAGCTGACACTTCGGCCCGCACATTGTGGACGCGTAGTTCAAGTTGAACTTCGTGCCGAGCGGAAAGTTCAGCCGGGTAAATTGTCATTCAGCGTTTGTCATAATTGCATCGTAGGGCGGAACGAAAGCGGCGGAACATGATTGCAATTAACGTTTCAATAAAATACGGATGACACGCGATAGTTCCACGATTAACAAGTACAATAACAGAATCGTGGACACGAGGGTATTTGATACTCGACGAGCGTAAATACATCGAGGCTGTTGTTCTGTTAATTGTAGATACTGCAGTGCAAATAAGCGTTATCAGAGACAGTTGTAGATACCGAAGCATTGAAAAGCGTCGGGCGAGAGAATGTGCAGGATCATATATCCAAGTAATACGGAGTGCCGCACGACAGTATCGTAATCGATACCTTCGTACACATAAAGTTAATAACACCGGCACTTTTGTTTCATAAAACGCATTAACCAGACTAAAAAAGAGTTTCTATAAAAGATGCATGGAATTATTGAGCTAATTTTAAACAGTGCTTTATTGTGGATATTTTTACAAACTATCTGGAGTATTTTGATAAGTGTTTTTTATAATTTCTCTATACCATGGATTGTTTGGGGCTCTATTATTATCGCAGTCGGATTAAAGATAGCCAGGATTCCGCCGCCAAAGTCGCACGTCGTGCAAGAAGTGCTTGGTGCAAATCCTCTTTTATTGAAAAAAGATAACACAGTGTCCAAGGACAATGGTAACAGAGAACAGTATTGCATGCGAGTGGTGGCTCACCGTGGCGGAGCATACGATTTCCCTGAGAACAGCTTGTCAGCTTTTCGTAATGTAAAGTCACATATATAATAATGGTTTTCTGTTTCTACGCTTAGAACTCGCCGAAAGAGAATTCGATGAAATAACAAACTCACTTAATTTTTGTTAATTAGTTTGATACATTAGCTACCCTTCGTAACAAAACCGATTGCTTACGTATTTTATATTGTAAATACAGAGACTAATATAGTAGTTACTAATTAGAGGTTTATTACTTCGGTACGAAACAGTCGCATTCTTCCACGCTGCGAGTAATGACGATCGATAAAATGTTTTATAGAGCAAAGACAGAGGCTGCACCGCGGTTGAAATTGATTTATCTCTTACGAAGGACAATGTACCTATAGCGTTCCACGACACGACGATTGAGAGACTTACCGGAAAATCTGGAGTTGTTAAAGATATGACATGGGAAGAATTAAAGGATTTGGATATTACGCACAATCATCCGCTTAAGTAAATTCATCTCTATACCGCATTCTGTTGCAGAACATTTACAGGACCAGAAATTGAATATAATTCTTCTTACTTATTATAGGGATAAGTTTGTCGACGGCGAGAAGATTTCGTTGTTCTACGATGTCATTGAAACATGTTTGAATAACGAGCAAAGGATAATTATAGATATAAAAGAGAAAAGAACTGAAGTAGTGCAAACAATTTTAGATATGTACAAAAGATATCCAATGCTATTTAAAAGAGCAGTTGTATCCAGCTTTAATCCCATTATTGTATATATGGTAGGAAGAAGATATCGCAAGTGACTCTGTTTGACATTAGATCGATCGAGTAACGGATTTTTCATTACAGATTAGAAGAAAGAATCCAAATATCGTGTCGTGTTTGGCTTGGCGGCCACAATACTTCTCAAGAACGGCGTATTTAGGTTTAGACGGTCCAGGGCAGACACGATACAGCAATCCGTTGAAGCACGTGGCAGCTTGTACACTAGATAGTATATACGAATGGGCACTAAAACGTTATGTCTACTATGTTGTCGGTATCTCTACGATTTTGTTGCAAAAAGACATAATAAATCAGTATGTACACAGGCTTTTATATTACTTATAGCATATCGCTTGATATGATAGTGTAGGTGTAATGGGAAACAAAGTATATTTTACGCAATATTTATTTTAGGCGTGTTATAGAAGAGTGGAATAACCGCGATATTCGTGTGATCGCGTGGACGGTAAATCTGCCATCAGAGAAATTACATTTTTCACGATTATTCAAGGTTACTTATTTAACAGACACGTTATTACTTGAAAAGGATATGTAGTAACATATACATACCGTATAGTATAAATGCATATATTTTATACTATTGATACACAAACCATTACATTCGATACTCTAGTCCATTCATAGAAACGGCGAATCGTATTTATATATAGTTTTTACAACTGATTCGGTGTTTACTTTACGATAAGTGAAAAGATTTTTCTCATTTATATTTAAACATAGAATATACGAGCATCAATTCTATTGATAAAGATATTCTTCACCAAATAATATATTGCTTTTCTTTTTATGTATAGCTTTCTATTACATATATATATATATTTTTGTCTATGACAATTTTAAAAGGGTGCGAAGAGATTTTTCAACATTCGCCATCATTGCACATTATTTCTATACACTATGTTTACAAAATGGACCCTGCTAAAGTGACTTGGAATGCTTCTTTTCGCGGACGGAGCTGCGCATTTATTTCCTAAACATTTACTTTGGAATTGCAAGATACTAGTTGTAATTAGAAAATAGAAAAAATTGTCAGACGATAGTGGTCAGCTTACTTTTACGAGATTCCATACCTTGGATAAGTCCTGTTAATAAATCTTCCATTTCCGTTGTAGCACGCTTCAGCTTACAATTGTCATTAGCCACGTAAGAATCTACAATAACGATTTGTACAAACGTATTTATTTGTAATAAACGCAATTTCTATCGCTGAAATGTAAGAAACTCACCGTCTAGTAAGCAGTCGTCCGTCACCATATTTTGTAATCTATCTAGTATGTCGTTCAGATCTCCCTGAATGTTTTGTAAACTACTATGCTGTGAATGTTTATCAGGCCTCTGCAAAGACGACGGTGTGTTATCTCTATGAATGCCCATAATAGACTCGGCAATTATCAGTGGTGAATCACTTTCAGTGCCAGCTGGAATAGATTTCACTGAATACTTCTCGTCCTTGCACCCGGGATCATTAGAGCCTAACCATTGGGAAAATCCACTGTCAGGGGGATTCATTTCTGATCTCTTCGAGCCTAGAAGTTAAAGGTACCAGCGAACTAATAGTAAAGATCAGAAATACTTCAATTCTCGGGATAAGAAAATTTATAAAGTAATATACCTCCGATCCATGTGCTAAGCTCTATATGAGTAGGCTCTAGTATGTTACTAAAGCCCGAGCTGGTAGACGCTTCTCCAACACTGGTAATAACATCATGGCTTTCTTCGACGATACATTCTCCAGATAACGTTGGATGGAAATTATTTGATTGCAGCGTATCTGTATCGTTCGAATTCGAGTCATGCACAATACTCTCTTGGCGTATAATCGGACTTAATTCGAAATTTATGGGCAAAGCTGCTAATCTTGACGACAGCGGCGGAACCATAGGTGTGCTCTGCATGTGACTAATTACTTGAGGCATGTGAGCTCTATCGGTGAACAAGCACTTCTGCGAATAAGGAAATAAATACTTCAGTTCCGTTAGAATTATTGGAACCGCGTCAATGCGATCTATTCGATAATAGTAATGTACTTTTAATAGTTTTAGACGCTGCAACTGGGATTCGATAGTAGCTCTATGACGCTGAAGTCTCTCCGCTTTAGTGCCCTGTATATCCAGCAATTCGATTTGCAATTGCTTATTCTCTTCCTCTAAATGCGTGATTATGCTTTGCAGCTCCTTTTGTGGGTCACTCAGAACTCGTCTTTTCATCGTGCTTCTTAATGATTCGCAGTCGGCGCGTGTTATTTCATTGCTACAACAAATATTTAAAGAAGCCAGTAAATACATCGCGCGTGAGATACTTGTGTATGTATACTTTGTTATCTTTCTCGTGTTTAGCAACCTAGTTACATGCGGAGTTTGATCCTCGATGTTCATTCGAATAGACCTGGCAGGGCACAATCTTAATTTGTTTCTTATCAACTCGATAATCAACTTGGTCACTTCCCGATTTGAAGTCTGAAAAATATTTCCACGTGAGTTTTCTGTACAACAAATAAAAGGGCCGTTAACGTACCTTGGTGCAAAATTCACGAACTGGATGCTTCAGTTTGTGCTTTCCTGATATCTTACTGTATAGGAAACATTGTTGACACTGGTGATACGCCGTGCATTTTAAGCACGAGTACCGCGGTCCTTGAATAGACATGGTTTTGCAAGAAGAGCACCTAACGTTATGTACAACTGAGAAAAGAGGGAATATTCTAAAGTTCTATGAACATTTAAACTCAATTACTTTAAGACATAACATATTACATACTATGCTCCGCAGATTTCATGCGATTAAATGTTGTTATCCAAACAAGCAAAGGAGGCTCTTGCATGATCCACGTCGCAAATTCTGATTCGGTCACTCCGAGACATCCTTGAGACTATCGAGAAATTTGAGTAATTAATCGTAAGTCGAAGGTATTAGAAGACATTTAGTTACATTTAGGACGACAGTACTTTGTTATACCTTTGAAAAGCAACTGTCAATGTGTGACTGAATGGTCTGATACCCGTATGCTGTACTTTCCCCAAGCATTTCCGTGATTTTACAAATACTTGTTAATAATGTATGCAAGCTGGCTTTAGATAAGCACGCGTTGTGGTCAGCTAATTGTTGATAAAGGTACCCGTACTTTTCTTGCAATCTTCCAGAGCTCATTAATATCACGGCGACTTTCACAGAAAACACCGAGACACTTCTAGAACATTGCCTGCAATGTTTAGTAGACTATTTAAATTCCTGTTGATCAATTGATGCAGCGATATATTAATAATGACATACTTATCAAATATAGTTAAAATGCAATTCGTTGCAAGTTTTGTGGTGTGGTCGACGTCAAAGTTAGTATTATTTTCTTTACATGCTGCAAAATAGATGTCGGAGAGGACATCCTCGATTTCACTTGGATCTAGATTTACACAATTCTCTGTGATTGAAAGTCTATGACGTTCAAAGACTCCGGCAATTAATTCCAATTGAACGTATTGCACTGAGAAAAATGGGAGGCATTGGTAGGTATATTAACACAGTTTAACCGAGATGTAGAGCGATGTAAAGTGCGTGAGAACTTACTACTAAGCTCTTTATGAAGAATCTGCATTTTTGCTGCTGTTCTATAGGACGCATAACGAATGGCGTTACACTCGTCTATAGATCGGGTAATGCTTTGCATTTTTAGATAGTTTTAATCAAATTACCTGTAAGAAAAGCGTAATAATGTTACAGGATGTTATTTTTTTAGAGAGTTTTGTCTAGACAGGAATATATTAAAAAATTTCTTTGCTATTAATTGATTCCTTACGTTCTTATATTAAATATAATGTTATCAATGAATATACTGTAAAGATGTTTCAAGTGACATTGTGATTCCCTATAACTGTGCACAACTCTTACAGTTTTCTAAGGTACAGTCATACTTTTGAACATTTTCGTAATCTGAAAAAGATATTAGGTACTGTTAAGTTTTTCAAGCAAAGTTATAGTTCAAAATGTATATCTAACATTACTAACCCATTGAATGGACAAGAGAAGACGGATTCTTGTGTTTATAATTAGTTGCTCAACGTTTAATTATTAGCACATGAAGGATTAGAATAAATATCTTACTTTCTGTCATTGCAACATAATTTTACAATTTAAATTGTGATACATGTAAACAAAATAATGTTTCCACGTTAAGCATGGATAGTGAAGACTAAAGAGAGGAGAGGTAACACCATGATGATGATTATCGATTCACGCACCCTCGATGGTACTCGATGGGAAGCGTCAGTTCACAGGTGACGCTGCTAAATAACACATTTCCGTCTTATATTTATCTGCAATTTGTTACATCGCTTCTTCGTAATCCCCTCGTAATTCTATTATACGCATTAATTACTGCATGCTTCTATTTAACAGATTAGGAATTTTTACGTTGAATGCATCAACAGCCGATAGTCATTATTTAGGTGCATTAGCTTAGCACTTTATTCAAGATTCAGTGATACGGAAATTTTACAATGCTTGCAGCGTAAAGTATTTACATACACACAATGTATGCTATGCATCTCATATATTAAAATAACATTTGCTTACTGAATGAAACTGTATAGCAGAAATGGGAAACTTATCTCAGTAAAATGTAGCAAAGGAATAAGGAAGGGTTGAAATACATCAAGGTGCGATTTCATGTTGACGCTCGACACTCGTTTTGAGCGTCAAAACCAATCACGTGACCGACGCTCGACCAACGAACGAGTCGAGTCGGATTGCATGACCGTCAAGCGGAAAAGCACAAAAACGCTAAACCGAGTTTAGCTTTTCCGTTTGACGCTGAAAGTCACGTGGATCGATCACGTGACTGGTTTTGACGCTCAAAACGAGCGTTCAGCGTCAGCATGAAATCGCAGCTTAAAGAACCAAAATGAATTTGTTTTATTCCCACAAAAAGCAAAATTTCGGCGCCGCAACTTCTCTTGCAGGTGCAGCACGAAAATCTGCCTCTGTTGCAAGTGAAAGAATTGTGCAATGAATTTCGGAACAAGGGCGTTTTGAAGTGCCGCACCTGCGATAAGCAGATTTTCGCGCTGCACCTGTAAGAGAAGCTCCGGGGCCGAAATTTAGGGTTTTGCAGGTGCAACGCGAAAATCTGCCTCTCTTGCAGGTGCAGCAACTCAAAAACGGCCTATTCCGAATTCAATTGCATGTTTCTTGCACCTGCAACAAAGTTGCAAACCGAGATTTGGCTTTTCGCGAGAACGCACAAAGTTGCAAACAGGGATTTTATTTCTCGAGCTCCCCGGTTTTATTTGCAACAATGTTGAAAATTTTGTCCTTTGCAATTTTGTTGCGATTTTGCCGGGCGCTCTATTTATTACACTTGTGCGGAAGCTCAGTGTGGATCATTTTAGGTGTTCTTTTTAGCATGTTTTTTACATATGATATGGAATAGGAAGGAGTAAGTACTTAGTGGAAGGAAGGCTCGTTAAATAATAATACTCTTTTAGCACTTAGCTGCATTTTATTGGAATAAGTGAAATGCGATACAATGAAATGTTACAAGTCTAATTAATAATTCAGTTGAAGCAGTATCTTGTGCAATTTTCATATCGATGAATAAAGTAGAAAATGGAGCCAGTGATCGCATTTAACGCAAAGGTTGTAAAAATTCCTTACCTGTAAGCAGAAGAACACACGATTTATAATCGCTCTACTTAATACTGATAAGACGTGCATATGTATTAGACAACAGAACAGATCAAATTGATGAAAATCAAAGATTAGGTACTATAAACGGATATAAACATCGACAAAGTATAGGATAGACCACGGTATCTATTCTATGTAGTGGTGGGTCGGTATTTTTCACCGCGTCGCAAATGCATTTACGACATGTCGCAAATGTACGTATAATATGTCGTTTTTAAGCCCATTTCATACGTGTCAATTGTCGTAAATGTAGTAAATAGAAATATTCATTATTTTAAGGTTTCAACAATTAAAGTGTTGGCAAAATATAGTTCTTTCTGACTCGTTTGTTGGTTGCATACGAATACTATAGAATACTGTAGAATACGTCGAAAACTACAAATAATCGCCACTTCCCTAACTCCAAAAAAGTATTCAAAAGCGTGGTGTTAATTATTGTTTTGTAATTGTTTAGATAATAACTAACAAAAAAATGAATCGTGAAAGGTAAAGTAATTAGAAATAAATGTACGATAATAAATCAAATTTATTTTAATTGAAAATTATGTAAATAAAAATATCTGTTTCAGAAAAAATGAAATTGATAAATTATTATCAAATTTCTTTTTTTAGTGCAATATCCCTTTCAGTGTGGTGGAATCAAGCCACTTTAAAGCTTTTGTGCACGCACTAAATAAGAACTCTGCAGTTCCTTCGAGAAAAACATTAAGTACAACACTTTTAAATGTACAATATGAACAATTATACAATTCCATTGGACAAAATGAACAGCAGGGTGCTGTACTTTTAACCGATGGCTTCTTTTCCTAAAATAAAAATAGTCCTTTTATTAACATAATTTTTAATTTAAACAAATTATATTATTCTATTGGGAATCTTAGGGAAACTAGTAAAAATTTAGTGTTCAAAAAAATTTAAAAATACTCATTTTTCACAACATGTCTATTTAAACACTGATAATCATATGGGCTTCGACGGATTTCGCCCTAATCTCAGTAGTTCAATTTTCTGTCACTAGTTGACGTATCGAAATTCTTGGTTTCCCAATATGCATTTCTTTTACTAACCTTCCAATATCCATTTTTCGTTAGTGTAATTTAATTTAATTTAATTGTTTTAATCAAAATTATAATTATTAATAAATTAGCACTTCTTCATAACCTATACGAAAAATATTTTATAGGTTAGTTATTTTCATTCCAGATATGCGACATTTATGACACATTTACGACATAAATATAATATTGAATTAGTTTGCTTTAAAGTAGTAAGAACTATCGAATGTATTTAGTGAACAATTAGCAATTATTTTGAGGACTGGTTAATTAATTCGGAGCTTTCGTCTGTTATAGGTAAGCAAATCTTTCCTTCGGAAGCGTCGGTTCGTGTCAACTGGTGTAACGAAAACACACTGGACGAGTGCAGCATTTACAATACCTGTCTGGTTTTTAAGTGGAAGTTGAACTTAAATAATTAAACAATGGAATTATTATATAAGCACTTCTGTACTAAATCTCACTGTACATTATTCAGAGTATTTTAATAAACCACATGTAGAGAAAAAACGCATCTTTTAATTTAGAACTGCACCCTATAACTTCCATTTCCTAATTAAATCCCAAATTTGACAATCAGAAGTAAAGTCTGTCTCTGCGTTGATTAGTTCTCCATCTTCGATTCACTCTCCGGAGTCGTTACTTTGTGCCACCTCTTTCGACGTCATGTTCTCCTGTTACGAAGCTCAATTTTAGAGCGTTCAGAAAATTTTGGCTAGATTTTGGAGCGATGTATCAGGAGAACATGAAGCGAAAGGAGGTATCCTGATTTTCAGCGTCGAAGGCCTTTCGAAAACTCTGCGTCTCTACGTTGAATAGTTCTCCGCCTTGGATTCTCTCTCCGAAGACGCTAACATAGTGCCACCTCTTTCCACATCATGTTCTCCTGTTACAATCTCAATTTTGGAGCGTTCAGAAAATTTTGGCCAGATTTTAGCAAATGTATCAGGAGAACATGAAGCGAAAGGAGGTACTCCCTGAATTTCATCGTCGAAGCCTTTCGAAGACGCTGCGCCTCTACGTCGAATAGTTCTCCGCCTTAGATTCTCTTTCCGAAGACGCTAACTTAGTGCCACCTCTTTCGACATCATGTTCTCCTGTTACAATCTCAATTTTGGAGCGTTCAGAAAATTTTGGCCAGATTTTAGCAAATGTATCAGGAGAACATGAAGCGAAAGGAGGTACTCCCTGAATTTCATCGTCGAAGCCTTTCGAAGACGCTGCGCCTCTACGTCGAATAGTTCTCCGCCTTAGATTCTCTTTCCGAAGACGCTAACTTAGTGCCACCTCTTTCGACATCATGTTCTCCTGTTACAATCTCAATTTTGGAGCGTTCAGAAAATTTTGGCCAGATTTTAGCAAATGTATCAGGAGAACATGAAGCGAAAGGAGGTACGCCCTGAATTTCATCGTCGAAGCCTTTCGAAGACGCTGCGCCTCTACGTCGAATAGTTCTCCGCCTTAGATTCTCTTTTCGAAGACGCTAACTTAGTGCCACCTCTTTCGACATCATGTTCTCCTGTTACAATCTCAATTTTGGAGCGTTCAGAAAATTTTGGCCAGATTTTAGCAAATGTATCAGGAGAACATGAAGCGAAAGGAGGTACTCCCTGAATTTCATCGTCGAAGCCTTTCGAAGACGCTGCGCCTCTACGTCGAATAGTTCTCCGCCTTAGATTCTCTTTTCGAAGACGCTAACTTAGTGCCACCTCTTTCGACATCATGTTCTCCTGTTACAATCTCAATTTTGGAGCGTTCAGAAAATTTTGGCCAGATTTTAGCAAATGTATCAGGAGAACATGAAGCGAAAGGAGGTACTCCCTGAATTTCATCGTCGAAGCCTTTCGAAGACGCTGCGCCTCTACGTCGAATAGTTCTCCGCCTTAGATTCTCTTTCCGAAGACGCTAACTTAGTGCCACCTCTTTCGACATCATGTTCTCCTGTTACAATCTCAATTTTGGAGCGTTCAGAAAATTTTGGCCAGATTTTAGCAAATGTATCAGGAGAACATGAAGCGAAAGGAGGTACTCCCTGAATTTCATCGTCGAAGCCTTTCGAAGACGCTGCGCCTCTACGTCGAATAGTTCTCCGCCTTAGATTCTCTTTCCGAAGACGCTAACTTAGTGCCACCTCTTTCGACATCATGTTCTCCTGTTACAATCTCAATTTTGGAGCGTTCAGAAAATTTTGGCCAGATTTTAGCAAATGTATCAGGAGAACATGAAGCGAAAGGAGGTACGCCCTGAATTTCATCGTCGAAGCCTTTCGAAGACGCTGCGCCTCTACGTCGAATAGTTCTCCGCCTTAGATTCTTTTTTCGAAGACGCTAACTTAGTGCCACCTCTTTCGACATCATGTTCTCCTGTTACAATCTCAATTTTGGAGCGTTCAGAAAATTTTGGACAGATTTTAGCAAATGTATCAGGAGAACATGAAGCGAAAGGAGGTACTCCCTGAATTTCATCGTCGAAGCCTTTCGAAGACGCTGCGCCTCTACGTCGAATAGTTCTCCGCCTTAGATTCTCTTTTCGAAGACGCTAACTTAGTGCCACCTCTTTCGACATCATGTTCTCCTGTTACAATCTCAATTTTGGAGCGTTCAGAAAATTTTGGCCAGATTTTAGCAAATGTATCAGGAGAACATGAAGCGAAAGGAGGTACTCCCTGAATTTCATCGTCGAAGCCTTTCGAAGACGCTGCGCCTCTACGTCGAATAGTTCTCCGCCTTAGATTCTCTTTTCGAAGACGCTAACTTAGTGCCACCTCTTTCGACATCATGTTCTCCTGTTACAATCTCAATTTTGGAGCGTTCAGAAAATTTTGGCCAGATTTTAGCAAATGTATCAGGAGAACATGAAGCGAAAGGAGGTATGCCCTGAATTTCATCGTCGAAGCCTTTCGAAGACGCTGCGCCTCTACGTCGAATAGTTCTCCGCCTTAGATTCTCTTTTCGAAGACGCTAACTTAGTGCCACCTCTTTCGACATCATGTTCTCCTGTTACAATCTCAATTTTGGAGCGTTCAGAAAATTTTGGCCAGATTTTAGCAAATGTATCAGGAGAACATGAAGCGAAAGGAGGTACGCCCTGAATTTCATCGTCGAAGCCTTTCGAAGACGCTGCGCCTCGACGTCGAATAGTTCTCCGCCTTAGATTCTCTTTTCGAAGACGCTAACTTAGTGCCACCTCTTTCGACATCATGTTCTCCTGTTACAATCTCAATTTTGGAGCGTTCAGAAAATTTTGGCCAGATTTTAGCAAATGTATCAGGAGAACATGAAGCGAAAGGAGGTACGCCCTGAATTTCATCGTCGAAGCCTTTCGAAGACGCTGCGCCTCTACGTCGAATAGTTCTCCGCCTTAGATTCTCTTTCCGAAGACGCTAACTTAGTGCCACCTCTTTCGACATCATGTTCTCCTGTTACAATCTCAATTTTGGAGCGTTCAGAAAATTTTGGCCAGATTTTAGCAAATGTATCAGGAGAACATGAAGCGAAAGGAGGTACTCCCTGAATTTCATCGTCGAAGCCTTTCGAAGACGCTGCGCCTCTACGTCGAATAGTTCTCCGCCTTAGATTCTCTTTTCGAAGACGCTAACTTAGTGCCACCTCTTTCGACATCATGTTCTCCTGTTACAATCTCAATTTTGGAGCGTTCAGAAAATTTTGGCCAGATTTTAGCAAATGTATCAGGAGAACATGAAGCGAAAGGAGGTACGCCCTGAATTTCATCGTCGAAGCCTTTCGAAGACGCTGCGCCTCTACGTCGAATAGTTCTCCGCCTTAGATTCTCTTTTCGAAGACGCTAACTTAGTGCCACCTCTTTCGACATCATGTTCTCCTGTTACAATCTCAATTTTGGAGCGTTCAGAAAATTTTGGCCAGATTTTAGCAAATGTATCAGGAGAACATGAAGCGAAAGGAGGTACGCCCTGAATTTCATCGTCGAAGCCTTTCGAAGACGCTGCGCCTCTACGTCGAATAGTTCTCCGCCTTAGATTCTCTTTCCGAAGACGCTAACTTAGTGCCACCTCTTTCGACATCATGTTCTCCTGTTACAATCTCAATTTTGGAGCGTTCAGAAAATTTTGGCCAGATTTTAGCAAATGTATCAGGAGAACATGAAGCGAAAGGAGGTACTCCCTGAATTTCATCGTCGAAGCCTTTCGAAGACGCTGCGCCTCTACGTCGAATAGTTCTCCGCCTTAGATTCTCTTTTCGAAGACGCTAACTTAGTGCCACCTCTTTCGACATCATGTTCTCCTGTTACAATCTCAATTTTGGAGCGTTCAGAAAATTTTGGCCAGATTTTAGCAAATGTATCAGGAGAACATGAAGCGAAAGGAGGTATGCCCTGAATTTCATCGTCGAAGCCTTTCGAAGACGCTGCGCCTCTACGTCGAATAGTTCTCCGCCTTAGATTCTCTTTTCGAAGACGCTAACTTAGTGCCACCTCTTTCGACATCATGTTCTCCTGTTACAATCTCAATTTTGGAGCGTTCAGAAAATTTTGGCCAGATTTTAGCAAATGTATCAGGAGAACATGAAGCGAAAGGAGGTACGCCCTGAATTTCATCGTCGAAGCCTTTCGAAGACGCTGCGCCTCTACGTCGAATAGTTCTCCGCCTTAGATTCTCTTTTCGAAGACGCTAACTTAGTGCCACCTCTTTCGACATCATGTTCTCCTGTTACAATCTCAATTTTGGAGCGTTCAGAAAATTTTGGCCAGATTTTAGCAAATGTATCAGGAGAACATGAAGCGAAAGGAGGTACGCCCTGAATTTCATCGTCGAAGCCTTTCGAAGACGCTGCGCCTCTACGTCGAATAGTTCTCCGCCTTAGATTCTCTTTTCGAAGACGCTAACTTAGTGCCACCTCTTTCGACATCATGTTCTCCTGTTACAATCTCAATTTTGGAGCGTTCAGAAAATTTTGGCCAGATTTTAGCAAATGTATCAGGAGAACATGAAGCGAAAGGAGGTACTCCCTGAATTTCATCGTCGAAGCCTTTCGAAGACGCTGCGCCTCTACGTCGAATAGTTCTCCGCCTTAGATTCTCTTTCCGAAGACGCTAACTTAGTGCCACCTCTTTCGACATCATGTTCTCCTGTTACAATCTCAATTTTGGAGCGTTCAGAAAATTTTGGCCAGATTTTAGCAAATGTATCAGGAGAACATGAAGCGAAAGGAGGTACTCCCTGAATTTCATCGTCGAAGCCTTTCGAAGACGCTGCGCCTCTACGTCGAATAGTTCTCCGCCTTAGATTCTCTTTCCGAAGACGCTAACTTAGTGCCACCTCTTTCGACATCATGTTCTCCTGTTACAATCTCAATTTTGGAGCGTTCAGAAAATTTTGGCCAGATTTTAGCAAATGTATCAGGAGAACATGAAGCGAAAGGAGGTACGCCCTGAATTTCATCGTCGAAGCCTTTCGAAGACGCTGCGCCTCTACGTCGAATAGTTCTCCGCCTTAGATTCTCTTTTCGAAGACGCTAACTTAGTGCCACCTCTTTCGACATCATGTTCTCCTGTTACAATCTCAATTTTGGAGCGTTCAGAAAATTTTGGCCAGATTTTAGCAAATGTATCAGGAGAACATGAAGCGAAAGGAGGTACTCCCTGAATTTCATCGTCGAAGCCTTTCGAAGACGCTGCGCCTCTACGTCGAATAGTTCTCCGCCTTAGATTCTCTTTTCGAAGACGCTAACTTAGTGCCACCTCTTTCGACATCATGTTCTCCTGTTACAATCTCAATTTTGGAGCGTTCAGAAAATTTTGGCCAGATTTTAGCAAATGTATCAGGAGAACATGAAGCGAAAGGAGGTACTCCCTGAATTTCATCGTCGAAGCCTTTCGAAGACGCTGCGCCTCTACGTCGAATAGTTCTCCGCCTTAGATTCTCTTTTCGAAGACGCTAACTTAGTGCCACCTCTTTCGACATCATGTTCTCCTGTTACAATCTCAATTTTGGAGCGTTCAGAAAATTTTGGCCAGATTTTAGCAAATGTATCAGGAGAACATGAAGCGAAAGGAGGTATGCCCTGAATTTCATCGTCGAAGCCTTTCGAAGACGCTGCGCCTCTACGTCGAATAGTTCTCCGCCTTAGATTCTCTTTTCGAAGACGCTAACTTAGTGCCACCTCTTTCGACATCATGTTCTCCTGTTACAATCTCAATTTTGGAGCGTTCAGAAAATTTTGGCCAGATTTTAGCAAATGTATCAGGAGAACATGAAGCGAAAGGAGGTACGCCCTGAATTTCATCGTCGAAGCCTTTCGAAGACGCTGCGCCTCGACGTCGAATAGTTCTCCGCCTTAGATTCTCTTTTCGAAGACGCTAACTTAGTGCCACCTCTTTCGACATCATGTTCTCCTGTTACAATCTCAATTTTGGAGCGTTCAGAAAATTTTGGCCAGATTTTAGCAAATGTATCAGGAGAACATGAAGCGAAAGGAGGTACGCCCTGAATTTCATCGTCGAAGCCTTTCGAAGACGCTGCGCCTCTACGTCGAATAGTTCTCCGCCTTAGATTCTCTTTCCGAAGACGCTAACTTAGTGCCACCTCTTTCGACATCATGTTCTCCTGTTACAATCTCAATTTTGGAGCGTTCAGAAAATTTTGGCCAGATTTTAGCAAATGTATCAGGAGAACATGAAGCGAAACGAGGTACTCCCTGAATTTCATCGTCGAAGCCTTTCGAAGACGCTGCGCCTCTACGTCGAATAGTTCTCCGCCTTAGATTCTCTTTTCGAAGACGCTAACTTAGTGCCACCTCTTTCGACATCATGTTCTCCTGTTACAATCTCAATTTTGGAGCGTTCAGAAAATTTTGGCCAGATTTTAGCAAATGTATCAGGAGAACATGAAGCGAAAGGAGGTACGCCCTGAATTTCATCGTCGAAGCCTTTCGAAGACGCTGCGCCTCTACGTCGAATAGTTCTCCGCCTTAGATTCTCTTTTCGAAGACGCTAACTTAGTGCCACCTCTTTCGACATCATGTTCTCCTGTTACAATCTCAATTTTGGAGCGTTCAGAAAATTTTGGCCAGATTTTAGCAAATGTATCAGGAGAACATGAAGCGAAAGGAGGTACGCCCTGAATTTCATCGTCGAAGCCTTTCGAAGACGCTGCGCCTCTACGTCGAATAGTTCTCCGCCTTAGATTCTCTTTCCGAAGACGCTAACTTAGTGCCACCTCTTTCGACATCATGTTCTCCTGTTACAATCTCAATTTTGGAGCGTTCAGAAAATTTTGGCCAGATTTTAGCAAATGTATCAGGAGAACATGAAGCGAAAGGAGGTACTCCCTGAATTTCATCGTCGAAGCCTTTCGAAGACGCTGCGCCTCTACGTCGAATAGTTCTCCGCCTTAGATTCTCTTTTCGAAGACGCTAACTTAGTGCCACCTCTTTCGACATCATGTTCTCCTGTTACAATCTCAATTTTGGAGCGTTCAGAAAATTTTGGCCAGATTTTAGCAAATGTATCAGGAGAACATGAAGCGAAAGGAGGTATGCCCTGAATTTCATCGTCGAAGCCTTTCGAAGACGCTGCGCCTCTACGTCGAATAGTTCTCCGCCTTAGATTCTCTTTTCGAAGACGCTAACTTAGTGCCACCTCTTTCGACATCATGTTCTCCTGTTACAATCTCAATTTTGGAGCGTTCAGAAAATTTTGGCCAGATTTTAGCAAATGTATCAGGAGAACATGAAGCGAAAGGAGGTACGCCCTGAATTTCATCGTCGAAGCCTTTCGAAGACGCTGCGCCTCTACGTCGAATAGTTCTCCGCCTTAGATTCTCTTTTCGAAGACGCTAACTTAGTGCCACCTCTTTCGACATCATGTTCTCCTGTTACAATCTCAATTTTGGAGCGTTCAGAAAATTTTGGCCAGATTTTAGCAAATGTATCAGGAGAACATGAAGCGAAAGGAGGTACGCCCTGAATTTCATCGTCGAAGCCTTTCGAAGACGCTGCGCCTCTACGTCGAATAGTTCTCCGCCTTAGATTCTCTTTCCGAAGACGCTAACTTAGTGCCACCTCTTTCGACATCATGTTCTCCTGTTACAATCTCAATTTTGGAGCGTTCAGAAAATTTTGGCCAGATTTTAGCAAATGTATCAGGAGAACATGAAGCGAAAGGAGGTACTCCCTGAATTTCATCGTCGAAGCCTTTCGAAGACGCTGCGCCTCTACGTCGAATAGTTCTCCGCCTTAGATTCTCTTTTCGAAGACGCTAACTTAGTGCCACCTCTTTCGACATCATGTTCTCCTGTTACAATCTCAATTTTGGAGCGTTCAGAAAATTTTGGCCAGATTTTAGCAAATGTATCAGGAGAACATGAAGCGAAAGGAGGTACTCCCTGAATTTCATCGTCGAAGCCTTTCGAAGACGCTGCGCCTCTACGTCGAATAGTTCTCCGCCTTAGATTCTCTTTTCGAAGACGCTAACTTAGTGCCACCTCTTTCGACATCATGTTCTCCTGTTACAATCTCAATTTTGGAGCGTTCAGAAAATTTTGGCCAGATTTTAGCAAATGTATCAGGAGAACATGAAGCGAAAGGAGGTATGCCCTGAATTTCATCGTCGAAGCCTTTCGAAGACGCTGCGCCTCTACGTCGAATAGTTCTCCGCCTTAGATTCTCTTTTCGAAGACGCTAACTTAGTGCCACCTCTTTCGACATCATGTTCTCCTGTTACAATCTCAATTTTGGAGCGTTCAGAAAATTTTGGCCAGATTTTAGCAAATGTATCAGGAGAACATGAAGCGAAAGGAGGTACGCCCTGAATTTCATCGTCGAAGCCTTTCGAAGACGCTGCGCCTCTACGTCGAATAGTTCTCCGCCTTAGATTCTCTTTTCGAAGACGCTAACTTAGTGCCACCTCTTTCGACATCATGTTCTCCTGTTACAATCTCAATTTTGGAGCGTTCAGAAAATTTTGGCCAGATTTTAGCAAATGTATCAGGAGAACATGAAGCGAAAGGAGGTACGCCCTGAATTTCATCGTCGAAGCCTTTCGAAGACGCTGCGCCTCTACGTCGAATAGTTCTCCGCCTTAGATTCTCTTTCCGAAGACGCTAACTTAGTGCCACCTCTTTCGACATCATGTTCTCCTGTTACAATCTCAATTTTGGAGCGTTCAGAAAATTTTGGCCAGATTTTAGCAAATGTATCAGGAGAACATGAAGCGAAAGGAGGTACTCCCTGAATTTCATCGTCGAAGCCTTTCGAAGACGCTGCGCCTCTACGTCGAATAGTTCTCCGCCTTAGATTCTCTTTTCGAAGACGCTAACTTAGTGCCACCTCTTTCGACATCATGTTCTCCTGTTACAATCTCAATTTTGGAGCGTTCAGAAAATTTTGGCCAGATTTTAGCAAATGTATCAGGAGAACATGAAGCGAAAGGAGGTACGCCCTGAATTTCATCGTCGAAGCCTTTCGAAGACGCTGCGCCTCTACGTCGAATAGTTCTCCGCCTTAGATTCTCTTTTCGAAGACGCTAACTTAGTGCCACCTCTTTCGACATCATGTTCTCCTGTTACAATCTCAATTTTGGAGCGTTCAGAAAATTTTGGCCAGATTTTAGCAAATGTATCAGGAGAACATGAAGCGAAAGGAGGTACTCCCTGAATTTCATCGTCGAAGCCTTTCGAAGACGCTGCGCCTCTACGTCGAATAGTTCTCCGCCTTAGATTCTCTTTTCGAAGACGCTAACTTAGTGCCACATCTTTCGACATCATGTTCTCTTGTTACAATCTCAATTTTGGAGCGTTCAGAAAATTTTGGCCAGATTTTAGCAAATGTATCAGGAGAACATGAAGCGAAAGGAGGTACTCCCTGAATTTCATCGTCGAAGCCTTTCGAAGACGCTGCGCCTCTACGTCGAATAGTTCTCCGCCTTAGATTCTCTTTTCGAAGACGCTAACTTAGTGCCACCTCTTTCGACATCATGTTCTCCTGTTACAATCTCAATTTTGGAGCGTTCAGAAAATTTTGGCCAGATTTTAGCAAATGTATCAGGAGAACATGAAGCGAAAGGAGGTACGCCCTGAATTTCATCGTCGAAGCCTTTCGAAGACGCTGCGCCTCTACGTCGAATAGTTCTCCGCCTTAGATTCTCTTTCCGAAGACGCTAACTTAGTGCCACCTCTTTCGACATCATGTTCTCCTGTTACAATCTCAATTTTGGAGCGTTCAGAAAATTTTGGCCAGATTTTAGCAAATGTATCAGGAGAACATGAAGCGAAAGGAGGTACTCCCTGAATTTCATCGTCGAAGCCTTTCGAAGACGCTGCGCCTCTACGTCGAATAGTTCTCCGCCTTAGATTCTCTTTCCGAAGACGCTAACTTAGTGCCACCTCTTTCGACATCATGTTCTCCTGTTACAATCTCAATTTTGGAGCGTTCAGAAAATTTTGGCCAGATTTTAGCAAATGTATCAGGAGAACATGAAGCGAAAGGAGGTACGCCCTGAATTTCATCGTCGAAGCCTTTCGAAGACGCTGCGCCTCTACGTCGAATAGTTCTCCGCCTTAGATTCTCTTTCCGAAGACGCTAACTTAGTGCCACCTCTTTCGACATCATGTTCTCCTGTTACAATCTCAATTTTGGAGCGTTCAGAAAATTTTGGCCAGATTTTAGCAAATGTATCAGGAGATCATGAAGCGAAAGGAGGTACTCCCTGAATTTCATCGTCGAAGCCTTTCGAAGACGCTGCGCCTCTACGTCGAATAGTTCTCCGCCTTAGATTCTCTTTTCGAAGACGCTAACTTAGTGCCACCTCTTTCGACATCATGTTCTCCTGTTACAATCTCAATTTTGGAGCGTTCAGAAAATTTTGGCCAGATTTTAGCAAATGTATCAGGAGAACATGAAGCGAAAGGAGGTACGCCCTGAATTACATCGTCGAAGCCGTTCGAAGACGCTGCGCCTCTACGTCGAATAGTTCTCCGCCTTAGATTCTCTTTCCGAAGACGCTAACTTAGTGCCACCTCTTTCGACATCATGTTCTCCTGTTACAATCTCAATTTTGGAGCGTTCAGAAAATTTTGGCCAGATTTTAGCAAATGTATCAGGAGAACATGAAGCGAAAGGAGGTACTCCCTGAATTTCATCGTCGAAGCCTTTCGAAGACGCTGCGCCTCTACGTCGAATAGTTCTCCGCCTTAGATTCTCTTTCCGAAGACGCTAACTTAGTGCCACCTCTTTCGACATCATGTTCTCCTGTTACAATCTCAATTTTGGAGCGTTCAGAAAATTTTGGCCAGATTTTAGCAAATGTATCAGGAGATCATGAAGCGAAAGGAGGTACTCCCTGAATTTCATCGTCGAAGCCTTTCGAAGACGCTGCGCCTCTACGTCGAATAGTTCTCCGCCTTAGATTCTCTTTTCGAAGACGCTAACTTAGTGCCACCTCTTTCGACATCATGTTCTCCTGTTACAATCTCAATTTTGGAGCGTTCAGAAAATTTTGGCCAGATTTTAGCAAATGTATCAGGAGAACATGAAGCGAAAGGAGGTACGCCCTGAATTTCATCGTCGAAGCCTTTCGAAGACGCTGCGCCTCTACGTCGAATAGTTCTCCGCCTTAGATTCTCTTTCCGAAGACGCTAACTTAGTGCCACCTCTTTCGACATCATGTTCTCCTGTTACAATCTCAATTTTGGAGCGTTCAGAAAATTTTGGCCAGATTTTAGCAAATGTATCAGGAGAACATGAAGCGAAAGGAGGTACTCCCTGAATTTCATCGTCGAAGCCTTTCGAAGACGCTGCGCCTCTACGTCGAATAGTTCTCCGCCTTAGATTCTCTTTTCGAAGACGCTAACTTAGTGCCACCTCTTTCGACATCATGTTCTCCTGTTACAATCTCAATTTTGGAGCGTTCAGAAAATTTTGGCCAGATTTTAGCAAATGTATCAGGAGAACATGAAGCGAAAGGAGGTATGCCCTGAATTTCATCGTCGAAGCCTTTCGAAGACGCTGCGCCTCTACGTCGAATAGTTCTCCGCCTTAGATTCTCTTTTCGAAGACGCTAACTTAGTGCCACCTCTTTCGACATCATGTTCTCCTGTTACAATCTCAATTTTGGAGCGTTCAGAAAATTTTGGCCAGATTTTAGCAAATGTATCAGGAGAACATGAAGCGAAAGGAGGTACGCCCTGAATTTCATCGTCGAAGCCTTTCGAAGACGCTGCGCCTCTACGTCGAATAGTTCTCCGCCTTAGATTCTCTTTTCGAAGACGCTAACTTAGTGCCACCTCTTTCGACATCATGTTCTCCTGTTACAATCTCAATTTTGGAGCGTTCAGAAAATTTTGGCCAGATTTTAGCAAATGTATCAGGAGAACATGAAGCGAAAGGAGGTACTCCCTGAATTTCATCGTCGAAGCCTTTCGAAGACGCTGCGCCTCTACGTCGAATAGTTCTCCGCCTTAGATTCTCTTTTCGAAGACGCTAACTTAGTGCCACCTCTTTCGACATCATGTTCTCCTGTTACAATCTCAATTTTGGAGCGTTCAGAAAATTTTGGCCAGATTTTAGCAAATGTATCAGGAGAACATGAAGCGAAAGGAGGTACGCCCTGAATTTCATCGTCGAAGCCTTTCGAAGACGCTGCGCCTCTACGTCGAATAGTTCTCCGCCTTAGATTCTCTTTCCGAAGACGCTAACTTAGTGCCACCTCTTTCGACATCATGTTCTCCTGTTACAATCTCAATTTTGGAGCGTTCAGAAAATTTTGGCCAGATTTTAGCAAATGTATCAGGAGAACATGAAGCGAAACGAGGTACTCCCTGAATTTCATCGTCGAAGCCTTTCGAAGACGCTGCGCCTCTACGTCGAATAGTTCTCCGCCTTAGATTCTCTTTTCGAAGACGCTAACTTAGTGCCACCTCTTTCGACATCATGTTCTCCTGTTACAATCTCAATTTTGGAGCGTTCAGAAAATTTTGGCCAGATTTTAGCAAATGTATCAGGAGAACATGAAGCGAAAGGAGGTACGCCCTGAATTTCATCGTCGAAGCCTTTCGAAGACGCTGCGCCTCTACGTCGAATAGTTCTCCGCCTTAGATTCTCTTTTCGAAGACGCTAACTTAGTGCCACCTCTTTCGACATCATGTTCTCCTGTTACAATCTCAATTTTGGAGCGTTCAGAAAATTTTGGCCAGATTTTAGCAAATGTATCAGGAGAACATGAAGCGAAAGGAGGTACGCCCTGAATTTCATCGTCGAAGCCTTTCGAAGACGCTGCGCCTCTACGTCGAATAGTTCTCCGCCTTAGATTCTCTTTCCGAAGACGCTAACTTAGTGCCACCTCTTTCGACATCATGTTCTCCTGTTACAATCTCAATTTTGGAGCGTTCAGAAAATTTTGGCCAGATTTTAGCAAATGTATCAGGAGAACATGAAGCGAAAGGAGGTACTCCCTGAATTTCATCGTCGAAGCCTTTCGAAGACGCTGCGCCTCTACGTCGAATAGTTCTCCGCCTTAGATTCTCTTTTCGAAGACGCTAACTTAGTGCCACCTCTTTCGACATCATGTTCTCCTGTTACAATCTCAATTTTGGAGCGTTCAGAAAATTTTGGCCAGATTTTAGCAAATGTATCAGGAGAACATGAAGCGAAAGGAGGTATGCCCTGAATTTCATCGTCGAAGCCTTTCGAAGACGCTGCGCCTCTACGTCGAATAGTTCTCCGCCTTAGATTCTCTTTTCGAAGACGCTAACTTAGTGCCACCTCTTTCGACATCATGTTCTCCTGTTACAATCTCAATTTTGGAGCGTTCAGAAAATTTTGGCCAGATTTTAGCAAATGTATCAGGAGAACATGAAGCGAAAGGAGGTACGCCCTGAATTTCATCGTCGAAGCCTTTCGAAGACGCTGCGCCTCTACGTCGAATAGTTCTCCGCCTTAGATTCTCTTTTCGAAGACGCTAACTTAGTGCCACCTCTTTCGACATCATGTTCTCCTGTTACAATCTCAATTTTGGAGCGTTCAGAAAATTTTGGCCAGATTTTAGCAAATGTATCAGGAGAACATGAAGCGAAAGGAGGTACGCCCTGAATTTCATCGTCGAAGCCTTTCGAAGACGCTGCGCCTCTACGTCGAATAGTTCTCCGCCTTAGATTCTCTTTCCGAAGACGCTAACTTAGTGCCACCTCTTTCGACATCATGTTCTCCTGTTACAATCTCAATTTTGGAGCGTTCAGAAAATTTTGGCCAGATTTTAGCAAATGTATCAGGAGAACATGAAGCGAAAGGAGGTACTCCCTGAATTTCATCGTCGAAGCCTTTCGAAGACGCTGCGCCTCTACGTCGAATAGTTCTCCGCCTTAGATTCTCTTTTCGAAGACGCTAACTTAGTGCCACCTCTTTCGACATCATGTTCTCCTGTTACAATCTCAATTTTGGAGCGTTCAGAAAATTTTGGCCAGATTTTAGCAAATGTATCAGGAGAACATGAAGCGAAAGGAGGTACTCCCTGAATTTCATCGTCGAAGCCTTTCGAAGACGCTGCGCCTCTACGTCGAATAGTTCTCCGCCTTAGATTCTCTTTTCGAAGACGCTAACTTAGTGCCACCTCTTTCGACATCATGTTCTCCTGTTACAATCTCAATTTTGGAGCGTTCAGAAAATTTTGGCCAGATTTTAGCAAATGTATCAGGAGAACATGAAGCGAAAGGAGGTATCCCTGAATTTCATCGTCGAAGCCTTTCGAAGACGCTGCGCCTCTACGTCGAATAGTTCTCCGCCTTAGATTCTCTTTTCGAAGACGCTAACTTAGTGCCACCTCTTTCGACATCATGTTCTCCTGTTACAATCTCAATTTTGGAGCGTTCAGAAAATTTTGGCCAGATTTTAGCAAATGTATCAGGAGAACATGAAGCGAAAGGAGGTACGCCCTGAATTTCATCGTCGAAGCCTTTCGAAGACGCTGCGCCTCTACGTCGAATAGTTCTCCGCCTTAGATTCTCTTTTCGAAGACGCTAACTTAGTGCCACCTCTTTCGACATCATGTTCTCCTGTTACAATCTCAATTTTGGAGCGTTCAGAAAATTTTGGCCAGATTTTAGCAAATGTATCAGGAGAACATGAAGCGAAAGGAGGTACGCCTGAATTTCATCGTCGAAGCCTTTCGAAGACGCTGCGCCTCTACGTCGAATAGTTCTCCGCCTTAGATTCTCTTTTCGAAGACGCTAACTTAGTGCCACCTCTTTCGACATCATGTTCTCCTGTTACAATCTCAATTTTGGAGCGTTCAGAAAATTTTGGCCAGATTTTAGCAAATGTATCAGGAGAACATGAAGCGAAAGGAGGTACTCCCTGAATTTCATCGTCGAAGCCTTTCGAAGACGCTGCGCCTCTACGTCGAATAGTTCTCCGCCTTAGATTCTCTTTCGAAGACGCTAACTTAGTGCCACCTCTTTCGACATCATGTTCTCCTGTTACAATCTCAATTTTGGAGCGTTCAGAAAATTTTGGCCAGATTTTAGCAAATGTATCAGGAGAACATGAAGCGAAAGGAGGTACGCCCTGAATTTCATCGTCGAAGCCTTTCGAAGACGCTGCGCCTCTACGTCGAATAGTTCTCCGCCTTAGATTCTCTTTTCGAAGACGCTAACTTAGTGCCACCTCTTTCGACATCATGTTCTCCTGTTACAATCTCAATTTTGGAGCGTTCAGAAAATTTTGGCCAGATTTTAGCAAATGTATCAGGAGAACATGAAGCGAAAGGAGGTACTCCCTGAATTTCATCGTCGAAGCCTTTCGAAGACGCTGCGCCTCTACGTCGAATAGTTCTCCGCCTTAGATTCTCTTTTCGAAGACGCTAACTTAGTGCCACCTCTTTCGACATCATGTTCTCCTGTTACAATCTCAATTTTGGAGCGTTCAGAAAATTTTGGCCAGATTTTAGCAAATGTATCAGGAGAACATGAAGCGAAAGGAGGTACTCCCTGAATTTCATCGTCGAAGCCTTTCGAAGACGCTGCGCCTCTACGTCGAATAGTTCTCCGCCTTAGATTCTCTTTTCGAAGACGCTAACTTAGTGCCACCTCTTTCGACATCATGTTCTCCTGTTACAATCTCAATTTTGGAGCGTTCAGAAAATTTTGGCCAGATTTTAGCAAATGTATCAGGAGAACATGAAGCGAAAGGAGGTACGCCCTGAATTTCATCGTCGAAGCCTTTCGAAGACGCTGCGCCTCTACGTCGAATAGTTCTCCGCCTTAGATTCTCTTTCCGAAGACGCTAACTTAGTGCCACCTCTTTCGACATCATGTTCTCCTGTTACAATCTCAATTTTGGAGCGTTCAGAAAATTTTGGCCAGATTTTAGCAAATGTATCAGGAGAACATGAAGCGAAAGGAGGTACTCCCTGAATTTCATCGTCGAAGCCTTTCGAAGACGCTGCGCCTCTACGTCGAATAGTTCTCCGCCTTAGATTCTCTTTCCGAAGACGCTAACTTAGTGCCACCTCTTTCGACATCATGTTCTCCTGTTACAATCTCAATTTTGGAGCGTTCAGAAAATTTTGGCCAGATTTTAGCAAATGTATCAGGAGAACATGAAGCGAAAGGAGGTACGCCCTGAATTTCATCGTCGAAGCCTTTCGAAGACGCTGCGCCTCTACGTCGAATAGTTCTCCGCCTTAGATTCTCTTTCCGAAGACGCTAACTTAGTGCCACCTCTTTCGACATCATGTTCTCCTGTTACAATCTCAATTTTGGAGCGTTCAGAAAATTTTGGCCAGATTTTAGCAAATGTATCAGGAGATCATGAAGCGAAAGGAGGTACTCCCTGAATTTCATCGTCGAAGCCTTTCGAAGACGCTGCGCCTCTACGTCGAATAGTTCTCCGCCTTAGATTCTCTTTTCGAAGACGCTAACTTAGTGCCACCTCTTTCGACATCATGTTCTCCTGTTACAATCTCAATTTTGGAGCGTTCAGAAAATTTTGGCCAGATTTTAGCAAATGTATCAGGAGAACATGAAGCGAAAGGAGGTACGCCCTGAATTACATCGTCGAAGCCGTTCGAAGACGCTGCGCCTCTACGTCGAATAGTTCTCCGCCTTAGATTCTCTTTCCGAAGACGCTAACTTAGTGCCACCTCTTTCGACATCATGTTCTCCTGTTACAATCTCAATTTTGGAGCGTTCAGAAAATTTTGGCCAGATTTTAGCAAATGTATCAGGAGAACATGAAGCGAAAGGAGGTACTCCCTGAATTTCATCGTCGAAGCCTTTCGAAGACGCTGCGCCTCTACGTCGAATAGTTCTCCGCCTTAGATTCTCTTTCCGAAGACGCTAACTTAGTGCCACCTCTTTCGACATCATGTTCTCCTGTTACAATCTCAATTTTGGAGCGTTCAGAAAATTTTGGCCAGATTTTAGCAAATGTATCAGGAGATCATGAAGCGAAAGGAGGTACTCCCTGAATTTCATCGTCGAAGCCTTTCGAAGACGCTGCGCCTCTACGTCGAATAGTTCTCCGCCTTAGATTCTCTTTTCGAAGACGCTAACTTAGTGCCACCTCTTTCGACATCATGTTCTCCTGTTACAATCTCAATTTTGGAGCGTTCAGAAAATTTTGGCCAGATTTTAGCAAATGTATCAGGAGAACATGAAGCGAAAGGAGGTACGCCCTGAATTTCATCGTCGAAGCCTTTCGAAGACGCTGCGCCTCTACGTCGAATAGTTCTCCGCCTTAGATTCTCTTTCCGAAGACGCTAACTTAGTGCCACCTCTTTCGACATCATGTTCTCCTGTTACAATCTCAATTTTGGAGCGTTCAGAAAATTTTGGCCAGATTTTAGCAAATGTATCAGGAGAACATGAAGCGAAAGGAGGTACTCCCTGAATTTCATCGTCGAAGCCTTTCGAAGACGCTGCGCCTCTACGTCGAATAGTTCTCCGCCTTAGATTCTCTTTTCGAAGACGCTAACTTAGTGCCACCTCTTTCGACATCATGTTCTCCTGTTACAATCTCAATTTTGGAGCGTTCAGAAAATTTTGGCCAGATTTTAGCAAATGTATCAGGAGAACATGAAGCGAAAGGAGGTATGCCCTGAATTTCATCGTCGAAGCCTTTCGAAGACGCTGCGCCTCTACGTCGAATAGTTCTCCGCCTTAGATTCTCTTTTCGAAGACGCTAACTTAGTGCCACCTCTTTCGACATCATGTTCTCCTGTTACAATCTCAATTTTGGAGCGTTCAGAAAATTTTGGCCAGATTTTAGCAAATGTATCAGGAGAACATGAAGCGAAAGGAGGTACGCCCTGAATTTCATCGTCGAAGCCTTTCGAAGACGCTGCGCCTCTACGTCGAATAGTTCTCCGCCTTAGATTCTCTTTTCGAAGACGCTAACTTAGTGCCACCTCTTTCGACATCATGTTCTCCTGTTACAATCTCAATTTTGGAGCGTTCAGAAAATTTTGGCCAGATTTTAGCAAATGTATCAGGAGAACATGAAGCGAAAGGAGGTACTCCCTGAATTTCATCGTCGAAGCCTTTCGAAGACGCTGCGCCTCTACGTCGAATAGTTCTCCGCCTTAGATTCTCTTTTCGAAGACGCTAACTTAGTGCCACCTCTTTCGACATCATGTTCTCCTGTTACAATCTCAATTTTGGAGCGTTCAGAAAATTTTGGCCAGATTTTAGCAAATGTATCAGGAGAACATGAAGCGAAAGGAGGTACGCCCTGAATTTCATCGTCGAAGCCTTTCGAAGACGCTGCGCCTCTACGTCGAATAGTTCTCCGCCTTAGATTCTCTTTCCGAAGACGCTAACTTAGTGCCACCTCTTTCGACATCATGTTCTCCTGTTACAATCTCAATTTTGGAGCGTTCAGAAAATTTTGGCCAGATTTTAGCAAATGTATCAGGAGAACATGAAGCGAAAGGAGGTACTCCCTGAATTTCATCGTCGAAGCCTTTCGAAGACGCTGCGCCTCTACGTCGAATAGTTCTCCGCCTTAGATTCTCTTTTCGAAGACGCTAACTTAGTGCCACCTCTTTCGACATCATGTTCTCCTGTTACAATCTCAATTTTGGAGCGTTCAGAAAATTTTGGCCAGATTTTAGCAAATGTATCAGGAGAACATGAAGCGAAAGGAGGTACGCCCTGAATTTCATCGTCGAAGCCTTTCGAAGACGCTGCGCCTCTACGTCGAATAGTTCTCCGCCTTAGATTCTCTTTTCGAAGACGCTAACTTAGTGCCACCTCTTTCGACATCATGTTCTCCTGTTACAATCTCAATTTTGGAGCGTTCAGAAAATTTTGGCCAGATTTTAGCAAATGTATCAGGAGAACATGAAGCGAAAGGAGGTACTCCCTGAATTTCATCGTCGAAGCCTTTCGAAGACGCTGCGCCTCTACGTCGAATAGTTCTCCGCCTTAGATTCTCTTTTCGAAGACGCTAACTTAGTGCCACCTCTTTCGACATCATGTTCTCCTGTTACAATCTCAATTTTGGAGCGTTCAGAAAATTTTGGCCAGATTTTAGCAAATGTATCAGGAGAACATGAAGCGAAAGGAGGTACGCCCTGAATTTCATCGTCGAAGCCTTTCGAAGACGCTGCGCCTCTACGTCGAATAGTTCTCCGCCTTAGATTCTCTTTCCGAAGACGCTAACTTAGTGCCACCTCTTTCGACATCATGTTCTCCTGTTACAATCTCAATTTTGGAGCGTTCAGAAAATTTTGGCCAGATTTTAGCAAATGTATCAGGAGAACATGAAGCGAAAGGAGGTACGCCCTGAATTTCATCGTCGAAGCCTTTCGAAGACGCTGCGCCTCTACGTCGAATAGTTCTCCGCCTTAGATTCTCTTTCCGAAGACGCTAACTTAGTGCCACCTCTTTCGACATCATGTTCTCCTGTTACAATCTCAATTTTGGAGCGTTCAGAAAATTTTGGCCAGATTTTAGCAAATGTATCAGGAGATCATGAAGCGAAAGGAGGTACTCCCTGAATTTCATCGTCGAAGCCTTTCGAAGACGCTGCGCCTCTACGTCGAATAGTTCTCCGCCTTAGATTCTCTTTTCGAAGACGCTAACTTAGTGCCACCTCTTTCGACATCATGTTCTCCTGTTACAATCTCAATTTTGGAGCGTTCAGAAAATTTTGGCCAGATTTTAGCAAATGTATCAGGAGAACATGAAGCGAAAGGAGGTACGCCCTGAATTTCATCGTCGAAGCCTTTCGAAGACGCTGCGCCTCTACGTCGAATAGTTCTCCGCCTTAGATTCTCTTTCCGAAGACGCTAACTTAGTGCCACCTCTTTCGACATCATGTTCTCCTGTTACAATCTCAATTTTGGAGCGTTCAGAAAATTTTGGCCAGATTTTAGCAAATGTATCAGGAGAACATGAAGCGAAAGGAGGTACTCCCTGAATTTCATCGTCGAAGCCTTTCGAAGACGCTGCGCCTCTACGTCGAATAGTTCTCCGCCTTAGATTCTCTTTTCGAAGACGCTAACTTAGTGCCACCTCTTTCGACATCATGTTCTCCTGTTACAATCTCAATTTTGGAGCGTTCAGAAAATTTTGGCCAGATTTTAGCAAATGTATCAGGAGAACATGAAGCGAAAGGAGGTATGCCCTGAATTTCATCGTCGAAGCCTTTCGAAGACGCTGCGCCTCTACGTCGAATAGTTCTCCGCCTTAGATTCTCTTTTCGAAGACGCTAACTTAGTGCCACCTCTTTCGACATCATGTTCTCCTGTTACAATCTCAATTTTGGAGCGTTCAGAAAATTTTGGCCAGATTTTAGCAAATGTATCAGGAGAACATGAAGCGAAAGGAGGTACGCCCTGAATTTCATCGTCGAAGCCTTTCGAAGACGCTGCGCCTCTACGTCGAATAGTTCTCCGCCTTAGATTCTCTTTTCGAAGACGCTAACTTAGTGCCACCTCTTTCGACATCATGTTCTCCTGTTACAATCTCAATTTTGGAGCGTTCAGAAAATTTTGGCCAGATTTTAGCAAATGTATCAGGAGAACATGAAGCGAAAGGAGGTACGCCCTGAATTTCATCGTCGAAGCCTTTCGAAGACGCTGCGCCTCTACGTCGAATAGTTCTCCGCCTTAGATTCTCTTTCCGAAGACGCTAACTTAGTGCCACCTCTTTCGACATCATGTTCTCCTGTTACAATCTCAATTTTGGAGCGTTCAGAAAATTTTGGCCAGATTTTAGCAAATGTATCAGGAGAACATGAAGCGAAAGGAGGTACTCCCTGAATTTCATCGTCGAAGCCTTTCGAAGACGCTGCGCCTCTACGTCGAATAGTTCTCCGCCTTAGATTCTCTTTTCGAAGACGCTAACTTAGTGCCACCTCTTTCGACATCATGTTCTCCTGTTACAATCTCAATTTTGGAGCGTTCAGAAAATTTTGGCCAGATTTTAGCAAATGTATCAGGAGAACATGAAGCGAAAGGAGGTACTCCCTGAATTTCATCGTCGAAGCCTTTCGAAGACGCTGCGCCTCTACGTCGAATAGTTCTCCGCCTTAGATTCTCTTTTCGAAGACGCTAACATAGTGCCACCTCTTTCGACATCATGTTCTCCTGTTACAATCTCAATTTTGGAGCGTTCAGAAAATTTTGGCCAGATTTTAGCAAATGTATCAGGAGAACATGAAGCGAAAGGAGGTACTCCCTGAATTTCATCGTCGAAGCCTTTCGAAGACGCTGCGCCTCTACGTCGAATAGTTCTCCGCCTTAGATTCTCTTTTCGAAGACGCTAACTTAGTGCCACCTCTTTCGACATCATGTTCTCCTGTTACAATCTCAATTTTGGAGCGTTCAGAAAATTTTGGCCAGATTTTAGCAAATGTATCAGGAGAACATGAAGCGAAAGGAGGTACTCCCTGAATTTCATCGTCGAAGCCTTTCGAAGACGCTGCGCCTCTACGTCGAATAGTTCTCCGCCTTAGATTCTCTTTTCGAAGACGCTAACTTAGTGCCACCTCTTTCGACATCATGTTCTCCTGTTACAATCTCAATTTTGGAGCGTTCAGAAAATTTTGGCCAGATTTTAGCAAATGTATCAGGAGAACATGAAGCGAAAGGAGGTACTCCCTGAATTTCATCGTCGAAGCCTTTCGAAGACGCTGCGCCTCTACGTCGAATAGTTCTCCGCCTTAGATTCTCTTTCCGAAGACGCTAACTTAGTGCCACCTCTTTCGACATCATGTTCTCCTGTTACAATCTCAATTTTGGAGCGTTCAGAAAATTTTGGCCAGATTTTAGCAAATGTATCAGGAGAACATGAAGCGAAAGGAGGTACGCCCTGAATTTCATCGTCGAAGCCTTTCGAAGACGCTGCGCCTCTACGTCGAATAGTTCTCCGCCTTAGATTCTCTTTTCGAAGACGCTAACTTAGTGCCACCTCTTTCGACATCATGTTCTCCTGTTACAATCTCAATTTTGGAGCGTTCAGAAAATTTTGGCCAGATTTTGGAGCGATGTATCAGGAGAACATGAAGCGAAAGGAGGTATCTTGTAATTTCACCATTGAAGGCGTTGCCTTGAAGTAGCGAACAAGAGCTGCGCCTTCTAAAGGTCTTTTACCATGGAAATCATAGGTTTGGAATTTGGATAGGAATTTGTAAAAGGTATTTGTAAATAATAATACAGTTCTTTCTCAATTTTTTTCCACTTTATTTGCATGAAAGGCCTTTTTTACAGTGTTACAATATTGTATAATTTCATTTTACTTTTTGTATAAAATCACTATCTTCTTCATGTTCATTGTTGAGGCTGACAGCTTTCCATCGTTTTTCTCATTTAAAGTTCCTGGCCTCGGAGGAATGTTCCCAAGATTTATCTGCAAGAAGAAAAATATTTTCATTAACCTGATTTGTCTATTATGTATAGAAAATACGACAAATATTACAATATAATTTCATGTAAAACGTATAAAGAATTTAATTATCTTCCCAATTTAACCTTTATTTCATGTAGAATACATTTAAACGCAGACCAATTCTATTATATCACAGAAAACGTATACAAATGACAACAGGTAAAAAAAATTAGGTACCCTTTTGTTTGAAAATAAAAGAACCGTACTTTTTTCTTCGCGCACAAAAAATTTAAAGACAAATTCGCGCAACCGCCCCATTTTTATAGCTCGACGAATCTGAATGAATCTGAATCGAGCTGAACTGAAGTTAGCGACCATACAACAATTTATTTAACCTTACACGCTGCATAATTCTAATATTATATTAGTAAGGTACTCAAAAGACGCAAACAACTTATGAAAGAAAAAGAAAAGATTAACGAAGAGTATGTCAAGTTATCACACGTATACAAGCACGCACACATCTTTCAGTATTTCTACACATTTCAGAGAAGTTCCGGGGGTGGACGCTGTTCATGAACAGAGGCCGCTAAATTCAGTCCTCGAGTTATGGGTCGGTAATACAGTTTGGGTGGTGTCACGAAGTCCCATAAGTTGATAGGTCTATCCTACACTTCGTCGATGCCTATACTTCGTCTGTGGCGATACGAACATCCATAAGGTGATAGGTCTATCCTGTACCTCGTCTGTGGTCCAAATATACTTCATCGATGGTAAAAGTGATAAGGGAACGCGGAAACCAGCATAATTTACTCTGTGCACGAATCGTTATTGTTTTTTCCTTTACTAACTTTACCGACTTCGGTGATTGGCTTGTATAAATTCCCAGAGTCACCCTTCTTAGGTACAGAGAGCGCCTCAAAACTTCTGACTTTTCACAAAGTCGGTATCAGTCGGTATTTCAGTTCATGTGACACGAACTCGTATAAGATGTAAAGTCTATTATCCTATACCTCGCCTGTGTTTTTAGTTTTTAGTGTCTGACGGTGTGTACCAATTTCCAACTGTTGGAAATTTAATAATTGGAGCACGTACAATTAGAATTACATGTTTTCAGAGGATAAATGTAACTATCTTGTTATAAAGATATAATTGTTATAAGATATAATAAAGATATAGCTATTACATCGATATAGCTTGAATTAGAATCTTTGTGTTAATTAATTAGGGACAGAGAAACGCGCGTTTCAGGAGCCCAAGATCACGTTTGAATGGTCGATATTCACAATTGCCTTGGTGGACAAATCAGAAGCAGTCATACTCATTTTAACTTTACGTTGCTTTCTTTACATAAACTTTGTTGTTATTTTTCTGAATTCGATACATGATTACAGGTTTTAAAGTGCAGAAGTTAATTTTATCTTGCGCGCACACACGTACTTACGATTTGATAAGAACAATGTTTATTCCCCGTGGTGCAATGAAATTTGTAATTTCTAAATAAAGTAATTGAAAATAAAAGTCTTTTTTATCACACTAACGCATCACACCTCCCTGCTTTTAAACAATCCGGTAACCTGGTCGTTTCTCGTTGAAGGTACAATCTAGCTAGGTTATGTGGTTGGTAAACAAAACATTTATCACTTCTTGTATTCATTGGCCCATGTGATAATTGTGATAAAACCCGATAGCACATTTTAATAAGTATAACGCTTTTCATGCTCCCCCGTTCAAAGAACCAGTTTTCTGTAAGTCTTCATACTTACATAACCGCACAAGCATCTTTTAGCTTGAAACTCTGAGTACTCTAAAGGTTTGTCATTAAGAGATGCCTCCAAAGATCGTTGTTGTCGGTTCGTGTATGATTGATTTCACTTGGTAAGTGATAAAGACGTTTTCCACAAATATAATAAGAATCTTCCTTAACATTTTCTAACCGAGTTTAGCTTTAATATGACAATACGTGCGACAGTAATTCAAAAGAAAGCTATCGCACACTTTAACTCGCCTTTATTCCTTAAGAAAGTTGTAGTGCTTAGACATTGATCGACGAGTAAGGAGAATAACAGCCAGCGTTCATCTGTATTTAAATAACATATGTTGTTATTAGTACGCAGAATGAAGTGCGTAGAATGATATATTGTTTTATACTATGGCAGACACATTTATGTTTTAGCTTCTCTCCGTGTTTACCAAAGCCTGGCGAGACGATAGTTGGTAGTAGCTATGAAATAAAGTACGGTGGCAAAGGCGCGAACCAATGTATGGCAGCTGCCAAGCTCGGTGCTTCCACAGCAATCGTTGCCTCAGTACGATCCTCTAGTCTAGTTCTTTAATTACAATCATACAAGCTATCGCCCATCCATGAATACACGCAAGCCCTCTAATAAACTTTCAATACAGTTGGGTTCTGACACCTACGCTCAGGAGTACCTGAAAATCTTTAAAAAGGAGAACGTGGACGTCTCTCACGTACAGATACAAGAAAACCAGCACAGTGGAATAGCGCACATCACTGTTTCCGATAACGGTAGGTGGCAGCTTTTAATCGCGAAAATCGATTAAGACTATCTCAGAAACGCACAGCTTTAGATAGCATTGCTTGCGTTGCAACACACTCGGATTATTGCTTCCACAAATTAATAGTGGCTTAATTCCGCGTGCAATCGTGTGCACGAAATTTTCCTTCCAGGCGAGAATAGCATAGTAATCGTGTTAGGGTCGAACGCGTTCCTGAGTCCCAAGCACGTGGACTCCGCGACAGAGATGGTGAAAGGCGCGGACGTATTGCTGTGCCAATTCGAGACGCCCCTTGAAACCACGCTGCACGCTTTAAAGCTACATAAAGGCCACGGTTAGTCGCGCGGTACATTGTTCTTCCACTTATAAGGGTAGATCTCCAAGTCGGAAATTCAAAAAATTATGAAACATTGTGGCTATGCGGAGGATATATAGGTATGTATTACGCGATTTTTTCCAGTCCCCAGATTTACTCTAAGGGGGTGAAATTGACCCTTAAAAATCCGGCTATTTCCCGATTTTCTGTTATAATTTGGGAACTGTAAGAAATAGAATAATAGTTTTCATGCAATAGTTGCTTCTTTTAATTAGGACTATCATTTGGTAACTTACATTTGGAAAATAGCCGAATTTTCAGGGGTCAATTTTACCCCGTTAGATTGAATTTGGGCAGCAGAAAAAAAAGCGTAATACATACACTGATTTCAGGAATTTCACGATTTTCGATTTTATTCTGCGATTTTTAAGCGTTTATAGCTCAGAGCAACGTTAACCGATTCTGATGAAATTTTAGGCATACAACTTACTTCAATCTACAAATGGGTTTTTTGAATTTTCATTACAGGCTCACAAAAAAAGTTTAAAAACATTTACTATTTTTTTTTTGCTATTCCGACCAATTGCATTTTTTTTCAAAACGACGAAACACGTCACTTAGCAAACTAATCCTTCTAGCTTCTAAAAAAAAATCATGTCGTTTGGACCAATTATAAAAAAATTATGCGATTTTAAAAGTTGTAAACGTTCTTTCGTCCGCCACTGTAGATATCCTGTGCATACCCCTAAAGTTTCATAATTTTTTGAATCTCCGAGTTGAGGATCATCCCTTGTTAGCTGGGATAGGCTACATATAAATATAATGCGATAGGTATTTCGATCGTGAATGGAGCGCCTGCGGTGGGGAACGTTGATTCGGAACTCCTCGAGCTGTGCGACATCTTCTGCGTTAACGAGACCGAGGTAGGTCTTCAGCCTGCACTCCGTCTTCTTGCCGATAGTGTTAGAAACCGTTTAACAAGCATAGTATTCCATTTTCAATCGGTGTGGATTGGGGAGAATCTGATCGGTCACTGAACTAACGTGTGTAGGCGGAAGTTATGACGGGAGTGCGACCCCTCGGGCTGTCGAGCGTGCAGGTGGCCATCGAGAAGCTTCTGGACAAGGGTTGCAGCACGGTGATTCTCACCCTGGGAGAATTGGGTGCAGCGTACGCGTCCAAGGAAGACAGGACTGCCAAGATAATTCCTGTTCCGCCTGTTCAGCCTGTCGACACGACGGTACGTTTAATAAACTCGAGGGTTACAAGCAGGGGTGGGTCCGAAGCTAATTTTTGAAATCTTGAAACTCGAAGCCGAAAGTTTGCAGAGCCGCGAAACTCTCGAAACACGAAAAGGGTGCAAAGTTTTGAGTTCTTGAAACTCGAGACTTTCTTGGGTTTCGAGGTTTCGAGAAACTCACCCCTAATTAATTGTGAGTATAAATCATCGACGTCCACTTCACCACCTCCCCAAACCATGGAACTATTATTCTTCCTTTCTTACTTTCTTGAGGCTTATTTTTAGACTCTTGGTAGACTTAATTTTGCAATCTACCTTCAAAGCTGTTCTCTAAGATTATTCTATTCCAGTCTTGAAGCTTTTTGAAAGGGGTCTTTACAGTGAAAAAAAATTGTTCCTTTCAATCTTTTACTTACCTCCCTTTTCCCTTTCAAGCTACCTGGCGGGGAAACGTTTTAATTTACCGTCCGCCAGATCCCAGCGTAATTATATCTCGCTAATATTCACGATGCATGCGCAGGGAGCAGGGGATGCATTCCTAGGCGGTTTTGCGTATTTCAAAGTGTATCATCCAGGACTTTCAATGGACGAGTGCATTCGGAGAGCTTGCGTGGTCGCAGCAGAATCCGTTCTGAAGCTCGGCACGCACGCGAGCTTTCCAACCAGAAGCGACTTATCGCCGGACCTGTTTATATAATTTAATAATAAATCGCTGGCTGGCCGCCGATGGCCATCGTTCTCCGTTTCGTTTGTTGTACCATACTTTGTACTTGGCTATGTTTTGAGTTCCTAATAAAGGCTCGCGAAACAGAAGCGAACTCTTAATTTTATTAATCCTCTGAAGGAACGAATGAGGTACAAGATGTCAGCGAGGAGCGAGCAGCAATATACTGATAAGGAGCCGGTTCCCGGTTAGATTTATTCACACGTGTACGCATCGTGTAATTAAGCTTTCCTTTTCGTTTGAAACTTGATCGGTCGGATCAGGTGTTCCCAACAAAATGTTGCCTTCGTTCAGCATTAAGTTCTACCAAGCTGAATTTGGTATCCACAGGCTAAAGAACAGGTACGGATGTACCTATATCGCCGCTTGATATTGTTCGGTTGAAATGAGTACAAAGATGGGAATGCAGGTTCTATTTAAAATGTACTTCTAAATTTTTTAATAATAAATATCTATGCATATGTAGAGCCGCGCAAAATTTACTTTCTGGGCCTTGCAGAAATGCAAAGGAATCCTTCCACTCGAAGCGTATCCGAGATGCACAGGGTAGCGCAAGTGAAAAGGAAGAATAAGACGGGAGAAAACCGAGGAATGTGATTCACACGAGTGAGAACATGATCGCGCGTCGTGATCGATAAATAATTCTCCTTACTCTCTTCCTGTATCAGACCTTCTTTCCCCAACGAGTAATGGCCCATTTTTTTTTTATATTTATTAACACCATCTTCAGTAAAGGGGAAGAATCCTCCCAGCTGATTCACGGTCTACGGTAGTCTCGCCTATTAAAAATCCTTGATATTTTGAGGGAATCCCGCGGCTGGCAGCTACGCATCTGCTTGAAACGCGATGCGAAGGAAACGAGAAGCAGACGTCCGCCCGACATTTCGGGTACCCGATTCGCCCACTTTTCCTTTCAATCATTCATTTTAAAAAACGCCGCCTTGCGCGCACGTTTCCAGGATAAGAGGCGTTTCGATGCAAATGTGGGAATTGAAATTGAACGTCATTGCCGGTCGACTATTGGGCCAAAATGATCACCACGAACGAGAGAATGCAGACGTAAGAACGGCAAAGGTGTGTTTCGAGTAATTTTTTTTCTAAATCGACGTCATTCCAGGGTACGCGTTTCACGCAAGCAGGCGCAATGTGCGTTGGCTACAGAAGGAGAAACCGTCTTTATGCAAATTAGAAGACACACAGGTTTATTCGGCGATTGACGCGGCTGATATCAATGGATCACATACTAAAGATCAAACAGCGGCTTCAATATTATTCACGTAGAGGAGGAAACTGATGCATTCATGCTCACTTCTACGGCGATGATTATACTGTATTCTAGACGATGCCAGGTAGAATTGGGCCAATTTACGCAGAAACTTACCAACCCTCGAAATGTTAAAAAATTAGTTAACCACTGATCCCATAATTCTGGTATCTTTACTTTGCAAAAAATGACCAACCCATAGAGCAACTCTTATATTATACAAATATTAAAAATTAAAACTATCAAGCCATAGTTCCACTGTAGCCTAAAAAAATTTACTCACTAGTAAATAACCCATTAAGAAATATTGCAAACCAATAATAAGAAATAAAATATACTCAATAGAAATAAAGCTACTTTTCTTTAACAATTAAAATCTTCAAATTGAAACTTAATTTCAGATCACTGACTAGGAACACTATTCAACTGATGATGGAATCGCGCAGATTTTTTTTATATAGATCGAAGGTATATGATACAGAGGTCACAAAAATGTAAATTGAAGATGCTCCCAAAAGCTGGTCTGACATTGAAAAATCAACAAAGGTGGAACAGGGGAAAGAAGAAAAATGAGAGAAAGAGAATGAGAAAACCGTTTATTGAAATTTATTTATCTCTATTATATGAAAATACGTTATAGTAAATGAATGATAATAGATTAATGATAGATAACAATTAGAAAAAATTAATGATAATAAATAAAATTAGAAGGTAATACTATTGAAATCTCAACAGTGGGTAATTAATCATTACATTTATGATAATCTTGTCGGCAAGAAGGTTTAAATAACTGATTGAAGCAATAATAATTTTCACAATGACTGCAACGAGCGAACACTGTTTCTTTCATATCTTGACCAACGAGGCAGTTTAAACATGTCACTGTGAAGACTAATCGACAGATCACACATACTGTGCAACACTATTTTTTTCCGAATATATGATTATGTATAGATTAATTGAAAAATAAATGCCCAGAAAGGGCATATACAATTTTCTTAAAAATCATGTAAAAATTAAATAAGACAAAGAATTATTAGTTAGAAGAAGATTGCGTATTGTTTCAAATGTAAGAATTAGTAAACAAGTGACGATTCAAAGCGACAAACTTTCTCGTCAAAAAATGTGTCGCAATAAATTAGCCCCCGTTATAAATTTTCTAAAGTTGTATGTAAATTCCATACATTCAAATTGTTTTCTTTGTCTTATTTACTTCTTACATGATTTTTAAGAAAATTGTATATGCCTTTTCTGGGCATTTATTTTTCAATTAATGTATACATAATATATTCGGCGAAAAATCGTGTCGCGCAGTATATGTGTGATCTGTCGATCAGTCTTCGCAGTGACATGTTTCGACTGTCTCGTTGGTCAAGGTATGAAATAAACAGTGTTTGCTCGTTGCAGTCATTGTGAAAATTATTATTGCTTCAATCAGTTATTTAAACCTTCTTGCCGACAAGATTATCATAAATGTAATGGTTAATTACCCACTGTTGTGATTTCAATAGTATTATCAATAATTTTATTTACTGTCATTAATTTTTTCTAATTGTTATCTATCATTAATCTATTATCATTCATTTACTATAACGTATTTTCATATAATAGAGATAAATAAATTTCAACAAACGGTTTTGTCATTCTCTTTCTCTCATTTTTCTTCTTTCCCTTGTTCCACTTTTGTTGATTTTTCAATGTCAGACCAGCTTTTTTGTGACCTCTGTAACATATACCTTCGATCTATATAAAAACATCTGCTCGATTCCATCATCAGTTGAATAGTGTTCCTAGTGAGGATTGGCAGCTTTCTGCATAACTTGGTCCAATTACAGCAGGAATGATAGAGTAATATAAAAAATCGTTTCCCACAAAAGTTTACAAGCTCTAAATGTTATCGAGTCGCCGAAGATTCTAAAATCATCGAGCAATCGATTGCAAAAGGATGCAAGGATCTTTTGAGATCTTTTAACCCATCCCAAGAGCCCATCGACAATTGATCGAGCCGATGATCGAAGGGCCGAATACCGGAGGCTCCCCATCGCCACATTCCCCGACCAGCTTCATAGGACCAATTATAAACCGCAGCATCCGACCAACGAACGGCGGATGCCCTAGAACAGACGATGGAACACAGGTAGATTCTCGCGAGTAATTCAGCGATCTCCGGTGCTCGTTGCACCGCGCGTAGTTGCGCAAGAGAGGCGGCAGGTGAGAAGGGGAGGTCCCCCGGTTGAGGAATCTGGCTCGCTTGAATGACGCGCGTACTCGAATTTCCACCCACCACCTCGCTCGCCGGGCTAGCCCGCACGAAGACGACGCGCGGAGCGCAATCATCTCCCGGGCTGTTCATGGCTGCGTGAGAATCACCTGCGCGGGAAAATGTGTCGTGCGTAAATGCCAGCAGGGAAAGGAGTGAGGCGCGCGCGTATCAATCAGCGGTCGGCCATCCCCGCGAGGAGTCATGATCCTTTAGCGGGGACATGTCCCACGCACTCTCGTTCCTACCCGTTTTCCCGCCTTCTGCGAACTCGCCGACTTTTCCGCGGTCAGAGTAGGGTGACGTTCGCGCGCCAAGTCGCGTGCTCCGGGGACCGCTAAGGGAGGGCGGAGCTGCAAGAGGAAACGGGGCCCGCGGTCGGTGACGTCAAACGCGGAAGGACATCATCCGGCCGTGCGACGAAGAAAGAGGGATCCACGGATGGAGATTCTCCCCGGGGCCCACATGTGAAAGTGGGGGGTTCAGCCACGCGTTGGACACCCGCCGTAGTGGGGCCACCACCCACGTTTCCTGCACGCCAGGATAAAAAATCCTTCGGGAGCCAGAGAACACTCAGTTTTCAGTAAACCATACAGCAGCGAGCAGCACCTCTCAGTTTCGCGACATATCTATCGGCCAGTGGACGGATGTCCCGACTGTGATTGCCTTCCGCTAGGTCCATCCGTAGCTCGAGGATCGAACGTGACTGAAAAGCTTCGTGATCCTTCGCTCCAACACCGAATTACAATTGAAGGAATTGTTCTGGTCAAGGTTCACAGAGGGACTTTGGTATCCGCTGTTTATAATACCTCTAGTGGTCATACTCGAGGAACCAGGGTTGCCGAGTACCTGCGGAACCTCCTCGTGGAAGCTGACTCCCTCACCTTTTAATTACCTCGCACATTTAGGATCTCGAGGTACTCTGAGATCCCAGGTCGAAGGACTGAAGAGAAGCTAGACGCTTAGAGGAAGAAATAGAGGGAAGCTTCCTAGTTTACGAGACGACTAAGCTTCAACAATGTCTCCGTACATCGCAACGCTGATCCTCCTCTGGGGGTTGTTCGACCTGAGCATCGTGGAGACAGTGAGCGTGTCGCATAGACACTTCCATCACCATCATCGTTGGAGCAACTACGACCTGGAGGAATCAATGCCTCGGCACTTGTCCCTGCACCGCTTGCCCGCCGAGCCGAATCGTCGCTGGAGATCCTTGGACCCATGGACGCAGGGCGTCGAAACCGGGCATTCCCGTGGGAGGCCTAAACGGCACTACAACTTCCAGAGGGAGGTGAGGCAGGTGAAGGACGACTCGCTGTGCGGCTACATCGTGACGCCTATGGAGCCGATCCAGGACAAGAACGGCACCTTCATCGTCAAGGGTCTGAACGAGATCACGTGCCAGCACCCCGGCAGCTCGTGTCACACCGGCAAGTCGCACTGCTGCATCCAGACCTTCATGTCCATCACCATCGAGTACTTCGACTTCGACGAAGGCAGGAGACAATCCAGGACGGAGAAAATCAAGACGGGCTGCGTCTGCGCCCACAATAGCATAGAGAACGCGACGCCTCTTTTGAACGACCAGTAATAGAGAAAGTTTTTCGGCGTCGCGGATGAAGCGGGAGTATCGTGATAAACGTTGGCGAAAAACGTTGTACTGAAAATGCATGGTAAATAAGTATAAGTTGTGAGGAAGGTGTAGGTATATTATGTACATGGAGTTCGGGAAGTGGTGCGAAAGAGGGTGAGGACGGTGGCGCAACTGGCTGTCAGGTTACAGACTCCTGGGGACCGTCTTACGTGGCTTTTCGATGCTGGCATATCGAAACCCATCCACCCTTCTATTTATAAACCGTTTGATAAGCTCAACGAATGCCATATATACTGCTCGACACTATTTTTTCCCGAATATATGAATATGCATAAATTAATTGAAACATAAATGCCCAGAAAAGGCACATACAATCTTCTTAAAAATCACGTAAGAAGCGAATAAGACAGAGAAAAGAATTTAAAAAAAAAAAAGGAAATTTACATACAACTTTAAAAAACTTATAACGAGAACTAATTTATTGTCACATTTATATGACGATAAAGTTTGTCGCTTTGAATAGTCACTTGTTTACTAATTCTTGAATTTGAAACGATACGCCATCTTCTTCTAACTAATAATTGATATTTTGAGATGATACACTATTCATTTTACATGAATTAATTCGTTCAACTTTTCGCGTGATCTATCGGCAAAAAGTAGTGTCCAGCAGTACACACTTAAGACACGTAGATTACGAGCTACCTGAGTAACATTCGATTAACCCCTCGACGATGGTTTATTACAGTGTCTCTTCCGATGGGTACTCTATAATAAAAATAAAACCACTGTCTGCCATTTGCAGTAGATTCATTTACATGGCAGATAGTAACTTCATTCGAGCTTTACCCACGGAAATTCGTCGTCCAGGGGTTACTTTACGCCTGAGTACATACATAGTTCGTAAGAGATTATCCCCGAGTACCATCGTCGACGAGAGTACAGTTGGTCTAAAATTTGGCCACTGATTTGATTCCCCATTCCTATATTTTTATGTCCACTGCCCTGTATCGTGGCACTCGATGACACGGCAAGTCAGAATTGCTCACGTTATTGACGCACAAGCAATTACATTGTAAATTCACCAAGAAACAATGTTTTTATGGAATTCGTTTCAAGGATAGTCATTGACGTACGGGCACGGGGAATATCAATTTGCTCAATACTTGATATTATATAACACAAGCTATTGTTACACGCTCAAATTATTTATAGACCGCCAATGTAGCCAAACAATGTGATAAATGTAAGGTGTGATATTCGCTGTCAGGAATGCTTGATCTACCATATTTATACTATTTATTTATTTATTTATTCGTTTGCTCGCGACGAAACTGAGAGGAGTGTGATCGCCAGGGTGGTGTGCGAATGTTATTATTTATAAGTACAGTAATCCTTTCACGCGAATCATGTTGTAAATTATATTTAAGCCAGGTGCTTTCTGCATCGTACAGTTTCACTGTAATAAAGATATGTTTAAGTATACACATACGTCAACGATAATTATTCCCCCACAACGTTCTCCTTAAATTAACGTCGCGTAGTTTAATCGACATCTCGGAAGCTATAATATGGAAATTAATAAGTCTGTCAACATCTGGGATCATTAAAGTGCACATTCCGAAGTGGGCGAGACACGCGCCACTTAAAACGAGTAGGATAGGTATAGTGAAAACCTGATTATTGAGTTCCGAAATACTGTTGCAGTGGCAATAAAAACCGAAGAAGTCAACAAACTCGTTGCTCGAAAATACTTAAACGTAAGACAGTATAAACTTATAGTGTTTGTTAAACAATTTCCCCGTTAATATCCAAACACCGTTGCCCTGTTTACTTCCCTTTACCTAAGCGTCATTCAAATAGTGACGTTAAACCTGCACAAGACTTTGTCCACTTTCAACATAGGAAAAACCTGGAAACTCATGCAACCGTGTTGCGTGAGTTTTGCAGCCCATTTATACATGTAAAAAAAGGAATAAGGAAATAAAGCGCGATGGGAATCCAAGATACTTCCATTAAAGAGATTTCACAAATTCGCGAACAATTACACGAAGCGCGTCAACTGAGTCCAAGGCTTTATTAATAAATGCGGTGGAGTCTAAGCTACAGAAATCCTTCATCGAAGCATCTCGCGATATTACCAATCCTTTCATTCATAAAGTCATACGAGTCTAAAATTACCACTCCATTGGGAGCCAGAACTCCGCCACCGACCCTACTAACACTTTACCCGAACAGATCTCGGTAGTCCAGCAACAATTACACAATCGATGTTGATCATAAAGCTGGCACAAGTCTCTATCAATAAATCGACGTCATCGGCAGCGGCAGGAATCCTCGCCCGGCGTCACAATGTTGTCGTTAATTGACGTAACGATGTCGGAGAATTCCGCGCGACCGACTCGCGGGTTCGCCGCGGTGCAAGAGGCCGGCGGCCAGCGGGAGGAAATCGGGCCTAGAAATGTGTCTTTCTTCCTCTCCGATCCAGAACGAGAATCCCGGCGCGACGCGTCCCGCACGCAGCGTGACGTATGTAGACGCTCGCGCGGTATAGCTGCACGCTGATTCATCCGCGATTCCGCGTATACGCGTGTCGCCAGGGGATTTCCTGACAGAGCACGCGAGCCGCCGGTTTGTGTGTCGTAATTTAGCGGAGTCACGCGTCGAAAACGCGACTCCTTGGCACTGGTGCGAACAAAGGGAGGACCGAGCGAAATAATTTAACCAATGCAACTGTTCACCACCCGTTGCAGGACAGCGTGGAGTTCGGCGGGCAGATGGGATCCTCCATGCACCTTTAAGCAGCGGGATATGCTTGGAAGTCTGCGGGCTGAACGGATCCACGTTCTTCTTGCGGATTCGTTCTCCATTCGGCGCCGTTGAAAAGAGCCGTCTTGTTCTCAGAGGCGCCTTTCATATCGCCAAATTCGCGCGTTCGTAGCATGGAAAACCGCGAAACGGAGTTCTTCTTTTCTTTTCTTTTCTTTTCGTGGCGATACCATTAAAGCCGCCCGCGTGCCGGCGAAACTCGCGGAGAAGTACGTCTTCGGGAACGTTAACCCTTATTGACCCGTTCGACCCAGTCGAGGGATCGCTCTCTCGCGAGCGCGAACGTTTCAATTGATCCAGTCCTCCTGCGCGGCGATCGTTCGCATCGGAAGCCAGACGAAAATTCAATTGTCCTTATTGGCTACGTGGCAGACGTTAAACAAAGTCGAGCTGCTTTAGTTCCTTCGGGGAGAAAGCGCGGTAATAACAAATTCAGCGCGTAAATTACAATTAAGTATTTAATATACTAATCAAACTCTCACTTGGGTCCGCTTCTATTTGTTCTGTACGTAAATTTTTACTTTTTGCAGACGATCTAAAGATTTATAGACAAGTTACGAGTGTGTCTGATGCTCTTTTAATACAGTCTGATTTGGATAGACTTTCCTTATGGTGTTCGCGTAATAAACTTGGTTTTAACTTTTCTAAGCGCCGTGTTATACGTTTCAGCCGTAAATCTAATAAAGTAATTTTCCCTTACTCTATTCAAACCTCATCTCTGCTATCTGGTGACGCCATACGTGACCTTGGTATTCACTTTTCTAGTACTTTAACGTTCCATTATCATTATCAGCATATTATTAACTCCGCCTATAGAACACTAGGTTTTATTCACCGCACCTCTAAGTTATTCTCTAATACTACCACACTCCGGACTCTCTATTGCTCCTTGGTTCGCCCTATTCTCGAATATGGTTCCATTATTTGGGCTCCTTATTATAAATGCCACTCTGTATTAATCGAAGGTGTTCAGCACAGGTTTCTTGACTAGCGTCATATCTTACGGAATCACCCATGTCTTTATTTTGCCATAATTATAACTTTATGCTGTCGCGCCGTGGATTAATGAGCCTTGATCAACGCCGTGCCGTTGCCGACCTTTTATTCGTATATAAACTCATCAACCATTGTATCTCATGTCCTCATATCCTTGAGAAACTTACGTTTTATGCACCGGTGCGTTGCCTTAGAAAACATACTCTCTTTCTTCCTGAGCCACATCGAACACTCTATGGCTATTATAATAGTTTTAATTGACGTCTATTAACTTCGAATCGTTATTGCAACTCTGTTGACTTCTTCAATAATTCCTATAATTCCTTTAATCACTCTGCTCTGATTGCTGTTCGTAGTTCCCATTCCCTTTAACCTTAACTCGTACTATTATTTTTGCTGCTGTTATTATTACTACGATTCTTTTATATCTATTTTTTTTCTCACTATAATTAATGTGTTCTTTTGCGCTTAATTCTCTGCTTTTCTTTCTTTAATTATTTTTCTTTTGTACTTCCTAATTATTTGTTCTATGCTTGTGTGACTGTGATTTGTACTTTTTATAACAAAGGGTTTATCCCGTTGATAAAAAAAAAATAAAATAAAATATTGCGGTCCGCGTAGAGTATTAGGTTTCCATTTTTGAGCCACTTACGTCCTTGAAAATTTCGTCCCTGTATCAAATCTGAACCAGGCTGGCTCCTAATATTGTTCCGAGGTTTTCCTCTCCGTGGGCGTCGATTATTCAGCTAGATATGTTATTCTGGCAAGTTTGGGGGATATTTTGTTTAAAGGCAGATGGATTAATTAAGTCGCGAGACTTGAATGGCTCGTCGAAATGGAGGGGCTCCCATCGATTTTTCTCTACATTGTCGCTGCCCGGTGAAAAATATTTTCAATTAACGGCGCGCAGAGGCGAAAGTATCGATGGGGAGGGGAGGAGTTTTTCTGGTATCGGGTTTCGAAAGAATAATGACCGGTAAAGGGTTCATAACGAGCGAGGAACGGGAACGGTGTGCTCCGCGCTTTTGCGAGATGGTACGCTGAAATTTTATATTTTTCCAGCGGCGCAAATAAGAACGCGAAATTTTCATATCTCCTTCCTTTTTCCCCGCCGGGCGGAACTTCGCCGCCGGTACAAGCTTCAATTAAAACTGCTGAAATACCGTTTATTATAATTTCTGTTTAACAAAGAAAACGCATCGACTAGCCAGGCCCGTTTGCAAACGTAAAAATGGTATTTTTCTTTAATTATCAGGCTCCGTTTTTAATGGGCCGTCGGCGTGTTTCGAAATGTTCTGATGCTGCCTCTTAACAAGATGAAAACTGCAAAATGTTCCAGCTTTTAAAACATTCAATGGAACACTCCGCGTGGAGGATAAATATTGTTTGGCATTAGATTTCTCCGAATCTGATATTCTCGCTTGACGGGCGACGAAAGCAAGAAATGTATTTTGAAGAGGGAGGCGGGGGAGGGCGATACTGAAACGATGGAACTCGCTCCTCGTTTCACTGAAACGATGGAACTCGCTCCTCGTTTCACTGAAACGATGGAATTCGTTCCTCGTTTCACTGAAACGGTGGAACTGGCTCCTCATTTCGCTGAAACGGAGACAACTTTTCTTTTAAGCGGATACAGCCCAATCGAATTTTTGTAGATCAGCTTTGACAAAGGAGTGGGGGAGGGGGGGGGGGGGGGTCGCAGAAAAGGCAGCTAGGGAATAAATCAAACAGCTTACGAAAGCGCGGCGCTCGCAAGAATATTCTGTGCTTCGCCCCGCAAAAGAAGATAACGAAGGAGGACGCAGGACGGCGATAAGGAAGTCTTTTAACTTCTGATTCTCGGTCCTCAACAACGGAATCTAAACGACTCATGCCGATCGTGAACAGCGTTCCATTCGAGTGATCGGCTCTGAATCCTTAATGTGTTATGGAACTTTTGGTATGGTAGGTATAACTGACTCATTCAAGTTACGACAAATATCTTGCAAATATGCAATAGAAATAATATTTTCTGTTAACAACTAATTGTAGATATAATTTTACCCCGAAAATAAAAATGAAATAAATTAACCCTTAGTATCATAGCTTAACACCCGTGTTACACGAATTGAAAAAATCATGCGCGCCATTTGGGGACTTTTTCATGAACTTTAAAGCGTTACTTTACTATTATCATATGTAACAAGCGTCCTTAGGGCAGAAATACATCCGTACAAATTCTACTGTGACACACTGCCTCGTATTGTTGATTACAACTCTTAATTTCACCAGGACCACTGAAAATACCAGATAAATGATAATTTTTTTCTCAATTATTTCGGATTTCCTTTGTAAATAAATTTGATGTCGAGCACAATAATGTATGTAACACTAGTATAAAATTCTACAAAACTGAGCATTGGCTTAACATTATAATAAATAGGTACCTTTATGCATGGTTTAACATTGGTGTTATATCCATATTTTTTCATTTATATAAAAAATTGTTACACTAGGAATTTTTTGCTTATTTTTACGATGAAGTGTGGACAAAAATGGAACGATAAGAATTTTTCTGAGTAAAATAAAAAATCATGATACTAAGGGTTAAGGCATAAGAAAGAATTTTTTTGCAACACACCTCGGATTCAAATATCTACAGTAGAGCGTCAATTATCCGATCCTTGATTAACCGAACCGTTGATGATCCGAACCAGTGCTGCATTATCGCTATCCCCACCAGATTGATTGACTTTTGCGTAATATAAATGAATACAGTAGTAGGGGACAGGTGCTATAAAAGGGACACTGTTGTTTAGCGTCCATTTCTGACAATGTCATTATAGGTATTTAACCCTTGGACACCGGATGCTCGAGCACAACGCGGAGTCCGAATGCCGGGTCATTTTGACCCATAGTGAAGAGCGCAAAGACGATCGTCGACTGTTGCAGCAGGCGAGCTACGGGCCGGGTGAAAATGACGCGGCATTCGGTGTACGAGGGTTAAAAAACAAGTACCCCCAATAGAAAGCGTGTTTATTTCCCTTCAATAAAGGTATTTTACAAACTTATAAATTATAATAGAAAATAAGAAAATCTTCAATTTTCAAATAACTGGGAAATGTCCCTTTTACGACTAGGTGGTTTTAAATGGGACATTATAAGTCATGAAAGGGACACGTTAATAAAAATAAACTTATTAAGTATTACAATTATAATTGTAAATATTAATGATTCATAACAATGGAATCTATGAAAAAATTAACTCTGTACTATAAATCATGAATAATTTTGACTATCTTCATAGAGTGTTACTTATCGTTAATGCTTTAGCGGCTTTTTTTAGTTATAAAGTAATATTTTTTATAAAATTTATGCCTTACAAACTAAGTTCAACATAGGAATACCCACGAATGGTAAATATAAGTACGTATATAAAAAATCTATAAATCACTTAAGGTAGTTCCTGAATAATCTACTAAATTCAAGAATTCTTTCAAATTTCGCCCAAAACTAATTTGGAATACAAGAAACCCTTGTACAAAGTTTAAAATTGATTTACCACATAGTAAATCGAGAAATGGTTAATTAAAGTTGATGCATTTTAACACAGTGGTATATGGCAGAGTCGAAAAAAGAGGATTATAGTTTCAGTTTTTCTGCTGAAACAGGAAAACTATATTTAAGAAGTGTACCAAAATTGGCACCAAAGTACATCGAAATGTCACGAAATGAAATCTAATTTGACTAACATAGTTGATTAGGAACTACCTTAAATAATAAAATAGTTTAGAATTAAATCCTACTTGAACACAAATGAGATCAATTGTATTAAAATAGGTAGGTAGGTACGTTTTCATATTGCAGATTAAAGATTTTATTATTAATTTTTTACGATAAAGTTTGTCGCTTTGAATAGTCATTTTATTAATTGTTAAATTTTAAACAATATGCCATCAACTAATAATTGATCATTTAAAACAATGTCATCTATATATCAGATGATACACTAATAACTTTACAGGAAAGTAAAATACATGTATTGTCCAGCAGTACGGTCGTCCCATTTAAGACTATAAGTGAGTTTAATATAAAATAACCTCAAAACAAAGAAAATAATCAATTAAGCTTCCCTGTTAAGTATTTTCATTTCAGTTTAGTACATGCTATTTTAACGATATAACAGTTTAACACTTTGCATGTATCTTGATCTCAAAAAACGACACAGAAAACCAACGAAAATTTTTCTTTTACTGCCGAAAAACATCAACCGCGGATTACTACTCTGTTTCAAGTGAAACCGCAACGATGTTTACGTCAAATGAGTCAAATGACTGGGCACTAGTGTTGCCATACACAGGAAAATAACTTGCATGTGTAATGCGTTTAGAATTTTGGCATTTCGATTTGCCCCATTTAAAACCTGTCCCTTTTATAGCACCTCTCCCCTATTCTTGTATTTAATAAGTAATTTTAGGTGTAATTCCTATAGTTATAAACCGTGTAAACACGCTTCATTCTCCGAACTGTCCGATTATCCGAACAATTCGAATTTCCCAACCACCTCGGTCCCAAGCAGTTCGGATAATTGACGCTCTACCGTAATAAAATATGAACTAACCAAATAATTATAAATGTAAAAGAAGATAACTGAATTATTACAAATGTTAATGAAATTAAAAAAATGAGTCGGCCTAACACAATAGTATGTTTTAGATAAAACCCACGCCATTAATGGCACCTTATAATAGGTGTGACTGACAGGAGCTGGTAGCTACGTTGGAATTAAAACAAGACTACTAAAAAATGGCGCCGTGAGTCAGTACGGTTAAGCTTCATTTCCGAGGAGCTCGAAATGTAACTCGGCAACCGGTGACGCATCTCGAAAGGACGTGGCATTACGCGAACGACCTCATAGGAATTATTACCTGTACATCCACTGTACAGCGGTCATTGCTCGGAACAGTGATGTCACAGTGTCTCAAGCTCCCATGAAACTCGGTTGTTCGCCATTCGCAGGGCGACATTTCTCGCGGTAAACCCCGTTCCGGACACTGACCCACTCCTCATTTCGCCACAGATTAATTATTGCCGAAGCGTTCGATGCGGCCTCGACTGAATCACGGGGGAACCATCTCGACCACATGACACACGGATGGTACCACTTAGTACCGGGCGCATTGGCAGCAGCGTCCTTGCTGATATTCCGAACTGACCTTCCGGAATAACGGATGAAGTAGAACAAGATTAAAACCGTTTAAGGATAAAGAAGTTTCCGCGAAGTTTCGGTCGCCATTGTCGCGTGTCCTCTCGCTATTAGTTCTCAATCCCTCTCGCTCGCTGTGACAGCTGCGAGAAAAGTGGTTGTGAATACCGATCAGTTTTCAACACAGCACTGTGATCCTCCTCGATCCCCAGGAGAAAATAATGGAGCTCCGAATCGTCCTGCGTACTCGCTCTCATTGACCCGCACAGCCGCTGATAATTTCGATCGTTGATTATCCCAGCGCTCGGTAAGTAGTCCTCCTCGCTTTCCAGGGGATTCACTGCGCCAAGGGGCCACGCGACGAAAATTGCCGGTTACTAGAATTCAGGCTCTCGTATACATATTTATGAACAGGACTCGTTTACTTTTTACTGTTCGGGTAACGCGGTGGAAATCCCTACCAGCCCTTTTTGTTCCTGCCGATCTTTTTGCCAGCGCGCGTCTTGCTCGTCGTATTTCAATCGGCGCGGGTAGGATGAATGCGAGGCTTCATAAACATCGAATAGCGGTTTCGATATTAAATTTATCGCGGCGGAGATTACAATGCGCGTGTCAGCCGGTCTTCAATAGCCACCGGGGACAACGGCGATGGGACAGTGAGCTTAATTCTTTATGTTTTTATCTGGTAAACAGCAGGAGTGCCGAGTTTCTCTTGTTTCACCGGTGTCGGGGGCCGCGATTGTGCCCGGCGATCTTTCGATTGCGCGGCAATTGCGTAGCGATCGAGAGCGCCTCGAAAGCGGACGGTGACGTCAAACCGCAAAACGTGGAAGAAAAAGCGATAACCGGCTGGATTTATTCTTTCTAAATCGTCGCGAGATGCGCCGGTTTGACGTCAGAGAGAAAACGTACGGTCCGCGGCGGATCGTTTCGGTATCTGATTAGCGGGCGGATCGCTGCGTGACGTCAAACGCTGGACACTTGGAGGCAGCAACGAGCTTGGTCGTGTTTTCAAAATGGGGGCAGCATGTAGGTGGATCAGGGAGCCACACGTGGGCAGAGCATGGGACACGGTGAAGAAACATGGAGCATTGGGACCAGATCGTCGGACAAAAGTGGAGTGGAGATCGGTGATCGTGGTTTAAAGATAGAAACGCGGGCGACGCTGCCTTCCTCTCAACCTTATCACTGACAAGGGAAGTTCGGTTACGCAAACGTCCCGATTTTTTTGAAGCTGCGCAGGTTTGCGGAGGATGTCAATAGAAGTATCAGGCAATTTTTCGGTTGTGCCAATTTTCAGTCCTTCAGGGTGGAAACATTATTATTATTATTATTATTATTATTATTATTAAACGTCTTTATTGCACCACACAAGCAGAAAACAACGAAAAGAAAATAAACAAAGACAAAAGCAAAGGCGAAGTTGAGTCAGGGACTGTTTTTCATGAAACATCCCTTAAGGGGGGATCCTCCTGTAACAGCCCCCGAGATTTATGAATTCTTTTTGAAAAAAACTAGTGTTAATATGGCATTAAACTCTTTTGGGATATAAAGAGGTATCTTTGAACTTGCAGAAAATATTTTTTTATGTCGATCCTTCTTATGATTTATTAATTATTGCAAAACTCTTCGACGATATTGGCGGCAGGTATAGCACCTGTCAGTCATCTGATTGCAAAAAGAAGAAGATATACTTAAAGTGAAATAATTTACGCTGATACTGGACTTAAAATTTTAATTTTAATTTTTATTTATAATATGTTTGTTCGTTGATATAAAGAATAATATGAAAAATTTGTCTAAGGAGAAAACTTACTTTTTCTTTCGAACGCTATAATTCTTTCAATTTTTCATTTTTTTTTTTCTTTACAGTGAACCAATACCAGCGTAAACTATCTAGCTTTAAGAAACATCTATTTATTTTGCAATCAGATGACTGTGATAGATATATCGTCGAAGAGGTGGACAAGATTCCAGAATAATTAAGAAATAATAAGAAGGATCGACATAAAAAAAATATTATCTGCAAGTTTAAGGATGCCATATTGTATCCTAAAAGAGATAAATCCAATTTTTGGGGCTGTTAGACGAGAATGCCTCCTTAAGGGCATCCGCCGGTCTAATCGCGCGAAAACATAGGTGACTTTTATGATTTTTTCTAGAAAAAAGTATACAATATATGGGTCTAAAACTTTTTGCACTTTATTCTGCTACAAACGTAGAGTATAAAATAATTTTTTTATTTCATTCTTGCCCACCCCTGCCTCTGATATGCATTGCGTGCTGCATCGTTGTAAAAAAAACTGGCCTGCACTGGCGCCACGATAACTTTAGACAGGATCATCCAAAATTAAAAAACCAAAGATATTCCTTAATTTTACACATGTGTCGTTATCGCGCTACCCTCAGACAGTATTACGAAACAACTGGGCGGATGATTGCCACATGTTTAAACGATAGGGTCCCCGAAATATGGTTCTTTTCGCACAAAAATGTTTCGTAAAAAAAATGGAGTGTACGAAAATTGACAATAGGGGGTAGCGCGGCAACCAGTGTAATTACGAGTAGAATCCCGTTTGAATTTTTAGATGCGGTCAAGAATTGCATTTTTTAACGTGGCGACAGTGCGTGAAAAATTGTTTCGAAAAAGAACGTACTTAATGTTTGACGCCGAGCGTTCGTTTATCTATAGTGACGGGGACTTGCCCGTGAGCGCCGTATTTTCCATGCGTTTATTCGATTAATAAAAAATTTTATTCTTTTTTTAGATTAATAAATGTATCATAAATTAAAAGAAAAATCGCATTTCTGTCTGTTATACCTGCTTCACAATCCATCTTCAAAAAACTCCTATTTAAAGGCCGCCACACTGGTGATCCCCCTGAACTGCCTATAAAATCTGTACCGTTAAGAATTTCGATTCAAAATTTTAACTGAACATTTTTGAGATGTTGAATGAAAATATGCAAACAATTTTTTTTCGACTTTTTGGCCGGCGGATGCCCTTAAATGTTAATGCGTGATTTCCTGCTTTCCTTTATATCTTGAAAAGTATAGTAGATACAAAATAAATTATTACAATGAAAACTAAACGGCTTTTTATGTCCTATAGGTAAACCTGTGTAGTCAAATTATTTAAAATTTGTAGTTTAAATAAAAAATCATTCTCCGCTAAAACGTTCAAACAATTCTGTTAGGGGAGACCGGGGCTGGTAGGCCAGTTTTTCAGTTTTTGATTTTTAATAAATTATGTAGGCGAAATATCATTAAACTGGTTAGTATATTTGTTAGGGCATACATTTGGCTCTCTGATTAAATTATTAATGTTGATTCAATGTGACAACAATTAATGTATTTTAATGTTTTTCTAACACCTTCCATGCTGGTCAACCAGCCCCATGATTGGGGTTGGTTGACTTACAGTATGGGGTAGGTTGAAGAAAATGTTATTACTAACTTATCTCAGTGGTAATAAAATGACACAATGTCACAAGACTTGTTTCATTATAAAATATTAATTTCTTTCTTTCACATTTTAATAATAATCTGAAAATTTTTTCAACTTAAATATTAATTATAATGTATTTATAACATAGTGTAAAGTTTAGGGTTGTGGATCATATTACCCTAACAAAAGGGGGTAGAGATCTGAAATATATCTCAGTGTTTTTTAGGCTAAGAGCATTATTTGGTTCACATAAATACTAAAATTGGTGCCGGGGCCGTTTTCTCTATGCTTACCCGGTTAGACCCTTTAAACAATAATAACAAAAATATCAATTTAAACCTTATTAGTCAACCAGCTCCGACCGATCATTTTGACTTCAATAATCTATATAACCATAAATTATTTATGTATAAACAAAAATACTATGTCAATAGATCGTCTAATAAACAAACTTTAAAATAGTCCCTTAAGATTTATTCTATTGTAACTATATAAAGCGTGAAAAAATAAAATCTTTAAGAAAAAATATTTACTTACGTAGTCAATTTTTCGACAAACGCTGATAACTGTTAAAAAACGTGCGATCGCGGGGTCGGACATAAATGCATGGCATAGTAGAAGTGACTTCTTTCTACAGTGAATGTTTCCGCAGTAGAGCATATGTCGGCGCAAAGTTATTAACAATTAGTCAACCTACCTCTTGAGACAACCAGTCCCGGTCTCCCCTACATAGTTTCATACAGCATGGAAAACCATTAAATTTTCTTCAGAACTATTTTATTTTATAAAAAATTATTTTATATCTACTACATTTTTCAAGTTATACTGGAAAATAGAAAAACACTCATTAACCTTGAAGGGTTGTTTTCACACTGAAGAACCGAAAATGAGCCTGATATTTCTATTGAGGTCCGTGGAGAAGCACACGACGAGAAGCACTATGAGAATCACACGCTGTATACCTCGTCTATGTATGTACGCGACTAATTCATTGCAACCTGAGTAAAACGCGACGCCCTTACCCGCTAGTCAAATACTAAGAATTATCGTCTTGTTTTTCCTTATGGAATGACGCTTGGTTACCGCTAACCGATGGGATCTGGGACACGGTTTACGGAGTACCTCGTTACACGTTCGATACCGCCTACGGCCCTCCACGACACTCCAGGCGAGATGAATCATTTAAGGGTTGCTTCCTCTCTCGAGCTCTAATCCCCGCGGGTTAAGAAGACGCTGAATGTCCCACCGTTTAGGCTACTCTACGAGCGCGTAAAGCTTCATTAGCGTGCGGGGAGGATGGGACCAAGACGCAGAGGGAAGGCGAGCGAGCCGGCGGTAAATCCGGTCGTATGAAAAATCGCTGTTTCCACGGCGCGGCTTGAGGAGAGGAAGACGACGGGCGGCGCCTAATTAATCGAGAAGTCGCGGCGGCGGGAAGTTTGTCGCTGGCGGTACCGGGAATTTTTAACGCCCATCGACGAGGCGCTTGCGTTTGACGTTCCTCGAAACAGTATCCGACAAATTTTCTTCCGTGGAAACGAGCCGTGATATGACGCGAGATATTGCGCCACGCGTGGCTGCCTCCGCGGTACAATTTACGGGTAAGCGAAGCTAGCATGGGCGGGAGGGTGTAGGGTGGGGAGGGGAGGGGGGGGGGGTGGTTAAAGGGATGCAGACGTGAAATGAGGTTTCAAGATTCACGCCGCTTAACTGGATACCTCTGCGCGACTAATTCGTCCTGTCCCGCGATAAGCGAGGCCAGAGGAGGAATGGTGTGGGACGCCCGAGTCTTGGGAATTATCGCCTTGTTTTGATGGTGTCTGACGATAGCTCGAGATTAGGGGGCGGCGGGATGTGTGCCACGGGTGGCTGAGCACCCCAGCGTTCGTGGGTGCAGCGGAACGTCAAAGGTTCCCACGAAGGCAGCGAAAGATCGCGGCGGCGAAGTTTCAAGGGCTGCGCTGCTCGACGCCCGAGCGGGGTTCTCGATCTCTTCTGGTGGGACGTTGCCCGGAAGCATCGCGATCGGACCGAGGAACGTCACGATCGGTCCCGGGAATAGAATCGATCGGATTCCCGTGAGTTCGCGTCGGCGATCGGGGTGGTCGAAGCTCGTCGCAGCCAAGTGGCGAAGTCCGACAATTCCGTTGCCCTTTTTTTCCCCTCCCTCAGACAACGCGATATAGGTAAAATCGAGGGGCGAGGGGTCGGTCGTGACCCAGCCGAAGCTCAGTAGGACGTAATCGTCCCTGAAGGGGATTTCGCATTTATCGTACACATCCACCCCCTCGAGCCCCCGTGGTCTCTCGCGCAGTTCGACGTACGGGGCTACGAAACCGTACATCCTCCCCCCCCGTGTACACGCGTGTACACCTGCAGGGGTGCGCGCGCGCGTGTACACGCGGCGACACGGCTGTGGAAGAAAGCCAGTTCGGGTGGGATGGGTCGGCGGGTACGTATTTCGAAGACTATCAATCATTGGTAACCTGTAAAGGATCTAATTATCCTGGAGCTGACTGGGCTCCGTTCGCTGCACCCACCGCTCGTCTTGTCCACCCCCGGTTTGGTACCAGGCCTCTCTCCCGCCGCCCCTCGTCCTCCCGCTGATCCTCCGGCCTGTTCTACCCACCCCAGGCCACCCCAGCGGAGGCCACCCTTTTTCGCTCTAGCAACCACCCTTTTTCAGGACAGAAGCAGAGCGAGACAGCGCGCTGCCGATGGTGGCGCGGCGGGACGAAGACGCGGGGGTGGGTAGGACGAAGAGGAAGAAGGAGGAAGGGTTAGTTCGGAGACAGAGGGAGGAGAGAGAGAGCGTTCAAGGGGGACGGAGAGGGACAAGGGCGAAAAAGAGAGCGAGCCCCGTGGTGGGGGGAGGAGGAGGAGGAAGGATGGTGGGCAGCAGGGGTGAAAAAAGTGGGAGGAGAGAGAAAATTCGGTGTGTACGTGTGGACGAGGGGGTTGGGTGTGTGCGAGAGCGCAAAGAGTGGCTCCCACCTCGGCAAGAGAGGTTGGCGGCGGTGTGGTGCCGGCTTTTTTTCGTACACGCCAGCATGTCTACCCGCGTGGCCTGTGCCCGGGGTGTGTGTGTGCGGGTGCATGCGTGTGCCCAGGTGTATAATAGTGAGTGCGGGTAGTTGGTTAGGTGGCCCGGTCGATATATCAGGGCTCCGGTGCAGCTGTCTGTCAGGCTTGCGAACTCAGCGCTAGACGACTCGGGCTCGGGGTCTAGAGAAAAAACCGCTCGTCTCTGTCCTCTCCTCTCTTTCGCTCCCCCGAACCACCACCACCCCCCACGGCCGTTCGGCCGACGTTCGCCAGCCCCTCTGTCTCTCTCTCTCTCTCTCTCTCTCCCGGCCTCTCTATCTATCCGTCTCTATCCGTCCCAACCTCTGGCCTCAACGCTCCTACGTCTCTCTCCGTTCAACCCTGTCTTCCTCCCGCGCACCCTCTTTTCCCTCTTTCACCCTGCTTCTGGGTAATTTTTCATCGTTGCAGCGGACGACAGAAGCGCCGCGACGGCGGAGGCGGCGCTTCCGCATACAGCTGCACGCGGCACGCACACGTGCACCCTGCACCCCCGTGCACCTACAGGAATGACGCGAGCACGCGAGCGTGCCCACCCCCTCCAAGTAGAGCCGACACGAACACGCTCCTCGTGTGCCAGACCACACGGGGCTGCTACACACACCGACGCGCTCGCGGGGGTACGCTGCGCACGGTTGTTGGATATCGTCGGGGGATCAGGAAATTTTTGGCTCACCAAGAAATATTACGATGCCGCCTCGCGGGCTTTCGGCGGGGCTAGCCTGGACATCAGAAGATCTGCACGGGGTTTGTAAGCTTCTCATGGAGTTTGGCACTGTTTACGAAACGCTTGAATGGGAGGCGTTGGGGATCGCGATCTTTCCAATGACGCGGCCTTTGTTTTTGGGAAAGATGGTGGCGGTCAAAAGAAAGTTAAAAATTGATAGTATTTTGTAAAATTGATGTATGATATAGGAAGATTAAGTACGATCTAATGATTAGGGGAGAGGAAATGGAGAAGGCGGTGAGTTGTTACTGCGAGCGAGGGGTGCAGTTCTGTTTGGTCGGATCATCTCACCTTAAACATTCTTTAGAGCATTGCAGTGAGAAGAATGTCGTCGAAGAAGACGTTGAATTCAACCATCTTTTTCCTGTTGCACTGTGATCTTGAACCTCGGGTGGACGCCTCCTCCCTATCGCCGGCAAGATGCACTTCAACTCAGAAATCCTATAAAGAGGGTTGCCACGAAGCGAGCAACAAATGGCCGAGTTTTGGAACGGCTTTGATCGCCGCCACGCGGTCACCCTTTCCCATTTTTCGTTCGCCGCTGAAAATTCTTGACGAGGTAAATGACGGCCGTCGGCTCACGTGCAGCTGAGCGTGATTATCGTTTATCTACCCCCGTGCGGTCGCGAGCCGCGCGTCGTTCAGTTAGATCGCAACTTTCAACTCGATAAGGAATATTAATCCCCTCCCGCGACCCGACGGCGGTGGGACGATTATTTTTAAACTTCCAAGATTATTTGCACTTTGTGCTACGGTTATTGATATTAGTTTAATGGAAACGAACTTGGCGTTTAACTTTCAGATTCTTCTCTCCCTCCCTTGTAACCGGTGATCCAGAAACCTGAGAACACACGGCTACTCCCGGCACTTTTCAATTCGATTACTTGAAATATTATTAAGCAACTCTTGTCAAGCGAGAGTGTTGGGAGGTAACGGAGTGATCTTGGCTTTACCACTGAACGCAGTAGACGATACCAGTTGCTGCACAGACAGAATGAAACTGTTCCATAGTCTTCTGATTTGCGTTTCCAAGATCTCTCGTTCCCTTAAATGGACCCTTAATCACGCGTCTCTGAATGTTCGATCTTACTACGTCCCCTTCCCAGCCAACACTGGGATCGCCATCGATAGAATTGTGCTTCTAAACGAGTGGACCTTTCAGGCGCCGTAATAACATTATGACTCGGCGGACACCGGCGAACGAAGTCCCGTCCCCATTACAACTGGCGGTAGCTGAAATTTCGTGAAAATTGAATCGCGTATCCATCAAAGTCGCGCGGGCGAGTGGGGCTCCGCTTTCGCCGCGAGTTTCGACGCGCTGACACCGTTTCGCCGTCATAAACATCGCGAAAGTGAAGACGCCGCGAAAGTTCGGGGCGTTTACCGCCGTCAATGGGGTGTACTGTACGCACACTGGCATCCACGCGCGCACACACAGGTAGCACGCGACCTAACCACGTGGACCAACACACACAGACACACGCCTGTGCCAACACAGCCGGGGAGGACCTACGAAATAAAAAGGGAGAGAAAAAGAGAAAAAGAGCGGAAAAAAGAGAAACGAACTCTGTCCAAGGTGTGCACACGGTTGCAACGCAGGGGAGATGGCGGAGCGGTGTGGGTGGACGTACACGCGCGCGTGCCTTCGCTGGGCCGCACGACCACCCTCGAAAAAATCCGTTCAATCGCACGCGCGCACCCCGAGGACGACGCGGAACCACGGACGCGCGAGAGAAGTCGCGTACGAGCGCACCAACACGCGGCCCGTACGCTCACGAAGATTCAGGAACGCGGATACACAAAGACAGACAGGGTACGTAGGTAACCCCGCAAGCCCTCGCCCCTTCCCGCCCCGTTCCGTCCGCCCGCGGTGGTCCACCCCACCCTCCCGACCTCCCCCCGGCCGCCCCATCCTCTCATGGTTGCGAACCTCTCTAGGGGAAAAAGTAGGAAAAGAGTGGGGAGGATCGATTTTTACTGGGGCAACCGCCCTCCTCCTCATGCACCCTCCTGCATCAACTACCCCTCCTCTCACATCCTGTACTTTCCTGAGCTAGCCATGCCATGCCCTGTCCCGGTCGTAATGCACCGTCTCCGCCCCGGCTAACACCCCTTCACCACCCACATCTATCCCACACCATCGCCATCAGGCCATCCCCCTCAACCACCCCCATCCTCCTCCTCCTCCTCCTCCTCCTCCTCCTCCTACTCGTCCACCCCATCCTCCTTCCCACCGCCCATCCTACTCATCCTCCACCTCACCACCCCTCCCACCCTCGTCCCACCCCCGGCTCGCCATCCGCGTTTTTTTCTCTCTCTTTATTCTGCGAAAATATTCAAAAGAGTTTCAGATGATGGTGCATGACGATCTTTCGCCACGACGCGAGCCGGAAGGCAAGCGTCGCGATGCCAGGCCCCTTGCCCGAATCTTTACGGGGCAGAGGGGGTCGTTCGGAAACGATTTAACCCCCCCCCCCCCGCCACCCTTTCGCTCTTAAGTGGCATCGACGAGCGTGTCTTTTCCTACCCTCTTCTACTTCTACCACCTCCTACGCGAACGCGCGAACCTCCCCCTTCCACCCCTCGGACTGACCTTTTTCTCCTGGTTCCCCGTATTTTTCAGTTTCGCTTGCCCCCCTTTTCCGTTTGTTTTTAATTGCACCGTAGGAATTTCGTCGCCGAGCGAGTTTAATTTCGAGTTAACGAGGCCGATGGTTAATTCGTCGCGCGAGGGTTAAACGGATTTTAACGACGATCGTTGCCGAGTTGTCGGCACCCGTTAAAGGATAAGTGGATTTCCTCGCGGATAGGGCGCTCGTAAACGCGTGTCGCCGCGGCGCGGGTCTGCCTTTTTTTCAGACGTCTCGACATTTTATTCCGGATTGATCCCGCGTTTACGCGCCCATCGCCCGGCTCGTTCGCGCCAAGGGTCTCGCTGCCACCAAGGTTTTACGGCACCTTGACAGCGTTCGCAGACGGTTGTGCTCCAACTGACAAGTTCTCCTTAACATCATCGGTTCACAGCGGACTGGTTCCCACTCGCACTGCTTAACAATCCGTCGCGATGGGGGATGAAAAGCGGAGGGAATCGCTTTTTCGAGAGTTCACTGGGTTGTACAGCGATCATTAATAATCTTGTACAGAACACCTCTTAGCGGTAACGCAAGAGTCTAATGGATCCACCGTCGCTACTTGCGTACCACCCGTGCGCTTGTCGTCATTGCTACCTATGTCCAATGTTCTGCTGGTCCTGCGACACGTGTTGCACGGAAAGCCCACTCGCGGATCTTGCGAGGCGAGGTCACCGACTGGTGTGGCCGAAGACAGGCAACCCCCCCCCCCCGATTGTTGAGGTTACGGATCGGTGTCAAGTAGGCACCCTATGCCATGTGCGGCGGCCCATTCAGTCGTTCGTTCATTCAGAAATATCCTGCCTCCTCTCTCTCTCCTCGCCATTCAACAAGTAGATCATCGAGCCTATGCAGCACCCTCTACCGTCGGACCTACGCAACTTCCAAAGGTTACGAGCTGACTCGGGGGTGTTGTTATGCAATAAATCCGAGCTCCCGCGGGCCTCCTTCGAAGGGACGGGTCCTTCGAGGGTGCGTCGCTATTCAGGGAGCCGGGAGTCGACGACCCCTGGCCCGACGGCCAGGAATTTTGACGATTCAATTACTCGCGGCGATAGGGGGGGATCGTCGGGCGGGGCGAGACGCGACGATGTGTTTTTCGGGGTTGGGCTCCTTTGAGAACTCGCGAGGGGGGATCCTCCAGCCGTAATTGGGATCGGCGGCAGAGTGGATCGATCGTCAACTCATGCTCGGCAATTGCTTGGCCCTCCAACCCTTGGAAAAAATCAGGGAGGCACTCGTGCGTGCCATCGGATGCGATATACCGCGGATTCTCTGAGTTCTGCTAATCCCGGGAATCGATGCGGAGTGAAATGTCTGAAGAAGTTGTAGACATTACATACGGAACACTGACCCCACGAAGAGAGAATACCAAATCGCTCCCACTTGCAATCATTCCTAGCGACTTCCTCTAAACAGAATAGACACGCAGCCTGCGTCAGAGCGAGGCATTAGTAATACATGCAAAGTACCTGCAAGTAACACGGGGGTTGAAAAGTGAACGTCGCGTTGAGCCGCCCACTTAGTCAAGCGTTCGAACTTCGCGACATACCTTCTATTATGGTAAAAGCCATAGTTAAGAACTTATCACCCGATCTACGCCCTACAAAACCGAATAAGAGGCACGTATTCCAGATGTTTCCGTTCCAAACGCCGACTTCACACCCTCCCTCGGCTCACGTTTCGCGGCAGACCTCGCGCACCGTTCCCTCCCTTCGTGCTGCCAAACTGTACCAAGCGCGTTGCATTCCACAAGGTTGCACAGCCCCTTGGAATCCCACGAGATCACGTCGCCCCCGCACGCAACCCCTTTGATCGGTAACCAGCGATTACGCAAGGGGGGGGGGGGGGGCGGCGCGGGAGACGTCGCGCCTCGGTGTCTGCCGAAAGGGTTGCTCTAGCGTCGAATAAATTTTTTTCCGCCGACGTCGACGACGTGCTATGTTCGTCTCCTCCCGCGGCGGACGGGAGTGGGGGTCGGTTGGTCGGCGGCCGGTATTTTTAGAATTCAGCATTAATTAAATAGCTTGGGAGAGAAGAATGAAGCCAGTGAGCCGCGAGTGGCGAGCATCCGGGCGATGTACGAACGAGCGGGCGATTTCGCGCTAATCACTAATCAGAGCGGTTCATCGGGATAGAGCCGGCCAGCCGACGGTGCTCGCCCAACCCCCGGCCGCCACCCCGCCCCCGCCCCCTTTTAGCACTGATGTCAGCCATGGCCAACAACAACACAACAACAACACAACACGGTCGGCATGATTATAATAAGTGATCGCTTGGATACTCGATGTGTGCCAAACTGGAAAGCTTTCTGCCAGGTGGAATAATGGGCTGCCGCACAGCCGACCGACGTCATTGTCACTCATCACGGTCTGATCACTGTCACTGTCTACTCGACAAAGCCCTTTTGTCCGGCAGCCGATGTAACCGGCTCTCTCCTGAACCTAACCGGAACCCTAGATTCCCCAATAACGAGGCGGCGGACGCTGCTTCTTTCTCCGCGCTCGCTTTTTTCCCTCCCCTTTCCTCGTCTCTTTTTTTTCTTTCTTTTTATATAGAACGCTCGCGTACCGTAACGCCGAGGATTATGGTAATTCCTGCGCCGCGACTCGATACACCCCCGGTCGCCGTTTCTTTCACCCATCCCTCCTCCCGATGAAAATCGTGTTGGGTGGTCTCCTTTTTCCTCCCGTTTCCGGAGGGGCACGAGGATCGCGGCGGATGCGCGGCCACGTTCCCTCGGAATTCTTTGTCCGGGGGTGGTGAGTCGGATTGCCGAGTGACGAGAGAAATCGGTAAAGGACGGCGACGCGAGCCTCGTGCCCTTTTATCGATGCGAGCTCCAAGGAGTCGCAGCGCGGCGCGCTCGGCCGAAAGAGCGGTTGCCTTCGTGCAGGCGCGCGTCGCTGGCAAGCAAGGAATCCTCGCGAAACACTGTGCACGCTCGATTGGAAGTCTCGGAGATTGACAACTTATTTCAGAGATGGAGATGCGCACTTATTCCATTCGAGCCTGATTCGCCTCGTTTCCTTCACCGCGCTCGCGCACGCTATTACCGAAACTTTCTCCGACGACAACCACCCCCCATTCGACGGGGCGAGGCACCGAGAGGAAGACAGAAATTCCAGCTCCTTGCAGGATAATTGCCGACCTCGGCGCCGATACTCGGTGCCCCACTGGGGAAAGAGAGAGTAGCGGGCGGTGCCGGGGGGTGAGGCCGGTGAAAGTGTAACTGCGCGGCGACCTCTAATCAAGAGGTATCACCCCGCGTGAATCATCTCATCCCCGGGGGCCTTGAAGCAGTTCCGAAGTTGCGGCACGAAGAAAAGCAAACCGTGAAGCGTGGCGCGAACGATGGATACACAAGTGGGCGAAGGGTGGCGAGAAGGAGACGGGGCGCGGGAGGAGGGCTCGGGGTGGCACGGAGGTCGAGAAGGGTGGAAGGGGAGGTGGAACAATTGTGGCACTTTGCAAATGCATAGGGAACTCGGGGAAGCAGACACGAAGAAACGGAACGGCGAGCAACGGGACCGTAAGAGAGGGAAGAAGTCTAGGCCACTAGTGGTGAAAGCACCCTCTCTCTCCCCGTCCCACCTCTCTCCCTCATCCTCCAGCCTCTCCGCTCCCTCCCCGGGGCCCCCCTTCGTCTCATCCTCCTGCACCTCCTCCTTCAACTTCCTCCCCCGTCCGACGTCCCCGCTCCCCCTCTCGCTCTCTGATTCATTCAGCACAGTTGCCTCTGTACGAGGCTCCTTTGCGGAGGTGGAAGCAAAACAACTCGAGTGGCCCTGAACTCCATAATGGCAGCGGTCCATTTTTTTCTCTCCTATCGCACACTTTTCCGCGCATTGTTCGGCGGCGAGGTGCACGCGGCCCGAAGGGTAGAAAGAGAGGCCGCGGGGCGGACGGGAGGGGGGGGGGGGGGTAGGGGGAGGGAGGAAAAGAGAGATCACCAACTGCCCCCCTCCGCGATCCCTCTGCTAGTCATGCCCCTGGTCGTGGTGGTCGTCGCCGTCGTCGTCGTCGTCTGCTCCTTCCTTCATCCTGCTGACCAACTTCGCCCGAGCTATCCCCCGTTCTTCCCTACCGCTGTCCCGGGATCTTTCTCGGTGACCCTCTTAACCCTTTTCAACCCTTCCGCTCGGCTCGCCGACGATTCTTTTGAAGGGCTTATGAATAACTTCTCCCGCCGCGTTAAACGGAAAAACGAGCGGCATTGTTTACGGAGAAAGGGGTAATACCTTTCGTACCGAGACTCTCGTTGATCGCCCGCTTTTATTCATGACACCACGCTCCGCGGAAGACTCGCGGGGAGAAGCGAACGGAAACAGTGTCGCGAGCGGAGCCTCGTCCCGCCAATGTTCCCCATGCTTGTCTCCCCGCGAAACCCACCGAACGGGCCTTTGTTCCCGCGGGCAAGTCCGACGTATACACGTGCATACCTTACGTATCGCGTAAACGGGAAACTGGGTGGCGGCTGGGCAAAAGCTTTCGCGTTTTTCAAAAGGTTCGGCGATGCGTCGCCCAGCCACCCTGCGAGATCTTCTTAAGGGAAAGGTACCTTTATAGGAATCTCGTTTGGCTGACTTTCGCTCCGCGTTATTGTCCGTTTATCAACGGCCGTATCAAAGGGCGAGTGTCGAGTGCTCGAGTTGCTTTCGGCCTCCAGGACCGATTCGTTTTATCGATAGCTCGCACGCGGATTTTACAAGCGCCCGGAGTGTTTGCAGCTACTCTTAAACCGTACTCTCCCTCCTCGCTCGGACGAGCCGCAAAGTTTCGAGGACGTCTAGGCACGGTCGCAGCTTCGGCTTTCTAATTACAATTCGATCCTCAAAGCTTCCTCCCCCCCTCCCCCTCCCCGTTAATGACACCGCAAATCCTCCACGCGACCCGTTTCCCATCCGTCGATCTCTCGGCGCTCGAGCTCCACATCGTGGGGTGGCGTGGAAATAAAAACAGCGACTTTTCCTTGTGCGCCAACTTTCGCGGGGGAAAATCGCTTGAAGTTACGGGGATTCGGGAAAAGTTCGGGGCCTCTAATTTACATACACGCCGCACCCCTTCCTTCCGCGTAACTTTGAAACTAGTCGCATCGACTTCCCACAAAGTCGCACATTTATATATCGATCCACGTAACCCAGACCGTCGAGCTCGCGTCCAAAGCAATTAGCGATTAGGGTAATTGTGGGAGAGTTGCCGCACGTTACGCAAAATTGTCACCGTGTCTAAATTTTGCAATGAAAATGTTTTCCAAGGACACATATTATTAGTTCAACATCTTGTGATTCTATTAGCATTAAAGAAAATCAAAATTTTAATATTTGTTACCTTTAAAAAATTGAAACTAAAAACATCCTTTAGTAGGAGAGATGCCGCACATGCGGGAGTGGTGCCGCATTTCGAAAAACGTTTAACTTTCGATTTAAACTTGTTAATTCTAACTTTTTATATAAAAAAAAAATAGTAAAAACAAAGTAAAATGAAACATTATTATTTTATACAATTATAAAATTGGAAAATTAAATGGGTACGGTAGGTACAGATATTGTTTCTGATTTTCGAAATTTAACATTCTTTTTTTCTTCCTCCCACATTAGTTACACATAGTGTTATACAGGGTGCATGTTTCATGCAGCCACTTTTTACATTTTGGACAAATAATCCAGTCAGCCTTGGATTTCGTGGTATAATAATTCTCCCCACACTCAACACAATTGTTCGTATCTAAATAATTTGCCTTGAGATACCACGTTAGCTATTTTAAAAAACTTTCTTTGGTATTTTAAACATTAAAAACTTTGCCGTTTCGTTGAAGAATCATTGCCGGAACGTTGCAGGACTACGTATTTATATTGTTGCCGCAACTTTCCAAAAATACACGCCTGCACTATTGCACAGGGCGGACAAAGGGGAGTTAACCTGCAATATTGCGGTGCAATATTGCAATTTCGCACCGCATTATTGCCGAAGAGTTGCAGGATCATTGCTACAATTTTGCCGTTTCGTTGAAGAATCATTGCCAGAACGTTGCAGGAATACATATTTGTAATGTTGCCGCAACTTTGCAGAAATACACTCCTGCAATATTGCGAAAGCGGACATAGGACTGAACCTGCACCGTCCCTACAATGTTATGGTGCAACATTACAATCTTGCACCGCATCATTGCGGAAACGTTGCTGCAATGTTATGGTGCTGTGTGGGTAAAAGTGCGTCTATCCGAAATGTCTGGGAGAGGCGCCGCACTTTCGTATTTCCACATGCTATGACGAAAGTAACATGTTCTGCCAAGCAAATATTTTAAAAGGTCCCTTTAATGCATTACAAAAGTTGTATCAAGAAAAACTATGAATTTTTAGCTACTCTTGCTTGGCAAACTGACCCAAATCGACAGCCTCAAATAAATAAAATCGGCAATGGTGTGTTTTATTACCGACATCCCTGAAATACAGATAGTGCGGCGTCTCTCCGAGTGCGGCATCTCTCCCACAATTACCCTACCATCCGAACCCCGAAATCCCCGCGATTAATCGATCATTCCCTTAACTTTAAAAGCCCGCGATCCCGTCGAAAGATCCGCTACCCCTAGGAGAAGAGGGACAGGGATTCGGCGGAACGTATTCCGCTGCACGCGCGTTCCAGTTTCCCTTGGAGCGAAAAAAAACGCTCGGGCCGTGTCCGCCCGGCTGACCATTCACCTTTCTCCCTCTCGGGAAGGATTTGCATATACGCGACATTTCTCTGTCGAACGGGGAGGTTGCAGGGAGAAGGGTTAAACTTTGCACAGTTAGTCACCGTCCGCGGTGCCGAGCTTTCGGAGGTTGATGACATCTTTCCTCTCCTCCTTCATTCGCTCACCTACCCGTTCCCTCCCCCGGGCTTCTTCGTCGTTCCTCCGCAGCCTCTTCCTTCGCCCCTTCCTTCGCTCCCCCCCCCCTCCCCCTCCTTCCTCCCCGTTCACGAAGTCGCGCGCACGAGGAGGAATCGTAGCCTCCTTTAAATTTGTTTCGTGCTTCGCAACTTCGAGGGAGCGAGATTATTACGCCGACTGAACAAGTTCCCCGGCGTTCCCTTTTCCGGCTAATTGCGCCCCGTGTTTCCACAATTAGGCCGAATTTCCGCGGCCCCTCGTGTTTTATTTTCGACCGGGGATACCGTCGGCGTGCTAACGCAGGGGTCCGAGGGGATTGTTAAATTTAACTCGTCACGGGCAGGAGGCTCTCCGGTATCGTACCGACGGCCGTGTTAATTGTTGACAGAAAGTTCGCTCCGCGCGATTATTCGACTTCAGAGGTGAAACGTCCGCGAGTATGTCCGACACTGTGTCGAATCGGAGAGGATGACGGGCTGGTGCTATTCTTGAGCCTTCTACAGTGCGTCCCTAGCAGGATGTTGCGGACGGTTCGCGGCGAAGTCTCTTGCTCGGGGAAGCTTGTGCAACCTTGGACCCTATCTCACAGCTTTCAGATCAAGTGTAGTAATATATTTTATTAATCGCAATCGCATGGACGCGACGGCTCGGATGCCTGGAGGTTCGCTTTTCTTTATTGTCCCACCTTCAACGGGACTATGCAACCGCCAGAAACCGCCACGCGACGGGACACATAACGCTTCTCCTCAGAAGTCTCCAACGTTTTCAAAAACTGAAGGAGGCACGTTACTTCTGCGTCGGACAAAGATTGTTCTGAATATCCACTGTTCTAATGGACATTTGAGACCTATCTCAGCACCTATGCCGTCTTCGTTCTTTCTCTTCTGCCTGCCACGCGACGTCCATGCGCAGCTAGGAGAGCAACAATGCGTCGTAAACACACCTCGGCTGGGCGAAACGAGCGCGATCGAGCGGTGAATAGAGACACACAGGAAACGCGAAAGCGGTTCCCGATCATCGGTGGCCGGCGATGCGTGTCATCGAGACCGATTATCTCGACTTTTGCGCGGGACGCGTCCAACACGAATCGCATTTCCTACGGCGACAGCGGCCGGGCGAGCGTGCAGGGACAGTTGAGCGGAAAAAAAAAAACGGGGGTACAAGCGACGGGAGGGTATGGGCACAGAGGGAGGGAACAATCGGCGAACATTGTTGCTTCCCTGATGCAGGCGGACGACGTTCCCCGTGTTATCGGTCCTTTCGACAAGCTGTTTTCTCGGTTACGGCGCCAGTCAGCCCTGACCGAAGCAGCCTCTCTGGCCGGCCTGGAGATCCAGGGGACTAAGGGCGAACAGGGGGATACGCGGACGGTCGCGCTGGACCGAAACTTTCGGGACACGAGAAGTCTATTCGAGGTACATCGGTAATTTATGGCGGCGTTCCACCATCCGCAGCTGTGAATAATTCCTGCGACTTGAAGTTGCGCGGCTGCTCTCGCTGCTTTGCGGTCGTGTTAACTTTGCAATTATCGGCGACCATGCGAGACAGTCGTCAGAGGGTATCTCGGTCCCCAGCGAGGAGATTCTTCGAGTTGTAAGTGTTCGCGACGTGGGAGGACTTTGTGCCTGTTGCTTCCCCGGGATGGAGAATTCTAGGATCTGTTGGGGATGCTTGGAGGTGAAAGTCTTTGCAGACTTCGAGTCGCGAGCTGTTAAGAAAAATGCGTCATTATGAGGTGCCGTGTTTAAGGCAGGCTCGCGGAGACAGGAGTTTTTGAAGATTTCCCACGAGCCACCGCTCTTCTTCCCGCCGACTTCCCAAAAGTCCCGGGGAATAATTCATGAATAGCAATTCAGGCCGGGTGAGAATGTCGCCGTTGAATTCATTGCAACGTTAAATGACTTTACTTAGGAAGCGTGGCATTTTGCATTCGAAAAAAGAGCTCGGTCCGGCGGGGTAGGGAGCGGGAACGATGCGCGGAGAAGAACAACCAGGAAGATTGTAAAACGAGCAGCTCGCTTGTCTGCTGTTTTACTTCCGTTTATCTTCGACTTCGGACTGTCCGTCCTCGTGAATTATTACAACGGTGCGGACTCAGACTTCTACTTTCTCGACGAACGGAGATGTTTTCGGAGCGTTCATAAGCAATGCAGCTTCGATTATAATTTCAAAATTACAATGCTAACGGCAGTTACAGTGGTTTCGTTCATCTATTATTATGTAATAATGAATAATGCATATCATTTCGTGTAATTTAAGTGAGGATTCAAATACGGGGAATATAAACTGTGGGGATGATGATTTTCAGTTATTTACCTTACCAGGTAAAATGGGGCAGAACAGCCCCGAGGAAAATTCGAAATTTACCCCGATTATTTTGAAAAATTACCCACAACTTCCCCTTTTCAAATGCCCCGTCTAATAAGTGCCGAGGCAGAGAGCGAGGGAGGGAAGCTCGTGGAGAGGAAGGAGCACGATTTAAAGCAAGAGGACTTCTCTTCTTGAGGAAGAAATTACAAGAGAAAGAAGTACATACTCCAAAAAGAGGGGGACGTCTGAAGAGAAAGATATCGGTAAGGAAGAGGTCTCGTGGAAAGAGAGCCACAAAGAGGTGGAAGGGAAGCGTGAGGAGGGCTTCCACCACTCGAGAAACAACAAATCCAAACAGTAAGACACTTAAGAAGAAGGAACCTCAACCCTAAACAAAGATAAGTTTGATCATGCTCCTCTCCGAGGTGAATCAGACTCCTGCGACCATTTGCACGCGTATTACCCATAACACGTGGCTATCAAATAATCACAGAGAATCGCAGAAAAATATCAATCGCGCTGGTATATACTCGAAGGCAGATACTTTCGGCCATTAACGATGGAAAACGAGAATCCACTAGGTGACCGCGATTATCCTAATATCCCGTAGTCGCGGCAGTATTATCAATCAAGTTTTTCGCTGGAGCGGCGGGGCGCGCCAAGGGAGAAGCCGTGCTGAGCGAGCGAGCGAGCGAGCGAGCGATACATCATAGCCTGAAATCGGGGAAAAACGTGTATCCCGTGGAAAAGCCCTCAGCCGTGGTGTTACGCGTTCCTTTTAATTACTTTTCCTTCCACCGTCACTCGAATCACACCGCGCTCCCCCCCGCCCCCATCCCCCCTCGCGATCTAATTATTTTAATTAAAACGCTCGACGTCACGATGCTATTTCGCGGGGTGGCGTCGCGGGCTGATAAAATTCGCGGACAAGGTCCATCGACGCTATCCGATACTTCGGAGTCCCCCGGGGGTGTTGACGGAGGCTCCTCGTGGACGGGAGAAGAATGGCGAGCGCGAGGATTTCGCGAAAGCCGTGCCGGCCCGAACACTTGCCGAGGGCCGCGAGCGCGCGATAAAGACGTAGCCTTGTTATTATTATAATTCCATCGGCAAACATCGGAGTCGCGGCACCGTTGACCGGGTCCTCCCGTTGCGCCCCATCCTTTCGGAGCTCTCACCGTCTCCCCCATCTATCTGTGGTCACGGTGTCCGGCGAGAGGAGTCGAAGCGTTGCGAGAGCAACGGGAGGGCAGACAGAGAGAAAGAGATAGAGAGAGAGATAGAGAGAGAGAGAGAGAGAGAGAGAGAGAGAGAGAGAGAGAGAGAGGGGGGAGCGGGCGAGACACGGAGGGAAAAAGGGATCGAGCAAGAGGGTCGAAGAAAGAAGGAAAAAGACGAGGAGTCAGGGGGAGTCAGGGAGAACCAGGCTGCTGGTGCTGCTGCTGGTTGCCCGCGTCCCTCGGTGCTTCTGGTTGCTGGCTAGCTTGCTGTCGCTACTATCATTGCTGGCACAAGCAAGCAAGCAAGCGAGCAAGCAACGGGTGGGTATGTAGTGCTGGTGCTGGCTGCTGCAGGAGCGGCTACGCGCTCTCCTCTGAGCGCGCGCGGTAAACAAAAACTCCACGGCGACGTTGTCGGATCTTCCCGCTCTCCGGGGTTCAGGGCCTTCCTCCCATTGGCCATCGCCGGATTTTTGTCCCTCTCTCCTTCTTTCTCTCGCCTTCCCTCCGCTCTCGCGGCTTCCTCCTGCCACCCTGCCCTCCTGCGCCACCCCCCCCCCCCTCCCCCTCCCTCTCCCGCCCCCTGGTCCACCTGCCGCCGCACTCGAAACGGCCCCACGGCTCGCGCGCGCGAGCAACGGCGGGGCTGCGAAGGGACGGGGGCAAGGGACCGAGAGGGGGGCAGGGTGGAGGGGACGCCGGGGAGGGGGGAGGGCGCAGGAATTCCCTCTCCCCTAGTTTTCAGCCGGGTTCGCGGCGCATCGTCTCCCACACCAGCGGCCAGCTTTCATGCGTGCACTCGCGCACACGTCGATCGGGAGCCTGTGTGCGGGCGAGCACACGAGCAAATCGATTCGTGTTGGTCGGCACCGATGCACGCGCACACGGGCCGCGAGCGAACTCGCGGCCTGTCCCTGCACGGTGGCGCGCACGTGAAGGGGAGACCGGGTGTCGGTGAACGATGGCTAGAATGAAGTTACATCGAATTTTTTTGGCCCCAGTGACGTCGCTAAGTTCGGGGACCAATTAATGCAATCGACGATGACTCCTATCGGTCGTTCGTGGGTTCCACTAACTCCGAGTCAACGCTCGAGGGCCTGTGGCTTTGTCCACCGCCGTTAATTACGAAATTACGAGCTCCTGGTTCTACTGCCGAAGGTGCGCCCGTTCGATTCAGGGGACGAAAATTGAATCCAATAGTGGCGTGCACTTTGGACCAACATCTTCCTCTGAAGGAGACACCGGTGTAATTCTATTTGATAGAGTTCGAGAAGGTGGGCAGAAGAATGCAGAACGTGTGATCGATGGGAAGAAATACGCGCCAATTCATTGATCCGGAGGAAAAAGCAGATCCTCGCCCCATATTCCCGCGACACGTGCGCGCGCGAGCGTGTTGTTTCGCGCGGGAACGCGTCAACGCGTGTGTGGCCACACACGCGCACGGCACGTAGGAATCGCGTCGCCTTTCTTCCCTTCTCCCTTTCTCTCCCCCTCTCGCCCCCCCCCCCCCCGCCCCTCCTCTTTCCTCCCCTCGAGCGAGAAAGAGAGTGCTCCCTCGTGCACTTTTGTATGTTTAAATTGGGTTGCGTTCTACGCTCGCGCTTCGAGCGTTAACCGAATCCTTAATTACTATTCTGATTGCGTTCCGGCTGGCACACGGATATCTCCGGCCCGCTCTTAATATCTAAAAGCGACCGAGAATTTTCGGGTCGCCCTGGCCAGTGCCGCGCTCGGGGCCTGCCTCTTAAAACTGACCATTCCCTTTAACGATGATCCACGACGAACTTTCGAATCTCCAATCAATCTCACACTTTTAGCAAAGCGGATTTCTAATTCATAGCCGACTATGAAAGAAGTGGCCATTCCTCTGCAATAACACCCCAAGAGCCGCGTTCTTCGCGGATGTATTTATGTTGCATTTCGTCGCGAAGGCAGCTGGACAAATCGACGATGAAACGTCATAATCGAAGAAAGAATTAACGGCGAGCCATTACGGTGCCCGGGGATTATGGTAATCACGAATTCGGCCCGAAAGGGAACCAGTTACGGAGCCAATGAATCAAAACGTCGCAGTTATGTCATCGATCGCATGCGATTTTAAGGACCGCCGGTTACGTCGGGGAGAAATCGAGAAACGCGGTTGTGTCACCGTTGATACGAAAATTATACACCCCGATGCGAGTTTTATCCGCCACGGTGTCCAGGTTCCGCGTACGTGTTCCAAGTAATTAGACGGGTGCCCGAGGAACAGCGGTTGATGGAAACGTAAAGAGGGCCGAAGCGTTGACCAGTCCGAAGTAGAATGAGCCATTATGGTCAGACATAATATGCCGACTTGGGCAGACTTTTCATAACGGCTGTTTTTGATGGGGTAGGTTATCCTCGATAGATAAAACAGGCCTTTTTTTCAAACGCAAATTGTAAAGTGATAAATAACAGTAGAGAGAACGTTTTCAAACGATTTCATTCAGCTTCGACCCTCTGTTTGTTTGTTTGTATGGTTCAAATCTGGCAACTCAAATTTAACCCACTTCCAACTATCCAATTGTCTTGAAACTTTGCAGGCGTGCGTAGTTTGGATGATAATACAATATTTAAAAAAAAAATTACACCCCGAGCGGGTGAAAAAATTACCCAGTCGTCAATAAATATAACCCGTAACCACAAATCCAAACGACTTGAAATCAGCCACTCGCGTTCTTTACGAAAACGACAAAAAGCCGCTCCGTTCGGGTGGCTAGTCGCATCGCGATTTGAAATTAAATAAAAGATATTTCTAAAGAAGTCAGAGCTGCGAAATGTAAATCCATAAACACTAAAAACTAGAAAATAAAAAATATATAAAAAAAAATTGTATGTTAAACAATTTTATTAAAAAAGCACTAAAAACTAAAAAAAAATTCTTTTCTTGTACTGCAATTTCGGTGGTGTTTTTTCACTTTAAATAAAATCGTGGAGCGGGATTTTTCAGAACAGAATATGAATCAATTTAATACAGCATCAAGCGTCGAAATGAATTTGTTGTGAGATACTCTGCTCCACGATTTTCTTTAAAGTGAAAAAACACCATCGAAATTGCAATAAAAGAAAAGAATTAATTTTTAGTTTTTAGTGCATTTTTAATAAAATCGAACATAAAATTTTTTTCATATATATTTTTTCTTCTACTTAGTTTTAATCGTTATTCTACGAGCTTTAACACAAAAAAAAGAAAAGTCTAAATATCTCTATGTACATAAAAGTTGTGAGTAAAAACGTAAAGGCGTGTACGCGGTGCACCGTTTGATGGTGAACATAAAATCTCGAAAACCGCTCCAACGATTTGGATGAAAATTTAATGAGAGATACCGAAAACCATTCCCTACGCTGTGTCGCGAGCAGATTTTCTAGATAAATTCTTAAAATAAAGATAAAAAATATTTTTCATACAAGAAATCGATAAAATCGTATTTCTTTCAACATAAAAATTGAATTATTTTTTCCTTCGAAAATCAGCTCGTGACACATCGTAGGGAATATTTTTCGGTATCTCTCATTAAATTTTCATCCAAATCGTTGGAGCGGTTTTCGAGATTTTATGTTCACCATCAAACAGTGCACCGCGTAGACGCCTTTACGTTTTTACTCACAACTTTTATGTACACAGAGATATTTAGACTTTTCTTTTTTTTGTGTTAAAGCTCATAGAATAACGATTAAAACTAAAAAAAAAAGTTCTCTCTACTGTTATTTATCACTTTACAATAAAATTTACATTTGAAAAAAGGTCTGTTTTAGGGCTATCGAGGGTAACCTACCCCCTTAAGGGTAACCTACCCCCTTGCGAAGACAGGAATTATAGTAATGGAATAAAACTTTTTTCTATTGATTAAACTATATTTCTACAGTAAATAAAAAATATAAAAGTTATAAAATTATTGCTATTAAAATGGTTTTGACGGCGATTTTGATGACGTGTTTAAAAATTCATGCCTCGCTCGTGCATGAGATTTCAGCAGTTGGACTTATCTGAAACCAAAAATACAAACAGATTCTTGATCAGTATGACTGTCGCTATGGCCGGTACTAGAATCAAGTATTTCTGTTGAGTCTAACCTACTTTTAAAATCGAAAATAGCACAGAAAACACAGCCGAAATACATTGATTCTTGTATTTTGACCGCCATTTTGTTAATTTTAAGGATAAATCATTTATTCTAGTACCGGGCCTTAGCGACAGTCATACTGATCAAGAATCTGTTTGTATTTTTGGTTTCAGATAAGTCTAACTGCTGAAATCTCATGCACGAGCGAGGCATGAATTTTTAAACACGTCATCAAAATCGCCGTCAAAACCATTTTAATAGCAATAATTTTATAACTTTTATATTTTTTATTTACTGTAGAAATGTAGTTTAATCAATAGAAAAAAGTTTTATTCCATTACTATAATTCCTGTCTTCGCAATAAATTCCTGAAAATCGCTGAATTTATCGGCGATCTAACCAGAATGACCCCTTAAGACCGTCCCATCGCCCCCCCTCGTTTGGAGGGTCCTCTTGCTTCTCGCCAGGAACAACTGCTGGATGGACAGTCGCTGGATATCACGGGGCGAGTGAATGACGCGGGGGAGACCGGTTCGATTAGTATCTTAATTGTAACTTTAATTGTGTTCCTTGTTTAGCGACGAAGTTATCCAATCACTTTCTTGGCCGTCGATGGAAGTGGCTAAATAGTTTCATGAAAGTGCCGCGATGCTAGAAGTTATATCGACTTAAGGCAACTTTCCTTCCCCGCCCCGCCTCGTTAATCGTTCGGTACGCGTTCCTGGCGATTAGCATCCGCGAGTACGCAGCCTCGTATCGATAATTACCATTCCTCGGCACCTCTGGCCGAATGCGCGCTCTGGGTGGGCCCGAAACATTGAAGTGTCCCGAAAATGCTTGAGAAACTTCGGCTGGCCAGACGTCAGGAAGGCAGCGCCGTCGATATTACGCGAGAGGAGAGATTACGGATGGAGAGTCGAGGAGGGCTCGAGGCGACAAGTGAGTCGCATCCGAGGGGACTTCTGGAAATCCTGGCGCTCGACGTGTCGCATCGACGGCGCTGGACCAGGCGGGAAGGAAGTTGGCGTGGCGGAAAAGAGGACGGAAACGTCTCCTGACGTCTGTCGAGGTGACGATCGGCATTACCGATAACCGATCCCCTTAAGTCGTCCAAGATAATTCCTGCGCTCCCCTCTTCCTCTCAGCGCCGTGCCGATCTTCCTCCCGTTCTTTCCCCGTGCCCCAGGATCGCGGCTGCCGCCGACTTTCCAGACTTTCGCTTATCGCTGTACGAAGGAAGCCCGGAAGTAGGTAAACGTAACGAACGATGCGAGCCAAGGCGTGGAATAACAATGAGCTCCGGAGGACGCGCGGGGTAGACGTCACGTCCGTGTTTTTACGCGATCGTGGACCCTTTAAACGCGTTAGAACGGCTGCTAGGGGGGGAAAAGTTTCAGTTTCAGGTGTTGAGAAGTTTGCTCGAGGAGCCGAGCTGAACATTCCATGCTGAATAGAAGTATCGATTCGCGGGATCGATCGGACGGTTATTGGGGAATATTCTATCGGGGGGAACGCGCGACCCTTCGATTTCAACGCAGATAATCAGAAATTACTGTAAGATTATCGGCCAAAGCGATGATACGAATTACCAGTTCTTTCCCCCAAGTAATCTCCTGTATAAACGCTGAGCAGCCCCCTCGCTCGCGGAAGAACGAAGTGGTAATTTCATCAGACGGTGAATCGAGCGCAAGCACCGCCCGCACAAAGGATACAATTGTTCGACGTTTCCATCTGCATGATTAACCGCGTTTCCGTTTTTACGCGGCCGACGCGGGCCGGGGCGCCGGGGGCTCGCCCTTTGAGACGTATTTGCGAATCTTCTACAACCGCGAGCGGCGGTCGGCCTGCGTGAAAATTTCGTCGATTAGGCGAGCGGCCGCGAGATCAAACATCCCGCGAAACGGTTAATTTCGCCCCACCCCGCCGCGGCTGGAATCGTTTCGCAAATATCCCGAGAAATCTCGTTCCCGTATCGTTGGAAAAACGATTCTTAGCCTCTGGCACACGCGCCAAGGCGATCCTCGCGGAGCATCGACGCCTGATGCAATCGAGGGGATCGCGGGGAGATTACGATTGCTATCGGCCACACCGAGAGCGACAATTCTTTCCTCCTCCTTTTTTTCATAGTTGCTCGCACACGGTGCTCGGCAGAGGCTGGAGGATATTTTTAGATTCACGGGGCGTGAGTCAGCGGCGACGCGATTCCGCGCGTAACGCGTTCCGTTCTCTTTTCGCGCGCGGAATATCTGTGCAAATACCGGCGACCTTGCACCTCGATTTACTTTCGGCGGCTTTTATCGAATCACGCCGGCCGCGGAGGTAGCGATAACGCCGACTGGCGCTGACAAAACCCGAGACGTTCGGGATCCCCTGGAATTTTAATGGCGATCGGGACTCGGGGTGACGCTTCGCAGCGCGATAAGTGTTCTCGGAGCGATGGCGTGCGGCCGTTTCGCAAGAAGCTGTCGCGAGGAAGTATGTATCTAGGGTTGTTAACTTTTTTTTAGGGAAAATATAGTAGTTTACGGCTGGTTGGCCACTTTTACAGTTTTTTATTTTTAATAAATTATGTGGGCGAAATATCATTAAAGCGGTTAGTATGTTTGATAGGGCATACATTTGGCTATCTGATTAAATTATTAATGTTGACTCAATGTGACAACAATTAAGGTAGTTTAATGTTTTTCTAACACCTTCCATGCTGGTCAACCAGCGCCATGATCGGGTTGGTTGACTTACAGTATGGGGTAGGTTGACTATATGTAGGTACAATCAATTAAGAAAATGTTATTAGTAACTTATCTCAGTGATAATAAAATAACACAATGTCACAAGAGTTGTTTCATTATAAAATATTAATTTCTTTCTTTCATATTTTACTAAGCTGAAAATTTTTTCCACTTAAACATTAATTATAATGTATTGATAACATAGTGTAAAGTTTAGGGTTGTTATCCCCATATCACCCTAACGAAAGGGGATAGAGGTCTGAAATTTCTCTCAGTGTTTTTTTGGGCAAAGAGTGCAAATTTGGTACACATAAATACTAAAATTGGTGCTGGGGCCGTTTTTCCTATGCTTACCCGGCTAGACCCTTTAAACAAAAAATAAAAATCGCTTTATGAATAACAAACTACTTATTAGTCAACCAGCCCTGACCGATAATTTTGACTTCAATAATCTATATAACCTTCAGTAATTTATGTATAAACAAAAATACTATGTCAATAGACCGTCTAATAAACAAACTTTAAAATAGTCCCTTAACATTTATTCTATTGTAACTATATAGAGCGTGAAAAGATAAAATCTTTAAGAAAAAATATTTACTTACGTAGTGAATTTTTCGACAAACGCTGATAACTGTTAAAAAACGTGCGATCACGAGGTCGGACATAAATGCATGGCATAGTATAAGTGACTTCTTTCTACAGTGAATGTTTCCGCAGTAGAGCATATGTCGGTGCAAAGTTATTAACAATTAGTCAACCTACCCCTTGAGACAACCAGCCCCGGTCTCCCTTACAATCTTAATATATAAAGCACCAAAGTTTTCGTGTGTTTGTCTGTCGCCTGAAAACTTTCGAACGGTAAACTCTGTGGTCACGAAAGCTGGTCCAGCTCATCATGCCTAATTAATCCAGATGAATGTGACTATTTTCACAAAAAAATAAATAAAATTTTTTTTTTATAAAATCTGAATCTAAATTTTCGGCGCAGCTGAATAGTAAAGCTAGTACTATATATTATACTATTGTTCGATTCAACCGGACGATCTCAAAGCGCGAAGGAGGGGAGGTAACAGTTTCTGAAAGTAGGAGTCGGACTTCAGAGATCTGAAGCGCAGATGATCGCCGCTCGGTTTCTACAATGCTAATGCCCAGGCTCCTTTCCACGGGTTTCTGCTACATTCTCGTACCCGCGCATCGGTTTAAACGATCGACAAGCTTCCATCAACTTCTCGATCTTTAATAAATGAGAGAAGAAAGCGTTTCCGTACTTGGAGATGGGCCCGATAAATCCCGAACCGGGGAAAGAAAAGAACAATTAGAAGCGGGTGGAAGGAGGAGAGAAAAAAAGGCTGCAGATTTCGCTGAGCCCCGCGGAGCATCCCGTGCGCGCATTTTAATTGTTTTCTGACGCGCGGCGAAGGAGCGCCGGTAACGATAGAAAGTCTGCGCCGCTTTGAGGCGACTTCGATGGCGGAGAGTGCCCTCGAGAAGCCTGCCTTGATTTAAATGCGTACGAGGACTTTGGTGGCGCTGCACCGTGCACTTGTATGCGTGCTACTAGAATAGCAATGGTGAGTTATTTTCAGGTGACACTTCGGAGAGGATCCGTGCGAGTAACGTCACTCATAGAGCCTCGCCCGCGAGAGCTAACTTCGCCGCTGCTACTCGGAGCCGTTAAAAACCACGCGGCTTATCTATCCATGAAAATCGAGCGGATAGGAGAAACAAGGAGTTCATCTCGCGTCTCACTGGCTGCGTCAAAAACTTAAGTGCCGTTTAAATTAATAACACCATAGGAGACGGAGCTGATAATTGCGCGATAGAATTACGTCTACACTGACTGTTCCCTTGCAGCAGTACCTATCCTTCGATAACTGACAAGCAACTGGCCCGTCGCTCTTCGAGCCTCCTCGGCGAAAACAATTTCACGCTATTATCGACGACGCGCTCGAGTTTGAAGTTCGTTACCGCCAGTCCGTGGAACTTTCCCCGGCCGGCGAAAACACCGGGCGCCCATTTTCCACGCGACCCACCCCCCCCCTCCCCCTCTCCGCTGGGAAACGCGGAATTATCGCGAGCGCGACACCGGGATCAGAAAATAATAAACGTCGATCAAAGTAAAAGCGTGCCCGCGCGAAACGCGACCGGTACGCAGGCAATTAATCCGACGCGGCCAATCTAGCGTACCGCGAGGGAACAAGAGAAAGCATTTCTAGAAAACGCACGGCCCCGCGCCGCGCTCCCAAAGCGAGCACGCATGGTCGAATACATAAATGCAAATAACACACGTGATGCCAGGCGGAGCGTACAAGTATCGCGCCGGGTAGGTACCTGTTGCGCGTCATTCATTTTGGTACTGATCCAGTCAGCGTTTGTTTGAAAATCAATCCGCCCCGACGGCCAGCTGATGAAACTGACCAATATTTGTAACCGGGTCGCGATCCCCCGTGACTCCGTTCATTGAGAACGAAATGGTACTTACAGCTTCGCTGTTTTGAATTCGGAGTCATTTTTTTTAGGATTGTTCCTGCATTCGGTAATGGGGGTGTTTTTAGATGAATCACTTTGTGTTAGGGAAATTAAGGAGGTAGTTCGGTGGGTGAATAGTTGGGGGGGGGGGGGGGGGGGAGGTTAGAGTATCTTTTGAGCCAGGATATTTTGAGGTAGGGTTTAAATTGTACTGTTGGATGCAAGAACGGCATTAGGACACTCAGGCCCTTTTGCATAAAAGGTATAATTAGATTTCTCATACTTTTTTACATATGCCCTCGAAATTTTATTGCTGTATTTTTTAAATAGACAGAGCTATGGTAAATTTTGTGAATCAATGTTGACCAGCTGACCCTGACTCGTATCTACAGTCGCGTTGAAAAATAAGTTCACACTTTTTAAAATCGCATAACTTTTTTAAAATTGGTCCAAACGACTTGAGTTTTTTTTTTTAGAAGCTAGCGGAATTAGTTTTCTGGGTGACGTGTTTCGTCGTTTTGAAAAAAAATGCACTTGGACCGAATAGCAGAAAAAATAGGAAAGGTCGTTTTTCAAACTTTTTTTGTGAGCCTGTAATGAAAATTCAAAAAACCCGTTTGTAGTAAGTTGTATACATGCCTAAAATTTCATAAAAAGCGGTTAACGGTGCTCTGAGTTATAAACGCTTAAAGATCGCGGAATTTCAACCTTATTCTGCGATTTTTAAACGTGTGTAGCTCAGAGCAACGTTAACCGATTTATATGAAATTTTCAGCATGTATACAACTTACTTCAATCTGCAAACGGGTTTTTTGAATTTTCACTACAGGCTCACAAAAAAAAGTTTAAAAAACGACCTTTACTATTTTTTCTTTTTGCTATTCAGACCAAGTGCATTTTTTTCAAAACGACAAAACACGTCACCTAGAAAACTAATTCCGCTAGCTTCTAAAAAAAACTCAAGTCGTTTGGACCAATTTTAAAAAAGTCATGCGATTTTAAAGAGTGTCAATTTATTTTCCGACGCGACTGTAAAGCCAAACAAACATCGAGCTAAACATGACACGATCTGTGACTATTTTTATGACCATATTTTTCCAAAATTCTTTACTCTTTTCAAAAAATAAATAAACAATAAAAGATATGGTTAAAAAACATTTTTTTATGCAAGAAAGGCCTAAGAGGGCTTTGATTAAGATTAATTTCACTGCATAATTTATTACATAATTCCGATTGTAATACTGCAACTACAAAGGACATATATCAAATTTTTAAATATTATAGACGGCTTTACAACAACTTTCCTGTGTATAAAAAATATCTTCCTAATATTTACAGATACTTTTCTCGAAACTGACTTTTGGCACTGAGGCCCTTTTCGCATCCAACTGTACAATTCTTAATTCATAGGTTCAGAATCAAAATTGATACCTAACAGAAGACGAATAAATAATCGCCAATGCTTCTAACAGTATTACCCAGTACTTTTCCCTGTCTAAAATTCTACTAGAATCTCTTGTCACATCGAAGTGGTAGACAGCGTCGGTGCCGAAAATTGCTCTCGAAATAAATTGCCCGTGATCGTTCCCGCGAACGTGTTTCTAATCGTTTCGATGTATATTTAGTGCGCGGCGCGTCTAATTCGGCCTCGGTTCAGCGAAGAATGACTAATTCGACGGATCGTAGACGCACGCGAACGGTGTTGGACGTTTCGAAGCTATCCGATCGAAGAAGGGGAATTTGACCCCTTGAACTGGATAGTGGTCGCAGAGCAGAAAGACCACGCCGAGTATCGGAAGCTTTGGCAGTGGCTCACGGTCAACTAGATCGGGGAAAAAAGTTGCGCCTGGTGGCGCGCTGCCAGAATTACTTTGGCAGCGTTAAATTAATTTCAAGTTGCTCGGACGTTTCTTTGTCCGTTCACCCCCTCCGCTTCTCCATCAACTGGCTCTCAACGAGGCTCCCTTTGGTTTCGTCCCTTGGTTGGTAAAATAATGCACAGTTCAGCGTTAAAAAATCAGCAAACAAAACGGGGTTGAATTTTTACCAGCACTGGGTGAAACTTGAGGAGCTCCCGAGAGCCAAGGTTATAGGCAGACAACGAAAACAGGGAGGATGACCCCTCTCGGTCCTGAAGAACCGTCGACGTGAATGCTTCGTAAAATACGAGCGACCTTTCGACGGTAACGCTGCAGTTTTCCAGGTAGATGATCGGCACGATCATAAATCACGTAATAGTTTAATTAGCGCGCCTCTGGGAGTGGAAGGTGTCGGTACGGGGGTCAGGAGGAGAAGGGCCGCGACACAAGGGGTAAAACGGAAGGAAGAATCGCTTAATTCGCGGTGGGAGCGGGCGCGGCAGAGCTCGCCCCGCTCGGATATGTAAATTTAATAACGCCAATTTGGTGTGGGTGTGCAGCGTCGTGCAGGACAGTTTACATGTGCCACGGTGTGCATTATGCATGCGTATTGTGTGCACCTGTTGCCCCAAATCAAGGTTCGCCTCTTGCGGAAACCTAATGCCGCATAATTGTGCTTTGAGCGCAAACAACGCGGGCGACAAAAAAAGAACGGCGCGGCGAGTCTCCGCGTTATCTTGCTCATGCGATATTAATGAGGCTCATTTTCATAAATGCCCCTGCGGCCTGCATTAAAATTTATATTACTTCGAGACCGCGGCGATCGCGGCTGCCAACCAGTCGTCCCATACTTCGTGGGCCTTGTTCCGCTGAAAGGTATGCGCGTTCCGGGGGTGGAAAACTGATAATGGTAGAAGAATCATTAGTTAACTTTACCCGCAGGCTAAAGTAACAACCAAATATCCGCAGAGCCACGTGATTCGCACAAATTGCTATCTACAATCCGCAGGAACATGGCGGATGTTCCGTCAGTAAGAGGCACAAAAGCTCGAGGAAGATTGCCGGCCCTAAGGCGCGATCCAGCTCACGATCGCCGGACTCCTCTCGGCGATCTAGAGAGAGAGTTGGTAACTAGCTCGCGAGGAAGCCGAGAAAGCGGCGAGCTTCCGTCGAAATACGTTGGAAACGTGCCACTGGACCACGCCTGAACGCCCAGCATCTTAGAGCCGCGTCTTATTCTCATCGTTTAATGGCCACCGATCACGAATGCACCACGCGTACCATTCCTCTTAAATGCCTGTAATTCTGCCGGCGGGCCCTAGAGGATGGTATCGGCCCGATAATCGCATCCTGCGTTAATAGGCGCGTATTTTAAAGGCGCCGCGGCACGTCGGGAAAAAGAGGGGGGGAGGGGGGGCGGGAAAAATCGGTCGGGCGATTTATGCGCGCGAGGCGACGGGAAAATTAAATTTGAGCGACGTCGGCGCGCATAAATACGCCGGACCAGAGGGCTGTTATTACGATAAATCAATCCTGCCGCGATCCCCGTGATAATTGATACCGCCACGGGCGTAGCGCGGTTAATGAAACGTATTCGCGGGCCGATTTCCGCGGCGATCGATCCACGATTACCCTGTCGCGGGACGGAGGACGTTTTGCATCGCGGCCGAAGCGATTCTTGCCGGTGGATCGGGCGCATCCAGCTTTCCACGTGCCGCTGAAAAGTGTGTTACCGATCGACTGAAATTCCGCGGGATCTGGGCGAGGCTGCGGCAACTCCGGCTTCGCATACGCATGCAGGCCGCCAAGCTCATTGCACCGTGACAAACAGCCGGGTCCGGGGCATCGATGTTAACTAACGCGGGTATCGAAGTAACCGGGCGACCGATGAAAGCCGCGCACGGCATCGAAACCGATCCTGTCGGAAGCCGTTCCCGATCCGAGAGCGCGATTAGAGGAGTTACCGTTGATAACGGCCGGATGGGAAGAGCCGCGGGTATGCGGAATATGGTATAAAAAAAAAGAGGGAAGCCTGATAAGTAGCGTGGAGGAAGGAGAGACGGGTCATGGAGGAGGGAATCACTTGGCTGCAGCCTCGAGATTCCAAGTCGAAGGGCTCCGCGGCTCTGACCCTCGGTGGCGAGAAAATTCAGTCCTATAAAGCAGCCACCTGTGCTCCGGAATAAATCCAAATTATACAGACAAACGGACCGTGCCGCGGAAGGGGTTAAAAATAAATCCCCCGGCAAAAACTCGGAGCCTTGCGGGATTCCTTCCATCAATAACCGGCACGGGAGGGAAGGTTGCTTAGGTATGATTAATATCGAAGAGGAATAAAACGGTTGCCCGCTACGCGCTGCCCGACGGAGAGCAGGCCGCGCCGCGCCGTTTCCCTGGGCGATCGGTTCGCCAGGCTAGGGAACGTCCGCGGCAACGGACGTCGGATGTTTCTGCATACCGCGGCGACGTGTCGGCCGCGCGCGTGCACGCAGAAGTGGAAAGATGCCCGGCCGTGGCTCGGGCGAAAGAAAGGCGAGAGGAAGGCAAGGCTGACCGGCAGTCCTAGAGCCGGTACACACGGGTGATACGTCGTACACGGAGTTTGTGTGGTGGTCGGTGTGCGGCCGTTGGCTATCTAGAATCTAGATGATGGCAGTGAGCTTGACCGAGTGGCGCTTCGCGAGGCCGGCCGACGCCCTTCCTCCTGCTTGCTTGCTTGCTTTTTGCGCAACCTACACTTACACGCTCTCCTTCTCCGCCCCTCTCCTTCGCCCCTCCGCGTAAGACTGTCCTTCTCGCGCGCCTTCATCCCGTCTACACTTGAGAGCACCATTACATCTCCTCCTCCCCCCACCCCCCCCACCCCCCCACCCCTCCTCCGGTCCAGGTCCCCGACCGTAATCTCGGCGCGGTATTAGTTTTCATATCGGCTCGTACTTACAATATTAACGTAATATCGCTCCACTCGCCTTTCCATATTACTGTTTTATCAACGCTGCCCCGGGGATGTTGGGTCGCGAATGATGCCGCGCCGCACGGCCGCGAATCGAGACCGCTCGTTTCACGGGCATTCGCGCGAGGCTGAGAATAGATGGCTGATGCGGTTCGTGGAAGAGAAGGATTGAAGGACTGTAATGGGGTACAGGTTAATGTCGTTGCCGATCGAGTGGGGGCAGAGGTAAGTTGGGTTGAAATGGTGCTTCATTTGGGAGCAGGGTTCCACCTTTTTATCCACGCGATATGGGAGACGGTGAGAGCAGGTGGAGTAGATTTAGCATTTAGATTAGTCGATCTCGTTGGTTATTCTAAATTTATCACTTCCTATCGGTTCGTCAAGCATTTTAGCCACGTCGATCGCGAGACCCGCATAGCTCAGGTGTTCCAGATGAAGAAACCTGTGAGTATTCAGGTGAAGAACCGACGGACACCATCCTGGAGTCGTGAGGACCGCATCGCCCTCGGCGATGCTCGCCACGCCACACGGAAGCTGCTGCCCAGTTCTAGGATACAGCTCGGCATTCAGATTTCCTCGGCTGCATCGCCGCGAAATCACCCGTCCTCCATTTGCTCCCGTTGCGATCCACTCGCGAGCAACGCCCGTCGAGCGATACGGCAGCTTTTCAACAACGACACCGTCCCATGCCGACCGCGAATGCGCCCCGTGGAGACAGCTCTCTGGAAGAGGGCTTCTCCGGCGGGGCTGTTGATTTTCGTAGGAGAGTCCCCCTGCCAGGAGAAACGGCTACGTTGTTGCGTCCTACGTAATGGCTGGACGGTGTCTCGGGTTTCTTTGCGTTCCTCGAAGACCAGCCACTCTCGTTGATCCGCGATAAGAACCGATCGGCGCTCATCGCGGGTGATTTGTATGTTTGCACTGGAGCGGGGTAGCCTTACAAATTATCGGCGAGTATGATGGGTATCTTTACGCCGCCGTGAAAGTGGCTGCCCTCGCGGTGCTTCTTTTGCCAGCTTGGATACGTTTCAGAGAGAAACGGATTCCGCTTGCGGCCGCGCGCGCCGTCGCTGCTTAGAAACTTCACCGACGGTCCCGTGGATCTTTCACCGCCGATACGGTTTCTAGCTCGGATCCGTCGGGCAGTGCCATCGACTCCTTCTTGCGGTGGAATCCGAGGCAAGGTGCTCGAGCACCGATTCTACGAAAGGCAGAGGGCGTTCACAATGAAAACACCCTGCTAGCAAAAGAATAAGACACCCCTCTCCCCCACGGGTGTCCAAGCCGCGAATCCTCTAGTCCCTCGAGCGAGCCAGGACGAGCGATTCGTCGAGGAGCCGGCAAGGACACGCGGCGACCCTGCTGCAGGGCGTGAAACACGAGGCTGAAATTACGGTAAGTTCATTAACCATCGAGCAACGAGGCGATACTTACGCACGCGATAGGCTGGGGCACACCGCAAGAAACCGATCTGTCCCCCTGGTCGGCGAAGAGCAAAAAGTCAGAGGAGGAGAAAGAAACGGCGCTGGAGACTAAGGCGAAGAATGGTGGAAGAAGAGAAGGACGAGGTGGAGGCTGGGGAGCAAGAAGACGAAGTAAAGTGGCAGAAGAAGTAGAAGATAGGAAAGGAGTGTGCTCTAGCGAGGTGGGAGTGGGGAATAAACACGCGCACGTACACACCTGCCTGACCCATACATACCCCGGATCCGTGGCTCCACACACGAGACGCGCTATAATCCACCGACTGATTACTCGGTCGTGTCGTGCCCGCCCATTCTCCGCTGAATTTTTCCTGCTCCCTTTCCACGTGTCCCCCTTTTCTCCGCGGCGGCTCCGGATCGCCTGGATCTTTTTTCTTCCTCCGGCCGCCCCGGTGTAACCGTTGTAATTAGTAGCTATCCCCGTTTAAACGTCCGTGGCCGTGTGCACATACACCGGGAAAGTACGCGCGCTCTCGTTGCGGCCGAGCGAAAGGGGGTGGTTTGTCGGGGGAGAAAGGGGGTTGGCAGGAAGAACGGCCGACACCGCGGGAAAGACAGAGAGAAAAAGAGGGAAAAAGAGAGAGGGGGAGAGAGACAAAGAGAGAGAGAATGGAAGGTACACAGTATAGAGAGGTGGCCAGAGAGGGAGAGAGAAGGGTGGTGGCGATGGTGGCAGTGGTGGCGGCGAGCAAACCACACGCCGCCGTAGCTGCTGCATAACTACGCGCTTATTGCACTATTTTCACCGTGAAGCCGATACACGTGTGTGCTTGCTCCCCCACCCCCCCCCCCCCCCTGGCTACCGCGCATTTGCCTGCCGCAGGATCAAATAGGAGGCCACGGAAGATCGACAGCCTGGATAGGAACACCAGGCGGCGGAAGAGGGGGATGAAAACGAGCGAGGGGGTGAGCGCGGCGGGCGAGGGGAACGAGCTAAACGTTCATCCTGTCAAGGGATCAACAGGCGTCGTAGACGGTATCTTCGATTTGGAAAACACCGAGAGAAAGGAGAGACCGATGGTAGGGGGAGCTCCGCGGACGGGGTGGGAGAGGCTTTCCGGGAGGGGTGCGAGTCTCCAAGTCGGAGCGCGACCGATGGGACGCCGATTTGCTTTTCCCGGTTTCCTTCTTTTCCGCCTTTTTAACGATCCGCTCTAACGGGAATATTCTCGTTCCAAACAGAGACAGTTTAATTATGCGAGCGCCTCGGAATAGCGGCTGATGAACGCGAATCGTCGTTGATGCACGGTTTCCTATGGCTAGGATAAGTCGCCATCGGTGGACGTTATTATTGGATCAGATTCGGGTGAAACTTGGGGACGCTAGACTGCTGAGAACTGTATCGAGTAAAGGTCACTTTAACTCTACCAAAATCCACCCCTTTGGGGCTCTCCGGAGATAATTGAACCATCAGCGGCTAATATCCTGAGAGTTATCAACGCCCAATCGACTCTCATATTCTAACCCTCGTATCTAACAGAAACCAGCGCCACAAGATTAGGGTGCCCCTTATAATGACATTTTTTTTTTAATTTAAGAATTCGGCCCGAGACGCTTCCTGATTTCTTTTCCTTTGGTGTGGTAAATATGTTTGCAAAATTTCGGCTTCATTAAACTACTCTAAACGCTGCCTGAAGAGGCTCAGTTTCCAACGAAACTGCGCTCTTGCAAGCAGCTGTTTTTTACTATGCAACCCTGTATGTAAGCAAATATGTGATGGATCGCTAACAAGGGAACACCGCGAACCCGGACACACCGATTGGAACACAACTTTGTGGGTTTTTAGAGTGACTGAAAACAAGAACAACGGCGTGTTTCATTTGGGCCCTATCGCCCTTTAAGGGGGTGAAAACTAACCTGAAAGTCAAATTTGCACTTCCACTTTTTAACGTATAACTCTCAAACTACAACAGACAGAAAAAAATATTTCAAATAAAAGTTTAATGGTGCAAAACGCGATACAAACTTCCGTTAACAAAATTTTAAAAAGAGTTTAAAAAAAATACCTAAACGAAAAAATTTTTTTTTCAAAATTTTGTTAACGCAAGTTTGCAGCGCTTATTGCACCATTAAAATTTTGTTTGAAACATTTTTTTCTGCCTGCTGTATTTTGGGAGTTATACGCGAAAAAGTGGAAATGCCAATTTGACTTTGAGGTTAGTTTTCACCCCCTTAAAGGGCGATAGGGCCCAAATGAAGGACACGGTGAGTCCGGGTTCGCGGTGTTCCCTTGTAAGTTGTGGAAGAACGAATGTGGTACAACTTTTCCACTTCTCCAGTCTTTGGACCATGGCAGTAAAATATCTATGCATCCCAGCAACCTCTGTTCCAAGTGAACAATTATTATCTAAAGGTGAACAAAACAAATCAAACAACCTAACAAAGTTTACAGGTAGCAGGTATATCGTAACTTTAAGCTTCTTGAGGTAGGGTTCAGAATAATCCGATTGCGCTGAAAATTTGCATACTTACTTAGCACACCGAACGAAATAAAATTAGCGGGAGTCCAAACATTTTATCGCGCCTTCAATTCTGACGGACACCCTTCCCAAGGTCGCCACCTCCCCTCGGAAGGAAGATCTAACGGGGAAGACATCAGCACGGCGAATAACGCGCGCGCAAGTGACCAGGTCGCGGAAATATTTCTCGCTGCGCGAGGAATCCTCGACGTACGAGCGGAACCGTGGAGGCTCGCGAGCGTTCGGCTATTGGGCGTGGAAGTGATTCATTGAGGACTGGCGTGCATGAGCCGCGTATTATCCAGATAATGATGAGTTACGTTGCTCGAAATCTTTTACGTAGGTCAGGCCTTCGGATAACGGCTTACTCTCTCTCGCGCGCGCACCAGGCTCGAGCTTGAGCACCGAGCAGGCCGATCGCACAAGTTCATTAAACTCGGTAGGCGTGTCGGGCTCGAAAGGCTGCGGTTAAGTATGACAATGCGCTAGATTTAGCCTCGATATAATCGATCCCCGTTCGGCCGGCGATTTTCCAGAGACACGGGCGGAAGGGACGAGCCCGAGGAGAGGCAGCCCGGGGACCAAGGGAAAACGGCTTTAGACCCGCGGCATAACTCTCGACATTTTTGCAGGAATTAACTCGCGGTGGATCGCTTTAAAAGGCATCGAGCGCGCAATTAATCGTGCGCGCAGGCCGCCGCTGGTAATTTCACGAGCGGAGATTCCGCGGGCACGGGGGCTCCGGCCGCGGATTTATTACGGCACCGGGAGCCGGTTAATATCCGCGCTCGATTAAAAATCATTTTTCTAAGATCGAACCGCCGGCTGCCGCCGGTACGACGTCCAATTTACTTCGATGCTACTTGCCGCGGTCATAATTCAAGGATAATTGCTTAATAACACATCGCCGGACGGAAAACGCTCGCTTTACGATCCCTCAGCGGTCGCGTCGCGTTTCGACCGATCGCTGAAAACCTGGTCCCTAATCTCCTTCGTTTCCAATCGCGGGACGGGTGTGCACCTTGCCCGCGCATTAAGGGTACTACTACTGAGGCAGTCGTTCCTGTCTAAAATAAAGCATTTCTGTTTTAATTAATTACAAAGAAACCAATTGAAATTGAGACTTGATCTTTGGCACGAGGTTTATTAACATCATAAGTTTTAAAAAACATGTTTGTTTAGTAAAAAATATGGATTGCATATGACGAGGCTTATATGTTGATTAGATTTTACCCTCCCCAAAGCCCCAAAAGATGAGCTCTTAGTTTCTTTTCATAAAGAATAAGAGTTTCCATTAACTTCAGTTTAGATTTACACACTTTGATTACACACTTTGTGAACATGCTCGAATTTGATTTCAATCGATTGGAACCTCCGTCTTTGAGTTATCACTGCAAAACAAAAGAAACATTTTTTAAAAGCCTCTTTAATGATCCATCTGTAGCGTCATATAGATAGGGTGAAAGCACTAGTAGTTGGCCACTCTCTGGTAGTCGACCACTTTTATTGTTTAGCTTAAAGAAATAAGTACTGAAATAAGGCACACACATTTATTAAATGACAATTTTATATTATATTTTGAATTTCTAATCTTAAAATACGACAAAAAGCACTCTTCATAGGTAAAAAAAGTAAATGCTTTAAAACTGATTTGTAAACTAATTTTGATTCTACATGTGCCATTGCTGTTTTCCAACACGAGAAGCATAAATGCGCCTTGAATAGAAACGACAAATGTAATTCAGTTCTATACATTTTTTACTGGAAAATGATGCTATTTCACTGGAAAAGCATCAACAATTTCATGTGCGCCTAAAAAATGAAAAAAAAAATGGGATAATTTATTTACTTATGGGAGGTCGGTAACTGGACCATCATTCCCTTGCAATTTTCAATAGTCGACCACAGCGGTCGACTTCTGAAGCTAACTGCGTTCACAATGAACGCCAAAAGTCGACCACGTGTTAACTATAATTTATCTTATTAAAATTTTGATAAATTTTTTAAAACAACCTATTTTAATTACGCATTATTCCTGTCATTATTAATTATTTACCTTTGTTACACATTATATTTAAAAATAAATTTTAGTTTGTAATGCGCACATAACCTATTTTGAATTTCATATTAAAAAAAGGTGGTCGACTACTAGCTATCGGACCAGTCGACTTTTAGAGTTAAGCGGTTGATTATTAAAGCATTCGGACACTTTATTTTTAACGCTAATTATTTATTTTCCCCGAACTTTTATACTAACCTAAAATTTTTAGTGATACATTAAATACATTTGAATTACTTCAATACATTTTATACATTTTATAACATTGATTGTTTATTTTTTTTTAGAACCTTTCATTAGAGTTTAGCTTTAAGTGGTCGACTACTGTGCTTTCACCCTATAATGCATTTTTTTTACTAAACCAACATGTTTTTTAAAGCTTATGATGTTAATAAACTTTATGCTCAAGAACAAATTTCATTTTCAATTGCTTTCTTTATAATTAATTGAAACAGAAATGTTCCATTTTAGACAGGAACGACTGCCTATTAGTACCCTCAAGGGGAGTTTGCGCCTTGTTGGGCCGAAAAATAGGTAAATTCTTTGTGAATTTTTTGTACAAAAACGGTTCGACAAATTAAATTGAGGTTTGATAAGCTGTTTTATTGTATCGTAAAGTATTGTTTTGAATTTTTGTGCGACAGTGAAAAAAACATGGCAGATACAGAGTTGAAAAATAATCGGGTGATCCTGGCGTTGACGGAAAGTCCTGTAAGGGTTATCCGAAACACAAAAAAGAAAAGAGATTCTTAATCTATATGAATATGGCTATCTGTGGTAGTAGATGCATTAATAAAAATAAAAAAATGTTAAAACGGCAGCTTTCGAAGAAGCTTAAGCGCCCTGCTTTTTGTCTGCAAAAGGTTTTGCTCCAGAATCAGGAAAACTTCTTTAAATAAAAAAGGAACGATACCTAATAGATACGGCAATAAATCTACTACCACAGATAACCACATTCACATAGATTAAGAATCTCTTTTCCTTCTTGCGTTTCAGACAACCCTTACAGTACTTTCCGTCAACACCAGGAGCACTCGATTTTCGTCCAACGCTCTCAGTCAGCACTCTGTATCTGCCATCTTTATTTTTCCGCTGCCACACAAAAATTCAGAACAATAGCTCAAGGTACAATAAAACAGCCTGCCAAACCTGAAATTAATTTGCCGCGTCGTTTGTGTGCAAAAAATTCTCAAAAATGTCCTATTTTCGGCCCAGCAAGGCGCAAAACCCCTTTTAAGCTCCTCGAAGGGGGGGGGGGCGGTAAAGAGGGCGGCGGAGAGGACAGCCAGGCTGGAGCACGGGAGAGGAACTTATCTCCGAGGGAGAGCTCGATCATGCGAGAGGCGATCGCGACGGTTAATAATTTGCAGCGGTAATATCCCGCGATATAGCCGCTCGTCATCGGATAACGCTATCTCAATCCCGGGGCCTAGTGGAGCGTACGCGGGGCCGCGGCAATTTAATATAAAAACCCCGACCGCGTGTGCGTGCATCCAGCGGCGGGATCGGTGAGAACGCGATTGGCCGCGTCCGTACGTGTGCCCGCGTGTATGCATCAGGATGACCGATCGTCGGCTTCTTCGTTCTTTTCCCTGCGCTCTCTTAACCGGCTTGCCACCCTGCCCGACCGACACACCCGCCAAGTAGCCCGAGCCATTTGCTAGAGGAACCTCCTAGGCCGGCTCTCCGCACGCATCGACCGTGGATGATCGAATACTCGGGGATCCGAGTAACATTCTCAGGGACGAACGAGCCCGAAGAGAACCAGAAGGTGGCGAGCAGGCAGGCAGGCAGGCAGGAGGAGGAGGAGGAGGAGGGGGAGGGGCGGGGAGGGGTGGCGCGGTCGGCGCGGATGCAAGTGAGTTTGACGCGTGCAACGCGCCCTGGGCTGGCTGGTCCGCGTCGTCGGCAACGACGACGACCGGGAGAGTTCGTCGAACTGGAATAGAATTCCATTCGGACTGGTTCTCTCCTAGGGGTGGATTCTGACGGCGGTGCCGGCGATGCTTAAAATAAGACCGCGCAACGGCTGAATTTAGAGCGGCGACGATTGCCGTAGGTTCAGATCCGCCAATTTTTCGCGGCACGCGCCCGTTTCCGCGGCCGGGAAAAGTGGAGGCGGTCGTTGGTGGTCGGACCGGGCCACACGCGTCGAACCCCGCTGATCGAACTGCCGCGTTGATCTCGGGTCCCGATGTTCCTACGCACACCTCTTGTATACGATCAGCCCAACAAACTTATGTATTATTGCTGCTAGAGTCTCATTCAAGACGAGGCTCCCCGGGTCTCTCTTACTTAAAGTGATTCTATTTCGGAGTCATGCTTGTTCGCGCCGTCAAAGATGCCCGCGGTACCCGCGCGAACGAAACGGCCTGTCTGCCTACGGAATTCTGGAGAGAAAAAAAGAAAGGACACGGACGTCTCCTCGATCGTTCCTCCGGGGCTTTGATCGGCAGCGCGGGGCACTTTTCCCAAGCGGCCGCGGAAATTCGCCCGACGACAACGTCGTAATGAGTCGGCTGGCAGTGTCGTTAGTCGAGATCTTGATGATTACCAGCGTTTTCCCGTCTGCTAACATCGGCAGCCACGAGGAGGGGGAGAGTGGTCGTGGGGCCTCTCGTGCTCGACTCGCGTAGATGACGGATGGGGACAGTTGTTGCATCGCAGTCGCTGCCAAGAATATCTCTCCTCCGCCCTTCTCCCCCCCCCACCTTTATCTCACGAAACGTCACTCTCCTTCCCCCAGCCCCCTGTCCCACCGTCGCTCTTTCTCTGCGGCCGTTTTCCTCCTTCAACCCCTCCGCCCGGCGACCGCGACTTTTCGTATCGCGACGTTCGGTGTATCCTTCCCGCAGCAGCCTCCGTCGGCTCGTCCTCCCCCCCCCTCCCCCCCTCCCCCCGACCGTCCTGTAATTATACGCTCGTGCGCGCGAAATTTTCGGGCGGCACGTTGGCCATTTTCGGGGGACCGCGAGGAGAAAATTAAAGCCATAGAGCCAATTAGCTTCTTCTATCATTCGCGCGGAATTTTTCCACCACCCTTATTCGGCGGAGGGTGTAACGCGGTAATAAATACCGCTCCTTAAGAGGAAGGACTCTTGTCCTTCGAAGGCTGTCCCATGGGGAGAGCTGCCTCGTGGAAGCCGGAGGAGGGATAACGGTGGCGTCTGTGCACCGCGCGTCGGGGCTATGTGTAACGGAGGGAGGGTGGCGCAAATTGTTAGTCGCGCGCCTAACTATCGCGAATTCAGTGGCTCCGCCGCGAGTAAACTGTTATAACTGGAGGGCTTTCCGGTGGTGGCCGAGGATAATTCATGCCTCCGTTGCCCAGACGTTCCAAGACAAATCCGCGCGAGCGCGCCCGTACACGCTCGCTCGGTCCGTGCTTGAGTTTAGAATATTAATAGAGGGGGGCGGGGGGGGGGGGGGGGTTGTGGGGGAGGGGGAGAGGGGGGGGGCCTCGTATCGACGCGCGGCGGACGACGATGGTATCGAGCCGTTGCAGGAAAGTAATTGGCGGTTTTTTTTCTGCGTTGCATGGCGCGGGCGCCGCCGAGAACAACCGGCGTAATAACGATTTCGTGTAATATCAGCATCAAGACGAGACCCGTTAATGTCTTCGAACCTGCGGAGGCTATTTTTTTCAGAGATACGCCACTTACGCTTAGCAGAGCAGAAATTGTGTTTCAGTTATCACTATGATTTATCGCCTTTAGATTTTTTCGCTAACGAGCGTCAGCCACGTAATTAACTTTGTAGAGCGGGAATACCGGCTACACGAACTATTGGCAGCTCCTTCTTCTTCGTCTGCTCCGTCCCCGTCGTCTTCGTCGCTCGCCGGGAGTTGCACGGCGGTTCGTGTTTATGCATCGCGCCGCCGCGCTGAAATTGCCGTGCGAGTACACACAGGCCGGCGAAATTTACGCGAATGAAATCGACGCTTGTAAAAAGGCCCCCCTTCAACGTTCGCAGGAAATAATATCGTGTTGCTTTTCCACCTCTTCTCCTCCCATATTTCCTCCCCCTTTTCTTCCGCCATCCACGACGTATGGAATACTCAAACACGTCGCCAGCATACGGGGTGTGCAATTAGAGGATCCGCGGACTGATATTCCCGAGAGTGTAAGCTGCAACGCGTATAATGCGCCGGCCGTTGTTCCATGGCACTTCACTTGGTCGTAACTATCAACAGGTATATTATTCCCAACAATCGCTTGAATACCAGTCGTTCCGTTTAGTCTACAATCGAGGACTGTGTACCAATTCGTATTCTTGTTCCTCGGGAGCTGCGTTGGTTCTTGGTGCAAGTTACACGCAAGAAGGCTTCGTTCCCATTAAATCCCCTATCTCTCGGAATAAAATGAAACCGCGCGAGTCAAGGGGAGCCCGAGGGTCCGTCGAATTCATCGCGAGCCTTGAAGCATAGATTGAAAGTGCATCGCCTACGACTTTCCATTTATAATATCGACATCGGTCAATATTTTAATTACACGGGCGTTTAGTGGGGAGAGGTAGGAGAAGGGCGTTCCCTTGGGAACTATCCGGTGGAAGGGAGAAAAAAGTCTGAGAAATTAAAATTCATTTAGTATTAACAACGACCGCCGTCGAACGCACTCCAGGCGTAAAGGCTGCTCCCTGGATCTATATTGAGCACCGGTTCCACCTCTCGGTTACCATAGCTAGCCGTAGAGCTAACGGCTTCTCGATTTTTGTGGGATTTTATCAGGGAGAGCGGGCAGCGGCCAGAGCTACGCCCGTCGATGCGTATATGCACGAGCTTGCGCGAAAAGAGAAGCAATACGAGGAAAAATAATAATAAAAGGAGCAAAGGAAAAAAAGGGGAGGCACCATGGGGAGGGTTAGGACGAGAGGAGACGAGAGGAGACGAGAGCGATGGAGAGAGAAAGAGAGAGAGAGATAGAGAGAGGAAGGGGGAGGTGGCCGGGCGGCGAAGGGAGGAGGGACAGAGAGAGGGATAGAATGAGAGGGAGAGAGAGAGAGAGAGAGAGAAAAAATGGAGAAGCAACGCGAAAACAAGAATCCGTGCGGCTATTGCGGCTTCCGTTACGCCAGGAGAGATGCTGCCTGCCGCTGGTGCCGCTGCTCCCCGGCTACGTTCGATCTCTGCGCCCAGAAACGAAACCCAGAGCGCCAGCTACGAACCGGTTTCGAACTCCCGGGATCGCGTAAACCGAGTGACAGCCTTTTCGAAACGGGCATCCTCCCCTTCGACGTTCCGCCGCGAAACACCGTACGCGCCCGTTACGACGTATATCTAAACGAGTCCACTTTTATGCACGGTCCTCTCTCTCTCCTTCCACGGCCAGCGACGTCGGGGTAGGATGCATAAGAGATCGGTAAATCTCCATCCGTCTCCCTTCCACTATCGATCCCGGTGTCTCCCTCTGGAGGCAGGTTCCGTGGCCGCGGGCTAACCCTGTCCACGATCGCGATTAGAAAGTCGGATCGCGTTATCTGCGGCCCGAAACATCCTGTCGCGGGTAATCTTGAATTAATTAGGAAAGAAATCGTCTTCGCCGCGGCCTGATCTAAATTACGCCGCGAGGTCGCATCCTGTCCGGGCGAGTAAAAACTAATGGAACGGAGACGCGGGGATCGCCGGTTCCGTTCGTTTCCCCAGGTTTTGCGCCCCTGTTCGCGCGAGTCATCGGCGCCGATCCGATCGGGCGATTAGCGATGACGAGCGATCCAGGGCGATCGCGACGCGCCGTGTCAATTGGCGCGGTTCTGGGTTCGATCGAAACTTGGGGAAAGATCGTACGGGAAACGGGATTGATCGGAGAGATCACCGATTATCCGCTATGAAATCGGCGAACGTGTATTTATCGCTGGATAATTCGAGGTGGAACGGTAATTCCGTGCGATTAATCGGCAGTGGCTCGGCGTTTCTTTGCTAGCCACGCCATTCAGAAGTACTTCTCTATTCCTGTTGCCAAAAGAAAGAAGTGAGATACAGGAGCGCTCGAGCGTCGTTGAACTGTTGCCGATCCCCGTTGCTTTCATGCTCGGCGCGTCTAGATCGAACTTTTCGACGGATCGGCGAAAAATGTGAAAGTGCGAATATCTCGGCGCGAGATAGATAAGTGGCGTGCGCGGTGGCAAGTACATGCTTCGGGGAACACTATCGCGATGATAATGATAATAATAATAGGAGATTCGTAATTACCGAAGTTGCGCAAGTTCCGCGAAGTGGCGAGGGTTCGCGCGCGACGACGCAACGAAACGCGCGCGGCCGATCATTAGAGAAAATGTCGGGTAATCAAGCCCCCCCCCCCCCCCCCCACCTTGCCTCCCGTTGGTATCGGTCGCTCCGTTTCCGCGAGAAATAATTCCGGCGATCCCTGGGCGAAGTATGTAGCTGGCGGTGGCTGCGGTAAGTCATATCGACGACACGCGGAGCTTTCTACGTAATTACCGCTATCGATTTCGGCGTATTACCCCGGGGGGGGGGGGGGTGGGAAAATGCATAAACGCGTCTCACGCTCCGGGGCCAGGATTTTTTTCCTCTCCGCGCGGCACTGCGGCAGAGCGTGCACCGTTCGTCCCGCGGAAATTGGGGCGGCCGTGCTTTCGAGATACTATTTCCTACCGGGGGGCAAGTAATAGTAACAGTAACAGCAGCACAACTTTGTAGCGCCGGAGTCGTGTGCACGACCTGAACAATCGGTAGAACGTGGTACGTGCAATGAAGTACGTACAGATAAGCGGACGGTTGAAAGGTACAGGAGCCTAGCAGCCGAGTAAGTTGGGAGAATTGGAGCACTTGTTAAGCCACTTTCCCACGTGCGCTTGCAAAACATCTTAATCGCGTTACGTGCCTGCAGATGTAGGAATGAAGCACTTGAGCGTGCTCTGTGCCACGTGTTGCGCATGCTTCGAGTGTTTCGCTCGCACGAGATAAGAAAGAATGTTCAAATTCGAACGTCTCCCGCGCCGCGAGGCACGCGCGCGCGCGCGCGTGCAAGCGCGCAGGCGAGATCGCGCCGTGATAGATGCAACCCGGGGGAGCCGCGTTGCTTCGGCAAGGTAGCGAAAGGTCGTGGACGATCGCGGAGCGGGTATCGAAGTGTGCCAATGGCATATCCCCCGTTTCGAGGAGAGCGAGCGACTGGAGGAAGAGTCGGGGGCGAAACGTCGCGAGGGCCCGGAGCGGGTCTCCCCCCCCTCCGCGCTGGTCCGCCACTCGTGATAATTAAAGAAGAGTTTTATTCATATGAGATGCGCGGGGAGTTAACGAGCAACATGGATGATGCTCCTCGCTAAGCAGCGCTCCAGATAATGATGCTGCGCATCGGTCTGCGCCGTTGCGCGGTTGCCAGCGCTTCCGCTGCGTCGCTGCCGTTACACGCACCCGGATCAGCTGCATCTAGAGCCGAATGCGTGTATATGCACCTAGACGGGCCGAACTGACACACCCATAATCACGGCAATTATGCACACGAAGCCACGAGACGGCTATCTCTCTTCCACCGCTTTCTGCCCTTTCCCTCGCCCGCCTCTCCACCTTCCGCGTCCATCTTTCTACGTTCCATCCTCGGACGACCGCTGATCATTTACCCCGATGCGATTTAATTATTATGCCTTCGGATCTCTTTCGCCGTTGCTGCGGAATACAGAGTAGGGGGGGGGGGGAGGGGGGGGGGGATGGGTGGGCGAGACGAGGCGAGACGGGGGACTCGGTAGGTGCAGCGCGTCATATACCCGACGCTTCGTTTCGACGTGGTCTTTATTGGTTCTAGGCTGTAGCTTCTAAGAGTTATTGGTCGCGCTTAATGAACCGTGGGCTTTGAGGCAGCGATTTTGACAAGAGCCAGTGGGTAGGCTCTTAAACGATAGACGCTGTGCTAAGTACTGACCTTGCTCGGCGCAGCGTGACTTCGATGATCTAACGGGAGCCTTCGCCTTCCAAAAACACGCGATATGGAACAACGGGTATTCGTACAGACTCCGCGTCACAGTTTCGCGTCGCTACGCCCGCGACTATGCTAAGCCAGCTCAGGGACGCGAGGAGCGCCCCAAGGAACTGCAGGGAAAACAGTTCGCGAGGTCGTCGTGAATTTCAGAAGCACGGGACGAGCAAACGCGGCCACGTATCGCTTGTATGGCTGTTAGCGGAACACTGCTACTGTTTACCCTCTGTCTTTCCGCGACGTTGCGAAGGGCAGGAGCTCCGCGTATCGACTAGCGACGCGCGATTGTAAACATTTCGGGAGACGGCCCGAGGTGAATTCCGCCGGTGCCCCGAAACACGATAATAACAGCGGTAAAGCGCGAGAAGTAATTACGGGCGAATAGTATCGTCGCCCGTGCACCGTTATAATTGCCACTGTATTATAATTGCCGGTCGGCCGTAATATCCGAGACGTCACGGCGAAGTCTCGGGCATTAATTACGAAGATCAGCGAGGCAACAATGTTGCGCGATATTATCGCGGCAAGGATCGCGTCCCGGCGCGTGAAACACGGCCACTAAATTAAATCCGCCCTTGCCGCTGGGGGATGTTTTTTTTCGCGGACGCGGGACAATCCTGCGCGACGATGAATCAAAGTAATTAAATCATTCGCCCACGCGCTACAATTATTTCGTACCAAGCCGGAACCGGCGGCGGTTTCGTCTTCCCTGGGCCGAGGGGTTATGCACGCAATGGACAGGCGGAGGGGAGGAAGAATCTCGAAAAGTGTACCGCGACTTCAGGGTACAGTAGGCTTGCCAACCTGTACCATACCGTAGTATTGTACTATATTTTTGTCTAGTGTACTATATAGTGTATTATTATTATTATTATGTTAGGGTGGCTTTTATTTTCGACTTTTGAATTTTCTTCGCCGCATCCCCCAGAATTGTTCCAAATAAAAAAGATGTCTATATCTTCGATATTGTTGTGAATTTCTGTCCCAAATTTTCAGGAAACATTCGTGACATATCAAACACCGAAAATACGGAGAAAAAAAATTATCTTTTTGACATACCTAGGTATTACCCCTTAAATGTTTAAAAACTAGTCCTCGAAAATAAGAATTCATTTTTTTTTCGCCGTCACAAATAAAAAATGTTCGAGAAGGATTAAACTTTCAAAATTTGAAAAAAAAAAGATTTTTTTCTCCCAGTTTTTCGGAATTTTTTTCGAAAACTGCTAGTCGCACGAGAAGAACTAATAGAACATAAAATATGCTCCTTGTCTGGATCTACAACTTTTGTTTGACATATTTTTTTATGTAATCAATAACTTGTAGGATATTACATAAAATCAACTTTGTGAGTTATTAAATTATTATTTATATGTCCAAGGGCCCAGGGGCACCTTTTCCTGTTATCCGGTCAGGCTCAAATTTTACACAGATTTTTTTTATTATTCGTAACTATTCTAGGGGGGTGCCGCGAAGAAAATCTTGAAAAAAAATTTCACCAAGGATAAATAAGAGCCACCCTACATAGTACTATATACTGTTAGAAAAATATGTAGTACGTAAAAATACTATATTTCCGATACATTGATAAAATTTTACAATCTTCACTTTTTTTTTATTCTATGGCAACATCAAAACTTTAATTTGCGAACTTAAACCTCAACAGAGAGGATTTTTCTATCATTATGTTCATTAATATGATGTGGGAGGAAGAGAGAAACAAAACACTCTATCTCTCATAAATAATGAGCTCCTCATACATATACCTACGTTAACATGGTACGTTTCCACCACTTTCTCCAAAAAAGTACAATATTTTTACACAATCTTAATATATAAAGCAGAACGCTTCTACCTATATGTTTGCATGTTTGTTTGTCGCCTAAAAACTTTCGAACAATAAACACTGGGATCACGAAATGTGCCTCAGTTCATTATGCCTAACTAATCCAGAAGAATGTGACCATTTTTACAAAAAACAAATTTTTAAAAAAATCAGAATCTAAATTTCGGTCGAAACCGAGTAATAAAGCTAGTGTACTATATTTCTCATCATATTTGACCATAAAGTAACTTTATATTTCCCCCATAAAAAGTTGGCAATCCTAGGGTACAGGGACCCACCTGTCGAGCGTGGAGACTACGAGAAAGACAGAAGAGAGGAGTTGAAAGATCGGACGTTACAAACTTCACGTGTCCACCTGCGCGTCAAAGTGCTAACGCACGATGCGCTTCGGGATACTCGGAGAACGAAAGCGCCAAGGCTTAAAAACTTAGGTTGTCGCGCATCGCGTCTCTGGGTTAGGTCTGGCCACGTGCATCTTCGCCCAGCTTCGCTCGCCCCTTTCGCTAGTTTTTTCACTCGACCAGCGAACCTCCCGGGGAACTGTTTTGCTCGCCGCTTGAAACCGAATTTAGAGCGTGTGCGCTGGTGAAAAGAAGTGGCAGCGCGAGGAGACGAGAGAGGAGGAGAACGACGGGGAGAGCTAGCCGGCGCGAAATCGCGGAGCAGATTCGTTATGCGTTGCGCCCGGATGAAAGATACGTTCTACGACGACCGAGCGAAGGAAAATTACGAGGGCGCGCTAACGCGGAGCGTAATATTTAACGCGGCTGAAAATTCCCCGCCGGTATGGCCCAACGTTGCGGCACGCTCGCGTGATTTCTCTGTCTCCCCCGCGCCTTTTATTTCCCCCGGTCCTCTTTCTTTTCCATCCTCGGCCACACTCGAATGGCCGTGCTCGTAATTAATGGCCGTTAATACGTTTAACAAAGGCAATTAATATCCGTGATTCGAGCGGACAGAGGGCGCGTGAAGCTGCCACGCGGCCGGGCTCCGTCCTTCCTTCTCGTCGCCGCTCGCTCGTTAGAAACCGGCGCGGGCTCCGATGTGCAAATTTGCGCGCGGGCCCGGACGATTGACGTGTTGTGATAATTAACACGTAATAATGTACCGTTAATATTCTTCTACAATTGCATCCTGCAATATTCATGGACTCTTTGCTCCGTTCCAGTACTGGTTGCATAATACCGCTCATTAAGTTCGCAATCAGATTGAACCGCGTTGGCCAGCGCCGCTTGCTGCGCCCGCGCTTATGTATTCCAACATTGTGTCTATTTTCCCGCGCAGCTCGGCCACCACGCCGATTAAGATGATGGCCGAGCGAATTACCCGACTTCTGCCTTGCGCCAAGGCTACCCGCGCTCAATTTATACGAGATATCTTAATCGACGCGCAACTGTCCTTCGAGGAGCATGCAACGAATCCTCGCCGAGCGTATCGAGTTTCTGTATCGCTCCGAAATTCATCCTTGATCATCGGCAACTTAGCGAATGCCCGCTCCCCCCCCCCCCCGCCTCCCCCTACCCCAGAAAGGGAAGAAAAAGATTTTCAGATTCGAGGTCGAGATTATGATGTAAATAAATTGTAAAAGCAGGATCTTCGGCGGTCTCGCGGTGAGATCGCGAGGAACGCGCGCGTGGCACGTTGACGTTGAAGAATTCACGTTCGGAGCAGGGCGGGAGGGGAGGGTAAAAGAAAGAGCACGAAGCCAAATTCGGCCAATGCACACTTCGCGCGAAATAACTTGCCCTCGCCGTCCGATTCGACCCACTCCACCTAACTCCACCGGCAGCAACCCTCACCACCGTCGGCCTGCAACCCTGGCGTCTCCCCTTAACCCCTCGGCGGCCACCACCGGCACCGCCACCACCGCCGTCTACTCTCTACCCCACTTTCGTGCCTCCTCCAATGTATTCCTGGCGTTTCGCACTGCAAGGTCAACAAACTTCTCCCCCGATAAAAAATAAATGAAACGCAGGACTGTTTGAAATTGTAACAGTGGCAACCGAGGGGAGGAGATTGCTGCCGATTCTTTAAAGAGGCACGACTCCTTCTACCCTCGTCCTTGCCTAACAGCACGGACGGCATCTTATCACTTTTTCCTTCACCTAGCCATCTCCTCCCAACTTTTCCCCTGGCATCTGTTAAAGCGATTGTCCGGAGTCACGGCTTATCAGCGAGGGAAGGCGAGAAACGCGATGAAAAATGGCCGGAGCCTCTAACAAGTCTTTCGCGACATAAACAAACCTGTCCATTCCTACGTGGATTAGGTGGTGATTGCAGGAAGCATCGCCAAAGATTGCTGAATCCGTTCAGTGGAGCGCGCCGATCATGCACAGACAGACGGGTGGCGAACTTTTTCCCCGTCGCTAGCGGACGGATCGGAAATGGGATGGTTAGTGTTTACGATCGGTCAGGCTACGAGCCATTGCCCCTTCTTTTATCTGGTAATATGCGCGACCGCTTAATTACCACTAATCGAACGCGTCGATTGCCGGAGAAATCCGTTGCAGCGGGCAGCCATCGCCGAGGAAACCGGAGTTTCGATCGTAAATAGCACGGGGAGGTAAAACTCGAGCTGGCTCGTTAATGGCGAGGGGACCACTGTGCTTCCAAGAAGCGCAACTTCGCGAAGAACGATGACAAAACATCGATGATTCCCTCGGCCACCTCGCGGAGAGGCGTCCGCGCTCGGGAAGGAAATTTATGAGTAATTTGCGCCGAATGATTATTTAATTGCGCGCGGAGGAAGGAAACGCGTGAGCCGTTCAGTCTTTGTTTTTTCACAGCGATAATCGTGGTGGGGGATGATCGAATCGCCGAGTGCACGAGCTCGTCGCTCGATCTTCGTGAATATATTCGGGTCATTCCACGCGAAATCAGACACTTTTCGAAGTAACATTTCGGATTTTGGTGCAACTTGGATATGTTGTAGTCTTTAGGGATATATAAACATATCTCGAAGGATTTTTCAAAATGTCCAAAATTGTGGATGTTACAGCTCTTTGAAATATAGTGTTTACTTTTCTTCCAAAAATTGTAACTGTTGAACTAACAAACTGATAATAATTACCTTTTGGGTGCTTACAGTGGAGATATAAGAGTACATAAAGAAAATTATTTCACTTAATAAAAACGAATATTTGACCATTTATTTAGCAATTATTCTTAACAAATGCAATTTTAGAATTGAAGGCACCTTTTTAAAAATTTGAAAAAAATAGGAGGATATAACCCTGTGTGCCCTCTTTACGGACATGTTTTAAGAAAGGTGGACACTTTAAAATTGGCCAAATGAAAATTAATGGAATGTAACGCTGCGTCAAATCACACCGACTCGACTAGTCGCTCGGGCCGTGCGGTACTCGCAGCGGCCAAGCGGCTATACCTGCCACTTTTATACAGGGTATTAATGAGGACCGCTGCAAGGTTTAATACCGTTAATAGTTACTGGAAACTCACTCTCTGTCGATGGCACTTATTGTTTGAAACATTTTACTACCAGTGTTCTGAGACATCCTGCATTTGTTTTATTGGTCCTTAGATGTATTCAATCTTACCAAGGGTGGGTTTTCTTGGTTTCTTAGGCTCTGTTTGTCAATGTCGTTCTTACAGCCAAACCTTGTAGACGTGTCCATTCGTACTGCGAAAGTTTAAAATGCTGCAAAAAGAGTGCTGCAATCCTTTTGCGAAACTGAATCACACCAAGCATCCTCAGAAAGATATTAGGCGTGTTACGGAAACATTGCAAAACAAGTATCCAAATCTTAAGGCGGGTAAGTATATTTGCAGTAGTTGTCGGTTAAAATGTGATCGTTTTCCTAAGTCTGAAACTTTGAACATTCTTGTACACGAAGAACCTGTAGCATCTAGTAGTAATATCGTGTCATTCGAACCGTTCAGATAATGATACTAACTGTGAAAGTACAAACGAAAATGTGGTAAAGCGTGGTGATAAATCAATGATTACCGAGTCACTGAATAAGACGCTTAATATTTTGAACCAGTCGCCAATAACTTCAATACATTTTTCATCGCGTAACATTGCAGTGCAAAAGTTAACTTATATGCGAAAAACGGTCAAACGAAAATTAATAGACAATTTTTCTGACGACGATCGTGATTATTTCTCTCAAGAAGTGTTACCTGAATTGCGAGAAAAGTACAGTAAATTAACAAACTATGACAACCAGTTACATCTTCTCACTATTCTTCCTCAATCGTGGAGTATTAGACAAATGGTACAAGAAATAGGATGTACTAAGCACATGGCAATCGTGGCCAAACAGTTACATTTAAAAAAGGGTATTTTGTCCTACCCTGACAAAAAGAAAGCAGTGCGTGCCATTATCTGATTCTACCATATCCATGGTGCAATCATTCTATTCGAGTGACGAAGTCAGTAGAATAATTCCCGGGAAAAAAGACTGTATTTCGGTTAAAAGAGACGGTTTAAAAATGCATATACAAAAGCATTTGCTGTTAAATAATTTAAATGAATTGCATTCATTTTTTAAAGAACACAATCCGTCGGTAAACATCGGCTTTAGTAAATTTGCTCAGCTTTGTCCTGAAGAGTGTATACTTGTAGGAGCCAGTGGAACACATTCTGTATGTGTATGTGCTATACATCAAAATGTTAAATTACTACTTGCTGGTGCGAAACTCCAAAAATTGCTTCCTCTATCCTCTAATTTTCCATGCACATAAGTACAAGGAGATGCTATCAAATATGCGTTGTGATGTCTTCAGTGAATTTTGCAACTTGAATAATTGCAAAGATTGCCATGGATATGGACCTCTGCGTAAAAAATTGCAAGACTTATTTGAATAACATTTTATTATATCTATTTCATGTTGTCAATGGACAAATACTGACAGATCCAATTTAGAAGATATAGAATTTCAGAGCTATCATTGGTCTAACAAACAGGCTACAATTCATCTATTCGTTGCTTATTATAGAATCAATAATTGTCTACAGTATGACAACTTTGTCATTATTTCAGACTGTAAAGAGCATGACAGTATCGCAGTTCATTTATTCCAAATAAAGCTAATTAAATTTTTTAAACAAACACACGGCACTGCTATTAATTAAATCAAATATTTCTCCGATGAGGCTTCATCACAATATAAAAATAAATATAATTTACTGAATCTCAGCTTCCATTTCGAAGTTTTTGGAATTAATGCCGAGTGGCATTTTTTTGTAACATCACATGGCAAAAATGTATGCGATGGTATTGGGGGGTCACTAAAACGTCTTGCAGCTCGAGCCAGTTTACAAAGACCGCTAGAAGAACAAATAACGACACCACAGAAATTGTTTGATTGGCCGACTGCCAACATTCAAAACATTCATTTTCAATTCAGCTTAATAGAAAAATATCAAAAACATTCACGATTATTGCTAGACAGGCGTGGACTTGCAAAAACAATTTCTGGAACGCGAAACTTTCATTCATTTATATCAACGGATACAATGTCTCATTTAAAAGCTAAAGTCTATTCATACAGTGACAAATCAAAAGTTGTAGCAATTATCAAATAAGTAATTACATAACCCGTCATTTATTCCAAAAGACGCTCAAAGATACGACAAAATATTTATCCTTTAACCTTTAGAGAGCCGGTTCTAAAGGTTAACTATAGTGGCCACTCAACATTTTTAAATTTGAAATTGTTTCTAAGGGTTTTTGATATCGCTAATCACGATTCTATGGTCAGAGTAACGAAATTTTACGCAGAAACAGTGTTGCCAACCTAAACAAGCCTAAATGAATAACAGCAGTTTAATTCTTATATTATTCTTTCCTTTGGCGTTACCCAGGGCTAACGACGTGGACGTAGAAAGTTTTGTAGCTCTTTTTTTGTGTTATTTTTGAATTTGTTTTTTTTTTTAGTTTTCTGATTTTACTATTTATTATGTGAGCTGCAGTTGTGCAACTCACTAATGCCCATGCATTATAGTAAAATCAGAAAACTAAAAAAAAACAAATCCAAAAATAACACAAAAAACCCCAAAAGCAAAAAAAGGGCTACAAAACGTTTTACGTCCACATCGTTAGCCCTGGGTAACGCCAAAGGAAAGAATAATATATAAATGTAACTGCTGTTATTCATTTAGGCTTGTTTAGGTTGGCAACACTGTTTCTGCGTAAAATTTCGATAGTCTGGCCGAAGAATCGTGATTAGCGATATCAAAAACCCTTCGAAACATTGAAGTTCAAATTTTTAAAATTCCAGTATATGCCATACCGTTCGCGGCCGGGCTATAGTGGCCACCTAAGAACTTGGATACTTTGCCGGCCATTTTGGTGGTATATATGCATAAATTTTAAGTAAATAAAATTTACAATTTCAATGAAAAAATCCCGGCCCCCTAAAGGTTAACATAATCCCATCACATCCCATCCTCACCCGATGGAAGAATACTCACCACCTTCTCGTGGTTTCCATTGAACAATGGCATCTTAAATGTTTTAAACAATAAGTGCCATCGACAGAGAGTGAGTTTCCAGTAACTATTAACGGTATTAAACCTTGCAGCGGTCCTCATTAATACCCTATATGAAAGTGGCAGGTATAGCCGCTTGGCCGCTGCGAGTACCGCACGGCCCGAGCGACCAGTCGAGCCGGTGTGATTTGACGCAGCGTTACATTCAATTAATTTTCATTTGGCCAATTTTAAAGTATCCACGTTTCTTAAAACATGTCCGTAAAGAGGGCACACAGGGCTATATCCTCCTATTTTTTTCAAATTTTTAAAAAGGTGCCTTCAATTATAAAATTGCATTTGTTAAGAACAATTGTTAAATAAATGGTCAAATATTCGTTTTTATTGAGTGAAATAATTTTTATTAGGTACTCTTATATCTCCACTGTAAGCACCCAAAAGGTCATTTTTATCAGTTTGTTAGTTCAACAGTTACAATTTTTGGAAGAAAAGTAAACACTATATTTCAAAGAGCTGTAACATCCACAATTTTTGACATATTGAAAAATCCTTCGAGATATGTTTATGTATCCCTGAAGACTACAACATATCCAAGTTGCACCAAAATCCGAAATGTTACTCCGAAAAGTGTCGGACTTGGCGTGGAATGACCCGAATGAAAAACGAGAGGAAACCTTTCGGTGGCTGCGACGATTTTACCCGTGTCTCTCACTGCCGATCCGAACTATCGGCTCCGTTATCACGGGAAGAATTTCCTCGCATCGAACTTCTATTAAACGCGGCGACCGCTGCAACAGTACGACGAATCCGCCTCTAACAGCGCAGCTGCGTCCGCAGGAAAAGCGTTATTAATCCGAGAGGGGCTGGGAGGGGAGAAAAATCCGTGGTTTCCGCGATATGGAGGCCCGAAAAGAGAAAAGAAGCCGTTCCGCGAGTGGTATCGAGCGTAACCGCGCGCAATCTCCCGATTATACGTTGTTTTAATCCCCTGTGGCCGATGATCGGCGCGTCACCGCGTCGGAGAGGAGCGAGCCACCGCGTTAACGTTGCCCCGCGCGGCGGATGTCGTAAAATTACCGCAGTCCGCGTTGAAATCGAGAGATTCCGAACTCTGCGCGGCGGCCGGGCCGCTGGAAATTATAACTCGTCACGCGAACCGCTAGGCCGCGGCTTAAACGCGGCCTACGGGCGGCCGTTTCTAGAGCGGACTTAACGGGGCATGCAGAGGATCGGGAGTACGAATAAAAGGCGAATGCTAATACGTGACGAAGGATGTCTTACTGGAAGCAAGGGGACCAAGTGCGATCGCCTCGTGGTACAGTTTTATGCGTCGTTCCTCTTCGTTCCACGGATCCACGTCCGACTTCTCGTCCCCTTGGTCGCGCCCGTTTCCAGGGGAATATTCGCGGCGGAAAAACGGCGCGAGGGCTCCATAAAGATCCTCGATCCTCCAAGATTACGGAGTAATTAGGGGATGAAGCGCGCGGGGATCGGGAGTCCCGAGAGCAGGCGAGTCGATCGGATGGGAAAAATGCTTGTATACCGGTGATTAGCCGGCGCTAGGCGTTAACGTTGCTTTCGGAGCAGGTTTGGCGGGGCCGCGGCGAGAGCGTGCGTGCGCGCGAGCGAGAGGGACGGCCAGGCGATCGCGCCGAGCACGGACGAGCGAGCGGGCGAACCGGCGGCGAACGGCCGATCGTGGAACGGAGAAAGAGAGGAGCGGTCCCGGCAAACAAGAAGCGAGCCGCAATGCATTCGCTCTACTCGCTAGATATAAATACGCGACAGAGGGCAAGGAACCAACCACGCCTGCACCGACAGCTACTGCCTAACGACACGGGCACGCACACGCGGTCGCTCATTGTGATAAAGCAGAAGAAGGAACGGAGGGAGAGAGCGAACGGGAGAGAAAATTCAGGGAGGGCGAGAAAGAAGAGGGAAAAGGAGAAAGATGGAAAGATAGAAAGACGCGGGTTCGGCGGGGCAGGGGAGGTGAGGACGGCAGGGCGCGGGGGGGGGGGGAGGGAGAGAGGTTCGGAGAGAAAGGAGAGAAAGGGGGGAAAAAGAACGGGAGGCAGAAAGAGAGATAGAGGGAAAGGGGGGAGGACGGGGGGGACCGGGAGGAGGAGGAGGAAGAGGGAGAAGAAGAGGGAAAGAGAGGTGTAGGCTGCTCCGAGCCGCTGCTGCGTTCGTTCATGCGCGCCCATCCGCGCGCTGCAAGTTGGGACGAATGTGGCCGGTCGAGTCTCTAGAAGACGCAGCCAAATATTGCATCCTCGGATAAATATAGGCGGCCACGGCTGCACAGGCCGCGCTGCTAACGCGCACTTTTCTCTCTGCTGCTCGCCTTTGGGACGGCGCGCAGCCATCTAGCCACCGACGGCATTCCTCCTGCGAGCCCTCTCTCTCTCATTCTTTCTCTCTTTCCCACTTTCTCTCTCTCTCTCTCTCTCTCTCTCTCGTTCGCTCTATCACGCTCGCTCACACTCTCCCTCTCTCTCTTTCCATGTGCGAGAGCGATCGTTAAATTCGTTTCGTGGCCGAGAACTTCGGCCGGCACGTTGCCCCGGTGTGCTTTCCATTCTTCTTCTTATATTTGCGCTAGCTTTTTCTCCCTCTTCTCCTTCGCACCGAAATATCTATACGCGATGGGAATCTGGTGGGAAAGTGGTGAGTTTTCGAAGCAAGTTTACGGGTACTTGGCGAGGGGAGGGAAAGTATCGTTGGGGGGGGAAAGAATATAGGGTTGTCGGAGCGACGGGGGCGCGAATAATGATAGCACGGTATAGTACCCAGTGTCCATAGTCAAGGGCTGAGGGACACGTTCTGTATAGGCGCTGGACTATAGCGTATCGAGGGGTTCGGCATACCAATGTGGACAGGTGTTGTGGGTCTGTGGAAGACCCTGTAATAAGTGGAGAAAAACGCGGTTGATGACTTGTACGTACCCTCATGGGTATCGCTTTCCGCACCACTCGAGTGGGCTCCCAAGTACATACCTTACTGTACTCCTCCCGCCCACAATAGAAGCGAGTCTCTGGCGTCCCATTGGAGTTTCGTGGATATGGAAAGTTCGAAGAGGGCGAAAGAGTGTCCTGCTAAGTCGAACGGGCGATTCCTGTTCGAACGGAAGCCTACGCGGCTGAAGTTCGTACGGATCGCGCTGTTATCGTGCCGCCGTTACGGCAGGCGATAACTCGCAATCGGGTCAGCACAACGGTGCATTGTGAGGCGCGCGGTGTACGTCACAACAATAATCGCCTCCTCCAATGTATGCTGTTTGTCTCTCCAGCCACTTGATGGAAACTCGTCGAGGACTGTCCCAGAGAGAAGCGACGGATCGACGCGACGTCCGATCAGACCTAGGCAACACTGGTCGGCACGTCGGTCCGTTTCCAGAGGCTCGCCGCCGAAACGCTTATCGGAGGGCAAGGATAACGTGGTTCTTTGTGCTTGAGCACGTAGCCGATTGAAGCGAAGCGCAGCAGCCCGCTTTGTTTTCGCAGCAGGCGTAACCTTCGGGCGAGGAGTGCGCGAGAGGGCGGGAGGGCGGTCGGGCTGGCGCGAGCGAGCGTGTCGCGGTGGTGCACGTGGCCACAGGCATAGTCAGTGAAAATCATCGTGCGCGGACATTGGGTGGCGGGAAACGTGCGTGACACGGGTGCACGGAGGGAGGCCCTAATCAACCTAGCGCGTGAACCTAACCTAACGCAGCGTCGCGCGGCTCGGCGCGGCGCGGCGCGGGGGCGTCGTGTCGTCGTCCCGCGAAACCGGTGCAAGCGACGGCAGCGGCGGAGGCGGAGGTGGCGGGGACACCCCGGCGAAGAGAGAAGAGACGGTTATCGCGGAAGTTCGGCAATTATAGGTGCCGAGTCGCTTTTTTTTTCGACGACTGATATTGATTTGGGAGAGGCAGTTCGTATTCGTGGCACGAGCATACCTTGTGACTCGCAGAGGCGGCCGGCAGCGCGATGCATCACGGCGCACCGCGCATCGAGGGGTACGTCAGCCGGGGAGTGAGGGACTCCGCGGAGGGACAATGGGGAGCGAGGGGGAGGAAAGGCGACTAGAGGATCCCCCACCACGTGCCCGTCCTCCCCGCCGAAAACGCCCCCACCACGTGACTCGCTGGCCCCCCTCGCGACGCGCTATCAAACCCCTTCCACGTCGGTCCAACGGACATAACTTCCTCGCTCCGACTCCTCTCGGTCCTCTCCCTCCATCCAACCTTTTGCCAACTCTCCATCTCCCTCTGCTGCACGCGGTGCGTCCTCTCCTCCGTGTCTGGTTCTCCTCCGGCGCGGTCACCGCCGCCGCCACCACTGCCACTGCCCCCCACCATTGCCGTAGTCACCACCACCATCGGCCTCGTCCGCCAGGGGCGGAAGCTTCGCCGCCCTTGGAGCCTCGTGCCGATTTCTCGGCCGATCCTGTGCGCCCTGTGCGCGAGGGAACCTGCACTTCTGCTGAGGGAACAATGAACAGAACATTCTCCGGTGACATTGTTCCCATTGTATGGTTCTAACACCGAGGAATCTATTATCGAGGATTCCTCCTTAGATTATGTTTCACCTCGGAAGCAAACGCGCACGGGAAACGGCAATTTTGGAAAATTACTCGAACCGGCCCTCCCCTCCCTCGAGGGGGCCTCCTATGCACAGGGCCATCAAGGGAAGCCAGAGACTCCGTAATTGACTCGCGAACAAAGTATAAATCCGCTACCATCCAATTAACGACAAAATCGAGAGCTCGTTGACCGGCAATCGTCTGCATGCGAGCCGTCCCGGTCGAAATTTTGCCCGTCACGCTACCCTAATTTACCACGGCTGGTGCAGGGCGACCGAGGGGCTCGAGAGGGACGAGAGCGAACACATATCGCGGCTGGTCTGCCAAGGGTATCTCCCTCCCGATCGTCCATCGTAGATGGAGAACGAATCTGCCGAAGGAGCGGCTCGGCGCGGCGCCCGCGGCCGCGTGAATCCGCCCCTGCCAGCCATCACCACTCGCCCGACGCCGGCACCTTCTCCTACCGTCCTCTTCTCTCTCTCCACCGACGGCGGCGGCGGTGGCGGCGGCGACGACGTCGTCGTCGGTGTCTACCATATCCCAAACCCGAGCGGAACCAGTCCAGAAATCCCCACTCCGCGGGCGCGCACCGCGGCGACGGAAGTGTGGCAACGCTGCAGCTCGCCAGTGTCTCGGTCTTGGCGAGTTACTCGGGGGGGCTCAGGCCGAGAGTCTACCGAGTTTGTGTCTACCGGCGCGGGTAACCCGAAAGCGAGTGTGCCGAGGATCAAAGTCGCGGCCCTCTAGCCGGCACGCGAGACCGTCTCTCGCTGCTCGAACGCCCGTAACCTTAACGTTCACGCACGTAAACCGAGGAAGAAACGCGGGGCCGTAAATAAACCACGCATCGGGGGACAGGCGGAGAAATAGACGGGGAAGAAAAGAGAAAAACGACAGAAACAGAGAGAGAGAGAGAGAGAGAGCGAGAGAGAGCAAAAAGAGAAAGAGGAAAGAGAGTAACGAGAGAGGGAGGACCCGGTGCGGTACGCGGAAAAAGGTGGATAAGTTTTTTTTGCCAAAAGTTGCGTCGCCGTCGTCCCGAGGGCCCGCGTGAACGCAAACGATCTCGTGGAGGGATCGCGACGTGGAGAGAAACGAAAAAGAGTCTCGAGACGGGGGAGAAGAAAGGAAAAGGATAAGGAGCACGACGACGGGAGACGGTTTTTTTCGCGCGTTTGTTCCCGGTTCATCGTTACGCCGTCGTCTTTGCCCGCCCGCCGGCCCCGTGTGTGATCACGCGAGAGGAACAACCGCGCTCTTGTACGCACCGTGTGTATACGCACGTGTATACATATGTAGATACGTATATCTATATACGCATACACATTTACAAATATATATGCATATATATATTATATATATATTATATATATCAAGTAAATTAGACGGTGAGTCGCGCACGCGACCAAAAAACAGTGTAAATGGCGCTCTCCGCACAGAACCAGTCGACGTCGTACGTGAACTTGTATTACTCGATCGTGCAGCGTGCGGCGACACGCTACTTTAAGGAATATTACAACTCCGGTGAGTACCAGACCAACATTTACAAACGGGCCCGGGACACCACGTTACTTTACCGCCGCGCGCGTGTCCCCCTCCCCCCCCCCCCCCAGTCCCGTCATCGCGTCGATGATCAGGAATCACGCGCTTTCGGCCACCTGTGCGCCGTCCACGTTTTCCTCGAAAACGGCGACGTCATCGCGAGCGCGCGCTTTGCACGCGCGCGATTTCGAATTTTCCCGCCCTCCCTCCTTCCCGCTCGCGTTGCTCTCCGGTACACCTACACCCACACACGCTCCCTGTCTCTCGCCCTCCCTCCTCAGCCCGTCGCCCGCCCCCACACAATGTACACACGCGTGCGGCGCACACGTACATGCATATGCAACGATAGGGTACGTGCAACCGGCACCTACCGGCTGAAGTGCTCCTCCGACACCGATTAAAACACGCCTCTGGCTAGACACGTGCCCGCTTCTAAGCTCGTGTGAGCTCCCCGCACGCTACCGTGTCGAACGGTGCCTGTCATGAAAACAGTGCTCGGGGAGACGGCTGTGCCGCCGGTGGAAAGAGTGTACCGAGGACCCGGGAGTATCTACTAGGATGGTGAAGACGATAATGTAATCGGGGATAGGGAATCGGGTGACGAGGGACGCGTTCCGTGTAGCTTTTAGCCGCGTGTTTAGAGAAGCACTCTGTGATTCAGAGGTTTTATGAAACAGCGTAAGGGCCTGCTCGACCCTGCAATTTAGTTTAATAGCATCTATATTATACCGCGTCAGAATCACGTGCAGTCTGGTGGCGAGGATCTAGACTTACATGTCGCGATAGAAGTGCATTGTGGGAGGAAAGTGTAAGAAACGAGGGAAAGAGTGATAGGGAAATTGAGAAAATGGAGACAGTAGTGTGTTAGTCATTCGGTTGAAGTAGAAGTGCCCAGACCCGCGTGTACAGGATATCGTTTTAGGATTCCGTGCATCCAACAATGGGATCGATGGTTTTCGAATGAAAGTTGAAATACTATGCCGTATGACCCCCCTAAGGGTCAGCTCGTTGACGCGTTTTTCTCCTTGTCCCAACGCTGGAAACATGTTTACTTTAACGCCTGGATGATTTGACCCACTTCCCTATTCCTCTTCCACCGCGTGGATGGTCGGTGGAATTGGGAAGAATCAACGAACACTGGGCGTGAAGAAAGAAACGTGGGAAAATAAACACGCGAGCCCCGCTTATGGTCGCACAGAGTATGTGTCTCACCTCTCATTCGGTTCCCGTTAATCCCATTGACGAATGCACGGGGCCTCGGAGTGGACCGCCTTAGACGCCCCTGTCGATGACTCTTACAGCGCCAGATCTGCCGAATTTACATACCCAAGCCTTTGCAGCGAGCCGATTTCACGGCTCGGACAAATCTCTGTCGCTGTGTATACGATAATAAGACGACAAAGAGGAATGGTGCAAAGGGAACCATCCTAATCACGATCCCGACCAGCGAGACACACATTTCCTAACTTCGAGGATATCGTTTTATGCCTCACTCGAGTGTGCTATCCTCCCACCGCCAAGAACGCGCCAAAAACACTGATCCCCCATTATCTCTGCAAAGTTCCACGGTATTAGCCGCGCTTCGCTGTGCCGTCTGACCCACAAAGTCCTCTCTAATAACCAATAACAGTGGCTCCGTCCATTAACGAGTGGAAACAACGATAACGGCAGTCGAAACGTGTCGAAACATCGTGTTTGTTGACGTCCGAAGGAGAGGGGGCTTCGCCGTAAATCAAGGAGGATAGAGGAGGAATCTCGGTGTATCCGCGCGATCGTCTGCTCCGGCGATTTGCAAAACGCGAGAGAGGAAAAAGTGCGAGATGGGGGGATAGAGGGAGCGAGAGCGGAGGCGCGGAGTGGGAGGGAGACGGAGATGGAAGGAAAGAGACGCGGAGAACGAACCAAGGGGAGAGAGAAACACAGACACAGAGACAGAGAGAGAGAGAGAGAGAGAGAGAGAGAGAGAGAGAGAGAGAGAGAGAGAGAGAGAGAGAGAGAGAGAGAGAGAGAGAGAGAGAGAGAGAGAGAGAGGCGTGTGCTGATCCGCAAAATACGGTCTCGTTTACTATCGTCGGTGTTGGGTCATCTAATCGCCACTGAAATTATCGTCTGGCCAGTGCAGAGTGACGAAACGGCTCCGCTCTGTGCGGGGGACAAGGAGATTTCCTCGAGGGTACTGGGGCTCTCGTTGCCGGCACCTTGCGGACCCTGATCGCGTTAGCGCGCCTCTCGCGTTCGTCGTGCAGCCAGGCTGCGGTGTGCACGCTCCCGTGTGTGCCCGCCGATCGCGACTGGTCAAGGTGAACGGTTGCTGACGGAGGAGGACTTGTGCGATGATCGTGCCGCTCGTGACCGAGAGAACGTCCCCCCGTGCGAGATCGTGGTGACCAGCGGCACAGCAGCAGCTTCCACGACGGCTATGATCGGTCCCGATCCACGTAAGAGGTGCCCGTGAACCGTCCGCCGCGAGTGTACAGCCGTTGAACGCCTTGGTCGCACACCCAGCCGTGCACCGTCCCGAGGGAGCCCGAGATTACTGGCTACCGTAGGCGACGTGATCAGTGAACAGTTTACGCAGTGGGGCGATACGCGTCTCGGTTGCGGATAGTGCCAGCGAGAGAATCGGATCGCGGACGAGTGCAAGACTCCCGAAGCGAAAAACGTTACCCAGTGCCCCGACTCGAGATGTCGCTAGAACATCCGGTTGTGTTCGCGTCTCGGGGCCCGCTGTGTTGAACGTTTCGCGAGGCTTCGAGATTTCGGAGGGAAGACGGCGTACATTACGTTCGGCTAGCGACGCGAGAGACCGGGGATCGTGGTGCGATAGTGTAGGCGCAAGCTTTTCGGGTGGTCAGAGGCGCTCGGGACCGTCGTGGTGCCTTCGATCGTGGGATATGCATTAGCTTCGCCGTGAACGATGGGACTTTAACTTTCGTGGAGCCTCGAGGAGCGATCGCGAGCGCTACAGAGAAATCTCCGCCGAAGAGGGAACAAAACGACGGCAGTGATTCACTTGTTTCAGTTCTATGAAGCGTCGAATTGTAATCTAGTTTCAAAAAAAAAGCAACGGGGAATAAAAACAGCGAAAAAAGAAGAGGGAGCTATCGACCAGGCAAGAGTGAACGTTATCTCTGGTGTAGGTTTATCGCGATATTCCTCGTCGGCGTCGTCATCGAAACAGGATCATTCTCGCCGGTTGACATGACGAGGATATCGCCGTCGGCTGGTGATCCCGGATCGTTATTGGATGGTATAAAGTCAATCGGGCCGAATAAAACGATTGGTTTTCGTTTAACCAGGATTCCGTGCTTGGACCAGTAGAAACCAGTACAGATGATCGGTCTGTGGAACTTTGCTTATACCAGAGGTACTTCTAGCACGCTAAGCTTTGCAATCTCCGCGATCTATACCTAAGGACACGTCCCCCCGAATTACGCACGTTTAGGATACCCGCTATACTCGCCTTATCAGCGACTCTGAATGTGAAAGCCATCCAGCGAGTCAATCCAATTTGCATACAATTATTAGCCGAACGGCTCCACTCACTCGTCATCGTTCCCAAAAAACACCGGGTCGCTCCTCCGCTGTCGAGCAGAGATTCGCGGGGCCAACTCCCAGCAGCCTGCCACCTCGCAATTAATCCCCGTTTTTTTTTTTTTTTTTTTCTAATCGAACAACTCGCTCGCAGGAGACTTACGCTTGTATATTTGAAGAATAAACGTCGACGGGTTTATCGTGTGACTTCTGACGATAAGAGGAGCGAGCGTTGCTCCGTATCAACGGCGAACGTAAGAATCGACGCGCTGGAACGACGGATGTGTGCACACGGGCGCGCGCGCCCGTGCCTCGGTGTGCGTGTCCTCTCGCGTCGCGTGCAGGAAATCTGCGATCGCTCGATGCCGGACTGATTCACTGTTTCGCGGTGGAAAACGTCGCCAGGGCCCCCGGTTGTACGTCTTTGCGGATCGCCGGGATCACGAGCACGGGAGCGCGCGGAATAAATCGTTGATTTATCTTCATACGCGCGGTGCCAAGTCGCTCTATCGTTTTCGCGATCTCGCTTAACCTCCGCGCCTCTCCGATTGAATGTTGGAGCGAGAGAGCTCCTCTTGTATTTTCGTTTCGCGTAACGATTCAGATAAGCCGCTGTTATTCGGATACGCGGACGATTCCGGATCCCTTTCTCTCGCTCTTTCTCTCGTAACGCGCCGAACGGCCGGGCGCGCGCTCGGCGAGAAGGAAAGCGGATAAAGTCGAAGGGAATAAAGTTTGCCGCGAAGACGTTGCGAGATAAAAGAGTTGCGTCACGGAGTTCTTTGGTTGCATTTAAATTTCCCTTCCCCTGTAAATATAGCGCACGAGGGGCGGGGGGGGAGGGTGGTAGACTTCTTATAGGCGAGGCGAAATTGTCGAGGCGAGGGTTTGCAATCGTAATGTGTTTTAAAATTGTAACTCCCCGTTTTCATGAAAGGAACGCGAGGTGCGGCTGGTAAATTTCTGTTACCATTTTGCAAAAATAAATGGATAGAGGAGATCGACACTCGGGGCCCACAATTCCTGTCAGTGCCCCCGAAAGTAGCCGTGTACGCAGGAGGAATCGAAAGCCCGCGATCGATCACGCGTAGAGAGTCCCATCCATCAGAGGGATCTATACCGACGAGAAAAGTGTTAATAAAAAACAAAGCGTCTACAGGTTGGAATAACAAGAGACGGGACAAAGCGTGCAGCCCCCTTCGAAAAAAATGGAAGAAGAGGAGGGAAAATATAAAACACACGCGACGTTTCGGCTCGGTCAATGCGCACTAGAGCCTCGGCAGTGTTAACAGCGGCGCGCGTCTCGTTTCTATCTATTTTTCTGAAAACAAACATTCGATCTGACGAGCTATATAACACCGATGGAATACCAGAGGAGGACCCACTCGTTCCTCGAGCACCCTTCGCGCCGCCATCGCGGAAAGTTATGTTTTTGTTGCGCTCGATTCGTGTTCCACCCCCTACCCCCCCCCCCCCCCCCCCCGGGGGGGCCGTCGGTTTTTTCCTTCCGCCGCGTCGCTGCCGTCGGTCCCTTCGCGGCGCTCGATAACGAAAATGGGCCGCAGGAATCCCGCCCCCCCCCTCCTCCCCCCGACACTCGATAAATAGCGGGCAATGTTTGCTCTTGCAAATGAATGTTTTCCGCGAGACCCACGAGTCATTTTAACTCCTCAGCAAGCGGCTGCCTCGACCGCCACCCGGCGTTACTCCGGGGGCGCGTTTTTCAACCCCTCCGAGCAGGTCGGCGGGGAGTAACGGAGCCCTTTGATCGCGGCCACGAATCCCAACGATGCCTCGCGAGGTGGTGACGTATCTAGCCTCGGCTTTCTCTCGAGTGGATAATAAAATTACCACGAAAACCCCCGGATCTGTCGCTGAACGTGTACGGAGCTAATCTCGCGCCGTTTCCTCGGCAAGCTTTCGCGAAAGCCGCGAACAATGGGCGCATTCTGGCGCCGCTTTATCGCTAAACTTAGCCCCGGCACGTTCGTCCCGACATTGAAAGGGACTTATGAATGATTCCTTGTAAATAATCGTGATGGTGTGTTTCTTGGCCGGACTCAACGCGCGGAAGAAGACAGTCTTGCGGTGGCGGATTTAACAGAGCGGCCGATGAACAGTTGCCATCTGGGCCCCTGTACAAAAGGACCCCCAGGGCCTCATCCTTAAAAAGAAATTATGATTGTATCCAAAACATATTCTATCCTGTATTATTACACCTTGCTAGTTTCTAGTAAACTGCAGCTTTATTTCCCCGAAAAGTGGGCCCCTCAGAACGTTTGCCACCTGGGCCTCTTTTCGTAAATCCGCCACTGCAGTCTTGCTTGGTATCTCGTGTTGATAAGTGGACAGAGGTCTCTGCGTTTCGTCGGAGGTGTTGGGTGATCAGAGGCGTTCTTAAGTAGCTAATCTAATAGTAGAAGAGCCCTTAAACGAGAGGTTCGCTCGAAAACGGCGTCAGGCGTCATTCACCTCGCTCGGGCGAATTCTCCCACGAAAGTGAAAGAAGAAGCTACTAATTCATTCGCCGGAGTGGCTGTCTCCGTACGCAGGTGTTACGGAGCGATTAAGCCGCCTCTCGAATCCTCTCTCCGAAACGCTCGGGGAGAAAAAAAGAAAAGACGAAGGAAGGATATCTGGCGCGTTCGCAGCCGGTGAGCGTTATCGGGTAAACGGCCATTTCTATTTCTTCTCACGACGCGAAAGTTCAATATGCCCAGTCGCGTGCAGCCGCGGGTATTGTTGTCCGCGTATACGATTAAATCAGCCACGTTCCCCGGGGCGAATCTTAAGCGATAGCTCGGCCGGAGGGGGGAGGGATAGGAGGCGAGAGGAAGGGGCAGGCACCGCGGCAAGGACGCGGCGAAATAACCGATCCTCCGTCGATTTAGAATGGGAATGAGCCGCGTCGCGTCCGGTGTATTAAGTGACCGTAAGATCGGCGATGACGGTGGCTGCGACCGATCCAGAGGCCACCGTCTACCCCGCCGCCATAACTCATTTCTATCGCGTCTGCCGCGGCGAGCGTTACGCCAAGGGGAGAGGCTAATTGAATGGGCAAACCGATGCTTTCACTCGCCGACGACCACGCGTCAATGAACTTTTTCCTAGATCTGCTTTAGCGCTACCAACAGTTCGCGGCACTTCCCCGTTCTGCCCCTCTTTAGCCTGTCTAAGAGGATTCCCGTTTCAAACGGAATAAAGAACTCGAAACGGAGGCACGTCGCCGCTAAAGCAACCGTCACCCGTGTGTTACACATCTCGATCGAATGTCAGAATCGCGGATGGTAACGCGAACAGAACGAATCCCCCCCTCCGACGACAGCGCCGTCGAGGGGCGAAATTTCGCCGGCGAAGTCGGGATCACGGGCTGCAATAAACTGACCTTAATCTTCTCATAAAGTTTTCATGAGCGCTAAACCGACGACGACGGCGGGCGGGCGGGATTCGTACGTGTTGCTGGAAGTTGCGGAAACCCTCGGTGCTCCCTGTCGAATCCGGGGTAGGGTGGGAGACAAGGGAGCAACATCCTGGAGGAATAATTTGTCGGCGTAACCGAGAGCGAGCGGTCTGTCTAATATCGCCGGGGATCGGGTTTTCTCTCGGACCCAGATGGTTTCTTTTATTGTACGCATATCGAGGCAGCGCCTTCACTTTGAGCCCACAAAGTCGCTTTCACTCGGTCAATTAAGCGCCAGAGGACTTTCGAGCAACGACATTCTAGTTATTCGCGGATCCCGTGGAGAGCTGGACAGAGCGGCGTGGCCCTCGAGCGAATTTTATCACCCGTGACTTTTATGCTCCTACGCGTCTCGGACTCTTAATTGGATCTTCGCTGGAACGGAGGCGAGCTGCCGCGCCAATTATCGAAAAAGTAGCCCCAGATTTAACGCCGTAACGCTGAAGGAGCTACCTTCCGATCCCAAGCCCTCCGCTACGGACCCGAAGATATTCGGGGCTGAATTGACCTTATCAATGGCGACGCGGAGTAATAATTTTGCTGAATCTTCACTCACTTAGGCGTCCTTCTGGAACAGTTGAGTTGCCTCGAAGCTTCTATTGGCAGTGAACGTCTCTGCCGCAGGGATTGGTGTTGAGAACTCTGTAAGCAAACAGTGTTTGGTGTTATTACCGAGCTTGATAGTGTGACGCTGTGGTGAAAAAATTACAGTAGTGGTATTTGGATATCTTTACCCATATCTTGATGAGTTAGTAATCAGATCGTAAGCATCTTTCACTCAGAATTAATGTGTATTTTTTGAAATATGAGATATGTTAGCGAGAAGTGTTTCCTCCGAGTATCTCCCGTGATATAATCGATTGTGATTCGCCTAGCGCGAAGAGAGAGGCACCGTCGAAGCGAAACTTTATTCCCAACTAATCAAATCTCGCTCGGCCAATTCCCCCGGAATAATACGTCTCGCCGAAGTCGGGACTAGTCCAGGCACTGTTTAGAGCTAACCCCAAATAATTTTTATTTACGGAACACTGCAAACTCGCCAGGAGAAGCTGCCCCGACGTCTCGCGACATTGTCCCATTCCCTGCAGCTCGCCTTTTGTGCTCAAAAGTTCGTCCGTTTGAGTCAAACAGATGCCCGGTGGGAGGGGATGCAGAGGAAAACAGCGAGATTAATCGCCAGTGAAAGGGGAGCAAACTGTTTACTGATATTCGGAGCACTTCGACCGGTCTTAACGTTCAGCAGATACATTATCTCGCGCAGTTGTTCAAACAAAGGTTATTCAATTCTGTCCGATACTTTAAAAATTACGCGTTCGATAACACCTGTGCCCTCGTTTAAATATCCAAACGCGACCTTCGTTTCTCTATGCCAAAGAAATCCTTATCGCTGAAACAGACATTTCACTGACACTAACAGCTTATTCTTCCCATCCATTCTTCCACGAAGGACCCTCCCGGAGCAGCCCCGAAAATGCCCGAACCCCTGCATTTCCAGGGAAAAATACGTATCTCTTGCCCAACTTTCCCAGGCATCGAAGCGAATTCTGCTAAGGGAATTAACAGGGCGAACGAAAAAATATTCGCGGTGATTGCAATGGGCGGGCGCGGGTCGTAACGAAGTGCAGGGGGCAAGGCAGGCGGGTTCGGGGCATTCGAGAATCGACGGGATCGACCTGGCGACTTAAATCTGCAAGCTGCTACGGGAGGAAAAATCTTTAAAAATGCTGTCCGACGAAAAAAGCGCGCATGCGTAACCACGAGCCATTTCCTTCTTTCTCCCGTTCTCCCTGTTCCCTCTTCATCCCTCTTTCGTCCACCCTCTCCTCCCCCCCCCCGCCCTGCCCCCCTCGTTCCTCCGCCCCACCCCCCTCTCACGCCGGTCCCCCTTCCACTCCCCCCCCCCTCCTCCTCCCCCTCCTCCTCCCCCTCCTCCTCCCCCGAGTACCCAGCCACCCCCCATTCGCGCCACCTTTCTTTCCTCTCCGTTTCTCTTTACGCGCTCCTCCTCGCCGCCAAAACAAATCGTAAAGACGCCTTCTGCTACGTAATCGCGCGGTCATTTCCGAAAAATCAATGATACCGTCGTGCACGAGCCACTTGGTGCGAGAGTGGCCCGATATATACTCGAGTGCCGCCAAACTTCTCTGTCGGGCGTAAAATCGAATTCGAAGATATTCCTTGCCTCCCCCCCCCCCCCCCTCTCTCCCCGCCAACCTTTGCGAAGCTTCTTCCCGCTTCGAGCTCTTTGTTAAGCCTCGTGACCCTCTTCCTCCTTCTTCGTTTCTTCTCCCTGCCATTCCACTTCTTCTTGGAGCTCAACGACATCGCCGAGGCGTTCTCTGTGTCAAATGAGACGCTTCTTACATTGTGACGAGGTAGTCCCGTGTCTTGGTAATCGAATTTGAAAATTCTACTGTTTCCACTGCGCTCCCTTCTCGGAGCGGGGTTGCGCCCTTACGCTTCAGATTCTCGCTTTTGATTCTGGGGGAGAGTCAGCGATGAAGCTCTATTGCTGGTAATTGGGGGAATGGGTGCTGTTTGAGTCGCTGATAAAGATTTCTCTGCGATTGGGTTCTGCTTCAGGGGTTTAGTGATCTGTAGTTTGTTTTCTTCAGTAAAAAGTAGGGGAATTTTAGTTGTATTTGTTTGGATACAGGTTTAAAGATACTTTTTTAGTGTTAAGGGGTCTGTTTTAGTAGTTCGACGCTCTGAAAGGAAGGCAAATTTTGGGAATTTTTTTAAGAGAAAGGTATTCAGTATTATAATTCCTTTTGTTTGTCGGCTAGAGGGTTGCGCTTTTTGCCCGGTTGAAATCGAAGCTTTCTAATCGCCACGCGCGCCAAGCGACCTCTTCAAAGTCCACTTTGTCTCCCTCCCTCTGCCCCTCTCGATGGCAATTATCGCGCGGCGTTTAGCATTCAGTGAACTTGACAGGCGTAACATAATTGTTCGCCGGGAAAAGGGCATCCAGCATCATGAGCGCGTTCAGTCGAGGTTTGCAGGTGTACCCCGTCGGAGATCGATGTAATTATATCGCGAATAATTCATAAGCCGATTGTTCTAGCGGTAGGAAAGCCCGATGAAAGTGATAAGTGACTCTCGTCCCATTGATAAACAGTTTAACGTCCGTCGTCGTTTGCCCGGCGATTCCCAGCCAATAACAAGCTACGCTGCCCGTTAATCGAGAAATTATCGGCGATACTTTAGCAATTACCGCGGAATCCATTGCATACTTGCGGAAACTATATCCGTAATCCTTCTAAACCACGATGTTAACTAAAACTGATCCATGGACGTCTTTCAGCGAAACAAAATACTTAAGTGAAAAAAAGAAACAGAGAATGTCACAAAGCTTTGTCGAGAAAATTAAATTTTAATAATTTACACCACCAGTTCTTATAGAATTTTCTTCTTAAATAATTTCTCGTTTTACCTTGGCGACAGAAGCTTGAAGCTTACGCTTAACGAATGCAGGGTCAGTTTGACCCATAGCAACATTTCTATGGTACACGGGTTTCACGAAAAAATTGAATATAAAGTGAATTAAATAATTAAAGTTTTTGAAATTATCTAAAATTAATTAATAAAGAAATACATAAAAAAACTTATTTGTGTACATTTGATACATAAAATAGGTGTATCTCCTGTATAATTTTTACAAATAATCTTACTACAATTTAGGCATCTTATAGTTACTATATTTTGCTATTGCCAACACAAATATAGGTAACATCGTGATAGACTTTGTCGGAGTTGGATCAAAATGACCCTGCACTCGTTGTACGAGAGTTAAGCGAAGAGTGGGGACATTCCGTATTTTCTACCAGCGCAGAGTGGACATTTCCTGTTTTTAACCAGTACCACATATTTAACGTTATTTAACTGTTTTAACCTATAGCACATATTTAACGTTATCTCACAGGGCTATTTGAACTTTATAACCTTTTGTGATTCTACAGTTCTATAGTCTCAGTCGCCACCAACAAAATATGCTATAAATGGCAAAATCACGAAAAATGGACATTCCTCGTTTTTCCCTCTTACCTTCAAGTATCCTGTTCCTGTCGAACAGATTCACTTCCTGCAGCAACATCAAATAGCTTGCCGCCCAGAATCCACAGATATCTTCCTCAAAGATGTCCCCCTGATTTCTATAAACCTGTTACACAAGTGTTTGCCCAAATGTCCCTCGACAAGTTGAAGCATTAACGCAGAACCAATGAAAATGTCCATAGACGGTCGCCTCGGAACAACAAAGTCAGCCAGCAGGGCAGAAAATTTTGTCCCCCTTTCACCTGCAGGGACTCCTACGAAAGCTTATCGAACGAACGGAGGAGCTAGCACGGAGCAACGCACCTTGCGTGAACTGACACAGCGACTTCCTTTAGTTTATGCTAGAAAATGGATGTTTTAAGACAGCAAGGAGGAGCCGTTCTAGGGTAGACTTTCCGAAATCACGTTTGTGTGAAGTGGTGATGTGGAAACGCGTTTAGTGCACTTCGCGGTTCTCCTGGAAGCAGGATAAAGGGGAATGAGGTAAGAAGAGGGGGGTTAGACACAAGGAAAAACTTTATTGTCGCTCGCCGACCCGGTGGAGCAGCGATAAATCAGCAACGGGTGTATCGTGCGTGAACGTAAACTTCTGCGAAGCCGTCTGATAGCTCCCCTTATCGCGCGGCCGATGTTTTCCGCGGGTTGTTCACGCAGGCAGCGAACACTCGCGGAAAATTGCGGTAAACACCCGTGGTTGCGATGGTTTCCTGCGACCCGAGGAAGGGATCTTCGCAATCAACCTGATTGCAATCGAAATTGTCGGAGCTCTGCAGGTGTAACGGTGGAAAGAAGACAGTGATACCGAAGACTGATGCTCGGACGTGACGTAGATTGCGTATAGAAGCCCCCGACAGTTGCAAGGCGCAGGAAAGTAGACCGCGGAGAGCTGGAGGATGTTCTTTAACAAAGATCGACCAATCTCCTCGAGCGTATAACGCGGCGAAGTCGAGCGATCGTTGTCGAAGGGAGGAAGACGTATCTCGGCGCTGCTTTTGTCGTAAATTTTATGCAATTCGTCGCGTGCTCGCCGGGCTCGCCTCGTTTGACTGTCCAATTCATCTCGTTAACCGCGCTCGTACGTCTATTCGCCGAAAGATTGCGGCCGACTGCGGCAGGCCCCGACCTTCGCCGTTACCGCGAAAAATAATATCGGCGGCGAGCGATCCGAAAATTGATGGCGCCGCGCCTCCCCGCCCCCGACCGTTTCGTTAGCAGGTAATTCGAAATTTATAAGGTGCAAAATCCAGGCGAGCCGCCCCGGTGATAATTCAACGCGGCCAGCTGACAGACCGCGGGAAACTCTGCCAAATTCTCTGTCGGACCGGGCGCGCTGTGATTCGATTTAAAAAATGGCTGTAAAAATTCATCAGACAAGAGGGGGGGGGGGGACAATGACGACTCGTAATACGTTCGAATTGTGCCCTGCCACACGCGGCGCATTTTGCAAAATCAATGAAACACGAGGAAATATTAATGGCGCCGGCGAATCTGCCGCGCGTTCCCGCTCGAAATCTCGTTAAAGAGTCATCCAGTTTGCGCTGGTCCTGTAGAACCAGGTAATAACGAACGCGTTGGAAAAACCATTGAAATAATCGGCCCCGGCGTGGACAAATAATCGTTTTATTACGTGTCGCGTGCACCGCGATCAGCGGCCTTCTGAAAATTTAATTAATCGAGGAGGAGACGTTTCACGGGTCGGGATCGACCGGGCGGATCTCGCTCGTTTTCGGCGTGACGAGCCGCCTCGCGCGAGAATCGTCGGCCGCGAAACCTACGCACGACTATTATACCGGGGAGCGAATAGAAAGCAGTGATAAACGGTCCGAGCAAACAAGAATACGGCCCCGGACGAAATCTGCGAGTGCCGTTCCACCGCGCCTCGATTTTTACCCGCGCGGGCAGTAAAGATCAACGAGAAAGCGAGGGTTAATAAAAGCGAAGTCGTTGAGACTTATCGGAATACGTAAACGCGTCGTCGATCGGGCAGAAGAACGCCGAGGAAAACAGTCGGCTCTTTACGGGGCCGTTGGCACGGACTTCCAATAACGCGGCCTAATGGCGTGTTACCGGCTTTTCCAGGACAATAAAATCGCCGGCCGCCTTGTTTCGTCTACGCGTACGCCTGTCTGAGCCTGGGCCCCCTCCGGTAGATGAGAGCGTTTTTTCGCATGGAACTCTAACGACCGATTCAATTACTTTGCGCTCCCTCTTCCAGGAACCCGTCGAGCGGATTCCCCGAGAGCGCGCAGCGTCGTCGTCGGGCCGAAAAAAATAAGTGGAACGCAATTTCGCCCGTGAATAACGACGCGGCGGACTTTCACTTGCCGCTGCGATCCTTGGGCCGGACCGTGGGCCCCCAGATGAGGTATCGATACCTCTCCTTTGCGCGAATAACTCGTGTCGTTGCGAGCTACATTCCACGAGTCACTCGTATACTGAGATGCTCCCGGGAAGGGGTTGACAAGCTGCTATTAAATGCCGGAGAGCTTTGTCCTTCGCTTCGAATATTTCAAGAGTCCTTGTAGGAAACACTGTGAGTGACAAGATTAAAAAAAGAAACAAATTTTTATTGGAAAATCCTCTACATGTCAATGGCAATACTATAGTATAGTATAGTTTGATTTTCAGCACTTAGTGTTATCTACAAGGACTTTTCATTTGAAGGGTAAGGGGAAAATGAGGAATGTCTATTTTTTACTACAGAACTGTCGAGTCACAAAGGGTTATAAAGTTCGAATACCCCCGCGAGATAACGTTAAAGATTTAGTACACTGATTAAAAGCAGGATATGTCCACTCTGCACTGGAACAAAACATTTAATTTTCTCGATAAAGCTGTTTTGCGACGTTCCCTGTTTTCCCCGTTACCCTTCATTTGTGCTATACCGTCGCAATCGTTTACATCGACGTTGCAAGTGACAGTCTCTTAGCAAGTTAACCCAACACTGATATGTGTTGCGATACTGTCTTAATCAGAGAGAAATATAACCTCGTCCTGCGAAACGACGGGTGAATTTCACACCCCATAACTTCCACACCCCAGCTTCGACTCGCCGAAAGAGACGGCGCAAGAAGGGCGCTCCGTTTTCTCCACGCGACCCGACCGAACTTCCCTTTCGTTTTCACCGTCGTTTTCACCGAATCTCGCGGAACGCCGGATCAAAGCTCACGTTTCCCCGCGTCGCGGGTATTTACGGCGCTGGCGACCGTGGTTGATGTATTTATTTATACGGTCACGATTCCAGAACGAAGCCATCTAATTTATCGGTGAAACAGCACGAGGAGGGCATCGAGCCATATTTTTATCGCGGACGTTTAATTTTGTAGAAATTCCTTCGCTGGCAAAACCGGTTGCACGCCAAAACGTCATTCACAGACGGAAAGTGTGCGAACGTAGGGAGAGGAGGTGAAGGGAAAGGGGGCGGCACTTGGGATTCCCCCCCCCCCCTTGGGCGGGCTTGCAGGTCTCTTTTTGATCGTCCCTTGCAAAAAACCCGCGATTCCGTACAACAGGTACTGTTCCGCGGAGCGTGTCCGGAGGAGATTCGGACCGTCGCGATTCAGCCGACAGGAATGTGTCGTAACGAGTGACCTCTGGGAGAGCGTCGTGCAGAAAATATGTATCAAAACAATGTTGAAGGAAACGTTATTGGGCCATCCGGGCAAGGGGGAATCCTGTTCCACGACCGTACGCCGGGTCCACCTACGTGAAAAATATCGCTTCCTCTTCCCTCGTCGGTCTCGCAATTAAATTTACGAGACGGACGCTTATTTTTACACCGTGTCGACGCCGCGAGATTTTTTTCTCGCGGCCCACGACGCCTCTGTAAACCGTTCCGCGTTCTCGCTTATCGCTGACTCCTCGGCGATTCCTTTCAGCTCTGGTATCAACAGGGAAGAAGCGTTCTGACTTCTATTAAACCGTTTAAGAGAGGTATTCAGTGTAGCGGAGCTTGGGAAACGGGGTCTTCGCAGTATTCTATTGTAAATGGATGTGCACGACTTACGAGGCATTTAAGAAAAATTTGAATGATTTAGTTAATTCTCTTTCATCGGAATAATGAGAGAAATGTTTGTTACGGCGAGGGTTGAAAGTACTGTGCGTCTACGCGGTCGAAAGTTGGACTCGATTGATTAAAAATGCGGGTTCAATAAATTTGTACTTGCCGTTGGACGGGAGCAATTATTTCCGCGCGGTCGTTGGACGTATCGGCGGGCAGGCATGCGCCGGAGAGAAAGCACACGATAGATCTCTGCTCTCGGAATACTGAACCTCGGATACCGGATATTGTAAACCGACCTTCACCGCGAAATCTGTATATCAACCTTCGCCGCGGCCGGCAAGAGGCGGCGGCGCGAGCTAGCTGGTTTTAAAACTGCGCGGCCGCCGCTCGCTGCCAATGTCATTTAAATGCTAAGACTATCGGCTAGCCTCCGCGACGACAAGCCGCCCGGCGGCGGGCTTGTTACTCGTTATCAGAAAATTGGGAAAAATGCAACCTGTTTCCGTTAGGCGACCGTGCACGCATGAACGATCGCGGCCCGTTGCTCCCGGCCGGACGGAGCAAAAAGGGTATTGAAAAATACCTTGTTTTATGAGAGGCAGAAGGCGCGATAAAAAGGATTCCGAGCTGGGAGTGGTGGGGGACGGGTGGAAGGGAAATTCGTAATGAAAAATTTATTTTATGAGAGGAAGGCGCGATAGAATGGAATGCGACGGAGACAGAGAAGTGGGAGAAAGATTGAGAACTCGGGGTGCAGGGATTCCTTTATCAAAGCGCATAGCTCGGAAGTTGGAGTCTCACAGGGAGAATATACATTCTATTGACTGCTCGATATGAGGTCACAGATTACGGTATAAAAGACGTTTAGAACTTTTAGCGGAGACCACTGGTGTCCGAAACCGTTCCGCGTGTTTATCTTTTTAGCGAAGCGCAACTGCCGGGGCACGTACAAAGAGACCCGCGCCCGTTTTCCTCGCCGCCTTTCCGAGAATCTCCACGGAACGTGTTAAGAAGCAGGCGAGAGAGTTACATCACGGTTCGATCCCCGAAAGCGTCCAGCCGTCTGATTTAATTGGAGAGGAGTCGTTTGAATGTCGCACACATCAAAGAAAGAGTGCCATCTGATCTCGGCGAATTCCTGCTGCCTGACTCCCGGATCTTCTTCGATCGGGCATTTTTTTTATTGACTACGGGAAATCGAAAGTGGGAATGCGTACTCTATACAGAGCGACTTCCTCGAGGAAAATCATTCTCCTCGGCGGATTACGTAGCTTCCGAGAAGAACGTTCCTGTGCGTCCAGCGGTTTATGCGTCAGATACAATTTACGCGTCATCTTGACATTTGTTTACTCGTCCACTTTTCCTGGTGGGGCCACTTTAAAGCGGCGAAAATTAATAAAAGAAAAAGGTGATTCTAGTAATTTCTACTTGTTTTTCCAATCACCTCTTTATCAATCGCGCTACGATTTACCGGATACCGCGCGCGTACGTGTATGTACATTCATACAAACTCATTAGCGTAATTAATGACACGATGAGGCCGTTTCGGTAACAGCCGGCTGGAATAAATAAGCGATAATATTATGTAGATGCGAGCGATCAATCCTGACGTCGCGCGATAAGGAAGTGAAAAAAGAAGCGGAGGAAAAATGAATCTGTGTTGTATGCCCCTCTCTCTCTCTCTCTCTCTCTCTCTCTCTCTCTCTCTCTCTCTCTCTCTCTCTCTCTCTCTCTCTCTCTCTCTCTCTCTCTCTCCGTGCACGATGGATTCGAGCGCTGTATCAAGCGAATCCGTCGCCCCGTTCGAGCGAGAGGAGTCGCCTCTCGAAGTTGGAGTGCCCGGATCAGCGATCGCGTTTGGAAAAATTATTTTCGCTACTCGATGCAGGGAAGGAAGCAAGTGGAAGGGGCGGCTACGTAGTCAGACGACTGTTCCAGACGGCTTTGTGCGCGTTTACAAAGTGACTCGGCGGTGTTAAAGTCTGCATAGTTCAATGAGAAATGCGTCTCGTTTGCGATGAATATATTTACACCGATACGGGATCTGCACGGGATCCACGGCGCTGGGGAGCGAAGTAGGTATGTTCGTTTGCTCGGGTACAGTGCCGTTTAATGAGTGATCTGCTTGGAATCCAAATGGGGTCGGATTCGATGGGTGTCTCCGTAAGATTCAGATGGCGAAGCTCTGCTCGCGTGAAAAGATGCGATGCTCCTCGTAGAATTTAGGGAGGATACTAACAGAATTCACAGTGTAGTGTACTACAATGAACGGGTGAATTATCGCCGCGTCTACGAGACGTTCTCTAGACTCCGAGGAGCGAGTCGTCCAGGACGCATAAGTTGGATCGATTGAATACCAGATTCCTTGATCGCAGACGTATGCACATCACTAGCCAAGCAGCCGTATCAAAAGGCATATATAACAATCGAGCGTGGTAAACAGCAGAGTCACTCCTTTCATCCGGCCGCGGAGGAAAAAGCGGCGCTGGCCAAGAAAGGCTCGCTCATAGAATCGAGATTAATCGCGGAACCAGTGAAACTACAGGCGAGCCGACACGTTAATAACGGCCGCCGCATCCCCGGCGAAACGGTTTAAACACTTTAAACGCTCGCCTCGAATTTGTTTTCCCCGGCTGTGAGTGAAATTAACACGCGGCCGACATTCATTCTGCCGGCACTAAGTCGCATCCGCGCGGGTCCACTTCAATTGTCTCCAGTCGAGACTCCGTCGAACACTTCCCCCATTTGAATGAGGAATCTCTCAGGGAAGACCATATGAAATCTTCTGTAGTTCTCCTACGCGTTCATCTTCAGACAACATTACCACGGAATCAACTGCAGGATTTCTCGGTAAAAACATGTTTATCATACTTCCTGTGCCTTCTGACGTGGCTTATAGTAATTCTTAGCAATTATATTCCATCTACGTGAGTGCACATTGATTTCTTCAATCTTCAGGGTCTCTGGATGGCTTCTCGATTTGCTCGTTTCAATTTACTCGCGGACTCTGTAAAGATATGTATATTTGCCTATACGCGTCTCGACGCAGGGTTAAGCAATTCAAAGGTGATTTTCTTGAAAATAAAGCGCGATATCGAAAAATGTTACTCTTTCTTTTCGACTTATAACAGGTAAATAAGTCGAGAAAAAGGAATATAATTTTTTTATATTGAGCTTCATTTTCGAGAAAATAAGCTTTGAAATTCTTGACGTTGCGTCCAGTCGCGTATAGGAGAAACTAAGTCCTTAAGGAGTCATGCCTAGTTGGCAGGCATGATTTTCGGGAATTTTTTATGGAAAATATAATGTATATTTTTTACAACTATTTGCTTATTTTGAAAGTACATATATTCAGCAACTCTCAGTAATATTGTTATAGAAAAATATTAAAAAATGAACGAATAACAGCCACTCTCCCGGGAGATATTTTTTTTTGCGGTGAGCACGATTTCTCAGAGTCGGATCATCTGAAATCGAAAAGTGAAGAAGATTCTGTTAGTATATGAGTTTATCTAGTTCGTGAATGAAGGATTTTTCAAAAAAATGAATTCAGACAAAATGGCGGCCGTTTAACGCAAAATCGTGAATTTTCGATGTCTGAATTGTTCGTTTTCCGTGAATTAAAAATAGAGTTTTCATCAAAAACAAAAATCCTTCTTTCACGAACTAGATAAACTCATCATATACTACCAGAATCTTCTTCTTCATTTTTCGATTTCAGATGACCGGCTCTGAGAAATCGTGCTCACCGCAAAAAAATAGCTTCCGGGAGAGTGGCTGTTATTCGTTCATTTTTTAATATTTTTCTATAAAAAAATTACTGAGAGTTACTGAATATACGTACTTTTAAAATAAGCAAATATTTGTAAAAAATATACATCAGGTTTTCCACAAAAAATTCCCGAAAATCATGCCTGCCAACTAGGCATGACCCTTTTAAGAAGCCCATTCAGAATCATCAAAAATTCTTCTCCCCTGTTATCTTAATTCCACAACTCCTCGACCAAATAATTTCTACCTAACGTATTGCGATCCTCTCGAGTGCTCGACATCTCCGAGCGTCATCTATCGACTCGAGTTCCTCGTCGAAAGTGGTTCAGAGGCGACCGTTCACCGAATTACCGAGGAACCGTCTCTCTCGCATCTTACCCAGCTTCGTGGTCCATCGGCGCTCTCTCGCCACTGTCAGCTGCTCGGACGCATCGGCCGCGAAGGAGCAACAGAGGCGACTGTTGCACGGCGCGGCGAGTAGATACGTATCTTCCCTTGGGCTGGGATCGGGCGGGGGATGAAGAGCGAGACGGGGAGCACGGAAGGAAAACTGCGCTCCCGATATTAATAAAATGGAATGGAGCGAAGATAATCCGTCGATGCGTCATCCCCGACGCAAAAAACAAAGCCCAGGCTGAATGAGGCGCGCGACGAAGCGGCGGCGCGGGGGCGTGTAGCGTTAACCGGTCGCGCTTCGGGATAAACGAAAGAATGGCACGAAGAGCGAGGTAATTAATCCGATAAAACGGGAATACTCTGTGTAACGTTGCATAATGCGAATTCCATAATCATGAGGCGAGAGAGCGCAGCCTGCACCGTTGTTTTCCTCGTAACACACAACTGTACTGGCCGTGATAGCCGTGATTATGACAAACGCGCGTCGCCCGCGCGATGCCATAACGAAGCCTCGATTCTACGCTTCGCGTCGCCGTGCTCTTCCTTCCGCCTGGCCCCATCCCCGGTCCGCCTATAATCCTGACCTTTTTTGCGCTGCTTTCGGTTGAAAAGTGACTGGCCGAATGGGGGGACAGAGATCGGATACCTGCGATCCGTTCTTTGCCTTCGAATCCTTTCTCTTTAGGTCTACCCCGAATTTCTTCGTAAGGTTTAAATTATTATAGGAAACGGAGGCGAGGTAGTAGAGGGAATTGAACGATCTGCTGAGACTACTATGGCAAATGAACTAAAAAATAAAAAATTTGTAGTCCCACTTGGAGGCTAAAGGCCGTCGCGCATTTTGGCGAATCGAAGAAATTAATAATAATTAATTCATTGTCGCTGCGCAATTTTTTATAAACATTTCTCCGCGCTTCGCCAAAATGCGCGACGACCTTAAAGCTCCTAGCGACGCGAGGTTTGAATTTGACGTCCCGAATCGTGAATTTGTAACGTTTGGGAACGGCAGTCGGTTAGAAGCGCGGGAAAGGCGTGGGCGAAAGGGTGGGAACGCGAAGGGTGGAGCAGGAGAGGATAGTTCTCGCTTGGACAGAAAGGGCAGGGAGATTCGACATTGCAGATACAGTGGAGCACTTCATAAATCATTCCCGCGGACGTGTATCCCCGCGTGCATCCGACCTGCATAACAGCCGTTGAACTTGCGAAGCACTCGAACCGGACACGTATCTGACCATGCGTGACCAGGAACGTGGCCGATTCAACTTGGTAGAAAGTGTACACGCGGCCAACCGATCCGATACAATGTTTTACTTGCTCGAAAGTTGCCGGTCGAGCGAGGGGATCAGCGATCCGCCGATTAAAACAGATTCGAGGGGTTAGCCGTCTTCGGGACGACGAGCCGGAGACCTTGACGGATCGCTGGGATTCTAGAGCCGGGTACCTACGTTTCCTGTTTTATCGCGCATAATAAATTGATCGCGCCGGGTTGAAATTTTACGACCGCGATAAACCGAATACCACGAGATCGTTACACCCAACGTTCGCGCGCCACCAGCGGCACAGCCGCGTTTCGATTACCGACCCGACGTGTCAGTCTATCGGGGATAGAAAATGAATACCTAAGTTTTTGCCGGCTCGCCACGTCTTGTTTCGCTCGCGAATCGATTCGATCCGGGTGCACGGAGGCACTCGGTGTTGGTAGTTACGGGATGACTCGGTAAACCGGAGAACCCTAGGGAGACTTCTATCGAGTTCCACTCCCCTACGATTAGTAAGACACATTGCAAGGAATTTTGGTAGATTAATTCAAGTTCGTTGGGGAAGAAATTGCGGAATGAATCCGGGATACGTTGGTGGCTGGAATTTGGGAATGCGAGTGGCGGTAGGAGAAGTCCTCCCAGGGTTAATAACGATTGAGTCCGCCCCGAGTCGGGCAATCCCGAGCGATCTCTGCCCTGCGCCGAACAAAGCGAGGCGGACGCTTGTTACTTTTCACGGGCACGCATCGATAAAGGTTCGTTCGGCTTGTCTGATTCCAGATACTGGCGCGCCCTACGTATTATACAAGGACAACATGGAGAGACCCCAGGGGCAATGGGGCCCGGGGCCGGGATCTCTCCAGGACGGGGGACTGTACCCGCAGCAACAGCAGCAACAGCAACAGCAGGGCTCCTCTTCGTCCGGCAGTCCACAGCAGGCCTGTGGTCCCCCTGTCGAGGGAGAAAGCGGTCCCCCGCCTTCGTTGGCCTCTCCCGTGCCCTCGCCGTACCCCTCGGCACCGCCCGAGCCTCAAGCCTTAACCCCACCTGACGACGATATACAATCGAATCAAGCCACCTCTCAGCAGCAGCAGCAACAGCAGCAGCAACAACAACAACAGCAGCAACAAACGCAGGCGCAAGTGCAGCAACAACAACAGCAGCAGCAGCAGCAGCAGCAGGTCCAACAGCAGCAACAGCAACAGCAGCAACAGCAGACGCAACAGCAGGATCATTCGCCGCAACAGCAACTGACGCCGCACGAGGTGGACCGCAGCGATTGCTTCCCAGGTGCCGGGGAGCTGCAGCAGTACCCGCAGCACTACTTCAAGGAAGCCAGGCCGCATCCATCGCCGTCGGTGCCGCCTCACATGCTCACGCCAGGCGGCTTCTCGGCGCTGCACTACCTGAAGCAGCCCGGCGTGATGCTGACGTCCCTGGGCCAAGGGGACGGCGGGCCCAGTTTGGACGGCCACCAATACGCCAGCCCCGGCGCGCCGAACATGGGGACAGGGCTGCCGGACATCGTCCAGCAGAGCGGCAAGGTGTCGAAGGGGGCGAACAGCGATCTACGATTGTTCAAGTGTCTGACGTGCGGGAAAGATTTTAAGCAGAAGTCGACGCTGCTGCAACACGAGCGGATCCACACGGACAGTCGGCCGTACGGGTGTCCGGAGTGCGGGAAGCGGTTCAGGCAACAATCGCATCTAACGCAGCACCTGCGCATACACGCGAACGAGAAGCCGTATGCTTGCGTGTACTGCGAGCGTACGTTCCGGCAGCGCGCGATCCTCAACCAGCATCTGCGCATCCACTCGGGTGAGAAGCCATACCAATGTCCGGAGTGCGGAAAACACTTCCGTCAGAAGGCGATCCTGAATCAGCACGTCCGCACACACCAAGGCGAGCATTTCTCTCTGCCTCCCAGACTCCCCAGAGGGTGTCCACCACAACCACACTGACCCATTCACCGGTTCTTACTGTTACTATCACCACCGACGCCACCATCGTCATCTCTTCGTCATCGTCGTTTTATACGTCTATCTATATTTAACGCTTGCCGCCACCGTCACCTTTCGCCGTCATCTCGTCTCTTTCTCCGTTCACCATTCTCCGCTCGCTCGAGATAGAGATCTTCCGACTAACAGTTCACCCTTTCTCTCTCCATTCTATTTCGTTTCTGATCTCATAGCCCCCTGCATACTAAATCAATGCCCAGGTCCATTCGGCCGCCCGTGCTATCCCAAAGTCTGCCAGGGATGATTGCCCGTCTCTCGTAAGCCAGCCAAGAGTAGGAGCCTTTGGGTAACGAAGGCTCCCACTGCTAGTATGCAGGGGGTTAGTTCGCCTTGTTCTTTCGCTTGTCCAACAATTCGTTGAAAATTCGATCGAAGCATCGGCCTCGTTGCCGCCCAAGGCCAACCGAGGAACGAGAACGATCAAGCTCGAGGAGCCTCTCTCCCACGTCCTCCCCCTTCTGATCCCAGTCTATTTTTTCTGCCCTCTTCGTTGCATCCTTCCAAGTCACTAAGATATTAATACGTCCCCTCTGCTCTCGCACCTACTTTAACGCCGCCTAGCTCCTAGTAACACTTCCACTATTAAACGCGTCCTTTCGTGAAGGTGGAGGAGGTGGACCGCGGACCTGTCCGTCTATAACTGGTTACTGACCGCGGCTAATTGTTGCTTTATTAACTGGCTGGCTATGCTTGACGCAAATTCCACTCGAGGGGTTCGAGCCCCACTAGTTAACTCCTCCGTCGCTCTAGCCATCGATTGGCCATCAGTGGCAGGAAGCCTTGGGTACTAAGAATACTAGAGAGATATCAAGGAATTTGCATCAAGCATAGGTCCTTCGAGGCAAGCTATCTTCTGGGGTTCGTGGGTTGAACGCGACCTCCCGTTACATGTAGAATAGACTTCCGGCGTATCTAATCGGCACGTATGTAGTTAGCCCCTGTCCTGGTCGCGTGGCACCGTAATCCGGGCGACTAACAAACTTCCCCCAACGACCTACTCGCAGGGTCAGCCGAGGATGAACCTGGTTTCGCTGTTTGTTACAGACGTGAGCCCGCATCTTATCTTCAAGAACGGGATGACCCCGACACTCTGGCCGCAGGACGTTCCGTTCCCACCGGAGGAGGGCAAGGAGGAGGTGGCGTCTACGTTCGGCGACACGGACACCCAGTCGGGCGCGTTCAGCCCAGCGCCGGACGCCAACTCCCTCCAGTATCCTGCCTACTTCAAGGATCAGAAGGGCGGCAGCCACACGGTGTTCGGGCCCGGCGGCACCGGCAGCTTCGGCGCCCTGCAGTACATCAAGCAACAGGGCGGTATCAAGAGCTGTCTGCCGGACGTGATACAGCACGGGCGCTCCGCGGGGATGCCACTGTACGTGCGCTGCCCGATCTGTCAGAAGGAGTTCAAGCAGAAGTCGACGTTGCTGCAGCACGGCTGCATACACATCGAGTCCCGGCCGTATCCCTGCCCGGAGTGCGGCAAGAGGTTCAGGCAGCAGTCCCACCTCACCCAGCACCTACGCATCCACACGAACGAAAAGCCGTACGGCTGCGTCTACTGCGGCCGTAATTTCCGCCAGCGCACAATACTGAACCAGCATCTGCGCATCCACACCGGCGAGAAGCCGTACAAGTGCCAGCAGTGCGGCAAGGATTTCCGTCAGAAGGCGATCCTGGACCAGCACACGCGCACCCACCAGGGCGACCGGCCGTTCTGCTGCCCCATGCCCAACTGCAGGCGGCGCTTCGCCACCGAGCCCGAGGTGAAGAAGCACATCGACAACCACATGAACCCGCACGCGGCCAAGGTGCGTAGGAACTCGACCAGCGACACGAAGCCGCCCGGCCCGCCGGCCGGACTGGGCCCGGTGCCAATACCGCGGGGCCTCACGCCCACGGTGGTGAAGCCGGAGCTGTACTTCCCGCAATGCTACGCGCCGGCGTTCAATCATCAGCCGCCAGTGTCGACGGCGCAGTTCCCCGGCCAGGCGAACGGCGTGTCCGTCGCCGGCGAGTTCAAGCCACCGACCGGTCTGCCGCCACAGTGACTAACCGTCCATCCTGCCGCCTACTAGCAAGCAGGACTACCGCTGAGGTTTCAGCGATGCTTCGGGCACGCGCTGCAGACAGACGCCACGCCGTCGGGCGTCGCGGCGCACCGTTGCAGCCAGCAGCCGATCCAGCAACACTACCCGTGACATTTATCGTGCATTTACTACTAGGCTCTTCCTTTTCGTTCCGCGGCTCCATTCTTTTCCTCGTTCCATTGGTTCGCGGGGCCTCGGATCGCGTCGTCGCCAGCTAGCGTACCCGAGGGGCTCGACGGTGAAACCGAGAGGACCATCGGGGTCGCGCGCTTCTGTTCGTCGTGTGCAATAATAATCGTGGAGGAGGAATGAGGGGGGTCGCGTAATTCACCGGTCGATACCGTTCTGGCTTCTTTATTCCCGTCTCGCACACCCAAGTGCCGACGTCACCGCTCCGTCGGGGCTCCCCCCCCCGTGGATCGAGAGCGGAGGACAGTCGGCCGTAGCTCGCGGGGTCACCAAAGGATCCCCCTCCGCGCCATGTCTTTCCGATCCTCGATAACAATCGCTACCTGACGAATACTCTCCGCTCCTTTTCGCGACAGCCGAACGAGACTATCGGTGGAAGCCGAGTCAGCTGGCCGTCCCAAGGCCACTTCAACCGAAGCGAATGATTCCCGAGGAGGCCGCGACTTTTAGCCCACGCGAACTTGTTTGCTTGAGAGACAGAGAGCGCGCGCTTACAGGCTCGTGTTTTCTGTCTTTTAGACAGATGATAGAGATCGAGATAGCTTCACTGTGGCCTTGAGCAGCCGATCGATCCAGTCCCCCCCATTATAGAACGCGCGTTTTCAGATACAGAAACGCGAGGCGATCGGGGACTCCGCGGGCTGCGCCGCTCTGCAAGGGGGTAAGGGCGGACGGTAGCCAGACATCGTTCACCGTCGAGCTCTCCGCTCGCGCCGTAACGCGGCGAATCAAACCAACGAAGAATCTCGTCTATTCACCCGATACTGTATTTTTTATATATTAATGAGTAATTAACGAGGTACCTTCTCGCGTTTATTTCGTGGATGATAAGCGAATAGCTCGAGAGAGTTCGGTGGTTCCGGGCAGGCAGGCCGTCCGAGGTGTCGTTCGTCGCGCACCGTTCACGCTCATTCGAATCAGCGTATCGCCCCGGAAGCACCGGGGCGCGAGCACGCTCGGTTTCGACCAGAAATAACAGACAGACAAACAAACAAAAAAAGAAACAAACGATTGTGATACGATATTTAACTTGCCTATGTTTAAAGAAGCAGAAAAAAAAAGAGAGGAAGATGAAGAGGAGAAGGAAGAATGGGGGAAAGAGATATGGGAGGAGGGTACGTAGCCTCGAGAGGGAGGCGAGCACACGACCACGAGAAGAATGCCTGTAAATATGTAAAGCCGTTCACTCCGACGAACGAAACAAACGTAAGAAAAGAAAAGGAAAACACGCCGAAATGGCGCGAAAAAGAGCAGAGAGGATGTGCGTGCGTGGTGCGTGAATGCGTGCGTCCGTGTGAGAGAGTGAATCGAATGCGCGTGCAGGGTCGGGGGTTGAATCGAGAGAAACGGAGGATACGCGAGTGGGTAGGACACGCCGAGGGAGTACAAGAAGGAGGAAGAAAAGGACGAGAGTGGAGGAGGATGGAGGAAGGTGAAGTTGGGGCAGGAGGACGAGAAAACAGAGGTGGCGGTAGGGTAAGAATGGGCGGGAGGGGATGAGAGATGAGAAAAAGAACGGGGGAAGAAGAGAGATTAGGTGGGATTTACGAGGACGGCGCGCGGTGTCCCCCTCCAAAAAGTGTGCTGAGCCATAGCTTTCGGGTACAAGTTGACGGTGACGATAGTTCGCGCGACGGGGAGGTATGAGACTCTTGTATACTATATATAGTAATATTTGAATGTATATTTATACGACAGGTTATATTATTCTATTAATCTATAATGATGATATTTTGAATCGGTTTTAAAATCAGATTGGTGCTGATATATAAACACTTAGGTAAGCGAAACGAATGAGGAGGGAACGTGGAAGAAGGCTGAGACACCGTAGAGTAGCGTACGTAGGGTAGTCGATAGAGTAGCTCAAAGAGAAAAGAAGAGTAAAGCCCGAGAAAAAGTGGGAGGGGGGGGGGAGGTTAGGGGAAGGGAAAGGACGGGGATAAAAAAGACTTTGGAAGGACCCTCGTGATGTCCGCTCATCCGGAACTTAATAATAATAATATTAATGAATAATAATAATAATGATTATCGTCACACTAGCCGGTATAATGAAAAGTGAAAGAATATTTCGTGGCAATACTTAAAACGAGACGGGACGCGAAGGAGAGGGGGAAAGAGGTGGGAGGGAAAGATACGAGGAAATTTCAACGTACTAGAGAATAGTCTTTTAAATTTCTATATTAAGACGTGTGATCTCTCTAATTATTGTACATTATATATATATATAAATATTATGATGATCTATACCTATAGAGAGCGAGATGCATAAGTATATATATATATATATATATACATATATATAAATACGATTATACGTATATTAGGCGTTCTACAGTTAGTCTTTTATCGTAATTAGACACAGAGATGATCTGAGAAAGATGATTAATTGCGCGGCCATATTCTCTGTGGCCTGTTCGTAGTGCCTCGGAATTGCTGCTCGCGGCAGTGATTTGACCGTATTTTAGGAAGGTATATTATAATAATTATATTGAGAACTGCAATTATCGATACTCTGATACAGTACTAAAAAAGAAAAAAAAAACAGAAAATACGGAAAAAGAGCAAGACGAGGGAAGGGGAGAGGTCGGGGAAGAGGGGAGGTGCAGAGAGGAAAGGAGGGAACGTGTCGCCAGGCGTCACGCTAATCGACTCATTATTTAATTATTAGTGATATCTACTTATACCGCGTTTACGAGAAATTAGAAGGGAGATAAAGGAGAAGACGCGCAAGATACGATCCGTTGTGCCGATATTCGTTATCACCAAGCTCTGTTCGCTCGCGCGCGTTGCTCCTCGCTCTCCCCCTTTCTCGCTCGCCGCCAGCGCGTTGAAAACGCCCGGAACGAGAAAGGGGGTGCTTCGGACGAACCGGGAAACCTTCGGGAGAACCGATCTCCATTATCCGCGAGCATTATCGTCGCGGTGCTCGCGATCTATCTGGACTTGTTTAGGTTGTTTTAGGAACGGTCCGCAGCGACATTCTTCGCTACACGCCTCGCGATCCGGGTCGCCGAGTTTCCGCGGTTAGTTCGATCGTCGATCGCCGATGCTCGCATGCCACTTCGCGGCGTTATTAACCGTAACGACGTCCCTCCGCATCGTCGATTAATCGAGCGACGAATAATAGCCCGTAACCACCATGGACCGCCGATTGGTAACCTCCCTTTTTTCTCTTGATTTTTTTTTTCCTTTGTTAAATTCCCACCCGTCGGAAAATACGCCCGCAGCGCGAACAATAATTCAATCCCTCCAGGCCGCGACAGAAACGACAGGAACGCGTCCGCGAGCGTGAACGCGTGAAATATTGTTCGCCAATGAAATAATAATTGGTTTATTATGTGTCGACCGACGGGCAAATATCACCGCGTACCATTCAGAGACAATCATTCGTTGAAAACGCGCATTAACGATACCGCCGTGCGCGCGGTCCCGTCGAAGTATCTTAATTAGCGTCATTCGTGCATTGCGCCCGATTCGATTCGAATTTCCGGAAAACTCGCTCGCGACGCGCCGGGCAGTTTCACTTCTACCCGGGGTGGGAGGGGATAATCGAACAGCAGCTTTCCTACGCAATGTTTGTTACTGTGTCGGTTCTTTAAGTATTCCTTTGTATCAGATTATCGCGTTGCGTTTCACTGTTTACTATTCATTGTTCCCTTGCTCCGTGACCCACGCGTGGAACGAGGACGAAGCGCGAGATGAGTTCAGATTTCAGATACCAGCGAGCCAGCTGACAGAGAGGAATATTCGACGGGTAGATTGAAAACAATTTCCAGAATGTTTCGGTAATAACCTTGGGGAAAAATTGAATGGGAAAGGGAATCTTGTTTCAGTGGCGAGAAGAGGTGCTTGTCGAAGGTCATCGGTGCGACAAGAGGAACGGGTATTTGAGGGGACGGGGTTGGTGCTTCTCCGCGCGACAAAGATTGCGAATCTCGACGTTCGATGGAAATTAAACAGATTTCGAATACATACTCGATTGGGGGATTGGGGGTGGATTTATCGCGTCGATTAAATTGAAGTTCGCGGGCGTCAGGCTAGGGGTTGGGAATGGGGGGTCGGGGGGATGTGAAAGGTGACTATTTGTTGTAAACAAAGTTGTAGATACCAAGGGGATCTTGTTTATTGTTTTAACTGGTCGTACTCGATGTAATAGATATATCGTCTCATATCATACTATTAATTATTAATTATCGCTATTAATTATTAATTATTATTAAGTTTCTTTGAGAGAGAGAGAGGAAGAGAGAGAGAGAGAGAGGGAGAGAGAAAGGGAGATTTTACATACGGTGCAGTGGTTAGTTTCGTTCTGTTTTTTATAGAGTTTTTCACCTTTTCTACTCTAGTATTCCGTTTTTTTTTATATATATATATTTGGTCGACTGTAACGGAACGCTCCATCGCACTACGATATCCGACATTGTTACACGTTACAATTCGTTTCTCTCGTTTTTTTTCCTCTTTTTTTTATACACGCTACTTTTGTACACAAAGTAATCGACTACTAGTGCTTATGCTTGTTATACTCTTTAATCTCGCAGTCACAAAATCGGCCGTGTGATATATAAATATATATACATACTATACATATATATATATATATAAAAACATATAAATATATTTATAGTGTGTCGCGGATGAGAAGATGTTGATTGGTGAAAGCGATGTCGGATTGGTTTTTAAACTGTTGGTTTTATCTCTTTTTATATATATATATATGTACATATATATATGAATATTTTATACAATCTGCGAAGAATCTTGCAATTGGATGGAAAACCGGTGAAAAAGAATGAAGGAAACCGATGGCCAGCTGATCTGGCCCGACGACGACAGGGGCGCGTTATATTTTTTACTTTTTAAGTTCCGTGTATACGTACTCCGGCCGCGCGCAGAACTCGTTGCGAACTGCTGCGAAACTGGTTTGGGGTGGTTGGACGACGTCAGAGCCTTGTGTGGTGCCATTTCGATCGACGGAACAGCTCTCTCGCGCGCGCGAGAGAGGCGTTTCAGCGCGGCGAAAAAAAAAAGCTAGGAGGAAGGTAGGAACCGCGCGGGTGGCGGGCACTGTGATATCGATTCGCTAAGCGGACAAAAAAAAAAAAATAAGAAGGAAATAAAAGTGGGGGATAATCAAGAAGAGAGCGTCGCTGGGTCAGGATCTCGCGGGGATCTCGCGGGTACGTGGGAACGATCGGGTACGATCCACGAGGTTGTTGTGACGCGTTCCACGTATGTATACGATGTTACGATACGTTTATTTGTAAGCGACTTTTAACTATTTCTAGTGTGTACAGTAGGGCGCGCGATCGTGGACGGACGAAATCGTGGTTCGTGGATCGCCTCGTCCCGGCGCGCATCCGCGAGACTCCTCTCGGGCCTTCCCGGGGGCCGAGAGCCTCGGAGCCGAAAGTTGCAGGCTCGACGGCCGAGCAGGACGCGGATATAGAGGAACGAGGGGGAAAAACCGCGCGCGTCGTCGTTTCGAAGTCGATCGAATAACTATTTCGCGACAGCCGACGTCGTCCCATCCCCTCGCCAACCCCTTGGCGAAATTGTTAATCGTCTATCACGCCTATCGCTACGATTAATGCATTTACTATTATTATTTTTGTCTGTCTTTCTTTATTATTTATCGATTGTTGGCGCGTTTACATCGAGAGGGGAGGAGTAAACTGATGGAGCGCGAGTAGCAACGGTTTGTTCGTCTGTATACGTAAACGCGAGGGAGAAGAACAAGGCGATCTGTGTTTCTCGAATCTTGTTTTATCATTTACTATTATTATTACTATTTTTTTTTTTTTTGTAATTTTGTAATATCCTTCTTTTTCTTTTTTCTTCAATTTTTCGTGAAAACTATCCCGGTTGTGTGCTTTCAGACGCTAGAGAGTCCCTCGCGGGCCGCGTCATCCTTCGTCGTCCACTGAATGCTCAACATAGATTAGGTTAAGGCTTTATATATATATTATATATATTACATAACGGTTATATATGTATAAATTATTGTTTTCTCTCCTTTATAAGACTCAGGGCTGCGGGGCCGGAAACGGTGCCGAAGCCTCGCGACAGGATGACGCGACCCGAGGAAAGATCTCTCTCTTTCCTCTTTTTTTTTTTTCTTTCTTCTTCTTTATCATTTCTCCTAGTTGCGTTCTGTTCCGTTCGCGTTCGTTTTCGCCGTAGGAACCAGAGATCTCCCCCACCCCCTTTACACCTCCGTTTTGTTTTTCTTATTATATTATTGTTAATTTATACCGACGTCGAACGACTCGCTCCCCCTTGCCCACGAGACCGGAAGAGGCGCGTTCACCAACACTTCCAACAGATCTCGCTTTCAAAATTTAGCTTTAATAGTTCCCGATGCGGACACTGATATCCAGGTGCAATATACATACGTTACACACAGACAGAGGACAAGCGCGTACACGGTTAGGATCGTGGCGGCGGTGCGTTGAAAGCCATGCGAGTTTCGCTGGGAACAACAACCATGGAGAATAAATTACGTTTCCCGCGTCGATGTCCCCTCGCTTTGGAACGAAAGATTTCCCATTACGTTCCGCGAGCGCGTTTGCTCCTCGCCAGTAAAAAGGCTCGCCAGCGAGACGAATCTGTTCCCCCCCTCATTTCGTCTGTACTCCCCCTTCCATACTCCCGTCTCCCAGTTTTTTTGTTTCCACCTCTGTGAAACCAGATTCGCGTGTACTTACTGTTTCAACGCACGCGTAGCTCGCGTCTTATTTATATATAAATATATATATATATATATATAGATTTTTATATGTATACATTGAAAGCTCGCACGATCGTAAATGTAAGACCCGGAGGAGAGAAAGAACTGGGGATGAGAAAGAAGAGATCACTTGGTGGCGCGTGGCGCCGGTGATCCGCGCACGACAATTTTTTTATTTACGATTTAATAATGTACACGAGAGCAGCGAATCACTGAGCCAAGACTGACCTCTTTGTGTTTCCTTAATTCGCGCGAACTTTATATTTTTTATCGCCTGTAACAAGAGATTCGTTTGGCCGCTCTGTTTTCTTTCTCTTTCGCTTGCTCGAACCGTCACGAGGACGATCCCGATTGTACCGCGCTTGCGACGGAACGGAGATACCACGGATGAAGCATCTTTCCTTTCGACCAAGAAGCAAAAGAGAATAGGAGTCTCGCAAGATCGCAAATAAATTTTCAATAAAATCTATTTTTCTTATGTGCTCTCTTCATTGCGCTTCTATCTAAACGCGTGCGCTTTCGTTTGATTCTCGGACAGCGGTCGTACGCCTTGGAAAAGAGAAGGAAAAGGAGGAAAAGCAGATCGATTCTAATTGATTTCATTCCTCGCCCCTGTTATTCCAGCTGTTCTCTTTTCTCGCGCTTCCGTTCGGTCGAGTCTGGGCGCAGTCCTCGTTGCTGTTCGAGCGGGCGCGAAGTCACGGCGGAAACCAGGTTCCTAATAGCGATTTAGGGAGCGGGGAACAGCGAGAGAATTCGATTTCGTCTTATATTTTGTGACTGACGAGTGTCTCGGTAGCGCGGGCCCGCTTCGGCACCGACTTCTGCCTGCTCCAACGAAGATACCATCTCGACTCCTTCCACGCTTGTCCACCACGCTCCATCCCGCTCCCTCCCCGGCCCGCCGCTCTCTAATCCCTAGACCGACTCGATGATGTATCGTACGCGTAGATCGTAATTAATCGAACGCGCGACAAGCGTTCGCCGACAAGCGCGAACCAGGCCCGCGCACGCAGCCCGAGCGTGTTCTGTTTTTCATTTTTCACTCCTTTTTTTTTTATACAATACAAACTTGCTAATAAAACCGGAGGCGCGTATGGCGTCCACAGAGAGAAAGCCCCTTTATTATTTTCCGACGTTTTCTTGCCACGGTCCATTGAGATCCATGACGAATCGTCGGGTCGCAGACGCGGCAGACTGGGCGGGTCTCTTTGTCTCGCAAGTCCGCGGTGTTTCCTTACTCGAGGGCATAAGTGTGTGTATGGGGGGGGGGGGGGAAGTTAAGTAGATCAAAGCGAAGTGGAAAGTTTATATAATTTGTCTTCAAAGGAAGTGGATCAGTATTCATTGATTACTGATACTTGCTTGAACAATAGCGAGCAAGGTCAGCGCGGAGTGCACCTAAATCTGCAACAGGAAATAACTGCGACTCGCGAGCGAAGGTCGGACAGGACCTCCATTTGCATCGACTTCTTTTGTTACATATCGACGTGTTTACCCGGGAAGTTACGCCTGCTAATAACGAAACACCGAGCCCAAAAGGTGTGAATCCACGATGAGATTTCTATCAGGAGACAAAAATCTCAGCAACAACTAAGATGAGAGATTTTTGAAAATATATCATGAAACTTGTCTCGTAGGAGACAATAAAATAATTGAGAAATAATAAAACACTGAAATAATTGCCTCACCAGATATTTTTATCTCATCTCGGATTTGCACATTAAAGACAGAGCTACCTGTGCAACCATGGCGAAAGAGATCTCAATGGACACTCGAACCTCTCGCGTTGCTTTCTTTTGTTTCTTTCAGTCCGCACTTCCGTTCAGCTTGCTGCTCTGAGTTCGATTATTATTTGGTTTTCGAGGGACTCGTCGGCTATCATCGATATTAAATACCTTACCGCCCGGCTGCAAGTGAGTTGGTGAACTCGATCGCGGGACAAAGGGGTCGGGCGATTCCAACGGGACAGCTGACTGGGTTCGTCGAATTCGCGAATGATCGAGGAATAATTCCGGGCATCGTCCGCGGCCACTCGGGGCGAGCGAAACTTGAAGCAGCCGTAAATCCCGAGTCGGGAACAGTTCCATCCAGGCTTGCAACCAGTTTTGCACGGCCACGTCAGTGGAACCGCTTGTCAGAACGCCGCGATCCTCGATGTGGATTATTTCTGCCCGACGCGCGCTTACCGGGCTAATAAGCTCGCGCGCGCAAGAAAGAAAACGCTAAACTCCATTACGCGGAATCGTACATTAAAATCTAGCGGCCATGCGGGCGCAGAAGCCATTCGCCTTCGTCGGGAGCGAGCGATGCAGGGGTTCTCCCGTTGAAAAGGGTGACGAGCATCGTCAACGTCTCGTTTCCAAGCAGAAACTTTCGTGAGGCTTGCCCCTGAACTGGGAGACGCGTTACCAGAATTAAAATACCACTGGAAGTAGCTAGCACACGAGGTCTGTAGGATAGCAGTGGCGCACTGAGAATTTAATCTTAGGGAAGCTGAATTTGAAGGGATAAAAGTTCGATGAAATTCATTAGGTGATTATAGAAATTTATTTAAAGAATAAAATCCTGTTTTCTGTTATTCTTACAAAGACTCTTCTTTCGGGGGGTGCCAGGGCCCTTGCCACCCTCTGTGTGCGTCACTGATAGATAGTACAATTGTAGAGGTGGCGATCATTGAAGAATTCTCTTCACAGAGCATCGTCTCTGAGTAAATGGAGGTTCCATTCATCTTCAACGTCGATTTCTTCCAAAATGGTCCCTCCGCTCTACCCTTCGATCCGTTCCTTCGCGACGGACCACCTCGCTCGCTTAGCATACCCCGATCCCAACCGCGCTCCGAAATTCCGCAAGAATTACTGAGAATTCGAGCCAGACGGAGCGAATGAGCGCGCGACGAGGGACGGGGAGCGGTACGTGGAAATTCAGTCGTGCAAGTTGAGACGGCGCGACGACGGAGCTGGCGCGGCGCGATGCAGGCGCGTGGATCGATCGAAAAGTTCGAGCGATTCGCGGGATGGCCCGTAACGAGTTTGAGAAACTCTGCCGTCTGCGCGAGCAGCGACTGCACTTGACTTTCCAACTTCGCGACCGCCGCGCGCGCGGCTACAAAGGCGAATCGTCTGCGCGAAGTCTGCCGGGCGGTGCTGTTACTGTGCCAGGAAACGGGGCGAAAATTGAAACGGGCTCGGTAGGACACGCGCGCCCCGGAAGCAAGAAGATCGAAGCGAAAAGTCCCGAGGATTAAGCCGTCCCTTATTCGTCCCCTTTCACCGCGGCGAGAGGGTATTCCTTTCACAAATGACCACTTCTCTCTCATTCAGCCGGCTTTAAAGTCGCAGCTCCTTCGAGAGCGCAATTCTATCCGGCGAACACCTGTTACGGGAGCCGGGCAATCGCGGATTTTGTCGGTCAGCGGAGGACAGTACAAGAAAGACGAGGCGCCGGCGGTCGCGGCCTGGAATTAGTCTCGTCTGACGAAGACAAGTGTGATTAAAATTGTGGGCCAGAGAGGAACAGGGGAGAGAACGTTTACGAGGAGCCTCCGCGCGATAAGGGGCAGATGACGATCGAAGATGCTCGCGTGGGGGCCGACCTCTGACACCGGGGATGGCCGAAATCGCGCGGATAACGAGGCTTCGCGCCCGATGCGTTAATGTTGTTATTGCCAAAAATGACGAGGAACGAGTTTACGCGGCTCACCGATCGCCTGTACCATCTTAACCAGCCGCACACCGAATCCGGTTAGACCGGTTCGGCGAGACGTTAGATTTTCGCGTGATCGCACTTTCGGTTTCTGAATATTGTGTCCTTGAATGGAGTCCTGCGCTCGGGGGCCCGCCGCGGCCCCGGAGCGAGGTGATGCAAGAATGAGTGCACCGAAATTTACGGGCAAAAATGAGGGGCGGGGGGGGGGGAGGGGGGAGAGGGCTGCGAAAAGGAGATGGAAGAGGTACGTATCGCTGGGTAATTACCGGGGCCTTTACCGATGTTTTACTGGGATTTCATTGCCGCCCCGTCCCCTATCGCCCGGCGATTAACATCGCGGCCCGTTTCGGCGATCCTCGCCGTCGATATTGGGATTTAAGAAGGAATGATACGATTATAATTGGAGGGGTCGATGTTATCGGGTTAATCGAGACCAGCGCCGTAGATCACTCGGGCTTGTCTCGCTCTGCCTCGAGGATATTGCGGGACGGACGTTTAATGAAATTTCTACGACGGAAGAGGACGGATGGTATTCGTGACGAGGTATTTTTCCCGGTAACAGCCTGCTAATGGAATATGATTTATTCGATTCGTACCGGGGAACAGGTTTGCTTTGAGAAAGGAGTCTGTTTACTACTATACATCAAGTACGTGCTAGGAACGTTTAGGGAGCAGTCTCTGAATCAGCATCTATTCATGACGCACAATTCTATTAGCCGCGTTGTGCTTTATGTCGAACAGTTTTATCGGTTTCTCGAGGAATTCGGTGTAGTGGATCGGTTACGCGAGTTTCATCAAGATTACGCGCGCCAAGGGTCAACGAAAAGCTAGGGTTCATCGAGAGGCACCGGAGTAACGCGAGAGTCTTTTTGCCCGGGACTGCGGTCGCTGCATGCTTCGCCGCGAAACGTAAGCCGAAGGACAAGACCGAGCGAAGGAGGCATTGGAACGGCGCGAAGAATGATGGATCATCATGCATGCCCGAAAACCCGTTGGGACTCCACGGTGATGAAGAATGTTGCCCGGGGAAGAGGAGAGACCGGCCAACCAGCCAGAAAGAGAGAGAGAGAGAGAGAGAGAGAGGGGAGAGAGAGAGAGAGAGAGAGAGAGAGACCCAACTCACCGCGACGATATCGGCAATCGCTGCCGCTCGAAAAGCGGATTGATTGAGCAAACGAAGGGTGCTCGGCCGTTTTTCTCGGCGATGCTTGTCACTCTGTTGCATCTTGATCGATGGTGCGCGTCGCCCAGTCAAAATCGCGAGCTTTCCTTATACAAAGGGCAACATTGTGCCCGTCGAGGGTTAATCTCGCAATTATCGCGTCGGTGGTCTGTGAGTCGCAGACCAAATCGAGGGAAGCTCTCTTCGATCCCAGAGAAGCTACCTTCTGCCTCCCGTCGCGAGAGTCCCGATGTAAGGGCCCCGATAACGAGATGCAACGGGAGGCCGCGTCTGACAGGGAGCTTCTTCGCGAGCCCTTGCCATCGCGTGGTCCCAAAAGCATCTCGCAACGGGAGAAAGAGAGAGAGAGGGAAAGAGAAGAAAGGGCCGATCACGGAGGTTAAGGACGGAAGGCCCAGCTTCTCGCGCGTCCGACGAAAAAGAAGGAAGACGCAGAAACGTCCCGCGAACAAGGAGCCTTCCTCCGAGAAGGCACGACGAGGAGAGGAGACTCCTCGCGACAAATATACGAATGGCCCCGGGTGGAACGGAGGAAACGATTAACCGGTAGAGATGTACGCGGTGAACAACGACGAGACGGACCAGCGTCGTCGTCCGTCGAGGGAGGAGTGTAAAACGGCGCGCAAAACGCGGGGAAGATATATCGAAAAGTATTAGACGATAAACGTGCGGGGCCGTGGGGCCGATAATAAGAAAAGGGACTGGATCCGCTGGGAGAAAAGACTTCGGGTAGAAGCCGAAGAGAAGAAGGGGCCCCTCGCGACGGGACAGTGGTAAGAGCGGGGGAGGGGAGCGAGAGGGGGCAGCCAGCCACCAAGAGGAGGAAAGGGGGGGTCCGCTGGGTCTGCCCGACTCATAACTGGGCAGCCGGTGGTGGGGGAACGCCCTTGACTCGGACTCTCGGCCAGCGGGGGAGGAGTGGGACCACGGCGCGGCCTTGAGTCGGCCCGTCTCGTTCTTCGACAGCGTTTCTCAATCTCACGGTCCCGTCGGGGGTCTACCCGGCTCTCGGGCTCCGTGACGTTCACCGCCGAGAGGAGGCTTGTAATCGACGCGAGAGAGCGGGACCCGGAGCGAGCAGCCGGGCTGGGTAGGGTCAGGTGGCCGACATTGTTTTCGTGACATTCCTATGCTATTCGTGTTTTCGCGGTCACGTATCTCCCTTTCTCTCTCTCACTCTCTAATTCTCCATCTGCGAGTAAGGAACGAGGAGATGGAATCGATCGTCCACGCACGGAGATCTCTCTGTTTTCCTGCGACACTGTGAGTCACCACTCGCCAGGAACATCCAGATTTAACCCTGTTGCGTTCATGAAAGTGATCGGTTACTTCGGGAGTGTAGAGGACTGCACTGAGATCGGAGCAGTGTGGAACAGGGGGTGGCGAAACTGTTTATTTGCGCGTGTCAGAAATCTATGAATGATATTTTTCGAATTGCTGACGTGCCATGCAGTTTTTAATGGGGAAAAAATTAATAGAAAATGATATCATTGCAGAATCTTTTTGAGGCAAGTTTAAAGATTAACATAGAATCTCATAAGAATGAACTCATAACTTGACATACACAAGAGATTAACGGGAACAAGTCGTGTTGACGAGAAAAAAAAACCCTGCGAGTGCTTGGCGCCATTTTTAAACTATCATTAGACTATCATTAGACATTAGACTATCATCTGTAAAACATTGACGTGCCAGCAAAATTTTCGCCACCTCTGGTATACAACACTTCGGACGTAGAGGTCTGACAATTTGACAGACTACTATGGGACACCTTCGACACTTTCGATGATCGAATACATTCAAGACCCTGCAGTCGGATGTGGATTAGCAACGGCATCTGGCAACGATTATCCCATGCCGGGATACGTGGAGATAGAAGAGCCGAGGCTCGCGTAAAAGCATGGAAGAAGACGGCGCTGAACGGAAAGCCAATCATCCCCGGCGCAGAACCGCCAGTCACGCGGGCCTCTCGAAACGAGTCGACGGTCTAAAGAAGGGTTCAAGGTTCATGAACTTCGCCACGACGATCGTCGCGACGGCTCTTACGAGCGCGGCTGAGGAGTAACGAGGAGCCCCTCGGTGACCACGTTACGAGCCCCTCCTCCTCCTCCTCCCCCCCCCCCCCTCGCGTTCGCGCTACGAGCAAAATTCCGCTTTGAGCCGCGAGGAACGGGCCGAGCGGCGAGACCGATCGCCTCGGAAGAAAACATTCCGACGCGCTGATTGCATCCGTCGTCACGGTGCATCGGGAGCCTGCGGAGGTGCTAATCGGGTTACCGCGGGTCTCCTTGAACGAACTTCGGCTGCGACGCAGAACCGTCCGCGTTTCGGCATAGAACACGCAGACGTAAACACGCCACCGGGCAAAAAACGTTTCCGAGGGACGGCGGGAGTGATCGGAGCGGCTCGATGACGGAGTTGACGGGGGACCTCTTTTTCCAGAGGCGCGTTAAATTACACGGAGGTAGAAGGGGCCGCAACTGGGTCGCTGGCGATCGCGGAGAAATGCTTTTTTCGCGCTCGCTTTCGCAACGGAGCGGGCCAGTTCTATCGATCCCCTGTCATTTCCCGTGATTATCGTTGGAAAACCGCGGGTGCGTCGTCGATAGGGCAGAGATAGGATCGTGCATCAACGCCGCGGAACGTGTGCCTCTTGCGAGCGATCGAACGCTAGCAGCTGCTTGTTATCCGTGCGGATGCCTGCGTTCGTTTGCCTTTTCGATACGCTATCGACCTGTAATGACGACTGCCTATTTCTACCCGATGGAAGGCGACTGCTCGTGGAGCGCGTGGATGCAGAAGGCGACTGCTTGTTTTACAGCTGATTATAGCGATCGAAATTGAGAGTCTCTGGGAGATAGCGATATCACAGGGGGTCCTGCCGTTTGTCTTCGACTACCGAGGGATTCTCGAGCGCGGGGCAAAAAATGGCGAGAAAACGGAGGCGAATATCCCGGGTCCCCGGAAGGTGAAATTAAGGAAGTTGAGAACAAACCGCGCCTCGTCTGCCAGAAGCGTCTGCAAGGCTATAGGAGCGGGAGAGTGTACCAGGGAGAGGAAGGAGAGGCGACGGGAGAGTGGATGGGTTTGAAAGGAGACAGAGAGTCGTGGTGGAGAGGCAAAGGAGAAAGAAGGAGAGAGAGAGAGAGGTGGAACGCAGACGTGGCGAGATGAAACGAGAGAGGGGAACGAAAGAGAGGAACGTGCGTAGTGGAGAAGAAGAAGTAGCGGCGGTTTCAGACGATCGTGAGGAAGTAGTGGGAGAAGTTGGTCCACGGGCTGGCGTGTACGTGTATACGACGCACCGAACACCCTTTATACTTTATTTTGCCCCGACGCGAAATACCGGCTGACAGTTACTCCCTCGAACGAAATAAAAGGTGGCCATCCTTCTCTCACGGAAGAGAGGAGCAACTCGGGGAGGAACTTCCACTTGGCCTACTACTCCACTCCGCTCGCAGCTCGCCACGGACGAGCTACCGGGGGCTTTTCTTTTTACGCGAGCCACTTCCTGCTCGAACTTTGTTTTTCTTTCTTGTCCCTCGCCTCTCCCCTCGGCGGGCTGCTTCTTCCTTTCATTCTTTCTTTCCCTTTCTTGTTGTTGTTGCCTCGGCCGGGGCCCTCCCCCTCGGTCGACGGGGGATTATGCAACGCATAACGGAGAAATCTAAGCAAGCAAACCACCACGAAATCCAGCCAGATTATTATTCGCGGACTCCCCCGGTCGCGCGTCTAACTTCTCCTATCCACGCCCACCCCTCTATGCGCTCTGAATTCTCGCCGGATTTGCCTGGCGTTTCGAAAGTGCCGCGCGCCAGGCGGACGCGCGACGCTCCAACGAACTTAGCCTTAATTCGATCTTCGGATAAGTTCGCCTCGGAACGGGACCGTTCCAATTGCATACATTAACGAGCCACGAAATCCCGACGGTTTGGAAACGGGGGAGCCGTTATCGGTGGCACGTGTGTCTTTCTAAGTCCTTGCTCGATTAGAAAGCAACGGTGGCAGGCATCCACGATGGACAATATTTCTCTTCGACGAGCAATTATCGTTAGGGATCCATGGGTAACATGAATTACCCATGTCTTGCGATGGGAATAATGGCCAGCGACTGGACCGTCGACCGTCTGACATTCGCGACTCGTTTCTGACCGCGAGTTAACCTGTTGCTGGGGGGAGGGGGGGGGGGGGAGGATGTTGTTCGCCGCGTAAATGGCTGATGTAAACCCTCGATAGGTTTAATCGGAGGACGAGCAAAACCGACGAATATTACGCGGCCACTTCTTGCCGCGGGTTTCCCATCGACCCGCAAGGGAGGGAGAGCCGTAACCAGTCAGGGCGCAAGAACAGACCCACTGTTTACCGGCGTCGCGCGCGTATTACACGCGCCCGCCACCCCCTTATCATCGAGGCGGCCCGTAAAGGGGTAGTTCAGACGATTACGATTGAATTATTCATCGCGCAACTTCGTTAGCCACGCTCGACAAAAGGAGAGCTGCCGTTACTATTCGAGACGCTATCGGCGCAGAGTTAAGCGGCTATTATTATCCTATTAAATGAATCTTTAATATTTCAGTGGCGAACGCGTATACGAAGTCCGAGCTTACGTCCCCCCACCTCGTTACCCGAGCCCGCGTGTCTACGCGTAGGCCGCTCGACGATGTTTGGGGCCGTCCTTAAATTACGTAAGGGTAATTTCTGCGATTTCTTACCCCCTCCCTCCCCCAGTATAAGAATTCGTAAGATTTTATATTCCAATCCCCTTCTTACGTAATATTTTTTACATTGAATTTTTTCACATATTAAAATTCTTTTAAAGGTTCATGTAATTCATTTAACTCGGTTTCGGGAAATTTAAACTAAAACAACTTTTCTGGAACATTAATGATAGAATTTGTATTCATTGAAAATTAGGTTAAAAAATATTACGCAAGACGCTACCTGACTCCCCCCTACCCCTTGCAAGAAAACGTAAGAAATTCGCGACCCCCTCCCCCCCCCCCAAAAAAAGCCTTACGTAATTTAAGAACGACCCCTTTAGACGCTCAGTTTTTTCGTCGCGACCGGCACCCGCCGAATTCGAGTGACCCGGCCCGGGGGCCGCAGGAGCTCGGCCACCGATTCGGGGCGAGCGATTATTGCGTTTCAAGGGGAACGAGCGAGCCGGAGGGCCAATCTCGCCGAACTTAGAGCGACCTTGGTCGATTATTAGCCCCAACTGATACGACGCACCGGCCAATGAGGGCCCCGGCGCACGATCGATACGCTTTGTTTTCGCGGGGGCCACACAGCGTCGCGCGTTTCATTCTCCTGCCCCCTCCACGGGGACCCCCTCCCCCCCCCCCTCTTTCAAACTGTCTATACGTATACGAGCCGCTTTTTGCCTTCCACGCTGGCTCGCTACCTGCCAATGAAACACGTTGGCGACCTTCGAATCGGAGCCCGACTGTTTTCGTGCCCCATCGCGCCGGTAGTTTCGTGCCAGAGACCTCGCGACTGCGATCACTCGAAACGCACATATCTTAAGTGGAAGCGAGGCGGGATGAGCGAGCAGAGCAGCGAGACAGAGAGGGGCGGGCAAACACGTGCACACGCACAAGAAGGCTGGCGGGCAGCGGGCAGCCCGAGCTACCGATACACAGGCATACAGGGTGTTTAAGAAAAGAGGGGTCAGGATTTTGGGAGAGCGATAGCAACGCGGGGAGCAACAGGTGAGCACTGTTAGCACTCCAACCGAGGGGCGAGGGGGAGCGGGGGGGGGGGGGGGGGGACTTTACTTATGAATGCTGCGCCCTGCTTAGAGATCCCTTGAAACTGAATTTCCTCGGGTATCGAGTGGAATAGTGGATGTGGATTTCTGAGGGGGTGAGTGATATTTGATTAAGTATCGACAAGTATCGAGGACCCTTTAGAATTACGATCGCGAGCTCGGTTTACTTGCTGGCTATTGTTTGAGAAAGGCATGCGAATATCGGCGCACCGCGAGTCTCGCGGGCTCGCTAAGTACGAGTACGATAATTGCCTGAAGCTTAGTTACTGGGGAAACAAGGTAAAATGCTCGCAGAGGCAGGGGCGCGGACACGTATTACAAATTAATAGGTTCTGTAATGGGAAGCGAGGCCCGTTTTATACCGATGCGTTCTTTATAAGAAAGCGACCGGCGGTGTTTGCTCGTCTCTGTAAGAGTCCTCTCGTGTAAAACGGGCACGCCACGGAGCACGATTGTTAATTCTCTTAGCCTTAAATTGTTTTCTCGTCTGTAGGCTAGACAAATCTGCGAATCTTTTTAAAGAACCTTTAACCCTCAGCTGGTAGAAAGGATTCGGTGTAAGGTACGTTATACTTACCCTATGTCTTCATCTCTAGCCTGTTATTCAACTATATCAAGCCGATGGAAATTACATCGCACAATAAATAATAAGTATTCACAATTTCTTAAGGGGTCTCTCTACCTTGACGGACGAAATATGATGCGAAATTTGGGATTTTTTTAAAACAAAACCATTAAATATATTTACTTCCAGCTTTGTGGCTTTATTTGTCAATCTTTAGAGAATATGAAAAAAATTGTATGCAAAAATAGTGGTTATATCTGAAGCTATAGTGTTTCCAATAGAGCGCCTTACAAACATCATATGCGCGTGGTTAGCATAAAAACAGCTGTTGTAGTTGTCCAAAATAGAAAATTAAAAAATTTATATAATCTGTATGAGTGTGGTTATCGTCTGGACTAAATTAAATGAAAAATACGGAAAAGTAAAAAAAATGCAGTCTCCAAAAAAGACATCGATTTCTGCAAAAAATTCGCCGTTCTTTTAAGTCCCAAAAGTCTAATTTTGCAAAAACCTTCTTAGTTTTAATAACAACGAGAATGGGACATCTACTGAAGATATATACCAAGTTTGAAGTAAATCGGGTGATTGGTTTTTGAGATACCATGCTAACTACCCCGAAAAACATAATTCTGAGAAAGACGCGTTTAACGTTTTAGGTACTGTTATTTTTTAATTAAATTTTATTTTAAATGTTGCCTAAATATGTACAAATACAGGCATAAAGTTTTCAATTAATATAATTTGAGGGTTTCTCTTTAAAAAAATCCCAAATATCGCGCTCCTTTTCAGGCCGTCGAAGTAGGGAGACTCCTTAATAATGAAATTGACGCCACCCTACCAGGTGAGGGTCGACGCACAGGTTCGTGTCGCGCGTTTTAAGAGATCACTTGGTCGATCGTATATAGCGGATAGGAGAGCAATTGTGATTGGTACGAGTCGTGAAAGCGTCAATATAACTCATTGGTCGATTAATACGTAGCTTCACGCGCCGGTCGCCTTGCGTGAGGAATTCGACGGCAAGGCGACGACTCCCGGGAGCAGAGGGATTAGAGAATTGTATAAAACGAGAGAACAAAACTGGTCCAATTTTTATAAGGCGAAACGATGTCAATGTTACGGAGGGAGGGAAGGGAAAGAGACTAAATCAAATATACGTATTTACTGTAAGGGTGGCCGTGGCGAAGCACGATCGAAGCGCGAGGAAAGAACGGGGAAAGAGGGTGTCCATCAGGGAAGCTTTTTCATCGGGGGTTTCTGTTACCGTGCGCGGTCACTACCGTTGTGCATAGCGTAGGCTCGCAGCATGGTACCACGCCGGGTGCTCCGAACTTCGCAAGCATCTTCCACGCTCTACCGACGAATACGTAATTCAGTGTGACTTATAGAAAGAGAGTAATATGAATGATATCTACGGATTTTAATGACTGTTTTCAAAGCGCTCGTTCCGACGTATCGATAAGACAGTTTATGCGAGCGAAAGTGACAATCCCGTGGTAAAGAGAAGATTTCAGCGCGAGACGGAAACGGTTTCGTTCGACCACGCAATCCGCGTTTCTTAATTAGAGCGACCGTTGCTCGGGCCAACCGCTGCGTAACTAATTACAGAGCCTGATTTCATAGATTCTCGGAATATTTTTGATACGTTCGAATCAGATCGGCACGAATACGAGCCCGACCGAACGCTGCACCAAAAATTCGCGGCCACATCGCGCGGCTCCGAAGCGAAGGGAAGGGAGTCGTTGGAGCTCTCGGCCGATCTCGAGCCGCTGGGCGTGGCTGCGACCTTCCCGGACCTCGTTCTTTCACCGACCTGTACGATGGTCGGGGCTTTAAAATCATTCCGCTGCATAGCGATAGTTAGCCGGGGATGCAATTTCGCGAGATCTGTTTCTGTGCTGGCCTTAAATCGATCTCGAACGAGGATTGTTCGACTTTTCCACGCGCCACGATGTTCATCAAACTTCTTCGATAATTAAGACGGTTTCCCTCGTGAGATTGCACGCGTTGCGACACCTGTCATTTAATCAAAATGTTATTGTAATACTAGTACAGTAAGGGGATGTACGAGTGCGACGAAGGAGGAAGGGATAAAACGAGCGGGCGAGAGCGCGTTTTAATTAAAACACATCGACTGATTATCGTTAAGGATGGATCGCTGGAACGAAGATTAGCCACGATTTTTATTGTCTGAACTAGGAGATAGATTCTATTTATCATTAGACGCGCTTGTTTCCGCGAACCAATTGCTAATTTTCGTTTGGCCGTCCATTCCGTCACATCGCGCGAGATTTCAACCACTTTCTCTTCCGTTGTTTCTTGAGCTATGCGGTCTTTAGAATCTCCATGGGTCGCGACCGAGTACTCACGGTTTCGATACGATTAATCGTTAGGATGCACGAAAAAAATAAAAGGGACAGATATTTCTATAGATATAATCTCTGCGCGGCAATAAAGTATCGGGATTCGTCGAGCCTCCCATTCGGTAACTATTTTACGCGACACCTGTTTCGAGACGCGCTGTAGATTAACGGAGAACAAAAAGTAACGCAGGAACAATACGACGTCGAGACACAAGCTGTCGATAGTATACGAGAGAAATCAAGTTGTTCTTATTTACGCGTCGATGGTAATCACGATACTATATTGCGAGGATCTTCTCTTGGTATACGGGAAATGATGAAAAAAAAAAAAGAAGAAAGAAAAGAGCGAAAGGAAAATGGGAATCACTAGTGTGTACATATACAGGACCACGGGTTCGTTAATTTTACAATGCGAGAAACGCGCGGTAAACGAGAACCGTATGGTTTTAAATGGTGAACGATAGTGAATATAGTCGAGCGCGTGTCTCGTTGCGCGCCTGACGGACCGTGACCGGTGGTCGTTGATCGCGGCTCCGTGCCCCGTCGTTCTGGGCGCACGATCAGGAAGTGTATAGTGTTTTTAAGCTCGCCGGGATAAAGAAACAGAAAAAAAAATATGAGGAAAAAACCAACAAGAAATGAAAGCGAGCCAGCAACTCTCCCTCTCAGCCACCTTGTTACGAGCCAAGCCAGTTGAACAATGATATCTGATTTTTATCAGCCGGGGATATGCAGTAATAGCACAAGTGAAACCGTTTCTAAGTACATTTGTTATACACGCATATTGTTATCATTGCCACGTAAAAGCAATTATTAACTCCATAGCCTGGGCCATTGTTAGTTGAACGAGAGAGCTAGAGACTGTTTCTTGAAGTTGGGTTGCACCCACACCCCGTCCCGTTCCCAGCAATCCACACCCCCCACCCAGATTCCAGATGCCACCCCGTGATACAATTAACCCCCCCCGACTGACCGAGTAATTTGCGCGATACACAATGCTATCTCGATTACAGCGCTACTCTTTCCTTTCTCCCGTTGCACGTGCGCCAGCTCCTCAGGCGTGTGCTTTCGGCAGGCCGAATTTAAGGAGCAACGTTTTACACCACCTCGTTTCTTTTTCCGTGAGCCGGCAACGTTGCTCGATGAGGAGAGGCTTCTTCTAGTTTGAACGCAGTGCTTAATGCGAGAAAGTTATGTTTTATTGGTTATCGGATTTATAATTTGTTCCTTTGGATACACCATACGTTCGTGCAACCCTACATCAAGGAAGATACGAAGAGAAAGAGATTATCGTAATAACTGCCGATTAACTCGGTAACAATGGCAACGCCCAAATACATACGAAGTCTGTAATCGAAATGCTTTATATTTTTACACCGAACAAAGCAGTATATTAACGTACAATAAACAATAAAAGAACATGTCCTTCCATACGCAACCTCAAGATGACAAATGTTGAAACTTTTATTTTTACAACAGCCCACTAACACTTCCGATATTCTGAGCTATATTCGAGCGTACTCGTAATAGTTGAGTCTATTTAAGTAGGATATTCAAACGAAGTCGGCTAGGATTCATTTTAATCGACCGCCCCCTCCCCGCAATATAGACGGACTTCTGATCGACGTACCGTCTAATTGTAATTAATTACGACAGTCTATCGCTAGTGATGTAATCGTAATTGTATTACGTCGACGTCTCGCGACCGTTTATGTGATCTTACCGCGCCCATGCTTTCGATCAAATTCTGCTATCGTTCGTTTCGCGAGTCACGAGAAAAGAAGATTGAATTTCGACCCTTTCGGTGCCGACGCCGACTAATGTGCGACGAACGCCCCGCGGGCGTTCGGAGAGAACTGTTAAGGATCTATGGTCAACGAGACCCGCACGCGAGACACGACGAGCATTGAAAGGGTTAACTGAAATTGCCAAAGATGGCGACAAAAGAAAAGCCCGTGTATAAAGCGTCACAAGATGGTCTGTCCGGATTAGTAATGTTAACTGTGCTCCATCTATCGTACGATACTTTCGTTCCACCGTTAACCTAACTTACATAACGCACCTATCGAAGAATTCGCGTGAATTTCCGATGAGAATCAAAAGTAGAGAGACCGATCGGTATATACCAAAAAGAAACACAAGTCCCAAATACTGATCCGTTAAATTCTTAAGGGAAATTTGTACATATGTATCTAAAATAGCTATACACGTGTATATACGTACACATACACACATACGCGTGAAACACAACAGGCATACGTACATATTCTATGTAACATGAGAAGGTTTTCAATGTGCTGTTAGTACCAAACGACACGATCATTGAATACTTCTGTCTTTGCTCACCCTTCTTTTGGTATCCACCGCCGTTAGAAGTTTAGATGGAAGGAAGCTCGGCACTGGAAGTCATCGTAAGCTCGCGCGATCGGTTCTGCAACGGTATTCCTTCGCTTCTACTCCCCTGGAAACATTGTGTCCGCGTGCAGCACTTTCACAACTCGTAAATGCACTTTGTAAACGCGTTTCGTTCGCACGACACGCTTTATCGCCACCACGCCGACGATTTCGAACGATCAGACGAATTTTAACGGACGCCGCTCGAGTTCGAACCTGACGGATACGAAAGCGCGCGCGTTCCCAACTGCGTGTTCGAGAAGGCATCACTTTCAACGAGCGTTACGCAGAGCCGACCGTGCGTTTGAGCTTTTAATGGGAACAGCACGTGTGACAACCTTCGACGTAATGCCATCGACAGCCAATTAGAAAAGCGCACAATTTGCATTCCGAGGATCCTCGGCCGAGAGGGACACTAGCGAGATGTTAGGAAGCTTGGCTGATTGGCTGCCGGTGCTGGTTACTCAAAGCAACAATCTCCGATGGGGGTAATCGACGAAAAGTGGGTTTAACAAATATTTCGTTTATAGTATCGAATAAGATTTTGAAAATACGCCGGGGGGAGAATACGAACGATGTTCAAAGAATGCCGATTTTCTTAAATCACGAACGTATGTACGTAATACCTCAGAGCCGTTACGATGTAATGATACGTAAAATAACGAAACGATTTGTGATTCGCGATCTATCGTAGATTATTACCGAGATTACTGGTAATTTCGTACGACAAATAATGAACTATATACGAACGCGAGCATTTATGTACGTCGACGAGACACGACAGCCACAAAAAGAGATGTTCGTTTTGCTCTGCACCATTTCCACCGTTAAGACACTTTCGATAGATATCGAGATCCGATTCACGCGCACCGGTTCCGTTCGATAAATTATCGCTACCGTCGATCATCGATCTCTATCTTCTTCGTAGGGTTAAAGGACTTTTGTATTATGAGTTTAGAATAAAACGTTTCTAATGTTACACTTAAGGAGACCATCGAGAAACATTAAGAGATCAGAGGATTTACGTTTTTAAGGCACCTCGAGTAAGTGGTAAGGGAGAACCGTACTTACCTGTACGTGAAAGTATACGTATCCGACAAGGGAACTTTAAATCTTTCGATATATCGCGCGAGTACGAAGGAACATTCTTCGAGGGCGTAGACTGTTTCGCAGCGTTTTCAAATTATCGTATTTTCGGGCTGTTTAGCGCAACGGGCAAGTGCCGCGAGAATCAAAATTTCAAGGGGCGTATTTGTGATCTCCCGCGACAATGAAACAGGGGGCGTCGAGGATGGCGGTGGTCCGCTCGAAATCGAGGTCGAGGAAGGTTCCTTCGTCGACAGTCGGCTCGCATAAATAAAGGTTTTTAATATTTCACGTTTTATCGCAATTTCCATCGAAGTCATTTTATGCGAAGACAGTCTTTCTCGTCTGGGGGTTAACGTTACTTATTTTACGCGCATCGAATATCAGGACTGTGTTCGTATCATATGACAGTTGTTAGCGTTTCTCGGTCGCTAGAGGTGGGGGAAATAATCATAAAGATGAAATTTTTCGCAAAAAAGAGAGAGAGAGAGAGAGAGAGAGAGAGAGAGAGAGAGAGAGAGAGAGAGAGTGCAGATGTACACGCTTACTGGGAAACATGTATATGTATTTCAAGACGTCTTTATGCAAAATTGATGAATGTTTTACGTGTACTAAAATGTTCCCTTTTAATCCTATTAAGACTTGCAAAATATAAGTATTATACTTTACTTGTATATATACATATGTGATAAAAAATATATATATATACACCTGGTTTTCCATGTCATGTTTATATTGTGTCCTTGCAATTTCTTAGTACCAACTCGTTAAGGATCTTGTAGATAGTAAAAAGAACACTAACGGCGTTTACCGAAGCGTGAACTAATCATTCTTTATTTATTAAAATTATCGATTAAAGTACAAACATCTTTCCAGGAATGTCCAGTCTTACGCGGTCTTACTAATAACTTGCGACGCATCACTGTACATGTATGTATAACTGATATATCTAATTTTACGTGATACAAATTAAAGTCACTGCAGTATGCATTTTGGTACAGGCACCAGCCTTGCAAACGTTCTTACAGCTTGTGCATAATTAATTCGAGTAACACCCAGTGTTACACATTTCTCTATCCCACTTTCAATTAATAGTATAACATGTATATATGTAAACGATACTTTTTTTAAATAATGTATTCTTGAGTACAAATTAGATTTACAAATTAAAGGCAAATATACATATATTAATAGGAAAGTACATTCTAAGCCAAAAGTCGATAGAATTTATACTGTGTATGCATATCCTTTGTAAATTATCGCTTAAAATTATATTGAATCATTAAGATCGTAGAAAAAAGGTATAACTTAATTTTCACGTTTCTCGGAATTGAATTTACGGATAAAGAGCAAGTTCAATGGGCGCAGATATTGCTCGTCATCTTGTAAAAAAGGTTGATATGGTGTTTTATGTGTCGTTCGATTCTAACACATTTAATTCAGAAGCAGTGCTGATGCTGGGTAAAGTACTATCGCTCCAATCAGGGTGGGGATAATTCCTTGGCGGACTGGGCACGTTAACAGGCATTCTACTTTGAAGCCGGATATCCTGGAACATATTCTGGAACTGCTCCGTTATGGTAGAACTTAAAGGAATGTTGGCAGAGTTGTTTTTTAAAATGTTCGAGCTAATTTCGGTCGCGCTGGGTCTTTTCTCGAGGCTCTGCCTTCTATACAATTCTGAAGACTTCAGAGCTGTGGGTGGATCTTTTACATATCCTTCCTTCTCGCGAATCTCTTCAGCAGACAATCTTAACGGCTCCGATGATGACAATTTAGTAACACTCTTAGAATTACGTAAATTATAATTCTTTTTGTTATTGAACGTCGCTGAGCTTTCTTGACCCTTGATAACTGGAAACAAAACTTTATGTGTCTACGTTTGTTACAAAAGTTAGAAGATGTAGATATCGAGTATGGTTACCTGACTGGCTAATTTCCGTGTATCCGAGATCTTTGTACGATGGCATAAAGGTCTGCGAAGATTCTCCGCCGGGTAAACTAATGAACTCTAAGTTAACGGAATCTTTAGTTTGAGACTCTTTAACATTCTTCGTTCGTTTTTTCCCCGCATTCTCGATGTGGCTTTCCGAGAAAGACAGCAGCTTGTTCGGCTTGTGTAGAAACCTTTGCACATCCCGGCCCTTGGGTTGATCGTGATCCACGGTAGACAAAGAAACGTCTGATATGTCGTGCCAAGAAGTAGGTACATTAGATTCGCGCGAAGACGTGGAAGTTGGCGATGAACACGCAAGACCTCCATGAACCAATGAAATTTGGTGATTAGAACTTTCTTCGTGAACGTACATATTCAAGCTGTTCAACTGATCTGCAATTTGGCTTTGCAACTCCCTATCATGAGAAACAAGAAGATAATTGCTGTAAAATGCTATTAAATTACAATTTTAGTTCACTTAATCGTAAATTAACGTAGTTAAACTAACTTGATCGCATTCCGAAGTTCGAGCAATAACGTATCCTTATACGAACATAAAACAGAGAATTTGTCTTTCTCTAGAGTCAGATACTGCACCTCCAAGTGCCTTTGCCTCGCGAACTCTGTTTGGTCGGATAGACTCGTCCTCAAGTCTGTTATAACTTTTTGAGAAAATTCATGGCCCTTAATCTCCTCTCTTAATTCAGCCACCGTTTTCTCTCGAGCCTGAACCGTTTCTATCGCTTCCTCTAATTCTTGTTTCAACGTTCTCACGGTCGTTTCTAAATCCAACTGCCTTTCTCGAGCTTCGTTTAACAATAAGACTTGCTTATGAATTTGTCTAGTTTAAAATAAAAAGCATGTAAACAGCGTATCGCACCTACTTAAGATTAGTTTCTTATCAAACACATACCGCTGCAAGGAATTCCGTTCCTCGCGTAGCGTTTCACACATTGTATTCATTTTTTTACTCGTTTCTTCCAACTGAATCGTACTTGCTTCTAATTTCGCACGGAGCGCCATAGTTTCCAGATCCTACCAGAAATAGTATCTTTTTAATACGCGCTCTTTCTTTGTAATTCCCAACAAACGTACCACAAAATGTGATTGCCCAGGTCCTGGCTGTATCCTGTGTAACATTTGCTCCATGTCAGTAAGAATTTTACTAGCCTTGCTGTCTTTCACTAAGTGTTCCAATTCTTTCATGAGAAAGCGTAACGTGCGGACTGGATTAAACGCACCGAATCTATCATCGGAGCAATCGAATATCCCACCATATTGCACACCCTTATCGTAAACTACGATAGATTCGACACTGCTAGGTAGCGACGTAGTTGAAGGATTTGTAGTACGTGACGTGATTTTCGTGTGCTCTTCTATTCTCTTCTGCGAAGCTGATTGTCTCACAGGGATCTCATCCAGATGCTTATACTGAAGCCGAGCAAAAAAGAGAAACAATATCTCACGTTTGACTTGTCGCAAATTTTATACGATTCTAATAGAAAGAATGCGCACTCACGTTGACATCATGTTTTTGATGAGGCAGAGACTGTTTCTTCGTTTCTCTACTCTCAATTACGTGTTTAGTTGATTTCGAAGCTGAAGGTCGTCCCGCCAACTGCTGCAGACCCTGTTTCATAGTTGCACGATTCTGTTCCCTTAAAGTCCGGCCCCAGCTCAGGTGAGAATCGCCGCTGCTACCCGGCCTTCTTTTCTCTTCCACTACTTTGTGACTAGTGGGGCTGCTGCTAACCATCGTCGACGTACGCTTTCGCCCTTTGGTTTTCACGGTAACTTCTACCATAGTATTACAATTGTCAAATAAAACAGGCCCTTCTGAGGGTGCTTCAGGAGCGGGCTGTAAACATATTGCAGGTTTAACAATCACGCCAGATTCTTGAATATTTATAAAACTTTCGAATTATAAATTACCAAATGCTGTTTGTTTTCCACGGTATTTTTGTTATTCCTTGAGCAGACGGCTTTACACGCATTTGCTTTGCAGCTCATGATGCTAAAACGAAGAACGGAATCTCTTTTATTGTTACAAAGGTGTCTCGATACATTGACCGATTTCTAACCAGTAACATTATATAGAATCCATCTAACCTGATGGTGCGTTTAATTCACGTTCATCGTACGTCAGGATTTCAAGAAACTTACCCTAACGTGCAGTGTTTGCCAGCGTATTCATCCTGGCGGTTAAAATGTATATGCCATCCTGTAGGTTTGAAGAATTTAGAATGATCATTTTATCGAAGTAGTGCGCTGAAAAGTGTAAGCTCGTAAACAGAATGGAGAAATGTGCACGCATATAATGTGTTCCATTAAGTTCTACGATCGTTTACGACATAATTCAGCAATTATTGCATATATTCTACGCGTGAAATAAACGCTAAATTTAAATTATCAATTTTGCTTTACTTTCGCTTATGGCGCATAAAAGTAAGCGGAGCTGTATAGACGCGCGTCTGGAAACAAATTCAAGACTTCCCACTTCCGCTTTACAATTCAAACATATCGGTAAGGCGTTTCTCTTTTCTACTTTTCTTCCCTAATTTTCGTGCACCTAACTTTTGGGATAAAATTTTTATTTCTATATAAAAAGAAAAATCAATACAATATGTTAAAAGTATAACAAATTCAATTTCTTTATTTTTTTACACTCATATATAAATGTATATATATATATATTACTTATTACGTTTCATTAGCATATCGAAAAGTTCACTTCTATGCGCCCCTAAAATCTCGAAAAATTGACCAAAAAATAGTTTAGCAGATTCTTCTATATGTGCTTTCCTTCTGCAAACGGCGTTCAGCTTGTCCGTCGTTTCTTCTAATTCGGCTGTAAGTTCCTGCCTATTCGGCATCGAATCCTGAATTTCCTTAATATCGTTTTGCAAAGCTTTTATTTGTTTTCGTAATTTCTCCTCCTCCTTCTTAGCCTCGCTTCTGATTTTAGTTATCAGACTTTTCTCTTCTTTAATCTTATTAGCGACGTCGCTGCTCTCATATTCGAGAACTTTCTTTTTCTCCTGCAGATTCTCAAATTCGTTTGAATTCAATTCCACCGAACGTTCTTTCGCGACAAGCTGCTTCTTCAATAGATCTTTCAGATCGTTCATTAAGCCTGCTTTAACATTCAGTACCTCCATAATCTGAGGATGCAACATACCTTGCTCTGGCATCTTTAATTCTTCTAGATCTACACCTGTGTCACCGCTGAGGTGCATGAATATTTCTTTATTGTACGTTAGAACCTTCTTGGTCAGATTGTTATTAATAGACGCCAATTTGATGTCCATCGTGTACAAATGTTTTTGTAAATCTTGAACGTATTCAGTGAATTGATCCATATAATTCTGAATCTCGCTACATTTCTCCACTATTTTGTCCCTTTCCGCTTTAGACATTGGCTGCCGTTTAATAACCGAAAGCAACTCGTCCTGTTGTGCATTCTGCAAACGGATTTGCTCGCGAAACGCATCGCGCTTCGAATTTATTTGATCGGTATCGAAATTAATTGTCTTTATATACTCCTCTTTGGCGCTGATATCGCTTAGTTGCTCGGCTTCGTCCTTTTGTAAGGACAACAGTACGGCCTGCAGCTGCTTCACTTCCTCGTCCAGTTTATTCGCATTTTCTTCGGCCGCTTGCAGCTTAGCCATTTCTTCCTCCAATTCAAAGCGAACGGTGTTCAAATCCTCCTCGCTAACTCCTTGCTGATCTTCGATCTCGCGCAAGTACTTCTCAATCATCGATTCTTCCTCCTCAAGCTTCTCATCGTTCCAAGCATTATAAAAATTGAGCATCGAAAAGAAAGCATGCTGGTTGTTGTAGGCTTCCCTTTCATTGCCCACAAAGGGCAACTTATCCAAACTGTATTTCTCGAAAGCTATTTTCCTTACTTCGCAAATCTCTACCAACCAGCAAAGCCAGGCCAGAACATTGAGCCAAGAGTGCATGGCGTTAGCTGTTTTTAACCAAGATTTAGTAATGACGCCAGGATAGTGAAGTTTCTTCGCGATCTTTGGCAACTCTTCCACGTAATTAGTCATTGTAAGGGTTTGCTTAATATCCAGCAGTTTTACTAAGTGACCAGAGACCTCTACGAACATCTTCAAAGTAAGCGGTTTCAAGCTACCGTTGCTATTAAGCATAAAAGAAAGCTGATTCGTGGAAAAGTAAGTATCGATCTTATTAAGCATGTAAGCTTGATACGTCTTGTCTGTCAAGGGTCTAGTGTCTTTTCTAGGACCTTTAGCTCCGAGGCTACTGGCGCGATCAGCCGATACAGATCTGGGCCCCGTCGGAAGTGCTGAGTGAATTCTGTTCGAACTTCCAACTGGAAGAAGGTTGGAATGTTTGCTGGCATTGCTGAGAGGTGTCTTAGGAGTTGTTGGTACATGACGAAGCGGGGTCTTGCCTGCAACAGTAACGTTTATATTAGAATTCCTTGCAGTTAAGCGTTAAATCACTTCAGTATCATAATATACACTGACAAGGGAACACCGCGAACCCGGACTCACCGATTGGAACGCAACTTTGAGGGTTTTTAGAGTGACTCAAAACAAGAACAACGGTGTGTTTCGTTTGGACCCTAACGCCCTTTAAGGGGTTGAAAACTAACCTCAAACTCAAATTGGCACTTCCACTTTTTCGCGCATAACTCTCAAAGTACAACAGACAGAAAAAAATGTTTGAAACAGAAGTTTAATAGTGTAATAAGCGCTACAAACTTGCGTTAACAAAATTTTGAAAATAGTTTAAAAAAAAAATACCTGAACGAAAAAAAACTTTTTTCAAAATTTTGTTAACGCAAGTTTGCAGCGCTTATTGTACCATTAAACTTTTGTTTGAAACATTTTTTTCTGTCTGTTGTACTTTGAGAGTTATACGCGAAAAAGTGGAAGTGCCAATTTGACTTTGAGGTTAGTTTTCACACCCTTAAAGGGCGATAGGGCCCAAATGAAACACCGTTGTTCTTGTTTTGAGTCACTCTAAAAACCCACAAAGTTGCGTTCCAATCGGTGAGTCCGGGTTCGCGGTGTTGCCTTGTGATTGAGAAAGCATAGGTGCATATAATTCTGTTAATGTACATATATTACGAATAGAAACAACGATATTTCACCTGTTGATTTTAAACTGGACCCTCTATTACTAGCTCTGTCACTCGAGGAGGCTCGAAGACGAGGTCTGGGTATGTGAGAGCTGTCGACCGTGGGAATCGAAAGCTTCGACTTTAACGTTTGAGTTTTCCTTGAATCTGCCCGCGTCAAGCTCTTATCTGCCCTCTCATACGTAGATATTCTTACAGGATTTGTGGATGACCTGCGGCCCGTAGAGCTACTTTGCTTTTTCGTTCCAGCGAGGTCCATCTAACCCGTTCAACAGTTACTTGAAATTCGAATTCTATAAGAACATTTAAAACTTCAACGTATGATATGAAAGTTCTTCGATGTCCTTCTTCTGCGTTCTTCCAAATATTTTGAAACATTTTGAATTTCGTCGTTACCCATAGACGCGTAAGATGTAAGGTGGTTAACACGAACGGTACTTGCGATACGACTTTACATGGGCGACTTCCACTTACGCCCAAATCGCCCGTGATTTTCATTAAGCTAGGTTTTCCTGTACGCGACTAAACGCAACGTCAAGAATTTCAAAGACGATTTTCTCGAAAATGAACCGCGATATGAAAAAAAAGTTACTCTTCCTTTATTATTTATAACAAGTAAATGAGTCGAGAAGAAGGAATAGAATTTTTTTATATTGCGCTTCATTTTCGAGAAAATCGACTTTGAAATTCTTGACGATGCGTCCAGTCGCGCACGGGAAAACCTAGCTTAATGAAAATCACGGACGATTTGGGCGTAAAGTGGAATTCGCCCCATGTTGTCGCTTATTCGAGACCCACCTGCACATCTTACGTAATCTTGAGTTTCTATATCAGAGTTGCCACTCGAGTGCGTTTTATTTTAAGGTTAACACGTGTGGAGGATAAAGCAAAACATTGGGATCTTGTTTAAATGGTTGGCCGCACGAAATCGACATGTAAAATGTGCAGGTTTAGTCGAGTGTCATTGAATTGTAAATGCAGAACTTTACAATGGGCTATGAACCTTGCAAAGCGATAACGTTAATGTCGTAACACCACTTAGTGAATTATATTTAACTCGCTGTGCAATAGTCTCTGCATTCTTCCGTTCTGTTCGTAGAATGAATTGTATTATCCAGCGAATAAGATCGATGTAGCGTCACGTTACAAGCTCCTCTAACAAAATTTTATACTGTACTGGCGATAGAATTGTGTTGACGATAACAGCGTGGCAATAGGTATTAACGTACGATTATGCTGCGAACTCTGTGCAGCTCTATTTGTAGAGACCAAATGCGGAAGGTAATTCACTTACCGCAAGGATACTGCACAGCAGTCGCAGAGTCTTTGAAAGATGACAGTACCGATTTGAGTCGCTATCTAAAATTTGAGAGCAAGATTTTGAAAGTTATAAATGAAGGCAATCTGATGGAGTTGAAGAGGTGAGTATAGCCGGCGATGTTAATGCTTTCGGGGGAAATCGATGGTTAGTTGTAAGCAGTTAATATTCTCATGTAGATACGCTTTTCCCACATATGCTGCAGCGTTGATATCGCAGCGCGAGGCAAAGGGACCTTACAATTCCATACAGCACTTGTTTTCTTACAATGAATTGGAGCCTCATGTCATAAAAAGAATTTGTTCTTTAATTATTCAGGAGGAAACAAGGGCGAAAGGATATAAATACAGAGTAACGCCAGTCATGGAGGCGATGGTATGCGAACATTGGTGCAAGTTTCTTTAATATTTTCTGAGAGTTGTGTTAATAGAATTATATAACTTTGTGAATCGCTGCAGGTACCAGAAACAATATTAGGGTTACACGTGGGACCTACAGTGGTGAGTTGGGCATTAATAGATAAGAACTATCAAGTAGTAGAATGGAATTATACAACTTGGTCCGGAGACATGCCTGGAAGTATCTCTTACAATTTAATCAAATTGGTGAGTATTGTGGTATTCAGCGTTCGGAAATGTAACTTAAACGTCATGTTCCACTGTTGCTTTTAACATAGATACCTACCATAGTCGAAAGGATACCTATGTCTACCGTTTATGTAATGGAAGAGCCCATACGTCCAAAGAAACTGCCGCGAAATATTTTGCAAAATATGCAGCTTCAACAACAGTTAATGATCGCTATAATGACTTGCGTTGCTCTAAGAAAAGGTATGTTAATATAATACTATTAATTAGAGGTGGGTTCAAAGCTAATTTTTAAATTCTCGAATTACTTTCATAAAATGTAATTCTTTAGGGAAAAGTGATTTACCAGCGCCCAAGCACAATGTATACATTTTACACACTCAGACAACAGCACGTTTGTTTAACCTTCTAGTTAGTTCTGAAGTAATATCTACAGAGTATGCTATGGAAACGATAGGTAGAAATATTATTAAGACAAGCACAACGGAAGATATGAAAGTGCATTTAAACGACGAAACAAAACTTCTGTACACGCAAGCGACCTGTGACGAACAAGAACAGATGAGCTGGTCTTTATTAAAAGCTTTAACGTTTTTACGCTTAGCTTTCCTACGAAATAATTCTAAGAAAAGGAGTAATTCGGGTGATCATGAGATTTAGTCTTACACGTATGTTAATAGTAACAGTATGTAAAAAAAAAGAGCGTCGACGATGGAATGCTAAGGAGTGCTGTATCCTGCGATTCTGGAATTAAATGATGTAAATACCGACGGAAAAATAAAACGGAAGTTGTTATGTTTAATGAGAAATTGTTTGCAATGAACAATTATTTCGTTATGAGAAACAACAACTCGTGGAAACCACATTTTTCGTGTTCCTCAGCCACAGTCGCTCGCTGTGAAAACGCAACAGCGGAGTCTGCCAGGATGAGAAGGAATAACTATGCCTGTACAGGTCCATTCATTTATTATATATTAATTTTCATTATACTATCTATTCATAGTACACTGTACGTCTAATGTTTCTCGCTTCTCGAATACGAACTCGTCTATGGTAAATAAACAGACAAGTAACGTTTCGTCACAATGGTAAGCGGCATATATTTGTCTCTCGCCATCGCAACTGTACCATTGCGTGCGATTTGAGTAAGTATACGAGAGCAAGACGTCCGAGTAGTGGCTGTTCCGTGAATATAGTCAACAAATTTGTACGGCCAACTAAAGGTACAGGTTCGACAAATATCTCCGTGCCGAAACTTGCAATTTGTCAAATCGGATATGGTTCTCAACGAAATGATAGTAACGCCGCTACTTAATCCGGCAGTGATGCTGTATAAGAAGCACGTGGCTACGTATCGCCGTCTAAATCGAGCACGAGTAAGCACGCCACAAAATTGTTTTCACTGTATGCATCTGAAATCTCCTTTCAGTACAATCACATTGAATTCCATCGAGAGCACTTCCACGCGACAACAATTTCGAAATGATGAGACAGAGACCGACCATCCATCGATTTAACGCAGGAACGAAGGATTTAATCACGCCTTGGGATACACATCGAAGTGTGTGGTTCACACTTGTTCCTCAGTGAACGAAAGTCTTCTAAACACGAAAGAATTAGCAAAATAGCCGATCAAGCCTCTGTACTTCTCCGTGTCTGTACTTTTATGCAACAGTTTTATACCGATTCTTTTAATCGCGCAGAGAAAGAGCTCCCTATTTCAATTGCCTAGTTAATCGTACTATTTGCAAACGATGCTCGTTCACGCAGGCTTTCGATCGCATATAATCCCGTATAATCGAACAACAAAAGTTCATTAACCAGCACACCTTGCTTTCTTTTTGTCGCCTTCAGTGCCAATGGACTACAGATCACTAAACTGTCGTCGACGCGACAGTGTACGCTATACAATAAACTACATGTGATTGCACGCGCCTCCCTCTTATACGTTCCATCGCAATCGCATCGCTGCCAGGTTAACGCAATTTATAATTATTAAAGTAATACCCGATCAGACCAGCTGGAAACGAGTCTCGACATATATGTTAATATATCGACATATCTAATATATAATTCTGTGTATATATAATATATCTATATGTATATATACGTATGTGCACGTCTGGTTTTGCGCTACAACACATTGTGAAACGAAAGAACGTTAAGTACGTTACAATTGCAATTACTATTCCCGTTTGCTTGTTTCCTTCTTTCTTTGTAGTTCACAACACGTTTGTTTTTTTTTCATCTTGTTTTAACTCGAGAGAGAGAGACATTCTTACGCAAGCGTATACGTGTATAAAATCTATCCAGCTTAAAACGTACAATACATCTCTCGTGGACCGCGCACCGAGGCGATATCACCAGCTCGCTCGAATGCGCAAAACAGATGCGGCTTGAGCATCAACAAATACAACAGGGGGGGGGGGGCAGAATTCTGAACGATCTCGATATTGTTCTTGTCTTGCTCGATAGACACGTAAAATAGTCGATACTATTATAACAATAAACGACTCGGCATTGAACTATACAGGCTATTGCAGAATGTAGCACGACCCACCGAAACAAGATGATTCTTCAACCAACAAAAGGGGTGGAGAATGAAATTTCTTTACACGAATCCTTCGTTTTCAGGAAAATCGATTCTGAAATCAGACTTTGAAAATTGCTTTTCTCAGAAACGAAGCCTCGTACAGAAATCTTTTTCCGTCACTTTCGCCCCGTCTTTGGACGAAGTGTCACCTTCTTTCGGGGGTCGCACTGTACAATACGGAATATCCTGTAAATCGTTGAAATTATAAACTTTCTCCACCGCTCTAGCCGCAGAGTTGATTCTGCTCGACTTGCAATTCCTCTCGCGGGACGCGCCAACCGCTCAAATAACACGCTACGCAGCAAAAGAACGAATTACGATTCTGAGCAAGCAGATTTTTCGTAACGCCAACATGTTGGTAAATGCTCAAAGCCGCGCGGAATGATTTCGTCATTCTGACCTCTCGTTAACAGGCATACTCTCGCGATCTCTCGGACTCGATACCCTGATAGTGTCACGACAACCCAGCGCATTTCTTTCTCACAGCGAATCATACCCCGTTTCTTTGCTCGTAGACATTCATCTCCTGCAAATACGCGGTGCAATTCCGTTAGCAAAGACGGCCGACGATGAACTTCGGACGCCGGTGTCACGCGTGCATCCTTTTACAAGTTCGATTCGCCGGCGACGGACGAACAGTATTGTTTGTACGCGTTTAAATAAAAGCTATGTATCTAAGCCAGTCTTCATCCTGCTCTGCCGACCTCTGTTTCAGACGATGACCCTCTCCTCGGTGGCCTCGCGCGATGGATCCTTCTCAGTTTCGTTCCAGGGAGAAACGAAGCTCGCCTTCGTGGACCATCGCGGATTAACTTTGCCCAAGACTCACGGTACGCGCAGGAATATTGTATATCCGTTAAACATTCATTAGACGAGTGGAACGATGTTCCTGCTCGGTTCGCTTGGGGGATCGAGAGATCTAACAGGTCGCTAACGAAAAACAGGAAATACTTGGCTCGCTTGTTCTAGTTTCAATATGAAATATCGTTAATTCCCCTGGCCTGCATGCGACACGCTTCCCGCAAACACGTCGCGTTACATCATCGCTGTCAGATTAAGCAGAAAAGAAAGCACTGTGACCGAGCGGCCCAGCATCGATCGTCGCCACGTGCCCCCCAACCGATGGATCCCGACGTTTCCGGTTAACGGCGGCACGAGCACGGCAATTAAGCGGCGAACGGATAAATAGACGCGTGACAGGTTGCATATCGTGTTGTAGACTTTCATACGACGACACCGGACGATTGTCGATACGCAATCGAGCTGAATGCGCTCGTATTGCTTTGCTTTAACGCGTCGGAAGGTCGGGAAGATTCTCGCCCTCGGGATCCGCTTCTCGCGGCGCATTTCCATCCGCTGATGTACCTTTAGGCTGTGCACTCGATACAAAGCGGTCGCAGATAACCGGGCTGAAAGACTCTGCTCGCTCGGCATCGTTATCCCCGCTTTCGTCAGGTAAAGATAGATACAAGCAGCAAAGTCTCTCCACCCGGACTACGCAAACGGTGACGAGGGCGAGATTATCGTCACCCGATTACGGGGACAGTCGAAATGATACAGAATTCACGTTCTTACTTATTACTTTACGCGCACGTTCGTGCGCTTTGATACACTTAGAGGTCGCCTAGCACGGCGCGCTATCTCTTAGTTCCAACGGTTAGAAACGACCAGAGAAATGGAGAGTCTGTGGGGAGAGTTTGAGTGAAAAGCGCGAGGAAAATAGTCGCAAGCTTCATTCTGCTCTTTCGAAAGATATTGGTCCGATGCTGAGAGACTGTTACACTTAGACAGGCGTATAACAGTGCGGGCTTTCGCGGAACGGACGCCGATATTTGATACAGACGGAAAACAGAAATCATGGTACGAGGGGACACGATGGGTTTCACGGGGTACTTCAATGCATTGACTGTGGGCATTCATTTTTGAAAATCTTCTCTAAGCGTGGGCGACGTCGCAACTGCGATGATAAGAACCCTGACCAGATTTCTCTGTCGAATAATTAGCAGAGAATTTAGAAATTTACAGCGGTTAACACTCCAGAAGCATCTAATAATCTGATCAGCCGCGCGACCCATCGCGTCTGACTCGATATACACTTGGTTCACTCGGCCAGAAGCGCTCGTCGCTTGTGGACTAGATTGGCAAAGGGTCGAGTCGATGGTCACGATCGTGTGCGTTTCAAGCAACCTGGCAGTCTCCAAACGCACACGAGACCGCCTTCTCGGTTCGGCAGCGAACGAGGAAAGGAAATCCTTTTTTTTTTGGCGAGGATCGTAAGCGTACCGCGCGTTACAATGAGACTCACTCTCGTGGGTCTCTATAGCTTCGATTCACCGCGCGAGATTACTTTCAATGACGACGACGACAATGACACGAAAACGTACAACCGTTCAGACGAGAATCCTGACGACAGCTCGCATGCGAATGAAGTAATAAATTATACAGTGGCTCGGTCGTCACACACACATACGCGCACACACATGAAGGGCGACACGCAACACGTAGGAGAGAATCGCACATTGGTTGAGAGATACACACAGTAACTTGAATCGGGTCGACTCTCTACTTTAAAGCGTTTACATTTAATTCATCGAATGTTGGCTCCGCACAGATAAACACTCCGCTCGTCTAAATATAATTTTTCAATTCGGTGCGCGAGAAATAGACTTTCGCTATACATTTACGCTTATATGTAATACATGTACGTCGCCGTACATCATTCCTCCCCTAATTGCCCAGATTCTCCTCCGTGCCCGACGATAAACGATCGTGTACACGCCCGCCGATCGGAGCTTTCTTATCACCCTCCACGATCGCCAGAAGTTCGATCAATGTATCTCGGGGAGGGGTTCGTTCGTCCCGCGGTATTCCAGGTTCTCCGTTCTCTGTTTTGGAAGCCGTCGTGATAACAGGCATATTAATTGCACGCGATAGACATACTCGAAGGGAATGAAAGGGGGCTCTGCTGAAAATAATATCACAGCCTGGAGGCACGTCGGAAGACTAAGAACCACGGCTAACGACTCGCCGAATCGAGCGAGCGATTAAAGGAGAGTGAACGAACAAAAGAGTGAAGAAACATGGCACAATTCCGTTAACATATATTACTCACTGCATCCTTCCAGCGGATGAATGCAACACAGGCGTTTGAAAAGCGTACTCAGTACACGCGCGAAGAACAGAAATCAACGAGAACGAACTTGTTACGCGCCGACAACGGCGGCGACGAGAAAGAGAAAAGACGGGCAACGGAATCATCGGCTCGGCCGCAAGAACCCTGTCGCCTGCTTCGCTCCGTTCTCGTGCCACCGGTCTCCTCCTCCCCGCGATTGTGATATTATTTCGGAAGCTTATCGCTTATATAATTGAGTGTTCAGTCGCACGGTTAAATACATAGTTCTCGTAGTAATAAAAATTACATCTGATCGGTCTCGCGATCGTCGGGAAAGGAGCACGACGAGCCGCGCGGCCGTATAAAGTGACTAGCATACGCACCTGTTCGCACAGCGTTCGAAATTAGCTTCAAACCAGTGTTCATATTCGCTTTCGCGCCGGTTCTCCTCTCTTTCTATCACGATGCTAGACGTATATCATACATGTATAACGTGTATCATACACGTGTAACAAAAATAGGTTCGCAGGTTCTTCATTTTTTTTCTTTTTTTTTTTTCTTCTTTTTTGGTCGACTCTTGTTACCAGGATTCACCGATAAGACACACATGAACATACCGGAGGGACTCGAAACCCTCATCCATCTCTTTCGCGCTATCGGCGAGTATAAAGATCCGGATAGGTAAGATCGCCGAAGGACTTGGAAAAATCTCGCTTCCCTCTTTGTCCATTTTTTCTTTCATATGTTCAGTAATGGAGTTGATAGACGATTTGCGCGAGCAATGCCAGTGGTATGTTGCGGGAAAGATATGGCTACGCTTTCGAGTCGGTTCTTGAGAAGTGGCTGTTCGTTTTTTGATCCTCGATTTTCTCGCGACGGTGGCAGAATTTTGTAGTGGCTACGGATGCTGGGAACGACGAGTAACAAGATACCTTGATAGAGTACATCTCCGTTTAACTAAGAAATGCACCGTCGTTTCTTTTTTTCTCAATTCAAAGTATAACGATGTGCGCCACAGCAAAACGTTTCAATTTCGACTCGCAACGAACGACGATAGGCGATAACAAATATAAATAACACATTCAGAGACATAATGATTGAACGCAATCTGTTTTGTGCGCGTATATATCTATCTATATATATATATATTATATATATATATGTGTGTATATATATATATATATTATGTATAAACAATTAAATAAATGGATATCGTATTGTGCGCTACACGAATATGTATATATCTCATAATACTTTCTCGTTAACGCAAAGAGCAGATCGTTAAATTAGGAACATGGGAATTAGGATAATTGTTCTGTTAAATGTAACAGAGAAGGTGCTCCCTACTCTCAGGCATTGTTAGGTGAATATCAGATGAAACGTGCAGAACCTGCAAATAATATTCCCTCCCCAATTTTCGAAAACTAGTCCAAATGCCACGTTCTCGTAGAAAATAGTTACCGTTCTTCCCCTTTAAAAATTGTACCATAGATACTAGTGATTGCTCTAACTTGCCTGCTGTGCTCTTTGCCCTTTACACCTTAATTCTCCTAGCATAGCATTGAAGCTACGATCCGCCGTGGAAACGCACCGATCGTCGGGGGCCTTAAACCGCGCGTTTCCGTCTCTAATATTCTCGTAACTAAGCTAACGTTTCCGCGATCATCTATCGATAAAGACGATCTGTTCTCCCGAGCGAAACACCATCGAATTGTTCGAAATAATTTAATTCATCGATGCCTCATCGTTAAAGTGGAATACAGCTCCCAGAGTGTCAAGTATAAGAATAAAGAATGGCATAAAACGTATATCGTTTGAGAACTGTGCGCGAGTCTGCCGATACGTTGCGTCGCTCCGAGTATTTCATTTCTCTCATTGTTCCTCACCTCTATGAACGTTCAAACGGAAAGCTTATTTAATTACTCAGACTTCTATCTTGTTAACGATCGAGCACACGACAAGATAGGGTAATACTTGTTGATCCGATGCAGTCTTTAGAGAGTTTCCATCAGTACCGTGTTACACAGTTGCGAAACAGACGAGAGAGAGAGAGAGAAGCCTATTATAAGTTTTCCTTTAGCGTGTGTCTGCCTGTCTGCCTGTGTATGTGTGTGTGCGTGTGTGTGCGTGTGTATGTCATAGGTACAAACTTGGTAACTATTAACGACGATTCTTACTGGTACAACGTCTAAGTGAACAGTCATTACGAAAGTCGACTCGAGATGATACTTGGAAACACGCGGATGAGATTCATAAAGTGGGTGGTACAAGTTTTTGTGCTCATCTTACAGTACTGTACGAAAGTCGGCGTGTGCCTTTGGTACAGCAGTGCGCAACGTATCGCTGCTTGGAGACAGTTCATCGGATATCGGTAATGTTAGCTTTGCTGCCAAAGATTTTGACTAGCTGATCTTCGTAATCGTCGATATTACGCTTCATGAGTTCCATGCAAGGCCCGAGTAAGCGCTCGAAAGCTTCAACGTCCAAAACTGAAAAAGTCGTTTTAAACACCATCTGTTTCATCTCTTAATCGCACCGCGCGCCCGGTACTCTGCTGATTTCACATTTAATAGATTCAATTTTTTTTTTTTAAGAAAAAAGAAGAAGACCTTGATATCACCAGGTTGCTGCGTAAGTTCTATCTACGAAGTACGTATCCCGGTTTCCTTAAAAGGCTGGATTCTAAATGCAACATGTTCTCGGGCATTCATGTCGGTGCTAGGCGGAGGGAACATTCGCAGCAACGTGATACAGTGTACGAGAATAATATTGAGAGGGAACTTACAGGCCAGCTTGACGTCGCCCACAGCGTAGGCCGAAGCAGCGCGAGATTTGTGTGTCACGAGCGCCAGCTCGCCCAAGTACCCACCAGCGGGGACTCTATTAATCTGCGGCAGCAAATAGAATACCAAATGACATCTATACAATTGACAGCGGGGCAATTAGCGCGCACTAGCCTCCTGTAGCAGGCGCGCTAGTCTTGCCGTGCCGAGCTATGTAGGTCAATGATCGTCGCGACGATGTTAGCCGATATAAAATGAAAACTAAACGCGGACGCAGCGTACCTCTATCTCGCGACCATGGTCGCCGAGTATAGTGATCTTGACGACGCCGTCTTCGACGAAGTACATGCCATCGGCGGTGTCGCCCTGTCTGATTATCTGCTCGCCGTCTGAATACTGTTTCGGCACGAGGGCGTCGGCCAGGTTCATCCGCTCGTAAGACTGCAGAAATTAATTTTCACATCATCTCGGTGAACGACAGAGTCGCCGGACAAGTTTCATTCTCTTATCGCGGCCCGCGACACCCTTCTGTAAACGTTCCTGCGAGACTTGCCTCGAGAGATTTGAGCATCGGGACCTTGTTGATAAGGTCCTCGTACATCTTGCGCTTCCTGTAGGCGGACTTGAGAAGAATGCGCCGGAAGGTCTGCCTGTCCATAGCCCACAGCGTGCCGGGCGTGATGGCCTTGATGCTAGCCGCCCTGGGCATGTTGTAGAGGAGCGCCAGCTCGCCGAATGCACCGCGGTTATCGTAGGTGTGTATCATGGACTCCACGCCCGATTGATCCTTCACGTACACCTCGAACATTCCTCTGAAATAGCAACGGCACAATAGTCGCCTGCCTATTCTCCGCAATCGATTTTGAGACTTGATAGTCGCTGCGTTCATCCGGGGGCGACCTTACCTTTCGATCACATAGAAGTTGTCACCGTCGTCCCCTTGCCGGATAATGAATTCCCTGGGCTGTACCGTTTTCTCGAACATCGCGTCCAGCACGTCAGCCATTTGTTCCTGCGAAGAATTCGCGCGGTAGGTACGTGTTTATCGGTGTCGTGGCTATTTCGTGACTAGCATCTACTACATAGTTTCTAACGTTCAAGGGCATCTACCGTGATCGTTATAGTTTCTAGAGAGATCTCAAGGTGGATGGCACACTCGCGGTTTCCGGGACAGAGATTCTTCGGTATTGTGTGATATGTTTATTAAAATTAAGATAATTGTGTTACGCTGTTCTTTGATCATCGTTGACCGGCGAGCCCAGTGGCTTTCAAGTGAATGAGAGAAATTGCCCGCGTCACCAACGGACATAATAGGTAATTAAAAGTAATACGAGAGTGGCTGTACGATCACTAGTGGTTTATATTTGTATCTAGCCGTCTCGTTTCCCTCGGACAGTCCGATTCTGAATCCCAGTTGAGCAGATTACACGCGCTCATTGGCATTTCCACGAGTTGGCGCGAACCCTCGCCGCTCTGTATTCCCGTTTCAATTACGTGCAGAGCAGAGTAGGTACTATGTTTAAACTTACCTCGTCTAGGGCCCGAAACAGAAGAATATTCTTGACGCTCTCGCCGAGCCTCTGCCGTTGCTCGTCGCTCTTCGGGTGCACCATCTGAAACCGATTAATAACGACAATAGTGGCACACCGATTCTGCGTAAAATCTAATCCGAGTGATTATTAATTTGCGACTAAATCCGTGGCAATCCGGTCGCCGCGTAATTGGCAAACTATACTTCGACCGGCTTTTGGTTTCGGTTATTACTCGCTTTCTCTTTCACTCGACAGATTCACTGAAGTAACACCCATTTCTAAACGTTACGCAGAAATTACTATCATTGCACGCGTCGATATTATACATATAATTAATCGCAGCGTGATCGATCGGAAACGTTAAGCTTGAACACGTCTCTGTTATAAAAAGAAAGGGTTTCCCATTAGATGCGCGTGGGTAGATTGCACAGCACGGTAAATTTAAAAAAAAAGAGAGAGAAGAAAATGAAGAAAAAAATTGAAGTCTTTTATGATCTTGCGCTCATTATTGACGCGCCGCGCGTCATTAGCATCGCACGGAATGGATGACAAGAGATGGGAATTGTAACGAGCGTTTACATATCAGATTAAGGCCCCCCCCATTCGAAAGGTATAATCGATCTCCCAGGAAACGATGCACCGGAGGACGGTTACGACTCGGATCACAGATGTTTCGAATCGCGATCTGCTTTTTTTAGAAACCCAAGAGGCAGGGATAAACAAATACCGAGTCGCGTTCCGCCTCGTGTTCTCTGACCTTTCTATTCGACTCTTTTTTACTATTCCACGATCCTCTTGTACGGCATCGAGTTTCAACCTCCTCCGTCAGCCCCGTTCGCCTCCTCGAACACCTGCTACCATTATGGGGCGGCCGCATCTCTCTTACTGACCTACAACCGCGTATTATAGAGTCTCGTTCTTGGAAGGAGCGTCGTCTCAATTGATTCATCTGCATCCTAATCGCGCGATAATGTACCGCGCCGGCTCGGGCGGCTGTAATTAACATTTTCAGCGCGCCGAGTTACCTGGCCGCGTCTCTAGTTTACTGCGTCGCGGCAACAACTTCGAGAAACAGCTTAAAGTATATGACGGACCCGAAGCGTAGAGCGTACTTATTAACAGAACTGCTCCGAGTGATAACAGAAAGCGCGAGAGAAAAGCGCGTTAGCCAGTAAATAATCTTTGTATATTATTCATTTTTAACTACCGAACGGATAATTAGGTGGTCCGTTAGTATTGAAGTACCCTGTATGTACATTGTTGGCGCTTTTCCCATCAGCTTTAACGGCTGAGGTTCCCAATAATCGCGATCGACGCTGTCTTTTGAAATGCTTTCGAGCAGTACGATCCCGATCCGACGAACCCTATCCCCCCGCTCCCCTGTAGCTCTCTTTTTCTCTCTCCCCCCCGCTCTCTCTCTCTCATTCACGGCAACACAGGCTCACGTGTACCTACGTATGTACCGCGATACATATGTAAGTCACGTCGGTAGCAGGTTATCGAACACGCGCTCTGACGTCATAAAGGTACATCGCTCGCATCGCCGGGCAAAGTAAATCATCCCGTTTCGTCACCCGCGCACCCTGAATACGGTGCTCCGATACGGGGAAAAGAGAGGAAGAAAATGCCGTTTTCTATATCTCGCGTACGTGCAGGCGGACGTATAGCCGACCTCGATAAAATGTTTTTTGGTCTCGTGAGAGGCACACATCTCCTAGGAACCAAGCCGCGGTTTCTCCTGAAGCGATCGGCCGTGTTATTATTCAAACGAGTCATAAAGCATCCATATTTAGCTTTCATACACACTGTGTATTATGGTACACGTGTGCACGCGTGTCCGTGAGCATGTAGCCGTACGTGGGGCAGGTTAACCCTATCCTTGCGGTGTTTCCAGTGTTCTGGAATGAAGGGATTTTTCGGTCCCTACGGCCAGCGGACGTATTTAACAGCAAGGGTATAACGTGTGAGTGCGTTCTTAACGAGTTGCTGCCGTCCGAGTCGATTCTCACCCCTCCGTGCCCGAGCGAGCCGCCGATTGATTGATCGATTATCGATTCGATACACTCAGGCATTCGCTCGAAGGTGCTAGCGACAACGTGCCGTTCCTCGCGCAACGCGATCGAGGCTCACAGAAGCGGGCAATAAGAAAGGAATGTCATTAAATGGAACGGAATGATTGCTCGACGATGACTGGACTCGATAACGTACCTTGACTCCATCCTCTTCCTCGTCATCCTCGGGATTGTAAGTCTCCGCGAAGACGCTCTTCCTCCTCGTCGCGAACCTTCCGATCGGTGGTTCTGTAATGAGCGAGAAAACTTTCGATGTAATGCGAATCACAAAGTATCCGCGATTTCGTACGTCTTTCTCCGTTAGATAATCCCACCAACTTCGATTAAGAACTATATTCTAATTAATAAACAATTCTGTGTCTTCCGGTTGTTCGGCTCGACGAACGGCGCGGAGTAAAATATATGAAATTGAGCGGGAAGAATCGTACCGATATCCATTGGTGCGCGCGTATGCGAGTTTTTCGCCAAGTCGTGGAGAATCACCGCGAGCACCGGTCGGATTTCAAGCTGAGCAGAATGTTGAATGAAAAATTGCAAATCGGAGCGATATTGTTAACGGCACAGTGAAAACTACGGAGGGGGCCAGGTACGTGTCGCACGGTCGTGAGACGTGTACTGGACGGGATGGGAAGTCGCATCCCGAATGAAAATACGCTCCGCTCCGCTCGGCTCGCTCACCTTCATCGACGGACTCGTCCGGCGTAGAGGAGCAGGTCTGCGCAGTGGCTTGGATCAACTGAGTCTGTCGGTTTTCCCGTAGCTGCTCGAAGAAACCTATGGCATACTCAAGAATATCCACCGGTTGCTCCAGCAGATAGCTGATCGTGAACTCCAGCAGAATGTCCCGCAGCTCATCCGGCACCGTGATCTTGCCAGCGTTCCGTTGACAACTCATCTTTCTCTGCACGGATATGATTGTTCGGTGGACACGTTACAATGGCATACGCCGGTAACGGGGCCGGCCGTGGGTATCGGTATACTCCTCTGGCCTTATCGCCTGTCACCGTCGCGAGCGGTTAGCGTGCACGGGCCCTATGTGTCACTTGTCAGAACGGCGAGGATTATATCTCTATCCTGTGCTGCTGCTCTAGCGAGGCCAGGGGAACGTATGCCCCACGCGTACCGCCCACTTTCGCGCTGGGATACACTCACGGGCACAGCTCGAACGCTATCCGGTCTCGCTGAACCGCTTTTGCCCCTTTCGTCACCAACTTTCAACGATTTTTTTTTCTCTCTCTGACACTACATAAAGCTGCGCGGATGAGAGGCGACGGGGCCGAATCGAGGGATGCGACTCGGTCGCAAAGATGGCGACTTATTTCACGGCGCGGGTCTTGACATTAGCAGAGGGCTCGCGACGGGCATTTAAGTCCGAAACTCCGCAGTCAAATTAGGCATCGTCGGAGAGACGCGATTGCATAGATCGTAGACCAATAGTGAAACTGTACCGGATGGTCGCTCGAAGTTCGTTAGTTTTCAGACACTGGATGCATATGCGCGACTCGGCCCGGCCAATGGAACACTTGATCTTTGACGTATGGCTGCTCGTATCGGCTTTCTTATTGGCCAGTCGAGCATTACAATTGCAACACCGTTAACGCGTGTTGCGTGCACGGTTTGATAAATAATTATTGCGACTTCTGTGTCGGTGCTTGACGCAAGGACACCTTAGGCCCGATTCTCATCTGCAATCGGCGATGCCCCCTATGGGCAATCTTGGGAAGTAGTTTTCGTGTATTCGCGATACGGGAGAGATTCTATGTTTAAATCGGAGTATTTTTAGCCGTGCCTTGAGTGAGCCTGAGTGAGCCACGGCCACGTGCAACTTGTGGGTTGTCGATCGAAGTAGTGTCAGAAATATTAAATGATTTGTGACATACGCGCGTAACGATTATTTCGATACTCATTACCCAAGACAAAGGGATCAATATTAATCACACTTCGTCTCTTGATATCCATTCGTTGGGAACGACTACCAAAATACTGAGTCACACTGGTGTAAACATTGATTTAAATAACACACAGTGTATCGAAGATGGCGGGAAAAGAGCAGTTCGACGAATTCTTAGGCGGATCCGAGAAGTTGCCGAGTGAAGTGCATATTATGAAACTCGTCTCTTCGAGGGCCAGCGAAATTGCCGCAATGACGTATTCTATTGGTGTGTTAAATGATACTTCATTCCATTTTAATCTTTCATGCGATAGAATTACAGTATCGACTGTCGGACGCTGGAAAACAATAAATCATATCAAGCATAAATTTCAAAGTACAATTATAAGTAAATGTCAACACTTTTTTATGAATAAAAATTATTACATTTCCAGAGAATCCTCATCAAACGAAACTCGTGTTTCAAAAGCTCCCCGTATATATGCGCAGGCGCGTGATGTCGCACAACGTGAAGCGTTTGCCGCGCAGATTACGGGAGGCGCATTTGAATCAAATGACCAAATCCGGATTGCCGCCGAAAACCAAAAGGCCGTCTCGCAAGTATCGCAGACGACCTTATAACTTACTTTCGGAGTACAATCGCAGGCAACGAAGCAAAGTTTGGCTGGAGACCCACATTTGGCACGCAAAGCGATTTCACATGGTGGAGAAATGGGGCTACAGAATCGCGAGCCACGCGAACGACAAATGCTTCAAGGCTAATTATCGCGCCGTTGCGAGGCAATGCTTGATGCAGGACATTTCATATTACACCTGCGTAGAGATAAGCGGGCCAGAGGAGGTGCTGAAGGAAACGTTAAGGGACCATTGCAATCCGCTGGAATTAACATTCGCCGCGAAGATTTTTATAGCGGGCGATCGAGAGGGAACATTGTTGTTCTTTAAAAAGAAAGGTTTCCCCCAATCTCCCATCGGTCACGTACACTTCCTATGGAGACCGGGCCATACTAATACGAGAACGATCTGGATTTGGGTGCATCCGTCTTTCTTCCACGATTTTGTCGCCGAAATCGTGTCGAGCTTTGAATTAAAGTCAGACGACGCGGAGTCTAATTCTGCGAGTAGCCAAACCAAAGAATCCTCTCTGTACATTAATGATAGGAATTGTAAATTGAGTATTCATAAGAACACCTTAAATCGATTTCGCTTTTATGGCCCTTTAACGATTAGCGTCTTGACGGACGCGTTGCGGCTGCTGAATTTTGATGAGAAGCTTTCGTCGATAACGGAGCGCGGAGATGTGGCTCGATTGGAGGAAGAGAGAATGGATTGCGAGGGCACAGCTGAGGATTCAAATAAGTCGTGGCACATAGAATATTATAATAATCCAGAAAATATGGAGTCTTTGAAAATTCAGAAGCAACTGTGGCAGGTGTTAAAGACGCTACTGTCCCCTAGTCAATTGCCGCCGAACATTGTACTTGGATTCACGGTGCTGGATCCAAGATTCCACCTACCCGAGAAAAGGAGGAAAGGGAAGAGAGGTACAGGGACAGTTGAAGTAATGCCGATGCCGCCCACAAACGCGAACTCTAGCCCAATTTGGGAACAAGAGATAAGGCAAAGCAGTAGCAAGGCGTGTATAAAAACAAGTACAATTAATAAACTCAGAAGCGAGTGTTTAGTTCCTGGCGTTAGCAATGACAAATACTTTAACGAAGAAATCATGGCGAAGATACCTATACTCCTAATTCAAAAGCCTGGGATTGGTAATGCAGGTACTCGTTAATTGTACCCGAATTTGCGCATGAAATATTACGAAACATTTAAGAGTAATATAAAAATATTGTTGCAGGTTTCGGTTCTAGCATAGATGTTATCCTTCCAGCAAGTTGGGCAATGCCATTCTGGCTCGCGTGTATATTGCGTTGCGTAAGAGTTGGCGCGCTTAGGGAATCAAAATCTGTAGCATTCGAGTATGGGAATATGCGATCGCCTGACATCAATGACCCGGACACGCCTGCTTACGCGAGAGAAGCGTTGAGCACCAAATTAGAATTAACAGAAAAATATTTCCACTACCCGCCGAATAGACGTGTGAATTTCATTAAACTTGGAATCTCCAGCCCCTTCTTTTGCGAATGGGGAATTCTAATGAAGGAATGGGCAAACGCGGAAGACTTCTTCGTGTTAAGAAATCGTAAATCGTTGCAGCTATTGCAGCAGAACTTATTGACCGCGGGAACTGCCGTAGCTAGAAGAAATTGCGATAAGTTGAACAGCCGCACGGCAAATCTTAATTTGCAAAGTTCGTTTGAAAGCAGAAACTGTTTAATCCGTGTTAAAGTATCCGTTCTACAAAAAGGATGTCCCAGAAGGTTCGCGGTAATATGCATGCCGACGAGCGAAGATGTAGAGAAATTCAGAAGCAATAGGAATTGGTCAGGACCTGTTGAGAAATTGAATCCGGACGCAAACGAGACAGCTCGGAAATGTTTGCGGAAAAATCACTTAGCCCTTTTGAAACGTTTGAGGAGGCAAAGGACACGCCATAGAAAGTCATTGGCTGGTAAATTAACTAAACTATTGGCCACGGACTTGCTAATGATAAATCACAAAAATAAGTCGAAGAATTTACTAGAAATAAGTCGCGAAGCTGTGCGCAAACAATCTCAGAAAATGGCACAGTTGCATCTTCCGAAATGTGCCAATGTAAGGTATTTCTGTGACAGAGAGGTCATGGGATACATAACAGTGGGTGATTTTTCTTTCGCGGAAGCGAAAGGTATAGGTTTGGGATACGCAACGTTAGATTCGCTAATTGAATTGATTAATAAAAGATATAATATTGTTCTTATCAGAAACACTCAAACGAGACAGTATAGGGTAGCTAAGTTAGAAATAGTGACTTAGCAAATATACTTTTATTGTTCTGGTGTTTTATCCGTTGCCGTAATAAATAATGAATTGTTATGTAAGGCAATTTACAATTAAACTGTGATTGATTGTTGTATATTCATTGTTGCGGTAATTTATATATTTTTATAATGCACAGCAACTAAATGTAGCTTGCCGCCAGTTTATCTCTTTTACACAAATATATGCAATCGAGAAAAAAACGCGGTATAGCAAGTCATCTTGAAGTACCGATATAGTTGATAAAAAGTATAAAAACCTTCCTTTCCTCATCGTCCGTAACTGTGATATTCCCCTATTTACACTGAAATCAATCAGTGGTCGGGTTGCAGCACTATATATATATATATATATATATATATGAGTTTCTTACATCCAATCCTCTATTGCGATTTATTGTAGTTCCGCGTAAACTTCTACCACACGGAATAATGGCACGTATAGCTGTTGTAAGTATATTATAAATTATACACTGTAAAGCGTATAAATACGAAAAAGTTTATTGCTTATATTGTTTAGCCAATGATATTAATAAAATTGGTTACTAAATATTTAGGTAACCGGAGGAAATAAAGGAATCGGGTTAAGCACTGTAAAAGCCCTTTGCAAACAATTTGATGGGATCGTATATTTAACAGCCCGTGATGCTACTCGGGGATTAAATGCTGTTAAAAAATTAGAAGAGCAAGGTTTAACACCAAAGTTCCATCAGCTTGACATTACCGACGAAAATAGTATTACGACTTTCCGTGATTACTTGCAAAAAACACATGGAGGACTAGATATATTAGTCAACAATGCTGCTATTGCATTCAAGGTCCATATAGACTATAATTGCTTCTTCTCCTTTACCTTCGTGTAACGTATCATGTAAATTTCATTAAATACGCAGGTAAACGCTACAGAATCCTTTCCCGTGCAAGCCGAAGAGACGACAAGAGTGAATTACTTTAGTCTGAGGAAAGTATGTAACATACTTTATCCATTATTGAAACCGCACGCTCGCGTAGTACACGTCTCAAGTTCTGCAGGACGCCTATCACTGCTTCCCAGCGAAGCCTTGAGGAAACGTCTTTCTAATCCGAAGCTTACAGAAGAGGAATTGGATGTAATCATACGCGAGTTCGTCGAGTAAGCGGGTCTATTAACATTTGAGGCAGTCAGAGCAACCCCACACCAACCCACTTTAAAAAAAAAAATTTTTTCCTATTTTATATGTTATTGCTACTAATTCAATTTTGAAAAAAATGTGGGTTAGTCCGTTGTTGCTCTAACTGCCTCATGTATCAAATAACTTAGCAATCATTTATTAAATCTAACAATAAATGAACTTTCAGCGCTGCGAAGGAAGGTGTACACGTAGAGCGCGGTTGGGCAAATTCTGCCTATGTTGCGAGCAAAGTGGGAGTGTGCGCGCTAGCTAGAATTCATCAACGTATGTTCGACTCCGACTCTCGAGAAGATCTTGCAGTAAATTCTGTACATCCTGGCTACGTAAGTACCGATATGAGTAGCCACAAGGGAAATTTGACACCAGACCAAGGTGCCGAAGCTCCCACTTTCTGTGCTTTACTTCCGGAGAATACAGATATAAAAGGCAAATATATCTGGTTCGATAAGTCGTTGGTGGAATGGACGAAGGATGCATAGGTGTGGAAGAAAACGATTTGTCAGTATGTTACAAGAAATATAATATTCCTTATTTTTGTACGATGTATGTACGGTACAATATCATTTCAGGAAATCTTTTTGTACAATTAAAAATCAAGTTCTTTTAATGTCACATGTAAATTCAATCTACATACTTAGAGATATACAAAATTCATAGGTTTGTACGTTCATTATATGATACTGTTAATATCTATAATAAAAAATAAATCATCGATACTTTTAAACCTAGTAACCTTATGAACTATCTTGCTTGAACCGCCGCTTCTTTGCGCGCGGCGTCCTGCAATAGTTGCGTATCCACTTCGTCTCCCGGTAATTGTACATAGCGTACTACTGATCCTCGAATGAAACAATTTTTTACTGACAACTGAAAATATAATAGATGGTTATTTCTTGTTGTAATGCTTCCTCCTGTCGAACTTCAAAAATGGTATATATTACGAACCATATGAGGATATTTATCCGGATCAGTTACGCTTATGTCGGTCAATTTTATGTTAAGGTATTGATCGACGGAGTGGAGAGTGCCACAAATGCTATAAATAACAAAGTCATTGCACATTATCACGAATCGCGAAACGCCGCTTATTTTCGTCAACTTACCTGAGGTCGTTTTTCAATTCCACGACGACGTCCTTCCCGATTAAGGATTTAAAGAACGAATAGAATAACTGCGAATAAACGTCGGAGAAAAGTTAGGTCACCTTATTAACAACAAACTTTGAGGTTAACCCGCCAAAAAGAGAGTCGTAAACTTACCATGTTTTTTTAATTAAAAGTGCTCGGTCCCTTTTAATTTTTGATCGTATTATTTAAAAGACATAGTGCGACCCAGATTATTATATAAATTGAGGATTATAATTGTCTCGTTCGCCGGCGGAAAATCGCTGTGATGACAATTTGTTTGAAAGTGTCAGTCAACACGTTGCAGCGTTTAGATTTACCATCCGATGGACGTTACTCTCGATACGTTCGTATGACTTCGAGGTGGGATCGATTTTATTTAAATATACGATCGAACGTTATGTATTTATCGATACAATTTATTAACGAAATAATGGGACCAAAATACGATTTGATAATATTATGCTAAAACCGTTTTCGATTGTATCAAGCATTCTATTTGCTCGAGTCTTCTGATTTTTGCTGATTGAAGGCTTCCACTCTGGTGCGCGTAGCGTCACCAATCGATCCTTGCACGCCAGACTTAACGAATAACAATTTCCACCAAGGTTGGCCTTTCAATAAAATTTGTCAAAGTATATTTTAGCGTAGTAGTTACGCGATTTAAACAGTAGCAAACGGCATGTTTATTTAAGTTGTATATGCACTCACGAAGATAACATCACTGAATCCATAATAAACAAAATAATATTATGTAGGACTATAATTTATGAAAAGAAATAACGATAGTCAAGTAAATCGTATTGTGAAAAAAGCAATCGCAATTTAGAACAAAAGCTTTCATTAAATAAGCAAATGTATATCCTTTAATTCCGCTTTATTAAAGAACAAACGACTGAGCTACAACATCCGTTTGACTACATACGTCAAATTATACATAGGATGCATAAAATATAATTATCTATTTCCGAAGTTTCGTGAATTTAACTGAACAGTACTGAACCCACGTTTCAAATTTCCCGCCCCTAGTAATTGTTTCCGAGTACCAGCAACCAGAGGGCGCTGCCCGCGCTGGCAAAAAAACACACGGAGCGTCCGCACCATGAATACAAGTTCGTTTAAAGATTCGCAGAATGGTTCCGATTGAATGCCCGTAGACGAGAGGGATCACCGTTTCGCGGTTGGTAACAGAAGGGCGTTAACATTTAATCAGAAAGGCGAAACAAGAAGCTGAATCTGTGACATTAATCCGCCAGTAGCAACTCGATCGGATTCGTTGTTACGGTTGATCTGTAATGAATTAACTGGGGAACCATGTCAATTAATTTAACGAAAAATAAAGACGTCTTGGTGGCCGCCTGGCACAGCGTAGTCGACGACAAGTCGTCTACTAACTGGTAGGCTTGCATCTCTTTCTTCACTGTTACGCATCCCATCGTACCGGCTATGTGCTCCTATCAGTCCCGCAGGCTACACGAATCTTCAATTAAATCCGCGGACAAACCTGAATCGTATATTTAGAAACTGCTTCGTTTTTATCGTTATCGATCGGTATACGTAGCGCAGGGCACACGTTTACCCCTCACTGTCATAAAACATAAATTCCGGAACACTTGCCGTAGACCAGAGACTCGGAGCGGTTCGTAAAAATGTAGAGATGATATTGTTATTCAAACATTTTATTCCTGAATCACTGTAAAGCAGGGGTTACAGCAAGTTGTCTACACAGTAGGTGATGATTGTCAATCTTATCGTATGACTTTTACAAGACAGTAAAGTGATAATTGTATTTCGTTACTACCTTAAGAACATAAGATATATATATGCGATTGGTCTTATGCGACAGGGCTGTATTCGGATATGAGGGGCAAACTAACAATTTAAAAGTTGTGGGTACCGGTGATGGCGGTTTGGAGGAGATGATTGACCATTTAAGCAGTAGTTATATCATGTATGCCTTTTGCCGTGTAATAGACACTAAGACAAGCCTGCCGAAATGTCTTTTAATAAATTGGGTAAGCATCGCTTTCTTACATGCTTATAGGCGATTAAACCGTTACGTGTATAGAAATACATGTTTCAGCAAGGAGAAGGTGTTTCGATAGTTAGAAAGGGCACTTGTGCAAACCACATTAGAGACGTAGAGAAATTACTGAAAGGTGCTCACATAACGCTCACCGCTCGGTCGGAGGATGACGTCGAAGTAGACTCCATTATGGAGAAACTTGCCAGAGCGACGGCTTCCGCGTTTAAGTTCAACGAGCCACGCGGCGAGAACGAAGGTAATACGGGTCCGGTTGGCACCACGTATCGCAGGTATGTATCTTGGCTATGTTAACCGCGATGGTGGCAGGAGGCTGTTGAATTTGAGAGGAACGCGCGTTGCAGAGTGATACCCGAGCAAGAAATAAATGCGACTGAACGAGATCAGTTTTGGCAGAGGGAAGAAATGGAGGAGAAGAAAAGACTGGAACAGGAGCGCGCCAAGTGCGAGCAGGAACGCCAACGACTGGAGCAAGAGATTAGAACTCGAGAGGAGAAGGAAGCACTACTTAGAGAGCAACAAGTAAATACACGTATTCGTACATGTAATGTTGAGTATTTGGCATTTAATATCTGATTGGCGGGATGTCGATGCTTTGCAGGTCACTGCCAAAGAGAATTCAATAGCGCGACAGAAGTTGGCGGAGCAGCGCGCCGAGGAGGCGCATAATATACGTAACCAAATGGCAGCGAGTCAACATTACGGCAGCGACGCCGACGATGATCATAAATCGCGGAGCGAAGAATTACGACGGCAGAGAAACAAAGAGACGCAACAGTTAATAGCTCAGAGGACGATAAACGCGCGAGCCGTCTTCGAGCAGAACTCGGCGGCTGGTCAGATGCAGTCTTCTTCTGTGCAGCAATCGTATGTACAGAAAACTATTCAAATGGAATCGATGAAGAAAGCGCTTGAAGAGACGCAACAGAAGGAAACGTCTAATACTACGGAGGAGGAGGGGGAGGAGGAGGAGGCGGTGGAGGAGGTGGTTGAGACTGAGGCGAATGAAACGCATATCGCGGATCCAGTGACAAATTCTGCCCCGAGCGAGCCCTTAGCCGAAAATCAATCGGAGGAATCGAAAACGACTGAGCCACAAGAAGAGACTGAACCGGCGGTTACAAAAGAAGCGGTCGCTGAAAACGAACTGTACAACCAAATGGATCCTCAGTATTTGTACTTCGATCCAGATAACGAAGGGATGATAGCAAGAGCCCTGTACGATTATCAAGCAGCTGACGATACGGAGATCACGTTCGATCCCGGAGACATTATAACGCACATAGACGAAATTCACGGAGGATGGTGGCGGGGTCTCGGACCCGACGGAACTTACGGATTCTTTCCTGCTAATTATGTCGTCGTTCTCACGTACGGCACGACATGATAAGAAAGCATACCTACGGAAATAGTATCCTTTTTCCCGATTGAAATGAAAAAGTAATTGCTTCTTTGCGTATAAAGAGTGATACTCGGCATCTTCATTGTTCTGGTGACTTGGCATTTTCCTTTTAATACAGAACTCACGATTTCTCGAATTTAGATACAAACGTATTCTAACGAATATAAAGGAATAATACATGTTCATAACGGGGGAACGAATTACATTTTAAATATCGAATGCACAACTACTCACGAAGGAATTTAATATTTTTAATAATAGTCACGCAAAAAAAAAAACAAAGAAACGAACGTTGTTAAATATTTTAGCGGAGGAGATTTTAAAATTTAATAGTCTTACTATGCCAGTACGTATATAAATGGCGAAGTACGTCTTCCCATGTTCAACGTCACGAACGAAAAGTAAATTAGCGGTAAACAAATATATCTTTTTATAACATTCTCTGTCGAAAATCGATGCGATCGTAGGAGTAGCGTATTTAATAATTTAGCAAATACCCTTTAAATACATTTACAAAATGTAATAATTACTTACTTAGGGATATGTTTAATTCTTTAAAATAATAAATACTTAAATTTGTTATAGTATCTGATGCTATTTTGGCCCGCAATGTCCCCTGATACGATACGGTTTTTATTGCACAAAAAAGAAAGGATCTCCTTGTATAAATCTTTTCACTTCGTGTTGCGTGTAGACGGTGGAGAGAGCTCTTGCATTAAGAATCAATGTCAAATCGTTTGTATTAAACTTACTTTACTATGCAATATAGAAATTTTTACAGGTAAGTGATCTTACGGAATTACAATAGAACCGCAATATCGATCTTATACAAATAAAATAAATGAAATTATCTGCGATAATTTGGATTTTGACTTCCGCTTCCGCTACCTCCGGCGTGACTTAAGAATGCTAAGTGGCCCTTCGGACATTTGTTGGCGTAGTGGCCTTTGGTTCCGCATTTGTAACAAGTCACCTCCTCGAGCGGCTTCTGCGGTCCCCGCGGAGGCGGTCCGTTGTGCATATTCATGTGATGCGGGGCATGAGAGTTCCCCTCTATCTCCTGCCTGACTTGCGCTTCCCGTACGTCGGGCGGCATTTTGTTGCAGTAAATAGCTTTGTGACCGCCCTCTCCACAAAAGTGGCATGTAATCATAACTTTCTTCCCTTCTTTAGGCTGCATATCTTGCACCGCTGGTAATTCGAATCTTGGACTGAAAGTATCAGGTACCATAGCATAAATTATCATCGGATCCCAGTGGAATATCCCTTCAGAAATTAGTCTGCTAACGAACTTACTGCATAAATTTACAAGTCGGACCGTCGGGGCAGAATCCTGCCAAGTACGCCATACAGAGGACACGGCGCACGTGTCGGTGTCTGCATAACGGTCCGTGCCTACAAAACCCACGATCGTACCAAGGACAGTCTCTAACTTTAGTCTCTGGGTCAATGTGTAAAAATGGACATTCCTTATTGTGACAGGCATCTAGTAATTCATAACTGATTTTAACACACCTATACTGGGGAAACTTTGTAATATCCGAGAAATAGAACTGTTGAAAGACGAGTACGTGTTAGATATACTTACTAAACCTAGAATAAAAATAACACTCTGGCATCTTCGTCATGTCATATTCGTGTAAAAATTCACACTGATCGCCCTTTTTACAAAGGCCCCTTAACCAATGTTTACAAACAATCGTGCGATCGCCTCTTACGTGCCTAAACGGACACGAGGCCCCTTTGACGCATGTGCCTCTCGGGTAAAATTGACATACCGCAGCAGTGGATTCTATGAATGATATTGGAAAATTCGGTTAGATGTTATCAATGGCAGATAAACGATGCGAGCGTAAATTAAAAGGTCATTGTTTCGCCGAGTATGTGCTAGTACAATGAAATCGTTTTTATTAAAAAAATACACAGTAGCGATGTTCAGTCTCTGACAGTTTGATTAGATTATTCTGACATCTCTGCGTTACTAACAAGTTTACATTCTCCAATGTATAACCTAACCGAGTGTGTATCGGCGTATGCAGTAAGCATAATTACGTACTGTCCATTCCTGTAAACGGTAAAGGAAGAGCTCCATATTGTTCATCAAGAGCGACTTCGATGTCAAATCGCATGTTATCTACGCTCGCTACTATGCACTCCATTATTATTTAAAATCTTTCAACAATCACAGCCGAGTGTACTCGTCCCTCTTCGCGCACACGTCACTAAGGACTTTCGTCGCGTGCGAACCGTTCCACGATTGAGTATTCACTTTTAGACACGGGCGTACGAGTTCGGTGTTATTTACAAGAGCTTCTCATTTACAAATATCCGATATTTACATTGTTTATTGATCAAAGAAAACATCGAGAATTCCGACCCCTTCCACACGCGAAACCATTCTACACGTGTGTTGATAATACCACAGACGAGGTGTAGGATAGAGTTTGCATCTTATGGAAGTTCGTGTGACACGAACTGAAATACCGACTTTCTGAAAAATTAGAAGTTTTGACGCCCGCTCTATATAATTAAGAACGGCGAGTCTGGGAACTAATAGAGCACAATCACCGAAATCGGTAAAGTTAGTAAAGGAGAGAACAATAACGATGCGTTTAGAGTGTGAATTGACCTGATTTCTGGGTTCATTTGTGTCACTTTTAATATCTAATTCATTGCATGCTCATAGTATGGATCTAGATCGATTCACGTTTGCGTTTTCCGTAACAATTTTTACCATATTCAGTTTGAATTCCAACCATTAGGAGGATTGCGATCTAATTCCACTCTCAATTGATAACGTATACGACACGGAATTGGTAAGGAAGCTCTACTTATGTACGGAATGGAGAAAAACGTACAAAGTTGCGAACCGAAATTGAGATTACTAAAACTGTCAACTGTGTATGCGAAATGTGGTGAATGATGGAAGCATGTGTAATATTTCAAGTATTTTCTGCGTAAGAAACCTTTTGCATTATATTCGAGATCATAGAAGTTGCTATAATTCGTTCTTTGTCTGTTCTAGGATTTGTGGATAATTCTTCCGTTGACAACCTCAACTGCATCGAATAAGGGAAAACTAGTATCAATCTAAGAACTTGAAACATTGAACCCTAGATTTTATATATAAAATAAAGTGAAAATATACTTGTTTAATATTTACTTGTACATACTTATAACGCTCCATTGCAATGCACTGAATGTATTTTAAAGACAATAAAGTGGAAAAACTCTACAAAATCGTATTATTATTGTAAAGATCCTCTACAACAATTTGTGGCACCTCTTGAATTTTTGTATTCTCTACTTAAAAAAGTTGACAGTATCGAATATATTACAAATGCCAAAATTTGAACAATAGTATTAAAAGAATACACTGGTAAAAGATGTGACAGAAAGTAACACCATTCAAATATGATTCTGCGACTGAGGTTTGAAATGCGGCACTTTAACGCGGCATCTTTCAAAGACGTCTTATAATGGACAAGTATTGAACAGAGAGTCATGGAGGGTTGATAGGTGCACTGTTGGTTCGCAACGTTAAGCTGAAGCTGAAATTTAGGATACCTCCTTTGGCTTCATGTTTTCCTGATTCATCGCTCCAAAATCTGGCCAAAATTTTCTGAACGCTCCAAAATTGAGCTTCGTAACACGAGAACATGACGTCGAAAGAGGTGGCACAAGGTTAGCGTCTTCGGAGAGAGAATCTAAGGCGGAGAACTGTTCGACGTAGAGGCGCAGCGTCTTCGAAAGGCTTCGACGATGAAATTCAGGGCGTACCTCCTTTCGCTTCATGTTCTCCTGATACATTTGCTAAAATCTGGCCAAAATTTTCTGAACGCTCCAAAATTGAGATTGTAACAGGAGAACATGATGTCGAAAGAGGTGGCATAAAGTTAGCGTCTTCGGAGAGAGAATCCAAGGCGGAGAACTATTCGACGTAGAGGCGCAGCGTCTTCGAAAGGCTTCGACGATGAAATTCAGGGCGTACCTCCTTTCGCTTCATGTTCTCCTGATACATTTGCTAAAATCTGGCCAAAATTTTCTGAACGCTCCAAAATTGAGATTGTAACAGGAGAACATGATGTCGAAAGAGGTGGCATAAAGTTAGCGTCTTCGGAGAGAGAATCCAAGGCGGAGAACTATTCGACGTAGAGGCGCAGCGTCTTCGAAAGGCTTCGACGATGAAATTCAGGGCGTACCTCCTTTCGCTTCATGTTCTCCTGATACATTTGCTAAAATCTGGCCAAAATTTTCTGAACGCTCCAAAATTGAGATTGTAACAGGAGAACATGATGTCGAAAGAGGTGGCATAAAGTTAGCGTCTTCGGAGAGAGAATCCAAGGCGGAGAACTATTCGACGTAGAGGCGCAGCGTCTTCGAAAGGCTTCGACGATGAAATTCAGGGCGTACCTCCTTTCGCTTCATGTTCTCCTGATACATTTGCTAAAATCTGGCCAAAATTTTCTGAACGCTCCAAAATTGAGATTGTAACAGGAGAACATGATGTCGAAAGAGGTGGCATAAAGTTAGCGTCTTCGGAGAGAGAATCCAAGGCGGAGAACTATTCGACGTAGAGGCGCAGCGTCTTCGAAAGGCTTCGACGATGAAATTCAGGGCGTACCTCCTTTCGCTTCATGTTCTCCTGATACATTTGCTAAAATCTGGCCAAAATTTTCTGAACGCTCCAAAATTGAGATTGTAACAGGAGAACATGATGTCGAAAGAGGTGGCATAAAGTTAGCGTCTTCGGAGAGAGAATCCAAGGCGGAGAACTATTCGACGTAGAGGCGCAGCGTCTTCGAAAGGCTTCGACGATGAAATTCAGGGCGTACCTCCTTTCGCTTCATGTTCTCCTGATACATTTGCTAAAATCTGGCCAAAATTTTCTGAACGCTCCAAAATTGAGATTGTAACAGGAGAACATGATGTCGAAAGAGGTGGCATAAAGTTAGCGTCTTCGGAGAGAGAATCCAAGGCGGAGAACTATTCGACGTAGAGGCGCAGCGTCTTCGAAAGGCTTCGACGATGAAATTCAGGGCGTACCTCCTTTCGCTTCATGTTCTCCTGATACACTTGCTAAAATCTGGCCAAAATTTTCTGAACGCTCCAAAATTGAGATTGTAACAGGAGAACATGATGTCGAAAGAGGTGGCATAAAGTTAGCGTCTTCGGAGAGAGAATCCAAGGCGGAGAACTATTCGACGTAGAGGCGCAGCGTCTTCGAAAGGCTTCGACGATGAAATTCAGGGCGTACCTCCTTTCGCTTCATGTTCTCCTGATACATTTGCTAAAATCTGGCCAAAATTTTCTGAACGCTCCAAAATTGAGATTGTAACAGGAGAACATGATGTCGAAAGAGGTGGCATAAAGTTAGCGTCTTCGGAGAGAGAATCCAAGGCGGAGAACTATTCGACGTAGAGGCGCAGCGTCTTCGAAAGGCTTCGACGATGAAATTCAGGGCGTACCTCCTTTCGCTTCATGTTCTCCTGATACATTTGCTAAAATCTGGCCAAAATTTTCTGAACGCTCCAAAATTGAGATTGTAACAGGAGAACATGATGTCGAAAGAGGTGGCATAAAGTTAGCGTCTTCGGAGAGAGAATCCAAGGCGGAGAACTATTCGACGTAGAGGCGCAGCGTCTTCGAAAGGCTTCGACGATGAAATTCAGGGCGTACCTCCTTTCGCTTCATGTTCTCCTGATACATTTGCTAAAATCTGGCCAAAATTTTCTGAACGCTCCAAAATTGAGATTGTAACAGGAGAACATGATGTCGAAAGAGGTGGCATAAAGTTAGCGTCTTCGGAGAGAGAATCCAAGGCGGAGAACTATTCGACGTAGAGGCGCAGCGTCTTCGAAAGGCTTCGACGATGAAATTCAGGGCGTACCTCCTTTCGCTTCATGTTCTCCTGATACATTTGCTAAAATCTGGCCAAAATTTTCTGAACGCTCCAAAATTGAGATTGTAACAGGAGAACATGATGTCGAAAGAGGTGGCATAAAGTTAGCGTCTTCGGAGAGAGAATCCAAGGCGGAGAACTATTCGACGTAGAGGCGCAGCGTCTTCGAAAGGCTTCGACGATGAAATTCAGGGCGTACCTCCTTTCGCTTCATGTTCTCCTGATACATTTGCTAAAATCTGGCCAAAATTTTCTGAACGCTCCAAAATTGAGATTGTAACAGGAGAACATGATGTCGAAAGAGGTGGCATAAAGTTAGCGTCTTCGGAGAGAGAATCCAAGGCGGAGAACTATTCGACGTAGAGGCGCAGCGTCTTCGAAAGGCTTCGACGATGAAATTCAGGGCGTACCTCCTTTCGCTTCATGTTCTCCTGATACATTTGCTAAAATCTGGCCAAAATTTTCTGAACGCTCCAAAATTGAGATTGTAACAGGAGAACATGATGTCGAAAGAGGTGGCATAAAGTTAGCGTCTTCGGAGAGAGAATCCAAGGCGGAGAACTATTCGACGTAGAGGCGCAGCGTCTTCGAAAGGCTTCGACGATGAAATTCAGGGCGTACCTCCTTTCGCTTCATGTTCTCCTGATACATTTGCTAAAATCTGGCCAAAATTTTCTGAACGCTCCAAAATTGAGATTGTAACAGGAGAACATGATGTCGAAAGAGGTGGCATAAAGTTAGCGTCTTCGGAGAGAGAATCCAAGGCGGAGAACTATTCGACGTAGAGGCGCAGCGTCTTCGAAAGGCTTCGACGATGAAATTCAGGGCGTACCTCCTTTCGCTTCATGTTCTCCTGATACATTTGCTAAAATCTGGCCAAAATTTTCTGAACGCTCCAAAATTGAGATTGTAACAGGAGAACATGATGTCGAAAGAGGTGGCATAAAGTTAGCGTCTTCGGAGAGAGAATCCAAGGCGGAGAACTATTCGACGTAGAGGCGCAGCGTCTTCGAAAGGCTTCGACGATGAAATTCAGGGCGTACCTCCTTTCGCTTCATGTTCTCCTGATACATTTGCTAAAATCTGGCCAAAATTTTCTGAACGCTCCAAAATTGAGATTGTAACAGGAGAACATGATGTCGAAAGAGGTGGCATAAAGTTAGCGTCTTCGGAGAGAGAATCCAAGGCGGAGAACTATTCGACGTAGAGGCGCAGCGTCTTCGAAAGGCTTCGACGATGAAATTCAGGGCGTACCTCCTTTCGCTTCATGTTCTCCTGATACATTTGCTAAAATCTGGCCAAAATTTTCTGAACGCTCCAAAATTGAGATTGTAACAGGAGAACATGATGTCGAAAGAGGTGGCATAAAGTTAGCGTCTTCGGAGAGAGAATCCAAGGCGGAGAACTATTCGACGTAGAGGCGCAGCGTCTTCGAAAGGCTTCGACGATGAAATTCAGGGCGTACCTCCTTTCGCTTCATGTTCTCCTGATACACTTGCTAAAATCTGGCCAAAATTTTCTGAACGCTCCAAAATTGAGATTGTAACAGGAGAACATGATGTCGAAAGAGGTGGCATAAAGTTAGCGTCTTCGGAGAGAGAATCCAAGGCGGAGAACTATTCGACGTAGAGGCGCAGCGTCTTCGAAAGGCTTCGACGATGAAATTCAGGGCGTACCTCCTTTCGCTTCATGTTCTCCTGATACATTTGCTAAAATCTGGCCAAAATTTTCTGAACGCTCCAAAATTGAGATTGTAACAGGAGAACATGATGTCGAAAGAGGTGGCATAAAGTTAGCGTCTTCGGAGAGAGAATCCAAGGCGGAGAACTATTCGACGTAGAGGCGCAGCGTCTTCGAAAGGCTTCGACGATGAAATTCAGGGCGTACCTCCTTTCGCTTCATGTTCTCCTGATACATTTGCTAAAATCTGGCCAAAATTTTCTGAACGCTCCAAAATTGAGATTGTAACAGGAGAACATGATGTCGAAAGAGGTGGCATAAAGTTAGCGTCTTCGGAGAGAGAATCCAAGGCGGAGAACTATTCGACGTAGAGGCGCAGCGTCTTCGAAAGGCTTCGACGATGAAATTCAGGGCGTACCTCCTTTCGCTTCATGTTCTCCTGATACATTTGCTAAAATCTGGCCAAAATTTTCTGAACGCTCCAAAATTGAGATTGTAACAGGAGAACATGATGTCGAAAGAGGTGGCATAAAGTTAGCGTCTTCGGAGAGAGAATCCAAGGCGGAGAACTATTCGACGTAGAGGCGCAGCGTCTTCGAAAGGCTTCGACGATGAAATTCAGGGCGTACCTCCTTTCGCTTCATGTTCTCCTGATACATTTGCTAAAATCTGGCCAAAATTTTCTGAACGCTCCAAAATTGAGATTGTAACAGGAGAACATGATGTCGAAAGAGGTGGCATAAAGTTAGCGTCTTCGGAGAGAGAATCCAAGGCGGAGAACTATTCGACGTAGAGGCGCAGCGTCTTCGAAAGGCTTCGACGATGAAATTCAGGGCGTACCTCCTTTCGCTTCATGTTCTCCTGATACATTTGCTAAAATCTGGCCAAAATTTTCTGAACGCTCCAAAATTGAGATTGTAACAGGAGAACATGATGTCGAAAGAGGTGGCATAAAGTTAGCGTCTTCGGAGAGAGAATCCAAGGCGGAGAACTATTCGACGTAGAGGCGCAGCGTCTTCGAAAGGCTTCGACGATGAAATTCAGGGCGTACCTCCTTTCGCTTCATGTTCTCCTGATACATTTGCTAAAATCTGGCCAAAATTTTCTGAACGCTCCAAAATTGAGATTGTAACAGGAGAACATGATGTCGAAAGAGGTGGCATAAAGTTAGCGTCTTCGGAGAGAGAATCCAAGGCGGAGAACTATTCGACGTAGAGGCGCAGCGTCTTCGAAAGGCTTCGACGATGAAATTCAGGGCGTACCTCCTTTCGCTTCATGTTCTCCTGATACATTTGCTAAAATCTGGCCAAAATTTTCTGAACGCTCCAAAATTGAGATTGTAACAGGAGAACATGATGTCGAAAGAGGTGGCATAAAGTTAGCGTCTTCGGAGAGAGAATCCAAGGCGGAGAACTATTCGACGTAGAGGCGCAGCGTCTTCGAAAGGCTTCGACGATGAAATTCAGGGCGTACCTCCTTTCGCTTCATGTTCTCCTGATACATTTGCTAAAATCTGGCCAAAATTTTCTGAACGCTCCAAAATTGAGATTGTAACAGGAGAACATGATGTCGAAAGAGGTGGCATAAAGTTAGCGTCTTCGGAGAGAGAATCCAAGGCGGAGAACTATTCGACGTAGAGGCGCAGCGTCTTCGAAAGGCTTCGACGATGAAATTCAGGGCGTACCTCCTTTCGCTTCATGTTCTCCTGATACATTTGCTAAAATCTGGCCAAAATTTTCTGAACGCTCCAAAATTGAGATTGTAACAGGAGAACATGATGTCGAAAGAGGTGGCATAAAGTTAGCGTCTTCGGAGAGAGAATCCAAGGCGGAGAACTATTCGACGTAGAGGCGCAGCGTCTTCGAAAGGCTTCGACGATGAAATTCAGGGCGTACCTCCTTTCGCTTCATGTTCTCCTGATACATTTGCTAAAATCTGGCCAAAATTTTCTGAACGCTCCAAAATTGAGATTGTAACAGGAGAACATGATGTCGAAAGAGGTGGCATAAAGTTAGCGTCTTCGGAGAGAGAATCCAAGGCGGAGAACTATTCGACGTAGAGGCGCAGCGTCTTCGAAAGGCTTCGACGATGAAATTCAGGGCGTACCTCCTTTCGCTTCATGTTCTCCTGATACATTTGCTAAAATCTGGCCAAAATTTTCTGAACGCTCCAAAATTGAGATTGTAACAGGAGAACATGATGTCGAAAGAGGTGGCATAAAGTTAGCGTCTTCGGAGAGAGAATCCAAGGCGGAGAACTATTCGACGTAGAGGCGCAGCGTCTTCGAAAGGCTTCGACGATGAAATTCAGGGCGTACCTCCTTTCGCTTCATGTTCTCCTGATACATTTGCTAAAATCTGGCCAAAATTTTCTGAACGCTCCAAAATTGAGATTGTAACAGGAGAACATGATGTCGAAAGAGGTGGCATAAAGTTAGCGTCTTCGGAGAGAGAATCCAAGGCGGAGAACTATTCGACGTAGAGGCGCAGCGTCTTCGAAAGGCTTCGACGATGAAATTCAGGGCGTACCTCCTTTCGCTTCATGTTCTCCTGATACATTTGCTAAAATCTGGCCAAAATTTTCTGAACGCTCCAAAATTGAGATTGTAACAGGAGAACATGATGTCGAAAGAGGTGGCATAAAGTTAGCGTCTTCGGAGAGAGAATCCAAGGCGGAGAACTATTCGACGTAGAGGCGCAGCGTCTTCGAAAGGCTTCGACGATGAAATTCAGGGCGTACCTCCTTTCGCTTCATGTTCTCCTGATACATTTGCTAAAATCTGGCCAAAATTTTCTGAACGCTCCAAAATTGAGATTGTAACAGGAGAACATGATGTCGAAAGAGGTGGCATAAAGTTAGCGTCTTCGGAGAGAGAATCCAAGGCGGAGAACTATTCGACGTAGAGGCGCAGCGTCTTCGAAAGGCTTCGACGATGAAATTCAGGGCGTACCTCCTTTCGCTTCATGTTCTCCTGATACATTTGCTAAAATCTGGCCAAAATTTTCTGAACGCTCCAAAATTGAGATTGTAACAGGAGAACATGATGTCGAAAGAGGTGGCATAAAGTTAGCGTCTTCGGAGAGAGAATCCAAGGCGGAGAACTATTCGACGTAGAGGCGCAGCGTCTTCGAAAGGCTTCGACGATGAAATTCAGGGCGTACCTCCTTTCGCTTCATGTTCTCCTGATACATTTGCTAAAATCTGGCCAAAATTTTCTGAACGCTCCAAAATTGAGATTGTAACAGGAGAACATGATGTCGAAAGAGGTGGCATAAAGTTAGCGTCTTCGGAGAGAGAATCCAAGGCGGAGAACTATTCGACGTAGAGGCGCAGCGTCTTCGAAAGGCTTCGACGATGAAATTCAGGGCGTACCTCCTTTCGCTTCATGTTCTCCTGATACATTTGCTAAAATCTGGCCAAAATTTTCTGAACGCTCCAAAATTGAGATTGTAACAGGAGAACATGATGTCGAAAGAGGTGGCATAAAGTTAGCGTCTTCGGAGAGAGAATCCAAGGCGGAGAACTATTCGACGTAGAGGCGCAGCGTCTTCGAAAGGCTTCGACGATGAAATTCAGGGCGTACCTCCTTTCGCTTCATGTTCTCCTGATACATTTGCTAAAATCTGGCCAAAATTTTCTGAACGCTCCAAAATTGAGATTGTAACAGGAGAACATGATGTCGAAAGAGGTGGCATAAAGTTAGCGTCTTCGGAGAGAGAATCCAAGGCGGAGAACTATTCGACGTAGAGGCGCAGCGTCTTCGAAAGGCTTCGACGATGAAATTCAGGGCGTACCTCCTTTCGCTTCATGTTCTCCTGATACATTTGCTAAAATCTGGCCAAAATTTTCTGAACGCTCCAAAATTGAGATTGTAACAGGAGAACATGATGTCGAAAGAGGTGGCATAAAGTTAGCGTCTTCGGAGAGAGAATCCAAGGCGGAGAACTATTCGACGTAGAGGCGCAGCGTCTTCGAAAGGCTTCGACGATGAAATTCAGGGCGTACCTCCTTTCGCTTCATGTTCTCCTGATACATTTGCTAAAATCTGGCCAAAATTTTCTGAACGCTCCAAAATTGAGATTGTAACAGGAGAACATGATGTCGAAAGAGGTGGCATAAAGTTAGCGTCTTCGGAGAGAGAATCCAAGGCGGAGAACTATTCGACGTAGAGGCGCAGCGTCTTCGAAAGGCTTCGACGATGAAATTCAGGGCGTACCTCCTTTCGCTTCATGTTCTCCTGATACATTTGCTAAAATCTGGCCAAAATTTTCTGAACGCTCCAAAATTGAGATTGTAACAGGAGAACATGATGTCGAAAGAGGTGGCATAAAGTTAGCGTCTTCGGAGAGAGAATCCAAGGCGGAGAACTATTCGACGTAGAGGCGCAGCGTCTTCGAAAGGCTTCGACGATGAAATTCAGGGCGTACCTCCTTTCGCTTCATGTTCTCCTGATACATTTGCTAAAATCTGGCCAAAATTTTCTGAACGCTCCAAAATTGAGATTGTAACAGGAGAACATGATGTCGAAAGAGGTGGCATAAAGTTAGCGTCTTCGGAGAGAGAATCCAAGGCGGAGAACTATTCGACGTAGAGGCGCAGCGTCTTCGAAAGGCTTCGACGATGAAATTCAGGGCGTACCTCCTTTCGCTTCATGTTCTCCTGATACATTTGCTAAAATCTGGCCAAAATTTTCTGAACGCTCCAAAATTGAGATTGTAACAGGAGAACATGATGTCGAAAGAGGTGGCATAAAGTTAGCGTCTTCGGAGAGAGAATCCAAGGCGGAGAACTATTCGACGTAGAGGCGCAGCGTCTTCGAAAGGCTTCGACGATGAAATTCAGGGCGTACCTCCTTTCGCTTCATGTTCTCCTGATACATTTGCTAAAATCTGGCCAAAATTTTCTGAACGCTCCAAAATTGAGATTGTAACAGGAGAACATGATGTCGAAAGAGGTGGCATAAAGTTAGCGTCTTCGGAGAGAGAATCCAAGGCGGAGAACTATTCGACGTAGAGGCGCAGCGTCTTCGAAAGGCTTCGACGATGAAATTCAGGGCGTACCTCCTTTCGCTTCATGTTCTCCTGATACATTTGCTAAAATCTGGCCAAAATTTTCTAAACACTCTAAAATTGAGCTTCGTGACAGGAGAACATGACGTCGAAAGAGGTGGCGCAAAGTAACGACTCCGGGGTGTGAATCGAAGATGGAGAACTAATCAATGCAGAGGCAGACTTTACTTGTGATCGGCAAATTGGGGATTTAATTTGGAAATGGAAGTTATAGGGTGCAATTCTAAATTAAAAGATGCGGTTTTTCTGTACATGTGGTTTATTAAAATACTCTGAATAATGTACAGTGATACTTAGTACAGAAGTGCTGATAATAATTCCATTGTCTAATTACTTAAGTTTAACTTCCACTTAAAAACCATATAGGTATTGTAAATGCTTCATTCGTCCAGTGCATTTTCGTTACACCAGTTGACACGAACCGACGCTTCCAAAGGACAGAATTGCTTACCTATAACAGACGAAAGATCCGAATTAATTAACCAGTCCTCAATATAATTGCTAATTGAACAATAAATACACTCGATAGTTCTTACTACTTTAAAGCAAACTTATTCAATATTATATTTATTTGCAAAACACACACAATTTTATTCTTATCCCGGGTACTGTTCCGTTTCACGCATAAGAGATAAATAAATATGTAAAGAGATAAATACGAATGCGCGCAGTAACATTTTCAATAGTTTTCTTAGCAGTTAGTCAATTGTATGTCATGGTAGTTTAAAGTAATTATTTAAACTTAAAGACAGTTCTTCTAAATATAAAAGAATTAATTATGGCTACAGTCCCTAGTAATAATCCCATTAAATATAAAGAATATAATGAAATAACTTTTCTCCAGCTTGAGACCACAAGTCAATTTTCCGCGTACCCAGGCTCAAAAATATCTTTCAAACTACTACTAATGTACGGTGGGAAAGTACCCCATGCGGCCGCTCAGACTAGGGAAAATGCGCAGGCAGGATGCGCGTGATTATTATGTGGTCCCCTCCTCGAAATAACAGAAAATATAACCTATATGCTACATGACAATAAATGTGTATTGGCTATTTCGTTCTTTTACGTTACATTTGTGAACTTTTTGTAACTTAACCACCTTCCAAAATATTATTGTTACGGCACAACGGTATATTTATGAAATTGGGTATAACCTTTATGCTACATAACAATAAATGTTTATTAGCTATTTCGTTGTTTTACGCATTGCAGATAATAAATAGAAGCATCGATACTTCGTTTCCGATATTTTATCTGTATCGATACTTTGCCAACAATATGTATCGATACGAAATATCGATACAATTGGCATGTATTGCCATCCCTATTCTCGTAGTGCTTTACCTGCCGCCCCTGCCGGTTTCCCTGCTCTTCCAAGGGCGGGACGTGACCGATGTCAATGTCAACACTGCAGGAGTTGAGGTTTGCAGAGAACGAGGTTTTTCTTAGGATGGAATCACTATAGTGTGTTTTTGCAATGATAATACAGTTTTGTATAGTATTTTCGTTTTTAAATAAATAATTTTAGAATAAATAGTTGTCTTTAAATAAGAATTTGTCGTTAAAGAATATTCTTTAAAGCATGTTCAAAATATTAAAAAATGTGATAGAATCATGTACAAATGATTAATGATGTAAGTGTATAAATAATAAATATATTTTCATTCTTAAGAAAAATATTTTTAATAACCTGACTTGTGTATTATAGAAAATACGACATGTGTTAAAACATAATTTCATGTAAAACGGATAAAGAATTAAATTACCTTTCCAATTTAACCTTTGTTTCATGTAGAATCCATTTAAATCGTGTCCAATTACTACCGTATCAGCAAAGTACACGGAAAACGTATAAAAGATACGACAGGTAAAAAGAATTAGGTTAGGTAGGTTATTTAAATGATATCACTCTAGTCACTACATTCCAAAAGTGACTACTTAGATACACATTAGAATCAATATAATCAGTTACATATACTCTACGCTTCTATCCTAACCTCATTCCTATACTACTTCCACTGAATTATGTAATTTTTCAAACTCTTTTCTACTTAAGAACTATATAATAACCATGTAAAATCTCCAAACAAAAGAACCATGCACACTTTTCTTTGAAATTCTTAATAAAACCGAGAAAAAATTTTAAAGAAAAATTGACGTAACCCCCTCTTGTTTATAGCTCGACTCGCTGAGCTGGACTAAAGTTAACAATCAACTAACACTTTATTTAACGCTTAAACTTAGTTGTTAACGAAATAAACTTAGCGAGTGGTAATTACTACAGCCCAAAACTGTATAACCACTAAAATAATTATTATTTAGTACTTGCATAGTTACCTACATAGTATTTGAAAGATAGCTGACAGCGCCGTGTCCAGCAACCCGCCACGCTCCGCTGCGAAAGCTCGCTGCGGTTCCTCCCTTGTCTATTACCAGTCGCACAGAAGCAAAACCTTCAAGGCCCCGTACTTCTGTCCGGCAACGTCCTATGACAGACTGTTACTGCACAGAAAAAGTTTATATTGCTTTCAATGATCTAATTCCAGAATAATCACCATTTCGTGGGAAAACTCAGCGGCGAGAGGGAGTTGCGGAATGCCCCTGCTCGCTGCTCCCTCCCAAGGACCTCGAAGGGTTGCACGTGTCGAGGATTTTAAATAAGTTTGTTCGCGGGGATCGCCGTCTCCTTCTTCCGATTCACAGCCCAGCCGCGAAATTTATCCCTTTAAGCGGTACGTGCCGTCCAAGCTGGATCTCTTTCGCGAGGGTGCACGCAAACGGCCGTTTGAAAATTCGAGCCGGCAGACAAACGAAAAGAACGACCATCCTTTTTGCCATTGCTCCCGAGGTTGTTGAACTGATCCTGGTCCAGACGCTATATCGCCGAGGCCTCTGTAGTCACCTTCGTGATGGGAATCTATCAAGGGACTTGTCGCTACATTGCTTTCGAATAGAGTTTTCACCCTTTCGCCTGGAATTTTTGTATCGAGCCAGTGAATACTATATCTTGAGGCTGTTGGTCGATTTGATATTCTAAAGGAAGGATTTTTAGTGACATAGAAACACTGAATCTTTTGAAAGTTGACACCTTTTTAAATGACAGCACCCCAGCCAGCTGATTGGTGAGGCGGCGCATCCAGAGGGGAAGGGGGCAAGGGGTTTGGCATCCCCCAAAGAAAAGAGAGATTAATGTATCCACGACTGAAGTAATTCAAGAACTTTGTGAAAAGAAAAGAAAACTGAATTTCATTCTTTAAATAAATTTTTATTATCACCTAATGAATTTTATTGTATTTGCATTAAAAATATCTATACCCGTTCAACCCGGTCCCCCAAGATTAAATCCTGAGTGCTCTATTGAGATCATCCATGCCTTTCCGTCACTATTTGTTCTTCAAGAAGAGTCACTAGGGTGCAAGGCGAGAGAAGGACCGTCAAAAGGAGGGAATAAGGTAAATGTACCAGTGCCCGGCCATGTCCCAGTACCTGAATAGTAATGCGAATTTTGTTTATTTGTAAGCTTAATTTTGAATGTAATTAAAAACAAAAAATTGTACCATAATGCATAAGTATTTAGCAATATTACTTAAAATCATTATTATAGAAAATTGAAAATCGTTAGATAGAAATCATTATTTTGTAACACACCTTGTACGCATAGCAGATTTCGAGAAATTTCTTAAGCTTCTGTCAAGACACTTCTGTCATTTACTAAGAAAATATTGACAGCATTTCTTATTTATATATTATAATTATTATAATAGTAAATCGATTTAAATTTAGTTTAAGATGGTTAAATTTGCATGAAAATGAATATTTTTTTAAGCAAGTTCAAGTTTATTTGCTGGCACAAGAATTTCGTGAATTTAAATAATTCAGATATCTGGACATGCATTTTTAGGTTGTCCGCTTACTGGGACGATATAATTCAGGTATTGGGACGTGCAGTTTTAGGTTGTCCGCTTATTGGGACATCTGCATGTTTTCGTATTTTCATTAATAAATACGTCTATTATAATACATAAACATTTTTTTCAGTTTCTGATAGTATAATATTGTGTTATCTTCCACATTTCAACAATATTTTTTTATTTCATGTTGGTTTTACAATTTAAATTAGGAGACAAACTTTGCCGCTATTCCTTAAGCCTCTTAAGCGCCCGGGTATTGGTACAATTTACCTTAATCGAGCAATCTGGCGAACAGAAAAGGAAACGCTTAAGTTTTGACTAGTTGGCAGAAACCGATCAGTTGCCCGAGCCCTTTCGTTACGCGATCGACGAACGCGGAATAAATCATCGGACCTGCCACAGAAATCAATCGGAAGGAAAAATTGTTGGCACTCGGTGCAGCTTGATTAAACGAACCATTCCGCTGCTCGACTTCAATGCGCACGGTGTTCTTTTCGCCGAAACGAGACTATTAGCAGCGGAAGTAACGAGGTTGAGCTCGCTCCGAGTAAAAAGATAAGTAGTAACGAATTTAACGAGGCCCTGCGAGTATCGTTAACGATTAATTGCCCCCGTAATTACCGGGCGCTCGTAATTGATCCTCGAGGCGATTAAAGCGTGCAGATTTTCACTCGCCGCGGTTTCTATCTCCTCGTGAAAAATGGAGTCGATCCTCCACGATCGTCTCGATGATATCCCCGACAGAAAACCTGCCGCCCGCGTTGTTTCTATAGGGAGGAATTACTTTCTTGATTTAACACGAGCTCTACTAATGGCCCACGATAAATTCCCAGTGTTACGGGCATTAAGGTAAACAGCGCCTTCGGGGACAATCGTATGCGCGAGGCGGAAATACGCGTGGTCCAATTACGAGCGGAGGCAGAAATCCGAAGCGAAATTTCGCGAAGAATTCGAGTCGAAGTTCCACTAAACTGTCCCGGCGTTTGTGGAAGTTAAATTGGCTTCGGGGCATTATTGTTTCCACGAGGAAGTCCTCGTTCGTCACGTTTTCCCCGTCGTTAAAGAGAGACACTCGTCTCGACGTGACTCGTAGAGGATAAAAATCGTCGCTCGAGGTCTCCCTCCAAATATTTACAACCCCCAGGGGCCTCGGAAGCGAATAAATATCGTTCACAGAGGGAAGATCGAGAAACAATTCCAGCATTTCCCGAGCTCCCGGAGCGTTCAAACAGACCTCGATCTTCTCCGTCGCTCTATATCGCACGTGTGCGATACCATCAGCCGCGTTCCCGGTTTTAACGAGATACCAGCGCGAAGTCGACGCCTGGCTATTCATCCTGCAGGTGCACTGGCGTAGCTTTCGTGGACGGATGCACCAGCGCAATATGCTGGCCGCATCGATGTTTACCGAGCTCTCCGCGACGGCACTCGCGAGCACGGATTCGTTTCGTGTCTCTGACAGAAAAATACGACAATCACTGCGGCGTCCTGCTAGTCACGTTTCCTCTATCCGCGCTGCCGAAAATCCGGCTGGCTTACACGCAGGTAACAAGAGACTCGTCCACCGAAGCTTTCCTTCTACCTGGAAGGAGCTTTGTGTATGCTGCTGTTACAGCCTCTGCGCAAAATTTCTGTTCTATAATTTCAAAGAGGAATGGGACCGTTGGAAGTGACTTTGGGAAGGGCCGGTGCTTGTTTAATTATTTGCGGAGTGTTTGCAGAGGATTGAGGGTGGCTGGTGATGTTGGAGGAATCATAGGGGGTGGAAACGGTATCGATCGAGGGCGGTGTGAAATTATTTCGCACGGCAGGCCCGCTATCGGTCGTAAAGTAAGTGGAGCGCTTCGATGCGAAGGGCTGGATAAGAGATAGCGTGAAAAGGAAACGAACGAAAGATTTCGGCGAACGACAAGCTCCGATCAATACTATTACTCACCCGCGGTTTCTCGGTGGCTGATGCCAAGTCTGCCGCGTGCTGGCTGAGAGTACTTTTGGATTATGTGCCGTTGTTAATGCAACTGCAACATCGCGCGACATGCACCACCCTGACTTCCCATGCTGTACGTGTATAATGTACACCGCACACGCCCGGCCTTCATTTACCCGCGGCAAATGCTCGCATCTATGCAGACCCATCCACATGCACGCGAGCGTACTTGCGTGTACGGTTCCGAATAACGCGGCGCATACATGCATACGCGCGAGTAATGTGCATCGAGATCCGTGGCTTGCAGCGCGCGGAGCGACGGCGAAACGTATGCCTCGAGTGTAGGGGAGGGTTTATAAATTCGCGACACCGTCTCGGGAGATGCGGAAGAATTCCGGGGGAGGATGAATTTCACGCGAGTTGCATTTCAACGTGGCTACTTGTAGGGAGGGAATTCTAAGGATTCCTCGGAGAATATTTACAGAAGGTTAGGTACATTTTCAAGAATGCCAGCGTTCAAGCTCTATTCAATAATTCCTTTAATAAATAATCTGCTGATTAGACTTTCAATATCATTAGTGGCGGATTTAAGGGTCATTCTACTTTGATGAAGCTATTTTTGAAGATTTTTTTCTCAATAAATACAATATATAATGAAATAAATCTTTTCGGAATTTATTAAGCTACTTTTATATAATACAAAAAAAATTTAAAAGGATTGTTTTTAATTTGTTTCATATGTTCTTTTATAACGTCAATGTGACATGTACAAAAAAGAGGTTTGTTCATGGCGTACGTGATTTCCCGGTTCAGGCTTATCTGAAATAAAAAAATTGAAAAGATTCTTAATCTATGTGAGTGTGGCTATCGCCCGTAGGTCAATTAACAATTTTTGTTGAGGAATAACAAAATGGCGCCGGTTTGAAAGACATAGTTCCCCAAAAGAGTGTTTTCTTGAATGTTCCCCGAGAAATATCTCGGTTATTTTTCGACAAAAATTGTTAATTGAGCTACGGGCGATAGCCACACTCACATAGACCAAGAATCTTTTCAATTTTTTTTATTTCAGATAAGCTGAACCGGGAAATCACGTACGCCATAGATATACACCTTTTTTGTAGGTGTCACATTGACGCTATAAAAAAAACATATGAAACAAATTAAAAACAATCCTTTCAATTTTTTTTGGTATAATATAACAGTAGCTTAATAAATTCCCAAAAAAATTATTTCATTATATGTTGTATTTATTGAGAAAAAAATATTTAAACATAGAATGACCCCTTAAGGAAATTTTTTTTCGGGAAAATGAAAAGATAGTTTACTAAAAATAATAATAATTCTTCTGGCCGCCCGTTAAATCCGCCACTGAATATCATACCGCTACATCGACGAAGAATTGAATGTTACTCCGATTGAATAATCGATGCCAATTTTCATAACTCCTACTGCAACGGTATAGTAAAGATTGTAGAGTGTAGCCAGATACTGGCACAAGGGTCTTTACAGCGTTCTCCAACGATCTCAAGAGCCTCCAATTAAACGATCCTCGTAATTAGCGGAATGAGCATAGCAATTGGACTGTCTCTAATAGAGCGAGGCATTCTTCAAAACTGTTGCGAAAGTGGCCGTGCAAAGCCCCGCGGTACATTTGCGCGGCGAGCGTGTTCCACGCCGATATCGACGTTAACGAATGCATTTTGCGCGCTTAATAGCCGCATTACGATTTACGGACATAATGCTATCTCTCCCGTCTGCCGGGCAACTAACTTCTGCCCGTTTCTTATTTTAGCTAGCCCGCTTCTCCTCTGGTCGCTCCTTTCCGCTTGAAAGGAATCGGACTTATGATTTCTAAGCAAGATGGCTGCGGAAAGGCACAGCACCTCGAGCGAACGGACAGAAACGATGCAAGACATTCGAGAAACTTTGCGCGAGTTTGAAGGGACTCGAGACTCTAAATTTCACTGGCCGAGTTCCCGCTAATTCCCTCGCGTTTCGCCAGGTTCCGCGCGATGGGGCGGTAGAACGATAGAATGACAATCCGCGGGACGAATGGAGGGAAAGTACAAAGTTCCGTGCTGGCCCAGTTCGGCGGCTCGTATTAATAAATCGAGCAAAAGTTGCCGAAACTCGGGCTGGTTGCAGGCTTCCGAAACGATTCCGTTCGCGGCTCGTTACGCGCGACAAATGTGTTTTAATGGAAGCATATCGAGGGAGGGCGGGGGGGGGGGGGGGTGGGGGAGGGTGGAGGGGGGAGGAGGGGAGATTTCCAGGTAAACGCGCCGCCTCCGCAGTTCCGGGCAACTCTGAATTTGAGGAATTTTAGGTAACCGGGGAATCAGGCGAAACATAGAATTTAGTAGGCGCTCCCTCGTTCTGCTGCTAAAACTTTTGTGGAGCGATCCTCGTCGTGGATTATTGTATTTTATTAGACATATTTGGAAATGTTTGTCTGTTTCAGTTGAAAATTATACATACATATACTGTGCTCGATACCTAACCCAGTGAATGTCTGTGACCCACTCGCGGGAATCTGTAACAAATTTCACCGATACCAATTAACGAAATCGATAAGATACCACGGAAGATTGGAAATTTCGTTTGGAAACGAGCCGCGCCAGTACGAGGCACACACGGAATATTAAATTACCGTGGAAACGGATTAAACGGAAAAACCGAGCGATAAATTGGGGAGAAAGTTTCCTAGATTCTGTTTGAAAAATGAGAAGCGATGTGTAGTCACGTCACAGGGACAATTGTCCCTCGCGGGACAATTCCATTCTCCCTTTGCTCAATCTCCATGTTTAATGACAGTTATTAAAAGACGAATTTATAGGCGTGTTCGACGCGACGGCTAAAAGCATCCGGAAATTTTCCCAGCTATCTCCATGGAAGCTTGAAAAACCTGCGACCAGAGCGTGAAATATGGTCCCGCGGAGCGTTTTTTCCCAGCAGAATTACGGCCATTGTACCTCGGCCAGAAATTCAATTACGGTTCGCCCTAAATCGACGCGCGTATATATGTTTGCTCGCATTATAACCGGCTTACGTTTGTTCCACATTTTTCGATGTCCTCTCTATCGATGTAATCCCCCCGCTGCAATCTCCTTCTCCGAATTTCTCCCCCGCGCCGTTCTTCGCGGACCGATCTCTTCCCTCGTGGCTGCCACTGCGAGCACAATTTCCGAGCCGGTATACGAGCCGTCCAGAGGTTCGGGGTCACTGCTTCCGGCTGGGTTTCATCGCGAATCCCTCGCCACTCGAAACAAGGCACTAGAACAATCCTCTTGTTGAATACAATTTCGAGAGGTTTTCCGTGGATTCGAGACCTGCTCCCAGAAATCCCAGCTACAGCTGCGAAACTACGGACCTAAACTTCCGAACGGAGGCTTACCTCGCGATAGATCGCGAGTCGTTGTGGAACTTTGCGCATAACTTTTTACGTGCATGGAGATCGAAACCCCTCTTTTCCTGTGTAAACAGAAAGAAACGGAGTATCGCTGTCCCGAGGTTGCGAGAGGGACGGTAAACATTTCGTGGGAAGCACGGCTGGATAAAATATTGCTTGGGAAGTGGCAGGATAGCGGAAACGGCGATAGGAGGAGCGGAAAAGACGATGGTATCCTCGTCGTTGCCAGCGAGCATGAATTTTCTTCGTGGCTCTGACAGTCTTACGTTTACGTTAATTTCAGGCACTCAACCGGCGATAAGATTGTAATTACTCCCGAGCCGCGAAGACAGCCACGACTTTCGGAGTTTATTAAATACGCAAGCCTGCATCCTGGGCTCCCGGAATTTCAAAAGTAAATACAGAGTTGTGGAAGTGCGATTGTGTGCGTTTATGCCATTTAGGAGTCCAGTGTTAGAGGAGACACTACACTTCGGTGAAGAGGCATCAGCTTCAGTTGAATTACCTGGAGGACCTTCGCTGTGAATTAATATTTCAAGGTTTATCGTTCCTGTAACGACGCAATACTGATATTAAATAGTAATAAATTGTATTAAAAGAAAGAATTAGGAAAGAATTATTTACCCTTTTATAGTTAATTGAAGAGTCCTTGTAGAAAATACTGCAAGTGCCAAAAATCAAATTTTATACCACTGGCACGTAGACCATTTTTCAATAAACTTTTATAATTTTGTTTAAAATTTTTGGCACTTACAGTGTTTTCTACGAGGACTCTTCAATTCTTAGTCCCACTTCTTTCTTACTACCTCTACTCTCGTCTTGGTGGTCGAATCCCCAGCACTGCTGGCGAGTCAAACCGTAATTTTTTCCAGAACATGGATTAGTTAATTTTCAGAGGATTTCTAGTTTAAAAAGAGTGAGTGATATTGTATTTAATCGATTAAGAACATTCGATTCGATTACAGTAAAGTTTCTGAGTTACTCGATGTGCAGTACGCGTAGACGCGATTTTAAGTGATATGAGTCCGCGAATGGTCAGCCTGACTCCACCTACTCTGCGCGTAGGACTGCTTGAAAAGATTCTGAATAAATAGACAGTAACATTTCCAAGTAATAAAGCAACGTCCCTCTCTATCCTCCCATCTTCCATCTTCTACAAAAATCCTCTTAGAATTTCACCTTACGCAAACGAAAACGATCAATACTTGCCTCTTACAGTTAAAATGATTTGCCTTTCTCAAGAAATTTAACGAAGAAGCTTTTTAAGGACGAGAAGCTTCTCAGTCACGGTCGCGTCTCTCAATCTCAATGTACAACACAGATGCTCGTTGGAGGAAATTGGAGATCTCGAGCGTCCCTGAGGGAAGTCGCGGGTCTCAGCGACGACACGTGCACCGAGCCAATCTTGCCGCGAAACTTCCGTCGAGGTAAGAACTCCCGTCGATCCGATGGGAAACGGCCGCGTGTGTACGCCCTCGCGCGTGATTTACAATTGAGATATTGTCGAGAAGTTTTTCCCGCGATTGGCAGTCTAAGGCTCCCGCCGTGACGCGGAAAATCTCGTCGAAAATTTCATACTCGACGTTCCAGTTTCTAAGGGAGAACCCGAGCAATCGAAACTAATATTCCAGCACCTCCCGTTTCCACCATCGCAAAAGTGATTATTTATCAAGCAGGAGAATTGTTTTTCTTAATTAATATTGCGGCTACTTATTTTCTCGGAGGAACAGAAGATTCTCTTCCATAGGATACCTGGAAATTCCTGTGCCTTAGCCTCTTTAACTATCCCAGAAGATATCTCAAGACTCTACAGTCTACGGGATTAACGAATGGCCCTCTCCCGAAGCAACGATAATTGGAAGTTCCGTAACGCGAGCTTGGAACGTGTTACAGGAACATGTCCAACATTTTCCTTCCCTTCTATTCTGTTCGTTAGTGTAGCCAACGTCGATGCTAAATTATCCTATCCTTTGAGAACAGAATTAATCCTCGTCGACTAATTTCTCGGGTTATTAATGGCGGAAGCGGCTTAATTAATCGCGGCTAGGGAACACCAGGCCGACGTTGCCCGAATAAAATCAACTTTTTCCATCAGCCTCTGGATGATTAATCGGCGATGACTCGTTGGAAGGAAGCTCGGATCGACATCGTTTCGAGGGATACAAGGGAATCTTGCTTTCGGGGACAAACGAAATTAGGAAGTTCGGTGTTTTATTGAAATTGGCGGTGGAGGTGGGCGGCTCGCAGCGTTCTTAAACGATTCGGATATTTCGCCGTGAGAGAAGGGGATGATTGGAATTCATTATCCAAGTTCGGTGGGGATGGTGTTGCGAATCGATATAAGAAACGGAATTTTAGCACCGACACCCTTGGCGTTCGCTTCCACCCAAGTTTCCTCGTTGAAAATTCTTGTAACTGCGCGTCCAAGTATCGCCGAGGTTTTTGCGCAGAATTCGCCACGTTAAACGGATGCTTCAGTTTCCGTTCAGGCAGGGAAAAAATGTGCTGCAAAATGTTATTGATGTTCAAAGTGTTTTTCTGTTTTTTTTTTTACGGAGATCTAGCAATTGAGAATTATTCTAAAGCCTTTGAAGGTTTACTTCGCAATAGGGGACACAGTTTCTGAGGATTGGGTCAGTTCAAAAGTCTTGAATACTGTAGCTACTGAACTAAGGTAAATGTACCAGTGCTCGGCCATGTCTCAGTACCTGAACAATAATGCGAATTTTATTTATTTTTAAGCTTAATTTTTAATGTAATTAAAAACAAAAAATAGTACCATAATGCATAAGTATTTAGCAATATTAATTCAAATCATTATTATAGAAAATTAAAAATCGTTAGATAGAAATAATTATTTTGTAACACACTTCGCACGCATAGCAGATTTCGTGAAATTTCTTAAGCTTCTGTCAAGACACTTCTGTCATTTACTAAGAAAATATTGACCGCATTTCTTATTTATATATTATAATAATACATTATTATAATAGTAAATAGATATAAATTTAGTTTAAGATGGTTAAACTTGCAAGCAAATTAATATTTTTTTAAATAAGTCTAAGTTTATTTACTGTATGTATGTTCGGCTACTGAGGCGATATAATTCAGATATCGGAACATGCAGTTTTAGGTTGTCCGCTTACTGGGACATCTGCATGTTTTCGTATTTTCATTAATAAATACGTTTATTATAATACATAAACTTTTTTCCAGTTTCCGATAGTATAATATTGTGTTATCTTCCACATTTCAACAACATTTTTTTATTTCATGATGGTTCTACAAATTAAATTAGGAGACAAACTTTTCCGCTATTCCTTAAACCCCTTAAGCGTCCGGGTATTGGTACATTTACCTTACGCAATTAAAACATCAAACATGTTTGTAATAATAAACAATTCTACAAATTTCCTCCTTAGTTCTTCCATTGTAGAACAGAAATCTTTAAAAAAAAACTTTAAAAAAAAACTTTAAAAACAATCCCACCCCAGCCAATTCCCAGCATGCCCCAAGAATATCTCCTGAAAATTTCAACCAAATCGATCGAGAGTTTTTCGAGATATCGAGCCAAACCTTTCAAGAAGCATAAGAGCGCGCCTCTTATTCTCCTCTTAATTCTACCATCCCCTTCCTCGACTCAATCTTTCCACCTTGCATCTCCACTACAAAAAAAAACCCTCATTCCTCGCCTCGTTTGCATATCAAGGCGTCGCATCGGGAGGGGCGAGCACGCTAACAGGAATCCTCGACGCGGGGCGTCGTCCCACTTTCCCGCCGCTAGTAAATTATTACCGTGTCTGTGGTTTTTACGCGAGTAAAGGGTGTCGGTCGGGGACTGGGCGGAAATTAGAGAAACACCGCAATGGAAATTAAAAGCTGTGCTCGCGCGAGCCACGAGCGAGAGACGTCAGCAGGGCGAACCGATCGCGATGGAGAGAAAAAGGCAGAGGGTCAACACTTCCCTGTCGCGCTTCTTCCAATAAACAAACCCGGCTGGTTCATCGATAACGCGTACAAACGTATCGCGCGTTAATAAACCATCCTCGCGGGTGCGCAATAATACACAGTTCCCTGGCAAAGGGACTCACCGAATCGCGATTATTAGCAACGCGAAGAGCACCGGTTAAAAGCTTCGGGGCAAGGGACAATTCTCATGTTCGTTGAGTAAATTTGCAGCCCCAGATTTGTGCCGTCCGCCAATATGATTGATATCTTTCCCTCGGAGCCTTGGTCAAGCAAGAATTCGATGGCTGACACAGCCGGAGACCGGGTATCGATCGATGACCGCGATCCGAGCGCGCACACTTTTTCCATGATCTTTTATGTGCTTTATATATATACTTGCGTCGTATAAAGCAGTGATGAGCAACCTGTGGTCCGCATCAAATGTAAATCTATGTCAGGAATGACAAATTTACACAATAAATTAAAATTATTTGATCAGTAAGGGAGAGTAGGGTAAACACGAACGCGGGGCAATCGCGAATGCGATGGTTAAGGCGTTTTAATAAATAAAAACGCCGGACAGAAAGTAATAAATACAGAACGCTCCTGCCATTCAAGATAAACATAATATATTATTTTCATCATGTTTCAAGTAATATTTTCTCCATTTTCAATTGCATGTAATTACTGTTGAATTAATGATACAACTGTTTTTTTTTTTTAGGTTGAAATAAAGAACTTTTTTACCAACATTTTGTGACCAAGGCGATGCTTGAATCATGATACTAACCTCTGGAATAAATTATTTTTTATTTTTTGATGTCGAGGGGTATTGACGAACAAATCGGATGGGGTAATCTCGAACCTTCGAGATTAGCAACGTTAACCGATTTTGATGAAATTTTCAGCATGTATGAAACTTAAATCTACAAAAGGGATTTTTTAATTTTCATTACAGGCTCAGAAAGAAAAGTTTAAAAAACGACCTTTACTATTTTTTTTCGATATTCCGAACAATTGCATTTTTTTTTCTAACGCACAAGAAGAGGAATTTGAAAAACACATTACGTATAGGTTGTAGCAACATTTTTTATGGGTTGACCATTGAAGTCGCGCTTTCTGTGCGACTTCTGTGATATTTAGCACTCTGTTCGTGATTACCCCACGGCAGTCGAGTAATCACGACCACCAAGGGTTTTGCTTTTCCACTATAAAGTTGATTTTTATTATAATTTTTCAAAAATTCATCACAGTACATTATAGATGAATAGTTTAAATACGTTTGTAAATAATAAACAAATTGATTTCTCACATAGTTTTCGTTTTGTTTGCTTTTTCGCTTAGGCATTCGCAATTACCCCGCCCTCCCTTATATTTAAGTATATAATATTTAATAGTATATTTAAGTATTTAGTTTTCCACTACGGGCCAAAGGTTGCTCATCACTGGTATAAAGTATCGAGTGTTCCCTTTATTTTCCCCAGCTTTACGCTCATAGAGAGCTGGAATGGTAAGAAAGCTTCTGAAAGACGCGTGGAAATGTGGGGGTTGACGTTCCGATCTCGACGCAACGATTTATACCCGACGTTTTTCTTCCCGGAGACCAATAAGCGACGTTCCTTCAGGCTTATTAGAGCCGCGTACTCGTGCTCGATGCCGGGGCGTCAGCATAGGCTTGTAATTCCCGGCGATCGGAAACGCCGGGAATAAATTGCGTTAGCTTAACGAGGTACGTTACACCCGGGTCCCGGAGGAACGGAAACGGGAGCCGTTTTCCCTGTCGAGGCCGTATTTTATGCCCCTGCCCCTGCGCCTCGACCGACTTCCCCGATAAACTGGCTACAGTCCGGCGCGGTCCTCTCTTTTTCATCGGTTTTGCAGCCGCCGGGTGGTGGACAACAGCGGCGGGAGAAACACGGCCGAGGGGCAACGGGGGAAAACGGACAGAGGACGATTGAATCGGAAGCGCTGATGGTAACGAAAGGGTGGAGACAGGAAACAAAGATATCTGGGGTATCGCGGTTGAAAATGTGAAGAAAAAAAAAAAGAGGAAAGAGAGAAGGCTCGATGGATGGGAAAGAGAAATAAGGGGATATAAAATGTGGCGACAAGTTTCGCTGATAGAATGCAAAGGGGTATTGAAAGCATCGAGAGCAACAGCCATAAGGGGTGGGGAAGAGTATTAGGAGCGATCAAACGAAGGGACTCTCGAGTGGCATAAAAAGGGGACAGTGGGGAGGCAGGACTGTAAGGAGTGCCAGGGAATGAAAATATTTAGCATCGTGTTGGGATGCAGGACCAATTAGAGGTGGAAGAGGACAGGGGAACAAGCCGCAAGCTGGAAGAATATAGAAAAAGTGGCAAGTGGGTGGAAAGGGTTGAAGAGGGGCGTGTCGACATGCTCGAGCAAGAAGCAGGCAAGAAGGGAACAGAGAGGAAGGATTGGTGGAAGGGTGTCGGAAATATCGAAAGGGAGGAAATACGATCTGAATTAACCTGAGGTCACGAGGAGGGGAGGCTTGTGCACCCTGGCAGGGCTCGCCTTTGCCCTGGGCAGAACGGGATTGCATGTTGGAAGGGATGAGATACTCGGATCTCCGGGGCGAGGGCGGTGTGAGCGTGACTTTTGATTGTTTTCCGATATCACGGCCGACCGACTTCGAATGTCTAGCCACCCCGTAGGGGGGTTCCGGGCGAAAAATAACGAGCAGCCAATTAACGTACCAGACGTGATTTCGCTTTAACGCTCGTTTCGACCCGCGGTGACAAGGGCTGCAACCCCTTAATCGAGGCTCTTGATATCGTACGTGGACGAAACAATCGCGGCAAAGGACGCTTAATTATCGGCCGGGTCAAATCCACGAGGTCGCGTCCCTTTCGCGTGCCTCCGACACTTCCACCCTTCTATTCGTTCAAGGAAGTCCGCATAAATTTCGAGAATTGGGAAATAATATAAAAAATACCAGAGCTTCCGCGATACCATACATGTCGGAGATATCATCGAGTTATACTACTTACAGGTACTTTCGGTTAGGATATCAGTGACATACGGTCCGGAAATCATTTCCTTCGGATAGTGGGATATTCGAGGGGTTAGGAATAAAAATTTCACACCAGAAGATGGTCCCGAGGCGACGGAGAAGTGACCGGAACTGGAGGGGAAGAGAGATGGAGATGATATACGCGGGCTAGATATCCTGCCACTGTGCAGACATCGTAATTTCCGGGGCTCAGGAAGGATTCTGATCTGTAGTAACAGAGGACCTTCCACAGACATTTACGAAGAACACACTCCGCGACTTTATCACCAGCGATTTTTGTGAAATGTTGGATGTAATGGATCATGCCCTCTTCCTTCTATCACGATCGGGTGTCTGCTTTAAAGCCGAGCGGACTTCCACTGCTTTATTGCTGGGGAAAATTCATTTGCAAATGGGAATCGGCGGCTTGCGAGTGAAACAATCCTTTCGTAGGGTGGGACAGTTTAGAGGGGATTCGATTTTAGAAGAGACTCGGTAAAGGGTCGAATTTCGAAATGGAAACCCCGGCTGGAGGTTTCTTTAGGTGGCTGTACGTCGTATCGTTCTGTTTTATGCTCTCGAGTTAACCCGGCTGGTCCGTTGATCTCGTAAACGTCGCTGTATCCATTCGAATTTGCATTTCAAGTCGCAAGCACCTTATCCCGCGGCCGCCAGACTGCGACTTGATGAAATAAACCGGCGGGCTGCTTTTCCGCATACCCTTCGCGTCTTCGAGCTCCTTGCACACCGGGTGACCGACTCGACATTCATTTCACGGGCACACCACGATTTTATCGGTTGGTAGCAAATTAGGAATTTTAGCTTAGCTTGCCATTAAAATCCCTGTACAAAAATTAGTCATCTTTCGAACACCTGTCGCAAAGAATCTAGCAAGGTAAGCGTGAGCAAACGCCCCCATGATTTTTGAAGTGGCAACTCAAGGTCCTGACACTCTTGACTCACAAATTCTCCAAGATATTTAACCCCTACTTTCGTCTCATTCCCTTCCTCGCGGTGTTTCCGCAATTCCTGAGCAGGTACTTTATTTATTAGTACTTACTGTACCGCGCAGTTTGCATCGTATTAAATTAAATTGAATTCGAACGCAATCCAACCTCCCTAAGATCATCGTTGTTCCTAACGACTCGGGATATCAGCTCCAAACGAGGTCAGAGTAGGTTACCTTCGCCCTTCCGACCGTGAGGACTTTATTGCACTTTCCTTAATGCTCGTCCAGGTTATTCCAAGATCAAACTGCCCGACGATGGGAACGTGACTGTCCTACTACAATTATTTTTAAGAGACACTCGTTGCACGTGTTCAGAGAGGTGATAATTCGATTGGGTTACTGAATATCGAGGATACACGAGGCCGTCCAAACGACTTTTCTAACTCGATCTCCGGCCACGACTGATGGCCACCTGTTGCGCAAAAATGTGCGTGTATTGTGCATTTGCATAGCTCCTTTGTCTCGTTCGCCCGTTCCTTTCTCCTCTCCTCCAGGGAACAAAGCGCGGATTTGTTGAGTCACCGCGGGGCTTCCGGTCCAGTCGATCACGAAACGCCGGTGAAAACGGCGTCGCACGGACTATCTTGACTTCTCCACAGAATTACCGAACACTCGCCTTCGCTGCGAAGAGACACGAAATTAACTCCTGTCCTCATCCACTGCGTTCCTGTCTCCACCCTGCCACTAACACGAAGCAATATCCCGCTAATCCCTCAGCCTAGATTACCCACCGCGTAAGACCGTTTAATTACCACACGCGGTGCGAGCAAAAAAGCTTCTCGATTTCTCTTAACTCGTCCACCTACCGAGCCACGAGTCCAAGCTTTCATCCCATGAATTTACGACCTTGCACCGGGGCCTGCTCCACGTCCCCCAGATTACGTAAAACGCAATTAGACGGCCACCAGTCGATTATCGGGCGTGAGCCCTCCGAGTCTAATCTCGCGTGAAACGCCTGCCCTAATTAGAACAGTTCCGGGGAAACGGGTGCCCTTAGACAGCGTAGATATTGAAAACAAGAGCGAGCTCGGCCGCTCAAAAGCAAGATTCTAAAGAACCTGGCGATCCGCGAGTGGATTATGCGTAGGTGTCGCAGGATTCGTGAATATTAATGGATAGTGGTTGGGGGTCGAAGAGAGTCGGGTATTTTGCTCTCAAGGAAACGTGATTCTTCGCGATTTTTAGAGATTTCTTCTCCCCCGAAAGATGGCAAGACGAGTATTGCGCATCGTCCCAGATACGCTTGCCATTTCCGTTGGCAGTTTCTTCGCGGGACACGACTGGAACATGAGGCGGGCGAGCTGTCGGCGGCACTTGACGTTCCTGGAGGCGGGAGCACGCTGGAACGGCGACGTATATTGCGACGCTCTCGATCCTGTTCAACGTATCGACCCTGGTCCTCGCGAGAATTTATAATTCCGCGGGGACACCGTGTATCCCGCCCCCTCTGACGTTTATTAAATCCTTTATCGAGATTCTGGGACTCGGTGCTCTCTACCCCGACGAATAATTCCCACTGGCATCCGCCGTGAAACTTTCCATCGTTCGCGTTCTTTCAGCAAAGATTCCAGCGAAGAATACGCGTAGGCGCGGCATTATCGAATCGGTCAGCGAAGCGAGAAATGGCCACGCTTAATTAACCGACTTAATGGGTGGACGCGAAATTATATCACCCCCGTAAGATCGTAAACAAACGAGGGAACTTCGTGCCTGTTTATCGATCACGAGTGTCCGTGACTAGTCTGGCCCTTAAATTATTGCTCCCCCTCGATAATTCCAGCGACGCGTCCACAAACTTTTCTACGACGATTTTCCTGACCCTGTCACCAACGTCCGGACGACTTTTTTTTCCATTCCCAGGGACGGACTTGGAGATTCAGCGCTGCTAGGCTAACAAGCATCCGCCGCCCTTTCCACGAAATGTTATTAGATATTTTAATTTAAAACAGTAGAGACAATTTTGGGATTAGGTAATTCAATATGACAACTCAGATATGAATTACTGCGAATTTGCTACACGAAAAGAAAATGAATTGTTGTTGAAGTTGTCTGAAGCCTTTGTGTTTAAATATTTCTCAATTTCTTTCGCCCAAAATTTGCGGTACCAGAAAATTTTCCGCCCTAGGCTACACTCTACTTAGCCTATATACAAATCCTATCGTCCACGAGGATATCTATTGGTACGAAAATAGCAGGGATACGTGGAAGTTTAGTTCCACGTAGGAATAACGATGGTTAATAGGTCGAGGCTGATAATCACCTAATTGCTGGCATACAGTTCGAGGGCTTTGGTTCTTGGAGGTCGGTGAAATTCAACAACTTCCGCCCGGAGCAGTATTAGGATCCTCGGGTCCTTTGAAATAACTTGGCCTCGTTAATTTCTCGCGTGGGACGATGTATATTAACGTGGCGGGTAATGAAGCCGCCGTTAAACACCTGGGTCAAGAGTCAGGGTTGGCGTAAAGGGGGGCGATAACGCGCGGCTCCGTTAATAATTATCAAAAGGTGGACGGTAGGGCGATCCGAAGATAATCCCTCGCGATTTTTCTGGAACGCGGTCACGTAGGGGGTGCGGAGACGATGGGGGGAGTGAAATTAAAGGGGGTGGAGGGGTCCGAATCTTTATCCCCGCGATTTTCGTGGCGACGAGGTCCCAGCATCGATCGAACAGCAGCGCGGGCGCCCGCTCTCCGATGGGTTGGCTAAATTTATAGCCATTCGAGGCACAAAAGCGTCGTCGAATTATCTCTGGCGTTCCGCGAGCGGCCACGGATCCGCCCGATCCACAGGGTTTGCTTCGATTTCACAGGCAAATGAATCTAGCGCGTTAAAACAATCACTAATTTACATTTGGCTTCGAGGCAATCTAATACGAACCGTCATTGACTTTCCCGAGCCCGACCATCGATTTTTCACCGAAGCCGGGACTTAATCTCGAAAACGTTGACACTGTGAAGTATGCATGTACTTCGTGAAAAGCGGACTCTGGGAGCGTATGATCCCCATACAAAAGCCGGGACACCCTGTGGGTGGGATCGCTGGGCGGAACGCTCGAATCTGTCATCGAAGCTTTCACGCTAATCCGTTCTGGACGGCGCGGCACGGGGCTTCCACCGCTTGTATTCGTTAAACGAGCAGTCTAGGCGACGCGGGTGGGCGCACGGGGCGCCGTTTAACGGCCAGCGCGCGATGGTAATGAAATTTACATCGGTGGACCGACGTTATGTAACACGCCGTAATCTGCCGTCCGGACGGATGCGAAATGGGGCTCGCGTGCCGATTTCCGCCCGGCGCCGGGCATTTCGATGGATCGATACCGCGAAACTCTTCTTTTTCCCGTCGCCCCTTTCCTAACGACGCGCTTCGTTCCCCTGTCGTTTTACTCCTGTAAATCCGCGCGAGGCCCGTGCCGCGAAATGAAAAGTGAGGCGAGTGACGTGCGAGGACGAAGGGTTGGAACGGGGCTGAATCGTGAATTGGGTCGACCGTGCCTGTTCGGAGATTTTTTGATAAATAATTTGGGAAATAATTTAGCAAACGGCTAACCCTAGTAGCATTTCTGGTTGGCCAACGGTAGCCAACAGTTGGGAATTACTTAGTTGGGATATAGTTAGTGTTTTGCCTACAAATTCCCAACATAGGGCCTACGGCAAAAAACTTACAACAGTTTGCCAACGAATATTCAATGTTGGGCCTACAATTATAATGGTTGGTTAATTAACAAAAAGTTACGACAGTTTGCCAACGAATATTCAATGTTGGGCCTATAATTATTATAGTTGGTTAATTAATAAAAAGTTACGACAGTTTGCCAACGAATATTCAATGTTGTGCCTATAATTATTATAGTTGGTTAATTAACAAAAAGTTACGACAGTTTGCCTACGAATATTCAATGTTGGGCCTACAATTACTATGGTTGGTTAATTAACAAAAAATTTACAACGATGATTAAATGTCGTCTTACAAACGACAAAAAATTTGCTACATCCAAAAACCTGTTATTATATTCCATGTTGAGATTTTTCTTTTCTTATTTATAAATACGTAATGAGGACGTCTGTCTTGAGACGAATGTGAAATTTTAAGGAATGAGTCTAAAGGTCGAATGATGCTATTTTGTAGAATATTTCGCGTCGCTGCGCAGTTTTTATAAACAATTAATATTAGTTATGTAACTAGAAATTAGAATTGTCTGCAAGGAAATGTGTTGGGTAAGTGGGAACAGCGGTTGCTTCGTAAGCGGAAAGTTTGGGTTCGATGCTTCTTACCCCGAATTTTTTTCCTAAGACGTGTTTACAACGTCTTTTAACGTTCTTCAAGATGCCTGCTGGACGTCTGTACGACGTGTTTTAGAAAGAAACTGTTGGGCTTATGGAAAGAAACCTTCAGTTGGGCCTATGGAAAGAAACCTTCAATTGGGCCTGCGTTGGTTACAATCGTTGGCCCATTTAAAAATAGCGCGACACTTCAACAGTTGGCCAACGGATTTCACGTCATTGGCCCAACAAAGTCCCAGCAAATAAATGCTACTAGGGAAATGTCTGGTTTCTTTCTAGTTATTAAATAATTGGTGCGTAATGAGAACGGGGTGTGTGGAAACAAGGTTCGTTATTAGGCATATCAAGACTGATCTAGTCGCGTCATTCGATATTCCGCTCGAATGCACTATGGGTAAATGCGCACAATGTCCTCATTTGATGCATCTGGTTCTCCACGAGGTCGATGAAATCATCCACTTGACAGAAACGAAACGTGCATTCGTAGAATTAGATGGTATACACTTCTATGCCTCCAAATCGTAGATGTGGAAATATAAACAAGAAAAAAAAAAGAAGCTTAATTCCCTATAGTCACAGATGCTCACCAAAGAAGTGCTTTAAGGGGGTATACCGTTTGAACCCTTGGAAAATGTGCACATTTTGTGGATTTTTTTGTAAGTCAACGGCTTGATGAAGATTTCCCGTTCTTTTACTATGTTTACATAGTATTATGAACTACTTATAAAAAAAGTTTCAGTTAAAAAACTATTGTTTTTCGGAAGTTATGGATACATATCCGAAAGTCTCTCGATTTTAGACGGCTAAACGGTGGGCGTAAAAACAGCTGTACGCCGTGTCTGAATTAAAAAACAATAAAATCTTCTTATAAAGTATATCAATAGCTATCGTCCATCGGGGCCGATTTTGAAAATTTGGAAAAAAAGAGAAATGGTGAGAGATGAAAGGTAAAGTTCCATTTTTCTAAGAGAAAATGCCACCTTTTTTCTTTATAAATAATAAACGGGGAATCGGAATAAAAAAAGCCCTCGATGGGCGATGTGGAATCTTATTACGATCCTGCATGCAAAATTGGAAGTGAATTGGGCGAGTTTTTAGGCCCACCGTTTAGCCGTCTAAAATCGTGAGACTTTCGGATATGTATACATAACTTCCGAAAAACAATAGTTTTTTAACTGAAACTTTTTTTTCAAGTAGTTCATAATACAATGTAAAGACAGTAAAAAAACGGGAAATCTTCATCAAGCCGTTGACTTGTAAAAAAATCCACAAAATGTACACATTTTCCGACGATTCAAACGGGTATACCCCGTTAAGCACTCTATTCTACAAAGCTCTGCCGCGCCTCCGGAAGTTTCAAAGATGCCACCAGGGAGGTGAAACTTATAAAGTAATTCCACCCTGTAAATTGCACCAAGTGCTCTATCATTCTTATCTATTGCCCAGGTATGGAATTATAGAATGTTTCATCGAGATCAACTTCACGCACCACACAGTCATTCCTGCTAATTGCCCACGCTTGGCAATTAACCTTCCCTTGCGAATACCACCAGGACGTTCCCCTGGCTTCTCGCGTTTGTCGTCGTCGATCGCTCTATCGTCGGAACAATAAATGTTTTATCCATCCAACTTGATCTCTCGTGGACCGCTTCCGTCGTTTGTCGCCCATAATTCTGTCCCCTGCTTCCTGGGAGCGTTTCCCTTCCGCGGTAACAGCCGAAAGCCGGAGCCAGGGCGCCATCCAGTCTAGCCAAATAAAAGTTGGGTGTCGTCGTCTGGTCTCGAAACACCCCGAATCTCGCCCGTCTACCCCACGACGGGGAGCAGGGTGGGTCAGCCCCGCGAATTCATGAGTTTGCTTCTTCACGGCGTAAACTGTCCCCGCAGCTTTTCAGCAAAATAATCTAAGATTTCCACGGCATTTACTGGTGCTTCCGTCGAATATCATGTTCTTGACGCTAATGGTGGGTTTTGTGGTGTATTCAAGCTCTTCTGTATGTTAACAATAAAGGGTGACGCGAATTTGAAGATGAAAAGTCACTTGGTAGTCAGGTTCTGTTCCGTCTGGAGGTTTCCAAGTCTCTCGTGTTACTTCATGTTGCTTGTTACAAGCCGAGAGGTGGCATTTGCCTGTCATCGAACGGGGAACAGAAGATCTAGGTGAATCTCCTGGTTGCACACGAGAACTTCCTGCGAAGCTTACTCCCTTTCGATCCTTTCACGCGGATGGCTTTCAGTCTGCAGGCTCATTTAGGGAACCAGTTGACGGGAATTATCCTCGCTGACGCTGCGTTTCGTTGGTGTACTCCTTCTTACATTTATATTCGGCGTTATCATTGACCTGCTCTACTGGATCTTTCGCTAGGTTGATATTACGAGTGTTTGGGATCTTTTTAAGGATGTTTTATGTGTATGTTAAGCTTGTGATCGAGCGAGATTATAATTTCGTTCCGTGATACCGTTGGTGGCGTTGTTTCAGGTCTATTTATCTCCGGCAATATTTATACTTCTCCACGTTCGTGAATTCCATTCAGAGGGTAGTCGTTTGTCCCCGTCCTTTTATCCTCTGCTATCGTTTTGCCCATCCTCCTCACTCGTTTATCTTAACATTCAGTCCTTGACTTTCACTTTAGGAGAGCTTACGTCCATTTTCAGGAGACTTATCTCCGGGAACCACGTCGACGAGGGAAGCTCCTTCCTCTCTCCATCTTATTCTCGAGATTTTCAGATTCATCGAAACAATTCACTTAACAACTGCTAATTGTAGGTGTCTTATATAAGGAAAGACGAAGGAAATGGCGAAGAGGAATTGTTCGAGTGTTCTCGAAGAGCTGGTGATTTATTTCGACTGGAATAAGCTTATCGACGGATGATCTTATCGGAGAATCAGCGGCGAAGGGTTCTCGAGACACGGGCGATTGATTTCAGGAAGGAGTTCTTGAAGAACACACCAAAGTGCCGAGAAAACGAAGCAGAATTTTCGAGCCAGCCACACGACGCCAATCTTTCGAGTATTCTACTTAAACAGGCAGCATTTATAAGCAGACTTATAACTGATGCAATTAACTACAATCTAAAGAACTACCGCAGAGAATACCTTGAGAAAATGCCCCATGTAGAAGCAAAAAAAGGCCACATAGTGCGGCGGCGAAGGGGGAGCGCATAAGTAAGCAGAGGTTCCATCAAACGAGGAGCAAACATCCTCCCGTATCCTTCTGTCGCCTCGGGGGAGTGAATCGATCGTCCCCCAACTCCTTCGATCATCCCAGAATTCCACGAGACTGCAACTAACGTCGAAAGCCATCAGGGGCTTTCAACTACGAGCACAGATTCCTCTCGAAACGGGAAGGCGAGGAAAGTCCGAGCGTCTTTCAGCGAAAGCGAAGAGCGCGGAAGGTAGCGGAGATCCTCCCTTGTCCACCTATTCCTTCAGAGAGAAATCGATCGCTCTCCAAGCCGCCTCGATCCTCCCAGCACTCGGCGAAACCGAGACCATCGCCTAGAGCGACATCAGCCGTTCGATCTCGAGTGGAATCGCCGTCTTGTCACCCTCGTCGGTCGGAGGATGGATCTTCGAGGGACCGGAGAAATCGGAGGAGAGGAACGATCGGTAAAAAGCGGAGAGACAGGGGGTGGGGAGGGAGGGGGGGGGGTCTGAGAGGAGGGAGAGCGGTCGGCTGAAGTCTGGCAGGGGCGCAAACTCGTTTTGAGGAGAGGGCTCGAAGCAGCCAAGAGGGTGGAAGACGACAGGGGCGGCCAGATGGGCGGCGGGGTGGGGGGGTGCGAGGCAGGATTGGCTTTTCGCGAGCGTGAAACTCAGTAGTACGCTACCACCCACGCACGTAGTACGCACGTTCCGCTCCACGTGTGCTCCGGAAGAGGCGGACGATTTCTCGATTTCTCCGAGCAGCGAGGATCGCCCGGGCGTCGACGGGTCCTGGTGCCAGGGCACCCAGCTTCCGGCGAGTGAAAACGCAAAATTCGCGAGACTTGGGGGTGAAGCCCCCGCCTGGAAGTCCATCGATCCACGGGAGAGATCGGAGAACGGGGTGGATCGAGCAGGGGGCCTCTCGAGTCTTGTGGCGCGAGGCAACGCGGGATTCGAAGGACCACGAGCTCGAGGAGACACCGTTTCCATCGTGACAGAAAAGGAGCTCCTTTGTCACTTTTCCGAGATCACGCTTCTGGAAGCCTGGGGGAGGTGGTTGTTGGATAAACTTGGGAGGGAATGAGGCAACATCTTCGTCGAACGAGAACTGTGGCTGAAAGTGTACCAACGAAGGTCGAGCGAATGCTGGAGAGTCATCGAGAGGGACACCTGGCACCGGGAGGACAAATCTGCTAAGTCTGAACGTGAAACATGATGGGAAGCATGATTTTCTCTGTTGGATGAAGATCGAGCTTGAATACAGTCGATGGGACGGATCGAAGAGCTGCTTGGTTCTTGCGACCCTCGAGGCATCCTTCGTTTCATGGTGAAGATTTAAGATGAAAACCCGTCAAGAGAGGAGAGAAGCTCGAAGTCCCGCGCTGGCGACGCTGGGTCAACACATCGTCGCGATCGCGAGTTCTGATCGTTTCTGGCGACTTTAAGGGCGACGAGGGGATCGAGAATTGGCCATCGTCATCAACTAAGTCGTGAGTCTTTCTTCTTTACCCTTGGATAGAGATTAAGCACTACTCTTGCGAGATTTCTTCATCATTTCGCTTATATACGGAGCAATATTCTTCGGGGTAATAGATCATCGTGTCATTAGACTTCCCAGACGACGATCCTTTTAGTATATCGTTTTTTAAAAGAAATGATGTAAAATAATACCGAAAAATGATTACAGCCGATGAATCTAAATCGCATCCTTTGTCCGCTTAACGAGCAATGTTACGTGTAGCTTTACAAGTGGATTAATAACTCTGCACTAAATATCAATTGCAATTTGCATACTTACTGTATCGACGAAACAAAGACAGAGCATATTTAACGTGGAATCTACGTAATTTTCAGATCAGTCGACAAATTGTGATGAACAGTTTTATATTTGTAACGATGATACTGGTTGCAATGGAAAGATTTAGAGAAATGTTTGTTCTTTGCAAAATCATTCCAGACTTCCCTGCTATTCATTCCCCCCTCGAATTTTATTCAGTAATAACGATCCTCTGGTTGACCGAGAAAAATCACGAAGAAACGTTTCCCCTGTACACATTTCACAGAGTATTTTCGCCAAGCTTCAGGATACAAAAGTGTCGTTACCGCAGGAGTGTTGGTTAATGTCCCGAGATGGGTCAGATAAGAGATAAATTCCGGGGTGGTTGTGAACGTCCGTAGAGAAACTCAAGACCCTCCATACGAGTGGAATCACTACTCCACCTCGATGTCGAGCTTCCCTTTCGCCTCGCAGAATTTTTGTCAAAGTCACATCGCGTTCGTAATTGCAGACTGTCTCCAAGAGGAAACTATCTAACAGAGAGATCGACGAATTTCCTAGAATACCAGAACTCTAAAGTCCTATTTGCCTATTAGTAACTACCGTCATTTCCACGATCGAAGCCAGCGTTTCCACGCTGAAATTAATCTTATTATTACGGTCGAAGCGCGGCTCTCGACGATAGCATAATCTTTCGGTAACGAGGGAGATGTACGTACACTTCTCTGCATACCCCGCAAGTTCCACAACCCCAGCGATTAATACTCTAGCTTTGATATCGGGCAAGGATTATTACATGAAGGCTCCCGCTGCACAAGCTCGATTCAAATAATGTTCCAGCAAATATGAAAACGTTCCGTCAATAGTCAACAATGAGAATCTCTACCGATAGCAGAGAAATATAGAGGCAAGCCCCATTCCTATTTCCAAAGTTTCAGACGAATCTCCCAAGTGCAAATATTAAGAAGTAGATAGCCCATCGTTCAAAACCGATATTTACAAACTAGAAGTTCTAAAACAACCACTATTCAGCCTCTGATTGGGCGAACGAAAGCGTCTAAGCACGGGCGCCAGTCAGCCTTAAACGAGACGAAGAAAAATAAGGGTTCGATGTGCTCGAGCCAAAGGGTAGCTCGGAAGGAAGCTGGGATTTCTTTTTGGACGAAGAGCCACGGTCCTCGCATCCTTCTCCGCCTCACGAAAGGAATCCATCACCGAGCAGCTCCGTCGATCTTCTCCAAACTTCGTGGAAGTGGAACGACGCGCTCGACAAAAGCGTCTAAGGGTGGACACATCCATCTTCAAAAAGAAAGGCTCCGTAAAAGGAGGCAGGGGTCTTTGGAACGTGGAACAAAGGTCTTCTGTTCGCGCGACCGCGGAGATTTGGTCGTAAACCGATTTTTAGATGAAGGCAAGCACGAGGCCGAAGGATATCGGCGGCTGTGTCACATACGAAACGTTTCACGTTTTGCGCGAAATTACGCAACGATCCTCGCGCGTTATACATTGCTGAATATTGGAGGCGCGGGGTGCCAGGAGCTGCTGTCGCGTTACACTTCTCAGGAACGTAATCAAACGGAATGACGAGAACGTCCTGTGCAGGACCCGCGACAGCGGGCCGCGATATGAACGGATGACGAGCCGATTTTCGACGATTTTTCTTCCTCCCCCCCCCCCAGCTGTCGTGCACGCAAACGAGGGTCCCGGGCGCGATATTAATCCTCGCTTCGAATCACGAAGTCCCATTAATTAAATCCATCTATAACGAATAAAGTGCAGGTGCAAAGGTTAATCACTAAGACAATGCGCGCTTTATCCCTGCTTCTGCTAATTCTGTTACATTTAATCGCGTTACGTCCGCGAACTTCTCTATTCCGAGTCAAGCGACTTTGCCACTCGAAAGTCGAGTGGAACTTCGGTTCCATCTGGGTAACTCGCTTTAAGTAAGAAGTTGAAGCCAAGGAATACTGTTCCAGCCGGAGTCTCGACCCTTTTCCGCCACGACTGTTTGAAATTGTGTGACAATTAGGTATTCCATTGCGCATCTACGGCATCTTTATCACAGGATATTGGAAACGTTCTAGTTTCACACGGGAAGGAAGCTTGTTTTTCTCGTGAAACGCAGGAGGTCAAGGGTAGCATGTTTAAAGGGACGACAGGGAGCCAAGGGTTTCTTCCCCTTTCTGCTTTTATGGCGGACGAAAAATGCTGGGGCGAGTAGTTTGAAAGGCCGCGCGACAGAATGTGGGTTGCATTATAAAACGCCGCGATCAGCCACGGGGAACGGATATGACTGGCTTCTTGAGGGACGCGTGGCCCCTTTTTCGGGGCTCGATCAAATGTATCGGACGTTCCCGCCTCCTTTCATCGTCGAGCGGCTTGAATTACGAATGCATTCAGCGACCGATCGCCTGAACCTTCTATCTTTCTCCTTCAGCGATCTTACAGCGGGGGAAAATGGGCCGGCTTTTTAGCCGACGCTCCGAGATGAATCTTCACTACTCGATCGACTTCGACCGCTACCCGACGCGATCTTCCATTCACTTCTTGGATAAGTTCGAAGGGAACTTCGTGTAATTTTACAAAATTTGGAAGTTCTTATCGCGAATGGAAAGCGAGATATTCACATTGCACGAATTGTCTAAACGGAGCATCTTCAATTAAATTAATCGGTTTATCGAGGAGGTTTGTGAAAGGTGTCCAACGAAAGTTGGATCTCAAACGAGCGTGTCTTTGCAACAGAGAGATTATTCTCCGAGTTCTTCGTCGCTCAAAGGGGATGAAGAAGCAGAGGCATCCCCGTGGATTTCTTTCGCGACGGGTGTTGGATCTGAGGGAGCAGTCGTTGCAAAGAAATCAATGCAGTTGCAGGGAGCTTGGGTAAGAACAATAGCTTCCGATCGTGTCAAAGGATTTTCAGAGTGGAAGGTGTCTTCCTTCGCATTCGATATCGCGTCTCGCAGGTTTCTCCGGCCTCTCGGTCTTCAGCTGGAAGCCCTCTTAGGAAAACAATATCAAATGAAGGAATTGGAAAGCCAGCAAAGGGAGGAGAAAGATAATCCTTGAATTCTAAGACGGCGGAGGTTTCTAGCCGTAAGATGAGGGGTTTGTAAAAGTAATAGCAGCCAGGATACGAGTCACGAGTCCCTCTTCAAGGCGCGTGTAAATAGATGACAGCTCTTTTCAGCCCGAAGCATTCGCTCAGCAAAAGCTCCGTCAACGCGGAACGGTTGATCGAACATTGGGTTAGAGATGTCTTACGCGTGACGCGTCTTTCATTTTTTTCCGCGCCAGGTACCCACTACAATGCGTATCAATGGGAGCGTAAAGCTTGGCCGTCGTTAAACCGCGTATTAAAAAAGTGCGAGGGATTGATTGCGCGGAAGTTACGATCTCGAGCGACTGCTGCGAAGACGCCAGGCACATGGGTCTCGTAAAGTTCTTTCCCTATCGGTTCCTGTATCGTCGAGATACTAAACTTTCCATCCGCAGACACGGGAGACACGGAACTATCCGCTACGTGAGAAGAAAGTCGATAATATCGGAGGAACTTAGCGCGGTGTAGCTAGTAGTGCGGCTCAGAAATTATTCCGACGCGGCAGATTTATAGGTAGTCTGCACTCTCCTATCCTTTTTAAAATTACCGTTAAGTCTTGGTAAATAAATGGCCAACGAACGCTCGCAGCTTTAATCTCGATGTACCCTGAAATCCCTGTGCAGGCGTGATTCGAAATTAAATTCAGACGCACGAGCAAAGCGTCGAAACGAGTGCAGTGACACGGAAATTTCGAGCTGAATCTGTGATGGGATTGAGTGTTTGGAAAAAAAGGGAGAGGAATACAGAAGGTCTGCAGGGATGGTCGATTTGTTTGCGCTTCTTTACGCCCCCGGCGATGCAAATTGCCGTGGTATTTACACGGCGATTGGAAATAGGCCGCCAGGAAGCTCGCAGTTTTGCCCACGTGTCGCGGTATCAGCCACGCGCGACCGATCGCGAAATAAATACGAAAGTTGTGGCCTGATTTATGACCCACGAATTTCTCCGTTGATTTATGACGCTGCAGGGGAATGAGTCCGTCGCTGGCCAGCCGGGCGAGCTTTATTTTCTATCTGGTGACGGGTTCCTACCCGATGAAATTGTCAGTCGCCAGACAGGTTCGCGTTTGGATGGAATTTATATGTACCATTTCTTCTATTTTTTAAATATATTTTGAAACAGGCCGGAAGGTTTGACCCAGAATAAAGTCTGCTGCATTTTCTTCCATCGTTTGTATCGTCCTCGTTGAACAGAAATTCTTTGGCGATCGATAGGTGAGTAGAATAATTATAACACGTTCCTGGACGTTTCTTTACCGTGGACACAATCTCCGACGTTTCACTCAGCGCTCCGTCAGGCGTGAGGCATTGTTAAGTAGCTTGATTACTGTTCTGTCAGCCATTGTCAAGTAGCTCGATCAGTGCTCTCGACAATGCCTAGCACAGCACGGCGAGACGTCGGAAACTGCTCTTAGAGCAAATAAACTCGTCGGCATCGGTGATGGGGAACAAGCGAGGGGAGCTAGAGTGGATCCTCCTTCACCCCCTGCTTGTGTCGCGGATATTAGCGGAATTACTATTCGCGTTGGGAGGACACAATCGTTACTGGTCGCACACTCCGGATCGAACATTAATTATTTTTCTCGATCCCTCTCCAGCGCTACTAATCCACTTCTACCCTCGCCCTTCAGACGATTTCCATCCCCAACGTCCAGCATCTTGATACCATCCCCCAAAACAATTTAATTTGCCTCGAATCGAGAGATGACCCAGTTGACAGGTCAAACGTATACCCACACCCAGCACACTTAAACATCGCCAGTGAATCCTGAACCTTTCGTCTCCCAGCGTACGTTCGATGGTCGATAAGGATTTTCCAGCGTTCCGTGGCAATCCATTGTTGCCCTCCCCCTTCCCCCTCCGAGTACTGTCGGGGCTTTGAGGATTTACAGGATCCGTAGGTACATCGATGTGTGGCCCCTATACACCTCGGTGGACGGATTTCTCGCGGGGGATTTGTGTCGTCGCGGCCGAGAAATCCGTGGTAAAAAGGAGGGGGGCAAAATAGGGCTGTCAGCTCGGGTCCAGCCAGATGCCAGATAAGATACAGTCGAAGACGAGGCGGCTGCCCAACTCCCGATACGCTCTGTATGCCTAATCGGATGCAAATCGTCGACGTGACAGCGCTCGAATGCGGGTAACGTCGATGCCTGGGATCGATAGACTCCGCCACTGGATCTAAACGGGCGAGCAAACTGGGGGGGGGGGGGGGAGGGTGATAGGCGGGGAAAATGTATGGGCGAGCTATCGTTGCTCCGGGAATTTACATGTAAATAGTCCTGGAACGTCTTGATCCGACGTGAAACTCTGGCAGTAAACGCGCGCGCGGAAAAATAGCAGAACGAACTGTGATGTGTATGTTCCTGACGTACCTAATCGAAACTTTCCATTGACGTGGATCGTATAATTCGGACGGTATCTAATTAAACGGGATGATGAATAGTCGAAGCGGCGGGGCCACTCGCGTGGGCACGGCGGATCGATTATTTAAATGTTGAAGTTGCGCCACGGCAAATAGGAATATTATGCGGTGGTCGAGAGGGCTTTAATATTGAAAGTGGAAGATTCGCTTGCTGGACACGTACAGGGCTTAGTTTCCCAGGCTTCTTGAGGGGACTCTTGTTTCCACGGCTCTGTGCCTCGCTGCTCGTTTCGCGGGCCATCGTTAATTAAAAAGCGAATCGAGCCGAGGTAATTGATTCATGCCTTTCGGCGTGATTTCTATCGAAATATTCAACAGGTACACCTTGGGCTTCCTTCGCCCTGGTGCTCGGACGGCACCGCCAGGAAATAAGGGATCGATGATTGAAACGTGCCACACCGCGGCGAAATAAATTTTTCAGACTCACGAGGATTCGATACTGTCGAGGACGAGGAGAGACCCGGAGTACGGCGAGGGGTTGAAAGAGCGAAATCACCCCCGGGGAGCCCTTTTGACCCTTGTCTCGCCGAGGGGATACGCCAATTATTAGACAACGAGATTCTGAAGCGCCTTTTGGGAAGCCCCCTTGACATTTCTGTTTGCCATCGCGCGCGTTTCCTGCGGTTGGCATTTATCGGTCCACGCGACGGCACTTCGGCACTCGATCCGAGATATTTCCAGCGATTCCGGACAATCCATTGCACGAGCGGACGACATTATGTCTCGAGGTACAGACGGTCTTTGAATACGCGTGCCACGGACTTCAAAGCGCTGGGGTAAATAACTGAGACGTCCAGCTTCTTGCGGCTTGTTTCGAGTGAATCGAACGTTTAGGCGAGAGTCGTGCAGTACCGACCGCTTTAAGTTTTTTTGTTAAACCTTGGGGTAGAGTCGATAAAAATCAGAAATTCAAAAACGTGTTTGTAGTATAGATGGAACTCAATAAGAGGGGGGAAATTATTTTTGTCAAATTTAATAATAAGAATTGATAATTCGCGAAAGTAAAAAAGTTGTAATTTCTAGGAAACGAAAAACTGTCGTCCAGTACCGACCAACTATTAAATTAGTAGATTTTTAGGTCGAAATGATTAACAATGTTAATAAAATGTACCAATTAATTGGTACAATAAAAGATTTTTTAAAAATTTTATTTGTACAATCTCGCAAGTAAAATAATTAATATTCTCCTGATCTGTGCATTCGACGTGTGCCCAACCGCCACATTCGATACACTGCGCCCAATCTTTGTCAAATGATTCCTTGCAAACAGAGTTGGGCAAAATTTTTATTTAAATAAAATTTCGAATAACGGATAAAAAAAATTAACTTTATTCGTCGAATAAAAAAATTAACTTTGTTCGTCGAATAAATTCTCATCGAATAAAAAAATTAACTTTATTCGTCGAATAAACTAAAGTTAAAGTAACTTTTATGTGATCCTTATTTACATAATTATTTATTTAGTTAATGCCCAACTCTGCTTGCAAATAACACACTGGATAACTTCTTCATTAAATCCTAGCTTCCTGTTTGTTAGGTTACCATACCTATCCTTATTTACTTTATTTTTCTACGGGAAAAGGTAGAAGGAAGGCTAAATGAACATCTTATAAATTAATCTGAGTTGCTAACAGATTGAACTTACAGATAAGAAAAATTTGGTCTCTACTGGTTGACAGAGTCTGTTGTTTGATACTGCACGACAGTTGGATGGTCGGTACTGTACGGCAAACACAGGGAAACATTTTAGATCGTGGTATATTATGTATAAAAAAATATGGCAAAACTAGGACGTTTTATTAAACTTAATAGACTAGAGATAGTATACATAATAGATCAAAATCATTTACTTACACGAGAAATAAAAGATCAGCTTTAAAAAATAACTTTTAACCCACTGAATATCAACGTATGTATACGTTTAATGCCTCAGAACATCGAGAGCAATGGAGTAAACAATATGGCCCCCAAATAGGGTATAGAGAATTGTGATTTTCATTGGTTAATTGAAATAAAGTGCTAATATCTGGTCGAAATAGCGAGAACTTAGGTCAGCTACGTAGCTTTGGTCGGTACTGCACGACTCTCCCCTACTGTTCGCTTACCAATTCGACCGTTTGAACTCACCGTCCCAAAGTGTAATCTCGAAATTACTTTTCATAGTCCCCTTTACTGTATCCAGAAAATTTCGTTCGATCAGCTTGTATTAAGATAAACTTTGTACTCCTCAAAGTCTACATAATATACTGGTTTGAAAATGTTACTAGGTATTATAAGATCTGTGTATCAACCGAAATACCGAGGCTCCTTTGCAAGCGTTCAATATAAATTCCCGTGTCTCGTATCTTGCGGAATAGAGCGTGACGCGGATGGAACATAAAGATAGAGTTTCTATTTGGTAGCTTTCGTTGTTGGTGTCGCACAATTTAGAATGAGTTTTGTGTTCCTGTTGATTTTTCGAGGAGTATTTCGTCAGGGAAGCTGGGTCCAACGATCGACTTTGCATTCGATTAGTTCGCGCTGACGTCGCCAAAGTAATCGGTCCATCACCACGCGAAATCGAGTAAATCGAGTAACGTGTGTCGATCGGCGACGCATTTTCCAGGCCACCGATGTTGCGAAGTCTACCTGCAAGTCTGCTCGATCCATACACCGCAACGACGAGAGGGGAGCCCGAGCGATAGGAAGTTTCGACCAGGACCCTAATCCGAAAACTATTCCCGACGACAGGGAACGTTGATAATCCAAGTTCGACGAGTTGACAATCGCGGGTTGCTCTTTGCTGTTTCTCTGTGCTCGACAGGTCACAACAACGCCCAATGTTCTGCGAATGTATCGCGGGGAATAATCCTAAATCCTGCTGAATCCCCTCTTGGCTCAAACAATTCTATATTCGTGAATTATATTCGTAGAAGATTCTTTGGATAAAATATTCCGGAAATTGTCCCTTTGGAAAGGAACACCACTTAACTTTAAAGTGGCAAAGTGTCGTTGCTGAATATAAAAGTGTTTAAAAGAAGAATGACTAAACGACAAGAGCGTCTTTTCCTATGGAAATTCTCATAGAGAGTGTTGACATAAAAATGGTCAAAGAACCATTTTTCTTCCTAGAAACGAGAATGATGAAATGCAACCTATTCGATCATCATCAATCGTGAGTCGAAGGAATCGTTAGATATTCTTCGTAAACGAAAAACAGCAGCCACGTGCTTCTCGAGAGCGTAGAACGTAAGTGACTAGATCGATCACGCGTCAGACGGGCTGACCAAAGGCGGGCCATTCTACTTGCGCGGCTCGTGGTCCCTCTGAACTCGGTTCCAACGGGAACGATTAAAAGCAACGTCAACTTGGCAGCACTAATTGAGTGGCACCAGCCCAATATCACACTGCGGTCAGATTTCAGTTTTAGCACAGCACGTTGCTGGCTGGCGACACGTGACCCTTCCTTCGCGATATATTGCTGCATAGAACGAGGGAAATGAAGCGCAACTCGCGACTGCTGTGCAGGAAGCCACAAGCTATACGATTTATACGAAACTTCTAATTACAGAGCCACAGACGAATACGAAATTGACTGAGAAATTTTACAGAATTTCCCGAGGCAGCGGACGGAAAGCGTGCTTCATGCAAATTTCAAGCTCCTCCAATCGAATTTATACCTCGAGTATCTGAAGGAACGTCAGCCAGCCAGAGTGTTATTGTCCTTCGTAAAAATTGAATCCGGGTCGCGGAATATTACGCGCCCTTTGTCATTGAAATTCGCCCCAGGCTCGTGGTAATTTGCAATTTTTTCGCATTGCCGCGGGACCCTTCCCAATTTCATTCGCGGGGTTCGAAGAATTATTAGAATTCGATACCGCGGCGCCCGCGATCGTCCTTCGCGGTTGTCCCGCTTTGTATCTTCAGCTAGCGAGATCCGTCTGGTGGAAAGTGTCGCTGGAGCGAGCAGACGACGGCGCACTAATTGAGTTTGCCGCGGAGTCGTCGGCGGGACGACGACTTTGCACAACGCCCGACAACAATATGAATTGATTCAATTTGCGTGGCACCACGGCTTCCCATTGCCGAAGAAACGGCCAGCGGAGCGTAATTTCGAGCTGAATTTCCCCTCGAGCTTTACCGTCGAGCTCCGATTCTTTTCATCGTTATTCCAATTGTACGCCGGCAGTCTTCTTCGAGTTTCAGGGACGCGAAAATTGGCGCAATTTTAAATACGAGTTCCTCGCGATTCGATTTAAGCTCCCTCGCTGTTAATAATATTCTTAAAGGGAGGCTTTTGGGAGTAGAATTTAAGGAGCTCGACTATTCTTAGAATCTAAGGTCCAGTGAATCCTCCACGAAGTTTAATGAAGTTTCAGGATTCAGGTGCTAATTTCTTGCTAGTGTGGTTGACCCATTCTAACCCAGTTCCTCGACGTGGTAGTGTGTCAATGAGCTGCTTTGAGGGATGATTAGCAGAGTCTGTTTATAGACTCTGCGTTACGATGTTACAGAACTACCTCCGATTTCTCACAAAAATTATTAAAATATTATCGACTAAGTAATTTCTAAGAACAAATCGAATTTCAATAGTTATCCCAATGAAATTCGTTCGCGAGAAATCGGTGACGATTTTAGAGATTAATGCCGAAGGATTTTATGCTGGACCGAGATTCGCTTTCATCCTTGAACGTGAAATGGAAAAATCACGTTCCCGAACAAAAGGATATACACGAATATGGCGCGTATTTAAAACGGAAGTGTTAGAGCGAGGCGCGGAGTGGTTTTGTGGGTGGTGCGGGGGTGGGTTCCGGCACATCGATCCCACGGGTGCAGTCTGGTAGGGCCAACCCTCGTGGAAGGGTGCACGCCGATGAGATAGCAGGAAATTGAACAGTGCTTTCACTTGATAGTCAGCCGAAGTGGAACTGTCACCATGCGCGTACCATCTATTTGGTTAAACGGCGCGAGCACTATCGCGGCTGTGAACGATTTCGCGTCTCGTCTAATCTGTTCGCCTTTAACCGAGCCACCGAACACGCTCGCACCCTTTTATGTGACGATATTTGTGCCACTTTCCCAGTTCTTCGTACCGATACCCTTTCATTAATTCCATCAACACAGTAACTAGAATTTGGCTTCTGCGTTACACCATACATTTCGCTTCTGTGAAAGGATTCGGCTGCTAGAATCGAATTTGAAAATTTCCCCAGAGGACACGCTGCATTTATTCCGCGGCGCGTCACTTTCAAATCCAGCGAAGCAATTTAAAGCGCAGCTCGGTTAATCGCGCGAAATAATTAACTTCGTTAAACAGCCATGCGCTTGCCCATTTCCCCCCGAGCTATTTTCTATCCCGCCCATTCGCCGAGCATTTACAGCCTTCAGTTGTCACGTGTGCCTGATCATTGACGAACGACTTTTTATTATTGATTGCAGAGATTAAAATGTCCGAAACGGAAGCTGATGACGGCGATACGAGTCCCACGCGTCAGCCGAGGTAATTAAAAAGTGATCCTTTTCAATGTAGCCAGCGAGGAGGGTGCTTTAAAGATTACACAAGCGACCGTTCAGCTCTGCAATTCCCCTGAAAACGCGCGCGAGCCTCCGCGCCCCGGGAAACTTTTTAAAACTTAATCGTGCTTAATCCGTTTACCTTTCTTATCAGCCCTCGGCTCCTCCCCCTTTCCCCGCTTTCAACACAACGGGGCTGAGCGTACACGCGACGGGGGGGGGGGGGGGGGCACGCTTAATCGCGAAGACGTGTTTCGAGTCCACACCCTCCCTGTTTTTATCACGACGCTCGTCTTTGGTACGAACTCGAGCCGTAATTATTTGGAATTCCAAGCTTCCATAATTCCATTCCCGCGGATGGTTTCGTGGCGGTGGGCCGCGAAGGAAGCCTCCCCTCCCCGGTGAAAGGGCGCTCGCCGCATTGAGCTGTCTAATTAGCGACTGTGATCCCTCGAAGATACATTGACGTTAAGAAATTAATATTCCCGCGGCAGAAGGAGCTTCCTCAGAAGCAACGTCGTCGCGATTGATTGCCACTTCGGACGCGCACTACTCGCTCACCGTCGCCCAACCTTCATTTTTGTGCATTTCAGACAGAGTAGGATTCACAGTGTCGGTCTGCCGGCCCGAACATCCTTGCTTCCGGAGCCACCGCCCACCGGAAGTGGAGCTCCACCACCGATACCTCGACGCCATTCCGCCACACCTGCGGTAAGTCCAGCCTAAAACGTCTCGCTTTTCGAATTAACCAACGACTGGGGATGTCGGAGCATTTGTTAAAGCTGCACTTGCGCCACGAAACACGAAACAATGCTGGGTGAACAGACACACTGTTACTATTCGTTCGGTCCGAGGTATCTTCTACCTCTATCACTTGCAATTCGAGTCATCTAGACAGAGATGGGCCAAATTTTCAATTAAATAAAATTGTGAATAACATGTAAAAGTTAAAAAAAATTATTCGTTATGTGTCGAGTAAAGTTAACTGGGGTTAAAGTTAAAGTCGCAGTTAAAGTTGAAAATTTCATTCGACGCTGAAGTTGAAATGCTCGACGAATAAAAAAATTAACTTTATTCATCGAATAATATAATCCAAAGTTAAAGTAACTTTTATTCGATCCGTTATTTAAATAATTTTTTATTCAGTTAATTCCCAACTCTGATCTAGTCTCCCTTTCTAACGACTCCCGTCATTCTTTCTAATGAATGCCCTACGTGATTGATTCGAGTTGCCATGAAACAAGGGGATCCATGCTACATACTTAGAATATCTCTAGATCGTGGATCTTTGCGGTGGAGAGAAAAGGGGTACGGACGGTTGGAAGAATAAAGATGCTGGGTCGACCCCCCGGGCTCCTCAGACGCGAAACTAGTTTTCCGTTGAAAAGTTGCGGTGATACGGCGGGTATCAGGGCGGGCCGCGCAATTTCCCCGTAGAACTCGCCACCTAAATCACGAGACTAAAGCCAGCGGTTAGCGGCACGCCGACACTTTGCGAATTAACAACGGCAGGGTGAAAAGCGACGGCGTAATCTCGGCCGGGCGGACCCCGTTTCTAAGTGCTCGTATTAAATCGAGCAGAAGCAACGAGACCTACGAGACATCCTCTCCTCCAAGCTTTGCGGGACTCGTTCGTTCGCTGCTCGAACTGGCCCGCTCGTAATTACCGGGCAAACGGGGGTTTAATGGATCAAGCTGCAGCGGGGCCGGTTTTTCGTGCGGCAACGGCGAGCCTGGACACGGCGGCGATCCTCGCCAACAGACACGTGCACATCCGCCACACACCGTACATTCACCACACACCAGTCACTTGGGAACACGCGGAGTCACCCCGTTAGCTAAGACGCAAGTATCTCTTAGCCGCATCTTCTTACATTCGTTTCATTTAAACGCCACGAGAGGCTCGGGTATTGTCAGAGATACCGGTGGCAGACGAGGCAGTACATTTTTACTAGCGATCATTCTACTCTATCCACACAGTCTTCGGGCTTTGTACATTTACAATTTTAAGAGAGACCTGGGTAATTGGATAAAATGGAACCTGTTGATACCACAGGTAGCTCCGCCGCCGATTCCCCTGCGCCCCCCAGCGATCCCTAAACGACGGAAGAACGAGAAACCGATACCGATATCGACGAGGCAGGAGCTACAGCAGTTTCGACGTAAAACCAGCGACCCGACGCTCCCTTCTTCGTCGATACTGTCAGCTTCCTGGACCCGCGACAGTACCAACGAGAAGCTGGTCGACCTGGACCCCTTCAGGGCTCAGGATCAGCGAGTAGCTCAGGATTACACCCTGAGCTTCCCGCGGAAAGAGAAGACAAACGAGGAGAACGACTTCGTCGCGGACTTCGGCAAGGCGAACTTCCAGGGGGATTGCAAGCTCGGGCAGAAGACGAGCTTCGAGGAGCTGCAGAACGCTTCGCGCGATCTCGAGAAGAGGCTCCACGAGAGGATCGTGAAGAGCGCCGAGTCCAAGTTGAAAGATCAGCAGGGTGGAAGGGGCGGGCGACAGAGACAGGGGGGCAATGCGCAGACTGGGTAAGGATAAAGAAAATTAATAATTCATCGGTGACACCATGCTCCCAATTTCCCTTTAAGGGGGTAGTGGACTATTTCAGCTTCAGAAAATCGATTACTTTTTTTTTTACTGATTTTAAAATTCTTATTTTTCATGAAAATTTTAAAGAAAATTTCATGAAGAAATTCAAATAATTGTCGAAGTTGTAGCGGCGAACGTAATTGAGTGCACCGTCGAGTAACGGCCTCGCAGAGCGGTATTGGCATAGGGCACTTAACTTTGAAGCCGGTTTTTTCGAAACACCATGTTCAGAAACGGTGTACATCATAACTCTTGAATCAATGAATATTAATCGCTTAAAATTTTAACTGGAGCTGTAGAACTCCATTCTCTATCCTGTAGAAATTTCGCATCAACATTGGATGTTTGTAAAACATTTTATAACTGATTAAAGACGTTTTTTCCTGTAAAAATGTGAAAAAAAAATTGATTCGTGTGTAACTTCTACAATTTTTGTTCAAATTCATCGGCAAGTTTCCACACTGTAGATATTTGTGTATAGAATAATCACCTCAAAGCATTTTGCTGTGAGATGATTGGTTCACCTGAATCGATGTGTACCACCTGCAGCGGCGCGCCGTACACTATCGCGTTGACTATCTTCAACGATTAATAACTTCGATAATTTTATACATTCCAACAATTTTGTCTTATCGTAAATACTCGCAAACTTGCCCACAATAGATTGTCAAAAGCACGACTATAGCTATTGTTTGGTATCAAAGTAATTTAGCGCCAAAGAAACCAACGATTTTACGTATCCAATAGTCCACTACCCCCTTAAGTGTCCATTCTACGTTGCCGGTTGATAAAGAGACCTACATTCATGAATTTTTTTTCTAGAACTAATGTACAGATTTTAATTTTTTTTTTTGGGGGGTTAAATATTTATTATTCCTTGCTGTATGGAATCATATTTTTCATGTTTTACAAAATATAATTACAAATGTGTGGATTTAAATCGTAATGTTTGAGTTACAAGCACAATCTGTGCATTCATACTCCGAGATCAATCTATAGAGCACACTCGATAAACTCGAAGGGGTGAATTTGAAAAGTGATGAGAGCAAACAGACGTGTCACGTGACTATGCAAGTTGACCGAGTGTATAACAGAAGGTGATAATTTGCAGCGATCTATCCATCGATACTGCAGAAGCGCCGAAGATGCTTGCATGACAAAGTTGCGCACGTGGGCGCGGCTAGAATCGATACGACCAACATCGCGTAACACCTGTACCATTTCTTTCGACAGTTTCCTTGCCCAAGCGAAATTTTCTTCCTTGCTTCTTACAACCCCTTTATTCCTGGCCGTGCTTCTCGACGTGATTGCAAAGATATCTCTCCACGAGAATTTCTTGCCAGGCGAAAGCTAGCGTCTAAACGACCGAAGATTCGCGGAAACCATGCTCGAGCCCAGCCCGCGAGCGTGCTGCGAGCTCGACTCGAATTAGTAGCGCGATGCTACGGGTCATTACGCTTACGGCGGGCTTGCTAAACGCACCGTAAGCTTCAATTCTATCTCGAGGTTCGAGTAGACGTTCCGAGGGCACGTGTGTTTTAGAGTACGGCGAAAAGAGCTCGCCAAATAAAACTACCTCTGATATTCTGGCGGAGAAGCTTTCTCGTTGTCAAACATAGTGATTCTGTCAGCCATAATTTACTTAGAAGGAAATTGAATCCTCCCATTGGTACATTAATTCAGAAGATATCTGGTTTTAACGCAGCGGCTGTTAAAAATAATATACCGAGCAGTAAATTGGTGCTCGCGTACTCTGCAGGTAGGATAGTTTCTGCGGTCGATATTTTCTGGTGGGCGGACGAGAAATAAGCGTAACGATAACTGCAAGCCTCTCATTACTTCCGAAAATTATACGGAGTTAAACGTTTCCAGCGTTTCTCAGAAATTCAAAGCATGCCTAGCATTCTTCACCCCCTCCCGCTGTAATAACTTGCCGGGGCGATATCTCAAGAAAATGGGATAGTTCCAGGGCTGTCCCGTTATTACTAACGTTACATCTTTCGCCTTAAAGCCCTCCGCTCTGTATGCGCGGCAGGAGCTCTGGAGAATTTGTCCAAAGGCGAATGGGGTTGAAAAAATGTGTTGCAGCTGTAGTTCGGCTGGGGCAAATTTTTCAATAATTCAGAAGCAACGGGGGAGGGGGGGGGGGGGGGACGTTGAAGGGTTTAATTCAATCAGAAGTCCCTGCACGCGCGAAAACTTTCTTTTCCCTTTGCCCGTGGCGTTACGACACCCGCCGTCGCTCTCGACAGGCTTCCGTCGTCGAAGCTGCGGAAGGAGGGCAAGCAGGAGGGCTGCGAGGAGGTCGACGACGGGAAGTCTCGGGAAAAATTAGCCCCGTCTCGAAGGGAGCCGCAGGAGGACGAGACGACGAAGTTCGCGGCGCTGTTGAGGTCGCGTCGCGAGGCAGAGAGGAGATGCAAGTTCGAGGAGCTTCAGGCCGCCTCGAAGAAGCTCGAGAGACGGCTGCACGAGGAGGACGACAATCTACGCGCGATTAAAGAGAGGCCAGCCAGCAGGTAGATAAATTTTTAGTGGGTCGAGTGGGCCCTTGGCTGCGATACTGCAAGCTGTTAACTATAGGGCGTCCAATTGAGCTGCTTCTGTAGTTTTAGAGTATGCCCTGCTGAAAATGGGGCTCGATCCTTTTCGTTTATAATTGAACGATTGGAGGATGAAGGGTAACGAAGAATCTCGATTGTTTTACTTAAAAAATCAGGTTCGAGGAACTTCAGAGAGCCTCTCAGGACCTGGAAAGACGCCTGCATTCCGATCAGAGATCCTTGGAGACACCACGTGGAAAATACGACGCGGACATGGAGAGGGCGAGGAACATTCTCCAGCACAATTTCAGGAAGGAAAGGGGCTGCGGCGAGAAGCTGGAGAAACTGCCGAAGGCGACGCAGACGAATCTTCCTCCACCCCTGAGCGCAATTTCGCAGAGCCCGGTACCGAAGCCCATCAGCGTCAGACAGGACAGCAACGTCTCCTCGGACAGTTTCAGCCAGACGAGCTCGCCCAGTTATACCAGCAAGACAATGGAGGCACCTCTGCTGCCCCATAAACACAGCAAGGTTCCAGGTAAATGCGTTGACCCCGTTGCCGTCGGATTTCCGACGCCCTTGCTTCAATTTCCAGGACACGTAGAAGCACTTCTGCATCAATTTACGATACAAAGTTGTCGCGCACCTAGGTATATCCTCCTCGGAATGATCGAATAGGGTAAATCCGGGAGACGCGGTCGACCTCATATAAAATGGCTATTAAAACTAATATAGATATTACTTATTTTATCAGAATAAACCTATATGTTCAGAATTTTATGCTGATTTAGAAAAACTGGCCGATATTTGCTTTAAGACAATATTTACTGTAAATCGGGTTGAAAACTGAAGTCATGACATCTGACCACCTCTCCCGAGGTGCCGAGAGAAATGGTTTTCGTCGTTGGCAGAGACCACTCACATAATTATTCATGGAAAATTAACAAAGGATAAAGCAAAATTATTTACGAGTGAATACAACTACAGATTCATTGATATTTAATTTGTTTACGCTAAACTAGTAAAGAACACATCAAAGAAAAAGTTAACTACCTACTGGCGATTAGCAAGGCAAATGAATACAAAAGTGAATAAATAAACTAAATAAACAAAAATAATAATAAAATAAAAAAAAAATTAAAAAATCTAAACTCGTCCATCTCTCCTGTCTGCAGCGAGCGATGGTTTTCTCGCTAGCATTAAGAGGAATAGTTAATATGGCCAAATACTTTGGCTGTATTGTCACTCAATATCTCTACTATTATCCCAAACATTAAACGAAAATAAACATTGTAGAAGTATATTTTAAATACGATTCTGTACACCGTTGTTTGACAAAAGAGATTAAATGTAACTTCAATTTAGTACCTTTTATAGCCTATAAATCCAGAACAACACAGAAGGAAGCAAAATGACGCTATTCATTCAACTATTTGGCTTCTAAAGAAGTAATTGGTCTGTACTTATAATGAGTTTAATGCATTTTTACATATAGACTCTGAAATATAGCGACTCGACCAACTCTCTGGTCCGACCGCGTCTCCCGGATTTACCTATCATTAACGATTAAATCGCAACGCGCGCAAACGAGCAGAGATTAAATCTCCAGTGGGGAATCGGCACCCCCAGGCTATCCATGAATCATATCCACGAGCTGGTCCGATTAATACGTTCCCTTTGCGCGTCATTTTTCCCTCGTGTCCCCATTCAAATCCAGGGACCATTACGAAAGCCAGGCGCGGGGAGCAACGTGACTGGAATACTTGGTCTCGTTTAAACTGTTCCCGTTCCGTCGCGCTGCTCCAACTGACACCCAACTTCTGTAGCAAGGCGATTAATGTTAATGAAATTCTTCGTGAAATTCTCAGACAGAGCACTGGTGTCAGAGCCGGACAGCACGTCAGGAAGGACTATAACCAAGTCGACCAGCACCCCAGCCAGCTTGCAGACCATCGTCAGAGTTCACGGCGGCAACAACAACTCGCTGCATCACAAGGTAACCTCCAGAGTACAATTTCAATACGCACAGCACGTTACGTGATCGTCGGAAAGGGCTACGATTAGTTCTCCAATTCCACGTGACTGACTCCGTTCCTTGTCTGCCCCTTACGCAACCTCGGGACACTATGTATTACGCATTCGTGCGAATTAAGGGTAGAGAGGATTCCAAACATTGAGATAATGTCCGCGAATTTCGGTGGACGATGATCGGTAGACGTGAAACGCGAACATGCACCAGAATGCTCGCCTCGGTGAGCGTTATTTTGACGCGCGCTGCGGGACACAATCGCGGACAACTGGGAATAATCGTGACGTGAACAAATGTAGCCTCATTGGGCCCTGCGGAACAGGATAAACGAATCGCGGAACCGCGTTTACGCGGGAATCGATAAACGACTCCGCGTCATTTGCTCCTTTTATTCGCCGATCCGAGGGAGGGTAACTCGGCCGTGTTCCCCGCAGAATTACGCGCCCGATATCGGGAGGCCGTATCGAGCCTCCGCTACCATCGATATCATTTTATGCGAATGCTTTCGTTATTAACACTGAAAATAGACGACAATACCGCCGGGGAACGACGCGAAATCCCGGGCCGCGTATGAATGTAACGTTTGCACGACACATCTGCAGCTTAATTGCTTCGTTTTTCTCATCTTGCCCATTAGCTCGCGTTATTGAATTCTCTTTGCCGTGATTCCCGCCAACGCTTGTTGCTTTGATGTCGCTGGGAATGCAGTGGGAAAGTTGAAAACGGGGCAGCTACGGAGCGTAGAACCGAGCGGCTGACCAAACACTGACATGTTCTACTGTGGGCGTACGATCTAATTGTTTAGGGCTAAAGCTGGATTTTTCAAGCTTTTTCCTTTGACGCAGAGTGTACAGTGTTCTCTAATCACGTGTCTGACTAATATCACTCTCTTCTACATTCAATAGTAATCAATGACAGTATCGTTTAGTGAAAATGAGAATTCAATTAAAGCTGATGTAAAAATCTAACAGACAGCTCCAATGACGCTGCAGAATAAATTCCCTGTAGCCAGGCAACGTTTTCGTCCAGCCGAAAGCGTGACCGAGATTTTTATGCTAATGGCAACCCAGAAGGGTCGTGAACGCGCGTGAAATCCTTCGAGAGCTTCGCTGGAAAAATTCTGGACGCGATTTTCGCGGAGCGCGAGGTGGAGGATTACGTTCTCGGTTAATTTCCCTCGCAGGCTTGTTTGGATATAGGGGAGGTAGTTTTGCTAGCAGAAACTTCGCCGCGGGGATGCCGTATTAATGCACGAATTCGGTACGCGAGCAGTCTGTCGACGAACGAAAGCGACGCAATTTGTCCTTTGGTAGCGCGACACGACCGCGAGGAAATTATAATCGATATCGACGGCCTGGCAGAGGGTAACATACACCAACACGTGCACAATTGGGGTGCGTTGACTCCTCAAATACGGAATCTGTTGCGAACTAGCACGGGCGGCCGACATCGGGGGCTAATGTTTGCGTCAATTCGTGCGCCCATTAACCGGGGGAGAATTATATAAGCGGCGAGGCTTCTGGAATATTTCTCTAGTTAGGCAACCCTGTACCGTGGAAATGAAAGCGACGAATATATGCCCTGGTTCGACGAAGCGCCAGAAAGGGGAATATAAAGCAGAATATGCGAAGATCGAAGGGGGAAGAAATAGAAATATTTGAAAAAATTATTTACTTCGAGTAGACCTCGTTTATCATCCAACTCTAAGCTTTGATAGAAGGGGGAGATCTAAGGAGAACATCCTAATATTCCAAGCTCCATTACACAAGTCAAGACACTTGGATTTTCTTGAATCAAATATCCTTTCGTCAGTTTCTCAATCATTCACTGGAAGCTTTCTTCAGATCATCAGAGACATGACGAGCAGCCACTACGTGACCACTGGGAGGCTTCGCTTCAGGTTCGTCCAGGTGTTCTTCAACGCTGTCGCGCTTCTGCTCATCGCTGGAGGCTTGGCTGTCTACTTCAAATGTAAGTAGAAGCATCCTGTTCCTTACTATCGCGTCGTGCCCACACGGGTTCGACGAGACGGTTGCAAGGGGACTTGGAGTGAGCGTGGGAGTGAAAGGTTATCACGCGGAAAGCAGCCGTCAGTGATAAACGTGAATGTTGGGCGACGTTAGACGACGTGATGCACGAGCACGTACAACGAGAGGCTTTGTGGCGCACGAAAGATCAATAGAGCTCCCTGCATCTCTACGCTACTTGCTCTGAAACATCAACACCGACTTCTCGATGCACGCGCCGAGTTCGCTGGACGCACTTTCACATCGTTTCTAGAACAGCTATGAACGATCAGATTTTGATTACCAGGTCCAAACAGTGAAACTGTGAACAACGTTGGAAACAAGTAGCACTCGAGTAGCTCCAAGTAAATTGCCTTCCTACATAGCTTTTGCAATAACAGACAAAGGAGGGTGGAGAGTAATTAAAAGCCCACTAACGTCGGCTTCCACGAGCAGCGACAGCTACGATTTTTCATGCACATGTATCTTTCGTAGATTTAAAAACGAGTACGTCGACGAGCATTTGAAAGCCGTTGCAGTAGTTTGCCGAGTGCATCGGGCGCGAGGAACTTTAGTAAAAGAAGCGAAAGATGGAGAGGAAAGTAGAAGAAATGAAAGGGGTTGCAGAATTAAATACATAATAGAATGTGGAAGGTTAATTGACGCAGAAATTATCGCTATTTTACTTGATGATTGAAAGTGGCAATACTGCCATGTAAATTGATGTAATACCAGCGAATCATTTTCATTTGACAGCCACCTACAAAATACCAGAATGATCTGTGGACCAATTTTCGTGCCAAGAAGCGTGCTTGTATTAACGTAGTTGCAGAGTAATTTGTACAGGAGATAATGGGGCCGGCACGAAAAGGCCAGCGATTGATGCCGAGAAATTTTCCATTCTGCGGTCCCGTTGCATCGTTCCGCGAGATATTATCACCTTGGCGCTCCACGTTTAAATGGTGCTCTATAAATCACCCTTAAGTGTTTCAATAAATACGCAGCGTGGGATACTTGATACAACGGGACTGCGTATATTTTTCTCGCCTACAAGCATGACAGACAGAAACGTGTTATAATTCGCTGTACAGAAGTCGCACTGTACTGAACAATTCGCACCTGCGGCTGACATGTTCATTACAGTAGTTTCGAAAACGTGACTAGTGTTAAAGTTTCACGCATTTCAAGGAATTAAACCGGTGGAACAGTCCTTTCACAGTATCCTTAGGTATCTGGATCACGGATCTTTGACACACGTTTCTAGAAATATCTAGTCAGCTAGTAGGTTTTCTAAATTTTCTATCATATTTTGAATAGCTTATCCTGAGACCGTCATACGACTGGAGAACAAAACGCTCTTCCCCAACATGCTCGTGACGGAAAGATCGCCCCTGATCATAGAAGAGAGGAATCCTGCACCTGGAGTCTGTCTGCCTATAATAGTAACATTTTGCCAGTACCACAAGGTAAGTTCTCTATTTTCGACCTTCAATTACGTTTCGCAGAGCCGTTGATCAATGAATAGATCGGCAGTAGATGCTCTAGTGAAAGCAATAATGTTCTACTTCGATTACGAATCGCGCGAGACGATCGGCGCCGATTATTCAGCGCCCTAATTAAAAGGAAGGGGGCTTGATCACGCGTGTCGTTGGTTGTCGATCACCCAGATCCCGTACAACTTCACTGTCTTCCCGAATTACATGGGCAATTTCGGGCAACGGGACGCCCAGCACGAGCTCGTGCTTTACGACTCGGTGATCGACGTCAGATGCTACGAGCTGGCCGCACTCTTCCTATGCAGCGTTTTTGTGCCGAAATGCGGGTCCAGGGGACACCTCGTGAGACCCTGTCGCAGCCTCTGCTTCCGTAAGTAGTCTGGTCTTAAATTGTCCGGAGCAACATAAGTAAGAAATTAAAAATTCGAACGGAGTAACCGATGTTCCTTCATTTCTTTGATACTGCCGAGGCAGAAATAAAGTCGGACGGAGCTCGCGTAATTTTTACGCCGTGCTGATCATCGCAGTGAAGCCAGAGCACGAAGATTTTATAATAATACGGAATAGTTGAGAAAACTTCATTTGTGTTCAGAAACAAAGCGACGCTGCGGATTTTTCTTGGACGTGTTCGGTCTAACTCTGCCGGACTACCTGGAATGCGAGCTATTCCCGGAGGATTCCAATCCGGACGAGTGTCTCGGTCACCAGGAGGTCCTGGAGGCTGCACGAAGAGCGGAGAAACCCGGTGAGTTGTGCAACGATACTTTAGATCTTGGTTTCTTTTGATTTCAAAAGGCAGAGGTTGTAGTTGGAGTTCGCTTGGTTTCTTCGATGAGTCTTCAAGTGGCTTCGAAAGAGCCACTATTTACTCGCCGTAGAATTTTTCTTTCATCACATGCTCTTTATAAAATATATGTATAGAAGTATGAAAGTTGAGTTCCGAGGGAACCTTTCGAGTTTTCATTGGAAAGTAGCCCAATTTCCCGAGCGCTTAAGAAGGCAGACATCCTGAATTCGTTTGACAGACGAATGCATCGGAAATGAGCGCCGATCTGTTTGAATGGGGACGTCGAAATTGAAAGGCAGCGAAGGGAGGCGAAATTAGTCATTATGGACGAGCGATCGGTTCGAAACGAGCGTCCCTTTGTCCGCCGGTCACGGGCACCTCGTCATTTTCCTTCAAGGTCCCCGGCAGCCATTTATCCGGCTGCTGCAGTGGGGATAAGCGTGCTGGATAAAGTCCCGGGCATTTGATAAAGAGGTGGATAATCGCGGGATTAAAATAATCTCGCCGAGACAGCCGGACGACGGGCCAGAATATACCTAGTCCGCGATAAAACTCTGGGAAGACGTGGTCGTTTCCTTCCTTTCTCTCTGCTGTTAGAATTCTGATTCAGTTATCAGCCAGAGTTAAGACAAGGCTTCGTGGCTCGCGAGCGTTTCAGAATTTAAGCAGGAATCCCTTTTTATCAGAATTTATCAACAACTCGCCCTCCACAAACTAACGCTCAGGGCACGGTTTTAATTATTATTATTATTATTATTAATTATACGGCAATCCCCATGGTTTACAAAAGCAAAGACAAGTGCGATTTCCAGAATCTGAACAATAACTTAAACCAATAATAAATAGATAAGTGAGCATAATAATTATACCTAAAGGATAAACTAACTACCACCGTGTAGGTTATTAACAAGCCTATATAGTAGCGTCCTGGCCGAATTAAGGGAGCCCAGGAAGGGGTCCATACCGCTGAAGAATTGGTTAGCAATACTCATCGCTCTATTAATAGGGTCGCTCGCATAATAACGATATTTCGGTAGCCTCGAAACAAAGAGAGGCCTAGACCGCAAGTTCCTCACCGGAGCATTAAACGTGACTAAGGCCAGAAAGTCAGGACAACTTATATGGCCATTGATAATTTTATACAGACAAATCATGTCCGCAATATGCCTACGATCCTCAAGAGTGGCTAACTTAAGGGATGCAAGTGCCGGGCGATAATCATGGTCGGTTCTATCCATAGGATTACCAAGGGTACGTGAGGCGAACCTCAAAAATCTATGCTGCACCCTTTCAATAGATTTTATAAATTTAGCATGCCTAGGACTTCAAATGATCGAGGCATATTCGACATGAGGCCTAACAAGGGCAACGTATAACAACTTCAGGGTATCAATGTTCCTGAAATGTCTGGCAAACCCGGAGATAACCTACGGTTCTCATGGCCATATTAGTACAGCGCGCATAGTGAGGCCTGAAGTCAAAGCAGGGTGTTTTGCAGACTCCAAAATCGATAACCTCAAATACTTCCCTGAGCACAACATTATTTAAATAATAGGGGTGCTTCACACAAGACCTTGCGCGAGAGGCACTAACAAGGGAACACCGCGAATCCGGACTCACCGATTGGAACGCAACTTTGTGGATTTTTAGAGTGACTCAAAACAAGAAGAACGGTGTGTTTCATTTGGGCCCTGTCGCCCTTTAAGCGGGTTAAAACTAACCTCAAAGTCAAATTGGCACTTCCACTTTTTCCCGTATAACTCTCAAAGTACGACAAACAGAAAAAAATGTTTCAAACAACAGTTTAATGGCGCAATAAGCGCTGCAAACATTCGTTAACAAAATTGTGAAAAAAGTTTTTTCTCGGTCAGGTATTTCTTTCTTAAACTCTTTTAAAAAATTTGTTACTGCAAGTTTATAGCGCTTATTGCACCATTAAACTTTTGTTTGATACATTTTTTTCTGTCTGTTGTACTTTGAGAGTTATACGCGAAAAAGTAGAAGTGCCAATTTGACTTTGAGGTTCGTTTTCACCCCCTTAAAGGGCGACAGGGCCCAAATGAAACACACCGTTGTTCTTGTTTCTTGAGTCACTCTACAAACCCATAAAGTTGCGTTCCAATCGGTGAGTCCGGGTTCGCGGTGTTCCCTTGTAAGCACAACACACTTCGTCGTGTGCAGCTGCATCCTGTTCACCGTACACCATTGCTCAAACCATACTAAATCACACTACATACTGATGGCATCCTCGACTCCCTGAATAACTCTGAACAATTTCAAATCGTCAGCATACAAGAGGAAGTTGGTGTTCAAGAGAATATCGGCGATATCGTTGATAAATATATTGAACAGTAAGGAACCATAATATAATTATTGCAAACGGAGGAAAAGAAAGATTGATATGATGGAAGAAAAATTGTGCATAAAATGATTCCCATAAAGATCCAAGAGTACAAATTTAATTAATTTAATAATAACTGGGGTGTTGAGAATAGTCCACCAGTACTTTGGTTCAAATATCTTTGTATGAATTTCCATTGTTAATCATTTTTCATGATAGATAGACGCATGCTGAACCTTTCAACGTTTCGAGACGATCTGATATTAGTTTCTTAATTGTGCCAGCCTTCTTCGTTGCTCTTAAGCTTGCTTCTGAGCGAATTGAGTTGAACAGAACCAAGTGTCGTTTCAGTGGATTGAGTCACAGTGGAAATACGCGCCATTGGTCAGCCAGAGGGACGTAATTAGATTTACTCGTTGTGCGACTGTTATTAGATCGGGAACGGACGGCTTGTTCATTTCGATCTAGTTATTTCACTGAACGGTGAAAGAGACAATTTCCAGGAAAATGTAATTACTGACCCGATTTATCGAATTCCACGTTTGTTTAAGGTGCTCTACGTTGTTAAACGTACTGAAAACAAAGAGTGAAGATTCAATTATTCAATAACGTAGTGGGAAGAGTGAACCGAGCACTTCCAAAGCCATTATAATTGGAATAAGGCGATAATAACCTTCAATTTCTGAGAACCTGTTATTTTCAGTAGTAGTAGTCGGTTTTAGCCAGACCGCAGGAAAGTTCTATTATAGACCCAGGGTCTCTGATTGCATCCGAGTGATGCAATCGAGGATCGATCTAGTCAGTCTAATAAAACGATTCACTGGCGTTCGTGGTTAATTAAGATTAAACCGCGCGCTGATTACAGGGGGTGGTCACTCGGTTCAATATAATCGACCTCTGATTTCTCCAGTTTCTCACCGTTCGATTTCTTCTCTTTGCTTTCAATACCCCACCAATTTTTCTCTTTCTCGTGCTTCCGTTCTTTAGACTGGAGGTGTCAGAGAAATTTAGTGCCCTCTGCGATCGCCACCCCAACTCGAATTTACTAGGGGTTGAAAACGACCCGACTGACACGTGACTCGGAGTTAATGTCCACTCCGAATCGTATTGTTAGAGAATTTACTTCATTTGCCGTCGATTCCAATGGTGGTTGTAGGTATATCGAAATTACTCTTTAAAGGAAAGCCTGCCTTTTGTTTCGAAACGAGAGCATTTTGGTCGATTCCCAGCAGCAGTGACATTCCGTCCACCCTTTTATATTCGAAATTCAGCGAATGGCCAAATATCCAAAGGCCCATCGGGCGCAGGTGTCGTGCACGAAGTTTTGAAAAAATCCAGAAGAAAGATCGCTGGGAATTATGTAAATTAAGGTCGCCCTGTGTAATATCGTGAAAAGGGCATACTCGTGTCTCGCGTTACGTGTCGCGGCGCATCAATTTATATTATGATTTTGCGTGCGCTGTAGCCGTCGCCACGTGTCGCCACTAATGGAATCTTAATTGTAAAATCTATATTAAACGATCCCGCGGCGACCCATCTTCGGCGCCGGGGTGCTTTGTGGAGTTCACTTCGAGAGTGTATACATCTTAACCGGGTGTCACGGTACGGTTAAAGCGAAGAGACATTTATCAAAGATGAACGTAACTCTGATACAATTCTGCTGGCTCATATGCAAAGTGTGAAAAATACTTCGATCCATTAGGTGCCCTAAACCCTCGAAATTACACCACAATCGTTTCCATTTCGAGGAAAAAAACAGGCATTCCTTTAAAGATAAATTGACCTAAAATTTCCTATGGAAGACTTTTCATCCCCCACCCGTTTCCTTGCACGAATCCCTGAATGATACCATTCAGGGGAAGATGACGTCTCAGTGTCTGGAACAGAATGATTCTTACCCCGTTTCTTCTCGGACACGTTGCACGCAGTATGCACCAGTGGCTTCCAATGCGATGGGACCAGATGCATTCCGGTTGACTGGCGTTGCGACGGCCACTTGGATTGCGCCGATCACAGCGACGAGATTGGATGTGGCGAGTGCACACCCTCCTCCTCGCCCTCTGTCTCTGTCTTCAGCACGAAGATCGTGAAGAAGCCGATCTTAGCGAAGAACACGGTGTCCAAGTCGCCCTTACACTGCGGGGAGAGAAGATGCATGGCCGCCAGCCACATCTGCGACGGTGTCATGGACTGTCCGTGGGGCCAGGACGAACGATACTGCTGTAAGCAGAATATTAATGTGTCACTTAAAAGGTTTGATCTTACTTAAGCGTTGCAATCGAACACTCACCCTAGTTTTCGCGTCTCTGATTCCTACCTTCACCCGGCCCTTTCGTTCCCCATATCTCACGTCTCCCGCGGATATCGTTGCAGTGAAGCTGAGTCTAAGGAACGGGGACGTGGGCGAGGGACGGCTGGAAGTTTACCATGCGGAAATGGGCAAGTTCATGCCAGCCTGCATCTCTCACTGGGAACAGAACTCCGCTAAAACGATCTGCTCCATGCTGGGATACACGTAAGGAACTTTGCTCGTGAACGTCGCCTGGTCACTTTGCTCACTTGTACTTTCGTCATTCCATTCGGTAGCGGGTGTTTAGCTTTGTAACTATGAAGCTTGATGGTGGAATATTCCGTGTTGAATTCCGGGGGTCGATCGCTTCGCGTGCTTTTGAAATGGTAATTTTGATGGGGAGCTACTGTGACCGTTTCAGGGCTGTGGTCTCGTCCAGGCTGATAGCACGCGACAACAACGTCACCCAAAGGGACTCCGGCAGCCCGCAGACGAACCTGCTCAAGGAATTCCAGGAATGTATTACTGACCAGGAGGCTTACCCTACGGTGGAGCTCACGTGCTCGGAGTATGGTAAGGTATTCGATGTTCACCATTATCGTGTAGTAAGACAGTTGCCGTAATGCCACTGATCGCGCAGCTTGTGGACGAAGAAGGAGGGTGTACGGGAACTCGAGGGTGAAGACGAGAATCGTGGGTGGCGTGGAATCTGCACCTGGTGACTGGCCATTTCTGGCCGCCCTTCTCGGCGGACCTGAACAGATCTTCTACTGCGCCGGGGTTCTGATTGCTGATCAATGGGTCCTGACAGCCTCTCATTGCGTGGGGAAGTGAGTGGCTGGAAATTGAGAGTCGCGATTATTCACGTATGTCCCCTGGAATGACGAGCCTGCTGCTTTCAGCCACACGGACGTGTCAGGCTGGATGATACAGCTGGGGATAACCAGAAGACACTCCCACACCTATCTGGGACAGAAGCTGAAGGTGAAGAGAGTGGTGCCCCATCCGAGTTACAATCTGGACGTTGCTCACGACAACGACGTCGCCCTGTTCCAGGTAAATCACTACGCAAATGCAAATGTTAAGATGCAGCATAGATTCTAATCGACCTTCCATTTCCACCAGCTGGAGAAGCGAGTTCAGTTCCACGAGCATCTCAGACCAGTCTGTTTACCGACAGCCAACACGCACCTGATCCCAGGGACTCTGTGCACAGTCATCGGCTGGGGGAAGAAGAACGACACTGACTGTACGTGTTACTATTCGATCTATCTACGCAATTAGTGTACTTTAACTAGAGACCAATGCTTTCAGCGTCTGAGTACGAGCCAGCTGTGAACGAGGTGCAGGTTCCACTCTTGAACAGAGAAGTGTGCAACTTGTGGCTCGCGTACAAGGAACTCAACGTCACGGATGGAATGATCTGTGCTGGCTATCCAGATGGAGGGAAGGACGCGTGTCAGGTATATTTTTATCTACCTTGCAGGGCCCAGAATTCGATATTCGATGCTAGTACGATATTCGACTTTGAGGCTTCAAAGTGGAGGCTCTTAGGTTTGATCATTTCACGTTGAAGCTAATTTTAGCTTTTATTATCGAGATTCAATTAACAGGGCGATTCTGGGGGTCCCCTGCTGTGCCAAGACGAGCAGGATAAAGAAAAGTGGTTCGTCGGCGGTATCGTCAGCTGGGGCATAAACTGCGCACACCCAAAGTTACCTGGGGTCTACGCCTATGTACCGAAATACGTGCCGTGGATTCGTGGCGAAATGGCCAAGTACTCTGACGTAGGTATGGGGTAATTGAAGGGGCGTGCATCATGGGAAGTTGCGGTCGGTTGTATTTGGTTAGGGATAGTAAGGCGCGTTAAATTAAGACAATAACTTTAACGACAATAACGGTCACGCGCATCCTAGTTGTGCCATTCTATCGTGAAGAGTAAGTTGCTTGCTGATCTAAAGATGTCGATGCCTCTATAGAGTTATCGCAGCTGATTGCGTTGGTCATTGTGACTTACTATACCTAGTGAAACTCTAGATAGAATGGTTTTTTAAGAGGCAATACCAGAAACTCCTACTATTGTAGATCTTTTAGTCACAGAGTTTTCGTACTTTGGACTTTTGCTTGATTCGTATAGCAGAGGAGCATTTAATCTTGCGTCACAGTTTTTTTACCGTTCTTACTGCGAATCCTTGACTTCCTGTCGCGAGGAAACTTAGGTAAGGACCTAGATGCAAAGATGAAATAAGTGGAAACATATACGAAACTGTCGCGCGAATTGTCGAGGCCGCTTGGCGGGCAGAGAACTTCAGACAACGAGTCCTCGTCGCCATTTTCTAAAAAATCAACTTTCACATACACATGCACGCAGATGATACGATTAAGAAAAGAAATGATGAAGGGTAAAACGATTAAAAGGGTTTTGCGAAACAAAACGAAAATTCCGCATGAGATGCGACAAAAAACATTTTGTATCGACAGAGGTTTTTTGGAAAGTCGCGCACGTGCCACCAAGTGGACGAAAATCGTGGTCTAAAGGGTGTGCGTTCATTTGTCGATACTTGGATCTGTGAGAATAACTATGATACTATTTGTGAAACAGGGGAGATACTCAATTGATTTCTCGTTTTTAAACGATAGTCGAAATTCTTCAAGGGGCTGTTATGAGCGAAAGTAATTGTAAGTCTTTCTGAGTACAAAATCGATGATTCAAAGAATATTGATTCCTCGAGAGGTATATACCTTCGTTTGAAGATCCAAGCAGATGGAAGTGGTTGGATTAGAAATATGGGGCGACCCTTTGCAAAATAGAAGAAACACTATTGCACGAGATTCAGGAACGCACACCCAACGTAGGTAAAATGTCGTGCACATACTGCATCAGATGCGTTTGTGTAGTAATAATAAGTGTTTCGAGTAACTGTACACGTAAGAGTATGCAGTTTAAATTGTGTAAACGGTAATACATGTCTAGCATTGCGTCTATTAACTGTATATTAACATAAAGCACATATTTATTCATAACCAGAGAAACATATACACAAATACGTATATAAAGATAGTTATACATAGATTCTAAGGGCTGGGCTGATGCAACGCGATCGCTTTTTATTGAATTTGAAAAATCTCTTCAAACTAAATTGTTTCATTCACAATTTCTTTCTAATTCAAGAATATTTCCAGAACTCCAAAACTCAAGTATTTGATGTTAAATTTTTTAGATTTCATATTCTATCTTGAGTTTTCTGATTTGCATATTTGATCCTGTGACTTTTTAGTAATTTTTAAGAAACCACGTTGCTCAGCCTCGTATTTATAGCTTGAAGATATACGTACTAGCATAATACTCGTGTGCTCGTGTGTCGAACGTAAAAGTTTATAGTAGAGACATTCGAAGCACGAGTCACGTTAATAGTGCACCGAGAATGACTCGGTGCTGCTTGCAGTTTCTTCATAGGGCACTGTGAAGGTAGCTTAGGTATTAGGTAACATGTTGACTGAATTCTAGGGACAATACTCTTGCACCAGCACTTTTTTGATCCGCACCCAAAATGAAATAGTTTTTAAACGTGTATACTTTGTATACTGTATATTGTTTATGGGAACTAGGAGCCTTACTAATTGACTTAGACTTTTTCTAAGCGATAAGAATAGCGGTATTGTTGGTCAGGACAATAATCATTCTATTTCGACCTTTCTGTCTCCATCGAAGACAATTTTCCTTTAACGAAGCTTACGTTCTGTGTAAATTCTACGTGAACTTAGTAGTGAAATACCTTTTCAAAGATTTCATTTAGCAGAAGATTCTAAAGTTACCGCAGCTTGGCAAAATATTTCCTTTCCTTCGAAAATACATTTTCAGAAGTCTGACACTTTTTCAAAGTTCTAAACGATCGCTATCTTTTCTTGGATATTTCGCTGAAATGAAATGCTCACTCCTTCTCCGACGAAAGACGTTAAACGACGAAAGTCTTCCTTAGTATCCAGGCAACAGATAGTCGTAATCGAGGAGTAATGTAATTAATGATAACCGACAATACTGTGTGAACAGACAATAAATAATTTTAGGAAATGTTCCAAGACGGACAATAAACTAGGGCGTAAGGCTAGTTTTCTGTGTGTTGCATACCGTTGCAACCATAGTCGTCTCGTAGGATCGTAATTTAAGGTTCTTTAAACTGTAGGCCCTAAAGCCCTTTAGGAACTTTGATTCGTCTAGTAGCTCTAAATACTATTCCTCGCATTCATTGGTCGAGGATCCTTAGGAGATTGTTTCAAGGATTAGTGTAGCCTTTTTAATTGCTCCTGAATTTTAGGTCCTACAATTAAAACCTAACATCCACCTATGACCCTAACGATAAGTAGGAAATAATGTTGTAACTTAAGCTTCTGCCTACCATCGAATGCAGTTCGATTAACACGATATTTTGATAACTTCGGTTAGCTCAAGGGAGGCTAGTCGAAAGAGAGGATACCAAGCGTACTCGGTGAAAATAAAAATCAAATCGGACAATCAGGAGAGCTAGAAAGTTTTCGACGAGGATATTTTTCTAAACCGGGAAGAACACTTAATTTCTCGCTAGCTTCACCATGTATTCGATAGAATATTAACTTATAAATAACGCGCTGCCGCTGTTCCGAATAGTCACCATATTCTTTGGCTTTCAACTGCTTTTGAACGTAGGATTTTCAATGAGAAACATTGTGATGGCACAGTGTCAGCGATTTGTACGTTATACCGATACACCCACTTGTACTTAAGACTATATTTCCGATTACATAAGACACAGAGTGTGGCCCAAAAATTGTGGGACAAAATAAGACATGTAAATTTCTTATGCCACAAGAAATCAAAAACTTACTTACCACTTTGCTCCTCGAGGCTTCGTTTTCAATATACAGGTGGTTGAAGTTTGCGAATCTGAATTCCGGTGGCTGTAGGTGGGATGTCCAGTAGTAGTTGCATTCACACGCGAGGAACACGAATAATTGTTTCGATTGGTTCGATCACTTTCTCGATTTACACTCACATAGCAAAGAGGATGAATGCGTCGAGTACCTTTGCCGGACTTTGTATTGTTATCACGGCCGGAATAATACTGAACGCGCGGAGCTACGCTGGTAGAGGGTATCAGGGATTATCCTCTAGTGGAAGTAGTGGGGCAGGCAGGTAGATAAAAAAGGAGGGAGAATCGACCGCATGTTTACGTGAATCATAACATAGTAGAAACGTTCTTGTTTTGTATCTTACGATGCATATTTTCCCTTCCTTGCTAAGAGTGCCTAGCCTGTACAATGTTATTGAATTATCGACAGCATCCCACATTTGTTATTTAACTTATTTTGTCTAAACTCCAGACTCCCGAATTTCAGTCATTTATACTTTGAAAAGGAAGCCCCAGATTACGATATGCTAAAGAATTCTTTGATTTCCTTTGGCACGAGTCCCAGATTTTTTGGATACACTCCGCATAGAATAAATTCATATAATATAAGCAGTCGTAATTAAGAGAACTCGTAAGTGATTCCATATTTTGCAGGAGAGACGGGCACATTGTAGTTTCAGTGCCAAAGTATGTTTCTTTTACGAGCGCCTTGCGAGACGGGTTTTGTATATTTTCTTAAGCACAGATCGATCGAAACTGTGAAAGAGAACGGACGGATCTTATCGAGCGTCCAAAGAATTGGAGAATCCTTGTTTCGTGGAATGATTCGGAGGTTTTTTACGCGAGAACGTTGCGAGTCAATACCTGTAGTCAATTTAGGAGCAGGAGTATCGTGTATTCGCGTGTAGGCTCGAGGGCTGCAAAGTTTGTACATGTAAGACCGTGAAACCTTCGAGTAAACTTATGCCACCCCCTCAACTTACAATTAGCTTCCCTCCAATTTCACGTTTCACTTCTAATAATAGGGACATTCATTAATCTCGAGCGAAAGAATGGGCTCGATTACGTTCCACATTTTTAGCAGGCGATCCAAGAAGCAGATTAGAAACTCAGACGATTAATTCCTACTCGAGGGTGACATGAAATGCTGCGCACAAAATACTGGTGTCCCTAAGGAAGGTACTCTTCTCGGAAGGTACTATGAAACTGTCGAAACTACTCCTTTCAAGTCAATGTCGATTAGTGAAGTAAAGGTAATAAGCTGCGCGTGTATCCATTAAAGCTAACTATCGATAAGAAGGTTGCACTAACAATAAGTTGTCTAAGGGCGTAGTGTATCGCAGATGCGTTTGTATTCCGAACTGGAGCGATTTACATTGCGAGCCGTCTGATATCGGCACATACTTGTAGAAATAGTTAAGGAAAACCGTTACTGTAAAATCAAGAGGACGAGTTATTGCGAGGACTGCGGAGAATAATCCATTTTCGGCTCACGAATATTCCAAATGCAAACACTACGGGCTGTTGATCTATCAATTAATATACGAGGATGTAAAACGTGTTGCCAGCGCATCTATACAATCGTTACTGAGCTTCAAGAATGACACAAATCTTTGTATAATTGTCCACGACATCGATGGTCCGCTGAATTCAAGCCAAAGTAACTGGTCAATTCAGAGTTGAAATCAGATCCCCGTATCTCCTCACACGGAAAGAACTAAAAGTATTTTATTGACAATAAAGATAGACGGATAGAAGAGTAGACTGAAAATGAAGTGAGGATGATGCTGGGGTGAATGTAATAACTGCTAAAGACAAATAATAATAATAATAATAATAATAATAATAATAATAATAATAATAATAATGCAGATAAAAAGGATCGGTTTGCATTCAGGGGACCATGGTCCGAGGATATCTGCCCTGTGATCTTTTACAAGATAAATTCAATTTAGTAATAATTAATTTTCGATGCAGACAGATGTAAAATTCAATGATCCTTCTCCACAAAGAAATCACCGTCTTTCCCTTCTGTTAAATATCCAGTTTCAAGCTGTTTCTTTTATATAGCTCGCAGATTCCTCTGTAAGATCACAGGAGCGACTGTTGTCAGAAGTGTATAGTCACTAAATACCTAAATACGTGTGCACAAGCATAATTAGTCGTGTACTGATGACGCATTCATACGCTGCGTGTTTCCCTCCGCGTTCTATTCGCATCTACAACATCCCACCCTCCAAACCGAATGAACAGTGACAACGAGACGAGAAAACAATCAATTACGCGAGAGAAATTTGGATGAAGTTTTTCTAAGGAGCACTTTAGTACTTCGTAGCTGACAGGAATAATATAAAACTGGCGAATAAAACGCGGGGATTCTAAATGTGATTGCTTGTTGTGCCCGGCACAAATCCTAATCGTACAATCAGTGGTCGATATATACTATCGTCTATACGTATACATATATTTCAAAGAGATCGCTAATGTTTGCAAGATGATCGATTAATTACGCGGTAATTAGCCGGACTCGATCTGGCTGAAGGATTTCTTCGCGCATAGTGTCTACCGAATAGTAATTGTAAGACGATGTTTGTATGTTGGTATATGTTATATAAATGTACATATATATATATATATTTATAACATGCATACAGTGCATATAGATAACGTTGGCTATATACGTAGGTACGTTCCACACGTTCTGTGTCGCTGTGATTGGTACATAGATTTAGGCAGTACCGTTAGAATGTAATTAACGTTAACGAGGGACAGGGACAGTCATTGCTGTCGGTAGGATGAGCAAGTAAATTGTTTCACGCGTGGCTTGCGCACTCTGACTCGGCACTCGGAGCTTTCATTGAGTTTTATCGCCCCTTTTCATACACACAAACGGGCCGAGAAAGTTCGGCATCGTTAGAGATTGGTCTTTGGATATTTTAAATATCTGCTTTGAGTTTCGAGGGTGGAAGGGATCCAGGTTATATTCCAGGAACTCCATTTCTGGATAGTACGGGTGGTGGTAGGAAGAGTAGTCTATTTGGGGGATTGAGGTATCGGGGTGTTGCAATGTTAGAGAATGGGAATAATGAAGAGTCGAAGCGTAGGAGTATTGGAGTATTGAGATATTGAGTCGTTGATAAATTGGAGAATTGGATTGTTGAGGTATTGCTGTATTTTAGCGTTTAAATATTCCCATAGTTTTCCCCATAAGTTGGACGCGCAGAGATTAAAGTTGGACAGGTATATTGAGAGGCATGATAAGTTACACTGGCGAAGTTCTGTAATTAATTGGTAATTTAAATCGTGGTCAATTAAGGGAGACACAACTTGTTTGCTTAAGAAGCTTAGAGATCTTATGTTTCGCTATTGACACTTCTATGCGAGCAAGATTCACTAACACATACTATAAGGGATAGTGATGTTGTTTTGAAGACAATTTTTTCAAAGAGTAATCAATGATTAGATGAACCTACTAGTTGCCAAATGCTTCAGTAATTAATATCGTCCTCCTTTTATTCGTAACAGAGGCCCAGTGATTTCTGCATAGCTTCTATACTGTTCAATGGATCGAGTAGCTTTTACAGGCACACGTTGGCAGAGCTTTAACTCAAAATTGACTCAACTGATTTAACTCCCATTCGCTGTAATATTCAAGAAATGACTGTCTGGCCTCTAGCACGGATGCTATCATACAAAGCCACGGGAAGGGAAGAAGACAAATGATGTTGTTGCATATATACACACATATGTATATCACCGTTAACTATCCACAGAAATTTAACAAAGAGACGAAAAAATGAAGAAAAATATATATGTTTATGGTACGTAGTAGGGTGCAAAGGAAGATAACGTAAAATGAAGTCACTCTTGCTGGCCGAGAGTCGTAGCGTGTCGATTAGCAGTATATCTCAAATATATAAAAGTATGTATATCTATCTGCGCGGTGTCGCTAACAAAAAACATTTTAAAAAAAATGATGAAACTCAAAGAATTTATGGTGTCGAGGCTTTTGCACGAGTTGCACGATAGAGAATTTATAATAGGAACGAATATACACATTTTGCGACATTCTCTCTTTCAAAGTGTTAACAAGAAATATAATAGTGAGTTCTAAAAATTGAATTTCAGTTCCTATGGAATAATTTCTGCAACATTTTGTGAAACTTTTTTGGTGACTGTTTGAGGGTATAATTTAATGTTACACTTAACTGTACTCAGAGACAATTCTTCGTTGTGGTCGTTTTGTGGTTTTTATGCTTTCTGAGGTACTTTGATTCTATATAGTCGAACACTTAAGAAGACACATATACGCCCGTAAGAAATATATTTTTGCAGATTGAACGGTAAAAGCAGCAACTAATAAAGTACAAAGACTCGTACAACAGCTGACAATTAAGAAAGCAAATTCTATAAGACATATCCGGACATATCGTAGAGACGAGTGGCAGAAGAAACAGGATAAATGATTTAATCTAGCACCATGAAAGTTAGTTAATTGGGGACTCGATTCCAATCTGCAAAAATAGATTTGATTCTTGGGAGAATGGTATGGGAAGCGTGTGCAGTGAGTTCGAGAGCGCAACTCGGTTCGGTACAAAAGAACTATATTAAAAGATGATGTATGTGCTGTAAGCAGATATTATACGCAAGCAAAAAAAAAAACTATATATGATGAATATTGATATATGATATATTTATGGAAATTCGTGTTGACAAATAAATTATGTATTAATAGTATCGTGTTTCGTTTATTTTTTCCCCGTCATCGAAACTTTCCCGTGCTGGTGGCCCGCGGCGGCGGCCAGACCTGTGATGCCAGATCGGGGACGGGTTCCCTCGAGAATTTCCCCCACCTCGCGCACACTACGCCGGAGCTGCGTGTCCGTGAGTTGGCTCCGAAGCGCCGAGCTCACGGACACGCTGCTCCGGCGTAGTATGCGCGAGGTGGCGGAAATTCTCGAGGGAACCCGTCCCCGATCTGGCATCACAGGGCCAGACTCCGGCCGCGCAGCGTTCAAGGTCCCACTTTGGTTCAAGCGCACTTGAAAGGGTCTAGGCCGAGGATTCATAGTATGAAATTATGGGTCGGTAAGACAGTTTGGGTGGCGACACGAACTTCCATAAGGTGATAGGTCTATCCTATACCTCGTCTGTGCAACTATGCGTAAAAAATTCGTCCACCCAGAGTACCTGGAGATGTCATCTCTGTACAAGTTCCGTCTGTTTTATCGACCGCAGTAGTTTAATTAGGGTCCGTTTGTTTACTGGGGGGGCTTCGATCGATTCGGACCATAACAAAAATGAGACGGCAGCCTTAAAGAAAAATGCTCTCTACCACAAAATTCCCGAGTAATAAGTAACGCGTCAACCTCTTAAGCGCTTCGTTCAATCCAGCGCACTGCAGTTCAGGTGATTTCTATAAACGTATGACGGGTTGAAAGCATAACATAACACGTATCTTTACAGTTGTAAGCGCTTAAGAGGTTAATTAAAAGATCGCATTAAGAGTTATGTCCTTATCATCGTTACCCGAATTCCATTTACCACTGTACAAGCAAAATTACTCTGATAATGACGTCGTCGCGTATTGGTATAACGAAGAGTTTTCGCAAAGTAAATACCCACCGGGACGAAAAGGTGACACAATGCTTCCGCATATATTTACATCAATTTCACCGCGCTAAGCAATGTGTGAAATGTTAATCTCGATATAGTCAGTACAGCGTGTACCCTTATTTGTCTGCTCGTGGCGCAACGAATATCTGAAACCGAATTGCTAGTATACAATGTCGAAGAGTGCCCGAAGATTACCGTTATAATAGCTGAATCTATAGTAGAGGGTAACAATATCCACGAATGGATCGTTAAGAAAGGATTGATTTCCCATCCATACCTTAGTACAGAAGAGGCTCTGAAACTGGGTGGCAGGAGCTTAAGTCTGTTAAAAGAATGGGTACACATTCCGTTCATATCACATTCGCGATCACATTGTCGTAGGATTATTACTATACATTTCCTGTGTCTATTATAGACGTTTCAAGTATTTTATGAAAACATTGAAAAGGGTTTGTACCAACATGTAAGTAACTTTTTATACAAATGGTACGCGGCACCGAGATCTAAGAATTTGTTCATGCTTCTTATAACTTGCGGCCGTACAGTGCTGTTCATATTCCAAGAGAAAACTTATATGGTAAGCCGTGCCCGCAGGCTTATGGAGGCTTTGTTGTAAATAGTTCTTATTTTTAGGTAACGTTTTTCGATTCTCATAGCCATAATACAATTGCGAATTCGAATCGAGGATTAGTTATCGCGCAGGTAAGAGTTCATAATTATCTATAGTAGAATTAGCTATTGATACGCGATAGGAAACTTTGTATCGTTAAGTTATAATAAAACATAATGTAGGCTACTATGGACAAGCTAAAACTTTTATGCGACTGGTACAATGAGGATATATTAAATAAATGTTACAATACAAAAGCAACGGAATATGAGCTAGCTTTTTTATACCCAGGCGGTCCACCATCCTTTGAATGCAAACCTTTATGCCAATGCGGCACACAATGCAGAATGCATAATAATTAGATACGACAGTCTAATTTTTTATGCCACCCCATGTAAATATCTGAGAAACGTACATAAAAAAAAATGGTAAAACTTAAACACAAGTGAGGAATTTATTTCGTCGTTGTTGTTAAAAAAAACTATATTTCACGGAATTTTTTTTATTCAATCGGATCTGTTATGTAGATTAAAACTGATAGATTTATTTACATTATATACAATATCTTTCTAAAACTAATACAATCCGTTTTTCGTTCACGCAATGCTGAAACTATTAAAAAAATAATGTAGCTTAAATCTGCACACAGTATTTTCAACAGTATCCGTTTAAATGAAATAATGTACACGTCTCGTAAATTTCCATCGCACTGCGTAAACTTATTTCTCGCGACATTTAACTGGACTTGTTTTACAATGAATATATTAGTCAGAAGTTTTTTCATTTTCTCCATCTCAATATTCTTATAAAATATAATCCAAAATTTATGGACGACGTATCTTCATGTATGCTAATTTACTACTTTGCACCTTTGAATGTCAGTATACCTAAATGGATATAATTTTTTGATTCCTTAACTGTAACTATAAAGTTGAAGATATATATTTCTTTACATTATGTTTCTTTAATCTCTTTGTATTATATATAAATTAAAATGGTTAATGGTATTGAAACTTCATATGTACCGTAGTAAAAACGAAAGTACACAAGCGTTAATCACACATCCTATCGTGAAATAAGAGGATAACGTACAACGTAAAACAGCAACAGTTAATGCTCTGTAGTGTTAAACGAAAAATTTGTTACTAGATAATAAACCTGTTTACGAGTGAAACGCTTATCTCCTTTTTGTTTCTCGATGCTATAAAATAAATAAAAGGTTCCCTCTGAAAACTTTGGATTCATTCAGTAGAATTTCATTTCGAGATTATTAAAAGATTACATTTAGCCTGCAACAATCGTAAATGAAACTCGTACTTTTAAACTTGTAAAAAATTCTTAATTTATTTTTCCTAACGTCTATAGTACCTCAGAATTACAATATTAAATATTCCTCTTCGCTAATAAAAACAGAAACCAATCTTTCTTCTAAGAAAAGATAAGTATAGCAGTGCCGAGATAGCAGTACTTTTAAAATACAGATATTTCATTCTGTGTGTTCCTGTATATATATTACAAGTGTTGTGTAGAGTGTCGTAAAATTCAGTTCATAACAATTTTTAATAACGCAATTTCTAGGGATTACTATCTACAAAAAGGTATGAGAGGATCGTTTTCTTCGTTATAATTTCACCTTCTGAAGCCGAATTCTTGCAAAGGAACACAGCGAGCGGATCCTTATAATGTTTGCAAATACCATCGGTAATTGAGCAACATTCCCCACTGTTACTATGCTCTTTTTAACAACAAACTGATCACACATCATATTACTTTGTACAGTCGAATGCATAATAATGGCAATTTAAACGCGCAATCGTGTTACGAGACTTCTGTGTTTACGTAATCTCTTCACTCCAAATCGATAAAAGATTCTCAATTTTATATTATATATATATATATATATATATATATATATATATATATGTGTATATATATATATATATATATATATATCCATATCTATATATATCTATATATTTCATATTTATATATGAAAGTAACTTTCTGTTTATAAACGAATATTTTTTTATGTAATTTTTTACATTATAGCGTTATTATACAATACGATTGACTCTAACAATTATAGTACTTTTGCTTCATTATTATATGCTCTGTACACAAAGTGAAATGATGTCGTTTTATCAGAAAAATATGATCAAGCATCACTTGATTATACAATTTCGTAATTGAATAAATAAAGCTTTTTTTTTATACGAAGTTAGAGATGTAATAAAAAGATGTTAGAGAGACTGACGAACTCGAGGCTGGGCCCACTCTACGAAATCATCTATCAATACAGGCCAGGCTCCCTCCTCGTCATAATTACTCATGTCTGGATTTATCATAAGCGCAAAATCTAATAACAAATTCCACGTATCTTTCGGAATTGACCTCTTATGGTGTTCCTAAAAAATAGTATTAGCTATTTCTATATCACAGTTTGGAAATAATGCGGTTTATCTAGCATTCGTAAAGACTAAGTAATAATCATATTATTTCTACGACGTATAGGCAATAATTATGTTACACTTCTGACCTGTAAGAATTGACACCATAGTGGCAGAAACTTGAATTTATCGTCTAACACAATGTTCCAGTAAGCAATCGCCATTTCGAGATCTAAACCCTTCTGTCCTGGATTCTTTGCGTAATTAAATGTGAAATGGTAAAAATCTTTAAACTTCTGGGGATCTTTCAATTCGTTTTCTAAGCTACTTAAGTGAATTTTTAATTTCTCTACATTGTCCATCCTGAAAGAATAATGCCAGCGAGCTGTATTATAGTATAATAATCCATTTGTTGTTCGGTCTAACCGAAACAGATGATAAAAGAGATTCCGTGTTACCCTAAATCCATCATGCCATTCATAAATTCATCTTTAGTAAATTCACATTGCGTTTCTGCACGAAATTTCCACGCAATGATTAATACTAATTTGCTTTCAGGACTTAAGCCTAAGTCATCCAAGAATTTCATTATGCCATCTGCCGTAATCTTATCCGGTTCATTTGGATCTATTTTCATTGTCGGATCGAACGTGATACAAGCATCAGTAAATTTAGTTAGTCAACAACCTTAATCATAATAAAACTAAGAGTGAAAACGCTATCGCGCGATTACCTTGGTATCGACTGAACAGTATTTCCAGTTTCTTTTTATCCACTGAATTTTTTGGTTCCCTATAGTATGCCTCAGGATTTTGAAAGTAATTGTCACTTGCCAAATCCAGCTTCCAATCGTTCTGTGCTAAACAATGTATTGCTGTCTGCTCTCCGGTTTGGGTGAATGTAATGAATTTCTTTACCTTGTCCCTTTGAGAGAACTTTAATTTATGCTGCAACAGAAACGAAGTATCAGCACTTATTACAATCAACTCTTATCAGCGTGGCAGGGAAAGCAGATGCGACTTATTATTTTTCTTAAGAGTTCGAGGAAACACGGATATTTACGCAGTTTGAGATTTCGAAGCGTTTGCAACATTCGCGTCTACGTCAGCGGGGATTGATAAACAAACAAGGTATCATTACGTATAGAACGGCTGCGAGACTTTTTACACACGATCCCATCGAAGGGTACTGGGAAATTCGAGAACGACGTGAACTCGCAAGTGTCAATGAAACTTATTATAGATCCGCGGGAAAGAGGGCCGCGCATTGTTCTCCGACGTCGTTAGGCGGAATGTGTGCCGCGGAATTGATACGTATTTCGTGCGAAAGGGATCCTTAACGTTAAACTCCCGATAGGTTATTTGAACATTTCCATTACGTTGTCACGAGTGTCCGAGCCGTGTAGCGATTCCATTATTGCAATCGGGTCACGGAGAACATTGCGCTAGCGTGACACGTAAATTCGTTAAGAGCTCACCATTTTAGCTAATTTTAGGCCCCCGAAAGCCAAAATATTATTTCCCTTGCACTGCACTTGACATGAACATGCGCATGTTCTGCAAAGTCCCCGAGAAATGCAAATATACGGCAGCGAGGGGCGATAAAGCAATGCCACCAGACGTGGGCAAGGGAAAGCAACTTCGAGGGCAGTGCCGCGGGTTATTCGAAATCTTTACCTCTAATTTCTCATGCATCGCACTTTTAAAACGGGGCTAGATCATGGGCTAGATGGAATAAAAAAAAAGCAACGCGATTAAAGGCACCGCGCATTTCATTTCGATGTCAGGTAGCACCCGCGCAAACTTCCTCCTTTTCCCACGCTTCGCAAAGAAAAATGACGCCCGCGGCCCCGCGAGGAGCAAGGAACAGAACGTTATCCAGTAAATGATTGTAAATATTGTCACACGCGGATGAACGATCATGCGTGAAGTTGCAAGCCGCAGCAGCGTACGCTGAGAAACCACTGAATAAACATTAATGGAAAAGCAATAAAGTTGACGCTGTGATGTGCCTTCAGAATTGTTAACCTCGATGTCTCCGTGCCAAAGGTCGTGGTATTGGAGTGATTTTCATAATTCTTATCGCGGATTACGTTCGATTGGATCTTTTGTCAGAAGATTGTACGCACGATAGAATAATGTAACAGCGTTGCATCCTTTTTAATAATAGCCATGATTCATACGTGATCGTCACAGATTACGATCGTCAAGCATTAGGTTACTAATCGATAATGCCAATAATTTGGCAGGTACCATGTTTTCGGTGAGACATACATTTGTTAACACCGCGCTCTTATCGTTTTTGTTATTAACAGATTCTAATGGTTCGTGTGAATACTATTGAATCTTTCAACATGAAAATTTATGGTGAATTCAATTGTACTTCCTCTCCTGTTTGCAGGACCCTTCCAAGCGATCGCAACACAGCTGCTCTAACTTGAGATTTAAATAACTATGAATGATAATCTGCAATAATCGCAATGGGGGGCAGCATATTCGAAATGATTCCATTGTACCATCACAATGGAAGTGGAAGAGAAATCTGTCATTGGATAACGCATATCAAATTGTCTAGAATCATAATGCTAACTTCTGCAGTTTTATTTATTGTACCATTATTTACTCACTACTATTTGTCGAAAGTATGATCTCCTTTTAAACGGCCCTAAAGAAGCGCAGAGCGCGGCAAGTTCGCTTACAATAAGCTTTTTGTTTTTAGGTGGAATCTGACTCCCCGGACAGAGATATTTATCGTACGTTTTCCACATTGGAAGCATTTGAAGATTTTACTCCTATGAAAGCTTCTCAGTTGAAAATGAGAATAGAGGAGATGCTACGTATTAAAGTTTCTGTAAATAACGAGCTGAGGGACTTGAGCGCGAAGCGGCAGAGGCTTCAAGTTGAAGTGAGCAGTTTAACCCAGAAAATTGACGAACTGAAGCAGGAGCTACTGCATCAACAAACGGATCTCGATAGATTGAAGATCAGCGTCGAGCAAGCGCAGGTTGCTCAGAGAGAGGCGGTTGAGAGAAATACGCCAGAATTGGCGCCACCTAAGCGTATATTAATGGATTCCGTTCCTGTAATATTACCAAACGCCATACCGCATTCGTGTAGAATGTATAATTGCTTCGATCATAGTCGCTGCGCATTGACAAGTGGGTTCCCGGTGTATCTGTACGATCCGGATCAGTATTCGGTACTGAATCCTGGCTGGGATGTTGATGGATTCTTGAAAACTACTATTAAGCAGACATTGGGGTACAATCCGCACCTCACTGCCAATGCAGCCGAAGCTTGTATATATATAGTACCCATAGGCGAAGCCCTTTCCACTCAACGGAAAGGCGATAAGAAGTATTGGAAGCCTATAGATGCAAAGAAATTACACACGCTTCCTTATTGGGGCGGTGATGGCAGAAATCACATTTTGTTAAACCTAGCGCGCAGAGATCTGACAGTAGAATCTGGGAATATCTTCAGCGGCGTGGACACAGGTAGAGCTGTGATAGTGCAATCAACGTTTTATAGGAATCAATTTCGCCAGGATTTCGATCTGGTAGTTCCTCCAATTCTGGGACCTCCGGGCGGCGATGTGTGGCAAGAATGCGCTCAAATGTTGCCCGCGAGAAGAAAATATTTATTGTCTTTCCAAGGAGAAATAAGATCGCCGAGAGTTACAACCATGACACATCAAACCGACGACGCCGACGTAGATTTGGAAAGATTAGCGGTCGACGAGAATAATTTGGACACCTTTATTATCCAGCATCTTAAAGACATGAGCACTGGAATCACCTTGGACAAATTCTTCATTCAGTTCGAATGTATACCGGCTTCGGAGGAAAAGAACCTAGTAGAAATCCTTGACTGGTCTCTGTGTGGAACCGATTCCTCCAGGAAAGCTATATTAAAGGAATCCACGTTCGCTTTAATTCTAGCGCCCAGCAACGCTTCGTTCATAACCACTTCGTCTATGCAAGCTAGACTCTACGAAGCTCTAAGATCGGGGTCGATCCCGGTTTTTTTAGGCGGCGACCAAATTCTATTGAGTTACAACGAAGTGATTAATTGGCGCCGAGCGGCGATCTTTCTGCCCAAGGTAGAAGTATTGTATCCTTGATGCGACGCTGTTTCCACGTGATTAAACATATTTTGAATTTCAGGCCAGAGTAACGGAAATGCATTTTCTGCTGCGCGCGGTTCCGGACACAGATCTTTTAAGTATGCGTAGGCAGGGCAGGTTGATATGGGAACGTTATTTAAGTACTGCTCAGGGTGCGGTAGATACTATTGTGGCAGTAATTAGGGATAGGCTTGGTATACCTCCTTTACCAGCACCTCAAGCTGCCAGTCCAAGTGTCTTTAATGAAAGCTTTGTGGTAAAGATCGTAGGAAACCTTTATATTCACTGTTCTTCATTCGTTCGTAAACGCTTAGTTTTTCTACAGCCTTTGAAATCTGATGCCATCATTGCGGAGCCGGAGGCTGAGGAAAGTTTGGGTCCGTTGGAGCCACCCTATCCATCTCCCGCTTTCAAGAGAAATTATACAACGATGCTACTCCAGGGTCATGAGATCTGGAATGATTGGGTGGATCCTTTCTATTTATACCCGCAACTGCCCTTCGACACTGTCCTGCCCAGTGACGCGAAGTTTCTTGGTAAGCGGAGATAATCTTCAACGCGGTTATTAAATTATCCTTTTCTATCGACATTTTATGAACCGCAGGATCCGAAGTGGGATTCAGGCCGATTGGTAAAGGGGCTGGGGGTGCTGGCAAAGAATTCAGTGAAGCTTTAGGGGGAAATTATCCAAGGGAACAGTTTACTATTGTAATGTTAACTTATGAACGAGAGCAGGTCCTCATAAACTCTTTGGCTCGGTTTTATGGATTGCCATACTTGAATAAGGTCCTGATAGTGTGGAATAGCCCGAAACCACCCATGGAGGATTTGAAATGGCCAGATATTGGAGTTCCGATTGACGTGAGCTTTTACATCATTCTGTTCGTAAGGGGTGCAGCAGCATCTCTTTAACTTATTCGTCAGCAAAGAACGAATTTCTTTTTCGTAGGTCATAAAAGCACCGAGGAATAGTTTGAACAACAGATTTCTCCCGTTTGACGCCATTGAAACGGAAGCGGTCCTTTCAGTTGACGACGACGCACATTTACGACACGATGAAATTATGTTTGGATTCAGGTACTTGCTTTTTACTTTTGTAAATGGTAGATTTGTTGGTCAGAAAATTTATTGGCTACATGGATAGGGTATGGAGGGAACATCGAGATCGCGTGGTTGGATTTCCCGGTCGCTTCCATGCATGGGACCAGAATTTCCACAACGCCTGGAACTATAATTCTAATTACTCGTGCGAGCTGTCGATGGTTTTAACTGGTGCCGCATTCATTCATAAACATTACACATATCTGTACACCCATTGGCTGCCGCAGGCTATACGCGATAAGGTTGATGAATATATGAATTGCGAGGATATTGCCATGAATTTCCTCATATCTCACATCACAAGGAAACCTCCAGTCAAGGTAAATAAATTATGCGTATCAAATATTATGCCGTGGCCAATACCAAATGTTACTGTGACCATTAATATTCCCCTCTTTGTCATTCTTTTCTGTCCAGGTCACATCACGTTGGACTTTCAGGTGCCCTGGCTGTCCAGTTTCTCTCTCAGAGGATGATACTCATTTCCAGGAAAGGCACAAGTGCATAAACTTTTTCTCTCAGGTAAGTGATCTCTTCTTGTCAAACAGTTTCTTTCAGTTTCGTCCTGAATAGCAGCCTTAGTTCAGAGATTATCATCTTCCATTTCAGGTTTTCGGGTATATGCCTCTTTTAAACACACAATATCGTGCAGATTCGATATTGTTCAAAACGAGGATACCGCACGATAAGCAGAAATGTTTTAAATTTATATAAAGAAGTATCGCATATAAATGCACCTAGAATCATGACTTGGTAGAATTTACATGGTTTTGATAAGATTTTGACTGATTTAATACAAATTTCGTACGAAGTATGTCAGGCATTTTTTATAGTCCTTTTTTTTTTAAAATTCTTATCGATGTATATATCATTTGAATGAAATGCACACTTTAAAACTAATGTAAGCACAGAAGTTTTAAGAAATTCCTATAGTGATAGAAATGACTGCATAAATATATCGTAGAGTACATAGGACACGATGCGGAAACCTTTTTATGTCTTTACACACATACGTTACGTCATACAACGATTAATACTGATCAAGATCATTTTTCTGATACACGAGAGAAGTTGGAAGCTACAAAATATATGAGAATGTATACGATACACACATGTACATATGGAAATTACCTGTAAGAGTGAGGTAAAATGCATTGATCTGAATTCGTTTGGAACACGACCAATATGATCGAAACTTTTCAATGATTATTGTTATATATGACGTGTACAATAATCGAAATTGTAAATAAAAACGGTATATAAAGTACTGCCTACTGAAATAATGTAAATACATTAATTAAACGTAAATTATTAACGATGATCACTGAGGACGACGCTGACAAACGAGCAACGACGTGTATGGAAATTTAAATCGAAGATAAAGTGCAATTCGTACTGAAACGTCGATTACCAATATTTATATTAACAAACTGCTACCTGCTATAAAATTTTCTGTTCCAACTGTGATTAAATTTGTATTACTGCAATGTGCCAAATTTCTAATACTTATTTTTCATTTGCGTTTATTCTAAGCTAGTAATGAATTCTCAATTGTACAATGCTCTCGAAAATGATTTATGCATCCCGCGCACCGGTTAGTACGATTAATAGCTAACACTAAACAATGCGGACATATAGGTGGATGCAGGACTTTGTGAATTTTATTTTATATTAAAATCCTGTACAACCGTCTGTAAGTTCGACTCGAAATGCATTCAGGTCTCTGTGCAAGAGGATAAATATATATTTATGATTGTATACTGTTGCCTAGTTATTTCGCGGCAAGAACAATTAATCCCGAAGCAATGTTAATGCGACGTTGCTTCATATTAATTTATAAACGATTCCAGAGAGTAAGCATCTCTGGCTCTCCTCCAGATACTATCATTAATCACGCGTGCTCGTATACCGGGCGCCATAAAAACAGATACACGAAACAGGTTGGCAGAGTCTACTAATTTAAGGGCGGCGGTGTTTGACAGATCATTTTAATATTATTCCCATTGATCGATCGACATTTAATACGCGGGTCTGTCGGGGAAGTTAAAATAAATCGTGAATGATGTCCCCGCATAAACCTTTTTCTCCAATTTGCAGAAATTAATTACTGCATTGATTCTCCTTTATTTCTCTCGAAAGTGGAAGAAGTAGATCTCAATTGAAACATTCGTCAGCTAGGAAGCAAACAGAGCCACTGTGAGTCGTATTTAAAATAGTAGTTACAGTCCTCGTTAGTCAGACGTGCCAGTAGTGTTGCCCTACCCCGTCAGCCGCGCTCCCGCGGAGACGTCTGTCTCAAACGCCTCATTCTACTGCCCCGTTTCGCTCCATCTTCCGCTACTCGCTCGTCGTTGAATTTAATTCACAAAGCGCGGCTTCCGAATTCATCCAGCTACCTCGCGCAGCATTGCATACAGGACGCTTTACAAGTGAAATAAGAGAAAAGATCTGAAGCCAAGTTTAATTGGCTGCAACTTAAATTGCAGACAGCATCGATAGCGTCTTGAACTTTTCTACGGCCAGCGTTTAAACTCCCTCGAATGCACAAGTGCCGGTGGTTCGAAAATTCCCCCGGAAACGAGGGTGAATTTCGGGCAGCGTACCAACTCCGCGAAACTTTCTCAATGTCCGTTGACTGTTACGGTTAATGTCCCAGAATAACTAAGCGTACAACGGAGCGCTCCACCCAGCGCCCGAACCGCGCCAGCTTCCCCGGCCGGCCCGCGGCATTTAGGCGGCGATCCACCCACGGACGTTTCATACTTTCCCGGGTTTCTCCGAGGCAGGGTGACGCGGCTCGATAGCGTTCGAATCGGCCGCCAGAACGGCGAAAGCGGCACCGTTGCGGCGTCGGACCCCATTGGCCTCCGGTTCGATCAATACGGGGTTTTCCATGACGTAAGTGCGGCCTGTGGTCCTTATTGGTTCGGACGTACGCCGCATCCCATTATTTATTAAGACCGCATGAATGGACGCTTTTCAGCGTCTTATCCGGTGGCTGGGATATCGGTTCACTCGCTGCCCGCGTCTCGCACCCCCGCCGTCGCGAGAACAAACGCACGCCAAGGGGGGGGGGGGGGGGGGAGGTCGCGAGCGGGCCGTTGGAAAATCCACGGGGACGCGGCCGCGAGCGACAGCCGTCCTCTCGGGCGCGTTTCTGTCCGTCTCTCCCACCTCGGTCCGGGCACATGCACAGGGGGGAAACCGGAATTCGTGCAGGCAGGGTGGTGGTCCGGAATGGACAAACGGGTGGCGAGGGGCGTAGGAGGGCGTGCGGGGGCGGGGGCGGCGTTCGCGCAACTGCGGTCGTACACACAGGCGTACGAACGGCAAGGGTGTCCTCGAGCGGCGAAAGGTCTGGCCGCCCCGGCGCGGCGGCGGTTCGGCTAGGCTTTTTTCATGGACGATAGCTCCGATAGGAGGCGAGGCCTGGCGGGGTCGCTCGCGCGATTTCGACGCGAGAATCCGAACAGGAAGTCGATTCGCGGCCGGAAATTAGCCCCCTTGGCGGACCGGTCGTCTCGTTTCAGCCCGTTGCGGCGAGGGTTGGGTGCGAGAGGCGCTGGCGGTGCCGTGGCAGGCAGGAAGAGATAGACCGGGTGAAGAAAGAGAAAGCGAGAGAAGGGTAGATGGATGGAACGGGGGTGGGGGGTTTGGGAGCGAGGGAGACGGGCCTAGATAGGAGGCTAGGTAGAGGGAGAAGGATGTAGGCGAGCGTTGGGAGAAGGGGCGATAGGGCGAGACAGAGAGGAGCGAGGCTGATGGAGAGAGACGAGGAGACCCGAACCGTCAGTGAGAGTAGTACCAATCGCGGAGCGTTGACGGACATAAGCGCGCTAGGGGTGTGGAATAAGCTCATTCGTGTGTTGTTCTAGCGTCGAGCGTAGCAGGGGAGAAAGGCTGGAACACGGAAGTGAGAAAACTATCGCTGGTTCGGCCATTCCCGTGGCCGTTTCCCACCGTGGTTCGCGTGCACGCGTGTGTAATCAGTGCGAGCGAGCAAGCGGTCGGCCGACGTGGAGTCGGGCTCGCGATAATACCATAAGTGGTTGTTTTAACCTGACGGACGGTTCGGAGAGAGAATCCATTCTCTGGCTAGGGGGAGGACGACGCGGACGGGGCTCTGAGGTTCGGGGAAGGTGCGAGCAGCTGACGGGTACGCGTTCACGATCGTTCCGAGCGCGAGGAGAACCGTCCAGGGACAGCCGGTCAGCTGGGAAAACGGCTCTCGTGGGTGTGGAACGATCCAGTCTGGGGCGATTGATTGTGTGGGTGCCGCGGCCGCTGCAGAGACGTCGAAAAGCGCCATCGTCGTGTCGGCCGCCACGTGAATCGCGACCAGCAAGGAATACTTGTGGCATTAAATATCGGCTTGAACGGTGGCACGCATACGTGGCGGGGCGTCCCACGTAAATACTCGAGCCTACGCGAGCACCGCTGGCGACGAATTAACGCGCTTGAAAGCTCGCCGTTACGGGAGCTCGCCCTTTCGGCCGATGGTTGTGAAATATTGTTGACGGGCCCGTGGATACTCGAAAAGGGCCGGATGAGTTCGGACGTGCCCAACGTCGCTCCAGATCGCCTCGGCTCGTTAAAAGAGAAGGGGGCTCTATCGTGCACGGCAGGATCGAGGCGAGGAGACGTTACGTCTCCGAACCAGACACCCCAGTGACCCGTTTCCGGCTCGCAATCGATGGAATTCCGAAAACATATCCGAGCCGCCAGGAACACGACCACGTAGCCATTATCCATTGTTCCGGATTGGTCGCGCGACACTTGTCCAACGATAAACCGGGAATTGATTTCGTTTACGAGCTGGCAACACGTCCCACCTGCGCCCGTGTCAGTGTACAGAATCGTGTGTCCCCCCTGGAAAGTTCAAGAACCTGGCCAGTCGGTGTGTACGGGAGAAACGAGTGCGCCAATAGCACCCGTGACCCGTTTTCCTTTTCAATCGATGCACTCGTGAACTGGGCCGCTCGTGTCCGCTCGAAACCTCGAAACCTCGAAACTTCGTGCTGGCGCGTCCAAACAAGAGGGAAGAGGGTAAACAGAGGTGGAATCGGATCAGCGGCAGGCGAGGACAGACGCGGCCGAGAGGGAATTCCCAGCCGGTGCCGGGCCAGAGCTGGCAAGGGGTGCGCGCAATTCTAACCTCGCAGCCGCCATCATATCGAGGACGCTCGAGGAGAGGAAGCTCGCCCCGAAGGTCGCTCCATGCTGGCTTCGAGCGGAGGACGTAGAACGGGCACGGAAGAGAGAATGCGAGAACCTCCTCACAGCCTGTGAACATGATTTGTCATACAGATGCGGCCAGTGGTAATCGTACGACCAGAGACACAGACGACGAGGACGCCGACGGAGACGAGGATCGCGGGGCTAGCCAGCGTCGCGCCGATGCCTCGACGAAGCTGAAGACTCGCGTGGGAGCCAGCCTCTCGCGTACGGACAAGCCTGCCCGGCGGTGCGGAGCGGGCACAGATTCCTTAGAAGCCGGCCAGACGAGCATCGTCGTCGTCGCCGTCCACCGAACGATCGCCGATCGTCGCGTCAGGCCTGACGTTCAGCAGCGTACAGCGGAGCGCGCGAAACCACCGACACCGCGTAATCTCCGTCTGTCGAGCGCGTACCCGTGCTGTCGCGGCCAGCTGGTGCGATTACCAGGTGTCGGATGACTCCCCCCGTACCACGCAGCCTTCCCGTAGTCGTAGAAAGGACGCGATATCCCGTAGGAAGGAGCCTCGTCGCGGTACCTCATCGTCGGCGTCGTCGGTGGTGCGCCGGCCCGCGCGTCGCGCCAAACTCCTCGCGATTAGACCTTCCAGTGCACGTTCCTATCTTACGTCCGTGATGGCGGCTCTACCTGATATGTCCCACCTCACCGCCGAGGAGAGGAGCGCCATCGAGGAGGTTATGATAAGGCAGAAGCAGGAGGAGGAGAAGGAGAATGAGATTATGAGGTAGGTCGAGTCCTTCGCTCCCTTCCCTCTGTCTTCATTAATTACCGAATGTCACCTCGTGCCCCTGTCGTTTCAGTATAATTAACAGCCTTTCCGACTCGCTTTATTGCCTTTTAACGGCAGATAATTGGCTTGATAAGTTCAACCTTTCGTCTCACTATTCTGAAAAACTTTATAATGGTCGTGATGCAAAAGTTCACACTTTCTGTAGGTAATGGATTGGTGTTTATTATTGCGATTACGACGGAGAGTGTGCCACAGAATCGAGCTGGTAAATTGTCAAATCGTTTGGGGTAATGTAATGCATACTTGAACTTATTTCGCAAGGGTTCATCCTTCTCCACTTATTCTATCTGAATTCTGTTCCTGGTTTGTTTTCCTTTTAAAGTCTTGAGGTTTTGGAAGAATTATACAAAGGTACTTTGCATAAACCAACGACCCGCTGCGTGGCTCCTCAAATAAATAAATAGGCGACGAAGTCAGAGCGCGGTGGGACGCGGCGAGTAGTACAAGTTGTCAATGGTCAGGCGCGGGCGACAGAGCTGCAGAATGTGGACGGACGGTCACGCGTCGCTGATCGGAATTACTGAACGAACGAAACGATATCCGATCGATCGGGTACATGAATTTCTTCACCAGAAAACTGCCGGCTCGTCGAGGCGTTCCGCCTATTTTCTCGTGGTCTCACCTGCTCGTTAGTCCTTGACCGCTTTACACCTATGGCATCTTCTATTTAGGTATTCATCGTCGCGCACAAACTGGCGGATGGTTATCCTGGCGCGTTCTCCCGCCGCGAGATTAGAATTCGTTGCTTCAATCCCCACTGGATCGAACTGTTGCCCAACGCGCAGAAACTAATGCCCGGCCATTTCACACGCTACTCGAGATAAAATACAAGATACCTGTTCGCAACGAGCTAGGCAAACAGTTCTCAAACAGCCTCCGCTCCGGCCACTTTCTCGCAAACGATTTTGCACCTGCTCGAGCGAGATGCACTCGGTGACGGATGCGGCAGCCTCCCCCCATTCGCATGCAATTACGGCGGCTGGGTCCGTAGTCGGAGCGAGGCGACGTCGAGGAAAATGGGCGCCGTTCTTCGAGGAAGGCGTTTTATTGATAGGTTGTCGCTGATGGAACACGGGAACGTGAGAAAGGAGCCGAGGGGGGGGGGGGGGGAAGAGAGACAAAGAGCTGGGTGCTGTAGTGCAAGCAGGGGTGTGGATCGAGAGAGAGAGAGAGAGAGAGGCAGAGAGGGAGAGAGTGAGAGAGTAATGAGGAAAGCGTGCTTCGCCATACCGATGCGAGATCATGTAATGTGGACGACAAGTACGTGTAGGGACGCATGTAAAATGCAAGGCAGCGAGCCTTGACGTGGCTCGGTAACGAGCTGCTGCAGTTGCATAGGGTATGCATAGAGTATGCAACTGCAGCCCGTGGATGGAGTGCGAAAGAGGCTGCTGGATTGGCACGGTAAATTCTCGGATGCTGAAATATAGACGGTGGCCCGCGGAAAGGTGGCGTCGCTTCAGCCGCTGCTCGACGCCGTGAAACGACCGCCGGCTGTTCCCTTTCTCGCGTTCAACACCGGAGCCTCTAAGCTCGTCGCCGGGCGACGCGGACAGACCCTTTGATATCGCGCGATAATTTTAGTCCCCCACCCTACAGACGCGGCGCGGGAGTCTCGCTTACGTATTGGAAGACGATTCGCTTCGACGAGTAAAAATAGACGTAACCTTTCCGCCTCTACGTCGAACCTATTTTGCGTGTACATTGCGAACCGTTCTTGGCGTCTCTTTTTTTATGTAACCCTGGGGGACGAGTTTACTCGAGAGAGAGAGAGAGAGGGAGAGTTCACTCGAAACCTGCTGCACTCGCAGGGTTCTCCACTTATCCGCATCGCCGCGAATAGTATACCGGCGTCACTTACACCACCGTTTGCCGTCTAACAGGTCGCGATTTCGCGGGCCGCGATTTATACAGCGGCAATTATACAGATCCGCGGGTTAGCCGGGTGAAGAATGCGGCGTGAATTCGAAGCGGGGGCCGCGAGAAGTTTCGACGCACCGCGAATAAGTAGGATTCTTTGTTCGACGTGGAGCGCGGGTCGCGTGAAAAGTGTTGCTCGGCGAGGCCGGATTTTGTGGGACAGAGAAGTCGCGCGCGTGAATCACGGAGGTGTTTGTTAAGTAACCTACATTTCTCCGCTCGGTTCTCCGCTTTTGATCTCGCCTTTTATCACAGGGCGGGGGAGGTGGGACGGGGGTGGGTGGGGGGGGGGGGCGGGGGGACGGATAGATTTTTTCTCGCGTGACGGATAGCCGCGCGCGGCCTGTCTCGGAAAGCGAGTGGGCCCCCGCGATCGTTGTTGCGTGCGCGCGCGCGACCAGCGCGATTATTGGTAAAGTAATTAGAGGAGCGTGGGCGGACACGGTGTACTTTGTGACATGCCGCCGCCGCGACCTTTCGCTTCATCGGCCGACTCAAGATTTAGGTTACTGGCATATTTAATACAGCGTGGATTCCGGAAAGCGGATAGCGATCGAATGGCATCTCCAGCGTGCCTTCGCCTCCTCCGCTATTTCAGGGATCGAAGTTTCCACCTACCCGGTGCCAACAACCTTTCGGTTATAGCATGCAAGTTCCGTACACGCGACCTAGAGACCGAGACTTCCGGTTGAAAAGCTCTAGCCCCGTGCCAAGTGTTCCCTGCATTCATCTCGCCCGCCCCGTGCAACGGCGCTAACCTACTTGGCTTACGAATTGTTCGTACCTGGACCCTCGCGCGGTGTCCTTCCCCTGTGATTACGGTGGTTAACGTGGTACACGAATCCCCTCTGGAACCTCCAGTTGGCCACCTCCGTGTCTATGCAACTATTCATGACGCGAGCTAGGGGTGAAAGGACACATGCTTCCCCGAATTTCGAACGAATGACTTGTCGAGTGGAATGATTCATTGTTCAGGCGAACCATGTGGAAGCGTCCTATGGTAGCTAGAGTAAATCGATGGCATCGGTCACGTTTCATTCCAGTTCAATTACCTCGAAGGGTGAATTGACTTATACCTTGTATCCAAGAATGAACACACACCCTCGAATCTTCTTACATATCTTCCCATCGAGCCTTGGATCCTGCAGGAATTCGGGCATCGCGATTTCCAACCCCTTTGACTGCGCCAAAGTAGTGTACAGGAAGATCGAGAGGGCAGAAATCGAATATCGATTCGAATGTTTGAAGAACATTGGAATCGATGCGGCCCAGTGAAGCTTCCACTGCTCAAAAATCCTCCGTTCGACGTTCCATTCGATGGAAGAATCGAGGCAACGTTGTGCTCGCTTCAGACTGCATTTTTTATTAACGCTTCTATACGCTGCCATCGGTTATAGCGTTTGAAGCGAAGCTCCCTTGCCACCTGTAATCTTCCTCGCTCCGTCCAAGTGTCAGGATTTCGCTCGCATTTGCGCGGCACGTAAACACGGGGGCTATAGCGTCGCCCGGCGACTAGTTTCCAAAGCGCGATAATAAGACGCTCAAGTAGGTTTGCAAAGGGATCGAAGATTCCGTGCTCCTGAATCTTTTATCGACCATTATCGCGTCTTCCACCCCTTTGCCTTCTTTCTCTTCGACTGACACGTTCGCTTTCCCTCGGCATGTAAATTTCCTAAAATCGCCAGCGTGTTACCCAAGAATTCTTCAACGTTAGGGCGGCCTGTCGCTTGCCTGCGCCTCGAAAACCGTACAGAAAGGCGGACAAGTGGCGGCCAGGGGGTGGAATCGCGGCGCAACGAATCAGTTACCGCCGGGTGGAGTTAAGTAGCTGTGCCTAAACGAAATCATACCAAGGGCAGATAAAAGTGGGCTGGAAGAGCGCAGCGTGGGGCTGCAATTTGTGGGGAAATCAGGGCTCAAGGGAGGTCGATTCCAGAGATGGGCAAAATTTGTATTTAAATAAAATTTCGAATAACGAATGAAAGTTAAAAAAGAAAAACATCATTTGTTCGATAACCCGAGTTAACTTTATTCGACACATGAAGAATAAATTTTTTAACTTTCATTCGCTATTTGAAATTTTATTTAAATAAAAATTTTGCCCATCTCTGGGCGGTTCCAGGCGGACTGGGTGACAGAAATCTAAAGACGAAATTCGTTAGAGCGGGGTTAACAATGACGTAGATATTAAGATACCCGGTTAAAGGTGCGACTCGAGTCAGCTCGAACCGTTGCTTCGCTTCTGAAACGAATAACTCCGCCCCGAAGTCGCTGGAAGCGAGGCGAAGCTCGGAGAGGACGAGCCACGCGAGGGGGTTGGTTTATTAGTTGAAATATCGGCAGGGCACGCTCTCCCGGTGTCATCAAACTTCTCCCCCTTCTCCTCTCCCCGTTTATTTGCCGGGAAATAATTTCTGTGCCCGTTGTTGTTGCCCGCAGACGAAAGCAGGACGAGGTGAAGACCCTCGAGGACAAGATACGGGCCTGCTCGGAGGGCGCCAAGAAGGCGGGAGTGGAGCTGCACGCCACGTGTCACATATGCCTGAAAACCAAGTTCGCCGCCGGCGCCGGCCACATCTGCAACTACTGCAGCATCCTGTGCTGCGCACGCTGCGGCGGAAAGGTCAATCTACGGTCGAACAAGGTAGGGGCGAGATTCGGAAAAGAAGCGGGAAGATATATCATGCGGGAGGAATCGAGTTTGGTACACCGCGCCCTCTAATTCCCTCTGCTTTCCCTTTCCTTATCCCCGGTGACGTTCAACCCTCGACTGATAAGGCGGCTCAGGAGGTATCCTTACATTTCTGGTAAACTCAAATTCCCGCCCCATTACACACTTCCTGTACCCTGCTCTTCAGTATTTATCTTGGAAACTATGTTGGTCACTTCGTTTGTACCCGTTTCTGATCGAACTCGGGCATTAGGGACGAAACGTAAAAAATTGAGTTGGTTTAACGGAGATCCGGAGGGGCGACCCGATAATCCGCTGTTTTTCTTTTAATCGGGGAAGCCACTTAAATTCAGCGAACATCCACAGTTTGAGGGATCACGGGTTTTATTTGCCGCCACGCTGGCTAGGTTCGCGACCAAAAAAGATTCATTATCTAAATGAAGGGATCAAAGGAAATCCTCTATGACGGTGCATTCGGGCAGCGGAAGCGCCTCGCTCGCGTCACGTCCCGGGCTTCCGTCTTTTCACCGGGGTAGAAAATCCAGATGAATTCCCGCCGCGCGGCCGATAGTTAAAGTAGCAAACGTCCGCGGCATAATTTGTAAAAGCGAGCATAGGATTGATTGCGCGATACAGCGGGTTCGAGGTTCGCCGAGACCACCCACCGGTGGAAGCTATCGCCGATCGAGACGCTATTCATTTAACTTCGGGGGAGAAACGCTTGAGCCACGGTATAACGAGAAGCGTGATCGATAAACGAGATCGTGCACACGCGAAGGCCCGCCGCGGGCAATGCAAATCGATGTTTTCATGGCGTGAAAATCGCCCCCGAAGAGCGGAGTCAGTGGCTCGAGCCGGGCTGATAACGCTGATCAATGGGATCACGGTGCGAATCTTCGCGCTCGCAGGCACGGAAACGGGGGCTACGATTGCCGGCTCCTTCCCAACTATCATTTCTCTGGCCTGTCGCTATACATTCGACCGAACTATACTCGGCTCGCACAATCTCGGCGCCCCTAAATAGAATGACAACCGCGTGACTCATAGACGGAACTGTATCTTTCGCGATAATATGGGCAAACAGATGGCTTTCGGCATCGAAATTGAAAACTATATTACAGCGAATTGTTGTATTATTAATTCCCGGCGATTTTAAAATGAGAGAGCTCGAAGGAAATTTGGAATCGTTGTCGAGGCGATGGCAGCGATCGCACCCTGGAAATGTCAAGTTCCTGGAAACAATTAGAAGCAGCCGTATCGCGAACGACGATAACCGACGCGGATCGTCGCGCGCGCTTGAAATACGTGGAAATAATTGACCTACAGCGGGTTGGCTCTCATCCCGCCCCACTACAATTATCCTTTATCGCGGGCTCGTGTGCGTTGCGTCTGTGGGCGTAATGCCATCGTTAAATAGCCGTCCAGCGTTTTCCATTTATGGGCCTGTATTTCCCCGGCCGATCGCGCAATATCGACAGGGTTTTCATCAATGGGAATGAAATAGTGCCCGCTGCTCGCGTTCCGGGTCTCTTTGCATGTTTTTTCCCTCCGTTTTTTTTTTTTTTGCTACAACATTACATCCCTCGTCGATGGTACCAGCGTGCCGTGCTCAGCTCGAGAGCGAGCGGCTGATCCCTCCCTTTATACTATATGTATTCCACGCTCGCTGAAAAGTTATTCGTCTGCATTCACCGCCGAGCGCGGTAAGGGTAATTTAACTTCGTTTTTGAGACCGTTGTGTATCCGTAACCGAGAAATAAGAGCGGCAGGGATACGTACAGGGGGGTGCGCGCGCGTTATTCCAGCCGGCGTGCGGTGGTATAATAATAGAGGCAGACGCGCGGAACTTCGGCTCACAACTTCCTGTAAGTTTATTGGTTTTCCTCGTACTTTCGCGTGGCTCAAGAAATGGAGGTTGCTCGTGCAGTCGGTTAAAGGGAGACGGCGGGTTGCTTCGTTGCCTCTCGCGCCACGTATTCCATAAAAAGGGGGAGCTGGCAACTATTTATCCTGCTTCCCAGAACGGTTCATTCGTCACATCCCCTCTGCCGCCGCCGCGGAACAATTTCAATCATACTCCGTCAAAGTTTCATCGTTCAGAGATCGCGCGAAGATATATTCGTCGCGCAGGCTGGCTCCTAAATGACCCGAAGCCCGGCGCGTCGGCGGTTCCAATAACCATCGGGATCCACGGGGCACGCTCGAGCGAGTGCTCAAACATCTCATTTAATATGCCCGAAAATACAGCCGGCGATGGAGCGGAGCACACACGGCAGCGCGCATGCATAGAGACAGGGGCACGGGAAGAAGCGCGAGCTCGTCGTAGTAGCTCATCCCGCGCACGTACTCCCACGCGAATCCCTCCCCCTGCTGCTCCCCTCCCCCCCCCCCCTCCGGGGGCCACACGCAAGTACGATGATAAACGTCACGGCGCGCGTTACGACATCATCGATCGGTGCGGAACGCTCGTACGTTTCCTCGGTTGTGGAGAGAGCGGCCGCGACACGATGCACAAGCTTTGTTTAATTACTGGCTCGCCAGCCAGGTGTTCTTCGATTACTGTCGATCACCGGGCCCCGGACGGGCCCTCGTGACACTCCGCTGCCCACTTTTTTTTTTTCAGCCATCCACGCTCAACCGCCCCCCTTTGCGCACCTTCGCCTCACCGTTGGTTTTTCTTTTTTTATCTCCGCTTTTCGTTGTCGCGGTTTAGGCTCGCTGCGTGGGAGCCTATGAATGGGGCGCGTCCCTGCGTGACGTCACCGACCGTGTAACCGGGGGTAGGTGGCTGGGGGTCAGGAATGAAGCGCGGGGTGGACGAAGGTGTGGGTGGCTCTGGATGAATGTTGGTCGGCGCACGGGGGAGAAACGTGACGCAACATATTGATCTAGGTTTCGTAGGGAGGGTTACAGTCCACGACGTGGGTGCGGGAAGCGGGGGAGGGGGCGCCGGGCGGGGGGGGGGGGGGGGGGCGGGAGAGAATGGAATACAAGGTGGCTGGCAAATTTACGTTGTTCTTCGTTTCGACGCGGTTGCCCCGTGCTTCGGGCCGTAGATCGTCGGGGGTAGGAGAGACTTTCCGGGTGGCCAGGCGTAGGCGGAAGGGTTGCGAGCCGGTGGGTGGGACGGTGTGTACTGGTCCGCGGTGTCGTTGCATTTCTGATAATGAAATTAACGTGGGAGGGTTGAGTGTTCTTCGGAACGGGCTCGTACTAATTGACGCAGTCCAAGGTCGACCGCGGGCCGATTGATGGCTCGGGCTACCAATCCGTGGGAGTAATTGAGGTGTCGGATTGCTCAAAAGTCCCGCGAAGAGTCGGCTCGAGTTCCCTCGGAGGAAATACGCCCAGGATCGCGATTATTACCATCCCCACCCCACCCCCTCCACCCCCCTCCCCTCCATTTGGCGCGGCAGGGCACGCTCGCTGACCCTTTCGAGATTGCGCGCGTCATCGATGTCGCGGCGGCATAGCTCGCGTTGCCCACCGAATTATGGGGATCTTCGATTAACGACTCGGCCGTTCCGAAATTATTGAAGGTCCAGAAGGCAGGCTGGCACGCGGGCGTGAATAGCTGCAGAGGTCCGTGGAGCCTCGGTGCATCCAAGGTCCTGTGTCTGTCTATTGTGCGCCCGTGTGCGGGCGAATGCACGCGTGTATCTCTGGTATTTATGTCAGTGGAGCCGAGACTGACGGTAATTCTAATCGAACGCTGTCCGAGCAAGTATCCTTCGTTCCAATACAGCATTCCACCTTGTCCCTGGTGCCAGGGGATCGATCCTCCGACGTGGCTCCCTTTCCTCGATTAAAAATATCATGCCAGCGGTCGAAATACAGGGCGACGCTGAAGAATCTCTCTCAATCTGTCACGTGTCTAATCGTGCCCGGCTGAACTTCGAAGGTTGATCACTTCGCAGGAGTTTCCACCCAGAAAACGCCGAGGCGCTTCGTGACCTCTTCTTCTACCCGCGAGGCCCATATCTTAGGAAGCCACCGAGATGGTCTTGGATAGTATTTCGAGTAAGTTCGGCCGCAACGACTCGCGGGACGACACCGCGAGTCCTCAACCAGAGAATGATTAAACGCGCCCTCGCGTGATCGCCCATAACGAATCGCGGCTGCGTCTCACATAAATAAGCCGCCGCTAGTCGAAACTTGCCGTGAAGTTTCTCCTCGAGGCATCTGTCGTTCCTCGGCTGGCTTCTTCCCCCCTTCGGGCCAGCCAGCAATCGGGATCTTGCCGTGTATGTAGGACAGCTGAAAAGTTCGGACGGCAAAAGTTGGCGGTCGTGACGCTAATGCTCGCGGATCCTGCGGCCCCCGCTCGACCGAAAAATCGAGAAACGGGGAAAGGCCGAAGTTGTTGCCGGGGACATAAACCATCGCGCACAGGACGATCACGAAGACTTTGCATGTTAATTAACTGTTCACGTGGGCGTGCACGCCCACTCGACTACTTTTTATACCTTACAATCGAACTTCGCAGCGGTCCTCCTGTTAACGATCTCGAGGGCTCGTTCCAGCCCTGCCGAGTCTTCGCAGAGAGACGCACAGTTTCCATAAATTTCGTAATTAAGTCGAACTTTCCTTAACGTCTGCTTGACAGGGGCCAACGTCGCGCTCAATTATTCCGTTTCGTTCGGACTCGAAAGGATTTCCATAAACCGGCCTGAATTATATCAAAGTCTCCGGCGAGGTGCCCTCTGCTTTAGCCGACCCCGTGTCGCTATCCTATCTAAGCATGATTTCAGGTTAGACATCAAAAGAGTCTGAATGCTACGCTAGTTGGCTTCAAGGGTCGTCTGAGCACTGATGCCACTCGGCCTGCAGACTTTATTATCTGAAAACTGAAACTCTTGCCCACTATCCTCCTACTCTCCTTCTACCCCTGCGAGATATCCTCGCTCCGCCGGCATTCAGCGGTCGCTGCTTGCAGCTTCTCTTGTATTCCAAAGGTCGTCCCCTTGTGCTCGACGATACTGTGCGCGTCTCGTTATAAATTAAAGAGCTTAAAACTGGATTGCCTTTACAAACTCATCGAGGTTCAGCGTTTAAGGGTAACAGGCTGTCCGTTGCCTCAAGCTTTAAAGGCTTCCCGCGGCTGTGGATCATTGAAAGTCAAAGCTCTCAGATGACAAATGTCGCGGATCCAGGAGCGTTCCGCCTAAAGCCACCGTCATCGATCGTCTCCCCTGGATCGCTGTACCGGCGGAACGACGGTCCGTCGCTAACGTTTCGGAACGGTAGCGCGTTATCGACGGTGTGGCGAGTTATCGGATTGGCTTCAACGACCGTATCGATCCTAGCTTCTGTACTCGGGGGAGGGGAGCAACGGGACGTCAACGTCCACGGCGATGCCTCTCTGCCGTCGTAGCGATCGTCGCCGTCGCCGTTGTCGTTGTCTGGTCTGAGCCGGCGACGGGGTACTCCGCCGTTGACACAGGCTGCGTACACAAGGCCCGTGATAAAGTAATCTGAATTAATTGGCCCCTAATTAATTAATGCAAATCACCGAGGCGACTCGCCTCGAGCCGCCAAACTAATGATCATTTACGTTACGGCCGAACACGCAGCGCCGTGCTCCCGTTCCCTTGGACCACCCCCGTTGGCCAGCCGGTCGGCGAGGGTGGCGGGTGAGACGGCTCGAGGGCCATCCCTCCCCTCCAGCCGCCCCTGTTTCTCCCTTTTTAGGCTCGGGAAAATAGCGCACACGTACGTACGTACGTACGGAATGTTCGGCGGGTGGGTGAACAGGGTGTTGGTAGCACGGGGGATGAGCGAGGCTGGCGGGAGGGGGTTGAGCTCTTGACATATTGCTACCTAGGCAACTCGACGAAGTGCTCTTCAGCTACCCCCCTCCCCCCCCCCCCCCCCCGCCTTTCCCTCCCCTCACCTCCGCCTATCTTTCCTGCTTCGTTTCTCGCTCTTCCACCACCCCAAACCCTCCCACCTCCTCCGCCGTCCTCTGGGTCTTTCTTCTTCTCTTTTTTTTCCAACCCGTGCACCCTTTCTCTCTTCTTTCCTGTTCGGTGCACTCTCTGTTCCGCGGACGGGGCTGGCAGTCTGCAGCGAGATTCGGTTCGGTGTTGTTCGAGCCCCTCGAAGAACAGCTCCGCAGTCGGTGCACGCTGCCCGTTCGGCAGCCAGCGAATCGCGCGCTACCGCAAGGGCGCGCCAAATCTCGCGGGCTCGAGCAGCATCCTCGGCGTGCCCCCCGGGTGAGGAGGGAGGGAGGGGGGGAGGGACAGACGGGTGGGTTGCCTCCGTTTGTCCGCCGCGTGCTCGTCGCCTTTTTTCCCACCGCGGCGTTCCCGATATCCCCGTCGCCTTGTAATCTCGTGATTGAACGGCCCCGTACCGCCCGCGATGGAGGCCCTCGAATCGTCCAGGAACGCTCGACGGTGTGCAAGTGCTGGATATTTTTAGCGCGGCTCCTTTGCCGTTGGTGCCGCGGCTCTCTTTGTGCTCAATTATGCAGTGACGACGAAATGGGGTACATTTAGCCGGAGCGGCTGGGCGCTCGGGAAGGACCCCGGCGAAGGGAGAAAGTTCTTTTCCATGAGACCGCGCTCGCCTATTAAGCTCGCCGAGCGAGGAGGTAAAAATCAATTCGCATTCACTGGTAGCTTGTTCGAAAAGTGGAGCGGCTGCCTCGCCAAGGACAGAGTACCGTCGGATCGACGATGGTGTTCCCTCGTCGAGTGGACCGAACTTCACTTCCCCACCGTGCATGTTCTTCTGCTCGTTAAACCGGCAGAACTTTGGAATATCGTAGATCGTAGACGCTCAGCGGCAGCGAGTTTTACTGGCCCCGAAACGGCACTCCCTTTTCCTTCGCGGTCGCCCCGTTTCAACCCTCCGCGCACGCGAGCACGAATATTCCGACCGTCAACCTCTGCAGTCGGACGAAAAGTACATTAAAGTATTATTTATGTAACAAGCTCCACGGCCCGTTAAGGCCATCATTACAGGTTTTTACGTAATGCGATGCCGGCTGCAATGTAATTACGTTATTCCGCGCGAAACTTTCGATGCCCTGGCTGGGAATCATTGATCACGTCCACGTCCCGTATATTCCGGCTGATATTTATAATTATGAGCCCAATATCAGCCTGAAATAATAATGACAGGGCTCGCGGCACACGCCGTATTAAAATACATCACCTGTACACGAATCGTTCGTCATCCTCCTTCCCTCTATCACACATTTCTTAACTCTGCCCCCTCAAATATCATAGCAAATTATCCTCCACCCATTTCGCGGCTTTTCTTTTTAACGAGCAAAACGTTTCTCGGTTATCTATCGGGCCCCATTACACCACCGCGTCGTCTAATAGGGGCAAACGCGTTTTCATCCCCAGATTAACGGAATATGGGCACGCGGAGCCGGATTGGGCTCATCGAGTAATGATAATGGGCAAGAATAATTGTGGAAACGGCGGTGCGTGGGGCCATATCGATTCATCGCGATATTCACGTGCGAACAAGCGTCCCTGGACCACCCCTCGCCGACTGCCGCCCGTAAGCCGTAATTGCGTGACATTTCGCGGAAGTTGCCCGCGCAGGGACCACGAGGGAGGGGAGAAAAAAAAAAAATACTTGGGGACGAATTGCCGCGTTCTACTTATTTCACGTTAACCCGAGCGTCCTCGTGTTCGGTCATTTTGACCGAGTTCTGTTTATCGATCAAATAGACCGATTCCCGGCGAGTTTCCTACCCCCTCCGAGCCCCTCGAAGGCCGTGTCACGAACGGACATCGTTGCCAGAAGAAAGAGAGATCGGTCGGGAAAGAAAAGGAGGGGCGGAACCTTCATATGGATCAAACGATTCGGTTCGACACGGCGAAACTCTGTCCCCGTGACGATACTCGGGGGGTATGCACGCTCGTAATTCACCGGTGAATCGAGCCGACGCTGTTCTTGCGGCCGCGTTCCTCGCGCCATTATAGCCGGCGCAATAATACGCGTGAATGGGCATGGAAAGTGTTATCGATGGGAACCGGCATGGGCATTGTTTTATGGTTTGCTTCTAAATGGTCCATCCATCAAGCCTTTATCTTGATGGAGTATTCTGCCCGCCTATTCATCCTTCAAAACGCTCGACTGCGGCGGTGGCCCGCTAATTATTAGCCTTCGTTCGTTGCACGTGTCCGTGAATGGCGGCCGAAGAACGAGCTGCTCCGCGAAATTTCGCTCTCCTATTACGCGTCCTCCCGGCTGCGTAGCTAAATTCGTCGCGTGTCGTTTGTCATCAGCTGTTTCCGTTCGTCGATCACGCGTAATTACGTCGGAACGATTCGATATCGCGGCTACGTGGCCAGATATTTTCGTCGGCGCGCCGCTGCATCGATCGCGGATCCGCTTGATTTAATTTAACGTTGCTCGGAGCAGCGCGGATTTGCATAAGAATTCACCCCGAGGCGATAGCCCGCCACGGGGCCCCGAGACTTCGTTAAAGGGGGTTTTACAATTTCTCTCCGCCAGCGAGATCGGCGAGCTTCCAGTTTCCCGCGAAAACTGGCGCCGGGGATACGAACGTCCCCGCCCGTTAAGCTCCGCTACCCCCGCCGGGCGTCGTGTATTTTTAACACGGTCTCGTCCTCGCAACCCCGTTCGACAAATATTACCAGCGGGAGGGGGCGTCGCGGCGGATGCGCCGCGCGGAGGACGCGTGTTCTTTAGAACCTGCAAATTGAGCCTGCCGTCGCCGTCGTACATGTTTCAATTAGCATCGTGACTGGTCCACTTCCTATAGATAATTTCCTATTAATATCCTCGGTACAAGCGGCGACCTGGATCGATCAGCTCCAGGACTCTCCCCCTGTTTCGTTGGTACAGATTATTTACAGATTATTATGCTTCTTAAGTAGTATCTTGGACGTTTAGACTATTTTAAGCTGTCCAGGTTCTCAATACCCATTATTGGTTCGCACTCAGTATTTAATCCCGAGGGGACAAAAGTATTTTGATGGGACAAAAGTATTTTCAACGAAAGTTCAATAAAATTCATTAGGAGATTGTAAAAAATTAGTTAAAGAATAAAATCCAGTTTTCTTTCTTATTACAAAGCTCTTGAATTACTTCAGTCGTGGTTACACTAATCTCCTTTTTCCTTTTTCTTTGGGGGTGTCAGGACCCTTGCCCCCCCCCCCCCCCCTCCCCCTCTGGGCGCCACTGGATACGCCTAATGATTCCAGTCACCCGAAAACTCCGGTAGTACCAACTCAATAACGAACTAAGAAATCCCGAGAGTTCAGATTTGTGAGATACACGAGACTCAGACGATTCTCCATGATTTCGTATCTAAGCCAAGGAAATTAGCGCCTGGATGTTCATTGTAATTGGAGTCGTGGGACTCGTTCTGGTTTCAGGTAGTATGGTTGTGCATCGTCTGCCGGAAGAAGCAAGAACTCCTGCTGAAGACCGGACAATGGATAACGAAGAAGGGGTTCGACAACGCGGAGAACGCGATGCTGCGACGGATGCAGGACATGCAGGTGGGTGGTCCTCCGGGACTCGTGGACCAAACTCAGGATAAAAGACCGAAACTCGAGAGAGCGCACAGCGCGGCCGAGAAGGAGAATTTGCCATTGTTGCAAAGGAGCGGAAGCCTGCTCAGAAGGCAGTACTCTCAGCAAGAGCAAGTACGATTTACTTCATTCATTCACTGCTCGGCCACGGGGACGCGTCCCTGTGGCCCTTAATAGCGCTCCTGCACGCACTGTTGCTCTGGACGTACAAAGATAAACTGAAAACGTATGCAAAACACTTGGCTGATCGTGTGCGTAACGAATTCGATCGAAGCAAGGCGATGCCGTTGGTATATAGGTGTTTACATGTCACCACGTTTCACACATATCATTCTTCACCAATCCTGGCCACCGTGCCGTTGGAGAATTCGATTGCCGCACACGCGACAACACTAAGAGGGCTACGGTTTAATTATCTGCTAACAAGCCTCGCGACGAATTGTCCAGCGGCGCACGTGCCCAGGATAGCATATTATCACCCCGCTGACGAAACAATTGCGCAACGATCGCACCGTTTGCAACACCACACGCGGGCGAGTCAGTGTGAGGTCGTCTGGTACGAGAAATGGCAGTTGCTCGTCGCGATTTCAGGTGCCAGGGCGTCGACTGTCCACCAGCGATAGCGGTGTGGATATGTCAGTATCGCCTCACACGAGGGCCCTGCCGACTCTTCACGTAGCACCCTCTCATCAGGTGCAGCAGCCGCCGAGGCATCCGGAAGCGTACGCCGAGGATGACCCGAACTTGTACAGAGGCGAGATCGATGGTCTTATGGAAAAGCAGAGCTACCTGGTAAGAAAGCTGCCCACGCTCGATTGGCACGGCCCGGTCGAACGGCCGACGACGTTAATGCACGAGACGCTGCGATAGATACTTGGAAATTAAACATTCAACAAGTATCCTCTGCACGAGCTGCGAGAGCGCGTAGGTGCCAGAGCTGGCGATATCTCTTGCGTAGGCGGTGCTCGAAATGGGGTCTCTCGATGGGTCGTTTCCGTTTCCGGGAAGGCCCGTGGAATGAAGTTGTCTGTATAGGCGGGCGACGGAGTTTTCGATGTCCGCCTTAACCTCGTTCTAGCTACTTTCTCGATTCAGTGTCGTTAGGGCTGCGCTAGCCGCCGAGGGGATGCTGGTCTCTACGAAGCGTGCCCTCCCTCTCCCCCCCCCCCCCCGCCGCTAGTCGCGTAACGTTTCGGACAGCTTAAGAACGAGCGAAAGGTACGAGGAGATCCTGTTTGATTCGCAGGATCAGAACACGAATCTCGCAATGACATATGGTCAAGCAACTGTAGAAGTTGGCCCTCCTCGAATCGCGGGGCATCCTCCTCAGCAACACTCGGTGCACCAAACGCAGAGCGCGCATCCCCCGCAAAACGTGGTCGGGCAGGGCGGTCTTCAGCCGCAAAGAAGCTTCAGCAGCAGCGAGGAGGAGCGAAGCACACCCGAGTGTGCCAGCGACGAGCCTGACGAGTCCGAGAAGGGTGAGTCCACCTTCGATATCTGTCTTTGTCGATTTCGAGATTTCTATCAGCGTCGGCCGCCGCTGCTCATCGGCCAGCAGCAGCCGATGTTCGCCGAGCTCGAGGATACTGTCCAGGGTTGACGATCGCGATCTCAACCTGCGAATTCCATTAGGCTCGTTCTCGCGTCGCTTCCACGCGTTCTACATCACGATTATTCTTTTCGAAGCTCTCCCGATCGTTAAGCCTCCATGTAAGTATGGCTCAGTTTACTCATGCAAACATGCTGACGATTTCAGCTACGTGTATCGGTGCGTTTCATTCAACCCGGCGACTCAACAGCCTCCGGTTCTGATTCGCGTGATATATTCTCTGGAAGGCAACGCTTTCGATATCGACTCGCCACCGCGATTAACCGAAGCTTTCGAGTACAGGCGACGGTTAAGTATGTATAGGTATACGACAGAGCGGAGGGGGAAGTGACATTTCTGGGAAATTCAAAGGATCCGCGGTTTCTCTTTCGCCGGGGCTTGGAACTGTTGGCGGAGGATCTTAAAATTTCACGAATCTCTTAGGGGGACACTGAAAGTTCCATATTCCCGAAAATTAATGAATTCCTTACAGACTTCCCGCGAAGTGCGCTGCCAACCGGTTGCAGCGTTCAAAACTTTATGAGCTCTAAATTCGCGCGACGACGGCGAGCGTCCATGGGAAATCGTAAATAAAGTAGCGATCCGAATCTGGCACGACGGCGGCGCACATTCGATCCCATATCGGGAACACGGTTTTAAGTACTTTTTCATTGGGACACTTTGGAAGTTCGTCGTCCACCGGGCCAGCCATATTGCCTATTATTCTTTCGAAATGTCACATCCTCGTGGCCGCCAGTCGTATAATTCAGCAACGGACGGGGGTTAAACGTCAGATCCACCGTCGAATTACCGTCGGCGGCCTGGCGTGGAGGATCGGCCGTGACGGAGACATTAGGGCGAGAGCTGGTCGGGAGGGTCAGCTTCGCCCTTGAAACTCGCTGCACGATAGAGAGGTCGAAAAAGGGAATGAGAGAATGGGAGAAAGAGAGTGAGAGAAAGAGAGAGAGAGAGAGAGAGTGAGAGAAAAGAGGAGAGCGCAGGCTTTCCGTGTCAGTGGATAATTGGTTTACGGAGAATGTGTGCACCTGTATCGCGATATTTACAGGCGAGCCGGCGAAGGAAAGTGTAATCGACCGATCCGATGCTCATGCAGTCTAAAAAGCTCGCGCGTCGCCGCGTACGCGTGTTTACAAAGCGATTAACGCTCCCGAGCAACTCGAGCAAGGAGCTGCTCCTAACTCGACGGCGAGCCGTTGTCAGGCGATCCAGGACGCGGCGAGCGGCGATATCCAAGTTTACGAGCTCTTTGTGCCTCGGAAGGAGAAGGCACGCGTGAGTCCACTCTATCGGGGGAAAAAGATCCGTGGAAAAAAATAGACTAATTGCGCGGCGGCGTTGGTCTGGTTGGTCCGCGGCAGTTAGGAGGAGAGAAAGAGAAGAGGGAAGCACGCGTGGGGCGGGAGGCAGGGGGGGTCGGAATATTTGAAAATGGGGAAAGTAGGTCTGCTCTGCACAGGCAGAACGCCTCGAATGGAGTGGCAGATGAAAAGCGATACTGCATTATCGCGAAGGCGCCGGCGCGCGCGGGGAAGCGTAACCGGGTTCATCCTTGGCTAATGAGTAAATTTAGGTTACCGTCGCTTGGATCCCCGTCGTTCCCTCGTGTTCCACGAGAACACTCGACGCCCGCCGTCGGCCGCTTTTATGCGACGCATTCGAGCCGGTTTCGAGCGGCAAGGGGGAGAGAGCACACGGGACGGAGGTGTACACGTACGTGGCTCACGGCTGATTAGTCGCGAGATCGGCCAACTGTGAACCGATTCATCGACGTGCATCGCTCGGGGAGAGCCCTCCCGCGGAATAGCAACGCTCCCTCATAGCTCCGAGCCCCCGAGCCCCCTCCTCCTCTCGCCCTTTCAACCGAGTAATGCTCGTTTCTTCGCTGAGACGCGACGATGGAATCGAAACGGATCCGCCGGATCCTTTTCAGCGATCCAGGATAGGGCCGATGGTCAGGATCAGGGTAGAGGCTCGTTGATTGAGGCTTCTATCGCGATACAGGAGGAGCCAAGCTTTCTGCAGCTTTTTATAATACAAAGACGTCTCATTGTCAGTGGTTTCTCGTTGGCGAAGGAAAATATCGGCCAAGAAATCGTTGTCGCCGAGTCTCCTTGAAATTTCACCACCTCTCCCGAGTAGGTATTGACTGTGCCAAGGGTCCAAGGGATGCGTGGATTCCTCGACGGCATCCCAGCTATCCTCTCGGCCGTTAAATCCTCGATCGGATCTCCGCGATCGTGTATCGCAGCATATCGCACACTATCCTGCGGGAATTCTCGGGTTCTGCCCTTCCCGGTCCCGTCGTTGCATTGATCCTTCGTATACCCCTCGCCCTCTCTCCCACGCCACCCCTACACCCCCTTCCGCGCACCCATTTTCTCGTACACTCCGTCCCTGTCTGCTGGTACACTTGTACTTACACCTGTAAGAACTTCTCCCTGTTTACATCCAGCGAGACCTCCCTCCCTCTTCTCCAAGGGAGAATCAATTATCAGATCGGAATCGAGGTTTGTGCGTGGCAGAGTGTCCTTGCCATCGCAAACCCTCTACTGCGGTACCTATTTCTGTGCCTTCCAGGGCTTCGTTCATCCCGTTCTTCGAGCTTCTCGCTCCATCTTACACTTTCCACCTCGCGTTACGTCCCCTCTCTATTTTTTATGCTGCCCCTATCGCCTTTCCTTCTGCGCATCCTCCTTTCCTCGCTGATGTACACCATTTCCCGCATCTTCCCTCTCGGCCTCGGCTCCTAAGCTCACCTCCACCCTTCCTGGATCCTTCCTGCCCTCTCTCGCAACGCCCACACGGCCGGCGTGACGTCACGCGGCAGACACGTGGGCGAGCTCAAACATTTACCCCTTCGCTATTTCTGGGGTGATCCCCGTGGCAAAGACGAGCAGAAAGTATCAGCGGTTGAAAAAAAGCGCCCTTCTTTCAGGCATCCATTCATTCCTCGGACCTTCTCGCCGCGGCTCCACTAGGGTCTTTTCGGCAGCCGTGTTTACTCCTCCTTGACGCCAGTGACTCGGAATCGATTTCAACCGGGCTCCGCGGTATAATATTTCGGACAAAGGGGACGTGGCAGGTTTCTTCCACGATCGCGGGAAAGTTATTTCCTCCGTGGCTATCGAACCGAGATCCTTTCTCGCTGAATTTTCAAACAAGTCCATTTGCAACGAGCCACGGGGAAGCCTGACGTTCGCGACGCCGGTATTCCCTTTTCGTTACCACGACGAACGACCCTTTGCGCATCGACCTTCGGTACATACCAACGGCACAGTGGCGACAGACTCCCTCGGCTGGCAGTTTCATCGAAATTTAATCCGTAGACATTGCAATTTGACGGTCGAGCGAACGAGAGTTGGATTCGAGGTCGCTTTTCAGCTCACAGGGTTCTTGGCTCGGCATCCACCACTTCCGCTGGTGGCTACCGGAATTGAAATTACTTTGTTTACTGGCAGCTCCACGGAAGCGGGAATCGGAACTTATCGACGCAAGGAAATCCACGAAAGATAACGGCGAATGATCTTCTCTAAGCATACCTAAGATACTTTCTATGGAATACCAAAGTTCCCAAAAGAATCCACCAAGCTTCTCTACCTCTGATTAACTACTCCCGCCCACTTTCAAACAATCAGATTCATCTCCATATTGCTACGTCTCAAACACAAGAAGTAGCCACAACGAGTAGAGATTCCTGGACCCGAAATTTCGTTGCAGAAACGTCACCGCGAGTACCCGGTACTCGGGGGAACTTGGCCGCGGCAGGAAGTCGCCGGTTAACGTCGATTAAAATAATTTCCCGCGGCTGTCTGGAGCTCGGCCTTAACAAGGCTGGATTAAAGGCTCAGAAAACGTATGGCCAGAGTTGCCAACAGCCGGGTCCAGGAACCGTGGACGGTATAATCAGACGCGTTGCTACTTCGCCGTACACCTGCACCCTGCATTCACGGACGCAGCTTGTACACAGCGCCGCGAATTCCTGCGCTCGCGTACGCCCGTGTCGGCAGTGGTACAGCTATACGGTTGGTGCATACGCAGTGATGCAGATGGCCAGGGCAGCTGCTATGCGGAGATCGCGCTTATTAGAGCCGCTGCCGACACGCATCTAGCTTTACCTACCCTCCGTTCTTTGTTTAAACGACAACTACTGCTCGAAAGAACCATGCAAGAGTCTCAGTGACGATTCCATTCTACTCCGGATGCTTTATTTTCCGTCGGATAGGAAGATGCCACGAATGCTGGAAGATTGGTCAAGATAAACTCGAGCCGAGTTCCTAGGAGCTTCCTGACTGAGATTCTACTCGAGTGTTCCGAGCAGATCCTAAGCCGAAAGCTGTAGAAGGATTGCTGCAGCGGGTGTAGGGTAACAGGTGAACGAGACTTCGGAAATGTTCACGATGGAGATTACTGGCACGGCGGATGAAAGTTCTTTGTATAATTCAGGGATGTGCTTGGGATGCACACCCTTGAGACTTATCGTCTTGATGTTTAATAAATAGAGGCTCTGACTCAGGCTCCTGGCACCTGAACGTACGATTCCGTGTACTCGCTTCAGTAGCAACTGAACGTAATTCTCGGGACCAACCAGCGACGAATCACGCGTCTGCAGAGCATCGGGCAGGCCGACTGCACAGCCCTGTGAAAACGATCCTCGCGAGGAACGAGATGTAACCTGGTGCTTAGACTCCCGTCTAAGCAAACTCATTCGATTAAGAGGATCAGCCTGGCAATTAACGGCGAACGGTCGCGGCGATCGCTGGTTACCGACCATCCGTACAAGCCCGTCGAAGAGCAGGGCTCGCTGGAAGCGTGTCGCGCGCGTAATTTGTGGCCGTCACGCGAGAGAAAAGTGACGGCGGCTTCAGTCGGACGGCGTTGTTGCTCCCATTCGTAGATGCACACAATACAATTAGAGACTAGCGAATTAGTTTGTAGAAGTTTCGAGAGAGAGAGAGAGAGTGAGAGTGAGAGTGAGAGGGTGTGTGAGAGAGAGGTAAGTCCGTTACTCGCGCTCGTGACATCCCTTTAACGAGGATTTGCAGAGAGGCCTGAGCTGCCACGTCCACAGGATCGTCCCAGACTGCGGACGAAGGAGAAAGCGAGGCGAGGGATAAATTATCATCGGCCACACGCTTCGACAGGCTCTCACCGAGCCTGCCACCCCTCCGACGTATCCTGCCTCCGACACCCCACCCGCCCCTTCCCCCTTCACGCTAAAGTCGTACCTATTAAACAGATCTTTTAATTCGTTTTCAGGAGCCACGCGTTGCGTTCCCGAAGAACCCTCCCTTATTAAAACCTGATTTCCTCACGATCACCTGTGCCTTCTTGGCGTCACGAAACCATCCCCCAGACACAGAAAACTCTGCGCCGGTTAATATACTTAATACACCCCGAAGTTACGGGGCTGCGGTATCGCTTGAACGGTGGACGATACGGGGACGTTTTACTGTCTTATAAAAAACACACCCCCAGTGCCGCGGTAACTGGGATATTAACGGCCAGGGGTGGAGTATCTGGAGATTTCTGTGTCTCGAATCCTTAACCCTTCGCCAGTCTCGTTCGTCGTAGGAACAAGGAGCGCGATGGACGCGTCGAGTCTCGCGCGAATACTTTTTGGCGTGGGTGGGTCGCGAATCGGATACCTGGGGCTAGAGGGACGGAGGGCCGACGGCGGTGAAACTCCAGAGTGATTTATGTACGGCGAGTCGGGTGTCATCTAACTTTTAAATTAAGACTCGACGGCTGCCTCCGTGCGCCAGCCGCGGACCGCGGGGGTCTGCACAGTGGCGGACTCTATCTACTCGCTGCCTCGCCGCAAGTGGCTTCCTTCTATTTATCGCAGGCGTTTAGCAGAAAATACCGCGTTCACGGGATCGGATAGCCGCGGATGCGTGGCTATCCCGGCTACCTTGGGCGCACGCTCTAATCACCCTTTGACTCGCGCATCGAACGTTTCCTTGGCGCGTAACACTTTGTGGAGGCCGCCTGGCCTGATTATGCAAAGGACTCCCGCCTCTCGCGCGGAATACCGATTAACGCGCGGCTTTAAGCTGGGGACGCGTCCCGGGAGCCGTGCAAGAGGGACCCGTTTCGTTGCAAGAGCGAACCGATTCGAAAGTGCACGGTTTGTTTAATAATTGCCGGGCGTGTCGAGCGTAAAGGGATGCAATACCGTTAAACCTCGGCGTAGCGGTAAATGCTGCATTCTTGGCATTCTATGATTAGCCTAATTACGATCGCCAAGCGTGCCGTTCGTGAAAATACAGCGGGGGGTTTGCGATCGGTAATGCAGACCATCATCCACCGCGGCAAGCGGGAAGAGGATCCCATCCTTTATTTCAGTCGTTACGATGTGACGTCGATACGTCTCGAACGTAAATTCGAAATACGTATCGACGTGCCCCGACGATGGGAATAGAAGCGTCGTACAGTTACATAAGAGGGGGATGTGCGGCGTCTCGCGTGGCGATCGTATCGCCAATTTGCCAGTTTTATGAGGCGCGATGCTTTACCTTATTTATAGCTGCGTGCACGACGAACGAGGACCAGCCCCTGCTCCTTCCTTCCTCCTTGCAGAATCGACCACCCCACCCAGATCGAATTCTCGAGCGGCGGCGAATCATTACGAAACGACGACTTACTTCTTGTCGCGCGTAGACCGTGAACACCAAGACACTGCCTGCAAAACATTACGATATTATTACCATTAGAGTACAGTGTTCGATTGTTACGATAGTGCAGTTTTCATAGAAAGTGACCGTTTTCTTTCTTTTTTTTTTCGTTTCTATAACCAACCCCAGCCGTACCACCCCCTCTATCCCCGTCTGTTTTGCATCGAGCCGACATAGCATATAGATGTCCCCGTTGTCAGCCAAGTAGCGGAACTTTTTTCACAGATCTCGTCTCCGCATACGTGCGTTCGCGCGAATCGACGAGCGCACCCGATCGGTGCGCGCGCCGCGCACGGTGCTGCCTGTCGCGCGTGATTTCGTTTCTTAAACATGTTAGCGATAAAAACGACTTCGCGACTACGAAGTGACATGTGTGACTTAAAGAGAGATCCGTATTTTAGGGGATAAACCGCCGTCCATGGTGGTGACTACGAGGAGCTCGAGGGAGAAGCCCGGGGACAGAATGAATCGTCAGTTCCTCGCGGTACCTACTAACAATTTTCTCAAATGCAAATAATAAGGCAGTTCGTTTTCCGCTATATATATATATATATATATATATATATATATATACATACATATATATACATATCAACTGATCCGCATACATACATATATATATATATATATATCTATATTTGAATATATATATATATATATATTAATATATATACATATGTATATCTCTGCGTATGCGTGTGCATGTGTGTGTACGTCATCTGCCGATCGGTCGCGGGTGCGCAGTATCACGATTTTTCGGTGGAAAATCCACAATGAACGGCGCTGTTTTTACGAGCGATAGAGAACCCACCCTTTTTTCCCCGTCGGGGTTCAATTCGCCATCGGGCTTTTTCGGACGGTCTAACGACGCCACGAAAACGAGCGAACGATTGGGAAAGGGACACGCGCGCGCGGCCCACGTGGCGCCCGGTGATTTTCGCCGAAAACGGTCGTTTCTTTCCGATGATTTCTCTCGAAATCTGTTCCATCTCGCGGCGCGTCGGGTGGCGCGGGTTCGATTCGAGGAGCTAATGACTATGCGGCGATTGATTCTTGATGGAGGAGCGTTCGATGGCCCTCGATCGGTGGTTAATCCCTCTGCACGACCCCCCTGCGTTTATCCCTCTCCAAGGGCATCGACGCCGAGCGAAATTCCCGCGATCGTTTCCGGTGGAGTCTCTGTGGAATGTCTTGGAACGCGAGATGCGATCGGTCGGCAGAGCTGTAACAGATTTTATTTGTTCTACTTTGGACGGCTACGAATCGTGCACAGGTATACTGTATCGTTTACACCTCACTCACGCCACGTACACGTATCGCTCACCAGATACTCCCGACATCCCTCTGTTCCGTTGCTTCGATGTTCGTCTCGAGGATACGCTGCCGCGTATTACGGTGGCGGTTCTCCACGCGTGGCCCCCAGCATCTCACCCGAAATTCTACCCCTGTTGCCCGCGAATCCCTGCACGCTCGCGCGTCGAGCGCACGGCGCTCCGTTTCTCCGAGCAAGTCTGACGACCGAACCGTCCGATATTAATATTCTCTACCGAAGGAGCTTCTCTATCCTCCGTCGCACTCCGGAGCGTGCAGGATTCTGTGTCTGTTCGCCGTTATCCCCGGATGTGGTCGCAAGAAAGCTCCCCTGGAATGGCGGGTCGCGAGGTCGCAGCCACGCGACATCCCCGGCGGTCGTCTCTCGAGAAGTGGCATCGCTACTGTGCACGCACACATACGTACACACACATACAACACACACACACCCCTGCACACCGACGCGTGTATACCGGTGGTACAGCGTTCTGGCAGCCGCGCGACGCGAATTCAGGGCGCTCGGGCACCGTCCCTCGCACTGTTCCCCGAGGGGCAGGCCTTGCACCGCTGTATTAGCCGGTTCTCGACAGGTACACCGCAGTACACGCACATACATAACGGGGTAGCAGGGGAGGGTGAAGGAGCCAGAGGGCGGCAAGAACTGGTAGGCTCGCAGTGGCAAGAAGGTGGCGAAACGGTGTTACCTTAGGACGTGAAGTCTCGTTTTCGGGGGTGTCAGAAGGTAGCGTGCGATAATTTTGTTCTGGATGCAGCGGAAGGGTCGAGTATATAGGGGGAATAGGCGCGTAGAATGGCAAGGAACGGGTGGTGAACGAGATGGTGGATGATAGAGATTAAGGACGCCACGGTTTAGCTCGATAGTCGAATAGACGAGAGCAGTGGAAACGAAACGTTTTGGATCTACTGTAGGGAAGGGGTACTACCACCATACGGGAGGTCCGATGTCAATGTCCGGCGATGGGCGTAGGCACAACGGACCCCGCAACGGGCACCACAACATCGCCGCGATGACCATCGAGTATAACGGTCATCATCCACCGCGAGAGCCGCGAAAAGAGGAGAGCACACTCGTCAGACGGAGCTTCCGAAGGAGTGGCGACGAGTGGCGCGCCGACAGTAGGAGGTGCGTGTGACAATCTCGCGATCCGCGTCTTCTCTTCGACAACCTCATTGCTTCCTTTCTCGCGTGTCGCGTCCGCGCCGGTCGTCCCGGCATTGCTCGCCTCTGGCGACATCCAGCAAACGAACGATTATCACTAGTTTGCGGCCATTTTGCGCAGCAGATGTCGGTATTATTTTCTTATCTAAAATGGCACGCTGATTCCGAAAATAAGGTCCAAAAAAATTTTTACGGATACGTTTTCGAGACATCGACAGATATCGAACATTTCTACCTGACTGTCGAAAACGATCGACCCACTTAATTGCGAATATCTCGTGTTACGAATGACCGATTTGGTCGGAAATTATATCAAATTAAAGATAATTGAATCACCAACAAATGTAACTCACAAAATTTTCAACTCGGTTCAGTAGTTCGGATGAAATCGATGGAAATATGTGAAAAAATTAATTTTTTTGATCGAAATTGAGATCGACAATTCATTTAATCATCTGGGAAAAATCGAAATCGCAACAATGGGCCTAATTTCTCATTTCTTACGCTGAGTCTGCACTTTTACAAAGAAGACAAGCTGGTATTGAAGAAAATCTATGGATAAATACCGAAGCTAGAGACAATTGTGTGAAAACACTAAAATTTCATTTTTTCCCCGGTTTTTGTGATTTTTTCCATTTTATTGTGTTATTTCAATTTTAATTCATTTTGTACATTTTTTAAGAATTTTGTTAATATAAAACACGACTTTTTTCACATATTTCTATCGATTTCACTCGAACTACGCCACCGATTTGAAAATTTTGCCAGGTACATTTGTTGGCGATTCAATTATCTTTAATTTGATATAATTTTCGACCAAATCGGTCATTCGCAACAGGAGATATTCGCAATTAAGTGGGACCACCATTTTCACAGACATGTAAAAAGTTCACCTGTCGATATCTCGAAAACGTATCCACAGAAATATTTTTAGACCATATTTTCGGAATCAGCGGTCATTGTGCACAAGAAAAAAAAATAGTTGTATCCGCTGCAGAATTTTTATTTTATTTTGTAAACTGGTGTTAAATATCGCAATTGCATCCTCGATCGTGCCACCGTTACCTAATCGCGCGACGGTAGAGATACACGGTCGGTTCCGGCAAACTCGGGATTGGGATCGGGACCGGGATCGGGGTCGGGATCGCGTGGCCAGAGCTTGCTCCGGGCGCGGCGGGCGCGTTCGACGGATGGACGTGATGGACGGTGAGGAGGCGTCTCGAGCCGACACACGATACAGACAGCCCACATGACACGTAACACGCAAAAAGACACCCGAGCACAGGCACACACTGTGCATCGTCTCTCGTATTCTCTGTGTATGTGGCGTGTCCATCAGGTTCACGGAGAGGAGGGGGAAAAAGACAGTGCGATTTGACGGTGGGACCAATGTCGGCGGCCCTCAGGAGGATTGGTCTTGGGAGGCCGATCGGCAGGGTAGCCAAGACAGCGCGACCAAAGACTCCGGGATAGACACCTCTAGCACCTTCACGAGCAGTGAAGACAGCAACAGGGGCGAGCTGCCCAAGGTACGGGCCCTTCACTCCACTCGCGTCGGAGTCAGCCGCTTTGTCGATCGCAGAGGGTAGAATTCTCCAGCTATGCCGTGCCATGGACCCTCTCTCTGGCACCACTGGCACGTGCAGATCGCTTTCGATCTAGAACATAGAGATTCAGGAAACCGGTGGATCGAGTAAAAGGGGTCTCTGCCGCGCGAGCGTCGTTCGTGTCTTGATTACGGACACGCGTATCTTTCTTTCTCGATCGCGTCGCGGCCAGTTTTCCGGCGTTAAACCGTCGCGGGTCTGTCGTCCAAAGTGGAATACGGTTTTATATTCTTCCTCGTGCCTTGCTTCCATAGCTTTAGTGGGAAGTGATACATGCGCAATTACGAATCTGTGGCCCGTTAGTGCCTGATCTGATTGATTCATGCAACTACTTAGAGTAGTGTTTAGTCATGTTTCGACTTGACCCTTTCGTTACCGCGCATATCCTACCAAGCTCCTTTCGAATTAATCCTGTTTTGTATTAGCCTAAGAGACCTTAATCTCTCTTAGAAGCTTAACCCGTTAATCTCGCTCGACTACTTATTACTTATGCACTTGTTAGCACTCTTAACGCCGAATGAGTGGGTCTCTTAATGGTGCGCCGAAGAAACCATACGTAGTAACGAAAGGGTCAACACCGAACCACCCTTCAACGCCAGGTGAGCCGAAGTTTCAGGGAGGGAAGGATCTCGTTTCCACCGATAAGTCGCATTTCGAGCTTACAACGATCTTTCACTTTCTTTTCTCTCGACATCATTCCTTACATCTGCGAGCTTGGCGATCAAGAAACCTCTTTTGCTCGATTTGCACCCATCCCCAGAAAGCATTTCGAGCTTTTCAAGGCTTCCGGTGCTTGGACCCCGTCTCTGTCCCGACGCACACTTCTCATAGCTTGTAACGTGGTGTGTTGTAAGTGCAAGTTCGGAGTCTGTCTGTTAACTCTCACAATTAGCCGACGTGCGACAGAGAGAGAGAGAGAGAACGCTTTAAAGCGGAGCGCGAGCGGTACCCAGCGTTCCTGGCAACACGGACGATCGCACCTTCGCATGAGCCTTGAGTTAGCTCACCGCCGACAAGCCCCCCCGGGATTCTGTCCCGTGATTTAGGGACCTTAGAGTAGGGCGCCATCGTTCTCGCCCGCGGAGCTCATCCTATCTCATCGTCTCGCATCTCTTGGCCACTCACGTGACACCCTGGATTCCGTGCTTTCTCACGGAAGCGACGAACCAACTCGTTATTAAACTCGGTACAGATCCCGTGGCATTCATCGCAAACTTCGTTTCGCCCCGTTTTCGCACAGATTCATCGGCGATCGATCCCATTCATCCCATCGAATCGTTCACGAGCCATCGATCTCATTCAAAGATTCTAAGAGAACCCCCCCCCCCCCCACACACACCACCACCACCCCCTCCCTCCAACGTTCGCGTTATCAATCGTCACTTTCTTGGCCAGCTTCGGGACACGCGAGGACATTGCACGAGGCTCTCTCTCATCCGTAGTTGCAACGGGTATCATCCTTCCCTCTACCACTGACATCACCACTGTTCATTCACCACACGATACATCTCGCGCGGGGACTCGGCACGATATATCGTTTCGCGTTATTAAACGACCGGTGGGGGTCAGAGGCGAGAGGGCGCCGCGCGTCGCGGCGTTTAATCAAGTTTTGACGGAACTCGCTCACTTCGCCGAGTCGTTTCGTCGGGCATATTTCGAAACAAAATTTCGGCAACGGTGCTGCGAGCAACGGCGGTAATTTGGAATGTATTTCTCCGCCGCGACAGTGGCTTTTCCGCTGCGTAATTCCCGAATGCCGTTCCGCGTCCCCTCGCCTCTCCTCTCGCGTTCACCATAAAACGGACGATTTAAAGCCCGGAACGGGAAGCCTCAGCAACCCTTAAATGGCAGAATGGAGTCACATGGTCTCCGCGAATTCGTCCCGTTTGATTGGAATTACTTGAAACACCCGCTTTCACAACGAAGCCTTTTTGTCGAACTTAAATCGACTGCATCCTACCAGTTGATGGTTAACAAAGCTGCAGCGGAGCAAGGATTTAGAACAACAACCGCGCGGCGCTGCTGCATCGACCAGCTCGGTGCCGAGCAACATTCAGAGTCATCGCGTGAAAATCGAGGCACGTTGGGCGAATAACCAGCATCATCGCTCGTCATTGTTCTTTCGGCCGCCCACCTTCCCATTCGAGCTCTGGTTTTCCAATAGCCTCCTTTACGCCGCGCGTATTTGTCCAGCCGCTGTCGACGGGAGGGAGCCGATGGTCGACCACGGTTCGATTATCCGTTATTGTTATTATACGACCTCGTAAATCGGCTTCGAATTTCGATCCGCGCGAACCCCATTCTTTCGTATCCCTCCACGGTCTCTGTCCGTCTCCCGTTCGGGATCGTTCGAACGGAACGGGGCAGTTACCCGTGAGTTACAGTCTCCGTGGAACACGTCGGATTAATCGTTCGTTCCTGGCAGACTTGAGAGTTTAAGGCCGATCTTGGCCACGTGGAGTCGTTCGCCAGTGGGGGCCATTGGTGGCTTTAAAAATGATAGGTCCCACAGAATGATACCGGCGTCTCGTCGACCTCTTTGACAGCGGAGAACGTTCGAGCGCGTAAAGTGGAGCACTCGGGTGTCAAGAAACATGGAGCCTGAAAGATCCACGGGAAAGTAGATGGAAATATCGTAGGTACACTTTCCATCTATTATCCTCTAAAATCTTTAAGTAGGGGAGAGCGGGGACAAACGTAACACTTTTTACATTTGGCTAAGCTGCCAATTACCTCTTGCAGATATAAAAACGAAAATTATGCGTTAAGATAGTGTGTTCCTTGGTCTATCATTTGACCACAAATTCAGCCTTCCATGATAAGTAGTCAAAGACTTATGGCAATTTTCCGCAGCGACTGTCATTGTTACTTTTGTCCTGCAGAGGTAGGACGAAAGTAACATACCACGGGGGACGAAAGTAATACTAATTATTTTGAGGAGAATTAAGTAAAAACACTTCTTCCAAAGCAAAATAGGATTTTTTATTATCAGAAACGATAGAAACACAATTTAAGTAGGTAACGATAAAAATGCATAACCAGCTTTAAACATTTCTTTGATACTGTGCATTTGATTTAATATGGAATCTCGTGTAACGGCCCCAAAAGTAACTAATGTTTATGATTTTTTTTTAAAAACTATTGTTAATATTGGATTCAACTACTCCCCGTAGTGACGTGTTACTTTTGTCCCCAGCCATGTTTTTCAGCATAGAACTGTTATAACGTACAAATTATACAAAACTTATTGAAATCAAATACAGGAACATATAAAGACATTATTTAAGAACGCTCTAACAAATAATTGGATCAATGTCTACAGTTTAACTATGAATATTAATAAAAAAAATCAACAGAGGAGACACTTACTTGAATGATCGAAATAACGAAATCAGTTTGCCCACGGTATACGAATCGTCGTATTGCTCAACGTCACACCGTGGAACAAAAGAAACATTAAACACGCGTAACTATGTAAAGCAAACGTTTTGTAAACTTTTGTGGAAGGCGGGAGAAGGCGTGTTACTTCCATGACGCCGTTACGTTTGTCCCCGCTCTCCCCTACATCTTTCTTAAAAAATTTCGACGATTTTAACGAAGATTGAAGGCGAGGAATTTGACAAAACTCGGTATGCAACGCGCTCCGTAGCACTGGCCGCGTTTCGAAGGCCCAGTTTTCGAGGCTGGAAATATCTCTCGATCGTTCTCCTTTAGTTTCTACAATTACCCTGCGTCTGATCTCGCCAGAGATCCCTTCTCGCAACAGGAACGAACGATTACCCCGAGCGGTCTGGAATCGCGTGCACTCGCGTCGACGGTGCCCGGCCACCCCCGCGGATCATCGTTCGATAAGTGGAGGAAGACAGGAAACCAGGGGCGCGGAGGGGTGAGGCCGTGTTCCAATTATGCGAGGCAAATAAGCAAGATTAAATTCGGCCCGAGTAAACGGACGGCAATCGAGCAATTTATCTGGCCGACGGATCTCCTTATGTACTTCTTCGGCTTGAATCAAGATCGACCCTCTTCCGGGGGCGAGCAGCCCCGATTAAACGTGATTTTCCCTTCTGCATAGAAACGATTTCGCGGCGAGGCTTCTTTTTATTAGCGGTTGATCCTGTCAGGGGCTGGCTCGAGATCGCGGCATGATCGGGAATAAACGGGCGCGAGAGACCGCGATGAACTAAATGGCGGGTTTGATCGTGTCGGTTTCCCGCGGGAGAACTGACGAGCCGTGGAGATCGAGACGATTCCCGGAGCCACCGTCCAGACGTCAATTAAAAGGACCAAAAGGATGTCAGGCTGTCGGGAAAGAGAGGCGTACCTGTTTCATAATTAATCGAATTGGAACACGGCCAAAGGATATCCGAGGCGAGTCTCGACGACCTGGTTAGCTGTATAGTCGATCGGTTTCGCGGTGCTCTTCGACAAGTCCGCGACTTCGCCGCCGGAAACGGGGGTACGGATGTAATTGGCCGGGCCAGAGGGAGACGGCGAAGAAAAACAGCGCGGTTCCCAAGAAGTATAATCGCGAGCGTTCGCGTCTTACGTTGCCGAGGCGGAGGACGAAGAAGCGGAAGGGAAGGCGAGGAGAGGAGCCGCGGTCGGCTCGTAGCTCGCGCTCAAGTTCGTAACGGGGAACAAGCGTCTCGAGGACTTAACGAGCGTTCTTTGCCAGGAACTTTAGCCACGTATTTAGCTTCGTTAGGAAAATATTTAATCACAACTATTTGATCTGTCCGGCACGGTAACCGTGGAACGAAAACAGGAAAAGGGAGGCCCGTAGTGGAAAGTTCTTAGAGCCTCTTAATTGGGGCAAACGGAAAGGAATGATAGGGAGAAAAGAAGGATGAGAGCTCGAAGCAGCCAATTATATCGAAGTTGGACGATACTTTGCATCGTGGAACTGGGCTGAATGGATCGATGTCGCCGCCGGGAATGAAAGTTGAATTGCGAACGCGCGTAATCGAGGAGCTAGGCTAAGTAAAGTCGATCGAATTATTTACGACACACGTGAAGGCAAAGTGCCGCTTGAACGGCTCGCTCGGATTCGGCACGGTCGAATGGAGGCCGGAAGGAGGCGAACCCCTCTCCCTAAAGTAGATCCACCAGATGAATCGAGCCGCTCCTCGACAGAGAAACTTCACTTCCACGGTTCTTACGCAACCTGATTGCGATCATGAGGCTGTAGCATGCCACGGATACCTCGAACATCGGACGTTCGAAGGGACTGACTGTCGCTTTTTGCTCGTGTAGCTGGTTAAAAGCATGCTTGAGGCATGGGTTGGCATGTATTCACATTGTCTAGACACGCATTAGACGTATGGTAGCTTTCTCCTGTGTCAAGCTTGATCGTTTTACCATACTATCACCCCAGAACTCGTAGACTCACACGGTAGCGGACGCTTCTTTCATCAAGAGGATACTTGAACCCCCACTTCCAACCTCTTTAGTAGGTACATCAAGACTGTCAATAGCTAAAGCAATCAATTACCGATTGTAAAAGCAGGTGGAAAGATTTCAAGTATCCTCTGTCGCGCTCACTGTCAACGAAAACCACCATTCTCTTCAGCTTCTCTCTTTATCAGCGTACCCCCGCGGGGAAAATATCCCGCCGTCGTGCCCCCTCTCGCAGCAAGCACGGTAATCGAGGAGCACAGCGCGGGATATTTTTCCAGGGACCCTCAGCTTCGAAATCATCAACCTCACAGTCACGAACTGCCCCCCCCATGGCCATCAATCCTGCCGCCGTCAGAAATTTGGAGACCGACATGCATCGCGCCGCCGGAGCTCTCGGCGGAGTTTGAAATTTCGGCATGTCGCCCTCGAAAGTTCGGGCGTGAACAGCGCGCCCCAAACCACCCCCCCCCCCGAAACCCACCCCCTCTCATTTCACAAGAACGCGACACACACAGCGATGTTTGAAACGAAAGAGAAAGACAAAACCCGTTCTCTCCGCGCTTCGTAGCATCCGTTGTCCTGGCAAGTGAGCAGAGACGGCCAGAAGATCATTGGCCACATGGTGCTGCGAAAGCAGCCCGGCTCCGGGAGCAGTAGTAGCATACTCGGGCTGAAGGTGGTCGGAGGGAAGCTGCTGGAGAATGGCTCTATGGGCGCCGTCATCGAGAAGGTGAAGAAGGGAAGCACCGCCGACATAGAAGGTCAACTGAGACCCGGTAAGACGATAAATATAACCCGATGGCCCGGGACTCAACCCTCCGCCTCTCCCTTTCCCCCGCCGAGAGGAATCACTTCTGGTTAGTCACCTTCCACGCTTCGGTTGACTTGTAGTCGATAAGATTCCCCGAACTTGCCCATCGAACCTTTCCAGTAGGAGAACCAATCGCCCCTCCCTTTCACGTACACGTTTCGCGCGCTATTTTCGGCGACGGACATTTTTCGAGCAAGCCCATCGCAGAGATAGCAGCCAGAAGTGGCTTTCAAATTTCGATACCCCTCCCACCTACGACCCACCGTCGACCCAGATCGCGTGGATCGTTGGGACGGCCGTCCACAGATCGCGGCACGCGTAGAAACAATCCGGGCGTCGATTGAAAAAGAAGTCCCCGATCCATATCGCCCAATTCATCCGCCCGCAAACATCCCTCCGGATCACCTGGAGCGAGAATCACCGCGTCAGGATTTTTCCTTGGACCGGTTCGCCCCACAAAAGCGTCTACCCCTCGCTCAGACCCCGCAGTCATCCCGGCCAGAGCCTCCTGTCCGTAGTAAATAAATCCCCCGCGTACTCTCTCTCCCCCCCCCCCCGGCCCCCGGAGGCGATCCAATAGGAACAGAACCGGACACTCGACGATTTCAGGTGACGAGGTGATCAAGTGGAACGGGAGGTTCCTCCAGGGCAAGAGCTTCCAAGAAGTTTACGACATCATCGCCAAGTCGAGGCAGGAGCCCCAAGTGGAGCTGGTAGTTTCGCGGAACTTGTCGACAACGACGGGGCCGCCGACGATGCCCGCAGGGCCGACGCCTCCGACGCCGATGGCGTCGAGGAGGATAGCCGCGCAGACCCAGTGGAGACAAAAGCACCCCGACACCATCCCCGGACCGCACCACAAAGGTGACTATGCGCTGCTCCTCCCCCCACTCCACCCCCCCCCCCCCCCACCCGCCCCTCATTCGTCCAACCGTCACCCATTCCCGATCTTCTGTATCTCGATACACACTCTCGCAGGATACATCCCCCCGTCCCCTCGGTCGTTCTCCGAGTTTCTTCTCTGTCTATCTGTCTTCTTTGCCATTCCCCCCCCCCCCCCCCTCTACAGACACCGTTTGCCACGTAGTGTTGATCCGTCATCGACGGAGATCGAAAGATAGTTGATGCTGTCCCGGAGCGTAATCCCGTGCTTAGATCGAGACAGTAGAGAAGGTAGACAGTGTCTCGCGGAGTTGAGAGTTGTTGATCTGATTGCGATAGATGATAATTAGGATGTTATGGAACTTGCTAACGAAAGAGTGTTTCGTAGTTGTTGGAGGGGATGAGCGTCTCTTTTTTTTCTTTCTTTCGTTCCCCTTTCTCTCGTTGACGGAGAACGCGCATCCCCTCGCGATCGCGCGGGGCGGAGGGCCGAGCGATGAACTCTCGCGCGGCCGAGGGGAATCCTCTGAATAATTCCCCCGGGCGCGAACGGGGCGCCTCGCCTCGGATGCATCCCCGCGCGAGCGCCGTGGCGTAGTATCACGTAGAATAGAGAACTCTAGAGGCAACTTTTGGAGACGAAAGAACTCTGAGAAACATCGAGTCCCTGTGAAAATCCATAACGTAGATATAAGTACAGTTAAGCCATATTGAGAGCGACGCTACATTGTCACAGATTATATGCTTTTTCGTATTCCAGGTCTTAAGAAATGTATCCTATGGGGTAGGCCTCAAGTTTCTTAAATCTCGATCCCCGAGTAATCGATGTTTCCCTCCAGACTGTCTATCGTTTTGTCTCTATCCCCGACACCCCCCCCCCCCCACCCCACCCCCCACACACACCGATCCTCTAGTCGTGCGACGATATCGAGAGATCCGCGAGGAACGGTGAACGGAAAGGTTCGCCGTTCCCTCGGCAAATGGAACGAAAGCAACGAGCGATCGGCTGCTGAACGATCCGGCTCGGACAGACACACCCTATAACGATCGTGTTTATCCCCGCTTTGTGTATTACCGTCGATGTTACCGTAGAACGTAGAGAGTAGTGCCGATGCACCCCCCTTAACCCCCGCTAACACCGCCGTTTTACGAACATAGTTTTATGGGAGCAACAACTTGAGACAAGTGAATCTTTGTGTGAACGTCTATCACGCCTGTGTCGTTACGTGCTCCTTCCCCGTTGGAAGGGCCATGCATTTCAACCCTTGTGCTATTCACCGCCATTTTGCGACCGCTCTTTTTTTATAGATTCCTTTAACGCCATCACGCATCGGAAGCTGCATCTTTGCAAACGTCTGTTAAGAGACTTATCCGGCGGTAACCGTGGAAGATCAGATACGTTCCGTTGCACACTACCGAGTGGAAAGGCGATGCGTGCGAGAAATGGGAGCTAATTGCAATACGGAGCGGTAGCTTTACGATACCGTGGAATACAGATTTTCTTTGTTCCTAAGTAGAGTATGTGTAACGAGTAATTCCTCCAGGGTCTATACGAAGAGAACGCAACGGTGGTGACGTGTATGCACTTTGCCGTTAAGCGCAGACGCAACCGCCGAATTCTAGCGCGTCTACGCTAATCCACTGCACTCGATGCATCTACAGGGATGCGTTGTTTTCACTTTGAGCAGCCCGAGAGTACCCCTGCACGTGAATTGCGATATATCTCCCTGAGGAATGGATGTATCTGCCCGTGAATAGCATTACGCCCCGTAATGAAGGGAGGCCACGGGTTTCGGGGAATCTTACAGTGATTCGACGGTTGCATAGAATTCCGAGGGCACCGAGGGGCGCTGGTATATTTCTGCGCGACGCGATCCACGCGCCCGCTCACCACCCGCGGGGCCGGGGGAGGAGGGGCGAAATTTACCGTCGAATCACTGTGGATGATCCGCACGGATTCCCCGTGCTGTGCCCGAGCCCTGAAACGTTTTAGTGCAACGATTTTGATCGAAGAGACGATTCTCGTGCTACCTGGCACTTCCCACGAGTCGAACGCCCGTCAATCACCCCATGCAACCCTCACTGTGCTCCGAGAGAGATGACCGTGGTCTATCCGTTTCTGAAACTGTTTGACCGCATCGCGTACCCACTGTACACGAGTCTTGTAAGATCTTTTCGCATCTGTACGGCACCTCCTTTGTCTCGTAGCCCATACAACCGTCCGAAGATCCCAGATCACCCGAGAAAATCTAACGTCTAGCCGGCACTGAACGATCACTTGCAGAGTTATACGACGCGAGGCGCGAGAACCCTTCGGTTTTAGTGACCTCGCCTGGTTCGCCGGATCTCCACGCTCAAGGACGGGCCAGGCATCTACGGCACCCGCCCGTGATCACGAACGTCGGCGGTAGCCTTCAGTTGCAGCTGGGCTACGACGATAGGACGTTTCAGTTTATCGTCACTCTGGTCTGCGCGGCTGGCCTCACGCCTAGGAGCAACGGCCAGCCAAGGAACCCCTACGCCAAGATCTTCCTGCTTCCGGACAGGAGGTGAGCGAACGCCACTTGACCGACAAAAAACTGCATGAATTATTCCATTTCCCGATACTGCAGCCGATACTCCCACTCCTAGCTGCTCCGTTTCTCAGCCGATTCTAAATTTCAGATCGCGACATGGAGATACAAAGCTGACGATTGCTAAGAGATCTCTTCCTTTCGGGATGAAATTATATATGATAAATTCTTGGGGGTGAATTTAGCACAGCGTAATAATAAAAAAGGTGCAGAGGTTTTATTGTCTCGAACATATCGGGGGATCAGTAGAGAGATATTCAGAAGCTAGAATTTAAGACCGAAGCGGTCATTAGGTGTCCTTTTTACGAAGGTCCGATCGGTGCAACGCCCACGACAGGGGAACCGGGTCAACTGGAACGTTTATTCCAACTTTTTTCTTATTGCTCTGTTGTGTCGAATTCGCTCCTACTGTAATGCCGACTAATAAGCTAACATCCTGTATTTTATGGGCCATGAATACGCGTTCCAAATCGCCGCGGAACTGTAGGAGCCCCCCCTCTATGTTTCGAGTCGCGATGGCAGTTTAAAAGGAATCGGAGTGCATGAAGCGCGACGGGGCGGAAACGCGACGCTAACGTGCGTTCTTACGCGCATAAAAGATACCGGGAAGGCGATGTCGAAGTTAAAACTGTCGTCCCTTAAGATAAATCATTGGCCGAAGAAACGGTGCCGAGCCAAGAGATAGCCACGGAGGTTGGCCGCGTTGCCAACTATTCCTAGGCTGCTCGCGAGCCAGCCCCCCCTTTTTATTTCCCTCCGTGCCAACCCCTCGAACGTTCCCTCGTTAATGCTCGGCATCGGGCGCGTTGTCATCGATCGTTTTCCGCGTATGAATACGTCGATGTCGGTGCAGCGAGAACTCGAAGAGACGGACGAAAAGATTGGCGAACACCAACGACCCGTGGTGGGACCAGACCTTCATCTACACTGGGATGAGGATGCTGGAGCTGAGGAAAAGGGCGCTGGAGATCACGGTGTGGGACTACGGCAAGTACGAGGCGAACGATTTCCTGGGGGAGGTAGTCCTGGAGCTGGCGACCGCTCGCCTCGAGGAGGAGCCCGAGTGGCACCCTCTGACCAGCCACGGGGAGCACCGACACATTGGGTACGTGAACATCGGCTTGGGCCACCTCGAACACCCCCTCTTCCCTAAAAATGGGGTATCGCCCTTTTTCATTTGTTCATGGCTTCTGCTACGAGATCACACCTCCCCTCCCCCTATTATGCTGTTTATGCTCTCATTTGCCTGTTGCTATGAGATTAACTCTAGGAAGAGATTTAGAGACTGGCCATTGACCAAACACACTCTCTGCGCTTGTTAGTCGCTGAATGCCGAGTTGCGAGTTCGCCTAGAGCTTTGAGAGAGAAAGTGAGAGAGGCTAGCGTAGGCGGCAATGGGTTGTCGAACGTATTAGGCTTGGGGAGAAGGAATCCGTCGACGGCGACGTGAACGTTGTACTTTTCTAGAGGCCGGAGGTTTCGCGCGGGTATACGCCGGCGTGCCGGGGAGGGGACGCTTCGGCGATGCACGTTCGGCAGATTCTTTTTCTCCTAAGGCTAGAGGAAGAGCGTAGCGTGAGATCTAAATTTCGCGTTGCACAGATACTATCAGGAGATAACTCCGTTGGACTGCCATCTCAGTCGACCGTCGACGACGTCGCGGCTCAGCGACTCTGACACTTCCGAATGCGATATCACGGACTACGATGTCTCCAGGGATCAGAGGAGAACAGCTGACGTTGCCAGTATAAGCAGTTCCTCCAGGTAAGAGCATCCTTCGAAATCTCTCTACGCCGCGCTCCGATACCAACCCCTCCACCCGACGATACAATAGGCAAGGCAGAAGAGGCTGCTACTTTCACGGGCGAGTATCCGCCGCTGAAACGCTTAACGAGATGTAACACTTTCGTTCTTCTCTCCTTTTATTTCTCACTTTGGTCGGCAATACGCAGATCTCCGTAGGCTCGACGACGGCGAGTTTCAAGCGTAGCGTGCCGTGCATGGCGGCATCCCGGGCCGTCGGCGAAGATACCACGCGAGTGGGAAGCTGTGTCGTGCAAGGTTCACGGGGTGTAGTTCGTCAGGAATTAATGGCACTTAACCGCGGGAGCAGCGTACCGTTGTCCTTGGCCGCCAGGACTCGTGTCGCTAATCTGCCAGCGTTACTATTCTCGGGCTTAAGATCCCGTTTACAGGTCTCGTAACCGACATCGTAACTGTCCTCGTAATGGTTATGCCCCCTCTTCGGTAGCGTGCAGCCCGGCTATTAATCGTCAATAACACGAGGCAACGCTGCTCTTTCGAGATTAACCAGAATTCAGCCTGGCGAAATGTTCCTCCATTCGTCTTTCTCGCATCGTTCATTCCAGTCCGCCTCATTGATGGAGACGGGTGTGCTTAGGGGATGTTTAGGATCGACTGATTTACCTCTATCGCTTGGTGGTTCAAGTTTCTGCGTAGATGATGGCTTGCTACACGGCCATGAGTTGCTTCACCCGATGTCCGACTAGTGGCGTCTGATACTACTTGACGGCCAGCGTCTTTCGAAGATTCGCTTCTCTAGTTCTCACCCCAGATGCATCGTAGAGCGACGGCAGCTTATATTTAGCGAGTGTACGTTTTCAATGACTACTTCTCAGCGTGGAATCGCGGGGAATGGTACCGAGACCCTTCTTATTACTCAAACGAATCATTTGCCGCGAAAAGATTGGACTAGAACGCCTGGCATCTCTCTGTGCTTCTTAATTACGCGAGCTTCACTGAAGCAAGCCTCGCGAGCACGAAAACCCTCCAACGATAGCAAGAAGGGGATAGCACGGCGTTTGTGTCTTCCGGCATGGAAGACGCCGTCGCTCTGACGTAAAGCCGTCGACGACCACAACGACTAGAGAGAGACGAAGACAATGGCGAAGGGGGTGAGAGAGAGTGGCGGGGCGGGAAAGAGAATTAGGGAGCGAGAGAGAGAGAGAGAGAGAGAGAGGGAGGAGGCCGAGAGCCAAGTTATAAAACTGGGCAACAAGCCAATTGACATGCCAGTTGGCCTGCAACCACCGCTGGCTGCGGAAGCCAGCCCCCGAGCCCGTATCCATATTAATATTCCAACGATGACGTCCGATCGTTATTTGTGAGTGCAAAGTGTTTCCCACCGAGCCTTCTGATCCTTCATTTTTCCACTCGCGGAGGAAACAAAGGAGAGGGACAGTCGGCAAAGTGACGGGGACGGAGAGCGGGAGAGGACGGCCGAGCTACGTGACCATTGGAAAACGAGGGGTGAAAAGGGGGAGGAAAACGAGGAGACAAAGGGGAAACGGTGAGACCACAGCTACAAACCTGTGGTAACCACGTCGGACAGCGTGTCTAAACAGATCCACTTTCAATGCACCGTCTAATAAACTCTTTTACCGTTCGCGACGACCTCGGTCCCGTTGCAATCCGCTAGATTGCCTCGGATCTCGGTGTCTTTCGGGACTCGGCGGTTTGTGAAACGGTCCGTCACCGTCCAGTGGCGAGTTAATCGACCCCCGACTGAATTCGGTGACTCAGAACGAGCGGAGGATCGGGTTCATCGATACGCACGGGTGGCTTCTGATTTCTATCAGAGCTTCCGGTGCACCGGACGCGTGTGTCGTGAAAGCAAGAGTGTCCAGAGCATCGTAATAAGGGAATCACGGGGTTACCACTTGCCGGTGGAGGGAATGAAATCTTCGAGGGTGGAGAGGATCTCCTCGTCTTCGAATCCCGCCACTTTGCCCGCTTCCTCGGTTACCATTTCCAGCTCTAATTGGTCGGACCTTTGTAAATTTATGCCGTGGGATGGTGCTCCGAATTCGTGGCGGCGTCCCTCGAGAGGGTACCTCCTAGTCGCTGTTCTAGGAGGAATATCGCGGCGGAGGGTTGCACGCCGACCGCTCGCTTTCATTTGTAATCAATCGCCTTATCTCCGACCCCTCGACGTACTCGAGGGTGCTCGAATAATAATATCTGGAAGTTCCGAGCACCGTTGAAAATTGCACGACACAGCCCCCCTCCCTCTCCCCCCGCTCCCCCGACTCCTCCGGGAGGAAGGAGTCGCGGAACCGCCGCGAAAGTTTCGCGAGTGCCGCCTCGAATCCCGGCCTCCTCGTCTATAAATTTTTCATCGAAACGTCTCTGAAAGACACAGCCGGCGAAGGAGAGGAGCAGAGGGAGGGAGAGAGAGGAGCGTTATTCATCGAGGTCGGGTTTGTCGCTCGACGCGGAGAATCTGTAGAAACGATTCGGAACGGCGCGTGCTTCATTAATCCACGCTCTGGCCTCAATCTGCGTACCGCTGACCAGTTTCTTTTTCTCCCAGCACCTTTATTCCCGGCGAAACTCGCGGTCTCGCGCCGCCCGCGCCAACTGAATAATTGAAACATCCCCCGTGGCAGGGGTGCCGGTCGCGAGGCGTGCAGATATTTAATAACCTTCAATATCGCCTAACAGGATTATCCCAAAAGGGTTTCACTGGTTACATTAATAAATCCATCGTCGGAGAGAGTCGAGTTGGCAAGCGCGACGTGTCGCGCGATCAGATTACCCCCCCCCCCCCCCCACACACCCTCTCGGTCGCGAGTTCTTTCAGCCACCTTTTTTTCGGTAGTGTGCGTGCATTCGAGTCGATCCCCGTTTCGTACCTCCAGCCATCTCTCTTAAGACAATTCTGTCTCCGCTTTAGTTTCTCCGTAAACTCTGCATTTTACTTTGGGCCCCCGTCTTCTTCCCACAGTCTTGTATGCGTTTCAATTGCGGTCAGTGCAGAAGCACGCTCTCGTGATCCTATTTTCGTATGAAATGGCTAACGTGTGTACACGTTATCGATTGTTATCGTGTGCTCTGTTATTTGTTTTTCAGGTTTCATAATATGCCGTCAAATTATAAGCGGTACGGCCATTACAAGTTATATTTTCTCCTCTCTCACGTATCACGCAGTCACACGTCTTGCATCCTCACCGCTAGGTTATAGCGTTTATTACTACGTAGAATCCGGTCGTGTAGTCGACGCTCGTTCGACGCGATGATTAGACGAGACGAAGGGACGTACACTGACGCGATTTCCTAACAGTCGGACCGGTGAGAACGACTGAGACGAAAGGATGCTGCGTCCGAGGGACCCTCGCTTGGTCCCCGGACGCAGCGTCGCATTTCAATATTTTCCTCGCGAAGGACGACGAGAAACGACGAAACGATGGTAGAACGAAACTCCCTGTCACCGTATTAATGCACTCACGGCGTGAACTCCACTGGAACGAGCCCGCGTGTGCGCCCGAAATTGTTAATTTGAAATTTCTCAACTACGCGTTGATAGATGAGAATCTTGGCTCGCTGATATACCGTCGAGTTCTCTCTATTCTTTGCCTCGAGCGAGGTCTGGTAATCGCAGTCGACCTTGCGCTAAAATAATATTCAGAGCCCCGCTGCTCCATCTGCCCGGGAGAAAACCACATGGGAGCACGGGTTGCTCGTTAAAGCGAGGATAACCGATACGTCTTCCAGGCATGTTCGAGTCGCCTGGCTCGCGTGTCGAGCTTCCATATAATCGGCTCTGAGCCTGGCGCGTATTAGTCGGCCAGCCAGCGGAGGCTGTTTTGCCCGCACTTGCGACTCGCTACCCTCTAGCCGAGCTGCACGCGGCTCGTTCTTGTCGCATGTGCACCGACCAGAGAAAACGAACGGAATGAAATTGGCCCCACCCGTGCGGCGGACGGCTCTCGGTAACCTGTGTCCCCCCTGGCTTCTCGTGGCGGAACGAGCAAGCGCCTGATTCGCGGGTGTGACACTCTGGACACGTAGTCGAGCGCAGAGATTACAGTAGGTCCACCGATCACACGTAGGCACTGGTAGGCGTCTCATCATGCCATCGCTTCTTGCATCTTTCTCCACGTTCACGTTGACGAGTAACTCCTTAGATATTTGCGCGAGGACATGGCTTCTAGAACGCTTAGTGCAGAACGCGTATGCATCGGCCGGGGTGGCTCCATTTCCTTTCCCTCCCGAGGCATCGCGCGATCTTGGGCGGCGTCCAGCACTCCCCCAGGACGCGTCTCGTCCGCCCGTTCGGCGCTCCGTTGCCAGGAATCGGTACCGACCGACCCCGTTCACTTTTTCTTTCGTACGCCCGCTCGCGCGATCAATCGTCCCGTTACGCGTTTGGCTCGGCTCATCACCGGCCCTAGAAGATCCATTGTTTAACGGCAGCCAGCTCCTTTCTTCAGCGGGGGTAGCTTCTTGGCAACGGCAGCCGTCCTTCCGTCGCGGAGGACACCACGGGGAACCGGTCCGTCCTTCCGTCTGGCTTCATTGGCAAGTAACTCGTACAGAGAGTAGCTTCTCGCGGACCGCGGGGACATGCATTTGCGCTTTGCAGAACAACGGGTTCGCGACCACTTCTCTCCGGAATGAGGTAACAAGTACTGCCGTTGCAAGTAATTCATCCCGCGCGATCTTACGGCGAGAACGATGGATATTGAATGGCGTCCGATCGGGGGCAATGAAACGTGGAAGTTTTCACCCGCGAACCCCGCGTGCCGTGCAAATCTCGTCCCCCGGCTCGGCCAACGGTGGAATAAATTGTTTCAAGGGTCAATAGCTAGCGGCTCGCTCTGTCCACCATCGTCTCTCGCCAAGTAGGATGTGTAAATACGTCGGAGGAACGGGCTTGCTCGCGCGAGAGGCTTCGACCGCCGATCCACGGTGGACGGTGTCGTTGTTTCGTTTTATTGTTTTCTGCCAAAGTAGTAGACACTCGCATCCTCTGTCTTGGTTTGTCTCGCTTTACGAGTTCGTTGGCGCGTTGATCCGACAGGGAACAGGAGATGTGTATAAAAAAAAAAAAAAAATGACACGAGAGCAACGCAGCGTAGAATGCATATTTGATAAGCATCGCCAAACGAGAACCAGCCTGGCCGCATGCACTCTGTAATATCTAGCGCGAGATCACAGCACTCGCCCCATTTCTTTAAACGTGTAAGCAACCGACACTGGCGATCACTAATCGACGAAAACGTGAACGCATGCCGGAGCAGCCACTATTCTAGCCCCCCGCCGGGATGGGAGCACTACGTCGACGGGGAGCATCGTAGTCGAAGGGACATGTCGCCGCAGGGACGCAAGCGAGCAGCCCTCATGATCCGTGACCAGCCAGCGTCTATTTCTGGCTACCAGCCCTATCGCAAGGTGAGTCGTTACGCAGCTCCGTCGCCGGTTACCTGGGGGCTAGCAGTTTTAATCGATTCGCGGCGAATATCGTCCAAGCTATCGATGATATCGAGGGGCACGTCCGCTGTCACGCCTCCCGCGACACCCCCTCGATCTTGCGTCAGAAATATATTCTCCTACGGTGAACGATTCCACCGACAACCCCGTGAATCGATTGAAACACACCGCGCTCGATAGCGCTCGAATACCAATACTTGGTGAACAGTTGCTCGATATCTGCGGCTCGAGGTGGAGTATTCCTCGCGGCAACGTTTTTAATTGATCAGTCGGCAGATTAGGCGCGCCAGCCGTGTCTGACTTTTTAATGCTCTCGCGTGCAACTTTATTGATTTGTTCGCTGCGTCGAGTGGCCAGGACGGCGTTGTTAAATTTCTCTGATCCCCCAGGAGGATATTCATCGAGGAATGATGAGCCACAGGTCGCACAGCGCGGCACCTATGGACTCGCCGAGACTTCGGTACCACGAGAGGTCTCAGAGTCCCACCGGTCATCGATCTCTGTCCCCGCCTGAACACAGATCCATGCCCTACTCTCACGACTACGTACCGACCAGGTATGACGAGCTATCATGAATCTCGCTGAATGAAATTCGAACGTAGGAGCGGCCTGTACCTACCCTCCGATTTTCGTGTTCCAGATTCGTCTCGAGGTCAGCGACGGCCACCCCCACTGGTTCACCGAAGAAGAGGCAGTTGCCTCTGATCCCGGCGGATCTGAAGGAGAGGGCCGCTCACGATCTCGAGGAACGGGCCAGACTGCACACGACCTACAGGAGTACGGGCATGGGAGGTGAGCCCATGTTTCGCGCGGTTTATTAAGGGGACATTCTACTCTCTCGGTCGAAAAATCCGCCACTTTTCGGTGATGGTTATTATAATGAAATACACACTTAACGTTTTCGAATCTCGGGGGGGGGGGGGGCGGGTATGTTGTACTACTCTTGAAATACAAAAAAAAAATTTGTTGTTTGTTTATTTTACTTGTTTACTTAAATATTTCGCAGTGAAGTTGGCGTTTTCAGAATTTGACCCCTTGCTGGTGGTTGAAATTTCGAACGACTGGATCACCGAAAATAAAAAAAACGAAAATATTTTTAATTTGCAGGAGTATGGCTATCTCGCTAACTAGAAATATCATAAGATTTTTAATATTTTCCCACATTTTATACCAATTAAATATAGAAAAGAAGTGCCACTTTCGGTACTTTCAACTATGATCGACCGGCATTTTAATAATTTTAGTCCAAAATTGTTCTTTCGTGGAAAGCGGGATAACCGTACTCCTGCGAATAGAAATATGTTTGGTTTTTTATTTCCGATGATCCAGTCGTCCGAAATTTCATCCGCCAGCAAGAGGTCAAATTCTGAAGCCGCCAACTTCACTGCGAAATATTTATGTAAACAAATGCAATAAACAAATAACAAAGATTTTTTCTTGTATTTCAAGAGTGGTAGAATATACCTCCAGAAATTCGGAAACGTTAAGTGTTTATTTCATTATAAAAGCCATCTAATAGTGGCCAATTTTTCGGCCGCGAGAGTAGAATGTCCCTTTAAGGGGGGGATTCTCGTGTAACAGCCTCCGAAATTTATAATTTTTTTTTAAAAAAGGACTGTTAATATTGCATTAAACTCTATTGGGATATAAGCAGGCATCCTTAAACTTGCAGAAAATATTTTTTTTATGTCGATCCCTCTTATTATTTATTAATTATTGTGGAATCTCTTCGACGATGTTGGCGTCGGGTGTAGCACCTGCCACAGTCATCTGATTGCGAAAAGAAGACAATTTTCTTAAAGTTAAATAATTTACGCTGGGACTGGACCCAAAATTTTAATTTTAATTTTTATTTATAAAACTTTTTTCGTCGATATAAACCATAATATGAAAAATTTGTCTGAGGAAAAAACTTACTTTTTCCTTCAAACGTTATAACTCTTTCAATTTTTCACATTTTTTCTTCAAAGTGGACCAATACCAGCGTAAAATATCTAACTTTGAGAAACTTCTATTCTTTTTGCAATCAGATGGCTGTGATAGGTGTTGTTACAACGTCGAAGAGGTGAACAAGATTTCACAATAATTAATAAATAATAAGGATCGACAAAAAAAAAAATTTCTGCAACTTTAAAGATGCCTCCTTATATCCAAAAAGAGTTTAATCCAATATGACCAACAGTTTTTTCAAAACAAATTCTTAAATATCAGTTACTTTTGGGGCTGTTAGACAAGAATCCCCTCGTAGGTCGGATGGACGCGCTGATGAAGGAACGATTGCCGTTTCGCAGGCTGGGAAAGACGTTATAGCGGGCTGTCGGACTCGGATCTACCCTCGATAGATCACGATCCGTTGTTCCTGCCGCACAGCAACCCGTACCGAATGCCCAGACCGCGAAGGGGGCACTTGAGCTCGGAGAAAGACGTACTCGCGGATCTCGGTGACTCCGATAGGGAGAGCATAGCCTCTGTGACGAGTAGCACGCAATCGGAACGACTACGTGGCCCCAGAGGACTAATGTGAGTATAGTTGAATGTCTCATGTACTATAATTTCGAGTCGATGACCTTGCATTTCGAGAGTCAGTGTACAAAGCAATACAAGTTCCATAGAGAAGAAAGTATCCCTTTAGAGGAGACAGCCATCCACTGTACCATTTGACCACTCGGGTAAACACGTGCCCCCCTCACCCCCCCCCCCCCCCGCCCCACTCTTTGTTTGTTCGTTCCCCCGTTCTCGCTGCTCCCTGCCCCGTTCACGTGTACCACTCGAACCAAGATGCGTAGCGACAATCACACCTTTAGTTCCACGTTAAATGGCTGTTCGCAAACGTTCGTTCCAAGGACCATTGTACACCGCGCACAGAATGGAACATTTGGTGGCTTACCTTCTCATCAGCGATAATCCCTGAATTAAATGGACATTGCCGACTGATATGACACCCCGTAGCTGCACTACTCATCATCTCCCCGCCTGCTTGATAGGTTCCTAGATCCCTCCGCGCTCTCTATCGAGGATCTTTACTATTAGTTGGCTAGTACTGCACCTCCTATGCACACCGTGTCAATGTCCATTTAATATCGTCCCATTCTAACAAAGCAGGGATTAGTGCGTGGCGTTGGTCGAACGGCTAGGTGTACCTACGTTTAAAAAACACGTCACCATTACGTGTATATACATGTATGTGTTATGTGTACAATCACGAAGAGACTAATCAGTCGTCGCACGCCCTACCGGCAACCTGCATTATTTTCTATTTGTTCGGCGAGTGACAGAATGCGATACAATGAGAAACAAAAACGATAGCAAAAGAAACAGAAAAATTCCATTTTTAGTAGATTTGATACTGAAGAGACGAATTACGCGTTCGATCGATCGCGAACGTGCGTAGTAGAGTCACTTTTTTGATTGATTGATGTAAATGAAATATATATAAATATATATATATATATAATGAAGAATGGGCTGACAAAACGAACCGTTTATGTAACCGCAGAAGCGCTAAAACTCTATATGAAAAACATTGTTTGCAGACCGACAGTTAAAAACGTTTTAATACCCGGTGTCATATCCCCTATGCCCCTGCCCCCTAGGCGCAATAGGCGCAGGCACAGACTTAGGGTACCCTGCAGCGAATGTCACTGTCCGAACAACAATCCCACCAAGCCCAGGAGCAACAACCCCAGCAAGCACAATCCCACCCCGCATCCCCTCGTACGGAGCAAGTCCGCAGTGGTGCGCTCGTTGTACAGAAAGATGCGTACGCCGTTCACGAGGTCGCAGACCGTCGACGAGAACATGCTGAGATATTACAGCCCGGAGACCAGCGAGTACAGCGTCTCCGAGGGTTACATGCTCAAGCCGGAGGAGCTAACCGGTAGCTCCAAGAAACGTATACCGGAGATATACGTGGAGGATTGCCTTCAGGTCGACTTCAACGATCGTCTCATCGAGAAGTTTCGCGACAGGTACTCGTCGCCCTACCTGCTGGACTCCGGCACGCGTAGACGGTCCCGTAGCTGGCACGATCGGGCGGCAAGGTCCGCGAAAGCTCGCCACCAGTTGTTCACGCGCGGGCTCTACGACTTTACGAGCGACGATCTCGGCATTAGGAACCTAGACGTTAGCTTAAGGCCGCGTAGGTCGTTTCTATTCACGAAGGCTAGGAGCTTCGACTACGACGTCCTTCACGACACCTACGCCGACCGTTACGGTTTCGGGATAGGCGCCCGCGCCGGCCTCCTGTCCCGCCGAGCAAAGAGCTTCGAGTACGACAACATCTCCAGCAACATATTCAGCGACGACAGCCTCCGAACGGCGCGCAGGAAGCTAAAGAGGAACCTGGACATCAACGACGCCGGGTACGGCGACAAGATACCCGCCCTTGGCGATCGCAGCAAGTCCTACTTCGACTCCAACGGCGACGAGAAGCTGTCCAAGAGTTTCCTCAAGAGGGAGCCGAATTACGATTACATGAAGCAGGATCACAAGCCATTCTACGGCTACGATTCGGAGTTCAGCTGCGCCGAGACGGAGATCTACATGCCGCGCTTCGACAAGCAACCCATCAATCTGGATATCACTGGCAAAGGGTACAGGTCGTACGACATGACGGGGGAGAGCGCGTTCAGCAGCGACGAGCAGATCGGTCTGAGGAACGTCCTCGGTAGGGAAGACCCTACCAAGAGGAAGTACATGGACTCGACGTTCCAAGACTCCACGTTCGGCAGGGATATATCGGAGAAACGGACGAAGAATCTTGACAGCAATATCTGCGATCCAGCCAACGATCATATCTACTGTAGCATCGACGAGGCTCTGTCGTCTGCGGACAGTTACCGCCGCGACGTGGACGTGACTTGCCCCTCGATCCACGGCGCGTCCGACTTGGGCCAGTACGATGGCCAGAGGACCCGTGCCCGTCGAAGAACGAAAAGCAGCGAGCCTTATCTCGAGAACGGGTACAACGGCTACGACTGGGACATCGAGTACGACGAAGGGTTCGTCGACCGAGGGAAGATGGAGGATTACGATCAACGGGTGTACTACAACGACGAGAGCGCGCCGGCATCGAGATCCGACGGGCAGACGTACGAAGACGAGTATTACAGCCGAAGGGACGGGCACGGGAGTCGCGGAAGCGCGCGGAAGAAGAGGCCGATGTACGTGAACACCAACTACCTCGCAGACGGTTACTGCGATTACGGTTCCGCGGACGAGTACGATTACCAAACGCACAGTGGCCCAGAGTCCGGCCGCGTGGACGCGTACCAGGACTGCTCGGTGCCGCGACGTAGACGAAGGAGAGGCAGCAGAGGGAGCAGGGAGACCAGCAGCGCTGTCTACGAGAACCTGAAGCCGTATCGGGACTCCGCGGTGAAGCACAGCCTGAATGTTCCCAGCTTTACGGAGCGTAAGAGGATAATGCTGCAGCGAGCCGAGTCGTCGCCGGTGCTGCGCTCGGACGAGGAGCTGAGCTCGTCCGAGAGAGCCGAGAGGGCGAAGCGATTGTACCGCCGCAGAAGAAACAGCAGCTGCCCAGAGGCCAGGGATCTCCGTTATTACGATCCACCGCGTAGGAAAGACGAGGAGAGGAGCACGAACTTCATCCTGGACTCGGACGAGGACTTCGGCTCGATGGAGACGGTCGTGTGCGCGGACTGCTTCCGTCAGAAGAACGAGACGATCGGCAAGGCCGCTAGACAGGGCTACTACGACATGGAGCAGGACCGTGACGGTTACGTGGACGGGAGATACGATTACGGGGACGGTCGGGCTTGCGACTGTCCTGAGGTATGCGAGCTGGCTAGGTCGGGATCGTTGCGGTCGTCGCAGTATCGCGGTAGGCGTAAGAGTAGCTGTCCGGAGTGCCGCGAGCTAGCGATGTCGTCCGAGTTAGGTAGGTCCGGGTCGTTGACGCGTAAGAATGAGGAGAGGAGACCGTCGATAGAGTCGAGGCATAGGTACCGTAGGCGGAACAGCAGCTGCCCGGAGGCTAGGGATCTCGAGCTCCTCGAGAAGCGGCAGCAACAGCGAAGCCAGCAGCAAGCCCAACAGCCGCCGAGTCAGCAACAGCAGCAGGGTAGTAAGAGGAACGTAGCGATCAGCGACACCCTCGAGTATTACGAGTACTCGATGGAGAGCGAGAGCCAGTGCAGCGAGAACTGCGGATTTGGCCCGTGCGATCCGCGTAGGCCCCGTAACCGAGCACCCCGCCCCGGTAACGCTAATTCAAGTCTCTTTGATTCCCAAACCGCTACCTCCGACACTGCTAAAAACTACCACCCACGGGCCGTCGATCACCACGATACCTCACGAAACACGAAACCGTCGTCGTCGCGCCACACCGTCGACGAAACCGCCGTGTCGTCGTCGACGTCCCCGGCCTCGTCCACCCGACGCCGTTCGCGGAAAAAATCCGCCCACGACGGCCCCGACGACGCTGCCGCCGGCGCTTCTTCCAACGAACGACGCGACGACGACGCGCGGGATCGTCGATCCTCCTCCATGCCCGAAAGCAGCAAGTACAGCGGACCGTCCACCTGCTACGAGAAATCCTCCAGGGTGGTCGATAACGAGCAAGACGAGCACGGGAAGCGGGGCCAGTTCACCAGGAGTCTCAGTAACACCGACGCGCCGCAGGACGACAAAGTCGGTGAGTCCTCTCGAAGCGAACTCTCTACGAAAGTGATCGATGCGATTTCCTCCACCGCGTAGAAACTCGTGGAGATTTAATAGCTCCTTGCATCGACCACTTTCTGCGGACCGCTTTATACTTCTCAAGTAGTAGGCCAAGATATTGATATTCTAAAGATTACAGTCCTTTTTACGAGAATTTTCAGACGGTGGATCAAGCAACTTTGTTGTTTTGCTAGTTGGAGAAAAATCGGTATCTCTCCCGCCCACGTTTCCTTCCCACCTCGTAACGATACCGCTTATCGTCGCACTGATACGATTCCTGTTGCGCAGACGGCAGTTTGAGCGACACGGCGATCGGTTTCAACGTGGACGACTCGACGAGACGGGGTCGCAAGAGCTCGCCCGGTAGCAAAAGCGGAAGCGGAAGCAGCAGCGGCGGCGGAAGCGCGGTGCAGTATCAGTCAGGTCTAGGGAAGAAGAGTAACAGCACGAGTCAGCTGTCCGCCACAGGTAACACATCGTCACACTAGTCGTTTCTTCGCAATTTCACGCTATAGACGTTGCGTGCCGTGCATTGCCGTCCACCCGCAATATTCAATGACCCCGGTAACGGCCACGTATAAGCGACAGTTCCACGCGTCATATTACACACGCGCGATTACTAGTCCATCGTCTCTGTTCTCTTATTTATGCCCGGCATCCGAGATTAGTCAGTCTCTTTTTGTAATATACCGATAGTCCCTCGAGATAGCTAGCATATAGTCACGTTAGCTTAGCGGCACTAGTCAGTAGAACCTTACGGTGTGCTCTCGTTACTTATCCAAGACGCGACCAATTATCAGAACCAATGAGGAACGGATCCTCGTGGCTCCCCCGGATGTAGAACAGCAAGGATCTACGGTGACGATGTGGTGGCGGGAGTGATATCAAGAGCACACCGTAGGAGAGCAAAAAAAAAAACCCAGTAAACGGGGGAGTATGTACATTCTAATCGTATTCTTGTTTTCTCCGCCATCCCTCCTCATCTCTACCCGCCCTCTCTTCGACATGAACACACTCACACTTTACTCCCACCAACCAACCATCTCTCGACGCTGGGGACCACCATTCACGTCATCGATCTGCACCCATCTGCACGAATTCTCATCGTGGCGGGCGAACGTCGCTCGCGCGATCGTGTCGCGGGACAACACTCGACGCGGATCACCCCCGATCGATCGCTGGAACGATCGATACTATTTAATACGCAAAAAACCCTCTACCGAAACACTCGAATAAACAACCCCCTCCGAGGGAGAAACCTACGCACCGGTTATGCACGCGCATGTATACATGCATCGACGTGTATGTGTGCGTTTGCATAAACGAGCCACGTGCGTGCACACGAATCTCGGACACCGAAACACTACAATTACATCCACCGTTATTCTACTGTAAAAACAACACCGCCACCTCTGCTACTACTACAATCACAACAACAACAAAAAACTGTGTCACGTCACGCAAAAACCATAACATACCACGTGCGTCTGTTGGTGGTACATGCGTGGGCGACGAAGGACGGAAACGGCGGCTAGGATTCGGGAAGAAGGGCAAGTCCTCGTTTACAGTTCATAGGAGCGAGGAGGTGTTGCCCGAGGACACGACCAGCGGAAGGAGCGGACGACAGCCGAGTTCCGCTAGCAGCGATGGCGAGGGTAGCGGCGACGGGGACAGGTCCGAACCACCTGCAAATAATCATTTCACATTATCAGTTATTATCCCCCTTTCATTTCGTCCCCTCGCGCCGTCTTTCGTTACGCGGGAGCGACCACGAGCACTTCGTCGTCGCAGGACCGCCCTTCGGATTCCCAATCAGCCGGAGGATCCGCTCTCGCGGAATCTCCCTTCCCTTCGATTCTATCGGGCTAGCTCCAGCGTGGCCCCACCACCGGCGAATCACAGTTTAGCTCTCGATTTCTGTACCACAGCGTTCGTCGTCGGGGAGACGTCGAATTCTGGCGACAGAGGCTCGAGCCTTCGGCGAAATGTGAGTACAAGTTGCAGAGAGACTAGTTACAGCAAGAAGAACAACAAGCTCTACGTGAACAACGACCAAAACGAGACACACGGCACATTACTCTTTAGAGGAAGCTGTGCTTTAGAGAGGGGACCATCGGACACGCTCCTGGCCGTCCTCGCGAGGTACTTGGCTCGGCGATCTTAGAAGCTAGAGCACGATCTCGATCGCGGGGGAAAGTACTTGGCGAGGGTGCACGATCCTTTGGTACGGTCACGGAGACGATTCCTCTGGTCCCCTGTTGTGCTAGATCATAGAGAGACTGTTTCTACGTAGTGGCGATATCGTAATTTCTTAGAGGAACGTTTGCACGTGTTTCATGAGTTGTGTCGCAAGCCTTGATGAAACGCGTCTTCCGTAGAGACACTCTGTGGTCCTGGTTTGGTACGGTGGATCGATCGGATCGAGGGAAACGTATGCGGCCAAGAGTATTTCAACCAGCCACGCCGGGCACATAATCTCTTGTGAGAGAAACGATCTAGAATCTTACGCCCTATTAGCTGCCCAAGTACGTTTGTCCGTGTCGGATCGTTGTGACCGTGAACAGCGGCAGTACGTCCGGATGTTTCTCTGTTCTGTACAGCTTTTCGATTTAGATGAAGCACGTGGTCAACTTGTTGCGAGTCTCGACACGCGTAGAGGCTCCGCAGACGGCAGGTAAGTTGACCACCTGATTCGTTATTATTCATTATCATTAGAGGCAGCTGTTGATACGTGCTTTTGGGCGAGACGCTCACCCCGCCCCGTTACGGCTTTTCGTTTCTTGATGTTCTTCGAACGTTGCAGTGTTTCTATGCGCATATATATACATATATATATATACATATATATATATACATTTCGATATTTTCCAAAGCAAACAGAGTTCGTTGTATGTAGCACGCGATCTTGTACAATCTGTCCGCAGACACTTCTTACGTAGCTTCTCACAAAGAGCGTAAGTCGGGTGTCAGACACACGTACAAAAGGGCTCGCTTCACCATAGATGTACATAAGGAACAAGCTTTCCGGAGTTACGATCCACATCTGTGTACACGAACACGACACACGAATACTTGTGCGGTATAGTTGCAGCGAACCTTTTCTGAATAGCAGAACCGTAGATGCTACGTTCAAACGACGGACCACCGTAGAGGGCCAACTTCTGACGCTTTCTGCGCGCTTCTGATTACAGGTTGCAACGTTAAGACACTCGAGTGAAGTATCAAGAGAGAGAGAGAGAGAGTTCGATTAACGACACGATGAAAATTTGAACCGCTTCTTTTGCAGGCCTCCTCCCATCTCGGACCTATCACAAATATCGCAAAAACCTAATCACGTTGAACCCCCAACTAGACCTCCGCCCAGGCCGTCGAGGTTCTTCCATCGAGTAGCTTACCAACTCGAGCACACATTCTTACCTACCACCCCCAAGTCAACGATTACTCATCGGGTCGAGGTTTCGTCCAGGTGTACATGTGCCATCGCGAGCCTGTCTCTGTCGTTTCGTAATCCTGTTCGAGAGAGAGAGAGAGAGAGAGAGAGAGAGAGAGAGAGAGAGAGAGAGAGAGAGAGAGAGAGAGAATCATGGGCGTGTGAAAGGGTGTAGGGAGAAAGGAAGGCGACGCGTGCGTGGATATTTTGTGAGAATGAGATGGAGCGAGAGGGGAGGGGGGGGAGAGAGAGAATGTCGCGGGTAATCGAAAGAGAAACGCACATCGACCACCTGGAGCTGGATGAGAGAGAAAGGGCTGCGGCGGACGCGGTTGCGGAGACCATCTAAAATGAAAGATTATAGTTTAGCGGTTGTTTCTTGTTTGGTTTTGCAACGCAGAGTGCGGTATCGGCGGGATCTTCGTCGGAAGTGGTAGCGCGGAGGCACGCGCCGGTTTATCGAGCCGCAAACGGAACAGTACGTCGAGCAGCATACAACGTTCGGAGGAGATTCTGCCTCAGGGCTTTGAATGCGGGAAACAGTCGGGATCGGCGGCCAGTGACACAGCCGGAAGTCTCAACTCGATCTCTAGTTCCGAAGGAAGCTCGTAAGTAGTGGCCTCCAACGACCCGATTCTGCAACCGGAACTGCGAGACTCCTTGCTGTCTCTTTCAACTCTTTCTTCTACTGTCTCTACTCTCAATCACCCCCTTTCTCTCTCTTCTTCTGCCTTTCTCTCTTTCTCTCTCTACCTCTCTCTCTCTCTACCTCTGTCTATCTCTCTCTCTCTCTGTCTCTATCTTGAAAGCTGTTCCCCGTCCACCGTATTCAGCAGGGTTACTCGTTCGAGATCGGTGATTTTCAAACCACTAAACAAGGAACACCCAATTTGGCACGGGATTCGATTCAAGGGACTAACCCTGCTAATAATTTCGTTTTCGTTCTGTCTCTCCTGTCTCTGTCACCCCACCCCCCCCCCCCCCACCCCCCACCCCCTTGCTAATCTATCTGTACCTATGAGATGAATTTTGATCGTTTAAGTACAGGAAATCGGGCGAATTAACGCGAAACGTCGATCGTTTTCTCTTTCAACGTGTGACTGAGTCGATGTGTATGCCCAGCATTGATGTACGTTGTCTTGCTCACTCACGCTTTGCTCCTCTTTTCTTTCTTTTTTTCGTTGTTTATCCCGCACCGTTTCGCCATTGGCTCTTTCCCCTTTTCCCTCCGATAATTACCACACAACTCCAACTTTACGTTCGATTTTACGCCGATTGCTTTCATTTCCCATTAATTTATTTCTCTCTCTCTGTGCCCCTCTTCTATTTTCTTTTCAAGCCCAGTGCAATCTCAATGTTTCGCGATGCTGCTGTCATTCGTTGTTCGGTGTTATCGTCGCCTTGGCTTGCTGCTTGGCTGAATGATCGTCGAAGCACCATTGTATACGTATGTCTCACAGAACACATATTTGGTGTATATACGTGGTTTTCATTGCAAGTCATCCTTAACCACGCGGCAAGGGGCAGCGTCAACCCGATCGCTACTGTCCAGGGCCCTTTTACTCTTAACTGTGTAATTACGTGTCCCCCGTTCCCCTGTATACACGACTGTCCGTACTTATGAAGCCGCCTGACCCTGGAGAACGTAACACTAACTGTCGACGATCGTGAACAATGCACGATGATGCTGTTGGTAGACAAATACTCTTGGTATCTGTAAACAGGTGCACCTCGAGTTGAGAAAGATTCTTGGGGAGCTTGACGCTTTGATGTCGGTAGGCATGAGAGAAGTTTTGTCGAGTCGAGGAGCTTGATTATTGAATAGTCCTTTACTATTCGATGTGAATCTGTCTGCTGCCCCCCCCCCCCCGCCGCCCCACGAGGAATGGTACAAGTTCCGGGCACCACGAGCAATTCAACACCCATACATTCCACCCCAAGACTGACGGCGCATTACTAATAGAATCTCCGAAGGAGTGGATGCGCCGAGCGCTAGGCGACATCGTCATCTCATTTTTTAAATGTTTCTTCCTACACGATTTAGCCACGTTTCGAGGACGATAAACGATACACTGGTAAACACACCTAAAAGACAGCCGTGAACGTAAGTGAAAAGCGATACTTGGATCGTGCTCTCAATTACTTATTAACGAAGCATGAGTAGACGAAGCTCAACGATAATCAGCCCAACCGAGCGGCTGATTTATTCTGAAGCATGGTATGAAACGATGGCAAAGCTAATCCAGGCCAGGCTGATTATCGTCGGACGCATACTCGATATGATACTTGCGCATAGAATGATCTGCATGCACCGGCAGCCTGCTGTGTCTCCAACCCTTACGATTCTCTCTGTACACTATATATATATTATATATATTTACTCGCTACACCGACACACTCGCAGCGTGAGTTCTTCTTGTACTAAAACTGAATGAGGTGTGCTCTCTCTTTTCGCACTTTCGTCGAAGGCTTGCGAGAATCGTCCCCCTCGCTCCTGCGGAACGAACTATTCGCGAACCTCGGCCCCTCTATGTTCGCAAAGAGCGACCGGCCGAGGAAACGTGCGAAATGCCAGCAAGCTAATCGATAGAAGTGAGGATCTTCGATTCGCGGCCGTTTCGTGAATCGAGCTTCCCTTAAACTATTTTACGTTCACCCGACTCGTCCGCCCTTTCTTTTGCGTTTTCTCATTCCTCGCGATCCGCGAAACGGCGTTCGTCGAGCATTAAACGTTTGATTTTGGGGACCGCAGTCTGCGAATGACAGGGGAAACCGGCCAGCTACGAGACTTCATCGAAGATCTTGGCCCGGGGCAAGTTGTCGGGAGGCAGGCGCTCGGCGCCCGCTGCCTGGGCGAGATCCAGCTGTCGCTCACCCAGAAGAAGGGCTACCTTGAAGTGGAGGTCATACGTGCCAAAGACCTGAAGCCGAAGCAGGGCAGCAAAGCGATTCCAGGTACGCCAGCCTGTTTCCCATCTTCCCGCTTGCGGACCCGCGAAACTCCGTTCGCGTTCACGCAAGTAATTGCAACTCGTGACGAAACTTCTGCTTCAGCTTCCTTCGTGAAAGTTTACCTGGTCAGCGGGAGGAAGTGCATCGCGAAAGCAAAGACGATGGCGGCTAGGAAAACGTTGGACCCGTTCTACCAGCAGTCGCTGTCCTTCAGGGAAAACTGTCGGGGATGCATACTGCAGGTACGTTCGAAATTTAACTGGAGTTTAGGCACCGTTCCTACATGATTTCGCTGGCGCTTCAAGTGTTTTGTGCTCTCTGTGCGACCGCAGGTGACAGTACGGGGTGATTACGGTCGATTGGAGGGGAAGAAAGAGTTCATGGGCGTCGCGCAGATCGTGCTGGACGAACTGAACCTCAATGAGATGGTGTTCGGGTGGTACAAGCTGTTTGACAACATACACCTGGTCAGTGAAGCCTCTAGAACCCTTTAGAGCTTAAACTAGTCTCCCAGTACTCCTTTTAAGGGGTTAGCTACCTTCAGGAGGTAGAAGAAGAATCGATTCTTTGGGAATATATTTCAGAAAGTACATGCATATATTTATGCAATGGTTTTTGTATTCAGATGAGGGACACTGTAACAGGTTATTATATTATGTGGTTAGTTATGCATAATTTTTATTTTATGGATGAAAACACTTATTTTTAGTTAAAAATAAAAACTATGCATTGGAAAAACAGATGCTTCGATTAAAGACTAGATTTGAATGTCCAGAAGAAACATACAAAAAATTTCAGAAAGATTGGTGAAGCGGTTTTGGAGAAATCGTGGTCACCGGTGTAAAAACAGCTTCCGGGAAATCAGTTGTAATTTTGCAATAACTAAATATTTTTATACCAAAACATAATATAATAACCTGTTACAGTGTCCCTCCTCTGAATACAAAAACCATTGCATAAATATATGCATGTACTTTCTGAAATATATTCCCAAAGAATCGATTCTTTTTCTACCTCCTGAAGGTAGCTAACCCCTTAAGGGGTCATTCTGGTAATCACGCTGCAAAATTCAGGTTTTTTTTCTCAGTGAATGCAATGAATAACAATGTCAAACTTTTTTCATTTATTAGGTTACTTATAATGTATACGGAACAATTTTTTAAATACACTTTTAATTGTGTTTTTTCAATGTTATCTGGAGTTAAAAGTCGCGCGTTTGAAAATACGGCGGGAGTGATTTCAGCTCACAGACTCATCTGAAACAAAAAAACCAAACTGATTTTTAATCATTATGACTACCGCTATCGCAGGTGCCAGAATTAGCCACGTACCTAAGTCAAAATTTAACAAAATTGCGCGCATTTAAATTTCAAGTATCGAAAATTTCCATTTTTACTTGAAGTTTGAATGCGCGCAATTTTGTTAAATTTTGACCTACGTGGCTAATTCTGGCACCTGCGATAGCGGTACTCATACTGATTAAGAATCCGTTTGGTTTTTTTGTTTCAGATGAGTCTGTGAGTTGAAATCACTCCCGCCGTCTTTTCAAAGGCGCGATTTTTACCACCAGATAACATTGAAAAAACATAATTAAAAGTGTATTTAAAAAATGATTCCGTATACATTATAAGTAGCTTAATAAATGAAAAAAAAGTTTGACATTGTTTTCATTGCATTCACTGAGAAAAAAAAACTGAATTTTGCGGCGTGATTACCAGAATGACCCCTTAATACAGACGAAAGCAGAATAGAACCTGCATCGCGAGGACCGCGACGACTGATCTGGAATTTTTCTATTCCGTTGCAGTGAAACCAATACAGAGGCACTCGATCCGAGATCGACGGGAACCTCGACGTGATGTGCAGTGAGAAAGGCGTGGCGAACGGTGATTTAACGTTCCGTTTCGGGGTGAAACGGGAACGGGAAACCGGCGAAGTGGTGAGATTGTTCGAACGGTAACGCGACGCGCGAATAAGTGAATCAATCAAGAACGACTTAACGAAATTTAAGTATATAGTCAGCGCGCAACACGCGCCAGACATTTCCAACATTTGTACATACGACTTAGTACACACCGAGTGGTGATTCCAGTGACGATTTTCATTGATCGCGTGCCAGATGAAGAAGAAGAAGAAGAAGAAGAAGAAGAAGAAAAAGAAGAAGAGGAGGAAGTAGTAGATGAAAGGACGAAAACAAAGAAAACGGAACTCTAAATCTCGTTGTCAAGTTTTTAGCCAAGGAATATCATCGTCAGAGCGAATATTATTTATTGTAAATACTATAACAATTATATATATATATACACACACACATATATATATATATATATATATATATATATATACATAAAATTCGCGATACGTATGCGCGCAGGTGTTTAAATGAACAATTGCCTTGACCGTCGCGTTTTCGGTTGCTCGGTTGCACCGCGATTATCCGAAACATTGATTTTTACTATCAAACTTCGACAACGGCGTGAGTGAGCGCGGAGATGTGTGCATTAAGGGGCTTTGGATTCAAGTTGGGGGTGGGGGGGGGGCGGAAGTCGTGCGGCAACCGCGGGAACGGGGGCGAGATATCGTGAAATTAGCGAAATCGTTGTTGAACGTTTAAGGTAGCCGTGTCAACTATTTTGCGTGCGCGATGAGCAAAACGGAGAAAAAGAAAACGGAGGAAAAAAAGACGCTAACTATATCGACTGTCGTGTATTGTGATTCTGTTAGTTTTATTTAAATCGTCGACATCACGCGACAACCCCGCGGCTGTTAAAACGCGTACAATGGGACAGCCGTGTGATAACATTTAGGACCTTATTCTCGAACATTGCACTCGACTTAAAAGCTCGTTTTTTGTAACGTGAATATTTACCGAACGAACCGCCCACATTCTTGCATTGGTGTAGAGGCACACGATCCCCGCAACACATCTCGTCACGTCGAGTGCGCGGAAATCGTGTTCCTCGGGAAACACTGCTGAAGTATCTTTAAAAGAAAAAAAGAAAAAAAAAACAGAACGAGAGAGGTGATGCTGAGAAAGAGAGATAGAGAGAGAGAGAGAGAGAGAGAGAGAGCGAGAGAGAGTGAGAGTGAGGGAAGCATACGTATATTCACAATCGATTTTATATCTCTTAATTCTCATGTTATGTGTTCGATCTTCGTCTGTGCATTCGTCTGGTCACTCGTGAACAACGCAATTCGATGAGCATGCACGTGTACGCGGAATGTCTAGCATATTAAAACTCAAACACTTGACCATCGAGTACGATTTTCTTTTCGCTGTTTGTGCTTGCAACATGTATGGAAATTCTCTTTGCGTGCCGGGGGAGGGTGAAGGGATAAACGGAGAAGAAGACGACAACCTTTTCGATGTTGACACTGCGCATCGAACGAGGCACGGGCGCTCGTACTTGTTTTCAAACACGACCGACGGAATCCGTTCACATCGGGACGAACGCTGTTTTCGTACGCTTTGCTTCTGGGCCCTGCACGTACGCGTTTCAAGGGCAACGCCTGTGGACGTTCTTTTCAACGCGAGAACTCAGTTCGTTCCCCTTACATCGCTTCGCTCCTCGTTTGTTGTTCTTGAAAGCCCCTCTAGTCGGATATTGATCGACGTCACTGAAACGACGGTGTTCCCTTCCCGTGCAAAGTCTGTATTCAGCTCCTACTTTCCTCGACGTTTGCTCGGAATTCTCTTGTACCCGAAGCGGAACTTAACGATTCAGAGTTGGGGCGACGATCTGACGATTGAACCTCTTAAAATCGATTTTCCTTTACCCACGACTGTGCTAGCAATGATTTTGCGAAAGAGTCGGCGTTCGAGTCAGTGACCTCGACATCGATATCTCGAGCTTTCGACCTTTCTGTGCAGTGCCGTTTCGCTTCGCGTTTTGGTAGAGTTCTCTTATTTCTGCTCGCCTTTGCACTCTGCAACGTTTGCTCGCTATCGCCACGCAAAGCCGCACGAAATTCCCCCAAAATCGAGCAGACACGTAGTCGAAGAAACAGTGCGATGCGTAGCTTCGAAAGCGGGGACGAGACGGTGGGGAAGAGACACGTATTCGGTCCGCGGAGAACTCGATTATTTCGGTGCGAAATCTAGGTAGCTTGAACCCTCTGGTAACCGGGCGATCGATCGAGACGAGTGTGTGTAGGAAACAAAACGGGGGCGATATCTTATCATATCTATAACGTGCTTGAATTAGAAGAGAGAAACATGCAACGAGGGGGGGGGGGGGAGGGGTGGAGAGAGGCTTTTTTACTCATGAAAAAAAAACTAAATACCGAAACTAAAGGAGACTCTGTCGAAGGCCGCGTGGCGACGTGAATGTAAATTATTCGTGAACGATCGAAGAGAGGAACATGATGACTTACTGTAAGCCGCGATTTCTAAGTAAACATTTTGCAAGTGCATGACTTAATATTAGTAGGCTCTTTGGGACAATGACGACAACGTAATAATCACTCGTACATAAACACACACACGCAGAATATAAACTCTGTACTAGTGAATAACGCTCGATAAAAAATTGAATATACAAGACTACGAGTTATGTAACACACAATTCAGTTTGTAATCTGCCGGTTACTTGCAGCCGTGGGAGCCTTCGTGGGATTTATTCGATTTTCCAGATTTTTTATTTCGTGCTGTTTAATTTATGATTTAAATTGGGAAACGAAGTGGCTTCGAGTCTTGACTACCTTTTCCTGAGGGTTCGCTAAGTTGCAGTGGGTTTGCTTTTAAATTATGAGAGTGAATCTCACGAAGGTCCTATCGTCGCGAACTGTTAACGCTTACGATATAAAAGTACTGCATATCCTATACAAACGTAGGACTTTCATAACTAGTGGCCGGCTTTGAGAAACACTAAAGGAAAGAGAACAAGGGAGACGGGTTTGCTTTTTTTTACACTTATACCGACGAACGCAGTAAATTCTCGTAGAAAATTTCGCTGGAAATTTCTTGGGGAGTCGAAGACACGCGCTAAAGTACCGGAAGTGAAGTGAAAACCAGATGTAGACGAGATATAGGATCACGGTCTTTCGTTTCACGGTGACTTTGGCCTGCTTTTTGCCCTAATTCTCTTCGCAGCTACAAAATCATCTGGTATTAATTGGCTCGGGTAGATACGAAGCAAAAAGAATTGTAAAGATCAGTGCTCGATAAATTTACCGAAGTTTTCATGGAAATCTACAAAATTTAGAACGTAGGAAGAGATCCAGGAATTATATTCATTTATATTTTACGAATTAGATGCGACTTAATTTAAGTGAAAAGGTTAAGGAGAAATATTTGGATAAATATCATTTAACAAATTTCGTTGCAAGACCTTGAACGACTCCACGTGCGAGAATGTATTCAGAAATTTTATTCGAACGATGCAGGGTCATACGATACGAAATTAGAATTATGATGAGAAAAGGAACGGTGCGAAGAGAATCCTGGCAATGCTCCTTAATTTTCACACTCTTGCCATGCCCATCTGTACATAGGCATGCTCAATCTTAGGATCGAACACGCATCGTGAATCGCTAATATATATACGTATACATAAAAATAGTATTAACTAACGAAAACGAACAAATTAATATCCGACTTTGTACCTATATACTTATAATTAACGTAAAAAAAAAAAACGAAGACGAAACGATGAAATGGGATGGGAAACAAATTTTCGAACAAATATATATACATGGCGTCGAAAATGGCGGGAAACTGAAAGGACGAGGGGGGGGGGGGGGTCGTGTAACGAGAGAGAAAGATTAGACAGGAAAGAACCGAATCGAGAAAAAAGTGAGGTTGGAAGTAAAAAGGGTAACGAATAAAATCTAAATGGGATGGGAGGAGAAAGCTGAGAGCCAAGGGGTACCACTTTTGTCAAATTTAGAGAGCCAATTTAGGTTTTACGATTACGATAATAGGGTGTGCGAGGAAGAACGAGTGTGAGAAAAGAGAGAGAGAGAGAGAGAGAAGTACGAGGTTAGAGAACGACGAGAAACGAAAGGGACACCGTCAACGATTTCTTTACAATGAAACATTCATTACTCACTTCGTAGAGGCGATCCAACGTAGAGTAGGTGTTCCTGTAATCTTGCGCCAACAAGCCACGATCGATCGCGTGTATCGAACTCGTTGCAAACACTTTTTCACAGCGAAGAAGCATCCACGGCAAACGCGGAGACGCGCGCGAACGACACAGATCGGTTCGAACCGGAACTCAGGAATCTCTATTAGACTTTTCCAATATACATACATTAGACACGGAATCACGTGACATCCGGGGCGGTCACGCGGCTCGCGTAGTTATCCCGGCGGCAGGATCCCTCACTCGCGACGTAATCGACGCACGGAATCGATCGTAAAGATCACACGGACACTGGTTCAATCAATCGATATCGTTGAGGGGGGGGGGGGGCAACTTCGCGTCACTGGCATTGCGCGCCAATCGTTCGGGACGGTTGCTAGGTTATCTGTCGCGCGCGATGAAGGTCCGAGTTTCGTTTCGTGGAAGGAAACATGTGGAGTGCGGGCGAGAGAGCGGAGAAGAGAGAAAGGGAGAGAGAGCGTGGATTAACGGGAGAGAAGGTGCGTCTTTTTCATTAATGGGGCAAAGATGGAAGGGAAGGTACGATGGAATACAAAGGGCGAAAAGAATTTAAACAAGTACGATTAGACGACGTTCCGTGGGAAGAACAGAACTCGGCCGAGAACGCCCTCGACCAATTCCTTTTTTTCTTTCTTTTCCTCTAACTCCGCGGGGAAAGTGTCCAGGATCTCGGCAGCATCGACTGCGGATCCTCGACGTGAAACCGTTTTTAATGGTATGTAGTTCTGTACACAATCGCTGGCCCGGCCAGTCGGTAAAACGATCGAAGGGAGAAAGCACTGCTGCGATCTAGAGGGGTTCACGGCGGGATCTCCACGGAACGGTTACTATAAAGCGTTAGTGACTGTATCCAGTATAATATATCTGATAAAAGATACCCCTGATGCCAGACATGGCGTGTGACAATAAAGTGATTCAATGATCTCGTCGCATTTCAATCGCAGCCACCTTTCACGATACACCGGCACACACTTATAATATACACACACATCACGTACACGCACGTACATACGGGGACACGCGTGTGCAGCATGTATATTTTAAACGGAGATGTTTTTTTTGTAAAGTACGACACGACACCGCCGTAAAGTCAACGATCACGATGTGTAAAAGAAAGTATCTCATCGTTTTACCGATCACTCGTTATTCCGCTGTTAATTGATAATGTCAGTAATATTTTTAACAAAATAAAGCTACCTTATTCAAAGCTGAGAGAACTCGACTTCTTCGAAGCCGTCCAATCAGTTTTCCCCTCTCGGCTCTTTTATTTCGTAGCATCCAATTTGGTATCTCAATATTTATGTCGTCTTTACGTGCATAGGTTGCCATTTGAGCTTCTCAGAATTCTCCGTTGATGGTAAGCGAAAATATCCTGCAGCGCCATGGATAATCTTTGTGAAGTTAGATTTGGCGGGAAGCATTAGTTTTACTTCCCGCCACCAGGCCGTGCCACTTGTACGAACAAGCCACAGACGAGTGGCGCTACGTGCAGTGTAATAGTTTGTTTGCGCGCGAAATAGTCATTGTCTTTTGCAAACCGCGATTGTAAAATTGTAAAAGTAATCCGTGGAGTACGCGATAATCGTTAATCGTTGCAAGTAATGGTGGTGCTCGTGTTAATCGTCGATTCGCGTTCGGTAGAAACATTATTGTCGAATTCACGTAATATGAATAGTGTTCGTTGAGACATAGGTGTAAATCTAAGGGCAATTAGAGAAAAAGATGGACGCCCTGCAGTACGACACAGACGGATGCCCAGACTTCGATGTCGAATTCGTCCTTTCATCAGGGATGGTAAGTACTGAATTGGTATCATTTATATCTGAAGGGGTTTGTATCCATATCTCGAGTTTTTCTTACGTACCAAACTATTACATTACGAACGTATGAATATACGAATGACGCAACCTGTACGGCGCGGCGTCTCAATGTTAACCTCGAGGCGCCGAGGAAGGGCATGTTTATTTTCGTCGTACTTTCCTGCCTCAAATATGAAAAAAAACTCTATTCCAAGTACAGACTCGCGTGCGTATCATTAAAAGGCATTTATTGACGTTGCTAGCATGGCATCGGTATTTTGAAGGCATACTCGCCCGTGCCATTATTTTATATATATATATATCGCAGCTTCTGGAGTCAGCCGACCCTCCCCTTGCCCGTCTACTTACCGAAAGTTTCCTACTCCTGCAAAGCAGATATGCAGTTACCAAGTTCTAACTAACTTAAATATTACAATCATTCAGTACCGAGTCACGAGTTAAGTTAAATAATGAGAACTGAACCCTGAGTTCAATTGTCTTTTCAATCAGATTACAACAGTGTATTATAAAGTACATACTGTTTGGGCACTGATACTAAGAAAACTCGTGATAGGATAGTGTCATTGATTTTATCATATAAAAATGAATGGTTTTACTGTATGATTGCTGCTATTCGAGCTGCTTTCCACGTAATTAAATCTTGAATAAATGTGCTACGTATGACAATGTTTTCTAAAGCTGTTCCAACTAATATTACATTCGGGACAGAAAATATACCAGCCTTTCTGCATTCCTGTCTCATATTCGCATCAGACACGATCTGGTTTCTCTGTTTGAAAGACAAAGAACGTCTGTTTAAAGCTTTCACACTTTCCCTCTTTTTCAAATGCAACGATAGAAGAAACATAAAACGAAAAATGACTTAGTTGGTGCTACAAAATCGCCAAGCATAGAGCGTAGCATGTAATAGCCGCTCGACTATATCAATCGGCCAACGTTCTCTGCCCGAGTATGAATATCGGTGTGCATTTCATATCGGTGTTCGAAAAGATCGCGAAGCAGGAAGAAATCTTAGAAATCACACTTCGATAAGGCTTCCCGTGGCCAATGAAAGGCGCGCCAGTAACGCGGTTTCGCGTCTCTGCTGGTTTATTATCGTAATCCCGTGGCGTCGATAAGCCCATTACCGCGTGTCTCAACCGATCCCGTGTAATGTATGCGGCGGAACGTAATAAAAATCGACTTACACGAGCGACCGGCTCGCCTCTAGCCACCTCTCCACGTGCAAGGGACGCGCGCGCGCGCGCGTGCACCAGCCGGGCTCTATCGGCCGGCACGCTTTTAGGTGTCGCTAAAAGTTTAATCAAAGTCAGATTAGCCGGGGCCACGGCGAGACGGGGGCGGCCAGGGGCTAGGAGGGGGAGGGAGGGCAGGCGTTTTATTAAACGGGACTTGATTAGGGGGTTGCCCCGGGATCCTTTCAGAGTTTGTTTTCGACTGGTTTCCACGGAGGCGCTTTCATTACGCCAGTTTCGCATAATTGACGCGATCGTTTAGAGAACGGGGATGGAAAAACTTGGCCACTCCGTACACGATCTCCGTGTTCCCATTGTCAGGGTGGAAATTGAGGATTTTTTATCGTCAAGTTTGTATAGATTCAGACACGCGCATAAGATGTTGCTGTATTTTCGTCGACAACTTGCTTTTAATGGAGCAGCTCGGGCGAGTCAAATTTTAGGAATGATGGGAACACCGTGGATTTAAATTATTAGATGTAATTATTAAGCAATGTGGCCATTCAAGTAGGTCTTATCAGTTTGACTGAGGATAATTTAGAATCTTCAGATTTCTTATATTTGTCGTTGACATTACTTAACTTGTTCCTATATCGGGTTAATGATTTGAAGGTGCTGTTGTAGTGTGCTCGAACAGTGTGGCAGCTTCTGAGATTCGCCACGCTCATTAGCGAAATTTTGATAACGATCTCCTAAAGAGCGGACGATTAAGAGGTAACTTGGCATGATACACGTTTAGGTATCAGCGTAGGATGGTCGAAAGTGATTCAGTCCCTTGGTAATCCCTCTAATCCCGAAGGGTATAGCTTCTCGCGGATGCTACCCCCAGGGGAAAGTGCCAAACGCTATCTTCACCCTCGCGATGTTTGTATTCTCCCCGCTGTAATAATCGGTTCTGATCATTCCTGGGACTCGATGATCCCTTCCTGCAACTTCTGCTCCATATTACTTTCATCACAACGCAACGTTCACCGCGGAAACAAGGAACACACCGGTACTATTGTCCATCTTACTCATTTTAAACACCAAACTCTACGGTTTCCCCGGTTCCGTCAAGTTGAATGACTCATTGTCAACCATACAAATAGTTAGAACATCTCAATGGAAGGGAAAGGAGGCACACAGTCTCTGGGTCCCGGTTTCTCCGCTCTCAGATACTCGTGAACGGTGGCTGAAAGGGCAGAAGGGCGCCCGGCGGCCGTAAAAGAAGAATCTCGAGAGGGGTATGTGTATTCACGAAGGAGACGAATGTCACCAGGGGGGTGTCGGCGTAACCGCGCAATAACAACCCTCTGGAAGCTAGGGCAGAGAGTTCACGCAGTCCCGGCACTGTTTACGTCCAAGGGTCTACGCTCGACCCAGCCTTCCGCCCCCGTCCGGCTTAACGCTAATGAATCTGATTTGCATCTGATCCCGACCGATCTTCGATCCTCCCTCCGGCCGCCCCCCGTTCCTCGATCATTTAAGGACGCTGCCGTACGTCGTACGCGTCTGTGATTAATTACACGATATCTGCTCCAGACTCCTGCCCATTTAAGCTTCGAACTTGCCCGTGATTTTGACGTACGGTCTTCTTCTCTTTTTGTTATTAGAATAGGGTGGATGGGCTATATAGACGGAAGGGAAACAAGAAATTAGGGTACAGAGTTATGTAACAGAGTTATGTACAGTTTCTGCCGGTGGAATCTATGCAAGATCTGCATGGAATTACTTCGAGGGACAAATGGTTTCACAAATTCTTATAAATAGCCAGGGAGGACAATTGATTCTACAGAAAGGGGTCAGTGATCCTAGGGTATCTTCTCGTAGCAAATCGTCGATTATTCGACATTTTACAAACGACGCCACTTTGTACGGATTTGCCCAGTGACTGATAAAAATAATTGAACAGTAGGAGCTTCGGGTCCCCGAGTAAAACGTTCTTCGCTCGAACAATGGTAGAATCTCGACGAAAGATCCCCTTCTTTACCTTCGATTCAATCTAGAATCGTTTAGAAATGTTCCATCTCGTTAACCGTTGAGTTACGACGGAATAATTAGATAAAAGTAAACCACGCTCGAATTTATGTCCACCGGTTACCTGCGCCTGTAGGAATCCTACATCTCGGAAGATTTACGTAAAAAGATCCACGACGATCCTATGGGATTCGTTACCTCTTTCCTCGACAGGTTCGTGTTTAATGGGCGGGGTGCCCTCCGGATACATTCACGCTGCTCCGCCTCCAACGCGATCGTGTTATTGCCCGAACACGAAAAGTCCTCGTTCCTTTTATCGTTCCACGCTGGAAAAACGACGCGCTGCATATTTTCGTGGCAGTAGGGAAGAACGAAATCTGTTTTGGGGTAGCTACCCATCCCTTGCTTGCGAGTGGGTCGCGAAAAACGGAGCAATTGCGGGAGATAGCGTTCGCAGCTTCAGGGGATAATTAACGATGTTGTTTACTGGTGCCTTTCGCACTTTGCTCGAGGAAACGCGAGATAACTTTAACGAGGAAGTTCGATCGTTGGAGAATTTGTGGTCCTTCTACGTGGGAGGAGCATTTCAAATTCAATGTTTAAGGGGGGAGATTTACCTAGAACGGTTAAAACAATATGCTCCTTTGGAATTTTTTTCTAGAAAAACGGATAAACTATTATTATTAAACATTAGTCTATTGGAGAGAGTACATCTTACGGATATTTCAGTATTTTTGTGGTAAAAACTGTTGAAAGGTTTGTGAGTTAGGTATAGGCGATGCCCGAGACGTCCTTTTCTGACGTGCAGGATTATCCAAAATTGAAATTTCGATTTTTTAAAAATAATATATGAATATATCTAGCCGCTATCGGGCCCGATTTTGGAAAAATTATTTTGAGACAGAATGGAGGCTCCGCTAAGTTAGAAGCTTCGATAATTGGCAAAAAATCGTTTGTTTTTCGAGTGTAAAAAATCAAGGCAAAAAAAGGAAAAGCTCCCGATAGCGCTGAGATTTTTAACCCTAAAATAAGCCTGCAAAGCCTCGAGTAAATCGGTTCATTCATTTTTGAGTTACGTGTGTCACCGACTTTGAAAACATGATTTTGAGGAAAACGCGTTTAAAGTTTTGGGTCCGAGCGCTACACCGAGGAACACGTACCTACTTACACGCGTATAACTTTGTCAATTTTGGTCGGATTAACTTGACGCTTTCAGGGAATATTTTCGTTGTACTTGAAGAAAATATAGAAATCGAAAAATCGATTTTCCGAAAGTTTCTAGGTAGGCCTCCCCCTTAATAATATCAGTAACATGAGATTTTCATAGGTTATGAATTGCAGTTTCTCTTCATCAGAGGGGGTGAATTAACCGCGTCCCATTCCCGCGAGCAGTCGAACAATGCAAATGGAGGCCCAAAAGAGTGGCGTTTTGCAGTCGATCATCCGTAATTTAATTAAAAACAGACTCGTGCTGCAGTGTTATGGGTGTTCACCCTGTCCCACCCTGTTCTTCATTTATCGCCCACCCTCGGTCATACTTTCGATATTAACGCACCGCAGTGTCGAGCAGGGATCAGCCAGCACGTGCTACTACCTAACCACTCGAATTATACGCGCCGCTATGAAATAATGATTTAACATTTCATTAAACTTTAACGGTGTTGAGGGGGCGCGTTTTTGCAAGTTACCCGGTAGACATTACATTCAAACGATTTTTCACCATTGAAATCGCTGGATTTCCGGTTGAACTCTGCGAACTGGATTGCTGAATCCGACCCTGTTGGATGAATTACGTCTTCCGAGTAAATATTTGATCCCGTTGCGGCATCATTAATCCAGCATGACCCACTCCGCACGTGTTACCGAACGGTTTTCCGAGTTAAACGACCACCGCGGCTTTACATGTATTTGCCCGTGGATCGTGATCCTGTTTGCTTAGGACAGGCGACAGAACGTGAAAATTCCGGGATCGATTCGGCCGACTGTGCTGGTTAAACGCAGAAACGTAGAATCGTCGGCCGGTGACGCGGTATAATACGGTTGACTCTCCATCGGGGAAGGGTGCGAAAGGGGGATTTCGGAAGCACGTGGCCGCACGAAGATGAATTAAAATCGCGGTGGGTCAACGCCGAATATTCCGCACTTAATCACGCCGCTTGACACGCGGGATTACATCGCGTATAATCGGATAGAATGCCGTATATTAGATTTCATGGAGATTGAAACTATCCTCGACTTGCAAATGACGATTATTAGACGTTAGCCCCCTGACTGGAAGTTCGTGCGACCCTCGGCTCTCATTATACCTGCAAGCACCTTAGTTAGCGCTTTCTACAATATATTTGCGATAGATCATTGCTCCAAACGAAGTGTCATCCTCGTAGTGTCTAGCCATTGCACGGTGTGATCATTTAAATTTACAGCCTCTGGCTTGATTCCGTGAAATCGGGATTAAGAAACGTCCCCCAAGCCTCGGGGTCCATGGATTACGCGTGTTTACCAGGATTTCTCCCGTTCCCATACGTGTCCGTTGTCCCTCGACGATTCTAAGCGGCGCGACGCGCGTGGTCGCGAGGCGTTCTTCCCCGAAACCCTGGAATCCAGTCTCCTATAACGATCAAGTTGTCATGGGTGCGATCATTCGTTTCCAGTTCATAAAGTCTCCCGGCGTACAATGGTGGCTAACTAGGCGTGGTTCGCTTTGAGGAGGGTCACCTGGTACACAGTGCGGTCCGTGTACGCGTACTACGGCCATTTCACACCCAACAACATCTTTTGACAGGTTGATACCTTGCCACGCCAATGTAACGCGTGTCAAGAGCTGGGTCTGATTGTCGTGGCGGTGGTCCCTGCGAGAGAATCGAGCTTGTAACTAATTAGTAAATGACAGGGGGCAGAGTAATAATCGTAGGAATTATTAAAAATTGGCTCTCGAAGGAGACGTCTTCGAATCTGGTATTCGAGTAACGTTGGGCATTAGAGAAGGGAGTGGAAGGAAGTGAGCAAGGGGGTGATAGATTCACGTTGGAGCAGGGAATTCGATTTCGAATGAAAATCACTTGGTGGTCCTGGAAGGGTCGAGCCGGGTGCCGTTTCGTCTGCAGGTCCTCCTACTTTCCTGGGCAGAGTTTCTTATCCTAGCCCTCATCTCCGCTATTCCGCGCTTCCTGACGCGCATACACGTACACCGACAAAGTGACAAGTTTTATCTGGCCCGGGAGATCTCGATAGCAGGGTGATGTATACGCGTGGGCGTGGCACCTTCGAGGACCAAATTATAGTCCTGCGACGGATGCAAGGATGGCATGAGTCCGTGGAGGGACACGAATGTTCCCTGCTGGACCTAGCCACCGCTTTCTCCCTCCTCGTCCCTCCGCCGTCCCATCTTCCAGGATTCTTGTCCTATTTTTTCCACCATTGTGACTATTGTTTGGTCGACGACAGGTGTTTGCTCTGGAAGGGGTTGCCCTCTTCCCTACCTTCTGCGGTTTTGCACCGAGCTTCTTCTGGCAACGGCCCTACGTCAAAGGGGTATCGAGATAAAGAGGAATTTTGCTTCGATTTGCCATTAGCATTATCAAGTGGCTTTAGAGAAACCAGCCAGCCTCCTCACTCCTCCGCGGAATGACTTTCAGTAAGACGGTGCGCTGAAAGGAAAGTCGATGACATTTCATCGCGAGACATTAAACGAACTCGGGCCTGTTAATATCCCCGATTAAACCGTCTGGAACGTAACGAGCACGTGAACTTAACAGGACGTTAATGCTCTTGTACGCGTCCTGATTCATTAAAGAGAAATCGCGCGCCTTGGCAATTTTGTCTTCATTACTTGGAATGGAGAGTCTCTGGGTTCGAGTGGACAGGATGGCGGGATAGCGTAGGCCTGAGGAAGAACCTGTTAAGCAACACCGATCGCCACGAGTTTTGGCAAACCTTAAGAAGATTAGAACCATCGGGCTGGCATTACCACTCGCTCCATCTCGATTCGACGGCGTGCAACCGATTTCCTGTTATTCACTTTGGATTAGCTCGAGCCCCCGGCACCCGTGAAAAGCCTTTTCTATCCAACCGACCGATCATCCCGAGTTTTCTCCTTCAACCTCCCCGCTCAGCTATTCTACCGGCGTATCCGTAGTATCCTCGAGATTTTTGTTTGTTGCTTCTGCGGATTAAGCGCAACCCTACTGGGCTTCTCGTATTCTCGCTTGCGCTCGGCGACGACTTTGTCGCCACGTCGAAGAAAGATCCTTCCCCGCTTTTCCGCCAGGATGATCGCGATGACGGTGCACGCAGCGCCTGGGTTCCCTTTAACGGGTTCGTGAATACTAGGAAATTGAACTGTTCATCAGTTCTCCATCAGTTGAAACTTCGTGTCCTGAACTACCTATGGTTAGTAGCCGTGCCAGCGAATCGGACTCACATTTCTCTGAAACTTCTCTAAACCGACCTCCCAGTTTAGTCCAATATAGTTTCAATTTTCAGCTCAATCAGTTGCAGATCAGTTTTAGATCAAACTAAACCAGTTGCATGTTGCAATTCGCCATCTTCCTGGCCTCGATGTTAACTTCCGCGGCGGACGTGTTACACAGTCGTTACATCTATTCGGTTAACGTATGTTGGGAAGGAGAAAGTCTGGAGCAATATTTCAAGAGAAAGAAATTCGTGGAAATCGTGGTTTCGTGAAAAGCAGCGTGTTCAGCGAGACCACCCCGCGGTATGCGGTAGCCGGGGTATTCTTGTATCTTCACAGGATCTCTGTGTTTTACAAGCCAGCTGTGTATCGTCCTGCATTGTTGGTCCTTTATGTACCCGCGTGCTCAGTTCGCTCGAGTGGTTCGGCTTGACTTCGCGCTGTTTGTTCTCAGGTTGGAAAGGAACCTTCCCCCGTGTACACCGTCAGGATCATCCTGCTCCTTGTCGGCTTAGCTTTCCAGGATTACAAGGATTTCTTTATTTTCTTACCGCCTCACCCGTCTCTCTCCCACGCCGCAGCCTCCTTTTCCTCTTCCTTTTTCCGGATGATCGACGCTCTCGTCGTGCTCCTCTCCGATCCTCGTTAGCGTCCTACGATTCCCATCGAGCGACAACACCCGTCGCATTTCACTCCTCCCGCTCCGTTTAAGGAAACACACTCGTCCTGCATCGGTTCCTTAAATATCGAGCGTTCCCGAACTGATCCAAAAAGTGTATCGGCCTGCGGGGGGGAAAAAGTGGCTTCGACCACTCCGCGGAATGGGATTTCGAGTTAACGAGCCGCTCGTAAAACTGCCCGCGCGTATTTAAATTTCCCCCCTCGTTCCTTCCTTCTTTTTTTTTTCTCTTTTTGCGACGGCGCAAGACGACCAAATGATTCACGGCCGGCATTACCGTCAACGTTGATCGCGTTGCCATTTATATAGTCGGCGAAGGAGACGATCGGGTGCCGTGCAGCGTTGAAACCAGCCGGAGCAGCCTCTGAACGAGATAAACGAGAAACGTGCAACAGGCGTGAATGAAACAATGGCGGGCCAAGTGTCGACCAATCGGAGGAGAGGCGAGGATCCAGCCCTGCGTGCTGGATCCTCTGTTAGGTGGAGCCTCTCGCGGTGGATCATCGCGATTCCTCGATCGTTCCGCTGGATCCCGCTCTTCGCCTCCTTTTTATGGAATCTGGATTCTCCTCTTGGTCGCGACAGCTTTTTCTTCTCCCTTCGCCAGTTTAACGGAGCCTCGAGGGCATATCGACCGATCCTTTCCAGAAAATTTGGTCGTCAGGAATCTTCTGTCGTCAGCCTTTCGACCTGCCTCTGCCTTGTTAAGAAGCTCCTCAGCCACTCCCGTCAATATAATCGCTCCAAATTACAGATACTGTTTGATAAACTCATCAAGGAGCTACCGGCGTTGTTCGCCAGTTCGGAGAGTGCTTATGCCACTTCTAAGGGACTGGATAGTCAGGATCTAGCATCCCAGACAGCACGGTTGCAGCGACGCGGGGTCCGATGATGGGATAGATAACGGGGAAATTATCTAGTCGTGCATGCATGCACGGGTACCGTACACGGCGGTGTAATTGATCGACATCGAGGGGGTACATCACCGGCAGATGTTCGAACGCGGCCTCACCTCCATCTGTCTCTTTCATAAAGTTCAGCGCGGGGCCCGCGCCCGTCTCGCCTACGTACCTGCCCGAGTATACACGGGGTGGCTCCCGAGTTCCATTCACGGGCTGATAGCGTAATTGAATTTCGTCCGCGGGAGAAGGTCACGTTGACAGGATGAAAAATTGCGACCGTCTGGCGGGAGGATCGAAGAAGCTTGATCTTTGAGGATGAAATGTTTCTTGTTTTCTGGACTCACGGAGTGTTAAGTCTTCGTGGTTCGTCAAACTTCCGATAATTCGATGATGGTTTTATTACGGACGAGATCCGGGATTCCGGATCTTAAAATTTCGACGCGAATCACCCGTTAGATGGACGCAAGTTTGGTACAACGGCTCGTACGCTCGAGGACTCGTGGGTATACCTAATAGGCACCTTTATACGAGAGATTCAGGTTCGCGATGGGAGGCGTGCCGCGAAAATTGCGTCATTTTTCACGGCTCGCGAGCGCTCCCCTGGCCGATTCAAAAATTCGCGGGCCACCATCGCCCGGCGGTAAGAAAAGGACAGTGCGGATCGAGGGGGGAGGGGGGGGGGGAGAGGTAAACGAGGTGCACACCGTGGAACGGAGATGCTACGGTAGGGAGGACGTGTGTCTTGCTGCGCTCGATAAGATCGCGAGTTTATTAATTAAGCACTGCAGTCGGATGAGCCTTTTGAATTCCGTTGTAAACACGCGCCCAGCCACCACGCAGGCTTGTCCCGGGCATTACGCGTCTGCCCGAGCCGAGGAGCTGCCTCTAACTCGATGATCCGCTCGGGGATTCAACAAAACACTTGGATGCATAATAGCGTGGCCCAAGGATCCTTCGATCGTTTGGCGACAGTGTCCGGCGATCAGCAAGAATGCGGGAGTATTAATCGAAACTGTTAAACGTCCTCGAGGGTGTCCGGAGCGTAAAGCACGCGGATGCTTCCCGTCGATTCCTCGCTGAATCTCCGGGCAGAGGTAAATGCGCGACAGCCCACCGGCGCATCCGGGAAACAGCCAGGGGAATGGCACGCTGCTAAAAAAGAACTGGCTCCTTTTTCTCGATACCTATCACGAGCACAAAAGCGAAATAGCGTATCTCGGGATCGGGGCGGATCATTATGAATTTCGTGCGGTTTCCCCGGCGTAATAAATTAGTCAAAGACGCTCATCAATTTTATGACGGGAGTCCATAGAGAACCGATGCCTAAAACATCGTCTCGTCCGGCACTGCCAGGCCCCGGATAGCCTCGAACGTGATGGATGATTTTTCTTTCCCACATACAGAACCGAGAGAGACAGAGGCCCCCGTCCAGCCAGATCTCTCTACTGGCTCTCATTTGCGCACATACCTGTACGCCCACCCACGTGCGTGTAACCGCGCGGCGGCTGTGTGCGCGCACGCGTTCCGCAGCGGCCGCAAGCCCAGACACATTAGCGGGGAACGGACGCGATTCATGAATAATAAGTGGCGCGAACCGACTGTTTTGATCCCTGTACCCGGTTGTCCGTGGACGATAACGAGATCTTCCTCCTTGCTTTCCTTCCATCAACCCATTCGCCCTCGAAGAGTTAATCGTTCCACCGATTCTTCCACGGAAACCCTAAACTCGGCGCTCCTCGCTCGCGACTTTGATAGCTCAGAGAGATGGATAGAGAAGGCTATACGCCGGGGTATCCCAAGTATTTCGGTCCATCACTCAGGGGAATCGATCGCGTTGCGCAGAATGTCCCAGCTCGGCTCACAAACGATCGGCCGGTCGGGCGGTAGAAAACGATTCGTTTCGCCGCGATTTGCATACGTCGATCTCCCGAAGGGATCGTTATTTTGGGCCGCGCGATACAATATTCATAAGCGATCCTCTATCGTTCGCACGATCGGCTCGGCCGATTGTTTTCCACGCGCGCGAGCGCGCTCCTCTCGCCGTGGACGTTCCCTAGCATAGACAAAGGAGGGAGAGGGGCGGACGGGCCCTAAAGGACCGAGACGACGGGGCTACGGGGCCCGGAGTTTTACACACGTAAGGAGAGGTATCGATATATCGGTATACGGGCGGAGGAATGATAAATGGCCGTGTCGAGAGATGCGCGGATAACATAATGAGACGTATTGTGCTGGTGAGGGACCCACGAGGACCGAGCGCGCTCTCCCGAGGGGCCTTCTGGGGCCCGACGAAATTTCGCCGAGCCACGGAGAAAACGCGCGTCCGTGGCTTCTACCTCGACTTTCCGGGAACTGCGGTTTCCAGGACGGAACCGAGATTTTCTGACGCAACGAGGCTGCCGCTTCTGCGAAACCGCCCCTCCAGCCTCGGCCTCCTTTCTCACACGCCACGATTCTCGGGGGTGAAGGGGAAAACATCAGGGTGGTTTTCCTTTTCCAGAATTTCGTTTGTTTCTGGTGAAATCGTTTACTGTTAAGCGATAGGAGTTAGGTTACAAGAGAAGTCCTGAAGTTGATCCTCTGTTTAGCCAAGTGTTCCGTGGGCAAAGCGCTCGGAGGAATTACCGGAGCCACGCGTGAACGCGAAGCTTCCGGTAATTAATAGCGGCGCAGCTTTGTGTAGGGTCGATTAAGGTGAGGCATACCGCTGCGACAGATCGGTTACTCCGTCACTCGGCAACAGGAATCTTCTTGCTGGCTGACCTATTGTCTTCAGGCAAGAGGTGTTCCCGGGCAGTTTGTCATCTTTAGCCCCCGTGACATCGGGCTTCCCCGTAATGATTTCGGTTCCCGAACCCCGTGCCAATACTTTCGGTGCACTGCGGGTGTCTGTCGATAGCATCGGAGTTACTGGTGCCTGCTTAACGATAGACAACTACTAGTTTGCACGATCAATGAATGAGATTCTTTGGTGTAGAGGTGTGAGTTCTGAAGTCCAGGTGAAGGTTTCGAAAATTCTACGTACCCCTCGAGGACCATTGTTTCTTTCCAATATACCCTCAATCGACTCTGTCATCCAGCCCTCTTCAAGCTGTTTCAACCCTTCGTCGCTTGATCCACATCCACCGGCGTGTTTGCACACCGAGAGCCGATATCTCGCTGGCTATCGATGCGCCCCTTCGCCCATTCTCTCAGCATCCCTTGTGACCGAGAAAGATGACAGGTTACAGCACGAGGAGGTCGTGACGGGTCGCTTGTTCCTCGAAGCGATGACAGGGGCTTCCTCGGACAGCGTCACCTCGTCCTCCTCGACCTCCTCGAGGACGTGCTCCGGGCTTTTCAGGGGAGGAGGGCGACAGGAATGGAGATGGAGAAAGCTCGTCGACGCGAGCGATGGGGGCGAGCGTCGGGGTGAAACGTAGAAGTTGGAGGTTAGGCTAGGGGTTAGATAGGATAGGGTGTGTCGTCATGGCTACGCAGCAGGAGGCGGGGCAATCGATACACCCTCGCTCACGCACTAAGCACACGCAATGCGTTTATAACACAATGAAACAATGACGACCACCGCAGCAAGGGAAGGACGTTAAGGGCCAGGAGGTGGGCTGCTAGAGGGGGTGCCATCGCGCCTTCTACTTCCGAATATACGAGTATTCCACCCTGTTGCCAGTTTATGCCGCGGCTGTCCGATCATCGTCGCCGATCCTCCGCATTTGTTTCGCCTCGTTTTTCACGCGTATCTGCGACAGTGATCTATGCCACGATCGATTCGCCTTCCACGTCCTCGTCCAGCCTAGAACTCTCTTCCTGCCAATGTTCGTACTATTCAATCTGCTAACTCCTTTAAATGTGCTGCCACAAATTTCAATTTTAATCAATATCCTTAGCTTTAGTTTCAGTTTATACTCTAGTCTTATGTTAATGGTTAGGTATACAGCAGCGTTCACGCTGAACCTCGCCTTTTGCACTGTAGTAGCTATATCGGTACTGTGGAAACTGTACCTGCCTGTAAATATTGGCTATATGTATGCATATATGTAGACGCAATAAAGACGTAATAATAATAATAATAATAATAATAATAATAATTCGTGCGATTCCTCCCTGTCACGGGCGGTGTTCCTTATTCATTTAAAATCGCGTCGATCGTGAGAGAATCGATGGGAAGGCGTCGAAGCAGAACGACTTCTAGAAAGCGTGAAGCGTACTGACGAGTCCGGTAAATTGGCTAAACGGAAGACAAAAATCGGATCGTGTCCAGAGCCACCGGCCCATTGTCGCTGCCGGTTTCGGAAATCTCGCCAAGGTGTAACGAAACCGCATTGTCCCAGCCGGACGAGAGCCTCCTCTCCTTCTTCGCCTTCTTCGCCGTCTCCTCTCCCGCGTCTTTTCTTTTTCGCCGGACCACGGAAGATTTTCGACCGTTTCATCGTTGCGGCGGCGCAACAACAATGCGAACCGACGCCGCCGACAATGGCCAGGAACCACCTGAAAACTTACTCGGACAATGAGCCCTCGAGTGTATCATTCGGCCGTTTATGAGCTCGCGCTCGTTTATCATTAGACCGGCAGACATTTTTCATCGCCGCGCCGCGGCGGATGGCGATTTCGAGAGGCTCCTTTGAAACCGTTCCTTCCATCGTCTTATTAGATTCTCCCATTAGGATCGGGAATACTTGCTTCCTCCACCATCGATACTGAATCGATCTCTTACACGGGCGACGAGCCAGCGATTACCCAGCAATTTTATTCGCAAAGTCCCACTTTCCCAGACGCGCGTCCAGCGGGACGAAAAGTGCACGTAGACTGAAGAGGCAGTCGCACAGAGTTCGTGATTCATGGGCCAGCGTGCCTTAACCGGTGATCACGATAATAGAAAGTTATCTGGCGAGTCGTAGATTGACTTAAAGATACATTCGTACGTACGATAGGATCACTGTTCGGGGTCGAGTCAAGGTGGAGGGCTGACAAAGGACAGAAGGTGCAAAGGTGAAGCGGTTCGCACGGTGTGATCCAAGCTGGAAAACGTTTTACGCGGGTCAGGCCCAGAACCGTCGTTGACGATCTTCGCTTGGACACAGGGAGTTAGGTGGGGGAGGAAAAAAAGAGGAATCATTAGGCGAGTGGAGCGCGCTGGAACTCGAGAAATGCAATAACTCAAGGGATACGCTGGCTGACACCCGAACGAAGCCAGCCAGCTCTTGCCCTGGGCCAGAAACCGCGCGCACCTGTCCAGGTAGGCGGAGTTGCTGGACGGTCTTCCAGGAATTTGCGGCGAGGAAGGCTCCAGCCTGTCTGCCAGGATCAGGATCATCAGGATCGTCAGTTTTGTCTAGGAGAGGGGCCCCTCTGTGGGGGTTCAGGCTTAATGAGTTTCTGCTGAAACAGCGCGCCCCCTCTGGGAACGATGTTTACCGCGGCGGATGCGGCCCGGTCCCGCGGAATCGACGTTACGCGCGTTAAAACGGAACGAATGAATCGTATCTATGATCTTCGTCGCAAACGCGAAAGACCGGGCCCGCGTGCTGGACGTTTATTGCGGGGCCCGGAACTTTTGTGCCGCGTGAAAGATGCACCGAGGGCCCCCAGCCGGCCCCAGCCCCGCCGCTAATTTTATTATCATCGTATAAATTTAGAGCGACAAAGACTTTATATATTCATTTCGGCCGTTACACGACGTAAAAGAGATATTACTGGGCGATATCGCGACGCGAGAACACGCATGGTGTGTGGCCAGATCGCGTTACGATCCGTACACGGGACATTCATTTAAAACGTCGTCGCTTCATAAATCAAAGCTCGCTAAGTGCGCTCGCGCGCCCCGAGCATACCCTCCTACCGTCTTCTGTTCGCGGGCCTTGATTTACTGTATCGTTTAACAGGGAATCGAGTACGGTCGATCAAATTCCGCGGCAAACTTCGATGGGTGTCCTCCGGTCCCTTCGGTATAAACTATGTCCTGCTTGCGATCGCAAAGTGGCTTCCAAAATTACTCTTCCCCGAGCTCTGACTCTTCTCTTTACCTACTACACAAGGGAAGCCCCTTTGATCGAGATCAATCGACTTCCAAATGCAATGCAGCATCGATCCTCCTCTGTCGCAGCTATCGACGGCGCATGTTCGCCACGAACGCTCGTCCTGAACCACCTATGCGCGCGTTAGAGGAACGGACCGAGGGGGTGGAAGGGGCTACAAGGGGGGATCGAGGGGCGAGCAGGCGGCCAGGCAGCCGGTTTGGAAGGCAAGGCGCGGACATGTGGGCCGCGAGAGTGACGGATGGCCACATCGCATTTCGCGGCTCCATATCTCCCCGATTTCGCGGGTGTAATTCCCGTAAAGTCGTTTCGGGGCCCTGTTTCGTATCCCTCGCGCATAACCGCGTGGCCTTCCTTCATCGTTCACATCCCCCCTGTCCCCCGCCCGTGCTCCTTCAGTCGGCCGGGGCTTGTCCGCCTATTTTCTTTTCCCTTGATTTCTGTCCGCGCTCGTCGACGTTTTATTGGCCTGCGTGCATACCATTAGCCGCCGAACGTTAACAGGCCCGACGACCTCTAGCTTCGTCGGTAATTACCGGATCATAGCCGAAAAGCTCCGGGCCCCACGGGGCCGGCTCTCGCGGTCGCCGGTGCACGGGGCCCCCACGTCCTCGTTCGTCGTGGGAACACTTGGAACGCGGGACACGGGACGCTAATGCGACTGCTCCCTTGGGATCTCTTCGGCTCGCGAGATCCTCTCGTCCTATCTCTGCTTGCCAGTCTGGCTGGCGGTTGCATCGTTCGGGGATAAACTGGGATTTAACGCGAGAAGTGTATGGAAAGGGTGGCGTAGCGTTTACAGGTGGTTCCATACTCGAGAAGGGGGAGGCACGAACTTTGGCCTGCAAAGTGTGTGTTCCGGGATATGGGTGTCTTAAGGGGGTGTTCGATCGATGAGTTCGAGAGACTCTCGCTTGTAGGTACGCGGAGGTTTACTTTTTTTTAGGTGAACTAAGGGGTAGAGTTTGAATCTTTGCTTCACCGCGATCGTTGGTCATGAGACTTAAAGTTTGATGCGTTCTCGCCACAGGATCCGGGAATCTTTCTCGCAGTTGCCTCCCTTGCGCAAGAAAAAGTGATTAATTACGCTTCTTTGGGGACCGGTGGCTCGTTGTTTCCCGAAGCCCGTCGGTGAGCATCAGCAACAATGTGGCTCCTCTCCGTGAGACGGAACCTGGTCCTCTCGGCCCGTGATCCTCTCGACCGAGGAGAATCGATCCTGCCCTCGGCATTGTGTCCCTTTTTGTCTGTCCACGCCGCGAGATATTGCTGGCCCGAACTTTCCGCCGACTCCTGACCCCACCCTATTTCTTTTCTCCCTTTTGCGTTATTCCGCGCCGCGCATCTTTTATTTGCCAAACGCAACGAGACCTTAACGACCCTCCTGCGCCAATAGAATTGTCCCACCGAATCGTTTCACCGTTGAGAAATATTCTTATTCTTTTCAGATTAATTAGGCAACGATCGGACGCTGCGATGATTAGAAATAACGAAGGGGTCGTGAAAAGGGTGTTGGAAAAAAGGTGGAATAATTGAGCGGAGGGTCGGGGAGAAGAAATACACGCGAAGTAACAACGACCGATGAAATAATTAATGCACATGTGCCACTCAATGAAGATATTTCGGTCAATGAGTCAATGGGGTTCTTCGTAACGCGGCGAAGTCGACTAACCAACCCTCTGTGCAAACTCATAATTAGACCCCGGGGGCTGCTTCTGACACGTTCATTCCCCATTTCTCCGCCCCATATATACACGACGATGGGACGGTGGGTCCCGTGTTTCGTGCACCATTTCCTTCTCGATTACTGGCGAGCAAGTACAATCGATTATGCGCTCTACGAATTCGGTTATTCCACTGTCGCTCGATGCAACTTGCAATTAACCTTGACGCCTTCGTTACGAGCAATCTTCCAAGAAACACCGCAAAAGAGCATAAATCCCGAACAGCTTGCGTGGAGAATTTCAGCTTTTCTCGTCGATTACGCCTGGCCTCCTCCCCCGCGCAGAAGCGGCGCTGTCGTAACGTTTATATCGGTCCTTTGCGGAAGGCGTTGACCGTGGATTAATTCGAAAGCAGATTGTCCTCCCGCGCGAGCATCGACGAGTAATATAAACGGCGGGACTTTACGATTCGCCGTATTTTATTCCCGCCGCGGATCTCGGTGAACGCGAGGCACCCGTAATTGCGCGGTTCTCACACCGGGGCGAGGGGCCCGCCGATAAACCCTTCGGTTTAAGAATGGGCCCCGGCGATAACGAGCATTAGCTTACCACTTTTCATCGCAACGACGCGACATCAAAATATCCTGGTAGCGCCGTTATGCGATAGGATACCTGTTACTCGTAACTCGCGGTTCCGCAGCCGCTCCCGCCACGGAATGCTCCAGCACCGTTCATATCCCGGGTGTATCGAGTGTCGCCGGCCCCGCCGTGGCATCTTCCACGATAAACACTCCCGTGGAAATCGTATAAAATAATGAACAATTTGTTCCTGGTTTAACGATCGAATGGAAACGTATAGGCCATCCAGCAATTCCTGCTTCCACTGTTTTCTGCTCCCCCCTCCCCCCCTCCCCCCCTCCTTCCTCCACTTCCTTCGTTGCCCTTTTTATTTAATACAACTGAGTAATTCGAAGAGAGGACGATATCAGATGTACATCGCAAGGGCTAGACGACGATCGTCATAAATAATGCAAACAATCACGCGGCTCCTCTCGTCTCTCGTCCCCTATTTTCCACGAGTCGTACGTTAGGCAGCGGCGAGGCGCGAATCCACCGTCCAAGGACAAAGGGTATCTGCAGCAACCACGCGGTAACAGTGTAAATCATAGCCTCTGTACACTCTCCCCGTATCGTGTTTCTCCCTTTCTCACCCTCTCTTCTTCTGTCCCGGCCAGTTATAGTTCGCTGGATGCGCCCATGCCGGCTACGGCCTGCGATCGTCTCTCTTTGGGACTTTCTGCGTGGTGCTGGGGTATCTTCCTATACTTGCTCATCTTTGGTAAACAGCACCAACCTTTCAAGGTTTGAGCCTGCATTCTTAGATTCACCAAATCTGCTTGGAACTATACGGGGGACCGGGGCTGGTTGTCTCAACGGGTAGGTTGACTAATTGTTAATAACTTTGCACCGACATATCGTCGGTGATAGTGCAAAACCGCGTATGAGCAGTTTGTAAATACCGCGGGTTTGTAAAAATAGCAAAATTGAAATTTCGCGTCTACGGTTGCCAAGTGCTGTTTCGCTTGTTTTAAAAGTCACACCATTGATGTTAGTATTTATTACAAGGAGTGCTAAAACTGTCCAAAAACAGTTCAGTCAAAGAAATCCCTTAAAATGGCTAAAATAATAATTTTTTTTCTTCCTGCTGTAAAATCGGTAAAATGCAGATCCGCGGTATTTACAAACTGCTCATACGCGGTTTTGCACTATCACCGATGCATTGTAGAAATATGTCACTTCTACTATGCCATGCATTTATGTCTGACCCCGCGATCGCACGTTTTTTAACAGTTATCAGCGTTTGTCGAAAAATTGACTACGTAAGTAAATATTTTTTCTTAAAGATTTTATTTTTTCACGCTCTATGTACTTACAATAGAATAAATGTTAAGGGACTATTTTAAAGTTTGTTTATTATACGATCTATTGACATAGTATTTTTGTTTATACATAAATAATTGAAGGTTATATAGATTATTGAAGTCAAAATGATCGATCGGGGCGGGTTTACTAATAAGGTTTAAATTGTCATTTTGTTATTCATAAAGCGATTTTTATTTTTTGCTTAAAGGGTCTAGCCGGGTAAGCATAGGGAAAACGGTCCCAGCACCAATTTTAGTATTTATGTGTACCAAATAATGCTCTTTGCCTAAAAAAACACTGAGAGAAATTTCAGATCTCTACCCCCATTCGTTAGGGTGATATGGGGATAACAACCCTAAACTTTACACTATGTTATAAATACATTATAACTAATGTTTAAGTTGAAAAAGTTTTCAGATTATTATTAAAATATGAAATTAAGATTTAATATTTTATAATGAAACAACTCTTGTGACATTGTGTTACTTTATTACCACTGAGATAAGTTACTAATATCATTTTCTTAACTGATAGTACCTACACATAGTCAACCTACCCCATACTGTAATACAACCAACCCCGATCATGGGGCTGGTTGACCAGCATGGAACGTGTTAGAAAAACATTAAAATACCTTAATCGTTGTCACATTGAGTCAACATTAATAATTTAATCAGATAGCCAAATATGTATGCCCTATCAAATATACTAACCGCTTTAATGATATTTCGCCCACATAATTTATTAAAAATCAAAAACTGAAAAACTGGCATACCAGCCTCGGTCTCCCCCACTACTCACAATTAAATCATCAACCCTCGTGCGATCATCATCCAAGAGGATCACAGAATTCCCTTTCGATTCGTCTTTCCGTATATATACTTCCTTCCTTCCAAGTGATCTCGAGGTCTCAGCTCATCCAGCCAAACGATTCCGAATTTATCGGCCTCGCACCCCCTCGAATGGTCTCAGATTGCGGAAATCGGACGCGATACGGAAGAAAGGAGGACAGTAACGGTCGAACGATAATCTAAAGGCGCGCGTTTTTGCCGCGAGACACGCGCGTGCTCGCCCACGCGCGCCCAGCCGTTTACGATCGCGGTGCACGCGCAATCGGAAGCGACTAGATATTATTACGAGCCTATGCGTGATATACGAGCACGCCACGGATCCACTTCTTCTATGCCGTCCCTTTTTTCCTCATCATCGCACGCGGCCGTAACACTCTCTCCCGCGACACCACCGGAAATCTGCACTCGAATCGCGCGCACGTGCGAGACGCGAATCCGTGCGGGAACGCTTCTGCTCAGGGCACGGGGGCAATAATATATAATCCACGATCGTGGCTGGGTCATTACGGGACGCGGGGACGCGTATATGGTTATTAAACAATAAACAGCTGAGTGTAAGGGAATTGTCTGGATTGTTTATAGTTATCTGTTTCCACGTCTCTGGTTGGTCGCTGGCGATCTACATCGCGTATTTAACGCGGGGCTATCTAATCTGGGAGCGCAGCATAGGCACTCCAAGTGCTACTGGTCTCTGCGTAATCGCTGCGAAATCTGTTTCCGATATTTTAAGCTTGCGCGGTAGTCTCCTTGTTTCACTCGTTCGTCGAAAGTCGAGGAACCTCGTTCGCGGAGCTTTTTCCAAATACCAGAAGTAGATGTGACCACGCGATATCCCCGGGGTGAATAATCGTGGGGCAAAAGAAGGACAGCGACGCGTGCGCGGAAGTTTGTTATTCACCGATTCGCGAGTCCATCGCGCGGAGTGCAGAAAAAGGCGTATTGTTCCCGCGTTCCGCGCTCATCTCCTCCGGCACGTATCCCTCCGTAGGTGTTGCCCGCGTTTCCCGGCCGTTCCTGCCGCGTATTTTTTCGCCCTGAGTCAACATCCCGAAATACATGCGCGGTGGTTTGTTTGCGTAACCGGCCGAGTCGAATTGATATGGTTACAAACACGGTAAAAGCAAGTATGCATCTGCCTAGCGTCAATTAAGCAGCCAGTCGCCGGAGTCGGTGCACGCGAGCCGGGACTTAAATAGTTCTAGTCCGTATCCCTCGGCTCATCGTTCGCCCAGAAGTTCGATGTTTCTCGTTCGGTGCTGCGAAACTAAATTAATTACAAGACCCGTCGATCGTAACTGGCCCCGCGCTAGGAACTCGCGTCCCGCCTGTAATAGCCTATCGGCGAACGTAAACGCTGTAGCCGGCATCGAGCGATTTTCGTAATTACGCGTCCGCGTTCGGGTTCGTTAGGAAACGGCGCCGTAAATAGCGAACGGGGCAATAAATATCCCTTGGTACAAGGTATCTGTTGCGAGGCACGGCCGGGAAATAGCGAGGCCAGCAACGGTTTCGTTTGCAACGGCGGCGGCTGTTGGCCGAAAAGGGGACTTGCCCGACTCGGCCAGGCCGATATTTGCACCGGGGCCAGCGCGCATTCCGTGTCCGTCCGGACGGGCACACACGAAATGCAGATGCGAAGTTTTTCTCGCAGAATTATGGCCGGTGCATTCAACAAATTGGCGATTTTTCTTGCTCCCTGGCCGCCCACTCCCCTCCGCCGATCGGCTGCCCGGCCGGGCCCAGGCTGCCCGGACACCGATGGAAAGCTTTATTGATGAGATCGTTAATACGCTCGATTCGAAGGATGTTTTGCCGACCGATCGGACGTCTATCCGTCGCGATCGGCGACCACCCGATGCGCCTCGTCTCCTCAACACGCTGCAAAAAGGACTTAAGCCCGTCGCTGCGCGATCACTGTCTCCTCGATTATTTAAACGTTACTTTCTCCTTTCTTATCGGGGCCGCCTTTGTCGTTTCACTTCCTCGTTACCTTGCCTCCGTCTGCTCCCCATTAAGATCTCGCCAAAAACTCCAACAGTCCATCCACCGTCCAGTTCCTAATTAATCCGTACCACGCGCTTCCAATACCCAGCGAACTTTCATCCTCGTTGCGAAGAGGAGATATACCTACACCCCTTCCTACAAATTCTCCGGGCCCGATTAGACGCGTCGAGGACGCGTGTAACGAGTGCGGGAATCGTTCGACATACGTCAAGGGACGCGAGATAACGCGGGCTGCTTGGTAAATGTCCGACCACCGGGTTCCGATCCGAGAGCCTCGGTATCGATCATCGTCCTGCCGGTACGTTCCGTCTCAATACGTCCACGGGGCTGGTCGCGCGCAACTCTGGCATGGTTTTTTGCCCCGTCCAGCGAGACGAGAGGGAAGAACACGGGGAAGAAGGCGGGGAAGAAGAGAGGAGGAGGACAGGGCTCGACCAGGAGAAGAATTGGGACCCCTCGCGACTTATCCGCGGATTGGCAGACGCTGACATACATATTGCATGCCGCCAGCGACATATTTATTGGCATCTCTATACACTACCGCTAAAACATTACTCCACCGGCCTACGGGTCCCCCACGAATGAATAAAGTATTTCGTGCTTCTTGGTGTGCCGCTGGCCTGGCCCCCTCGGTGGTTTTTGCGCCGCTGCGCGTGGACGTTTACAGCGCCGACGATTTTGCACTGTCGTTTCGCCAATGATCGATGCCGAAATTACGCTAGAGACCGTCTCGACGACCCTCCGCCTCGATTTGTACGTGTTTCCTTTCGTTTCTCGTCTTTTTCCGCCGCTTTTTTCCACCCACTCTCCGCGTCCACCGTTTCACCGGGATACTCCTGCACCGCGGAGGCTCCGACGTGCCGCTCGTTTCCAGCGGGGTAATTTGTATGCGAGCAAGTGGTGGGAATTGAGTTCTTTTGTTAGGGTACCCGGGCCATCGCGGAGACACTGGAGGATACTGATTTTCACTGGGATCATTTGTATCCCACGAAGCAGTGGAACTCGATTTTCTTTCGTTAGAATCGTTGGGGATCGTAGCGGTCCTACGTAGTGGTGATTTCAAGGGATGCAAGTCGAGGATCGAATAGAGAATGCGCTGAGCAGAGACGAGAGAGCTCTCGCGGCCGGAGGCTCGTTTTTGCTGAATTTATCGGTAGAAAGGTGTTAATGGAACGGTAGCTCCATTTGCGTACGGATGAATTACGAGCGACTACACAGCCTCTAAATTCGCCGAGCTTGATAGATGAAACGTAACCGGAGTACCAGTGTATTAGAGCCAAGGTTAATCGACTGGAGCTATTACTAGCTGGCAGGACACGGGCCATTTCTCTCACTGTCCACCTTATGGCGGATTTATTATTTATCTCTTACCCCGGATCAAGTTACTTTCGACGATATTTCTAACGTCACGATCGATACGCCTCGTATTCTGTTTCGCTCGGTAATTACAACGCGGATATGTATCATTCCCGGGGGGGGGAGAAAGCTGCTACTAGAAGCTGGCTGCTACTCACCGAGGGATCGCAATTAATCGACCGTCGGGTTAATCGATCCCAACCACCGTCTCGCTCGGAAACCCGTATATAAACGAAACCAGCCTCGTCTTACCAGGCCGGACTATTTGAATCTGAATGCATACCTTATCTGCGCTGCGTATAATAACATTCGCCGATTGACACTGAAAATGGAACGATCGCGAACGAATCACAGCCCCGATGGCATAGAAATTAAGCGAACCGAATACCCGACTTTCGATCTAGTTTGCTTGGATTTTAAACCTACTGGAAGCTGGTTCCGTGCTCCTCGAAGCAAGCTGCGTCCGTGTAGCATAGCTGATGAATCCACGTCTCTCAAGCGCCTGTGCCTCGGTGTCCCTGCGTATAAAGAGCGCGGAACGTTCTACGTTATACAATGGAACAATTTCTGACGTGATTTTGCGTTAGCCGAACGAGATTGGCAGTCCACGTTGCTTGGCTGGCAGGCAGGGATAGGGCATGGCGGAGTAAGCGTACATTGTTGTACGTACGTGTAGGTACAGAGTAGCAGTTCGGCGGCGATGTGATCCTGTCGGAGACAGGACTACGTTGCCGCCCCCGCGATTACAGACGACGAGAATGAGGAATAGGATGGGGGCCATCCCCGAACGTCTCTGCCTCTGACAGCTCGACCCTCCCTCCCTGACCCCCTTCAGCCGACCCCCGTCTCTCGATTCCTCTGCTGCTGTCTCAGTCGGTAGCTATATATCTCCCACTGTCTTTGCCTATTTCAAGAGTACGATCCGTGAAGGTGGCATTGGACGGAACGTGAATCGGCGATCTCTGCGCGTAAATCGCCGAACCCACGTGCCGTCTGATCGGCCATGGCTCGCCAAGCCGACTTGCCGAGCCTGGACGATGCCGAGCCACGTTCCGTCTGATTCCACCTTTCCGCTCAGCAACGGGGATGGGACTCTTCCCGAGGAGACACTGTCATGAATAGAACGGTGTACACGTTCCCTTGAAGGGGTTCGCGCCGACCGAGGTCAAAGATCACGAGGCATTTTTTCAAGGGCTGCGATAGGAGCATCTGCATCGCTGTATTTAATAATAGAGAAATAGGAATTTGATAACGCAGGGGTGAGTCGAAGCGTACAGGAAACGCTGGTCGTTCGAACATCCATCGTCGCCGTGAACAGGCGAGGAGCCATGGTATTATAGTATCTCTTTAGAGGTGGACTGGACGCTTGTGTTTGGCAGGGGGTCCCTGGACCATGCGTTGGTTCGAGGCCTAGGGCCGCATTAACATTCCACCGGCGAAATTATTTATAGCTTCATCCGAGATATCTCGAGATGTAAATCAGACATTCCTCTAATTTGGGATCCCCGGTTCGTGCGATCGGCCGCGCACGAGCGCGCTCAGTTTTAGACAGTTCGGGCCCCGTGCGTGGGTGGAACGTGTTATTTGTTCGTCGACTGCTTCGGAGATGATTGGCGTGCATCATCGGCCATTACGTACGCTGGAACCGCGTACGGATACTTTTATATCGGTCGGTTGAACGTTTCGGTGATCAGTCGGAAGGAACGGCGGGTCGTAGGTATCCGAGGATTATCGTTGACGTCCCTGCGCCGTTGCTTTAAAGCGACAGCGTGGAGACGAAAGCCCAATCTTGGAGGATAATTGGGTATTTAGGCCTGGGGAGTGTTAGCTTCGAGGGAGCTCGGCTGGTTCGATCGCAAACTCGAAGAAAATATTCGCATCCGGCGTCCACTTCTCAGCCGCGTCGGGTCTGCTTACCATTGCGATATTGAAGGGGAATCGAAAGAATCGAGAAGAGGCGCTTCATAGTTGAGAGCCAGCACGACTTGCGGCATCTTCATTACGCGCTACCGCTTGCCAAAGATTGAGGAATCCATCAGGCAAGTTGAAGATCAATCGAGGCCCACTGTATCTAGCGCTCCTCCGCAGGGCTGAACGGAGTGTCTGCTACGCGAAGCTGCTGGGTGGGAGAGAGGGAGAGGGAGTTTGAGATGAGAGAGAAAGAACTGCTTAGTGGTAATTGGCGGGCAAGACGGATGGCGGTACTTATTTGCACTCGCTCTTCGGAATTAAAAGTACCGAGCGGTGCGCTCATTAATCTCGTGGGTCCGCGAAGAAAGAAGATTCTTGGACAGAGATAGGCAGAGGCGAGAATGAGAGCGAAAGAGACGGGGCGGCGGGGTTGCGGAGGAGAGAAAGAAAGGCCCCTGCTACCGGCGAACGCGTTCTCCGCAGGATGTAATCGCCGAACAAACTGAAGGTCCGCGGACAATTTCCATCAACAAGATTTACGCGGCTCGGACGCAATCAGCCGAGTTCCTCCTTCTTGGGGTGCCCGGGCGCTCCTTTACCTGACCCCTCGTGGCTTTCCATCGTCCCTGCTCTTCCTCCTGCTTCTCGTTTCTCTCGCACCGCTTCGTTTGTCTCCCGGCAGCCGGGACTTGCCGCGGAGGAAGACGTACGGTGCAAGAAGCAGAGTCAATGAACAGGGAAGACAAGTGTTCCGCTTCCCAATATCTTCCTTCAAGCTTCGCCCGTGAAGACACCGAGCGGAGTAAAAAAGCAACCGAGCGGAATGGAAGAGCGAGGCTGAAAGGAGAAAGGGGCGTGAAGAAACCAAGTGTCCTCCACCCGAATACTTTTCTTCGGGGACCTGCGGTGGTTCCGGCTCTTCGATGTCTTTGTCTTCGAAGACGGAACGATCTAGACAGAAAAAGAGGAGGAACCGAGGCAGCAGGAAAGGAGAGGAAGGAACAGAAGGGAAAGGGAGAAGACAAGAGTTCCACCCTAAGATTCTTCTTCCATCTTCCCGAGGATATGGTGCCCGACGAGCTGACTCCGGGCGCAGCTACCATTTCTCGGGCGGTGATTGGCTCCGCAGGGGGTGGCGCAAGCGTACTGGCTGCCTGCTCCTGCTGCCCACATTAACATTCCTAACCTCACTTCTTGCTGCGCTCTTTGCGCGTGATAGATTGCGCCAGGCGTTTTTGGATACGAGCCTCGTACTGCCTCTACGATCCTCTTCCTTTTCTTCCACTTCGCGCGCTGCCTCGTTACCCGATCGAAATTCTGCCCGCGACTTTTCCCTCTAACTATTCTTCTTCCCCTTCCAACCCCTTCTTCCAAGGAGCAGGGAGAATTCAACTTGCCTAATCGCCGTTGTTGCCAGTTGTACTCCCGCAAAGATCGCCTATTCAAGGAGAAGTATAGAACGTCTCACCGCGTCGCTAGTCATCAATCAGATGATTTACTCTCCGTCCGTTGTCCGAGCATAAACTGGTTAATAAATGTCCACAACCGCGCACGTTCCCCTGGGACGACAAGGGCCATCGTCGCGCGTTGTCGCAGAGAGAATTCGCGGTGTCACCGCGCAGGGGGCGGATTTTACAGCTGGACGACTTAATTGCATTGGCCGGAATAGACGGTCGGTTGATCGGCGAAACAGAGCTGGTCGAGGCGCGCCTTACTCCGCTATATGTTTACCCGTGTGCGGAGCATAATCGCGGGACTACTCAAGAAGGTGGGCAACCGTTGATGCGAGGGGCATATTGGCTCGACGGGGGTGCGCGGCCGATGCAAACTCGAACGCAACCGCGAACGTAACGCCGTAAGCCCGAGAAGTGGCCCACGGATTCGCTGTTGGCTGTTCCAACCACCTGCTTCCCTCTCTGTCTCGTCCCTCATCTCCTCTTTCCTCGTTACTCCGTTTCAGTCTGCGGATCCTCCGCTCGTTCTTCTCCGCCAACCCTCTCGCACCCTCGCCGCTTCTTTCTATGCACGCGCTCGATCCCGCTCCCACCGAGTCGTGCCCTCCTCCTTCAACCTTACCCCCATTTCTCTCCGCGGCTTTCTTTCTTTACCTCCCCTCGCCTGCCCCGTCATCTCTTTCTCTCTCGCGAACGCGCGCGCTCGCGAGCACATACACGCGATCCCCGCGCGTGATTTAATGCCTCCCGAGCTGTGCTCCTTATTTATGCACCGAACATGCATACACGCTTAGCTTTAGCGACCGTAGCGACGGTTAAGGCCGGTACCTATATCCCATGGCCGGCCGACAAGCAACGGGGCCCCCAGCCTCGCGTATACGGACCTCGCATATTATGGAGTCTGGGGGCCCCGGCGACGATATTAAAAGAAAGAGCAAAAAGCGGCCGAAGCCAAGAGGTGAAGCGCACACGCGAGAGGGCCCAAATATAGACTCGCTCGAAATTAGTAACTCGCCTCTTTGTCCGGTTGCTCGCGTGTCGTACGATAGCCAACGATACGGTCACTCGATGCTGGCTTATGGTAATACCGATGATAATGATCTCATAGGCGACACGCGCTCGCCGGGGCACTCGGAGGCCGGGAAATTTGGAAGCTACGAGCTGGGGACGCTGATCTCGTTACAAGTATTAGAATCTTCTGGTCGATGGAGGTAGTTCTCTTCTTCCTAGTAGTTTGCCACTGAACGAAAGACTTTAAATAGATATAGAGTTTCTTGACGGGCATCTTATCCCTTTGTCTTTCTAGTGAAGATGTCCCGTACGAGTCCATAGAGCGGAGGACAACGGGTTACAGAAAGAAGGGACGGCAAGAAAGAGGAAAGGACAGGGCGAAAGGGGGAACGGGACAATTTGTCAGGGCAGGTAAAGAGCCATCTGTCTCTCGCTATGATCGGGGAATGCGGGGAACGATTGCCGGGGTATTTTATTCCTCCGTAATCGGCCGCGTATCAGCACGGGCAAGCATTTCGGGAATGCAGAGGCCACGTGGAAGCGGAGGTACAGGCAATTAGTCGCTTGCTGTCGCGTTGCCGCAGCCTTGCCGAAAACCTCCACCTGCTTCCAGCCACGCTCTCGCGATCCTTGATAAGAAAAAAAAAAAAAAACAGATCACGGCTCTTCATTTATCACCCCATTCCACCGCAAGAATAACTTCACCAGAAACCGTCGAATCATTCGGCATTCGTGTCCCATTCGACTTTCAATTTCGCCTAAAGATATTGCGCTCATCATGTAACACTTTCCACGATAACACGAGCGAAATTCAATCGAAGATACCAGGCAACTGCAAACGAATAAACGGAGTGCATACTGCGTTGAGGTCAGTTCGCCAAGGTTCACCTGCTCCCCCCGTTGAATCGCTCGCTGCTTCGCGATTCATCGGCGATAAACGCCACCACTGCTTTGCACGTCCGCGAAAATAGGTCGACCCGAAGCGTATGGCGAAAACGCCGATTTCTGGACGGCGTTCCGCGCGAGGGGGCCCGTTTTCGCAATTTACGACGGCGGCGTTATCGCGCTTGCATCGGTCGCGGGGACAGCGATCTGGCCGGCCGATAGGCGCTGATAATCGAACCAGGGAGCGGCGCCTTTGAAGCAATTATAAATTAACGCTTTAATTAGCGACGCGCACTGGCCTTCGTTTATTATCAATTAGCGAGCGTGCAGGATATTTGTTGGTCCATCGATAGCCCGGTAATTGGTGTAAACCGAGCGGGGTACGCGCCTGTAACGCTTGCTCTTCATCAGTTAGCGAGCGGCCAGCTCGTGCATCTTGCGTACCCGCGAGTCAGGGGGAGGTAGGGCGAACTTTCTACGTCTTCGATTCGTTGCGTTCCATAAATTCGTTTCTTACTCAATTTCACGCGCGCGTAACGAGCGGCAGCCCGTAATGCTGCTCGCGGCTAACTTTTCACCGCGCGAGGATAATTTTTCACCGCGCTCGCCGAGAGTGAAAGGATTCTAACGCGTTTAATGCCGTGCCCGCGTTCATCCGGCTTATCCCTCGTCCTTTGCGGAGAAGCACGGTTAACGAGGGTACCGAGCGTAACGCTATCGATCCCGCCTTAATCGATAAGCTTCCTTGCTGGTAGGTAATTACAGCGTTTGACAATTCAGCTCTAGGACTCGGGCTCGATTTAGGTATTTTAAATAGGAACAAGCTTCCTCTCTTCCTGCAAAAGATCCCAGCGGAGCTTACCTTCGAATCTATGTAGGTACCTACTTGCACGGCGAAATAACGTATCCCCCTTACTTTTAATTCATACGTTCGCGATGTCATAAAGGTTCGGCTTTATGAAGGTTCGCGTCAATTAAAGCGGCTCACCGAGGTAAAAATTAGCAGCCGCGATTGTTCGCCGCAGCTGCCGATGTCCGGGGCGAAGAAAAGTCGGCAGTCCACCGTTAAATATCACCGGCGGCGGTGAAATTAAAGGATTTTAACGCGGCGTAACGACGCCGTTATCTTAATCCGATTTATCGTGCATATTTTCCCGGCCGTGATCGCGGCGAAATCGCTAACGAAGGGCCGCAATCGTCGAGGTGCTTGGGCGATAGCGGCGGGCCCCGGGAACACCGACATTTCGCATAATTACCCGTTTCCCTTGACCAGCTACTTAAGCCGGTCACGTCAGTTCCCTTAACCCCCGAGCTACCAGCAGTTAAAGGATCGTGTGTGAAACGTCCGCATGCGAGCGGGCAGTTTTAATTGCTGCGCGTATCCTTCCGCGCACCGAGAGATGATGAGAAAGAAGAAGACTACGATGGCTAGGTTGAGGATGAGGATCGCGGGGGTGGGTGGGGATGAAAGACAGAGGAACGGGGGAGCGAAGGAGACGAGGAAAGAAGTGGAGGAGCTGAAGGCAGGCCGACCATCGTGGAAGAGGGCCACGAAGTAGAAGAAGAAGAAGGAGAAGAAGGCGCAGGAGCAGCCATGGCGGGAGGAAAAGAATTTTAATTGCCAGGGCAACCGAAGAGCGTCCGGCTTATGGCTATATAGCAACCACCATAAGGTTGAGGTCGAGCCTGCTGTCCGGTACAGAGCTGGGAACCAAACAGCTTGGTAGCCAATGGGATCATATATCAACTACTGCTCCGGTAGGCAGGAACAAAATGGCGTCCGCGATTAGATTGTTGTTTCATCCTGCGCCCGTGCATCGTCTCCTTCGTTTTTTCCTCGATCCTACGAAATACACGTTCCCTCGCCGTTCCGCCCAATCGGGACGTCCTCTCCAGCCCTACATCCGCCATCATTCTGTTCCCGATGGATGTAGGCTGCTGGACTCAGCTTCTTTCTCACCTATCTTCGTCCAACTGAATAGATGACGGTACCGGTACTCGATTTTAATTCCTCCATTAATGGGCATGCCCTCGGTCGACCATCTCTCCCAACACACCTTCCGAGCTCGTGACCCGCATTTTCCCGGTGGTAGCAGCGGGTTTGTTTCTCGCGCGGGAAGCGACCAAGGTGCGTAAGCCGCACGTGTTAGCGTAACCCAGCGAGAGAAGGAGAAGGCGGGTGTTCCTGCGCAATTAACGGCGGGGGATGCTAATTTTGACCTATATAAGCGCGGTAAAAATGTTGGACGAGCATGTGCGATGCACAATCGTCTCGAGAACGTTTACGTTCCTGACCTGTCGGCCGCGGCGGGGCCACCTGCTCAAGGATTTCCTTCCCTTATCGCGGCTATATCCGTTACGTCAGTGTGCCGATGCGAGAACGAAATCCGGAAGAGTGATACGTGCTTTTTTCGATGATACATAAAGAAAGCCGGGTCCGAGGGTGCGGTGCGTTTCAGGAGGAAGTCGTGCGTCAAGCAGTTAACGAGTATCGTCGCCAATTGCTCTTGTGTCCCCTGTGATTGCATCTGCTATTGCGTACATGTAGCTTTCCCACCCTTCTTCCAGTTAACTTGAAGCCTGTACAGATCGATATCCACCCGGCGAATGGAAATAGAACCATTAAGGACTCCTCCTTAGCTTCTAAAGCCATTCAAGTCGCCTCGCCGGGCCCGGATCACTGGCACATAGGACTTCTATCGTCAAATCCCAGTCGCTTCTGCGATCGTTCTCGATAAAAGAACCTAGGGCAATGACGCTGGACGATGATCGACTCAAGCCGCTCGCTGGCAAACGCTATCTCGCAAAGATTTCAGCCCTCATATTTATCTCCCCGTTACACCTAGCTCCGTTATTGCCACCGGCTAGACCACAATAGACTTTCGAGGATTACGTTATACGGGGCCTCGTTAAAACGAGGAAAACAGTGGAGGCGCACCTTGCGCAATGCAACGCGAAACAGGGACACGGTAGTATCCATCAAGGTGTCGGGGCTGGCCTAGCTGTGTGCGTGGGTGGTTGTCGGACTCAGCTGTTGGTACACCTGCCCGGCGGTGCAACAATGTGAGAGCCTTCGCGTTGCGCGAGCGAGCACCTTTATACGCGCTGTCCACGTCGAGCCGCGCGCATTTACATACGCGGTTCGCGCCAGCACAATGTAATTGTTGCCTCATAATGCGTGTTCCTCGGCGCGTCTCGGTGCATCGCGTTCCCTCTGACGTCTCACTCGGGCCCACGGGCCCTAGAGCTCCTTCGCGCCCCGTTCGCAGAAAAACTTCGCGGCTCCGAGCAGCGGTATCCCCAGTTTAACGCCTTTTACGCGGACTTTTCGCTGAAATTAAAGCGTGCCGATGTGAGAGGGCGGAATCTAGATGCCGCTGATATGAAAATGAATCGCGGTCTCTTGCACAACCGTGCCTGTTCCTACCGGGATCACGGTGCGCGATCTAGATTGCTATTAATTACACGCTACTTGACGCGCTCGCGCTTACTTCCCGCGTGCACGCCCGCTCGCGGGAGGCTCCCGGCTCGATTCTTCCCGACGATTCCAACGGCGGGGTCCCGTCGACGTCCACGCCGCTCGTAGCTGGCCCGTGGCCCGCGGTATCGGCCTCGTGTTAATTACGGTCCCGTTCGAACACGGTCGATATTCAATTACGGTGTTTAAGCTGCGCTGACCGGACCGCGACGGTTTTCAGCTGGATGTCGGACGGTGGACGCTGAAAGTTGTCCGTCCTGGGCTACTTTACGATTATGAGCCCGCGTATGAGACGGGCACACCGGCCCGTAAGACTGTAACAACGGGGATAAAAAACGAGTGGGCATAAAGTAGGCAGCCGGGAGACAGGAACGGTTCCCGTGTCTCGGCTTTCTGGCTGGCTGCGTGACTCGCGGCTACGTGGAAACCCAGGCGATTAAAAAAATATGACGAGCATTCATTTCCACGATCATAAAATCATTAGCATAAGAATTCCTCTACCTGCTCGCCACGGACGGGCCCCGGACGTCTTCTCTCCTTCCTCCGGCCAGCGCCTGGTCGGGGAACAACCGGGTGGGGGACGGGGAAACGAGGCAGGCGCCCCCGGACACAAGATTTTCGTCGTGTTTTTTATTCGCCGTTCCTCCCTCCCTCGGGCCTGATTTATAAACATATAATGTGACGAGGGTGTGGCCCCGCTACCACATAATGATAGGCCAACGTTAATTACGTTTGGTTAAGTCGTTTAAGGGCGCTCCGCTGGCCGACAGTCAGCGCGACCAGCTACGCGAAAATTACCCGACCGCCGCCACTCGTGCCGTAATATATTAGCGAAAGATTACAATGTTCGCCCGCCTCTTGACGCATACATACGTCCGTTCGGACGAACCAAGGGGCCCGAACCGATTCACGTCTCGAATTTGTTCACGTCCGGTGTCGTTAGCTGACGGGGCGGGACAAGACTCTGTTTCGAACTTGGAATATTGCTTTGGCCATTTCTGAACGCTCCTCGCGGAACTGTCCCTCCGTGATATAGAGATACTTTAGTGTATAGTTCGACATGGTTCGATTTATGGTGATTCAATTTCCTCGAGTTTGATAAAGATAATTAGCAAAAACCATCAACGAAAGTGGAACTCTAATTAGGTAGTAGTCCGCGTTCTTCGGAGCCCGCTGAGCCCAATCGACTGCCAAAGGATTCCCCAGCGAGGAAAGCATTGTTCTGCCGGGTCGGGCGGCAGGAATTCCCTCGGCCGGGCCGTACGAATCTTTTTGTTACGAGGAGAAATGATAAAATATCCCGGGCCCGCGCCTTTCTTTCGAGTCGTGCGGAGATCAAACACCGTTCGGCCTAGACTCCCACAGTCCAAACGGTTTGAGGCGAGTTGAAATATCGCGCCGTGCCTCCCTATATGTTAATCTCCGCATTAGCATAATACCGTGATTCTTCAAGGATCATTTGGAAATGCAAATAAATAATTTATAATAATAAGAGCAGACGGCCTGTTGTGGCAGCCAAGCATTGGTACGTCACGTCGGGACCACCTTCGCCCCTCGCTGGTGTTGGCCGACTGCGGCTGGTAAATCTAATCGAGATATCTGCGGTTCGTTGCTCCTTTTCTCGTCACCACAAAAACCTCGACGGTGTGCACCGGGGATTTGCCTATTTTCTGCCTCGCCACTTGGTCTTCCAGGCCTTACAATTAAACCTCTCCATACTTCTCGTAACTTCAATGAGACAATCGATTATTCTCGCGTTACTGTTCTGCGACAGGACGAATCGAATCAAACTTCGTCTGATATAGTAGGGTAAAGGGCCCAAATTTCGTCTCCCATTTGCATTTGACCCTGTAGAGGGTGTATGAAATGTTAGAATGAGCCGACACTTGGCATGAATTTTCTTTCAACATTTCTCTATGTACCTACGAATCGCAAAATGTAATTACGTCATGTCAATACGAGATAATAAATAAAATGTGAAAACGTGCAAAATGTGAGTTCTGTAAAAAGTGTTCCTAATTTCGTTCCCCAAGAAAACGTTTGTAATATAGCAAATAAATGGAAAACTTAATTTTTTTATTGATACAAGTGATCTTACAGTTTATGTGTGCAAGTTATGTTCGCATGGACTCCTTATTCCACTGTTTTCGTTTCGGCATCTACAAAACATTAAGGGGGTATTCTGGTCTGACGGGTAAAAAAAATTTTTTTTTTGCACTTTGTAGTGGTACATTGGGTAATACGTAATATTTGCATATGGGTAATACGTGTGCAAAAGGGTTTTTTCCAATTCGTAATATTTGCAGAGCTACAGGGTGCAGAATAGGTAGGTATTTATACGGCGCGCTCACTGAGCGGGACGGGCGACGCATAACAATTTTGTTCCTACAAGTGTATTTCGCACAAACAAAGTTTCGCCGAACTGTTATTTCTGGAGGGGGGGGGGGGGCGCATTTTTGTGCCTTTTAGAACAAAAAAATCGACCATTTGGTTACAAAGGTCGATTAGGTCTCCTAGGTCACAACTTAGTTTGGCTTCGAACGTTGAATAAACTTTAAACGCGATTTTCTCGAAACCACGTTTTTCGAAACGGTGACCATGATATTTCAAGATCGACTGGACCAACTCACTCCAAGTTTTGCATATATTATCAGCACACATGTGGCTATCGTCCCTACCAGAATGATGGTAAAATATTTTGTTTTTAATATTTCACAGACCTTTAATGTTGAAAAAATGTGCGAAAATCGGAACTTAATTTTCAAAGCGCCGCCATTTGCTTAATTTTTAATATTTTTTTATCATTCTGGTAGGGACGAAAACCAAAGGGATAGAAATAAAGAATCTCTTTACATTTTTTGTTTCTGATCACTAGAACGAGCCCAAGCATGGCCACCGTGACCCCACGTTTTTTTTTCACCATTACTTTAAAGCAGTCAACTGCGTTTGATTTTAATTTTTTTCTATTGACAAAATTTGTAAAGATAGTTCAAATATCAATAAGCATGTAGCAATAAACTAAATAATAATAAAATTTACGGGTTCTTTGTAAAAAAATTCCGAAAGAACGCGACGAAAACGCCTCGTCAGACTAGAATACCCCCTTAAATATTTATACTAAAATTGCTTGAAAACCGATAAAAGATAATTCACTCCAGTAACTGTTCATGTTTCAGCCCTTTTTATTTCAAATAATAAATTTTTAGAAAATCCTTCTAAATTTCCTTTAGAGTTCCAGGGACGAAATTAGGACACCTCCTGGGGACGAAATTTGGAATTCGCGCAGTTTCAATATGGTGATCGCTCTAACAGACCACGCGAGTGATGGCCATCAAAGTTATTGCGTATAAGAAACCATAAGATATTCCCGAAAAAGTGCTACCACCTCGAATTCGAAATAATATTCACTTCTACGAGTAACGTGCTATAATACTGAAGTATGCAACATTTACCACCACATGACACTGAAAATGCAACCATTGGAATCGAGAAATACTGGCTAACGAAATTAGGCGCGGGGATGAAATTTTGACCCTTTACCCTAAAGCCGGGAATCCACCGGGAAGCTAAGCTATGCTATGCGATGCGATGCTACGCTATGCCATGCTACGTTTTAAAAAAATTAGCTTCAATACATTCTTATGGAACCGTTTCCACCAAAAGCTAAAACATAGCATCGCATAGCGTAGCTAAGCTTTTCGGTGGGTTTCCGGCTTTACCCACATCCAAATTGAATTTCCTCAACGTCAGTTCCCTTCAGTGATAGAAACACCGACTTCAACGATAAAGTCAACTTTCCGCCGATACACCAAAACTTTGCCACCACGAGTAGCGGAAGAAAGCGACCGCAGCTAACCGTGGAACCGTCTCGATCCGCTCCCTCGTTTCCCTCAGGGACGAGCAGGTCGGTGCGCGGACTTTATGATTTTCTGTGGCTCGCCACCGGCCGTATCGACCATATCCAGCCACTTTACGATCTCTAACCAGCCTCGAATTTACGCGGACGTTTATAACCGGGCCACGTGAACGGGAGAACGGGCGCTCCGGTTGCCATCGATGGGACCCGTGAGTCGAAAACACAGGTTTTTACAGGGCGTAAATAACGTATACGCGTGTGTTGGCCGGTCGAGAGGTGCGTGGCGCAGGTGTGCCCGTGTGACGTGGTTCTTGATGTGTTACGTGTTAATATACCGGAATACGCCTCTCGGCTATTCCACCTAGTCGCTTGGCCTAGTCGAGAGCCATAAAGGCTCCAAAATGACTCTCCTCTCGAGGATCGTCGTGAACGTGTTCCTAGAAATCGTCGCTTTTTGTGAAGTCATTACGAACAGTCACGGCTGTAATCCTCGTAGGATTACCAGTCCCTCGATTCTGCTCCGCTCTATCTCTTGGTCAATGCGGTACTATGCGGTCTTCTATGCTAGATGCATGGGCATTCGATTTAAAGAGGTACCTAACTTTTGGTGCAAGAAGTTTCCCTTTCCCACCATCTTTCCGAAACACCGACTATCGACTAAGCACCGCACCATCGCGAGGGGAATTTTTCTTATTGCACGCATCCCAGTTAAAAGAAGAAGAAGAAGAAGAAGAAGATCGGAACACCGGTACATGTACGCCCAAGCTAATCACGGGGATCGTTCCAACGGCTTGACAGATGCGCGTGTATTTTGCATAGAGTGGATTTATAAATCCCTTATCAGCTTATTATCTCGCAAGATTCCCCCGCGCGGACCGGCGCGGCGGGACGGGGCGCGGAGGGGGGGTGGGTGGGGGTGGGGGGTATACGAGAAACGTGGCAGCGGCCAAAAACGACGAGCAGAGAGGAGAGGAAACGGGAGGTGTTCCTGTATACGCGGACGCGTACGAGCGGAGGGAGCGAGAGGGCCCCGCGAAGAAGGAAGGCTGGCAAAAAGGGGGTAAAAAATAGACGGAGAGGCAGAGGGGGGGAATGATGAAAAGTGGGGTGAGGGGGCAAGGAGGGTGAAAAGGGGCGGAGGGAGATACAGTGACAAATGAGAGCGACTACAAATTGCACTTTCCGACTCTCATTCTCATTCGACTCTCGTTCCTGCCTCTCTTTCTGCCCGCTCGTCTGCCTCCGTCCCACCCGTTCGTCGGATCGGAGCAGACGGGTAAATGTTCGTCTGGCCCTCCTCTTTTATTCCTCTTCCACACGGCCTGCCTCCATTTATCCTCCTTCGTGATAATACTTCACGCTCGAATAACGAAAACTACTCGCAGCGGGTCGGTGCAATTCCGGTTATTGGTAAGGACCGTCGCAATATTCGCGCCCCGCGGCCAGGTCATCCCACCGGAAACTTTCATTCTCGCCTCTGTCTCGTTTCGCGCTGCTCGCCGATACCGGGCTCCTTCTCACGCTTCGGGATAAATTAAATCTCACCCTGTCGTCGGTCTGTCCGGCAACCGTGCTTCCTACGCTGCTCGGTCGATTATCAAGCTCGCGAGCTCCTTGCTAAGCGGCTCTCGCGTGGCGTCACAGTAGTATAGATCAATCATAGAAGCGGCCATCGACGGATCAATTCTGGTAGTTCGTTCACGCTTCGGCTTTCAAAGCCCAGACCCCCAACGTGACTTCGTACTCTCTCACTTTCATCGCGAGCTATTCGAAATCGCGCCGTGGTACCGGCAGAATCATAAATTCTGCGGCGTCGTGAGCGTCTGGCTTCTCGCCGATCGCTGCTCGGGACTGGGGCCAGCCTAATTCCGACCGGAACTCGAGCATCCTCGAAGAAATACGCGGCCGGCGACCGCGAATGCGGCAGTCGGCCGACTTGTATTTACCCGGGCGATTTCTGGTAGGACGGTGGGGCGAGGATGTTATATCGTGGCAGGGGCCAAAGAGTAGAGGCTGGCTCTGTATTCTCGGTAAGCACTCGGCGTCGTGGCTTGCTGCCGTTGTAATAACCCCCGTAGATCATACCAGCGCACGCACACCATCGCGCGAAGATCTCTCCGAGAGCAACAGACTGCTGTGCCCGCGCGGATCGGGATCCACACAGCCTATCGGCGCACAGCGCGCTGTTATTCATTGAATGGAGCGCCGCGATCCGGCTCCGAAGCACACGACACAGTTTCACTTGGTCGGGAGCAGCCCTTAACCCCTTAACACCGATCGTTTCGATCGTCCTCGCCGTGCTTTATTGAACGGCTGCGGCGGACGTGTAATCGATATACTGGGACGATCTGTGATTTAAGTTGCTGGACTCCTCAGGATCGACAATCGGTAGAAACAGAAAGTTCTGGAGCATGGATGCTGAAAGCGGGAAGTGTTAGGAAGCCGGTAGAACTCCAAGCTAATTACAGCGGCTAAAGCGACTAAAGTTTTCATGAACATCGGCAGTGTGGCGCGGGGGGTGAAAAAGGGCGACAGGATTATAGGGAGCACGAGAACGCGGTTAGGTGGCAGAAAACCAGGGAAGTAGGCGGAGGAAACGATCGGAACGAAAAGAAGAAAAGGAGGCAAAAGTTTACTCGGGGCGGTTGTAGCCCGTATAACTCGTGCTTCGGGCAGATTTATATGGGGCTCGCTGGAACACGACGCTCGGTGAGAACTGTCTTGGAGAGTTCGATCCCCGAGCTAGCCACAGACATCGCAATATCAGCATAATCGATTCATAAAATCTTCTCCATTCACCAAGGCGCGTCCTCTTCGTCTCGAGACTCGACATTCCCCTCCTCCTTTCCGTTCATCACCCTATCGCTTTCAAAACTCCAGCATTTAAGCACTAAACGCGCATGCTTCGTACCATCGACACCGATAAATCTCACTCAGTTCCTACATTTGTATTATTTATGAAACTATCAATGAGGTAATTTATTCGCGGGTCGAGGACGATTCTTCAACAGCGGTCCCCGCGACGATTTATCGCTGGTCCAGCGAAAACTTCCCTGCTTTTTAATCTGGACTCGGTGTCGCGGTCGCGCGAACCTACAATGTTCCTCGTGATTTATCAATCGCCTCGCGGAGGATTAACAGCCGGCAGGGAAACCGGTAATAGCCGATCGATCCACATTAAAAAGAAAAAAAGGAAGGGGAGGAGCGAGTTGCACAACACCGCGGGCAAAAGTAAATCGACCGAGTCACAGCTACACCGGGCGTTCGTTAATCGATTGAAATCGTCGCCGTTCCTCCGTGGAGCTCCTCCGCGGCTGCCCCCGATTAGTCCTCCAGGATCTTAACCTCGTAAATATTTCGCGGAATCAAAGGACGCAACCCGGTTTCCCCGTTAGCATCGCTCCCGAAGCCGGTTTCCCGTTAAAACGAGGTAAAAAGCCGTCCTTTTGTCGAGGTTTTCGTAACCCAGCGCGAGGCGAGATCGTTAAGGCGAGTCGCGCAGCCGTGATTTATCAATAGCTTTATGGAGGATTTACAGGCCCGGACAGGACCGGTAATGGAAGCCAATCGACCGCGGCTTTTAATCCTCTTACATCGTTTTACGTCGTTTCTGCGGAAGTGGCGTGGCCGATCGTGTCCGCCGGCCCTAACGACTTTCAAATCGCTCTCCTCTTTCTCCCCGTTTTCACTCCCCCTGTCTTCCATCTTCTCCGTTTCCTCGTTCGTTGGAAATATTCACGCAGCCTCGTCTATCCTCCAGCGTCGCCGATAAATTCTTCAGGTATTGGCTTGTCAGTCGTTACGGAAGCGTTTCCATAGACGCCCGCGCTGCCGCGTATGACACCTTGTCACACGAAAGATCGATCCTCCCACGCTGGTTCCTCGATACCACGTCGAGATTCGCGATAGCTGACGGCTGACGGTTTATTTCCTCGTTCCTCTTCCTTCGATCTCGGCCCAAGTTCCTCCGCAGACTTGACACTCCACCCTTTCGATGATAAATCCGCGGAAACCACTGCTTAGTGCGCAACTAATTACTTTTCTAATTGAAGAGGCTTCAACTGCACGCCTCGGCACGCGACACCCGTGCAAGCGCGCACCGAGGTCGCGTGTGCGCGTTTCTTCGCAAAGTCACGGACCGCGCAGCATCCCTGGGCCTTTCGTGACCGTCCGACATTAATTATGTGTCGTGCCCTTTAATACGGATCTCGGGGCTTTATGAGCGGGCGAGGGAGAGAAAGAAGGAGGCAAAGACAAAAGGACGTCCCCGTGGACGGAATTATACTTTCTCGCGTCTGGCCACTGCACGATGGAATCTCTGAATCTCTCTGTCCCCTCGCCCCCTCCTCTATGTTTCTCGTGCAACCTGCTATTCCTCTGAAACGATATTTATTCGGCGTTCTCTGACGAGGGTCCAGCTGCTTCGTCCATCGAGATTTCTGTGAAACGACGAGAGTTTGATTGCCGACCTGCTCATCAGACCACTTGACTGATTGGACGGTCCCGAGCTCGGACACCGTGTTCACGGTTGCGAGAAAGCATTCGCGGGCGCTGCTGGGTCGGCTTGATTCGCCCTGGACACTGTGGCGAATTTTTTTAAAACGAACCATGCCCACGAGACACGCCATCAGTACCGGCGCGGCGTGTCCATGGATACCTGACGAAGTTAGGTGCGCCGCTGGCGAAGCATTGAAATATTCTTCCCCGACTTGGGTGCATCTAGCGATAGCAATTGGAGTTAAGCTTCGAGTGCTCCATGGGGAATAAGAAAAGAGTAGTTCTCTGACGTGGAGAGGGTCTGGACGAAGGTATAGCGGTAGGCAGAGACTCCATTACAAAAACCGGGGGAAAATCATCGATCAACCGAGGCGATGCAAAGACACCGGAGAGATCTACGCGGCCCTTTATCCGACGGGGATCTCATCCAGGCCCGTGTCATCTCAATCGTCCCAGCCCGAAGAATTCCGTCGTCTGGTGTACTGGCCATTCAGCTAATAAAATCATCTGCATTCGGGCCAGGGAATTATCTGACGAATTCATCTGCTTATCGAGCAATAAAATGGCCCCGGCGTCCTCTCCCCGTTACCGATGCTATCTCTGGCCGTCTTCTTCCCTCTTCTTCTTCTTCCTCCTCGTCCTCTACATCTCGCGTAGGTGCCTAGACACATTGTGGCGCCATGCCAGCCAGTCGAACCTTTCCCATACGTATGTATATGGCCGCGTGCATACACACACGCCCGCAACCACGCGCTCCCTTCTTTGCTCGCTTTTTTTCGTCCGCTCAATACGCCCGCCGCGGAGAAGACGCTCCTTACGTTCGAGCATCGGGGTCCAGTTTAATAAGGGGCCCCTCTGCGATATTTATAATCCCGCGGGGAAACTGTTTTTATAATCTTGCCTAGGAATCTCGGAGACCCGCGCGATCGTCGCGTTCCGAAATTTCTGCCTCGTTTCGCTCGCTCGCCACTGTGTCTCGGGATGCCGAAATCGATGGATTTTCTTTTCGGGGTGAAAAAGATTTTATACGATACTTTGCGAGGTGACTGTCTTTGAGGCTAGGAAGTTTAAATATACGTGTTTTATAGAAAATTCTAGATCGAAAATCGATGTTTGCCAATGATTGGAGTGTACCTAAATGCTGATTCCGTGGTGGCCGGGGAATTTCGAGCACTAAAATTCACTCGTAAAGTCAGGTATACGCCGTGCAATAAAAGGAACGTTAATTTCCTCACGTTAAAGTTATTATTTATTGATACGACGTAATCTCAGGACCGAAATCAAGGGAGACGCGCTTAGTCGGCCGATATTCACCCGAAACTCTGTGGCCAGGCGGATTCCTCCTCGGATTTTATTATCTCGATCGTTCATAAATTTCGTTACAATACAAATATAAAGTATCCACCGCCTCCGCGGTACGAAAAAGGTCGCCCTGGGTCCTGGAGGTCCTCTCGCGTGTAGCATTGTCATCGTCCGGCCAGCTTTTCAATAATCAATTATACGACATTAAACTCGCGTATTTACGAACCCCACCTCCTCCCCCCATCGAAAGAACTGCATTTTAAAATCTCGACAGCTGGCCACGTCCTGGTTCCATCAGCAATTAAATCCTTCTCTTTCCAACCGACGTGACGAAAAAACGGGAACAGGTAGTTCGCGGTGCGAATAAACCAGACAGTCTTCTAATATACCGCATCGTCAATATATTTCGGATCTTTGCAAAACAAATATTATAATATGATACAGGTATGGTCGATGATAGAGAGGCTCTCTCTCCTCCGCCAACCTAAAGCATGTACACAACGAAAAAATAATAATCATTACAATAATCGTTAATAATCGCCTATCGTTGCCCTAAACTTCTCTCTCGTATTTACAGGTTATCACACATAAGAAAAAGTCGTAGTACATATTTTACAACGGGTACAACCGCGTTAGCGTCCATCGCCTCTCCGACATATCCGCGATTTCGATAAATCTGACTATAATATATTTACAGTGATGTCGATAAAGTCCTCCGGTCGCGGGGGAGTTGCGTAGACATCGCCGAGCGCTCTCCGCTTTCGGTTACTATCGACGCTTTAATTAGTACTCGGGTCCATGAGAAGCGCGTTCGATTGGTCGTGCTCCGAAGGAACAATTAAAGCCCGGACTGGCCGAGCCGCTCTCTCCCCGATTGATAAATCGAGGCACGAACCTGGCCGGGGTTATGTGAATCCGCCGGGGTGAATTGCTTCACTTAATTCGCAACGCCGACAATACCGGAGCATTCCTCTTTTCCCGTGCTCAAGAACGCGTGACACACACCTCTCTCTCTCTCTCTGCAATCATTCTCCCACGTCGTGGTAGCGCGATAGCGTCAGGTGATTTAGGCTAATTGTATTTACAATCGCACCTCGCTGAGCGGAGGTATATAACATTCTTTTTGGTTCATCCCGAAGTTCGATGTTTATGGTACACAATCTTCGTAAGCATCCTCGTTCACGGTCGGTGGGCCCAGAAATTGTATCCCCAACGCTGTTGGAACACGTCCCTCCTATCGGGCTATCGATGCTCGCTGGAGACCGCGGCGCGGATACCTGTGCGCGAGGCGAAAATAAATACTAATGACAGTCTAATGATGTGTCGGTTTCCGTTTAACTTTGGTCGCAAGTGTAGTCCCTACTTTTCGCAAGAATTCCTTGATGTGGTCGATTCTACGAGTCGAAGCAAAGAAGCTGAATGACAGCACCGATCCTCCAAGATCCCCTGGCGGTTGTTCAGCTTCAAGTCCTCTTCTTGCTTCGCACAACCATCGACTCCTAATAGAACGAGGCACTGAGGGACACCCATCACCATCACCTTCCGAGTCCGTGTCCCATCGAAGCCAGGCTGTTCCAAGGTCCCGGTGCTTCTGGAACATCGTCCGGTGACTTGTCTCGCGTGGTCAGAGTCGAGTGATTGTCGTCCGTGTGTCCTTTCGACCGAAGGCCCACGCGTACGTGGCCTGACTGCAGCTCCCATCGTCATTGGTGGACGTAGGGTGGATCTCGTTCGAAGGACTGCACCGTGGTCCGTGGCCGTTGGTCAGGAACTAGTAGGCAGTCGCCTGGTGATGCATCAGCGGGTTGAAGTGGTGCGGGCCAAGGTGATGGGGCGGCGGAGGTCCTGGCAGAGGACTGTGCTGAGGGCCTACCGTCGGCGGCTGACAGACGTACCATTCCGTCAGCTCTGGCCCTCGGGTCGAAGGATGACTCGACGGTGGGTTGGCCGCGGTGGTTGTCGGGATAACTGGAGGCGGCTGAGGAGACTCCGTGTGCCCGGTCACGGACAAGCTACCCCCGCTGCTGCTGCTCTCTTCACCCTCGCTCTCGTAGCCCCCTCCTATCTTGCCTTCGCCCAGGGTCATGCCGTGCACCTGGAACAAGAGGCGGAGCCTAACGTTAGATTCGAACGGGAAATTTCGTGGCCCTCGAGCCGCTTTCTCGAGGGGTAGACCATACTGTCGTGGAATAGAGACTTGGGGAGGTTGCAGTGCGCGAAGTCGATGTTGGGAGTCTGAAGAGCTATTCTGATAGGAGATTGGAGAAGGATGTTTTAAGAATTTCATCGTGGATCCTTGATCCTGCGATAAGGGTATCAGTGAAGCTGAAAGGGCTACGTTTCCCGGCGCAAAGTGTCGTGCCCCCCTGAATCCCCGGAACCCCGACGGTACGTTCTCGAACATGAAAGAAACCATAAATCCTAGCCGCGCGGTCTTAATTTACTTTTCCACGGGTCGTGGAGCGATCGACGGCGCGCGTCCCGACGTGTAGCCGGCAGAAAACGCAGCTAGTCGTATTTGATCGCCGTAAGTTATCGCTTCGGAGATCGGGGGAATCACGAGCAAAAGGAGCGGAAGGCGCGTTGGCAGAACCAAAGAGGAAGCCCGGAGGATCAGGGAGAGCGGGGATCAAGGCTCCGTTTCCCGTCTCCATCTCTCCCTGCCGGTCCTTCGTTCATAATTCAGTGAGCAAATCTCGACGACTGCCTTCCGCGAATCACGGCCGGCGAAAAGCGTGGAGAAGCGAAAGGCGCTCTCAGTTCCTATCCTCGGAACCTATCGCGCACGTATCTCGGGAGTTGGCTTTTGGACGGTTTGCTGCCTCTCCCTCACCGCCCCCCCCCCCCTCCGCTCTTTATCTCTCTCCCGCGCTCTGTGCCACGGATAATTTCCTATTAAGATTCCGTGGCCGTTCGTGCATGAACCTCGCCTAACGCCGAGATACCTTCTTCCCACAGGCCGCTTTTTTTTGCCCGGTCCCCCCGGTGTCTACCGGCGTTCCCTAGCGTGAAACGAAACGGCAAACACGCGGGCCCGATCTTCTCGATACAGCTCGACACGCGTTATGAAAATCGCCAGCGACACGCTGCGATGATTCACGGCCCTCGGGGAGGAAACGCGGCGGCTCGCGCGGCGACCGGCCAGCCGGGCCAATTAGCGCGGCTATTTATGCAAATTCGATCCCCGTGGAAATGGAGTAACGGAGCCCCGGGAACGGAACTGCGAATGGAAACTGGGAAATGTCGTCGGGGGAATGGCTCCGGACTGGTCTAACGATTCCAATTGCGGACGTACCTTCATATGCTTGCGCAACGAGCTGGGATGGGTGTAGGACTTGTCGCAGCCGGAGACTCGACAATTGTAAGGCTTGTCGGACGTGTGGACGTGACTGTGCTTCTTGCGATCGCTGCTGTTCGCGAACCGCCTCTCGCAGCCGGAGTACTCGCACTTGAACGGTTTCTCGCCTGGAAGAAAAGAAGACAGGGAATTAATGACTGTGTAATTGAGACGGTACACTATGTTCGCGGCCGTTGAGGAACGATAATTGAAAGCCGGCCTCGCAGCTCCAGCGAACACATAGGCGTGTAAATAGCTGCAAACACAAGTACATACATGGTCGATAGATTTTAGAGCCAATTCCGCCCGTGAAAGGTGCGAGTCTAGATCTCTATCAGCGTTTTCCAATCACCCTTTGCGAGCAACTCGAGCGACTTCTCCAAGATCGCGAGATACGATAGCGAAAAGAGCTGCTCCGCTCTCGAGGAGCATACGCATCCCATAGGTATTCTAGCGGTCGCGTGTTTTTACATTCCGCTAACGGTGAATCTCGGGACTCAAGCCGCTACTACTACTTCCCCTATGTTTTCTTCCCATCTCTACCCCCGGCTTGGTGGTGGAAGGAGAGGGCGAAGTTGGCCACCATTTTCCCCATAAAAAATCCGCCAAGTTTGCGCTTCCTGTTCGCGCGTCTCCGCACTTCTCGGAGAGAGCGCCAGGAGGAAGCCCCGGAAAAAGGGAGTCGACGTAGGGCCGAGGGGGGGGGGGAGGGTGCGAGCCGACGGTAAAATATATTCCAGTCAACTTCCGGTGGAAATAAATAAGAGTCACGCCACACGGTCTCGTTGCGCCCCGACGACGGCGGCCATTCGTGTGCAGGGGACCTTATCTCTCGATATCTCTCTGCTCTCTCGCCCCCAGGGCGAAGAGGAGCCGCCGCCGCCGCCAACGGGGCGAAAGAGAGTGCGTTCCACCGTTGCTCTCATCAAGATTACCAGAAATCATGATGAAACGGTCCGCGATACGATGTAATCGCGTTCGAGCCCCGCGAGCTTTTCCTCCCTTGCCCTGGGGAAAATATTTTTCCTGCTCTTCCCCTGTCCCGACCCGCCCCCTTTGATCCTCTTCACTCTCTGCGCACGCTAATTGTATCGTTCGCATGCAGAAAGTTCCGGTGGAAGGTGCACCCCCTTCGTTTCCCCTTGGGCGAAATTTCGAGGGCGGAATCAACGCGTTTTCGACTTTGGTGGCGGTGCTTTCGTTATTCCGAGTTGAACTGGAAGGATCATATATAAGTTCACTATCTTCCATCAGAGAAATTTACAATTTTTCATCCCCTACTGTCCTCCATCCACAATGGACTCAAGCTAGTTCGTGATTTCATAAACACGCTCCAGTGCGTCTCTTTTCTTTCGCGTCTAATGATCGTTGCGCGTAGCCAGACGGCGCAATCTACTTTTTCTCGAACGGGTGGAAAGGCTAGCTGGAGTTATTAATGCGATCGGCCTGCATCGCGTGGAAAGTCCCGGCGTGTCGGGCGCGACTGGCGACAAAGAAGCGTGGTAAGTTTTCGCGGCTCGTACGTAGGCGACGTCGTTATTCATCTCACGTGTGAAAAGCGCGATAACATTGCCATGTTCCCCCCCTGGTGACGTATCACCACCGACACAGATTATATTTAAATCGCTGGTACGTGGACTGCGGGTACTTACGGCAGCGCCGTCATAAGAAGGCGTCTTAAATATTTATGAACCTGGAAAGATAGCGGGCCCGCGCGTGGTGGTGTCGCCAGGCTTATCTGACGTTTCACATGACTGTGCTTCAAATTCCGGTCCTCGCTACCGCGCCACGGACACGTCGATGCCTGGCAATTCACCTTCGCGAATGTTTGATTTACATCCTATTCGCGCTTAGACACACCGATCACCTTCTACGGAAAAACTCGGAATTATATCGTCCCACTTCGACTGCAATTCCCGTCATCGTTCCACGATCTATCAGGCATTAATTGCTACTCTTTGAAAAGGATATGGACGCCCTGATTCTAGTTTATTACTTAAAACCATCAGAGATACGATTCGTCCCGGGATCGCCCACTAAACTCGACAGGATTGGCGATGTTTCCGAGGCTGAAGGAGGACGTTGCACGCGACAGGGCCCGAGCGATAATGTTCGGTATCGATATCCCACGCGCCTCGGGCCGATCACCTCGTTCCGCTCGATTCATCGCGGATCGTCTCCACCCACCGATTCGCACCTCCTCGAGGGAGCCTCTGCTCGGGCCAATGGTGGGACGAGGGCTCCAAAGCGAGGTGCCAACGACGCCTGGTTATCCCCCATGGCCGTTGCATGAAAGGAGAGGACGCGTCCCCGGGGCTCTGTGGCGCGCTCCTTCCAAAAACGGGACGATTAATAACTTTTCAAATCTGTCCCAGGCAGGGTCGTGAGCCCGCCGGGGCCGCTTCGGTAGCGAGCAACGTTGGCAAATAAATAGCAGATAAATAAAAGCTCGCGTCTCTCCTACGTCGTGCATTCTGTCGTGCGCGCGGGGTTGCGTGTGCAGATGGCAACAATATGCCGTGAAATATTGCCCCCGTTGGTCGTGTGCGAGGAGCGGCGGGCCCCGTGTGCGTGGCCTTCTCCTATAGGAAGACGCTCCGCTGCACACGTGCGCACACCAGACGAGATATCGTCCTGCGTGTCTCGCCTCTTTACCTGCATACGCGACAGGATTCTTCGGGCAAGGGAGGCTTAGCCGGGCAAGGAAGTTCGGACGCGCTCCAAGGACTCTACGAAGATTTCATTGATTTCACTGCTAGCACGCTGAAAGATAGCGAAGTTTCCGTATCCTCCGCAGGAGGGATTCAGTGCTGGTAATTGCCTGGTTAATGAGAGCGAGGCGGCACGAAGTTATAAATTGAAGTTTACAAGCGAAGTTATCTTCGGGGCTTCCACCATGATAGACACACGTTGCGAGCTTCTTAAACTTTATTCAGACCTTCAGCCAACCGCGTTGAAGGTTGCCAAGGATGCGTACTTAGCCAGCAGGCACTTCTGTTGCGTCTCTAATCCTGCAACCGACCACTAGCCACTTATTTCGGAATATTACTCCAGAATTCAAACACAGTCGCGCGTACGCGTTCGTGAAAGCGTACCGTTGTATGGGGAAGCAGAAACGCGGAGCGCACACACACGGGGGACGGTACAAACTCGAGATTCATGGTGCGGCGGGGTTAGAATGTGTAGCGTGGAGCAGCGAGAAGGGAGCCCCGAAGAGCGGTTCCCGAAGGGCAGTGTAGGCACCGTGTTATGACTTTCAGAATGGGGAGGCACAATGGCCCAGATCCGCGCCGGATAAAATAGTTATTATAATCGTTTTGGCTACGGCTCGGATCGAACAGAGAGAGAAAGGAGAGCACATGCGCGCGGACGCGCGTGTGCGTTTCAATCCGTGCACGCCGCGTATTTCGAGATTCACGATCCCGGCCGTGTCCCGAATCCAGATACTCTCCAAATAGAAGACGATAATGCGCCGGCGACCGGATCAGAGAAATACCGATGCTAATCGGGAGTCGAATGTGTTCTCGTAGCCGAGGGTTCATAGGTCTCGGAGAGACAATTAACAGGGGCTAAGAGAAGAATGTAGAATATGGAGCACTTGCTCAGCTTCCATCCCCAGGTCGGATCAGATGGAGCCGAGGGAGCGGGACGTTTAAACGAAATTTGCAGTTTGCATCGCAGGTCGTATAATACGCAGCCCTCCCAGGGAAGATTTATTATCGATACACTTCCGTCTGTGCCAAGTCTCGGACACAGGGGCATCCGCCGGCACGGTTCGCACCTTGAAGAGCCAGTACAAAAGCAATCTAGAATTCCATCTTTCCTTGAATGCTTCTTAGTAGGAGACTCATTGAACTGCAGTTTTCGGAAAATCTCTCGAGTGATATATGGGCGTACACCATTGTGCCGGCTTTCAGCCTCTCTCTCTCTCCATCCTCCTTCCTCCTTCGAAGGATAATAGATGATTTTTCGCGACCATTATACCCGAGGAGGACACCAGGTCCCGGGGCCATCGGACATTGTTGCGAACCGTACCAGAAAACCAAACCCTCCCCACCAATCTGGGCAACCATTCGAGCAGCTTCCCTCGCCTCCGGGGCCCCGTTGCCAACCCCTATTATCGTCGCCACCTCGTGTGGATAATTTTCTTGTTATACGTTCGGCATTAGTGGAAACGGAGGAATGATCCGCGCTAGGCGCGCGTCCATGTCTCCGTCGATAAGATCCGAAAAGTCGACGAGATCGATCTTGGCACGGATTAGGACCGTGAGATATTGGATCTAGATAAGGAGGGGGGCTCGCGTTTTGTAAATTGATTGCGCCGACCCGTCGTCCCTCTTTTTCCTTACCCTGTTCCCTTTCCCTCGCCCGCGCCTGTCCTCCCCATCGCCTTCCGCCTCCACCGTGATTTTTGTCCCCGTGGCAAAAGTCGAGATCGAGATACAGATAGAGAGAAAGAGGACTCGAGATCGGAGGATCGCCCGGCCGCCTCTGGCTTATGATCGATGAGCTTTCCGTGTGGCGGTATAAAAGCCGGGATCGAAACGTGAACGTCGCGATTTAATGAAAGCTGCACGACCAACGGACACCGTGGCCCCCGGCTGGAATTAGAATCGGCTGATCGTGATTGGATAATCATCGCGCGGCCGAAAATGGAAGTGTCTGCCGCGCGCTATTCATTGCATCACGATCCTCGCCTTTTGCCGCTGCCCTCCTTGTCTCTTGTTCCTCTACGTTCGTCCAGCCGTAACAAGGGCTGACTTTCTAGTCGCGATCCTTCGAAAGTGTTGAAACTTCTTCAAGCTTCCCAACCGATCCAAGTATCCTGATCTTCCGATGTCTGTAGCTATACGAACTGCGGGAAGATTAACAGGGACAGTTGCTCGCTTACACGGAAGATCCCTTCGAAAAAAAAAAAAAAAAAAACCACCTGCCTGGAAAAAGGCGAGGAATCAAGGATGTTCCAGCGTCCATGGAAACGCTTCCGCTGTTGTGCGCCCGCAAACTAAGGGGCGAGGCCTCCGCGGGCGCGGAAAACCGGGGAAAAAGTCGAAGCAGGGGAAGAAGAGCAGGAGACGGGGCGAAAAAAAGAACCGCAAACCCGTGGGTAAACGTAACTACCGGTTGATGCGCCGATCATTCCGCCATGTTGGCTCTGAAAGGGAGAGCGCCATCGGCAGATGTTTCTTTCCCGTGGTAATTCGAGTGTTTGTCCGTTTTCCTCTCTTCCTCTCCGTCCCGAGGGCGCGGAACACCTCGTGATATACACCGCCAGGGACTCTCTATTGGATCTCCGAACATCGCCTCTCGATCACGTCGAGATAAGATAAAGGATGACCTCGGACGAAGTCCTGCTGAAAACTAGGCGTATCCTCTTGCCCCATCGATCTGGAACAGCTCGGGAAATCTCGCCAGGATCTTTCTTATCGCGCCGAGATGATACGTAGACGCTCGTGCTGGGATCTCGGAAGGTGATGTCGAGAATGATGAACAGGCCCTTCGATCGTGTAGAATGCTGAGACACCTCGCGTGATATTAAGTCTGAATACCACACGCCACTTTTACTCGAGGAGCGAGGGTCCACCTGGGCACAGCAGGAATGCAGAATGCCAAGCGGACCTTGATACCCCGAATCGAGGAAGCTTTTCCTTCTGGTGCGCCCAGCCCGGCGATCCGGTTCTCGGCGCGGTGGCATCGTTCCGAAAAATCGCCAGGGAATCTTGATTTCTCGAAAATTCGGTAGCCCAGTGTCCTGCACGTAGGTGCAGTTTAGAGTCGTATATCCTTGCCCGTTATCTGAGTCGGGATGCTACCGTTGCGAGGCCACTCGCACACGGGTCCGGGGGCTTCTCTCTCGTTCCCTCTCGCCGGTTTACACGACGTTTATACGTGTTTATGTAAACTCCAGGCCACGGAGCACACGTGTTGCTGCTGCGGTTGCCTCTGTCGCTGGCAACTAATCTTCTCTTCCCCGTGCCTCACTCTCTTCCTCTCTCCGGCATCGGGCCCCTCCGCTCCGCTCCTCTCTCGCTCGGCAGTCAGATCAAACTCTGAGATTTTCAGAAACTGCCGGCATAAAAGATAGGGGCGCCATGGGCCACGGTATGCCGCTGCCCATCTAGAGTTACCAGGGTCGGGGTACACCGGGTCCTTCCATCGACCGCGTGAAAACAGAAAATCCCGGGGACTAGGGTTTCACGGTGGTTCTCGGCTGGAGTTGATTACACGAGAATTGATACTTTGATCGAAATTTCGGGGTCAGGGGGTCGAGCCTCCACCGGCATACAATGTACGAATGTTCACACGTTTATTACCAGGAATGTAGATCCACCGTTGATCCTGCTGGGGTTGTCTGAAATCGCCTCCCAAATTGCAGGTCTCCGCTTGGAGTTACATTAACGACATTACTCGTAATCTGACACGCCAGGACGTCGACGGGGCGGAGAAAGTGGTTGGAGAGATTATCGGAGCAAGCAACTATTTCCCTGGCTACCGTACGCGGCCCTGGCCGGCCCTCCCCGTATGCAAAACGCGCGTTATTTATTCGTGGAAGGTGGCATTTTTTTGGACACTGACCAGCGCGTATATAGTTGTCACGCCGCCTCGTATCTTTGCACCGATCTACCATAATTGAATGTCCTCGCTGCGAGAGAGAGACGCTAGGGCGGCTGGGTCTCTTCGCGACGTGTTGCTCGCGGTACAGGGGTACCCTCGCGATATGGTAACCGAGAAGTTTGTCATCGGTTAACTAGTGCCTAGCCGGGATGCTTTCTCGCCGGAAGATCGTGAATCCAGGCACTCGAATCTCCAAATATCGCGAGCCACCGCATGCGTCGCAGTCCCTCCTATCGCACGGATTCATCTGACCGTGGATCGGTTGGTAAACGGTTTCCAAAGCAGTCGAAACGCCAATATCGAAGCGTGCCCCTCGACGCGCAGGTACACAAACAGCGGCAGCGGAGTTCGAGGGCCCTCGAAGGCCGGCATTGAGGAGCAAAGTATTAGGTGCGCGCCCTTATCCCCCCATTCAACAGCCACTGAAAGTCTCGTCAACTTTTGCACGGGCCACAGAGAAAACAGCAAACAGATTTCGCCGTGCTGTTCGGCCAGCGTTCCCTCTCTGTCGCCCCTTAGGCGGAAAGAGGGTTGCTGCACGCCGGCGAAGTTCGCCCCGCTTTGTTGCATCTTTGTGCACCGGTGCTAAACGGCAGAAGAGCCAGCGAGAAGGACGGATACGTGGCAGCCACTGGGCACGGGGAAACGGGAGAAAGAGACGGTGGGAAGCCGCTTGTTAGAGGCCCCATTGTCCGGGCCAGAAGATTTTTCCGAAAGGAACTTTTCGTCCTCGATTCGAGTCGGCGAAAAGGTTGCAGCGCTGATCGACGACGAGAACTTTTCACTGTAGCCGGCACAGAGGAAGCGGGAGAGAATGAGAGTGGGAGAGAGAGAGAGTGTAAGAGGGCCAGTGGCCGGGGAGGGAATAAGAGGGAGTAATCGGTCAAAAGAAAACGTCGGCAGATTAGCATTTCAGGTTTTGAGAACCGGAACGAATTGTGTTTCGAGTGCTGCCGTACGCGTACACGTACACGGCTACTTAGGCCCTCTTCTGTCGCTCTTACCCCTCGACAGCCTTCGTTTAGCCGTCCCTTGTGTCGCGGTCCGCTTTGTATTTCGCTTTGAATTTCGTATCACCGCTTTTCTCGGCCTCTCGACGCCTCCCATCGTCACCGAATCTTCGCGCCAACTGGCGATTACTTTGAATTTCTCAAGTGGCCTGATTAGTGGCGGGAAAACACACGTAGCGATTGATACACCACTCGGGTGCCTTGCTGTCTTCCTTGCTTTCACAATTCCTCCGGTTTCTCAAGCTGATATCGGAGGTCAAGGGTGACAGCGGCAGGCGCGAAGGAGCTTCCTCCCCCAAGGTCGGAACTCTTTGGAAAACTTTCAATCCGCCTCTCTTCTTCCCCTCTGTTTCCATGGAAAGGCCACGCCAAGTACCCTCGAAGGCGTCAAGAAGGAAGTTGATGATTTACGCGCGGCCAGGATTAAGTGGGGAGGCCTCGCGCGATACTCGAGGGCGTATAAAGGGAGACGAGGACCCAGCGGGGAGGACCTAACGAGAGCAAGGGGGAGGAAAGAAGATGCATCGAGTTACCAGGTAACCGCGAGTCGCACGCTTCCAGGAGGCGATGCTTTATCGAACGATGTAAATTCACCCGCTTTCTTTATCGCGCTGCTTTTATTTGATCCTCCGCCGAGGATTAAATCGCGCAAGAAACGGGAAAACACTGATGGGAACCTGCGTCTGGGTAAATGATTCAGGATCGTCTTAAATCATCCTCCCGCGGATTCCATCTGGAAAAGCTACTTAAAAGCAAAACGCACCCTGCGATTTAAAGGTTCTTGAATATCCTTGAACGTGAGTTTGGAATTTCCGAACGGGGATGATGCTCGAAACAATGCGAAGGGCGATCGTGGAACGCCGAATTAAACGCACTTTAGTCACGGTTAATTTGGTTAGCCGACGTTTAGTCATTAATAGATGCTGGCGCAAGATCGATCGGTATTTATTGACTGCCGATGACTCGACGTTCTCTCGCGGACGAGCCGTGGAGATCCTCGACGAACTTTCGTCTCCACCTCCGTTCTGCCTCGCCCCTCTGCGCGTCTCGTTGCGCGATCGGTCCCTGGGGAACCTTCTCGAGGTTGACGCGGCACTCTGGCCCGGCTGGTTTTCGTGTGTGGGCCAGTTTTAGGCTTATTAATGAACGGGCCCAGGGCTGCTCTAACGATTAGACACAGGGCGTGGCGAAAAGATTGCTAAATCAGATCGCGTCCCAGGCCGCAGCCTGCGGCCGTATTATCGTTCTGGCTATTAAGCGGATATCCATCGACACTCTCTCGCGGATCGATCGATTGTTCCGACTCGAGCCGATCGACAGTCCCAGCAGCTCGTAGCCGACGCGTCTTCCTCTTCTAATTAAGATGTAATCATCTACGGTCAATGTTTCATCAACTGGAGTTATAGCTGGGGAATATACAAACTCATCGGGGCATCCAAGCTGTGGTAACACTTCATGTGTACCACGGGCTCGCTCGTCCGTATCATTTCTCGTACCAGAATACTGCCTACTCGAGACACAAGCGGAGAGTCAATTAAACATCACACCTCGAAGGTGATTTAAACTCAATTTCCCGCCCATTCTCCACACCCCGCACCCCTATTGTCGGCAAATATTCCACCCCCACCCCATCCCCCAAACAAGAGCGCAAATAAAGGGTCCCAGAATCGCGCGCCGGAAGGGACTCACAATCGGGAGCCTAGCGTCCAGGATCACCAGCCCACTCCCCCTTCGAAACGCAATCCGAGGACGCGTTCCCGTCCGGTGAATCGCGGACTCCTCGTCGCTGGTCGCCCCATAAAGGGTGAGAGACACGGAACGGCCCTCGTCCAGAGAGGAAAGGGGGCCAATCGGCGAACGCGAAGGGGGAAGGATCGGGCCGATGGGGATCGCGTAGTGGGAGAGAACATAATGTTTCCCACAGCGCGAGGAGTTGTATATTTTACGATATGGCGAGCAATTTGACATCTCGCGCGAGGCATAATTCACGCCCGTGTGCAGGCCGTGCGTGGCCTGGCCCTCGCCACCCTCCTACGTTCGCAGTGATAGGGCCCCCGGAGAACGGGGGACAGAGAGGGCTGAGAGTTGGATCGGGAGTGTGTGCGTGCATCGACGCCGGTAGAACACGCGAGACCGTATGAAGGATAGCTGTGCACGCGTGCACACGCATCGGCGGACAGGTACGCGCGCGTCCGACCGCATCGAAACCATTAGAGGCTGAGAGCTCTTCGTAAATATAACGTGGACGGCCGCGCTATCCTTCGATTCCGTCTCTTCCTCCTCCCCATTCTTTCGCCACAGTCTTCCAGCACTCTCGCTCCTCTCTCCTTCGTCCTTTTTCGCCCACTTTTCATATTTTTCATCGGAGGCATTCCCCTGGTCCCACGTCGGAAAGAGGCGTGTTCGATCTCTCCCCGGAGGCTCGTTCCGTTTGTCCTCCGACCGGGGGTTAATTGATTGTTAATTATTCCGCGCCCTGATTAACGGAGCAGAGGATTCTCGTTTAGGGGAGCGAACGGTGTCGGCCGGCGTGGAATTTCGTGGAACTGTGGGCCGTGAAATATGGTTGATGCGCTCCAAGAAAATGTTGGCTTGCACGCGGAAGCTTTGATTCGATCTCTCGGCTGGCTTTTCATTTATTCCTGTCCGTTCGACCGGCCTTTTTATCGTTGATATTCCGTTGGCGTGTTCCGGTGTCGTTTCACGCTGGAATTTTATTTATCGGGACCTTCCGCTATCTGACGCTCCCGTGTTCCCTTTGAAGCGTTTTTGCGCCCGCCAGTGATCAATGTTTCGCGGCGTCAAAGTGAGAGGCCCCCGATATTCGGTATTTCGAAAGGCTGGAGAGGAGCGGAGTTCACAGGGTGCCTCGGGTCGAAAAATTCGAGTGACGTCGGCGGGTTCTGGCGATTCCCCCGCGGGATTCACACGGAGCCAGCTGGATCTTCGATCCCAGTCCACCGTGTGCCCGTGGTTTTACCGTTCCCCGGGCTAAAGCATCCTAATTAGCCGCGAACAATACGCAATCTGCCGGATCTATACGCGGCAACGAGTGATTCTTGGTGTTTGCTAACAACCCATTCTACTCATTGTACCGCGCTAGGCTATAAATCCTCTGAGCGCGACCGCTAACGCGTACAGCGATTTTAACATGTGTACGAACTCGCTCGATTGTTATCTCCCGCTTGACGCCGTAATTTCCACCGAACGGAGCCCCCTCGCCGGTGGATCTGTTGTACATTTTTCCGACATCGATCTGATCTCCTCGGTCCCGTGTGCTTTCGCCCTCTCTGTATTAGCGAGACGCCATCGGTTTTCAGGCCTAAACGCGATCTTGCGCTGGCGTCAAGATCGCGTCAGAATATCGTACGAGAAAATTATAACGTGGCCCCTGATAATTCCTCCGCGCGAGGGCACACGGCGTCGGGTTACGAAATTAAATTATAATACGATGTGGCCGACGGGGGCCCACCACGCGTATACCGACGGTTCTTGACGGGCCCTTCAGGTCAGTCCTCCAGGATCCCGTGGGACAGAGAACAGAAGGAGCCACTCTCTCGACGAGTTTCTCCGATTAAGGGCTCGCGGAGCCACACACCAGGCTACTTGGAGCGAGTTCCAGAACGTAGGGCCACATACTTCTTCGCGTGTCCCGACCGACTCGCGAAATTAATTAAACTAGCAGTTCCACCAGCGACGAATTATGCCCACCTGCGACTACTTACATAATTGATCCAGCCCCCGGGCAATAATTCGTCCCCGCTGCGATCTAGATAAGCCCTGTTCTTTACGAACTAGATTCGTGACATTCTTGGGATGCCCCGTTCCCCGTATTCGTGGAATTCCAACCAATTCTACAGCGGGATGATTTTGGAGTATAGATACTTGGAGATGGCTAAGTTTATGCATCGGTCTGATACATAGACGCGCGAGGGTTTTTATAGAAAGTTGACGTCGAGGAGGATATCTAGGTGACATGGCGGGGGGGGGGGGGGAATGGAGCGAAAGTGAGGTCCCACGATCGTCAGGAGCAGCGCCAAAAGTCGGAGGAGCTGACCGTCCCTGCGTGCGCCTCGCACTAACGACCTATGTAAATGTTCTATCTGTTATCCTTGTCCCTTATCATTTTATCCTCCTCCGCCAGCGATTCCAGCGCGGTGGAAAAGAGGGAAAGAGGGACAGAGAGGGGTAATCGAAGGGAGGAGAGGCTCGAAGAGGAGAGAAGAGGGTCCCGGCATTCCAGAGCCCGGTCTCGACCCGCGACCCTCGCCCCCTAAATCATCCACCGCAGCTAGGCCGCAATTCCGTTTTGTTTTCTCCGCTCTTCTCCTCGTTCCTTCCTTTTTTTCACTCCCTTCGTATCTCTCCCTTCCCCCTCTTTTTTCTCTCTCTCTCTCTCTCTCTCTGCTTTCTTTTTTATTTATCCCTCCCCCTTTTTCGACCTTTCCTACCAGACCACGGAGACAACCGCCGGACCCTTCTTCTTCGTCGTCGTCGTCTTCTTCTTCTACATCTCCGTCCACGGCGAGATTTGACGAGGAGAACTCTGTGGGAAAAACGTCCCGGCCGATGACGACACGGTTCGACTCGACCTTTGACTCCAACCACGAGGCTTGATGAAACGGGACACATGGGTGTCGTCTTCTCGAACACACCGGACAGGTCTCGATCGGTGTGTCTAATCGTGCGTTGGCATAACACGCTACGAATTGCTGCGCCTATGAATGGAATCTATTCGGACACCTCTCGCATAACCGTAGAAACCGGAACGATCATATCCCTGAGAACGGAGTGCACAGAATGATCAGTCTACTTCTCCCTCGCCTGTTCGTACAAAAACGCCAAGTGGGAGAGTCCAATTTCAAGGTACGAGGGAGGGTCGACGCCACAGAGCCGCACGAGAAACTAGAAACACCCAAACACCACGGAAGCGCCCACCACCCTCTCCGGTTCCGAGTATCGTAAACGATACGCCTATTCTTCGCCTACCCGACACGGAATAGCTGGAAAGTTCTCGCGAACCCGATGATCCGGATACCTGGTGTCCCGTGGCATTGAGGTACGCGCGAAAGAAGCGCGTGCAAAAGCAGCCCGGGGCCCCTGCTCCCCTGGGGGAGGCAAGTGGAATCGCGCGCCCGAGTCGCCGCTGGCCCCCACGTTCGATGGTGGCTGGCATTTAAACGGCACAAAAGTATAATGTTACGGACACTCGATATTTTCTCGATGATCGTCATTGTGCCGCGGCCGTCTTTAGCGCGCGGCGGAACGCATTATTCCGACGGGGGCTACCGTGCCCGCGGTGGCAACCACCGACCCAACTTCGGAATGATTTACCCCGTCTTCGGTTACCCGCTCCCTCCTCGCTCATTGTTGCTCCTCTCGAGGGAAAGAGGTCCCTCGGCGACGTCCAATGACCGAATTCCCCGGGCCCGATTCGATTAGACTCGGAGTCTGTTGTGGATGGGAGAGAAAGGGTGGTCCAGGAAAATATTTGGGATTCCAGGTCGCTCGTTTTCTTCCTCCTGCTCTTTCTCTGAATCCGCTCCGTGATTTACGACTTCTCGGATGTGGAGGTTTTGGACTTTTGGTGGAGCTTGATGGGTACATTTCCTTGGCACTGGAGCGCTATCGGAGAAATAATACCCAGGTCCCGCGTTCCTACTACTCCCAATGCGATTGGTTGTGTAGAAGCGTTGGTCTAGAAATATACTTCTAGCTTCATAAACCTCTGGGGGTTTCGCGCTTTCAATGCAGCGGGGAGAGGTGAATTCTTTACAACTTAAACAGCCGGAGAGTAAGATATCACGTGTTAACGGATGCGCCCCAGCGATTATCGGTCACCCACTGGGCCGAGCAGACTTTTTCGAGGATCTTTCCAACGGTCTCCTCGCAAACAGAATAACACACGGTCACTTAGCCAGCGTTTAATTTCTCGCCGCTGTTTCCCGACGCAGAAGGCCCAGCCACGACCGTAATATCCACTCTCCCGCGTTTCACCGTCGAACCATGGAAATGGGGAGGGACGGGGGAAGAGAAAAAGTTCATCTCGAGAGCCGGAGGGAGAAGACCACGGGGTTATTTTCTTGTCGAACGGCCCATCACGCTGGAAGATAACCAGAAATGTTTGATTTCTTTTTCCTCCCCCCCCCCCCCTCCCGACGTCGCCGCCACCCTGCCCCTCGTTGCACCTACGCATTTACGTCAGCCCGTGGAAACTCTCGCGATAGCGGATTACGTGGACCAAACGGTGGCTGGATTCAATCCACTTTTCAAAGAAATTGTAACCGATCGCGGCGGTGTCTGACTGATGGAATAATACCGTGCTTCCGGCGTGAAGATTCTCGAGTGTTCACAGAAACCCGGCGAAATGAAATGTTGGGGGTGAGGTTGGGTAGTTTTAGAGACACCCGAGTGGGAGGAGACTTTTATTTCTGTCGAAACTCGAAAACACTTTTAGCTGAGAAGTATCTTTGCCGATGCCAAAACAATTGATATCCGCTTTCAACACTCGCGATCATCATCCCGTCTCTACCACGGTGCGTTCACACCTTTATAAAATATAGAGGAATCGATACAATCGACGATGTATGAACGATCAAGAGAACGAATCAGGTTCTGATGCACGAGCATCGTTTTCCACTAAATTGCAGGGAGATCCAGGTGCCGCGGGTGTTCCTGTTACACCGAAATCTCGGCTGTGGTAGCAGCGCGTGTCGCGTTAGCTCACAATTAGCGTCGCGCGGTTTCGAAGGCCTCTCGTCAAACTGCACCGCGTTAATGAGAAACCTGTTTGTCACGTTCACCGTTCCTTCACCGAACCGTTCATTCAGCCGGCTAGGAGGCCTAACCGTGCCCGTTCCCGCAGGCTCCTCCTCTTCAGCCTTTACTCTCGCGTGAACGATCAAACGAATCGCGTTAAAAATTATGACCGCTAGCGACGCGAACCGGCCATTCTCTTCCCGGCTACTCGCGTGGCCGGAGAATTCAATTTCCACCGCGGTACATCGTTACTCATTCAAACCAGTCGATCTTGAACCTATCATCGACCGATAGATACTAAACATAGTTTCATCAGTTTCTGGGACTTTCTCTCCGTGATTAGACGTCACTTGGAATTAGAATAGTAATCAAACGGCCCGGTTCCTCGAAATAAATGACGAAATGTACGCCGCGAATGAAGACGATTCTGCCCAGTGATCAATAAGTGTGGGGAGCGAGGCGAGCGCGTGGCCTCGTTATTTTTTCAGCTGACTGAGCCGAGAGTGGCAAAAGCCCGCAACCGCAGCTCGGGAAAGGGTGGATCGACGGGATAATTAACCAGTTCTGTTTTTGTAGAAGCCAATCAAGCCAGGCGGCCTATCTATTATCGGGCTGCATCGCGGGTTTCGCGCTGGAACCGGTGTCCCTTCGTGGTTTCGATCGGCATTGCTTGTCTATCAAGCCCCGACGCGCGCCATTAACTGTATCAACAGCCGCTTCCGCTTTCGACGGACGGGGAAAACGGGCTTCCCTGTAGATCGCGTTCTTCATTAACTCGAATGGAATGTTCCTTCGTCGCTCCTCCTTCCCCATCCACCGTCGAAAGCGATTAAACAGTTCCTAGATGCTCAGTGATCTGAGAGATGGCCTCGTTCGTAAGTCGAATTTCAGTGACCCCGAAGTGTCTTTCACTCAGCCCGTAAGGACTCGTGTTCCGTGGCATCTTACAGAAGTTCCCCAAGTTTTACGAGAAACCTTGCAGCTGATTTCCCATTCGCCAACTCCATGAAACCGCAATGAACGTTCGTCGACCGTGATTCGTAAATCCAGCCTGGTCCCCTTGAAGTCATCCTCGGCGAAATGGAGTCGTTGGATTTTAGGAGCTCGATCGCGGACAGGATCATCGACAGGTTGAAGGCGTAACATCCCGAACCGAGGCATCTGGTGTCGGGAGCGGCGAACAGTTGGGACGGTTACGATGGTCTGAAAGAGTGCCAGGGGCTACGAGCACGCGGCATTGCCCACTCTCGGCAGCTTGCTTTTGCAACAAATCTTTCAGTCTAAATCAGTTTCAAATAATATACCCGGCCCTCGGGGCTACGCGCTGCACCGCGAACAGAGCCGCAGATTTGGCGGCATGAATCCTCTTTTAATGACCCTTCGGGAACTAACAGCGTCTGGCTACTGGTACAATAAGATTTACATCGGAAAGAAACACTCGCCGGATGGGACCAGATATTTGGAGTAGCCTTCGGCTGATTATTGACACGAGACGTGCACTCGTTGAACTTTGAATATCTCTTTAGAACCTTGGAGAGTTTCTTCGAACCAAGAAATTATGAACGAAGAGATCTTCTTTAAGGGGAGAAGACCGTATAAATCGAACGAAAAATGGAAACGAAAATTTTTCCACAAACCGCTTCAAAAACATTTCAAAAATATATTTTCTCAAAGTTACAGGTCGAAATTCAACTCTGTATCGATAATATAGCCTGGTGATTCAGCGCGCCTCCGAGCGCCAAGCATAGGTACCTATTAAATCGCATTTTAAACGCGTTTTTCTCGAAACCACGTTTTCAAAATTGGCGTCGAGGATAACTCAAAAACTATTTGACCAATCAACTTCAAATTTTGCAGACTTTTAGTTCACAATATTCCTCAGAATATGAACTACAAGGTTTAACCAAATTATCAATTTTAATCACTGTTTTTAAACAAATAAAACGCGAATTTTTGGCGAAAATTACACCTAATTGTTCGAAGTTCCGCCATTTTTAAAATATGCAATTTTTTACACCATTTGTGGTTCATATTCTTACAATTGGTAGGGTAGATGTGCCATTAAATGAACACGTTCCAGAGAATGGACATTTTTTATTAAAATGGGTAAAATAAGTTATTAAAATAAGCAACTAATTAATTAGAGACTTCTTTTAATTTCTTGCTCCCTATCCAAACAATTTTTACAGCACGCGGAATCAATCACGCTGCAAACATAATTTTATAATAGTGTTCATTCATTAGCCTTAAGTGTTCGTTCATTGGTGCGTTTACCCTACATAAATTGAAAAAAAAAAAAATTATTGGTCTGTTTCACATAACTATCAGAGACGTTACAACTATCGCCGTTTTGCATCTAAATAAAAACCTATTTCAGATACTGTTCTATTTCTTTAATATTTATTATAATTTTACTGTTATAAATTTTTGTTTGCTTGTTATAATGTTAAATAAAATACCCTTCATGTTCCGAATGGATTAGCGCATTGGTATTTTTGCAAAAAATTAACACAGTACTACCTACACTGGATACGAAAAAATTTAGAGCCGTTATATTTAGTATCAAACGCAGAGTTATAAAGTCGCCCAAATCAAGCTAAGTTTGAAACAGCATAATTTCCTATCTACAGCTGCGCGGAGCGAAGACAAATTAACTGAAGTGTTCGGTGGGATGGTTATCGCGATTTCGTATCGACGTCCGCGGATACATTTTCTTCGCAACACCTCGGCAGAGCGCGTTTCCGGCAGGCTGTATCTCGTGTCACGTTCCGCGCTGTCGAAGATGAGGGAGTTACTCTGTGCTGGCCGCGATCGATGAAGGTGTGGGCGGTGGAATAACAAAGCCGCGGCATAAACAGGAACCGGAGGGTGGTTTTTTATTGGTGGCTGCTTTTCGAGGTGCAGGCGCGAAGGACTGTCCCGTCCTTATCGACCCGCGGAGGCTTATCCTTGAGCTTCTCCACGGCGTTCCCCGCGGTGACAATTCATACGGAAGCTCCCTCTTCTCAGACACCTCGTGGAAATATACTTTTCCTCGGTCCTCGATGAATCCATTCACGAAGTTAATTAACCCCCAACTCCATAGCAGCGTGAAATTGTCTTGATTTCGATAAGAAACGGATCACCTCGTCGTGTATTTAACTTGGAAAAAAGTTGCCAATAAGTGAAGGAAAAATATAGAATGCTATTCCGAGAAAGAGTATCCTTGATCAGTTTAAAGCGAAACTTTCGCAGTGTGAATCAAAGCGAGACGGTCTGATTAGATTTGCGTTAACCGACATCGATTTGCGAAAGGGACAATTGAAAGAGCCGAGCAGTTCTATAACCGGCGGATCTTTCGAAATCGTAGCATTTAACGCGTGACGACGTTAAAAGTACCGGACAATCGATCATCGTCGTCGCTTGAAAGCGCTAAAGAGTATTGCGCGCGTACCCGTCGCGTCGGCTCGAGCGGACCGCTCCTCAGACGCGTTTTTATCTCCGAATCGGGGGCCCTCGAACGAGGTGCGCTTGCCCGGCCGGTTCGATCGATCTTCCAAACAAGAAAGATTTCGATAAGTCGTCGGTACGATAATGTCGGGGTTGGCGCGCTTTTCGCGTCTTGCATCGACATCATCGTGCCTTGTCATCGCGATACTACTCGATCGGAGCGAGAAGGAAATCAGTCGGAGAATTCACCCTTCCTCGATGTAACCTGTCCGCGGAGACACCGAATTCTAGTTGTTCCAAACTGAGATTGTTAAATTAAATGAAACACGCAAGCAGGTATAAATATTCATCGATGTTAATTTCGGGGCTGTCCAATCGCGCCACGCGATGTAGGGGAGGGTTGCCTATATCGTACCACTTAAGACATTTTACGTTATATTTCACATTTGGTACTAATTTCAACGCAAATGACTATTGGATATTGTAGCTTGATCCTTTAGGCACCTACTATTATACGTTCAGAACAAATTAATTTGTTATTAATCGTTTTGTCTCATACTGTAAAAGGTACTATTTAGGCAATCGATTGCCTAAATCGTACCTCCACTAAAAATAGTATCAATAACAAATAGAGTAGAAAATATTCAACATAAAGTAATGATTATTATATAGTTACATATACATATGTATATGGATCACATACAGGCGACAATAACCTATGAATATGATATATGTACATAACCTATATAACACACGAGTTGTCAAATCCTACTGGTACGATTGTAGTGGTACGATTTAGGAAACATGGTCAATTTATTTATAAATATCAATATAAACTTTATAATGAATGAAATATGTAGGGGAGAGTCATACAGTACCGGGCAGCATACAGTACCGGCCAAAGCTAGATCTCGCTTTTAATGTTAGTTAACTGTACTACCGATGGAGAAATAAATAAATACTAGAGTCCATAGCAACATATTCCGGCGACATTCTTTTTCATTCAGTATTACCAGAGTTCTAAGCATTTATCGTTTACGCTAGTGTTTCGGACGACAAAAGTTATTTTTGTTCGCTGCGAATTACAACTTTTTTAATTCAGCGAATTATTAATCTTTATGATAAAATTCAATAAAAACAATTTATCCTCTTTTATTAAGCACAATTTGTACTGCAAATTACTTTTTTGAAATTTGATTTTTACCAACAACAGCCCAAGTTATAGTACAAAAAACTTAGAGTGGCCGGTACTGGATGACAATTTTGCGTTGGCTGCGAATTACAACTTTTTTATTCCTGCGAATTATTAATCTTTACGATAAAATTTGTGAAAAACGATTCGTCTCCTCTTATTAAGCACTATTTGCAGTACAAATTACTACTTTGAAACTTGATTTTTACCAACAGTAGCCCAAGTTACAGTACAAAAACTGAAAACGGCCGGTACTGTATGACTCTCCCCTACTTAAAATGAATGTAAAATATTCTACATTAAACCCGCGTTTAGAAAAATACAAAATTCCATTGTTTGATTATTTTCAGCTAAAATAAACTGGTAAAAACTTACATCAATCATACCTGATTTTTTAAATGTTTATAGCTAGCACAAAATAGGGCATAAGCTCAACAGGTTTTGTTTCTATTTCTTATTTCGCATTTGATATTTTTATCATCAGATGTCGTTTATATTCATTAATTACTGACAAATTGATGAGATACGATTTAAGTGACCAGTACGATATTGGCAACTCGCCCCTATCACGCGCTCCACAAGGCATTATCGATAAAATAATTTGTCTCCAATTTATTTGGAAAGCAGATTTCGAATGCGAAGAACGGGGTTCACCGTGGTTCTAGCCGCGTCACGTGCTTATCGCAGTAATGCCTCCGGCTTTCCATATTGCTCTCGCATAAATCCGATCGTGCATCTCGATTCCGATCTCGAGGCTCGTGGCCATTAGTTACGGGAGAGTTACAATGTTCCCCGGAACCGAGGTTTACGGCATCGTCGATCGTCGTCGATTTCCTAGCAGTGGCTCGCCGAGCAAATATCCTCTCGCGCTTCCTGGCACCGTTTCCTCATTTTTCTCGGCGACCTCCGCTTTTCCTCCCCCTTCTGCGTCATTCATCTTCCGTTTGCAACTCTACTTCCGCCTCTTTCCTTGCGCCATTCTCACATTTTTCCTTATTCAAGCGCTGCGGACACCCAAATTTTGACCCGGTCTTTTTTTTTTATTAACCATAATTTCAAGCATGTAAACAAAAAAGAATCGAGGAGAATTTTCGACCGTTCGAATTTCGGGATCGGTAGAAGCCATTTACTCGCGCTGGCCCTTCCCTTCCCTCTGTCTTCCTCCTCGACACGCTCGCCCCTACTTAACGCTTATTCCACAACAACCCCCGTCGACTCATCCCGTATCATCCCCTTATTCTACGCGTCTCTAACCCTCCGAAAATCCTGACCAATGGCGCACAAGCCCTGGGGGGAAACCATTGTCAATTCGACCAATCGTCACCGTTTTCGGCGTCACGCACACGCGAGATCGCCTCGACGTGTTACAAGGCTATTCTTCTTTTTTTTCACTCTCCCCCTCGCTCTATCTCTGTCCCTCTCTTTCTCCCTCTCTCTGCCCTCGAGTCTCATCCTTCTTTATCTGGTGGGAAGGGAACGCGTCTCTTTATAATGCATATCAATTTATGCCTAATGGCTGACGCCGTTCCAACCGGGTCGCATCTGCGGATTAATAAGAACGTTTCTTACGCACGAAAGTTTTAAACGATCGCCCGCACGCGAACCGATTGTCCCTTCTGCGATAGGGTGAGCCAGGAGATTGAACTTTGATCGTCAGTTCAACTCTTTGAAATAAAGATTCATTTTCCCCTGTTGGTTCAAATTGGATGAAAATTTCCTGAATCGATATGTGTTTATTATGAGTGTACCAAGGAGGACTGAATTCACATCACCTTCTTTTTGATTTTCATGACAGAAAACTTTATAGAATTCCATAATAAATTTACGAACTGTGATGATTGAATAATGTCCCAGGAAGTAGAATTTGAGTTCGTTTCGTGTCTAAGTATGGTTAACTTTGAGGATTGAATATTATATTGAGGAGGTGATCCCTGTGGGCGAATGGATTTATGAAGAAATTGAGAATTAAATTTTGTTCACATTGCTGCAAGCTTATTCCTCAATATTATATTGAGGGGGTTATCCCTGTGGGCAAATGGATTTATGAAGAAATTCAGAATTAAATTTCGTTCACATTGCTGCAAGCTTATTCCGAGTTTGTCGATATGACGGTCATGGAGGTTGTTACCTAACACGCCGGTTAATTCGCGCGGCCAAAATATTTGTCCTCGGGCTCGCGATTAAACAAAGAATTCGAGGAGAATCGCTTTTGTGCGTTGCGGGAACGCTGGCAAAGGGGGTAGGAGAGAGGCAATAAAGGGGCATCGTTGAGCGTGCACGCGCGTGAACGGGGAACACTTGGAAACAAAGCGTGAAGCCGTGCGTGGAGCGTTTTTTGAAAATGCCAATTTACCTCGAAAGGGGTTGCCAGAGGGCCACGCTCGTTCATCGACGCGCAGCTAAATGAATTTTAATTGATTTCTCTCCCGACTACGTGCACTTCAAAGCTACGCATTCGTTGATAAAATACCTTGCCATTATGCCAACAAATAGTTCGCTCGTTTATCACGGCTCTCCCTTGCATATGATTAGGGAAACTCACTTCGGTTACTTCATAATTAATCTTCAAGCCGCTTGATCTCGAGCAATTAAGCCGCGCCTGATTATAAATGAAAACGAAACTTAATCGCGAGTGATATACAGCCTCTGATACTTACAAAGGGTAGCGAGCCGATTCGCGCGTTGAGTTCGTGTGAACGGAAACTCGCGCGATCTGCAACCGTTGCCGTACTTAAATATACGATTCATCGTCCACAGTCATTAAAAACGATACAGTATTACGCTCTCCGGGGCTCCAAAGGCGCGGGGAACAAAAGGAAGACTTGAGTTGAATTCCGACTCGTGTTGAGTACAACAGAGCCTCGATAATCTCTGTTTGGCTTTAATACCATCTCTATGAAAACACGTCCTGTGTATTTCCGTCTGTATCTCTGAAGAAGATATAAAGAAAATAGACCCATTTCTATATTTACACTGTGCGCGCTGAAATTCCTCGCGTATCGTCCTCAATAACTGCCTAATACGTCGTATCAATAGTTCGACATACGATCCTGAATTCAAACTCCAATCCGCCGACCTATTCACTGATCCCTCAATTACACGCTTGCGCCAGCGACGGATACACGGCATAAAACAGAATTCCCAGGCGCCCACGCGGCAGGGGATGGCTGTCGCGAAGCCCGCGACTCCGCGAAAGCTATAAAGTCGCTTGGAGCGTGTACTCGCGCGCGAGAAACGGCGCGAACGCAAATCAAAGCTCGGCCGTCGCAGGACTAAAGAGTGCCATTAACGTCGCAGCACGGCGCGTGTACGGGCGAGCCGAAGAGCGCGTAAACGCGAGCTCGCTAGCGTATTAGCGCTGGTACAGCGACAGATGTACGCTTGGTACGCGCTAATGGATTTACGGGTCCCCTCGTTTTACGGGGCGCTGTTAAAACTGAATCGCGAGGCCCGTCCACGGAGGAATCGGCATCGAAGCGTATAGAGAAATTGGAGAAAAAAAGGGAACAGTGGAAAAGGAACCACCGCGATGTCTCCCGGGGCACGGGGCAATAAAACTACAAGGTGAAATTAGTAGTGACTGTCCAGAAAGGAATCTCGGGTAACGGCAGCCGGTCCCGAAGGGAGAGCACCTCTCCTGGACGGGCTTGGTTGGACGCCTGGCGTCTGTCCGACGGGCCCCGGCCAATGGGAACGCGGCTGGACCGTGTATAAGCATGTAAATACATTGTCGAAGGGACGCGGGCATAAAACGACACGATATATGGCCCGGTAATTTCTTAATTGCGCCCCGAAAAATTCTTGTCATCGTAAAGAGCCGGTTGATTATATTGAAACGACTGCAGGCGCCGGGGGCGTTTCGTGGTCGGGAAACGACGGGACCAAAACGAGGCAACAAGAAGGGTGAACCGGTGGGATGGAAACGGCGATGGTAACCGTTCGCGCGACTTATTTACGATATTCTGCGGATTCAACCCTTCCATCGATATCCATCGAACGATTTCCAGAGATTATTGCTCTGATGCGGTTAGGTGACTGTACCCCGCGAGTTAATAGACTCTTACCTCCCCTTCCCACGTCCGGCGACGGGGACACTATACAGGCTGATTCATGGCGTGGGATTCGGCAAGCGTTATAGGCAATTTCGAGCGTCCACGGTGGTTCGTGCTCTAGGAATGCTCGAGCCAGATTTCTGGCCATTTAGAGGCCGTTCGTTCGTGGAAACGGAGTGGCTGATTCAGATCAGCGAGTGACAGGGTTTAAAGTTTTAAAGGGGCCAGGGGTATAGTTAGAGGGAATTCGAGGCATTCCGGCGGTTGGCCGCGCGCGGTGGCCGGTTTGAAAGAAGATATCGCGAGTCGGCGGGGAAAGATCAAGATGGTGGGGCGATGAGTTGCGGAGATTAACTTTCGTGGACTCAATTGCGAGTCTTAATCCAATTCCGGCTATTGAGAGGCCCCCGTACTTAAGTCCGACTGGTGTTTAGAGTATCCCCGGGCTTTTACAGCCTCGTAGATCATCGTGTAGATTTCACTGCTCGTTACCGAAGATCCGTATCTCGGGACCCGAAGCGAGCCATTCGCTACCACAGATTCCTGCGAAGAATCTTGCTCGATCGTCCCCTAATCTACCGGCGAGCCTGCTCCTCGACCAAAACATCCGAGAAGCCAGCGGCCTAACGGTCACTGTGTCACTAGCGCCGTGCAAGTTGTACCAGAACGAGATAGTTACTCACCGGTATGTGTCCTCTTGTGGATCTTGAGGTTCTCGGACCTGGCGAACACCTTGCCGCAGCCGGGGAACGGGCAGGGGAACGGTTTCTCGCCGGTGTGCACCCTGATGTGATTGACGAGCTTGTACTTGGCCTTGAAGGCCCTGCCGTTACGCGAGCATCCCTGCCAGAAGCACGCGTGCGTGGTGCACTCGGGTCCGCCCACGTGCTCCACCGTTAGGTGCGTCACGATGTCGTGGAGGGAGTTGAAGAGTTTGCCGCAGAGCTTCCTTCCGGGCCCTGGAGCGTCCTGGTCTACCCACATGCAGGACATCTCCTGGCGTTGGCCGCCGGCTACTCCGCCGCCGCCACCGCCGCCGGCGCCGTTGCTCCTCATGTACCTGAGGAACGCGCCGTGGGGATGATGGCTGGGGTGGCTGACGGCGGGATGCTGCTGGTGGTGGATCGACGCTGGCGTGAGATGAGGCGCGCCGAGGTACTGGTGATGGGGTGGTAGCCTCGAGTCCTGGGGGTAGTGGCCAGGGTAGTGGCTTGCCGCCAGGGGATGTTGGCTGGGATGATGAGGGAACTGCTGCATCGTCGCGGCCGTGCCGTCGTGGTGCAGCGGGGTGAAGAGTCCTAGACCACTCTCGGGGGTGGTCGGGTTCGCGGTCGCGTTGAACTCGTGCTCGCGGCGCAGCAGGAAGTCGCGGGCCGCGTAGCCGGGGTGATGGCTCATGTGGTGGCCCATGTGCGGCGCCATGTGCGACGCCGGATGGGGGTGGTGAGGTGGGTAGCCTTGGGGATGGAAATGATGGTGCTGCTGGGACGGAGCTTCTCCCGGGACTGGTTGCACGCCTGGACCGGCGTCCGTGGAGGCACCCACGACATCTCCACCGCCGGGTGACAGCTTGATGCCCAGACTGGCCAGGTGGTGAGGGTGCGAGGACACGCCGTCCAAAAAAGCGTTCATCATGGTGGTCGACGGGGATGCTGCGGCCGAGAGTTCGTCAGTGGAGGAAGGCCACGATCATGTCTGACGGGAACACCTCATGGATCCGTCTGCCTTGCCACTCCGACAACTTGCGTCTTGTAAAGTTCGCAGGGGAGCAGAAGGGACGCACTTGACTATCACTGGAAAGTACACTGTCTATGGAAATACACTGTGTTTCGAGTTCACTGTTTCGTTGCTCGTCACAGAGCACGTCGCACCGTCCATACGCTCCTAGGTTCCCTACGCAAATACCGCGAGGGAGCTGTTCGTAGCACGACGGGCTCACTTGATCCAATTTCTATCGTTGCTCCAATTCATCGGGCACGCGCGTTGGGTGCCTCAGTCGCGGTGACTTCGCGCTCCGAAATCTCTATCGCGCGGGACACTAGAGCCGATGGTCCTTGCTGCTACCAAAACGTAACGATATACTATCACGGTCCCGTGGACGTTTCAATTGAACGTCAGCCTCGAGGGCAAGCTAGCTTCATCGCGTGTCGAACTTGCTCGGAAACCACTGACGACCCGGGTGTGTACCGCCGCGGCGACGGAATAGACGAGGACACGCTGACGATGACGGGCACACGACTCAACGTCAACGTCTCCAACGCACCGAACTGGGAGGGTGAAACATCCGTGGCGTTCCTTGCTGCGTTCACAGCGGGACTGAGAGTAAGGACTGGGCTCCCGCCGAGGAGCAACTCGGCCGATTTCGGCGTTTACGAACCTGCCCTCCCTCTCTCTTTCTTCCCCCTTCATCCCCCCATCACTCTCTCCTTCTCTCGCACTCTCTCGTTCCCCTCGAACCCTGCCGCTGTCCTCGTCAGGCCTCTCGCCCGGTCTCTGTTCAGCACCTGGAACAGGGGCCAGGTTCGGGCAACCTCGTGCGTCCTCGTCGACGCGTTTGCTGGAAACACCCCCTATCCCCACTGTGGCCTGTCCCACGCGGCGTGGATTTAGCCAAAGGCTCCACCACTGGTGTACGTTCCCTGGCGGATACCAGCGTCCCATTGGCGACTACGGCACCAACGGCAGACCTAACCCAGGCCTAGCAATTGGATGCCACGTCGGATGTTAAGGCCTCTCACCAATCTGACCGGTTCTCATGGGCGGGATACGGTGCAGAGCGCATGTCGCGACTCCGCCTATTCGTGAACGCCTATCGTGGGAGGATGGCCACATGGGCGTCGCGACGTCGACGCCTGACGAGCACCCTCGTGGAGTCGATGCCTTCCTCGACGTGGATCTTGCTCTTAGGGGTTGATCAGTCTTTTGGAGTGCACGACGCGCTCCATTCGTCGGGGGATGTTTCTGTCGTGATGTTGATCTCCGTGGATATTTGCAGTTAAACTGGATGAATGTTAAATTTCAAGGGGGAAACTTTTTGGAGTCAGAATACTTTGGCTTTTGAAGGAATTCGAGTTGGAGTAGTTGGAGCTTCAGCTGCCCCATTTAACGAGCTCGTGGTCCTCTTTTATCCGCGTTTATTTGCATGCATACCAGTCTCAGTTAAGCGCAATTATTGGAGGAGGCACGCCCATAAAATCCAGAGTTAATAGGGAATAAGTATTCCTCGAGCTGGCGCAATATTACTTCCTCAAGTTATGCCCGTTTCTCCGTGGAACGCCGCAAACCGTAAACGGTGGCAACGATGCGACGCGAAGGCAAAGCTCGCTGGCAGCCGCACGTTCGTGCAACGGCGGAGCTTAAGTGCGCGATTAGTCGGAAAAATATTAAAGCCAGGTTAAGAAAGGCTCGCGGTCACGCGAGCCACTCGTTTATAAATCGTACGGCGGGGGAAACGAGGTGGAAATTTCTCGGTTGACGTTTAACCCCGACGCTGTATCTGAAACTGGCCGCGGCGCCTAATCACGCGAACATTTGTTCGAGGCTCGCTTATCCAATTAACCGAGTTTACTCACTCCCGGCGGCGATTAATAATCGGTGACACGCGGCGTTTCCAGGTCTCCCCCGGTTACTTCCGCGTGAGAACCGGGCCCGCGGAAAACTTCTGCGTGGCAGAAGTTGAAAGGACGCGGAAGAGCCTCGCAGATAACTCGCCGGCGAATTAAATACTTCGATATTTCACCGTCAAAATCATTCGCGCCGTCGTTATTTCACTCGATGCTTATCTTCCACGTTCCCAGAAAATTCTCCGCGCAACGGGGGAAAGAATTGGACGCTTGATCGAGTATTCCCACCTCGTGTCCGATCGCGCCGTCGATAGGAGATTAATGGAGAAAGCATCCCGGAAACTGCACCTGTTTGTAAGTCCGAGGTCGCTCGCCGCTGCGGACAGGTAAGATGTGCCGTGAAACGCGGACGTCGTCTTGCTCCGGGGGCAGATTAGTGGGCTCTCGCGAAGAAGGAAAATTAATGGCCCTAATCCTGGCGACCTAGCGGTCGCGCCGACCATTGTAGGCCAATAAACAAATGACCTTAAAACCTGCGAGTGCCACCACAAGGCAACCCCTTCCGGGGGAAAGTTGGGGTTTTCCCATGGCTCGGTTTCATCGAATCACCTCGTCGAATTTGTCTGCACTACGGGACACCATGGCCGCGTGCTCCTTGGCCGAGACAATGGGCAAACGAAGGATGACTCGCTGAAAATTGGAAACATTTGCCCACCTTGGTCCCTCCAACGGGAGTTATATCGAATTTCCTCAGGGTTTCGCCATTTCAGCTGTAACATGCACTTGAGGTATCATTGGATTCCGTCTGGGGACTTTTAACTCGATTAAACACCGCCCCCACTGAAGCAGATTAGCAAGGTATTGTTTTGCAGTATTGTCTTAACGGTAATAAAACAGGATTACTTCGCCATTGATCCTAGAGCTACCTGCTTCTGTGGCTCGCATTTTGCTTACCTGTGTCGACAGGTTATTTACGGATCTGATGCACTATGGGCCCAATAATCTCGACCAACAAATGAAAATTCCCAATGCGTCTAATGAAAATGAATGTGGTCGAGCTGGGAACCGTTTGCGGAAATTAGCCATTGAAACTATTGTCGTACCTGTCTGTACACCGCCCTTTCCCTGGAAATGGCAATGAAAAGGGGCATTTAGAATTTCTTCGAAGCCAGCTGACAATTAACGCGCCCACTGTTGCCTCAGAATTTCGGCGGAGATTTATAGTCCCCACGTTCCTTTCCATATTCCCACAATTTTTTTGCGAATGTTTGTTAAGAAACGAAAGAGGCGTTGCCAGGTTTCTATACGCTTTCGAGGGGCATTTGTTTCACGCTGCTCCGCGCTCCGTCGTCCTCTGATTTCACGTGCTGCCATTGGATATATTAACGGAGCTTAATCATCCGCGTGAATAATGCAAACGCATCGAGTGTTTAACGGGGTGCCTCATTGTCGCTGGAAAAAATTGCGTCCCATTATGTCCGTAATGGGCACGGTGGCTGACTATTTGATATTAATAACTATCATAAAGCTCGGACTCGTGGCTCCTTCGTGCACTTAGGAGGTACATCTGAATGATGCTTTCCATCCACCTTCTGTCGCTTGCTAACAGCACGACGCATTTGTCGCACACAATCCAATCGACTGTCCGTGTGGATGCATTCACATCAGCCCTGCCCACGGACGCACGCGTCCGTCCTGCATTTTGAACTGAATTTTAGCGGCCACATTTTTATCGAGTGACGGCAACGGCAGAAACTAAACGTCCCCTCCGAGGGCAGATATTTCATTGTGTCTCGCGTCCAATTAATAATAAGTTGACCCCAAGAACTCACGGTTCACCATAGCCTGACATGAAACTTTACAGAACACTTTATCTTTTACTTTTTCGAGTTTCATTGGAAAACTGCACGGTTGTTTTAATTAATCGTTAATTGCAAGTGGAAACGGAGAAACAAAGTCATTTAGGATACTTTCAATTCTGATCTGCGTTCTGCAAACTTTATTCCCCCGCAAGCTGCAATAAAAAATGTAATAATTTTCATCGCATGCTTTAAGTATTCCTTTAAATCATACCTGTACCATCCATAAAATCAAGCGAGCCATCTAATGGCAGAAAATGTGGATTGCAGGTTCCAAATTGCACAGACCATTTTGAACTTCTATTCACAGGCTCCAAGCTTCGTTTTCTCTTAAGGCGTTATGCCTACCTGTGAGGTCTGAAAAAACATGTATATTCGGGAATTTTTGTGGGAAAAACTTGAAGGTTTTAATGAAACCTTTATCTATTCGAAAGTGTACATGTTAAACTACTTGTAGTCATTTTTGCGATGGAAAATATAAATAAATAAAAGAAATATCAGCAATCTCCCGGCAGCGATTTTTTTTCAGTAGTTTACGGTGACCACTCTAATTTTGACCTGGTTCATCTGAAATAAAAATATCCCGAGAATTTAGTTAGTATATTAGATTATCTAGTCCTTAATCGTTCATTATCCCGAAAACTTAATTTGCTATAAAATGACGACTTCTCATAGCAAAAGTATCAATTTTCGCCACAGAATCGCTCTCATGTTTCATCATTTTTCATCTGTAAAATAAAAACTACGCAACGGAAATGAAAAAACCACGATTAAGGATTTGATAATCTAATATACTAACTAAATTTGGTCGATTATTTTATTTCTGATGAACCATTTACTTAAATAAAAAACCCCTGCCGAGAGATCGCCTATAATTCCATTCTTTTTTTAGATATCGCGTTGCAAAAAAAAAACTACAATAACTTTAAAATATATACTCCCGTATATACAACCGTTTATTTAAAAGAGTCGTCAAGTTTCTAAAAAAAAATCCCGAAAATACTTGTGTTTTCAGACCATACAGGTAGGCATAACCCCCTAATTACAATAGTAATTTTTACTACCATTTTTACTGCTTTAATTCTTTCGATGGCACCATACGTTTCCACAAACCTCGCCGCTATGTCGTTCCCGAAGGGCCGGAGAAGGGGTGGTTAGAACAGTTGCTATCGCGCAAAGGAACATACCACGGACTCGTAAAACAGGTCGAGAAAAGAGGCAGGGTTATCTGTTTCGGTGCGTGAACACACGAAAACACGAGTAACCACTGGTCAACAGCGGCCCCTGCGCGAAAAGCCACATAATTGGAAATGTCGGTGTAATTTACGGGCCACTAAAGTCTTGTTACGATACGGCGAGAGCGCGCGTTTCCATTTGGCGGGGCGAAGCAGTCGAGGGACCAAAGGGGGCCGACACGCAAAACTTTGTAGATCCCGTGGTCAGATGGAAAGGAAAGAAGTGGAGCCGATCGGTATCCTAGATCTTGTCTCCAAGTCATTAGGAACATGACGATCTCTGTCGGTCGGTCTCAATGATCTCCAGCTCCTCTCGAGACACTTGATTCTCCACCCGTGGCAACTTCGGTATTCTTTCCTCGTGGTTCCTTACCTGACCTGCTGTGGATGCAAAACATGTATACACTGGGGGAATTTTATTTAGCTGAGCTCCCCTAAATTTGACTCCTGCCCAGAACATACTGTAATCGTGATAAATACGTAAGCTAAAATAGCCCGAAGGACAAGGTGGAAGTCAGGATCAAAGTAGAATCCCGACCCAAGGATGACAGAGTGGTGGGCGGCTCGAGGTGGCTGAAAGATAAGATTTCTACGAGCGATGCAAGCCGAGATAAGGGCCGATAGGTATCTGTAAGGAGGGATCGCCGACGAAAATATTAGGGAGAACGTCTGTAGTTCCCCAAACAGCTCGCGTTCAACCCCCTCTCCCCGGTGGAAAATGAAAAATCTACGGAATATGATAATAAAATTTATTTATCTTTTCCCTGGACCGTGGCCGCCGCTGGTCATTCCAGCTTGAATAACCGTGAAGATGGTGGAGGAGAAACTGACCCTGGCAGTCTGCGTAGCTCACCATCAGGAACAATGAAATATCTCCTCCCATTTTCCAGGAACGCTGAAGAAAAGAGAAATTGGACTTTAGGGGAAGGTTCGTCAACATTTATGTTTTTGAAATGATTCTTTGGAATTGCAACCTCGTATCTTGTTCTTAAACCCCTGGACCATTCAATCTTTAAATATTTTATTGTTTAAATGTAGAAGAGGTTGCATCAAAGGTTTGATGTGCTTAAATAATCGTAGGATTTTGTGAAAAATCGCAAGAAAGATGGTGGTAAGACCCCAAGAACCTCCCCCATCGATCCCCGAAGATTCGGAGGAAGTCGTGGCTGGCGAAAGCAATGTTTCTCGGGTAAGCGAAAGGGGTTCTGGCATCTAAAACAAACTCTTACCCCCAGCCGCCTTTATCCGCCGTATTTTTCGCTGACAACCTCCTTCTGGCGGCTTGATTTACGACACGCGTTTCCGAGTACGCTTGGAGAGGTGAAAAAAAAAAAAGGATAGACGGCGTAGAGGAAAACCGTTTTTGGGAAGCATTAATATTTATAGTTGAGCACGTCGCGCGGCACAGTTTTACGAGGGAATTTACAGCTACACGCGCCTTGCCACTCGCTCTTGGCGTTTTACGTTTTACGGCGCATTAGCTTGCCTAAAATCAAAGCACCATCGACTTGTCTCTGCGAAATCGATTCTTCCTTGCGCCTTGGTGCGAATCGAGCATAAAGCATCTTTGCAACGACAAGGTAGAACTGTCTCTGTTCTCGTAATCAATTTACCCACTGTTCCACGGTCAGATCGATAATCACCCTTAACGAGGGCACAGAAAACAAAAGCGACGACAGAGAGCTAGACAATTGGCGGGTGCAGCGACGGCAATAAATTCTTATTACGGGCTGAATGGATCAATTAATAAGTACATTAGTAATTCCCCGTGCCGTCGCCGATGAAAATATTGCCCGGCACAATGTGAGCAAATGCAGACCGAGGGGGAGGAAGGCGGCGGTGCGTTTTATTTTTATTCGTGTGGGATGTTTGTCCGGCCCGCGAACAAAAACGATTCGTTAGGCGACTTACCCCCACGATCGCGGGTCTTACCCCTAAAAAATGATCGTCCACCCCCCAGTGAGCAGCAGATGCAACTTCCCTGGGCTATCCCTTCGCCATAGCCGTGTAGGTGTAGGTCTACGTTCCTCCCCCGTCATATTTTCTTTCCTCATTTCTCGTTCCTCTTTTTTTCCTGTCCTACGAAATATCGTATTATTCCCCGAAGATCCCCCGATTAGCCTACCCCTATGGAAGGACCGCGATGGACATTTTCCAGGGAACAAACTCCGCCAACCACCAGAGGCATTAACACAAATTCAGGGTAGCTTGAGCGTTGTCGAAAATATTTACATAACAGCAACTGCAGTGGGTTTTATTAATTATTGATAAGTCTCTAGTGTCTCGGAGGGGGTGGAGCGTGGATGGTGCGCCCCGTGGAGGGGCTCGTGGTCCCGTACGTGCTCTGACACGAGCATCGGGGCCACGGAAGAAAAAAAAAAAAGATGGAAATGATCGTAATTACCCGGGTCCTGCGGTCGTGGAGCAGGCTAAGACAAAGGGTGCACCGTAACTCATCGGGCGGCTGCCACGCCCTACGCTCATTTTCGACATCTTGGTCACGTAGATCCAGCTCGTGCACGCCCCTGTCGTCGGCAGCTTTCCTCTCGGAGATCTCTCTCGGAGACAAGAGGGCTGATCTTGTAACCGAACGCTCATTACGCCCGAAGATGCGAGATAGGTCCTCCATCGCCTTCGTTCTTTGACCGCGCTTCCAGCCACTCCGAAATCAATGTCCCCTGGTGTAATTAACTCAATTATGCAAATCACCTTCCTTTTTTCTCTCTCCGCTGTTCGTGCCATTGTCCACGCAACCGGCGAACCTTGGGTAATTATAGGATGACTGTAACTTGGCCTGTTTAGTGAATAGCCTGTTGATTGGAGCCAGCGATGAGTCTCGTTCGTGGCAGAAGTTCTGAATGATAAGTGAGCGATATTATCGCGACCTCGACCAGCAACGCGCAACGACACGAGGATTTTTAATAAAACGTCCAGCGGTTCGTCAGTTATCCCGTATCGTTGGCGATCCTTTGTGTCTGGCGAATCAAGAACGAGAGATATTGGGTCGATTGCTACAACAAAGAAGAGTGCACTCAATCAGCCTAGGAGCATTAAGCCACGTCCTACTGCAAAGAGGACACGTCGCTACAGGGACGATCTGAATTGTCCGCGATATTTCCTAGCGCGATCAATCTTTGACGTCATCCCACCGCGCGCGCAATTACCTCAATCTACATAACCTATCCACCTCCGAACGCTAACATAAACACGACGGAATTATCCCGATTGCCGACCCGCTGTAGCTCCCCCTTCGCCAGTTACTCCGACTTCATCTTCCAATTAACCCCCCGATTCATCGAACCGCCGAAAAACACGGGCGAGTGCGATCGGGTCGTCTTCGTTACGCCGCCTCGTGGGTCCATTAAGGGACAATCGAATCTTGGCGGGCTTTCCGGGGGGACGGAAACTGGGGCTAATCTTCTTTGGAGGAATCTCGTGGCGATCGGAGTCTCGGGGCCACCGGAAAGACTGCTAATGAGAGAACAGAGGAGGAAGGGTGGACGGCGAATCGGAGATGAAAATGAATTGAGTGAATGGACTTGAAGTGCTCCCGAGTGGCGGGAAGTGAGCAACTCTGTCGAGAGAGGCCCGATTGCCCCTCTCTCGGCCGTCGCTCGTTCCGGAACATCCGACGCAATCTAGCCTGGCTAACTGGCTCGTTTCGACCGATTTCTTTCTGTACCGAGCATCTCTGCCAGCCGCAGAGTTCCGTGATGCTGGGGCACTCGTTCCTGGACCCTCGGAGCCACGATTTCCCTCCACGCGATAGAAACTGTCCTTGGTTCCCTGATGAACTACATCGACAGAGGATATTCCTAGAGAGTCCCTTGAGTCCTACGAGCAGGACCATCGAAAGGAACTTACACGGCGCACGGCACAGGTCCACGTATCGTTTCCAGCGTGTTTCAGCCAGGAACGCATTAACATTCCGCGGTGCACAGAACGCGCATAGCGATTGGTCGACCACAATAACGCTGATCGGACGTACCTGTCTGCACCATCGACAGGAGGAGAAAAGAAACGTAGAGGAAGGGAAGAGGAGAAGAAGAGAGACGGCTGGATATCGTGTGGGTGATGACTAATAGATTTCGTGCTCTGGCCCATCCATCTCGCGTTCTCGGACCTGCCTCGACACAAATCGATCTTGCCGAGGCGGTCGCGTCTACGAAACGCAGCCAGGATATCGGCTATCGATAGATAGCTCGACCCGTCCCGCTTCTTTCCCCCCCTCGATGCATTTATAACATTGGCCACGGCCCTGAACCGATCGTTCGCGAGAGACCGGGACGGTTTGTCATTATGGACGTTCCCTGGTCAGATCTTCTGTCAGACGCGGCGGAAAGCTGCTCCGGAGACTATGGGGCACTGATGGAACTACGAACCGTCTTGGATGGATCTCTTTCCAACGAGCAATAACACTTTACGTTCGATCTTCCCCCTTGCATACATTGTTCTACGATCTTGGCCTCGGTGGAATACAATGCGTTGCGTTACTCGAGAGATCGATACGCGTCTGTAGGATTTTCAATTTAAATTAGAATCTACTTCCTTTTATTCTCTCCTTCAACCGTAGTTCCGTTTTACAATCGAATCCCGATGGGAATCTGTCCACGTCTGTCCGCGATCCAGCTGCATCGATCGTATGCGCATTATACGCTTACCCCCTTGCTCAGCCGCTTTAGTCTCAATTAGCGAATTCGTATCGTCCCTCAGAATAATAAATTACAGCCGGTTAGAGCGTCTGGGCCCGGTCTCTCGTCACACGCGCCCCGAGACGCAAGAAACGCGGCTCGACGGCGGACCCGGGGAAACGGCCGGTTAAAGGAACGATAAAAATGCCGAAGCAATTTACGGCCGGGTCCCCCTCTCGCGGAATAATTGTCATCGGCGATGCCCCGTGGCACCGTGGCGCCACTCACAGCCAATTAGCCGATGCAATTAAAGAATTACGCGCCGTCGACCTGTCTTCCTCTAATCCTGAATTCCGCGGGCAGAGTTCAAGGCAGGACGTTCGTGTATCGCGAAGGACGCCCCCTCTGCCGCTGTATTCCGCCGCGTAGGAATTCCGGGGGCCCGGGGGGATCGCCCTGCTGCCCGTAAAGTCAACCCTTTACGATTTCGTCCGGCGCGTAATGTCCTAGACGTCTCCATAGTTTGTCGACGCGACGATTCGGGCTGTTTGCCCTCTGCGAGCCGCGGATGCACTTCGTTAAGGGGTATGGACTTCGTTGGGCGACGCGCCGTTGAGCTCTCGTCTGGTATTCGATGCTGGAATACGTATCTCGTTAGGGGTAGCTTCTTTGTTTCTTTTCCGAAGAGGTGTCTGATCGTTTTCGAGGATCCTACTCCTAGAATCTAGCAATCTACGCTATCTCATTCTCGAAGGAACGCGAATTTCCAGATACACCCTGTAAAAAAAACGTAGGACAAATTACGAGGCTGGATGCTGTCCCGGCAGCTCGTCCGCAAGATTTACGTACTTCAGCTTCACGGATACCAATAAATAGTCGATTCGGCGAGCGGGAACAATGCCGCTTTCCTCGCAGAAACGCTCGGCTCGGCGATCCAGCGGGGTGGAGGCGGCTGTGCCACTGCTCCTTGAAATATGGCTCGTCGTAAATATTTTTCGATGGAAATATTTTGTCACCTTTATTGCCGCGTGCTTTTTGTTTGATCGTAAATTCGGTGGCACGTCGTGTTGGTCGGGGCACAGGTACCACTATTCTGCGCGCTGTCAATATTCGAGGCGATGAATTTGAGTGGATAATTGGACTCGCGATCCAAGACCATGCTGCGACCTCGAAAGGCCACCCCTTCTTCTACCTCTTCGTTCGGGCTGGGACTTCATTAACTAGTCAGCTGAGAGATCACTGCTCAACGATATTTCTGATGTACCCTCGCTAGAATATGTTGCTTCTCCTGGCTTTGATTCCCCTATAAAAGTTTCAAAGCACTTAGATCGACAATAGGCGCAGATACGCTCCCGTCGTCTCGATTAAGAGAAAGGATTACATCTGTTCACCGTGTGGCGTGATTATCTCACCAGCAATTTATTACAGATGATAATATTCGAGCGAAATAATAAAAATACTCCGGCCAGGGTACGTCGTAAATAACGCCATCCTCGGGTAGCGAGGCTCAGGGAGGACATCAGTTTCGACAGCGTTTACGAGGGGATCGTAAGCTAAATGGTCGAAAGTGAATTCCAGGTGTATACTTTCCAAAAGTTTATGGCGCGGACAAAGGAAAGTCAGAATGGGCCGAGTGTCTCCGTCCCGGCGTGGTCTTGACTTCTGCCTGGAAATTAATTGGTCGTGATCAATATTTTATATGCGCTTTAAACTACTAGCTGCGCGGAGCATAGGCGCGCGAGGAAGCTGGTCACGTTTAGTGCGTTAATTTGGATACAACCGGGCATCGTGTCTTTACAGGAACGGCCGTAAATTCAAAGGAGCGATATTCAAAGTCAGCACGAAATAACTATTTAATTTTCAAGTGCCAGTGTACCACAATACAGGATTCACCCCGTGAATGTACACACAGTTGTCTATGGACACATAAAATGCTCGATTAAAGTGCCCACGACCCTGCATCCACCGCAACGGCCGCCCAAAATTGGTTCGCGGAGCACGCAGGATCGGTGGGCACAGAAGGGGTTGCGAACAGGACGGAGAGTCGAAGGAAGCAAAGCACGGGCTCACGCCGAGTGGGAGTGGCGTGGGTGTGTCCGACACACTAGCTCACACCATCTCCTATAAACATTACAAACACGATGTAACGACTGCCGTTCGCACGTTTTATAGGGACAGGAAGGGGGTGATCTCGGGCGAAGTTTGGCAGACCGCGAATAATGTCCTTGTTTCCCCCGCAGGGAGGCCAGCCATTCGCACCCCTTAAAATCGACTCGACGAAGGATTCACGGTGTTTACTGCTGGATAATACAGATTCTGCGTTTATATTCCACCGTCTGCGTCCACTTGCATCCCCTGGTTCTCTGCTAACTTTAGAAGACTTGCGAGTGACTCCTCTTCGATGGTCATAGCGATTGGGAAAGTTCGAACCACGGATGGTTGCGTCGTTTAAGGACGATTTCGAGGCTGGTCCTCGAGGCTCGGGCATAAATCTTGTCAGAGGCTGTGCCCAGAATGTCCAGTAGAGTGCCGTTTGCGGAACAACGCGCGGCTGCCACAAATTTCACGACGGCTGTTTACGCGGCTCGTGAAAAATGGCTTTCCTATTTACTCAGCGCGTGTGTCGGGCACATGGGCGGAAACGGGCACAATGTGTCCACACGCAACTTACCCCACGCACGGACCTGCGAGGCGAGAAGGTCCTGCCTGTTAAGGTCCTGCCGGTTAAACATGTGCAATGCGCGCTGCAGAACACCATTACAAGGGTCGATTTTTATGGTTGGGCGCGCAACGTAGGACCTCGTACCGTAGGAAATTTTAAGTGTTCGGCGCGCAATGCGCGCTGTTGCACATGTTTAACTCTGCCTTTACAGAGACTGGGATTCCCTTTTTCACGGTCGCAGCGTGAAAAAACAGCCCGCGGTACGGCAAAAGTCACGCTACTGCTACTTGACGCCGCGATTGGAATCCGAGTGGGTGTTGGAGCATTCGTGAACGAGAGTACTGTGGAGGGAAAACACTGGGGACACGTGCCCTTGTAGGATCTGTCCCTCTGTTTTACTCTGGAGAACCGGTGGTTAGAAATGAAACTGTTTCTTATTAGAGAAATTCGCGAGAATTCTGAAGGGGAATGTCACTCAAGATACGTCAGGGTATTCATGATAAATGGCAAGAGGCGAAGGAAAAGGGAACTGAAGTTCTGAAAAAGGAACGATTTACTGTTTCATTGCGTCCCAAAAACAGATGCAGCTTTTACAGCCCCTTTGCCTCGGAAAAAAAATATATAAAATTTTTTTTTTATGTTAAACGATTTTATTAAAAATGCACTAAAAACTACAAAATAATTAGTTTCTTGTACTGCAATTTCGATGGTGTTTTTTCATTTGAAATAAAATCGTGGAGCAGGCTATCTCACACAGCAATTTCATTTCGGCGCTTGATGCTGTATTAAATTGATTCATATTCTGTTATGAAAAATCCTGCTCCACGATTTTATTTAAAGTGAAAAACACCATCGAATTTGCAGTACAAGGAAAGAATTATTTTTCAGTTTTTAGTGCATTTTTAATGAAATCGTTACATAAAATTTTTTTTTTATATATTTTTTATTTTCTAGTTTTTAGTGTTTATGGTTTTACATTTCGCAGCACAGACTTCTTTTGAAATATCTTTTATTTAATTTCAAATCGCGATGCGACTAGCGAGCCGAACGCAGCGGCTTTTTGTCGTTTTCTTAAAGAACGCGAGTGGCTAATTGCAAGTCGTTTGGATTTGTGGTTATGGGTTATATTTATTGATGACTGGGTAATTTTTTCATCCGCTCGGGGTTAATTTTTTTTAAATATTGTATTGTCATCCAAACTACGCACGCCTGCAAAGTTTCAAGATAATTGGATAATTGGAAGTGGGTTAAATTTGAGTTGCCAGATTTCAACCATACAAACAAAGAAACAAAGAAACAAACAAACAGAGGATCGAAGCTGAATAAAATCGTTTAAAAGGATTGTCCACGATCTAACGTAACGAACACCTTTTCTACCGATCTCAAGGGATATCGAGGTTTTAGAAGAATTCTACTCCTAATTCCCTCCCTGCACTGATCTACTTAACTTCTTCCCCAAAATGTCAGTTCCAATCTAAGTGAACGCCAGCAACAACCAGCCTGTTGGAAAAATCTCGCCACGTTTGAAAGGCTGCCAGTCTCCAGGGATGAAAATATTTGCTGTCCCGGAAACCGAGACGTTTTCTTCGCCGGACAATGGCCTTCCTCTAATTTATAACTCTTCCATCAACCGGACGATCCCTTTGGTACCCGAGCCGAAGCATCTGCCCGCCAGAATACCGAGCGTTGTCCGTGAGGGAACGAGTCGGTCTTGCAGGCCTCGTCCGGGGCGAGCAAAGAGGGCCCAGGGTTGTTCTCGAGACGCACGAAGGAGTCCGTGGCCCAGGAATAAGAGACCGTGTCGAAAAAGCGTGGCGAATCCCTGTCGACCTAAACGAATCCGTCAAAAGCTACGGGGGGGTCCTGTTCCCGGCGACGTCGCTACGAATAAATGCGGCGTAGCTGGGGCCCCGTGGAAATTCGGGAAACGGCTGGTACGGGCCCCACGGTTTGTAGTTTTGCACACAACCACGGGCACGGGTTTATAAAGAGACGTTTCCGGGCGTTATCGAGGCCGTGAACAAGGGGGGGGGGGGGCCAGCGGCGCGCGCGCCCTGGGTTCCGCTCTAAATGGCCCTAAACGGCAAACAAATACCGTGGGTTCCGCTTCGACGAAAGTTGAGACGTCACGCGCGACGTAGAGGACCTTGGAGATCTATGGTTTCTCGCTTTAACCTTCCTCCAGCCGTGGCCCCTCGTGATTTTCCCTTCCGAGGGGTTCATACGGGATTCGGAGTTTCTCTTTCTGCGACCGGCGAACGTGGTCGCAGCGAAAGTGACGATCCGTAGTCTTCCAGATGCCGAGATACGTGGAATACTCTGTATAGGAATAATTTCTTGCGCGGATACTTTCTGAGCAGCGCTCGTACGGGGTAAGCCACTGCTGCAGCGAGCAACAACCTCCCAGTTCGTGGATCGAGATCCTTTAACGAAGCTGCTCCTTTTTACAAATTCCACGAGACGCACGACAGTGCAGCTTTTCTTCATCAGTTTTCTTCGCTCGACCAGCGTCCCGGTTCTACGTGCCTCACATTCGCGACGTGAGTGATGACGGTACGTAGGGCAACGACTATATAGCAGGTGCGTACCCCATAACGTACTCAATTACGCGTCCCCCCTGCACGATAATTAATCACGATTAATAGCGTCGAGCCCGGGGAACCGAGAAGAACTCGGGATTTATTAATCGAACGCGGCCGATTACGTTCGTAAATCAAAGACAGGCTCGGTCGTCTTTTTGCCCCTGGGAAACTTATGCGACGGTGCCTCTTCATTTATACGCCCGGCGATTATGTTTTTCGGGATAGAATCAGGGGGGGTGGGTCCATCGAAATGCAAAGTGGCCATTGTATTCGGCCCCCTAATTGTTCCCCGAGCTTTACAAAACGTGGACACCCTAGTCGACGCTGGAATTCGGTGTATCGCCGCAACCTCTGCTTGCATCTGGAGTACTTTATTACGTTTCTTACGAAATATCACCGTAAGAAGCTTCCGCGAAAGAGTTACGATAGCTGACTTACTGGGGCCCGCAATCCTCTGTCCGTAGCAATACCCTTCTCGGATCTATCTACCTAATTGGAACGTCTCTCAGACCTATTCCACTCAATTCCGTTCCCTATCCCTCACCCGTGTCCTCGGTGATCTAGCATCCCGTGCCATCGCGAGCCAACAAGTATCCCCGGCGATCGCCAAATGTTCTGATCGAGTCTGCTCGTCGCGCTGACGATCATCGACGTAGGTAAACTGGCCGCATGGAAGGAGATATTTACGCGGCCGAGGGACAGGCTTCTTGCTCGCCGGCGTCTTTTTCCGTGGCGATCACCGCGTCCCCGTGGATGACGTAGAGGACGAGAGCCTTAGGTGCGCCGGTTCGGGACATAAGTCAGCCGGTATTCAATGAGTTCGAGGAAGTTCATCCTCGGTTCTTCGCACGCGAACCGGCGTATCGACGCGAGACGACAATCGTACGCCCCGCGGGCAGCGTTCGCCACCCCGAAAAACTTGACTCCCTGGACAAGGCTGGACGGCGGGCGCGCAGGGGAACCCTGAAACGCCGGTTTTCTGGTAAAAACTCACACCGTAGCGCACCAAAATCGTTAAGGTCCACTCCATCGGCGGTTTTTTCCTTCGCCTCGCGAGTCGCCAGTTTGCACCGTGGGGAATAGAGGATGCCGGTGCACGAGCAATCGTTTACTGCGGGACGTGGCACCGCGGTCCGGGGCGAAATTGCATAAAGTGGCGCGATAATCGCGGGGGAATCAATCTTGTCGCCCCTTCCTGATCACGCCTTTTCGACGGAACAATCATCGCGGCCGTTAACGCGAATATATCGGCGAACGGCCCCGGTAATAACGACCTCTATAAAGATCGGTATCGTCTTGGGGGGGCGAACACGTGAACAGCATTAGTTCCATGTTATCGATACGCCGCGCCATAGAAAATCGCTTTCGCTTCGGCGCCGTATCGCGACGAAGCGGGCCCCCACTGCGGCGACACGGAAAATATTTTAGTAGCTCGTGTACGGAGGATGCGTTACTCGTCCTGCGCTCAGGTTAAGTCGTGATGGAATCGAATCCTGTAGATTGGATATCGAGGTAGCTCGATTAAGCTGGAGTGAAGGGTTTCCTTGGAGCGCGGTACTCGATCGGAGCTTTTACTCGGCTATTATTCAGAGTGTATGTTCGTCTTGCGGTGGCAATAATACGAGGGACCGTGGAAACGGTTTCTTTCATGTACATACGGTGCGTGAAGTCTCGGGGATACTCGCTATGCGAAGAATTTACTGGAAGGATCTTTTGAAATACCTTTACCATTAGTAATCCGTGAATTTATGAGCTCGGCTCTCCTCCCGCGCGGTGCCAGGCCCCGAAATTATTCCAAGGATCCAGCCACCGTCGAACGCCCGTGAAATGATCTACGGTCTGTTTATATTTCTCGTGATTGCAATAGAAAAGGGAGAGAGCTGAGAGGGGGAGGGCAGGTGCCTTATTTTCCATCGAGGTTAACAGATTATGAAGACGTCCGCGGGATAAATGCGCACGTATATCGCACCTGTATGCGAGCCGTTTTCCCATACGCCCTCGCCCGGCCACCTCTTTCCAGGGCGTGACTCTGAAAACCGCCGGGACCCAAACAGGCCTTTCGCCTTCGTCAGAGGAGGACGAAGAGACCGGGAGAAGCAATGGATAGGAGAGACGAGCTGCTCCCTCTCGATATAGACTCGTACAGTCTCCGTGCGGGGACCGAGTCTACCTGACTTATGGGGGCCCAACATTCGGCATTATTTATGGCCGAGTGGGTCCGAATGCTCCCAAAAGAACTCTCTCGGCATCTCCGTCCCTCTCGGCCCGCTCGGCCGCAGCTCGCGAAACGACTCGATTGCCACGCCGTTTTACTGAAATACGGAGTCGAGAGAACTCGCTGCGTGACGAATCCGTCAATGGCAACGTTTCCGTCGTTTCGAGCGGCTCTCTTGCGACATTATTTCCAAACCTGACCATTGTACGATACCTTGGACAAGATTCTCACGGGATTCGAGCACTTGGAGAGCAGTCTCCGCTCATTCACCTTAACTACGTCATCCCTCATCAAAGATCTCAAACCATTAAAAAACACCAGAGAGCTAAGAGAATTTAAAATTCCCGCAGGAAATTAAATTGGAAAAGCATGTGGTCCAAATGGACTGGCTCGCCGGCAGTCGTGGAAACGAGGAGCGCCGGTGGAATTAATTTGCCAGGTCGCGTGAAGGATGGCCGCGAGGGCCGCGTAAATTTTTTCACCGCTCTCCCTCTCGTTAACATTGTTCGCGCCTACGCGCGAGAAAACGCGCCCCAGGTGGCGCGTCACCGTTGTCAACCGGCGCTGCGTCGCGTCCAGATCGGGCGATAAAGCGGCCGCCTTTTATCGTGAAGATGAACGGAACGAGCGGTGACGAGATACGCGGCGCGGCGCACACGGGCCAATAATTGTCCGGGCAATTGGCTTGGATCGATAGCGCGCCCCCAGCGCCGATGATAAATTCCGATCAGCGAGATGACGGGACGCCGGGTGTCGCTGGATGCGTCTGCAGATTCCTCGGCAGCGATTTACATTCGGCGAGCCGTCTCGCAGGCGTTAAATGGCAGCCGGCTCCGCCGAGAGTCGCGGTGCCTGGCGATCTTATTGAATATCGATCGCAGGTAATTATTATTATTATTATTATTAAACGTCTTTATTGCACAACACAAGCAGAAAACAACGAAGAGAAAGTAAACAACGAGAAAAGCAAAGGCGATGTTCAGTCAGGGACTGTTTTTCAACTTAACCTAGGCTTAAAATACTACAGGAAAATTAATAAAGAAAAGAATACAGAACATACTGACCAGACCGCAAAGTGGGCTGTATAACATTATAACGGGTAATCCGGTTACGCGATGGTCATTAAATTGGCGGTGATTGGTATTGAATGTGCAAGCGAAGGGGGCGTGAGATTCTCCTTGAAGGGAACTGGAGTGACTCGTTTGGTGTGGCTACCTAGAATCTTTTCGTAGACGGTCATTTTCGAGGAACAACGACTCGCTAGATGATTCTCGTGGAATCGTGTGGCGCTATAAATTCTGGCCAGTGGGAGTTACGAGCGTCGAGGAGGTGTAAGTTTTGGAAATTGATCGCGAAGGCATCCGAACAGGGCAGTCGTCCCTGACCGAGTGCCTTCGACGCAGAATCCCAAACATGAGCGCTTCCGAACGGGCGACTAGGATCTCTCGGGTCAGGTAGGAATATAACGATCTCTGGGGCCTCCGCCCGGAATATAAACTGTTTCTGGGAACAGACAGTCGTATATCTTGCCGAACGACAATGCCAGAGTCAGTCACCCACTCACCCAGTTGGGCCCACCTCGATATAGACGCGTCCGTCGAAATCCGTTACGAGAAAGGAGCTGGATCGATCTTTCCTTTCCAACTGGTGCTCGATTTCTCATTCGCCAACTTTGCTGCACACTTTGGACCATTTTCCGAATCGTTATCGTGTCTAATTTTCCCTGCACTTCTTGATTACTCCGATGCAATCACGCTGGAAGAAGGCTATTGCTGAAAATAAAAATTTACAAAAGTAATTCACGATGTACGTTCTCCTAGAATTCTTCGGTAACCATGCCCTGTTCATTTATCGTTTCAGAAGCCAGTGCAGCGTCCAAAAATTCGCAGGTGTCGGAGCAGCAGAGGCCAAACGCTGTCGCAGCATCAGGAATGACTGGTCGAACTTCCCGGCATTTTATCTGGCGGTGAGTATCTTGTCGTTTGGCATTAGTGTAGCAGCGAGTCAGTCAGTGACAGATTCTTATCGGAATTCGAGGAGACACGCCGTCTCACCCGTGCTTGCTTCTTGGTCACACCTAGTCGGAGGGCTCCGTGGATCGCGTTACTTCGATCTAATCTTCTTCTTGCACCCTGCCTATGGAAACGTGTAGCTTAGGGAGTCGGATCGTTGCTCAACATTTACTACTATTAAACTGATCTGATCGAAATGGCTCTTGTATTGATCGCTGAGAACAAGCAGCAACTAAAGAACTTAACTCATCGTAGACTGATTTTTTACACACTACTGTGATTCCTTCGACTCACTTATCGCCGAGGTCCGCGGGCGTGCCTCTGGATAGCAAGCGACGATAACCGTGGTCATCGACAATAGGTCGCTAATCAGAGAAGAAAGGGGGCAAGTGATACGGCCGATCGATCCCGGCCGACAGGGAAATTAGACGAGATCGTCGTAACTGCTGCGAGATAGAAGGAAGGGATTCGATTACAATTAACTCGAACAAGCCCGCCACATTGTACCGTAACACACCCCTGTCGGCCTTGGTCACAATGATTCGTACGAAACGGGGGAGTGGAAAGGATCGAGAATACGATCGGCGAGATCTTAATGACCGCCGGGGCAATCGAGTACAACTCGGAGATGCGTTGAGAGCCAGCAGCCGACCGTTTGAATGGAATAATTAGATGATTATCTTTTATTTATCCGCGGCTTTGATCAGCCGCCCCTCCCGGCATAAAAGGACGCCATTCGCAATTATCCGAGGGAAGAGGAAGCGTATCGTCCACTGGAATGATACCTCTATTATAATCAAGCCACCCATTGCGTCTGCTCCTTTCGCTCCCCCCTACCTGCTCGCTTCAGCTGCGGATGGAGAGGAGATCATCTATTTCTGAAATCAAGCTCTTGATCCTTCATCTCCAAGGAAAATCCTCTTCCATTCGTATACTCCCTCAGTCTTCAGCTGTTTCTTTATCTCATCAAGGCTGCGATTACGCGGGGCTACCTGGAACTCGGGCTTTTCATCGGAAGCTTGAACTTGAACTGCTATTAAACAGTTAAGCAGTACGAAGCTCTACGATAAATTCGATAAAGGAAAAGCATTCCTTTATCTCAAAAAAAAAAAAGAAAAAAATGCGCTACGATTGGCAAAATAGATGAGAAATAGCAAGACTCATGCTCGACGAACGTCTCCCTTCCCCGGAACATCTAAATCACGGAAGGACGAGGCCACGATCCCATCGGGCGGCAGAATCGCGCGGTCCACCATTATGCGGCTGTTAGAACGAGAAATTGAGCAGCTTTCGGCGCAATTTTCTGGAACCCCCAGTGCGGTCCCAAACACGGGGACGAGCTCGTGGAAGTGGAACTGTCCCCGGGTGAAGTAGATGGGCCGTACGATGTCCTGGCCGTTGAATGGGCCCGAGTCACAGCAGAGGGAAGCGCGCCAGTGGGCCGGTGAAAAGGTGGAAACGGGTACCACGACACCGGCACCCAAAACACGGAGTCGTGTGTCCCCCTCCCATCGGTGAAAAGAGGTGCAGAGACGTACCGGGGGCCAGGTAAGAATATCGCGGTCGAATCGTTGAGAAAGACGCGGCAGGAGCATTGTACCGGGCGAGAACTTCGTACAGCCCTCCGCGATCGAAGGAAACCAAGCCACCCAGGATGCTGGCCAACAATGATCTCCGGGAAAGTCATCCGACACCGCCGTGGAATGACCGTTAATGGCCGGTGCGAAGCTGGACGATCCTTTTGTTGGTTTATTGCCGAGTTCCTCGCACCGAGACACCTCACTCCCTGGAGACACACGCGTGAGAGACCTGACTTCGGGCGCGCTTGTTCTCTGGTTAGCTGCAACGATTTCTGGGGGAGAATCGACCGAAGCATCCGGAGCTTGCAGCTTTCGCCGGCTCCGGGGAGTCTGTCGCGTTGACGTCTGTGTTCGGAGTAGAGCTCTAAGGTGATTGGGATTCGCTGGCAGTGGGAGGTAAATAGTAGGGCTTTCAGTGAGACGAAGATTCGCTTTAATGCGGGTAAGTGAGCTGCGAAATGTTATTACACTGTAGGAGATAGAGGAAGGAAGCTCGAAGAAAGAAGTTCCATTAGACCGCCTTCGCACAGTCTACGAGCAACATTCGCACCCTCGATAGCCGATAAAATATCGCTCGGTCGACGCTCATCGATGTAATGAGCCCGAGATACCGCGCTCGGGATTAATGCCATTAAATCGCAGCGTGAATTTCTACGTAATTACGGAGCGGACAAGCGGCGTAACAGCGAACTCGTTCCGCGCAGCAGATCCATCAACGGGGCGGGGATATCTGGATCCGCTAAGAATCCAGTTGTCCTGTTTTCCACGAACTTTCCGCAGAATCCAGGCATAGCAAAAACGATCGTAAACCTTGGGGCTGGGAGTCGAGACGTTAAAAGTCAAAGGCTTCCCGGGGCCATTAGAAACTGTGGCAGCGACGACGGTGGCATGCGATCTTAAGAAACTGGGAGAGACAAAAAAGTTGAGGAAGGACAGTATCGCGGTGGAATTTTCATCCCGGCCGGGATGAACTGGCGCGAGACCATAAATCATGCTGAGGGAAATCCAGCGAAACCACTACTGGCTGTAAAAGTTTATGGTGTTTGGCCCTTACGGCCGCCAGCGGAGGGCCAGCGCGTACATTCTCGGCGGAAGTGAAACTACGCGCAGTCCGTGGCCTTTCGCGGACGACGGTGGACGAAGGGAGAGGCGAAGGACCCGCTCGACTACGGAGGAGGGCGAAAGTGGGGCCCCTTCGATCAGTGTTTCAACAATATTGGTCGTGCTCATTGTTCGGCGGCCTTCTGCCAGCCCGCTGGAAAACGACGGAGGAAAAGGGAAATCGTGATATACGACTTATTACAAGGCAGTGATTTACAGCCCCTTTTACGGGGGCGAGAGAAGATCACTTGCAGATGCGCCCAAAGACGCGCACACCTTTTTCTTTCGCTTTTCTCTCGTGGACCTTCGGTCTCTCTGCTCCGATGGACGTCGGTCTAATTGCAGTTTTAGGGATGCAGACATGTTTGGGAGGGCATGTGTTTTCTGCGCGATTGGAGGGCTGGGGATTCCGAAATTCGAGGTGAAAAGGAGAAGCCCCTTCGTGGAAGGGTTTCGAGCAGGGTTCCCCAGAGAAAGTGTGTTTCCCGAGAGCGAGGTCGAGGGAAGAATGGAAAAGCTCAAGCTACAGAATCGTGTCATTTTTTTTCGGCAGGACGGGCGTAAATTACTCCCGATAAGGGAGAAATTTACGTGCTCGGAGGAAAAAAAAGGGAGCTCGCCGCGTGTTGCTGGCGATTTACGGCGAGTGTTGTGCACGTGAAGAATTTACGTCGAACGTGCGTGCATGCGTCCACATGTACAATTATTTTACCCCGTGATGCATTGACGTGAGTCACGTACCCTTAATCGGGCATTCCCGAGTCTCGTTCCCTTTTTCCTTTTCTGCAATGCTCGCGCTATTCCGATCTTATCGTCCCCGTGTTCCGCGCCCAATCTCAAGTAAATTGCTCCGAAACATTGAGTAGTTATGTTCGATCCTCGCACAGTCGAACAAACGCGGGCCATCACTCTTCCGCCGGGCAACTACCAAAAATTTCAATTTCACGCCACTCGTCCATCATCGACAGAGCTCCACTTCGAAAGGCGACGCGGCGTTTTGTCCGCGTCATCGAGAAATCGTTACCTCGGCCCTCCAAATCGATTTTCCTCCGACACCTTTGTGTGCTCGCGAGCCAATCATTGATTCCCCTGGACCCTCCGGTATCACGCCTCCACCAGCGCCCCATTTTCTGCGAATTCGTCGCGACCCGGGGTCAGGAGCCCCGTATCAACCCCTTTGATCCTTCGATCGATGCAATTCATTGTCGACGCGGGCCACACGCGATCGCGATCGCGCATTTGTACGCTCGAAATCGCGCGTAAATCTCGATGCTCTGTTTGAGGTTCGTCGACGTGCACTGGGCTCGCTCACGCGACGCAGCAAAGCCCCGCATTAATATTTTTCAGGGAAATTTGCCAGCTTTCGCGGAATATTGCGACCGCTTTATTATTTCAGCTCGCACAAACGCGATCACGTCGTAACCTCGATCCGCATGCGTGATTCCAGAATCGGAGTAATCGAATTCTAATACAAGTAGAATTTGCCTGTTTAAAGTAACACGCGATTGCTGGTATCGATACCATGCAAACGGCCGCTGACGATAACGTCCAGCGAGCCTGCAGTCTCTGGTTTTTAACGACGAAAATAACGCAGAAATTTATGCGACACCGGGGTAGAAGGCCGATGACATCTTCTCACGAGATTGAAACGCGTTTACATGCACGTGCAGCCGCGCCCCCTCGACGTGTATAGTCGCGAACGCGATCATAAAGCACGTGGATGTCCCGTGGGGGGTGATTGGTGACCTTGTTGCACTGAGACACGATCGGTATCGTGTCCGCTGATTCGAGGATAATCCAAGGATCGAGCGGCGATCGGGAAAAGACCCTTGAAACATGCCAGCGTATCGAGGCGCGTCCGATCGGGCGACCAGGCTCGTTAATCGGTCAGGAGAGTCGTGATGAACGTCCGCAACGATGGCTATGAATCCTCCGTGTCTTCTCTAGTTGCCACTTATATCTATCGATCCGCAGAAAGATCTGCTAATATATCCCCAAGCCGCCACCACAGTCTTCCTTCACAGCTCCAAGGAGCTGGCGCGTCGAAATCGCTCGGTCCGGTCGTCTAGGCGGAATGAATGACGTCCCGGCTGAAAATGGGGTTCGCGATCGTTCCACCGGCACCAGAATAACCGCCAGCATCACCGCTGGCACCGGTACGTGGCGTATCAGCGGTGCCAGCACCACCGGCGCGGCGCGTCGTTGCACCGGCTAAATCATTAGATGCTCGAAAGCACGCGCCCCCCGCGGTTTCGAGCATTAGTTCATCTGTCTCTGGTTCGCTTCGCAGCCGTCCTCCTTCCCGACGGAGGCTCCACCGGGTCCTCCTGCCGCCACCGTCCTCCGTCTATCCCTTCCTCCCCCCCTCCCCCCTCCGCCCCTCGCTGCTCCTCAGCCCTTTCTTATCCTGCTGCTCGCATCGCCAGGTTTCGGGGCCGGTGCCTCGCGCTTAATATATGAATCCCACGCATCGAACCCCGTGGCACCGCGGGGTACAGCGAACGACATGTGTTCCTCTCCTCTCGTTTTCTTCTGTCCCGTCGTTCCCTTCTCCGTCCCCGTGGCCGTCCGGGCTCCGTCGTTCTGCACCTCCAGGCCCGTCGAGGTGTTCTTGTTTCGTCTCGCGGGCGTCTTTTTGAAAATTGGCGCCCCGTCCCCGGGCCACGTCCGCCGTTGGTGGATACGGAGGATGTTTCCGGGGACACGGGGTAAACCTGGGGAAAGCCTTGGCGCGAGGAACATTTGGCCGGCACGAGTTCCATTCTGCGGGGTCTTTGCTGGTTCGTTCCGGCTGTCGGGGAGCGACCGGAGACAATGGCGGGAACGCGTGAAAAGGGAAATCCAATTCGACTAGTTTCTGTCGGGTTGCGTTTCGATTGTGTTGCTAAAATTGTGCTTTTAAAGGAACATGTTGCTGGCGTAGGTACTGTGCGAAGGAGGTCTGTTGGAAAAAGTTCACCAGCTTCGTTGATCCGAGGGTGAAGAATCTCTGGCGGGATGATAATTCTCGGTGGAAAAGCAGGAGGGTGCGGTAGCTATGCTTGGAGGAAAGGGGAAGCTACTTAAGGGATGGGGGGTGCAGCGATCGCCGCGAGATATCTAATCCCATTCTCCGCGCGATTAAGCAGACACCGTATTAGACGGTGGGACACGTCAGACGTGCGAGCTGGTGGCACGGAATATCGATAACAAATGCGAGGCGATATAAAATAATAAGCCTATTAGTCATGGGTCACGGGGATCCACCTTTGTGGGGCGAACACAGAGCACGTGTGTCCGCCTCGAATCTATCATTGTGCTTGAATATTTATGGCGCCTGGTTCTCTGCATCAAATACACTTTCGATACCCGAAACAAGCACTACTCGGTTTCCTCGGTAGACGCAGACGCGAGACCTCGAATTCCTCAGGGTACCTTCGCCAGAATTTCACTACTCCACTTTTAAACTTCCTCTAGAAAAATTACACACAGTGATGTCCTTCCCGTTGCTCAGAAGTCGACCATCCAACTTCCCTTTCGTAGCCATGCTCTCGGTTTCCTCGTCGCCCGATTATAAATTCGAAAGCAATTAACAGCCCAGCCCCCCCCCCCCCCCCCACCTCCAGCGAGGAACGGTCCAGCTGATTAACAGCCAGGTCCACGGTGTTCCCCGATTCCGTTTCACGAATTCCGTCCCTTCGATTATCGTTCCATTGTTTGTCATTCCGTTACACGCTCGATCCGGGAGGATTTAATCCCGAGGCATTAATAAACGGTATCCATCCCTCCTTTTCTCTCCCGCCACTCCTCTCGCTCTCTCCAACCGACTTTGCCCACGTGTGCGTGAACGTTCGTAGTGTGGCTGCGCGCACGGGCAACCTTATGCTGGTCCCACAGTATTCACGCGGGGATTTATGGCGCGTCCACTCATTCATAAAAATATTATTCAAATTTAGAATGTCTAGACGCGGCGGCGTTGAGGGGCGGGGGAGAGGGTTAGCTGGACCTGGAGAAGCGACTGCAGCGTGGCTCTCGGCTGTGTCCCCGAGGGCTCATCGACGATGCTTATCTCGTTCATTGATAACTCCAGCCCCCACGTCCCGTGAGCTTCTAGCTATTTTATTTCCCCCCAAGAGGGACCTGGCGTTCGAGGGAGGTAGTCTGCCTGAGGAATGCTGTCGATTAAATTACATCTTCTTCGATTGTTTCCACTTCCTGTTCTCTTTTTCTGCAAGTGGACCGTCAAGTGTCTCACAATCAGTTGTCCCATTGGTCGCGAGAGGTAGATCAAGGGACACGTTGCATGGTGTTTCCTGCACAGCATCGACTCGATATTCCCGCCTGACCGTCGACGTCATATCTCACCCTAGATAATTTATGCATCGTCCAGGTGCGCGTGATTATTTCGCGAGATACCGGCGTGGGACGCGAAAATTATGAACTGCCTCAACGACAACGGTACGACCGAACGGCGCCAGGAATATGTCCGCACCACGACGATGATGCTCCTTTCTTACATGTTTCGTCAATTCTGTGGACCCTTGGCAATCCTCCATGGCGATTCCTGGATTCATAAAGTAAAATCATAAGTTTAATTCCACCCAACAATCGAACACTTTAATTCCCCGATGGCAGGATTTTATGGGCATTCTGAGCGTCGATGGTTCCTTGAAACTTGAAAGGCTTTATAGTAAAGTTCCATCGATATTTATCGCCATTCCTGAATTTATTCACCCAGCCAGGAGCATTCCCTTCAGCATTAAATTGAGCATCGTCGACGTGTTGAAGAAGAAATTCAGGAACGTTCGCGATTATCAGCGTTTATAGCTCATGCTCTTTTAACGGATCGATGGGACGCGCAAAATAAAAAGGCGCGAGCTCACTTTCGACCGGGACATTTTTCGCCCCCCGCCCCCCCCCCCCCCCCCCGCTCCCCCTATCGGGCGACGGTGTCTCGTCGTGTCGCCCACGCTTACATCTTGATTCGCGGGTCCTTGCGCTGTAAATAATAACCTTTGCCGCTCTTTTTTCGCCGAATTTTATGATCGACCCGCGTATTATGTGGGGCGAAAATTTAATGGCTAGGCAGCGCGTACGTTCCTCGCAAGTAATGGCTGGGCCCCACCAGAAAGAACGACCGAGGAGCGCCAGAAACATCGACGACGCAGAGGACGCACGAATCCTCCATACTCGAGCAAACCTTGCGCTTCCAGCAAGTAGAATATTCTCCATAATTTCCTCCAGCTTTCTCCCTTCAAATTAGATCTGAGGAAGCTAGCTAATCACAACGGAATGCAGCGCTTAAAAATTCCACGGATCATTTTCCATTTAATCTTCGGAGCGCGGTGACGCTTGGCGATCGAAGCGAATTGAAATTGTCTTATCGAGAATCGTTCAAGTGGACGATAAAGGGAAGTTGGTCAGTGGGGAGTGACGAAGGAGGAAGAGAAAGGGACGAAAGAGACAGGGCCATCATGGAATCATGGTGAGCGGGCGTGTGCGATCTCCTCTGTAAAACCCCACGGGTCACTAACTAAACCAATGAGACCGTGCTGAGATTAAATAATTCATGCTGGGAGTGTAATCCGCAAATTTGTTTGGGATTACGAGTGCTCCGCGTTTGCGCCGCGTGCGGTCAAACAATGGCTATCTTTCAACCCCGTGCGCCGGTGTCCCATCCTTTTCTAATCTCTCAATTAAAAAAGGCTCGACGTAACGCAACTTCGCTTCGCCTGGCCCCTCATAGCTTGCTTTCCTTCCACGAGCTGGGAGCACCCTTCAAGTTTCTCCAATTAAACTTTTGCTTCTGAAAAGTTTCGGCGAATGGTACCTAAGTACATTGAAACTTGTCGGAGAAAAATGGCGTACACTCGGGAACCTTCGAACTACAAAATTCTTCGATGTAAGATCTCTAGATCCCCCATCCCTGAATCACAGTCACAAGTCAGATCGGAACCAGTCTGGATCAGTGTAGTATCTGCGATCTGCTTTACTTCCCTCTCGATCGCAGGCACGCGATAGCTACTTATTTTCGCTTAGACGAGCCCGCCGTTTCGACGGCGAGGGCCGCGGCGGTGGTTAGAGAAAGAGGGGCGAGGGTAAGTTACGGAATCGAGCACGTGGGGGGTAGACCGGACGACATACGGAGAACACCGTGTCCCACATACTCTCTGTGCGTGTCCCATTGCACAGTGCCCGACACCGGGTGCCCCCATTGGTTCTCCGTGCTGGATAAAGGCGAGATGGGGGGTCCTTTGGCTCCCTTTACTTTATTCCAGCCGCGCTAGGGGGCGCCCCAGACTCTGGGCGGAAACACGAGTGCTAAACGCGTAATGATTGCTAAACGAAACCTCCCTGACTCGAGATCTCGAGGATCGAGCCTCTGGCCAATGCTGCCGGTTTGCGGACTAACCCCTAATTAATCGACAGCCTGGCTAGGGTGGAGCGGCAACGGCAGCCGGGGAAGCTCGCCATTTTGTCGGAGGATTTGATTCTGGAGGTCTCTGTCGTCTCTACTGAACGCTAACGAGGTGTTGGTACCTTTGGAGGGTTTTGAGATTGTGAATTTGAGTATTTTACACTATTAATAAGTGTCTACTCGCATCGTTGAACTCTACTCCTAGCCACAAGACTTAAATCACACTGCAGCCAGATAAACGGCTAAAATTCGTCACAATTCTTGATAATAAATGTATGGGGGTTGCGATTCGGGGAGGGTCGCAGGAAATCCGTTGCCATTTGGTCACCAGCGCGGCTGGACCCAGATACTCCGATGGTGGCTGATGGATAAGCGTCCAAGGAACACCGAGAGATTTTCTGTTCGATCGGCTTAGAACAACCAGGTGGCCCGACGGCAGTTGTTTGCGAGCAGCGGTGGCCGATTGCAAAAGCGGAGAAAAAAAGGGGGGAAAAGACGGTGGAAAAAAAAGGAGCGCGGAGAGACGAAATCATCGACTCGGCTGTTAAAATTATAGAGCGAAAACGGGCGTCGCGGTGCCTCCCAGGGCGACAGGGCATTCAATCGCGAGGAACCCCCGCGAGGAACCGCGACAATGGCATCCGCCACGAGCCCCCCTCCTCCTCCACGGCCACCGTGTACCCCCTTCGCGGGGGGTCTCTCTGTCTGCTACTGGTCATTTGATTGACGCGACCGTTTCCCTTTGCATTTCTGCGTTTCACGTGGGTTTTTTTCAATCAACCACCTCGAAAGCTCAACCAAACGCTTCTCCATCAAACGCTATCGTGACCTACGAATCTACTATCGCGAGGCTCAACCCTCGGGCCTTAGAGACACCCGGCTCTAGACGCCCTGGCGTCATAAAGATTCGTCAGGAGGCACGTGAAACTTCCTTGGGAATCATCGAGGAAAGAAGCCCAAGATTTAATTTAACCGGAATTCCTGATCCGACGAAGATTCCGTTTGAAGCGAGGTGAGATTCGGTGCCACCCTTTTCCGGATCGCTGACGAAATTACAGAGAACAGAGAGGCACGCTCGAGACGACTACGAGGCAGACGCATTCAACGGCGGGAACCCCCGTAAGCAACCGCGACAATGAACGCCCATTCGCGGGGGGTCCTTTCTGTACGCCACCGGGATTCACTTGGCATTGGCACACGCATACGTGCGAAATTCAACTTCGTGCTCACGGTCGACACGCGTGCCACCCCGAAAAACGTCGCATGCGATAAAGCCACGGCTCTCCGCGGCGCTGGATTATTTGTTCCTCGACCTGGCGTGTTCATGGAGCCTTTCATGCCGAGCCAGGGTCCTCCTGGATCGTGGCTATTCCTTTGGCTGCTCGGAGGACATCTAATTTCGATGTAGGACACCGAAGGATGGCACCCGACTTGATTACGATTAATCAAGTGACGACAGTGACCGATCGCCGATGAATAGCGCCTTGGAGGTGCGAGGAAACGTTTATTGGCCATCTTCAAGTCGACGACAACGGGACACACGCTCGAGAAGCGTCGAACAACGGAGAGCTCCTTTCGCCATGGCTCTTCCGCGTCGTCAGCTCCCGCGCGGAAGCTCAAAAGCGCGGAAACGCTTTATTTCGACGGCTCGCTCGCTTCGAGTACCACTCCGCCTCGAGTTCCACTCGACTCCGGCTCGAGTACGGGGCCAGATGTTTCCGAGTGCTTAGGACTACTTGAGGCGCGCGTACAGCACGCGCTGTGCAGCGCGTGCAAGCCGAGAGAAGCTTCGTAAACGGGCGACAACACGGCCCTCGTGCCAGCTAGCGAGTCCTTCAGGAATCGACTTTCTTTTCACGCGTTGGTCACGCGAATTCAACCTTCCACCGTTTTTCTAGAGTGCCTCTGCTTAGGCTACTTCAGAAGACGATTCACGACAGAACTGCTCTGTCACGTTACTTTGCAACGCGTCTTCCTCAGTCGCATTGGCCTATTACGATTCCTCTATCACGTCGCTTTGCAACACGCATTCGTCGAGTTATCCTGATAATATCGAGCATCGATCACCATCGTATAGAGGCAGGAAGTTCGTCGCCCTTCCAACCGCCACGAATCGAGTAACTGATAGATAATCCGTTCGTTCGTCGCGTCTTCCATTTCTCGCGACGGTGAATGACTCTGAAGACTCCGGGGACCATTTCGATCCCACTCCAGCATCAGTTTAATACACTTTTCAAGGGAATCGATCGAGGCGCGACCCAGGCGCGAGCACCTCTGTCTAATGCCGAATTCATCGAGGCCACTATTTCAGAGTCGATCTCCATTTGAGAAGGCTGAAAGCATCACGATGACTGAAAGCATCCGAGCGAAACTCATCTGCTCCTCCATCGAGCAACAATGCGCCGATACAATTGATACGCTCCTTCCACCCGCGACTCATCCTTTTTCCTCGAGTCCTCCCTCGAAGAGGTCCCGTGTGTAAAGCCATCGGGGCGGCCTTCGTCGATTAATGACGCTCGGAAACGCGCCGCCCATTCAACCGTCGAAATATCGACGATTCGAATCTGGGATTCCGGACCAGCTAGAATTGACTCCTCGAGGAAAAGGAGCACGGCTGGCTCGGCGTTACGTGGACGCGTTATTGGGTGCTGCACGAGCAGCTGCCACGAGATACGCTCGATTAATGGACGATACGATGGCCCGAGGATTACCTGCTTGAAATATACCGCAAACAACGTGACAATTTCTTATTTACTGCCTCGTACATCCAGCATTATTGTTGCAGAGGAGACGGTTGCCCTAGGTTCGATGATAATTTACCGTTTTGCCTCCTTCCACCCACGTGCGTGTTGCCGAGGTGGGAACGCAGCCGGGAGGCAATAAAGCGGGCCGTAAATTCTTCGACACTTTTTGCGGATACGGTGCAAAAAGGTGGCCGCGTTGTAAATCTTCGCGGAACAGGGATACTGGCTAATATCGCCGCGATCGGTCGTGTCTCTGGTGTCGCGAGATCCCCCCAGCTGATCCTCGATAATGTAGAATTAAGATAGAATTAATTGAAATATCCTATCGGGATCCCCAATTACCATTCTTCCACCGAAATTCTGTCTAAATTCAAAGCACACCCTGCCGAACTCTACCCATTCACGAAATACCCAGCCCCGGATCACGAGCCTCTCGATCTCACAGTTCCCTTCGATCCACGCCAAAGCATTCGCCGTTCGGTGGCATGTCTCCGGTATCAAAGTCACCGACCTATTACGCAACATTCTGTCAGTACCTACCGTCAGGCGTTTTCATCGTCGCGGTCCGCGCGTTGTCCCATTTCGTTCTTCCGCTGGCTGTCGGCGGGCCCGTATTAAAGAGCCAGGGGCCTCCAGGTCCTCGCCGTGCCAAGTCACGCCTCCCGCGGTGCTTGTTGTCATTGTCGGTACCTGCAATCACGCAATGATCACGCACACGCGAGCTAAGGATCGGCCAGCTACGGGGAACACCGTCGTATCGGCCCCAACCTCCCCCGCCCCAGACGGGCTATCAAAGACGCCGAAAGTGGGCCGACGAATCGTCGCGACGAATCGGCCGCGTCGATGACGCGGTACTTCCAGCCACGGTTTCGGTGATCGTCTGCCCTTTTTCCGATGATCCTGGACACTGCTCCGCGCCGTGGAGTCTGGCCAGCTTTCGGCGCACTCGGAGATATCATCTCGGAGGCTTCTTCAATGGGATTACTTATTTAGAGACTTAATGGCGTTCCCGTGGGCACTTGGATTAATTCCGGAGCATGAGTTAGGTATCGATTCAAGGTTCACACGTATTCGAGTGGCGTTTTTATCCGTGGTTCAACTGTCGCTCGTGTATTCATGGGACGTTAATCGCGACGATGGGATTTCGCTGGTTTAATCTGATTTTGAAAAAAAGTTGGAGCAAAAAAGGACGAAGGTCCCCGTCCACGTGGAACGTGTTACAGCGGGATCCAGTTAGTTCATCCTTGCAGTGATCCTTGGGCCACGGGTGAAAGAGCAAGAGACTGTAAAAGTCGATTGTCGAGTTCCCGCCCAGCGGTGAGCCAGCCAATCGGAAGCCCAGCTGCTCGGTCGCTTCCTTTTTTCCTCTTTAACGGTCGTTACACCGAGTAGTTTTCTTGTCTCAACGCCATCTTAGCTGGCCGGACATTATCGTCCAGTATCATTGATTATCCTTCACCATCTTTGACTGGAGACCGACCAAACCGTTCCCTGGTACACTTTCCTCTCGTTAGAGTTTCATCTGAACTAGGCACAAACGCTAGGAATTTTCCAAAAAACGTAGAAGTAAATTGTGACGAAGTTGAACAGTATTATCTTCATACAGTCTTTTGGTTAAATATCGAAATAGTTACCAGGTATATGGATGCTTGAACATTAGCGATGAATGATACGTGAGAACACTCGAGGTCCGCCAAAGAGCAGCTGCTTTGCTGAACTTCAATAGAAATTGGTCTAATACAGCCTTGGGACAATGGGACAAAGAAATTGAGTGTTGTGTGTCTCGAACAGCAGTCAGTGTATAGACACTTTACCGTGAATACCATTCCTCGTTAGAATCGTATCAAACACTTCATGGTATCTTACAAGCGTCAAAGTGACCCACGAAATTTTTACGAATCTCTCACCAAAACAGCTCAAACCTACACCATCTCATTCGTTCCTAGATCTAACGAATTACGAATCCCGCGTCATAAACTCTAACTCACGTACTCCTTAATAGGAAGAATTGATTAAACGTTGCATCGGCAAAGGGTTGTCATCTCCCACCCTCCAGCTACGCATCAGCCGCGACAACTGGCCGAGAAAAACACGAAAACTTAATTAATACCGTGTTGAGCGACCAGCTCGTCACCTAGCCCGATCGTTATAAAAAGCTCGAGCCGTCGAGTGTCTCGGCAGCTCTTAATTCGCTCCTTTTTAACGGTGCCCCGATCTCCTGCCATTCCGTTCACGTGCGTCCGTCAGTTTCTTAGCGCGCAACGGCGACGAGCCTGGCTCGGTCCGTTGGCTCGCGATCTCCAGCCGTTCCCTCCGCCCTTTCGCCGACTGTTAACCGTCATCACGGCCGTCGTTAACAGAAAATCATCCCGAATATTCCAGCGGAGCTCCCCGTCTCCCATTCATCCGCGGCCTTTTCTCTTTCCTCGTGACGACGCGGCAACAACGAGCCGCGTAGCTGTCCCGCGGCGCGGGCCCGATCGTGAGAAAAATCTCTGTCGCGGGGCCTATAATTTGCACTTCCGTTCACATACCGTGGGCACAATACCGTGCAGAGAAGACGACGAGGACGGAGGGTTGCCTCGGTCCAGCCTTGCCCCCCAGCGAACATATTCTCAGGTGTTCGACTTTTCGGCCCCGGGACGGCCAGAAAGGGGAGTAATTCGATGCCTGGAGCAGGTGCCTGACGTTTTGTTCCAGCGGGGAACAATCGGGGTGAAAGAGCTTTTAAGAGTCGCGGACCGGGGCCCGACGCGACTTTTGCGAAATCGCTCGTGGAACGTTGCATTGATGAGGTCGACGAGGGGACAGTTTGCCCCCCCCCCCCCCTTGTTTCCTCTAAAAGTCTTTCTCCATTGCCCCTGGCTCCGTTCATTCTTTCGTGTTGTCGCGCGCTCTGCCCCTGGAGAGGAACGATTCCTTGCACCTACGGCGCACCGAGATCTCAACGACTGTTTTCGGCTCTCCAACGTACTTCTGCGCACGTGCGCGCCCCGCTCGCCTCGCCTCGAGGGCCTTCGAACGATTTTTCTTTGGTCGGCGTCGAACGTTGATTCGAAGGCACTCCCCTTTCAGCTCTTCCTGGACGTATTTCTGACAACGTTTATCAAGAACGTGGAATTGTGAAATCAGGGATACAGGGATATAGAGGATCCTTGCGACAGCAGGGCCCAGCGGTTCTTGTCTCCCCAGGATCAACATCCAACCCCTAACCAAAGATCACAGCGTCCCGCGAATTCCAAACATACTCATCCTCAATAGGGAAACGATAACATTGTTCCCCAGGGTACAAAGCGCGAAAGCGTCGACGCCACTGTCCTCCCACTGCCTTTGGACCCTGGTCTGGCTATATTAAATTCCACGATATACTTGTCAAGGCGTGGTGCTAGCCCACCGTGTTGAAAACCCATCGGGGACACCGCTGCCACACACCATGGGACACCGTACCTCCGATCCAACCCTCTACGGTGCGTTCCCTCCGTTTCCGCCTTCTCCACTTCTTTGCCAGCCTGCTTACGGGGTGCAAAACAGACGGCCGTGACGCGCACCGCTTAATAATTGCGTATTAGCTTTTGTCGGCGCCGCTTTCAAAGAGATCCAGCATAACGGACCTTACGGGCGTGCTTTTTACCAGCTTCCAAGCGGATTCCGCGCTCGCGCGTTGTTGATTAAACCGTCCCGTGCTCATGGGGACTACGGTTCAACTGTTAGACGAGTACACACACGGCAGCGTGGTGGGTGTTTCTGTTGAACGAGCTAAGAGTATCCCGAAGCGAACCTATACTGAAACTGATGGCTGTAGGACGTAAGGGTTGCAAGGGTATTGAGAGTTTCGAGACAGTTAATTCCAAAGATTAATTGAAGATAATGCAGCAAGAGGGGTACAATTCCATTTTTGAAAATTTTTTAGTTATAGGGTAAATCCGGGAGAGTTCGACCACCGGGGGAGTCCGGCCAGTGTTGATATTTTAAGACTGACGCAAGATAGGGCACTGTGTGTCATTGACACAAAAGAAATGAAGGCGCTTGTTGTTTATCTCACATTGACCATTGTCACAAATCCATATTTGAATTATAAGATACAGTTAAGACTTTATGCGGGGCTGAAAGTTTTTAGACCAAGTTACAGTGGTGGTGATATTTGAAAAACAGGTGAGTTTATTAGCACTCTTCCGATATTGGGGATATAATATGCATATAACTACAGTGTAACACCAACAATACGTATGTATTCGTTTTTAATTTTTTTTTACCTAGTGGGTGGACGGTACAACCCCGACATGCGGGTGAGACCGACCAGTTGCAGTGCCAATGTTTTTCGTTGAAAATGAAAATAAATATTTGAAATTATCGCACACTATAATTAATATATACTCTAAATTGCTTGGGCTTTGCTTTAATGTGCATAAAACGACAAAAATGTGGAAAACAACGATGCTACAATTTCTTTTCCAAAAAGTGGTCGAACTCTCCCGGACTTACAATATCGTTATGCACGTTTGATGCAAACCCGATAAGAAAACCCGAAAGAGATTTATTGCGAATTTTGAACCCGCACTTGTTAGGTACTGTTTTGTTCATTATTTTTGTTTTGGGCAGCTCCAGATTTGAAAAACTCGCTAAAAATAGAAATAAAAACTTATCAGCTCAATAACTACTACTTATTCTGTGAAAAAATATATATATCTCAATTAGTGTTCTCTTCTTAAGTCAAAGCAATAATTTTATAAACAGTTTTTTCTAATTTACTCGAAGTTGGTAAAGATAGAGCTGCACCCCTCTTGCTGCAAGGTCCTCATTTCTCGTGCACCTACGGTGTCCAAACCTTCCCTCTCGTTCAGATGCTCAGCGAGACGTGCACCCTCATTCACTTGGAGTTGCGGGGCTGTTACCTGCCAGGGGCGTGTACGCGCACCCCAACAGAATCTCGAAGAAAGGGTTAATTACCCGAGGCGACGATGACACAACGAAATCTACGAAAGTCACGCTCTGTACTCCGATATTTTTACAAGTCCCACGGGGGTGGCCTGTGCAAAAGGAGCTCCAGCCTCTGGAGAGTCTGGAAACTCGTGGGCCAGCTCGCGGGCGTGGTCGTCGCTTTAATAACGCGTTTCCACGGTTCGTCAAAGGTTGCGGCAAAGAGTTAACGTTTACTCGTGAGACTCGCCGCACAATCGGCGCAATTTGTGCATCGATTGTCCGGCCGCGGAAGAATTTGTCATCGAGCGTGTCCCAGGCGGAGGCGTGGTCCAGATCCTCTTCCGCCTTCGCCGTTTCCCCCTGCTTTGCATGCGATGAAAAATAGCGACTCGCCCGGGAATTCAGCAACAGGTAGCTCGCCTGTCGATGTTGCTTCGTTGCGAATTCTTACGAGGGGTGATTTATGCATCAAGCTGATGCAGGGCTTTCTATAGCCAGCTTAGCTGCGACCGAGTTCCCTGGAGCTGCACGTTCCTTTAGATTTTTCTCGCAAAATTTCACAGCTACATATTACTTCTTCCACTAGCATGCGTTTCGACGAGTGTCTCGAAGGTGTTGCAGCCAACAGATCTCATCCACCAGCTGTCTTCGAGATCCTACATCCTGTTCCTCTTGCCGTAACTCTGCAGAATCGTACTGGAATTCTTGTTACTCCTTCGCTGCATTCAATCCCCCTCCCCTGGGATCATCCATCTTCGCCGTTCAAAACAGCAGCATCCCCGACACGCGGGAACAAAACCAGGATACGGAGAGAAAGGCGCGCGGAGGAGCAAAGGACAAAGTGACCGGAACGAACGCAACAAAACCAAGGGCCCGTAAGATATGCGAGTAATAAAAGTGGACAATGGAGGGGCAAATTAATATTAAGGTGAAACCGGGTGCTCGAGGGCGCCGGACACGGCAGAGGAACGCTCGGATCAAGAGAACTACGCGAGGGAGGAGGGGTGCCCGAGTAGGGACAGCAATTTATCAAGCCCAGATAGGAATCTCCACGGTCGCGTGCATCGAACGGGTAAAGTATCGTCCGGCCCTTTACCAACGCGGGATCCTCCGTCGATCCTACGGTCTCCAGTTTCCACGTCCAGGAACATCCCTTCCAGGACCAGTCGGTCCAGAAACAAGTGATTCTGGGCGAACCGCAGTGGCGAAGACAAGCCGCATAGCGATCGCGTGTCTTACACGAGGGCGTGGTAAAAGGACAACTGTTTCGCGGCGGTCGACGATGCCCAAAAATGCCGGGCATACCAGCGGACGCGCGCCCAGACGCTGCCTGGATCCTCTGGAAAAATAATGGGAGTCGGGAGGAAGAGGGGAAAAATGTAAAAAAGTATCCATCACTCAAGGGGTTGAAATATCTGACAAACCCAATGAACATGTAAATCTGAGCTTCTCTTATGATTATTCTTAAGCGTTTCGACTTCAGTGTCCAATCAAATTTTAAGTTGTCAGGGAAATAATAGAGTTCAAATAATAGTAATACCTAATAGTTTCAAATGACAGAGAAACCGTTCAGCCACTCAGCATTGTTATCCTTATTAGGGGAGACCGGGGCAGATTGTAATAAAAAAAATCTTAGTTTTTTCTCGAAAGTGTTTTCCTCAATCAGGAAATAATTTGTGTGATTTACTACATACATATGTGATGAACTGATTGCGTGAAAGTACGTAACAAAAACTTGGACCCTTACAAGGGAACACCGCGAACCCGGACTCACCGATTGGAACGCAACTTTGTGGGTGTTTAGAGTGACTCAAAACAAGAACAACGGTGTATTTCATTTGGGCCCTATCGCCCTTTAAGGGGGTGAAAACTAACCTCAAAGTTAAATTGGCACTTCCACTTTTTCGCGCTTTTCCACTTTTTCCAATCGGTGAGTCCGGGTTCGCGGTGTTCCCTTGTTAGACATCTAGCTTCATCTAAAACAAATCTGAAACTTTGATAGAATGTGCCCCAGTCCGGGGTAAATTATAACACATCTGTTTTACTTATTTAAATACAAATATGAACATAAATAAACATTTCTAAAAAACATAAATGAAAACACAGATCATTATTAAACATTTAACATACATGAGTTACACAATCATTGCTTATTCATTTGATTCTATCAAAATCTTCTTCTTCGCTTTCTTTACTTTTGCCTTTATACCTAGTTTTTTCTACTTTTTGGATTCTCGATTGCTCTGTTGTGTTCGTCTAGAGCAGTGGTCGGCAAACTGCGGCTCGCGAGCCGCATGCGGCTCTTTGGCCCATTGAATGCGGCTCTGCCACAAATGATTACAATTTAATTTTTATCAATAAATAAGATCATTATTAAGTATATCATTGAGTGCACCTATAGTTTAATTAAGACTTAAAACTATAATTAAAGTTTATTAAGTTAATAAACAGTGTACCTACCTATATAGTTTAAGTTTAAGAAATTTGGCTCTAAAAAGAAATCTCAATCGTTGTACTGTTGATATTTGGCTCTGTTGACTAATGAGTTTGCCGAACACTGGTCTAGAGTCTAGGTCTAGAGCATCTTTTTCCGGGGTGTCAGCAATTAGCTTGCTTTATCACCATTTAGAGCGGGGTAAGTAAACATCAAATTACTAAAATGCGTACACATTATAATAAACCAATGTGTACTGATTCGTTTGCGACAAATAAGCATAAATTCAAACGGTTTATAACGACGGTTAATTGAAATAAAATTGCTAAGACATTTACTTACGTGCTCTAAAAGTCTAAATACTAAAATTCTGGGCTATAACCACAAAATACATAACGCTCGTTTGTGTGACTAAAACCGACGGTGCTAATATCGTCAAGCAGCTCTCGCATTCTGTGGGTTACCAGATTTGTCGTTCAAAAGATTTTACTTATGTTACAATTTACCCCGTGTTACAACCTACCCCGGTCTCCCCTAATATTTTCACCGTTTCAACTAAGAATATTGAAAAAGTGAGCTAGGAACTTGAAGAAAGTGGAAGTAGAGAGACATTTGATTCTGAAATCAGCTGTTCCCATCGACTTAGAGACCGTGACGAGTCTCCAAGTCCTCAGGAGATATCTCTCATCCCCAGGGAATCCGAGATGCTCCAGTTTGGCTCCGGAAGCAGTGGACAGGCGGGGGGTGGCGGTGTAGAAGTAATTTCTGGGAGGCACGAGCGAGACTCGGTGGCAGAAAGAGAGGAAAAGAGAGGAGGCGAGGAGTCGGGGTTGCGATGGAGGCAGAAACGTAGCTAGAGTTCGACCCCCGGTGCTCGCGGTGGGACGCCATCTTATTTATTGTTTTAATTATATCAGAATATATCGTTAGAGGCCGTCACGGCGTGCCACGCCGCCGAATACGTGAGATTTATACGATCGAACCGCACCACCACCACCACCCCCGTCTCCGCCGAGCTTCTTCTACCTTCTCCACGGCGTCCTCTGTGTTGACGCGCGTAATTTGTTGGTCTGCACGTTGAATGAATTATAAATTTACCATCGGGGACTCGCGGGCCCCGGCCCAGCTCTGCTACACTTTCGTGGAACTCTGGTTTCTCGAATTTCTTTTAAGAATGGGGTGGTCTCCATCTGCTCCGAATATTTAGGGCACCATTAGTTCAGCCAGGGTATTTAGGAAACTTCGAATTTATAATTCTTCAGGCTTATTACACTTGCATAACAAAATTCAACACGGTACTTTGAATAGTTAGCATTTTATTTCAATCTGATTACAGATCGAAGTAGACTTTTTTTAATTAATCATTTTCCTTCGAACTTAGCGTAATCTTTGAAGGCATACAGCTTTTCAGTGGGTTCGACTTGTAGACAGGCTCGAGTCGGCGTTCGAGTTTCGAGTTTCCTGATAATTTACGGGTCGAGGTCTCCCGACCAGTTTCGCGGGTTAGAAGAAGCGTGACCGAGGGCGTGGCGAGGCTTAATTACTGCTTAAACGGGAGTCCTCTCCGCCTACTAAAGTATAACCCATCATAATCCTCGAGGGCTCCTTCGCCCTCTACCCATTACCCTTCGAGGTATTATAGTTACGGAGGTTGGCCCCCGCTAAAACAGGTTAGCCACTGGTAAATTACACGTTTGTTTTAAGGCTGACCCTTGGCTTGCACCCGTGCATCGATACGCTCTTAATTTATCGTTCCGGCGTATCTAGTTGTGGTAAACTAGCCACGGGGGCCCGGCAACCCCCTTGAAATTGTGGCACTTTGGGGTTTCTGGGTGAAAGCTGACTTATAAACTGAAACGTCTTTGTAAACGTTCATACCGTTCCAGTTGCTAGAAATGTCCTTCCTTTATATAAATACACATTTTCAATATAATTTCCGCGAAATAAGGAAACCCTGATTCTTTGTAGAAAAATCGTATTACCAATCTACCTGTGCTGAAAATGTTTCGGTGCGTTTCAAATATATTTCTATGCAATTTACATTCGATTCTCCAAGAAGAACGATCGCCTAACGAGGCCTCGAGGACGCGCGATTTCTTCGGCTAGTTAACGTCTCCGACATCCCAGCATTCCCAGCCCTCGGTTTTCACCGTGGAATCGCCATGATTTCTCCTCTCCAGGCAATTTTCTGCGCTCGGCCATTTCACGGAGAAATGAGGAGACGCCGTTTCGCCTCGTTTGCCTCTATTGTTTTTCCATGGTGCATCTGCGGTCCCTCGCCTTCTCACAGCAATCAGCTGGATTGAGGGAAAGGAACGATCTCATGAGATTTCAAACTGCAAACAGGATCAGCGCGCCATCCTTGACAAATTCCATACTGCATATGCAATCTTCCTCCCAATAATTTATTTACCCTTTAACAAGTACCATTACGAAGGGGTGCAATTGTTAAAACATCGTATTCGAAAGCCTAACCTTGTTTTTAAAACGAGCCACCTGCATCGTTTCACGGTACACCCCTTCTGTTCAGACAGCCTTTCCCTCAGCCCTCAACTGTCGCAAATAAAATGATAAAAGCACTGAATAATTCATAACCAGCTTAATCGCGCGCGTTCGGTAATTCTGTTTCCAAAACAGTCGCTCTTTCTCTCCGGGCGAATCCGTTGGGCCGACATGCGGGCTCCTTCGTCCCCCATCGCGCCGTAGAAATCACCCCCGCGTACCGAGCGAAGAGCACGGGGGCTGGGATAAAGTGATCGCGCCAATTGACTAGTAATCGAGTACACCGCGGGCAAACTCGATCATCGTGGATAACGGCCTTATCTAGATGCCGGGAATTGGGTGTATCGCAAGGAAACTCGTTACTCCGAGCATTGAGGTCGAAACAATTAGCCTCCTGCACGCGTGGCTGCCACTAAATAATAATCGAGTTGCAGCGCACCCCTGTCATCCAATTGACGCTTCAGGATACCGTCCGCTGTTACTCGAGTCACTCTTATTACCACCTTGCTATGACAACGAGCATGCTAAGAAGATTCGTAACAGAGGGAAATATTTAACCGATCCTATTACTGTTGCTAACACCACCCCCGATAGTCCCGTGCTTATTATCGTTACCCTCGCAACCCCTTTGAACTGCGAAGACAGCCAGGCTGGAATTCACGGGAAAAGCGAATAGGTAAACGAACAGATGCTCGAACCTTCGACACCTTAATTCGGTTTATCCCTCGGGAGGCCCTTAACCCGATTAGCGAGATTCGCGCCCTGCGAAATGAAGTGTCCGTACCTAGAGAAAGAGGCCAGGCGGTAACAGGAGAAACGGTTATAATCCTGTGGAACGGGCCAGCCGGCCGAGGTCGGCGGATTTTTAATTAAGGAATAATTAAAAGGAACAACTTTCCTTCCGGCGTTTTTCGTCCCGAGCGAGCCACCGGTCGGCGATAAATTAATAAACCGAGTTACAAGTGTTGCGCTCGTTCCGGCTGATGTATAGCCGGGCCAAGTTTGTCCGGCGATAATAAGTCTGTAATTAAAGCTCGCTGTGCCTTTATCGCGGGACGATCCGGCGAAGAAATGTTTCAAGTTACTGAATGCTATCCGAGTAATCTCATTAAGGACTGCCAACGTTTCCACAGGCTGCTTTATTTCTGCTAAATTCGAATTTAAAGAGAACTGATAAATGAACTTGACAGAATATTCAGGAAGTTAGGGACATTTGTCGATGCGTTACAGTTTCTTTTTTAATTTTAAGTTGCTCTTTTAGTTGTCAAGGCTTGCACGATGATTTCGAATTTTACTGGTTCAAGAAAGCTATTTATATATTCTGTAACTTCGCGTATACTTTTATTCGTGATAAAAAGATATGCCCAAGGAGCTACCGCTTGGAAAAAAAAATGACGAGCTATTTGTATTAAATATTCGTCTAAAATTCAGTGGGACACGCGATTGAAAGGGAAGATACGCACGTGGATGCAGCCAAGTGCACCGATACCCTCGCTGGATGCACGCGAGTCTAAATCCGGATTAGACGGATCACCCAGCGGGTGCCTAAACATCGATATAATCGTGGAGGATCATTCCAGGCCTCGGTAGCAGCCTCGTTGATATCCAGACTGCATTCTCCACCCATTAGACCTTATAAAAATATTATAATTCCTATTGGCAACGTTCGGGAGACGTAGGATCTTCCTCGGCGCGAGTGTCAATTCGAGTTTCATTAACTAAAGCTTCGAACCATGATTCGAATCGAAACGACAGTCTCTCGAAGCTAAATCTTTCAGAATAAACTTATAAGAAATGATTCTGTATTCATTTCTTATCGCTTCTTCTCTCTAATCATTCTTATAGTTCGACTAATATTTTGCACGAATAAATTCTACCGCGGGTACACTTTTGCCGACAGTTTACAAATACGCGCGCATTCAGTTGGCTGGAGGGAGGTATGGGGTAGAAAATTCCTGGCTGCTGGTAGCGACCAATTAACCAGGATATTTATCTACACGCGATAGACCGCCGCGACGACTCAATTACGCGCGTTCTCTATCGTCCACGCAAATATAACTGCTACTTCATTGCGTCTAATGTTCGTATTTCTTGGGCTCATGTCCTTTAAACTTGCTATCGTTTCAAACGACCAGCCAGGGACGAGCAAACCATCGCACATTCCAAAATACTAAACGATTCATTCGCGGTCGTCGATAGTTTTCAGCATTACATTCTAGCTTTTTCTCTTTGGCAACCTTACTTGCAATTATCGTCAACTTTCACCGAGGACACAAGCCACAGATCATGCAAATGGAAGAAGAATATAAGAGTGCCGTTCCAGATCAGACCAGATTGAATCCAAACTACTCCTTTAACGTCGAACGAACTGTTACCAATACTCAATCTGTAATTAAGACTACGCCGGAGGCTGTCATCGCGATTGTCGCTGCAAGTCTGAGAAAACGAACCCCATCAATCTCGGAAGGGACTCGTTAAAAGGGGAAGGGTGTAGTCGCGCGGCAGCCGGGCGATTGTAAATTCAAGTTGAAACTTATAATCGTGTTTGTTTTAATTAGAACCGCAGCGTGCGGCTGGTTCATTTAAGACTTGGAGTTCGCGGGGCCCCCGGTTTCGCCCCTGCCCCCTAAAAGCCACAGGCCCCGCGGCCCGACTCCCGTTAATTTCACGTGAGGCATTAGTACGTTAATAAACCGTTATTTATTGGCACGCTCCTTAAGAACATTTATTTCTCGGTTCCGACGCATTTTCCGCCGCGCCTTTACTGCACACTAAATCAACCACCGATCCCGCTTCGGGGAACCGAGCCAGCCAGCTCGCACGAATAAATCTGCGGACCTTCTCTTCTTGTTTCCGCGCCTTTCCTCTTGCGAGTTTTTGGCTACACGAGCCGCTCTTTTCGGCTGGATATTGGGACGGATTCGTGGCGATTCCCTTGAACGCTGGGCGCCATTCATAACGCCAGCAGTAGGTGTACTTGCTGACAATTGCGTTCCTCGATGTTTAATTCGTGACTGAATTTGGGAATCGAATAAGATTTATCTGTCGATGATTGGGGGTGAGGGGAATACATTTTTTATGTTGTAATTGGTGGTTGAATTTTAGGGGTTGAAGGAAAGTGTAAATTCCTGCAATCCCCTTTTTAAATGTTAGCTTCTGGTACTAATGCCTGCAAGTATAGGGCTACTTAGGGCTGATTGTTAATTCTGTTATTAGTGTATCAGGGCTGATTTTATGAAGCAGGGCTTTAACGTTAGGTTTTTGCGCCACTGATCGTCTCTCTTTTACCAAAACGACGCACGGGCGTCTGTTCGGGCTAAGGCTGATTTCACGCGGATAAATTTCAAATTGCGACAAATCCGATCTCGCGCATCGTTCGCCACGGGATTTTCGCTCCATTATCCCAACCCACGAAGGACTCCACGCTCGTCCGCGATGAAAGGAACCCTTTATGCCACGACACGACACGCTCGACGTCACCTCGGATACGAAGGCAAAACGGTGTGTAATCACCGTCCTCGGATCACGGTGATACTGTTTTTAAGAGAATGACACCGGCCCTTCGAGCCCTTGCCCCCTTTTCTGCCCTCGTACGGGATTAGGGGGGCTCGGGGCGACATTGATACGCTCCATCTTGATCTTCCTGAATCCAGACGGGATTCAAAGGTGCATTTGAGTCTTGAGGAATTAAATAAGTTAAGTTGACGATCAGGGGAGGCTTGCTGGATTGATGACAATGTGGGGGGTTGAAAGTTAGATCATAGGACGAAGCATCGGTGTATGAACAAGAGATTATACAACTATTTTGGATAGCGTTTCGGTTAGATTGCTTTCTATTGGAGTTTATGAGATCTTATATTTGTAGCCTCTGTTTAGATATTTGATTTATATTTGTGCTTAATTCGCGTTGGAGTAATGATCTGAGCCTGACATCTGGAGTCCACGAGGAAACCTTATGGAAGTGTACCCACCGAGTTTTGAATGCATTGGTAGTCTTGTGTTACTGAGACTCGGTTCATTGGTTTGTTTTTTGGTTACGTTTCAAAATGAAGTTTACATAGATAGTTAAATCGTAGTGAATCTAGTGGTCGATTTTAATTTAGTTCATTTCAATTTAATATTGTTTCACAATTGGATATACCATCGGAGGATACTCTTACCACCAAGAATAAGTCGAAGTAAACTCTCGCCATCGACGAAGTATAGGATAGACCTATCAACTTATGGGACTTCGTGTCACTATCGACGAAGTATAGGATAGACCTATCACGCAATGTAATTTTGTGTCACACGCTCGGGGGGCTCGCGAGCCCCCTTACCATTTTCGTGTCACACCCAACGTTATCGATTCAGTCTAAAATAAGATTGTAACGCTAAACGTGGTAGGAATTAGAAATTAAAAATAGGACATTCGAAACCCGCGATTTACAAATGATTCTCAGAAAGTAACAATGTAAAGATCGTTTTACAAACGTATTCCGTGCAACGACAGAGAAAAAAGTGTCACAACAAGAACACATACGCCTTTTAACCTTGCTGTCCTATTCGAGTGTATTTAACGCAAAATAAATTTATTTAATATAAAAATATATATAAACAACAACATTAGTTGTGGAAGACATGCTTTCATGATGTAACGTGGGATACCTCGCAAAGGAATTGTAACTTAGTATAATTCAATAAGGTGCTGAAGCAGAGAGGACTTTAAAAATTGTCATAAAACCCATCAGTTCCAGTATCTCGCTGAATGTTTCTTTAACCGGTTAACTGTCAATGTATCATATATGATCAAACAAAAATCTGGCCAATTCTGTCAATGTATCATATATGATCAAATGGAATAACTTTTTTGTTTTGCAACCGATTTGAATGAAACTTGGTATGTAATGGTTTTTGGGGTCGCTGAATCTGAATTTGGCATTGGAATTGTAAAATTCAATATGGCAGACTCAAAATGGCGAACCAAAGTGGCCGCCAAATATTGAAATACTATCGGGATATAGAAAAATTGTATACAGGGGTTTTTGGGATCGCTGAATTTGAATTTGGCATTGGAATTGTAAAATTCAATATAGCAGACTCAATATGGCCGAACCAAAATGACTAGCGAATTGTTGGGATTTGTATAAATTATTCGTACTGTATTCAATTTCATAAGTAAACATGAAGTAAAGGTTAAATAGGGAAGATAATTAAATTCTTTATACGTTTTACATGAAATTAAATTGTAATATTTGTCGTATTTTCTATACATAATAGACAAATCAGGTTAAAGAAAATATTTTTCTTCTTCTTGCAGATAAATCTTGGGAACATTCCTCCGAGGCCAGGAACTTTAAATGAGACAAACGATGGAAAGCTGTCAGCCTCAACAATGAACATGAAGAAGATAGTGATTTTATACAAAAAGTAAAATGAAATTATACAATATTGTAACACTGTAAAAAAGGCCTTTCATGCAAATAAAGTGGAAAAAAATTGGGAAAGAACTGTATTATTATTTACAAATACCTTTTACAAATTCCTATCCAAATTCCAAACCTATGATTTCCATGGTAAAAGGTCTTTAAAAGGCGCAGCTCTTGTTCGCTACTTCAAGGCAACGCCTTCAATGGTGAAATTACAAGACACCTCCTTTCGCTTCATGTTCTCCTGATACATTTGCTAAAATCTGGCCAAAATTTTCTGAACGCTCCAAAATTGAGATTGTAACAGGAGAACATGATGTGGAAAGAGGTGGCACTAAGTTAGCGTCTTCAGAAAGTGAATCCAAGGCGGAGAACTATTCGACGTAGAGGCACAGCGTCTTCGAAAGGCTTCGACGATGAAATTCAGGGCGTACCTCCTTTCGCTTCATGTTCTCCTGATACATTTGCTAAAATCTGGCCAAAATTTTCTGAACGCTCCAAAATTGAGATTGTAACAGGAGAACATGATGTGGAAAGAGGTGGCACTAAGTTAGCGTCTTCGGAAAGAGAATCTAAGGCGGAGAACTAAAATCGGCAATCAAAGGGTACTTTCATTGTACTCTTTGGACGCGGTTTCACGTCCCGAGTACTTTTATAAGGGGTGAAAAATTCCCTACTATACAGGGTGATAGAGAAATCGGCAACGATCGCGGAAAATCGGCGATCAAAGGGTACTTTCATTGTACTCTTTGGACGCGGTTTCACGTCCCGAGTACTTTCCTAAGGGGTGAAAAATACCCTACTATACAGGGTGACTCAGAAATCGGCAACAATCGAGGAAAATCGGCAATCAAAGGGTACTTTCATTGTACTCTTTGGACGCGGTTTCACGTCCCGAGTACTTTCATAAGGGGTGAAAAATTCCCTACTATACAGGGTGATAGAGAAATCGGCAACGATCGCGGAAAATCGGCGATCAAAGGGTACTTTCAGTGTACTCTTTGGACGCGGTTTCACGTCCCGAATACTTTCCTAAGGGGTGAAAAATACCCTACTATACAGGGTGACTCAGAAATCGGCAACAATCTAGGAAAATCGGCAATCAAAGGGTACTTTCATTGTACTCTTTGGACGCGGCTTCACGTCCCGAGTACTTTCATAAGGGGTGAAAAATTCCCTACTATACAGGGTGATAGAGAAATCGGCAACGATCGCGGAAAATCGGCGATCAAAGGGTACTTTCATTATACTCTTTGGACGCGGTTTCACGTCCCGAGTACTTTCATAAGGGGTGAAAAATACCCTACTGTACAGGGTGACCGAGAAATCGGTAACGATCGAGGAAAATCGGCGATCAAAGGGTACTTTTATTATACTATTTGGATGTGCTTTCACGTACCGAGTACTTTCCTAAGGGGTGAAAAATACTCTACTATACAGGGTGACTGAAAAATCGGTAACATTCGAGGAAAATCGGAGAGGGGCAGAGTTTTCGAAAGGCCTTCGACGATGAAATTCAGGCGATACCTCCTTTCGCTTCATGTTCTCCTGATATATCGCTCCAAAATCTGGCCAAAATTTTCTGAACGCTCCAAAATTGAGATTGTACCAGGAGAACATGATGTGGAAAGAGGTGGCACTAAGTTAGCGTCTTCGGAAAGAGAATCTGAGGCGGAGAACTATTCGACGTAGAGGCGCAGCGTCTTCGAAAGGCTTCGACGATGAAATTCAGGGCCTACCTCCTTTCGCTTCATGTTCTCCTGATACATTTGCTAAAATCTGGCCAAAATTTTCTGAACGCTCCAAAATTGAGATTGTAACAGGAGAACATGATGTGGAAAGAGGTGGCACTAAGTTAGCGTCTTCGGAAAGAGAATCTGAGGCGGAGAACTATTCGACGTAGAGGCGCAGCGTCTTCGAAAGGCTTCGACGATGAAATTCAGGGCCTACCTCCTTTCGCTTCATGTTCTCCTGATACATTTGCTAAAATCTGGCCAAAATTTTCTGAACGCTCCAAAATTGAGATTGTAACAGGAGAACATGATGTGGAAAGAGGTGGCACTAAGTTAGCGTCTTCGGAAAGAGAATCTGAGGCGGAGAACTATTCGACGTAGAGGCGCAGCGTCTTCGAAAGGCTTCGACGATGAAATTCAGGGCGTACCTCCTTTCGCTTCATGTTCTCCTGATACATTTGCTAAAATCTGGCCAAAATTTTCTAAACGCTCCAAAATTGAGATTGTAACAGGAGAACATGATGTGGAAAGAGGTGGCACTAAGTTAGCGTCTTCGTAAAGAGAATCTGAGGCGGAGAACTATTCGACGTAGAGGCGCAGCGTCTTCGAAAGGCTTCGACGATGAAATTCAGGGCGTACCTCCTTTCGCTTCATGTTCTCCTGATACATTTGCTAAAATCTGGCCAAAATTTTCTGAACGCTCCAAAATTGAGATTGTGACAGGAGAACATGATGTGGAAAGAGGTGGCACTAAGTTAGCGTCTTCGGAAAGAGAATCTAAGGCGGAGAACTAAAATCGGCAATCAAAGGGTACTTTCATTGTACTCTTTGGACGCGGTTTCACGTCCCGAGTACTTTTATAAGGGGTAAAAAATTCCCTACTATACAGGGTGATAGAGAAATCGGCAACGATCGCGGAAAATCGGCGATCAAAGGGTACTTTCATTGTACTCTTTGGACGCGGTTTCACGTCCCGAGTACTTTCCTAAGGGGTGAAAAATACCCTACTATACAGGGTGACTCAGAAATCGGCAACGATCGAGGAAAATCGGCAATCAAAGGGTACTTTCATTGTACTCTTTGGACGCGGTTTCACGTCCCGAGTACTTTCATAAGGGGTGAAAAATTCCCTACTATACAGGGTGACTCAGAAATCGGCAACGATCGCGGAAAATCGGCGATCAAAGGGTACTTTCATTATACTCTTTGGACGCGGTTTCACGTCCCGAGTACTTTCATAAGGGGTGAAAAATACCCTACTGTACAGGGTGACCGAGAAATCGGTAACGATCGAGGAAAATCGGCGATCAAAGGGTACTTTTATTATACTATTTGGATGTGCTTTCACGTACCGAGTACTTTCCTAAGGGGTGAAAAATACCCTACTATACACGGTGACTGAGAAATCGGCAACAATCGAGGAAAATCGGCAATCAAAGGGTACTTTCATTGTACTCTTTGGACGCGGTTTCACGTCCCAAGTACTTTCCTAAGGGGTGAAAAATTCCCTACTATACAGGGTGATAGAGAAATCGGCAACGATCGCGGAAAATCGGCGATCAAAGGGTACTTTTATTATACTATTTGGATGCGCTTTCACGTACCGAGTACTTTCCTAAGGGGTGAAAAATACCCTACTATACAGGGTGACTGAAAAATCGGTAACAATCGAGGAAAATCGGAGAGGGGCAGAGTTTTCGAAAGGCCTTCGACGATGAAATTCAGGCGATACCTCCTTTCGCTTCATGTTCTCCTGATATATCGCTCCAAAATCTGGCCAAAATTTTCTGAACGCTCCAAAATTGAGATTGTAACAGGAGAACATGATGTGGAAAGAGGTGGCACTAAGTTAGCGTCTTCGGAAAGAGAATCTGAGGCGGAGAACTATTCGACGTAGAGGCGCAGCGTCTTCGAAAGGCTTCGACGATGAAATTCAGGGCCTACCTCCTTTCGCTTCATGTTCTCCTGATACATTTGCTAAAATCTGGCCAAAATTTTCTGAACGCTCCAAAATTGAGATTGTAACAGGAGAACATGATGTGGAAAGAGGTGGCACTAAGTTAGCGTCTTCGGAAAGAGAATCTGAGGCGGAGAACTATTCGACGTAGAGGCGCAGCGTCTTCGAAAGGCTTCGACGATGAAATTCAGGGCCTACCTCCTTTCGCTTCATGTTCTCCTGATACATTTGCTAAAATCTGGCCAAAATTTTCTGAACGCTCCAAAATTGAGATTGTAACAGGAGAACATGATGTGGAAAGAGGTGGCACTAAGTTAGCGTCTTCGGAAAGAGAATCTGAGGCGGAGAACTATTCGACGTAGAGGCGCAGCGTCTTCGAAAGGCTTCGACGATGAAATTCAGGGCGTACCTCCTTTCGCTTCATGTTCTCCTGATACATTTGCTAAAATCTGGCCAAAATTTTCTAAACGCTCCAAAATTGAGATTGTAACAGGAGAACATGATGTGGAAAGAGGTGGCACTAAGTTAGCGTCTTCGGAAAGAGAATCTGAGGCGGAGAACTATTCGACGTAGAGGCGCAGCGTCTTCGAAAGGCTTCGACGATGAAATTCAGGGCGTACCTCCTTTCGCTTCATGTTCTCCTGATACATTTGCTAAAATCTGGCCAAAATTTTCTGAACGCTCCAAAATTGAGATTGTGACAGGAGAACATGATGTGGAAAGAGGTGGCACTAAGTTAGCGTCTTCGGAAAGAGAATCTAAGGCGGAGAACTAAAATCGGCAATCAAAGGGTACTTTCATTGTACTCTTTGGACGCGGTTTCACGTCCCGAGTACTTTTCTAAGGGGTAAAAAATTCCCTACTATACAGGGTGATAGAGAAATCGGCAACGATCGCGGAAAATCGGCGATCAAAGGGTACTTTCATTGTACTCTTTGGACGCGGTTTCACGTCCCGAGTACTTTCCTAAGGGGTGAAAAATACCCTACTATACAGGGTGACTCAGAAATCGGCAACGATCGAGGAAAATCGGCAATCAAAGGGTACTTTCATTGTACTCTTTGGACGCGGTTTCACGTCCCGAGTACTTTCATAAGGGGTGAAAAATTCCCTACTATACAGGGTGATAGAGAAATCGGCAACGATCGCGGAAAATCGGCGATCAAAGGGTACTTTCAGTGTACTCTTTGGACGCGGTTTCACGTCCCGAATACTTTCCTAAGGGGTGAAAAATACCCTACTATACAGGGTGACTCAGAAATCGGCAACGATCGCGGAAAATCGGCGATCAAAGGGTACTTTCATTATACTCTTTGGACGCGGTTTCACGTCCCGAGTACTTTCATAAGGGGTGAAAAATACCCTACTGTACAGGGTGACCGAGAAATCGGTAACGATCGAGGAAAATCGGCGATCAAAGGGTACTTTTATTATACTATTTGGATGTGCTTTCACGTACCGAGTACTTTCCTAAGGGGTGAAAAATACCCTACTATACACGGTGACTGAGAAATCGGCAACAATCGAGGAAAATCGGCAATCAAAGGGTACTTTCATTGTACTCTTTGGACGCGGTTTCACGTGCCAAGTACTTTCCTAAGGGGTGAAAAATTCCCTACTATACAGGGTGATAGAGAAATCGGCAACGATCGCGGAAAATCGGCGATCAAAGGGTACTTTTATTATACTATTTGGATGCGCTTTCACGTACCGAGTACTTTCCTAAGGGGTGAAAAATACCCTACTATACAGGGTGACTGAAAAATCGGTAACAATCGAGGAAAATCGGAGAGGGGCAGAGTTTTCGAAAGGCCTTCGACGATGAAATTCAGGCGATACCTCCTTTCGCTTCATGTTCTCCTGATATATCGCTCCAAAATCTGGCCAAAATTTTCTGAACGCTCCAAAATTGAGATTGTAACAGGAGAACATGATGTGGAAAGAGGTGGCACTAAGTTAGCGTCTTCGGAAAGAGAATCTAAGGCGGAGAACTAAAATCGGCAATCAAAGGGTACTTTCATTGTACTCTTTGGACGCGGTTTCACGTCCCGAGTACTTTTATAAGGGGTGAAAAATTCCCTACTATACAGGGTGATAGAGAAATCGGCAACGATCGCGGAAAATCGGCGATCAAAGGGTACTTTCATTGTACTCTTTGGACGCGGTTTCACGTCCCGAGTACTTTCCTAAGGGGTGAAAAATACCCTACTATACAGGGTGACTCAGAAATCGGCAACAATCGAGGAAAATCGGCAATCAAAGGGTACTTTCATTGTACTCTTTGGACGCGGTTTCACGTCCCGAGTACTTTCATAAGGGGTGAAAAATTCCCTACTATACAGGGTGATAGAGAAATCGGCAACGATCGCGGAAAATCGGCGATCAAAGGGTACTTTCAGTGTACTCTTTGGACGCGGTTTCACGTCCCGAATACTTTCCTAAGGGGTGAAAAATACCCTACTATACAGGGTGACTCAGAAATCGGCAACAATCTAGGAAAATCGGCAATCAAAGGGTACTTTCATTGTACTCTTTGGACGCGGCTTCACGTCCCGAGTACTTTCATAAGGGGTGAAAAATTCCCTACTATACAGGGTGATAGAGAAATCGGCAACGATCGCGGAAAATCGGCGATCAAAGGGTACTTTCATTATACTCTTTGGACGCGGTTTCACGTCCCGAGTACTTTCATAAGGGGTGAAAAATACCCTACTGTACAGGGTGACCGAGAAATCGGTAACGATCGAGGAAAATCGGCGATCAAAGGGTACTTTTATTATACTATTTGGATGTGCTTTCACGTACCGAGTACTTTCCTAAGGGGTGAAAAATACTCTACTATACAGGGTGACTGAAAAATCGGTAACATTCGAGGAAAATCGGAGAGGGGCAGAGTTTTCGAAAGGCCTTCGACGATGAAATTCAGGCGATACCTCCTTTCGCTTCATGTTCTCCTGATACATTTGCTAAAATCTGGCCAAAATTTTCTGAACGCTCCAAAATTGAGATTGTAACAGGAGAACATGATGTGGAAAGAGGTGGCACTAAGTTAGCGTCTTCGGAAAGAGAATCTGAGGCGGAGAACTATTCGACGTAGAGGCGCAGCGTCTTCGAAAGGCTTCGACGATGAAATTCAGGGCGTACCTCCTTTCGCTTCATGTTCTCCTGATACATTTGCTAAAATCTGGCCAAAATTTTCTAAACGCTCCAAAATTGAGATTGTAACAGGAGAACATGATGTGGAAAGAGGTGGCACTAAGTTAGCGTCTTCGGAAAGAGAATCTGAGGCGGAGAACTATTCGACGTAGAGGCGCAGCGTCTTCGAAAGGCTTCGACGATGAAATTCAGGGCGTACCTCCTTTCGCTTCATGTTCTCCTGATACATTTGCTAAAATCTGGCCAAAATTTTCTAAACGCTCCAAAATTGAGATTGTAACAGGAGAACATGATGTGGAAAGAGGTGGCACTAAGTTAGCGTCTTCGTAAAGAGAATCTGAGGCGGAGAACTATTCGACGTAGAGGCGCAGCGTCTTCGAAAGGCTTCGACGATGAAATTCAGGGCGTACCTCCTTTCGCTTCATGTTCTCCTGATACATTTGCTAAAATCTGGCCAAAATTTTCTGAACGCTCCAAAATTGAGATTGTGACAGGAGAACATGATGTGGAAAGAGGTGGCACTAAGTTAGCGTCTTCGGAAAGAGAATCTAAGGCGGAGAACTAAAATCGGCAATCAAAGGGTACTTTCATTGTACTCTTTGGACGCGGTTTCACGTCCCGAGTACTTTTATAAGGGGTAAAAAATTCCCTACTATACAGGGTGATAGAGAAATCGGCAACGATCGCGGAAAATCGGCGATCAAAGGGTACTTTCATTGTACTCTTTGGACGCGGTTTCACGTCCCGAGTACTTTCCTAAGGGGTGAAAAATACCCTACTATACAGGGTGACTCAGAAATCGGCAACGATCGAGGAAAATCGGCAATCAAAGGGTACTTTCATTGTACTCTTTGGACGCGGTTTCACGTCCCGAGTACTTTCATAAGGGGTGAAAAATTCCCTACTATACAGGGTGATAGAGAAATCGGCAACGATCGCGGAAAATCGGCGATCAAAGGGTACTTTCAGTGTACTCTTTGGACGCGGTTTCACGTCCCGAATACTTTCCTAAGGGGTGAAAAATACCCTACTATACAGGGTGACTCAGAAATCGGCAACGATCGCGGAAAATCGGCGATCAAAGGGTACTTTCATTATACTCTTTGGACGCGGTTTCACGTCCCGAGTACTTTCATAAGGGGTGAAAAATACCCTACTGTACAGGGTGACCGAGAAATCGGTAACGATCGAGGAAAATCGGCGATCAAAGGGTACTTTTATTATACTATTTGGATGTGCTTTCACGTACCGAGTACTTTCCTAAGGGGTGAAAAATACCCTACTATACACGGTGACTGAGAAATCGGCAACAATCGAGGAAAATCGGCAATCAAAGGGTACTTTCATTGTACTCTTTGGACGCGGTTTCACGTGCCAAGTACTTTCCTAAGGGGTGAAAAATTCCCTACTATACAGGGTGATAGAGAAATCGGCAACGATCGCGGAAAATCGGCGATCAAAGGGTACTTTTATTATACTATTTGGATGCGCTTTCACGTACCGAGTACTTTCCTAAGGGGTGAAAAATACCCTACTATACAGGGTGACTGAAAAATCGGTAACAATCGAGGAAAATCGGAGAGGGGCAGAGTTTTCGAAAGGCCTTCGACGATGAAATTCAGGCGATACCTCCTTTCGCTTCATGTTCTCCTGATATATCGCTCCAAAATCTGGCCAAAATTTTCTGAACGCTCCAAAATTGAGATTGTAACAGGAGAACATGATGTGGAAAGAGGTGGCACTAAGTTAGCGTCTTCGGAAAGAGAATCTGAGGCGGAGAACTATTCGACGTAGAGGCGCAGCGTCTTCGAAAGGCTTCGACGATGAAATTCAGGGCCTACCTCCTTTCGCTTCATGTTCTCCTGATACATTTGCTAAAATCTGGCCAAAATTTTCTGAACGCTCCAAAATTGAGATTGTAACAGGAGAACATGATGTGGAAAGAGGTGGCACTAAGTTAGCGTCTTCGTAAAGAGAATCTGAGGCGGAGAACTATTCGACGTAGAGGCGCAGCGTCTTCGAAAGGCTTCGACGATGAAATTCAGGGCGTACCTCCTTTCGCTTCATGTTCTCCTGATACATTTGCTAAAATCTGGCCAAAATTTTCTGAACGCTCCAAAATTGAGATTGTGACAGGAGAACATGATGTGGAAAGAGGTGGCACTAAGTTAGCGTCTTCGGAAAGAGAATCTAAGACGGAGAACTAAAATCGGCAATCAAAGGGTACTTTCATTGTACTCTTTGGACGCGGTTTCACGTCCCGAGTACTTTTATAAGGGGTAAAAAATTCCCTACTATACAGGGTGATAGAGAAATCGGCAACGATCGCGGAAAATCGGCGATCAAAGGGTACTTTCATTGTACTCTTTGGACGCGGTTTCACGTCCCGAGTACTTTCCTAAGGGGTGAAAAATACCCTACTATACAGGGTGACTCAGAAATCGGCAACGATCGAGGAAAATCGGCAATCAAAGGGTACTTTCATTGTACTCTTTGGACGCGGTTTCACGTCCCGAGTACTTTCATAAGGGGTGAAAAATTCCCTACTATACAGGGTGATAGAGAAATCGGCAACGATCGCGGAAAATCGGCGATCAAAGGGTACTTTCAGTGTACTCTTTGGACGCGGTTTCACGTCCCGAATACTTTCCTAAGGGGTGAAAAATACCCTACTATACAGGGTGACTCAGAAATCGGCAACGATCGCGGAAAATCGGCGATCAAAGGGTACTTTCATTATACTCTTTGGACGCGGTTTCACGTCCCGAGTACTTTCATAAGGGGTGAAAAATACCCTACTGTACAGGGTGACCGAGAAATCGGTAACGATCGAGGAAAATCGGCGATCAAAGGGTACTTTTATTATACTATTTGGATGTGCTTTCACGTACCGAGTACTTTCCTAAGGGGTGAAAAATACCCTACTATACACGGTGACTGAGAAATCGGCAACAATCGAGGAAAATCGGCAATCAAAGGGTACTTTCATTGTACTCTTTGGACGCGGTTTCACGTCCCAAGTACTTTCCTAAGGGGTGAAAAATTCCCTACTATACAGGGTGATAGAGAAATCGGCAACGATCGCGGAAAATCGGCGATCAAAGGGTACTTTTATTATACTATTTGGATGCGCTTTCACGTACCGAGTACTTTCCTAAGGGGTGAAAAATACCCTACTATACAGGGTGACTGAAAAATCGGTAACAATCGAGGAAAATCGGAGAGGGGCAGAGTTTTCGAAAGGCCTTCGACGATGAAATTCAGGCGATACCTCCTTTCGCTTCATGTTCTCCTGATATATCGCTCCAAAATCTGGCCAAAATTTTCTGAACGCTCCAAAATTGAGATTGTAACAGGAGAACATGATGTGGAAAGAGGTGGCACTAAGTTAGCGTCTTCGGAAAGAGAATCTGAGGCGGAGAACTATTCGACGTAGAGGCGCAGCGTCTTCGAAAGGCTTCGACGATGAAATTCAGGGCGTACCTCCTTTCGCTTCATGTTCTCCTGATACATTTGCTAAAATCTGGCCAAAATTTTCTAAACGCTCCAAAATTGAGATTGTAACAGGAGAACATGATGTGGAAAGAGGTGGCACTAAGTTAGCGTCTTCGGAAAGAGAATCTGAGGCGGAGAACTATTCGACGTAGAGGCGCAGCGTCTTCGAAAGGCTTCGACGATGAAATTCAGGGCGTACCTCCTTTCGCTTCATGTTCTCCTGATACATTTGCTAAAATCTGGCCAAAATTTTCTGAACGCTCCAAAATTGAGATTGTGACAGGAGAACATGATGTGGAAAGAGGTGGCACTAAGTTAGCGTCTTCGGAAAGAGAATCTAAGGCGGAGAACTAAAATCGGCAATCAAAGGGTACTTTCATTGTACTCTTTGGACGCGGTTTCACGTCCCGAGTACTTTTATAAGGGGTAAAAAATTCCCTACTATACAGGGTGATAGAGAAATCGGCAACGATCGCGGAAAATCGGCGATCAAAGGGTACTTTCATTGTACTCTTTGGACGCGGTTTCACGTCCCGAGTACTTTCCTAAGGGGTGAAAAATACCCTACTATACAGGGTGACTCAGAAATCGGCAACGATCGAGGAAAATCGGCAATCAAAGGGTACTTTCATTGTACTCTTTGGACGCGGTTTCACGTCCCGAGTACTTTCATAAGGGGTGAAAAATTCCCTACTATACAGGGTGATAGAGAAATCGGCAACGATCGCGGAAAATCGGCGATCAAAGGGTACTTTCAGTGTACTCTTTGGACGCGGTTTCACGTCCCGAATACTTTCCTAAGGGGTGAAAAATACCCTACTATACAGGGTGACTCAGAAATCGGCAACGATCGCGGAAAATCGGCGATCAAAGGGTACTTTCATTATACTCTTTGGACGCGGTTTCACGTCCCGAGTACTTTCATAAGGGGTGAAAAATACCCTACTGTACAGGGTGACCGAGAAATCGGTAACGATCGAGGAAAATCGGCGATCAAAGGGTACTTTTATTATACTATTTGGATGTGCTTTCACGTACCGAGTACTTTCCTAAGGGGTGAAAAATACCCTACTATACACGGTGACTGAGAAATCGGCAACAATCGAGGAAAATCGGCAATCAAAGGGTACTTTCATTGTACTCTTTGGACGCGGTTTCACGTCCCAAGTACTTTCCTAAGGGGTGAAAAATTCCCTACTATACAGGGTGATAGAGAAATCGGCAACGATCGCGGAAAATCGGCGATCAAAGGGTACTTTTATTATACTATTTGGATGCGCTTTCACGTACCGAGTACTTTCCTAAGGGGTGAAAAATACCCTACTATACAGGGTGACTGAAAAATCGGTAACAATCGAGGAAAATCGGAGAGGGGCAGAGTTTTCGAAAGGCCTTCGACGATGAAATTCAGGCGATACCTCCTTTCGCTTCATGTTCTCCTGATATATCGCTCCAAAATCTGGCCAAAATTTTCTGAACGCTCCAAAATTGAGATTGTAACAGGAGAACATGATGTGGAAAGAGGTGGCACTAAGTTAGCGTCTTCGGAAAGAGAATCTGAGGCGGAGAACTATTCGACGTAGAGGCGCAGCGTCTTCGAAAGGCTTCGACGATGAAATTCAGGGCCTACCTCCTTTCGCTTCATGTTCTCCTGATACATTTGCTAAAATCTGGCCAAAATTTTCTGAACGCTCCAAAATTGAGATTGTAACAGGAGAACATGATGTGGAAAGAGGTGGCACTAAGTTAGCGTCTTCGGAAAGAGAATCTGAGGCGGAGAACTATTCGACGTAGAGGCGCAGCGTCTTCGAAAGGCTTCGACGATGAAATTCAGGGCGTACCTCCTTTCGCTTCATGTTCTCCTGATACATTTGCTAAAATCTGGCCAAAATTTTCTAAACGCTCCAAAATTGAGATTGTAACAGGAGAACATGATGTGGAAAGAGGTGGCACTAAGTTAGCGTCTTCGTAAAGAGAATCTGAGGCGGAGAACTATTCGACGTAGAGGCGCAGCGTCTTCGAAAGGCTTCGACGATGAAATTCAGGGCGTACCTCCTTTCGCTTCATGTTCTCCTGATACATTTGCTAAAATCTGGCCAAAATTTTCTGAACGCTCCAAAATTGAGATTGTGACAGGAGAACATGATGTGGAAAGAGGTGGCACTAAGTTAGCGTCTTCGGAAAGAGAATCTAAGGCGGAGAACTAAAATCGGCAATCAAAGGGTACTTTCATTGTACTCTTTGGACGCGGTTTCACGTCCCGAGTACTTTTATAAGGGGTAAAAAATTCCCTACTATACAGGGTGATAGAGAAATCGGCAACGATCGCGGAAAATCGGCGATCAAAGGGTACTTTCATTGTACTCTTTGGACGCGGTTTCACGTCCCGAGTACTTTCCTAAGGGGTGAAAAATACCCTACTATACAGGGTGACTCAGAAATCGGCAACGATCGAGGAAAATCGGCAATCAAAGGGTACTTTCATTGTACTCTTTGGACGCGGTTTCACGTCCCGAGTACTTTCATAAGGGGTGAAAAATTCCCTACTATACAGGGTGATAGAGAAATCGGCAACGATCGCGGAAAATCGGCGATCAAAGGGTACTTTCAGTGTACTCTTTGGACGCGGTTTCACGTCCCGAATACTTTCCTAAGGGGTGAAAAATACCCTACTATACAGGGTGACTCAGAAATCGGCAACGATCGCGGAAAATCGGCGATCAAAGGGTACTTTCATTATACTCTTTGGACGCGGTTTCACGTCCCGAGTACTTTCATAAGGGGTGAAAAATACCCTACTGTACAGGGTGACCGAGAAATCGGTAACGATCGAGGAAAATCGGCGATCAAAGGGTACTTTTATTATACTATTTGGATGTGCTTTCACGTACCGAGTACTTTCCTAAGGGGTGAAAAATACCCTACTATACACGGTGACTGAGAAATCGGCAACAATCGAGGAAAATCGGCAATCAAAGGGTACTTTCATTGTACTCTTTGGACGCGGTTTCACGTGCCAAGTACTTTCCTAAGGGGTGAAAAATTCCCTACTATACAGGGTGATAGAGAAATCGGCAACGATCGCGGAAAATCGGCGATCAAAGGGTACTTTTATTATACTATTTGGATGCGCTTTCACGTACCGAGTACTTTCCTAAGGGGTGAAAAATACCCTACTATACAGGGTGACTGAAAAATCGGTAACAATCGAGGAAAATCGGAGAGGGGCAGAGTTTTCGAAAGGCCTTCGACGATGAAATTCAGGCGATACCTCCTTTCGCTTCATGTTCTCCTGATATATCGCTCCAAAATCTGGCCAAAATTTTCTGAACGCTCCAAAATTGAGATTGTAACAGGAGAACATGATGTGGAAAGAGGTGGCACTAAGTTAGCGTCTTCGGAAAGAGAATCTGAGGCGGAGAACTATTCGACGTAGAGGCGCAGCGTCTTCGAAAGGCTTCGACGATGAAATTCAGGGCCTACCTCCTTTCGCTTCATGTTCTCCTGATACATTTGCTAAAATCTGGCCAAAATTTTCTGAACGCTCCAAAATTGAGATTGTAACAGGAGAACATGATGTGGAAAGAGGTGGCACTAAGTTAGCGTCTTCGGAAAGTGAATCTGAGGCGGAGAACTATTCGACGTAGAGGCGCAGCGTCTTCGAAAGGCTTCGACGATGAAATTCAGGGCGTACCTCCTTTCGCTTCATGTTCTCCTGATACATTTGCTAAAATCTGGCCAAAATTTTCTAAACGCTCCAAAATTGAGATTGTAACAGGAGAACATGATGTGGAAAGAGGTGGCACTAAGTTAGCGTCTTCGTAAAGAGAATCTGAGGCGGAGAACTATTCGACGTAGAGGCGCAGCGTCTTCGAAAGGCTTCGACGATGAAATTCAGGGCGTACCTCCTTTCGCTTCATGTTCTCCTGATACATTTGCTAAAATCTGGCCAAAATTTTCTGAACGCTCCAAAATTGAGATTGTGACAGGAGAACATGATGTGGAAAGAGGTGGCACTAAGTTAGCGTCTTCGGAAAGAGAATCTAAGGCGGAGAACTAAAATCGGCAATCAAAGGGTACTTTCATTGTACTCTTTGGACGCGGTTTCACGTCCCGAGTACTTTTATAAGGGGTAAAAAATTCCCTACTATACAGGGTGATAGAGAAATCGGCAACGATCGCGGAAAATCGGCGATCAAAGGGTACTTTCATTGTACTCTTTGGACGCGGTTTCACGTCCCGAGTACTTTCCTAAGGGGTGAAAAATACCCTACTATACAGGGTGACTCAGAAATCGGCAACGATCGAGGAAAATCGGCAATCAAAGGGTACTTTCATTGTACTCTTTGGACGCGGTTTCACGTCCCGAGTACTTTCATAAGGGGTGAAAAATTCCCTACTATACAGGGTGATAGAGAAATCGGCAACGATCGCGGAAAATCGGCGATCAAAGGGTACTTTCAGTGTACTCTTTGGACGCGGTTTCACGTCCCGAATACTTTCCTAAGGGGTGAAAAATACCCTACTATACAGGGTGACTCAGAAATCGGCAACGATCGCGGAAAATCGGCGATCAAAGGGTACTTTCATTATACTCTTTGGACGCGGTTTCACGTCCCGAGTACTTTCATAAGGGGTGAAAAATACCCTACTGTACAGGGTGACCGAGAAATCGGTAACGATCGAGGAAAATCGGCGATCAAAGGGTACTTTTATTATACTATTTGGATGTGCTTTCACGTACCGAGTACTTTCCTAAGGGGTGAAAAATACCCTACTATACACGGTGACTGAGAAATCGGCAACAATCGAGGAAAATCGGCAATCAAAGGGTACTTTCATTGTACTCTTTGGACGCGGTTTCACGTCCCAAGTACTTTCCTAAGGGGTGAAAAATTCCCTACTATACAGGGTGATAGAGAAATCGGCAACGATCGCGGAAAATCGGCGATCAAAGGGTACTTTTATTATACTATTTGGATGCGCTTTCACGTACCGAGTACTTTCCTAAGGGGTGAAAAATACCCTACTATACAGGGTGACTGAAAAATCGGTAACAATCGAGGAAAATCGGAGAGGGGCAGAGTTTTCGAAAGGCCTTCGACGATGAAATTCAGGCGATACCTCCTTTCGCTTCATGTTCTCCTGATATATCGCTCCAAAATCTGGCCAAAATTTTCTGAACGCTCCAAAATTGAGATTGTAACAGGAGAACATGATGTGGAAAGAGGTGGCACTAAGTTAGCGTCTTCGGAAAGAGAATCTGAGGCGGAGAACTATTCGACGTAGAGGCGCAGCGTCTTCGAAAGGCTTCGACGATGAAATTCAGGGCGTACCTCCTTTCGCTTCATGTTCTCCTGATACATTTGCTAAAATCTGGCCAAAATTTTCTAAACGCTCCAAAATTGAGATTGTAACAGGAGAACATGATGTGGAAAGAGGTGGCACTAAGTTAGCGTCTTCGTAAAGAGAATCTGAGGCGGAGAACTATTCGACGTAGAGGCGCAGCGTCTTCGAAAGGCTTCGACGATGAAATTCAGGGCGTACCTCCTTTCGCTTCATGTTCTCCTGATACATTTGCTAAAATCTGGCCAAAATTTTCTGAACGCTCCAAAATTGAGATTGTGACAGGAGAACATGATGTGGAAAGAGGTGGCACTAAGTTAGCGTCTTCGGAAAGAGAATCTAAGGCGGAGAACTAAAATCGGCAATCAAAGGGTACTTTCATTGTACTCTTTGGACGCGGTTTCACGTCCCGAGTACTTTTATAAGGGGTAAAAAATTCCCTACTATACAGGGTGATAGAGAAATCGGCAACGATCGCGGAAAATCGGCGATCAAAGGGTACTTTCATTGTACTCTTTGGACGCGGTTTCACGTCCCGAGTACTTTCCTAAGGGGTGAAAAATACCCTACTATACAGGGTGACTCAGAAATCGGCAACGATCGAGGAAAATCGGCAATCAAAGGGTACTTTCATTGTACTCTTTGGACGCGGTTTCACGTCCCGAGTACTTTCATAAGGGGTGAAAAATTCCCTACTATACAGGGTGATAGAGAAATCGGCAACGATCGCGGAAAATCGGCGATCAAAGGGTACTTTCAGTGTACTCTTTGGACGCGGTTTCACGTCCCGAATACTTTCCTAAGGGGTGAAAAATATCCTACTATACAGGGTGACTCAGAAATCGGCAACGATCGCGGAAAATCGGCGATCAAAGGGTACTTTCATTATACTCTTTGGACGCGGTTTCACGTCCCGAGTACTTTCATAAGGGGTGAAAAATACCCTACTGTACAGGGTGACCGAGAAATCGGTAACGATCGAGGAAAATCGGCGATCAAAGGGTACTTTTATTATACTATTTGGATGTGCTTTCACGTACCGAGTACTTTCCTAAGGGGTGAAAAATACCCTACTATACACGGTGACTGAGAAATCGGCAACAATCGAGGAAAATCGGCAATCAAAGGGTACTTTCATTGTACTCTTTGGACGCGGTTTCACGTCCCAAGTACTTTCCTAAGGGGTGAAAAATTCCCTACTATACAGGGTGATAGAGAAATCGGCAACGATCGCGGAAAATCGGCGATCAAAGGGTACTTTTATTATACTATTTGGATGCGCTTTCACGTACCGAGTACTTCCCTAAGGGGTGAAAAATACCCTACTATACAGGGTGACTGAAAAATCGGTAACAATCGAGGAAAATCGGAGAGGGGCAGAGTTTTCGAAAGGCCTTCGACGATGAAATTCAGGCGATACCTCCTTTCGCTTCATGTTCTCCTGATATATCGCTCCAAAATCTGGCCAAAATTTTCTGAACGCTCCAAAATTGAGATTGTAACAGGAGAACATGATGTGGAAAGAGGTGGCACTAAGTTAGCGTCTTCGGAAAGAGAATCTGAGGCGGAGAACTATTCGACGTAGAGGCGCAGCGTCTTCGAAAGGCTTCGACGATGAAATTCAGGGCCTACCTCCTTTCGCTTCATGTTCTCCTGATACATTTGCTAAAATCTGGCCAAAATTTTCTGAACGCTCCAAAATTGAGATTGTAACAGGAGAACATGATGTGGAAAGAGGTGGCACTAAGTTAGCGTCTTCGGAAAGTGAATCTGAGGCGGAGAACTATTCGACGTAGAGGCGCAGCGTCTTCGAAAGGCTTCGACGATGAAATTCAGGGCGTACCTCCTTTCGCTGCATGTTCTCCTGATATATCGCTCCAAAATCTGGCCAAAATTTTCTGAACGCTCCAAAATTGAGATTGTGACAGGAGAACATGATGTGGAAAGAGGTGGCACTAAGTTAGCGTCTTCGGAAAGAGAATCTGAGGCGGAGAACTATTCGACGTAGAGGCGCAGCGTCTTCGAAAGGCTTCGACGATGAAATTCAGGGCGTACCTCCTTTCGCTTCATGTTCTCCTGATACATTTGCTAAAATCTGGCCAAAATTTTCTGAACGCTCCAAAATTGAGATTGTGACAGGAGAACATGATGTGGAAAGAGGTGGCACTAAGTTAGCGTCTTCGGAAAGAGAATCTAAGGCGGAGAACTAAAATCGGCAATCAAAGGGTACTTTCATTGTACTCTTTGGACGCGGTTTCACGTCCCGAGTACTTTTATAAGGGGTAAAAAATTCCCTACTATACAGGGTGATAGAGAAATCGGCAACGATCGCGGAAAATCGGCGATCAAAGGGTACTTTCATTGTACTCTTTGGACGCGGTTTCACGTCCCGAGTACTTTCCTAAGGGGTGAAAAATACCCTACTATACAGGGTGACTCAGAAATCGGCAACGATCGAGGAAAATCGGCAATCAAAGGGTACTTTCATTGTACTCTTTGGACGCGGTTTCACGTCCCGAGTACTTTCATAAGGGGTGAAAAATTCCCTACTATACAGGGTGATAGAGAAATCGGCAACGATCGCGGAAAATCGGCGATCAAAGGGTACTTTCAGTGTACTCTTTGGACGCGGTTTCACGTCCCGAATACTTTCCTAAGGGGTGAAAAATACCCTACTATACAGGGTGACTCAGAAATCGGCAACGATCGCGGAAAATCGGCGATCAAAGGGTACTTTCATTATACTCTTTGGACGCGGTTTCACGTCCCGAGTACTTTCATAAGGGGTGAAAAATACCCTACTGTACAGGGTGACCGAGAAATCGGTAACGATCGAGGAAAATCGGCGATCAAAGGGTACTTTTATTATACTATTTGGATGTGCTTTCACGTACCGAGTACTTTCCTAAGGGGTGAAAAATACCCTACTATACACGGTGACTGAGAAATCGGCAACAATCGAGGAAAATCGGCAATCAAAGGGTACTTTCATTGTACTCTTTGGACGCGGTTTCACGTCCCAAGTACTTTCCTAAGGGGTGAAAAATTCCCTACTATACAGGGTGATAGAGAAATCGGCAACGATCGCGGAAAATCGGCGATCAAAGGGTACTTTTATTATACTATTTGGATGCGCTTTCACGTACCGAGTACTTTCCTAAGGGGTGAAAAATACCCTACTATACAGGGTGACTGAAAAATCGGTAACAATCGAGGAAAATCGGAGAGGGGCAGAGTTTTCGAAAGGCCTTCGACGATGAAATTCAGGCGATACCTCCTTTCGCTTCATGTTCTCCTGATATATCGCTCCAAAATCTGGCCAAAATTTTCTGAACGCTCCAAAATTGAGATTGTAACAGGAGAACATGATGTGGAAAGAGGTGGCACTAAGTTAGCGTCTTCGGAAAGAGAATCTGAGGCGGAGAACTATTCGACGTAGAGGCGCAGCGTCTTCGAAAGGCTTCGACGATGAAATTCAGGGCGTACCTCCTTTCGCTTCATGTTCTCCTGATACATTTGCTAAAATCTGGCCAAAATTTTCTAAACGCTCCAAAATTGAGATTGTAACAGGAGAACATGATGTGGAAAGAGGTGGCACTAAGTTAGCGTCTTCGTAAAGAGAATCTGAGGCGGAGAACTATTCGACGTAGAGGCGCAGCGTCTTCGAAAGGCTTCGACGATGAAATTCAGGGCGTACCTCCTTTCGCTTCATGTTCTCCTGATACATTTGCTAAAATCTGGCCAAAATTTTCTGAACGCTCCAAAATTGAGATTGTGACAGGAGAACATGATGTGGAAAGAGGTGGCACTAAGTTAGCGTCTTCGGAAAGAGAATCTAAGGCGGAGAACTAAAATCGGCAATCAAAGGGTACTTTCATTGTACTCTTTGGACGCGGTTTCACGTCCCGAGTACTTTTATAAGGGGTAAAAAATTCCCTACTATACAGGGTGATAGAGAAATCGGCAACGATCGCGGAAAATCGGCGATCAAAGGGTACTTTCATTGTACTCTTTGGACGCGGTTTCACGTCCCGAGTACTTTCCTAAGGGGTGAAAAATACCCTACTATACAGGGTGACTCAGAAATCGGCAACGATCGAGGAAAATCGGCAATCAAAGGGTACTTTCATTGTACTCTTTGGACGCGGTTTCACGTCCCGAGTACTTTCATAAGGGGTGAAAAATTCCCTACTATACAGGGTGATAGAGAAATCGGCAACGATCGCGGAAAATCGGCGATCAAAGGGTACTTTCAGTGTACTCTTTGGACGCGGTTTCACGTCCCGAATACTTTCCTAAGGGGTGAAAAATACCCTACTATACAGGGTGACTCAGAAATCGGCAACGATCGCGGAAAATCGGCGATCAAAGGGTACTTTCATTATACTCTTTGGACGCGGTTTCACGTCCCGAGTACTTTCATAAGGGGTGAAAAATACCCTACTGTACAGGGTGACCGAGAAATCGGTAACGATCGAGGAAAATCGGCGATCAAAGGGTACTTTTATTATACTATTTGGATGTGCTTTCACGTACCGAGTACTTTCCTAAGGGGTGAAAAATACCCTACTATACACGGTGACTGAGAAATCGGCAACAATCGAGGAAAATCGGCAATCAAAGGGTACTTTCATTGTACTCTTTGGACGCGGTTTCACGTCCCAAGTACTTTCCTAAGGGGTGAAAAATTCCCTACTATACAGGGTGATAGAGAAATCGGCAACGATCGCGGAAAATCGGCGATCAAAGGGTACTTTTATTATACTATTTGGATGCGCTTTCACGTACCGAGTACTTTCCTAAGGGGTGAAAAATACCCTACTATACAGGGTGACTGAAAAATCGGTAACAATCGAGGAAAATCGGAGAGGGGCAGAGTTTTCGAAAGGCCTTCGACGATGAAATTCAGGCGATACCTCCTTTCGCTTCATGTTCTCCTGATATATCGCTCCAAAATCTGGCCAAAATTTTCTGAACGCTCCAAAATTGAGATTGTAACAGGAGAACATGATGTGGAAAGAGGTGGCACTAAGTTAGCGTCTTCGGAAAGAGAATCTGAGGCGGAGAACTATTCGACGTAGAGGCGCAGCGTCTTCGAAAGGCTTCGACGATGAAATTCAGGGCCTACCTCCTTTCGCTTCATGTTCTCCTGATACATTTGCTAAAATCTGGCCAAAATTTTCTGAACGCTCCAAAATTGAGATTGTAACAGGAGAACATGATGTGGAAAGAGGTGGCACTAAGTTAGCGTCTTCGGAAAGTGAATCTGAGGCGGAGAACTATTCGACGTAGAGGCGCAGCGTCTTCGAAAGGCTTCGACGATGAAATTCAGGGCGTACCTCCTTTCGCTGCATGTTCTCCTGATATATCGCTCCAAAATCTGGCCAAAATTTTCTGAACGCTCCAAAATTGAGATTGTGACAGGAGAACATGATGTGGAAAGAGGTGGCACTAAGTTAGCGTCTTCGGAAAGAGAATCTGAGGCGGAGAACTATTCGACGTAGAGGCGCAGCGTCTTCGAAAGGCTTCGACGATGAAATTCAGGGCGTACCTCCTTTCGCTTCATGTTCTCCTGATACATTTGCTAAAATCTGGCCAAAATTTTCTGAACGCTCCAAAATTGAGATTGTGACAGGAGAACATGATGTGGAAAGAGGTGGCACTAAGTTAGCGTCTTCGGAAAGAGAATCTAAGGCGGAGAACTAAAATCGGCAATCAAAGGGTACTTTCATTGTACTCTTTGGACGCGGTTTCACGTCCCGAGTACTTTTATAAGGGGTAAAAAATTCCCTACTATACAGGGTGATAGAGAAATCGGCAACGATCGCGGAAAATCGGCGATCAAAGGGTACTTTCATTGTACTCTTTGGACGCGGTTTCACGTCCCGAGTACTTTCCTAAGGGGTGAAAAATACCCTACTATACAGGGTGACTCAGAAATCGGCAACGATCGAGGAAAATCGGCAATCAAAGGGTACTTTCATTGTACTCTTTGGACGCGGTTTCACGTCCCGAGTACTTTCATAAGGGGTGAAAAATTCCCTACTATACAGGGTGATAGAGAAATCGGCAACGATCGCGGAAAATCGGCGATCAAAGGGTACTTTCAGTGTACTCTTTGGACGCGGTTTCACGTCCCGAATACTTTCCTAAGGGGTGAAAAATACCCTACTATACAGGGTGACTCAGAAATCGGCAACGATCGCGGAAAATCGGCGATCAAAGGGTACTTTCATTATACTCTTTGGACGCGGTTTCACGTCCCGAGTACTTTCATAAGGGGTGAAAAATACCCTACTGTACAGGGTGACCGAGAAATCGGTAACGATCGAGGAAAATCGGCGATCAAAGGGTACTTTTATTATACTATTTGGATGTGCTTTCACGTACCGAGTACTTTCCTAAGGGGTGAAAAATACCCTACTATACACGGTGACTGAGAAATCGGCAACAATCGAGGAAAATCGGCAATCAAAGGGTACTTTCATTGTACTCTTTGGACGCGGTTTCACGTCCCAAGTACTTTCCTAAGGGGTGAAAAATTCCCTACTATACAGGGTGATAGAGAAATCGGCAACGATCGCGGAAAATCGGCGATCAAAGGGTACTTTTATTATACTATTTGGATGCGCTTTCACGTACCGAGTACTTTCCTAAGGGGTGAAAAATACCCTACTATACAGGGTGACTGAAAAATCGGTAACAATCGAGGAAAATCGGAGAGGGGCAGAGTTTTCGAAAGGCCTTCGACGATGAAATTCAGGCGATACCTCCTTTCGCTTCATGTTCTCCTGATATATCGCTCCAAAATCTGGCCAAAATTTTCTGAACGCTCCAAAATTGAGATTGTAACAGGAGAACATGATGTGGAAAGAGGTGGCACTAAGTTAGCGTCTTCGGAAAGAGAATCTGAGGCGGAGAACTATTCGACGTAGAGGCGCAGCGTCTTCGAAAGGCTTCGACGATGAAATTCAGGGCCTACCTCCTTTCGCTTCATGTTCTCCTGATACATTTGCTAAAATCTGGCCAAAATTTTCTGAACGCTCCAAAATTGAGATTGTAACAGGAGAACATGATGTGGAAAGAGGTGGCACTAAGTTAGCGTCTTCGGAAAGAGAATCTGAGGCGGAGAACTATTCGACGTAGAGGCGCAGCGTCTTCGAAAGGCTTCGACGATGAAATTCAGGGCCTACCTCCTTTCGCTTCATGTTCTCCTGATACATTTGCTAAAATCTGGCCAAAATTTTCTGAACGCTCCAAAATTGAGATTGTAACAGGAGAACATGATGTGGAAAGAGGTGGCACTAAGTTAGCGTCTTCGGAAAGAGAATCTGAGGCGGAGAACTATTCGACGTAGAGGCGCAGCGTCTTCGAAAGGCTTCGACGATGAAATTCAGGGCGTACCTCCTTTCGCTTCATGTTCTCCTGATACATTTGCTAAAATCTGGCCAAAATTTTCTAAACGCTCCAAAATTGAGATTGTAACAGGAGAACATGATGTGGAAAGAGGTGGCACTAAGTTAGCGTCTTCGTAAAGAGAATCTGAGGCGGAGAACTATTCGACGTAGAGGCGCAGCGTCTTCGAAAGGCTTCGACGATGAAATTCAGGGCGTACCTCCTTTCGCTTCATGTTCTCCTGATACATTTGCTAAAATCTGGCCAAAATTTTCTGAACGCTCCAAAATTGAGATTGTGACAGGAGAACATGATGTGGAAAGAGGTGGCACTAAGTTAGCGTCTTCGGAAAGAGAATCTAAGGCGGAGAACTAAAATCGGCAATCAAAGGGTACTTTCATTGTACTCTTTGGACGCGGTTTCACGTCCCGAGTACTTTTATAAGGGGTAAAAAATTCCCTACTATACAGGGTGATAGAGAAATCGGCAACGATCGCGGAAAATCGGCGATCAAAGGGTACTTTCATTGTACTCTTTGGACGCGGTTTCACGTCCCGAGTACTTTCCTAAGGGGTGAAAAATACCCTACTATACAGGGTGACTCAGAAATCGGCAACGATCGAGGAAAATCGGCAATCAAAGGGTACTTTCATTGTACTCTTTGGACGCGGTTTCACGTCCCGAGTACTTTCATAAGGGGTGAAAAATTCCCTACTATACAGGGTGATAGAGAAATCGGCAACGATCGCGGAAAATCGGCGATCAAAGGGTACTTTCAGTGTACTCTTTGGACGCGGTTTCACGTCCCGAATACTTTCCTAAGGGGTGAAAAATACCCTACTATACAGGGTGACTCAGAAATCGGCAACGATCGCGGAAAATCGGCGATCAAAGGGTACTTTCATTATACTCTTTGGACGCGGTTTCACGTCCCGAGTACTTTCATAAGGGGTGAAAAATACCCTACTGTACAGGGTGACCGAGAAATCGGTAACGATCGAGGAAAATCGGCGATCAAAGGGTACTTTTATTATACTATTTGGATGTGCTTTCACGTACCGAGTACTTTCCTAAGGGGTGAAAAATACCCTACTATACACGGTGACTGAGAAATCGGCAACAATCGAGGAAAATCGGCAATCAAAGGGTACTTTCATTGTACTCTTTGGACGCGGTTTCACGTCCCAAGTACTTTCCTAAGGGGTGAAAAATTCCCTACTATACAGGGTGATAGAGAAATCGGCAACGATCGCGGAAAATCGGCGATCAAAGGGTACTTTTATTATACTATTTGGATGCGCTTTCACGTACCGAGTACTTTCCTAAGGGGTGAAAAATACCCTACTATACAGGGTGACTGAAAAATCGGTAACAATCGAGGAAAATCGGAGAGGGGCAGAGTTTTCGAAAGGCCTTCGACGATGAAATTCAGGCGATACCTCCTTTCGCTTCATGTTCTCCTGATATATCGCTCCAAAATCTGGCCAAAATTTTCTGAACGCTCCAAAATTGAGATTGTAACAGGAGAACATGATGTGGAAAGAGGTGGCACTAAGTTAGCGTCTTCGGAAAGAGAATCTGAGGCGGAGAACTATTCGACGTAGAGGCGCAGCGTCTTCGAAAGGCTTCGACGATGAAATTCAGGGCCTACCTCCTTTCGCTTCATGTTCTCCTGATACATTTGCTAAAATCTGGCCAAAATTTTCTGAACGCTCCAAAATTGAGATTGTAACAGGAGAACATGATGTGGAAAGAGGTGGCACTAAGTTAGCGTCTTCGGAAAGAGAATCTGAGGCGGAGAACTATTCGACGTAGAGGCGCAGCGTCTTCGAAAGGCTTCGACGATGAAATTCAGGGCCTACCTCCTTTCGCTTCATGTTCTCCTGATACATTTGCTAAAATCTGGCCAAAATTTTCTGAACGCTCCAAAATTGAGATTGTAACAGGAGAACATGATGTGGAAAGAGGTGGCACTAAGTTAGCGTCTTCGGAAAGAGAATCTGAGGCGGAGAACTATTCGACGTAGAGGCGCAGCGTCTTCGAAAGGCTTCGACGATGAAATTCAGGGCGTACCTCCTTTCGCTTCATGTTCTCCTGATACATTTGCTAAAATCTGGCCAAAATTTTCTAAACGCTCCAAAATTGAGATTGTAACAGGAGAACATGATGTGGAAAGAGGTGGCACTAAGTTAGCGTCTTCGTAAAGAGAATCTGAGGCGGAGAACTATTCGACGTAGAGGCGCAGCGTCTTCGAAAGGCTTCGACGATGAAATTCAGGGCGTACCTCCTTTCGCTTCATGTTCTCCTGATACATTTGCTAAAATCTGGCCAAAATTTTCTGAACGCTCCAAAATTGAGATTGTGACAGGAGAACATGATGTGGAAAGAGGTGGCACTAAGTTAGCGTCTTCGGAAAGAGAATCTAAGGCGGAGAACTAAAATCGGCAATCAAAGGGTACTTTCATTGTACTCTTTGGACGCGGTTTCACGTCCCGAGTACTTTTATAAGGGGTAAAAAATTCCCTACTATACAGGGTGATAGAGAAATCGGCAACGATCGCGGAAAATCGGCGATCAAAGGGTACTTTCATTGTACTCTTTGGACGCGGTTTCACGTCCCGAGTACTTTCCTAAGGGGTGAAAAATACCCTACTATACAGGGTGACTCAGAAATCGGCAACGATCGAGGAAAATCGGCAATCAAAGGGTACTTTCATTGTACTCTTTGGACGCGGTTTCACGTCCCGAGTACTTTCATAAGGGGTGAAAAATTCCCTACTATACAGGGTGATAGAGAAATCGGCAACGATCGCGGAAAATCGGCGATCAAAGGGTACTTTCAGTGTACTCTTTGGACGCGGTTTCACGTCCCGAATACTTTCCTAAGGGGTGAAAAATACCCTACTATACAGGGTGACTCAGAAATCGGCAACGATCGCGGAAAATCGGCGATCAAAGGGTACTTTCATTATACTCTTTGGACGCGGTTTCACGTCCCGAGTACTTTCATAAGGGGTGAAAAATACCCTACTGTACAGGGTGACCGAGAAATCGGTAACGATCGAGGAAAATCGGCGATCAAAGGGTACTTTTATTATACTATTTGGATGTGCTTTCACGTACCGAGTACTTTCCTAAGGGGTGAAAAATACCCTACTATACACGGTGACTGAGAAATCGGCAACAATCGAGGAAAATCGGCAATCAAAGGGTACTTTCATTGTACTCTTTGGACGCGGTTTCACGTCCCAAGTACTTTCCTAAGGGGTGAAAAATTCCCTACTATACAGGGTGATAGAGAAATCGGCAACGATCGCGGAAAATCGGCGATCAAAGGGTACTTTTATTATACTATTTGGATGCGCTTTCACGTACCGAGTACTTTCCTAAGGGGTGAAAAATACCCTACTATACAGGGTGACTGAAAAATCGGTAACAATCGAGGAAAATCGGAGAGGGGCAGAGTTTTCGAAAGGCCTTCGACGATGAAATTCAGGCGATACCTCCTTTCGCTTCATGTTCTCCTGATATATCGCTCCAAAATCTGGCCAAAATTTTCTGAACGCTCCAAAATTGAGATTGTAACAGGAGAACATGATGTGGAAAGAGGTGGCACTAAGTTAGCGTCTTCGGAAAGAGAATCTGAGGCGGAGAACTATTCGACGTAGAGGCGCAGCGTCTTCGAAAGGCTTCGACGATGAAATTCAGGGCCTACCTCCTTTCGCTTCATGTTCTCCTGATACATTTGCTAAAATCTGGCCAAAATTTTCTGAACGCTCCAAAATTGAGATTGTAACAGGAGAACATGATGTGGAAAGAGGTGGCACTAAGTTAGCGTCTTCGGAAAGAGAATCTGAGGCGGAGAACTATTCGACGTAGAGGCGCAGCGTCTTCGAAAGGCTTCGACGATGAAATTCAGGGCCTACCTCCTTTCGCTTCATGTTCTCCTGATACATTTGCTAAAATCTGGCCAAAATTTTCTGAACGCTCCAAAATTGAGATTGTAACAGGAGAACATGATGTGGAAAGAGGTGGCACTAAGTTAGCGTCTTCGGAAAGAGAATCTGAGGCGGAGAACTATTCGACGTAGAGGCGCAGCGTCTTCGAAAGGCTTCGACGATGAAATTCAGGGCGTACCTCCTTTCGCTTCATGTTCTCCTGATACATTTGCTAAAATCTGGCCAAAATTTTCTGAACGCTCCAAAATTGAGATTGTAACAGGAGAACATGATGTGGAAAGAGGTGGCACTAAGTTAGCGTCTTCGGAAAGAGAATCTGAGGCGGAGAACTATTCGACGTAGAGGCGCAGCGTCTTCGAAAGGCTTCGACGATGAAATTCAGGGCGTACCTCCTTTCGCTGCATGTTCTCCTGATACATTTGCTAAAATCTGGCCAAAATTTTCTGAACGCTCCAAAATTGAGATTGTGACAGGAGAACATGATGTGGAAAGAGGTGGCACTAAGTTAGCGTCTTCGGAAAGAGAATCTGAGGCGGAGAACTATTCGACGTAGAGGCGCAGCGTCTTCGAAAGGCTTCGACGATGAAATTCAGGGCGTACCTCCTTTCGCTTCATGTTCTCCTGATACATTTGCTAAAATCTGGCCAAAATTTTCTGAACGCTCCAAAATTGATATTGTAACAGGAGAACATGATGTCGAAAGAGGTGGCACTAAGTTAGCGTCTTCGGAAAGCGAATCTAATGCGGAGAACTATTCGACGTAGAGGCGCAGGGTTCTACGAGAGGCCTTCGACGATGAAATTCAGGGCCTACCTCCTTTCGCTTCATGTTCTCCTGATGCATCGCTCCAAAATCTGGTTAAAATTTTCTGAACGCTCTAAATTGAGCTTCGTAACAGGAGAACATGATGTCGAAAGAGAGAGAATGAGTCGAAGACGGAGAAGTAATCAACGCAGATGCAGGCTTTACTTGTGATTGTGGAATTTGGGATTTAATTAGGAAATGGAAGTTATAGGGTACATTTCTACATTGAATGATGCGTTTTTTCTCTACACGTGATTTATTAAAATACTCTGAATAATGTACAGTGATATATAATAATTCGATTGTCTAATTACTTAAGTTGAAATTAAAAGGGACATATTGTAAATGCTGTAAATGCACTCTTCCAGTGCGTTTTCGTTACACCCCACATTTTACACAGACGTCTGGAAGACGTCAATTGAACGTCCGTTTTAGATCCGGATGGCTTTTAGGACGACTTTTGGGCGTCTTTAGACGTCTGTGTGCTATCTGGGACCAGTTGACACGAACCGACGCTTCCAAAGGAAAGAATTGCTTACCTATAACAGACGAAAGCTCCGTATTAATTAACCAGTCCTCAATATAATTGCTAATTGGACACTAAATACAGTCGATAATTCTTACTACTTTAAAGCAAACTTATTCAATATTATATTTATTTGCAAAATACACAGCATTTTATTCTTATCCCGGGTACTGTTCCGTTTCACGCATAAGAGATAAATAAATATCGGTACGAAATATCGTTACAATTAGTGATCCTCTATTTAGAGAGTGATCGGAACAACGTATATCGTCGCTGATTGGTTGCTGCGATTTGGAGCAAAAGCGGAAGTAGACAGAGAAAGAAACTGTAAAAAAGAAAGAGACAGAAATACTGATAGAAAGAGGCAGAAAAACTGATAAAAAGAGACAGAAAAACTGATAGAAAGAGACTGAAATACTGATAGAAAGAGATAGAGTGAACGGTTAGGTTATGTTTATTTCCGGTTTTGCTCCAAATCTTGAAAAATGGCTGCGGTTATACCGATCACTCCCTGGAGGATCACTAGATACAATTGGCATGTAGCGCCATTCCTATTCTCGTGCGAATGGAAATTTTGATTTCCTAACCACGCATAATTACATTTCTCGATTTCATAAAAATACCGTTACGGCGTAACAATAATATTTTGAAAGGATGTTACATATACCTTACTAAAATGTATTTGGATTTAATATGAGACAATTTTTAATAGCCAGTAGCAAAGCTTAATTGATGTCTTTTAATAATGATAAACCGTATCTTCAATTTCTGGTTTATTTTCGGTTAGGGCCCCGGTTTTGTCCTGGTCTTCTCTAAATACAGTCCTGCAAGAGGTAGTAGAGGGGCACGTTTAGCGGCCAGTACCTAGCAGGGTGTCGGTTAAGACCCCGCTGAGGGACTTCACACCTACGTCACTATAGCTCGGAGAGGCACTATACATTGTATCTCGTACGGCCGTCGCGTCGCACGGCTTATAATAGAATATTAAGATTTGCGTTTAAGCTATTATTTACAGAGATTTCATTATTATCAACATAATTTTTTTAAATGGAACTATTGTATATTTTTGTTATGTATTTCAAAACGCGCTCAACGATGTGTATGGAGCGCATGTTTGAACAATAATTTATCCGGATATTTTTATGAACATTGGTGGCAAATTTCAAGTAAACTACATTCCATTTTTATTTGTAACTTTATTCGAACGGTTATTCGAAGCTCGAATAATTTCGGCGAGGGCCTTTATCCGAAGGCGCGGCTCGGGGATCATAAACGCTAGACTAATAGCATAAGCACAAAGTCAGCAATAGGCCATTCAGTAATGAGTATGGCAATTTCTATCATATAAGTATCACTAATGGATTACTAGTGCTTTTCTGATGAAAATGGCACCAAACATGATATAATTCGGATTATTTTTAATGGCTGTAATGGAAAGTACTTTGAGTAATGTAATTGAGGAAATTAATGGAGAGTACTTGAATTCTACGTGAACTGACACGGAACTGATATGTGTGCCCAGTAAGCGTAACGTAAGCGATACCTATGCTCGTGTACTTACATCGTAGATGGTTTTTATAATTTTTAAATCCATTCAATATTTAATAAGGACAGAGTCAATCAATTTGTAATGAAACGTGGGGATTTAGGGGCCTCGGGTCCCAAAACCTACAATATAAATTTTACAAAAACGTTTCAATTCATTATTTTCAATGATTTTTACGTGTCGTAGGATGGGCATCGTCTATTTAGACACACGCGGAGAGCAGAGATTTGCAAGAATGGCAGTAACAGCGTCAATTTTTAATATTTTTCAGCGTGCGACACGTGAAAATATTAGTTAAATGTTCGACTTCACGTAAAATACTAAAATCAATTTCATCTTGCAATATATAGCTTGTATAAGCTCTCAAGAAGCGCCATATAGGCTCCTGATCTCCAAAATAGGTTTTCAGAGAGAAATCCGCGTGGGTCGTTGACAAACCGAACCAAAGCGTAGCTTATTGTTAGCGAAAGCCCGCCCTCTATGTTAAACTCTCGCTCTAAACAAGTCACGCGTATACAAGCACGCACCCATCTTTCAGTATTTCAACACACTTTCAGTAGTTCAGAGTAGTTCTTGCGTTGAACGCTGTTCATGAACAGAGGTCGCTAAATTCAGTCCTCAAATTATGGGTCGGTAACACAATTTAGGTGGTGACACGAAGTCCCATAAGGTGATAGGTCTATTCTATACCTCGTCTGTGGTTTTACCCGTGTTGAATTCTAATTCCACGCGTAGCGTTACAATCTTATTTTAGACTGAAACGATAACGTTGGGTGTGACATGAAAATGGTAAGGGGGCTCGCGAGCCCCCCGAGCGTGCGACACAAAATTACATTGCGTGATGGGTCTATCCTATACCTGGTCTGTGGTGTCACCACCCAAACTGTAATACCGACCCATAACCTCTGTTCATGAACAGCGTCCAACTTCGGAACTACTCTGAAATATGTTGAAATGCTGAAAGGTGTGTGCGTGCTTGTATACGTGTGATAACTTAACATTCGCTTCGTTAATCTTTTCTTTTCCTTTCATAAGTTGTACGCGTCTTTTGAGTACCTTACTAATATAACATTAGAATTATGCAGCGTGTAAGGTTAAATAAATTGTTGTATGGTCGCTAACTTTAGTTCAGCTCGATTCAGATTTATACAGATTCGTCGAGCTATAAAAGTGGGGCGGCTACGCAAATTTGTATTTAAATTTTTTGTGCGCGAAGAAAAGTACGGTTCTTTTGTTTTCAAACAAAAGGGTACCTAATTCTTTTTACCTGTTGTCTTTTATATACGTTTTCTGTGATATGATAGAATTGGACTGCGTTTAAATGTATTCTACATGAAATAAAGGTTAAATTGGGAAGATAATTAAATTCTTTATACGTTTTACATGAAATTATATTGTAATATTTGTCGTATTTTCTATATTTAATAGATAAATCAGGTTAATGAAAATATTTTTCTTGTTGCAGATTAATCTTGGGAACATTCCTCCATGGACAGGAACATTAAATGAGACAAATGATGGAAAGCTGTCAACCTCAACAATGAACATAAAGTGAAGTGAAATTATATATTTTATACATAATAATAATAATACAATATTGTACCAACATTCATGTTTACATGCTAATATTAATTTATTGTAACACTGTAAAGGCCTTTAATGCAAATAAAGTGGAAAAACTGGAAAAGAACTGTATTATTATTTAGAAATACCTTTTACAAATTCCTATCCAAATTCCAAACCTGTGATTTCAAATATTTATGGTATTTCCGTAAGAATACCATAGATTCTCCCTGAAAAGAAATCGATACCATGGCAAAAGGCCTTTAGAAGGCGCAGCTCTTGTTCGCTACTTTAAGGCGACGCCTTCAATGGTGAAATTTCAAGATACCCTCCCATCGGTTGATGTTCTCCTGATACGTCGCTCCAAAATCTGGCCAAAATTTTCTGAACGCTCTAAAATTAAGCATCGTAACAGGAGAACATGACGTCGAAACAGGTGGCACAAAGTTAGCGTCTTCAGAGAGAGAATCTAAGGCGGAGAACTATTCGACGTAGAGGCACAAAGTTTTCGAAAGGCCTTCGACGCTGAAATTCAGGATACATCCTTTCGCTTCATGTTCTCCTGAAACAATAATATTTTGAAAGGATGTTAAGTCGTAAAAAGTTCAAAAATGTAGCGTAAAAGAACGAAATAGCTAATAAACATTTATTGTCATGTAGCATATAGGTTATATTTTCTGTTACTTCGAGGACAGAAAATCCGTTCCTGGAAGTGACAGACAATATAACCTAACTAAGAAACTGTACAAATGTTTGTTACGTGGTTGTATTTATATAATATTTCTGATCCAAATTTATGGAAATAAGTACAAATTATGCTTCTATCAAAATGTATTAGTAAACGGAATTATGCAACATGTTTCTTCAAATTAGTCGTAACGTTCAAGCCATTTTAGATTTGAAATGTTCCCGATAAGATTTAATTTCAATTCCTACCACTCATAGGATTGTAGTCTTATTTTAGACTGAATCGATAACGTTGGATGTGACACGAAAATGGTAAAGGGGCTCGCGAGCCCCCCGAGCATATGACACAAAGGCCGGTATTCTCAGTCGCTACTTATTCTTAAGCAAATGCTTAAGCATGCGGCATCCTCTACTAACCTAGTAGCTAGTAAAGGATACCGAATGCTTAAGCATTTGCTTAAGAATAAGTAGCGACTGAGAATACCGGCCAAAAAATTACATTGCGTGATAGGTCTATCCTATACCTGGTCTGTGCTCTCGCCACAGATGATGGATACCTAGATATTCTACTAAATAGAAGAGCTATAGATAGTCCCGGATAATTAACAAATTTTTCACTTTCGGAGGATAATTTACGCACTTTTCAAGTTGCATTTAAAAAGATAAACCTTTCGCAAGCTTTCGCTGTAAGTTTCATACATCCTTCACGTAAAAATAAGTTGTTATTAACTGTTTTTGCAAGGAGTGATATCATGTTCGATTCCCACTCGCGTTCAAATGCCACATATGCGCCGGAATTGTTCCGTTTGGGAGCTAAAATTCAAGAATCTTAACAGGAGTACATGATACTAGAGGAGATGGCACGGCCGAGCTGATCGAGAGAGAAAGCAAGCGCGTACGACAAGGATGGAGACAGAAAGCGCGCCACTAACTATGGTTATGTTCGCCTGATACAGAAGCAGGATCGCATGTAACCGAAGTTGGTGGCACGCCATCAATCTCTATCCTTGTCGCACACGGTTGCTGTCTCTCTCGCTCGGCTCGACCGTGCCACCTCTACTAGTTTCATGTATTCCTATTAAGATTCTTGATTTTCAGCTCCCAAACGGAACAATTCTAGCACCTTATGTGGCGTTTCAACGCAAGCGGCAGTTGGAAGGGGAGTCTCACTCTTTGCAAAAACAGTTAATAATTGCATACTTTTACATGAAACATATATAAAAACTATTGAGAAAACTTGCTAAAGGTTTATATTTTTAAATGCAACTTTAAAAGTGCATAAGATACTTGTAGAAAATATGTAATTCTTTGAATAAAGTGATTTCATAGATATTCGCTAAAAACGACAATGCATTTCTTCTGTGAGTGTACAAGATGTTAATAACTGATTAATTATGATCGAATTAATTGTAAATATTGAATAGAAAAGCAGTCGAGGCTCTGCACTTTGATATTCAATTGTAAAAGTGCATAAATTATTTGTAGAAAATGTAGAAAATAAAACGTTCAATAAAGAAAATAGATACGACTTTACACTTGATGCGACCTTACCATAGAACTGTGCGTAACTACTTAATTATGAACCAAATAGACACCAATTTCATATGAGAAGGTAGATAAGTGTCTGTACTTTCAGGTGAAGGGATAGTTTATTAATTTTCCAGGATAGTTTAATTCCTGGTAAAGGAAGGTCACGTATGCTAGAATACTTAATTATGCAATATTGAATTCGTTTATTTGTAATCTGAGATTATAGGTCTCCTGCAAAGACTCCCAGACTCGTCATGTAGCCATTTTTAACAACAAAATTGTACATTTATTTCCTATAACTGCATTAGCCCGGAAACATCGACGAAGTATAGGGTAGAGTCTAATTGTAAATAACGTACTAACATAAATACATACATACATACAAACACGTCGAACTGAGAACCTCTTTCTTTTTTAAGTCGTTTAAAAATATGTATTTAGATATTAACGGTTTTTTATAATGAGTGACTTCCTTACCGACTCCCGCTTGCGTTCAAATGCGACGTAACGTCCTAGAATTGTTTCGTTTGGGAGCTGAAATCAGGAATCTTAATAGGAATACATGAAACTAGTGGAGGTGGCACGGCCAGGCCGAGCGAGATAGTAAGCATGTGTGTGCGACGAGGATAGAGACTAATGGCGTGCCACCTACTTTGGTTACATGTTCTCCTACTTCTGACCAGGCGAACATAACCAGAGTTGGTGGCACGCCATCTAGTTGCATCCTTGTCGGGCACTTTTGTTTTCTCTCTCACTCGGTTCGGCCGTGCCACCTCCTCTAGTATCATGTACTCCTGTTAAGATTCCTGAATTCTAGCTCCCAAACGGGACTATTACGGCGCATTATGCGACATTTGAACGCAAGTGTGAATCGAACATGATATCACCGCATGCAAAAACAGTTAATAACTACTTATTTCGACGTGAAGGATGTACGAAACCTACTATGGAAGCTTGCCAAAGGTTTATATTTTTACATTCAATTTTAAAAGTGCACAAATTATTCCCGGAAAGTGAAAAATTTGTTAATTATCTGGGACTGTCTAAAGTACTTGTAGTAGAATATCTATACGCTTATCGCACTTACTTTACTTTAATTTTTCTTTAATTAAATGTATAGACACTTGTCATCGAATGTTCTTGTCAACTCGACAGAATTTCTTGACAGCGTTTCTTCATTTGCAAATTGATCAAGAGCAGTTACTTAATTAATATATCGATAAGGGGAAATAAGGAGATTTGAACATCAGATACTCTCATTAATATATTTATTATTCACATTCAGTCATTTCATAAAAACAGTACAATTTTTCCTGAAGCATTAACTCAAGCTTTATTTTCTAATAATGGGTCTATATTAAAATGTAGACTAACTCATAGATATATTTGTTGCAGTTACATCTCTCTAATGAAAACAAATTTTATGCATCATGTGTGTTTTCTATGATAAACGCTTCGTTTGCATTCAGCTTGTGATACGGTGCAGCGAATATTGATTTATTATATCCTCGTAAGTGATTACGTACCTGGTATTTCCTTGTTACAGAGTTCTGTAAGAATAGATAGTCTGCTGCCTAGAGTCAGCATTTACTGTAAAATTTCGTGTGCCTTAACTATCAATTTCTTTCGCTATGTACATCAGTGCGTGTACAGCACTCATTCCGCAAAAGTGAGACGCATAAATTTTATGCAGCATTCGTTTAGGAACCGAAATTTGAAAATATATTTTACATACATTCCGATATATCATCATATACGTCGTGTACATAGTTAGAAATAACCGAATTTAATAGAATAAAGCGTAATCCCGCGGATGTAAATAAAATACATGTATGTATACATATGTATATATATATATTTACATTCAATGTATTGTAAAAAAGGAAAAACCTAGATGAGTTTGGATGGTGTACATTGTGTTAGTTGAAACGAATGCTTTCGATTAACACATTTGTTATTTAAAAGAATTCACTTTCTAAATTGATAACAGTTTCCATGATACTCTGACCCCTTTTCTCTCTACCTTCAAATGATAAACGCCATAAAAATGCAGTATTAAACAACGACAGTTTTGACAAAACGATTTAACGTCTTCTTCGTTTAAATTACTTATACATATATTGTCACGCCTTTTAACGTTTTCCTAGATGGGTAAAAAAGAATGAACAATCCGCTTCATTTATTCAAGACATTTCACGTTATCGCTTCTAATTTATGCTTCGCGAGCCTGTCGACCAAACTGTTTGTTTCGACGTGCTTATAAAATAAGTCGCATACGTACGAATGCAATTTATTCTTTTACACTGGAAAAGTAAAATATCTTTCTAGAGTGATTCTTTGCTTCTTCCTTTCATTAAATGTATTGTGTTCTCTTGAAGGTGTAATACACCCGAGCTGCTCAACATAAACAAACACCTCTGCCGTTACAGAGCTGCATTGGAAACTGCTTTCCGTGATTAATCTCCCCTCATCAGGACGTCAGACATTTAAGTTTAAAATACCTAAAAAGTATTACTATGCACATCGCGGTATACTTTGTAATTATGTAAACATTAGAATACTATCGTAATTTACTTATTTACCATTGATCAAAATGATCTGTATGCAGGGGGATAACGTGTCGGTGTGCTGGAGCTAATGTGATTCGACAAATGTTCCCATCCTAAATTCCTTGCAATTTCTATGCACTTCTCGTCGATCTCTTTCAGCGGCTTCTCTTCGAAGTAACGCATCAGTAACTTTAAATAGCGGCCGTGATGCTGGTTGACATGGGCGTGCCACAGTGAGAGCAGAATCACCTACGGACAGAAAGAAATATTTTATTCTAGGACAGTTCCCTTAACCCTTTAAGGCCCAGACACTTTTCTCGGTGGAAAAAAATGATTTCTTGCGATTAGTTAACTGAAAAATGGTCCCAATACATGCACTTCATCATTCTTTTCCCAAAAAAAGCCAGTCGAAATATGATTTTCTCAATGTGACGTATACATCAAACTGGGCTTGTACGGATTAAAAAAGCGATTTTTTTCATAAATCAAACTTTACAAGCATTATTGTTTTAGTATGACAATTAATTTACACGTATCTACCAAATAAAATGTAAAAAAAAAAAAATTACTCAACTGTTTAAAGAGAAAAGAGCAACGTTTCGGGTTATCGAAAAATCTCCAACATGCATTCGCCAGAAACATAACCATGTTTCCATGGTTACAGTAAACATTATTTACAGCGGTAAACGCATCAGTGAAATTAACCGTTTTGGGACCCAAAATTATCGACTATCGATTTTTTTTATACGTCTGAAAATGATATGACGTATACGTCACACTGGGCGCTAAAGGGTTAAGTAGTTAATTAAAAACGACATTTCATACGTGAAATCGTAAAATCTCTTGCCTTATTGTCAGTTGGTTCAGCAAACTTCTGTACTTCTTGCCAGTGATTTGTGACGCTCTCTAACAAATGTTCATACGATGCACGATCTCCCTCTTTCTTCTGCATGCTGTGCACGTACAATCGTGCCAATGCGCATCCCTTCTTTACTAGTGCCTCTATTAAGCTACTCTTCTGCTTCTCCATAGTTGCTTTAATTTTCGCCGCGTCGGGACGCTGGTCATTCTTCAAGCCATAATACGCTAACAACTTATCTTGATCTATGTTGGTAATGACGGCGTCAGCGACGGTTATTATTTGGTTTGCAAGGGAAACGGCACTTTCCGAGAGATCATCGTGAGGCATGTGACGCCGGGCTTCCGGAGAATCCAAAGAAGTCAGCATGGCGGTGTGAACGGGTAAATGGTCCGAAAAGAGATTCTTCAATTCTCCGTACAAGAGATTCGCGTATTCTCCGGGTTCTGTTATTAGAAATAATAGATTAATCATATTATCGAAACAACAAAAACAGACAGGAGGAAACGAGCACGTAATGCGACAATTGTTTCAACATCATACAATATCGGATATTAAAGAATCATTTTATATTATCACATTTACAAGTAACAAATACCGTTGCTAATCAATTCTGTTGAATATCAGTCACAACGAAAGAAACAGGTCAATGTAAATTATGTTATACGTTGCATATACATGCATTGGAATATGATTGGTGATAAATCGATTCTGAATTCAGATGCATGGGGTTCTAAAACATGAATTTTGTAATACTTTTCTCTCACACTGTTACAACTTACTCGTAGACGGCGCTATTTGTAGAATCGGAACCGGAAATAGAAACGAAATGCATGAATGGTGATAATGATGATACTTTATGTAGTTTATGTACTGAACATTTGCTCCGATGTAAATAGTATTAAGTATGTGAAGTGGTCTGATTACCTAGCTTTCCAAGCCAATTGCATTTCAGATCCCTGAGTGCTTCGTTATATTCGTCCCACTTCGTAGTCTTCTCCTTGTCCGTTTTATTAACAGCATTGCTACTCTTTTTGGCCGGCTCCGATAAGATATACTTGAACACGTGGCAGTCCACTTTCTTGCCGATATCGTCTTTGCAGAAAGTCAATGTACCCTGCAGGTAACTACCCAGGGTAGCGCCTTTGGAAATTCTTTGAAACGAAGAGGAATTAAATGAATTTCCATTAAAATGGCTCGAGGTTGGATGTTGCAAAAGATACTACCGAGAGCCATTATAAACAAAGCATAGAATAAAGCATTTTCAAACGCGAAGAGAAATGCACAACATTCGTTAGAAGCGAAAAATGTGTACCCAGGTATTATAAGCCAAATATTTTACAGCTGTTACGGCTAAGAAAAACTTTCTGCAATTTCGTATTTATACACTCGTAGACAATTCTTTGATGGAATTTTTATTTAATGAAAGCTAAATCGAAAGGGTTCAACTACGTCTGCTAATCTTCACATCGTTAAACATTTTCGAGTGAACAAAGCGGACAATTATTTTCGAAGAAAAGGAAATGTCAGATCGAAGTAACAGTACATGAAAATTCGTCTGCGCTTAAAATTCTATCAAAGTATCGTTCTAAAGCAGTATATTACAGGATTAATCTCACAATAAAAGTAATAGCAGTATTCCATTGAAGATTAGTGTTTCACCGTCTAATATCTACTCCCATAAATTAATACCCTTCTCACCTACGTTCAAAGCATGTAAATGTGCAAAAATGTTTACAAAAATGGTACCATAGACTCACTTGTTTTCAGTGCTGCAATGTGGGATGAAAAAGAAGAAAGTTATCTTAGTAGCTCTTTAAAAGCGAGTCGCGTACATTTATGTAAAAGAATACTGTATAGTAATTTGAAAGAGCTATCCTTTAAAAGCGAACAGTAATATAAATTACCAGAGAGCCTTGAAGCTAATATCTTTTGAACATTTACATATCCGTTTCGAAGTTACGACAAAGTCCGCCCGTGCACTGTTTTACTTACATTTCAAAAGAGGATCTAATACGTGTACCGCTGTATGAAATATGTGTAAAGTATTTTTAAGAACAAATATAAATTAAGTGCAAACCAATATTGTTTATATTCTCGAACGCGACAATAAAGAATGTTTTGCGATGCTTAAATTGTAAAATAAAATATTACGAACAGATAATAAAGAGGAGTCTCGTAATTTGACGATAAACTTACTTGCTTTCGTTGGTCATGGGAGCAACGTACAGAGGGAGAATATGACCAGGTGAAATCGAAGCTGCCACCATTTTCTTGCCACCGATAATGGCTTGCGACTGACTCGCGTACACGTCCAAAGTAATTGGATTGCTTAACTTTTGACTTAGAAGTAACGGCATATCCGTCAACCTGTCGAGCAGCTCCTTCTTTTCGTGCCGTACATGCATTTTCAAAGTGTAATCGCCTTTCTCTAATTTCTGAATAGTATACTGCAGCAGAAAACATGTTACTATTACTATCACCATCTGATACGAATGGCACAAGTTCTAAATAAAATCTACCTTAGACGGATACGTGTCTCCGCAACATATAAGTTGCTTGTTGCAGTCGTAAATCATCCACATCTGACTCTCATATTCGCTTTCATACAATAAATCACTGAGCAGCGCAGCGTTTGGAGTTACTTCGGTCGCTTTCGCCGAGTGGAACGTATACGTTAATTGCAATTCATAAATTTGTCGCGATGGTGGAATAATATCTCGTTCTCGTAAAGGGCAGATCTTTGCGTCGTTGGGTCTGCGACATTACAAACGTACATAGTTAAAGCTAAAAGTAAATCTAAATACCATACAGTGTACTGGAGGTGTTGCATACTTCAGAATTTGCACAGACGATTTTAGGGAGATACTGGGAACTACTTCTTCTTTCCTAAGAGAGCTTCGCAATTCCAAGCGATTTATTCCGGCACCGGATTGCATCGTTAGATTTCCATTTATCATATGGATACCGTGAAATTCTATAGAATAATCGATTAACATCACACCCAAGTTGGCCCAATATTTCGCAATAACCACTTCCAGGATCAATCCTCCCTGCACACGCGATTATGACAAATTAAATGAGTAAAGATATGTATTCGATTGAACTGTACTGTAGTGATTTACAATACCTGAACAGCGAACGGTTGAACAGTTTCAGATTGTGAAGTAACAATGACCGTTTTGCTAGCTTCGAGAGTCTTGCAAGCCAAACGGGGCTTCAATTGGATGGTATGAACGACGAATCTTCCGACCTTTTCCTTCTCTGAGCTTTTTAATCTGACAACTAAATCGAACGACATAACGTTAACGTTACGTCCTCAATTATATATACACACACATAGGAATATATTGCAGAGAAACTTTACCCGCCCACGTCGCGTCTTCTGGGACCATAATAAAGTGTCGATGAATCGTATTGGGGCTAAACGAAACATTCGTGAACGTCAAGTCTGGAAGGATGGCAGATTTTGACAGTAATGCTGGTTGCACTACGGTAATTGGTATTTGGAACACCGGTCCTTTCGCAATGTCCGTTACATCATACGCTCTTACACTGTAAAATGACAACGAACGCCGATAATTCATGTGTAACAGACACTGGTACAAGTCTGTTATCACTTTGTGCCGATCTGTTACCTAGTTGCGTGAACACCTTCTGGTAAATTGGAGGCATCGATCCTGATGGCGAATGCACGAGCCATGTGCATTAAATCGAGGTGCGTTGGGAACTGAACCCAGGACGCATCGCATACCAAAGTCAATTTCAAATTGAAAGCGATCTTGCGTGCTGGGTCGGTATTCTGACTATTAAGGAACACTGGCTCGACAGTTATAGCGTAATCTTTTGGACGATCGATGACACCGGTTCTCATATGAATGCCTTTGGAGTTATTTGCGCCGCAGCTGACAGAAAATCTTACATCCCTTTCGGGTATGTTGCTATACGTGACGAGATTGTCAAATGCACGCTCGACTTGTAACAGCCCGGAGCCTTGCGCGAACGCGTCTAAGTTTGCTATATACAGAGCTGTGTTTTCAAGAGCTCTCTTTATATTGTATGGAGAATACGGGCAACCTTTGGCAAGAAGCCCTGATATAAGTACAGCTGTAATTAAAATCAGAAAGACATTAAAGTATATTTTCATTTACCAATACACAGTGCTTAGTTCTTTGGTATCAATAATTATGTGCATACCAACAGCTCCAGTCACATGCGGGCTAGCCATACTTGTGCCGTTCATGAGTTGACTCTTTCTTAATGTAAAATTGGGAACACTGGTTATAGCCCCACCTGGGGCACAAACTGTAACGCCAGCTCCTCCATCGATCATTGGACCACGGGATGACCATGTGTACGGCATTCCGGGCATCTTCTCTCTCAGAGAATATTCAGCCACCATCATGTCGGGAGAAATATAAGCGCCGACGCTGATAATGCTGTTGGAACTGATATCTGGTGGCGTTCCTATATGATTTTAAGACAAATGAAGTTTAGAAAATGTAAATTCTCCAAATAGGGTAAACCAACCAGTAATTGACCGCATACCAGTGAATGACCATTAAGCAAAGAAATGTCAATTATAATCCCATATTTTTAGTTACACGTATCAAGCAAACATTAATAAGTACAATTCTTATTAAAAGTATGCGGTCATTTACTGGGCTTCTACCAGGGTCGTCTTAACAAATTCGAGCGCCCTGGGCTAAAAAATTTTGGCGCCCTCGCCCCCAAGGGTGCAATTTCTTCGCAATCGGTGCAAGGCAGTACATCACAACCCCAGGTCTCCACCAAGGCAAACACGAACAAAAACAATAAAACTTTTTGTCTCCAAAATTGAAGAGAAAAAAGCATTTCAACATATTTGATTCTTAAGCGCCCTTGGATCACGGGCACCCTTGGGCTATAGCCCATTTAGCCCCTTGGTAAAGGGGGTCCTGGCTTCTACACGTCTTGCATTTTATAATCATTTCTTTTTTAAATTACGATAAGAATAAGTAATTTCTTTACAAATTTAAAAAAAAATAGATTTAAATGCAATTTCAACAGTTGTTTTGTTGTTATACATAAACATATTCAAGTATCAATCTCAAAGGTCCATAAATTCAAGAATTCGCTCATTCACTGGTTGGTTTACCCTACGTATAGAACCAGTCTTCCGAATTTAATGAACTAACCAATGGTACATAAAGCTGGGCCAAGATTGCCAGCAGACGCTACCCACGTTACGCCGCAATTGTCGATCACTTCGTTCATTAATTCTCCTATTCTCCCCGTGTTCGACCAGTGCGCATGTTCCCCGTAACTCATATTTATTACGTGCACCTTTTCTGCGTGTTTCATTACATGTATCATTGCCCGCACTACCGCGGTCCCGGTTTCCATCGTCCCAATCCGACCATCTCCGATCGTCAAAGAAATTATCTGAGCGCCCGGAGCTACTCCATTCAGTTCTGGACTTTCGGGGAAATACGCCGCCGCAATTGAAGCTACGTGCGTACCGTGACTTGCTGCAACATGAAAAAAAAAATGAATCGTAGTTTCATTGTAGTTGCATCGCGGGAAGAATTATTCTCTTATTTGTACTTACAGCACAAACTAACGATTTCCAACGTATTTCCATCGTCGTGAACATTAATACTAATATTTAGTTGATCTTCTGGTATAAGGGGCGCATACTCTCTTGTCACAGAATATTCTCCCAGGCATACACCAGCTTCCAAGTTGCCTACCTCAGAAGTGTCAATGCATGCCCTGAAACAGGAAATGAAAGCGTTAAAATTGCAAAGTGACATTTACGAAAATCGAACACTCGAGCACGTAGCAAGCCCAAAGGAATCCCAGGTATATCCTTACCTCCAAACTTTGCCATCATGAAAAACAACGCAGTCGTAAGTAGGTCCCACATCGGAATATTTTTTTTCAATGTTAGTCAGTACTTCGACTCTTGCTTCAAGTTCTTCTTTCTTCAGCCTCTCTTCCAACGTCGTTAATTGCGGATTCTTAGCTTCGAACTCCTATGCAGGCGACATAAAATTCAAGTAAGATCGGAGAAGAAATTGAGAAATTAAAAAATAAAACATTGTCGTGTGTGTTCGAGTACTATTATGTAACGAATCAATGGCTTTACAGCAGATCAAACTGCCAAATATAAATATAGCATTAGATACAGATCACTGTGACACGTTGTGAAACTGGCCTCATTTGATTGAATGGTTTAACATACTAACAACAACCCTATCTTTGGATGACATGGACTACAATCCTATTTGCAACCTCGCTCTTGAATATTTGCGTGTGTATATAGGTCGTCGTAAGTTGTAAAAATTTGTAACCCAAAAGACGGCCAGAAATGAAGTGTCAACAGAGGTATTTTGTGTAGGGAATTCAGCTGACTTGCTCCTAAGTGTCATTAACTGGGCGCGAGTAATGTCAAGATACGATTAATGCAGTTAATTACTTGTAGTTCCCTAGTAGCTTCTGCGAGCGAAGATTTTTGACAGATGTCCCACAGACGTTTCTTTCGTTCTAACAACACTCTTTCTTTTAATTTGCCTGGGTACAATGAATATAGATTCTTCACCCCGATCTGATATTGTCCGCTAGGATTAGTCCAATTGGCTGGAACCTGAAAGAAGCATAATAATACATCTCAAATAACATGAACATTATTGAGTTCATCGTACCCAAACTATTCATTGAAATGTACCTTCAATCTACGGCCGGTTAAACCAATTATATATCCATCAGGTGCTTGTGCTACTTTACTAACGTCTACATCTCCAGCTCCACTGCAGTCATATCTCTCAATAATTTTTGGTTTCCCATCTGAAGTTACCTACATAAAGCACAGTTGTTAGCAACAGAGAGCTTAATTCAGTTTAAAGGTAATTCGTCTTTTTTGGGCATAAAAAATCGCTGCGTCATCTTCAAGGGTTATCGTACAACAAAGAATGATAAACATGGATTTACAGATACTTAATGATAAAAGGCGAATTATTAATACATAATCGTGCCACATGACAAGAGAATGAATACACAAAAGAAATCGATTATTCCAGTGGAATGAAAATGCTCCGGGGACATGTAGGCGACGAAAGGAAGACGAATTATAACGCGTTTACCGTTTGAAATGGAACTTACTGAAAGCTTCTCTTTCTCTATATTTCACGAGAATAAACAGGGACTTGATGAAAAAAGGATCGCGTTCGTCGAGCCGAAAGTTTCGGAGCTGAGCGGAGGTTCGAAGAGTCGGAGGAATCTTGTTGAAAATTGGGAGGATGAGAAAGATCGGTGATCTGAAGAATCGCGGAGGCGTGTCTGTATAAAAGCTTACCGTACCTGCATACCAGGAGCCCCAGGATCAACTCCTGAATCGAAAATTGCAATGGTCACTCCACGGCCGTCATATTCGGGATATTTGGTGAGAAATTGAGTGACACCAGTCTCGTTTTTAGGCAGAAGGCCCCAAACAGGAAAATTACAATCAATGACGTCTGCCATGTTTCAAATGCCACTGCCACCGTGACTCCAGAAAAACTACTTGAGATGTTTCCTTTGTACTGCCACAGCCTTATATATCAATCAAAAAACAGGATCTGCGCCTGCGTGCGCCTGTACGCTGTGATTTTGAGGTTAAGTTATCGGCCCACGATACGTCAGGTCAAACTGTGAATAAGAAACAAAATCTGCGAAACGTTTGCGTTACTCTGCTCAGATAGCAGCACCGACGTTACGTCAATAATTAAGCGAAAGTTGGCGGAGGAATCGTGAGTTTCGCGTTAGGAATGCTGCAGTGATGCGACAGGTTATGTTCTTTAATCGCGTGCACACCAGAAAATGACATGCACCGCGCGATCGAACGTTGGATAACGCTTTCGCTGTGCAACGTCATGTCGACGGTCTGCGAGAAGTCGAGGGCCAATTAGTTGGAATCACTTCAACCGAGACATGTGCAATGTTGAAGTATGGTTCTGACTCCACGAAAGATGAAACAGGTTGCTCTTTCTGTCATTTGCGTAATACTAGGTAAATGCTTTACGATTAACGAAAATCCTACCATTATTAGCTGTTACGATCGGTCAGTTGTAAACAGGGTTGCTTGAATGGCGGTTTTCCAAATATTCCAGTGTTGGGTTTCTACAAAACATTAGTCAATCCAGAGGAAGAGCAAGCCTTCCCTCGAGTTCGCTCCTCACACGATAGAAAGCCTCGGCCTGGGTATGTAAACGCCGTCGAACCTGTGGACGAGAAAGTTGAAGAGGTGGACGACGACACTCCTTACACCGATATTAAGAATATCGAGGAAGCAAAGGTACGGATCCGAGAGCTGGAGGGCAAGCTGCAGCACCTCGAGGCTAAAATCGAGAACAGAGTGTCGAAAGATTTCCCGACGGTCAAGTTTCTTAATTATAAGAACAGGAAGAGGATACTGGTCACAGGTGGAGCAGGTTTCGTCGGGTCACATTTAGTCGACCGATTGATGCTTGCTGGCCACGAAGTGATAGTTGTGGACAACTTCTTCACGGGGAGAAAGCGCAATGTCGAACACTGGGTTGGCCACGAGAACTTTGAGCTCGTCCATCATGATATTGTTAGGCCCCTTTATTTAGAAGTCGATGAAATATATCACCTTGCTAGCCCAGCTAGTCCACCGCATTACATGCTTAACCCGGTGAAAACGATAAAGACGAACACTTTAGGTACGATAAATATATTAGGTCTTGCGAAGCGGGTGGGGGCAAGAGTTTTAATAGCTAGCACGTCTGAAGTATACGGAGATCCTAATGAGCATCCTCAAGCAGAGACCTATTGGGGCCACGTGAATCCTATAGGTACATTGAGAATCGTCTGTAACGTCGTGGCACAAAGTATTGCGACGAGAATGATAATCCATGACGCGTCGTTTTAGGGCCGAGAGCTTGTTACGACGAAGGAAAGCGCGTTGCCGAAACGCTCAGCTACGCTTACATGAGGCAGGAAGGTGTCCCGGTACGCGTCGCTCGGATCTTTAATACATTCGGGCCCAGAATGCATATGAACGATGGCCGTGTAGTTTCGAATTTCATTCTCCAAGCACTGCAGAATGATTCGATTACGATATATGGTAGCGGAAAGCAGACTCGGTCTTTTCAATATGTATCTGATTTAGTCGACGGACTAGTTTCCTTGATGGCATGTAACTACACTCAACCCGTGAATATCGGAAATCCTGTCGAGCATACGATAGAAGGTAAGCGTATGCTATAAAGTACAGTAAGTTTCGGAGTTATTAATTGGATATCTTACGGGGAATGTATTTTTTTTTTTCGATTGTTACAGAGTTTGCACTTATAATAAAGGATCTAGTTGGTACAAATAGTAAAATTGTCGAGCTCGCCGCGGTTGAGGATGATCCTCAGAGAAGGAGACCCGACATTACCAGAGCCAAGACCTATTTGAACTGGGAACCGAAAGTTCCTCTAGCCGAAGGACTTAAGAAAACGATAATGTACTTCGCGAAAGAACTGCAGAGAACAAAGCACTCGCAAAAAAGTAGCTTTAAGGTGTCCTCTTACAAAAACGATCACGATATAGTGGAACAACTTTAGGGGATTGGAAATGTCAACGCGATTGATTTGTCCACTTCTAAGAGTGGCTTGGAAGTGCCATTAAGCTATGGACCATTACGTGCCAAACTGTTCCCCGTCCAAATTGAATTTCCTATAATTTTTATATCGACGGGTACATATTGTTCATTTAACGAATCCAAAATTCTCGTAACAGAACTCATACTTCGTATTTACACAGTCAATTTTATTTCAGCCTCTTTGAAACCGTAAAACCGTGTTCCAATGTAAAGTTCCATGCACTATTCTATCCGTTCTCGGCGGCTGCAGCGTTCATTTTCGAATGGCCAAAGTTTCTTTCAAACGTGCTGCGCTCGTTTCGTGACGGATGTGGAAAATGCTAATCGTGTTTCTAATCTGTGTCTTTTATACGCAGAAAGCTTCTGCTCGCATAGTCCTTGCTACGAACGATACATTTTTCACGATCGATCGACGGTGCCTGCGGAGGATGTTATTCATATCCTTTTTCCTGTGCGGATTACTAGGGTAAACTATACAAACTTTAATACATTAAGCTGATTTTACTTAATAATTCTATGTAATCAATTCTCCTCCGACTGTACATGTCCTCTGCCTTTCGTCGTAGTCACGTCGCGTGCGTCATAATCACGCAATCAACGTGCACCTGTACAATTAGTCAATTTTTCCAGAAGCGTTTGTATTATAATAGCAGTCGTATTGTGTGATATACATACACGATATAAAATCATACGTAAGCCACGGTACTTGTAACGTTCAGAAGGGTGTAAACGGGAAAGTAATTTTATATTGGAATAACTGTACACGTATACGCGAGTAAACAGCTTTGTAAAAACATCTCCTTCCGGTCGCAGGGACCGTGTTGCGTTTAATTTATATACGAATAATCCAGCGCGGGTTGAAACGCCCACGTTCCCAAGTGTAGATATGAAATACAAAATGAATGTTTACACATTAAACTGCGCGTAAAATCCATTTACATGTTCTCGAAATTGCCATCGCGCGGACAATGAAAGGGGTCGAGCCACGGCCAACAAATTGCCGGGTTCGCTCGTTATAACTCACGAGGAGCAAGCCACCGGGGTTACACATTGTTGCATAACGAGCTCGTGATTCTTCTTGTCCGGTTGCGATACAACTAGATAATATTATAATTCCGGCAAGCCGCGGCCACTTGCCGAAGACGCATTCCGGGGCGGGATTGAAGAATCGGCCGCGCCGTTTAAAGCGTATTTGAAGGGCCGATTGGTCGTAATGGGTGTCGCGTGGGCCCTGACAGGGCGCACGTGGTCGTCCTGTCTCCGCAGAAAGAGAACGCGGGGTAAAACGAGGGACAGAGACAGCGAGCGGTTCGGCGAGGGGAAAGGGGGGGGGGGGGGAGGGCAAGACTCGCGGTGGTTCTTAACGATAATCATCGCATCCGGGATATGGTGTGGCTTTGTCGCGGCATATGAAAATGCCGCAAGGGTGAAGATGACCTAATCGTTACGGAGCCAGACTCCATCTCGAGCACGGAGGAAATAAGCTCGACCAGCGGCCCTCTTCGCGCAAACGGTCACGCTTCTTCTTAATCGAGCCACGGTTTCATTTCTCGCGGACGTCGCTTTCTGTAAATAGCCAGGATATAATGGCCGGTGCTCTTGGAGCAGGCTGTTAGGGGCACGAGCATCATCTCTTTCCCCGTGAAACGGCTGCTCGTTGAAGATCCTCGACGTGCATGTTATTAACGAATAACGTCGGAAGTACGCGAGGAGCGCGTCATCTGAGCGACGAACTTCAACGACTTCCTGTCTCGAGGAACAGGTGACCCAATTCACCGTGAAGTAACTCTTACTCTGGTGGTCCGCTAGTAACCCGATCGGTCTATTGGTAAATGAGACGGGGATTGCTCGTCTAACTTGAGCACATTCTTACCTGCGACCATGGGGGAACGAAAAGGGTGCCTGTTCAGTCGAGGAAAACGTGGCTGATTAAATACGGTATACCGATATACTGATACTTCTCGAATTCTGTATTCCGCAGGGTGGGTGTAAATGGGTGTAAGATGCTTAACAACGCGGTCAGTTACAAAATGCTTGGTCGTGGTTGAAGAAATCGAAACTGCTGCATTCTACGGCTGCGGATAGCACTTTTCCCTGTTCCAGTTTTATCCCTTGGAACAGAATTTGACTTTGCAATGCACGTTCCGTCTAGCCGAGTGCGATGGTACTCCGCGCCAGATCTCGCCGGGATCTGCTCCGTCCTCATAAATATATTCTTTTTTCATCGAAAGAAAGCAGAACGGGTCCGAGATGAAGACGCAAGATACCCTTCCCTTCTGCGACCGGGCTAAATTATTTATAGAAAAGGAAAATTCGGGATACCGCCGCGACAACCGATCGCAACATTTCGCGCGAAATTTGCATTGCGGATTCAGCGTCTCCCGGGTTACCTGCAGCTCCCCTGCTCATCTCTACTTTGTGCCCGTGCATTATGTATGGCGCAGCGATCTTCCCAGCCACGTTGTGTGTTACGGATTCGAAGGGTGGCAGACTACTCGACACACATCTTCCCATCTGACGTCTCTAACGTTACCTCGTGTGCCACCTTTTAGCACGTCGTCGGCCGACATTCTTGTGTCTTCGTAGCTGATGATAACAGCAACGGCGGGTCACAGGGGACCCCACGGGTTATTTCACAAAAGAATATACCGTGCAAGAGCAATAAAATTGCTTCAAGTATGCGCCAGAGTTCGTAAACTCTGGGCCATTAAGGGGACTAGGCAGTCGAAAAATCGATTCTTTTATTGCATTCTCCGAAAGTACTATCTTTTCTGAATAAAATGCCGTTTGGTTTATACGAAAATTCGCAAAATTATTGATTTGGCAGCTAAAAAGGTCAAGCGGTAACTTAGCGTCGCCTTTGCCCAGAAACTTTAAACGCGTTTTTCTCGAATCTTTTTCTCTTGGTTTTGCCGTATTTTCGAATGAACGGAGGTTCAGATCGACTTGAAAAAAATATAGGATGCGTAAAACATGTGCCATTCCACGTGGAACCTCTGATATAGTCCATAAAAATGTGAGATTTTGATAAAAAAATTAAAGTCACCGGGTTTTAGTAACGCACAAACAAGAACGATTTCTTCTCAGAAAAATCGCCGTTTTTCAGCCATCAATCGCAAAATTTTGATTTAATTTTTGTTTTTATAGGCTCCACTGAAAACTATGAATCTAGCAAACAAGAATCACACCTTTGAAATCGGATTACGTCACATTTTGAGACCGATATTAATGCAAAACTACAGAAAAACGTTAAAATTTTTACCAGTCTGTAGCGCCATTTTTAAAGCACATATATATTTCATACCAATTATTTTTCAATCTGTATGGGAATAATAAACATTTGGTAAAAGGATATATCTGGATTTGCTTTCATTTTCTTGTACAAATAAATAAAGGACCGAGTCTATTTCTCACAATAAACGACTGCCTAAATAGTCTCCTTAATTGACATTTCATTTTACTGCGAACTCCTCGGTACTCCAAAGAAGGTAGTTTTCAGTTTATAGCAGAGGAAGTGAGTCCATTGGGTGTTAATTTCAATGAGTACCAGGGAACGTTAACGTAACATCGTTTTCGAGCAGATCGAGCGATCGTTTCATGACAAACGCGTCTAAGCATCGTTATTACACGCCATCGGGTTACGTTTACGCATGATCTACGACCATTTAATTATGCCCCCAGGGGGTCCTGGAGAGAAGTAGATGCGATAGACGAAAGTACTCACGCGAGTGGCCGACTGACGGCTTACTGGTTCAGCCAGCACAGAATAATTACGGAGCACGCGGAAAGTGAGTCGTATTTTTGCTCGTCGGAAGACCCCGAGAAATTAGCATGCAAATGCGCGTGTGTACACCTCGTAACCCGTAACTCGCGTTTCGCTTCTTATTTCGCTGCCACTTCTGCTTTATGTACACTGGACGTGGTAATAATCGTTATTAAATTACAAACTTGAGCGTCCCACATCGCTTTCCCTCGTTCAAAGAGCAACAAAGTGCAAATTCACGTTCCTTGGGCACTCTACGTACTTTCTGGCAATTCGTATTCAACGTGGATTCAAATGGAAACGAACTTGGACCAATGGGATTTTGAATTACCTTTATGTCCGTTGTTATCGCTTATGTGGCAGTTTGAAAAGTTTTCGCCATTCATGCTTCGATCTCTGATTGTTTTCCAATAGAAGTTCTCGAATGAAATAACAGTAGCAGTAGAAGCTAAAGAATGTTAGAACCTCGGCTAACGTTCATCGGCCCCCGGTACACTTTGATTCACCTTACAACTTTTGTTTCGCGAATTCCACGAGTTTCTATTTCCACCTCGACTATATCTACATACCGATATCTACTTAGTACCTACAGGCTGAATGAAACTGCAAGAAAGTTGAGGATATTAATACCTGGTCCCGCATTTATGGCCCAATGCTCTTAAAGGTATATTTCACCGGCTGCTTTACAGTCGCCGGGTTTTTCTCGAGAATTCTACTCGCAGCTGGAGGAAGGAGGCCCGAGCATACAGGTTCTACGAAGCTCATAAACATTTCACCTGAACCACCGCCGCCCACTGGACGCAGCCACCCCAATATCGCAAATATTCTGGCGCCATAGACTACGAAGCTGGGTGTCTAAATAAATACTCGATCGCGTTCGACGAGGGCTTAGTTATGCATGCGACTTGGCGAGGAGAGAACGACGGCGGGGAAACGTGGACGCCTCGAAGCGGCTGGTCGTCCGCGCCAAACAAGTGGCTGCTCTTCAGCCAGCGGGGAAGAGTCCACGATTTGTTTCTCGCGAGAAGAGACGCGGAGACGGACTGTTGAATGAAGAGGCCGCGACGCGAGGTGGAAAAAAAAAAGAACGGCTGGCTGAATAATTTCAGCGGAGAGGGCCTCGAGGACCGAGCGACTCCTTCGTGGGTCTTGGCGAGTCGCGATCGGCTGCCAGGCGTTAACCGTAGACAGCTGCCTCGCCGAGGCGGGATTAAATGATTAACACCACTTGGTGGTTCGAATTCCAAGTGGTAGGTAATACTATGCAGGTGTTTAAGGGCAGGTCTGCGAAACTCCTTGACAATGGAGCTACCAGAGAATAACGGGGAACAGAGGATGTCGACGTGCACCAAGAAATGGAACACTCGAGTCGGAGGCTACTCAGCCCGCGTAATTCCGCGATCCCAAAAAGCCGAGTTAAATCGCACCTACTTACGAGTTGACGAGCTCTCGCTATTACGCACGCTGCTGGGAAGTGTTCCTTAAGTTCGTCTTATCGCTGCTGGCAGATAGGTCGTTCGAGTTCGAACCGCATACATCTCTGCCAGTCGTTCAACCACCCCAATACCGTCCAAACTTTCCTCTCGGATTTGGCACAGTAAACGTGGTCGTCATGGCAGCCAGGGCTTCAAATGATACGTTCCGTAATAACCCCTGCTTGACTGCCGTGGCACGTTCTGGCACAGGTGCCGGTTTACAGCGCACGGTAGGTAAATGACGGGGTAAACGTAGTAAAGGCGCATTAGCGCTCACCCAATAAAAGACCGGCGCTGTGTTGCGCTCCGCGTTTTCTCTGTGCATGTGCATATACACGCGGAATTCGCCGAGTCTGTCGTCGACTGGGCAGCCGTGTTTTTCAGCTGCGCCACGGCGACGAGGAATTTACGATCCTGGTGACTGGCGGCTTTCAGCGGGAGGATCGGCTGGACATGAACGTTTACCGATGCTCGCGGTATCGCGCGTTCCTGGCGATGATCATTCTTCCTCGACGACGGGGGAGTTTACCAGCCGGCCGTGACCGTTTAAAAATAGATCCGCACTTTTAAATTCGCATCGGCGTAATGAACAGGCGGGACGTCGAGTGGAGCCGTGTGCTTCCCTTGCGAGCTACCCCCTGACGGACACGAATGTAAACATTTACACGTGAAAACAGCTGCCACTGAGGGGTGGTACTCCTTGGCTCCGGTAATGACTCCCACTTCGGAGAATCGTTCGTGAATTTTCCTACCCTCGGCGAGGAAGAATCATCTGCAGGCCACGCGAGTATGACGTTCTCGAAGGAAGAGTGAATTGCAGGAGAATTGATTTGGCATCAGTATTAACCTTGTATCTCGAAGAGCAAGAAGGAAGATATCACTGATCCCCATTCGTTATCAAAGAACCACAAAAACGGCAACGTGCAACCCCCTAACGATAAAAACGAAAGGAAAGGATTGGTGGAAACAGCGGACAGCAACGTCGGAGAAACTTTCAATTAACTCTCGCTTGACGCGCCGTAAAAGCGGTTTACCTAAGCGGGGCGACTCGCCGAGGGTCCCCAATAGGGTGAAACGTGATTTTTCTGCGGCGTGCCCCTACCACGGCCGATCGGGACGCAGAAGATGCACTTGGCACGGTGTGCCGCACGGCCAACGTAGTTTTCTGGCGCTGGCTGGCTGGCAGGCAGACAGAGCAGCTGTTTCCAGGCTGGAGTAGCGGGCTGAAAGTTCAGTCTCGTTGCGACCGTCGGCGAGGTCGTGTCGTAGCCAGCCGTTTTCGCGGCCGCGCTTTACCTTCTCGCCACGTGCACTCTCCGCCCTCTCTTCGTCTTCCGTGCCACATCTTCGGCAACCGAACCTTTGGCATCCCGGGGAGCCCATCTGCCAACGGAGCCTTCATCCACGACCTGCACCGTTTTCGTGGGCGGAAGGAGACGCTGCACAGGAACCAGCAACTCCGGAGGATCCAACAACGTCCAGACCGTAAGAGTGAGTACCAAGAGCGCATACTTTTATTAACATCGTAGGATCGTGACTCGCTGCTTACGGAGTAAGGGGAACCTTGGAGAACCGGGTTTACGCGACCGATTGTAGGCTGACGAGTGCACATTTGCATTCGGGACTTTGTTCTACATGAATACTGAATCTCTCGGGATCTTCCATTCGATTCGCAGGCGGTGCAAATAATTCTGTAGAAATTGACCGAGTTTCCTTCACCGGCCATCGAGATTGGAGAACCCTGTTCGCGTGAACATTAATCAAATACCTGACTATTGTGACACGAGTTAACGAGTGGGTACTCGTAAAGAAGAGTTTCTTATATTCCATTCTGTGAGAATATTGAATTTTATAAAGTTCCTTACTGCTAAGCAATGTGCACGCTATGAACAAATTTTATCGCGATCCATCCCGCCGAAATCCAAACAATCTCGCTGTCATCGACGCGTCTGTTTCTCGTCCGCGTTTCGGATGTTACGTAAATCCACGTCAAAGTTTTCATCGCGCGGCGCAGGCAATTTGAAAAGTCATTTCGCGAACGAGGCCTGGCCGAGCCTGAATTTTCGACCACCGAATCTGCGCCTCCGCTTCGGGAATCGTAGTTCCTTTGTGTCTGGCCTTCCTGGCCCCGGCCAGGCCGCGTGTATCGGCTGGTCACTTCGAGGAATCGCAAAAAGACGGTAAATGCATATGTCGGTTGGGTCAATATGCAGTCTGGGAGTCGGCTTCGGGGGCCCCGAGACGGCCGACTTTCGAATATTCTGCGGGACGCGCGTTTTATTTCACGCCGACGTGCCGTCCCGCAGCACGGAGAGGAATTCGGACCTCTTCGGAATATTTTTACCCTTTGTCTGCTACTCCATTTGTCCGGCGGAGCCTCTTTTAACTGGCCGATGCGTCGAACGCATTGCCGAACCCTCGGCAGACGAATTCAAATTGCGGCGGGTTGTATCGGAGTAATCAAGGAATTTCGGAGCAGAGCTTGTGCTTTAACCGAAGCATCCTCAGCGATACTCGTGCGATACAACAGCTTTTATTGCGTTGCTCTATCGAAATTCAATCACTCGACATCAGCAGGGTTGAATGAGGATAGATCGAGAAGCCCTTGTTCCCTAACAAGGGAATATCCCGAACCCGGAAATTCAAAAAATTCTGAAACTTTGTGAATATGTGGGGAATTTCCTCCTGACTACAACGCAATTTTTGTTTGCTGCCCAAATTCACTCTAAGGGGGTGTAATTGCCCGCTAAAAATCCGGTTATTTTCCGATTTTGTGTTACAACTCGCGCGAAATGTAAAATAATTTTTCACCAAATGATAGATATAATTAAAAGAAGTAACTTTTGTCTCGAAACTTTTTTTTCTATCTCTTACAGTTCGTGAGTTATAACACAAAATCGAAAAATAGCCGAATTTTCAAGGGTTAATTTCACCCCCTTCGGGTGAATTTGGGCAGCAAATAAAAATTGCGTTGTAATCAGGAGAAAATCCCCTGCATACTCACAAAGTTTCAGAATTTTTTGAATTTTCTGGTTCGGGATCTTCCCTTGTACCAAAGTGTCGTACAATATCACTTCCAATCGCAACGCAACAAAGCAAAGTGTGACATACCTATATGGATGTATCTTTTCGTGATCCTCTTAAATCACTGACGCCTCAGTTCCTCTATTATCTGCGCCATCGAGATCTCGATAGATCCATCGCAGATCAATGTGGAATTCGCGGAACGCGAGCAGACAGGTTGCAGATTGATCCAGGATCGCCGACACCTGCGTCTCATAGCCCCGTGGCTCGATCGCGTGATTAACGGCTCATTGTACACGCTGGTTGGTAAAAGGAGCGGCCGCAAGGGGAGATCGCCTCTTTCCCGCTCTCGTTCTGCACGGTGTGTCGCGACCGAAGTGTTTGCGGACGCTGCAGTAACCGGAGCTACGCGGACGGTGTAATTATTCCACTGGCGACACATGTCGCGTGGGTAAATTAGTCCACCGTCGTACAGGGCCAGAATTATCTCTATAATGTGATTTAAGAGGCCGTCACCGAGGGCTTTCGCGCTCGCCTCGAAAAGCAGGCTCCATCTCGAACACCGCGCAAGCCCCTATCGAGGAATGTTTATTTCCCGCTCGCGACTCGGCGCGGGCTTAAAATAGAGGCAGGTTTGAAAGGACGAGCAGATCGAAAGCGGAAATAAATACTCTTCTGCGCAGCTTGGGACTTTCGAGCAGTAAAGAAGGTTTACACACTCTTTCGAGTCGGATAACGACGCACGGATGTCTCCGTTGCACCTTTATTTTGCTCCCTGGCCCAGAGAAAGTTTTCTCGTTATTCAAACCCGGCTTCCATAATTTCGGAGCTATCGACGCGGCAGCTTGACCACCCCCGTACATTTCGTTAATAGGATGAACGAGTTAAACTAAATGAAGTCGGTTTTACGAGAGTTCAACGACTTGGCCAGGGAAAGCTTCTATTAAAGCTTGAACCCCGGTTCTATAGACCATCGATGTGCTGAGATTCCTGTGGCGCACACGAACGGACCATCTGCCAGCGATTTTCCGTTTTACGATTCCTCGAGGATCCTTCGGGGATGCTCCTTGCCTTTATCTACGAAATCGATTCAACTGCTAAGCCCACATTTATAGGGGGTAGAACTTAAACGATCCCGCGATCGGTTCAGCCTTAATCGCGAGCAGAGATTCGCTCGGCATCGCAGGGGACGTCGCGTTAATTGATAACGGAGTTACGATCCACCATTAGCCGCTCCATACGGGGCAGCCGGTTGGAGTTTCAGTGGGCACGGAGGATCGATTCCCGCCGTGGGAGTCGTAAAACCTCGGCACAGTAATGCGCAAAATTAAAGATCCTCTAATTGAAGACGAAACGACTTGGCGCAGACGCGCGCGTTAAAACGAATATAAAGCTCTATCGCGCGAAACGGTGATAAATTTCGAGTCCATTTCCTAACGTGGCAGTCACGGAATGAATTTAGCCAGTTCGATTCGCGCGAACGGCGGCGCGCGTCTGGAAAACGGGGCCATCCTGCTGCTGGCGAATTTAACGCCTGTTTTAAAGCCACCGGGCGACTCAGAATCGAGGTGAGAACGCGTTTCGAAATCACCTTCCGAGGCATAAAGTAGCGCATAATTCGATAGGCAGATTCGGAGCACTCGTGATAAATAAATATTGAAGGAAGCCCGCGAGGTCGAGGACGGTGTCAGAAAAAGAGACGAGCAGACAGTTTGCTCTGCTCGTTAGGTATTTGCAATTTTTTCGTCCATGCGTAAGCACTTGCCTAGACCGAGGAATATTGTGACTGCAAAAAATTGCAAAAAACGATTAAGTTAGGGTTTCATTAATTTCATTAATCCAGGCTTCTGTCCAGGGTGTGTCATTTTCGAGCTCCATCATTGAAAGGTGAAGGTGACAGGGCAATGTCGACGGGCGCTCGTTATTGGAGTCATCAAAGTCGAGATGCTCCAGCACTTCCGCGGAATATGCTACTGCCAAACGGAAGTTGATACCAGCCAAGAGTTATCTGACGATGGTTTACCAGTTTCGTGGTATTGCTCTCGGCTTCGATAATATTGATCTTGTCTGGCTGGCGGTAAAAGTTTCGCGATTTCTTCTGCTGCTGCGGATCTTCGACTTCGGACGTCGAATATACCCAAGTATTTACTCCCGCGAGATCCTCCCAGGCTGTCTTGTTTTTGACCCCAGCGTCCCTTGCTCCGATATTCTCCGACGGGAGTTATCGCGTTTAAATCGAATTTACACCGAGTTGAAACCGAGCGACTCCAATTGAATGAATTAACTACGATCTCAGCATAATGCGACGTTTAGCGGGCGCGGTATGACGCGAACGATTGTTAACGATCCAGATATCCGAGGGCTGGTGGCGCGCGTTTATCGACGAGTAACTTTCTCGAGTATGTTAACGACACGGGACGGGTAACTTTATACCCTCGTTTCAGATAGAACGATCGCTGCTTCTGCGAGGATAGTTGGTAGGCGGCCACCAGGTACTTGAATAACACGGCTTGATGCTAATAGCCTGTGCGTCTGTCCCGTATGTGGCCGATCGTGGATGAGTTTATAGCGGTTTTTATGTCACTGTGCCGGAGAAAACAGCATTGCGCGTCGCCTGTCTACGTCCCTTTAATTATTCGCGGCGCATAGTGCCAGCGGACACCCACGCTTTCATGTTCGCTGTAGTTGCAAAGTTAGATAATGGGGGAAACAGGATGACGAGCGAGCGTTTCCCATTTCAATACGAGGAATTAAATATCGAGCTAAGTTGTTGGAGTACCCCTTGTGTACTTTAACTAAAAAGTAGATTCCATTATTGGCTTGAAATAATTTCCAGCGTGGAATAAATGAGCCAATCGAATTGTGATCGAGATCGATGCGATCTGGAATAGGGATCCAGCATCGCCTATCCCTCATTTGATGCTCCGATGGCTGGCCTTATCGTTGGGGAATCGATTCTATTACACGGCCAGATATTTCCCGATAAATATTGATAAACGGACTGCGCTCGCTCATTACCGAGGCCGATCTCGCTGGATCTATTTATAGGCGGGCAGGTATCTTGATCTTTGGCACGCCGATCGGTAAGACCTCGTGTTTGCTCGTCTTCTTCAGCCACTGCGCTCCAGCGATGGTCCTTCGGGGCTGATTGCATCGTATCGCCCCGAGATCGTTACATTGTCGTAACGAAGCACGGGGACGAGTGGACGTCTTTATCATCTTAGACGATTGACAAGCAGATTGAAGGCACTTCTCCGTTCGTAATCTCTGAAGGATTCCCGGGAATTCCTGGCCCCAATCTGTTGACGAAGATTGGAAAAGCAAATGGAAGGGAAGATATATATTTATGGTTATAAAACGATAGCTGCTTGGAAGTTCCTCCTGTAACGGGTAGGTGTGCTGCGAGTCGATCGCTGATTTATTACACGATAGTTCGCTGGCAAAAGCTTGAGTTCAGACTTCCATGTTTGGAATAATTAGTGTTAGTGAATCCGACACCGCTCAACAAACGAGGCGCAGCCGCGTGCGAATGTTTACCAAAATGCGAGCACGGTGACGCCGGGCCAGGCCAGCGTGATGCCAGGCCCGTCGTAAATTAGATAGGGCCTTAAGGAATTTTCGATAGCGTCGACACAAGGACTCCCCGGGCAAAAACAGTCAAGGTACGTATTCGACGTTGCGAGGCACGCTTCGCGCAGTGGAGACTACCTCGCCATGATCCGTGGTTCGCAAAGTGATCATGTCGAGGTAGTCTCCAGACTCTCCACTAAGGTAAATGGCCCAGTGGTGAAACAGTTAAGGAAGAAGTTGGGCTAATTGCAATTTCTTGTATATTTAAATAGTATCAAATTATAACTAAATATAATTATTCGAAAGCGTAAAATTTCTACTTTCAGATAACGTAACAAGAATCTACATTTGTTAAAGGAAAAGTTTTAGATAAATTAAAACACGAAACTGTTCGTATGGCCCAGTAATTAAATGAAATTCATAGCGTATCCCAGTCGTTAATTATCAGTGTCCCAATTATTGAATATATATTTAATTTAACTATTTCTACCAGTTAATGAAAAGAAATCAATATCGTAATATTTTTGGGTAATAAAAACATTTTGTTTATAATAAATTTGTGTTAAATCTTCGGCATGAAAAAATGATTAAAAGTATATTATAAAATTTTAGGTTATGTTAATATTATGACGAGTTTAAGATTAATTATCCTAATAATTCTTAAACAGTATTATATTTTTGTCTAGTTATTATTAACGTAAATATATAGGATACATAAAAAATACTTACTTTGTTACAATAAATGTTAATAATTTTAAAACTTCAGTGAATACTGGCGTCTGTACCAGTGTTTAAATAACCATTAAACACGCGTTTAATAACTGGTCCGTGTCATGTTATCGTGTACCTACTACTTAGTCACTTAGTGGATAAACGCAACAATTTCAATATTAAAAACAAAAAATTATTAAGAGATACAATTAATTTTCAATTCTTCGATATATAATAAATCCAAAACAACTGTACTATTAAAAAAATTATAAAATAATAATGCATTACAACCTTAATCAAAATATTCTCTCGTTTGCTTGAGCTCATTAGGTAAGAAGCGAGATTGAAACTGTTGAAGCTTTACTGTACAATAATATTTTTGCATGATATAACCATTGAGTTATGTAAGCTTATAATTGTATCTATATAAAGCTAATACATTTTGCAATTATATTTCGAACGGTTTAAACGTTGCAAATTAGTAAAACTGTTATTATTAATAAAATTTCGTCTCAAATTTGAATTATTGGGCCCTGTTTAAGCACTGGGGCCATTTACCTTACGCGAGGCGTGCCTCGCGCGCAAGCCTCGCAACGTCGAACACGCACCTTCAATCTTGCACAGACCTCGACTCGAGACACGCTGTATAAAACCTGCACCGCACGGTCGAAGTACATTTTTCTTTTAAACTCATTCCGTTCCCACCACTGTTTTGATTCTTACATTAGATTCCCAGTATGCGTCCTCCACGAGCTCGCCGAAGACTAGAACCTCAAAAGGCTTAATCCGTTCGCGCGGCGCCCCGAAATTCGATATTTTATGCAGATTTGTGGCCCGCCAGCGGTGAGTTAAAACCGTATTACCGCACCGTAGGTGTTAGATTCCATTTGATGGGTTCCCATGGTCGTAACTCGGCCTCAGACCGCCCATGGTGACCCATTGTGGCTGCTGTCGGCCCAATATCCATCCGGCTGCCCTTTGCTCGCGTTTCTTTAGCACCAGGCCGTCGCATTTCACGCAAATGGGATTAACAGCTTTTCAGCCAGTTGGACACATCCGATTTCGCGCATCCAGGAAGGGAGATTTCTGGCCAGCCAGATTTACACTGCGAATTCCGTTCCCTCTCTGAGTCTCGAGTGTCAGAGGGATCGGTTTCTGTTCGAGGAACAGAAAGATATCGATGTTTGACAGCCGCGAATCTCGTCCACAGTCTCATCCGCGATTTACACCGACTACGAGTGCAGATAAAACGTGGCGTCATTAGGCGGCGAGATAAATTTGTCAGTGAATATAAATCGCTGCGGCGCGACCGGTCCAAGATGATGCGGAGGCTCGAGCACGGGCAAAAAACTGGTGTAACAAGACGCTGAACGGTCGTTTAACAAAAGCCGAAAATTTAATGGGCTTTTGATAGCGACAGCTCCCTTAAATCGCGTGTCTGGCTCGTGATCCTCTCCGAGCAGCGGGACAAGAAACGTGGACCGAGTCTCTTTCATTCTCACGTGTCGCGGGTTCATTTCTCGATCGTTAATCACGGCGACTATCGTCCTGAAAGTGCCATGAACCAAGGAAGAATCCCCGCGGACGAGTTTCCTTCCTCGCTGGGCCAGTTCGCGATCGCGGTTCCCCGATTTTCGCGGTGGACGTGGTCCGAAAGTTTCGGGGTCGCACGCCCGTGGCGATTAACAGCTGCCTCCGAGGGCGCCATGAGTTCCCCTACGAGCGCATCGATCATCAACACCGAGCGAACGGAATAATTCACGGGCTTATCAAATTGCTAGAAACGCGTCGCGAGAGCGCGGCGATTAATCAGACGCGAGCTGTGACTCGAATAACGTATTCCACCGGGCAGCCGCGATTCGTCTTCCGCTGACATTCCACGTGCATCGCTCCTCGTACGAATTACCGCCGCGAAGTCTTCGACGCCTTGCATCCAGACGCGACCAAGGCCGCCGTTCCTTGCCCTCGGCTTCTGCTCGCGCAATCACGTCAGCGTAATTTCGAGGGCGGGCAAGCGGAACGTTGACCCGCGGCTGGTTTTCGCGACATCCTTCGAACGCTCGCCAGCAGTTTTTCGCCCGACGAAATTCCCAGCAAATTCAAGCGGAAAAGACGGCGAGGAGGTGGCAGGGTCGTTAGCTGGTCGCGCGGCAGCCATTTCGGACGCACAAGAATCTTAAGTACCCAGAGTCGGGGCCCAGCCACTCGACGGCACATTCGCCGCTTCATTTTGGCACCAGAACCACCGACCGCACCCCCGTCGCTTTTTGTGCCCGCGCCACGAACGCCTTCAAGTGCCACCGCGAGCATCTCGCCCGTCTAAATGGCTTTCAGGGTCGACAGGGGGACACGGGGGGTGCGCTTTTCGTCTGGGAACTGCGAACGACAACCCTGGTCCACGTCTGCGCCTGGGCGCCGTCGAACATCTGCCGCGTTTTTCCCCAGCAACCGGTCGCCGTTTCCTTATCGATTTCTTCGATGGATCAGTCGCTTCGTCACGTGTATGTAATACTTAGGCGACTGTACTTGACTGTAGCTTATCAACGCTACAGTCAAGTATCAATAATCATATGGAGTTGGAGGAAATGAAATGGAGGAAGAGGATTGTCTGGAGATACCTAAGAAGGATTCACACGGGAACATCCCGAACCCGGAAATTCGAAAAATTCTGAAACTTTGTGAATATGTAGGGAATTTCCCCCTGATTTCAACGCAATTTTTTTTTGCTGCCCAAATTCACGCTAAGGGGCTGTAATTGACCGCTGAATATCCGGTTATTTTCCGATTTTGTGTTATAACTCGTGAACCGTAAAATAATTTTTTCACCAAATGATATATCTAATTAGAGTAACTTTTTTGTCTTGAAACTTTTGTTCTATCTCTTACATTTCGCAAGTTATAACACAAAATCGGAAAATAGTCGAATTTTCATGGGTTGATTTCACCCCCTTCGAGTGAATTTGGGCAGCAAACAAAAATTGCCTTGTAATCAGGAGGAAATACTCTACATATTGACAATGTTTCAGAATTTTTTGAATTTTCGGGTTCGGGATCTTCCCTTGTCAGTTTGTAACGAACTTGTCACCGTTTCATATCACAGCTATTGTGGAGCATTTGCTTAAGTCGGTGGAATCCCTCGAGCTTTCATTTGCTCCCCGAACTCGGTTTCTCTGTAGCGATCTTTCCAGGTAGATGAAACTTCTCAGGATAGAATTTTCATTCAGGAGTTCCAAAGAGCTGCATGCCAACAAAAGCTGGGGCTGAAGTTTCTTCTGGCTTCGTCGAATGTCGCGTCTATCCGCCAGCTGACGTAACCACCCTTTTTCAGGTAGCACAGTGGTCGCGGCGTAGGGTAGGAAGATCGAGAGATCGAGAATGTATCGGTGGAAATATCGGGCGAACTTCGAAATTTACAAAGCGATAATTTAAGCAGAATGTACCTCGTGGCTTCACGCGTTTCCTCAGCGGTACTGAGAATTATGGTCCATTGTTTCTCCGTGTTCGCTGCAACGAGTACTTCCCAACGCGTTACCTTTCTTTCCTGTCCACTTAATCCCGTTCCCTTTCACAGATCTGGCTGTCCCGCGTTGACACTTGTTTATTTGTCACGTGTATTACGCCTGGGACAGTAATGGATACGCGGAGCAGTGACGGTGACCGTTGAACGCGGAATAATAATAGGACCCAGCAACGATTCAGCGCGGCTTGCACGAGCCCTGACTAATTCGTAACCGGCCTTGTAATTCATTTTTCCCCTGACCGTCTCTACCGTGTCAACGACGCTATTTTACGCCTCGGACTCGGCCGGCGTTCTGTGCCACCCAGCCGACGCCAGGACGACCAAGATGGAGTACGCTGCCTCGAACAGCTAAATCATCGGCCCGCAGGACGAAGGAAACGCGGGGAATGCAAAGGAACCGCCGCGCATTTAATATTCTATTAACGAAATTCAGGTTCCGCGGATTCTTATTCCCGGAGATTACGACTGCGAATGGCGGGAACGGTCGTTTCAAACATTCAGATATATTGCTGTAATAAAGCTAGTTTTAACGAAACTTTCACTTCCTCTCACCGGCTGATTTACGACCCTCGTTGGAGGACTTTTTTCAACTCTCGGGGGGGGGCTTGAATTTTTCCTGACGCTCGGAATCGAGACGAATTGCCTTCGAGTCCCGTGGACGTTAACCAGACACGATTAGGAAAGCAGATCGCGAGAATTTAAATATATGGAGTCGCGTGGGCAGAGGTACATTCGTCTCGAGGAGATTTATAAGTTAATCGAGCGTAATGGGGCTCCAGCACCAGCCCGACACTCTGCCGCTGCATCTGCTCGTCCACGCAGTCGCATAATTCTTCTTTGAGCCCTTAGACGGCTAGATACAGATGTATTAGATATACGGGAGTGTGACTCAACGGGGCTTTTGTACGGTGTCTCTACCCTCCGTAGGATTCAGATTGCTTTACGTCTGGTGTCGCGATAGTATCTTCCTCCGCCGCGGTGATCTTCCCCTAATACGCCCATTCAGGGAACCAGAGTGACGATCAGCAGACACGTAATTAAGATTGAGGATAGGGGATGGCGGGGAGTAAAAAGTAATCTCGCCTTTACGGGGCGCTTAAGTAGACCTCTCCACCCCCCCCCCCCCCCCCCCAAATCACTTAGAGTCTCAAATACTAAGGAAAAAAAAAAAAAAATTCTATCGCATTAAATCCCGCAGTGCTGATAAAAGCGAAGGAACACTCTCCACGTCGACCAAGATCGATCCATTTTCGGAGGCGAAGCGGCGCTCGCCTAGCCGCAAGCATCGTCGCGCGTATCGCGCGAAGTTATCGCGGTAATTAATATCCCTGCAACTTATTAAGCCCGACACCGAGTAACCCGCTATTGCTGATGATGCACGATCATCGTTTCTCCGCGTGGCGCGCCTTATCTCGCCTCTCCTCGCCAGGCAAACACCGTCCCGCAACGAAAATTCGCGTTCCAACGGCGCAGCATCGATCCGGCGATTTGGCATTCGCCTCGGTAAAAAGGTTACCAGTGGGAATCGCGTAATTCACGCGGTAATTGCGTGCGCCGTATCTGGCAGGTGTGTCGCGTTCGTTCCGTTCGCGGGGCACGAGGCGCGGTGGCACGCGAGAATCGACCCATCGTCTTCGCGAAGAGAAGCCCGTTTCCCAGCCTCGTACCCGCGCCTATGTAGCTTCGAATCGCGAGACAGCTCTGAGCCTCGATTGCGCAAGCGATTCTGCACGGTAGCCGAGGACGCGATTATGCAGAGCGATCTTTTCAACAGCATCGCGGAAACGTATCGTGTTCTGGAGTAAACACAGAGGTTGCCTCGAGAAACGAACGAGGCGTGCACCGCGGGATTAAGAAGAGGAGGCCCAGCACAGGAGGAAGAAAAGGCCGTGGTATGCGGGGCTGGATATAAAGCGTTTTACGATCGATGCCGTGCTGGACAGGCACTTGGAAGCTTTTTCGCGGAAGTGCATTAGCCGAAGATAATTATATATGTGTGCGTCTAACTCATTTACGCGGCGCTGAATGTTAATACCGCGGGGCCCGGCGATACGGGGACACTGTCGCTGGGCAATCGTCCAATTCTCGTGCCGTGCACCGGCCAACCTTAGGCGACCGTGAAGCTTAAAAGTGTTAAGGCTAATGGTCGCCGCCGCTAGAAGCGTTACAGCCGTCTACCGTTCGGTCATTAACTTCTCCCTGACGATTCGTTGCTATCGCGGCGGGTCGCTGTCGTTGGCCGACAGATCGGCGTTCCTGCGGTCGATCGATTGGGCAACGGACGTTACAATAACTCCGCAGTAACTAGCGCCACTCTATAAATCCTGTGCTCTCGTTGCCGTTGATCGAGGGGGCCCCGGTCTCGTTCGGCTTGCGCATGAATTTTCCTGTTATCCTATCGCGCGGATTTATTATTCATCGAATCGGACACGCAACGAGTCGCGGCGAGAGATTGATCCCGCGAAACGAGACCGAGCTACATTGCGACAACTTAATCAGCGCCAGCAGGAATTCATCGAAGCACGCAGCGATCCACGACCGCTCAACGGGCCCCCCAAGTGGCGTTCCGCTCTCGCTGGGCCGTCGAAGTGTACAGGGTAGCCGAAATGCTTCCCTTCGGCGCGGGAGATAACGCAGACAGAACCGCAGAGGCTCTTCGTAGGTGCTCCAAATGGGATATCGTATCTTTCCCTATCGACTTTCTGGTGGTCGCGTTTGGAAGACGAGTCGAACGGTCTGGCGTACAAGTTTCGAAGTTCTCGGAGCGAACGGACTCGGAAAATGGAGGGTAATTGATAACATGCAAGTGTATTGCTGAATCAGATGATAAGGAGAAGAATTTCGACCTTGAGGGACCTTGAAACACTCAACTGATACTGTGCACGAAGCAGTGATAAGCGCGCGATATAGAGACCACATTATAAGTCTTAACACTTACACCTAAGGGGAAAGGAAGCGACGAGTAACTGTCGACTCAGGAAACGGGCACCATCGTTCCTATTTTGGTGTTTCCTGAATCTGGAGACTGTCCGGTCATAGTGGCCCCGGTCGTAAACTTATTTCTGGCGTCGCGGAAGCGGTGGCGTTACGGCGTTACCAAAGAGAAGCGGTAAACTGAGTCATCGATAAGAAAATTTTACGCGGGTCTATCGGGTTCTGCGACGTGTGCCGTTCCAGATTAGACTGCGGAGTACGTTGCCGCTCCGTTATCACCGGTGATACGAGAAATAAACGGCGACGATAACGGAGGTGCGATAAGTCGACCGGTACCCGTTCACCGCTCCAAGAATGATCTGGCTGGTAAACGGCAGACGGATTTGCAATTAGGCTCCATTGTCTGAGGCAAAACAACTGGTCATAGGTATCGTGAACGGGGCACGATGTAATTGCACCCTTCGTCACGCGCTTGGGTGCGCGTAAGGTAAATGTACCAATGACTGGCCAGCTAAGGCCATCAGAAGAATATTTTGCCAATATCACGTAAAAAACTAAGTAATGCTATCTTAAGCTTTTTAATAGGTAGATTGAATCTTTGTTTATTTAAAAAAAATTGTCATGCATTCATTTTTATATTTCTGGCATATAAAAAAACAAAAATGCAATGACTATGTTTGTACCAATACATGACTAGTAAAAAGGGCGATTGGCCCAGTGTCTAGATTTCACTGTCCCAGTACATAGCCATAACTTTTATAAACCGTCAGAAATTATTGTAATACCTAAAGAATTGTTATTTATTCTAAAGGTGGTTAAGAAAATAAGAAAAAGGTCGTACTGTATAAAAAAATTGTAGAGCCTAATGAAACGTTAACAGATTAATAGTTTAGATGGGAGAATAAATGGCTTGAAAACTGTTTATATAAGAAAATATTTTTTTAATATATATTAAAATATATATATAATTAAGTACTTTGTAAAATAAGTAAAATACTTTGTATTTTATAGCTGCCTCACGTGTACTCACACCATTTCTCCCTTGTTCAAGTGCAGTATTAACGTCGTCTTCATTATAATATTTTTTGGACACTTTCATTTTCACTTTGCTTCGTCCTTCCTTCATTTTTATATTTTACAACGTAATTAAAGATATTATTATATATTTCTTAAAGCGTAATTCAAAATTTGAGACTATGTACTATAGACAATAGAAAACGCGTAAAATATTGAATGAATGAATATATATACTTACTTTTTTAAATATTACATCAATAATTTTATTTACACTTTATCTATTAGTTTCAACTTATACCTAATGAAAACACTTTATACTGTCAAAAATACTGCTGATTATTCACTAGTACAAGTCTTTGAGTATACTAAATCGCGAGTTGTCCTATTCATGCACGCTTGGTTAGTAATTGGGACAGACACGCATATTATGTACCGATATATAGCCACGTATTTTTTACATAAAATACAATCTAAATGCGTAATACCGCGTTAATTACTTGCTTTAAATACTCTTAGGATTCCATAAGTTATTCGTTCATATAAAGAAAACCAATATTACAATAATTGTTTGCTTAACGAACATCGCTTTCTCCTTAGCAAATTCTGAAGAATCTAGCAAAATTCGTCATGCGTCTTTACTGTGAGATTTAAAACAATTTTCAAAATATTTTAAACATAATATTTATCAAAATCATTTTATGGGTATGAAGTTTAAGGATTATATAACACAAATTAATCAATATATTGTGCCTGATTGATATACATAGCTTAATAATAATTAATATCCGCATCAGTGGCCATGCATTGGTACATGTCTTAGTCATTGGTACATTTACCTTAATCACCGCAAGCAAAGGTGCAGAAGAACCACGTGATTAGTAATCAGATGTCGCACCAGCGAGGGTGGATGGAAGCTTACGTGAATGCTCGGGGACGCCAGGCGTCTCCTAGGATCGCGAATCCCGAAACTTGGGAATATGTAATGGGAAACTACGCGACCTGTATAATTTTACAGCGAAACGCGATATGTCCGCCTGAGCCTGACCAGCTCTGAACGAGCTGACTACAGAGAGGTATCGTTTTTCACTTCGTGAAAAGCGCCTCCCACCGATGAATTTCGGGGTTGGCGGCGTGAAACGAGGAGGCAATTCCGCGAACGGCGTGATCTCTGTTTCGAATTTCTGTTCGCGCGCCAGAAAGGAGGAATGTCAAGTGAATGGCGCGAATGAGCCGTCATGGAGATTAACGAGAGATCGTGACGCGAAATGTCGATTGCGTCGTGCTCGAAGGCGCGTGAAAAGCGCTTCTTCGCGGCCATGTAAATGCGCGATTCATAGGGCGGCTGCAGCGCGATTTATTAAAGCATCAGCCCATTCACGGCGCGCTGAAAACCCAGCCGCGCCGAGGTGAGACTTGCGAAGTCATCGCCATTCGATTTGCATAACGGCGAGCGGCGACCTCCCCGCGCGAAAATTATGTCCCGCGAGGCCAGCGCGTTATTACGCCCTTTGCTTGGGCGCGTCGTGTCCTTTGACTTTAGGGGACGGATCCTGGAATTCTTTCCTTCAATAGCTCTGCCCTACACTGTAATAATCTTCTGCGCACTGTGAAAGTTGAAAAGTCCGAGGAAACAAGTGGGTAGAAAGAGTTTGCAGGTCTCTGAGTTTCAAAGTTACAGTGGGTTTGTTGTTTCAACATGCAATTGGACTCTTCATCTTCGCAATCTTTGAATAGGTAAGTTGAACAGTCGCAACGGAGTGTGGAGAAGGATGTAGAAATTCTTGAAGAATAGGGGTTGATGAAAGGTCCCTTGGTCATCCGATGGTTCCCACTTCTAGCCACCAGAATTCCTCAATCTGTCCTCGAATAAGCTCGAGGACCCATTATTCTTGACCGGGGGGACCGGTCGGCCCATTCCCGTGGGCCCGCCTCAATGGTGGAATATTTAAGCAGTATTTGATAAACATCGAGGTAACGTGGGATCCGTTCGCCCGGAATTAACATAATTATAGGCAACAAAAGAGGCTTGGAAGCTGAGCTTTAAAGTACGCCTCGGGGCAAGGGACCTCCCTGTTTTCCTTTTGGCGAAGGTCCTCGCAGCTAATTTTCCCCTCCTGCCCGCGTCATTGTGCTCGGCCAGGGCTGCTCGTGCGTCTGGGGTGGGTCCAGGGAAAATCATAGAGGGAGGCAATGTCCGGTGTGTCCAGTAAGGACAGCTCGGTGGGAATATTGTCGGACCATATGTTACCGAAACGTGGTCAGCTGTTTATGACGCTGGCCGAGCTGTCCCCTCTGGCTGGGGGTATCGATTCTCCATTTATCAATCGCCCGTATCGGCTCCCGATCCTCGCGATACCATTGGGGGGTACGTACGGCCGATTCGGCCGGGGGAGAGGCCGAGGGAGACTGAGGGAAATGAAACGACTTCGGCGATCGCTAAGGGGGAGTAATCCAGGCATTTCTGGGGGACGATATCTGTCGCGATTGCGACCGATAAACTGGACCCTGCGCCTCTCTCAGGAACGTTTCTTTTGTATCTGATGGGCCGACTCGTTTCAATTGGACTCGCCCCATCTGTCATGACCTCGGAGAGGCTGAGGGCCTCTTAGGAAATACGTAGCTGGCGCAGGGAAGATTGTTGTACGACGAGGAGCAGAGTGATCCTTGACTGCTCCGAGGAGTCGGAGAATTTCCTGTTTTCGTAAGACGGGCCTCTAAAGTGGGAATCAATTATGTCCCCCCCCCCAGGGGGGGGGGGGAGAGAAATGTGCCCGGAGTGCAAAGATCGCGTCAGAGTAGCCTGGCGCGAGGGTTTAGATGTGTTTTCAATGGCTCATTTGAAAATTACACGCCATTCTCGCGTCAGACCGATCCCAGCTACTTGGACGTTTGAAGACATTGCGTGACCCTGGCTGGCCCCGACGTACCCTACATCAGTTTACATCAGTCTGCATCAGCTTACATGAGTCACGAGGTGTTTCACGAGGTTGGGAGAGCGCCGATCAGCGCGCATATCTTGCGTTCTCTTTCTTTCTTTTTTTCACTCGCGTCGTGATTCAGCGTTCCGTGGCCGCTTTTTCCTCGAGCTTTCGCATGGGGGAAGAAAATCGCGCGGACGGCCGGACGTGTTGGCAAGCTCGAGGAGCGAGGGACGGACAAATTGATGGCCACGGAAGTCGAGTCACCGACGAACCGACCGTCAATCATCGTAGGCGAATGAAACGATTGGTTCTTGTACACAGAGGCCCGTTCCACGGGACATATTGATTCTTCGGCCGGAGTTTCAGGCAAGCAGACACTCGACGATTTCGTGTGCCGCTCGATGCAACGTCGGGAAATGTTCCTTTACATAGCAAAGGGGGGAAGCAAAGGGATGGTGGGAATGGCTTGTTTTGTCGGTGACGTGACGGGCGGGGGTTGACGAACGTCGATGGCACGAGTCGTCGTTGACGAGACTGCATTTGAAGGAAACGAGAGTAGAGGGAGGGTGGACGTCGACGAACGCTGGTCAGAGATAAATCGTTGCATCATTTTCTGGAGAGGAATGGCCAGGAATTCGCTCTGCTTTCTAATTTCAGGAAATGGTAATTGGTTCGGCCTGAGATGCACTTATCTGAATTTCCACGCGGCGCGTATAAATCCGTCGTTTACCGACGTATATCAACACCTAATTAAAGGTAAGGGAATCTAAACAGTCTGCCAATGAATTATTGCGCCTCCCGAGCTATTTCAGACCTTCGATCCTCCGAAGTAACGTGCAGCAACAGCTGGCTGCGCTCGATCACGCAAGTTCATCGAGTCGGGGGTGAATTTATAGTCCCTCTATTAACGTAGCCTACACGAGCGGAAGGATTTCAGAAAAACCTTAGTAATAACAACTCACTCTTTACTACTTAAGGTGAATGTCCCAATTTCTGCTCATTTAAGAGGTTCCTCGTCGTAAAGAAGGTGTAAAAAATTTGTGTGTGATCAAAAGTTACAGGGTAATTGATTAATTCTTTAATAATAAATCAACTAATTCGAAAACTATTTAAGAAAGATATTTCAAGATGTTAAACTATTAGTAATTTGTAATTAAATACAATACTCCAAATGTCCGTATTTCTACTCACGAAAAATAACGATGTACGTATTTCTACTCATCATTTGTACCAATTTCTGCTCGCATAATATGGTGTCTTTTCACGTTAAAATAAGTTACATCCTTTATGGAGAGGAATTATAACACAACAAAGCATAAAATAAAGCATAAAATAATGATAAACAAAAAATAAAATGCCTTCGAATAGAAATAAAGGTTACAGCGTACATTGAATTGTGAGGTTATGTTACTAAAATTTTGGTGAGTAGAAATGCGGAAATGACGGTGATTCACTTGACCCTAAACCTGCTTACCAATTTTCTACTTAAAAAAATTAAAAATAGTAAAAAAAATCTAAACCCAGAGCACAATACGGTATCTGTTCACGTAATTAAATGACAACTTCTACTGCATAAACTATTTTCTGCCCAATTATCTAATACCAATAGCGACGCTGTTCCTTAGCACAACCAGCTCGAACACGATCGAAAAATCATGAGTCCGTCGTTTTAAAAGTTTTTCGTTACTTATGCTGCACTTTGATTAGCTCCAACCTCGTGCAACACTCGCGTAAATGTTAAAATAATTTAGAATTATTTTGTTGCAACTATAGTACAAACGTAACGCTTATAATAATAAGAAAAATACGAAATGAGCAGAAATGGGGACATTTACCTTAATTGCGTATTAATTTCGTGACATCGAGGGCGCCCCCGAAGGAGGGTGTAACAACTGCTAGTGGAGAACTTTGTGAGTGTACAGACCAAGTGTACACTCGTGGAAACAGCGTAAAATGATTTCTACACGGCTGGTAGACCGCCGCGTCGTTTCTCACGCGATCAGCGACAATCCCGATCGGGCTAATAAAAATCCAGTGGCTTTCCTCTGCGGCAACGAGCCGGAAAAATCGTTCCTCGGAACCAGTTAATCCCGTTGAACCGCGAGAGCGCTGGTTGGGGTGAAGCAGCGACGAAATCGTTTTCAATCCGGTCGATCGATCATCCCCGGGGCCCAGCAGGGTACTCCGTGCCTGCTGTGGCCCCGCATAATGTATGCGACTAATTACCAGCCGTTTCATTCGCCGTAATTTCACCTCGGATTCCAACGTCTTGCTACTTAATGGCTCGTCAGATGGCGCAGCCACCCACACGAGTCGATTCCAAGATTCATTCGTCCACGTTTAATCGAACTTGCCTCGATGCAAATAGGGAATGAAGGAGAGGCATTGACGACCCCCTGCCCCCCCCCCCTGCTTTCCTCGCTAATTAGACGCATTATTTGTCTCGACGAGATCACGGTGTTGGGTCTAAGTAGTTTACAGGCGCGATCTGTTCGTTATTCCTGCGACTAAGAAGGTAAATGGAGCTACTGTCGAACGCTAATCACGATTCGGACGGGGCCGGTGGCTGCAATTAGCCGGCGTTCTCCCTCTTCCATAGGGTCAACGTTCCAGGGTTACCACGGAACGGACAACGTGTCCCGCGGTGGCAACTTGTTAGCAATCGAGCCAGCCCCGCTGCCAGACCGAGTGACAGAAAAACGAGCACGGCGTCGCGTGATCTCGTAACATTGTCGACAACAAGCGATAACCGCGCGCACTCGTGTGCTCGCCTTGCGCCATTGTTCGCAAAGGTCATACGGCGCTCGTGCCGGCGGTGCGCCGAGCCGATCGCCCATTTAAATACAATCAGGAAAAAAAAAAGGAGGAGCCCTCCCAGCTAATTGCGAGACATCCGCGGACACTTGTACCCCGTGTCATCCTCGTTACCCGCTGCTCGGAACTAGTGCTTCATACGGTCTACCACGCGCTGTCACCGAGCACACCCTCGAGAGAACGTTGAACGAACGCCAATGGAGAGCTTGGAAGAATAGACTCCAATGGAGAGATCCCTCCAACGGCGATTATGGATAGAGTCGCCAATGAAAAGGACTCCGAGGGACACTCGAGGGGAGGAATCATGGAATCGAAGCTCTCCCCGTGGAAACGATTCAATACCCACGGCGCTGGCCGAGTAAAGAGCCCATTGCCCGACAAAAATGAAATCAATATACTACGCGGCGATCGTTCTGGAATCCATAAAAACGAATTCCTTCGGTGGACGGCTCTCCCTCGGCCGTTCTCTCGCCACCGTTACGACCCATAAAGGATTCGATTCGATTTAACACACTCGGGGCGCGGAGTAAGTACGTGAGACGACTATATTCCCCGGCTGCACGGTGGCGTTTGATTCGCGTGCTACGCTATTGCCTGCGAATGCAGCGGGTGAAATCGGGCCGCGCAATTAGTCGCGCTGGAAAGCGACATGTGGGGTTGGCCGAGGAGGGAAAAAGGACACGTGGGCGGGTGATAAAGGGTACGATAATCCGCGTAAGGGAAATCCTGGCGAGCAGGAGGCAGGAACAATGGGCCAGCTCGCGCGGTGGCGACTTGCCGGCTGTCCGGGCCCGTGCGAAGTACATTAAATCGCACTTAACTCTCTTTCGCCCGCTTATCGGCCGTTATTACTCTTTTGGTCGCGCCGGGCGCGCACGTTTTATTGTCCCGCCGCGCGATACTTCTAATTGGCTTATTCCGCTGCCGTCCGTACGGCCGAGCAGGAAACGAGCGCCGCCAGATGCCGGTTAAACCGCCGTTACGGTATCTGTCCGCTGAGAAACGCTCGCGGAAACGACAAGCTCTCTCCTGCTGTATTTGGCGCTGCCCCGTGTCGCGTACAGGCCGCCGATAGATGTTAGACACAGGGGGACAGGACATGTGGAACGAAGGAGAGTCGATGAACTGTCGTGGGATACGCTGCACCCGAGAAGTGAAGTTTAAAAGGGCGCGTATTTTTTCTGAGGAAGACCAGTGGTTACTGAGGGAACGGGAGATTAGCTCTCCCATGGGGATTCTAAATGAATCGTCGGTAGAATGTGTCAGGCGATGGGACGTTGGAAGGGACAAGCTAATCGCCTAGTAATGATCGCAGTCTATTACACGCGGTATGTAACGTCGGGCAAAACTCCAACTGCGATTAGAGAAATGGCAAAGGAGCCGACCGCTTTTCCGCCGCGAAGTGTCCGCCGTTTTCTTGTCGCCCGGACAAGAAATCACACCGACTGACGGCCAGAGCGGCTATAAATCAATGTCAGGGAAGGCTTTCGTCGGTGACATAGGAGGATACTCGTTTTTGTCGCGCTGCAAAGTCGCGGTATTCATTAGATGCGCGGGACGTTTCTGAGGAATGGATTCAGGCCTCGAGGGTAAGAAGAATGGATCATAGAAACGCGTGTCTGCAATTACATTGCCCTGTTACACAGTTAGCACAGCGCATTTCGTTGCACCTTGAGATCCTTCACTTTGCTAGACAATATAGGGGAGACATTTTATGTTATATTTCATATTTTGTACTAATTTGAACGCAAATGACTATTGGATATTGTAGCTTGAACTTTTAGGCACCTACTATTATATGCATAAACATTTGTTCAGAACAAATTAATTTGTTATTAATCTTTGTGTCACATACTGTAGAAGGTACGATTTAGGCAACCGGTCTCCTAAATCGTACCCCTCGGTTTCCAAAATCGTACCTCCACTGAAAATAGTATCAATAACAAAGGGAGAAGAAAATATTCAACATAAAGTAATGATTATTATATAGTTACATATACATATGTATATGGATCACACACAGGCAGCAATAACCTATGTATATAATATATGTACATAACCTATATAACAGACGAGTTGTGAAATCCTACTGGTACGATTGTAGTGGTACGATTTAGGAAACATGATCAATTTATTTATAAATATCAATTTAAACTTTATAATGAATGTAATATGTACTTAAAATGAATGTAAAATATTCTACATTAAGGGGTTAGGACACAGTAACGAGCCAAGAAGGCAGACGATTTTTAGACGCTGATCATAAGAAAAGTAAACAATCGATTAATATAAGGTTTTGTGTTTTTTAGTTCACTATATTATGAACTATAAGAAAAACATTTAATATTTACAATACAGCATTTGTACGCCGTGCAATGTCTCCATTTAAAATGTCCATTTTCTTTTCGGATGGCCAACTGGTGAGCCGGGATTCCGACAAATCGGATAAACTGTAACAAAAACCCCAAAAATGTTATAAACTATAATATATTTCGTAGGCATTGACGATCCAACATTTAAAATTTTTTAATTATTGTACAAAATATAAACAAAAAGATCACACACTTTTGTCGAAATTTGATCATTATTTTTCAAACATCGGCCATTTTGTCAGTTTTCGCAAAAATTGAAATGTTGGATCGTCCGTGCCTAGGAAATATGTTATAGTTTATGACATTTTTGGGGTTTTTGTTACAGTTCATCCGATTTCCCGGAATCCGGCCCACCAGTTGGCCATCCAGAAGAAAGGACATTTTAAATGGAGATATTGCACGGCGTACAATTGCTATTTTGTAAATATTATATGCTTTTCTTATAGTTCATAATATAGTGAACTAAAACCCAAAACCTTATAATAATCGATTTTTACTTATCTTATGATCGTCGTCTAAAAATCGTCTGCTTTCTTGGCCCGTTACTGTGTCCGAACCCCTTAAACCTGCTTTTAGAAAAATACAAAAATACAGGACAAAATTGCATTGTTTGATTATTATCAGCTAAAATAAACTGGTAAAAAGTTACATCAATCACACCTGAATTTTTTAATTGTTTATAGCACGCACAATGTACGGCGTAAGCTCAAAAGGTTTTGTTTCTATTTCTGATTTCGTATTTACTTGATATTTTTATTATCAGATGTCGTTTACACTCATTACTGAGAAATAGATCAGGTACGATTTAGGTGACCAGTACGATATTGGCAACTCTCCCCAACAGCTTTTCTCCAACCCAAAGAACTAGTCCACCCCCTCGACACCCTGCACCTATTAAAAGCAAACCTTGGCACGACCGTTTCGAATCACACATTACTCCAGCTCCGTGTCGCTAGAGGTTCGCGGCCCTGGCAACACGTTCGACGGAAAAATGATTTACGAACGGATACACCGGAGATAAAGGGAAACGATTTGCCGCGGCGTCGCGACGTCGCGGGGCTAATAAGCGGACCCGCTCTAATTGGGATGAACTCTTCTGGCTGGTTGGTCGTTATCGCGATGAACGCTGGGCTAATGGATGGTTCTGAGATCGCCACGGAACGATCGCGAAGAGGAACGGCCGGTATTTTTTCCCTTCGACCCGCGTGGGAGAGGTTGCGGCGCGTACACGTCGGCCAGCAAGCCAGGCCTAGTCGCTCGAACCTCCAACGGATGCGTGCCAGAGGGAAACGTGCACCGTGTCGTAAACACTGCCCGTCGGCTTATTTATGCGTTATAAGTTGCGAACCTGCCGCGCGCGGTTATTAGACAAACGATAACGACACGCGTGTACGCGTTTCCTTGATTAACTCACAGCGACCACGGTAGTCGTGCTGGGTGGCGCCAAGGAATCTTAATTGGATTTCCACATCTCGCGCACATTTTTGCCAATGGGACTTGATTGGCCATCGATCCCTCGTCTTACGATACTAGGCTGTTGTCGGCAGTAGGGACCTATCGATCCCCTTGCCGCAAGAAAATCACCGCGTTCGATAGCCGCACGATAGCGTGGGTGTGTTTCAATTAAATTCTTTCTGAGAGGATTGAAGATTTAAGATGCCTTAAGTCTCTCGAGCTTCCTTTTTATCGATCTTTCCTCTCCTCAAGTTTCATAGCAGTTTCTCGCAGACTCGCTTCTCTATCCCCTAATGTCGCCCCAGTTGCGGGTTATACTACTTTTCCACCGCCGCGGTTCTCAATATCCTTCTACTCCTTTCTGGAGGAAAGACACGTACAATCACTGTCATTGGGACATTCCTGATTCGTGTACGGACCAGTTCCCACGACACGAGCAGCCGGCACGCATGTCACATCTCGTGTTTCGATCTATGGAATTCCCCGTGTCACGAAACGAACTTCTTCACGCGAACAAGAAATCGCAGCGCACCGCGAGGAAGGAGCCCGGCTGCATTCCGCGGCGGTAGCCACAGCGACATCGCATCCCTGCCCTTCGAGGGCACTTTTCCCACGATCTACCCGTGCAATCGCGATATTTATGTCCACCTCGACTCTCCCAAGGGGCCGTCCTTAAATTACGTAAGTGTAATTTTGGCGATTTCTTACCCCCTCCCTCCGCCGGTATAAAAATTCGTAAGATTTGATATTGCAACCCCCTTCTTACATAATAATTTTTACATTGAATTTTTTCAGTTATTAAAATTCTTTCAAAGGTTTATATAATTTATTTGACTCGGTTTCGGGAAATTTAAACTAAAACTACTTTTCTGGAACATTAATGATAGAATTTGTATTTATTGAAAATTATTAAAAAAATATTACGTAAGACGCTACCTGACTTCCCCCCACACCCTTTGTAAGAAAACGTAAGAAATTCGCGATCCCCTCCTCCCGCCAAAAGCCTTACGTAAATTAAGGACGACCGCCAAGACTCGTCACGCGCTCGCGTGGCGCAGAATCGACAGAGGGCCGAAGAGGACGACTTAATCCGTGCACCCTCTCTCTGTGCAACTGCGTGGACGTTCCGCCCACGGTCGAAAACCATCGAAATACTGGCAGGGTCGTTGCACCGCGAGGTATTTCCAATTCTCTCTGCGCACGTACAAATAGTACAGTCACAAGGGCAGGGTAGAAGCTCGTCGATTCGTGCGTATCGCGAAATCGTTGCTGGGAAAGCACAGCATGCAAGAAACCGCTTATACCTCCCATTTGCATCTAGATAGGAGCCGAATGGTTGCAAGTTGCAACGCGGAATCAGGTTCTCCCGTTGCCCGCCATCTGCTCTTCGCTCATTTTCGAATCGGCTAATGAGATCGGATGTAACGCGCTCTTTGCGTAACGTCTGACTGCTGGCCACGATATCTCGTTCTCCTCGGTCTCGTGCGTTGCACTTTACTGCCCCCTCGATTATGAAACTGAAATTATCTCCTCGTCATTCCCAGCCCTGATGGAACTTTGATTCCCGGTCTTGCAAATGAATTCCCAGCATGGTTCTCTAATTCGATAGATCCTTATGCAGCGGTGCATTCGGATCCGCGTCGCATTTTCGAGACCGATTATTCGGAGCGTTCGATCCGAAGCGTTCCGAGCCCATTGCATCCACGGCTGTGCCCGTCATGGATGACAGGCGTGGCTGTCACCGGGCAGACGAGTCCTCCGCGACGGATTTCCGGCTAAATGACCGCGCCGCGAGACAAATGAATACTCGCCGACAGTCTGGACGCGTATAATAAACCGCGAGCCACTGAATTATTTCGCGTAATTGATCCCGACGCGTTCAATTTCACGTGTTGCCGGCCGCGCTGCCTCCTGGAACCGGTCTTAATTGACACGCAGGGCCCGCCCCGGCTAATTGAAAATGGTAATGTCGACATTGTTGTTCCCCCGCGGTGGTGCCTGTTATCGATTCGTTTGCCGAGCAATGATAAAGAGCGTGGACACGGTCAGGTGTCTTCCGCCGTGTTACGCGCTGGACCGGCGGCTGCAGTCGCGGTCGATGATTGATGAGTTGCACCACGATGCACGATAGTTTATCGCTGGATTCCGGATCCACTTGGGCGGGGGATACGCGATGGAAACGGGCGTGGGAATATGCGCTGCTACGAAATTTTTCTCAGCGGAGGATAAAGTGAGAAGACTCTTGGAGTTTTGAGATTCTACTGGACCAAAGGACACCGGGACCATCAAGCTACGCGTGCTCATCACCGCCTTACCCCACCCACCGATCACTCGAATCTCGAAACGACAAAGGGGCAGCACTCGACCAGTGCCGCTTCGAAGCATAATCCTCGCCACCGAGATCGCCAGCAGGGAGGGTGTCATTAACGCGACCAGTTCATCCGATGGTCGTTTGGTAGCTGCTCGGGCGACCCTCCGCGTCCCGTCTCACCGCTGATCTCGACGGTGTCGCGAGGTGTTAGCAGTGGGCTTCTTAAGATCCATTCATCCTCCGTCTCGGTATGTTCACAGTGAATACCATTAAGGCACACATTCATCCCTGCCTCTTGCTCCTCCTATGCTCGTCCCAGTCCTCCGACGCGGTCCCCCTCGGCTCGGTAGGCGAGAACGTTCGCTTGGCCGAGGTGGCTACGTCTTCATAGACCGGTCCCAGGGCCGCGATGGCACGCTCCGCTTAGTTAGACGATCGTCCAGTGGCTTCCGTAAATGCGCTCTCGTGAACGGCGCGCCGCCTATAAACGCGCCCCAGGTATCCGAGATAACAGACAAGCCCGCGGAATGCAGGCCCACCGAACTCGTATATAGCGTTCTATCTTCACGGCTGACCGGTTCAGGCCTCCGTAAGTAGCTTATTCTGCCTGGTTTAAGAGACATACGGCCGGCGATCGTGTCGGTGCCTCGTGCGCGTCGTCCTTACGCGCCGAGTACATAGATAGCGCACGCCGTTTCCACGGGAACAAAGACATTCCAGCGCCGAGAATACGGATAAGCGAAGGCAGGGACGGAGATGACTCCGCGATCGTTGTAATTAAAACGTTGAATTCTGGAGGCTGTCGGCGGGACTGTTCCTGACAGAAGGGGGCACGGATCGGTGGGCGTGTTTAACCGTGACACCGTGTCGAATCCGTCAACGGGCGAAAAGAAGTTGAAGCGCAAATAGTGCGGCTAACTGTATCCGGGTCACGGTTACAGTCACTCGGGCCTGTGTAATTCACGAGGAGAGAACGGACGGTTAAACAAAAGTCGAGGGGGCGTTGAGGAAACGTTAAAAGTTTGCCTGGGGCTCTTCGGTGCGCGCTGGCCCCGGACAAATTGCCAACGGTGACCTCCTGGTCGCAAGAACAAGATAGACGGACGTTGCCAGCCACCCTTTCGGACTCACGGGGCCCTAAATTTCGACAGTGAGTAGCAGAGATATGGGGGAATATAATGGGGTAGTAAAACGCTTGGCGAAGGTTTGAACGAACAGATTGTCAATTCAAGATACGGTGTAGTAGGTTGAGATTATGCTACGTATGTTTCTGATGAAAAAAGTGGAGACGTCGTCTTCCTTTCTACTCTGAGAAACTCGTCTCGTTGATGTAATAACGTGTTGTTCAAATTATATCCCCGATATAAACGGTTTTCCCTTTCAACGAAGGGTGCTTAACATGGGGATCCCTATCTTCAGGTTGGAATTGAACTGCTCCGTCTAGCCTCTTTATTGAAACGTCCCGCGAGCCGGGAATACAGCTTTCAACGTGTACTTATTCGCATCCTGTCGTTTCCAGCGTCTGAGCATTTCGGGGCGACCGTCAAACCGTCTGAGAACGTCGCCACCTGTTAGGGAAGAGCCGTCTTCCTTGCCTTTGCCATTCTTCTCCAATTCCGTCCCCCATCGAGGGCTTTCCTCCTTTGCCGAGCAATATAATCGAGGAACATCGATGGCTTCTGGATTAGAGAAAGTTGATCAGCAACGTTCACAGTAAATCCCCAAGAAGAACGTCGACACGTGTCGACGGACACGAGAGACTCGCGAAAAGGAATCAGTAGATGAATCACGAGGGGGCCTCTCGACAGCCATCGAGACGTTCTTAAAATTCAGGCCTCGATTTCGTTCGAAAGAGACGAAAGACACGGGGGTCATTAATATTGATGAGCGTTGGCTTTATTAAAACGGCCGATTATTCATTCCGAACGGTACGCGTTAATCGGCGGGCCGAAACACCGGTTAGGGGAAAGCCCGAGCCAGTTCCCGATCAAAGGAGTCCTCGACGTGCCGATTATGCGCCGAGTATATTTTTAGGCCTTTGCGTAATACAGGTTCGGGAGTGTCGACCCGCGTAATCCATGGATCGGACGAGTTATTAAAGAAAGGAACGGTCCCGCGTATTCGCTTCGACCTTTGGCTAGCGATTACATAGGGTGAGATTCGCGGCGACAAACACGTGAGTCATTTGTCACGCGAGCACGCCTCGGACGAGCAAGATATCGACGGCAAACAGAATCGTTCGCGACATTTACGGCTGACCGCAAACGAATCGTGCGAAAACAGCGATTGTCATTAGCGGCGGGATAGCCGATGAAAAATGTTTACACGCCGGGACAGTGAGATAGGCTGGGAAATCAAGGGAGAACGACTTTCCGCGGCCGCGTATCTCGGGCCCGCAATTTCCAGCTAATGAATTTAATTGGCCGGACAGATAGCTGGAAACCGGCTAAGTATTATGATCGAGGCGGGCAACCCGTTATTAGATTTTTCCCCTGGACGTGCTCTCGACCATAAATAAATCATTTAAACTATTACCGCAGCCACTTGGCCGCTCAGCGCTTATCAATTTCGCGAAATTCCGACGTGAATTAGTGATATAGGGGAGAGTCGTGCAGGACCGACCGCTCTAAGTTATTTTGTTATATCTTGGGGTAGAGTCGATAAAAATCAGAAATTAAAAAACGTGTTTGTAGTATAGATGGAACTTAGTAAGAGGAGGGAAATTATTTTTGTGAAATTTAATAATAAGAATTGATAATTCGCAAAAGTAAAAAAGTTGTAATTTCTAGGAAACGAAAAATTGTCGTGCAGCACCGACCAACTGTTAAATTAGTAGATTTTTAGGTCTGAATGATTAACAATGTTAATAAAGAGACATTTAATTAGTGCAATACAAGATTTTTTCAAATTTTATTATATTCTCCTGATCTGTGTATTCGACGTGTGCCCAACCGTCACATTCGGTACACTGCACCAAATCTTTGTCAAATGATTCCTTGCAAACAGAGATGGGCAAAATTTTTATTTAAATAAAATTCCGTATAACGAATAAAAAAATTAACTTTGTTCGTCGAATAAATTCTCATCGAATAAAAAAATTAACTTTATTCGTCGAATAATCTAAAGTTAAAGTAACTTTTATTTGATCCTTATTTGCATAATTTTTTATTTAGTTAATGCCCAACTCTGCTTGCAAATAACACACTGGATAACTTCTTCATTAAATCCTAGCTTCCTGTTTGTTAGGTTATCATACCTATTCTTATTTACTTTATTTTTCTGCGGGAAAAGGTAGAAGGAAGGCTAAATGAACATCTAATAAATTAATCTGAGTTGCTAACTGATTGAACCTACAGATAAGAAAAATTTGGTTTCTACTGGTTGACAGAGTCTGTTGGTCGGTACTGCACGACAAACACGGGGAAACATTTTAGATCATGATATATTATGTACCAAAGAATATTGCAAAACTAGGACGTTTTATTAAACTTAATAGACTAGAGATAGTATACATAATAGAACAAAATCATTTACTTACACGAGAAACAAAAGATCAGCTTTAAAAAATAACTTTTAACCCACTGAATATCAACGTATACGTTTAATGCCTCAGAACATCGAGGAGCAATGGAGTAAACAATATGACCCCGAAATAGATTATAAAGAATTGTGACTTTCATTGATTAATTCAAATAAAGTGCTAATATCTGGTGAAAGAAGCGAGAACTAGCTTTGGTCGGTACTGCACGACTCTCCCCTACTGAGTCGCCCGTGGCCGAGACTCGAAGATTCACGAAGTCGAAGCCAATTTACTCGGAGGTATTGATAACGTCTTAAGTTTCGCTCTGGTAATTCAATTCCTGTTTCTATTGCGCCAATTAATGCGATCGGGTGGTCGACAGGAATTCCGAGCGCCTCTGTTCCCCTTGATTAGCATTTCCCACGTATAACGCAAGCGAGTGGCTCTACTTCGCTGGAGAACGAGGTTCAGAGAATTCATTGACTTCGAAAATGCAGATTTTTTCGAAATGCAGATTGCGTTTGAAGAATATGCAAGCGCTAGCGAAAGATCTTTAAGTGACTCCCACGTCCGTCTTGCTATTTATACACTCAAATCTTTAACTACCTTCAACCGTTTCATCAAAGATGTTCCTGCATACTCACACCCAGAGAGTCTAACGCCGCGAAGTGGAACGCTCGTGAAACTTTATTCGATGATTCCTCCGCCGTCTCACGGACGCGGGTTAAACGCCGCGTTTCAGAGCAGATGGGAGGCCATTCTCGGTGGTACGCGTCTACGGAATCGCGGCCCGTGAGAAATTGCGACCGCAGACCGCTGCATTAACTAAAGTGCACGCCCCGAAGACAGCGGCGATGCATCGATATCGCATCGACGCCGCCGCGCCATCAACCGTTGTTTCTTTTTCCCCCCTCGTCGCGGTGATGGCGACGCTATCAGCTGGCCTCTGTCGAGCGGCGTGGGTCGATCGAGCTATTAATCCACCTTGCGGCTTCGCTCAAGGATGAGGCGGTTGCAACAGGCCGCCGAGCGCAGCTTCGCGAGCCCGCTGCACACGGGGGACCGCGAGCGTTGTGCAACGCGATTGCAGCCGTTGGTGCACGCGCTTCTTTTTCTGGGGTGTCAAACGAAGTAACGAGGCTGCTTGTGTAACAAACCCGGGTGGAACGTCATCTTTCAGCTAGGGGAAAAACCAAGACGCTCGGTACCGAAATAAACACCGGAGTCGCCTGAACGTCATTATTATTCACGGTGCACTGTGCTCCTTTCCTGGTATCTCAATTAATGTCCCGGTCTGAAATACATTTTGCTGGTCCCTTCTATTTAGAATTGATATCCGCCAATTATTCTGACACGCTCCACCCTTTGCGAACCTGGTACGTTTCTCCCGACAACTCCAATTCCCAATTAATGATCGAATTATTAAATTATTCCGCGTCGCTTGGACGGGGAGGTGCGTCCTCGAAGGAGCACGTTGCACCGAGGGTGTAACCCTTTTCCAAGCCGCGGTTGCAATTCATTCACGGTGCTCGGTGAACGCGAAAAGGACGACGGTCCCATATGATACAGGTGTTGCAATTAAACGGCGGATTGACTGGCGGAGAAATATTAATAAAAACGGCCGTCTAGCGGCATGTTAATTACCGTAACGACTGGAGTGGGATGGAACGAATGGAGAGAGGAATATTATCGGCTTGCAACGGCCACGTGCTGCACGCGTTATCGCGGCAATATTCCTGGCGTATTAATCCGCGGAAAGTATAAAGCGGAGGCAGGCGAGCCTCGGATATCGATGTACTTTTACGGGGCAGAAAAATTTTCGGGATTTACAGCGTTATTATACAGCGAACGTTGAATTTACGTCCTTCGAATTACAGTGTTTAAAACAGAAACGTTGATAACGATGGGAGGCGTAATTGCGTGGCTTTTCTCATGATAAATGAAGTCACTCGGCCTCGTACGGCTCGCGCTAAACGAAACAAATTCGCATTAACGACTGCACATAAACAGTGCGATTAACCGCATTCCCTTTTCACCGAGGGATACTTCTTTGTAAGTACCTCCCTCGATCGCAAACGGGTTAATCGGTATCATGACCTTCTCTCCTTTTACAACCCAGCTATTAACTTAAAATGGCATATTACAAAACTGTGTCAATAGGGTACGTGACACGTGGACATGTGAAGCTTTCTTCTTCTTTAATCCCGATTGTTCTCGAGATGTGTATTCTCCCTTTATTTACAATCTGACCAATCGCTTCTTGTTGAGAGGGGCTACGTTTACAGCCTAGCCGATGGTCAGGGTTATTCCCTACAAGCAGCGTTCGTCATCTGGCGGACACTTGGCTTGCCGTCCTCGTCCATAAACTCGGGACTTTTATTAAACACAATTGTGAGCCTACTGAGTGTGGCTATTAACGCTGCCAATTTGGAAAGTTCTGAGGGATTAGAATAACAACCAGATGCGCGTTTTATTGCAGCCGCGCTGTCACCACACCAAGGCCCAAAGTCCGCGTCGCGTATACCTGCATTTTTCACCGGTCCCCAACAAGCAGCAGAGACTTAGATTTTCTCGCGCTATTTCACCCTCATCACTGTTCTTAACTCGGCGGGAGGCGCTACTGGGTAAAATTTACCACAGAGGCACAGGTTGCGAAAATATCTTTTTTCTCGCGCAATCCTGTGCCGTGCCGTTCTAGGTACCTTTCGGCGGGGAAATAATCGACCAAGTTCAATAAAAAACCAAAACCTTTCACTAACACTATGTAAACTGATGATTCTAAGTAAGTCTTTATGTACTTTAGGAAAACTCAGAGTATTGTTTTGAAAAAGTTGTTACGAATCGTTTTCTTTGCGTTCGTTGATAAGTTAATAGCATCTACTTTTGATATAGATCTGAATTTAATATTGTTACTAATGAAAGAAGACTAATTTTTGTTATTCGATTTTATAACCAAGTAAAAATTTAGAAGACTGTTTGAGTTTTTGTTACAATTTTTTAAAGCACTTTAATAAAGATTTTGAGATATTTCTTATTTTTTTTTGCATTCTTAAAACACTGTACTTTAACATAAAAATAACAAAGTTAAAAAATAATATTCTGAAACCGTGGTTTTCAATTTTGGGTATTTTTTACCTGGTAGCGACAATTTGTGTTGCATATTGGGGTGCGCGTCCCGCCGAGTTAATGACACGCCTACACCAATCAGTTGTCTTTGACATTCCTCCTGGAACCACTACTATTTCGACAAGTTCCATGGAGAGGGAAATTTTAGTTTTCCTGCGAGCGACCACGACACAAGAAGAGCAGAACTCAATCACTTGCAATCAGAGTCACATTACACCAGAACTCAGCAAATACTCAATAATTGTACGCTTCAATAGCATTCACTGTACATCTGTACCTGTTGAAAATATATCTCGTACGCGTTATTTATTATTAAAAATTCAAGTGAGCTTTTATGATCTTAACTTATGAAAAGAGTGTGGCAAAGTAAGACTAGTCGTGGATCATACACGATTTGATCTTCCCATTACTTCCCATTACGACTTCTCATTACTTTCTCGACCCTTTGCTTAGTTTCTTAGAGAAATTAGATTGTATCTTTTAGCCTCTGTGGGATTGGTGGCGAAACGAGGTCTGCCGCCTTTTCTAATAGGCGGACGGTCCGCGATATTCGTGAATTAGAAGTAAAGCGCAGGAACTCGAGTGCGTGGGTGGATAGAGCATCAAGCCGCCAAGCAGTCTAGCACTCTGCCCGGTTGTTTGGTCCTCGTCTTGCCTCGATCCTCCTCTCCTTTCACCCTTGGACTCGTCTGCCTCGGCTCGGCCGTCTGTCAACTTTGTCTTTCGCTGCTCTCCCCCTTTTGCTTTTGCACAGCTCTGCGCGCGTGCACCCGGGTAAACACTCTGCCGCGCCGATTCCCGCCCTATCCAACCCTCGTTAATTACGTGTCGCTAATTGTGCGTTATCCACTGCATCGAACCGCGACCTTTTCACTTCTTGCCGCGCGCTCGCTCCCCGATTGCGATCTCGGATGTCACTTCGACACGTGGTAACGAGGACCGCCGCGAGGGATAAGTTCTTCGAGGGTTGGAAGGCTTTTGAGGAACGAATGACTGCCGACGCGTTTCCGATGAACAGAATTGGGGGAGTTTGGCAGCTTCGAATCTGCTAGATTCTAGATCACCACGATATATCGCGAAATTGAATTAAAAATTCTCAAGATAATTGAGGGATGGAGAAATAAAGCTGACGATTTCTCCGTCCACCTTACTTACCCTCTTTTCCCTGGGAAACTTCTGGTTTACCTCGCCACGACATTTACCGCGAAGAAAGCCTGGTTTTCATCCCGCCCTCGCTCGACGTACAGCTTTCATTGAAACACCCGGTCCTCGAGCTTACGAATACGTGGGCGATACGATCTCGATCTCGTCGCGCTCGGGAAGCTGCCCCCTCGGAAATCTTACCCTCGAAATCTCTGGCCACTCATTCGAGAACAGTAACTGCCCGTACGAGATGGCGTCGCGCGACAGCGCCTTGGTCGTTTCTCATTTTCGCGCCACCCTTCACCTCTTTCACCCTTACAAGTTTCGACGCCTCCGTCGTCGCTTCACCCTTCGCTCATTTTTTTGGACAGGGTGTCGTTGGTCGCAACAGTACTCTCAGGATCAAGCTGTGTTCCATGTGTCATTGAAAGCGATTCCAGGGACACTTTCATGGACGCAAGCGTTGCGTAACAGAATTAATGAAATTAATCAGCTTCATAATCCCACCGTGCTGCACAGTCTCGGCATTGTTTGTCTCAGCCGAATCGTTAGCTCAACGCTCGCGCAAAGCTGCAAATAAACAATTGCAGCGAGTGCGCGGCGCAGATGTGTCTAAAAACGGCCTGCGAGCGCTCGAAACGAATGCTGTCGCGTTAATTGTTTTAACAGCCTTCCCGTTGATTCACCGTGACGACAGCCACGACTAAATCGTCGTCCACGCGTGCTCGCGGTTCAATCTCGCCGTTTCGTTCGGCCAGTTTAACTAATTAACCGACGAATCCGCGCGATTCCCATAGCGGATGCAGGAAACGGCTATCACGGGGCCACGAGTGCTCGCAAACACGCGTCTAGGTGTGCAATGTGGGACAGGAAATTTCCCTTCTGCCCGAACCTGCCGAATCTCACGCGAGCACTGCTTCGACCTGAGTGGACGTAGCTCTTCGGCGCGGGGAAGTCTTCCATCATTTGAAAAGGTACAGGTTGAAATGAATTGAATGTTCCGAGCAGAGAAAGCCAGCTCACCGACAAGCTTTATTCGTTCGAGCACATGTGGCGAGCAGATATCCACGCAGGTCCGAATAGTCGAACAGCTTTCGACATGTGTTTGAATATCGCCCCCAAAAACGTAACGGGGACTTCGAGGAGCCTCGTGTCGTGGGTCGTAGAAGAATTCCTCCTCGATCTTCATGGAATACTAGCAAACGAGACGCGACGTTTCATTCCATTCTAACGCCTCCGCGGGAAACCTCTTCGTCCTACGAATTCCCCCACGAAGCCGTATAAATTCCGTTACAAACATGTTACTATGTCTCTAAGTAGTAACAGGTGACTGTATTTCAATAACGACGATAGAGTCCCAAGCTTCTCGAGCTTACATCGCCCACATAGAAACTCATTATCAGAACCTCGAATACACCTCGCGTCTACTGTATCGATTCAGCAGAATCCACGATCTATTCCCGTCGATGCGCGCAGCCGTTCGCACGGCGATATCGTTAGCGCCTTAAACCAGCTGCGAGGTAATTTCCGATTCCTCGGATCGTTGGCTCTACGAGGCCATTGTCGATACCCCCATGGGTGGCGGCCGCGTATAACGGCCGCGTAGTGCACCGGGGCAGATGCATCGAGCTAGCGCATTCCAGCGGTGGATGGACACACGCTCCCGTCGCGTAAAGTTCGAAACACGGCTGCTCGCGCGTACACACGTCGGACGCATTATCTGATTGCGCTGAATTCACTCGGCCGTTCCTACTGTTCTGCTCCAGGAAGTGACGTCAGGGATCGCATGCCGCAGTGGGCGCGCGAAACTCGCGATCAGGATTTACGCGCGACACCGTCAACCCTTTCATCCGAGGCGCGTTCGCTGCTATCCAGCCTTTCCGTTCGCCGGCGATTAAATCGGCGGCCCCGGATTAACTGGCGTCGCTCTCGATTTCGTCGCCTCGAGGGGCAATCGAAGTGGCCGTTTCCCAGCGATCGAGCGGCGTTCCGCTTCTCCCGGAGGAAACGGAATGGCAGAAGTCGCGGGAACCCGTGCAATAATCGACGTCGATAACGAAGTGGTATAGCCGTATCGTTGAGCGCGGCACTCGAGGCGCTAATTCCATCGGGCGGGCTATCTGGCTTTCGACGGGAGCGTGGAAGTGCTCGAAACGGAAATGGGAATCGCCGGGGAAGGTGTCAGCGCGCTACATGCTCGCGTAGACGCGCGATAATCGCGACCGTTCACCGACTTGTTATTTGCTCGACGAGCCGCGGCCAATTGCAAACCGCAGATGGCCTAATCCGCGACTCGTTCGCAATCCGTTACGAGCCCAGACGGCTCCTCGAGCCTATCATCAGACCCCGTCCAGTGGGATTCTCAAACGGCCATCTCCTCTCCATCGGATATGGTGCTAGCAGCGGGGAATCGTAATAATCACGGCGCGAGCAACGATTTCTAGCGCAGCGATCCGTCGCGGCGCCTTGGAACTTTATCGATTACTAGGAGTGTGCTGATCGTCCCGAGGCTCGGGTTCCCGGCCCTCGGAACGGGTCGGAAAATTTTAGGCGGGATCGGGCGGGGCCCCGATACTTTTGTATTGCTCGAGATCCCGAAGTTTTCGGGACCCCGAGACTCGTTTCGGGCTACAAGCATGATCGCGAGGAGCGGGCAATTTGATTTCAGGTCGGCTCGGCAAAACTCGGACGCGATCGGCTCGAAAGCCAGCTGTTAAGAGGGGACCGAGACGGAAAGAATTTTGTATATCATTTATATCAATACCAGAGTGATAAGTTTTTACCTTTCTGTATCCTGTTGAATCATAACTTGTATCTTATTATTTATTTACATATACATGTATTTTCAATGCTACCAAATAGTCTGTGAATACTGAATATGTATATATACGTATTTAAATAAATACCATGTTCAGAACTTGGGAAGGAGAATATTTTTATATCGACAATATTTTAAAATCTTAATAAAATATACTTCATATTTAGTACTTTACTACTCGGCTTCGCCCGAAATTTAGATTGTGATTTTATAAAAAAAAAATTTTTTCTTAGTTTTTTTTTGTGAAAATGGTCACATTCATCTGCATTAGTCAGTCATAATGAGCTGAGGCACATTTCGTGATCCTAGAGATTATTGTTAGGCGACAGACAAACACACAAACATGTAGGGTAACGAATACAGATGTTGGCCCCTATAAAATGATTGACACTTTTCCCCAAAAAGTAGGAAATATAATATAATGTCTTTTTTATATAATAAAATATATCTATATTTCGGTGGCCCAGATATTTTTGTTCCGAATACAATTATATTTTATTATATAAAAAAACATTATATTATATTTCCTACTTCTTGGGGAAGAGGGTCAATCATTTTATAGGGGACAACATCTGTATGCGTTACCCTAGAAGCTTTCTGCTTTATATATTAAGACATAAAGGGAATATATAGGGTACTATCTTTTTCGGGATAGGTTGAGATTTAAAATAGAAAACGTACGAACAACTATAAGCATAGAGAAAGGAATATTTCCTGGATGTTTCACAGTAACAATAATATACAGGAAGGCGAATATTGTATTATTTCAAATTAACGTGTAAGAAACATAATTTGTCTATGTTCTCAGGTAATAATTTTGATCTATTATTGGTAACGATATCGTCCGATCGCGTCCGAGTTTTGCCGAGCTGACCTGAAATCAAATTGCCCGCTCATGGCGGCTACGTTTGTAGCCTGAATCGAGTCTCCGGAATTCCGAAACTTTCGGGATCTCGAGCAATACGAAAGTATAGGGACCCCGCCCGATCCCGCCCGAAAGTTTCCGTCCCGTCCCCTGCCCGAAACGTCGGGTACCCGCGCACCCCTGTCGATTACTTACTTACCCACACCCACCAGTGTTGGCTTATAGATCGAGTCCCTGATTTTTCAAACGATTCCGCGCAGAAAAAAGATCAGACTTATGGAAGTGTAGCTTGAAAGCAAGTGTGTTAGCGTCGAGGTGGAAACTGTCAGAATCGATACAACGGCTGTCTCGGTTGCAAAATAGGAAAGCTAACGCAACGGTAGATCATATCAATGTGCCATTTCTGTTCTTCAACAAATGCCCATTTGCTCGCCGCCGAGTTAGCAACGTATCCCCAGTAGGTACCTACATATAACGCCGCGAATTCTCGAAGCGCGCGAGCTCGCATTTCAGAGATAGGTACGTGATTCTCGCCCGCGTCTCCGACGCCGTGTATTGTGCCCGTTGATCGTTATCGTGATCAACGGGCACGATCGTTTAGCTGCTCGTAAATATCGCGACGCTTCCCACGCGAGGCGAACGCCTCGGATGAATATCCGCTTCCTCCAGGACGATGGCGACGACGCGACCTACAGAGGACCGACCTACACTCGCGGCGGAGAGGAGCCTGTCGCGTCCCAGGTTTACACGTAACATCCGTTTTACCTGCGACCTACTGCGCCGTATATAGCGTGCATCTGTCGTTGGCTCGCCACCCACGCGGCCATCGGGGACGTGCTCGCGCGTACGCGTGAATTACGCTGGCAAAGGGAACGATCCGTGGAAACGAATCAAGGAAGACGGGGGCAGGTTGGCGGAGGGGAGGACCACGCGTGTGTGCGCGCCGATCGAATGTAAACGAGGCAGGCGCTTCTGCTTTATGCAGCTCGTCTCGGGATTCTTCGACACTGCGGGCGCAATATCTACGAGCCTGGTCGCCCAGAAGTCTGCGACCAACGACATCGCTGATTTCCAAGGTGAATGAGCACGGGAGGGAGCACGGGAGATGTCGGAGTCACTTCCTTGGTGCTTGAGCGATGGCAACGGCTGTAAATGGAACGGCGACAAAGCCGAGCGAGGCTGTTACTCAATTCCCGCGGTTGCGAAACGGGCGCGGAGGGATTATTGTTTTACTATTCTTAGCTATTGTCGCGCTGGTCGGCTGAGCTGCGAGATGGAATGCCAGGGTTCAATGCCCCGATGCGTTTTGCTTGAAAAGGTGCAAGTTACGCGTGCCCACTGTCAAGTGGTAAAACAATCGTTGGCTTTCAGCGTTTCTTCTGGTGTTAACGAATTCTCGGAAGAGCATTCGCGAATGCTTCTACAAAGGGACCCGTGTGACGAGGTTAACGGTGGGACATGTGCCGTGGTGCGTAATCGAGTGGAGAGCCCAGAACCTTGGAAGATAGACGCCCCGATGAGAAAATCAGTAGAAGCAGCGCCGTCAAAGTCAGACACATGGTGTATTCGAATTCGATTGCTATTCGACCCTGACACCGTTCCCCGCGCTCGCCGGGGGAATTCTGCCGAGTTCCTCGAAGCTCGACGAATTAATCGACGTCCGTATACCCAATTACGACGCGATAAATTGCATAATGTATCGCGCGAGGATCCTTTTGGCAAGGCCCGTGTGCAGCACGGCGAACGGGGGAGAAAGAGGAGCACAACTGTTTCTTCGATGCTCGAGCCCCTCCTAGCCTCTCTCTCTCCTGCTTGCTCTTATTTGCCTACCTGCTCCGCCAACGGAGGCGAGGTGATTATCAATTAGCGGTAATTAATGCGGGATCCGAGCCACCGGATCGACCAGCCAGATCGGCCGTGACATCACTTCCTGACATCTCTCCAGCCGCCTCTAGACCCGGCTAAAGCCGGCTCGCTCTTCTCCGCCGCTAGTACGACTCGTTAATTAGCGATCCATAATCCTGACGCTTCCTCCAGCGTGTCAGAGAAGCTGGGGAAAAGATATGTTTCTCGAGGCGGGTGAACGGTATCCTCTGAACGAATCCAAGTTCGCCAGATGGTTCGATTAATCTGCATAAATTACACAAGCTTCGAAGAGTTAGAGATTCAAGAGTCCGCTTGAAAGCTGCCGCCGCAAGAAGCATAGATAAACGGGTCAGAGGATCGCAGTTAGACGACTGCGACGGGGGACCAGGAAATCCATCTGGAGGGATTAGACAACCCGTGGATCCTCTTTTATCGCCGTTATCTACTGCACGAGGACAGGTGAAGCTCTTGTTCGCCGCGGAACACCGCTCGCCAGGTGGCCGCGCGAAGATGAAATCTCGCTTTCGCCGGATCTATGAGCGCTACACCTCTGCCCGCTTGAACTTTACGATGGTAGATTCCCATGTACCCGCGCAGTTGCCGGCGGTTCTCGCACCTGAACTTATTCCCAGTCACGATCGTATTTAAAGGCGCGTCCAGATGAAATCCGGGGAGCGCTCGAGTGAAATACCGAGTTAATATCGTCGCCGGGGAGGAAGGAAATTAATGTTCCGATGCAAAGTCTGTCGCCACGGGGCAACGAGGATGGGAGGGGTGGGGGGGGGGGGGGGGGGGTGGGGGGGGGGGGAGGAGGAGGACGTCACTCGAAACGCGGCAACAACCGGCAACAGGAACGTTTCTTATTCCCGTCGCGTCGTCGAAACAGCGAGAACAGAATGGCACGTAGCGAGAAATTTAATAAACGGCCGTACTCCCCCGGAAATAGGTCGGGCGGGAAAGATCGCGTCGCGAATACCGCCCCTTCCCCCGCGAAAAGCCCTTTCCACCCAGCCCGTGGGAACCGATCGAACCGCATCGTAAATTCGCTCGTGTTCCGTTTCCTTGGTTAAAACGTCGGTCTCCCATTCTTCCACGCCTCGATCGAAATCGCCGGTCGCCTTTAGAGCGATCCCGAAATGCCTGCTACCCGCTCGTGCCCCGGCATTTCTCCCCAAAACGAGTAAAAACTCAGCAGCATTCTCAACCCAGCAATATTCGCCTTATCTTTCAAATACCACTCCTGAATCTATCCACCTATCATCAGCTACATCCTGTCCGATCTTCAACAAAGAACGATCAGCTGGAACGTAACACCGAGTGTATTACTCGCTGTTACTACTTACACAACCGATTGTTTCCAATTCCAAGACCCACAGGTGTCCGAAGTTTCCCTAACACCGGCCATCTACTCTACCACAGTGATGCACGACGTCGCGCCAGGCCGTCTGATGGAAGGTCTGCCAAGTGGATTATTTCTGCGAGCAGGCTATAGCTATTTATGGGGAGTAATAAAGAGGTATTCATCCCCGGTCCTAGAGGAAAAGCATAGACGTTGGGTACACGGTTGATTTAAGCGACGGCTATAATCCATTCGATGAGACACGGATAATTCAGGTGCTAACGACTATTTACGAGGGCCGTCGATCGTCCGCGAGATGTCCGCCGGGAGGAATGCGACGGGGGTTTGCCATAAAACCCCCGGCTATCCGATTATGGTCGCGCTGTGCGCCCGTAGCCCGGTTAGGCCGCGCTCCTCCATTCTTTTTTACGTCCTTCATCTTTCTCCGGGCGGCAAGACCTGGCCGGGGCTATTCTGTTACGGGGATCACGTCCAGACGGCGAGGCATTCGGCTAGAGTTGCGCTCTAGCTGGGAATCGATCGCGTTCCCCGGTAATTGTTTCGCACGGTACGTTTAGATACCATTTACCGAGTTACTGGCGATAATTAGCGAGCGCGTATCCTGCCACGCACTCAATAAGCTGTTGCGCGATCCGTTTTGGTCGAGCAAGAATCTCAGCCCCCAGAGCGATGATCGAAGCCGGTGCTGTGGTCGCTGGATCGTCTTGTGTGGCGCGAGGAGGGAAAGCGCGGCCGTGTAAACTTGATTTCCGTGTCGGACCACAGGCACTTGAAAATGTTAGTTAGGAACAGCGACGGCTCTAAACCGCGGAAGTCGGACCAGTGTAAGTGGCTGTTCGAGCACGGGTAACTATATTTCTGTATCGAGGTACGCGCGCTGTTTGCGCTCGGAACGTGAACAGGCGAACGCTTGTAATGCCTGATACCTTACAAGCTTCCAGTGACAGGTACACATCGGTGTGTCAATCTCGATCGAGTTATGTCTAGAAGGGACATTCTTCCGAGAATTCTTCGGGAGACACTAAATACGATATGAGGGTGCTTGAGGCTTCCTGAGCATTGAGGGTCTCTACGGGTAATCAAGAATAATTTGTACCATATGCCATGCCTCTTCATGTTTTTCCTAAGTAGCTATTGCTATCGCTACCTATTCAGTGTACCTCGAACATGTCACTGAAATATCTCATCTAAAATAGGATCTACATAGAGGGGGATGGGAGAAAGAAGTGATAAGCCAGAATGCTAGATTTTATCACGAAAATAGCCAATTGTGTGGGAGGTAGAGTATTGGTCCTGCGGAGGGCCTGAGTTCGGAAGAAAGACTTATCGCGTTTCCATCCAATCAATGTCAGAAGCAATGGTTCGTTAACGCTCGACGCGCCTCGGTTGTTACAGGACCAGCAGCCATGATATGACACTCGATTGAGAGAAAGAGCCTGCAACCGACGACCAGCCGCCACCATGAGGAAGTTACTGCAGTTTTTGGCCTTGCTATTGTTGGGCGTCAATGCCAGGCGAACGGACGCGGACGCCCCTGCGGACGACGTGTACGGTGGTCAGCGTCGCGGTTCCCTTCACAAGTCTAATTACAATGGCAACAACAATTACAACGCCCAGTCCAACTCCCCCTATCTGCCGTATCAGCAGCCCAGAGAGAGGAAGCCGAACATAGTCCTGCTTCTGACGGACGATCAGGACGTCGAACTGGGTTAGTCCTGCTGTTAGTTTTAACCTAGCTGCTGCAGCTACCTCCGCGATTAAGGTGTACCGTTTCAATTTCGAAGCTCCGGTAGAAATTTTTGCTATCAATAGATATTTATTTTTGGAATACAGTCAGCTTGGAATATGAATGAAAAGGAAGTGACGCTAAGTGGTTAGGGAGACCGAGGGAGAAAATTCGATTCTCTAATGATAGAATCTGCCCTATCTCCGAAAAAGTAATCCCCCTCCCAAGAGATAGAAGCCTCTGTCTGGCTCGCAATCCCGGTCCAGTTCCTTTTGGCGCGCGTAGATCCGCCGAACGAAAGAACGAACGAATCATTTGATCGTCTGTTGCGGTTGGTCCAATCCCTCAGGTTCGCTGAACTTCATGCCACGGACCCTGAAGCGAATAAGGGACGAGGGAGCCGAGCTGAGGCACGCATACGTGACCACTCCCATGTGTTGTCCGAGCAGGAGCTCCTTGCTGACCGGCCGTTACGTGCACAATCACGAGGTCTTCACCAACAACGACAACTGCAGCAGCCCCCAGTGGCAACGAGATCACGAGCCCCACTCGTTCGCCGCCTACCTGAGCAACGCGGGATATCGTACCGGTGAGTACTCGCCGATCAACCCGATCTCTTTTCACCCCCTCTCGATCACGGGCACCTCCTCGAAGGTGTCCTTCGAGACCACGTCCACAGAAGGAGTCACGCGAGCTGCGGCTCCGCTTTCGCGTGCACGAGGCCTCGCGTTCGAGTAATCAAAGTAGTCCCATCAGGATTTATCAACGAAATCGACTAACGAATTCGAAGGACCCCTCGAAATAACTCCTTAAGAGACGGCGTCCAGATGATCACCTTCCACTTTGCACCGCGCTTTCGAAATTAAGTAGCCCCGATCGTTTTCATTGCAATGGAGGTCACGAAAAGGGCGAGGTTTGACGAAGTTTCCCGCGTGAATGGCCGCCAGCATCGATGAGAAGATAATTCTAGCGATTTGTAGCTGTCGACGTAGCGTTTATCCGCGCCGGGATTCTTGAAGAATTATTTATCGCCCCGCGTTTCTTCGTTAGCGGCCACGCGTTGGGCCTTAACGATCGCCGCTCGGTTAGAGGAATTTGCCATTTGTCGACGACGGCGATTAGTCAAGGGAACGGTCGCGGTACGTCACCGCGCATTCGCTGACCTCTGACATTGCGAACGCCAGAGAGAATCTGGCCACCTTCAATTGAAGCGAAGCCTCTATTTATTTCTGCGCGAGAGCGCAACGCTCTGGCCGAGTAATTGGAGTCAAGTACGTTCGACACGATAAATCCTTGTTGCATAAGCAATTACCGCCGTGGAAACGGTCCATTGCGCTCTGGCCGAGATTTTTCAATTGGGACAGGTCGAAAGCCTTCCTGTCCTCCCTTTATATCGCGCTCCACGCGAGCATCGCTCCTCTGAATGCCAAAAATCTTCGGCCATAACACTATCCACGGAACTGTTAATACACTCCTTCTCCTGAGTCCGAAACAAGTGCGAGTGATGTCGAAGCAAGTCGTCGGAAGAGCACGGCAACCCAGGTCGCGTTTTATCCTCATTCATGGTGCCGTAATTACGAGTCAACCGAAACATGCTCGAATTCAGCTCGCCGGATCGAATATGGCAACGGATTCCTGTAGAATCCTTGAGGTTCGATCTCGCCCAGTTGTGCTTCTTCCTTCGTGTTCCCTCGCCGCGGATAGCCACGGCGAAACTTGGTCGAAGCTCATTGTCAGTCGAAACTCAGCCGATTGCAGAATTAGCGGCGGCTCCTCGACGCGGCCAAAAACGATTGCAACATAATCGGAGTTGCATCGGCGTCGCTGTACGCGCGACCGATCATCATCGGGAACAATAATTCTGGAACCATCGGAGCATCGAGCGTGGCGGATGAATTGCAGCTGCATCGTCGATTGTGTTTGCATTGTTCCCTAGTTGCCGGCGCTCGAGAGGCAGCCACTCGTCGGTGCATCCCAGACGCGGATGCATCGATGGGATACAATTACCAGGCATCGAGGAGTCGGTCAGGTCGACTGGGTTCGGATCTAGCGCTAGACATTTTTTCAAACGCCGCCGGATGATCGAGGACGAACGGTCCAGCGGCTGAATCGGACGTTTAACGAGTATCCTTCGGCATTGAGCCAGACCAGAGGAAGAAGAGAGCGAGCCCGATTCAAGGTAAACACATCCGAGGGCCGGGGAATATATACTCGACACCTCTGGCGTCTCGTCCTTTTGCAATTTCACCGAAGGCGGTCGAGTTATCTCGTTCGAATCTGCGGTAAGGTTTCAACGCTGCCCCCTTCGCCTTTTCGAGGGGGCTTCCCGTCGGATGCAGGTGTTTACAGACACCTTTTTGCGCGGCTCCGAGCGATGTGAGGCTGCACGGAGCGCTCTCCGAGCAGGATCGCTCGACCTCGTGGCAACGGTTTGGAAAGGCTTTGAGGATTAATCGATCCGGGAGGGGGAGGGGGGGGGGGGGCAGCGCGGAGTTTTAACCCGCCCGATGAATTCTGATACCCAACATGGAACTCGGGGTATTTGCACGTTAGACTCCTAATCCCAGAAGCAGTCGCCTGGAAGCGGGAGGGTAGAAGGAATGGCTCCTCCGGATAAGTCATCTCGTTCCAACAGCTCCATCTTAACGACCGTGCTTCATTTGAAACATACTTAGGAGGACTTCCAGCAGAGAGACCTTAAAACGCTCAGGAACATTGTAATCCTGAGGAAAGAGGACTCATGACCTCCACCTCTGACTAAGCCACCCTTCAAGTCGACGGTAACTGATTAAGCCTTCCTCTTCTTTGCACTTTTATCTTGAACCTCAAGTACGCTGCCCCGAATAGCCTACTTTGCCGAACGCTTATCTCCGAATCTCTGGACTTATCTCCAAATTACGCTGGAAATTACTTTACTGTTGCCTTCTCGGATCCATTATAAGAAATTACGGTCGGGAGCTGGCACGCTTCATATACCTACCTAACGCTCGATCTAGTAACCGATCTGGCCACCGAGGCAAGGGTACGTGATAAGAAATTGCTGTGCCTAAAATCATCATCGTAATCTTCCACGAACAGTCACTCCCATTACCCCTAACGACATCGTTTGTCTAACAGCGAATAGCAACTAGAAATATCTTTCCGCCCAGTAACCCATCCCTAGCAGCCACTTTCTCCCACTTTTCAAACTGTCAAGAAATGGACCCTGGTCCCCGCGAGGGGACAGACCACGGTCACTATCGTGCCCTCTTAAAAGGCCAGGCGCAGCCGAGCAGGATCTTTGTAAATTGGAGCAAACGGTGCAATATCTCAGTTGGCGAGCGCGCATAGATCCTGCGCAGGCTATCTCGCTGGAAGATTATTCGTGAAAGCCACCGATGAAATCAGGCCCCGTGCATTCGAATTCCCTGCGCCACATTGTCGTCGATCACTCGACGACGGGAGTGCGCCATAAGAAAAGAGATCACGGGCGGTGGAGGGGTGCGCGCGAGGCAGCGATCGCCGAGACAAAAATCTTCTCACGATCGTGACAGTTCGACCCTTCGATGGTCAGGACAGGACTGCTCCTGTCGGGCGGGAGCCCTTCGAGCCCCGTGCATTCCCTTTGACCACGACGTCTCTCCTTGTCCGTACATCCACTTCTCTACGTACGACCATATTCGAGAAGAGCTGGCAGGACGTTGCTCCCTGAACGCGGCCGGGTTTCTCAGCCTTTAAGCCTCGTCCACATCCGGCAGGGGATTGGCGGCTTTCCAAAAATCTTGCAATCCCGGTGGTTCCATGGCGCTTCCTCGAAGCAACCCGACTAGGCAACGGGGCCCATCGATTTGTTCGGATGTTGGAAAATGTATGCTAATTACCACCACGCTCCTCTTAATAGCGCTCTAGTCGCGGGTGATCTCTGGTTAATGGCTAACCCAGTCCCTCCCCTAGTAAAAAGACAGGGTATCGAGAGGCAGGGCGATAATTAATCAATTTGCTCCGTGCTGATTCACCTTTAGCCTAGAAGGATAGACAGCTATCCATCTTCGGTGAAATGAGTTGAAATTACACAGGCCACGCTTGCATTAAACAAACCTCCTAGCGATCCGGTTTGCTCGTGACCGCCTGGCTACTTCAGTACCTTCTTCCCCGTCTCGGAAATTAAGAGGCCGCTGTTCTCACAGCTCGTTGGCGTCACGTTTCCGCCCGCCTCGGACGGGTACGCGACGGGGGGGAATATTCGATTGGGGGTCTAGGATCGTTTTGCATCGTCCCTCGAATAATTATGAGCCGTGATCCGCGACGGCCGGGCCCGATCGCCGGCACGGAACGGCCGCAGAAGAGAAAGAGAACTGGTTTCGTTATCGTCGCCCGTTGTACGCCCGAGTGTCCCTGACCAGAATACCGGGGCTGGCAGGCCGGGGCGACAAATTTTCCTCGCTATCTTCGCAAGAGGATCTTGTCACGCGCGCATACGTTACGGCTCACCTTTAGGCCGCGTTCGAGACCCGGCTGCTGCCCAGGCACAACGCGTGAAACTAGACCTGAATTCGCCGATGCTAATTAGGTCCGTGAAACTAGTACGCGATCGTTCCTCTCTGCTAGCCAAGGGTGCATGCGCGTGAATCTTGCCAACAGATATGAAACGGGGATACTAGCGCCTAGAGAGGAGGCTGCACTTTCAGACGAACTCTACAAAGCTCTGTCTAGGCGGGCCGCGAAGCTTGAATCTCGCGGAACCCACGCAACCCTGGCATTCGATCGACGGTCGATGACAGCGTCCCTTTTATCGACTGCACTCTCTGGTCGACGCAGAACGCCACACAGGAAGTAAACGCGAGGCGGAGCCGAGGCAACGGTATTTTGCCTCGATTGTTCCTGTCCCTTCGCGTTCTGTTTGCCTTCCAGCGAATACAAGGGAACCTCCCGCGCTGAGAGCTTTTGTATTGATTTTTCTCAGTGGACGATGAATTCGATGTGTGCAGGGTACATACCCTGATTTACGGGGTGTTATTGGACGGATTGGAGAGGACCAAGTCGATACGAAGAAAAAAAACCAGTATATACACCACGTGGATTTAGTGAACCATTGGAGCAGATGATCCTGCGATTGCGAGGCGTGTAAAGAAGAGTCGATGAAAAAAGGAAGAAGAAAGGGTTTCGACAGCGTCTTTAGATGAATTTTTTCCGCTTTACGACGCTCTTTGAGGCCCGCGGGGTATAATGATAAGGCCACACACGGGTCGTGGAGTGCCGCGCCAGCCGGAGAATAGATCCACCGGTAGGATAACTAAAGGACTCTCGATTCCACGAGTCCGGAGGTGTTGAAAGCGAGAACGCTGGGGGAGAGATTCGGTAGCGTAGCTTGCACCAGTCAGACCTGTTAACTGAAAATCCTAACGGCGGAGGGAAACGATCGTCAAACACGAACGGCGTGTTTGCCCTTACCCGACGCACTCCTTCAGCGCACAGCCGTCGAAAATGTCAAGGACCTTTCGGTGCAGCACAGTGTAACCGATACAAGATGCATCTACGCCGAGCTGATCGATCGTTGCAGTTCGGTGCACAGCGTCGGCGGGAAGGCTATCTGCCGCATCACTGCCCAAGCCGTGATATCTTAATAGAATATCTGGATGGATCTTAATGGATTTCGCGGAGGAACAAGCTTAGGGTGATCGACGTCCCGTGGATCCCACACCGGGCCGCGGCGATCTGCCCATGCAAATCGACCACGATGCCGAACGCTGATCTACTTATTAACCCGACCATCCGTGGCATCTCGAACCCGCTGCCGGTTTCTCGGAAAGGATATCACGCGACCGTGCTCTAGCCGATCCTGCCTGGCGTGCAACGAAACAGTTTAAAAGGGGGAAAGGTACAAATCGTATAAGTACACGTTCGGGCTCTTTGAAGGAGTTAAGAGAGAAGTGCAACCGAGTCTGTTTGCACGATACCTTCGATAAATAGCGTCGCTGGCTGTTCTCTCTTTCGGAGCGGTCTGTGCGCCGCGTTTATACCTTGGACAAATTTTTTCCGCGGTCCAGAGGTGTGTTTTCTGGAGGCTGCCGAGGAAATACTCTCGATAATTAACAGGTCTAGCGTTTTACCGCGTTGCACGCGCGGCTCCAGAAAGTTTCTTCGGGAGAGGTACGAGGCGCAGTTGAAACGTGTACAGTTTCGTAATGTTTAGGTATACCTAGAGCGATGGTTCAGTAGCTTCCGAAGGTAGAAGGTATTTTAAAAGGCCCGCCAAAGTGGACCAATTGGAGAAGTAATTGCTTCGCGACACGAGATCGTGCCGACCTTCCTCTCCTTCTTCCGCGTTTATCTACTTCCATTTCTCTACTTTGTTAACAGTCTCAGATACAGTCGAGGCGTTGCAGGTTTGCGGCCTCGTATCGGCGGTCGAGCACGCAGGGGCGGATGCACCCCTTATCTCACGGCTATTTCCTACCATGTAATTTACGTAGCTTCGCATAGGTGTGCTTAAAACCTAATTCACCGATATCAGATTTTCGCACGGCCGGGGCGGGCGCGCAGTGTGGGCAGGAAATGGCTATGCACGAGAAACACCGTGCTCCTCGACCCTTCCGCTCAATGGATATCTCCTTTGATGCTTTTCGGAACTGTTATTCGGTGCTCCTGCAACGAGCTATTAGGGGTTCAGCCTCCATTAATTCGCGAGCCCGCGCGCGAGCTCTGATTCATTCTAGTAAGACCCAGGGTTTCTTCAAAGAAAGTTAGCAGCCCCGGTGTACTCGCTTCCTGCTCTTAAATATTTACAGCCAGATTGAATTGCACGATTGACGATCCGCTTGGTCGCGCAGTCGCGTCCACGGTTAGAAAATTTATACCTGTAAGGATGGCGAATCCTTTCATGGAATTTACGTCCCGCCAGCGTGCTCGATTGTCCATGGCCGTATTTTCGCATCGACGTACCCCGAAGAGCCTATGCCCGACCCTCACGCACGAGGCCGCGAGGCCGGCCGGTAATAAAACAAATCTCCTTATACGCTTGTAAGTTCGCACGGTTCCGGGATATGTCGTATATGGCAATCGAATGGGGTATTCCTCGAATCGCAGGTACAACCGTACAGCGAGAGGGAACCAGGGAGAGCGGTGAAGGGGACACAGAGTCCCGATGACTTGAAGAGATCCTAGTAAACGATACATCGCTTTGCACGATTCGCCTTCCCTGCCCGTTGTCCCATAATTCCCGATGCTTGGCTGCAGGTCCACGTTCCCTAGGCGTGTTCGAATCTCTCTGTACGTCTAGCCCTTGATGTCTCTCGTAAACATCAGCTGGCCTCTCCTAAATCAATCGAGATCCTCGAGACCTGGACGCGGTACAGTATTCTTTCAGGCGAGCAGATTTTAATGGAGTCTAGGCTTGAAGCGTGGGCCGGATCTACGAGATTCGGGGAAAGATATTTCAATCTGCATTGAAACTGACGCGCTTCGGAGATAACCGGGGGGTTCCATCAGAAGGGGGATTCGGAGGGGCCAGCGAGCAAAAGACCTACATACAGAAGACGGTATCTGGCGCTATTCAAGCTGTGTACCATGGACACGATCGTAGGACCCTGAAGAGGGGGACGGAGGGAAGTGAACATAGATACAAGCGGAGATGCGGCGGTGCCGCACGAAAGTCGGCTGGACCGTTCGTGAGGATCCTGGAGCGAGCCCCAGGCGTTATCAGGATGCCCAGGTTGCTGTTGTTGCTCCGCGGCTGGTCGCTGACTTAGCCGTTACTCTCCCCCGCGACTGCGAGGATCCATTGAATCGCATCGGGGCATCTACATGGACGTGCGTCTGATACAACGCGCAAGGACGGGGGTGGTCGACATGCTGAATATTGAGAGACAGAGAGGCTCTGCTTTCGCAATTCTGATATGACATTTTCAGTGGCCCTGGATGAACCAACGGGTCTCAATACTGAAGGAATCAACCCTCTAATCCTTTTGAATTTTGAGCAGACCTCTAATGGTCATTTAGTTAAGAATCTACCACTTGAACTGGGCTCAGTGATACCTACGAGGATTTCAGAATCCTCCTCGATCCACCAGCCCAACAACTTCGCACTGAAATGTGCAGTAGCACCGTGCCAGGGATTTCAATCACACCAGGCAACAGAAGTACAAGTTTTCCAAGCAGGAAATGCTCGAAGAGGGTCTACGGCACCTTTCTTGGGAGCAGCCGAATATGCGCGAGAGGTGCAAAGTTCCCTCCAGTTGGTGCAGGTGAGATTATCTAAATTTAAATCGCGCCGAGCAGCCGACCCGTGGAAGAGCATTGTTCGTGGCTGTTGCGGCTCGAGAGGACGCGCCGCCAGTTTTTCGAGTGCTCGTGGGACACGAGGGGAAAAGGGGAGCGAGGCTCGCAGGGGAAAACGAGAGGAGGTCGAAGACGAGCCGGACTAACGCGGGGCACCCACACGCTCGCTGGAAGATACACGAGGGTCGCACACACGGCGTGCACAAAAGGGCCCCCACGGTGCAGGTGCAGCCCTGCGGATCGCTGCATTCATCGGGTTTTCGCGACCCTCTCTTCTGCGTCGTCAAAAGGCGCGCGAGGCTCGCTGCGATTCGGCGAAAACGCGTGACACCTTAAGGGGTTACGCCACCCTCAGGCGGCCGAAATGACATAAAAGTTTACGAATTTTTTTCTACGAAGCTATGAATGTGACAATTAATTCATTATTATTTATGGTTAGGGCATATATTAAAGGACATATCGTGTAAATTTGACAGGAAAATATTAAAAAATGGCCGAGTTATCCGTTATCCTGCAAAACTCCTCCGTCAGGACGCGCACACACGGTGTAACGGATTGTGATGCCCAGGATTATCTGAAACTAAAAAACCCATAGTTTTGTTCATTGATAAAATATCTATCGTGTAGCATAGGGATTTAGAGAAAAAAAAAATTTGTACAAATGCGAGCAAAGTGAAAATGAACATTAAATTTTGTCCAAAAAAAGCAAAATTCAAACAATTACTATAAACAATTGGGATATGGCATTAAAAAAATCCTATGCTACACGATAGATATTTTACCAATGAACAATAAAACTATGGGTTTTTTAGTTTCATAATCCTGGGCATCACAATCCGTTACACCGTCTGCGCGTCCTGACCGAGGAGTTTTGTAGGATAACGGATAGCTCGGCCATTTTTTAATATTTTTCTATCAAATTTACGCAATATGTCCTTTAATGTATGCCCTAACCATAAATAATAATGAAGAAATTGTCACATTCATAGTTTCGTAGAAAAAAATTCGTAAACATTGATGTTATTTCGACCGCCTCAGTGTGGCGTAACCCCTTAAGCTGTCGCCCCGACGGCTATACCCGCAGGTTTTTCTCAATGGGGAGGGGGGCTGTGATTTTTTTTTTGCGAGACTTGCGATATCAAAGAAGTGAATTATGTGTCTAGCAGAGGACAGTGGGTTTTCAGGACAGTAGAAAAGTTCAACCCTTCTGATGAAACTTTGTAAGACGCTTTCGCACCTTCATTCCTTCCACTCTGCAAGCAGATAAAGTTCGTTCAAGATCCGTGTCCATGTTCCTCGATAATCTCCCTCGGAAATGCACCGCGGATAAAATCCAAGGGGAGACACGTGCAGAACATGTTCCTGCGAGGAGCACCCACTCGGATTCCAAAAGAAATATGAAACAGCAACGCGACACACGTGGGAGTCGGGAACAGATAATCGTCGTGGCGATTCAGGTGCAGCTGCAAATCAGAGGCGTTCCTCCCCGGGATGGAGCGCGACTCGTGCAGCGCTCGCGATTGATTGTAAATGGATCACGCATTGTGATTGCAACTCTGCCTGGCGCGGTTCTTCGGCGCGTCGCACACACCCCGTTCGATGAAACCCACTCGCCGCGGCGAAAATGGACAGCCGAGAATAAACGAGGAGCAGGAAGACCGCGACGCATAAGATCTTTACCACGCAGCAGACGCTCATGCCAGTAATAAGACAAATCGACCCCTATTATCTGCATAATCACGATAACTGCATAATGACCGTCTCGGCGTAAGACTGTTGGTACCGTGAAAGTTGTCAGGAACGGTTTCTATGATTAATGTCCGGGGGAATCGTTGCTCTTATTGAATATAATAGTTTGTAATGACGGGTGAATAAAAGGGGCCTAATTGCATCGATAATACGATGCCATTCAACCTCGCAGAACTCGTTCGCTTCCAGCCCGAACCCTCTGCGATCGAGGACGAAGCTTTTCCAAGAATCCTGAGGAACTCTTAAGACGGACCCTTCGTGTTTGTTCAGAATACTTGCAATCGAAGAGCAAACTTCCGAGAATCTTAGGCAAGAAGCGGCGTTATTTTTTGAGAGACCAGTCGCGTGTCCATCGCCCTCGTCTCCCTCGGCGTTTGTATTCACGCGACTCCTCTTTTTACGGGGCTGATCGTTGAGAGACTCGTTAGAGCCGAGGATGCATGCGATGCACCTTTAAATCGAGGTCTAAGGACTGACGTGGAATCGTACAAACGTAGGCTCGAGTCAGCAGCGCATGCAAACGATCGGCGAGCCTCCCCGGGAAAGGGGGCTAATACCCCTGGTGCACGAAACGCCTGACCGACATAATTGGAAAGTCCTATTGCCGATTTGGCGCATCGCGATGCTCTAAATATACCTGGTGCGCTTAGCCTTGCTAATTTGCACCCTGTCGCTATCTGAAGATTCTTCTGGATCCACTGTGCTACATGAAAACCTACATAGTAGGTACACTTCGCGTCGAAAGTAACGTGCCATCGTTTGGCTCCGCTCACAAAAGGCTCCCAGCACAAAGGGTAGACGCAGAAAGTCTCTGTGCCAGCCAGACGAGAGTTCTCCCTTCGAAAGGGTTAAGTGGGTCGATTCGAACGATTCGAGACCACCGATGCCGCGGTGTGCGTTACCTGTTGCTTCCCGGCCAGCCGGAAAGGCCGAGGCGCGGTCCTGGAGAAAAAGCGCGCGACGCGAGTGAAAATGCAGAAACAGTGGGGCCGGGGTCCCGACGCGGCGTCCGATCGTGAAAAAAGCCGGAACGCTGCGGCACGGACGATCGGCCTGTCCGACAGAACGGGACAAGAGGACGAAGGAGGAGGAGCCGTGATATCCTGGCGCCAGTCGCGCGGCCCGTGCTCCGCTCGGGACAAACAAGACGAGTGGACGTGGGGAGCAACGAGGGGTGGGTTGTGCAGCGGTCGATGCAGCGGATATACGACGGCACGCAGCGGAGAATATGGGCCAGGCCGACCGACGGATTCGTGAAAAGGATGTATCAGAGCCAACGGGCCGCGGCGAATCTGGAGCGACGGCGACGACGGTTCAGCTCCTCTGACGTAGACCAGTTTTCGCGGGACGAGTGTGCTCGGATAACGACGGCCATATATATCGCGAGCTGAATGCCTGGGAGGGTGGCGCGGATACACGGAGATGAAAAATGGTCGGAGCACACGCCGCGGTTATAATTGAAAACGCGATCTATTCCGCGCGAGGAACGAACCGGTGCACAGTGGTTCGAGTATACTACATGCTAGCTGGACAAAATTATTTTTTGGCGGGCTTGGGTTTATATGGGTTTCAAATTGTTAGAAAACAAACTCGATTCGTATTACAGTTTATTATCCCACTAAAAATATCAATAAAATAAAAATATGACTAATTCAATAAAGAAAAAAGAACAAAACGACAGTATTGTAGTTTAACTATAATTATCAATTATAACATTGAGTGCGACGCTCGGTAGCCACCACTCAGTGGTTCGAGTGTACTACATGCTAGCTTGTCAAACTTATTTTTTCGCGGTATTGGGTTTATATGGGGTTCAATTTGTTAGAAAACAAACCTGAATCATATCACAGTTTATTACGTCACTAAAAATCTCTGCTGCCGAGCGTCGCACTCGAAAACAATTCACAAAACATAGTTTTGCAAATTTTTGCAGATCGATCATTTGATTAATAAAAAATAAAAAACTAGAAAGTCTCTACTTTCCGTACATTCAACCCTTGTCGCGTGGAACATATAGTAAAACACTATTTTAATAGCGATGCAGAGAAAATTGATTTAAAAATCCAGGTTTTAAACTTAAAAACTCAGAAATTACAGAAATAGACATAATGTTATAACTGATAATTATAGTTAAAGTACAATACTGTCGTTTTGTTCTTTTTTCTTTATTGAATTAGTCAAAATATGAATCAGGTTTGTTTTCTAACAATTTGAACCCCATATAAACCCAAACCCGCGAAAAAATAATTTTGTCCAGCTAGCATGTAGTATACTCGAACCACTGTGCGCTGGGGATGAATGCGGAGATGGGCGAGATTCGGACCCGCGGCTCTTCCTTTCCGTGATAACGTTGCCAGAGGAATGCGTTTTTTTCAAGGCGATAGCGTATCTGGATGAAAGGCACGAGGACAGTGATTAACTGGAATGACGAGGCGCCAATTAGACCCCCGTTACGGGCGGCTTCGATCGTTATTGGAGCGCAGTGTACCACGGGGCTCGCGTTCCTCGCATGCATCGCGCTTCGCGATAAGGATCTAATTGATATTTACGGCTGCCCTAGTGCATCCAGGTATTTTTAGGCTGGCGCTAAGTCAGCGTGCACGGTGGAGTACACTTGAGGCGATCGTAGCAACGACCCCGCGGATGAAGCAAACGAATCGATACGGGCAGATGCGGATGAATGTGGTTTAAAATATTTAAACTGGTTCTTCGTCTAGAAACCAGTCGAAAGTACAGAGTAATACTTTTTCAGTTACTTTGTGTTGATAAATTGCTAGGCACTTGCCAGGGAGTAGCAGTCGGCTACACTGTCATCTTCTTCCTCCCGGAGAAGCGTAATTTTGCATAACTCGTGCCCGATTAATTCGATTAACCGAGCGATAACTCGGCGCAGCGTGATTGGACGGACGCATGCACGGCACGCCGCCGAGCAAGCTCGAATTATCGATAATTAAAGCGCAATCGTGGAAGCGGCCAGCCACCGGTTCTGGGCCAGCAGTCGTTTATGCAAATTCCACGGTCAGATCAGCGTGATCCTTTAAACCTGTTCCGTGAGAAACGTGTCTCGGTTTCAAAAAATGCCCCTCCCCCCGAAAGTATCCGGCGACGCGACGGAGAAAACTTTCCAACCACGTCGCTAATTAATCCGCGACCCCTTCATTTTCCCATCTTCCGGTCGCTGAGCTCCTATCAATAAAAAAATCAGATCGAACTTCCCATTGCCGGTGAACGGAACGTCCGGTATTCCAATCGCGGTTGAAAGGGCCGTTTATTAGATGAGACTTTTCCTGACAAAATGTCAGCCGTCATCTGGTGGCCGCTTGGAGCCATCCAGCCCCTGCGGGGCGAGGTCGCCGAAGAGGCCCGCGGCCTCGGAATTTTCGCTGGAATCGGCTACCCCCGTTCCAGGAAGATTTACTGTTCTTTATATTTAGCGGACAAGGCGGCCCTTTATTGAGATGTCATCGGTTAACGCAAAACGAGAGAGTAATGCGATTGGTCCCCGGCTCGGTGTGGTCCTGGCCTGGCAAAAAGTTGGCCAGGACGACCGAGTCCCCGCCACTGTTATAAATAAGCCACGGTTATAGGCTCGATACGGCGAGCCCTACCGCGGCTACCGGCCGCAGGTATGTAGGGACAGGCGAAAGGGACGCGGCTCCGGTACTTTTGAATTAATTATTTGATGCTATGCCCGTATGAATAATTCAACGTGTTCGGCGAGATGAATCTTGACCGACGCGGCTTTATACGCGTGCACGGTGGGGTGGGAGGGCGGAAAATGGGATTGCCTTTTGATTTATCGGGGCCCTCCGGCGAGGAAAGCTGCTCCTCGGGATTTTCTCGCCGGAAGGCTTCCGTGGGAGAGGGTTCTCGTGGGAAAGTGCAAATTTCATTAGCTTAGGGGTCCTTTTTCTTTCTGCGTCAGCTGGACTCGTGTGACGCGAGATTTGTAAACGCCTGGTGGCCTCGTGGTGGTCTTTGGTGAACGTTGTTCTACCGGGCAGCGGATATCTTTCAAACCGCCACTACCTTTGGACATCAGCCATCGGTAGCCTTGCCTTGTTGCAACTCGATTTCCTTCTCATTCGTGGTGTATTGTGTAGATTTCTCGGAGGAAATTCTGCACATAGTTTCCGTACGGTTGATCGTGCTCGCTGATACCAGCCGCGTGAAATAAAAGTGAACCGTCAGGCGCACGGTTAATCGATCTGTTACATGAGTCAGTTCCTGCGACGAGCCGAGCGTGTCCATAGCACATTAATTATTATTGCGATAGTCGGAGGGTGGAGGGCTTTTTTCGTCAGGCCCGGGTGTAATGAACCGGCCACGCCTCGTGCGACTATTACTCATACGATCGCGAGCCCTGATTCAGGGATTTTTACGAAACCTCTTGAAACCCTTTAAAGAACGAACCTACCATCTCATGAAATAGCTATCCCCTTGAAATACACGCGCAACAACCGGCATTAAGATCCCCGCTCGCGTCCCACGGTGAAATCGGTTCGTCGAACCGACTGCGCCAGGCCTCGCGCGAATTCAATCCACGCGTTATCGCAAACACACGTTTCAGGGTACTTCGGCAAGTATCTGAACAAGTACAACGGCTCGTACATACCGCCGGGCTGGCGGGAGTGGGGAGGGCTCATAATGAATTCACGGTACTACAACTACAGCGTCAACATGAACGGGAAGAAGATAAAGCACGGCTTCGAGTACAGCAAGGACTATTACCCGGACCTGATAGCGAACGACAGCGTGGCTTTTCTGCGCCAGAGCAAACACAATTTCGCCCGGAAGCCGGTGATGCTAGTCGCGAGTTTCCCGGCGCCCCACGGACCGGAGGACTCCGCACCCCAGTTCTCCCATCTCTTCTTCAACGTCACCACTCACCAGTAAGTACGAAAGTTTGTCATTGCGTTTGCCTGCGCTCTACCCCGCCGCCTCCGCGAGTCCTGGATTCGGGTCAGTTCGTTAGCCCGGATCAGAAGTTTGTTTGCGCATTAATTACATTCGCCTCCTGTTCCAACGGGCATGCACACGTTGACGCGCGGGCTGGAGTTCGACTGTGGTTCTCCTCTTTCGCTTTTTGCTCTTCGATGACGGGAGATTTAGATCGCTAAAGGATATCCGGGGTGGAAGAAATCGATCGGCAAGCGTGGAAAGAGGAATTTCACTTTCGCGGCTGCATGCAGAGCGTGATTTTGCAGAGGCACGCGTGTGCACTCACCGCTCCCTCATCCCAGCAAACGACGCGTCGTTTCCGTCTCGCGAAATGGGTCTCGAGGAGCACACAAGGCCGTGCAATTCCAGGCAACTGGCTGCATTATTATTTGCACACGTACCGCGCCCCCTCTTTATGCGCGCTTTTCATGGAGACGCATTAGTCGCAATTTACCTTCTTTTCGCTGGACCGGGGCTTCTGAAGATGGCACGATAACGATGATCTTTTCAGCAGTTCGCGTTACGCGGCTCGTGAAATGAATCGCATCTCTCCGTGCCGTTGCTGTGTTGCACCCTTCGCGCTGGCTATTAGCGTTGACATTGAATTATGAATAGAGCTAGGTGCTGCGCGTGTCTACGAGCCTCGGCATAAAAGAAACCAGCCTGAATGCCTTTAATGTAATATCCCTTTCACGGACAACTAGATTGGACAGTTGTTTAGCACAGCCACTTGTCGTTCTCACAGCCACTCGCATGCTCCAATCGTGCAAGCCTTTGCGTCCAGCCAGTTTTCATGAGACGCTTGGCTATTTTAAGCCCCGATGAAGGTGCGCGCAACGTTGGCGGAGCCTTAAGTGCCGAATTTCAGGATTATCCTGCTACCAATGAACCTGCTACGATGGGACACTATCCGAGGATCCCAAAAATCTCAATAACCCGCCGCATCCAATTGACCCAGCACGTCAGTCTGCTCCAGCACGGGACTGGCCTCCACAATCCCTCTGGTCGCGTTTCATTTTCATTCACCATGACGTACGCCAACGCGCAACGGTGCCGTGGCACGTCAATGTCGAGAACCCGACGACGTTTCCTGACAGCGACACTCGTTTCTCCGAACCGACAAACGCGCGTATATGCGCACACCTACCATCCGGTGTCAAAGTACTTCAAACGTGCTTCTAACAGCCGCGCGCAACCTCGGTCAGCTCGAAGCGGAGGCACGGAGCGGACCGTCGAAATTCGCGAACGGGCCCCTCGTCGCCCGTGGACGATTTAACGGCGTGGAAGAGAAAGACTACGGCTGAGGACGAAGGACAAGAGGCGCAGAGGCACTAGAGACTAGACAACCGGATAGATAACTGCAGCCACGGTGTCATCGTCGCGTGATGGAGTGCTCTAGACGCGGGGCGTACACTCACGACAGTGTGCACGATGAAAAGCACTAAAAACGCGCGCCCCTCTTTGGTAGTCTCGTCTCGCCCCTCTGGACAACGCCCGTCATTGTACCACCGTGATGCAGGTATTATGTTCACCTGTCTCCGTTCCACGGAAGGGGGGAAAAAAACATCTTTCTTCTTCTTCTTCTGGCCCCTCGATGCGACGCGACCACCACCCCCCTCCCCCCCCCCCCCCCCCCCCGCCGGCCGTTCGCCTCTCTGTTTCGCTGGACGGCGCGTACCTGCAAGTACGATTCAGCCGAGTGACGTTTCGCGAGGGATCCTTTGTGAACGGGGGACTACAGATTGCCTCATTGTCCGCGGCTGGTATTTTTGTTAGACGCTATTCTGCGATAAGCCCGCGATCGATTCTAAAGAGATCCTTCTGCCTCGCCCGTATCGGCGAACGCTACTAGCCAGACACCATTTCCCATTCATCGATTTTTCGAAACGCTTGCCTGCAGCGCGAGACGCCCCGTGCCCTGAATGCAGAATTTTCTAAGGGTTTGATCCCCCGATGATGCTATTACGGGGGCAGAGAAACTGCCGGCGAAGTATCATTCCCGCTAGGTCTTCCTCCCGTTTCTTGCCTCCCCCATGCATGTAGGTCGTTACGATGCAGCTGCACTTACGCGTCCCTTTCCCGGGGCAAAGAACAGCCCCAATTCTCTCTGCTCGCGACAGAACGATTCATCGCCGGGCTTCCAGGCGGATCGAGCTCGGCCAAAATCCTCGATATTCCGCACTGCGATTCGTAGAATCTGGACCGCCGTCCCGAATGGTCGTTTATCATTTCGCGAAAATCCCCGAAAAGAGCGGCAGAACGGTCGAAATAACAAATGCGCGCTGATCATTTATCTGGGTTAAAATCGACGGTCGTAAATTACTATCCTCTGCAGACGTTCTACAAATAAGGACGGCATTCCTCGCGTTCCCAATGTGGCGATTCAACGGGCCTGGAAATCTACCCCGGGCGCCTCGGTGTTTCCCTTGCACTTTCCTGGCAGGCATCGAGTATTTACGCGGGCCAGATTGAGAGTCCACGCGGCGCTATAAATTATAATTAAACGCGATCCATAACCGCGAGCCGAGATCGCGGCCGTGCGCGCGGAGTTACAGGGCCAGGCGTCGTTTAATTCCATAAAAGGGCGGTTTTAATTCCACGGCCGTGCATCAGCTCGTCCCGTCGTTCAAAAGCTAATCGGGAGATATTAATGCGCGACGCGGCGCGCGCGAAATTTGCGCGCATTCGCCAAGCTTTTACCGAGCGTTTCGCCCTTAAGCAGCGGTTCCACCGGCTCGCCAGCCCGGCGAATTAATATTTTTTTCTCACCCGCTGAGAGGATTAAAGCGACACGAAATGGCGCGAAATCAGTTTTACGACTCCTGCTTCGTTTCCACGATCCAGCTTCTCCTTTTTTTTTCCAGCCCCCGGCCAATGGCGAAGCTCCGAACGGTGGCGCGTTGAATTCAATTTCTTTACTTTCGTTCTTTTTTCGGCGGGGCTCGAATACTTCCGCGTGCCGGTTATTATCGTTGGCACTTACGTGGACGCACGTTGGTCCCGCGTAATCGCAGGTTTGCCCGGCGCGGAATTGCCGTGAATTAGCAGTGGGATAATTGTGATTTAATAAGGCTCGATACATGGAACGGCGGCGTGTTGATCGTGTAACAGATACCCGGCGTAATTCCTTTGTGACAGGTAGAATGACACGGTTTACGGAACGGTTCCCTGCAATTTGCTTTTGCAAGCAGCCACGGGATCCTTACCCGCTTTATGTAGCATCTGATAAGCGGCTCGACGCTTGGATTCCAGGGTATCGATCACGTTCGATTGAAATCGAGCGCTGGCAAAGGTGGAGCGCCACTTGGAAGTGAACGTGAGGTCTTGAGAGCGATCCCATCGAATTCGACTGAACGGCTCCTTTAAATTGTTCACCACTGGAGGCTCGAAAAATGCCAATTCTCTTCGAGTGGCATTTCCGTGGCCGAAATCGACGGCCGATCCCGTCAACTGGTGGTTCGTCATCCGTTCCACGTGCCCCGCGACGTTCACCGCGATTAACACGGTCAATCTACTCTAATCTGGTCGCGTTAATGGCCGTACAACGCGTCTCCCAATGAAGCACTTGGGCCAGAGAAGCACTCACGCCACCGTTATCGCGGCCAACGAGCGCACGCATATTTTGGCAGCGCCCTTTCACCATGACTAATACGAGGGCAACGCATGAAGGATCGAGTTTATCAGAGATTTGGCTTGTATTAAACGCGTGTTCGCTGGCTTCCGCCGCGGGCGCTCTTTTAATTCCAAACGCGCTTGCCCCCTTCGATCGCGGATAATCGGGATTTATCGTCCGGAGTAGGGGAGAGTTGCCAATATCGTACTGGTCACCTAAATCGTACCTCATCAATTTCTCAGTAATTAATGAATCTAAACAACATTAGATAATAAAAATATCAAGTAAATGCAATATAAGAAATAGAAACAAAACCTTTTGAGCTTACACCCTATTTTGTGCGTGCTATAAACATTTTAACAAATCAGGTATGATTGATGTAACTGTTTACCAGTTTATTTTAGCTGATAATAATCAAACAATGCAATTTTGTCCTGTATTTTTGTATTTTTCTAAAAGCGGGTTTAATGTACAATATTTTACATTCATTTTAAGCACATATTACATTCAGTACAAAGTTTAAATTGATATTTATAAATAAATTGACCATGTTTCCTAAATCGTACCACTACAATCGTACCAGTAGTATTTGACAACTCGTATGTTATATAGGTTATGTACGTATATGTAACTATATAATAATCATTACATTATGTTGAATATTTGCTACTCTATTTGTTATTGATACTATTTTTGGTGGGGGTACGATTTTGGAAACCGAGAGGTACGATTTAAGAGACCGGTTGCCTAACTCGTACCTTTTACAGTATGTGACAAAAAGATTAATAACAAATTAATTTGTTCTGAACAAACGGTTAAGCATTTAATAGTAGGTGCCTAAAAGATGAAGCTACAATATCCAATTCTCATTTGCGTTCAAATTAGTACCAAATATGAAATATAACGTAAAATGTCTTAAGTGGTACAATATTGGTAACCCTCCCCTAATTAGCGGGGGGAAATTCATGCCACGATTACCGCCAGAGACACCAGGGGGTCTCGTTGCTTCGGGGATGAAAGAAATTTAAAAGCGCGCGATCGGACTCGCTGGTCCAGGCGATTTTTTTGAGGAAAGCGCGATCGTGATCGATCGCGTGCTGCCTGTTCATGCATCACGCCGGCTCGCAGCGTTAGATCTGCGTAGATCTCGCGATAACGGGCGCTCCGTACGGGTGGAATTGATTAACGAGCCGTGGGTAAACACGGGGAGACAGAACGGGCGTGTATCGAGGATAGATCGAGTAGCAAAGACACTGGCAGAGGTTGTACCGAGTTTCTAGACTATCGAGGGCGACGGAGGCTCTGCAGCTGGGGGAAGGGAGAACGGAAGAGAGAGCCGGGCTGTAATGGATCGGTTTGATAGGTGATCGTTAATAATTGAACGCGAGCTGTATTCCAGCTACTCGGACGAAGACAGCTGGATCATTTGTACTGTCAATTCGACGCGAGTGTGTTAACGACGCTTTGACAATCGATTCCTTGTGAGGCCACACGTATGCCCTGTCACGTGCAGGCGTTCTTCCCCGTCAAGAAAACCGCGACTGTGGTTGTCGTAAAGAAGATAAAGAAGCTCGGAAGCTCGTCTTCCACGGAGGCTATTACTGGCAAGGTCTTATATTTTTCTTCGTTTTACATGGCCTCCTTTCCCGCTCCTGGGGCACTCGGGGGTGCTTGACAGGCACTCGGAGTCCCTCAAATATCGATTACCCCCGGTACACGATATCCGTCTGCATCGAACGGGAACGTCTTTGCAAACTTGTCTTCATAACAGTCACCCCTGGGAGGGCAAAATACGTCGTGGGATATTGAAGGTCTTTAGATGCGCCCGGGGCTCAGGAGGAGCGTTGGAAGTGACAAACATTCGTGGTGCAATCGAGCTATATTGCATAACAAAGTAAGCAGAGGTCTTCTCTATCCTGTCTAGCTGCCCAAAGAGAGAAAGAAGGAAGTCGTGGAACATCGACGGTGGAAGTGAAAGTGACGATGAATTTGACTCCACTGTGTTCGTAACAGAAGAATTCAATTCTAGGTACTATCGACGTTTGAAAAGAGGACAGTGATTCGAGCTCTATTGTAGCACCTGAACGACGGAATATCACGTCTCTCCACTAGTCAAATGCTAGTGAAAGTGACTGCACAATCGCAGTATGATCCCTGTGGTCGTTAAAACGTCTCTGTTTCCAGTTCCTCGTGAATCTACAAACTCAGTCAACCCTTTATTAAATTGTAAAAAAATACAGCAAGCCCTGAAGCCTCGAAGAGCAGAGACAGGTCGAATCAAAGCGTCCACGATCAATCCGAAGCGATGCCAATGGATCCAGACTAGGGATTGCAAATTTCCCGACTTTTTCAATTACCGGTAATTCGGTAAAATTTGTATTCAAAACCGGTTTACCGGTATTTTTTTAAGGTATTAAATGCCGTAAAATATAAGAGTAAACATCACAAAAAACATTTTTTGAACTCTAATCGAGCATTATAAAAAAATATATGCAAATAAAACTGTTCTGAACATAAAATATAAAATGATATAACACAAAATAGACATTTTTGTATAATTATTGACATTACTTATTAATATAGATATTCACCGCGAAAACAATGAAAAGAATCTTAACTTATATATTTACATAATTAAATATTTTTTATTCAACAATTCTTTTTAACAAATAAACACGAAAAAAAACGTAATTTGTCCAAACAATAGGTCTCCTGATAAACCGCTCTTTGATTCTACACTTGTTGCTCGGGAAGTCATTAAGAAATCATATGCCATTTGTAGATATTTCCTTTTTACTTTTCCCACTTGAAAATAGGTACGTCAATTTTTTTAGGGCTTGATTCAGATATTTAGCTTTCTTTTGGCTCAAAGTTGGTTCTCCATGATATACTTCGGTTTTCGTCTCTATTATTAATTGAAGTATTTTTCACTAATAACGTAGTAGATATCGACGGAATTAATGAGCGCATATATGCGCTACATTGCTATACATAATTTATCGAATTACCGGTAAAAATTTTAGGGAATTTCTCGCTATTTACCGGTAAACCGGTAAATCGGTTTACCGGTATTGCAATCCCTAATCCAGACAGCCGCGATTTCGAATGCCGCGCGAGGGATGCCCCCGGAGGAGACAAACCAGAGAGAGAGAGGAGATGCAGTGGGAGGCGGAAGGCGCGGGGGCACGTGTCTGGGTGCAAATATAATCGTGGAGTGTCTCGCGGGAAAGTTAAGTGGCCGTGGCGAGCCGGTGTACGCAGAATAGGCCGCAATTAAGGAGTCCAGACGAAATACGCCCTGGTGCAGAGGCAAGCGGAGGGGGGAAAGGAGTACGGGAGGAGTATTCTTCGTTCGGGGGCCACCGTCAGATTGCGCGCTTTATTTTAAATTTGCATAAAGCAACGAGCCGCTTTACGCCCGTCAGCAGCCGTGACGAAACCGACGAAAAGGCTATCCGGCGAAATTAACGCGAACCGTGTTCCTCTTTAAGGCCCCTTCCCCTCGCGCCACTGCCTCCCCCGCTCGCATTTCGAAGCTCGCAGTTTTCGGCCGTCGCTCGTTGGTCCTTTGCACGAATTACGCCTGTTATTCGGAAACGATTTCCTTGAATCTGCGCGTCCAAAAGCTTCTTTCATTTTAGTTGAACCGTGGCCCCTTCGTTGCGAGAATGTCATTTATAGGACACGTAATTATACGACGATTCCGTTGTGCGCCTGATACCCTGCTTTCACGGGAATCGGCGAGCCTTCCGGGCAAGAGGAACGAGGCTCCTCGGGGATGGCGAGGGTGCATCGTTGCACGCGAAACGCTCGTTCAATTGCACCGCTGGCTTGCGTCTCTGTTTCGTTTCTCGGAATTCGTTTATGTTTGGGGGAAGGGGTAGTGCGATTTAATGAAACGAACTGTTTTCTAATCAGTGTGGAGGAGTTGGGTTGCTTGAGTGGTGCTAAGATCGTGAAATATGAGTAAGTGGGAGTGAAAGTTGGTGGTGCAATGAAGTAGAATTGGAGTGACTCTGGTAAGTGAGCTGGCTGCGCGAGTGAAGATGGGAAGTCACGTATTAAGTTGCGTAATATTTCGCAATCCTTTGAAAATTGGCAGCGGTTCCCGGTTTCCTTGTCGAGTTCGATAGCGAACGCTCGGCGTCTCGAATTTTCAACCCTGGCCCCACCCGGTTCTCTATGAAACACGGAACGAACGGAGCGGTAAACCTGTTCCCGCATCCCGTACGAAGGTCCGCCAATAAGACAAAGATCCTCCACGTTCGTGGCGAGCGTTCCTGAAGGACGTGGAGGAAGGTGAAGGGCCAATTACCCGTAATTTCGTGTCTCGCGTAATTGGTGGAGAGCTAGGTAGAAAGAGGAAGAGAAAGGAGGAGGGAGGGAGACGACACGGTGTGTCTGGAGGGTCCACCTTTCTCCGCCTTTCCCGTTGCATCGAACACTTGCGTCTCGCTAGACACTCGAGATTAATTCAATTTCCTCTAGCCGGCTCGGATTCTAATCGGGGAACTATGTGCCGCGCACCTAAATCCTAGTTATTCGAGCCACCGCGCCACTTAATCGGCTGAGATTCTTCGGCGCTTGGGAAGCCGGATCCCAGTTGGCAATTAGTCGCTAATGGGGGCAGATATTTCGATGAATCGCGCTGGGCAACGTCTATCGCTTAGGATCAAGTGGTATTTCAAGAAAATCCGTTCGGGAACATCGAACATCTCGCATGTTCCATAATCATTTAATATAAAAAACGGTGTATCCACTGCAAATCCTGAAGAAGCCTTCAACCACCTGAACCAGTTTTACCCGGAGCCACTATTCTTTATACTCCCAAAGAAGATTCCACTTTTTAGGATCGGCTGCAGACAACCTGCTAAAGATTCCTCAAACTTTTGTTCCAGCACGCCCGCCTACGATTACGCGCCGAACCCGGATAAACAATGGATCCTCCAAGTCACGCAGAAGATGCAGCCGATCCACAAGCAGTTCACGGATCTGCTGATGACCAAGCGGCTCCAAACTCTGCAGAGCGTGGACGACGCAGTGGACAGGGTACGAATGATTCATGCACGGTTTCAACCACGTTTCTGGAGACACGTATATTAATCCAATCGTTTGCCACGAACGCGTGACGAAGAGTCAGGGAATGACTGAACGGTCGCTTCGCCGAAACGGCGATTTATTTTCATGACCATGCCCGTGCCTGTAGATCTACCAAGAACTGAAGGACCTCGGGGAGCTGGACAACACGTACATAATATACACGTCCGACCACGGGTACCATTTGGGCCAGTTCGGGCTGATCAAAGGGAAGAGTTACCCGTTCGAGTCCGACGTGAGGGTGCCGTTCCTCATCAGAGGGCCTGGGATCGAGCCTGGCACCATGTAAGCTTATTATTACTTCGATTCCGCGTAGGATGAGCTGCACTCTCGATTTCTCGGACTCGCCGTGCTCGGAAGCGATCGTTAAAGTCGCTAGGGAGAACTAGTAGCGCAAATAAATCAGCGATCCCGAGGTCGGTCAAGTGACGTGAAGAGGCGTTAGGTTGTACGTCACGCGGACGGTTGAATAGTCACCGTCAGCCGCGGGTAGATACAATTTAGTCAAATTGATTTACTGGCACGGCAGGATTTACAGGGACGTTGAACGTCCAGGTTTTCGAGCCTCCCCGTGCTCCGTAGCTTGCCATTTTGCACGATCAATCTAAATCATCCTGCCTGCTCAACGAGCCTCTCTTCGACATTGTTGTACGATCAACGGACGATTGCACGGTGCGTTAACACGAGCGGAGGTATACTAATCCCTCGTCCCGTAAATTTGCCGCGGACAGGGGGCGAGCGGAAAAGCGCGCGCGGTAATTTCGGCCGATGAGCGTGTGGCGGTCGCGTGTTGCATTTAAACCGCAACGATGCGCAGTTTAGCCAGCGTGAAACGTATATACGATCCACCCGCTCCCCCAGCATCGCCCGGTAAGATTTCACGGCAATAAATAGAGCACTCGCGCGTAAGTGGCTGTTGTCTGGCCGTCTCCTGGAATTACGGTACCGTGGCCTGCCACGGCCAGCCGCGAAAGCTCGATAAATTATATCCAGCCTGGCCCGAGCGGGCGACGAAAAAACAGCTGGTAACTGAGACGGCCCACACCGATCGCTTGCCCAACTACCGTGCGAACGCGGGCCCGCGACCATTCGCGTATAAATTGAACCGCGCGAGGATGTGCCTGTTATAAACATCGCCGTTAGATTAATGGCACCCGCGGCGCACACTTCCGCGTCCACTCTTCCTCGCCTTTTCCCTCCGCCCTCGGGATAGGGATTTAATAAACGGCGCCGCGGTTCTATCCGAGGGAGACCGCTTCGCGATCCGAAAAATTGCGATGCGGCATCCGGACGAGGTCCGAGGACTCGTGGATGGGGGCGATAGGGGTGATAAGGGCGATCCAACCCTCCTGCGAGAAGGGAGCTAAAATGGAATGCCATTGCTTTTGGCGGCAGAACAAAATGTCAGAGGGGGGGGCGAGCTTGTTTGGCTCAGAGAGACGGACATATTGCCACTGGCAGATTTTCAAGATTACGGTTTTTCAGGTCATCGATGCTTCGTTTAATGGAGTCGTGCTCCCATTCGGGGGATTGTGTAGGTGGTGCTTCATCGTTGGTGTGTTGTTCTGCTGCTAAATGTATGCGAGGATTTGTTGGGGGTATCGGTAAACGGTATCATTAATCGTGGGATGTTGCGGGGATTGGATATGAATGGAAGGCAAAACGGGAAGACTCGGGAAAGTGAGATGTCGGAAAGCGTGCTTTTATTCGCCGCCTGGTGTTTACCCCGAAAGGGGACGTGCTCCGATATTGGATTACGATAAAGCATCTATATGACGTTGCAGCGTGGACGACATAGTTTTGAACATCGACTTGGCGCCGACGTTCCTGGACATAGCCGGCGTCGAGACGCCGCCGCAGATGGACGGTCGTTCTTTCAAGAAACTTTTTCAGAAGTGAGTCACTCTTTGCCAATTTTCCTCTGTTAACCGCGTCGTACGTAAAACGTCAAATTTTCGGCGAACAAAGACTGCCAAGGATATTCCAGCTACTCTATCGACTCCGGGGCGAAAGAGAGGAGTCGAGGTGACATCGAGGATATTAAAAAGAACTAATCCCTGTTGCAGTAAGCACGGAAGAAGGTCGAAATTCAAGTGGCCAGATACTTTCCTGATCGAGTCCTCCGGCCGTCGGGAGACCCCAGAATCGATCGCTGAGTCGAAGGCGAGGGAGGCAAGGAGGCAGAACGCCACGCTTGCGAAACAGCACGCGAGCACAACGCCGGAAGAGGAAGAGGACAACACAGCCGATCCGGAGATCGAGCACGAGACTGAGCATCGATTTCTGGAGAACGACACCGGCAGCGACCAGGACATCTCCGAGGACGAGGACTTCGAGGACTCGATCATCGACGATTCAAGTAGCTTCCTTTTATTCCCCCCCTTCTCTCGTTCCCAAACGGAATAGCGAACGGTAAACCTGTACCCCTTTATTGCACACGGTTCCCTCCACCTCCAACGCGATTTCTACGTCCAGGAAGCCGTAACACTTTACGCTGATGCCGCGCTGACCTTTTCGCGGCAATAAAGCCACTCTTCGCTTCGAGAGCCGCAATCTCGCGTTACGATCCAATCTTTCAATGGAGAAATTACCTTAAGTACAGATCCGCGGAGTTGGCGACGGGATTAAGCGGACGGCAAGTTCTGGGAATTGAGGCGAGTCGAAACACCGCGGAGTAATCGAACAGTTTAACCGAGGATGCCGCGTGTACATCGGATTTCACGCTAGCGAGCCATAATCGCGGCTAACTAAGTAAATCAAGCCATCCGGAGGAAGGATTACGCCCGGAATTAAACTCGATGTCCGACGATGAACTCTGATAGACGTTTCGCGAGCGTCTCCCATAGAATCCCGGGGCGTAAAGTTTAAATTAACGCGGCACAAAAGAAGCAGCGCGGAGCTCGCGCTACGCGGAGGGTCTCGGGGCCATAATTGAAGCTCGCGGTTAGCTAAAATGAATTCCCATTCAGCCGGTCTGGATTATCGCGATAAAAGGGGCCGGAATCCCCCGGTTCGAGCATAAATCTCCCGGGGGTTTCGGCCAGGATTTACGCAGCGATCACCGTTAATCCCATTTTATTGGGCCGTGCTCCCTTCATAAAGCCCCCGCGTCACTTTCGTTCTCGTTTGGAACAGCCGGGGCTATAAACGAGGTCGTTCCGCGGGCCGAGAGTTAATATTCCCAGTGGAACGAGGCCCGTGGCGAGGATAGCCGCGAGTACACCGTGAAACCCTGATCCTTTTCAGACGCCGATCCGCATCTGGACAACAGAGTCCACCCGGTGCATCCCGCCACGTTCTCCTCGAAGCACGAGCGGCTGGCGATCGAGTGCTCGCGGCCAGAAGCCCAGGCGAATTGCGTGCTGGGCCAGAAGTGGCGTTGCGAGAGAGATGGCCATCGTTGGAGAAGGCATAAGTGCAAGTACGCCGCGCCCCCGCCGAGGGTTTCGAAGAAATGCGCCTGCTTCACGCCTAACGGGGTGGTCTACACCAGATTGGAGTCGAACGATTACGATAGCCATCGGTACGGCTTCGGCAGGGACAGGAGGCCGGGGGACATGTACACGGACATGGCTAGATACTTTGCCAGAAGAGGTACGCATCGAGCTTTGCTTAATCGTCCGTGATTCTTCGTCATCGTTATCGTTCGTGATTTTTCTCAGGCAAACGGGACGTGTCAGGCAAAGCTGGTGCAAGTGAAGATGTCTATCGAGATACCAACGTGGACGATGATGATAGCAATGACGATGACCGAGACAGGCGCGCTATTGACGAAGAGGACGACGAGGACTTCTTTCAGGAATTGAACAGCCTCGCGGAGGACGTGAGGAGGGAGTATACGAGTTTGGTTTCTAGGTAAGACGGTTTAGAAAGCTACCGATGCGTTCTGTGATAAACAACAGGTGTTTCATGGAAACGTGTGTCAGGAATAGGATTAATAACCGCACGTCGTACGGCGAGGAGCTGGAGTTTGATAATTTGAACGATTACGACTACTCGATGGACGACTTTGATACCAGTTTGGACAAGGCAGTGAAGGGTCGCCTGAATATTGAGGATGTAGTTAAGAGGCACAGGAGGGTTCGAAGAGGCACCACGAAGAAAGACACCGTGGAACATGTTACGAAGATCATGGAGAGTATAGAGGAGGAGTTGGACGATTTGAAGGTACTCCTGACTATGGGCATTATCGTTACCGTAGAAGGAGTGTTATTTAATCGTGTCTAAAGTTGTTATTGTGCTGTATAGGAGACGCAGGCTCGCCAATCGGAGACGCGACGAACGTTGCCACCAAAATGCTCGGTGCTCCCGCAGGGTGGGGTGAATTGTTCGGAAACTGTGTACCAGGACCCGAACGAATGGCGCATTTCGAGGCGAGAAATCGAGCAGCAGATTCGAGACATGAGGATGCAGCTGGAAACTTTGAAAGTGAGTCCCAGAGACGGGTGTTTTATTCATCTCACGAGGAACTATCTATCCCATGTGTCCCTTCCAGGAAATACGTCGTCATTTGATGATCAAGCGACCTCACTTCATCGCCGACACTGAGGAAGCTGCTGGGGATGCGAAAGATCCCCACAAACCGCACCACCATCCCTCCAAGAACCACGTGAATCGTCACCACAAGAAACACGATCACGCTAATACTATTAATCCTATCACTACCACAGCTCGCTCCACTTTGAAGGCGAAGGAGGTCACAGAACAGAGATCTGCGCCCACGGAGACTACGGAGAAACCCAGATCTACCGTTACCCTTGCGGACACTACCGATACCGATTCGATCACTACAACAGAAACGACAGCCACGACGTTGTCGATGACCACCAAGCCGAAGAAGATCCCCCGCCGCCAGAAAGTAAAAGACTCGCCCAGCAATCGAACGGAAGTGGAGGACGACAAGCCTCAAAGGCGCAGGAAGGTGCACCATCATCGCAGAAACAATACGCTGTTCACGAATAGCGTCCACGACGAAGTGCCGACGGTGAACGTCACCGAAACCGTGGAAACCACCGTGACTACGCAAAGCACGGTGCCTAGTCAGAGGCATCAGTACCACCAGACTAGGTACACGACTCTGCCAACCACCACGGTGAAAGAAACAACGATTCAGAGGGAGTCGTCCAGCAGTACTGGGACTACGAGTGGCTTCACCAAGGAGACTACAATGGTGACAGATGCGCGAACAGCATCGACAGAGTCACAGACCTCTGGCTTGCCAGAATCGACAGAGTCGGAAAGGACAACTCCCGTTATGTCCAGAACGACCACCGAAAGCCGATCCAGAACCGTGTCGTTGCTTAGCACTGTGGCCACGACAGCCATGACGACTCCGGTTACAGTTAGCCCGACGAGGAAGTACCCAAAGGTGCAGAAGAATAGGACGACGGGAAATCTTGGGCCTTCTAGGATAGACGTGACTATTTTGGAGTCCCCTGATAGGAAGAACAGGCAAGGTTGGTAGTCGGTAGTACCTACATGGATTGGGAATTGATGATGCGGAAGCATGGATTTATCTGTTTTCTTTTCGCGACAGAGGTGATAGATATAGCGAGCAATCGGCGGCTACCACCGATGCTGAACAGCCCCTTAGAAGCCCGCCACAAGTGCTACTGCGAGCCCGACTCGTTTACCAAGAAGGACGAGAAGGAGATCGCCAGGGAGGAGAGGAGAAGACTGAAGGAAGAGCGATTGAAGAAGAAGGAGAGGAAGCTGAGGAAGAAGACCAAGCTCGAGAAGGAATGTTTGACAGAAAAGATGAACTGCTTCGAGCACGATAACGACCACTGGCGCACCGCTCCCTTATGGAGCGCGGGGCCATTCTGTTTCTGTATGAACGCCAATAACAACACCTACTCGTGCATCCGTACCATTAACGCGACGCATAATTTCCTCTACTGCGAGTTCACTACCGGTTTGGTCACTTATTACAATCTGAGGATCGGTGAGTGTGTCGTTTGTATCCTCGGCTACGCGCTCCTTGGAACGAACTGATGGTAATCAGTGATACGACCTTTTCTCTTCATTCAGATCCGTTCGAACAATGGAATAGGGTGTCCTCCCTGACGACCGCGGAGAGATCTTATCTCCACGATCAATTGGAGCACCTGAAGGGCTGCAAAGGTACAAGAGACTGTACCGTCGGTGGCGCGAGGGAGGCACTGCCGCAGCCACAGCAGCACCAGAGATTGATCTCGAAGAGGAAATACGCCAACACGTTCGGTAGGTGTTCGTCGCCTGATACGCGATTGATTACGCGTCATTCATATTGTTTATTTCATGTTGTTCATTTCCATAGAGGATATGTTTGTACCGTCAGCTTTGCAAATTATTCGTGAAAGTGAACTTGGTAGTCCGCCTAATAAGAGACGAAAAAAGTTGCAAAAGTAAGTAGCCCTCGAACAGCCTGACACTGCCCACGATATATCGAAGCAACGATGAACGTGATTACTATTTAGGATCCGATTGTCGTTTGTTTAACGCGCCTCTTTCTTGTTGAACAGTGTTTGGAACAGACGCAGCAGAAGCTGGCAAAGCAGTTGGCGACATCACCAGGACGAGGTGAACTTACGGCGGCACAGACATCAGTACTGACCTGGGCCATTTCGTTCCCCTTTGAACCTATTGCCGAGGATGGATGCGCGACGCATTGCCTTAGATGTATATTAATTTTCGCGGATGCATTTAACGACGTAATTTATTTAGTGATATTTAATTGATGAACGGAAACGTGATATTTAATCGACAGCGTTTTTGATTCCATTAGACGTCCACGGTCGGGTGCGCGCCGTGCATATTTTTAATGCTACTTTTCACGTGAATATACGATTATTGCGACTGGTCGGCGAGCAAGTCCCGCGTGTATTATATGCGTTTCGTTAGAGCACGTAAAGAGGAATGAGAAAACGATCTAAACGACGATCCTTTTTTTACTTAATAGCAGATATTTTTTATAATAATTTATTTACTCTCGTCTCTTTAGGTCTTTGTACGAGGAGCGAATAACTTTTATCGACACCTGCCTAATGAGATTTAGGGCAATATTGAGACCTCGATTGTCGCGGGGCTAGTAACGATGCTTCCTCGCGAAGTGAATAACCGATACCCAGTAGCTTTCTAGACAATAGACTGTCCAAGGAGAAGGGAAGCATTTTAAGTATTCGTCTATCGCATTAGGACAGCTCGAATCCGGGGACTCGCGACTATGGACTGATACGCACAACGAATGAACGAACACAATAGCAAACATCATTCTGCCAAACGCCTATTTCCCTTTCTCGCAGCAATCCCTATATATTCGTACATCCGCCGAACTTTTATCCCACCGAAGCTGCCGTTCATTTGATTTCTCTATTGCCTTTAAGCGACAACAAATTGCAGAGTCAAAACGCTCTTACAACGCACTGCCACAAAATCTCTTACAATCATGACAGCCAATCTCTATTAACGTCTTTGACAAAAAGTAAATCCAGCCACTGTCTAAAGGTATGCAATGCTAAGACTGTATATACTTCTGTGAAACTAAAGGAGCTTTTAACGCCATTTACTCTGTGCGATCTCCTATCTCGATAGAAACAGTACGGGATCTTTTGTGATTGCTACACCCAACAATATCTCTGTTACATTAAATGAAATGCTGATGGATCTGTGTATCTAACATCAATAAATTCGGGGATTCACTAAATATTACGCAGTTGCTTCATCGGATGTAAAAAGAAGTTTTAGACAATATCCAATCTTTCCTCACATAAACTATATATTGTTTACGTACAAGAGCTAAATGATCGTCTCCATTAGCATTTTATTTTTTTACAAGTATATGTCTGTGTTATGACCTAGGTTCTCAGTTAGTATTCTGAGAGTATCTTCATGATTTTCAAACTAAAGCAATGTATTGAAATCAATCGAAATAAACAAGTAAATACTGTCCAGATGATAACTAATATATCATTCATTTCAGCACTAAAGCGGGGGCCCAAAAATAAATAATATTCAGTAATCGTTAACTTTATATTTTTCGTACGTTTTCATAGCTTAAATACATAGAAGATATGGAATTTTGTGGGAAACAATTATTCACCGTAAGTATAATTCCGAGTTCATTTAAGAAAATTAAAACTCAATATCAATATCAAAATCTTCGTTATCATCGAAAATACTTCGCGCATCTTTTATCTCTGTTACATTCTTGCCACGAGAATTATCCTCCTCGCCAATGATAGCGTTACTTGGCATAGCATCGACTGTATCTCCAATTTTAAAGTCATCATCTTTATCCCCATTATCGAAACAGAAATCCTCTTCAAGATCATTTTCGCAATAAGTATTAGTAATGGTATAATCGTTCTGTGAGCATTCATGTTCGGTCTCATTATATCGGCACTCAGAATCATGATACTCTTTGGAACAATGATTCGTATCGTCTGAAGTTTTGGAATTGCAACATTGGATCTGTTTAGGCGTAGCCAAATATTTCGCCCATTTGTTTTCAGCTATATCTGATCTAGGCTGTCGATCGGAACAGTCATTGTGATAGCTACTACAATTCGCATCATCGCCCATCTCAAAAGATGCATTACCTTCGTTTCCATACGCTTTCATGGAATTTAATGATTGAACCTTTATGCGACAATCTTTCCCTGATCCTTGGAAAAAAACCTAGAAATTCGAAATGTCCACTACTACCTAACACCTCCGCTACTTCATCTGATTACACCAAGAATTATCCTTTATTTCATATTATCACGGAAATTCAGCGAAGAACATTTTCATTTCGTGAATAATTATAAACTCACCCGCCCGAGGAACTGCTTTACGTTGCACACTTTGCATTGCCATTTCTTTGCCTTCTTCATTATGTGGACCTGGAAAGGAGGCAGTGAATAATGTATTAGAAATTGTTCGTCAGTGCTGCGATTTTAATGGATAATGTGTATGGAAATTACCTGATACATTTTACACGAGGAACAATGCAAAACATTCATTTCCTGCGGCATTATCACACACTTTTTAAGTTTTCACTGAGGAAAGAACACCACACGACCGCAAAAGCTGTTATAGTTTAAACGCTGGAATGCGCGGGAATTTCGAAACTATTTGAAACTTCGGTGACACGAGTTGCTACCCAGTGTAGCCACCAGAGGCAGTGTAGCCAACTCAGATTTTTGAAAATACGTAGAGAAAAGTTCAACATTCCGTAGAATTCCGTAGACCCCCCTTTGAAAAATCCGTTGATCTATGGATTTTCTTCATAAGTGTTTAATTATTACATGTATGAAAGAAGCTAATTCCCTTGCTCATGGAAACCGTCCTTTCCCAAATCCTTTCTAGATCCTCAAAAAAATTATTGTCACAACAAATATTCACAAATTACAAAAAAAGTTCACGTGCAAAAGTTGTGAAATGGACTTTTACTAATTCCACTTCAGTACAAGAGCTTTTCCCAAAAATAATGTTTCCCCGAAAGTCGTTTCCGCCAAAGACTTTCGTCCCGACGTAAATTCACGAAAAGGAATTAAAAAAGTTCACATGCAAAGATTCTGAAATCAAATTAAACAGTAAATGATTTCTTTAATTACAATCAGAATCTTTTGTTTTATCATTTAAATCATGAAAAAGGTAAAAAAATCCGTAGATTTCAGTTTACAATCCGTAGATCCGTAGATAAAATAAAAAATCCGTAGATCTACGGAAAAATCCGTAGGGTTGGTAACACTGACCAGAGGGCAATAAAATTTTGGCGCAAAGGTATGATTGGTTCGCAAGGAAACCACTTCCGGTACTTCCGGTCAGTTGAAAAGTTTCGGCTTGTATCACGAGTTTGTTAATAATAAGCGAATAATGCACGAATCTTTTGCATATTTGGAAGATAAAAGCGGTAAGATCTTGCACGTTTATTTAGAATAAGTTTGGGGAGAGAGTAAACGTTTGAACATCCATATTATTTAAACGTTTGAAACATCGCGATTTGTACAAAATACGACGATTACCTCCTCTTACAATTGCATTAAAAAAATAGATGTTCAATTTTCCTTTTTCTTTATTGTTTTACACTTTTCGATTAAATACATATAAAAAAGAGTTGCTTAATGTACACCAAATAATATACAATTATTGAAAATCAATTTTACAATTGGGTAAGGCTGCGATAAGTTCCTTTCGAATGGAGTCCTTATCCTTGATGTACGGTAAGCCTTGAATTTTTAATGTTTTCAAATTTCTGTAAAACGAATGTATATTTTCAGTACAGCGACTCCTGTTTTATATTTACTCTGCCAGTGTTAGTACATAATTACGTACTTCAGCACTTTTAAATCACGTAGACCTTCGTCGTCGATACTTTTGCAACCAACAAGTTCCAAATTTGTTAGCGTTTCTTTAATAACTGATAGCAACGGTATAGCCTCGTTAGTGATGTATCTACAGCTCTCGAGTTTTATCTCTTTTAATTCTTTGCACCCCTCTAAAGTAACAATTTAAATGAACAAGTGCGATCGTACTATGCTTTTTCATCGCATATTAAAACAACCGCAGCACTGACCAAAGTATGGAAACCCTACGTGACTTATTCCAGCGTTATTAGCATCAACAGCTTCGATGCGACGAGTGTGCCCTTGAGATGATAACACATTATAATCTGTTAACAGTTCAGGAGCATCTTTCCATCTAACAAATGCCCCATTTTTCAAAAGCCACTCGGCGCAAGCTAGATCAGGTCCAATTTCCTTTATGCGATCCTCATCGACTCTTGAAACAACAATCTCTATGTATTCAAAACCGTTCGCTTCGTGCTTTGAAAACAAAAGAACAATGCGTTACTGCTGTACCTATTGAATATTAGAGTAAGCCAGTAGAAAAATGATCTCCTTTGATTGCCTGCACTTTGGGAAGCTACAAACCCTAATCTGTTTAAAGTCTGAAATTAAAGAGTATAGTTACAACCTCCCGAAGGGTATAGGACAAAGATATTTTATTTTAGCCATACGTGAATTGCCATTGTTTATTATTTAATACTTTCGCGAACGCCTGGTATCGCTTGATATCGTTTATTAACGTTTCACATCTCTGCCCTAAGAGATTATGTAAATTTCCAAGGGACGAAATTGCGAACGTCCCGGCAGATGGCGAAAAACTACCTCAATTGGTAACAAAATTTTTGCAAAAAGATAAGCAGTAGTTTGCTAGAAGACTTGTTAGGTAAATTCAAGTGACGCAATTGCGCGTAATGTACGCGGGAAGTTCCAGAGCGTGACTGTGCGAAAAGAATTTTAATATATATGATTTGCAGCGATTACGAAACTTCAGTAGAAATTGTTTGATACAGATGTCAGCGACGAGCAGTGTTTCTGCCGGCTGTAGTTTCTACGTTATCCGTAGTCTCTGGTATTTCATAATTGTATGTGCCGCCGGTTTGAAGAGTCAAAACAAACCTGTGTGTTTTCGCACAGCAGTGATTACATTTAGGAGGATTGTATACCAAATTGAAGCGACATGAGTCGAAGGAAAAGAGCGAAGGTTTGTTTTCCTCTGCTTTTCACTCCACTCTTAATTTTCTACAGCATCAAAGACATGCTTGACGGAAATATTTCTCTAATGAATATTTCGAAGGAAACGATTTTTAAAAGATTCCCCGTAATATGAATCAAGTGTTTGTTTCCCTGCGTTCCTTGACGTAGTGTTAAGCGAGAAGACCAGGTTCTGCGTTAAAAATAAATCGCACGCGTTTACAATGACTGGTCGCCTATTGTAAATAAGTAGACTAGGTTATGTTTCGATTAAACGGATTATTTCTTGTTTATATCACTTTGTCAGCAATCGTGTGCATGCTGTTTTGTATTCGAATTAAATATGACACGTGTCGATGATTAGAAATGCATTTTACGCAACTTTTAATTCATAAATGGCTGTAGAACTTTTTAACCTGTACGTCAAAGAAAATTTGCGTGCCTCATAAAGCTTTGTTTACCGGGAAACTGTAAGTGGAAATATTTGCGATCAGGTGGAGTACAGGGAAATGGAAGAGAAATATAATCAGTTGGAAGACGAAAATGCTTCTGACACATCGGAGAAATCTAAAACAGGACTGGTTACACCAGAGAAGAAAGTAGCGCCGGAGGTGAAGAAAGATATCGATAGTACCGTACCGCCATCTGCTCCCGCATCTTCTGCGCCGAAAGTCGAAGTGAAGGAAGAAGACGATCAGGATAGCGACCACGAAGATCCGCACGGTATACATATTTCTTCTCGGAGGGTTATTTCGTTTCGAACAGAGAAGACACGTAACGTACATTTTGGTTGTAGTAAAAGAATTACTTAACGGTTTGGAAGGGGCAGCGTTTCAAAGCCGTCTTCCATTCGATAAGCTGACATCTACGGAAGCAGCTTGTTTCCCGGACGTTTCTGGTGGCCCACCGCAAACTCAGAAAGTTTTTCTTCATATTAGAAACAGACTTGTACGTCATTCAACATCATACATCTAATATTCATTGACTGTTTCCATCTCTACTTTTTACCTTCCCTTTCATTTTAGCTGCAATTGTGGCTCGAAAATCCCAAGCAACAGTTGCTAATCGAAAATGCTTTGCCGGGAATAGAATCACCTTACAACAGCGACACTGTGTTAGCGCGTAGAATTCACGCGTTTTTGGAAAGACACGGTTTCATCAACTTTGGTGTATTCAAGCGTCTCAAGGTAATATATATTAAATATATTTACTTTCTGTGCTATTCAGATTTTTGTATATTATATATAAATTTGAATTGTTTATTACAGCCATTACCTACTAAAAAGTTAGGTAAAGTAATCGTAATTGGAGCAGGCATTGCTGGCTTAGCTGCAGCTCAGCAGATGCAGCAATTCGGGTTGGAAGTAATTGTGCTCGAAGCGAGGGTAATTATTAATTCAAATATTATTCCGCGCCTTTTAAAATGTCACGTTTTAAATATATTTCACCGCTTTGTAGGACCGTGTTGGTGGTCGTATCGCAACGTTCCGTAAATCTTCGTACATAGCCGATCTCGGTGCTATGGTGGTTACAGGTTTAGGCGGGAATCCCGTAACGACGCTTAGTAAACAAATTAATATGGAGCTGCATAAAATTCGACAGAAGTGCCCTTTGTACGAAAGCGACGGCCAAACGGTTAATATAATCATTTCTTTACGAGCGCAATAACGATAAAGTGTTTTAAAAGGACGCTTATCTCGAACATTTTTACCATGGACAGGTTCCGAAAGATAAAGATGAAATGGTTGAAAGGGAGTTCAACAGATTATTGGAGGCAACGTCGTATCTTTCGCATCAATTAGATTTTAATTACGTGGGTAGCGCGGGATCGGGAGGTCAGGGTGGCAATACGCGGCCCGTGTCCTTGGGTCAGGCATTGGAATGGGTGATACGTTTACAAGAACAAGGTGTTAAACAACGCCAAGTGGCCCATCTGCGTTCCGTGTTGTCGCTTCAAGGACGACTTATCACAAATCAACATAGGGTACGTATCCTTGGCACCTGCCTCTCGAAGGTCTACGAAGCGAATGTTATTAAGACCAGCGATGCTGTTTACAGATGATAGCGATCATGGACCGTCTGGTGGAGCTGAACAAACAGTACAAAGAAATGACCGAAAGTAAGTTGCAGACGCGCGACATCACCCAAGAATTTGTGCTTCGCTCGAAACTACGCGACGTTCATAATGCTTGCAAGGTATGGCCGGTAGCAGTGTTTATGCAACTGTGATACTCACCGGTGTATTATATGTCACATATTTTCTATGTACCAGGAGTGGGATCAGCTCGCGGAGCAGCAGAAGGAAATCGAAGCGAAACTTCAGGAGTTGGAGGCATCTCCTCCGAGGCAAGTCCTACGCAATACTTCCCATCGCTTGCCGAACTTGGCGTATTAAATTTTTATTGCTACACGAAATTGTATTCTGTTCACAGTGATGTGTATCTGTCTTCGAAGGATCGTCAGATACTGGACTGGCACTTCGCAAACTTGGAATTCGCCAACGCGACCTCGCTGTCGAACCTGAGCCTGAAGCACTGGGACCAGGACGACGACTTCGAGTTCACCGGCAGTCATCTTACAGGTGAGTCATCCATCGCTCTGCTACATAAACGAATACTTTGTTGCGTTGAATTGATGGTTTGCTCTGCTCGCGAGCGCGATGCGAGCCCGGTTGCATCGCGGGCTTAAATTGGCTGCGATTATTGCCGATAGTTACGCGTCGTTGGTCGAGGCGCGTTTAGCACGCGAAAACATTCTAATTTCATGCGGCGTGCGTGATTCGTGGAATATTCCCGGTTCGCCGGTAACGCGTACACGGCATTATATCGACGTTCTCGAGAAATTGCTTAACCAGCCAGTAGATGGTATAGATAACGGGTGAATTATTCGCGGGTTGCATCTCCTTTACGGGCGTCGGATAGTCTCGCGCGGTCTGTGCCCGGTGCGGTTGACTTTATCAACCTTATTGAAAGTCGATAGCATGAGATTCCGTGTAGATAGTCGTTCGTATCCCCTAACCGATCGGTTACCAGAGTTCTCATTATGTGAAATTATACTATGATCATGGCGTGTAGCCGTGCTCGGGCCTACTAATGCGTTAACAAAAACGAAGGCGACGGGAAATATGAGCGTAGATAATCAAGCGGTTTCGTATTTTACCCTGTCGAGGAGGGCTCTGTTCACCGCCGTTAACGGTGTGGCTTACTATCCCCTCTAATCGTTTACCCCAAGTATTTACATTAAACAACTAAAGCTCTTCGGGAATAATTGGCATTCCGATACCACTGCGCAAGATAGCGCAGTTAAAACTGCTAGCGACTTCCGGATGTAATCTCTACTACCTCCGTCAGGTTCTCGAGTAGACACTGATATCAAAGTGCTACCAAGTTCAACCTGCTCGTATCCTGATATCAAATCGTTAACTCGGTCATTTCTCAACCAGAAACGACCTTTGTATATGCGTTAAAGCGCGAGTTAAACCGTACTGCCTTCAGCAGGTGCAACACACGCCATAGCAGTATATTTCCTCGTCCTTTACGAGCGCAATGATTAAACTTCCGCGAGGGGTTCTTGCCCAATCCTCGGCTATTCCCAGAGATCAAACTATCTCATCTTCTTCCAATTAACGGGGTAAACGTAGAATCGAGGCGATACATCAGTGTCTCGTTAGATCCCTGACAAAGGTCCTTCCCGGAGTCCTCCGACGCTTTTAATTGGAAAAATCGATGGAAGTGAAAGCTCCCGATGGGAGCCTGGTGCGGAACAATGTCCGACGTGAACGAACGGTAAACGCGGCGTTAACAGAGGACACTCGAGCGGCGTGTACGGTTCAAGGTGGACGTTGCTGGACGTTTTGTATCGGCGGACCGTAACCCAGCGGAATAACGTGCTCGCGTGTGTCGCTACCGCGAAGTGCACTCGACTGGCAGTGAACGAACGGGACCGGTCGAGTCCAGCTCGAGTTCCAATATTGCTCCGACGTCGGCGTCGTTCCCCGAGCGACGCAGTCGAGTGCACAGCGCGCGAGCGAGCGAGTTTATTCTCCTCCTGGCACACGTTGAAACAAGAGACACGCGAGATCCCACTACGTTCTTACGCGCGGCCATGGTGGTCAGGCTCGAAATTAAAGCGATGCCCACGGTCCATGACTGACGTGCATCGATGATCATGACGGTCCGCCCGCAGCTTCTTCCCGGCGATTAATGAGATGTAAACGATTTAACGCTAAATTAAGCACAACAATAGGCAGTCCGACGAGTCCCCCGCTGGAAAGTTGGGCCCCGAACGCCGGATCCCCCGATGTAATCGGTTTCTCCGCCGTGCCACGGACTCTTCGCGGTCCTCCTCGCCGCTTTACGGACCATCGGTTCCTTCCCCGTCTCCAAACGAATCCCGCTCCAGGGTTAATAGTCACTGGCCGAGAACCGTTTAAGCTGAGATATTCTTTCGGATACGTTTTCTCTTTGAATGTCGCCTCCTCTAGCCTCCTCTAGTTCTCTCTAGACCGTTAGAGAAGTTTCTCCAGAACGTTTCTAGAGAACGTTAAGGGCTCCCTCGGCTGACTTTGCGTCTCGACGGCCATCACGTACTATCTGTCGTACGAATTCGTTTTTTTCTTCTCTTTCGAATCCCAAGATGTCCGAGACGTCAGGGGAGGCAGACTCAGCAGAGTCACCCCAGGGTCGAACGGTCGTTGTTCATCGTTCGTTTTCATCTTGAATGATGGCAGGAATGCTATCTCTTTTGATACCGTGTTTTCCGTCTCGGGCCGAGGGGTCCGTCGCGACATGATCACGTCGGACAACACTTGGCACTAAAATTCAGGAATGTACACGGACTCGTATTCCTCGCCGTCTCCAACGATCTCTTCCCCCCACCTCCTCCGCCCGGGATCGGTCGTATAATAGAGCGTTACCGAGCTTTGTTTGCGAGCGAGGACTGGGCGCGTCGTCGGTGTTTTTCGGTCGTTCGTTGTCAGTCTCTCCCATTGGTAGGACGAAAACGTAGGCAGCTCGATATTATGCGCGTATATACGCGCGTGTACAAGCCGAGATGGAGAGCTGGATACGAGGGCCGTGAAGGGGGCCGGGGATGGGCCATTTACGACGTATCGAAGACTTCTATACCGTTCGTTGACTCCGATCGTCGCATTCCACGCCATCCGCGTGTCGCTACCAAAATTATATTGTCGTAAAGTTCGACTTCACGCGCACCTCAGCAATCCCCCCCCCTCCCCCCCCCCCCACCCCCCAACGACAGACCTTATGGAGGGTTACACGACACGGTTACATCCGTTCGTGCGCCGAATGAACGCCCTCGGACCGCGGTCCGCGCTCTTTCACGGCAAACTTTTCATCGAAATCCAAGCTGGCTATAATTGCGAGAGCATAATGCAGCGTCAGCTCCCTCTACTGATCGGGAAACTTCGATTGTGTCGTCACTCAGCAACTTCCAAGGCGCACCGTAGCGGTTGTAAAGCGCTCCAGTCTACTATCCTTCGAAAACATCACGATTTTCCAGTGAAATTTTACTGCGTCCCATAAAAGTTAATACCAGAGGAGCCGTGACTCGTGAGCTCACGGGCTACGAATTCGAACTCGAATCTCCTGGTTCTTAAGGATGTTCGGAGCGACGGTGAGCGGAGTCGGAACCGAAAGGAAATATCTAAACAGGGATCGGTGCATTACAGTACCATCGTGCCCATCCACGTTCGGGGACGAAGGAATCCGGACTATCTAGGCTCGAATAATTCCCCTAGCCGAGATCGAAATCGGGATCGTGTTAAGGATCGCGTTGCTCGGGGTGCCCGGCCACCAGGCCTGACCACGTTTCGTATTTCCCAATATAACGTCGGGCCGGCAGGAAATTTACGAACGGAGAATATCAGGGAATATACAGTCCCGGGTGCGCCTTAATGAGCTTTCGCTTTCGATCTCCGATCGATTCCAACGATGTTACCGAACTGGGCCCTGGAAATAAACGGGGGAGGGAGGGAGGGAGGGAGGGGGTTGGGGCGTCGGTTCTGGCCGCGGCCGTTCCTCGGCTCATTTGGCGAAGCCAGGCTCCTCTCCTCTCCCCTCTCGCTCACCCGAAAAAAGTGTAAAATAGAACGTGTCGAAACGCCGCATCGCGTCGCGTCGGCCAGTGTTTTTTTCGGAAGGGGGTGCCAACGGCGGACGGGGCCCCGGATCGCGCCGAGCGTTTCCCCGGCAGGACGAAAACGTAGGCAGCTTTAACATTAGTCGGGCCGAGGGCTGGATGGTGCAGAGGGGGCCCCGAGTGGTAATTTACGAGGTATCGAAGACCTTGTACACTCCTACCCGCCAACGAGCCGGCCTCGCCCCGCGGAATCCTGTCTTGGCCTTAACGCACCGATACCTTTCCCATGACCACTTTCGGCCTATCTGTGCACACCGAGCGAGGAGCCTCTGTACACAAGGAGAGGCGACGGGCACACGTACTGCCGCTGGCTCGGCGTTTCTGTGCCTTTACCATTTACAGTGCTCCCCGTGTCGGCGACGCGGTAGGGTACCTTGTCGATGTAGTCTATCTGGGGCTTACGCTCCTCTTCGGCTCGTGATCCCCGCGATTTCTCTTCTTAACGTCACCTATCCGCCCGTGAAGCGTCAACCGGCCGATTTCTTAGCGCCGGGCATTCCTTTGCCCTCCAACAAATGGCTCGCCGACACGCGTCCTCGGGATTGAGTCCTCCTGCCTCCACGGCACCCCGATACCCTTTCGTCTCGGCCTTTTTACGCTCGCGGTCTATTCTTCTCGATGGCGTGCAGATTTGTTTTCCCGGCTGATTAAGGATACTACGCTTGCATTGGCGTACAGGGTGGGGGTAAATTCGAAACACGATCCGGAAGATTCCTTGCAGAAAAACTTTGTCTTCGGACTATACGAGAAGTTTTTAAATCGGTTTCCTGAAAAACGGAGCCACCTTTGTCGATCTCAACTCGAAGTAATTTCCATCGAATCGAGGGCTCCGATTGGGGGGTCGCTCGGTAGACGGGCGATGATTAAGTCGGTTCCACCGGCACGCAACGTGTCAGCATGAAATGTGCGATTGGAGCGTAATTAGGTCATCTATGGGGGCATTAGATCATGATACACCCGAACGAGAGATAGAGGCTGGCCTGCAGAGCTTCTCAGAATGGTTGATTAATAACGCCAGCCTGGAAAATCGTACGTCCGCCGTGTAATTGAATCGTTCTCGAGACACTCGGCTAACGAGAAAGGCGTGTTCCCTTCAGTCCTTCAATTACCTCTAATCCGCCTTATTTCTCGCGGCGACTTTATTAGTCGTCCACCCTTTCGCCGGTGGAAATGCCCCGTTTCGATGTTTCGCGTGCCGATCGCTGTCCCGGAAATCGTCGAAAGGCGGACAACGCGTCACTCCATTGGCAATTAAGCGTTGCTCGTCTAGCCAGGCACGTGGGTTAATCAACTTCCCAGCGGCTTCGCCAATGTCTGGGATTGTATTTATGCGGGAAGGGCTGGGATGCACTCGCCCCGATAACAAAGCTATGCGAGTATGCGCGCGTAGACTGCGGAATGATGCGTTTAAATTTCCTCGCGGCCGGATCTTCTCGACATCCGGGCGTTAAGTCTTACCTCCGCTCGATAGATGTACTGCAACGTCGTAGAAAGTAACTTAAGGGTCGTGATGTTGTCGAGCCGGCGAATTATTTCCCCGTGTACTTTGTATAACCCGTGTTGCCAATCTGTCATCGCGTATGCCAGCTCGCGCTGCCCATCCCGTGCTCGCGCGTATTTATGCGTGCGCTCCTCGCCCCGACGCGATCCACCAGATATCGCGCGTCGCCCGGCGAGTTATTTCGTACCGAATTTCATTCTCAATTAGACGGGGCCGGCTCATCAATCATCCCCGCAACCTGATTATCCTGCGCAGACGAGATTATCGCCGGCTCGTAGACATAACGAGGTCTCGTAAGATGTCACTCTAGAAGATCGTGGGTGGACAGGACACGAGAAATTGGAGGAAAACTCGTTGCGCCCGTCTGCCACGCTTGTTCAACCCGACGGGGTGATAGGAACGCGCTGATTAGACACTGCCACGATGCTCCTCGTCAGCGGAGCCGCTCGCTCTTCGAAGCTAAAAAACTGCGATGAAAGTGTGTTCACCCGGTCCTCGTCATAATCTCCCATTCCGCATCTGCAATTTGTATCCTCCGTTTTAATTAGACTCGTTCCCGCCCATCTTGATTAGAAGTTCCAGGCTCCTTCCTTACTTACGCTTATTGACCAGTCGAACTGGCGTGCAGCACGGTGTGGGGGGTAACGATGGACTTAAGTTATCCGGGGGTAATTCGAGTGTCAGGGACGGGGGCCTTCCGTGGAGGGCGAGGCTGCATGTGAAATTGGAAAGCGGGGAACTCGAATTGGCATTTGGGCGATATCATATAGCACGCCGACAGTCTTGCCCGGAGTCAGTTCCCTGGGCAGTCGGAGCCCTGCGACCGGTCCCCGTCGCCGCCTAACTACCTCGTATAAATTCGAAGTGCAAAAGTTCGTCCTTAACGCTGGGCGTAATCGTCGAACGATGGGCGTACTTCGTGTTTTCGGTTAATAAGCTTACGCCTCGGCGTCGACCGTCGCCGCTGCATTTTTCAAATTAATGCCCCGGTAATCTTCCCTGACAATCGTTCCGAACGGGGATTACGTGACGGGGTGACCGAGAATGATTAAACGGGGCCCTACGCGTGACGGAGAGAAGAATGACGGTGACCATTATATGTTAATGCCCGGCCACACGGCATACGACGATTACGTGGCCTTCCAGCATCCTTCGCGGTCCATTTGCAGACGGTAAAAACTAGTATCGGCCTCGGCACCGACAGTTTTCGCGGGTATTTATCTTTTCACTTAACAGCCGTGGCGATGATGTCTGTTTTCGCACGCGCCTCCTTCAGGCTAACGTAGTGCGTCAGTCCCCGCTATCTAGCTAAGTAGTTAAACGTCCTCCTTGAAAGCAGATATTTCTCAAAACTTCTTTTACGTCATCCCAGCTGTAGACCAGTTTATCACCTTCACTCCCACTCCGAGGGAATTCTTCAGAGTCTCAGCGTCTTTTATTGTCGTTTGCTTAGCTGCTCTACGCACGCTTACGTAATTATCCTTCATTAAACATGTCCTCTTTGCCATTATGCGCCCTTCTCGTCCTCGAAACTTGAGCTTGGGAGGCCACTTTCCCTCCAAATTATCGAATCATAAATCAGAGCTAAGCAAGGGGTTTGAGGCATTACACGGGCTGGCGCGTGGGTCAGACGAAATGATTCCAAGTAAAATTTGGAGCAGGCCCTGGGAGATGTAGACCGACTTGGCAGATGGTACAGATTGCTGTCGCCTTTTGAGCGAACGGCACCTGGTGACCAGCCGCTTTCAATCTGCCACCCTATGGTCGCTCGTAAAACTTAGCCCCGCTCGTTCTAACGACGGTCATTAAAGGGGCGATAGAAAAGTTCGGGGCGCGCATCTTCGGTGATAATTAACGATCGGCCAGTGTGTATCCTCGTGAACGGTGAAACATTATCCGCTGAAAAACCGATGTTTATCTCGATGATGAATTTCGAAGTGGCCAAGCGCCCGTGGAACGGCGCGGCGGCCTGTAAACCGGAAGCTGACGCGCGGAGGGGGTACTCTTAATATCGTTAATGGCGGCCAAATTTGCCAGGGAATTACTCTCTTAACGACGAATTTACAGCGAGCAGCAACGGAAATTTATTGCGAGAGAAATCGCGGCGTTCATTAATCTTTTTCCCCGGCCCTCCCGTCGCCATCAGGTAGCGATCTCGACGACGTCGACGCACGGGCGCAACAGTTTTCGCCTCTCCACGACGTCGGCTCGCCGCACCGCGTCGTTCACCGCGGGCTATTTGTATTTGCTTCGGGAACGCCGAGCGGAATTCGATCCCCGGCTCATGTTTTATTTAACAATTTCTTGAAAACCGCCAAACCATTCTTCCCCCACCGATCCTCCGCGCGTTCCGTTAACGTGCTTTGCATGGACCTCGCGTCCGTACGTTGGACGCGTAACGATAAATATCCGCGGTTTAATGTCAACCGGCTGCCGCGCGCGGCCGCTCGCTCCGAGTGAAACTCTATCTGTCGATAGGTTAACTGCCGCTCGTACGACTCGACGCGCGGTGTGTGTTCACTGTTGCGCGTCTAAAGTGCGCGCCTTGTTGCTTCCTGGCTCGTACGATTCGATTCTTATTAGGTGCGATCCTCTCGCCCGTGCTCTCACGGCGCGATCCCCGAGCACGGAACGGAACAATACTGTGAACTGTCGCCCGGTAAATAGACCGCGGAATCCCGACGAGCTTGCTCGCGGCACGTCTAGATTTTCGCCGAGATACACGGACGAAACCGCGGTTTCCGCGACCCTCTATCTCGCCCGAGCAGCTCTCGCGAGCTTCTAAGAATCGCGGAGATGATCCAGCCGAGATAGGCCCTGCCTCTGAAACCATTCGAAAGGGAAACGCTGCTCGACGCCCAAGTTCCGCAACTTCCTTCCACGGTCGGTGCGAGATTTTCTTCGCGCGGAAAGCGTTGGAAAGCCTGGATGGGAAAAAATAGATGTGAAACTTAATTATGCAAAATCTGCATATACACCGGGTGAAAAATATGTTATGTGTGTGAGGTAATTCTCAATGAGTATAAATGATTTATTGAATATTTTTCGTTATTATTGGGAAGTTTCCATAGATTCATATTCCAGAAAAGAGACAATTGGTCTATGATAACTAAAGTGGGGGGGGGGGGGGCTAAATCATCTGAAGGTTGTGCACGTTTTCGCTCACCACAAGCTCTCTCGGTTGATATTTTCGGCATGATAAACACTAATTGTATTAAAAATAATACACAAACATAATAATATGCACGAAGTATTATTTAAACAGAAATTCGAGTACGTTATTATGTTATAATGAATAATAACTAAATAGTGTACACTATTAACCACTCAGAAATATAATAATGAACGTAGCAAATTCGCTCGACTAACAAAAGAAAACTGTTTGAAGTTAAAATAAAGGAATAGGTAGTGCAGCGCAGGATTGCCAGGGAAATCCCCGCCGTAGTGGAAGGGGAACACCTACATTGGCGTCGATGGTTGCGTCTCGGCGTCATCACACACGCATACATATAACACAATTCTGTGTGCCCCCTCCATTACGCGTCGGTTCTCCCTCCACTACAGGGGGACGTTTCGTTACGCGTTCAGCGGCATGAAGCCAATTCACTTTACCGTGCGTAAGGAAGTTTCGCTTCAAAAACGACAGTGCGCCTCGATAAACGCGTCTCGTTATCTCCTTCCCGTTTACGATCTTCTCAGGTGCTCCTTTGTGTTATCCCGTGTTCCCTTCTAATGGCGCAACCCACGCGTAAGAGAGTCGCGCGATTAATTGTCCCGTTAATTCGAGAATACGCGGGACTCTCGCTCGCGTATCGTTTCCCCCGCTCGTAGTACCCGCCTTCTTACGAGCTGCGATCTCAGCCAAATGCGAGGCGGGGTGAACAGCGTTAGACGTTCGGTGATAAACCGCCCTTAGGGGAACGGTGCCCCGATCGCTTTTGTCGCGTCGTCTAGGTTCGCGGGGAATGGAGATCGAGTAACTTCGCCACCTTTCCAGGTCTTCCTTTTTCGTCCCCTTCAATTTTCTTCCAGCCAGGTCCCGGTGTTCGTTTCCTTTCCTCGCGAGATCTCTACCCGCGATGCGTCTCGTCGGGGAGATCGATTTAAACGATTTATCTGCAGCTTCTGCATAGTCAGGTATATCGCGGAGACTTTAAGGGGACGATTTTAGACGCTTCTCTTGTAATCTTTACTGCGGATCTTTTTTTGACTCGGGCAAGAGGGGCGACTGTTCTTTTTCATTATACGCAGCCGTTTATCTTGCCGTTCTATTGGCTCGTTACTCTTGTGTACATCTTCAAAGGATTAGCATAGTATCTTTGTTATATTACTCGCGATACGAGTGACTCGGGTATAGGAGCGGACTCCTCGGCCGAGACCGCTCGTTTCTATCGCTTCTTCTCGAACATCCCCCCGGGGGAGGTGCCTGCAAGGATGTTCTCTCGGCTCCACGCATCGTGCCCGTTCAACACGGGCCCCGTACGAACGGATTCTTATTACCCAGGGGGGATCCCCTTCGCGTCGTTCCCACAATGAAAATGTGTACACAGCGAATAGTCTCGCAGGCCTGTCGATAATAAACTATCCACACCAGCACGCGGACTCCCCCGATCGCTTTGTCGCTTAGGTTTACGGGAACGTGGATCGAGTAACTTCAACACCTCTCCCCCCCCCCCCCACCGTCTCCCCTTCTTATTCTTCAATTTTCCTCCCTCGCTCTCGCCTTTGTACCCTTTTCACCCTTCCTCCGCCCCTCCCCCCGTCTCGCACGGACCCTCGCTGGTCCGGTCCTCGCGGAGACTCTAACCGAGAGAGCGAAAAAGGGCGAAAAAGGGGCGAGAAACGGGAGAGGAGAGAGGCAAGCTAGCAAGATCGGCTGAGATGTAACTGGAGAGCACATTACCTGGTATTAAGTCACCGAGATAACTACCTGTGTGGGAGGTTCCGCGCACCAGACCTCGTGTAAAATACGACGACGCGACCGCGCGCGGCACTCGCTCGCTCCCTCGTCGTTTCGCGAAATATTCCGATTTTTTTACCTCCCCACGGTGTGCGTGCGTGCGCGCGCGCGTGTGTGCACGCGTCGACGAGAGGACTCTCCTCTCCAGGAAGCGCGTACGACCGGTGACCGCGAGCACACCGAGGAAATATACACGCCGGTGTCCTCTTCCGATTTATATGAAGCATCGCTGATGTACCGATCAGGATTTCGAGGCGTGTAACGCGTATTTCTTCGCGCCGCGCCGCGTTTTTCGAGGTTTATGGTCGGATCTCTGTCTTTATCCTCGGGGCCGGGGGGGGGGGGCTCGGTAATGCTCTGCGTCAAAATGCACGCGGTACCCTCGCCGTCCGCTCCCCGGCGAACATGACGAACCGTGAAACCGTGATTCACGGTGTCCGGTTATGCTTCAGACGCCGGCCCCTCTTCCTTGAACTCGATCGAGGGGATAATCGAACGGGGGAGATATCGTTTCGGCAACTTTCGCCAATTTAGCCGGGATTCGGTTGACGCTCGTGTGACTTTTCTTGTCGTTCTACGGCTGTCAAGGGTTCTTCTGTCATGGAGGGATAAAGAGTGTCGATGTATCGCAAGGTTTAACGTTTAAAGGAAAGGACGCCGCGATGTTCACAGGGGTGGTGTACCGGAATTTGCACGTTTATTGTCGCATTAATAATTCATGGTGTTGCGCAATTTTTAATCAGCTGCCGTCTGCCATTGATTGATGCTGCCCTCGCGCCCCCATGGGGCTCGAATTTACATACAGAACGAAAAGGAAAAGTATTGACACGTGATACGTTCCTACCAAACAAGCAGCAAACTCCAATCGCACGTCATAATGGCGCCGTTTTCTTTCTCTGCCTCCGTTCTTTCTTCCATTCGGTCCGTTCTGTCTCTCTTTCCACCTCGCCGGGGCCCCACTCTTGTCCCCCCCCCCCCACCCCCCTCGCTTTCGACCATCCCTTTCTCTCTTTGTCTCCTGTCTTTCTCCTATCCGCGGGGACCCCACAAAGAAGCTAACAAATCGGCCGCGCGATGCAGGTGAGGCTTTTTATTAAAAAATTTTTATTGCACCCCGTGCAGCAAAGCATACGTCGTCGTCGTCGCCGCCGTCCTCCTCGTCGTCGTCGTTCGAAGCTCCGCTCGAAAAACCTGTTTGCTCTGCCGCCACCATCACCACCACCATCGCCTCCTTTCACGAGATATTGCTTTACAATACTATATTATATTGCGCGGTACGTCGAATTTCGCCTGTTCGGATTTAACGAGACTCGCCGGAGGATCGCGCGCTCACGACGTCCACGGATCCCTCCGTATACCTACTCTTGGCGTGTACGCGGATCGCGCCTGGCCACCGCTCGATCCGACCGCCGATCCTTCTTTTTTTTTTCTCCCGCAGCTGGAATTTGCATATTCGTTTACCCAAACTCCGGTTGCACTCGGCACAATAATGCAAATTCGCGTCGAGATTCGTCGCTTATCAAGTTTTCGGTCGGGACGACAGCGACCGGCCGAATCGTTTGGCGTTTCAGTTTCAACTTTCGCGCTGTTCCCAGATAGGGGATCGCAGCTACTCGGGAGACTTTGTTGCTCACCGGAGAACGCGGTATCTTGAGTGTATCGGTTTCAGGCCAATAAACATTAAGGGCGAACTGGCCGGCGCGGGATAATTGAGCGTCACGCGGAAAGCCGAAAATTGCTAGAGGTTGTCGAATGCCAAAGTATTTCTCCCTTGAGGCAGGAATATCTTTGGAACCTGGGAACGAAACGATAGATGCGGGAAGAACGGCTACGCAAATGATTGCGTCGAGGAACGATGGATAAAGTGATTTGGGTGGACGATCGCCTAATTGATTCGAGGGCGACGGTCGGTTGATTTTGACTTTACCGGTGCGTGCCGCTACAAATCCGTATACCAGATTTCTTTCCCAGCGACATGAGCAGAAAGTACGTGGTTCGTAGGTGTAGACACGTCGCCATTAATCTTACAAGATGTGCACCGTGTACATTGTCCATCGGTCCCCGCGGTTCAGCCGCAAAAACGCAGCGGAATTCTAGCAGGGGATTGGCAACTTTTTTCCAATATCCGTGGCCGAAGGGCCGAATGACCGTTAAAGCAAATGCTAGGCCCTTAAGTTGCCGGAGCATAAGCCCCGGCCAACGCATGTAGAGACAAGCTTTATGGCTCTATAAATTGTTGTTTCGGCCCTCTATTGTATATCTTTATTGACCTCCGCGCCGGCCCGGTACCAGTTAACCGGAATGCCATTAATAACGGAAATGGATATTCGATTAGCTGAATACGGGATAAAAACCGTCGCGCCCCGCCCGAGTAATTTCCCCCCGGGCGGACAAAAAGGCCGTGCAACTATTTTAATATCGAAAGTGTTTTCGCCCGGTGGATATTTACTGCGGCTAGATACGAGACGCGGGCAAAAAAATCTCGGGATTCATTGAATACCGGGCTGTTACTTGCCTGAACGAATTACTCGGCCGTGTTACAGAAGCACCCGCTCCCCCGATGGTCTCGCGAGGTTATACTATAGTCGGGACAAAAACGGGTTGGCCATTCGAAGCCACGAGGGGACCATCCCCTCGCCGCTTCATTCGGCGACTCTTCCGTCGTGTTTTTTTTTTTTTCATTTCTATCCCTACAAACGTGCCTTCCGATAGCTTCCCCTATAGCAGTACTGTGATTTCCGTCTAACCCAGTCCCGAGTGGCCACCAGATTTGGTCTCAACGATACGCGAACGGTAAGCGAGGAAATCGGCGCGACTCGAGCCGGTTCGCCGCGAGAGGCATGAATCGGGGGCGGGCAGGTAGGTCTCCGCGCCATTCCGCGGATTATTTGTACGCAATCTGTAAGTCCTCCCCCGACGGAGGACAGACCGAGGAGGGAGGAAGAATAGAAACAATTTCCTGGCTCGCGTGTTGGTGCGTGCGTGGCCACCGACGCGGCTCGCGTAACACCGTCCTCTCTTCGGCGCGGGGGAGCGTAGGAGCGAACGGGGCAGGAAAAAGGGCGCGGGGGGAGAGGCGACTCCCGCGTATATCGGCGAAAGGTTGTGGGCAGGGTGAAAGGACGGGGGAGGAAGCATGTCTCTTTCTGTGCACCGGTGGCGAGGGGGTGGGGGATGGGGTGGGGGGGGGGGAGAATGAGAGGGAGAGAGTGAGCGAAAGAGGAGAGGAGGATCGCGGCTGCACGGCCAGGTATCTCTGTCCCGTGCTCGCTCAAAGCTCCGGGCAGGTTCTCAGAAGCTACCGGTGCTGTAGGAATCCGCGCGGAGCCTGGATTATACTGCCAAAGGGTATATTTATCGGGCGAGAATGTATGCAGAAGCGCGGACATCGGCCACAAAGGGGCCGCCCCTGCGGATTTAGCCTTGACGCAACATCCACGCCGGGACTCACGGATTCGAAGCTGCCCGCGCCTCGGCCACGGAGACTACTCCTCGCCATCCCCGGGGTAATGGATTGCCCAACTTTCCTCTTCTTAACGGTTACGGTTTCTTCTGGCCCCCGCGGTCGGGGCCCCTCCCTCGCGTGCGTGCCCTCCCGTCCACGACTATGAATCGTTTTTATTGATACGTTTTATTGAACCACTTCATCAGACCGGCGCGGCGCGACCCTCTCCTTCTCGCGCGAGCACGCTTTCGCTCGTCCTCGCGTGGTGCCGGGCCGTCAGCGGGTCCTAGGGTACCTCCGGCGAGTACTGGGCGAGTATGAACGAGTAAGCGAGCGGTCGTCAGGCTTTCCGGGGAATCCTGGCCGATAAAGCGGTCGGTCAGCACCGAGTCGTTGTTTACTCGGCGATACACCGCGATTATGACCTCCCTTTACGGGCGGCAGCTTCCTCCCGATTCAATCTATTATTTTCACGCCGGCCCGCGGATTAAACGCAACGAGATTTATACGACTGCGCGGGGGCCGGGGGGGACACGGAGGATCCTGAAAGATACGGATCGTAAAACGCTCGATGGGACAAAGTCGTTACTTCCCCGTCCCGTAATTGCTCGTCAGCAGCCCCGTTTGCTCGGTCCAGCGTGACGCGGTATACGATTTTAGCGTGGCCGTCGCCGCCTCGAAACGATGCGCGGACCTCGAGTGGCCATCGTCGTGGCTTCCGAAGGATACTCCTCGGGGAAAGTGTCTCGCGAAATTGTGAAATTTACACGGACCATAGCCGGACAGTTTGTTGTGCCCGGCGTGTCGCTCGTTTCGGGCGGGATTTAACGTTCGTTTAAAGCCGGCTGGCGGCGAATAAAACTCCCGTTTGCCGCGCGATTATCGAGCCTCCTTATGGCCGAGTGTTTTCACCGATTCAATCAATTACGCTGATGACGGCCGGAATTTACGCATTCATTTAGATTTCTGGAATATCACGGTCGTAAAGTAGCCGACGAGATATAGTCCTCGTCCGCCTCGCGACGTAACGCTGCAACCAGCTATCTTTATGGACCGAGTTTTTTTGTCCGGTCACGGCCATCATTTTCGCGCCAGCGTTATATTTGCAAACGCCGAACGACGCTTTTATCGACTCCTAGAGGAGAAACTTGGATTTCGTTACTCGCCACGCGGCGAGTGGCTGTTAAACGCCAACTTTTTCCGCAGCGTGTGTTTTCGAGAGGTTTCCTCGACGAAAGCGCAGGCGCGTGCATGATACTTGCTTACACAGAGAAGGGGTTATAAACTGCATTTACTCGCGCAGTTATAGCCCCGTTCCGTCCAAAGAGGCTTGCCCAAGTCGCCATCCCCGTTTGTCAGTCATGCCATGAATACGGGAGTCGCGATATTCAAAGATAACCGCGGGGACGTCGAGCTGCGCGCGTCTTGGTGGAAAGTTAGCCGCGCCTAACGCGACCGTAAACTACAGTTTGACGGAAGTTCGTAACAGGATTTGCGAGAGCGCCTCGGCTACATCCTCGCCTTCGCGGCTCCGGCCTATTCGTTTAATGGATTGCCAAACTTCGGCGAAACATTCAGGCGGACCCACGGTTTTTATAGCCGATCGCGGGCGACGTTCCAGTTGCGTTCGCGACGACGCGGCTAGTATCCGGCCGCGTATCGGCGAATGAAGAGGCTGGGTTGAAAAAAAAGAAGAGATTGCGCGCGTCTTTAAGCGAGGCGAGGTGAGCTTTGACGGAAGTTTCGGCGGGCGAGCCGGTCGCGGTTTTCAGTCCCGACGTCTAGCGAGTCGGTAAGCCTGGCTAATGGATTGGCCAACTTTTTCTCCGTCCTCTTATTCAGCCGCACTCTCATTCATCGTTCCGCGAGGGCCAGCGGCCGCGGCTCGGCTCTACCATCGCGTGCTTTGTTCGTATGTAGTTGGAATACCGGCGGGAAATATGAGCGGTATCAAAGGGTAATCGATGGATCGGCGATAGAGGGAACGCGCCGTGGGGGAAAAAGAGATATCGCCTGGAAACGGCGGAGAGATAAGGAATCGGGCACCGGTGAGCCTTGTCCTTCGACTGGGACGAATTTGTCGCGCGCTCGCGGCCCGGCACTCGTCCGCGAATTTATTCGCGTCCCCCTCCTCCCCCCCCTCCCACCGAACTTTCGGCGCGGAGAGTGGATTTCGAGGATTCGAACGACGGCCAGGATCCGACGAGTCCGACCAGTCCCCCCTCCCCCTTCCCCCCCCCCCCCCCTCCGGTGTAATGGATTGCCCAACTTTCCTTCTTTCACGTTACCCTCGTCCTTGTTTCCTCGTTTCTCGGCTCTCCTTTTTTTTTTCCCTCCTTCTTCGTGGCGTGTGGTGTTTGCACGCGCCCGCCGCCGGCCCCAGTCGAAGTTCGTCAGTCGGCGTGTTTTTATTAGAATTCCGCCCGCCTCTATACCCGGCCGATAAGATAAAACAATCTCCCGATTAATTAGCACTCGGTTATAGTACAGCTTCCTGCTTTTAATTAAAGAAGTGTTTCGCGGGAGACCCGGGCAGATAGGTGAAATTTATCGCCGCACGTCTTGCAATAAATTTCACTTAACCTCCGCACTCGACGGTTCTGCACGTTCCTGTCCCGCGACCCGCGCGACTCTAACGTAATTGTTATACATGCATACATTTTTGCGCCCGGCGAATATATATTGCTCCCTCATATTGCGCGCCGCGGCGTTATCCTCTTTCGCGTGGCAAGCTATACGTCAGAAATCAAATTGCCCGCCTCCCCGGAAGATTACACGGCGAATAGGGTGGAATCTTCAAGGAACTAGAATTAAGGGAACGAAAGCCCTCCGCAGGGCCCTCGGCTCCTGGGCTAATTTTCCACCTCCCTCTCCGACACCGCATCGAATCCGCTTCGCTTGCCACTCGAGTCGTTGTCCCGCAAGGGCGTGTCGCGAAGTAAGAACGGGCGGGTGAAAAAATCCGGGAAACCAATGCGGCCCGAAAGAGGTCAAAGGGGGCGAAAGGGGTGAAAGGGGTCCCAGCGGAGGGCTAAGGAGATTACGCGTCGAGCCGTATCGGTCGTTTTCGCTTTAACGGTCAACCCTTTTAGCAGCGGAGCCCTCGAATACCCCTCGCCGCGTTGCGATTTAGAGCGGCGAAAGCTCGCCGGCGAGGGAGAAAGAGCGAGAGGGCGATGGGGGGGAGTGGAGCTTACAGCGATATCCACTCGCATTGATCCTCGTTTTCCGAAGCCGGCCATTGTTGGCGGAGCGGAGTAGAGGCCGGGCGTGGGTGTGCGGATATCTTGGGGGCTGATGGGGAAGGCTCGCGGAACGGTTATGTTCTTCCGTAGAGCGGGATCCGTCCGTTCCTTTGAGGCGACTGGGGATCGAAGTGTTTTAGTATTCCGTGGCCGTTCCCCCCGCCAGGATTTATGGGGTAAGAAGAACATGCGGGTCAAGGGGACCGCGCATATTAACCGGCGCGCGATAAATTCGTTTTGGCCCGCGTATATTTCGTTGCCTACCTGCGGATGGCCGGTGGGGGCCAGTTTTCTGCCGCGACAGGGGAGGGTCTCCTCTAACCGATCGAAGGGGCCCCGTCAAGTCCGCGGCGCTGGTATTTTTAACGCCTCGCCTATCCACCGGGGAACGCGCCGCCAGATTTATGCGTGCGTATCGTCGTAGCATTTATCAGCGGCGCGAATACTGAAAATTACCTAGACGCTAATGCCTCCGAATAAAACGCGCGCCGCGCGAGATTGCCGGCGATTTTTCACCGAGTCCCCGGTAATTTATACGGCACCGGTGGCACACCAAAGTCTTGCCCAACTTCCCGCCCCGGGTGCTAATCGGCCACGTCCAATTCCTCCAACCGGAGAGACTCTCTCTGTCCGAAAACTCTGGTCACCTCCACGGACCCGATTATAATTCAACGCGAGTACGTGCCCTCTTCGTCCGCGACTCCTATTCGGCCCGACAGCTCGCGGAACGAATCTTCTTCGGGGTCAGGAGAATTTACGGCGACACGAACGATCCGCGTACAAATCTCCCGTCCCTCGCTCGCGATACGTCTGCCGGAGAGATCTTCGAGGCGGCGAGAGCGCGCTTGCCATCGAAATGGATGGCGACGCGTTCGGCCGAGGCGAGGCCCATGGAGTCGAGGAACACGGGGATAGAGCGAGAAGCTGTTTCCTCGACAAGCCGGGGAATGGTGGCGCAGGAGGGATCGAGGGGGAGACTGCGTCCAAGGGAAAGTGGGAACAGAACGCGATGCACTTCGGGCCGGGAGTTTTTCGTAGAAGGGTTGCGCGCGGTTAAAGCCGAGAAACGAAACGTGAGGATGACACTTATTTACTTTTGCTGAAACTTTTTTTCAAGATTTTCTTCGCGGCATCCCTCAAAATAATTCCAAATAATAAAAAAAAATCGGTGTAAAGTCTGAGGTCGATCGGATAAGGGGAAAAGGTGCCCCTGGGCCCTTGAACATTTGAATAATTATTTAACATCTCACAAAGTCGATTTTATCCACCTCGTTATTGATTACATAAAAAAATATGTCAAACAAAAGTTGTTGATCCAGACAAGGAGCATCTTTTATGTTCTACTACTTTTTCTCGTGTGACCAACGGATTTCGAAAAAAGTCCAAAAAACTAAAACAAAACAATTCTTTTCAAATTTAAAAACTTTAAATACTTCTCGTGGGGGAGAGTCGTGCAGTACCGACCAGCTTACAGTACCGACCAAAGCTAAAATGTTTCCCCGTGTTTGTCGTACAGTACCGACCAACAGACTCTGTCAACCAGTAGAGACCAAATTTTTCTTATTTGTAAGTTCAATCAGTTGGCAACTCAGATTAATTTATAAGATGTTCATTCAGCCTTTTTTTTACCTTTTCCCACAGAAAAATAAAGTAAATAAGGATAGGTATGATAACCTAACAAACAGAAAGCTAGGATTTAATGAAGAAGTTATCCAGTGTGTTATTTGCAAGCAGAGTGGGGCATTAACTAAATAAAACTTATGAAAATAAGGATCAAATAAAAGTTACATTAACTCTAGATTATTTGACGAATAACGTTAATTTTTTTATTCGATGAGAATAATTTATTCGACGAACAAAGTTTTTTTTTTTTCGTTATTCGGAATTTTATTTAAATAAAAATTTTGCCCATCTCTGTTTGCAAGCAATCATTTGACAAAGATTGGGTGCAGTGTACTGACTGTGACGGTTGTGCACACGTCGAATGCACAGATCAGGAGAATATAATAAAATTTGAAAAAATCTTGTATTGCACTAATTAAATGTCTCTTTATTAACATTGTTAATCATTTAGACCTAAAAATCTACTAATTTAATAGTTGGTCGGTATTGGACAACAATTTTTCGTTTCCTAGAAATTACAACTTTTTTACTTTTGCAAATTATCAATTCTTATTATTAAATTTCATAAAAATATTTTCCCTCCTCTAATTAAGTTCCATCTATACTACAATCACGTTTTTGAATTTCTGATTTTTATCGACTCTACCCCAAGATATAACAAAAAAAACTTAGAGCGGTCAGTACTGCACGACTATCGCCCACTTTTTATTTATGAACGCGAAAAAAAATTGTAATTTTTATTTTCGAGAACTATTTTATAATGTTCAAGGGCCCAGGGGCACCCTCTCCCCTGATTCGATCGGGCTCAAACTTTACACAGATCTTTTTTATCGTTTGAAACTATTCGGGGGGGGGTGCCGCGAAAAAATTCAAAGCTCGCAAATAAGATCCACCCTAGTGAGGACGATAATGGACGATGTGCTTTGAAAGTAGCTGCCAGGCATCTCTCACCAGGCAGACCCTGCAGCGGTTCAGGGCTAACAAGACGCTAGTCATCCAGCAGTTTACAAGGAGTTATTTCATTGTTCGAACCGTCGAAACCCTTGAGTGGGCTCCGTATACCGCGTTTCGCCCTGTGTGCAGGTCGCGCGTGGTTCGCGCCCGGCCGCGCGGAATCTCTTTCTCTCGTGAAAGGAAAAGCCGAGAGGGAGCGAGCTAGCGAGCCGGATTTACCAGCGAGCCCGCGGCACGCCGATTATGTCGATATCAAATACCACGAACTGCACTCAGCCTGCAGCGGCTGGCCTGGTTGCATCGTAGCGCCGCGGCGCAACAGCACACAGCCGCGAGCGGAGCCGTCGTCGCCTGCATCGGTCTATTAAATTCCCCGTGTAAAATCGTATTGTCTTTCGAGCCGACCCGCCGCCGTCGTTGCTCGCGCTCCGCGCTCCCAGAAGCACTTCATTACCATATAATTTCCAGTTCCCTCGCGGATTGCCGGGCAAAGGATTCGAGCGTGTACAGTGCTCCAGGAGCTAGGCGACTGTACAGACTAGGAAAGAGACCCGTGTCTCCATCCAGGCCACATGTGTCCCCGTTCTATCGTTCTCCTCCTCCTCCTCCTCCCCCTCCTAGTCCTCCTCCGCTGGCTGCGCAGCGTATGTACGTCTGTTTAATGTATGCAGGGGCCGCGGAGTCTCGAGACACAGCTCGGGGCATTAGAACGAGACTTAGGTCGCGAGGATTGTCTTTCGTAGACAACCAGCGCGGAGTTACCTTGGTTTATAACCTGGCCAGCAGCGCGGGAGAAATATCGTGGCCGATCCAGACGAGACGTAACCAGGGATCGTCTCTGATCTGGCATTTCGATGCAACGCCGTCGCGGACACGACGGGGCGGAATTCGCGTTGACATCGAATGTACTTAGCTAGAAGAAGGATCGAAGTAATTGAGACGATGTCTGGATACGTATGTATAGGTTGTACGTAGGAGTATCCTGTAACGTACCAAGGTTGGCTTGTTTGGTCGCTTTGGGGAATTATGAATCGGAATCCGCGAACGGCCGCCTGCGTGATTGATCGAGCCGCCGGACAATGGGGTATTTCGTCCTCCCACGTGATGAGCGTTTTAACGCGCGCCGCGCGCGAGAACGGGCCCCCTCGGACGAACGAAGCATGACTTTTGATTTAATTACCGGTGTTTGCGAAACGCAACGGCCGACACGCCCCGCCACGACCACCGGCACAGCGCGTCGTTCAAACTTGACAGACGGTTGCTGAGTTTAATGGCGGTTCGGTGTTTATTTATCATCTAGCCCGGCCGCGGCCGGTGCTTCGTTTCTCAGCCGACCGGCGACACGGTGGTTATTAAAAACGGCGGCGTGGTAACGATCGATTAGAGGTATCGCGAATAGCTCGCGCGGCTACACCGCCACCTACCCGGCCACCAGATAAGAATCTTCAAATTGAGCGCAACAACTATAACCGTCGAAGCGCAAATATTTATTCGCTCGCCGGCGTTGATTTATCGCGGTGACAACAAATTGCCCGGCACCGGTTCGCCCTGGCTCGTACGTTCCGAGAGGAGACGCGTTCGACGATCGTCTGGCGATTTTCGTAATCCTGCCCTTGGCAGGGGCCACCGTTCCGATAACTTCTTCAATGGCAGCCATTCCACCGACCACTATTTCCCCTTCGTATTACGGGCGAGACGCTCCAAGATGCGTGGCTCTAGCTATTCCCGGCTTCCTCGAAAAGTGTGCACGTAATACTCGCTAAATGCGTAGATGCCCCGAGGCGCGATTCCCTGGAACAAGGTGAATTCTGCGAAATGCGAAAGGAACGCGGGGATATGGTGCTCGGTGAAAGGCTTCCATGAGAAATTCAGTTCAAGGGTGCAGGCGGCTGTTGGTAGTTCAATTAGCCATAATTGTCAGGGAATTCTTTCTGCTTTGTTCTAATATTCGTTGAATGGCTATTGTTTTTGATCATTTCGAGTGATTGCGCTACAACTCTATTATGGATTCTTTCGAGTGTGCTGTTTGATTTAAATTTATAAACACCCGGAGCTCGTTCATCGATCACCGATCCTCGACGATCGCAAGTGAAGTAGCCCTCGCCTGTCCCACGTGGCAAGATTGATATACTTACGCGACATACTTATCAAAGAACATTGATATGGTAATGCGCTAGAAAGAGTTATAAATCAACGGACTGCGCTGATAAACGTCGGGATAAGTATCTGATAATTGAATTAAGGAAATAAATATTTGCCCGGGTCGCTCGGGATTGATTTATTGCGGGAACAAGGAATTGTAGCGCGGTGCCTGGCCGTTCCGCGGAGCTTACGGTTTAACACGTATAACTTGCGGCGTGTAAACGAGGGGATTGACGCGAGACCGGTCATTTTCGTAATCTACCCTTTGGCACGCTGCTCGTGACTACAATTTTGTGACTGTGGAACGCCGGTCGGCAGGCACCGTGATATTTCGCCTTGCTCCCTGTAACTCGGCGGAAAAATTTCAAATCGCCAACCAGGGCTGCGAGGGGAACGTTGAAATGCGAGGCGAGATCTTGCGCAGCTCCCTCGTATTCGAGTGAGCAATCGAGGAGCATTCGTGAATAATTGAATACTTCTCGGGCACTATAATTTCATAGATTGACCTTATTTATCAGTCGACTAAGTACGATAGACCGGGGCGAATCGGATCACTTTGTGTTTGATGGTAAACAAATAATAGTCAAACATTAAAAACAACATTTTTTATTATATATTTTTATTATATTTTTTATTATATATTCGTGACAAATACACCTTTGGCTTGAACATTAATGTATAAAAATTAAAACTAAGCAGAAAAATCTTTCATTTACGAGCAGAAAATGAAAAAATGAGAAATATTCGATTCGCCCTGAAACTTTTTCGTCATTTCTTTAGACTAAATTTTTATCACAGCTTCCTTTATTTTTCTTTTTTTGGACACCATGATCCCTGATTGATATTTTTATGTACATACGAACCATCTGTATATAAACAATTATCATATTTATAATCATAAAAATACTTACACGAAAAAAATGTTCGTGTCTGATTAATAATAATAATAATAATTCATTATTACAGAGTACACTTTACAAAAGAAAACATATAAGAAAGCGAGAAAGAGAAAGAGGGAAAAAAATAAAAGTTAGACTTGAATAGCACATATAACAGTGGAGGTGTGCAAAAGGCGAGGTACAGCTGTCAGCTGTTGTTAACCTTACCATTTAAAGCTACTTAAATAAAACTAACACTAATAGTGTACACGGGAAGTAAATGTAGATAGCCAAATAACGTAATCAAGAGTAAGAACTAACGTCATATGCCCCATATATAAGTATTTCAAAGGTTGTAGATTACATAAACATATTATGATATAGGTAATAGTCTAAAACACGTCAAATACTAAACTTGCACACCGTGCAAATTAACAACAATAAATACATTTGAATTTTCAAGCTTACTTTTTATTTTAAATACGAAATTGCAGACTACGTAGGTTACATTCGGACCAAAATTGTAACGTTCGCGCGCGTCCATCTCACTGAAACTGGCTCTACTGGTATGCTAGCTCTAAACAATGACTTAAAACAATTGACGGGCTATTGCGGTACGTGCGGGAGAGAAAGACGAAGTACTACAAACGATCGGAATGCTCATTTCTATCGCGATGTAAGAAACATGAACGAAATTCTTATTTTGATTCGATTCGCCCCGGCCTACCTTACACAAGGAAATATCGAATCGACTTAATCTGTCTATTTTGTAATCGTATTCTCACGCCTCCTATCTTCCTTGAATTCACTTTGAAGAATCATCGGAAACCAAGCACCCTAACGTTTCACCCCGCCCACGTTTGCGAGTCGGCGAATACAGGGGTTTCGACCATTCCCTCGTCAGGGTAAGAAATTCATTCACGCAGCTCCTCGCGTGACCTGTGATTTTCGCGATCCAGCCCGGGACGCGGATCGATCTTGCAGCTACAATTTTGTGACTGCGGTGATCGCAGAGGCCAGCACCCACCCCGTGGTATTCCGCGACCCCTTGGAGAGGATTTAACGCGCGTTCGAGGCCCCACTCGGACGCTTGAAAAGTACACGGACCGTCCCGTGGACACGATGTACTACATAATAGATAATTCATAAGCATTTCCCATACAAGTATGCAGGACCGGTCGAAGAGTACGGATTAAGTGGGAGGGCGAACAGTCGAGCTGGTCCGCGAAGATACGTGGTTTCCTTCGTGCACAGGGTGCTCAGTAAATTGTGGTACAGGCGATGAAAAAATTACCCAAAAACGTGGAATATAAATTCTGAAATTAAATTAAAAAGTTGTCTTGACATTCAAAGAACTTAGGAATTCATGAGAATTTAAGAGGCTCAGCTACTTCAAATCGTGCTGAATTTCCAGAATTATATTTGCGCGGTCAAAATCAGTTTTCCTTAAAACTACACGGCCGAGCAAAATGATGTATCTACCTTATACTTCTTACTCGTACTTACACGAGGAATCATCCCCTCGTTATATCATGATTTACTAGACACCCTGTGCGGACGAACACACACAACAGTAATCCCCGAGTGGTTGGCTCGTGTGTGCCCGGTCTACAAGTTTCATGTCTGGCGTACAGGGCTGCGTGTACAAGTACACACGCGAAAGGCGTATACTGGCAGAAAAATAGCGGCATTCGCGGAGTCTACAATAATTGAAGGCTTCGACGAGCCGTCTGTGTGCGTGCGCCGGTATGTGTTCGTGCTGGGTATCCGATTATTCGGTTTTCCACGTGTATTTTTTTCCCCGCGGTCCGTAACGTTGTTGCCACGCGATCGCCTACTTTAAATACTGACCATCTTGAAAGCGATCCACAAGCGTGATTCGAGCATGTCCCTCGAAGATCACCGGAAGTGGAAACGCGTTTCTTTTAACGAGCCGTAATTCAAATTGCCGGTTTAATAAACAACCCCTCTCGTTTATGCTATCAAATAAAATGGTACTTTTCCAGAACCAGCTGGACGGAGCTCACAATTTCTTCCGCTTTTTTATTTTTATCGGGCCACCATCCGCGCGCTCTCGTTTGCATAGAACGAAAGCTAAGGTCCCGCGGATAAGTGAAATTGTTCGCCCGAGAGCAAGATGAATCGAGCCGAGGGGGGAGCGCGTAATCTTCCGAGTTAATTGAGGGGCAGCGAGCGGAACGTTCGACCCGCGAGAGGCTAGTATTGGTTTCCGAAATGATATTAGAGAAGTCAAGGGTCGAACGCTCGTCCAATTATCCTGTAATCGACTTGCCCGCTCGAGTCGGTTACGACAACCTCTATCCTCGCTGAATTTCGATTCGAGCAGCGTGCTGGGACCGTTGCTCCTCTTTCTTTCGTTCCTCCCATTCTCCCCGCGCCCCTGTTCCTCTTTTTTTTCTCTCGCTGCCGCTGGAAAATTGTGCCCTCGACTACACACGCGTTGCGTGCAAGATAATTGGACTCTTTTCAAGTCCCGCACCCGTGGCTTATAAGACGTCCTCTCCCTGGTCGTGACGAGTTCGACACAAAGGTGCTAGACTTTGTCCGATCGGGTCCCCGCGCCTCTGCGGGAATAATTCCATTCGTGAAGAGCCTTAAATTATCCTCCAGGGACACTCCCCTTCGAGAGAAAACGACGGAGAAAAGAGCGCGCGCCTTTTGCGTCCCCTTTGACTCGTTAACCACCCTAATGCCTATAATATTAGCAATATGCTAAACGATATCGTGTACGCGTCTTAAAAGATTTCAATGATCCTTGACGAGCCTGCTCCTAGCCGAGCAAAAACTCAGCCATTCGATTCAGGACAGCTTGCATCGCGTTTCCTGCCCATCGGCAGGTTAATTGATTTTTCCGTTACCCCCGCGCGAAACGGATGCGTCCGCCGAGTTCTCCAGGATCCCTGGCGGAGGCTGGTGTATCGATATCACCGAGGATACAGACAAATAGGCATGCACCGACTCGGTCTCCTATTCGCCCGAAGTAATGGGCGAACGGCGAGCGGGCGGATAAAGGAGGGGAAGCGAGGCTCGATCGAGAGACATTCCGATCCGCATTTCCTTATTGCTGTTCGATCGTCGAATATATCTATCAGTCATTATGATAATAATTTTCTGCTTGGACGGCCGTACGCGTCCACGATGCACGGGCGTTTCTTTAAATGTCCCGGATCCTTCGCTCCGTGACTGTTTTTTCCACGTCCCGCTGTCGACGTCTCGCGGACGTCGCTGTTCTTCCCTAGCTTCCCGCGAAACCTCGACTCGGGCATCGGAAGCAGCTGTCGGGACTCGACCACAGCCGTGTAATTATATTGAGAGTGCAGCGTATCGACAAGCTGAAGGTCGAGATCTTTCAAGATCGCTTCGTTATGCGTTCGCGAACTCGGGCGCGGGGCCGTTGAACCCTTGCGCGTTAAGGGGGTAGGTTACCCTCGATAGCCCTAAAACAGACCTTTTTTCAAACGTAAATTGTCAAGTGATAAATAACTGTAGAGAGAACGTTTATTTTCTAGTTTTAATCGTTATTCTATGAGCTTTAACACAAAAAAAGAAAAGTCTAAATATCTCTATGTAGGGGAGAGTTGCTAATATCGTACTGGTCACCTAAATCGTACCCTATCAATTTCTCAGTAATTAATGAATGTAAACGACATCTGATAATAAAAATATCAAGTAAATGCGAAATAAGAAATAGAAACAAAACCTTTTGAGCTTACATCCTATTTTGTGCGTGCTATAAACGTTTTAAAAAATCAGGTATGATTGATGTAACTTTTTACCAGTTTATTTTAGCTGATACTAATCAAACAATGCAATTTTGTCCTGTAATTTTGTATTTTTTTAAAAGCGAGTTTAATGTAGAATATTTTACATTCATTTTAAGTACATATTACATTCATTATAAAGTTTAAATTGATATTTATAAATAAGTTGATCATGTTTCCTAAATCGTACCACTACAATCGTACCAGTAGGATTTGACAACTCGTATGTTATATCTCGAGACGCAGTAGCGTCTCGACGCCAAGTACATGTTTCGACAACCTGTATATGTCGACTGTCGATACCGCTATCATTTACTCGTCGCCCGGCTATTCCAACCAAACCTGAAACTTATTTAATTAATATCTCATCACGCCTGCAATATTTTCTAAATTTAAAAGCATTTTTCTTATGTAAAACGCGTATAAGCTTTCGAATAAGACCAAATTCAATAAAATCGGTCCACGCATGTCAAATACTTGACGTGGTCAGGCAAGGTATTCTCAGTAGAGCTCTTACTTTTCTACCCGTCGGGTACCCGTCTACCCGAAACAACTTCAAGCCATTGAAAGTAGTATTGTTCGATCATATTTGGCTAACATCAGACTACACCACAGACAATCACAGACAATACTACATTCAATTGCTTGAAGTTATCCCGGGTAATATCCGGGTACCCGGGTACCCGTCGGGTCAAAAAGTAAGAGCTCTAATTCTCAGATCATCAATACCCATACCTTCCCTCTCGCAGGCTTTCGGATAATTTGCCAATTTAAAGCTCTGACAATATGAGTAAATTTTCATTATATTGTGTTTTAAAGTAACTCCAAGATTATTCATCGACACCGATACCTTTCCTCTCAAAAGCTTTCAGATAATTTGTCAATTTAAAACTCACAAATATGAGTAGATACACTTTCATTATTTTACGTTTTTAAATAATTCTTATTCATCGACACCTTGACTTTGCCTGGCCTCGCCAAGTATTTGATTTTCAGGCCGCGGACATTTAGGCAAATGTCTAGATGTTACATGTTATCTTCACATTATTAAAATGTCCGTGATTATTACAAAGCACCCTTATGTACTTGCAGCTCATTTTGATTTGACATTTTTTTTTACATTGTAATTATTATTATCTTGTATTTTTTTATGATTTATTTTATAATACACTTTTCCGTCCTTGATTTTGTCATGTGCTTGGCGTAATTTTGTACTTTTTTGAAGTTTTTTTATGGTAGGTTATGTACATATATCAGATGCATAGGTAATTGTGGCCTGTGTGTGATCCATATACATATGTATATGTAACTATATAATAATCATTACTTTATTACTTTATGTGGAATATTTTTTTCTGTATTTGTTATTGATACTATTTTTAGTGGAGGTACGATTTAGGATACCGGTTGCCTAAATCGTACCTTTTAGAGTATGTGATAAAAAGATAAATATCAAATTAATTTTATTCTTAACAAAAGGTTAAGCATATAATAGTAGGTGCCTAAAAGATCAAGCTACAATGTCCAATAGTCATTTCTGTTCAAATTAGTACCAAATATGAAATATAACGTAAAATGTCTTAAGTGGTACGATATAGGCAACCGCCCTTCCCCCCCCCCCCCCCCCACATCAAAGTTGTGAGCAAAAACGTAAAGGCATGTATATTTAGACCTTTCTTGTTTTGTGTTAAAGCTCGTAGAATAATAATTAAAACTAGAAGAAAACGTTCTCTCTACTGTCATTTATCACTTTACACCTACAATTTGCGTTTGAAAAAAGGCCTGTTTTAAGGCTGTCGAGGGTAACCTACCCCCTCAAGGGTAAATAAATGATAACGTTCCTGTTAACCTTGGGGTCCCTCAACGTCTCCACCTTCCATTGCTTCTTTTTCGACGCGTCGTCAAATTTCGGTGAGTGTCACTCCGGTTGCTTCGTGGGGCTGAGAATCCCGAGAAGGTACTGGTCAGCCCTTTCGCAGAGGGATCTACCGAGCGACCCATATCCGTGTTGCGAGTGTCACCTAATCTTCGGTGCTCGTCAGCAGCCAGCAGCTAGATTGTCCGAGCAGCCGTGCGAAAACGATTCCCGTGGTCTCGTGGCGGGGCTCGGCGAGATGCGCAACGGTTGCTTATAAATCTGATTCCCGCGGTGTTAAACGGCCCCGGCCCGGTTCGCCGTGGCGGCGGCGGCGGCGGCGGCCGTGGTGTCGGGGATACGAGATGGAGAGAGCCCACAGCTCTGGTTTCGCCAGCGCAACATTATCGGAATCCCGGCGCGATTGCACGCGCGCGGGGCCCCGGTCCCAGGTCCCCTCGTAAATCATAATTATCATCGTGTACGCTTTTATCCGAATGGAAATTCATTAGGCCGCGGTCGGTGCCATTGTAAACAACGCGATCGAACGGGGGAGGTGGGTGCCACGGGAACAGGTGGGGAGGGGGAGGTGGAGAAAGAGAGGAGAGGCTGGCAGATCTGCCCCGGTGGATGAGACGGAGAGTGTGCCTCCAGAGTGGCATGCCGCGGAGACCTCGGGGGTGAGGGGCAGGAAGGGGAGGCAGAGGGTAATTTACAAGGAGAGCTCGAGCCTCTCGAGCGGATCGTGAGTTCGAGGCACGGAAAGGTGAGTTCCTCGGCCGACGGGCGTGCGGTATCGATATTACCAATAATTGTCGGCCTGAAAGGTTATCTCAAGAAAGCGTGCATAGCAAACTCCCCACCGACGCGGCCGATAAGTTATGAAGGCCCCTCGCGTCCTTAGCCTCCCCCTCGACGCAACGGAGCGGATCGGTGCGCGCCATCCTGCACCATCGACACTTGAGCGTTGCCCGTAACGCGGCTGCGTCCCGAACCTCGCGGTAACTGACATTTTACCCTCGAATGGGAATCGCCCGTGGAAAGGTGGCACGTACACGGAGGGAAAGAGGAAAGTGGGACGATCGGCAGAACTCGTGGGGAACCATGGGGAAGCTTGACTGGTCGCCTAATTACGATTATTAACGGAGGAACGGCATGCAGACGGTCTCTCACAGAGATCAGAGATCTTTAGTTGTGGATTCCTTCACTTTCGCACGTGTTCTATTCCCAACTGGGCCAGTTGCATTCGCCAAGTGACCGAATCATCGCCAAGCAAGGATCAACGTCCATGGTGTCACGGAGTCCCGCCCTGAAACGCCGGATGGACACCGATAATGAGCAAGCGAGACGCGTGGGACGTTCTTTCTATGCTCGAGGGCGCTTGGAATTCCAACGGACGGATTTTGATTACGGTACAATTACGGGGGTGACATTTTGTAAACGCTCGTTTAGGGACAGGGTCGGGGAGGTTTCGCTTTTGAAAGCGGTGGACGCGAGAGAAATGCCAACAGGCAATTTGCAAAAGAAATGATAACCGCGCGGTGGGACGGCGCGTTGTCAGTGAAAGGAAACGCGAGGAGCGTCGCCGGGAGGGCCGCCTGCATCCTCGCGCGTCCTTCACCCGCGACCTCGTGCGAGCCTAACATCCTGTCTAGTTCCAGGAAACTGGCGTGCGAGCAAGTCGACTCCGCGATACTCCCTGCCCTCATCAATTACGAACCGGCATCGAAAATTGAATTCTCAGCCGCGGATCGCGTTGGCGTGCTGAAATGAGTCTGTAATGCATTGATCTCTGCCAGCCGAACAGCGAATGTTCCCCATCGCGCTCGGCCTAAGTAGTCTCGGGCCGAGCCACGTACGCAAGAGAGTCAGCTGTATCAGCTGTGCCTCGCGATCTTCGCGTGTCAACGGAACGAGAGTCATCTTCGCGATTTATCCTCGCGGAGGTGCCCGTCCATTAAGGATCGTTTCGGTCCACGGTCTGACCGAGTAAACTCGCGCGTAGAAAGCCTCATTTGCAAGTCACCCGGGGCCCAGTGTTCTCCCCGACAATACGTCGTCGTCGCCTGGAAAGCGATGACAAGCGTCGTTCATGAATCCTCGTGTAGGTATACAGCGACGACAGGTTATTTCTCGCGGAGGGAAAGTAGAGAAAGGTTAAAGGATTACCAGTAACTCACAATTACGACGCCGATAGTCAATAGCCGTGCACGCGTCCGTCCATCACGGCGACGTTAATGCCCGTTGGAATATAAATAGATAGTTACGCGGAGTCGACGTATTAATTATCCTCCGTCGCGTTCGCCGAAGCCACGAGGCAGCTCCCTCGACCTGGCGAAACGACCATTCCACTCCGGCAACGGAAACGTACGGGCGATTCCGTCCCAGCTGTTTCTCATGCTCTCCAATCGCGTCTGATGCTCTTCTTCAGGTAGCACGAGAAATCGCCCTCCGCTCGGAATACAGGATCGTCCAAGTACCTTGGCCACGAGTGCTCTAAATTCCCCAAGTGAAAATCTAAGGCGTTCTAATCTAAGGCGACGCAGTGAGCGACCTCCTCCACTGATCCAGTGGCAGTAGTAAATATCAGTCCCCGCGTTTCATCTATCACAGCTAAAGTCTGCTTTAAGGCTTTGCAAAACCTTGCCTTCCCTGATCAGGTCTTCTTCGCAAATTCCTCTTCAGTCTCAGCTTCCTTCACTCTTCCATTCTATGGACTCTGCGCTCAAAAGCCTCCACCAGCCTTTCATGAAACAGCCTGTATAACGGTACGTAGAGGACAGGCCAGCATTGTGGAGCAGGGTAGCAAAAAGCCGGGGCCGTCACGCGTATTAAGAGCTCTAAAGATGCGGATCTAGTCACGAGTCGTTCGGATCCGCGGCGCTAAAGTACGCTTAACGCCTCGCGGCCCCGCCAGGCGTGCTCCTCCCCGTGAAATATCGGAGTCGCGTCCGCGAGCGTTTATTTGTTGCTCGCAACAATATCGCCCGGCCGCTTATTATTCACGACGCGCGCGCGTTCCCCGATTCCTCCTCGACCTCCGAGGTCCCCGTCGAACAAATTTTCTCCCTGGAGGCTCTCTCTACCCCGTCGCGTTTACTTCGACGAAGAGAGAGTGTGTGTGTGTGAGAGAGAGAGAGAGAGAGAGAGAGAGAGAGAGAGAGAGAGAGAGAGAGAGAGAGAGAGAGAGAGAGAGAGAGAGGAGGAGGAACGCATCCGGCCGCGTAAGAGTAAATGATATCCGCGCTGTGTCCCGCCTTTTGGAATGCCATAAACAAGAATTCCCTCGATAATGTATTTGAAGGCTCGTACGTTTATTTCAAGCCCCAACGATCCCTTTTTTCGGCGCTGGTGCGCGCGCGGCGCGAAGGGCTCAGGGGGAGGAAAGAGGGGGTGGGCACCGCGGGTTTGTAACTTCTTGGATTGTATAACCGGCGATGGAAAAAAAATGTATGCGCAAATATATTTGGACGGTCGTGGCTCGCCTTTATACGCTCTGCCCGCCTGCCACGCTGGATATGAATTTTCGTGCAGCATCGCTGTGCACATGTATTCCCACCATCGGCCGCCCATATTCTCCCCGAGCTCGCTGCCAGTGGTGCTCCGTCAGCCTCGCGCGAGAGGAGGTTCGTGGCTGCTGCCTCGAGCCCCGAAGCCTCCAGTTTGCCACCTTATCGCGGCTGAATCCAGGAAGACAGGTTGCTGGATTTGTTTGCGCGTCGCGTTTGTTAGACTCCCCTCGCGCTGGATCGCGTTGGATCGCGCGCGGAGGTCGAGCTCGCGCTATCTGCACGCTGAATTACCGCCCGCCACTTTTTTCCCCTCGCTCGCTAAGTGTATTCCTGGATAAAACCCCTTCCGATTGATTTAGACGGTTCCAATATGCACCTGGGCTCTGTTAGATACGATGCTCTTCCGCGGTGCGGTTAATTGCAGACGGGAAGACCGTTCTCACGGCTCAGCATCGATTCTCCTTGGGACCTGAAGGGAATCATTGGGAAAGTCGTCGGCGGTTCGCTGTCAGAGTGTTGCGAATCACTGGCCGACGAGGTACGTAACGCGAGAGCCGCGAGGAAGACCTTGATCCTCGGGTTCGAGGAAGGATAGGCCCGATACCGTGCCCGTGGATCGTTGACATTCGTATAATACACATTTCATTCCCGTAATTAACGCGCTGATGTATAGTTACACGCGGCCCGCTGAACGGAAACTCATTCATAATACGACCACTCGCCACTCCGCGATTACTCACTCGCGATACGTATCGCGAGAGGTTCCTGGAGGACGACCCCGCCGCGAGGACGTGTATTTTCGGCTGTCTGGTGCCAGTGGAATCTGTTTCCGGGGTGTAGTTCTTCGCTTGCGAATTCTGTAGAAGATGGACCATCTCGGATAACTCGCTGAATCAAGGGGTTAGGCCACCTTGGACGGAGCAAAATTGCAATCATTTTCGGCATTTTTTTTTTAGGGAGATAATGAAATAAACAGAAAATTCAATATGAAGCCTGTTATTGCACAACTCTCGCCGGAAAAAATCGTATTTTTTTCCTACAAAATAGCGGCGGTAGAGCCGTGGTACGCAAGATCTTGAGGAGCGACTTTTCCACGATGTCCAATCTCACGGCTATACCGTTTAACTTAGAACAAAAAACCAAGCTTTATTTTCTACATGCCAAAAACTAGAGAAGTATATATGAAAATTCATAAATATTCATTTGTCTTGAAATGATGAACATGTGTCAATTGCATAGAATATGCTCAAGATATCGTAAAACCCATATGTACTTCTCTAGTTTTAGGCATTTAGAAAATCAAACTTTTTGCTTTTTTGTTCTAAGTCAAACGGTATAGAGATTGGACACCGCGGAAAACGTCGCTCCTTAAGATCTTGCGTATTACGGCTCTACCGCCGCTATTTTGTAGGAAAAAAAATACGATTGTTTCCGGCGAGTGTTGTACAATAACAGGCTTCATAATGAATTTTCTGTTTATTTCATTATCTCCCTAAAAAAATAAAAAATATATAAAAAAAATTTATGTTAAACTAAAAAATAATTCTTTTCTTGTACTGCAATTTCGATGGTGTTTTTTCACTTTAAATAAAATCGTGGAGCAGGGTATCTCACAACAAATTCATTTCGACGCTTAATGCTGTATTAAATTGTTTCATATTCTGTTATGAAAAATCCTGCTCCACGATTTTATTTAAAGTGAAAAAACACCATCGAAATTGCAGTACAAGAAAAGAATTCTTTTTTAGTATTTAGTGCATTTTTAATAAAATTTTCTAGTTTTTGTGTTTATGGATTTATATTTCGCAGCTTAGACTTCTTTAGAAATAGATTTTATTTAATTTCAAATCGCGATGTGACTAGCGACCCGAACGCAGCGGCTTTTTGTCGTTTTCGTAAAGAACGCGAGTGGCTGATTTCAAGTCGTTTGGATTTGTGGTTATGGGTTATATTTATTGATGAGTGGGTAATTTTTTCACCCGCTGGGGGTTAATTTTTTTTTGAAAATATTGTATTGTCATCCAAACTACGCACGCCTGCAAAGTTTCAAGACAATTGGATAGTTGGAAGTGGGTTAAATTTGAGTTGCCAGATTTGAACCATACATACATACATACAAACCAGCAAACAGAGGATCGAAGCTGAATAAAATCGTTTAAAAAAATGCCGAAAATGACTGCAATTTTGCTCTGTCCAAGGTGGCCTAACCCCTTAATAGACAAAGAATGATCCACCGAAACGCACTCTTCAACCCACGATGGTCTGACTCAGTACCGTCCCAGACCACTCCACCTCCACGAACACCGATAGAATTACACGTATCCGTGTACGGGCAGTCGCGCGATGCACGGTGAATGGTAACAACAAGCGGAAGAAGTTTTTCCCACCTTGTGTGCCAACGTAGTGGCAGCAGCCGAGCAATTTACAATTAAGAGCCGTGTTCGTGTTCTCCGGATAATTAATCGAAATCCACTTCCAGAGAACTCTGCCCCTCGGCGACTTTCCTGCATCACCGACTCGTTGATCACGAGAATTGTCATGGAGCCGTGGCGACTCTCTTCCTTCGAATACCAGCGTGTCACGAGCTCTGCCATGCAAGCATCGATTATCCTCGATGATCGTGCGATCAGATGAATCAGCGAGAGACAGGATCGCGAATGATTCAGTGCTCGTTTGCGAGAAGCTCGGGCCACTTGAACCGAGACTCTGCAATAGGTCCTATCAACGAATTCGTAGTTTCATGCTCGAAAACGTAAAACGGCAGAAGCTACGATGGCATCCTCGTCGCTCACTTTTTACCCTGAAATGGCTGCGGACGCGTGAAGGATCGGAGCTGAGGCCGACGCAGGAGGGAGCGAGAATGTGAAGATACACACGGCGAGAATTACGTAAAGAACGGGCCGGGCGAGAAGCGCAGTCACGAAAACGGAGACGAGACGATCGTGGGCCGAGGAAGAGGAAGGGAGAGAGGCGAGAATGGTAAAAAAAGGATGGAAGGAAGAAAAGGGCACGATGCGAGGGTGGGAAGGCTAGAGAGTGAGAGAGAGAGAGAGAGAGAGTGTGTGAGAGAGAGAGAGAGAGAGAGAGAGAGAGAGAGAGAGAGAGAGAGAGAGAGAGGAGAGCAAGAGCGAAGGAGAGAGCGCGAGAAGTAGATTGAGGTTGATAGGAAAGAAAATCGCACTCGCACGGCGTCGTTAGCTTGTTAAGCTGCACGCAACACCTTCGGCTCTCAAATACCGGATACACCGGCCTTTTCCTCTCCGTTCGTGTAACCTTGCCTCCTCATCCCCCTCCACCGTCGTTGCACCGCACCCTTCCAAACTTTCAGCGATATTTTCATTCAGTTAAATCCCGGCCCGTCGAACCCTCTCCTCGTCGCGATCTTTTCTATCGATGGAACACGGAGGCACTCGCTTTCGTCCCGATACGTCTGCACTTCGGGCGATCTCGCGCTTCCATTTCTTCTACCCGCCGCTGCCTCTCCCGCTTCTGGTACGCTTCTTGTTCTTTCCGCTGTTTCGCTTCTTCCGCGAACAGAACACGGTGAGACGGTTTTTCCGTCGCGGCTCAGGAAGCTGTCCTCGTCGCCGGAGCGGCAGCAACAGCAGCCACGAGAGCGTGCTCCGGCGGGGAATACTTTTTCTCGATATCGCCGAGCGAATGGTATTAGCCCGGAGACAAGCTGCTCGAGAAAGAAAAGTTCGAGGGGAAGGATACGGCTCCGAGATCCCCCGGTCTTCCGAGGCAGAAACACGGCCCCGCTGAATTATTCCTTTACATTGGATATCGACTGTTCGTCCGTTCGCTCGCCGGAGCTACCCCACGACGAGCACTCCCCACCGTTGCTTACCGGCGCGGCGAAAGAAATGCAAGTCAGGGAATTGCATTATGCACGTATCGTCGCTGGGCCCGGATTGATTCGTTTCTTCGTGTTATTAAGAAGTTCCTTGGCCCCTTGAAATATGCACCGCTATCCGGCTTGTATTATTCACCCCCGGACTGCGAAAGTACCTTTGTTGCACTTTCCGCGTCGGATTCAGGAAAGCTTTAGACACCTTGGACACCTTCGGCATCTCTGTACATTTAAATGTGATTGTCGATCCGCTTGGAACGATTTCCCAGCTGATATTCTAACGAATTATGGAGCGAAGTTAACCTCCCCGTCCACCCAGCTACTCTCTACCCTCTGACTCTCGCGTCTAGTGTCAGCGAAGGAATGGGCGCGCAGCTTCGAATCCCAGTTCAGCAAATACCGGCCGCTTCTTACCGCCTCCCCAAGTGGGATTTGTCCCTGGCTTTACATTCCACTTCAGAATCCCCAACAATCTTTCAATCGACCGGCCGTAAAACGAATTGCATCGCGCCTGGGAGTGCCGATTCGCCGGTGCTCAATTAAAAACCGAGGGGACCGGCGCGCGAGACGCGCGTCCCCGTGCGTCAACCTTAACCGGGGGGGTCGTTTAATTACCGTCGCAGCTTATGCGCCTGTAAACCGGCCTTAAGGACGATAAGCAGCGCGCACAAGACTCGGCTCGACTCGACTGCGAGCCCAGAGGCTGGCTTTCCGAGGACAACGTTCTCCGGAGCAGGACGAAAACTCGAGGGCATATAAGACAGAGGAGCGCGTTTCTTGTCATAGCCCGTTGGAAGGAAGGTGGACGGGGCGCTAACCGTGTCCCCACCATACAGCATGGTTGCCCGGAGCCAGGCAACCGAGCAACCGGGCAACCGAGCAGCCGAGCAATCGAGAGGAGCGAGGAGCAAGGCATGCGAGCATGCAAGAGGACGTCCAGACGGAATACCTGGCTCTCTCCAGCATGGCTGTGCCTTGTGCCCCGCGAACCTCAGAGAGCAGCCTCTCCTCTCTCTCTCTCTCTCTCTCTCTCCCTCCCTCTCTCCCTCTCTCCCCTCTGTGTCCCTCCTTGTGTCCTCTCGAGCACCGCTCACGGCGGTGGATGCTACCGTGGTGCGCCAAGGGGATCGAGTGGTCGGCTCGATCGGCATTCGACGTTCTAAGCTCGATGACATATATGGCGTAAAGGGGAAGCCCGGCAGATCGGAGGAACGATAAGTTAATAGATAAAGGATCGGGTTCGGAAACGCGGCGCGCAGCGCGGCCGTTTTCGGTGGAGCGCCGGGAATGCGACGGCGATAGTTCCGTGCCACGGACGGGGGCCTGATCGCTAATTGAAAATTCTTTGTGGGAACAGATACCGTGGCTGGACGCGCCGTCTAAAATATACGGCGAATAAGTAGCGGTAATGAGTTGCAATTTTTGCCGCGGCCCCGCCGATTTCTTTGTGTGCCACACACGCCTCCGTCGTCGGGGGAAGAATGCCGTCGCATTAAGCCACCGAAGGCTGCGAACGTTATCTATAATAATTGTAACAGTTTAATCGCCAGCCCTGGATTTACTGTAATGCGTTCCCGGCTATCGCGCCGCGTCCTCTTCGACTCCGTCGCCTCTGGTCGTTGGGTTCTTCAGGAGAACGATTACAGTGGCCGAGCAGATAATCTCGAGTTTTTCTAGCGAACCCAGAGTGGAGATGGCGACCAGACTCTTTTTAGCAATTTCCGTTGCAATTGGAGTGTCTGCGCTAATTTTTGCCGCGGATCCAGCATAAGGAGGCCGATTGAAATCAGTTAACTGACTGCAGTGGCCTCCCCTCGTAAGTCAGCCACCGTCCCCGTTTCGTCGGTTTTTCTTATTCCGCGACCGTACACGCCACGGTCAGAAAATTGCTCGACACGGCCGTGACCGCTCGCTCGTACTTACACGCTCGTCCTTACGAGCCGTGAACTTGCACGAGAATTACCCGGCGTGGAATGCTCGGACAACGGACGCGCGCCGATAAATTCACCGCGCGTAAACGCGCGTATTAATCATTGAGCCAAGTCCCACTTATCTCGATCAATGTATAACTTAATTCCCGCTTTTCGCGCGAGCCGGAACTGACGGCCGCTGGAACGTTAAACGTCGCTACTTTTTACAGCAAATTCTGGTAGACGTGTACAGATAGCTCGGGTCTCTCGAAAATCTCGGTAATCTTTTTCGTCCCTCGGTCGCCTGCACGAAAATCAGCCTGAACGATCCTCCGAGAATGTCGATCGCTCGCAGCTGCTCGCATTTTCTTGGCTAGCAGATGTTCCTCTCCTTTGATTGGCGTGTCGCGTGTCCGTGTTTTTGTGCCAGGAGTTGGGCCTTGTTTTAGGGGTTATAATAGTTCTTCTTGCGACGGTGGTTGGATACTCGAGAAGTCTCTGTTCTTCTGCGCCTTGAATTTCGCAAGTGACTTTCCCTTTCTTTCGTTTCACCTATTGCGCAGCACACTTGGATCATTCGATTTAATTCAAGGTCTTCCGCGAGTAGATATTAAAGCACAATTAAAAAAATTGATCAACCTGGGGATCATGGAACCGCAAAGGGTCAGGATTGACTTATCACATCCCGCGGACGAGCACACCAATAGTATAAATTGAGTAGCAATAAGGAAACGTTTAACGAACTTTACCTCCGTTGATTACGCATAACTAATCGGCGTTGGAATAAAGTTTCCCGAATACCACGGAGGTCTGGCTACGCCGGCGTAGCCTCGGCTGATTAATTCAAACGACGGATGCGATTTCGAAGGTTCGTTACGAGTGGCTCTCTGATAAGAGTGCTTAACGATCAGTCGGACGTGGCCTAAAAAAATGTTAAACCCCCGTTGCTCTGTTAGCCAGGTTTAACCAGCAACGAGGCGTGTCAACGGGGTCCCGTGGTATTATTATGAGCGAAGTCTCGGGGGCCAGCTTACAGCCCTGCGCGAAAGAGAGAGGGGGAGAGAAGGATAGCCGGAATGGGCCCGACACGCCCCGCGCGACTCGTTCCCGAGGAGTTGCGCTTGCAAAGAGTTGATTAAAGTCACCGGTCGGTCCTCTGCAACTTGTATTTTCGACCTCTCGAACCCGCCGGAGGTTGGATCCGATTCAATGTTCCGCGAAAGTGCTTTGTAATCGATCGAGACGCGGCTGGCTGCTCCACGCTTCTTCCGCTTGTGTCACTCTCGCACAGAATGCCAGAACCACCTCCGTCACTATCATAATGTTTGCTTCGCCAGCTCGCCGCGCAATGCCCCCTTAATAAATCCAATTATCGAACATTTATCCCGGTTCGTTAAAACTCGATTTAGTCGCACGGTCAGTTGGCGCGCAAACGAGTCGCCTTATGAAATCCTCGGCCGTCTCTCCGGCTAGGCTCCAGCCGCACGGAGAATCCTTTTCTGCTCCCTCGACCCTTTCGAACTCGAGGAAAGATCGTCTCCGGCGCCTTGTCAAATAAAATCGCCCCCGGCCAATCTTTCGTTCGCCTGATCATCGTTGTTCTTGAGCAACTTCGGACAAGCTCCCAACTTGATTCGTACACGGGGTTAATACTATTCAAATACGCGAGCTATTTGTTCGGGCGGGGGAGGAAAAATTCGCTGCTCTTTCTTTGCTCTTTCTTCGCTGCGGCCTCGTTTCCCCGCGGTCTTTCTACGGGGCCGGCCGGTTTTGTAAAGCGGCGTAATTAATACTAGCTCGGAGGATCGTTGCGACGCAGCCTGGATTAACGTCGGCGCTCCACTCAGCGGCCATTCGAATCGTTCCCTTACAAAGCCTCCAAATGATTTCTGCGAGTTATTATGATGTTACTTGTTGGGGCGCGCGCGGCATCGCGACGATGTATATGCAAGAGGGGTATTGCGGTGTAACCGACTGTACCCCGAGTCGCATAATCAGCGGGCCGCCGTAGCGGGTACACGACGTCGGGGCCCCGGCGCAAGGATAGCGCACGTGTGAAATATGCATTCGCTCCGCGAGACAATGCCAGTCCGGACACTAAATTCTCAATCGCGATAACTAAACTACGCGGCGACCATTCGCGTACACGCGCGATCCAACATGCGAATATAAAGTTCACGTGGCAATGCGCGCGTGTAATTGGAGATACGGGCCTTTTCGACAACCGGGGGCCTCACCCTGTCAAATCGTTTCTGGGCTGAGGCAGTTCTCGTTGCGTCCTGCACCGACCAGGGGTGATATCTCTCGGAGGAGCGCTGATGAATCTCATCTGAAGGATACGAGCCAACTTGTCGCGTGGGACTGCATCTGTGAAGCACGAGTTGCTTTGTACAGAGTTGCTGCGACAGCTTAATAAGCGGACGTTCTACTGGCTGCTTGCGTAAGTGATCGAACCCTATGCATAAGCAGACGCTTGTTTTGGGATTCGGTGGCTCACTTCCTACTTAATCAGCTTCTGCTTGCCTGCACAACAGTGATTAAACGATACAAACACAGCTCCTCGTGGTGTAAATTGCTTGGTTCGAGAAATATTGCGGGACACTCGCGAGCCAGCGATATCACGAGGAACGGAAGCATCTAGCAAGGAGATAGAAGCGCATGTCCATCCCACGGAACCGTTCCTCGCCTGTACGTGTCCCGAGGCCCCGATCGACCCGGTTCAAGTCGAACAAAAGACCGCGCGAATCCGCGGCATCCGTTACGGCGAAAAGGGGCAAAACCTATCTCTCGAATGCATCGATGCACAGGCGATTTCGACTAACGATGCCTTTCCGCTCATTGGTCTTAATCTGAGCCACGAATCACAATCGGCCTCTTCCTAACATGGCCTCGGCCACGACGGAGCAGAAGTCGCGTGTGCCGTTGCGCGGCAAGATAGTGCAAACAGAAATTCCGTTATACTGCATAAAGCATCGCGCGCCGGGGCCCCAATAGCCTCCGACCACGGGGGAGAGAAGGCAGAGAAGGTTGGTAGGCATGCGAGCTGCATTCTCCTTGCTGCTTAACTACTGCGCGAACGAGTTAGCGAGCTGCTAAACCAAGGAGCTCGCCGACCAAGCAAATATTCCAAGTAGAACCGCCACTGCTCCTCCCCGCCCCCCCCCTCCTCGGCCCCTTGGAACCACCCCCCTCCCCTTTGTATTTTATCGTCCCTAATTCATTGTTTTCCACGCCACGATCTTTTAGCTTTATGCTCCGCCATTACGGCTTATCCTCTTCGTGTTCCCTCTTGCGTGTTCAGCCGCGGATATCCTTACGCGCCCGTCTCCTCGTTCCACCACCCCTTCGTTCCCTGCGTTACTCAGTTTTTTCCCCACCAGCGAAAGTTTCTGACGCACAGGTTGCCCGGTTTACGACTATGTCCCTTCACTTTTTCCTCTCGACGTGTTTCATCTTCTTTCTGCTGTTTCTTTAATAAGCCCCCACGCTTCTCGCTGTGTTAACTCGCGTCTACCCTTAAAATCTCACGATTTACTGTCCCAGCCGAGGCCGTGGCTAGCTCCTTCTCCTCTAGTTTAATATTCCGAATGGTTGCCACCCCATAATTCGACTTATTGCCGGTTTCTGTTCGAGCGCTATCTATTCGACAGTCCTCCAAAGCGGAAGATTCATGCGCACACGCGTAGATACCGGGGCACGGTTTCAATTAAAACTCCCGCTGATCGATGAACACCAGCGAGCAGCTTGTAAAGGTGATCAGAAAGTCGCCGACATTCTTGTACGCCCGACGGTTTTCCCGTTTATCGTGCGCCGATCTGAATATTCAACGAAATGTCAATCGCACCCTTTCGCCTCTGTTCCACCCTCGGCCGCGGTGCGTGTTCTTAATCATGTTTCTCCTTGCGCAGATCTCTTTTTCCCCTCGGCTGGTATCGGCCGCTCGCCTTCCAATCGATCTACACGATCGACCGGCAGCCGCGCGCCGCTGCTCCATTTAGATCGCGCTTGGGCCCCCTTCGATTCGCTCGTATAATTCTCGATTCTTTCGCACGGTAGTCGCGGCTGGTTGTGTGATATCGTGGATTTTTCTCCCCCCCCCCCCCCTCCGGAGTAAATTATACTCCACGAAGGGGGCACGGGGAGCGTTCAGCGGAGGAGCGACCCGAGACGACGCGAGCGGAGGGGTTTCTGGCCGTGATACGTTGTTAGGGGGCTTGTTAATTACAAAAGTGGCAGAACAGGATCGAGGGGCATAGAAAGAACAGCGGGACGACTCGTTGCTCTCGCGACGGTGCCCTGCGTGCAACGCCGAAGAAAACAACCGTCGCTATTTTCCCTCGTGATGCCTGACGTACGCCATAAACGCTTAGTAATACTCCGATAAGATAAGTAATTGAATCGGGCGAATACATTCTAACGATCGGTCTAGAGATACACGGCCCCGATCATTCCACGGTCAAATTTATCCGCGAAATTTGCAATTCATATCTCCATAGTTGTCCAGGCGCGGCTGGCTTCGCGTATGCAAAGTGTTCCGCGGCGTGCGTTTGCTCGGATCGTTGAGTGAGTCCACGGTTTTTTCCAAAGTGCGCGCGAGAATGGCCGAGGTGTCCCGTCGAATAATCTTACTCATTCAATTACGGGCTTTCCATTATTATTTATTGACTGTCCCCCCGGTCGCCCAGGGAGTTATTACCGGCTACTTCTTCGAAATTGTTTAATGCCCGATCGTTGAGGTAATTTTATGGGTCCCGAGATAAACGTTATTCCGAGGGGATAACGTCTGACGAATACGGAGGCTCGGCAAGAGTACCTACGCCGGTAACAGTCACATTCGATGTGTCTGAATATTTTCCACGCACGGTAGCACGCACGACGCACGCAGCTTTCCAAACACATGCCTGCCCAAGCCGCGAGCGATCCAGTGAACGATTATTTTCACAATCCATCCTCAAACAAGTGATCCTCCAATTGTATTCACCGGTGTGTACATTCAAATGTCGATTATCTGGCTCCACCGCAGGATAACCCCGAAGCAAATGATTAACCCGAGGCGTGATTTCCCAACGAACCAATAACGCTCGCACGGTATCGACCCCGTTCATTGATTGACCACCGTGATTCCCTCGGTCGACCGATGCTAGAGACGTTAGGGGAGCCTTAGAAACCGCGATTTACAATTATCGCTGGAAATGACGCGGCCGAGCAACGCGAAACACCGAATGCCATTAGAGCGAACCGCAAAACGCGCAATGCAGCCTGGGCGGGACTCTCCCTCTGTTCTTCCATAATTCACGTAATCGTGATTGCACGCCGGTCCGTGACACATATTTGCGTTATTCATAATATCGCGCGGCAAGCCGCGTCGGGCGTTTTGCGTCATATCTCATCGCGCGTCGATGCAATTGCCACGCGATTACTCGCCGATTACGCGCAATCATAGACACCGATACCGGCCTACCCTCGCCTCGCTACCAAAGCCTATCCCGTGCGGTTGAAATCTCATCGACTTTCCAATCGCGCGACATTTGGGCGGTCGCGAAGCATCGATTATTCTCCGAAATGGAGGAGGCCACGGTGGAACGCGAAAAGGCTAACGGGGAACTTGGAAAGACCGCGTCGAAGACGATGGGTAACCGAGATGGAACTTTGCGGAGGCATGTCTTATACAATTACGAAGATTGGATGAAAGCCTAGGAGTGTCGGTTTTATGTAAACACTCGAAGGATCTAATTTACTGAGCGCCGTTGCGTCCTTTAATTATATAGTCGAGGGTGGCGATGTGTAAAGTTTCCTCTCGGCAGGTAGTAGCTTTTGTGGGCTTTGGCAGAGGTATTGCTCGCGCAAGTTATTTTCAAATTAATTCTCGGATCTAGGGGGAATTATTTAGCGAGGATGCTTAGCATTCCCCTTTCGATTACCTCGCGTCATTGCCGTGTGCAGTCGACGCTCCTCGTTCCTGCATTTAATTATTCGTAAACGACGAACAGCAGACGGCTGCGCCATTCGAATTCAGCGACCCGGCCTCCCGTTCGGTTCCGCTTCGTGCGAATAACGTGGCTGTTCTTGCGACGCGAGTGATCAAAGACACTGGGGGAGCGAGCAAGCCTCCCCCGGCGACGGTCTTTTACCAAACTATCTGATTTCTATTACAATGAGGCGGGCATTACTTATTCCGTCGATGTAACGGTAACGAAACGTGATGACAATGTAAACAGACGTGACTCGATTAGCATAAGGTATTGTTTCGTACTGAAATTCTCTCCGAACCTCGGCTCGACGGTGGCGGAAGTTTGCACAGTTTTACGCGCTCGAATCGAACGCCTCGCGTCCCGGCAAGAACGAATATTTAACTTGACATTTCCATTTTGTTCGCGCATCGCCAAATATTGCGCGTATAAATTTGCACGGCCGTCGCGGAGATTGGCGATCAACGAGGCTCTAAGTATCTACTGGAGAGAAAACGGACGAACCCGTCGAGACGAAAGCGTTGCTGGGGTAACGGGTCAGCGAGAGTAATAATAAGAGTAGGTGTTAAAAACATAAAAATAGAGCATTTTATTGTTCAGTCACAGGTATTTATTCTAATAATATCTTTCACGTTGATCGGGATAGTCTGCGAGAACAAAGAGGAGCCGTTTGCGAGGGAAGCTAAAGGGGAGAATTGTTCCACGTTTGTACATTATATTTCAATTATTTATAGCGGGCACTTTAGTTTCCTTGCGTGACGCGCATTTTGAATTCGACGGTCGCCAGTTAAGGGGAGCTAATTGCGCGAGAAGTTTGATTCATCGTTGCTACGGCGAGACGCGAGCGCCTGGCCAGAATTCTGCCGTGCCGTTCCTCCGGAATAGAGAACCCGTTCGTCGTGATTAATCATCGACGGCGAAGAGAAACGAGCCAGCCGTCGAATTCAAATGGAGACTTGCCGCGATCCCGCGGCCATGATCGCGTTCCGATGCTCAGAGCCGCGAGGCTCCGACGGCCTTTTCGTGGATCGCGCCAAGCCTCCGTAACGCGCAGGACGAAATAAATAATAATTCAGACGCACGCGTGTATAATACTTTACAAGTCGTCGCGCCCACGCGTCAGCGTATCACCTGGGCGATGCTCGCCCCAGTCCAACTACAATTTAAATACACATAGCTACGATTAGAGGAAGTGGTATCACTGGTCAGATTGCCGGCTGGCGCGCAAAAGAAAAAGAAGCCACCGGGGATTCGAACGAACGGCGGAGAACGAGGCTCGGTCGCGCAACGACAATCCTCTGTCGTTACCGCAACAAGCTGATGGCGATTCACGGCCGCGGACACGCTGCTGGCAGTAACGAGCAAGCACCGGGGGAGACTGCACGCGCGTTCGATTCCTCCAAAGTCCCTATTGTTCGCGGTATGGCGCGATGAAGATAAATTCACATGGCATACGAGACCTATCGCGCACTCTCGGCCCTAAATCCACCGTGATCTCGGGAGCGAGCCGAGAACAAGTCTTGGCAGACGAAACATCGACGTATTTACAACGGCATTAGGCTATCTAGCAACTCACTGACTCGCTGCAATGTACAGACACCGGGGACACGCTGAGTCTAGTATATCCCATTGTCACGGAGGAAGCACCTTAAATATATATATTCACTTCCCTTCTCTGGCCTCTATTTACAACGCACTTTCTTTTCGTTTATACATATATAGATCCTCGCGATATTTACACTCTGGACGCATCTATGCCACGTATTGCACCGTAGTGAAACGCACTGGGAATCTCGAGCTCACTCTCTCTCTCTCTCACTCTCTTTCTCTCTTTCTTTCTCTCGCTTTCTCTCTCACTCTCTGCTCACCCGTCCCGTTTAATTCGCGGTGACGCCCACTCGGGAACCCATAGGAAGAGAACCATCAGAACACACGCGCACAGGGAACAGCACACACTGGAGTGTCCGGGCCTCATATGTGCACAGAGACTGTGCGGGATCCGTTGGACGTCCTGTTGTTGTGCTGCCGTCGGACCGGCGGCGGCTGCCTCGTCCTCTGCGTGGTCCTCTGGTTGTTGGGCACGTCGGGCAGCGCGAACCGCAGCTTCTCCCAGAACAGCTTGTCGCCCCACTGCAAGTAGGTGTTGGTCTTGAGGTACAGCCGAATGTCTGGGTCGAGGTCCCTCTGGTGTACGTCGCCCACCAGCACCAGTATCAGCCTGCGCCTTCTGTCCCTGAGCACCTGATGGTGCGCCGATTTGAAGTCGAACCGGCACCACTCGGACTTGATGAAGTTCTCGGACAGCACCATGATCGTTCTCCGCGAGGACTCGACCGCCTGGACGATGGTGTCGGCTATGAAGCTGCCAACAGGGAAGTCCCGATAGTGCAGGCAAAGTTTGTACGACGGATTGCCCATTTCTAGAACCGGGGCCAGCTCCTCGGCGACGAACGCTTCGTCCTTGGAGCTGTAGCTGACGAACGCGTCGAACAGCTTGTCCCGATCGTCCCGGTCCACCTCGTGGTTCCTGTAGAATATCCGCACGCCGAAATGCGAGTGGAACCACACGCGCAGCTCCTGCCGAAACACGAACGCCAGCATGCAGATCAGCATGACCAGCAGAGAGCTGACCAGCGTGGCGACCAGCAGCGGCAGATAGTCCTGCAGGATCTGCTTCTCGATTATGGTCTTGGTGTAGTTGCGGTGCACGTCGTTGTCGATGCTGGCCGCCCCGGTGCACACGCTGTCGTTGCTGGTCTCGCGGTCGCCGAGCGTCACGTAGAAGCCGAACTCGTTGTCCGCGAACACCTCGTCACCGAACGCCTCGAACTCCGTCACGTTGTACACGCAGCGCAACGCGGACGCGTCGGTCACGCGCACGTTCGGCTCGCGGATCCACTCGCGGTAACTTTGCAGATAATCGCACTCGCAGGACCACGGGTTCGCGGAGAGGCTGATCTCGATGGACGCGGGCAGCGTCCACACGGCCAGCGTCGTCAGCCGATTGTTCTCCAGCCGAAGGAGGCGAAGCGAGCGCAGGGAGGAGAACGTGTCGTTGCCGATCGAGAAGATCCGATTCCGTTGCAAGTGCAGCTGCTTGAGGGCGTCCAGGCCCTCGAACTCGTGGCCCCGCAGCTCTCGAATCCTGTTGTCCTGGAGGTGAAGATCCTCCAGGTCCCTGAGGCCGTTGAACGATCGGTTCTGCACGATCTCGATGTTGGACGAGTTGAGGAACAGGACTTTCAGCTTCTTGCGGCCGATGAAGGCGTGACTGGAGACGACGCGCAGGTCGTTGCCGTCCAAATAGAGCCGCGTCGCGTCCATCGGTATCTGCTCGGGCAGCTTGTTCACGTGACCGCCGTTCGAGCAATCGACCACGTTCGCCGACCACGATTGATCGTGGTAACACGTGCAGTTGAGCGGGCAAGTCATCTCGCAGTCGCAGGCGTCAAAGTCGCAGCAGTGGCACAGGGCGAAGCAGTGAGTGTCGTACTTGCAGAGGAACTGCGAGTGCGAGGCCTCCACGAGAGGGACGAAAGCGTGCTCCCTGTCGTAGAGGAGCTTGCAGTAGATACTCTCCAGGTCCATCACTCGCGGTTGCACCCGGCTCTGGTTCTGCCTGTTGACCCGCTGCAGCCACTCCATGGTGCAGTCGCACAGATACTGATTGTCACCGATGTAGAACTCTGGCAGAGGCTTGTCGGGCGGCACCGCGCTGATTCTAAGCGCGTACGGCTCCAGATTGCGGATCTGGTTGCCCTTGAGGTCCACCCGCGTCAGATTGGGCTTCTTGAAGAACGAGTAGCTCTGCACCTTGGATATCTGGTTGTCGTTGAGGAACAGCCGCTCGACGCTCATCGGTATCGCGTTTCCGGTGATCTCGGTGAGCTTGTTCTCGCTGGCGTCGAAGGTGCTCAACTGCAGCTGGCTCTCGATCTCGAAGTAGTTGCCCAGCTCCCGTATCTCGTTGGAGTGTATGTCCAGCCACTGCAGGCCGGTCGGTATCATCGCGTAGTCGAACCATTTCAGCTTGTTATCGCTAACGTTCAGCCAGAGGAGGTTCGGCAGGTTGGTGAACAGGCCGGCTATGTCCGTCAGTTGATTGCCGTCGAGACGTATCGCCTGCAGGTTCACGTTCTCGTCGAAGGTGCCGGGTTCGATGTACTGTATGCGGTTCATCGCGAGATTTAATATCTTCAGCTCCTTGATACGATCGAAGACGCCCTTGGTCAGATTCCCAATATGATTTTCGGTTAATCGAAGCCCGTAGAGCTGCGCCACGTGGTCGAACGTGCCGGTCGGTATCTCCGAAATGAGATTCTCACCGAGGTCGAGGGTTCGCAGAAGGGGAGTGGCTTTCAGCGCGTCCGGAACGGACTTGAGCTGGTTACGGTTCAGGTGGAACTCTTGCAGGGACGAGGCGTTCCTTAGGGAGCTCGGGTGTATGGTGTGCAGCCGGTTGTTGTCCAGCGAGAGCAGATTCAGCACGTACAGCCCGCTGAGCGTGGTCGCGTCGATAACAGTCAGTAGATTATCGCTGAGCAGCAACGTGTGCAGATTATAGAGCGCGGAGAACGTGTTCTCCGGGAGGCTCTCGAGCAGATTCTCCTGCAGCCGTAGAATCTGCAGGCTGTACAGGTCGCGGAACACCGTTGGATCCAATCGGGCGATACGGTTGTTGGAGAGATCCAGCACCACTAAGCGTACCAAACCACCGAAGGTGGCCGCGTTCACCCACTCGGCGGTCAACTCGTTGTGAGACAGATCGAGCACTAACAACTGCGTGAGTTCACTGAACAAACCGGGCGGCAGCACGTTCAACGTGTTGTTCCTCAGATGGATCTCCTGGATGTTACGGGCGTCGCTGAACAGCTCGGGGGGCAGGCTTGCCAGCCGATTGTCCGCGAGCCTCAAGATGGCCAACGAGGCGAGGCCCTCGAACGCTCGGTCCGCCATGAAGCTGATGGCGTTGCATCGCAGATCGAGGCTGTGCAGCCTCGCCAGACCGGCGAACGCGGCGCTTGGCAGCGTCTCCACGCTGTTGTTACTCAGGTCCAGGTCCTTGAGATTCGAGAGGCATCTGGCCGCGCCGTTGAACCGGAAGCTGGTCACCTCCCGGAGCCGATTCCTCGTCAAGTTCAGGACCTCGAGGTTGACCAATGGACAGAGGGCACCCTCCGGTATGCTCCACATGTTGTTTTCCCCGAGATCGAGCTTCTCTAGTTGCCTTAGCTCGTCGGTGAACGCGCCGGCCGACACGTCCAGCGCCATCGCGGACCAGTCCGTGTTGTGGGTCCTCACGGTTAGATTGCGTAACTCCTTCAAACCCTTGAACGCGTCATCGGACAGATTGCCGATTTTGCAGTACTCGATCACCAGCTCCCGCAGTTCGACCAACGGCCGAAAGCTGCCCGCACTCAGGGAGCTCTGATAGAACAACGCGTCGCTGCATTCCAGCCGCAGCCGGACCGTATGCTGCGGCTGTATCACGCTGAAGTTCGTGTTCTCCAGCTCGCTGTTGATGGTCCTCAGCCGGCAGACCAGCGAGACGTCGTCCTCGGTGTCACCGGTCGCGACCCACTTGCACTCGTCCGGCGCTTTGTACCTGAGCGCCTTGCTGAGGGACGCGCCGAGGACACCGAATATCGTGCCCAGTAATATGGCGCAGAACGCAGGACTGCCCCGCATCTTTCTCGCCCGTTCTCTCAATCTTCCATGAAATCCCGTTCCAACCGCGGTTCCTCGTGAACCTGCGAGACCTCCTATCTGTCGCGAAACCGGCTACGATCCATTTAAGTCCCGGACCCAACTCGATCTCTATACCTCACGTCGCCCATGTCACTTCTCTCTATCCTTTTGGCTCATCGGACTGGCGTCGCGTCCGTCAACGACCGTAGCTGCGCTTACGTTTCACCTGATCCTTCTTCCCACCGATCTTCCTGCTAAGCCCTCTCTATAATCCTGGGGATTTCATCCTCGAGAACGTCGCGTCGATGGCTACGATCCGCCGAGAAGCCGCGAGCGCGCGCGCCTGGGTTCAACGGCCTCTTACCGCCGAGACTCGTCGATACACCGCGGGAGAAAAAGTCTCGACGACGACGACGACGACCGTGACGACGAAGACGACGATGACGAAAAGTCACGGGCGTTGATACGCGTATATACGGCTCCGTTAAGACCCACGGTTCTCCGAGGACTGGTTGGCAAGTTGTAAGGCCCGAACTGGCACCGCTACCCTCTCCCCTCCGCCCACCCCGGCCGTTCTCCTCGCTTCCCCTCCCGTCCCCGTTCGTCCTTCCTTCCCCCACCCTGGCCACCTTCTCTCCTTCGTCGTCGTCGTCGTCCGTAGCCGGGGCCCGACGTTCTGGCAAGCCTATAAAAACAAGACAGGTACACTCTCCGGGCCCTTACAGTGGCTCCTCAGCATCTGCAGCCTCCATCCACCACCGTTCTCCGTTTCCTTGTCCCACCTCCACCCTTTCAGCTACCTTCTGTCCTCGTCCCTCTGCCCGCTCCTTGGGCCCGTACCTTCCCCTCTGTCCCCCCTCCCCCCGCATCTCGTGTTCCCCTCGGCTCGTCGTGTCTCCTTCTCTCGCGCTTCCTCTCTATCCCCTTTTGCCCGTGTATCTCGCCGTTCGATTCGTCCGTGAAACCTTGCCTCACCGTCATCTGTTCTCACATCGTTTCTACGATTCTGTCACGACGAATGAAACCTCGAAAAAGAATGTGTTTGCTCAATGCCTTTGTGCGAATTCCCGTTCCCATTCGCATTCCAGTTGTCGCCAGTCCCTCGGCTAGTATTTTGCAACTAGTCGTTCCTGTTTTTTTTTTTCTCCTTTCCCTTACATCTCGCATCTCCTGTTTCTTCCGTCGATTTATAATCTACACGAGACTCCGCGCGTATCTGATGTTACACCGGCGTGCATTGTTCCTCTTTCGCGCCTAAGATCTTCGCAACTCTTTTCACAGAATTCAGAGTCACTTCGACAGCGGGAGGCAGACAGATTCTATCCAGCGTGGCATCCGTCTGTGGTGCGAATTAGCTTCACGCAGGAGTCACACTCGCGAGTCGTCGCGGAAGTTCTATGAAATTGTGGTTGACGAACGTTGATCCGGTGGAAAATGAGAGAACGAGGCTGAAAAAGCGATCGCAGCGCGCGATGCTCCTTTTGTGAAAACGTCGAGTGAAACACTCTTTCCTTTCACGCCCGTTTTCCGCCGCGTCATTATTAGCTTTACGGTCTGCTTGGGATTCGCGCATTCCGGGCCCCATTGAGTGTAAAACGATCGGACGCATTGTGTCAGGGATCGTGTGTAAGGACACGTCAAGTGGTTCCCCACAGAGAAGTCCGCCTCCTTTCAGAAAACAGTGCTCGGTAGTTCCATCTCCCGTCGTTGAAAAGTGATTTGTTACCTTTACCTGGCCAAAGTAGGGGTCCAGCATTGGCAGGCCATCTCCCCTCCTCTCTCTCTCTCTCGCACTCTCTCTCTCTCTCTCTCTCTCTCACTCTTCCTCTCTCACTCTCTCCTCTCGAATACGCCGACCGTTCCGCCTTGATTTACTCATCGAAATTCAAATAGGAGGATACATCATTTTCATCGGCCCAATAAAAGTACCATTAGTAAAATGAATGCTGACCCGGCCGATTCGTTCCAATTCCAGCGCGCGTAACACGTCTCTCTCGGCTTGCTCGGATAGAGCAGACGCGGTTCTACGATTCTTTCGAGCGTTATAATCACCGACCGTTGAATGAAACGATTCATAATTACAGAGTTAGCAAGAGTTGCACGAAATAACGGATAGAGGCTCGTTGTCATTAATAGCCAGGGAAGCAAATAAACCCCGCGCTGCTCATTGATGCTTATTACAAGATCTTTACCAAGGCCGTGGGCTTGGATCGGTGTAATATTTCACGTTTCCGCGCGCACCAGTAATTGCCCATAGTTCGCGATTTTAGTCATCGACCGGCGCCGCTAACGTTACTGCCCGTGTGTCCGGTGTTTCGTGAATTAACCATATATCACGACGGCTGTAAAGCGAAACTGCAACCAGTTAAGTGCCACGACCGCCTCGGGTTCTTTCTCGCCGATTCTCCTCCTCGTTATACGGAATCGGCCTGAGAGTTCTTCCCGGAAAAAGTCGCTCGATTCCACGGACCGCGATGATGCACGCCTACTCGCGACCTGGTGTATCTGGAAGTCGGATCGGTCAGGCCCGATATGATCGTTCACGGAATCCGCTCCGAAACGGGCGTTGCGCAACCCCGGACCACTTGGAACCACCGTGAAGAACGAATTCCCATGATTTCTCGGGGAGGCGAACTTCCAACGCCACTTTTTCCCCTCCCCCTCCGGTCGCTTGTCGGGTTTGATTAGCGACGCGATGTGAATGAGCCTTAAGAAGGAGGATGCTGCCCGATGGCTGCGCCGCTGAAAGGTGGCTAGCTGGCGGCTGGGATCGGCGAAAGCGGTCAGTGATCGCTGGGCCCTCATACTCGGGCCCCTCGTTCCTCACGATCCTCCCCCCCCCCCCCCACACTCCCCACCCTCTCGCCGTTCCTCCTCACCGTTTCCCCTCCGTATTCTCCTCCTACCAGCCACGAACGCCCCACCAGCCCGCCCCTGGGCCTAGTCTCCTTTCAACGGCGCAGGTGACGGGGCATTCTTTTAAATCTAATCAACTACCGAACCTGGGCCCGATGTATACAGGGTGTTTCCGAACGGCTGCTTGACAGGATCCTTAAGAATAGATACCTGTCGATTCCTGACACCTCGCCTTCCCACCCACAGACGCCTTCCCACTCGTCACCGTACGTCACGAACGCCCAGCTTCGGCTCCGATAGCCCCCGGCACAGGGTGAGACGTTCGAATTACCAACTTTCCTGTAGACCATCGATAAAATCCACACAGATCTCCCAGGGAGGTTAAACGCTACAGCTGGAACGAGAAGAGGATCTTTGCAACGAGACTTCATCGCGGTGCGGTTTCACCGAGGGGGTTTTACAGGGTTTCTTTGCCTGCCCGGGTGAAACGCCAGGCAATTGCTTCTAAGAGAAGAAGATTGCCTGGTAATGTATTACAGGCGAGTGTACGCGGGTTTCTTGCGACGATACGCGCGGAACACGTGTATCGGAGGCACCCAGTATATGACTGGACAGAGCACACGCGTGTGTCCCCCGTTCGGGATATAGAGAGGCACGCGATGACAGAGGGAACCTCGGGCCTGGAGCAGAGACACCGGCGTCACGCGTCGAGGAATTACGCAATCCGCTGCCTTGAACGTATCTGTCGCCCCTGGATTTCCGTCTTTTACAGTGATTGCACCACAGCCGAGAGCCACTCGCTCATTAACCAGGAACAAGGGAATCGATCAAACCCCCTCTGGATCACGGGGCACAATGCTCCGAACGAAACTACCGGATTCCGATCGTCGCTTTACCGGTTTGATAAAGACTGATGCATAACGATAATTCACCTGGCCCACCCCTCACCCCCTATCGGACCTCGTAATTTATTTATCCGGAATGCAGCTTTGACAGTCGGGACCGAACACTCGAGATACTGTCCAGCGATTACAAAAGGACAGTGAAAAATTCATAACCTTTCCCGCTGATCTGACGAAGAATAATTCCCGGGCGTTGCACACCGCTGGGAAATCGAGGTGTCTCTATCGATAGTCTGACATCTCTCGCGATACCATTCGCCAGCGTATCGCCGAGGGATCGATTGCCCAATTCTGCAGAGCGAACACTCCGACCCCCGGAGTAATTGTTGGCCAAAGATTAGGAACCATGCACCGAAGAGGCTCTCGATGATGCTCCGGAACAAACAACAGCTTGCCAGTTGGCGTAATTGTACCTCAGGGCCTTCTGTGATTGCTCCATTTGAGAATTTCAAAATATCCCACGAAGGAGGTCGCGATCCACTCTGGATCGCCAAGAAGCGCGCAAGAAGTGGATATCTAGGATGCTCGTGGGGCACTTTCACTCGGTGCCTGACTTTTCTTCGTGTCTCAGCAGCAGTCCCCGGCGTAGTTTATTGTTTTGAGATCGGCACGAAATCACGAGCTCCGAGGCAATGCCCACGACGATCACCTGCTAGTAGTTTCGTCCTACATTCTTATCGCCCAGCCATGAAGTCCCGCTCTCCTCAGCGCCTTTTTACGCGCAGTTTATTGCCGCGCCAGCGTGCAACAATGGGTCGTAACGATAGCTGGTCTCGCGCTCCGGCGGCGAATCTGTGAAATAATTTTAATTTCGACCGCGTGAGAAAGAACGGAAAGTCTGAACCTGCATCGCGGAACCGTAATCGTTGAACGAGAATGAAATTGCCGGGAACAGAGGTGAATCGTGGCTGATAAGGCTGCGCCGGAGTGTCAACTTGTCATTAGCCCCTGGCGAATGAATAAAGCGGAAGTGGACGAATGGCTTTAATAAAGGGAACACCGCGGCGCATCGCAACGTTCCCTTACAAAGCATGTTGACTCAATTACCTTACGTCCTCTTTCGGTTCATTATTGTGGTACTAAGTTGCGCCGGGTTTTAATGCGCTCCACTCTCTCTTCCTTAGCGTTTCAGCAACGCGAGTAATGTCTGCGTTTTACGCCGCCAGATCCCGTGTCCATAAAGCGAGCTCACCACGAACCGTGGCGCGCCCCTCGCTTTCCCTCGGTTCGCGCGTACATTTTCAGCGTTGAATTAAACAAATAACGCTGAACAGTCTTAATAGCTGGGAGTTGCTTCTGTCTCGGGGGAGCGGATTTAATTGGAACATACGAAATGGTGTTATTAAAAATTCAGGATAGCGGAGTGAAGTCTCTTGGCACTTGGTGGTTCGCAGAGCGCAACCTGTATGTAAATGCCATATTTCCCTAATGTTCTGAAAGCCCCTTCGCTGTTTTCAACTGCAGACATCTTAGAGGAAGCTTCCAGGAACGAGATAGCCAAGCAAATACAGTCGTCAATTATTTACCACCGATTAATTCCATCTCGCGGATACACCGCCGGCGATATCTCGTCCCGCGCGAGCTTATATTCAATTACGCGTGGAAAGAGGACCGGTTAGCGGGCATTCGCGTCAATTAAATCACAGTAAAGACTCGGTACATCCCTGTATCAGAAGTAAACGTCGAATTACGCTAGGTGGGTAACGGTGGACCGTCCAATAAATATAAATGTCCCTCGCGAAACTTACGAACGAGATTCGGCTTTTAAATAATCCCCTGTCGTGTCCGTAATAACCGCGAAAAGCGGAACCCTCCTCTACTTTCGATCCCGCGGCTTTCCGCCACTGCTCGTCAACCATCGTTACTATAAAGTTTATTACCGTCGCGGGTTACGGGCGGAAGATAGTCGCGGCGTATCGATAATCGTCGTGGAAAATTTATCGCGCGGAGCGAGCCGGCCGCGAGATCCCGAGAAGTCGTTTTCCGCCGCTGGAGGAACGGCCGACAATCACAGAGGATTCGTGGGTGGAGAAGGACGAGCACACGGTGCTGGGAAGAGGGACAGAGAGGGTCGGCTCGGGATTAGAAGCGCAGCACGAGAGGAGAAACGATGCGCCCTGTGGACAAGCGCGGGACAGAGACGAGAGACGGAGGAGTGAAAAGTGGCGGGGGCAGGGGGGGGGGAGGGGAGGGGAAACAGGTAGGAGGAAGATCTCAGGTGAGAGAGGATCAGGGAAAGAAAGGGACGAGGCAAAGTGGGCGAGTGAAACAAAGGCAGTGGACGAGAGAAAGGGAGAGAGTGAGAGGAGCTCGGCGATCGTCTATAATCGAGTTGACCGTGAAATTTTCATTACACCTTTTCTGAGTTATGCATATAAATAAGGAAGGGAGCGGGTGTCGGTGCGCCGGGAGCGAAGAACGTGGCAATGCCTTTGTTAGCGGAAGGTTAATGGTGAGGGACCCACGGGTATCTTACGATGCTGACAGCAGTCTCGTTAACGATTACGATAACTCCAGAGGCCTCCTCCGGGGATGCGTAGTTGGCTGCGAGCGATCGCCACGGCTAACGCCAAGGTAGTCCAGAATTCACCGGCTCGGGGCCTTGTTCGCCTGGCGTCGAACACGTCGGTGTTCGCCGCTCGGGTCCACGGGAAAAATCCAGCCCCCGCGTGTCCCCGTCGACGACTCGTGACCCCACGAATTCCTGAAACCGACCCGGGGAACCGATCCCTGGCCCTGCATCGCGGGCTCCTCGCCCTCGTCGATCGATCGCCAGGTCGTGCTGCTCGCGATCGTGGCCGGGTTACGTGCGGTATTACGGCAGAAAACTTTCCACCCGGCTAACGAGCGCTTTGGCCCGTGAAAGTTTGCCGGGTAACGAGTCGAAATTCGGAGGATGGAAGCGGCGAACCGCGCTCGAAGACAATCCAAGGCTGGCCAGCGTCCGAGGACCGAGCTCCGTGAACGCGGAGCTTGGCCCGTCGATAACCACCGTGAAAATTAACGGATTCCGCTGGCTCTGAGATACTCCTACAGATGTCCACCTCGCGGAACCAGCTCCGCGTAAGGACCGTGACTCACGAACCCATCGTGGAAATCGTTGATCGTATAAACTTTCGCCGTGGAACATCTTAATTGTGATCGTAACGGCGCGACCAGGGCTCGGCCGATCGCTCGCTCCGTCGATGATGATCGCTGCCGTTCGTTCGCCGCATTCTTTTTCTCGCTCGAGTTTCCTGGCGCGATAATTCACGCCGCTGATCGTTTAATAGCGCGTGGAACTTTGACAACTTGACTGCTTTTAATAAGCACCTTCGACAGGGAGAAAACGAGCGACTGTTAACTCGTCTCCGGTGGAAAATAGTGCCGGGCAGGTTGTTGGAAAGCCCGTTGCGCGAACCAGGCGCTTCCGTTTTTCCTCGGACCCCTTGGAAAGGAAACTTGAAGATGCTGGTTTGCCGAGACCCTTCGAGTTCTTGCGCGCGCAGCTGGGGAGACATATTTCCAAGGGTATTTTTATCGAAACCACTTGCGCCGATAACTTTGTTCCTAGTTTTCATCGGGTTCTCGAGACTTTTTATCTTGCAGTGGAGAGCTGCGCTCGGTTGGGGTCAGAGGTTTCGTGGTTTCGAGGTAGCGGGATGTTTTTTCACCAGACAAATCCGAGATGGCGGGTTTGTTGCATTCTCGCGGATCGAAAGAGGATCGAAGGGAAGCCAAGGGAGCCGAAGGTAATCTCGGGTTCAAAGACTCGTCGGTGGGCGAGAGACGTATCCCACTGGCGGCCACCCGAAAATTAACGACCTCGCGAACCGGCTAAGACTCGGTAAACGAAAACTGCCCAATTTTTTTCAGGCTCGGTCGTTAAAGCCTCGTCCGCACGCCGCAATACAGTACGATTCTGAAGGAGGTAGGACGCGTGCGTGAGCGCGGTACCCAGGTTCTCAATCGAACAGGGGCGGATTTCGGTTACACCCCTCTGCGATTTTACGAGTTCCACCGATCCCGCCGAGTAACGAAGGGAATTATGCTGTCCGACCACGTATTTAAGCTCTGAATTATTTCGCGAGCATCCCTGCACCGAGAATTTCAACACGGAATATTCCATTACATTCCTCATTACTCCGAAACGAAAACACTCGAGCGCTACCGCCAGGCGTGGGAGTCTGAAATTTTAAGTCGATCGATATTCGCGAAGTTATTAGTTTTAAGTGAGACATCCAGGGATAGTTTCCATTCGTCGTTGATCGTATCATTAATCCACGATTAGGAGAACAAAAATCACGTTCGAATCGGTCCGAAGACAAATAATATCGCTGAATGCCGGGCACCGAACGCGATAATGATCCGTGACGAACGATACAATAACGCTACCAGCACGATCCTACGCGAGAACCGTAAATTAAACTCGCTGCCTCGCTTTGAATGACTTTCTTTCGCTGCTTTGCCAGCGCACTCATTCACGTCGCATCGAACCTTTACCTTCATGACGCCGTACGGTTCATTTACAATATTTTGCTTCGCCCGACACTATTCCATCGCTCAATATATTTACTTGCAAAAAGAATCGTCAGCCCGAGCGAAGTAAATAATATTTAAGAAAAATAAAGCACTCGCACCGGGGAAACTAAACAGCCAGTGAAAAATTGTGCAGAATCAAGTACACGGTGTTTCATTCGCTCCTAATGCTCGGTTCATTCATCAACCACGAGCTCCTCCAATTACTTGAACCTGCATTCTCGTTCTCGCGCAGACAGAAGGAAGAAGAAAAGTGGAACATCCCGAGAATATTTTTTTTCGAATGGCACCCGTAAACCTCCGTGGCCGCGCGCGTAATTATCCCCGACGAAGGAGCGGGGAAAGGAGGGAGCAAGACCGAGAGAGAGAGAGAGAGAGAGAGAGAGAGAGAGCGCACGCCGGCGGACGGGGCATGATTAATAAATTTATAGTTTTATTTCGCCGTGGCGCGGCTCGCCGCCGATCAGATACGCGCCGCGATATCGTTACGCGCTATTGTGCTGCTAGATTAATTCGCGGCAATAAATTCTTCATACCGCGGCCGGTTAAGTGATACAAATGAGTTCGATATTCAGTTAAATATCTGCTAACCGTTTCGGCGAGCCGGAGTCCGCCCCTGGTCCCCAGTCGCCGCGGCTACATATCGCCTTGAAGAATGGCGGCCGGTCGTTATGGAGCGCGTATTTAATGGAATTAAAGTGTGCAAAGGTGTGTACAAGGGAAGTGCAATCGCATTTCTTCTCCTCCCTCCCTCTCCGGCCCCTCGTCCAGGCATCGGTGCAATATGATGCTGCCGCATTATCGATGGCTGTGTTTCTCGGGTCGCTTTCGTTTAACTCCCCCCACCCCGAGCGTGTCGGTCTTGTAACGCTCACGAATTTTATTTACGTTCCATCTCGACACCGTCCGCGCCTCCCCGTCGTCCCTCCGTCCCCGTTTTGCGCGGCAATTTTCGGTCTGGCCGCCGGTCGTATTGCACCCCCACACGTCTGCACCGCAGTACCAATATCGGGTCTGCCGCGTTTCACAGTGGGATTCGTGTGTTAAATTATCGAAGCCACGAAAATTGCAAAGGGTTAGTAGAGTACAGGATAAACTGTGCCGCGGTAGAATCTACTTTCGCTCGGCGGGCACTTGTCATCGGACGCCGCTCATCCCCCCGTCGGTGCGTGGCGGCGCAAAAATTTCCCCCGTTTGATCCAGCCAGGCCGCAAAATCAGCCGCAAACGCCGCCTTCCTGTTGGTTTAACGCGACCAACCGCCACCGCCGACGTCCACGGTATTGCTCAGAGGCCGGATCACGGGACTGGCACTATGCATGCGTGGGGGCAGGCTCATTTATTTACCGAGGATCAGTATTGGCAGGTTGTAATTTACGAATGCTGGGACCCCGCTGGATTTATCGGCGCTCCGCTACCCTCTCATTACAACCCTCTGCCCACCGTCATCTTCTCTTCTGCCCTTCATCCTTTTCCCTCCCCCCTGACCCGTCGGACCCCCCCGGCGCACCGTTCCGGGCCCCGGTCCCCTCGCTCGTTACATTTTCACCCTCCAATCGCGCGGCCTTGGCTATAACTCCGCTCGTGATTATCGTCAATTGACCTACACTCGATTGAAATACGTAATAAAAGAAGGTAGAGCTCACCACTCGACGACCCGAACCATCTCGAAGATCGACCGCTCGTTCCCTCTCGGATCCCCGAGCCACCGGCGTACCGGTCCGCTGCCCCTCCCGCCCCTCCCCGTCCCTCCATCACTCCTCCACTTGCTCGTGCGTTATTTCCTCCTGCTCTGCGATCCACGCCGATGCCGCCCCTTCGCGACCTTATCATTGATAATCCCTCGAGGAAGGGAGGAAAGGCGAGGAGGAGGGGCTCGAAGGGTTTGCGTGCCAGCGCTACGTTCAGATAGCACGGATTATCGCCGCATCCGATAATAGACTGGAAGGAGCCGCTCGAGTAGGATCTGCGCTTGGAAAAATCGTTGCACGAGCGGCAAACGGCTGCATTACGCTTGCCGCGGCTTCTACGAAACCGAAGGGGAGCAACAGGACTCGCGGGGAGACGGCTGGATCCGTTGCCGATCGATCAACGATCGCCACGTTTTGACAAAGCCGAGCGGTTAGCCGGGGGACGGTTGCAGAGCCGGAAATTTCCGCGGCGTTGACGGCGAGGGGCAGCGGGATAATCACAGGCTGCGACGTCGGGGCGACGGGAGAGGCACTATTCAACACGGACGTTGTTGGGCCCGGAGAAACTTTCGATCAGGCTGTCACGAACCCGGGGCCACCGTTTCGAGAAATTAACCGCGGTTATTATTGAGCGCGTAGAAAGAATACCCCGGGGCAAACAAGCGGGTAATTATAATTATTTCCGAGCGAGCCTGCCCTCTCGTACGCGGCTCGCGAGGCGGCCGAGCCACGAAAAATGGACCCCGGGTAATTTCCTTTCCGATAAATGAATCGGCTGGCCCGTCGGCTCGCGGGGCCGATCCGCGTGCAGCCGACCCTGCCTCCGCCGAAATTCCCCTGTCGATTCGCTTTAACGTTTTTACCGGGCGGCTTTTCCCTCTCGCGTCGCGCCCCGCGACCACGTACCGCGGTCGAGTAAAAAGGTTACGTGAAAGTCTGCCGGGGCGAGCGAGCAACGGGATCCAAAAAGGAGACGGTCGGGGACTAACGATCTGACCGTTCGTGACTGTCGTAAATAGATGGAATATCCTATAAGGCAAGCCTTTGTTAATGAAGGCCCCGAGAGCCACGGGTATTTCGCGACTCGCGTGCGTTTCCACGGTGGAAGATGCCACGGGCAGATTCAACGCGCGCGAGCGGCCGCGACCGCCTCCTCGAGCAAGAGCTCTTTCCGAGCCGAGGGATAACACGGGCTCCGAGGTGGCCTCGAGCCGCGAGGCCCTCGACTTCCTCCGCGTCCGTCGCGTAGAGGATCCGGCCGACGCGACGGTTCTCTTTAAATTCCGAACCGTACGGAATCCCGCGAAAGAGTAATGCCGACATTATGGAGGGCCGTTCCCGCGGAGGAGTTCCTCTCCTCGATCCATCCAGCTTCGATCTACGCTTGGTTCAATAAAGTCTAGAAACGCGCCAGTATCACAGTGCGCCACGAAAGGTTTAGACTCTGAACTTCAAAGTGTTCAGACGTCAGCCTGCTGGACGATTCGATCCCCGATTTTACGATCTCGAGGATGATCGACTCATTAGGGCAAATCCGGGAGTCGCGGTCGGGCCGGAGAGCTGGTCGAGTCGCTATATTTCAGGGTATATACGTAAAAATGCATCAAAGTGCAGACCAATTACTTCTCTAGAAGCCAAACAGTTGAATGAATAGCGTCATTTCGCTTCCTTCTGTGTTTTTCTGGATTTATAGGCTATAAAAGGTAAATCGAAGTTACATTTAATCTCTTTTGTCAAACAACGGTGTACAGAATCGTATTTAAAATATACTTCTATATTTATTTTCGTTTAATGTTTGGGGTAATAAGATAGTAGAGATATTGAGTGACAATGCAGCCAAAGTATTCGGCCATATTAACTCTTCCTCTAAAAGCTAACGAAAAGACCATCTCTCGCTGCAGAAAGGTGAAATGATCGAGTTATGATTTTTTTATTTTTGTTTATTTTTTAATTTTTTATTATTATTTTATTAGCATTTTTGTTTATTTAGTTTATTTATTCACTTTTGTATTCATTTGCCTTGCTAATCGCCGGTAGGTAGTTCACTTTTTCTTTGATGTGTTCTGTACTTGTTTAGCGTAAACAAATTAAATATCAATGAATCTGTAGTTGTATTCACTCATAAATAATTTTTCTTTATCCTTTGTTAATTTTCCATGAATAATTATGTGAGTGGTCTCTGCCAACGACGAAAGACCATTTCTGCCGGCACCTCGGGGGAGGTGGTCAGATGTCATGACTTCAGTTTTCAACCCGATTTACAGTAAATTTTGTCTTAAGGTAGTTCCTGAATAATCTACTAAATTCAAGAATTCTTTCAAATTTCGTTCAAAACTAACTTGGAATACACGAAACCCTTGTACAAAATTTAAAATCGATTTACCACATAGTCATCGAGAAATAGTTAATTAAAGTTGATGCATTTTAACACAGTGGCATATGGCAGAGTCGAAAAAGGGGGATTATAGTTTCAGTTTTTCTGCTGCAACAGGAAAACTATATTCAAGAAGTGTACCAAAATTGGCACCAAACAACATCGAAATGTCACGAAATGAATTTATTTATTTCAGCGAAACTGACCACATGGTTTCTTCTTAATGCCCATCAAAAATACGTTTACGTGCAAATTTTTTAGAAACTACGCAGAGCAGTGAACATGGCAACGTCGCACAATCGATATGTTTAGGCATTTAAATAGCGAACGAAGATTCAGATTCATATGAACATTTTTTTCTGACATTTTGATTATAAAATACCATACTCCAATTCACTACGCTAACCAATTTAATATTCTATTTTCGTATTACAATTATTTATATTAACATTGAACTGTTTAAAATATATATACATGATGTTAAACATTATTATTACTATTTCCTTAGTATCATACTACTTTATATTTGTCGTTTATTACCGAATTTGAATAACATAGTTGGTTGGGCACTACCAATTTTTCTGAATCAGCACAAAATTTTGAACATATAGGTTTGTTCTGATAAAATAAGTAATATCTATGTTCGTTTTAATAGCCATTTTATATTAGGTCGACCGCGTCACCCGGATTTACCCTATATACCTACTCCTCAGTACCGTCTTGTATCTGTATTGTAATATCTGCATTGATTTAGACATTGGCGAAGAGCCGAGAACTGATGAATAATCAGGGGAAGGATAACGTAGTACGTAAGACCTATCCGCGAGGCAACGAATTGCAGGAGTACGCGGCGAAGTTCCTCCTCGCCTCGTTTTACAAATCCAGGTAGGCAAGGCGCACTCGAGGTGTAATAATACGAATGCACGCCATAACAGTTTCAACGCTGTCGGATTTTTCGTTTTGACATAAACTCGTATTCATACCCAGCCGTTCTGCACGGCGGAATCTCTCATCGTCGGAATAGAAACGTTTCCACCGGGGCCGTAAAAATATGGATACAGTTTTCTCCGGGTTGAGCCCGGCTTCCGGGCGTACCGTAATAACAGTGATGCAGCGACAGCGCTTAGGATCGACGCTGGCGATATACTTCACGGAAAATTGCAGCTTGTATGCATATTACATCTAATACTTCACGGCGATAATCTCACCGAGACCTACGCGCCACGGGATTAATGACGAACACGCGTCCGGCGCGCAGCGATAATCCGAATATCAACCGCCGTATGAAAGCCCGTGGCCGTTGCCCGTGCTCCGCGTGCTATTCGCGAAATTTCGACTTAACGCGGAGGCGCGGGCATCGCCGCATTGAATCTCTGGATACGGTGTGCAATTTCCTCGAAACCGATGGAAACGCGCGCAGCAACGGCCCTCGTTCCAGCTTCCCAGAGTCGGAGACGATATCCTCCACCGACGGTCCCTCCCCCCCCCCCACCTCCGCCCCCTGTTCCCTCGGGGGATGCACAACGTCGGGTACAGGAAATCGGGCTTTCGAATAAGAATCGATATCACGTGGCCGTGATAGGAGGAGGATGGGTTTAGCAGGAAGGACGCGACGGCCGTGGCGTTAGCGCACGCAGCGGAGACCTGGACACCAGGCTCACGGTCGAGTAGCTGAAACGACTGGATGCCTCGTGCAGGTATTCTCCGACGGCGTTAAGCCCTATGTTACGCCGACAGTTCGATCAGAAGAGAGTCCCGCGTGGCGCGGCGCGGTGGCCGAGCGCCGTAAATAGGCGAGGTAATCGGCCGCGTTCGATTCCACGAGACTCTCGAACGGAGTTTGGCCCGTTTAACCCTATAACCGCATGCCCATGGCGGACCCAAAGAACGAGTCTTTCTCTCCACCTACTTCTTTCTCTGTCTCTCCCCCTGCGCCTCCTCGTCCTCCCTCTCGGAGTGGGCTGCTTCTCTTATACTCTTCTTACCTTCGCGGTATATACTCTCTCCTCCTCCTCCTCCTCCTCCTCCTCCTCTACCTCTTCTTCCTCCTCGTTCACTTTGGTATCACATGGCGCACATGCATGCATGCATGCATGCATTTCGAAGCCGAGGATGGCTCAACTCGGTTCAGGCCAGGGTCTCGGCTTTCCTTCTCTTCGCGGAGAAGAGAACCGCAGCTCGTTAAAAAGTTGCCCGACCGGTTGGGCGCTCGGAGAGGCTGACTCTGCTGTGGTCTACGACCCGACACCCAACACACTCACGAACCACCGGGCCCTCGCTCTTGTACCACACGTACACAGGCCGCGGACACCACCGTCCTACCCTGTATGCAACGCCGCGGAGCAAAGGCTGAAACTCGACGGGGCCCGCGCCCCTCGCCTGTCTTCCCCGCACACGGACTCCAACAGCCGGATATTCACTACACGCGGATGAACATCATTGAAGGCTCACCTCTCCCCTCCAACCCTCCGCTTTCCTTCGTCTTTCCTTCTCCTCTCCTTCTCCGCCTCTCCTTTTTCTCATTTTCTCCCTTTTTCTCTCCCCTTTCGCCCCCTCGTTTCCCTCCTTCTCTCTTTCTTCCCCCTGCCTCGCAATCGTCGGATCCACGACTCGCCCCTACGTGCATTTCGACTATCACCACCGGAGTACGATATCTTGTCTTACACTCGCCTTCACCGGTATTCGACTTTCTCGGCTCTCTCTTCCTTCTCTCTCTCTTCCTCTTCCTTTTCCCTTTCCCGCTTCTCCCTCTCCCTTTCTCCCGCGATTGAAATACGGCCATCGGCCGTACCCACACGCTCCCCGGCTCTCTCTCTCTCTCTCTTTCTCCCTTTCCCTCGGCGATCCTCGAAACTGCTCCGTCTCCGGTGCTTCGTCGCTCGTGTTCACCGTTTCGTTAAAGCCAGTACACTTTTCTGATGCCTGTTTGCCCCGTGTAGTTCGTTTTCGCGGTTCCTGCCCCCCCCTCCCCTCCCCCCCCTGTTTCTTCGTCTTGTTCCTCGTCTCTGCCAGCCTCGGCGTTCTCCGTTGTCTCTTTTCGAGAAACGAGTTTCCTTCCGTCGCCTTTCCGTCCTCCTCCTCGTTGTTCTTCATCTTCTGACCCGGCTGTTTTTGGCCCCCCTCCTGCCTCCCCGTCTCTTCCCCCCCCCCCCCGCCCTGCTGCCTGGTCCCTCTTCGGGTCCTTTTTGCCCGCGGTAACCCTTCTCTTCTTCGCTTATCCTACCGAGATACCGATGATCATACGCTGGAAATTCCACGCGGACGAGCATCGTCCGGAGGATTGCTTTTATGCTTCTTGCGACTCGTCGCTTCTTGCCACGCGCTTTATTATATTGTTTGATTTGTTCCGGCCGTTTCGAACCGCCGATCGGCTCGCTCTCGATCGTCCCTTGTTCTCCGCTAGCTTTACCCAGTTTCTTGTTCCTTCATCGGCTCCGACGTAGGAACGATACCACAGCATCCGCGACAAACGCCAGTTCCCAACTGTTGGCCAGTGCTCGATTCGCGCGCGATTGTACGGGACCAGTTACCATTCGATTCTAATAATTCTAAGGGCCCACTCCGACTGGGTGGCTGGCGACTGATGTCCGGGACACGCTCATCCGACAGCCCCCGCTGAGACATCGGTGGCTCTGATGTCAGACCCACGCATTTTCTGTTTTTTTGTTTGTTTTTATATCGCCATCTCATAAGGTCCCATTCTTACGCAAATGAAGAATGGGTGGACGTATCCTCGGTGGCTCGGCCGCTACAGTCGGGACAAAATCAAATGGTCTCTCTTTCATCGAATCTATTAGCGGCTGTATTCTTCTTGATACGCCACTAACGCACGTCAAAATACTCCAAGGAAACTCAGGCAGTTGCCATTAGGTAGGTCTGTCAGAGGCCGCAGCTACCGCGCAGCTATTTGTCGTCGAAGTTAGTTAACGGAACCAAGCGATCCGCCACGATGAGTAGAAACATCGATGGGCGATCGTCAACCGTTTGTCGTGGATCGCGACTTTTTATTCCACCCCCTCTTCGTTTCCTTATCCTCCTCTGGCCGCCGGCAAGAACACGCGAGTGACGTTTGGCAAAAACATCAAACCGGGAACTATGAAGCAGCTATTCCCGCGTGTTCGACAGCGTTCGTTAACCGACCCAGCACGATCCGACCGTTTTAAGTAGCGGCAAACCAAGGATGGGAGATCGTTGCCTGACGCGCCGTTGCGTTTTTGCGCGGTGCGTCGTAACGTGCGAGTGTAAATTTATAAGATGTCACGGCGCCGACGAAAGAATACGACTGCCGATTAACGCCCACCGTCCGACCGCCTCTTTTTCGTTTGCCTACGGCTCGGTGACAACGCGATCTGCCCCTATCGTCGACTCGCTGCTCCGTACTTTCACCCCGAACTTCATAAATTCCGAGATTAACCCAGCTTCCTCGGTCTGTTTGTTTCAGGTACGTAGCAGAGTGGCTTGACATCCTCGGGGTGCTGCTTACCTCTGCGGTGAGTACTCGGCACAGGGTGTCCCAAGACGTTTCGTAGCGCGCGTGCAACGATCTCTGTATCACTTACACGTGGCTCTTGACAAATAACTCGATTCGATGAAAATAGTGTTTGCACTTACAAGAGAACACCGCGAACCCGGACTCTCCGATTGGAACGTAACTTTATGGATTTTTAGAGTGACTCAAAACAACAGTGTGTGGTCATTTTCAAAGTCAAATTGGCACTTCCACTTTTTCGCGTATAACTCGCAAAGTACAACAGACAGAAAAAAATGTTTCAAAGAAAAGTTTAATGGTGCAATAAGCGCTACAAACTTGGGTTAACAAAATTTTGAAAAGGGTTTAAAAAAATACCTGAACGAAAAAGCTTTTTTCAAAATTTTGTTAACACAAGTTTGCAGCGCTTATTGTACCATTGAACTTTTGTTTGAAACATTTTTCTCTGTCTGTTGTATTTTGAGAGTTATACGCGAAAAAGTCGAAGTGCCAATTTGACTTTGAGGTTAGTTTTCACCCCCTTAAAGGGCGATAGGGCTCAAATGAAACACACCGTTGTTCTTGTTTTAAGTCACTCTAAAAACCCACAAAGTTGCGTTCCAATCGGTAAGTCCGGGTTCGCGATGTTCCCATGTTAGCAGCGAACGAAAGACGGTGCAAAACTAAATTCGCTATAGGTACACCTAGCGAATCCCCAAGCTGCCTCCCAAAGTAGAAACCCCCAAAAAGACCTGATTAACCACATAAGGAAAAAATTCCGGTCCCCATTCAGCGCTTAACTTGAGGATCACGATCGCCGTCGATAAATAGATTTCATCGCGGCCACGCAAATCGTCCGAAACCCGATTATCGTGGAATAGAATGCGACACGGCGTATCAATTCGATTCACGATTTAAAAGTGAGTGCGAGGGAGCGAGAATTGGGAGGAGGGTCGAGGGGGGCTGAAGCGTCAGCGTGTTGCTGGCTGTTTGACAGTAACGAGGAAGACGTCCCGGGCGTCGTAAGCCCCCGGCTGGAACTAATCCTTCGGAGAGCCAGTTAAGGTATTTGTATTTTAATTAGCTCCTCCTTTTCGATAGCCGTTTGTTCTGCCCACACTGTGCTCCTCGCGCCAGGGCCCCGTCCGCCTTGCCCCGTCCCCCCACGATCACCTTCTCCCCCTGCCCTTCGAATCGTTTAATCATAATCTAATAACCGGCTGACACAAAAAACTAACTCGATAAGTGCACGCCGTTAGCTTAGCGCGAAGGGTTCTCCTGGCTCGCACACCAGCGCGCCCCGGTCCGCGCCTCGTGTCCGTACGAGGGCTGGAACGTTTGTCGGTGGTGCCGTCGGTGATCCAGAGGGAACCGGCCCGGCCAGGGTGTGCGTGGAACGCGCGTGCACCTCCGCAGCATTGTAAGAGTGTGGGCCGGAGGAGTGGAGCCTCGAGGGAAGGCGAACGTCTCCTCCAGATATTATCTATTGCAGTCTGTCTGTCAGGCCGACCGAAAGTCGGCCCCGGACGAGAGAGCCGCTACGGGATGAAGTGTCTTCTGCATAGTCAGCCTCTTTTTATGCCGAAGCCCCGGTTCGGCCATCTCGCTAATTCCGTCGTAGCACGCCAGGCACGCCAAACCGAAGCTTTCCGTGCGACTCCCGATGCCGCCTTTATTTTTCTCTTTCCCTTCGCCTCGCCCCTTCGGCTGCCTCTTCCTCATCTCCGCCGTGGCCATCCCTTCCTCGTCGTTTCGTTTCATTTTCGTCTCCTTCGCGCTGCTCCTTTTTCTTTCCTCCCTTTTCTCCACTCTGTTTTCGTCCACGCCCGGCACCCCCCATCTTTCATTCCGGGCAATAATATCTCCCCTCGCTCCGCTCGCTAAAGGAGCTAAAGGAGTGCCCGCTTGAACAAAGAAATATCGCGATTCGGCGGCGCGTTCGATTCACCCCCCCCCCCCCCCCCGCGAATCTGCGCACTCTAATAACGAGAGAGGCTGTGTACTCCTGCCGGTAATACCACGATTCCCCGCGATTTCACGGAGAGCCAACGTCACCCGCTCGAAAACCTCGATTCTTCCGCGATCACTCAGCCCCCGTCGCAATATCGTGGCTCGCCGACGAGCACCATCGATCACCGTCCTCTTATCGGCGATATCACGGCTTCATCAGCGGCGAAACCGCGTACACCGGCTGATATCCGAAGGACACACAGGGCCCATAGAGGCGCACATTGTCGGAGGAACAAAAGCCCCGCAGTGGCTCCTATATTGGCCAGGCTTGGCTTCTTTGCCTGCCATTCTTTCTCATAAAACTTCATACCCTTCCCCGGACTCTTCATATCGCCGGGGCTACACACACGCACGGGGAACGTACGAGGCGAACAGTCACGAGGCAGAGAAGAGTCATCTACCATTCCGTCCGTCGGGGGTGCACCGGTGCACCACCACCGAACACCGCCTGTAAATCTTCCCTCCCCTAACGAGGTGTCGTAAAACGCGATCTTATTAGCCAGCGCGGTTGCCTTTAAAATATGTCCACTTGCCATGTATATCGGTATGCGTCACGTGGGAGGCTTTGACAGCTCCTCTTCGTTGGCTCGCGGGCGTCTCTCGCTTTTTCGAGCGCCAGTCACCCCAGCGGCTTTCAACGCTTCTCGATATCTTTTTGCGCCTGCTGAAAGCATCGCTGGCCTCTTTCGAAAATTCCCCGCAGGGTCGAGGGGCACCAATGTGGAGCGGCGATCGCTTAGGTACCGATCACGCGTTTCCGCGATCGTCACCGTTAATTCTAGTCAGCGTTTCACGCCCCGTATCGCCCGATTACGACACGCGTACCTTTTATTATCGAGGCATGCGACAGCAATCGTATCGCTCTTCGCCCCGGCTACTTGCGATGCAGCGTGCATGCGAACGGGCGCGCGTACGCGCGGCCACTTTGGCCGGCCAGAGCAGCGAGAGAGAGAGAGAGAGAGAGAGAGAGAGAGAGAGAGAGAGAGAGAGAGAGTGAGAGCGCGAGAGGGGGAAGAGGGGAAAAAGGAGCAGAGGGAAGACTCACGCGGCGGGGAATAATCAGCGCGCGCGGACAGCGCTGACGAATGGGACTCGAGCGCGGAAGACGTTGTAAGATCGATAGATGGAATCGGTGTGTGTAATGTAAATTGACTCGCGCAACGGCCGCGAAGGGACACCCGAGGGAACGAAATGATTGTTGACAGAAACGCGAGCGACAGGATTCGCTCCTCCGCTTTGCCAACCCCCCTCTTTTCCCTTTCGTTCGTCTTACAGCAGCACCGGGAAAAAACGTTCAACGCGTGAAAATGAAACACGCTTAATCCCCGGGCTTTTCTCGCGAATCAGGTCCAGCCCCATTGAAAAAGGACCTTCCTCCTCGCAACCGTCTCCCCTCGTTAGCGAACGCGCGGTCCGAGTCGATTGAACCTGACCACCGTGTATCCCGGCACAATTACTCCGGCATCCTGCGTCGCTATCGAGCGCGATAACGCTGCCGACCGGCAGCTAAAAACGGTTCCCTTGTAGCCAGCCGTTGCAAAAACAATGCTTGATAAACGGCTTTATGAATTTTATCGCGGAATTAGTCGACTTAGGCTGGCGGCGCGCACGTCGCGGACGGCGTCCCTCTACGGAGGAATACATTTGCCGAGGCAGCGCGTAACGGGGAGGCAGAGAGGCAACGCCGAATAGGGTTTAACGTGGGATCATATTGACTCGATCGCTCTACATTGGCAGCCCCGGGATTCTCAATATGCATCGGATAGCATCGAATACTGGCAGGAAACGGCCACGGTGTAGCCCTCCTAATATGGCTCGAGTCCACATTACTCGAGCCCTTCGCTCGGATACCACCGAGCCAGACGCTGGCCAGAAACGACTACTATACAGGCTGTACCGACTATATACCCTCGCCGGCCGCGCGTCCGCCGGTGCCGCCAGCAGCGTCGTCGCTATTCCACGACCAGCACCACCACCATCAACGCCCCTAACCAACACCGTCCTTCGCCATTCCAGTCGCAAACGGTACGACTCCGCGCTACCACCATCGCCGGAGCTTCCTCCGCGATCGTTGATGCACCGGTGCGTGGCCCCGGCCGGCCGTCTTCCTTTCTCTCCGGTGGTTCGTTTTCTTGCACTTCCATTCCATCCATATTCTCCCTTTTCGATAGAGAGCATTCTTCCTCGGCCCTGCTCGGCCCGCGGCGCACGGGTAACGGCCGCCACGGGCTCGCAAGAACGTCGTCCCCGGGATTTACGGGCCCCGCGGTCGTTTAACGTCAACGTTTCGCGGTATCTGGAATCTATGGGCCTCGATAAACCCGTTTTAATTACGGACAGTTAGACGAGGCCGCCACGCGGGACCGCGCAATTTAAATTCACCCGGACGGCCTTGATCGCCGGCCACCGCGATTCGATTCTCGGATTTTAATAGGCCGACCATAATCTGTTTTAATCGTGGCCTCGCCGGGCTTCTAATGGGGGGTAGATTTGTCGGGCGGCAAGCGTTACGATCGCTCGACGCGCCGATCCGATCGTTTCCACGGTTTTTCTCTGGTCGATTGTATTGTAAGTGTATCGTGACACGTAGCGACGCACAGTGGTTCGAGTATACTACATGCTAGCTGGACAAAATTATTTTTTCGCGGGTTTGGCTTTATATGGGGTTCAAATTGTTAGAAAACAAACCTGATTCGTATTACAGTTTATTATTTCACTAAAAATATCAATAAAATAAAAATATGACTAATTCAATAAAGGAAAATGAACAAAACGACAGTAGTGTGCCTTAACTATAGTTATAAGTTATAACATTATGCCCATTCCTGTAATTTCTGAGTTTTGAAGTTTAAAACCTGGCTTTTGAAATCAGTTTCCTCTGCATTGCTATTAAAATAGTGTTTTACTATATGTTCCACGTCGTTCCACGCGACAAGGGTTGAATGTACGGAAAGTAGAGACTTTCCAGTTTTTTTTTTTTTTAATCAAATGATCGATCTGCAAAAATTTGCAAAACTATGTTTTGTGAATTGTTTTCGAGTGCGACGCTCGGTAGCCACCACTCAGTGGTTCGAGTATACTACATACTAGCTGGATAAACTTATTTTTTCGCGGTATTGGGTTTATATGGGGTTCAAATCGTTATAAAACAAACCTGATTCACCTCACAGTTTATTATGTCACTAAAAATCTCTCCTGCCGAGCGTCGTACTCGAAAACAATTCACAAAACATAGTTTTGCAAATTTTGACACATCGATCATTTGATTAAAAAAAAACTAGAAAACATCTACTTTCCGTACATTCAACCCTTGTCGCGTGGAACGACGTGGAACATATAGTAAAACACTATTTTAATAGCGATGCAGTTAAAACTGATTTCAAAAACCAGGTTTTAAACTTCAAAACTCCTAAATTACAGGAATAGACATAATGTTATAACTGATAATTATAGTTAAAGTACAATACTGTCGTTTTGTTCTTTTTCCTTTATTGAATTAGTCATATTTTTATTTTATTGATATTTTCAGTGAAATACCTAATAAACTGTCATACGAATCAGGTTTGTTTTCTAACAATTTGAACCCCATATAAACCGAATACCGCGAAAAAATAATTTTGTCCAGCTAGCATGTAGTATGTTCGAACCACTGTGCGACGGGGAGAAAAGGGGGATCGGTGTCTCGCAACGTTGGAGATATCGAATTCTAGAAACTAGACTTACTAGAGTGTTCGCCGCGTCACTGCACTTCGCCGCAGTAGTGACAGTCAATAATTAGAGACTTCAACGCGGAGACTCGCCCGCGGCGGACGTAACTGCGAGTTTTTACCCTGCATCTGACGGGCTTAACGTTTAATCGTGCAAACGAGACGCAATCAATCGGGTTTCACGGATACTTATTAATTATAAAACGTATCCGTCGGCGTTCGCGGCAGAGGGGGGAAAGTAGGTAGGAGCCAGTGAAGGACGGGTAACTGAGCAGTCGTTTGGAGAAACATTAAGTGTTCTCTTTATCGAACAGGGCAGAATATAATCGTTGGGGGAAAGTAATGAAACTTGATACAAAATGTGGGCTCGAGTACGTTGACCTTTCCAGGTTAAGCATGACGTCCCCCTTAATCGAGATACTGGCGCTTATTACCAATTACCATACGGTTTCATCAATTATGCATTTCTCTTATTAACCCGGAGGAGTTCCTTTACAAAGTGGAAAGTACCATAAAGATAAATATCCCTTGAATAGCAATTAGCAGATAGGAATTCTTTCCGCGAGTAGAAACTGGGTGTGCAAATATCTTTCGTGCCCAGCTATATTTATAACAACTCCTCTTCGTCTCGTTTCCTCGGTGCGTATTATTTTTAAAAAGACTCTAGTGCCTGTTAAGAGGCCGCGGCGTGGTGGACTCGTTGTTTTTGCACGCGAATACGTATTACGCGCCACGAGCCCGGCTCGTAATGTGGCACGAATGGGTTAACGAACCCCGGGAGTGCCAATAATTTCGGCAATCCGAGGATCTTAAGCCGGCGTTCGCAACATTTTACGCGACGCGGCCGCGCGAACGCTCAATACCGTATTATCATTAAGTTGCGCAGTATGCGGCTGCATTTACATAAGAACGGCGAGCGCGCGAGGGGGGCCGTTCGCCTCTAACGGTTTAATGAACGAATTTATGGCTACTTATCATTTTTCAATGATTCTCGCGCCTGGCCGAGCGTTTTTCTCGCGATAATCCCTTTAATGCGCGTTACAACCGAAACGATATTGAAGCCTTTTCAAGTTCAAGTATCCCCGGCTCGTTACTTTCACGGGCGCCGTCGTTCCGCCGGCGTCGTTCCCGTCTGCCACGGGGACGAGTTCGATGAGAAATGCTAGGGGCCGAGACTTCTGAATGACCGGACACGGTACACGCGGCTCGAACGCGAAGTAACGCGCTCGGGAACGGTGAAAGCGTCGGGGGTATCGGGCCGCGCGATCGATAATCTCGGGGATTTATCGTGTCCGAACATGGAACACGAGATGTTTCGGGGAAAAGTTCGAGCGGCGTCTGACGAAACCGGAGAAAGACGGAAAGTCGTTGGCCGCGTCCGACACAGCTCGGACGTGGCGTTCCGTAGCGCGACGGAGTGAAAACGGGATGAATGGAGCGAGCGATCGCGCGACTGGATGTCATACATATGTATATGAGTTGTATCCGATTAATCAACGTAATAGACCGAGTTGTAATCGCGACGGACACTCCATTATGATCATTCGCGTGTACGGTCTCATAGCCGCTAATCTGAAATTAATCAGCCGCTTAATCATTACCGTTCCACGGTGAACTCTCCGCGTGCGGCGAGTCCACCACTCCGTTTTCTCGTTAACGCCGATATCTCCTCTTCCTGTTCCTCCCGCCTCTCCTTTCATCCAGCTCGCGCGCGTTCGTCTTCGTCGCCCCTCCCCCCCCCCTTCGCTACCCCGATCAACGTGTTTCTTCCTTCCCCCCTTCTTTCACCTTTTCGAACCGACGTCCTCCTCTCGCCCACGCGTTTCGCTCCGTTCCCTCGCTCGATCTTCTTCTGGATCTCTCGATCCCCCTCCCCTCTGTTTCCCTCCCTTCGATCGAGCCAGCACGTCGCCGCGACCTATTGAAGGATTTATGCCTAACGACGGAATGCACGATGAACTACATTAATTTTGCGTTTTCGGCGACGCTGATGTATCGTCCGGAGCTCATTATCGCTCGCGTCCGGTGAGAATTTATAGTGTGACTTAATCTATGATGTAATCTCCCCGTTTGTTCTCCGCGAGCGCGCACCAGCGGCGCCTCTTAATCTCGGGAATTTCTTCGTTATAACGCGCAGCCACCGATCGGTGATCTATAGATCGAAGCGTCCCTCTAAGCCCGGCGTGGCATAAATTAACCGTCTTGCCGGTTCCCCCTTGCCGCCGCCGCGGCGCGGCGCGCCGAATCGAACGTGAAACCGCGGGTTAATTACGACATTTTCCGCCGACGCCGACCCGCCGCACAGTGGGACAAACTGCACTCTTTTGTGTCAAAATCGTAGAACTTTTGATAGATACATGATAGAGGGATGAATCTTTTTGCAGGTTGAAGCTACGGGGTTGCAGAATTAGGGAAAAATATTGAAAAGGTATGAAAAACAATTTTTTATTTTGAAAATAAATGTCGAAGTTGACATTCTCGAAGAGACTTGCGGTTTTTTCGTTATAATGTGTGATCGAAGTTTTTCCTTCACTTGTTATACATTTTCAAGGTCAAAACTTGTTTGTCATACTTTTTCTATATTTCTCCCTCATTCTGCAACTCTTAGCTTCAACCTCCAAAAAGATTCATCCCTCCATCTTATTTCTCTCAAAAGTTCTACGATTTCGACACAAAAGAGTGCAGTTTGTCCCACTGTGCGCCGTTCACCGTTCGCATAAATTTTCGTTACTCCGATTATCCGGCGGGCCCGAGCGCGAGTTGCTGTTTCGGCGAGCGGAAGATCGCACCAGATTCCAGACCTCCGAACTATCGTACGTTTCCCTACGGACGGCTCCGGCTCGTTACTAGCACCGAGTCATTACGTATTCAGATTCAATCCGATACCGGTCGAGATTCGATTCAGCGCAGTTCCAGTTCGCTTCCCCTTTCAACTTCACTCGCGGATTCAGCACCGTAATGCCAAAGTACACCGGGCCGCGTTGTACCTCTTACGATTACTCGAATAAGTACCTGTCGCGATTACGGGGAACAGAAAGAGCAATTTAAACGCACCTCTGCGCGCCGCCCGCATTAACTTTCCCAACGGCGGAGAGACGTTCGTGATTAATCGAAATGAATCAGCACTGGATGGAGGACCTCTCCGGGCGCGATACGAGCGGACGGGCTTCCGATCGGGGTGGGCGTAAACTATTACACACATCGGCGGGAGATGTCAGCCCGGGCCGAGTGTTGTTATTAATTAAACGTCTGACTGATAGGCATCAACCGGCGCGCCGAATTCCCTCGCGGCCCTTCTTCCCTATTAGACATCATTTGTCTCTGCTACCGTCGAGGCGCAACCTCGGCGCTCCCTTTTTTTTTTTATCACGTCCCCTTTACCCTCCCAGTCGATCCATTTCCCGCCGCGGGACCGGCTTTTATTGTCCTTATCGTTTCAACGGAGCGATTTGTTCTGCTTTTAATAGTCTTCATTAGACGCGACGATTCACCCGAGGGCTCGTAAACCGACAGAAAAATCCGCGTCCCTGTTTATTGATATTGCAACGCGACCGCGGAGGCCCGTAGATAAAAGCGAGAAATATCGCGCGTTCGTTTCACCTTCTCTTATCTGGCCAGAATAATTGCTGCCGCGAGGATATATTTCTGTAGTATCTCGCCCCGGGTAATTAGTAATGCGCGTTTCCTTTGCTCCTTCAGCCTACTTCATCCTCACCCCATCGAGTCGACCGAGTAATTCGGTTGGCGATTGTTTCGTGGAACAGGTGTGCTCGTGGCTCCCAAAGTCCCCAAACGATCGATCGATAATCGATCAGGCCACCAATCTTGATCCCTCCCCATGATCTTTTAACGCAGGGGTGCACAGGGAGCCGTTTTTTAGCGCCTAGCTGCGAGCAACACGCCTGTCCCGTTGCTATGGTTAGAATCGGTGAGGAGAACTGCAGTAGTGTGCGTGCGTGCTCGTAGCCTCGTAGCGTAAGTATATATGGCTGGGTTCCTTGTGGAGCCCCAATGCAGAACAGGTCCCGTAATAAAATTCAGGGGGGTCGTGAAATTTTAAAAACATTTGCTAATGCCGGTATTTGGTATGACTTGACGGTTCGATTTTACTGATAATAAAACATTTATTGCTAATAATACTTATCTTTTCACTGACACATAAAATATTTAGAAAGTTAATGCTATACAAATAAATAACTCGGACACGAAGAAAACCAAATTTTAATTAACAATATACATATCATTTATAAAAGTTAGAAAGTTATATATGAATAAATATACACATATGTCCACGCATGTGGTGCCCACCATTGCACTTAGCGTTATTTACAACCACAAAATTACGTAATTAATAAATATAGGTATATATACATAATATGTATAAATATAAATTAAATATTTTCACAACATGTGAATATCTTGCAACATGCAAGACATTTGGCACCACCTCTGTATTCTGTAACCAGAAAGGCTTCATCCCATGACGTCTTAAAAGGGGCCAGTGCACTTGCATCCTTCCTTTTCGATGTCGACGCCATTTGCAGTATATTTTGCACACTTATGTATATTTCGTACAATGATATTTCGGTACATAGTAGATACTTACCGATTGATAGGTTACAGCCGGAAATTTCGTATTTGTCGAAACGCAATTCATTAAAAAAAAAAAAACAAAGGCGAAGTGATAATCAATAAAAATGGCATTTAACGAAGTCTAGCCGGTTGCCCTTTAAGGTAGTTCCTAACCAACTATGTTAGTCAAATTAGAGTTGGGTAATAAGCGACAAATATAAAGTAGTCTGATACTATGGCAATAATAATAATTTTTAACATCGTGTATACATGTTTTAAACAGTTCAATGTTAATATAAATAATTGTAATACGAAAATAGAATATTAAATTGGTTAACGTAGTGAATTGGAGCAGCAGATCTGACAACGTCGCATTCATTCGGAGCGTCTTTTATAACCAAAATGTCAGAGAAAATGTTCATATGAATCTGAATCTTCGTTCGCTATTTAAATGTCAAAACATATTGATTGAGCGACTTTGCCATGTTCCCTGCTCTACGTAGTTTCTAAAAAATTTGCACGTAAACGTATTTTTTATGGGCATTTACGAAGAAACCATGTGGTCAGTTTCGCAGAAATAAATAAATTCATTTCGTGACATTTCGATGTGCCAATTTTGGTACACTTCTTGAATATAGTTTTCCTGTTTTAGCAGAAAAACTGAAACTATAATCCTCTTTTTTCGAATCTGCCATATGCCACTGTGTTAAAACGCATCAACTTTAATTAACAATTTCTCGATAACTATGTGGTAAATCGATTTTAAACTTTGTACAAGGGTTTCTTGTATTCCAAATTAGTTTAAAACGAAATTTGAAAGAATTCTTGAATTTAGTAGATTATTCAGGAACTACCTTAATAGACATTTCGGGCTGGTATTTTACGGAATATAAAAATGCTTATATCTGCAAAACTAAGCATTGTCAACATATACGTATCTTTGTGTCCGAGTTATTTATTTGTATAGTATCAACTTTCTAAATATTTTATGTGTCAGTGAAAAGATAAGTATTATTAGCAATAAATGTGTCATTATCAGTAAAATCGAACCGTCAAGTTATACCAAATACCGGGATTAGCAAATGTTTTGGAAATTTCATGACCCCCCTGAATTTTATTACGGGACCTGTTCTGCATTGGGGCTCCACAAGAAACCCAGCACATATATACTTACGCTACGAGGCTACGAGCACGCGCGTACACTACTGCAGTTCTCCTCACCGATTCTAACCTTAGCAACGGGACAGGCGGGTTGCTCGCAGCTAGGCGCTAAAAACGGCTCCCTGTGCACCCCTGCTTTAACGCCTCGCCCCTTAGTAGCTTCACAACATTACACTCCCTATAAACAGTACCACGCATTCTCCGCTTTAAACACCCGTGAAAGCGGATCGCGCCCATTTTTCATGCCCCCGGTTCATTGAAACATTCATTACGAGCGAAGGTGGTAGGGGAAGCGAGCCGATGAATAGGTACGCAGGCGAGGAGCAGCGTCGAATGCGCGAACGGTCGCGATAATACGTCACCGCGTACAATTGCGGGGATAAGTAAATGAATTAATCAAAATCCGTCTTGTTTGATAGCGAGCCGCTTTGTCCGGTGACCGGGTGCAATTACCAGCGAGCCAAATACGTCGCGCGCACCTGTGTATCTAAATAACAGCCGATCCAACACCGGTCGCGGGGCACCGGTGTTGGCCATTCACGACGCGACGCCGACGCGTCGAACCGGAGGCCTGATCGCCGGGCTTCGTCGACGATATTTTCCCCTCGCTGCCGTGAGCGCCGCGCCGTGTGTAGCGAGCAGTGCGAGGCGGGCACGGCTCGGCGGTGGCTGGAAGTTTCGCGCGCGGGGCTCGCTTTGAATCATCGTTTCTCATCAACGCCGTGAAAAATCTCTCTAGGTATCGATCGGGCAACTATCGTATCGTTATGCCCCGACAGATACATACGGCTTATTAATATTAATGAATGGCCCCTCATAAGTTCTCCTTGATTTATGTCTCCAAGCGCTGCGCCAATGTATGCTTGTTGCCCCGCCGTAAATCTTCGCCGCGTAGCGGGACAAAAGTAATTTCTGTACGTTATTTGTATTTTTAACAGGTCCCGGGCTGCCTCGCCCGGTGAGTCCTCGTTTCGTCGCTTCTCCCTTCCACCGGCGCTCCGCGCGCGTGCAGCAATCGAATTCGCCTCTCGAAACAGAGAGGAGAGAACCATTACCTAGCGGCGGAGAGCGTGTTGCCTCCTCATCCGTGGGGCCCCCAGGAATTCTCGCCCGAGGCGGGCAACATCGTGGTTTAGAGGTTCGCGGTCTCGTAGACGAGCATCCTCGTTACCGCCGCGATGTTCGAAGGTGTTCCACTCGAAATAATTGGAGGATCATCCGGCCCGCTGTCGTTCGGTGAAGCGTCCAATGTCTGAACAATCGGTGGCTTCTTTGGTGATACGAGTTGGGTTGTTCGATAGGCACCGCGTATTTCCTCCTTCGAATTCTCGGAAATTTCCCCGAGACCTCGAACGCGACGTTTCTGGACGCTCGCGTGTACCCGCCTTTCTTCCTGCTGGCCGCTGTATGGCGAAAAATCTTGTAAAACTTGAAGTGGTCAGGCCAGCCGCCTTGTTACAGGTAAACCGTTGGCAATGCCAAGTCGCCAGAGGACTTAACGAATCGTGGTCTTCCCGACTTTGGAATAGGAGTCTGGGGACCGGTTGTCGCTGACCGACAAGGCTCAGACAAGGTCGGCCATGGCGATTGCAATACGATCTCCAGAGGCACCGGCTCCCATTAACGAAGTCTGAATGATTAGGGATCTACAGGCTTGGAATAACGAAAGATTCTTTATCGTCGTTCTATCTACGAACTTATATGCCCCAAAGCAACCAATTTGTCCATTCCGCTATTCGTTACTCCCTCCCTCTAAATATTCCAAGATACCTTGCGAACGACGCATGACACGCTACTCCTTGTCCACTGACATTTGGTCGATTCCTCAGCATCGTACAGAATTCCCCTACTGTTTCTATCAGCTTGGTAGCAATTGAGGAATCTCGTGCGTCAGCATCTGCGGCGTTCGCGGCCTTCTCTCGCTGACGGTTCTCCCTCTGTCGTAGAAACGGCGGTGGCATTTTTATCCCTACGTCGGTTTTATCGCTCCAAGGGGACACGAGAGGCGATCCCCGTTATCCGTGTTCTGTAAAACGCCTATTGGAGGCATCAGATAAGCGGCAGCTACGGGGCGAGGGCTGTTTCTTTTAACAAGCCCTCGGGCCACGGTGGCGACTAATTTGATTAAAGCTCAAGCTCATCCCGGCGGCCCCTTATCGCGAACGCTGCCGCTTGGGCTCGTGGGCGCCTTTCCTCCCCCTTCCTCCATTGCTCGGGAAACGGGAGGATAAGTTTCTGGCGAGCACGGACAGTGAATTATGGGCGTTATTGTCCGCCCGCGAACAACAGCCCGCCTCATTACATGTGGGAATTATTGACGGCAGACCGCCTCGGTGGCTCTCCTAAGTACGCCACGTGAGAGCCATCTTCCACCTTCGTCGCCGCTCCGCTCCGACTTCGCCTCCCATCGCCCCGCGCCACCTCGGGGCTGCCTTCGTACGTGGCATGCCTTCACCGTAATAACCTTTTTCCCCCCCTCCTTTTTCGCCTCTTTTTCGTCCCTTTTTCTTCCCTGTTCCTTCCCTTTTCCCTCCCTTCCTCCCGTGCGAGTCGCGCGCGCGTTTCGCATGTGTCCTTAACTCCCTTCGCCGCGTTCGTTATCCGCGGTCTCTCTAGGAGCCTAGCCTCCTCGTTCCGGCCGGACCCTTGTACGAGAAGAATATGGCCGCTGGCCGCGCAATTCGAAGTTATTGACGACACTGGCGGGGGGATGCTGGCTGCGGAATGCCGGAAGAAACCGCGCTCGGGGCTGCTTTACACGCATTAAATTTAAACAGCTACCCCGAGAGAGTTAAAAGTCCCGGGGATGGAATCGTACTCGCGGAAGTTAAAATAATTTAAATGTCCCGTCGTCGTTGTTCGAGAATCACGTTAACTGTCGCAGCTTGTTTATCGACCTGCCTTATCCAGAAACTTTTAAACGCGAACCAAACTCCTCGGCTAGCTCACCCCCTCCGCCAGGGGTGCACGGTTCCGGGGCCTCTCGCGGTTCACGGGGAGAAAGGTCGTTGGAATGCGTCGCCGTTGCGTCTAATAAGATTGGAACTTGAGAAAAATGCTTGGCAACCAGCTTGCCTCCTCTGGCGGAGAAGTTTCTTTGGGGAAAAATGCGCGACGGGACGCGGCTCGTCCCGCGATGGGGTGGTTCGTGTCACTGTTTCGAATCGAACCAGCTCTCGAGTCAGAGTTCAGCCGCAGTTGCGGCTCGAGTCTTAATTGAGCGCCTCGGCAAACACTCGAATAATTTGTGTAATTGAGACGGGAGACCCTGTAAGCGGGTTCCGCGCGTGATAAAGTGTTAAGCAGAATTAGGGGCCGGGCGTCGATGGCCCCTGGAAGTACAATCGGGGAGTTAAGCTATCAAGTCGGAGTGCAGAAGTTTCTAGTAATGGAGCAAGGTTAGATCGCAACTTGTTCTGGGAATAATGTCACTTGAGGGAGCATTTAGAATTGCGGTTGCGCGGGATTGGAAACAGCGGCGGAAAGGTCAAGGGGATCGCGGGTTCGCCTAAATCAGGAGGGGGTCAGGCCGTGAGCGATAATTTTAGAGGCGCGAGACAGGGATGGAATGCCCCGATATCGAGCGGATCAAACGAGAAAGGTCATTTTATTCTCGCACACCGGTCTCATCTTGCAGCCGGGCGACCGGGCCGGACTTTCTAAACGAGCGACGAGGGAGAGAGAACGAGACGGAGCGGCAGAGACGGATGCTGGCTGCGGAATCCGCTCTCGTGCGGATTTGCGCATTTCGTGAGAATTGCGCGGACCTTTTAAAGAGGCTGACACTAATTAATTCTCGAACGAGATACGATCGTGCGCACAATAAACAGGAGAAAGTCGCCATTAACTGCCAGAAAAATCCGGAGCCGCTTGTTAAGAGAGGCTCACCGGGACCCCGGGTATCGTTATAAAGCTGATCGAAGATAACCTGATATATTAACGTATAGTATAACCCCTTTTTATCCGTGGAAATGCTTGCCCGTTACGTGTACTCTACTGTGTGCTATCCGGCTAACGGTTTATTAAAGAATCGTCGCCGGTAGCGCTCGTAATTCGCGAGCGTCGCGTTGCGCGCGTGCAACTATTCGCGTGCACGTAAATGCACGACAGCAGCGAGGGAGGGGAGGGGGGGGGGGGGGGGAATCGCGCGGCGAATTCCGCGAACGCTTGTAACGCTTGATACGTTACAAGCTCGCAGTGACAGGTACACACCGGCGTGTCAATCTGGATCGGGCTCGTTCTAGTCGGAACGTTCTTTCGAGATTTCTTCGAAAGACGCTGAATACGAGCGAAGTCAGCTCAAGTAGGCGCTCCAAATGATCTTCGAAAGCGCTTCACCGGCAGGAAAAGCTTGAGGGGCCTTTTCACTTTTGTTCCTCGTCACTGGTACCACGAACATGTTCACCTATTTTCCACGATTCTTGTCTTCCCTTGATCCTTCCTTACCTGGGCCAAGCGGATATGGGTCAAGAGACAAGTAGCGCAGTTGTACGTAATTTAAATAAAGGAGAATCGGGAATACAGGTGACCGATGAAAGTGACGTGCTACAATGTACAATTAAAGTTCACAGATCACAGTCTATTCTTCGTATATTACACTTTACAGTCCATGGTTCATATGTCGTACATTTTACATCACATTTCGCTGATCATAGATCACAATCCATGTCCCAAATCATATTTCTAACTTCACAATTTACTGTTTATTTACATCACATATAACATTTTGCAGCATCACACTCCACAACATCACTCTCCATATTATCCCACAGCACATCATCACACTTCAACACGTCACATATCACACACCACAACCAGGGTTGCCACCTTTCCGGTTTCGGCCCGGAGACTCCAGGTTTTGAAGCAAATCTCCGGGCTCCGGTTGTACTGGAAAAATCTCCGGGTTGTAGAAAAAAATGCGATAAGAAATTGTGGTATTATACAATGGTATCAATTTTATATAGGTATAATAAAAGTTATTAATTAAACAAACAGATACTTTTAAATATCTGAATTGTTGGAACTTAAAAGAATTGCTGTACTGTTTTCCGGATATTCGAGAACAAAACTTTTTTTTTTGCTTTTCCCATCTCCGGGTTTATATTTAAATCTCCGGGTTGGAATGTGTGGCACTCCGGGATTTATATGGTGATAAGGTGGCAACCCTGACCACAACATCGCCACATAACACTATAAAATCTAAGCTTATGAATTAGTCGCCTTACGATTGCGCAAAATTTGTTAAGCGTTCAGGTAAGTTATAGAACGCCCCGCGAAAATACAACAAAGTTGCAAAGGCCAAAAAATTTTAACATTGTTGCAAATGAAATCGTGGCGTTCGAGAAATAAAATCTCGGTTTGCAATCTCGGTTGAACCCACGGAGGTGGGTTCTTGCGAGAAGCCAATTTTCGGTTTGCAACTTTGTGCGTTCTCGCGAGAAGCCAAGCAAAATTGCAAAAGACTAAAAAGTTTTCAATATTGTTGCAAATGAAATTGGGGCGTTCGAGAAATAAAATCCCAGCTTGCAACTTTGTGCGTTCTCGCGCGAAGCCAAATTTCGGTTTGCAAACTTCTGAAGTTCCTGTGTTCACTGCACCATTGCAAAATTTAGCAGGTAGTCTCACTTGGTGCGTCGGACGTAAACCTGTAAAAAGAAGAGGTAGCTATGAGATATAGGGGAGACCGGGGCAAGATGATACAGGTGGCAGGTTGATACAGACGAATTATCTCGCCACTGTATATATGTAGCTCCTTGTGTGCGAGATATGTGAAGCTTCTTGTTCAATTCTTTACTACGATTTAGCTTACGTCTGTGTACCTTAACGGTAGCAATCCATTTTTAACTGTTTTCGTTTCTATAGAGAAAAAGTAAATAGTTGTATTCACTTTCCAATCCGCCTTGAGACGGGATAGAGAATTTTATCTCTCAAATTAATTGGGTATCACATTGAGTCCTTTGAAGGTAAGGTAATTACGTTTTGTTATTTTGTTTGCAGTGGCGTGCAAAAGTATTCGGCCATCCTTTAAAATCGCATAACTTTTTTCAAATTAATCCAAACGACTTGAGTTTTTTTGAGAAGCTAGAGGGATTAAGTAGTTTGCTAAATGATGTGATTCGTCGGGTTGAAAAAAATGCACTTGGTTGGAATAGCAAAAAAAAATAGTAAATATCGTTTTTTCAACTTTTTTTTGAGCCTGTAATAGAAATTCAAAAAACCCGATTGTAGATTTAAGTAAGTTATATACGTGTCTAAAAGTTCATCAAAATCGGTTAACGTTGCTCTGAGCTATGAACGCTTAAAGATCGCAGAATAAGGTCGAAAATCGCGAAATTCCCGAAATCAGCGGGAATCTTAAATCTACAAACGGGTTTTTTGAATTTTCATCAAGGGCGCACAAAAAAAAGTTTAAAAAACGACCTTTACTATTTTTTTTGTTATTCCGACCAAGTGCATTTTTTTCAAACCGACGGGTCACATCATTTAGCAAACTAATCCCTCTAGTTTCTCAAAAATAAAATCAAGTTGTTTGGATTAATTTGAAAAAAGTTATGCGATTTTAAAGGGTGGCCAAATACTTATACACGCCACTGTATATGCTGTACATTTTTTTATGGAAATATTTGTACAAAAAGACTTCCTGCGGGGTAAGTTGATACGTTTTCTCTGGGGCATGTTGATACAGTGTATCAATTTTCTCCGACTACATTTAATTGGATTTTTCCTTTTATTTCTAGAGAAATGGTACGAAATTATTTCACAAAAACGAATCCCGGCAAAATACTGTAAAATATTTTTTAAAAAGCATGTATCGGTGTAGAAAAGGGGTCAATGTCGTTACGTCAAAGCGCGAGAATATACGGAATAAATAAAATAGCTTTATTAAGATACATTAATAAAAAGAAGCAAGCACCTCATGTTAAAGTGGGATATTCCAGACATCCATCCTTTACTCATTAAACGGATATTTTACAGATGTATCAACTTGCCTCACAGTGGGGTAAGTTGATACATTTTACCTTCGTCCAAATATCATTTTTTTATTCATTTTATACGTATTTTTTCAACTTTTCGTTTACAATATATTAAAGAGGAAGGACCAAAGTATATTTTAGCATATTTCTTATTAAGTAATTAATTCAAACAAAAATGAAAAAAATTGAAAACTGAAAAACGTATCAACTTGCCCCGGTCTCCCCTACTTGCAAACAAGTGAGAGAGCAAGAAATCTGTGAATTGTCTTTCGATACCAGTAACTCAATGGCATTTGGCACCTGTTCCCCCATTTACTATGAACTGTCGTAAGTGAATGACACTTTGCCGTACGCGTGCAACATGCACTACACGCGCAAAGCGTGTCCACTCTATATTTATGCGCGTTAAGTACAACACCAGAGTTAGAAAGACCCGAAGAAAGTACAATCTACCCGCTTTATCGCGCGAATTGCACGGTATCGCGCTTCCAAAGAATTCCTTCGGACGCTGGTCGAGGCGATCCACGGTGTTTAGCTTGTTTCGGGGTGGGATTATCCCCGTGGCGCGCGTTATTCAATTCACGAGGGCCTGCGAACGCAAGGCAAACATCACAATGATCCGGGCTCGGCGAATCGGTACGGCAATTCGGAAAAGTGCACGTTACCGTGCATTCCGAAAAATCGACGGAACAACGCGCACGCCGGTCATTACCGCGCAACCACGATCATTTGCGACGGATAAAGCCGCGCATTACGGAAAGATACCGCCCCGCAGGATCTCAATCGGGGCCACGATAATGCCCGCGAATTCATCGTCTTGCGCCAGGCCCCTATAAATTTCAAGGATCGTACGGAGCCGGAGATTCCATAACGATCGCTGTCTCGATCGTATCATCCCTTCTCCGTATTTACGTAGACCGAGATACGTATCTCTCGTCGATGTCCGCCCCGAACGACCCATCCGAGCGTTTCCATACGCGCCGTACACGTCGACGATGTTCCATCGCCGTTTTCGATCGTAACGCGACAATGTCGGTGGGGCCGGGAGGGAAAGGGTGGGGAGTGGCAATGCGCGCGCCCCCGCGAGAATTCGATTTCGCGCACGAATAAACGTAAATGTCCCAGGGAAGCAGCTTTTCAGGAACCCCGATGTATCCCGTGATGGTCTGCTCGGTTTACGCATCGCACGCGCGCTCTCTCTCTCTCTCCTTTGCAACGCGAGTTTAGAATGTGTAACATAGAGAGAAACACGAATTTGTCTGGAATCGAGGAGAGTGGGTGGTGCAGCTATAAGAAACTTTACCAACGACAGGCGACACCAACCCTCTTCCGCTCGAAACGTCTGGAGCCCCCCAGTCAGCTCCGTGAAATCTTAAATCTCCGCCCACTTATCAACGTCCCGGCGCCGTCAGGTTTCGCGAATCCCTCGACGTCGACGTCGAACGTGATTGACCCGCGTATTCCCGATGGATCGCGATAGATCGGTATAGATTGGGTGTCTGGCAGCGGGGTGAGAGGGCCTGGTGTCCCGCGTGCGAGTCGCGTCGCGCCGATGTGACACAGCTGCGCGACGAGCGGGGCGGGGGGGGGGGGGCGGGGGGGTCGCGCGTTTCAGGGGCCGCGGAGGGGACCGAGCTGGGCCGGGTAAGAGCGTGGGCCACGGCGTAATAAATTTCACCGGGTAAAAACGGCATGCTGGGTTACGAGAGATTGATGGAGCGACGCGCGAGGTGAGAGCGCGCGAGGCCGCCGTAAGCGGCCTTTTGCCCACTGACAGTGATCATCAAAGCAGAAAAACTTGCCACCCGGAAAGGACCGCCCTCGATTGAGGCTAACCGCTGTAATGATCGCGCCAGCACCGGCCAGCTTGAAAATAATTTTGACTCAATTACGCGCGCCGACTCTCGCCACGCTGCTCTCTGCTCCGCGACGCGTAATCCTACCACCGCGCGTCGCGCACGGACTTCGACATTAGCGAAGGAAGAACACCCTGGGGTTACGCAGCAAGCGCGATCTTCCTCTGGGAGCAAGGAACGTCTCGCTGGTTACGCAGCGCGACCGTCTTCTTCCCGCTCGGATGTTTTACCGAAGGACCCTTTTCCACCCTGCCCCCCCCCCCCCCCTGGCGCGTTTAACGGCCCCGAAAAGGGAGCCTTAGCGTTATCGCGATTAACCCTTCTTTCCGCGTGGATGTTGGCCGCCCGGCCACCGTGGAGGATTCAACTGTGACGTCGTTTGATGCGGCAAAGGTAATTGGCAACACGTGTGCACGCCTCTGCGACGAGGGTGCGTTTCGGACGCGGGGGCGCCGCGAGGCAGCCGACATCACAGCCCCGATTCACGATCGATTGGTTATTTAACGCTGGTCGAGCCCAACTATTTGCCTAGCGAACTGTTCGCTGATTCTAGTTAACCGTTTGTCACTCAAATTCGACGGGGCACGCGTGGGATGTACGCGGTGTTGGGTCTTTGGGGAGATTCTGGCTGTATCGCTCGGGGTTAACTTCAGGTAAACTTTCGGGGAACCTCACCATATAAGGTAAATGTCCCAATACCTGGACATTTAAGGTACGGCGGACAATCGTTTGGGAATTTTTCAGTTATACAAATCGATTTATTTAAAAACGATTTTGCAATTACATGGGGCATCGTGTGTATTTTATCATTAAAAAAAAATATATATTGTAGGATTGAATAATTTTGTAAAATATTGAAAATTCATAGTCCTTGCAGTGGCCCAATTCCTGGACAACTTAACTAGTATGTCCCGGTGTCCCGATTTTACTGTCCCATTACCGGGACACATGATGAAATTTGGATGTTTTCTAGGGAAATTAGGTAAATAAAAAAAAAACAACACAATAGTTTTTTTTGCATATTTCTTCTGTACCTATAAGTAATTTATTCAAATCAATAAACAAACTTAAGTAAAAAGAATCTATTATTGAATGACTAATTTTAAGGTTATGTGTATTCGTCGGTAACACACGAATTTTATACATGAAATAAATATTATCATTAAAGCAAAATACCAAGAATACAAATTAATAATTGTTAAGGTGTTAAGTAATTATTTTATTATTGTGTCAACAATAACGCGTACTTATTTCACAGTTTGCACACGTGGTCAGGTTTAGGATCGATCCGGGATTTCACTGTACCAGCAGATAGACACGCGAATAAAAAACTAATACGCAGTTCAATTTTAATCTTCCAATAAAAAAATAATACTACAAGGTACCATTTTTCTAAAACTGTATTAGTTGTACCAATATACTAAACATTATTAATAATATTCGCTTAAGAAAAAGTGGAGATTGTTTAGCAAATCAGATAAGAGCAATTCTAAAATGGTGTAAACTGGAGAGTTCAAGAAAATTTATTTTTATTACGAGTGTTACAAGCTTACTAACAAGGGGAGGTTCCCAGGTGTTCGCCTCCGATTGCTTTGAATTTTGGATATGTTTTAGAGGATAGGTTTTACCTCCTAAACATGCAAACGGACCAAAATAAAAAGACAGGCATTTCTTATTTTTCGGTCCTCTAAAACATCCAAAATTCAAAGCAATCGGAGGCGGGCACCTGGGAACCTCTCCTTGTAAGAAAAATATGTATATGAATATATTTTATTAAATATTTGAGTAATTGAATAAAATAGTTCTTTTATGGATAAAGTGAATATTAAATATAATAATCAGTATTATTTGCACTAGTGTCCAAGTACTGGGACGTGTACCGGTATTGGGAAATTTACCTTATGCCTAGAATATTCTCGTTTTTCATTCTCCAATACAACAGCACACGCATCTTGCTCCTTCCTCCGCGGTGCATTCTTCCTCCAATGCCCGCTACGTTGCCTGCTTTCAGGGGATATAACTTCAAGCGAAACGTTTCCTGACATCACCAATAGCTTCCAAGACATTCCTTGCGATCGATTTAGATGAGACGCCCGGTGTAACGAGAGCCATCAAAGCACGCTGAAAGCAAACCGAGTTATTACGAGCAAATACGCGATAGCTGGTTCAGGGGGCGCGATGCCGGGCTGTAAATCAACCGGGCGAGCCGCCTGCTCGCTCTCCCGTCTAATCGCGGCTTCTCCCTTCCCACCCGATTAATATTTACACTTACCCCGACCCGTGTAGGCCAAGGTCCCCAGGTCCGGGTACGCGGGCTGATTCCCTCCGAGGAATCGAAGAGGGGGCCCGCCACCCTCGCGAGGGTAACGGAGACGAAGACGGCGCCCCGGGCCGCGAGCGTTGTCCGTGGAAAAGTCGAAAAGGGGATTCTGACGGATTATATTGACTCGTGAGCAGAGGATGAATAAGCAACCGTGTGCCGAAGTGTATCGGGGGGCCCCGAGATGACGATGCTTTACGATCGAAGATAACGCGGCGAAGACTATACGCCAATTTCAGGCCGCGTTCCCCCCGGAGGGATTAATCGGCCCTCGTTTAAACCTTCGCCGCTGCTCGTGCTTCTTCCATTTTTTAAATCCTCCCGGCATCATCCTGGGCCCGTCCGACGAGAGGTGGTTCCACGCACACGGGCCCCGAGCCGGTCGGTGGGTCGCGCGCGCGCGCGCCCGCTCGCTCGCGTATAGGTAACTACTCTAATTATCGGGATCTCACGTAAAACGAGTATGTAAACATAAATCGACAATCTTGTCGGGCTGAGCCACGGCGGATCGCTTAACTGCGGGCCCCGGCCAACGAATTTTTCTTCCGGTTGCGCGGCGTGTCCTTGACGTCTTATTACGCCGATTAAAAGCCACGTCCAGACACCCCTCCAACCCCGTCCGTCTCCTCCACCCTACCATTCGCTCTCCTTTCTGGCCTCCTTCCGAGATCATTCTTTCGCCCGCTTATCACGAGTTTTTTCACTTTGTAGCCTTTAGCTGAAGGCGGTAGGTAGCCGGGAGAGATACCCCACGCTCTCCGGATCCTCCGTAATATCTTATTTCCCCCCCATTCTCTGTTATGGAAACGATCCGCTCGTTTCTTCACCCCCCCCCCCCCCCGCCGCGATTAACTGATTTTCTCGATCGAGGGAATACGCGCTCGGCTCGCGGTGATTTTAACACTAGTTTACAGCCATTTTGCGCAACAGATGCCACTATTTTTTTCTTGTGGAAAATGGCCCGCTGATGCCGAAAATGAGGTATAAAATTTTTTCTATTGATTCGTTTTCGAGATATGAATAGGAGAACTTTTTACCTGCCTGTCAAAGGGGTGATCCCACATAATTGCGAATATCTCGTGTTGCGAAAAACCGATATGGTTCCGAAATTATCTCAACTTAAAGATAATTGAATTACCAACAAATTTACCTTACAAAATTTCCAAATCGGTTCAGTAGTTTGTGTGAAATCGATGGAAATATGTGAAAAAAGTCATTTTTTTCGACCGAAATTGACATCGACAATTCATTTAATCATCTGGGAAAAATCGAAATCCCAAAAATAGGCCCAGTTGCCCCCTGTATCAACTTGCCCCGGTCTCCCCTACAAGAAAAGAATTATTTTTTTAGTTTTTAGTGGATTTTTACTATTCGTGAAACAAATACATATTTACAAACCATTTGAAAAAATGTACAGAATAAATTAAAATTGAAATAACACAACAACATTGAAAAAAAAAACATAAAAACCGAGAAAAAATGAAATGTTAGCGTTTTCATACAATTGTCTGTAGCTTCGCTATTTATACATAGATTTTCTTCAGAAGCAGATTGTTTTCTTCGTAAAAGTGCAAACTCAACGTAAAAAATAAGAAACTGGGCCTAGTTTTGTGACTTCGATTTTTCCCAGATGATTAAATGAATTGTCGATGTTAATTTCGGTTGAAAAAAATGACTTTTTTCACATGTTTCCATCGATTTCACCCGAACTACTGAACCGATTTGAAAATTTTGTCAGGTAAATTTGTTGGTGATTCAATTATCTTTAATTTGAAATAATTTCGGACCATATCGGTTATTCACAACACGAGATATTCGCAATTATGTGGGATCACCTTTTTAACAGGCTGGTAAAAAGTTCTCCTATCGATATCTCGAAAACACATCCATAGAAAAAAAATTTAGACCTCATTTTCGGAATCAGCGGGCCATTTCCCATAAGAAAAAAATAGTGGCATCTGTTGCGCAAACATTTTTTTTGTAAACTAGTGTAATCAACGAGCCACGTCTTTGTCCCCGTCGAAGAAACCCCCGACGGCTCCCTGTGTTCGATACACCGTGATGACTTTTTTCACGCCCAACGTATTCAGAATCGAGGCCTCTGTTCCCCTGTGCGTGTGTACCCCATTTCAATCAACGTCCCATAAAAACAGACGATCACTCCGAGCCCCCTTTGTCCCCAACAATGCCGCGGCCACGGTCACTCTAATTGCCCCTAAAGGTGCTTCGCGATCCATAACCGTTTCACGGGAAAACAATCGTGTCGCCGGGCCGAGCCAGCCGCGTTTTCCCCGAGGCTCGAGGCGGGATAGGCGCTCGCGCACGCAACTCCGCTCGGCGGCCGAGGAAACGAAGAAAAATCCGTCCCCCGTCGAGCAAACAGGGAGTCCACCCAGTCGCGAGTCGTTCTAAAATTATCCCCATTTGCAGCGTCGCGCCACGCTAACTACACCGTTCGGCTGGTAGCACGGACGTTATTACGGGGCCGCGGAGTGGTTTTAATAAGGTGCTCGGAGAAAAATCGCGCGAAACGGTCCGGCGCGCTCTTGGCCGCGACGTCGGCGGCCTCTCTCCTCCCGATCTCGTGGCAAATTTCCATTCGTCCCTCCCTCGGAGGGCCGTGGAACCCCCACGGTAGCCAAGCGAGCTGTCGCTCCGGCCGATTCCCGCGTTTGTAATTACACCGATAATATACTGCGCGTCGTTTTTCGAAGAATCCCGCGAACGTGTATTTAGATATAATGCCAGGGAACGCCGTCGAATGCTGAAATCGTCTTTCAGGGAACGTTGAGGAGGGGGGGAGGGGGGGGGGGGTCGAAGAAGGGGGCCTGGTCGAGCAGAGGAGGAGAAGTTGCACAAAGGCAGAAAAGATAGAATATAGCACGGGGAGGAGGGACGAGAGGGGCGGGGAGGGCGGTTTGGATAGAGGAGGTGAAGCGGAGGAGGACCGAAGGGAAACGGAATGGAGCGCGCACGCGAAAAAGGGCCCCGCGTAAATTGAAAGGGGGCACGGCTGTCTTGTTGTGTTTAAAAAGGCAATTTGCGGGCCTGAGATACGGCCTATATATTACGGCGCAACTGGTACGGGTGGTGGGAGATAGCTCGCTCGATAGCGCCCCTTTGCTCTCCTCGCCTGGACCAGACGGCCAACGAAAGGGGACTTTCCGTGGGGCCTTACCGTGCCCCTTGCCAAGGCTACACGCTCCGACTGCCTAGCGATGGACTCAACATCCCTCCGGTCCCTTCCATAGTTTGACGAAACTTTCGGGATACCGCGGACGTCGCCTGCATGGGCGTTCGGTGTCACGGAATAGTTGAGCGCGCGTGGAACGCTGAGGCTGTCTCGGGGGCTGGTTAAATGTCGAGTGTCGTTAATGGAGGGATAAGGTATGCTCGGTACTTTGCATCGCCATTTGTCGAAGTCGCCGAGAAGCTTCGATGCGCCGAGACACTCGAGACACCGTCAACTCCTCCCAATTGCGGCTCATCGATCAACCCAACGGAGTGTCTCCAAATTAGGCCAGCATACGCTGGAAATTGCTCGGAAATTCGCGGGAGAGACGCTGAAATGCCCATCACTACCCGTACCCCTTTCGGCGTGCGCCCTGCTCCCCCTGAGGCCGCGGGGAGGGGCCCGTCATCCCTTCCACCGACATCCGGCAAATGCATTTCTTGTGTAGCGCGCTGCTCGTTTGCGGACGATACGATTTACTCGCCGGTATACAGTCGTATTCAAATATCTTCTTGCTGCGAGCCGGCCCTTTGCGAGTACTCCTTTCCTTCCTCTTTCTCTCGGTTTTCTCTCCCCCACCCCGAGGGCCCCGACCCTTCGCCCTCTCGCCCCCCCCCCCCCCCCATGCGTCCACCTTCCTTCCTTCCGCCGCTGCTCTTTCGCTTTTACACGCTCGCGCCGCATACTCGCTCGTAATCCACTTACGAAGATCGCAGTCCACCAGAACGACCACCTAATTCTCCGCCAGTTCCGAGTAATTGAAAGGCTCGGGGCTCCACCGGCACACTAGTTCGGTGGTTTAATTATTGGCGGGCTCTAACGTGCTAGGGCAAAGTTGCCGCCCGCGTCGAGTGGCCCCGCAACGATGCAGCAACGTTTCCCTCGTTTGTGGCCAACTTTGCTCCCCGAGCATCGATCCTGTTGCCCGTTATGGTCGCTACTTGCGGAGATTTTGGCACGGGGCAAGTATGCCCGGAACGAGAGGCACGGGATTCGTTGGTCCCGGGCTACTCTCGACGGGCTTGAATATTCGGTGTCGATGCCCTGGCGCGATGCCTGCACCGGACACCGATACTTCCACGTAGCAAGCACCGTGATTAATTAATCTCAAGGATGCACAGAATTCTCAGGCCATCTCCCTGCTCCGCTGGCGGCAACCCGCGTCACTCGGATCCATCGATCCTCCCTGTTTTACCGACCGGGAGAGCAACGGTTTCGACGGCCTCCCGTGGATGTCGCTCCTTGGCCGTGTGCGACGACGCGCTAACGATGCAACGATGTTTGCGTTTATTAACGCTAATGACCGTCCGAACTGCACAATTCGCCGACTCGGCCCCCGCTCACCCCGCAATTTCTCCACGTTTAAGTGCAGCGAGGTTCGCCTCGCGGAAATTAGAACGGCTCCCCCGATGACGCCTCTGCCTGAGAGCCCGAGAGAAGAATCTCTTTGGAACACGGCTGGCTCGCCCGGCGGAGTGCGCATCCGTACAAGCTCATTTGCACAGAATGTGTGACAATTGTAATAAATCGCCGGTCGATATCGATCTCCCCCGTGCGTTACTTACTAGCGCGATCTAGGAATCTCGGCATTCCGCCGGTCGCTTGCCCGGGCCCGGCATCATAAATTCCGCGCAGGGCCCCAATTAACTTTATCGCAATCTGAACAAATTATACAGACCGCTGCCGATGCTAAATTCACCGATGGCGAGCGGGACACGCGGCCAGATAACAGCTGCGGACGGGGGAGGAGAAAACGAGAACGGCGAAATGACAACAGATAACGCGTATTTTTCGCGGGACTCCGCCGACCGTACTTGCAATTCATTTCCACCGCGGCCCCCGAACACTTCCCCCTTTGCCTCCTCGCGATTTCCAGCCTCTACCTTCGGCGGACGGTTCCTTTTCTTCTGGCCCTCCCTCACCGAGACGTTCCATTTACCACGAACGCTGTAAAATCGCTCTCCCTGTTTACTGCGTGGGTGTATTAAAAACCAACTACTCGGCGCGGGGGAAACAGAATTCCGGGGAGTCTGTATCGATTCGGTGGTGTTTTGTCTCACTTGAGAGAGATCCAAGCAGCAGGATTAAGATTGCTGAAGCTCCTAGTATCATTTCATTGATCTCAGGATCCAAAATTCGAAGTCCCCGCCAACGTTACTCTCTTCATTCCATTATAAACCCCTCTAAACCACTCCACTCTCAACGACCACCACCACCCCCCCCCCCCCTCCGCAACCCCGCCGCTTCTTTAAATGCCACCCCAACTGCCCACTTGCGCGCGTTTAACGCCCGTTCGTCCGAGGCTGGTGCCAGCAGCGCGCAGAAGGAGGCTCGCGGATTCGGGACGTTAATGTAATGGCCCGGGGACCAAGTAGACGGCGGACAGCTATGATTAATACCGACAAACAGCCCCGGCATTCGTTCAAACTTTCCACCTATTAATCTTATTATGTCGCGCGCGTGCTAGCGTCACGGAAGTTTGCTCGACGTTTCGACCGCGAGACTACGGGCCCGGTTAATCGCTAATTTATGTGTATCGCGTCTGTTTGCGCGTCAACAGCCAGCCGTGTGCGCGTCGCGCCGCTTAATCTCACCTGCGGAGCAGGTGAAATAAGACGGCGGGGGGTGTGCTGCGCTCGTTCCCACCGCACTAAGCGAATCCTAGACCATTTTCGATTGCGAGCAGTTTGCGCGCGTTCATTGTCAACCACGACACGGCGGCGTAATGAGGAGTGCAGCTCTCTGGGCCGTGGGGGGGGGGGGGGGGGAGGGGGGAGACAAGCCTCCACCCCCGTGTATACTAATTTCCACGGTATTCCCGAACCAGCCTCACGTTGCCTGACAAATTGAAACGCCGGGGATATTTAACATTCGAGGGCGAAACTGCCTCGTTTCGTGCCTTTCCCGCAAATATTGTTCTTTCGCCTCCCGCCGCGTCTCGACGGGGACGTTTTCGAACGCGACTTTAAAGGGACTGTAGCCTGCGATACGAGCAGAGGTGATTCCTGCATTCCTGATACGTTATTCGTCGCGTTGGAGAAATATCTTTGAAACATTGCTAACGCGTTTAAGGGGTTAGGACACAGTAACGGGCCAAGAAAGCAAACGATTTTTAGACGACGATAATAAGAAAAGTAAACAATCGATTAATGTAAGGTTTTGTGTTTTAGTTCACTATATTATGAATTATAAGAAAAGCATATAATATTTACAAAATTGCAATTGTACGCCGCGCAATGTCTCCATTTAAAATGTCCATTTTTTTCGAATGGCCAACTGGTGGGCCGGATTCCGGGAAATCGGATGAACTGTAACAAAAACCCAAAAAATTTCATAAACTATAATATATTTCCTAGGCATTGACGATCCAACATTTCAATTTTTGTGAAAATTGACAGAATGACCGATGTTTGAAAAATAATCAAATTTCGACAAAAGTATGTGATATTTTTGTTTATATTTGGTACAATAATTAAAAAATTTTAAATGTTGGATCATAAATGCCTAGGAAATATATTATAGGTTATGACATTTTTGGGATTTTTGTTACAGTTCATCCGATTTCCCGGAATCCGGCCCACCAGTTGGCCATCCGAAAAAAATGGACATTTTAAATGGAGACATTGCACGGCGTACAAATGCTATTTTGTAAATATTATATGCTTTCCTTATAGTTCATAATATAGTGAACTAAAAGACAAAACCTTATATTAATCGATTTTTACTTTTCTTATGATCGTCGTCTAAAAATCGTCTGCTTTCTTGGCTCGTTACTGTCTCCTAACCCCTTAAAACTGTCTGAAGTCCTCTCTAGAATTCCGTTTAGGGTAAATCCGGGAGACACGATCGACCTAATATAAAATGGCTATTAAAACTAATATGGAAATTACTTATTTTATCGGAACAAACATATATGTTCAGAATTTTATGCTGATTCAGAAAAACTGGTCGATATTTGCTTTAAGACAATATTTACTGTAAATCGGATTGAAAACTGAAGTCATGACATCTGACCACCTCCCCCAAGGTGCCGGGCGAAATGGTTTTCGTCGTTGGCAGAAACTACTCAGATAATTATTCATAGAAAATTAACAAAGGATAAAGCAAAATTATTTATGAGTGAATACAACTACAGATTAATTGATATTTAATTTGTTTACGCTAAACAAGTAAAGAACACATCAAAGAAAAAGTGAACTACCTACTGTAATAAACTAAATAATAAACTAATAAACTAAATAAACAAAAATAATAATAAAGTAATAATAAAATATAAAAAATAATAAAAAAAATCATAACTCGACCATCTCTCGAAGAGTTAATATGGCCAAATACTTTGGCTGCATTGTCCCTCAATATCTCTACTATCTTATTATCCCAAACATTAAACGAAAATAAACTTAGACGTATATTTTAAATACGATTCTGTACTTCAATTTACCTTTTAAAGCCTATAAATCCAGAGAAACACAGAAGGAAGCGAAATGACGCTATTCATTCAACTGTTTGGCTTCTAGAGAAGTAATTGGTCTGCACTTTAACGCATTTTTACGTATAGAGTCTGAAATACAGCGACTCGACCAACTCTCCGGCCCGACCGCGTCTCCCGGATTTACCCTATAAGGGGTTTGGTAAGTGGGAAAGCCTCTCCAATGGTCCACCGGTATATCTCGCAGACCACGCGTGGCTGCAAAGCCCGATGTCGCGCCTGTTTATTTATTAAATATTTGCCCGCGTTAAGCAGGAGTTCGCTCTCCGACCGAAGACCAGGCCGCAAAGGTGGAAGTTCACCTGCGAGACCCGCGCGAGCGGTCCTCCCGATTTCCGAAAATCAATGTTTACCCGACGAGGCAAATGAGACATGTTCTCCCTCGCGTATGCTTTCCAGAGTCGAAGCGCGGGATGTTGATATAACGGATGGCTGAACAAGAAAAGCATCCCTTCGCTCTGCTCTTACGTATCCCTGCAACCATGGCTCGGGAGTTTCGGTACACATGTTAACCAGAAGGGAATTCTCAAACGTCGACTTCTTGGCGGATGATTAGACCAATTTCTGCGGTATGGATACAGGGAACTCTGTATTACTATCTCATCCACTGTACAATAACAGAAAATCCAAGAACACTAACCTATCTCCAATCAATGTTCCTTTTCGGCTGGATTCTCAGTGACAACAAAATAAAAGCCACGGAAACGGTGATCTCCGCGATTCATTCTCCCCTCGCACCCCATAAAATCGAAGAACTGTTCGATGGCACCACGCTCCATTTCGCGACACTTGGGGAAATGCAAATTCCCTATACTCGTAGCCGGAACGACCCTGGCGCGGCGTTCGATCAGCGACGCATGTCGAACGTCGAGACACGTTGCTTGCAGAGAGCCGCCACCCTGGGCCCTCCGCTCTCTCCCGAATTCGTCTGTGCCGTGTTCCTGGTCGCGTTTACGTAGCGCGCAAAAACGCGGCGCAAACCGTGGGCTCGGTGCGTTGAACTCCGCAGCGGAGTTGCTGGCAGTTCTCTCTCTCGGGGCCGTTTCAGTATTTGACTGTTGGAGCGGGAGTCCGCGGTGCTCCCTCGTTCGTCGTCCCCGCCGCCATATCGGCCCGTATCTCTGTTCGCCCCTCGTATCCCCGTATCGCGGCCTCCTTCTCCGCGCGGTCGCCTCTCGGCGTTCCGCTCCCGGCTGCACTTCGACTCCTGTCGAGACGACAGAACGCCATAAGCAACCAATTTAAATGTAAATTGAAAACCACCGCGGCATACAAATTGTTCGACTCGCCGTCAAAAAATACTGCGAGCAAAGATCAAACGGAAGACAAGACGCGAGAGGGTAGCGCTAGCTCGCTCCCTCGCGAGCCGGGGCCCCCCGATGTAGCCGAGATAGAACGAGAAAAGCGGCCCCGGAGAAACCGCCGCGCTCGTTCCCCCCGGATCGTTCTCCGGAGCACGCCACTCTCTCCTTCTCTCCTCCTTCGCTGATAAATTCTTCTTTAAATATTTGCTTTCGCGCGCGTGCACGAAGATCCTCGTAGAGGGGTTCCGGTTAACGCGTGGCCCGCGCCTCTTCCGTAACGCGACGCCGTTTACGCCGACGGGGTAGGTGTTTTTCTACATTGCAAATGGAATCTCTGTTCCTCGCAAGGTCTACGCGATCCATGGTGTCGCGAAGAATTTCCACTTGTTTCTCAGGAGTTTCATAGTCAATGATGATCCTGGCACTTGATACATTCGTGGAGCAACTTTTAGATTGGTAGATATGTGTAGGTCAGGAGTAGGTCTTAGGAAGACTGTTGCCAGACGAAACAAGGCTTCGCAGTCGTCAGGTTCCTTTAGCTACCGTTTATGAATGAAGTGTGTAGGGAACGCGCTGCGGAGAAATGCGTGCAACGAATTCTTGATTAAGTACGCGTGCGTGGTGCGTTGAAAAATTGAGATGGGAGATTTCAGAGACGATTTCTGTGGGTGGGATGAAAGGCACGCGTATTGAAAGGGACATTGCAATTATCTGAAAGATAAAGGATCTTCCCACGACGAAAGTATTTTCATTTTGTAGCAACACTAATGCATACCCAAACACGCCTAACTGCAGGTCGATAACATTTCAAAGATGGCAGTGATAGTTGAATTCTTTCGTGATTCAAAGTAAAATTTTTTTTTTCTAAACGTTTTGCCAAGTGCTGTTACCAATGTCTGATTTCTTTATTATTACATCTGGACCGATATTTATTCAGGAACAATAAGATATATATATATATATGTCAGATGATAATCTTTCGTTCAATATTGCAAATCTAGAGATTAGGTTTTCAATTGTGTTGTCGTATTTATGAATAGGACACAAGGAAAATTGATGAAAGGGACAACCCTTTCCAAAGTGTTCCCTTCAAAATCTTACTATGATAAACCGAACATTGTTAATAAAAGAATATTTACCACACATCAAGATATTTTTGATAAATTTTCGTGCCAATTAAGATCTTTTAATAAACATAGTTTGGATTAATCTAAGGATTATGTGTTTGGTTATTAATGGAAGTATTATCTTTTGTTTTTTAATGCGAGGATTATTCTTTGTTACTTAAGTATGTAAGCTTAATGTAAAGTTTGTTACAAATATTTTTGCAATGCCGTGGTATTTATGTAACTTGAGAAAAACATCGACTTGTAGACTAGTCGACATCAATACTGCGATTTCGGTATCAGCCGAAATAATAGTTGAAGGAAAAATATTAATATTACCTTGTTTTAGTACACTGTCCCATTCATAAACACTCATGCCCCTTTCAATTATAGGGTAAACCAACCAGTAATTGACTGCATACCAGTGAATTACCATTAGGCAAAGAAATGTCAATTATAAATTTAAAAATATATGTTTATAAATGGAGTGTAATTGCACTTTTAATATCCCATATTTTTAGTTACGCGTATTAAGCAAACATTAAATGTACAATTTTTATTAAAAGTATACGGTCATTTACTGGGCTTCTACACGTTTTGCATTTTATAGTCGATTTTTTAAAAATTACGATAAGAATAAGTAATTATTTTTATAGGAATTTCAAGAAAAATAAATTTAAATGCAATTTCAACAGCTGTTTTATTGTTATACATAAATATATTCAAGTATTAATCTGAATGGTGAATAAATTCAACAATTCGGTCATTCACTGGTTGGTTCACCCCACAGCCAATTTATGAAAGGGAGAAAACACTCTTTTAGGAAGCGAAAAATAAGACATGTAAATATAGAGAGAAGCTTAATATGACCGTGTACTGTTATAGCCAGGTAACTGGCCTTTGTAATGTTCTCAATTAGAACTCTAAAGGTAATTAAGTTTTTTTACTACGTGGTCCTAAACAAAAATGTCCCTTTCATCCCACCTTTCCGCTACGCGGAATGGATGAGCGATTGAGTATAGATCTGAATGAACGAAAGGGGACAGGAATTCCAAAAATGTCAGAATTTTTTAATACAGGAGAAAAGTACAGGATCCAGCGCACTGTCAGGCAGGCTTCCAAGGGGCATCGGAGAGAATGGTCGCGGGTGGAAGCGAAACCGGATCGGTTGATTCGTGAACGGACAATTTCCATGGACTCGGGACCAGCCGCCTCATTGCGAGGAATTAATTTCCCATTCGAAGCGTGGACGAAGACGGGGGAGAGGGTCGACTTACCATAATTTTGGTAGCAGCGGATCGTTCCCTTGACTGGCTGTTGAATATTCCCTCGCTTATTAGAAAGGGTTTCTGTAATCGACGCCAGACACGAGCGAGAGCCCGGCTGCGCGCCGCTGTAGCCGCCAGTCAAATGGATTCCAATTAAAGTAATAACGAATCCGGCGTACAGTTTCGTCGCAAATAATCGTGCGTGGATCGAGAGCCGCGTCGCGCGACGTGTCCCTCCATCGCGCGGTCCTTCCCTCCCCCCTCTGCCCCCAAATCGCCGCGACAGCAGAACGACGAGAGGGGAGAGGGTTTGAAAAAAAAAAAGAGAAAAAGTGGCCCCGAACGGTGGACGTCGAATTTAAATCGGTCGAATTAACGAAACGACGAAGCCGGGCTCTCGTTCGCGACGCGGCGATAAATTTCTAGGAGAAGAACAGGTCGAACCGCTCTGGTAAACGAGGTGTTCCGCGTGAACCTTCCCGCCAAACTTTTCCATCGCGGTTCCCCGCCCCCCGTTACCACCCCTCATTTACCTTCACGGATATTCGTCGCAACGATTTTCGATAGCTGGTGCGTATTCGGGGGGGGGGGGGGGGGGGCGCGCAATAATTCGAATTACGAGGGGCGCCCGCGAGGGCAGGGCGTAAATTTAAATCTGCGAAACGGCACGTTCGCCCCCGATAGGAGAGTGCTTGTTAGCAGAACGGCGGCCATCAACATAATTAACCCCCCACCGCTAAGTGGAGACGCCAGTGTATCATTATTAGTACATGCGCGGCCGATGTTATGGGCTTCGAATGTGCTTACGAGAATTTAGGGCCGCGTCAGGTGTCCTGATTTAGCCGGGCGCTAATGTGAAATATCCAATTAAACGGTAATGGAGCCTTTATCGCAGCTCGGGTGACATCGGCACGCGGAATTCCGCCTCGTCGCGGGAGGTCCATCGCTTGGCCCTTTTCACGCGTCACGCTTTTGTCGAGGGACATCACTTAAAATCGCTTAACATGGGACACCCTGCGCGCGTACGTGTGTACACACAACGCACGACCGCGGGAGAACTGTGCCGCTACTAAAGCACCCCCGTGAAATCGCAGAGCTTCGAGGTCCGGAGCCCTGAACAACGCCTTGCATCCCCAACCGCAGGTTTCTCGCGCGAAACGGGGCCACCGTAGTAACACCCTTCAGTAAGGGAAGCGAAGCACTCGGCACCTCCGGGGTTATCGCTAGGCGAATAAATTGCAGACACTGACCGTCGCCTTTTTATGCATTTACCTTGCAGTTCGCAACGGATACTCGTGCGTACCTGTTGCTCTGTCGGAGGGCCTTGACATCCGATTGAACACGGCCGCCAGGGCGGTCCGTTACGGGGTGAACGGCGTGGAAGTGTGGGCCGCACCCTCTCGCAGCCCCCACACAAATCACACGGTGTACAAGGCGGACGCGGTGTTGGTCACGCTGCCTCTCGGAGTCCTCAAGGCTTCTGCCCCGCCGTCCGCGGTCGCCTTCAACCCGCCGCTTCCGGACTGGAAGTCCCAGGCTATCCAGAGGCTGGGCTTCGGCAATTTAAATAAGGTAAGACCCCCCCCCCCCCCCTCGTCCGAACGGGGGCCCTGGCAAGTCCCTCCACCTCCGTCCTGCTCTGGCCGGGGCCCCGCTGATTTATGCGACCAGCGAAAACGACGATCGAACTTGTCCACCGGCCCGGAATGAGATATATTGTGATCAGGCGGTCCCTTTCGTCGCGGGGACCGGTGACGTGGCTCGTGTCGCTTCTTACGCCACGAGACACGTCCCCTTTTACGGGCCTGCCGAGCGCGCACCGCTTTTACGAGCGAGAAATTAAAGGCTCATCGCGCCGGGGAAATGGGCAACGGCTGTCAGGATTCCGCGCACGATAGCCGGCCCGACGGAATAAATGGAGGGTAATTTGGATGAATCGAGGGGGAGGGAGACGCGGTACCGTTCCATCGATTCCGGCAGATCTGTCTTCGGGGACGAGTTTTGGTCCCGCGGCGCGGCCACGTCTCGTTGGACTTGGGACGGTCGATAGATGATCGCGAGGGGACTTGTCTTTGCGCTACCAATTCCTAAGCAGCAGATTTCCTTTAAATTACGAATCCTGATTAGAACGCTAGCTCCCAAAGACGTCCACCTGACACCTTAGAGTCCGCTCTACTAAATTACAGCCTCTTAAAATCCGAATCCTAAACAGAACCAGAACACGCTATTTCCATCATTTAAACGCCAGAAATCTCGTTACGCCTCAGAGCTCACCCTCTCGTACAGCGACTTTGCAAACTTGCAATCTCAAAGAGAGGCCACTTCATATTACCTCGTTCCCGTCACCGTAATAGCAGGAAGCTTCCTTTATACTCAATCCTCAATTTCGTGGAGATTAAAACACAGGCATTCGCGACATTGTGATCAAATAGCGATTAGGTAAGATTCGAAGGGGGTTTGAAGTAAACGCTACTAAATTCGTCGCACGTCAGGTGGTGCTGTGCTTCGAGCGGATCTTCTGGGACCCAACCGCCAATTTGTTCGGCCACGTGGGAAGCACGACCGCGTCCCGCGGCGAGCTTTTCTTGTTCTGGAACTTGTACAAGGCGCCAGTGCTGCTGGCATTGGTGGCCGGCGAGGCGGCCTGCGTAATGGAGAACGTCAGCGACGACGTTATCGTCGGCCGCTGCATCGCCGTCCTCAAGGTAAACCGTGAAACCAGCGTTTCCTCTGCCCCGCGATGCCGCGAGGGAGAGGCTCGAGCTTTTCATCGCTGGACGGTTTTTCAGGGCATCTTCGGGAACCAAGTGGTCCCTCAGCCTCGCGAGAGCGTGGTGACGAGATGGAGGGCGGATCCCTGGGCACGAGGATCCTACAGTTTCGTCGCGGTCGGCAGTTCCGGCAGCGATTACGATCTCTTGGCAGCGCCGGTCGCGCCCCCGCCCACCCCAGGCGCACCACCCCCGCCGCCGAGAGTCTTTTTCGCAGGTAAATATTTGCCCCTCGCTGTATTTCGAGCGGCCACTTATTTTCGCGGCTTGGCTCCGCTTTTCACTGGCAAAGAGGCCGCAGCTTTTATGGTCACTTCTGCTCGGGATGGCTGCGCCTTTCTGCGCTCTACTTTCGCCTCGGTTGCGATTCCGATACTCTCGAGGGCGGCAGAGACGCAGAATTTTTCGTGACGAGTGTCGTACACGACTCTCCTACAACCGTATCACTAGCATTGCCTACGTTTCATAAGCTGAGCACGATGGTCCTCGGAGAAGGAAGCTGCACGCCCCTAGTACATGTCTGCCCCCAATGCAGCGGTGTGCACAACGTTCGATTTTGTGCTTCCAGGCGAGCACACCATTCGGAATTACCCGGCCACCGTCCACGGCGCCTTTCTCAGCGGCCTGCGCGAGGGTGGACGCATCGCGGACCAGCTATGTGGAAGCCCCTACGCGCCGCCGACGATGCCCACTTCCGGCGCACCGTCCACGGGGGTCCCTTCGGCCACCACCGGCACCAGCTCCACGCCTTAACATCCTCGCGAGCAGCGCAACGTTCTGGATCGATACCGCGGGTCATTTTCGCCCCGACGATGGAGGGAAGCGTCAGCCGTGCCTGGAGAACCAACCCCCGTTGCTGGGCTCCTTGTGTCCCTCCCCGAGTTACGATTTTAGCCACCGACGTTGATTTTAGTTTTAAGCTAGTATGTATTCCGGACGCGATTTAGATAGGGAAATCTGTCTGGCAGTAAACCACGCACCTGATTCTCGTTCGACGCTGCCCAAGGCCCTTCATTCGGTTCACCGTGGCTCTCGAGTGCACGGGCCTTCGTCGAGTTCGCCAGTGAAACAGATTAACGGGGAAAAGAACGGAACCGTTTGTTCGGCGTGGGAGAAACAAGTATTTACATGGGAGACTGGTAAAAAATTCGAGGACCGTGGCAGGGTTATCCTCAACGGTTCGTGTTAGAAGAGAGTCGTGCCTTGCTACGTTGATCGCATCATTCTTTTAGTTTGTAACATAAGATATCACACACGTTCAGTTCGTATCCATTCATTGCACTCTTAGCGTACCTTATTGTATGAAATAATCCACATCTGCTCGCTTGGAAAACAGTACATGCTCCTCCAACCACTTTGCCCAAGCTTCCTGGCCTACGTCCCATGCCATTCCGTGATCTGATCGGCGCCACCTTCCACCACCATTCAGAGAAACCATGAACGAAGGTGTCTCCGCCGTGGTTGGTTCACAGAGTCGACTTTTCGAGCGATCCACTTCGAATGACACAAGCGTGGAGAATACTCTAGGATCCTGAAGATAAACCACGGAGAGACACCTTCGTTCAGGGACAATTGCATTCAACAGTGACCATTCCAGGAAGAGTGGAGATCACCTCCTACATCCCCGTTCGCGGTTCGAGTCTCCCAACTCGAATCGACGCGGGGAAAATAGATTGCGTCGGACGCACACGTATCTCTGAAGATGCTTTGTAAAAACCCATGCCACGTCGCATCCAACCGAGAGCAACTTATAGCGTACAAGTCCTCCGTACAAGCCCTCCGTATCGCGCGCGACATCGTACCGCATAGCTGTCGGCGATGTGCCGAGCGCGTTAAGAATGTATAATAAGTATGATTTGTATATGAGCAAGCGTATGTACTGCGATTAAAGGTCTGAGAGTTGTTACGAAATGCAAGAGGATCACGTGGATCTTTGTCTTTCATTGCATCGGTCCCAGCCTCCCAGCGACTTCCATTAATCCCTCGAAGCTCTAGCGCGCGGAGCTTTCTTGCGACAGTGGCTTGCAGCGGATCGCGGGAGCGCGGTGCTCGCGATCGTTTGGACCCGGCTCGACTACGAGCCCCTGGCGCGATCGAGGGGCCATTGTCAGAACGCCGCGGATCCATGGCATCTTCGTCGCCCTCGAGACGTTCTCTCCGTTGTCCGAGGAACACTCGGCGGTAAGTTAAGCTGCGCAATAAGAACTGTCAATGTCTCAAGAGAGGATTCCTGGCGACTGTTCGCGGCAGAACTAGCTTCTCGCGAGGCGGCTCGGGTGTTGCGAGACGGTGCGCCTCTGGGCCGGGACAAAAAGGTCCTCTTCTGCTCTTTCACCGGTCGTCGCCTCTTTTCCCCTCGATATTTCTCTTTCCCTTGACTGCGCCGCATACAACGGCAACGGCGGATTTTCTCCGTGGGACGCGCCGTTTAAAGAAGACGTCGCGCGGCGCCTTTTAACGAAATAGGTCACGCGTTTCCTTGAATTTCTCCGAGTAGCTGCTTCAGGGAGTTCGATCACGGCTACAGAAAGAAACGCCCGGAGTTCAACCACGTTCCTGACGATATTCCCATTCACCGCCGTCGCTGTATCTCCAGTCGTCGCCCCGTTGCCGAGGGCGTGCTCGACTCGGTGGCGCTCGGTCAGCCGCAGATTTCTCCTTGGACGATTTTATGCGAGTGGGGCCTGCGTTCCCGCGAGAACCCCACACTAACAAAAATTAAGCGCACAAATACTCTCGTTAGGAGTATTTACAGGCTTCAGCGCGTGGCCTCTCGCCTGGGGGAACCACCTCGTTGATCATGGTATCCCCCGCGCCAGGTTAGTATGAAGCTGCCTGGATTTCGGGCCCAGCCATTAGACCTTTCGCTGGCAGTTTCACCTTCGAGAAACTCTGAGAGTCCAGACTCCATCCATCGGATAATAGAGGGAACTATCGCGATAGTTGAACGACGAGTCGCCGATTGATCGTTCAATTCACTCGCTAAGCGGCCGACTTCTCTCGCAACTGCCGCACACGGCTTCGCTCGCGCGGCTGAATTTCTGTTCGCGAAACGCGAAGACAGGGAGACTCGGGCCTGGTTTCTGAGAATTCTAGGAGGGGAAGGAACGGACACTGGTGTTGAAAATTCCTGATCGGGAGATCTGACATCGAAGAGGCCGAGGCTTTTGCGAAAGAATCACTGTCCATTGAACGAAATCAGAGATGGCTAAGGGAATCGGGGAAGGGAGCTCTTCACATCTCTGTGTGCCTCGAAACGGTGTCTGGCTTTGCAGAGGGGAGGGGACCGGGGCTGGCGGATAATTTTCGACTGGGACGCGTGCAATCGCTCCGTCTTCCGGCCCCGCGAAATTTCCTGCCGAAATCGGGGATATTGTGAGCTTGATTACTTCGATATAGATATTGCGTTACAGCCGTGCCCGGGGGGCGTGTAATCGAACTACGCCGAGTCTCGTAAACTCGATGAACTTGAAAGACGAGCTATCTCGTCGAAGTCCCGAAGTTCTAGCCGCCCGCGCAATGTTAGCACTTTGCCGTCTAGTTACCCCTTGCTCTTGCCTCTGATCCTCACGATTTCGGCTGGTTTCTGCTGGGTATAATTACTTTCCTGACGCGGAAACGTGCCTCGGGTGTTCCGGCTTTCCCGTTTCTTGCATTGCAATAATACTTCGAACCCCATTTTTCATTGTACCCTCGTTGAAATCGAAGGTAACAGTTTCAAACTATCTCCAACTGTTTTTTCCATAGCAGCGCATGATCTAATAACGCTGTCGAGTGGCGGCGCGATTTTAAGCCTTTCGAGAACCCCCAATTCCGCCACGGTTCGTGACCAATCCAGAAAACTGCCCCGGAAACCCATTAATTTACACCGACGATCCAATTACGATACGAGCGACGGTCTTTTCAAGCACAATTCACCGCCTTGAAGCGCGTCCTGGCGCGCGCCAGTCACGTTCCACGGCATTGAGCAACATGCAAGTGTATAATACATTCGATTCGCTGCTGACTACCACAACTGCGCGGCTGAGAATGCCCTGGCATCGCAGCGTCGGTGCGCGGTGCCGTCCGTTACGCCGGCACAAAAATTATCATTACATCGTGCAATATGCAGTGGTGTTTGTTAGCCAGTCCAACAGAAGCGTAACTAGACAGCCGGCGCAAATCATCCCCGACTCCACCCAGCCGCCCCCTCGCTCAAATATTAATTCAATAGGGCCGCGGATCGTCATAGTAACCGTAAACAGCGATTCAAAGTTTGACTTGGCCAAGACCACGAGGTTATCAACCCTTCCGCGGCACATTTTCCAGAGACATGAGTCTGCCTCTGTGGACCGCGAGGGAGGACGCGCAGCTGTGGAAAACTTGGGAGTTTACCAAGCATACTGACAGGAGGATCAGGAAGAAGAGAGTCCGGCAGCGTGTTCAGCAAGGTACTGACGAGGATGCCGTGCGTTTGTAACACGGCGTTATGTAAGTGATGGTTACGTTTAGCTGAAGCCTTTTGGGGTTTCATCGGGGTTGTCTAATTAGCTACTGGCCACCGGAATCTTGCGGTGTCTGATAAATGCCTTTATGCAGCTTAAATTGCATCTTCGCTGTTATCAGATTTCATACAAAGTTGCATCGCAAGATTCTTTAATGAGACTGACAGCGGGTGAACTTCTACAGGAAGGGCAGCCTACGAGGATACCGTGAATGTGCGTCGAGAAAAGCTGCGGGAGGTGTTGCTGCGAGAGGAAATGAGCCTAACTCGCGAGGTGGTGGACCAGGCCCAGCACGGTGATGATGCTAGAATGGACGAGATGCGTGAAAAAAGCGAGGACGTGCGAAGGCACCAGGAGGAGCAGCGTCTGGAGGTGGTGGCCGCAAAGAGGATGCAACAGTACTTTGCTCAGTGTCCAGATATACGAGCGAAGCTAGTGAAGAAGTCGTTGATGGAGGCGAAACTGGGTAATCTAGCTCAGATGGCGGATAACGAAGCAATAAGGCGAGGGGAGAAGGCGCTGGACAAATTATGGCAGGAGGTGATGTCCAAGGAACTGGAGGCTGAGGATGAAAAGGAGAGGGAAAAGGAGAAGAAACGTTGTCTACTTCGGCAGGAGGCGATAGCGGGTCTAGCGATGCAGATGGCGGAGAAGCTAGCCCTCGAGGAGCAAAAGAAGCAGGAGCTGAGGGAGGATAGGGAAGCCTTGGCGCGTCTCTGGGAGACGGTGCGCCAGGAGGAGCTCAAGAACCTGGAGAAGGAGCGACAGAACAGGAAGAATCTGAAGGAGGACCTGCAGGAGCAGGTGCTGAAAGCCAATAGGCGATTGGCCGAGCAAGCTCAGAAGGAAATAGAAATGGACAGGTTGCGACAGATTCTTGCTGCGGAGGAACTGGCCAAGGAGGAGCGCGGCATCAAAGAGACGAGCGCGGCGTTGCGGCAAGAGCTTCTGGCCTACTTGCAGTACCTGGAGAACATCAGGAAAGAGGAGGCTAGAAGAGAGCTCGAGGTGGACCGCATAGTGGAGCAGTCGCTGAAGGACGCCAATGCCAGACGCGACCTCGCGAAGCAGAAAGCCAAGGAGGCTAGGCAAAGCGGTCTTCAGGCGGTTATTCGAGGTCGCGAGGAGCAGCTGAGGATCAAGTGTGAGAAGGAGAAAGAGGAGCTTGAGCAACGTAGACTAGAAAACGTGGCCTTCGACAGGGAGATGGAGCTGGAGGCCAAGCTGACTGCTTTAGCCAAGGAGGAGGGGAGGAACAGGATGCTCTGTTACAGGAAAGAGTTGGAGGATCAGCGAAAGCGCGCGGACGAGCTGCGTCAACGGGAGGCTGAAGAAAATAAGAAGCTGCAACTCGAGGAACTGAAACAACAGGAAGAGTACAAAAGACTCACTGAAAAATTGCTAGAGGCTTCTGAGGACATTACCCCACATCCCTTTAAGATTTTACTGAGGGAGTGTGCTGCTCGATACGCAGCTGAGAAGGAGGGCCACTGTTATTGTCCACCCCCTGTAAGCGTGGAATAGTTTGGGAGGTACTAGGCGGCAGGGGCAATTTTACTTTTGTTAGAATTTTCTAAGGTTTTGTGGAATTAAATAGAGAATGTAATTTCGAATAATAAAACATTTTAAAGTGGCAGAAAACTGAGTCTTCCTTTCATACCCGTTTGAAGAAGATCTGTGATCCACAGCGGTGATCTATAGCGCAGATGGTACACCCTGCGCCATCTGTGCTCGACGACTGAAGCTTCGTCCACATCTCCCGCCGATAACGTAGGTCCCTTCGCAGTTATCGATCCGCACCATGGTACACTGTATTGCAAGAGAATATTCGTTTCAATGCAAAGCCGCGGTAAGTACTGCGGTTTTTCGAAAAATTGTTCCGAGTGCACTCGAAATAAACGCACCGCTGGGCAAGATTTATTAACGCTACAATCCCGATGACATATATACCTTCTTGACACGCTGTTTAAAATTCATTTCGGTTGGGCGAAGCTCTCGAAACGAAATATGAAAAATAAATACAAACAGTTTCGCGCATTGATTTACCGCGTGAAATTCGTTGTAAATTTTATTGAATTATTACTACGACGAGGTAGAATCGCGTGCAAATAATTTCGTCATCGGAACGCGCGTTGTTCGCGAAACTCCGCAATCGTGCTCGCGATTCGCATTAAAATAATTAAGGTAAGTGTGGGTAATAAGGCCCACCTAAGGAGCTATAATTTTTTTAAAAAAAACTTGTACATATTCTTGAAAACTTTTTTTTTATAGAAATCTGTGGGCAGTAAACTATAAACTGTAATATTTAACTGGTCCTTAAAGCCTGAGCCTTAAAGCCCACTAAATATTTTGGTGGGCCTTATTACCTATTTTGTCACTTCCTCATTGCCGAAGTTATATGTTAAGCGTGCACTTTACAAAGTCATCAAAGTCATCAATTTTCTGGGAATATGTTGCCAACATATGTAATTATACATACCTATAGATTTACAGTAATTGGATAATGAGTACTCCCAATACAAAGCCAAGAAACCGACGTAATTCTTATAATTGTAGCAACTCTAGTTGCCGGCGAAGCATTTCTTGAATTTACAGCCGACAAATGTTATATTAATCGCGCGGAAACTCTTCGAATGACATTTTCGTATGAAATAAAAGCAATAAATTACACTACCAGTATTGTAGATTGACCTACCAAGGATAAATGATAGGCGGGCCTTATTACCCGCAATTACCTTACGAAAATAATCAGAAGTATTCTCTATTTACGCATTTCACTTGAGAGTCGTCAGTTTCTTCCTGCACTATTTCATGCGCGTTTACAGCACGGCGTTACACTCGATTCTCCTGCACCCCCTGCGCGCAATCCGTTTGAAATTCACGGCGGACCAGCCCGACGTGGAAATTGACAGTCGGACTGGATCGAATAACATAACTTGCCCGGCGGGAATGGAGACCGTAAATTACATCCCCCCGTTCGATTATTGAAAAACACGCGACGGAAAGGAATTTATTAACGCGCGCCCAAAATGATTAAATCTTTCAAAGCATTTAATTTATCAGTGAAAGGGCTAGAATTAAAAATACATCCAACTCGAGCCCCAGCGTGTTCCACGATTCCACTCCATGTGCCGTAGCTGCAAAAGCATAGCAGCGTTCTCAGCGAAGCGGAAGAAAATTTAAGGTAGATGGGGTTGCGGGTGGCAAAGGGGTGCTTCGAAGTCAAATCCGTTTAACGGAGAATTTGAAGTATGAATACGGATCAGAGTTTGCAGCGCGGCGCGATATAGTCGTGGGTGTTGCCACGGAATTCCTATATCCGCGGTACTCCCTGTTTCGCACGATTATGCTTGTCTGTTCCTCAGCGAAGGCTGATGTGCGTACGCGAGGCACGTTTACCTCGCGCCCCCAGCCGCGATTCACCCAGTCACGGTTATCTTTGTAACGATGGAAAAACTTTACCGCCCCACCCTTCACTTTCGTTAGGCCGAGGCGATCACTTTTATCGCCCACCACTTCCACCCCCTCACCCTTCTACCTTCCTCGTCTCCTATCCTTCCTTTTTCTTCCTTCCAAGTCTCCGCCCTCCTTTCATCTTTCCCTTCCCCCCCTAGCGGGCTGCTCGCAGCAAGGTACACTGATTAATCGATTACTCCGGCGTGACTAGTTGCCGAGGGTGTACCTTGAATTCGAAAGGAATGGTTCCGCTCGCCTGGCATCGGAGCACTTGTCTAACGGATGGTCATCCTGCCCGGCCGCGTCTAGCTCAAGGTTTCCACGGTAGAAGAAACCCAACAGCAACAAACGTGGCTCGAAAAATGACGGAGTATTAAATCTCGTTCGCCCGGAAAAGGACAACGGGAATCGATCGGTGCCGCCCCCCCCCCCCCCCCGATCATTATCGGCTGCCTCGATCTGATGGCTGCGCCCCTAACGAGCCACTCGATGCGAAAGGGGTTAAACGGGGGCCAAGCGTTTCGAAGGGATTCGATTCAAAGCTATCGCGGCACGAGCGTGTGTGCATCCGTCGGCGTGCTGGTGATTGATCGAACGACGACGAGGCATTGCGGTTTGTCTCGGGGTCCCGGGCTTCGCCCCGGAGGTTAGGGGTTGCAGTTGTCGCGGCCTGCGATCGCTTTGAGCCCGCGAGCGGCCTCGCCGGTGGCCCGGAGGACCGAGCCGCGTACTTTTTCTCTTTCTGCTCGCCGGGGAATCGTCTCGCTCGGCTGCCTCGAGGCAGCTGCACCTGCACGCGTATGCACTTCTCAGACCAGACACTGTCCTCGGGGGCGAGGAGGAGGTTTGGGTGGAGACGAGTCTGCGACGAGGACAAAGGGGAATAAAGGGGAGGTTAACGGCTGAACGGGCGTGGATGGGGGAAATGAAAGAAACAGAACTGTAATAAGAGGCAGGGCGAGCAGGGAGCGGAAAGGGTGGAACGCAGCGTGTGTGGCAAAAGAGGTGGCGAAGATCGAAGAGACGGAGCTCGATTGAGGATGCGACGGGGAGGTGAAACGAATGAGAGGTTCCTGGCGAAAACAGAGAGAGGTGCAAAGGGCTAACGAGGGGGGTGGTGGTGGTGGGAAGGTCGGACGAGAGAAAGAAAGAAGCACCCGCGTAAAGGAAGGGGTAAAGACCGAGGCGGCGTGGAAGCAGCGGAAGAAGGGAAAGATGGGGGAGGGATTGCGGACTAGCAGGAGCGAATGGACTTTGCCTCTGGGGATGTTCTTTTGACAGTCATGTCGCTGTCGTCTCCTAAGGTCCCCCGGCGGCGTTGCATTAATCTTCTTCTTCCGACCCCGCCTTATTGAAAATTCTACAGAGCGCTTCACAGTTTTTGCCACCGACCCGCCCTTTGTACCCCGCCCGCCCTCCACGCACACCCCCGTCGCTCCGTCGGGACGCGCGTCACCTACGGATCCACCTGCGAGAGTCGATCCTCGCGGCTTCCGTCTCGTTCCGTTTCGTTCCGGTGCATGTCCCTTTGGACGGTGGTATCCCAGCGAATGGGTGGCGAGCGTTCGAAGAAGAAATTTAGAGTCGACGGTGTTTCGAAGCGAGCCCCGGTATACGAGAATCGAGACCGTAAAGGGGGGGGGGGGGGGGGGGTTGAAACGAGCCCGCCCGTGCAAAGAGGATGAGAGCAGAATTTTTATTAGATACCGTTTGCTTATTTCCTGCTTATCGCTGATCAACTCCAACGGGAGGGTAGCATTCGTATCGCGTTTGCACAGCGATTTTCCGCCAAAAATTCCCACCGATTAAATCCCCCGGAACAACCCTTGACGGGCTTGAATCGCGAGGTGGAGTCGGTCAATGTTGACGTTTACTCTCTCGGAACACGGCTTTAGGGCAGAATGGGCGAATTAAAAATAGCAAACAAACGGAAAACAAGTCGGCCGTGAAGAGAGGGGTGGCTCGGTAACGCTGGGCAAGCCCGAAATCCGCGATGGGGATGTTAATTAAGGGTGTGTAACCCTCGACACCGTGATAATAGGCCGCGGTGGTTGACATTTTTCCTCTTACAGTTGTTAGAGCCGTCGACAAGGCACATAGCTGCGAACAATGCTCGGGGCGAAGTCAACGACCAAACCGGCAGGAAAAACAGTGTCGAGAGGGAACGGCTGCAGCGCTCGCGAACACCCCCGTCTCTAAGCTTCTGCCAATGACGGGTTAACAATTGCCGATGGTATTTTCTATTAATAATCGCAATAGAAAGTCCTGCAATTTTCCTTCCGCTAAAAACTATGTGTACAGCGGAGTGGTCCTTTCTTGCAGCCAGCGATTCCCGCAATTCGCTGCTTGTCGGGCGCGTATTTATTTATGGAGATCTGGACGGAGTTGAGGGTGCATTAGCGCGAGGAACTCGGCGTGCCCCGGCTACTTGGAATTATTCCGCAGGCGTGAAATCGCCGTGGCAGCGTTCATATTCGAGGGCAAGCGATGCATCGTGACGCGCGCGGAATCCTCGGCGAGCCAGCACGCCTCGTCGAATTAGAAGCGGAGATTGCGAGGTACGCGGGAAACTCCGTGTCACGGCTGCTTCGCTAACGATCGTTATCGTAATAACTCGCCGTCGGGCGGGCGAGTTTTTCCGCGGTTAATTAATCGATCGACGGAAGTGGCACACTTGGAAACGGCGCGCGACAGCGTTTCCTTTTTAACGGAGGTAATTACGCGCTGCTCGCGACGCCGAGGCACGTTGTCGCTGCACCTGAAGTTGACTGAAATTAAAGTGTTCCAGCATTTATATCGCGATACGCTTCTCATCGACTTAACTTTGATCGAAATGAGAATTCGCAGTTCCATAATCGAGAGTCTCGCGGGGGTGGCGGTATCGATAAAGTGTCAGTTTAAGGGAGAAATCGCCAGCCGTCCGGGTTTGTTTCTGGAAATTAGCTTTCCTCTTCGAGAGGTCGTGGTTCCCTCCTTGCTTCACGTTTCTGGGCTACCTTCGTTTTCCTGAAATTCTCTTGGATTTCGCTGTCCCGCCGAGGAGCGCGATTCGAAGAAATTCTCGTGGGATTTTCGAGCCGGGGGGAAAGCTTATTCGCTTTCCTGGGAAATGTTTCATTTCGAAGTAGAAGAAAGGGAGGGACGGGGGCACGCTGATAGCGTTGTCAAACAACCGTATTGCAACCGAAATGTTTGACCAGAAAATCCTAGGGCAGCCGTGCACCTTAAGGGTTGATTTACATCGCTGGCCATCTGCAGGCTGGTCAGATTTTTCGCGCTGCGACCGGACCGCTGGTGTAAATCAAGCCGAAAAGCGTTCACCGTGACAAATGTCACTTGTAGTTCGCTTCGTGGTGCAGATTCAACTCGAGGTATTTATCAGAGAACACGAAGCGAAAAAATGATTGCGGCAAAAGCACGAACAATATTCGAATATACAAAAACGAATTAAGGAGGTTGTAAAAAATCGGTAAAATCGATTTTTTTTTTATATATATTTTCGGAAAGACATGTGTTTCAAGAATGATGTATCCAAATTTTATGTAGAAATTCATGAAATTGACGAAGATATAGTATTTTCCGTGAAGCGGTGTCAAGGCGCGACTGAACCGAGCGGAACTTTGAACGCGTTTTTCTCAGAATGACATTTTTCAACCCCGTTGATAATATAGGGGAGACCGGGGCAAAGTGAACCTCGGGGTAAAATGAGCTTTTTTAATTTATTCGTTAATAATAGAATATATTTACAAATTTTGGTGACGTAGTAACTGTGTGTAATATCACAATGATAATTATGCACGTTCAGATATCGAAAAATGGAAATTCTTTCATGGTTTTCTTATCAATTTAGCTTTTTGGATAAATGAGTCTTAAATGTGTTATTTTAACTCCAATTTTTTTCTGCGTGTTTATAACAAGCTTATAAACATACGTGTATACGCGTTTGAGAAAACATTATTCCTAACATTATTAAATAATTAATTTTCCACTGAGTACACATTCGGGGCAAAGTGACCGGGGTAAACTGAGCTGTAAAGAAAAGATGCGCGAGTGACATGCGCATTATTTTTATGTGGTACCAAAAAATATTGAAGCCCATTTGAAAAAAAAAATTGTGATAGAAAAATGTATAATGTTTTTGTTAAAAAATTTATTTAGATAGTATAAGTAAGGTATTTTATTAATAATTATGTATGTATTTGTTTTAGTAATAATATGTCAGACTGTGCATGTAAACAAAGTTCATTTAAAAACTCATTTTCAGAAGAAAATGTGTTTACACAAAGTACAAAGTACAAATTATTAACGTTAAACTTGTATTAATGAAATACATTTTAAAATTTTTTTTTTATATAGTTTAAACGTTCTAATAAAGTTAATTTTATAATTATATCCTTCATTAAAACTCGTATTTTGTTTCAGCTCACTTTACCCCATATATGGGGTAAAATGATCGTTTGGGCATTTTCTTTTCACGTTGAATTTTAATATACTTTAAGTTTATTTGAAGTATTGCTATTCGTCATTTATCAATAGTAATGTTCAAATTATATTATAAATCTATTTCCACACATTTTTATTGAAAGGAGAAAATTTTATTCGATTTCAAACTTTTTTCGTCTCACTTTGCCCCGGGCTCCCCCACAGAGAAAATTATACATCCAACTGACACGAGCAAGACCATTTATTGTACGAAAAACCCGTCTCTATTACGCGACGATCAGTTTGTTTTAATTAACGGCCTCTTTTTTTTTTTAATAACATTTCCCCAACTTTCTACCCCCAAAAAATGATTTTTTTCAGTGGTCCGCCATTTTGTTTTTGTTTCCAATATTGACTTTTTGATTATCACGTAATAGAAATGGGTTTCTAGTTTCTAAATATTTTTGTCATTTTTAATTCAGATTAACTATATGGATAGAGCACTGTCAACGCCACAGGCACGATTTTGTCACAGCGCACATTTTGACGAAGAATATACCGGAACCGGATTTATGAATTTGATTGAAAAAATTGTTTTCTTACCCTTGAATATGTACATATTACCAATAAGCAATACATTAATTTACTTGCGTTGATTGGTTGAAAATAAATCCCGAAAACACCCTTACTTTCAGGCCATTACAGTGGTCTGTGCCCTTAAATCTCTGAAGAAACGAAGTTCAAAGGTTTGAGACCGCAGCATCATCTTTGAGGGCAATTCAGGAGCAATTTCGTTCCACAGACTCCAAAAATCAAATATCACCTCCTCCGTCTTCCACTCCACTCTCCCATCAGATTCCCCCAATTCTGCTCCCCGTAGAATTCAAACTTCCAAGAAACAAAATTCAAATTTCCCAGGAAGACATCGCGATATCAGCCTCCCCGTCATCTTCCCAAATGATTCTCCGCTTCAAGTCACAGCAGACACAGCGGAGATCGAATTCGATCCTGAGAAAATCAAATTCCAGTCCGCCCTCCCTCTCATTAGAATCCATGAAGCACGCGTGGAGTCTGGATCCACGCCCAGCCGAGCTCGGAGCGTTATCAATCAGCCTTATCGATAAGCCTCTCTCTTCTCCTCGCCTCCAGCCCCGGTGTCTGATGGTACGTGCACGAGCCGCGTGCCGCGACGACGCCGCGCGATGCCCGATAAGCGCGTCGCGACGTCGTGACTCGCGGGAAAAGATGGGCAGAGGGTGCGTCGCCTCTCCTCCGAGGGCGGAGTTAATCCAGCGTTAATGCGCCGGGAAATTGGTAACGTTGTTCCAGCCGCGGGTGGTCCGGGGAGAGGCACTTTCCTTTTTTCACGAGACGTTATTCATCATAAAAAAGCAGCAGGGTGGGAGCAGTCGGGTCGCAGTATCGAGGAGGGTGGAGGGATCAGGGCGAACGATTAATTTTGGAAATGGAAGGCCACGGGCAACTTGCCCTCGCCCTGATCGAACAAGGCGAGCAAAAAGGAACAGTTGTAATTATTCTTGGCTGAGCCAAATGCAACGTGGCTGAATATTTCAACCCCCTTTGCTTTATTTCCTCTTGGATCTTGCTCGCGATGTCTCGATGGGTTTACCGTGGATTCGGCGGCTGGAAGAAAATCGGTTATCGAAGAGTTGTTGCATGGGAATTGGGTGTATTAACCCTCTTTGTGCGCGGCTCGGTAAATCAACCCTTTCCTGTAAGCAGGGTACGTTGCACTGCGACAGCGGGGTCGTAAAATGTGACGGATGTGGCTATTCGATTTTTAGACAGCGGAATTTCCGTTGATAGCCTTGTGTTACTTGTCGTTAGGTAGCGGTTTATCAATTTTAAATGCAAGCGTTTTCAGATTTATGTGCCTGAGGGGTTTCGTGGGGTGAAATATACTTGAAGCATTAAAAATGATTGCGTTCCAAAAACAGCGGGCTTTGGAAGAGCAGCTTTGGTGCGACGTGAGTTTCCCAATTGAGTGCCAAGCGACGAATTCAGTTTCATTCTGTCTAATGAAGTCCTTGCTCAAACGAGAGTAATGAAATGTGGCGATAAAATACTGCGAAAAGAAGTTGGGCACGGAGGAGAATTTTCCGCTGCTTTGTTCCCGTAAATCGTCGATGTGATTTCTACCGGTGGAAACGAAGAGGAACACCGTTGTAATTATTCTCCACCGTGAGAAACGCCGCTGAATATTTTACCTTCTTCTTGCTCTACTTCCGTCTCCCTGCTTTTTTATCCTAAGCCGTTTCTTGGCTGTTGCCCTAGGTATTGCATCTGAACTTCGACGGCTCGGAGGTGAATATCGACGAGTTGTTGCGCGGAAATTGGATACGTTAACCTTTTTACGGGTGGTTGAGGGAATTTTCTTTTACCGGGAAGACAGCTCGTTTCTTCTCCTCCTTTTTTTTAATAGAGACGACGTAGAGCTTTGATCAAGCGTCGCGCGAAAAGCTTTAGAAGACAGCGAGCAGCGAGAACGTGGGGATCATAGAAAAGAGAGGCACGTCCTACTTCGTCGTCGAAGTATTATCGGCGATATTTTTATCGCTCGAAACAAGCAGACGAATGACACCGTAATTATACTTTGCAGAACATTTGAATTTTCTTCTGATTCCGGTACTTGTGGTTTTCATTATTTTCAAGTGGTTTCCTTCCGTCCGCCACTTTAGTAGATCGTGTATTTCACATGGACCGAAAGCGAAGAGCAATTTCATGGAAATTGGACGTGCTTACCCTTTTGTGCGTGCTGGGATCAATCAATCTCCCCGAGACGATGGTTTGTTTTTCTTCGTGTAGGTAAAAATGTTGCGGGGTCTATTGATCAAATATTACGTAAAGACCTTCAAAAAGTGGAAACGTCGAGAGTCGAGGGAGAGAGCATCGAGAAAAACAGGGATTTTTCGCTGCTTCATTCTCTGAATCGTCGATCGGATTTTTATTACCGTGATTTATTCACGAATCATTCCAATCTCTGCGGCTTCCTTCCCTCCCGCCCTTTTTACGCCCCGTAAACGCTCCATTTCGCTGAATTAATAGTACAAACCTGGTCCGTTCGTCATTCATCACCGGCAGGAAAAAGGCGAGGGAAGTTCGAAAGACGATGAAGCAATCATTTCAATTAGCGGCCAAAGTATTACGTGCCCGCACCGTTCCTTAATTAAAGGGGGGGAAAAAATCACGCCTTGACCGTCGTTAAAGAACCTAACTCCGTGTATCGTGACTGTTCGTGTCTGATTACATCTCGCCGCGCCTCCGCTGACCATTGTGCGGCCAATCAAACATTTCTTACGCGCTTTTAGCGTGTCGACTGCCAATCAAAGCCGCCCATTATCTCCGGCGCCCGACGTTCCAATCGTGCCACGCCGCCGGACAAATCCTCTGGTTCAAAGACACAAGTGACTCGGTAAAACCGGCGGGGCCGCCACGTTGCAATTAACGTGTCAGGAAGAGCGCTCTGTGGGAGGTGTTCCACGGTATCTACAATGTTGGGAAATCCACCGCGTTGTCTCCGGAATATCTTGAGCGATATCCTGTGGGCACAGCGGAAGACTCGTCTATCCTTCTTGAAAAGGAGTCCCGGAGATAATCGCGCGGCTTCGAGCTCCCTTCGAGTTACCCGCGTGAAAACGCGCGGGAAAAGGTGATCCGTTGAGGCGTGACAACTTGAGCGCGAGGCGTGAGTGACAGCAGCGAAACTTAAGCCACCCCCGCGCCGTTCAGCGACGGAAATTCGCGGGAGCGTGTCCCGTGGCGCGTGTTTCGGGTGTCGGCTGTGCCCGTAGTCGCGTTCACCCCGCCGAGCGGACGAAAAGCTCTTCCTTTTTCGAGAGACGTTATTAATCATAACGGGACATGAATCTTGGGATATGTATGGCTCGCTGGGAAGCCGGGGGTGAAACGGGTAGTTCGAGGGCCGAGCGAAGGGCGGAAAAGCGAGAAAGAGGAGGGTGGAAGAGGGAGAAGTGGTGGCGCGCGGCGAAACGATCGCTCGCGATAAGTGCAACGCTCGATTTCCGCCTCCCCACCCCCCACCCCCCGGCATGGGAACGTATTGCTTTCCGTCCGACGATTAACAAACGCGGCCTCGAATCGATGGCGATGCAATTTTTCAGCTGCCCATTGGAACAGGAAGGCTTTTGTTTCGAGGCTGCCGAGCATTTCCATAATTTATGCCTGGTGCTGCAGCTTGCAGTTTCTGAGTTGCGCAATTCTGCGGCGTTCAGTTCGGAAGCTCCTCGACGAGAGTTCTTTCCCACTCGTTGGAAATCACCGTGCAAAAATTGACACCGTGTCAACCCTCGATGCTATCAATTTTCCTTAACGCACAAACCTGCGGGATTTCCTTTGGCGGCTGATCAGTGATCACGGATCCCTTTCAAGTTCGAGAACACGAGTGACGCGGGGAACGAAGGCGAGAACGAAAAGGAATACTGAAAGTTTAAACGGATCTACCGAAATTGCCACATCTATCAGAGTCAGAGGGATCGTTCCTGGAAGGTTTTCAAGCGCCCGGTATCAGACAAGCGCTAAACAGAAAATTCCACGAGGAAAGGGGGATCTGCATATTTCAGAGGGTGTCTCGGGCACGGCGCGCTGGCCTTTGATTTCTCTAATCTAATGGGAAATCTGCCCGAGGGTCGTGTGTTTGCGGGCGACGGCAAACGAGGGTTCTCGAATTAACCGTCGCTTCGTAGCTCCTTAATTTCGAAACCGTGGCGCCGGGAATTAACGCGACAATTGCGGGAACGTCGTCGCCTGACCGTTGACTCCGCCGGCGACAAAGGCGAACGAGAACGTGCACGAGGAGCTGATGCTGTCTCTGGGGATGGTCGGCGGAAAAATCGGGCGATATCTCGTTACTCTTGACCCTCGCGTGCGCCGCAGGATCTCCATGGAAAGAGGTGGGAAACATTCAACGGCGGTTACACCGTTGAGACATTAATCCCCGTCGTCGGCTACGTGACGCCGCGCCCGGCTATTACCCACCTCGCGGCTCCTCGAACGGAGAAAAAACGCGTTATCAAAAAATGCGTTTAACCCTGCAGTAGCCTCGGAAGCTTTATCGGAATATTTATTTATTTATTTAATTATAAACGGGACAAAGTCCCATTAGTGTAAAAAAACAATATAGGTACGAAATCTTAGTGGCAAAAAGAATGTCGACGACGTATTGGGAAACCTAGAATTTCGATACGCTAACTAGTGACAGAAAATTGAATTACTGAGAATAGGTCGAAACACGGTGTAATAGACAGGTGTTCCGACTCCTGTTCAGAATGTGTGACTTTTTCGTCCTAGTTCTTCTCGCGGCCGCTAGATTGGCGCTTAAGGAAAAAGGCTGACAAAAGGCTTGTTATACCACTAAAATCTCTAATACTACAGTCTCATTAATACATATGTATATGCCTTCTCAGTCGCGACGTCTCTCGCGACGGCCAGAGGAACTAAACAGAAATCGGCACACAAAATCGCTCGGGTAAAAAGGTATAGAGTCGGATCACCTGTCTATTACACCGTGGGTCGAAATCTGTCGAAGTCCATATGATTATCAGTGTTTATATAGGGTAAAGGACCCAATTACCGACACATTAAACGTTGACGCTGACATTATCTTTTAATTATGTACTTATAGACTAAAAGTATATGTTGTTCTTGTTATTTATTATTGTTTAATATGTTTACTTGGTGAGAAAAATTTGGTGGATCTTAAAACATCGATTTTTATGTATAAATTCATCAATGTCAAAAATATATTTGGGGATCTATTCCTGTCACCCTTCAAATGTATTTGACTGAATTACTGACACCCCAATTACTGCCAGCTAACCTAATACTGTTTATGTCATTTTAAAGTTACGTCGTGTCATGTACATGAGCAACTACTGCTTTGACAGTAATACCAAAATGCTTGAAACGCTTGTACCAATCACTGTCACTCAATTAATAAGTAAAAAGACTTGATGAATCGTTGAATTCGGATCTTTATTACTTTTTATGATGCTTATATTATTTAAAACATTATATTTTGTTATGTCAATAGCTTAAATATTACAATTACAGCATTTTCTTCAACGCCTTGTTTTCTCTTTCGCTAGTAAGGAAGTCATCGTTTCCATTCTCCTAATATTCGCTTAAAATTTTTTATCGTTTTATTCAAATTAACGAGGAAAAAATAAAGACTGTTTTTTGTATCATATAAATAACAGTTCGAATTGTATGCTAAATTTTTTTTTATGCATCATTTTATAAGATTAATTCGTTATTTTACGTAAAACAGCTTAGGGTGACAGTAATTGGGTAGGTGGCAGTAATTGGGTCCTTTGCCCTACACATGTTGTGTAAAACGAGTGTTTTTAAATTTTTCTGAACACTAAATTTTTACTTATTCGATTAATAAAATACTTATTCGGAATGTTTGGTGGAATCCGGACCTACTTTCAATTGTTTGCCAACTTACTACCACAACGCTGAAATGTAAGCCACGCCTCCACTAGGTTTCCCAATACGAAAAACGAAAAACGGACGTGTATCGGTACTTACAAATGTTACAGAAGTTTCAATGCAGACTCTCTGAAAGAGCCAATATTAGGGTCCTACCTGTCCAGTGAATGAACACTTAACCCTTTAGTGCCCGCACCTAGATCGCGTTGAATCAAAAATATCCCGTTTGTTTTTATCGTTAAAAATGGTCAGAATTTATATATTTTTATACAAAAAATTTTTTTTTTACTTTTTTCAATTTATTTTTTTCAGAGATCAAAATGCATAAAATCAAAAATTACAGGGTTCAGGTAGGTGCAACTTTCTTCAGTGAAAAAAACTACGCTAAACATGTCTCACTTAAACTGTTGCAAACAGTGAAATACGAATGCAAACGGCGAAACGGCGAAAAAAAGGAATGTATCATATATGATACGTTTGGCGCTAAAGGGTTAAGCTGCATGTCTGTTAAAATTAGTATTCAAAAGTCGTTATTTAATCCCCCGAATGTTATTGCTATAAGCGAGCTGTTGTATTACTAAAGTCAGACATCCCGGAACACCATTCCAGCAATTTTTGATAGTCATACCTTTCATTAAAAGTTTGGCAGAGGATTGAATAAAAAATTGGCCAATGACCAGTGAATGAACATAAATTTCTAATGAATGAACAGAGGTACCCCAGTGAATGAACGGCCGTGAGAACAACTGTTGAATAAACGGAATTAATGCCGTATAAGTTTTTACTTATAAGTAAAAAGAAAAATGCATTTGCGAGAGGTCTGTGGGTGTCCACTCTAAATTTCGGTGTAAGTCTCGCCGTGAAATGAGAGCGATAGGCGTTAATTTTTCGTATTACATGAGCAACGTTCATTCACTGAGGGGTGTTCATTCACTGGACAGGTCACCCTACCAACGAGAAAATAAAGCCGGGCAAAACGAGTTCGCAACCGCACATACCTAAACGATTTACGGGATCAGTGCCGGCAGAACGAGCAACCTATAGCAATCCGGAAGAAAAGAACGAATGAGTCTATACGGTCTCGTCGGTGCGTAAAAATTTATAGATTGTAAAAGTTGAGGGCAATCGATATCACTATTAATTAACTTGAATAGAAACAGCAAATCGGCTGCAGTACGGCGGGCTTCAAGAGAATATTGTACATCTTTAAATGGATCGATCGAAGAGGATCGATCCCGGTTCCCCCGCTGTTCACTTTCAGTTCTCGTCACTGGAAGAATCGCAACAGGCTGGTACGCGGTAGCCTCTTCGCGATAGGGCACGGTAATAACGGTGTGACGCGATAAAAAGAGAGAAGCCGGATTGAGCAATTGCGAGTGCTCGGCAATCAAGCCAACAGTCATAGCTGCCGGCTGGAATCGTGGCTGCTCGATAATGTTATCGATCCGCGATTCGTGGTCCGTGGTCGCGTCGGATGCGTCGGGATGCGTGCATGCGGAAGCGCGCACGCATCGATGCGCGATTCGTGATTGCACGCATATGCCGAGCGACGACTCGGCGACCTCGGCGACCCCGACGGTTTCGACGGTTCGACGGTTCGCCTGGAACAAGGCAAATGGTAATTCGAGGTTTCGCCAAAGCCGAGCCCCCCCAGAGGTGGCGACATTTAAATTCAATTAAAAATAAAAGGGTTGCGCCAGCCACTCGAGCACGCGGCCGAGGGCGAGTCGAACCGGAGAAATCAAAGGAGCCGCGTTTCCCCTGGAAGCAACAATAAAACCGGGGTGGCGGCTGGGGCCATTTTCGAGCCGCGAGGGGTGCACCACCACCACCCCACGCTGTTTAATGTTTTATGCTCGTATATATCCGCGTCCAACTTCAGACGGAGGGAACACTCCATCCTGCACGATGTTATATTTATCACTCGGCCCCCAGTCCTTCTCCCTGTTATCGGTTAAATGGTTATTAAACGAATCGCTCTCCAACGACCGCGCTTTCGGCGCGCCCCCTCTGAAAGAGGAGGCGTATATCTTCGCGGTATTTCGCTGCCTTTCGCGAGGTCTTCCTAATTCACGATGGGTGTTTTCGATTAGCGGAAGACTGGGGTTGTGGTTGGATAAAGTGACTGGAGGTACTCGCGTGGGGCCTTGAAGGGTGAATTGGTGGAGAATGGTTCGCAGATAACGTCGGTTTCGTCGTGTGTGAAATCATTTCTCTGAGGAGAGTTCTATTCGACGCTCTGCTTAACACTTTTCTGCTTTCTCGAAGAATGGATCGGTCGTGGAGGGCCCACGAGGTGGCCAGCGGGTCACCAGCTCTGGCTTTCATCATTTGTCAGGAAGTACAAGCTTCAGCGTTCGAGGAAAGCGACTTCCTGACGTGATATCTGACGTAAATCAAAGGAGTCCCTCAAATGTTCGAATATAATATACTACTTGTATATTACGATCTAAGAATCCACGATTTGCCTGCATGGCCACAAAAATCCGCCGTTGCATCGCTGAAGAGTGGTATTTCGATCAGCCGCAGCAAAGTAGAGGAGAATCTTGAACAGATTCCAAATATCGCGCGTTACTGCGCAAAATTGATTTTACAATCTTGCGGTTCTCATTACAGCGAAGCTGCAGAGCTTCTATTGAATCGTTAGAGCCACCCTCTGGTGCCGATCCGCCCCTGTCCCTAATGCAAAACCGATTACGAAATGTGGCGCTGGAATAAGGAATGCAATTGCATGCAATATCGAAGCGCTGCGTCGTTCGCTGATGGCCACGGTAGAACGTCATAAAAAATTGCAATATTGATCAGCGACGCATCGGTGATCACTGTTTAAAATATGGTGAATCAGAGACGATTGCTACATGGCGGAGGACACAGTCTTGGATGCGGACGAATCGATTTTCCTTTCGGCCGAAATAAATTCGCGGTTAACGTTTGTGCCCGTTGCTCCAGACGAGGGTTGCAGCTTGCAGCCCCTGCCAGCAGCCAACGGGGGTCTCTCGTTGGCCCGACATTCTATTTACTCTGGAGACGCCGATATTATGCAATCGGCGACGGCCTCGTGTCTTGGCGAGCCCGTCGAGGACCGCCCCGACGTGTTTTTCCATGTTTATTTATTCGTTGCTTAACCCCTTCGACCGACCGATTTGAATTCGTGTTTTTCCTGCGGATCTGCGGTCGCTGCTTAACTGTCCAACGATTAAATTCCTATTACCGTTAAGGAACTAGTTTCTGATCAGTTTAGAGGGCTTTCCGCTTTAATATTTATTCTTAACCTAATGAAACTTTAAACCATAAACTTTTTTTATACTAAAAGATGAATTAATGTTTAAACTTTAAGGAAAAATTCTAAACAGTTGAAAATAAGTATAATTGAATTATTTATAAGGTACGGAATAATAAGGTGACTAGGAACTAATTTTGATCAACTAAAATACATGGAAACTAATTTTTTGATCAGGTGAGGAACTAAGTACCTACTTAATTTATGATCATTTGAAATACATGGGAACTAATTTCTCTTATCAGGTAAGGAACTAATATTTGATCAGATACTAATACTAATTAAAAAGAAAGTGCCAAATAAACTTATTTTTAGTATTATACCATCTAAATTTAATTTTTCTATAATTTTATAATGTCCTAACCTATTTTTTATTCAGGTGATCAAAAATTAGTTCCACAAGAAAAAATTAGAAGTAAATAATGATCACTGACTTTCAAAGCAAAATAATACATATCCTATTGTAAATAGAATGTATGAAAATAAACTTTAATACCGCAACAGCCAGCAAAGAAATCGACTGTGGCGTCGATGGTGATCTCTTACTTCGAACAGTAAGAGATGCCGTTCAACAGGGGCTTCCTTCAAGTGGGCTACCTTACACATTTATTTTCTCGAAAACTAGGAATATTAACTGCTTTCACGGACAACACATATATTTTTGAATTATCAATTTTTATGTTAGTAATTATTTCAAACAATTATTTATTCACATAAACTTAAAAGAACGATTTATTTCATGAACTGATAAAAAAATAGTGCCCGATCAAGAACTAAGTACAGTAGAGCGTCAATTATCCGAACCTCGATTAACCGAACCGTCGATTATCCGAACCAGTGCTGCATCACTGCTATCCCCACCACTTCTTCGAACCAGTGCAGCGGTACCGATTGATTAATTGACTTTTGCGTAATATAAATTAACGCAGTAGTACTCTTGTATTTAATAACTAATTTTAGGTGTAATTCCTATAGTTACGAACTGTGTAAAGTACATGCATGCTTCATTCTCCCAACTGTTCGATTATCCGAACAATTCGAATTTCCGAACCACCTCGGTCCCAAGCAGTTCTGATAATTGACGCTCTACTGTAGTTCCTTAACGGTACACTATTTTGTTCGGTTCGTTAGAAAGAGCCTGGTGCCATTTTCCATTGATAGTCGACGTTCCAGGCGATGGAATAATTTTTACATTCCCCAATTTGCGTGGTTCGAGCATATTCGTCGACCTTGCTCCACGGTAAGCACCGAATCCCATTCCCCCAATGTTCCCCAGCCCCACGATTGTCCATCATCATCAGACTACATGCTCGCGCGTGTCCATCTTCCTCCGTTCCACGGCTGACCCTCCATCCATCAAAGCCGCGTACCCCAGTCCACAATTTCCACCATCACGGAACAATCATTATCCCTCCGCAACACGACCCTCCACCCGCCCGCGCCGCCACCGAATAGAAGAAACACCCAAGTCGCTGCCCAGCGCTCGGGCGCAGAGAGCGCGATACCGCATTCTTGTCCCCGGATTGAAATTCAAGGAGAGACGCCGGCAACCGATCCCGGCGTCTAAATTTCCGGTCCAGCGGGCTGGGAACGCGGCAACGAATCGTCAAACGCGGGAAGAAGCAACGCCAGTTACGCGTGGGTGGTTCACCGGTGAACTTTTCCTGCTCTATGGGGATAGAGAAAGGATGTTCCTCGGTGGCGGAACGCGCTATCTCCACGCCCCGCTCCCTTTCTTTCTGCCGCGTGAGTTATAGAAACGGTTTGCGGTATCGTTCCGTCGTTCCGCCGCGCCGTTGCATAGACGTACCCCTCTATATATTCGGGCAATATTGCACCGATATTGCATCCTGTCCCGCGCGAGCTACGAACCCCTTCGCCCTCCTGGGTCTCGCCCTCTTCTCCCCCATAGCCCGTGATGACTCGCCCTAAAGGCCACTCCCAGGGCGAAGCTGGATCGAGCAACTTACGGTTACTTTCCTATACCCCCGTCGAAATCCTGTTGCTGATCTTTCGCTCATAAATACGATTCTCCTCGCGCTAGCTATATACTAGGTACATAGTAGCTTCGAGCTAATCTTGCCACCTCCCTTTTCTCCGTAGAATGTTTTAAATCCTCCGGATTCCACCGGAGGATATCCTAGCCCACATTTATTCCACCGCTCCGCAACAAGAAACAGAGACCTACCCTCGTCACAGCCATCCTCCGGAGCGCCAGCCACCTTCCATCAGGCCAATCCCCCCTCCCCCCCCCCCCCGAATCGATCCGCGGGATCCAAGGGATCGCTTTCTTACCCGTTCGACTCGCCCATCCCGCTGTCTAGGTACTTCTTAAACATTCCATCGACCCGGCGAAAACGCATAACGCTAATTACCCCGATTAAGTCTTTAATTAAGCCGGGTAACGCATTCCAGGAGTTCCATCTTTCAGCCCCCGCGGGCGGATTCCTCGCGCCGGGAGCCTGGACCTCCGGGGGAATAGCGACGATTAAGATATCCGGCGTATCCGTCGAAGAAAGAACTTAATTCTTGCCGGTCGGTGGCGGGCTTCGACGAGCGCTGGCCGCGGCCTCCTGCGACGAGGGATCGCGGCAACGAGGGCGAGGAGAAATCCGCCCCGCACGTCGGGGGACACCTTAATTACCCGGTCGATCCGGAGCCAACGGGGGAGCGGGGGAGCGGGGAGATTTGGGTTATCTTATCCGGGCTGAGTCAGTATCGGGGCCGATGTTCTGTTCGCCCGGCGTTATTAGCATAACATAAGACGAGGTTCGAGGCGGGCTGCGTGGGCGGCGCGCGGACCCTCGCGACGACAAGCGGGCCGGAGAGATCAGGACGGCGAAGGTGGAGTCGGCGACGTTGCCACGGATCGAGCCGATATCGCGCCCAGCGTCTTCCGATTAGACCTGCTCGAGCTCTCGAAACGAGCCACCGAGGGGAACTGCCTTCGAATGCTCCAGCCGAGTCGAGCGGTTATTATTGATATCGCTGCGACCATCGTTCGGGGTATAACAGTATTTCGAAAGTGGACGATCGCTGTAGCTACTACGCGTCGATTCCCTGGAGGCCAGCATCTGTATCGCTTCAGAATCCATTGATTATAGGAAACAGAGTGCATGTACAGAGTATACGGAGTGTACAGAGTATACGGAGTGTTCTGGAGGGAGTAGGAGACTCTTCTTGGAGAAATGAATCGACAAGGTGGGATGGTGTTTCCGTGCACGGAGACCCTTTGGTTTCGCGGAAATTGATTTGGGAAATGGCATTGCTTCCCGATCTGAAAAGTTTCGAGTGCCCTTAGGGCGTACGGTCGGAGGGAACGAGATCATCGGAAGAACAGCGTAGTTCCACCGTACGGTTTAATACAGGACCCATATACGCACCGACGATCGTCGGTCCACGTCGTTACCGGTTGCTTGAATAATGCATGCCGCATATATTGAAAGCGAAGCAGGATTAAAGCGACATCGGGGACCCGGCCACGGCCCCGTTCGACTCGAGAATCGTATCGAAACATAGGCCTCGATACCGCCCGGACCCATAATCGAGCACCACACGTAGGATGCACGAGCGCTTGAAATATTCCCCTCCATTGCTGTACCATCGTACAATGCTTTGAATAACTTTTCGCCTTAATCCTCTAAAGTACTCAAGTTACACTGTTAACATCACCCAGAACCCCCCCCCCCCCGATCCCCCCTAAGAAGATCTCTGAAAGGGCGCAGCATCCTTCTTCCCCGTTTCTAGAATCGTCCCGAAGCGTTGGGCGAACTCCCCTCACGTCCAAAGGGTAATAGAATCCCGAGGCGGAGCATTCGGAGCGGGACACGATAATTTCCCAAAGAGGAACATTCCCCGCCGCGCAGATAGCGAGATGTTCGATCTCTCGGTCGCGCATCGACGGGCACGAACTTGCGGGTTGGACCGCGAACGAGTTAAGGCTCCACGAGGCCGATAAGGTGTTCGTGGGAGCGGAGTCAGTTCGTCAGTTTTCCTGGGATCGTGTTTGCGCGGTCGGCCAGATAAGAAGAAACCGGAGTTTGATCGCGCGAGCAATGACGATAAGCGCGAAATGCAAGCGGAGCCAGGATAGGTGGCCAGGGGCTCGCGATTCGACAAGGGGTCCTGCGAGGATACATGCTTTGCCAATTACGTTTCTTCCCTGCTGAAATTCAAAAGGAACCGCGGCTTAGAGAGCCTTTGATGCTCCATGCTGCGCGTTCGCAATGACTGCACAATTTTATGCTCTTTCACTTATTGAAGAAATCTTCTACATATGGTAGCCGCTACTGCTTGTCTTCCGAACAGAGAATGATTCGAAGAAGACGAACCAGGGGAATTGGAGAGATCCTTGGGGAATCTTGGAAGACTCTTCAGTGAAGGTATCTGAGAGTTTCTGTAACAGAGTGACACGAGAACTGACCCGCTACGAAACGTGGGAGGATAAGAATTGTCCTGTAAGAAGGCTTAAGTAACACGACACAGCACTTGGTCCATAACACCAGAGTGCTATCGGCACCTTAGGTATCTTAATTCGCGCGATTCGAGGTAGATAGTTTCCGCGAAGGAAATCGGGACACGAGGGAACCCAAGCCCAACTACATCCATGCTATGCAAACTAGAAACTCGAGCAGGGATTCTTTGCATGGAAAAAGTGGCTGGTTACCCGAGGTATAATCGCTCGAACGGAACAACACCGTATAGGATACAATACAATGATCGTTTTCCAATTCGTTTGCGAGCCGGATCGCGGCTGGCCGCATCTTTTTAGTTGGGTGCTCGAACCCGCGCGCGATATCGAGCCGTTGAGCGGTGGTATTCACGCGCGATTAAAAGCACCGAATGGCAGAATTTCGGATCGAGTTCACGCGCCGCACGCCGGAATAACTGATTCGAGGAGCTCGGCAAGCGTTCGGCGCGGCCCCTATCTATACGCCATCGACAGGGGCGACCCGCGGAAACAACCCGTGGGGATTTCGAGGCGACTAAACATTCCCGTAACCTCTTCGTGCCCTGCCATCCCTCTGGCCATGAATAAATCCGGCGGTCTCCTTGAATAAAGAAGCAGCGACGTCAAAGCGTTGCCCCTTCGCGGTTATTACTACCCGAACGCGGAGATCCGGCTTTAACGTTCACGTTTGATGCTAATAAAACGGCAGCCCTGCTCCGTTTCATTTACGAAATGGCCTCGAATGAAACGTGCCCTAGCCGTCTGCCACGCACGGCAGAGCTTCCGGCAACTGTACCTACGGTGTGTATCGTTTTCGCGTAGTTAAATCCGAGCCCTCCCCTATCCGGCAGTGCGCTCATCAGATGGCAATTTTCCAATTCATTTGCTAGGGTCGCAGGGTTGATTACGCGGCAGGAAAACGGCAGCACGCGAGTGGAGAACGTTTCAATCCTCGGCCCCCTGTCACTGGCCGAGCGATAATCGACACCCAGGATGGTATCTAATGCTTGATCCTGCCAATTAAGTCAAACGCCATCCTTGTATGTCGCTGGCCGTGTTTTTCTGTAATAAAGAAATGCACAGAGAACTGATTGATGAGACCCAACAACTTCCACGGCCCAACAACAACCCCTCGCGTTAATTTCATTGAAAGAAGCCAGGTGGAAAAGCGTGACATCGGACCAGGGCCCGAAAAAAATTATTTACCGCTACCTGACCAAAGGGGAACGCCAAGATCTCTAGACGCTGTCGCACGTCAACTCTGCTGATCATTATGATCCATCACGCGGTCGGAACACGTGGCCGCCGTATCGCGTCAAATTCGTTTATTATTATCGTGCGTCAAGCGACGCGAAAAAAACACGGCACCGCGGGGAAAAAGGATGCCAACGACACGTCGCAGCCCTGATGAGAAACGGATAAATATCCAGCGATTCGGGGTCATTATGGCGAGCCCAGTTAGCGCCTAATTGCCCTGTCGAAGCGATCGCCTGAATTCTGAAATTGCATTATCTTATTATTATTATTATTATTATTATTATTATTATCATTATTATTAAACGCCTTTATTGCAAACACAGAAGATAACAACGAAAGAAAGTAAAGAAAGACACAAGCAAAGGCGAAGTTCAGTCAGAGACTGTTTTTCAACTCGACCTTACGCGTGCTTGATAGAATTCAATTATTCAGTCTTCAGTTTAAAAATACTGGGAATATTATTCTGTAAGTGGCGTCGAGGTTAAATGGTATCAAAGCGGTAAAATTTCAAGCTGGCAATCGCCATCACGCGATACGCTAATTAAAGCAGAAGCGTGCACTATTTCCGGTTACGCCACTCTCGGAATCGTAATTTCGCTGAACAGTAGCGTAGATTCGGCGCGTGGCGGCCGTAAACGCGCCGCGTAATTTCCATGCACGCGCGCGGGTCGCGCATTTATGAAAACGCGTATCGCCGGCGATATTTCGCGAGCCAGCCAGATTTGCCCGCGATCCGGAACCGCCGATGTTTCCGCGTCGAAATGAACGCTCGCGGAAAGATTTGCTGGCGGACCGGTCCGTTTGTGCCAGCCGCGAAAATATAAATCAATTAATTAATTCGTCGTGATACCGTCGATGTGCGTCGAGAGCTATGTTTGTGATCGCTAGCGGAACCGACGAGTTCTGGGTTACTTCTCTCAATCAGAAATTGTTATTCCAGAGAGAAGTGCACTGGGATTTCCTTGCAATCGATGTTGAAGGGAAGCAGTGAAAAGCAATTTGCAAGTGACTTTCGCAAATTCAAATTGTGCTTGTGCGTTCGTGTTCCAGCCAAAAGCTACGAAGCTTGCCGGCGAACGCTCAGAAGTTCGAAGCTGGAAACACGTTGCCGGGTTCCTTCTACGTCGCTAGAGCGGATGAAACTAAGCGATATTGTAAAATTGCAACTGGTACTTTTCGCTCCAAGCGGCCGGAAAAAAATTGGCAAAGTTTGAATGCCCGCTGTCGACGCGCGGTGTCTTCGCGAATGCTCCAACTTCCGCTATCTTTATCCCGCATTCCGCGCGGAAATTGTTAAAATTTCAAGGGAACAGTGGCAGTCGAAGTTCTACAATGACACTTGGGTTTTCGGTACGTGGTCGATGGGTGGTAGATCGATCGCCCTTTCCAATCTGCTTCTTTATCGAATGTCTGACCAGTATGGCGAGCAGTGAAGACATTTAGCAGCTCGATCCTCTTCTAATTATTTCGAATAGGTATATAAATCGCGAGCTACACGCCGTTACGAGATCCCGCCGAGGCTGGCCATAGATAGATACTTCCACTACCCGTTCCATCCCCTTCGATAAAGGGTATCGAAGATCGTGGCCCCTCGATCGATCCGGAACACCCCCGAAAACCGCCGCCGTCGCCTGACTCGGGCGGAATTTCATCGTTGCGCGCGTTTCAGCCTCTCACGGACGGTATATTAGAGCCTCGTCCTCGCGACTTTTACGATCAGTCATTCTTTCCCCGCAAATGTAGCGATACTAACTGCTCCCGCCGTTCCTTTTCCCCCTCAGGCTGGCCCCGTTGTCCTCCACTCTCCCGACTTTTACGGAGGAGTTCAAATATATGGGTCGATTATTCTTCGCCGTTGCGCGGAAACTTTTTCCAAAAGGGGTGTAGCCTATTAACTGCTGCTCCAAACTTTCGTGTATCAGCAACCGTTTGATCTGTCAGCCTTTATTTTCTGCTGATTTCATCACTACCTGGACGAGAAATTCCTTTAAACCGTGGGATTAAAAGTTATAGGAGACAGTGCGCTGTAATCAATGATATGAGAAACGCGCTGAATCAGAATAAATTCAGTCGACTGAGAGGGTAAACGTTCCCGTAGGGCCGCCCTCCTGCAACCCCTTTTAAAAGTTCGAATGGCACGCGGGGTCGCCAAGGAATCGCCAAGTTGGGGAACGATGGGAAAGATGGGAACTGGTCTCATCGATTCGCGTTAAAGGGGCCTCGGTAACGCCGGGGCTGGAGGGAAAATACATTTTCTGGGAAATCGTCTGAAAAAGAGTGCGCGTAATTTGGAATAATTGAACGCAAAGTGTTCCCGTGTTCTCGGACCGCAGAAACTACGTGCACCGCTAAAAATTCATATCCCGAGAATCCTGCGCGTAAAATTCGGAGTAATTTAACGCTGTAAATGTAAAATTCGAGTAATGCAATATGCCAGATGGAAAATTCAGAGTTGGCGGCTCGTCGGAGGCATCGCGAGCCCCCCTGTTTTCAAATATCGGTGTGCCGTAGCTCGACGTTTCCGAATATCAATGGATCCCTCCGTCAAAAGTGTATGAATCCAGCGGCACAATTTCCCTCTAAATAAATGGAGCGGTACTTTAATTACGTAATGACTGAATCAACCAACCACCCAAAGAAGCCTGATTAGCTTTTCCACCAAATGAAACAACATTTGCGAAATGAAGCCTCCAAATAGTAGCACAACCGCCGACCTACCAAAAGCGATTGAAATTACGTTCACGAGTTCTTTAGCGATAAAAATGCGATTCCTTCGGAACGAATTTGAGAGCTCGTGAAACATAAAAAAAAAGTCTACTTGGCATAGCGCTGGCGTGCGTCGTTATTAGCGAAATTAGACATCTATTATTCATTCTTACCTCGCTTGTATAATTATACAGGGAACAGAACCAGACCACCCTATACCGGTCGCTCCTATCTGGCGTTTTTTTGAAACGAGAATTTTTGCCAACAAACAACCGGCACGGTAGCCACGTTAAGCTACATTAATTACTCCTGGCCCTCGCTCGTGTCTGCGCTCGAGCTCTTTCCGAAACGCACCGGCGGAAACGGACCGCGAAAATAATTTTCATATTGCGCCCGGAGCTGCAACGTATTGCGCGGGGCTATTAAATAAACGCGAAATTACTCGTTCTCCCATTTTCTGCCTTCGATTCTGCGATGGGCGCAAAAGTTGTGCGTGAATTTTATTCGAAACTGAAAAGCACAGGTGAGTCTGTCCCCAAACGTTTTAATGGCTTCATTAGAATGTCAAAGATCCTTAAACCGTTCAAGGGCCGCAAATGTCTGGCCAATCGAGATCGGTGACTGACGTCTACGCGCATCCAGCGAATCCTTCTAAACTTATCCGGCGCCGTGCTTCATCGTTTACTCTAGGCACACATGTGTACCGCGAGCAGCCTGGATTTCCCAGAATCTCCGGTGTCTCAGCGTTCTTTTATTTGCACTTAGAGTAACTTCGCCACGTTTGTTCCCGGCTTCTCCAATAGAGATTGACGTTATGGGATTCTGGGATTTGAGTTCCAGCGGCTGTTATCGGTTTCCTTTCAGGGAGACACTTTGACGACCGCAGTGGCGAGGGTTACTTTAGCCGGCGCTATTTTTAGCGTGATAAATCTTCGTATCGAGCTACTGTCCGCTCCAGTCTCTCAAGTATTCGTCACTGCAAAGACGACCAAGGGTGGATCTAACTGAGAGCGTAAGGAAAGTTACACCTGGAAATCCAACCCCTTCTTCAGCAAAATATAAAAATGGAGATCCAGATTCACAGTGGAAATATATAATACTTTTCACTCCCTTTCCCTGAAAGACACTTTGAGAAACCTTCAACGCAGCCAATTCGAACGGGGGAAGGACGGGAGAAGTTTCGGGTTTCGCGGAAACACGCGTGGAATTAATAATAATAATAATAATAATAATAATAATAATAATAATAATAATAATTCGACTTTATTTGTGGTAAATAAAGTCGAATTACTATTATTATTATGATTATTATTAATTCCACGCGTGTCTCCGCGAAAGCTGAAACTTCCCCCGTCCTTCCCCCGTTCGAGTTCCCTGGTTTCTCGAATTTGAGTGGAAGTAACAGGCGTCAGAGATAGGAGAAAGAGGCAGGGAAGCTCCTCGTTCCTCTTCGAGCGGCGAGTTAAAGTGGGACGGGTCCGTCCAAGCCTGTCCGGCATTCTTTTCCTCCTCTGCCAGAGGAAAGTGAAGGCGCGCGCGGGCACGGCTCACGTTGTACGAACACGCGTGCCCGCACGAGGGGGTTCACGACCGTGCAGAGGGCACACGCGATGGCGCACGTACGCGCTTCACGATGGCAAATGCATAATACATGATCGCCGGCGCGCTGCAGGCGGTCATGTTTAAGGATGTGTACGGAATATAACGTCCGTGGGCTTCCTTTTTCAGGAAAATGAGATTAGAGATTGGCGCGCGTACGCTCGTGTTCCAGCGCGATTCTGCGTACGGGGCTGACCCGGGCCGAGAGCAATTTTTCCAGGGCCATCGACTCGGGTCTGCCGTGGATCCCGGACAGTCGTCGGCTTCCCAGGACTCAGTAGTCGAAGTGCGTAGATTCCGCGGCTCAGCGATTGCCCGAAAGATGACACGTTGGATGAAGCCTGTCGAGGATGGGGACCTTGAGGGATCGTGGAGCCAGGAGTCGTGGAAAAAAAAATGGGGGATACTTTGATGTCGTTTACTTCGCGATCCCGTATGCGGGTGGCGTGGATTCTGCGAATGAAATTGGGTGCTGGGTGACATCGAGGATGAAGGCTGTCAATTATCTCGATGCCCCGGGCGAGGGAAGGAGCCCTCGAATCCCGCTGAGTTTGCTGGTGGATTAATTTTCCCGGGTACTGTATGCGCGAGGCAGAAGACAATTGACTGGCTCTTGTTGGTGCTCGTTATCGGATCGAGTTACAATGTAGATGGAAAATAGGACTCGTGCACCGCTCGGATTTAAATTGGACCTCTAAGTTTCGCGGAGCGGTGCAGCAAACGTTGGCGGTATAACTTTTTGACGAGCAAACGTGTATCGATATAGAGGCAAGTTAATTACTCCATCAACGTTTCGCGGTGCCGTCGAATTACGGCGCAGCGGTTACGTCGCCGGGGAGTGTATTAAATATGGCGGAGTAGAGGGCATTTGCAATTCAACCGGGGGTCCGGTGGAGCTCGGCAATGTAATCTCTATCTTCAGAGTTCCCTCGGATGCAGCCTAGTTGCTTCTTCTTTTACCGCGGCCATCGCTGGGCCCACGCTTCTAAATTATTCATCGTTGCAGAGGCGAGCCCGCTGCGACGCAAGGCGACAAACATATTACGTATAGCAACTGCGGCGCGTCATGTAATTACTCTGTGACGGCGTCATTCGGCGCAGCCGCTTGTACTCCGAATTGAACGTGACTGTGAACTTATCAGACGCCGTCCTGCGGGTACGCGCGGCAGCCGTTCGGCGAGGGTTCCCGCGTTTATCGTTGCGACGAGAGACATTTGTCGCGAGAAATGCCGGAAAATTGCGGGGAAGAAGTGTGCCGCGGGAGTTGAGAATGGGGCAAAGAAAGCGGACTGGGGGTTGCAAAAGATTAACTACACTTGTAACTTTCAATCCTCCAAGAGCCGCGGAAGTAGCGCCAAAGACGGTTGCGCAATGAATATAGAAAAACCGAGGCAAGAAAGTCGAATTGGGTTGCGGTACGTGGAAGTTGCAACTTTGAATCCTGGAAAAGCCGTGAAGGTATCTTCAAAACTGGCCCCGCAATAAACATGGAAAAATTGTGCTGGAGAGAATGAAATTGGACCACAAAGAGTTTACGTCTGGGTACGCTCCAAACTCCAACCACGATGGAATAATAAAAATTGAGTAAATTCGGGGTGGGAAACAAAGTTAGGATCAATTGTCTGACTAAGGTAACTCAGGAATAAAAAGCATCGATATGAGATGTAGCTCGAGAAGTTTTAAGCACCACGAGGGAACAGTGTTCGGAATGATTGTACAATGACTGCAGAAGAAGCCGCAGCCCGAATTCCCGAAGGGGACAATGGACGCACGCCCGTCTACCTTAAGAATTCTAAAATGAACTAACGAAATTGGCCTGCTGAATATCAAGCGACCCTCAATGTCCCCGCAGAGGCCGGCAGAAGCAGCGTGAAAAATACTCGCCGCGCAACTGCAGGGGAGCGGAGTGTCTCTGCAAAGGGTTAACACGCCAGCTGCCACCCTAAATCCCCGAAGAACCGCAGGGGTAGCTGGACCAGAACGTGCCGCATCTCCATTCGCCGTTCGATCCCGCGACATTCTCATTTCCTCGAACTCGCAAGTGTCGTTCCGCTCTCGCGAGCGGCAGCTCGAGAAAGCCGAGGACAGGGTGGCGCGTTCCCGCGAGGGTGGCTTCCCACGCTTCCGCGCCGCCTCGTAAATCCATTTTCGGGGATGGCAGCGCTACTCCACCGATACCCCCAGCCAAACGTACCCAACTTTCCCTGATGCGAACATCCTCCGTTCTGCAGAAACAATGCTTGTAATAATTTCTGGATCGCATCTGATATACTTTGCTCCAAACGTCCAGGAGTGTAAGGGTAGAATAAAAAGAAGATATGCTTCTGCAACCATCCCCCATCGAGTCGATTCTTCCCTCAACTCTGGTAGCAACTCCGGCCGTAAAACCCTCAAATACCTCGTCTGAAAAAGTGGGTATACATATACTCGAGCTACGAGCTACGCTTGGGATCGTTGAATCAGGCCTCGGGTCCCGGAAAGGTCGTCGAGCGATCGAAAAAATAGCCGAGGATCGACGCGTGGCCCTGTAGGGAAGCGGCCACCCCTCGACGCAGTCGAGAGCACCCTGGGGTACATCAAAAGTTCCGAGCGAAAAGTACAAATGCGCTTAAGGAACTTTCCCTTCCAGCCTCTTTCTCCCCTGTCCTCCTCCTCCCCCCCCCCCTGCCGCTCCACCCTTCTCGTTTCCAGCGAACGAGTCTCGTCTACGAGACGCTCGGCGACGGAATCCTAAGAATCTCGTTACGATATTCCCGGCCTTTTGTCGTCGAACGTGTTAATCCACTTGCGAATCCGAGTAACGCGGTGCGGGCCACCGGGGGCGGCGTTAATTAAATTTCTTCGGGGAGCGTCTTACAGCAGTCGCCGACGCCCCCTGCCCCCGTCCCCGGGATCTTTGTTTGACGTCGAGTTGCCGGGTATTTTTGGGTAAATAGCGGTGGCGGGCGAGTCGGGTTAATTTCATTCCATCCCGAAGCCCGCCCCGGCCTATCTCGGAGTTTCGCCCCCGGGATCAACTGCGCGCGGTAAAAGACGAGGGAAAGCGGCGTTTTTGCAGAGCGTGTCTTTTGAGCTTGGAGCTCGCCCGGCGAAGCGGCGCGGAGCAAACGCGGTGTACAATAAATAACTCACGATAGAGTTGTCGTCTTATCGAGTTCCGGGGATGGAGGAACGCTTTCCAACCCTCGAGCTGGACAATGCAGCTAATTACGAACGCCTGTTCTTGCTTTACGCCCCATTTCTGACCGCGCGGTTTTGCGATCACACATATTCCTGGAAATTCCAAAGATTATCGTGCGATTTAGCGAGTCACGGGACTGGCAAATCGGGAGGATCATTGTAGTGTTGTTCATTCGAAGGTTCTACGAGCTCTTTCAAAGAATCACAATTTCATGGTAATCCTTCGCATCCTTTTCAATCAGACAAATGGCTGTCGATCTGCAAATGAAAAGCACCATGGTCCATGAATGTATTTTCCGCGGTTTTTTGTTCCTTCGGCAGTGCATAGAAATTCAAAGATTCCGCGATCCCCTGACGAGTGACAGTTCCGTACACTTGTTACCTTTCATCGTTGTTTTACGAGCTCGTGCAGCTCCTCCTTTCTTTAAGACTGGTCCAAGGAAGCTTCGTCATCGGCGCACGTGCGATCCTCCGATGAACTCGTTCTGGAAAAGAAGCAATTCCGTTGTTACGTCCTCAGTGTCGGAAAATCCGCGTTAAAGTGTTCCGCGCCGGCGGAAATTGAGCTGTTACGCGGTGATCAAGCAAATCTGGTCGCCTGAAACGCGGGACAGAAGAACGTGCACCCGACGTGTGAAATTGGCCATGCTCGTGCCGCGAATGAACGAAACAACGAGGATAGATGAAGGATATTGACGTAGGGTGAGCATCACAAAGTTCAGAGGGTAGAAGTAAACCTCTAACTCAATAATAAATTATTAAAACCAGGTCCACCAACCAAACACTGCGATCTTTTAATCCACCTCAAACGCCAAAATGATTTCCCTGGTCGTGCCTCGACGCTTTTCCTTCCCCCAATCCTCCCCCGTCAATCGTTACAATTTACCAACGCCGCCACGCGCCCCCCTCATTATCCCCAGCCGCCCTCCAGGTTCGCCCGACGAAATTCGAGGCGGTAAATCATCCCGTGCGTCGTGCCTTTTTAATAACTTGATTCCGTAACGAACCGCGGCGCGTATTGCGCCCCGCACTCTATTTATAAAGTGGCGGGAGCATTTTAAATTAAATTCGATTCCGTGGCCAGCCGTCGATGCCGTGTACACGTGGCAACATCGTTCCGAGCAGAAAGAAACGGGGCGAAGGGGGGCGGAGGAACACCGTGGAAAAAAATCGGGCGACAGAGAGACCGGGTAGAGAAATGAAAAGGGAAAAAAGAAGGCTGGTAGAGAGAGGCAGAAGAAAAAGAGAGCAACACGGGCGAAGAGAGAGAGAGAGAGAGAGAGAGAGAGAGAGAGAGAGAGAGGCGGAGGTGGACCTTTACCGAACGGATTATTCCACCCTAAATCGTGTTTTCGGCTCGAACGTCGCCCCGACATTGGCATTCGTTGTCGTAAAGCCACGATGCACTGGGGGGACACCTGCGTGGGCCGAAGGGTTCCGGTTCCCCCCGCCTTTTGTTGCTCGATATTTGTTTTTTCCCTAATGTTGCCGGCCGCTCCGGGCGGACAAAGAGGCGCGCGCGCGCGCGCGCGGTGCACACCGTTGTTCGACATCCAAATGGAAAGCCCCTAGAAACTTTCTGCCCATCCCCGCCTGTCCCCCGTCCTCGGGCCACCCATTCGCGTCCCTTTTCCTTCTTCCGCTAACGAGTTTCGTAATTTTGCTCTTGTTAACGAGTTTTTAATTTTCCCTTGAATCCATGAGCCAGAGACTCGCCGACTGCCTCTCCACCAAGCAGATCCAGCCTCGATACTAATATATTTTTCAGCCTCTAGCCCGGGCTCTTTCTTTCGGTTAATTACAAACTCCTCCTAGCTCCGCCAGCTCCCTGTTCCTCTTCGCACCGGTCGTTCCCTTTTTCGTTCTCTTCGTCTTCCTGCCCCTTCCTCGGGTCGATGAAGCGCGCAATGTTAATCCCTCGCGCGGCGAAAGGGGACGAATTAACCTGTTAACTGGGTCGTTCCTCCGCCAGAAACCTTCCCTGTGCATTTAACAGTGACGAAGGGCGGGTGAACCGTTACTCCTAGGAACGTTGAAGGCGCTGCTGCAGCTACGGTTAAGTCGTTTCAGGGGGGAGAAAACAACCTACAGTCGCTTCTGAAAAATCCCTGGGAGCGCTGGTATTCTCCATAATAGGGCGCCATGACGAGCAACTCGCGAAATGCAGATTCTATTTTCTGCGCTGTTACGCGCAGGCCCGGGAATGAGTTGCAGCGAAGAGTAAATAAAGTTTCAATCCGATACGAACCTACGCGGGAATGTTTTCAAACACGCCGGATAGGCGGGAATCAGAAATTGTTTCCTCCGCCTCTGTTTTTTCATGCGTATAAAACAGTGGGTCGAAATCGATGTTCGGCACGGCGATGATTGAAAGGATGTTTAAGGTAGATCGGGAATTCAATTTGAAATCAGCGCGGCGTGCAAACAGTACGGTGACGGGCGGCCCCGTCGCGCTCATACGAGGAGCAGCTAAATAAATGTAAAGTTTCTTTTTGGGACCGGAGGCAGCTTCCCACGTAACGGGTCCCCCCCCCCCCCCCCCCCCCGTCGATGCGAGGCGATCTTTCGGGTCTCGGAGAAATCAATGAAAACTTCGGAGGAACGTTCCCAGTGTCCTCCTCCACGCGTCCGGTTCTTTCGAGCCGAGGTATTCGCGCGCGTTCCCCAATACGACGGAATAAATCCGTGAATGGGCTCGTAAAATCGTCCCCATCGCGGATTCCACTTTTTTAAAGCGTCAAGGTGGACACGCACTCCCGGGACCGACTCGTAAAAATCCGGCCATTCGAAATTTCTCCAGCTATTCCTGGACCGATGCCTCGATGTAACGGAGATCGGCCTCTCGATAATTGGCCCGGCTGGTTACTACGTAATTTTCCTATATACGGCGACGAGGGGGCCTCTCCCGATAATCTCGAATAAATCGATTCGCAGGAATGTAATTCGAAACGAACGCGATCTGTGCGCGCGAGAGGGAGCTTGAATTTTCAGCGGGCGTGCTCGGTGAATCGTGTTCGCTGTTTGTAATTGAATAAGCATAGGCCGTTCCATAACAGGTGGACAGTGATTCGAGCTTCAATTGAGAAGTTGATCGTATTATTCCCATCCACGGACATCCTCGTAAGTATGTATTAAGGAATCGCTTCGTTCCAAGAATTCTTCTTCACTGAATTACATGTAACTGAGTGGTCTCTCAGAAAATTTCTGTACAATTATCTGGTGTACAGCCAGAACCGTACCTAATATCGCCAGGCAAAAGTTAAATCGCTGTCAATTGAATAATAATTGATATTTTTGCATGTAGTTCGTTTCAAAGTAAAGAGAAATTATTCATCTTTCATGTAGCATAAGTTAGTATCGTTGAAAACTACAAATTTATAATTAGGACTCAAAAAACGTAAGGCATGCAAAAATCGGGTCCTGAAAAAAAGTGTAGGGGAGATCGGGACTGGTAGGCCAGTTTTTCAGGTTTCGATTTTTAATAAATTATGTGGGTGAAATATCATTAAACCGGGTTAGTATATTTGATAGGGCATACATTTGGCTATCTGATTAAATTATTAATGTTGACTCAATGTGACAACAATTGAGGTATTTTAATGTTTTTCTAACACCTTCCATGCTGGTCAACCAGCCCGATGATCGGGGTTGGTTGACTTACAGTATGGGGTAGGTTGACTATATGTAGGTACAATCAGTTAAGAAAATGTTATTAGTAACTTGTCTCAGTGGTAATAAAATAACACAATGTCACGAGAGTTGTTTCATTATAAAATATTAATTTCTTTCTTTCAAATTTTAATAATAAGCTGAAAATTTTTTCAACTTAAACATTAGTTATAATGTATTTATAACATAGTGTAATGTTTAGGGTTGTTATCCCCATATCACCCTAAGGAAAGGGGTAGAGATCTGAAATTTCTCTCAGTGGTTTTTTAGGCAAAGAGCATTATTTGGTACACATAAATACTAAAATTGGTGCTGAGGCCGTTTTCCCTAGGCTTACCCGGCTAGATCCTTTAAACAAAAAATAAAAATCGCTTTATGAATAACAAAATAACAATTTAAACCTTATTAGTCAACCAGCCCCGACCGATCATTTTAACTTCAATAATGTATATAACCTTCAATTATTTATGTATAAACAAAAATACAATGTTAATAGATCGTCTAATAAACAAACTTTAAAACAGTCCTTTAACATTTATTCTATTGTAACTATATAGAGCGTGAAAAAATAAAATCTTTAAGCAAAAATATTTACTACGTAGTTAATTTTTCGATAAACACTGATAACTGTTAAAAACCGTGCGATCGCAGGATCGGACATAAATACATGGCATAGTAGAAGTGAACTTCTTTCTATAGTGAATGTTTCCCGCAGTAAAGCAGATGTCGGTGCAAAGTTATTAACAATTAGTCAACCTACCCCTTGAGACAACCAGCCCCGGTCTCCCCTACCTAATATCGCCAACTAAAAAAATATTGATTAATTCATGTACATAGATATGAGATTTTGAAGTGATTTTCACATGTGCTTTATTATTTCTTGCTCTATAAATGTTTTTTATCCATCTTTGATTTTATTTTTATTAGAATAACATAGAAATTTAAAAATATAGATTTTTAAAGTATTTTATTTTTTACGTTCCAATTACATATTGGACAAATAAAGTTTATTTCGAGTGCTCCGCACATTTCGTGGCCCCACTTGTAACAAACATTACATCAAAACCATTGTTCTCCGTTTGGCGGTATTGAGAACACGCATACTGCTTAAAGAAAAACACTATTTTCATTACGAAAAATATTTGAATCGATATCAGTCCTTAAGTACATCATTAATTAGGTATTTCTAGTAGATATTCTTGCATTTACGGAATTATTAGACTTACCTTCCCCGAATGTGACGTAAAATTGTGGAAGTCCAATAAATTTTTACACTATTAAGATTCACTAAAATACTTCTCTTTCTGTAATTGTTGATCACATAATGCTGCAATTACAGTATGTCTTCCTACATATGTTAGGTACTAATTCAGTGCATAACCGATAAATTTTAGAGCTTACTTTGCGAGATATACCGGGTGGCAATATTAGGTACAGTCACCCTAACACGTCCATGTTCGAAGCTGAAATAGTCAGCGATAGCCTGGACGTTTTGATCGATTAGAAGTCCCCGGGTTTGCATTCAGCAGCAGAGTGTCCACCTCGAGGACCATCTATAATCTATAGAGTTAAGCGTATGATTTGCGATCGAGCCGGGCACTCGGACTTTTCCCGTTCGAATTCCGATCGTGCTCGTCGGGAGCCACCGTATGTTTATCGAGCAGTATTAAACGCCAGAGCAATCCAGCTCGCGCGAGGATCGTGTCGCATGTAACATCGGGCGCGACGCGATCACCGTGACAAATACGAGTGTATTCATCGCGTCGCTCGTCAAATTTCCATCGAGCACGTTAAACGCGTCACCCAGTTGCGAAACTTCGCCGCTGGACCTCGTTAATAATTTGCGAGCCCCTCCCCCCGCCGCCGCGGCTTCTGCCACTCGATGGTCCACTTCGCGATCCAGTCGCGTCGCAGTTCGGCCGTTCAAGTGCAAACTTTCTGAAAGGGTGCTCGACGTGTCCCAAAGAGAGAAATAATACGGGGGAAAGAGAACGGGCGGCTTCAGCTTTTAATAACTGATTCGGTAATCGTGCGTGAAACTTGGCTGTATAAAATCGATTGCATCGTCGACACATGTCGCCCCTCTTCTGCTCCCTCTTGTGGCCTTTAAAAACTTGATTTTCAAATAAACCTGTTTCGGTTCGGTACGAGGAAGAATCGGGAAACGCATCGCCGATCCGGGGCCACAGCTCCCAGAGCCACTCGATCTTTTATTCCCTTCTCCAAACAATTTCACCGGTCGACACTTATCGGCATGGAAAACCCTCGATAACTCCGAGCCCTCCATGAAACACGAAATCAACCGGTCCGTCGGGTTGGTCTGGAACAACAGCTCTGCCATTCAATCTCCATTTACCTTGCCGCGAAAAAAACTGCACGCTGCTCAGCGCGCAGTTTTGCATGGACAACCCTCGACAACTCGGGGGCCCCTTTGTAAAACACATTTTCACGCAGCACCGTGCATAACCCCATCGACTCCTCCGCACACACCTATTCCACTTTCTCTCCCTTCGGCAGCGGCGAGTCGTTGGCCACGCTCCACCGGCCACCGCTCTCGCCAGCGCGACAGATAAAACAAAAAAAAAAATTCGTTAGCCACCCACCCTCTGATAAAAGGGAGAATCTGCATCGCGTCTCGTCTCCCGGCCGGAGCAGCCGCCCTGTAGCTGGCACTCGATGGAAAAAGGACGCCGCGTGCTTATCTAGCCCTCTCCTATCGTGATCGATCGGCGGGAAGGCCGGGCCTAATCGCGACGATCGCTGTGGCGCGACTAACCCCGCGGGACCCGCGGTTCTTACTCGATTAAGCAGAAAAGTTCTAGTCGCTATTGTGTGCCCGGTGGAGTGATAATTTATGGACAAGCTACCCCGCAGGCAAGCAGACCTCCAAGACGCGAGCGGGGGTGGCGCGGAGGTCGGCGTAAGTGGATCGAGAAGGTAGGTATAACGTTGCCTCGCAGCACGTATCGTAAACTGCTAGAACTTTGCCGAGACTTTGCAAGTAGCTCGCAGATATTATTGAAGCCCTTCAAGATTCCGGATAGACGTGCTCCTTCGCCCGCGAATATTGTGCTCCCCATGTACAGGACGCTACCGGAGCTCCCTGCCGCGTGTTTCATTTCGCCAGGTCGCGCATGACGGTCGCTGTCGCCCGATAAATCACCGCCTGGGGGGGGGGGGGGGGGTGAGAAATTGGCGGTCTTCCGCGTCGCGATCTTATTTCCCTCGCCGCGCTCGCGTCGCCCAAGGAAATTGATATTTAACTCGTAATCGAACTTCGGGCGTTTAATAAAACCCGCGAGACCCCAATTGTTTCGCGGCCAGGTTACAGCGGGGGTAGCTCGCACGGGGTTGAAGAGATCCAAGGGCGTTAGAGTTGATCGAGGAACCACGTTACGAATTCTCTACCGAGAGGGGCGAAAAAAAGGCAGCGGGGAGCGGAGGAAAGTATGAAATAACGCCAGTGTTGCTTCTTATTTGAAATTTTCGGGTGGCTCGACCCCCCCGCTGCGAGCCACCCCCCGGGGGAATCAACGTTTATTGTGCCGGTACCACCCAGCTCCCGGCTAATAATAAGCAATGCTCTCGACCCCTCGCGAATGCAGACAATGTTGGATGGAAGGGGGAACGACTTCAGAAACACACTGTGTGCTTCTAACAACGCGCGGCACGCTGGCGCCTAATTAATTTTCTTTGCAACTTAACTACCGCGCTATGCCTCTGAAAACGGCGAAAATTACGCGAGGGGGTATCAAAACTTTCCGCGCTTTCTCATCATTACCGCTCACGCTGAAAATTGTCCGGCGCTTCGTTTCGGCTCACTCTTTACATTTTCCAATTCGCCACCGGTGGGACATCCTCTCTGTGCTCCAACTTTCGTTGAACAAAATTTCAAGACTATTATTTATAGGAGAAGGTGAAATTGGTTAACCCTTTCGCTGCGGAATTCAACTTTAGCCGACGTATTAAAAAATGCGGAGAAGTATTTTCTTGTTACTGTGATACTAAGCAATGTTCTGCGATACCTATGCCTAACAATAAGTAGTCGACTGTTTATTTCTTGGTAAAACGCACCAGTAAATGAACACTTAAGGCTAGTGAATGAACACTATTATATAATTATGTTTGCAGCGCGTTTGATTCCACGTGTTGCAAAAATTGTTTGGATATGAAGCAAGAAATGAAACGAAGTCTCTAATTAATTAGTTGCTTACGTTAATAACTTATTTTAGTCATTTTAATAAAAAATGTCCATTCACTGGTACGTGTTCATTTACTGGCACGTCCACCCTATCCCATTCTTGAGCACCTCTGAGACAGTTCTATCAGCTGTCCAACAACAGTGTTCAACCATAAGTTGAAAATTAACCTTTAGAGGGCCGGGATTTTTTCATTGAAATTGTAAATTTTATTTACTTAAAATTTATGCATATATAGCACCAAAATGGCCGGCAAAGTATCCAAATTCTTAGGTGGCCACTATAGTGGCCAGCCCGGCCGCGAACGGTATGGCATATATTAGAATTTTTAAAATTTGAACTTTAATGTTTCTAAGGGTTTTTGATATCGCTAATCACGATTCTCAGGTCAGAGTATCGAAATTTTACGCAGAAACAGTGTTGCCAACCTAAACAAGCCTAAATGAATAACGGCAGTTACATTCATATACTATTATTCTTTCCTTTGGCGTTACCCAGGGCTAACGACATGGACGTAGAAAGTTTTGTAGCTCTTTTCTTGTTTTTGGGGTTTTTTGTGTTATTTTTGGATGTTTTTTTTTATTTTTCTCATTTTACTATTTATTATACGAGCTGCACTCGTGCAACGCATGCATCATACAAAATGAATAATGAATGTGTATCCTTTCCTACATTTCGTTTACAAGTGCTTAGGGCTTTACTAAATCTTGATCCGAATGACTCCATTTCTCACCTGCTCAAACTCTCTCGGCTAATAGGTCGTCATTTTCTAAAATTACTGGATAAAAACCGACGATGCAATTTGTGTTCATTACGACAAACTAGACGTCGAACTCTTTATATATGCTCTACATGTGACACTGCATTGTGCATAACACCCTGTTTTGAGGATTTCCATACGAAACAATCAATACCGTATATTCGAATTTCCGACATATAAATTTTTTGTTTTCATTTGGAAGGACAAGAAGTATGAACAAACAGATAAAAATCGCAACAAAGAGATACACATTCATTGTTCATTTTGTATAGGGGAGAGTCATACAGTACCGGCCGTTTTCAGTTTTTGTACTGTAACTTGGGCTACTGTTGGTAAAAATCAAGTTTCAAAGAAGTAATTTGTACTGCAAATAGTGCTTAATAAGAGGAGACGAATCGTTTTTCACAAATTTTATCGTAAAGATTAATAATTCGCAGGAATAAAAAAGTTGTAATTCGCAGCCAACGCAAAATTGTCATCCAGTACCGGCCACTCTAAGTTTTTTGTACTATAACTTGGGCTGTTGTTGGTAAAAATCAAATTTCAAAAAAGTAATTTGCAGTACAAATTGTGCTTAATAAAAGAGGATAAATTGTTTTTATTGAATTTTATCATAAAGATTAATAATGCGCTGAATTAAAAAAGTTGTAATTCGCAGCGAACAAAAATAACTTTTGTCGTCCGAAACACTAGCGTAAACGATAAATGCTTAGAACTCTGGTAATACTGAATGAAAAAGAATGTCGCCGGAATATGTTGCTACGGACTCTAGTATTTATTTATTTCTCCATCGATAGTACAGTTAACTAACATTAAAAGCGAGATCTAGCTTTGGCCGGTACTGTATGCTGCCCGGTACTGTATGACTCTCCCCTAATGCATGCGTTGCACGAGTGCAGCTCGTATAATAAATAGTAAAATCAGAAAATACAAAAAAAAAATAAAAAAATAACACAAAAAACCCAAAAAAAAAAAAGTGCTACAAAACTTTCTACGTCCACGTCGTTAGCCCTGGGTAACGCCAAAGGAAAGAATAATATATGAATGTAACTGCTGTTATTCATTTAGGCTTGTTTAGGTTGGCAACACTGTTTCTGCGTAAAATTTCAATACTCTGACCACGGAATCGTAATTAGCGATATCAAAAACCCTTAGAAACAAGTTCAATTTTTAAAATTTCCAGTGGCCAATATAGTGGCCCTATAAAGGTTAAGAACTTTTTTTATTCGTCGGAATTTGAAACTTTTCAAGAATCGTCCGAAAATTTAAATACGCAGCGAATGGATTTCTCCGGAAACACTTGTAAACGCTTTACAAGAAAGAATTTATTCGTAGCAGTGCCAACACGAAGGTTATTTCCTATCCCGAACACAGTTGTTACCGAAACGCATGGTTCCTCGATCTCACGTATACCTTTCACCAGGACGAGCGACGAGGAGCAGCTGCGCTGCGTCCTATCTCCCCGCAACACTGTTTCCTGTGACTAACGACATTTTTTTTGTATCGAGAGAGGCCGGTGCTCCCCGAAGGAGCGTGTTTTCCAAAATAGTTGGAAAGTGGGCCGTGTCCACAGATCCGTGTCCAACGCGCGCCAATTAATTCTCCCCCACTCGTTGCCTGACTTTTTCCGTGCCCCGTGCGTGTTCATTACGTTTCGACTGTGATCCTCCGCTCCGAACCGAGCCATTCCCGGCGCAAGAAACATCGCGTTCCCGCGCCACGGAGCCGTGCATTTCCATATTGCGCCGCGCTGGAACGATTTATCGGGAACAGTCGGTCGAACATCGCCGCTAACGACCGATTCCCCCGTACAAAGCGGCCGTTGATCGTCTATTAGCCCCGAGACAATACGTCCCGCCGCTAATTACGAGCAGCTGCTAGCTGTGCGCCGAGCTTTCGGCCGCGTTTTTCATTCCGTTAACTAACACGGCCCTCGCGAGACCCTTGCAGTCTCCCACCCCGAGGAGATCGGTGTTCTTATGAAAGACGATCGCCAGGTCGGTGCCATGTGTCGGCCACTCCGCGGTGCGCGCTTGGTCCTCCCGAGGTCTGAGCTGACCTACTTAATTACCAGACCGGCGACAGATATCCTGCGTCCAGGAATATTTCAGCAGACCGAAGAAGCTGCCCGCTCCGGAAGAAAGGAAATTCTTTTCCCTCGGCGACGGGACTTCTTCTCCTCCGTACGCGAAACCTGACCCTTACTCACGCTCCTTCTGCGCCTGCTATCATCGGGGATAACTTGCTCCACGGACTGTTAAACCGGGATAATGGGAAAGCTGCTCGTTAACACGCTCGCTGTCTCGTACTCCTTATAGAGATGAATCGGATAGAAGCTTATTATAAATCTCGCAGCAAAGTGAGTACATGACCCAGTGAGCGCTTGACACGCCACGCGAATGAACGCTTCAGGAGCTCGTGGGCGGAGCGTGTCGCTGGATGAACCGGCGGGAATCGCGGTATTAATCGCAACATTTGCGAGTGGTTATTGCCGCGAGAGTTATCGCTAATCGAGCAATAAATTCCGGGACGAGCCGGCGCGGCGGTCGTGAAAAACGGATTTCCCGGCGCTATTACGCCGGAAATTCAATAAACCGCGGCCTCCGCGGCGAAAGAAATCCCTTTTGCCGGCGCGATCCTCGTCGCCCGTGAACTTAAGGTCGGCCAGCAGCTCGCCAACCCCGTGTACCACGGCCGTGGCTCGACGTCTAATTAATTTTCTTTGTAACTCGATTCTGCCCGCAATCGTCAAGGTGCCGGCGCAAAGGTGTTCCCTCTGCCACCCTTTCGCCGGCGGTGCGCGAGGGGAGAGAGAACTTTCGCCGCTGTCGTATTGCGGATTTAATAAAGACCCGCTCGCCGAACTTCCGTCCCTCTCGAAAAACCGACAGAGACGGTGGCCGGAGAGGGGCGGAAAGAATTTCCTTTTTCGAAGTAATCAGCGCCCGCTTCTGTCGCGAACTTCTTCGTGAGCTGTCGCGCCGCGCCGCGGGAGTGCAACGGAGAGATTCACTTGGCTCGGAGGAACGAGCGATTGGAGACAAAAAGGGACTGTTCTTCGAGGAGACAAGTGAATCGTGGGGTTTGTCGAAGACCATGAGGAGGAACAATGGCTGTGAGCAGCGAGCACTGTGTGACGTTATTTTGGATATTAAATTACCATCTGGATGATGTTATCAATCAGTTCTCGACAGTGTCCCGTAACAAGGTTTGGCAATAAAGTTTCTAAAGTCTCCTAGAATTATGTAGGATTTCCTTTTGATCCGAAAAAACAATTACTTTGACAGGCCAGCGTCCATAAATTTGAAAATTAATTGATCCCAATGGTCCCGCGTGACCTCTCCGGGCTGGGCGCTGCATTATACACGGCGTGATACGGAAACAGAGATTCAATCAATAGAACGCGTCAGGATTCCGATTTATTTACCGGGATATATAATCGTTAATAAATGAACGAGTCGTAAATTATTCGGACGTTTACTCGGGGCTGAATTCAACGGATGCCAGAGGAGAGTCTAATCATTCGGGGAGCGGCAGAAGGGCAGGGAGGGGGGGGGGGGGAGTGAAATATGCATAGACGGTTGGTGTTCAACAACTCCATCCAGAAGCGCATTACGAATAATGTGGTCCTCTTCTTCAAAACACTCCCGGCCGTCTTTTCTGTAGCGATCTTTTCTACGTGTCGTCGTCGATAGCTCGACGGAGAGGAGAGGACTTTCTCCCGCGCGATGGAGAAGGAAAGGCTGAGAGCTGGAGGAAAAAAACACGGGAGAGGATCGTGTCATTCGTGGTAGAATACGAGGAGCAGCTGCAACGGAGGACCAATGGGAGGGCGCAGCGTTTTGGAACAATGTCACCCCGGGTCAGAGTTGGGTAACCTCACCCCAGGAAATCGTGCGATCGTTCGTTATGTACCTCTCCTCGTCGTCCCCAGGTCGCCCGTCTTCCTCGACCCTGTCAGTTCTTGATGTGTCGTGCACGCCCTGCCGATGCCTCGTTTCCCCGCTTTCCGGGGCTCGTTCAAATGAAATGTGCATCGGTGGGCGTTGCTCCGGCTTGCCTTAAGGGCCGCGTTTTACGTTCCTGGGAATTCCCCTGGGAAGCCAGGCCTCCCTGATAAATTTCAATTCACGTTCAAGGTTCCCCGGCTTTACAGGCCGACGCCAACTTTCCGTCTTCCGTGCCGTGACTGGGACTTGTTACCAAACTCGATCCAATCGATCCTCATTAGGGTACAATGGCGAATGTAAGCTGTTTTACGAGCTACAGCTGTAGGAATTTATATAATGCATATAGAGGGTGCTTCGTTATCGGCGGAGCATGAATTCAGGGGTGAATCGAGGGAGATAACGAGGTGAAAATGTGTCGGAATGAGTGTCGATTGCCTTCCAGATGAGAGGCTTCAGGCATCACAGATATTCGTGATAGAAGACACATGACACGAAGCACCTTGCTGGACGCAAGCTGGTGCTCGTCGTCCATTTTTATTTCTCTCAAAGAAATATCAACCCAGAAAGTGTCTTCGTCTGTTTCTCAACCAATATTAATTGAACAGAATTACTGCTAGGTACTTTACCTTCAGTTATTCCGCCTAAATGAACGTATTATACAAAGAAAGGCGCGAGTAAGTAGGTGTAGAGCAAAAGTGTCGCCTGCCGCGCTGGCCGCGACAGTATCCGGCAAAAACTCGGCGACAATCTGCACAAGTTTCCGTGCAGCTCCGAGTAAAGGGCGTTATCTCGGGCGACCTGCAGCGGAGAACTCGCTTTCTCGAATCTAATGGAGTTTCTTCGCCCGCCGTCATATCAGCGTAACGAAGGGCGAATTACCGGAGCTAGCGCGAATTGTCTCTGCGGCGATGCGCCAAGGAATTCCCCGGAAGAAACTGCTCGCCCGCCGCCACCCCCTAATCAATTTCAATTCACGCGCCACTCTTACCGGGAACCGCGTCTGCAAGTTTTTCATCAATTGGCTTAATTGCGCGCACGGGGGCACCGGTGTTTGCAAAATTCTGGCCGACGGCGGCTAGACAGGGCCACATGGGGAATCCCTAATAGGATCTTTACAAGTTTCTTACGAGCTCGCGTCGGCAGATCCGCGGGATTTCATCTGTCCAATCGGTTTATCTCTGTGGCACTTTGCGTGACGTCGATGTGCCTCCGTTTAATCCGAGAAGCTGGCCTTCGACCTGTTCGTCGACTGCAAATCTTCTTCAAGATCTATTCGCCAACGGCGTACCACGTTTTAATGAAATTGCTTTCTATTTAATGTGGATGCATCGCGTAACTCGATGAAGAGAGCGTTTTAAAGTAGACACAGCGGAAGGCTGGCTCGGTGATTTTTCAATTATTTTAGAAAGTATGTTATCGTTTACATGGCCACGCGCGGACAGGGTGATATAAAAATTGAGGAGTCTAGCAGCGTCTGGTCGTGATTTTTCCTCAACGTTACGGTTTCCCCGGCTCGCCTATCAGCCAGCGTATTCCCCGTCGCCTTGAGAGCCGCCTTCCACGCGCTCGGGATTCCCGGGCTACGTGTACCGATAAATCTTCATAAATTCCGATTCACGACCTCTGTGGGGCGGCTCGCGCCATTGTATTCGCCCCGTAAAGCCACTCTGCGTTTAAAATAAGGGCTCCAGAGTCGATCCTCGACTTAAGCCGGCGTCCGGGACGCGGAGTTTACATCGGAGTCGCGTAAGCTCTTCCCTAAAAGCGACTCCCCGCTATATAGAAGCCCTCTAAACGCGTTCCCATTTTTTTTTCCACGGGGGAGCAAGGTAACCGGTGTCGCGCAGAGGGAGAAGGGAAATACCGGCGCTATCGAGTTTATCGATCGGCGTTGCAACGCGAATTTCACGTGGAAAGGTGGCCTGCAGGTAATTGAAAGCCGACATAGAGAGAGAATCTAGGTCGAACTCGAGAGATAAACGAAAAGTAACGAAGATATAGAGCTAGCCTGGATCTTCTGCGGAGGTAGTGTAGAATTAATCAAGATCCAAGTTGCTAGCCAGCAGCACGCAAATCCGAAGCTAGAATTCCGGACAGGGCTAGCCGGGATCTAATTCAAAGTTCCTCGGTATTTGACACGATGAAAATTGAACGACAGTGCTCCCCCGTTAAGGCGTAGCCATCGCGCTCCCAGGATTCCCGTGCCGTGTACCGATAAATCTTCATAAAATCCAATTCGCGCCAGTGGCAGCCGGTCGAGTGTCGTTGCACTCTTCTCGCGACGGCGCGAAGGGCTTAATGAGAGCTCGCCGCGAGCCTCACGGATAATTCGATGCCGAAAAAAACCTGGCATGCTTAACGAACTGCCCACCCATCCCCCGCCCCGCGGGATTACTCGGGAGAATTGTTAATAAACGGCTTCATTCTCCCCGGTGATCATCCGAGGGGTAAACCAGAGCCTGATTCCTTCGGCGAATCGAACGAGCGCAACAGTGTCTCGTCTCGTCGAGCTTGCCGGATCAAGCGCGCTCCTGAAAGAGCCGAAGCGTCTCTCGTGATTTAATTTCTCCGCTTCAAGTTGGGAAACGGATACGACGCGGCGGAGAGCCGGATTGGAAACACGGAGCAAGAGCCTCGCGCATCGCGCCGTTTCCCCGAGTTCGCTCCGCGGAGTTTGCGGCCGTTGATTATCGAGTAATTTGTTTCATTTCCTCGAAGCGCGAAGAAACGGCTGTTTGTAAGTCTTCCCCGTCCCCGACCGCCCCCCGCGCGCACTCCTAAAAAGTGGGCGTTCAAGTCCGCAGGATTCCTCGTCCGTCGATAAATCTTCATGAACTCTAATTCATGCGCGGTTGCCTCGCCGCGTTTCTGTAAACTTTCCGGCTTTGTTTTACCGCTGGTAAAGCCCGAGCGCGCGCCCTCCACCCGCGAGAAAACGCCCCGGATCTCGAGCAACCCCGCGGACGGGAAAGAATACTCGGGGCTGAACGCGACGTCCACGAGGTCGCTCGTTGGCGTCCGCGGGAATTTCCTGAATATCTATGTGTACCCAGCGTGCATCGATAATTAATATTCCCGCCGCGAAAGCAAGAATTTCACTCGGCCGATGTTATTAATAATCTCAATTATACCACTACGTATACCGCCTGAGGCCAATGAAACCGCCAGGCCAGCTACCTTCGTGCCTCGCCGTTTTTGCAGCGATAATATGCCGTCGGTGATGCGCGTACCAAATGGTTCCCACAGCTTTTTGTTCGGTCGCTGAATATTTACAAATTGTTTTCTCCCTTTTTTAGGGCACCAGTGCGGGCCTGTGCGTTTCATACGCGATCATGAGCACGAGAATTTGTACGGGCGAGTGGAAAAGATTGCCGACAGTTGGTGAGTACTGCGTGGACATCGATAGCCGCGTGCGAATTAACGAAATGGTGCGTGTCCACGAATATCGGGGTGTAACGACCCTTTCGCCGTGTTGCGCGGAAAACGCCAAGAGTTTCCCGGACAATTTTAACCCTTTGATAGCATCCACCAAGCGCATCGTATCGTGTAGAAAAATTCAAGAGACCTGTTGTCTCGGGGTTCGCGGAAGCGTGACGAAAGGGACGTTTCCCAAGTGACGTTCGAACCGAGCCGCTGGAAAGGGCCAGGGAAAAGGTAGAAGGCGAAGAGCGACGGGTTTTCCCAACAGGACGGGCCCATATGCAGCGCGGGACGGCGCATACGCGACGCATCCGCGTAGGTATCCGCTAGTTCGCGTGGCGAAATTCAATAAAGCCGGATAGCAGGGCGCATAAACCGAGCCCGGGTGGCACGAAGTTGTTGATGTCGTTAATTTCCATCGTGTTAGGGATTAGAGTTGCCTCGCCCTGTTTCGGCTAACCCCTGTGTGCGCTCGCGGTGTAAGCACGTTACCGGGACAGGGAGCACTGAAGAGAAATGAGACGTGAAAGAAGAGGTAGACTGCAGAGGGCCAAGATCCGTTCAGCTCGCCGCGCCACCCCCGACAATGTTGTTTTAGACGTTCTCAAAGGAGAGACACAGTCCCGTAGAATGTTATGTCAGCCTTGGCCCCCGCGGCTGGCTGCGACCGCCCCCCGAAACTGTATAATAATGATAAGCAAACACGCAAGTGTAGCGGAAGGCCGACGGTACTCATGAAAAATGCATTCCACGGTAGGAAGCAGCGACGCGACACCTCGTCGATCACTCTAATCGGTCCGCGAGGAAACGACTGGCCGTGAAATTGTTTCACCAGCTCCCGCTTTCCCTGTCCCTTTTCCATCCCCGGCCGCCAGTTGCGGGAAATACGGTTCGGGACCGGCTCTAGGTTTGTAATTTCACGCGTTGAGTGCCTCACGATTCGTTTGCCATGGGATACATCTGCGCGGATATTGGACTCCGCCGAGACGCTCTTCGTGCTTCCTGACGTTCCAAGAATGTATAACTCTAAAATTGAAATTGAATCAAAAGCCGCTTATCCCGGCGGGCGTCGAACTGACAGTAGCTAAAGTCAACTTACACGTTCGGTGATTCAAGAGAACAGTAAACACCCCGAAGGGTTTCGACTTTTACACTGGTATCTCTTGAAGAATCACGATGTGGAGTCACGATCTAGTCATGTTAAATTCATGTCGGGATGATTAGCCCCGCGGACGAGGGCGACCCAAATAAAGAGAAAGGAGTGGCGCGGGACACGTATTCCGCGTAAATTCCCAAGTCGACGATATCTCTGAATAGTGCGCCGCCGCTGGAAAACGTTTCAATCCGGCCTCCCTCGTTATTAAGACCGTCTGAGCGTTAGAAATTTTTCCGCAGAATGGAGCCACGGAATTGGGACGGGCCGCGTATTCCGCACACGTGCAAATGCTTCTCGTTGATTGCGTGGCCGTGCCACCCACCGCCGCCATCGCCATCGCGGAAAATTGTATTTAAAGGCGTATTGGCGGCGTTGTTACCTCCTTTTTTTTTGTTCCTCCCCGGCCGGGGGCAGCAGCTTCATAGACGAGAGGCCGCGCTACTCGTGCCATTGAAAAGCGGGAGATAAAAAAAAAGAGGCTCCCGGCATGCCGCGGGTGCTCCATTCTGAAATATAAAACTAACCGAGCGCGCATCCCGCTAAGAAAACACCCTCGTTACCCTTCATTTCCCCAGATTCACGACTAATTAACCAAGTTTTTCGCCGGAATCTTTATCTTGTTTTTCCGTTTTAAGTTCAAACGGAGCCGCTGGAAGCGCGAGCGGCATGGAAGACAGTGGAGGAGCGAGAGAGGCGACGAGCGATAATAAAGCACAGAGTGGTTCCGTTTCTTGGCCCGTACCCCGTCCGCGGACGGGGTTATTAAATAAATTATTCCCCGGCAACTAAGCATTTATCAACGTTACGGGGAATGCCGAGGCGTAATGAACCGCGAAACTTATGTACATATTAATCCCGCGTTTTATCGCAGTCTTAATTCGCCGCGAACGTGTCGCGTTTGATGGGACGCGAGAGGCCCAGCGACAGCTTCATCACCCACTCGTTGTAATTTCGCTGGACGTCCTGCGCGGTTTAAAAGGGAGCGTAAATATTAGTGTCCCGTGTCTAATGTTTCCTCGAATCTTTGTTCAAGTTTTCCTCGGGAAGCTGCGGCATCGACTTCGCCAGAGGCGGCTGACTAATTGTAAGCTACTTCCACTGGAGCGAGGGAGCTCCCACCAGGAAGCTGGTCGATCGACCCGCTTGCACAAGGAGCAACCTCTGTTTAAACGAAATAATAACTCGATGGCGAGTGGGATTACGAGGACGCGGCTGCTCGAACGTGGTCGAAACACGGGGACAGCGTTAAAGCTGATTAACGAAGTAGCACTCGAAATTCCAATAATTATTCGGTCCCACGTTGCGATAATGATCTCTCCAAGGACGGGGCCGGCAGTCATTAGCCCGGCAACGCCTTCCGTGCAGGGTATTATCGTTTCAATGAACAGCAGAATGCACGGGTTATTAACTTGCGCACGTAAGAGCCGCGAATTAACATCGTAATTTGACCGTCATTACAGTAGCCCAATTACGGCCGCTCCTGTTGAAAATATTCAGTGTCCTTTCAGCGCGAGATGCACTCCCGAAGACGTTACATCCCGCTTTAACGACGATGTTACGAAATCCCGCTACGAGGCCCACAAATTCCCGTGCTTCTTCAGCAACACATTACGAGGGAGCTTGGTAAATGCTGTTTTAAGAAGCCGCGGCGTGCAGTTACGATTTGCGATTGGGGGAATCGTGATTTACCTGTTTCCTCTTTGGAGAGTTTAATTTTTAATCGACACGGTTCGAGGATCGGCGATGGTCCCAGGACGAACAGAGACTCGGTCGAAAATGCGACGGGCTTTTTTCGTTGCCGAACGATGGCTGAACGGTTCGTGGCAGACACTAAAATTGCGGTCGGCCAGGAACGTTGACGCGCGCAGACCGCAGTTTCTAACCGAGCGGAACGAAAATATCGGCGCGCCGTCGAAGTGCATGGCCAATTAAATATCCTGGATGCGCGCGTGCACGCTCAGCCGCAGCGTAGCGCGACCATTCGTCCCTTTTTTCGCCGACCCTTCGAACACCATATATGCCCGCGCCACGGGAAGCAATAATATTTTAATAATAATGCATCAATTGTCATTTCATGCTGCATGCGCGAGTTTCAAAGGGCTGACCTGCAAATGGCCCCAGTCTATTCATATAGGGGAGAGTTGCCAATATCGTACTGGTCACCTAAATCGTACCTCATCAATTTCTCAGTAATTAATGAATATGAACGACATCTGATGATAAAAATATCAAGTAAATGCGAAATAAGTAATAGAAACAAAACCTTTTGAGCTTACACCCTATTTTGTGCGTGCTATAAACATTTAAAAAAATCAGCAATGAATAATGTAACTTTTTACCAGTTTATTTTAGCTCATAATAATCAAACAATGCAATTTTGTCCAGCATTTTTGTATTTTTCTAAAAGCGGTTTTAATGTAAAATATTTTACATACATTTTAAGTACATATTACATTCATTATAAAGTTTAAATTGATATTTATTGTATATAAATTGACCATGTTTCCTAAATCGTATCACTACAATCGTACCAACAGGATTCAACAACTCGTATGTCATATAGGTTATGTATATATATCATATTCATAGGTTATTGTGGCCTGTGTGTGATCCATATACATATGTATATGTAACTATAAAATAATCGTTACTTTATGTTGAATATTTTCTACTCTATTTATTATTGATACCATTTTTAGTGGAGGTACGATTTAGTAAACCGGTTGCCTAAATCGTACCTTTTACAGTAAGTGACAAAACGATTAATAACAAATTAATTTGTTCTGAACAAAAGGTTAAGCGTATAATAGTAGGTGCCTAAAAGATCAAGCTACAATATCCAATAGTCATTTACGTTGAAATTAGTACCAAATATGAAATATAACGTAAAATGTCTTAAGTGGTACGATATAGGCAACCCTCCCCTACCGCCTGTGCAAATATTGTATTATCCTCTGGCTAATTATGTATCGATTGTAATGTATGAAGCGAGCCTCTGGACACATTAGATCCAACACACTTCTTTACGAAACTTTTCGAAGTGTGGAAACTTTTCCGATGGAAGAGGAACGTTCCGCGGGGCGCTCGCTGCAGCGTGGATATCGCCCGGGAAGGCTGACGATGCAGAGTATGCAGGCTAGCTCGGCCACAAAATCGTTCACGAAAAGTGGCGAGATGACTACGCTCGCGGAAGTTCGCTGACGACAGACACTTCGTAGCAGACGGATATAAATTTCAAGGAGGAGGGTAAAACTAGCCGGAAAGTTCGCGCGGAACGACATTGTCGCGAAGCCCTAACCGTTTCGTTTCCGCGGGGGTACCGGAAGCTCGTTTAATACTCCGGCCTGTGTACACACCGAAGGCAGCCGGGGAGAATCGAGCAACGGACTCCCAAGCAGTCATATTAATCGAAAATAAAGTTCGCCAACTAAAATAGCCGCGGGTGCCACGGAAGTCCCGCAACTCTCGGGGCTGTAAATTCGAGAAAACCGGCGCCCGTAGTCGCGGAAGCGAGCGCGCGCGGAATTAGCGGGGCGGAAGGGTGATTTTATTAATTTCCACTCCGCGCCGTCCCGTGTGTGTAATTTGTGAAACAGCAACGATTATTGGATGGGATTCATTCGATTTATCCCGTGTTTCTGGGAATCGAACTGAGCTGTTCCCGTGTCTCGGGAGGGCGACGTTTCTGCGGAGATTCGCCGTGTAATTGCGAATTGTTGGGGAATAGTTAATTATCTCGGGTAACAGGAATAGCTATGGAGCAAGTTATGGAGCAGAAACATCTGGCAAATGAATTCTTTGAAAGACTGTACGCTTCAACAAAATACGCAGCACTATTTAAAACAGCATATGTACTCACCAATAAACTAAAATCAAAGTATACAGTGAACTGACTGTAATTCCCAGCGCAAAACGAATTAATGCAGCTGTACGTATTGGTAAGGTACTTGTACCTATAATGGCGTTTTGATTTAACAGAAAATTCGTACCGATCCACTCGATATGTAGTGCGTACTCCAAATCGTTGATGGCGCGCAGCGAGTAGCAAAATCCGATCTGAAATAATCTCGCATCAGGGAGTTATCATTCTCAACGGGAAAACACTTCTGGAAAGTGTTTTCGGACTGTCATCGCCACGGCGTAAAAGGACATGTAGGAAAATATTGACACATTACGTGACAGCGCGCATAAAATGGAAAATATTGATCCCAGCAGGACACGACGCCCGCGGGGGTGGCCAGGCCGTCTCCTTTTTGTTAATAACGAGTCCCCTCGTTTTTCTCTTAATTCGTCGGCGCCCGATACGGCAACGCGTGTAACGCGTTCCAAGTCCGTCCAATAATATGCCGCGGAAATTCAATTAAACTTCGCCAAACTTCATAATTGCGTCCCGTTCGCCTTGTCCTTTTTATCTTTATTGCCAGGCCGCGAAACTTTTCGGCGGGAAACAGCTTTCCAGCGACACCCGCGCGATTATATCGACACACGGCCGCGCCGGACGATTATTTTTTTCTCCGCGCCGCGTTTCACTCAGCCTTTGTTCTTTTTTTTCCACGTTCCTGGAACGCGTGTTTGCTTTTGATAGAGTTTCGCGTCAGCTGCGCAAGCAAGCTTCGTTTGTTGATACTGGCCCGTGCGTCGGACGGTGATTTTTAACTTCCGCGCGGGGAGAAGATTTTGCAAGTCGAACGAGGAGGCAATTCTGCTCGACTGTTTTAAAACGTGGATAAAGGCTCCGGCAATTCTGAACGATCACGGAAGATTTTCATGTTCCCCGTCTATTTTATTTCCCGTGGAAGCGGCCCGCAGAGATTGCTTTGTAAGAATCTCGCTCTAATAAGCCATCGATTTAGGTACTTTAAGCAGCTGGGCTTGCACACAGGAGCTTTCGTTTCATTTAAAAGAACGGAAGTCATACACGAAAGCTTAAAGGCATATTAAAGTTGTTGCCGGTAAAAGTACGCCCCGAGCAATATTCCGAGCTCCAACGGGTTGGAGGAGGGTAAATAAAAAGGAAGGCGAGAGAGCAAGGAACTCAGTGCACTCATTACGCTACAATTGAAGATTACAGTCGAATGCTGAATACAAATACTTTAAAACCTAAATGCTGCAGCATATTTTCGAGACTGGCTGGTATCTCGGACCAAGAAAGCAGGAAGCGTATTATGCGAAAACCCTCAGACTTGCATTTTCGGTAAAAGATTCTATGAATCTCCATGGTCGACAAGTTTCAGATATTAAAAATGTCTCTGGAATAGCATCTGCTTCTAACGTCAGCGCAAGCATACCATTCTCGCTGAATGCTAATTCAAAGAATCCCCGCGGCTGAACGATTCCAAATGCCATAAGTTGCCGTCGAAACGCAGCGCTATTATCACCGTGACCTCCTCAAACTTTTACAGCGCAGCGGTCCGTAGTCCGCGAGCTTGAAACGCCAGGAATTCCAATCAAAACACAGCCACCATTCTCCTCGAGCTGTACATATTTGCAAAGATCGCCAAGGATCGCAGAGTTCCGGGCAGACGGCGCAGGCGTATGAACCAGAAGAATGAGGCTCGGCCTCGCGTTCCCACGCGGAAAACATTCAGACGCCACGAATTTCCTCATCGAACGTCATTCTTTCCCTCCGTCGGGCGGAATAGCGGTCTCCTCTCGATACGAGGGGCTCACGGACCCGGAAGACCGTCGCGCAGCAGACTGCAAGGTGTTCAAAGCCCGCGATGACTCGCGATGCACCCCGCGGCTGGATGCACTCGGATAAAGATCTCCCGCTCCGACTGGTCGCGAACAGTAAACACGACTGCAACCTTTTAGCGTGTAACAGCGTGTTCCGCGATGTATACTCGGCCGGGAATGGTCCCTTGAAAGGCGGCGCGCAGCCACGGCGCTCGCCTCCGCGGAGAAGAGCGGATCCCCCCGCGCTCCCCCTCCGCGAATGCAAATATCCGTGGCCCCGACGGGATTGTTTTTAATTATTGTTTATTATCGGGGCGATGTTGCGCCGTTCCGCGCTCCGCATTGTTCCCCCCCCCCCCCGGGGGAAATGCTGCGCGAGTAAAGGGTTAATACGCCAAGTGCGTTGCCCCGCGCTGGGGTAAAAACCGGCAGATAACGTCGCTATCCCGCGCCCTATTGTTTCCCACCAGGGCTATCGCGCGCAATTCTTTTCGGCTGTTTCCGCGTTATTCGCAGTTTCGGCCACTTAGTGCCCGTTCCCGCTGCCCCAGGAATATTAAACAGGGGGATTTCGAAGGAATACGGCCGCCCGCGGCCTCCCTTCTTCCCTGCAAATGCGATTTTAGTGAAGGGGTTGCAAGTGCACAGCTACGGGAGGGAGGAAATTAACGAATCTCGAGCATGGCGTCCGCGGCCGCGGCAAATGTTAATCCTCCGAAATGAAATTGAAAGTTATGCGTGTCGGAAATGCGGTATCCGTAGTTATCGGGACGGAGGATCCTTGGAAGGAGTTTCAAGGAGCACCGTTCTCGCGGTGCAACGAGGAAACGATTCCACCGGTAAAAAATTTAGTTGAAATGCAAATTCAGAGGAGAGTTCCATCGGAGGATAGAAGTGGAACAAGGAAATTAACTAACTAATGCAGATTGCACATGCGACGTGTGAAATTACGGTACAGGATGCTTCATTGTCCTTGGCTTGATTTGCTGGGAGATCTTTCCAAGAACAAATATCTTGCCTTCTCACCATCCTTCCATCAATATCCAATGAAGTAGTAGAGCTATAAAGTAGTAGGGTAGGGTGGGGCTAAAAATCCAGCGGGTAAAAAGTCCCGAATTCAAAATCTCTATTCCTAAGCAATGAATTGAGTTTCGAGAATTACACGACGCCTTCGTTATTTTATGTATCGAAAACTAATAGAAATACGTCGTCTTTGTTGTTTTACACGAAGTAAACCACAGTTTAATAGATTAAGATTGTATGTTCCTTTAGTAATGTGTGCACGATATTGTTTATTACTGAATAATAATTATATTTTCTACCGTCTGTATCGCAAAAACTATAGAGGTACCGTTGGGGCAAACAGTCCCCCAGACTGAAAATATATATTTTATCATTTGTTTCGTAATAAGATGGCCAAAACTATAAAGAAATGATGCCAGTCTTTAAATAGTGTTTTTGTTTTAGTTGAGCGATTTTTTTTTAGTTTTTAATTCAAACTGAGCCTCTGACTTATATTTTTATTTTTTGGTAAAGAAGTCATGCTTTCCTTTCAATACTGTATACCAAAAACAATTGGTTTAATAAATATTTGTTGATTTTTAAATAGTTTTTTACTTATTTAGTTTAATATTATACGAAAAACATTAGGGACTTTCTACCCTATGCAATGGACTTTTTGCCCCGTGCGTGAGGCAAGAAGTCCATTTTGCATTGACACACATTTTGTGGTATAACTCAACAGAAAATAACAGTATCAACAAACGAACTTCGTGAACGTAAAGCATAATAGTTATAGTTTATACAAAATAACACCAGATATCTCCAGATTGTTGGTACTAAATTTTATATAGGTTTATACGAAAAACGTGACTTTTAACCCCACCCTACCCTACTGAGAACATCTACGGTGTCCAAGAACCATGAATCGCCCTGTATAATCCACGACGAGGAATTAATTCCTGGCTACCACTGTATCAACGCGCTTATGCCTCGTTTTTTTTATATCCGCGGTTTAATAGAACCTGCGGTTTAATAGAAACCAGTTTACGGAATGGAAAAAGGTTTGGCTCGCAGAGACAGCGAGCAAGAGGGAGAGAGAGAGAGAGAAGGGGGAAGAAAGAGGGGCCACGTAATTTCGCCGGAAACGCGTTGGAATCGGTTTTTGACCGGGGATCCCTTTCGCTCTGTATAACCGTACGTAAAAAGCAGAATGCCTGGCATTAAATCTTTATTATTGCTCCAAGTGTTATTAGCCGTTACCAGCGCGATTCGTGGACCTCCGTGCGCGCGGCCCTGACACGTGCACCCCCGCCAGCTAATATATTATCCATATGAATATTATGCTTTTTACGAGAACTTCAATTTCCCGCGGAATTAACGCGAACTTTCGGAAGGTTCTCCGAGAACTTTCTGCTAAAGCCGCGTTACGTGAGCACGCGACGACCATCGGGAATCGACCGATATTACCACCGGCGACAGAGGAAAGAATAACGGAAAAATAATTTAACAAGTGGGTGTCTAATTGTGACTTTAACCCTTGGAATTGTACATCGAGGCGTCGAACGATAAGTGGGGCTGTTCGGAAAGCATTCGCGTGGAATAATGCTAGAAAGCGAGTGACCGTTGACCAGGGCGAAATATAGAGATGAATAAATAGCGAGTTAGGGGCTCAAAGAGCGCCAATGCACTCACCCATCGAAAAAAGGAATTCAACAAGGTCCCGTCTAGGACCGATGGAAGCAAGAAATCGTTCGAGTTTATAGAAAGCGTTTGGGATTGTTTTGACGGTGAATCAAAGGGGGTTTTTTTTTCCCGATGGCAACGGGGAGGCGAAGCCGTGCGACGTGTTTTGCAGTGTCTCGCGATATTTTATCGGCGACAGTCGGATCGTCTTGGTGTCGTTCGCGGCGCTTTTCAACGATACCCACCTCCACCCCTCTCGCCTGGCTGTTTCCTCTTCGCGGCTTGACAACTTTTTCGACCGTTCCTCACGGAATTCCACGGGAATATTCCATTCTCCGCCTCGACCCGTTCGTGCCAACTTTCTTCCTCGCAATCCACTTAGGTACGCGCACGCACAACTTCTCCCTCGAACGTTCCTTCGATTTCCCTCGTTCTATTCTAATCCGTCGCGTTCTCCTAGGTGCGTGCTAGGATCGACGACGTATTAAGATGAAAAATTCCAGTCGAGCGATTCTGTAAGAGCCGTGGGAGGCAGAGTTCAAGGGAATACGGAGGGGACTGGTCGACTAGCACGCGAATTGCAGGAAGAAATGAGAATGTAAACGAGCACCGTCCCCCACGAATGTCTCCGCGAGTAATCGAAAGAAAACTCCGGGGCTATCGCAGTGGAACTGCAGCGGGAAAAGTGCAACGGTGGTTCCTGCAGACTTCTTGCTATCGGGGAAGAAGCTCCGAGACCAAAGGGAGGGTATTTTTCGGGTTGTTTACGCGGCCGGGGCTCGCGCGGAGCCAAGAAATTTGTTGGTTGCCGTAAAGGCGCGCCCGAGAATGGCCGTATAGCACGTAAACGATAACGGCCGGTTTGACTGCAACGAAAAAAGACTTTGTCTTCATTATTATTGAAGTCGCCTAGATGAAAATGATCCACGAAATTGGTCCCTGAATGGCAGTGGCCGGTGGAGGGGATAAGGGTTGTCGGAGGCCAATAACTGTACTGGGGCCAATAACTATATAACTTCCCCTCCCTACTTGCTTGATAACGACACCTAGATCGATATGGAACTAGCTATACCAGCCACCCTCGAGTAGACCAACCGCCTTCCGGTGCGACGACCCTTCTTCTCCGCTGGCTTTTCGAATCGACTCGTCCACCAACCCCCTCGGCCTGTTTCCCGCGAAAGAAAACGCTGCCTCTGCTTCCGTGTTTCAGACGGCGCGGCGGCCGTGTACAGCGGGCAACGTAATTTCATCAGGGCAGCAATTCCTAGCTGGCGGCGGTGGAACGGCGAGGGAAACCGCGGCGGGAAAAAAAACTTCCTCGCAGTCCTTGGAAAGCCGCGCGCTACGCTCGTCCCGCGAGTCGACTCGAATCCGCGGGTATCTTTAATTACGCGCGGAAGACCCGGGCCGCGCGAAGTTCGCCAGGAAGTTCGAGGGCCGTCGACTCGCGGGCCTCCTTTATTAGAACGCGTCTTCGTTACGCCGCGGGATTTGTTTAACGCGGCTCTCGTCGACGAGCAACTTCCCTAGCGGAATGGAGAGCTCGCTGTCAATAGGCGGGCTTCTTCTTTCTTCGCTCGCGATCGCGCCGGGCTTGATTGAGGACAAGCGCGTATACACGCTCCTTTTCTCTCCGCGTCTTCCTCGAGATTCATTCGCGAATGAAACTGGAGTGGCGCTCCCGTTCTCTATGCCCGAGAAATACTGTCTTGTTACAAGCTGCTCCTTCAAAGAGGATGTACCGCTCTCCTCCGAGCGAAAAAATAGCAGAGGCAGCAATCAGATTCCGAGAAAAGATCGCTGGAGGAGAGGTAGATTGCGCGATTCTTGTGAAACGAGGACACACTCGATCGAGTTATTACGGGTGGAGGGTGTTGATGAATAGAGGGCAGTTTTTCAGAATTGCTTCTGCACGCTAAGACAACGGAAGAAGTTCATTGATCCGATAATCCGATTTGCCCGCTAAGTACTGAAATATTACACCCATGAACGTGCTTCTTCGAGTAAGTAGAATGTATCGCGGTGCTCCTGTTATTTCTACAGACTATGCTTCTCTTGTTACGAGAATTTACATTTTTCATCATTATTCATTAGAATTATAAATTTCTTGTTAGCCTCAAAGGGTTGGAGTTTAGTTATTCAGTGCTCCCTTCCCCGATTTCGAAACAGGTACAGGAGACTTCAGAATAGCGCGTTAAATGAACGAACGCAGTTGCTCGCAGAGTTGATTCCGCCTTTAGAAGCGTGTCGTGTCGGTGGAAAATCAACGGGTACAAGGGCGGAGTGAATTTTCATCGGTCGAACGTGATGATCGGGATAGCAACGATCCTATAATTGCAGCCTCGCGGACGGAGACACGCACTTGTCATGTACGGATCAATTCTAGCGCATTATTGAGCAACGCGAAATCGCCCAGCTCGCCTAACAGACCACTGCTTGCCCTCAACATCCTGTTCGGATGCGCGCGAGCCCTTCACTAGCCCGTGATGTTCCGGACAAACCTAAAATGGAGCCCAAGAACATCCCTCTCGCTCTGCTCGAGGGCAAACGACCCGGGGGCAAATTTCTGTACATACATAACCCCGCAGGGATTTCCTTTGGAAAATATCGCGGAGCGTGGAAAAATTGATTGCGGTGTAATCGAGGCGCAGCTACCCGAGTCGTCAGAAAGCGATCTCCCTCGAATGGAAAAGATATCCTCGCAGCAAGTTCCACGGAACGTCTCCATTGTTATCGGTGGAAAGCTTTCCTCTCCCTTCGAGGTTCCTAAGCTGTGCGAATCGTTGCAAACTACGTGGGTTTACGTCGAATTCACGTCGCGAGGGGCATGCATGCGGACACACCGTCAGCCCGACGTTAGCTCGCGTACCGGGGTAAAGTTCGATTCTCGCGTTGCCTGCGGTTTCTCCAACTTTGCCTGATCTGTCACGTCCAGATCGCAAACTCTGCGCGGCCGGAACCGGGCCGAGGGTTAAATCGACCATTCTCCGATGGGAAGGAAACGTTTTATGTACCGGCGGGGGCCTTCGAACTTTGACAACGCAAGCCTGTCGCTAATACGCGATGCCCGTGGATGCTGGCTAACTTTCCTGCCTACCTATAATATAATTCATTGAACGAAACCGGTGAATATTTCTCTGCTCTGAAATTTAAAGACACAGAACTCATTGTTTCACTCTGATTAAGTCTACTTCACACGAATGATTCAGTCAATCGATAAAATGATCGTAGGGTAGGGTGGGGCTAAAAGTCCGGCGAGTAAAAAGTCCCGAATTCAATAACTCTATTCCTAAACAATGTATTGCTGAGTTTCGCAGTATACTAACAGGGAAACATCTCGAACTCGGAAATTTAAAAAATTCTGAAACTTTGTGAATATGTAGGGAATTTCCTTCTGATTACAACGGACTTTTTGTTTGCTGCCCAAATTCACTCTAACGCGGTGTAACTGACCCCTGAAATTCCGGTTATTTTTGGATTTTATGTTATAACTCGTGAATTGTGAAATAATTTATTACCGAATGATAGATCTAATTAAAAGAAGTATCTTTTGTCTTGAAATTTTTTTTTTATCTCTTACAGTTCGCGAGTTATAACACAAAATCGAAAAATAGCCGAATATTCAGGGGTTAATTTCACCCCCTTCGAGTGAATTTGGGCAGCAAACAAAAATTGCGTTGTAATCAGGAGGAAATCCCGTACATATTCACAAAGTTTCAGAATTTTTTGAATTTTCGGGCTCGGGATCTTCCCTTGTACGTAAAAGGCGAGAAGAAACGGAGGTGACCACAAAGTCGTCAATCGCTCCTGGACATTCGTGCGAAATAATACGACGCCTTCGTTATTTTATGTATCGAAAACTAAAAGAAATACGTCGTCTTTGTTTTATACGAAGTAAACCACAGTTTAAAACCGTATCAGCCAGGTACTTTAAGATAGTATGTTCCTTTAGTAATGTGTGCACGATATTGCATATTGCTGAATGATGATATTTTCTATCGTATATATCGCAGAAACTATAGAGGTACTAATTGGTACCATTGGGGCAAAAAGTCCCCCAGACTGAAAATATATATTTTATCATTTGTTTTCATAATAAGATGGCCAAACTATAAAGAAATGATGCCAAAGTCTTTAAATAATGTTTTTATTTTAGTTGAGCGATTTGTTTTTAGTTTTTAGTTCAAAGTGTGCCTCTGACTTATATTTTTATTTTTTGGTAAAGAAGTCATGCTTTCCTTTCAATATTGTATACCAAATAAGAATTGGTTTAATAAATATTTGTTGATTTGAAAAGAGTTTTTTACTTATTTAGTTTAATATTACACGAAAAGACATTAGGGACTTTCTACCCTATGCAATGGAATTTTTGCCCCGTGCGTGGGGCAAGAAGTCCATTTTGCATTGACAAACATTTTGTGGTATAACTCAACAGGAAATAACACTATCAACAAACGAACTTCGTGAACGTAAAGCATAATAGTTATAGTTCGTACAAAATAACACCAGATATCTCTACATTGTCAGTACTAAATTTTACCTAGGTTCATACGAAAAACGGGACTTTTAGCCCCACCCTACCCTGTCTACTCGTACTAATTGTAAGATTTAACAAGCCGCTCCCTACACGAAAGCGGGTGGATGGCTCGTATAGACGCCACCACACACCACAGTTTCCCCATCGTCTCAGTCCATCAGCTAACAACGTTGTTCCTCGACGGGTGAATACGGGACAGCCGAGGAATCGCAATGCGGCACCGAAATTCGTCATCGTATACAGTCCGCGTCTTCTATCACATTTCACGTGTCTGGGGAGAACACACCGTTTGACCATGTCAATTATATCCCTGGTCAATCCCCCTGGCCGTCAGCCCATGCATCTGCCGAGTTTCACGAGCCACTATCCCCCTGTATATGCTGGGCAAACGCGGTCCGTTGGCCAGGGGTCCTGGCCTCCCATCACAGCCGATGGTACAATCAGTTCACTGTCCATAGGTCCTGCAGCCGCGATCTCCGACAATTATCGAGGGATGGACGAAGGGGCCGGAGGGGTGGGTGGGTCGACAGGCTTGCGCCTCGTCTAAGCGAAAAGCAGCCAGAGAGCTAAACGCTAAATTAAATTCCTCATCCGGCGAACTTTTAACGAAGAGCCGTTTCCCTCTGTTCCCTTTTCCCGCGCCCCGACAACAGGACGCCAGTAAAGATCGCTACCGTCACTGATAGCGAAATTAACAAGCGGCGCGAGCTCTAGATGATGAAAAATCGAGGGAGATCCGTGGGACGGGAGTAGGTATCTAAGAAACGTGTTTTCCTCGAGGAAGATTTAAATACGTTTCGGGTCACTCTTGCGAGATTCCACTGTGTCGAGGGAATTCCAAAGAGATCACCACCTCCGATGCCCCCGGGATATTGAATAGAGTGGCGGAGGGATCGGGCGTATCCGTGAGCGTAAAACTGAACAGGGATCGGCCTTGATCGAGAGCAACCAGGCCCGATAGAGCGTTGTTTGCGTACCGCGAGTACGGGGATAATTACTAGGATCGACAGGCGTTAACAGGATTATAAATACCTACCGCGGCGAATAACAGCCGCGTCTCGGCGCGAAATCGGCCAAACGAGGAGGCGAGTTTATGGCACCGTTGCTCCTTACTCGGGGATATTAGCTCCCTGGATAATTCCGTCTAAGATTGTTCGGGGTCTAACCACGCCCCCGCAATCACTTTCGCCTATCCCCGGGATTCCCGGTAAATAATCGTTACAGTTTCGACGCTGATTACGGCCGCGAGCTCGCCGAGGAACACGGAGGGAAAACGAGCCACCCCCTCGGCCGTTCCGCACGACACGCGTAAAAACCTAGGACGCTATAAAAAAATATTACCTCCCCTGTTAGGGAAGGGCACGCGCGTATAACCGCGCCTCTCGTTAAGCACGACGTCCTAGGGGCCTCGTAACTACGATCCTCCGACACGTCGTAGATACCGCAGGGTAATTTAGGGCGCGCGGAGGTGTGAGGCCCGTGAAATCAGGGGAACCGAATTTCGAGCGTCTGCTACGCTTTCAATCGATCCGCCTTCTTGTCGCCTGGATCGCTCTGTTCTAAGGGGAAATGTTTCTGCCGCCGGAACGGGTGGTATATTCGCGATGGAACGAAGAAGTAGAATTTGGAATCGAAGTGGGAATACTTACAGATACTCAAGAGCTTAAAAATAAGAAGCAAGGTTTCCTATCAACGTACGAGCTTGATGGCTGTGTAGAGTCTGGTACCTACTACTAACGAATTAGATCTGAAAGAATTGAAGGTACGCGGATCGGGTGTTTCGAAATGTAACCGCGAGAACCACCGTTGCAGGGCCAGTGAACGCCAGCGCGGGCCCATGAATCGCGCACACGCTTTGTTACGTTTCAGGAATCCGCGGGGTCGCGCTGCGCAACGACATAATTTTCAACGGTGAAAGATTTGTGGGCACCGCAGACGCGCGGACGTCCCGGTATTTTTCCACGGTCCCACCGTTCCGGGTGGGCCAAAAGTGGGAATCCGTGGGGCGCAAAATGTACGCTGATACGTAGACAGAACGGGGCATTAATGCGGCCCGCCGATATAATTTGCTCGCGAAATTCCGGGCGCGAGCTAGCGTTGCGGTGTAACGCATTAGCCGTGCCGGACCAGATCTAAATTACACGTACGTTACTGTATTAAATTCCGGCACAGGACATACGAGCAGACATTCGGATCGTTACGAACACGTGGGACATTAAATTCTGAGGGAACTTCTCTGACATCCTGACGTCCGTTGCGATAGCCCGGCACGCGCTCGCCCCGAGTTGCTCCTCGATACATACATAGGTACCTCCTCGAACACGTGCCGCCATTGTTGGCTGTTTCTCTTTTTAATTGAACTCGGGTAATGTCCCCAGCTTTGGTGACTAATTGCTGATACGAGGCCGGGACACAGTGCACGACGCTAACGTCCCGGGGCGGAGATTTTCGGGTATTCTTCGGACGTGCGCAGGCTAATTGCTTCGGTGTACAAATTTGTGGATTCCCTTTATACGTCCGAAGCCGCGGAGCGACTCTATTGCCACCGCTTTGCCCTGGGAACACAGCGTTCCGAAAGGGCTCATCCAGCTGGTAATTCGTCGCGAATTTAGTTCCCGTTAATTCGTAACTCGCGGCAACGATCCCCCGCTCTTCCAGGGACTCCACTTCAGTTTTCGTGTTTCACCCGGCGAGCGTGGAACGCAGAGGAATTCGGGCCGAGAAGCTACGAAAACTTTCCGCCGCCGTTCCCTTTCCAACTTTCCCACTGCACCGGAGGCACGGGCGCCAAGGAAAAACTGGCCACGATCCCCTCTAATTTCCCGCGCAATTTTTACCCACGAATTCGCCCAAGGATTTTCAAGAAAATTACAGGGAAACGGCTCCGTGGTAAACCGCCGCCGCGCCGCCACGTACGCCAAGAAATGAAATTCTCCAGATAAACTTGAGCGCGCAAGATGGATCGCGTAACGTGCCTCCATTTTCCGCGCCCCCTGGCCCCTTCGAGAACTCTCTTGCCGCTCGCTTTCCTCCGGGACACGTCGCTTTCTCGCGCACGACTCTCCGTTGCATAAGAATATTGTTCCTTAGCCGAGCGCGAGTCCGTGCAATCACGACTCCGATCGCGAAACCAGTTCAGAACCACGGGCACAGGCGAAGGTCCAGCGTCCGTGTCGGCGATGCTGTCCACGGTGAACCACGCCTAAACGTTGCGACACTTTCGCCATCGCTGGGAACGATCGGGGGCCCCGATCGAGGGCCTGATCCAGCCACTCGTTGAATAATTCGCTTCGTTTCACCGCTACCTTGTGCTTCGTTTTGTCAGGAATCCCTTAACGTTCCAACAAAGAATCAAAGATACTTGAACTTTGTGAGCCCAAAGAGATTCTACATAGAGGGGAAGTGAGCAACTGCAAATTTCTAGCAAATCGATGCGGATATGTTGGAACAGTATCGTTAGCTTTAACGGGGAATGTGATGTATAAAATTCAATACAACGACGGGGAACTGCGGTCTCGTATCAAAGCGATAATTGAATTAATCCACGTGGGGCAGAGAAGCCTCTCGCAGCAAGAAACCGCTGCTGAACTTGCCAATCGTAACGAATTTCTAACGCGCGTTTAATTATTACCGATCATTATATCCGGATCACCGGGAGATTAGAGGAATATTAGAGAGAGAATCGAGTTGCGGCGGGTATCGGGCTGACGATCGAATATCGGAAAACGATTACAACATAATTCACAGTATCGATAAAATTTAATTACACTTTATATAATGCGACGCCTCCCCGCCAGCGTAGTCCGCCGGCCTGTGCCGGATTTATACAGTGTCACTTCTGCAGCTGATCGAAATATCGAGTAACAAGGCGATCTCGATGGTAACGCGATTCGTTATCGCCCGCGGGCCGTTTTATCGTTACCGCGAATCATGCTCCGCTGTGTCTTCCCACCGCGCCTCCGACCTGACGTTTTACCGATAACCGCGGCATAAATCTGAACGCAATATCGGAAACAAAGCTACGCAATATGTACCGCTAGCAGTGTCTTCCCTAGGAAAAAATTGCTGGAGCGGGTACAATTTGCTAAATGGAGGGGAACGTGCTTTAGCATGTCGATAATACCGGGCTCGATTATTCACGAATCCTAATGATCGATAGTCGGAGACTTGCAGCTAATTCCTGCTTCCATTAACGATGTCCAATAATTCAGCAACACCTGTGGTAGGACGACAGTGGGGTACACGCTGCGAATCGAATCGTCCGTTGAGAAACATCCGAGAATCCACATGGAAAAGTGAGCAAGTGCTCTCGAGGGTTCGCGCCCTGATCAGAGGCGGCCAGCTTGTCGAGTCTCCACCCGATACCCATAAACTCCGCCGGAGCAACCTTCCGCGGAGCGAAACTTGGAGAAACTGGAGCATATTTCCGGCGAGCGAAGCGGCTAACAAATAAATTCACCCTCCCCGGAGTCGCGACGCGAATCGATTCGAAAGGTTGCCCCTTTCGGCGAACATTACCCGGCCTGATTTCGCGCTCGCCAGGATCCCGCGGCGATAAATCCGCGGGGCGATTAACGGGGAGCGTTCTCCGCGACGCAACGTTCGCCGCGGCGCGGGGCGTGGGTGTCGCGGGCGAATTAAATTTTATCGATTCGCGAAACGCCGGCGAGGAACGCGGCGAGATACGGCACGGCGGGGGCGAGGACAACGGCGAGGACGAGGAGGAGGGTGCACATCCGCGAGTCAGGCGTTACTGATAGCGCTGAATTGCCGTGGAACGTCTTCAGCATCCCGTAGATGCAGCCGGAGAATGCGCGCATAACAATTCCCGTGCTTTATGCCGGCGGTGCAGCTAACTGAATCTCCAGCGAAAAGATACCGATACTCGCAGAGACATAAGCTAGGTTTCCCGCTCGTATCAGATATTTCTTATCCTCGTGGCAGCATTTTTCTTCTGGCCACAGAACGGGCAACGTTCTCTGAATGCTTCAAATGTGGATGCTGCTGGTGAGCCACTCGCTGAGCTCGTGTTTCTGCTACGATTCCCTCCACCGTTGTGTTTCTTAAACGATCCCGTTACCACGCCGACGATAAGGTTTTCGGTTAGGTCTGACAATAGGCTCAGTCAGGGATGGATATATAGTTTAACTGATTCGAACTCAGAGGGGGGGGGGGGGGTGGAGAATCGAACTAACAAGGAGACCTTCAGGTGTGGCAATTTCAGAATACTTGGTGTACTTGAAGGTCTTTAAGTGGACATTAATTTCCCTAAACAGTAAGGCACGCTTTTCTGCCAAATTCGAGAATATTGACTTTGAAAAATACAATAAAAAGTAGGATTTTTCAAGCTAGAGATAATTTAAAATAAGACGTGAGTTTTTAATTGAAAGTGATATTTAAATATCTGTTAATTCGCACGAATTTGGTAGGGGGGACCGGGGCAGATTGTAACAAAAAGGTTTTCAGCTTTTTCTCGAAAGCGTTTTCCTCAATCAGGAAATAATTTACGTGACTTACTACTTACATATGTGGTGAACTGATTGCGAGAAAGTACCTCACAAAATCTTGGATACTTACAAGGGAAGATCCCGAAGGCGGAAATTCAAAATATTCTGAAGCTTTGTGAATATGCAGGGGATTTCCTCCTGATTACAACGCAATTTTTGTTTGCTGCCTAAACTAACTGGAAGAGGGTGAAATTAATCCCTGAAAATTTGGGTATTTTCCGATTTTGTGTTATAACTCGCGAACTGCAAGAGATTGAAAAAAAGTTTCAAGACAAAAGTTACTGCTTTTAATGAGATCTATCATTTGGTAAAAAAATTATTTAACAGTTCGCGAGTTATAACACAAAGTCGGAATATAACCAGATATTACAATTACACCCCCTTAGAGTGAATTTGGGCAGCAAACAAAAATTGCGTTACAATCAGGAGAAAATTCCCTACATATTCGCAGTTTCAGAATTTTTTGAATTTCTGGGTTCGGGATGTTCCACTGTTAGACATCTAAGTAGCTTCATTTTAAGCAAATCTGACCCTTTGTTACAATGTGCCCCAGTCCGGGGTAAATTGTAACACATCTGTTTTACTTATTTAAATACAAACATGAACACACATAAACATTTCTAAAAACTATAAATGAAAACACAGATCATTATTAAACATTTGATATACGTGAGTTAAACAACTATTGTTTATTCATCTGATTATAAAAAAATCTTCGCTTTCTTTACTTTTGCCTTTACACTTTTTTTTCTACTTTTTGGATTCTCGATTGTTCTGTTGTTCGTCTAGAACATCTTATTCCGGTGTGTCAGCAAATAGCATGTTTGCTTTATTACCATTTAGAACGGAGTAAGTAGTAACATGTTACAATTTACCCCGAGCTTGAATATTTGCGTTTTATCTCTGGAAACGAGAAACTAAACATCAAATTACTAAAATGCGTACACATTATAATAAACCATTATAATAAACAAAACTGATTCGTTTGTGACAAAGAAGCAAAAATTCAAACGGTTTCTAATGACGGTTAATTGAAATAAAAGTGCTAAGACGAAATTTGCTTACGTGCTCTAAATACTAAAATTCTGGGCTATAACCACAAAATGAATACATAACGCTCGTTTGTGTCACTAAAACCGACGGTGCTAATATCGTCAAGCAGCTCTCGCATTCTGTGGGTTATCAAATTTGTCGTTCAAAAGATTTTCCTTATGTTACAATTTACCCCGAGTTACAACCTACCCCGATCTCCCCTATATGTTCAAATGAATAAAAAAAAAACTGTCAATTGTAAGACTAGTCGTGAGTGCTATGCACTGACCTCAGAATTTTTCAAAGTCGATTTTCTCGAATTTAGATGAAAAGCGCGCCCTTACTGCTTTTTGGAAATTAATGCCCCAGCGAAGATCTTCACGCACACTAATTATAAGTATCAATATTTTCTGAAATTGCCAAACCTGAAGGTCCCCTTCTAACAAGGAGAGTATTTTAGGTGTCCGCCTCCGATCATTTTGATTTTTGGATATGTTATAGAGGACCGAAAAATAAGAAATACGTGTTTTTTTATTTTTCCCCGTTTTCATATTTGGGGGGGGGGGGTGAAAACTGCGTTCAAAGTTAGGGTTGAAAAATCATTTTTGTGGAAAAAATGAACTTTTTGAAAATCTTGGTGAGTCAGTCATATTTCGCATTCAAAGACACAAAATTCGTCCATTGACACTATTCCCCTATCTCTAATAGTTCTCGAGGTATTCCACAAAAATGATTTTTCAACCCTAACTTTGAACGCAGTTTTCACCCCCCAAATATGAAAACGGGGAAAAATAAAAAAACACGTATTTATTATTTTTCGGTCCTCTATAACATATCCAAAAATCGAAATGATCGGAGGCGGACACCTAAAATACTCTCCTTGTAAGTAGAAACCATGATCCATCGGATCAATCAAGATTCTAGTCTACACAGTCTTCGGAAATATGATTCATCATAATTCTAATCCTTCAATAATATTCTCAATTGAAGCATCCCCAAAAAGAATGAATACAACTAAATTTTAGTAGCAATAATAATCGAAGCGAAACGAGATAGGAACTTTTCCCCCCTAGCATCGAAGAACAAAATAAGATACCCACGGAGACATCTCCCGATACTTTCGACCGCATTTTCGCCCGTGCATCGTCGATTTCTGCGCGTCTAGATGCGGCAAAGTTTCCCCCCCGAGTCTGAGAGGGCGACGTTTCCACGAAACACCGGTAAATGTATTCCGCGAGGATTTCCGTGTACGGCCGCGACGATTCCACCGCATACAGCTAACAGTATCCGACGAAACTAACTCCGGCGGCGGTCTCTGAAGCGACGATACCCAGTACGAAATTTTTATATTCCGTTCTCGCCGGCGGAATACGGCTGGGCGTGTTTTATCGGCGGGGTCCAAAGTGGCCTTTGAATTAAATGGAACGCACCGGAAGCGTTCACCGCGCGGAACATCTTTGTCATCCGGGGGATTACGCCAAAGATATTCAGCCGCATAAAGAACGATGGAATCTTGCCCTCCGCGGATCGTTTATATCGCGAGCGAGTGCAAGTTCAACGTTCCTGAGATCAGCCGTAAAACATTCTTCAGGCAGGCGTTCGCGTGCGGTGAATAAACGAGTAAATGCGTCTCGAATCGAATGGCAGACGCACCGAGCGGCAGCTGGTCCCGATCGACAGGTTCGCCGCCCAACGACGGCTTACAATCACGCGCGATCCTACTCCCTGCCCGGGGATATGAAAACTTAATTGCCAGTTCGTTGGTGCTAATTTGCGGGATTTAACGGTACGGATCTGAGAATCGAAGCTCGTTCCACTCGTAAGAACACGCCACTCCCCGATGCTTCTTTCCATCGGGTAGCAGAAGTATTCCGGAATCACTGCAATAGCGTCGAGGAAGACGCTCGAGGTAACTCGAAATTGCTAGGCAGGGATCCCAAGTATTCCGAGGAAGACGTTCGGTGCATAGTTCGGCGGCAGCGTCTGCGCGAGTAGAACGAGGGCGACAGACATAATACCGTGAAAACGTAGAACGGTTTTAAGAGCACTTCTCGGCCCTTGGAAGGCAGACGCCACTTCTGCTCCCCTCCGACAAATTGACGAACTTTCGACAGTCGGCCGCGGGCATCTACTTTAATATCGTCGCCATTTTTCGCGACTGTTCGCGAGCTTCCCTGACGAGCGAATATTATCATTACTCCGGGGGTGGCGTCTGCTTCCGTTCTGATGGACGGTGGAGGAAGGAACGCTCTCCGCGGTGGTTTCGCGGTGCGGTTGAGCGACGAGGAGGTTACAGATAACGCGGGCCAGCTCGGAAACGCGGCGAGAAGCCAGAGGAAAGGCGTGCGCCAGGCAAGTTCGAGTGGCGTGCGCGCGGTGAATGGACGACTGCGTCCGCAAGGGTCTTAGTACATGGTGTACTTGGCGAGAAATTCGAAAAAGAGTGGAGGCAAGAAAATTCCCCTGGCTGGAGAGGGGCACCGGAGAACACGCGAGCTTTCCTAGCACTCTATTCCGCGATATGCAAGACACTCGCGGAAATGTTTATTTCGAGACGCGTAGCTGTTCCTTCCCTGCTGCTTCTTGCATTCTTCAATCTTCTTTCGCCAGCGTAACGCGCGAGCATTCTTGAAACATTATACTAGCGAACTTGTTCAGCGTAGAATGGGGTTGGGTTGATACGTGTGCGACTACGATTTACGTTGGGAATGGACCTTTCTTTTATAAGCTTCTTATCATCGCATAGCTCCTTGAAATATGGAATGGGGATAGATGGACCATGGATAATGCTATATATAATATAAGTTTTCTGTCACGTGTACCTATTGAGAAGATTGAGAAGAGCAAAGTAGCATGTGTCCACAAGAGACGCTGTATATTCGATTTGTTTTAATAATTTAAATTGTTCATAGGTGCGATACTCGTGCTAGAAATATTACTAGACATCATGGAGATTCCAGGACACCCAAAACTTCAAAATCTACCAGAGATTAGTACCACCAGGTTTCTAGAATCCTCGTACACTACAAGAAAGTGATTGAATTTAGGAGATTCCAAACTCTCCGGCACGAGATCGGGTTAAAATTCCGGAAAACTTGAAAATGCACATTAGAATATGAAGATCAGATCGGATCTTTGATATTTGGATTATGATTCAGGGAGAGACGGAGACGGAAATTGCAGGATACCAAAACGAAAACTAGGGAGAAGAACCGCGGAAGGAGCTTTTTCGAGGATCCCGCTCAACTTCCCTAATAGCGAGCATTTTTTTCTCGCGAACGTGCTAACAAACTTTCGGAATTCCTGGCGCTGCTTAACGCCAGGAGCGCGGTGTTTCGCGCCGGAGGAAGCGACCGGAGCAAAACGCGCCTGCAGCTCGCGTCCTTCCCCGCCCTGCTTGGTCGCTTTTTCCTCGGCGCGGTCGCCTTTACGCCGGCACGGTTCGCGAGCAACAACTGTCGGCAACTCTCGACGGGATGGCAAGTGCAACAAACTGGAAGTACGGCTGTTCAGCTCAATTATTTTCGACATTTTTCTGCCCGTGCCCTTCGAACGGCAATGCCCTCCAGGCGCCTACGTACCGCGTGCCATTTTTGCTACAGCGAGTTCCACGAAACGATCACAACGCGAGCCTTCGAGACGCTTTCTCTTATTCAAAATAACAATCATCGTGGAGCTTGGGATCGTAATCGGTCGCTTAACATATTTTCCTACAAATTAACTTTGCTGAGGAATTTGATATTTGAAGGGAAGAAGCTTGTGACTTTACACTAACTGCTCTATGTATCAAAGATTTCTTAGAGAATCATCTTCAGAAGGAATCGTGAATCGAATATGTAATCACTTGCGGAATTTCCCACTACCCTTTTGCTTGCAAATATCTTGCGTTTTCCGGCTAAGGCCCCAAGATTCCCGACCCAGAAAGTGCACCTTGAGACTGAAAAACTCAGAGTCCCAGAGAACAAGAGGAAAGCTCGTGATCTCTGGGGCAGCCTGTGTTCACGCGTTGCAGCTTTTCTTCCTGTTCATTTCCGTTTCCGTGCGCGTGTATGGAGACGCAGCTCTGCGAGAGAAGAGGCCGACGATTATCCTCGTTACCTTCTTTCGCTTGACTAGCCATAGTCGCGGTAAGTCGCACACCTTGCTCCTAAGCGGATCCCGCGTCACTCGCGTGCGTCCGTCCCGCCCGCGCTCCTCTCTCGCTCGCGATTAAATCGTCCCCGCGAAAAACGCGTCTTGGCCTTGCCAGCGGACCCTCCCTCGAGTCCGGCTCGCTTTTTGCCAGTTTCGGGTCAGACAATTACAATTTCTCGCTCGCGGTTGCACGAGTTCCTGTGCGTTTTGAATTGGACGCCGAGCAGCGATCCATACAGCACACTTTGTTGCGGCAACCTTGCTATGTTGCACGGTTGCAGCGCAATGTTGCTGCAACGTTGCCGCAACGTTGCTTAACCGAAACTATTTAAACCTAAAATATTTCCGTTGTTTTTAATGATACGAGAAAATGTCTAAGGAAAAAATGTTTGTTTCGGAAAGAAAAGTATTCTGATGGAGACGATTTTCTTCTCAAGGTTATATTTCCTGAAATTTCAAGATTATCGATGATTTTTTTAATGAGATGGCGTATTTTCATTACTGTAACGTTATAGCTAATAAAAATACAAATTTAACCATGTATAATATGTTGTCCTTTTTGTCTAGCAATTGTATATCGTTTCGTTACTATCTGTTTCATATTTCATATTTCGCATTCCAGATATCATATTTCATATCTCATATTTCTGTGTTGAATTAGTTTTAAGTATGGTTAGTATTAGTACACGTGGTACTAATAAATGTTTAGTTTATTTTATGTTATGGTTAGGCCTACTAACAGTTTTTTACTGCGGCCTCGCCTTTACTCGCCTTTACTTTCTCCTTGTACTTTACCATTGTTTTACGAGTAATAAAGACGAAATAATAATAATAATAATAATAATAATTTTTTTCCTGAGGCATTTTCTCGTATCATTAAAAGCAACAGAAATATTTTAAGATTAAATGTTAGGTGACTCACTCTGTATATTTTAATGTGTAGAATGACACAGGGTGAACCCTAATGAAGTTTGTCAAAATGAGCCTTCGTTTTTGAATAATTTGAGTTTAAAGTTTTGCACGGTAGGAGCACACGTTAGCAGTCTTATCGGTCGCCGGTTGAATCCCCTTGGGGGAAAAAAAATTTCTATTAAGAAACCACGAGCTTCGTACATCTATGATTTTTGCACACATTCAGTATCGTCGCGTCCGTCACAGACACACATATACCGTTGTTTTATATTTCTGGCCCTACTGCCCGAAACGTTGCAGGAGACGGACATAGGAATATTGCTGCAACATTTCAATCTTGCACTGCAACGATCCTGCAACTTTGCTGCAACGAGAGTGTGCTGTATGGGGAGTTACTTTTCACGGGCGTCTCCGTCGCGAGCGAACGAACCGACGTGGCCAACAAATTAGTTTAATTACGGATAAAAGTGCAGCCGTCTGGTGTCCGTGCACGGCGAACCGCGGTAATTAAATTTCCGATCGAAGGAAAAATGTTTAATTATGCGCGACGTGGCCGCCGAGCGTAAATCAATCCCGCCGGATCAGGGTGGTCTGGCTCGTTGCGTGTTCGACATACGAGAACACGCTAGCGGCGATTGTTTAATAGCTTATCGGTCGGGCTCCTTGGGGTAAACCCCTTTTGAAGAGTTTTTACCGGGAGCTTTTTCTGAAAAGCGAAAGAGTCGATACGGGCTAGACGTCGGAGACTTTCTACCTCAACCTGATACGCCAGAGGAATTTGTCGAGCGGCAGAGGATTATTTCACGGCTTCCTCTAAGAGTTTTTGAATTTTCCGTGCCTCTGATCCTTTGTAATAAAAGATACTCAAAGGGCTTTTTATGGCAGGGGCGGATATGGGATTTTCGGGAGGGGGGGCGCAGGGGCGAATCCAAGATTTTCTTGAGGAGGGAGGGCGTAGGTCTGAGAAATAAGCCAGGGTCCTTTCCCGATAATATTTTCCTGATAAATGAAAAAGTGTTTTTTTTTTTATATCAATTTATCGTATTTTCTCTCATATTGTTAAGTTAAAATAAGTATTTTGCAAATTAAAATAAGTATTTTTTCCTTGAGAGAGGGGCACGTGCCTCCGCGCCACCCTCTGAATCCGCCACTGTTTTATGGGAACTTTATGCGCCGAGTTCGAGGGTACCGATCCTCTTGTCGAAAGCGAAGAGAACAAGGAGAAGTATTTTGCCATAAGTGGTTGCTTTTTGCGGAGACAGGACATTTGAAATGCTATTTACCCAAATTCGACATGTTAAGTTTAAGATGTGGCAAGCCAGCGAGGGGACCGTGGTACCAGGTGAGACTTCCTTCCGTCAGTGCAGCAGGTAAAACTAAATATTACTGCGGAATTTTAGCAGTCTATTTTCACTCCAGCTACGCGAAAGAAATTGGCCAAGTTTGAACGTTCACGAGGACGGCACACGACGCCGGTGAATATTCAAAGTTCGCCAATTTTTTTCGCGCGCACGAAGTGAAAATTGGCAGGGGAAAATTCACAGTAACGCTTAGTTTCACACGCCTCTACTGGCGAAAAGAAACTCGGTGGATATTCCAGCTTGCTAAACGGGATCTTTCCTTACAGATAATAAACTTTGTCGCCTGATACGTAGAATTCAAATAACGTTACGTTTAGATTCATATTAGATCAGAATTCTAGATCTCTAACAATCTAAACTTAACCCCTAACCTAAAAAAATAAGCCAAGCACTCATCAGAATTAGATGGAGAAGCCATCCATTAACGAAAATAACCGATCTCTACTAGCGCTGGAAATATCCCGCCCCAAAATTTCATAATTTCCAGTGCATGAATTATCGATAGCCGAAAATACATTCGATTTCGTCTCGTACGCTTTTAATACGTTCGAATTCGCCCGAGTACGCATACGCTTTCGATGCTCGTGGTCAACCACCAGACGCCATTAGCGTAATTAATAGAGGGAATAAGCTAGCTACTCACGTGGCAAACTAGCTCGCTGCTCCGTCGTTTTTCCGCGATGAAAGCCGCTCGCTGCCAAGGACGCCCGGTGTTTCGAGTGTCACGCGAACCTTTGGCGTAAAACTCAGACAGCTTGGCACGAGGCGAAGGCATTGCCCGAGTAAAACAGTCCGGATAAGAGTCGCTATTACGGCACAGGTTACGCGGCACTCGATGGACAGCCCGCACGGCACAACACTTCCTCAACAAACGCCGCAGGACACGTTCCTGACACGAAGGTTACGCACGGACTGACGCGACGCGCGATACGTAAACCGAGTTCGATACCTCCGCGCTGTGTCTGATTCGGAATGGGACAAAAACAACGACGGCGTCCTTCCAATATACCGGCCTCGAACGTGTAAACACTGTAAACTACACGCGGGCTCTGCGCCGCTGAGGCAGTGACGTATGTATTTGGGTCACGTGATGCTTCCAATATGTCTACCGGGTGGGGAATCAGTTTCGCTACTCTTATTCGGACTAACATGGAATTGTACGAGATATATAGAAGCTTGTGTATATTATTTAATAAAACAAATTTAAAAAAAGCAACTACTTTTAAGTTTAAAGGCTCTTCTCTAAAGTTTAAGGAATTATAGTTAGACGTTTCAGTTGTGGGGCCCACTGTTTGCGCGCCAAACAGCTAAGCGCGCGAATAATTGAATTTTGTCGTAGCGGTAGATTTACATATGTAGTTCTGTTCTTTTTTTAAATGGGGTAGGAGTTGTGAGAGGAAAAGTTGCTTGTAATGTGGGATTATCTTTCACAGACTGAGTTCCCATATTTTTTCTAATGATTGAATTAAACTTTAAAGTGCTTATATTCTGTTCCAGATAGATTTCAGCTCAGAGTGCCTGGATTACCACGATTCATCCGAGGTAGACTCGTATCATTTACCATTATTAGAACGTAAACGAATCAGGGCTCGGTGTATATGCATTTCACAATCCTTCTGCCTATTGTTGCTGCAGAGGTACATCATTCTCATTTACTCGCTCGCGTTCGATTTTTGAACAATGGGAAGGGCTACATAGCTCATCCCGAGATCGCAGATAGCGCGACTTCAGGGATGTAATAGCACGTTCCAGCCCCATTCCGAGTGGTAACGCTGTTGCGTTATTCGGATAACGAAGATACCAGATTTGCACAGTTAATATAGCTACCCCCGATATTTCGGTAATACAAGTGCCATTGTGTTCCGAACACGCGCTCACGAATTCACGGACGGGCCCTATTACACTATCATTTCAGCCATTCTAATATTTTCTTCGATATTAACGCCGACGAGTGCAGGGTACGTTACATGGAACGTGGTGGGAAACAGTTGCATAATACGACGGAAGTGGATACACTCGACTGCAGATTATTGCCGGAATCTGGAGGAGCTCCTGGCCATCCCGCGATCGCTTTCACCGCAAATAGCCCTCAATGATAAGATTACCTTGCAGTATGAGGCATTCAATCCCCAGAATTAATCAAGATTGCCGGGCTACTTTACCGAGGATTTGGGCTTTTGCTGCAGTCGACTCTGGGCAATTAGAGGGCACTGCAAAAGTTCTACTTTAATCAACGTATCCTTGCTACTTGGAAGCTGGAAGATTAATTATCAATTTCCTGCAGCGTATAGGGGAGACCGGGGCAAAGTGAACCTCGGGGTAAAATGAGCTTTCTTAATTTATTCTTTAACAATAGAATATATTTACAAATTTTGGTGACGTAATAAATGTGTGTAATATCACAATGATAATTGTGCACATTCAGATATCGAAAAATGGAAATTCGTTTAAAAAATTAAAAATGAAGTTTTGGAGACTTCCAATTGGTATTCTTTTCAATTTAGTTTTTTGGATAAATGAGTCTTAAATGTGTTATTTTAACTCCAAATTTTTTCTGCGTGCTTATAACAAGCTTATAAACATACATCGTTTGAGAAAACATTAATCATAACATTATTAAATAATTCATTTTCCACTGAGTACACATTCGGGGCAAAGTGACCGGGGTAAACTGAGCTGCAAAGAAAAGATGCGCGAGTGATGTGCGGAATAACCTAACCCGTCAGCTAGCCGGGAAACCACGCGGCGTGGTGGTTGCAACGTCCTCGCAAATAATTCTTTTCAATATATCAGGTAATATAAATTCATATTTTTCATTACGTCAAAAAATTAATTCATTGCTTTTATTACGTTAATAAATGAATTCATTTTTTTCATTACTTCAATAAATTAATTAATTTTTTTACCTATAAATATTATAACCTGTTAGATGCATAATTAACTACAGATTTATTAAAACATCATTATTTTTATGTGAAACCTGTCTGCCAAAAATTATTAAAGCCCATTTGAAAAAAAAAAATTGTGATAGAAATATATATAATGTTTTTGTTAAAAAATTTATTTAGATAGTATAAGTACGTATTTTATTAGTAATTATGTATGTATTTGTTTTAGTAATAATATGTTAGACTGTTCATGTAAACAAAGTTCGTTTAAAAACTCATTTTCAGAAGAAAATGTGTTTACACAAAGTACAAAGTTACAAAGTACAAATTATTAACGTTAAACTTGTATTAATGAAATATATTTTTATAAAAATAGTTTAAATAGTTTAAAAGTTCTAATAAAGTTAAACTTATAATTATATCCTTAATTAAAATTCGTATTTTATTTCCGCTCACTTTATCCCATATATGGGGTTTGGCGTTTTCTTTTCAAATTGAATTTTAATATACTTCAAGTTAATTTGAAGTATTGCTATTCGTCATTTATCAATATAGTAATGTTCAAATTATATTATAAATCTATTTCCACACATTTTTATTGAAAGGGAAAAATTTTATTCGACTTCAAACTTTTTTCGTCCCACTTTGCCCCGGTCTCCCCTACAGTTTTTCTAACCAAGGAAGATCCCGAACCCGAAAATTCAAAAAATTCTGAAACTTTGTGAATACATAGGGGATTTCCTCCTGATTACAAGGCAATTTTTGTTTGCTGCCCAAAATCACTCGAAGGGGGTGAATTAAACCCCTGAAAATTCGTCTATTTTCCAATTTTGTGTTATACCTCGCGAATTGTAAGGGCCAGAAAATAAGTTTCAAAGCAAAAGTTACTTCTTTTAATTAGATCTATCATTCGGTAAAAAAATTATTTTACAGTTCACGAGTTATAACCGGATTTTCAGGGGTCAATGCCGAGCCCTTAGAGTGAATTTGGGCAGCAAAGAAAGATTGCGTTGTAAGAAGGAGGAAATTCCTTACATATTCACAAAGCTTTAGAATTTTTTGAATTTCCGGGTTCGCGATCTGCCCTTGTAAGTCCAAGTGTCTCCTTACTTTATAAATAGCCTCATTGGCGTCTGTACTATTAGAGGCCCTGTACCAAATGCCCCTATTTAACAAGTTCAAGCTACTCACCAGACCCAATATTTGACAATGAACGTTCCACCCTTCGATGAATTCTACCCAATTTGCCCGTTAAAGGGCGCCAATCATTGAGAAGCCTGCAACGAGAGGATGCAGGGCCATGAAAGCCCCGATCAGAAGGCAATGATCGAGGTTTTCGAAACGCTGGCCATGCTCGAGAACATTTGACTCCATTGATGGAAATAAGAGCAAGCCACGAGTGGGCCAGGGAGAGGGGGGTGAGCGGCGGTGATTTCGGGCCCTGGTAAAGGGATGCGTGCAGTGGGGGGTGATCCGCACTTGCAGCCCGAGGGGGCTGGCAAGGATTCATTCATACCGCGAGCTGCTGTCTCATTGTCGCGGCCGCGGTACGGACAAAAGCGTACGCAGGGGAAGTGAAGTGCTGTCAGGAGCAGCGCACTCCATTGCGCGGCACAAATGGCAACCGAAAGTGGAGCTGACGGAAAACGAGGGCCGAAGGGGGCGAATGATTTCACTGTTGCCGCCGCGGCGTTGCGCCAATTTTCGAATTCGTATGAAAAATTCTGCGCCCGTGGAAACGCGCGAAAGGCACCGGCTTCGCTTTGTCCCACCCTCTTCCCACCCTCCTCCCATTCCGCTGATTGTGCCCCTCAAGAGCTGTCGACTCTGAAGCTTTCTCGCTGTTAAACCGAGTAAAATCAACTGGCACTATAATTTTCGTTACGTCGCATCTCGTCCCTCCCGTTCGCAACGATATCAAACCAGACCTGAGATTTCCTTGAGATATTTATTCATGAAGCAGTGGACGGAGAAAAGGATCGCCTAATTAGTCTGCCGCGGCAACGGGGGTAATTTGATTCTACGATCTCGGAGCACCGCGTGAAATATCGAAAGCCCTGCTAGATGTAAAAAGCAGGTGGACGAAGAAGCGCCTTAAATGGCGATGCTGTGCAGCGGAATTATGCAATTATAAATATGACTCGATCGCTAGGACGTTAGAAGGGCCATCGCCGGTGACCGGAAGCTGGAGGGTGGCTGAAGACTTAAGCGCTACAAGCTTTCCCGACGGGGCCCGTTATTACAGGCAGCGATGCACTCGGCGGCGACTTGCCGTAATTTTCCGCGAGTCCACGGGAATAATTATAAAAGTGGGAGGGAGGAATGTAGAGAAAGGGAGGCACCGGCTGCCTTTACGGATGTGCAAGCAGCTTTCAGCAAAGCCCCGTGTAATTACTGCTCTAAGAACTCCCCCTTCATGACGCGTGGCAAGTGCGCGCCCGGCGCGAGCACGCCATAAAAGATAGCCACCCCCGCGATACGAGGCTGCGATTCAACCCCGACTTCCGCAGATATATTAACCTATATTTCAAGAAGCCGCCCACGGTGCCCGCCGTTCAGCCCCAGAAGCGGCATTCGACGTAGTCGCGTGGATTGTTTATCCGTGATAAAGCGGTCGTTTGGGGTGGGCGTTTTTATCGACGGCTCTCGGAAGAATTGAGTTCGTCAAGAGGATCTCAGCGCGAGGTTATTGGCGTTTCCAACAGAGATCCAAAATAACAGTTATTATTAAAATACATTTTCGAAATCATATTAAAATCAGTAAGAAAAGGTTAATTTTTATTCAAACGGAAGGCAATCGTCATAAAATTCTGCAAAAAAAATTCGAAGAATGAAGTGATTAAAAAGTATTCAAATTTACCTGTTCTGGTTTTGTATCATTGGAAGAAAGATATTTACTCTTATGCCATAACTTTTAAAATTCAAGTTATAACAGTTATGGTCTCTGGTTTTCAAGTCCCGCCTGAGTTTCGTGGCGCAGACTTTGTCTATCAATAATTAGTTATATATATATAGAATATATAGCGTAACTAAAACAGTGAAATATCTAGGAATCAATCAACTGCTCCATCCCCATTTGTCTCGCTCACTTCAGTACCTATTGTCGAGGGCAATTATCCATCCCACTTCGATCCGATAATTGTTTCCAAATCACGGCGTCACCGTCATTGGGAAATAATTCTTTTTTCCCACGGAGAAATCACGTTAATAGCCAACGTGGCGGGGGGGGGGGGGGGGGTTGTGGACCGAATCGAGAGAGGCTTGAAAAATATCCAGAGAATGGAGTTGACGTACGCGTGACTCGAATTTCATTTGCCGATCGGTAATACACGCACTTGTTGCCGCGATATTTCTCAATCAAGTTAATGTAATGGACATGGCTGCGCGACCGGCTCTCCATAGCCGATGGGAATTAATAATAGCATGGAAATTTGGAACATACAGCTCGCTGGGACGAGGTCCGCATCGCCGCCGCGTGAAAATTCGCTCGGGCCAAAGGGTGCCTGCGTCTGTATCAAAATTCCCAACGAAGGGATGAAATGGCAGATTGTTTTTCAAATGAGCAAGCTCTTCTAAGCGTTAAGCAATTTACATCGACTTCTCCGTCGTCCCTATCTTCTCTAATTTTCAAAACTTTGACAGCACCGTCATCAATCTTCGCTTCCAAAGTCTCGAAACTTCAAATGATCTCTTATTAAAGAAAGAAGAAAAAGATTTGTTACTCGAAATAAGTTGCAGGTGGTAATCGTTACGGAGCATACGTACCGTTGGATAACATTTTCGATCCCGCTGATCCAATAGATGACGATGTCCATGTGAGCTGCGGCTACGATTAATAAAAAATCTTGGATCGATACTCTTGGCGATCTACGACGGGACAAAGGAATCGTTCTTCGTGTTGTGATTAAAATATATATAAATAACTTTATTGTTTATAATAAAATGCCCTATCTATTTTACAAATATACAAAACTCTTGCTATGTACATTAAATCTCCGTTCGACGAAACAAGAAGAGAATGCTTACACGCGAGGAGAGAGCGGCTCCTCGTTTCTCTTTTGCTTTCCTTCAATAATCGATCATTGGATTAAACTATCGTGTCGAGTAGAAAGAGAGAAAACTTGTTACTTCGTTGCAATTACGAGTTAATAAAGGTAGTATGCTCGGAGCTGTGTACACGTGTATGCTTGTCCTTACGTTTCAGTGTCTCGGTGTGTGTGTGTGTGGTTTTCCATTACGTTGCTTCATATTTTTTTTTGTCATTTTTTTTTTTCAATCGTTTCGCTTTCTTCGCTTCACGTTTTTCTTTTTTATCTTCTTTTGCCCTAATTACATTTGCACACTACGAAGCTATCACGATTCTCAAAAATACGAATAACCGTTTACTTTAGTTTGGACACCGTGTTACGGAGTACATGGCGATAGTAAGAAATACTTCTTGATAATAAGTAGAGAGAAACGTCGCGGCGGCCGGGGAGTCCTGGAACAGAGAAACGACACGGGCGATTAGAGGCCGCTGCGCCATGCAGAGTTCTCGTTGGCTGAGCTCGAAGAGGGATCGCGACCGGAATCAACGAGGAAAAATAATCGCAGGAGCTTTAGGGCAAAAACACGTTTCGAATTCGCCTCTGGTTCTTTCAATCTTTCAATGCCCCACATCGAAAAACAACTCCTGCAAGTTTGACAAGCAACTGTGCAACGTTTCCGCTGGTACAAAACGTAGGTACACCGTATGAATAGAATTTGCTTGAAATCCAGCAAGAATCTAGCAAAAATCCTGTATTTCCTCCCTTTGATCGTGCAGCCTTGAAATATTAACGAGACTGCTACCCGAGCTCAGCCGTGATTTCGGCGAAACCTCATGCAAAATCCCCGAACTTTCCAGTCACTGGAGCTTTACCAACACCCTATTCATGAAAATCCGGCCGAGTCGGCGAAAACTCCGAGGCTCGGTTTGGTTACAAGCGACAGCTGGGGGGGGGGGCGAAGGGGGAGGGTGGGGGGGGGGGGTTGAACAAACAGGTACTCACCTTGCTCACTGCGATTTCCAATTACTTCATACGTAATGCGAATCGATAATACTTCTGGCAACAGTTCACATCTGGAACAGAAAAAGCGGGGCGGTACGGTTAGACCAGCTATAAATCACGGCGACGTCGACGACGACGCCCCCGACGACGAGACAAATTCCCCGGCGAACGTATTTCCACAGGAATAAAACGCGAAACACTCGTGGTCACCGAGACAGATACCGCGATTTGTACGTGCGCCGTGTGTGCCCCGGCTCCAATGTATGCGTTCAATTGTTTCTCGGAGCTATTGAGGAAGGGAGAAAGGTATTCGATTTGCACGAGGGAATGTGATTGCAATTTCAGTCACTCCATTTTTTTCTTTCGCCCTTCCGCATGCTGGATCAATTTGCCTATTTCTAAATAGATTCACCAGTTTCTAACATCGATACCAAAAACCCTCTCTTCTCCTCTGCCTCTGCCCTTTCAAGACCATCCAGCGTGTAAACGACAGCTTCTCCTCCCCTTCATCCCCCCCCTCGGTACGCTTACAGAAATGCTTTTAAATTTCCACTTCGTTGTACCCCCTAGCGTCGGAACGCGTTTCCTCCTTTTTCGCGGTTGTCGCGTCTAGACGCAACGATCCTACGTGAGTCTGGGATCAGGGATGAAGCAAGGCGCGCTGGGATCGTGACTCCAGGAGGAAATGTCCGTGTTGAAATTCCCGGGTTACTCGGGCCTCCTTACACCCCGCTGAACGGGGTGCGGCAGTGCTCGACACGTCGCCTCGACTGCTTGTTACGTCGTCCATCTTCCCCGGGATGCGAGACAAATTGATACAAGGGGAGGAACGCACCCCCTGGCCACCAGACCCTGCTGGGTGGCGAATCGAAGCATCCAGCGCGTTTGATTGGGGATGCTATTTTATTGCTACGTGCTACGACAGTTTTACTACCCCAAGCGAGATCTGGAGCGCGGGCACGAGCTCCTCAGGAATCGCACTTAGGCAGTGCAAATTCTTTTATCGCGTCTGTTTAACACGCCTCTAGTCGTTTCCAACGCACGACGAATCCCGATCGCCTCGTCCCGGTAAGTGTTTTTATTTCCCGGCCAAGGCGGCAGTGGGAAGTATCCTTAACGCGTGTAGATACGGGCGGAATGAAAGAGTGCGGCGCTCTCGGGACTAAGTACGAATTCCATCGGAAGTGATTCGAGACAGAACGATCGGATTGATTGACAATTTGTAGGAGAGCGGATTGAATCGAGATGAAAAAGTCCCATTGATGGGCGTCCATTGGAATAATTTTACAAACGACCACTCCTTCCGCCACAGAGGCGGGAACAAAAGGGACGCGCCGGCCGATATCGCGAGTCATTATTAATTTTCCAACTCGGTTCAATTAAATCGCCCCGCGGCCGCGGCGAGAGGGATGGCAAAAAGTTCCATCGACCTTGCTGCCTCTCGTGGCTGCTCTGGCTGTAACTCGTTCATTTCTTCTCTGTTTTTTAATTCGCCGCTACCTTCGCAGCCTCCTCCCGATGCGTTTGACACTCTCCACTGTGCAGTTTATCGCGGACGGGGGCTGTTTTTCGCGTTGCAGATCCAGGCTGCTCAGCCTCGTTTCTCTTCGATATTCTGTTCCTCTCCACTCGTTAATCGGACGGAACTCAAGTGCCAATTGATTTGAAGAATTTTTCAGAAAATAAGGGAAGCAAATCATGAAAATCCACTCGGGTAAATTTGTCTGATTTATGGGCGAGATATAACGTTAGACGGCTGGCAGGATCTCATTGCGCGGTTCAAGACGCATTTCACACGGTAAATGAAGCGTGTCTTTGAAATACCAGGCTTGATTGGGAAGCCTGCGGGAACGTTGTTGCGGTGGCACTCTGAATGACTGAAATGACGCGCGCGCGGGCGACGTCGATCATTAATTTGGTCGAATCGAGGCCGACGCTCGTGTGAGAATTTCCACTGGCGTTGATATACCAGGTGTCTTAGCTTTCGTCGACCAAACATTCCACCTTCTAGTTCAGAATATACAATTTCTATTTATTCTATACAGAGATCTGCACGAACCCTATAAACTACATATTAATAATCCTGTCATCTGTGCTCGCTAGAACACGCCGTCAATATTCGATGGATGAAAGCTGGAGCACCGTGTATACACAATATCGGGGGATGACGGCGCGTCAACTTGTCCCGCCGCGCGCCGTTATGAACGTCCAACCCGGCTGCTCGCGAAGTGGCCGCGATTTCCGACGTATTATATTATCAATTAGACACAATCGTGGCTGGCGATTAATTATGCGACCCGTGAACATGCAAATAAGAGCGGATCGATACGGCGAACGAACGTCGGTGGGTGTATCGGCCCGGAAATAATCGAGACCGTCGCTGGCCCCGTTATTTCTGCTGGTCGGCCAGCGTCGAATTTCGCGTACATTTAACAACGCTTCCTGGTATCATTTCATCGCGATATTCATTAGTAGGGCTTTGCTCCACCCTCACCTTCTAATTCAGATTTCTTTCGTCCTCCAGCGAATCGCGATAAACAGAGCTGCCTCGATGACCACCCGCCTCGGTGCAGGATGGTATTATATCCGAGATTAATTAAATAAAATTGGAATCAACGGCGAGGTTAGGTAACGCAAGCTCGGGAAAGCTCCATTTGTCCCGGTAATGAAAACGTTGGGAATTCAGTGGGTGGCTGCGTGCTTGATCTCGTGTTTTCATGAATCCATCGAACCACCCTCGCGAGATTTCCACGCACTGGGGTACGTATACCAAGTGAATAGAAAGAATTAAGGAGAGCAGGGTCCTGCTTAACGAGACAGAATATCTGTGTTTGATAGGAGAAAGGATTCCCGCCACCCGGATCTCGTCACCACCCTCCACAACGTCACTATGTTTCGAATTAGTGAAGGAAATTTCGCACACGACACGGTGACAAAGCGATATTAATCACGGGGAACATTGGCACCAGCAGACTCGATCGAAAGTCGACCCACCGCCTGGTTCTATTAATTATTTCTTAATCGAGCGTCCGGTTTCGCGAGTGCCTCCGCGCGTTTCCTTTTGCCGGCGTAGAAGGCGGTTGAAATTCAGACCAAGAAGACCGCGAGGAAGGCCGGTCCGCGGGTGTTTGCCGCGGAAAGAAAGTAATATCATTCAAAAGCAGCCGGAAGTTATTCCCCAATGCGAAAGTTTCTCCATTTTACATTACAGGAATAGTCCGCGGTGGATGTTAGTCGCGGGGAAAACTTCATCTCCGCGATAACTTTTCCAATTATTATCAGATGGCAAATGGACAGTCTTTGTGTTTTCCGCGGGCGACGCCGGGGCTTGAGAGCGGCGTGGGCGACGAGGGAGGGGCGGGAGTTCAAGAAGTCCGAGGGAAGTCGAGCCGCGGCGCACAATACCCCCGGTGATAAACCCCGACAGACCGTTGGAAAATCTATTTTTGATCGAACGCTCGATGTTTTCCGAGCACTTGCGCGCGCTCTCCATGGACAAAGATTTCGCTCGGCTATACACCGCGGAGAGTTCATCCTGAACGCGTGCTACCATCGCCCCCCAGCCCTTCTTCAAGCCGAACAATCGCATTAACTTCCTCCAAGGCCCATCGACGCGCCTCACGAGGACGTTTCGCGATGGAAAGCGCACAGTTTTCGCGATACCGTGGTCGTTCGGGGCTGTGGCATTTGCATAATCACGGCCTCTGCTCGCTAGGGGATCCTCGGGGGGGTTTGTTTCCTCAAACGGTGGCTTCGCGCACGAAGGCGTGGTTTAAAATTCACGAGCAATTTTACTGTATTCCTGGGAATTAACGAAGGCCCTTAAACCCGAATTTTATTGTATTCCAAACAGGAATAGAGGTTTGGCTAAAGTAATAATGAATAAGTGAAAGAATCGTTCCGATGGTCAGGGAACAAGTGGAGCTTTCCCAGCGCGCATGGCACCGTCTTCTGATAACCCACTGTCTATGGAACCCATAATTCACTTTGGTCTCGGAACGATCCCAAGGCAAGATAGTCGAGCCGCGTCCCCGTAAAGCACTCCGTGGAAGGAACAAGAAGACACTCCGAATGCAAACAGATACCAGCGCAGCGCTAAACGACGGGAAGAAAAAAGGAACGGAGGAGCAGCGTTGCGGCTGGAAAAAAAAAGGATCATCAACGTATCAGGCCGTATTTATCTCTCGTTAATCACGGGTCGTTTCGTTAACGGAGAAAAAAAAAAAGAAGGAAGACGTAGGTGGGGCGTGCCGGGAGGGAGGTAAATAAATGCCGGAGGCAAACATTAATTACAACCGCGGCCGCGGCGTATCCGTAATCGTTTTCGTCGTGAATTAAAAGCAGATTAAGATATCAGGCCGCGAGGGTAGAGCGACAACGGCAACAACGACGACTGTCCCGCGGAAATAATGAAACGCGCTAAGCGGTCTTGAAACTCCAGCCGCCCCCGCGGAGCCGGTGAATAGGAGTCCTTCCGTGTTTACAAACAAGTGGAACTGGTTCTGAAGGGAGAGATAGAGAGAGAGAGAGGCTGCGCGAGTGGACACGCCCTGGTGTACCCTATGGCCCTCGAGCGTGTGAAAGGGCCCCGGCCGCCGAGATGAACAAAGAGCCACTGTCCTTTGTCTCAACCGTTTCACGACAGAGTGAATATAACGGCGAGCGTGTTAATTAAAGCCGATAGCCGGTGCCTACGGATAATCGTGCGTGGAGGAGGATCGAAACGGAGGAAAAAGTGCCGCGAAGAAGGAGGAAGGGGGATAATAATGATAATAGCGGGAGTGAGAGGAGGAGGGGGGGGGGGTGAGGAGGAAAAATAGAGGAGAACAGAGGGCGGTTGGTGCGGGATTTATCCCGCAAAACTACGTCCGAAGGCGAGGTCCGCCAGGCCGCGCAACAGCTTCTCTAATAGCGCCGGGCTGCGTTAATTAATATCGCGCATAATAACGTCGTTCCAATTGCATTCCGATTCGTATTACTTTTATTATCGCAATGACCGGCGATTAAGACATCGCATGCACACGCCGCCCGCGCCCCCCCCCCCCCCCGTCGCCCATTATTAACCGGCATTACCGCGTCGCTATCGTCGTTAACGCGCTGTGAAATTGAAATCCCCCATTGCCCACTGTCTATTAACATTCCGTGCGGTGGCCACCGCGCGCTAGGCAACAGAACGCCCACGCGGGCGCAACCATTCGTTCGTGTTTTCTCTTCCGCCGCCCCCTGTTCGCCGTCTATAGGGGCTCGCGGCTCATAAGGGCGTCTCGATGGCTGCGGATGCATTATTCCCGGCTCTCCCGCGGCTCCGCGGCCCGTGTACACCCGACGAAACTTCGTGTCCAATATTCAGAGCGAGGCTGGTACCCAACCCCGCTAGGATTGCGAGAGGGTAGGGAAGTTTCCTTGGACGTGCGCGTTCCCCTTTTCTATCTGCACTTGCTGCTCGGTTCGTTAAAATTGAAGGTTCCTCGCCGTTGCCATTGCCAAGTCGAAAGTCTGCGGAAACTTCCTCCCCGGCGTATCTCGCAGCTCGCTTTCCTTCGTTCTCCTCATCGTTTCCTTCCCGCTCGTTCTTATCCTTCGCCCTCCTCGATACACACTCCGGCAGCCTCGGTAGCCGGAGTAACAAAACGTGACACGGCCCTCGGTATTTCGTTACGCGCATCCGAGTGACAGTGCCGCGGCCGTGAAAGGCGAATTGCCTTTCCTACCCCTTCCTCGGGAAACACCCTTGTATGCGGCTGTTGCGCCCCGCTGCAACCCTTCGAAACTTTTCACCCGAGGGGATGCACGTAGCCCTCTCGATATTCGGGCGACATGTAAATTCAGTAAATTCGATGTGTTTCTTCTTTCCTTCCCTTTCTTTTCTTTTTTTTTTTTTTTTTTTTTTGGACAGCTCGAACGGTTCGCGGGCGTCGGGGGTTGGGGAAAGTTGCGAGGACTGGCGTTGTGTTTCTACGAGTCTTGTAGACTTGGCGAAGTTCTGGGGGATCGGGGGTCCGTTCGAAGGACTGGGTACATGGGATGTTAGAAATACGATGTATTTGTGGAGATATTGGAAAAAGATTGTGGAACTTTTGATTCTTATAAACTCGCAAACCGATACGAGATCTAGACTAGGTTTCAGATTGGCCTTAATTAGCTTCTCTTTAATGGGGTAGGTTACCCTGAAATTTTTCGAAAATTGGTTTTTAGGATCTTTTCTACGTATTTGAAGCGCAGATAGATCTCGAAACTACAAAAATTGAAGGAATTACAGCGAAAAATATACGAGCCTGCACATGAAATCGGATAAAGAGGAAAGTGCATGTCGAAGTTTAAACGCGATTTCCCAGAAACTAGGTTTTCCAAACCGGTGAACATAAAATCTCCTCAACCGCTCCAACGATTTGAATGAAAATCTACAGGGAGGTGCAGAAAACTATTCACCACAATGTGTCGGGGGCACATTTTCAATATAAATTCTTTAAAAAAAGATAAAAATATTTTTCCTAAAAAAAAGGGATAAAATCATATACTTACATCAACATAAAAATTGTATTAATTTGGTTATCAAAATTTTGCTTCCGACACAAGATGGAGACTGTCTTACAGATTATAAAAATGCATTTACTTTGTGATTTAGGTAATTCACCTGTCCGGAACCGTGTTCACTATCAGACGGTGTATCGTGTACACGCTCTCAGATTTATATCTATAACTTTTTTCCTGTAAATATGTTTAAAATTTTCTTTTTGTGCATTAAAATCAACGAAATGACAATTAAAAATCAAAACAAAAATTATCTCGATATTCATTTATTACTTCAGAATATGCGTTAAAACAAGGGATTGATTGACTGTTGAGGGTAACCTACCCCCTTAAGGTAGTTCCTAACCAACTATGTTAGTCAAATTAGAGTTGGGTAATAAACAATAAATATAAAGTAGTATGATACTATAGAAATACTAATAATAATTTTTAACATCATGTATATATATTTTAAAAAGTTCATTGTTAATATAAATAATTGTAATATGAAAATAGAATATTAAATTGGTTAGCGTAGTGAATTGGAGCAGCAGATCTGACATCGTCGCATTCATTCGGGGCGTCTTTTATAACCAAAATGTCAGAAAAAATGTTCATATGAATTTGAATCGTCGTTCGCTATTTAAATGTCTAAACATATCGATTGTGCGACGTTGTTGACTGGTCTACCTAGTTTCTAAAAAATCTGCACGTAAACGTATTTTTTATGGGCATTTACGAAGAAACCATGAGGTCAGTTTCGCAGAAATTAATAAACTCATTTCGTAACAATTCGATGTACTTTCGTGCCAATTATGGTACACTTGTTGAATATAGTTTTCCTGTTTCAGAAGAAAAACTGAAACTACAACCCTCTTTTTTCGACACTGCCATATGCCACTGTATTAAAATACATAAACTTTAATTAACAATTTCTCCATAACTATGTGGTAAATCGATTTTAAACTTCGTACAAGGGTTTCTTGTATTCGAAATTAGTTTTGAACGAAACTTGAAAGAATTCTTGAATTTAATAGATTATTCAGAAACTACCTTAAGTCTCCCTTCGATTTCATTCAGAGCCACACGTTGTATAATAGATGCAGTGATTTAAGATTCTAGGCTGAAGAAAAATGAATCTACCATTCACTATCACTGACCTAGAGTCTACAAGACCCAGCACGCTGCGGTTACAAAATCTGACTGCACGCTAAATCTCCAGAATCCACCGCGACATACTTCATCCCCCCATTACACCTTAAGCTGCTGCATGATTCAGGGCCTCATCATAAACACAGTTTCCACGAGTCCGCTGTCTCGCCACATAAAATAGTAATAACACGGCTAAGTCGCGGGGCGCGCAGCTCAAAGTGAGCCCTGGAACACGTTTCATACGTCGAATTTAGGACAGACGGAGTACACCCGCCTTCCAAATGAAGCTCACTGGCCGAGCTGATCGATCAACGCACCGAAAAGTTCAATTTTCTGCAGGTACGATCATAAAGATCGGTTGTGAAAGCAAAGCGCGCAGCTTCGGTTCCCCTGAACCGAGCCTCATCGACCGTAACGACCCACGGATCCCCTTCGGCGCGACTGGAGCGCTGAAAAATCATCGGGGACAGTCGGTGAACGCGGTTTTTGGCCGGGCTAAGAGAATCAGCCGCGGACGGCGCAGCGAACAGAGGTGGCCAGAAATCTCGTTTAGCGCCGGATCGAAATCGAATGAGAGCGAGAGAACGAGGAGACGGGGGGGGGGGGGGGGAGGTGAGAGGGGGGTTGGAAGCGGTGGGACGCGATCGGGAAAGCGTCATTCAAATTTCGGGCTCGTTGCACCGCGGGCCGCGGCTTCTGAAGCGGAATGACACGACGGAATGACGACGCCGCAATGGCCCGATTTTTTTATTTTTCAGTCGTCCCCACCGGGCGCTGAATGCGAATCGAATCTATCCGGTCGGAAGGCGGCGGCTTCGCTCGATAACGAGCGTTTCAAAAATGCCAGGGGAAACGGAAATCGGCGGGGCCCCTTTCTACGAACACTTCTGCGCTCTACGCGTTAATTTCACTTCCAATCGGCCGACCCGCAACTCCCTCTTCCCCCTGGCGCGGCGAGAAAGGCAGCCGCCGATTGTCGCGATGAACGTCGAGGCTCGAATTTTTTTACACGAGTATGATGGAGGCGCCGGAAGGTCGGAACGGAAGTACCGGGAATTATTCGAAATCGATGGCGCGAATTGGTCGGCGTTGAATTCGCGCACGGGCGTACCTTAAATTTTCTATTTTCTAATTGCGCGGAGAGGGTGGAAAAAAAGCGAGGTCTAGAGAACGAGGCGGGGTAAAAGGAAGAACAAAACGGCGGAGGATAGGGGCTGGCGGAATGCAGAATGGAAATTTCGGTTCGGCTCGCGGCCAGCAACCCCGGCGCTCTTTCTCTTGCTGCGAAGCGGAATCACGCATAGGAACGACGACCTTGCAACGCTTGTTCTCTCCGCTCCGATTCGGCCATTCGCGTCGATCCCCGCCTATTGGACCGGGCACAATGTAAGAGCACTTTTCATGCTAACGAATGTACACCGGGCCCCGATTTGTCGTCCGTTTACGGCGCGTATGGCTCCAACGACGCGTATGATTTTCGTCTCTCCGTGAATGTCTCGGCCGAGGCTTTTCCCGTGGCTTTCACTCCGCATGCACGCCGAGAACGGCCAACCGGGCCACGAAAATTTCCAAACAAATCCCGAGGCTCCACCTCCCCTCTTTCTTCCGCCCTTGCCATTTGCATCCTCTTTGAAACTGCTTGTTTTCCACCGTATTGAAAATACAGGGTATTTTCGAACGTATTTCGGGGCGGTTTATCGACCAGCATGCCCGTATGCTAAACGACAATTGCATGCATGTAATTAACGCTCGAGCGGGGAGGGGGGTGGGGTGGGAGGGGGGAGGGGGGAGGTACATATATTCATGCGGAATATGTTGCCGTAATTTGGTATTAGCCGTTGTTTCGGATATAAATTGAAACCGGTGGGGAGCGTTAATAACGTCAGGTTTCTTATGACGGTGATTATAATACTGATGTTAATTATCGCGTAAGGTTAACAGTTTCCGAGACGATGCCACTAAGTTCCTACTTTAGTCTGGCACTGAAAACGAGATGCACCCTCTTTCTGATGATAATTATAACTTCATTATACGGATACTTAGCGTAAGCGCCTTAGAAGAAGGGTCACTTGCGATCTGTGGCTTTCATTCGGGACTATAAATGGCCAAATTAACCCCTCCCGGCTCCTCTCCAGATCTGAATTATGTTGCCAATCGATACAGCGTGTTACCCTCAGTTCAGATTCACACGCCATCTCTTTACGTTCTGCTCAGGAGCTAGCACCACTCTGCCGACATTAGTGTTAAGTTATTACGTCACATTTCAGCTGCAGGGAATAAAATTCTTTCGTTTCGAGTGAAATAAATTTTTCATACAGTTACAGAACGTTTCCCTCGATAACGATCGGCCAATATCGGTAAATCCGTGCAACCTTGCGCGGGCACAAATTTTCCTTATCGCCGCTGACCATCTGCGCGTAGGTTTGCGCGCCAATTTCGGCAGTACAATAAAAAAGAAAAACCACCCTTTAGCGCAAAATCCCGACGTTTGTTGTTCAGCCGGCTTCCGGCTGTCGGCCACGATCGCCCGGATACGACCGTTGGCCGTTCCTTTCTGAAACTGGAGCGTATGAATTTCGCATAGAGCATCGTAGGGACGGCTGCACGAAGCTGACGTTTTCGCGTGCGCCGACATAAAAGTGGCAATATAAAGTTGGTCCCTAACCCCCTCCCCCCCCCCCCCCCCGAACGTGGATCCTGGTATCTGCTGCACGAGCAGATTGTCGCGAATGGCACCGACCGAAAACGCTGAAGCACTCAGAATCCTTGCTAAGTAACGAGATATTCGAGCTTGGGCTCTATAAAGTGGAGTATCGCGTGCGACATAGCCGCGGAAGTTTTAATATCTCTTCTTCATCGAACCCAGGCGATCCAAAGTAATAAATTCCCTAAGTCAAACATCCCGAGTTCATTCACCATTCACATCCGTGTGCTTGAGAAAAAAAACGAAATCTTGGTTCGACAGAACGCTAAACGAGCTTCCGAAGGCCCACAGTGTATTAATCTAGCTACCGGGGAGGGATCGACGCCGTCGTTCTTCCGAAAGCCTCTGAAAAATAAACGTCCATCGATCGCCGGCTCTACTGCGGCTCCTTTTTACAGCGTCCGAGCCGTGAGTCGTCTACGAGTATTGTAGGAAGCCTGTGAATCGGCGGGACGTGGATGTATGACGCGGGAGGGGATGAAAGAAGAGAGGAAATCCAGCGGCATCACTGTCCTTTTTCCACCGTGTCCCACAAATTTCGGTTTACCCGTGGAATCGGATTGACATCGGGCGCGGCCACCGCCGTCCTGTCCCCTTCATTCCGATTCACCATTCGCCCTGATCCTGATACGAATTGAGCTATCTGACCCGACACACAATGTAAGAGTCCTTCCCGTGCGAACCAGCCCCGGATTTATCGTCCCACGGCCGGCGGTCTGGGCACAGAGGTCTCGCCCCCGAAAGCACGATAGATGGATGGTGCCCACCCCCCCCCTAGTTTTTATATTTTCCGCGCTTCCCCCGACGTTTGCCATCTACGACGATCCCTCGCCTCCACGTCGATTTTCCGCGTTTTCATCCGGATTTTACGACGGTCGAACGCCGAACGAGAGCGTGGCTAAGTGGGCCCCCGCCACCGAGGAGGGTGAAACTTTCTCGGGCAAGTTCTCGTAAACGTATAATCCCGATGTCGCGTATACCTTTCGCGGGGACGCGAAAGCTCCAATTCCGCTGCCGCCCCGCGGAAACGATGACTTACGAGCAATCACCGCTGCGGGGACGATATTCCGTGGGATCCTTCGGCGCTCGATGCCGGGATTCTGGGTGATTCCCGTCGAGCCACGCGCGGCATACTCTGAACTAAACGGAGGATCCTGAATGAAGTTCCTCGGGTTCGGTGGAATTCTTCGAACGTAATGAGACACAGTAACGTGGAGATGCTCTTAGATCGCTGGATTAGTATTCACGGTGGTGGAGCTGTCGCGGTACCGAACCGGCTGAAAAAAGTTCGGAGACCCGGACGATAACAAACTCAGGCCAAAGTTATCCACCGGCGAAGCAACATAATTCAACGACCACGTAACTTCCCCTTTGGACGAGCGAGCAGGGAGCTGGATTTATCGTCCAGCCAATGACGCGGCCGGGCTCGTATGTATGAGCTCGTCGCCGGAAGTAGAATGGATGGACAAGCTCTTTCACGTTTTCCCCGGGCTGCGTGGCAAAGGGGTTGGGGGTGGGGGGTGGGGGGGAGGCAAAGTAACTAGCCTGTCTGCCTGTGAAATACCCCGAAATTACGTATTAGCCCGGGGGAAAAATGTAATTCGCAATATTTTCGCGAAGCCGCGTGTACCTTTACGCGGCACGCATTAAGCTGGTTCTTTGAATTTCCAGCGTGCGCCGTGTGACGGGCATCAAACAGTCCCTCGATTGCGTTAGCCAGAGACTCTTTCGCGCAATGCTGGGCGAATTTTTGGAGCACGGTAGCAGTCGATTACGCGGGCGCGCTAATTTTCTGATTAAACAAATTTCACGACGGAGCGGCGGAATATTCTGCGGGGCGAGCGTGCGCGTATTACGGCTGCCCTTTGCAGTACCAGCGATCGCCGTGGGGCGATAATGCTTGGAGCGGAGACCGGATGGATATTCGGAGTAATGTAGGGACTGTCTGGTTCAGCTGTCTGGCTAAAGAACTCGCGCGACAAGGAAGGGAAATGTAGGATATAATCCACGGATTGGTCCCTGGATTTCGTCGTCTGGTCTGATTACGATGGAGCGGGCCGGACGGCTTGGCCAATCGCGGCGATGCTCCGAGGAAATTGTTCGATTGTCGAACGAGCGATAAGTATGTTTGCCAATCGTCCCCTCGGGAGCGGAATCGGCGAGAGACTGTTTTGGAACGCCGCCGTCGGACTGCTTTAAACCATGGCCGGGAGTTAAGTGCAGCGCTCGATAAATTTTTTCGAGCACTCTTTACCTTTCCCCTCCCATCCCACGGCTTTGCACTCGCTCGCCACCAACCCTCTTGCTCACCTTCCGACCCTCGTCGAAGCCTGGAAGCTTTGGATCTACCCCTGAAAACTGCTACCGGATTTTCCGGCTCACCTGACGCGCCCCCTCCCTTCCTCTCGCGCTATTTTTTTCTCCACCGAAACCTTTCCCCCGCCCCCGCGAATTTCCTTTTCGCCCGGTTGTTCTTTTTCTCCCTTTGACACTCCACTACTCCTTCCCCTTTCTTCTCGCCGCCCTCCTCTCGCTCTTCATACCTCTTTGTCACCTCTAACCCTCTTTTCTCCCTTTACCACTTAGCAATCCACCTCCTTTCCCTCTTTATCTCTTCGACGTTTCTACGCTCTCCACCCTCGCCGTTTATTATCTCCATCCCCCTCTAGCTATATCTCTCAACCTCCTCTCTCTCTCTCTCTTTCTCTCTCTCTCTCTCTCTCTCTCTCTCTCTTCCTCTCCTCATTCACTTTCCGGCATCCCTGTTTTCCTCCAGCTCTCTCTCGCTCCCCCTAAGACCTCCCCGACCGCCGAGTGTCCCACGTTCTCCGCCCCCTCCCCCTCTCGCTGTCAAATTAACATAGTTTCCGCAGTCGAATTTAAATAGCGATCCGGGTAACCGGGCTCCCCGCAGGCCCCCGCCCATCCCGGCCGCCGTTTTCGGGTTGAAACTTCGACGGAGGCCACGGGGAAAATCCGATCCCCCGGCGGGCGAGCGGGATTCGACGCGGACTTTTTGCGGGATTAGTCGGTAATTGGAACAACCGAGACTCGCGACAGCGGCCACGGCAAAAACAACGCCCCGATGCAGTTAATTCCGGCGCACGGACACGGATCCCCCGGAACGAGGAGGTTCGTCGCCGCTCGATAGAGGGGGATCGATTTTGTCGCCAAAGACCGAGGAGGCTTTAAAGAGGAACGACATAATTCGCTATTGGCCAACTCGAATGGAGGATTACGAAGGTGATCGGGAAGTTGGAGCAGGGCCGCAGGGTTTCTTTTTTCAGCGGCGCACCCCCTCGAGGATCCATTCCGCACGCCAGCCACGTATTTGATCTAGACGAGTCGAGTGCGCGAGGAGAGCTCCACGTAAAAAGTATCCGGGTACAATCTCGCGGCGATCCACCCGTTAAGCACCGCCTGGAGATTCCCCGATGCTAGAAGGAACCGTACAACGAGGATGTGCAGGGTGATTGGTTGTTGTCGGCCGGAGAGAGCTGGAATTAATCGCAGAAGCGACGCTGTGTCGCTGGTACAATTTCGTTTACACAGCTATCATTTACGGGCAAGTATGTACAGTCTTTAATTAGTTCGGTGTTTGGCCGAGGGACACGGCGGAGGGTATCTCAGACGACGTTTGGTATAGTGTCTCTATCGGTGTTGTCGAGTGCCCTCGATATTTCCAGAGTTTCCCTATACTTCTTGGGAAAGTATGTAATAGCTCTCTGGCTTGGTTATTGCTTTAGTTTCTTTCAGCAGTATTTTACGTCCCAAAGCTTCCCGATGTCCGGGGCATCGCCTTTAACCCTTCGCAGCCCAAGAGTCCCGGGCGAAGAAGAGAGCTCAGAGGAGAGACATTCGAAGAAGAAATTGCAGCTCTTCAAGTTCCCAGAGCGGCTCCACAGAACCGTGGAAATTGTCACCGGTAAAAAAGGTAAATGGTGACTGCGGCCCCTAAGAAATTCCGACCACGGAAATCTACCGTGGGGCACGCGCGCTATTAACTACAAGGATAGATAATTGGCGGTAATTCGCCGGTTAAAATGGCAGATTTTAATTAAGGGAAGTTCGCGCGGCCCCGAGGACCGCGTATTACTCGGAATAACCGGATCGTGGAGGGTTGGCTCGTGATCCGGACGTTTCTAGTTACGTACAGGGAATGTAAGGACGAGCAGTCGATTGGTTCGAATTCGATAAGTAGAATGGCACCGTGGGAGGGTGGGTTAGACGGAACGAGAGCCAAGAGAAAATGGCGTATGTCACGATTTCCGTTATCGCAGCCACATTCTCCCGCGCGCGCAGTTGCATTTCGCCAACTACTTCGAAAGTGCACTCAACCGATGTGCTCCGCGTTCCTTAGGTCGCATGCCGGGCGCACGTGCGCGTGTACGTGTGTCGCCAACGTACCCGCACACTTTTCGCCAGGTATTATGCGCAAGTTCCCCGGGCGTAACTTTTCCACGAGCGCGGGAGGAAAGTTTTCGTGGGGAGGCGCGCGGGCTCCCTTCATCGGCCTCGAGCAAATAATTACTGTCTCGACGAGCTGCTTGTCGACCGAAACTTCGCGAAAACATGTTCATTTCGCCGTGGTCGCGGTCGGGTGACGGGCCAGAAATACGAAGGTTTCCCCGTCCACGATCGACGGGGGCGAGTTTCTTCGATCGGAGATATTGGAGGATTGGGCGTAGGCTCTGGAAGAAGCTTGGAACGACGCACAGTGTTTCTAAACCGCAAAAAAAAAACGGCACCCCCTCAAAACGTACTTCAATTTAGTCAGAAATCGGTGCTCGTGGGTTTTTGGGGTCGCTGATTACGAATCTGAAATTCAAAACTTTTAAAACAAAATAGCGAATCCAATATGGCGGACGCGTATATCAGAAACGTATGAAATTTAGTCTAAACTTAGTATCCTACCGGTTTCGAGATCGCTGATTACGAATCTGAAGTCAAAAATTAAAAAAAAACAAGATTGTTTTCAAGTTAATTTTTGTGAAAATTGATTATTTTTCGATTTCTGACTAAAACGATAAAGTTAGAATGTCGAATTTAATTTTAAAACTTTTTTAAAAATTATTTTGAAAATTTTATTTTGTCCGATTCTAGTGAAAAATCTCAGCATTTCTGCGTTTGGTAGGTCACGTAGTTCAAGTATATTGTCGAAAATAATAAAAGAAAACTATGGATTATAAGTGTTGTTTGAAATAACGAATGCGGTTTTATTCATATACTAAATACACTTGGCCCTTTAAATTTGAATATCTTAAAAAACCGCAAATTTTCGCAAATTTTTTCAATTGGATATCATACTTGACATGTTACTTTTATATCAAGAAACTTGTTACAGCGTGACACTCATCTTTGTTTTCCTTCCCTTTTATTAAAACATGACTTAGATTTATGACACATTGAGAAGGGAATTACAAGGGTAAATTCAAAGATATTTTACTTTGTTTCTGTGGAAAGTTTATGTCTATAACAGCTACTTTAATGGTAAACTGTTTCACATATGGATCTTTTCAGATAAACTTTCTCTGACACATTAAACATGCTCCCACTTTCAAGACATTAAGGAGCATGAAATTTCGTCAACTTTGACAGCGTATATCTCCATAACCAATCAATATATTTCAGAAATTCAAGCGGCATGTGATGCACTGATACATATACAACAAATCTTCTATAATAGCAAAAAGCTGTTATATACTTCGAAAATTGAATTCTGGCCAGCTTTTGGCGATTTGGGACCACTGTGAGACGCGAAGGGAAATGCGAGATGTACAACGGGACTCGGTCTAATTGAGTGGAAAGGGATCGCGGCGGGCCAATTAGGGCGGAAGGGCGAACAAAAAGGTCGCTCCTGCAATGCTGAAACACCCTGTACGCGGCAGGGTGACTAAGAACCACCATGATCATAGGATCGCGGCAAAAAGCTAGGATCCCGGGCGCGAGGAACAAAAGAGGACGGAATAAACGTCGCGAGGATTACACTCTCTGTTTCTCGAGCGATTTTTCATCGGTATCGTTCGCTCCACCAGAAACAGAAATTCCCGTCCATCATACGCAGACGCGTCAAAGCTTTCGCGCGACTCTTCGAATAAATCTCGCGGCCGCGAAAAATCTGCCGGGGTCGAAACAAAAAAAAAAGCCCCCCCTCGCCGCCACAATAAACACGCTTGGCTAGGCTGCGGCCCGATAGCTGGCCGAGGGTGGAGGATCGACAGATAACAGGCGAACTAAAATGACAGAGGACACTCTGGTGGTGCCATCCCCCTTCTGGCCGCGGTTCGTAAAACCGTCCGACCGATGATATTTCATGATATCTCATCGGGATCCAGCGGCGGACCCAGCCGATCCAATCGCGGGGGCTTCGAGGGGTTACGAAGGGGTTTCGAGGGCCTAGCCGACCGGAAATGCGCCAACGTTCGTAAATGGGTTAAGACGATCCCGATGCAGGGACGGCCGCCCGCCAACTTAACGACTTTCCGCGTGGCCGAGCGGCTAGGAGGGGTTAAGCGAGAAGATCTAGGCTAGGCGAGGGGGTACGCGCGAGCGGATCGAAGCTGGTTTGAAGCTGGATCGAAGGTGGATCGGGTTCCGCGGCAACGCGAACGGTTAATGGTGGATCGAAGGAGGAAGAAAACGGCTCGTTGCGATCCGGAACGACCGGAGGGGTTATACCGAGGCTGAACGATAGCGAGGCTGGAATAAGTACCGCTCTCGGAGAAAGCCCCGTGCCTCCCATCCCTCTCTTTCCATCGGATACGGGAATTGGATGTTCGGGGATAGAGGATGGAATCGACGGGCTCTCTCAAACAATTCTTCACCGTGTATTGACCGTGGGTAAATCAATCAGAGACAGTAGTTTTGACCTTTACGATCAGATTCCGGCCGGTTGCGTCGGCTGCCGTGCAGAAAGGGGTTGGGCAGCCGGACGAACGAGCTTTTCTGGGGACAAGATGAAGAAGAAGGGGGATGATAGAGGAGGAGAAGACAGCCGAGGGTACAGCGACGTTGTTTATCCGATCGCAATTACACTATCCAGGACTTCATTTCAATCGAGCCGGGGCCGCACGGCGAAAATCTTTTACGGGCGATTTAAGTTGTCCCGAGCAAGAGGTTCCAGCGAACAAGAAACGGATTCTTCCGGAGCAATTCCGCACGGCTCACGGGGAACGGGTAACTCGGTTATCCGGTATAAATGGCAAATTCGCTGTTCGATGTACGCAAGGAATATCGGCGACACAGGGTGCGAGGGGTTGCGAGGGGGGACGTGGAAAATTTATTAGCCCCACTCGGCGTACAGATGTTTTATCGGGCTCTTTTTATTGGACCGGGCCAGTTGTTCGAATTTATTCCGTGTTCCGTCCAACTTTTCGCCCACCACCGATCCTTCCCCCGACCTCACCACCCACCCCTCTTTGTAACTTCAAATTAGCAAAAGGGACTATTTGTGATACTTGGGTGCATGCCTTGCATAGGGTAAATCCGGGAGACGCGGTCGACCTAATATAAAATGTCTATTAAAACTAATATAGATTTTACTTTTTTTATCAGAACAAACCTATAAGTTCAGAATTTTATGCTGATTCAGAAAAACTGGTCGATATTTGCTTTAAGACAATATTTACTGTAAATCGGGTTGAAAACTGAAGTCAAGACATCTGACCACCTCTCCCGAGGTGCCGGGAGAAATGGTTTTCGTCGCGGGCAGAGACCATTTACATAATTATTCATGGAAAATTAACAAAGGATAATGCAAAATTATTTATGACTGAATACGACTACAGATTCATTGATATTTAATTTGTTTGCGCTAAACAAGTACAGAACACATCAAAGAGAAAGTGAACTACCTACTGGTGATTAGCAAGGCAAATGAATACAAAAGCGAATAAATAAACTAAATAAACAAAAATAATAATAATATAATAATAAAAATAAAAAAATAAACAAAAATATAAAAAAAATTATAACTCGACCATCTCACCTTTCTGCAGCGAGAGATGGTCTTCTCGTTAGCTTGTAGAGGAAGAGTTAATATGGCCAAATACTTTGGCTGCATTGTCCCTGAATATCTCTACTATCTTATTATCCCAAACACTAAACGAAAATAAATTTAAAAGTATATTTTAAAAAACGATTCTGTACACCGCTGTTTGACAAAAGAGGTTACATGTAACCTCAATTTACCTTTTATAGCCTATAAATCCAGAAAAACAGAAGGAAGTGAAATGGCGCTATTCATTCAACTGTTTGGCTTCTAGAGAAGTAATTGGTCTGCACTTTAACGCATTTTTACGGATAGAGTCTGAAATATACCGACTGGACCAATTCTCCGGCCCGACCGCGTCTCCCGGATTTACCCCACACATGTGCCAGAGATTGTCTAACCACTTGAAAATTTGATAAAATTCTTGTGGACATTTTATCCATCTATCTTTCCCCGGAGGCAATTTCGATGAATCGCATGATTCTGGCATGCTCACGATGATTCGACTGTTCGACGTCGACCTAAGCGCAACTCCTCATAAAGAATCTCGCTCTGTTCGAAATTCTTTAAATTATACCGCCCAGTTTCGTAATCACCCCCGAGAAGATTTCACTTCGATCGCGTCAGTAGATCTGGCTTTGAATATCCTAAGCAGAGCCCGTGTAACTTCTACGGAAGAGCGTGTCTTTTCAGCCGCCAACAAGGGAACCTCTCGGTTCTCTGGCTTTTGTCCTACTTTACTTATTATCCAAATTCTGAGCAACTTTTGCAAAAGAGTATCTACTTCCTTGGTGCCGCGGGATCCTCCTTCCTTTTATCCCGATTTTCCCCACACCTTGCGAGCAACTTTCGCGGAAGAATATCCCCCACCTCGTGTTCCAGCGAATTTCCCCGGGCCCCCGGTGCGCGCGCACGGCCAGCCGTCCAGATTTTAAATTATTAGCTTCCGCACGGTCCAAGTTCGGCCACGGTGGCGGGCAGGCCGGTAAAAAGCGCATAACCGATGCAAGGTGCGACCAATCATTCTCGGGGGTCGAGAAGGCGAAAGAAATTGCCGGGCAAGCCGGTGTGCACGCGTTTCTCGAGGAACTCGTGGCCTTGGAGCACCTGCTGCTCTGTTATACGACGCTCCTTTCTCTGCACAACTCTTCACCCCTTCCTCCCCGGGTTTGCCAGCTTCGTTTCCCACCCTGGCCGCCTCTCGCCGCCGTTTTCCTGCTCGTTGCGCGTTGCCGCCTGCCCGTAGCACTTAAATATTTCCAAAGAACGCCGACCCCGGCGCAACTTCGCCCGAGCTACCGGGGAAGGGAACTTTTGGCACCGCGAGAGCCCGGGGAAATTTACCAGTTTCCCTTGCCCAAGTAGTTATCACTCCGCTGGCACCGGCCACCCCCCTGTTCCCCGACCAACGCACCCCTCCTTCTGTACATAATACCAGGAGGCCGCGGGCCAGATGGCGGTCGCATTAAAAACTTTTTCTGATCATGATTTTCCAATTTCAATGGTCGGACACGTGCCCGCGGCGATTACGTGCCCCGAAGCCCGTGCAGTTTTATGTCTTTTTGAGGCGGATTAACGGCGCGCGCGAGTAATTCGCACGTGGCAGGCTCACCCCTCGTGCGAATCACTCTTGACCCCCATATGCAGGGTGATTATGGACGATAGAATGGACTGTGGCTCTTTTTTTTTTGCGGAGGTAGAAAAAAATAGGGGTAGAGGGTAATGCTGCACCGTTTAGCAAATCTACCCTCCTATACTTCCTTCCAAACGACGCACAGTGTCGCGGTACGTGTCCAAAAAGCAAAAATTTGAGTTTTTGAATTTTGTATTTCATTTCATGGAATTGATAGTAAACAGTCCTCCGATATAAGAACATCGTAACTTAGTAGCATAAATAACGGATTTAAGGTTAGTAATTACATTCAAAGTCGAAGAACCAAACGCAAGCTGCCACAGACTACACATAGGTAATAGTTACCCACTGTATTTTTGTTGTATTTATAAGTTATTTTCTTTTCTTTTCTTTTTAAATAAGCAAAATATATCCCTTTAATTTTATTAATTAAAAATTATTGCATTGAAAGATATGGATATGTACCAGTGGCTCAAATAATTACTTTTTTGTCGCATTTTCTAAATTTTGGAGAGAATTAAAAAGAAACGAAACATAGGTTCATTCATTTTTTTACTATAATTAGTTCTTCTTCGGCTCTTTAATTTGGTATAAATTTTATCTGCTCCCAAGTGCTCCCACATAAGAAAAAATACACACAATAAAACGAAAAAACTAGGCAAATCTGTGCTCGAATATTTATTTTTAAAAGACACTGAGCTTTGAATTCCTCCATATTCAACTGATAGTGATGAAGATGTATAATAAGAATAAATAATTTAAAATTTATTACCAATACGAATTTTTAAAAAAAATAATTAAATTTTTTTATAATTGTTTCATATGTTTGTTATTAATTTGTGTATAAATGTATTTAAAACAATATATATTTTATTTGTTTTGCTTTCATTATGTTCAAAAATAAATTTTAATGAATTACTCTATGTATGTTAAAAAATTAATTGTTTTGGTTACAAATATGATTAACACATCAATTACGTATAAATAACTGTAGCTTAATGGAAAATTTATTTTTGATTTTTTTCCCTATACACTCGTTACACTGTGCGACGCACCGATACATCCACAAATCAACCGTGAATCGAATTTTCGCGGGGACGATCAGCGAGCACAAACGATCCGTGAAAAATAAAAATGATCGATTCGACGTGCCACTCCTCCGTGAGCCACGATTCTGTTACCAACCACCCTCGCGAAAAGTGCGATTATCGCGCGATCGATTGACAAGTATATTGTCAACTCTCCGTCCAGGGAGTCACGGTTTTTTCTATCATTTCCGGGCCCGTTTCACCGTGGAGTTTTCCCAGCGCGTGGACCAGTTTATCGGCCATCGTTCCAGGGAAACGCGCGTTTCATTAGCGAGTAATTGTTCATCGAATTATTCGGAGAAGTGGCGAGGGAAAAATGCCGCGGCCGGAGGGAGAGAGAGGCAGCGGCCGCTCTAACGAAGCACAACAGCAACAACAACGGGGCGGCAGCGGGGCGAGTTAGTGTCGCTTTGTTACAATTATCGTTCGCCGCGCGGCAGGATATTTAATCAAAACGTAATTGGGATTAATTAAGCCGTAGGATAATAACGAATAATATAGATAGAGGCCTCTTATTAGAGAGGCGGCGCAGGCCGATGCGCCTGCCGGCCGTCTACGAAATTATGCCCTCCGGCGGGGGAGGCGGCCGCGGAGGATTTTTTACGACACGCAATTACGGTAGGTCGCGCGCGAAACGCCGGTTATAAATCCCGCAAATGGAAATAGTTGCCGCGGCTCACCCCTGCCCCGGAATTAAATCGACCGGCGACATTTCGAACTGTTTAAGTACAATGGGACACGAATCGCAATTCCGAGTGACAGCCACGCCAGCGGTTAGCCAGATAAATGCAGCGCTGCAACCCTCCCCCGGTGCAGTTCCGCGCGCTTGCACCCGCGATATGCTCGACGCCCCGGTTGAAATTCGTATCGCCGTGCGTTTAGTTAAACGATCCCAACCTTTTCTCTATTTCTTTCTGAGGCCTGGAAATTACGCGGCCTCGCGTGACTCGCGAATTGTTATTACCTACGCTGGCTTCCTGTGGAAGCTTCGGTTATCGGGTTCTGCAATAATGGCGGATGTAGAATCGCATCTGCCGCGATGCTTTACCGATTGCACAGTAGGGGAGACCGGGCCTGGGTGTCTCAAGGGGTAGGTTGACTAATTGTTAATAACTTTGCACCGACATATGCTCTACTGCGGAAACATTCACTGTAGAAAGAAGTCACTTCTACTATGCCATGCATTTATGTTCGACCCCGCGATCGCACGTTTTTTTAACAGTTATCAGCGTTTATCGAAAAATTCACTACGCAAATAAATATTTTTTCTTAATGATTTTATTTTTCACGCTCTATATAGTGACAATAGAATAAATGTTAAGGGACTATTTTAAAGTTTGTTTATTAGACGATCTTTTGACACAGTATTTTTGTTTATACATAAATAATTTAACGTTACATAGATTATTGATGTCGGGGCTGGTTGAGTACTTAATACCGTTAATAAGGTTCAAATTGTTATTTTGTTATTCATAAAGCGATTTTCATTTTTTGTCTAAATTTCACTATGTTGTAAATACATTATAATTAATGTTTACGTTGAAAAAATTTTCAGCTTATTATTAAAATATGAAAGAAAGAAATTAATAATGAAATAATTTTATAATGAAACATCTATGAAATATCTTTTGACATTGTATTATTTTATCACCACTGAGATAAGGTACTAATAACATTTTCTTAACTGATTGTACCTACATATAGTCAACCTACCCCATACTGTAAGTCAACCAACCCCGATCATGGGGTGGTTGACCAGCATGGAAGGTGTTAGAAAAACATTAAAACACTTTAATTGTTGTCACATTGAGTCAACATTAATAATTGAATCAGATAGCCAAATGTATGCCCAATCAAATATACTAACCGGTTTAATGATATTTCGCCGACATAATTTATTAAAAATCAGAAACTGAAAAACTGGCCTACCAGCCCCGGTCTCCCTTAATTTTGACGCCGCGCGTGTTTCGCTAATTCTTCCCAGTATCACAATTCAGATTATTCAGATATTCACAGTTGGGCTTGCCGTTTCAAGAATACATTGGTGGCCACGTGTGAAGGTTTTCGCAACGTCCCGTGAATCAAATCCCTCGGCTATCTCGATGAAAGCCGTACCTACGTGTCGAAGATTTTTATCAACGCTTCCTGCCGAGCTTCGCCAACGGGTGTAACTGGCTGACAGTCATTTCCATTCGGAGAAAAGGACGTTGCGTGCTAGCCACGTTCCCGGGGAGCAAGGAAAAGTATTTCTTTCCGTATTACTGTATCTGCCACGCGATCATTCTTCGGCCTAGGGATTAATGGCGGAAAACGAGCACGGTGGTGCCCGACCTGCACCGGGGAAAAATGTAAAGACACGCGCGCCTATCGAGCTACGGGATGATGACTTACAAGTCACGGCAGCCTCGATTCCAGTTACAATTTTACGATCGGGGATTCCAGCAGCGTGCAGAGCAGGGGCGAGAGCTGGATCTTCCGACGGGGAATAGGAGCAGCTCCTTCGCGTATCCGGTAATAACGATAAATAATCGTAAAAATCCACTATCGTTCACGGTTGGTTAACCCCGCCTCTTCCCGTCGACGGAGGGCAAAAGCAGCCTCCTAAGAATTCAATGCGCGGCCCTGTCTAATAAATATTTCTTTCCCGACCCGCGACACACGTACATACACCGACGCGCGCACGCGAGAACTCCCCTTTCTGCTCGCGCTGAGATACGTACGTTCTATCATATAAAAGAAGATATACTCGAACGGGAGAACGTTACACCGCCACGTCCTCTCATGGCGCAGAGTTACGTAGAAAAGTTTCGTGCTGCAGCTCGACGAGGGGGATGGTTCCCAAGATTTCGGCGCTGCTAAAATGCCAGCGGTAGAGGAAGGGGCGGTTGGAATAGAACGTCGTTCCGTTATCTTGGTCACGTCTCGTCTGGACCCCGTGGGCGCGCTTCCGCCGTGGAAAAGAGATACTCGAATATTTGTTGGCCAGGCGAATCTCCCGGCGATCTATAACCGCGGAATCTATATACGCGTGCACGCGTACGTGCAGCCACCGGCCAGAATATCCCCGAGATGCATTACCCTTGCGCGCCGCTTTTAAATCACCCGTAATTTCGTTCCGAAATTCCGCCACCGGCCCTCCCTGAGCTCACGCCAGAGGATGTTACACTTTCGCCCCGGTGACACGGGTCTCCGTGGCTCGCCAGCCACGATATTATCATCCGCCTTGCGTTCCTTCCTTCCCCTCGTTCGTTAAAATTCATGGTGTTCCCTCGCGGAGGAAGCGGCCCCCCCCCCTCTCTCTCTCTCTCTCTCTCTCTCTCTCTCTAGCGCGAAAAATACATGGGACCCCCCGGTAGAGCCTCCAAAGTGAAAGACCGACCGATATCGAGGAGAGGGCCTTTTCACGCCGATTACCAATGATGGACGCTCGTCTCGCGATCGTCGGAAATATTAAGGAGAGGTAGCCCCCGGACGGAAGATAAATCGCCTCGAGTGGGACGTTTTTATACCAGACAGACTCGTCGGCGGAGGAGGGCCCCGATATAAAGGATTTAATTGATTTCGTTCCTTCCGCCGCGGCTTCATCAATCTTGCCCGGCGATACGCCACGAATATATCCGTTATCTCCGGCACCAGATAATCGGTAGTTGCGTAAAATGATTAACCGCTACCCATTACTCATCGAATCGTTCCCCTCTGCCCGCGGGTTACGCACCAATCTCAGCCCACGAACGTCCGCGCACTTTCACCGAGTTTCGGGGCCCCCTCGTTTTAACGACTCGCCCCCTTCTTTCTCGCTGGATCGAGATGGGAAGCTCGAAGAGGCACGGGTCGCCGGAAAATTCAGCGGCGGCGGTTAAATCTACGAAATTCCCCGGCACCTGTCAGAGGGCGCCAGAAATAAAGCGAAGTGGCCAGAAGGGGTCCAGCGACGAAAACACAGGGCGTGTACGTTACGACCGAGGAAAAGTTGAATCGTTCCGCTGATGGAATAAGTAGCGGGGCAATTTAGCTCGCGGGAGAATCCGGGAGAGATCGGGGAAGACGGAAAAACAGGGGGTCGGAGATGAAGATAGGCAGGCGAAGATGGGCGGATAGAGCGAGATGGTGGAAGGCAGAGACTCGACGGAACTTATAATGGAATCATCTTGCTGGCCCGACCTTACCTAAGGAAGCCGTGGGTCCGCGGAGAGAGCCCATAGAAAACTAGTTCCCTGTAATTCCTCCTTTGATGGGGAAGCGACTGCATCCACCGCCCCTCGACCCTCCCGCCCGTCTCCTTGCGGATGCCCCCGACACACGGTGGATATGCTGGCCGAATGGGATCGCGCTCGACCGTAAACTTGACACAATTGTACCTCTGGACGTAACTCGGGATTAGCACAATGGCCCCGGGTTAGGGTCTGGCTCTCTCTCTCTCTCTCTCTCTCTCTCTCTCTCTCTCTCTCTCTCTCTCTCTCTCTCTCTCTCTCTCTCTCTCTCTCTCTCTCTCTCTCTCTCGCGTCTCCCTTATTTCTTCGTGCTGCCGTCGCCAGGCCGACCGGCGACTTGGTTACGCTCCGCTCGCAGCGAATCCACCCCGGCGCGCGTATATACATACGCGAATCCCGGAGCGAAAGCTGCTCGAGGGACACGATGGGAGGAAGAACGCTGGAGAATCGAGTGCTCGACGGCTATTTGCAGTTTTCGATTTCGCGCTGGTCCACGGACGAGCGGAGGAAATGGAACGGCCACCTAGCATTCCAGCCATCTAATAAAACCGTGTCGAGGAGCCGAACGAGACGTACGGTCGTGGAACGAGGCGCGCCCGTTTCTACCGACGTCCTCGCCGAATGGAATCGCCCAGCACACGTGCGCGAGCCGTGGGCCCAGGCTCCGCTAAACACGGAGGCCTTGGAGAGAAGAATTCCGAGAAAAGGGCACAATAAGATGCTGGAGAGATACACCGGCCGAAGAATGGGGGAGATAGATGCGCGGATAAAGGGAGATGGACACTGATACGCCGTGAAGGGTGGAGGGTTGGTGGGACAGCGAGGGGACGGATGCGCGCGAGCACGGAGATAAATGGAGGTAAAACTGGCATGACAAAGAAGACGCGCCCCGTCCCCCGGGGAGGGGGACGGGGACGAGAAGGAGAGCACGGGGAGGGAAGGTGGGGCCGTATTGAATCGGTTCATAGGTGTACAGCCGACCACCATTATTTTCGTCGCGCATTCTGGTCCCATTGTATCGGGGCGTGAGGCTGTAGAGTGAGCATCTGCCTCCCTCAGCTTCCCTCCGCTTTGCCGCGACACGCCGGCTGCTCCGTGCCGCATCCGAGCCACTCGAACCTGCTTTTCGCCCAGTCATCCATCGGCCGCGAAATATTGGCGCAGTGGGGCTCCTTTCTCCGCCCCGTCAAAAGGGAACGACACGAACCTTCCACGGAGCCTTTCATCGCGCGTAAACATCGAAATCGCCGGAACACGCTGGCCCAGACCGACTCGACGAACCGATTTCCCCGTGAAAATCCGTTCGTGAAAAATACAAATCTGCCGGTGGATCGTACGGGGCAAAATGCGTTACGGGCCGCTAAAACGCGGCGCGATTAAGAACGACGTAAATCGGCTACGCTGTCGTAAAACCATGCTCCTGCAGTTTCAAGCGCGACACCACGGTGATACATTTTAACCGATGCTTAATTAAGCTAGCCTCGCGAGGCTAGCGGAGTACGTATCGCGTTTGGAGATGACGGACCGATGAGGAACGACTGAAGACAAGATAAAAACCGTCCCCCATTAGCGCGTGTGCTCGGGGTAAATACGTAAACCGTGAGGATTTATCGCTTTCATAAAATTCCCCCAGGCCGGGTCAAGAGTTAATTTCCCCGGGCATCGACAAAAACTTAACTCGAACTCGACGAGAAGAAGCGCTCCCTTTTTCCTCGTCCAGCAACGTCCAGCGGACTCCGTAAAGTCGGGATGGGAAAAACCGTCGAGTAAATTGTCCATTTCCCACCGCTGTCGCGAGGACTACTGGCGTATAATGATAAATTCAAGGACACTTCGCAAACGCTATTGAAACACTCGAAGAGGACCGCGAGGCATCCCCCCAAAAAAAGATGCAATTTTCGAGACAGAATGCTAGAATCTTGGTATCCATCAAAAACTATGCATATCTACTTTAGTTAATAGTATCGTCGTTGTTGAGCAAGGCGCAAGACGAGGGAGCACCCTTTGAAATGGCAGCTTGTCGTCCCCAAAATGAGTTAAGAAGTCTCATTAAGCCACCATGCGATACGTCAATTACTACACGATAATAACGCCCATCGTTACGATGCTGCCTGGATGATTACGTTAAGTAAACTATCGCGTAACAGGATCTCACCTTCGTTGTCTCGGCGGAGCGTTCAGCGCGTGGAACAATAGCGATTTTTTCCCGTCCCTGGGCGTTGGTCCCTTTAGACACACGACCGGTATCGCTATGAGACAAAGAAAAGTAATTTCGCGAGCGCGATGTCCTTCCGCCAGAGCGCAAAGCGTCGCGAAGTCCCGCAGGAAATTCGAGCAGAGACAGGGAACGCTGTCCTCCGTTGCAACCCTTTTGTTCCTCACGGTAACGTTAAAATTTACTTGTTGCTTACAGCCGACGTCATTTCTATTCCTATTAATTAATGTAATTTCAAAGCGCACGTATATTCCTGGGATCGTTGATGATTGTGTTGCAAAAGAAAGGGGATCTCCCAGCGAGTAAAGTTCCTTGAAGCTTGAATTGCAATGTTCTATCTACGGCGCAGCTAGGTAGCTTAGATAGCGGTCTGAGAATGCACTGATAGAGACACTCATTTTCTGATTGCCATCTAACGAATCCGACTTTCCTCGTAAAGTGACTCAGGCGTTGTACCTATAAATGGCAAGTATATCTGTCGATATCTCTGATCTTTAATTAATCAGTGGATCAATTAAGATGGGCGGTTGGTAATCAGTAGCTTATGAAGGCGAGGAATAAGTTGAAATGAGGCAATCAGGTATTTAGATAACAGAGTTTCAAGAAGAGCGTGATTCACGCGCCGATATTTTACACATCCAACAATCCCAGCCCCATTTCTGGCTTTCCGGAGCTGGAATCGTTACCAGCGACGAGAAAAACATCGTGAATAATTCCTGAGGAACGAGTGCTTCATTCGCACGATTCATTAAATATTTGCGCTCCCTTGTACTCGAAATAATCGAACGGGGTTGTTTTAAATAAAACGCAGCACGATGGAGAGCGGCTCGTTTCGCCCGGCCGGAACGTATTTCCGTTTATTAATTAAAACGCCACCGTCGAATGGCGGCTCTCTCCGTTCCGTTCGTCCGGGATCCGCGTAAACAGAGAACAGTTTCTGGCCCCGGAGACGGCGCGGCAGTTTCATTTCGCACTTTGCTCCCTCCCCTCGATAGAGCCGGCCAACTTTGGCTTGAATTTAGCTGGAAAAAACCAATCGAACGTCCCCCAAGCCGCCTTTATGCGCGCCTTTGTAAATTTGTCCGTTGAAAGTCCGTCTCCAGAGAAGGCGGGAACGTGTCGGAACTATCAAAGCGGGGAGTAATCGATTGCAGTGGCCCCGCGCGACGTTTCCACCCCCGCCTGGACATCCGTCCGCGCGAAGGGAAACCCCTTTTCACTTTCCACGGTTCGTACGTCTCGGGAGAAGCCATTTCTCTTCCAGCCAAGTCCGCCGCGTAATTAATCCCGCCAGAAGGCTGACAAAACCCACGAAAAGGCTGATCAGAGGACTCCCACAGCGAAACGAGTGGACCCACTTAATGACCCGGCAGATGAGCTGTAGCCCCGAAGAAAACAATTAACACGAAGGTGTGACGGACGCGGGGCTGTAAATTATCAATTCTCTGGCGGCGTTCGGCGTCTTTTACAGGAATTACACGGTGGTGTTAATGTCCCATCGAGCTGGATGATAGCTCCCTGTAAGATTCTTTGAAGAGGACTCCGTTTGCTGAATACATTAACGGGCATAATGGACAAGCATCTACTACGAGAGAAACGGTTTCTATGTTGGGACCATTCCTCATACTCATATCAACCGCCAAAGGAGCCGAGGCAATTAAAGAAGACGCACTTCCTTCCACCCCGTGCACGCCTCCGCGATATTCTCATTGTATTCTGATTATGTTAGGCGAAACGTATACAGCTGTAATTGCCGCGCCGCCGAGGACCCGACGCTTTTGTTTCCAGGTGCCACGGCGTTGAATCTCGCAAGGCTGGCGATTAACTTCGTACGGTCACCAGAGTCGAAAGCGCTCCGAGGCTGAGTGGAGACGATTATTAAAAGGGGAAGGGAAAAGAGGAGGCCCGGGTCCCTGATGGAACAGAGACACGCACGCCGGGGCCCCAGAACTGGAACGAACGGAATGAAAATTACACGGTAGATTTAATAAAGCGAGGATCATACGGGGATCCGCGCGTAATTTCGTGCGCAGCCTCCGAGCCTCTAATGACGGCTCCGACCCACGGGAGCAAGCATCGCGTTCGGATTTTTCACCTCCGCCTTTGGCGTCGTTTCTCGTTCTAACCGCCGTCAGCTCCGAAACCTTACCTGTCCGGTACGTCCCTCGGGAGAGGCTATTTTCCCGCCGTTAATTCGTACCGGGCGAGCGACTACTCCGATTCATTCTCCTGCCCGGCCTGCCCTTTCCCGTCTCCCCCCCCCCCCCCCCTCTCCCTCCCTCCTTATTCGATTACACAAACCCGCAAATTATCGAATGCTCGACGCGCCGGCCCGTTTCCATCGAGTCTCCTATTGTGCGCGGTGCACGCGCGATGGAAGCTTTGAATATCAATAAGCCGCGTCCGGGATAACGGAGGAAAAATTGTACAGTGCCGGTCAGACTGTCGTGTCGCTGCGAGTGCCCCGTTTCCAACTCGCGCCGTATTGCACCGTATTCAAGCGGCTCGATTTTACGGTTCGGTGACCTCCGCTGCACTTTGCTTATGGGAACGCTAAGTACACGTTACATTCCCTTATTGTCCCTTTTCTACCTTACCGGTGTGTTTTCTTTCCGCTTGCTATCGTACAACGGCGGGCAGCCTACCTCAAAGCGGACGGGAAGGGTCCTCTACCCGAGACCAATCACTTCTCAACGGCGCACAAGATCCGAAATCCAAAGTTTCCCCGCGCCCCGCCCAGCTTTCCCCGTCACGCTCGATACTCCCCATTCCACGTCTCGTTACGCCGTCATTGTTCGGGTCTGAAAACGAAGATGTTATGATAGGCCGGCGCGGACCGTTTTGCGGATTCCCTGTTCGAGGGGAAGAATGGGAGGAAACGGCGAGGCCGCAGAGACACGACGAGGCCCCGGCCTCTGGCACGGCCGCGTTCGATCCCTCTCACGGTTATCTACCCCTGAATGGACCGGACAGGGAGGAGGCTGGGGATCCTGCCTTTGCCGTTTTGCTCTTTTGAGAAAGGCTCGCCGGGACAGGCTGACACTACGATGACAGGTAGAGTGGCCGGGCAATTGAAATAACAAGGGAACGTTAAAGAGGAAGCGTTGCCACGGTGGAAAACGACGACCCAGAAGGGAAGGGAGCGCTGGTCTCGGCTGGCCTGTCTGTCTGAATCCCGAAAAACTTTCCGAATGAAAAGGAATCCGGCCGCGATGCTCCGTGGCATTCGTCTTCCGTCCTAGATCCGACGAATTGCAAAGCGCCCTGAAAAATTGTCCTTTTCAAACTCGTCGCCGAGCCGTAACAATGCACGCCCGTGCTCGCCCGCGCGATCTCCCTCTCGCCCCGCGGCACCCGTCCTAACCCCCCGTCGGATATTATCGTTCCTTCCGTATGAATTAAATGGACGGGCTTCGTGAAAGCTCGTAAATAATTCAGGACTACAGACGGTGGGGCCGCGTCGATACCCAGCTTCAAGGGTTTCCGCGGAAAATCTTGAACAGGTACGGGAGCCACTTTTTCCCCTGGAATCTTGTTCCGAGGGTATCCCGCCCGCATTTCTGCGATATTCAACCAGAGGCTGTTCAATAAGCAAAGACACGGACGCGGCAAAAGGGCTGCGGGACGTCGACCTAACGAGCCTTGGATATTCTGCGTCAATGTCGCCGGAATTCGTGCATCTGCTATAGAAATGCAGGATGGAGGGAAAATGCGTTGTTACGCTTTTCAGCGCCGAGAGGGTCACGGAGACTTTCCATCGAGAAGCTTAAGGGGTTATACTTAGTCAGACGGCCGAAAAATGCGAATGATTGGGAATTTTTTTTGAAGAAGTGGAAGCATATATTTTTACAGAGCTATTTGCACTTAAAAGAGCAACATTTAAAGAACATTTGGTAATTTCTTTGTAAAAAAATATTTACGTTTCTAATAAAATTGCAACCGACTTCCAAGAAGCCTTTTTAAAAAGTTGTTTTGGGGTGAGCAGTTGAGCACTGCCATTCGGAACCAGATTATATAAAATCAAAAAACAAAAAAGATTTCGATAGTATGTTAATATCTCCTCTGATTCACGGAGGGAATTTCCGAAATATTAATTTAAAACAAAATGGCTTCTATTTAATGTTGAAATATTTTGGAAATTCTCTCCGCGACTCAGAGGATACATTAATACACTAACGAAATCTTTTTCGTTTTTTGATTTTAGATAATCTGGTTCCGAATGGCAGTGCTCACCCCAAAACAACTTCTTAAAAAGGCTTCTTTTTTCTACAAAAAAATTACCAAATGTTCTTTAAATGTTATTCTTTTAAGTGCAAATAGTTTTGTAAAAATATATGCTTCTGCTTTTTCAAAAAAAAAAAATCAAATCACCTCTTTTCAGTCTCCTAACTAGGTATAACCCCTTAATGGATGGAAATCTGGATTCTCGAATGCAGCTCCTGGAAATCGAATTTTGTGAGAGTTGAAAGTAAGGGGTAGTGTGGCAGACGTTTACCCTTTACGAAGGCTGCATCGAAAAACAAACGTAGCTCGTCAAAATTCACCCACACATTTCCCAACTTTCCCTCAATTGTGTTTTTGTTAATCGACCAGCTCTCGGGTTTCTGTTATTTTTCAGTTATCCTTCCATGTTTCCAGAGACAGATATCAATCGACGTTAAATATCGCCGATTTTCAGTGGAAACAGAAGCAGACGGTGGCCCAGCGTTTCCCAGACCCCCTGATATCGAACAGGTCCGCAAAAAACTCCAGGGTCATCGCGAAAAAAATGACCGTCCACCCCCTCGGATATCCCCCCTCGCCGCCTGTTCCCTGTCAATCCCGCGGACGCCCGTTGCACGCGACCGTTCACTGTGGCCATTAATCAGACAGAATGGAAAAATCTACGAGCGGCGCCGGTGAAAAACGAAAAAGTAATTAACGCCAAGGGCGAGCTCGCGTTTGCCTCGCTCGCGGCGAACTGCAAAATCATCGAGCGGCGAGACGCGGAGGCCGGTGAAAAGGGCTCGAAAGCCGAAAAACCCTTGGTTACGTGGAGGCGCGAAAGCCACCAGTCATGAACCGGCGCGTTGACGCGGAGTCGTAGACCGTTCGGAAATCTCTCTCCCCATAGAAATCGGCGCTCGGGTTTGTCCCTCATTGTCGAGGTTGTTCGGTTACAACGTAACACCGTGACAAATTTGCCGCTGGTACCGCGTATAATTGCCTTCGCTCCTCTCCTTTTCAGAGACGTCGACCCCTTCTCACCGCCCCTCAACTAAGTTGGCTTTGTGTCGGCCGCGGAAAATATTCCCGGGGCACACGGCGGACGCATAATCTCTCGCCTGTACGGCCAGTCATGGATCCAGTTTCCCGGCCGACGTCGTTAAATCAGCCATATGCTTAAGTCTGGTCACGTTCGCGCGATTCCGTCTGATAAATTGATTGCGTTTCGGGATTCTCCACGGTGTCGCGCAGCTGTTGGCGCAGCCCCGGCCCAATTTACAGGGGTGCGGGAGGCAGCGCGGCCTCACCCCCATGGCATTCTGCGTGGAAGAAATATAGCGAGATAGGGTGGTTGTTTTTAGCGACAAATCATGAGCTTCGGTTTGCTATTTCTAAGCATCGTCGCAGCTGGGGAATACACATAGGTAGAGATTCCTATAAGAAACGTGGTAAATGGCGATGGCAGGTAATCTCCGTGTTATTAACGCTTGTATCTCGCGCGGCTCCGCTCTTCCCGCCCCGTCTTGCGTGGAATTTAAATGGAAATTACGTTTAGGAATCGCGACGAATTTGTTAACGCTCTTCAAGTCCAAGTCTGACTGTGGCTCCGCTCGCGTGGAAAGGTAACAGGGTCTTATCTTTTTGACGTCGCGAGTCGCCTGTACGATATCTCCAAATAAGCTGCTTGCTTTCGGGGAGAAGACCGCGGTAAGAAAAACCGTGTATTTTCTCCGTCGAGATCACGTACGTCGAGGTTTCAAAGTAAATAGCACGGTGTATTTTCATCTTCATGGTATTGTAGCCCGTGATACGAGAAACCCGGCCCGCGACGCGGGCGAACGGTAACTTTTGTATCGAGGAGAAGCGTAACCAGACGGCGGCTAATTCGAAACGCTCGCTCGCGGAAAATTATTCCGCGGCGCGCGCTCTGCGAGAATGTTTTCGTTTCATAAATAAAACGGAGCCGGGTGGGTATCTGGCTGCAGCGGGGCCACGATAGAACGGGTCGAGTTTACACTCATAACATCTGAAAGTTTGCGCCGGTGGCCGCGTTTAAGGTCAGTCTGTTATTTCCGGTGGCCGCGTTGCTCTTTCGCGCGGTTCCGTTTCCTTGGGCGTTCTCTCCCCACAACGTCCTCCTTAAATAAACCATGTTTCGCCTCTTCGACGTCCGACAACGGCTCGACCGGGGCACCAAGAACTTCAGTCCAGTTTTCGGGTGACGTATAAAAGAGGGGGTGGATTGAAAGGGAATTGCTGGTCGGCGTCGAGGGCGGCGGTGCCAACGCGGGGCGTATCGATTTACACACGGCCATGAATCTACTAAAATTCCAGTCCCTTCTGGTGAGTCATATCCGATCCTTTGCATTAAGCGAACAACACGCGAGGGGAAAAGCGCAGTAAAACGGGGATCCGCGCGGAGCGCTTCGTAAGAACGCCGACGATGGGGCGGGGGCGGAGGGGGTTGAAAAAAAAGTAATCAACGTAACCATATTTTACGGAACCTGTATACACACCCGCCGTATTACGCCGGCCATGATAAAAATACAACGGACGGTACTGTGAGAAATTTCACCGGGAAGGGAGAAAAAACGGTCGGATATAATATTTTTCTCCGCGCCGGAATAAACATTCTGTAATCCCCGTGACGTGCTCGTCCGGTAATGATTAAAACGGCCGGGGTCAAAGGAAGAATTTTTAGGGACGGGGATGAAAAATTGTCGCCCAGAGACTGTAAACCAACGGCGGCGAGAAATGCCGCGGCGGTGGAAGTGCATTAGATGTCAGAGGTGGAAAATATATGCGGAGAATGCTTCGCGCGGGAGTTAAGAAATTTCATGGATTTGTTCAGCGAATCGATAGCTAAGAGAGGAGTAACCTGGAAACTTCGTTCCTCCGTAATTCGAAGCACTAGAGAAGCCTAACGCGAAAGGAGAGTAATGGAGATTGTAACTAATAAAAGAAGAAGCAGCCGGGCGAAGCCGGAGAGGAAGTTCGATAAGATAAAAAGCATGAAGCGCGTATTAAAAGTGGAAGTAGCTCTTAAGTAAGGCGCAAGGAGCTCTCGGTGATGACGAAGTTAGGCGGCGCGGCCGGCGCGACAGGAATCGTCGAGTGGCGAAGTGAAGAGATGCTTTTCCAAATTGACCAAACACGCCACCGAGATAAGTCTGTTAACGACTTCGCCGAAAAGCCGGCTCTGTCTTTCGCGTCACAGGCGGGGGTGGAAAAAATCACGGCGATGGCGAATAGCGTGTACAACTACGCGGCTAAAAGCGCCATAAAAATTCTCCGCTGCTCAAATATCGCGCTCGCGGATGCAGGTGCTTTCCGGGAGACGGGCGCGGCTGATAAGATTAGTGGAATTTCTGAGAACGCGCCGATGTCGTAAAGCTGCCAGCTCCACGCGCTGGGTATCGTCTAGAAGAGGTGGGGAGGATTATTATTTCATCCGCGGAGATGAAACGTTTGATCGAAGACCTCTGCTCTTTTCATTAGCGATTCGAGAGGCGGACGGAAACGCCGATCTACTCGCTAATGGGGGAGGCGAAAAACACGGGAGGGTAACGAACAGGCAAATATTGACCGTTTCTCACGATCCCCGGGCGCATTTTCCTCGATGAAGCTGGCCTTCAAACGGTGCAGGCTGTTTTGACCGTTGGAAACGAAATCGTGTTAATGGGACGTTCCATGAAACCGAATAAAATTCTTGCGGTAGAAGGTACTATATTAGAGAACTGTATCTCGGAAATTTCGAGATTCTACCGAAAGAGAAGGCCCAAGTGTGTTTCCCTATCTCTCGCACGAATTTCATAACAGTCATTGCCCCCGTGGCATAGATTCCCATTCACGCGAGGCCCACCGTCCTCGCGTAGAACGAGGAAAGAGAATCGGAGGATCGCACTCGAGATCGTCGCTCGTTATTCATCCATTCATTCAGCAGGGACGGGATTCACCGTGCGCCGAGGGTGGCTGCGGGAGGTTGCCGCGAGATCCTCGACGTCGAAAGGGAAGCGGGTATCTATGTACGCGTTTTACTTTCGCGATCCCCCGCTCCCTGTCGAAACGTCGAGAGCGGCTCGAAGAGGTTCGCGCCCGAGCAGAGGGACACCGACAGAGAAACAGGGACCCCGAGGAGAGAGCAAGAGGCGAGGGAGAGAGAGGTTTTAAAGGATCGTGGCGCACGGGGGGTTTCCTTCGTAGCTACACCCAGTTATGCGTATACCTGGCCTGGCAAAGAAGAAACGTGACTCGAGCAGGGGCATGTTCGTTAGCGCAACAAAAGACTACCTAGGTATCTCGAACAGGTGAATATTCCAGGCGGCTGTCGCGTGGATGCTCCGCGATCAACGTCGTACAGTTGCATTTATGCACGTCGAGGGTTTCCAAGTGATTCCAGGCAAAGGAGATTACAATGCCGACTAGACGAGAGGATAGACGCTGGCGAATGACGAACACAGCCTGCCGGCCTCGTAAAACACCGAGCTGACAATGAGGGGGCAGCAAGGGGTGACGATGCGGCTGCCACGGAAGTGCATTTCGACGGGGACGACGGACAATGCAACGCGCCGACACGGCGACGACTGATACGCCAATCTCAGGATGTAATACTACGGCTGTCAATACGCGGATACGCCGAGCCAGCCGTCTTTCCTGCCCCTGATTCGCGCTGACACGGAATGGCTGTCGGTATATCGCGGCAGCGCTCCCCGCTCTACGCGCGAACGCATCATTTTATTGTCTCCGATTGACGTATGGCCTTCGCGTATGGCTTTTCGCTATTCGCCCTCCCCAGATACTTTTTTTCAGCGGAACCGTATGCAGCGTTTTTTCGTCGGCGTATACGAAACAGGAGGGAATCCCCTCTGTTATGCAAATGCGCGTTGAATTAATAGATTAAAGTGGAATTTACGACGGCGTTAAGTCCGACGTACAGTTTCAAGCCGATGGGTATGGAAGAGGATAACGGCACTCGTTGTTTCTTTTTTTTTTTTAAATGTCTTCTTTATTTGTCTCTGCAGCCGGACACATTTTAGAATCTCCTCTCCTCTCTGTACAGTTCCAGGAGGGCATTCGGAACCCCACGTTTTGAGGTAACGACGCTATTCTTCCGGTGTGCGTGTAATTAAAGCCCCGGCGCGCGGTCGGGCTCTCGTGCACCACGGATCGTAAAGTTTATCGCGCAATTTGCGTAATGTGCGTAGAAACTTCTAATGAGTAAGAAGCTCGCGGGGCGCGCCAGTTTCTTTCAATTAATTCTGCAGTGGGCCCTTTGACGCCTGTGACTAAATAAATAATCGGGCGCTAAACACAACCATGATAAAAAACACGTAATGAAGGATCCGAGACGGGCGAATAAGAAGCACGAAATTCAGCCGGGGATTAATTAAGAGTGCGTTAAACTCGCGCCGCGGTGGTTTTCTCATCCTTTCAATTTTACTGCGACTGCGAGACCGCATCGTTTACAGGAAACTAGAGGACGAAGAATAGGTTTGAACGTTGCCCGTTGCATCCAGAAACCCGGGCTCTACTCGATACACGTCTCATTTCCATAACGCGGCAAAGAAAGAGCGAAAGGAACGCGGCGAGATTCGACTTTCACGGCTTTAAAGTCTGAAACGGCGCTGCGGAACACGACCACCCATCGAAGGAGAAATGGCCGGCCACAGGGAAAAGGGACGAACCGCCAGGGTACAAATCCTCTTTTAATTTCTAACGTCCCCTCGGAGCCGGGAAAACGCAAGGTCCGATGGTAATCCCATTTGTCTTCCAGATTCGGTCCAGCCGTTGTCAGGTACAAATGTAAAAGGCCGCACGAACAGGTACCGCGATCGCAGGTTCTACCTGTTCCCTGGGCAGACACCTCGAGACAGCCCCCTTTTCTTTTCCTCTTCCGTTCGACTCGCTTTCAGCCCGGATTACCAGGCGGTTTTTTCCCCCGTGGCGAAAGTTTGCAACCCGTAGAGCGGAGCGTAGCTGGCTCTCACGACGCAATTAGCAGTCGAAACACGTACATTCGCGAGGGGGTAGGAGCGAGAGAGGAGGGAGAGAGGGGATATTCGGACGATCGACGCCGGGAAAGCATTTTTCACCGGTGATCTCGCGCGGCAATTTTTATCCCGCGGACCTTTTACGGCTCCATCCGTTTGGCTGTCGCTGGAAAACACATAAATACAACGGAATTATGGCGACTAAATTACGCCGGGTACATTTAGAAGCGCGCTATGAAGTGGCTTTACGATGGGGCCGAGCCGATATATCGAATGGAAACCCATTTTTTCCCCTCCCGCTCCCCCCCCCCCCCCCCCCCGATCCACACCGACTCGTACATCATAGCCGAAATCGAAACTGACAACAGGACCCCACCGCTGAGCGTATGGCGTGTAATAAATCACGGTAAAAAGAGCACGAGCCCCTTTCCCCTCCCTGACGAAACCCTAGCTTCTCCTTTACCGTCTGCCTTTTCGGGATCTGATCTTACAAAGCACCTCTCTCTCCTCCTCGATGAAAAGACGCGGGGGTCGAGGGTCCTGTCTCTTCGCAACTAGATCCACCGACGAATATTCGAGACGCTGAAAAATAAGGCTCTCAGCGTGCGCCGCGATCTACGCGAATTTTTACAGAGTGCTCCAACGAGGAGGAATTTAAAAAAAAAAGTCCCTCTTCCATGCGTCGTTCCACGGAATCGCCAGATAAAACGATACAGCGTTCCTTCAGGACGAATATATTTTTGCGAATCACATTTTACCCTCCCGAAAAGGCGGCTCAACGACAATAACTTTCCTTGGATCCGAGTGTGAAAGTCGTGGAGTTGTGGGGGGACACAGGGTGTAGGAATAATAGTCACAGCTTCACGGATGAATCTGCGTACCGAGATCGATGGGGATTTATGAAAAAGAGAATTGCCACAAGATTCTTGGGGGTCTCGGGCTGGCCTGCCCGTAGATAGCGCTAAATTCCAAATAGATGTCCATTACCTTTTTTATGCGCCCTACAATGGCACGGTGCTTGGATTCACGCATCGTTCGACTAATATATTTTTCTCGGTAATCCCCTAAGACGGCCGGATGTCGAGGGGTTACTTCAGGGCTACAATCTGGGCCCGTATCGATGCGGCTTATCAACGGATCAGCCGCTAATGGAAACGTCCGAAACGCAGGCGTGAATGCGCTAGTTCGACGGATAAAAAGGGTCCATTCGGTCCCTTCCGCTCTTCTACTCACCCTCCACGAGGTGACCAACCGGCTCGTGGACGGGGGAACAGCTGAAACTGAAGCGTGTCACGGAAAGTTAACGCGCCTCGCCGCGTTTCTCGTGAATGGCCACCCAATGCGAACAAAAACCGGGCAGAATGGCGAAACGGAGGGGGTGGCCGCGACATTGTTGCAGAATTCTGTGGAGAGAGGGGGATCGACCGATCAATTGACTTTCCTAATTTCCTTGTACACCGCGACACAATGCGGCTTGTTGCAATATTTCGATTTCGCGTGGGGTGTCGCCCTCCTTCGGGGGATTGTTTTAGAATCGATCCACAGGCGAGGGCTCTTTTCCGAGTGGGATGAAACGACGCTGATTGGCGGTCGGGCCATGCAGTCTCGTTAGTAGATCACATAATAACAGAGAAATCACGCGGGTCAGACCAAACTGATGGCTCGAATTTCATTTTCATCCTGCTCGTTGACCCTTTCACGGGGGTCGCGACCCTCCCTAATCATCCTGGAAAATTGTTCGACGAAAACGGAGAACCAGAGTGTATCGATTTTACGGGTGAAGCGAGATTATCGCGTCAGAGAATAGGCACCGAGCTCTCGGACGGCGTAGGCAGGTGCATCGTGGGAGATGAGATCGAGGACACTTTGACGTTGAACGCGATAGGTTGTCGTGCAGATGCGCTGCGCGGCATGTATCGAATTAAGAACGGCAAGAACGCCCAGCGATTAATCGATAAAAGGTGGCGTTGTCGTTGAATGTACACGGGACACGCAATCGCAGTTATTGCTCCTTTACGTGGGCCTGGCAGGGAGCCACGCCGATAAAGGCGACTTAATTGGTAAGTGGGTGACAATCGTTGCCAGCCTGGGGGGCGAGACTCGGGCGATCAATAGGGTTTTCTAATTTCACTGGACGACAGCAGGCCTGGCTTGGCCGCCTCGATGACAAATTTAACGCGTAATACCCCGCGTATGTATACTTTCATCCTCGGTCCATATGCTCCCGCAAACCCGCCCGCCGAAGATGACCCCATTCACGGCACCGATCACAATGGCGCGAAATGGTGGTGCCGTTAAATCGGGCTTGTAGGTCGGGGCTGGTGTTCAATGGCACGGCTACACGGGTCTCGTTAGTTTGTCATTCGGAAATGATATATAATTTTCGACCATTGCCGTCGTTACGGCGGAAGGTGCAGCTCGAGTTTCAACTTTATGAACGGATCGGACCGTTTAAGCGCCGCTATAAATCCGATCGAATCGCGGGCCGAGAGATTTCACTCGGAGTCTACAAACGCGAGAAAGGCAGGGCGGATAGGAACGATGGTAATTCTCTGCGTCGGAGAAATAGCTGCTAGTGGCAATCAGCCGTGCGAATCGTAGCGATTAAAATTGCTGGACGGTGGGTCTTTTTGCTGAGACACGAAGCGAACGAACTGGAACGGAAGTGGTATGATTTGGACATTGATATATAGTAGGTAGCTCGTGAATGAAAGATGCAAACGGCAAATGTCTCTGTAAAACAGTAATGGAACAGTTTCTGCAGGAAGGTCTTTCTTTTCGAAGAAAGGAACTTATTTTATGGGTTCAAACTGTTCGTTTTTATTAAACTATGACATTTTTGTTACCGTTCACATTTAAGCTTTCTTCTGACCGTCCATTGAAACTGTCTTGTCAGATTTTACGACTTCCATCGACCGGTTAACTTTGTAACCCTTATACATCCCGAAACACCCTGCAGAGTCATTTTTTAGTCCCGTCCGACTCCGAGCATTGTTCTCGACCGCTACATAAGACGCCCATCGTCCCCCCCCCCCCCCCCCCCCCCCCCCCACGAAATGGAGAGGTGGACAAAAACGGACGGCACCCAAGAGCGAAAGCGTAAGGCGATTAAATAATGTCTCTTACCTAAATAATGACAGTTCTACGTCCATTGATGCTGGACCGGGGGCGGCGGCGGCGGCGGCAATGGCAGGGGTCTCTCCAAAACAGGAACAGGGGACACGTCCGGCATGGCGAACCTGAGCTTCTGCCAAAACAACTTGTCCCCCCACACCAGCACGGTGTGCGAGGAGATTCTCTTTTTGAGATCTGCGTCGAGATCCCGTGGACACACACCGCCCACCAGGAGCAGGATCACCGAGCGGCCCTTCCCTTTCAGAGCGTCCCTCAGGGCCGCTTTGAACTCGAACCTGGCCCACTCGCCGTGCAGAAAGTTCTTGGACAATACTAGGATGGTGCGCCTCGAGGAGTCCGCCGCCTCGGCGACAGCGTCGGCCACGTTGCTGCCGGCGCCGAGGTCGCGATAGTGCAGGCACAATCTGTACGAGGTCTCCAGGCCGGGGACAAGGATCGTGGAGACGAACGCCTCGTCCACGGCCGAATAGGAGATGTAGGCGTCGAATGGTTTCTCTTGATCCTCGAAAGCCGCCGTCTTGTAGCAGGCGCGCAGCCCGCATCTGCTGGCCGCCCAGGTCCTGAGGGTGCGTCGGTGCCTGAACGCGCCGCAGACGAGTGCTACCATGGCAAAAATGAGGACGACGGTGGCCAGCAGCAGCGGCAGGTAAGCCTCGAGCGGTCGTGTCTCGATGGCCGAGGTCGTGCCCGTTAATGCCGCGCAATTTACCACCGAGCCGTTCGCCGGAAGAGTTATAGGCACGCCTAGGGAACAGGTGACGCTCCTCCAGTCGGTGATCTTCGCCCGGTTACGGGCCATCCACTCGCGCACACGGTCCAGGTAAGAGCACTCGCAGCTCCACGGGTTGCTGGACAGGCCGATGTCCACCAGGTACGGGTTCTGGACGAGCTGCCAAACGGCGAAAGTGCCCAGACGATTGTTCTCCAGCCGCAGCACCTCCAGCTGACGTAGCGGAAGGAATGTACCGTTATCGATGTACGTCAGCAGATTGTTCTGCAGGTAGAGCTCCTTCAGGTTCTCCAGCGGCATCAGCTCCACCCCGTTCAGCACGCTTATCTTGTTGTTCTCGAGATGAAGGACCAGCAAACGCTTCAGCCCGCTGAACGTGTGATTCCTGATGGCGATTATGTTGCTATCGTTCGCGTACAGGATCTGCAGGTTCTTCCGGCCGATGAACGAGTGGGAATTCAATTCGCCGAAATTGTTCCCGTCGAGGTAAACCTCGGTGGCGTCCATGGGCAATCGACCCGGCAGCGTTTTGTAGCCGGAGTTGGAACAATCGACCACGTTCGCCGACCAGGATTGATCGTGATAGCATGTGCAGTTTGTGGGGCAGGTCATCTCGCAGTCGCAGGCGTCGAAGTCGCAGCAATGACAGAGCGCAAAGCAGTGGGCCTTGTACGTGCAGAGGAACTGAGACGGCTTCGCCTCGAGCAACGGTATGAACGATTTGTGACGATCGTAAGGAAGCCTGCAATAGACCGACTCGAGGTCCATCACCCTCGGGTGCTGTCTCAGCGGCAGCGAATTGATTCTCTGCAGCCACTCGGTGGTGCAGTCGCATATGAACGGGTTACCGCCGATGTAGAACTCCGGCAGTTGCCGATTGCCCGGCACCTGGGTCAGCTGGAACGCGGATAGGTTCATCTTGACGATCTGGTTCGCGTAGAGGTCCACCCTGGTCAGGTTCTTCTTCTCGAAGAACGTCTGCGGCTCCACGGTCTGTATCAGATTGTCGTTGACGAACAGAATCTCGATAGAGTCCGGTATGGACCTCGAATGGATCCTCGTTAGCCGGTTGAACGACACGTCGAACGTCTGCAATCTCATGGCCTGCGGCGCCGCGCCGAGATCCATAATAAGATTTTTATGCAGATCCATCCACTGCAATTTATCCGGCAGGTAAGCGTAATCGAACTGCACGATCATGTTGTCGGACATGTTGAGCCACAGTAGATCGGGCGCGCTCTTGAATATACCGGACATGTCCTGCAACAAATTCGAGTCCAGACGTATCGCCTGAAGCGCCGGGTTCGCGGAGAACACCTCGTCCTCCACCACCTCGATCTTGTTTCGCGCCAGATTCAGGATCTGCAGCGCGGGCAACTCGGCGAAATCCTCCACGGTCACGTTCGTGATCTCGTTCCCGATCATCCGTAATCCGTAGAGGCTGGACATTCCCCGGAAGCCGGGCCTGTTCAGGCTTCTGATCTGATTCTCGCCGAGGTCCAGCGTACGCAGCATTCTCATGTCTTTCAGGGCCACCGGTATGCTGTCCAGGCTATTGCCGGACAGATTCAGGTCCTGCATACTGGAACAATTCCGAAAGGCATCGGGATGGATGCCCTCGAGCTGATTCGAGTCCAGCGACAGCAGGGAAAGTGCGAACAGGCCGTTCAGAGAGTACGCGTCCAGGTAAGTTAATCGATTGAACGCTATATCCAGCGTGTGCAGATTACTCATCGGGGCGAACGTGTCCGCGGGTATGGTCTCGATCTCGTTGTACTCTAGATTCAATATCTGAAGGGTGTAGAGGTCCTTGAAGAGGGCCGGGTCCATCCTGTTGATGCGATTGTGGGACAGATTCAGAAGAACCAGTCGAATCAGGCCTGAAAACGTGGCGGAGGTGAGCCACGAGCTGGTCAACGCGTTCCCAGACAGATCCAGGGTGACGAGCTGATTCATGTCCGCCACCAGGCCCGGCGACAGCACGCTGATGGAATTGTTCTGCAGTCGTAGCTCCTTCAGCGACTTGGCCGCGTCCCTGAACATCTCCGTCGGAAGGGCGACGATTCTGTTCCCTGACAGATCGAACGTCTCCAGGGACCTGAGCCCGTGAAGCGCCTCGTCCGCCACCATGGAGATCGCGTTGCTGGACAAATTCAGCACCCTGAGCCGCTTCAACGAGGAAAATCCATAAGCGGGCAGCACCGAGATCTGATTATTCGACACGTCCAGCGACTGCATGTCCAACGAGCAGGAGAACGGCGACGTCGTGGACTCTTGCTGGCGTCTGGGGTGCCTCTCCGCCACGTCCCTGAATCCCAGCTCGGTGATGTCCTTCAGCATGTTCCAGGACACGTTCAGAGCGAACAGGTTCGATAGCGGGCAGAACAAATGCTCCGGTATCTGCCAGATGTTGTTCCACGATAGGTCGATCTTCTCGATCTGCGGCACAGCGTCGAATGCGCCGCTCTCCAGCTCCAAGCTGTACTTGCTCTTCCGTCCGTTCAAGCTCCTCACGGTGAGATTACGCAGGTCCCGGAGGCCGCTGAGCACCTTGGCCGGCCAGTGGACCAGCCTGCACCCCGTCAACCTCAACGACCGTAGCCTCCATAGCTGCACGAACCCGTCCACGTTCAGGACACCGTTCTCCAGGGTCTCGGTGTCCTCGCAGACCACGTTCACGGAGGTCACGTACTCGCTGGTCGTCTGGGAGAAGTTCGTTCTGAGGGAGCCGTAGCTGGCGTAGCTGTGGATGCAGGTGACCGAGCCATCCTGACGCGATTCCCAGGAACAGTGCTCGGGCAGGTCGAGCCTGGGCGGCAGCTCGCTGGTTACGGCGAGCACGTGGTATACCGGGACAAGGAGGCAGTAACAGTAGACGAACGACAGCGACACCGATCCCCGGGGACCGACGAGCCCACGCATCTTTTAGCGAACTCGTTGCCTTCCCTCGGTTTCCGCTCCTCGGCTACCTCCCGGTCATTACACGCTCCCTGTTCTTGGTTCCGTTATTAACGCACGCTGTTGTCGTCGCTCGTGCACGCCCTCCAATATTTACTCCGATCGACTGACATGTGTGGCGGCTGGGATCGATACCGAAACCCGCTCCCGGCTCGTTCGATGCGATCGAGCAATCACGGGATAGCCCCAGTCCGTGATTACCGATACCCCGGCTAGTTGGGAATTCCGGAGAGCCGACGGTCAGCGGGCACCGGTGTTACCCGGTACTTTGGGATTCACTTTCAAGTAGTTCGCACTTCAGGAATCACACTTCACTCGACGCGGGCGATTCGTTAGTCCACCGCGCGCTCGGCTTCTTCCAGTGGGTCACTCGACCGGCTCTATCTAGGGAATCCTCTCGAGATACGCGCGTTCAGGGACAGAGCAAATATCGAGATAGCCGGACACGAAGCTTTTCGCGATTACTCCGCCGGCCTCTATCGGAATGATCGTAAACGTTCGCACGACTGACTCACCGGCACAGCTGACTGAACGTGGCGATACACCGCGCGCTCTTGCATACTTTCCGGAGGCTATCCGAGACACCGCGGGTATAGGTGTTCCGCCAAAATTTCAAAACTTCTTCGATTATCCGCGAGATGTCCGATTAGTAGCGCGATTGAACTCAACACTCTCCGGGATCACGGCCCCCGTTTCACTGAAATCCCACTAGTTTATTGGACGAGACTGAATATCCACGAGTTCCCAGTGGCAGGGAAGAGGACAGGGGACGAGATGCTCGGAAAAGACCGAAAACCGTATTACTCGGTACGGTGGCCACCGCGCGACTGACGGTTGAGATCTCCGTAGCATCTAACTCGACGCAGCGTCCGGCAATCGTTCCTTCCCCCACCACTGGCGGCAGCACCAACACACCGGGAAGCAGAGCGGGAGAGCACGCGTCTATATGGTGTCCGCCATAGTGCAAGAAGGATGGCATACGTTCCCTCGAGCCGCGGCGTCCTTCTCTCTCCCGTGGACGGTGGAAATCGCGCGCGTTCCACTCGTCCGTCGACGAACACGTCGCGTTTCTGTATATTTACTCGCGGAACGAACGACAATCCATACGGCGGTGTGGTAAACGCGAACGGGGAGGGACGCTGCTCGCGACCTGGCCCTAACTTCGCGCCTTTTTTGCTGTCGCGGAAAGTGTTGTTACGAGTGCGAATTCGCGGTAACGTGCTGTACGATCGCAGAGCACGGTATACACCTTCGACGTCGAAGGCCACCCTCATCCTCGGCACGATGTAATCCTACTCCGACCTGAGCGACCACCCTGATCTACGAGGCGGTGAGTGAAGGAAAATGTCTAACATTTCGTAGCCGCGACACGATCGTCGATCGTCGACTGGCCGAGCATTGTTATACGCGCTCCTTCGTGGGTCACATTGTCAGCGTGGAGCTTTATTTTTGACGTTGGAAATAGGTTGGGCTCTTTATTTCGTGTTGCATTTGCCGGTCGAGGGCTTGGGTCTTTGGCTTTCTCTTTGGGCATGCGTTTGATGTGAGTTTGCGAGGCGGTTAGAAAAACATGGCGACGCAAAAGCGCGCGATTCTGGTTCAAGTCCATGGTTCAAACCATGGGAACGTGGCATTGATATTTTGTGTCAAGATGATTTTCGCTGTTATTTTCATCGCTGGGATGAAATATTATAGTAATATTATGGCACACGTGGAATGTTTAATGCAATTATAGGAGAATGGTTTATTTCTCTATACATAGACGACTAATTGTGTTATGATCCAGAAACTGAGGTGATCATAACCATAAAATATTTCGTCTTAGGTAACTGATATGACTAATTCTGACCGGAAAGTAATAAACAATATCAGACAGCAGATGTGCTTCATTGAATAAGGCCCCAATGAAGCAATGTAGAGTGTCATAAAAATATTCGCATACAGTGGCGTGCAAAAGTATTCAGCCACCCCTTAAAATCGCATAACATTTTTAGGAAGCATTGAGTTTTTTTAAGAAGCTAGACGGATTAGTTTGCTAAATGATATGATTCGTCGGTTTGAAAAAAATGCACTTGGTCGGAATAGCAAAAAAAATAGTAAAGGTCGTTTAAACTTTTTTTTGTGAGCCCTTAATGAAAATTCAGAAAACCCATTTGTAGATTGAAGTTAGTTATATACGTGCCTAAAATTTCATCAATATCGGTTAACGTTGCTCTGAGCTATGACGCTTATAAATCGCAGAATAAAGTCAAAAATCGCTGATTTCGGGAATTTCGCGATTTTCGGGCTTATTCTGTGATCTTTAAACGCTCATAGCTCAGAGCAACGTTAACCAATTTTGATGAAATTTTAGACACGTATATAACTTACTTAAATCTACAAACGTTTTTTTTTAATTTCCATTACAGGCTCACACAAAATAAGTTTAAAAAACGACCTTTACTAATTTTTTTGCTATTCCGACCAAGCGAATTTTTTTTAAACCGACGAATCACATCATTTAGCAAACTAATCCCTCTAGCTTCTCAAAAAAACTCACAAGTCGTTTGGATTAATGTTAAAAAAGTTACGCGATTTTAAAGGGTGGCCGAATACTTTTGCCCGCCACTGTAGATATCTTCCAAGAATAATTATGTAGGTTAATTGTTAAGAAACGTCGTTTCTGCTGTCGTCAACAGCTCCAACAATCACGTTACCGCGAATCATTTCTGGCACATGTCGATTCTTAACTCGTTGAACGTCATATTACCCTCAATTTTAATTACTCAACGCTTGTCACTTTGGCGCATACGTAAGGATCTGTGTATAGAACACAATTTAAATTCGAGGTCTCATAGTTGAAGTTCGTTGCCGAATCACTAACGATTTCGCCCCACCTCCCAAATACGTACTATCAATCAAAAAATTGATTTCGAATGCAGGCTATCTTTCGTTCTATCTTCTGAACTACGCAAGGTACGAATAATGTGTATCGTTAATGGCAAAGATGCGTCGCAAAAGTAAGTGGAAAGGGAATGAGTTCGCGATTCGCCCAGGGAACTTGCACGAAGGACTTCGAACCGGTCTCTCCTCTCCTCTCTCCTCTCTCCCCAGCCGTTGGTCGCGTTTCTCTATCGCGATCCACGCGATATTCGGAGCACCACCCCTGTCCAAGGATCGCTCATAAAAAGGTTTCGATCAATTTTTAAGTGGTAGATGCCGACCGACGCAGGTTTTCTGTTTCTCTTTACGGTCCAGGGCGGGGCGGGGGGGGGGGGGGGGGTGAGCAGAGAGGAGAGGGACACAGGAGATCGTACACGTATTTATACGCGCGTCGGCGAGCCTCGCGGACTATCGAGATCTTCGATTTGTGTGTAACACGACCGACTGACTCCGCAGGATCGAGTCCTTGATACCGCTCTGAATAAGCCCCGCTGATTCATTCTTGTCCACCCGTCGAGAGAGACCCTCGGCTTGATCGATGATGATCCAGGATGATTTGTATTGTGTATCCCGTCCCGGGTGAATTGAATTTCGGGGAATCCGCGTCCGGCCGTGCAAGTACTGGGCGTTCAGCCCGATAAACAGCCTCGAAAGATGCGAAGATTACGCGGGCATTACGCGTCCCTCGATTAGCCATCGCCGATAGAGCGTATCGCAGCTCCCACGTCAGATCCACGTCGCTTGATCCGACGACGCGCTCGACGCGAGCTTCCTCGTAGGTTCTTGTAAAACGAAGATCGATCACCGTCTTAATTGACGCATACCGAGGTCTCCGGCTGTGTCACCCGTTACGAGGAATTATTGCTCGTAAATAAATGCCTCGGTCGCTGACCGTCCACATTTCTTCTCTGTGCATTCAGAATCTAGAGCCTAGGACGATAGATATTATTTAATGTACGTGGAGTCGTGTGATTAACCCATTCGGTTCAGTAACGAGCTAGGCTCGTAACGCATCCACTTCTTCTTTGACTCTTCTTTGAGTGCTGGTGCACAGTTTCCAGTTATACATACTAAAGTATTTACAAGGAATTTACTAAAGCTGGACCCTTTAGTGGCTTACCGTTAATCAGGGTTGACGAAGGCTGATCATCCAATAGATCTCTATCGGACGAATCTTCTCGTAGACGTTACCCGAGCCAATCGACGATCCTCTTCTTCAGCTCCTTCTCTGTCCACCTTGCGGCGGAACTTTCCTTTCCGATTCGAGAATCAATTAGCGGCAGATTCAGTTTCCATGTAAGAAGGGCGAGTCGCGTGAGCGACGCAGCGATCTTCCGGGGCCTGGGCTTGCCCGGGCCGACGATGACGGTGGAAAAGAAGTTTTAATTAAAGCTAGAATAAGAGTTTAATCGAGCAAAAGGGATTAATTGCCGCAGGGGGTGGTTAAAACGAGCCGGGGGTCAAAGAGGCGGCTGCCGTTGCCTCCTCCTCGATGATTCCTCGTGGCTTCTCGAGTGCTGTGGACAAGAGAGCCTTCGCCCCCCATAAATACTCGCGTCGAATGCTTCTCTGAAAGCCCTTTCCCGTTCGCAAACAAAACCGACCGCCTCGATACACCGCTACCGATGGGAACCGATGTTATTAAAAGCCACGAGCTTTCCCCGTAACGTTACAGTCAGCGTCGTTCAGTTCTCGAGCACTTTGCTAACAGGACTTTTCGTTACTGCTTATCGATTCTTCCAGCTCGTCCTGTACAAGCTGCCACGGCGAGACTTTAATTTTAATTGTTTAGCAGATGGTACGGAGCACAGAGGAGATCGTCGTATGGGTTTTATCTTAAAGGGGTTGCTTTGGGGCCGTTCTTAAATCACGTAAGGGCAATTTTGGCGATTTCTTATGCCCTCCCTCAGTATAAGAATTCGCAAAATTTTATATTCCAATCCCCTCCCCCTTCCTTACATAATATTTTTAATATTGCATGTTTGAGTTATTAAAATTCTTTTAAAGGTTCATATAATTCATTTGACTCGGTTTTGCGTGGGCGATGAAATATTGTTTTTTAGGCTATTCTTATTGAGAAAAAGTTAAAAAAATATTACGTAAGATACTACCTGACTCCCCCTTCCCCCTTTTTAAGAAAACATAAGAAATTCATGACCCCTTGTCCTCAAAAAACCTTACGTAAGTCGACCCCTTTTGAGATATAAGGTAAGTGCAGGTAATAAGGCCCACCTAAGGATCTATAATTTTTTTAAAAAAAACTTGTACATATTCTTGAAAACTTTTTTTTTATAGAAATATGTGGGCATTAAACTATAAACTGTAATATATGTAACAATATACGATTACAACAAATACGAAAATTAATAAGTCTTTAAAAACCTTGTAAACGGGATTTGTTTCGTGTAGTGCAGGTAATAAGGCCCACCTATTTAGTATGTATAATTCGGGTAAACAAAGACATCTTCTTCCTCAGGTGTGAGCCCAACGCAATCCTCGTGTATCCAGGTGAGACACATGACACACTGTCGCATATCACTCTTGAATGCAGTTCTGCATAATTTCCAAAACCAATTGTCTGCAGAGTTGCCGTCCACGTTTTCTCTGGAGGTGGATGGCATGGGCTCTTGTTCACACAATCTTGTCTTTTTTCTTCTGGTTGAAGTGACACGTGCTTTGGAGCTCTTCTCAATATCGTTCCTGCTTTGGAAGTGGTCTCTGGTTATTTCCTGAGCCTTAAAGCCCACTTAATATTTTGGTGGGCCTTATTATCTGTTTTGTCACTTCCTCATTGCCAAGGTTATATGTTAAGCGTGCACTTTACAAAAATCATCAATTTTCTGGGAATATGTTGTCAACATATGTACTTATACATACCTATAGTTGTACAGTAATTGGATAATGAGTACTCCCAATACAAAGCCAAGAAACCGACATAATTCTTATAATTGTAGAAACGCTAGTTGCCGGCGAAACATTTCTTGAATTTACAGCCGACAAATGTTATATTAATCGCGCGGAAACTTTTCGAATGACATTTTCGTATGTAATAAAAGCAATAAATGACACTACCAGTATTGTAGATTCACCTATCAAGGATAAATGATAGGTGGACCTTATTAACCGCAGTTACCTTATGTAGAAATCATATTTCTCTTCTTTCCGTAATCTTCCTCGTTTTTGTGCCACTGGGGTGTGAATATTTTTTAAAATACACTGTTTATTGCACTGAAAGTATTTCTTTGCGGTCTAAGTACTAGAAATACGTCTAACGTTTCCATGGATTAGTTGTAACCACCGCATCGTCCTCAAAACACACAAACCCCCGCACAGAAAGGTTCATCCTCGGCCACGAAATAACGAATGTCTGTTAAAAGCTAGGATGAACATGGTTCATCGATTTGCCCGCAGTTTTCCCAGGGAAAAAAAAAGAACGACCCGCCAGGTCCAGAGAAACATTCCCCATAGAATATCGATGCCCGTGACACCCTTCGGCCCGCTTTTAACGTGCCCGTATACTATCGCCGATCCATGACGCTCGGGAAATTTCCTGCTTGCGGATAAATATGTCAGACAATAGCGTGCTTTACGGCGATTTGATTTACATCGGATTCACCTGGCGGCGGTATTTTCGGCCTCTGTCGAATAATCCTCGCGAAAACGCGGCGAACACGCGCCTTCTCGCCCATTGCTCTTTGTCAAGCGGAGGCCGTCACTGTCGCCCCCCCCCTCGGCACCAAGGTAAAGTGTATAAAACGAATACCGTGTCACCGCCGCGAACACCTGGTTAGACACGTACCCGATGTTTCTATTCTTCCATTTCTGGCGCCTGGAAAAACACGATCTAATTCCCGGCGAGCTCGTTCGCCGACAGGAACTTTCGCCCCTCGAACCTGCACGAACTCGATTTCGTCACCGAATTTCATCCTCCCCCTGTTTAATGCCGCCGGGTCACAGGTGAACGTGCGGGGACGACCGTCTTCGCGTAGACGCCCCTCCTCGCGTACCGTACATACCACTCTGACAATTACTGTCGTTTTTCGCGTGCTTCCACAAAGGCTTGCGTAACTGACGAAAATAAAAGGCGTTCAAAGGGCTGGAAGGAAGTCGCTGGTCCGAAAGTAATTGGCAATCAGCCCGCGACCGTCTCTCAATATTGGAACACTCGGCAGTATTTACAATTTATTGAAAGATCGAGACGCTGCAGACGTCGAGCCGAAAGGGTTGGCGGGGGAAAGGACAATCGAAAACTCCCGGGCGGGGTTGGGGTATCGGGATTTAAAGGACTGGGGGGGGGGGGGGGAGTTCGTCTGAGACATCGAGCCGCTCGAGTATTTCGGGATATAATTCCGTTAACCCGGGTGTTCGTTTTAAAACGGGTTGCGCGTACCTTTCGAGTTTACACGAAGGGTGGGAAATTAATGGGCATCATGCCCGGTGGCTACATCCTGTTGAAATTGCGGAAAAAAGGCGCGGCAGTAAAATTTTACCGCGCGCAACAGCGTAGCTACGAGCTGGGTACACGGGCGAGAAGTTTTCGCGAATACGAGGAGTTGTTACCGCGGAGGGCGCAACGCTTTCAAACAATCGCATTCCAACGATGTTTCTCGCGGAGCGGAAGAGAAACGAGCGGTTGTGAGCCGCAAATGAGACAAACGTTTCTCCAGGAAGCTGTTCTTCTTAAGATTGACACTCAGCATCGTACAAGTTCCGAGCATCCGCGTCGATCTACCTGGATCTCCCTGGAAACGATAAGAAACTTATCCCCCACCTCGAGTTGATACGCGTTCCGGCATAATTTGCCCCAGTTATCTTCGCGCCGCTCCACTTTCAACTTTATTCCTAATAAAACTCGATGTTCCTCGAATATTCTCCGCAAATTGATTCGGTTTTATTGCCGCGCCGATTGGGGCACCGCGGAAAGTTGAAATGGAAGCTTTGAAGCGTAAGCATGAGGCGCGTATAGAATGCGTCCAGGAGAGTATATAGATTTCAATTTGTTTAAGAAAGAATTTGCTTTATTAGCGGAGGAAAGATCGCACGATGCATCGGTGGATGTTCGAATCGTCTTGGAACATGTACAGCTCGTTAGGAGTCGCCCAAGGGACAAAGAACGGGGCCAGGAGGGGTGGAGGTAGATCGATTCGCGTGCTGTAATTTTTTACTCCTGTTCGATCCGATTGATGCAAGTCAGATCGATTCGAGGAATGGGTCCCCCTTTTTGTTAGGACCGGGCTCGCATCACCACCCTGAATTCCTACCAGTCTGCCGCTACCCCCGCGGACCTGCGTCCGATTTAAATCGATTTCTCGCCGTGATAGAGTCCGCTCGAATTTCGTTCTCTTTTTTTTTCCGGACCGCGAATAAATCGCCAGCATGGAAACGCGTGGCGCATTAATTGAAACTCTGGCAAATCGTTTTCGATGGCCGTCCGACAAACGCCGCTGTAAGGGCACTCGAGATTTACATCTGGCTCGACATTACGGCCGGGGAGTGGGGGTGGGAAAACAGTTGTTAAATAAAACCAGGAAAATATTATTCGATCCTCGCTCGAGGGCCCTTTCCCCCCTGTTTACCGTCCAGTCTTCGCTCGGAAATATCGAAAATCGACGCGGAAAAATACAGGGGCGACCCGGGGACGGAACTGCGCGACGCGATACCTCTCGGTCCGTCGCATCGCGATGCCAGCAGTTTTTTGCCGTCGACCATTCGAGATTGTTAATTTGTCGCGTAGAACGCGCGTCGAATGCAACTATGGGCCGTGCATGATCTGGTTTCAATGCGACCGGGGGGACGCAGCCTCTTTCAAGCTGCACCGGCACAACCTGAACGACATTTAACCGGAAACTTGATATCGGTGGACATTCACCGGTTCCGAGCTCATTCAATTGATCGTGACCCACACGACAATGAGGATCAACAACGTCGAAGAACGTATACCTACCCACCGCTCCAACGGGCGGTAGCAAGCAGCGCTGCATCGAACAAACGGAGCAGAACTCGCCTCCCTTTTGTGCGTTATTGGGTTCGGGATTCGACGATACGGACGTAAATGCTTTCGAAAAAACCGGAGGCGACAGCAGCGATTATCGAGCAGATATCTGATACTAATAGATATGGATTCACTGGGAATATTGATGGTTATCTCGAATGTAACGCGTAGCAGGCTTGAAGAAAATAAACTTTATACCTTCTGTTAAGGAATTGCCAGGGTATCAGCTTCTCTTTTTGCTTTTCTCAGAAGCGTGTTACATTCCCTGAATCTGTAGCCGTTTCTTTGCACGAATCATTTACGCCTCTACATGTAAATTCCCTCCGAAGTTTGGGAGTCTTGTCCCCTGAATCGGTGGCAACCTGCAACTGCACCCAAAACAGTAGGCGCGTTGAATCCACTTAGAAACGTCTCTGTATATGTTACACTCGGCCCTTCCAAACAAATTCTTCGGGTCCTGCGCCCCACTTGAAGGCACAAGCATGTGTTCTTCACAGCTGATACTCACGAGAGCTTGCCTTTCTGTGTAATAAAAAAATGTTTCTCCACATGGTCGTATCGCAAAAATGATGGTAGGGCTGATTAATTGATTACGCGTCCCAGCGGAGAATTTCGACTCGCACATATGTACGTCCGTGATTGTCAATTTTTCGTGGTTTTCAAAACACCGTCCACGCGCACAGGGAGGAAATGTTGAGTCACTTTGAATATTCAGCGCGCGTTTCGATACGCAGTCGTAATTCCTCGTATCCGTTGGTTCGTTCGGTGCGGCCTGGTGAATCGATGAGCTTTCATTATTATTTACCTGCGCGGATTGATCGAGCCGGGCTCTTTCTCCCGCCGGAACAGACCCCTGTTCCCTAACCAGTAAATACCGAATTTCACCCGATCCACGAAATTTTTCCTCGCCTTCTCCTGGAGCTTGCCACGCAGGAGGTGAGGATCCCCCGGTATTTGCTTATTGCAACTCGACGAATGGCGTGAGCAAACATTTAAACGGGTTGAAACAAGGGATGCCCGCGATGAAAGATTGTTTACGAGCCCGGAGCACGTAGCGAGCGATACATCTCGAGCAGGCTGGCGAGCGTGTAGGTTTATTGGGAGGGAATCGTTCGGCGGACGCGCAACAATTTGGCTTCTGTCGAGGATGCAGACGGCTCTTTGTGCGAGCGATCGCCGGTCGCACAAAGAACCGGCTGCGTTCGCGCGATAAAATTTCAAGTGACGTCCCCTGGATAGCTGGCGTGTCCATAGGTCACGCTAACGGTACCATTACGCGACATCGCCGCCTAGCCATCATAACCGAGGTCCCTAAAATCTTTCGCCGGGCTATATCGCCCCGACTTTATACGACTGGCAAAGATACTGCGAATATACGCGGCGCGTATAAACGTTCCTATAAACGCGGACATCAATGGAGCATTTTGGACGCCGGAAACGGCGGTGTCCTAAAATTCACAGCCGCCGGTTGGCCAGCCCTCGGCGGCACGGCCAGCGCGTCTCGTTTCGGATCCAAACGACCGTCTCGAGCGACGACGACAACGGGGAAGACTGACAAAGTTCAACGAAATCCATCGAGGGCAAAGCGTTCCGCTCCGGCTCGATCCCGCCCGCCCGGGCCGCGAAAGTATTCCGCTGTGCATACATACGCAAGTATGTATGCGCGCACGCGTGTACCTATATACGGCGGGGAACGGCATCTAATGGAATACAGTCGAATGAGCCTCAAAGAGGGACGCGCTCACAATAGCGTCCGAGGGGAAAAATGTCTCGAATTACCGTGGAGAAATTCAACTACTTTCGCTCGAGTAACCCGTTCGGCGCGACGAGGCGGTTTTTCGGAGGAATCTCCCAGCGAAGATCGAAATTCTAGCTTCTTTCTCCGGCGGGTGCCGGGGTATTCAGGATTTTTCTCGGATAACACGCCGAGAACGGCGGGGGAGGAAGCTCGACGAAGCGGCGTGGCGACGGGAACAGTCGCGGCGATCGATTTTCTCCTGGCTGCGAGGGCCAGAGGGCCTGGCTGGTGCAGTCGACATTCAGACGGCTAATTTCGAGACAATGGGCCATCGGCAGCTTTTATTTCGACCCGTGAGCTAAAAAGGCAGAGGGATAAAGGGAGAGGGAGGCTTTGGGCGAGAGAGGGTGCGAGTCTGGGTAGCGCGAGGGTGCAAGGAGGCGGGTTTCGGTCCCCGGACGCCTAATCAGCGCAGCTACGTCGTAATTCCGAGGCGTGGATAACGCAGGACCGACTAATCTAATATCGAAGCGAAATTACGCATAAGGGATGCAAATCCACCGTTGCGCCCTTCCTCCACGGTCTGGTGCCTCTCGTCCGCCCGCTCCCGCGCTCGCGCCTCCTAATAAACTCCTTTCATTAGAGCGCCCCATTCCCTCCCCGCGCGGTTGAAGTCGAATGCGCGCGGCGAATGAACAAACTGTGCAGTCGTAACACACAGAGGCTTGGCAACAGCTGCAGAACGAGGCGCGGGGTGGTCGCGGTTTTCTCTCCTCGCTCCTTCCTTCTCATAGCCGCCCGGCTTCCTCTGTTTCGCTTCCATTTCGATCCCCGTGTCCTTCTGCTGCTGCCTCGGCGCTGCAACCGTGCACCACGCTCGCTCTGGCCCGTGCGAGCGCGCCCAATGCACCCTCGGACGCGTATATGTTCGTGTAAGTACACGTGGGGACCATACTCGGGGCCTACACAGGCCTGCGCAGCTTCTGTAATGGCACAGCGATGCTCTCGATTCACCACTCCTAAATAGGATTCTTTATAACCTGGACGACAGTGTTGATCAGTATCCAAAGCACAATGGGAATTGAATCGGCCCATGTTGATCCCTGTTTTTCCCTATTTGTTGCAAAGGCAGGAGGGCCGAAGCATCGCGGAACGAGGAAACAAATGTAAGCGAAAAACGAGATCGAATGGGTCACGTGTTTACAGCAAGCCTTTCTATCGCTTTTAAGAGCTAAATGCGTCCCGAAAACGCGCCCCGCCAACAAAGATACACCCTGCGCGTAAAAGCAGGCCGCACGCATTCGGACTTGCGCTCCGAGTGGCCTGTGTGGGTCGCTTTGTTGCACGTTTGTGCATCCACGTGCGCACACAGGGTGCACGCTGTACATGCGGCGCACACGTTCGCCGCGCGGAGGTATACACAATTGCAGACAGGGGAAGTGGAACAGCGAGAGACGAATGCACCGCCTGGCCCGGGCGGCAAACAAATATCAAATAAATGGGACGGCTGCGCGAAACCTCGACGTTTTAATTACTGGTATTTAGCCGCGGCATGGGGAGTCAAGGGGGTTTCTGTTCTCTCTTACCCTTCCCCCCCCTCTCTCTCTCTCTCTCTCTTTCGACCTTATTTGCAACGTTCTTTTTAGATTTTTCCCAAAGAACGCTACGTTATACCGACGTCTAACCGTGGCCTCTGGGCTCGTCAAACATTAACCATTCGCCTATCCCCCGCTGAAAGTTGTAATTTGTCGGTCTCGCCGCAGCCCCGAGAAACTGATTTTCGAAACGGACATTCTCATTTCGGCTGGTAATAAGACCGCGGGACCGGCGTGCATTCAGATCTCGCAGGGACGACTGTTTTCCGCGCGCAGCTCGGTTTTGCTAATCTGAAAAACGTAAATTGAATCGGCCAACGGGCACGGCGTGAAAAGAGTTCCATTAAGCCGTCGAATGGAAGGGCGAGGTACTTGTTACGCGGGCGGCGGCACCGGGGCCTTGATACTGATCAAATAAATAAATAAATTACAGTAAATTCGTAATTGTACTGGGATTAACGCCAGAGGACTGTGTCGCTAGCCTTTGGAAATCGACCTTTTGCATCTTGCTCAAAGTTTAACAGCCGATCGGGGATCCGGTACGGAAACTTTCGAATGGACAAAGTCAAATATAGCCGTTGGTGTAAGGCAGCCCGGGTCGCGTCACTGCTATCCTATAGATTGAAGGGTTGCAATAGGAACTCTGCTACTAGATAGTCTAGATTCGTTTCAACTTGCACGAGCCTCGATTTTCAGTGGAACGAATACGGGGCTAACGAGTGCTGTAGCCGAAACGGCGGAAAGAGTCATGCATAAGTTAAAAGTTCATCGGGATTACTGGGCAAAGTGGTCGAGGAACGACGAGTTCGATAAACAGGGGGCTCGGCCGGGGCATATTGATCAATCCGTGAACGACGGCTCGACAGCGGGAACGTCGCGTGGCTCCGCGAATTTATCGGCGGGCGTGACAAAAAAAAGAGGCAAGGATACGCGGGAAAAGGGGGGAGGGGTGGCGTTGAGTTCGAATGACGCGAGTCAATTTTTAACGGGGCAATCTCCCGATGCCGAGCCCCCGTCTCCCCTTGATGGTTCGGCAGCGGGGAGTGAAATATTTAAAGGCAAGCCGCACATCTCACGTCAGCTTATAATACGCGCGAGCGCGGGCCCCGCTGCCTTCACGGATATGGATATCATTAACCGGGCGTATTACAAGTGTCACGGACTTTAACGACCGGGCGGCTCGTTACCAGATAGGAATTAATTATTTCGGGGTAATGAAGTGTCAAGGGAGGGGACATGTTGTTCGAAGTTATTCGACGGAAGATATTTCCCCGGTACAGATAGGGGCGTGAAGGGCGTTGGGATCGGTACACGCCGGGCGGAGAGTTATTTCTAATTACTGGGGCCGCGCGATCCGCGGGCCAGATTGCACGGGATCGCAGCCACCCGGAGATTAAGGCTGAATTGCCGAGCATGGGCAGCGGTGTCACGCGTCGCGCTGGCCACTTTAATCGCGCCGAAAACCACGAGACTTTCGCCCCTTAACGCCACGCTTCCCGCGCAATCGTACGCGGGCTTTCGCTAACCGCGATGAAAAACTGTCCCGCTCGTTTACCGCGTAAACCGGCCCGCGAGTGTTGCATTCCCGTGTTCCCTCCCTAAACCGGCCTCCCCTAGCCTCTTTCTTTCCCCGTCCATTCGAAATCACGGATCGAAAAAACGGCCCCATGGGCCATTCCATGAAACGTAGCAAGCTACTTATCCCACCAACACTTGGCGACGGTTCATTATCCGGCCGCATAATGATACGGCACTTACGTGCGTACGACCGGCAGCTTGTGCGCTGCGTTGAAGGCATTTCAATGGCCGCGAGAACAAGCGTGGACGAAGGAGGGGTTGCGCCCGCGGGGGGAGGAGCGGGTCGGTTTTACCCCCTTTGTCCTTTAACATCTTTGCAGAGCGGCGACATGTCAAACGGTCCCGTCCCCGCTGGCTGTCCTGGGAATATAAACAAAGAGCCGACGACAGGGCTGCAGAAGCAAGTATAATGTCCCTTCTGACCCCCTCGCTTCTGTTCCCTAGTCCTCGCCGTCTTCTCGATTCCGCTACCCCCTCCGGCACTTTTCGTCCAGGCTGTTCCTTATTCCTCGATCTACCTTCCTCTTGATCTTTTTCTACCTCTATACCCCCCCCCCCCCCCGTCTCTGTCCCGCGTGCACACACTCGACCTCTCTCACTCTCTTCCCCTGCTCTGCTCTACGTGCCCCGTCACCCCTTCAGCCAACCACCTACCCCCCCCCCCTCCCCCCTCCTGGCCCCCTCGTCTCTCGCTCGATCCATCTTATTCCGATCTGCGTTCTCGCTCACGGGCGAGGTTCTTTGCATTGTCGGAACGAGAGCCTCCGCGAGATCTTAATTCCTCTTTGCCAGCTCCATTCCCGGGGTCCTCGAGCGTGAAATCGGCGCCGCTGGTAGCCCCCGCGCCACCCCCCGCTCCCAGCCCCGTCACGGCCACCCCGCGACAATTCGTAAGAATAAGACCGTGTCCCATTATCGGATCAAGATATTATCATAATTGCCTGGAGCCCCGGTCGGTCGCTCGCGGAGCTTTGTAACGGGGGTAGCCGGGCTGAAATTAAAATTAAAGCAAATAACGAAACTAAAGCCCGGCCGTGGGATCTTCGGGCGTCGGATCTTCGAGGCGGCTACCGCGGGATATCCATAAAGCCGTCGTGTGCGCGAGGGAAGCGTATCGGGAACGGGTCGGTTTCTCCCGAGGCTTTCTTATAACGTTGCTCATTTTTATGGGGGCTGCTAGCAAGTCGCCGGAAATTATGCGGTTGTGAAATTTATAGGAGAATTCAAGTCGCCCCGCGAGGATCGCAGCTACGTTTCCCGAGGCATTAAATTATTTAACGATAATGGGGGTTCGCTTTTAACGTTTCACTCTGCCGCCCCGTTTCGACGAATGCCGCGCAATATTGTGCCGGAATTTATATCGTCCCGCTCGGGGAGCGACAGGGTGCTTTACGGTTTTGGAAATTGAAATATTTTCGGGAGTGGGGGGGGGGGGGGAGAAGGGTGGATGGTTACCGCGATCCTCTCGTAACTGCGTGTTCTTCGAATTTAAAAGATTTCCGTGCGGCAGGAAGGACGGTCCATATACTATATAAGTTTTCCCTTTGCCTCCCCCAAGAGTCGCGCGTTCTCTTGCGGGTATCCCTGACTCGTGCCGAGGAGGGTGAGGGAATTGCCGGGCACGAACGTGCAGGAAGTTTAGCGTGATCTATTGGCCGAGTTTTCGCGGTAAGGGAAGCTCCGTTGGAATTTAACGAGCCACTCAAAACGAATATTTTGTTCTCGCTCGGCGGAGAGATACGCGAGCCCCCTTCTTGAATACGTCGTGGGTAATTAAAGTTTTCTAATTCGCCGGATAAATCGGCGATCCGCGATTATACAGAGGGTGGATCGCCGCCACGATTTAGAGCCGGCCGTTCCAAAACTTTTCGTCCTCACGTACCTCGCCGTTTGCAATTTTCGAAAAGCCCTTACGAACCCCCAATCCCCCTCCTCCCTTCCCTCCCCGTCTCTCTCTCTCTTTTTCTTTGATCGTGGTCCAGAAGCTTTCAAAGAAATTCAGAGGGGTTGAAATATATTTTCTTTCGCTCCACCTGGAGCGTGTATCAAATTTTTTTCCCTCCCGCTATCCCTTCACGTTCGGCCATCGCGCGCCGTCCAATATACCGCAATGTGTCTGAAAAAAAGGAAGCCCTTGAAAAAACGATTCGAACGGAAACCGTCGGATAATACCTGGAACCTATACGGATAATCCTCAAAGCACTGATATCATCAGCACGCGACGCGACCAATAAAAACCACCGACTCAATTCCCGCTATCGCGCGCGCTATAAATATTGGCAGTGGCCATGAGTAACGTCCTTCCCTGAGCGATCAGTTTTGAGTTTACCAATTTCCCTTTGATTACTGAATTAATCGGGACGAACGAGCCCTGAGATTATTTACGAGGACGTTATAAAGCTTCGGATATCAAGGGGGCAGCAAATTCTTTCATAATTCAGATGAATGTTTACCCACTTAACAAATGTTCATCCCTTAAAACGTCCGCTCCTCCTCTGCGCCTCCCAAATCTTGCGAAACAAACACGCGTTCGCGACGGAATGCAGGGGATTTAATTATTTATTCTCCAGCGAATCGTGAGCCAAGTCTCTCGACCCAAGGGTGGGTGGGGATCTTTGTTTAATGAATTACCCTTCTCGACGTGGCATTAGATTAAATCTGAAGCAAGTCGGTGGGCGTGAGGGTAGCTCGGGTAAATTGATACAAACGACACACTGCCCACCCTCCCCGCCCGCCCCCTTCCTCTTCTTTTCACCCGCTTTTTCTTCCTTCCTCCCCACCCCCGCCGTGGCGCCCGCTCCCTCGTCTCTGCCAGCCGCTGATACGGGATCGAAGGAACCGGAAGGTGTTCGAACTTATTTCGCCGTCGTATCCCGCCGATCAAAATGCCGAGAGGCGCGGGGAATTAATCTCGCGAGTACTTCTATTCCGTCAAACGTCAGCCCGACACGCCCTGATAAGTGTACGCTCTGCAAATTGAAATTGAGGATCGCCCGGGGGGATTGCCTTTTCCTTCCCAGGCGCGGTTTCAGGAAATATTGTTCCACGCGATCGTTTTACACAGGGGGGGGGGGGGTCGGCATTCTCAGGTATGCATTGCGCTGCCTAAACATTTGCTCGCTACCACGGGCGAGTGTACCCCTGATCAGGGGGTCGGGGATGGGGTGCGATATCGCGACAGTCAGGCTAACGAGCAGCCGGATATTCAACCGGCACCGAGACTTCCACCTTCGTCGTTAGTTTTATTGGACGGCCGGCGGCGGACAACGCGTATCCTCCCTGCAAGCCCGTCGCCGACGAGACCCCATCAACGGGAACGGCCCGCGAACCGTCCAATTTTTTCCGAATTGTAAACTCGAAATGATTCACGGCCCCGCGTATCCGACGCCGGCACTCCCGCGGCTGTTTATTGCAACCAACTCCGCGGAAACTGGGCTGCTCTTTTTTACCCCCGCGCGACGCGATCGGTCTCGCGTAATGGCGTCGCATCGACGTTCGAAACGTCGCCATCGGAGTTTATTTATTCGCTTCGCGGCTCGTTGAGCATCGACCAGTCCCCCGTGTCGGCAGCCACTAAATTAATTTCAGACAGGAGTGGGGGTGGGGGTGGGGGGGGGGGGGGGATGGGACCAACAAATTCCTTCCGACGCAGTCAATGAGATGCGGCAAGTTGGCGGGAGTCCGCGCCACGCTCTACGGTACCTAGGAGAGATTATCCTAAGAAAACTTTCCCGGCAGTTGCCGTATCCCCGGCCGTTACTGCAGTTAAACAATCTACAAAATTGAAATAATATGCAGATGTAATTTCGAGTAACTTTATATCGCGCAGCCTCCCCTCCCGGCGCTCCAAGTGTCCCAGGGCGGCGGAAGTTCGTGACGAGCCTCGATACTTTCCAAACGCGAAACGCTACTCCCCGCGCGAGCATCTCGTTGAGGGAACGGGCGAATATCTTCTGCCCCTCCTCTTTTTTCCAAAACGGCCCCACCACCGACGCTAACAGTCCCTTTCTTTCGGCGGGAACGAGCTTCTTACGTCTCGAGGAAAATTAGCTTTTCTTTACGGCGCGCTGGGAACGATGGTACTCGCCGTGGAGAATAATATTTACGCTTGTTAAGAAGTTCCTTAATTGCTCGGACTGGTTTAACATTCGGACGGCGGGGTTGAAGTTGTTGCGTTACTGGCAACGCCGGAGTCAATCTGAGTTTGATATGGGAAACTGAGAAGTGTACGTTACGTGCGAACGAGTACGTTCTCGTGACTGGATAAAGGTTCTACTCCAACGAAATTCAGAAGTTTGTAGCGTTTCGCAAAGGGAAACGTTACGTCAAACGTTAGCTACGCGGCGAAGGTATTTTTGCGTTCCACGCTCCGGCAAGTTAATTCATTATGAAAGAGTAAACAGCAGGATAGATGCAAACAGTTGCAGCGAGCAAGCAGCTCGGACTACCCTGCATTAGCAATTCAACATCCTCGTTCTTTGCCTCGAGTTCAACAGCAGTACAAAGGTATAGTATCCATGGTTACAAGTGCAGCACTGTAAGCGATTATAGGTACACAATGCTCCAAAGAAACAGCGCAGGCCACTTTGGCCCCAGCTTACCAATCCAAATGGGCCGAAACGAAGGAAGCTCGGAGTTGGTTTGCGAATATCGTGGTTTCTTGTCTTAAATGTCTTCCCCGTGTTCTTGGGCCCGTTCCCCGGCGACCGAGGGTTCACCGCGAAAGGGGGCCGTCATTGGAGGGACGTTCGCGTCGTGCCAACCGAAAATTATATAACTCATTGCCCGGGATTTCTTGCACGGTGGAACTCCATTCCCGCGACAATTATCCTTGGCGGGGGGAATCGCGCTTATCCGGCCCTGCCAAGTAAACGGACGCGAATGAGACGGGCGCGGTATTACGAATTCTTGCCCGACGTCTACCGTCCATAAGAGTCGCCGTAATAACGGAGTCCCGCGCCCGCGGCGCCCGTGTATGTGTGTCCAGCGAGGGAAAATGCCCGGTATGCAGGCTCGTATATCGTCCACGGTCCGTCGCGGCTTCCGAAATGCCGAGGATACTACTCGGTGTGTCGCGCAGATACTCGGCCGAAGAAGAAGTAATATCGATCCCGACGTCATCCATCATGGCTCACTCTATTAAACCAGCGTACCCCATTTTCCCTCTGACCCCCTTTTCGCAATCACTTTACTCGTCCTATTCCACGCCACGCCGTGGCACCCTTCTTGCCCCGTCTTACCCCATCCTTCCCGACCCCAAACGCGACGCAACCCCCCTCGTCGATCTCGCCCTCCCGCCTCGCCTCCCCGCCCCGTCTACTCACCCTATCCCACCCCGCAGAATCGCGGTTTTTTCCCCCAGCCCTGCCTAAAACGATCGTCGTCTCTGACTGATACTCCCCAGGAATCCCACTCACAACGACGCTTTTTCCAAACCCCCGTCCCTTAAACTCCTCGGCCCCGTTCGCGAGCAATCCGAGGTTCGTGCGAGTGAACGATAAGGACAGCTCTGACGGATGCTAGACGAACGCCTTGGGCGGGCTTTACACCGGGACTAATTACGATCCTCTGCCCCGTGGAACGTGGAAAGGGCGTCGGAGCCCTCACCGGCGCCGGAGGGCGAGGGGAGCGATTTCTTTGCGCCGGTTGCCGCACTGGGCCATTGGGTTAACTCGGAAGTGGGTTTCCGCGAGGTTCGGGGGCTTGAATCGTGATCTCCTGCGAAGATAAATCGCGACGTGTTTGTGCCTCTCACTCCACCCCGTTGGTACTGAATTGTGCTGGGATCTCGATGGGGTGGGGTGACTATTTACGGGCCGTTATCGTCGTCATTGAAATGGTAATTTCGAGGAGTGTCTCGTAGGTACAGGTGTCCCTGAATTAAGTCTGTCTTCAATTCTAATCTCGGTACAAGGATCGCGGCCGCCATTCAGCGTGATTAAATTATTGTTGGCTTAGGCGACTGGGCCCCGCCCTTGCCTCCTAGGTGTAGCAGCCCGGGATTCTGGACTTTATCTAACTCGCGCTACCTAGTAAATCGGCTGCTAAAGATTAATCCCTTAAGCTCGTTTAGTTGCATTCACAGGGACAGGTTGCATTGTTCTCGGAAAACCGGCGAGCCCGCCCCGTTTAGAGATCGCGTTATCTAATCAGGGCTGAATTTGCTCGCGAAATTAGCTTCGTTAGAGAGGACAAGGCGCGAGGGGTTCGATTATCTCGCGCGTCGAATAGTCGGTGCATGACGGCGCGGATCTTCGTGGGGTGGCAGTCTCGAGGAAAGGTTTCGAAATTGAGAGGACGCCCCGTGGAATTAATTGGCTTCGACGTCGAACCGGGGAAAATAGATCGAGGGTGCGACGGTCCCTTTGTCGTGCATTCAACGCGGTCATTATGGGGTTTATGCAGATATATATATAGGTATTAATGATCCTGGATGAGACGGTGCGTTCTTCGTCCCAGAGAAAATTGCATCGGGGAACAAACGCACGGGACAGGGTAATCGGCTTTCGGGCTTGCATTTTATCTTCGGTCCTTTGATTGCAGAAGCGTCGTGACCGAGATAAATCCGCCCGATACGGATACCCCTCTTTAAATTTACGGGCGCCCCTGCGATTTATGAAAAAATTCACTCTCCTCTCGCTTCGAATTTCCCCCTCGGCTTTCCAAAATTCATCGCGATTCCGTCTCCTGATTATTATAGCAGGCAAACTTTCCTCCCATCATCTAAAAACTTTCTACCCCACTTTTATCCACAAGATTCCAGTTCGATCTCTCTCACAGCTTCAATTATTAAGGGAGGGACTATTGCTTATCGGTTCAACCACCACGTATAAAATAATCCCACGAAGGATTTCTACGACCTTATCGATTCGGCTGGCAATACTGGCAAGGCTCACGACGGGCATAAAAGATTTGATAACACGTGCGTGGTTATTGTAACTCAGGGTCAAGCCCCGAAGAGAACAAAACCCGATTATCCGCGTTGTGGCGGGTGACTTTGCGGCAAATATTATTCTTCGCGAAAACGGCGCTCCGCTATTGTGTGGCCGCACGTAGGAATGAAAAGGGGAGGAACTACACCCCCCCCATCCTCCCTGGTCGTTTGTAATACTTGGGTTTCCTCGGGAACGCGAAGGAACCGGCAGATAGAAGGAAGATGGAGAGAGATTGGAGGAGGCTGGCGGTTCCTCCCGTAACGCAGTAAATCGATTTCCTATTATCAAGCCATTCTTCCCTATAAAAGAGCCGAGTAGATAGATTATCCACAGCCTAACTCAGACCGGTCGTCTATCACGTAGATACCAAGTAGCGGCCAATCAGAATACCGGCGCCGTGTAGGCCTCGATGTTAGGGTCCAATCTCTTGCAACTAGTCTCTCGGTGGTCTCTCGTATAAACTCTTGAATAACAGAGTCACCGGATTCCAGCACTCATTCGAAACCCGTTCCATAACGCAATCTCTGGATAACACTCGGGTTCGCTGTTTGTTACACAATATTTGCCACTCGCTACGTTCGGTTACCAGAAAGGGATGCATCGAGCAATATCTACCGCCGAGCTACACGGGGTTAAAGAAACGTTCCGGATCGCGGGCAGATTGGCTTCCATAAACGAATCCGCCTGGGGAATTCGATTTTTGACTCGGCTAGCGGGGCACGCTCGCGAGCGTGTAAATAACGAGCAAAAGGACACAAAGCTTGTTCACCAGTGTTTGGTATGAAAGAGAGATCCGTCGGGGAATATGACGCGGAAGACTCGACCGACGGTTTACGCGCGGCAAATTTGTAAGCGTAGGTAACTCGGTTTTCCGCTCGTTGAAAGGGCCGTTACTCGATATGAGAAAATAAGAAGGACACGGACGTCGAGGAGTCGCAAGCGAAAATACTCATACACGCGGCGTCACGTGCTCCGGGGACGTTGCAGAAAGATTGCGGGGAACGATCGATCCATCGTCGGGTAAAATTATAAAGCTGCCTGACAACCATTCGCGCGAAATCAATTCGGCGCTGACAGATTTCCCATTATACGCGGCCGTGATGTAGGCGACAAAAATAATATCGTTTTAAATTATGTCCACGTTTCGCCGATTGCTGGCCATTAAACGTCTCCGTTCAGAGGGCTGACGTAAACGAGACTAGCCAGTGAAATTTCATCGAGATTAATTTGCTGAAAGCTGCTTGAGTGGCGTGCCACATTTGCCGTATTTTATACGAAATAATCGGCGGTGCCTGTTTCGTTAGGATGGGGTGGGAAAAGGTATATCGGCTGGTCGGATTGTTTAATAAGCTGGCGATATAATGGTTATTATCGTATAGAGTTATAGAGCGCTGCAGTACCCTCAATAAATGCAGATGTCCAGATGTTGGTTAAATGGGGAGCAATCATAAATAGTTAGTAGGAAGTTGCTGCCGGCGCTGTGAATAGTAAAGAGGAGTTTAACATGCTCTGTAATGAATTGAGGTATTTACAAAAGTTTGCAATTATTTTGCCGGCGCTGTGACCGTAACAATTCGCGTCGCAACAATATGTTTCTCAACAAACTTTTATTACATCCACGAAGCTGCATTCTAATTGTGTGAGTGGCGCATTTCGCTAATTACTATTAGAATTTTCTTTCCCGCGTCGAATGCTCGGCAAACGGTTCGCGAACCAGCGGCGCGCGAGCGAGGCAAAAAGGCTACATCGCCGTTGAACAAATGTTTCTTCAGTGGCCATCCCATTTTCTGAAAATCACTCGTTGAATAACGTTCCTGGCGAATCTCGCCAGTGGTCCTTCTCTATTTTAAAATCCCTGGTGTTTTCGCGTAATTTCCTTTACCCGCGTCTCAGCTTCGATACTGAAAACATCCCTTTTTATATTAATTACAAGTACGAATTCTATTAAAAAACGCGCGAGTGTACGCAGAGACACTCGCTGCTCCTCGCATCCCAGAAACAGGTACCACGTCTAACGACGGCGGGGTCACAAATGCTGAGACTTCTCTAAATATTTAACCGTGCTGTGCTCCACCTACACACTCCAGCGATTTTTCCATCCGCCCTTTTGTCCGAAAGGGCCGCGCGAGCTCCACTTTGTTGCAGAATTTTCCTCGGTTTTGTAGCGCCGCGCGTTTCGCCGTTCCAGCAATTTTCTACGAAAGTTGGCTGGGGGTAGGGGCCCGTGACACCGTCAGGACCTATCTCCACAGTTTGCTGGTTGAGCAGGCGGCAATGGTAGCGGCGTTGTTCAACCAGAAGCGATCGCGTTCAATGAACCGTCGAGGACCGTGAGCCATGCGTGTACACGCGTCTCCACGGCGTCGACGTTTTGTCCCTGTCGAGCAGAAGGGCGACAGATAAGCTTAATGTACTGGCTAGAGGTCAGAAGGGGGTTGATCTCGGCGGGACGCGCGGCAGAAATCGCTGGTCGGAAAACGGTCGCGTAATTTCACGCCACGACGTGAAGATTGCCTAGTTTTAAGAAGCCTCCCGTCCTCGAGGGAATTTTTCACTCGATCGAAAGAAAGAAATGCCATCCCCTCGCGTCCGCACCCTTACCCCCCTTTCGATCTGTCTCCGTCTTGACGCTGCGCGGAACAAAGATCTCGGAGACGAATTTTTTCCGCACCGTCCTCGAGGAGCTGGACCCAGTGACGCGGCTCGATGTGACGTGTTTCCGGCTGGCTGCGTCCCTCGGCCGGTCGTGTATCATTCGGTTTATCGATACAGGGACGAACGTGATCTGGTTGCAAGGCTTTGCCGGGACGTTAATTACTGTTGACACGTTCGACGACGCTCGCGTCGCTTTCGTCGTTCCGCGGGGATAGCTTTACGCGCTGTATCTTCACGCTTTGGGGCGTTCGCCTCGGAGGTTTCGTCGCGGATCGTTGCCCCGATCGATCAACAACCCCGTACCCTCGGTCTTTTATTTATGAATCGTCGTTCGGCGAGTAATATGCGACGGGACACAGGGGCCAGGTGTCGTCTTTTTCGGCCGCTCCCCGTCCCCGTGTACATTTTACCCGGACGCGTACATAATTCTCGCAGGGCAGTCGTATCTGTGCCGGCGGGCCGCGCGGCCGCTCGGCTTGCCGGGCTTCAATTCATTCAAAATTATCTACTTCCTTCCTGACCCTTTCTCTACCGTTGCGAGACAGAGCAACTTGTGTGCGCCACATTTTCAGAGAATTATGCACACTCGCGTCCGCGCCGCGGGTGAATGCGGGTCCGGGCCGCCGACAAAGCGAAATATGAGGCATATTTTTCGCCCCGCCACTTTCAACGGAAAATTATAGCACTTGGTAATTAGACTTTGTTCAAATTCCTTTTCGCCTCTATGACCGCGTCCACCCCCGCTCGAAAACCGGCGTTCCCGCTTCGAAAGCACGGCAAACGTTGAAGATACCCGCGCGTTACGCTATCGTATTCTCTTTGCGCTGCAAAGGCAAACGTCCGCCACTCGCGTTTCACGATTCTTCTCGCGCGACTCGAATTCAAAGGGTCGTCGTCGAATCAACCGCGAGGGATCTTGAAATTCGATGAAATTGAATTATTTAGCTAACAGAATTTTCAACACAATTCTCTTCGCCCTTCTTCGCAAGCACGCCCACAGAAATCAGCACTTACGATTCGAAGAAATAGCCAGTTCCTGATCGTGGAGGCGAAGTAAATTACCAAGTAGTCGTCGTCTAAACGTTCGACCCCTGTTACGGGGTCCGCAACAGGTGAGGGCGGATATTGATATTACAATTCGTAAACTCTGTTTGAGGGAAAGATTTATGTTGCGGGTGCACGTTCCATTTCGCGAGCCCGCTGGAACTCGAATCCTCCGCGAGCTGGAGACCCAGGCAGATCGATACCCTAAATCCTGGCTACACAGGGGGGCTAGTTGTTGCCGTTGTTCGAAGCTGCCCCAGTGACAGCGTGTCTTTCGGAACTGTCTCCGGCAACGATCCCGCAAGTTAACTAGACACAACCACTTGTTGGCTCCAGCTACGGGTCAGGACTAATTCTCCGAGTCGAGCGTTCGAGCCCAGCCAACTATTCTTCCGCGATCCTGCCAGAATCAGTTTCGTCGCGACCACTTCAGAGCTTCCCAAAAGCTTCGTTGCAGGTACTGGCTGAACTTGCTTTGAGTTCAGGGCGTTACACATTCTCGGCGAAAAGAACGAGTTGCATAGGTAAACGTCGGGTCAATCCAATTGGGGGGGGGGGGGGGGCTATGTTGGTTTATCTGATGCAGTTGGGTAGCTGGTAGAGTAAACATGGAGTAGTTCACTTTAAATCCTTTGGGGGGATGTATTTTGAAGCGAGTAACTAAGGTGGACGTGGAGTTCTGGATAGAAAGTGCTGGAATGTTAAAGTTCCTGTTATTTTTAACCGACTTCAAAAAGAAAGAGATTCTCACTTCGATGTGTTTGTATGTATGTATTATTATAATTATTATTATTATTATTATTTAATTATGAACGGGAAAAACCCCATAAAAATACAAAATAGGGATTACAATGACTTGAATCTGACAGTTTTTAACGATACTTAAAGCTACGGAAGACGGAAATTATGTTTGTCCGCGAATTTCTCCGTAACTACTGGACCGATTTTCGTGAAACTTATTGCATTTAGTTTAGCTTCAATCAACTTAGGTCATGGAGAATGAATGATGAAAATCGGTTCAGTAGTTTTGAAGTTACTCCAAAAATAAAAAATCTATTACATTATTATTGGAATCTTCCGTTTCTATTTAGCAAACGGTTCTTTTTTTTATGAGTAGCTCTTTTAGTAGGCCTGCCCATATTTTTTAAAATAAATGTAGTTATACAACTTACATAATTAAAAAAGTAAAAAATAAACAATTTTAAAAAAAGTTAAAACCTACTTCAAAAAAATAAAAATGCACTGAAAAGTGAAAAATAAGGTTTTTCCTTATTTAATCTATGACACTAAATTTTTTCAAGTCGGCGCCAGAGTTACACGGTGCAAATGATGAGGCACCGACATAAAAAAATTGAGAGTCATAGATTGAATAAGGAGAAAACTTATTTTTCAATTTTCAGTGCATTTTTATGTTTTTGAAGTCGGTTTTATATCAAGTATTACTTCGAGCTTTTACCATTCCCTTCAAAAATTCAAAAATTATATCGAGATAAAAAGCACGAAACCTCCCTCAGAAGAATCGGAATCCGATAGAAACTCTTCGTGTATGAAATATCACAGTGCCTCGCAGTATCGTCCAACGCAATGTTTACCGTTAGAGGTGGAGGGGATGTTCGGGAATTTAATAACATTACAGGGGTATATGTGCTGCCAGCAAGATTCTCGTTCTCAAAGGGCCCGGGTGGTTTCTCGCGGATGAATCCCGGATTGCGGCGCGGGTTCCATCCGCCCATTTAATATAAACATTTTTCGAAAAATAGATAGGGGGAAGAGATTATCGGTGTCGCCTGGCCGTAACATTTTCTGGAATTGGTTTGGTCCCTCGATTGAACCATTTTATTGGGAATTTAATGTCGCGCTGGTTGGCGTGTATGGGGGTTTTAAATCTTCTTGACCGTGGCGGGCCGGAACAGCCGCCGATTGTATTATAATTCCAACGAGACCGCGTTCGAAATAACTGGAGCAAGCTTTTAACGCTTCGGAACGATTCGCGGGGTGCCCGCTACTCTGCGCTCTAAATACTCTCAGCAGCCGTGCGACTGGTTTGAATTTCACACCTCCCCTTTAATTTATAATGCAGTTTCCTTCCCCCTCTTGTAATATCTCCGCGACGACGCTGGGTGGCGCAAAGCGTCGGCCTCTCCGCGCCGCCACTGTGTGCATATATCGTTGTTTATTCATTTCCATATTTCCGAGCCGCTCCACCGTAAGAAAGAATCGCACGCGCTCGCGTAAAACATGTTTACCTTTTTAAGTGTAACACACGTCTCATTTTATTTGCCACTCCCCCCCCCCCCCCCCCGTGTAAATTCCGCGCCGGTACACGCGCGTAACACGATTTTTCCATCGTGCAGAGCGACAACAACCCGCGATACCAGCGGGAAAATATCTCGCCCGCTGCAAACGCGCTGCTTTTTCACCGCGCGATCTTGCAATATTCCCGGACACGGCTGAGTGCCCCCGTTATTTGCAACAATATGTCGATCGCGCGTTACCACGGACGAGTGGACCGAGAAACATGGATGGATACTTGAGGAAGTCTATACTCATAGTAACTTTTCAGTTATTTGTAGTATCATTGTACTATCACTGCTGTAACAATAGACGATCGTAGAATTTTTCGCGGTAACGAGAAATCTGCTCGATGGTCAGGGGCGTCCGAAGACGTTTTTCCGGGGGGGGGGGGGAACTTTGGGATGATGATAAAGAAAAATATATCCCTTTTGCTTTTTTTAACCCATTTTATAGTGCCAATTTAATTAAAAATTTAAAATCGAAATTTAAAAGTATTCCCTTTTTTAGTATAAACTTAATGAAGATCAGTTTTGAAAAATAAGCGATTTTTTTCTCAAAATCCAGGGGGGCAACTGCCCCTTTTACTACCCCCCCCCCCTGCGGACGCCCATGTCGATGGTTAATAGAATGGAGAATTCACGTTTCTGTCGAATAGAGAGAGTTACATATATCCAGAGTCGAGGGGCATTTTACATTTTAATATCTCTTTGCAAACTGTCTGAAACCCCCACGGTGGGTTATATATTTGCCAAATACCGATCGCAGGACCTGTTGCTGGCGGTCTCGGGGAAATAATCGCGGCCTGCTGCTCCGAAGGCTAACAGTGCGCGGTCAAGTTCAAGAAATTGTTCCGTTACGTTCTCGTGATAACAGCGGGAAATTATGTTATTCTTTATTTATCGTTCCGCAAACAGAGTTTGCAGAGGATGGCTACCCCCGAGGGGTGTATAAATGTACTTGCATGCCGCACGTTTCGTTTCACTTCGCGAATGTATTTGTCTTGGAGAGTGAGTTGAATGAAGAATACCGAGTGAACGGAGATTGCAGGAGTCGAGGGAGTTTGTATTTCGTAGGGGAGTAACGATAAATTCGAAGCTATTGGGGATAGTTACCCGGTGTAACTGGAAATTCATTCGCCAACCGAAATTACGGCAGCCCCTGCTAGCCATCGAGAAACACTCGTTCCCTCATTTTTCCGCTCGGAACTCTACTGTTGTCCATTGAAACTAGATTGCGTCGCTCTGCATACAAATATTTTGCCGAACACAATTCGAAAATGGAGTAGATATCGCGTGTCGCGAAACGTTTCATTAGCTACCGTAAACTTGTATAAACGAACCCGCGAGATTCCATGGGCAAATTCCATAATCACTTACACCGGTTCGGGGATCGATTCGCTTGTCCCAGGAATTTTCATTTCGTTTTCGAAAAAATACCTACCGTTCCTGCCACGTCGCGTCCTGCGCGCCGGCAGTCGCGGCGTTAATTCGTGGTTCCGCAGACGGCGGAACAAACGTCGGTGCAGCCCCTTTGATTCGGCTATCCGATAAACTTTTATTAAATTTATCGATCGCCGATACGTCTGACAGAAAAAAAGAGGTGGAAGAAAGATAGAAGCGTAGAAATACTGGCGCGAGAAATACACAGCCGCAATCGTACTTCCGTTGCAGTGGCTGCGCCACACGTTCCCGGCCCTCTCCCCCCTCTCTCCCCTTTTTCGCCTCTTTCTGCAGCGAAGATCGCGGTAACAAAGGTACGAACCAATAATAAAAATTCCAGAAAGGCAACCGTGGTATTTCAGAATGCACTTTTTTTGCAGCCACTCGTTCCTTTTCCCCACTGGTCGGGAAGGGTGGCCGGTCAGAAAGTCTCTCCATCTTCCTTCCCCGCTTTTTCTTCTCCGTTCCGTTTCGTATTCGAGGCTCCCAGAGGTAGTAAAACATCCCTCGTAGCGGAATATCAGCCGCGCTTTGAAAAGAGCCACACTTTTACGCGCTCTTTCGTACGTCGCGAAACGCCGAACTCGGTTAACGGCGACATGGATTTTCAGTGGCCTTGATACATCGGCACGGTTAAAGCCGAGGGGTGACAGATTTTTGAAAGATTTCAAGCTGCGCCACGTATCCATCACTCGAGGACGCAGTCTTTCAGGCCTGGAATATATCTGCGCGTGTAAACTCCAGTTGAAAAGTAACAGAAGCATCGGCTTGGAAATGCAGGGCAAACAGATGAGGGCAAACGATGGGTGGCAATTTTCCCTACGCGAAAACAGAAAGAAAATAACGATGGTAAAGTTCCCGTGCGTTCATAGCTGCATGTAACCGCGCGGCTACGAACGGTGCATTCGCAGTGGGCAACGATCCGCTACTAATTGCGATTAAATGTCTCGATCACAGCGCCAGGACACCGGGATACGCCGGCAATATATCAAGAATTACTTTGGGCGTCGCTTTCGCGATAATAAACGCACGGTGGCTCGTCCAATATTGGCAATTCTCCTGGCTGCAGGTACGTGGCCGCACGTACAGCTTCCACGCACACGTTCCGCTGGCCGTGACCAATATGGGGAGCCGGGAGTAGGTGGGCAGGGTGGAGATTTTTCCTGTGTACGTATCACGGTATATCGGCCGATATTACCAAAGGGGCGAAAAACTCGAAAAGACCCTTCCACCGTTGGAACGAGCCTCGAGGGGGTTGTATTTGATCAGTTAGTCACTAGTGCCGCTACTCCGTCGAGGATATACTGTTACCCCCGAGATGGCCTTCCGTTAATATTCCCGGATTACCGTCATCCGGCCTGGATGCGCGGTTTTTCGAAAACACACAGACCTAAGGCACGCCTCCTTCCCGTAGGACGATGTTAATGAGAACCTGGCCCCCGATCGTCTGTAATTGATGCACTCGCGATACTGTTGGACCCTGGGATTCTGTCCTCTCGAAAGAGGGGCGCATAGATCGTTCGGCGAAGCTTAAGCCGCCATCCGAGCAGAGTAAACTCGCGAATCTCTGTTAAAACAGTCCCTGCTGAATGGGCACGTACCTCTCGTTAAATCGAGCCCACGGCTTGTGAACGCAGCGGAAGGGGAATAATAAAGAGTATAGCGGAGGTAAGCATGAGCAAGCGACCCCTCGCAGCAAATTTTGTTGTTATTCTTTGCTAAACAAATGCTCCTCACCTGGGCATGGAGGTCCTGGGCGTTCCATGAACGTCCATGTCCAGGTGAGGAGCATCGTTCAGCAAACAATAACAGCAAAATTTTTCCAGGGGGCCGTTTGCTCCTGCTTACCTTGCTAGACTCTTTAACGCAGTCGTGGAGGCGGCGGGGGTGTTGCTGGCTGGTTGCGCGGCCCCCAAGTACGATGGTTTATGAGTTTAGAAGAGCTTAATCTCTCGGCAACCCAATATTTTTCTTCCTCTCTCCCGCTCGTTATTGCTTCTTCTTGACTCTGGTCGAGCGTGCTCCATTCCTCTTGTTTCGAAGCTCGAGCGGAATAGGATCTCTGAATAGGATCGTTAGTGGTGCGTCGCTCGGCGATGATCGAACTTCGAGAGCGGCGATTACGATATTAACAAGGAATGGGTTTGTCACATTCCTTTAGAGCCGCGGTAGCTGACCACGACTTTGCTTAACGAATACACTGACCATTAAGGATTCACTGTGCTTGCAATACTCGTATTAGCGTGGCTGGTATAACGGGACACTCGGTGCCCCCATCCTTCTAAGAAATGGCATGCGCGCGTAGATCGCCGGCGACTGCATCGGGTCGCGCGCTCTCACTTTCCTCTGGCCCCACTTCTAGCGCGGGGTTCTGCTAATTGAACGCGTAATTGATGAGGCTGCAGTCTGTACTTACACAACGCTCCAATTGTGCTCAGCCAAGCGCCGGCACTGTGTGCGCCAATATTAGCGATGCACTCGACGTCCCTATAACGGACCCCTCCACGCACAAATAATGCCCCGAGTACCATAAATACTCGACAGGCTTCCGCAATATGCCCCCGTCGTAGCTGGCGAGAGGTGCGCTTTCAAAGGCGGGCCGGGAGTCCTTCAAGGACCCGAGACACGAATACCGAAGGATATCGCGTTCCCCTGCATATGCCGTGGTAATGATTCTTCGAGGGCGCAAAAGGTGTTTCGCCAGCCAACGTTCAGCCACGTCCCCCCAAAACGATACGAATCTTTGCTGTGCAATAATTTCAATGCACAAATTCGCAAAGGTGTTTGCGTTCCTTCATCGGCGCGTTGCAATGTGTACCTATAGCTATATCTACTTATCTCGCTTAAGGGGGAATGCCACTGTAGAGCCCGGAAAGGCAGTCTGATTTTTGAGAATTTTTTATGCGAGTATACAGTGAATGGAATACAAAATCTGTTTGAAGGCTTTTATTGTACATACCTTGAAGTATGATCACAATTTTTAAAAAAAATTTTTAATACAATATGGCAGCGCCAAAGCTCAGCAAAAAGCCTTCTTTGAAACACAGTGTTTCGCGGCCGGAAAGGTTTCTCCTTGGATTTTTGACCTAGAATAAAAAACCGAAAATTGTTGAGTTCTATATAAGATTATCTCGGGAAGTACACAAGGAAATTAAAGAATATTGATTTTTGTAAGAATGATGCGTGATTGAAAAAAACACTAAACTGACAACCTCGAAATTTTTTAAACGTTTTGTTCAATCACGGATCATTCCTACAAAAAACAGTATTTCTTAATTTCCCCGTGTACCTCCCGAGATAATCTTATGTAGAACTAAAAAAATTTGGGATTTTTGTTCTAGGTCAATAATTGATGGAGAAATCTTTCCGGCTGCGGGACACTGTTTTTCAGAAGAAGCTTCTTTTAAATATTAAAAACAAATATTAAAAGTATTAAGAAAATTAAAAAAAAAATTGTGTTCACACTTCAAGGTATGTACAATAAACCCCTTCAAACAGATTTTGTATTCCATTCAAATATACTCCTATAAAAAATTCTCAAAATCAGGCTGCCTTTCCGGGCTCTACAGTGGCATTACCCATCAATGTTCTCAGCATACAGGAAGGTTTGTTAACAGGAGTTGTTTGCGAAGGTTTTTAAACCGCTCTCCAGGATCTCCAAAAGTTTCGACACGATCGTTTGATATTTGGCGACGCAGGCTGCGCCCGTTGATTAATTGAGCGCATCCGTGAGCGCGGAAACCGTAAAAGTCACGGATTAACGGGTTTCCACCGGTGTATCCAGCGGCGGCGCAGCTTTTTGCGGATATATAAATCCACGTGACGCCAGACGCATAGACTCTTCCGTCGGGCAAATAATGCTCTAAGCGTGGTAAATAGCCGACAGTTCGCGCAATATATCTCGCTGTCATTTCCTCGTCCCGGGACAGGCGGAAAAACCGAGGAGAAGAGGAGGGGGGGGGAGGGTCCTCGAAGGGCGTCGAGACACGAATACCAAAACCGACCGCGACAAATTGTTTTTACGTAAGTCGTCGGGCTGGATATTCGTCGTTGCGACGTGATCGAGTGACGCGTGATCCCGCATACCTCATTTTCCCGTGGAATTATGCGGCCGGAAGGTTGAAGGTCCGCGTCCGTTTTAACGCTCTTCCTTATCGTCGTTAATATATCTTCCCCCGATCGTGTAAATCGTTGCCCCTCGTTACACGGGACCAGCTACCACACTCTCCGTGATTGTATTTCCAACGAGGGCCATATTTTTTTCGGGAACCAGCCGCGGGGAATGGATCCATATGGAATTCGTGGGGCCGCTCCTCTCCGTTTCCGTTTCCGTTCTGTCGTCGTTTCGGGAGATGCCCGATGAAACTTTAATGCCGCGTGGATGCAACCGACCCGATGCTCGGAAACTCTTGGAGTTTCTATCCGGGAACACCGATCCTGCTGCATGGCAATAGACTTCAGGAGGAGATACGAAGATAGCGTTGAAACGCAGACCAAATCATCCGCGGTTTTATAAAGTCACTGAAATCCCCGCGGATGATGTAGCCCGCGTTCTTATTTATTAATCGTTCGACGGGGGCAACGGGACTTGTTCTCGCCTCGCGGTTCCCCGAAGAGGAGAGCCAGGCGCCGGGGGCGAGAGCTGCGCGAAATAAATAAATCAGACGGAACGGGGAGGGGCGGTTGTACAGCGACGAGCAGGTTCCGCGGGGCGCGTTTATGAAAAAGCTGCGTTCTGATGCGTGCAAAAAAGGACTGCTGTCCCGGGGGCGGGTGGATCCTTGAATATACTTAACCCCCCGTTCCGCGACGAGGCCCCGTTGAAAGTTGCAGTCACGTACATGAATACAAAAAGTCCGGCTTTATGAGCTTTCCCATGTATATGTATAGAGAGGCGCGCAGACTGCGGCCCGAGGGGGCAGCCGGGCGAAGGGGCGAAAGGGCGAGGGACGGCGGCGGGGCTGAGCTTGCTCAGGAGAACTTTTATAATACGCACAGGAGACGGGGCCATAGATTTGAATTAATTCGGCGGCGAAGTTTTCCCCGGCAAATAAAAATAAGTCACTGTATCAATTTAATACCGCTTTATAGTCTGCCCCGTCTTCTCTTCGGACAGGCGTTTGTCTGCGGCCGCTGGGACGAAGGGCAGGAGGGCGGCCCGGCCTTCTGCGTTATTACTTCGCCCCGTTGTTCAAGAATTGGTCAAACATCGGGACTCAAATTACCCTCCGCTCTCTATCTCGAGGGGAGAGAGAGAAAAAAAAAGGGATTTCGATGGAATCGTCCACCGCGACTCTCCGCGCGGCTGGCAAACAAAAAGTTATTAAAGCCGGCTTTATTGCGGACCTAACGGCTCGCGGGCACCGCTTTACGCGAATTTAGCTTTAACGACAAACAAAATGAACGCGTTCTTGAAATAAGCTTTCGACGTTACAGATATCTCCCGCGTAATAAGGTGGGGCATGTTGCGCATCTAAATTGCAACGAGCTCTGCTGCATTCTCTAAATGAAAGTTATTTAGAGAAGATATGTGTCCTCTCGACTGCTGGATAGTTAGTTTTGTCTTTCAAGTTTGCGTCATTTAGAAACATAATGGATCTTCGTTTGAGGATACATAAATTTCTTGTTGATCGTTTTAGTAGACATGAATATGACAGCCGAGTTCTAGCTAAACAATTATGCGAGAGCTTTATTGCAAGGAAGTGGATCGTGTGGAACAAGCTTCAATTGAAAAGAGGCCCGCATTTGTGAGCCAGAGGCGTTATTCTCCATTAGGATAATGCAACGTCTCGGTATGCAGGGGTCACTGAACCTAACCTCCAACATCTTCTGGCAATCTTCAGTTGGGCATATTTTGATTTGAAATAAGATAACAAATAATCATTTCAAATACTTTATTATTTGTATTTTTTAAATAATATAATGAATCTAATTTTATTTTGTGTTTAATTCAAATAAGTTATTTTCAAATAAGTTTGTATTTGAATAAATTTTTATTCCAATTATTTCACTCAAATAAAATAACCAATAATTTGACATAAGAAGTATATAGTTTAGCCGCATTTGATTTCAAAAGTGTTCTAGCTTCAAAGAGTTCGTCAGAAAGGCATCCGTACTGCGGTAGTGTTATATTTCAGGAATACTTTCTCTATATTAAATATTTGGCTAGTATTGTAGCATTTCTACTCCTGTAGATATACATGGCGTCTCCTGCGAAGGACAATGTTCTACCTAGACTACATCTTGTTTTCTATTGCTAATAAGACCTTCCTCACAGTCTTCTTCACTGAATATTACTATTTGTCTGACGATATGAATTGTACGTGAACGTTACGCCACAAGTACCTTGGGTAGCTGTATGATGATATCAATGATTATAATTGCGTATTCGAAGAATGAAGCATTTCACTGAAGGGTCGATAGAGCCATTAAAATCCTTATTAAGGGGGAACACCACTGTGACGGCCGGAAAAGTATGCCATTTTTAAGAATTTTTTTTCAGGAATAATTTACAGTTTTCATAGAAAAAATGTATTACCTATCTTTAGTACGCTGTCTTAAGAGACTATATAAAAATAAATGAATAGAAAAACATCTATAAATTTTAATATATTAATTAATCTTCTAGACCTCCTCATGCGAGCTGGTCGAATGTGTAACTATGGAACAGCATGTCTGAAATCAAATTTCATTTTCTTTTATAAACTATATGAGTGTAGTTTCCGTTGTACGTACCGATTTCTTAAACAAATTATTTTTGTAAAAATGGTGCACTTTGGAAGAAAAGTTTCGAAAATCCGCGAATAAGATGGATAGTTTTCCGAGCGTATTTAAAAAAATTTGTTTTCAATCAAAAAATCCGTACGTACAACGGAAACTACACTCATATAGTTTATAAAAAAAATATTAAATTTGATTTCGGACATGCTGTTCCATAGTTACAGATTCGACCAGCTCGCGTGGGTGGGTCTAGAAGATTAATTAATATATTAAAATTCATGGATGTTTTTCAATTTTTTTTTTTTTGTATAGTCTCTTAAGACAGTGTACTAAAGATAGGTAATAAAAATTTGCTATGAAAACTGTAAATTATTCCTGAAAAAAAAATTCTTAAAAATGGCTTATTTTTCCGGCCGTCACAGTGGTGTTCCCCCTTAAATTGAGTGGTGGTGCCTTTCTATGTGCAGCGCGCGTCACATGATTTTATTCGTAGTTAAGACTTACAGCAACCATGACACAACGAAAGGAATCACGTCGCAGTTAAGGTGGAATCAGACGCAACGTGGCTCGGCGAGCTTGCTCGGCTCGTCCAGGCTCGGCAAGTCGGCTTGGCGAGCCCGACTCGGCGAGCCATGACCGATCAGACGGCGCGTGGATTGGCGACCTGGTTCGGCTCGTCTAGCTCGGCAAATCGGCTTGGCGAGCCTGAGCGAGCCGAGCCATGACCGATCAGACTCCCGCGCAAAGTTCACCGAGCCACGTGCAGTCTGATTCCACCTTTAGGTAATCACTCAAGAGTGAGATTAATGATCCGTATGAAATGTTTGTATTATATTTAGAACTGTCGTAAGGCGTTACGGAGAATGCAAAAATGTAAACACCCGATTTCCAATGATAAACCGTAACGTTATCGTCTCTCGGTCGATTATCTACCGCATGTGTGTTAATTTCCTGGAGCGTCGTATAATTAATGACAGTGATGGATTTATGGAAAAGACCCAAGTGGCAAACGATCATTCTCGGGAAAATGAAGAGGTAGTTTACTAAAAACGGGCTAAGTCGTGAAGAAAAAAATATAAGGGAGAGTAGGCGAGCTGCGAACGCGGGGTAAACCTGAACACCGCGATATTTGCTGGTTTCGATTGTCCTGTCCTCCCGTGATATGGTTACATGATGTAATTACGTATGTTTAGTACTAAGGAAACTGTCACGACGGAAGGCTGCGCGTAACCGCGAAGATAAGGGTCGTGAAATGTTTTCGTAGCTTTTCTTATAATTTTACGCTCGAATATTTTGAGTCTATAGTGCATTAAAACTATACTACCCAACAAAGCATTTTTTTTGTTCATGGTTCGGTTACTTAATTCTAAAGAAATTCACGGCGATCACTTATTGTACAGAGGAGAGTTGTGCAGTACCGACAGCTCCAAGTTTTTTTGTTATACCTTGGGGTAGAGTCGATAAAAATCAGAAATTCAAAAACATGTTTGTAATTTAGATGGAACTTAATAAGAGGAGGGAAATTATTTTTGTGAAATTTAATAATAAGAATTGATAATTTGCAAAAGTAAAAATGTTTTAATTTCTAGGAAACGAAAAATTGTCGTTCAGTACCGACCAACTATTAAACTAGTAGATTTTTAGGTCTAAATGATTAACAATGTTAATAAAAATACATTTAATTAGTACAATACAAGATTTTTTTTCAAATTTTATTTGTGCAAACTCGCAAGTAAAATAATTAATATTCTCCTGATCTGTGCATTCGGCGTGTGCCCAACCGTCACATTCGGTACACGGCACCCAATCTTTGTCAAATGATTCCTTGCAATCAGAGATGGGTAAAATTTTTATTTAAATAAAATTTCGAATAACGAAAAAAAAAATTAACTTTATTCGTCGAATAATCTAAAGTTAGGGTAACTTTTATTTGATCCTTATTTACATAATTTTTTGTTTAGTTAATGCCCAACTCTGCTTGCAAATAACACACTGGATAACTTCTTTATTAAATCCTAGCTTCCTGTTTGTTAGGTTATCGTACTTATCCTTATTTACTTTATTTTTCCGCGGGAAAATGTAGAAGGAAGGCTAAATGAACATCGTATGAATTAATCTGAGTTGTTAACAGGTTGAACTTACAGTTAAGAAAAATTTGGTCTCTACTGGTTGACAGAGTCTGGTTGACAGAGTACTGTACGACAAACACGGGAAAACATTTTAGATCATGGTATATTATGTACAAAAAAATATTGCAAAACTAGGGCGTTTTATTAAATTTAATAGACTTGAGATTGTATACATAATAGAACAAAATCATTTACTTACGCGAGAAACAAAAGATCAACTTTAAAAAATAACTTTTAACCCACTGAATATCAACGTATAGGTTTAATGCCTTTGAACATCGAAAGCAATGGAGTAAACAATATGGCCCCGAAATAGGTTATAGAGAATTGTGATTTTCATTGGTTAATTCTAATAAAGTGCTAATATTTGGTCGAAGAAGCGAGAACTAACTTTGGTCGGTAACTGCACGATTCTCCCCTATATACATGCTCGTATTTGTTTTATTTGAAATTTCTTAACTTCTGTCCAATTACGAACCATGGGGCTATTACGAAAGGATGGCATTTACAGTTTTTGCTTAACATTTCGAAGTTTTTTATGTGTCCACTACCCCGGAATTATATTAAAATGAACATATGTGCATATTCGTTGAAAGATCTTGAGATACCTGTTCAAGAGGTTAAAGATAAAAGACTTTCAATCCGTCAGGCAGCAAATAAATATTCACTCCCACCAAAATTCGACTAATCACGAAGAAAGAATGTGTCATACCCACAGCATGGAAGAAAACCAGTATTTAGTGAAGATCAAGAGATCCTAAGCAACCGTTCGCATTTACCCTATTAGCTACGGGTAATTGCGGACTGAAAGAATTTTGATTTTCTTTCAAAAAATGATTCGTTTATTAAAGTATCTATAATTCTTTGTGTTGTCTTTGTAGATAATTAACCAAAGTTCATTTAACTATAAACTAAATCTGATTAGAGTGTCAATACTTTTGTTTCAATTTAACTTTTCCCTTAAGTGTTCGTAATTCCCCCACTTTCCCTTAGTGTTTGGATAAAATATTTTTTTTTGGGGGATGGGGAGGGGTCCAAGCGGAAGCTGCTAATCTGCTGCCCGTTAAATCCGCCACTGATTAATGATATCTCCAAAATATTCCACTGTCTTTCATGTTGATTGTATGGAATATTAATGATAATAGTTGCCGAACCGCGTAGGCGGTTTGCATTGCGTAACGTCTGGATGACACTTTTCATCCGTGACGCGTGTACAGTGAGACACAATAAGAATTAGCGAGTAATATTATTATGTTCAGGATAGTACAGAAAATGAGCCAATGAATTGGCGCGAATTATTTGGCGAATTTGGATTGGAGTTGGTCTTTCGGTTAAGTAATCTCTCTTTCAGAATTTGTCGTTCTGAAATCCCGATGAAATATACTTTTGGAACAAGTGATAATTGAAGGTCGTGTTCCTGATTTTAATTACTTGTTAATATTTGTCATTCTTGTCCTGGAGATTAATGAACGAGAAATGCTTTTGTTATAGTAAGCATTGCTAGTCGTATCTGTATGACCTTTGTAAATTCTTGTCACCATTCGCCGATAGACATCTCGAAAGTATTATGCTCCGTCGATGTTCCGGGAATTGTCCGCGGTGACTGATAAACGAAAGCTATAAATATCATCACGTTTAATTATAACGTCAGATTTTGTGCGACGTGCATACACGCAAGGCACTCGTTAAATCAGACGAGGCCTAACGATACCTGCCATAATGCGTAAAGTACTCTTTTTGGTTACCTGTCTGTCTCTCCTTATCTGTGTCCTCGCAAACAACTTAATTTTTGGAGAAAGGGATGAGAATGAGAAACTCATTATTAATGAAAACGTTATTAAGGTAAGAATAGTGATATTGAATGTATAAGACAGTAGAGTTTCATTGAAAGTACGGCACAGGATATTCAAAAGTTGTTTTTAATACATAATATTATTTTGTAGCCACGAATCTTTGGAAGGCCACAGATTGGTATATGCACAGCAAAGGCACCTTCTGGCTATGTAATTTCCTATGTCAGTGTATTACATTGGAATCCATGGGTAGTGGGTACCAGAGTTTTTAAAGGCGGGCTTGGAAAAGACTTCATAGTTGTATTGGCGGTTTCAAAACCTAGTTGGGGAATTAGAATGAAGTGTGTCATTTTGGCTAAACCTAAAGAGGATTGTACAACAAGCACAACTCCAGCTTCAACTACAACTCCAGCTCCAACTACAACTCCAGCTCCAACTACAACTCCAGCTCCAACTACAACTCCAGCTCCAACTACAACTCCAGCTCCAACTACCACTTCAGCTCCAACTACCACTTCAGCTCCAACTACAACTCCAGCTCCAACTCCAGCTCCAACTACAACTCCAGCTCCAACTACAGAAACGCCATGGAAAACGACATGGTAACGGGTTAGGCATAATCCAAAAATACACTTTTTGAAAAATAATCGTTAAGATAATATATTATCTTATTTGATTACATATTATTTGAAATAATTATGTATTAGTTTATTTGTACAGACAAATGATTTTTCTCTAGATTATTTCGTTATTTGTAATTCTGAAATAAATGAAATAATTTTTCATTATGTTTTTTATTTTATCAAATATTTATTCAAATAATTTCTCAATTACTCTTTAATTCTATCACGTCAACATTGTCAACGGCGTGAGAAATACAGATTTCTCTATACTGTCTCACGCATTCGACTTCGGGATATACATATAATATTGAAGGGTAAGTATATGTATATAAAAACTGTGTAAACAGATAGTTGAACTGTGTCAGTTTAACTGACTTCCTTTTCGGATTGCAGTATAAATCATTTGGTACTACTTAGTCACTGAGAGGAAGTGAATGAAGCAATACATATTTAATAAAAATGATGTAAAGTAGTGAAAGTAGTGAAAATGAATGGCAACAAGAGTGATTTGTCGGTTAAAGCGACGAGTCATTCAACTGCAGTTCAAACAACGAATATTGAAATATTAAAGTTGGGTAGAAAGAAAGCACTTTTAGATCGTACCTTTTTCAAGTAATTGTAGAAAATCTTCTGTAAATGGAACAATCGTAGCTAGTTGCCAAAAATATATAAAGCATAACGAAATTAAAGGGACCTTAGCTTCTTTATCAAATTTTCGATCACATCTTAAGCGTGTACATGGAAATGATGAATTAAATAATTTTGATCAATATCACATGAAGAAAAAGAGGAAAAACGCCCCTACCGATTTGCGGCCGATCTGCGCAGCTCCCACCGATGAAGAAAATATGTGTTATGGTTACATTTTGCCATGTATTTTAACTATGCAGGTCAAATTGAAAAAGTTGAAATCTCATAATCTAAAACTTTCTTATCACAAAATAGGAGCAATTTTAGAAGCTACATAAGTATTGAAAAAAGATTCCAAGATATACTAAATATGCCAAATACGCCAAACGACGCACAGTGTTTCGCATATATGGGCTTCGGGCCAAAACTCATAACTTTTGAACTAATCAGTTTTCGGCCTAAGTACCCTAATACTTTTTTTAAAGAGAATATAAAGATGCATCGATAGGTGTATAAAAAATATGCAGTTCCATTAAAAAAAATTGAGGTGATCTTGATTTTGTATTGAATAAAAAGTTTTTTTAATTAATTTTCACTTTTGCATTTTGTTGTCAACTGAATACTGACTCACTTTTGTTGGGAATTGTTTTTCATCAGTTTCGCAGAAATACTTGAAAACCGTTGTGATCGTTTTACATAAGTATATGGATTTGGGAGACAAATATCATAACTTCGTACACATTAAAAATTTTTCTTGTATTTGGTTTGTAATTTTCATTACGTAGTACGTAAAACATAAAAAAGAATATAAAAATGAAAACATTAATGAAAAAATTAAATAACAATGCAATTAATAATAAAATGGAATAATTTGTTTGTCATATTAAATCAGAATCGGACTCGGAACATGTGTCTGGGTTTGTACTTGACGATTCGCAATAATTTGAATCAAACTTCGTGATCGTGAAGCATAATAGTTATAGTTTATACAAAATAACACCAGATATCTTTAGATTGTTAATACTAAATTTTACATAGGTTTATACGAAAACCGGGACTTTTAGCACCACCCTACCCTACTTATCACACTCGGTGAACAGTTATCCAATATCGAAATCTCAATAGCGGACGTAGAAACGGCACAGGTGTAAGTAGCCGCTCGTAACTCGTGCAAACCCCTTCAGCTTCCCCCGATCACTCGACTCGTTTCGCGTAATGACGCTGTCGTAACAACCCTCGGAAAAAAAAAGATAGCAACGAGGACTGTCTTTGACAACAGAACGCCCAGAGAACTGTCAAAGGTAACGCAAACAACGGGACAATTTGCCGTGCACTCGTTCGCGTTCGGTCGTCTAAGCGTAATTCGTTTACCCTTAATTCCTCATCGAGCCCGGGGTAGAGCGTATTATTCCAACGCATCTCCGCCGCGCCCGGGGACTTTGTTTCGCATTTACCCTCGCGTTACTGGCGGCCCCAGCCCCGGCAGTAGTGCTAGAACGGCGCCGCGAGCTGTAGTACATTTTACGGTTGGCTAGCCAGTAATGCAGTAATTAACGTTTCTTTCATGTACTCTTTTGCTTTCACCGCTTTAAACCAGCTGCGTCCCGCGGCCTGTGTGCGTAAGACCCGCGCTTACTGTCCACTGGATCGCGTACACTAACTCCTCGTGCATGTGCCGGCAGCCGTGTAACACAGACGCGGGACCTTTACAGTGACAGCGGTACATTCAACCTTTCCCCCTTCTATTTTCACCCTTGTTCTCCTGCCCAAGCAAAGACCCCCGCGGTGCGCGCCCTTGCCACCCCGCCCCCTTCCGTCCAGTTGAAAAAATAATTACCCCCATAAGCCGGACCGTTTCCGCTCGTGGACTCGCGGCATTCCCCCGGCTTACGTTTGCGCTGCTCCCACTTGCTCGTGGAATCTGCCTCCGAACGAGCCCTTTTTTCATTGCAACGTGAAGGGAGCGGAAACGAGAAAGGGTTGTCGACGTATCTTTGATGGAGTTGGTCATTCGACGAGGAGTGTTTGTTGGTGGTTGGACCGGTCGAACCGTGGGGTCGCGTTTCGAGGAGCATTCTGGGGGGGGGGGGGTCGATCCTGGCAGGAATGGTGAATTTGATTACGGGGATTTGGTAGTCTTTAAACTGCGAGGTGGCGTGCACGCTTTGAATAGGTACTAAGGAATACCTGATCGTTTAATCAAAATTATAAGCGACGCAAGTTTTTGATACACTTTGCGAGACAGGTTGAGTAAAAAGGTATGAGGGTAGTACAGACGTTCCCCCTCCTATACCAATGGAAAGTCATTTAGTTAACTTTCTACTTGCTCGAGGAACCTGGCTGCAGAGCAGAGCCTTTCACCGGGGGTAAAAGCGAGGGGGTTGCTGACGAATCTTTGACGAAGTTGGCCATCCGACGAGTGCGTTTCTATTGAAACCGGCTCGACAATAGGGCTACGTTTCTAAGACGATCGTTCCAAGGGATCGATAAAGAACGGGAGGTTAGTTCCCAGTTTCTGTCGTCGTGGCGTTTTTCCTAGGGGAATCGAAGGGGTGGCTGGCACGTCTACAACAGACTCGATCACTTGACGAGCGAATTTCAGCGCGCAGGGGTGCATTTCTAGGTTAATTGTACCGAGACCGGGTAAAAGTTCGATTAATCTAACGAAGGGGAACTTTTCGAATTGGGCCGAATTCCAAGGGGTTGATCAGGGTTATCGGTGGTCGTGGCTCTTACAATTAGTGGCCGATTAGTAGAGTTCGCCCATCAACGGGATAATCCTTTTATAATAACACAAATCGGAACATCCCCCTTACTGCTCCGCTCACAAGCATACAAACGCCTCTGTATCTTCTATACCCCTTGTTCGATTCACCCAAAGCACCAAGACTCCATCTGGAATCCCGAGGTAGCCCATTGGCAAGCCTCAATATCCCACTGTCACACCCAATGCGGTGGGACCAGCGATCTCGACTAATTCGCTGGGAGCACGCTGCCTTCCAAGGACGCCACTCGAACCGGATACCATTTCTCCGTCGTTGGTGAAACGTTCTATCCCGTGGATTATCATAATATCGAAATCTCGACGATACGAGCCGAGAAACCGGTCGCTGGACCCGGCCAGAGAGCCTCGCAGGCGAAGCGATTCGCGCGTGAGAAATGAAACAGTTACGCTCGCCTTATCGCCGGGACATTACCAACCCCTGCTCTCGCTCCAGATTCTTCCATTCCCCGGGGTGGATCGTGCACTGTCGCTCTTTTATTGGCATATTTTTATTGTTATATCAGGGACACGAAAATTGAGCCGGGGACGGGCAGAGGGGGGAGGCACTTTGCATTCACTGTCAGCTCGCTCCCCGGCTGGCGTAAAAAGCGTGTTCGATCGGTAATCGGGGCAAGCTGGAGTGTCGAGGTCTCGTAAAAATCGAGGCAGTAAAAGAATCGGTTGGAAGTCCATGGCCAGGCAGCACCGAAGAGCCGGCTGACGGCGGGAAACGCGCGAGTCTTAAATTTATTTACCCCCGAGCGTCTGTCGTATTCTTTCTTTTTTCTTCACCCCTGTCCTTTTTCGTCTCCCGACCTTGCTCCACCTGCATACGCGCGCCACCGGGGAATAAAATTTTATCGACGAGCCCGATCGATGCACTCTCGCGTCGCGCGGGGAAAGATAACGCCGTCCCCGAGCGGTTCACGTACACCGAGCTCCCTCGGAAAGATTAGGACCTCTTCGAGTCTCGTCTCGAAAGGGACCTTTCGCCGATTGAAACGAGGTCCGATCCGAGGAAACGTCGATGGGGGAGGGCAACTATTGCAGGGCTGTAAACCGTGTCCTTGCTTCTTGCGACGGGGTGGACGAGTTCTAACTTTATTTACGACCCTCCTTCTATTTATCTCGAATTCTTATTTCTTAGAGAAGGCTTCTGGTTCTGCTAATCTTCTCCCTGCATTCTTCTGAGAGATCAATCCATCTTCATCTACGTATGGAAAAGGGTGGCCCTTCATACACCTCGCCTTTTTTGTGGTATTTCTTTGCTCTCACCCTCTAGAATGGTTCTATTTCATAAGAAAATAGCAGGAAACAATTATATATACAGTAATTGTAGAAAATTGAATGCCCTTTTTTTATTTATTATTATTATTAGGGGAAGTCGGGGTATTGTGAGCCACGGGGAATCGTGAGCCAGCGCCATATTTTTTTCCCTAGTGAATAATGACAGCTGCCAACAACTGTTATTTACTTGTCTTATGATAAGCTAATATTTCCACGATCAGTGAACGTACGCACCCGCATCGTTACTTTGCTCTGTTAACAGATAAAAATTGGCTGATCTCGAAGTATTATTTTCACTTCGTGTGTGGTCTATTATTGTGACACTTTTCTGTGAATCCACGCAGGTAACTATTTTTATAATACTCGTGTGACTTCAAGCTTTCGAAATAATAAAGAAATTTGGCATTAAGTTAGCATTGTGTTATTTATTTGTGGCCATGTTGTAAAAATAATGGTTCAGGGAATTGTGAGCCACTCGATTCTTGACATTTAAAGAGCTAACCTCACGTGTTTGATGTTTCTTTATGATTGTTTATGTAATATTTGAGCACAATATAAATTTTACTTTCCCGACTGTTATGTATATAACAGAGGGAAAGTAAAAAAATCGTGTTATTAATGACCCCCCGGTTTTTTGCAATTCTCGACGTTTCATGACCCACTGACTCTAAAAAGTAAAAAAAAGGGGTACAAAAATGCTTGCGTGCGCGCGCGCGCGCGCGCGCGCGCGCGTGTGTGTGTGTGTGTGTGTGAATAAACATTTTCTAACAAGCATTGTCATTTTTATTCAATTTATAAAGTGGCTCACGATTCCCAGAGATTTTTCAGATTCAAGAAAATGCAAATTTTTGTAATAGTCTGAAAATCATCTAATTTGCAAATATTCGATTCCACTATTGTGACTAAAAGAAAGGTAAATCTTCATACTACAACATCCAGCTTTGAAATTTGAAGAAACACTTGATTTTATAGCAGTTTGTTAGCAATAAAAAAAAAGTGGCTCACAATACCCCGACTTCCCCTATATAAACGGGAGAACCCTTTAGAGTTAGACTACAAAATTTGGACATAATGTACAAGAAGTATAAAATATCAAATTAAAATATAGATAAAGTAAACAGAAGATATAAAGAACACAAACATAACAGTCTACAAACAGTACAAACAAGCAACAAGACTAAACCAATGAACGGACATTAAGGAGATTAAGGAGATGACAGACTCCTCAGAAGTAGAGCCCTAAACGTAGTTAGGGAGTCCATGCACAAATCAATATCGGCAGGGCACTGGTTCAACTCACTCATACCCTTTTAATATCATTTGAACAAAATTTTGATAGGGTTTGAAACATTTTTGAGAAATTCTTTAAATCCAAACCATTGATGAATTCTAAACTTTAAGACCTGGTCGGCACCCTATCCTGTTGTTCGATTGCAATAAACTTTTTCAGGGATTATTTTTTTACATTTGGAAAAGAAGGGCCACCCTAGAGGTAGGTATACAGCCTCTTAGCTGTCCCTTTATATTTCAAAACCGAAGGAAACAGGGACCGAGTGTCCCAAGACGGGATCTCGCTTTACAAGCTAATAATCGATCTTGGAAAGGATCGCTCTATGTATGGACACGTTAAATGCCTCGGCGGATACGCTATTACCGTAAAACGCATGGAAATCCGACGGCTAAATGTCCCGATCGAACGGGATCATTTTCGACGTCTCTCCCCCGATGCACTTTGCGCGGGCGTACATTTTGATACCGTGGTATCGTTTCCCATTTGCCGTCCTGTTATCCAGCGTCGCGCGGGCCGCGAAAGGAATCGAGCGAAGAAGAGTGGCGAAGAAACGGGCGGAGGTTGTCGGCGAGTTCCGCAACGATTATGGCCCCTCGTGTGGTCGGGAGCGTGGTTTACCCGCTCGGCGAATTTCCTCCGCTCGTGTGTACGCTCGGCGAGCGCGGCGCCTGGGCACACAGCCCGCGCCTGTGTAGCGAGCGTATTGCGTATTCCAGGCGCAATGCTATGCACTTTCGCGATGCGTTCGAGGAGGCATTTCAAACTTTCGTGCCGCTCGAGGACGTGCAATCGCAGAGAAATGCGGCCGAGGCACGCGTGCTCGCGTTATGTAACGGAGATGGTGTTCCGTAACCGGCTGCGGATAAATTTTCCTGATTAAATGGACGATGATTGTAAAATACGGGAGGCGGTTTGCCGTGAAACGGTCAGGCTACAGCACTCGTCGAAGTGGACCGTGGATGTTCGTGTTTTACTTGAACAAGTCCCAGACCCGTGACAGATAGCGAAGTGGGTAGTTCGATGAGGGGGGCAGCATTCTCAATCGTTCCATTTCAGTAATTTCTCCCAGGTTTCGCTTGACAAGTGCAACAGATCCTCCCTGAAGCATAGAGAGACTCTTTCAACCTGTCATTAAATTTTCCTCCCTCCCTTTGCTGTGAAAGTCGCGAGTGAAACCGTAACAGTGTCACATCGGAGAGCCAGTATTTTACAACGACTGTACATAAATAAAAGGCGCACGAACCCGTCGCGCTTTTCCTCCCCTTTTACTGCACCATATTATTGCCCCTTTTACGTTTTCCCCGATAGCAGGAAGTCTCGGCGTATACCAGCTGCAGCACGATCCTTCCGGTGGGGGGCCGCCGAGCTCTATCCAATAGTTAGAGCAATACTTCAATCGGCCCGCAGCGCGTCGCGGGAGGGACGGTTTTTGCGTTACCTCGATATCCCACGTATCGCGATTCCCGCCTCCCACCCGACCGGCCCTTGGGAAATTTAAAAAATCCCAATCCACCGACGCCGGAAAAAGGAAACGCGCGCGGAACTATTCATCTCCGGTGGTGTATTTCCGGCGAGACGCGGCCCGTATTGCGAATCATTACACGTGTGAATTCTGGGTACAGGCGGCGTGTCAGTGTGTCGATTATCATTTGCCAGGCACTCGGATGGGAGAATAATATTCGTGATACGTTCTCGTCACGGGAGAACGAGAATGGATGGCACATTTAGAATTTAGAGGATCAATCCACTCTCCTTGCCTTCCGTCTCACCTTTCGGTGATCTCGTTAAGTCCTTTCAGAGTCTACCCATGAGTCTACCCATCCCGAAAGTTCTTCAAGCATAATGAATTCCTGAATTCGATATCAAATTAGCTGAGTACCTACTGGTGCCATTTTTAGTCCCCACTTATCGGGGAACCTATGCCTCGGGTTCGTAGAACGCTGGGGCAGGAAATGGCGGCCGATTAACCCCAGCTGAAACAGAAATGGTAGTGGCCGTGGATATTGTTGGACAAAAGCGCGGAACCCGCACGATCTTTGCTCGAGATCCGTCTCCATATGTTCCCCGGTGGCGTTTATTTCGGTGAGAGACGGGGCTCGTAAAGACATCAAAGCTGCATCCTCGACGGCGAAATAAAGGCTACGGAAGTCCATAAAAGTCGAGCAGCCTGGATGAAACGCGGGGCGGGATCGACGGGCGGGTGCACGTGTGCGGCAGCGATTGCACCGCGGCGCATGGAAAACTTGGGAGATTTTAAGCAACGCTTAGAACGTCGCTCATTGTTCCCGCTGAAAAGCTGCCGCTTCGCCGGGCGCGGCAATTTTTCACGCGTCCGCCTGAATCGCGAGACACTCGTAAACGCGATCAGACGTGAAGCACGCGGTAACGGGGCATGTAACGATTGGGTGCAGGCGCTACGTGCCGCTTTGAGGGCGCGAATTTTTCCCGCGTTGCGCGCCGCGGACAAAAGGATTCTGTTTCCCGCTGCCGGCAGGTGTTTCCAACGGTGAAACGCGCGATAATTGCGCTTTACACAGGCTGCAGTGTCGGCTCGGGCGCTAGAGCTCAGAGGAAACAGAGAATCTAGCTGTATAGATTTGGATTTCCGATTAGAGCCCGTCGACTACCATTTCAGAGCCGACTGAATTTATTAGCCAGCTCTTTTCCCCCGTTCAAATAAGCTTTATTTATGAATCCCGTCGACTCTGACAGGATTGAATTTACACCGCTTCCAGGAACGCGAACGCAGTGTGTATTCCTCGATGAACAAACGCATGATTCGCAAGCACGGTGCCGTAAGTGCGCGAAACGGGGAGCCGCGCGTATGCATAGGCGCCGTTTGTGTAAACCATCTCGCGCGACCGCTCGTAAAGCGGAGAAATGCAAACATCCGGTTCACGAGTGGCGTCCTCGTAAAGCTTAAAAGGCACCGTGATGCGGGTATCACAAACGAATACCGAAAACTCCTTCACACATACAACACACTTCGTTGCGGCAACGTTGCAGGAACGTTGCAGCAACCTTGCTATTTTGCATGGTTGCAGCGCAATGTTGCTGTAACGTGGCTGCGACGTTGCCGTGCAACATTGCACAGGGCGGACGTAGAATTATTGCTGCAACGTTGCATCAATGTTGCGGTGCAATATTGCACGGCAATGTTCCTGCAATATATCTGCAACGTTACGGCAACGTTTCCACAATGTTGCTGCAACGTTGTGCCAGTATTGCGGCAACGTTCCTGCAATGTCGCCGCAACGTTGATGCAACTACCATTTAAACCTAAAATATTTCCGCTGTTTTTAATTATACGAGAAAATGCCTAAGGAAAAAATGTTTGCTTCAGGGACACAACTATTCTTTTCTCAAGCTTATATTTCCCGAAATTTCAAGATCATCGATGGTTTTTTTAATGGACTGACGTATTTTCATTACTGTAACGTTATAGCCAATAGAAATACAAATTCAACCATGTATAATATGTTGTCCTTTTTGTCTAGCAATCATTTTTCCCTGAGACATTTTATCAGAGATATTTTAAGATTAAATGTTAGGTGACTCACCCTACACATTTTAATGTGTAGAATGACGCAGGGTAGAAGTTGTAGGTACCTACAGTAGCGGACCAAAAAGTTTCCACTTTTTCGAACCACCCTACGTCTATTACTTTTTAATATCAAATTAAAACTGCAGTGTGTGCCTAATATAGGTACATCTCCAGAAAGAGAATTAAAAGCTGTATAAAACCCAGTTACAGTTGAATTTATTTAACTAAAAAACAAAAACCCTACATAACATCAAACATGACAACACATTTTTAAAGCCAACGAAAAGTTACCACTTTTGAACATTAATAAAAAAAATCTAATATTTTGTGGGGGCACCTCTTGCTTTTAGGACAACCTAAAAAGTTATTAAACGTGGTAACTTTTTTGTCGGCCCCAAAAATGTGTTACACCGTTCAATGTCATATAAAACTTGTGTTTGTCAGTTAAAGAAATTCAACGTTAACTGAGTTTTATACAGCTTTAAATTCTTCATCAAACTATGTATATTAAACATACCACAGTCCCAAATGTATGCTAAAAAATAAGAAAAATAGAACAAATCGAAAAAGTGGTAACTTTTTTGTCCGCTAGTGTAGTGTTACAAAACCCTAATGGAGTTTATCAAAATGAGCCTTCGTTTTTGAATAATTTGAGTTTAAAGTTTTGCACGGTAAGAGTATAAGTTCGAATACGTTAGCAGTCTTATCAATCAGTGGTTGTAGCTGCGGCGGTAGAGTATTCGCCTACGACGCTACAGGTCGCTGGTTCGAATCCCCTTTGGGGGAAAAAAATTTTCTATCAGAAACAGATTTTCACGGCCGTTGTACTTCTATGATTCCGCGTCCGTCACATACACATATTATTATAATACCGTTATTTATATTTCTGGCCCTTACTGCCCGAAACGTTGCAGTTGGCGGACATATAGAAATATTGCTGCGACGATCCTGCAACTTTGCTGCAACGAGAGTTTGTGCTGTATGGGCAGGGACGACGAAATCTCCCTGCGAAGTTTTTTCGCGCTCTTCTCCTGGCACCACCAATGGGGCAGCCCTTGTGGAAATTGAAAATGGCACGGGTTTCCGGATGAACGAAGGATAAAAGCGTTGACCGGGACGAACGAATGATGCGTGACGCGCAGGACTTCGCTAACACGCGAAACAACGGCGCAACGCCGCGGATAAGCATATATAAAATTGGTCGTAATAAACGCGCCGTGTTTTATCGCGTTCCGCTGGGCGACGAATTGAATTATAAGTAAATCGAAACAAAGCCGCGGCAGCTCGCCCTCTGTTTGGTGATTCCACGAGCATCGTCGCGGCGAGCGGATATTGCGTCGAAATAAACTGATACAAATAAATTTCCCGAGATTGTGTAAACAACTATGGGCCCGTAGGTGGCTGCGAATTACGAGAACAATCATACGTTCGTTGACACAGGCCGGCGTGTCGATGGAGTTACGTCTACCGATGGAGTTTGTTGGAATGCCAATGTTGGGGCGGTTTTATTGCGTGATCTGAAATTGGGGAAGCAGAGATGCGACGTCGCGAAGGGTTGGTGGGTCGCTTTCGGTGCAACTCGGAGGTGACGAAGTCACGGTGTTGGGCTAGTTCGATTCCCGTTCGATTAGTCGGGCGAAGATTCTCGTTGCGAAGTGTCGCGGTCTGCGGTTTCGGAGTAATGAGGGTATCGGGGTATCCGAGTATAAATTTCGCGAGTTTCGCGTAATCTGCAGCGTCGTTAAAGTTCCCGGGCGTATAATACACAGCGCTGAGTGCAGGCGGCTCGAAGTTACCCAGCCGTCGAATAAATCCGCGCCACCGGACACCGTAAGGAGAGAATTGCCAATTAACGAGTGAACATTGTGTCGCGAGAACAGTTTCGTGTCTCGGTTACGCGTGTCACGGTGGCCAGGATTAGTGGACCGACATTAGCAGGCTGACACGCGCATGCAGGGCACGTCGGCTACTAATAAACATAATCGCGCGTGTACCGGAGCGTGCGTAGCCGCAGTCGAAGCGGACGATTCGATTGCCTCATAAACGTGTAACCGTCGAGTACAACGATCGACCATAAACGCGACTATACCAGGCTATCGACGCCTGTTTAAACGCCGTTGAATCCCCGCCACCCATCGCGAAACCGTGCAGGACAATTGCTTGGCGATGTGGTTCGCGGCTGGCAAGAAGCAACGTTCGTTTTTACGAGAAATCTCCAATGATACTCTACCGTTAGTGTATCAAAGCGCAGCGGCAAATGGAAGAGCACATTGAACCAATTTTAATCAGAATCTAGTTTCAATCTAAATAAACGAAAGAGTACACTCGAAGTAAGTGCACAGCAGAATGGAATCGCGGCTCAAGTTTACCAATGCATCCGCGATTGTTAGCTCCGATTCGGTGTATCGTTGCTAGAACGGCCGACGGGTTTCGCAAGTCGATCGCGGTATTTTAATACAGTATACATTCCGCGCGATCGGGTATCGAGCCCAAGCAACGGCTCGTAAATCAGCCTGGCAGCTCGTGGCGGAAACGAGTTCACCTTCCACGCTTTCCACGCATAATCGAGAACGACTGCCGCGTTTTACGGAGGTGACACCGTTTGCTGGCTGTTTCGCTCGTAAAACGTCGTGATATACAAACATCCGATAAACAATGTATGTGCCGGGAAGATTGGAGTCACGGAGGCATGATCGAGGAGGCGTGGATGAATGAAACGGTGACACGGATGTCTTTTCCCCATGAGGGGAGTGGTTGATGAAGATCGCGTTAGTTGCGAGAAGGTTCGGGATGCGCTGGTCGCGTGGATTATCGATGAAACGTTAATGATCGGACAAGCTGCGACACGCGGAACAAATCAAATTTTATAACGGAGACGATATTTCGCGGCGGTCATGCTAGATTAAATACACGAGGGGCGAATAAGCTGCTCGCGACCGGGCAGCCGTGAAATTGGACTATGCCGGCGATAAAATTCGATGCCGGTTTAGCGCGATTAAAATCGATCGGTGTTTGATCGACGGTACGGTGGACGGAGGAAGAGGCGTCACGGCCCCGTTCGAAGCCATCGCGACGGAATAATTGCGAACCGGGTGGCTTTTCATTTCTGGGAAACCCTATCCTAGAAACTGCAGATTAATAACGACAGTTGTGTCTGAAATTCGGGACGACTTTCGTTCACTGCGCCAGACGGTCCGCGATATTTTATTCACCCCCGTCCTACGGGGAACTCTAGACAGTCATGAATACTGTTGCAAAAAAATAAAAAGCCTCTTCAAAACGAAGAGGAACTAGTTTTCCCTTTATTGTCGAAGGGCTTCCCAGTGCCTCTCGATGCGGCTCCGTTTCCATACGCCGTCGACGGGCGCCGCGATTATGACGGTATTTTTTAAACAAGACCCGCAGGGCCTGTATAAAGTCAGCCGGCGGGCTGCACATGGAGGGCTTTAGCAAAACAAAACCATCTCCCTGGAAGTCGAAGTCCGCGTTAAATACTGTCCGCCGTCGGGGCTCGTCCCCCTCGGCGCTGGAAAACAAACTTTCACGAAGCTGGAGCCCGACCCTACGCCCGTCTCCACGCCGTCCACGAATTCCAAGCGTCCCACACGGCAGCCGGGCCAGCTGCATCGATAACAATATTCCCTTTTCGCCTACTCGTGTAACTCTCACGATTTACATATCGCCCTCCCTCGCCGCCTCTCGCGCGGGCCCTCGTAAATCGCGGGTGCGCGCGAGGACTCGTCGAAAAGACGTAACGATTATAAACGCGCCGGCACGCGTTACACGCGCCTGTCCCCGCCGCGCTGCCGGGGCTAATGAGGACCCAGGAGATGCATCAGTCATGAAGCAGCCGCGGTAGGTTACGCGGGTCCTACGGGCTATTAATAAAAGTGGTTAATTGCCTCGGTCTGGCCCGGCGATAGCCGAGCGCGAGCAACACCGTTCTGCCGTCGACAGCCCTGCGAGAGCCGCGCGCACGTGCGCGCATCTGTTTAAACGGGCAACCCCCGATGACCAGGGGCCCATCATTGTCTCCTTTCATCCTGGACCGCTGTCACTTAACGCACCGGGACACTCGCCCCGTGCTCCAGGTGCCCGTGTACGCGCGCTCTCGCGGGCATGTTTCATGCGGACACTTTTTGCTCGCCTCCCGTAATTTATCGCCCGGGGGAGTATATTAAACTGGCGAGTCTCCAACTTGCGACGCGACCGGAGGATTTGTAGGATTTGATACACGCTGGCGCGCGGTTTAGCCGCCCGGATCGCGCGAATAGTTCGCGAGGGAGACGTGGCAAGTGCCGTTGGGGGTCGGCCGCAGAGAGAACCGTTGGCGGGGGTGACTGGTGCGGAGCTTTTTATGGGATTTGTCATTGCTCGTTTGTATTTATTGGCGAGTGCAAGAACGGGGTGTAGCTTGCTCATTCTCCTGGGTGGGGTGAAATATTTCTTGCCTCTCCTCGGTTTATCTCTATCGATGAGAGTATATACCTACTCAACTACAGTCGGACCTCGATAAGTCGAATTTTAAGGGAAGGGAAAAATCTTCGAATTATAGAGGTTTCGGCTTATCGAGTTTTCGAGTGGGTGAGGTTCAACAAACGAAAATTTGACTTACAGAGACTTTGTACGACTGTTCATTTTTCGACTTGTGGAGCTGTAAAGCGAGACAAATTCATGTTTTAGAGGTTCATTGTTTATTGTAAACCTATACATATATAAAAATAATTATAAGACACATTTTATGATCTAAATATTACATATTAAAAAAATTTGTGATTTTGCTTCGTGCTAGTCTTTTGATGTATTGTAAATCAGTAGCATCTTCAATGGTGAATAATGCAGAGAAAATATTTTCCTGAATATTTTGAGATCTTTCTACGGAATTTCGTAATATATATGTAGATGTAAACGTCGACTTGTAGATGTCGGAGTTCTTGAAAATTCGAGTTGTAGAGGTGAAATACACAATTTAACGTGCAAAATATAGTTCGAGTTAAGGAGTTATATACTTTCTCGGCGCCTAATAATTGATCACTTTTGGGATTTTTTTTCTCGAGACGTGTGAAATAAAACGAAAATTTTACAATTGTATCTTAGTCTTGGGACCTTTATTCATATAAAAAAAATTATTTGACACACTTTTGCAACAACCTCTGCACCAAGCATGGAGCCTCCTTATCAGCATCATAACTTCGACAATTTACAATCTTTTTTCATGAATATGTTAATCTATGCAGGATGGCATTCTCTAAGAGCCATCTGGCCTGATTTTGAAATTTTCAATTTTTAAAGTTCTTTCTTACCATTTAAAAATCGAAATTGTAGACGAAAAATCGACTGCATTCTTCAAAATGGCATAATTTTCTTATTTTCTAAAAATTCCAAAATTTGGCCCGATGGCCCTTAGCGGAAGGGAATGCAGAAAATTGTCGACTTATAGAAGTTTTCGAGTTATCGAGGTTCGACTGTACCAGGAAGGTGGGACCACCCTTCACACGTGTCAGATAGAACAATGTGCTCCAGAGCATGTGCTTCAGCTGTTCTTAAGCCGACACCTCTGTGACCATGCCCCGTCGATAATATAAAATGAAATGTTACAGGTCGCCCACGCGCACTCCCGCTTCCCGATTTTTCAGCGAACCGACGATGTCCCGCGCCGGTTATTGCCCCATTTCCGTATTCCGAATACATATGTAGCCGTACGTGACCGCGCTTTAACGCACCGCCAATTGCACCAGCTGTTGTATTATACGTTTATGCCTGCGCCATCGCTAACCCCGTTTCCCTGGCGAAATTAGGGAAATAAAATTTGCAGCCAGACTGCACAGGCCTGGGACCAAAGTCACCCCCGGATCGATCCAGGAACGAGAGCCACCCCTTCCCGCCAACTGATCAATTTCCACCCTTCTTTGATCGACTGCGAACACGGCTCCAAGTTTTTTAATTAATTAGGCCGCCGGGCGACACTGGCAAATGGGGCGGGCGCGCTTCTTCCCAGGGAGAACTTAACGGACGTCTGGTAATATCCCGACCAGCGAAGCCAAACAAAATTAACTTTTCACGGTCTTTCCGAAGGCGCACGTGGGGCTGTGCGTATTTAGGAGGCGAGACTTAACCGCAGCACCGAAGAAACTGCGAGGCCCTCTGCCTTCCTGCTGCACCTGTGAAAACATCACGATCACGGAGGAGGAGGGTCGTTATTCGCGGCTTAAATAATCGGTTTACGCGAACTTTTCACCTGTCGCGCTTCCAATAGCGTAGAACTTCCTTCGTTTCCGTTAACGCTGAGATAACGCGAGGCAATTGAAGTTTCAACGGCCCTAGGATCAATTTTCATCGCGCCACGTCTGAGCAGACAAACGAACGGCCTCGTAACGTCACCGGAAATCAACATGGCCGTTATTAAATTTGCCGATGCAGACCGACGCAATATCCACGCGATATCGGCGGGGGGGGGGGGGGGGGGGGAGGCGGTGTAAAAGTGGGCGGAGGGGGCGGGACGGGCCAGGTGGGTAATATTGCCAACTTGTTCATACAGTTACGAACACGCGGCGCTGTTAATCACATCGAATTACAACACATGCAGCCAGTGCATTTCGAGATATATGCGAATCCAGTTAGCCGACCGCTGGTGTTAATGCGCGCGGAGCAAGGAGAACGGGATAAATGGTCGGGCGCGAATCGAATAATACATAAACGATCGGTGGTCCCGGAAGATATTGCCCGCGCTGTTGTTTACATGCAAACGCGACTGGGAAATCTGTTGTGACGGGACGCTGAAACGGGTCCCGGGTAAATGCTGCGGTCCACCGTTTTCGCGTCTACCGTTTCGCGGGGTCGCTGTGTTACGGTGTCGATCGTTGGGAACGGAGGGCAGATAATGCCCAGCCTGCCACAATGCAGGCTTGATATTTTCTTAAACGCTGACGGTTCCCACGAGCAGCTGTACGCTCGATACAACCAGACGTCGCAGTGTCGCGTCACCGGGGGTTGAAAGGGTGCAGTTTAGATACAATTTCGAACAATCGCGGCGACCGTACCCCCGGTCCAGTCCGCGTTCACGGGAAAATCCATTACATAAATACGCGGCGAAGAAACAGTCGTCCTCTATAGAATCCTCTGGCTCCTTTGGCCCGATCCCATTCTGGGGCAAAGGACTCGGCGGGGCGGGCGGCTGTCTACCCGCAAATAAACTGCCGCACCCCTTCCACGGGCATAACTCTATTAAACTTTGAAATATCCTCAAGGTATCGCCGCACAATGGTACCAAGGAGCTCGTCGTCCGCGTCAGCGGAACTGCCTACACGCCCCCGGGCGGCCCACCCCTTTCTCTCCACCTTTCAAAACAAACTGTCACATACTTTCCGTATGGGGAAAGCTTTAAAAACAGCGATGAACTATGTTGCCGCGAGGGCAGAATCGTGATGGCGGAGGGTGAGGGAGGAAACGGGCTCCGTGCCCGCGCCGGGAGGGAGGGGGGGGGGGGTTGGAAAATAAAAGCGAAGGAAGAGGAGCAGCTAGGAGGGAGTTCGGTCGCGGGGACGCGAACGAAAGTGTCCGCGACGGTGTGCGTGCGCGGGGACACACGCGGACAAGAGGAGAGCGCACTCGTGAAAGCACGAGGCACACTCGACAGCCCTACGCGTCAGGGGTTGCCAGCGGTGCAGGGGCTGCGCGATTTTATCTCCGGCATTCTTCTAGCGAAAGGGTCCGAGACATACGGGGCTAGCAAAGGATGCACGCATGTGCGTGCATCCGACCACGATCCGACGTATGGCTCGGAGCTGTCTGTGAGTTTACCCACACAAAAACGGGGCACGGCATCGTCCCACGGCCTTTTAAGGGAACCAAGGAAATCTTGAGACGAACCCACCCCTCCCTCTCCCTCATCAGTCTCACTCTGTTGGCGATTTAAGCCCTAATCTCGACGTACGGCCCCCTCGCGTTTTTCTCCTCCTTTCAGGCCACTTCTCTCTTACTCGTACCTTTTCAATTCTCCCGGGCGACATCCGTCTTCCTGCGTACAAATATCGGGCCGAGCGGATCAACCGATTAGAGATCTCATCTGATTAGTGCCGGGAGCGCGTCAACGGCTTAAGGGGATGTACACAAGCCACCACCCCGATTTCCACGAGCCCTGACCCCGTTCGTACTGCTGGCAGATCCGCCGGCCAGGTACTCCAGAGGTTATTGTCGACGATCGGGAATAATCGAGCGGGCGAGTTTAGGGGATCAAGGGTCGTGGCCCGTTCCAACGGGGCAAGGGGGCCATTTCTCGGAAACGGAACTTTACAGATATTAATGCCATCCAGGGATTTAGCGCACTGAGGATTTCATCTTGGGGGAGCTAACTCAGCTTCAACTTAACGGGTAAAAATATTTTTAATGTAAATTCAATAAAATTCATTAAGAGATTATAAAGTTACCTATTTAAGGTAGTTCCTGAATAATCTACTAAATTCAAGAATCCTTTCAAATTTTGTTCGAAACTAATTTCGAATACAGGAAACCCTTAGTTATCGAGAAATTGTTAATTAAAGTTTATGTATTTTAATACAGTGGCATATGGGAGTGTCGAAAAAAGAGGGTTAAAGTTTCAGTTTTTCTTCTGAAACAGGAAAACTATATTCAAAATATGTACCAAAATTTGCAAAAAAAAGTACATCGAAATGTCACAATATGAATTCATTAATTTCTGCGAAACTGACCACATGGTTTCTTCGTAAATGCCCATAAAAAAAGGTTTACATGCAAATTTTTTTAGAAATTACGTAGAGCATTCAACGTGGCAACGTCGTATAATCGATATGTTTAGACATTTAAATATCGAACGACGATTCAAATTCAAGTGAACATTTTTTTTCTGACATTTTGGTTATAAAAGACGCTCCGAATGAATGCGACGTTGCCAGATCTGCTGCTCCAATTCACTACTACGCTAACCAATTTAATATCCAATCTTCGTATTACAATTATTTTTATTAACATTGAACTTTTTAAAATATATATACACGATGTTAAAAATTATTATTATTATTTCCATAGTATCATACTACTTTGTATTTATCGTTTTTTACCCTACTCTAATTTGACTAACCTAGTTTGTTAGGAACTACCTTAAGTAATAAAATTCAGTTTTTTTTTCTTTTTACAAAGCTCTTGAATTACTTCAATAGTGGTTACATTAATCCCCCTTTTCCTTTTTCTTTGGAGGGTGCCAGGGCTCCTTTGCGCCCCTCTGGTTGCGTCACTGGTCCAGAGTAAACTTCTTCGATTCTTGAGACGCCCGTGTGGGTTCCCCTTTGGGGCAGCGGAGCTGACTCCTTCGAATTAACACTTTCACGTTCGACGGAGTAAGTTCATACGATCGACGACCGAGAAAATGTTCCATCTCCTGTAACCCGTCGCTGAATGTTCGCCGCGGTCTCCGTGCGTCGGCGATGCTCGCCGGGGAATAATAAATCAGAGCGTGGAATGCAAAGTTTCCGCGACTGGATTCACCCATGCCTCTTTGTCGTTCCGTCGGCCGCGGCACGCGGATGTAAGAGAAAACGAAGGGAACGACGGGCGAGACGACCGAGGCCCGTTGAAAATGTTTTTGCGAGACCGCTGAAAGCCGCAGTCGCGAGCCGGTAAATAGTATCTTTGTTCGCGCGTTCGTACGGTTTTCAGCCGGGGATTTGAATTTACTCGGCGCGCCCGGAGGTCCGGGGGTAGGGGCGGGGAGGGGAAATCCGCCGCGTCCCATTCGCTCGTGCCCCGCGGAATCAAAAGTTGTCGGCAATTTTTCCGCCCTTCTTTATTCCCGGTCTAATTGCGTCGCGACTGCAATTGCTGCCGCGCGAAACTCGCTGCACCGTGTAACGCGAAACGGTTTCTTTGGCGAACACGCTCCGAACGGAAAAACAACTCTGTTCGTTGTAAATCTTCGCCCGGGCGGCGTTCTGCGCGCGCTCGCCCACCCCGGTTTAACGATTTTCACGGTTGAAAGTCGGTGGTTGCCGGTGTTATCGAATTCAAGCAGCGGTAAGGAGGAACGTGGCAACCAGTTGGTCCTAGGATAGAACTCCGTTAGCATGCAATTTTAATAATTCCCAAAGTTTCGGTCCTGTGCGGGTACCGCTCGATTCGAATTAAAGGTCCCCGCTTCCTCGGGGCTCACAGATACCCGCGATTCGTGGGGCAAGTGTTGCCTCCGGGGTGGTGTGAATTCGTTCTGTTAGAGAGCCCCACGTTCCCGGGCAAACAATCGCGGCGAGTGGACACGGGGACACGAGTAAATAATTTCAACGCCAGATCGGAAGACAAATCGCCCCGAGAAGCCACACGCGCGCGTATTCGTCCGGGCTTGTAAAGAGGTGGGTCGACTAGAAGGGCCTGAATAATGCATGAAGTGCGTTTCATTTTTCCATACCGCCGACCGACACAAACTTCTCGTCCCGGAGGACCCAAAACAAGCTGCAATCTCCGGCAGTCGATGCTTTGTAATCCCCTCCCCGCCCCTCCCCCCCCACCCCCCACCCCCCGCCCCGCTCCTCCCCCTCCCCTGATTTATGGCGTCAGATTTCGAGCGGAAAAAAATATGTGTGTATTGTACGTGCGCGAAGGGCGAAGAAACGGGACTGGAAGGAGAACGGAAAGTAACGAAACGCTCGATCCGCCGGCACCGATAAGCCACGAATCCTTTCCCGAGGATGGTCCTGCTGCGAGATTATCGGCGGACGCCTCTACGGGGGATCTCGGGATGACCTTGCGATTAGTATCGAAAACTTCTGAATGGAAGGGATTTCAGCCACCTACCGGGCCGAAAGTCTGGAGGATCGACGTGGATGCGAGGAGGCTGCGCGACTACGCCAGGCGTTTCCAGCCCCGGGACAGGTAAATCCTCTTTGGAGCAACATCGAAACGAATTATCGTGCCGCTCGTAATAATACGGTTACAGATAAATGCTTTTAAGTTAAGCGCATTTGAAATTACGTGACTCCTCGCCGCTGGAAAATATGCGGGCGCACATGCACCCCCGCCACGGCTATTGCTCTTCTTTCTCGTTATTCTTGCTTTCCCTGCGCCGCGGTTAATCGAATGAAGCGTATTTTACGAGAGCACGGTGCTCGATGGAATTTGTTAGCTTGCAATTGAATTAGGGAAAATTAAGCCAGGGAATTTGTGGGGGCAAAGGTACTGCTTTTAAAAGTGCTTTGAATGCTTCCTGTCCACCGCGACACGTCCGACAAGTGGGAACGCGGCTTTACATCGTGATCTTGAAATCCGCAAGTATCTGCGCGCTTATCCAGGGAAAATAATTACCTGGTGGACCTCGGTCTAGTTTTCGCGTGCCCCCGTCGATCAGAGACACGTAGGTACCTGAAGATGAAGTAGCTGAAAACGACGACGACACTAATTGGCCGTTTAATAAAGGGGAGACGCTTCCTCTTAATCCCGGCCGCGATAGCACGCCACTTCGGAAAGAGTAAAGTAAGGCTGACGGTAATAAACGGATTAGAGAGTGCTCGTATAATTGCGGCGGATAAACGGCGGCAATTAAGCGAAACGCCGGCGGAGGCCATTAAGAACATATTATTAAAGAAGTGGCGAACGAAAGTGCATCCCGCTGACGCAATTAGGCGGCGTTCCCGCTCGTCACGCGGCTAAATATTTGCAAAGAAACAATTACGCGTTGGCCCTGGTCGATTCCGGCCGGCGACTCATCGCCTTCCAAGGCTATGGCCGCGGGAATCCCTCGGTTCCACCGCGATTTCGCGGATCAGCGTGCCTCCGCCTTCGTCCACGGCTATCCCTCCATCCCTCTCTCGGCCCTCCTTTTCTTCGTTTCTTCTCCCCCGCTCCGAGCCGCTCGACGGAATGAAGAGGTTACGAGGCAAGCGGCGCGGAACGATACGTCATTCGTTATAGCTTCTTTTTTTTTCGACGGTCTATCTTTACTTTTTATCTCTGGCCACGTAATAAATTTGGCAACAAATTGCGAGAACACAGCTTGCCTTCAGTGGGGCTCTCGACGAGAAAGAAAGGAGGGTGGGGGACAGGAGATGAGCGGGCTGTGCCGCGCTTTAACCGCCTCGTAAGCCAGACTCGAAGCTCGCCCACGATTAATGGCCGAGCCCCGCGCAGATGACGGCATTAATGGGAGAGTAAGTGTTCTAAACTGACTCGATTTTTGCGATGGAACACAGGGCGGGGTGGTGGTGGTGGTGGAGGAAGGCTGTAACGTGTGCGCAACTCTCGTCTCTCCTGATTTCTCCTACCGAGCACGTATACGGCTCCGGGGATATCGAATATTGGCTTCGAGTTCGCTTCGCCTCGTTTTTACCGTGTCGAGCATTACTTAGCTGGGGGATCAGCCACGTAACTGTAGCAGAATCTTGATGATTGTGTTCCAAGCTTCGAAATCTTCCGGGGATAGTAGATACTCCTTCCCCGTCCATGAATTCTTAATTAACCCCACCTGCAGTGGTATTAATTTACATCCTAGAAATACCTCGAAAAATCCAAAGTTCATTAATTATGCTAGACCACGGGACCCGCCACTGCCTCGTACAGACCCTCGCGAACCACTTCACTAATGATCCTATTAAATCACCGACAGCGCAGCCAAATCACCTAAATATTCCTGTTAGCCGACTCCCCGATACCATTAAGCTGCGCGCAGCGACGCGTTAACGAGCAACTGGCGATCGGGCCCTTTAAAAAGGCGAGGAATCGAACGGCGATGGCAAAAAGTCTCGCGACACAATTGGGAGCGCCGTTTGGGGGAGCGACGGGGGTTGCGGCTAAAGAGGGAGGGGGGTGAGGGGGCGACTGGTGAGGGCATAAAAGCATCGCGGAAGTTGATAAAGGGCGAGGCGATGAGGCTTAGGGAATTTGACGTCTAAGAGAATTAAATGTACCTTCTACCGAGCCGCGGGATCGATCATTACGATTAGTCGACATTAATCATCCGCGATATGAAAGGGAACAATGGTGGCCGAGAAGCTGAGGGGCGTAGTCGCGTTGCTAATTACGGGCAGAAAGGGATTCCGGAAAGAACAATGGCCCAGGAATGGCGTCGTGAAATTTCTCCGTGTTCTATACAGGGGCTTTTAACGCCCGCGTTTCATTATGGTCAAACTTTATCGGGGGTGACGGAGTTTTATTTACCTGTTTTGTGACGCGATTATGGTAATACCCGGCACTGCTAATAGGGTCTGGTTGACCCAGTGAAGTAGAGTGCGCGGAATAATAGCGGGATAATCTACTCGAATTAAATTCAGAACTCTGCGGGGAGCAATTACAGCAAGGTGGCCCTCGTACACGATCCATCGACCATGCAGAGCGATAAAAGGACAAATTTCACGGGCTTCGGCATTTCATAAACCGAACCGATGACATACTGTTTGATTTGGAAGAGCCCAGACGTCGACAACAAGTGGTTCAATTGCAGCGGCGATGCCGGAATGTGTTCGCGAGGCCGGCGGAGTTTCATTTAATCGGAAACTGTTGTGACAGTGAACGAGGCTGGGAAGATGAGGGCGAGGGGGAGATAGGGGATGGAGGAAAAAAAAGGAAGTTGGACGAGCACAAATTACCTACGATCGCGCTCCGTTGCGCCAAGCCGTGTAATTGCGTTTACGTAATTCGATTCTAAATCCTGGCAGATTCAGCCTGCCGGCGTAATTAATTCTCTACCTACTAAATAGAACTCGGGGGTCCCCGATCGGCTGGTTGCCGATCGTTATTACTGATCTTCCCTGGTTACGCATACCGTGTTATTTATTGCCAATTAGGATTCGATCGTTCCATTCCTTACCCGGCCGAGTGATCTGTCGTGTCGGGGGTTGTCTGATTGCCGCGTAACTCTGGCGATTCGTAATAGGACGACTTAAATATCGCCTGATGCATTTCGGCTTGAAGGACTGACTGGAAATATTTTATATTTACCAGGCACCTGTTAATATTCGTATCGATGATCAAGAGGATCAAGGAGATGCATTGCGACTTTTTGAAGATAATATATGCTTTGCACTGATTATCCGATTCAATAATTTATGAAATTTTGCGCACAGATGTTGAGCTTGTGGAAAATATCCAAGTGGTGGTGCAAGATAGGCCCGTTAAATTCAATCCTGCACATATGAAATACCTACTATTTTCCGTTTCAATAATGCAAGGTACTTATTCGCTTCTATTTGCCATTACCCGGGAATATTTATCACTCCAGCGCGCGTTGCTTTCCGCGTTCATTAATTCGTTATTCACGACGCGGCCCATTACGCTTCGTTTTTCCATCCAGAATTCAATTTGCCTCCCCCATTCTTCTTTCCCGCACGGAGCGAGCCGTCGAACGCGATCGCGATCAGCCGCGACTCGATGCGACAAGAAAATCATGGCCACAGTCGGCCGGGGCTGTTATTATTTATTAACGACGCTGATTTATTAATTGCACGGGGACGGGGCTGGCAGCTTGGTAATACAGACGGTATCGAGTGAACGGAATGCAGCTGCGTCGTTGTCTTTGCAGCTGTAGCCTCTCGCAACGGAAACGATAAATTCGTTACATATTTTCCTTAGAGCTTCCTACACGACGTTTAAAAACTCTTATCCAAGAATTGAAGAACGCGCAGCCACATGTACAGCCTAAGTAGTACCAAAGGACATTCATCACACTAGGTTAAAGGACCCAATTACTGACACTTTAAGCGTTGACGCTGACATTATCTTATAGTTTTGTACTTATAGACTAAAAGTATATGTTATTCTTCTTATTTATTATTGTTTAATATGTTTACTTGATGAACAAAATTTTGTGGGTATTAAAACTTCGATTTTTATGTATAAATTCATTAATTTCAAAAATATATTTCGGGATCTATTACTGACACCGTTCAAATGGATTACCAAAGTAATACCAAAATGCTTGAAACGGTTGTACCAATCACTGTCACCCAATTAATAAGTAAAAAGACTTAATGAATCGTTGAATTCGAATCTTTATTACTTTCTATGGTGCTTATATTATTTAAAACATTATATTTTGTTATGTTAATAGCTCAAGGGTGAACTTCAGTAACATTTAAAATAAGCGAAAATCATTGAAATTTGGAGGATTGAATTTCTCTGCAATAGTAAAACTCACTGTAAAATTTTAGAAAAATTGATTCGGTAGTTTTTAAATTATTTAACTTTTAATTTAACATGCATTCTTACGGGGAAACGCAATATTGAGAAATATAACTACAAAATTAAGAGTGAAGTAATAGGCCAAAGTTTTTGAAATCTTGTGTACAGAAATATCAAGCACCGAACTAAATTGTCATAAGAATTCCGGACAATTGATTAATATCTTGGAAATTGGTTAACTTTTGGCTAACAATAAGATTGTCACTGAAATTCGTCCTTAAATATTACAATTACAGCATTTGCTTTAACGCCTTGTTTTCTCTTTCGCTAGTAAAGAAGTCATCATTTTCACTCTCCTAATATCCGCTTAAAATTTTTGATCGTTTCATCCAAATTATCGAAGAAAAAATTAAATGCTGTTTTTTGTATCGTAGGGGAGACCGGGGCAAGTTGATACAGACGAATTATCTCGACACTGTATATATGTAGCTCCTTGTGTGCGAGATATGTGAAGCTTCTTGTTCAATTCTTTACTACGATCTAGCGTACGTCTGTGTACCTTAACTTTAACAATCCATTTTTAACTGTTTTCGTTTCTATAGAGAAAAAGTAAATAGTTGTAGGTATTCACTTTCCAATCCGTTATGAGACGGGATAGAGAATTTTATCACTCAAATTAATTGGGCATCACATTGAGCCCTTTGAAGGCTCAGGTAATTACGTTTGGTTATTTTGTTTATATGCTCTACATTTTTTTATGGAGATGTTTGTACATAAGAACTTCCTGTGGGGTAAGTTGATACGTTTTCTCTGGGGCATGTTGATACAGTGTATCAATTTTCCCGGACTACTTTTAATTGGATTTTTCCTTTTATTACTAGGAAAATGGTACGAAATTATGTCAGAAAAACGAAGCGTGTGTCGGTGTAGAAAGGGAGTCAATGTCGTTACGTCAAAGCGCGAGAATATACGGAATAGATAAAATAGCTTTATTAAGATACATTAATAAAAAGAAGCAAGCACCTCATGTTAAAGTGGGATATTCTAGACATCCATCCTTTACTCATTAAACGGATATTTTACAGATGTATCAACATGCCTCAGAGCAGTATCAACTTGCCCCGCAGTGGGGTAAGTTGATACATTTTACCTTCGTCCAAATAACATTTTTTCATTCATTGTGTATGTATTTTTTCAACTTTTCATTTACAATATATTAAAGAAGAAGGGCCAAAGTATATTTTAGCATATTTGTTATTAAGTAATTAATTCAAACAAAAATGAAAAAAATTGAAAACTGAAAACGTATCAACTTGCCCCGGTCTCCCCTATACATGACAGTTTCAATTGTGAGCTAAATTTTTTTTATGTCTCATTTCGCAAGATTTATTCGTTATTTCACGTAAAACAGCTGAGGGTGACAGTAACCGGATAGGTGGCAGTAATTGGGTCCTTTACCCTAACCCCATTATTAACGCTATTCCGTCCCCGGAATTGTAATAAAGCCAACGCTGTCGCGAATGTGAAAATGGGACGGTAAGTGGAAGGAAAACGGAGAGCGCGGAACGATAAACACACGGCGATAAAAGGTGGGCTGGTTTCTTATTGAGGAGGCCGCTTCGAGCCTCTTTTTATTACACGTACGCCATTGTTGATTATTAAATACGGTTAATAAATCGCGCCGCGGTAGAGGGAAGGGCCCAGCGGCTGTCGAGCCGACAACTTTCTTCTCCTCGCGTTTGCGCCGGGGGTAACCGGGCGTTAAGGGGAAGATCGATCGGCGATTACGATCCCCGTGGATCCGCGGCTGCGCCCAGACGTCGAACGGGGCGAAACGTGTTATGGCCGAGAGTTTCGCAGGCTTTACGAGCCTGACCACTTTGTCATCGAGGGCGGCATTGACGTTCCGCGAAACGAGCCGACAATAATTTATAAGGAGGCCGCGCGCGGCCGATCCGCGCCGCAATCATCTATGAGAAGAGAGCAGCAGGAACGTTTACCAATAGCATGTTTCACGGGGCGCTAATGACACCATGAATATGTATACACGCACCGGGGTGGATGAGAGCGAGAGTGGTCCACCGACTTTGCATACAGGGTGTCCCTTTAACGCGAGCCGACGCGGCCAGCGGAAAATGGAGTCCCGTTCAAAGGAGATTTTCCACGGCACGATGGGCGCGACTGGTTCCTTCTTTTTTTTTTTTCACCGGAACGGTGAAAGTGTGTGGCCGTGGGGTGGGCGATTTTTAAATGCAAATTGCCTGATGGAGCAAAGAGGTCGGGAGAAAGTGACGTAGCTTGCGACTCTTCCGTTTTTCATTACAGCGAAGTTGAACGCTGTCCACGTTTCGAAGAACATTAATGGCAGTATCGAATATTATTGTGCAGCAACGGTCGAGAGTTAATACTCGATGCCTATATTTATTCGGTACGCTTCGTATTTTCGTAGGAAATTGATAGCGGCATATGTCAGGGGAACAAGTAATATAGGTATCATGCATTAAATAACGCTAGCGCTGCGGGAAAATAAATATTTGAAATGACGAATAATAATCTCAGTAACTATGGAGCATTTACCCGTGCATCTATATTAAAAGCGCCGTAAAAACGCCCTCTTTGCCGTTGCAGTTTTCAATCTAATATTACACGGTGCGATAACATTGTGCACAAACCGGTCTAAACAAAAACGTCTAACGCCACTTCAAAGACCGCCGCCGGAAGAGTGGCCGTCGGTAAACCGAGCTTCGCGAACTCCGGAGAATTAAAGCGGTGGGAAGCGAACGGAACACCGGGTAGAAGCGGACCGAGAGATTAAGGGTGGGCAGCTCTCGGAGGCTGGGTCCAGAGGACCTGAAGAGAATGACGAGAAAATGGGCGTGTCCTTTCTACGCTGTAAAACAAACAAGACCCGTTAATGATGCGAGCCGCTAGTTAGGAGAGGACCAACGCCGGCCCCGCTTTGCATAGGAATTCGTTTTCACGTCAGTCACGTGCATTCTTAACTCACTGCCCCGAGGGGGTGGTTTCGAAGCCGCACCGGCGTTCTATTCCTAGCGCAGGGGCCAGCTACGTTTGTCCATACCGCGGGGCCGATCGTCTTGTCAGAAATCGCGACGAACAAAGGGGGTGCGGGCGAGGCCGAGACGGCGGTAAGCCTCTATTTCGAAGCGCCGCAGACCCCGAATACCCGCGCGGAATTATTTATCGTCCAGAGGCAGTTGCGCCGTAATAGACGCGTAGAGAGACGTCGGAGTCGATTCAGAATCGACTGTGTGTATCGACAGAACAATCAGGCTCGAGGACGGTTAGCTGCCATCTAATTGCAGCGTGTACGGAACCGATGGCCGCGCATTGTTCCGCGGAATAACGCCGTTTACCGACTAATAATTACGATTGTTAACGTTCCCCTGGGTATTTCGGCCCGCGCCGGATAAATAATAAATCGCGCCGGGCGGGGGCGGCGGGAAAAGGCTAGCGCGGGCGGTGAAATAATTTAAATGAAACCGGCCAGCGGTGTGCATCGGTCAGTTGACCGTTCCAAATTACGGCCGGTCCCGCGGCCCGCTATTTATTAGCATAGTTTCTTATCGATTACCATATTCCCGCCGTAAATTCCGATTAGAAAGCGTATCGTAAATCCTCGAAATCAGGTTATTAACCGCCGACGCCTCTGTCATAAATCGGCCGGCAATTTATGTAATATCGAGTTCGCGGAGGAGACAGGGGGCAGGGCGGGAGAGAGTAAGACGGCCAGTGGATCTGGGATCTTCTTAATATTCGCTGATAAGGCGGGACCGATAAGCTCGATCTTACGTATCGATGGTTCACGGCACGTTGGCTCTCGCGCATGACGAAGATTAATGCCGGAGATACAGCCGGTGAACCGAGAGCGTAAAGGGTGAATTGGCAGTCAGGAACTTGCGGCCACGTTGCCCGCTGAAATTTGCAAATTAATTGTCACGTCAGAAATAGACGATCGGGCTAATCCTACGTCGGCTTGGTCCTCTGGCCCGTCTCTGCGTCGCGTCGCGGCCATCGGCGTCGACCTCTGTTATCCGCAGGATCGACTGCAACTCTCGGTTCGATTGAGTAACGAGGCTAGATACTGTCCTCGTTCGGAGGCTTCTCAAATTTCCACCACTCGAGTTAAACATCTTTGTTGTCAAGAATTCCACCCACCCTGAATTAATGAGCCAGTAGACGCGCATGGAAGGTACTCCCGTGGCGCGCAGCACAACAGCTTTCGAATGATCCGAGCTCATAATGAAAAAGCCGTGGTAATTGCCGATGCGCGTAATTAATGTTCGCGGAGCAACAATTACTCGGGCGTAATTACGCGCGGATGGGCGCAGGTAGGCCGGAAGTGGCTGGGCCACGGCAAACAGTGTAACGCGAGACGGAGAGAATGGCTCTGCGGCCTGAATCGGGACTCGTTAGTTACAGATTCGCGAAACTAGATTAGCCGGCTAATTGTTTTGGCAGAAATCTCCGGTCCCTTCGGCCTTCTCGTCTGCGGCGATCCACCCCCAGGAACGGCGAATTCACGGTAACAAAGCCCCGTCCAGGCGATCGTAATAATCCAAACTGTGCGTTCCATTGGCCCCTGTCGTGTAAATTCGCCGCTCCATCCCGGGCCAGCTCCGTCGAGCTAATTGCGAGAACGGCGCTCGGCCCGTGTGTCCATTAATGGTGATGGAGGCGCGTAGGGAGAAGATGATAAGGCGAGAACGTTGGGAAAATTCTTTAAAGCCGGGCTCCGGTGATATCCGTGGCGAAGCTGCCCCAGACCGTTACGACGCCGTTGCACGTCGTACCAGAAAGTATTATCGCGAACTTTCCGTGCGGATGTTACCTTTTACGCGGCTATTTTTAATGATAGCTTCCCACGGGGATGAGCGACGTCGCGTTTCGACGCAGCTGTCGCTGGGCAGGTTTGATTCTGTACGTAAATGAGAAATATGTCCGCAAATTTTCTTGGCGGAAAATTAACACTTTCCTTTTAGGTGGACTTTTAGGTACCGCCGCAAAAAGAGGCGTACTAAAATGTGAGACGCGTTTTCAATGGAAAATCGAGTTTTTAAATATACCTTTGGTAACTTCATTGCTGGTTCCCGCAACTATTCAGGAACGGCGGTTTCATTTCTGCAATTCTCGTCGCGAAGAATACAGTAAATCCACGTTATGGGCCCGTTTTTACTTTCCGTTGACAGCCCGGCGACTATCCCCACCATTTCTTGGAAGCCTGCGGACGAGAGAACGAGAGAGAGAGAACACGACAGCGAGCGAGAGGAAACGAAAGAGTCGACACGAAGTTGCCGTCGGGTATGAATCCGCGGAACGTAAATACAGAATTATTATTGTAAATATGTGTAAATACGAGTAAGAAAGAATGGGAGGGGGGTAAGGGACGCGCATGCGTACGTATGTAATCAGGGTATGTAATTCATTAGTGGTCGGCTGATGTCGTGTTTACTCTTCTTTTCACCGAGAACATGTAATACGGTACAGAATTAAAAATTTCAGGTTTCAATATTACAGAGGATTTTACGTTCCGCGAATATTTGTCACACTGGGCTGGCGCGAAACGAATTACAATATGTATTATAAATACGGAAAGCGCTGATGCATTTTAGGAACCCGCACACGGGTCGAGCTCGAGCTCGAGCTACGGATTGCAAATTTATAAACTTTTTCAATTACCGGTAATTCGGTAAAATTTTTATTAAAAACCGGTTTACCGGTGATTTACCGGTAATTTTTAAGGTATTGAAAATATAAAAATAAACATAACAAACAAAAAATTTTGAACTCTAATCGAGCATTATAAAAAATATATGCAAATAAAACTGTTCTGAACATAAAATATAAAATGATATAACACAAAATAGATATATTTGTATAACTATTGACATTACTTATTAATATGGATCTTCACCACGAAAACAAGAAAAAGAATGTTAACTTATATACATAATTAAATATTTTTTATTTAACAATTCTTTTTAACAAATAAGCACGCAAAGAAACATAATTTATCCAAACTTTGGTCTCCTGATAAAGCGCTCTTAGATTCTACACATATTGCTATCACATGCCATTTGTAGATATTTTCTTTTTACTTTTTCTACTTGAAAATACGTTTATTTTTTGATGGCTTTATTCAGATTTTTAGTTTTGTTTTGGATCAAAGTTGGTTCTTCATGAGAAACTTCGGTTTTCGTCTCTATTATTAATTGAAGTATTTTTCGCTGATCATGTAGTAGATATCGACGGAATTAATGAACGCATATATGTGCTACATTGCTATACATAATTTATCGAATTACCGGTAAAAATTTGGCGAATTACCGGTAAAAATTTTAGGGTATTTCTCGCGATTTACCGGTAAACCGAGCACTTTCTCGCTCGTTCTCCGGTTCTCTCACTCGCACCACTGGCCGCGCGGAATCATGTCGGCACCCCACTATGAGCCCACCGTCAGCCACGTTCGTCGAGCTCATAACGGGAATTTACTCTATTCAACTTGTAACTCTTGTGAGCGATTCCGTCCCTGGTAGCTTACTCAAGGGGATAGTGCCTGCACTGGTCAGACATGCGTTTTCAGACGCCTACTTGATTCTACTTAAGGGTACCCTCCGGTCAAAACTCTTAAAAAATACGCGATTTTCATGAATTAAAAGAAAATAAACTGAACGACATACAGTAAAAACGCTTTTTGGACTTTATTACTTCATATTTGAGGAATAAACAAAATAATTATAGTTTGAATTTTATCAATTTTTGCCTTAGATATACAGCATTCATTGTACCACTGTAGAAATTAGAACTCTTAACGAGCGCCACTGTAAAAAGCTTAATTATGGACCGATTTCAAAAACTCTTACGGTATGTTATTCATAATTAGACTCGCTATCATCTTATCCGTAAAGAGTAATTTTGGATCACCCTTTTTTTTATAGACAGACTGATTTGTAGAGAAACTGCTTTTTTGCAAGATTGTGTTTAAACATGTGCTAAAAATCGCCGAATTGTTTGTTTGCAATGAAGACGGATAAGCCGATAACTATTCGCATATATTTTAAGAATGTTTTTAGTTTTTATACAGTGGTGCAATGAATGCTGTATATCTAATGCAAAAATTGATAAAATTCAAACAATAATTTTTTGGTTTGCTCTGCTTAATATGTAGTAATAATATCCAAAAGGCTTTTTTACTGTATGTTGCTCAGTTTCTTTTTGTTTACTTCATGAATATCACGTATTTTTCAAGCGTTTTGAGCGGAGGGTACGCTTAAAAAAGAGTCATTCAGCATTATTGATCTGGGACCCAGTTGATGATTTACGATTCATTGGAAGCAGGACGAGCCACCAAAGAACACCTCTTCAGGTATGAAGAAATAAAAACGAGGCAACCCGGGGCAGAGCGCATGCTACCACGTCTCCTCCAGATCTAGATCCATTTGTTAGCAGAAAGGCGAGCCCGCGAAAACTGCACCGACATGGCTAATCGCCTCGTCAGGAATTCTCGGGGCTGTGCCTACCTTCCACCGAAATAAAACTAAACGACATCCACGGACCAACTCCCCCCCGAGCCAATAGGACGCGATTCACCATGCAACAGGCCAACCTGCCCAACCGCCGTCCCTGGCGTACTCATAAGGACCAGAGTCTCCGTTGGTTCGTGGCGGTTTGTAAATTTATCGCTCGACCTGGTCCTCGGCGACGTCTAATCATTAGAAGAAGCCAGAGGTTATTTAACGAGGCGCGCTGTAGGTCGGAGGGAACGGTCCTCGCTCTCTCACCGTCTTCTTCTGCTCCATCCCTGCGGGACTATCCCAGCGTTCTCGGTTCCCCTGGCCTGCACCGACCCGTTTCGATCTAACCGTATAGGAAATCCTTTTTTATCGTCGCGAGCAGCCTCTGTCAACGCTGACAAATTGCGCCGCGCCACTCTTGGAGAACGGATATTCATAAGGCGCCTCCGCGTTTCCCGGAATTTGCGAATTACCTCCTTTTTTTCTCTCTCGCCGTGGCAGGCAGCGGAACGGTGGAACGGAGGAACCGGCAGCCGACAGATCGTTTTCGTCCGACGACTGTCTGCCTGGGGAAGCAGAGCATGCGCCATTCCACGAGCACCGCGTAGGATCGATGCCCCGATGTGCACGCGTGTCGTAACGAGGAGCCGTGTTCCGTGCGGAGTTTCGGATCATTGATTGTTCAAAGGATCATCGTTTAGTATGCAGGATCCAACGGCCGGCCGGCTAGGTGTACGTACATCTGCTTAAATCCGGCTTACGAATGTCACCCCTCTATCCCCGTCGGGGGTTAGATGTTTGTCGGCCGGACAATGGAAAACCGTGACATTATCCTGGCCTCCATCGCGTCTTTAATTATGCAGGACGACGGATGAGGGGCTTCTTTTCGGGTAGCGTGTACTGACGCTCTTGCGTAGTTTCGCGTTGAATCGCGCAGCTTGGATTCGCGAGGCTGTGGAATTCTGTTAGTTAAAGGGGTAGTGGACTATTAGATGCGTAAAATCGATAGTTTCTTTGACGCTAAATTACTTCGATACCAAATAATCGTTATAGTCGGGCATTTTGCATTCTATTGTGGGCACGTTTGCCAGTAATTACAAAAAAAAAAAATCGTCGGAATGTATAAAATTGTCGAAGTTATTAGTCGTTGAAGACAGCCCTGTACGGCGCGCCGCTGCAGGTGGCGTACATCGATTCAGGTGAGGCAATCGTCTGAAAGCAAAATACTTTGGGAAGACCACTTTATACACCAAAGTCTACAGAGTTGAACTTTGCTGATGAATTTGAACAAAAATTGTGGAAGTTACACAGGAATCAATTTTTTCCCCAGATTTTTACGGAAAGGAATCAATGCGTGGAACTCTCACGTGTTAGAAGTGAAACTTCTTATTAAATATCAAAACCGTTAATTTTTCTTAAGGGGGTATACCCGTTTGAACCCTCGGAAAATGTGCACATTTTGTGGATTTTTTTAAGAGTCAACGGCTTGATGAAGATTTCCCGCTTTTTTACTATCTTTACATAGTATTATGAACTACTTAAAAAAAAGGTTTCAGTTACAAAACTATTGTTTTTCGAAAGTTATGTAAACACATTCGAAAGTCTGTCTATTTTAGACGTCTAAACGGTGGGCCTAAAAACTCGCGCTACGTTCAACCAATTCACTTCCAATTTTGCATGCAGGATCGTAATAAGATTCCACATCGTCCATCGAGGGCTGTTTTTATTCCGATTCCCCGTTTATTATTTATAAAGAAAATAGGTGGCGTTTTCTCTTAGAAAAATGTAACTTTACATTTGATCTTTCACCATTTCTTTATTTTTCAAAATTTTCAAAATCGGCCCCGATGGACGATAGCTACTGACATACCTTATAACAAGATTTTATTATTTTTTAATTCAGACACGGCATACAGCTGTTTTTACGCCCACCGTTTAGCCGTCTAAAATCGAGAGACTTTCGGGTATGTATCCATAACTTCCGAAAAACAATAGTTTTTTTAACTCAAACTTTTTTATAAGTAGTTCATAATACTATGTAAACATAGTAAAAAAAAAAACGGGAAATCTTCATCAAGTCGTTGACTTGTCAAAAAATCCACAAAATGTACACATTTTCCGAGGGTTCAAACGGGTATACCCCCTTAATGTGAATAAGTTTTAGGTATATTTGCTTCTCCTGGTGCAATACGAAGATACTTTTCATCATCTCATAAAAGTGTTTTCTGTTGTGCAGTGAGATTACCTTCGATTGGTACCTATATCTTCACTAATTTCAAATAGGAGAAGACTTTCAGAATCAGTAAAAAAAAAAAATCGATTTTTTGAAGCTGAAATAGCTCACTATGAACTTAATGAACACCTGGGAGAACGGGTGCAACTCCGCCCCTGATGCAGTCCTAGGGAAGATGTCGCGTGATTGATCTGCTCAAGTGTAATTGCTACAGGTGCAATCAGTGAAACTGATTTCATCCAGTCAATAACCGCGCAGAGTATGACGGGACGTTGTTGCGTTATCAGTAATACGGTGACTCTGATATTTCCCAGCTGCGCGCGTCCGCCGGGAATGAGCAATATTGTCAATTAGCGGGCGAAAAGAAGGGCGATTTGACGGCGGATGCGGCTGTCTGTGCGCGGTCAAACAGCCAACGAAACCGAGATCGATAATAATATAGCGCTCGTGCCGACGTGGGGGCGGGGGGGGGGGGGGTTGCGGAGGAGAATGGCGCGCCGTGACATCAAAGGGTGACGAAGAAGATTCAAATTCGCAATCAACGCGGTGAATGGGCACAGGGCGTGCAGGGTGAATCGTCTGCGAACGTTGATGCGAGCTGACGGGAGCGCGGGCGTTCCATTCGTGCCAGGGATTCGCAGAAACGCCCGCGAGCCTCCGCCACGCATAGAAAGTAGCTGGGCTTAGGTGGCGTCGCCTCTTCTCTTCTCTAATTCGATGTCAGCGAAGCTTAATTCGCGCCTTAAGTTCTTCGTGACGCGAATTCCCCGTAAGCTGGGCCAGCGCGTGCTCTCTCCGCCCTTTGTCGCGAAGTATCGTTAACTATTTTCCTTTCCGAGGATCGTCTTATATTCCGCCGGTCTACGCAGCTAAACGTTTACCAAAGTTCCTTGCAGATTAACTTGTTTACTCAGGCCGCAATTGCCCGCGACGGTACTTTAACGCGGCTCGCGAAAGATTGTCTCTTCGCGGCGAGATTCTCGGAGCTGCGATCATTACACAGGTCTCGTTCGATGAAATTTCCGCGCGCTTCGAAGGCCGCCGCAGTTCCGTGGCTGCGCGATAACAATCGTGATTGATGCGCGAAGCGACGAACGGCGCGAAAGTTACGAAAGTACACTTAACAGTTCGCCGGTCGGAAACGCAAATTCGTGTTTCCGCGTAACGACCGCAATTTATTGTGGCCCCCGTCGAATAAAATCGGGATCACCCTGTTTGCCGGGGATTTTCTGCTTAACGGCCGCGCGGCTGCGGCGAACAGAAGCGCAAAGTAGCCGTAAAAATGCCTTCGGAAGAGGAGCCCCAGAAAAAGGAAGAAAAAAAAGAAAGAAAAAACGACCCACTAATCGTCGCTCGCGCCCCGTGAAGAGGTTTTGATTGCACGTTCCTGCGGGAGCGGGGAGGCGGGGCCCGACGAAAATGATCGGCCTCGATTGTTGCAGCCATGGTGCAACGCGTTACTGGGAATATTGCGAGAGCCGGGGGTCTCGTTCGACCCGCCGGAGGGAATTCTGTTAACGAACAGGGCGAAAGACAACCGGGGCGGCCCCGGGGGTAAAAACGAAAACGTTGAGCATTTCAATATCTGCCGGTGAAAATACAGGGCGGCCGTGAAATCTGGTGTCGAACTTCAGAAGCTAGCTCTTCTCGTTCTAATGGCGAAAAAAATGGCGCAAAAAACGCCGCCCTTCGAAGGTCGCTCCTTTGAGGATACTCTTTCAAAGTTCTGCTTTAAAGGAAACCGTTCGGAGTGCAGCCTCCTACAGCGGGGAAGCTTTTTTGGAATTTATCGTTGGTCGTGCGGCGGCTCTTCTACCTTGCAACGGATGCCAGCTAAATGTAGCTTTCAAGGCTTCCCCTCGCAGGAGATTAATAATTCCTTTTTTTTTTCTCTCTTCGGCTTCGTCGTGATGGATGTTTTCCACCACGTTTTAATTTGCCTTCAAGATCTTCAAGGAAACTCACCCAGCGAGTAGTATTGTGAGCGGCGCCGAGGTTGCAGCGATCTTTCAACACGTTCCGCTTTCTTTGACACTGAAATTGAGTTTTTGAACAATCTCGGCTTCTCCCTCGGTCGCGATATTTTTCTTCCGTCACCTATCTTTAGCTGACACAGTTCCTACGGAGGCGCGGGAGCGTCGCGATCTCGGCTATAAATTTAGTTGCGCTGGAGTTTAAGCGAAACGAGCAGGTGTGCTAGGAATTTAATTTCCCGAAGAGCGCGCCCTATTATTGAAATTCGAAACTATTGATAGAGGGATGGCTAATGCAGCCATCATGGAACCACGCTGTTACCTCACTAATAATCATATTTCCAGTCTCGTTCCGCTCCTACCCATTTTCTTTCTCATTATCTGTTCCCAAAATTGCACGATACTCCATCCTGCAACGTTCGTTCCGCAAATATTTCGCAGCACAATCTCCTCGATACCGTCTTCTCCTCAATTGCCGCGACCGCGGTCGCCACCAAACTTGCCACAAATCTGATGCTCAACGAGACCGCAGCTCCCTCGGTTTCGCGATCCCAATCAGCGGAGCAAGTGCACCAAAAGCCGCGCCACCAATTACGCATCTGCTCGATACGCTCCTATCTCCCATTTAGCCCGCGTCATCGGCCACGTTTCCGCCGGGAGGGACGTTTTTCCTGCGAGGCATTCAGGGGAGAGGGATACTCGTTCGCCGCGCGGCCTGTGCACACACTCTGGCCGCGTCAGGGCACGTACAATCGAAGCCTCTTGGCGTGCGCACACAGAGCGAAGTCTCGCAGGTCGGATGGAACCAGGGGCCGGGATAAACGACGGACGCCGCAATCACCGCAGTGAATGGAGCCGCGAACCGTCGATTCAAACCCGGCCGGGATGACGTCGTGGCGCTCGACGCCCCTGCGACCCACCTCCAACAGGTGCCGAACGATAATTACCCAAGTGCCAGGGCCAGTAGATGCGTCCCAGAGATATATGATGCAGATGTTTTGATACTCGAGGCCGCTGTTCGTTCGCGCGTCCCGGGGGAAAAGAGAGAGCGCGCGCGGATCGTCGGCGAGTGGACAGGCGGCCAGGATGAGCAGGATGATCAAGGGGGGCAAAGAGGCAGGAGAAAAAAAGGCGCGGGTCGTGCGTAGAGCCGACGCTGGTGGACGGCCGACGGTGGTTGGTAACGCGGCCGTGGTTAGGAAAGGTGAGATGATGGCGCAGGTAGAAGGGAAAAAGGAAGAAGAGGGAAACGGGAGGGCAAAGGAGGAGGAGGTGGAGGAGGAGGAGGAGCAACACGGGCACGGTCGACCTAATGAGCTCCGGCTCCGGGACGAAAATAATTATAGAAATTTCCTGCCGATGAACGGAGCGCCTTAAGAAAGATTGCCTCCCATTAATAAGCCACAGACGTATTTGCCTCCAGAATTATAATCAGCCCGGGCTAACGCGGCGCCCGTGTTTCCGTGAAATTCGTGTGCCGTCGCGGGCTCAGACGATCCACGAGGCACGAAACGATTTAGTTTAGATTAATATGCCGTGCCGGTGGTACCGTACCGGGAGACCCGGACCAGACGGAGAGAGAAAGCCTCGAGGACTTCGCCTTTCGACCTTATTGATTTTCCTCTCTTCTTCTTCTCTGTCTCGCCCGTCTTCTCCATCCTCCCTTTTCCTATCTTCTCCTCTACACCCTTGATACCGGCCTTCTTCCACCTGCGTTCCATCTTCGGGAGAAGCCAGACCCACGCACCGCCGGAATCAGCAGAAATTAGGCACCGCGCATAAATTAACCGCGGATTAGCTACGCCCAATTTTATTGATCAACGTGCGAAGCATCGTGCCGTCGAATGGATGCTCGAAATGAACGCTCTGTCCTTGTACCGCGCTCCTGGCCCACCGTGGAATGGAAAAATCTGGCGACTCCAGCTTTCACATCGTTGTGTTATACATTTAATTTTCAATGGAGAATCGTTCGACTTCTTGGATTTTGCTGTATTGAGCATGAACGAGCATTTTTAGCGGTAGAAATGCCGCTGTGATTGGACAAATCTTTCGACGAACAGAACCTTCTGGTCGACCGACAACATTCAATTATACCCATGGCTAAACGACGCGTTGATTAACGATTAACGGGCATCGCGATAATAACACGCGACTTGGAACAATAACGACGCGGAAATGAAAAGGTTGTAATTACGTGATGCGCCAAATTTTCGGCAGTAATTAATCACGGTTCGACTTTATTTATCTGTCGTCGCGTCCCACCGCGCGATAAATTTATTCCGACCATTTGCTCGGAATTACCCGTTAAACATCTCGCTTTTCGATTAATCAGGACGGTTTCCATGGACGTTACGAATCGATAGTGGCGGTTTCGTTTCGTCTTCGCTAACTCGCGTCTTCTTCACTTGTCCCTTCTCTGATCAACCACGTCATAGAATTTTAAGATCCTGGGAGATCCTAAAATCTTCAAGACTAAAATGCCCATTTAAAATATATAAAAAAAAATTGTATGTTAAACGATTTTATTAAAAATGCACTAAAAACTAAAGAATAATTCTTTTCTTGTACTGCAATTTCGATGGTGTTTTTTTCACTTTAAATAAAATCGTGGAGTAAGATGTTTCTCATATTAGAATATGAATCAATTTAATACAGCATCAAGCGTCGAAATGAATTTGTTGTGGAATACCCTGCTCCACGATTTTATTTAAAGTGAAAAAACACCATCGAAATTGCAGTACAAGAAAATAATTATATTTTAGTTTTTAGTGCATTTTTAATAAAATCGTTTAACTTAACAATTTTTTTATATATATTTTTTGTTTTCTATTTTTTGAATTTAGCGACCAGAACGCAACGGGTTTTTGTCGTTTTCGTAAAGAACGCGAGTGGCTGATTTCAAGTCGTTTGGATTTGTGGTTATGGGTTATATTTATTGATGACTGGGTAATTTTTTCACCCGCTCGGGGTTAATTTTTTTTTTTAAATATTGTATTGTCATTCAAACTATGCACGCCTGCAAAGTTTCAAGACAACTGGATAGTTGAAAGTGGGTTAAATTTGAGTTGCCACATTTGAACCATACAAACAAACAGAGGATCGAAGCTGAATAAAATCGTTTAAAAAAAAATAAGGTAATTGCCCCAGTTGTCGATCAAGTCCTAGTTCTCGATCATTTTTACAAATATTATGATAGCCATAAAAGGTGTTCAAAATAATATTAAACAACCTTTAGAAAAGAATAAATAATAAGATGGAAATTAAGCATACCTTATTATTGCTAATTATTAGTAATTTAAAAGATTGTGTTGAACATGTTTTGTATATTTATACAAGTATTTTATAAAAAAATATATTTTTCTACTTAAGTATTTAATAAATATTGAATTATTAAAATTTATAAGATAATTTAATGAGATAAATTATTTATAAATATTTCGGAAGGATTTTTTACACGTTTTCGTACTTTAAGTATTCTTTATAACCTCTCTTTTCTTGATCGACTACTAGAGGAATTACTGATCGACAACTAGTTCCGACCGTAATTTAGTGATCGACATCTGGGGCATCGACATTTTTTATCTCAATTATAATTTTCACATTTAAATATATATATATATATATATAGATTCTAATTTTGTACTTTGCTATTATCTATATTAATGTTAAAATCAACTGCTAAATGAAACAAATTTAATTTTGGTCGATTTACATAAATTTTTTCACTAAACACATTTCGACCTCCCACTAACTGATCGACAACTGGGGCAATTACCTTACAGCACTCTAAGGACACTTCACATGCCTAATTCACTTTAAAATTCATATTCCATCCATTCTTTCAACCAGCAAATCGACGCCCCATCCACCAATTACACAGCAACCGTTTCGCGCCACGGACGTGGGTGAACGACTCGAAGCGGAGAGCAGAGTCCGGCTAGAGCAAGGCTCGCGTGGAAGCAGCGACGGGGTACGGGCTTAAACGGCCGTATTGATTGTCGACGAGATCATTTTTCACTTGGAAGCGAGAAGGTGGGCGCCCGAGGCAGGGAAAAGGCTCGCGAAACGTGTGCCGCGCGAGTCCCCCCCCGCCGGTTCCAGCGATTTGCATATGAAAGCCAGAGCCTGGTTTCCGCCGCTACCTAGCGAAGTTCGTTGTCACGCGGGCAAGAAACATTGATTGGCAGCGTCCCGGCCGTGCCTTATTTCGCGACTCGCTGCCGAAGAATGGCACGCACGGTGCCGGTGCACGGTCGGCGGCTGGTTTCCGAGGGACGGATAAACGGCGATGGACCGAGGCCCGTGCACGCACGCGGTGGAATTCTCGCGCTCGAAAAGGAGACACCCTGGATGCTTTGCATGGAGCGTCGCCGGTTTTTTGGCGTCCCGTCTTTACCTAGAAGCGCAGATTTGCATAGTCGACTGTGTTTCGCCCGCTTGCGTTTCGACGCCCGTCCGCCGGTAGCCGCTGCTTTTGGAGTTTGATGCGCGTTGATTTATGGAACTCCCGCCGCCATTCAATTTGAACGGGCCGGCGCCGATGGGGGCACAGTGTTCTTCCACCGCGATATCGAGCTCGACGACGGAACGGAAAGTCGCTGCCCTGGGGAACTGCCGTACCAATCAAACCGGACACGGTGTATGCGTGTTTCATCTGGTGTCGTATCATGGAAAGGGTTAATACAGTCGACGGAGCATTAATCAATCAGCAATTAAATTAATGAAAACACAGAGGTCTCGTGCCCGCGTTACGCTCCAATTGCCCCGATCCAACGAAAGCTCCAACGAGCCTGGGCAAATTAACAAAATAGCTTCCACCGCTACTCCCACAAGTGTTCGGCTCTCGACGAGCTCGCGTGCTCGTCCGGTTCTGACGAATAACCAGGCCTGTCAAGCAGGCTGCGCGGCCTCGCGGTTAATCAGGGAACGGTGACGTCGCGTTAATTAAGGGCGTAATTACGGTATTTGCCGGGGAATGCCTAAAGACAACGGCTCGAAATGAGCCACAGGCTTCGTGGAGGGGGGGGGGGGGGGGGGTTGGAAAAATCGCCGGCACCGCCGATAGCTCGGGGTCGTGGCTCGTGGCGGATATGAAATTCCTCGCATTATCAAGGTCAAACGCCGCCGCGAACGTGACTTTTAGCGGGGCTGTTAGCCGCGTCACGCACGACCGACCGTGATAACCGACGACAATGGATGTTCTCGGAAGCATCAGTCCTGGGCACCGAGAGCTACGGAGCCCAGCTTCCTCCTGCGCACCGCGCTCGGCAAAAAATGATTAAGAATATCCATCGACATTCCACGACGTGAAAGCGGAGCGCGCGGCAGACACAGTCCGATATCGTGAAATAAATCGAGCTTAAGTGATATCGACGGGAGAGATGGAGAAAGGGAGAGGGACTTTCAGGCCGGAGAAAGAATTCGAGTCTGTACAGGATTCGATCTCGGCTCCGCATTCAACGCGAACGAATTTCCGCGATCTTTTTTATTCCCGCCCTGCTTCGCCCAGGCTCGCAATTTGTTTTAGTTAATTTCATCCGGACGCTCGGCAATTATTTTCACTGGTTAATCGACAATTTCACGCGTAATTACGTTTTAATTTTAAATCATCGCGTTCGGCGCTGCCTACCGCAGCTTCCGTTCTATCTCCCGAAGTGTATACATATGTACACCCGCTGCGAGAACGAAACCGCGGTTTCGAGAGTCGGGGGTGAATTTCTGAAAGAACCGAAGTCTCTGTGAGTGGAACGCTTATTTGCGATCCCGAGTTCTCCACTGCCAGTGGGGAGTGTTTTAATTGTTTCACGGATTAATCATTGATAGCGCCTTCGCCAAAATTGCCCAGTAAAAACCGTGCACGGTGGACTGATAGAAAATGTGGAATGAGATTTTTCCACGGGAAGCTTCGTTCCCGGGGAAGTGCGCTTTTGAAGTTTGAAATTCAGACTCGTTTCCTTCCAAAGTAAAGTTTGCCGCGAGGAAACATCGCCCCACGTTTTCAATCCATTCATTATACAGCGCCCGGTATGAACTGGAAGCAATCAGCGCGAAATGAAATCAAATACGTCTACAGTATAATGGCCAAGAGATCGGGTACCATAGCCAAGCTAATCGTCGGCGATTACCGCTGGAACTATCACACGAAACCGATGTTCCCCGCGAAATAACTACGGGATAACAAGGTTTCTCTGGTTTTCAGGTATCCAGCAGGCGGCATGGGGCCGGAACACGAGGAGGAGCGGCGTTCGGCTCGCAGCGGCGGTTCCCTCGCGGCGTGCCGGTACCTCGACGTTCGACATCGGCGCAGGAAGAAACGGCGAAAAAGGTAGGAGAACGATCGTATCAGCGGAACGAGTAACCGCCTGGCAGTAGAGAAAAGGGAGGGGAAAAAAAAAAGGAAACTTCGCTACACAGGTCGGCTGAGATATTACCGTCCATAGAATCCATTATGCCGGGCAGCGATCGCGACTCGGTCTCAATGCTTTTTCCCCCGACAGCCTCGTTCAACTTTATCGGCCTATCGGCGGATAGAAATAGAGCGACGGGGGCCTCGAGTAGCTTTTTGCCCCGGCTCGTCCTCCCGACTTCGCGGTAAACAGCGAAAACCGGGGAACAGGATCCTCTAACCGAGCGATAAAAACCTCTCGCCGTGGCCACTGGCGATTTATTTCCGTACAAACGAGGAATAATGGTGTTTCGTCGTATCGTTTACTTAAATTACATTGGTAATTTATACAGGGCGTTTCGAAAGGCCGAGCGGGGAAAGGGGGCAGTGAGGAGATCGCTCGGCTATAGCTTCATGTAAATCAGATCAGCGGGTGGTGGACGAGGCCTGGAGATACTCGGGGCTCCTTTCGAGCGCATTTCGACAGGCCTGATTGGGAATCCTTGGGGTTTTTAATTTTCGAAACGTTGGGTCGGACGTGAGTCTTCCATCTTCTCCGGGGCACTGAATCTACGCAACCTCGTTAATGATCGTGGCCGTGAACACTGCTGGCTGTTGGCGTAGCAGATTTATGGACAGTGGACCAGAAGAATACTTTCGTTGAATTACGTTGTCCCTGGGGTTCTAAGCATCTAACACACCGCAGGAATCAAATAGCACAACGATTGGTGGTTCAGAGTCTCGTCGATACTCCAGTGGAGAAACGGGAATACCCACGTAGTTGGCGGGGCGAAAGTGGACGACGTTATCGCGACACCGCGAAAGTATCGGTTTCCGCGCCAGCCGGAAGCGGTATCGCGCGATAAAATATGCATTGCGTGCGGTCTCGAGCGGGGAGCTGAGCTCGCGCACTTGACCCGCAGGGGTAAAGTAGATATTGCGTAGGTGAGGTGGATTAAAGCCGTAAATCGAGCCCCTTGGAAGTTGCTTCCCCTCCGCAGCCAGCTCGAACGTGTGCTGCTGCTTACCTTAACGAAATCGAACCCCGAGCAGAGAAACTTTCTTCGATTCGGCCTGTCCGTTACTCGGAGAACGATTCTTGGCGAGCAGCATGGGGGTGGGTTCTCCCTGGCCCAGCTTATCGGGCTCGTTTGCCATTGACAAGAGCGGAGGATCGTTTCGACTCGAATGCGGGCACGGGATCCTTCCTTTCGCTGGACGTTTATCGGTGGACCGGTCTTTGTTGCGAAACAAGGGGCTTCCGAGTCAGCTGACGCGATTACCGGTCGCGATTGCAGCGGGTTTCATGGTTGTTTCAGCGAATAATAGACTGGGAGTGTATAAATAAGCATTGTTATTCATACGAAGTGTTAAAGGAGATAGTTGTTTAGAAATAACTACTAGCAATTGAATCACTCGATTACAATATAAAAGCTCCAGTCGAACTCGTGAAAAATACTTCCCCAAATCCAATCCGACAGGCACACATTCGGGACGATCCTCTAACAGCTTCATTCCCGCGTAAATGGTTCAGATTCCCCGGATCCGTGTGCGGCGCGAATTTCGAGGAAGAAAAACACCCGCTGATAAATACGGTCGATCGATCGGCCCAGCCCGGGCCCCGCTGCACCGAAGGCATAGGCCAGAAATTACTAGATACAGCCGCGCCGCTAATGTTTATCGTAATATCCCCATTCCCGCGGTGGGTGCTTATTTTTTCATCCCTCCCCGAGCCCTCTACGGAACGATCCTCCGGCCGGCGTCGTTACGAAGCCCCTCCCCTCCCCGGAACCCTCGCAAATATGAATTATTAAATTTGGAGAAAGGCTCACGCCTTGGCGATGTACACGAACAGCCGCGCGGCCTGCAATAAGACAACCGAATGCACCGGGCTCCCTGTAATCAAGTGCAATCACGGCGACTGCTTATTTACACCTTGGGACTCGTGAAAGCCCGTGCAACGAGCCACCACAATGAGTCTCGTCTGCAAAAATCGTAAACACCGTGTTCCTGCGCGTGGTCCGTGAGTACCTTCCACGATTCAACCACCACCGCCGGAGGAATTACTTTTTACCGACTGGCATACGGAGTGAATCTCGCCTGGAACGATCCCGCGGACCTTTAGTTAGCCTCCTGCACCCTAGATCTGAATATTCTGGAGCTCAATGCTCCCGGTTGCGGTCCAGATACTCGAGGTTCCACCGGAAAATCGTCGTAATTCGATTCGCCGGTTGCTGCGCGGTGCTCCTGCGCCGGGGTCGCCAATTTCGTTGCCCGTTCGTTTAATTTCAACGTACGCTCGCATTTATGATTCGACACCACGCGCCGCTTCGCAACCTCGAGGAGCGCCTCGACCGGTTCTCGAGACAAAGAAACGAACGCCTAGTGTCGCGGAGGGCACGGGGCCCAGGGTGTATCTTGTCGTTAGCCGAACAATGGTCGGAAAGCGTGGCGATTCAATGGATCGCCCTCTTACGTGTTAATCGAGATTTACATCGTAACCGCGTAATAACACGGCTGGGATCTTGAATGGAGAGTATCCTCGATACGTCTCGGGTTTCAATGATACCGAGGCGCGGTTCTCGAGCGAGCGACGCGGGGAACGCGCCTCCGCGGCCTGTCCCGTGGGAAGACGGTGCCGTATTCGATGAATCGAACGTTTATTACGGGACAGGAAGTTGGGGATCCCGCCGTAAGCAGCCGTAATTTCCAAATTTCCGCGGGGGCGAGGTTTATTCCATCCGAGGCGCCAACTTCCCCGCGATGATAAATCGATGGTTTATGCTGCGGCGCCAAGTTTCTGAATTTGATAGATTCGCGGTTTATTTTAGGGACTGAAAGCTTTGGAAATAACGCCCCGAAGTTTCGTCCTCTCCCCCACCTCCTCTGAGAAATTTCGAGTTCCGACGAGGAGCAGTGCTGTGAGAATTGATTTGGACGCGTGTCAGGAGAAACCCAGCTCCATTCTTGGCCCGCGCTGATCACGGGGCCGATCGAGGGTCAGAGACACGGAACATTTGTATCCGCGTATTACAAACTTTTAAATTACCAGACCGGCTGACGTACGATCCCCCGAACTTGTCCGTGTAATCTGTTCGGCCTGTCGAAGATCGGTTAGTTGTTAGATGAGAAAAGGGGGAGGAAAAAGTTGGGAAAAAGTTGGCTACGTCCAAAGGAGGAGCAGTCAGCCCTAGTAGTCGGCCAATCTGTCTGCCCAGAGCCGGGAACATTTTTTCTTTCCACCTCCCTTGGCCGATACTTCTCTCGGCCAAACTTTCCTGTATCCACTCGATGCCACTCTTTGGTTTCCTACCTCCTCCTCGGTTTACACTTCGATCTTCCCTTGAATTCAATTACGCGAGATCGCTGCGGCTAGATCTGATACGGTTCCATTTCTTCCCTGTGCGAGCACTGATGACCATGATGTATTTACTTGTTTACGAAAGTTTCGTGTAGGGCTCCTCCTAAGGCGATCCACTGGCAAGCACAGAAGTCAAGGTTCGGGCAATTCGAAATTGTAAAGGGTTTAAGTAGGTACAGTGATAACTTAAGGGGGGATTCTCGTCTAACAGCCCCAAAAGTAACTGAGATTTAAGAATTCTTTTTGAAAAAACTGTTAGTCATATTGGATTAAACTGTTTTTGGATATAAGGAGGCATCTTTAAGGTTGCAGAAAATAATTTTTTTATGTCTATCCTTCTTATTATTTATTAATTATTATGGAATCTTTTCCAGATGAGTAGCACCTATCACAGTTATCTGATTGCAAAAAAAATAGAAGTTTCTCAATGTTAGATACTTTATGCTGGGATTGGTCCACTTTAAAGAAAATAAATGAAAAATTGAAAGAGTTATAGCATTTAAAAGAAAAAGTACGTTTTTTCCTTCGACAAATTTTTCATATTATTCTTTATTTCGACGAAAAAAGTATTATAAATAAAAACTAAAATTAAAATTTTTGGTTGAGTCCCAGCGTAAACGACAACTACAAAGTTTAAACATGTCTCCATATGTTCTAAAAATTAAAATTAAAATTTTAGGTTGAGTCCCAGGGAAAACAGCAACTACAAGTTTAAAGATGCCTCCTTATGTCCCAAAAGAGTTTCATGCAATATTAATAATAGTTTTTAAAAAAAAAAACATTTGTTACACGAGAAATCCCTATAAGTAAGGTAAGTGCGGGTAATAAGGCCCGGCAGGTAATAAGGCCCACCTGTCATTTATCCTTGGTAGTTCAATCTACAATACTGGTAGTGTCATTTATTGCATTTGTTACATACGAAATGCCATTCGAAGAGTTTCCGCGCGATTAATATAACATTTGTCTGTTGCAAATTCAAGAAATGTTTCACCGGCAACTAGAGTTGCTACAATTATAAGAATTACGTCGGTTTCTTGGCTTTTTATTGGGAGTACTCATTATCCAATTACTGTACAACTATAGGTGTGTATAAGTACATATGTTGGCAACATATTCCCAGAAAATGGATGATTTTGTAAAGTGCACGCTTAACATATAACCTCGGCAATGAGGAAGTGACAAAACAGATAATAAGGCCCACCAAAATATTAAATGGGCCTTAAGGCTCAGAAAGTAACCAGATACCCCCTCCAAAGCAGGAACGATATTGAGAAGAGTTCCAAAGCACGTGTCACTTCAACCAGAAGAAAAAAGACAAGATTGTGTGAACAAGAGCCCATACCATCCACTTCCAGTGAAAACTTTGACGGCAACTCTGCAGACAATTGGTTTTGCAAATTATGCAGAACTGCATTCAAGAGTGATATGCGAGAGTGTGTCATGTATCTCACCTGGATACACGAGGATTGCGTTGGGCTCACACCTGAGGAAGAAGATGTCTTTGTTTACCCGCATTGTACATACTAAATAGGTGGGCCTTATAACCTGCACTACACGAAACAAAGCTCGCTTACAAGGTTTTTAAAAACCTATTAATTTTCGTATTTGTTGTGTTCATATATTGTTACAAATATTACAGTTTATAGTTTAATGTCTACAGATTTCTATGAAAAAAAAGTTTTCAAGAATATGCACAAGTTTTTTCAAAAAAAAATTATATATCCTTAGGTGGGCCTTATTACTCGCTCCTCCTTACAGTTTAACTTAAAGAACTAGACTTTGTATTGATTTTCCGCTGGTTCCACAGACCTGTTTCCAAGTACTCATCTCGTAAGACCAAGATATACTACGAAAGTGCATTTACAGATTAAATTCGTCTCGCGCATCGTCGTCACCGCGGCTACTCGACACGCGACCCCGCAAGGAAACGATCGCTTCCCAAATTTCATATCTCTGAGTAAACGAGTACCACTCCCGGGTCCAGCAGATCTGTATTCCTCGCCCGAATTTCCTCGCCGAATCCAGGACGCTCGCGGTGCGCGCGATAACCGTCCGCTTCGGGTTCTCCAAGTTCGCCAGTCGAGGGAGGCTCACTTTCCTCCCACTATAATAATTATTCCAGCAACGGAATTCGCGGAATCGAGCTCGTAACTCAGACAGTTTGAACGGAGCAGTCGACTCCCGAAGCAGAAGTCGTGCCGCGGCACCGGCGGAAAGTTGCAGATCTTCGGGGCTTCCAAGTTCCGTCAAGCGACGTTCGTGCCCGTGGAAACTGGCAGGATGGAGAGACCTGCTGCTCCCCTACCTGGTGGCGTGTTTGCCCAAGACGTTTACAACGTGCCGTACTGTTGATCCGTTCCTCGACAAATACCGTCGCGATAACAGCACAGACGCGATATACTGCTAATAGCGGATTCCGTACTTCCGACCCAGATGAGCTCCAGAGATTAATTTTAATGCCGCCGCCAGAATGGGTGCGTGCATCCTGCAGGGTTAACGATCCACGCGTTTCCTCTACGGAAAGGTACAATGAAACATCGAATGAGGACAATTTTATAGGAAACTTATAATTAGAAAATTCTTCGATACATCTAGGGTAAAACTATATAATACGCCCTATCTGACAAAACGCCCCACCATTATTTTACTATCATCAGATTCGAACTTGCCTCAGTCGCCCACAACTGCCGCAATAATAATACGAGCAAATATTACGGTTTTTACAAAAATATACAAGAATTTATATTTTCTGTCTTCAGATAAATTGCGGTGAGTATGAGGGAAATTCAATTTTCCAAGTCACTATTGCTTTTGCGATAAATTCACACATATATTTCGAAAGTAGACAAACTAACCTCTTTAAATTTTTCACTGCGTTGTTGCTAAATTGAAGCCGGGACGTTTTGTACTCCAGAATTTACAATATGCCCCAGCAATGAATTTACAATACGCCCCACCTCAAAATCATATTGTTCACGAGTACCGTATTTCTTTTCTTTTTCGTGGATAACAGAAATGTCACGTAAATGTGTAAGGAGTATGTACATTGCGGGCATCATGGTTAAAAGTAAATGTACAATCCCCTATGTAATCCTTGCGGCAGAAAAGTCAAAAGAGAAAATGTAAATAACAAATAATGTAATAATTTTATTCAAGATTGTTCTATTTTTGTTAACAATATCTTTTATAATATATATTCTATAACATTTTAATAAAAATAATAAAAAGTAATTACTTATTTATGTCGGGGCGTTTTGTCACATAGGTGGGGCGTTTTACCTGACGACTGTGTTACAAAACGCCCCGCGTAAGGCTCAAGAAAATTATTATTTACAGTTATTTCCAGTTCTGTTTTCTTCGCAATTCCAGCGTAGTTGCGAAGAGTAATGAACACTTGATGTGTTTACACAACAAATTTAAAGAATTATTAAAAAATATTGGTTTTATAGATGTTTCTTTAAAAGGGGGGCGTATTGCATGGTTTTACCCTATTTAAGTTTTAAGTGTTCCAATAGTAGTATGTCTGTTCTGCCTTGTCCCAATACCATTATACCATTCGATGGAATAATAAATAACGTGATTTCATTTTCGAGAGTACTCCATGTGTAAGGTCCCTCCGCGATATTCAATCTCTTAAGCGCTCAAGTGCATCGAATTATCCGCAGACGACAGTATACGTCCCACAGAATAATATCCTGTCACCGTAAATCGTGCGCCGAAAATTCAATGAGAATGTGGTGCGCGAAATCATGGGCCACGTGAAAATTGGCCGCACGAGCGATCGTAAAAGAGCGAGCTCCCAAGTGGCGGAGCGTAACAAGGTGCTTGAAAGAACGCATCCCTCTCCCGCGAGCAGTGTCGTTTGTCGCCTGCTCGAGAAGGTGATCTTCACGGGGGATGTGTCTGCGAGCAATCGCGCCGGCGCCGCGTGAATTTCGTCATTCGGGCTCGTCCCCGTTCTACTTGAAAATCGCGGCAGCGCGGCACATATTTTGGTTTCGTCACCGGTACAGAGACACCCGACGCCGACTACCCCCCGGATTTAATTGCACCTGAGCGGTGGAATTGCAAGCGCTGCACATCCTACTCTCGCAGCGTGCCGTGGCTCACGAACTGCTGACTTCTCGAACCGCTTTCAAGCGCCGACCTTTTGCTTCTCAATAATTAATCCCGGCTCGTTGGCCCGCTCCCGATTATCTTCCTCTGCCAACTGGGATAGAATCGATTCCCCGGTTACGTAACCAAATGTACAGCTGGTCGAGTTGGTTCGAAACGGAGCCCCAGTTCCGCTTAAGGCATATTCACTTTGCCTTCTCTTCCACATCTTACAGAATATTGTGAGCGTACTCAGAGCTTGTAATAATTAGAGAAGTATTTCGAGCGACTGTCAAGTCACACCCCCCCCCCCTATTTTCAAAGCCGAAGTTTGCCTGGAATTAGTCATCTTCTCCAAGGCGTGGAACAAGGGCGTGGATCAGTTGCGCGGGGTGGTTACGCGGAGACGTTGCCCCAGCAAGGCGCGTGTCACGTGTTATGCACGTTTTCTGAAGGTAACCCGAGCTGGGCGCAGCTCGTAATGATCGGCGCGGAGGAATTTACGAGCGGACAGGATAATAACTTCGCCCCGGTTACCGATGAACGACAAAGGGCTGGTCGCGCGGAGGGTATCGATAATCGACCTCATCTTGCCGGCAGCGGCAACCATCGCGAGAAAGAAAAAAAAAAAAGGCACGAGAGCGAAGTCGCTGCAGCAATTTTCGCGTCACACATTTCTGTCGAGCGTTGTCGAAGAAATTAACGACGGGCGCGGCGTTCCTTTCTTTTTTATCCCCATGTCCGCGGGGTCGTCGCACCCGCAGGTAACGGGGGGCGATCTTGTCAGCCCGGCGAAGAATAATGCTCGTCTACTGGCGTCAAAAGCCGTTTCCCTTTCTCGCCTCGCTGAAAAGCGCGCCGGGCACCGAACAAAAGCCGTGCATGGCCAAGCTGCGCCCATCCGTCGAGTCGCGCGTTTCGGAAAATACGCTCTCCCCGGTGAACTATGACCCTGTTTGACTTCTGTCCCCTGGATGACGAGTTCCTAACGCCTCTCGACAGCGCATGGATTTTCGTTTCGAGCCTGCTGCGCGCTGATTCCAGGCGCTCGGATGTTTCGTCCTGCCGGGCCAGGCAAGGGGAATTAGTAGATTGGATCATTCATAAGTCAGGGAAATTCCATCGGAACGCGGCACCGTTTCTATTTCGCAGTCACTTCGAGTTCCCTTCATTCCTTCAGGAACTAGTTTAGAAGAATAAACGAACGAACAGGTGTACCTTTCTCCGTCCTCGCCTCCCTTACCTCGTTCCCCACAATCAGTTTGTTCGGGGGCTGGCTCAAAGCAATTGGGGCAGAGGCAGGATGTCCTTGGCATTTTCGAAACGTGCGAACCGATTGCGACGACCCTTGGGAATCGTTAATCGCGCGGCTACATCCGTCGAAGCCACTTGATTCTTGTCCTAGTCCTCTAACCGATATTTCTCTCCCCCTCCGTGGAGTCTCCGGCGACTCGTACTGCATTGTACGCGGGCTGTGTATAAAGTATCCCGGACGTACGCGTACGTCGCGGAAATCGATAATGAAACGCGCCCGCCATGGTATTTTATGCGGACGATGATAACGCTCGCGGGGGAAAATATTCCAGGCAGACGGTTGCGCGCGCGCCGCGTCGATGTCTATCTTGAATATTAATTCGATGCGTGCTCGATTTATTTCCAAGATCGTTATCCGCCGCGGCCGAAATTCTGCGTACGATACGCTGCGGGGGAAATCCAGGGCAGCCGCGTGTCCAAACGATCGCTGCCACCTCGCTTCCTGCTCGAGCACTCTGTTTTCGAATCGCACGGCGATCCTTTATTCCCGTGATGCGCGCGTAGTGTTCGTGTTCCGGTGATTTGTCGCGAGGGACGGACGTTGCGAGACTTCTCCCTGGAAAATGTTTATTGCCGACGAATATTCGTATGTTCGTTAGGCTTCTGAAAGTGAAAGATCCTTTCCTCGGTGGTTGATGTAATCCGCGGTCTCGTTTTTCCCTATTTCTATTTCTTTGAGTGATGTATTGCCGAACGCTAAAGATTGGAGTGGAGGTAGAAGTCAGCGAAAGAAGAAGGAAAATACCGAAGAAGCCGAATAAAATTGTAATATTTTTCAATTGTTACCAATTAATTTTATTGAATAAATATTTTTCTGTCAATTTAACAGGTATTTGTAATATTTTTTTCAAAATTCGACAATAAACGTTCGCTAGTTTTAAGCTAGTTTTCCCTACTAGTTTTAAGCTAGTTTTCCCTACCAGTTTTTCCACAGTATCGCCTGGGAGGGAAAAGCATTACATGACTAGTAGGGAACTAGTAGGGATTCCTAGTAGGGCGCTAGTTGCACCAAGGGAAAAACTAACTAGTGCCCCACTTTTTCCCCAGTTGTATTTCTACTAGGGAAGTAACCCTTCCATGACGAAATATGCAGGTCGCATTGGGTCGAGCGTTTCCCCCCCCCCCCCCCTTCCGTGCGGTTCAGCAACATCGCGTTTACGCAAATTTCTTTCATTGTCCGGGCTGAAATAATTCGGAAAAAAAAAGAGGGGCAGGAAAAAAGAGTAGCAGGGTGTCCCAGATTTTCATTAAAACGCCGCACGCGGGTCGTTTCGAAGCCGCCTCAATTGTTACCGCCGCGCGTATTGTGTTTCCCCGCCGCGACCCGGCCCCGGATCCGTAATTATCGCGCCGTTGAAACATTTTAAAGAGGAAATTGTTAAATTACAGAGGCCCGCCGCGAGTGTACGTTTAACCCACTTTCCCGGGGGGCCGCGGCGCCGCTTTCTCGGTCTCACGGCCGGCCCGCCCCGTCGATGTTTTGCCGGCGCGGGGAAATGTTACACGGAGACACGCGGCCTCGATGGAAATGGCAGCCTTGCACCGCTGGCGTAATCCAAAAACGGGATCGCCGGGAAGGGCCGCGGGAATCGTCGCCGTTCGCGTAATATCCCGGTAAATTATAGCCCTTAGTCGGCGCTGGGGCCGCGTTGTTCCGGCGATGTCGCGCGAGTATGCATACAATCTTAAATGCTTTAAGATGGAAATTAAGCGAAGATTGCGCGCATTGTGCAAAGCCACCCGAGAGCTCTTGAATACATAATAGAACAGTGTGTCAACACCTGTTTCTGATTACTTCGCGAAGCGCCGACGGTTCGCCCACCGTCTCCCGCATCCTTCCCTCCCAAAGGATCGAGCTTTCATTTCCTTCCTCTCCCCTTTTTTCCTGCTTAACCCTGGGAAAAGACTCGTTAAGTTTCCCCCCTCCGGTGCCTCCAGCCTGAACGCTCTCGGCGAGGAGGAGCAAAGGAGGACAAGGTATAAAAAGTGTATTATCGCTTCACGCGATATTTTAAGGCTGCACGGGAAAATGGGTGGGGCGTGGAGTAGGGCTGGTTAATTAAGAACGAGGCCAAGAATTTAATTCGTTAAAGTTCGTCGAACATCTCCTCCTCTCATCGACAGCTAATTAGCCATTATTCGACGGTAGTCGCAGCAACGCGTCAATTATCCGTGTTTTTCGGGGAACATGGGCTACAAGGCGAGATGGGGAAAGGAGGGCAGGTTTGCCGGCGGACGGCGGGCATCGGGACCCCGTCGATCAGGCGAAATTATTTAATTAAGCGAATTCGACGGGGAGCCAATTAAATTCTTCGGTCACCTCCGAGCGTCCGGGGCAGCGGGGAAAGGCCATCGCGCGGGGCTTCCGTTCTCCGCGCGGTCGCCTGGTTCTACACGGAAATTTTCGACGATTTGTCAGCGGCCGACGGTAACCGAGGGCGTCGGTTATTATTTAACGCGACGGCCGTAGCTCGGTATTCTCGGAATAGAGGCGAGGGTATTCTTCTTCGCGGCGAGTCCCACTAATTCATTCAAATTGCTTTCCCACGTACACCCTATTTTTCCTCGCGAAAACAATTCGCTGCGACAGCCAGCCACGATCAAGCGGATGCGAGGGGAACGGAGGTGTCCCGGTTCGTCGAGCCACCCATTGTACCGATCCCGTGGATCCCGCGGACAGCTTTCCACCTGACAGCGAAGATGCCACGGCGATAAGAGAGAAAGGGAGGGTTAATCGTGAAAAACAGACCTCGGGGAACGTAGGAACGTAACGTAGGCGTAATAATATGCGTCCGTTTGAGAGGTGAACAACGGTTGGACGGATGAAAGGAAGCCGAAAGGAGCCGCGGACCATGGGGCGAGAACGAATCTCTCGCGATCATGCGAAGGGAATAATTGCGCCGCAAGCATTCGCGTGCACGAAGGACAGGGCGACGGGGACCGTCGCCTCCTACCTAATTAATTAATGCCTCCCTGGTGGGGCGATTAGATGAACGGAACCGTGGGAAGGGAGTCTTGGAAAGTCGACGAGACTCGCGTCGTTTCTCTGGGTGTCTGGGTTTGCGGTGACAGTAGCCATTGATGACAGTCCGAAGCTAGATATTCCAGCAGCAGAATGCTTCTCTCGTAAATAAATAAGATAAGCTCCCAGCTAATTGTAAGAGATAAGGCAACCTAATAACTTCGCATTAGCGAGACGAATTAAAAATTTATTAGACCCTAGTGCTTCAAGTTATATGTAAACACACATCGCTGATACGTGGATTAAACAGCAACGGCCTGAAATGAGAAACTCGATGTACTCCAGAACGGGGCATTAACACTCCTCGGGTAATAACTGTTACGGCTTGTAATCCGCGATCTGTTTGCGATAACGTTGGCCAGCTAGAGGTGCAAATGCATAAAGTTTACAATATCAAGCGATCCGCGGCCAAGCAACCGCTGGATTATGGGCCCTCGAGCGCGGAACTCCCCGAGCAGTGTTAAACATGCAGCGATGGTTTAACGTCGGCTTAACAATAACAGAACGACTAACCGCGAAACGCTGGCCATTGTACTTTTAGCTAAATTGAAAGCTTCCGCGCAATCAAGTTCCCAAATATCTCCAGCGCGATGCAGCTACAGAACCCCGAATTACCCACGGCGCGGAGATTAACTTCGATTCTCCCCTGTTCAGGGTAATCCACAGTTCAACGAGTCTTATTATACCATATTAGAAATTGAGACGCAAAGAAGCTACGAAGCAGAGATGCTACGCTCCGCAAGTGGAACAACCAGTATTTTACCCGCCGTCGAGAAAATTTCACTCTCCTCGGCCGTTTTTTTCCAAGAATTCATCGCGAGCTCGATCGACGATGCAGGCCCCCTTTTCTCCGCCGCAGGACCAGCGAGACAGGAATCTCGATCGGAGCTGGGCGAAATTACTGGCGGCTAAACAGCCCCGCCGTACGAAAGTGTTAACTGGACCGGCTATCCTTCACCGGCCGCATCATTTTTACACTCGAGGGCCCCGCCATGTGTCGAGGAACCGATCCTGAGCTGCTCGTCCTCCGCCTGTCCCTCCGCCCCTCGAGCCACCACCGACGGCTTCCTAGCGCGGCAAATTATTAACAATCAGGCAGGTGTTTGCGCGGTTCGCAAGATTTGCTAACGAGCCGGCATTTTCGAGGTGCCGACTCGAGGCATATAATTATATGCTCGCCTCCCTATGCGTATGCATGCCTCGATGCCAACGGTTACATCTACAGGGTGCTCCAACTGCTCGCGATCGAGTGGAACCTCGACGCAGCGACCGGTAGCTTCGGATGACAGGCGTATAGGTAGGGTAGGGTGGGGCGAACAGCGCCCGTTTCTCGCATAAACCTATGTCAAATTTAGTATTAACAATCTAGAGATATTTGGTGTTATTTTGTATAAACTATAACTATTATTCTTTACGTTCACGAAGTTCGTTTGTTGATACTGTTATTTTCTGTTGAGTTATACCACCAAATATTTGTCAATGCCCACGAACGGGGCAAAAAGTCCATTGCATAGGGTAGAAAATCCCTAATGTCTTTTCTTGTAATATTAAACTAAATAAGTAAAAAAACTCTTTTCAAATCAACAAATATTTATTAGCCCAATTATTTTTGGTATGCAATATTGAAAGGAAAGCATGACTTCTTTACCAAAAAATAAAAATATAAGATAGAGGTACACTTTGAACTAAAAACTGGAAAAAATTGTTCAACTAAAACAAAAACACTATTTAAAGACTTTGGCATCATTTCTTTATAGTTTGGCCATCTTATTATGAAAACAAATGATAAAATACATATTTTCAGTCTCTATAGTTTCTGCGATATATAGTTAGAAAATATTATCATTCAGCAATAAACAATATATCATGCGCATATTAATAAAGGAACATACAATTTTAACGTACTTGGCTGATACACTTTTAAACTGTGGTTTATTTCGTATAAAATAACAAAGACTATTGCTGTTAGTTTTCGATACATAAAATAACGAAGGCGTCGTGTCATTCGCACGAACGTCCCGGAGCGACTGGCGACTCTGTGGTTACCTCTGTTTCTTCTCGCCTTTTAATTAGAATACTGCGAAACTCAATACATTGTTTAGGAATAGAGATTTTGAACTCGAGACTTTTTACCCGCCGGACTTTTAGCCCCTCCCTACCCTATACCTACATTACACGTTTTCGCGTGTAGCCCCTTTCCGGAGATTGGTGTAAACACCGAGGGAAAGTGGACAGAGAACTTTCGATTTGGCGTGCAACGTGTCGATTCTCGGTCTTTCAGGGCGTGCAGGTATGTTCTTTGTTACCGAAGCTTCTGAAAACTCGCAGTAGAGTGGGTCTCACTCTCGACGCCTCCCGCCTGGAGTTATCGTAGTTAATACTCTTCGAGGTTCCGAATATCAGACACATCCCCGGGGAAGAGGTACCTAATGAAATATTCATCGATTCTATTAGAAGCAGACAAGCCTGCGTACCCAAGAACCTCTTCAACGACCGCTGAAAGGGCACTCCAATCACCTTGCACCCTGCCTATTAATACCTAAAACGATTCGAGCTTCCAAGTTTTACAAACTTTTACCGAAAGATTGCACGAGGAGGCTGAAGACACGCGCTGATCGACGAGGTTTTAGACAAAGAGGAGCTGGCGTCCCTCGTCAGACAAAGCCGCTTGCCAGGCACCGTTCCAAAGACATTCAAATGATCCAGCTCCCTCCGTTAGTCTCTAAAACAATTTGCAGTGGCGTCGGCCACTGTTGTTCCTCGTTTAAAGGAGCACCGAGGCGTCGTCGTCTATCGGCTCGGTAAATTGTGCCTCGTTACGGGCGTCATTACCGCCTGAAGAGCCAGCGACGCTGGCTGCAGTGTGTCAGGCGTCTTCGTGGTACCGTGGCTGGACGCAGTTCGCGGCGACAGGTTGGAAATTTGCCGTCGATTTCGGGGGCCGGTACGTTTGCTGCGGGGCTAGATGTACCACCACCGCTTTTGCGAGGCTTGCACGTGTGCAGCCCTGGGAAATGAAACGAGAAGCGGGCGAGCTGCTCCCCGGCACCGTCTGATTCCAACCACCCTGTAGAGCGGAGCGGCTGCGGCGTGAAACCGGTGGGTATGATTACCCACTTTAGTTAACGATCTCTGCAGCCCCGTGGCGGTTCTGAAAGGTCAGAAAGAAAACCGCAAGAAACAGCCGAGGAGCATGCCGGGACGCTGGACCTTGGGGCTCTTGCATCCGGTGTGTACGGAGCCACGATGAATTCCAAAATATTGAACCACTGGGCGGGCTATAGGTACGTACAATATTTTGGAATACACTGGAGGTCGTGGAAGTTGAAGAGGATAGTGGTATCGCGCAGGAACTGTGGACACTCGTCAAGCGAAATGTCTTTTAAGACTCGTATTTGAAATTCCCCCGTTTACAAACGCCCCCTCGGTACACCGTGCAATTTGTCACAAGCACTCGTTATCGAACTAATAATACCGTACAGCCGCTGTACCGTGGCGCGAACGTTGCGAGGAAATTTTCAACCGCGAATATTCGCTGCAAGTATGAGGGGAAAGTTTGGGCGAAGTTCGAACACGGAGGTGTTCGAGGCGGACCTCGAAGATACTCCGCGTCACGACAGTAAATATTCAAACTTCGGTCATCCTTTTCGCGTGCCCGGAGCGAGAATTGGCAGCTGAAAGTTTGCGCCGGCACTTAGCCCCGCTTGTGCGCCCGGGCAAGAAGTCGGGCACGGTGTTGTTTCCGACCTTCGAGAGTTCTCGGTGCTCCCATCGCCGCGAGAGCCGTTCAATTAAGGGGAGCGAGAAGGGAGCCCTTTGATTCCAAGAGTATCCCTGAATCGGCGCCGAAAAAAAGAAGGGAAGAAGGAGGCGAGCCGCGCCACTGAGCGAGTATGCAAATTGAATTCGAAGCAAACCGCGCTCTTCGCAAATATTTGTATTGTGGCAAATAAGCCGGGGCGAGCTTGTTCCGCGGGATTTGCTTGAGCACCGAGTCATCCTGCGAGGCAATTTTTCCGTCTTCCGCAAAAGCTTCTGCGTTCTATCAGGTTAGCCGGAAGTAATCTCGGCCGGAAGCACGGTGTATCTTTCGAACGGTAATTTTGCGGGGTCGCAAAAGATCGTTGGATTTGGAGAATTACTCAGTAGAATTGAAAGCCAAGCCGCACTTCGGTGGAAAAAAAACAGTCCGTCGCGGATAACTGCCGGCGGGGGTTGGCCCTTTTATGAGGAACCGTAGGAAAAACTTGGGAAGTCGCATAAGATTCCATCCGGAACTACGTGCTCTTTTATTACACGGCTGCTCCCAGAGGAGAGAAGTTTCGACGGTAAAGAAAAACTCAGCACTTTCGATCGCGGCACGTAGGAGATTCGAGGGTCGCTTTCGCGGAGATGTGGCCGTGTTAAGGGACGTGGCGGGAAGGTCTCAGGGACAGAGAGTGGTGTAAATCCACCCTCGGTCAATTTTCAGTTTCGGACGGTCTGGAACCTGTGCGTTCGTTGGCGCGTGGCAAACTACTTTTGCTATACATTTCGCAATATATAATCCAAGTCTCCCACCCCGACATTTCTCTACTCGCTTCTGAATCACGCATGAACTTCAGAACACATGCAATAAATTAAAACATCCTCCAGTATAGGTTCCTCAAGCAAGGTGCGAAAAGCCAGGTAATTTTCGAAGTCACGTTTGCAAAGTTGCGCTTGCCAACTTCCCTGCCTCGTTCCACCCCCCAGTTCCAACATGTTCCGCCGATGACGTATTGCGGGTGGCGCGTAAACCCCGTGGAAGTTGACGCGGTTCATGCTTTGATACGCGGGCGACGTAACTACGCTCGATCTCCGTCGTATTTCAGCGAGCGTGTAGCCCCGCGACAGCCAGAATGCAAAACGCGTGCATGCTCGTGAGCGTGAAATTACACGCGGTATGAGTAACCCCCGGGTACAGCCCAGCGAACGGGGGATGTAAAACACGGATGGGAGGGCGAAGAGACGAAGGAGCTCGAGGCTCCTCGCGATCAGCCGAAAACCCCTTACTTTGGAATCCCGTGAACGGGGATCACTCGTGCAATTAGCGTAATAAAGTGGCCCGGATGCACTGCGAGAATCGCGCGTTCACGCGTGCCAAGCTTGTTGCATAGGAACGCGGGCGTCGCGAACAGGGCGCTCCGATCGATCTTGCTCCGCGACGCGTCCAGTTGTGTCGCGCTGAATTATTAAGGATATCGAGATAGCTTCAGAATAGGTAACCGAGGTATCTCGATGTATGTACAAGGGACAGAACGTTGCGGGCCGATTACTCTATTTTAAAGACCCGCGCAACAGCTGCATCTAACTTGCAACTCGACGCTCCACACGGGACCAATGAAATCACGATTTTTCGGAGCTGGAAGAGGGATCACCGACACCCGTTTTCAATCAACGCCGTTAGCCTCGATTCATCTCGGTGCCACGTCGTAAATCGAACGAACGGAAGCCCCGGTGTACGAATATTACACGGGTTTTCAGTCGGTTTTTCCGAAGTGTCGTCGCCCGATCGACTTTTTCCACCAGGACGCGAATGCGAAACGCGCGCAAAGGTCTGCGCACACTTCCGTCAGTTCCGTGTCAGTAGAGTAATGTGGGGCAAGAGTGCGCACTTTAAGTTTAGACTTCTCTAAAATCCTTGGTATTACACCGATAGTCATATCGTTTTGTGAGAAATAACTACTATCCCTTATTATTCGATAGGCAGTGACTTCATGTAAATTTACCTGTCACAACTTATATAAAATAAATATTTCCAAAAAGTGTCAAATGCGAACTTTTACCCGCTATGCGGGGCAAAAGTTCGCATGTTATGGGGCAAAAGAACGCAACGAGAAATATCCAAAGAAGTGTTTTATTTTCCTGCATAAATACATAGTTCGGGTAATACAGTAAAACGCCTAATAGTTTATAATTAATTTTTTTAGAATTAAAATAAGTTTAATGAAGATATAACACCCGTTAAATTATTTTGGGGCAAAAGTTCGCATTGCGAACTCTTGTCCTACTGCATTGTGCGAACTTTTGCCCCCACAGCTACTTTTACATTGTTTAATCAATCCTGTTATCTGTGAGCAGAATTGAAAAGTTCTATTAGCACTTTTTAATAGAAGAATTTCAGCTCTTTCAGACGGCATATTAATTAAAATATTTACTGATCAATTTATAGGAATAATATTGATTCCCAAACATGAGAATATTACATCAGAACTAACGAATTCAGTACTTACCGCATTGTAAGATAACAAACCGAAACACAGCTACGAAATTCGACATTAGTGACTCTACCTTGATTGACAATTGACTGCCAATCACCATTGGCAACTGCCACAACTCAAACCATGAAAACTTTTACTTACCTTTACTCTACCGTTCCGGCATGCCAGTGGTAAGAAGAAGAGGGACGTAGAGGGTCTCTTTTTCTTACCAATGGTAGGGGAAGTAGGGGCATGATGGGGAAGCTAAGGAAAAATGCAAATAAAGCGATGATTGTACCTATTAATTAAGTCTTTATTACTCCAAATACAACTATAAGTTAATGATTTAAGATTTGTTACACACTTCGGACTAGGCGAAAGGACCAAATTACTGTCACCTACCCAATTACTGTCACCCTAAGCTGTTTTACGTAAAATAACGAATAAATCTTGTGATGTGATGCATAAAAAAATTTAACATACAATTCAAACTGTTATTTATACGATACAAAAAACAGTACTTAATTTTTTCTTCGATAATTTGGATAAAACTATCAAAAATTTTAAACAAATATTAGGAGAGTGGAAACGATGACTTCCTTACTAGCGAAAGAGAAAACAGGACGTTAAAGAAAATGCTGTAATTGTAATATTAAGCTATTAACATAACAAAATATAATGTTTTAAATAATATAAGCATCATAGAACGTAATAAAAATCCGAATTCAACGATTCATTAATTTTTTTTACTTATTAATTGGGTGACAGTGATTGGTACAAGCGTTTCAAGCATTTTGGTATTACTGTCATAGCAGTAGTTGCTAAATGAGATAAACAGTATTAGGTTAGCTGGCAGTAATTGGGGTGTCAGTAATTCAATCAAATACAAGAAGGGTGTCAGTAATACATCACGAATCATATTTTTGAAATTGATGAATTTATACATAAAAATCGATGTTTTAAGATCCACCAAATTTTTTTCATCAAGTAAACATATTATACAATAATAAATAAAAAGAACAACATATACTTTTAGTCATAAGTACATAACCATAAGATAATGTCAGCGGCAACGCTTAATGTGTCAATAATTGGGTCCTTTACTCTATCTGAGGTCAGGCGTCTAAGTTATTAAACTTTACAAAAACAGATGAAAAAAAAACGGCTTGCCCCTAGCGGGGTAAAATGGGGTACCGAAATGATTTGCCTAAGTATTTTATAAATTCGAACTAAAAATAACGAGATTTATTGGAATTAAATTATAACAGAGAACGATGACGTTGCTTAATCTCACATGAACAACCATGATACGGGGAATGATAAGGTATCCCGACCTAACCCCTAATGGGGTTAGGTATCAAGGACCCCATCTTGCCTCAAAGCATCGTTTTCCAAAGTTTAATATATTTGTACAACAAATAAAGAAATATTGAAATTTTCAATAAGTCACATTAAAATAGATGAAATGGAGATTATCATAGAAGAAAAATAATAGACTTACCGTTCTTAAATATATATTTATTTCAAATCCTTTTATCACGCGAAATAACATCGACGCAGCACGCAAACGGTTCACAGCTATAAATAAAAAACGCGTGCTCCCCCACTCGCTTTTGCCAGCGACCACATAATTATAACACAGTGACTTCCTAATGATGTATTTGTCACGTGCCTAGCATCTTTTAATTAGGGTTTAGGGAGGTACCCCATCCTACCTCGCTACCCCGTCATGCCTTTATTTCCCCTACGCTACTGAAATGCTACTGACACGGAACGGATATGTGTCCGCAGACCTTAACTCGGTCCACCGCGCGGCCCGCCGAATCGAAAGATTTTAATTATTGTCGCAATATCTGCGCGCGCGTGTACCTACCATCAAGCCCGATGTAATGATCAAATTACACTCGTTGCTCGCCCCCGCGCGATTAATTATCGGCCTCGCTAGCGGTAGAGGTAACGAGTTAGGCCGCGATAAAACGACGCTTAATTGACACGTCGGCCTAGCACCATTGCTGTCGCTCCCTCGCCGCCCGTTTTCCCGCTTTGTCCGCGAAAGGGAAACGCGCCACGGTGGCTGCTAGGCACTCGCCACGAGTCGTTCCTCTTCCAGCGCGGAAACGCGAGGGACCCGATAACATTGTTCCGCGATCCAGCGAATCGATGGGTTCCGCGCTGGCTGCGCCCGTTAAAAACCTCTAGTATCCGAGATTTTCTTTGGGCCGAGCGCGGTTCGAGGTATTCGATGTAAATGCTCGGCGCGACAACGCGGCCCCATAAAATATTAAGAACGCAGCCGAGAGGAGCAAAAAGCAGGATCCTCCTTTCCATGGAAGCCCCCTCCCATTCAATGTCCCGTCCTCTTTTGCCGCGAGAATGCTAGTCCCCGATCGGTTTACCGATTCCATCCTTTAACGGCATAAATCTCGTCTAATAAATGTACAGGGGCGCGCGAGGATCCGGATACGGTGCGTAAGGCGTGCGCCATTTATCATTCGGGGGCCTCCGTTTCGCTCTATCGTAGCACATCTGAAATGGCGGAAGGGACTCTGCCGGGTGAACGGGCGAGATTCCAAGCGACTTTGGTGTTGGATGGGCTGACTGTACGCTGGGTGACGAGAACATTAAACAACGCTGCCACGTCTGTCCCATTCGATCGAAAAATCGACAGCTCGTGTCCTCAAAAATTGAAAAAAAAAAAAAAAATGACAGTTGGTGTGGCCGAAATTGGAAGAACCGACACTATTTCCTGGAAATCAAGCTATAAATGCCGCGTTCGCTCGAGGTGGCGTTTCTCGAAATCAATTTCGAGGCGACGTTTCATTGACACGTTGATCAGGCGAAAAAAGAGAAAATGTTTTGGATAAACCCTCGCCGGAATATTTCTGGCGGTTCGTTGCCCAGCGTTCCGGTCGACTCGCGAAGAATTACAAGACCCCCTGGCGATCAGATACAGCCGAAAAACTTGCGTCCTACAGAAAAATTACAAGCCACCGGGCCTGGCGTGAAAAAGATGAATCGCGCCGAGAGACGGGCACCGCTGTTTTACATGCGATACGACGACAGACCTGTGTTCACCAGGAGGAAATAACTCCGGTGTATATGGCGTCGATAAAAGCTCCGTGGCGGGCATGCTAATGCATTACAAATATGCTCACGATACGTGCTGTGTAACGAAAGTATAAAGAAGTATCGCTGGGGTTGCGAAGCGCATCGGAAATTACCATTAACGCAGCCGCGCTACAGCAATAAAAATGCATTTAACAATTAAACGGTACAGAAATTGAAACTGAATTCACTCGACATCTTTGCGCGATCCACCAAGAAGCCATTAAATCTTGATTCGCGTTTTAGGATCAACGAGATGCCATCCTTAATCCTCGCCCGCCGTTTCAATCGTATTTAACCGGGGATCGACGCGATGAAAAATTCCTCCGTTCGTCGCTTTGGCAAACCTTTCATCTATTTCCTTCTTCTTTCCCTTCTTTCTCTTTTTTAATCGCGGCCCGCCGTTATCCTAGCAGCAGGAAACGCGAAACGTTCCCCGCGAGCTGGATCCGTGGGGGGGGGGGCGAAGCAGGGGGAGGTGGAGAAGGGGAGAAAAAAATATTATTGTAATCGCGAAGGCACGTCCGCGTTCCGCGCGCACAAAGGCACGCGACGCAGCGATTTTCCGGTCGGCCAGCTGGTGTTCCACCCTTGTATTGACTTTCTCTCATCGAGACGCGCCGGAATAAAACGGAGGAAAGCATTCGATTCCGCTCGACTCCGACTGCACAGAGGCCGGGGCTATTATTACAGGCTTTTGGGTCCAATAACTCTTCAGGTCTCACTTGTTGCTGTAGTCGTTGCGCGAAGGGCATCGCGGCGTTTCCCTTTTGAGGATTTTTCGCCGGGCGGACGGCTGGGGGGGGGGGGGGAGGGGGGGATGGAAAATGGAAGATGCCGAATCGATGAACAGCACTGGCGCCCGAGCAAACGGTCTCGATCGAGATGGAACTGGCGGGTATTCGTAGAGGGCTCTTTAATTTCGCCATCCTTCGGCTGGGGATAAAAGTTTACGAGCCCGTCTTGGAGTTAAATGAATTTCGGGCTGTTCGGTTTACGGAAGCGTAATAACGCTCGCGGCTGCCTCGCGATCTTGCTCGTTGGCCTGTATGTCCGATTTAAACCCCTACAGACAAGTTGCGTGTTTCTTGTCACGATTTCTGGTATACACGTAAGTAGAGTGATTAGTTGTTTCCGCGAGACATCTGCTACAGAAGCCCCGTGGTAAGATTTGGAAAGTTTATCTAAAATTATCGAGGATCGTGATCGTACAGCTGGTTCGACGAGTGTATGTACTAAACGGAGATACGACATATCGTGAAGAGGCTTGGATGAAAATGATCTCTATTGTCGACGAACACAGATTTGCAACATGATTTCAGTCCCGTGGCCTGATTACAGTGGAGTGTCAGTTTGCTATCGGGCCAAGATATTTACGCAAGTGCTTCACTTATCGTTCATTAACTATCGGCGTTTTATGCGGTGCGTGGGCAAAGCAATCAAAGGTTGACATATTTAATATTAATTTACATTTAATTATTGTCGTCATTTTGGCACAGATATCCAAATAAAGTGGCCAGTAAACGCTGAAAGTCTTACGTGCCAGCAAAGGTGCCCCCTTTGCGTTGAATAAAATCAGTTCGCTAAAAGTTGGAATTGTATTTCAAAGATGAAAAGAAGGAAGATGAGCGGATATTTTATATTTTACACTCGAACGGGTCGGTCCGATTGCCGAGCGGGAAGCGGCGGCCACGCTGACCATTCCCGCTTTCGCTTAAATATTTAACGAGCCGCGGTGATCAGCGGCGCGGGCGGTAGGAGAATTAATTTTTCAAAGAGGCGGGTACGTACGCCACTTCATCTCCGTAAATGGCATCAAAATTCCACGGGAGCCCGCCACTCGATATCCAGTCTTTCGATATCGCGATCCCGGCTATCCATACAAATCGGATTTTACCAAATTGGAGTAAAATTTTCACGAGCCCGGGCTCCGCGGGTATCTGACGCGCGTGCAGAGCAGAGACAAGAATGTCGAGGAAGGAGGAGAGGAGGACGGTTCTAAGTCGGTTGCGGATGATGAAGCGAATCAAGTAACAGTGGTGGCTTACGTGCGATGCAGCCCTAAACCGTCGCCCAGGGGAGCATTTCCCAGAAAGGCGTTAGCAACGAAATGTCTGTGCTTAGAATTTTCAAGCGCGCTGAATTACATCCTCGTCACGGAATCAATGGTACCTGAAATACGTAAGCGACGACGACGGCGACGTCGTCGACGATGTTATTCTGTGCGCTCGCTACCCGTTCCTCGGTTAAATTCCCTGCGGGAATTTTAATTTATTCCAGGGGGAGTTCAACGACGGAAAGAGGGTAACTAACAGGTTGTTAAAGCCGTTGTATTTGCTCGGGATCAGAAGGCAGGTTTGCGACGGAAGTTTTATTTCATCGGGGAAATATTGTAGGATACTTCGGTATTAATTGAAGGGTTGGATGCAATAAGGGGACTAGCGCTTGGAAATAGGAAAAATTATTGTCCAAACGCTAAGATAGATTGGAAAATTAAAAGTTGTTAAATAGAATTTTTAAAAATATAGTGTTGTAAAGCTCGTCACGACACACATTTTGTCTATTTACAGTTTGTTTATGCAATCATTACTATTCGAGCTAAAAAGTATAAACTAAAAATTTTTCATCATGCGAAATCATTATTTCTTTAGACGAAAATTGCGATAACTTGAGTAAATATTAACGGATTGTCATAAGACTTGAAACATAACTCTAGAAAACCCTAGCGAAGCCGTAAAAGGTATGCACGAAAACCTAATGTTACAAAATGTAATAATATTTCATTAAAAAGTAATACTGGACATAACCCATGTTTTTCAACGTTCGCCATTAAAAAGCATCGAGGCAATTTTTAGGTACATATAACTTGCAGCGACAAAGTTTTCCCTTGATATACAAGGAAGATTTTCACAAATTTTCACGCTGATTAATAAATAATTGTAGAAGATACGGCGATATGTATAAATCCCGCGCGGCACCAACAGTCAACGCGAGTGCTAAAACTGCTAAATTGATGAAAATCTTCCTTGTATATCAAGGAAAAACTTTGTCCCTGCAAGTTGTATGTACCTCAAAATTGCCTCGATACTTTTTAACGGCGAACGTAGAAAAATATGGGTTATGTTCAGTATTACTTTTTAATTAAATATTATTACATTTTTTAACATAAGGTTTTTGTGCATACATTTTACGGCTTCGCTAGTTTTCTGAAGTTATGTTTCAAGTCTCATAACGATCCCTTAATATTTACTCAAGTTATTGCAATTTATGTTTAAAGAAATAATGATTTCGGGCGATGAAAAATTTTTAGTTTATAATTTTTAGCTCGAATAGTAATGATTGGATAAACAAACTGTAAATAGAAAAAATGTGTGTTATGACGAGCTTTACAACACTATATTTTTAGAAATTCAATTTAATAACATTTAATTTACCAATCTTTCTTTGCGTTTGGACAATAATTTTTCCAATTTCCAAGCGCTAGTCCCCTTATTGCATCCAACCCTTCAATTTATACACATGTGTCACGGTGGACGAATGATTGCTGCTAAAAGTAACTTGTGCAGAGGTGTGTTATTGTGGGACAGGTATCGAATAGGTTATTGAGAAGGGGAGAATAATTATTAAAAGACAAAATTTCCTTAAATATTAAATAATTTATTATACAACAGTGACCGCATATATCGAATTAGATAAGATTTGAGACAAATGAGTGAATCTTATACGAGCAGATCCTTCCAGTTCTCACGCTGTTGATACGGAAATTGCATTTGTTGTATATGCATAAAACAATGTTTCCAATCGGCATATATGTAACACACGTTCAGGAATATCTAGATAGCACAGTGCACTATAGAAAATATAATAGGTACACATGTGAAAGATCACGCGTTGCAATCGTCATATCAAGAACGTACAGTAATTCAATATGCTACCGCTTAGTAATTTACATGTAATCGTTTATATATAGAAGAATACTTAGACAGTTTTAAATCGCCAAAATAGTGGGAGGGCGGGTTCGGAAGTTGATAGAGGCGGTTCTGGATTAGGTGTGGCATCATCGTCTGATGTAGTTTCTTCTGATGTATTTGCAGGAGATGTAGAATCAGCCGATACGGATTCATCTGACGTAGGTTCAGAGGGTGTGGGTTCAACTGATGAACTTTCAGCGGGTGTGGATTCAGTTGATGCAATTTCAGCAGATGTGGTTTCAGCTGACGAGCTTTCACCGGTTGTGGGTTCAGCTGACGAGCTTTCACCGGTTGTGGGTTCAGCAGGTGTGGGTTCAACTGATGAACTTTCAGCGGGTGTGGATTCAGTTGGTGCAGTTTCAGCAGGTGCGGTTTCAGCTGGCGAGTTTTCAGCGGTTGTGGGTTCAGCTGACGAGCTTTCACCGGTTGTGGGTTCAGCGGGTGTGGGTTCAGCTGACGAACTTTCAGCGGGTGTAGATTCAGTTGATGCAATTTCAGCAGATGTGGTTTCAGCTGACGAGCTTTCACCGGTTGTGGGTTCGGCGGGTGTGGGTTCAGCTGACGAACTTTCAGCGGGTGTAGATTCAGTTGATGCAATTTCAGCAGATGTGGTTTCAGCTGACGAGCTTTCACCGGTTGTGGGTTCAGCGGGTGTGGGTTCAACTGATGAACTTTCAGCGGGTGTGGATTCAGTTGATGACATTTCAGCAGATGTGGTTTCAGCTGACGAGCTTTCACCGGTTGTGGGTTCAGCAGGTGTGGGTTCAACTGATGAACTTTCAGCGGGTGTGGATTCAGTTGGTGCAGTTTCAGCAGGTGCGGTTTCAGCTGACGAACTTTCAGCGGGTGTGGTTGCAGCTGATGAACTTTCAGCGGGTGTGGATTCAGTTGACGTAGTTCTAGCAGGTGTAGTTTCAGCTGCCGAACTTCCAGTGGAACTTTTAGCTGACGTAGTTTCTGTGAGTGTGCTGCCAGGTGACGCAGGTTCAGTGGGTGTTGCAGCAGACGTTTCAGCTGTCGTTTCTGTCGTTTTTGTTGGAGTTGTCCATTCTGGAGTTGTAGTTGGAGTTGTAGCTGTCCATTCTGGAGTTGGAGTTGGAGTTGGAGTTGTCCATTCTGGAGTTGGAGTTGGAGTTGTCGATTCTGTAGTTGGAGTTGTAGTTGTCCATTCTGTGGTTGTACTTGGAGGTGTGGTTGTTGTAGAATCCTTTTTAGGTTTAGCGTAAACGACACACTTCATTCTAATTCCCCAACTAGGTTTTGAAAGCGCCAATACGGCTATGAAGTCTTTTCCAAGCTTGCCTTTAACAACTCTGGTACCCACTACCCATGGATTCCAATGTACTACACTGACATAGGAAATTTCATGTCCACAAGGTGCCTTTGCTTTGCATACACCAACCTGTGGTCTTCCATGGATTCCTGGCTGCAAAATAATATTATGTATTAAAAACAGCTTTTGAATACCCTGTGCCGTATTTTCACTGAAACTCTAATGTCTTATACATCCAATGTCACTTTTCTTACCTTAACAATGTATTTATCGACAACAAGTTCCTCATTCTCATGCCGTTCTCCAAAAATTAAGTTGTTCGCGAGTACACAGATAAGGAGGGACAGACAGGTAACCAAAAAGAGTACTTTACGCATTATGGCAGGTATCGTTAGGCCTCGTCTGATCTAACGAGTGTCTTGCATGTATGCAAGTCGCACAAAATCTGCCGTTCTATTAAACGTGATAACATTTATAGCCTTCGCTTATCAGTCACCACGGACAGTTCCTCGAATATCGACGGATCATATTACTTTCGAGATGTCTATCGGCGAATCGTGACAAGAACTTATGTAACAATATTTGTCTTCTATGGTTTTTCCATTTGTTGCCCGAAGGTCATACAGATACGGCCTACAATGCTTGCTATAACGGAAGCATTTCTCATTCATTCACTCTACAGGACCGTAAAGGCAAATATTAACAAGTAATTAAAATCGGGAACACGATCCTCAATTATCACTTGTTACAAAAAGTATAGGGTATTTCATCGGGTTTTCGGAATGACAATTCTGGAATAGAGAATACTTAACCGAAAGACCAACCGCAATTCAAATTCGCTAAATAATTCGCGCCAGTTCATTGGCTCATTTTCTGTACTATCCTCAACATAATAATATGCTTCGCTAATTCTTATCTGCATAAAGTTTGATTATCAATTCGCACGGCTCGTACACGTGTCACGGATCAAAAGATTCATCCACGCAATTACGTAATGCGCATCATCTGCGGATCGGCAATTATTATCATTAATATTTCATACAATTGACATGAAAGATAGTGGAATATTTCGGAGATATCATTAACTATACAACGCCCCAGGAAGTTAACACACGTGCGGTTGATAAACAACCAAGAGACGATAATGTTATGGTTTATCAGTTGAAATCCGTTGTCTTCATTTTTGCATCTTGCGTAACGCCTTACGCCAGTGATAAACATAATAAAAAACATTTCTTACGGGCCATTAATTGCGCTGTTTAGTGATCACCATACTTCAACATGCTTTCTTTCGTTGTTTCGTGGTTAGGTACTATAAACCTTAACTACAAATAAAATTGTGTGGCGCGCGCTCCACAAAGAAAGGCACCGCCATTGAGTTTTAAAAAGGGTTCTAATGACTCTATCAGCACTTCGGTGAAATGTTTCATTCTTCGGATACGCAATTAATCATTGGTTTCATCATACAGCTACTCATACTTGTGTGCGAACGGTCACGTACAATTGCTATCGTCAAACAAATAGTAATATTCAGCGAATAAGTCTGTGAGGAAGGTCTTATTAGCAATATAAGATAAGATCTCATTATAAGATCTAATCTAGGTAGAACATTGTCCTTCGCGATAGACTGTCATAAGACTACTGACGTCGTTACAATAAGTGACAAATATTATACAATACACGCCTATTCAATTTTCTAAATTATCTACTTGAGAACGCCCCCCACTTAATTTCCTGTCAAAATCTTCCCAACTGATCGATATCATCTACGAAAACCTTCCACGCCACGATATTTCATAACAGAAGAAATTTCGTTGGAGAACGATAGTGGGTGATCACGTGCGAATCTTTTTCCCTAAAAGGCATTAAGGTATGTTGGCTTTTCGGCTGGCCGAGGTGACGGGAAACGGGCAACGGATGTTAGCGTCCTGCACCATGCACGCATCCTGTTATTACGTGGCACACGCTCAAAGCGGTCGCTTGCATAAATCTCCGGAGAAATTAAAGTGCACGTTGAACGCGCGCGCACGCCCGACAGTACGGAACGGGATTGTGTAGCCGTGTGAAAGAAAAATAATTTCTGCGTGCCGGTAGTCACGAGCCCGTATTTTTCCAGCGCCACACAGCCGTTCTTCTTTCCCTGGTAATCGGTTTCCATTTCGCGTACCAACATGCTGACACACTTTCAAACTGTGCAAGCCTGCAAATATTTGTTTGACCCGCAGTCGTATCGAAAAATGTTGAAATCCGGCTGTGTAGAGCACTTCTCCTATGGTGGAGTCAAAAACAGTTACACGGTGCTGCTTCGTCTATGATACTTTCTATCTCGTTGCAGCTTCCTGATTTATTACCACTTCAATATCGTCGGACGCAGGCAGGAAGGATTTACTTTACGTTCCATCAGGTCCAGGGAGGATATAGAGGGCGTTCATTAAATTTCTGGACGCCTCCTTGTCCGTTCTTCCTTCACGGTATCCACTTCGCTCCCGGCTGCTCCAACATGCCCGAGCCACTCATTGCGATCGTTGCATCAGGCTCCGGGGAAGTATCAAGTTGGAAAGGAAGTTTCCCCCGTTCGTGGTTTCAGATAGTTCCATGTTTTTCACTCGAAACCCTTAGATTTCTGCGAAGAGGCGGATCGAGGGATCAGCGACTTCCCCGTCGTATCGCCTGCCCTTTTCTAGCCACCCTCGACCGTCCTCTACCAAGTAGACTCTACCGCAATATCAAGCTTATAATTAATACATTGCACGTGACGCAGCAATATCGTCACGAGGATCATCCTCTTCGACTCTAAATTGGGCACAAGCGACGCATTAATCCAACGCGCATCCAAGGGAACGCTATTAAAGGCCCTTTAAACTCATAAAGCTCCGGAAAGTCCATCGAGGTTTCATGGTATTTTTAAGCCACGAGGATGCATCCTCCATGCTGAAATGACGATAGAATTGAGAAACAATGTTCGGATACTGAAAGTGGAATGAAGTCACTAAGACGCAACGTCACCAGTCAAGCATTAACTCCCCCAGCTAACTCGGCCCATGTCGAACGCTTTGATCAAGCATCCACGATCGACCTTGAACGCCCATCGATCCAACAAGCATCGTCACGATGGATCGAGCAATCCCAGGCCGCGCAGCGATCGAGTCCCCGGTCGATACCAGAAAATCGCGCGTCACCGCCTGACAATCTCTTCTTTCATTAAGCGACACGCTCGTTTCACGCACGGCTCCCTAATTACTGGCCACGGGTCGGCGTAATAGGCTCTAGGGTCCCCTCCCCATGGATCGTCCCTCGATATCGAGGCGTTTTCCTGGGACGCCCGAAAAATCGGCTGATAATCTGACGACGTGAGTCACCTTATTCTTTGTTCCCAGACGTCAAAGGCCCTTCTTAGGAAAAGCTCATGATTCCCTACGAGACCGCCCTTCGAAGCTACCTTCGCTGGTTGTTAGCGAAATGGCGGAAGAATACAGAAACGGTCATTTCGTGGACCTTAACCATCACGTGTCGTCTAATAGAACAATTATTATCTGCATGTCCAATTTGGCAAGTGTTTCAAGACAAGATAAGGTCCTTGAAATAATCCGTTTAATTTGATCGCCGGGCAGAATCGATCCCTGGCACGATATCCGAGCGAAATCGTCCTCTCTCTATGACGCCGATAAGCTCGATACGAGTCATTCGTCATCATTAACCCGGGACCCGTGGCAATTAAAACTCGCCGCTTTCTGATGGACGAGCCGCGCGGTCCGCGGATTTTTCGCCGGGCGGGATAGATGGATCGCGCTGAAAGTCGCGTCTCCGTAAAAATCGACGAGAGTTACATGGGAGAGATACATTCTCCCCGCGCTCCTTCTCCACGGTCAGGGGTCCCACGGGCACTCATTTGTCAAGGAAATCTGCAATTTTCCGCGAAGCAGGTCGGTCAATTGAGATATATCGCGAGCCGATGGCATCGATCGGATCCAGGGGAAAATTCGGGGCACCTTCCGCGCTGGATTAGATCGTCGGCGGTGCTTTTTCTTTGGTGCACGCTGACTCGAAATGTAGGTTAATCTGACAAAGGTGCGGAAGAGTTATGGATCATAGAGGGCTCGGAATATCAGGCAGGAAAAGTGCAGTGTGTGTGCAGCATCGGCCGAAGTTTCGGCTGACTACGCAATGTGTTATTCTACTGCGAGACTTTAGTAATTGTGCGCCGAGTCTCGCCGCGTGCAAAGAATCCTCGCAGCCGCTTTTTGAGATCCGAATACATCTCGTGTTTCGCGTGACAGGCCGCAACGGAGGTGGACTCGTTCTCTGACCGCAGGATGTAAATGTCATCCCGGTCTGAATTAATAATCCGCGCTGGACTCGACCGCAACGCCTGGACCACGGTGTTCGCTGATCGATATTCGATATTCTAATTCGCCGCGACGGTGACATGTTTATGGAAACATTCGTGGCACACGTGTCATTACACAGCTCGTCCTAATATTCGATCAGGGCCGAGCATGAGCTCGAAATTAATCAACGAAAACGCGGCGCGCGAGGCTGGAGCCTAGCGAGGTGCCCTCGGGCCATTCATGAAACGTACTGTTCGGCTGGGACACAGGATACAGCGATGATTTCGAGTGCCTGCTAACAGTTGTCTCCATCGTATACCCGTCGATCAGCCCATGTACACACAAGCACCACGTCTATGAATTTTAAGCAACGCGAAGGGGTCTCTTCTGTATTCATCTCTGTCACCATGTCAGTCGTGTTCAACGTCGATAGCCCCTCCAAAACGTTCCTGTTCTACGGGTCCATTGAAATTTATCAAACGTACATGTCCGATCGGGTTCCTTCCATGCACGAGTTCACCGTCCGGTAACCGAGACGCGTGATTTCGAGAAATACCGTAGATTATGCATCAGCGTTTCTCGTTGAATGGCTCGGTGTTCAGTGATTCGTGAACCGCTATCTGGTCCACGTGACCGCACGGCCCTTGGCCAAACCTGCACACCGATAATAGTTCTAACCCTGCAACTATATACCTACCTATGGAAATGCACCCTATATACGTGGCTGCATATACACGGCGCTCCTGAAATATTTGGATAAAATTGCTGGGGACGTTTGATACGTGTTGGGTACCTATATAGAATAAGAAAGCTTCGCGGAAGTATTAATATTTGTATTAATAGGTAGGGGAGACCGGGGCAAAATCGGGACGTTAAGAATAAAATCACTTAACATTGACATTATTAAGTAAAAAAGAAACTGCAATTGGGATTCATTAGAATAAACTCTTTTTAAACGATTTTATTCAACTTCGATCCTCTGTGTGTTTGTTTGTATGTATGGTTGAAATCTGGCAACTCAAATTTAACCCACTTCCAACTATCCAATTGCCTTGAAACTTTGCAGGTGTGCGTAGTTTGGATGACAATACAAAATGTAAAAAAAAAATTAACCCCGAGCGGGTGAACAAATTACCCAGTCGTCAATAAATATAACCCATAACCACAAATCCAAACGACTTGATATCGCCGCTGCGTTCTGGTCGCTAGTCGCATCGCGATTTGAAATTAAATAAAAGATATTTCTAAAGAAGTCTGAGCTGCGAAATGTAAATCCATAAACACTCAAAACTAGAAAATTTAAAATATATATAAAAAAAATTCATGTTAAATGATTTTATTAAAAATGCACTAAAAACTAAATAATAATGATTTTCTTGTACTGCAATTACGATGGAATTTTTCATTTTAAATAAAATCGTGGAACAGGGTATCTGACAACAAATTCATTTCGACGCTTGATGCTGTATTAAATTGACTCATATTCTGTTATGAAAAATCCTGCTCCACGATTTTATTTAAAGTGAAAAACACCATCGAAATTGCAATACAAGAAAATAATTATTTTTTAATTTTTAGTGCGTTTTTAATAACATCGTTTACAAACATCTCCATAAAAAAATGTAGAGCATATAAACAAAATAACAAAACGTAATTACCTTGCCTTCAAAGGACTCAATGTGATGCCCAATTAATTTGAGTGATAAAATTTTCTATCCCGTCTCAAGACGGATTGGAAAGTGAATACAACTATTTACTTTTTCTCTATAGAAACGAAAACAGTTAAAAATGTATTGTTAAAGTTAAGATACACAGACGTACGCTAGATCGTAGTAAATAATTGAACAAGAAGCTTAACATATCTCGCACACAAGGAGCTACATATATACAGTGTCGAGATAATTCGTCTGTATCAACTTGCCCCGGTCTCCCCTACGATACAAAAAACAGCACTTCATTTTTTCTTCGATAATTTGGATAAAACGATAAAAAATTTTAAGCGGATATTAGGAGAGTGAAAACGATGACTTCCTTACTAACGGAAGAGAAAACAAGGCGTTAAAGCAAATGCTGTAATGTGTCAGTAATTGGGTCCTTTACCCTGGTCGTTTATTAAGATTTAGTTTTAGTTTTGATAATTTCCTCTATTTTGTTTCTCTGTTATACACATTTCGTCCAAAACCGGGTACCCGGTTTTAACCCGTCCGGTTTTGCCCCAGCATACAATTTTGTAAATATTACGAATTATCAATAATACCATGGCAAAATAAAACAAACATTTTAATTATTTACACTTTAATATACAACAATGAACATAATTCATACCAAAAAGTATCTAACTGAACACTCTCAAAAGTGTTTGAAGTTTCTTAATTATCTAAAATTAGATCACAGCCTTCAAAAGCACACAAGACGATATAGGTAACCTTAGTAAGCACGCTTGTAACACGATCACCTTATGTTGGTGAAATAATGCACATCCCGAGAATATATCGCTGCAACGACGCGGGAAAATTTAAAGCAGTTTAAAAAATAATGCCACGACCCGGTTTTACCCAGGTGCTCGGTTTTGCCCGAGTTTCCCCTACCACCACGAACTCTCGAATATCTATTACTATCTATACTATTTTGAATATTAGGTTTAAAAGCAACCAGTCTACTGTCAAGCTCCGAAATTTCGCCGAAACGTTTCATGAGCACCGCGTACGCGCGCACACGCGCGTGTACACACGAGCAGTTGAGCACGCGAATCTACGCGCATGCATATGTATACGTTGCGATCGTTATTAGATTTCGATGCGCAAGGGCCACGGTTTTCCCGCAAGCCCGTGAAAATGGACTGGAACCGGGGCCCCCGGGTCGTCCAGCCTTCTGAACCTCGCAAAACCAATTCTCTCGGGGGTGGGGATATTCTTTGGATCGCGGAGCAGCCCGCGGTGAATACAGTTTCGGTGGATCGAACGTAATTTCACGAGCAGGACCCGTGGCATGCTTCGCCCGACATGGAACTGGGACCACCGGGGGTCACCGTGTCAGGCTAACAGCGTTTTAAAGGACGCCACGGCTGCTTTGTGCCGCCGAAAACGGTATCGAGCGGCCCCGGTTATTGTTTGATATCCAATTAAATCGCCAACTTGCGATGTTTACCCGGCCGACGGGCCGATGAAAGCGGTGAATCGAACGCGTGACTGTCCGCGGTTTCGACACGCGACGAAAAAGCCAACGCGATTTCTACCCCGCTAAATAGCGAATCGCTCCTGTAACATACGCTTTTCAGCGGGCCGCTCGGCTTCCGGCCCGAAATATCAGCGACGCGGGTGCAATTTAAATGCGCGCTACAAAATTGGGTGGGAATTTGGCTTGGAAAACAATGCCGCTGTATTTATTAGGGGGGTATTTATCTCTCGCGAAACACTTGGTACAGCTGCACATGATTTCCATTATGCAATAGCATTTGCCGTAGATAAACAGAATAAATTCGCGTTTCGATCATTCTTCATTTCACAGGAAAGGTGTCTGTGCGATAATGCTTCCCAAAGAGCGTCCTACGAGCATTACAAAAGTCGCATCCGCGCTCCACGGTATTTTTCCAGACAGTTGGACGGCCAGCCCGTTTCATTACCGTGTAACGGGCGAAAAACCGTATTTGCTTAGCGAGGACACGTGAGCAAGATCGATCATAGCGTACGGGGAAGCAGCGTGTGCGGATGATGCATCGGGTGCATCCGCTGTTGCAAACGGTGACCCCGATCCGCGAGACGCAGGATTAAAGGTTCTCGTTTGTCCATGGACCGTGCCCTCCGCTGGGACAATACAATTTTATCGGCTTCTGTCTCGCCCGTGGAGCGTTTTCCTGCATTACACAGAGGCGCCCCTGGGACGAGAGGAAATCTTTGAGCCCTCTGCAGGAAACCGATCGTTTTGTTTCCATCGTTTCCAGCGCCGTGTTGTCCGATACATGCAGTTTCGCTCTGTAGTTCGTCCCTTTGTCGACGGTGTTCCCGCCGTCCGTAGGAATCAAACTCCGGGAGCTTCCGTTTATCGAGCGACTGGTCTATTAATTGTTGGACTCGCGGGACGCTTCTCAATCAGCAAATTTTTCTTCCGAGGGAAGGTTCCACTGGCAGACACCGCGGGATAGAGATCGACTGTTCTTTTCCCAGGGATATTCATTCCAAGGCTTGTCGATTTACGCGAGGACTTTGCGAGATTTAAGGCGGTTTCGGTAATGTGTACTCGATTAGGAAAGAATGTTAGTCTTTTGTCTCCTTCATCCCCGACTCCCTTTTCGACTCGCCTCGCAGTGTCGCGGCACGTGTTAAAAAGCAAAAATTTGAGTTTTTGAATTTTGTATTTCATTTCATGGAATTGATAGTAAACAGTCCTTCGATATAAGAACATCGTAACTTAGTAGCATAAATAACGGATTTAAGGTTAGTAATTATATTCAGAGTCGAATAACCAAACGCAAACTGCCACAGACTACACATAGGAAATATTTACCCATTGTATTTTTGTTGTATTTATAAGTTAGTTTTTTTTTTTTTTTTTTAAATAAGCAAAATATATCCTTTTTCGTTTTATTAATTAAAAATTCTTGCATTTAAAGATATGGATACGTACCAGTGGCTCAAATAATTACTTTTTTTGCCGCATCTTCTAAATCCTGGAGAGAATTAAAAAAAAAAAAACGAAACATATCGGTTCTTTCATTTTTTTTTTACTATAATTAGTTCTTTTTATGCTCTTTAATTTGGTAAAAATTTTATCTGCTCCCAAGTGCTCTCACATATGAAAAAATGCACATATAATAAAACGAAAAAAACTAGGCAAATCTGTGCTCGAATATTTATTTTGAAAAGACACTGAACTTTGAATTCCTTCATATTCAACTGATAGTGATGAAGATGTATAATAAGAATGAATAATTTAAAATTATTATCAATACGAATTATTTAAAAATTTAATTTAATTTTTTTATAATTGTTTCATATGTTTATTATTAATGTGTCTTTAAATGTATTTTAAAAAATATATTTTTTATTTGTTTTACTTTTATTATGTTCAAAAATAAATTTTAATGAATTATTTTATGTTAAAAATTATTTTTTTGGGGGTATAAATATGATTAACATATCAATTACGTGTAAATAACTGTATCTTAATGGAACATTGATTTTTGATTTTGTTCTGTGCGCCTGCTCGTTTCTCGTCTCTCGCTCGGCCGGCCCGTAGCCCCGTGCCTGGCGAAATTCGGAAGGGACTCGAGCAATTTCCAGCCTGCTTTCCGCAATGATATCTGCAGCGTGGGTGGAAGGAACGCGGAGAGAGGCTCGGAGAGACCGTCCGGCTGGAGTCTCTTCAAAGAACAAGCGAAAATCAAGCACGCGTGTATCAATCTCGAGTGCCAATCTCGACGTGGAGAGCGTCTCTTATCTCCCTACCTTTGACATCAGAGGTCCGCTGCACGCGATGCTTTCCTGTCTTTGGACTTTCGTCTGAAGGTAGTCCCGGGGTCCCGTATGTAGGAAGCCCCTCTCCAGTTTAATATCCGAGCTTGCAGATCAAATTTCTGGCGCGCTTCCGCGCTGTCCCCGCCCTAGCAATTTCACCGCCACCAGCCTTTCGAATCGAACCCTCTGCTCCCGCCCTCTTTTCGTTTCCTCACCCTTCGCCGATTCGCGGTCATTTATATCAACGATATAGAAACAATTAATTAGTATTTCGCTCTTCCTGGAACAAGCCCTCGCTGCACCGGTGACGAAGATAATAAGAATCAGTATCAGATCGAACGAGCACTTAAACCGCCGATACACAATCGATAAGCCCCGTCAAGCACCTGATGGGAAACTGGAAAGAATAGAAGGGAAAGCGCCGAGAACCTCGAAAAATTCCTCGTGGGTGGCTAAGCTCTGATAAGATAATCGACACCGTCATCGACAATCTCCGTAACTGACCTCTGCATCGAGATGCTATCGACCTGAATTGGGAATCTCCTAAAAACCTTCATTCTCCACGGGATCCCCTAACGGCCAGCATCCCCGCGAAGACAGAGCCGCCGCAATGAACGGCCGCGTTCCACCGAACCAGCCGCTCCACCCTCGGTCGCCCCAAAGCACAAGAATTCTCGAGTCGCCGTCACGGGCATCAAAGGACGAGGGAAGAACGGAGCAAAGGAGAAAATAGAAAACAGAAAGGAGAACGCCTCGATTCGGTGGGCTGTGACAGCGAGCGGACAAAACCCGCGCGGCTTCCGGGCGCAGGCCGTGGGCTCAGCCGGAAATAAGCAATCGTCGCGATGCCTTTGCGCTGTTCCGTTTGTGGATTGCGGTGCACGTCGACCGGCTCGTTCCGAGGTGAGAAAAGGAGCACGGAGGCGGGTGAAATGCTGGGCGGAAGGACGAAACGGCGAGGGTTGGGGGGGGGGGGGTCGAGGTCGAGTGGCGTCTGGCATAAAGATGCACCCGTCCTGTTCATTAGGAGCGGGCCAGCGACTTTGTTAGACGGCTCGGACGTTATCACCTCGATCCATAACCGGTGAAATTACGAGGACGCGCGACCACCGCCTTGTAATTTTACGACTCGGGGCCTACTTAGCACCGGGACACCGTGTACTTTCGCCGGCAATCCGCTCGCGATCGCTGGCCTCGCCGTCTGCGGAAGGCTAAACGATTACCCAGGCCGCTCGTGACGGAGGACAATGGGATCCTCTGTGGATCGTCCTTACGACGATCTGATAGGACGGCGACAAAATGACGGGCTGGCCATTACGCGCGTACCACCGACGCCTTCTGAAAAACAGGCAGACCGTTCTGCAGGATGGACGGGGCTGGGAATCACCCTTTTTCTTACGCCACTCGCAGCAGCGGCGTCCTTCGTTTCGTGCGCAACTCGGAGGAAGGCGTTGTTTTTTAGGGAACAGTGGGCCCACAATGGATTCGCAGATTGATCGGTATCGCGATAGGAAGTGATATCGTTCAGAGGCAGTACATAAGAGGATCTGATAACATGTTCCAAGAATTTCATTGATTCGAAGGTAATTGGCGCGGCTTCCTAGGTAGTCGCATTGCTTTCGTCACGGTGTCGCGCCAGATATTCTTATCGAAAATTGCAGATTATCTTCGCCACCGTCAGTAAATACTCGTTCATGCTACAAATTGCCCTTCGCAATAGAGATTACCAGCTTGTCGGGGCATTTTTGCGCGGCGTGTAAAAAACGAACGCGATTGCTGGCGCTATTTACTACGGCGATGAACGAGGTTCGAGGAGAGCGAGTCTATCTGCTCGCTGGGAAAAGTTCCGTTGCCTTGAATCTTTCAAGGAGTTTCTGTGTTCAACTCCAACCCTTTAACGTCGACATATTCGTTCGCAGGCTTGAATATTTCCTGCTGTTTCACTGTCTTTTATCTCTGTACATTCCCCGTATTCATTAAACTGATACGGGGGGAACTGCATTACGCTCTTTAATTCTAGAACGTGTCCACCGTGTTTCCATTGTATCTTACGCTAATCTAGAAGCCATGTTTCAAAGTATCTCGCGGTTGGCCAACGGAGGGACGTGAAATGCGAGAAAGATACGCTGACACGGTGCCAACCGCGTATCCGCTCCGCGAGAAAAAGTTGAACGGGACATAAACGCCGCAATTATTTCTCGCCGACGATTTTTTTCCGAGTCGTTAGCCGTTATCCGATTGGCTCGAGCGCTATTTTCGCCTGGGAAAGTATGTTTACGAGCTGCACTCTGTTTACGATTGACGAGCCTTGATAGGCGTTACGATATTTCCGCGACCAGACGATAACAAAGTGTGGTTATTAATATTCGATGACCCACGTTACCACGAAACGCATCTGCGACGTTGCACCAATCAGTGTTCCTTATCGCTCGGCTGGCTAATCTGCCAGGAATTTCTGATCGGCAGATTAGAGACAAACGTCAGATGTCTACTGTTTCAAGCTGGAGTGTCGGCGAAATTCGAAATCTACTAAAACATCTGCGCTACTTTCCAGAGATTAGAAACACCGAGATTCTTATTCACCTCCCCGGTACCCAAAGTCTGTTAAACGTTATATACACCACGGTATCTCCCATGAAAAGTCATTCAAGCATGCTCTTAAACTGCCCCCTGCTTCGCTCCATCTCCTCCTCTTCCAATATCCTCCCTCGAAGTAGGATCGCAGAACACTAATTACAATTAACGAAGTTGGAACACTCTGGTTCCCACCTCTCGCCAGTAACCCAAGTGCCCGATCGCGCGGCGAGTATCGCGTCGGTTTTCGCGACTCCCCGACTCGCAGCTTTGACTCGGTTGTTGATCGCGTGCGGGTGGTCCTCTCTAATATCAGAGCGCACGCCAGGCGTGACAAATCCCAGATTACCTTGGGGTATGTAGGCGAACAATACGGGCGGGATACGTGGAAAGCGGAACCGTGCTGTTAATTTCCTGTTGCGGAACCGAACGGGGCCCCCGTGCAGAAACAAAGGCTGCTGCCAGGGGATCTTTGCCGCGGCTTTCTCGCCCCTCGAATCGAATCCCCTCCATCGACGAAGACGAGATGGATGCGGGGCTGGCTGGCTTCTGTGCTTTGTCTCACGCTCGTCGGTTATAATTTATCTTAACGTTGCTCGTTTAAACGATACCGTTGCCTCTCCTCTGTGTGCTTCGTTGCTGGACGGACGTTAGCCGTGGATCCATTAGCGTCCTTGCGGGGGTATCAAATTTACGGCGATCACGGCGGCCGCTCACTCCTTTCGATTAAAAGTCCAGTCGACGGGGGCACGATGGTGGGAAAACCGAGGAAACCGTACGGGTAAAGGGTGGTTTGTAACGTTTCATCGCCAGGTAACTCGATACGGGTCCGAATGGAGCGAGCAATGTGTCGAGGGCGAGTTGCTGTAGAGTCGATTCTACTCTACAGGGTGTCTTCAGTGGTGAAATATTCCGTCTTCTCGCTGGGTGTCCAGCGTTTAAGGGGGGAATTCTTGTCTCACAGCCCCAAAAATAACTGATATTTAATCATTTTTTTTGGAAAACTATTGGTCATATTGGATTCCACAATAATTAATAAATAAGAAGAAGGATCGACATAAAAAAAAATTCTACAAGTTTAAAGATGCCTCCTTCTATCTCAAGAGAGTTTAATCCAATATTAACAATAGTTTTTTAAAAAAATTCATAAATTTCGGGGGCTGTTACACGAGAATCCCTCCTTAAAGAAATTACACTTCTAGATCCCATTACAGAGACAATTTTTTATCGCCAATATGTAGGTACCACATGAATCTGTATAGGGTGATTGTACCTAATGTCGCCCATGTTCCTAATATCGCCACCCCCTATATATCGCAAAGTAAGCTCTAAAATTTATCAGTTATGCACTGAATTAGTACCTAAACATATGCTGGAAGACATACTGTAATTGCAGCATCATGTGATCAACAATTACAGAAAGAGAAGTATTTTAGTGAATCATTCGTGAATTCGTCAGAGTGTCGCCTCTTGGTATACCTTCTTTTTGGTTTCGATGTAATGTTTGTTACAGGTGGGGTCACGAAATGTGCGGAGTACCCGAAATAAACTTTATTTGTCCAATATGTACATCCGAACGTAAAAAATAAAATATTTTAAAAATCGATATTTTTAAATTTCTATATTTTTCTAATAAAAATGAAATCAAAGATGGATAAAAAAACATTTATAGAGCAAAAAATAATAAAAGCACATGTGAAAATGACTTTAAAAACTCATATACCTATACATGAATTAATCAATATTTTTTGAGTTGGCGATATTAGGTACACTTTTTTCAGGACCCGATTTTTGCATGTCTTACGTTTTTTGAGTCCTAATTAAAAATTTGTAGGTTTCAATGATTCTAACTATATTAATATCAATTGTATTAAATAATTTCTCTTTACTTTGAAACGAACTGCATGCAAAAGTATCAATTATTATTCAATTGACAGCGATTTAACTTTTGCCTGGCGATATTACGTAGTCACCCTAGAATTTCTTCCTGGCCACTGTCAAAGACTTGTATAAAACGCTTAATTTTGAAGCACCCTGTAGAAGGATATACCACCAGTGGCCAGTTTCCCAATCTTCCCCGAACGAATTATCAAATTCGCCAGCGATATCGTTGCCAGCGATGCAAAGAGTACTCCGTATCGCGGCTTCAATTTATTTAACGCGACCTCGTGCAGGCTGGAGAGGCAGTCCGCAATCAGGAGCGATCATCGTTTGCCAGCATCGTGGAAGAACTTCCAAAGAAGCGAAACCGAAACGAGCCCAGGGTTACGTGCCACCCCGCCCAGCAGCATGCAATCCACCTGTTCCCTCTGTGGAGAGCTCACGTTCCACATGATCCTCGCTCCCTTTTGCCGTCGGTCGCTACTTGCGATACCACGGCGCGGTTTCAGCGGGCTAATTAACGAAAGCATCGGGCTAGACTCCCGAGAGGCCAGCCACGGGACTGGCAGAAGAGAGAGGGAGGCGGCCGCTTCCCTGTTGGTCGCTTTGAAACGTTTGCGACTTTGCTACGTTTTGCTGAGCTGGACGTGAACGCACGGTCGGGAGGCTGGTTTGTTGGGTCCTCTTCCCAGCCGGGGGTGAAATTCTTGCGCAGACGGGGATGCAGAAGCAGCTTCGATGGCTGCTTCAGCTTACGACGTCGGCTAGAGTGTATTCCGCAGATGAATAATAATGTTGCCCTTCTTTCGTAAAGACACAAGAAGAACGTTGTGTAATACCAATTGTATCTGAGAGCGCTAAACAGAAAGCCACCCTCTTGAATACAGATGTCCAGCCGCTATCTGCTCACTGCTGAAGCAGTTATCCAACATTGGCGGGAGTTTGCAATCCCCGTGACCACGTCTGAAGTTGCCGTTATTGCTCACGTCGCGACAGCGTGGCTGGTATAAATCGGAAGGGAATACGGGGCGGCTGGCAGCCACCCCTGGGGCGGATTTCACGCGTTAATGCCCCGGGAAAGTGCGGTGTCGAGGAGTGAAACAGATTCGTGTGACGAGGGTAATGAAAGGTTGCCGGGAAATACGGGGAGGGTGTTCGCCGTTGATGGGAAATATCATTCCACGGTGACAGCCTCCGCGGAGCGCATCCCGATGGTCGACCTTTTGTTTCCCAACATAGATCTTGCCGGGAGAACAGGGAGGGAGGGAGGGAGGTAGGATCTTGAGGAACACACTCCATTGATCTCGGTGAATTTCTTTGTGCTCCTAAGGTGCCTCCGCTCGGTCTCGATTTAAATTGGAAACGGAAGATTACGTTTATTGTAAATAACGGACAGGATTTCCCATTCGAGGACACATTTCCTGGATTCATTTTACTTGGAGAACCGACGGTCGGATCGATTCCCAGTCGCGGAATGGGACTCGGGTTTCATCTGTCGTTTGAAATCTAGGTCGAGGCTCTTATCGAGTCCATTTTTTTTTCAGGGACCCACGGCGGAATTGAAATATTTTAACGGTCGTGGAGCGTCGTTCCCCCTCGCGTAAGAAGATCGTGGGACCGAGTCGATTGTAAGGGGGCTTTAATTACGAACGTTTCAATAAGATCGCGGTATTTTCTCGAGCGGGAAGAAAGGTTCGTGAAAATGGCTCTTTATTCCCGCGACTGGCTTTTCCCTGATATTAGTGGCGATTCCGTGGCGAGATTTAGGTGGCAGTTTCGCTGTGTATTTAATTAAATTGAGAGAAATATCGCGTGCACTCTTCGGTGTCTTATGTTTCATGATATTTATCGCCCAGAGGCGATTCAATTCGAATCCCCCGACGTATTGTGTTTCGACTACGCAATTACGCGATATTTCGCGGCGTTTAATTAATATTTCAGCGGGGACCGTGGGCCGGCGACCGTTTCAAATTTTATCGATTCGTATAAAGTTGACCGTTTAGCCGGGCGAAATTGTGTTTACAACTATCGGCTGCAATTTCCCCGAAATAATTACGGTTTAATTGATATTCCCGTGTCGGAGAAACTTTTCGCAAGTGCGGACAATATGCTGCGGCACCTCTCTCTATCGCAGCCAGAGGGTTTTCCCTGGGATTCTACTCGCTTAAGTTCTGCTCCGGCCATTGATTCCAATATGTAGATCTGTTTAATGTGCTATAGTTTCGGCGGAAGATATTCGCTGTTCAGTGGCATACCTTCTGTAGAAACCATACCATAATCAAGTGATAAGAGACGAAGGTTTGATCAACTGATATTTCTTGTGGAAAATCGATCCTTGGTAAGGTAAAAGTACCAATAACTGGACACTTAAGGATATCAAAGTTGTATATCTTAAAAATGGACTAAAAATAAATGTCCTTTTTAACAAAAGTGTCAATATTTAGATAAATGTTACTTCTTTCTATCAAATGAGCTACTAAAAACTTGTTTTCAGTGCGTTATTTTAATTAAATTGAGTAAAAACACAAGTAGTTATGTTTTTATGTAGATGGCCAAATGAATTCTGATTTGTCCCAGCGTTCCATATTTGGTGTCCCAATACCTGGCCAATAGGGCAGATAACGCAATGCTCGGCGCAGAGGGCGCCACTAGTGTTTGTGTGAATGGTTTGCGCGCCAATTTTTAATTTTTCAATTTTAGGTTATGTTGAAAATGTAGCATGCAATTGACTAGAAATATGACTTGAAAATAAAAAACTGTTAATTTATGTACAGTATACTTGTACTGACACTTTTGATATACAAAAATTTGAGAAAACACAGATACTTTACCGGTTCGACAATGCGGTCAGGTATTGAGACTTCACCTAAGCGTTCAAAATGCTGACAGGCCGACCCACTGGACGGCTGGTCAGTTATTGGGACACCGTGCAGAGGACAAGATTATTATGTACCGGTACATGAACACGTATATTTTTAATTAAAATCAACATTAACCGATCAATGTTTTGTTTTGTATGTAACAAGAAACTTCTTAAAATTCTGTGCATACGTTTTTTTTTCTCAGAAAAACGTTATGTAACGATTATTATCACCTTAACAACTAACTGTATTTTTCTTAAGAATTACTTAAGAAATCTACGCAGAATTGAAGTGCACGCACCTCCGATATTTAAAGACTGTTTTATATATTAAACTTTACATCTAGGGTTTTCTTAATTTTTTATATAAGAGATCAAGTTGCAAAATAACATATATTCCCAACTATATTGTTCTAAACTTTCTATGAAGCTTAGTAAAAATATAAATGTCATTGGTGTCCAGTTATTGGTACTTTTACCTTGCCTGTTACTTATTACTGAAAAACGTTTTCATGAAACCACTTTGAACGCAGGAAGTTCCTCGAATTTCAGAGAAATTCGGAAAGAATCGCATGCACCGTTCGCGTATTCCGCGATATCCGGCCATCTGTCTTACGAATATGCGTCATAAGTGTGGGCCCGCGCGACGCCTTCTGCCGCATACGAATTTTATTACGTTTTACGGTGCCATTTGTCGCTGGGATACCCTTTATCGGTCGATCCCTGCACGCCAACGAGTCCGTGCACGTTCTCCGCTCGTCATCAAAGAATTGAAACCCTGAACAGCCGCGTCGTGCCAGTTAAGCCCCACGTACACTTGCAACAAATGGAACATAAGAAAACTCGGTGCAAGTCCCAAAGGTAGCTTAGTCTTCCTCGATGAAATAATAATTACCCTGGAAGCTCCAAAACGGTCCCAGTACGCCACAAGTCTTCATTCGCATCGCCCACCACACCACTCCCTTTCCTCTGTTCCGAAATTTCTTCAGCAGACCGTCTGACAAGCGCGCAGCCGGCTTTACGCACGCCTTCGTTTGCCGCAGCCACTCGCCGAGCAATATTGTCGGGAACTCTCTCCCACTTTCCCGATCGAGGAACTTTTTAATCTTTCCGCGCCGTGAACGAGCAGATGCTTTCAGGCTTTTTGTTCGACTCGACGCGGCCCGCTTCAAGCTTTTTCCGCCTGGCTCGATTGACAGAGCGAATTTTTACTCTTCGCGGCGAACTTTCGCTCGAGATCCCTCGAGCAGCGCGGTCCGATTTTTCGCTCCCTCTCCTATGTCTTTCTATTCTTCCCTTGTCCTCCGCGGTGTGTTAACGACGGGTTAACCAAGATAGGGTTCGCGCTTTTTTCCTCGGACGCCGAGGAATCGCGTCGCGCCGCCTGTCTCGCGCAAGAAAGCCGACGTCCGCGGTTCAGCAGGCATCCCCTCAGCCCCGCCACGACTTTTAAACGCTATCGCTGAGCCACACTTCCGCCTCGAATTCATCTTTCCCGGCGGACGTCGAGTGCTGGTTCCCCCCCCCCCCCCCCTCTCGGGAGAAAAAAAGCCCGATATAAAAGGAAAAAGTTTGCTCACAGGAAGATGCTCCCCGCGGCTCGTCAAAGGCTCCCCTCATGGCGGAAGCCTGACTTCCTGCCAGCCAGCTCGGACTTCTTTAATCCGCAAATTAATTCGACAGCCTCGCCGTCCCGACCGACAAAATCTTGCTTCTTGTTTCCCCGGGATCTTCGCCATTACACGACGGGGCAAGTTTTTTAATCCACCCACCGTGAAAAGGCGGGGGGATGTTTTCGTGCCCAGATCCCTCCGGTTGACACGCCATGTTGGCGCTTCCGGGAGGAGCAGGAAAGTTCGCCGACGTCCTCGAAGAAACTATCCGGATACACGGCGACGTGGCGCGTCTTAATCGTACCTACCCGAAGTTTTTCATTCGTCAAACAAAACCGTGCGCCGTGTCCCTTGCGGATGCAGGGCCCACATCCTCCAGCAGCTGAAAGGAATCGTGACTGTCGGCTGTTCCGCGCCGCTGGCCCGCTGGGAGGGAAACTTTCCTCGCGGGGGAGAACAATCGTGATGGCTCTAACGCGTTTTAGAATCGGTCCTCCCCCTCTTTCGATTGACAAATCTAGCGTGAAACTCGCGCCTCCCCTTCTTCCTCCGAGGCTTACAACGGCATTCTTCCCGCCATGTTTGCTGCTTCCTCCGCGATTTAGTGGAGGAAGACGATGTTCCGTCGAGGGTGACTGACGTTTCGGTCGGGCTGAAAGAAGCTTGGTTCCCTTTCGAAATGTTATTCCCAACGGGGATGGAGCGTCGCCTTAACGCCACGTCTCTTATGTGCCTGTAACTCCTTTCCATAATTCCATCGAAATAGTATGTTGGAAAACAGAACGTAGTCACAGTTTTTGACCGACTGACCGGCACTCCCATGTTCCGAGCGAGTAAATTCGTCAAAGGTAGAAGCAACCGAGTGGGTCTCTGACGGACGGGACGTTCGCGCGGCCGTCGAGCGATTCGGGCGGATTTCCAAGCGGACCGTTCAGCCGCGGGGATACGGGGAACTTTTTTAATCTTTCGAGCGTGAACGAGCAGACGCTTTCACGGCAACGGCTCCGGCCCGACGCGGCGTGTTAAGAGCTGCCAGCGTGTCAAGGGGGATGAGGCACGTCTCTGCCGCCTTTTCAACCCCTTTCCCCACGCCGCCCGTAGGATCCCCGTGATTCCCTGGACGTCGGGATGACGTGTCGGTGGAGATTTCGTTCCAGATGCCGGGAAACGTTGCGGAGAAGCTTGAATAACCGGGGTAGAGCGAGCTTTGGTCGCCAGCATGATGCGCCTCGCGAGCCTCACGGCCCTCCAACCCTCGTAACTAGGCTACGTATCCTCGAGGGCCCCTATCAGCGGCGAGGATAGAATTTTTACCGCGGCCCCTCTCGGTTGACACAAATTACAACCATCAAATTCGTGTCCCCTTTTTCAGTCGAGCCAACTCAGGTTCGGAAGAAGCCTCCAGCCACTCCTCCATACAGGGGAAGTCAGGGAGAGATGGGCAGTGACAGTATTTTTTAGAAGGAAACGCCTGATGGTGCTGCCTCCACGTGGGTACAAAGTGTTATAGATAAACAACATTCTCAGTTCAAACTGTTGGAATAGAACGTTTTTAAAGGTTTGTAAATCCACTGTGAAATTTAAGCTGGTACTTCAAAATGTTTGGTCTATATTATGGTCACCTTGTTTGTGTTATTTATGCTGAATATTTTTAATTGTCAAGATGTATTTTGGATTGCGTATTGTTTAGTGTTTTTAACCTTAAAGTATTCAGGTTTCCGTTTGTTAGTCTAAATGAAATGGGAATGATCATCTTACCAGAGCTTTAAGGGAGAGATGGTCAATTTTTGTCCGGGAGAGGTGGTCATAACTGTATTTGATGTAATTTCAGATATTTTGAAGCCTGAATGGTTTGTTTTCATGTCCGGTGTCCAACAAGTACAAGCGGAATTTTTCAGTTATTCGTGGAAATTGGACGGACGAGGTAGGGTAGATGTACCATTTGTGGCCACTTTAAGGTATTATACCAGTTTTGGCCACTTATTAAAAAATATAATATTTTTCCGTGTAAGCAATAAATGGAACTTTATATTTCTGGCGGTATACCAAACAAAATATTTATGTGAAATTCTTCACATAATAATGATCTGCAAGCAATTTAAAAATAAAATAATTATGCACATGGCAGTGTAGTGGCCACAAACGGTACATCTACCCTATCGAAAAATGCTATGAATGCAGTCAAAACGATAAATATTATTATTATTATTATTATCATTTATTAAACGGGAATACCCATGGTTTACAAAACAAAAACAAATACAATTTACATTGTTACATAATGTAAGTGTTTATTCTGCAGCCATCACACACGGTGTGCCAAGTTTTGGAAAATATTGTTCCTGTGCCGTTCAAAAGGTACCCTACTCGAAATCGCGTCAAACAACCGGGAAAATTATTAACGTCGGAAGCACATATTAACATTTGAAAAATGAGTGACAGGGTAAAGGCAAGAAAAGAATTAAAACCACAAAAGTCCTCTAAGAATAAATGTGAATCCGTTCAAGACTCTGCCGTTGACCATTAATAATTGCAGAGGATGCGGAGAAAATTATTTCGAAACGAAAAAAAAGAAGCCTAGATGTAAGTCATGTGGTTATTGGGTCCATGAAAATTGCGCTTAGTTTGACACTATGTGTCAAACATGCGGATTAGAAGATTCAAAGCAAAAGCTCAAAGAAGTTTTGAGCGGGCGAAAACAAAAGTGGACGAAAACTAGAAAGAATCTGTGATAACCAGGAAAGGTCCACAACTTGTTAGCCTGAAAGGCATGTATGCCCATCTTTCCCGGACATTAAGGGAGAGAGATAGGCAATGACACTTTTTTTTAATTTCTAAAATTTGTGTATTAAATAATAATTTTTCGTTTATTGATATTAACGGATATGTAGACAAAGGATTGAAGTGTTGTTCTACATCATTTTCGTTGCTTTATTTCAAATAAGGTTAGCTGTAGGAGGCTCCAAACGAAATTATGACCATCTCACCCGCACTTACCCTATATCCTTCGAAGTCAATTGCGCCGATGCGAGGGCGTCGTTAATGTATAAAAAAGGGGAGACGATAATTTCAAGAAGGAAAGGATATACGCGACGTCTCCGCAGACCATGAATCACTATTATGCTCTCGCCACCCCCGCGATACCGGGCAATCCTCTCCCCCTTTCTCCAGGATCACCTTACGCCTCCGTTTTCCCAGCAACCCCCGCCAACGAGACCGCGACCCGCTACGCATAACAATTCCCGTATCCGTCGCCTCGTTTTATCGCGTTAACGCGACCTTCTCCCCTTTCACCCTTTCCTCTCTCCCCTTTCAACGGCGACAATGACCCCACCTAGGCAGGCAGTTACCATGCAGTTCTGAAAGGGAGAACGCCATCGTGCTGCTGCCAGAATTAAGTATGCAACGTTGATGATACACCGTCGCGCTTTAAAAATAAATTAACCCCTTTCTCACATTGTAGCCCCACGTGCCACAATACCGGGTCGTGACCTCGCGTGAAAAAGATCTCACCCCAGGCGGCCCGAACTTCCACCGACCCTCGCGATATTAACCCATCGCGAGATCAGCAGTGTATCACGACGATGGCTCGATCATTATCCATCCACGTAACCCGGCCGCACCACCAGGTCCCATGGGATTCGGCCGAGGACGACGCGCCAGACGCCTCGGCCAACGATTTCGCTGCAGATGCCAAGGAAACTGTCCAGATTCTCGCGATTTCACCTGAATCCTCCCGCAGAACGGTTCCCTCCCAACGGAGTTAGCTCACTGCCTCTCTGTTCCCGCGTTCTCGCGTCCCTGCCCAACCCTTGCCCGCCCAGTACGCTCGTCCTTGTCCGACCCCTTTCCCTTTTGTCTCCGACGTGGCCGGTGTAACCGCTGTCCCTCTTCCGCCTTGGCCCCCGTGCCCGTCTTTCTCTCTTGACGTCATCCCGAAACTCAGAGGGGGATGGCCAGTCGGCCTATCCGACCGCAGGATGGACTGGGTGGAGAACGGGATACGGTCAGGACCGGCCTGTTACCGTGGTAACGCGATACAGAAACTAAATTCCGTATGTACCGGGGGGGGCTAAGTGCGCCCTCCGACCAAAATTTCCGAGCCTAAGCAAACGTTGCGTTAACACTTAAACGGGATTTTGCAATTAATGCTGGCCCGTGAGCGCGCGAGGGGGTAAATAAAACGCGACGCGCCCCCGCCCGGGCTTTGCGCATTGTTCCCTGTTTGAGCTGCGGCGATTCCGCGCGTCCCGGACCGACGGAAATACAGCTTCTCCTCTCGGTCCGCTCGCCTCGATTTTCGGACGATCCCTGGCACCCTTTGCTACGCCCTGTGTCTTTTGTGGGGAGGGAGGGGAGTGGTTATTGCCCGAGCTTGTAGATTCGGCAGGAATCGGGGTGGGACAGACGCTGGAGCGTGCGAGGGAGAAAACAACCCCTCGTCTGTAATTACACACGGGGCGACCCTTTTGGGCAGCGTTGCTCGCGTGCAGCGTTTTTCACGTGTCGCGACCTTTCCGTTACTCATTGTCAAACTTCTTCCATTTCTATTGACACTGTGCGTGGACCTTTCGGTATCCCGTATCATTTTTCACGGTGTCATTCGTCATCGCGATCTACTGGAGGCGCGCAGTTGCCATTTGGCATCTTGAAACTGAGTCAACGATCCTGCTGACGGTAATTGCCCCTTCTAGCCGGCGCAGACCTCCGGCTCTCTCGTATTTTTCAACATTTAAAGCTCGCCTGCGGCGTGTCTCTATCTCGCCAGAACACTTGGCACCGCCCGCACGCTGATCCACGGATTTGCCTGGCTGGCCACGAATTGCACGGCTGCAGGTCCCGTCCTCCGATGTCTAAGAGGCCGTGAAACGCTTCCTCCGCGAATATACACGACCACCTCCCCTGTATACCACGCGTGACTCCACCCTGGTATTTACATTAAATATAAAATCTCGCCTTGCTTGCGAGCAGAGAGGGCTGATATCTCCCTCGGCGGAGAAGCGATGCACCGTGCTCGATGGATTCGTCGTGTCGTAATTCAATAACGCTGAGTGCAACGTGAGAGCCAATAAGGGAAGAGAGCAGTCGCGGGTGGAAACGCATACCGATCGGTCCTCCCCCTTCTGGCTCGCGTTTCCCCTTTCTTTCTCGGATGGTTATTGCTTCTTCTTACGTGGAAAGGCGAGATGCGCGAGGAAAGGGATTGTTTTCGCGGTGCGACTGAAAGAATCCTAGGTGAGTGCTTGATTATGTTTAACGAAGCTCGAGCAGTAACTTAGCAAGCACTTGTATTGTTTGGTTAAGGGGTCATTCTGGTAACCACGTCGCAAAATTCGGCAACATTCAGGATTTTTTTTTCAGTGAATACAATGAATAACAATGTCAACCTTATTTTTTCATTTATTAGGCTATTTATAATGTATATGGCAATTTTTTTTAAATACACTTTTAATTCTGTTTTTCAATTTTATCTGGTGTTAAAAATCTCGTCTTTGAAAAGACGGCGGTTTTAGCTCACAGACTCATCTGAAACAAAAAACCAAATTGATTCTTAATCATTATGAGCACCGCTGTTGCAGGTGCCAGAATTAGTCACGTGAGTCAAAATGTAACAAAATTGCGCGCATTCAAACTTCGAGTAAAAATGGAAAATTTCGAGACTTAAAGTTTGAATGCGCACAATTTTGTTAAATTTTGACTTACGTGGCTAATTCTGGCACCTGCGATAGCGGTACTCATAATGATAAAGAATCAGTTTGATTTTTTTGTTTCAGATGAGTCTGTGAGCTAAAATCACTCCCGCCGTCTTTTCAAAGATGAAATTTTTAACTCCAGATAACATTGAAAAACAGAATTAAAAGTGTATTTAAAAAATTCTTCCGTATACATTATAAATAGCCTAATAAATGAAAAAAAAGTTGGACATTGTTATTCATTGAATTCTCTGAGAAAAAAAACCCTGAATCTTGTCGAATTTTGCAGCGTGATTACCAGAATGACCCTTTAACGATTAACAGAAGGATTCTTCTCGTCGCGAGACAAATACATAGTAAGTGGAATAGGACGTCTGTGAACAGACTCGCCGACTGTAACCACTGCAAGTAGTACAACCCTAGCGTTGGCTCGGACATAACACCCTTCGCAAATATGGAGACGTGTAATAGTTTACAAATTGCTTATAATCGCGTGTGCCTTGATTTATAATTTTGCAAAATTTAAACCAACAGAATGGGGAGGCTCTCGCAGTAATATAATCGCAGAGGACGATTAATAGCTCCACCACGACACCTCCAACAGAACAATCGTTATTCAAGAGCTATTTGCGTGCAATCGAGATGATTTCGAGCTGGAGGCAGCCCGATCGTTAATCCCGAGGACGCGTTCATGTATTTTTCATCCAGTGACTGGCAAGCACGGCTGGAGTGTCACGGCTGATTTCACTCGCAATTTTCGGCTCCTAGATACCAGCGGCAATTTAATACTCGACGCTTTATTAGATACATCTTAGCAGTCAGACGTCACCGTTCTAAGCGGAGCGCGTCATATGGCACGTTTAATTTCAAAGAAAATCGAGCGGACCCGCGACACAGAGCTTGCATACACATTTCGCGCTCTAGCAGCCCATAAAACGCGGGCCACGATACGGGACAGGGGGCAGGGTAAGACGGGGCTGTAAAAAACTATATAATACTCTCGGTTAATTTTTAAAGTACCACTTACGCTCAAGGCGAGCTCCAGACTGGCGGAACTTTCGTTACTCCCTTTCGCGTAACACACCTTTTTTAATAATCCCGTAAAAACCCTCTCAGCTCGCGGGGAGCCTCTTGCAAAATTACAATTTTTCTCTCTCTTCCACGCGCGCGCGCGTTTGTCTGACGATCTGCCTGGCTTCTTTTCCCATGTAACAATTTCCCCTCGACGACGATCAATAGTGATCGCAGAGACCTCCTAGCGAGTTTACTCGCGAGTACATTCAAGTCTTCGCTTTGTTTTACAGACTTGTATCACATGTCGCGACCTCTACCACCTACAGTACCAAATTTTTCCTACGTGTTCTTTGAACGTTTCAAGATGCGAGGCTTCTCGAGCTAGATCGCCTCGCGTTTAGCCCCGCGGCAGCGAAAGTTGCGCGTGAAGGAGACTCTTCCCTCCCGCCGCTCGTAGATCCGTCATTTAATCCCTCCGCGCTGACAACAAAAGCCGGTCGCCAAGTCCCTTTGAGGGACAAAGCCCTGGGAAAGTGTACGCGTGCAATACCGAGGCAGCCCGTGGTACAGCGGCAGCTCGACAACCGCTTCGGCCGGGAAATCGCGGATGCTCAGAAGCCCCGGCGGGCTTCTTTTGGCGATCGTTCTCAAAAGAACGCCACTCTTTCATATTCCATCAACGCAACCAGGCCAGCCGCGGTTCGAGAAAGAAATCACTCGGACGTGTATACACGCGGTGAATGCGCGAGCTCTCTCCTCTCGGCTTCTTGCGGCCGCCCATTCCGCGTTTCAGCTTTCGCGACCTACCGTGAAGAATCGGAGGGGATACATTTATCAATTTTTAATAGGCGACCCTGCTCCGCCGTCTAGACCCCTGACTTTTCCGTTTTATCAAAAGAGCGGACCCCCCCCCCCCCCGTCAGTTCCACTTTCTTCAAGCCTCGGGCTTTGATTGGAATCGATTAATCGAGTCGCCGCAATTTTCAGCTGCATTCGTCGATTTTCTGAGATGTTGCTACGCATTTAAACGGACCCGGCGTTGCGCAGTAGTTACTCCGCATTCTTCCAGTTCTTGGGGTTAATAAATTCAAGGGCCCAGCCATCAGTCCTCCAAGCTATTAGCCTCCTTGAAGGTAGCTCCGCTGGGAATTACCGAATGGCGCGGAACTAACGTCGGTGAGCTTCCACTTGTACAAACTTCGCCCGGCGGAATGTGCAGGAACGCTTAGTTAAGCAGAAATAAGGCACCGAATGTTGCTGCTTTCGGGATTAAGTATAAACAGCAACAAAGAAGGTACAAACGGGCAGGGAGGGGCAGGGATTTCCTCGTTCCTGCTTGGTATAACACGTTGCCCTTAAGTTTCCTTCCTGGGAATATTGGCCCCGGTGCAGGGTCAGAGTTCATCAACGATTCATCGCGAAAGTTTCAGTTTATGCTGCTTTAATTTATGGGAGCCCCTTTTGACAGGAGCGCTCGAAAAATTTTCCTCGAGGGTTTGGAATATCTATTCAGTAGAATAGAAATAGCCTATTACACTTTGAGAGTTAAATTTCAGAATGATAGTTCGACGTTTCCTTGATTTCTAGGCCAATCGAATTAACATTTACGCCAAACCGATCTAAAGTCGTCGAAGACATTACCCGATAAAATCAACCAGTTATTTGTCGCCAGAGTTTGTTAAATATTTCACCGCTGTTTGTGTGTCACAAAGGACGATCAATTTTTAACCGTCCCCCAATTGGAAGGGGCGAAAGTTCATCAGGTCGCCGCGATCGCGTCGCCCTCTTCGCCCCCGTTTGCTCGTAACGCCTCAAAGGGACAGTGGTGAATCAAAAATTTATCAGAATTAGCATTCTTCACGGGCAGATTCACCGTAATTAAAAGTTTCGTACCGTTCGAGAGCCTTCTGAAATTAATTGGACAAGTTCCGTGTTCCCCCGCCGCCTGGAAGCGGCGAGCAACTTTAGCCGTGGCCTCCATTGCCTCATACATAAATAAATAATCCGTCGAGTGAAAGATATTTTCGCGGAATCCGGGGGGGGAATATTTTGGAATCACCGATTCCACGGGAAATGGGCGGGAACATTTGAAAGCCAATGGATCGCGGCGCGTTCGCGTTCCCGCGACATGGGCCTTTGAACATTTCACCATTAAATAAAATATATCCGCGAGCGAATGTAGCGACTAAAAAGTTTCGATAACGCTAACCGTGCGAGGGGAAATTCGCGAAATTTAATCGGCAGCGCCGGATTTGCGCGCTTTCGTAATGGTACACGCTCCGCTCGCGAAATTCCGCGATAACCAGCACGGGAGGAACTTCCGGCAGCGAGCTTCCACTGAATCGGAAAAGCGACGGGCAATTCTACCGGCGCGAGTAATTAGCACGGCGAGAAATCTCAGTTTAACGACGAATCGATGATATACAGCCGACCTGATTAGAGCTGCTCTTCCTCTTCTCTCCGTCAACTCGACCGAATTCAGCCGGCATTCTTCCTCGTCGAATCGCGCCCCGCTTTCATCTGTTTTGCCGACCTATCCAGCTTTTTGCACCGTGCATGTGAAACGATGCAGGATAATAAACGCAATGATTGATCATCTCGCTCGAATAAGTGGAAGTTAATGGTTGGGAAATTGGTTGAGAAGAAGCAGAAAACGGGAAGGAGATTCAACTAATATAATGATTCAATCATAAGTACAGTAATATATCTTCTTTTTCTGCAGACTTCTTTTCAAACGTGTGCTATACTTTCATCTCCATTTTACCCCATTGTTCGAAGCAACGGAGGCAGGACAGTTCGATTGGACAAAGTGCCTCTCTCTGTATTGTGAGCAGGAACCCTCTTACCCCATCCGATTCAGCCAGAAAAAGAAACGTTTATACTGAGTACATATTTCTGCCGCTGCTTTCAGAAATGTTTTCCTTTCAGCAGGGAAATCCATAGATGACACTCGAGTGTGCCTCAAAGGTAGCGAAAGCTGGCTCTCAGGTGGCTGTGCGCCGAACGGTAATGAAAGCCAACAACTGAGCCACTCATAAACACGAACATCGTGAAATACTAATTCAGAAGCCTCTTACTGTGTGTTCGGGCACTTGATCGCCACTTCGTGCGAAAACCTCTCCTCGTTCTTCGATTCCCTCCTTCTGCATTCCTTTGCCACGATCTCCGCTCGCTAATTCGAAATTTCGACCCGGCGCATCGATCCCGCGGGGCGCACCACCGCGATTCGTCGATCGAGTATCGATCCCCTCAGGCGTCAATCCATCCAACTTTATCGCGAGAGCGTCGCTGGTTTGGCGATCCCATAGCGAAGATCGCGGGATCGAGCGTCGTGTCACTCCTCTGCCTGTCGGCGATTAATCAAACGGTATCGACGCATTATCAGGGTTAAATTAGCGAAACTAATTTCGCCGTGCACGGCATTAACCTGATACCGGGCCGGGCAAGGTAAACTCTGAGCCGTGATTGCGACCGGTTAAGTGTACCTGCACGCCTTAACATAGGTTTCCTGGCCGTTTCAGAGCACAGTCTAATTTGGCGGCCACCGCTTTGGCGAACTCGCCGCTCTGTTTATATTGCTGTCGCTCCTCGACTGCTTGCCAGCGCATCCCGTTCAAGTAGTGGGGACGTTAGTTGTCCCTGACGTAACCTGCACTCGTAATTTTCCATTGGATCCCCCCGGAAAATGGCCACCAGCCGCTGGTCGATGCCTGATCGTCTGCCTTGGACACGCTCGAATAAACGGGAAGGGGGGAAAATGTTGCTAATGTTAGCTGAATATCTCTCAGCACGAAGAAAAAGGAAGGATTATATGAGAATTGAACGGAACGGTGCATGGAAAGCCGACGATTCAATTCCCCAGAACGATCATTACAATTAACTTTCAATCCCGCCCGGGGCGCAAATTAACTCGAGATCCGCCCGAGCTTTCCTTCGTTGATACAGGCTAACACCGAGGTTTCATAATCGTGTGACATTCGTTTCCCCGTCGAGAGGTCCGATAGAATTCAGCCTCGTGTCGAATCGTTTCGCTTCAGGGGCTCGAAGCTCCTCGATAACGGGTAGGATTCGGAATAGGGTGCGAGGGGGCGCGGGGATATAATATGTATAAAGTTTGGAGCCGCGATAAGACCGCCAACGAAACGTGCCCGTTAATTATCTCCACCGCCGCTGACTGAACGATTGACCCTGCAATTTCAATAATTAAGTCGGGCGATTAACCGAATAATTATCGCGCATTATCATTCATTATTCTATCAAGCGTCGGACGCGAACGGCCGCTGTCAAGTATCGATCCCTGCTTGGCCCGAAGCGGGTCATCTGCCTCTACCAAATTGCAAAACTGATTAATTTAGGTAATGGAAGATCAGATGGAGCCGGACGTCGAACGTCATAATATTTCAATAACGCGTCGAGAGCGCGTGAACGAGTGAAGGGGGGCTGCGAAGCGAGCAAACAGGAGTAGTCTCCATCTGTCATAGAGCATCGCGATCCTGGACGCAATAGTTAAATCAAAATTTCAAAGGAACAGCAAAACCTCCCTCGCGCGCCGACGACAAACCGTCTCAAGCCTCTTTTATCTCGCGGAACGTCCCCAGCCGCGACTTTCGTATGCCGAACCCCGTTTCACAGTTTTTTCCCCGCCGTCTGTAGCCACGTGCGATAATTAAACGGCGCGCAGGGGACAAAGGGCACGGCGATCCTCGCAGGGCCGGCGACAAAGAAGCCAGAAGCTGTTTGCAGGATCTCCTCCGCCGTTGTCCTTCGGCAATGGAGTCAGCGGACCTTAGACTCGAGCACAAAAGAGCGTGCTCGAGCTCGATCGCTCGGTTAACTTATCTGCCCTGCTGGCTGGGGGTATCCACCCTTGTCTGCCCGCCCTGTCTGCAGTATCTGCTCCCCTCTCGAACCCGCCCAACGCTCCGTCTTTCCCTGAGCCCCGCGCTAACGTATCCACGTGTCATCCCGGCTGTCATTGCGCTTGATGGAAAACGGTCCCCTGTCACGAATACGGGCCACCCGTCAGGTGACGCTCGGGGCTTTTTCGGGGCTGGCTGCGACAGAGCGGCACGCTTTGTGGGATGTTTGAGCGGCTCCAGCGGTGGATAGAGGCTGGAGGAAGGGTGCATGGGACAGGTAATGGACAGTGGTGGCTCTTGATTGCTTTGCTAGGGACGTTTCGAGTGTTGGTGTTTGATACTGAGAGAAGAAGTGTCTGATTGAAACAGCGACCTGGGAATTTGAGAATGTCGATAGCGAAATTTCTGGGTAGGTTAGCTGGTCCTCTATGGCCCTCTATGAAAGGACACTTTCGCTGCTACATCGACAGATTAGCCAGCCGTAATCCTTGGACGTCACCAGGGACGTTTGCCTTAGTGGAAAGTTTGCTAGGGGGTTTATTCTTCCGTCAGTCCCTTTATTTTCGAGCATGGAATCGTTATCAGCCCGCACTGTCCGCAACTTCTCCCCCGCCGTGTTGTTTGTCCTGCCGCTTACGCGTCGTCTCAGGGGTGGCGGGACAGCGGGAGGGAGAAAAAAAACTTTATTATCGCAGCTAACTCCGGCGAATTCGTTCATTTGGCACAGATAGGGAGCGAGGGCGAAACTTTCGACATTAAGGACACCGATAGCGACGAAACGGCCCGGTTGTTTTTGACGAGGAAACTCCTGTCGCAGGACGACGTCGGGGGCCAACGGACTGCGAAACCGAGAGTTTTCCTCGCCGAGTAGCTGCTGCAGCACGCGCGTAACGGCTCCGTAGCTTTCACATCTGAATTTCGCTTCAATATTTAATTTTATCGGGGGTAGAGGAGAACGAGAGTGCCTGAGCATCAACTTGAGATAACTATAATAAAGGTACTGGGAAGCCGGTCGTTTCCTTTAAACTCAGAGTCATTAGTGACCTCTGGAATTTCAGAAGGGAACGGAAGTTAATCTGAAATCAGCCAGCTCCCGCTCTCGAAGCCCCTTCTATTTTCCCGGAATGATCTTATCCAGGGAAATCTTGTAATCGTTACGCTCGTTTGATGACGAAAGGAAGACTGGAGAACAGATTCGTGAGGAGAATAGGATACAGGCAATCAGGGTGCACGGAAGGTGGTCAGTGCACAGGGTCAAAGGTTAATTGAAGCTCGTAAAATCATCCCCCTATCTTTGGCGGCTCGATCAACCCCCTCCTCTGGTTTAATTAACCGGGTCTCGATTTTTGGCAAATTTACGGCTGCCAGCCCTGTCGCCCGCAATTACTCGCGCATTTTCCTCGTTCACTCGCTGTAATTCGATTGATACGGAAATGCAGAATCGTCGGGGAGATCGCAGAGACGTGAAACAGACCAGGCCTTCGTTCTCCGCTCCTCGCACCACCCCTCTGTCCCCTATCCCTCTCCAGGTCTGTTCCACTCTGTCCTTCCGGGTTTAATTCATCCCCAGTCTGCAGAATTTCGCGGCGAAACTCGGGTGATTCGATTAACAGCGGCCAAGAATGCGAAACAATTTGGCGACGGCGGCCGGACGAGGGTTGCAAATAAATTTTTCGTGTTGATAATGGCGACTGATTGCCACAATTCTAGTCTACGTATATATAGAGTACACAATGCCTCTATTCCACCTAGTAAAACATTTCCCTCGAAGTTTCTTAGACTTTTTCCATGGCACCGTCAATTTCATCCCTCTGTCACGCCACCACGTGAAGGTAATACAATTTCTTGGACCTCACTCCAATTTCTGTTTCTCCAGTACACCTGCAGGTAACACTACAGATGGTTAAAAGCTTCCGAGTTAATCAACTGGTGAATTTTGGCGTTTTTCTCTCATTTTAAGTAAACATATCGTATAATAGGAGTTTTTTATTTTTAGGCATCAGAATGTTCTCGTTCGAAAATACCAAAAGCATCCCCATCATTCCCATCGTTATTTGATGTACCGACCTAATTTCTGCTTATCGAAATATCCGCGCGATAAATATTTGCCCGGCCGCGGTATTTCATCATGTTCCGGCCGCCTCTGTGTAGCACATCTTGCCGCGTTCCGGAATTTTGATGCGCACTGCGTACCTCGAGAAAAAAATCCGATTGGCTCCTGGACGAGATATGAAACACACACAAAAAATGGAAACGCTCGCGTACACGCTGCGAACGTTATATTGACAGTGGTGGTAAATGTTTGACAGAGGCACGCGAGAGGCGCATAAATCCGGCCCTGCGTTTTCCCTGGCGAGAGCGTTCGAATTTATAAACAAAAAAACGCACGGTCTTTTTTGTTGAGGAAAAATTGTAACCACTTGTTTTAAAGGTGATCGTAAGGAAGACAGATAGACGCTGGTTAACTGTCAAAGGGTTGGATCACGACCAAGATAAATGGCAATTGGGTAATAGTCAGCGATTCCAATGGGTAGCTACCCAGTATATGATTGGTTAGAGTGAGAGAGACGAGGAACGCCGGCAAGCGTCGTATTGATAAACAAGAACTTCCTTGCTCAAGGATCTGGCCACGGAGTGGGGGACGCTAAGGTGCCTTCGAGAGAGGTTGCTGTGATAAACTCCGCGGTATTTACTTCGCGACCTCGGAACCGAACGCACATGACTGTGTTTATAAAGCTGCCTTGCGAGTAAGCGAATTTAACAATCTCTATTTTCAAAAATTTCGCGATTTTTAAGCGTTTATAGCTCAGAGCAACGTTAACCGATTTTGATGAAATTATATGCATGTATATAACTTCAATCTACAAACGGGTTTGTTGAATTTTCATTATTGGCTCACAAAAAAAAGTTTAAAAAACGATCTTTACTATATTTTTTTTTGCTACTCCGGCCAATTGGAATTTTTTTCGAAACGACGAAATACGCCACTTAGCAAATTAATCCTTCTAGTTTCTTAAAAAAAAACTCATGTCGTTTGGACCAATTCTAGAAAAGTTATGCGATTTTAAAAAGTGTCAGAATATTTTCGTTACTCACTGTACGCTTACAAACAGGGATCCAATGCAACTGTTAATTTTTGTAAATAAAAGTTACTTATCGAACTTTTAAGTTTTAAATAATTTATTTTCTGTTCTAAGTTATCTTTGTACGCTAATACTTTAACTCTGTTGTAAGAGTTATGTTTTAACAGTTATTTTATGTTCGATTAATAGCAGTTTTGTAATAAAAGTTTCAGTTAATACACTGCATTTTATAAGTTTTCTCGGAACAGAAACGACAATACTTACAAGGGAACACCGCGAATCCGGACTCACCGATTTGAACGCAACTTTGTGGGTTTTTAAAGTGACTCAAAACAAGAACAACGGTGTGTTTCATTTGGACCCTATCGCCCTTTAAGGGGGTGAAAACTGACCTCAAAATCAAATTAGCACTTCCACTTTTTCGCGTATAACTGTCAAAGTACAACAGACAGAAAAGAATGTTTCAAACAAAACTTTAAAGGTGCAATAAGCGCTACAAACTTCCGTTAACAAAATATTTGAAAAAGTTTTTTTCCATCAGATATTTTTCTTTTTAATCTCTTTCCAAAATCTTGTTAACGCAAGTTTTCAGCGCTTATTGTACCATTAAACTTTTGCTTGAAACATTTTTTCTGTCTATTATACTTTCAGAGTTATACGCAAAAAAGTGAAAGTGCCAATTTGACTTTGAGGTTAGTTTTCACCCCCTTAAAGGGCGATAGGGCCCAAATGAAACACACCGTTCTTCTTGTTTCGAGTCACTCTAAAAACCCACAAAGTTGCGTTCAAATCGATGAGTCCGGGTTCGCGGTGTTCCCTTGTTAGTCATAAAATTACAATTATTTCATATTTAATTGAAAATTTTAACACTTGGATCGGGCCCCTGGTTGTAAATACTGTAAAAGACTCCTAGCTTCTCCACTAATATATTCAACGTTAGTATCTGCAATAATTCTACTTTTCAAACAGAGCCCCCGTACTTCTTATTCCTACAGATCCAATCACACCCCTTCCATCACCCCGGTGCCACACTTCCCTCCACTCCGACCCCCACACGCCATCCAAGTCAGTCCTAAAACTCAGCGTTCAATTTATTCCTGTTTCAGATTACTGGAACCAGGTCGATTCCGGGAAGATGGCCCGAGGAGCCGAGGCAAGAACGTCGCCAGCCACGTATCCGTGAAAGTAACCGAATTGTTTCGGTAGCCGTGGTCCAGGGGAACGATCCTATCGGGTCCTTTTTCGGATCTCCTGCAAGCGGCCGAGGGCCAATAAGGAAAATGCCCCCCCAGTCGACGGTGGCGTGCCTCGGCTACATGCTCCATATAAGTGTCCGTCCCAGGGGAAGCCTGGCCAGGGTACATCAGATAAGAGGACCTGGTCCGGGATAGAACCCTATTATGTTCGCTATAAGTGGCCGGAGGAGCGTACCCTGCGCCTCGCCGCGGAGATAAGAAAAATGCTACGGCCGCCTTGGCCCTGGTAACCGCAGAAGTTGTAATTATACAGTGATATTACTACCGGAAAGAGTGAGGGACGAGGTTAAGAGCTGGGCCGGGGCGGCAGCGCTACGTGGAAATCGTTTGGACGTCGGCGCTGCGTCTGGATCTCCGAGGAGATACGTCGACTCTGGACAATGCGGCCTGCGACGGGTATATTTATCGTCGATCCAGCAGCCACCGCGGGCCACTTAAGGGTGAGTCATCTCTAGCATCTTAATTAACGAAGAATTCGGTGCGCGTTTTGTCCTCTACGCGGCAGCGAAACGCTTCCAACAGACTCTTACAGGATTCTTTACGACGGTGCCGAAAACATTTGTCTCTGCGGTCTTCTCGGTCGATTAATTTACACGATACGCGTCGCAACTATTTTGAGGGCTGCTGTGTTTTTAGAGATGTATACTTGCCCCGGCACAAAATTACCTTTTAATGTCAAAACAGTGTAAAATTCTGTTATAAATTGTCGAATAGCGTTGCTTCGCTATTTAGAGGGCTGGAAAAATACTCCGAAATCGCCACGCAAGGGTGAAGAATAGCTACTCTCTTACTTCGTCCACGCTCCTCGACGAAAATACTACCTCGCCCTTAGCCAAGCAATTTAGATAATTCAATTAACAACGGTTTAATTGCCAGACTGGCTCTCGCCAGTCGTCCCCGTTCGCCCGAAGCTTCGTTCTTTTGGGGAGCGACGCGCAGTAATTTGCACAGTCGCGGGTATATAGCGTCAGGATGCGCGCGCGTGATAAATATCAGGATCTAGATAGCGGTTCCCGGGATAACCCACAGAACACAATCGTAATTGCACGCGTATTACCGGAAACGGCGACGCAGCTATTAAACAAACGCGAGACGCTGCGCTGCAAAGAAGGGAAACGGGATTCCAGTCGCGGCGGAGCAGTTTTCCGCTAGCCACCCTAAATCTGATTAAAGATACCAAAAACGGAAGATGGCTGAACGTAGCCAGGGAAATGGGTATTTATTGTTATCTCAGCTCAACGAAAACGGAATCTGTCCGTGCTTTAAGGGAGCCGCAACTGTCGCCCGCATCCTTTCCTTCTAAACTCTCTCGGAGGGAGAAACAAAGGGTAATGACGCCCGCGCGTGCTGATACGTGAAATTTCTTTCTCGAAATTAAACTCGGGATAGTACAGGGGTTACTTGATACCACGTTGTTCTATATTATAAAGTCCTTGAGTTCTCAGCGAACTCCTCCACTTTGAAACTTCCTTAGAATCCAAATTTCTTTTAAGGTGGTATTCTGGTCTGTCGAGGCGTTTTCGTCGCGTTATTTTGAAATTTTTTTTACAAAGAATCCATAAATATGATTATTATTTCGTTTATTGCCACATGCTTATTGATATTTGAACTATCTTTACAAATTTTGTCAATAGAAAGAAAATTAAAATCAAACGCAGTTGACTGCTTTAAAGTAATGGTGAAAAAAACAATGGGGTCACTGTGACCATGATTAGGCTCATGCTAGCGATCAGAAAAAAAAATGTAAAGAGATTCTTTGTTTGTATGCCTTTGGCAGTCGTCCCTATCAGAATGATGAAAAAATATTGAAAATTAAGCAAATTGCGGTGGTTTGAAAATTAAGTTTCGATTCTCGCACATTTTTTCAACTTTAAAGGTCTGTGAAATTTTAGAAACAAAATATTTTATCATAATTCTGGGACGATAGCCACACGTGTGCTGATACCTAATATATGCAAATCTTGGACTGAGTTGGTCCAGTCAATCTTGAAATAAGGTGGATGTACCAATAAATGAATACGTACCAGTGAAAGGCTATTTTTTATTAAAATGAGTAAAATAAGTTTTTAAAATAAGCAACTAATTAATTAGAGATTTCTTTTAATTTCTTGCTTCGTATCCAAACAATTTTTGCGGCACGTGGAATTAATCGCGCTGCAAACATAATATTATAATAGTGTTCATTCATTAGCCTTAAGTGTTCATTTATTGGTGCGTTTACCCTATCATGTTTACCGATTCGAAAAACGTGGTTTCGAGAAAATCGCGTTTAAAGTAAAGTTTACTCAACTTTCGAAGCCAAACTAACTGTAAGTTGTGACCTAGGAGAGTAACGGTCTCTTTGTAACCAAATGGTCGATTTTTGTGTTGTAAAAGGCACAAAAATGCACAACTCCCCCCCCAGAAAAAACAGTCCGCCGAAACTTTGCCGAAATACACTTGCAGGAATAAAATTATTATGCGTTGCCCGTCCCGCATTCTGCACCCTGTAGCTCTGCAAATATTACGAATTGCAAAAAACCCTTTTGCACACGTATTACCCATATAATGTACCACTAGAAATTGCAAAAAAAATCGATTTTTTTTACCCGTCAGACCAGAATACCCCCTTAATACGAATTTTCCTCTTAAGACAAGCTTTCTTTCAAATATTAGACGGTAGAAGGAGGAAAATTACACCTTTGACAAGGGTCTCCTATTAATTACGACGACGAGACAGTGGCAGCAGGGGCGACGTCCCGTCCTCTCCACCCCCCCCCCCCCTAGTCACCGATTAAGCCGCGGTCGAACTTTAATAAAGCGAGCCATTCACCCCCCGTATTACGTATTTACGTAACAATAGCGGCAGCAACAGGAGGAAGCTTTCCTCGCGCTTCAGTTGACAAAGTCAAGTCCCTCCATCAGCGCCCATTTCCGGCGGTTCGGCTCGGTAATCTCTCCGGTAGTGGAAGGGCTTCTTCGTCTAACGACGATTGTCAAACGGAACACCCTGTCGACGTCAACTGTATCGTGCCGCTTCCCTCCCCTTAATCGCCTTGCAAATGTCGGTCACCGATACCGCCGTGTCCCGAGCGCCGTCTGCAGGGTTGTATTCGATAAGTGGAACGGGGACTCTCCTCCCCCCCCCCCCCCCAGCCGAGATATACAGTTCCCGGGCTCTATATTTTTCAGTGTCAGAAGTAAGACGATTCCCAGGCCCGTGGTTCTTATGTTATAGGGGTGAAGGGGATCGTGCGATTCGGTCCAATGCTCGCCTCAGCGATTTTTGAAGTCCACGCTGGGGGGTGTGTAGCTGGCAATCTGAATCGAGGCGACGCTCTTGTTTGTCGTTTTGCTGAGTGGTCGAGGAATATTCTTTAAAAAGTGGATGTTTGGCTGGGTGGCAGAAAATATCTATCAGATCCTATCCTACGTCGTTCTCGTACATTCCGAGCGCAACCCTTTCTGTCAGGATTCCAAACTATTCGGTAGTTGTGCATTTTATACCGATAGCGCGCGAGAAAACGTCTCAATATTGTCGTTACTCCTGACGTTATTTATAGAGGGAAGCTTACACGCTTTTTCCTCCCGTGGAAACAATTTCACCCAGTTCCCAGCGCCGGCCATTCAACCCCTACCTTCCCCACGCATTTGTTACGGAGGGCGCATTTAGAAAGTTCGGTGGGTCACGTCGCGCGCAACTTTTGTAGCGCGACGTTTCGTCATTCTCCACGGCTGCCAGCCTCCGAAGGGAAGCCCGACGAGGGGCGGAAACAGACGCAATCGACGTAAACGTAGAAACTGCCGAGGCGATGGACGCGACCGCGGGAAAAGGAACAAAACGATAATAAACAGAGGAGGCAGTAAGGGAGCCGGTGTATTTAAGGATGCACTTTTTCCAGACTTCCATATCGCCGGGGCATTCCTCTCCCGCGTCTTTCCCCCCCCCCCCCCCCCCCCCCCCCCGCGCCACGAAGCAATTTTCGTAAGTCCGGTCCCGGCGTTTTACTCGACCCTCCATGTAGTTTCCCCCGGTTCTCTCTCTATTTTTTTTTTTTCAGTCTTCTCCCTTAAGTATTTGACTTTAACGGTTACGATTGCCTCAAGCTCGTCATACCCGTAAATTTTTCCACGGCGGCCTTATCGTTTACAACCACACTCTATCGCCCCTATAAAACTCGAGTGTCCGAGACAGCCACTCGTAAACTGGCAACTACACGGTCCCAGATGCCCGATTGAACACCCTCGCTGTTTAACGACGGGACCGGTCGAAAAGCGCGTTCTTCTGCTACATTTGCTGAACCTCTTCCGGATGACGAAATCTCGCGGCACATACTCTGGTGTCCAAACTGTGGTTACCGAGCGGCGTCTGTGACTAAAACAGAGACGTTTATAGTTTGCACCAGATTAGTTTTATTCATTGAAAAAAGATGGACCCTGCCTGAGCCTCCGAAGAAAAATATATAAATTTATACCATTTCTAACGATTAAAAAAAAACGGGATATTTTTCCTTCAACGAGATCTAGGTGCTAGCGGTAAAGGGTTAAGATACTAGAACATGGAGCAATTGTTAAATTAAACATAACCACCTACCCTTAACGGGTTAGACTGCCTTAACCTCTTAAGAGGGTATATCCGTTTGAATCCGTTTGATTTTTTTACAAGTCAACGGTTTAATGCAGATTTCCCGATTTTTTACTATCTTCACATAGTATTATGAACTACTTAAAAAAAAAGTTTGAGTTAAAAAACTACTTTTTTTCGGAAGTTGTGGATACATATCCGGAAGTCTCCCGATTTTAGACGGCTAAACGGTGGACCTGATATAAGCTGCATGTCGTGTCTGAAATCAAAAACAATAAAATCTTCTTATAAGGTATGTTAATAGCTATCGTCCAACGGGGCCGATTTTGAAAATTTTGAGAAATAAAGAAATCATGAGAGATCAAAGGTAAAGTTACATTTTTCTAAGAGAAACGTCCACCTTTTTATAAATAATAAACGGGGAATCGGAATAAAAAAAGCCCTCGTAGAACGATGTGTAATCTTATTACGATTCTGCATGCAAAATTGGAAGTGAATTGGTTGAACGTAGCCCGAGTTTTTAGGCCCACCGTTTAGCCGTCTAAAATCGGGAGACTTCCGGATATGTATCCATAACTTCCGAAAAACAGTAGTTTTTTAACTGAAACTTTTTTTTCAAGTAGTTCATAATCCTATGTGAAGATAGTAAAAAAACGGGAAATCTGCATCAATCCGTTGACTTGCAAAAAAATCCACAAAATGTACACATTTTCCGAGGGTTCAAACGGGGATACCCCCTTAAGGGGTAACACCACTCTAGAGGCAGAAAAAGAAGACCTAAATTTGACAATTTATTTTGTGAGTATGACAAACGGAATAGAATTTCTTTTCAGAGGGTTTATTTAACACATATTGAAGTACGAAAAACAATTTTTTTTAATTGCCATTTTCATGCAAAATGGCGGCAACAGAGCCCGTCTTCGAAAAAAGCTTTTTTGAAAACGCCGCCACGGGAGGACGGATTTCTCGGCATGTATGAGTCCTGGAACCAAAAATAAAAAAAAATTATAATCTATATACAATTGGCTTTGGAAGTACGTAGGGTTATTTATTTTAATCAATTTTTGTGGAAGTGGTGCACTTTTAAAGAAATGAATCGATTCTTTGCCCTAAAAATGAGCATTAAATTGTTTATAAAAAAAAAAGTTTACATTCAATGAAAAAACCGCTACGTACTTCCAAAGCCAATTGTATATAGATTATAAATTTTTTTTATTTTTGATTCCAGGACTCATACATGCCGAGAAATCCGTCCTCCCGTGGCGGCGTTTCCAAAAAAGCTTTTTTCGACGACGGGCTCTGTTGCCGCCATTTTGCATGAAAATGGCAATAAAAAAAAAATTGTTTTTCGCACTTCAATATGTGTTAAATAAACCCTGTGAAAAGAAATTCTATTCCGTTTGTCATACTCACAAAATAAATTGTCAAATTTAGGTATTCTTTTTCTGCCTCTAGAGTGGTGTTACCTCTTAAACCAACTACTCCACAAGGAACATACATACTCAAGTGTCTTACGCAATTTGAAGCCCGAAGAAAGCTCTATCACCAAACCGTCCACGCAACGACTCTCTCCCCCGTGCCAACTTTCGTGGAAGCCCCCGTACCGTTTCGAAATCAGGCCCCCCCCGAAATGGTAGCCCGCGAGATAGAGATCTGGCCGTTAATCCGAAACGGTGGGCCCACGCCGCGGGGCGCTGACTCGCGGTGTCCAGATCTATTCCCGCGATTATCTCCCTGACAAAGGTCCTGAGCAGTGGGACGCGTCGGAGCGGCTCGTCGCTCAGGAATGCCGTCGTCGACGGGCTTTATTCGTGGAGAAACGAGATCCAGTTCCCCGTTGACCCGTGACGGGGCCCGGGTATCGAGCGAGGCTGCGGAGATGGACGCCTCTTGGACGAGGATACATTGATTTCACCTGTGCACGTCAGGTGCATCGAGTGACCGTGGCGGAGGGATGAATCGACGTCCCAGCAGAGGGACGCGAAGCCGCTTAAGACTGGTTAAGCTGCTTACCCCGAGCGGACTGTGCTTCCCCGAAACTCTAGGCGTGGGTGTGCCCTGCCTTATGCGCGAGAAGCTGCCGAATACGAATGTCTGGCTGGCTGCCGCTCGTCCTCGGCTCGCGAGACCTTCCACTCCATCCCAGCTGGGCGTTTTATGCGCGAACCCTGAAGTTGATGGGCTGACACGCCCGCGAAACGCCGGGTGTGTAAATACTTTTCCTCGCACCCGGCAGCTTACGCGATTTTCCGAGAGCGAGTCGAGTAGCGGAGGTTTAACCCTTGGAGCGTCAGGGGAGCCTGTAAGTTGGGAGATCGGGCCTCGTGGACGTGTATAGGGGTGTCTTGTAACGTCTTCGCTCGATGTACGCTCAGCTCGTTCGATTCTGGTCACCGTGCGTCATGCGTTGGACCAGTGGCCCACTTCGCGTGGTTGGCATTCGTTTCGAGCATTCTTCCACAATAGTTCGCGAGTACCATCTACACCCAACGGCGCAGCTTAACTGTAAACCGTATTCACGAAATATCGTAGAAGTGTTCACCAAACGAATACCAGCCGTGTGGGGTGGGCCACTGACCAGCGTGCGCGTGTGTCGGAGTGGTCAGAGTCGAGTGAGTTGACTGTACAGGCTGGTTCACGTAATACAGCGAAGCTGGGTATACCTATTGTCTCGTAGTATTCGAGTTTTCACTTGGCCTGGGTCATTCGGGGCACTAAAAATCGTCATGAAAACCCTCCTAGCCGTGGAAAGGCCTTCGTGACACAGCCCTCTCCCTGGGTGCATCGAGAACCACGTAATTCTCGGGATTCATACCGCAGGACGAATTCGGCTTCGACACGGAAAGGGGCAATAAAAAGCATCGGCGGGAGGGCGGGAGTAAATGAATGGAATCTCCTGATGAAGACCCGGGAGTGGCACTCGTGGCTGACATTCATTTCCCGGCCTCCTTAATGCCGCGACCTCCCCCTGGCTGAAGAGACCTCGCTACAAAACAGTCATCCCCCTCGATCCGTCCCCCTTTCTCGCCTCCCGTCCCGAGGAATCCCGCCGACGGGAAAGGAGACGAGATATCAGCCAGGGCAAATTGTCGCTCTTTTGCTTTTTCCTGAAAGGGGGGAAGTGCACGGCGTATAATGGAGCCGGGAGCTGCGGGGGTGGGCTCGAGTGGCCACGGGGAAAAAGGACCGTCGCGGCCTATCCTCCCCTTTCCCCCCCTCTTCCTCCCTTACCCGCTCTCTGTGTCCCTCCGCCCTATTCCATTTTGTGTCAGTCAGTTAGTCTTATCTGTCAGGCCCGTCGCGACTGTCACGCCGTCGACGTGGAATGACAAGATACCGCGGGACCATCGACAATGACGTTTCCACGTGGTAGGCTCGAGCGTGATCTATCGCGGTCCCCGGCACGAATTAATCCGTTTCGTCGATAGTTTCTGTCGTTGCGAGCGAAGGAATAGCTGGCGGGGCACCTTCGAGGCTCCACCGACGAATGTCCGTCTCGAGATTCTTTTGGGTGAGTCAGAACAGTTCGATACAATGGCCCTGGCGGCGATCGAAGATTAGGTCGAGAGGTTAGCCTGGCGTTTTCAATGGAACTGTTGGATTAGTTACTAGCCCCCTCAGCGTTTCCGATGGTCGATGGTGGATACTTTGAAATCTCTTTCAGTATGCTAAACCGATTGTTGCTGGAGGTAGAAGGGTATGTATGGGTGGTCGCGTGGTGGGTAAACGTCACTTCGATTGACTCTTCTATTTGAGTCATAAATTGTTTCCTAGGTAGCTTGAGCGGCGTCTCGAGTTAAGAAGGGATCCTATTTTATGGGCTAAATGCATAGCAAAATTTTGGATTTTTTTTTTAAGAAACTACCATTTCGATTCATCTGAAATTTGGACCATGTTTTTATGCATCCTTGAAGAAGTTGCAGCTTTTTTTTATCCAGTTTTAATAATAAATGTAGGAGTTATGCATCACGCCGCGCAAAACTCGGCGGTCGCTGGAGTTGCATGATACCTTACAGGTAATCTGAAACAGAAAAATGAAACGGCGTTTTGCTTTGTACATATGTAGCTTCAATTTGAAGAACCAGAATACCGCTAAGTTCTATATTCCTTTCCTTACGTAAGAAAATTGGCGGAAAATTGGATTGCAAAATTACAAGGTCAGACCTTTCTGTTTGAAAACTTTCCACACTGCTCGATAAATTTTTTTGTTTTTTGCTGGTTCATCAATTTCAAGCTACATATGTATAAAATAAAACACCGTTTCATTTTTCTGTATCAGATTACCTGGTAGATTAATGTCATACACACCAAAGGCCGGCGAATGTTGTGCGACGTGATAGTCGATCATACATAACTGCTATATTTACAGTTGAAAATTAATAAAAAAAAATCAAATTTCAGATGAATCGAATCGCTGGTTTCTTAAAAAAGAAATCCCCCTTAATAAGAGAACGTGCACTGTAAGTCGAGAAATTTGTAGAGCAGGAAAGAACGTGGAAGGGTAATGGCTGGCGCATTTTCATCGAAAGGAAAATAAAGTAGGGGAGACCGGGGCAGATTATAACAAAAAAAGTTTTCACAGTTTTTTCTCGAAATTGTTTTTCTCAATCAGGAAATAATTTGCGTGATTCACAACTTACATATGTGGTGAACTGATTGCGTGAAAGTACGTGACAAAATCTTGGACACTTAGACATCTAGCTTCATCTTAAACAAATCAGAACCTTTGTTACAATGTGGCCCAGTCCGAGGTAAATTGTAACACATCCGTTTTACTTATTTAAATACAAATATGAACACAAATAAACATTTCTAAAAAATATAAATGAAAACACAGATCATTATTAAATATTTGATATACTTGAGTTAAACAATCATTGCTTATTCATCTGATTCTATCAAAATCTTCTTCTTCGCTTTCTTTACTTCTTCCTTTATACTTTTTTTACTTTTTGGATTTTCGATTGTTCTGTTGTCCGTCTAACTAGAGCATCTTATTCCGGTGTATCAGCAAATAGCTTGATTTAACACCATTCAGAGCAGAGTAAGTAGTAACATGTTACAATTTACCTCGAGCTTGAATTTTTGCGTTTTATCTCAGCAAACGAGAAACTAAACATTAAATTACTAAAATGCGTACACATTATAATAAACCAATGTGTACTGATTCGTTTGCGGCAATGAAGCAAATATTAAAACGGTTTCTAATGACGGTTAATTGAAATAAATGTGCTAAGACAAAATTTACTTACGTGCTCTAAATACTGAAATTCTGGGCTGTAACCACAAAATGAATACATAACGCTCGTTTGTGTCACTAAAACCGACGGTGCTAATATCGTCAAGCAGCTCTCGCATGCTGTGAGTTATCAGATTTGTCGTTCAAAAGATTTTGCTTGTGTTACAATTCACCCTGTGTTACAACCTACCCCGGTCTCCCCTACACCCAGAGGCTAGACTGTGAGACGCGAAATAGATCATCGCATCTCCTACATACCTACAAGTTTGGTGCCTCGGCTCAGGTATTAGGATCACGTTTGCACCGCGGCGCATCCGCCGAAGGAGAGATCGATGGAGCCTTGATCAGCTCCAGACGCGTTCCAACTGTTTCGTGTCAGCGTAATGGCCAAAAGAATCGGTCCCGAACTCGAGGAATCTTTCCGCTGGCCGTCGGTGGTGGGCTCACGTGCGCTAGCTGACGAACCGCGACGGAATAAATTGCTGGACCGGCCGATATCCCCCGGCAGAGACGATCGGAAATAGGAATGACGTATAAAGGAGCCAGAGCACGTAGGGTCAGTTTGCCAGGCAAGGCGTATCCTGTACACCGTGAAGAATCTCTGGCAAATCTTGTGTATGTCCAGCTCGTCACATGACCCCGGTCTCCTTCAACTGAATACTGATCGACGGTCCTCCTCGAGGACCCCTGCAACGGTTTTGCGTCCCTTTGTAAAATCAGTAGCGAGCCTTTCGGGCCACTTTTACCCGTAGCTAGCTACCAGACCCCTTTATAGTCGCATACCTTTCCTCCTCCACCCACCTCCCAGCCCGTCCGCGTTACGTATCCCCGAGTAGCCAAGGATCGTTACGTTTCCCTGTTCCCTGCCACCCACTGTCACGAAGGATAAGAAAAAAGCCGCTTTTTCCGCATTAACGTGTCCCCTGGCATTGCTCCTTTACGAGCCCGGGAGCCGGGCTTCCGTAGATGGGAAACATTTTAGCAGACCCGTATCGCGTGCTGCCTTTTTTCTCTCTCCCGTCTTCCAGGTTTCCTCCGCGAAATAGGAGGAGACTGATGGCGTATAGGGGGCATTTATTAGGAGAGATGAATTATTGCCACGGAGGGGGTGGATTTATGGTTTGATGGAGTCGTTGCGTTGAAGGGGATGTATTGTGCTGGATGATTGTAATTTCAGCTCGATCTGATCCCACAATGCTCGCGTAATTGGTATACATTGTGGAATGGAAGGAGTATAGCGAGATGGTCGGAGGATACCCGGCGTCTCCATACGCGCACCAGGTCCTCCATTTAATATTCCAGAGATCCGGGAGATCCTCAAGTCCACCTTTCGGTGAATCCCGAGATCCTAATTCTTCCGAGATACCGATCAAACCCTTGGCTCCCCTTTTGAATCGTTGAACTCCTCCGCTGGCCCCGGTTTGCTTTGCCAGCCAACTTGTCCACACGGTTTACAGACACTCGCGAGGACGTAACGCCCGGGAGCGTCTGCCACCTGTATTTCAATTTCCTTTTACGAGCCTGCATTACCCGACGCATCTCGGCTCCTCATTTGTCGAGCGGGGCGCGGTGTTCCGCTTCATATCTGCGAATCTCTCTTTGACGAACGCTTCTCCCCTCTGATCCTTAAAGTCGCTCCAACTTGTTCACCCCCTGCGAGAAATACCTCATCAAGTATTCACGCCAGATAAGGAACTAAACGTATGTCACGGCGGCGGCAGTCTCGCGGAATTATCTCGAGGTTCTCCGTGCACCGCCCCTCGAAAGACACCGTAATTTCATTCCCCGCCCCACTCCTCCCGTCCGTGCGCGGCAGCCATCAAATTATAAGCTGTATCGCCCCGAGAGAGGGCCAGATCGGCCAGCAACGATACCAAAAATGAAATTAACCGGGATCGGTGAATGGCGTGGAGCGCGTGGGTCCGGGGAATCGGAGCTAATCCGGTCGGGCGAAGGTATCTCAATATCCTTGACGTAAATAGATTACCGTGGCGACGTCAGGTGACGTCTGCTTTAACTCGCGGGACAGAGAGGCGACCGGAGGAAAAGCGTCTGCGAGGGGGGGGGGGGATATCTATATGCAGGGAGCGGCTCCTTTCGGGAAATGCGGAAAATGCGTGGAAAGACACTGGCTGCGTCGTCGTCGCGGCGGAGGCGCATGGTGAAAAAGAAGACGGTGGGGGAGGACAGGGTACGGCGAAGGAGGCGAGGGAGAGGAGAGAATTGTACGGGACACTGATAAGGGAACTCGGGAGGAACTGGCACGCTTTGACAGCCAGTAAATTAAAGTATATTTCCGCGACGGTGGAAGGCAGATGCGCTGCACGTGGTAATCCGAGAGAGATTCCGGGCGCGGAGATGAAAGGTAGACGCGGAAGAGGGAATTTTTTATGAACGGGATCGGTATGCTTGTCGGGGCAGAGGGGGGGGGGAGGAAGAGAGAGAGCCAGGAACCGACTGGCGAGGACGGGGATGGCTGGAAAATGGTGTGTCCACCTGAGTGCTGGAGACATCGAGACGCGAGGAACTTGGGGGGAGTAAAGGAAGTTGTCAGAATCAGAAGCCGGCAGACACCGTGTGGATCGGTTTACCTGAGTCGATGGATACACGCGAGACGAGTCGATGGAGCAGCTACTCGCCGGAGAACGCGCGATCACTTGAACAATTTACAAGGGAAATGATTGAAACGTCGCTTTCGTAGAAAAGAGGGGATGAAACTTGAATAACGGTCTTTGGGACTCATCGTCGGTGCTAAATCATGGGGACAAGTAGAGCGCGTTAAGGATGTATCAGACGTACACTATCAAACAAAAGTATATGAAATTTGAAAGACTTGAATATCTACGTCTTACGCATAGTAAATCTAGATGTAAGGAATTCGAATGACAGTTGCGGTCTTATTTTTAATCCTAGGAAGGTATTTTTCACTTTACAAATGCTTTATCAAGCATTATTTGCTAAACTTTTGGCAGTGAAAATGCCCAGAATTCACAATTTTCTCAAGTTATAATTTATTTCTTTTAAACGGTGTAGTGAAAACAATTGTAACTCAGCAGATATTTTCATCTACCCATATACAGCATGTACAAATAAATTGAAAACATTGGCACTATTTCTTCAACATTTTTTCAGATGGTTTATCCGTCAAGATCCTCTCTTTCCATAAGAGTATAATTATAATTTAGTAACCGTTTAGTTACTTCGTTTAAAATTTTTGCAGCACATCAGGAAGATTAAAAAGCACAATCTTACAAATTTTCAACTTGGCACTATTTTGTAAATAGGTCCAATACATCCTTAAAGGGGGAGCCTGGTGTAGTAGCGAGTCGAAAAAAATGGATTTTTTTTTCCAGGGTAGATCAATAATTGGACATTACGAAAATATGTTCCCAAAGCCGCAGAACGAAATTCGAAAAATTAAAGCGGCTATAACCGTGACGCCGGTGACGCCAAAGGTTACCACAAAACTTTAAACGCGTTTTCCTCGATAACACGTTTTTTACATTTATGAAAAACGACCAGGACGATAGCACAAAAACTATTGCATAGGTACATAAAGTTTATTGTATCCTGTCGTCGGTACACCTTTGAAAAATCCAAAAGACATATTTTTAATAACTTTTGTTGGCACGAATAGACAGAACAAATTTGCTGAGAAACATTATTTTCTGTTTAAAAGCCTGCCATTTTATCAATTTTGCACTATTTTCTTCTTTCAATGGTCACCGACAGCGTAATTTAATACTTTAATAATTTAATTCTTTAATTTAGTTGAGGACAACGGACGCTGGAACCTGAGCCGATTTGCAACTCCGGTCCATTTTGTAATTAACACATTTTTTTTACTTGTCGAAATTTGCAAAAGTGCATCCCAAATTTTTTTAAAAACATACCTTGTACTGGTACTTTGAAGAAAATTACCAAACTCGCCTGCCTTTTCTGCGTTTTACACCAGTTGCCTGCCATAAATTTCACTGGCACAAAGCTTCCGTGCTAGGTGACTGAAAAAATCGCACAGAAGCTGAAACGATCCGCGAGCGGAGCATCGCCAGCGACAGGCGACAATCAATTTCTGAAAATCTTGCAGCTGAAAAACGGACGATTGGAAATAGACTGGAAGGCGAATCCAGATTCCCCGTCGTCGATTCAACTCTATCCCTGCAGGATTCCGCCCCGTCTCTCGGGCTCATCTTCAATCAGCCTCCTTTCCTATCGATCACCCGATTCCTTTCTTATCGTTCCTACTTCCGAGCGCCGTCGTCCTCCGTGCACGCGCCCTGCCCATGGTCCTCCACCTCCCCCGGGGACGCTTCCACCCCTTCGCCAGGCTTTCCCTAGTCAGTCGGGCGCAATCAACGTTACAAATACGCGCGCCACTTGCGCCGCAAAGAAACCCGATGTCATTCACAGCGCGGCTCGTTCCGCGGCCCCGCGGAATAATAATCACGCTCCCCGCCATCAGCTACCCTTCTCCTTTTCAACCCTTTCGCTGTCGCGCGACAGTCTGAGGGCGGCCGAGGAACGCCTCGCCTCTATGGCCGAGTGTTTACACGCCGCGATGGCCTGGCCCCTGGGAGATCTTTGAGGCGTTCGGCGGAATGAAAGAAAAAGCGAGAGAATAGGGGGCGCGGGGGGTGCGAGACCGTGAGACCGGGCTGGGTGGGAGCTGGAAATGAGGACCGTGGAAATAACGCGACGGAGAGCGAGAGCCTGGAATAACAAGGGAACGAACGGAGAGGAGCGGACGGACGCTTGTGAGAGAAATTGAGAGCGAAATAGGGGGAGGAACGGGTGAAACGAGGCGTAGAGGGGATGGCGGGGCCGCGGAATCGAGATGAGAAATGCGCCCAGCCAGATAAGGCAAACCCTCTACGTTTCGTACGCGTACCCTAGAAAGGGGAACGTCCCGGAGATCCTGTAGGAGTTCAGGAATCGCCCGAGGGGTTGGAAGCGAGCCTTGGCTACCCCCTTCGGAGGAAAGAACCTTCGTCTTGCTCGGGCCGGGAGAGTCGTTGGATCCCGTGGCTTCTTCCCTTCCCGAGATACTGGCACGCCTGTTCCCTTCGTCGATGACGCGGGGTACCGCGAAACGCTACGTGTTTCCAAGGGAAACGTCCACGGCGAGGAACGTGCCGCGGTTGAGCGAGCGACACTCGCCCCCGCGACTTCCAACCAGTGCGGCGTGAATCTGAGAGAGAAATCCTGGCACTTTTGCACGATTTCGAGACAGCTTTGGAAACTGAATTTGGGGGTAGTGGGCGGCGCAGCGGTGTAGGGGGTTGGTTCTGTGTATGTATTAGCGAGATGGTTTAGGGAAAGACTTAGGGTTTGTTTGTGTTAGGGGTGCAGTAACTCGAGAAATGTCACAGGAACTCAAAAAAATAAAACAATTGAAGGCTCGGATGCAATAAGGGGACTAGCGCTCGAAAATGCGAAAATGTATTGTTCAAACGGTAAGAAAAATTGGAAAATCAAATTTTGTTAAACTGGATTTTAAGAAATATAGTGTTATAAAACTCGTCACGGCACACATTTTTTTATTCACAGTTTTTGTTGTCAAATCATAAGTATTCCAGATAAAAATTATAAACAAAAAAAATTTCTTCGACCAAAGTCAATGTCTTTTTAAACATAAATTGCGATATTTTGAGTAAATATTAATGGATCGTTATGAGACTTGAAACATAAAATTCGAGAGCATAGTTGTAGATAAGCTGAGGCCGTTACTATAGATTATTATATGTGACGAACAGCATGGTTTCATGCCGGGTCACTCAACGGTATCTAATCAACGGTAGTTTTGTATCTTCTGCACTAGAGACAAATTATCAAGTGGATACAATTTACACGGACTTTACGAAAGCTTTTGATACTATTGATCACAGTATCTTAGTGTCTAAACTATCCGCTATTGGCTTTTATAGGAATAACCTTCTATGGTTTCAAGATTACTTATCTAACAGAACGCAAATTGTAAAGGTCGTGAATTCGTACTCATCGCCAATTAAGGTAACTTCAGGAATCCCCCAAGGCTTACATCTTGGCCCCTTGTTATTCATTTTGTTCATCAATGATCTCGCAGAAATTTTTTCTAACTGTCACATTTTGTTGTATGCGGATGATTGAAAACTATTTAAAAGAATATCTACCATAGCCGACTGTAATCTTTTGCAATCTGATCTGTTGAAATTTGAAGTCTGGTGCAAAAGGAACAATATGTCCTTAAACGCGGCGAAATGTTACGCCATGCGATCTTCTAGGAAAAGATGTCCGTTATCTTTCGTGTACAGACTGAATAATTCAGCGCTCACTCACGTCTCCGAAATTTCTGATTTGGGGGTCCGCTTTACCTCATTACTCAACTTTTCCAATCACTATCGTAATGTCGCAAAGGATGTTGCAAGGATGTTAGGTTTCGTTATGCGCAATACAGCCGATTTCAGGAATCTATGCTCTCTCAAACCCTTGTATTTTTCTCTCGTCAGATCACATCTTGAATACGCCTCTGTTATCTGGTCACCCCATCAATCTAAATATATTTATCTCCTAGAGAAGATGCAACATAGATTCCTGAGATATACTGCATATAAAACTGGTCAACGCATGGTGAGGTGTGATCATAACTATGTACCACTCATGCAATCTCTTAACATTCCTACTTTACAAGACCGCAGAATTGTTTCCGACTTACTATTTATTCATAAGATCGTCACTGCACTAGTTAACTGTCCTCAGATATTATGCTCTATTAATTTTACATGTTCCGCCTAGGCAGTTCAGGGATGCACGACTGTTTTATACCGCGGCTTATAAGTCGAATCTTGGCTTCTCGGATCCAATTAATCGTATCTGTGAAGTAGCTAATAAGTATGCCAGTTCTTTTGACCTTTTCACCATATCTCATTCTGCAGTCAAACGTCATCTAAATATGCCGAATAATGCACTATGATATTCATCTGCTGTTCTCTATTTTAGCTGTGCACTTTGATAATGCGATTATTTTGTTTACCGGAGCTTGTTAGACAAACTATTTTATATACCCTGCGTCATCTGTCTTAATGTGTTTCGCTCTCTGTTTCAATATGTACCCTCTTACTCTTGTACACTAAAGGGAACCCCTTCCCGTTTACATACAATAAAATAAAAATAAATAAAAAATAACCCATGTTTTTCAACGTTCGCCGTTAAAAAGTATCGAGGCAATTTTGAGGTACATATAACTTGCAGCGACAAAGTTTTCCTTAATATACAATGAAGATTTTCACCATTTTTCACTCTGATTAATAAATAATTGTAGAAGATATGACGATATATATAATTCTCGCACGGCGCCAACTGTACCTCAAAATTGCCTGGATACTTTTTAACGGCGAACGTTGAAACACATAGGTTATATCCAGTATTCATTTTGAATTAAATATTATTACCTTTTTTAACATAAGGGTTTTGTGCATACATTTTACGGCTTCGCTAGAGTTTTCTGAGTTTTCTGAGTATTCTGAGAGAAAAGTCTCATAACGATCCGTTAATATTTACTCAAGATATCGCAATTTATGTTTAAAAAGATATTGGACTTTGGTCGAAGAAATTTTTTTGTTTATAATTTTTATCTCAAATACTAACGATTCTACAACTGTAACGATTTACAACACTGTATTTTTTAAAATCCAGTTTAACAAAATTTAATTTTCCAATTTTTCTTAGCGTTTGGACAATACTTTTTCGCATTTTCGAGCGCTAGTCCCCTTATTGCATCCGAGCCTTCAATTAAGAAGAGAAAAATATTTTCGTTCGGACTCCCCCATGCGAAACGGGAATGTCAGAACAGCTTGTATAATATTATATTCCTTTTTTTATATCGCTTTATTCCTCCAGGCAATTGAAAGCGACTCAGGTATTCTGTTCACCGAGGTGAAGGTAGATTGTAGAATAAAGAAGGTACCGTAATTGTCCTGTTCGTAGCGTTCGGAGATGAACCTGCGTCCCAGATCGATATCGATAGACCGAAATGGGAGAGGCTGTTCTTAACTAAGGCGAAGATCGAGCCGAGGTATAATCCTAATATTCTCCGGGCCATCCATTGTGCGAATCAGGAACTTGTTCGCGGATAAAACCGCCACGACTCGCTTTTCGGGTGACTAATCACCGTGACTTAGCTCCGAGCTTAAACGGAGTACGGCCGAGGCGTCATAAATCCCCCGGCGATCTGGGAGTAATTGCCGACCTAAAAGTTGAAAATCACTCGGCCGGCGAGAGGGACAATTATTTAAAAATCCCCCGCCGCGGAATTACCCAATTTGCGTGCCGGTTCGACTAGAATCAAAATCGTCCGCGTCGACCGGCGATCCCCTCCGCCTGCGGTATTAAACGTCACGCTGGCAGTGCCGCGAAATAACAAATTGGAGTCGGTCGCTTTGTGCAAAATTGAAACGTATAACGAGGCTTTTTGCAAGACCCGCGCGAAATGCATCTGTATAATTAAAGTCCGCGCGAGGAGCGCTCCCTTTCGCTTCGTAATTAAATTGTTTGACAAATTAATAAACTCGCCGGTCCCGTCTGTCGATGATGGGGCGAGTTTCCTTTCTCTAGCTGCAGAATGACGGAAACAATTATGGCGAAAAATTCAGCGCTCTCAAAAGGCTCGTGGATGAGAAAAGGAGGAAAGCATTTCCGAAGAAGCAAGTGCCTTTCTCGATGTTTCATTCTCGTAATTGGAGCAGAGTTCCTCGGGAAATATTTAACTTCCAGTTTCCAGAGAATCTTATCATTAACTCGTATCATATAGAAGGGGATATTAATCGCACGGATCAACTTCCATCGACTTTCGATGGTCAGCACTTATAAGTGAAGGAAGTTTATCAGCGATCGTTGGATTGTTATCATAAACCGAGAGGAACAAGCTATCAATTACGAAAAGTTGGATCGACCAGCCCGTCTTATTGTGAAAACTGCGCGGCTCGCGGAGTCGTAGATCGCTTCCAGATGTAAACGGCGCCTTATCGACCTAATTACAGTTCCAGGATTTATATCGAAGGAAAACGGACCTGCACTAGCTCCAGCCCCCTCCAGGGTATACTATCGGGAGTCTATAATTCGTCGGGCTTATCTCGTCGATGGAAACGAATGAACTTTTAACATTATTTCTCGATGGGAATCGAAGCTGCTCCCCTTCGATAAACGCGGGGAACAAGATTCGTTCGCGAGCGTGCTTCAAACAATGCCCATCATAATTATTCTCCACGATATACGATAGAAGTGTCTGTGTCCCATCGATTCTCTTCGGTGTCACAGCAACATCAATGCTATTTCCTTTCCTTTGAAGAGCGAAAGGAATCGCTACAGGGGGTGTCCACTGAAAGAACGGAATCAATGGTTCTCTGCAAGGAAATGGGAATCCGAAATAGCTCTTTCTTCCCGGCCTCAGCAATTTAACCAACCTAGAAATCGCTTTCCACCGTAGGATCGCATATTGACGCGTTATCGATGCAATTTTCGCGCAAAGAACCGAGGATGTTCCGTCGTTCCAATCCTTTTCACGTGTAAACCGTTTATCAAGCGCGATCAGAGTCGGGCGCAGAGTGCACCCCAAAGTTCGCTCGGAATTTTGAAGCCTGTACAACGACGTCCTCCACGAATAACCAACGCACCCACGCATCAAACACAGAATCCGCTCGCTAGACGTCACTTCTTTCTCTATTTTTGTTTTTTTTTTTCCCCGGCCGTTCAGGCAGGTGCCTATTCCGGATTAACGCCTATTGCCCCGTACGCCATTACTTCGGCGTTGCATATTTCCCACAGGGCTCAACGCACGCTGCATTCCGTTGCACGCGGGGAAATCGATAGCGCTATGCATAACGTATAAATCTGTCTGGTTGATACATAATCACGAGGTGCCATAAAAGTATAATGCCCGGCGTTGTCACGCCAGTGCTCGCGTGTGCGTGAACCGGCGCGCTGGTGTACGTGTTGGCTGGCAGCCGCATATTTTTGCCGTTATTCGAGCTCGTCGACGGGCTTAACGAAACAGAATGGCGTCCGCGGTCAGCCGGCCCATTTTCTTCCGCGCGATCGCGATCCCCCGCGAGCGCTCGCAAGAACGCTGACAAGTTTGAAATTGCGCCGGCGAAACGCATCCCCGTCGCGATTTTTGCACGACCCTCCTCCCCGCTCCGGGCACTTTTACCCGTCGACACGACGACGCGTCGTTAACGCAACGTGATCGCTTGGGGATTAAGCCAGCTCCGTCGAGGATTTGGAAGTCGATATTGTTGCTGATGTTGGACGTCCACGAAGCTCGAGTTACAGTTTGCGTTTGGGGCAGTCGACGAGGTGTGAGTAGCTGTTTGATTGGGTGCCATTTAATGGAGAGATAGAAGAGAGGAGGATCATGCGAGGGATAATAAGGTTCAGGAATTTAGGGAATATAATAGAGTTTTCAGACCCTTTGGCCTATCTTCCTCTGACCACGCGTCTTTGGGAGACGTGTAACGGTGCTTCCTGTTGCGATAGTGTCTGTGTTACGGGGCTCGTGTCCATCTACATTAGAAGAGACAGCTACTTTGGTGTACAAGGCGATGATAAGATCAGTTACAGTCGCTTTAGGAGCCGGTGAATGTCGGGACACGGAGTCGCTGATAGGATATTCAATCTTCTCTCGTGAGGTACCTGCCACCCTTCCGACGAACTGAAATTGTAAGGGCTAGTTTGGGCGAACTATCGTGTTGCCATTAACTCGATAATTGCCTGACAGGATTTCTATCTTGACAAATATGTGAAACTACATATCAGTGATGAGCAACCCGCAGCCTGCGGGCCGCATTTGGCCCTCCAGCCACTAACCTGCGGCTCGCAATTGTTTCAATTGCAAATCTATGTCAGGAATAACAAATTCGCCTCATAAATTAAAATTCTTTGATTAGTATATTTAAGGGGTTAGGCCACCTTGGACGGAGCAAAGTTACAGTCATTTTGGGCATTTTTTTTTAGGAAGATAATGAAATGAACAGAAAATTTAATATGAAGCCTGCTATTGTACAACTCTCGCCGGAAAAAGTCGTATTTTTTTTTCCTATAAAATGGCGACGGTAGAGCCGTGATACGCAAGATCTTGAGGAGCGACGTTTTTCACGGTGTTCAATCTCACGGCTATACCGTTTGACCTAGAACACAAAACCAAAAAGATTTATTTTCTGCATGCCTAAAACTAAGGTCGGGGCCGGAGAAATCAGCCACCACCATCTGACGATCGTGGATTTGTCAGTTGGAAAGCTGCTCGGCTCCGCCTGAACGTAGCCGTGTGGCTGTTATTTATTCTTAGCGTAATAGTTGTGTGCGTTACGAAGCTATGCGTAAAACAATACGAGATGAAGCTATCGAGAAAGAATCAATGTTCTGACCAATAAAATTCCTGAATTTTTTCGGAGCTAACGCACACCTATTCTAATGAACGTATTTCTACGCTAAGAACTCGGTTTGGCCTACACGCTAGGAGCTTGGCGCTATCCCCACCACTTCTGGCTCACTCTTGTTCTGCGAAGGCGAGAGCGAATCAGAAAACGTTGAGGAAAGGAGCATCGAGGCAGGCAAACTGTGTGGTGGGAGAATACCCCTCACGAAACTCACCGGCCAATATATCTGATACCGACTTTAGAGAATTACGTATGGAAATCCAAAAAAAATTCATTTGTCTTGAAATGGTGAACATGCTGAGAAAAAGTACATTTTTTTTTATAAAAGTGTCAATTGCATAGAATATGCTCAAGATATCACAAAACCCATATGTAAGTACTTCTCTAGTTTTAGGTATGTAAAAAATAAAACTTTTTGCTTTTTCGTTCTAAGTTAAACGGTATAGCCGTGAGATTGAACACCGTGGAAAACGTCGCTCCTCAAGATCTTACGTATCACGGCTCTACCGTCGCCATTTTTTAGGTAAAAAAATCGTATTTTTTCTGGCGAGAGTTGTACAATAACAGGCTTCATATTGAATTATCTGTTTAAATTCATTATCTTCCTAAAAAAAAATCCGAAAATGTCTGCAATTTTGCTCCGTCCAAGGTGGCCTAACCCCTTAAATATTTAATATTGCGGACCTTGTGGAATATTAGGTTTTCACTTTTGGCCCACTGCGGGTCAAAGGTTGTTCATCACTGCTCTATATTCCGTAACGGAGTAGTGGCATTCTTCCATCGATTCCTTTCTGGGGTAGAATACAGACGATTAGTGACAAAGGAAACGTGGACCTTAGAATCCATACTCAAGATGAATGACACAAAAGATTTTCGTACTCGTGGAAACCATTGGGTCACTTTACACCCTCCGTGCGAGGACTAAACGAGTGAATGTTCGTGTGCCAGCCAGACCGTTGGAACTCTTAAAAAGCAATATAGTCGTTTCGCGCTTGGACTTCAAAGGGTCGCTTAAGCGGGCTACAATATTGAATTCTAGGAGCTCATAATAAATTACGAACGATAACCGAAAGAGAGCGCGAGCGTTTTCATTCTCGCGAGCTGGCAGCGGACGCCGTACCGAACGAAATTGGCAAAAAGCTGGACCCCGGCGCCAGCTCGCGAGCGATGAAACTCGACGAGCCCTGAGGGGGCGGTGTCTTAAATTACAAAGCAACGTCGTTACGAGACGGAGTTCTCGCGGGCCCTGATAGATCCTAATTAGCGCCGTTGAAACGATATACAACTATGCGCTAGTATTTCCTTCAGTTTTTTTCCACCCCATCGTCCGCGTTGCCCCGAAGTAATGAAGACGGGGCGGGCAAAGTTAAAGTGGAATGTTCCACTGTGCGGAAGACTACTTAGTGACGAGTGATCCTCGAGGAGAAGAGCGAGAGGAAAACATTGTTAATTTCCCTTGCAGATTCGAGTGTCCCTCGTCCTTTTTCCTCCTCCAGCGGCTCCGCCCCCTCTTCGGCGCGCGGTTCAGAATGCCGATTAAATTAACGTCGCTCCGTCACGGCGAAACGATTGCCACGGACACGCCGGGCAAATCGAATCCGAGGGTAATACGCTGCGAAGCGGCAAGATCGGGGGGCCACGTTTTGGCTGCCGAAAACGAAAGAACCCGGCAAACTACCCCCCTGCAGCGACGTGGCTATAGCTCTGATGAGGGATCGAGAGAATCCGAGGTCTCTGTCGAACGAGCCTCGTCGATTCGTCGCGTTCGCGACGATTCAGAAAGGAAAAGGAGCGTGCAGCAGGTGTTCGTTAAAATGAAGTAGCAAAAAGAGGCGGAGTGAGTAGCGCGACTAAATTTCGTGCGAACAGATTGATTGTTTGGGGGGGACATCGATCGCGATTGTAGACAAATTTTAGACGCGTCACGTATCCTACCAGATTAATCAGGTTTATCAGATTCCGCAGTTACCGTACTTTTTCCAAAGTTGTAGGCCACGGTAATGGAGGAAAATGGGGATCGTATAATACTTTTCCGAGCTGTGTTGGTCGGCGTGGGTGTGAATGAAAGGTGAAGCCGCGAATGGAAAGTTGCAGCGAGTCGCTGGAGATAATTACGAGCCGGCGTTATAATCGAGAAAGCTTCGGCCGCTTTTTAAGGAGCGCTCTTAGCACGCGCGGTTAATGACTCCGTCTTAAAACCGCGAGTATAATTGAACGAACCCGACTGCGCCGAAGCTGAGTCATCCCCCACGGGGGCTTTGAACCCCGACGCCGAAGCGAAAGTTGCTTTGAAAGGCGCGGAATCCGATAGCGGCTCCCTTTCGTTTGCCCCGGGTGTTTTCAGGGAACCGAAATTTCTCTGACCCCGTGAACCTTAAAATCCACTTTCCCACCGCGCGATTCAGATTTCCCATTAGCGGTTGGCCCAATTACCGTCCAAGCAGCCGCAGTACGCCGATCGATCAAGGCCCCCGGCCCGTGCATTCGTACAGCCGAAAAGAGACTCTGTCACCGGCGCCGGGAAATAATAAAAAAAAAAAAAAAAAGAGGGTGAAGCTTAGGGCTGTTGGAGTCCGGATCGATTTTGGATAAATAGACGCAAATCCCGTGGCGTGCAGGGGCTCCTAACTTCGCTACATGCCTTTAGCATATAATTATCGGCGTGTATCTGGCCTATCACGCATGGCTGCACTTGCGAACGAACGCAACAGCTCAGCCGGACCCGTGGGGTGTTAAAGCATTAGGGGATTCCCCCGATCTGTCTGATGATCATTTTATATTAGCCAAGGGGAATCTGCATGACAATGGCCGGGGCTCCATTGTGTGATAAGCGCTTCACACTGCGCAACCCCATCCATATGTTAATGTTCTACCCGTGCTTACAGCGGCGCGCGGGCAACTCGTGAAACTGAATTATGTGTACGCGAAAGTGCGTGATGCCTCTCCCTGCCACCGGAGCCCACCCCCTCACCCCCCCCCTCCCCCCTCTCCCCGGATCGGCATTACCGGGGAGGATCTCTTTTCCCTTCCCTTCGCTGCTCCGACGTCTTTCGCCTGTTTTTCATCCCTTCTATCCATCCGAAGGCTTTTGTGCCCTCCTCGAGGAGAAAGCTCCGTCTGATGCGCTTTTAAGGAGACGCGGGCTCGAGGGGAGCCGTTGCTTCCGGTGGAACGCTAATTGGGGATTATCGAGGAACGAGTCGTTCGGGGTAAATGTAGGTATACACGTTGCGCGAGTATCTGCTAGCGGTGTTTCGTTGCGGTTTCGTGGGGCCTCGCGGTGGGAGCATGCTGGATTATGAGTAACAAATATGTATCTGTGATCGCGAGTTTAAAAGAGTATTGGGTTTCTTTATTTGCCTGGGAGATCTTGAAAGCTATTAGGTACTGTGACTTCTTACATCTCGGGTCACGTTAGCTGCACCGCAGACGCTGGAATAATTAGAAATATTCCCCGTTCCATGCACTGAGATGTTGAATAAATAATGGCAACGATGATTGACAATTGGATCTTCATGAAATTAACCGCCGTCCGTCAGTCATGGAAATGAACAGATTCTGGAGCATTTCGTTCACCCGCATATCGGTGCATTGTTCCCCTGGACTGAATCGAGCCGCACATGGGCCCAGGCCTTATCGAATTAGCCCCTATTACCCCCACCCGAGGCGAAATCCAACAAAATCGCAACTACCCTCGAATAATGCAAGTGTCCCCATAATTCACAACCAATCAATAGCGCACGACAGTGGTGGTAATTTATATTCATATCCCACCCCCCTCGGTCGGCGCGGGAAAATCGAGCAACCCCCCTGCCACGGAAACATCTCTACGGAGGGCCATTAGTCACGGCCGAACAATAACGCCGTTCGCTGCCTTGATGTTCGCGCGCCCAAACAATCGAATATTCCGAAAGTTTCCTGCCAGTAATGATAAAACTTCGTAACAGATAATACGGGTCTCAAGAGCCTCGTGTCTCAAACCAGTGTGATTCAAAGCACTTCCCCATACTCGCGACTAGCCCGCGCGAAGAAGATCGAGGCCACGCCACCCACGGAAACCTCGTCGCAGAGGGGTGCAACAGAGATACATGCTCGGATCGAGGGAATTTCATCGGAGCCAGTGAAAAGGACCAGGACGCGTTCCTCGCGGAAAAATGCCTGCACACATCCAGCGAATGTGTGCTTACATTAAAAGCTGCACGGTGTTCCCGTGAACTGGCTGCAGCGACGAGCGCGCGGAATGCGCTCGCTAACCCCCGCTCGCGATCTTCCACGCATCCCCCGTGCATTGAAATTAACATTTCTCCTTTGAGGCCGTCGATCGCGAAAGGGCGCGTGGGGGGGGGGGGGGGGGGAGGAGGTAACACGACCGTCGATTGGCGTCGGCGAGGCCGCGCGCGGCTCGACGCTGCGGAATGCTCGCGTGCCTTTGGAATCGCGATACCGAAACGAGACCGAGGGTTATTGCCCGTTGTCAAAGGGGGTGCGTGGCGACGCTGACGCCGTCGCCGACGACAACGTGGCGCAGCCGTCCCGGCGTCGACAGCCGAACCAACCCTTTTACGAGGTGTCGGAATTCACTACAGCTACTCGCGCAAAAACCCCCACCCCGGACGCCGACGCCCTGTCGAAATTAAGGGTAAGCGCGGCGGGAAACGTCGACGACGTTTTTTCTCGAGGGCGTCGCGGAGAGTGGGTCTGAGAGGGCGCCGACGCTTTTCGGGCAACTTTTTCCACCCCCCCGGTGGTAATGGACCTGTTTAAAGGGTACGCGAGTCCTGGGGATGGTAATCGCTGGTTTGTTTGGGGAGACACCTCCGCCGGGAAGATACAAGCTCGGGGGATGACGGGGACGGTTCTGCGGTTCCAGATTTTTGGCGGAGCTAAATAGGTGGCGAGGGGAGATAGCGGGTTTGTTCGTCAGGGGGGTAGTTGCTTGGGGTGTTAGTGTAGGCTGGAAAGAATGTGTTGGGAGTTTGGAGCAGTTTGAGCGAGGAAACGAAAGATACTGGATGAGGCTGGTAAGGGGTGCATCTATGTAGAGGAGAGGCGACTTGGAAAGGATGAAGATGCTTCTTTCTTTATTGTACAAGATTCTTGAGGAAGCTTTCTTCGTGTCTAATCGAAAAGCCAGCGACAGGGAACCACTGTTATACCACCTGCATCAGAGAAAAATAATTTGGAATATGAAGGAAAGGGGGTGGAAGCCAGTGGCGCGTGAATGGCGCGATAACTTGGAGGAATCCTGTGGTAGACTCGTGGTTAGCTGATTTCTCTTCTCGTTCAACCTACTATGGGAATTCTTCTGACAGATTCGCCTCTGGCGACTAAGTAGTGCATTGTGAACAGCAGCCATTTTGGTATATTAAACTTGTGGAAGAAGAATATGATTAACCCACTGTGGAATTCAAACTCAGCTCTATTCGGTCAACCAATGTTATTTCATTCCTCAGCGTATAGGGTAAAGGATCTAATTACTGCCACCTACCCCATTACTGTCACCCTCAGCTGTTTTACGTAAAATAACGAATAAATCTTGTGAAATGATGCATAAAAAAAATTTAGCATACAATTGAAACTGTTATTTATACGATACAGGAAACAGCACTTAATTTTTTCTTCGATAATTTGGATAAAACGATCAAAAATTTTAAACGGATATTAGGAGAGTGAAAACGATGACTTCCTTACTAGCGGAAGAGAAAACAAGGTGTTAAAGAAAATGCTGTAATTGTAATATTTATGCAATTAACATAACAAAATATAATGTTTTAAATAATATAGGCATCATAGAAAGTAATAGATAAAGATCCGAATTCGACGATTCATTAAGACTTTTTACTTATTAATTGGATGACAGTGATTGGTGCAAGAGTTTCAAGCATTTTGGTATTACCCATACCGCACATTTCGTGGCGGCAACGTTGCAGGATCGTTGCAGTAACCTTGCAGTGTTGCATGGTTGCAGCGCAATGTCCATGTAACGTTGCTGCGACGTTCCCGTGCAACATTTCACGGGGCGGACATAGAATTATTGCTGCATAGTTGCATCAATGTTGCGTTGCAATATTGCACGGCAACGTTCCTGCAATATTTCTGCAACATTTGGCAACGTTTTCACAATGTTGATGCAACGTTGCGCCAGTATTGCGGCAACGTTCCTACAATGTTGCCGCAACTTTCCTGTAATGTTGCTGCAATGATCCTGCAATGTTGCACAACGAGAGTGTGCTGTATGGGTACTGTCATAGCAGTAGTTGCTCATGTACATGATACGATATTACCTTAAAATGAGATAAACAATATTCGGGCAATTGGGGTGTCAGTAATTCAGTCAAATAGATTTGAAGGATGTCAGTAATGGATTCCGAAATATATTTTTGAAATTGATGAATTTATACATAAAAATCGAAGTTTTAAGATCCACCAAATTTTGTTCATCAACTAAACATATTAAACAATAATAAATAACAAGAATAACATTTACTTTTAATCTATAAGTACAAAACTATATGATAATGTCAGCGTCAACGCTTAAAGTGTCAGTAATTGGGTCCTTTACCCTATCTTCATCATTTTGGAAAAGTGAGCCCCCCTTTCAGTGCATGTCTTTGAACGACATTTTTGGAAAATCCATCAAATCCGAAGGACACACCTTCGATTTTCATTCGCAGGTCGCAAAATAATCGCACCGTAGACTCGCAAACCTTGTAACCGATGAATCTGGACACTCTTTTCAGAGGAGTTGTAAAATCCAGAGACCAATCGCCGAAAAACGTCGACCAGTCGACATCCTAGCCGGTACATTCTGTTCCCGTACAAACGTGACTCGACCTAATTCCGCTATTAATCTCCGACATAAATCGCGAGTGGGCAATTCGCCGAGGAAAATCTTTATCGGCGATACAGCACCGCAGAAGAAAAAAAATAGGAAAAAATCGCCCGATCCCGGTCGAAATGCGGGAGGTAACCACCCAGCACGATTCAACCAGGCCATTAGATAATTGAAATAAAAAGTGAACGACCAGCTGGGGCTCCTGAGGAGTATTTGATTGGTCTAAGAAGAATTTTCGCCCGGAGGCACAGGCGAAATGAAATCGCGGGGCAAAAGCGGCCAGTTTCATTGAACGAAACAGCTTGCGGTAATTGCCTAGCACGAAGTCAAAAAGCGTGGATAATATCCGATCTCCTTCGCAGGAGATTGGCTCTCCGTTTGATTCCCGGGAACCCGCTGATTCGAATCAACCGAGCGAGCTTTCCATAAATTCTAATGACGATTACGGCCCACCCCAACCGTAGATTCCGATTTGATGTACCTAATGTGATTCCAGCGACGGTGCTTCCTAGCGAAATCCGTTCCATATTGACACGCTTATTGAACCGAGTATTCGCCCTTTCTCTTAAAACAGAGAATACAGGAACTCGAGGACAAAAGACGGGGAAGCACTTGTGTTTCTAATTTCACCAAAGATTCCACCAATTAAAAGATTCTTCGACTAGCGGGATCTTCTCCCAATGTAGATTCTCATACGCATTTGTGCATTTATCTCGCTTGAATCGGATTCGTATCTGTCCTCGACAAGAGCTGGACATTTGTAAGACCATGTTGAGAGCAGAGGGTGTTTTCATAAACTTCTCCGTCGATCGCAATACCTCGAAGACAAATTCTCATCCCGGTATCCTTGTAAATTCTCATTCCCCGCAACTTTCCTCGTTCAACCTTGATCGTCGGCGGAAGATACCGCATTGAAGTTGTAATTTTTCGCGAGAATCGCCGGATTCGCGTCCAAGGGGCTGGGATTTGCTGGGAGCGGCGTCTCCGCGAGCTCCGTCAGGGATTGCAATTTTTCGAACAGAATGCTTCTTGTTATTACTGCTGCGGGAAGCGTCGATAAAAGTCTTGTTCGGCGCAGCCTGCCGTGTATTCTCCATTTGAATTTCTAATTCTTTTCCTCGTCTGCCGCGAGAATCAGTGGACCCGCGGCGAAGGAACTCGCGTTTCCGCAGGCAAGCCGGTTGCACGTACATCCTGCTCAGAGGGGAATTGTTTTATACGGAAGAAGTACGCGACGGCGTGTACGGGGCCATGTACAAACCGCTACATGCAAAGGCACACGCGCGACTCTATTACCGGGCGGCGTAAGTCCTTGCTACTGGCACAAGTAAATTTTACTTCGTGCCCTAAGTAAGTTTAGCTTCCGCCACGGATAAGTTCTGCCGTTGGGGGGCTCGCAAATTTTCCCGCAATTACCCGAACGCTGGCAAAAGACGCCCTAGACGGAAGTGCGTGCACCACGTGCAACCCTTATGATGATTAATAGCGACTTTCCGCTCCTTGGGGCGGTAAGTTCCTCTCCAATCGAGTATAATAAATTCTGGTAATAGTATCGCGACGTGATTGAGCTTCCACCTCGGTCCCATTTGAAGTTTACTCGTTCACAAATTTTGGGGACTTATTTTCCCCCATTGATTTTAAATTTAAATAACTACGATTAGCTGTTGGAATTAATTTCCAATTCTACCTGTTGAGATTGAAAGGTTCACGGATTCTAATTTGCTTCTATGTGAGCTGTATTTCAGCTGGTTGTTCTGGATTGTAAAATTGCTTTCTGAAGAGAAGTTACAGTGCTGAATGTTTGTTACAATCGATGCGTACATTTCGGGCGGTGTAAGGGAGCAGAGAAACGGTGCACTGATCGTCGAGAGGAAACGTCACGGTTTCTCAAATTGTGCGGAACACCTTGCATCGACGGCAAAAGACGAATCGTGCCGGAAACTCGAGCGAGCGTGATCGTTCGAAATCATTTGCCGGAAAATTAAAGAAAAACTGGCGCGTCGGGACTTCGAGCCAGCGCAAGATTGCCTCGCTTCTTTCGCAAGAGAAAGTAAATGTACAGGGTGTCTCGTAACGCGGGTGATTTTGCTAGAAAAAAATAAACTGAAAAGCAGGAGTGAAATTTATATACAGCATATGTACAACGCACCATTTAAAATATTATCCTTTCAAAAATTGGAAGAAAAAATCGAGACTTAACGCACCTATGGTGGGATCCTACCCACGCACACATAATCGAATACACAGAGAACAGGAAGAAGAAATTTTAGAGGAGAATCTTACTCCACCCTTTCAATTTACTTTTCAACACAGAATAATTTCCCTGCAAGCTTTCGCCTTCACTTACAAGGCACCCAGTATTCCTTTATACGCATTCCTCGCGTCAAGCGATCTTTATAGCACTTGGCGTTTCAAGACTCCGAGAAGAATTACAAGAAAATCGTGAGAGTCGAAGAGAACCTCCCCACCCGCCCGCCCTCCATTCTCTGCCATTTTCGCGCCCCTTTTGGTCGTAAAACGTATCCCCATAAAACGTCCTTCCTGTTGTCGGTGGCACGTCGCCGAGGAGCGTTACAAAGGAGCCAGGAAAATGGGTCGACCGAAGGAAAAGAACGTTCATCAGCATTCAGATGATCGTTTCGATCGATGACCAAGGCAGCCCGCGCTGCCAAAACGTTTTATCGGCACGCTTCCTAAGAGACGATCCTCCCGCGGACGCCAGGATTCCGCAGCCTGGATATTTACTGGTACGCCCGGCGCGTTTCCGCGGATTAAAACGCCAAATCCTCGAATTATTCATACGGGTTCGAAAAGAGCCGCGAGTCGCGGCGGTTATACTCCATACGGGGGGATGAACGCTTCCGAAAGTATTCTCATCGGCCGAACTTCTACGCGTCCTGTTCTTCATCCACGTTTCGCAACCTCCTGCAAGCGTTTAACCACCCCGAAACTGATATTTTCGTGATGTAATTCTCCAACTTCTTTTTCGCAAGTTGTTACCCTGTTTTCCTCGTTTGAAAGTTGGTAACATATATATGAAAAGAAACTTTTATTTTTAAGGGGGCTAAGTAGGCAGTCGAATCGCTCGAAGATCAAGAATTTTTTGCGAATTAATTTCAAGGAGATGAATACAAATTGGGTCTTGTACTTTTGGGTAATGTTTATTAATACTATAAACTGTAAAAAAAAAATTCTGATATATACTTGTAGACATTCATCTTCCTGTAATTAATTCACAAAAAATACTTGACTTTCGAGCGACTTGACTGCCGAAGTAGTCCCCGTAACTTCGATTCACAAAAAGAAACAAAAAAGAAATTGTTTAAGCTTGAAACAAAGTCGTCTTTGACTTATACCCTTTTGCTCGCCCGCAAGAGAAATATACCACACGTAAAGGAAATTAGGACAAAACCGGGTACGTGGGTAAAACCGGAACGTGCTATTATTCTTAAAACGGCCTTAAATTTTTCCGCGGCGTTACAGCGACATATTGTCACGATGTGCATTGTTTCATCAACAAAAGACGATCGTCACACAAACGTGCATAGTAAGGTTATATCGTCTTGTCTGTTTTTGAAGGCTCTGATCTAATTTTCGGTAGATAAGAAACTTCAACACTTTTGACAGTGTTCAGGTAAGTACTTTTTTTGTGTGAATTATATTAATTGTCGCATATTAAAGTGTAAATAACTAAGACAGTTTGTTTGTACTTCGCCCTGGTATTGTTGATAATTCGTAATATTTAAAAAATTGTATGCTGGGGCAAAACCGTACGGGGTAAAACCGGGTACCTGGTTTTGGACAAAATGTGTATAACAAAGAAACGAAAAAGTGGAAGTTATCAACGTTAAACTAAATTTTAATAAAGGACTACAACTAAAGAGAATGAAAACTACAAAATTAAACAAAATACGGAAGGATAATGATAACAGTGGTGATGAAGACATTTGCATTTATGTCCAAGATTCCTATGGTTCATCCAAATTGAATGAAGGTTGGGTGCAGTGTAAGTGGGCTCACGAAGGCTGCACTGGTTGGGGGACTGAAGAATTGAACGAATTCCGTTGTTATAGATGCTAGGGCCAATTTTTAGTATAGTACCCGGTTTTACCCAGGCCATGGGGTAAAACCGTAAAAACGGACCGTATTTTGAATAATAATTTTTTTGTATTTGTTATTGCATTAAAAAAATGGATATATAAGGCAATCGCCCCAGTTGTCGATCAGTTAGTAGGAGGTCGAAATGTTTTTAATGAAAAAATTTATGTAAATGGACCAAAATTAAATTTTTTTCTTTTAGCAGTTGATTTTAACATTAATATAGATAATAGCAAAGTAAAAAAATAGAATCTATATATATTTAAATGTGGAAATTATAATTCAGATAAAAAATATCGATGCCCCAGATGTCGATCAGTTAGTAGGAGGTCGAAATGTTTTTAACGAAAAAATGTATGTAAATGGACCAAAATTAAATTTTTTTCTTTTAGCAGTTGATTTTAACATTAATGTAGATAATAGCAAAGTAAAAAAATAGAATCTATATATATTTAAATGTGGAAATTATAATTGAGATAAAAAATGTCGATGCCCGAGATGTCGATCACTAAATTACGGTCGAAACTAGTTGTCCATCAGTAATTGCTCTAATAGTCGATCAAGAAAAGAAAGGTTATAAATAAAACGAGTACAAAATCCTTCCGAAATATTTATAAATAATTAATCTCATTAAATTATCTTATAAATTTTAATAATTCAATATACATTAAATACTTAAGTACAAAAAATTTTTTTTTTTATAAAATACTTGTATAAACATACAAAATTACTAATAAATTACTAATACAAAGCAATAATAAGGTATGCTTAATTTCCATCTTATTATTTATTCCCTTCTAAAGGTTGTTTAATATTATTTTGAACACCTTTTATGCCTATCATAATATTTGTTTTAAATAATCGAGAACTGGGACTTGATCGACAACTGGGGCAATTACCTTACTATTATTTAATCAAGAGTTTATTCTAATGAATCCTAATTTCAATTTCTATTTTACATTAATAATGTCAAAGTTATGAGCTTTTATCCTTAACGTCCTACATAGGGGAAGTAGGTTTTGCCCCTACTTCCCCTATGTAATTTTAGATATTGAATCTCCCTCTAACAAATGTGTGTTTTAAAACTTTTAAACTTTTAGGCATCCCTGCGGAGGACTCTGAGGACACTGAGGATCCCCTGGGACCACCGAAGAGTAAGTTGTATTTCCATATTAATATTATCATGTACCAGTAAGTAACTTCTGATCACGCGTCAAAAAAATTCATAGCGTACACTATCGCAGTCCTCCCGCCACTTGACTCCGGGCTGCCGTGATTCTTGCGCACACCCACGAACACCTTCGCGCGCCCCTAGACTATCGCCGACACAGCAAACAGCGCGAAAAACCGACCTAGGAACAAAGTCAAGTCGGATGGAACAATCGCCCCCGCGCAAGGTCGTCGAAAAACGATCGTTTCGCTGTTCGCGCCGTATCCCCCGGTCTCTCCCGGTTTTAATAAAGCAGAAACGTTTTTCCTGCGGGTAAGGGGATGGCCGCGAGGGAGAGGGGGCTGAATTCCTCGCGTAGCTCGGCTGAATCGAGACGGGCCGCGTATCCACGGTCCGTCGACGCCCGCGTGTAACCGTTTTCAAGTGCAACGCACCGCTTCCACGGGGCGAAAAGGGGTCGTGCAAGAGAAAAACGAAGGATGGCGAACCGAAAACGGGGAAAAAGGAATAGACGATAAAAAAAAACAGAGGGTTAGAAGGGGGGGGGGGAGGGGCGGTGAGTCGCGGGAAATTGCGAGGCAGGGTACACCCCATAAAGGTGTTCCTCGCAGTGTTGCAGAAGCGCTGAATGCGTCTAGACAGTTCCACTTCATGCGATGAAAAACACCGCAAGCAACTCGCGCCGATGTAAAGTTTCATTATTTACCGGCTTGCGGCCCGTATCCTCCTAGTCTATTCCACCTCCCTCCCCCTCTGCCATGTTTTTTTTTATATATTTCTACGAAGCCGTGACAGAGGGGGCCCCGAGAAAGCAACCCTTCCGCACCCAGATATCCCGGTGCCTCGTCCTTTCAGCTCACGCTGAAACTGATATTAATTCCCTGGTCTCCTTGCTCGAGTCGCGCGGGCTGCTGTCGCCGCTTGCAAATGGATACATTCTGCGCTCCTCCCTAAAGCTGTGGATCTATGGGTTGCGAGGGTGACAGGCTTCTTTGAAGCGTCCGTGTTTAGGGCTGCTTTGTTCCTCTGTGCTTCGTCGAGAATGTGTTTTTGAGGCAAGTCATCGTTTCTGGAGGAAGGCATCTGGATTATCCTCGCGAAGGTACGTCGGTGTACCTACAGGAGCTTTTCGGAAGGGTTTTATTCTTTTAATCTTGAGATTCCACGATTTCCACGAATCCGGGCGAGCGTAGAATTTCTGGCGCGCTGACAGTGTCTTCCGCCGAGCAGGATGAAGCTTGCATAAGTGGCATTTTTTCTGGCGCCACGGTTTCATCGTTGAATGATAATACGGGGATGTGCGCGCCGGCAGCTGTTGCCTGCCGGAACTCGGTTCGAGTCGCGGAAGCGGCTACAGCCGAAAAAGACTGGCTCCCGGCCCAGAGCCTTGATCGAGTTAATCAAGACGTCAGTTGATAGAGACATCGATTAATTGATGCACCGCTCGGTCTGGAGCCGAGCTCAGCGACGTGCCTGTTAACATAGACGTTGATTAATCACCGAAACCCTTAATCGACGCGTCCGATACACGGGGGGGGGGGGGTCGAGGGTGATCTGTCTAATGGAGAAGGGGAAAGAAAGAGAGAAGCAACTTTTGTATCATATCGGTGGGGGCACTCGAACGCAGATCCTTAGTTTGTCAGTTGAGTCGCACCAACCAATTAAGCTAGAAAAAAGAAAAGCGAGAAGAAGTTACACAGATGAAATGAAGTCATCATTTCGAGGGCGTTCGAGGCATGAAGAAAAATAAGGCAATAATGAACAGACGAATAACACTTGTTTAGAAAATAATTTTTTTGTTTGCCCTGCAGATACCACTATTTTTTTCTTATGTAAAATGGGCTGCTAATTCCGAAAATATGGTCTAAAAAAATTCTATGGATACGTTTTCGAGATATCGACAGGTGAACTTTTCACCTGTCTGTTCAAAAGGTGGACGGACCCACGTAATTGCGAATATCTCGTGTTGCGAATGACCGATATGGTCGAACATTATATTAAATTAAAGATAATTGAATCACCAACAAATGTACCTGACAAAATTTTCAAATGGGTTCAGCAGTTCGGGGGGAAATCGATGGAAATATGTGAAAAAAAGTTTTTTTCTTCGATCGAAATTTAAATCGAAATCGCAAAAATGGACCCAGTTTCTCATTTCTTACGCAGAGTCTGCACTTTTACGAAGAAAACAAACTGCTACTAAAGAAAATCTATGGATAAATACCGAAGCTAGAGACAATTGTGTGAAAACACTAAAATTTATTTTTTTCTTGGTTTTTATGTTTTTTTTTCTTCATTTTATTGTGTTATTTCAATTTGAATTCATTCTGTACATGTTTTCAAATATTTTGTTAATATACATATGTGTGCTTTAGAAATAGTTCTATCTCCTTTTTTGTATTTTGTTCGTTTTGGCATGATTTGGTTCGTTTCTATTATGAGGAACCAAATATAATCTCCCATCATTGTCTCATACCAAAATCCAAGATACCACCACTCAATACCCTTCATATCCTGATGCAATCTCTCTCCGTGTTCGTCATTTATGTCACCAAGTTTTTCCGCGAAAAAATTCGAGTAAGAATACAAGAAATGGATCTTCAGGAACATATTTACGCCTGTTGGGAAAAAAATGAAAACCATACAATAGATAATGAACTACGAGTAGAAATATGTAAAAAAAAATTATGTTAAACGATTTTATTAAAAATGCTCCACCATTTTATTTAAAGTGACAAAACACCATCGAAATTGTAGTACAAGAAAATAATTAGTTTTTAGTTTTTAGAGCATTTTTACTATTTCTAAAACAAACACATATTAACAAAACGCTTGAAAAATGTACAGAATGAATTAAAATTGAAATAACATAATAAAGTTGAAAAAAAACACAGAAACCGGAAAAAAATGAAATTTATTTGTTTTCACACAATTGTCTCTAGCTTCAGTAGTTATCCATAGATTTTCTTCAGTAGCAGCTTGTTTTCTTCGTAAAAGTGCAGACTCAACGTGAGAAATGAGAAACTTGGCCCATTTTTGCGATTTCGATTTTTCCCAGATGATTAAATGAATTGTCGATCTCAATTTCGGTCGAAAAAAATGACGTTTTTCACATATTTCCATCGATTTCATCCGAGCTATTCAACCGATTTGAAAATGTTGTCAGGTTCATATGTTGGTAATTCAATTATCTTTAATTTGATATAATTTTGGACCAAATCGGACATTCGCAACACGATATATTCGCAATTAAGTGGGACCACCCTTTTGATAGACTGGTAAACAGTTCACCTGTCGATATCTCGAAAACGTATCCATAGACAATTTTTTGGACCTTATATTCGGAATCAGCGTCGGCATCTGCTGCGTAAAATGGCCGTAAACTAGTGTAATTAAACGCGATCTGAATTTGTATAATTGTACTGTTGGATCCACGAATGACCTTAGGACACTCAAGCCCTTTTTACATTCTCTTCTTCTCTTCTCATTCTCTTCTACAAATGCTCCCTATATTCCATTGCTGTATCTTTAAGATTAAGACAACCATGGTAAATTTCGTGAATCGATGTTGAACAACCCTAACTCGCATCTAAAGCCAAACATATATCAACCTGGACTTAACACAATCTATGACTATTTTTATGTCTTTATTTTTTCAATATTCTATATTTTTTAAAAATATTATGCAAACATTAAATAAGTAAGAAAAAATAATATTATACAACACTTTTTTTATATTTCTCCATTTTATGCAAGAAGAGCCCGAGAGGACTATAATTAAGATTAATTTCACTGATTAATTTATTACCTACTTAATTCCTATTATAATAATTTAACTACAAAGGAGATATATAAAATTTTTAAATATCATAGACAGTTTTACAACAACTTTTGGCACTGTGGCCCTTCTAGCATCCAACAGTACAATTGTAAATTTACCCGCTCTAGCAGCCAGTGATAGATTCATCCTCGAGCTATTACCGATCAGGCCACGATCGTTGCCACACAAACAATGCCGAAAATGGACACATATCCTTCTGGCGTGGCCCGCAGCATGCCCACGGGCATGATTATCGAGCTCGATGCAAGATAACACGTTGGACGCCAGGTTTCGGTGTAGCATCGCGGTCGTGGTAAATTGTCGGATCGCACGCGACCAGGGCTTATGCAAAATGCAGGGGACAGTGTGGACTAATTAATTCCTCTTCTTCTTTCGTGCAACGAACGACGCGAACCGGACAGTCTGTTTAACTGTTACAAAACCGGACGGTTCGTGGAAAGGGGGCGGATAAAACGTTCGGAAACGGGGACAGGGACGAAGGAACAGTCGTGAACTCGTTCCCTGCGTGTGCAGGGTGTGTTGTACGTGTGCGGTTTCATCTGAGTCGATACTATCGTCTCTGGCCACCGTGTGGCGTGATCATTTCATCATGAACAGTTGCGGCATATAATGATCGTTGAAATGTCCTTTTACGAAGAATATTGTTCCGCCGCCAATCAGAGTGACGCGATGTCAATTGAAGAATTTTCATTAATTCAGTTTCACCAATGGGAGACTGAATCAAGTTGAGTTAAACAGTAACGAGGGTGAATTTTTACTATCAGTAATTGCGAGAATCTACGTCTTAATATTCACTCGTTAAGCAGTCCATACATGCCCAGTCCATTTCTATCTTAATATTCCCAAAGCTGTAGAACTCGGAGGAGAAACTCTTGAATAAAAGTTACAGTTGAAGTTTTCGCGGTGCCCTCGGGCCGCGATGATCACCTTTACTTTTCCAAATGAAGTATATTTCTCTCTCCTCGCCGCGGTACCTTCCGCCCACACTGCTGACTCCTCATCGACGCCTGTCCCTTGGGGATTCGAACAATCAAATTCATCGGCAAAATTACCGGCAGACTCGGGGAAGCAATCTTTTTACCACGGACCATCGTTTCGCGGGTGAATAGCCTCGGTGCGCGTTTACAGTCGCGAGGGGCGAGAGGAAGCCGCGCTGGTGCACGGCTACACGAAGCGAGAGGATTAGGAATTAAGCGCCCGTTGGAAATTTCGGCAAACAGACGCTCGTTGGGGATTCTTTTTTGAGGCGGGCCGCATCAAACGTCGCTCGTGCAGCCCAGCCGGTCCGCTAATTTAAATTGCCGTTTCGGCGTCCCGTATTCCTGCGAGTAATCAAGCTCCGCTCGGGTCAGACGGAACGGACCGCCGCCCATACGCGTACAGTGGCTTCTAATTATTTTTCGCGAGCAGAAAATTACACGGGGCCCTGCTGGCGTGGCTCGGCGCCAACGGCACGCGCCCCGACGCTCCCACCCCGTCTCCGCCATCGTCGGCAGCCTGTCGAGATACATCCCGAGCGGTTCGTCACGCGTCTACGTGCCCGCGACAATGCGAAGCGACGTCGCTCGAAGCGGCCTCCTCGCCCTCCAGACGCTTATCGCGAGCTTTTCCGCGAATATCGACCAGCGAGGGGGCCGCACCCCCGCCTTCTCCACGGATTCCTACGGCGAAAACCGCGGTTCCACTTCGATGGAGACTTCTGGTGTCGCGGCGGGTCCAGGAGCTTCGGAACGTCTCAGATTTTTCCTTCCTTCGTGCTTCCTTCTGTTCTTATTGCTGCGTTGAAGTGCAGCTACTCGGATACCTTGTTTCTGCCTCGTGCACCTTGTACAATGGGAGTTGTTACGAGGGAGGAATGTTGAGTTAGCCCTTCGCGAAATGCCCTTCGTGCCGCGCATCGATGTTCCGTATGCAGCTAACGTTTCCAAGGTAATTCAAGGATGCTCGAGTGTCCATTGTCAGTGTCACTGTCGAGGAGGCGCGGCAGCCACGTACGTACATATGTGCACCGAGGAAGAAAGGTTCCACCCCCTCGAGGAGGGGCGCGACGTCAGATCGCATGGCTGACTTCTTACCCCTCATTGAATGCCCAGCATCCGTGTAAAGACAATTCCCTTCCGACCGCTGCTCCTGACGTCTCGAGAATGTATCTAATACCTCCATCGCCATTCATCTTTGATCCATGAACGCTAGGCGCTCGCGAACTCCGGGAGAGGGGGGGCTGCGTTCCATTCTGCCGTTTTATTTCCCATGCAAAGACTTAAGAGACACGCTCGTTTCGACGTGGGACCCGTCGAGTCGATAAAAGTCACGGGAAATCAAGGAAATGTCTAAAAACGGGGAAAGGAAGCAGTAACAGGAAACTCACCTTGAAAGCCACTTCGCTTCCCCCGCTTCGGAACATTCTCCCTGCAGGAAGTTTAAAGTATGATCCCACGCTATCTCGCTATCTGCATCACGTATGAGGATACTTCCCCTCCGACAACATAAAAAACCACCACGTCATAAAACCAAGCAACTCGGTTTATATTTGAGCCTCGAACGATACCGCGGTGGTCCAAGCCAGGCGATAAGTCACCCCTTCTCCGAAGTAGCCCTTAAGACGGGCCATTGTGTACCGTCTACGGATCAAAGGTGGAGAACTACGGTTTAATATCTCGGAATTGGAGAGGCCGGGAAAGGGATAAATTGGAAAGCGGAGCGTGGGCAAGGGCGGGGGAAAGCGCCGGGGGCGTGAAAGCACGTAGGGTGTTTGGGGGCTAGGGGTAGAGACGATGCGTGTAGCGGGAATGAGCGAGCCGGGACAATGTCAGCGTCTGGCACGTCGTAAGATAAAGGGAAAACTCCGCGGAACGTCGGCGGTCGCGGCGCAGCAGGCCCAGCAGAAGAAGGTGGTTTCGCCGTTGCGATGGAAATTACGTAGGCAGGGCCGGGCGGAGTGGAAGCATCACCACGGAAACCCCCCACGGCCGTTCTGTAATCAAGATGGGTATTACATTTCCGGCAATGTCGTTCCGCAAGCTTGCGTCCACGGTGCTCGCGGATGATGAACTAAAGTGCCGCGAAAAATTCGATCAGCCCGGTTTTTTCAGAACCACTGGGTCTGTTCTTCTTCGTCCTTGCCATTGGTGTGGGAGGGAAGTGGAACAAAGGGTTGAAATGGAAACTTACAGGATTGAACGATCATTGGTAGTTGCTGGGGGTGAGAATTGGTGGTGACTGTTATCTGTGACGAAGGGGTATCTCCACTTTATTTACTAAGGTCGGGGCCAGATGTATTGGCTGGTGAATTCGTTTTCGCGAACAGCGATCGAGGAGAAATCAGCCACCACCATCTGACGATCGTGGATTTGTCAGTTGGAAAGCTGCTCGGCTCCGCCTGAACGTAGCCGTGTGGCTGTTATTTATTCTTAGCGTAATATTTGTGTGCGTTACGAAGCTATGCGTAAAACAGTACGAGATGAAGCTATTGAGAAAGAATCAATGTTCTGACCAATAAAATTCCTGAATTTTTTCGGAGCTAACGCACACCTATTCTAATGAACGTATTTCTACGCTAAGAACTCGGTTTGGCCTACACGCTAGGAGCTTGGCGCTATCCCCACCACTTCTGGCTCACTCTTGTACTGCAAAGGCGAGAGTGAATCAGAAATCGTTGAGGAAAGGAGCACCGAGGCAGGCAAGCGGTATGGTGGGAGAACACCCCTCACGAAACTCACCGGCCAATATATCTGGCCCCGACCTTAGCTACTGATAACAGCATGTTACGAATTGAAGAATACTCTAAAGGCGGGATTTCCTACCTGCGACCGGTCGCAGCGACCAGCAGCGACCCCACTAGTGCAAGGGAGAAGTATGCATCTGTTTCTCTCTTGCACTAGTGGGGTCGCTGCCGGTCGCAGGTAGGAGATCCCGCCTTAAGAAGTCTATTTTCACGTCCCAGCCCCAGCATGGGATCGCAACTGTTAGTGCTCGCCAGCGCCACCAGAGGTCTAATCTATCAAACTCTTTCTCGCAAGTCCTAACTTCCAATCTCGTTCCTATATATACAAGTTCCAAGTTTATTCCTCTGGGTCCCCAGCTTCCATGGCAGGATCCGTCGGCCGTTAACCCTACTTGATGAGTTTGGCTGTTCCTCCTGGATCCTAAAAAACGCCCAATCCACCTGCCAAGCACAGTACACTTCATTCCCGGCCTTAGGGATTACGGTTACCCTTCTCGTTCCGGACGGTTACACTATCTTGATTACATTCGTATAACGATTTCTGGAAGCCTCGTGTGTCCATATTCAGAGGAAAGCGAAGGAGACCGCAAAAAGTGTTTGACAATGGCGACTCGGCTGGTACGTACAAACGTCTGTAGCGCGTGGAGCGCAAAAACATCCCCCGTCTAAATGTCTGCCGGCAAACCCTCAAAGGGGCCTAGCACGAGCGCGGGGGCCTGTCTGTCTCGCTGAGCCAGGGGTATTACATCAAAGCGGTGTCCGGCCCGCGCACAAGTCTACGGGTAGAAAAACAGTCGGGAAGGCCTTAGGAGCGGAATAATATATCGGCGGCGTTAGTTAAACTCCGTCGTTAGGGATGAAATCGAATCCAGCAGTAGTTGTTCGCGTCGACTCGAGTGGCTCGTAGTCTCCGGCGATTGTTCCGTTCGCGGCGAGAGCGAGAGGAAATCGCGCGGACTGGGCCATGGAAGAGGAGGAGAGAGTTATAGAAGGAAGTAATTTAGTCGGCGGGCAAATATTGGCGCAAACAAAGACCAAACCCCTCGACTCGAGTCTGTAAACGCGGGTAAATCGGGAGCGAGCCGCGTCTCGTCGCGAGGTAATACGTATATTACTTCGGGAACGGGCTTGTCGAGCTCGTGTTCCCATGGACGCCTTAAAAATTTACGAATAATTTGGATGGAAGTGTTGTAAAACCACCACCTGCATCCATTTAATCAGTATAGAATCTGATCCTTGAACGATATTATTGATTCTCCAAGTGCTTCTTTCAATACACTAGCATAATCTCGTCATGGTTATCATACTACCAAGCTCGATGGCACCTTTCCTAGGTCAAAAATAGTGGAAAATATTTCCCCCTATATCGACTCTCCCCCCCCCCCCCCCGAGGAAGATAAATACTTAGACAACGCGAGCAAAGTCGAAAGAACGAAATCCATTTGTAGTTTAAAGTTAACGCGACGAGGACGTTCCATCATCCGGTTGCCGGAACGGGGTGATAAAAGCGTGACCATGAGAGGAGGTGGCGCGATAGGGGACAAAGGCGAGCGTAAAAATGTTGAGTGGCTGGGACGAAGTGCGAAAGCATAACGGCGGAATGAGATCCCGCGAGCGACACCGGGCTGAAACAATGTCGCCGTCTGGCCCATGCCGAAAGCTCGGGCTAGAGAGACGCTTGAAAGGGCGAGGAGGGAAGATGAGAAGAGCCAGAACCCGTGAACAGGAATGCCGCGGACGACGAAGGAGGAGGGTGAGGGAGGAAAGGTGGTTAAGCCGGTGGCTGGATATTGCGCAGTGGCGCAAACAAAAACCACCCAGCCCCACAGATCCCCCTTCGAGGCTTGGTGCTCTCGCGGCGAAGAAAAGTCCTCTGGCAGCCCTTGCCTCGGGGGATGAACGGCTGGCCCGCTATCTCTCCGCAGAACGTATAAACTTGGACAGCAGAAGGCAAGAAACTTAATTCAGTGGAAAATACACAACAGATAAAGGTCTCCTCAGACGTGCGCCGCGAGGATGGCGCCCGGGGGGTGGTCCGCGCGGGGGTGGTATCGCCCCGGCCAAACGAGTCGTCTCTCTTCTCGGCCGCGTCGTCTAAATGAGGCCGACCGGAGGGCGAAAGGGCGATGTCCAGCTCTTCCCCCGGTGACTGCTGCAGCCCGCTACCCCCTTAATGCCTCGGGAAATAATCGTAAATATTTTCAATGTCAACCGGCGGTTTTACCCTCCTTTTACGGCTTCTCCGTCGCTTTCCGAGAGACCTCCTGGTGCCAGCCATTCGGTTCCACGCCGCTTCAACCACCCACACCCTCCCCCCCGTGCACCTCGTCTAGGACAGAAAGAGCATACACGCAGAGGATCGGTTTGAAAAATTTATTGCAATTACCGGCGGTGCCGGGACGGCCAGCGCGCTCCCGTCGATGCCTATAATCCGTTTCTATGGGATTCGAGCCGCGGGGCTATTCACCCGCCATTTACCCTAACGTTCCGACGAATTGATCGCGCGCCGGGTACACCGAGGAATTACTCGATTTGGCGAAGAAGTTTATGTGTCTACGAGCTCGACGTCTGATCGACCGTGGCCTTTATCTATTCGAATTAACTGCCAGAATTTACCATGGTTCTCTAGCTGCGCTTCGACGGGAAGATGTGACAAAGGCTGTCCAGGGTGTCCTCTGGTCGTCGCGATGATTCCTGTGTTTGGAGGAAAATCGCGGACCACCCATCGCTGCTCTAAAAGCCTTTAGCACTCTTGGCCGTCGCTGAACGTTGATTCCTGCACGATATTTGGATCGCATTGTTATAAAGTGAAGCCGGGGCAGCTTTATTCCGCGCGGCATTCAAAGGCCGAAATTGAATAGAGCGGGAAGAATTGCCGAGCATCGAACGTTGCAGACGACGCCCACACGTCGACGAGTCGCGGATCCGCGAACAATTCGGGCTCGGGGCCCCCGCGCTCCGGGAACAAAAGGCACGGCGAGGCGTTCCGCGGCGGTGAAAACCGTTGAGGTTAAACTTACGTGAAATTAATCCTGAACAATCTCTTCCTGTCCGCTTCTCTTTCCCTCGAGCCGCTCTGGCTCGGGCCATGGGACTTTCGGCTGGCTCGTTATCCGGCGGGCGAATATTGTTGCTCATGTGGATACACTAAATAAATTACGACGTTTCAGAAACAGCCGCGGAACATAATTTAATCACATTCCGCGGAAGTGAATATGAAGGTAATCCCCAAATAATTTAATTAAACGTTAAACACGCAGATGTAACGCGGCGAAACGCGGCACGGTGCGCCAGCTCGCGTCTCATTGTACCCCACCCCGCGATTGTGCGCGCGGTTCGCGCGACTTCCTCCCTGTCGACGGGGGAGGCAAAAACGGTCCCAGGTTCATCCCTCCAAGTACGAGAGTTTAAACGGAGCCACCGATCCTTTCCTCTGAATCATATCTCGCCTTTTGTTCGACGCTATTTCGCATTACTGAACTACCCTCGTTACTTCCCATGATTGTCTGGCTCTCCCTGAGCGCAGGAAATAAGGCAAAGAAGACTAGTAGAACTCTCGCTGTTGGAGAATTTCACTGACACCTTCCAGTGACTTCGCTGTCTTCATCTATCACTTCATCCCCTTGAAACTCCCCTACACCACCCTCGAACTCCGACAACCCCAGCGAATATTCATTTTCTCGCGGGCTGAGCCACTTTTTAATTCCAGCTGCCGTCGTTGGTATCGATATTAATTAACGAGTGACACGCGGATACTCGCCAATAAGGGAAATATGTGCACGCCAGCATGGAACGCGCGCCGATCGCTTCAAATCCGCCCCGAACCTCCCGTCGAACTTCAAAAGCTTTTCCCGTTTTACGTCACGCACCGCGCCTCATCGCATTACGTCTTCCTTTCTGCCGCGCTCACAACGAGATCAAACGGACTCGGAGTTTCCAGGCTCGCGGCATTCCACAGGGGGATACGGGACTTTCGATATTTATTTAAAAAAAAAAAAAGAGATAGATGCGCTGGTAGATTCGGCTGGCTCCAGCTGCAGAAATTACGACAGACGGATATTTTTATAAACGAAACATTGCGACCCTGGTACGTTGGAATGATAGCTCGGGCGCAAACAACGGCATAAAGAAAAGTCTATCGGCCCGATCGGCGATTTCAGAGACGGGGAATTAATTGTTGTTTACAACAATGCGGCCAGCGGTGGCCATTAGCAAGCACGTATGCTTGAAATCGATACTCTGGCAAACAGCGCGCAACTTGCATTCCCTGGGCAATCATTTAATTACGCGCCGCGATCGAGTAACTCTTAATCCAACCTCTCTCGCTTCACTGAAGAAGAAAATGTGGAGCGTTTAAAGCGCTCTGGATACACCCCCGTCGTCTTCCATAAAACAAAGATAAGGGAAGCTGGTCGCGCTCGTTTAAGCTGAAATTAATATTAAAATTATAAAACTGGCCAGCCCTCGCCGGCCTACGTGGAGCGGAACGAATACAAAATTTTATAGCAATGTTTACAGTTGGCGGGGATTTTTAGCAAATGCCTGGCTGCGGCTTGATATGCAAATACGGCGGAGACTGTCTCGCGGTCGCGGCCATGTGAACGCTACGTTATCGTTTCACGCGTGTGCGCGAATTTTTCCACGTTTATTCGTGCAAAGAACGCGGGGGTGGGCCGGCGAGATCAAAGTCGGGACAGAATTCTGCTGCGGGGGGTCTTCAATTCGATGTTACGCCGGGATCGAGGTGGGCCACGTGGAGTTTTCGATATGAATATAGAAAAGCGGGCAGGAAGAGGCGTGAAACGTGCAAACCACCCTCTCGCGTATCGCGTGCTGCCCTCTGCTGGGGGTAGTTTTTAATCGACTGGACGCTCGGAAGATTGGGAGACTGCTAGTTTCACGACGCCAGGGTGGAGACAAGAAGTTTCTTTTTTTAGAACAATAAAAAGAATGAAGCTTTGCGTCTGCTTCGATGAGAGCGGAACAACCCTCTTTGAGGTAGGGTAGGGTGGGGCTAAAAGTCCCGTTTCTCGTATAAACCTATGTAAAATTTAGTACTAACAATCTAGAGATATCTGGTGTTATTTTGTATAAACTATAACTATTATGCTTTACGTTCACAAAGTTCGTTTGTTGATACTGTTGATTCTGGTCCCACGCACGGGGCAAAAAACACTTTTCAAATCAACAAATATTTGTTAAACCAATTCTTTTTGGTATACAATATTGAAAGGAAAGCATGACTTATTTACCAAAAAATAAAAATATAAGTCAGAGGCTCACTTTGAACTAAAAACTAAAAAAAATCGCTCAACTAAAACAAAAACACTATTTAAAGACTTTAGCATCATTTCTTTAGAGTTTGGCCATCTTATTACGAAAACAAATAATAAAATATATATTTTCAGTTTGAGGGACTTTTCGCCCCAATGGTACATCTATAGTTTCTACGATATATACGTTAGAAAATATTACCATTCAGCAATAAACAATATCGTACACACATTACTCTTTAGTAAGTTCCTTTGAACATACAATCTTAACGTACTTGGCTGATACGCTTTTAAACTGTTGTTCACTTTGTATAAAACAACAAAGACGACGTATTTCTTTTAGTTTTCGATACATAAAATAACGAAGGCGTCGTGTAAGTCGCACGAACGTCCAGGAGGGACTGGCGACTCTGTGGTCACCTCCGTTTCTACTCGCCTTTTACTTAGTAAGGTAATTGCCCCAGTTGTCGATCAGTTAGTAGGAGGTCGAAATGTTTTTAATGAAAAAATTTATGTAAATGGACTAAAATTAATTTTTTTTTGTTAGCAGTTAATTTTAACATTAATATCGATAATAGCAAAGTAAAAAAATAGAATCTATATATGTTTAAATGTGGAAATTATAATTGAGATAAAAAATGTCGATGCCCCAGATGTCGATCACTAAATTACGGTCGAAACTAGTTGTCGATCAATTGCTCTAGTAATCGATTAAGGAAAGAGAGGTTATAAAGAAAACTTAAAATACGAAAACGGGAAAAAAATCCTTCCGAAACATTTATAAATAATTTATCTCATTAAATTATCTTATAAATTTTAATAATTCAATATATATTAAATACTTAAGTACAAAAAATAATTTTTTTTATAAAATACTTGTATGAACATACAAAACATGTTCAACACAAACTTTTAAATTACCAATAAAAAGCAATAATAAGATATGCTTAATTTCCATCTTATTATTTATTCTTTTCTAAAGGTTTGTTTAATATTATTTTGAACACCTTTTATGGCTATCATAATATCGACAACTGGAGCAATTACCTTATACTGCGAACCTCAATACATTGTTTAGGAATAGAGATTTTGATTTCTAGGCTTTTTACCCGTCGGACTTTTAGTCCCACCATACCCTACTCCGATCAGCTGGTATATTGAATATTCTCCTTCCTTTTTCGGGAACCTCAGCCGATACATCTTTCTGTGCCGAATATCGATGACGCGAGGAAAGCTACCCCTTCAATAACCAATGAGTCCCCCTCGAGTGTCTTCAGTAAATTAAGAAATCCATTCCTCAACGTATTCATCCCCTAATTATCCCAGACGTATTTCCACTTAATCGAGACGTGTTGCCACGTCGCCCAAAGCCAGACATCGCTGCCGAATTAATAACGCGCAGAGGACTCAAAGGCGACCGGGATAAAACTAGCAGCAACAAGGGCGGTCATTAACGCAATTTGCACATTTTGCCCGTTGAGTTTGATTCATTACGAGAGGGGGAATTCGCGCGGCCCTGATAATCGAATGAATGTTAGGAGCGCGGTAAATGAAACGGAAATATGCCGAGATATTTGCAGTAAAATAATAATACAGAGGCGGAGGGAGATAAAGCCAGGGAGCAGGGAATTATTATCATAATTTATGGGTCACAACGGTGCGCGAAATTGAACGTGCCACGGGACCGTGAGCTCTCGGGCGCCCACCATAATTAGCGGGGCCAGAAATAGGATGGTCCATCAATGTTCTTACGGCCATTTGCCGCTAATGCAACGTTACCTATGTATATAAGACGCTGTCAGGAAGTTGCGCCCGCGCTGTATTCGCTCACGTTCCGGGGAAAGTAAACTTTTCCCTCAATGAAAAGCAGCCTCTCTAATGGTCACGCCTCTGAAGCCTGCTTTATCATCGACAGCGTTGTCACGGCCGATCATCAAAGGCCTCGTATCGGTGACACCGTGATGTAAGTTACTTCGCGTAGACGTGATCTATTAACAAAGTTCCCTCGGCGCCGCGTTTAACAACGGCCCTTAAAAAGTACCACCCAGTGACAAAATTCAGGTTCTTCGTCTCCCTTCTGAAATATCGTCCAACGTACAGCGGAGCCCATGTTTCGAATCGATACCATCGCATCCTTCCCGAGCAGACATTTCCTTGAGAGGATTCATTATTCCCCGCGTTTCAAGCCTAGATAATTGTAAGTTTCTTAGCTCTTGTGCTCAGAGGAATAGTCGTTATATTTTTATAAGGAAGTCTCTCCGTTAAATGGTACAATTTTGAGAATCGTCGACTCGTTTTGTTCGGAGTAGTAAAGGCTCGCTGACTGGATAACGAATTAATCGGGCGTGCAATATCGAAAGGCTAATTATCCCGGATATAATTGCCAGTCGAATAAACAGCGAGCCGCGTGTATGGAAATATTCCAGCGCCCTCCCGAGGGGTGGTAACTCGAAATCAAAATTCGTATTGAAAAATTGGAAATCGACGGGTGCGCGAGCATTTCTCGGACGTTTAACTCCACCCCGTGGTTTTTTCCCGTCATTGCGATAACGAACCTCGATCGAATGGCTTTCAACCGAAAAATAATACCGCCCCGCCCCCCCCCCCCCCCCCCGCGGCCCCTAGCCATCAAGGCAAAGTGTATTTATTTTGCGAGAACTCCGCACAATGGCGAAGGCTATATTAAGCGTTAAGCGACTCGGGGGGTGGTTAAGAAAGCTCGCAGCGACCCTTTCTTTTTTATCCATCACGTCTCCCAATTGAGATCACAGTTGATCTATTTTAATGGCGCACTTCGGCGAGACACTTGAATCGCCTCAAAAGAGATGCTAAGAGACGGCAGAATCGAGAGGGGCTGAACAGAAAGGCCGGAAAGAGGGCTAAAGGAGAGGGGGGGGGGGGGCCGCGGTACATCCACGCTTATTTCTTGGCCCGAGGACGAGGGCCATCCCCCTAAATGCAGGTCAGGGTTCTTCGATCCTGGAACCCTCGGTGAAGACGTGTACCTGAGGAATTTTGCAAGGCCAGGGGATGCTGTTTGAAAGGTAACAAAGAGTGGCAGCAGGAACCGTATCAGGAAATGGGTGCGCAAAATTCAGGGGTAGATTTAATAGCAGCGAATTTCGCCGATAAATAATATTCCGTCCACCTTCTATTTATTTCAGACTCAATTAACTCGAACGTACATAAACAATTTTAATTCCCAATACAGTGCAGCTTTAATCTCACGCCGAAAAACAGTTGCGCAAACTTATTGTTAAACCTTTCGATCGATAGAGATTAATTATTCCCCGTTTATTTCAAACCGCCTCCAAAAAAAAAAAATTGGTTAACGGCGCAGGAGCCGCGTGTATCCCGCGAGCTGGGGCGTAGCCATGAAGAATTCACGGAGGTGGAAATTTTCCGAAAAACTCGCGGGGTCGCCGCGGGACGAGCCACGAGCTTTCCCCGGAACTTGCGCGGTCCCGTTGAATTCTTAAAACCCTTGGGCTCCTCGGGGCGCCCTTGAAGGGACGCGGAAAGACGGCACTGCGCGAGGGGGTTCGAAGTTGGGGGGGGGGGGGGGGGGGGTGCGTGTACACGTTGCCACTGTGCGACGCCCGAGGCAGGCCATTAGACGGCGACAATGCGCACCCTTTTCCCGACTTTTATACGTATTTCCGCCATTACTGCGCATTCTATGTCGCAATAAATTCTTTCTCCGTCGCATTAAAATTCTTGAAGGGCATTCTGAATAGTTGGCGCGGCGCGGCCGATATTGATGTCCCTCGCTGGGAACAAAACGGCTGCGCTACTCGCACACAACCCCCTCTCCTTCGCCAACCCCCCCCCCGCTACCCCCTTGGCGCCCCGTCTTCTCCGTCCCCCCCTCGTCGCATGAGTACCAACGTTTCGAAAAAGAGTGCACCACACGTGGGGAACAGAAGGGTCCATTAGCATGTATTATCGCGCGCCGCGTTAACTTTCACTCCCCCCCCCCCCCCCGGTGTGTCCCCCGGCCTCTCAGGTGTTTCGAGCGCGAGCCTGCATTCTTCCCGCGCGGAGAGCGCAACGTCGATCATGGGCTAAACCGCGCGCTGAATTTCTAACACGACGCTCGCGGAAACGCGAGCCCGTGCTTCGGGGGAAGAATGCTCCGGAAGGCTGCCCAGGACGCTTCTGGGGGTGTGCTTCACTTTCATCGCGCCGGAACGTGACGAACTCGCTGGTCGCAGTCGGTGTATTTAATGTCGTGTTGCTCCACTTGCACGTTTCACTTGCGCGCCTTCCTTTCACTGGGAATTCGTAATCGGCCGGTTCTCGACGGTTCATTCTACTTTGCCGGTCGGACAAGAGGCACAAACATTAGCGACTTAAATTCACAGATTTATAATTATATTTTGGATATATGAAAAATACATTTCTATGCAGCAGGGAATAATAAACATTTAACAAAAAAAAAACATTAAAATCCGGGTTTAGTTCGTGAAAAAAAATCAGGGAATATAGGCCTCTTTTTCGATCGGCAAGGTAGAACGGACCTTTAACGGGGTATAACCGTTTCAAAGTGTCAAAAATCGGATTTTTGTTTACATATGCTCATAGATTGATGTGTTTGAAATATTATAAATCAAGTCCGATGTAAAAATTCGGAAGATAGACGAAGTTATAGGCATTTGAGTGGAACAACACAGGTAGCACGGAGCGGTGCACAGTGTGCGATTTTGGACAAAATCGCCCGACAGCGCAAATCTTGACGGATTACAATAATTTTTTTTTTTAAATACTCGTAAAGGACTCAGCAATAACGGAGCACTGCAGTAAAACCAGCACCAGTTGTTCTAATCGATGAAAAAACATCATTTAGCGTAACATAAAATAACAACGTAAACTTTGGAGATTAAATATATTAAAAATTAATTTTTGGTAAATTAATCATTAGCTATAAAATATAAAATTTACTTCAAATTTACAAAATTTATGGTTTAAATAAACTGTAAGTATGACTGATTTAAATTTTATATTTTTAAATGATATTTCAATTGTATTAGTTTTGATTTTATTTCTAATATATAATTTTTTTTTAAGTAATTGTAATTAGAATAGAATTTTGGTGATAACTATTTAATTTTGTAATAATTTTTTTATATGAATTATATGTGAAATGTTACATGCATTGAAATGTTGGATTATTTTATAATAACATTTTTTCAGCATCAACCGTTAAGGGCTTATCTTTTTTATTTTCTTTCAGTCTGAGAGAGCTAATTGAGGGATCTGATGAGATTAAGAGATAGGTGTAAAATATCTTTGTTAGTCATTTGCCTGTCGCGCATTCTGCTATGTTTAGCTCGGGCTTTACGAAAAATTGTATTGTTTCCTTCTTGTGGTTCTTCTGATAGCCAGCCAAACGGTAAATCAAATAATTTGATAATGTCGCTTCGTGGAAGCGACATATAATTCATATAAACAAATTATTATAAAATTAGTTAGTACACAAAAAGTTCTATTCTAATTACAATTACTTAAAAAAAAAATTAGAAATTAGAAATAAAACTAAAACTAATAAAATTGAATTATCGGTTAAAAATATAAGTTTATATAAAACAAATTTTATAAATTTGAAATAATTTTTTTATTTTATAGCTATAAATGATAAATTTACAAAAAATTCATTTTTAATATCTTTAATCTCCAATGTTTACATTTTTATATTATGTTATGCTACATAATGTTTTTTTTATAAATTAGACCAACAGTTACAGGTTTTACTGCAATGCTCCGTTATTGCTGAGTCCTTTACGAGTATATTAAAAAAAAAATTATTGAAATCAGTGAAGCTTTGCGCCGTCGAGCGATTTTTGTCCAAAATCACACACTGTGCGGCACAGCGCGGTGGCTCGACCGATCGCAGCGGAACTACATTTTTCATTACAGTAGCCCTAAAAACTCGCGCTACGTTCAACAAATTCACTTCCAATTTTGCATGCAGAATCGTAATAACATTCCACATCACAAAAAGGTTTATTATTACTAATAAAAAAACGTGGACTGAAAAATCTCACTTCATTTTTTATCTCACCATTTCTTTATTTTTCAAAATTTACAAAATCTGTGCCGTCGATCGATTATCGAGGGCCGTAGCTATTAACATATTTTATAAAAAAAAATGTACTGTTTTTAATTTTAGATGCGACATACAGATTTTTTCAGGGCCACCGTGTAGCCGTCTAAAATCGAGAGAGTTTCGGATATGTATCCATAACTTCCGAAAAACAATAGTTTGTTAACTGATACTTTTTTGTAAGTAGTTCATAATATTATGTATAAACATAATACAAAAACGGAAAATCCTTATCAAACCGTTGACTTGTAAAACAATCCACAAAATGAACACATTTTCCGAGCGTTCAAAAACCCTTAAGGGGTAACACCACTCTAGAGGCAGAAAAAGAAGACCTAAATTTGACAATTTATTTTGTGAGTATGACAAACGGAATAGAATTTCTTTTCAGAGGGTTTATTTAACACATATTGAAGTACGAAAAACAATTTCTTTTTATTGCCATTTTCATGCAAAATGGCGGCAACAGAGCCCGTCGTCGAAAAAAGCTTTTTTGGAAACGCCGCCACGGGAGGACGGATTTCTCGGCATGTATGAGTCCTGGAACCAAAAATAAAAAAAATTTATAATCTATATACAATTGGCTTTGGAAGTACGTAGCCGTTTTTTGATTGAATGTAAACATTTTTTTTATAAACAATTTAATGCTCATTTTTAGGGCAAAGAATCGATTCATTTCTTAAAAAGTGCACCACTTCCACAAAAATTGATTAAAAAAAATAACCCTACGTACATCCAAAGCCAATTGTATATAGATTATAAATTTTTTTTATTTTTGGTTCCAGGACTCATACATGCCGAGAAATCCGTCCTCCCGTGGCGGCGTTTTCAAAAAAGCTTTTTTCGAAGACGGGCTCTGTTGCCGCCATTTTGCATGAAAATGGCAATTAAAAAAAATTGTTTTTCGTACTTCAATATGTGTTAAATAAACCCTCTGAAAAGAAATTCTACTCCGTTTGTCATACTCACAAAATAAATTGTCAAATTTAGGTCTTCTTTTTCTGCCTCTAGAGTGGTGTTACCCCTTAATGGACGCTGCTAGAAGGGTGTTTTTCGGGATTACCTTCGATTGAAGAATAGATTATCCAGAGTGAATTCGTCTTTATGAAGCTTGTATCGGCACCGAAGAACAATGCTGAAATAGGGAAATCAGCTTGCAGATCTCTGATCTGTTGACTCTATTCACTCCTCCGTGGCAGTGCACGCGAAACGGGCCGAAAGTTTAATCGGTCGCCGCCTGTTTCCAGCAATTTCGCGCTGCTCGCCGAATTACGCGGCCGAATTCTTCGGGGCTGGAGTTTCCCGCCAGCAATTCGTTGCCAGCAATTCCGACTTGTTGCGAACGCGCTCCCGAAATTATTCCAGGTCCTCCTGGTCGGCCATCAAACGAGAGGATTCGGAAATTTACACGGGTTCCGGCGGGAGGGAGGGTTTTGGAACGCCAGCAGCCCGCGTAAGAGTGCAGAGTTTCCGCGGCGAGTGCACGAGTTGCAGGAGTTGCCCGTCGCGGGGGAGCGCCGTGTGCAATCTTACTCGCGGAACAAGCGGCGAAACTGGCGGCGCGCAATTAGTATGCAAAGCTCGAGCTCGCTTCTTTTCCGCCATCCCCTTCCTGGCGGAGGCAGCTAAGTCTAAAGTGCTTCTTCCACCCTCCCACGTCGCGCCGCCTCGCCGCGCTGTTACATAAATAGCGTTCCAATTTTAAACGGATCCCCTAAACCGCCGTCTTATGTTCTAATAGATCAGACGACCGTGGAATCTCAATTTCCGGAACGGGTGGGCGACCTTCGCCCTTTCACGCCCGCGATACGCTGAAATCATTTAGCCAACGACACACTTTTTCGAGCTGCGTTCCAGTTTTTGCCCACTGACAGATGTCGGAGAGACTGACATCCGTTTAATTTTAAAAGACTGTCCTGTGGATTTAGATTCGTTTGAAAGTCAGATCCTCGGTTTTACTTTCCACGAATGCATTCATGACTTTGAACTTTGTTTCGCTGCGGTTCCTCTCGTATTCAGGGAGCGTTAGCTGTTTCCCGGGCGCAGGAGGGTGGCTAGACAAGGGAGGCTCGAATAACCGGGCAAACAGAATAGGTCACGTGCAACTTCGACTCGGAGCGGCCAATACATTTTCGTTTATAGGAAGCGGAGTAACGCTCGGTAAACTCGAGCTTAACGAGCACATCTTCTGTTAATGCGGCCCGTTAACAGTAACGAGATATTAAAGAGTAACCAGCCCGGCCTCCCCTTAAGAAACCTCCGCAAACGAGATTGCTGCATCATTTACAGTTAAAATCTTCTATCGACTGCCTGGCTTTAGACGGAAAGGACTCTTCCGCTTGTGGATCGAGGCTTCCCTGAAATCGGCCGTCGTCGAGGATTTTAATTAGTGTATTGCGAATAGAACATATCTTCAACTTACGCCCACCCCTGTTCATCCCCGACAAGTGTCCTAATAAAGCTAATATCCTCGTCGTGAATTTTCGCTTCGTTACAATTGTCTCCGCCACTTAATTCGCGGCGGGGGTTCGTTTGAACGGGCGCCGCGGCTAGGAAGCGGCGCCGTCGACCGCGATGAAAAAGGAAACGCTGATCCTCTAGTCAAACTTGTCTCGAGGATAAATATTGAAGAAACGGCGGGCGGACAAAGGATCAAAGGGAAGAAAGTCGGGGAAGAATGAGGGAGCAACGTCGCCGGCGAAGACTGCTGGTCGATTAAGTGGAGCTCCCTTCGTTACTGTCAGCCGTAATTAACAATGTACATCCACACCGCTTAGAAGATAAATGGGGAAAGATTATCCCTAATTATGCCACTATTTTTCCACCACCCCGACGCTCCCCTCCCGCAAACTTTAATGCAAATTCGAGCTTAATTAAATATCGATTGACGCGACCGAACAGTCGTTTCTTCGAATAACACCGGAAGACAGGGTCCTTCGCCGGCAGAGTCTACGGCTTAATGAGATTCATTCATCGATCCGTTTTTCTTCTACGCTCTGTCGCCCCTCCACCCCTCCTACACTTACCCTCCCCTGGCTGGTCCGTCTATATTCACCGTGGTTTACTTTGAAAATACATGTGAACGGGAAAAATTCGCTGGGAAAGGAGTAATTGATTGGGGTGGACGGTAGAAAGAAGGTGCGGGGTGTGTAACGAGTAATTGGACGGGGATGAAACGCCGAAAACCTTCAATGCCTCGGCTCTCTTTCGGATCTATACACCGCACGGCGGAGTGGGGATATTCTCGGGACGAATCGAGGGGGATGCTTTCATCTCATAATTACAGCTTCCTTTGTGGACCCTTGACCCGGAATGGTAAATAAGCAAGCCCCACCCTCTCGGAGCCACCATTTCATTTCGAAAATAATTACACTTATTTGCTATTATAATTCACCTGCCGCCCGCCGAATCGTCCTTCGCATCAGCCGCTCCGTTCCCCCGAGCCGTCGAACCATCCCTGGATGCACTTCGCCACTGTAATCGCGAATCACTTCGCGGGCCACCCTCGGACCACCGAAGTAACCAGCCCAGAATTAAATCGCACACCTGCACAGCTCACTGCACCTATTCGAATATAAATTATCAAGGCAGGCGACAATCGCCGCGCAGCCCTTCGACGTCAAAATTTAACGGCGGTCGTTGGCCAGGCCCCCCATTACGAATTCCAGCGGGAAACGCGCACGGCGTTTTAATTTCCATGAAAAATGTAATTGCCGCGCGACCGGTCCGCTCGGTGCGAGGTGAATTTACAACCGAGCGAGTCGCCGGGAAAATTGGCCCCGCCATATGCCGTTATTCGCACGCACGCGAAGATACCTGTCGCTGCTTTTCCAATAACGAGTGCAAAAACAAAATGGGAAAGACAAACGTGGAATTTTGATACCGAGTCCTTCCGCGTGCATGCCGATTCCCGGCCGCGGAAGATGCGCCGCGGGCTAAAAGCGCACTCCCATTACCGCTCCTCGGCGGAACGCCTCCGATAACAACCCCCGCGGCTGGGGAAACGACAAACAGAAACAAAGTACGAGCACACCCTGGCCGATTCGCCCCTCGGACCTCAACCCTTCACCGTAATACCTGTTTCCAATCACGGGATTCGATACGGTCGCGTGCTCGCGCGCGCCGCCGCATCTCGTATGCAGCGGCGGATTAATTTACATCCCTGGGTCCCGTTGATCGGCGGGAAAAATAAACGACGCCGGAAGAATGGAAGAGCAATCCGCGGGAACGCGTGGGAGAGTCGCGTGTCGGCTTCCCGATTGCTCGCTGACTCGAAAAATCAACTGTACGATTCGGCCGCGAAACCGCGGCTGGCATGAAAATTTAAGGGCAGGTACCCATTAGCAGACGCGAGGGGGACGATATTTGAATGAAACCGCGGGACTGATCTATAATGGCACGCCATGAAACTGATATTTCTTTTTGTGGTGGCATTCTTTTTCTAGAAGCCACGAGTCCAGAAATTAATCGATGAACGGCCGCCGTCGAGGCGCATTAATCGCCGCGTCGCCGCTAAAAACAATCAGCCCGGCTGGGATCCGAGTTAAATATAAAATTACGGGGACGAGGTAATAAACAGGCGGGGCCGGAAATTGCAGGCGCATTTTAATGTTTAATTGGTGAGCGCGGCCCGATTAAAAACGACCGCGCGCTGATTACCAGACCGTAGGGGGGGGGGGGTGGAACAGAGGGATCTTTTCAATCGAGTTAACGAGGGAGCCACGATGCGATCGCGACCGATTTCCCCTGTCCCGCCGCTGTTTTCTCTATTAATATACTAATGAATTGTATCCATGGTAATTCGCTTTTGTCCATCGACGGGCGGACTATGGTTGATCGCCGCGCTCCCCAGTAAGCCGAATCGAGAAAAACTCGCGTCCGAGTATATCTGGCTTGATATCAGACATAATTAGCAGCGCAGATAAACGCTGCCCGCCGTAGTGCTCGATACTCCGTCGCGCAAAATTACCACCCGAAATCGATGGATTTCATTGTGCCGCGGCAATTGCAGCGGCGGGGATGTCGAGCCCCGAGGAGGTACGGAGGACGATGAGCGCTCGAAATATCGAGGCACTGAGCGACAGACATTCCAAAGTGCGTAATTGCAGGGACAATTATCGGGGCGAACCGAGATCGAAGCAGCGATATTACGAGGGGGTTGTTATGCGATTATAAAAGCGGAGGAGGCTGAACGATGTTTAACATAAAGTTGCATCGATTCGAAAGTCATTATACATTTGCAGAGACGCTGCTGGGGGAAACTGTATTCCGGTCTTTTGTTTCAATAGGAAATATCCCACCGGAAGCTGCACGGCACACCACCCTCGATCCCCCGCTGCCTCCGAGCCTTCTTTCCTCCCCCATTACCGTTTTCCCCGGAAACCTGAAACTGGGTCTTGGCTACATAGCATAAACCACATTTCCCTCCCTTATTTACATGATCACGGATCTCCCCTCTGCTCTGTATTCCGGGCCGAGCCGGCATCCAGCGTGATTAAGAAGAAATTCCCGGTTTTATACGGGCCGCGGTCCCTTCGGCGTTTCCTTCGATCGATTAAGGGACCACGGGAGATAAAGAACGAAGTGCTGCCACGGGCTCGCACGAATCCAATAAAACAATCCCGACGTGGACGAAGAAGACGAGGAAACCTGACGGCAAGTTTTTTCTTCCGGGAGCGTAGAAAGCTGAATTTTTCACGGGACCCGAAGCCAAAGAGTCCAAGAATTCCATCGCGGGGCTGTCCATTACCGAGTTTAGAAAGATTCCCGGAACTATCGGCGATCTCCGCGGCGCAGGCCGCAACGGGGACTGGAAAGTTTTTCCAACGGGGACGATCGGAGGTGGAGCGAGGGATTCCGGCTCGCTTGCGTCGCTAACTCGAATCTAGCGGATTATTGATATCTGTTAATAGATTGCTGAAGCTGGCGCAGTCATAAACTACCTAAGCCAGACTTAATGGAAGCTGAGAATCAGAGACTCGGATGGCTGAACACCTAGGAAACCGAGATACCTGGATGCTTAGAGACCTCCGCGGCTAGATACCACTTAATGCTTACTCCACCCCCGTAGCCCAGATCCAGCTAACTGGGTGCAACACAAGAAGCTGGGGAACGCGAGCAAGCTTCACTGGCTCTATCCCACGTCTTTTCGTTCGGTAACCCGATTCCTCCGTGGCTCTCTGAACGCGGAACCCAAGTCACGTACGGACATTTCGAGTGAAATTATAACTGTGCAAAGTCCCGGGTTCAATTTAAGGAACATTCTGCCAGAAACTCGTAGCTCCAAACGCTTTAAGGTCCCCCCGCGTTTGATCGCGATGGACCCGCGGAAGAAACATCCGAAAGCGTTCGCTCGTCTGCCGTAGCCGCGCGTGCAGCACGTCCTCCCTACTGCGCTCAGACAAGCCCACGTCACACAAGTCACGTCAGCCGTTACCGTCTTCGAATATAATCCCGAGCAACGCGAAACTACGCAAGCCCCGTCGGCGTCCCTCTTAAGCGGACTGCGATTGTCATGGATGTACGGTGCAGGTACATACGTTCCGCTCGATTCTCGCGTTACATATATGTATATGTATGTGCCACGGTGGGGGCCCCGTTAACACGCGAACAATCAGGTGGTACACGAAATTTACACGCGTGCGCTTAATGTGCCCGAGCGAGAGGAAACCAGCGTGAAAAGCTGTTTGCCGAGCCCCATTGTCGGAGACGCGGCAGCCCCGACGCACGTGTTAAATATTACGTGTGCACATGCACGGAGGATGGCACAGGTGTAACATGCGCCGATCAGAAGCACACCGTGTATAGACAACGCTTTCGGGCAGCTGCTTCCTATACAGAAGCTATGTACACGCGTATCTTTGGCCCCGCATCGCGGTAAAGTGGTCGCAAACATTGCGTTTCGTGGACGTTGGCTCTTTGATTCGCGGAGATCGATGGGAACCCGTACAGCACACTCTCGTTGCAGCAAAGTTTCAGGATCGTTGTGCAGTGTAAGACTGAAATGTTGCACGCAACGTTGTCGCAACGCTGCAGCAATATTCCTGTCCGCCTCCTGCAACGTTTCGGGCAGTAGGGCCAAATATATATATATATATATATTGTCTGTGACGGACGCGACGATATTGAACGTGTGCAGAATCATAGAAGTACAAAACCCGTGTTTCTTTTTCTCATAGAAAATTTTTTTCCCCCAAGGGGATTCGAACCGGCGACCTGTAGCGTCGTAGGCGAACACTTTACCGCCGCAGCTACAACCACTGATTGATAACACTTCTAACGTATTCGAACTTATACTTATACCGGGCAAAACTTTAATTCTCTTTCAGAATATGTATATTAGGCACATACTGCAGTTTTAAGTTGATATTAAAAAGTAATAGACGTAGGGTGGTTCGAAAAAAGTGGTAACTTTTTTATCCGCTACTGTAGGTATGTGCTACAACTTCCACCATGTGTCATTCTACACATTAAAATATACAGGGTGAGTCACCAAACATTTAAGCTTAAAATATCTTCATTGTTTTTAATGGTACGAGAAAATGTCTCAGAAAAAGAATGATTGCTAGACAAAAAGGACAACATATTATAGATGGTTGAATTTGTATTTTGATTGACTATAACGTTCCAGTAATGATAATATGTCATCCCATTAAAAAAACCATTGATGATCTTGAAATTTCGGGAAATATAACCTTGGGAATAAAATCGTTCCCGCCAGATTAATTGTCTTCCTGAAGCAAACATTTTTTCCCTTAGACATTTTCACGTATCATTAAAAACCGCGGAAATATTTTTGCTTAAAATATTTTAGGTTAAGCAACGTTGTACGAACATTGCCGCGTTATTGCAGGAACGTTGCCCCAACACGTTGCCGTAACGTTGCAGAAATATTGCAGGAACATTGGCGTGCAATATTTCAACGCAAAATTGATGCAACTTTGCGGCAATAATTTTATGTCCGCCCCGTATAATGTTGCACGGCAACGTCGCAGCAACGTTAAAACCACGTTGCGCTGCAACCATGCAGAGTGTGGGTTTGAGTAAATGAAAGGATCTTATTTTTCTTTCTAGCGCATTTAGGCAAATTTTGCTGAGGATCTCAGGACAACAAATATGGCCGTTTAAAATTTTAAAGAGGAGAAGTTGTGAAGGTTCCAGAGCAGAGTTGGACATTATCCGAATAAATTTTTATTTGTATAAAAAATTATTCGTTATTCTCGAGTAACTTCATTTTATTCGAAATTTGTATTCGAAGATTATTCGAATAAATTTTCATCTCTGTTATAATTTAGCGGTGACCTCGTCTTTTGCTCGAATTAAGAATATCTACTTCCTTTCTGTCGCTCGTGAAATATTCCATTTGCCAAGCAACGAGCAGAGTGAAGTTTTGAATCGCGCAAATTGTCCAAGTGTATGTAGGAATATTTTCGGTCTGGTTGGCGTTAATTTGACAGCTGCGAGCCTTTTGGGAGTGCCCATTGTTGCAAGTTGGATACGCGACAGTGTTCCCTTCGTTCCTCCACTTTCTTCTTCTGTTTCTTACCCGAAAGGCTTTCGTCTCTTTCTTACGGCACAACGTGAAATTTACAATTCCTGGCGCAGCGCGCAATCTGCCAAAAAGCGGCGGTGCTCGACTATGTGAATACCTACAGCAAATGATAAAGAATTCATTACACTTTCCTCTTCACTTTTTACCTCCAGCCAAGCACACGGTCCGGCTATCTCTTTAGGAGAACATGCACTTTCATGTAAAAATAGCAAGATTCTTACTCGCTGCATTACACCTTCTTCTATCTTTTATTTTATATGAATAAAACAAGCCAACACGTAATTAGCCAATTTTGTACCACTCACTTTCGACAAGCCGTGCATTAAAATGCATTAATTACAGCATATTCGAAACACGCGGGCGTTCTAATGAACTGAATCCAGGTAATTAATCGTAACGACGCATTGACATTCGAAACGGACACGAACCGCTGTAATTCTTACGCGTTTGCGATCAAAACACGACTGAAACGTGATGCATGGCATATTTAATTAGCCAGATCAGCGGGAGTAAACGTTAACGAGGCATTATTCAAGAGCAAATACAACAATTTTCAGAGCTCCCCGCCGTTTAATCCCCGGTGCCCCGGCCTCGAATTCGATTGAACTGGTCGCGGAACGCGCGTAGGGACACCGAAATTATAAAAAAAAAAGAAAGATTCAACGGGCTCCGAAAGAGCGAGCAATCGAAAGCTGACAAAAGCTCTGTAAGGCTCGATAAAGGGATTCCACGCGCGAATTAAAACTCCAGCGATCGTCGACACTGGCCGAAGGCGCTCTACCGTCTGAAAGTGTTTTAATTTCGAAAGGATTCCTAGCCGAGCCGCCGAGCATGCCATTATGATAGTCCAATTACGAGATATTGCCTCTCAGAAGTTGAAGTGTTTGAGCAGCGCTGGCCCCTGGGTTCAATAGGCACTCGAGGATACCCGTAGACCCTTTCGACGTTCGAGTCCTGTCCGATCGTAAGTTATGAAACGCTAAATTTCCTAATTAATTCCTTCGTGGCGAGCCGAGAGCACCGCGCACGGGGATGCCACTTTCGCGAAAGAATTCACGTGGCTTCTCTGAATTGATCTGCTCGAGAATGAAGCGTCAGGACCCCACGAACGTTCGCGCTTGTAATCGTCATTCTCAACGAGCCGGCGAGGGACGAGACACTAATTTCTGACCGTTAATGACGCGACCGTTGGCAGGTAAAAGGATCGAGCGTGAAAATTCACGAGACCACGGGTGAACGATATGTAGGTCGATCATCGATATATTCAGCACCGGCACTTTGCGCTCGCAATTCGATCGTCTTTGTACTCGCAGATGCGGTCCGCGGTGCGGTTGCCACTGGCACCATTGTTTTCTGGGTCGCGCGCAATTTACCGGGCGGTGCGGAAAAAGCGGCCGTTGCAATCCGCGATCACGATTGAATTCCATGCATGTCGTTGCTTCTTACGCGTCCTGCGTGGCCAAGTAATATTGTCTGACCCGTTTCCCCCGCCGTCTCGCTCCTGGAAGCTGCGATATTTATCGCCAATTCCTGGCGACGCTCCCCGAGCGTCCTGATTATTAAAGTTCCCAGCTCCTCGTAGAACTGTGGCGCGGCGAATTTCTGTCCGAAATGTTCCATAAAACCGATAGCGGCATTAACCGCGCCGTGCGTCGATCGCGTTTCGCCAGCCCTCGACGAAGAATAATCGAATCGGGGGCTCGCAAACAACGTCAGAACTTCATCACTCTCGAAACCAAAGTCCTCCAGAGATTACCAGACATCAACCCACCGAATCTCCCACTCCCCTCGCCCGTCCACCACCCCCGAATCCGGCGCCGTGTCCCGCGAACCACCCTGACGCAGTCGTCGCCCCTTGATACTCCCCTGGAAATCCGTTCTTCCGTTTCTTGCGGCGCGGGACTCGTCAGGCTTGCTCTCCGAGGTGTCTCGCTTTCAAATTAATATCGTGTCAAGAACTTTCCGCCGCCGCAGAGGTCTGCGCGGACCTCGGGGCCCGTCCCGAACTTCAAGCCCGACGAGTAGCGTCTCGAAACTAATTGATAGCCGCGACTGAACAAGTCTCCGTGGGGGCCGGCGGGCGCATTGATTAATAAGCGCGATATCCTCCGCTTTAATATCCAAAGTCGGCCGCGAGAATGAAATTGCCACGAATGACCCGATATATCGGCGGGGCTGGCGGGGCGCAGCAGCCGCGGGGCTGCGCGACGGCGTGATTAATTAATCGCGCAGCGTCAGTATCGAAATTTCCGAAATTACCGGATGCAGTTTGCGTACCGCCGGGGAACACCTGGCGCTAGGAGGCGGCGTCGATCAACACGGGAAGGGAACTTCAAGGGTTTCGTCAAGTCGAAGGAGGCGGCGGAGCCAGCTACCGGAATCCAGGCGCACGCTTAAATATTAACCGTGTACTCAGCGGATACATTAGTAACGCGGGAACAACTTGTACGTACACACACGTGCAAACAGAGAGAGAGAGAGAGAGAGGGGGAGGGGGGGGGGGGGGGGAAGTAGAGTCTACTCGATTTTACCCAACGTCTAGACGGAAGTCTGGAGGCGGTCGTGGGTGGTCTACCGAACGCCTTGTGACGGCTCCTAGGTAACAAGAAACGTCAAAGGGAAGCTTGGCAGGAGCCTAGAAGCCACTTTGTGCGCGTCATCGGAAACGTATACGGCACGAATCTGCAAATAACGTCTATGGCCCGCTGCAGGTCCTTTGGACCATTTGCGAGGACCTGCGGAATTAAAAGTTCGTCGCGCTGCCACGGGACGGTGCCTCCGATCGAGTCGGAGACACAGAGGGGACAATGAAATTTGACGCTGCTGCGGGACGATTTTTTTCTCCTCTCCTTTTTTCCCCCGCTTCCATGGAGGGCGCGGGGGACCCGTGGATATTGAAAATGCCAGGGAGGTTGTTCGCTCTTGTGCGCGAAGAGGCGCCCGGAAATCGGCACGAGCGGGAGAACGCGTCGGCGCGCCGACGGCGATTTGAAACACAAGAAACCTTTTTACTACCCCCGCCCCCCGCGTGGAACAAAAACAGACGTGTATCGACAGTGAAAATTGCAGTGAATGCCGGGATTAAAGAATCATTCTCTGCGGCAACGATCGGGCACGGTGGGGAGAAAAATTGAATTCGCCCGTCGCGGGGGGGGGGGGGGGGGAGGTGACACCGTTGAAACCTGTGAGCTATTGTTCGACGGGAGTGCGGGGCGCTGCCTACACTGGCACGGTATCAAATCCGACCGAACGGCGGGTAGGGGGGGGGGGGCGCGGCATCGCACAAAATGCCTACAAATTGCACGCAATCCCTGAATTATACAGGGCTTTGCGTGGAACGTACACAAGTTTTGTAGCTACATAATTCAGTTATCATAAGCTATGCCGCTTAAGTTATTACCACGCCAGATGTCTAAAATTGCGGGCACACGCGTGTATATTTCGCGGCCGGTTATGCCTCTGCAGCTGGCCCCGGAGGGGGGGGGCGGCGGGGGTTGCTTAATAAAACAACCGACGCACCGCGAATAAAATCATTGTTGCCCCTTTCCAGCCTCGCTTTAATTGCAAATACGAGTTCTAGCCTTAATCAGGCTGCCTTTACTGCGACCTCGGCCAGCACCGTCGCGAACATCTTCCCTGGATTATGAAAATTTCAGGGAAGCTACGCTGTCACCGCTGGGTGATCTCCTCCTCCATATTTAAGGGATTCGAAGCTGCGCCGAAAATTTGTTTAGCCTGGCTTTAACGCGCGGTGGACGCCAATTCTGGATAATTTTATAGGATTGTTTCATCTTAGTTGTAACTCCTCTTAATTAACTGCGTTACCGTTGGAATTTGTATTAGAAATTGCCCTTAAAGGCACACCCTCTTCCACCCCTTTAATTCACAATCTATCACCGAGACAGCAGTATCCCGAGGGAAGCTCGCGCAAAAACTTCCAATCTATAAGCAACAGGGACCCACATCGCGGCGATCTCGCGCCGCCCCACTTCGTCTCGTCACGATCAATTACTCTAACGCGTCTCCTTCTGTCTTTTCCAGGCTGCACCTGTTCCTCCACATATCCGTCCGGGCGACTAACTTCGTCCCGAGGAATATTCAAGGAGCAGCCGACCCGAAAGACGGTCCCTGCGTTGTCCTGGTCTCGCGATCCTCGCAGCCAGTTCCCCGCTAAATGAGATTAAACCAGCCCAGGGCCGCGTGTAACTCGGCTAGACGCGTCGTCCTTGCCAATACCGTTCACTATCCGGCCAGAAGCTACGTCGCCGGATAAAAGTGGAAAGATTAAAACGGAGGGGACTTAACGAGACGGCGGGGGTCGCGGCGCGGCGTCCCCGCGTGTTAATGAAATCAATACCGACGCAACGGATAACGATCGGGCCGACGGCAACAAAGCTGAAATAATTCATCCCTCTTCGCCTCCTTCCCATTCCTTTTTCCTTCCGCCGTCGCTACTTCTCGCGTCCGATAAACTGGCAATTAGCGGAGACTCGTCCAGCAAGCCCCCTGTTCACGTGGCGTTCTCCTCGTCGACGTCGGTCGAGAGGGATGGAAAAAATTGCCAGCGCGACACGCTGTCGACCGCGGCGAAAAAGGAGCGAGCCGGGAAGGAAGGGGCTGTTTTGCTCCGTCTCATCTGGGCGAGATGACGTGTCGGCGAATTGGGGCCGGACGGGACGTTTTTACCAGGGTCTCTGGTCTGCTTTCTGGCTCGAGTGGATGTTTGAAGATTAAACGTAGGAGAGGGCGGCGGTGGTTGCCTGTCACCGGCGAGCACGCCCGAAAGAATCGGCGAACTCCGGGCGCCGCGGGGTGGGGACGGGGGACATCATAACACGGTAAACCAGTGACGGTGAATTAGTTCGAGGTTTCCGCGCGGCGAGTATTAATTCCGAAACATTTGCGTGCGAGGCTCGCGAGTGGCCGTTGTGTTCCGCTGGATCCCCCTGCTTTGTGCGATCGCGTGATCGCATCGCTAGCTATTTTGCTGTTGCTGCGATGCTGGAGGCTTCCTGGTGTTTGGAGACGTCGATGGATCATGGGGAACAAGTAAACAGTGAGTCAAATTATTTTAATACCGTGCATAATACATTGACGTCGGGGGAAAGGGTGATGTACCCAGATGTTATAAACGCCACCCCTGAAAAAAGCAATCCCATGTCGGGATCCATGGCGGAATCTCTATGGCCAGATAACAGATGGATAAATCGATTACGATAATCTGAAGCTATCGACGTGTGTAGGGGGTGGTTCGTCTGTATCGATTTCAGGGGCGCACATGCACGTATAAATAATGCCCCGTGCACATTAACAATCGGTAATAACATACGTGCCTCTGAAAGCCGCGTATGGGAGGGTGAGCGTGGGCGGAGGGGTGGGCAGAGTCGGGGGTCACAAATATTAATGATCGGTCCCCAATGAACTAGGAATACATAATGCCTATTTGCATGACACCCCCACGGCGGGATTAGTTAATCATTCGTACGCTCTGATGTTTGCTGAATCGGCGTTGCTTGCACACGCGGTCCCACAAATCAGCCATGTCGTTTTGATAATAAATCGATGATCATTTATTAATTTATGGAACGACTAAGAACGACTTTCGGCGCGATTTAACCGTGGCTAAGATGGTGTCGTCGAGCTCGAAGCGTTGCAGGTTCATTCTCCGTCTTCTGGTTGTCTTGTGTTTTCTATTTTGCACTAAGGGGCCTTCCTTAAATCACGTAAGGGTAATTTGGCCGTTTTCTTACACCCTCCCTGCCCCAGTATAAGAATTCGTAAGATTTTATATTCCACTCCTCATTTTTTCAGTTATATAGAATTTGTATTTATTTAAAATTAGGTTAAGGGGTCATTTCGGTTAGACGGGTTGAAAAAATCGATTTTTAAATTGTTTTACTGTTAAATTTTACTGTTAAATTTTCATGGAAAAATTCCGATTGTTTTAGATCATACTCTACAGATGAAAACTGTGAACGCGTTTTTCTCGAAACGTCATTTTTTCACATCGTGAAGATAAAATCTCAAAATCTATCGAACCGATTGCTTTATAAATTTTACTGCTTATTCTGCACACCTATGACTCTCGCAGGGACTACGACCAAGTATTTTCATTGCGTGTAACCTACTTTTAAAATCAAAAATAGCAAAAGGAAAAAGCCGAAAAACATTTTTTTGCATTTTGCTCGCCCATTTGGCTAATTCTGAAGTTAAATCACTAATTATAGTCCGAACGATAGCGAAAGTCATACTGATCAAGAATCTGTTTGGAATTTCGGGTTCAGATAAGTCTATCAGCTGAAATCGCCTGCAAGAGCGAGGCATGAATTTTTTAACATGTCATAGAGACCGCTTTTAAAAGCCTTTGAAAAGCAATAATTTTATTACTTTTATATTTTTTTATTTACTGCAGAAATATAGTTTAATAAATAGAAAAAGTTCTGTTCCATTACTATAATTATTTTCGTCGCAATAAATTGCTAAAACTCGTTGAATTTATCGGCGAGCTAACCGGAACGACCCCTTAAACAATATTACGTAAGACGTTACAGACTCCCCCTCTGTAAAAACAAGTAAGAAATTCGAGACGCCCTTACCCCTCCCAAAAGCCTTACGCAATTTAAGAACAAGCCTTAAAGACTGATCCAAGTTTCCCTCGATGGGGATGCGAACCCTTTTTCCATATTGAAATCCTCTTCATCCCCCATATTCGGTCGCACGAATATTCAACCCTCGTAAAATTCATACGAGGGCGTAAAAAAGTTTCTGTCCTACCTTTCAAGCAATGCGTAAAGCCACAGCTATGAAAAAGACTAGTGAAATACACGCGAGCAGTAAATAACAAGTGCACCATAAAAGATTGGATAAATATTGCCCTCGGAGAAGGATTCAGCCATGCCTCCACTGTAAACAATTAATGCTGTTTACGGAAAAGGGAGCGGCAAAAACGTGCACGATAAAGCGGGACGTCAATCAGCGGGGAGGTTTATTTTTATTTCGTGTGCAAGCAGGGCAACCCATACAGCACACTCTAGCTGCAGCAAAGTTGCAACATCGTTGCAGTGCAAGATTGAAATGTTGCACGCAACGTTGCAACAATATTTTCTATGTCCACCTCATGCAAAGTATCGGGCAGTAGGGCCAAATATATAAATAACGGTATTTATAATATTATAATACGTGTCTGTGACGGACGACATTGAATGTGTGCAGCATCATAGAAGTACAAAGGCCATGCATGATTTTCTTTTTCTCAAAGAAAATTTTTTTTCCCCAAGGGGATTCTCGAACGGGCGACCTGTAGCGTCGTAGGCGAACACTTTATCGCCGCAGCTACAGCCACTGATTGATAAGACTGTTAACGTATTCGAACTTATACTCCTACCGTGCAAAGCTTTAAAGTCAAGTTATTCAAAAACGAAGTCTCATTTTGACAAACTCCATTAGGGTTTTGTAACACTACACTAGCGGACAAAAAAGTTACCACTTTTTTTATTTGTTCTATTTTTATTATTTTTTAGCATATATTTAGGACTGTGGTATGTTTAATATACATAGTTTGATGGAGAATTTAAAGCTGTATAAAACTCAGTTAAAGTTGAATTTATTTAACTGACAAATAAAAGTGTTATATGACATTGAACGGGGTAGCATATTTTTGGGGCCGACAAAAAGTTACCACGTTTAGTATCTTTTTAGGTTATTCTAAAAGCAAAAGGTGCCCCCACAAAATATAAGATTTTTTTTATTAATGTTCAAAGTGGGAACTTTTTGTTGGTTTTAAAAATGTATTGTCCTGTTTAATGTTATGTAGGGTTTTTGTTTGTTAGTTAAATAAATTCAATTGTAACTGGGTTTATACAACTTTTAATTCTCTTTCAGGATATGTAGGTATGTTAGGCACATACTGCAGTTCGAAAATGTGGTAACTTTTTTGTCCGCTACTGTAGGTATGTGCTACAACTTCCACCCCGTGTCATTCTACACATTAAAATATACAGGGTGCGTCACCTAACATTTAAGCTTAAAATATCTCTGTTGTTCTTTAATGACACGAGAAAATGTCTCAGGAAAAGAATCATTGCTAGACAAAAAGGACAACATATTTTTCATGCTTGAATTTGTATTTTTATTGGCCACAAAGTTACAGTAATAAAGATGCGTTATCTCATTAAAAAAACCCATCGATGATCTTGAAAATTCGGGAAATATAACCTTGAGAAAAAAATCGTCTGCGTCAGAATAATTGTCTCCCTGAAGCAAACACTTTTTTCCTTAGACATTTTCTCGTATCATTAAAAACAACGGAAATATTTTAGGTTTAAATGGTAGTTGCAGCAACGTTGCGGCAACATTGTAGGAACGTTGCCGCAATACTGGCGTAATATTGCAGCTACATTGTGGAAACGTTGCTGCAACGTTACCGTAACGTTGCAGAAATATTGCAGGAACGATGCCGTGCAATACTGCACCGCAACAGTGATGCAATGTTGCAGTAATAATTCTATGTCCAACCCGTGCAATGTTGCACGGCAACGTCGCAGCAACGTTACAGCAACATTGTGCTGCAACCATGCAAGATAGCATGGTTGCTGCAACGTTCCTGCAACGTTGCCGCAACGAAGTGTGCTGTATGGGAAGTGGAATAATGTTTGCCTGTAGATGGAAACGTTTACTGACGTCGCTCCGCATTAAATATTAATTCTTCGCTAATTTAGGTACGTAGCGACCGCTAGGGCAGGGAAAAACACGCGGCCGATTCGATCCCGTGCTCGTGAAACAGCGGCAAAAATCCCGTAACCAGTTAAGTTCATGCATACGCCGCGCATACAGTATCCCTCTCTTTAATTTGCGATAATTCGCCGTTTTTACGGCGGAGATTGCAAAGCCACCGTGATATATTACAGCCGTTGTTTGCCAGCCCGTGGAAATATCAATTAATTTTGCAAAAACGATAGAAGCTCCGCGTGAAAGCGGAACAGCAGAAGCAAATGGCATGGCTCTCTTCATACCGCCGATAATTCGCCATTTCGAACGTGTCTCGTTACATATTCGGGACCAAACCCTGCCGAAAATAACCGGCCACACGCGAAGCATTAATTAAACCGCCGAAAAGTTGCCGCTCCTCGCGCGCACCAAACATATTTCGCTGGAAACCCAGGTATAGAAAAGCGAATTTTCTATGGCACCTTGTTTTCCACAAGATCAACGGGATCCCTGGAATTAAATGGCTACTCAATAATTGAAAAACGTGGCGGTAACGATCGCCAAAGCACGGACTCGCGTTCGGGGGGTCGCGCAGAGAAATCCCCGCGAATCAGTCGGGCGCGCTCGCGAGTCGTGTTACGCGCTTCGATAGAGTCAAAACAAACGGGACAAAAAAAAAAACACGACGGGGTAAACAAAGGAGGAAACGAGAAAGAAGGTAACAAACAACAAAATCGAACTTTTTAGAGGGGAACAATTGATACGGTTTCGCGCGACAAAGTTCGATGTTACGCGAATTCCCAGCCGTAGCAAAGTGGCGCGTCGCTTAATGGCCATCGAGGACGGGAAAAAGTAATGGCGCCCTTTTCAATTACCGTCACAAAGGGAATAAAGGTGAAAAATGTTTACGAGAACACGGGCCGCGCCGGCCCGTTGAAAAATTCATAACGTTTTAGTTAACAATTTATATATCCCCGATGCCCGGCGACAAACGCGCTCCCTGGCCGGCGAACGGTAATTGCTTTATTTGCGCGGACGCGCGCCGGAGGAAGTCGCGCGCGTGCCCCGTCATCCATAAGTGGAGAATTTTAATTGGCCTAGGACCATCCAATTAATTTCACTTCGATGTTTGGAAGGTCGACACGCGACGCGATTATCAATGGCCCCAACTGTGCTTGGAAATATTAGGCTACCTTCGATCTCTGACGAATCGATCGTACTCGACGTTTCAGAGGGTGCTCTCCACCCTGCAAGGATACTTTTCTGTGTTTAGAATTTAAAATCTAGAACTCAAATGTACGGATAGAATTCGTTGAAGTAGGGAAGTCCGGGGCTGGCAGGCCAGTTTTTCAGTTTTTGATTTTTAATAAATTATGTGGACGAAATATCAGTAAACCGGTTAGTATGTTTAATAGGGTATACATTTGGCTATCTGATTTAATTATTAATGTTGACTCAATATGACAACCATTAAGGTATTTTAATGTTTTTCGAACACCTTTCATCATGGTCAACCAGCCCCATGATCGGGGTTAGTTGACTTACCCCATACATGTCACTCCGTTGCAGGATGGTTGCAGGAAGGTTGCGGGTAGGTTGCCGTGCAATATTGAAACGTTGCAGGTAATATTTCTGAGATGTTGCTGGAATCTTCCTATGTCCGCTACTGTGCAACATTGCACGGCAACGTACTTACAACCTTCCTGCAACGGAGTGTGTTGTATGGGACAGTATGGGGTAGGTAGACTATAGGTACAATCATTTCAGAAAATGTTATTAGCAACTTATCTCAGTGGTAATAAAGTAACACAATGTAACTAGAGTTGTTTCATTTTAAAATATTAATTTCTTTCTTTCATATTTTAATAATAAGCTGAAAATTTTGTCAACTTAAACATTAATTTAAACAAAATATAAAAATCGCTTTCTGAATAACAAAATAACAATTTAAACCTTATTAACGTTATTAGTCAACCAGCCCCGACCGATCATTTTGACTTCAATAATGTATATAACCTTCAATTTTTTATATATAAACAAAAATTGTTATATATAAAAAAAGTCCCTTAACATTTATTCTATTGTAACTATATAGAGCGTGAAAAAATAAAATCAATAAAAAAAAATATTTACTTACGTACTGAATTTTTCGACAAACGCTGATAACTGTTAAAAACGTGCGATCGCGAGGTCGGATACAAATGCATGGCATAGTAGAAGTGACTTTTTTCTACAGTAAATCTTTCCGCCGTAGAGTATGTGTCGGTGTGAAATTATTAACAATTAGTCAACCTAACCCTTGAAACAACCAGCCCCGGTCTTCTCCTTCGGTCATTGTCCTTCTATGAATCTTCATCGCGTGTCCGCGCGTGGTGCACAAAGTTCCACTCCTACAGGTCCGTTAAAAACGGACAAGCCTCCGCGGCAAAGTTCAGGTTTAACCCAGCACCATCGAATTAAGAAACGGTCGCGCGAATTCTAAGAAGCCCTCTCGCGTAATTATTGAGCCTGCCGTAACGCATACCTAATCCCTTCTTGACGCAGAGGGACCCGGGACAAAGAGCGCGTAGAAGGCGGAGCTAGAAAAGAACAGGTCGGGGAGCCGCGGTTAAGTAAATCTTTTAGCTCTCGAGGAGCCGCAAGAATTCCGCTGGTCGTGGCTGGGGAGCCACAATTTCCTCGGGAGGCTGAAAATAAAAGAAGCCGGCGCGTCGTTGTTACGGAAAAGGATCCGTAGGACCAGCCACCGGGGGCTGGCCACCCCCGGAGAAAGAGCGTAGCGTTAGGGGGGAGGGGACGTGACTTTTCTGGCCGCAGAGACGCAACGATTTACGTAGGACAATTTTCGCGTTCGCTTAATGGCTGGCGAAGGTAGCAAGAATGGCCCCGGCAGGAAAGTTGCGCGAAACGAGCCACGGTAATGGCCAGCTTCGTCGTTGGAAAGCTCAAGCTCCGTGGGCCGCGTTTGATGTGGTCGCCTCAATGGGACTCCACATACGTCACTCGAAGACTCCCGTTTACCGTGGCGCATCCCACCAGGAACAGGAGCTTACCTGGCCTCGGAGCACTTTGATGCTATCCGACAGAGGGAAGGTTTGTTAGAACCGAGCCACTCGTTTGATGTGGCCGGCCATATTTGCCGTGAAATTGAACGTGCCAGGTGAGGGGGAGGCTGCCGGTTTTTCCGGAGGGGGGGCGTCCCGCAGCAACATCACTGGCTGGGATGTCTACGATGTTTGGAAGCTGTGACAAATAATCTCCTGATCGTACCATTCCGAGAATTCCATCGAATGCAGAAAATGCAATCAGAGTGGAGGGTGAAGGTGAATGTTCTAGTACCTGCGGCGTAATTGCAACGGTCGTCTAGCTATTACAGAGGCAGCTAATCACCCGTCGTCGTTATTTTATACAGTATCTCGTGGCGTGGAGGTGGGGGGTAGTTAAATGGGCGAGATTGCCTGCTTCCGTTGCTTGCCTCCGCTTATTTGCCAGATCGAGGGCGAGTATGAGGAGTTTACGCGAAAAACTTGGCGCAATCGTCCCGGAGAATTATAGGGGAGCGGATCTACGAGCCGGAGTGCTGGTCGGTACGACTTTCGGAACGCGAGCTGGGTCGTAATTCGAAAGAAACAATAATCGTTACCGTGCATCCGGCGAGGCTAATGGTGGGCGTTTTTATGCGGCGTAATCGCGCCGCCGGCGAGAAATGAAATACACCTTCAGCCGCGATCCAGAAAAGGCGTCACGAATTCACGATCGCGATAAACGGGAAAGGGATCCCGTCGTAACGTATCGTCCGCCGGGTGCACTGCCGGGGGTGGCTCGTCGTTGACACGGATTTAAAAGTGTTTATGGGCTGGTGACACAGCGAGCTCCTCGCCTCGACGTTCTTATTCAGATATCTGTGTCAGCGAATGCGTGTCTCTCCTTCGCCGACAGCACGGATTCACCGTGAAACCGTTATAGTTATCGTTGAATTACCCAAGATAAACTTATGGCAAATTCAATCTCTTCGCTGGGGATTTATTCTAAAATAGAAAAGAAGTTGTAGGAGTAGAAACGTTTGACATTGGTTTCACTGTGGCAAAGCTTTCCGGCGCTGAGCTTTCGGGGTCAGACTTTTTCAGCATTCAACTTTCGAGATCGGCGCTCTTTGGTCTTCTGCCTTCGAGTCGGAAGCCTTTTGACATCGAGTTACCGAGATGAGAGGTAGATATATATTTGAAGTAGGATCTTCAAGGTGAGAGCCTTTCAACTTCGACTTTTCGGGGTTAGAGCTTTGCAACCTTGATTTTTCGACGTCAGAGTTTGCCTCAGGTTGAACTTCCAGGTTCAAAGGTCCCTAGAGCACTCGTGGTCGGTATCTTTTAACCTCGCTCTTTCAAAATCTCCACTTCTTTAGCCGAGCTTTAAATATCAAACGTGTGCCGTGTAAGCTCATTTTGTTTTAATGCGGAACTACCTCCACAAATCTAATCCCTTCCGTAGCTCAAGACCGCGAAGCAGCGAAGCATTAAGCACCCTTCCCCGTTAAAGATTTTTTCTGATGAAAATCACACGGGGCCATTCATTCCCCCGCTTTTCCGAGGGGAAACGGAAAAACAGTCTTGCTCCGCGTAGATAAAGTAACGCTAGACACGCCGTGTTATCGTTTCAAGCTTCCCGCCACCGAATGCAATCAAATATAGAGACTTATCGGGGATTCGTACAGCTCCATCGAGTCCAAAGATTTTTAATTAATACCTTTTATCGAGTCAGGAGTGGATTGCGTGCACGCGAAGCGCGGGCACGTAACGAAATACCGTTTGCCTGGGAAACCGCGGAGATATCGAATTCCCGGAGAAATAATATGAGCCAGGGCGAGCTGCGGTCCGTGTTATTATTGAATTATGAACCCGCTTTTCCTCTATGCCACGCACAATATCGCAGTGGAACGTAACTGAATAACACCCCTCGCAAGAATAACAGTCGCTATTCTCTAGCGTTCTACGCGGGATCCCGGACAGAACGCGTTTCGAACTTGCGGGGGATTCTTTATAAAGTACAATTACCATTTCAAACCCTTGGACTTTCACTCTTTCGAGCTAATAAGTCGGTAGCAATTCACCACGTCAAATAAGTGGGCGGAATCTCTCCTAAATAGTTGAAGGGTCGATGAGCATTGCAATTTTAAAGGGGAGTGCCATCTTGGACGCGTGAAAATCATAGGTTTATTTAGCAATTTTTTCCTTTTAAATAATATTATGAATAGAAAATCTGGATTAGGAAATTTTATTTAATCTTCGAGAGAGGTATAACAAAAATACCATTAATCAGAATTCCTACTGAGTTCATTACCTAAAACAAAAAAAATTGTTAAACAAACCTATGATTTTCATGCGATCGTTGCAGAGATGGGCAAAATTTTTATATTTAAATAAAATTTCGAATAGTTCGTTAACCCGAATTAACTTTAACCAACACATGACAAATATTTTTTTTACCTTCTATTCGTTATTTAAAATTTTATTTAAATAAAAAAATTTCCCACCTCTGGTTCAAGGTGGCACCCTCTTAAAGGAAGTCCCCAAAATATATTACCTATGATATAAAGGACCGTCCACGCGCGTTTAAAAGCGGAGTGGCTCGTGCAGGAAACGAGGGAGCCAAAGAAGGGCGAGGAAATGATTCGCGACGAAGACAAAACGGGAGGAAGGTTCTCGGGGCCCTTCGATACATGACGCCGTGGTTCCAGGCTATTAGCCATCGAAAAAGAGGGGGGGGGGGGGGGGGGCATTTGTAATAAAAAGCCATAAACCGCGCGGTGAAGGGAGAGAAATACCACTGCAATTCGGACGAAACGGAAGCCAACCTGCCGGGGGGGGGGGCGCACAATGGCCGACGAAGGGGCGATTTCGAGCCCCACCAGCCGAGTGGTGACACAGGTATAATAATCGGAACCGGTTGGTTACCCCCGTGGACGGTTAAGTGGCCACAGATGGCTGAACGATGCCACCTCGACGCGTTCGCAGGCCAAATGATTCACGCTCGCGGAAGGTTCGACGGACTTAATTAAGCGGAACCACTTGCGTCCACGCGATCCACGGACGATCGCCACTTCCGTGTCTGCGGGGGGGGGGGGGGCCATTGTGATACAGGGGATGCAGGAACGTCTCTTTTTTGCGAACGACGTGTCACTTAGTGCCTGCGGTACTATCCACGCTTGTGGCAATGATCGTCCCCCTTGTATTCATTGGTAGAACCATATGACACGCAAGTTTAAACTGACAAAGCACCTCGGGGAAAGAAGTATTAGGGGCTAAAAGCACAAAGGTGTTTCGTTTAAACTCGTTTTGCCTCATAAACCCAAGTCATTACTATCTATTCCCCACGCTAGGGAGTTTGGATGCCAATGGGGAGAAGAAAGGGGACACGGACAGAGTATATCGCGGGGGAAACAATAGATAATTTGCATGGCCCCTAATGAGAATGCAGCCGATTCGACCTGAATCAGAAGAAGTTCATTTCGTTGCCACATATTGAACGATAAGCCGCGCCGTGCAAATTGCATTCCCGGGTCGGTGTTACCGCGGGATTTAATTGTATCGCTTCATAATGCGCTTTGTTTAAAACGAGAAGCTATCGGTACGCATATTTCCCGAGGAAATCCGTTGTTGCAGATCGCAGCGCGACACTCCGCCCTGTCCCCGCTGCGCCCGGCCCCGCTAGCGGACAATAACTCTAAAGAGTGTAAGCCGCCGCGATAACGAGTATCGATCAATTAAAGCAACCCGGGTGACACTTAAATATCCACCCCCGCGTACCCGTAATCGGCCGGCGGCGAACTCCATTTCGCGTAATGAGAATTTAATAGCCGCGCGGAATCGTTACGAACGGCGATTCCGCGCGGACGGTGCGGCTTTTGCGGGGCGATACGCCCGGCGATCGGCCGGCGGGGCGCAGCGCGGAGGGTCCCAGTGGCCGCATTAAATCCGGAACTTTGCGCTCCTTGGGAACTTTGCGCCGCGGAAAATTACGGTAAAAAGAAACACACGGTTGGGAATGAACTCGGAACGGTTTTCGCCGTGACGGAAGCAACGATTCCTTCGAGCAAACCCCCTTACGCGTCGAGTAAATATTCATAAGCTGAAGGTCCAATTTCAACTTCTCCGGGTTCCAGGGGGGCCGCCTAGAAATCCGCCCAATGTATTCGCTAATATACTTTGCACGAATGACTCGAAGATAATTGCGAGACGTTGATCGAGACCCTTAAGGGACGACACTCGGGATTGGTGCGCTCCCGCTGCCTTCGAGGATAATAACTGACCATCGCGTCTCCTCTTATCGCGTTATCTACTTTCCCATTACACGTTCTTTCCGCGTGCTATTGTTATTGTCGCTACTTAACGCCGCGTCCCGGCGGCCCCTCTTTTCCGCTACTTTGCCTCTCGCAGTTCCCAACCCTTGGAGTCGCGCTTTTATTGCCCCGCGCGAAATTCGATGCCGTTCGTCCTCGATTCCCTGCTGCACACTTCTCCTCCTTCTTCGTTAATTTTCTTCGCTCCCTTGGCATCCGTTGATCGAGGGGTGCTGGCACGTTCTCTTGAGAGGACGATCTTGCTCTTCTCTTCCGGAACAATTGGAGGAATTGTGTCACGATCTGCTGTAATCACTGCTGTAATCTTTACTGCACTTGTACTCGCTGGCTCGTTCCGGAATCGCTTTGTCTTGGATCGTTCGCAATAACGGCCCCTTCGAATCGCCTGCAACCCTTACAAGCTGTGCCACCTTCAATATCTTCGAGGCTAGCTGCAACGAGTCCCATAAGTTTTTAGAAAAATAACGCTTGATGGAGCAAAACAGCCAACGCCGCAATCAAATTTCACGGGATCAATTTTACCCATCGCGCGCCATTGGAAGATGAACGAACTCACGGGTGGATAGGTCCCCGTTAAAAGACATGGACGAAAGCAGAAATTGGTGTATCCATTAGATAAATGGATGTGACGTGAGCCAGAAGAATGGACGAACGAGGGACACCGGGGGACACGGAATATGGACGTTGACTGTTCCATTGTACGGCGTGCCGCGAGAAATTTGAAGTTTCGAGGCAGCGGAGCTACAGCAGGGTTGGTTGGTGCTGGTGTCGGCGGCGGCCGCACCCCACCCGGTCCCCACGATCGTCTTCCCCATTTATGTGTCACCGATTCGCATCGCTAAATTGCGGCGATTCGTTCCGCACATGTGTCCAGATCCCGGCGGGCCCCCTGTACCGTGAAAGCTACTTAACGCGATGATCGATACCCTGCCGATTCAATCCGTGAAACGCGATACATCATGGGAAGGATTCGGCACGGCAGAAGAAGTTAATCCATCGTGACGGAAGTTGTTTCGCGTGCCCTCCTCGCGGACCGATATCCTTGGAATTAAACCCCAGAATTCTTGGTGAAAATCGTGGCTCTCGCACCTCCATTTTCCGCGGCGCGGCTCGTGCATTTTTCAGCGCGAGAGGGAGCTAATTAACAACTCCGCGGAACTTGCAAAAATACGGGCTGACTCTGGGAGAACTTCGGAAGCTGATTAATAATTTCTGGATCGTGTCTTCGTATCCAGCTCTGGTGTTTGTGAGAAATTGGCTAAGGTGGATGGTGTCGGTGGCGTTATCGAGTGGCAAACATCAGCCTCTACGGAAAAACGCAATCGTATCACGGCAGTCTGCGGCCTGGCAGAAAATAATTCACGTCTCGCGGGGGCCCTTGGCTGAAATTACCACGCCAGGCCGAAGTATTAAACTTGTTAAGATATTTAGAGCCCTATGGAGATTCGCTGCGTGAATTACGGGCGGTAAGCGCGCGGAAGCCTGCGTAAAATTTCAAGACGTCGCGGGGTGAACTTGATAAAAGCTCCGTAGGACGGCGGAGAGCGAGTCTCGCCGCGAAAAATGGCTGTCGCCTCGGTGAGGGATTTCCCTGTTTCGTTATTTAGAAAAGGAGGCGCGAGCCTGGTTGCAGCTCCTACGCATTGAAATTCTGGTAGACAAATTGCGGGTGAGAAAAGAATACTTCCTGGTCAAGAATTAAAAGAACTTCTTTCTCAAGATAAAAGTCTTCGGTAAATAAAACTCGAAAATAGTACATAGGGAATGCTTGAGTCTTTTCCTGGAGCAAATGAAATGCAAATAACAAAAAGAATCGTGGGGGTGAGTTAAGAAGCTTTCTTGACGGAGGAAGGGAAAGCAATTTTCATAATATTCTGAAAGGAGTTCCAGCAACTACTTGCCTCGCTATTCTGACGAGTCGGAATCATTTTTTACGCGACCACTTGAGAGACTTCCTTTCGAAAGTGTCACGCGGATCCGCAAGATGTATCGAGTAATATTTTTTCCAGCGATATCGCCGCGGAAGCTGGTCCTTCGCAGGGACCCTTCAGCAGCGCTGCGGCGTTCGATAGGAATGTTGCTGGAAGAAGGTGATTCGAGCGGAAAATAAAGAGCATTTGTCCGACGCTCGTCGCGATCCGGCTGAAACGTGACTATGTTTATGGAGGAATCCCGGTTCCACGACGGAAATAGGGTGTTGGGCGAAACTCCGTGGACAGGATGGTGATGGACCTTATTTCCCAGCGTATCTCTTCCCTCGCCCTGGTATCAGTGAGAACAGAAAAGGTTGCGAGGGAAAGGATAACGGACGTAGTTCGATAAAGAAATTCGCGGTGGCTATGGATTTCTCTCTACGCGGGATAAAGTGGAGCAGCGGGGACCGGAGCCGCGGGGGTGGCTGGAAAAAAGGAATCGAATAATCTAATAACGCGTAGACAACGATGAAAATCTAAAGGAAACTGTACAGCCGAGTTATCTCCTTTTTGAGCGCGCTCTTGCCGCGCCCGGTTATGGGAACCGAGGCAATAAGAATTCGAACGGGTTAGAAGAAGCAAATTGAAAAATTTAATAGAGTATCCGAGAACGGTGCAGAGGATGATACAGTTTGCCTCTTGGAATTCCGTTTCGCGGGACGCAGGCACCGTTGCGTTTGCCTCTTTTGCTTGCCGGAGTGAAACTGAAGGAAATCAAAGCACTGGGGTATTACTTCTGCGACCAGTGCATTCTCTCTGGTCCATACTCTGCTGGAACTTTGGAAATCTCACTGTTTTTCAGTGTTTCAACAAACTTACTCACGTTCTACCTCAGTCGGTATCAATGTTTCCATTCTGAGACGCGTAATCCAAATTTTCAAACATCAAACCACTCCAAGCATCCAAGCATCCGTCTGCCGGCAGAATCGTCTCCGCACCCTCGAGCCAGCCAGCCGCCCCGCAGCCGCGAATTCTTTCATCCCCCGGCGACGGATCGTCGGTAATCGACGCGAGCCGCGACGTGCCAAACGCACCTCGCGCCCCTCGATGGGAACGCCGCCCCCGAAGGTTAATCAATTCCAGACGCGGCGGCGTTTCCGCAGACTTAATTCCTGGGTACGGTGTGCAGCAACCCTAGGCAGCCTTTCCCATTATTATGCCGACGTACGGGGGGTGGAGGGCGCACCACAAGGGAGTCTGACGCCGCGAGCTGCCTTCCAAGGACGACGCAAGACCGTGCGCGCTCCCGTGGCTCTCCTCTTGTTTCCTCCCCCGCCGCCGCAGCCCCCAGCCTTCCCTTCAGATTCGCCTCCTTCTATTTCCGTGGCTGGGCTTCGTTGCGGCAACTTTGTTCTCCGGAGAAATTCCCCGTAGCGCTATCTACATATTTGATGTCGCCTCGTCCACTCCGCTAATGCTTCTCGTTAGAAACTTACCGCTTACCCGCGGACCTACGACCCGTGTGGTTTCCATCCATCCCTCTCTCTCAACCCCTGCTCTCTTCCGCCTCGCGCGTTTAGACGGTCCCTCTCTTTCTTCCCCCTTCTGGCCAGGGGTCTGTTCCTTCCTTCTGGTCGCGGGGACTTCGGGGCTCCATTGTCCGCGTCGCTTCCCGGTCACCCATCCTCGGAGGGTACGCGGGGTCAAAGCAGCAGGCTTTAACGCGGCACGGTGGATCCCCGACGATACGCCGAGGGAGGATAGAGTTTGCCGCGGAAAGTTGTCGACCGTGTTCACTGGGAAGATGGGGCTGATTCCGGGCGACGGATGCTGCGGGGTTGCAAAGCAGCCGGGGTGATTGTCGACGCGCTTATTCGGGTCGTGGAGTTTCTGGGACATCGATTGAAGGAAAAATGTGGCATTCGGAGCTTGCATTGCCTGAGAACTGTATTATTTATATTACGTCTTTATTGCGTCTACATATATACATACATATAGCCTATATTTACAGGCAGCTACTGTTTCCACAGTACCACGGCCGTCTGTAGTATGTACAGGACGGAACATAGTGAATGAACGGTGTCATCAGTCCTATTTGAATTTTTCTGAAGCCTTTCGCGCGTTATGTCACGGTGTGGTTCTTGTACCGGTCGGAATATAGTCATCGGACTGCTGGTTGTCCGAAACGCGGTGTTGCAACATCGTAGTGTCCGGCCTGTACTACAGACGGCCATGACAATACCGATATATCTGACCATTAACATAAGACTAAGTTGAGTATAGACTGAAACTAAAGCTAAGGATATTGATTAACCCGCCGGCAGTCGTGCCTAAAAGTTTTACACGAGCGGGCGCGTCGTGTACTCCGTACACGGGGGCCTGTTTTGGCTGAAAAACCGTTTTACCGTGATGTATTCTACCCAGCACCCCTATGTATTCTTCCAGCGGACATTTTTGCATCATGCTACGTACTTGTCAGGTTCAAATTCAGTTTGGAAGTGTCTGTGATTGAATGAAAACAAAAGTATGCCGCGTATCCTGCCGGCGAGCGCGTCCGTGTACTCACAAGTTTCCCAGGTGTCCGCCTCCGATTGCTTTGGATTTTGAATATGTTTTAGACAAAAAAATAAGGAACAGTTTTTTTTTATTGTTGTGTGTTTGCATGTTTAGGGGGTGAAACCACCCCTGAAAGGTTTTCAGGTGTTCGCTTCCGATTGTTCTGGTTTTTGGATATGTTTTAGAGGCCCGAAAAATAAGATATTCGTGTTTCTTTATTTTGGCCTGTCTGCATGTTTAGGGGTGAAACCACCTCTCAAAACCTTTGAAGTGTTCGCCTCCGATTGTTTTGGTTTTTCGATATGCTTTAGAGGCCCGAAAAATAAGATATTCGTGTTTCTTTATTTTGGCCAGTTTGCATGTTCAGGGGGTGAAAGCATCCCTCAAAGTTATAAGATTTTCATGTGATCATCTCCGATTGCTTTGGTTGTTGGATATGTTTTTCCATATGAAATTTCACTCAACACAATTTTGTACCCCCTTGTGAACTTTGAGGGGTGGTTTCACCCCCTAAACATGCAAACGGGTCGAAATAAAAAGACACGTATTTCTTATTTTTCGGTCCTCTAAAACATATCCAAAAACAAGAACAATCGGAGACGAACACCTGAAAACCTTTGAGGGGTGGTTTCACCCCCTAAACATGCAAACAAGCCAAAATAAAAAAAAACAGGTATATCGTATTTTTCGGTCAAACTTATCATCTAAAAATGGACCTCCGTGTTCAGCACATTTGAAGGAGGAATCAGATTGAATTGAACGAACATTAACAGGAAGAGAGTTATAAAATGATGCAGAAGTGTATGAGAAAGAGGCCTGAAATTTGGCGGCATGATGAGAAGGGATGGACAGTGCTGATTGGATTCAAGGCGCAGTACTATGCGCCAAAAAGTTCTACATAATTAGAGAAAAGTGAACACCCCCGGAATTAAGCGGACGTGAATTTTAGTCGATTTAAGCTCATCGCAGTAAGTCGTCATCAGCGCAGCAATTTTCCACGCGTGTCTATCATCGATCTCCCTACCCTCTGCTTTATCAAAGCGCGCAGGTAACGAGACACAGCGGTGGGGAAAATGATCCCCGTGTAACGTTACGCGGGTGCACGGCCAGGCTAAAAAGTGCAGGCACTCGGGGACGATTTCAATTCCGTCCAATCGAGCATGAAGCGGATCAGTTTACCGTGCATCGGCCGGTGCAAATAATTCTGCCCCCGTGCATTACGAAAAATATTGCTCGGTGACGTCGGCCGTCACTCGTCGACGTTTATCGGGCCGCGAAACGGGAACGGTATCGCAATATTAACGAGCCCGTTAATCGAAAACATCCACATCAGGGAGGTTGAGCGGGCACATCCGTCGTGATGAATTATTTTTACCGCCGATCTCGAAGGCGTATTTATCGACTCATGAAACGGAGTAGCCAGGTAGAAATGGTCCAATGGACTGCGCTCACACATGAACGAATCCTCGAGATCCTTTCAGCTACTTGTATTCTCTTTATGTACCTATATCCACGCAAATACGTTCTTGCTACTCGTGACTAACGAGTGCCTCCTCGATAAACGGTTAAACGAACGAAGGAATGCAGGTGGTTCGAACCGTACAACGTCCCGCGAACTCGCGGATCAATGTGTAGTTAAATACTCGGGTGCAACGTTTGCCCAGGCAACCGGGCTTTCATTTTTAACGACCCCGCCGTCGTGTCGGCTTCGGTGACGGCTGGATCGCGTTAAAATGCAAACAAAATCACGGGAAAAGTGGGGCTCCGGGCAAAGCGGACACGTCGGGAGCACGAGGACACGGAATTCCTGGAATCGCCTGGCCGCGGCTGCTTTACATATTAACTAATTCCGCTATCTGGCCCAGGCAACTTTGGATTAGACGATTCCCCAGTTAGTAATACCGCTCGTAACGCGAGGCGACGTTCAGGGCTGATTGCGACCCATCCCTGGGAAATAATCGCCATTATCATTCGCTAACGGGTCGAAATGGTAAAACTGCTCCATCGCTCCGTCTCCCTTTTCTGATTCTAGAAATAATATAGTAGTTTCGTCTCACTCTTCCGTATCACCCTAAAGGTTCATCGAAATTGTCCCACAAGTAGTACAGCCAAAGATCAAGTCGTCCATCGAGAACCCCAGAGAAACTTCCAGTCGTCCAATAATTGTACCGAAGTGTGTTAGAGGGACGTCTCAATGGGTGAGGATCGCCTACCTGTTTCTGGCGCCAGGAAAAGTTCCATGGATCCTCGAGCACAGGGACGCCTCCCTTAACACCGACCCGAGTCGTCGAAAACTCGGTCGAACGGCGTGCGAGGATTCCCTCGCAATTAACGGGGCTTCGCGCGGGCGGACGTGAAAAGTGTTCGCGAAGGGTGTCGAAAGCGTGGAGGGGAGGATACACGGACGGTGGAAGGGCGACGCAAGGGGGGTGGGGGGAGATAGCGAAGGGGATAGGCCAAGTGGCTGGTACCACGCGCTGAATCAAACTAAGCGTAACGTTTTGGGGTTGAGCGCGAGGGGCGAAGTGTAACGAGAGTAAAGCCAGCCGGGGAAAGGGATGAAGGGGGATAGAGAGGGCGAGACACGGGGAATCGGCGGAGTATGGGGCTCCAGGAAAAGGGATGCTCCTCTCAGCAGCTTCCCCCGTAAGACGAGGCAAAGCTGGGGGGATGAAAACAGGCTGGCAAGGGAGGTCGGGAAAGACGCTGGAACACGGCGGAAGACGAGGGAAACTTTCGGTACATCTCGCCACGTCGTCGATCTACCACCCCTACGCCCGAACAGAGCCGAGCCTTGAAGCGAACGAAGCCCGACGCGTCAGCCGCGCCTCCACTTAACGGAATGGAATTTGTCAACGCTTCCCTGGCCGTCAAATAAAATTCAAATGGGACGAGGGTCAACAGATCCAAGCGACTTGTGTTCTCCAGACCCCTAACCACCCCGCAACTCTCGGCCCCTCTAACGACTAATTTTCACCCCCACGGAGCTGTGATCTGAAAGATCTTTTGGTGTCTTCGGCTCGGTGAAAGTGGTCGAGTGGGAAGGAAGCGTAACAAGGGAAGTGCGCTGGAAGGACGCGTCCCATCGTGTCGTGCTTTAACTTTGTCGTAATTAGACATAGCTTCCTAATTCCAGACAATACTTAGCGCAGCGTAATCCGTTAATACGAAATTAGCAGGAATTTCCGCGGCACTTGCCTCCGCTTGAAAGTGGAGAAATCATTTTTCAAGTGTGTATTATTTTTTATAATTAAATGCCTCGGTGCACGGGCGGATTAAAGGCTCTCCTCTTTGTTAGATAATCGCTTTGAAGAAAGGGACGCGGAGCCGTGCAGTTATCTGCTAGGCTTCTTCCGGGGGAACAGAAATTTTAATTAGTAGGTAGACGTCTTTAGATCCAAGCAACCAGGTCGGGACTATTAATTTCCCTCTCATCCACCCTCTCCCAATAGACGTTTAACCTTTCGTTCTCTCGACAAACAAGCTGTTCTTCCTTCGGGGCACCTTGTTCTTTCCTGCGCGTATCCCGATACGACAATTTATCCACCGTCCCTGCCCCCGCCATTCGTCAATTATCATTCTCTAGTATCGTGAAGTATTCACGGCAGAGCGTCACGCGTCACCCAGAACTACCCCCCGTGAGATTCGTCGAGGAGCGAAACGATAATTAATTGCCGTCCCGCTGCTAATCGCGCCAGACTTCGCGCATACGTTCCGAAGAGCGCCACAGGCTGGTATAAAAGTAGAGCGAACTTCGCTAGGGGTTGTTAAAGCTTCCCCCCATTAAAAGGGCCAGAATAATCGCCGAGTTAAAAATCCTCGTACCCGGCGCTATGAACTAAGTACAACTCCCGGGCACGATAATTAATCCAGGGGACGGGGAAACGGGGCACGGGAAGTCGGTCAGGGAACAGCGAACGTCGAACCATATATTTCGGATCATTTTCAACTTCCCTTCGATCCCCCCCTTCTGCCCGATCCCCCTCCGTGCTTTTTCTTTCTCACGGTACAAGCTTCCTTCTGTAGAGAAAGATCGATCGGAATATTCCATAGAATCCTCTGTGTCCGTAGACGGTAAACTACTTTCCGACTCTTTTTGCCGTGGGTGAAAGAAGACGCTGGGCGGTTCAGAAGGAGAGTCCAGGAAGCCGCATTCAAACCGGGGATATATAGATCCCCGGGCTCTTTGGCATCGGGGGAAACTAACGAGAGGGCATTCCAGGACTTGGCTTAAGGAAGTTTATTTTCTTAATACCCGGGGCCCCGTGCATCATTCTTCTGGCCGTAGTCGCGAGCGCATTCAGAAGCTTCATTAAGGGTGAGCGCCATTCAGAGGCCATTTGATTCCTCTGGAAGCGAACTCACGTGACCAACCCCCCACCCCCAGGTCTGTGCCGTACGTTTCAGAGTATCGGGGTCTCTTTAGAATCTTTCGCGGACCGTATAACTTCGCCCGGGATGATTTTATATCAGGCGAGGTTCTCGCAGGAGCTGGGAAAAAGGGAAGGAAATTCTTGCAGAATTATTTTGTAGAGGGGCAGCGAGGATGGGGGCGAGCTGAAAAGTCTAAAAAGAGTCGGAATATTGCTAGAACAAGTACCGAGGCGCATTTTTTGCTCCAGAATTCTTGAACTTTAGTGGACCGTTCGAAATTCTCGGAGGCAGTAGATTTACCCCCCACTGGTCAGACCAGGAATCTTTAACGATCACAGTGTTCCCACTCCTTCCCAGATTCGTTAGAAATCTGAAACCCTCTGTGGTTCGAGACAGGGGAGCTCGTTATCTAAACTACACTTTCAATCTTTCCGCGATGCTGCAAGTAATCAATAAGTCCCTCTCCACAATTAGCAGACCCCCAGCAGCCGTTTAACGCCATTCGCGCAGTCAGTTAAAACATCTCCATCACAGAGAATAAGGATTATCCAGCTATTTCCCTTAATCTTCAGCTTCGTAGTGCCCCGGCAGGAGGAAGCCGGTGCGCCGTGAGTCCCGTTTAAAAGAGAAATAGGGAAAGGTAACAGTCATTAGCCCCGCGCTTTCAATACACTGGATCCCGGAAGGGCGGAGGGAAGCTCTGCGAGGGGAAGCACAGTTTTATCATCGGCGGCGTGTCAGAGACGCGACCGGAGCGTCGGTCAAAGCGTCGTCGGCGTCGTCCGCTCCATTTAACGCTCGCCTTATTGACCTTATGCTTAATATTAACGAGGCGGCGCGGTCGACCACCCGGGGACACGTATACACACGGCGAATACAGAGAAACGTAACTAGCCCCGAAGGCCGTTAACCTCCTCATTTGCACCGCTTTGATCCGACCCTACTTTCCACCACCCACCACCGCCACCGCGAATTCCAGTTAGTTTCCCCTCCGTTGCTCCGGCGGATCCGATCGATCCACGAAATGTGTCCCTCTATTTCACGCTGAACTAATGCGCACGGGCCGCGACACGGATATAAAACGGATCGCCCGCCGCTGGATTGATTTGCATAAATAATTGCCCACATATCATCAAGACACGGCCGGAGCTGGCTAATTAGTGCGCCCGCTTCCGCTTGCGATGGAGGCGCGTCAAGGTGATTACCGAGGGCCAGCAGGCTTTGAATCAGTCGGCTCTGGGCCGGCATCGCCGCGCCGGCTCCCGCGATACAAGCGGAATTATACCTGGCGCAGATAGGACCACGGTACACAAATCACTTTTGAATCTGCGCTTCGGAGCGCGAACTTCGAAAACGTGGCTTCGGGTGACCGCGAAGGAGATCGACGACTGGGAAGTTAATCAGTTGGCATGAAGGTCGCTGGGGCCAGAACGTTTGAAAGTATATGTCCCAAGGGAAATCGAATAGTTCTTTTAATTGCGAATAGTTCTTTGGGAATTGAGGACCTTGTCGTAAGAGGCGTGCAGCTCCAATTTTTACAGTTTTTGTCTTATGAGGTGTAATGTAGGTAATAAAAAACTCTACATCATTTGATAGATGTTTGATGCAAATCCGATAACAAATGAGTGATATATTGCAAATAAATAAAAATGGAAATTAGTATAATATTAATAAATATTAATATTAGAAATATTATTATTAAATAATATTAATATTAAGTAAATATTAATATTAAGAAATGTTAAAAAATGTTAAGTAACAGTATTATTAATACTTAATATTAAGTAACGTTGCGCAACATTGCAGGATCATTGCAGCAACATTACAGGAAAGTTGCTGCAACATTGCAGGAACGTTGCCGCAATACTGGCGCAACGTTTGCATCAACATTGTGGAAACGTTGCCAATTGTTGCCGTAACGTTGCAGAAATATTGCAGGAACGTTGCCGTGCAATATTGCAACGCAACATTGATGCAACTATGCAGCAATAATTCTATGTCCGCCCCGTACAATGTTGCACGGCAACCTCGCAGCAACGTTACATCGGCATTGCGCTGCAACCATCCAACACTACAAGGTTACTGCAACGATCCTGCAACGATGCCGCTACGAAGTGTGCTGTATGGGAGGACGCTTTTCGCGATCCTCGTCGGGAGATTCGCTCGCAACGTTTAGATCTGATCAATCGACGTGGCTTTTGCACGCTCCGCGAGCGTTGCCGCGATAATCGGCTCAGTTCCCCAAACAGGAAGGGGCAGGCGACAGAGGAGCGTTCTCGTTTTCTCCGAACGGTGCCGCGCGGCACAAAGGAGACACAGATTGCGGGGAATAAAAGGGGAAGACACTTTCATTACGCGAAATGTATCTCGCGCTACGAGACTGCGTCAGGGGAGGGGGATGACTGACAATGCAAGAGATGAACGGGAAGGCGCAAATCGCCGCGGCGGAATTGCGAACGCGCGCCGATTCGTTTTAACGATCGTTAACGGAGGAGCCCGGAGCGGGATGTTACGCTTGACGATCGTTAAAACTTAACGAAATCCCCCCAGAGCGGCTGGAGAATGGGCCAGTATGTTGCCAGATGGAAAAACGTAGCCGGGATCGGGGTCAGGAGACGTTGTAATTGCGCCCTCGTTTAACGGGGCTGGGGGTTACAATAGGCTGCTCCTCTTTTTCCCTCCTCGCTCCACTTGCCATGGATTTGAGTAACAGCCGCGGACAATCGCGATCGCTTAACCAAATTGAACGATACGACGATCGGTCGAATGCGGATGAAGTAGGAGAAAAAAGAAGCTTTGGATTCGTTAGTAAAACAAGCGATCAGTGAAAAACTGCGATATAAGTCAGACAGGCTGAGTTTTCGTAGGCTACTCCACTGAAAGGACCTTCCTACTTCATAAGGAAGGGGGGGGGGGGCTAAGCCGTTTTTGAGAATTTTTTTCAGGAATAATTTACAGTTTTCATAGAAAAGTTTTATTACCTACCTTTAGCACCATGTCTTAAGAGACTATAAAAAATAAATAAATAGAAAAACATGCATAAATTTTAATATATTAATTAATCTTCTAGACCCTCCACGTGCGCTGGTCGAATGTGTAACTATAGAACAGCAGGTCCGAAATCAAATTTCATTTTTTTTTTTATAAACTATATAGAGTAGATGTACCGTTTGTGGCCATTGTACCGTTTTTGGCCATGTGCATAATTATCGCGGTTTTTTAACTTGAAATTGCTTGTAGACACATAATTATGTGTAGAATTTCAAACCCTAAATATTTTGTTTAGTATACCTACCACCAGAAATGTAAGGTTACATTTATTGCTTCCGCGAAAAGTGGCGAGTGGCCACAAACGGTGAAAAATGGATTTCTTATATTTTTTAACTTTATTAATTCTTTAACGATTTCTCTAGTTAATGGTAACTTAGACATTAATAGTAAAGATAGTGTAAAATTTAGTAAAGCTTTTGGTTTCCTGATTTGAAGTACAATTTTAAAGATAATTACGATGAAAGTCACTGAAATCCTTAAAGTGGCCACAAATGGTGCATCTACCCTAAGTGTAGTTTCCGTTACACGTACCGATTTCTTAAACAAATTATTTTTGTAAAAATGGTGCGGCTTAGAAGAAAAGTTTCGAAAATCCGCGAACAAGATGGACAGTTCTTCGAGCGTATTTCGAAAAAATCAAAGAAATTTAATAATAATTAAATCAATCAAAGAAAATTAATAATAATTAAATCAATCAAAGAAAATTAATAATAATTAATAAATCATCGCTGCTCCATGAGAATCAATCGTTTATAAACTTTTCGCCAAAATGCACGATGACCTTTACGTAATCACACACCCACCCGATTGTTTCGCAGATTTACATTCAAAAGCCATCAGCAATTTCCCTCGCGCACCAAGCAGCAAACTTCAATAATCATACATTCAATTTACAAATACAAGCTGCCCCGCGCCCCCTCGCCGTGAATACCGCGTTCCCTTAGTTGCCCGAAACCCTCGTGGCTCGAAAATGAAAATGCATCCGCGCATGCTTGTCTCGAATAAACACCGCTCCACGGTACCGCGCTGGCGTCTTCTTTCCCGGTGGCTTTCGACCCCTCCGCTCGGGCGGATACGAGGGAATCGCCTTGTTCGCGGGACTTTATGAAAGAGTATACTTCTTTCTCGGCTTGATACCGGACTGCCGTTAAATGTAACACGAACTTACGACCGCGCACGGGGGAGAACAGCTGAATCGTTGAAGTGCGTGCTGCCGTGGAAGATTTCGAAACGGTCTTCGTGGAGCATGACTAATGGAAATGGATGCTCGCCGGGGCGGATGTAAATAAATGAAACGCGTGTTGCTCGCGGATTCCCTCTCGGCGGTCTCGTTCAAGCGTGGCCCTCTTCGCCGTCGCGCAAACACGTTGAGGAAGATCTATCGCTCGATCGTCTTCGCCGGATTATTTGTCGAACGACACGCTCGCACGTGACCGCGGGCGATTTAACGGCGGCCGGTGAATCGTCCGAGGGAACGGACGCTATCTTACGACCCTATGTTTATTTCATTTGGAGCAGGGGCTCGCGATGGCGGCCGCTTCGCAATAGCCGCTTCTCCTCGCGCGTGGGGACCGTAGGAGCGGGCAGAGAGAAGAACGGAAACGGACGTCGGCCACGGGTGGCATGACACTACCCCTGTTTAATCCGAAGGTTCTCTGCTCGTCGGACAACTACAAGCCCGTACTTTGCAATTGAAAAAAGGTCGGTCCTCGCGAAATTGCCGAGACAGTCGCGTGTTTGGGAGAATTTTCCGCAGCGAAACGTGGTTGTCGCGCTAACCCTTTGGAATTGAGCCTCTGGGGCTGAGACTTTAGAGGGTCGGAAGGTAAGCCAGCTGAAAGTTTCGTGTCAGGGAACTTTCTGGTCTCGCGCGAGCGTGCGGGGGAATTGCGGCGTGGATGTCGAAACGGGTGACAGTTCGTATTAAATAGTTAGGGGAGTATACAGAATGCTTTGGAAGTATAGTTCTGGGGCAGTATTCTTTCTCGGAAGTTTTGGTGTGGCACCGCGGAGATCGTTAGCGACAGAATTTCAAGAGTCAATTTTCTACCGTAGCAGTTCACGGCGACGTGTCCACTAACGATGGCGCAACAGGACATGGAACCAAAGCGAGTGCAAGGGTCTGTCAACGTCATTGCCTTTCTGAATTTAATATCGTATAATTCCTCCGAATTTCAAATCAAAGGAATTGGACCAAATTAATTGAAAGCTAATTAATATGAGGAACAATTATCGATTCGAATACAGGAACCATCGAGGGCATTCCCACGCCCGTTTCATTTCCTCTCGCGAGCAAACCATTCCTCTTAAGGGGGTAGTGGACTGTTTCAGCTTCAGAAAATCGATTACGTTTTTTTTACTGATTTTAAAAGTCTTATCCTTTATGAAAATTTTAAACAAAATTTCATGAAGAAATTCAAATAATTGTCGAAGTTATAGCAGCGAACGTAATTGAGTGCATTTATATAACTTTGAATCCGGTTTTCTCAAAACACCATTTTCAGAAACGATGTACATCATAACTCTTGAACCAATGAATATTTTCGCTTAAAATTTTAACTGGAGCTGTAGGATTCCATTCTCTATCTGTAGAAATTCCTCATCAACATTGGATGTTTGTAAAACATTTTATACCTGATTAAAGACGATTTTTTCCGGTGAAAATGTGGAGAAAAAAAATTGATTCGTGTGTAATTTCCACAATTTTTCTTCAAATTCGTCGGCAAGTTTCCACACTGTAGATATTTGTGTATAGAATAATCACCTCAAAGCATTTTGCTCTCAGATAATTCGTTCAACTGAATCGATGTACACCGCCTGCGGCGACGCGCCGTGCAGGACTGTCTTCAACGATTAATAACTTCGACAATTTTATACATTCCGACGATTTTTTTTTTTTATAAATACTCGCAAACGTGCCCACAATAGATTGTCAAAAGCACGACTATATCGATTGTTTGGTATCAAAGTAATTCACCGCCAAAGAAACTAACGATTTTACGTGTCCAATAGTCCACTACCCCCTTAAAAGCCATCTGGATTATAAAATCCGAATGAAAGGATGCTCACGGCTCGCCGGAGGAGAGAAGAAATATGCAGTGGCCCTTTCAGTCGGCCATCAGTCGACGGGGATGTTCGTTCCATCTAAGGGTCCGTTACACCTAGAACCCCCAATAAATCCCGTAATCCGGCGTGTCACGTTAGGAATACGAATTTCTCGCGGCGGCGTCGCGACGCTGTGCCCCATCTCGCCAGAAGGATTGCACTTTTTTTATATTAGAGGGGGCGGAGAACCCGCTGGAATCCCGACCTTCCACGTGACGTAACGCAGACAAATTACGCGAGTCGACTAGCCCCCGATGTCTGCACGTGCGCGAACTCTATAATTGTCATTGTGTGCGTCCATCCGTGTGGGACCGAGGGGTGGTGGCGATCCCTCGGAGGAGGAATGAAACTAACAGCGTTTAGCTTATTTATGGTGCCATTTTTGGGATTGCCCGCTTAAACTTGCGGTCTATGATTTCGTGCGCGTGCTGAGGGCGGAGGGGGGGGGGGGGGGGAGGCTTTAAGGGCACGTTCCGAGGGGTTTGGTTATGTACGAGCGAAATCACGCGGGGCTCGATTACTGAAGGACTCGGGTTTAGCTGCGAAGATGCTTAAGTGAAATCGTTGGGGCTGGAATTGTTGCTTATGGAAATTTTCTAAGATTCTCTGAAAAAAGGCACTGGAGAATCATCATTTCCGTGACGTTGCAACGAGTGCGAGTAGGGTAATTCCGGGTGAGACGGCCTTGCGGGTGAGATGGCTCGATCACGTTTATGTTTTAGAACACTGCGATTTTCAGTTATTTTTAGTGGTATATTGCGCGTAGCTCACAAGCCGCATTAATCGTGTTTTCCGTTTGCTTTTAACTGTGAAATCAGGTAAGTTATTTGTAATATAAAAATGGATTGTGTTCGAAAATTTTCTACGTGTTCTTTGAATTATAATTTACTGATATTTTACGAAAAAGTAATTACTTCTTCTTAATGCAGTGCGTTAATATAATGTTTAGAGATTATATTCACGTTCTTGTGATGAGATATTGTCGTAGCAGTATTGAAAAAACAAGCGAGTTGGTGCTCCTTGACTCCCGGGTTAGTCGGCCCGATTTTTTCGGGGATAGTTGGCCCATCATAAAATCATGCATAATAGCTGGTAAATGTTTTTGTAGAACATGCCATCGGAATATAAACGAAAATATAATCAACGTAGGAAGTTTTGGACACACGACGCATTGTTGAAAACCGTAGAAGCAGTCCAAAATGGCAAAATGGGTGGGTTGTGGGGAGCAGTACAGCTGTACATCGAAACCCGACGACTGGGTCAGCTGTAAAAAATGGTTTTACGAAGGATGCTCAAAATTTTTGAACTTATGCAATGAGTGTCGTAAAGTTCTGTGCAAGAAAAAGAAATAATTTTTCGTTTTATTAACTTCATAACATGTATATTTTATATGGGTCATCTCACCCGGACAGTCCGGGTAAGATGGCCTTTCGCATAGGCTGCAATTTTATTTTATCTTTTTTAAATGTATGATTATTTTCTTAATTCAATTTTATATTATTTATTTAAATGTATTTCACTTTCCAAATATATTTGTGTCTTTTATAAAACCACTAAATTTACGGTGTTTTAAAAAAAGTGGGCCATCTCTCCCCGACTTACCCTATAAATAATTGAACGCCGAGGGGCGTTCAATTTTATCTCCCCCTCTAGCAGCCCGCCAATTATGGGCCAGCCTGTACTCGTGCACACGCGCGAAAGCGCCACGGGAGAATTTGCTGGCACTCACCCCGCGATGCTTCTTCCTTCCCGCGACATGTAATACACTTTTATGTCGCGTGCAAGAGGGGCAGCAACCCCCGCGGCTCCCCCATATTCCCCGACGCGATTCCGTCGATTTCATACGCTCCGAGCTTCGAAATCGTCGGCCCGCTGCTTCCTCCGAGCACCCTCGGATTTCCCCCGAAATCTCTCGCCGCGCGAAAGGAAATTCCCCCTTCGTGTGACGGGCACGGGAAGCTGTACAGTATCGCGATTTCACGGTGAAAATCCAACGAATCCCGTGACCCTAATACGTCCCCCGAACCTGATTCTCTTCCCTCTGTTTTTCTTTATGCCTCCTCCCCGTTCCCCTCTTTCCTCTCCATTTCTAGGCGCTCCGCTGTAGAAACCACGGAGCTTCCACTCCATTTTTCCATGAATCACGGAAGCTGGTTAGTTTTAATCTTGTAATATTCAGCGACGGTGCTCGGGGTGATTAATTTCCTACTTGAAGTTTGACAGGTATTACCCGGCGCGGTACAGAAATTTCAGGATCGCATGGGGATTGCAGTAAGTCCGTAATTCCGTTGCCGCTAAACTACCCCCCGAACAATCCCTTTCGGCTACCAGAAGTCTAGAACAGGAAGTATCTTCTCGGACCAGTTCTTAGTTGGGTCCCAAAGGGTCGCCAGCGATGCCTCCTCCGCTGCCGAAGAATCCTGTTTAACCACAAAGCGACCGAGATTCCCGGAAGGAAGATGCACTCTCCGTAAAAACAGTGACGAAGCCAAGCGCCGGTCCATATAAACATTATCGAGGGGTTAGCATCGACGTCTGCGTAACGGCACTACCAGACTCCAACTTGCTAAGGGGGTAATCCGACGGTGCCGTCGCAATGACCCAATTACCGCACTCGTAAAGTGCAACGGCGCGGAACGTGAGCCCCATGAAAGCCGTGAACACCCGGGAACTTTGTTAGTCCCAGTCTTTCGACACGTTAAGAGGCAACCGGGTCCGCGTCGCCGCCACTGGCGTGTCTCGTAATTAGTTGAGCCGCCGCCCCCTCCCCTTCCCCCGCCCCCCTCCTCCTCCTCCTCCTCCTCCTCCTCCTCCTCCTCCTCCTCCTCCTCCTCCTCCTCCTCCCCCCTCAATGCCCGGGGATACTTGAAATACCCTTCCCGCGCTGATAATTATTTGCGAAATTGTTAAATTAGACCGAAACCGTTCATCGCGCTCGAAACAAGTGCGCGATCGTGGGAACGAGGGTGGGAGGTGCTAATGGGCCGCCTGGCGAGCACCGATCCAACGAAAACGCCGGACGTGCACGTTGAACAGAAAATTTAATTAAATCCATGGCCAAGTAAGGCAGCGTTTCGGTATTCGAATCCGATCGCATTAATCCGATCGAGCAAGCAACCGCCCACCCACCCACCCACCCCCCCCCCCCACTCCCACAAGTAATTTAATCAATATCGCCGAACGGAATACGTTTAATGGGCTTGATGAATTTCACGCTTCCAGTTTTTACTCTTTTTTAGATGGGGGATACAAGTGAACGGCTGTTTCGGTTCTCATGGGCATGGGGGTGCGACTTGGAGTCGTATTGTTCGTGGGACACGAAACTCGGGCTCCTCCTTTGTTGCAACATTGGTATTTTGGGATTTTGAGCAGCCGCGATTTTTAGTTGATGTAGTAACGTTGCAGTGAATCTTAGGAAGATCCTTATAAAGAGAACTTCTGTATACCCAGTGGCGGATTTCACCGTTAAAGGGACCGGTAAAGCCCCCCCTTTGGGGCTTTGAGTAAGCACACCGCTTAAAAATGGTGTTATGTATAAATACAAAAATTAAAAATAAATATAGGGAAATAACAGTGCTAAAAACGAAGTATATATACAATATTACAGTACAAAAAACATAAAAGAACACAAAAAATAGGACAAAATAAAATAATTCCTGAAACAACACAAAAATATCAAAAATACTAAATAAAAACGTGGAGAAAAAGAGAGAAAACAAGAACGGTAAAGATGAGTAATGCTGAAAGAAAATTCCCTGAATTTTGGTATGTGTTCATTCGTTTAGGTCAGTAAAACTGCCATGTAGGTCAAACATTTTTACAATTCGACTACAGATTTGCAATCAGCAGTATAAAAACCCCCAGACATACTGTATTTTTTAAATTAAAAAATGTTAAAAATTTTATTACCGTTCCGGACTGGCAAAGCCCCTTTCGGAGCTCTGTGCAAGTCCTTTAATTTTGCACAACATACACGTTAAATAAATATATATATACTGTGTAAACTTTTGGGAACTGAAAACCACTATTTTTTTTAAAAAAACCAGGCCTCTAATTGTTAAGGAAAAAGGCCCAGGTGACAAACGTTGTGAGGGGCCTATTTCTTGGAGCAAATGAAGAGGCAGTTTACTAAAAACGGGATAAGTGTAGTAGTACAGAAAAAAAATATACCTATTAAGCAGAGTTGGGCACAATGTAATCTAATTATAACTTACCAATTACGATTAAAATGTAATTGTGTAGTTGATTACACATTATTTTCTGTAATCGTTAATTTAGGTGGTTGACCACAAGTTTGTCAACCACCTAAATTAACGATTACAGAAAATAATGTGTAATCAACTATACAATTCCATTTTAATCGTAATTTATAAGTTGTAATTAGATTACATTTTGCCCAACTCTGCTATTAAGTAGTGTTTGGATAAAATCATTGTTATTATAATTATAATTAAGCGTCAGTATTGCACAGCCAAAATAAGCAACTAACAAGGAGAGGTTCCCAGGTGTCCGCCTCCGATTGCTTTGAATTTTGGATATATTTTAGAGGACCGAAAAATAAGAAATACGTGTCTTTTTATTTTGGTCTGCTTAAATGTTTAGGGGGTGAAACAACCCCCAACAAAGTTCATAAGAATAGTTGGCGCCCGCCTCCGATTGCTTTGAATTTTGGATATGTTTTAGAGGATCGAAAAATAAGAAATACTTGTTTTTTTATAGCGGCCCGTTTTCATATTTAGGGGGTGAAACCACCCCCAAAGTTCATACGGGGTACAAAATTGTGTTGAGTGAAACTTGACATAAATTTAATTTGCGTCATAACTTGCTGTATGGACGATGTGCTTGTCATCAGTCACCGTTAGTAGGGGGTAACTATGAGGGGTGGTTTCCCCCTTTGAACATGCAAATAGGCCAAAATAGAAAACCATGCATTTCCTATTTTTCAGCCCTCTAAAACATATCCAAAAATCAAAGCAATCGGAGATGAACACCTGAAAATCTTATAACATTGCGGGTTAGTTTCACCTCCTAAATATGAAAACGGACCGCTATAAAAAAACACATATATCTTATTTTTCGGTACTCTAAAACATATCCAAAATTCAAAACAATCGGAGGCGGGCACCAACTATTCTAAAAACTTTGGGGGGTGGTTTCACCCCTTAAACATGCAAGCAGACCAAAATAAAAAGACACGTATTTCTTATATTTCGGTCCTCTAAAACATATCCAAAAACCAAACCCTTCGGAGAGATGAACACCTGAAAATCTTATAATTTTGGGGGTTGGTTTCACCCCCTAAACATGAAAACGGGCCGCTATAAAAAAACACGTATATATTATTTTTCGGTACTTTAAAACATATCCAAAAAATCAAAACAATCGGAGGCGGACACCTGGGAACCTCTCCTTGTAAGTATCACGACTACCTACCATAATTTTTTTTCAAGATTGGGCCCTGAGGGCTTCTGGCCATGGGCCCAAGTTGCAACTGCTCATCGTTCCCCATATATTCCTTCTTACCCAGCTTCCCTACACGACCTATATACCTACATCGACATGGATTCGTTGAAGAGAATATAGAAACCCTGCACCCGACAATGTTTCCCTAGAAATACGCCAATAACCTGTTCGGCATAATGTCCGCCTTCACCGTATTAATTAGCTGCAGCAACAACGCCCGGGGATCCGCGAAGGCGCATCGAATCGCGACTGAATTAGCAGCGCCGATATTCCCCCGCCCCGCTGGACGTTGAATAATGCACGGGCTGATATTTCATCCAATAACAAACGCCCGTTATTCTTGCTGGCTGACTGGATAGCCGGATGGCTGTTTAACCGGAAGCGCGTCTTCGTAAGTTCTCCACCTCCCCCAATACGTAGTGAACAGTTTCCCCGTGGAAGGGCCGGGCGTCTTGTATAATCGAATTCAAATCGACAGATCGCAGACACCCCGGCCACGGGGCTGTAACCCAACCTCCCCCTCTCGGACACAGTGTCCTGGATTACCCGCGGTGAAATTTATGTTTTCGCGCGGCGTGACAGCTTCTGCCGGGGACGATAACTTTCTTAAACGCGCGCACGCTGTGCACGGGCTTATCATATTTGTACGAATCCCTCGAGCTAAGCCTGACAAACGAGAGAAGGCTTCTCGTTATTGCTCGGTCCGCCTTTATCGACGCGTCGCTTTTCAAACGTGCAAGCTTCCATTCGTAGAAAAAGTCTCCAGGGGCGAGAACGAATAGCTGGTCTCTCGTTACCATTTTGCCCCGTCGGAGGAATTGATTCCCAGAGCAACGTTGATTGGACAGTGGTGCACTCAGGGTTTAATCTTTGGGGGAGCCGAGTTTAAGGGATGAAAATATTTTGAATGCAAATTCAATAAAATTCATTAGGCGATTATAAAAAATTTAGTTATAGAATTCTTATCTTAGGATCTTCCCGACTGTCTTTTCTTTTTACAAAGCTCTTGAATTACTTCAGTCCCGGTTACATTAAACTCCTTTTTTCCTTCTTCTTTGGCAGGTGCCATTTTTGCGAATTGTACAGGAAGAGCCCCTCGGTGGCGCGCCCATGTACTCAGAGAGGAGTCATCTGAAGAGCGATTAGAGTCGTATCGATAACCAACCGTCGCCCGTGTCCAATGGACTCCGTCCACGGCCTTCCCGTTTCGAGAATGATGCGTTATTAATGACACCGCGCGCGCCGGTTCGTTTGGCAAATTATACGCGCGCGAGCCGCACGGGCGCCGTCGATATTTTCACCGCAACCCGGTTGCTGGTAATAAGATAGATGGGCGTTACGTAACCCCGTAATGAACCGACGTGGCGTTAATTAAAGCATCGCGGCCCGCTAAACGCGCCGTTTTGTTTATATCCGGCGGCGCGCACGCGATCAACCGATTCCCGCCAGTTCCGGGCGCGTCAATCGAATGAGAGATCACTTTTATCGGGGCCGGTTTCAATAATAAAAGGGCGTCGCTCGGGAAACCGTCAGGCGTAATTTAACGTTATTAGGCCGCCTTGATTGATTCCCGTGCAGCCGTGTTACGGTGGTTGCTTTCAGTGACAACCGTGGCAGCGCTCGATCGAGGAAGATCGAGCTATCTGTTCCGCCTCTGTGGACAGTCCATCGATCCGCCGATGGGAAGAAGATCTCGCGGTGGTGTCTCCGCTAATTACTGCGGAACGAGCTACTAGGTTATTTAGCGGACACGTGAGGGAGAGTAGGTTGCGGTGGTGTCCGCTGGGGTGAACTCGAATAAAGATTCATTCTGATCTGTGACTGTGAGGAAGTGCGCCCTGCGTGGATGAGAGAGAGAGGTCTCGTTGAGAGGTAGGTATTCCTCCAACTCTTTTCTACATTTAATTACGGAGTCGTTACATCGCGCATCGATAAAAGGAACAAGTTGCGGTGCTTAAGAATTAACTCGCAACGTAGGTGAATAGCTTGACCCTCGACTCGTTAGACGAGACGCGACGAAACGAGCAACGGAAGGCTGCAAATCCCCTTCTTCCGAGGGGCAGCTGCAGGTTGCCAACGACGTCGCCCGATGACGGCCAGCAAATACCTGGACGCCAGCGGGTTCCCTCCGTGGAACCTACCAACCTCGAAATTAGCTACTTTCAGACCGTCCTCCTTCCGAGACGAATGGCGGACCGTAGCGGAGCAGACAACCGTACTAATACCCGCACGCTTTACCGTCTCGGCGGGACTCGTCCTAATGGAAACCCGGGACATCCCCGGAATCCCAGCTTTGACTAATTTATTTGTCGATGGTCCGGCGACTCGTGCAACGAGACCAGCCTTTCCCCAACAACTCTGGGCTCGGTGATTTCAACTAATTTCCAGCAAACGTTGCAGCCACTTTTCCATCCTGACCATTATCAAACCGATCCCAGGTATCCTCTCAGAAGAAGTCAGTAGGGGAGACCGGGGCTGGTTGTCTCAAGGGGTGGTTTGATTAATTGTTAATAATTTCGCACCGACATATGCTCTACTGCGGAAAGATTCACGGTTGAAAGAAGTCACTTCTACTATGCCATGCATTTATGTCCGACCCCGCGATCGCAGGTTTTTTAACAGTTATCAGCGTCTGTGAAAAAATTGACTACGTAAGTAAATATTCTTTCTTAATGATTTTATTTTTTCACGCTCTAGGGTAAAGGACCCAATCACTGCCACCTACCCGATTACTGTTACCCTCAGCTGTTTTACGTAAAATAACAAATAAATCTTGTGAAATGATGCATAAAAAAAATTTAGCATACAATTGAAACTGTTATTTATACGTTATAAAAAACAGCACTTCATTTTTTCTTCGATAATTTCGATAAAACGATCTAAACATTTAAGCAGATATTGGGAGAGTGAAAACTATAACTTCCTTACTAGCGAAAGAGAAATCAAGGCGTTAGAGCAAATGCTGTAATTGTAATATTTGAGCTATTAACATAACAAAGTATAATGTTTTAAATAATATAAGCATCATAGAAAGTAATAAAGATCCGAAATCAACGATTCATTAAGTCTTTTTTCTTATTAATTTGGTGACAGTGATTGGTACAAGCGTTTCAAGCATTTTGGTATTACTATCATAGCAGTAGTTCATGTACATGAGACGATATAACCTTAAAATGAGATAAACAGTATTACTTAGGTTAGCTGGCAGTAATTGGGGTGTTAGTAATTCAGTCAAATACATTTGAAGGGCGTCAGTAATAGATCTCGAAATATATTTTTGAAATTGATGAATTTATACATAAAAATCGAAGTTTTAATATCCACCAAATTTTGTTCATCAAATGTTTACAAAGTTTTGTACTTATAGACTAAAAGTATATATTATTCTTGTTATTTATTATTGTTTAATATGTATATGTTATTCTTGTTATTCATTATTGTTTAATATGTTTATATTAAACTATAATGAATAACAAGAATAACATATACTTTTAGTCTATAAGTCCAAATTATAAGATAATGTCAGCGTCAACGCTTAAAGTGTCAGTAATTGGGTCCTTTACCCTATATAGTTACAATAGAATAAATGTTAAGGGACAATTTTAAAGTTTGTTCAGTAGACGATCTATTGACATAGTATTTTTTTTTATACATAAATTATTGAAGGTTATATAGATTATTGAAGTCTTAATGATCGGTCGGGGCTGGTTGACTAATAAGGATTAAATTGTTATTTTGTTATTCATAAAGCGATTTTAATTTTTTATTTAAAGGGCCTAGTCGGGTAAGCATTGGGAAAACTGCCCCAGCACCAATTTTAGTATTTATGTATACCAAATAATGCTCTTTGCCTAAAAAACCACTGATAGAAATTTCAGATCTCTACCCCCTTTCGATAGGGTGATATGGGGATAATTCAAACAACTCTTGTGACATTGTGTTATTTTATTACCACTGAGACAAGTTACTAATAACATTTTCTTAACTGATTGTACCTACATATAGTCAACCTATCCCATACTGTAAGTCAACCAACCCCGATCATGGGGCTGGTTGACCACCATGAAAGGTGTTAGAAAAACATTAAAATACCTTAATTGTTGTCACATTGAGTCAACATTAATAATTTAATCAGATAGCCAAATGTATGCCCCATCAAATACCTATACTAACCGGTCTAACGATATTTCGCCCCCATAATTTATTAAAAATCAAAAACTGAAAAACTGGCCTACCAACCCCGTACACTGCCATCGCAGAAATCTTGACACTGGAAAATTACCAAATATCCTCAGCCTTCGTTCCCACGAATCACGCCGTTTCACTTTGCTGGCGAGGTAGATCGGTACACCCCGCTCCACCCGCGTCATCTCCAAAGGGCAACAATCAGTAGCCGTCTCGCGCCGACGATCGCGAAGAAATGTACGATCCATTTGGCCCCGTGGCAGAATCGTTCCCCGGTGGCCCACGGCACGCCAATCATTTCGTTCCGCAACGTCACCGTCCCTCCATCCCCCGGACCATCCCCACGGTGGCTGATTTACTCCTCCGCCCCTCGGGGAGATATAACCCCTCCTCCCCCCCCCCCCTTGGACTTCCCTTAACGCGGTCGGACGCGATAGCAAGTTTCCTCCTCCTCCTGCGCCCACTCCGCCGCCAATCGGTTACGACGATGACGCCGCGGGATCATTCACGGCCGGCGTGATTGATAAGCGGGCCCGGGCTGATAAACACGAGCGTTAAGCGTGCAGCGGCGCGGACGATAAATCAAGAAATGTTTTCGAGAGGCGGGGCGGACGCAGGAGAGGAGCGTTGCGGATATCGGTGTTTTCGCGTGTGCTTCCCCCCCTGTTTCTCCGCGGTTTTATTGGGCGCCGATCCGCCGACACGGCACGCCACTCTTCCGGCGTAATTGCTGAGAAATGGCGGAGGACCCCGTGGGTACTCGATCGATCTGTATCTCCGACGATGAACAGCCACGGGTTCTTGCCACGAGCTCTCGCGAGCGGCGCCCTTTTTTCGCGCTGATCCCTCGGCAACCGCGATACGGTGGATTAAAGGGAGAAGGGGGATTAGAATTCAGATGGTAGATAACACTCGACGCGCCAAATGAGAGTTTAAAGTGAGTTTTCGTAAAAACTACCCCCCCCGTCTGACTATAACAGGCGTTTTCTACTTACCGCGGTTGGGGGCCATTTCCGTGGCATTGCTCGCTCGCGGAGGATTAAAAGCGGTCGGAGTATCCAGGTATGGAGCTTTCACGAAGTTTCCGTACCAGAGTCTCGGTAGCGCTCCGATGTAGGTACGACTCCGCGCGGCGTTCGCGTGTACCCGAAGCGTGGCATATGTTTGGCAGGTGGCGTTAGCAATTGCTCGCGGCCCGAAGGCGTTTTTTGCCCCCGCTCGCAAAACATTCCGCCGGTGGTTTCATTAAATCGCTGCCATTCGGGCTGGACAAAAATTGAACTCCTTTCGGCCAGATGTTCGGCCCCGTGTAACAACGCGGCGCACGCTCGCGCGGGGCGTTAATTGCGCGCGCGGCGGGACGGGAGAAGTGTGCCAGCGTGTACGGCGGAATCGTTTTCATTTCACGCGCTAATAAAATCCCGTATCATATTTTCGTGTTAACGAACACCGGGCACCGCCGTCTGCGGCAAATTGCTATCGACGATTTAATCGATACCGCCGAGAGAAAACACTTCCGCCGGGAAATCCACGTACGCGCGCGGCGATCGTAGATTCCACCGTTTCTAATAAAATCTTTAACGCCGCGAGAGCAGCGTACTCTTTTTTTTCCGTCGTTTATTCGACGAGAGAGCCTCGAATAGCGGAAGCGGGGCTCCAGCCGGAGGGTAGCCGCACGAGAGACCAGAGGGTGGAGCTTCTAATATCGCGGGGCTGGGGACCACCGCGATATTATTAATTCAAACTTCCTTCGGCATCAGCGTCTTGCGGTTAAGTTTGAAAAATATGCTTCTGACCCTCCCCGGTGGGGTGGAAGATTTTGACGACCCCGCTGCTAGGGGATGCTGCCTTCATATCTTTCGGACACGAGATTCATTTCAGGCAGATCGATTACGTTATAGTTAGTGGGGGAATATAAAATTCACCTATTTGACCACCAGTAATTAAGCCGGGATTAGTTGAACTATTCAAATCGTGAAGAAGTAAGGAATTGAAACAGTGACGGATTTAAGGATTTATTGGACCTATTTTCAAAATAGTGCCAAGCTGATGAAAATTTGTGAGATTGTTCTTTTTAATTTCCTGATGTGCTACAATTTTTTTTAACGAATTCACTAAACGGTTACCGAGTTATAACGATTTTAATTTTCACTGATTTTACATGGACTCTTATGGAAAGAGGCGATCTTGACGGATAAACCATCTGAAAAAATGTTGAAGAAATAGTGCCAATGTTTTCAATTTTTTTGTACATGCAGTATATGGGTAGATGAAAATATCTGCCGAGTTTCAATTGTTTTCACTACAACGTTTTAAAGAAATAAATTATAACTTGAGAAAATTGTGAAATCTGGGCATTTTCACTGCCAAAAGTTTAGCAAATAATGCTTGAGAAAGCATTTGTAAAGTGAAAAATACCTTCCTAGGATTGAAAATAAGACTACAACTGTTGTTCGAATTCCTCACATCTAGATTTACTAGGCGTAAAACGTAGATATTCAAGTATTTCAAATTTCATATACTTTTGTCTGATATTGTACGTCCGATACATCCTTAACAGGCCGCCGATGAGCAGTTGTCGTCTGGGTCCCATGCTCAGGAGGACGCGCAGAGCCCCATCTTCCAAAAAAGTTACGATTTTATCCAAACACTATATTTCTTTTTGTTTCCCATACATTTTCTTACCACACATGCGTAAATTTATTTGTAACTACTTACGTTAAGGGTTCATGCCTAGTCGGCAGGCGTGATTTTCGGGAATTTTTTGTGGAAAATCTAATGTATATTTTTTACAACTATTTGCTTATTTTAAAAGTACATATATTCTGCAACTCTCAGTAATTTTGTTATAGAAAAATATTTTAAAAATGAACGAACAACAGCCACTCTCCCGGAAGATATTTTTTTTTGCGGTGTGCACGATTTCTCAGATCCGGATCATCTGAAATCGAAAAGTGAAGAAGATTCTGTTATTATATGAGTTTATCTAGTTCGTGAACGAAGGATTTTTGTTTTTGATGAAAACTCTATTTTTAATTCGCGAAAAACGAACAATTCAGACATCGAGAAATCACGATTTTGCGTTAAACGGCCGCCACTTTGTCTGAAATCATTTTTTTGAAAAATCCTTCGTTCACGAACTAGATAAACTCATATACTAACAGAATCTTCTTCACTTTTCGATTTCAGATGATCATTTCAGAGAGTGGCTGTTATTCGTTCATTTTTTAATATTTATCAATAAAAAAATTACTGAGAGTTGTTGAATATATATACTTTTAAAATAAGCAAACAGTTGTAAAAAATATACATTAGATATTCCACAAAAAATTCCTGAAAATCACGCCTGCCAACTAGGCATGACCCCTTAAGGGGGGCGGCCTACCTAGAACGGTCAAAACAACATTCTTCTTTGGGAATTTTTTCTAGAAGAACCGATAAACTTTTATTATTAATCAAAAGTCTATTGGAAAGAGTACCTACATCCTACGAATATTTCATTGTGTAGATCTTAACAAGAGGTACGCGTCTAAAATTCTTCTTCAGACTTAAGCTCGCCCCTTATCCCTCCCCCATCTAATATAATATCCAAGATGCCCCCCGCCCAACAAGCTCCCAGAAAAGAGACCTCCTTTCTGGAAACCCAGCCGGCAGAGAGCAAAGGGAAGAAAGAATAACTTCCTTTCCCCCGATAAAAGGATACCCGCTTTCTCTACCGCTGAAAAGGGTATCAATAACTCGCGGGTAAATCCGCGGCGAGCAGTACCTCGTATCGTAACTCAAACCCAGGGACCCAGCCGGTCGAGAGTACCGCGCGCGCGCTCGAAAACGGGAAATACCGCGGACAAAGAGACCCGCCGTTGCATTACCGTCGCATTACCATTGCGCCGTTGCATCAGCAGACGTACCGACGCGCCTCTTTCCCAGGACTATTTACGTCTGAAGCGGGTCCGTTTCCTCGTTTCACCCCCGGCACGGGATCGAAAGCGAGCCACCCCTGCCAGCTGCGTAGTTAATCCGGGGGATGAAGCAGGTACACAGCGAGCTGCTGCATCGGCACGAAGATGAGTCCGATGCATTGACGCATCTATCCCTGGATTTATAGACTTACGCTGCGAGCCGAACGCAGGATCCGGCTCGTCCGTGCGACCGGGACCGTGGCCTAGAGAGATCGGACCAGGCTGAACGGACACCCTGGATCTCCTCCCGCTGCATTACATTAATTAAATTCTCCTTCGACTGGCTACTCTTACGGGCATGTTTCCGCGGTATGAAAAGGGCACCGGAGGCTTCGAGCTTTTGTCGTCCCGCTCGAACGGAACCACCAGCGGCCTGGAACCCATTATGGATATTAATAAACCGGAACGGTGCACGAATTTCCCGTTTTGCTTTCCGCGCGCCGCCACTGACTCGCTGGAGAACGTCGTTGACCAGCTAATCTCGAGGAATCGTTTACTTCCTTCGGGGCCATTATTCCACGGTAGTGAACGGAGGTATACAGATTTCGGAGGGCATTGCGGCCGGAGGTGTGGAGCATTAAAATTTTATGACTCGGACGTCTCCGAGGGTGCGTGACGGTGGCGTCGAGAGCGATATTCGAGGAGGACGCACTTGGCTGAATAAGGTGAAAAAAAGGGGAGCAAGGACGAATGTGCACTCCGCGAGATTTGTAGCCCGGGGACAGGGATATTTATTACCGGGGCCACCGAGTCATCCGTAAACATAAAATAACCAACGCGAGTCGCCCGCGCGTGCACACGCCAGCGTGGCCCTGTTGCGCGCGTTACAAAGGCGCGCTGCGTGGGCTTTAATTTCCTTTGACTACGTCGGCCCGGGGAATTTGTCAAAATGAAATATCCAAATCCCCGCGTATATTGAAACACCCCGTCCCGCCTCGGCACCTGGCTGGACGAAGACGGAGGCCGCCGACCCTCCGTTACGCGGCATTAGTCCTTTGATATTGCGCGTCGGCAGACGCCTCCCGTCTCATCTCACTCTTTTATGCCCTCGCAAAAAGGCAACTTCGCCTTCCATTTTCTCTAAATGAGAGCAGATAATGGCGGAGTAGTTTCATTTGGCTGCTTCCGCGGGGATGTAGGGGCGCGTCGGCGCGGATTATTCGGTTGCAATGTGTTCTTGAACTCGGCCGTGTGCGGGAATAACCGATGCACTGGGCTTTGCCGTTTTTATCGTGCTTCGAATGGGAGAGCACGATCACGGAAAAGATTATTGTGGTTAGTTAAGGGGTTATGCCTAGTCAGCTCTCGAAAAAGGACGCGATTTTCGGGAATTTTTTGTGGAATATCTACTGTATATTTTTTTACAACTATTCGCTTAATTTAAAAGTATATATACGCAGCAACTCTCAGTAATTTGTTTATAGAAAAACATTAAACAATCAACGAATAACAGCCATTCTCGCGGAAGCTGTTTTAATATCGGTGAGCAAGTTATTTCGGAAACCGCTGTATCGATTGGCCTGAAGCTTTGGAGACTTCTTTTATACAGCAAAGACTAGTAGATGAACGTAGGATTTTTTATTTTAACAGAAACCCTATTTTTAATTAACGAAAAACGAGCAATTCAGACATCGAAAAAGCGTGGTTTTCCGTCATTTTGTCAAAAATCAACTTTTTGAAAAAACCTTCGTTTATCCACTGAATTCAACCATATATTAACAGAATGTTTTTGAATTTTTAATTTTAGATGATCCGGCTCAGAGTAAACTTGCTCATCGCACAGCGCCTTTATCAAAACAGCTTCCGCGAGAATAGCTGTTATTCGTTTATTTTTTAATGTTTTTCTAAAATAAAATTACTGAAAGTTTCTCCATACATGTACTTTTAAAATAAGCGAATAGTTGTAAAAAAATATACAGTAGATATTCCACAAAAAATTCCCGAAAATTGCGTTCCTTTTATGGGGGAGCCCTATTTAGGGCGCTAGGAATAAGATGATTCTTGGGATTTTTTTCTAAGGAACTGTTAAGCGGATCTTTTTCAAACTTTCAGGGTATTTTAGTTCACATTCAAGCAATAAAAATTAATTTTTACGTTACAAAGTGTTCGGTAGAAATGAAGATATATGAACACGTTCGTTAGAACTCGTGTGCCGGCGTTGCAACTTGGCGATTTGTAATGTAAAAATTAATTTTTATTGTTTGAATATGAACTGAAATAACCTGAAAGTTTGGGAAAGATCCGCTTAACAGTTTCTTAGAAAAAAATTCCTAAGAATCACGTTATTCCCAGCGTCCTAAATAGGGCTCCCCCCTTAAGAGTAGGTTGATGTTATTTGCAAAGTCAGGTCAGCTCGTGTAAATGTTTCAAGGGAAATTAAGTATAAGTACAGAAAAGTTTGTAATAGCTCGTATATTGACAGAATTCTATATAATATATTATATTCCTCGTTTCCTTAACATCTAACTTAGATTTGTATACGTCTTCACTATAAGTATCCTTAAACTAAACGATAGCTTCAAGCAGTGGCGCACTCAGAGGGATGAGCCCAGGGGCCCTGGCACCCCAAAGAAATAGCTTTGTAAAAAGCAAAGAAGAAAACTGGATTTTATTCTTTAAATAAATTGTTATAATCACCCAATGAATTTCATTGAATTTTGCATTCAAAATATTTTCATCCCTTCAACTCAGCTCCCCTCAAGATTAAATCCTGAGTGCGCCACTAGCTTCAAGTGTTGGTACATCTTTCATTCTACATCACGATGGAAACATCTTCTATGGTTCACACCTCATACACACTATATTACCCCTGGCTTTAATCAGTGAAAATGGAAAATACACGGAGCAACTACCATAAATGCAAAATTTATCCAACGATGTTTACCATTAGTTAATTAGTTTGTAACATTTCTGCGGTCAATACAGACATTTCGTTACACGTATGTAGGTACTTTTGTAATCAGGATATTTCCATCGTCATGAGCATTACCTCTCCCACTCATTGCACTCTGCGTTTCGATAATAACAATTGTAATGATAATTGTACTATAATCTTTGCACGCTGTATGTCCAGTGCGTGGTAAATTCGCGCTAGCATAAATACATGCACGTATACGATTATTGCTATCAGTTCCCTAGACGATGCACTATGATGGCACGGGTGGTACGCGACGGAACAAGTCGTTCTATCAGAAAGAAACGAGCCCCGATACGGCGCTACCGACTAATACGTTCGCTGGCATGGCGCAGCAATACTGTGCAAGTACCTGAGTATACATGTAGTTGTCCTCCCGAGCCCGTGAAAAATTCATTAAACGAGTACGAGGGTTGGGAGAAAGTGATAAACAACGCTGGCGCCTTATCCGTCGCGCGTGAAAATAACGACTGAGGTAACTCCATATTCCACCGAACGATCGCCGACACGTTTCCCAGTCGATCGATTTTATGGCAAATTTCAGGCGATATTCAGCGCCGTCGAGCTCGGGTATCTCGCGCGAAACTCCTCCCCGGCTCCGGAGTTCCGCGCGCCTCGAGGCTGTCGAGATCGAAACTTCTGAAAGCCATCGCCTGCTCCATTTCCCCAGTTTCTTCGCGCTGGGCCTAAACGTATCGCGGTGCGCCACCTCTCCACCCCTTAAGAAGGCGAGTCCTCCAGGTCCCGCTTGAGCTGCGGCTTGCCGATGCTCTCTGCCTCGGACACCGTGTCCGGGAGCTTCGTTCCCAGGGTCTCCGGGAATATCAGGGACAGAAGTCCCGCGGACAGGCCCATGCATCCGAAAAGAATTAGCGGCAGCTCCGGCATGATCTGTGCCTGCGCAACCACGTAGCTGTGTAAACGAGGGCGCGCTGTGTGTCTTGCTCCTCGAACGAGCTGATTTAAGGGCTGAAGCTTGACCTCGAGGGGTGCTTCGCTCGAAACAGGCCGGATCGATAAGAGCGAGCGGTGGAGTGGCGTACGATAGAGATTCGAAGCGGTAGTTTTGGCTTCGAGGAGCAAGAGGTTTTGGAAATCTCACGGAGGGCTGGCAGACTTACCAAAAGCGGAGTTTGCGGTGATAATATTGACCCCATGCGGCCAGTCATGCTGCAGATCCCGAGGAGGGAGTGTCTGAGGTTCGTGGGGAACAGCTCCGCCGTGTAAATGTAAACGGTCGAGAAGGACATCGTGATGCACCACTTTCCTCCCATGTACAGGATCAGGGGGAGGAAGGTCCACGAGCCTGGAAGAAGAAATAGTCAGAAGCTAGCCTGGCTCCGTCTTAATATTAACAAAGACGGAGTAAAACCGTGGGAGTGTCGAGATCATTAGAGATGCAGATCGATTTGCGGAAAAAATGGCATAATAAACGGTAATTGCTAATTACGGAAATCGGGATCAGGTTGACTAAATTACTTCCGCGCCGGTTGCTACTACGTAGGGGCCTTGGGCAGAGATTAAAACCTGTTAATCCCAAGATGCGAGCTACTAATGAAGCCATTAATAATACCGAACAGAAAAACTTAATCAGCATGGATTAAACAGTCTTGAATGGCGATCGAGTTTAAGACAAATTCGCGTTAAATTGAAAATGGGATGGAAGTAAGTAGTGGGTGGTTATAATATACACTTTAAAAAATACTGTACCAGTCGGCACGAACTGTATCGCCAAGCAGAACGCGCCACTCAGCAGGAACGACGAGGACAGGGTGGCCTTCCGGCCGACGTAATCCGTGAGGAACCAGGTTAAGAAGTAAGCCGGGATCTCGACTGCGGCGACTAGTATGAAATTAACGTATTTGTCGCCGGCGAAGGCCACCGAGTTCAACGACAGCCCGTAGTAGACGAAGGTGTTCGTCAGCCAGCAGAAGGAGCAGGCCACCAACCGAGTCACCATCACCGAGGAGTTCAAAATCTCCACCACTGGATTCTTCTTCTGCGGCAGCTGATCTGTCTGCGAGATAAAACTGCGATCGATCGTTCGCGAACAATAGGTACGATAATTTAATCGTCTATCGAGGAACCGGTACCTTCTCGCTCTTCACCATGTTCAGCTCCTTGAACGCGCCAATCGCCTCTTCCGAGACCTGCAGCCCGTTAATGCGCGCCATTTTACGGTAAATACTCTCCACCTTCTCCTGCTTCCCGTTCGCCAGTAGCCACCTTAAAAACGTAATTTTCTACGTGGGATCAGGAATCCCCATGCCTTAAGAGGTTGCTCGGACTAAGGTACGACGGGAGAGTCGGCGTAGCCGTGGTGGTTAACGCTGCTGATTGTCACGCGGGCGGCTCGGGTTCGATTCCCGGCGACCGTGGTTCTTTTTTTCCGAGGTTCCCAAAAACGTAGGAATATTACACCGATTCCTACAGCTAATTGTGTTGCACGGGTACAATTATTGGACCGTGGTCAAAAGCAGTACGGCTTCTCTAATATTAAATGGCCCGCTGACGCGTTAATTAGAACGGCGGGGGTCCAATCAACGGCCGCGGTGACGTCGAGAGGTCCAGTTAATTGGACGGATGTCCCGGTGACGACTCGAAACGATCGTTTTAAAGGGCTCGTTTTGGGATCGTTAGCGAGACCTAGCGGGCGACGCGAATTAAATAGTCACGGATATTACCTGACCGATTCCGGGATCAGGAAGGGCATCAAGATGGCGAGCAACGCAGGACCGTACACGATCCGAAGGAGCAGCCGCCAGGATCTCGACCACATCGCGATCAAACCCAGCAACATCTCGCCCACCGCGAACATGCAGCAGATGATGGTGCTGGCTAGGACTCTACCTTTCACCCCCACCATCTCCATCCCTGAAAACGAAAATCATTTCTCCAGAATTCCTTGGGGGAAAAAATGGTAACTTCCAATGATCCCATCGATCATGACTGACGGAGAAATTGTATAGGTATAAAACAAATTATAATGCAACTGGAAGAGGCTGTAATGGGCACACTTGCGAGCCCCCGTTATCGAAACGCCTCTATTCCGAGCCGCGTGAAACATGGCCGTTATTTATTCCGGCATTATTCACGTCCGAACATCTTCCCTTACTTTGCCCGCGTTATTAACTCACCTAAAATAAATCCAGCGCTGTAGATACCGGCCGCGACAGTCGCGTCGATAAATTCGAACGCGAGAAACATCCAATAATTCACGGCGAAGGAATGTATCAGGCCGCTGATCCCGCTCAGGAACGTGGTGAGCGTCAGAATCGTACGTCTTCCGTATCTGGAAATAACCGCGGGGGTGGATGAATAAGCAGCGCCGGCTTTATTGGCGCGGCTGATTTTTATTCCGTCCCGACGCATTTTGTTCTCCAACGGACAGAGTCGATGCCGTATATTATCAGACTCTCCGGATCCCGCGCGACAGAAGTCCGTCGGCGTCTCTTTCCTACGGATCTCGAAATGCATTCCTAAGTTCGAATCATCCCCGCGGAACTATCAAACTTTCCCCCGAAAAGTGCAATGTAGGGCGTCCCGCCAATTCGAATTGGAGATTCTAGGCTATCAACTCGAAAGTCTATTTCGAGTCACTCAGACCTGGAGATCCTCTCTGGGCTATCTACCCTTGGCGACCTAGGGGACCTTCGAGCGCGAGTTTGCGGGAATTTTTAGTCGTTTGATTAGTAATCTAGGGGATGGTTTTCATAGAAAACTGTTCTAAGTCATCTTCGAACTGAAATTACTTCCCCTGGGCTATCACCCACCCTCGTAACACAATCACCCTTTAGCGAACTTCTGATCTCAATTTCCACGCTCCCCTCTATGTACACCTAGGGAATCTACTGAGAATCGGTTCGAAGTTACCCCAGTTCACAAGAATCCCCATTTGCCACATCGACGCGGTTGAAGCTGATTAAGGGACCCTGGGTCCACTGCCAGCGATTGTTTCTCACCTGTCGGATATGTAGCCGGTGAAGATCAGGCCGAAAAATTGGCCGACGTTATTTATCGTGCCCACCAGCGCGAGCTTCCATCGATTGGCGTCGCAGGTGAGGCCCCACTGTTGGCGGAAGGAAACAAAGGAAAATCGTGAGTCACCGGTGGCCTCCGGCGTAGACCTCTGGCTCGAAGGTAGACCAGCTTACCTCGCTGAGCACCGTGTTCTCCGACGGATCGTAGATCCAAGAGTCGCATTTCTGGGTCGCGTTGCTGAACGACTGATCCGTGCACGCGCCAGAATGATTCCTCACAACGTACCGGGTGCATTTCGACACTTCCGAGATGTCCGGCACAGAATTGACTGACCATGGCACGTCGAACACTGTGCTGCCAGGATCTTCGCATTCTGGCACCCGACACCTGAATTTTCCAAAAATATTTTAAGCTCTGAAACGGTGTCTCCCAACCTGGACGCTGAGGAAATTTTGGGTGGCGATGCTGGTTCTAGAGGCAGTAGGCGGCGTTAAGGAGCGACATACGTTTTAATAACTAACTTGAAATTTCAGTTTCTACTTATTTTATTTTGTTACTTTCAATCTGACGGTTTAGAATTAAAAAATTACATGCACAGCTAAATCCGGAAAATTGGAAATTGTGATAATACAAAAAGAACTTTAAAACGGGAGAGGTGAGCCCATAAAAATTTTGGAAACTCTGCTCCGAAGGCCTGTCAAACTAACATTAACCACGATGAGTGACTTTTAATCGGGCATTAATGCAAAACAATACGTCTAGCGAAAGTGATGACTCATTAACGTTATCGCGTTGCAACGTTCCTAGTGCCACCCACGCGTGGCACTTTGATCAGTCGTAACTCTTAACAGATGGATTATTTCGAAGCCTCGTTTAACTGTCCTGTGTTTGATTCAACGCTCGTATATTCTACGATGCATTCGATCTTCTACAGTAGCCCATTTACCGCTACAAGCTCTGCACGTGTACGGCGCATGCATCACGAGTTTCTTCTTCACACTTCGTGGCTCTAAAGACACCAGCCTCGGACGTCTTTAACTTCACACCCTCCGCCACCACGCGCAATCGCTCGTGACGCCGATATTATTATTAGATGATGCAACGCGTAAATATGTAGATCACAAGCGTGGCTAACGCTCCGCGCTACCGTAGCGAAAGGGTTAATCGGTCTTGTAATAAAACAGCCGATCAGCTCGTGGCGTTCATTACATAATTCATCGGTCGACCGAGTTATTATGCCGTTCGTAGGTTCCCGTTGATCGCCCGTTCGCCGCTCGTCGCCGGTATTGTTAGAGGCCGCGTTTAGAGCTCGCCACGGGTGCGTAACCAGGCTGCAAACGCGCCGGAACGAGCCGCGCTCGGAACAAAGGGAACGGATACGTAGAAATCGCGGGAGGAGAGAGGAAGAAAAATGTTCGGAATCAGCGTGGCACCGTCTGAAAAACACCTACCTGTATTTAACCTCCCCGGCTGTGAACACGTAAGCAAGCGTGAATCCTGCTGACAAGAACAGAGGCAAGCTGATTATCGAGAACATGATCATTTGATAGTGTCCGAAACGATCCGCTTCCTGCTTCCCGCTCGGTCTTCTCTTCTCCCCTGCGAAAGACAGATTTCCAACGATTCAGGCGGATAAGCAAATTCCCTTGGTGAAGCGCGGGGCGGTCCCCGCTCGCCGGATAAAAGAAAAAAAGGAACGGAGGAATACGGGCACGGAGGAGAGGGAGCTTGGAACGATTTGATAATAAGACGCGGCGGACGCGAAATCAGGTCGATCTGCGAAACCACTTAATCCGGCGATCAGATTGCTACCGCGATGATTGAAGCTCGCCGCTGACACGCGATATTTCAACCGCGGGAATAAGGGAAAGAGTAAGAACAAAGCTTCCATCTTCGCGTGCACGTAACCGTGATCGATAATTTCCTCTTAAATCACGGGCCCGTCTTACGATTGCCTGGATAACCGTGGTAATCACAGCTGGATAATTTCCTGGCCGACGGTCGCTCGAAAACGGGCACGTTGTCGCGCTCGGCCGTACGGTCATCCGAGCGAATTACATCATGAACCGGCTTCTGATTGATTTCTCCTAAATAGCGTCGCGCTTGATCTGGATAACGCGCCACGGGAAACGTTTTCCATGGGAAAGAGATGCTCGTAGGAAATGGTAAGTCGGGTAACCCCGTGTGCACCGTTGCGGGACATCGGGCATCTGGCGATTAACTCCAGTTACGACTAATCAACGGGGAAGACAGTGTCGCGTTTAACACTTGAATGCTGTCAGCGGGATATTCTTTCGAGCTTCAACTACGGTACAGGGTGTTTTACTCAGGGGTTGAAACGGTTCCGCAAATAATTGTTTCAAACTGTTATATATCGGTTCTGACTGAAACAATTATGAAGAACCGATATTCTGAATAACTGTTATAAGTAACCGAAATTTCTGGCTATATCGGTTTCGGTTACGGTTCTGCAGAACCGATATTATATCGGTTCCGTAACGGTTATATATCGGTTTTATAAGAGTAATGTATCCTGTCGGTTACACATCGGGTATGCGTAGCACGTTCCAAAATATTTACGATCAATGTCACATTTTTTTAATGGAAATTCGATTTGTTTATAAGTCTTTTTATTGCTGGACCTCTCTATCTGGTGTCTCTGTTTTCAAAACTCCTTCAATGCGGGAAAAGCTGAAATTAAAGACAGCTTCTGTAAATTAAGTATTGAAAAGAGAGATTCTAGATAGAGGGGATCAGCGATGAAGGATCTTATAAACAAACGCGAAGAGCGATTCTCTGACAAGGAGAGTATTTTAGGTGTCCGCCTCCGATCATTTCGATTTTTGGATATGTTATAGAGGACCGAAAAATAAGAAATACGTTTTTTTTATTTTTCCCCGTTTTCATATTTGGGGGGTGAAAACTGCGTTCAAAGTTAGGGTTGAAAAATCATTTTTGTGGAATATCTCGAGAATTATTAGAGATAGGGGAATAGTGTCAATGGACGAATTTTGTGTCTTTGAATGCGAAATATGACTGACTCACCAGATTTTCAAAAAGTCCATTTTTTCCACAAAAATGATTTTTCAACCCTAACTTTGAACGCAGTTTTCACCCCCCAAATATGAAAACGGGGAAAAATAAAAAAACACGTATTTCTTATTTTTCGGTCCTCTATAACATATCCAAAAATCAAAATGATCGGAGGCGGACACCTAAAATACTCTCCTTGTGAGTCGGATGGTTTAAGACCAATGGGCCAGAGTGACTTGTATTCCTGAGCTAGTGGCGAGCACGTTGAATTTAAAGAGTCAGTCCACTGTGACGGTTTGAAAAATGAAGCTATATTTAAAGATTTTCTTCGTAGATACAGCAGATAATGCAATAAATCTTTTTGGTATTTATTAAGCTACTCTTATATTACACAAAAGAAAATTAAAAGAATTTTTTTAATTTGTGTTAAAACTTTCAATGCGATTATCTCAAAATAACATTTTTTTCAACTGGTGCAGGTGACAGCAAAAAACTGTTTGATCAATTTGACTGAAATTTTTACACGTTATTCAGCACATCAGTGGCTATGCCCGGGACCACGGAAACCTTTTTCGATTAAACATTTCATACTTTTTACAAGGCAAAATGATTGAAAAATTCGCAGTATTTCGACACTTAAACTTCAAACCTCCGCCATTTTGTTAATTCTTTATCAGTAAAAATTATCCTGGTTCCGGCGATAACCACACTCATAATGATTACAACACACTTTGAATTTTTTGTTTCAAATGCGTCTTTCTCCCGGAATCGCCTGCACCAGTACTACATCGCATTCTCAAGGTGCTCACATCAGAGCGATATATATTTAAAAAATAACTATTAAAAATTTAAAATAGATTTTTTTTTATACTGTCAATAAGTGTATTAATAAGTAGACAAAACATTATTTACGTTGATCATTCTGTTTGCTAAAAAATAAATCCTAAAAAATCACAATTTTTCACGACTTCACAGTGGACTCACCCCTTAATAGGAAAAGTATTATATTTCGCAGCAAGACACGTTGTCGTCCTCGAGACACTGTCCTTATTAAAAAAAAAATAGTTAATAATCTTCATAATTAGTATAAAATTAGTAGTAAGTTTGTACATATTAGGAATATTATTGCTATTAGTGTTAGCAATACTTTAAATGAATTGTCAAATTAATATTAGTCGTAGTGTATAATAGTTATTAGTGATATTTAAAAACATATCGACATAATGGGCCGAAATAAATGCGACATTGTTAGTAAGTATTTTGAAACGTGCGATGACAGCATAAAAAAGCGATGTATAGTTGGAAGTTGCTGTGCAACAATTTCGGTATGTATATACAATTTACTTTGTTTAAATTTTTAGACACTTAATGAGGCACCGCCACATTAATAAGGGTTTAACTTAAACGTAACTTAAAAAATAAATTTATTTCAAACTACTTTTGAGAATCAATTTATTCTTCACAGCTTTATTATTTAACCATAATTTAAAAGGCGCTTACGCATGGTTGAGGCGAGCCCAGCCCGTAGCGAGAATTGACTGTATAACCCATATATAACCGTTACGGAACCTTTATAATATCGGTTCTTTAGAACCGAAACCAAAATCGATTTAGGCCAGAACCGTTTTCACTCGAAACTGTTTCAACATTATTTCGGTTCTCATAACTGTTTCGAGAACCGAAACCGATATCATAATTGTTTTTAACCCCTGAGTTTCACTGTAGCATCTGTAACTCGAACACTTCGAAGTAAACGTGTGGCCGGAGACTTTCACCCTTAGTCAGTGGCGCGCTCAGGGTTTAATCGTGGGGGGAACCGAGTTGAACGGATAAAAATATTTTTAATACAAATTTAATAGAATTCATTAAGTTATTACAAAAATTTATTTGAAGAATAAAATTTAGTTTTCTTTTCTTTTCGCAAAGCCCCTTCTTTGGGGGGTCTCAGGGCCCCTTGGACCCCCTTCGGGTACGCCATTGCGCTTAGTATCATACTCACAAAAGTAGATAAGCTTGCGATAAGTAGTCCAAATGTTCTGCAGCTACGCCTATTACACTCGATCATTGACTCAGAATAATTTAATTGTTTATACCTCTGATTCAAATCGGAAGTCCTTAAATTACGTAAGGCTTTTGGAGGGAGGAGGGAGGGAATTTTTTACTTTTTCTTACAAGGGAGGAGAGGAAGTCAGGTAGGGCTTTACGTAATATTTTTTTAACCGAATTCTTAATACGAGTAATTAGACTAAAAAAACCTATGTCATCGCACACACGAAACCGAGTTAAATGAATTATATATATCTTTAAAAGAATTTTAAAGTGGAAAATATGCAGTCTAAAAAATATTACGTAAGGACAGCGGGAGAGGGTTGGAATATAAAATCTTACGAATTATTATACCTACTCGGGGAGGGAAAGGGTAAAAAATCGCCAAAATTACACTTACGCAATTTAAGGCCGACCCCTTATTAGTCTCGCGCTATAGACTCGCACTACTATACAGTAATACATATTATATTACATATTATATTTGCCTCCGCAAATCGGAAGACTCGAGATCCGACCCTCGACCGGGTAATACGGCTAAAAATTCTACTTGTTTATGTACCTCAGTCTAGTTTAGTTGTTTTTGAATAAAGACTCAGGGTAAAACTAGGTAATACGCCCCATCTGACAAAACGCCCCACCATTTTTTTACGCACCCAAATAAGAATACATCGACGCTATCGTCAGATTCGAACTTGCCTCAGTCGCCTACAACTGCCGCAATAATAATGCGAGAAAATATTACGGCTTTTACAAAAATAGGGTAACGCATACATATGTTGACCCCTACAAAATGATTGACCTTCTTCCCCGAAAAGTAGGAAATATAATATAATCCTTTTTTTATATGTATAATAAAATATATCTATATTTCGGTGGCCCAGATATTTTTGTTCCGAATACAATTATATTTTATTATATAAAAAAACATTGTATTATATTTTCTACTTCTTGGGGAAGAAGGTCGATCATTTTATAGGGGTCAACATCTGTATGCGTTACCCTATATCATAATTTATATTTTCTGCTTTCGGAGAATTTGCGATGAGTACGAGAGAAATTCAATTTTCTAAGTCGCTATTGTTTTTGCGATAAATTCATACATATGTTTCGAAAGTAGACAAACTACCCTGTTTAAGTCGTTATTGCCCAAACCTTTTTTCACTACGTTATTGCTAAATTTAAGCCGGGGCGTTTTGTACTCCAGAATTTACAATATGCCCCAGCAAAGAATTTACAATACGCCCCACCTTAAAAGCATATTGTTCACAAGTAACGTATTTCTTTTTTTTTCGTTGATAACAGAAATGCCACGTAAATATGTAAGGAGTACATTACGGGCATCGTAGTCCGAAAATGATCTTAATGAAGCGATCGAGTAGGTAAAAAATAAAACAACGTGAGTTGATGAAAGAAGCAGAATTTATAATATGTGTACCTTCAAGGACGCTACGAAGACACCTACAATCAGGAAAGTTAAATAGAAACGAAAATTGATGCTGGAGAAAAAGGAAAATTTTTTAAAATTTTATTCAATATTGTTCTAGTTTTATTAATAATATCTTTTATGATATATATTCTATAACATTTTGTTAAAAATAATTAAAAGTAATTACTTATTTATGTCGGGGCGTTTTGTCACATAGGTGGGGCGTTTTACCTGAGGACTGTGTTACAAAACGCCTCACGTAAGGTGCAGAAAAATGAGTATTTACGGTTATTTCTGGTTATGTTTTATTCACAATTACGGCGTAGTTGTGAAGAGTAATGAACACTTAATGTGTTTACACAAAAAATTTAAAGAATTATTAAAAAATATTCGTTTTATTGATCTTTCTTTGAAAGTGGGACGTATTGTATAGTTTTACCCTAGTCTTTGAGTTTAAATAAATTTGGTATAATTCACCCGGTGGATTCTTATCTTTTAAGGGTTTATACCCGTTTGAACCCTCGGAAAATGTGTACACTTTGTGGATTTTTTTACAAGTCAACGGCTTGATGCAGATTTCCCGTCTTTTTACAATCTTCACATAGTATTATGAACTACTTAAAAAAAAAGTTTCAGTTAAAAAACTATTGTTTTTCGGAAGTTATGCATACATATCCGAAAGTCTCTCGATTTTAGACGGCTAAACGGTGGGCCTAAAAACTCGCGCTACGTTCAACCAATTTACTTCCAATTTTGCATGCAGGATCGTAATAAGATTCCACATCGTCCAACGAGGGCTTTTTTATTCCGATTCCCCGTTTATTATTTATAAAGAAAAAAGGTGGCCTTTTCTATTAGAAAAATGTAACTTTACCTTTGATCTCTCACCATTTATTTATTTTTCAAAATTTTCAAAATCGGCCCCGTTGGACGATAGCTATTGACATACTTTATAAGAAGATTTTATTGTTTTTCATTTCAGACAGGACATACAGTTGTTTTCAGGCCCATCGTTTAGCCGTCTAAAATCAAGAGACTTTCGGATATGTAGGGTGACTGTACCTAATATCGCCAGGCAAAAGTTAAATCGCTGTCAATTGAATAATAATTGATATTTTTGCATGCAGCTCGTATCAAAGTAAAGAGAAATTATTCATCTTTCATGTAGCATAAGTTAGAATCGTTGAAACTTACAAATTTTTAATTAGGACTCAACAAACGTAAGACATGCAAAAATCGGGTTCTGAAAAAAGTGTACCTAATATCGCCAACTTAAGAAATATTGATTAATTCATATATATATATATGTTTTTAAAGTCATTTTCACATGTGTTTTTATTATTTCTTGCTCTATAAATGTATTTTTATGCATCTTTGATTTCATTTTCATTAGAAAAATATAGAAATTTAAAAATATAGATTTTTAAAATATTTTATTTTTTACGTTCCGATGTACATATTGGGCAAATAAAGTTTATTACGGTTGCTCGGCACATTTCGTAACCCCACCTATAACAAACAGTAGGCGGTATTGAGAACACCCATACTGCTAAAAGAAAAACATTATTTTCACTACGGAAAATATTTGAATCGATTTAATTCCTGAAGTACATCATTAATTAGGTATTTCTAGTAGATATCCTTGCATTCACGAAATTATTAGACTTACCTTTTCCGAATGTGATGTAAAATTCTGGCAGTTCAATAAATTTTTACACTATTAAGATTCACTAAAATACTTCTCTTTCTGTAATTGCTGACCACATGATGCTGCAATTACAGTATGTCTTCCTACATATGTTTAGGTACTAATTCAGTGCATAACCGATAAATTTTAGAGCTTACTTTGCAAGATATAGCGGGTGGCGATATTAGGAACAGTGGCGATATTAGGTACAGTTACCCTATGCATAACTTCCGACAAACAATAGTTTTTTAACTGAAATTTTTTTTTTTAGTTCATAATACTATGTAAACATAGTAAAAAAAAAAACGAAAAATCTGCATCAAACCGTTGACTTGTAAAAAAATCCACAAAATGTACACCTTTTCCGAGGGTTCAAACGGGTATACCCCCTTAATCACTGCCGAACCCACGATTACGCCAGATCCCCTACAAACCTTGCGAGCCATCGCGCAGGGCACAACACACGCCTTGGGACAAAACCTCTTTTATTAATACACAGGACCCACACCCAGCGTCTCAACTATTCTAAAAACACCCCGCACGAGACTACAAATAATTTCCCATACCCATTAAGATTATATCTCGGGTTAGTTACCTCTGGGCCCATCCTTGGTCTTCTCCACCGACGACGCGTCGTCCTGCTTCGCGCAGAAGAGCCTCATGCTTTCTTCCTCGACCTCCCTCAGGCTGCGAACACAGAGACAGAGTTTCGAGAATTATGCCGATTCGCGGGGCGACGGTTTCCTCGTTGACCCAGCGTCCGGGGGGGGGGGGAGGGGGAAGGGGGGGGGAGGTCAAATCGCTGTTCGATCGCGTGGAGGGAACGGCGCAGTTGCATCGCGGCCTGCCATTACGTAAACGCGAGCTTTTACCGAACGACCGGGAAGACACTCTGGTCACGCCCGCGGGAGAGACTTTCGCGGGGCCCGTCATCGTTGTCCGGGGATCGGTGGAGGGAACGACGGTGATCAGCGACGAACGACGGACGATGTGGGGCTCGGTATCGGCAATGGAACTAACGGAAGCCAGCCCAACTGGAGCAGGTGTGCCTGGACGGTGCGGCGGAGGAGCAGACACGGCGATAATGAACTGGCTGACCGGGTCCTGACGCGCGACTGCCAACCACTCGCGGCCGATGCCGATTTTTCTACTGACCGCGTTCAGTCGCCGCACGATCGCGGTGGAAGAGGAAACGACGTGTCAACCAACCGCGTACGCTTGCCGAGGCTCGGACGTTATGGAAATCAAGCGATTCGGTGGAAACAAGGCGGTGCACTCGTAATGCACGAGTGGAGTAAGTCGAGGCGTAAGTCGGCACGCTCGCTTCGTTCTCTTGCGAAATCTTTTTACGCGGCGTGTGTTATAGGATGCACTGCGGTTGTGTTGAAATTGCGAGGAATTAATGACCCGTGCCTTATTGAGGTAATGCGTTAAGAGTTGTTGAATTATTGCGACGATTTCTGACCTTCATCGATCAGACGATTTCAGAATACGAGGGACGTTTGGAGGACGACGCAGTCCGACTTGCGGATCTCCTCGACGCTGACATCGGCCTTCTGTTATCGAGTGCCATTGACTTTCCGATGCGAACGATTCCAGAACTGTTGCACGTTTCATTTGTATGCCATTCGCGGCGCGAATCGCCTTGACAGTCCCCCGAGGCCGATTTAACGTTTCAAGGCGGAGATGAGTCGTCACTGCCCTTCAGCCCAGTGGAGATAAGTATGGATGGATGTCAGTGGCGTCCGCGGAAAATTCATACGTTGCCGTGAATCATGGATTTATTATTATTTTTCGCTCTGTTCTACGTACCGTGTATGTGATTCTCTTTCTACCGTTTAAAAAAGATTCTCGACTCGCTGAATCAGAGAGGAATAATTGGGTTATGCAGAAAGCTATCCAACCCTCAAAAACACAGAAAAAAATTAATCAAACACAATATGAATCCCATAATTCATGCGATCTTTATTTTGTAAAATATTACCGAGCTCATAGAAGAACTCAAAACTACCAAGCCATAGTTCCATTTTAACCTTAAAAAACAAAAGCTACAAGAAAATTTAAAATAATATTAATTATACTACTCACGATTAAATAACCCATTAAAAAACATTGTAAAACAATAACAGGAAATAAAATATACCGAATAGAAGTAAAGATTTTTTCTTTAACAATTAAAATTTTGAGGGTTGATAGCTGTCTGCATAACTGGGCCCAATTATAATCAATGCCATGTTTCAATAGAAAACTAGCCTTACCACTCGGCTTCGCACGAAATTTAGATTCGAATTTTATAAAAAAAAAAAAATTTTACTTATTTTTTATGAAAATAGTCACATTCATCTAAAGCAGCAGACAAATACACAAACACTTTCTCCTTTATAAGGTAAGTGCGGGTAATAAGGCCCGGCAGGTAATAAGGCCCACCTATTATTTATCCTTGGTAGATCAATCGACAATACTAATAGTGTCATTTATTGTTTTTATTGCATACGAAAATGTCATTCGAAGAGTTTCCGCGCGATTAATATAACATTTGTCGGCTGCAAATTCAAGAAATGTTTCTCCGGCAACCAGCGTTGCTACAATTATAAGAATTATAATTATAAGAGTACTCATTATCCAATTACTGTACAACTATAGGTATGTATAAGTACATATGTTGGCAACATATTCCCAAAAAATTGATGATTTTGTCAAGTGCACGCTTAACATATAACCTCGGCAATGAGGAAGTGACATAACAGATAATAAGGCCAAAGGAAGAACGATATTCAGAAAAGCTCCAAAGCACGTGTCACTTCAACCAGAAGAAAAAAAGACAAGATTGTGCGAACAAGAGCCCATGCCATCCACCTCCAGAGAAAACGTGGACGGCAACTCTGCAGATAATTGGTTTTGCAAATTATGCAGAACTTCATTCAACAGTGATATGCGACAGTGTGTCATGTATCTCACCTGGATACACGAGGATTGCGTTGGGCTCACACCTGAGGAAGAAGATGTCTTTGTTTACCCGAATTTGTTCATACTAAATAGGTGGGTCTTATTATCTGCGCTACACGAAACAAAGCCCGTTCACAAGGTTTTTAAAAACCTATTAATTTTCGTATTTGTTGTGTTCATATATTGTTACAAATATTACAGTTTATAGTTTAATGCCCACAGATTTCTATAAAAAAAAAGTTTTCAAGAATATGTGCAAGTTTTTTTTTTTCAATTATAAATCCTTAGGTGGGCCTTATTACCCGCACCTACCTTATATTAAGATAGAGTCTCAAGTCTTTAGGCTTTAGGTCTTCCCACATTTTATCATATTAAACATGGCGTGTACTTGTATTACAAAAAATATTCTTCTCGACATTACAAAAGCGACAACCCTTCCCTTAGTATCATGATTTTTCTATTTCACCCAGAAAAATTCTTATCGTTGCATTATTGCCCACACTTCATCGTAAAAATAAGCAAACAATTCCTAGTGTAACAGTTTTTTATATAAATGAAAAAATGTGGATATAACACCACTGTTAAACCCTGCATAAAGGTACCTATGTATTATAATGTTAAGCCAATGCTCGTTTCTGCAGAATGTTACACTTAGTGTTCCTTCTCCAGAATTCTTTCTCGAGAATTTCTCGAGAAAATTTCGTAATTTCTTATTTCCTATTTTTCTTATTTCCAGAAATTAATTTTCAGTTAGTTCAAAATTGAGTGTTACTAGTTAATCGTGAATATATGAACACATCCGAAGAATTGCGCGATTGTTTATAAACTTTTCTCTTCGTATCACCGATGCTCTATATACAATTAAACCAACATCCACTCAAAATGACAGAAATTTTTCTGCAGCCGCAGATTTTGTCACAAAAAAAAAAGGAAGCAGATTGGCTGACGCGACATTAGACGCATTGTGCTTTTTAAAAAACTATTTTAAAACAAAAAATTAATGTTTCGCCTTGCTTACATTTTGTATTAAATAAATAAATTTATCAATTATATTTAATATCTGCTTTCTTTCATTTACACAAGTTTTGTCTAAGTTAGACACGAATAAAAATTTAGATAAATATTGTCAACATTATTCCAAAAATATAAATTTTGCAATATTTTTTTAAATTCTTCAGAATTCTCGAGAATTCTCGTGAAATATAATCTGATTTCTCATTTCTCGAGATGCGAAAAACATCGAGAAATTAGAAACACTAGTTACACTAGTGTTACACACATTATTATGTTCGACATCAAATTTAATCAAAAAGAAAATTCAGAATAATTGGGAGAACAAATTAGCATTTACTTGGTACTTCCAGTGATCCTCTCGAAATTAAAAGGTGTAATCAACAATACGAGACTGTGTATCACAGTAGAATTTCTACGAATATATTTCTGTCCTATGGATACTTGTTACATATGGTAATAGTAAAATAACGCTTTTTTAGTTTATAAAAAATCCCCCAAATGGCGCGCACGATTTTTTCAATTCGTGTAACACGGGTGTTACACTATGCTACTAAGGGTTAATCGTTTTATCAATTCGTTACGACGACCGTTCCTCTCGACGCTGCCCCAGCATCCACCTCACAGCCGTAACACGATAATTAGCGGAGACGCGACACCGCGGCTCTCGCCAAGTCATAAAAATACCAGAAATCGAGTCCGGCACCGCAAAACCGGATGGAATGACAGGAGCCCGGCTGCCAGCGGGTAGTCCCGTCCTTCGCGTGCGATCTTGCCGCGAGCTGGTTGGAACCGCGCTCCGCGAATTAGCATAAATTAACGCTTAAACGATCCACTAGCCGAGGACTGCCTAATTCTTTAATAAAGACACAGACGGTATCGCGTTACCTCGGCCGTCCTCCAGATCCCCTCGTGCTTCCTTCTTCTGAGCAAACTCAGGCAAAACGTCCAATTATCATCCGGGATCGAGCGAAGTCCAAGTTCCCAAGCTCGAACGCGTGGCACGGTGCCGATTTCGGTGACCGCGCCGCAATCATTCCAGATCGAAGAAGAAAGAGAAGACAACCGCCGATCGTAACTGAATGTGTGCCCACCTTGAAACGCAGTCCACTTAAGTGATCAATTGCACCTATCAAGCTAAACGCTCTAATACCCAAGCCTCCCTTAATTCGCCACTTAAATTGCGCACGGGCCGCCATTAGCAATTCCGTTGGCCATCCGAAAGAACAATTGCCTCGACGGTCCTTCAGTGGAACCTTCGACTCGACCCAGAGAATTCTACAGTATTGATCATCGCGATCGCGCGCCTTTTAATTGAACAACGTCACCGCTGCCTGGAGTCGTTCACCTGGGAGATCGCCGGCCAAAACGATCATACTAAAAGTACTCGCGGACTCACCGACACTTCCGGTCACCGTGCGAGGGAAACGATCGCGTGTTGCCGCGATTGTACATACACTAAGCTTCCAGGAAACGGCGATCGCGGGGCCTGCCGGGCGCTCGATCCAGCGAATTCCAGTGGATGATATCTCGATTGCGAACAGGTGCTCCAGGCGTCCCTTCGCGAATCGCCTACGCCATCTCTCCAGCTCGCTGGCCCGCTCGCGTGTAACTTGTTAATTTGCCTGGCGGCCGAACGGGACCGTTAAGGAAAATCAACGGACGCGTGCCACGCGCGAGATCATCCGTGACCTGGTACTCTGTTGCTGCGGCAACTGTCTTCGATGGCACACGCTAACGCTGCGTTCCCGATAACCACCATAAGAATAGTGGGGGGGGGGGAGGGAAATAGATGGTGGTGGGAAGGTCTGGTCTTCCTCAAGTTTTAGCCTTCCCGGATGGAGAGATACTCGGCTGGCCGACAGCTGCGGCTTCTCTGATTACGAGTGGACACTCGCATTCATTCTCGGAGTTATTCGGTAGATGGAATTTTTTAGCAGGCCTGACTATAGGCAAAACTAGGCAGCTGCGCAAGGTTGACAAGGAGCGCAAAATGGCATTTTTTTAAAATACAGCTATTTTTTAAGCATATAAATAAAAATTCGGGGTAAAGTCGTCAAAGGGCTCAGATAAATGTATTGTAAATAAAGGGCGCAATTTGGATCGAGCCGGGCCTGGTTTCGGGTAGCTGTGAAAATTACTGGAGTTAAAATTTCAGATGTTCTTGCCAGCAACTTAGAGTCTCGAAGGTGTAGCGGACCGTCAAACTGGAGAAAGATTTATTTTTTCAGGGTTAGACGGTCCCTCACTCAAGTGCGTATCGCGGGCGTCCGGGCCGAGGTGTAGGCAATAAACGTGATGATTGCCAGTCGGTTCAGTCGCGACAGCCTTGGCACCCTTCTTGACAGTGTCGTGGGAAAAGGACTTTCCCTTAAAACGGTTTGGGTATTTTTCACCCACTCTCTGCTTTCCGGACGACCGTTAGGCGTCCATGGAAATCGGCAGAAAGCAACCAACCGTCGAGCGAGACGCTTCGCTCATACGGTCTTACGTCACAAATTGTGTGATTCTGTTATTTCATTGTCTCGTTGTAAATAATCATAGTAATTGTTATTGTTAACTGTGAGCAATAATATTCACCCTTACGGACCACTCCTACAAAGGTTTACAGGAAGTGAGTTGAAGTGAGTGCAGGTTGAATCTCTTAATTCTGTGGGACAGAATCGAGAATTGAGGGAGCGTCAAATTTGGGGGCGGCGAATTTTGGGGAGCGTCAAATTTGGGAGCGGCGAATTTTGAGAAGCATCAAATTTTGGGGCGACAAATTTTGGGGAGTGTCCAATTTGGGGGCGGCAAATTTTGAGGAGCGGTACATTTGGGGCCGGTAAATTTGGTAGCGACAAATTTTGGGAAGCGTCAAATTTGGGAGCGGAAAATTTGAGGGAGCTTCAAATTTGGGGGCAGCGAATTTTGGGGAGCAGTGAATTTGGGGGTGGCACATTTGGTGGTGGTAAATTTGGGGGAGCGTCAAATTTGGGGCCGGCAAATTTGGTGGCGACAAATTTTGAAAAGCGTCAAATTTGGGAGCGGCAAATTTTGGGGAGCGGCAAATTTTGGGGGAGCGGAAAATTGAGGAGCATCAAATTTGGGAGCGGCAAATTTTAAGAAGCATCAAATTTTGGAGCGACAAATATTGGGGAGTGTCAAATTTGGGGGCCGGCAAATTTTGAGGAGCGGCAAATTTGTGGGAGCCAAATTTTAAGGAGCGGCAAATTTTGAGGAGCGGCAGATTTGGGAAAGCCAAATTTTGAGCAAAATAAATTGTGAAATACGTAAATGTAGTATAAATAAGGAGCGCAATTCGTCTCGAGCATTTGGGTAGCTGTGAAAACTACTGGAGTTAAAATGTAAGACGTTCTTGTCAGCAACTTGGAGTTTAGAATGTTTACAGGAAGTCAGTTGAAGTGAGTGCAGGTTGAATGTTAATTCTGTGGAGCAAAATCGAAACTTATCGCGATCTCCGTTATTTCAGTCCTCGCGTCGCGTTATTAGTTCCAGGTAACCGCGGTTAGCTGCGTTTTTATCGATACCGCAGTTATTGGAAGCAAACGATGGCGTTACGTAAACTATGGTAAAATATTACCATGCCTGCACGGTTTACTGGGTCCCGGATACTTGCTAAAATTCCGCGCGCCGTGTGTAACTTTTTAAACGACTTAATGCCTGATAATATCGAGGCGTTGCTCAATCCACGGCGAGAAGTGTTATGTGTACCCCCGTTCCATGAGTATGCGGTCACTGCGTTAACTGCCACTTCGCGGCGACTTTCATGACGTTCCAGAGCAACTCTTTTTACTCCAGAAGACTCTGCAAAGGATTCTTCTCTCGCATCCGCGACAGCGTCCCAAAAACCCCACTGCGATCCACACGCATCCTGTTCAATACAATTTACCATCGCAGAAGAATACTTTCGAATGCGTCCGTGACTCACTCCGCCGCTACGTATCCGTCTACGCAAATTCTTTATTCAAAAAGAATCTGCGACATCCATAGCTAATGATCGGTCAGTGCAAAACAATCAATCTTGTTAGCTTTTCAAATTCCAGAAATTCTCTCCCAGTGCGCTCCGAAAGTCAAAGCGCACTGAGCAAGCGATAGAGACTTTTGCTGATAGAGTGTAGCCTCGGTATCTTTTGCGACGCATTTTTGCGACGTCGCACAGTGGTTCGAGTATACTACATGCTAGCTGGGAAAAATTATTTTTTCGCGGGTTTGGGTTTATATGGGGTTGAAATTGTTAGAAAACAAACCTGATTCGTATTACAGTTTATTATTTCACTAAAAATATCAATAAAATATAAATACGACTAATTCAATAAAGGAAAACTTTAACTATAATTATCAGTTATAACATTATGTCTATTTTTGTAATTTCTGAGTTTTGAATTTTAAAACCTGGTTCTTGAAATGTGCTTTCTCTGCATCGCTATTAAAATAGTGTTTTACTATATGTTCCACGTCGTTCCACGCGACAAGGGTTGAATGTGCGAAAAGTAGAGACTTTCTAGTTTTTTTTAATCAGATGATCGATCTGCAAAAATTTGCAAAACTGTGCTTTGTGAATTGTTTTCGAGTACGACGCTCGGCAGGAGAGATTTTTAGTGACATAATAAACTGTGATATGAACCAGATTTGTTTTCTAACAATTTGAACCCCATATAAACCCAAACCCGCGAGAAAATAATTTTGTCCAGCTAGCATGCAGTATACTCGAACCACTGTGCGTCGTTCCGGGAGAGGGGCTGTAAGAGTACCTACCAATCTCGAGAAGACGAATTTACTCGTCGCTACTGTGCGTCCCGGACCACAGGCTCGAACGTTGGAGGTCGATTCTCAGTTTGTATCCGTGTGCCACCGAATGCAGCGCATATTACATATTACGAGTAGTCGATGGAAGAACGAATAGCCAACATATTATTTACCATGGAACGTGATAGATAACGCCATACGGGCCGATAATAAGAAACAGTGAGCGCGACACGGCACGCCTGCAAGTGTATTTTTGTCACCGTTCGGTTCATCGAAAACAACCAGAGAAAAATCAAATAAAACTGGTTTGCTCCGGCTTAGTCCAGATACAACGGCATACTTGCAACTAATACGAGGTTTTGTTATTGTTGCATCGTCGCACATATCGATATGCAAAATTTGAGGAAAGCTTCGTCCGTTCTCTTTTATTTACCATCGGTCTCAGAGCTCCATTCTCCTCCTTCTTTTTTTTTTTGTTTTAATAAATGACGTGTGTGAGAAGAAACGGGCGATTAAAAGGAATAATGCAATAACACAGGAAAGACAGGAGATACGCAGTTTTCAAAGAATCCGCGCGCCTTTTTCTTCATCGACTTCTTCGGTGTTTACAGCTTCACCGGGGAACAATGATCAAGCGTTGGGTGCAGTTTTATCACAAAGATTGCGCGTCGTTATCGATACACAGATATCAACGTCTGCCTTACTTCTTTCCGCAAATACCGATTAAAAAACGAGATGCTCGCTTAATGGAATGACCGGGGAACATAAAAATGGTACAATGTTTAGGATTTTTTTTCTAAACAACTATACAATATATCTTGATGAAACTTTTCAAATTTTATTTATCCATGTTTGCACAATGATTTCCTATTTTTGTATTGTCGTGAAGAAACTTACATTGTTTTTGTAAAGGGCGGAGGAGAGGCCTCCTTAAAAGATAGTTTTTCAAAGTTTAGACCTAAAACTAGGGGACACCCTAAAAATATTTTTAAAAAATGAAGAAACCTTGAAATTATTCTTGAAATAAAAACAAAAAATTGGTAACTATTAAGCATTTCTGGGGGTCCTCTAGACTGAAGTCATACGAAGATACCGCAAAAGAATTTTAGACAAAATGACGTCTACTTTTCCTCAAACCCTCAAATGCCTCTTAAGGGGGGATTGCGCCTTGTTGGACCGAAAAATAGGTAATTCTTGGTGAATTTTTTCTACAAAAACGGGTCGACAAATTAATTTGAGGTTTGGCAGGCAGTATTATTGTATCTTGAACTATTGTTCTGAATTTTTGTGTGACAGTGAAAAAAAAACATGGGAGATACAAAGAGAGCGTTGAAAAATAATCAGGTGGTGCTGGCATTGACGAAAAGTACTGTAAAGGTTATCCTAAACATAAAAAGGAAAAGAGATTCTTAATCTGTATGAATGTGGCTATCGGTGGTAGTAGATTTATTGCCGTATTTGTTACCGTTCCTTTTTTATTTAAAGAAGTTTTCCCTTTTTTGGGGCAAACCCTGTTTCAGACTCAAATCAGGACGCTTCGACTTCTTCAAAAGGCTGCCATTTTAACATTTTTTAATTTTTCTTAACGCATCTACTACCACCGATAGCCACATTCATATACATTAAGAATCTCTTTTCCTTTTTGTGTTTCGGATAACCCTTACAGTACTTTTCGTCAACGCCAGCACCACTCGATTATTTTTCAACGCTCCCTTTGTATCTGCATTGTTTTTCTTTTCACTGTCACACCAAAATTCAGAACAATAGTTCAAGATACAGTGAAACAGCCTGCCAAATCTCAAATTAATTTGTCTAACCATTTCTGTACAAAAAATTCACAAAGAATTACCTATTTTTCAGGCCAACAAGGCGCAATCCCCCCTTAATGGGAAAGCGACCACCGCAGTACACTCGAATAGCCGCGAGTTATCTGCCATATCGAGGCGCCTCCGCGTGTATCATTAAAGATTCGTCAACTCGTCGATAACAGCTAAGAGTTATATTTCGTAATTGAGCTCGCTGAATTCGGAACTATCGTTCGGTGCGTCGAGACTTTTCCGCTTGGCATTGTTTGAATATCTTGCAGTTTCCGCCGTGCAGCCACGATAAATAACAAATAGACTGAAAGGAGAAGAATGTTTGCCCGCGAGGCCACGGGAAGAAGAGAGAACTGTGTAAAGAGGCCGGTAATTGTTCGCTGCGCAAATGTTTGTGGTCTACTCCCAGTTTGTCGAATTGAATAACGCGTTCGTGACCCGAATAAAAAGTGGCAAAACAAGGCGATAGTGGACTTTATCGTGGCCGTTGCGAAGACGCCATTCATTATGCTAGCCGCGGTTTGTTTGCACGGCGATATATCGCATTTGTTTAAGATCCGCGGAGACGTGTCGATCGTTGGAGGGATCCGCCACCGAGCCGCGGTTGATCCGCCGGTTTCCAAGGGAAATGAGGAATCTTCGTTGAGCAAATAGTCCTATCTCGAACTGACAATCCCGTAGGAAGATAATATCGATGCCTTGAAATAGAGATACGAGTTGATCTTCCAACGGAGGCTTTCAAACTTTGCTTGAAGTAATTAGAAACTCGTTCACCTAAAAGGCTACCGTTAACTTCTCAAGTTATTTATTTATCTACAATCTCCCTCCCAAATCCTCCACAAACGCGACCCCTGGCGACTCTAAGCGTTGTGTCGTTACGACTCCGAGTTCCTAATGAATCATCGACTAATGGTTATTTTACAATTAGTGGACCGCTTGAAAGAGGAAAACAAGAGGTCCCAAGAACGGACCACATCGATCGCCAATGATCGCGAGAAGCATAAGTACTTCTAAGTCCTCCCGTAAACAGATTGAGTTCTGCAAACATTCCGAAGGTCTGTCACAGAAGTGACACTAATGATTCCCGTCGCGAATTAGTCAGCGTGGTATAACAGCGACGCAAATGAGCAGAGGCGGGCGATTTCCATTCGATTCCCAGCTACGTTCCTCGACCCTCATGGCTATCGAGCCACGAGATCGTGAAACGTCCTCGCCGAGCCTCGTCCACCTCGACAAAATCGCGAGTTGGGAAAGGTCCCGGCTTGTAAGAGAGGAAAATGCGAATCACGAGCAGCGAATCGCGTCAACCTCGCGGAAACGTGACTAACTTACACGCGATGGGACAAAGTCTGGCGCGTGAACTTTAAATAAAGACCTCGACACGTCGCCGACCGACTCCCGGACACCTGCTCTCATTTCACTTGACTTCGAAGTATCTTCTGCATGATTCTTTGTTTCTGCTTGGTAGATGTTTCTAGGGAGTGGAACATCCCCAGAAGCGGATTTCTGGACATATAGGCTATGTAGGCTTCAACTTAGGACGGCAAATTTTGGGGAGCGTGAAATTTCAGGGAGTCAAAAATTTGAGAGTGCGTCAAATTTGGGGATGGCGAATTTTGGGGAGTCAAATGTTTGGGAGCGGAAAATTGGGGAGCGACAAATTTTTGGGAACGAAAAATTGGAGAACGTCAAATTTGGGAGCGGCAAATTTTGGGGAGTGTCAAATTTTGGGGCGTCAAATTATGGGAAGCGTGACATTTTGCAGAGCGAAAAATTGGGGAACGTCAAATTCGGGAGCGGCAAATTTTGGGCAACGTCAAATTTTGGGGGGCGAAAGATTGGGGAACGTCAAATTCGGGAGCGGTAAATTTTGGGGGGCGTCAAATTTTGGGCCGTTAAATTTTGGGGAGCCAAATTTTAGAGAGCGGCAAATTTGAGACAGCCAAATTTTAGGGAGCGGCAAATTTGGGGGCTGCAAATTTTGGGGAGCGTCAAATTTTGGGGCGTCAAAGTATGGGGATCGTCAAATTTTGGGGAGCGAAAAATTGAGGAACGTCAAATTCGGGAGCGGTAAATTTTGGGGAGCCAAATTTTAAAGAGAGGCAAATTTGAGAGAGCCAAATTTTAGGGAGCGGCAAATTTGGGGGCTGCAAACTTTAAGGAGCGGCAAATTTTAAGCGAAAAAAATTGAGAAATGTTTATAAACATAGAGGTTTGAGGCAACTTTAAAAGCAATTCGCTTCTTCTTCATATAGCAATAACTGATATGTGAGTAGTCATATTGAATTAATCCTGAAAGTATCTCGACTCTTTTAAATTAAAATATTTTATGATATTTCGCGGAATGGGCGGGAGACACCTGTTAGCCCAGGGGTGCCAATTCTCCGAATCCGCCCCCGAACATCCCTTTAGAGTTCCTTGACTGACAATGAGGAAGAATCACTCTCCGCGATTCTGATCCCAAAGTGTTCGAAGAATTCAAGAAGGTCTTAGTCGTAGATGAAGGCTTAAGTCTGGGATTAATATCGATTTACGGAATTGCGATTTCAATGATATCTGGAAAATTCCTGAGACTGTGTTGGGTCAGAAAGTGGGGGCTGTACTACGACGAAGTACGTGATTCCTCAAGAATGACCATTCAGGGAGAAGGAAAGGAAACGGTTTCAGGGATAAGCGTTCAATGTCTTGACAGACTTCGAGAGAAGCAACCACTTCGTAAGATTGTATTATTGCAGAAAGGGTAGACACGTTCTAGCTTTTCCGATGTCGAGTTTGCGTGTTTGCGTCGTCCCATCAGCACGCTTTCATTGTGATACCATCTCCCATTAATGCCCATTCTTTACGACACCTCCGCGATGTTGTTTTACACGCTTCGCCGTAACTACAGTTGTTATCTTCAATTGCAGAGGAAGCTTTCGCCTCCTGCTTCTACTACAGCTGCGGATCCAGCTGAGATCCTTATTCGATTATTACTTCTATTGCTTTTTAACCTTCTTACAAGACTCGAGAATCACCGCGGCATATAACCGAATCAATAATGTTTGCTCTCGCGTTATTAAGTGGGTGATAACAGAAACGAAGCCGGTTAATACTCGTTAATCAGCACGGTGTACCGAAGCCATTTTTAGCGGCTCAAATGCCAACTTATTCGCATGAAAATGGTGCTGGAAATGTTACGGAGAGATCCGCGGGCGAAATATTAACGGGTCGTTAAAAGTTCGACTACTCATTGTTGGAAAATACACCTCGACGGCTGCCCCTTCGAATTTCCGATATTATATCATTATTATCTAAATGAATGAATGTCTCGTTAATTTTTAGTTTCTGGTAATATTCACTCATCCCCAGTGGCGAACCCAGAGGATGAGGCAAGAGCTCTGGCACCCCCAAAGAAAAATGGAAAAGTAGATTAATATAACCACGACTGAAGTAATTCGAAAACTTTATAAAGAAAGAAATAAAGAAAACTGGATTTTCTTCTTTAAATAATTTTATGTTATTGAATATGTTATTAAAAATATTTTTATCCCTTCAACTTCGGCCTCCCTCCCCCCAAGGAAAAACCCTGAGTGCGCCACTGCTCGCCCCTATACTACATCGTAGTCAATAATTTATTCTAATATTATCAAGCCGTCGCTCGGATTGCCTTCAAGAAGACTCTAAGATCAGCGATCGCCGATCAGGAAAATGTTTTCCAACAAAAGGCAACGACCTTAGCACGCTGATGCATCAGAGACTTTTCCCGTTCGAAGCATGCGGTCATTAGCGACGCGTGGTCAATTGAGGCGGACAACTGTATCGCGGTCATGCCTCGCAGAAAATGAAACACCAACATGGAGATTAGAAAGAAACAACTGCAGTGCCTCTGCCAGAGCTGATAAACATACGCGCGAATCGTTTCCGATCCGCCATCTTCTTGAAGAGAAAAGGGCCCTCGAGTGACGAAAATCTGAGCAGCTCTTTCGCCGGTTCAGACACTCAAAGCAACCGATCAAGTAACTGGTCGCGAGAATCCAAAACCATAACTTCATACTCACATTCTTGAACCCATCTTGGACCCCATTCTGGACCCCATGACGCCCGACGCGCGGAGAGCCCCGTCGGTGCCGCAACCCAGCCGGCAGGAAGAAGGGCAGAGTAGCTCCGCTGCCTGCTGCACCGGCGTTGAACCGGAGAAGTGACCCCTACGCGCGCGATCCCCCGGGTCGTGGAAGCCGTCGAAGCCGCTTGACGCTGTGCGTCGAGGCTTTCCTCCTCCGCCGCCTCCTTTGTCCTATATTCGCGGAGCGGAGGTTAGGAGCGGAGACGGGACTCGGGAAGTTTATCGGTGCTTAGTCATACGAACTGCACAAGTTTGCGCCCGCCGCTAAGTAGGAGTTGTACTGGCACGACGCACAGCCGTCCCGGGCTGGGTCTGGTGAACGACGAAAAGTTCGGGGAGAGAGGCGAGGCAGAGAGGGCATCGTCGTGGGCAGAGACGTTTTTCCAGCACGCACTCTCTTTCTATCTCCCCTTCTCTTCCTCCTTCCCCATGTTATCTGGATCACTGTGAATGTCGGGCGAACGACTGGCCTGCCCAGGCGCCGCGGATCGGGCACCCGTAATCGCAGCGCGCCCGAGGATACTGTCGGATCTCGATCGCTCCTTCCGCCAGAAACCCGAGCCGATTCGAGTGGCTGGTCATGGCTGGCCTCCTCTTCTCGGCTCGGTAAAAATCCGCGCCGATAACCAGCCGCGGATTTGGTAAATTCGTCCCTTCCCCTGACGCTGATAACCGATTCCAGACGCGTCGCGGCGAGTCCATTCGTCGTTCTTTCCCTCCGGGAAATCATTAATGTTATTTCATGTTATTCTGGATCAAAGATCTATAGGTTTAGATAGAGACATTTGTGCGGCTGATAACTGATTATATGTTTAGTATTTCTAGTGTCTCTAAACTTATGGGAAGATGACAATGGTGGGAGGTACTATGCTTGAAGAGGAGTGAAGTAAATGAGAATTTACCATCTGTGTTTAAATACAATTTATTAAGAAAAGTTGAGAAAGAATTTATCTGAAGGAAAACAGTGCAAGTCGATAGCCACTCAACTATTTAATCTATCGAGTTTTTGTTAAGATTGCTGTGGCTCAGCTTTGTCAGATCTTGCTGGAGCATTCCCCAAGCTGTGGTGGGGGCAGGGACGACACTAGGTTTTAGGTGCCCAGAGCAAAGATTTTGTTTGACGCCCCCTCCCTTCCAACATTTTATCCCCTTGTATTGCCCACGTTAAGAAGTTGAGTCCACACTTTATATAAAAATGACATAATAAACGTGTTTATTAACTGGTTTCAAACATATTGAAGGTACCCTAATTTGTTTGCTGTTTGATAACAGATAAATAAGTACCTATTAAGTAGGTAGATACATTTTAATTTCTTTACCATAAAATGTGTGTCTCGTTTATTCCTAAACGATGGTACGCGTGCAGTGCGGATTTCTCTATATTCAAACGCTATTATGTAAATAATGGTTGGAAGCACGAAAAGATCAAATATACAGTAATTGTAGAAAATTGAAGGCTCTTTTAATATTATTTCAACAAAATTTCGAAAGGGCTTTACCATTCTTGAGAAATTCTTTAAATCCGCACCACTGATGAATTCTAAACTTTAAGGCCCGGACGGCACCCTGGTGTTCGATTGCTATAAACTTTTTCAGGGATTATTTTCTTATGAACCATTTCAGGAGGTGAGAATAAAGAGATACGAAGAAAAACTCCAGACGTACAAAGAAAGGTCACCCTATAATGCTCACGAGCACCGTTTTCGACGGCGCTGATATACACTTCGTTTGGCGCCCCCCGCAAATTGGTGCCCGGGGCAGAAACACCCGCTCCCCCCCCCCCCGCTCCCTAGTTACGTCCCTGGGTAGGGGAGACCGGGGTGGGTTGTAACACGGGGTAAATTGTAACATAAGTAAAATCTTTTGAACGACAAATCTGGTAACCCACAGCATGCGAGAGCTGCTTGACGATATTGGCACCGTCGGTTCTAGTGGCACAAACGAGCGTTATGTATTCATTTTGTGGTTATAGCCCAGAATTTTAGTATTTAGAGCACGTAAGTAAAATTTGTCTTGGCACATTTATTTCAATTAACCGTCATTAGAAACCGTTTGATTTTTTGCTTTTTTGTCGCAAACGAATCCGTACTATTACTGCGCGGAAAGAAGACTCCTGGCAGGCGGTGCAAGTCCGCCACTAGTTTAACTCATTAAGCCTCGTTCACATTAGTCAAGTTTACTGGCTTCAAGTCGCTTCGTGACTTTATGTCTTGCTCTAAGCTTTAAGTTCACACGTGTACGTACGTTCACACTATTCAAGTTATATTATTTCAAGGCAAGAGAAGTTGGAACACTCTCTACTTCGCTTGAAACTTGAAAGGATATTTCAAGTGAAGTGAATAACAGGTTAGGTTAGGGGCCGTCCTTAAATTACGTAAGGGTAATTTTGGCGATTTCTTACCCTCTCCCTCCCCCAGTATAAGAATTCGTAAGATTTGATATTGCAACCCCTTCTTACGTAATATATTTAACATTGAATTTTTTCAGTTATTAAATTTTTTTTAAGGGTTTATATAATTCATTTAACTCGGTTTCGGGAAATTTAAACTAAAACAACTTTTCTCGAACATTAATGATAGAATTTGTATTTACTGAAAATTAGGTTAAAAAATATTACGTAAGACGCTATCTGACTCCCCTCTCCCCCCTTGTAAGAAAACGTAAGAAACTCGCGACCCCCTCCCCCCCTAAAAAGCCTTACGTAATTTAAGGACGATCCCTTACTGATTTCAAGCGACTTGAAGCCAGTGAACCTGACTAATGTGAACGATGCTTAAAATTTGCCCCGGTCTCCTCTACCCGCTCCCGTTTCAAAATAGCCCGCCCTACCCACTGTAGTTCATCGATGCGTCGCTGAGCGGCGCGCGCACCGGCGCGCAGTCAGTGTCATGGCTGACGCCCATCTGTGAGGACGCGGCTATTGTGTCTATATAGTGGCGTGAATTGTGTTCGTTGTGTTATATGTCAACGGTGTTGGTTAATTTTTCAGAACCTAATTAAAAATACCTCAGTTCTCTTCGATTCTGAATGATACTACCGCACATATAACACCGATTCTCCTCTAAAATACCTCGTCCATAATGCCTTGACGAAGGGAACACCGACTCCGAATTCGCTGCATTTATTCCGTACAAACAACGTTGGCTTCCTTTTAAAACCGCTGATCTGAAGCGAAGTGTCAGGGACTCGGGAAAATGTCAGCCACGGAGACCACGGTCATTTTCGCAAAACTGGAAGCCTTGAAAGACATCAAGTATACATAACAATTTATCTCTCATAAAGTCCTGTGTAAAGTCAGTAGAACTCGCCAAAGCTCCGCCTCCAATAACTAATAATTCAATTGTATTAGCTACTTGATGATCCTCCGTGTAATAAAGTTTCCGCTGTTCAAACGAAGCCTGTGTTTTGCTAGGACGAAGACCCTTCAGCTGGAGAAAATGAAGCAGAGGATCCTGCACGAGGTGGAGCAGACCGAGCAGGAGGAGAAATGCTTGATAGAGTACAAACAGGAAATGGATCTTCTTATGCAAGAAAAGATGGCACACGTCGAGGAATTACGGCAAATACACGCCGATATCAATGCCGTACGATTACATACGATCTTTATGTCATCACTTCGGTAGACGATACCTGTAATCGCTTACGTAAGCTGCATTTTAGATGGAGACCGTTATCAAGCAAGCTGAGGAAGCTAGGAACAAGGCGAGAGAAACTGCGAAGTTGATTCATAATAACGACTATCAGCCTTTGAAGCATGACATCGATCGCATGCGCAGGGAGTTCCTCGGGCTGGACAGATTGCCGGAGTTGTACGAGACGGAGTCGGATCTCATTTCGCCAGAGTAAGCATGCTGGATTTGTGAAGGATCCCTTCGGCTCTGTAGCTTGAACTTGGTTGAAGTGAACTTTTATCGTGTAGATGGTTTGTTCGCAGCTATTTCGATCGGCCCATGCAGAAGGCAGAATGGAGGATGGATGTGCGGGGTGAAGACTTATTACCTCCAATCACTTTACACCATCCTGGTCATCCAGGTAGTTCCACACCTTTCCTTGCCCCTCAACCTCTCCAGGGTCCGAGCAAGCCGGAGCCAAGACCGTTACCCCCAGCTCCAGGCCCGCCTGCTCCCACATTCAGGTACCACTGGTATATCTCAACTTTGTATATTTCTCTAATAACACTGCATGCGATTATTTATAATAATAACATACGAGCGCGGAGATTAAGGGGTCATACTGGTAATCACGCCGCAAAATTAGGGGTTTTTTTCTCAACGAATTCATTGAATAACAATGTCAAACTTTTTTTTCATTTATTAGGTTACTTATAATGTATACGGAACAATTTTTTAAATACACTTTTAATTGTGGTTTTCAATGTTATCTGGAGTAGAAAGTCGCGCCTTTGAAAATGCGGTGGGAGTGATTTCAGCTGACAGACTCATCTGAAACAAAAAAACCAAAGTGATTCTTAATCAATATGAGTACCGCTATCGCGGGTGCCAGAATTAGCCACGTAAGTCAAAATTTAACAAAATTGTGCGCATTCAAATTTCAAGCATCGAAATTTTCCATTTTTACTTGAAGTTCGAATGCGCGCAATTTTGTTAAATTTTTACTTACGTGGCTAATTCTGGTACCCGCGATAGCGGTACTCATAATGATTAAGAATCAGTTTGGTTTTTTTTGTTTCAGATGAGTCTGTCAGCTGAAATCACTCCCGCCGTATTTTCAAAGGCGCGACTTTCAACTCCAGATAACATTGAAAACCACAATTAAAAGTGTATTTAAAAAATTGTTCCGTATACATTATATATGTTTCCGTATACACTGAGAAAAAGAAACTGAATTTTGCGGCGTGATTACCAGAATGACCCCTGAATAGGATTTAAGGAGCCTCTCACTATGCCGTGCCTCGCCTCGGCTCATTTTATTCTTCCCATGCATTTCTTATGTAATTTGACAATTTAACTCGCACTGCGTCTCGCCTTGACGCGACTCCGAGCCGCGGATTCTTCCTCGAGAATATTTTGAGGAAGCGAGGCGGGCCGAGGCCAGTCCTAGTGTGAGCGGATGCAATCCCACCGCACATTAAGATGTCCTCTGAGCAACTGACCAAACACATGAACCGAGGCCAGCTCAGATAACATCATGTACGGAAAAACTGAGGCGACGCGAGCCTATTTAGATGTGAGTGCGAAAAGAAGTTGCGCCGAGGCGAGGCGTAGTGAGAGCCTACCTTTAGTACGGTCGGCGTGGAAAGTTTATCGATGGAAATAATAAAGCTAGATGTACGTAAGTGGATAACAAGACACTATTTCTTCCATGTTTCTTTTCTGCTCTCAGGCAACAACCACCCCCGATGAAGTCGTGTTTATCGTGCCATCAACAGATCCACAGAAATGCGCCGATCTGTCCCCTTTGCAAGGCTAAATCTCGATCACGTAATCCCAAGAAGCCAAAGAAGAAAGACTAATTTGTAACTGTAAGTGTTATTTATAGAAAATATCAGCATTTCTGTCATCTATTTTTAGGATATTCGTGAGTGAGTTTTTCGTTTTCGTAACTTGTAATGATCATACGAACACAGTGCTACGAAAGCATACATCAATGCAAAGTACTTACTTAATGTACTTACTTAAAGTAATTCTTTTTATAGCTTTTTACAATTAATTTTATTCTTGATTTTTTACGATATTTATATCAACAATGTGTAGATGGATACGATAGGTGATAATTAAACGTTTAATTCTAAGAGACGCAAATAAAACTGAGTATGTTTTATGATTGTCTTTAAAGTTAACAATTACTATCTAGAGCTATCGAAGTACAAATGACAACATAAATTTTCCGAACAAACATTCCCGTAGATCAATTTCCGTTTTACACATATGTCGCTTTATTTCATCCGCATCTCTTATCGCACAGCACTTTCTTAAAACGTTGTTCTGAAAGTTTACAATCTTATGAGTTATTCCATTAGACGCAACTCGCTAGTATCTTCAAGTAAAATGAACATTCTATAGGTTCTAAATCGATTGCGGTAAGTACTCTCATGTTCCGATTATTCAGTGGAAGACCTTCGATGTTAAAATCATCTAAATATCAGTCTTTACCATCGTAACAAACAATAGTTGTATAAATTCGACGAATATAAGCAACTTAGCGAATAATTTCTTTTACATAATTACCTCTAATTGAGTATATACCATTTTTTGTACTCAAGATGATAGCACACCTTTTAATTAAAAGATTTTTATAGTAAATCGTTAGAACATAATGAGTTTATAATAAAGTCTAATCTTTTTGAGTCAGAGTGCTTAATCGCACTTTTTTCCCCCCACCTTCATTACATTACAAATGAGTCTAACGTTTGCATTTCGCAATTTCGCCCCTTATACAAGATTCCGATATAAAAATAGATCAACAATAATTGCACAAATTTATCCCTGTAAAAATTTAAGTCGATTTTACGTAAAAACTATATCACCCTAACCATATTCTTTGGTTATTTGTACGTATACTCGTTTATAGCTTCTCTACGTGCCCGCGCACGTAAAGTATGTGTTAGAAATTGTAAATATTCATAAAAAATATATTTGCACTACACACCATCATAATTGTATTCGTAATTTACTTTAAATGGCAGTCACATATATTCCCATGTATAAGATTATAAAAAATAAAATCGCTATTCAAAGCTATTGCTAAACATTGTCACATTCCGTGATTTGATCGGTCTTCGATGTGTCGTTTAACTCTTCAGAGTCTTGAGCAGTATTGTTAGATTTACGATGAACCAACGGAATATCCACGTCAGCTTTCTGTTCGTCTTTCGAAGCGATCTTGAGCGGGATCAGACGCTTGTCCGCGAGTTGCAGCCACAGCATAGAGACCAGCAATGTCAGACCGGTGATACCAAAAGTATGGTACGTCCCAAAGCGTGTGTAAATCACGCTAACGAATACCGGACCCAAGACGCGTGACGCGCATCCAGCACCGGTCATGAAACCCATCCAAACGCCTTGCGGCCGCGGCCCTAATACTTTACTAAAAATCGTCTGTATCAAAGTAACGCCTAACGGATAGCCGATAGTGGTGAAACTGTATCCAATAAGAAATTGCGTGACTGTAACTCGAGGTGTATATAAGCACCACTCTTGAATACTCGGGCATCCTAGAATCTCCGTACCATTGGAATTGCGTGTACCATTACTGAATTCTGTGAAATATAATAAAGGCTTTAGTAAGAGAAATATCAAACTAACAAGGGAAGATCCCGAGCCCGGAAATTCAAAAAATTCTGAAGCTTTGTGAATATGCAGGGGACTTCCTCCTGATTACAACGCAATTTTTATATTTTGCCCAAATTCACTCTAAGGGGGTGGAATTGACCCCTGAAAATCCAGTTATTTTCCGATTTTCTGTTATAATTCATGAACTATAAAATATTTTTTTTACCAAATGATAGATCTAATTGAGGCATTTGATTATAGTATAACTTAATAAAAAGTAATGCAATTAAATCCATTTTTTTTTTTTAGAGATGTAGCTATCGTGTCCTTCAAACGTTCTGAAAACAGAAGTCATGGTTTGGAAATGTATCTTTATTTATAAGTTTCAAGCAAGTGGTTTATGTGCCCTTTTTCCGTAAAGGTGATGAATTCGTAACAAAGTTGCTTCTTTGTTTAGTTATTTAAATATAATTTTGTTTACTTACTTCGTTACACATTTTTTATACATTGCTTAAATAAAAAATACAAAATGAAGCACAAAAATAAACAAAAAAATGGAATGTTTTAAGTAAGTATTAGTTCCTTCGATATTTTGCAGCAAGCTGTCTTCCAAATCAATTTTTTCTTGTCTAAATTAGCTTCTTTCCATGCGAATTCGATACTCGCCTCACTTTCCATATTTCGTCGCTTACACAAAATCCTCTATGAAACAAAAGTACTTATTGCACGACGGCACGGTAGCGCGGCTGCTCAGCGACTAAATATGTAGCTGCGTGTCGATCACGCTACATAATAAAACAGCATCTAGCTAACCTGAATCCGAGAGAAGTAGTGCTCTTGATATATTATATATATCACATACACCTGAGTCGATTTAAACGATTTAAGGAAAAGGGTACATAAGCCTATGTGCGCTTTTTCCATCAAATGCCTCAATTAAAACAAGTAACATTTGTCTTGAAACATTTTTTCTATCTCTTACAGTTCGCGAGTTATAACACAAAATCGGAAAATAGCCGAATTTTCGGGGGTTAATTTCACCCCATTCGAGTGAATTTGGGCAGCAGACAAAAATTGCGTTGCAATCAGGAGGAACTCCCCTGCGTATTCACAAAGTTTCAGAATTTTTGGAATTTCCGGGTTCGGATTATTCCATTGTAAGATCTTCTATTCTATATACATGTTAGTACTTACGTTCTATGTAAGCGATTTGTGGTGGATCGGGGCCCCATGGTATGCACAGTATCCTTCCAATTACCATGAAGAAAAAACCACCCCACAACATAACTTTTCGTTCGTTAAATCTAGTAATGTTTAAAAAAATAAATAAAAGAAGAGTCGTCTTTTAATACGTGATTCCGTAAAATTCTCATACCGTTTACACAAAGGTTCGATCATGACGAACGTGACGCAGGACACAATTGCGCCAATGCTCATCAACAAGCCCATATAGTACATAGCTTGCTCGTTCGACCAAGCGAATTGGTCCATAGTTAAAGAGGTACCGAGTCTGTGTAGAAGAGTAAAAGAATGTTGAACACGACGCACAGAATGGGGGTAAGTTGATGAAATTGTTATACTAACGTTTCGAGGAGAACGAAATTAAATACCAAGACAAAAAAGGCACAAATTAATGTCCAAGATGCTACATAATCAGGCTTTATAAACCTTAACGTTTCTTCCTCTGTAGTTGACAGATAAATGATGTAATCAGGCACGCTAAAATCTATCGTACTACCATTATTCAACACAGACAATTCTCACCTGTTTCTTTCCCTTCACTTCGCATAGCTTCGCGTATAGCAATCCTATGCTCCTTGAAATTCCATGGAAGAAACAAAACAAAATTAAGAACTCCCATTATAACATTTATCCAACCAGGCATAGTAAACATATTAACAGGTAAATTTATAAAATATAAACCATTCGGTCCGAGGGGCGTAACTGCGGCTTGTAATCCAGGACCTACCACAAATCCCAGTACCTAACGAATTTTAAAGCAAGTTATAAAATCGACATCGTTCGCTTCTACGAGGCAGAAATATCTTGCTACGTACCTGCGCAAGGGATACCATGGAGACCGCATGCGTTCTCTCTGCAAATTTCGTAGCTGCAGAAAGGTAAGACCGTGCGACTGCAATATTGGCTGGAAATAAAATACCGGTTGTATCATTAGGGTCGAAATTAATAAAAAATTCAGTAGTAATTCAGAGGCAAGTAAAATATTAACCAGAACTAACTCCGACCAGGAATCTAGCAGCTACCATATACATTTTTCGATCGCCAGGCAAGATTTCCAGAACGCTGTAAAACCCTGACGCAAATGTGAAAAGAGCTAATGTCGTTAAAAGGGGTAGTCTTATTGATCCCCTCTTGTCGCCCCACCATCCTACGAGAGGAGAGAATAACATTTGTGCCAGAGGATTAGCTGCGACCACGTATCCCAAGAATTCTTTCCCTATCGAATTATCCAACTGCAACGTTCAAATATTATTACATCCTTCCGATCATATATATTCGTCGTTTCCTTATTACACTTACATTCTGAAGGTATGGCCATACTCCAGTGAGTATAATACTGAATCCGAGGGACATGAGGAACATAGTAAAGTAGATCGCGTAGATGCTTCTCCATCGTTCGTTTCTCTCTTTAACAGTTTCTAAGTCGTCGTCCACAGGTGCAATAACTCTGAGGGAATATTAAGGTGTTCGATTATAACGATTCAGACGAAACTAGATATTTCCAAGTCATTTATTCCGCCTTACCTCTTGCCACGAAATCTCTTATACCAATCCATTAAATATGATCCTGCAAAACTTTTGTGTAAGTAACAAACTGTATTCTGTTCGTATAATTGCGAGTCCTTTTATTTAATATCTCTGTATTAATAATTGTTATTTGTGAGAGTATTGTTAATCTAAAAGAAGAAAGAAGAATTTCTTACTACGAAGTATGAAAAATAGATTCCAAGTAGCTGCGTGTCTTATCATGCAACTTACTCTGCGCATCTATTATTTAATGATAAATATGCAAGCCATGATCGGAGTATGATTTATGACTTAGTTTATGAATATATCTTTGTTACGTATCTCCTGATAACAGAAAAACAGACACATCAACATTTGCGAACACGAATGTGTGCGTGTTGAAACAGGAAAGTAAACATGTGGAGTGATTCTCGAAAGCGTAGCAGATCTTTATCGCCGTGCAAAGACAGATCCCGAAATCATTCATCACTTACTCGTTTCACGGAATGAGTACATAATCATATGACGATATCCGATGATATCCTTAAAAAATTCGCGCATACGTGTGTCATTTGTGAAGAGTACACGCAGGTCGAATGCACCACTCGAGGATTTAAAAAATGTTTGAACTCCACGTACATGGCCGAGCGTTTACTGAATTTCACACCACGCTGAGCGAGCCTTAAGTATATTTATTCGTATGGGTAAATGCGAAACGCGGGTCGCATTGGCGGCTAATCAAATGTAAATAGATCCTCCGATTGACGTGGCCAGTAATTACTAACCGCATACTTTTCGATTCACTCACGTGTACACAACTATCGTGACTCTTCACTTCGTTCAACTGGCAATCTTTGTTCGAGTACTTCCAGTCGAGCCGTGCACGTCTCGATTATTCAACGCGTGAAACGACTCTCCTTTCTTCGGTCGCATTTAATCGCATCCAACAAAGACAAACGGCAAGCACGTGGTCCACGTCTACGACTGATCATCTCATTTAATAGATGTATGTAGATAATTTCTCAACATACATTATATGCATTGAAATGTATATACGAGTGTATATTATTAACGTTTGTCATATATATATATATATATATATATATATATATTTGAACGTGCTGCCACAGACGAGGTATAGAATATACCTATCACCAATGTATTTTTCTGTCACCGGTTTGGGGGGTCCTAGGACCCCCTTACCATTTTAGTGTCGCATGCAACGTTACCGGTTAAGTCTTGAAACAGATTGCACAGACGAGGTATATACCTCGTCTGTGCAGATTGTAACGCTACGCGTGATAGGAATTAAAATGAAATCTTATCGAAAACATTTAAAATCTATAACGGCCTGAATGTTACGACTAATTTCAAGAAACATGTTGTATAAATCCGTTTATTAATAAATTTTGATACAAGCATAATTTGCACGAATTTCTATAAATTTCGATCAGAAATATTATATAAATACAACGCGTAATAAACATTTGTACAGTCTCTTAGTTAGGCTTATATTTTCTGTCACTTCGAGGAGCGAATTTTCGGTTAATTCGGGCGAAAGGTTAAATTGGGAAGATAATTAAATTCTTTATACGTTTTACATGAAATTATATTGTAATATTTGTCGTATTTTCTATAAGTACATAATAGACAAATCAGGTTAATGAAAATATTTTTCTTCTTGCAGATAAATCTTGGGAACATTCCTCCGAGGCCAGGAACTTTAAATGAGACAAACGATGGAAAGCTGTCAGCCTCAGCAATGAACATGAAGAAGATAGTGATTTTATACAAAAAGTAAAATGAAATTATACAATATTGTAACACTGTAAAAAAGGCCTTTCATGCAAATAAAGTGGAAAAAAATTGGGAAAGAACTGTATTATTATTTACAAATACCTTTTACAAATTCCTATCCAAATTCCAAACCTATGATTTCCATGGTAAAAGGCCTTTAGAAGGCGCAGCTCTTGTTCGCTACTTCAAGGCAACGCCTTCAATGGTGAAATTACAAGATACCTCCTTTCGCTTCATGTTCTCCTGATACATCGCTCCAAAATCTGGCCAAAATTTTCTGAACGCTCCAAAATTGAGATTGTAACAGGCGAACATGATGTCGAAAGAGGTGGCACTAAGTTAGCGTCTTCGGAGAGAGAATCCAAGGCGGAGAACTATTCGACGTAGAGGCGCAGCGTCTTCAAAAGGCCTTCGACGATGAAATTCAGGGCGTACCTCCTTTCGCTTCATGTTCTCCTGATACATTTGCTAAAATCTGGCCAAAATTTTCTGAACGCTCCAAAATTGAGATTGTAACAGGAGAACATGATGTCGGAAGAGGTGGCACTAAGTTAGCGTCTTCGGAAAGAGAATCTAAGGCGGAGAACTATTCAACGTAGAGGCGCAGCGTCTTCGAAAGGCTTCGACGATGAAATTCAGGACGTACCTCCTTTCGCTTCATGTTCTCCTGATACATTTGCTAAAATCTGGCCAAAATTTTCTGAACGCTCCAAAATTGAGATTGTAACAGGAGAACATGATGTGGAAAGAGGTGGCACTAAGTTAGCGTCTTCGGAAAGAGAATCTAAGCCGGAGAACTATTCGACGTAGAGGCGCAGCGTCTTCGAAAGGCTTCGACGATGAAATTCAGGGCGTACCTCCTTTCGCTTCATGTTCTCCTGATACATTTGCTAAAATCTGGCCAAAATTTTCTGAACGCTCCAAAATTGAGATTGTAACAGGCGAACATGATGTCGAAAGAGGTGGCACTAAGTTAGCGTCTTCGGAGAGAGAATCCAAGGCGGAGAACTATTCGACGTAGAGGCGCAGCGTCTTCGAAAGGCCTTCGACGATGAAATTCAGAGCATACCTCCTTTCGCTTCATTTTCTCCTGATACATTTGCTAAAATCTGGCCAAAATTTTCTAAACGCTCCAAAATTGAGATTGTAACAGGAGAACATGATGTCGGAGGAGGTGGCACTAAGTTAGCATCTTCGGAAAGAGAATCTAAGGCGGAGAACTATTCGACGTAGAGGCGCAGCGTCTTCGAAAGTCTTCAACGATGAAATTCAGGGCGTACCTCCTTTCGCTTCATGTTCTCCTGATACATTTGCTAAAATCTGGCCAAAATTTTCTGAACGCTCCAAAATTGAGATTGTAACAGGAGAACATGATGTGGAAAGAGGTGGCACTAAGTTAGCGTCTTCGGAAAGAGAATCTAAGCCGGAGAACTATTCGACGTAGAGGCGCAGCGTCTTCGAAAGGCTTCGACGATGAAATTCAGGGCGTACCTCCTTTCGCTTCATGTTCTCCTGATACATTTGCTAAAATCTGGCCAAAATTTTCTGAACGCTCCAAAATTGAGATTGTAACAGGCGAACATGATGTCGAAAGAGGTGGCACTAAGTTAGCGTCTTCGGAAAGAGAATCTAAGCCGGAGAACTATTCGACGTAGAGGCGCAGCGTCTTCGAAAGGCTTCGACGATGAAATTCAGGGCGTACCTCCTTTCGCTTCATGTTCTCCTGATACATTTGCTAAAATCTGGCCAAAATTTTCTGAACGCTCCAAAATTGAGATTGTAACAGGCGAACATGATGTCGAAAGAGGTGGCACTAAGTTAGCGTCTTCGGAGAGAGAATCCAAGGCGGAGAACTATTCGACGTAGAGGCGCAGCGTCTTCGAAAGGCCTTCGACGATGAAATTCAGAGCATACCTCCTTTCGCTTCATTTTCTCCTGATACATTTGCTAAAATCTGGCCAAAATTTTCTAAACGCTCCAAAATTGAGATTGTAACAGGAGAACATGATGTCGGAGGAGGTGGCACTAAGTTAGCATCTTCGGAAAGAGAATCTAAGGCGGAGAACTATTCGACGTAGAGGCGCAGCGTCTTCGAAAGTCTTCAACGATGAAATTCAGGGCGTACCTCCTTTCGCTTCATGTTCTCCTGATACATTTGCTAAAATCTGGCCAAAATTTTCTGAACGCTCCAAAATTGAGATTGTAACAGGAGAACATGATGTGGAAAGAGGTGGCACTAAGTTAGCGTCTTCGGAAAGAGAATCTAAGCCGGAGAACTATTCGACGTAGAGGCGCAGCGTCTTCGAAAGGCTTCGACGATGAAATTCAGGGCGTACCTCCTTTCGCTTCATGTTCTCCTGATACATTTGCTAAAATCTGGCCAAAATTTTCTGAACGCTCCAAAATTGAGATTGTAACAGGCGAACATGATGTCGAAAGAGGTGGCACTAAGTTAGCGTCTTCGGAGAGAGAATCCAAGGCGGAGAACTATTCGACGTAGAGGCGCAGCGTCTTCAAAAGGCCTTCGACGATGAAATTCAGGGCGTACCTCCTTTCGCTTCATGTTCTCCTGATACATTTGCTAAAATCTGGCCAAAATTTTCTGAACGCTCCAAAATTGAGATTGTAACAGGAGAACATGATGTCGGAAGAGGTGGCACTAAGTTAGCGTCTTCGGAAAGAGAATCTAAGGCGGAGAACTATTCAACGTAGAGGCGCAGCGTCTTCGAAAGGCTTCGACGATGAAATTCAGGACGTACCTCCTTTCGCTTCATGTTCTCCTGATACATTTGCTAAAATCTGGCCAAAATTTTCTGAACGCTCCAAAATTGAGATTGTAACAGGAGAACATGATGTGGAAAGAGGTGGCACTAAGTTAGCGTCTTCGGAAAGAGAATCTAAGCCGGAGAACTATTCGACGTAGAGGCGCAGCGTCTTCGAAAGGCTTCGACGATGAAATTCAGGGCGTACCTCCTTTCGCTTCATGTTCTCCTGATACATTTGCTAAAATCTGGCCAAAATTTTCTGAACGCTCCAAAATTGAGATTGTAACAGGCGAACATGATGTCGAAAGAGGTGGCACTAAGTTAGCGTCTTCGGAGAGAGAATCCAAGGCGGAGAACTATTCGACGTAGAGGCGCAGCGTCTTCAAAAGGCCTTCGACGATGAAATTCAGGGCGTACCTCCTTTCGCTTCATGTTCTCCTGATACATTTGCTAAAATCTGGCCAAAATTTTCTGAACGCTCCAAAATTGAGATTGTAACAGGAGAACATGATGTCGGAAGAGGTGGCACTAAGTTAGCGTCTTCGGAAAGAGAATCTAAGGCGGAGAACTATTCAACGTAGAGGCGCAGCGTCTTCGAAAGGCTTCGACGATGAAATTCAGGACGTACCTCCTTTCGCTTCATGTTCTCCTGATACATTTGCTAAAATCTGGCCAAAATTTTCTGAACGCTCCAAAATTGAGATTGTAACAGGAGAACATGATGTGGAAAGAGGTGGCACTAAGTTAGCGTCTTCGGAAAGAGAATCTAAGCCGGAGAACTATTCGACGTAGAGGCGCAGCGTCTTCGAAAGGCTTCGACGATGAAATTCAGGGCGTACCTCCTTTCGCTTCATGTTCTCCTGATACATTTGCTAAAATCTGGCCAAAATTTTCTGAACGCTCCAAAATTGAGATTGTAACAGGCGAACATGATGTCGAAAGAGGTGGCACTAAGTTAGCGTCTTCGGAGAGAGAATCCAAGGCGGAGAACTATTCGACGTAGAGGCGCAGCGTCTTCGAAAGGCCTTCGACGATGAAATTCAGAGCATACCTCCTTTCGCTTCATGTTCTCCTGATACATTTGCTAAAATCTGGCCAAAATTTTCTAAACGCTCCAAAATTGAGATTGTAACAGGAGAACATGATGTCGGAAGAGGTGGCACTAAGTTAGCGTCTTCGGAAAGAGAATCTAAGGCGGAGAACTATTCGACGTAGAGGCGCAGCGTCTTCGAAAGTCTTCAACGATGAAATTCAGGGCGTACCTCCTTTCGCTTCATGTTCTCCTGATACATTTGCTAAAATCTGGCCAAAATTTTCTGAACGCTCCAAAATTGAGATTGTAACAGGAGAACATGATGTGGAAAGAGGTGGCACTAAGTTAGCGTCTTCGGAAAGAGAATCTAAGCCGGAGAACTATTCGACGTAGAGGCGCAGCGTCTTCGAAAGGCTTCGACGATGAAATTCAGGGCGTACCTCCTTTCGCTTCATGTTCTCCTGATACATTTGCTAAAATCTGGCCAAAATTTTCTGAACGCTCCAAAATTGAGATTGTAACAGGCGAACATGATGTCGAAAGAGGTGGCACTAAGTTAGCGTCTTCGGAGAGAGAATCCAAGGCGGAGAACTATTCGACGTAGAGGCGCAGCGTCTTCGAAAGGCTTCGACGATGAAATTCAGGACGTACCTCCTTTCGCTTCATGTTCTCCTGATACATTTGCTAAAATCTGGCCAAAATTTTCTGAACGCTCCAAAATTGAGATTGTAACAGGAGAACATGATGTGGAAAGAGGTGGCACTAAGTTAGCGTCTTCGGAAAGAGAATCTAAGGCGGAGAACTATTCAACGTAGAGGCGCAGTGTCTTCGAAAGGCTTCGACGATGAAATTCAGGACGTACCTCCTTTCGCTTCATGTTCTCCTGATACATTTGCTAAAATCTGGCCAAAATTTTCTGAACGCTCCAAAATTGAGATTGTAACAGGAGAACATGATGTGGAAAGAGGTGGCACTAAGTTAGCGTCTTCGGAAAGAGAATCTAAGCCGAAGAACTATTCGACGTAGAGGCGCAGCGTCTTCGAAAGGCTTCGACGATGAAATTCAGGGCGTACCTCCTTTCGCTTCATGTTCTCCTGATACATTTGCTAAAATCTGGCCAAAATTTCCTGAACGCTCCAAAATTGAGATTGTAACAGGCGAACATGATGTCGAAAGAGGTGGCACTAAGTTAGCGTCTTCGGAGAGAGAATCCAAGGCGGAGAACTATTCGACGTAGAGGCGCAGCGTCTTCGAAAGGCCTTCGACGATGAAATTCAGAGCATACCTCCTTTCGCTTCATGTTCTCCTGATACATTTGCTAAAATCTGGCCAAAATTTTCTAAACGCTCCAAAATTGAGATTGTAACAGGAGAACATGATGTCGGAAGAGGTGGCACTAAGTTAGCGTCTTCGGAAAGAGAATCTAAGCCGGAGAACTATTCGACGTAGAGGCGCAGCGTCTTCGAAAGGCTTCGACGATGAAATTCAGGGCGTACCTCCTTTCGCTTCATGTTCTCCTGATACATTTGCTAAAATCTGGCCAAAATTTTCTGAACGCTCCAAAATTGAGATTGTAACAGGCGAACATGATGTCGAAAGAGGTGGCACTAAGTTAGCGTCTTCGGAGAGAGAATCCAAGGCGGAGAACTATTCGACGTAGAGGCGCAGCGTCTTCGAAAGGCCTTCGACGATGAAATTCAGGGCGTACCTCCTTTCGCTTCATGTTCTCCTGATACATTTGCTAAAATCTGGCCAAAATTTTCTAAACGCTCCAAAATTGAGATTGTAACAGGAGAACATGATGTCGGGAGAGGTGGCACTAAGTTAGCGTCTTCGGAAAGAGAATCTAAGGCGGAGAACTATTCGACGTAGAGGCGCAGCGTCTTCGAAAGTCTTCAACGATGAAATTCAGGGCGTACCTCCTTTCGCTTCATGTTCTCCTGATACATTTGCTAAAATCTGGCCAAAATTTTCTGAACGCTCCAAAATTGAGATTGTAACAGGAGAACATGATGTGGAAAGAGGTGGCACTAAGTTAGCGTCTTCGGAAAGAGAATCTAAGCCGGAGAACTATTCGACGTAGAGGCGCAGCGTCTTCGAAAGGCTTCGACGATGAAATTCAGGGCGTACCTCCTTTCGCTTCATGTTCTCCTGATACATTTGCTAAAATCTGGCCAAAATTTTCTGAACGCTCCAAAATTGAGATTGTAGCAGGCGAACATGATGTCGAAAGAGGTGGCACTAAGTTAGCGTCTTCGGAGAGAGAATCCAAGGCGGAGAACTATTCGACGTAGAGGCGCAGCGTCTTCGAAAGTCCTTCGACGATGAAATTCAGGGCGTACCTCCTTTCGCTTCATGTTCTCCTGATACATTTGCTAAAATCTGGCCAAAATTTTCTGAACGCTCCAAAATTGAGATTGTAACAGGAGAACATGATGTCGGAAGAGGTGGCACTAAGTTAGCGTCTTCGGAAAGAGAATCTAAGGCGGAGAACTATTCAACGTAGAGGCGCAGCGTCTTCGAAAGTCTTCGACGATGAAATTCAGGGCGTACCTCCTTTCGCTTCATGTTCTCCTGATACATTTGCTAAAATCTGGCCAAAATTTTCTGAACGCTCCAAAATTGAGATTGTATCAGGAGAACATGATGTGGAAAGAGGTGGCACTAAGTTAGCGTCTTCGGAAAGAGAATCTAAGGCGGAGAACTATTCAACGTAGAGGCGCAGCGTCTTCGAAAGGCTTCGACGATGAAATTCAGGACGTACCTCCTTTCGCTTCATGTTCTCCTGATACATTTGCTAAAATCTGGCCAAAATTTTCTGAACGCTCCAAAATTGAGATTGTAACAGGAGAACATGATGTGGAAAGAGGTGGCACTAAGTTAGCGTCTTCGGAAAGAGAATCTAAGGCGGAGAACTATTCAACGTAGAGGCGCAGTGTCTTCGAAAGGCTTCGACGATGAAATTCAGGACGTACCTCCTTTCGCTTCATGTTCTCCTGATACATTTGCTAAAATCTGGCCAAAATTTTCTGAACGCTCCAAAATTGAGATTGTAACAGGAGAACATGATGTGGAAAGAGGTGGCACTAAGTTAGCGTCTTCGGAAAGAGAATCTAAGCCGAAGAACTATTCGACGTAGAGGCGCAGCGTCTTCGAAAGGCTTCGACGATGAAATTCAGGGCGTACCTCCTTTCGCTTCATGTTCTCCTGATACATTTGCTAAAATCTGGCCAAAATTTTCTGAACGCTCCAAAATTGAGATTGTAACAGGCGAACATGATGTCGAAAGAGGTGGCACTAAGTTAGCGTCTTCGGAGAGAGAATCCAAGGCGGAGAACTATTCGACGTAGAGGCGCAGCGTCTTCGAAAGGCCTTCGACGATGAAATTCAGAGCATACCTCCTTTCGCTTCATGTTCTCCTGATACATTTGCTCAAATCTGGCCAAAATTTTCTAAACGCTCCAAAATTGAGATTGTAACAGGAGAACATGATGTCGGAAGAGGTGGCACTAAGTTAGCGTCTTCGGAAAGAGAATCTAAGCCGGAGAACTATTCGACGTAGAGGCGCAGCGTCTTCGAAAGGCTTCGACGATGAAATTCAGGGCGTACCTCCTTTCGCTTCATGTTCTCCTGATACATTTGCTAAAATCTGGCCAAAATTTTCTGAACGCTCCAAAATTGAGATTGTAACAGGAGAACATGATGTCGGAAGAGGTGGCACTAAGTTAGCGTCTTCGGAAAGAGAATCTAAGCCGGAGAACTATTCGACGTAGAGGCGCAGCGTCTTCGAAAGGCTTCGACGATGAAATTCAGGGCGTACCTCCTTTCGCTTCATGTTCTCCTGATACATTTGCTAAAATCTGGCCAAAATTTTCTGAACGCTCCAAAATTGAGATTGTAACAGGCGAACATGATGTCGAAAGAGGTGGCACTAAGTTAGCGTCTTCGGAGAGAGAATCCAAGGCGGAGAACTATTCGACGTAGAGGCGCAGCGTCTTCGAAAGGCCTTCGACGATGAAATTCAGGGCGTACCTCCTTTCGCTTCATGTTCTCCTGATACATTTGCTAAAATCTGGCCAAAATTTTCTGAACGCTCCAAAATTGAGATTGTAACAGGAGAACATGATGTCGGAAGAGGTGGCACTAAGTTAGCGTCTTCGGAAAGAGAATCTAAGGCGGAGAACTATTCAACGTAGAGGCGCAGCGTCTTCGAAAGTCTTCGACGATGAAATTCAGGGCGTACCTCCTTTCGCTTCATGTTCTCCTGATACATTTGCTAAAATCTGGCCAAAATTTTCTGAACGCTCCAAAATGGAGATTGTAACAGGAGAACATGATGTGGAAAGAGGTGGCACTAAGTTAGCGTCTTCGGAAAGAGAATCTAAGGCGGAGAACTATTCAACGTAGAGGCGCAGCGTCTTCGAAAGGCTTCGACGATGAAATTCAGGACGTACCTCCTTTCGCTTCATGTTCTCCTGATACATTTGCTAAAATCTGGCCAAAATTTTCTGAACGCTCCAAAATTGAGATTGTAACAGGAGAACATGATGTGGAAAGAGGTGGCACTAAGTTAGCGTCTTCGGAAAGAGAATCTAAGGCGGAGAACTATTCAACGTAGAGGCGCAGTGTCTTCGAAAGGCTTCGACGATGAAATTCAGGACGTACCTCCTTTCGCTTCATGTTCTCCTGATACATTTGCTAAAATCTGGCCAAAATTTTCTGAACGCTCCAAAATTGAGATTGTAACAGGAGAACATGATGTGGAAAGAGGTGGCACTAAGTTAGCGTCTTCGGAAAGAGAATCTAAGCCGAAGAACTATTCGACGTAGAGGCGCAGCGTCTTCGAAAGGCTTCGACGATGAAATTCAGGGCGTACCTCCTTTCGCTTCATGTTCTCCTGATACATTTGCTAAAATCTGGCCAAAATTTCCTGAACGCTCCAAAATTGAGATTGTAACAGGCGAACATGATGTCGAAAGAGGTGGCACTAAGTTAGCGTCTTCGGAGAGAGAATCCAAGGCGGAGAACTATTCGACGTAGAGGCGCAGCATCTTCGAAAGGCCTTCGACGATGAAATTCAGAGCATACCTCCTTTCGCTTCATGTTCTCCTGATACATTTGCTAAAATCTGGCCAAAATTTTCTAAACGCTCCAAAATTGAGATTGTAACAGGAGAACATGATGTCGGGAGAGGTGGCACTAAGTTAGCGTCTTCGGAAAGAGAATCTAAGGCGGAGAACTATTCGACGTAGAGGCGCAGCGTCTTCGAAAGTCTTCAACGATGAAATTCAGGGCGTACCTCCTTTCGCTTCATGTTCTCCTGATACATTTGCTAAAATCTGGCCAAAATTTTCTGAACGCTCCAAAATTGAGATTGTAACAGGAGAACATGATGTGGAAAGAGGTGGCACTAAGTTAGCGTCTTCGGAAAGAGAATCTAAGCCGGAGAACTATTCGACGTAGAGGCGCAGCGTCTTCGAAAGGCTTCGACGATGAAATTCAGGGCGTACCTCCTTTCGCTTCATGTTCTCCTGATACATTTGCTAAAATCTGGCCAAAATTTTCTGAACGCTCCAAAATTGAGATTGTAGCAGGCGAACATGATGTCGAAAGAGGTGGCACTAAGTTAGCGTCTTCGGAGAGAGAATCCAAGGCGGAGAACTATTCGACGTAGAGGCGCAGCGTCTTCGAAAGTCCTTCGACGATGAAATTCAGGGCGTACCTCCTTTCGCTTCATGTTCTCCTGATACATTTGCTAAAATCTGGCCAAAATTTTCTGAACGCTCCAAAATTGAGATTGTAACAGGAGAACATGATGTCGGAAGAGGTGGCACTAAGTTAGCGTCTTCGGAAAGAGAATCTAAGGCGGAGAACTATTCAACGTAGAGGCGCAGCGTCTTCGAAAGTCTTCGACGATGAAATTCAGGGCGTACCTCCTTTCGCTTCATGTTCTCCTGATACATTTGCTAAAATCTGGCCAAAATTTTCTGAACGCTCCAAAATTGAGATTGTATCAGGAGAACATGATGTGGAAAGAGGTGGCACTAAGTTAGCGTCTTCGGAAAGAGAATCTAAGGCGGAGAACTATTCAACGTAGAGGCGCAGCGTCTTCGAAAGGCTTCGACGATGAAATTCAGGACGTACCTCCTTTCGCTTCATGTTCTCCTGATACATTTGCTAAAATCTGGCCAAAATTTTCTGAACGCTCCAAAATTGAGATTGTAACAGGAGAACATGATGTGGAAAGAGGTGGCACTAAGTTAGCGTCTTCGGAAAGAGAATCTAAGGCGGAGAACTATTCAACGTAGAGGCGCAGTGTCTTCGAAAGGCTTCGACGATGAAATTCAGGACGTACCTCCTTTCGCTTCATGTTCTCCTGATACATTTGCTAAAATCTGGCCAAAATTTTCTGAACGCTCCAAAATTGAGATTGTAACAGGAGAACATGATGTGGAAAGAGGTGGCACTAAGTTAGCGTCTTCGGAAAGAGAATCTAAGCCGAAGAACTATTCGACGTAGAGGCGCAGCGTCTTCGAAAGGCTTCGACGATGAAATTCAGGGCGTACCTCCTTTCGCTTCATGTTCTCCTGATACATTTGCTAAAATCTGGCCAAAATTTTCTGAACGCTCCAAAATTGAGATTGTAACAGGCGAACATGATGTCGAAAGAGGTGGCACTAAGTTAGCGTCTTCGGAGAGAGAATCCAAGGCGGAGAACTATTCGACGTAGAGGCGCAGCGTCTTCGAAAGGCCTTCGACGATGAAATTCAGAGCATACCTCCTTTCGCTTCATGTTCTCCTGATACATTTGCTCAAATCTGGCCAAAATTTTCTAAACGCTCCAAAATTGAGATTGTAACAGGAGAACATGATGTCGGAAGAGGTGGCACTAAGTTAGCGTCTTCGGAAAGAGAATCTAAGCCGGAGAACTATTCGACGTAGAGGCGCAGCGTCTTCGAAAGGCTTCGACGATGAAATTCAGGGCGTACCTCCTTTCGCTTCATGTTCTCCTGATACATTTGCTAAAATCTGGCCAAAATTTTCTGAACGCTCCAAAATTGAGATTGTAACAGGCGAACATGATGTCGAAAGAGGTGGCACTAAGTTAGCGTCTTCGGAGAGAGAATCCAAGGCGGAGAACTATTCGACGTAGAGGCGCAGCGTCTTCGAAAGGCCTTCGACGATGAAATTCAGGGCGTACCTCCTTTCGCTTCATGTTCTCCTGATACATTTGCTAAAATCTGGCCAAAATTTTCTGAACGCTCCAAAATTGAGATTGTAACAGGAGAACATGATGTCGGAAGAGGTGGCACTAAGTTAGCGTCTTCGGAAAGAGAATCTAAGGCGGAGAACTATTCAACGTAGAGGCGCAGCGTCTTCGAAAGTCTTCGACGATGAAATTCAGGGCGTACCTCCTTTCGCTTCATGTTCTCCTGATACATTTGCTAAAATCTGGCCAAAATTTTCTGAACGCTCCAAAATGGAGATTGTAACAGGAGAACATGATGTGGAAAGAGGTGGCACTAAGTTAGCGTCTTCGGAAAGAGAATCTAAGGCGGAGAACTATTCAACGTAGAGGCGCAGCGTCTTCGAAAGGCTTCGACGATGAAATTCAGGACGTACCTCCTTTCGCTTCATGTTCTCCTGATACATTTGCTAAAATCTGGCCAAAATTTTCTGAACGCTCCAAAATTGAGATTGTAACAGGAGAACATGATGTGGAAAGAGGTGGCACTAAGTTAGCGTCTTCGGAAAGAGAATCTAAGGCGGAGAACTATTCAACGTAGAGGCGCAGTGTCTTCGAAAGGCTTCGACGATGAAATTCAGGACGTACCTCCTTTCGCTTCATGTTCTCCTGATACATTTGCTAAAATCTGGCCAAAATTTTCTGAACGCTCCAAAATTGAGATTGTAACAGGAGAACATGATGTGGAAAGAGGTGGCACTAAGTTAGCGTCTTCGGAAAGAGAATCTAAGCCGAAGAACTATTCGACGTAGAGGCGCAGCGTCTTCGAAAGGCTTCGACGATGAAATTCAGGGCGTACCTCCTTTCGCTTCATGTTCTCCTGATACATTTGCTAAAATCTGGCCAAAATTTCCTGAACGCTCCAAAATTGAGATTGTAACAGGCGAACATGATGTCGAAAGAGGTGGCACTAAGTTAGCGTCTTCGGAGAGAGAATCCAAGGCGGAGAACTATTCGACGTAGAGGCGCAGCATCTTCGAAAGGCCTTCGACGATGAAATTCAGAGCATACCTCCTTTCGCTTCATGTTCTCCTGATACATTTGCTAAAATCTGGCCAAAATTTTCTAAACGCTCCAAAATTGAGATTGTAACAGGAGAACATGATGTCGGAAGAGGTGGCACTAAGTTAGCGTCTTCGGAAAGAGAATCTAAGGCGGAGAACTATTCGACGTAGAGGCGCAGCGCCTTCGAAAGGCTTCGACGATGAAATTCAGGACGTACCTCCTTTCGCTTCATGTTCTCCTGATACATTTGCTAAAATCTGGCCAAAATTTTCTGAACGCTCCAAAATTGAGATTGTAACAGGAGAACATGATGTGGAAAGAGGTGGCACTAAGTTAGCGTCTTCGGAAAGAGAATCTAAGCCGGAGAACTATTCGACGTAGAGGCGCAGCGTCTTCGAAAGGCTTCGACGATGAAATTCAGGACGTACCTCCTTTCGCTTCATGTTCTCCTGATACATTTGCTAAAATCTGGCCAAAATTTTCTGAACGCTCCAAAATTGAGATTGTAACAGGAGAACATGATGTGGAAAGAGGTGGCACTAAGTTAGCGTCTTCGGAAAGAGAATCTAAGCCGGAGAACTATTCGACGTAGAGGCGCAGCGTCTTCGAAAGGCTTCGACGATGAAATTCAGGGCGTACCTCCTTTCGCTTCATGTTCTCCTGATACATTTGCTAAAATCTGGCCAAAATTTTCTGAACGCTCCAAAATTGAGATTGTAACAGGCGAACATGATGTCGAAAGAGGTGGCACTAAGTTAGCGTCTTCGGAGAGAGAATCCAAGGCGGAGAACTATTCGACGTAGAGGCGCAGCGTCTTCGAAAGGCCTTCGACGATGAAATTCAGAGCATACCTCCTTTCGCTTCATTTTCTCCTGATACATTTGCTAAAATCTGGCCAAAATTTTCTAAACGCTCCAAAATTGAGATTGTAACAGGAGAACATGATGTCGGAGGAGGTGGCACTAAGTTAGCATCTTCGGAAAGAGAATCTAAGGCGGAGAACTATTCGACGTAGAGGCGCAGCGTCTTCGAAAGTCTTCAACGATGAAATTCAGGGCGTACCTCCTTTCGCTTCATGTTCTCCTGATACATTTGCTAAAATCTGGCCAAAATTTTCTGAACGCTCCAAAATTGAGATTGTAACAGGAGAACATGATGTGGAAAGAGGTGGCACTAAGTTAGCGTCTTCGGAAAGAGAATCTAAGCCGGAGAACTATTCGACGTAGAGGCGCAGCGTCTTCGAAAGGCTTCGACGATGAAATTCAGGGCGTACCTCCTTTCGCTTCATGTTCTCCTGATACATTTGCTAAAATCTGGCCAAAATTTTCTGAACGCTCCAAAATTGAGATTGTAACAGGCGAACATGATGTCGAAAGAGGTGGCACTAAGTTAGCGTCTTCGGAAAGAGAATCTAAGCCGGAGAACTATTCGACGTAGAGGCGCAGCGTCTTCGAAAGGCTTCGACGATGAAATTCAGGGCGTACCTCCTTTCGCTTCATGTTCTCCTGATACATTTGCTAAAATCTGGCCAAAATTTTCTGAACGCTCCAAAATTGAGATTGTAACAGGCGAACATGATGTCGAAAGAGGTGGCACTAAGTTAGCGTCTTCGGAGAGAGAATCCAAGGCGGAGAACTATTCGACGTAGAGGCGCAGCGTCTTCGAAAGGCCTTCGACGATGAAATTCAGAGCATACCTCCTTTCGCTTCATTTTCTCCTGATACATTTGCTAAAATCTGGCCAAAATTTTCTAAACGCTCCAAAATTGAGATTGTAACAGGAGAACATGATGTCGGAGGAGGTGGCACTAAGTTAGCATCTTCGGAAAGAGAATCTAAGGCGGAGAACTATTCGACGTAGAGGCGCAGCGTCTTCGAAAGTCTTCAACGATGAAATTCAGGGCGTACCTCCTTTCGCTTCATGTTCTCCTGATACATTTGCTAAAATCTGGCCAAAATTTTCTGAACGCTCCAAAATTGAGATTGTAACAGGAGAACATGATGTGGAAAGAGGTGGCACTAAGTTAGCGTCTTCGGAAAGAGAATCTAAGCCGGAGAACTATTCGACGTAGAGGCGCAGCGTCTTCGAAAGGCTTCGACGATGAAATTCAGGGCGTACCTCCTTTCGCTTCATGTTCTCCTGATACATTTGCTAAAATCTGGCCAAAATTTTCTGAACGCTCCAAAATTGAGATTGTAACAGGCGAACATGATGTCGAAAGAGGTGGCACTAAGTTAGCGTCTTCGGAGAGAGAATCCAAGGCGGAGAACTATTCGACGTAGAGGCGCAGCGTCTTCAAAAGGCCTTCGACGATGAAATTCAGGGCGTACCTCCTTTCGCTTCATGTTCTCCTGATACATTTGCTAAAATCTGGCCAAAATTTTCTGAACGCTCCAAAATTGAGATTGTAACAGGAGAACATGATGTCGGAAGAGGTGGCACTAAGTTAGCGTCTTCGGAAAGAGAATCTAAGGCGGAGAACTATTCAACGTAGAGGCGCAGCGTCTTCGAAAGGCTTCGACGATGAAATTCAGGACGTACCTCCTTTCGCTTCATGTTCTCCTGATACATTTGCTAAAATCTGGCCAAAATTTTCTGAACGCTCCAAAATTGAGATTGTAACAGGAGAACATGATGTGGAAAGAGGTGGCACTAAGTTAGCGTCTTCGGAAAGAGAATCTAAGCCGGAGAACTATTCGACGTAGAGGCGCAGCGTCTTCGAAAGGCTTCGACGATGAAATTCAGGGCGTACCTCCTTTCGCTTCATGTTCTCCTGATACATTTGCTAAAATCTGGCCAAAATTTTCTGAACGCTCCAAAATTGAGATTGTAACAGGCGAACATGATGTCGAAAGAGGTGGCACTAAGTTAGCGTCTTCGGAGAGAGAATCCAAGGCGGAGAACTATTCGACGTAGAGGCGCAGCGTCTTCAAAAGGCCTTCGACGATGAAATTCAGGGCGTACCTCCTTTCGCTTCATGTTCTCCTGATACATTTGCTAAAATCTGGCCAAAATTTTCTGAACGCTCCAAAATTGAGATTGTAACAGGAGAACATGATGTCGGAAGAGGTGGCACTAAGTTAGCGTCTTCGGAAAGAGAATCTAAGGCGGAGAACTATTCAACGTAGAGGCGCAGCGTCTTCGAAAGGCTTCGACGATGAAATTCAGGACGTACCTCCTTTCGCTTCATGTTCTCCTGATACATTTGCTAAAATCTGGCCAAAATTTTCTGAACGCTCCAAAATTGAGATTGTAACAGGAGAACATGATGTGGAAAGAGGTGGCACTAAGTTAGCGTCTTCGGAAAGAGAATCTAAGCCGGAGAACTATTCGACGTAGAGGCGCAGCGTCTTCGAAAGGCTTCGACGATGAAATTCAGGGCGTACCTCCTTTCGCTTCATGTTCTCCTGATACATTTGCTAAAATCTGGCCAAAATTTTCTGAACGCTCCAAAATTGAGATTGTAACAGGCGAACATGATGTCGAAAGAGGTGGCACTAAGTTAGCGTCTTCGGAGAGAGAATCCAAGGCGGAGAACTATTCGACGTAGAGGCGCAGCGTCTTCGAAAGGCTTCGACGATGAAATTCAGGACGTACCTCCTTTCGCTTCATGTTCTCCTGATACATTTGCTAAAATCTGGCCAAAATTTTCTGAACGCTCCAAAATTGAGATTGTAACAGGAGAACATGATGTGGAAAGAGGTGGCACTAAGTTAGCGTCTTCGGAAAGAGAATCTAAGGCGGAGAACTATTCAACGTAGAGGCGCAGTGTCTTCGAAAGGCTTCGACGATGAAATTCAGGACGTACCTCCTTTCGCTTCATGTTCTCCTGATACATTTGCTAAAATCTGGCCAAAATTTTCTGAACGCTCCAAAATTGAGATTGTAACAGGAGAACATGATGTGGAAAGAGGTGGCACTAAGTTAGCGTCTTCGGAAAGAGAATCTAAGCCGAAGAACTATTCGACGTAGAGGCGCAGCGTCTTCGAAAGGCTTCGACGATGAAATTCAGGGCGTACCTCCTTTCGCTTCATGTTCTCCTGATACATTTGCTAAAATCTGGCCAAAATTTCCTGAACGCTCCAAAATTGAGATTGTAACAGGCGAACATGATGTCGAAAGAGGTGGCACTAAGTTAGCGTCTTCGGAGAGAGAATCCAAGGCGGAGAACTATTCGACGTAGAGGCGCAGCGTCTTCGAAAGGCCTTCGACGATGAAATTCAGAGCATACCTCCTTTCGCTTCATGTTCTCCTGATACATTTGCTAAAATCTGGCCAAAATTTTCTAAACGCTCCAAAATTGAGATTGTAACAGGAGAACATGATGTCGGAAGAGGTGGCACTAAGTTAGCGTCTTCGGAAAGAGAATCTAAGCCGGAGAACTATTCGACGTAGAGGCGCAGCGTCTTCGAAAGGCTTCGACGATGAAATTCAGGGCGTACCTCCTTTCGCTTCATGTTCTCCTGATACATTTGCTAAAATCTGGCCAAAATTTTCTGAACGCTCCAAAATTGAGATTGTAACAGGCGAACATGATGTCGAAAGAGGTGGCACTAAGTTAGCGTCTTCGGAGAGAGAATCCAAGGCGGAGAACTATTCGACGTAGAGGCGCAGCGTCTTCGAAAGGCCTTCGACGATGAAATTCAGGGCGTACCTCCTTTCGCTTCATGTTCTCCTGATACATTTGCTAAAATCTGGCCAAAATTTTCTAAACGCTCCAAAATTGAGATTGTAACAGGAGAACATGATGTCGGAAGAGGTGGCACTAAGTTAGCGTCTTCGGAAAGAGAATCTAAGGCGGAGAACTATTCGACGTAGAGGCGCAGCGTCTTCGAAAGTCTTCAACGATGAAATTCAGGGCGTACCTCCTTTCGCTTCATGTTCTCCTGATACATTTGCTAAAATCTGGCCAAAATTTTCTGAACGCTCCAAAATTGAGATTGTAACAGGAGAACATGATGTGGAAAGAGGTGGCACTAAGTTAGCGTCTTCGGAAAGAGAATCTAAGCCGGAGAACTATTCGACGTAGAGGCGCAGCGTCTTCGAAAGGCTTCGACGATGAAATTCAGGGCGTACCTCCTTTCGCTTCATGTTCTCCTGATACATTTGCTAAAATCTGGCCAAAATTTTCTGAACGCTCCAAAATTGAGATTGTAGCAGGCGAACATGATGTCGAAAGAGGTGGCACTAAGTTAGCGTCTTCGGAGAGAGAATCCAAGGCGGAGAACTATTCGACGTAGAGGCGCAGCGTCTTCGAAAGTCCTTCGACGATGAAATTCAGGGCGTACCTCCTTTCGCTTCATGTTCTCCTGATACATTTGCTAAAATCTGGCCAAAATTTTCTGAACGCTCCAAAATTGAGATTGTAACAGGCGAACATGATGTCGAAAGAGGTGGCACTAAGTTAGCGTCTTCGGAGAGAGAATCCAAGGCGGAGAACTATTCGACGTAGAGGCGCAGCGTCTTCGAAAGGCCTTCGACGATGAAATTCAGAGCATACCTCCTTTCGCTTCATTTTCTCCTGATACATTTGCTAAAATCTGGCCAAAATTTTCTAAACGCTCCAAAATTGAGATTGTAACAGGAGAACATGATGTCGGAGGAGGTGGCACTAAGTTAGCATCTTCGGAAAGAGAATCTAAGGCGGAGAACTATTCGACGTAGAGGCGCAGCGTCTTCGAAAGTCTTCAACGATGAAATTCAGGGCGTACCTCCTTTCGCTTCATGTTCTCCTGATACATTTGCTAAAATCTGGCCAAAATTTTCTGAACGCTCCAAAATTGAGATTGTAACAGGAGAACATGATGTGGAAAGAGGTGGCACTAAGTTAGCGTCTTCGGAAAGAGAATCTAAGCCGGAGAACTATTCGACGTAGAGGCGCAGCGTCTTCGAAAGGCTTCGACGATGAAATTCAGGGCGTACCTCCTTTCGCTTCATGTTCTCCTGATACATTTGCTAAAATCTGGCCAAAATTTTCTGAACGCTCCAAAATTGAGATTGTAACAGGCGAACATGATGTCGAAAGAGGTGGCACTAAGTTAGCGTCTTCGGAGAGAGAATCCAAGGCGGAGAACTATTCGACGTAGAGGCGCAGCGTCTTCAAAAGGCCTTCGACGATGAAATTCAGGGCGTACCTCCTTTCGCTTCATGTTCTCCTGATACATTTGCTAAAATCTGGCCAAAATTTTCTGAACGCTCCAAAATTGAGATTGTAACAGGAGAACATGATGTCGGAAGAGGTGGCACTAAGTTAGCGTCTTCGGAAAGAGAATCTAAGGCGGAGAACTATTCAACGTAGAGGCGCAGCGTCTTCGAAAGGCTTCGACGATGAAATTCAGGACGTACCTCCTTTCGCTTCATGTTCTCCTGATACATTTGCTAAAATCTGGCCAAAATTTTCTGAACGCTCCAAAATTGAGATTGTAACAGGAGAACATGATGTGGAAAGAGGTGGCACTAAGTTAGCGTCTTCGGAAAGAGAATCTAAGCCGGAGAACTATTCGACGTAGAGGCGCAGCGTCTTCGAAAGGCTTCGACGATGAAATTCAGGGCGTACCTCCTTTCGCTTCATGTTCTCCTGATACATTTGCTAAAATCTGGCCAAAATTTTCTGAACGCTCCAAAATTGAGATTGTAACAGGCGAACATGATGTCGAAAGAGGTGGCACTAAGTTAGCGTCTTCGGAGAGAGAATCCAAGGCGGAGAACTATTCGACGTAGAGGCGCAGCGTCTTCAAAAGGCCTTCGACGATGAAATTCAGGGCGTACCTCCTTTCGCTTCATGTTCTCCTGATACATTTGCTAAAATCTGGCCAAAATTTTCTGAACGCTCCAAAATTGAGATTGTAACAGGAGAACATGATGTCGGAAGAGGTGGCACTAAGTTAGCGTCTTCGGAAAGAGAATCTAAGGCGGAGAACTATTCAACGTAGAGGCGCAGCGTCTTCGAAAGGCTTCGACGATGAAATTCAGGACGTACCTCCTTTCGCTTCATGTTCTCCTGATACATTTGCTAAAATCTGGCCAAAATTTTCTGAACGCTCCAAAATTGAGATTGTAACAGGAGAACATGATGTGGAAAGAGGTGGCACTAAGTTAGCGTCTTCGGAAAGAGAATCTAAGCCGGAGAACTATTCGACGTAGAGGCGCAGCGTCTTCGAAAGGCTTCGACGATGAAATTCAGGGCGTACCTCCTTTCGCTTCATGTTCTCCTGATACATTTGCTAAAATCTGGCCAAAATTTTCTGAACGCTCCAAAATTGAGATTGTAACAGGCGAACATGATGTCGAAAGAGGTGGCACTAAGTTAGCGTCTTCGGAGAGAGAATCCAAGGCGGAGAACTATTCGACGTAGAGGCGCAGCGTCTTCGAAAGGCTTCGACGATGAAATTCAGGACGTACCTCCTTTCGCTTCATGTTCTCCTGATACATTTGCTAAAATCTGGCCAAAATTTTCTGAACGCTCCAAAATTGAGATTGTAACAGGAGAACATGATGTGGAAAGAGGTGGCACTAAGTTAGCGTCTTCGGAAAGAGAATCTAAGGCGGAGAACTATTCAACGTAGAGGCGCAGTGTCTTCGAAAGGCTTCGACGATGAAATTCAGGACGTACCTCCTTTCGCTTCATGTTCTCCTGATACATTTGCTAAAATCTGGCCAAAATTTTCTGAACGCTCCAAAATTGAGATTGTAACAGGAGAACATGATGTGGAAAGAGGTGGCACTAAGTTAGCGTCTTCGGAAAGAGAATCTAAGCCGAAGAACTATTCGACGTAGAGGCGCAGCGTCTTCGAAAGGCTTCGACGATGAAATTCAGGGCGTACCTCCTTTCGCTTCATGTTCTCCTGATACATTTGCTAAAATCTGGCCAAAATTTCCTGAACGCTCCAAAATTGAGATTGTAACAGGCGAACATGATGTCGAAAGAGGTGGCACTAAGTTAGCGTCTTCGGAGAGAGAATCCAAGGCGGAGAACTATTCGACGTAGAGGCGCAGCGTCTTCGAAAGGCCTTCGACGATGAAATTCAGAGCATACCTCCTTTCGCTTCATGTTCTCCTGATACATTTGCTAAAATCTGGCCAAAATTTTCTAAACGCTCCAAAATTGAGATTGTAACAGGAGAACATGATGTCGGAAGAGGTGGCACTAAGTTAGCGTCTTCGGAAAGAGAATCTAAGCCGGAGAACTATTCGACGTAGAGGCGCAGCGTCTTCGAAAGGCTTCGACGATGAAATTCAGGGCGTACCTCCTTTCGCTTCATGTTCTCCTGATACATTTGCTAAAATCTGGCCAAAATTTTCTGAACGCTCCAAAATTGAGATTGTAACAGGCGAACATGATGTCGAAAGAGGTGGCACTAAGTTAGCGTCTTCGGAGAGAGAATCCAAGGCGGAGAACTATTCGACGTAGAGGCGCAGCGTCTTCGAAAGGCCTTCGACGATGAAATTCAGGGCGTACCTCCTTTCGCTTCATGTTCTCCTGATACATTTGCTAAAATCTGGCCAAAATTTTCTAAACGCTCCAAAATTGAGATTGTAACAGGAGAACATGATGTCGGAAGAGGTGGCACTAAGTTAGCGTCTTCGGAAAGAGAATCTAAGGCGGAGAACTATTCGACGTAGAGGCGCAGCGTCTTCGAAAGTCTTCAACGATGAAATTCAGGGCGTACCTCCTTTCGCTTCATGTTCTCCTGATACATTTGCTAAAATCTGGCCAAAATTTTCTGAACGCTCCAAAATTGAGATTGTAACAGGAGAACATGATGTGGAAAGAGGTGGCACTAAGTTAGCGTCTTCGGAAAGAGAATCTAAGCCGGAGAACTATTCGACGTAGAGGCGCAGCGTCTTCGAAAGGCTTCGACGATGAAATTCAGGGCGTACCTCCTTTCGCTTCATGTTCTCCTGATACATTTGCTAAAATCTGGCCAAAATTTTCTGAACGCTCCAAAATTGAGATTGTAGCAGGCGAACATGATGTCGAAAGAGGTGGCACTAAGTTAGCGTCTTCGGAGAGAGAATCCAAGGCGGAGAACTATTCGACGTAGAGGCGCAGCGTCTTCGAAAGTCCTTCGACGATGAAATTCAGGGCGTACCTCCTTTCGCTTCATGTTCTCCTGATACATTTGCTAAAATCTGGCCAAAATTTTCTGAACGCTCCAAAATTGAGATTGTAACAGGAGAACATGATGTCGGAAGAGGTGGCACTAAGTTAGCGTCTTCGGAAAGAGAATCTAAGGCGGAGAACTATTCAACGTAGAGGCGCAGCGTCTTCGAAAGTCTTCGACGATGAAATTCAGGGCGTACCTCCTTTCGCTTCATGTTCTCCTGATACATTTGCTAAAATCTGGCCAAAATTTTCTGAACGCTCCAAAATTGAGATTGTATCAGGAGAACATGATGTGGAAAGAGGTGGCACTAAGTTAGCGTCTTCGGAAAGAGAATCTAAGGCGGAGAACTATTCAACGTAGAGGCGCAGCGTCTTCGAAAGGCTTCGACGATGAAATTCAGGACGTACCTCCTTTCGCTTCATGTTCTCCTGATACATTTGCTAAAATCTGGCCAAAATTTTCTGAACGCTCCAAAATTGAGATTGTAACAGGAGAACATGATGTGGAAAGAGGTGGCACTAAGTTAGCGTCTTCGGAAAGAGAATCTAAGGCGGAGAACTATTCAACGTAGAGGCGCAGTGTCTTCGAAAGGCTTCGACGATGAAATTCAGGACGTACCTCCTTTCGCTTCATGTTCTCCTGATACATTTGCTAAAATCTGGCCAAAATTTTCTGAACGCTCCAAAATTGAGATTGTAACAGGAGAACATGATGTGGAAAGAGGTGGCACTAAGTTAGCGTCTTCGGAAAGAGAATCTAAGCCGAAGAACTATTCGACGTAGAGGCGCAGCGTCTTCGAAAGGCTTCGACGATGAAATTCAGGGCGTACCTCCTTTCGCTTCATGTTCTCCTGATACATTTGCTAAAATCTGGCCAAAATTTTCTGAACGCTCCAAAATTGAGATTGTAACAGGCGAACATGATGTCGAAAGAGGTGGCACTAAGTTAGCGTCTTCGGAGAGAGAATCCAAGGCGGAGAACTATTCGACGTAGAGGCGCAGCGTCTTCGAAAGGCCTTCGACGATGAAATTCAGAGCATACCTCCTTTCGCTTCATGTTCTCCTGATACATTTGCTCAAATCTGGCCAAAATTTTCTAAACGCTCCAAAATTGAGATTGTAACAGGAGAACATGATGTCGGAAGAGGTGGCACTAAGTTAGCGTCTTCGGAAAGAGAATCTAAGCCGGAGAACTATTCGACGTAGAGGCGCAGCGTCTTCGAAAGGCTTCGACGATGAAATTCAGGGCGTACCTCCTTTCGCTTCATGTTCTCCTGATACATTTGCTAAAATCTGGCCAAAATTTTCTGAACGCTCCAAAATTGAGATTGTAACAGGAGAACATGATGTCGGAAGAGGTGGCACTAAGTTAGCGTCTTCGGAAAGAGAATCTAAGCCGGAGAACTATTCGACGTAGAGGCGCAGCGTCTTCGAAAGGCTTCGACGATGAAATTCAGGGCGTACCTCCTTTCGCTTCATGTTCTCCTGATACATTTGCTAAAATCTGGCCAAAATTTTCTGAACGCTCCAAAATTGAGATTGTAACAGGCGAACATGATGTCGAAAGAGGTGGCACTAAGTTAGCGTCTTCGGAGAGAGAATCCAAGGCGGAGAACTATTCGACGTAGAGGCGCAGCGTCTTCGAAAGGCCTTCGACGATGAAATTCAGGGCGTACCTCCTTTCGCTTCATGTTCTCCTGATACATTTGCTAAAATCTGGCCAAAATTTTCTGAACGCTCCAAAATTGAGATTGTAACAGGAGAACATGATGTCGGAAGAGGTGGCACTAAGTTAGCGTCTTCGGAAAGAGAATCTAAGGCGGAGAACTATTCAACGTAGAGGCGCAGCGTCTTCGAAAGTCTTCGACGATGAAATTCAGGGCGTACCTCCTTTCGCTTCATGTTCTCCTGATACATTTGCTAAAATCTGGCCAAAATTTTCTGAACGCTCCAAAATGGAGATTGTAACAGGAGAACATGATGTGGAAAGAGGTGGCACTAAGTTAGCGTCTTCGGAAAGAGAATCTAAGGCGGAGAACTATTCAACGTAGAGGCGCAGCGTCTTCGAAAGGCTTCGACGATGAAATTCAGGACGTACCTCCTTTCGCTTCATGTTCTCCTGATACATTTGCTAAAATCTGGCCAAAATTTTCTGAACGCTCCAAAATTGAGATTGTAACAGGAGAACATGATGTGGAAAGAGGTGGCACTAAGTTAGCGTCTTCGGAAAGAGAATCTAAGGCGGAGAACTATTCAACGTAGAGGCGCAGTGTCTTCGAAAGGCTTCGACGATGAAATTCAGGACGTACCTCCTTTCGCTTCATGTTCTCCTGATACATTTGCTAAAATCTGGCCAAAATTTTCTGAACGCTCCAAAATTGAGATTGTAACAGGAGAACATGATGTGGAAAGAGGTGGCACTAAGTTAGCGTCTTCGGAAAGAGAATCTAAGCCGAAGAACTATTCGACGTAGAGGCGCAGCGTCTTCGAAAGGCTTCGACGATGAAATTCAGGGCGTACCTCCTTTCGCTTCATGTTCTCCTGATACATTTGCTAAAATCTGGCCAAAATTTCCTGAACGCTCCAAAATTGAGATTGTAACAGGCGAACATGATGTCGAAAGAGGTGGCACTAAGTTAGCGTCTTCGGAGAGAGAATCCAAGGCGGAGAACTATTCGACGTAGAGGCGCAGCATCTTCGAAAGGCCTTCGACGATGAAATTCAGAGCATACCTCCTTTCGCTTCATGTTCTCCTGATACATTTGCTAAAATCTGGCCAAAATTTTCTAAACGCTCCAAAATTGAGATTGTAACAGGAGAACATGATGTCGGAAGAGGTGGCACTAAGTTAGCGTCTTCGGAAAGAGAATCTAAGCCGGAGAACTATTCGACGTAGAGGCGCAGCGTCTTCGAAAGGCTTCGACGATGAAATTCAGGGCGTACCTCCTTTCGCTTCATGTTCTCCTGATACATTTGCTAAAATCTGGCCAAAATTTTCTGAACGCTCCAAAATTGAGATTGTAACAGGCGAACATGATGTCGAAAGAGGTGGCACTAAGTTAGCGTCTTCGGAAAGAGAATCTAAGGCGGAGAACTATTCAACGTAGAGGCGCAGCGTCTTCGAAAGTCTTCGACGATGAAATTCAGGGCGTACCTCCTTTCGCTTCATGTTCTCCTGATACATTTGCTAAAATCTGGCCAAAATTTTCTGAACGCTCCAAAATTGAGATTGTAACAGGAGAACATGATGTGGAAAGAGGTGGCACTAAGTTAGCGTCTTCGGAAAGAGAATCTAAGGCGGAGAACTATTCAACGTAGAGGCGCAGCGTCTTCGAAAGGCTTCGACGATGAAATTCAGGACGTACCTCCTTTCGCTTCATGTTCTCCTGATACATTTGCTAAAATCTGGCCAAAATTTTCTGAACGCTCCAAAATTGAGATTGTAACAGGAGAACATGATGTGGAAAGAGGTGGCACTAAGTTAGCGTCTTCGGAAAGAGAATCTAAGGCGGAGAACTATTCAACGTAGAGGCGCAGTGTCTTCGAAAGGCTTCGACGATGAAATTCAGGACGTACCTCCTTTCGCTTCATGTTCTCCTGATACATTTGCTAAAATCTGGCCAAAATTTTCTGAACGCTCCAAAATTGAGATTGTAACAGGAGAACATGATGTGGAAAGAGGTGGCACTAAGTTAGCGTCTTCGGAAAGAGAATCTAAGGCGGAGAACTATTCGACGTAGAGGCGCAGCGTCTTCGAAAGTCTTCAACGATGAAATTCAGGGCGTACCTCCTTTCGCTTCATGTTCTCCTGATACATTTGCTAAAATCTGGCCAAAATTTTCTGAACGCTCCAAAATTGAGATTGTAACAGGAGAACATGATGTCGAAAGAGGTGGCACAAAGTTAGCGTCTTCGTAGAGAGAATCTAAGGCGGAGAACTAATCAACGCATAGGCAGACTTTACTTGTGATTGTCAAATTTGGGATTTAATTTGGAAATGGAAGTTATAGGTTGCTGTTCTAAATTGAAAGATGCGGTTTTTCTCTAAATGTGGTTTATTAAAATACTTTGAATAATGTACAGTGATACTTCGTACAGGAGTGCTTATAATAATTCCATTGTCTAATTACTTAAGTTTAACTTCCACTTAAAATCCATATAGGTATTGTAAATGCTGTACTCGTCCAGTGCGTTTTCGTTAAACCAGTTGACACGAACCGACGCTTCCAAAGGAAAGAATTGCTTACCTATGACAGACGAAAGCTCCGAATTAATTAACCAGTCCTCAATATAATTGCTAATTGAACACTAAATACACTCGATAGTTCTTACTACTTTAAAGCAAACTTATTCAATATTATATTTATTTGCAAAATACACAGCATTTTATTCTTATCCCGGGTACTGTTCCGTTTCACGCATAAGAGATAAATAAATATCGGTACGAAATATCGATACAATTAGTGATCCTCTATTTAGAGAGTGATCGGAACATCGTATATCGTCGCTGATTGGTTGCTGCGATTTGGAGCAAAAGCGGAAGTAGACAGAGAAAGAAACTGTAAAAAAGAAAGAGACAGAAATACTGATAGAAAGAGGCAGAAAAACTGATAAAAAGAGACAGAAAAACTGATAGAAAGAGACTGAAATACTGATAGAAAGAGATAGAGTGAACGGTTAAGTTATATTTATTTCCGGTTTTGCTCCAAATTTTGAAAAATGGCTGCGGTTATACCGATCACTCCCTGGAGGATCACTAGATACAATTGACATGTAGCGCCATTCCTATTCTCGTGCAAATGGAAATTTTGATTTCCTACCCACGCATAATTACATTTCTCGATTTCATAAAAATACCGTTACGGCGTAACAATAATATTTTGAAAGGATGTTAAGTCCTAAAAAAGTTCTCAAATGTAACGTAAAAGAACGAAGTAGCTAATAAACATTTATTGTCATGTAGATTGTTCGAAGTGACAGAAAATATAAGCTAACTAAGAGACTGTACAATATTTTTTACGCGGTTGTATTTATATAATATTTCTGATCGAAATCTATGGAAATAAGTGCAAATTATGCTTCTATCAAAATGTATTAGTAAACGGAATTATGCAACATGTTTCTTGAAATTATTCGTAACGTTCAGGCCATTTTAGATTTTAAATGTTTCCGATAAGATTTAATTTCAATTCCTACCACTCGTAGCAATGTAATCTTATTTTAGACTGAATCGATAACGTTGGGTGTGACACGAAAATGGTAAGAGGGCTCGCGAGCCCCCCGAACATGACACAAAATTACATTGCGTGATAGGTCTATCACTTGTCTCCATGAGGGTTCATCGCCGGTCCCGACCAGCGAGCCCTCAGGCAGACAATCCTGTATTTTCTGTCACTTTGAGGCGTCAACCATATAATAATCACGCGCATCCAGCCTGTGCATTTTCCCTAGCCTGGGCGGCAGAGTTGGGCAAAATGTAATCTAATTACAAATTGCAAATTACGATTAAACTGTAATTGTGTAATTGATTACACATTATTTTCTGTAATTGTTAATTTGGGAAGCTTGACCATTTGGTTTTGTCAACTATCTAACTGAACGATTACAGAAGATAATGTATAATCAATTACACAGTTACAGTTTAATCGTAATTTGCAATTTGTAATTAGATTACATTTTGCCCAACTCTGCAGGAGACTGCCTTCGTCGGCCGCCGATCGTCTCGTTCTTTTGTCGATGTCGACGGGCTCGACGTTCGGTTTCGGCCACGTCCAACAATGCCTTCGCCGAAGGTCACTCGGCGCGAGGTCCACACATTAGGGATACATACATTGTATCTCGTACGGCCGTCGCGTCGCACGGCTTATAATAGAATATTAAGATTTGCGTTTAAGCTATTATTTACAGAGATTTCATTATTATCAACATAATTTTTTTAAATGGAACTATTGTATATTTTTGTTATGTATTTCAAAACGCGCTCAACGATGTGTATGGAGCGCATGTTTGAACAATAATTTATCCGGATATTTTTATGAACATTGGTGGCAAATTTCAAGTAAACTACGTTCCATTTCTATTTGTAACTTTATTCGAACGGTTATTCGAAGCTCGAATAATTTCGGCGAGGGCCTTTATCCGAAGGCGCGGCTCGGGGGTCATAAACGCTAGACTAATAGCATAAGGACAAAGTCAGCAATAGGCCATTCAGTAATGAGTATGGCAATTTCTATCATATAAGTATCACTAATGGATTACTAGTGCTTTTCTGATGAAAATGGCACCAAACATGATATAATTCGGATTATTTTTAATGGCTGTAATGGAAAGTACTTTGAGTAATGTAATTGAGGAAATTAATGGAGAGTACTTGAATTCTACGTGAACTGACACGGAACTGATATGTGTGCCCAGTAAGCGTAACGTAAGCGATACCTATGCTTGTGTACTTACATCGTAGATGGTTTTTATAATTTTTAAATCCATTCAATATTTAATAAGGACAGAGTCAATCAATTTGTAATGAAACGTAGGGATTTAGGGGCCTCGGGTCCCAAAACCTACAATATAAATTTTACAAAAACGTTTCAATTCATTATTTTCAATGATTTTTACGTGTCGTAGGATGGGCATCGTCTATTTAGACACACGCGGAGAGCAGAGATTTGCAAGAATGGCAGTAACAGCGTCAACTTTTAATATTTTTCAGCGTGCGACACGTGAAAATATTAGTTAAATGTTCGACTTCACGTAAAGTACTAAAATCAATTTCATCTTGCAATATATAGCTTGTATAAGCTCTCAGAAAGCGCCATGTAGGCTCCTGATCTCCAAAATAGGTTTTCAGAGAGAAATCCGCGTGGGTCGTTGACAAACCGAGCCAAAGGCTTATTGTTAGCGAAAGCCCGCCCTCTATGTTAAACTCTCGCTCTAAACAAGTCACACGTATACAAGCACGCACACATCTTTCAGTATTTCAACACACTTTCAGTAGTTCAGAGTAGTTCTTGCGTTGAACGCTGTTCATGAACAGAGGTCGCTAAATTCAGTCCTCAAATTATGGGTCGGTAACACAGTTTAGGTGGTGACACGAAGTCCCATAAGGTGATAGGTCTATTCTATACCTCGTCTGTGGTGCTGCTATACGAAAATCTAACTTTATTCAAGTACATGTACGTGTCGTTCGAATCTCATTCTACATATAATACATTCGTCCATATTCATCATTCTACAGACGATGTAACCGCGAGAACTTTATTGAACTTTTTTAAGAAATGGAAATTAACTCTGCCTTGCAGAGAAAGTATTGACACATGTTTGTATAGGGACATTTAAGACCACAGGCAACTTTGAGCAGATCTCATTACAACTATTACAAGCGATTAGAGACACTATAGTGTCTCTATAAGCGATGATAGGTGAATTGTAGCATGTATAAAAAGATTTTATTTGTTAGAAATATTTGTAGTTTTTAGTGTATGATAAATAGAATTGCAGATAATTAATAATCATGTTAGCGTAATGCCAAGAGATTAATCCCAGGGTATTGAACTTATATATGCTGCTATATGTATTGATCCCCTCTCCAACCCTTTCACTTAAGGTCACGGTAACTTCATGTCAGTCGACACACGAGACAGGCTATACAAATTTCACATACAAGACGGTAATAGAAACATTTTCCCTATTCAGTCTATTTGCGATACGGTATTAAATAATAAAGTTTCGTGGCTTTGAATTTGGATTCGATGCGCCTGGCGGTAGGCAGCCCGCCATGCTGCTGTCGCAGCTCCCTGCGTCTCATTATTGCCTACTACCAGGCGCCGAAATGCCACTTTCAAAGCACTGTAATTTGATTCTACGACGTTATATCACAAAATGTTACTGAGGAAGAATATTTGCCTTTTCGTCACCTATGACATACTAAATTTATAACATCGTTTGGCAATTTTTTTTTTAAATATCCAGGTAACGCGACCAAACTGCGAGTACTATAGAGCACTATCTTTTTTAAACAAGGTTAGAGATTTCTGCAAGATCTTCAAAACGCTGCAAACCTTTATTGACACCTTAGTGCGCGTTAAAAATGTTTTGAACCCACTTTTGTGTCTCGCCTTAATTCGCAATAGTGCTGTGAATCAATTTCTGATTTCTACTGGGCTTACAATAACGTTGCAAATTGGGTTCAGTAATTCTTACAGAATTTCTACACTATTCCTACACTCCTCACACCACACACATATATATACACAACATTCTACATAGCTTCCAGACCATATATACGCCATTCTGAACTGCTCTCACACCACATTTACATCGTCCACAGATCATTCATATTATTTTCATATTATTTCAACAATGTTACAAACGAAAACGACGGTGTTCGTGGATCTACATCCCGTTTTGCAACCTTGTGCGTTCTCGCGGAAGCCCAAATTTCGGCATGCTACTCTGTTGCAGGTGCAAGAATCAAGCAATGGAATTCAAAAAAGGCTACTTTTGAAACATTGCAGTTGCATGAGAAGCAGATTTTCGCGCTGCACCTGCAAAATGGGAAAAAGCCTCACGCCACACGACTCACAAATTCTGATTTTCCCACAAATTTAGAATTATAAATAGCCCACAAACCAAGAAAGCTTCCATTTTCCCATAAACCCGAAATTTTGACCCCACAATTGTTTTGGATCGAAATTTTGCTTTTTTTTATGGGAAAACGTCATTTTGGTGGGAAAAGGGAAGTTCATTTTGGCTTGTGGACTAGTTACAATTCCGAAATTTGTGGGAAAATCAGAATTTGTCGATCGTTTTTTATAGGAAAGACGAAAATGGCCCCACACCGCACAAATTTTGATTTTCCCGCAAAAATGGGAATTCTAACTGGCCCACAAGATTTTCAGCGCCATCTTTTTCCCACAAAAAGAATAATTTCGGCCCCGCAGCTTCTCTTGTAGGTGCAGCGCGAAAATCTCTCACTCGCAAACCCTAAATTTGGCTTCTCGCCAGAACGCACAAAGCTGCAAACCGAAATTTGGCTTCTTGCGTAAAACGCTCAAAGTTGAAAACCGAAATTTGGCTTCTAACGAGAACGCACAAAGTTACAAACCGAGATTTTATGTCTCGAACGCCCCAAATTCGTTTGCAACAATGTTGAAAATTTTGGCCTTTGCAACTTTGTTGCATTATCGCGAGGTGCTCAATAACTTACCTCAATATTTATCAAATTTTGCGTGCATCAGTAAGCGTATAAACTAATCGCCTTACGATCACGCAAAATTTGGTAAGTATTGAGGTAAGGTATTGAGCGCCTCGCGAAAATGCAACAAAGTTGCAAAGACCAAAATTTGTTCAACATTGTTGCAAATGAATTTGGGGCTTTCAAAGACAAAATCTCGGTTTGCAACTTTGTTGTATTTTTGCAACTACTGAGTTTAAAGTGTGATGTGTTGCTTTCGAAGTGGTCCGAAGTTTGCAGAGAACTAACAATTCATTGTGACATAAATATAAAATGATTCTTTATTTTACAATCTTTTCTTACATGTCAGTCTATACACGAGGGAAGATAAATTTATTCATAAAGAAGATAATTGCAAATATTAGGCTATAAACATTAAACTATATTAGTATGGTCTATAATTGCGATGAGAGGAATGCCTATCATGTCGGTCATATCTGTCACCCCTTTCATTCTCGCGTCTTTCATTGTCGCGTCTTTCGTTATCACGTCTTTCGTTATCACGTCTTTCATTGTTGCGCCTTTCCCACGCATTGTTACGTCTTCCATGGCCCTGATTCTGACGTGACCACTCGTAGTGAGATCTGCGCTCCTTATTATGCCACGGATCCATAATTGGCGGTTTTCGTAACTCCATATTTTTAATTTTCATAAACGCACTGTCCTTCTCCGTGTAACGGTCTGCGAATTCATTCTCACACTCTTCCAGAAACTTCTTTTGTTCTTCCGTCATACTTGTGCCTTTCTCCTGAATTCGTATGTACTCAATAATTAATAATGTATAACTCTGAAATATAACAAAGTTGCGTATCAATAAAATGTACAATTCATAAGGCAGAAACAGCTTGTTTCATTCAACACAATTTAATCGGAGATTATTTACCAACGATCACAAAAGTTTCACGCAGTAGTCACAGACATCTCATTGTATCTTTATGCAAGCACATGGCAATTTGTTCTCTTGATTGTGTACTCCTAGAATTACAGATTAAACAAATATCAATAAACGTATTCCATCTACTTGTAATTTGACCGCATACCAGTGAATGATCATTAGGCAAAGAAATATCAATTATAAATTTAAAAATATTATATGTTTATAATTAGAGTGTAGATGCACTTTTAATATCCCATATTTTTAGTTACGCGTATTAATCAAACATTAATAAGTACAATTCTTATTAAAAGTATGTAGTCATTTACTGGGCTCCTACACGTTTCGCATTTTATAATCGTTTTTTTTTTAAATTACGATAAGAATAAGTGATTATTTTTATAGAAATTTTAAGAGAAATAAATTTAAATGCAATTTCAACAGTTGTTTTGTTGTTACACATAAATATATTAAAGTATTAATCTCAAAGGCCCATAAATTCAACAATTCGCTCATTCACTGGTTGGTTTACCCTAAATTTCGTTTAAACAAAACTGATATCTACCTGTTTGCTGGCAAATTCACGAAAGAGCAAACAGTACGAACGAATCTCAAATTGGATCACAGACAGTTTAATAAAGTACAATTATTAACATTTACACATTATATTGTTCAACAAACATTTACAGTTTGTCTTAAACCCATCATCAGTGTCCACCATTTTGTCACGTGGGCAAATGCATCAGTGCGCACCGGTAATTAACCGAATACCTCAATGCTTCGTTCAATTTTGTACGAATAAAGAATTGCGTGGCAACTAGTAATTAATTTTAATTTGCTGACTCGCTAAAAACCCGCACATTCGCGAGTATTAGACCGGGTAAGAGAAAAAGAGATGGGCAAAGGTGGCGCTGGGCGGAGAAATGGCTCGAGTAATGGCGTTCTCATGTAAACAGGCCACGCGAGATTTTGGCGGTACATCATCAGTGTATGCCGATACTTGCGAGTGTTGTACGCGTCTGTGAAACTATGAGAAAACGTGATCGTATGTAATTATCTCTAACGTTAGAAATATATCCCCGTTACGGTCGTCACAAAGAGTCTGCGTCGCTTGAAGAGCGAGTTTTCAAACGAGAGCCCGGTGAAGATAATCCCCATTCAATATGATATCCGCTATCATAGCAAATACCGAGAGCTACGAGATACAGAAACAAACACAAATTGAGGATACGGAAGGGCACCGGTTACCCTTAAACGAGCACGTTAGCGAGGAAAACGGGAGCGCAGGTAAAGTGTTCGAAACTAGCTTGGAAACGGAGACGGAGAGCAATCCGAACGACAGAGAGATTAAGTTCAATTCCCACTCGCCAGCTATCGAAGCGATGATATTCGACCAGGCGAACAGCGATAGAAAGAAACTTCGCAGCGGGAAGTACATCAACGCAGATGCTACGTCGGATTTAGGCAAAGGCAACGAAGACGGCCCTAGAAATGCATCGTCTAGGCAGAGGGCTCAATCGAAGAAGCCTACCAAGAGAAAGAGCAACGGAGCCGAAGAGTTGGAACCGAAGGCTCCCATGCTGGCACAGAGCGAGGAAGTAGCGCACGACGCGAAGCCCGAAGCCGAGCTAAATCAGGAACGGCAAGATTCCGATGACGAATCTGAGAATACCCTTAAAAAGACTAAAACGGAAGAGTGTAACGCGACGGTGGAAGAACAAAAAATAGTATGTCAGAGACCTGCTAATGTTCAACAGAAATGCGAATATTGCTGTCAGAAACTAACAAGCGCAGACTTGAAAATATACCCAGGCCATCCCAACGGAGCGGTGGAAGAACTCATTGCTTTAACGGATCCTAAGTTATCTTTGTTCACAGGAGAAGAAGCTAACGTTTACGAGGGTGATGAGAGACCACAAAATAAAATAACCGACTTTTGGTATGCTATTCTCTAATGCATAAAGAAGATATAAGTATTTATAGATGTTAATAAATCCCATTTCATATACCTTCTTTACTTACCTTTTTTACAGTGTATATGACAAAAATGGACATTTGTGTTCTTTCGACACTGGCCTGATCGAGAAGAATGTAGTACTTTATTTTTCTGGCTATATGAAACCCATATACGAAGAAAACGCATGTCCGGAAGGAGGTGTGCCTGCGAAAGATATGGGACCAATAAACGAATGGTGGGTGTCGGGTTTCGATGGCGGCGAATTAGCACTTGTAGGATTTACAACGGCATTCGCGGAATATATATTAATGGAGCCTGCCGAAGCATACGCTCTTTTTATGGACTCTGTAAAAGAAAAGATATACATGAGCAAGATAGTCATAGAATTCTTATTGGATGAAATCAATCCTACTTACGAAGATTTGTTAAATAAATTGCAGGTAAACGCGTTCCTATTACGCGAGGCGATTCTAACTTTTTATATTGCTCTTGGCTACATGCATCTCCATCTCGTTTCAGACTATAGTTCCACTGAAAGGTTTGTCTGGATTTACAGAAGACTCTTTGTTACGGTACGCACAATTTATCTGTGATCAAATTATTTCCTTCGACGCGTCAGCGAGACCAGAAGATCCTTTATTAATCACGAGCCCGTGTATGCGAGCGTTGATAACGCTCGCCGGTGTGACGTTAAATAAAAGAATCGCGCTGCGCCGAACGCAATCTAAAGATCAGAAGAACAAGAAAGTCGCTTGGACGAAGGCCACAACCACGAAGCTAGTTAATAATATGTTCGAGACATTCTTCTCTGACCAATTAGCCACAAGTAAAGACAAAGAGTTGTCGGGACCGAAGAGGCACAGGTGCGGAGTGTGCGAGACCTGCCAGCAACCGGATTGCGGGGCTTGTTCTGCTTGCAAGGATATGACTAAGTTCGGCGGATCTGGCAAGAGTAAACAAGCTTGCAATAGAAGGAGGTGTCCAAATATGGCTGTACAAGAAGCTGACGATTCGGACCAGGAGGACGACGAGCTGAATGACACGTTAGTGGAGAATACAAAGATCACACAAAAGATGATTCTGAAGGAATTCAAGCACGTAGAGAAGGAAATCACATGGGTAGGAGAGCCGATTATCGACGATGGCCGTAGAACATTTTACAAATCTGTTATGGTAATTGACGAAGAAATAAAAACGGATGATTACGTATTGATCGAGTCTAACGATCCCACCGTACCACTCCAAGTGGCTAGAGTTATGTACATGTGGGAAGATAAGAATGGCGCGAAATTGTGCCACGCGAATTGGTTTAGGAGAGGTAGCGATACTGTACTTGGTGAAACGTCCGACCCGCTAGAATTGTTCTTACTTGACGAATGCGACAATGTACCATTCACCTCGGTCAAATCCAAAGCCACTGTCATTTACAAATCTAGTCCAGAGAATTGGGGTGAATTAGGTAATTAGACTCTCTGTAAACGAGCAAGTCCTACGCCGCGTATTTTTAAACATCGTTCAATTGCATTTCAGGAAATGCAGACATTTTGCCCGAGGACGAGATACAAAATATAAATGGAAAAACGTTCTTTTATCAGAAACGGTACACCCCGGAAACAGCTCGCTTCGAAGATCCTTCCCCAGATCCTGTATGCCAGCGAAAAGAAATCAGCCATCGGTTTTGCCCGGCTTGCGTGCGCTTTACCGCGCTGCAAAGCTATTACACGCCAAAGGTCTGGAAGGCGATGGTTTATGACTTCTCCGGTTATCATTTCAGCTTTCGATACAAACGAGTGTTCGCCTGTTCTAGGTATTTGACAAGGAAGAAGAGAAAAGTAGCAAAGAAGTAACGTATAACGTGGTAAAATACAAAGACGAAGAATTTAAAGTTGGCTCCGCTGTATTTCTATCGCCAGGGGCTGTGAAATATAAATACACATCTACATATCACACTTTTTCCAAGACAAAGAAAGGGAAGGTAGACGAAGACATGTACCCCGAGTATTACCGAAAATCCTCGGACCACGTGAAAGGTTCCAACTATGATACGCCCGAACCGTTCCACATTGGTTACATAAACGCGATATACGCAACGACGAATAACAAATTAGTTGCTTCGTCTGATATATGGATTAAGATAAACAAAATGTATCGACCGGAAAACACCCACAAAGGACTTACATTAATGCAGCAAGTCGATCTTAATATGGTATATTGGAGCGACGAAGGTAATTCTATTTAAATATACAATAATTAACAAACTGCATGGACCAATGATCGGTAAATATCAATTCAAACCTTTCAGTCTGCGATGTGAAGTTCTCGGAAGTGGCGGGCAAATGCTATCTGGCGTATTCGGAGAATCTGGATCAGCACGTGGAGGAGTGGACTGCCGGTGGTCCGAATCGTTTCCACTTCTCACAATCCTACAATGCGTCAGAAAAGACATTCGTTGACCCGCCGAATCGCGCTATGAATATTGGCAAGTGTGGGAAAGGAAAGGGGAAGGCGAAGTGCAAAAGTAAAAAATCGGAGACGAATAACAGCAAGAAAGCAATCGAGAAACCTGCCGAGTACTGCGCTGTACCAAGAAAATTGAAAACCTTAGACGTTTTCGCTGGCTGTGGTGGTGAGCATAAATATCGAAATTTGATCACGAAGTGTTCTGACTCCAGACCCTTTTTCCTAATGCGGAATATATGTTGCAGGATTATCTGAAGGATTACGACAAGCGGGTATCGTAGACAATCGATGGGCGATCGAAAGAGAGGAGCCTGCTGCATGTGCGTATCGGCTGAATAATCCCGATACGACAGTGTTTTGTGAGGATTGTAATGTACTTCTGGCAAAAGTTATGAACGTGAGTAAAGTAGAGAGCGTAAAGAATTCGAGGAGCTGTGTGATACATGAATCTAAAATATAATTTCGATGTTTACACAGGACGAACTCTGCGATAATAATGGACAACGTTTACCTCAGAAAGGCGAAGTGGAGTTACTGTGCGGCGGACCGCCTTGCCAAGGTTTTAGCGGCATGAATCGCTTTAATTCGCGGCAGTATTCGTTATTTAAGAATTCCCTAGTGGTATCATGTTTGTCTTACTGTGATTACTATAGACCGAAGTTCTTTATTATGGAAAACGTTAGAAACTTCGTTTCATTTAAAAGAAGCATGGTACTCAAACTTACATTAAGATGCCTCGTACGGATGGGTTACCAATGCACGTTTGGTATCCTGCAAGCTGGGAATTACGGTATTCCTCAAACAAGAAGGAGGTGTGTACAAATAGTTCGAATTTAATTAACTGAATTTCAATCGAGTGTCTTACTTTTAATTTATATATTTGTAGGCTAATAATATTAGCTGCTGCGCCAGGAGAGATACTTCCAAAATACCCAGAGCCAACCCACGTGTTTAGCAAACGGGCATGTCAATTAAGTGTTATTGTTGATAATAAAAAGGTAAGGTATAATATAAGTCTCCACGGTAATCGGTAAATTTATATAGTAGCATCTTATAATACCTCTGTTTCTTCTTACAGTATTCATCAAACTGTGATTGGGCGGAGTCAGCGCCGTACAGAACGATCAGTGTTCGCGATGCTATGTCCGACTTACCTAATATTCGAAACGGTTGGAACAAAGAAGAAATGTCTTACGGAGACGAGCCGATATCTTACTTCCAACGAAAAGTAAAGACGAAATTATCGATCATCGATCACTCGATGTTAGCATCGAAAAGTGCTCTTAATTAACGTTGATATCCTTGCTCCCAGGTGAGATCGAAAGAGCCCGACGCAATGTTAAAAGACCACATTTGCAAAGACATGGCGCCACTGGTCGAAGCGCGAATAGCACACATTCCAACCGCAAGCGGGTCTGATTGGCGCGATTTGCCAAACATCGCGGTACGTCTGAGCGACGGAACGTACTCTAAAAAATTGTGAGTATAAATCGCTTCAAATAATCTAAAATAAAGCTAAATGCCCTTGTCATTTTTCTCGCAGAGAATATACTCATCACGATAAGAAGGCTGGCAAGAGCTCCACCGGAGCATTCCGTAGTGTGTGTAGCTGCTGCACGGGTAGACCGTGCGAACCAATAGCTAGACAGTACAACACGCTAATTCCGTGGTGCTTGCCTCACACCGGAAACCGCCATAATCACTGGGCCGGTTTGTACGGTAGATTGGAATGGGATGGATTCTTCGGTACTACTATTACCAACCCAGAACCTATGGGTAAACAGGTAAATATTATTATTTTGATAATCGTGCAGAGCAGGTGTTTCCTCACTGATTTTTGGATATGTGACACGATTCTGAACTAGTGGTGGAGAACTATCGATAGTCGGCACTATCGATAGTTTCCGATAGACCATTGACCATCGATAGTTATCGATAGTGATGGTATGTATGATTTATTATCAGTATTATCACAGACAAGGTGTAGAGGTATCCTATACCGTCGGTGATATTACCGCTTTTCAAATACGTATAAAACAATTTATTTTTAATACAAATAATAATATAAATTAATTGTGAAATTCTAAATTTGAGCTGTTCTTTTTTTTAACTGACTTAAAAAAATGTACATGAAATTTAACATCCTTTTCTTCAATCTTACAAAATTTAATAACTATATTACAAACCTTGAGTTTCAATAATTTACAATAAAATTTGAACTTGAATACATTGTAGTAGTAACAGCAGTGTTTCACGAATATCTTGGAAACGAAGGTCGAGCGGCGGTAACGTGTATAGGAAAAAGTTGTACAGAATCATGTCCCCGACAACATATTCAAAAATCATTAAAATCGGTGAGGAAACACCTGTTCTGCATAGTTACCATTCTTTTCTTTATTAAACCTCTCTACGTATTTATACCGAAAGACTTAACTCTATTCTCCGCGCACAGGGCCGTGTTTTGCATCCGGAGCAAACCAGAGTTGTGAGCGTAAGGGAATGCGCTAGATCGCAGGGCTTCCCGGATTCATTCCGCTTCTACGGAAATGTGCTGGACAAACATCGCCAGATTGGCAACGCCGTTCCACCGCCGTTGGGCACCGCTCTGGGCCTCGAGATAAGAAAGTGCTTGGGAAGTGAAAGCACCGAGCAACTGGCGAAGAAATTAGACAATTTCAGTGACTGATAATGATATTAGATGCGTAATCTGAGAACGATATTTATAACGAACTATATCTATTACATTGGATCTTAATAGTAGCGCGATATTATGAATATCCTTTTCTTTTTATCCGCATGAAGGTGCAATTTCATGCTGACGCTCGACGCTCGTTTTGACCGTCAAGCGGAAAAGCTAAAATGAGTTTAGCTTTTCCGAGCTTTTCCGCTTGACGCTCGTTCACTCTGACTCGCTCGTTCGTTAGTTGAGCGTCAGTCACGTGATTGCTTTTGACCTTAAGGTGCAATTTCATGCTGACGCTCGACGCTCGTTTTCAGCGTCAAAACCAGTCACGTGATCGATCCACGTGACTTTCAGCGTCGACGCTCGTTTTCAGCGCCAAAACCAATCACGTGACCGACGCTCAACCAATGAACGAGTGAGTCAGAGTGAACGACCGTCTAGCGGAAAAGTTAAACAGAGTTTAGCTTTTCCGCTTGACGCTGAAAGTCACGTGAACCGGTCACGTCACCGGTTTTGACGCTGAAAACGAGCGTCCAGCGTCAGCATGAAATCGCACCTTTAAACCTGCGAACGCGTGCCCAGTATGTAGATGCTTCTTTTTACCATTTTATCGGGTGAAAAGTATTATGCGATGCATATCGATTATGCAGTACGGGCGGTAAAAGTTACAAAATTTATTTCTATATGTAATCCTCAAGGGTGGGAATCAGTATTTTAAATTAACATTGTAGACTGTCCTCGATATTGGGAACTCTAAAATAAAGGTTGCGTAATTATATCGAGAACTGTTTTTACATAAATGCTTGTTTATAACATCTATTATGTCATATGTATATATTGTACCTTTTTACAGTTATACGTTAAAAGTAAGATTGTTTATCGACATAGTTTTAGGAGAGAGATAACACAAGGGATATTTATTGTGAAATAAAGACTTTATAATGAAAGCATGAACTCTCGAGTTTGTTCATTTATGCAACCTGCCCCTTCTTCCTTTCTTGAATTCTATGTATATAATTAAATGGGAATTTATATTTTACTGTTACTTCGAATGAAAGCTCGAAGGCACGAATGATAAATAAAGGAAATTAATTCCATACCCATTCACAGTTGTTCAAATTTCATATCAAACGCGAAATCCAACGTAGCAATACACGGACTAAATACATGTCTAAATAATCTAAGCAATATTTAATACATCTTTTCTAGAAATATGTGGGCAGATACGATTTTAATCGTATTTATTAGTGTCTGTACAGCTTTACTAGGAGAAGGTACAGAATGTTTCTCGAATCCTAGGTTATATTCCTTGCTTTCATGTTATTGTTGTTCCCTATAATTTTTATATCACTTCCAGGTCTGACATGGCTAATGGTTTACAGAACGGAAAAGTATCAGAAATTGAAAGCCGAAGTAGAGAAACAGAGTAAGAAATGTAAGTTCCGTAGTGACGATGATGTTAATGATAAAAGCAATCTAGAAACTGAGAGTTGAATTACTTGAAACGTGAAATAAATTTTCTTGCATTGTCCATTGAAACTGATTTCAGTGGAAAAGAGAAAGGAAGCGCATGGCGATTCGCTAGATAAACAACAGAAGAAAAAGATTGAACGGGAGGAAGAGAGATTAAAGAACAATAATAGAGATCTCTCTCTTGTTAAGATGAAATCGATGTTCGCAATTGGATTTGCGTTCACTGCTCTGTTGAGTATGTTCAATAGCATTTTCGATGGCAGAGTCGTTGCCAGGTTGCCTTTCGTCCCGATCAGTTGGATACAAGGTTTGTCGCACAGGAATCTTCCGGGCGACGATTACACGGAATGCTCGTTTATCTTTCTGTACATATTGTGCACTATGAGCATCAGACAGGTAAATGTATCTTTATTTTTTAAGGCAAATCTGCTGCACGCCAATGGTTTCAAATCTGCTAACAATCGTCCTTCACAGAATATTCAGAAAATGCTTGGATTCGCGCCGTCTAGAACGGCGAGCAAACAGAGCGGAAGTATCTTCGGCCCGCCGCCGCAGCAATTTAAATGAATTTAGAGAAATATTGAATTAATTATACAATATTATTTTGCAGTTAACTGTGCGATTGTTATTTCAATTTTGCTAAAAGGACACTTTGTATTTAGAATGCTCTTTCATTCGACAAATGACTGATATCGAAGAAGAATTACATTATACATTGAAATTAAATTATAAAATATAATATATACTCATTGTGTACATTATACATTAGAAATATATTTAGTCGACATATAATAAATATATATTTAATACTGATATATGTCCTTCTTTTTTAATTAATCTTTACATAATACATTGGTTTTACGAATGTTATAAAATTATTTACAGGTAATCGTTTGAACACAAAAACTATGAAATCTCTTGAATATAACAGATGCATAAATTTAATGAGAAGACATAACTGGTACGTAACTGTGACATAAACGTAAGGACGCTAGTTTCGCGTAAAAATCGAAGATGCGAGTAGAGATGTTTGTAAATAATTCAGAGAGAATAATATGACGTTCAGACGTGTTATAAAGGAAGCTTTTTCAATTGATGTAATAATGCAGTATATTTTAGAAAATAGTTATGACTCATGTATTCCATCAAGCAGCTCTTATACAACAATCAATGTATATACAAACATAACGATCAATCATATACAAAAAATAACCACTACCCTTAACTGGTAAAAAATATTTAATACAATAATAGTGTACCGGCGATCTGTTTAACGGAGCACACATTCGAATCCATTGCCGGAAAGTTGCTCTACAAATGCCAGATCACTTCTGCATCGCCCTGTTTACTTCGAATCATACATACCCTATTTTGTTACTAAAAATTCTTGCTCCTTCCGTGTATCATTACATACCATTTAAGCCTAAAACAGTCTCTTGTTATTAGAGCTAGCGATATTTTATACAAAATGATACAATTATGATATTTACAATAAATCTACATACACGACTAAGTGTGAGACATCTTAATTCAATAAAAAGTTATTTAACTCGTTATTTGAACTTTTGGTGTTACAATGCTCCGTTGTATGTTACGCTCAATTCGTTTGAGCGGCATCTCGTAATTACACGTATTTAATTAGTAGAAAGCGATTAAACACCCGCCCGGCAATCACTGAAAGACAAATGCTTCTGTAATCGGAATCTTCACTTCACTGCTCGTTATAGAGTCAATACACTTCGAAATCACTAGTCGTCATGCCAAAACGATTAAAACTCCCGGCGATCGTATCAAATTCGATTCGCCGGTACAATAATTATTCTCGGTCATGTTTTACGGCAGTGGCTACTGTGTGTGTGTGTGTGTGTGTGTGTGTGCGCTCGCGCGCGTGTTGTGTGTGTGTGTGTGGTTTGTGTAAATCGCGAACATAAAAGGAAGACATGATAGTCGAGACTTCATACTACGTAATATAATCCCAATTTTCAGTATCATCTGAAAAAGAAACGAACATTTTCTCGAAGTTCTTTTAGAGTCGCCAATATATCTGCTCGAAACTGTAGAGAAACAATCGATGCGCAGGAACCTCTTGCCGTCCAGCGGCCGACGAACCTATTGTTCTCCCTCCACTGTCATTTTAAATTTAATTTAATCTCCGATCACGAAATCATTCCGTGGCTATCACTCACGAGAAATAAACTTATCACGCTGTCCTTCGTAATATCCATCGTCCGTATTTACGCAACGCAAAGTAACGGAGAATCATCGAATATCGTTTAAACCCCGTGGAAATATGATTATATAAATATTACTCTGTACGCCTAATCCGTCGCGTTGTCGATACAAAAATTGCACATTTATCATGGGTCAACTCTCACTGGACGGTTGCCGCAGTGCCGAGTGCAGTTACGCCCATACGGGGAGAACGATCGTATCACGGTTCTTAACTCGGTTACCTCAATTGCTTTCAAAATGGAGGACAATTCACTCCCGGGTGAAGGTACTGGCATTTATCGCCGACACGGCAATAGCCGTTCTTTGAGAACTGTCTGCACACTGGCGGCTGCTTTCCACTCCCCCTCCACCCGCCGCCGCCTCCCCTCCAACCCCCTCTGCCAGGCGGCCCCCCACCGCCTCTGTACCAACCGGGCCCAGGAGCACCTCTACCTCTACCGTGCATCGGACCGCCACCCCTGGGACCTTGAAAGTTGGGCCCAGGCCCGTACATAGGACCAGGCGGGCCCTGGAAGTTGTTCGGATTCATATTGTTGAATCCCATGTCTTCCGGACCCATCATACCGTAACCTTCTTGCTGCTGGTTGTACATTGGAGGTGGGCCCATCATTCCAGGCGGCACCATCGGCCCACCTTCCATACCCGGTGGAAACGCGTTCGGCATGTTCCCCATCGGGTTCATCCCCATCCCGTCGGGCACCACGACCTTTCCGTCACCGGTCCTCCATCCGCCTCCTCCACCGGCCGGCATCGGTCCTCCCATTTCGGGCCCCATTGGACCCATGTGAGCCGGCCCCATCATTTGCTGGGACATCTGAGGCATTGGACCCATCGCGGCCTGAGGACCCATTGGCGCCATCACTGGCTGCTGATTGTGAGGGAACGCCGGGTAATGGAAGTTCGGCACCGGCGGCGTTTGGGGTTGCAGCTGCGGCTTAGGCTCCGGCCACGGCATGGAAGTGAAGTCCTTCTCGCTCTCCTTATTCCCCGTGAGATCCTCCAAAGGAATGATTTTCGGATCGGTAAATACGTGGTGCCGCTCTTCGTCGGGCTCCGCCGCGGAATCTGGAATCCTATAATCAACAGATATTTTATTAATAACACAAAGTCCGTTTATCAACGATGTGTTTGCGATAAAGTATCTTCCTTTGAAGTAATTATATTTTGTGAGACTCGTATCAGAGAGAACGGCCCGCGTGTTAGACCGCCCAATGGTTCAGAGTTCCTCTTTCGTTAATCTAGCACGCATCTTGTTTTTCACACGAGTACGCAGGTTTATGAATATTCGTGTGTCTCGGCGTGCGATATGAATTAAATGAAATGTCTTTGTGTAAATGGAAGTATCGAGTGCTTACATGCTGCGGTTGAAGTACAACGCTTGCAGGATGCCTTTCTCCCGAGCGTACTGGATATCCTTTTCTCGGCTATCTTTTCCAGATTCTACTAAGGCCGGTGGTAGCTCGATCGGAATCAGTGGTTTCCACCTTGTCCTTTCTTCCATTAAGTCCTCGGTACCTGAAGCGTTAACGAGTTAGATTTAAACGTTCGATATTATAGAATAGACCGTGCCTCGGCTACTTACTCAGCTTTCTGGCCATTTGGAATGCTTCTCTCTCGCCCTGCTTCTCCATTTGCTTCATGTCCGTGAATGTCTTCGTCACGTTCACCCTTTCCGTCTCATCTAGCTCGAAGTAACGCACCGACTCCAAGTCCGTCTTCCACTTCAACGTTTTCTTCGGTCCCTTGCGCTTTTGGAGCAGTAAAACACTTCTCAGACCATCGACGTAACGTATTTCCGGGTAAGAATTGTTCTCCTTCTTCGCCGAGTCGGACGCGGAGGACGTGTCTTCCGGAGAATCGGATATCTTCTCTTCCACATCGTCCTCGGGTGTCGGTGCTAAAAAAAAGTGAGAAAAAAAAGAAGAAATATTAAAATTAAAATGTCTCACGAGAGCATTAAAAGTATAATTCAATTAAAAAATGAAGTAAGTATCTTACTGTTACTCCCAGTATCGTCATCGGCATCCGATTTGAATATCCTATTCTCCTTTTGATCGTCCGTCGTCTCCTCTTTGTCTTTCTTAAGCTCTTCGTCCGAATTCTCCTTCTCCTTTTGCTCTTTATCTTCGTCGGTTTCCAAAGTATCTTGATAAAACTGTAACGCGTTATAAATCACGATCAGAAAATAATTCGCCGCTTCTCGTTGAATTGAAACATTTGAGAAGCCAGGATTATTAGAAGTACTCAAAGATATAATTTTTAATACAGCTCGCAGACGCGCAATTTCACGAGAATGCGCACCTTAAAGTTAGGCTTGACAACTACGGGTGATTTTTCATCGGCACTTGGTGGTGAGGTGGGTGGAGGCGTAACGTCACGATTATCATTACTGGCAGTTTCTTGTTTTTTAGCTTCCGTGGGCCCGTCCTTCGTGATGGACGTCCTACGTTTCCGTTTCCGCGGCTCTTTGCTCTTCGTCGACGCGGTCATCAGTGCATCCATGAACATGTCGCTCTCCTGCAAGACCATTGCTGGAAAAAAAAAGGAAACAAACACTCGTGGTTAAAATAAATAGGAAGAAGAAGTAAACAATGCACGTGAAGTTCTTAAAATAAGGCGATCCGTCAATGACACATCCGTCCCGCGAATGTCACAAGTGTAAACATCGAAGCTGTTGATTCATTAAAGTGTGAATAAATGGCACAAAGTTTATTTTATCTTGGAGGAAACACTCCTTTGTATTTGTGCTCTCGAACCGCGTGCGATATGATAAACTAGGAAATAATTCGCGATCCACGTTAATCCTGCAAGAAGAAATATCAGTTAGGCAATCATTCACAGTTTAACTGTCGGGATACATCTGCAAAACAGCCTGAAAAATGTTTAAAATACCACGGCGGCGAAGATTTCTATTCCATTCCTTCATGGTGCTGAAAATAGACAACATTATTTTGGCAAGTCGGTGGCGAGGGAATAAAAGAAACACCTGCAAGAAGTCTTCAACATAATCAGTTATTGCTTAACAACGAGAGTAAAGAAAGGACCATTTTGACATACTGTTAAAAGAACGAAGCCTCGCAGTGATTCACTAACAAAGTGCACCTTTGGGAAAGGATGGGATAGAATGCACTTCGACGCACCTCTGGGTTCGATGTGCAGGAACAAAGTCAGATTAATTTATCGCCTAATTATAAATACGATAATAAATGACGGCTGTCTTATTAAATGATTTCCCTTCTAAGCAAAATAATAAATCTGTCGATCGATTTTGATCGAAAAGATCACCATTGGAAGCTTGAATGTCCCAACGCCGCGGAGAAGTGAAAACGAATTTAAAAAAAAAACATACAAGTGCAGGTAACGTTATAAACTTTTCTTTTACAGTATTCGAATCTTAGTACTAACAGCGCGATCATTTTTCTTTGCCACTGATCGAGCGTTAAGGTGTACGGCGATCTTAAATCGATAAAAGTTTCCATTTATCCCGGTCGAAAGCTCGTACGACATTTAACGGACATTATATGCTCGTCATAGTTTCTTCGCGAACGCGTTTCGATAACGCGCCGAGAAACAAAGACTCTCTTTCTACGCTCGTTCGATAGTAATTCTTCTTTTGCGAAACGATGTGACAATTAACGGCTCACTACGGGAATTTTGAAATCGAATACGTTTCAGTCTGAACGCCGAGCACTTCCGTTTATTAATTCACGGGCTTCCTTTGAGTATAGTAAACGGGTGTTTCCGTAGTAATTCTTGTTAATGCGCAGTATCTCTTATTACAAATAATAACAAAAGTGTTGTTACATTGCAGGAAGAAAGTGGAGAAATGATATATCGAATCGATAATGGGTTACAAGATAATCGTATAAATATTCTTGGAACGCATTCGATAAATGTGATAAAATAGAAAACTGGGGAATAATATGCGGGTTTAATTGTACGGCTCCAGTTTTATTTCCATAAACCACCGACTCATGCTCGAGAGTCATTTTTACTTTTGCTCTAAAAGCATTGCGAGTCATAAGTTGACGTACTCTTAGCATATCTCTCGTGTAACAATCAACGCGCATTCTCCGTTTTAACATTCCACGCGCATTTCAGAAACTCTTGCTGCGATTATACATTTAATATGTTGCTTAATGTAAGCACAGACAGTTATTAAGACTTTGCGCAATTAGTCTTCTTGATATGCATAAATTTACGAATAAATCTAAAGACAGATACGTTCTCATTTTCCATGTTCGCATTAGTTCCGAAGAGGATGAGTAATTACTTTCGGCTTGCGCGTGGTGTCACTTATATAGGCCCTCCGCATAATCCGGAGATGTCAAAAGAATGTAAGAATTGCACATTTCCTTTCCATACCAAACAATATATAAACTGTCTAGAATGCAGTTACAAAGTACCGGACATCTACAGAAGCAAGTAACAATACGTAAATATAATCCAAAGTCGAACAGCGCAAAATACGAAACGGAGACTATATTTGTATAACATATCGAATCTAGTATAACTATTTTAATAGTTTCTTTCTCGTGCATCATAATCTATACATCATTAAATATAGTATGTATACTAATATTACGACACAATCGAAACGTTTGCTTACGTTCGAGATAATGTTCCCAGTATTGTTAAATCCTAAGAGAACGCGCAAACGGCTTTTTTTTTACTACAAGAAACTTATGCTCGATATACAGCGGATGAACGGAAAAATTACTGAACAGTAGCTTGCTAACGGCGAAGCGAGCCACCGGCGATATTTCGTTCTCTGCGAGACGTTTTTCAAATTCAAAACAAGCCACCGCATGACGGTGGATAGCGTGGGTACGTTCGCGAGTGGCGCGGGATCTAAATACGTGGAACGGTTAATATACCACGCGTCAGCGTAATGCAACTGCCGCGAGAGAAACGGAGACCTGGCTCCCATACGCGATTGACGGCGCGGACACCGTCGCAAAAACATCGGTCTTAGGGGGCTCCGCGCAGAGCACACTGACAATGAGAAGCGCGCTGTTGCGCAACTCCGTCACGGAACTCCCATCCATCCTCCTCCTTCGCGTCTAATTCAAAAACAGACGATTCTAAAAAAATGCAGCCCCTTGCCACGGCAACCGTGCCATTCGTATCTTAGATTTTCAAAGCGCGATGCTAAATTACATGCTCTTCGAGGCAAAACTGAACCAGGGAATTCTTTTCGGCAGATCCGACTGAGCGCGTTTACTTTTTGCGAATCGAGCGAGAAGCATTCTCATTCGGGATAAGCCCGCGGTATACAAGATGCGCACGTCTAAAGGTATCGCTCGCCCGCCTTTGTTTCTTTAATTCTCATATGGTTTATAAAAGCTACGTTCTGCGGGAGAGAATGAACGCGATCACGCGTGTATTTGGGTTCGATAAAACAGTAGTTAAAAGTGTACTTCGCTCGTTGTTAAAGAGGCGAGTACGATACATCGAAAAACGTGTTCCCGCGCTTCCCCTGCCTTCCTTCTCTCTTTAGATCTTTCTCCCGTTCCAATATAAATGTTCGTTTTCTCCGATCGTTAAGCCGCGACCACTGGCAAGGAAGAAGACTTCTTCGCCGTGTCGACGTCGTCATTGGGAATAGAGACGATTACACGTTGGTCGTGTGTAAGAAGAGGCCCGCTGATCCTAAGGGGCGGCTTGCTCGAGGACGTCGAGTCGATACGCAGCGTCGTACTTTTCATGCATTTTTAGGAAATGCTTACAATCCACGAGATTCCGTTTACTGTCTTTTTTTTCTTTTTTTTTTGTAACATGGACTTCCTTCAAACGTCGTGCCACATTTTTTCTCGCCGTTTTCATCATCTAGTCGCCCATACACACCATCTGCTTTCTCGCTTTCTCGCACTCTCCCTCTCCCCCCCCCTCTCTCTATCTCACTCGCTCATGTTCTCTTTCTCCCTCCCTCTTTCTCTCTCTCTCTCTCTCTCTCTCTCTCTCTCTCTCTCTCTCTCTCTCTCCCCTTTCTCCCTCTTTCTCTCCCTCGCTCTCATCTCATTCTCTCTCGCTTTCACAAGGATATCTCGGGACTTATGCGCCCGAAGCAAATTTCAATTCTCTCCGATGAACGCACGAACGTAATCAGAATTGTTCCGCAAGTCCACTGTGAACTAAACAATGATACAGAATTGAAAATGACATATTCGTTTGCCAGAATTCTTTTCCCTTGTGCAGCGACACTCGAAATGGCGTCACATAAACGTTATTTGTAATTGAAATGTCTGTTACGCTTCAAACACGATGCTGGCCGTTAAAAAAAAAAGGTGACAAAGGTGCACTCTACGAGCAGGCTTGAGAATCTGCGTTTGTTATGAGTTTACACAGGAGAGACTAGAACGCGTTTCGCAGCATGCAAACCAACGCAAATTCGCCGCTAATTTTAAAAGGGGATCCACTCGTCTGATTAGCTCTTTGCTCCGAGCGCAGTAAGTTCTACCCCAATGACACCATTTCGAGAGCCCCCGGACTTTAGCTTGCACCTTCGACTTGTGCGATTAGTCACCGAGAGGATGGAAATCTGGATGGGCCCACGGTATGAGTGTTTTGCTTTATCAAGCATTCAGTGAGCAAGATGTATAGCAGAAACCCAAGAGTTAAATATTTCCAGATTTCTGATCAATTTATTTAAAATGCTTAATAGGGTGTACATGTACAAGGGAAGAAGTATGGACAGACAAGAGTTTGGTATTGTCTCCTTACCTAGGTAGATTAGTAATATCCGTGGGTGGCGACTTCTCTACCGGTGTATTGGTTCGTCGGGAGATACGGTAAAAAAACACACACACCCGAAAATTTTCATCGACAAGAACACACCGTCTTTTTCGTTATGTCCAGAAACGTTCTCTCAAGAGAGGCAGCACGTTTACCGTCGCTTGTCGAACTATGGAATTCGATTCTACCACCTCGAAACCCGCGCGTACCGGCACTAGGCTTTCAGATTGTTTCGTACGTACGATTTAATTAATATACTTTGTCGAAGATTACCTGCTGAATCTTCTTAATATAGGAATATAAATCGACGCTCAAAGAGGGCGAGATCCTAATTCGTTCTTCGTTCTTCTAACAGGGCGTTAATTATCGAGGCAAGCACGAGCGAGATCCATGTCGATCCACATCCAACGTGGGTCGCTCGATACGGGATTTCTTTTACCTTCTATAAGACTCTAATAATATTTAGGAGAGTAGTACAGGGTTCTATTGTACAGTACAAACTAAAATGATACTGGCCTGGAAGAAATTCTGGGTTAATCAGATAAATAATAAAGATCTGTGTCGACAAGTCAAATGAAATTATCAACGTTCGCGTAATATATAAAATATGTAAGTTTGCTCGTTTCTCCTGGAGCCATCCACCTGCAAACTCAATATTAACAAGTTAGTAGCAGCACGTATAATGGGAAAGACCGATGTTCAAAGACTAGCTTCTAATTTCCAGTTTTGAATATTCCTACATAGATGACATCTTTCATAAAATAGCGCTATTTTTAACAATAGTATCACAGTATGATAATCAAGACAAAATGTTCCGTAGCTATGTTATTTATGCATTCAAATATTTCTCAATGATCTCCTACAATATATTGCAATAAATTTCATTGGCACAAAATCTAATCGCCCAGTCTCTCAGCATATGTAATTTTAAAGCTACTCAATTTTACGCTACATGCACACATATATCAAACATGTTCATACAAATTTATACGCAATGTATGTAAGATCCCTAGTAAGACTTTCTATTATGAAACATATCAATGATGATCCCTTAGAGAATGCTTGGAATCTTTTTTAATAATAAAATATTCAGTCTCAGAACATCAGTGTTAGACAAGAATCTAAGATAATATACCTTTTCCCTGAAGAATTAAGTTAACTTATGAAAAAAAAAAAGTGTATATATATACTTGTAGGAGAAATTCTTTTAAGCATAATATCTTTGAAACTGAATGATACTTACGTTTTGGTTTCGGTGGTATTAATTTAATGCCTCCTTTCTTCTCTTCGCTGGGAGGTGTGGTTGGTGAATCCAACGATAGCTTGGCTCGTTTATCCGTTGGCGGAATAGCGTCTCTGAGCGGGGATGGCCTCTTCAAAACGGGTAATTTCTGTGGTATGACCTTTTTATCAATAATCGGATTCGGCTTCTTCGCCAGCCTGGGCGGCGGAGGTTTTACTTCCTCCTCCAAGCCGGTCGACCTGAATTTAGAATTGAACGTTTTCACAGTCTTCGGCCGCGCTGTAGAGTCCTGGGAGTTCTTCCTGCTCTCGATAGAAATAGAGATGTTCTTTTTCTCCGGCATCGCGGCAACTTTCTTCGAGTCAGTCTTATTTTCCTTGGAGCTGTCCCTGGAATCTGTCGACGACTTCCTTACAGCCGCGTCCCCCGCTTTCTCTTCGTCCGCCTTCTTCTTCGGTATCTTTCCCAATTTCGAGCTCAACGCCAGCCCTTGTACTTTCTCCAATGTCGCTTTATCCTTCTCCGCCTGGTCCTTCTTCTGTTTCTCCTTCTCCCTCTCCTTGTCGGTTTTATTTTTACTGGAGCTGTGTTTACTGGATGAATGGTGCTTCTCTTTGTCCTTGGAAGACTTCTCCTTGGAACTAGAACTTTTCGAACTACTACTACTACTAGAACTAGAGCGATGACTACTAGATTTGTATGATGCGGAACTAGAGCGATGCGAACTGGAGCTCGAGGTATGCTTAGAAGAACTTTTCGAGGATGAAGACGAACCATGATGACTCTTCTTGTCCGAACTACCAGACTTCCTCTCGTCTTTCTTAGAAGAGTCCCGATTCTCTTTATTACTAGATTTACTACCTTCACTACCAACAGTGTCTTTAATGTCTTTAGAGTCTTTATTTTCTTTAATTTTAACAACTTCCACATCCGTACTGTCCGTGCAGCCTACTACAGTCTGTTTCACTTCACTCGAAACTTGGTCTAGTATCTCAGATTGTGCGACGTCCGTCTCACAATCTTGACCACTGACTACACCATCACTGAGTTCCGTCGATCCCGCTTCCTCCGCGGTCTCTTTCACAAGAAGCTCATCGTCCACAACGTCCCCGTTAATTTCTACCTTTGTACTATTCGTATTTAAAACACTATTAATATTTACAGCGTCCGTCTCCACTTTCGTGAGGATCTGTTTGCCCTCGCGAATGGTGATTTTATACACAGGAACCGGGGACTGCGAAGACGTAGATACCACGACGAAAGCTGGCTTCTTACTCTGCTGCGACGACAGCTGCTGCTGTATTTGCACCTGCTGCGGCTTGCTGACGAGCTGCAGCTGCAACGGCTGCACGGCAGTCCTTTCCTGCGGCTGTTGCTGCTCTTGCGGCTGCTGCTGGATGTGGGACACCGCTATGGTCGATGCGGAATTTGGAGTGAACTGCAGGTCCTGCACGTGTACAGTCGCGTTCTCCGCGACGTCCGAGACTTGTTGGATACCACAGTGTATGGAGTACTGTTGCTGTTGCGGCGACTGGGACATCAACGTCTGCCCCAGGACCCCGGCAGCTTGCGCCGGAATGGTCATGATCTGCGCTGGCACAGAATTCGGCGCTGCTTCCCCCTTCACTATTTTCAGCCATTGTTCCACCAGTCGACTAGCCAGCACTCTAACGCCCTGATGGCTGCCTTCTTTCGATAAACCCTTTATTAATTTCGGACAATTGTTACTTTTCAATCTTTCAATATCTACTGGACATAACAGCAGAAGTTCGAGGAGCTCTTGAATGAGGGCCCAATTCTTCGCAAGGATGCCATCGGTGAGCCACATGTGAATGAGATTCCATCCTCCAGCACCCATGAATCTAAGAAAGACAAAAGGTTGCCCAAATTCTAAACTGTCCTGTAGATTCACTCTAACGAGTACGTAACAAATTTTTCCTATTGGAGCTTGTAATAGGACGATTCCTAAATAAATAACTGTGGGACTCGCATCAGAGAGCTCGGTTCATGTGTTAAACCGTTCAATGGTTCGGAGTTCCTGTTTCTTTCATCTGGCATGCAAATTATGTTTCACACGGCTACACAAGTTATGGATATAGGTGTGTGTCAACATGCGTTACAGAAAATTTTACTTTAAACTCAAACGTTCGGTCGATTTCATGATTATCGAAACTTGCGACTTTGAAACGTAGATGGTAACTAGCTTGTCTGTAATCTGTGGTAATAAAGAAGGGCGAATACTCACTGGCTAAGTAAATCGGTGTTTGTAGTTTTTAATATTTGTATGTAAATGCATTTCGAAACAAGCTTCTTCGAAAACTTTGTCATTAAGTTAGCTAACCGATGAACTTCTTCTTTACTCTTAATGCCTCCAGTTGGCCCCAATAACACACTAAGGCATTTCAATAAAGATAGTGGATCTATACGAGGCTGAAAAATCACATTTAAAACATCTTAAAGCTGTAGAAAATTATAAGATACAGAGAAAACAATTAATCCTTAAGTAAAATGTAACGATTATGTTACGCCTTAATCTTTTAAGTCTCCGACTGCTTCGCAAAATCTAGCCATGTAATTTTCTGAACTAGTTCACTTTGTACTTCAAGTTCGTTTAAATTAAGTTTCTCTAGTTCGTGCGAGCGTTGTTCCTCTACGTGGAATTTTATAAAAGAAATCAATAAATATTTCTGAATTTAACCTCTATTTTGAAAACAGAACTATTTACACTGCGGCAACGTCACATTCGGATGCAATTATTATTTTGAATGTTTCACTGGTAAAATCGTGTATTATGTAAAAGCGTTACACGGAGTCAGCACACTGATTAGAAAGTACGATTCCGTTCGCAGAGAGAAAGCTCGAGTATCACATGGAGAAGCGAGCGGAGAAAGAAGCGCGAGGATCATTTACCTTTCCCATTTTTCAATACTCAATGTGAGCATTGTAAATGCATGTTAGATTAATTTCAGAGAAGTCGGCATTGCACTAACCAAATGCTCGCATTGCCTGATCATTAGAAGTTGGCGATGCCAGAAATAGGATACGAGGTCATGTAAGTGAAGGTTATTGATCCTACCGCTTTTCCCCCTCCACCCGGTTTGTCGCAATTCGAAGTATACATGGCGCCCTCTCTCAAAAGACCCGCGAAGCACGAGGAAAGTAATTAATTTCAATAAATTCGACTTACCATTTTGACGTTATTCTTGAGGATTTAGCGCATATCGGAGTACAAACATAGGATCATGACGCAAATCTGTAATAAAACACAAAAGATATTCGGGTTTTCTTTTTGTGGGCAGATCGGAGCCGTTGTTCTTGAAGGTCAAGCGTAACCGTTACACCGCCATATTTGTTAAATATAAGTATCGCGAACGTAATAGAAGATACGTCCAAGGAGGCTCGTGTCTACGAATTGAGAAATAAACATTCGCAAAGATTATTTACCTAAAGCTAACTGTACGTTCACCGAGAATCGCTCGTAAATACTAAATTCTTGCGATGCCTCGCTATCCTCATTGTCCTCTCATCGTACTATACGCAGTCATCTACCTCGCGAAACGGAAACGCCAATCGAAAAGGCTATTTCTCTACCGAATCTCTTTTTCTAATCGAATAATGCTCTCGTTATCTTTCATTCCCTAGCAGAGAAGTAACTTTTTTAAATACTGAAATTAAGCAACAGAAAGCTACAAATAGCAAAACTATCAGTGCGAGGTGTTAGCTCCTCCAGTCAACGGTGCTCACTCAATGGTCGACTGGCGGATCTCTTGCTGCGCAATACGTTCGCGCATACCCCACCCGAAATAATTACACAACCGACCAATCACGTCTCGAGGCCTCCTTAACGCCAGCCAATGATTGCCGCGACCCCACCCTATCACTTGACATCATCACCGAGCAACTTCTATTTATAGCACACCATGATCGTCCGTTTGTGCTACATTAGAATTTTTCGTCAAATTTTCGGAATTTCTTTACGTACGAATCAACACTAACACTTGTTTTAATAACGCTTCCCAATGATATTGACATTACCACTCATGGAATCTCGAAATATAACGTAATACCTTGCATGCAATCTCTATTACAAAAACTCGACAGCTCCGATAGTATCCATGATGTTACGTCACTATGCATTAATCGTTTCACCTTGTTCTAAGGCGTCGAATCTTTGCGTGTCGAGTATCCTTCTATTTTTTTTATTATACCCATACCCATTACGAAATATACTTAGAACTTTTGTCGTACGTAATACTGTTCTGAATAAAGAAAACTGCACCACCCTCTGTGGCCAATCGTAACGAAATTAAGCGGTATCAAGAAAGTATAGGCTTCGGCTTTTTTGAACGACAGAAAAGCCACTCACATTTGATTAACAATTAAATCCTTTTTATGGTAAATAAATGTTCACAGCGGTGCATAAGAAATGTAACATTTCCAATACACAGGAACGACGTGGCCCTACGCTTCGACGAAAATAGACTACGCATTCGGTGAATGCTACGTGACCGTCCAAAATCCGTAAATAGAGTCCCGTCGATCTGCCATCTGCAATCAAACATTGTTTAAATTATATCTCGATTACCTTAACGTTGAGTTTCTTGTGATATCTCGTCGAACGATTCCGAAATTTACTTTTAACTCGAGCAAAATTATTCTCACCTAACTACGTAGAAGCTGCTGTTATGTCCGAACCGGAAACGTCCTATTTTCCTCGAGCGAATCAAATGTCGGTTTATTTAACTCGCAACGTACATTATTATCGCGGACAAGAGGCTACGAATATGTTACTTTAAAATGCTAATAAAACATTCCATTTAACTGCGATGAATTATTGAAGCATAAATACTATTTCGATAGAACGAAGTATTTGAAATATCAGCCGAGTAGCTTCCGACAGGACATGCAATTGCACTTAGTCAAATCAGCAATTTTTACGAAAGGAATTTCAATAGCATACCAGGATGCATTAAATATAATGTAATTTTTCGGTAGAAATAAATAAAATATTTTGCTCACTTATAAAATCGCCATAAGATTCAATAGTGAAATACACTCCAATCTTAACAGACTACGATATAGACTAGTTTTTTTTTTTAGTTATTATAAAGCAAATAAAAATGAAAAAAGCGTAAATATATAATATAAAAGATTGTAATATTACTTTAATAGTACTGTAAGATTAGGATAATCGATAGAACATATTTCACTTGAATCCAGTTACTTTTAAGAATTCTAGTTTCTGGACTATATCACACGAATGGTCTCTTTGTGCGATATAGTTTTTTAAAGAAAAAATTTATATTAAAGAATAAATAATGTCACTACTAATAAACAGATTCCAATTGACCGGATCAATCTTACGAACTAATTTAACTGCGAAAGTAAGGATTAATAAAATGATTATTAACAAAACCAACGTAACCCTTTTAGATACAAACTATTTTTTAGGTTATACCTACGAGATTTATATGCTCTTCTTTTCCACGATTCAATGAAAATATACCACCTGCGGAGAAAAAGGTGGACCCTTCGAAGGACAGAAGTGCAGTTATTCCTGTAGAGACTAGTATCAAATATTTGCATAGCGATGGTACGTACAACGGGATATTAATTTTCTCCACTACGAATTAAACGTACATGAGAATATATTTCAGCTTATAAGCAAACCTACGGAAATTTTCCCGTTTGGAAGTTTTATAGACGAAATTTCAAAGGACAGATTCCGCCCGAAAAAACACGCAAAACTTGTATAGTAAGTGTTTCAAAAGCAAATTCGAAATACGAATAGTTTTCTGATCTTTACCCTATTAATTATTTTAGAGAAATAACATAGTCGATACTGGTAGCCCATGCCCAATATGCAGGGATGAATATCTAATCGTCGATTATCGTAATATTGGTTTACTGAAACAGTTTATTTCCGAACACAATGGGGAAACCTTAAGTTACAAGTAAGTTCAACTTCTTTGAATACTGATACTAATGTAATATATTTAAGTAAACACACTCGTTACTTCCTTTTAGGAAAACCGGTCTTTGCCAAAAGGCACACAATAATCTGCTCGTCGCTATATTTAAAGCGAAAGAATATGGTCTGCTCACGTTCGACGTTCCGTTTAGGCAGTACGATTACTCGGAGTGGGGGAAGCCATAAACCGTATATCGTTTAGAAACTCGCGCTGTCCTAAGACACAAGCGATCCAACTATGGATAAAGAAGAAATGAACTGTACGTTTGCAATAGTGGGAGGTGGCATCGCTGGAGTATCCTGCACCGAAAGCATAGGTTTCCTCGCGCCGAACGAAGACGTAATCCTGATTACAGCAAGCCCTTTAATAAAAGCTGTTACGAATATAGTTCCGCTTGGTAAGATGTTAATGCAGTTTAATATAGAAGAAATAGACGCCGCGCGTTTCACCCAGAAGCACGAGTCGTTGAAAGTTATTCACGATTTTGTAATTAAATTCGATGTACCAAATAAACGAATAGAAACCAAGGATGGGAGAGTTATAAATTATAAAATGCTGTGTCTTTGCAACGGCGCTCAGCCGAAACTGATAGCGGAGCATAATGATTTCATCCTGGGGATCCGAGACACAGAATCCGTCGTACAATTTTCCCAAAAAATAAAACATTCGAGGAGAATTATAGTAGTTGGTAATGGAGGTATCGCTACTGAAATTGTTCACGAAGTTAGCGGGGTCGAAATGATATGGGTAATTAAAGACAAACACATTTCTGCGACATTCGTCGATCCTGGGGCCGCAGAATTTTTCATGGACAAGGTGTATGGGACTAGTGCGTCCGTAAAGGCTCCGACTAAAAGAATGAGGTACACGGTATCTGGTGCTGCAAGTGTAAAAGGTGGACCAGCTTTGGGACCGGACTGGCATAACAATTTTGATATAAACAGTACTGCTTTTCAATCTAAAAAGATACAAGTAGAACACGAGTGCGAAGTGGTAAAAATCCTCGATGAGTCGGAGGGAAAGGAATTTGACTCCACAGCGGAGTGGCCTGTGTATGTTCAGCTATCGAATGGAAACATTATTGGTTGCGATTTCATTGTATCGGCAACAGGTGTGGTACCAAATTCTAATATAACTGGCTTGGAGAATCTAGCGAAAGGAGACGACGGAGGCCTGTTGACGGATTGGAAACTGGAAACCTCGGAGCAGGATGTATACGCCGCTGGAGATGTATGCAGTGCAGGATGGGATCTAGCGAGACATTGGTTTCAAATGAGACTGTGGACACAGGCTCATCAAATGGGACGTTACGCTGCGAAATCGATGGTGTCGAAATTAAAGAACGAAGATTTTTTACAAGACTTTTGTTTCGAACTCTTTACTCATGTCACTAAGTTCTTTGGTTACAAAGTAGTTTTGCTTGGATTATACAATGGGCAAAGATTGGACAACAGTTACGAGATTCTGTTGCGAATGACTAAAGGGGAGGAATATATAAAACTCGTCTTAAAAGATGGCAAAATGCAGGGGGCAGTGTTGATCGGAGACACCGATTTGGAAGAGATGTGCGAAAACTTAATACTTAATCAATTAGATTTAAGTATATACGGCGAAGACTTATTAAATCCTGATATTGATATTGAAGATTATTTCGATTAGTTGTGTATAAAAGTTGAACTTAATAAATTCGTAGTTATTGCATCTTGTTAGCCTCTTGTTATTAATCTCTGCACTAAACAAACTAAAACTTACATTTTATATATGTTTATATACAGTGGCGGACGAAAGAAAGTTTACAACTTTTAAAATCGCATAACTTTCTTAGAATTGGTCCAAACGATATGAGTTTTTTTTTTAAGCTAGAAGGATTAGTTTGCTGAGTGACGTGTTTCGTCGTTTTGAAAAAAATTGCAATTGGTCGGAATAGCAAAAAAAAATAGTAAAGGCCGTTTTTTTTAACTTTTTTTGTGAGCCTGTAATGAAATTTCAAAAAACCCGTTTGTAGATTGAAGTTATATATATATATATATATATATATATATATATATATATGCCCAAAATGTCATTAAAATCGGTTAACGTTGCTGTGAGCTACAAACACTTCAAGATCGCAGAACAAGATCGAAAATCACGAAATTCCCGAAATCAGCGATTTTCGACCTTATTAACGTTAACCGATTTAGATGAAATTTTCAGCATGTATATAGGGCAACACATACAGATGTTGACCCCTATAAAATGATTGACCCTCTTCCCCAAGAAGTAGGAAATATAACATAATGCTTTTTTTATATAATAAAATATAATTGTATTCGGAACAAAAATATATGGGCCACCGAAATATAGATATATTTTATTATATAAAAAAAGTATTATATTATATCTCCTATTTTTTGGGGAAGAGGTTCATTGTATAGGGGCCAACATCTGTATGCGTTACCCTAAATTACTTCAATCTACAAACGGGTTTTTCGAATTTTCATTACAGGCTCACAAAGAAAAAGTTAAAAAAAAACGGCCTTTACAATTTTTTTGCTATTCTGACCAATTGCACTTTTTTTCAAAACGTCGAAACACGTCACTCAGCAAACTAATCTTTTTAGCTCCTCAAATAAACTCGAAGAAAGTTATGCGATGTTAAAAGTTGTAAACTCTCTTTCATCCGCTACTGTACATGGACTTTAAATTATTGCTCCTATTTATTATATAATCAGTCCATGGAATATACAAAGCATATATCAAATAACTACATTAAAACAAAAAAATATTTAATTGCGTTACCTAATGTGCGTAGTTTATAACATTAAAGACATTTTGTCAATGCGTAGGTGAATCTGCTTCATTTAGTAGAAAAGTATACTATAGTAATGTAATTGCAGATCTTACACTACCTAATCGAATGTCGTATAACAAATTAGAAATATCCTCTATCCGTAATGTACATACATAAATATTATATAATCTTATTTTGGATCACTATGCAGAACTTTACATTCTTTATTTGCATAAAGCAATTATTCCGAGATTCATTACATTCTTTAAACGTATTCCCCTGTAAAATTCCAATTGAGACGAATATTTCTCCCGTCGCTAAGTCAACTTTTTCAATCTATCGATGAATCTCACGTTCTTCTGAACGGTTCTCTCAACATTTCTACTACTACTGCGTAAAGTAGATTTTGTCGGGGAAGCGGCAGTTTTTGTATCACAATCCTCGGGAAGAGTTAGATCTATAATGTCACACGTTTCAGATACAATAGTGGTAGAATTTTCTATAGAAATGCCACTTTCATTCGTGTATTTGCAAGTGTCTCTCTCCTCTAAAATTCCACGCATTCTATCGATAATATTCTGCATACTATTAAGAGATTCGCTAACAACTTGAATTTTACCATTTTTATCGCACAGCCAGCGCAAAGTTTTCGCAGCCTGTTCTATTTGTACAAGGCAAGTGTCTACAGTCTCTTGGTCTCTGGAACAGTCCACTGTTTGATTAGCGAACATACTTCCAAGTATAGATGTGTCTACAGACAATTGCTGTAAGCTTTCGTTTAAATGCTTCTTCACTGGCGTCATGTTTATCGAGATTCGACTACTGTTCAGGGAATCCTCGAAGGTTTCTGTATTTTCATAGGGTTCCCAAGTCTCGTCAGTTGTATGCAGTTCCTTTATCGAATCCTCTATATCGTAATCTCGCAAACGATGAACCCAGTCCAAAAATCGCATTGGCTGCCAAAGGGATTCCTTCATGCAGTCTCTGTCCCGTATACGAATCACTGGTTTCAGACTTTTATTTACGATCGCTTGTTGCTGATCAAATTCCTGAAATACAACACAACCGATTACATAGTCGTATCAAGGGGACTAGGCAGTCGAAAAATAGATTTTTTTTATTAAATTTTCCGAAAGTGCTATCTTTGCTGAATAAAATGCCGCTTGGTTTATAGTAAAATACGCAAATTTATAGATTTGGCAGCTACGGATGTAACAAACAAGAATCACAGCTTGAAATTCAATTACGTCACATTTTAAGATCAATATTACAGCAAAACGACAGAAGAACGTTAAAATGTTTATCAGTCAGCACCGTCATTTTTAAAGCACATGTATATTTCATACCAACTTTTTTTCAATCTCTATGATAATAATAAGCATTGGGTAAAATGATACGTCTGGATATGCTTCAATTTTTTCACAAATACATTAAAAAGAAAGTGTTTTTTTCGCGGAAAACGACTGCCTAGTCCCCTTAAGGCCAGATTCACACTATCGGTCCGGTCACGGTCCGGTCTCGATCAAATTCACATCCCTGAACGTCCACACTCGCCCGGTTTGATAATGTGGGCGCTCACGGATGTGATTTTGATCGAGATCGGAACGTGACCGGACCGATAGTGCGAATCTGGCCTAAGGGGGTATCGGACTATTGAACGACTAAAATCGACGGTTTCTTGTCGGTTGGATTGCTTAGATACCAAATAATCACCATACTGGCACTTTTCACAGTTTTTTATGTACGCTTTTACAAGTAATGTAAAATAAAAAAATTGTCAAAATGTTGAAAATGATTCAAGTTATTTGACGCTAAAGATGGTCGCACGTAGCGCACAGCTGTAATCGGTGTACATAGTCCCAGGTGAACCAATCATCTAAAGTACACTAATAGTTATCGTACGAAATTTTGCTGGGCGAATTTAAACAAAAATTGTAAAAGTTACACACGAATCAATTTTTTCCCCAAATTTTTATGCAAAAAAAAACGTCTTTAATCAGTTATAAAACGTTTTACAAACATCCAATGTTGATGCGCAAATTCCACACGACAGAGAATGGAATTCTACCGCTCCAGTTAACATTTTAAGTGAAAATATTTATTGGTTCAAGAGTTATGATGTACACCGTTTCTGAAAATGGTGTTTCGAGAAAACCGGCTTCAAAGTAAAGTGCCCTATGCCAATACTGCACTCAGTTACGTTCAGCGCTGCAATTTCCGTAATTATTCGAATTTCCTCATGAAACTTTTTTGTAAATGTTCACAAAGGTTGATACTTTCAGAATTAATAATAAAAAAAAATCGATTCTTCGAGATTCGAACAGCCCTATGCCCCCTCAAGAGTGTACATCCCGAAGCATTGTTATGTTTACATTTACGTACGTAATTAATCCCGACTTCTCTGCATCGTTCGGTAGCCTCCCTCACTAATATTTGCATTTCATGCAGACTAATACCACCATCGTGTATTGCTCCAGCGCTAGTTTTCATTTTCAGGGCGAACTCTGCGTCTGCGGTTTTCTCGTTCAAAATACTTTCCAGTTCTTGTAGGAAAGTGGACTGGTACGGGGCAATGCTAACTCTCTTCTCCTCGGACTGTATCTGCTTCAATCTATTATTCGTTTCGACCTCGCTCGCAAGCAGTTCCTTTTCCAATTCCAGCTCCTCCTTCTTTCGATGAATCTGTTGTAACGCGAGCTTCTGCTCCTCCACCGTGGAGCCGAGGATCTCGATCTTGCGCTCGTACGATAATTTCTGCGATCCCAGTTGCACCTCAACTTTTTGCTTCGCGCTCTCCAGTTCCTCTATCGCCTTCTGTTTGCTTTCCTCTAACTCGGCTCTTAATCTGCACCGATTAAATTCTATTAATGGCTTCTCGCGACACGAGCCCGGCAAATAAAGACTTTCAACGAAACATACTTCTCCTCCTGCACTTTAAGGATTTCTTGGTGAGCGAACTCGTAGTCCACAGCTTGCGCGGAGACTTGTCTGTTGCCAAGCTTATCGAACGGATTTAAAAGTTTGAAGTAATGATTGCCGCCGATTACCAGACGGTCACCGTGTTTGAGGGTAACTTTGCCGGTTACTATCTACAAAAGGATAAACATTTCGCTTAAAACGAGGGATGTGGTGATGATAAATAATGTGAATATCCGTTATACCTGCCCGTTAACGTACGTGTCTCCATCCATTTCTGAAGACAGTGTGAGTCTCCCGCCACTGTTTTCAATAGTGCTGTTAAATACACAAAAGACGATTAAGGGAAACACGAACGACAAGAGGTATTAAAGCGACATAACGTTAGAGTGCAGCATATAAAAGAAAACACCGTCGACCACGTGCGTGTAAAAAGTTATCCTGAAGATTCTGCTCGCTCATCCGCACTTGTTGAAATGCGAGATTTAGAATCCTAGCAATCCAGCTCGAAACCACTCACACCACACGGCAACAGAAAATCATCATGCAGAGTTAATCGAAACCATTGACGGATTAATCGTGACGCAAGTTCAAGGGACATCGGTTGAGACGTACCACACCGTGTACGAGGAGTAGGAGCATGCATCGGCGAAAGGCAAGCGACGGAGGTAATCAGATATGGTAGCGTGCAGTCATCAACCACAAATCACGAAAACACGTGCAAGGTTGCACGCAGGGGGATAGGAAAGACGAGCACAGAGATGAAGTAGACAAGTCCGATCGGACGTTTTAAATCGTGGAACAGCAAACGACCCATAGACTAACCAGTGCAACGGCCTAACCAGCGGCCCGTCCAGCAGGATATCCAAACTTTCGGAGGAGCTTTGTGGCCCAGAGTTTTTGCCGATGCGAACCAATCCCGGAGGAATTAGATACAAAAGCGTACCGGACATTATAGGGTCGGCCGCGAGATTTATTAAACAAGGCTGCTTGTCCTTCTCGTGGAGATCGATCTCGATGGCGATCCCGCAGCGACGCAAGTACTTTAACTCGCAATCTTTTCTCTCCTCGGTTTCTCGTAACTTTTTTAGCCATGACCTGCAATCACATGCGACTGAATCTTAAGTATTCGATGGAAATCGAGTACGCCAGCTGATCCTTCGGTACGGGGCAGGGCATCGACCTAACATACCAGACCGATCATACGCCACTCTTGGGAGACACGGTGCTCAAAATAATCAGAGCACTTATTTGAATAATCGTTTTAAAAGCTTCTTAAACGTTCCCCTCGTTACTGCCATAGGCTTCGTTTCTCGGTATCGTTCTAATTATTTTGAGCAGCGAATTCCTAATCGACGGTAAAATACATTATGCATTGCGGATATCCATAAGCGATAAAGTAATGTCTGCAATAATTCGTCAAAGCGTTGATGTTTCTTTGAAAACTACGAAAAGTTGCGTTCTTTCCTTGTGCGACAAGGGTAACTCCTTGAAATCGGCTTACATTTGAGTGGTCGCAAGTTGTTCCTCGGTCTTCTTCAGCTGATCCCTCAGTTTATCGATCTCTTGCTGTTTCTGTTTGATTTCGTGGGTATCCGGAGCGATCGGCTCGATGCAGTCGAGAAGTCGCCTCGGGACGACTCCTAATTGCCTCTCATATCCTTCGCGTACGCCTCGTAATCGCAACACTTCCGCCTTCAGCTCACTGTTGGAGAAAGTCACGATTACGCATGTTAAAAGCCATAGGTTGGACTTGTCATTAATTAAACATTACGTATCGATGACGCGCGAGTGCACTTTGTTTTTTTCTTTATTTTTTTGAAGCTTCAAGGCCCATTCGCTTCAAGAACTTTCAAAGTACACCTGCGCGCATTGAAATGAATAAGGAATTATCTGTCGTGGAACACGCAACACCCTCGCTTAAGGGGTCACTCCACTGTGACGGTTTGAAAAATGTAGCTATATTTAAAGATTCTTTTCTTCGTAGATACAACATATAATGCAATGAATCTTTTTGGTATTTAGTAAGCTACTCTTATATTACACAAACAAAATTAAAAGAATTTTTTTAATTTGTTTTAAAACTTTAAACGCGATTATCTCAAAACAACATTTTTTCAACTGGTGCAGGTGATTGCAAAAAAAACTATTTGACCAATTAGTCTGAAATTTTTACACGTTATTCAGCACTAAATTATTTCTGAAAAAATTCTTAAATATGACTTACTTTTCCGGCCGTCACAGTGGTGTTCCCCCTTAAGGGGGTATAGGACTATTGAAATTTCTAAATATTGATTTTTTTATTATTATTAATTTTGAAAGTGCCATGCTTTGTGAACATTTACAACAGTGTATCGTGAGGAAATTCGAATAATTACGGAAATTATAGCGTTGAACGTAATTGAGTGCACCGTCGACTAACGACGGTATTGGTGTATGGGACTTAACTTTCAAGCCGTTTATCTCGAAACTAGCTTTTTAAAAAAAACTCTTGAACAAATGAATAGTTTCATTTAAAATTTTAACTGGAGCCGTAGAATTTCTTTCTCTATCGTGTGGAATTTCCGCATCAACATTGGATGTTTGTAAACACATTTTATAACTGATTCTTTTCCATAAAAATGTGAAAAAAAACTTGATTCGCGTGTAACTTTTACAATTTTAGTTTAATATTCGCCAGCAAAGTTCCACACGATATGTATTAGTGTAGAAACTAATCATCCTAAAGCATTTTGCTTTAAGATGATTGGTTCACATGGGACTATGTACACCGATTACAGCTGCGGGCTACGCGGAACCATCTTTAGCGTCAAATAACTTGAATAATTGTCAACATTCTGACAATTTTTTTATTTTACAGTACCTGTAAAAGCGTATATAAAAACTGTGAAAAGTGCCAGTATGGTGATTATTTGGTATCTAAGCAATCCAACCGTTGATTTCAGTCGTTCAATAGTCCTATACCCGCTTAATGAAGCTTACTATGAATCAGCGCTAGGCGATTCATAGGATATCTATTAAACCTCCGTTACCGAATTAGTCTCTCGTGCGGATCTTCATTGATCCGGACACGATTGACGATCGCCCGAGCCTGGCAAGCGTATCGAAGAGTCGCAAGTGTCTCTTCCACGTGAATGCTGGCCGGTGAAACGGTCCCGAGCATCGCTGTCCTCGAATTTCCCCCGAGACTTTCCTGAACAATACAAAAACAATTTATTAACATAAAAAGAAAAAACTGACTTTCCGCGCGAATAACGGAGCAGAACGCCGGACAAAAGCGCTTTCCAATACGGAAACTGTGACAAGGCCGTTGAAGTCTCGTTTCAACGGCGAAGGATTCCTCATTAACGGGGAGACTTCAACCGCCTTGGTTCGCCGCTAAAATTACGCCTGTTAAATTGTGTCGCAGGAAAGGGCGCCCTCAATGTCACATTTCGGAGCGTCGCGTACTATCAGACATAATCTCGCGGCTCTTACGCATAAGTACTTATCAGATATAGGTGATAAAACTGTTCAAAAGAATAATTGCACTGGAATCATTTCCTGCGTAGCACCCGCTCCGTTATCGATCCCACCTTGACGCTTCTTTCCCAACGTTATCCTGACAGAACTAATAAAACGATAAGGCCCCTCAAGCAGAGCATGAAATCTCCCAAGACCTTGCGTGTACACAAAGGCGTGCAAAGTTGAGTCGATGTTCTACAATCGAAAAAAAAAAAAAGTTTCCACCATTTTTGCACAAGCGTCTGTTATCGCTTCGATATTGTTTTAACAGGCCATCCATCTCGGAGTATCCCTGGATTCTTAACTTTCGATGTAGATTCCTTATCGCTGAAACGGCGAATAAAATTTTGCGTGCTTGTAAATCTGCTTTAATTAAGAGTGCTCTCTTTATGTCAGATACGTTATCGATTTGAGACATCTGAACCGTATTTCGCGCAGGCTTTTAATCGATGGATCCTTATCAGTTTATCCCGAGCCATAAAGGAGGTACGCATTGTACAGCTCATCTCCATCGGACGCGATAAAAATAGACCCGCAGGTCTTATATTCTTTAGATACTTATTAATGTCACTTTAATGTGAAAAGGCGCATTATACGATCGCGTTTACCGTTATCTGACGCTACACCTCCGTTAATCTTTTTACGTTATCCCGAAACAAGACATACATATTCATATTTATTTTTCTCCGTAATCACAGCTACTCGAGGAGAAAACTTTCCCGTAAATGACGCGAAAAAAAAATAGCGCCGGCGTGTTAATCACCCACGGTAAGGCACGACTTAGAATCTTGTTTCGTGTCCGTCCCATGCGGAAACATGTGAAAAACATTTGCGTAAAGGAAAAAATGGTGTACGATGACGCATGTCTCTATGATAAACGGCGGATTATCATTGACCGTGCACTTATATACTACGACACTTGTATCATAGAGAACGACGATTATCAACCTAAGCAGTTTTCCGTTTCCAACGATAGATCCCCAAGGTAAACATACTCGCTGCGTACAATTCAGACGCAGAGTAAACATGCTATTTCTATCGCGCATTTAAAGCGAATATTTTGCATCGCATCGAGAACTCGCAAAGTGCCTCGATATTTACACGCAATTAGCGCCCTTCCTACGTTTGCTCCTTGGCAAAATAATGTGTACATATATATCAAACGCGACCGCATAACAAAGTGATAGGGGAGAATGATCCGTCAAGATCGACCAGCTTCTTTTAGTGATCGATACGGGGACAGCTTACCCGACTAACAAAATCAACGCGCGCATATGAGATACCTATGTATAAGTTGGCGAAACTTCTCAGAGGGGTATAAAGGGGGGCGGGGGGGGGGGGGGGATTGACGGCCGCGAAAAGCATTTTGAAAGTCGCAAAATCCGCGAGAAATTCGCGTAGGTGATCGGAGGAAATGGAGGGGGGAAGGTTGCGGTGGAAGGGCGTGGGGTAAGAGGAGGAGGAGAGGAGAGGGGTGGAAGAGTGGTGAAGAGAGGACAGGAGAGACGAGAGCTGATGGAGAGGGAGAAGCACGACGTATAAACATTACGTGCACCAGCGTCCATGCACGTTTAGTTTGAAGCAAAACGCCGTGTCAATTTGAGCGCACCGTGGTCCCGATTTACAGCAACCTCCTATTTACATTGCATAATATCGTATAACCAATCGCTGCCGATTGGCGAACGGAGGAGCACCGGAAGCAATTTTCCTCCGCTCCAGCGCGAAGAGTCGCCAGTACGTATTAGAAAGAAGAGCAAGCTCCTCGCGTGGTTCCGTGGGAAAGAATTAACACGAGGCGTGCGTTGGATACCGCGACGAGTCCGGCACGAGCGTGGATTAAGACGCACTTGGGCGTGAGCTGACGAAAAAGGAGATAAGGAGGGAGCAGAGACTTGTCCACGTGCGTGGATATGTGAATAGATCTCTACGTCAAGAAGAATATAAAACAGAATAAGCCAGGATGGATCTGGTTTACGTCCCCGAGGTGCTGACCTACGGCCTCTTCAGGAATCACCAGTACAGGGACTACGAGCAGCCCTGGAACAGTGATTACTTTAACGCCGGTATGTTCCAATCGGGAGTAAACAAATACGCTTTCACCTATTCCCGTGTCATCGCGCGAGCTCGCGGCGACAACATGCCGCGTCGCGAATTAATGATAAGACTGAGGGTCACTCGCTGCCTCCTATCGTTCACGCAGACTCCGATTTCAGACAAATGATCGTATTTCCGAGCGGAGTCGAGATATCCATTCGCTTCTTTCTTGCTACCCTGGGTAATTATCGTGATTAAACGAAGGCTTCTATTATTCCGCGAGATAAACATAGCTGGCAAGTATACCAGCGCGCAAATAAACGCTGCCCCGGGTGAAGAGGCCCGCGTCGGTTAACATTTTCCGCGGTGTTTAGATAGTAAATTAACATCGTTCGCCTGTTATCTCGCTAACTTATTATTTAAGTTCTCCCTCGTTGTGTATCGGATTCTGTGCGGCATCGTCGTGCGCGGTATTATCGTAAAAAAAAAGATCGTACTATAAGAAAACCATTACGATCGTGTGCGCGTTGACTGAAGTCGCAAGATCTCCGCGCGAAAGCTGTATCGGAGCACAGTTCGCTATATAAGGAACCTTGCTTTCCCCCGTCGGAGATACACCTCGTCAGAGATAGTTTAATCAAAATCGCAACCGAAGTTCAGCAGATAGTTAAATGGCAAATATGTTACGTGAGTTCGATATTTCGAGTTTGATGCTCGCGAAGTCGGGGCCAAGGGAACGACTCTCTCAGGTATTTTCTACGCGACGCAGTTGCCCCTCCCCTTTCACGTTATCATCCCGGTGGGGATCTGGCCGGCCGAAGGTGGTTTTCTGCATTATTTATCATACATTATGCGCTGAAATTATCATCGTAACGATCGAAAAATCGCGGCGGAGTCGGTCCAGATACGTAGACGAGAATATCAACGCGCACCGGGTTGATTAATTGTCAGCGGTAGACCTTGATCGCGACAAAATGAGAAGATAGTAGAAAAGGCAAGTTTCGACGCGTATCTGATTAAATGAACAGGTAGCCGGCACAAGCTGTCTGTCCGAGATGCTGAAAACATGTTTACCATCGTCGCGATCGCGGTCGGATAAAGTATCTTCCTAAGATAATATGCAAACAATCGTTATATATCTCCTTCACATTTTATGGCACGAATATTTATGCACGCGAAGGTAGCAAGACATATCAGCGATCTAAAAATACAATACGCGACCGGCGTGGCACTACTGACTCAGGATAAACAAAGTTATAAATAACCCGCCGCGACAGAAGGTGCGCCGTATGAATCGCGATCACCTCTCTGGGTGAACAGAGATCGCAAATTATTCATGTACGAGAGCAATCCTTGTTCCTCCGTGTCTGCGCACATGCCTGTAATATTACATCTCGAAACGGCCGGTCTGCTGCTGCACAAACCCGATTTTCAAGTCAATAAACTAGCGTGCCTGTGCACGCGAGTCCATTAGATAAGGCGACCTTAATCTATCTATCGATCTGTAAATAGAAGAAATGGGAAAGTTGATTGAACAGTGTTTGAGAGTTAGAGCCGGGCCAGGTGTCTGGGCGGCCTTGGTTCGAATAATAATGTTCGATTACCTTTTATCGGATGAAAGTATTCCATTGTTGTCTGGAGTACGAATATTCATTATAAACATTAGCTCTTTTTTTTTATCTATGAGTGCTGTTTATCTGGTCGCAACGATCTCCGTTGAGTGTTAATCAAACGTAATTAATTAAACGTGCTTCACGCTTTGACGGGCTTCGCGTGGGGGACGGCGAGTACCGGAGATACGTGTTAATCATCACGTTATCCCATTCGATGAGAAGTGTGGAAGATACGTCAGGAGAACGCAGAAGGGTCGCAGGTGGCCTACGTGCAGCACAGCACGCTGTATTTGGAAACGTCTTGCGTACCGTTGACCATGAAATACAGTTTCAAGATAGAGATCCATGTAGACACTGTAGGATCTATTCTCTCTGCTGCAGTTTTTATTACAGCCGATCACGACAATTAGAGATAATTAGAGTACCTTGAATAACTTTTACAAGATTCTAGATTAACGTCCAATGTCTTCTCAATTTAAAACTCCTATCCCTACGTAGCCTAATTAATCAGAAATATACTGTATCTAGTATCTCATATGTAGCAGTAAATTGCAATAGAGGAATCCGTTTATTTTCCAGGAAGGTCAGCACAGAATCAGTGCCAACGACTGCCGCAGCAACATCACGAGCAGAAGCTCCTCTCAAAAGACAACTGCCACTTATGTCGGGAGAGTAAAAGAAGAAGCCTAGCCGCTTACATAAGAGGCAAGTCGCGGAGGAATTCCTGCCAAGAAATCCACGAGGAAGAAGAGGAGCAGGACGCCGCGAATGTCAGAGGCGAGACCGCGAAGATCGAGCAGCAACAACCTTCCCAAGGCCAAGCTGAAAGCTTAACAGTCTCCAATGAATCGAAGGAGACCAATGGAAAATAATACGACTGTACTCATGTCGTACGATTGCACGCTGCATAATATTAATGTATTTTTCGAAAGATCCGAGCCGAATAGATTGAATTTTACGTGTAAGAATGATGCGTATATGTGACACTTAATACGCAGGGCATTCTAACACGTCACAGCACTGGAATTCCAAACGCTATTTATGTCTCATACATTTTTATAAAGAATACCAGATATTCCGCGGTGAAATGCAATATGGAAGAACATATGCCTACTTATTATGCACTACTTACTTTACGTATTGATGTCGGCATTGGGAAAATAGTGAGATCGTAAATTGGGCGAAGTGACGGACAGAGGTAGGCCTTGACTGACCGGGCCAACGAGGGTTGAACGACTGAACTGATAAGCGCAAGCCACTTTCTAATGGGGATGCTTGATATGATCGTGGTAAGGTCGCGACCTCCCCTCTCATTTATCATTTACAATCACTTATGCCAATACTCAGCACGTGCTTCTGTCCATGGTCGGGCCTAATTTACAACTGCGCTATTTCTAAATATGCAGAATTCTAGAATTATGCATACATTATTAGTGTTTCTTCCAATAGACTGTTCAGTGTATAAAATGTCATTACACACGCGCATAATATGCAAAAAGATAGCATTTACGTTAGAAGTATAAATGTTGGGTCTCTATTCTATAGAAACGATACACCGGTTTGCGATGTTTCACTGATAAATTTTTTATCAACCACGGGGAATTAGAATTAAGAAAATATTCAACGGCGAATTGAATAATCTGTAAGACTGAATTTACACGCGAAGCTGTATTGGAAGAAACGTCTTCTAAGATAAGTACCTAACTTAGTTTGTAAGCGTATTACAGTATATTAGAGAATAAATCGTTCGTTTAAGTAACGATCAAGTTATTTTCATATGATCGCTATAATGTCTGCAAACTGTTAACAAAGCATTGTTAATGCAAAGGAATAAAAAGAAAATTATTTAGTGAAATAGTATCTTCTTTTTCTGCTCCTCCAACAATTTGCTCTGCGCGCATGATACAGGTGAGCTTTTGTTTCCATTAAAATTTTACTTACTTTCAACAGCCATGTAAGAACCGATTCTCGATATGGAACGAAACCTCGTTTGCGATTGTTTGTATTTTCGGCAAGAGACGCGATCACTTTTCCCAGCGTGAGTAACGATTTGTTAATGGATACACCTTCCTGTTAAACAAACGTACAGTTGCGTTAGAAAAGAGGGATTATAAAATACGATTAAACATTTGGTTGTAATAAAACAGACCTTCAATCTGTCGCCACTGGCGCAAGTTTGACTTAATCTCTCACTTCCAGCTAGGTCTACTAAATTAATTTTACTACGACGACTAGCATCTACAGGCTCATTTTCTAACTGACCGTTCAGCTGTGTTTGTGTTAATATAATGCTAAATATACTGTGGGATCGTGAGCTTTTCTCGTTCATCCCAGTTGCTGCTGTAGCTCGCTGTGAATTACCCACCTTAAGCCAGGTCTGAAATGAACGTGTTTACAGTGATTTAGGCATCTGAACAATATTCCTATCACACACGATCAGCGTGCGGACCAATTATGCTCAACAATGAAGGGGGGAAAAACACCTTCAGAGTGGTGGTAATGGTGTGCGTGAACTGACGCTGTTCAGTCACGCACACCATTACCACCACTCTGAAGGTGTTTTTCCCCCCTTCATTGTTGAGCATAATTGGTCCGCACGCTGCACACGATTATAAGCTTACCTGCAAGTCTTTATAATTCTGTACACAATGTTGGCTCAAATCGACGATGTATGGGCCGAAGACAGGATGTTCTCTCACTTTCAGAGGGGCTCTTTTCACTCCAGTGTTAACATTTGTTAGAAGATCGTGTATCTTCTCGTTATAGATTTCAAAGTAACTAATTTCTACCGTAGTCTTAGTGTTCGTATTAGTAGACATCCTCGTAAATACTTCTTGACAGAATCTTGGAATAATACCAGTTGCTTCGTCGAATGGCAGTGAATTAATCTGCGTGGATTCCTGACCCATCATACTGTAACTTTTACCAGAGCCTGTTTGTCCATAAGCGAACAAGCAAACATTGTATCCCTCGAAAGCGCTCTGAACCAGCGGCAGAACCATACTTTTAAATACAGTTTCTTGGCTGGCTCCACCAGGTCTGGCTGAATCCACAGTAGATATAAAGCAATGGTCGTACATGAAACTGTGCTGAGCAGATTCACACTTTACAATAATATTCTGACCAATTATCTCCACGATTGAGGAAATCTTTGAATCGCTCAGTTCTCTGAAACGATACGAAAATATCAGAAAATTATCCCGTATCGCAACGCCAATGACTTTTCAATAGGAAAACTTACTTCGCATTTAAAGGCCTAACACGTATTCCCACAGTTAAATTACTATTCTCCCCTTCGCACACCGTTTGGTCTTCCGCACCGATGTCGTTCGACTTAACGCTCGGCGTCTCCACTTGAACCACGCTGAAGCAGTCGGGTGTAGCTTGGGACAGAACATTGTCGCTGAAGTAGCGCTTTATCGGCGTTCTGTTTAAAGGCAGAATATTTACTTTCGCACTGCTCACAACAGTGCGTGGCTTGTATTGCTTAGGAGTACAATAATGCGTGCTCGCTGCCTTATCGTTCGTTACGGAGGCTACTTTCGTAGAACTTTTACATTTTTCATTGGGGATTATATTCTCAGAGAACAGAGCTTTTTTCCTTTGAAGCACAGTCGCCGACTTTGAACGACCGAAATTCACGCTGACCGGTGTATTCGTTAATCTTGGATCCTCGACTATCTCAGTGTCAGAAAGAATTTGCTGTTTCACATCTCTAAAGTATTTGCCTTTCCTTGGATTCTCGGTCGCCTCGCGAGGCGTGCGAGTGCCGAACATGCTAGGATACGTCTTGTCTCTAAAAGAAACAATACATCGGGGATTATAATAAAAATTCTGGGGCATGTCAAATATAAATGTAAACTCACTTTTTATTAAGAGAATCTGTGTTCTCCTTGTTGAAATTAATAGGAGAGCTTGAGAAAATGGCATCGCAGAATCCGTGGCCCAAAGGTTTCAAAGTATTACGTGACATATTAACGAGACACGGATAGAATTTCTCAACACAGAATTCACGTCGTGAAAATTTCGTTTCCCTTAACTAACCTCATCGAAAAACCGCCCTTTGACAGCTGCACACGCATTACTTACGCATGCACATTTCGGCCAATCGCATTTTACGCGTATAGCGTGTAACGAACTTCCCTGTGCGGATCATTTATGCGGACGAGGCTATTAACAAAATCGTGCGGCATTCAATCCGGATGTTCGCGTTGCCGGCGATAAATTTATTGTAAAATCAACTACGCAGCCAAGGTCTCTGATCGGGATTCGAAAATTTCGATTGCCGTTTGTATTTCGAATTTACAAATTTTCAGTGCAGCCACCCTCAGCGTCAGTGAACGGAGGAAATGTTATACGCCCGTAGAATAATTAGCGGTGGGGGAACGCCAGGCATGCGCGCGATGGCGCCGTGACGTTGAACCAATCAACGCCAAGGTGGAAACGAAACGGCGCCACCGTCAAGCCAAGCCAAGTATCTGACGTCAGCTTCGCGGATTGGTGCTGGCGCCGGTTCGTTTCCCATCATGAAGTTGATTGGTTTGATATCCCGGCGTCATCACCGCTAATCCAAGCTAGCCAAGGCAAGTGACGCCGCAGCCAACCAGCGTCGACAACCGATTGCGCGGCGACGCTGGTTGGCCTGGCCTCACTTGGCTTGGCTAGTTGGCTTGGCTTGGCGCTGGCGTCGGTTTGTTTCCCACCTTGGCGTTGATTGGTTCGACGTCGCGGCGACATCGCGCGCATGCGTGGCGTTCCCCCACCGCTAATTATTCTACGGGCGTATAACATTTCCTCCGTTCACTGGTCAGCGTCCAGCATTGCCAACATTAATGTTCTACTTTTAAAGTAACGAATGGAAGCGAATTAAATCATACATCACAAGTACATTGATAAAGCATTCTTCTCTGACGTGGCTGCATTTTCTCAAATTTTCTTTTTTTACCACGTTTAATATCGTAACTGTAACATAGTGGCCCGTATATTTCGATGCACGTATGTTAAGTTCACACCAACGACGACGGAAATACGTGAGCCAGTTGTGTTTTAACCAGTCCGTGGAAATTCGTAGAAATGACCACGGCGACAGAGGATAACCGGAGGATCCATACGAACAAATGGATTTCGAAGATTCTGCTCGCCACGTTTTTACTGCTTTTATTTCTGAACTTACCGGCTCTTTGCGAGGCTCACGAGCACCACGACCAGTCGCCGAGTTTTAAGTATACCAAACAAGCTAACGAGGCACATCAGCAAGGGAAAGAATCCGTACGCTATTATGAAGGTTCGCACGAGCATAAACACGAGCACAGTAGCCACGATGGTCGACAGAAATCAATTCCGTCCGACAGGACGCATGACCAAGCGTTTCTTAAAGCTGTCGCATCGACCTTACTTATATCAGCAGCTCCGTTTCTGATATTATTCTTTATACCCCTGAACAATACAAAAGAATCCGAACCGCTGCTCAAGATACTGTTGAGTTTTGCGTCTGGCGGCTTATTGGGAGACGCGTTTCTGCATTTAATTCCTCACGCTTTGGTTCCTCACTCGCACGAATCTGATGAGATGCATTTACATAAACATTCTCATAGCGAAAGTGACGAAGAAGCTCCTCATGGACACAATATGTCCGTTGGCTTGTGTGTCCTCTTAGGTATAATCGTATTCTTAGTCGTCGAGAAAGCAGTGAGGATTATAAAAACTGACGACAGTCACTTGCATGTACATAGCATCAAAGAAAATGCATCGAAGGAGAGTAGTAAGGATAACAAGTTACAAAAAAGTTCTGACGAGCCTGACGTAACTCGCAAAGAACCTGTAGATCTGGAGAATAATATTCAGATCGCTGGCTATTTGAACCTAGCTGCAGACTTTTTACACAATTTCACGGATGGTCTCGCTATCGGAGCCAGCTATTTGGCCGGCAACAATATTGGCTATATTACCACTTTCACAATTCTGTTGCACGAAGTGCCTCATGAAATTGGGGACTTTGCTATTTTAATACAAAGTGGTTATAGTAAGAAGAAAGTAAGATACGAGAAATGATAAGAGTAGAGTTTCACCGTTAAAATATTTCTGTAATGTAATACGATATTTATTATAGGCCATGATGCTTCAACTTACTACTGCGATAGGTGCTCTGTTAGGGACTTGTGTGTCATTACTCGCGGAAGGCATGGGTGAGAACCAACTACAATAATAATAACAAATCATCGGTGATATTGCAAAACCGCATATGAGCAGTTTGTAAATACCTAGGATCTGCAAAAGTAGAAAAATTGAGATCTCGCGCCCATGGTTGCCAAGCGCTATTTTGCTTTTTTTAAAGTCACACGATTGATGTTAGTATTTATTACAAGGAGTGCTAAAACTGTCCCAAAAAAATTCAGTCGGAGATCCCTTAAAATGTTAAGTTTGATGTTAAGCTAAAATATTAAGTTTTTTCTTCCTCCTGTAAAATCGGTAAAATGCAGATCCGCGGTATTTACAAACTGCTCATACGCGGTTTTGCACTATCACCGACGAAATGACAAATTCATTTAATGTTTAATCTAAATTGTGATTCTGAAACTTACAGGCGATCTCGCGACCACGTGGATCCTTCCGTTCACAGCTGGAGGATTTATTTATATAGCAACTGTCTCTGTAATACCAGAGCTTTTAATCGATACTAAGTTTGGGCAGTCTGTGAAAGAAATCATCGCGCTTCTCTTAGGTGTATATATGATGGTACTTATAGCAGAATATGAATAGATTCATACTTTCCTTCACTGATAAGTTGTGATTACATCATAAGATTTATATTGACTGCTATAACAAGAATCCTAAATCGAAACTCGTCTTTTTACAAGACTAATTCTGTTCACTGATGGACGGATCTTAGTGAGAGTTCTAGTACGTTTCATAATGCGAATACCAGTGAAATCAGTGTTATCTCATATGTTTACAGCTAGAGATGTGCGGGAACCCGAGGTCGGGACGGGTCGGGTTCTCGAAAATTTCGGATTTCCCGAGAATGTCCGGGATTCTCAAGAGAGTCGGGACTCCTGAAAGTGTCGGGTTCCCGAAAATTTCAGAATTCCCGAGAATGTCCGGGATTCTCGAGAGAATTGGGACTCCCGAAAGTGTCGGGATTCCCGAAAATTCCAAGGATCCGTTTAATGAATACGACATCACACATTCAACACATCGTAAGAAAAAGTGTAGAGACATTGTTGATTTTTCGAATTACAAATATCAGTCAATCCTAATAATACGAATCCCGACATTTTCGGGAACCCATCCCGATCCCGAGAAAAATTCTCGTCCCGACCCGACCCGACATTTTCGGGTTCTCGCACACCTCTATTTACAGCAAATGTTAATGTATATATAAAAACGAATACAATCGATCCCGGCATTAGTCACGTTTTGATTGAAATCAGAAAAGTAATAACTTCAGCTTGAATGCGTACAAAGTTCTTGAAATATTTCGTATTAGAGTATATTGAAACACAGTGGAAAATCTGGCGAACTAGTCTCATAAGAGGTAACACGTACATAATCAATTGTCTTCTTGTACGTGCGATTAATTTATCTTGTACGATTGGTACTGATTATCAGTGTCAACCTACATACGCGTTCATCGATAGAAATCAATTTCTATTCAATGACACGAAGTTACGTTCGTTTTTGTAAAACGCCCTAGAAATTTATTTATGCTCCAAGGTGATATATTTTCTACATTATAAATACTTAATTTTGTACGAGTATTCCTTAGATAAAACGAATGTACATACTTCCTGTAAATTGAGCAAAAGAATTGTACGTTTTCTATACATATATAAAAAAAATGCATACTTTATTCTGTACTACGATGAAAATTATATTTTAAATTTCACTCAAATTGTTATAGATTTTGTTACGATTATACCAGCTGATACTGTATGCTAAAGCAAGAACTTCTTAGTTCGATCTAAGGGAAAAATAAAGATTTATAAAACTAACAATTATCGTTTTTATTGAGTTGATTAGTCGATATATTATGGAATCATTATTCCGTCCAATAGCTTTTAGACGATATACTATCTACGCGTTGAATACACTATACTTACGTTGCGTGCTCTTAATTCTTTGGCGGCGTACACTTTAAAACAAGTATAATACAATCTTTTTTATATTTACATTTGTATTAGGACATCATATTCTTTATCCTTTCAAGACATTTCTCAGCTTCTACTATAGATTCATCATGATCGCTAGACTTTGCCAAACGCATACCTTCGTTGCAACTCTTTTCTGCCTCTTCGTATAATCCCTTTAAAATCAAGATGTTACCCAAATTAACATGGATGGAGCCTAAATCCAACATATCCGGTAATTTCTTCCCTACAAATGTAATAATTTGTCTTTGAATGGCTTTCAAGGAGAACGAAACTATCGATTCCCTGTCGACATTACCTATTTCTATGGCTTTAGATAAATATTGGATGGCCTGATCGTACTCTTTTACCATGCAATTTACGGTTCCCATATCGTTCAGTAGAATAACAGTCTGCTCGTGTTCCTCGCCGTTGATTTTCAAAGAGATATCGTAGGCTCGAGTTAAATAACTGAGAGCTTCTGCGTATCGCGATTGCGAAAAGAGCATAGCCGCGTACCATTCCGAACCTAAACCTAATAACTGTAAAACATCCACATTCTCGCTGTCCATAGCCAGATGTTTTTCTAAATTCTGCAAGCAAAAGCTGTAACCACTTTCCGCTTTTCTGTGTTAATGAAACAGAGTGTTACACGATGTATTATAGTTAAATTGAGTAGTAAAATTCTAACGGCAACTGCTTACTCTTTATCTCCCCTTTTATCGCACATGTTAGCGATCTTAAGGCTGATATGGATAACTGCTAAATCATCTTTCGGAGTTCCCTTAGCTATTAATCGTTGTAATACTGACACAAACAGCTTCTCTGCTTTCTTAAAGTTATCTAGGCTATACGCAAGATTCGCCATTACGTCGTAAACATAAGTTATACCATCGTAGTGCTGTAATGTTTGAGCTTGTCGCAGTGCGATATGCAGCATTTGCTCAGCTTTATTAAACTCCCCCTTCTATGATGGGAAAAGAAATGCCGCTGGAATTACATTCGACTAAAAGAACACTTGCATTCAATTCAGAAAGGTTTGTTACTTTCAGATTCCCGTTGACTGTAATAAGAATACTTTGTTATACCGAACCTGAATTAATAAAATCGATCGTTTAATTGTTGTTTCTAACTCCGCCACATCATCTTTCTCTTCCTCCTCGAAGCCGAATAGTTTGAACAAGAAAGTAAAAGTCGAGGCGACCAGAAATTTCGCCCGCGACGAGCCCCCCGGCTCGTGGAATCCATGATCGTAACATTTTCTTACTCTTTGAATTTGCGGCGCATACTCTCCAAATGCATTTCTCGTGGAATTCAATAGGCAAGCATTCGTAACAATGTGATTAGATTTTACGCGCGTCTCGACATACTTGACTGCATGCGCAATTATCTTCCGATAATACATTGTTACCGAATACTCGAATTTCTAGTTACAATTCGACAAGAATGACATTGTACACTTTTGTTATATAATTCCTTTGATAATATACATGCAATTATGTGTATACATCAACGAACAATATATCGCGAGGATCTATTACAGCAGCGTGTACCGATTAAATTGTACGTATGCATCCGCATAAATCTGTGACTTTTATAAAAGGCATGGCAAATGAGAATTCGTAAATGCAAGCATGATATAACCACACATGCTTAACTCCTTAAATACGTACACACATCCAGCAGTCAGATAAGCTTTTTACTTTGACATCACGCTGTATACGTGTAGATAGGTATACGTACACACACAAACGAGACTGCACCAACAGTGTGCGTAATTCTATTTTAAAAACTAGTGCATTTGTATTTATCGACGTGCCAATCGTTTGCTCATGCATCATCGATTACCCATGAGAAACTGCCAGCGATATAAGATAATGATAGGCGTACTAATAGAGATGGAATTAACGCGTTCGTGATAAATCATTTGCACAGGTAAATCTACCTACACACCGTTGTCCTCTTGTATGGTGCCCCTCGCCCCACCCTTCTCCTACCATCCCAATGCTGCACACCTTGATTTCGTGCATTACGCACCTTTTCACCTCACGGACATGAGATAGGTCATATCACCAACAGGTAACAAAATCTCAGCCACGCATTCTTCGTACGGATAACATAGCGATTATGACATTTGTAACATCGTACGCGCAGAGCCCGCGTTTCCTCTTTCGATAATAAAGGACCGTATACAAATATTGGGGATATGCCTTCATGCATGTTTCACGGTTCCTATGCGCCTATTATTCCCTCCGATTAAATGATTTATCGCGGATCTGATATCTAACGGGTTATCTTCCGATCGAAAGATGACTCGATCGAATAGTCTGTACGTTTATTGTTCCAGGAAGCCATTGTATGCTTTAGTGTACGTTTGTATTCGAAGTTATACGTTCATGGGCACTCCCTGTTTTTTATTTAAAAAAAAAAAATCATTGAAACCATCAATGCACTTGAGTTGTTTTGAATGTAGGATTCATGATTCATACCGCATACACGGGTGTGTATAATATCTATACCTGTGCTGCAAAACTACTGCATTTATCGCAGTGATTAAAAGGGAAACAAATACTTGTTCTTTTTAACGCGTCCAGCCGAACCCTTCTCCATATGTTTAATTTGTATGTTTTCTTAATGTTTCCTCAGTGAAAATGAGTTCTCAAGACACGACTGACAATGTAGCAGCTATCGACTCGCCTAGCATATCCTCGAGAACGAAGAATTGGGTTCAATTCGAGGATGAAACGCCCGTTAAAGATAATGGCAGCGCGGAGGAGGCGAACGAAGTGAACGCACCGGCTGTAATAAAACCAGAGTCGGTTACAGTGAACGTTGAGAAGATTGGGAAAGCTATCGACAAGCCGGAGAATCAACAAGCGAAGAACAATGAGTATAGAGGTGCTGTGATATCAACGGAATCCGTCCAGATTAACTTAGATAGGTCAGGTTTAAGCCGCTCTGTCGCGTCTGACAGTCCGGACCTTAATGTGCCGTCCGAAGTACGAGCTTCTAATCCTAAAAGCGCTTCTTTGAAGACTATCGATCTCAGAGACGTGTCCAATGGTAGAAGCGTTACGAATAATATTATAAGCACGCCTATTGGGAATATCAGACAAGGTTTCGCCAATGGGGATACCATAGTTACCCTTTTACCAGTTAATACTAAGTGGCCGTGGGTCACGCCAGCTAAATTTAGGCCGGAATTAGTACCGGAGGAACTAATGGCTCAAGGCTTGACGGTAAATCTTTAACAAAATTTTGCTACATTAATATTCCATCGTTACGGAGTCGATTTTTAAACGTATAGATACGTTTCTTCAGTAACAAGGTTGTTGATATATATCCTTTGCAGCTTACAGTAGAGGATTACGTGCATATAATGGAGTTGCTTGTAAACGATGTACGTTTCAATATGTACAATGTATGCTATAAGAGAATTCTTGTACTTTGGATATTTACCGCATTTGTTGTACTGCTTGGCTTATTATTTTCTGGAGTGACCGGTCTTACTTTATTTGGCCTCGGCGTCATGTGGCTAGTCCTCAATGCTGCAGCGATATTCTTTTGCATGTTCATCAAGATAAAGTTGAATCATAATCTTGAAAAGTGTATGGCTCAAGTGAACAAGCACTTACTGCGGCATAAAATATTGCTCGGATTGGACGATAGAGGGAAGATTTCGTGTCACAAAGTCAATCTCTGTTTCATATACTTTGATACTACGGATTGCATCGTAAGTGTTATTAGACCTTCCTGCGATCTGCATTTAGTTTAAACAGTTACGGCTCGACGTGTTTTGTAATAGCGCCCTCTTATTTATTTCATACCGTTAGCATAGCTGACAATATTAACTGTTATTTCAAGCACGAGATTTGTGCGGCAGAGTTTGCATGGTATATTTAGAATCTGTTTTCACTGTTTAACAGAAAAAGTTGCAAGAGGTAATAGAGCGAGAGGAACGCGAAGGACGAGTAATTGGGGAAGATGGGAATTCTGAGATGCGTCGGAAAAGGGAATTACAACAGCGAATGGATATCGATGATAGTGACATCGTGATACGAGGCAGCACAACCACTAGAATTTCTCGTAAACAGGTAAGCATTTTTTATATCCAGCAACATTCTAGTAGTATTCTAGTTGTGTTCGACAAATACATAATTTACTTAGGTTTCTTGTGGTATTTAGAATGTATCGCTTTCTTTTTGTACGTTTCGTAAAAATTGATTACACATCTTTTGTCCTACTCGTAAAGTTTTATAATAGTACATTATCTTTTTCTTTCCTGTAAAACGAATTGAAACCTGTCAGGGTAAAAGCGAACAAGTGTTCTGCCGTTATGTACAACGTTGGGCAAAGGATTATTTACGCCGACGTTTGGATTGGACAGTCGATGAAGAAGGTGGAAATCCTTCTTCACCCCGTCATTTAGCATCAGCTTTATGTCCGTGTCAATATATAGAAGAATGGCTCCGCAATAAGCCACACGTTCGTGGCAGAGACTTCTGTCCGAGTTGGAGTAGTTTTCTGAAGGACAGGGGTATTTAAAATAGAGTTGTTTAATATGCATATACAAGTCGGAAACAGTATTTGCTCACAGCAATTTCGAGAGAATTAGAAGAAGCTCACACTTCAGATTTGCGCAACTATTTTAATATCATTCAAATGAGAAAATGGTTCTTCTAGGAAGAAAAAATCGACTGAAGTATTAGAACACGTCGAAACTAGGGCTGGGACTATTCGAATAATTTAATATTCGATTATTTAACAAGTCTTCGAATGCTATGAATAAATTTCAAATATTTGAGTATTCGAATGTTATTATTCGAATATTTAAGTATTCGAATGCTATTCGACTATTTAAGTATTCGAATGCTATTAAAATATTTAAGTATTCAAATACTATTCGAATATTAAAGTATTCGAATATTTAAGTGTTCGAATACTATTCGAATATTTAAGTATTCGAATGCTATTCGAATATTTAAGTATTCGAATGCTATTCGAATATTTAAGTATTCGAATGCTATTCGAATATTTAAGTATTCGAATTCAATTTGAATATTTAAGTATTCGAATTCTATTAGAATATTTAAGTATTCAAATACTATTCGAATATTTAAGTATTCGAATGTTATTAGAATATTTAAGTATTCGAATGTTATTTGAATACTTAAGTATTCGAATTCTATTCGAATATTTAAGTAATACTGAAATATTTGAGTAGTATTCGATATAGTATGGTGTGAATTATAAATCAAGTTATTAGCTTACAAGATTTCACCCCGACAAACTAATGAACTCACAACTGAAACTAAATAAAAGCTTGTAAAAAAATGCACCTAAAGAACTTGATTTATAATTGACACCATACTATTCGAATACAACAGTATTAGAATACTTAAATATTCGAATAGTATTCGAATACTTGGATATTCGAATTATATTCGCCAAATAATTAAGCAACTGAAGTATTCGAATATTCGAATACCGAAAACTTCGACAAATAGTCCCAGCCCTAGTTGAAACCACAAAATCATTGAAAATTTTTCAATACCTTTGTAATTCTATAAATAATATAGGTAATACTGTAAAGAATGGACGAATAATCAAAATTATCCATTAGTAAGAATAGGTTGTACGAGACGTTAAAGCTACTTACAATCATTATGTACTTAAATGTTCAAGGTTTTCATTTTTAGAACCGTTGATAGAATTACATTTATATATTATGTTAATACATTTAAAATATTTCTTATTCATAGTTTATGCGGTGGATTGGATACTATAAATATTGAACGAATATATACATACGTATATATATATATATATATATATATATATATTTTAAGTTCTTTTAAACGGATAGTTAACATTTTAAATAGTTAACTTTCTTTCAATATAATTCCTTGTTTTCTAATACAGTACTAAACATTTAGTATGCAATTTGAAATTTGTACAAAAACTTGTATAAATTACACGCATGCCTATATGTTGCAAGTTACTTTTTAGTATTTTATATCGTTGCGTATAATGCACTGTATATAGTATTTAAATGTTAGACGATCTAGAACCATTTATATACATGCAACACATAGTTTTGTAAAATGGTGAAGAGCTCCTAAAGGAACTTGCTTCTGGCAGCGGTACTTAAAAATTGAATGTACTTAAAATTTGAGAAGAGACCGTACAATTTGCTGTACACTCGCGTCAGAGCGGTACGCTGTTCGAGTATATAACATCTTTGGGCTTCGCGGATTAGTTTATGAATGTCGCGTGAAAAATGGATTTTACAGTATTATCGTTGCTGTAGCTCCAGGTACTGAATGATGATGGTCTGTGTTGACAGGAACGGGCGGAGTTGCTGTTGCTGAGGTATGCATCTCGATGGGCACACCACTTTGTGCGCCGCAGACTTGATCTGGTTATAGACTCGCAGGAACGTAATAGAGACATCGCCGGTCTGTCTGTTCCACCACGACACTGTGTCTCCGCCCGTTGTCCTTGTCAATTCATTGAGGACCATCTCAAATACAAGCCTAGAGGCAAGTTGATATTTCGTACGTTCTTTTTGATGCCGAATTTTAGTGGTAAATAATTGAGGCCTATCATTCGATCATTATGAACTGATCACGATTCTAAACATATCAGTCTATCGATTACATGTTCCTATCTATTTTTCTAACGCGCACGTATAAGACATTTTTACCACAAGTAATGTGGAAAAGCAGTGAATTAAAAAACTTAGGGTATTGACAGTCATTTGCATTATACTTTCGTCTTAATTCGTTATATTCTCGATGTAATGTTTGACGGAGATTCTCGTGTTTCTTTTACATGAAATGATATTTCTCGAGTCCTTTGTAGTACTTTACCATTAATTAATGTAAGTAGTATTCACCATTTTACAAAGCACACTGGCACATTATGTTAGACATGCAGGATGATAATAGAAATATATTATACATATTATTATTTTAAGGAGTAATATACCAATAGTCATTCCTATTATTGTCAGACGTTGAACATACAGGCTTTTCTAATTGAAACAGATTTAATGAGAATTATATTAAATTACATTTATGATGTATCCATAAAATAATGAAAAAGTATATGCATAATCTTCCAGTATTAGTATTGGAAAGTAGTACCGTGATTTTTAAGAGTCTGAAGTTTGTGAAACTCAATTTTATTTGCAATTTTCGAAAAAGGAATGACTGGTATGCACAATTTAACTTAATTGAAAAGAATCTGTTCCGCGAAAAAATTTGATGCGAAGTGAGTACGTAATCATGATAAATGTTGTGAAAGGGTACTCGATAGTGAACGTATATACATATCTCTTAATTCCGTCCTAATCAGCTATATTGATACATTATGTAATTATACCATTAATATATTATATACTTTTATATTCCGTTTGAAAATACTTAATACCTGTAAACGCACAGGGATATTCTACTTTTATATTAAAGAAAATGTAAAGCACTTTTATATTATTGTTAAAAATGTTATAAATAAAGATAAGTGCATAATATATATGTTTTCTTGGTGGGGGTATAATATTGTACTTTTGTAAAAAGCCGTTTTAATTGAAGTAATAGCAACTAGCATGCTTAGTGTCAGTTACCTCGGTATACTTTACGTGTGTATATATTTTTCTAAAACATAGGTGTTTGTCACTAACCACTGACTAATCCAGGAATGTTATTCGCATGCAGCTGGACAAAAGGCGGTACATTTTGACATTTTATCTCGACCACATTTTGTCAGCACATGAAAATCATTCAGTAAATAATATCGCGTAAGTATCACGTAATTTAAATTTCTCCTCATTACATGCTTCGAACATATCGCCGTATAAATTAAGTACATTGCTTCTTTTCGTTTATGTGCGCACATGTTTGCCGGACATGTACCTCGTATAATTACGAGGATTCAACATTATAGGCAGTTTGTAATCGCGATAATCGATAATCCTTCGAATTACTTAATCTAAGTTACTAATTTAAAATATTTGCATGATTTTTTTCAGGATATCCACCTGGCTTTACATGGTGTGCTTATCTTAATGATCCACTAGTTAGGTATGACGTTACATCAGGCATCCCCAATTAACAATGTTAATAACTTAGCCTCTGCACATCAGTATTTGTTAAAGTATTTCTTACGAAACAGGCATATCAGTATCTATTATTCTGCTCATTGAAACTCGCCATTTCAATTAAAAAGAATTAAGCACAACGAAGTTTACATTATAGAAACGACGTTTGTAGTTCCAATGGTCCGCCGATATGCGATTATTGCCTGCTATATTTGTACAACCAAACCATTCATAGAACATATATTTTTCTATACCTTGATATTTTTTATCATTCCAACTGTACAATCCAGAAGCATTTATGTAACTGCGCACTAGGGTGGACCTTAGTTACTCTTGTCGAAAAATAATTTTGAGATTTTTGACGGGGACAACCCCCAGGAATGTGCCATTGGGAGAATAAATAATGTGTGCAAAATTTGAAATCGATCGGAGAACGGGAAACTTGTAGGAAAAATTGTAGTATATCGTTAATATACATTTTTACATATCGTTAAATTTGTCTTTTTACGCTCTGTAATAATATAGCATCAAAGTATGAGTTCACTTAAAAAAATCATGACCTTGAAATCTCAAAAATTAACCAACAAAAAATAATTTTTTCATTGGCACTATATTTACATGGTCAAACTTTCGTCTAATGTTTTTTTCATATAATTATAAATAACAGATTAATGGGTAAAGTACCGCCGAAATGCATCCATACATTTTTGCAGATATTTTTCGATTTATTTTAAAAACTAGGGCTCTAGAAGAAAATCTGACTAGTTCACGCGATGCAACAGACATTTTTCCTCCGGAAAATATCAACAAAAGTGGTATCATGTCACGTTTTGTTTTAAATACAAAAGACAACAGGGGCGGACGTATCCATTGCGACAGAATCGCTTAAACGCGCGCGACTACCACTGTCGGCGCCGCACGTTTTGCCAAACTATTTCGCACTGGTATTGAAAACGGAACGTGACTTATCACTTTTGTTGATGTTTTCCAAGGGAAAAATGTCTGCTGCATCGCGTGGAGTAGTCAGAGTTTCTTCTAGACCCTTAGTTTTTAAAATAAATTGAAAGATATCTGCAAAAATTGGGGCGTTTCGGTACATTTTCCCTTTGATCGTTATTTAAATATATTTAAATGGTAATAATGCAATAATAACTTATATCGTTGTGTTCGCGAGAGGTCATAGAATAATTTGACGGAACAAGCAACCGAATAACTACTACTATTTCGACATACAACACGTGCAAAGTTGAAAATTTGCATTTTTTTTAAAAACCAAATTTTTCTAAAACTGAGGGTGATGGCGAAAAACGGTTTGCGAATTCGTATTCAGCGCACAAAAATTTATAAGAAGCGGGTATTGAATGTTACAAGTCCAGATGGTTGTTGAATAGTCACAATTAAACTCTTGCATGAGTTTGACTGCTCGTTCAGTCGAATCGTTTACTGCTAAATTATTTACTATATTTAATACATAATAATCCATATTTATAAAATCTGTTGGAACAGTGTACTCTTAATGAAAGTATCGGATATTTCATTAAAATTTTGAAATCTGTTATAAATATATGAAAAAATTTCTTAGACAAAAGTTGTACTGTTTGGCAAGGTAAAAATAATGCCAACGAAAAAAGTTTTTTCTGAAGGTAAATTTATGAGATTTCAAGGTCATGATTTTTTTTTTTAAGTAATCTTATACTTTGATTCTATATTGTTACAGAGCGTAAAAATACAAATTCAACGATATGTAAACATGTATATTAACGATACACTACAATGGAGAAAAACGAGTTACAAAAATAAAAAAAAAATCAAATGCGATGAGGCACGGTTGCCCGTCCTCCGATCGATTTCAAATTTCGCACACATTAGTTTTTCCCCCAATGACACAATCCTGGGGGGTGCCTTCAAAAAATTTGAAAGTCGAAAAATAAGCTCCACCCTACTGCGCAGTCTTCGCGAAAAGGAGTAAATGCTAATACTTTTAAAGCCGACTTGGAATCCAAATTTTCTTTTTAAATATAAAATCAAAATGTATAAATAGCATAAATACGAATAGTAGTGGTTTGATTATAGTTTTTAACGCAATCATAGTGCCTTTTAATATATCACCTATACTCAACAGGAACCATAAGCAGCCTTTCTTAGTTTTATAAATTTAAAAGTTTATATTTAAGATATATAATGGTTGCACAGTTATATTATACGAAATTTTATGTATAGCGTTATCATGGTAGGTAATATTTTATATGTAACACACACACATATATATATATATGTAACACACACACACACACATATATATATATATATATATATATATACACATATATATGTATACACAATGTGAAATTATTATTGCGTGACGTTTATTTTTGTACAATGTTAATTGTATGTATGTTATTGTATGTACATTATAATGTTATATAAGGGTATTCTATATAAGTACATTACATTAATTACCCACATCAAAAATTCCAAATATGACCACAGGTGAAAATATTTTATACAGGCAGCTAATCTGTATGGTATAAAACTAACGATTAAGATAGAATTACACGAAAATGGAATATTTTATATCAAATCCCTCTTTACAAAAAGTAACATCCGAACGACTTAAATACAAATTTATAAACGCAAAAAGATCTATGTTATTAATGCTTCTTGCGCTTGTTTCCTAATATCATCCGCAAGTCTCTTTATTTCCTCATTATCCGTTTTCAGCTGTTGTTCTTTTCTTTCCAGACTGGCTTCCAATTGTTTCAATTGCTCCTTTATATTTAAGTACGTTTTAACTTTCTGATACGAATCTGAAGTACCCGTACCCGCGGTACTTTCTGCCGGCACTTCCTCTGCAAATAGATCTCTAATCGTTTATCGGTGTATTTCAACAAATTACGTTAACGTTAAAAGCGTAGAAACGAAAGTGTATGATAACTCGAAAGTAAGGTTATGATTTAAAGCGTTACAATACGAATGCTTATTTCATTACATTTAATAAGAAGATAAAAAATATCGAAACCTTTGATTATTATCTTAAACGCTATGTCATCAATGGACGCATTATTCAAGTCTTCCAAGATATGCTCTGGATCGGGAATATTAGGTCTCGGTGGCAAATTACCCTTTTTATTGCTAAACATATCTTACTCGGTAATATTCTGCTTGGTTTATTTGTGTTTTACTTTCGATAACTGTACGTACACGTAGAACTATCTATTTGCATAACAATTCATAGAAGTATACACAGCACCACGTAAATTATATATATAGGGTGTTCCAAAGGCATCGATTTATTTCGATGAAATAAGCTCCACGTGATGTGCGGCCGTGTTATGTTCTATATAGATCTTTATATTAAATAGAAATTGCGTCCCATAAACTACATATGTATATAGTATAGAAAAGTATAGAAAATTCAACAGGAAAAGTAGATTTGAGCATAAAATCTACGATCTACGCCGTAGTATCTAGAGATAAAAGATTAAGAAAGATCATCAGGGACTTAAGATTGCGTCCGAACGACCTCTTATCATTTTGTGGGACTTTTTTTTGTATAAACAAACTTCTTAAGCAGTTCTGGCCGCATCATTACCATCATATATTTATCTGTATACTTTACGTTCGTCGTATGTACGTTTACTTTGTTTCGGAAAACTATGTTTCCTCGTTTCATTCGTAAATTTCTAAATTCAAAGTCAAATGCGAATATTAATTTACCAACGGTACACTTTGTCATTTATTCCAAGTAGATTTGCTCGCTTTTAGTTTAGAATCGGATCGAATATTTTAATAAAATTTCATTCTTTTATTTTCGTAGAATAAACATACTTTATGGTATTACGCCGCTTTCAAACTTTGTTGAAGATCGTACCGGTAACGTGTTACCCTTTCTTATTAGACGCGTCTATGATTTCCTAACTTTTACACTAGTAAAATAGGCATTTCTGCGGATTAGTGTTTTATAAATAATAGGAAAACTTTACAAGTATCGATTTCATACTGTCATCGTAGCGTCGACGTTAAATTAATATCATTTCTGTTAGCATCTACTCGCGCATTTAACAGACGTAACCGGCATGCCGCCAAAACGAAGTCGGGCTGCAAAGGTTAGACATTTATGTATATAATTTGTTTAAAATAAACGCCTTCATTCTTTCATAATATAGTAATATAGCACTGGGGCACATAGTTTCACAGATGAGTAGTTTCAATATTATTATGGGATACCAAGTAGCACATAAAAAATCTGTTTTGATTTTCTTTGAAACCAGCCGGATTCAACGGAGGCCAAAAATGACAAGAAGAGTAAAGTATCAAAGCCGCAGGAAACGCCTGCTAAAAAATCTAAGCGCACCAGAGACGAGCCTGAGGAGACACCGACGCCGAAGCGCGCCAAAACGGAGCCAAAGCAGATGATGAATAAAACAGACACGGACTTGAACGAGATCGATTTCGATTGCCAGAAACTGAACGCCGAGGGGAAGAAGTATAATTTCAAAATCTCCAGTTGGAACGTTTCTGGTATACGGGCGCTTATTAAAGTACGTTCGCAATACGATTCTATTATCCATGTGCCAAACGGAAATGCGCGTCGCTTTACTCGTTATGTTTATTCAGAAAAATGGTACCGATTATATAATGAAAGAAAATGCAGACATAGTTGCATTGCAAGAAACCAAATGCGATAGAGATAAGTTACCCGAAGAAGTTAAATTAAACGGATATCATCACTACTTTCTCGATAGTAAGAATTTAGGGAATTCATTGCGCTCGGATTTATATCTACAATCGTTAAGATTCTTTCCTTCTCGCTAATAGGTAAAAAGCCTGGCTACTGTGGCGTTGGATTGTACACAAAAGTGAAACCAATCGATGTGAAGTATGGTCTGAGCGATTCTGAATTCGACAACGAAGGCAGGATAATTACAGCGGAATACACGAATTTCTATTTCATTAATGTTTGTAAGTTATCCGCGCTACTACCAGATTTTTTCACTATGATTTATCGTTACTATCGATGTTTACTAAATTTGACGATTGGACAATTGTAATAGATGTTCCGAATGCTGGTCAGAAATTAGTGACATTACCAAAGAAATTGAGATGGAACGAAGTGTTTAAGGCTTATATTATGAAATTGGATGAAATGAAGCCAGTTATTATTTGCGGCGATATGAATGTGGCTCATCAAGAAATAGGTAGCGCGACCCAACAGTGGCGTTTAAAATTGATCTCGCTTATAAATTTATGAAACTTTCCTTGAATTTTTATTTTCTGATATTGCTAGATCTTACAAATCCTAAGACAAATACTAAGAACGCTGGATTTACTAAAGAAGAACGCGAAGGTATGACAGATTTCCTAGATAGTGGATTCGTGGATACGTTCAGAGCTCTGTATCCTGATAAAACCGGAGTCTACACGTTCTGGTCATATTTCGCTAACGCGCGCAGTAAAAACATTGGATGGTGAGTAAATACGATTCTCCCTAATATGCAGTAAGAATTGAAAATGTAACTCGGGTGTAATCATTTTCATATTTTTTTCCTCGCGCAGGAGGCTCGATTACTATTTGGTGTCTCAGCGGATCAAAGATAAAGTCTGCGACAATGTTGTAAGGGACAAAGTATACGGCAGCGATCATTGTCCTATTGTACTTTACATTAACATATAACATGGAATTACATTTTTAAATAATTATGGTTACATAATTTATCGAATCTGTTGTATTTAAATTAATATATATTGTCTTCTGAGAATAAAATTATTTTAGGAGCCGTTATTTCATATTTTTTACGGTACCGATTGTATGTAAAGACAAAACTGATTTTTTTATAATATAAACTTCTGTCAACTGTAGACATACGCATTTTTGTACTTTTTATACATTACACGGAATAAAGTTTCTAATTGCATTAACTTTTACGTTTACCTTGTCAATGCACGTGGCATTATTAGGAAATTAATTGCCAATTACATTTGGGCAGAGTATACCGCTGCTTCGCTCAACTAGCAGCGGCCAGTTAGTCCGACAACTCTTTCGCCAGATTTAAAGCACGATTTTGCCGCTTGAAATAAAAATTTTTAAAAAAAATTAAAACAGACTTCAAAAAAATAAAAAATAATTTTGTTCCTTATTTAATCTACGGCTCTCAATTTGCACTGTGTAAATTTGGCACCGACTTAAAAAATTGGGAGTCGCAAATTAAATAAGGAACAAAATTATTTTTTATTTTTTTGAAGTCGGTTTTAATTTTATTTTGAATTTTTTAATTTTATACTTTTTAGTTATTTAAGTTATATAACTACATGTATTTAAATAATATAATATAATAAAAATATAACATAAATAATATATATAATAATATAATATTATAACGTAGAGGGGACACCGGTTTCGCTCCTTTCTTGCCGATGGTGAGATCGAGATGGAACGCATGGCGGATCCAGAGGGGGGCGATCGCCCCCCCCCCAAGAATAATAAAATATATATATATTTATACACAGAGTGAATCAGTGGGACTGAAACGAGCAAGAAACGCTACGAGACAGACGACGCGTTGATATTTTGTCTCGCTCTGTTTTTCGCACACCTAATACTCCGTCCTTTGCCTGCCCGTGCATACAAAGTACATATTATAATGAAACAGATTTCTTATTTTTTGGTGTAACTTGAAAACTACTTGACCGATTTTGACAATTCTTTCTCCGCGACCTAAGCTGATCGAAGCCAAACTAAATGCAATAAGTTTCACCAAAATCGGTTCAGTAGTTACGGAGAAATTCGCGGCCAAACATAATACGTATGACATACGACATACATACATACATACATACTATATACATACATACAAACACCTCGAACTGAGAACCTCTGTCTTTTTAAAGTCGGTTAAAGAACTGGCAGGGATAGATGCGGCACTACGGGAATTACGAGAGACGCGCACTATACTACTGTCCTCTGTTGAATGAGCTCCGCGAGTAGCCGGGACGCAGAACGGTGGTGGGGATCGTTGCAGACGAGTTGCGCGCGCAAGACCGAGGCAGTGAGACAGAATAAGCTGAATAAGTGTGCGACAAGGATATAGAACATCGCGCCACCAACCTTGGACATACGCGCCTAATACCGTCGTCGCTCCTGGTAGCAGGAGCGCAAGATTCGAGGCGGTGTTTTTTAAAGCGAGACGCAATGCTGTTTGGAAAAAGACAAAGATAGAACAAGTTAGTCACTCTAGTTCGCTAACCAGCCGCAAGATGGACAAATCGTGTCTTTGTCTTCTTTCCCTCCAAAGAAAAGAATCTTTCGAATCCTTCAAATTTGAAATTACAGTCGATTAATGATATAACTTTGAAACCTTAAATTCTCTGATTAAAGGGAAGTATGGCAATGCTATGGGCAAGACTTAACCCGACGCCAGTAAAAAGAATTAACGAGCATGCAGAATGTAAACATTCTGTAATTCGTTGAGGCGTGTAGAAAATATCCTTTTGTTTGGTGACTTTAAATGGAAATAAAGCGGCAGATATCGATTACAATTGAATATGAGTACGGTGACGAGCAGCGTCACTTATTTACCTAAATACGAAAGCTTCTTTTACTTTTTCTCTTGGACTAGCGCCGTTTTTTATTCTGTCTACAAAGTTTCTCTACTCAGCCCCTGTAAGAATTCGAATTGTCTACATTTCATGGGAAATCAAGCTTTCGCCGTTCAAATCTTATGTAATTTTTAGACTTCAATGACTACGATGACTTGTACAACGATTTTGCACCAGGGTGGACGTGGATCGAAAGGAAACAGGATGTTTCCGACCAAGAGTGGAAGATCTGGATACCCTTGATATTTAGATTAATGCCATGGATAGTTTGCCATCATTTCCTTAGCCAAATCATTAGAACTATACCGAATACTATGGTGCGATACTTTAGTACTATTCCTTACGCTATTTATCCCTTGTTTTTTAACTGACTGTTATATTCTTACAGCTGTTATGCTGCTGGTACATCTTCATGTCCCTTTCATTTTTGTATTTCCATATTGGAACGATAAGCATGTTGTGCGCGTTGGTACAACCAACTCTACTGTATATTTTAACATTTAAACGCAACAAATCCAGCGTATGGGCGATAAACACGTTATTCTTGTTCGCCATACATTTCCTTAAAATACCGGATGGCACGTTTCAAGATACGTTGAGACTCGGTGACGAGGAGCATTCTATTCTAACTCTTACAATGTGCTGGATTCAGTTGAGAAGCATTAGCTGTAGCATAGATAACACAGAGATTCACTCAGAAAACAAGTCCGGCGTATCTTATTTCTTAAGAAACCTTCTGCGGAAATTAGCGTACTGCTTGTATTTACCTACGTTATGCTTAGGGCCATTAATTTTATATAACGAATTCATGGATTCTGTACGTACATCTCATTTCTACATTACAAAATGGAACTGGCCTATTGGAAAGCGGTAATATGTAAATTTTTGCAGATAAAGGGTCCGATTAAGATCTGGAAATTTGCAAAATTGGGATATTTTGCTCTAAATTTGATTAGATACCTGTTTTGGATACTCTTCGCCAACTTTTCCCTGCATTTCCTTTACTTCAATGCAATACAGTATCATCCCGAGGTAAAACTGCATACTTCAAGTATAAATTTCTTCGCCACAATTTCATTAAAATGACTTTGTTTCTTGTTTCGATCAGGTCGTTAAGATTCTAAACCCATGGACTTTGTATGGATTAGGATACTGCATGGGACAGTTCTTTTTAATTAAATATGTCGTGGTATACGGACTTAATCATACTCTGTGCGCAATCGACCATGTAAAAGCTCCATCTCAGCCAAAGTGCGTGGCGAGAGTTCATTTGTACTCCGTTATGTGGAAGTATTTTGACAAAGGTTTATACACATTTCTCATAAGGTATGGCATCTACAGTCGGGGCGACATTTACGACGAGTGTTCCTTCGAAGACGAAAGATCTTATTAATATTTTTCAGATATATTTATACACCGTTATTAAAATCAAATTTCAATAAGCTACTTGCCTCCTTTCTGTGCTTCACGTTTGTTTTCGTATGGCACGGAATGCAAATGAACATTTTTATTTGGGCGTTCCTTAATTTTATAGGATTAAATATTGAAAGCTTCGTAAAAACAGCTGGGAAAAGTAAATACTATTCCGACGTACAGAGAAAGTATATGTCACCAGCAAATGCCAGGCGATTTAATTGCGCATTAGCGACTCCTCTCCTAGCAATGTCAGTGATATCGAACTTTTATTTCTTCGCTGGCGAAGAAATCGGGCACATATACATCTACAGAATCCTACACGGTATTGGATCCTTTCGAAAATTGCTTTGAATAAAAATAGTAGAATTCATTACGCACACCCCTTTTATAGAAATAAATCGTTGTCATTTCTGTTACAGATATATGGTACTCTATATTCATCTTACTGTTCTTCCTCTATTGCTGTTGCCAAGTTTCTACAGACGTAACAAATTGGGAGTTAAAGAAATCCGAAAGGGTATGGAACAGTAAGAATCGCAGAAATTGATAGCAGAAATATACACTGCTTGAAATATACACACGTTCGAAGAATACATTTATGTTTATAACTATGGTGTGAAATAATTTCAAAGTCTTTATTGTTTTAAGTACAAAACGGGTATAAAAATACAATATGTAACTAAAATTATTCTTCACATTAACATCGTTATAATTATGTAATGTTTATTATGGGTAATAAAAAATTTGGTACAAAGTATATGTATGAATATATCTTTCGTATAATTGCTGCCATACTTTATGTCATTGATAACCAATTTTATACTGCACCTAAGGCACGTTATATTTTACACGGAACAAACGCTCATGAAAAATTTCTTAATCGCTAGTTTCGTGTCTTATAAAAGACGTAAGAAATTGACTTGCTCAGATATTTCTATATAGATATAAGAATATAATAGATGTTTACGTTTTGTTCGTACAATTTATGAGTATTAAAACCTTCGTATTTAAAATTAGTAATTACGATAAAGGATTTTAGTTTTATGCAAAAGATTATGTAATATAATTTATTCGGCTCTTATTCCTCTTTATCCACCGCTATATACGCCACCGTGTGTAATTTTAATATTGCTCAGTTTCTAATTATATGTTTTTTTATATTAGTTAGTCAAATCTCATTTACAATACAATTTCCATATTATATAATATAGCTTTAAATCTGAAAACGTTAATGTACTCGCGGATAGGGGTCGTCCTTAAATTACGTAAGGATAATTTTGGCGAATTCTTACCCCCTCCCTCCCCCAGTATCAGAATTCGTAAGATTTGATATTGCAACCCCGTTCTTACGCAATATTTTTTACATCGAATTTTTTCAGTTATTAAATTTTTTTTAAAGGTTTATATAGAATTCATTTAACTCGGTTTCGGGAAATTTAAACTAAAACTACTTTTCTGGAACATTAATGATAGAATTTGTATTTATTGGAAATTATTTTAAAAATTAAAATAATTCCCCCCCCCCCCCTCTAAGAAAACGTAAGAAATTCGCGACCCCTTCCGCCCCCCAAAAGCCTTACGTAATTTAAGGACGACCCCATATTAACTGCTTGTTGTATACTTCTTTCGTAGCAAAGCATGTTTCTAAAGAATTATAATGCAATTGTAATATAACAGCGCATAGATATTTATATTATATCTCTATAGATTATAAAAATTATTATGCTACATAAATTTCTGTAAGTAGGCTGTATTATAAGTAACTCCTAGAGTCTAGAGTATTAGAAATTTCAAAGTATTGTTCAGGAATGTTGAATGTAATTCAATCGCATAATAATCAACTGATTGCAATTAGGACATTATCTCCGGCAATTATTTACAGTAGGTACTTCACCAAAAAAATAAATTCAATATTACTCCTTTAAAAACATTTCGAGTATTTACACTAAATATATCATAAGCTGGCGATATATTTCGACTACGTTTCGCGACATCGAAAGTTTCGTTCTTTCGCAATTTCACAAAGTTCTCAGGCTTCGTATTGGAAAAGATTCCAGACTGCTGTTAGTATATTGTAGCAAAATATAAAAAAGTATTACTTAATTAGATCTTTGTTAATGCATTCGATATATTCTACATTGTCTTGTACACGATTAATAATTAATACCGTTATATTAATATCCTTATAACAACATCGAGGATGTAATGCTGAATAAAAATTATCAATTTTTATGGAAGACATTTCTGAGCTGTACTGGAGAAAACATCGTAATCTGTGTCCGACGGTTCTACATTCTTTGTAAAATAACATAACTCTGGTACAGTTTCGGTACTCTGGAAAGAAAATTCTAAACATAAAAAAACTGATTACCAACATTTTTCATATAATGCAATCCATTTCGCAATAAAGGATTTATTGTTCGTGTATGCCTAAGTTGTTGCGCGCTTCAAACAGAAAGTGGTAATACATCCTCCATAAATTGCCCAAGCTAAATAATAGTAAATGTTGCAAATTAGATTCATTGCAACTGATATGAGTAGAGATTTATATAAAAGTTTGTAAAACAACAATTACCAATAATTAACGTTCTTTTTTCCGTTAAGCAAATTATGAATTTGTACTACGCTTTCCAATATTTGGCACACAAATAAATGTTACTGCTATCAAGTAACTATATTTCATACTAACATATTCTGGAAAATTAAACATTTTTAATGATTTCATCTAATAAATCTGTTAATATGTATGTATATATATATATGGTTGTCACAGCAAGTTCGATAAGAAATTTGTTCCTTTTTTAATTTTAATATTTGGAATGGTATAAGACGAAGATTTCATAGACCGTAGAAACAACGGGCTGCATATTGAACAATTGCAAAAATAATTTCGTTTAAGAAACAAAATACATAAATGCATGCCTTTATTCGATTTCCTTCAATCTTATCATATATCAAAGCTATGCTAATACTGTGCATCTCACACGATAAAAATCATGTAAAAATATTTTATTAGATTCATCCTTTTTTATAGAGTTTTCTATCAGTATCATCAAATATTTCTTTTTCAAGCAGTAAAAAATATTAAATCTACATGTTTCCTAACAATATTTACATATGCAGAAACTCAAAGCGTCGCTTTGTATTTTATACGCCATTAGCATAATGTTTACTAGCTCTATCTCCATAAAACTGTTCTTCCATATCGCTTTTAACGCGCAATATCTCGGAATTTAGTAAAAATAAACGGAAACATTCTTCATCGTATAAATTTTACTTACTCCTGTCGAATATTTATTTTCGAATTTCATTGCCGGCAGTGCTGCTCTCATCGATCCTAAGAACGCTGTTCTGTAAAGCATCATTGGTCAATAATAAAATCGTGTTCTGATTTCCATTTTGTTGTATGTTGACTGCTTGCACGTGCTTCTTCATAAGCGTGAACTTTCGATTTTTATTCAACCGTGCTTTTGATTTATTTTGTTGGTCGTGGGCGGTTTCGGACTGGCGTGGAATTATATTGATGAATTTATTTTGTACTATTATACTAGTCAAAGGTTCGTTATGGATGTATAAACGCTGCTTAGCCTGACGCAGCAGTTTATGGTTCTTCCCAAAGGCATTGTTCGCGGACGCGACCACTTCGTCGTTCATCAAATCTGTTACAGCAGCTTGATAGTTGCCTAACGTTTTATCTTTGTTCAGTGTGCAGTCGTCGTTTTGATTAAGCGCCATATCTTTCGTTGGCGATAACGTCTCGCTAGGGATTTCGTTGACTATCTGCGAACTGTTCATATCTATCAAACTTTTTGCCATACCAATCTCCTGCAATTCTTGATAAGATTTATCGCTGAAAATGTTGGCATTGTCGTCATCTTTCTCGTCCGCCTGGGTAACAATCACACCTTTATCGCAACTCGTATCTTGTCGAGAATTATTTAACATTCCATTAGAATAATCTTCGGTACGCTCCACTAGTTGTATGTGATTTTTAAATTGACTTCCCGGCAATTCAATGCTCCCTTGGAATTCTATATTATCCTCGTCCTCGTTATTCGCCAACTGATTATATTCCACTTTGAAGTATGACGGCGTCTCGTTCAGGTTGTGATAAATCAATTCCGACTGATCGATGTTATCGTTACATACGATCTGAGCTGCCTCAGTTTCGACTACTTCTAACTTATCATAAGAAGCACTTTGCAATTCTGGCAATCTTCCTTGTACTTTGCTCGCGTGTTCCTCTGGTAAATTACTTTTATTTTCATTAGAAACTCTATTATCTATAGGTATTTCAGTCTCTGTGATTTCAGTCTTATTCAAATGAGATTCTGGAGAAACCTCGTAAGTTTCGAAACAATTCTTGATAATCTGTATTGCATCACTTGAGTCCCAATTTTTGTCATTATCCGTAGTATCTTCATTGACAATGTATTTGTCGCTTGCAGTGTCCTGCAGCTGATTATTATCATTCTGATACTGCATAATCGTTTTCGTCGCGATTAAGCCTTCGTCTGCAACCTGCTCCTTATTTATATCATTCTTTTTCTTCCTGTTAGTTCGAACTTTCTGGAAGTCTTCTTCGGAGAGGTAGAGCAGCTCTCCGGTAGTTGTTAAAACCTTACCATGCCTTGTCTTTAGATGGCGTTTGTAAGTGTTTCTTGTTTTGAAGCTGATAAAATAAATAAAATTCTGTTAAACGAGGGATATTCATATAGTTAAAGTACAAGCATTTATATTTTGCATACCGTTGCCCGCAATCGTCGCATCCGAACGGTGCCTCGCCAGTATGTCTGCGTCGATGCTCCCTAAAATGCGAGGGATGCCTGAACTTCTTGCCGCAATCGGCACACGTGAATCGCGTTTGATTTTGATGGATCAGCATGTGATATTTTAAACTGTGCCTCCTTGTGAAAACGGCCCTGCATATACGACACTCGTACGGTTTTATTCCGGCATGGCTTCGATAATGGGACACCAACGTCGTAGGCGCGGTGAAACTTCGCGGGGGATTGCAGATCCGGCATTCGAGATTATTCCCTGCCGGATTTCCCTTCTTCTTGATACGATCCATAAAAGCTAGCGCCATTTCTCGTTCCTCCTTACTGGTGCCTATGAACTTTGCTTTACCTTTCGGCTTAGTGGTCGTAATCTCTACGTTTTTATTGTAACTTTCATCCGACCATGATATGTCTGAAAGCCAGCCGAAACAGAATTTAAACATCAGCGTGAAGGTAATTGAGACTGTAATAAAGTACTTATTAATATTTTCTGCGTTTACCAGGTAAGTAAATGGTCTCTGACTCGTCGTTCACTTTTTCCGACAACTTTTGATTGATGTGAGAATATTCTTTCATGTGAACGGTGTCGGTACCAACAACCATCAGCACGATCTAAATAAAACGAATCATTTTCAGCATGTACTTATTAATTTTACGTCCGCACGCTACATTTATACTTACATTTTCATCCGTCGTTGTACTTTCGAGAAGACTGTCGAAAGACGACGTTCCCTTGTCGTTGGGAATCTCATCTTTCAAACGTTCGAAGTAGCTATGATCCCCAAGAACTCGGAAATCCGTCCTCTCCGTATCTTTTTGCTCTGAATTATGCAATTTCTTGGAACTTTCGATCTTATCGTGGCTTTTATTTCTCTCTAACTCTTTGAAACCGGAATCATTTAATAGAATATTTCGCAGATAATTCGTTGACTTCTCTATAATAACATTCTTATTTTCTTTATTCAATGCCTCCTGCGGTTTCCTCGACTGTTGTAATCTGTTCTTTTTACTTTGCGAACTTGTCTTATGATTTCTGTAGTTTACTGACTTCGCGGTGAACGTCTTATCTGCAAAGTTAAGTTGCAGGCGTGCGATTATTATATTACAATCTGCAGACAATTATTTGTTTCTATTATTTACAAACACATGACTATGCTTACTCACAGGCTTCCTTATTTGTCTTCAAATATTCCAAATGCTCTGCTAAATGTGTTTTAATGGACATCCTCGCCTTCCCCTCGCTCGCGAAGCTCGTATATTTCTGACCGCATCCGACGATAAGGGCGCACGTGTAAGAGTACTGCCTTTTCAGCTCATCGCTCGTAAAAATAGAAAACTGTTTAACTAATTGCGACGGAGGTATGGATAAAAGCTGTGGCACGGTGAACGATAATTCTTGAGTCTTCCTCTTTATATACTCCGTCTTTGCCTTGCATTGCGACGCCAGTAGCGATTTACTACGCTTCTTTTCCGAATGCAGTGTTTGAGACGCAACTTCGGCGAGCATGTCTAGCAAAGCGGCGGGGCTGTCGCTTCCCATAATACCTGGAAAAAAACGCGTCTCACAGCATTAATACAGACTAATATTCCTGAATAATATAAACTAAAAACATTCGCTTATTCCCGCATAAAATCAATTTCAATTATACCATGTAGACGAAATTGTAGAAACTATTACGTTTAAGTACCTGTGTAACTTAAAGGAATGCGAATACCATATAAATAAAGTAAGCTAATTTATACAATTTCCTATATATTATACACAACCAGCGTTATTATTATTATTTAAAATTCTTTAAACTCACACGACTAAATTTCAACTTTCTATTAACAAGTAAGAACGATCCGACTTCGTTTTATTTGTTGCGTCAAGTATTATAGTGTTCTTATAACAATAATAAATATGTTGATCCTTTGCTGACATCATGACATATGACAGTCAATGGACGGAGCATTTACGATCTCTAATTTCATAGGTACGGCAAAGATATTCTCGCATTTTGAATAGACAACGGGCAGAAAAATATAACGGAGATGGTAACGATTCTTTATTCCCTCTACCCGTGGAATTAAATTTCTTATTTTCCAAGCGTCATTCTAGCAGACGCCATAAGGACGCCCAGCAGACGGTTTTTCAATTCGCCTTTGCTAATATCTCGAAGAATTCTGAATAACTTTCATTAATACCAGCATGTTAAAGAGGCAGCGATTTCTGTTATTAAAGACTGATAAACAAGTACCTCCGTTATATGAATTAGAAGTATATTCATGGTTTGTTTTGGTGTTCATTATGGCATTCGTATTCGCGGCGTGTCTTCATTCCACTGCCTTCTATGCACAACAGGTTCCTTCTTGTTGCTTCCTTGTTTGTTCCTCTTTCTTGTCAATCCTGAGAACAGTATTGCCAATCTGCGGGGCAAAGATTTCGTCAACGTATATAGAATTAATAAATACAGCATCTCCCCATTCTATTCGTTAATTAATGCAAGATTTAAAGCATCGCACATCGGAAGATTCTATTTTCATAAATTACACGACGAATATGCGGCTCCTATGCAGCTCTGAGCAATGAATTCTTACCCTATGCAATTGTGGGCGCGACATTTAAATCCATACAATTTGCGAATGAAGATTTTCAATTATGCATCGATGTTTGAAAATGAAGCAAATAATTTTAAACTATTTATGTTAATTCGGTAGTAACGAACGAAACCAAGAATTTATTAAAATTATAATTGTTATCATAATATATGTATATCTTGCGGGAATTAAATTAGAATGACAGTGGCGTTCAAAAGTATTTGGCCACCCTTTAAAATCGCATAACTTTTTTAAAATTAATCCAAACGACTTGAGTTTTTTTGAGAAGCTAAAGGGATTAGTTTGCTAAATGATATGATGCGTCGTTTTGAAAAAATGCACTTGGTCGGAATAGCAAAAAAAATAGTAAAGGTTGTTGTTTAACCTTTTTTTGTGAGTCCTTAATGAAAATTCAAAAAACCCGTTTGTAGATTTAAGTAAGTTATATACGTGCCTAAAATTTCATCAAAATCGATTAACGTTGCTCTGAGTTATGAACGCTTAAAGATCGCAGAATAAGGTCGAAAATCGCTGATTTCGAGAATTTCGCGATTTTTGACCTTTTTCAGCGATCTTTAAGCGTTCATAGCTCAGAGCAACGTTAACCGATTTTGATGAAATTTTAGACACGTATTTAACTTACTTAAATCTACAAACGGGTTTTTTGAATTTTCATTACAGGCTCACAAAAAAAGTTTAAAAAAACAACCTTTACTATTTTTTTTTGCTATTCCGACCAAGTGCATTTTTTCAAAACGACGCATCACATCATTTAGCAAACTAATCCCTCTAGCTTCTCAAAAAAACTCAAGTCGTTTGGATTAATTTTAAAAAAGTTATGCGATTTTCAGTGGCGGATTTAACAGGGCGGCTGATGAGCAGTTGCCGCCTAGGCCCCTGCAAAGAAGGCCCCGCAGGGCCCCATGACCAAAAAATAATGATGAGATATAGGTATTCAAACACTATATTTTTTTCGTGCTACTACACTTCGTCCGTTTTTAGTAAACTACCTCTTCATTTTCCCTAAAAATGGGCCCCTACTCAGAAAGACCCCGAGCCTTATCTTAAAATAAATATGATTTTATCCGAACACTATATTTTTATCTGTACTACTACACTTGGCCCGTTTTTAGTAAACTACCTCTTCATTTCCCCGAAAAATGGGCCCCTGCTCAAAGGGCCCCCGGGCCTCACCTTCAAAAAAAAATTATGATTTTAACCAAACACTATATTTTTTTTCTGCACTAATACACTTAGCCCGTTTTTAGTAAACTATCTATTTCCCCCCAAAAGTGGGCCCCTCGGAACGTTTGCCACCTGGGTCTTTTTTCTTAAATCCGCCACTGGCGATTTTAAAGGGTGGCCGAATACTTTTGTACGCCACTGTATAGTAAAGAGGGTATATAAAGTTCTCAATTGTTGATTCTTAAGTATTTTATTACATTAAGTGAGAAGATTCTACCCTCTCATATACGTGACACTAATGTTTGCACTATAAAAAGAATATGATACATATGCTAAGTTTAATCGAACAGTTTATCTCTTCGTCACAACTTTACAAAGAGTCTCCTACTCCCCTTGCCAATTTTTTACATCAGTGTAACTTGTTACAGCTCCCCCCCGCGGGCTCGTTTTTAATCCCATCAGTCTCAAATATATGTTTAATAATATCCTGCTTCCTCCTCGCATGCGTGGGTAAACCGCGAAACAGATTTTCCGTTATTTGTCTTCTGCTCGTTACACTATGCTTATCGTAATCTTTATTTATATATTCGATATTCTCATTATCATCAATGGCCCGCATTGTTGCTAACAGCTTCTCTTTGTTATAACTAACTACTCTCGTTGTGGCACTGCTTTCAATCATCGTATTATTATCAACGCCATTAGACGCTTCGCGAGTCGGAGCGCTCTCGCAAGATTCTTCATTGTTTAATAAATCCTCGACATTTTCAAACTCCTTGTTTGCTTCGTGCTTGTTTAATTTATTTCTTGCTTCTATACGATAGTCGTCTGCAAATGTATTCTTATTCGCCGTTTCTGCTTCATTGTCGCGGCTCATGCTCGGCATTTGCTGTTCGTCCGAATTTTTCAATGGATTTAACGAATTCTCTGCAGAAGGTTCGTCTAGCGACTCGTCAGAAACGGTTGTTGACTCTAATTTGTCCGATGCTTTGAACAAAGTCTCAAGTTGATTAAATTCTTTCATAGAGAGCGTTTGTAACGATGTATCTTCAAGTTGATCTTCTCTTATATCATTATCCTTTTCTTCTTCTTGAGGTGTAGATTGTTCCGACGCATACTTCTGTAAATCTTCTGGAAATTTATTCGCATTGTGCATTATATGACTAGTACCTATGTGCTCTATATCATCGGTGGGATCTATATCATACTGCAAATTATAGAAATTTTCGTTTCCAACGCTTTCGGTATCTGCTTGCATTTCGCTAATTAAATTTTGATAAATCTTCTGCGATTCGTTTAAAAAGCGGGACGTCGTTAATTGTTCCAGTTCTTTATCAGAATTATAATGAGTTTTATCGCCGCGTATAGGTGAAATTGATTCGAAGCCATCGATCTGATGGTTCAGTGACAAATAACGTTTAATTGATTCCCTTCTTATTTCAGCTTCTGCTTCTGAATCACTTTCGTAAGAATCCTTTCTCTCTAGCACTAAAACATTCAATTTATCTGTACATTTACAATTGGAGAACGCCAATTCCTTTGAATCTGAATTGTCATCTGGGCTGCTGGCTAATCTAAAATTCAATCAAATATGTTACAATTAATACGAAACATTGGCGCCAACAAAGATAAATGTTCTAACTATCGCGAACCTTGCACACAGTTTGTTAGAATTGCTAGCCGCATTCAAGCAATCATCTTTGAACTTTTCGTTCTCGTTGTCGCTATCTTCGGACGAGCCAGCAAGCTTTTCCTGCGTTAGCTCATTAAAGTCTTGGTACCTTCGATTTTTATGTATTTTTCTAAATTTGTCTGCATTTATCTCGTATTGATCTGGGTGGTCCTCGTCCTGTGCCTCTAGCCGCTCTAAATTCTCATTCATCTTGAAATCCAGCTCCTTAGACTTCTCTTCGGAATCACCTGACGAGATCTTCCTGTGCGATGATTTCTGAAGGCGATATTTCCGTATTTGTTCCAAATTAGCCATCGTTTCTGTCCTCATGGAATCTGAAGATTGATTCGAATTAATCCCTCCATCTGCTTTGACGCTTTTATCATTTAGTTCGGGCGTGGGAAGCGCAGGCTAAAAGTTACGAGAATAACGTTAATGTATCCCGCAAGGAATCACAAAAATTTACAGAATTATTTAATGAAATTCATTTCTACCAAATTATTCCCCTGCGCGTCTGCTTGCCAGCTTTTACTCTGATCAGATAACTTCAGCGGATTCGACGAACTAAAATATGTATCGTTGTATGTAAAACGGCGATATAAGGAAGAAAATAATTTAACGTTATATTTCTTCACCTACCTAATGTCCCTTAAATTTGTAAGAGATCGCGTGCCAAAATGCCTGTTTCTATTAGGTAGCACTAGGTGTCCATTATAATATAATTTTCTCTCTCTATTATCTAGTAAATGTTCCACACTCCTCAATTTCTCTATCGCTTCTTCCAAATTCTTCTGCGTTTCCTTTCGTTTGGAAATTTCTACGTGCAATTGGTGCTTCAAACTTTTACTCTCAAGAGTCAGCTTCCTGTGCAGAGTCTGGCAAAAATAATCAAACGTCACAAACATTATGCGAGAAATTATATTACAATCTCAAATTACCTGTATGGTGTTTTGTTGCTGCTCTACCCTGTGATTTAAATCAGAAACTTGTAACTGCAATTTCTCTCTTTCGCCCAAGTTACGATCTTTACTGAGTTGTAGTAAATGTTTATTTTGAAACTGTGGAGATAATGCGAAAACATTGATTCTTTCGTCGCTTCGCACATACCGGCGTTCTATGTAATCGATGCTCACCTGTAATTGTTGAAGTTCAGTTTCTTTTTCCTTTAATAAATCACAGGTTTCTTTATGTAAGATCTTTAACTTTTTATATTTAATCTGAAGTACTCGCAATTCCTCGTGATGCGAGTTAATGATCCGTGGTAATTCTGCATTTGTGCCTTCGTAACGCTTCAGTGCAGAATCCTGCCTCTTTTGCAACGCCTTCAATAGTCTATTCTCGTTAGCTAACTCCTGTAGAGAATGGTAGAATTACATTGAGCGTGCCTCTATATTTACATGTCGTTCCTAAAATATAGATAATTACATTTAATTGGTAATGCGCATCAGCCAATTGATTTTGTAACTCTTTAACGCGTAACATTCTTGCAGACAGAACCCTCTGCTCGATACTATTTCTTTTAAGTTTCAAATGTTCCGAAGGGGGCTGCTGTCTGACGCTACTTTGGTATGGACGTCCTATAAGCAATTAGAAAACAAATAGAAATGTGCAAAGCGAGATTGTAATTAGTTTACCATATTTTATTACCCGCAAGTCTAACGTAAATTAAAATACTGTAAGAATATGTACGCGGGCACATTCATTTTAATACAAACCAAGTAAAGGATGCAAGTTTTTTCTGTTGGACTGAAGACATACTATATTTTTGTGGGGTAAATTGAATTTCCCTTCTGCTGCTGATCTTGTTACTTTAGAATTTTGTCTTCTGTAAATCGCAGTAGTATATAGTTACCTTTCTATAGCGGGGCAGTTAGAATGAAGAGCGCAAAGAAAATGAGATCGCAGAAAAAAAATAGACAGTAATGAATTACTCGATATACTGAATATGTAATTTCCAAGAGTGAATGCTTCGCTTCTTTTTAAATATTCTAATAGAAGTGCAAAACGTTTCGTAAGATGCATGTAAAATGAGAAAAACTTTTGGAATAGATAGGTGTCAAAATGTATGTAAAGTGTTTAGTAATGTTGCGATTACCTATCAGAATTTTTCTGGCCATTGAAGTGTACTACAGGCAACGTAGGTACTTCAGTTTGCATTTTATATATTCAAATGCTGCATCACAACTAGCATCTCAAGCCTGGGTAATATACCTTTATATTACTTTATAAGAGCAAATAATTGTGGGATTGTCAGAAACTTGTTGAAGACCAATCAACGTCCATAGTTGTTTTGAAAAGGTTACTAAGGTAACATACACACAAACATTTCACCAATCAATGCTTCTTAAAATCGAGCATAGGTATTTGCAAAATAAGTTCTTCAATAGAATGGGGGCATTCAGGAATTTAGCTTTAAAAGAGCATTATAATACAAATACCTAAAGAAAATATAGGCAGAATGATTTGCATTCGTGTAACTAAAAATATTAGCAACAATAATATTGTTGTATTTTAAGAACTAGAAGATATGCAGCGAGGATATGCACGCATATAATTAAAAGGGTAAACCAACCAGTAATTGACCGCATACCAGTGAATGACCATTAGGCAAAGAAATATCAATTATAAATTTAAAAATAGTACAGTGACTCACAGCCATAATCGTACACTCTTTAAAATCGCATAACATTTTTAAAATTGGTCCGAACGACTTGAGTTTTTTTGAGAAGTTGGAAGGATTAGTTTGCTGAGTGACGTGTTTCGTGGTTTTGAAAAAAATTGCAAATGGTCGGAATAGCAAAAAAATAGTAAAGGTCGTTTTTTAAAATTTTTTTTGTGAGCCTGTAATGAGAATTCAAAAAACCCGTTTGTAGAGTGAAGTAAGTTGTATACATGCTGAAAATTTCATCTAAATCGGTTAACGGTGCTCTGAGCTATAAATGCTTAAAGATCGCAGAATAAGGGCGAAAATCGCGAAATTCCCGAAATCAGGTTTTTTGAATTTTCATTACAGGCTCACAAAAAAGTTTAAAAAACGACCTTTACTAGGGTATTTTTTTCGCTATTCCGACCAATGCAATTTTTTTCAAAACGACGAAACACGTCACTTAGCAAACTAATCCTAGCTTCTCAAAAAAATTTAAGTCGTTTGGACCAATTTTAAAAATGTTATGCGATTTTAAAAAGTGTACGATTATGGCTGTAAGCCACTGTATATGTTTATAGTTAGAGTATAGTTGCACTTGTAATATCCTACATTTTTAGTTACGCGTATTAAGCAAACATTAATAAGCACAATTCTTATTAAAAGTATGCGGTCATTTACTGGACTTCTACACGTTTTGCATTTTAGAATCGTTTTTTTTTTTTAAATTGCGATAAGAATAAGTAATTATTTTTATAGAACTTTCAAGAAAAATAAATTTAAATGCAATTTCAACAGTTGTTTTGTTGCTATACATAAATATATTCAAGTATTAATCTCAAAGGTCGATAAATTCAACAATTCGCTCATTCACTGGTTGGTTCACCCTAGTAATATTAAATTACTGTTTTATTTTTCTTCCCCTCGATCGATAAGACAAAGAATCGAATAATCTTCTCATGTGTCATGTAATCTTGAATTACTTGCTATATTTACAAAGAGTACACATTATTACTTCATTTACAGAGCAACTAAATAGAGATATTTGTAATATACAATTTATATTACCGAAAAATAGTTAACTTTTTTTATAAACATATTATACAATTTATTCACATATAAATAAACACGCGCACTGCGCGTGTGTTACCACGATATAATCTTTGAATAGTACGAATACGAAACAATCGTAAATACATACATTCCTGATGACTCGTCTAATTCTTTATCGTCGATATATTTGCAATATACGACGCTAGAATAAATAGTAATTTTTCATAATGATATTTCATGACATCTGTAACTGTTTCTACATTAAGGTAAAGGGAACTTTAACAACGCGATTAAGATACCCATTTCTTCTGAACGATTTGTTTTGAAATTTATCATACAGACGTTATTACCTGCGTAGGTAGTACACAATTTCTCTGTTTCAAACTCCCGGAGTTCTATGACAAGTATCTTTCTGTCGCTCAGATTTCAGCATCCCCATGTGCTGAGTCTCCCACAATTTACTGTACAACGAGTTTGGTGTGGCCAGTAAGGAATTGTGTGTCCCCCTCTCTACCAAAGTACCATTATTTAATACTAAAATCTCGTCTGAATCCATGACAGTAGATAAACGATGCGCTATAACAATGGATGTCCTTCCGGTGGTCGCTCTGCGTAATGCTTCAAGAATATGCTACAAACATATTATCCATGAAAGTATTACCCTGGAATACGCGTTAATAACGTTCGAAGCGCAACACGAACTTACATATTCCGTAATAGAATCCAGGGACGATGTGGCTTCATCGAAGATCAATATCGGACTGTTTTTCAAGATCGCCCTCGCGATTGCCACCCGTTGCTTCTCGCCGCCACTTAATTTTAACCCACGCTCACCAACGGGTGTGTCATACCCTTTCGGCCACTTCAGAATCGAATCGTGCAAGTTCGCCATTTTGGCTGCTTCGAAAACCTCTTCTCTCGACTTACATAGATTTCCGTAATGAAGATTATAGAATATACTTTCGTGGAAGAGAACGGTATCCTAAAATTACAATTACAAATATATATTTTGTTGATTCTTTTCCTCGATCCTTCGATTTAATTACCTGGGGCACGATTGCTATCGATTTCCTTAAAGTGTCTAAATCTATATCTTGTACATTGTGTCCGTTAATATGAACACTTCCACATTGTGGTTCAAAGAATCGGTATAATAATCTCACTACTGTCGTCTTGCTGAAAGCATAAATTACGAATTAATCCTTCGTGGTCACACCTTCTTATAATCACAAATTTGGTCACACGGGGTTCACTGTACCCCAGTGTCATTTTTTGAGTTGCCATTTTCGTCTTTTTGAATATTTCAACCTTTCAGTGATAATTGTACATTCGTAAGACTTATACAGTCATGGTCTAATAGCCTTTTTCTAAAAAAGTAAATTTTGATATGATAAAATTTTAAGTTGAAAACGAGCGATTCTCCATGGTTGTGGGAAAAAACCGATTTTTAAAAATTGTTTTTATTATTTTTTTGCGATAAATCCCCTTTTGAAGACGTAAAGGTGCGACATTTCAAATCGAAAATTGCTCTTGGTGTGCAATAAACCCCGTGCGACCACGAAGGGTTAAAACGTCGCCTTTTTATCTGAAACGTACACGACGCGTTAGAATCTTACCCGCAACCGGATCCACCAACGATAGCGATTTTCTTGCCACTTGGAATGGCAAAGTTGATATCTTTGAAAATAGGCTTCCCTTCGACATATTGGAAACTAACATTCTTGAACTCAATGTTTGAATTAAACGGCGTTATATTAAATTGCAATGCATCCGCTTTAGACTAGCACATTAAAAAAAAAGAAGGAAACATTAATCATTCGAATATTAATAAATTTTTAATAACTATGGAGCAAAGTGTAAGTACCTTAATAGCCGTGTCCATTGTCATTATGGTAAACATAGTTTGCATATCGATGAAAGCCTGCCTAACTTCCCGATACACGGAGCCCAAGAATCCTAAAGGAACCGACAATTGGAATAAGAGCGCATTGACCATCACCAAGTCCCCGACTGTCATAGTACCTGTATTCAGTTTAGATTGAAATAATATTAAACTCTGCTCTCTCGCATACCTACTCTGTACAATCTGAATGAAAGATACCTTACCATTCATAATATTCTGAGACGCTAATACCATTATATAGCTTAAGGCAGCGCTAAATATAGCGCTTTGTCCAAAGTTCAACATCGCTAAACTCGTACTCGTTTTAAGCGAAGCCCCTTCGTATTTTCTCAACGATTCGTCGTATCTTTCCATTTCAAATTTTTCATTATTAAAATACTAACATAAGAAATATACTTCTGAATTATTACTCTACTAACATAGCTAACTTAATGAGAAGGTATGTTCACCGTGTACCTTTACAGTTTCGTAATTGATAAGTGAATCTATTGCTTTGTTGCTCGCCTCGTTCTCCGCTTGGTTCATAAAAATTCTAAACTTCGTTCGCCACTGCGTAACGGCCAACGTGAATGCGGCATAAATCCCGACACAGCCGAGCGCAACGGTGGCATATTCCGCACCGCACCTTAGATATAATATTGTACTGACTAGACCCAACTCGAAAACAGTAGGTATAATGTTAAATACCATAGCGTTTAATACAAAATTTATACCACGACTTCCTCTGTCTATCGTCTGCAAAAGTAATATTAGACATTAAAGCTGTAACAACGGCGGATAAAATTACAGATAAATAATGCGAACTCGTCGTACCTTTGATAACGCTCCAGTCTGTCTAGACAGATGAAAAGCCATGTCTAGATTGTGTAAATGTAGAAAAACGTTCTTCGCTATTTTCCGAATAGAATGCTGCGCAACCTTCGCAAATACTGCATTTCGTAGTTCGCTAAAACCTGCCGCACCTACGCGCGCTATACCGTCTGTTTCATGGAAACAAAACATAGTTGATTGACAATGATTCTTACGCATAAAGTGTCGCTTTTAAATGCATATAATGCACATACATCCCACAAGCAATGAAGTTGCTACTGTTGCGACTGTTTCTGGTGCAGTTCCCAGGCTTAAAACAGCGCCGCCGCCAGCTGCTATACTTTTAGCATTCAGACTGTCCACTGCGTACTTGAAAATAAAGGGAACACTGACGTTCAGAACTTTTGCTCCAACGAGTAAACCAACGGCTATCTTAACTCTCTTTTTTATCTCTGGATCGTCCTAAAAAATGGAGCTACAATAAATATGTAATATCGTAGCATAGGTGATGTACTTTGGATAACTTACCTTCGGCCAAATATATCTAAGCATCGCGTGCATCATATCCGTACTGGTAATTGGTTCTTTGTCTTTAAGATCAATAGATTCGCGACTTAAACTCGACGCGCCAGGATGAAAGCAGTCCCTTTTTTGTTGACCTGATTTGCCTCCCGTAAAGCCGGATAATATTAGTGGGAACTTAATGGGAGGCACGATAGACTTTGACTGAAGTATACTTTTCTTCTGCGCCCGATCGATTACATTTCCACTGCAACACTGTAAAAATATTACTTAGAAGCTTTATGTTAATTTTAATAGAATTTCAATGAAAATATTATCGAATATATAATAAAATAGTTTTTTTTTTAAATCGTTCGTAGTGTATTTTATGTATGAATGTATTAATGACTCAATTATTTTCTTTTAAGTAATGTAAAATTAAACAATGTTTGATCGGATATTTAAATTCTTTTATTAAAATCTTACAAAGTTCTAATAGCATTTTATAAACTACATGTATATTTATATACAATTACAAATCATTACTGTCTTCAGTTATACAGTCATTTAAATGTGCACAAGTTATTATAGGATTCAGTTAATATTGTAATATACTCCTCTACGAGATTTATTGCAATTGAAAAACATTGGGTATAGTGTTTAAGACTTTTCATTTTTTGTAAATTATTCATTAATTCATTTCTTTTTAAATCTAATACATTCTTCGCGATGTTATATGTATCAGATATATCCTCCGCAGTAAAAGCATCTCCGTATATCTTTGTGCTCCAGTGTTCCTTTTGTAATTTCGTACTCGATACGAATAATACCGATTTTGCATTATAATTCAAGCCCTCTCTTGTAAACGCCATGTGTCCTTGTAACTTATTAAACAGAATAAAGTTTAACTTGAATTTCGGAATGGCCAGACAAGCCTCTATGTCGGAAATATTAAAATAAACCTCATCTAATGGATTATTTTGTATGAAAAACCCGTAATGAACGTAGAGCTTAAGACTGTTATGTGCACCGTAGTTGATAAAAACTTGTGACCCCTTATCAAATGATTTTAATGTAGAGAGTTCATAGAATTTACCATCCTTCTCGTCTGTAATTACAGACGCGCACGTGGCACTATGAATATCATGATTAAACAAATCTAAATAAGGCGCTAAAGCTAAGTTATTGGGACGTTTTATGTTAGGAATATCCCGATTTGTCTCTATCTGATCTGTATCTATGTACACCGCTCTTGTATTAACAATATAATATGCCCATTTATATCTTTCAAACGTAATTATTTTCTGAAAATGTACATTACAATGTGGGCAGATAGCTTGGTCATTTAAACCCACAGAATTCATAAACCCAATTAAAACCCGAAAGTCGTTTTGTATTTTATGAGATTCATACATATAATCCACAATAAATGCTGGTAATAGATTCTTCTCTTTTTGTCTACAGAAATCTGGGTTCGTTAGAGTCTGAGGCAGGGTATTAATGTAGTGACACCATCTCGATGTATTTCCTAAATGTGATTCGTATATAAGAAATATCGATAATATACATTGAGCACTATAGCATTCGTTCTTCGAGAATATATGTTTAATATCGCTTTGTGATATCGTGGATGTTGTGATCAGTATCTTGTATGGTACTCTGATCAATACATCGTCGACTTTGATATTTCTTAATGTTTTCAACCCTCTACCAGTGACAGAAAAATTTGACGGGGCTAAATTAGAAATCGACAAGCAGTTATTTCTCAATAACCAAGACTTTAGACGCGTCAGACTTTCTTCTTCGTTCTCGGCTATCTCTGTAACATTTAGCTTCTTCTTTTGGTGACGTTTCCTTGACGTTCTACCCATTATGTCTACGTTATATCTGCAGAGGCAACAAATACAGACTTTTGACATTATAACTACTAGACTTCCATTGTTTAACTAGCTTGTTAATCCTTATGTAAGCAATCAAAAGTGACACGGTTGTTGGGCAACCGGGGCACCCGGGTACCCCGTGTGTCCTGTTCCGATACATCTCAAATACAGCGGTAATTTTACTTTCGTACTTCTTCGAAACACTTAGTTTTCCATTCCTATAATATACCAAGGGTCGTTTTAAACTATTTGAGCGCATAAATCACTTGAAACTACAACATAATTTAATGCTACAGTCGATCGTTCATGTCATTTGCGTTTCTTTACTCTGTACGAAGATGGTTGTCTCTGGTTCAATGGTGAACGGAATAAACAGTATTAGTTATGAATGTTGTGCCCTGTATAATTTCTTTAGAAAACTTCCGTTCATAAATCATCCAACTACAACCTGCCTTACACAAGCACACGGGTATCCCGGTTATCCAACAAGCGAATACATAAGTTTGAAGCTTTACTATTTAAAATCTTTGGCATAAATTTTTATTATTTTTATTTCAAAAACGTATTTGCGATATTTTCACCAGAACATAAAAAATTACTAACAAGGGAACACCGCGAACCCGGACTCACCGATTGGAACGCAATTTTGTGGGTTTATATATAGAGTGACTCAAAACAAGAACGGTGTGTTTCATTTGGGCCCTATTGCCCTTTAAGGGGGTGAAAACTAACCTCAAAGTCAAATTGGCACTTCCACTTTTTCGCGTATAACTCTCAAAGTACAACAGACAGAAAAAAATGTTTCAAACAAAAGTTTATTGGTACAATAAGCGCTGAAAACTTGCGTTAAACAAAATTTTGAAAAGAGTTTAAAAAGAAAAATATCCGATGAAAAAAACTTTTTTAAATATTTTGTTAACGGAAGTTTGTAGCGCTTATTGCACCATTAAACTTTTGTTTGAAACATTTTTTTCTGTCTATTGTACTTTGGGAGTTATACGCGAAAAAGTGAAAGTGCCAATTTGACTTTGAGGTTAGTTTTCAGCCCCTTAAAGGGCGATAAGGCACAAATGAAACACAGTTGATCTTGTTTTGAGTCACTCTAAAAACCCACAAAGTTGCGTTCCAATCGGTGAGTCCGGATTCGCGGTGTTTCCTTGTAAAGGAAACATAGAAATGGGTACCCGGTTGCGTACATAAGGGTTAAAACTGTTTGAGTTCGTTACCGAAAATTTATCGTAATATCTATTTATGTTAGCAAATGTTTGTCTTCGCAGATAAGGGTTGAAGGTCTACTGTTATCAATTCAACGTACTTATTCCTTACAGTAATTATTATATCTATAAGTAAGTGTCTACGTTAGTTAACCTGCACAATATTCTATGAACTATATACGTAATTATATGAAAGACAGAAATATTACCCTAACTCCGAAGGCTGAATATATGGGATTGCGTGCCGAAATGCGAGAGAATCCTCCTTCATAGCAAATTATTTGCTTTCGAGATTTAAACGAGCGTGTCGTAAATGATCGGATCCAAACTCTCTTTTCGTTATATCCAACTCGTGGCAGGCGGCGGCATAAAATAATGCTCAACATTATCTCAGAAATATTTATTCACAAATGAGAATACAAAAGTGAGATATTTAGAAATTAGGTTATTGGACCATGGTACGTGCGCCTTCAAAGTCCCTCACTAACCTAACCCACACCGACACACCGTGCGATGTCACCTCCTTGGCGCTAGGGAATCGAGATACCGTTTTGTACCTGGCGAACAATTTCGCACATTCCACATTAGTGGGGAGAGTCTTGTCGATAACATCATAGTACTTCATTTAATTACAGAGTTCAAACTTTCAAAGTTGCATACATTTCTTAATCAGCGATTGTTTCAAATTTCAATGAAGTTTGCATACAACGTTACAACATACATAGTTTGTTACGCAATTAATCAGTTAAAACGATTGCTTTGTTCGCTTATTTACGTTTTAAGGATCTAGCCCTCTTACAGAGCCAATGTAACTGATTATGCAACGACATTCGTGAAACATATTCATAATTTGTTACTTTTAAAAGAGCATGCATTGAAAATTGATAGTTTTTTCGATGCTCAGTGTCCACGGGAAATGTCTTCCCGAGTCCGGACTACGCTCCGGAACGCATGCGCGATGACGTCAAGCCAATCACGTCGCTTGGCTTGACTTGACGGTGGCGCCGTTTCGTTTGCCATCTTGACGTTGATTCACGTTGATTGGTTTGACGTCATCGCGCATGCGTTCCGGAGTGTAGTCCGGACTCGGGAAGACATTTCCCGAATTAATAGAATTAATTAAACCCCCCCTAATACCTCTCAGTCTAACAACCATCTCACGCTGTGTTCTTCTGTTAACAGGAGCGAGGAGGTAACAGGGTTGTATAATCAAAGTTGGTAGCACGCCAATACCTCTATCTTTGTCGCGCATCTCTACTTTCTCCGCTTTCTCTCTCACTCTGGCTCAACCCCTCGAACCTCCAGCAACGCCATGCGTTCCTGTTGACTTAACTGGATTTATGCACCTAGTAGGAACTTATAGAGAAATGTTATACGACGTTTAAATGGAGTTCAATAGTAAAGAACTTGTCGCTTCCAAAAACTTTCAATAATTAATCGTTCTTACATAAAATCTGAACAAAAAGCTTCGCTAAATGTTGTCAAGGATCTATATTTTCAATTGTACTTTCTAAATTACATATAAATTGATTATTTTGTGAGATGTAACATGAAAAATATGTAAATCAATTTTAGGAAAGCAATAAACAATTCCTTTTTCACGATTGTGCAATTCATTGAAGAAGGTGGGCAGGTGGTGGTTACATGGAAACGCATATAAATTTATTTCTTAATTTATTACTTTGCCGAGCCTTTACAGTTCGTTATGCAATCAGATTGATTAATATAATTGTTATTTTCACTCGACGAAGGCAAGGAGAATGTTTGCGCCCGAGATTTTGAATTGGCTGATTCTTTGGCTCCAAGCCTGATTTCCAATGGATAATACTCGCGTTGGTGAGCTCTCCAATAAGACGCAGCGCCTTCAGATAACGAAATCTATCTACAATCAAACGTTTAACCATTTCTACCCATTTCCCAACAGGAACAATACACGAGAGCCGAAATCCCATAAACTTTAAAATCGCAATAAGTTTATAAATCACGAATATTGAGTTTAACAGAAATGAAACTTACATCGAATAACAATTCTATACGAGTTAAGTTTCATAAGAACGCGCACTACGTAGATGAGTATCTACAACATTATCTCCAAAAATACCGTCCACTTTGTTAATATCATCTCGTTTTTGCTTATTAAAAATAAAATTGCATACGTTATTATTCCAACAAACGATGTTCATAACATTTATCCCGCACGAAAACGCGTGCGCTACTGCGAAGCACTTAACTTCGAAGCCGCCTCATATGGTATACAGATAAATAATTTTCTTCATCGAATAGCTGGATCGCGCGATACCTTACACTCGCCGGAATAAGGTCAAAAGTGAAAGTTTTGAAACGTCAATCATGTGCATTATACCTGTTGAATGCGGGACCAATGTTAATGTTGAGAGAAAACGAATTCCACGGTTGCGTGCAGTAGGAAAATGTCTACGAGCAAAGCTGTCTCCGCGTTGCTGAGAAACGGAAGTGTAGCGAGGTCAATTTTATGTAGTGAGTATAATGGTTACTGTAAAGAGCAGAGAAATCTGCATTCTTCTGCAGAGAATAGGTTTCGTTTACACGAGCGCAATAAGGTTGAAGCGAGGCTCGCGGGAAATCAGAAGCCAGATTGGAACAGGGCTGTTTCGGAGGCAGAGAAAATCGTTGGCTACCCAACATCATTTTTGAGCCTCCGATGGCTTTTAAGCGATGAAATAGCAAACGTAGCGCTGCATTTGAGAAAGTTAGTTGGATCTAATCATCCCTTGTTGAAGACGGCGAAGTGAGTGGAAGATTGCCAAGTCCTTTATCAATTTGTAATTACTTTTTGTATAACTACTTTTCTTATTCCCATTTATCGTAGAAGCATCATTTTCAATGGACGTAACAATATGCAGGCGTGGGGCCTGATCGTATTATTAATTTCGAAAGCCGCTGGTCATTTAAGCGTGGACGACATGGAAGAAGACAAGGCCGCGGGAGTGCTACACAGGTATAACGCTATAGGGGCCGTCCTGAAATTACGTTAGGGTAATTTGGGCGATTTTTTACCCCCTCCCTCCCCAAGTATAAGAATTCTTAAGATTTTATATTCCAACCCCTTCCCTCTTCCTTCCTCACATAATATTTTTTTTACGATTTAAAATAGAATCATCTAACGTGTGTGCCATGAAACGTCGTTTTTTAGACTACTCATATTGAAAATTAGGGTAAAAAAATATTACTAAAGATGCTACCTAACTCCCTTTTTTCACTTGTTAGAAACCGTAAGAAATTCGCGACCCCCCTCACCCCTCAAAAAGCCTTACGTAATTTAAGGACGAACCCATAAACCATAATAAAGCGTGTATAGAAGAATAATGCGTACGAACGGGACTGTTTATTTAGCCAGCGGGCATTGGCAGAAGTCACCGAAATGATACGCACCAGTCATCTTGTCCATAAAGGATTGATAAACATAGAACCAGGTGCCCCTTTAGAAACCTCGGAATTAAACGACATGAACGTTGGTAACAAAATTGCGTTACTAAGCGGAGACTACTTATTAGCCAATTCCTGCGCAGAGCTGGCGAATCTACGCAACCAAGATGTGTGTATAAATACTCTACGTTACATGTTTTAATCGTATAAGCTATATATCTAGTCATAATTGTGTTCAGATTGTAGAGTTAATGTCGAGCGCTGTGCGAGATTTGGCGGAAGCAGAATTCGTAGGACGCAGAGATGGTCAAAATAATCCCTTGCCTTCCGTACCGCCAGAGGATCGCGCAGATTATGCAGTGAACGAGTGGACTCTTAGAAATGTATTGAGCGCCGGTGCTTTACTTGGAAAATCTTGTAAAGGCACGCTGAAATTGGCAGGGCACAGCGACGAAATACAGGAGCAAGGTTACAACTTCGGGAAACACTTGGCGTTAGCTTGGCAAGCCTGCTTGGACTTGGGTCCGTTTATTACTAAAGATCAGATTCTACCGTTCAATCTGTGCTCTGCACCGGTTATGTTTCACATCGAGCACGACCCATCGATTTTGACGGAAATCGATAAGGGTTTGGAATCTGTAAACGATGTGGATTATGTTAAGGTAGATATATATTAATATAGGTATCCAATCATTTCTCTTCGTAATGCTTTGTAACTTAAATCATTTGAAATGCAGATCCGCAACATCGTCATGATGGGACCCGGGGTTGAACTGACAAAACAGTTGCAGAAGAGACATTCGCAAAGGGCAACGGAAGTTTTGAGCGTATTCGAGAAAAGCGACGCGCGGACAGCATTATACAATATTATAGCAGCTATGGGAGATTTCTAAATACTTATCCACTAAACTAACATGTACATTTTATACAATTGCCCAAAGATCAGTTTAAGGACTCCGTCCTTTGTTAAGTTTACAGTTTTAACATAGATTATATACAGACATTTAAAAATTTATACATAATCTGTATTAACGTGCAAACAAATCCAGTAAACAATTTGTACCTCCTTTTGTACAATTAATGGAGAGGGTTTGTTATTTTTTTCGAACACCCTAATCGATTGTTTACAAATACATATTGTGGAAATCCGAAAATTGATACGTTTTATAATAAACAATGTTTACACAAACTCCTCTTGTACATACGTTGAACCTCTCTTGAAGTCATTTTTGTTCTTTATAAACAAAAATTTGATGCATGTTAGCTATAATGATTATTCACACACAGTTACATCAACACTAATAGAACAATTTTTAAGGTAAATACGCAGAAAACCGGCGATCCCCGCCATCTCTATTACTTTACGGCTGTCGCAAGAACGTAAGAGCCTTCGCTCGCAATTACCCGCGACTGCTCTTCGAAGGCGAGAGCCAGTGGCGGATTTAACAGAGCGGCTGATGAGCAGTTGCCGCCTAGGCCCCTGCAAAGAAGGCCCCGCAGGGCCCCATGACCAAAAAAAATTATGAGATATAGGTATTCAAACACTATATTTTTTTCGTGCTACTACATTTCGCCCGTTTTTAGTAAACTACCTCTTCATTTTCCCTAAAAATGGGCCCCTACTCAGAAGGACCCCGGCCTTATCTTAAAATAAATATGATTTTATCCGAACACTATATTTTTATCTGTACTACTACACTTGGCCCGTTTTTAGTAAACTACCTCTTCATTTCCTCGAAACATGGGCCCATGCTCAGAGGGCCCCACCTTCAAAAAAAAAATTATGATTTTAACCAAACACTATATTTTTTTTCTGCACTAATACACTTAGCCCGTTTTTAGTAAACTATCTATATGCCCCCAAAAGTGGGCCCCTCGGAACGTTTGCCACCTGGGCCTTTTTTCTTAAATCCGCCACTGGCGAGAGCATTTAAAATCGTAAGAGTTGGACGTCATGGATAATAGATGAAAATTCTTATTGAACACATATTCTGTAAGATTAAATGAAGAAATAAGTGATTCATATAATGTTATACAGATACTTACAGCATATAAACATGGAGGAAACATGCAATGGGCGAAAATGTAGACGGCGGTAGAAAGGGAAAAATATACACGGGGAACACCCTCTCTCTTTCTAAGGGGCCGTCCTTAAATTACGTAAGGGTAATTTTGGCGATTTCTTACCCCCTCCCTCCCCCAGTATAAGAATTCGTAAGATTTGATATTGCAACCCCCTTCTTACGTAATATTTTTTACATTTAATTTTTTCAGTTATTAAAATTCTTTTGAAGGTTTATATAATTCATTTAAATCGGTTTCAGGAAATTTAAATTAAAACAACTTTTCTGGAACATTAATGATAGAATTTGTATTTATTGAAAATTAGGTTAAAAATATTACGTAAGACGCTACCTCACTTCCCCCCCGCCCTTGTAAGAAAATATAAGAAATTCGCGATCCCCAAAAGCCTTACGTAATTTAAGGACGACCCGTAACATAAAAGAAAACCGCTCTCTCGCCCTTGGCGCTAGAAAGAGAGAGGGGATCCCCCATGTATATTTTTCTCTTTTTACCGCCGTCTACAGTTTCGCCCATTGCATGCTTTCTCCATGTTTATATGCTCTAATTACTGATACGTTTGTATGTGTGTACTTCGAATTTATAAATTTTATACATTATAATACATTGTTCTTATAATACATCTTAAAGTAATTTCCAAACATGTTTAATGAAACTACGACAGTAACTTCACGGTTTTTTAACGGTTTTAGAATCGGGCTTGGGTAATATTCCTAAAGCTTGTAAGCAAGTCTGTGCTGCAAGCGCTTTAGCCATTTTTTTACTACTACACGACACGCTTGGCTTATACTCAACTTCATTTACTGTAACCTGAAATATAATATTAGATATCAATAATATGAATAAATTTAAATAAAAAGAATTTTAAAAACAAGGTTTTATTAAAATGTACTGAAAAAAAAAAAATTTTAATATCGGCCTAAATGACTGCCTTAGAAGAATTCCCACATATGACCAACAATAAATGCGTGGGGCTTAAATATTGAAATGTCCTTTAATATAAAAAAAGCATGAGGCGTAAATATTGAAATGTCCATTAATATAAATATTTACGCTCCACGCTTTTATTGTTGGTCATATGTGGGAATTCTTCTAAGGCAGTCATTTAGGCCGGTATCAAAATTATTTTCTTTTTTTAGTACATTTTAATAAAAGCTTGTTTTTGAATTTTTTATTTTATTTATTATATGGAAGTGGGTCAAAATTAGCTTACAAGATTTCATCTTCAAAAACTAACTAACGAACAAACTCACAAGTAAAGTTAAATAAAAGCTTGTAAAAATTGAATGACGTAGAGGATATGAATCATTGCATACCTTAAAAAGGAATTGTTTTTTATGATCCTGTCCATACTCCAAGCACAATTCATACATTGGGGCATCACATTTTTCCTTTGAACAAATTTCTCCTAATAATGATACCGGATGCTTTCCTGCAATACATTGACTTTAATTTCTTCATATTATTTTGTTAGGAATTATTGTGTTGAAAGAAGTTCTCAGTACACCATACCTTGTAAATATTTGGTGTCTGTTACTAATGGCTTTGTAGCTTTTCCTACTTTCTGTTTGATATGTTTTTTTCTTTTATCCACTTCTACATCAGGCTGCCAGGGCTCAAGAGTACACTCTTCATTTCTTCCCAATCTCTCCCCTGGTTGCCAATCCATTTTCCGTAGTAAAGTCGTACTCATCCCACTCGAAACAGGTGGTGCAAACACTAATTGATCCTTAAAATATTATAAAGTTAATATATGAAGTTAAGAGATAAACATGCTTACAAGATTTCATCTTCAAAAACTAACTAACGAACAAACTCACATGTGAAGCTAAATAAAAGCTTGTAAAAATTTAATGACGTAGAGGATATGAATCATTGCATACCTTAAAAAGGAATTGTTTTTTATGATCCAGTCCACACTCCAAGCACAATTCATACATTGGGGCACCACGTCTTTTCTTTGAACAATATTCTCCTAATAATGATACCGGATGCTTTTCTGCAATACATTGACTATAATTTCTTCATATTATTCTGTTAGGAATTATTGTGTTGAAAGAAGTTCTCAGTACACCGTACCTTGTAAATATTTGGTGTCTGTTACTAATGGCTTTGTAGCTTTTCCTACTTTCTGTTTGATATGTTTTTTTCTTTTATCCACTTCTACATCAGGCTGCCAGGGCTCAAGAGTACACTCTTCATTTCTTCCCAATCTCTCCCCTGGTTGCCAATCCATTTTCCGTAGTAAAGTCGTACTCATCCCACCCGAAACAGGTGGTGCAAACACTAATTGATCCTTAAAATATTATGAAGTTAATATATGAAGTTAAGAGATAAACATGACAGTAATACATAACAAAAGGTACCTAGTAGAAAACGTTTTGTTGCTGTGTGTTGCCGAGATACTGCCACCGGAAGGAATGATCTGGAATGATCTTCCGATCACTTCGATCAGTATATCCCGGGATTCCTTGGCCGGGTTGCCAGGCAATCCAGTACACGTACTAGCATATATGACGTCAATTGGCTCGGATTGGCTTAGCGTTGGTATGACGTCATGGCGTCACCAACCAAATACGTTTCTCTCCCCCTACACCGTTCGACGTCATATAGGGCCAGCAGTGTCATCAGGCCTGCTCAAGGTTTTTTTTGGGGGAGGGTCGCGAATTTGTTACGTTTTCTTACAAGGGGGGAGAGAGGGGAGTCAGGTAGCGTCTTACGTAATATTTTTTAACCTAATTTTCAATAAATACAAATTCTATCATTAATGTTCCAGAAAAGTTTTTTAGTTTAAATTTCCCGAAACCGAGTTAAATGAATTACCTATATAAACCTTTAAAAGAATTTTAATAACTGAAAAAATTCAATGTAAAATATATTACGTAAAAAGGGGGTTGCAATATCAAATCTTACGAATTCTTATACTGGGGAAGGGAGGGGGTAAGAAATCGCCAAAATTACCCTTACGTAATTTAAGGACGGCCCCTTAGTCGAGAGCTTTTTTTTTTTTTGGAGAGGGGGAAAATGCATTACGCATACCCCGACATTTATTGTCGGGGTTATGTGGGACTCCTCGCCTATAAATAATAGGCGGGATACCCACTAAAAACCCCCTCTGGTGGTCTCCACCAGGGGCCTCATGGCGGCGCCCGGAACTTCTGGTGTAGTCCGTCGGGCGCCGTCCCCTTAGTCGAGAGCTGAAGATGGCCGAAGACCTCCTCAGGTCCTGGGACCTGGGTCAGAACCGAACACTGTAGTTAGCAACGTAATCGTTTCACGCTCGGCTTTGCCCCGGCGCCCAGAATCGCAAAGAGGTCTCCAGCTCCGAGCGGCTGTTTGTGCACCTCTGGTGTGGCGTGTCCCCTCTACGTTAAGAGCTCACCGTCGGTCCCGAGCAGGCGAATAAATACTGTATCTCGAAAAATCGAAAACTAAAGCCGAACGATGGTTTTATGTATAGAGAAAAGTTGTTCAGAATTTTGACCGTAACAACATATTTCAAGGTCATTGAAATCGATGCTGAAACAACTTTTACTACATACCCTAATTTCCATTTTAAGAATATATATGTTCACACCTACATGTAATAGTTGCAAGTAATAAAAATAATCTATCGGAATAACAATATCAATTAAATATTACTGTGGTATCAGCGAAAGCTAAATCCACACAAACACTCTATTAAATGATTAATGCGCGGCGCTATCAGTCACGAGCGATAGGGGAACCACGTATGTAAACATGTCACGAACAGGCACGAAACTCGACTCAAAAAAAGTTGTAAGTATATTATTAATGCATATTATTAAAGTGCACAAAACGCTCGAATTACACGATACTAAACTATATCGCGTTACCTACAATGACTACCAGAAAATGCGAGTCGAATTGTAAGCAAGGTTAACACAGTCCTGGCTATTAAAACTCTATTTAATTTGAAAGAGATTTGTTGTATACGATAGATGTCTGTATGCAATTATGAATTACAGAATTCTGAATTATTTACGCTGACGTACGGCGCATTGGTGGCCCAATTGCTGAAGGATTATGAAAATGTAGAGGATGTAAATAAACAATTGGAAAGGATGGGCTACAATATGGGAATTCGCTTGATAGAAGATTTCCTGGCACGAACTGGATCCGGCCGATGCTACGACTTTCGAGACACGGCTGAGAAAATACAAACCGGCTTTAAAATATTTCTGGGCATAACACCGACCATCACGAACTGGAGCGCAGCCGGTGACGAATTTTCTTTGTGCTTCGAAGCGAATCCGCTGACAGAATTCGTGGAATTACCGGATCACTGTTTAAACTTGAAGTATTCTAATGTATTAATCGGGGTATTAAGGGGAGCTTGCGAAATGGTACAAATGGAGATCGCGTGTTGGTTTCTACAGGACCAGCTTAAGAACGATAGTGTAAACGAACTACGAGTTAAGTTCATTAAAAGATTAGAAGATGCCATTCCAGCAGGTGAAGATTAAATAGTTGTTATGTTACCGAAGACGCACGATTATGGCCAACTTATGTCTCCATTTTGTACGAACATATCTTATTATTTATGGTTTATTGTATTTAATTTTTTTTAAATAACACCAGTTCTCTTATAAGCTTAATCTTTATCAACTGTATTATAAATATCCAATTTATAACAAACAGTATACATATTACATCTTGATAGAAAAAGATGTACGTTTTATTATATAGTTTACAAGAATTTTCAATGCGAAAAATAACGAAAACATTGCAATAATCCAAGCTCTACGTTAAATAGTTGTACTTCGAAACGCAAAGTATAAATAATTGTAATGCGTTCACTTCCTCATAATATTTCCATAGGATTGTACATTTCACATTGCATTTGTGTAATAAAGATATATGTGAAGTGAAATTCTGTTGCGTATGTATTATTCAATCAAAACTAAAATGCCACGTGTTAACATTGATAATGCTTTTACGACAATCTTTAATGCACATTTACACTCTTCCAAAATGCATCGATATAATTAATATGCGTTTAAGTTTTCCCTCTATCACATGATTATAACCTGCAAAATTTTGTTCATACGTATATAACTGAAAGATTTGCATAAACATATCATCATGATACTCTTTAAAAACGTTCCATGAAACATTGTAGATAATGGAAGTGAAGTGTAAGCATTGTAGAAAGGATCTTTTCAATAAGGAGCCAATACATTTGTTAACTTCTCATAGCGAAGTAAAGAAGAACTCTATGGACGTGGGATGCGAAGCAAACAGCTCAGACTCTTGTTTATATGTGCCGGCAGACAATATACCTGAATGGATTCAATGCATTATAAATCAAGTAATGTTTCATTAAGAATAAAATCTCATTCGTACAAACTATAATGCAACATGGATTTGTTACAGGAGTCTTGGACGAAGGGTAGACTTCATTGTCCGAATTGCAACAATCGCATTGGTTCGTTTAACTTCGTAAAAGAATTGAAGTGTGACTGCGGTGAATTTATAGCACCCCCTATTAGACTGACCAGCAGTAAAGTGGACATTTCGTTTGACGTGAAAGGAAATACTTCCCTCGTGCGATAACTGCGAAGCAGTTAAGTCCGGAGTGCTTCGGAAATAAATGATATAATTAACTGGTCCGAAGCTAACATGCCTTTAAAACAATTTCTAGAATAGAATTGCATAGTTCAGTTTGTTATTAGCATATTTATTGCGTTTATACAGCATTAAACACAAATAATAAGCAGCAGATGTTTGTTAATTCTATAATATATTCCCAAGTACTGTACAAAACTATTCTTAAACGTGTAAAGTGTGTATGTGTACAAAAATTTTAATATTAATATAATGGCAACCACTTAGAAGCACCTATCTCAACAATGAACATACATAGTGGATCAAATCCTTATAAGCGTGTAGAATATTAGCGATTCTCATATGGTTCGATTAGATTTGAAATGTTCTTTATTGCGTGTCTAGGTGTAGATCCTTTTTATCAACAATATGTAATTTACATGTATACATAACACTTTAAATATCGTTTAAAGTTATACATACACGCTAATGTATATAAAATTTGATTGCGTACATTTTATATACACAACAGTTACCAGTTTACGCTAAAATACGATTGGTAAATTATATCCTATACAGAGAAGGTTTTGCTTAATGTATTTACAATTAACTATTAATGCACAGCATTAAAAATCATCTGAATCAATCGTTATGAATACATAACAAGATGGAAAAATAAGTTAGACCGTATTGCGTATGTCTAATATAAATCTTAGAATTTTACTTCTCTATCTGTATTATGTTTTAAAATACATGTACCACTTTATTCACTGAACTCATTCTTTTAGCTACTGATGGACAGCACGCGAGTACATTACGTTTAATACAATATAAACAATATACAACAGTAATGAAACTAATGAGTAATGTAACAATGAAAAAATAGTGAATATAGACAATATTAACAAGTACTATCTCCTCTCCTATAAAATCTTTATTAACCGCATTAACAGTAAATTTATATAGTCCCAAAAATAATTATGAATATTTTAAATTATTAAATATGAATTAATTATTTTCGTATTTCCATGAACGGAGCAGCTTATAAAACACAACTTTAGCAGCACTTCGTAAAGTCTCGTTGTTAGCCCCCAGAAAAAGAAATGTTATCCTTTAAAGTTGCAAAAATTACTTTCATGAGTATTTCATAAATATGATCTATATTAAAATAGTTTGTACAATGCATGTAAATAATGTTCAGATATTGATAATTTACTTCGTTTCGTAAAATTTTGCGAAGACCATTATTATCGAATTAGAAAATTATTTATCATAAAGTTGTAAATGACAATTGAGTACTGGTATTAATTGTAATAATATTGCAGATTCAATTGTTTCTCATCGGCAATTTGTACGAATACGATCATTAATTACCTCGAAGAATGAAATGGACGAATTTCAATGGTTTTGTCGTTACTACACGAACAAGTAGTTTGTTATCCAAGCTGTTTTTATTTGCCTAATTTGGCATTCGATTATTTTAGGAACAAAGTAAACAGCAAATAAATAATATCAAGAGTATCCTACTGGGAAGACAAGAGAAAGTAGTTTTACGCCATAGAGTATTAACATTGAATTATAACTAATATACTAAACTGTAATTTATGCAGGTAATTTAAAGTGAAAATCATTCGTCTCTCTCTCTCTCTAATCGTAGCCGTCAAGAGAATTTAATTAAACTAAATTCTATCTTTAATCAAGAATTTCAGACACATGGATCTTTGCGTATTATTGTCCATGAAAATAATATATAATAATATAGGAAAAGAATACTAACTCTTCATAAATCATGCCAAAGTATCGTTTTATGAAACAGGAAATACCTATCTTGAAAAGAAAATAACAGAATTATTGCACAATCGACTTGGGTTAAAGGCACATACGGTCCACTAAGAAATATTGTTGGAAATATTTCAAGAATACGCTTGGACAATATGAGAGCTAGTTGATCCATTGTTGATAGTACTGAGACTATAAGAATAGAAATGGTCAGCGTTATTTTCTCGATAATTTCCAGTCGGAAGGTGGTTAAAGAACCGCGGAAAGTTTATAAGAGAAATTGAGTACAACTTACATTAATACTGGCTTAAGCAATTTTAAATAAGAAATAATCTTCTATTATCTCCAATATGTTACTCAGTTTTTTCTTGAAGCTCTTTAATGACACTGTCGATTCTGAACGTATTACAGTCCAAATATATTTAGTTGCTACAACTGGAAGATTTCGTCTTGTTGTTGTTGAAGTCTTTGCAACGATGTCTTCACCTTTCTACCCTGAGTCATAACTACAGCGGTCGGAAAGTTATGCATATCGCCGGAAGATGACGGTCTTAATGGCTCTGTAGCGGTCGACACCGTATGCGCGTTTGAAGTCAGAGGAAACGAGTTGCGTAACTTAGATGCTCTATGCCGTTGTACATAGACATTGTTACCGTCTGTGCAAAATCTAAAGTAGAATGCGTGAAAGAGAAAGGCGATTAGTGAAAGTATGTTAGAATCCACACGATCGATTGTATTTTACATTCGTTAATTAACACACAACTTACTCACTATTCCCCTGAGTACGTTTCACCTCCTTTTTAGCATTGGCTATAGAAGAATCCATTTTAGCTAAGAAATCATTAACTGAGCTATCGTCGTCTATGGACGATGTTATCGAAGATGGACTAGAAACCTGAAAAATATATTTCCAATTAATACGATGCGAATAGATGAGCTGGTATGCGCTCATTTCAACGGGATATTTACACTTTGAATTGCATTATGTTCAGTTTCATTGGTACCGTCAACGGATAACGACAAAGGGCTCTCTGAACTAGTAGGAATAAGTAAATGCTCCCGCAAGAATAAACTATCCGAAGCCCACAATCTATTAGCTCTTCTTATCTGTTCGGTCTAAAAGAATAAAAAATAAATGAGATTTACAGGAACCTATCGTACGCCCCTTATCGTCTACTTCATTATCTATCGATCAGCTATTGCGTAGAGTAGAATAATAGATTCGTACTGTAACTCCGTATTTCAGAGCGATTCCCTGAAGTGTATCGCTCGCCGATACAATATGCTTTATTAAGTTTTCGGTTCGTGTAATGTGTTTAGCCGTACTACCATACTTTTTCAACGTTTTCCCAGTGTCCGTTATACATATTCGTTCTTCCATCTCTCTCGCGCCATTCCGTTCCATTGTTAATTATTTAAATAGTATCGCCGCTTACAAAGCGCGACGAGCATGCCACTCTTTAATATTCACGGAAAAGAAACTTGCACAAGATTCGAGCAACATAATCACATAACCTACTGAAATATATAAGAATTCAGAATTCAGATCGCGTTTCATTAAAGTCTCATTGACAAAGCTTATTGACGCTGGTTCTGCGGAACGAATCGTTACATACATTTCGAAATTTAATGTGAAACGCTACTCTCAATCGGGTGCGAAGCACAATCCGACCAGCAAATTTTCTAACAGCATTCGAGATACCATTACGTTAAAAAATCACCGAGGCGCGTGCATTTCACTGTAAAATATTCTCTCGCCCCGTACTAATGGTATCGAACTGTTTCACGAGTTTAGCCACGATAAGTAGAGAAGTTTCGCTGCCGACACACTGCGAATGTCTGCTCAGCTGATCAGCGTGATAATAGTTTGTGGATGCCTTTAACCTGAATGATAGTGCTTGCCTCGTTTTGATTGGATAGTCGAAGGGCGTTACACAAACTTATGGCATTGTTGGTGTTTGAACAAAGAGTTCCTCTTAAAAGGAATTATATCAAAACAGGCATGAATGAATTAACGCGATCGTATAACTTTCGATAATGGATAATACGTATCGTCTTATCTACCGAAATTATGTTAAACGTGTTTTTATACATTCAGCTCAGACACGAGCGATCCTTTATTGCTCAATCTCATTACATAATGGCTTCGGCTCAAGAGGGCACAATTACTTTTGTTTGTAGAGTATAGGGACTAGCGGGGTCGGCTTTTATTTCCAAGTAGCTTTCGCCCGTAAATAATCCAGGGTTCTCTCTAATCACTTTCGTAATCGAGAGTGTTGGTCGTTTAGATTCGTTAGAGGAGAAAAATAATATAAATGGAATTAGATTTTAATAAAAACATGTTAATTATAGTACGTTACACAGTTCATCTATTTTTAAATACAATATATTACAGAGAAACACACAGTTATAATTTACTGTTATTAATATTATGTCTCTTACGTTATAATTAACTTACGGTTATTATTTTATTGTTGTTGTTGTTGTTGCTGCTTTTGCTGTTGTTACTATATGCTAACCTTGATAAATATATATAAGGTAGCATGAAAATTATATAATGGGAGACTAATTGATGCATTTTTATTTAGGACAACTTTATCCTCGCGTAGTACGTATTAATCTTCAGTAGCTGTGCAACAGTAACTGTAATATTGGTAATAAATAGTTAACATAGGGATAAATATTATGCTACTGCGGCAGTGTGCTTCCTGGATTCCGGATAAGGGGTTTTCGTCTAATTATCGGAACTATATCGACTAATATTCTACAAGACAGACCCCCCCCCCCCGTTTCTGCTATCCCAAATAATGTAGCTACTTAATGAAGTATCTCGTCAGTAAGCAGCAGTTATATTCGAAATGTACTGTTATTTTTTTACTTCTCTTTTATAAATCGTCGCGGGCGAGGGTTATGTGCAAATTTCCATCTCGTTTTTATTAAACACGAATGATCTATGCGCCCCGATTTGATTTCTCTAAAGTGGTAGTTCGAAGATAGAACATTATAAGTTACAACGAAATTGGAAGTGTAACACGTACAGGGTAAAACTATCTAGAAAGAATGAGTACAAAATCTGTTCCGTTCTGATGCATGTTTGATAGTAGAAATGTGTACCTTAATTTACATCTCACACATACACTTTGGCAAGAGCATCGGCTCCCGCGCTTGCTATGAAAGGTCGCGATGGATGAAATGCTACGTCTAAAATACTTTCGTCAAACTTCTTGCGATGTGCCGTTATCTCCTGAACACATGTCTTATTATCCATATTCCACAATCTTATACTGCAATCGTGACCTGAAAGCGAGACAGCGTGTATTGTCATTGCTCGTGACGCACCGAGGACGATGGGTGTACGATCGCCCGAATATAATTCTTACTAACTTCCTGAAAGTAAATATAAACCATGGGGGTCTACAGCGAGACTAGTAACTGCATCCAAATGAGCAACCATGGCGTGGGCGAGTGTAGCTGACCGATGATCGTAAAATCGAATGTGCCGATCTTCGTGCGCCGCGACAACCAGCGGTAATGTCGGATGCGCCACCACACGGTTCACGCCCTTTGTTTCGTTTGCTTCGAGGCGAGCCACGCTCTCGCCAGTTTCTGTATCGAATACCACGCAAGCCGCTTCGTAAGCTACAACCAATTTGTGTGGCTCGTCTCTTATGAAGTCCACTGAAGTTGGTATGCCATCTGCAAAAGAATTGCAATACACGGTAATTGCGTACGAAGTATTCACATTTGTCCAGCCGGTAATTTATTTAATACCAATAAAGATGTCACACCTTGTTCGGAGATATACGTATGGAGTAGCGGAGATTTACTTTGCGGGCTCCATAATTTCACGGTTCCATCAGCACTGATCGACAGCAATTGCGACCGAGGGTGATACATACTTAGTCCCCAAACTGCGTCTGTGTGTCCTTTTAATGTTTGACTGAGAACACTTGGCTCGTAAGAGTCGTAGGGATCTATATTAGCTGACGGGAGCGTCCAGCAATGAATCATACCGTCTAAACCGCCGCTGTAACATTGATTCCCTGTGCTACACATAGCTAAGCATAGCACAGGCCCAGTATGCGATCTGAACGTGTATAACGGTTCTACGTCTAACGAAGCTGACCTGAAATGAAAAGAATACGGTACAGAGATTCCCTTAGCGTTAAGGACAGGAGGGATTACCGATAGTCCTCCGAGTTCGGAGAGCTTACTTTTTGGCTGGCAATGTCTTATGAAGATTCCACAGCTTGAGTGTGTGATCATCGCTCGCAGTTATGAGAACAGCTTCTGTGGGATGGAAGACGAGAGCTCGAACAGCATCAAAATGAGATCGTAATGTGTATTTTGCGTTCCATGTTTTTCTGAAGGTTTCCTTCGTGGTTGTCACCATCTACATAATTTAATGACGGGTATTAAATTCATCGGATCGCAAAGATGTCGGTCGCGAATGTATACGATGCAACAACTTACATCGTATGATGTTTCTGCTTCATTGTTAACACATAATTGTTCTAACTCGCCCAATTCCAATGTAGAATCACCTTCCTTACTCGGGCGCCTCGGATCTTGCTGCAAACCTCTGTGTATCGCATCTGCAAAGTTTATCATTGCTTTCAGATACCATTTGAATTGTTTAATACAACTGTAGACGAGGTTAATACTAACTCCATTCATTCGAGTCTATTTCCAAATGGATAGAACCTGGCGGTGATTCTTCGCTTTCTGTGAGAAGATTTAATTCATTTAATACTTCCTCCGCTTCCGCGTCAACATCCTCTGTTATCAGGGTAGATGCCTAAAAGTAAGAACCGGGAAGAGTTTAATCGAAGACAGTATGCGACAGAACTCAATATGAGATAGATATTAATGTATAATAAGATAAAAAAATATTCATTACTTTATTCGATTTGGTGTCCATATTTGTATCAAAGGTGTCATCTTCTACGTCCCCTTCCTCCTCTTCCATATCCATGTCTGTGTTGGCCAGAAACTCAAAGTTCGCCATGACTGCTGCTTCTGTGTCTAATATCATTGCTTCTGCTACAGAAGACGGTTGCTGCTAGCATAAAGATTAAAGCATCGTTAATATTAGAAATGTTTCTGTACGATAGCAGCTATTCTCCTAGCAAGACGCGGCCATTGCCCGAAATGTTACAAACCAGAAGTACACGACGAAATGTAACAAAATAATGAAACACAAACGAAACTTATTTACCTCTACCTTTTTTCCCTGAGCTCTGCGGATGTTGTTTTCGTTCGCTTGTTTATTTGACGGTTCGTTACCATTTAACGCAGGAGTATTCATATCTTCCGAGTCCGTATTATTATTTAAACCAAGTAAAGATCTTACTCTGTTTGATCGTACATCTATTATAGTATCGGTGTATCCAATTTCTTGTAAGTATCTAAAGTAAGAATCACAGACGAGCCGTCAGCAATGATATACTCGACGGTTATTATCATTTGGAAAAGAGGCGTTTAGGGGCATTACGGTTTACTTACTGTCTCAAAATTTGCCGACCTTGCCTCCAACTGATGTTACTAACGGAAGTGAACGGAGCTTCCCCATCGCCGCCTCCTCCGACTTCGGAATTGGCGCAAGTACTACTACCTTCTTCGTAAACAGGAGGTTTTATGTCTCCTTGAATTACCAAATCAGTGCCATATTTTAGCTTGTGGTACCTTGCTCTGTAAGAGCGACGAAAATATTGCACATGTATTCAATACAGACATGTATTACTAGACGTAAGACGAACATCTCATTTCTGGCTGTAATTGAAGAAAAGATCTTACCGTTCCTGCTTAAGTGCATATTCTAACATTTTTATTCTTCTTACTAAATCATTTTTTAACTTTTCTTGACCTTTTCTTTCACCTTGTAAAAAAGCTATCCTAGCCTGCGAATAAATGTTATCAACCATTACAACTCCGCCCAAGCACGGTTACATAAAACTACGAGTTACAAAGAATATGTATAAAGAAGCATACGTAATACATTTTAAACATGAACATGTTCCTCGTAAGCAATTTCTACGTATCGCAGTGTAAGAGAATTCACGAGGCATCACGTTCCATGTAATGAAGCCTCGTGCAACAGCAATTTACACTTTTATCGTAACGCGTAAACAATTGCAATTTTTATCGCTACACAAGTTAATTATGTAAAACATAAAACGTCCAACCGTGTTACGTATTATCTACTGATGTAACTTGATACAACGCCAGGGTGGCACGTAGCGCATGCAGATTTTCATAGTTATAATACCGTAACAAAGAGATATTCCTGTAACGTACATTTTCATTGAAATTAAACTGCTTGTCTAATCGAATATGTCCACATAAACTGTATTAGCATATTTCTGTGCGGCTTCGAGTTAGTCGTGTTTTTTAGAAATGTTTCTGTCACATGACAGGTGAAGTGACAATAAGAGGGAGAGTAGTCCGAGGAAAGGTGCGGGCATAAGTTCGGAAAATCCCGCGGAGCAGATCGAAGTTTTACCTGGAATTCCGCCCTGTCAAGCTCCCATTGCGATCTCTCGAGCTCGAAGTGAGCCCATTCGTGCTGAATAAAGTGTAGAATGCCAGGGATAGAGTAGAGTGGTCTTTGATCCTTGGCATCGCCATTGCTACCGTTGTCACTGCCCTGTTTATTGTTCGTCAGTGAAACATTCGCACCACCGGATAACTGTCCATTGTGATTTTGAGATGTAGAACTGGAGTTATCCTCCATCGTGGAACCACAAAACTGGCTCGGCACCTTCATTTCATGACACGGCAGCCATTACAACAACTTTTCTTTCCTCTGGAGCCCAAAGAGTGCTCTCCCGTCGGATAATGTATTTCGATCGAGCTCGCGAAAAGAAGTAATTAATACGCATGCGGGCGTATTAGATTTCGATGGAACCGATATATTTTATAGGAAACGTTATCGTCCGCTACTTGTTTACGATACGATCCGACCGATTGTTCAACTATCACGGTGTAACAGGCAAATATTATTTCCCTCTTGGCATATCCTCGGGACCGTACTTGCTTCCACCATTCTCACAGAGTGTATTCAGGTATATTCCATCGATGCCTTACACCGGCTTTCTATGAGCGTCAGTTGTGCTCCGAAATTATTACAGATTAAATAGCTATTAATAATCCTTAATACATTATATAATACACGGATTCGTAAGAAATATCGCGGATCTTCCTTTGTTCTCCGAATCACTATGATATAAGTACTAATTCTATTGCTTCGTATATTAACGGCTGGAATTAGGAACTCAATTGACTAAAGAAGTTTAACAAACGCTTTTATATATAACGCATTTATCAATAGGAACAGTATGATAAACTCACGTTTATTGTGCTATTTATCGATAAGCTGCGTCTTTGATTCACTCTCGTTTGCAAGGCTGATTCTCAAGCGTTCCTGGGGTTTCGACAATCAATTTATAAACGTATAACAATAGACAATGCGATTTTACGTTAAACCATAAGAAATAATATGCCAATGGAATAATAATTTATAAATAACGTGCTATAAATATAAATATACCACTCAAAGGCATACGTTTTAGTTCTCAATGTGTCTTATATACGAAAATTGTTTTTACCAAGAGAAAATAGGCTTACATTTTATTAACAAACAAAATCTTGCATCTCATTGTGTTTTATTGTATATTTTGAAGTATCAACGGTGCAAAGATTTATAAAGAAACAGAGTCTCGTAAGTGGCGCCCTCTACGCAACTGAACCTCTTGAAGTCTTGACAGAATACACCCGTATCGCAAAAGATTATCATTCCGACTAGCATCATTAAAAGCACGACTTATTAATGAATATCTCTCCGAAGAAATAATATATTAATATATCTGCTGAATCTTTCGATTGAAAAAAAGTATGATATTTTCAGCAACGGTAATACATCAAATCAGATACGTCTACTTTTTGTGACTGTATTAGTAAACATCCCAGAAATAGTAATTCTTGCTTCATATTCCATTTGTTTTATATTTGTAATGTGTTATAACACATTAACATAGCCTCCTATTTTGTTGTTCCCTTGGATGAATTTCTTTTTGACTGTATATTACTTTTCTTTTACTCATAGACTGATACGTATTTGAAATATCTGGTATGATATCATATCAGAATATCTTTTGCCATGTTCCCCTTGCATAAACATGTGTATGGAATAAAATATAACATGGAAATGAAATCTGATTCTACTTAACTAGTACTGCGACACTTTGCATTCTCTTTCTATGATACATTTTCCCATTAGTATGAAACATTTTTGTATGGAATATATTAAATACAAAAAGATCAAGTTTGGTGTCAAAGATATTGGAAATTATGGAGTTGTCGCAAGTTAAAGCAAGAAGAGTATCACATTTATAGGTCACCATAAATGATGTACTACTCTACATGAATATATCTGGCTCTAATCTCAATTGTTTGCACGCATCATATATAGCTTCCTCAATTAATGTATCTTCAAAGTTTCGCTGTACATACTTGAAGCTACTTATTTGCAATTCTAACTGAGAATTTCTCAATTATTTGATTCTTGCGAGTTTTTTTGAGTTTTATAAAAATATTAATTATTTGTGGCAGATATGCTGAATTATGCTATTTTGATACTGTATTCCAAATTAGACTTTTAATCTTGACCTTGTGTTTGTTGATAAGCAATACATGGTAATTGCCTTACTGATAAAAACTTTAGAAAATACTACAAGGGCAATACAATGATTTTTTGCACACACGGAAAAAGAAAAAGTAGAAACGATACTTTCAAGAGCAGGGGAGAGTCTCTGAGCGTTGAAAAAAATACATCGTCGATAGTTGATCGATATGGATTTCGAGCAGCTGCGATTACTTCCGCGAAAATAGTGTATTTTGGTTTTGCAAGCGAGAGTATTTTGCATACTTCGGCTAATATTGTAAATCCTCAAAGTATTTTGCGTCACGGCGCATGCGTTGCTGAAATTTTCTGAGGTACGAACTACACTATCCTATGTAGGTCGATAATTCTAACATGCATTTTTCTAATGAAAGTCGAAATTAGAAACCTTCCGATTGCATATACACTTGGGGCATAAAACGGATCCAAAAATGCAGTTCCTTTTACACGAATTTCAGCTTTGAACAAAGGGATCGCGTATGCTAACGGTTAGGAGTAAAAGTGGCAACGTTGCTCGTCGCTTGTTTAGGTTGCGGCGTTGCAGATACTCGATGAACGGGTATCACAGTGTATCTTCGTTTCTGGCATTTGTCGCAAATATAACGTATTTTTGCAAAACGGAGAACATGTGCATCGTTGGAGACTATCTGCATTGTAACATAACGTAAGTTCATCAATCATATACGTACATGTCACGGCCCAGGTTTGGGTCACTCTGATTTCCTACTCTAAATCGTTATAAGATCTAAATCGTTACATATCTGCCAAAAATCGTGGGAGAAGTTGGCGTCAGAGTATTTGACGGTATAAACATTGGCAATGAGATCAACAAATTGATATTTTAACGTCTTCACTGAACCAAAGACGTTTGTTGTCACGTTTCATATATCTTCTTTCGATTTGGAGAGTGGCAAGAAAAAACAATATAAATATTTTGGTACTATTTACGTCATATACAAAAATTTGGGTCCTAAGGCCCAAACATAACGATCGAGGCCATTGCAGATGTCATACTATACATATGAAAAGCTGCCATTTTAGATATCATAAGTACGCCATTTTGTTGTACTCTAACACAAAATGAAAGCTAGCAACCTTGTATTTTTTATACACAAAACAAATAAAATTCGAATCGCAAAATTTTGTAACTGAAATCGAATAGAAACATTAAAAAAACGTTGGATGTTTTTATAAAAAATTGTACATTCAACGCGTTACATAACGTAACGGAGCGTAAAAAATGATTGTAAATAGTCTGAATATTCTTACAATATTTTTTGGAGCTATACGTTCAATTATATTTCGCGGTAATGGAATATTGGTAAAGGAAATTCCATTCACCAGGAGATATATTGATTGGAACTATTGAATGAAAATAATTTTTTAACAATACACACAATACTCTTCTGCGCATAAGCGGAATAGGACGCACATGAATATATAAGACATAAGCCGATAAATAGATCTGGGCACCCTAATTGATTACGCATAAGTAATAAAAGATGATATATTCGTAAATGAGCGTGCATAGAAAATTAAATATGATTGAAGAGAAAGAAATACCTTCTATAAAGCAACACTACTTTAGTCAAGTATCGGTAGATCAACGCTAAGGAAAAATATTTTCATCTCGTTATTGATAATTAATCGATGTGTTGTATACGCGAATTGCAATAACAGTCCCAATTATTCCGATCAGTTTCACAAATCGGAGATAATTCCGTGAAACTGATCGTTGCAATAAGTTATGACAGTTCTATGATAGTTCTCCCACTTAATGAACACAGCGTTGTATTACCAGTGTGACGCATGTTGACCGGTTTCGTCAGTAGTGCGGGAAGAAAAGGGGTGGGGCTTCCTATCAAACGTTCAATATAAGAGTGCTCGCAAATCATGAAATAGTATCTGCGAACACTTATTTCCATATGCTTTCAGAAACATTTTATTAAATAATCACACATAATACTTAATTGCCTAATTAATCGCGAAAGCTGTTTAATATCACTGCTTACAATTTCATTACGCATGGCACCCAAAAAATGAATACACCCGTAGAAAAATATTCAATAAATCGAATTTCGAAATATGTATTGATCTTTTAAATTTTCAATTGAATTTACAACTGTAATTTAAAGATAGAGTCGTAAAAAAAATGCATAACTAACAATACTAGAGAAAGTTCATATTTCATTACAGTAGTGTAAAGTATTAAGTATCGTTAAGTAGCGTAAGGTAGGACAGGAGTGGGGGAATCTTGAGCGTGACTTTTTTTTTCAACTGCTAGGGGCTACTTTAGCGTAGAATTAACGGGGGATATTTTTGTCAGAAACGTTTCTCTCTATCCGTGGAATATTCCCATCGGAGCTTTATTAGATTTCGTTTGTATTATTTTAGTAGGAATTAAATAGTTTTGCTGAGAACGAATTACGACGCCATATTGGAAGACTTCGTGTGCGGTCGTTGAATTTCGTGAGGACGCATGTCGGGGCCTATGTTCAGCAGTACTCGTTCAATAGACGAGACTATCGGGAATCCCGCTTTTCTCAACATAAACTTCTACACTTCAGATCGCATTGTTTTTTTTTCAAGTATTTTGGCGCGGTTACTGACTGCGATTACCTGTGTTGTGTACGCCTGCTCGATTCGATATTAAAGCGATTCTTCTTATTTGAAGTAAATCGTCGAACCTTTGTTACGCTGGTGAGATGAACCGTATCAACTGTTTGTGACAGGATGAATATTTCTTTTGGTGTATCATTGATACGAAGCCGTCGTATATTCTTAATAGCTTGAAAACAGCTGTAACATGCCTTTCTGCAAGAATACGGTGCGCATGTTACTTGAAATAGAGTAACAGTAGTTAAGAATATAGCTGCCATCCGCCATTTTTGTTAGTTGAGTACTTATGGGCCAGGGACGACACATGTTGGCGCGTCATCGAGGGGCCCACATTACATTGTCTCCCATTTACATTTCGAAACACTTAATTCTCTAGCATATACAATCGTGGTGATGATCGTGGTTAATGCTGCTTATGAATTCTGCACGTGAGTTATACGCTTAATGAAATAGTGACGCCGACTGGAAAACATTGATCCAGAGGAAATGTGTGCTCCTAATGCCTGTCCTTTTTTTTTTTTTAAATAAGTTCTTCCTTTCTGGGACTATTTGTTTAAATTTTAAAGTCATTAAAGATCGATCCTATGACTAATTCTTTATTGGTACAGTGTCCTGTCACTCGTGGAGCAAAATTATCGATTATAATTTTATGTTATGTTATGTTCGCAGCTACCAGAATGTAAAGATTGTACCGAAAATTTATTTTCAAATGTTCGTTCAATGCCTTAAACTACTTATCGCATATTACTGTATCATATTATGTTACATTACGTCTGTAAACTTAGAAAAATAAAAACTTATCACAAGTAAAAGTAAATGTTAACGACAATTTATTACTTCTAATTAATCGAAGAATTGATCGAGGACAAACTCAAGAGGCGCTATAATCACATATTTTAGTATACATACGACGAGCGTTGAAGAGATTAAAGCATAGTTAATTCAAATCTGATAATTCTTTACAGATCAGAGAATATTAAATTCTGAAGATAAATGTGACGTTCTACCGCGTGTCTCGTTTTTTCCACAATGGAGGCTCTAAGAACCGATACAGTGCACACTCCCGACGTTATGTGTTCATTGTCGCGGATTAATACACATCATATTGATGAAATATCGAAGGAAAAGGAAGACGAATTATTATACGGGGCTGGCGACGATGGAGATGAAGAAGATACGCTTTCGGATGACAGTATGCGTTTAAGATTATCCGACGATGATGAAATAGAGACGGAGGATGTTCTACCGCCTGCTCCAGAAAACGAGCAAACCGATTGTAAACCTGAAGATAGTGGTAAGCTTTCCGTTTTGTATACGATTATCAATTATCGAGTTCTCTTCTATTCTTTAGAACTTACGTATACATTCTTGTACATTTTTTGAACAGCAGAAGTGACATCTGGAGAAAGTAGAGGTGCGCAAGCTTCTACTATTCAAGAAAGCAATTTAACAGAGAATGACACAACTGCGGGGGAAGTAAACGAAGAGGAACATTGTTCAGGTAATGTTTCCATGGATGACACAATAGTACATGACCGTGAAAGGGATACCAAAAGGAATGACTACGGACCCTGTAGGCAGCCACCAGGTAACATGCCTCGTTATCCGTGGCTAAATTTTGACTGCCAATGGAGGTTCCCGAATGGCCCACGTTATCGCCCGTACCGTAGTATCAATCACCTCCCTTATACCACAGAACCTTATTTGATACCTAGGGGGCATTATAGACCTCGGTTATACAATTATAATCACAGATTTCACGGTACATTTCTTCCTTTCGAGCGAGGAAGAGGCGGCGGAAAGTTCAATTCGTATAATAGCCCGATGTATGATAATAGACAGCAGAATAAACCTTGCACACCCGCCGCTACAAGAAAACCCCACGAATCTGACCAACATTTTGTGTCTCCTTCAACTACAAACATATCTTCGGAAACTGTGTCCGACAGTAGCGTCAAAGAGATGAACGTTGATACTAGCGAAAATGTTGACAAAAACGACGCACCGGATAGTAGCTGTTCGACTAGAGATGTAAAGAATGACAGCTACGTAAACGTGGAAGATACACAGGCTGAAGACTTTGGCGAAGGAAGTCTCACAAGTGATGCTTGCGTAGACGATTCTTTGGAACCACAGGAGAAACTAAAATCTGTGGAAGAGAATTCAGAAACAGTATCACTATTGAACGAAGCCGATTGCGAAGGTATTACAACTATTGAAAATAATACTTTTAATGAGGACGCCCGTGAAAAGATCGAGACTCCATCAATGAACCCTGACGATGTTAACGCGGAAACGAATAACGATACGACTGATGGAAATGTTGTAGAATATGGTAGCAACGTTCCACAAACACCTAAGGATACCAAGATTTTAGAAAAATTATTGACTGAAGAGACAACGGAGAAATCCGACAAAGCCAAGTCTGCGGAATGTATTGAAAAGAGCGACAAGAGTAGCGAGAAGCAGAATGAAACGGCTGCGACTGATATGGATACAACTGAAAGCGAACAGGTTGAAGAGAATCAGAAATCAGAGGACAAACTTGGTGCGAGCGAGCAGGCTGCGCAAGCAAATCAAAGGATAGAAGTAGCCGAAGACAATTGCGAAGTGGTTACAGATAATCTAACGGAGGAAAAGATAACGAGCAACGAAGTGGTAGTAGATGAAGAATTAACGGATCACAACGTAGAACAAACTTCTGGAAATAAGGAGGAAGGTGTCACTGTACAAAATACGAAATCAAACGAGGATAATGAAAATAATGTCCTTAAGGGGGATGATGTAAATGAATTAAGAAATAGCGAACACGATAAAGAAATTAATGTAATAGAAAATGATGCACTACTTGGATCAGTTGCTAATAGCGAAAAATGTGATAACGACCAATTAAATGATTGTGATAATAGTACAAATTCCACTAAATTAATTAAAGTAATTGTTCCCGAAGATCAGTTGGCCACGCCTAAAATTGATCTTCAGGAGCAAGACAATGATCCCATTATCGAAACTGTAGAGTCAACAGAAAGCGAATGTTTGGTGGTAAATTCTGATAATAAGGCATCAGAATCAACCGGGAACGTTGGGTCTGCATTGGACGAAAGCAATTTGTCTAGCGGCAAATCGCAAAACGATTTATTAGGTCTTGTTACCGATGTAAAAGGCAATAAAGGTGATAATGATAAAAACGTAGTTGAAGTTACAGTAGCTACTCAAAGAAGGAGAAGGCGAACAAAAAAAATGATCGCTGCAGCACAAGAAGCTGCTTGTGAAGAAGATAAGCAAGGTAGGGCATACTTTGTGTCGTTGAAGTTAAATAAGAGCGATTATGTTATTAGCTTCTCTAACAATTACAGGGTGCAATAAGGTTTTGTATTAAGTTGTTACGTAGACATTATATATTATTACAAAGTATGGCTTTGGGAACTAATGCATTCCCAAACACTTATTCTTTAAACTATGTTCTGCACTTCAACTTGCACTTAATTCTATTGTATTTTATTCTAAGTTAAATTAATTACAGCCTTCTATTATGGTTTATGAGTACCTTTGCATGAAAAAAATGGAATAGCTTACACTTTTAGAAAAGTATACGAGTACTTGACTATATAAAATTGTAAGGATCTTCAAAATTCATTTTTTTTGTTCACACTTCTTCCGATTGGAAGGAAATCATAGTTACGACAATGGGCAAATTTGAATTCTTTATTCCAGCATGTTCTTCTGCATACAAAATTTCGGGATATTTTCGAAAGATGTTTAGTTTTTAACGTATTCGTCTTTCAGTAAAGCATGTATATTCGCCGATATTACAAGTTTTGGGGCTTTTATTACAATACGTTGTTACAGTTAGAGACAGCGGAAGACAGAAGAGAAGAACAGCCAAGAATGCAGAAGAAATAATAAGAAAGAAATTTCTTAATCACGATAGCGATCTAGAATCAAGCGATGGCTCGGAGAAGTTTGTAATTGTAAATCATAAAATGAATCAAGACGCGCGATCTTTATCTCCGCCGTCTTTGAAACGGAATTGTCCCGATACCGATAACGCGATTATGAACGGTAGTATTAAGAAGGTGAAAGTGAATTCTGAAACGCTGTCGGATGATTTGGCAACGAAAGAAAACAATGCGCAGAACATTAAAAAGCTAGACTATGTTCGTAAGTTTTTCCAACGGGATCTCAAAGAAAAGCTGCCAAAATTGAAACAAGAAGTACGTTAAGGATACACGCGTTTTAGAAGAACACATAGATCAAGCAAATTCAATGTTAATCGAAACTAATTAATCTGTTTAAGGAATTAGAAGAGCTTCTTATACAAAAGATTGTTGAAACGATCACGATGCGCGGTGAGATTGGCAAGCTGAGAGAACAAGCACGTATATCGGAGAGGAATCAAGAAGTGACGCGTGCGAAGTGCCAGCAGTTATCGAAGCAAATCAAAGACTTCGAAATGGTCTTAATTCGCAATGCCGCGGATCGGCGAGCAAACAACGATAAGCCTACCCCACCGATCAAGATCAATCGATCTGTTGGATTACAAGTTAATTTCATAACAGTACGTACCAACGATTACGCTCTTGAAACTTTACACAACTTAACGCTACATTTATATCGCATTACTGTCATTTAGGATCATGGAATGCAGAATTTACGACAACTGCAACAAAATACTAGTTTGAAGTCGTTACAAGTTTCAAACGGCAGTAACAATAACTCGCCAAATATTTCCACCACTGAGGTAAACATTGCGTCAAGTCCGAGAAGAGGGATTAAAGTACGATCTCCCAGGCGAGCTGAATCAGTCGGCGGACAGATTCCTGTGGTCCCGCAGAATCACACACAATCTCCGACAATTTTACCTAATATAACCCCTGCGGCTTTGGTTGTCGCTAAACCTATTGATGCTCAGCATACCGTGACATTACCCAATCAATCTAATATTCAACAGATAATGTCAAGCGTGAGTATTCTAAAGTTTCTTTGCTGCTGTGTCGTGCATAAATGAATATACCCTTAATTATTACAGCCGCAGGCGCAACCGCAACAGCCACCGCAAGCTATAGTTTTAAACGGCAAGTTCTCGAATAAAATGAATCTTCAAGCTAATACTGCGAATGCTGCCAAGTCGAGGGCAAACGATCTGATCGATCTCACGGACGAAGAGGAGAAAAGTAAAGGTACGCGAGATTTTCTAGAATGTACTAAGGAAAGAGAATGTACTGAGGAAAGCCTTGAAATTTGCAGCTGCCGTCAGTGTACCGGTCGTTACAACTACAGTGACCGATCAACAAATAAATTTAGCGCAGAAAACTACGCAGCCATGCTTCCAAAGGGTAATCCAAGCAATGCCTGGAGGGAACGTAGCTATAACAACTCAACCTCCTAGTATAAGAGTGGTGCAACCTGCTAGCCAACCGACACCTACTGCCTTAGTGGTGGGTAAAATGATAAACTTGAGGCATTCGTGATCGAAACCATTTACATGTAACTGTTCTTTTGTTGTTGCTTTTTTTTAGAATAATATGAACGCTCCTCGATTGGCGTACGTGATGCAGAGTGGCGTGGGCCCGACTAGGCAATTACTAATAGCACCGAATACCAATCAGGTAAAGTGATGATTTACTGATGCTTTTATTAAAACGACTTTCAGACATTAAGGGGACCTTCCGGTCTAGAGCACCAAAAAATAGGTGATCTTTAGGAATTAATCAAAGGAAAATTACTATATATAATTTAATGCGACTTTTGCATTGTATTAAGGATGTCTTAAATTATAGAAATATATTTTTTGTTTTATAATTAATCATTGGAGACGGCACTGGAGAGTCGTTAAAATCAAGGCGTCAAAAAATTAATCCAAATCGGTGGGACCTGTATCTCCAAAAGTTATTATCCGATTCGACTGAAACTTTCTTATTTTGAAGAATATACTTCTGGCTGGAGAGGAAACCAGAAAAAAATTACAAAATTACATTTTTTAGAAAATAACGACACTTGAAGTTTGAAATCACTTTTTCCCTATATTTTTCGTTCTTTCGACACCTTTGAAAATTATACATTTTCAATTTGATGTAATTTTTTCTGGTATCCCCCCTAGCCAGAACTATATTCTTCAAAATAAAAAAGTTTCAGTCGAATCGGATAATAACTTTTGGAGATACAGGTCCCACCGTTTTGAGAGCACTGTTTCGAGAAAAACGATGTTTAAAGTTTTACGTGAGCGCTGAGTGGCCGGTTGTTGCCCATGCATTTGCCGCTACTCAAATGCCTATAACTTCGGGAATTTTACGAATTTCAACAAATCCTTTTAAACACGTATTCCTAAAAGATTGAACTTTCGAAAAATGAAATAAATAAAAAAAATCGACTTTTCGACCAGAAGGTCCCCTTAATTGCGCCTTGTTGGGCCGAGAAATAGGTAATTCTTTGTGAATTTTTTCTACAAAAACGGTTCGACAAATTAATTTGAGGTTTGGCAGGCTGTTTTATTGTATCTTGAACTATTGTTCTGAATTTTTGTGTCCCAGTGAAAAAAAAACTGGCTTTGACGAAAAGTACTGTAACGTTTATCCGAACCACAAAAAGGAAAAGAGATTCTTAATCTATATGAATGTGGCTATCGGTGGTAGTAGATTTATGACCGTATCTGTTACCGTTCCTTTTTTATTTAAAGAAGTTTTCCCGATTTTGGGGCAAACCTGTTTCAGACACAAATCAGGACGCTTCGTCTTCTTCAAAAGGCTGCCATTTTAACATTTTTTTATTTCTTTTAACGCATCTACTACCACCGATAGCCACATTCGTATAGATTAAGAATCTCTTTTCCTTTTTCTGTTTCGGATAACCCTTGCAGTACTTTTCGTCAACGCCAACACCACCCGATTATATTTCAACGCTCCCCGTGTATCTCCCATGTTTTTTTTTTCACTGTCACACCAAAATTCAGAACAATAGTTCAAGATACACTGAAACAGCCTGTCAAACTTCAAATTAATTTGTCGAACCGTTTTTGTACAAAAAATTCACAAAGAGTTACCTATTTTTCAGCCCAGCAAGGCGCAATCATCCCCCCTTAAGCGCATGCGATTGTTTCTCAGGCTAAAACAAAAATTCGTAATTACAGATGCGGCCAGTGACTTCGTGTACCAGAGCCTCATTCTCCACTCTAACGTATAAAACCGGTATGTAATTATTCCAAAGCAGATAGCATAATAGATGATCATTGGCGTAGCTAGGTTTTTTGTTTGGGGGGGCAGGTCCCATCTTCTCCCTCCCTCTCTCGCGCTCTCTCTTCTTTTTATAGGTAGAGGAAATCTTTATATACATACACATTTTATAACAATCATTTACCTACATATTTATTTAACACTTAAACACAGAGTAAACGGAATAAAAAGTTATTCATTATTTAATCTCGGGAAATGTAAACAACATTTTTAAAAACAAAGAACAGTAGCAAAAAAATTGTGATTTGTTAAAAGCAAGAGCATACCATGTATACCTATAGGGTAATTTTATACAAGCTTTGATTTGCGGTGTTTTTCTAAAAAAATATTTAGCACCTGTTGTGCTGTTACATTGGTTTTGATCATTTCGTTTTCGATGTTTAGGAGTACCATATTCGAAAACCTCTCCTGGAGCATAGTTGTTCTTAACCACGTTCTAACGCGACGCATAGTGGAAAAACTCCTTTCACAGCTGGCCGAGCCTACAGGAAGACTAGTAGCTGTTTGCAGCAATTTGTATAATTTGGTGCAATAGTCTTTATTAATTTCTGTTTTCAGACTTTTTAAATTTATTTCAATATTCTTGTTCTGCAACATATTTTTTTATTATTATCGTTTCAGCCTGTAAGGTGGAAATGTCTACATTTAAAACACGTTTATAATTTGCTACGAAAGCCTCTCCGCCTTACAGGTCAAACTTTATAAATGAGTCAACTGACTGTGACGCGAGTAGATTTTCAAAACAATTTTTGAAGTATAGTGATAATATTGTCCATCACTTGAGTATAAATATTTATTTTCCAATATTCGGAAGGCTTTGTATCTGATGGCAAGTCCATCAAATTACATTCACCTAAATAGAGTTCACTCTATCACGAAGTCATTCATTCTCTTCGGTTGTCTTTTCCTTTTCGAGACTCGAGTTGGTTCCAAAGAAATGTCGTGTTCTGCGAATTCCTCGATGTCACTCCAAAGGCCATCGAATTAGTTTCTGCTTTCCTCGAAACAAGTTATAGTACCCGTTATTATGTCACTCGCTCGACCAAGAGGTTGCATTTTTACTTTGGAAGCAGGGTCGTCTTAACAAATTCGAGCGCCCTGGGCTAAAAAATTTTGGCGCCCTAGCCCCCAAGGGTGTAATTTCTTCGCAATCGGTGCAAGGCAGTACATCGCAACCCCGGGTCTCCACCAAGACAAACACGAACAAAACCAATGCCCGCGAACGCCCCCGCCCGAAATTTTTGTCTCCAAAATTGAAGGGAAAAAAGCATTTCAACATATTTGATTCTTAAGCGCCCTTGGATCACGGGCGCCCCTGGACTATAGCCCATTTAACCCATTGGTAAAGGCAGCCCTGTATGGATAGAACACTGAGTGAAACACAAATGCACACACAATAAAATCTGGTTTCGTGATGCAACACTCAGTATACCACGTGCCTCCACAGAGTTCTTGTCTTGAGCCTGGCTGAGTTCTTCTTCCAAAACGTTTTTAGTTGCATTATAATTAGACAATATAGCTTTGCAGTTTTTATAACGACAACTCCATCTTGTATTACTCAAACTTCCGATTTCACAGCCGGATTTGATACCAAGAGCGTCATGAACTTTCCTAAGCTGGACATGATTACCGGCTTGCGAGAAATGTATATGTAAAGCTTCAAGCGTAGTGAAAAAGGCCATTCCTGATGAAACGTTTACACATGAATCGACAACAACTGAACTTCATTGAATTTCATTCGTGGCGCGCAAGTTCGCGATTGCTACAGATTGATGTTACTGGATTGTTAGTCACAGTAGAATGTTAGAATTAAGCAGCTTAATTCTAACAGTTTTAATTCATAATTTAACGTAACAAGAACATTATTGTATTTTTATTTATTTAATTACACTGCATGTAGCCTTTCGGCCCAAATATTTGTTTCTTATAAGATAGGATTTTACGAACAGACGATTTTTTTTTTACTTATTTCGATATTTCCTAGGAAGGGGCCACTCCGCGTTTTGGGGGGGGAGGCGGACCCACCCGGCCCTTTAACTAGTTACGCCAATGTAGATGATTAATATTGGGGATGGGTTCGAAGCTAATTTTTAAATTCTCGAAACTCAATCCGAAAGTTTAAGGCTTCGAAACTCTCGAAACTTTCTTGGGTTTCGAGGTTTCGACGCTTCGAGAAACCCATCCCTAATTAATATAAAAGATAATACAATTAACGAACGTAATTAATTCGAGCAGGAATATCGACAGTTGCGAACGGAACTGTTAGAGTTCTAACAACATCGGCCACTTCGAATGTACAATTCAACAAGGTATCGTATCTTCTACAAGTAATCGTTATTTCTTTGCTTAACTGCGTATATTATATACTTTCGTTATACTTCTTTCAGCACCCTGCACCTTTACCGGACACACGAAGTTACGCTGTGAATCCTCTTTGGAAACTTCCGCCACCAGCTCCGTCACTGAAAATTTCTAAGGTTGCGAATGGTACGAAACAACTACAATTAAATAACGTATAAATAAGTATGCACGACAAAGTTGAGAAAACTGCAAAGATAAAACGTTCATTGTTATTGCGCAGGCATAGTACTGTCCTGGAATATGATTCTATCTGAGAAACATGCGGACATTGCTAGTTACCAATTGTACGCGTACCAAGAAGTTGCTGGTATTCCGCCTAGTACGTTATTGTGGAAGAAAGTGGGGGATGTTCGTGCTTTACCGCTCCCTATGGCATGCACGCTTACACAGGTAAATGTTAATAATCATTATTTAACCATCACTATGAATTATATAGTCGGCGCTGTTAATACGGACACCTTCTTTCCACAGTTTTCCGAAGGCAATAATTATTACTTCGCAGTTCGAGCGGTTGACACACATTCCCGAAAAGGACAGTATAGTACTCCCGGCAATATTTCTTTATAAAAATATACGACTGATATTAAGTTATTATTTTAATCTTATTTCCAACGCACAGTTACAATATAACAAGTCATGACTCGTGTGCAACCAACTCCTTGCAGTCTTCTAAATTATCATTTAATCTATCACGCCTCCCGCCCATTTCCATGTAAAGTACATTTAACGAAAATTACAGGAGTACTTGTAATCATCGAAGTATGTTGTATAGAGTACGCATACGAATGAATTTGTTGTACGGTAGTAAGTATTTGTTTAATTATAAGTAATTATTGTTCACACAATTGCTGGCATCTACGATACCACTGTAGCCAATATACTTCTGCTCTTCTTTTTTTATACGCCTCGTAATTTATAAAATCAAAAAAAAAAATACAAATATCAATTCTGACAATGTGTAGTCTACATTTTGTCGTTGCTGTTATAAAATTGCAATACAAGACTTTCATACACTTTTCGTGCCATATTTCGTAAAAATATTATTTGTATGTCACCCGGTGGTTTACGATGATTGATTGTGAAACGTTTTAAAATATTGTATATTTCAGTTTGGGCATACGAATGCAAATGGCAGAAATTCCATATCTGTAGAAAAAGCAGGCAAGATATTCTAGTCAAAAAAAAAAGAAAAAAAAGAGTTTCCCTTAGCAATCATTTTGATATTCACGTTTCGCGGAGACTGTTGCAATTGAAGACAACTATACAAGTGCTTAAAAGTTTGATACTGATATTATTAGTCACTGAAGGTGTTCATAAATATTGCTTCCTTATAATTACACATTAAATAACTCCGACTATTATTTCTCCATTAAATTTAATTTACTCTCTCATTGTTATTTCGCGGACAAGTATTGCTGATACATTATTTGCTCAATTTTGATACAATTGTAATAAATTTTGGATGTTAAACGATAATGTACTCCATAAATTTGAATTACATAGAGAAAGGCCACAAATAGGCCGCGTCTGTAAATATCAATGTCTTGTATATGTTCTGACCTTTAACATTTACAATCAGAATGTATATAATCGATAGCATAACAATCTAACACATTTATCTTTAAGTTTCACTCATTCTTGTGTGATAAAATGTATAATAAAGTGATTGTTCATTTTTTACGTAAATATGTAATGAACAACTCCTAAGACCTTTTTCAATTATTACATAGAAGGAATAAGCTTTACAGAAATTACATCGATATATTAGCTGCTTTAATTAATTTGTAGTAAAATATTAAATTAGCATTATTTTTCATACTTCCATCATGTTCACACTGGCAAGAGAAGATCCCGAAGCCGGAAATTGTAAAAATTCTGAAATTTTGTGAATGTGTAGGGGATTTCCTCTTGATTACAACGCAATTTTTATTTGCTGCCCAAATTTACTCTAAGTGGGTGTAATTGACCCCTGAAAATTTGGTTATTTTCCGATTTTCTGTTATAACTCGTGAACTGCAAAATAATTGTTTTACCAAATGATAGATTTCATTAAAACACGTAACTTTTGTCTTGAAACTTTTTTTCTATCTCTTACAGTTCGCGAATTATAACACAGAATAGGAAAATAATCGAATTTTCAGGGCTCAATTTCAATCCCCTCGAGTGATTTTGGGCAGGAAACAAGAATTGCGTTGTAATCATGAGGAAACCCCCTACATATTCACAAAGTTTCAGAATTTTTTGAATTTCCGGGTTCGGGATCTTCCCTTGTGAGAACTTATAGAAACTTAGTAAACATTCTAAAGTTAGTGCTAACACCAAGATCTGTAGCACAATGTTAAATACTTTAGAACTCTTCAGCTCCGCTTGTTTTACGAAATCATTTGTCAAATTCGATTTCTGCCGCGAAATGCGAGGAAGAACAAAAAAAAAAGGAAATGTTAAGCGCGCAATATGTTATTAATGCCCGTTTAAATTAAACTTCCCGCTCTTCTGTGCATAAATTTTCATCAAGTAACTGGAATGTCAAGTTCTGTGAGTTTTCTTATAGCGCATACGTATATGCATATGGAGTGTATACCTTAATTTCCGTCGTAATTAATTACGGAACCGCAATGTGCAAAGCGAACATGAACCATGAATTGGTGAGGAACTTTAAACTGTTTTTCGATACCATTAGACAGGAATAATGATTGAATTTAGTTCGCCATTCGCATAGAAATTCTACAACATCGAGGTCTCGTGAAAATGTAATTGTTAAAACGTCTGTTGTACCGATGTGTTTATAGAAGAAAACAAGAATATCACATTATTAAAGGGAGAACTAGAATTATAAAAACATTTGAAAAATTCATCGTGTTGTCTTTAAACCCGTTACCTATATACACACATCGTACATACACAGTAAAGATCGGCTAGAAAATAACCAACGAGTAATATTTTCCCAATTTGAAATTGCTACTCACTGTTATCGTCAACGAGGACGCGAAATTGCGATAGAAATGTTATACCAAGAATTTATTGGCGCTCGAAATGCTGGGCCCGATGAAATTCCTAATTCCGTGCGGTACGATATTTTGTCACTGCTTCTTGTGTTCTTCGTGCGCGTTAAGTGAGTCACAAGAATGCAATGTTATGTTAAGCACAAACAGTTGCAATTTTTGTGAAGATATCACAGCAGGAACGCGGCGATAATCTTTGTTCCTCGACACTGTGAGAAAAAGTGCCAGCAAGTGGGGGCGGAGGTGGTTAGTCGGTAATTTGTGTACACTGTTAGCTGTAGTTTTGTGACAGAGAATGCAGAATGTGAAAAGCCCGTGAAATTGGAGGAGGATCGTGAAATCGTGAAATTAACCGAATGGAATGATCATACGTTCACAGGAGTTTGAGCTGTTCAAGGTGTCAATGGATGCGCATTCACTGGAATAATGAATATGCGCGGAATATTACGTAGCAATTTTCTTACTTTCGCGACATATCTCGGACTGACATACACAACATAAATATCGCCCAAAGGCAGCGATATTCCTCCGACCGTGTCGCCTGTGACTTACGATCCAGTTCGAAGAGATTCTTTGTGCATTACAATTTGGCTATTATTCTACCACTTCGGCGAGCTGTCGTGGATCAGAAGTTTTTCTGAGATTAAGGAAAAAGGTTTCGCGTATCAGCAGATCCGTATTAAAATGCGAATATTCTGCGAGCGCGTGGTGTCACGACTTTTTATTAGGAATCGATATTCATTCTAATTAGTAATTACCTTGAGAACGTACGGAGCAGAGCTTGGGAGTTACAAGCAAGAGAGAGAATGAAATATGACAAGTGTCGTGAAGCTGTGCCAGTATGAATGGCCTCGAATATGCAGCGGCGAATATTTTATGGGTGTGACATCGTCAGTTCTCATGATTTACACGCATTTCAAATTACATGGCAAGCGCCGCTGCGAGCTGTACCCAAGGATTCAGTGAGCGCAGCCCTTGTCCAGAACTGGTAGCGAAATCTACATCGATAATCAGGGGATGCCCAGCCTACACTCGCTCGTCGTACGACGGGCCCCGCTAATGGACATGGGTACTGCCACCAGCTCCGTAACATCGGTCAATCCCTCTACCAAGATTGCCGCGAACCAGAAGAAAGCTGACAAGTCCAATAAGCTGAGCGGAGTCAGATTACCTTTGCTGCGCAAAGAGACCAGCGTCGTTAATCTTTCTCTAACCGAGAGGACCGCGCTGGGGAAACGTGTGGACGCACCTCTGCTTAGACCCGAAAGTAGCGCAAGCTTGGAAGCTCGTGGTAGTAGCTGGCTGAGCCTGGACCCGGGGGTACTGCGAAAATGCGAGACCGCAGTGGGTTTGAGTACGTCTGCGCTGGAAGGCAGACCTATAAATCGCAGCAGAGTCTGCTCTCGATGCTCCAGCTTGCTGTCGCTGGCGTCTAGCTCTCGCTACAGTTTAGCAGCAGGCAACTTTGTCCCTGCGGGCTCCCAGCAAACACTTGGGCGCATTTTCTGTAAATTATGTCTTGTTGATACTTCTCTTTCCAAAACGTTTAAAATAGAAGGCTGTGGTTGTTCCTATTGTAAAGATGTATGTGTAAATTCGTGGTTTAGCATGCTCCCGAGAAACTGCCGCAGGAATTATAATGCTTATCTTACCGTTTCAGTGTATGAAAGAATATGTTGAATTCGAAATCGAGGAAGGCGCGTATGAAATTAGTTGCCCCGATGCGCAATGCGAACGCGGCGCGATACTCTCGATGAAAGAAATAGAAAGTCTCATTGGTCCCGAGCTTCTGGAAAAGCATCACAAATATCGTTTAAATAGAGGTGTGTAAATTCTAATAAATGTCAGAGTTCTAACTTATCGACGTTGTCATCGAATGTAATAACTTAATCTTCGATGTGCAGATGTATCTATGGACAAAGCACGTGCTTGGTGCCCTCGTGCAGGTTGTGAAACAATTTGTTCAGTAAACACTACTGGATCGAACGGAGCTGCGATCGGACCTGTCCATTGCCCCAACTGCTCTACAGACTTTTGTTCGATATGTAGAGAATCCTGGCACAGCGGCCCTTGTTCCGATCATTCGCTTGGCATACCATTCGATGGCGACGACATCAAATGCTGCCCTATGTGTTCCGTACCTATCGAAAGGGACGAAGGATGTGCTCAAATGATGTGCAAGAGATGCAGACACGTGTTTTGCTGGTACTGCTTAGCTTCTTTAGATGTAAGTATGATTATTCAAAGGGTCATTCCACGGAAAGTCGGACACTTTTCGGAGTAACATTTCGGATTTTGGTGCAACTTGGATATGTTGCAGTCTTTAGGGATATATAAACATATCTCGAAAGATTTTTCAAAATGTAAAACATTGTGGATGTTACAGCTTTTTGAAATATAGTGTTTACTTTTTTTTCTCCAAAAATTGTAACTGTTGAACTAACTGATAAAAATGACCTTTTGGGTGCTTACAGTGGAGATATAAGAGTACCTAATTTTCATTATTTTTCCAAATGTTTAAAAAGGGGCCTTCAATTATAAAATTGCATCTGTTAAGAACAATTGCTAAATAAATGGCCAAATATTCGTTTTTATTAAGTGAAATAATTTTTATTAGGTACTCTTATATCTCCACTGTAAGCACCCAAAAGGTCATTTTTATCAGTTTGTTAGTTCAACAGTTACAATTTTTTGAGAAAAAAAGTGAACACTATATTTCAAAAAGCTGTAACATCCACAATTTTTTATATTTTGAAAAATCTTTCGAGATATGTTTATATATCCCTAAAGACTACAACATATTCAAGTTGCACCAAAATCCGAAATGTTACTCCGAAAAGTGTCCGACTTCGCGCGGAATGGCCCCAAAGTAATAGCAACGTTAATGCTATTAATCACCTTCAAATCCCGTAATTCTATTTGTATTGCAGGACGACTTTTTATTGCGACATTATGACAAAGGACCGTGTAAAAATAAATTGGGTCACTCGCGTGCATCGGTTATTTGGCATAGAACGCAAGTTATCGGGATCTTTGCTGGTTTCGGATTACTCTTGCTCATAGCGTCGCCGTTACTTTTACTGGCTGCGCCTTGCATTGTCTGCTGTAAATGTCGCGTGTGTGGTTCGTCTAGACTTGAACAAGAAGAAGGTGATACTGCGACGTAGGAACTTTTAAAAGTCTTTCAATATTCCTATCGTTTCTTTCCAGTATGATAAACAATTAAATTAGATTATTTAATGTGCGGATACAATTGGCGACTTATATAGATATACATTGAACCTAGAGCATCGTACGCTATATTACAAGGGAGTGTGCAAGATGTAATGTCCATGTCTTACGCATACACAATTACGAATAATAAAGACAGTTTTATCTTTGTGAGAAGGGGTTAACTACTCTATTTTATGTTATCTAAGGAAGCTACTTGTAATCAAAAGGGTATTTTGACTGTGTTGAGGTATTGTAAATCTTTGAATCTAAAGAGGTGTATTTTTCATGTGTTTGTATATATTTATAGTACGATTATTTTAACGTAGGAAACAACAACTACCGAAAGCTACTTAATACATAACGGCTTCTTGCCAGTTATAATTTAATGAATAGCGAAGCTTGTTTTTTTTTTATCGGTACCAGGCATTAATAACACCTACATATAAACGTGTCTAATATACCAAATCATAAATACTCATGATCCTTGTTCGCATCATTCCGAAAAATTATTTACATTGCATTGGATGTACTGCCATAATTCAAAATCTACCTGCATTAATTTTTTTTTTCTCTTAAGAATTATATGCCAAATGACGGTTCGATTTTGTTTTTATAAACACACGCGATTGGCTTTCCACGTATGTTTTGTGTACCACAATCTTTAACAATACTCAGCATTATTTTTATGTGCGTGTAATGATCATTCGTTGTGCCCGAAATAAAATTTTCATGAGTATACACGTTTGAAGGATCGAATAATAATTAAACAATGTATATCTATATGTACGTCCTTCCTGGATTCAATAGAGCCGAGATACGTCTTTATTGGAGAATCGTTGAACTATTGGTTGTGTTGCACAACTTCTTTTGTAATTATGTATTTGCAAGCGCTCCTCTGTTTAGATTGCAGAATTAATCACGTGTATATCATATGTACATTATTATAGATCCGTATGGATAATTAAGTGGCGTATACGTTCCACCGAATTTGCGAGAAATCTCAAATTTAGAGTATCTGTAAAGTTCCATTGATAATGTATACTTAATATATTTACAGTTAACGATACACTTAGAAATACGATATCTTGATTTAAAGGGATGGACACTGTTCTGTACATGTTGTGGTGCTGTCGAAATTCAATTTTTCGAATTCACAATAGAACGTAGGCGACAAATAGCGAAGCAGCGGTGTGTTAATAATGCATAAATGAATAAAATATAGATCATTACGAAATGTATTGCAGGCCACTCGATTTCTATCAGATTTAATTGTAAATTAGTTCTACACTGCTCTTGATAAAGTACGTCTCTTTACACGATGGTCACATCTTAATAAATTTACCCCGCAATTGGTGTTGCAGCGTGAAAATAATTTGTTTTCGTTTTTAGATGTCTATACGCAAGCGCTGCGCGCATTCACGCGTATAAATCGACAGTAATCTAATCGAATAATATGATTAATAAGGTATTTTCTCTACAATGAAGCAGCGAACGAAAGATTAAATTATTGCAAGCCAGGCAGGTTTCTGAATAAACATCTCTCGATCTTCTTGTATTGCTGATTATAAGTGTATGTAAATAAAAGCATATATTTATATATAAGTATACATACCGCCGGGATGTATATGTATGTATTTATATATACTTACCCACGTATATTTATTCACGCACGCGCCCATCTGATTGCTGCACACATACAACATGTACATGTAAATACCTGTATTCGCGTAATTGGTGCAACTACACATGGGAGTCATTGCAACTCGCGCATCGTATGAAATAGAATTGTAACGGATTAAAAAGTTTATGATAGACTATTAAGGTAACAAGTCATTCGCTATTAACTAGTTGTACGTTATCATATTGTCCTTTTTTTTGTTGGTACGTTTTTTACCGCAGTACGATTATGTCCATTTTGGTTTTGTATCACTTTGTTAATACAATGCAAGTACGATACGTTTATGTTATGTTCTGTGAACGTCACGAATTCGTTGTAATAAAGTCGATCCCAACGTTGGATAATTGTAAGAACGTGGACACGAGATAATTGGAATTTAGACAAATCCGTAGCACACAGAAGTTTTACATTATTTCTCAAGATTGTTGCCCGATATCTAACGTATCGGCGATATACAGTAAGTTGTATACGTGCCTAAAATTTCATAAAAATCGGTTAACGTTGCTCTGAGCTATAAACGCTTAAAGATCGCAGAATAAAGTCGAAAATCGCGAAATTCCCGGAAAACGATTTTCAACCTAATTCTGCGATCTGCAATTATAGCTCAGAGCAACGTTAACCGATTTTTATGAAATTTTAGGCATGTATACAACTTACTTCAATCTACAAACGGTTTTTTTTTTACTTTTTATTACAGGCTCACAAAAAAAAGTTTAAAAAATGACATTTACTATTTTTGTTTGCTATTCCAAGTGCATTTTTTTTTTCTTCAAAACGGCGAAACACGTCACTCAGCAAACTAATCCTTGTAACTTTAAAAAAAAAATCAACTTGTTTGTTTTAATTTTATAAAAGTTATGCGATTTTAAAAGTTGTAAACTTTTTTTCATCCGCCACTGTATTTATAAAACTCATTTATTTACGCAAGCTTCTATAAAATATTTACAATTCTTTCGTTTCGGGGGAAAGAGTACTTCAAATGCTTGTTTTTGTCATAAAACGAGTTGTGCTTCTGCAACTCCGTAAAAGTTATGTTTAAATCGAGGCAGGCTAATTTCTGGTTTCTCAAATTTATGATCAGACTTTGCATTGCTTTAGATTATCTCGCGATATGACGGATTCAGTGAACATTTTTGGGGGAATGAGAAAACGGGGAAACGTTTCGTAATAATGTCATTGTTACACAATAACCCATTTATTACTTTTCTAATACAATATTTTTTTGTAAGAAAGCTCATATAACTTGATTGGGTTAAAACTGCTTGGAATGAGAAGATTTACATGATTAAGATGCATTAGATTGTTCGTAGAATTTTCAGTAACAGCAAGTTTCCACTCGGGCAGAGTTTCATAGGGCTTATATACTTCATAAATTCCCTCGTCATTTAATGCATCTTGTTTGCTAATCTTAGCAGATCACCAGCGAATCAGGAGGCGGTGCATATTTTACGGATTACAACAATGATAGTTCTGTAGTCCTACTAAAAAGCTGTGATAGACTTTAAATTTACGTTCAAATACGGGGCTAGTTAAAAGAATGATAGGGGGATAACAATTGATAAATCTAAGTCTATTTACTATAATATGATTATTAGTACCATTGTAAAATAGTTAGTGTAAAAAAAAGTACGATTAATAAATTTAATAAAGATGATTAAACATAACGGCGATCGGACAAATGGATTATTTCATCAGACCCTTGGCTTTAAACAGGTCTCTCATCAAACCTTTTAAATACCCAATTTCCCGCTGCAAATCTTTTACTTGATTTTTCAATTTATCATTATGTTCAGCGAGCTCGTGCTCCTCGCCCACTATTTCTTTAATTTCTTGCTTCTTTTTCTGCCTGTAACGCGTCGCGGCGTTTTTATTCTGCTCCTTCTTCCGCACCTTTTTGTCTTCCACAGACGGGCGGGAATAGGGTTTCTGACGATTCTTCGATGTGTACGTAGACTGTTTCGAGCTTTTCCTTCCCGACTCCAGCATCCAGTCTGGGTCGTCGACAGAATCTTCGGACGAAGTGTAACTGCCGCCAGAGCTGGTGCACGGGCTGGACGGCGGGATGTCTTCGGTATGTAGACGCACATATTCATCCACGACAGCCAGGTCATGCGCGACGTCCGTGTTCAATGGGTCCAATGATATATTTTTCGTGCTCCATTGCTCGGGCACTTCGTGAACGTACGATTTTTCCTCAGGAATTACCACGCCATATATAGATTGATGATTAGGGTATAATGGTTGCGCGGGTTGCAGCGTAACAAGTAATTGGGTATCTATACTTAATGATTTATGGGGCGGGGGTGATTGGGGAGGCGTAAGTGTGGAACTCGACGAAGGGACTATTTGATGGCAAGCTTCCACGTCTCCCAGAACTGTCTCAAACTCTTGCAACAGGGTTTGAGTGTCATCTTGCTGAGGAATCTTCGTAACTTCGTTGTATGATGTTGCTTTCAGTTGCCCGCATTCAGGAACCGGCAATTCCTCAAAAATGGGGAGTTCTATCTTTTCCTCCAACCAATCCGAAAAAGGTTCTGCAAAAGAGGAGAAAAAAAAAGACAAATAATTACACAGAAGTTATATTTTCGCATTTGCGGAAACGAAAAGTGGGCAAAGTTAGCTTTAAAAATAGTTTCTTCTTTGCTGGCTTTGGTCAATAATCTGTTGCTTAAAGTTTTTTATATTGAATGAACCGATGATGTTGATAATCATGAATGTTGGCATATTTTAAAATAGCTCTTGTTTTTAATTTTAAAGCAATACAGGTATTTAAAAAAGGTAATTCTGAGAGTGTAGACTTTGTAATTAAGTATTATATTCCATTTATCAAATAAAGGGTTTAATAGGTTTTATCTGTTAAGGGTTGCAATTTAAAATGATGAATCAGAATTCACGGACAGTAGTTTGATTACTTTGTATATTTTGCTCATGTTGACTTAGAAGTTAACAGTACTTTTACTCGTGTCTTGCATGAACAATAAGTAGGAGTGGTACCATTGATGTATATATAATTTCATGGACGTTACTAGTTCAACTAGAAAAACAAGTTCTTCATTTGCACTTTGTTTGGTTTCCAATACATTTACTGCAATCGGCAGTGCTACAATTTCCCGTTCGGAGCAAGATTTGACGTTAAGGGTGCAACAACTAATTTTTCAAATTAAGACAATAAGTAAAAAGGATTTATAATTCAAATGTAAACCTGTTTACTGAATTTAAAAAGAAAAAACAAACTTTTCAACTAAATTTTTCCGAGTTTACGAAAAATTTTTATAAAAAATTGCTTTCTATATTTCAATAATTAGTATTTAATTCGAGAATAAAAAATTCATGTGCCGTTCTGGGGAATGATATTGCCCCTGTAGATAATTCGTAATAATTTGTATTCAATGAGTTAGCCCTAACCTATTTCTTCGTGAAACTTTGATCAGAGCTTACTTGAAACGTGCAAGTTATCTTCATTTAAATACAGAGGGCATGGGGGTTAGATAAGATTTTTTTTCATTACAAAGGCGCATACAAGTATGTAGTACATACAATTTTGCCGCGAAACAAGACTAGATTGAAAACTAACTGCAGCGTTTAATATATGCACTTCGGAAATATGAATCAAACTGTTGGGTTTAATTTCTTGTTTTTCACAGCTGGCATAAATTATGGTTGACCTTTGCGGAACTACGGGCACGATCTAACGATCGTTCCAGAGTGATCTATATGCGATAAGAGTTGATCCAAGTGTTAAATGAAATTTCGGAGAGTCATGTTCATTGTAAAGAAAGAAAAATATTTTTCCCAGCGAATCGTCATACTGTCGAAGCCGATAGATCTAGAAGTCGCGTATGAATAATTCATAGCACGCGCTGTAAGGATTTAAAAACCAATCCGGTCGCGTGAAATTCGTAGAAGCAATAGTTTGATATTAAATACTTTCGAAGACGGCTCGATCTAATTCCGCTCTGTCCCGATAATACCAACAATATGGCGACAGTGCTCTGATATGCGTAACAAAGATATTTTTCCATTGAAGCGTGTGCTAGAAGGAGATCAAGTCAGCGAGAGAGCGAGAGAGAGAGAGAGAGAGAGAGAGAGAGAGAGAGAGAGAGAGAAAGAGGGGGGGCAGAGAAAGAGAGATCAAGTTAGCGAAAGGAAACGTACCGCTGTAACATATAGCAGCCATTATCATGTGTGACTGTTTTCGTGTGAACCCTTATTTAAAAGAAAACAGGTAAGAAGAGGGGGGGAATAACGTGTAATAAACTGAAAAACTGTTCTTGATGCACAGAGGGGGAGGGGGTGAGTAAGGTGTATTTTTTCCTCCGATGTAAACCAGCCAAGTCCACCTGCAGGGACGCGGATATCGCTGGTTCAACGTCTTTTTACCAGTTTCTGGGAATTGACAATAATCTCTCGGTTCCACGTGTAACGATATGCGAACAGCATGCTATCATGCAACATTAGCACGCTCGGGCATCGAGACGCTGCGTCGTTTTCTTGGATCACTTTTGAAGCTGCCAGTATCGTTAAACTACTGGTCTACACACGCTTGGATTCTTCTCCACGCGAGACGGCTCCAATTCAGACGTTCATGGATAGTACCCACTTCACCAGTCACTTATCATCGATCACCAATCGGCGCGCGATCCAATTAAAGATCACTCGGCTCACGATGCGGTCTCTGCCGTCCAAGAGCAAGTCAGAATCCCTAGCAAATGGCGACAGCTTTCAGGCCCCACTGACGATTACAATAGACTCCGGGTACACGTGCTGGCACGCTAACGTATGTTACCAAAAACAAACATGTTCCGATGGGAATCTATCTGTCCCGAGGTGACGCGCGACTTTTCTACGACGCGGCGAGATTAGAAATACCGGGGCAGCGTGTGTGATTCACCGCAGAACAATTGTACATCCGTTCGATTTTCTGGCGTTGAGATCACTGACACCGTCGGGCACGCACAGAACGTGAATGTGGCAGGGCCTTTATCGTACACAGAGCCGCGTGACTCTGCCGCTGCAGACGCAAACGGAGCCCGAGCTGCGCATTCGTCGCTTCGGGACAATAACAAATCGAATCCAATCCGGAAAGGCGATCGGCGGAGTCGTCGGGAAGTTGACTTGTAACGAAGACTAATCGACAGAATCGCGCGGATCAGTTTGCAATACTGCGAAGACCACTCCTGCTTATCTTTGGACTTTCCCCTCTGTCGCCCCTACTCCGACGCTAACTAGACACACACGTCATTCCCCTATCGGCCTTCAACCAAAGCAGTTTGTATAGAGGTTAACCAGTTTGTCCCACTCTCCTTTCCAGAAAAAAGAAAGAAAAATCGGACGCCCGTCGGTGGAAGCGAGAGGAACGAAAGGCGATAGGGATAATATCGAGAATGCAGTCGGAAGGAGGGTAAACGTTAGTTTCTCTATCGTTTACGTGCGCCGAGCTTTGAAAAACTAGGAGACCCGACTGGTTTAATGGATGCACGCACACAGGCGGACGTGCCGTAAACGTTCGCCTACTCTTAACCGCAGACTTGATATTTAAAGATATGTATCGACTCTACGGTACCTGTCTAACATTCCTGTTAGATTGCTGCGTAGCCCATAATCCTAAGATTTAGTGTATTGTCAGGGGAGCAAATACCTATTTACTTTATTAAATCAACGCATAGATCTGAATTCCCTGAGCGCTCGGCTCGCATACTTCGCTGTGAGCTTTCGCAATGAACGCGTAGCCTTGTTCGTTATTGTAAACAACTTGTAGATACGAAGTAGCTAACTAACTTAGACTGCAAAGCACGTTTGTTATTAAATTTCAATGTGTATCAAAGTTTTAAGAAACCGATCTCCTGGTAGTAACTGTAAAAAGTAATACACGCAGAACTTAATAGGGATTAAGGTGCTGTGCAGATCTGTTCTTATCAATAATTCTTCGTTATCGACGGGGCTTTCGGGCAAAGACTTACCTTCTTTAATCCATTCGTCCAGTTCTTCCAAAAGTTTAGTGGCGACTTGTGCACGGGTGGGGTGATCCTCGTACGGAACGGTTTTCACAGCATTCTTAGTAGGCTCTACAGATGAGTCGTCAAATAAAAGCCAATCATCCTCGACGTCTGTGGGCAGCGTCCCGCTAGGGGACGCTGGTTCCAATTTCCACAACCACATCTCCTGGCCTGGATCGGATGACATTGCCGACGCAGGCCAAACCAAGGGGTATTATAAAACGGTGAAAAGAAATTTGTGTCGTCTCTGCGACGTAGCTCGAAGCGAGCGCCATATTGGCTCTGAAAATTGTTAAACATTTTCTATCAGATACAAGGCGACTAAATTACAGTGCGGCGAGCTAAATGCTACAGCGTCGAGCGAAACTAACGTGCATCAGTTTCCAAAGAACTTAAATCTGTTGCTTGTTATGGCGATTCGTTTAAATGCAAGTAACAGAAGACGGGACAGAAGGTGCAGCTTTTAATTGAAAAATGAATTATGCATTGCGCATTGATGAGCCGATGATTGCGAATAAAGTAGACCATTTAGGAATTTATGGTTGAACCAAATGCATGGGTTGTTCGTCGATTCTATTATGTAACGAAGGAACAGCTCGTAACTGTGGCGATATTGGTGGTAAAATCCGAGTATAACAGACTGTATCCTAATGATGCAACACCGAACCATGTCATCGGGTCAAAGCCTTTCAACTGCGCCGCGCAACTTGCGTATGTTTCGATTACGTTATTTGAACGTTTCGGGTAATTGTAGCGTCGCGAAGTGTAATAAAAGGAGACTATATGGTTTGGTGAAAGCATCATTGATAATGTTAAGTCATGGCCGGATGATGATTCACAAAATGGCAGACTTGGTACCGTACGATCGTTTCGACATTCGGCGGAGTCTGAAGTAACCATTAATGAAATAAATTATCACTTACTCCATGGCGAATTAGTTGTGTCGGCACACTTGCGTGTGCAAGCCGCTCTTTGCACTACTGACTCATCTTGCCCGTGATGCGGAGCGTGTAGAAAATTCGAACGTCTTCCCTTTGCGATGCATGGATGAAGAATGAACGTCCCCCTCTATTGCGAATTTGACCGCGAGGGTCACGTGATCCCGAGAATGCGCACGCAAAGGGTGCTCGGTCTGCTCAGTAGGAATTTTTCGTGTGTCTCCTGCGCAGGCTTGTTCGGTCATTTCACTCTGTTTCCATTCTACGTTTCGCTGCGAACGAGATATTATGAGATAGACGGAGAAATAAGAGATAGCTTTCAAGGAATCTCTTACTTTGTTTATCACAGACGAATGGTATAGAGGTATATTCCCCGTTCGTATTAGCTTGCGAACATTCGACTTTCTCTTTCAAATTTATATTCGAATTCAAAATCGTATTCGCGCGCTTGCATCGTTAAGAGAGCAACGACATCTATGAGGCGAGATCTTTGATACAAATATCTATTCGTTCTTTTATTTTAAATGAAACTAGATATTGTAAATCGATTCAGCCACGGAATTGAAATTAATATAATTTCTATTTACAAACTGTAAATTAGAGCTATTTCAAGTGACTAGGAAGTTGTAGGAATTGTTTATTATTCGTTTGTTTCTAACGGTGCCTATTGCAGCGCTACCAATAGAAGATTTCCCGAAGTTCAACGTGCGAAGGCAGAACGTGGTAAAGTTAAGGGCGGTATTCACAGTCGGTTCTTAAGAATAAGCATCACCAGCGGCCGTGGCCGTGATGGAAAACACCGGTTCTCGTTAAAATTCTAAAAGCAGGTTTTGCAAGATTAGTTTCCGGTATAATACAGACAGATGAAATATATTTGAAATTTTAAAAATCATACTGTGACAGGGAAGCTGAGAAGATGTAAGCCTTGTTAAGAGGTAGGAACTTTATAACATACCAAAGACTGTTAGAAATGTTGTATAGATTAGCTATAGTGGTTAAGTTATACATGTTATGTAATATAATAGTGCAATAAAGTATATGAAAAAAAAAAAGGTTCTCGTTAGATCATCGAAGTTAAGCATCACGGGGCGGGTACTGGGGAAAGATGGGAGACAAAACAAACCTTTCTCCCGGTGCGCCGCTGCTGCTGGGACCCGAGGGGGAGAGAGGAGGGAAAAAGATTTGACTAGTTCGTTGGGCAATATAAGCAAAATAAGCTCGAAACGCCCCATCCTGCTTTAAAACACAAGAAGAAACAATATACAATACAATACAAAAGAATAAGCATCGATCTGTGGAATAAGCAGCAGCGACTGTGAATATCGCCCCAATTCGCCAATTACCAGTTCATTATTCATAGGTATAAAAAATCACTGGATCTATCACGCAATGTAATTTTGTGTCACACGCTCGGGGCGGGGGGGGGGGGGGGGAGGGGGGGGTCTCGCAAGTCCCCTTACCATTTTCGTGTCACACTCAACGTTATCGATTCAGTCTGAAATAAGATTATTAAAAATAAATCTTATCGAAATCATTTAAAACCTAAAACGGTCTGAATGTTACGACTAATTTTAAGAAACACGATGCACAATACCATTTACTAATAGATTACTTATTCTACTTATTGTATGTACTAACTATTTAGTGTTCATTCTTACCGCCAATAGTGCTGTAACCGTATTTTATTCGGGGTCGGTAATGTTGGCTGCGATAGGAAAATGGTAACACCCCCCTCGAACCGTGTAGCTAAGATTTATATTGGACGTTAGGCTTGACTGTAATAGAAGTAAATTGAATACTTTGTAATCTTGCACAAAAACTGTATCTGATCCGATCTACGAACGTATGCATTAGAAACTCGTACTTTCTAAAATATATCTACAGGAGCCTCGATTCCGAAGGACATGGCACTCGTTTCGTTTCCCAGGCCGAGTGACAAGTAAAAAATACATTTTAATAAAAAAATAATATACTTTCTACGGTACATGGCCTGCCTCCTCGTATCATCTCTCAGGATTTTCATTTAAGATACAAGTCATTTGGTCTTGTCGCGCAAAGAGTTGCCAACTAATAATCGTAAAAAACTTCATCTTAAAATACCCCTTCGTGGAACTAACAACAGTCGATAGTGTATTCGATCTTAAATCTAAAAAAAAAAAAAATGCTCGCGATATTCCTAGGTGCTATTTTTCTGCTTGAAGTAGTCTTTCCTGAAGCCCATGTTCAAAAACAGTCCGACCTTGGTCCTGATCTGCACCGGAGCGAATGTCGTGAGAAGCTTTTGGATCCCGTGGCCCCAGTAGCCAGTGCATGAGTCCATTTTCCCCAGAGTGGTGATGGCATTCTTCGCGTAGGTCGTCGCATTCGGCACGAAAATATTTGACACCTGCGGTAATAAAAGAGAGGAGAATTAAACGATGCCTTTGTCCGGCAGATGAATAATTCGGGGGGTGCCCCCGCGCCGCCGCTTCACCTGCAGCCTGTCGCTGAACGCGTTCATCTTCGTGCTGACGAAGAAAGGCGTCAGGTGCTGCACGGTCAGCCCGAATCTAGAGTACTCTGCTCTGAGAGCTTCGGAGAAGCTCTTGATGTAGACCTTTGTCGCCGCGTAGACAGTCATCAGCGGCAGCGGCGCTAACTCCGAGCCGGACGAGACGTTCACGATCGCGCCTTTTCCACGCTTCTCCATTTGCGCGATCAGCAGTCGCGTCATCATCGTCGTGGCCCTGACGTTTATGTTGATGATGTCCCACAGCTCGTCCTCCGAAACTTCGCCGAAGAACATCGGATACGTGTACTGCATACCGACGTTGTTCACTGGGAAATATTCACGATTCGATCGATAATTAGAACCCGTGCACCGGCAGATATACGGTGTGAACAATGGACGAGGGAAAAGCTGGCTCGCGTTTAATGAGCCCCTTGCGGCGGAGCTGAATAATGTTGAATAGTAGCTCAAGGCAAATAGAATGTTTCGGAACCGCGCGTGTAAATTTGACTGATTAAAATCAACTTGAAGGGGAGAAAGAAAATAGCTACAATAAGCGTACAGTCGCGTCGGAAAATAAGTTGACACTCCTTAAAATCGCGTGACTTTTTTAAAAATCGTCCAAACGACTTGAGTTTTTTTTTAGAAGCTAGCGGAATTGGTTTTCTAGGTGTCGTGTTTCGTCGTTTTGAAAAAAAATGCGCTTGGTTTGAATAGCAAAAAGAAATAGTAAAGGTCGTTTTTTAAACTTTTTTTGTGAGCCTGTAATGAAAATTCAAAAAACTCGTTTGTAGATTGAAGTAAGTTGTATTCATGCCTAAAATTTCATAAAAATCGGTTAACGTTGCTCTGAGCTATAAACGCTTAAGGGGGTATACCCGTTTGAACCCTCGGAGAATGTGTACATGTTGTGGATTTTTTTACAAGTCAACGACTTGATGAAGATTTCCCGTTTTTTAACTATGTTTACATAGTATTATGAACTACTTATAAAAAAAGTTTCAGTTAAAAAACTATTGTTTTTCCGAAGTTATGAATACATATCCGAAAGTCTCTAGATTTTAGTCGGCTAAACGGTGGGCGTAAAAACAGCTGTATGTCGTGTCTGAATTAAAAAACAATACAATTTTCTTATAAAGTATATCAATAGCTATGGTCCATCGGAGTCGATTTTGAAAATTTTGAAAAATAAAGAAATGGTGAGAGATCAAAGGTAAAGTTACATTTTTCTAAGAGAAAATGCCACCTTTTTTCTTTATAAATAATAAACGGGGAATCGGAATAAAAAAAAAAACTTGATGGACGATGTGGAAACTTATTACGATCCTGCATGCAAAATTGGAAGTGAATTGATTGAACGTAGCGCGAGTTTTTAGGCCCACCGTTTAGCCGTCTAAAATCGAGAGACTTTCGGATATGTATACACAACTTCCGAAAAACAATAGTTTTTTAACTGAAACTTTTTTTTTAAGTAGTTCACAATACTATGTAAAGATAGTAAAAAAAACGGGAAATCTTCATCAAGCCGTTGACTCGTAAAAAAATCCACAAAATGTACACATTTTCCGAGGGTTCAAACGGGTATACCCGCTTAAAGATCGCAGAATAAGGGCGAAAATCGCGAAATTCCCGAAATCCACGATTTTCGACCTTATTCTGCGATCTTTAAACGTCTGTAGCTCAGAGCAACCTTGACCGATTTAAATGAAATTTTCATCATGCATACAACTTCAATCTACAAACGTTTTTTTTTTTAAATTTTCATTACAGGCTCACAAACAAAAGTTTAAAAAACGACCTTTACTATTTTTTGTTTGCCATTCCGATCAAGTGCATTTATTCAAAACGACGAAACACGTCACCTAGAAAACTAATTCCGCCAGCTTTTAAAAAAACACTCAAGTCGTTCGGACCAATTTGAAAAAAGTTGTGCGACTTTGAATAGTGTCAACTTATTTTCCGACGCGACTGTAGGTCTTTGAACTGAAGCAGCTAGATTCCTCGGAAATACTTGCCTCTCATTTTATGGGTTTTATTATCCAGCTAATAATATCTTCTGACAGTCCTGACATATCTTGTAGGAAGTAAGAAGCGAGTTGGATAACTAACTATGTAATCACCTAAGATTCCGACTGGCACATCTTTCAGTTGCTCCGCGAGCTTTCCAAACACCTCCTTCCCCTTGCTGAAGTCCGCCACTATGATTTTCACTTCGATCTTCGGGTGGTCCTGCAGAATCTCGTCCCTGGTGTTTTCCAGCTTCTCCAGAGTTCGACTGATCAGCACCAGGTTTATCTTCCTCGCGGCCAGCTCTTTGGCGTAAGCTTTCCCAATGCCGTCGGTGGACCCAGTCACCACTGGAATTTCAATGACAGCGCTCACGAAAGGGGACACAGGAAGGAAAGTCGCGCAACAGTGTTTCGTTCGCCTCTTACCTGCCCACTCGCCGAATTTTCTTTGCAAATCGACAGGTTTCGAGTCGACTATCGGCATTAAGATTTCCCATACAGCGCTGATTATCTGGTCGACATAATTCATCAGCAACCACACAAGTATCGCAGCCGCCAGCAGCCACACCGCTAGTTGCAGCATCATTTTCCTTAAACAGAGGCGCGATCTAATTTAAAAGCGTCGCGGAATCTCGGTGCACAGTTTTATCAATACGAGCAAGCGGAGGCGTGTCTCGGAAACAAGGTCTTCGCTGTTCGTGCAATCTCCGCTTATCGCTGGAAATATTTTTGGCTCACTTGGAGGAGGTCCTCTTGTACAAGTCACATGTGACAGAAGAAGTCGCTGGTATCTGTCGAGCCTGCGCGAGGAGGTCGGCGTAGAATGTGGAATGCAATGTGCTTGGGCCACCTTCGATTTCTAATGTTAATTAGGGATCACTCTATGGGTCGTCAGATCGAACGGTGACGTTCGTCTGATGATTTCCGCGGGAAGCTCGGGATAAAGTGAAAGCGAGTGGTGCGTTACCTAAGTTCTTCAGAAGTTTTCGCGTCTTTTGCCAGCGAGCGGAATAATTCTGAGGCACTCAGCGCTCAAGGTTGCGCCATATCTCGTCGCGCTTCCTCTTCGCCCCTTTCCTCGCGCCCGTTTCCTCCAGGTTCCTCGGATTTCCGTGACGACTCGGCGTATTTTTCGACGGATGGTCCGTCGACGAAGGCCAGAGCGAGACTAAAGGAACCAGCGGCTGCGGGGCGGTGCAAACGGGGATTGGAGGTGAAGCACTTTCTCTAGCAGTCGAATAGGCCACGAGGCAACGAATGACAACGTGTGGGACCTTTGTACGTGCGCGTCGTGCAAAACGATAAACATCACTGTCTTGCACCCGCGCTTCTACGCGCGGACTTCGCCGTCGGCGACGCCTGTCCCTCGAGATTTTTCTGACCAGATGTCGCAACACCGAGTTTGCTGTTCAATCGAAATTACATGACGTAGCTAAACAGTATCGTTGGGAACTGATGTCCCAGCGTTATTCAATCTAGAAAATTATTCGACAGCCCTTCGTCGCTAGCCGAAGAGCGAAGAGGCAGGTTTCCGTGCTGACGGGGATAACGTTTCAGCAGAATGTGCCGGAGCGTCGCGATAATGTTGCGAACACCGCCAGCCACGTTGCTACCTGCCGCAGAATTTCCTGTCATTTTTTCCTCTGGCATTCGGGAATGCTTGCCAGAGGGGGTAAAGGGCAATCTCGGGAGGTGACGTAAAGCAGCCACTGCTACACCTGCCGGGCGCAGTTCGCGCACCTGGTGTTTAAAGTTTCTGGGGGGGCAGAAAGTGGGAAAGGTGAAGAAGGAAGGGCGACGGTGCTCGGTGCTGATGGAACGAAGATGAAATGCACGGAGGCGCGCGCAGCTTCTTTCACTCGGGCAAACCGCCACCACGTTCCATTCTTATGTCAGAAGGTCCCCGAGGCAAGGCAATAGCTGGCTGACCATCGGCTTGGCCGACTCGAGACTGTTCACGAAACCGTACCGTGGAACGCTGGTGTTTCTGGTGATTTAGTATCAACAATCGCGAATCGAGGTTCGCCAGCAGCTCGGTGAGAAGAGCTGGGCTCCTCCCGGGGGGGGGCCATTTCTGCCGGGGCTTGGAGAGGATCTCGATGAATTTTCGGGAGTACATTTGGCCGCTCGAGAACGCACGGCTGGAGGTCAGCCAATGGAACGTGCCACGTAGATTTTGACAACGTATGGACCCAGTCTCCACTTCGAAACACGTGAGTTTCTCTCATCTTCGGATGGTATCGAGGACAGTGGCTCGCAGCGGCTTCTCCTCTTGCGCGGCCAGCTTAAAGCCTCCACTGCGGCCTGATAGTCGTGATCGATACGTGATTCTTCGGTTTTAAGAAACCGATAAGCCGAGGCTTTATCTCAGAATTGTTGCGCTTCAAGGATAAGGGCAGATAGCCGAATTGGAAAATACCATTCGTATTGCATAACGTGGAATAGGAGACTTTAGTAGCGGTACTGTTCGTGACTCGACTCCTCCAAACGTTGTTGACACACTGAATTTTTAATGCTCATTGTTTTGGCGGTGACATTTTTTTGTAAGCTTAAGTGGTACCAGAGGTTACTTCGCAGCAGAAGATCATCGGGGCTAGTGGTTCCTCCTGCAATCAAGCCGCGATTCAACATGCTAATGTGTCTACTGCTTGTACCATTCATTAGGATTGGCCAAGGCCAGCTTCGGAGTTGGGTTCACGATCGATCAGTCGAGTTCTGAATATCAATGAACGCTGGTGGATGTCGCCGAGGGTTTCATTGATTTTATTGCCACGAAAATCACATTCCTACATGCGATCGAGAATTTTAAAAGTGACTGGGAGTAAGCTGTAGTCTTCTGTATTCTTCAAATTTCCCCCGAATTATTCGAACGTACTGTATTTCGAAATAAGAGATACGCAGATTGTATTTTTCTGATAGATACGTAATGGTGGTGTTTATTTTGCAATTATCTTCGAACGGAGTTACGAGTTTCTTAATATAAAACGATACTGTTATCGCGGTGCATTCGTTGCGCTCAAGCATTTCGCGCGACGATACGAATTTCTGTTTAAAAGCTGAATGATGTCAGTCACGATTTAATGAAATCGAGTCCCGACAGCTGGGAACAGCGTTTCCCTTCTTCGGATGAATTTCCATACTTTGCTGGAAACTGCAGGAGTCGAAGGATCGCTGGCCTTAAATCGCCGCGAGTAGAACACCGCCTGCTTTATCAAAGGAAAAGTCTGTTCTACATATCCAGATGTCAAGCGTACCGTACGCCGCCCATTCAGAACCGGCTTTAAAGGACTTCAATTGGAACAGAGCACGAAACGGAGACGGTCGACCTGATTATCACGGCACCTCCTTTCCGTCCGCGATGCAAAACGTTCGTCTTCGCTCGAAAGGCTTCATCAATATCCCCATCTCATTGGACAGTTTTCCACTCGACTAGCAATCTATCTAATTCGAATTCCACGATAAGCGAGCGAATTGACATCAATAACGCTTAATTGGAAGACCTCACTCGGTTACTCGCATTTCCTAACCAAACGAAATCGATTCGCGATGCTTCATTTCTTTCGCTATCATTATTCAAGGAGCGCGCAAACAATTCTGCGGCGTATCAATAAATCGTAGAGGAAAAGGTGGTATTATGGCCCAATGCTTGTAATTCGGGCCCTCGAGATTTTTAAAATTTAAGTAAAATTGAAACCGACTTCAAAAAATAAAAATAAAAATGCATTGGAAAGTAAAAAATAAGTTTTTTCCTTATGTAATCTATGACTTTCAATTTTTTTATTTCGGCGCCTCGTCATTTGCACTGTGTAAATCTAGCGCCGACTTAAAAAATTGGGAGTCATAGATCAAATAATGAAAAAGCTTGTTTTTTTTACTCTTCAGTGCATTTTTATTTTTTTGGAAGTCGATTTTAATTTTTTTTAAATTTGTATTTTTTTACTTTTTAGTTCATTAAGTTATATAACTATATTTATTTTAAAAATGTGGGTAGGCGTATAAAAAGAGCTGCTCGTAAAAAAAGGAACCGTTTGCTAGAAACGGGAGATTCCGAAAACAAGCGACTTGATAATAATAATAATGAAACAGATTTCTTATTTTTGGTGTAACTTCAAAACTACTTACAAGGCGAACCCGGACTCACCGATTGGAACACAATTTTGTGGGTTTGTGGAGTGACTCAAAGCAAGAACAACGGTGTGTTTCATTTGGGCCCTATCGCCCTTTAAGGAGGTGAAAACTAACCTCAAAGTCAAATTGGCACTTCCACTTGTTCGCGTATAACTCTCAAAGTACAACAGACAGAAAGAAATGTTTCAAACAAAAGTTTAACAGTGCAATAAGCGCTACAAACGTGCGTTAACAAAATTTTGAAAAGAGTTTAAAAAAAGAAATACCTGAACGAGAAAAAACATTTTTCAAAATTTTGTCAACGCAAGTTTGTAGCGTTTATTGCACCAATAAACTTTTGTTTGAAACATTTCTTTCTGTCTGTTGTACTTTGAGAGTTATACGCGAACAAGTGGAAGTGCCAATTTGACTTTGAGGTTAGTTTTCACCTCCTTAAAGGGCGATAGGGCCCAAATGAAACACACCGTTGTTCTTGCTTTGAGTCACTCTACAAACCCACAAAATTGCGTTCCAATCGGTGAGTCCGGGTTCGCGGTGTTCCCTTATTAGCCAATTTTGATAATCATTTCTCCATGACTTAAGTTGATTGAAGCTAAACTAAATGCAATAGCATTCACGAAAATCGATCCAGTAGTTTCGGAGAAATTTGCGGACAAACATAATACATATAACACATCGAACTGAAAACATCTTTCTTTTTGAAGTCGGTTAATAAAAAATAAAATACCTATTCTTTATTCATTTACTTTTGATCTCCGATATTGCCAAAGAATTACTTTTTCTGATTTTTGTTAAAGGGCCATATTACCCTCACATTCTTAACAGCGCCGAAAGTGACATTTTTTCATAATAAGTATATGTTAAATTCAATTAAATTGATTTTCTTTCGCTTCCACCTTTCACGACACGTGACCTTTTAAACAAAAATTTAAAGCCGTCTAAATTATGAATCAGATTTCAGGAAGCTTTATATAAACCTAGGGCCATATTACCACCCCTTACTCTTTTTCAGTCGGTCTGTACATTTTCACGACTTCGCAGGAAGCATTGGTGAATTCTGGCATTTCATCGCGAAATTAATTTCAATGTCCCTGGTGGATGGGAAGGACGATGACAGGATGCCGCGTTTGGGGGATGGCTTTCCTGCTCCTCAGCGTCCCCTTCGCAAGGGCGAGCGTAGCAGGTGATCGTACCTTCACCGATGAACAGAGGAGGTCCTCGGAGGTGGAGAGCTCCCGGTACTCTTGCACGGGGCCAAACGCTTTGGCGAGGTCTGCTCTGATTGAGCGCCAGGAGAGATTGCAGTACAACTGCGAGGAGATCCTCGGCGACGTGGAGAACGAAGTCTCGAGCCCGGAATCCTTGAGGAATATCCTCGTGGACGAGCAGCACGAGCTGCTTTACTGTTACGTGCCGAAGGTAAAAAGTGAAACCGCGCTGATTCTTCCACGTTACCAGCAACCACTTTGCCGAGAACTGGAGGAAGCGCAGTACGATTAAATGTTTTATTGCTGACAATTCAAGCACTGGCACTTCTCAATCGCGACGAGGAAAAAAAAAAGGGGCCATTAATATGTGCAATTGCTTGCAAGCCAATCATGATTTTGAAGAGTGGGGTGGTAGTATAAAATTAAAAGCACCTCTTGGCCTCTGAGTAAAAGTCAGCGCCGCGTGTAAAAAGGGGAAAGGAATAAACATTTTTATATCAGCTTTTTGATGGATTCCGAAGAGTTGTATAAATAATTTAAACACTCTACGAAGTCTATAATTAAAGTTTCTACACGAAGTTTCTCCTGAAGTTTCTACAGTTCTTGTGGTAGTTACTTTCTTAATGCCAGTTGCGATTAAGGATCGGATAAAACATTAGCGTGCAACATTACAAGAATTTGAAAGTTTTTCGGCCTCCTTTCTCGCCTAAAATATGTAGTTGGCTCCTTTATCAGGTCGCCTGCACGAACTGGAAACGAGTTCTGATGGTCGCAACAGGGAAGTGGCCAGGTAGCGATCCTCTGGAGATACCAGCCGACCGGGCCCACTCTCCAGGCACCTTCCAAAGGCTCAGCAATTATACATTGCCGGAGATCGAACGAATGCTAGCCACCTACGATAAGCTGATAGTCGTCAGGCACCCTTTGGAGCGACTTCTGTCAGCCTACAGGAACAAGCTCGAGGCGAAATACGAGAGTTCAAAGTATTTCCACGCTCGTTTCGGGAAGAAGATCGTCAAGGTAACTGCTTACCAATGCTCACGCTCTATTATGTGACTGTAATTCATGGACATTTATTAAAAGAAATTCTGTTCGGCAGAGGTACAGGCCGAACGCGACCGAGGCGTCGCTGAAGAACGGCGACGACGTGACGTTCCGCGAGTTCGTCGAGTTCGTCACGGACGAGTGGTCGAACGAGACGCGAAACGAGCACTGGAAGCCGATTTACGAGCTTTGCCAGCCGTGCCTAGTTAATTACAATCTCGTGAGCAAGTACGAGAGCCTGGTGGAGGACGCGACGGAGGTTTTGGAGCGGATGGGCGTCGAGTCGGTGAGGTGAGCGTCGAAATGACGCGGCGGTATCGGCGTTTAATTGCGCGAGTGTCGTTAATTATTTTTACAGCTTTCCGGCGAGGCCAGCCAGCAGAGAGCCGACCGCGAAGAAGCTGGAGAAGTACTATTCCACGCTCACGTATAAGCAGCTCCGGAAGTTGGCGGACTTGTACAAACTAGATTTAAGGCTGTTTGACTACTCGCTGGAGGACGTGCTGGGCTTCTCCTTGGCGTGACGCGACGTCGCGCTCAACACCTCTACAGAACACGCTTAAGCGTGCAAACAGACGACTCTGTGCATAGGAAGTAGAGTTAAATTTTTCTCCCAACTGCGATATTTATTGCGCGAGAGCAGCGCCAGTGTTGTTTTACTTACATAGCGGTCTCTCTACTTGGGAGTCTCTGGGAGTGTGTGGGGTGATACGAGGAAACCATGAATTCCCTAGAGCCGTTGTCGAGGCAGCTGCCGATCCAGCAGACATGGCGCCCCTGCGGCCAAAGTCTCTTCTCTTTATCGCTGCTCTTTTATTTTTATCGCGAACTTTGTGCCAAGAATGTAAGGATATAAAAACGGCTGAATGGATCGTTTCATTCGGGGCAATGAAACAACGCTTCCCAGAACGCGCAGACGCTGGAAGATCTTTTTGGACGTTTTTTTATTGCCAGTCAGTAGTCGTGGTGCCTCATAAGTCATACTCCGTCAGTCTTATTGCTGGAATAAACGCCATATTTACGTACCTACGCTAGCAGCATGTACAAAACTATAAACTTACATTCCAGCGATAGCCCTTAATCGATCTGTAATTTACATTATAAGTTACCAATCGAATAATCTTTGTATGGGTGCAATAAACATGTATTTTGTGTAATACTTGACTGGCAATTCAATGGCAAGGAGGGTGCGAGCTATAAGTACACGATTATACGGGCATTGAAGTCACGTGGCGCGCAGATAGGAGATTACGCAACGTCAGCTTCGGGCAAGACGCGCTCGAATATTGTACGCGCGTTAAAATTAGACGACGGCCTGGAAATGATGGACGACGTTCGAGCGCATTAGTTAAAGAGGAGCTCGCGCCGCGGTCTAATCAAACGTAAAACTTCTCCGAGCGAGTCTCGCGGAGGACCAGAATAGCCCCAGCCATCAATCAAACCGAAGGACTCCCAAGCATCGGCTGAATCTCGGTATATAGAAGGGTCGATTTATACCTCTGTTTATCGCGCCCGTGATGCCAATTTTAGCGGATCTGTTCCAATTCTTTGAGCGTACCAGTCCATATTCTCGTTCCACGCTGGGTCACGTGTGAGACATCGCGGTGCCACACGTGAATTTCCTCGAGGAAGAACGCGTGGGCGTCGTGAGGAGCGTCTTCGCTTAAAAATAATGGCCCCTCGAGCGTTGGGTGGCGACCGTCCACTCCTCTGTCACGGTGGGATTAATTCGCACGAACTGCATAGAAGGGAGAAGGCTCTCATCCCTTCGCGAAGTCGAGCGAAGCTTGGCGCTGCCACACGGACGACCCTGGGAGCCACCCCCGAATTGTTTTCCCGCGGAAGGCCAGAATCGATACGCAGCTTTTTCCACCGAAGCTGTATCGGATATTCACGATGCTTAATATAACTCGAGGTGGTGGAACTTTTTGGTTTCGCAGCGGTGGACGGTGGTGGGACCCGGGCTACCAATCCTGGAGCAGAAGTTACAAGGGAAGGTGCAGCGTGGTATAAACGACCGGGCTGGTGGGGGATCCGACACGGTTCCTGGAGGAATTTCGGGATTCTTTGCGGATCCTGCGCTGAGTGATCTAGTCGATGATCGGACGCAAAGTGGCGCGGTGCTTGTCATCCCCTTCTGGACCGAGCGACCCCCGAGGCTGAAGATTCCCAGTGGACAGCTTGATATTTATTATTTAAATCCTTAAACAATCATCGAGCAGCTGGTGTTAATAAAATCGAGGATCAGCAACGACGATTGATACCGCTCGCGAATATATTGGAAGGCGGCTGCAAAAGAAGATTTCTGCCGTTTCCTTCAGTGCCGTGAAGCTTCCGTGAAGCCTGAAAAATGCCACAGCCAGCCCACGAGGCGAAGAACATCCTGACCACCTACTTCATTCTCATTCTTCTACTCATTTGCCTCTGGTTACTGTATTCCGGACTGTTTTAATACTAAAGTACATTCCTCGGAATGGTAAGTGGATTATTCTCCCCATATATTTCTGCTCTCTCGGTGAACGGTCGTGTTACCCCGGAGAGATTGCTTCTTATCGCGGCGATCATTGAAATCTCCGCGACAAAAGCGACTTCTATAATAAAAGCCTACTATTATCATTCTAATACGTGGCCGTTCTCGGCAATTTCAGGAGTGAAGCAACCACCAAGGGAGCACACCAACAGCTAGACACACCCTCGACCGATCACTCGGGACACACTCTTCCACCGGTTTCTTCTACCGCTCCACGGCGCACCCTCTCCAACAACTATTTGTACAAGAAATCCAAAATGAACCGGTCGAGTGTAGCCCATTCAAATTATTCCCAAGTTGTCGACGACTGTGAAACCCTTTCATACATTTTCTATACAATCCTATGTATTCTTCGGCCGCGGTAATCGGACGCCGAAGAGACGGCTTGATTTCTAATAAAAGCGAGAAACGATGCAGCCTTAGCAGAAACAGTAGCGTTGGCGGTGCAACGATGAAAGCGGAGCCGGCTCGTAGATTGTTGAAAATCACGGGCTCCGCGGGGAAACATACTTCGTGGAAGTAACGGCGGCGCCTGTCAAGCTGCCGCTGGCGCGGAAAGAATCCGTCCGCTCGGGGACGGGAGAGAAAAATACCTACACAGCGAGTTGGGCGCTCGCAGTGAAAACATTTCGAGTATACGGAGCGACCGTTAAGAAACACGTGGGCGTTTAGCCGAGAATAGCACCGAGACGGTTCCAGCTCTTTTCCACGCCGGTGTACCGGCCACACGTCCGCGTACGGAGCAACCGAACCGGTATTTTCGATAGCGCTCCCGAAAATAGACGTTATGAGCATCGCCTCTATCCGAGCGCTGCTAAGCACGACGGCGAAACAGACTTCCTACCTTTGCCGCGTTGCGTAACCAGCTGGCGTTTATCGGGGATCGTGTTACCGATTTATTCCATTCCGAATGTCTCGAGTATTTTTACTTTATAAATAGAGCGGCGCGGGGAACGTGGACGATAAACGTCCGCGACGTCGAGCGACTTCTTCCCCTTTCTTCGCGACCTAAGCGCCGTAAAGATGATTTGTTGCGTCTCGTCGCGCAGCCTCGGCTAATAGCCTGGCGTTTAACGCCAGCTAAACGTTTCATAGCTAGATCGAGTTACGGTAGGCGAGGTTGAAGCGAACGTGGCAGATTAATTAGACGGAGAAGCGCGAGTCCCGGCCTCCAGGCGGTCGCGAAATGGTGATTGAGTCAGCCTGCCTCCGGGAATCCCTGGTTCCGGACTCGGCTGAAGGTCTCTGCACTGCAAACACCGCGGACGGAACATCAAACTGTTAACTCGCCGTAGTAAATATTTTTACGACGAGGGACGTAAACCGCCTCTGTGGCGGTCCAGCGATCGCTCGAAATAGATCTAATTGCTCCGGAGTCCTCCTTCTCGCGTGCACGTCGGCTCGTTACACAATAGATCCCTCGAAATTGGGTAAATTTCGTACGGTTCCGAGGAAACGATTGATTTATATCGCACCGCGCCGCGTGGAGATCTTTCGAAGACCTTGAAGAAAAACGGACACGTTTAATCGCTCGCTCGAGAGTAAGACGCGTGTCCCAGCAAGCTCATTGAAGATTAATAAAAACTTGGCCGCGTGTTTGCGAAGTTATCGTGGGCCAGTCGCTTGTTCCTCGCGGGAGAGTCGCTTCTCCGACGCGAGAAGATCGCGCGGCACGTTAGACCCAGGAAGTACAGGATCTCCACGAGGCTGAGGAAGCTGCAGCCGAGGAACAGGCTGAATATCCCGCCTATGGACGCTGGAAAAGAAGATTCTTTAGAACACCCTGCTAACCCCAAACTCTAGCTACCGTTCCCTAAAAATTACCCAGTAGGTAAACCTCGTCAGCCGCGGGGAGCGTCTCCGTGATCTGATAAATCTGCGACTGCATGAACACTCTCAGCATAGCGTTGTTGGCCGTCACGTTTTTGCTGGAACGAGGCGTGGATCAGGCGCGCGTTTCTTGGAAATCTAGAACGTGGACTTACTAGGAAGCCGACAGTTGCGGCTTCAGCAGGGTTATCGAGTTGGGGTAGCCTTCGTAGATCACGTCGTCGCACGGTGTTCGACAGGAGCACGTGAAATTGTTGTCATTAACGTCGCGGACGATGCTTATCCGCTTGGAGTTCATCTGGATGCAGGCCAGGCCGTCCGTCTCGCAGGACTGAAAAAGAATTGCTCGTGGTGCACTGGATCACAGGTAGTGTTGGCTAGAACCGTGATTTGTGAATCACGAGTGATCCGATCACGTTCGTTCCCAATCACGCTGATTTTTCACAGTGATCCGTGATTTTCGTGATCGGTTCTGATTGGTGGAGAGCATAACTTACACTTACACTGTTCTTATAGAATCTCAGTTGTTTATTTCGAACCAACGCAATCGTTCTTGATCTATTTAAATTAATGAATGTTTCTTCACTTTAGTTAAAAAGTATAATGTATATGTGAATACTTTATATTTTGACTGTAACACAAGCTATATTGCAGTATTTTATACAAAATTATTCGATCAAGATCAAGAATTACGATCGCAGTAAACAATTCACTCAAGTTAAAAAGATCACTATCACGGTCGTGATTTAACTTCAATCACGACCGTGATCGTGATTCTGTCATCACTGTGATAAATCGCTGTTAGTGATTCTGCACTCCATCCCTAATCACAGGTGGCGAATTTGTGGAAATATTTACGTCGACCTGATAGAATTTCGCGATGTGGCTGTAGATGAATGGCAGGCATCCACACAGCTCGATCATGGCTCTGACTCTGCAGTTCGCGTAGCAGTTGGAGTAACGATAGACGGGGAAGTACTCGAGGGTGTTCTTGTCGTTGGCGATGCACACGGCGACTACTTCGTTGGCTTTGTTACGGTGGTACAGGTCCGCTGGCTTTTTGATCAGCTCCGGCTTTATGCCCATCTGAGAAGTTTCGAATAGTTAGTATGGGTCCACTTGATTAAGGTTTGTAATACTAAGGAGGGAAGCTGGGTGTCTGTGATTTCGGAGGGACATTTCGGTGACCACTTCGGAAGCTAGTAACTTCGGAATTGAGTTCAATATTATTACCTCCAGCTCGGTGTTCTTCTGCACTATATACGCGTTGGTGTTGAGTCCTGGGAAGTCCATGCTGTGGTGAAGGAGCACCTGTTGGAGGAACGAATTATTTCGATATAAATTATACTCCATGAAAACGCATATCAGCCCTTTTCAACCACCCCTTTAGGGATTGATTATGGCAAAATTCTGAAATTGGTTTTTAGGTATTTATGTGGGTAACCTTTCGAAGTAAAAACCAAGTTGATGTTTAATTGGGTTTAAGAGATTTTGAGGAATCCGTGAAAATACATTTCACCCCGTTTCCACCCCCTTAGGGGTTGGTTGGGGAAAAATTCTGAAATTGTTTTTTAGGGATTTGTGTGGGAAACCTTTGTGTGTAAAAACCAAGTTTGATATTTAATCGGGCCTAAGAGATATTGAGAAGTCCGTGGAAACATATTTTACCCATTTTCACCCCCTTGGGGGCGGAATTTCCAAAAATCCTTCCTTAGTGGGCGCCTACGTCATGAAAGCAATGTACCTTTCAAATTTCACGTTCCCACAGTCGCATCGGAAAGTAAGTTGACAGTTTTTAAAATCGTATAACTTTTTTAAAATTGGTCCAAACGACTTGAGTTTTTTTTAGATACTAGCGGAATTAGTTTTCTAGGTGACGTGTTTCGTCGTTTTGAACAAAATACACTTGATCGGAATAGCAAAAAAAAAATAGTAAAAGTCGTTTTTTAAACTTTTTTGTGAGCCCGTAATGAAAATTCAAAAAACCCGTTTGTAGATTGAAGTAAGTTGTATACATGCTGAAAATTTCATCTAAATCGGTTAACGTTGCTCTGAGCTATAAAAGTTTAAAGATCGCAGAATAAGGGCGAAAATTACGAAATTCCCGAAATCAGCGATTTTTTACCTTATTCTGCGATCTTCATATACCTATACGTCTGTAGCTCAGAGAAACGTTAACCAATTTAGATGAAATTTTCAGCATGTAGTATACAACTTACTTCAATCTACAAACGATTTTTTTGAATTTTCATTACAGGCTCATAAAAAAAGTTTAAAAAACAACCTTTACTATTTTTTTTTTGCTATTCCGACCAAGTGCATTTTTTTCCAAAACGACGTAACACGTTACCTAGAAAACCAATTCCGCTAGCATCTAAAAAAAAACTCAAGTCGTTTGGATCAAAATTTAAAAAAGTTATGCGATTTTAAAGACTGTCAACTTACTTTCCGATGCGACTGTAGGTTAAACGGTTTGGCGTTGACGAGTCAGCCAGTCAGGACTTCTTCTTTTATATACATATACAGTAAAGTCTCTCTATGGGCTCGGTTTTGTGCACACGATGAGGGCTTGTCACCTATCCCCACCACTTCTGTCTCACTCTTGTCCGGCGAAGGCGAGAGCGAGATGGAACGAGAGCGAGCGAAAGGCGCTGAAAGCGAGCGAGGACGGTACGAGACAGACGACGCGTTGATGTTTTGTCTCGCTCCGTCTTTCGGAGGCCTGATACTCCGTCCTTTGCATGCGCGGCGGGCGTGCGCGATGGTCGCTAAATCTTGACGCAGGCCCGGCTCAAGTCTTTTTTGGCCCTGGGCGGAAAGTCGACAATAGGTGCAAAATGGTATTTTCATTGCTGGTATTGTTCAAAATAAACTTTAAAATTAAATATTACAAGTTGTACTATAAGTGGTTTAATACTACGAATAAAAATTCAGAGTAAGGTCATCAATAAACTCAAATAAATATATTATAATAAATGGCGGAATTTGGCAAGTTCGCCTAGGGCCCAAAAAAGACTCGTGCCGTGCCTGGCTATCTGACCGTCGCCCGCATGCGTCGAGCAGTCACGATTCCATCTGAGCGCTCGCACCCGTCGCGCACGCCTGCCGCGCACGCAAAGCATTCCATCTCGCTCCCCCTTCGACCAGAAAGAAGCGAGAAACGAACACTCGGAATTAGGACTCGGGTCTCCATGAGGACTCATCGCCGGTCCCGACCAGCGAGCCCATAGGGAGACTTTACTGTATAAGGATTTCATACCATGACGCTGTCGCTGTTTGTGACCATCTTAGTGAATTCGTTGAAGTCCTCAGCATTGCCGTCGTCGAAGGCGAATATGTCTTTATTTATGACCAGCTTCAGCCCACTCCTGCGGCCATAGTCGACGGAAGTCAGAGGTTTCGGTTCCGGCTGTCCTCTAAGCACCAGCAGAAGCAAAGGTGTGTCAAGATCCCACTAACAACTAATCGTCGTTAATGTACTTGCTTTTCACGGCCCACGTAGTCTTCGAGGAGATAGTTGAAGGAGCAGCAGAGGCCGTAGGACGTGTAGGAGATCTTGATGGACTCGGAGCAATCTATGCGCTCGCTGCTCCACCAACAGCCTTCCATCACGTCCTCGCAGGGCTTGAGGAGCTTCAGGAAGTCTATGAGACTCCAATGGTTCGCCTCCAAGATCAGCTTCAGCGTTTCGATCTCCTTGTACTGCTTCTCCGCGTAAGGGAGCGTTATGTAGTTGCCGTACCTGCGTCGGATTTTCCAATCCCGAGTCACTCGGCCAACGTGTTCAAATCAGTTACACTTTCCATCCTACGTACTTTAAAATATTCATGACGGCGTCGCGGCTCATGTTCTCGGGCACGGTTATTCCATCGAAGATCGCCAGCCGTCTGTGAAGAGGGATTGGAGTCAGGGGGCAGACGGTGACGGCCGGAAACGGAGCCTCCACCATCGGATTGTAGAACGACTTTATGTACGTGTTGGTTGGGTTGTCGTTGTAACGACGCATAAACTGTATCACCATCAGGCTTAAACCTGAAACCGTTACACCATCACGCTAGACTAGACCTTTGCGCTTACAGCCGTGCCGCGAACGTACAGACGAATCCAGTGAGGATAGTGCAGGCCCAGAAGATCTTGCCGAAGACACCGATCCGTATGTCGGTTCTCCCAAAATACTGGAAGCCGTGCATCGAAGTGCTCTCGAAGAAATCGTTCACCACGTCTCGCACGCTCGGCACCTTTTCCTTCTTCTTGGGAGAGTCCGACACGTCGGCGATAGCCTTCGCGTGGACCACTTGAATCGTTTTGCCGACCGGTCGCTTCTGGACGTTCGCGTTGCCGTTGTTGAAGTATAAGAACTCTTGGTTCCTGATGGCGAACTTTTTCGACATTGTCGATCGTTTAAGAACACTTTAGAGACCCGCGGTGCTGGCAGTCGTTTGAAATTAGTCGCTGCGTGGGTACTAATTTCCCTCCACGCAGAAACTCGCGTTTTTATCGAAGCCCTGCCTGGGTCACGTGTGGACGTTCCGAGTGAATTATTCATCGCCCCCTTTGAAATTAATCACACCGTCGTTGCCGTCACGGCAACCGATTTTATCGCGATTATCAGCACGAGGGACATCGATTTTCCGGCTTGTGTACAGGGCTTGTGTTGTTTAGATAAACGGGTGGTGGCTCAGCGCTTGATATTTTAAAAAACGCACGATTTAATTATTATCCGATTTGTATCACATACATGTTGTTACAATACTTTACATATATCCTCTTAAAAAATTATATTAATTTCTGTGAGAACACTTTCTATCGCTTACGTATTAGAAGGAACATAGATCGATACGAACCTCCGTATCGCTTCGACTGCGACCCTGATATGCCCTTCGGTATCATCTTTTTTTGTTTATTTACAATTGGGGGACTCGTGGAAGCAACGCTGAAGAAGAAAGGAACAGCGGAGGTCTATTCTACATAGCGTGTGTAAATAAATAATGCGCAACGAGATACAAAAGGGTAGCTATGTACAAGAAGATGAAGAATAGAGCTCGCGAGGTTCTATACACAATTTCGAGTCTCAACGATCCTGCGATCTGATCTCTGGTTCGACGTCTTTCCTAAATCACTTTGCTTCGAGTTTCGACCGCTGAGCAGGAAGGTTGAGCGGCTCGAGGCTTTCCCTTTAGAAATCTTGAAACAGGGCCAGTTGTTCAGGCGGCAGAGGTGGCTGCGAGCGCCAGTCGGTCTCAGGATAATCGTCGAAACAGCTTGGGTCACCTGGCGCCTTCACTCGGGGTCTTATTGGGGGAGTCAGAGCTCTCTGGGGCACCTGTTCACGAGAACAATCTGCGTTAAAGAAACACATCCACCTTTGAAAGAAGAAGATTAAAAGTTCGTCAATTACCAATGGCCACTCGACCAACTTGAACCAACGATGCCTCTTTACGTCGTCGGCACCCTGCCTCATGTTCCCAAGTCTCTTCGTCCTGTCAGCGACCAGGAGCTTCTTGATCAGGTCCTTGGCGATCGGGTCCATGTGCTTCGGCCACTCTATCCTTCCGCTAAGGATCTTCTCGTAGATACCAAAGGGATTGTCGTCGAAGAATGGCGGGAAGCCAGCCAGCATCTCGTAGATCAGAACCCCGAGCGCCCACCAGTCCACTGCTTTGTTGTGTCCTTTGCTCTGAATTATTTCTGGCGCCAAATACTCGGGCGTGCCGCATAAAGTCCACGTCCTACCAACACGACGATTATTCACTATAATTAGCGCCCGAGTACCATTCCGCTGTGGTATCGCGCGGAACGTGGAAACTTGTTTATCGCGCACGGCTATCCGCGGCTTTCCTCTATAATTAAGTAGCCACGTCGCAGTTCTCTGTGTGGTCGGAAGGGATAGGTTTCGAGAGGCACGATCGGAAAAGTGATGGAGATACCTACTACGAGTTAAAGAACAAGCGATACGGGGCTAATAAAATATTTGCGCGCCTCAGTGGCGGATTTAAGGAAAAATGGCAAACAGGTGGCAAATGTTGTGAGGAGCCCATTTCTTGGGAAAGTGAAGAGATAGTTTACTAGAAACGGGCTAAGCGTGATAGTAGAGAATAAAAATATAGCGGTGTTTTTAAGGGGTTATGCCTACATGTAAAATTCGGAAAAATGGATTTTGGGGTTTTGATATTTTCTTAAATTACAACATCTCAAAAGTATTGTGTGTGAAGTTTCAATTTGATCCGACAAAACTGGCGGAGCTGTGCGAGTTTTAGTATAGGTATGTAAACTGGAGGATGTAAACCTAACTTAAAACTTTCAACGCGTTTTTCTCGAAACTACATTTTCAGAATCGGTGACCAAAATATCTCGAGAACCGCTGCATCGAATGAATTCAGCTTTTGTAGGCTTATTCTATATATAAAAATCTTGTCCTCAATCGTGGCTTTTTCATTTCCCTTGTGTAGTTTTTATTTTACAGATGAAGAATGAGCGATTTTTGTGGCGAAAATCGATATTTTAATTTGCACAGCCGCCATTTTGTAGCAAATTATTTTTTCGGGATAATGAACGAGTAAAGACAAGATAATTTAATGTACTAACTAAATTCCTTCGAATTTTTTATTTCAGATAAAATAGGCAAAAATTAGAGTGGTCACCGCAAACTACTGAAAAAAAATCGCTGCCGTGAGATCACTGATATTTCTTTTATTTATTTATATTTTCCATTGGAATAATTACTACAAGTAGTATAAGATACTACTTTCGAATACAAAAAAGGTTTGTTTAAAAAAGTCTTCAAGTTTTTCCCCCAAAAAATCCCGAAAATACTTGCGTTTTCAGACCTAGCAGGTAAGCATAACCTCTTAAGATAGGGCCCTCGGGGGCCTTCTGGGCAGGACCCATTTTTCGGGAAGATGAAGAGGTAGTTTACTAGAAACAGGCTCAGTGAAATAGTACAGAGAGAAACTGTAGGTTGGAATAACCATAATTATTTTTAAGGGTGTTCATCGACCGCCCTGTTATGCCGGGAATCCACCTGGAAGCTAAGATACGCGGATGCTATGCTATGTTTTAGCTTAGCTTTTGGTGGAAACGGTTCCATAAGAATCTATCGAACCTAATTTTTTTCAAATGTAGCATGGCATAGCACCGCATAGCATAGCTTATTGTTAGCTCAGCTTCCCAGTGGATTCCCGGCTTTAAATCCGCTACTGGCGTGTTAGCTTCTGACTGGATACCAATCGAACACGCCACGAGTGGCAGAGCATCGTCGTGTTTTCAATGTATCCACACATTGTGATTGTTGAACCGTCGCCTGAAGAGCGATGCTGTTTTACCTGTCCGTGAGTTTTTTGGAGAAGCCGAAGTCGGTGATCTTCAAGTGGCCTTGGCTGTCCAGGAGCAGGTTCTCGGGTTTAAGGTCCCTGTAAACTATGTGCTTGCTGTGAAGATACTCCAGGGCGCAGACGATCTCCGCGGCGTAGAAGCAGCTGGTGGGCCCAGAGAATCTGCCAGCTGCCCTCAAATAGGAGAACAGCTCGCCACCAGCGACGAACTCGAGCAGCATGTAGACCCTCGCCTCGTCCCTTCCGCTCCAGAGCCTGAAAGCGAGCAAAAGTTGTGAAAAGCGCGGTGAGAAGAAAGGGAGAAAGGAGCTGCCAAAGTGATCGTCGTATTCGGGAAGGATTAATGAGGAATTTCACTCCCAACGATCCGCGGGAGAAACTGAATCCTCTAAACTAGGATTCTTTCGCTGGCAGAACAACCGCACCAACTATTTCCAGAGTTTCACTACCACAGAGGGGATCTCGCCGATTTTTCTTCCGTCCCGAGCGCTAATTGGACGATAATGGCGTAAATCGTTCACGGCAGATTAGCAGGTATCACTCTCCTCCGTTCGCGCTCTCAGTTACGCTTTCCTTTCCACAATTTCTTCCAGTTTGGCCGACAAACGCACAACTTTCTTAATTACCCACGCATGCGCGATTAATGCGGCTCCTCTCGCCGCGGCATTCCCGTCACCGGTCATAGACAGCGCGGATCGCGGCCGAGACGGTTTCGTGGATCTTCCGCGGCCGAACAGGAGAAAGGTGAAAGCGAGCTTACATGTTCACGATGAAGGGATGCTTCACTTCCTTCAGGACCGTGATCTCGTTCCGCACGTGCTCCACTTGCTTCAGCCTGATCACGTCCACCATGGAGAGGATCTTGAGAGCCAGTGGAGAGCCTTGGTGCCTGCAGAGGACCACTCTGCCGAAGGTGCCGGTCCCTGCGAACCATTCGTCCACCGTTTATTCGCCCAGCGTGCACAAGCATTTTCCATAACTGAGGAAGAACGTTTCAGAGCCGCGCGTGCTAAAGTCGGAAGACTTTCTAACTCAAGGATACGCTCCGACACTTACGACATTCACGGCACTCGTTTTGTAATTGAAATGGGCTGCTCGTTCAGGGGCCAAGACTTTCGATCCACTTACTGCGTACACTTTTCCGTTGCAAGGCGCATCCAACCTTGGGCGTTAATTATTCTCGCCGGTGCCATTCGATGTGCCGTGCGAGGAAAGGGGCACGGGCGCGTTATCGATCATTTAAGCGGCCGTTAATTATCAACGCTCTCTCTAGCCGCGCATTTAATTCTCGGTCTGTTTAATGCACTTTTCCCACGAGCGCGCAGGTGACCAAAGTTGGCCTGCTCGGCGTACCACGACCAATTAACGCCGATCTGGCCCTGTGCTCCGCGCCGAAATTAACCGGCAGATTGCCTCGCGTTTTATCGACGCTATATCGCGTGCATCGCGAAATTGGCAGCGTACCCCGCGAATAAGGAGCGAAAACCTGTCGCATGAGCCGAGGAGGTATCGCGGTGGCTGCCAGGGACAGCTGGGAACAGGTGTCAATGATAAAGGGAAGAGCTTCTGGCGAATACTATATTAAATACCCCGCTGTCCACGGCAAATACTCGTAATTTCCATGCATCGTGGATGTGCAGTAGGGTGGACCTTAGTTACTCTTGTCGAAGAATAATTTTGAGATTTTTGGTGGGGGACACCACCCAGGATTGTGCCATTGGGAGAAAAAATAATGTGTGCAAAATTTGAAATCGATTCGGATTGAAATTTTTTAATTTTTGTAACTCGTTTTTCTCCATTGTAGTATATTGTTAATATACATTTTTATATATCGTTGAATTTGTCTTTTTACGCTCTGTAATAATATAGAATCAAAGTATAAGATTACTTAAAAAAAAAAAATCATGACCTTGAAATCTCAAAAATTAACCATCAGAAAATACTTTTTTCGTTGACATTATATTTACGTTGTCAAGCAGTACAACTTTCGTCTAATTTTTTTTCCATATAATTATAAATAACAGATTAAAGGGAAATATACAGCCGAAATCCACAAATTTTTGCAGATATTTTTCAATTTATTTTAGAAACTAGGGGTCTAGAAGAAAATCTGACTACTCCACGCGTTGCAGCGGACATTTTTCCTCCGGAAAACATTACCAAAAGTGGTAAGTCACGTTTCATTTTCAATACAGAAAACAACAGCGGCGGGCGTATCCATTGCGACAGAATCGCTTAAACGCGCGCGACTACCACTGTCGGCGCCGTACGTTTTGCCAAACTATTTCGCTCCGGTATTGAAAACGAAACGTGACTTACCAAGTTTGTTGATGTTATCCGACGGAAAAATGTCTGCTGCATTGCGTGGAGTAGTCAGATTTTCTTCTAGACCCTTAGTTTTTAAAACAAACTGAAAGATATTTGCAAAAATTGGTGCATGTCGGGTGCATTTTTTTTTATCGTTGTTTAAACATATTTGAATGGTAATATTGCAATAATAACTTATATCGTTGTATTCCGGACGGTTGATAGAATACTTTGACGGTACAAGCAACCGAATAACTATTACTTTTTGAACACGAAAGATGTTCAAAGTTGAGAATTTGCATTTTTTTTTTAAAACCAATTTTTTGAAAACTGATGGCGAAGGCGAAAAACGGTTTGCGAATTCGTATTCAGCGCACAAAAATCTATAAGAAACGGGAATTGAATGTTACAAGTTCAGATGACTGTTGAATAGTTACAATTAAACTGTTGCATGAGTTTGACTGCTCGTTCGGCCGAATCGTTTACTGCTAAATTATTTACTATATTTAACCCAATATTATAATTGGGATCATTTTCCCATTCTAGAGAATCCATATTTACAAAATCTGTTGGAACAGTGTACTCTTAACGAAAGTATCGGTTATTAAGTTATTTCATTAAAATTTTGAAATCTGTTATTTACAAATATGTGTAAAAATTTCTTAGACAAAAGTTGTACTGTTTGACAAAGTAAAAATAATGCCAACGAAAAAAAAATTTCTAACGGTAAACTTATGAGATTTCAAGGTCATGAAATTTTTTTGAAGTAATCTTATACTTTGGTTCCATATTGTATACAGAGCGTAAAGGGACAAATTCAACGATATATAAACATGTATATTAACGATATACTACGATGGAGAAAAACGAGTTACAAAAATAAAAAAATTTAAAAGGCGATGAGGCACGGTTTCCCGTCCTCCGATCGATTTCAAATTTTGCACACATTATTTTTTCCGCCAATGACACAATCCTGGGGTATCCCGAAAAAATTTGAAAGTCGGAAAATAAGGTCCAAAGGAGCGTTTCAAAGGAGCGTTTGAACTGTAAACGGCAACGAAAATAAGATAGTTCCATTAGAAAGAGTTATATCCTAAGATTTATGTCGCATAGGCTGGTGGTTTCCCAGAATAGATCAGCGATTCCAACGTAATACCTAAAGCTTAGTATCAAGTTTGTTACGCGGACGTGTGGAAATATGATTTTTCAACTTTCTTTTGGCCACCCCTGTGTGCTTCAAGGTCCCCGGCAATTTTGCCCGCCAAAAGTTAATAGAACCTACGGTGGAGTTTTCTTTAGAATCTATCATGAGTTAGCAGGGATTGAGTGGCTTGCCAAGCACTTTTTATCGATCGTTTGATTAATTCGAGGGGCCGTCGATGATTTATTTCCAAGCAGAGTGAGACTTCGCTGGAATATCGCCCGCGCCAGACGCTCCCCTTAATACGATGCTTTTTTATCCCGTATGGACACTCGAGAGGATTTTGGTGCGCGTCCAAAACTTGTTTTACGTCTGAAGGAAGCGGGTGTCCGCACATCTGTCCTGATCGATCTTCGCGAGCGGGTCCGCGCTGTTTTACGGGCGAATTTAATCGAAGCGCGATTGGAGCAAATGGAACGATAAAGGATTAATGTTCCCGGGGATTTATTTAGGTACCGTTTGATGTGCACGCCTCGTTGCGTAATATCGTATATTACGGGCCGTAGACGGCGGGGTTAGTGTGTCGGAGTTTTGCCCGGTGGAAATTGGGATGCCCCGAAAACGTCACGGAAGCGCGCGCTCCTTCGTATCCCGTCGCGGCCTCTTTGTTAGCCGCCGAAACTGTGCCTCGGGGCCGGAGTTTGTGTGTTCTATCGGTGTTGTTCGTCGTGTAAATAATTATTTCGCAAGACAAGCCCGGGATGTTTGAAAAAACCAAGAACGAAACACCTGCAGTTTACGGATCGAGCCTCTCGTGTAACTCTGACTTAACGAGCAGTTAAATATACACTCGGTGGCCTCTCACTCTCCAGTGGCCCACTTCCTCGCTTCGAGGGTGGCACGTTCTTCACTGACATTTTCCTCGGGATCGCGACACGTATCGGGGGATATCGTCACCGACGAGTTACCGGGACGGTCTGTAATCTATAATACTTGGAACGAAGCTAAACAGTGGTTTTAATCGACAAGATGCCGAAGCACTGGCTTTCTACAGGTGCAAGGTGCAGTCGAGCCTTTCTTATTAGAATGTCAAGTTGCCAGATTCAAAGTGAATTCGCCAAGCGATGTTTATTCGCAACGCGACAGTCGGTATATGAACGTTGCTCACCTATGGTCTTGATGATCTCCAGATCGTCTACGTCGTACCGCGGAGTGTCCTCCTGCGATCCTTCCTCGTCGGACGTGGTGTCTCCGGACATAGTTAACGAGCTACTGCCGCGTCGACGGCTTCAGAGAAAGTTTCCGATTTATTTCCCTCGGGGTCTCTCGACACGTGGAAAGAAAGGAAGCCCCGGTTCAACGATCCACTCTCGCGGTATTCTTAGATCGCGCACCGACCAAACGACCTCATATCTGCTCTCGTTGACCCTTCCGACCGCCGTTGTTTCCTCGTTGCCCGCGGCTCCTCTCAGCAACTGCCCGATCACGAACGCGGCTCGAGGCGAAAAACCGTTTACGGATGCCCGCTCCCGCGACAGGTGCCCAGCGCGAGCAGCTCGACAGGAGTACCGATTCTTCCTCAAAGTCTGGCGGCGAACGATTGCCACCACGCTCGAACGTACGCACACCGGTATATTTATCGCGCGCGGTGCTGTCAACGACCCTCCTCGCCGCAGCGGCTCGCTCGAGGCGGCGAAAATGTGCGCGCCGATTTCACAAGTGTCATTCGGAGCGAGCGTGCACCCCGCCGCACAGAATTCGCCGCACGGAGAGAGAGAGAGAGAGAGAGAGAGACCAGCGGGAGCGCCGTTTTCCTCGTTCCCTCCACGTTAATGTATGCAAGCGGTTTTTACCCGCGGCGAGCGTTTGTTGATTCGAACCGAGTGCACGTGTTACGTACCGCGTCCAGCCTGCCGTGCCGCGCGTTTACGAGCGGTCATCCTTGGCGGATTCCGAGGAAGCCGTGCGAGGCGATCACTCCTGATATCCTGATATCTCAATTCCTGATATCCTGGACACCTCGAGCCTCTTCCTGCTGGAACGGGTCCTCCTTGTCCCAGAGAATAGTGGATTGAATTCTCGAGATCGTTAATCCCCAATAAGGGGCCACGCGGACGGGCTCCAGTCGATCAGCACGTGCGCGATGAACCACGTCCTCGCGTCAGAAATTCACAAGGCACCGAGTCGAGGGATCGCGACCGTTCGATGCGATCGATCAGCGAGCGGGATCGTCCCACGGCCTCTGCGCTCCTCCGTGTCTAAGATCCTGGTGATCGAGGTGCGAGGATCCTCGTGCCTTCTGTCACATGATCTCTCGGTGCGGTTCGAATGCCAAGCAGAACTAAACTGGTCACCACCGAGGGGTCTCAAAAGACCTCTCTATCCTTCTCTCGCCCCCGCTCCCCTCCCTCCCTCCCTCTCTCTCTCTCTCTCTCTCTCTCTCTCTCTCTCTCTCTCTCTCTCCCTGTCTCTCTCCGCCCCGTTCCCCCGACCCCTCCATCCCTTTTCACCGCGTTTCCCTCCCACCTAAACCCTCTCTTTCTCTCCCGGCTCCCCCGACAGGGAACTCTCACTGAACTCGCAGCCACCGAGAGTCTGGCCGGCGGAGCAGCGAGAGAGGCCTCGGTTGATTTATAGCCGGCGATCGCGGAAGATTCGCGGCTCGGCGCGAGATAAAAGGCGGGGATTTAAAAATACGGGCCGCGGTCAGAGCCGAGGAGAGATCGCGCGGCGTGTCGTCATCGCGAGACCCGTTAGACGGTTGCGTCAACCGAACGGATTAAAACGTTCCTCGGGTTTCGTCCAGAGGCCACGGAGCCGCTCGAATTGATTCCGGTGAATCAGACCTAGGCCGGGGATGACGCCCAGACGATTTCTGCTCGGGGACCCCTGCTCAAGCTCCTCCGCCCTTCTCCTCCCAGCTTTTATTCGCAAGCGTTCGCTCTTTATTTCGGACAGAGGGTGCGAGGGGCGGGGGGGGGGGTGGGGTGGGGTGGGGTGGGGTGGGGGAGGGCGGGACGGGCGCGTGGGACACACGCACGTGGCCGACCCTTGCCAAAGCGGACAAAACAGAAATAGTGATGATTCGCGGAATTCGCGGGAACATCGGTATCGCGGCGGGCTCGCCAGGCTTCCAGGCTCTTTAATCCCTGTTACGAGAATCGTTACCGCGGTTGGGAACGTCGCCCGTGAACGCACGGTTAACATGCCGCTAGGGGCCGGTCGCGGATGATCGGTGAATCCGTCGAATTTCGGATTATTTTTGAATTTGGCCGGGGGCCAGATGCATTTTCCCGTCGACGTCCAACTGCGTGACGATGGAAGACACCTCGCGTAGGCTCTCACCGTCGCGCGTTCACCGCCGGCCTGCCCGCGGTCTTTGTATTCATTAAGAGCGGCTTTCCCTCGAAAGTCCGGGCTCGAGGTAACGGGGGATCGCTCGGCGGTTCTGGCTTAAATTCACCAGCCGGTGGGCCGGCCTTCGGCGGGGACAAGCGCGATGCGAATTTGTAGCTCTCGATTGCGAGTAACGTGCAACACTTATAAATAACGCTGACGCCGGTACCTTAATATTTACGTTTCTAATAATAATGCAACCGACGCGTATTATCGGCACGTCAATAGAGCAGGATCGCTATTATCGCGAGTAACGTTCGCGGTTATGTAATCCCCGATAGTGCCGGCGCGAACAATGCTGCTCCAGCTAGTTGGCTACCGCGCACCGCCCTGGACAATGCCTGTTGCTGGCTATTAACGAATGTAATTACCGGCGAGAGCGTATTATCGTGTCCAGAAGATGACGGCCGGCTTTTCACTCTTACGCGACTGGTCATTAGCGGCCAAAATGAAAATAATAGCTTCCGGGAATCTATTTCACGGGACCCAGTCGCTGCCAAGACCGACACTCTAATTACGCGTGGCGTTGTTGTTTTGTTTAGGAGCATGTCGCACGAAGAAGCGTAGGCACACGATCTGACTGGCCCTGCAACGAGGTGTCGATCAGACTTCGATTTAACAGGCTATGATGTTACCAGTGGCGGATTTAACGGGTTACTCTACTAGTGTAACTGCCCGTTTCTCAACGCCATCTTCGTGAATTTATTTAACAAAAACTATAAGTTTATACTAACTGTCGTTTTACCTGCGTATTAAGGCATGATTGAAGTAATACTCTGAATTTTTTTGAACTATTTTATCGCACATATAGTCGGTGGCGCAAGCTTATTCAAAAAAATTCTTTTCGGACGGGTGTTGGAGTGGGATCTATTCTAGTCGTCCAAAATGGAGAAACTAAGTTTAATTGTCTTTATTATGTTTGTCGCTATGATTGGAACCTCGGATGAGTTTGTATTTTGTATAAAATTAATTCTACAGAACGAAAACATTTCAAAAAATAATATTCTGTTATTCTCCAAGTTTTTATTGTTAGGGGGCCTCCGTGGTTCCAACCGTAACGACAAACATAATAAAGAAAATAAACCTTAGTTTTTCCATTTTGGATAACTAGAACAGCTCCCACATCAACGCCTGTCGGAAAAGAACTTTTTTGAAGAAGTTTGCACGACCAACTATATCTGTGTATATGTGCGATAAAAAAGTTCAAAAAAATTCCGAGTTTTACTTCAATCATACCTTAATACGCAGGCATAACGTCAGATAGTATAAACTTATAGTTTTTGTTAAATAAATTCACGAATATGGCGTTGAAAAACGGGCAGTTACACTAGAGCCCTATTTAGTACGCTAGGAATGAGGTGATTCTTGGGAATTTTTTTTCTAAGAAACTGTTAAGCGGATCTTTTCCAAACTTTCAGGCTATCTTAATTCACATTCAAACAATAAAAAATAATTTTTACATTACAAAGTGTTCGGTAGAAGTGAAGATATATTCGTTAGGACTCGCGCGCCGGAGTTGCAAATTGGCGATTGTAATGGTGGGCCCCATTTCTTCCCCGAAATAAAAAAACCAAGGATTTTCCTATTTCTTGTATAATTACATTGTCGATGAACCTAATAAACGAAAAAAAAAGTTAAAAGTTGGCAAATTGGTGGGACTTCAAAGAAAAAGTTGCCATTCTGCCCCAAGATATTTCGTATTATTTATGGAAAAAGGGTTGTTCAATTCAATTTATTTATCAATGGCTTAGGTTCATCGACAATGTAATTATACCTACTAGAAACAAGAAAATCCTTGGTGTTTTTATTTCAGTTCATATATCTTCATTTCTACCGAACACTTTGTAACGTAAAAATTAATTGTTATTGTTTGAATGTGAACTAAAATACCCTGAAAGTTTGGAAAAGATCCGTTTAACAGTTTCCTAGAAAGAAAATTCCCAAGAATCACCTTATTCCTAGCGTCCTGAATAGGGCTCCTCCTTAACGGGTCGCCGATAGCAGTTGCCGCCTGGGCCCATGCCCAGAATGGCCCCAGGGCCATTTTAAAAAAATTATGATTTTATCCAAACACTATATTTTTTTTCCGTATTACTATACTTAGTCCGATTTAATAAAGTAACCATTCATTTTTCCGAAAAATGGCCCTTCTGGAGGTTTGCCACCAGGGCCATTTTCCTTATTTCCGCCACTAGAAGTTGCTATTACACGCTAGCCTACATCGTAACCCACGCGATCGTTTCTTCCTAGTCATCTCTTTCCAGATTCTTCAAAACGAATCGCCATACCGCGAACGATAACTCCTGCCACGCCAACTATTCAGTCTGCCTCGATATATTCGTCTCGGGCCTCGAATTTCGCGCGTAAGTCAATATTTGTCCCCTCGAACGCGACCCTGCCGCTGGAAGATTAATGCCCCCGCGAGGACGCGCGCGAGTAATCTCCGCCGGGGGATAAATAAGAGCGGAGTATCAAAGCCTGTTCTTTAACGCGCCAGCATCGAGGCGGTAATGCCGTTTCGTGATTATTTTTACATTTCGGACATATGGCTCGCCTGGAGACGCGGCGACAGCCTCTCGACCACTCGGAGAGGAATAATTCTGCGCTGTCCCAGCATTGACACTGACGGAAGAGAGGGGGGGGGGTTGGGGGGCGAGCCGCCCCTCGTGCACGCAGAAAATATCATTCGCCGTTCAAGGACGGCTCCGTCGAGGAAGTTGCAAGTTCCAATGACGTCTATCGCTCGCCCACGACTTCTGGACGAGAATCAAGCGTCTCTTCGCGCGCTACAGTGAAAACGGCCCCTTGGGGGATTATTATTCTTCACCGGCCAGGAGAACACTGGCCACGCTGGTGGTTTCCTAATCGAGGGGTCTTCGGGGCCGTGGCTGTGTTTTACAAACGATGTCACGGTGAAAGGCCGCGCAAATGACTCGTTATCTCCGCACGTGACAAAATGTCACCGCGCGTCGCTCGGTGGCCCGCCTGCTCGCCGGGCAAGGGGGTGAAGGATTCATCTGCCGTCCACCTTTCCCCATTGTTACGGGAACGCCGCGTTACTCACCTGACCATAAAGATATGTTCCGTGAATCATAAAAGTAACCAGCTCTCTAGCAAGGAGCATGGGCGTAGCGAGGAGTGGGTCGGACACGTACCTACTCGGAAGCGGATAGACAAGCGTACCGCTCGTGAATAGTTAATTTCAATTATTAATCTTTTTGGTATCGCGTGTCGAGGATAATTCTAATTGCAACGTGAGTAGGCCGTGGTGCTGATCGAGAGCAGAGCTGATCGTGGTGCAGTCGAAGGCAGAGATATTTCTCGAAATTGTGATAACAATGAGAGCGATACTCTCGCGTTTCCTAAACAAAAGCTCTGCCAACATTGCTGCCGATGAGCGAGCAACACCGCCGCGGCTTCGCCCAAGCTTAAACAGCGGGTGTCGGCCGCACAGAAAGCACCCGCGCCGAGAATGCACGCGCGTAGAATTGTTGGGTTCCCACAGAGCCCGCTGGCAGCGCTGGATATTTTCAAGCTTCCGCGCGGTCCCACGGCGGCTTCCGGTTCCGGCGGCGCGACAATTTTTCCATGGCGCAAGACAATCGCTGCAAACAACAATCCACAACTGTACATTCCCTCGACTCTGTTTCCCGCGGAGTCGCGGGCTCGCGAGAACGGTGCTGTTATTTTTCCGCAGGTACTTACGCGACCGTAAGCAGCAGTTTTTTTGTGCCGCGCAATTTTCCCTAGCTTCCTCGAGCCCCGCCGGTGCCGTTCAATTACACCGCTCGCCGTTGCACAATGAATGCCTGTAAAACATGGGATCGGTAACGAGAGGGGGAGGGGATCGTAACGGGCGGGGTTGGCCGAGAAATTTGGCCGCCCGACCTTGATCCTCTTACCCGTGAAATATCGGGCAGGTGTTTACCTGGACGGAGTCAGGATGCCGGGCCCCTGCGCCCGCGCCGTGTACTGCCAGCCAGCTTGAAACCGGAAGCGCCGCTTTCTGCCCTGCTGGCCACGAACAATGAGACCGAGGGATCCCTGCGAGGACGCGAGCACGATCAAACGGCGAGGTGCTTTATCGACAGCGAGGATCAGAAAAGCAGTCGCTTTTCTGGGGTCAGAGATCCCAGAAAGTCCGCTGGAACTCATGAATCTTTCTTTGACGTTCCCTCTCCCCTTCACTGTCCTTTCACGAGGCTGCTATAAAATATAACGCACGTGTGACGATCGTGTAGACTTACCAGCGTGTGTGCAGCGGCGTGGAAACGGGGGGGGTATCGGTGATCCCCTGCGGCGAGATATCGCGCGTGACGTTTTTACGGTAATCGCGTCATCCACCTGCATAGCGATAAGTGGCCCTCGAGCGGCGAGAAAATCGATGGGAACGAACAATCGCCGATCCCTCCAGCCGCCCGCTTCTCGGTTAACGGAAACACCGTTGTCGCCGATCCCCTGTCCCGCGATAGGCGAGCGATCTACCGCACGAATGCGCGCTCGAAGCGTTACCCCCATGGTTCCACGCGTATATGCAAATTAAAGAGCGGTTCTTTAGCGTCGTTTTGTAGGTTCCGGTGGTCGGCGGCTCGGCACATCGGCACCGTCGCTTCCGCTCGCCCCGTGCGATCGATAGAGGCGCAGAGGCAATCGAGGAAATCTTTTCACGGCCGCCGTCGTCACGTGGTCCGCGCGCGGACAGCAACAGGTGTGATGCAACAGGTAATCAAGCGGCGGTATTATGATTCGCTGCTTATTCAATGGGATCCTGTTGTACCCTGCTCGACTATCGACCGCTTCGAGTTTGTGGAACGTCCAGCGTTCTTCTGGTAAGTTAGAATCGCGCCGAAGCTCTTTGCTGTCTCTATTTAATCCCCTGACTCCGAGATAAATTCCTATGACCACGCAATACGCATTCCTTGAGCCCTTGTTCTTTGACAAAGTCGCAGCGCTAACGAGGAAAATCCTCAAACATCCATCTCTACATCTCCCGAGCCCGGTGTTCCTTTAACGCGTTATTAAAAAGTCTCCCCTAATGGGATGACAAGCTAGACAGGACTCGAGAGCGAATGGCCCCAGCCTTGCCCAGGCTCTGCTCAGGATGAAAGGATGAATGCACTTACTTGGTCACCGCGACAGGTGTCGCGTCGCGAATCGATCCCGTCGCAGCCTTTTCTCCACGGGCACTGTTCTGCCGCCCCGCGAGGCGCATTTCCGGCCCGCGTACGCCCGCCTTTGCCTCTCCCCGCCGGGGGGACATTTGGCTGGAGGAACGCGCCTCTGCCCGTGTCCCTTGGCCACGGTTGCTCTTTCCAGCCCGCTCATCCGCCTGGAGAAGGTCGCCGCCGCCTGTTGCCAAGTCGGGGACTCGGCCACGTGCAGCGAGCCGCTGCCACCGTGGCTCGGGAGAAACGGACCATGAACATAAACGTTATCGCTAAAAAGCCAGCGCGCTTTTTGCCCGGTCGTTACGTGTTTTGTTGTACCGCGAGTCGATGCTGATTCACGGCGCAGCCAGCCCGAGGTCTCGCATAGAAGGCGCGCGTTCCAGCCGAATGTTACAGATCTCTTATCTTCGCGGACGCGGCCTGATTATTGGATAATCGGTGCAGCCTCGCGGAGCTATTAACACCGGCACCGGTCCCGCAAATACGTGGGTCGACGTACATTCGATTCCCGGTAACCGATTGCCAGCCTAGCGGAGTGGAGCACCGGAGCTGGTCGACCTTTACCGCTAGCGGTTGACGTTTACGAGCCGATAGCCGTAGCTATCGCTGGAAGAGACGTTCCGTTTTAAAAGCTTCGTTGCGTGGCCGGACGCTGTGTATGACACGGGAGCTCCACGGGTCCGTTTCTTAAATCCCCCGTGAATTCTTCCAGTGCCATTTACAGAATCCAAGCCTGAGTTACCATTGTTCCTCGCCAGGGTTCTTCCGCGTACTGCGGCATTCCTCGCCCGGCGCTCCGAAGGTCGACGACCGTGCCGATTATGCAACTTCATCCCCCGACGGCTCAGAATTCGCGGACCGTGTCGAGCCGTAACGCGGCGAGTCGGAAAAATCCGCGCGCCACTTCGCGAATACCTCCGGTCGCGTATGCAAGAACTTGGTGGGGAAAGAAACGGATTCCACGAGGATAATTCACGGCTCGGCCGCGTCCACCGTTTCTTTCCCCTTTCTTGCTGTTCCGTCACGGAACGACGAGCCTTCCCGGAAGCCAATGTCCGCCGTATCCGACGCCACGATTTCTTCGCCGTTCTCCACGCTCGTCCTTCGATTCCGCCGATTTCCCACCGCGCCTGTTCTCCGGCCCCGCCGTGCCCCCTGCCCCCCCCCGCCCCCCCCACCACCCCTCTCTACCGATCTCTCGATCGCCCGGCATTCTCACCTCGAAAAGGATCCCCTTCCTCGGTTTCGACGGGCTTTGTGTTTTCCACCGTTAGCCGCTTCGTTTCCATTTTCTTCCCATTTTTCTCTCTCTCTCTTCTCTGCGGTTCGTTCCGCGAGAACAGATCTGGTCGATTTACCACGGCCACACTTGGCCCCAACGATCGCTGGATAACGCACTGTCACCGTGCCAGCCGATCGATTGTAAGTGGTCCAAGGATTCGTTGAAAAACTCGTTACAGCGTTAGATTACGCGACGATGCTCTCGATCGCCCTTTTGTGTGTCTACTACTTTTTTCCATCTACTGTCCCTCGATGGCGGGGAGTTAATTTACAAGCATTAATTCAATCAGAGTGCGGCCTCCAGTGATTTATTATAAAGATGGCGGGGCCGCGGTATGCAAGGGAACACCGGCGTTCGTGTTTTCCCGTCTGGTTCTCACGATTCGAATCTTCTCAGTGCGCCGTTGTGTACCTGCGATTCTTCAACGACTATCTGCGAGTCTCCGCGGGTTCTCAAGCCGCTCTTCCGGTCATGCTATCATTCCGGTTCTCACGCCCCGTTCGGATCCATCGGGACAGGACAGAGCGGCATGGAAATAACAGTGTTTCGACACTGTCTTCTCCCCAGTCCCGCCGCGTCGTCGTGACGGCTAGGCGAAACGAGTAATTACGAGCCGACTGCCAGCCGAGCTCGTGGCGCTTCTCTGCAGGAAAACCGACGGGCAGATTATCTTTATTGACTCCGAGGGACCTGCTATCATCTTGGAGACGTGGAAACCGCGCGAACTGTGTCAGGGCGTTGCTTTATCGATGACATCCACGTTGTGCCGAGCTCTTTCTTCGTGGCTCTTGCTTTCCGCAGTTATTTTCTTTATTTTCATATATATCTACCTTTCATCGATCTTTTCAATTTCTGATATTTGTACGAGACTCTCGGGCTACTTGAAATCATATCCGCCACGACGCACGGCCTAAGTGCGGCAAAAAGCGACGTTTCTTGGCCGCGACGACGGTTATAACGAAGATTAGCTCCCGTGACTGAAAGCAAATAAGGAAAAGCTGTAATAAATACGTGTTCGGAACTGGTTATACGCCAGAGTCGTATAGAAAATCGCCGGTTTCACTTCGTACCCCTATCCTCGCCGGCGTTCCCAAGAGAATCGAGGCTTTCCGTTCGTGGCTCGCAGTAGATTTTTCAAAAGGCTCAACGGGATTACTCGTCAAACTCGTAATTCACCGTTCAACCCAGCACGCCCTCCTCTCCAGCCGCGATTATTCCCAAAGAATCTCTCCGTTTCATCTTCGAGAAATGTCTGGCGTTTGATTACCAAGTGGACTGTGCAAATGGGTTAAAGCTCGATCGCGAATTCCCCTCTCGCGATTTGCCCGGCGTTCCGGCACGTTTCGCGATGGACAGCTCCGGTCGAATCGATGGCACGTGATCGCGATGAAAAAGCGCGGGGCGCGGATCACCGCGGTCTTGATCCGGGCTGGTATAATAATCGCGAATACGCGGTCGCAGCGTTAGCGTGCGTTTTCCGACGTCCGTCACGCTCGTTGTTCCCAGCGTTACGCCTTCTCTCCGTTTCCTTTACTGACCTTCGTCAAAGCTGCACCGCTCCCCCGGTTCGTGGTGATTTTCCTGCGGCCGATATCGCTGGCATTGCGCAACGCTTGGAAAACGATGCACGAAAAGCCGCGGCCCGATTTCCGTCGAGGCGCCTCGTAATCTTCCGCGTTCCACGTAAAGCCGAATTCCCTTTCCGGTATCTTATCGAGCACTATCGATCGCGACGCGCCACGGGCGGCTGGAAAAGAAGAAAACGAGCCGAGGTGCGTCGACCCGAGGTGAAAAGAAAAAGAAAAAAAGAAAGAAAAAAAACGAGCCGGGGCGGAAGCGTCGCGACGGAAAGGAGGATCGGTAGATAGAACCGCGCCGATTCCAACCGAGCGACCGAGGCGGCGGACGGAAAAGGGTCGGCAGAGGAGAGAGGCCGCGTTGGAGGGAAGGTTGAAAAACAATAAAATACCTCGGCAGGCCTCTCGCAACTGGATACCCCGCCACTTTCGAAAGCATATTAAATCATGACATAGATTCGCTGCAGGGGGATCGGAGCCAGGTTCGCGTTACGTGGGTGAATTGTTGCGAGGTGATCGATCGATAGATCGCCGCTGCTCTCTGCATTCCGGGATAGCGGGCTCGCGTGAAAGCTTAACGCCCGATGGTATGCTAATAACCGGTTGCCATCGATTTCTTCATTAGCCAGGTCGCGATCATCGGCCACGCGTGACGCTGGATCATAGGCGGAAGGTTGAGGGCCCTTCCGCGATAAATGGCCGATCGGTTCTCGGGGGGAAAAGCGCGTCGATGGTCGCCTGCACCGAGGACGGGGGGCGGGGGAGGGAGGGCTGGGGGGGAATTTATTTGGTCTTGCCGGGGCGATTTCGATTCCGGATTGCGCAACGCTCGAGCGGCGCCCGGCGTTTTTCGTGGCGAGGTCGGAGCCGGGGAATAACGGTGACCGTAGCGAGGACAGTGACCCGATGAAAATCGTAGGTACACAAGAAAGAGAAACCGCCGTGAGCCGTGCCGCGGCCCGAACCAAATAGATTTCACCGGGGAACGGCGGCCGATAAAAACCACGACATTTAAGCTCGGGACGCGGGGACGATCGTGTCTGCCGATCGGTGCAGCGACTCGATTAAAAGCTACATACCTGTGCGGATGGAGTTTACCGAGGTGGGGATGATATCTAAATGTATTCTCTGCCGCGAGACGCAGGAAGCGAGAGTTACGTAGATCCCCCGAGGCGCGCGAGGTTGGGGTGACATTTATCGCGATGGTAGAGAATAAACGATGGATTTCCATGATACTTGCAGAAGCTTGAGTCCCAGGACGGAGAAGAGCGGAGCGAGGATGATGCTCGGTGTACCGATCGCCATTGGTAACGACCTCTTCTTCCCTTCCCTTCTCTCACTGGCGCGGTTAATACCTTCTGCTCCCCGAGCCCCATCAACATTTCACTTGTTGCCCGGGTTTCAGGCGTCCGCGTTCAGTCAAGTCCCTCTTTTCTCTCTGCCCCCTCGGTTACGGGTCGTCCTGAACCAGCGGCAGGGTGTACCGGGGTCCGGGGCACGATTTTTTTCTCTCTTTTTCCTTTCAGGCTCGAATCGAACGGAGTCACCACGAGGGCCAGGCGTATCGTTTCGTCCCGATGGAAACGTCACGCGATCGACGAGGCGGAGGAGGGAAAGGAGTGCAGGACGAGGGGCCCCAGGTAGACGAGGCAGAGGCGGGCTACGGCTCGAAGGAGGAAGAGATGCGCCGGTTACGCGTTGTACAAAGGAAAAAAGGTGGCAGGGACCGAGCGGAGGCTTTTAAAGTCGTAGGAGCTAAGTCGGGGAGGACTCCGCGAACCGGTTGCTCCAAGTGACGTGAGTGAACTGAGGCTGCAGGCTGGCAGGTAACGCCAGGTAAACTCCGGCCGACCTGCGATACACACGCAGGAGGAAGGAAGGTGGCTGGCTGGTCGACCGGCTGGGTGGCTACGCCGAGAGCCAGCCAGCCGTAGAGACAGAGTCAGCTCAGTCAGTCGACCTGGGGAGTCAGCCTGCGGCCCCTGCGGCCGCAGCAACGAGAGCCACGGGTGAGGGACGCGGCGGGGAGGTTGGACGAGCCCCGGAGAGGGGAAGCACGGGGCGGGGGAGGAGGAGGCAGTGGGGGAAGGGGCGGGAGGTAGGTTGGGAGGGGGAGAAGTCAGGAACGTAGGGGCAGGGGAAGGGGAGAGATGGTGGGAGAGACAAGAAGAGAGACCTGCTGGTGTTTGTGTGTGACTCAGCTCGGGGAATGGGCGAATAGGCTAACACAGCATAGCGAAAGCCGCGCGGCCAGGTATACACACGTACGCGGGTACAGAGTGATCGAGAAATAAGGGCCCCGATGGTTTTCCGGTGAGGTGGCGGCGTTGGATGATCGAGCGGCGCCGATGTTCGGGCACGTGGCACCGAGCAACCTGTGCCGCATTTTCGGCGCGGCAGAGCTTCCCGCTGCTTTCTATCCTATCCATCCTTTCCGTCAGCCTTCCCGTTGCCTTCGTGACAGGGGGGAGCTGCACGCAGGATTAGCGAGGGTTGCGCCCGCAGCGCAGTTGTATCCGAGGGGGTCAGGTTCGGTGAGATAGAAGCGAGCTTCTTCTTTCTTCAATCGCCAGCAGGATTTCTGGCTCGGTATTAATAACGCGGACAATTTACGCAGCGCCCGAGTGTTTCACGTGCACCGAACCATAGTATACGTTGCCGCTCGAACGACTCCACGCCGGGGCCCGTGGGAATGCGTTTCCACGGTTTATTTAATAACGCTGAACCCCGCGCCCGGTTTATGCCGGCCGATAAAATGTCGATCGCGTGATTGAGCCGAAGCCGTCCAGCCGACTCTCCGGTGGAGCTCGAGTCTCATGGGCGATCCTCCGAGCTGACCGCGCCGAGGAGAAGCTCTTCCCCTCCGTCGCGGTGCGTGGCGATAAGTCCGACGATCGAATCGGCGAGGGTTCAACGAGCGATCGTGGTAAAGAATTCGTAGCAATTCGCGGATGCCTCCGCCGGGAACGGGAGTCGACGAGTCCACCCAGTATATCGCAGGCAAACTATACCTGAATCCAACAGAGCGTGACTTTTCACGTGTAGCCGTGCCGGAGTGGGGCATGATCGCGTACCCCGGCTCGTAGAGTAAGATAGACTTTGATAGAATTTACACGGTGGCTTCGAAGAGCCAAGAACCTCTGCGAGCCGAGGGCGCGCGATGGACACGGATTACGACAGGCAGTTCTTCAGTTTCTTCTCCTTTTTTTTTTCCCCCCACTCCCCTCGCCAGCCGCGTGTCCTTCGGGACAGTCCCATTTGGCCCCATTTGTCCCCTGAGACCCGCGCGTTCCACGGCAGCTCGCTCCTTCCCTTCGATGCACACTGTCATTATTTCGTTTCCGAAAGGTCAGGAGTTCTGAAAGCGGCGCGCCGCGTCCTTTCTTCGACTCCCCCGTAAACTCTATTCGCGTGCCTCGCCGAATCACCGTCGACGGCAATTATCTGTCTCGATGCGACGTCGTTTTACGCTGCGCCGACAAACACCCCCAGTCGGCTATTAATAAAGTGTAACGCCGTTTAGCGAGATCTGTCCACAGGATTAATCTCGCCTTATGGCCGTTCGCGTCACGTTTTAGGATTACCGAATGTCAGATGGGATGCCTGGGAGAGCTGCCGGGCGGTTGTTACGACGGCGTTTTCTTAATTTTCATGCCTGGCGAGTCATAATTCCCCTTCGCGAGTTCCTCTCCTTTTTTTCTTCCTCCTTTTCCACCGCGCGTATTTCCTTGTTTCGCGCGGGCCCGCCGTTGTGTTCCTTGTTCCCTCGTAGATTACCATGACCATCGCAGCGCAACTGGTCTATGCGCATGGAGAAATGCAGCTGATGCGCACGGCTGAATCCCGAGGTCAGCGACTTGTCGACGGAGTTAGTGGAGCGCTTAGGCTCGCTCCAAGGATTTTATGAATTGGTGCATGGTGGAGGCGCGGAGGTGGGAGGAGGAAGCATCGAGGAAGAAGCGGCGGGAATTAACCAAAGAATCTTCATCGTGCTTCGACTGGTCGAATGAGAGCCGCGCAACGGACGGCTAAAAAATGCCCACGCCTGGCTAAGAAGATTACGAAGAGAACGATCGAGGGGAATGGCGTTCCCCTGATAACGTTTATTTTTCAGAACACGCTGGAGCTTCTCGGTGCCCCTCGTTCGAGTTAGTGCCGCTGCGTTTAATAAGGAAGAACTGGCATCCATTTTTATCGTCTGCCTACCGCGCGCAGGGACGATGATGCGAGGCGATTCGACGTCACCGTCTGCGACTAGTTTCGCAGTCCTTCCGTTTCCTTCGTCTCGATCGAGCCTGTCTCCACGTGGTCGCTCGTTTTCTCTTCGTTTCCTCTTCGCCTCGCTTCTCCGCTCCCCCCTCTCCATCCTCCCGCCGCTGGTAGCAAGCTTGTAGCGTCACGATTGTCCTCCGCGCTCTATTCTTCGTGCTCCTTCTCTCCGTCTTCGTTCGGTTCCGCGGTGTTCCGCTCGCGAGCCACGGAGTACGCAGGTGCATTAACCGGACATTCAGCACCGTAACGCTGGCCTTAGAGACGAGAGGAGGCAGGAGGAAGGAGGACAGAGAGAGCGACGGTGGTGCACGAGGAGAGACGGAGGAGACGGGGGAGCATCTAAGTACCAGAGTTTGCTGCTAGAGCAGACGCTTGGGATTCGAATTCCTTCGTACTAAACCGCGAGCCTAAAGCCAGCCGCGGATCTCGGCAGCACGACGTCGTTTATTCGCCTTGCAATTCCTCCGCTCGCCACTTCAGAGTGGCTAGAAAACGACCGGGGCTGAGGATGTCCGCGAAATCCCTACGGTCCTAAACGCGGAAATGGACGCAGCGCTGCCGCGAGCTTGCGCCGTCAAGCTTCCTCGCGAATTTAATATCTGGCGCCGGTTTTCGCAAGTCTGACGAAGCACTAGAGAATCACCGGAATATAATTCTATCTTCGAGCCGCCACTGTCCACCCACTGGACGTGCTCCTCAGTCATCGAGCGCTGCTCTGAAACACTCCTTCCTCGAGTTACTCCTCTAGCTACAATTTATCTTCTTCCATCCGCGATTCCGTCACGGAACGAGGCAGCGTTACCATTGCGAATCGCCGTACGATCCGCAGGTGACTCACGCGTAACTCCAGGGGCCGCGATTAAACGCTCGCGCGCGGTATCTCGCGATGACGTAATGCCTCGCCGCGTTGTTGCTCTGACAATGACCGAAGGACGCGAGTGCACCGCGGCTATCGTCCAGCTCCTATCCCGGGACCCCGAAAGCCGCGGGGGAGCTGGTGCGCGACAGTTTGGAGCTGCACCAGAAAAAAAAGGCAGCTCTCTGCCAGGGCCGAGGAGGAAGCGTCGAGAGCTTTGGCCACGCGCCAGACCGCGGAGACGAGGGAAAAGCAGAAGGGGGGCCGTTTCGGACAGGTGCTCGAACCAGCGCGGTCCTCGTGCTGATCGATCCTACCATATGCCCCGCGACGATGGAACCGCGCCGTGACTTTATAAATAAAACCCTCCCCCGACGGCCCCCCTCCGCTGGCGGGGGAATCGGAGACGCGATATTACGTCTGGTCGAGTCTCCTTCTGCCCTATACTCCGCTGCATCCTCGCTGCTGGCAGACCGCCGTACTCCGTAGTCGCTTTTCACGAGAAACTGGTTTCCATCGCGCCACCGTGGAGATCCCCGGCATCGCGGGCCCGAAGAAAGCTCCGCCAGCGCTCGGGACAACCGTGTACTCACGGGAGTCGGGTAATGCGGCTTTTAATGCTCGAGGATGCAACACGAGAACGCGGCCTTGCCGCCCGGCGGATTCGATCAAAAACGCGTCGCGACGTTGGCACTGTAGGTTGCAGGGAGCTTGCGAGTTCTGAGGCTTGGGTGGCGTTGCGCGGAGGTGCGAGGTAACCTTGAAGAGGAACGCTCCTGTCCTTCTTTCCGAGGTATCGCAGGATTCGTCACTCCGGGGACATTTAGTAACACCTTCGCCAATCTTGAGTATCTACCTTAAGGTGGCCCTTATTTTCAACCTGCCATTTTTTTCGCTCTCACCCCCTAATATGGTCCCATTTCATAAAAAAATAGTCTCTGAAAAAGATTATTGCAATCGGACAACAGGAAAGGCTGTCGACCTGACCTTAAAGTTTAGAATTCATCAATGGTTTGAATTTGAAGAATTTCTCAGAAATGGTAAATCCTATCGAAATTTTGTTTAAATAATGTTAAAAGAGCATTCAATTTTCTACAATTACTGTATGTATAGTTTTCTCGTGCTTCCAACCATTTTTTAGATGATAGCGTTTGAATATAGAGAAGTCCGCACTACGCGCGTATAGATAATACGTCACGCGGTGGAACGTGCGAGGTGCGGACCTCTATATAGGGGAGAGTAGGGTAAAATGGAACGCTTAACTTTGGAGGGTGATAACTAAATCCGAAGGAAAAAGGGACAAGGGACTTCAACAGGAGTCTTAAGTGGACCTTAGACTATAAGAAACTCAAAACCTTTGTTAAGAAAAATATTTGGCAACAAAGGAAAATGAGATTTACCGGAGTTATTGAAATCTTTGCCTCGCTCAAGTGGTAGGGTAAAGCGGAACACCCACTTGAAGATCATGTAAACATACAAAATCTTTATTTTTATGATTTAAATAGTATTCATTTATATAAAAAACTATAATTATATGTTTCAGGTATAACTATTATAGATAAAATATGACAAAAATATATATTATACACACAAGAAAAAATATTTTACCTGATGACGTAAAAATTACTGAAAATAATCAAATACACATGGAATTTTACATGAATAATGAATATCAACACGTGCATGGAGATTTTGTTAGTTTTTAGTGCATTTTAAATAAAATTGTCTAACTTAACATTTTTTTGTTGTATATTTTTTTATTATTTACTATTTAGTGTCTAAGTTTTGATTTGTGATTATGTATATGCTGATACCATATCGATTGAATTGACTTGATTTGTGGTTACAGGCTGATTTCAAGTCGTTTGGATTTATGGTTATGGGTTATATTTATTGGTGACTGGGTAATTTTTTTTACCCATCCCGGATTTTTTTTCATAATTCTGTATCGTCATCATAACTACGCACGCCTGCAAAGTTTCAAGACAATTGGATTCAGTGGCGGATTCCCTCGTGGGAAAAATACTTATTTTAATTTGCAAAATACTTATTTTAATTTAGCAATGAGGAGAAAATATGATAAATTGATACCAAAAAAAAAACACTTTTTCATTTAGCAGGAAAATATTATCGGGAAAGGTCCCTGATTTATTTCTCCGACCTACGGCACCCTCCTCAAGGAAATCTTGGATTCGCCCCTGCTCCCCCCTCCCGAAAATCCCAAATCCGCCCCTGGTTGGATTGGGGGAAGTGGGTTAAATAGGTGTTCAATTTTAACCCACGCAAAAGTGTTCCGCTTTGCCCCACATGCGGTAATTTAATAAACATTTAATATTTACACTTCAGCGTGAAATAAAGAACTGGGTAATACGTCAAAATGTAGCGTGAGGACTATAGAATCCAACGGTGTTCTTGCCGTTATAAATTTTCTAAATCCAAGTGAAGAAAAGTGGTCGAAACTAAAACACAATATCCAAACTTTGATACCGGAAATGTTTACAACAATGTTAATCGAAAAGTAACGTGTGCGCGGGTCTGTGGTCTGTCACGAAATGCTGTGAGGACCGTTTGGTCCCATATCACATGACACCAATTCATTCGCAGCTCTCATCTAAGAGAAATATTGATGTTCCGTTTTACCCATCCGTTCCGCTTTACCCTACACTCCCCTATTCAAACGCTATTATCTAAAAAATGATTGGTAGCACAAGAAAATTATATATACAGTAATTGTAGAAAATTGAATGCTCTTTTAAAATGATTTGAACGAAATTTCGATAGGGCTTACCATTTTTGAGAAATTCTTTAAATCCAAACCATTGATGAATTCTAAACTTTAATGCCTGATCGGCACCCTTTCCTGTTGTCCGATTGCTATAATCTTTTTCAGGGACTATTTTTTTATCAAATGGAACCGTCCTAGGGGGTGAGAGCAAATAAATACAAATAAAATTCGGCACGTATAAATACGAGTCACCCTAATCTACCTACGTATTCCCTAGATGAAGTGGATTGGAGGAAAGCTACAGATTACAAGGATAACCGTGGAAGAATGGTTCGAAGCTGGGTCTCCCCGAAACGTATGTCCCGTTTCGAGCCACGATCTCAGTGCCCGGAATCCTCCGTCGGCGTTCCTGTCGACCACGGGACCAAGACGGAGGAAAAGGAGGTTGAGGTGTGAGTTATCATCGCGGGTTCACGTCATCTCGTCCGTCGGCCTATAATCGTTACGTACGAAAAACTGGTTTCCCAGTGCTCTGCTGGGCTTTATCTAACGGCTATCTTTTATCTGATAGTCGGTGGCCGCGGCCCGAAAACGCGCAAGTATTCTCGGCCCGAGTATATATGGCATGACGAAGACCGGGTGGAAAGGGGCGCAGTGGACTTCTTAGCTGCAACTTTTAACGGGCCCGAGATAAGGATCCTTGACACCGGGCTTCATCCTCTGATTAACTGTAGCACGCCAGGAGGAAGGCCACGGTTAACTCCACGGACGCGTCTCACCGTTTAATTTAGGGGGTCGACCATTCGTGGTATCTGTAAATAATATCTGTTCTCACGGGCGAATCCTTCTCGGATCGGCACCGTTGCGGTCACGCTGTATCACCGTAATTCCTTTATGACCTTAAAGCGATACGCTCTGAATTCTAAGCGTGGCGCGGCGGCTCACCGTCGAGGCGAACGGTTCCGTCGTTACACGCTGGCTTTTCAGGGGAATATATTTCCACCGCGCTGGCGATATACGTACGTGACGGGCCACGTTTACGGCTTACCCCTCTGGGAACAACATTTCCGCCGCATTACAAATTCCTCTTTGTCGACCGTACGGGCTGACGGAAGTCGACTATCGTGCCGGTTCTCTCGGCCCTGACCCAACGATCGCGCTCCTGAAATCCCTTGACAAAAATACACCGGGCCACGGAGCAGCGTGCTTCCCCTCGCGAGGGAAGAGCCGATTGGCCGTTCATAAGTCCGAGAATTTCATGTACGAGCCTAGGAGTTTGATCTACTTTCACGCTCCTTAGTGGAAGAAAGTGTAATTTCTAAACGGATAGGATTCTCGACAGTAATTCCCAGGACAAATTGGAAGCTTGTTAAATATCTGTTGCTCTCAAGAGACACTGTGGCGATCCAGATACATCCGTTTAACGTCAATATTCGTGGATGGTGGACAGAGAACCTGACTCACCCGAGGGACTCTGTAACAGGTGTTGGACGACGAGCAGTGTTTGGCTCGGTTCAACAGGTAAGACCTGCAGCGACGATGGCTCACAGGTATCGGGCCGTTTCGCAGGTGAAGCCCGCAGCTGCGAAATGAGACGGAGGGTGCGGAAAATGAATCGCTTTATTTGACACGGTGTCCTTCCATGGCTGTTATCGGTACCAATTTCAATCGCCACGAGGCCTCTAGCATTCTACAGTCTGCTATCCCTGTTCCGCGTGAAATGATTCCATCCGATCGAGCAGAACTCGTCTATTTTAATCCCGATCCACTTAAGCGTACTTTATGGTAGTTTACTGGTATACCAGTCTATTGAAACGCGAATAATTTCGATCCCCGTAGCTCCCAGATGCTTATCTGAGGTGTATCGTCGTAGCTGAAGCGTCCGCGGGGTTCCATGGTACAAATTACGACGCCTGGGGCTGCCCGCGTATCTTAATCTTGTCAGTAAACCGGCTCTCGCTCGATGCTTTCGATTGATGAACCACGCAAACCGTGCTACAGCGATGCCTAACAGCTCCTCGTTGCGTCTTCTTTTGTGCCCAACAAAATAGTCCACGTAGGCATCCCCTTTTTCGCAGCAAGCTGCGCTATCGTCGCCTCGCTCGAATATAAATATCGCGCGATACCCAGAACTTGCTCGCTTTCAGGATTCAATAAAGTGCCGAACGCCGCTTTCAGGGCAGGGCAAACAGACCGGAGGCCCTTCGCCGATCACGTCGGTTTGGAAATATTTGCGGACAATTTGCAGCGCGCTAGAGGGCCTCGCGGGAAGCGCGGAGGAGCCGATTTTTCCGCGCGTGCTTTGCCGAGGGGGAAAAAGGTCAGCGCACCGTCGTTTGTTCGCCGTGTAGTGCACACATATCGCGCGTGATGTGTGCCCGACGTAAGTGGAGCCCCATGGTCGATGGGCGCGCGACGCTGGAGGTGCATAAACACACATAGAAGTGGAAATGCCAGGATTGGCAAGAGAGCCGCCGACCGAGTTGGCCGGAGACACGGCTGGCCGCCTGTGGCTTCGCTCTGCCGCTTTTCGCCTCTCCTCTCTTCTACGTGGTAGCCGTCGTGCTCCCTCTTCCCTCGCGATTACCACCGTCCCCTTCGTCCTCGGATTCTACCGCGGACGAGCCACCTCGCCGCAACCCTCCGTTGCCCTGGCACACCGAGGAGCCACGGTGGTGTTGCCTTCCATCGGTGCAGGTGCGCGTCTACGGGGTGTCCTTGAAACGCGAGCGCGGCCGACCGGCGGAAGGGAGAAAACGGTTGAAAAGTTATAACGTCCCCGAGTGACGGAAAGTCTCATCGGCTAATTGGGCAAGGGAATTCTCCCAGGATAATTCTCCACGGGAGAGGTTGAGAAGGCTGCCGAGCCGCCGTGCGCCCGAGGACGATGATGCGCGCGGAGCCTAAGTAGGTCCGATTATGAAGTTTCGCGGCGATCCGTTAGTTAGGATAAGCATAAATCAAGTGGGCATCCGCGGCAGATGCGGCTGCAGTGGCCCGTTACGCCGTGCACCGCGAATCCTTTTGATCATCGGATCGTCGTTTTGCAGCGAGCATCTGTCGCGGCGCGAGCAGAGCCTCCGCTGGCTGATCTTCCGTGACTTTGGAAAGAATCGAGCTGCCACTCCGTACCCTTTAAAACCCTCGGAACCCAGCTACGTACCAGCGATTCCCAAGTCGGTGGAATTGGATAAAGGGGGAACAGGTTGGCGGTGTTGTCGGAGCCACCCGGTGGATGATTTAGCCGTGCTTCCGAGGTTAGCTCGCGGAGGAAGGAACGAACGAGCGAGGCTCACTCTTGCAGAGTGCCGCTGTTAGCGCATCGCACTATGACTAATTACGAGCTCAAGCCACCCCGCTGTCGGCCGATACGGCCCTATAAACGCCAGAACACCACCGCGAGTCATTGTTCCTTTCCACGTCTCTGCGTGCACCATCGTCCCCGCTCACCGCCACCTGCCTTCATTTCCACGGGCTTTCTTTCGCCGTTGTATCTGGTGAGCAGCGCGCGTAGCCACTCGGGGGTACCGAAGCGGCTCGCGATAGCTCGTGCCTCCAGCACACAACTCTGTCACGGCGTGCACTTGCCCGCTAGGGCCTCCCCTCGTAATGGGCCTGATTCTTTTCTTATCGACTCCTGTACTCCGTCCATCGGGCTCCTCGGAGTATCGAGCCGAGGATGTTGTTCAGTGGGCCAGCCGACTGAGCCCGAGTCCCTTTTCCACCGGCGTCACGGGCCAGGCAGAGCGTGGAACGCTTCTGGTGTAATTATCGCGACGATCTTGGGCCGTATTCGTTACACCAGCCGGATTTACAATTGTAATAGGAAGTATCCGGGCGATCTGCTGGATCCGACCGCGCGATCCTGTCCGCGATACAGCCGTTTCGACGCGATTCAGCAGCCATAAGCGGTGGATGGTTGGCGACCTGGTGCAAATCACTCCCCTTCTTGCCCTCCCGGTGTAATCTGCTTCGCGGCATCGAGGTGCCGGCGGTTTCTCGCCTCCGTAATTTAGGAGGAAACGATTCACCGTTTCCGGCAATGGGCACCAGCAAAGCGTGTCGGTGCGCGAGCACAGTCACGGTCGAAGATGAAGAAGCGGCCGATTAAGAAAAAGCCCGGTTTGTTAGAGTGTACCGAGCAACGGTCGCCTAATTTGGACGGTACCGTTACGCGGCGCAAATACGAGCAGGAATAAGTCAGCGGGAAGTCTTTAATGGCGTATTGTGTCGGCGAGCAACGCCGGTAATCGTTGCTTCCATGCGTCGTGATTAGCCTTCTGCCCGTTATTAGATATAGATTTTAATTGCGAATTTACGACGGGCGATATTAAGCGACCGGCAGAGGTGGGCGGCGAGGATTTCGAGACCTTAGACTGTCTCCCGAGCGAAGGAGAAGCGAATGATTCTTGCAACGTTTACGGGAGCGAGATGGCGTGGTTCGCACGTATTTACGAGGCTCGTGGCATTGTTTTCGAACGGGCACTGCCAGTATCTTTCCACGAATAGATGGTATTACGGTAGGGGGGCTCGCTAGCGCGAAAGACACGGAAGGTAGGAGAGAACATCCTGTGTCGTAGGACCCCCCCCCGTTCACGCTCTGCTGGCTTCACTTCGTAACGCTGATTTCCTAAGTATCCTTCCTTTCCACGGTGTACCGGCCGAAGAAAAGAGGCGAACCTGCGTCGACTTTTCTGCCTGGGAATGGCGATGCTCTTAATTAAAGGAGCTTCGATCGAACGACTTTTCTCACGTCTCGAGTCACCCTTTTTCGTCCACTGTTCAAGTAAAAGAGACAATGGAACGCTTCCGAAAGGAATGGGTAACCATTCGACTTGAAACAACGTTGCTGTGCGATGGAAAGGTGTGCTTTCTTTTATACTGCGTACAAGTTTTATGTACCAACTGCCATTTGAATGTATTTTAGTCCAGTGCACATTTTTGTGGGTTTCTGTGACAGTTTATGGATATTAGGGTTTTTCTGAGGGAGTATTTTCGTTTTCGCGAGGCAGTAAGGTTTCGGTGTTAATGTTACTGATTCGTGGTACCAGGGAATATTGTATTATATTTTTACATTGGGTAATGTGTATCTATTTGAGAAATTATGTTAGGATGACGGTATAAAGCGTAAACTGCTATTCGAATTTCAAAAGGTTATCCCACGAGCTGCAAGATCAAGTTTATACCATCATTAGATGATTGTGAAGATAGAGTCTCGGTCGGTGTAAAAGGATTTATGCTTATCATCTGGCAGTATTGTCAGCGCAAATGCGATTTTATTTTTAGCGTCGACGAAGCCGTCGACGAAGTATAGGCATCGACGAAGTATAGGATAGACCTATCACGCAATGTAATTTTGTGTCACACGCTCGGGGGGCTCGCGAGCCCCCTTACCATTTTCGTGTCACACCCAACGTTATCGATTCAGTCTAAAATAAGATTGTAACGCTAAACGTGGTAGGAATTAGAAATTAAAAATAGGACATTCGAAACCCGCGATTTACAAATGATTCTCATAAAGTAACAATGTAAAGATCGTTTTACAAACGTATTCCGTGCAACGACAGAGAAAAAAGTGTCACAACAAGAACACATACGCCTTTTAACCTTGCTGTCCTATTCGAGTGTATTTAGGGTAACTGTACCTAATATCGCCACTGTTCCTAATATCGCCACCCGCTATATCTTGCAAAGTAAGCTCTAAAATTTATCGGTTATGCACTGAATTAGTACCTAAACATATGTAGGAAGACATACTGTAATTGCACCATCATGTGGTCAGCAATTACAGAAAGAGAAGTATTTTAGTGAATCTTAATAGTGTAAAAATTTATTGAACTGCCACAATTTTACATCACATTCGGAGAAGGTAAGTCTAATAATTTCGTGAATGCAAGGATATCTACTAGAAATACCTCATTAATGATGTACTTCGAGATTAAATCGATTCAAATATTTTCCGTAGTGAAAATAATGTTTTTCTTTTAGCAGTATGGGTGTTCTCAATACCGCCTATCGCAGAACAATGGTTTCGATGTAATGTTTGTTATAGGTGGGGTTACGAAATGTGCCGAGCAACCGTAATAAACTTTATTTGCCCAATATGTACATCGGAACGTAAAAAATAAAATATTTTAAAAATCTATATTTTTAAATTTCTATATTTTTCTAATAAAAATGAAATCAAAGATGCATAAAAATACATTTATAGAGCAAGAAATAATAAAAACACATGTGAAAATGACTTTAAAAACATATATATATATGAATTAATCAATATTTCTTAAGTTGGCGATATTAGGTACACTTTTTTCAGAACCCGATTTTTGCATGTCTTACGTTTGTTGAGTCCTAATTAAAAATTTGTAGGTTTCAACGATTCTAGCTTATGCTACATGAAAGATGAATAATTTCTCTTTACTTTGGTACGAGCTGCATGCAAAAATATCAATTATTATTCAATTGACAGCGATTTAACTTTTGCCTGGCGATATTAGGTACAGTCACCCTAACGCAAAATAAATTTATTTAACATAAAAATATATATAAACAACAACATTAGTTGTGGAAGACATGCTTTCATGATGTAACGTGGGATATCTCGCAAAGGAATTGTAACTTAGTATAATTCAATAAGGTGCTGAAGCAGAGAGGACTTTAAAAATTGTCATAAAACCCATCAGTTCCAGTATCTCGCTGAATGTTTCTTTAAAAAAGTAAAAAAATTACGTCAAGTACATGAAATAAAAAAAATACAAAAAATTGAAAATAATTACAAAGTAAAAAAAGATGTGAAATTAAAATAAGCTGCAAGCACATAAAGGTGCTTTCCTGCAGCGTGCAACGGCGACACTGTGTAACACAATAAAAGACAAGAAAATATGTCCGCGGCGTGGAAGTCAAATACTTGGCGTGGCCAGGCAAAGTATTCTCAGATCATCAATACCCATACCTTCCCCCTCCGCAGGCTTTCAGATAATTAGTCTATTTAAAACACAGCCAATATGAGTATATTTTCATTATATTGCGTTTTAAAATAATTGTAAGATCATTCATCGACACCGATGCCTTTCCTCTCATAAGCTTTCACATAATTTGTAAATTTAAAACTCTGACAATATGAATACACTTTCATTATTTTGCGTTTTAAAATAATTTTAAGATCATTCATCGACACCTCGACCTTTCCTGGCCACGCCAAGTATTTGACTTCCAGGCCGCGGACATATTTTCTTATCTTTTCTAGTAACGACGTTTGTTATGACTGAACGATGCCCCAGCTTTGGAAGTCACCTCTGTTCAGACGGTTCGGCCACGAGACGCGATATATACGTCACTCGGCGTGCAATGACCGACCGATATTCCAACACTTCGGAAATACGTACGCGTGTATTCTCTCGCGAGGCCTGCTTGCTCTCCCCCCACCAAAGCCCATATTCGCCGCGGTACATTGGCGGGCGCGGGGGTCATTCGTTCTGTGGACATCGTTGAGTTAAGACGTTTCAATAGCTGCGTACATAAATGGTACGCCTACATTATCTATCGTCACCTAATTACTTCTATTCATTATTAGTCTTTTTCTTTACAGTCTACCGTCACTTGCTGCTACTATTAATACACTTTCGTCCCGAAATTGATTAAATATCGCGAGAAAACCGTTAGACGTTCGTCGCGTATTCCCTTCGTTGCCTTCGTACCGATATTTCTGCACATTTAGTGCACACATATCGTGTCTCTGTATTCAATTACATCCCTTTTCGGGCATATTTCAAGTTTATTTCTTGTTTAATTGCCTTACGAATGTTTTAATGCTTTTGTTTCAATCTCTTGTTGCATCGTTCGGTTACAGACGTTGAGGCGGGAATCGAAACCAAAGGGCAGGCAACGCCATGACACTTGGCGGTTAATTTGAACGGTGCTTGGATGGCGACTGGTCATTCCTTGGGAAAAGAAGGTGGCAATACGTGTGGTATACTTTTTTTTATCGTTATTTTATTGAATCATTGTTGGTTGTGAGGGTGATGGGTAACTTTGCAGTCGGTTAATATCGGGATGAAATGGGAAAAGATTGAATTATGATAAATTCAATAATTCTAGTCGGATTTGTTTAAACATTTCAAAATGGCGTCAGTAGATGTTTACGAAATATTGGAATGATCGAATTCTATTGCATTTCGGTCGCGTTTACGTAGAATTCAATAATATTTCAATGATTTTTAAGAATCTATCTCTATGAAGCTAGTGTAATTGCATTTACGTTCGGTTTTGGATGCAAGTTTTGTTCTTTATGAACAGAAACTGCGTAGTTGATCGAGGACATGCTATGCAAGCATGAATAATGAACGAATTTTGATTCTTGCAATGAATTTTGTATATTTATAAAGATCGTGATATATTTTAAAGTATTATTCGAATAACACGAACGTGCTTACAACTTTAATGACGAAAGCCACTACTACGGTTCATTTAAATGTAATAATTATTTCTGATGTAGTATATTCTGGATAATATCGTGTTACTGAAATGTTAAGCTGCTCCTATCGAGCGAGCATTCTGTATTTTCGCATCACACCTTGTATTCTAAATAACAAGGAGTGAAAGTTCCTTGGCTGGTTCCAAGAAAAACAATATTTCCCCGTGACAAACACTCGATCAAACCACATCCACCCCACCCTCCTATCCTACTTATTTTTCAGAGATTGTGACCGCGTGCAATGCGGCCAAATAGAGTCAGTGTTTATGTCGTACGAAGTTTTTCGTTTTGAAGAGCACAGTTGCTCATAGTAGAGTGTCGTTAACAATTTTGGGATACGCGAGGGTAGAGTCAGTGTTTTCTACGCAATTTATATTCTTTTGCGAGCATCGGGGCTCTGACTTTCGAATCGCGAGAATAGATTCAGCGGTTTGTTCGACAATTATGATCTTTGGGGCGCGTTGATAGTCTATTTCTTTATTTTTTTTACTTTTGAAAGCGAAACTCGTTATCGGAAATTAGAGTCAGTGCGTCAGCTGAAGAGGAGATTTGTGCGCAGAATATTATTGGAAAGATGTAAGTATCTATGTATTTCATTTAATTCCTTTAAAGTAGAGTTCATTCTTTAAAATTCCAGAAACAAAAAATTAAAAAATTAAAAGAAAATTAATTTCTAGAATAGAATCACCAAGAAATTCAAAACTAACGAAACTCTTTACAATTTAGACATTTTAAGAAAAAAATTTGTTAATTTTATTTTTCAATATTTAATTTTTTAATTTTTTCTTAAAATGTCTGAATGATAACAAATTTCGTTTTGAATTGTTTCGTGGTTCTTTATTAGAATTCGAACAATCGTAAGTTTAGAAAGAAATTATAATCGTGTTTTGTTCTTTCGTTACAGTCTAGGGGCAGCTGAGCAACCTGATGACTTTTTCCAGCAGCTTGATGACTTCCTCTGAGCAGTTGCAGAGGTGTTGGCGCCTTCGTCACCGGGGCACAGCGAAATGTGAGTGCGCATGCATTATGGTTCCTCTGGTCACTCAGTCATGTCGTAGGACGTTTGGTCCAAATCGACACGAGTGACCGGTTGTATACTTTGGCGAGCATAATGACCGCGAGTATGGTAACCATGCCCGTGAATTGTAACATTTTGTCTGTGTATGTATTTCTTAGACGAGGGCTAGGGTCTTCTTGTGCACCGCGCCTTTTCAATAGAATCAAATTATAATCATAATTTCCAAGATAAACATTTCCTAACGCGAATGTTTATCATTGATCATACATGGATGTAGATATTTATTAAATAATGCACCTAAAGATGCATAGCAGCTCAGAAGGTATTGATATTTGATATGAATATCAATACGGCTGAATGCTAATTTTTATGTAGCGAAGAAGTCTGATACTCTCAGACTCCACAGCTACGATCATTTTGATTTAATATGTAGTCGAAAAATCGGATGCCCTCCGATTCCGTCATTGCGACGATTATAATGACTTGAATTTCTTTTATTTTTCTGATACTATTTACGTGTTCAAAAGTAACTTGATGTCTAAATGATGATAATAGACATAAAAGTGTAATTCCTTTCTTATAAAGGTCACTCGTTTGCGTACACAAAGAATAATTAATTTCCATGTGCAAGAAGACAATTGAGGGTGGGCAAATTTCAGATTCAAAGTAATTAGCATGAGAACATACTTTCTTATTACCTATATGAAATTTACTTTGACGATGGAATCGCCCGTTTTAAATTCTTAAATTAAATTCTTCATGTTTTAGAGTCATTTTCTTAAATAATTCAATTTTATAGTCTTTTTTCTCACTAATTGAATGTCGAGTAGAGTCCTTTTTCTTGATCTAAAGTAGAGTCCTTTCTTATTTATCAAACTTTAAACTATTGACAAGTTGAAAGTCTAGTAATTTTGCTTTATAATGTAAAATGAAAAAATACTAGCGTGCTAGACACTATACAGACTAATCATATTTTCTAGTTGAGGATTTTCAGGATATCTTTCCGTACCCATTGCCTTTTAACTCATCCACGTGCCCATGCGTTACTTGGGTGGGTGAAGGCAATGGGGCACGATGACTTTCTTTACTAAATAATTACATGTCGGCGGCTGGCATTGCGTTAGTGTATCGTGCACGCCGCATTTTCCACCTGTGTGTGTTTGTGTGGTTAGGCGGTGGAATTTGCGTCGGTGAAAGATTTTTATCAAAGACCATGTTAACGAAACTATAACATTATATTATTATTCATTGCAATAACGATACCAATGTATCATATTCCATGTTGCACACGATGATCATTCTAGTAAATAATCTTGGAATATGAAAGTTAATCAATCTCGTACAATCAAACGAGAAAGTAAAGTAATAACGCTTGATGTATGTACCTAATACGTACAATGCACATTATCAAGTAATCCATTCTTTGAAATTGAAAATAATTAATTGCTATGTAAATCATACTTATACGCAATGGTCACTGCCTTTGCCAGCCGATTTCAGTGAAAACTGGTACGTACTTATTAGAGTGTGATTGTGGCCAAGCTCGGGTGACGGAGTCGTCCCGGGACGGTCTCTCTAGTGTAGGCTTTGCACCCGGGCGGTGATGCTTGAGAATCGTGGAGTGGGTTGACTGATGATTGTGTTTGAGAGACTGTTTTGATATTTTTTAAATATAGGTTTTGTGTAGGATAGGTAACTTACCTTCTGGTACGAATGTGTGACTTAAATATAAGTAGGTAGGGCCGGGGCAGGTCGTCGTATTCTCTGATCGCATGTTCCCCCGCGCGATGACCTGCTTTCAGGAAATTTGTGAGAAAAGTCGACGGCCAGACTAGTGCGAGTGGGGTATGCCCTCGCTTCTAGCCTCGCTATGTCGACTTTTTGACGCCAGTGGGACATTGCACATTGTCGCTGGTCGCGGTCGGCAGGACGGGCTTGGGCACGATATTCACTTTCAGAAGGGCGGACCGCCCGAAGCAAGAAGTGGCCAAAGAGCCGAAGATAGCCCGGCCAGAGAAAAGGCCACATCATGTGGGCTACCAAGAATGGCCCTGCATCCTCGGGTGCAGGGTCATTCTTACGTATTATATTGTCATTATGCTCGCCGGTAGTTGTAGTAGTAGTAGTAGTAGTTTGGTTGGCCATAGGCTGACCCATCGAGCAAGGGTGGAACGAAATATAAGGGTAAAATATGTTTTTTATTATTCATGACTTCTAATAGTGGGCAAAAGTTCCCTTTTATAATGGAATTTAAGCTGCCAAAGTTTGAACGTGATCATCAAATTTTTTCAGGTGTCGCAAGCCCTTCAAATATTAATATTTACTGAAATATTAATTTTTGAAAGGCTTGCGGCACTTGAAAAAATTTGTCGATCACGTTCAAAGTTTGGTAGCTTAAATACCATTATAAAATGCAACTTTTGCCCACTATTAGAAGTCATGAATAATAAAAAAATATTTTGCCCCTATATTTCGATCCACCCTAATCGATACCCCCTCCCCTGAAATTGAGCCCACCGCGTTTTCAATTAGAGTTGCGAAGAAGATTACGGGGCCAGTTAGTGTTGCGACTAAATGTTGATCACGGTTTGAATTAGCGTTGCGAATCAAGCATTCCCCGCGTTTGGTTCTAGCATAGCGTTGCGAATAAATATCGATCGTGGTTGCTTGTAGTGTTTCGAAAAAACAATCGCGATTGTTTTTCAGATTATTCTTGTATTTTTAATTGGACTTACTAGAGTTTGATTAATTGCATTACTTTTGATTCATGGTATTCTTTTTATTAGAGTTGCGATGCGACTGATCGGGTTTTTTTAATAACTCGTCCTAGTTTGATTCTTAATATTTTTTTAAGTTAGTGTTGCGATGATGACTGATCGCGTTTGTAATTAGAGTTGCGACCCCCACCCCCCAATGCCCCAAAACTATCCTGGGACATGTCCAGAGACATGTTCCTGGGAAAAAAGAGTCCCGAGCAGCTGGATCTGCTGCACATGGGACTCTACACAGCCTTCAGGAAGGCTGCAACGAATTAAAGTTAGAGTTGCGTATTACGAGACACAGGTGCACTGAATTTTTATTAGTGTTGCGAAAAATGAAACCACCCACGTGGTGGTTCTCGGTAGCTTTTTCGTTTGCTATTTGGGATTTGTATTGAGTATAGTAGAATTTTCAGTAATGAAGCACCATCCGGGAATTTTGAATTTGTTTGAGAAATTAGTGCTGCGGGTAGTCCAAAGTCCTAGTGACTATGCTCGGGAGTTGATTTTAGTCTGTAGTAAGTTAGCGTTGCGAAAGAAAGAAACGGTCCACTCACGGTTTTTTTGCATTAATGAGTGGACAATGATCAGCTGCCCTTCTGGCTACTGATCATTTTTTCTAGCAGCCCTAAGTGGCGGCACCATCCTCCTTCTCCTACCACCACCTCCCCACCCTTGAATCGAGTGTTTGTCACTGGAAATATTGTTTTAAAAGTATATTCATATCTTGCAGATAAATGTTTTCTATTTTTTTAGAATATTTTTAAATTTGAAGTTCCAATTTTTATGGAATAGCATTCCAAAATTTTATTCTGTGACTGAAAGAATGGCGATGAAAGGTGTGATTCATTATTTGTAATAGAAATTGCAGACTTCTGACACACCTCCATTCAATTGAAGTTCTAATTAGAGTCTTTGAAAAGTAGTAGTAGCTATTCCTCATTAACGTTGCTGATTTTTGCATAGTAACTTCGTCAATCGTTGTATTTCCTATCAGATTGATAAGAAATGTAGTTTTTTATTTTTATAAATTTTCAACATTCCTTTGCATTAATCAAAATTCACCCGCGATTGTTGCTTCATTTGATGATATTAAAAGGAAATTTGCACTGAAAAAGTAGGTAAATGCAATTCATCACTTTATATTGATAGTAAATTTTCAATATTAACGCGTGCTCGTTGTTGCTACTTTCTGTATGAAAATAAATTTCGATTACTGTGCAGTAAAGTGCAATTATTCCAATTTTCAACATTTGCATAAATGTTTTTGATTACCCATTGTATATTATGATTGATTATCGAGTCATTGATACATAAACTTTGAAGATGCCAATTAATGAGAAACTACAAGGAAATTATTAAGTTGATGTAACAGAGCACCCAATGTGCTTAATATTATGAATATCAATTGCTTCGGAATGAAATGTAATATGATTAGTAGCTTCTTTTTCATGAATTGCTAAAGTATTGCTAAAGGTTAATTGCCTACTTTGTCTGCTGATAATGAAGCAGTATTTTTTAATCTTTTCCTTCTTTCATTTTATTACCGAATCGATATTCCATATTGAGTTTTAAACTGTAGCTTCAAATGTGATATTTCAATATTTGGGCAATAGCGATTCAATGAAAAGACTATATCTGTTGAAATTACATTACTTAATCGAGATAGATTGTAAGTACTAATTCATTGAGAAAGTTTCTGTTGCAGAGTATTATGTGTGAAGAATATTGCAAAAATAGGATTTCAGGCTCATCATCCTTGAGAAACGAAACCTCAAGGAATTTTTATTAATACTTTTAAAAATGTTTCAGGTAACATCGTGGGTCCATCGAGGGAAGTAAGAAACACATGACAATTTCAGATTTTTATTAGGCAGGTCATTATTTAAATTTAAGTAGATATGTATATGGTTGGGTAAGGTGTTTAGTGGCCACATAGAATTAAGTAGTTTTTAAGGAATAAAATAAACACTGCAGTGTTTAACTAAATATAAGTAGCAATTATTAAATACGAGCGCTCGTATCCGTAGGAATTATTAGTATTTAAGTAGCCATAGGAAATATGCACTGGCATATTTCCTATTAATGAGTAGAAAATTTGAATTATTCACTAATTGGGAAATATTCCCCCTTTTTTCTTTGTTTCATTCCCAATTAGTGTATAATTATCATGGTAGAAATATACCAGAAAATTCTTCAAATTTTAAATGAAAGAAACAAAGAAATGTTTCAAATTCTGCTTTAGTTTCATCGCGGTAGCTTTTTACAGGACTCCTTCTGTTGTCCGGTTGTGGAGCGATTGAGGATCGTTTTGCAACCGTGCATCAGGGGGATCTATGGAAATGAAAATAAAATTTTGCATAAAAGGAGGGTGGATGGGCCGCGGTTAGGGCGGGTCTCCACTCGCAGCGCCTCCACGTGGTGAGACCTGGGCAATCTGTATTATTTGAAGTATAATTACTAATCGTATCACAAGTAACATTGTAATACAATTATTAATTACGTGACAAGTAATACGAGCCGATTGGCTGCGATCATCTATCTTCATCAATCTCTATTCCATCCTCAAACACAGAGTAAGTTGCCGAAATTTGAATTGCGACATGATTAAATATCATCAAACTGTTTTTTATTTGTAACTAAAAACTGAAATTTCTCAGGGCTAGACTAAATCTTATTTCGCAGCGCGGGTTTCGCACGTAACGCGATTTGCAGTTGCATACATGCACCAGCTTTACACGGACTTTGAAGAAATACCATTCTTGAGCGCCATAGTCTCTTGATCCCCGAAATGGATTTTCGGAAAGAAATCCGCGTGAGTCGTAGACAAGCTGTGCCAAAGCATAGCGTAGCAAAAGCCCTGCCTTCTATGTCAAACTCTCGCACTGAACAAATCACACGTATACAAGCACGCACACACCTTTCAGCATCTCAACACATTTCAGTGTAGTTGCTGAGCTGGACGCTGTTCATAAGCAGATGCCACTACATTCAGTTCTGAAATTATGGGTTGGTAAGACAGTTTGGGTGGCGACACGAACTTCCATAAGGTGATAGGTCTATCCTATACCTCGTCTGTGCCTATATTTTGTCGATGGTAAAGGGGCTCTCTGGATAATAGTATCTGCACAACCACGAAAACGTAATCAGCTGTTCATTTCCTCAGGGCCGTTTCTGACGGGGGTGCAGAAGGTGCCCCCACACCTGAGCGGGAAAACTTATGGGCAGCCGCAGGCTGTTTATTATATGTAAAATTTTGACTAATATGAATAATAATCAAACCCTTTATGATGATAATTAATAATATCATTCCTTTTCTCATTTAAATTTTTTTAAATTATTCAACGCTGGTGTTCGAGATAATAATTCATAAGTGCAACCCATTCTCACGAAAATAAGCAAAAATCGGAAAATTCAAGGCCCTGTATTTTTTAAACAAACTCGAAATCAACAAAATGATAACTTAAACCTCCCCCAATTTCACGAGGACTGCAACATATTCCATTTTTAACAAAATCTGTTTCTTCGATTTATTTCTTTTGCATGATAACTTTTTAAAACTATTTATATATTGCTATAATAGTAAACACTGCATATCAAATTCTTAATTAAAGATTATTAAATGAATAAGAGCGGCAATATTGTTTTTGCACCTGGGCGGCCAAAATCCAGAAACAGCCCTGCGTGTCGTAATCATAAAACCGAACATAGCAGAATCTCATTGACAGTTCTGGTGTCTATAGCAACAGAGTAATTTCATTCAAAATATTGCGTTGTATCGATGGTTCAAATAAGTAAACAACTATACTGTAATGACTCCTAAGCACAACCCCATATAGTTGGAAAGAAACCGAGTTGCGTTGATAAATAAAGGTCTGAAAAGCCGAAATAATGTCGGTGGACCATAACGAAAAGTATATTTTTGAAGCCGAATGGTACGACAAAGTGGCTAGCATTTTGAAAAAATTTTATTTGTATTATTACCCCTCCGACAATACAGTCGAATTGGTACGTATCGCATAAAATTCTCTTCTACCAATATCTCATAGAGATGAAAATTTAATTGCCTTATATTCTTCAGTTCGATTTAAATACCAGAAAAATGTTTTTGAAGAGGACGAAATGCGATGGAATACAAGCGAAGGATTTTTACGTCGGTGCGACCGTAACAATATTTTCGCGGTGTATACGAGTAACGGATTATGCGGACTGTAATACGCGGGCGAAATTGCAAACAAAAATGCAAAAGTATATAATCACTGAGCCCAAAAAAATATTATTTCTCAAACCTGAGAATTAACAATTCGTTTTGTAGGACGTTCGCAATGGTGAAGCCAGATATTGTCGATAATTTGGGAGAAATATTAAAGAGAATAATCTCCTGCAACTTCCATATCGCAAACATCAAAATGATCAAGCTAACTCAAGACCAAGCGACAAATTTGTGTCAAGATAAAGGCGACACCAATATAGCGTAAGATAGAAAGCAGTAATACCTACATCTGTAAATTTGGAATACATGTTCTACTGTTTATGTTTCTCATCAGGTACATGGTAAACCATCTCACCTCGGGTGCTATCATAGCTTTAGAACTATTGGGTGATCACGCGATCACGCGTTGGCACGAAGTAATAGGGCCTGAAGACAGCGAGGAGGCTCGCGCCAAAGCTCCTTCCTCGCTGAGAGCGTGTTACGGTAAGGATAGAGTTCACAATGGGGTGCATGGTTCTGCGGATCAGGAAGCTGCTCAGAAGGTTCGTACCGCTTCTTTAGTGATATGCGGACACAACGTTAATGTGATTATTTTTCAGGAATTGGATTTCTTCTTCCCTATTTCGAAGAGCATGCAAAAGGGACCTACGAACACAGCTACTTTGGAGAACTGTACCTGTTGTATTATTAAACCACACGCTGTCCAAGCTAAATTAACTGGTACATGAAAATACAGTAAGGAGCGAAAGTGAATACACTCCCTTTAAAATGGGTCCAACCGACTTCAGGTTTTTTGAGAAGCTTTAGTTTGCTGAGTGACGTGTTTCGTCGTTTTAAAAAAAAATTGCAATTGGTCGGAACAGCAAAAAAGAAATAGTGAAGGTGGCTTTTTCAACTTTTTTATCTGAGCCTGTAACGAAAATTCAAAAAACCCGTTTGTACAGCGAAGTATGTTGTATGCATTCCTAAAATTTTATCATAATCGGTCAACGTTGTTCTGAGCTACAAACTCTTAAAGATCGCAAATAAAGTCGAAAATCGCTGACTTCAGCATATAACACGATCTTTCAGCGTTTGTAGCTCAGAGCAACGTTAACCGATTTTAATGAAATTTTAGGCATGCAGGTATACAACTTGTTTCGATGTACAAACGCGTTTTTTGAAGTTTCGTTACAGGCTCAGGTAAGAAAGTTGAAAAAGCGACCTGCACTATTCTTTTTTGCTGTTCCGACCAATTGCAATTTTTTTTAAAACGACGAAACACGTCACGTAGTAAACTATTCCTTCTAGCTTCTCAAGAAACCTCGAGCCGGTAGGACCCATTTTAAAAAAGTTATTCTGTTTTAAAGGGAGTGTATTCACTTTTGCTCCTTGCTGTATATTTTGAACTAACAAGGGAAGATCCCAAACCTGAAAGTTCAAAAAATTCTGAAACTTTGTGAATATGTAGGGGATTGCCACCTGATTACAGCGCAATTTTTGTTTGCTGCCCGAATTCACTCGGAGGGGGTGAAATTAACCCCTGAAAATTCGCCTATATTTCGATTTTGTGTTGTAACGCGCGATCTGTAAGAGATAGAAAAGAAGTTTCAAGACAAAAGTTACTTCTTTTGATTAAATCTATAATTTGATAAAAAAAAAAATATTTTACAGTTCACGAGTTATAACACAAAATCGGAAAATAACCGGATTTTCAAGGGTCAGTTACACCCCCTTAGAATGAATTTGGGCAGCAAACAAAAATTGCGTTATAATCAGGTCGAAATTCCCTACATATTCACAAAGTTTCAGATTTTTTCGAATATCCGGGTTCGGGATGTTCCCTTGTAAGACATGCTTCGAAACAAGTATAACCTTATTCCTCACTATTATAATAGGAGACATTATCAATGATATTCAAAAGGCTGGATATATCATTTCTGCTATACAACAATTTTCTGTCAACCCATTCGACGCGGAAGAATTTTTAGAAGTCTACAAGGGTGTTCTACCTGATTACGGGGTATGTTCGTTTACATTTATTAAGAAGTAAGGAAACTAGAACGTAAGGAAAGAAGGTGAAGTCGGTGACAATTTTTATTTCAGTTAATGGTGGCAGAATTACAATCAGGACCGTGCATTGCTATGGAACTGAAACATAAAGACGAAAAGTTTGATGTTCAAGGAGAATTCAGGAAACTGTGTGGCCCTATGGATCCAGTAAGTATACACGTTTCTTCAGTTTTCTTTTGTGATATATACCATGCTATATTGTACAGGACATTGCACGACAAGTGAGGCCCGACACACTTCGAGCTAAGTATGGAAAGACCAAAGTACAGAATGCCTTGCATTGCTCTGACTTGCCGGAGGATGGCATCTTAGAGGTACAATGGATCAAGCACGCTTCGTACATAAATTTTAAACGCCAAATTACTTTATTCACACCTATTCATTAACATTGTGTAGGTGGAGTACTTTTTCAAGATCCTTGAAAGCTAGACGTTGCGGAAGCATGCAGGGTCATGCGTTTTGTTCGATACAACGAAATCTGGTTATTGCCTACTAACATAAAGAGGAGAAAGAAAAATACCTCGACTTGCCTTCCATAAGTATTACGTATAGACTTATGAATAGTACAAACTTTATAACGAAACAGAAGCATGCAAACATTTATTACGTGTATGATTAGAAGAAGTGAATATCAGCGAAGTACTACTCTGCCTTTTTACAATAAAGAATGTCTCTTCTAATCGCGTCTCTTTAATTGCTCATTATCCGGAGAATAAGTATACCGTAGCTCATCACCAGTGGCATTTTAATGTAAACTTTTATTTTTTAAAAATAAACTTTTAAGTTTACTGACTCGCTTAGATCGTAAAACGGTCGGTCACGGTCACGCAATTTCTCCCACCATGCGTTTCCCTTGCAATTTTATCTACGGCAAACAATTGAATTTTTCAACTGAAGGCACAAGTAGAGACTACAGATAGCGGCCTTCTTTCCTCGATATGTATATTAAACTCTGAATTGTATGGCTGAGTTTGACTCGCCTCTTTCACTCACCGTAACGAGGATGCAATTAAACGAAAGCTCGAGTTTCGTTGCATGTAGAAATGCGATTGTTGCGTAATTTACGCAACAAAATCAATTATCCAGCGATTACTGTGAACCGCAGAGAACTCTCGGCAGAGTTACGCGTTCATGGGCAATACGTTATTACTATCGCTTGGTGCGTCGATGTACTTTTCTATCTATCATTCCTTGGCAATCTCAATCAGCCAGACATTTTGTGAAAGGGACGTCTGCAGTGTTCCTAAAAGCTAATTCCTCTATGTCCCACTTTTGCAACCAACCCATGGCAAACGTGTTGCTAATGATTTAGATTGTTTAGAAGATCCAACAGAAGTTGCACTAGTAAAAGCACCATGGCAATACCTTTTTCTCCACGTTTAAACTGTTGGACAAGATAAAATCGTGCAGCTTATTTTCCTCGGTGGAGCTTTGACTGATAGAATTTATCTGTTTTGGACGACAAACACTGTCCCCTGTCGATGACTAAACTTATATTTACTGGGATGATTCTGGAAAATGACTTTTGAGATAAGATAAATAATTGAAAACGTTCGTGAAGAATGTATATCTCTTTTGTCAATTTTCACCCGTGCCCCACCTTTGAGGATTTACTTTTCGGGATTTGGGCAAGTGGAAAAAGAACGAAGGCTGTTATGGTCTGATCCAAGTCAGACTGTCTACTAGGAAGAAAGTTACAAGCGTTACATCTATTTGGAATCCGCTACGCGATGGGCTTATCCTGCGTTTAATAACGGCACGGTGATGTGTGTCAAGGATTTGCGACGCTCCTTGCGATGAAAAGTTGCAGAATTGTGGCTGCTTCGTAAGACCAGGCTGAAACATCCTCTTATTCTCTAGGTGTCTCAATTTTTAACGCCGCGGGAGGGGGGGGGGGGGTTGTAATTAATTCCAACTTCAATTCCACATTTCAGGGTAATTTAATCAAACAATAAGTTGAAACGCATTTGTCGTATAAATTCGAATTTATTGCAGATTGAGGGAGTGTAAAAGAGAACTTCTGGGAGTTCTTGTACTACTTTATAAATGAGGAGAGACGCAAATTGCTGGGTTACCTTTTGGGGCTATTGGTCGTTTTTTACTACGCTTGAACAAAATAAACGGAACTACTCGAATTATCCTAGGGTAAACCAACCAGTAATTGACCGCATACCAGTGAATGACATTAGGCAAAGAAATGTAAATTATAAATTTAAAAATATTATATGTTTATAAATGGAGTGTAGTTGTACTTTTAATATCCGATATTTTTAGTTACGCGTATTAAGCAAATATTAATAAGTACAATTCTTATTAAAAGTATGCGGTTATTTACTGAACTTCTACACGTTTTGCATTTTATAATCGGTTTTTTTTTTTTTAAATTACGATAAGAATAAATAATTATTTTTATAGAAATTTCAAGAAAAATAAATTTAAATGCAATTTCAACAGTTGTTTTGTTGTTATACATAAATATATTCAAGTATTAATCTCAAAGGTCCATAAATTCAACAATTCGACCATTCACTGGTTGGTTTACCCTATTTTCAAATGTAATGCTGCACACAGAGGTCACAAAATTCTAGCGGTAATTGCATTTACAAATATTAAATTTACAAGTTGTACTACTGCTATTTTTCTATTAATTCATTTCTTATCTAAAGCATTACAGGACATTTTAATATTTAAAAAAAGCATTAAGATTTTAGTTAAACTTTAAAAATTTCAAGCCTCTTCAATGACTTCCTCCTACTATGCTCCTACACCTGTTTGCATCATTCCAAGTATAATTCTACTTATATTCCTACATTCTATTGACATTTCATTTATGATATTAATGTGAAGATTAAGGGGAAACACCACTGTGACGGCCGGAAAAGTAAGCCATTTTTAAGAATTTTTTTCAGAAATAATTTACAGTTTTCATCGAAAAATTTTATTACCTACCTTTAGTACTCTGTCTTAAAAGACTATACAAACAAAAATAGAAAAAGATCTATAAAGTTTTATATATTAATTAATCTTCTAGACCCCTCCATACGAGCTGATGGAATGTCTAACTATGCAGGTCCGAAATCAAATTTAATTTTTTTTTATAAACTATATGCGTGTAGTTTCCGTTGTGCGTACCGATTTCTTAAACAAATTATTTTTGTAAAAATGATGCGCTTTAGAAGAAAAGTTTCGAAAATCCGCGAATAAGATGGACAGTTTTTCGAGGGTATTTCAAAGAATTTGTTTTAAATAAAAAAATCCGTACGCACAACGGAAACTACACTCATATAGTTTATAAAAAAAAAAAGAAATTTGATTTCGGACCAGCTGTTTCATAGTTACACATTCGACCACCTCGCGTGGGGGGTCCAGAAGATTAATTAATATATTCAAATTTATGGATGCTTTTCTATTTATTTTTTTTGTATATCATCTCAAGACAGCGTACTAAAGATAGGTAATAAAAATTTTCAATGAAAACTGTAAATCAGTCCTGAATAAAATTCTTAAAAATGGCTTACTTTTCCGGCCGTCACAGTGGTGTTCCCTCTTAAGAAGAAATACACTTCGATAAATTTATCTCCTCTGTTTCTTATACAAGCATGCAACCAGAACTTACGGTTCTAGTTAAGGAAGCCTTGACCCGAACATCCTCGCAAAAAATTACCTCGTGATGAATAAACCTTGTACGTTTGGGATAGATCCTTCGAATTACAAGGCTCAGCCTTAACAAAGCGCCTATGCCGTACAAAAGAATCGAAATATACAGGCATCAATTTAGACGCCTGAACTTTTATGTCCTTCTCAAATGAGACCTTCCGTGGCTCACAACTAGTATTTTTTTTTCTTAAGTAAAATTTCCATGCAGCTGCGAAAAACTTTTTATGTTTGACTGTCACAATTCCGTGTATACGTGACGCGGAACAATATGGACACCTAAATAAATCGATTCTGCTTCAAACTTACACTCCTTGATTTCTCTTTGCCTCTCCAAGGATAGTCGACCACGAATCGCTTCTAATATTTCACTTTTTATTCGCTCGCGAAATAGGTCACACTCCTGATACTGTACCTACGCCATAAAATTGAAATGTATGCACTTTCTGTCGTTTCACAAATCATTGATTATAGTTACGTTGTTCCCTTTGGGAGGGGAAACGTGTTTTCTGTTTTCGTGACATTCACTTTTTTGAATGAATTAACATTTCTGTTAGTAAGAGCACGCGAGTATAAATATACTTTAGAAAATTAGTGACTATTAAATTATTAATAGTCCGTGTGCTGAAGCGACGAGTTTAGCTTGTCCTTAAATAGGCATTTATATCAAAACACACGATGACCAGCAGCTTTTATCAGGGAACTTCCGAAAGTTTGATAGATTCACAGTTTTTTCGATGCATGTAAATTATTTGAAAGTGAATAATGTTGGAAGGAGTTGAATTCCCTTTACATTTTAGCACGGATTTAAAGAGCAAAGTATCAGGCATCTGCGAAAAATTCGCCGTCAGTTTTCAACGTAAATCGATGTTCCTGATTCGTTGTTTTATTATACAATGCGCTAGAGATGTTAGGCCCGTTGTTGTTCCATGCCACGCGATTCTGAGAAACCACAACTAAGAATCGTTACTGTAAGCTGGACGTTATGGCTAATTTATTGCCAATATTCGTGACAATGACTCGTGGAACGCATAATAAGATTGGGTGTGATAAAAAAGTAGGGAATGTACCGCATACAGTATTGAAACCTGTTCTCTCAGAAACTCATAAGGATATAGAATCGAAGGTCTTTTTTGGGGAACTTTTTTGCGGAAGACAAGGCACTGCTGTTGAATACTTCCAGATAGCACAACGTCTGGTAAAGTCTTAAAGACGTCCAAAAGACGTCTTGTTACAAATCAAGACGTTCAGACCTAAAATGGACATAAACTAGACGTCTCTAAGATGAGGTGTACTATCTGGGCTCTTAAGGGGTTATACCTAGTGATCCTCTAGAGAGTGATCGGAACAACGTATATCGTCGCTGATTGGTTGCTACGATTTGGAGCAAAAGCGGAAGTAGACAGAGAAAAGAAACTGTAAAAAGACAGAAATACTGATAGAAAGAGACAGAAATACTGATAGAAAGAGACAGAAATACTGATAGAAAGAGATAGAGTGAACGGTTAGGTTATGTTTATTTCTGGTTTTGCTACAAATCTTGACAAATGGCTGCGGTTATACTGATCACTCCCTGGAGGATCACTAGTGTCCATGAGTCATGAGTGTCCATAAATCCAGTTTATGCACACTGTCCTTCATTTATTAATTGTCAGTTGACCGTGAAAAGCATAGAATTTGAGAAAAGGTTCCGAATTAATAATTGAAGAAGCCAAAGTAGGTCATAAGTTTGTTATTTATTTCGCAATTAGTATAAGTCTACTTTTCCCTGTTTCGAGATATAAAATTGCATTGATGATTTCGTGTTAAAAAAATAAATTGGAGTTTGACCATTTCCAAAATAAGAGACGCACGTGACATTGACATAGGTACATAAGTAGGGATACCAGAAGGCGCCCAATGCCTACTGCGCTCCGCGGATCCTTCGTGACCAGATAAAGTTGCCATTTCTGTAACACATACTACGTCTCTCGGGTCATGTTTGACCCCATAGCGTTGTCATTTCTTCAAAACATACTGCGTCCCCTGGGTCTTTTGACCCAATGGTGTTCGCATTTATTTAACCTTTATACGGAATTTGTAAAGTTACACGAATAAGTAAATTAGGTCCCAATATCGTATGTTTACAAGAAACGAGCATACAAAACTACAACTCAGTTCATTTAATTAATACGGCTTAATATTTTAAGAACTTATTGAATTTCTAGAATAAAAAAATGAAAAAAATTTAATTAAAAATTTATTATTGTTTATTATTGACGGTTATTTAAAGATGTGAAACAGTTTCAGTCCAAATAATACATTAGTAAAGAAGGAATGAGGATTTATGACTCGCCCTCATATTATGTACACCCCTCGGGTCTCTCTTGACCCACTCCTGTTCTCATTTCTTTAATACTTTTTTTTATGAAATGTGTTTATTAAGCTATATCTGGAGTACATAACATTCTCATGCATATAAACAGTTAAAACACAGCCGAATGAGGCACTTCGTTTCAATTATAAACTTAGTAATAGGTATCAGTTTCGGCTGAGCGCTCGTATCTCGAAAAATGAACTTTTCTGGTTAATATGCGCTTTTTTAGTATTATAAACAAGCCTATTTGATGTCAGGATTTGCATTCGAAATTTACATTTGTTAAAAGCATATTCGGAACTGTTTTTTTAGCCAGATTATAATGTGGCTTATTTTTAGCTTATTAATTGAACTATTAATTAATAAGCCAACCAGACAGATCCGTTAATTTTCTATCAGGAACTCAACAGTGCAGACCATTTTCCGTGCGCATTCAATGAAAACGACGAACGGCGAGCACCGAAAATATCGGCGCTCGCGCATCGAGAGCGATAGTGATCCTCTAGAGAGTGATCGGAACAACGTAGATCGTCGCTGATTGGTTGCTGCGATTTGGAGCAAAAGCGGAAGTAGACAGAGAAAGAAACTGTAAAAAAGAAAGAGACAGAAATACTGATAGAAAGAGACAGAAAAACTGATAGAAAGAGACAGAAATACTGTTAGAAAGAGATAGAGTGAACGGTTAGGTTATGTTTATTTCCGGTTTTGCTCCAAATCTTGAAAAATGGCTGCGGTTATACCGATCACTCCCTGGAGGATCACTAGAGAGCGACGGTGCTGAACACATTACCGCACGATGACCGAGCACTCATCTGAACAGTGTACGACAAGCACTGTTTTCATGGGTGAAAACATTTTTCCGTGCGGGGCGGCGAGACGCGGCGACTCGACCGATCGCAGCGGAACTATATTTTTCATTACGCTCAGAATCGTAATAAGATTCCACATCGTCTTACGAGGGCTTTTTTATTCTGATTCCCCGTTTATTATTTATAAAGAAAAATGGTGGACTTTCCTTTTAGAAAAATCTAACTTTACCTTTGATTTCCCACCATTTCTTTATTTTTAAAAATTTTCAAAATCGTATCCGCAGGACGATAGCTATTAACATATTTTATAAGAAAATCTTACTGTTTTTGATTTCAGGGCCACCGTTTAGTCGTCGAAAATCGAGAGACTTTCGGATATGTATCCATAACTTCCGAAAAACAATAGTTTTTTAACTGAAACATTTTTTTTAAGTAGTTAATAATACTATGTAAAGATAGTAAAAAAAACGGGAAATCTTCATCAAGCCGTTGACTTGTAAAAAAATCCACAAAATGTGCACATTTTCCGAGGGTTCAAACGGGTACCCCCTTAACCTACTTAAACGCACCTAACCTAGTTTATGTACAATAATACAGGAGACATTAACCTATCATTTTTTTAATGTCTATTTAGCCCTTCTATTTAGTCTATATTTAATTCTTTGAGGAAGGTGTTGCTTGTGTTCAGCCATCAATATTCATCTCTAATTGTAAGTCCTGCTGGACTGTAAAAGTCAGCTTGGTGGCTTAATACCTTCTACGTCTACCGGGTCCTTTTTGACCCACTTCCCATTTCTGTAACACTCACTCCATTCCTCGGGTCGTCTCTAACCCACTCGTGGTCCCATTTCTTCGAAGACCCCCCGATTTGGGGGAAAGTTGTAAGGAAGTTGTTTCGCACAAGTGTCTGCTATTCCTTAACATTATGTTACGTCGATAGTCGGACTGAAGGCCGTGGCAGGGTCAATGAAAATCGCCAAGTGGCCCGACACATTTAGCCAGCAGCTAGTCCACCGGCAGAAAGCGTGTCGTTAATTGGTTCATCCGTGCATCCTCCTTCTGGAATCGCGCGGAAAAGCGCTCGGACCGGTTCCTTATCTGGCGCGCCGCTATCAATGAAGACGCGAATCGACGGCGAGTTCGTACGGTCACCCTCCTAGATCCCGCTGGCGCATTAGAATACGCGTGTTTTCGAGCCGGTGTCGGGGGCACGAGCGGCCCGGCCAGTAGTGCGCTCGACGGCGCGCAGAACGGACCCATCGGTAATACTCGCAGGGTCTTGTACATCGTTCCTCGACGTACGGGGCATGTACAATTGGAGACGCTGAAACCGGAAGCAATTCGACCGTACCTAGAATTGTGCACACGCACCTCGGACGATCAAACCCTCGGGGACTCTCTGCCTCTCAAGTTCGGTTAAATCTCGGTCCGTTCGAGTAACTGTTTCTCAAATTCGTACAACGCGGTCGCGGGGCATCCAATTGGCGAGTAGCACCGCGGGTGACCCTGTAACTTTTCTAGCGGGAAAGTAGGCCCACGCGGCTGGCCCAGAATTTGTGAACGACGCTCGCCAACGAATTGGACACGGTGGATCAAAGTGAGTACGCCAACTTCGCTCAGGCCTGTTTGTAATCATCCCCTATCGTTCCCTTTCGCGCTAGCTGGATTTGTCGTTGCTTTCTCACGGGACACGAGTGGGTAAAGTGGTAAAATAGTTAAACTAGCTTTCCATCGCGTCAACATAACCGCAGCGATTTAAGGAAAGATAACGAACCGTGAACCGAGGCGGTGGAAAGAAAATTATGTAACGCGATGAGAAAAAGGATGTTCGTCGTTTATTTTTTTGTCTTTGAATCAGCCACTTGACGAGCCGTTGCCGCTCGGCTTGCATTCAGGCGGTGTCGCGTCCAACGTAATGACACTTTCTTCCAAAGGCGAAAAGCGGCGTAAAAGGTACGAAAACGGCTATCATCGGTGACGTACGGTATTGGCCGTACGCTCGTCTGCGCCAAAGTAGACAGTGACGCGTGTCAGATGCCACTAATAATGTAATTTGTGAGTTCCTTTTAATGCTCCCGGCGGACTTGGCCGCCGCCGCAGAGGCAGTAGGCAGGAATTTTTAATAAAGCGGTGCTTTTGAGCGTGATCGGCCGCGGCGACATTCGGTGAATGTTAAAATCTAATGGAACGGCTCACCCTTCACTCTCGTCCGCGGCTTCTAACGTCGGCGATAGTTTTAAGTCGACACGACGACTCCGTTGAATGGTCTGTTGAATAGTTTGCGGAAATTCTTTTTGGAGCGAGCTAAAAGAATTTTCAGCGATTCTGTGCGCCTTGTCTTGAATTCTGAGGTAGCTGATTTAGTGTTTGAAACCAGTTAGAGATTGTGGGGATTGAAGCTTGTGGGATGAACATTATGCTACAGTTTTGGATTCTGTGGTGCAAGCTTCGAGGATAGGGTGTTGTTCACCTGAGGCTATTTTCTGCGTTGCGATTGGTAATTTGGAGATGTTCAGGGAGGCAAGGAGAGGGTTAGTGTGGGTTAGTGAGAAGAAATGTTTCGTGTGGAAGGGCCTTAAGGGTACTAGGCAGCCGTTTTTGTCGAAAATGAAGAATCTCTTTTTCAATTAATTACAAAGAAATTGATCGAACCTAAGCTTTGTTCCTTGACACAATGTTTACTAAAATCATAAGCTTAAAAAAAACCTGTTTCTTTAGTAAAAAATATGCATTATAGATGAAGCTGCCGATGGATTATTAAAGAGGCTTTTTAAAAAAGTTTCTTTTGTTTTGCAACGATTCTGACGAAACGTAAATTCTACTTCAGAATACTTGGGTTCCGCACTGAAGCAAAATTATGGAAATGACAGCTATGAAATGGCGATTTCTAAAAAAAGTACGTTTCTTGTCAGACAAAGACGAGGTTCTAGTTTCTTTTCATAAAGAAGGTTTGATTAACTTCAAATTAGGTTCAGGCCGAAACTACACATTTTGATCCTCCGTTTTTGAGTTATCACTCCAAAACAAAAGAAACTTTTTTAAAAAAACCTCTTTAATAATCCATCTGTAGCTATATATATAATGCATATTTTTTTACAAAACAAACATGTTTTTTAACGCTTATGATGTTAATAACTTTTGTGTCACGAAACAAGGCTCAGCATCAATTTATTTCTTTGTAATTAAATGAAAAAGAAATGCTTCATTTTCGACAAAAAACCACTATCCATTAAGACGTCGAATATTGTAATGTTTTTGTAGGTTGGCTGTTTAAGGCGGTGACAGTGGTGTGTGATAGTTTCTGAATTTTTTACTTCTTTCATAATCTTTCTTTTTTATTTTTCAATATTCTGATTAAATGTTGACCTTTTAGAGTAGATTGTGAGCTTTGGTAGGATGATGTTTCTACAAGGTGAAATATTCGAACTCGAGTTAGTGACAACTAGGGAGACATGCCAGCAATGTGCATACCATAAATCAACTGTAAAAACAAACTCAGGTGTTCGTTAATTAACCTACAAGCATCACATTTGCAACGTGATTTTAATTCCTAAACACAAACTGCTTAAAATACTTAAATGACTACATGTTCAATATTGAAAAAGCTCTAATGCACGCTATAAGTTAACAATGCGAAATTTTCAAACAGTTTTCCACTAACACTCAATAAATACACCTGTCCAAAAACATAATTTTACTTTCTATAATTTGTATAACACACTTTTACGCTAGAATAACAAAATTTGTGCATATTAAACAGAGGATGATTTAAAAAAATTACAAATAAACTACTACATCTCGTAGCTGATCATTGTCTGTTTATTGAACAAAATTTTTGTATATATTTTTCAAACTTCCCACGTGTCATAGAATAAATATATACTATAGTATAGTAGTGTGTATTTAAGGTGATCCTTTTTGAGCTCTTTTAAACAAGTACATCGAAAATTTATTCCTCCGAAAGACACGTAACTTTACGTGGTATTCTTAAAGACTTTAAGACACTTTAAGATTAATTAAATGTCTCGAGATGTGTAAGTAGAACCTGTGCCATTGTTGAACGTAAGCAGGAGTATTACGGGATAAATTTCATACAAATGTTTGTATGGAAATTGGTAAAATTTATGTAAAATAAACAGTACAAGTAAATCGGAAATCAGAAGATTGCAGGTAGTGTGCGAGACACAGATGCTCGGCCGCTGCAATGCGGAAGAGCTGCTCATCCTGGAACACGTTTTATCTCCTACTTTTCCAATAACATCGTACACTATAGGGGAAAGGTGGGATAGTTGATCATCGGGGATACGTGATCACGTCAGTTTTTTAATTAATATGTTGGCAATTTGTTCCTGCTGTCACGTTATCGTGGTAATGTTTGCATAATCGCAACACTTCATGTTGCAGTTTTCTTTCGGGAGCATGGAATAATGTAGTTAGAAGCTTCGATCTTATTTGCAGCCAAAATGTAAATATTTCGGTCACCTTGATCTTCCTCCTTTTCGACTGAATGTTGCATTTTCAACGATTTAAGATATATTAAGTAAAAACAGCCATTTCTGATCTATTAATGCTATTTATTGATTGATCTAAATATTTAAGGTAAGTTTAGTTTTTCACCTTTTTCAAATCGAGTGTATTGAGGGATACTTGATCAGTATGTGAGGTGGGATACTTGAACGGGTGAAAAAGCCCTAGAAAAAACCATAGAACGGCTAATGAAACAGAAAAATACGGCAAGGAAAGTGAGAAGGAAAATCTTTTCTTCACCATCATCTGAATTAGATGATATCTAACAATAAGTGAAATGTCTTTTAGGAATGCATTTATGTTGTTTTATGTCATAGAGTTTTATGTCATTCTTCGGTTTTATTTTTCAAATTAGTTATAGTTTACTTTCCATTTATGATATTCCCTTTATTTCATGTTATTGAGTAAGATAATAAATATTTTTTAGAAAATCAATGTGTTATTTACTCTTATAGTTCACTGATCATGTCTCCCTAACCTTTTGATCAAGTCTTCCCTTTAGTGGGGGATACTTGTGCATAACGTCACTGCCGGAAAATGTTTAAATTCAGTCATTAAAATTAGTTTTCACCTCTCAAATTTGTACAAGTATATTGAGAATACTCTAAGAATCGCAACTTAAGTAATTAAATAGAAACAAGGCAAACGCTTATTATTATTTTAATAAAATAGCAAAACTGTGATCAACTATCCCACCTTTCCCCTACATATAATACGTTTGAATTGGTCCCCCTATGCTTTTCTCTTACATTTTTTTTTAGAAATAAATATACATTTCACGTGGAAAATAAAAATGATCTTGAGATGCTCTTGACACCAGTTAGCAGTGGTTCTGACTCGCTCGAAATAATTGAGGGATAACGTGATGGTTACTGAGGTGACTAGTATTTTGGAAATTACTAGTGGCGCTCCAACTAAATATTTTATGAAGATTGTACAGGAGTAAATGCGCAGTTGTTTGGTTTCTGATATTTCGCTCACTTCTGCAATTTTGGAAAAAAAGTATGTTAGACAATATGTTCAATAATTTCTAAAGTAGTAATTTTAGTAGTCTTGACACAATTTGAATTTTTCAGCTTCGTCTAAAAATCGTGTTTTAAATGAATTCATAGTATGCGAGATTTATGTTATTTAATTGTAACTGCAAAACGCCAGACATGGTCTGCAACGGAGTTTTTTTAATTATAGAATTCGAATCGACGAATTTTCAAAGTTATTTATAAACGATTTATTCGATACTCTTAATTTAAATTTTCACGAAGAATCACTCCCTCTCCCATTGCACTGTTATTAATTAACCACCCTGTGGATACTTGGAAATCAACGCCTCCAAGTGCTATTGGTTGGAGGACGATACTATTGTTTTACTTCATTGACTTTATGGCGTTACTTTGTGAAAGCTATCGTGAGGAGCAATCGATACAATAAAACCTCGGTAATATCTCAACACCTTTCTTAAGGTGCGAATCCACGATGAGATTTTATATGAGACAAAAATCTCAGCAACAACTAAATGTAAATAATGGAAATAGTCGCGAGAGATGAGATCTTGAAAATATATCACGAAACTTGACTAATGAGAGTCTAATTAAAAAATAAAATAATGAAATAATTGCCTCGCGATGTTAAAGTCTCAGGTCAGACACTATATTTTTGTCTCATCGTGGATTTGCACCTTCAGGACAAAACTCTAGTATCCTTTTCATTTTTAAAAAGAATAGTGCACGAGGATCTCTTCAATCAATTTTATTAAAAATTTTAACTACTTACTCCACTAACTCCACAGTAGATCCACCTTTCAACCACTACTAGCTTTCAAAATTGTATAAAAAAACTCACTCAGAGTTTTGCCTTTTCAAGACCCTTTATATAAACCCTTTATATAAACCTATGTATAAAAACAAGACGAATTTATTTACCTAATCAAAGAAATAGCAACATACACGTAGCAAAATACACGTCTTCCGCACGAGTGCATACATCGCTGTTTGGCATTGATAGTGACACAATTTAAAAAATGTAAATTTACACAAATTACATGATCAGTATTCATCATTAGTAAAATGCAAATTTTAAACTGTTTCTCCTGTAAAGTTTACATTACTTGAGCTTTGCTACTATCAGTGTCAAGCAGCGATGTGGGGTTCAAATTTAAATTTCTGAGGAACTACTCAGACCTGCGCGCCGCGTGGTTTACCACGTTGTTACACATAAGTATTGTGTGCTAACTATAACTCTGGTGGGCAGGCAAAGGAGTAAGTGTAAGTCAGAATTCTTAGTTTCCTAGGAAGACATTTAGAATATTTACAGTGCTGTGTAAGATCAGGTGTTATTAGACTTTCAAAATATAATACATACCTGAAAAAAATTACAAAATTTGAATTAAATTACAAATTCAGCAGAGGAAATTTTATTTTTAACTTCGATTCACAAAAGAAACAAAATAGAAACTGTTTGACTTGAGATGAGAAATTATGTTCTTCATCGTATTCATCGACACAACTTAAATTATGCTGTTCTTCCCGCCACTATACTGTATTTTTTACAAGGACTATTATGATCTCCGGTAAAATAAAGTTGGGAAAAAGTAATATTGCCTGGTACTACTGGAACTATAAAAAAAGGACAGCAATGTAGAAAATGTTAGCGTATTTATCTCGTTTTTATCAAAATTTCACTCAGGGCAATTATGGGAGGGGCAAATTTTGCAATGAAAACTTTTTCAAAGGAAACATATTATTAGTTGAACATCATGTGCTGCTACTTGCATTGAAGAAAATTAAAATTGTAATATTTATCACCGCCAAGGGGGTACTCTATTGTAACTGTCGGTTTTTTCAACGCCATCTTCGGGAATTTATTTAACAAAAGCTATAAGTTTATACCACCTGGAATTTTGCCTGCATATTATGGTATGTTGAAAGTAACACCCAGAATTTTTTTGAACTATTTTATCGCACATATACATAGATATAGTCCGTAACGCAAACTTCTTAAAAAAAATTCTTTTCCGACGGGCGATGGTGTGGGAACTGTTCTAGTCACCCAAAATGAAAAAAACCGAGGTTTATTTTCTTTATTATGTTTGTCGTTATGGTTGGAACCACAGAGGCCCACTAAAAATAAAAATTTGCGCAATGAGAGCATTTTGAAAAAAATGTTCGATTTTTCTCATAAATTTAGCAGTTTTCGCTCTGTAGAATTAATTTTATACAAGATAAAAATTCGTTCGAGGTTCCAACCATAGCGACAAACATAATAAAGAAAATGAACCCTAGTTCTTCCATTTTCGATGACTAGAACAGCTCCCACATCAACGCCTGTCGGAAAATAACTTTTTTGAAGAAGTTTGCACGATCGACTATATCTGTGTATATATGCGATAAAATAGTTCAAAAAAATTCTGAGTATTACTTCAAACATACCTTAATATGCAGGCAACACGCCAGATAGTATAAACTTATAGTTTTTGTTAAATAAATTCCCGAAGATGGCGTTGAAAAACGGGCAGTTACACAAGAGTACACCCTCTTAAAAAATTAAAACCAAAAACATTCTTTTTTGGCAGAGACACCGCATTTTCGGGGAGGGGGGGGGGGGTGATGCCGCGTTTCGAAACACCTTTAATTTTCCATTTAATTACCCTACATTCGTCTGCACGCCCACCAGAGATAATATGAAATTTAAAGGAAATCGGTGACCAGCGCCAACCCCCTCGCGCGCAGTTCACCACAATCGTCCAGGAACGTGATCCACCTAATTGTTTTGAGCAGTGTCTCGTTCTTGCCGTTGATAAATGACGCAGATCATACGAATTGCCGACGGACCGTCGTACACACGGACACGGTGACGCGTGTCGCGGACTACTAACAGCGTAATTTGTGAGTTCCTTTGAATGCACTCGATAGGGACGCCGAACAGACGTATAGGAGCTGTACGCGTAGAATAGTAGCCTTTAGGCCTCAATGCACTTGACCCGGTTCGACGACGAGCGTCGCCGCCGTCGCCGTCGTCGAGGCGGTCGTACCAGTGAAAGCGAAATCGAAATCGAACACTCGATAGCCGACCGATACTTCCTCCTTTTTTTTTTTTTTTTAATCCCTCTCCTCGAGGTAGAGTAGCACACGACTTTCAGGCCACCGATTCGACCTCAATTTTGCATATCCATGCGTATTACACTGCGCGGCATTGCATCACAGTTTGCACCGGACTCATGTGGCAGAATGGTGGTAAAAGTTCCCTCGTCTGTTGGGGTGGATTTTGATTATTTCATGGCGGGTTGTTGAGGGTTGATGGCTGAACGATCGCATTGTGTTTGTGTCCTGTTGGAACTGGTATGCGGCAGTTGAAATTGTTCCTCAGACAAGCTGAAATAATTGCCCGAGTGTTTGGAATGAGTTGTTAGGGATAATGGGGATTGAAGTTTGTATGCGGATGATCGTTTGTTAGTTGCTTGATCTGTTAGGACTTCTTGGAAAGTGATGCAAGTGAATTTTACGGCGGTGGTCGCGAAGGGATGTATGTGGTGTGCGCAAGTTTGCCTTCTGTTTTGTTTCAAGCTCTGCTTCTGCTTCGGTTGCTTTGGTTTGGAATAGGGCTGGGACTATTTGTCGAATTTTTCGGTATTCGAATATTCGAATACTTCAGTTGCTCAGTTATTTGGCAAATATAATTCGAATATCCAAGTATCCAAATAGTATTCGAATATTTCAGTATTCGAATACTATTCGAATGTTTAAGTATTCGAATACTATTCGAATATTTAAGTATTCGAATACTATTCGAATATTTAAGTATTCGAATACTGATGTATTCGAATAGTATGGTGTGAACTATAAATCAAGTTCTTTAGGTTCATTTTTTAACAAGCTTTTATTTAGTTTCAGTTGTGAGTTCGTTGGTTTTATTAATTTTGTAAGTTAATTTTGATCCACTTCAACATATCCGATCGATTTGAAACTTTGCACACATAAGGGAGAGTGGGGTAATTGCGAACACCTAAGCAGAAAAGCAAACAAAACGAAAACTATGTGAGAAATGTATTTGTTTGTTATTTACAAACATACTTAAACTATTCATCTATGAAGTACTGTGACGAATTTTTGAAAAATTATAATAAAAATCAGCTTTATAGTGAAAAAGCAAAATCCTTGGTGTTCGTGATTACTCGACTGTCCTGGGGTAATCACGAACAGAGTGCTAAATATCGCAGAAGTCGCACAGAAAACGCGACTTCAATGGTAAACACATAAAAAATGTTGCTACAACCTCTACCTAATGTATTTTTCGAATTCCTCTTCTTGTGCGTTAGAAAAAAATTTCAATTGGTCGGAATATTGTAAAAAATTGTAAAGGTCGTTTTTTAAAATTTTTTTTCAGAGCCTGTAATGAAAATTCAAAAATCCCTTTTGTAGATTTAAGTAAGTTTTATACATGCTGAAAATTTCATCAAATTCGGTTAACGTTGCCAATCTCGATAGTTCGAGATTACCCCATCCGATTTGTTCGTCAATACCCCACGATATCAATAAATAAAAAAGGATTTATTTCAGAGGTTAGAATCATGATTCAAGCAACGCCTTGGTCACAAAATGTTGGTAAAAAAGTGTTTTATTTCAACTTAAAAAAGCAATTGTATCATTAATTCAACAGTAATTACATGCAATTAAAAATGGACAAAATATTACTTGAAACATGATGAAAATAATAAATTGTGTTTATCCTGAATAGCATGAGCGTTCTGTATTTATTACTTTCTGCCCGGCGTTGGATACGACCTAAACTATTAGCTAGTGGAGAGGGAGTATCGTTTTTATTTATTAAAACGCCGTAACCATCGCATTCGCGATTACCCCGCGTTCGTGTTTACCCCACTCTCCCTTACATAGTTCCGACGACAATGCAATATTTACATCAGTATTCAAATAGTATTCGGATACTTAAATATTCGAATAGTATTCGAATACTTAAATATTCGAATAATAAAGTTCGAATATTCAAATATTCGAAGTTTATTCATAGCATTCGAATACTCAAATATTCGCAGTTTATTCGAATACTCAAATATTCATTAATAGCATTCGAATACTCAAATATTCGAAGTTTATTTATAGCATTCGAATACTCAAATATTCGAAGTTTATTCATAGCATTCGAATACTCAAATATTCGAAGTTTATTCATAGCATTCGAATACTCAAATATTCGAAGTTTATTCATAGCATTCGAATACTTATAAAATATTCAGATATTAAATTATTCGAATAGTCCCAGTCCTAGCTTGGAATTGTCTTAGTTCAGTGCAAACATACACTCGCTCACTGTCAGATGTACGGCTAGATGTACACCTACTTGTACTATTACCAGAACAGTGGCAAAAGTTCGTGGATAACCAAGGAAAATACTTTTTTTTTAAAAGGAATTAAAAGAATCTCTTATCATACTTCTCAATGAAAATTAGTTTTGATGGGATCTTCCAATGAATGCTCTTAATAACACCCATGAATATTTATAGGAATTACATTAAGAAAACTAGGCAGTCACATCGCTCGGAAATCAAGTATTTTTTGCGAATTAATTACGAGGAGATGAATACAAATTGTGACTAATAAGTAATACTTTTGATAATATATACATGTATGTATATGACGGTGCTGCAGTCGTCTGATGTGTAGGCGGTTTTTCTGAGGTTGTGCAGTGATTACAAAAAAATGAATCTTCGGATGGACTTTCAAATATGTTCCTTTCCGCATATTAAAACTGAACATTAAAGTGTAAATACTCTAGTTGGCGAGATAAAAAAACAGCCATCTGTGCACCCCGAAAATCAATATGTATCGTAAAAAATCGCCTTCTCTTAGAGTTATTTTAATAACATTGGTTCAATTCTTTTTTGCGGTGTTCAGACTAACATTACAGGTTTTAGAAGAAATATACCTACCTTTATTTTTAAGCTCGATATCAGTGCAAAACCAAAGACACTTTCTAAAACACCGTATAATCAACCGCGTCTGGCGCCGTTTGTAAGCTAGATATGTATACAAAAAAATATATTTTACTCTACCCGATAGTAATAAACACTGTACAAAAGGAAAAGTCTGCGCTTGCTTTAATCTCCTTGTAATTAATTCGCAAGAACTACTTGCTTTTCGAGCGATTTGACTGCCTACTTAGTCCCCTGAAGCAAATATCCAATATAAACAATTTAATTATTAAAAGTTTAAATTCCACGCAATTCCATAAGGCAAAAAGATCAGAAAGTTTAAGTAAAAGAATTTTAATGATCCACCAGCCAAGATCGATAGATCCGAGAAAACCTAGAGCATGGTTGGAAAAGAGTCGTGTCGCTGGCACTAAATAAATTTCCGTCACGTGTGAACCGGTATTTTACTCGCGTGCAAACCAGAATGCCTGAGTAATGGAGTTTGTTTCCGTCGGGATGGAGAAACTCATAAATCTGCGTGGCATTTGGTAACGGCTGTTCACCGTGTTTACGTAATGATGAATTTTACTGATTGTTAGAAATCTATGTCACGAAGATCAGCAGACCGATACGATTGCCAAGGGAAAGTAATAACAAAATGAGAGAATTAAACGCGGTGGACGGGGAAAGGCTCGGTACCAGGTAAATATCGGGGGAATCACTGGAATTAGGTGTTTGCTAGTGGTAAGCAGGATCAGCTCTGGGGAAATTCAGCGACCCCAGGTACTTCGACCGCTCTTCTACTTTAAATATTGATACAATCGTGACTAAGGAAAACGGGCACTGTAATGAGTAACAGTTACCACTGATTAGCACTGGTTGACGTTGGATGACTCGAAGCGGTTGATGTATAAAGAAATAAATAAACGTATCTATGCTATTAATATTAATGATTTTGTTTTGGATGAGTTTTGAGGGAGGAATGAAATGGCAGCGTTGAAGGAAATGTACCTACTCACTGCTGTGTAATATTATCCACTTTATCCATCCAGGTACAATTTATTATATTACTATAGTGCACATAATAATGTAGCAAATTGAAGCATTTAAGGGGGGGATTCTCGTCTAACAGCCCCAAAAGTAACTGGTATTTAAGATTTTGTTTTTTAAAAAACTGTTTGTTATATTGGATTGAACTCTTCTGGGATGTAAGGAGGCAACTTTAAACTATTTTTTTTCATGTCGATCCTTCTTATTATTTATTAGTTATTGTGGAATCTTGTCCACCTCTTCGATGACGTAACTCCTGTTGGCGGGATGTATAACACCTCTCAGAGTCAACTGATTGCAAAAATAATAGAAGTTTCTTAAAGTTAGATAGTTTACGCCGGGATTGATCCACTTTAAAGAAAAAAATTGAAGAATTGGAAGAGTTATAGCGTTTGAAAGAAAAAGTAAGGTTTTTTCCCTAGACAAATTTGTTATATTATTATAAATAAAAACTAAAATTAAAATTTTAGGTTCAGTCGCAGCGTGAATTTTTTAACTTTAAGAAAAATTTCTTCTTTTTCCAATCAGATGACTGTGACAGCCAACATCGTTGAAGAGGTTAACACGATTGCACAATAATTGCATAATAAATAATAAGAAGGGTTAGCATAACGAAATTTCACAAGTTTAAAGATGCCTCCTTATATCCCAAACGAGTTTAATGCAATATTAACAATAGTTTTTTAAATAAAAAATCATAAATTTAAAGTATCGAATACCCAGCTTTCAGAGAATAAGTTTTATCACAGTAGTTCGTAATTAAAATGAATGATTTTTATGGATATGTCCCCAGTAGGAAAATCTTTATAATTAGTAATTACTATAAAAACAGTAGCTTACAAAATGATTGAGTAAATTGAATTTTGTGAGTAACTGAGTTATTAAAATAGAATATCCTCTAATTATTAGTTGTGTAGGTACTGTGTTTACGTGACTGCCTATATTGATTCTTTGAAAATCAGAGAAAATTAGTTTCTGTATTTTAATTGCCCTTTTATGTTCGTGAACGATAGGTGTCAATGCTGTTTCGAGGAAATAATCTCACAGATGCTAAAATTTCTAAATCGTTAAAATAGCCAAGATACTGCTGAGTCACTGTAGCATCTTCGAGGATTACATAAAAGGTAAAAGTATGACACACGTGGACCTGTCAGGTCGCTGGGAATTAATTTACAGCTAGAAGTCAACAGGGAGACTACACCATGGGGCATACAACTCAATATCTACTTGAAATCGTGAATTGTGAAAGAAATAAGATATATAAGAATGTCTTCTCTGAAACGTGGCGAAGTACCGTCTAATAAAACATTCAGCTCATTAACTAAAAATTAAAACGGCACTCTATAATTGATATCTAATCAAGAAACGAAACTAAACATTTTAATGGAAGTACTTACTTATAGCTCAAGAAAAATTGACTACGAAAATAATTATTGTAACTCGAAAACGAAATGAAATAGGTAATTTATTCGCGTGACCCTTTTTTAGTGCTTTCCAATATTAATTAAATTCCTAGTAAAAATTGTTATTACAAGGATACATATATTGTATTTTCAATTTTCGTTGCTATTAAAATTTTTAAGGGTACAAAATTCTACATCGTTCGCGTTAAATCAATCTTTTAAAAATGATCGACACACATCGACGTAATCCAGTAAAATGGCGACACAGGCGAGCACAAAAAAATTAATAGCAAATGGGATCAGAATTACGCAACTAGGGATCATTTTACAGCTGGCTTTAGCCTGACTCGCTGAAAAACTTAATAAGATTTCCTCTCGCGGAGCCTTTGCATTTTACTCAAATTGGCAACGGGGTAAAAAGAGCTCTTCAGATCCAGAAAATATATTAGATGGTACCGAAGACATTTTTTATAACTTTTATGTGTACAAAAACATGGATTGTTACAACAGAAAATATAACTAAAATTGTGGGGACAAAGGTGCAGTAAGTAATCAACTGAATTAAATTTTTTGATTGATAAACGAACGAATTAAATTATTAAATTTCCTGAGTCATGTATTAAGCAAGAATCCTCTAATTATGTCAAGTGATTCGTTTATGCGACGTGTTTATGGTAAAATGAGAATTACAGATTCCAGGCATTGAACAATTAATGATACGCGAGGCACACTGGAATCTCGATTGTTTGAACTACAGGAACCTGACAATCGATACGTGAGCTTCTTATTAACCGATGCACGTGTGCAACAGTGTCTTTTTGATTCGCTTACATCATTCCATTTTCGCGCGATAACGAGATAATATCGTAATGGGACTGTTAAGAGTAGTTCGTGTCAAATTGCTTCAAATTCATGGGTACAACGACCTATTGCGCTTTTTTCCCTTGTAATATTCTGAGCAGTCCACGTCGTCTAAAAAATTTTCTTCTTTCTATTTCCCATTTCGAATGTAAACGAGGGAACAATACGAGGAACAGTTTAAATATGTGCCGCTAAATATTTATGTTTAATGTCCCTTTAAAATTTTGACATTAAAAAGCTTCAAAACCCAAAACTGATAATTTGTTTTTGAAAATTATCTTTCCATTATCTATCATATTAACCCCCCTCCCATAAATCGAGGAACATTTTTTCTCGTAGCCGAAATTACTTAGGTGCATACTTTTAAGTATCCCAGCCAGTAAAAATTGTTATATTGGTTTTGACAAATTATTATTTTTCTTGTATTCCTTGCGTATGCTTTCTGAATTTTTTATATTGATTCTTATGTTACTTGGAGAACTGGTGGCTCATGATATTCTATAAGTGAAGATGTTGTCAAACATAGCTGCAAGGATTTTGAAATAAAAACCACCGGATAATGAAATTCTGAGGAATTTAAATTAACTGCTAGTTTTATGTAAGTAAACATTGCAAGACAAGCTTTCACTTTCGAATTTTCAGCATCTCTAAATTTTGTATAATTGCCTTCTAACAAAATAAATTATTATGTTCCATGACGACATTATTAAATTTCGATTCAGGAAGATATTTCTGCTGGAATTAGTCAAATGTATGGCGCTTTGGCGACGAGACTCGTAATGTTCGGGTTTAATTTGTGATTCAGAATTATAAAAAGTAGGTAAGGTCGATCTCCTTTAGAAAACTTCCGCGTCGTTGTACGGAGCGTGTTTGCTCGTCCTTTCAGCTAGAAGCTTCTAACCTTCGTACGTCTTGACCGTGTCAAGGAGTTGGAATCAGTATGAGACCTCCATACTCGTCTGGCGACTCCCCTATGTGTAACACGTGCCAAGGCTTGAATAGGAAACGTGTACTGAGTCGTTGAGTTACTGTGCTTCCGTGGTACTCGACTGTTGCATTGGCTTCCATGTTTTTAAACGACTCTACACGAGACACTTCTGTGTACTGCTCATGGTATTTGGAGTACATTCACACAGTTTCTATGCTTTTTAATCCAACACTGTCTGTACCAAATATCCAATAAAAATATTCAGGTACTGCAATATTCAGATACACAAATATTCAGATATATAAGTATCCAGGGACCGAAACATGTAGATATCCAAATATCTAGGTGCTGCAATATTCAGATACCCATGTATCCGGATATCCAAATATTCAGATACCCGAATATCCAGAATCCTAAATATCTAAAGATCCAAATATTTAAATACCCATGTATCTAAATATCTAAATATTCAGATATGCAAATGTGTAGAGATCCAAATATTTAGATATCCTAATATTCAGGTACTCGAGTATCCAGGAACCCAAATATCTAGAGATCCAAATATTTAGATACCCAAGTATCCAAATATCTAAATATTTAGATATGCAAATGTGTAGAGATCCAAATATTTAGATATCCCAATATTCAGGTACTCGAGTATCCAGGAACCCAAATATCTAGAGATCCAAATATTTAGATACCCAAGTATCCAAATATCTAAATACTTAAATATGTAAATGTGTAGAGATCCAAATATTTAGATATCCAAGTATCCAAATATCTAAATACTTAAATATGTAAATGTGTAGAGATCCAAATATTTAGATATCCAAGTATTCAAATATCTAAATACTTAGATATGCAAATGTGTAGAGATCTATATATTTAGATATCCAAATATTCAGGAACTCGAGTATACAGAAACCCAAATATTTAGAGATCCACATATCTATATATTCAAATATTCAAAGACCCAAATATTAAGGAACTCAAATATCCAAACACCCAAGTATCCGGAAACCCAAATATCTAGAGACCCACATATCCAGATACTAAAATATTCAGAAACCCAAGTATCCAGGAACTCAAATATCTAGAAACCCAAATATCTAGGAACTCAAATATCCAAACACCCATATATCCAGATATCCAAATATCTAGAAGCCCACATATTCATAGACTCAAGTATCCAAATTTACAAATATTCAGATTCCAAAATTTCCAGGTACAAATTTGGCCACCACAAGCCTTAAGACCCTTCCACACGAGCCACGTCTGTAACTCACGATTGGTATTTTGGGTATATTCACATATTTAGTATCACCTTCTACTTTTATTAAACCAACACTGCATATTTCAGTCAAGTAAATACACCTGAATTCTATCACATGTAAGTCACACAAGTGACTCGTATAACACGACCTTAAAAATTCTTGTGTCTAAGTTGGTGTTTAGGTATTTGGTACAGAGCTGAGCTAAAAATATAGAAAATATGTGAATATAATTGAAGTACCAATGACAGAGCACAAAAGTGTCTTATCCAGAGCCCTTTTAGTGGTTTATTCACTTGATTCAGTAATACTCGTCGAGGTCGAGTAGAAACATCTTGTAACACAAGAAACAAGTTACATCTCCCCTCTTTTCTATCATTTCCCCCCTCATAACTCGCAGCAGTTTATTCAAACACCGTCTAAGTAGGCATTAACACCACCATTACCATTCATTACGACGAAAGAGTAATATTCTTCACAACAGATTTGTATATTCAACTACATCCGAGTAATCCAACTAAGAAAACGCATTACGAAAGTGAAACACGCCTTCATATAATTATGCCCGAAAAGGAATGGTTAAATTCTATTTAAGAAAATTAAATTTCTACCATCAAAAACCAGCAACTCTAATCTAAATTAAAACAGGCATTATATGTATGCCTTCCATTCAATGTGGAAAATTTCCGAGAATAAATATTCTGCGAACGATCAGTTACGTCCGCGCCACGACGAATGCGATCATTGCGCGCGTTCCACTGTTGAATAATAAAAACAGAAGGAGAAGAAAAGACCAACAATTTGGTTCGCCTTTTTCCATCGTCAAGTATCTACTTCTACGGTCATAAAAAAAAAAGAGGGAAATCTTTCAGGAAGAGGATACTTAACACACCACTACGGCCACTAAGTCCGGTGATGCACGAGTTATGCAATTACATTTGTAATGGACCAACATTCAACTCCGACAACGCTCCAGCAATTCGCGGTAATTACTATACCGTATATCGCGTAATCGGTTGCGGGTCGCGTCGTCTACTGAGTCTTGTCCCCTCGTGAAAAGAAGCGAAAAAGGTGGTGAAGAATTATAGATTCAAGTTTTCAGATACAGACTTTGAAAAATATCGAAAAATGCGATTGGTATTATTATTTTTTTTTTAGGATCTTCGATGGACCTTTAGGATTCAGTTATTCTGAAGACACTATGTTTTGATATTTAAAAATTCGGATGGGTTTAGAGTTCGAGAGTTATTTTTTAAATGGCGTTTGAAAAATATCGAAAAATTGAATTGATGTTATTATTTTCTAGGATCTTCGATGGACCTTTAGGATTCAGTTATTCTGAAGACACTATGTTTTGATATTTAAAAATTCAGATGGGTTTAGAGTTCGAGAGTTATTTTTTAAATGTATTTTGAAAAATATTGAAAAATTGAATTGATGTTATTATTTTCTAGGATCTTCGATGAACCTTTAGGATTTAGTTATTCTGAAAACACTATGTTTTGATATTTAAAAATTCGTATGGGTTTAGAGTTCGAGAGTTATTTTTTAAATGGACTTTGAAAACTGTCGAAAAATTGAATTCATGTTATTATTTACTAGGATCTTCGATGGACCTTTAGGATGCAGTTATTCCGAAGACGCTATGTTATGATATTTGAAAATTCAGGTGTGTTTAGGGTTCGAGGGGTTTTTTAAATGGACTTTGAAATATATTGTATGGTTCAGATGGTTTTACTCTGGAAGGATCTTCAATAAATTTTTGGCATTTGGTTAGTAGATAATTTAATTATTGAGTAAATTAAGTAAACTAAAGATTGTGATACTGGAAAATTCTGGCGTGTTTGGGATTTAAGGAGATACGTTAGATAGAGTTTGAAAAATATTTAATATTTTAGGTGATTTTACTATAGTTCGGAGATCTTTGGCATTGAGTTATTTTGATGATACTACGTCGTAATACTCGGACATTCAGATGCGTTTAGAATTCAGACGGATTTTTTGACAGACTTCGAAAAATATCGAAGACCTGACTTGACGTTATTTTCACGTATTCTGAGGAGACTATGACATCATATTTGAAGATTCAGACATAGTATTTAAGAGCATCCATTGGTTTCTGATTCTTTCCTGCAATCTTTCTCGGCCTTAAAAAACCGAAGGTGATCGGGATAAAAATAATGATCGATTATTTTCTTCCTACCTTTAAATCACGTCGAGGTACATAACAGCCTTCATAGACAGTTACTTTGTCCATATCTATAGAAATACATATGTATAAGTTACTAACGTGATTAATCTCGACGAAGAATGCAGCGAACCACTTGTTGTTTCCTCGAGAAAAAAAAAAGGAATAGTTAATACATAAATAAACTATATTTCCTCATTTTGAAAAAAGACACTCTGTGAACCTAGTTGTAGTAACGTAACTTACACAAACGAAAAGTACCCCATTGATAAATATTTCACATCCAATGGAAACTCAAGGCTCCACCTGCAACATCTGAAAAATCAATAAAAACATTATTTCCACAAAAGAATTACAAGAAAAAAAATAACAACCTTCTCATCTTCAAATAAGAATCCTTTTTAAACAACTGTATTTTTCAGCCGTCCTGCTTCGGAGAAATGTAAAGTAGTTTCTTCGTAAAAGCGTACATGAATTTTCAAAGCATTTCCATCGTCCCTTCCATTTCAATTGAATCACCATTACTCTGTTCGTTCGTGTAAAAAGTCTCACAAGTTCCCTCGAACCTGCATCTCAGCGTTCGAATAATCATCGCTCGAGCCTCCGGAAACGGACACCATGTAGCGCATAAATATACCTGGGACCTTCAATTCGTTATGTCACTGCTCGGCGCCGCAGTATGGAAGGAAAAATTCAAGAATTTATGGGAGAACATGTACCTTGGCATACATCTCCCTCCGTGGTGTGCTTAAAGAGAGTTCCATCGGCGGTCACTGTAATCGCTCGCGCTATCGATTGCAGTAATTCAGTGAGAAGAGTCACGGACGGTTTCCTTATGAAAGAGACATAGAATTTGTTGGCAGTTGCAATTGTTTCGTAACCACTTGGAAGATATGCTCCGGAGGAGGATCGTTGATTCCGGAATTACTTGCCATCAACGTATGACTACTATAGCTTCTGTGTGCAGTTACTAGAATTAATGATAATAATGATGATAATATTTAATGATGATTAATGATAATAAAATACTTGAAAGGATTTCAAGTAATAAGTGTAGGAAATCCTAAAATTTATTCAAAATTTCACCAAGAATTCATATTAATTGACGATGGTAATAGTTCCCTCGAGCTGCTTTGATTGAATCTGTGTACATACTTAATTGAAGTGGCATGATTTTTCTTCAGTTTTGGGGCATTTCGCAGAAGACATTTGTGTGGTTTGTGGCTGGTACATCACGAGAGACATTTGCATAATTGAAGAGTGCTTGTGGGAAACATTGAGTGTCGCATTTAAAAAAAAATTATCGGAAAATGTTCTACGTGCCAATGGTAACAGTGTAGTATAGAATTTGATTTTGGGCGCTTATAGTGTTTTTTATAAGGACTCTTCAATTGCTCCCTAGTGCATCCTAGGAACTTTGTGATTTTCGCGGAAGGGTGATAAGGGGTCATTCTTAAATTACGTAAGGCTTTTCAGGGGGCAGGGGGTCGCGAATTTCTTATGTTTTCTTACAAGAGGGGGGGGGGGGGGTCAGCTAGCATCTTGCGTAATATTTTTTAACCTAATTTTCAATTAAATACAAATTCTATAATTAATGTTTAAGAAAAGTAGTTTTAGTTTAAATTTCCCGAAACCGAATTAAATGAATTATATAAATCTTTAAAGAATTTTAATAACTGAAAAAATTAAATGTAAAAAATATTACGTAAGGAGAGGGTTGCAATATCAAATCTTACGAATTCTTATACTGGGGGAGGGATGGGATAAGAAATCGCCAAAATTACCCTTGCGTAATTTAAGGACGGCTCCTGACAGGAAATAAATGTACCAAGTATATATTTCCCGAGTCAAATCTCAAAGAAATCATGTGAATTCTACGTCATCTTACTTGCATTGGAAAACTTGGATATTAACTCAAAAAGTACTTACAGAATAACCACTGACGATGCTATCATCATCTGAGGAATCTGTAACCCTTTCAGTACAAATTCCTTAATGAACAATTTATAACACGACCTACATAAAGATAATAATTATAACAAACTGCTGTGTGGGAGAAATTCAGCGAACTCAACACTGGGGAATATGGAAGGATCAATAAGTAACGATCTCAAGCATTTGCCAATTCCAATTGAAGACGCACAATAATATAACAAATTTGGGAGAAATGGAATTAAGATTGGTTGCAAATCAAGCGAACTAATGTCCATGAAATAAGAGACAATATTTTCGCTATAAACTCTGCTCGTTCTCTGAGAAAAAGAGAACAAATAATTATAACAAGATTAAGAATAGGACATAGCAGATTGACACACTTTCACTTAAACGGTCTCCCTCGTGTGGCGGCCTGAAAAGGAACGCGATATTTGGGATTTTTTTAAGAGAAACCCTCAAATTATATTAATTGAAAACTGTATGCCTATATTTGTACATATTTAGACAACATATAAAAAAATTTAATTAAAAGAAAAGGGACCCAGAAAACTTTAAACACGTTTTTCTCAAACCGATGTTTTTTGAATTGGTTGGCATGATATCTCAAAAACCAATCACTCGATTCACTTCAAACTTTGTACATATCTTCAGTAGATGTTCCATTCTCGTTGTTATTAAAACTATGTCGGTTTTTGCAAAATTTTGTGCAGAAATTTAAATTTGCTGTTTTAGGCACTGCCATTTTTTTTACTTTTCAGCATTTCTCATTTAATCTAGTTCAGACGATAGCCACACTTATACAGATTACACGATTCTTTAACTTTTCTATTTCAGACAACTACAACGGCTGATTTTATGCTAACCATGCGCATGATTTTTGTAAGGCGCTCTATTTGAAGCACTACAACTTCGAAGATAACCATTATTTTTGCATACAATTTTTTTTTCATCTTCTCTAAATATTGATAAATAAAGCCACAAAGTTGGGAGTAAATATATTTAATGGTTTTGTTTTAAAAAATTCCCAAAGTTCGCAACATTTTTCGTCCGTCAAAGTAGAGAGCCCCTTAATAGAGAAGACTCAACATCTAAAATATAATAAGGGTAATACAGAACTATCAGTATAACATATAATGGATGAATGTCCACTAAGCCAAAACATAAGAGAAAAAGTAAAACTTCCAGTAACCATTCAAGAATGTTTTGATGATAAAAAATATGTAGGGACAATAATAACTTACCTAAAAGAAACCAAAGTGGTCGGAGAAATTTTACAAAAATAGGAAACAACACAAAAAATAGGAAACAACTCAAAAAATAACGAACAATTTTATAGGCATTAGAATACAGTATCATGGTATACAGTATACAATAATAGTAGACAATTAAGTATGATCAATTAGACATTAGTATTTATGTAGACTTAAGTATAAAATCTGTAATCAGTATAAGTCTCTCATGTAATGTAATTCACCGTAGTTGCTAATGGGTATCAAGCAAATGCGACATTAAACAAATAAATAAAAAGAAACAACTTTAGGGTATTTGATTGGTGCCTGCTTTTCGACTTTAAGGGAGGAGGCACCCCTTTTCTCTTAGCTACTATTTTCATTGGTTCGTATCTCATAAGTTACACTAAACTTTTGTAAAAAAGAAAGTATTTTTTGGACTTTTTCCCACCAATTTACAGGTCTTGAAAAACAGTAGAAACAATGAGAGTGTGTATAAAATATTATTTATGAATTATGGGAGTATCTTACACAAAAATATAATTGGATTCAATTTTCAGAGAGAAATTATTGTAATTGCTGTGATAATTTATTGGCATTTTTGTTTTTGAAGGTTTTCAATCAGAATATAGTACAGTACGTTGATTTCAGAAACTGATGTATGCGTGAAATGTTAGAGCATAAGAAGATACAGGAATTATCAAAGAATTTACTATCACTTCGTCTATTTTAACTAATCCACAATTATTCTTCTTTAAATACTTATTCACGTTTGAGAAAGAAAAAATTTCATCGCTGGACTCGTTCAACTTGTCGTGAATGAAAATCCCATTGGATTATCTTTAATGAAACGACAAGTACAATTGCAAATTAATATCAAGAACGAACCTATCACTCCACCTAATCAAACGTGTCCCATAAATCGCGTTTTATGCCAAGTGACAAGCAAGAATATTCGCAAACCCAAGGAGTGCAACGCAGGAAGCTAATCGTGTAAAGGACTAGAAATTCCGACAAGCTGCATTTTTCAAAACACCCAACAGCACTAAATTCCAACTCATTATAATTACCCAACAACGTATAAACAAGCCTACGAATATTCTGGCGAAGAAAACCCTGTTTTGCATTCATTCTCACACGTTCGTGTTTTAAATTAAACAGTGAAAGGGTTAAAATACAATAATTTTATTATTAACCGTTGGATGGCAGGTAGCTTGACCACATTTCTCGTGCAGGGTCCATTTTTCCCATAATTTCATTCCTGCACACCTCAGATCAGCATTTATATTAGAATCTGATCATGATTTAAAATCCTTAGTCTCTCCAAGAAATAATACTAATAAATAACACGAGCAGCTTGATATTTAAGCTGGGTCAAAATGGACCCTGCAGTATGCCTTTTTGTTCAGCCTCGAGTCAAATGTATGCTATCAGAAATAAGAATACCTCGCATTTTTTTATAGTTGAATAATGCAATTAATATTGTACGTGCTTCTTAATAACGACATCATCGATTACGGATTTATAAATCTAAGAGTTTATTTACCGCGGACACCCCGGGGAAAATGTCTAAATTCGAAACGTTGGATCCCAGTGATTCTGGTGACACTTAAATAAAGACTCATAATTTAAAATGCTACTGAAACATTGGAATAACTTGTTCTTTAAATACTGAGTTTGGACAATCAAGATTTCATTGCATTACGAAGCTTTTGCTTACGTTTTAAAACGGAAGCCTTCGATCATATCAATGTCTTTAAACTTATGACTCGTTAAAAAGCGACAAACCTTGTACAAATTAAAACACGTCCATCGCTTTATTTGCGAAACACAGCGCCATACATCCAGGTCTCCGGTTACCATTTGCTTCTCGAACTTCATACGCAAGGCTCTGTTATCGAGAAGTTTGGAAACAATCGACGCTCCGGCAATGGAAACACCAATTACGAACGAACACCGTGCCAGGGAATAGCATTCGATCGTATTTTACTGTGGAATTCGCGATACACTGGAGTCACGCTTCGAATTAACTCTGTTAGCTGCGCACTTTCAAAATTACTGATTTAAAAAATTAGGTAGTTAGACGATGGAATTTAGGTTTCATTGATTTCATTTTTATTGAGTAAGAAGCTTCGAACACATCGTCTGGTACGTGAATTTTTTCGTATTAGTGACAATGTTTCTTTCTTTCAAAGTACCATAAGTTTGTGATGTATTGAAGAGTGTTGGGCACGTGTATTTTTGTTTTTATAATGAAGAGTTTCAGGGGGCGAAACGGACTTTCAAAATTCTCTGACAGACGTAGTGTTTGTATGAATTAATCTGAAAATATTTATGGAATATTTCGACATATTTTAAAGAAAAGTTACTGAGTTTTATGTGTGAAAAGAAAATTTATCTCTTAGGATTTTTCTTTGTAAGTATACTTTGCTATTAATACTTTGCATCTTCAATTATCATAGAAATCTACATATAAGTTGTTCAAAAAATTAATCCTGTTAGGCTGGAAGAAATTTTGGATTTTGTCTGCGTCTTCAGCAATAAGAATTCCATTACAATATTATAGAATAATAAAGGAAAGAAACGCTTAAGTTCAATTTGTGTTAGAAATTAATTACTACCACGATATTGTAAAGAGCAACACTTTCGTGCCTCGACGAGTAGAAGCTGCCCGCCATGTTCAGACAAAGAGTGCCTGACAGAATACGAAATTCTACGCGTGAAAAATCGAAGGAAAAGTAGTAGCATACTTTTTATAGATAGACGAGCAAAAAAGAAAAAATACCAATTGTTTATATAATTATACTTAATCATTTGTTTATATAATATGATTCAATTCTACATTAACTCCAGTTGTACGAAGAATAAATTGTAAAATAATTTTCAAATAAGTTAAAATCAATTAAGCCTTTGCACAGCCAGTTGGGATGCCCAACGTTTTGTACCAAAATTACATTAAAGAACCCTATGGCCTATCACTGTTGTGTTAATTTGTATTGTCGCCGTTTTGTCATAACAATGTCTCTATTGAACTTAACGAAAATCCCAATAAGAATCGTGAGTTTCATTTGCTAGAAAAATTTATTTAGTATGTAAGTTTCACTAATATTGTATTCCTTCTTCTGTCATCTATAAATTCAAAAAACGAGCTCTACTTATCACTTATCGTTTACACACTGATGCTATCTGTCGATTTCGATATGCAGCAATATCAATTCATCAGTCATTGAAGGAAGTAAAACGAAGGAAACTGGCATAGGGGAAGAAGGATTTTAATTTTTCCTGAAAAAATCGTTTTGGCTGATTTTATTTTCATCTTGTTCCGATGTACCAGAATCAATAATGGAACACGCAGGAAAATCGCTGCCAATGTATTTCCAACAGTCAGTGACGGCCACAGGAGGGGGGGGGGGGAGGTTGTAAGCGTGTGCGAGACACCCAGGCCTAGTCTGTGCAGGGGCCCCAGAAAAGGAAAAATTAAGAAAAGAGAAAAGAAAAAAGCAAAAATAAGAACGACAAATTTTTATTTGATTGAAACCAGAGTTGGGCATAATGTAATCTAATTACAACTTACAAATTACGATTAAACTGTAATTGTGTAGTTGATAACACATTATTTTCTGTAATCGTTAATGTAGGTAGTTGATAAAATTGTGGTCAACCACCTACATTAACGATTACAGAAAATAATGTATAATCAACTACACAATTACATTTTAATCGTAAGTTGTAATTAGATTACATTTTGCCCAACTCTGATTGAAACTAATTCAATCTTCTAAACTGACATGAAGCGTGGTGTAGTAAGCATACCTATCATGATGTGCGAGGGCTGTCAAAAAAGAAATTAGAATATAATTTCTGATATAATAATATAATAATCTAATACTATTAATGACTAGAAAAATACCTCCGCGCTTCGCTTCGGGCTTAAGAGATATTAAGGACTTCGTCAAAACACATTTCACCCCTTCTCACCGCACCTTAGGGGTTGATTAGGGCAAAATCATGGAATTAGTTTTTAGGCATTTCTGTGGGCAACATTTCGAAGTAAAAACCAAGTTGATATCTAATCGGGCCTAACAATAAGAGATAATGAGGAATCCGTGAAAACACATTTTACCCCGTTTCACCCCGTTAGGGGTTGAATAGAGCAAAATCATGAAATTAGTTTTCAGGCATTTCTGTGGGTTATCTTTCGAAGTAAAAACCAAGGCGATATCAGGCGTAAGAAATAATAGGGAGTCCGAGAAAACATATTTCACCCCCCTTTTTATCCTCTTCTAAAATTTCGAAAAATCTCATTTTATCGAATTTCATGTTTCTAGGGTGAGCAGTTTGAGCAGGACAGTGATGAATCAGTGACACAACAATTATATAAGTATAGATATAGCAATAAAAAAGTCATATTTAAATATGTCAATGTTCATTTGTTTATTTCTTTTATTTTCTTTATTATTCTTAATATTACCCCTTTTTCGTGAAAAGATGTTATGCTTTTTTCCCGTTGAGAGATTATTTTCCCCCCAAATATTTCTTGCATCCGGGTCACTTTATAAGGAATGCCAGCCTTGCTGACAGTTATCATCGGCACTAAAGATTAAATTAACATGCATTGGGATCCCTGAGTGACCCATCGCGGAATCCCAAGAGTTAAGGTGTTCAAATCGAAATCCTGAACTCTGACAGGGTTGAATTTTTGACTCCCCTTATATCCAAGCTTCCTAGCACTTGGCACCCAATTTCGTGACTGCTATGCACCCACCAATTTCTAAATTCTTTCGGAAGAAGTCTGTAGACTTCGTAAACCCGGAGGCTAAATATAAATGTAGTAGGAAGTCACAACTACAGGAAACACACGAATCTTATGGCAAATTGGTCGAGGATTGATGTGCCGCAGGTTTCAGCTTTTAATATAATAGCTTATGAATGAAACCGCGACAGTAATAAAAAAAAAGTGCAACGTTCGAGTTGCAAATTGCAGCTATAGTACGAGTGCATTATGCAATCTTGTCGGGCTCGATTACTCCCACGCAAGTTTGCTGTTCTCGTGACACAGTGCATGCTGAATTATTCATCTTTCCACGATGCATCAGGCGAGCTTTCAATAAGTGCCTCGTCACGCTCGGTTTCTTCACGCGATAGGATTTATCCGATAAGTCGGAATTCCTCTGTGCTTTCTCGGCGACAGCACAGATCCGCGTGGAAATTCGATCGGAAAATGAATTAAAGACGAGGCAAGAAGGGTTCGGGGAAGAGATTAGAGAAGACCGCGATGCGAAGGCTGGACAGTAAATAATGGATGAAAATATAAAAAACAATCGAAATATAAAACATGGCTCCTCTAGTTTGCTATTACTCAAATATCAAGCTCAATTTTAAATTTACTGTACCTATTTTCTGCCATGTCCTTCTTTCGGTGTACATAGTTCATTCCTAATTCATAGTTTTCAAATAATTATTGATTGTTAGTTACGAAACCCTTGGAGGCTGTTTAACATTTTATCTGTCTGAGCATTATTAAGATTGATTATTTGGATAGAATTAAGAACCCTAGGGACATGAATTAATAATTATCAAATTTAACTACTTTTATATTGCTATTAAATAAAGAGTAATGTCTTCGTGTAATTGTAATTTCTGAAGAGATTAAGATGATTCATTTCTTTAACCCTAGTACGGCTTGGGGTCTCTTTTGACCCAATCACGTTCACTTCGTTAACCCTACCGGTGCTGTCGGGTCTTTCTTGACCCAACTGAGCTTTAATTTCTCTAAAAGCTGTTTTAACTTTGAGATACACATAAGGCAATTGTCATTAACACGCACAAAACAAAAGAATTCTAAAAAGGAATCTGTTAAAACTTTCAGGAAATTTTGGAAATTACATTTGTTAACTTAACGTAGGTAAATAATCGTAAAATTGGGATCAAGTCAGGCTGTATTGTCGTTTGAATAATTATCGACGCCGTTGTACCATTCCTTTTTACAAAACTTGGAATTCCTTCAAAAACGAAGCTCCGTCTTTGACGAAATACTCGGGTCTATGGTTTCGACTTATTTTTCGACGAGATAATCGGCCTCTTTCCGACTCTGCCATCAATTACATCTGCCACTGTGTTTACAACAGATAATATGTATTTACGGGCAGATTGATTCTTCGGAGCGGAAGCTGACGTGCGCGACACGCGTTACACACACGGCGTGCATGTAAAAACCGTTATGTAAAAGTCATGACATTTGTATTGACATACATTCCACTTCTTCGGTTGCTAAATGTCAGAATTCAAAATTGAACTTGTGCGTTCGTCGGGTGTTTCTATTTGAGAATTCTAGCCGCTTTTCGATTGATTTGTCATCTGGTCGAGAAATCTGGTAGCTAGTTATTGGAGAAGGGTTTTGTTAAATGTGCGCGAGGTAAGTCGAGATATTCTATGACTGCTTGTGATCCTAGTTGTGGTCCTATTATGCGGTTGTTCAATGTAACTTTACATTGGGAACTCGAAGGACCTAAGAGATAAGAATTAATATTCAATTAAAAATGGTACTGAGATTTCTAAGTAAAATTATTTTTAAATATTATATCAGGAATGCAGGAATTTCAGCTTGAATTTTTTTGTGACGATAGATAGCGTACGTAATGTTATCATCGAATTTTCTAAAAAGTTCTAAATTCTTTTATTTTCTAAAAATTCATCACCTCATCTAATATGGGAGGTATACAGTTTTAATTATTTATATGAAGTTTTATGTTTCTTAGCTAGTTTTCTTAGAAGTTTTAGTTTCTTATTTATTTCGAAGGTCCTTTTGATCCTTTGAATATAAAGGTTAAAGTGCTTGGCGTATGTCGCGTGCGGAAATCCCCAAACTCCATATCTTAATAGCGCTCATTGTACGCCGATAGGCGTTGCCCGCACGGAATTCGTGCACTGAGCAAGTTTCTATTTGACAAAAATATAATTTAAATACCCTAGTTATTTAAGGTGTCTTTCCACCGTTACGTCCTGATAAAATACCGCTGTTTGGAACTTCTTTTTGTAACAATAAGAACGTGATTACTAAATTGAAGTTCTTTCTATTTATTAATACGTGCTTTGCAAATACAAAATTATTTTTTTCATATTTTTTTAATGCTTGCTTGCGTCAAAATAAGTGGGTCTTGTATGCGCTGTAAAGTAAAAGACGCCTTGACTGCGTGGCCGATTTTGGAGGAACCATTTGTATGAAACCAAAAAAACCAAAAAGATTTGTAATCAGTATGACTGTCGCTATGGCAGGGTCTAAGATTAATTAGATTGATGAGGAATTAACAAAATGGCGGACGTCCAAAGTTGAACTATCGGAATGAGCTAAATTTCTTAATCATTCTGCAACGCAAAAGATGAGAAAAAAGCTACGAAGATGTTTGATTCTATTTGGGGCCATAGCGACAGTCATACTGATTACAAACCTCCTTGATACCACCGCCCTAGATACATCCTACTTATTTTGGGGCAAGCATGCATTAAAAAAATATGAAAAAAAAAATCTTGTACTCTCAAAACCCAGATCAATTTTTGAAGAATCTGAAGAATCCAATCGTTATGAAAAAAATCATGGATCAATTTCAAGGTCTCTAGAATGTATTCCAATAGTTTTTTAATCGATATTTTACCACAGTTTTTGTAGATAAATTCTAGATTGCCATATGTGGAGAAAAAACGAAGAAAATCTTCAAAAAATTGTAACTTTTACAAATTTCAATATTAAAAGCTAAAAATCTACACAGTTGTTGCTCAGATATAATATTTTGAGAAAAAAAATAGTTTGTAAGTTGGCTTTGGAAAAAGGGTATTTATTTTGCATATACAACGTAGACGATTTCGGTAATTAAAAAATATAGATATTCCACGAATATCCTCGATATTCTACGTAGAATCTACGTATTGGAAAAGGTACAGAGCGTCAAAATCATCTTATGGGTGGCTCACACCCAGAGTGTCAACGAAGGGTTAAAACCATCAAAATCAAAAACGTTAAAAACAAAAATTTGTACGTTTCTTAATGTTTTTCCAAGGCCCCACGATACTAAATAACAATAAGATTTCAATCACCTCCTTCTTCCATTAGTGGACCTAAGTAGTCACCTTTCGAAAGGAGGTCATAGACAAATAAGAAATAAAACGGCACAGCCATCGATCGAGATCCTAGGAATCCATTTTACGACCGCCAAACTGCCAAACGTTTCATTTCTGCGAAAAGTAGAAATCATGCAAATTTCCCCAACTACTTAGTAAACCGTATAATCAGGCAGATATCTAGCTTTATTCGAACATTCACACCCAGTCGATAACAAGCCAAAGGCCCGTGCCGGATGCGCGGTGATTGGAGGCCGTACATGGAAAATCAGCTGACGTTGACACCGGCAATGTTGGCCGCCAGCGAGCAACGGTAATGCCTCGAAAAGTGTCACAATTACTTCTGCGAAGTCAAGTTCAGCTCGTGTCAAAACTCTCGAAATCATTCGCGACCCTAATCGTTTGTTCTCCAATTTCCCAACGATCAAAATTCGCGCCCAATGAACTTGGGTTTCAGAAAATTTACAAAACCAAAACCGAGAAGCTTTCTTCAATTCCTTGGGCACATTAGAAGATTTTGTATAGAATTTTTACCGAGCAAAATGGAAATACCTATTATTTAAAATAATCGAATTATTTTCGATTACATTAAAACTTTGAGTATACGATCGTTGGATAGTATTGGAATTTTATAATTTTTAGCTCGTTGATTAATATTGAACTTACTTAAGTTCTCGGCTCAGTTTTATCTGGCGAATTTAATTTCATATACCTAACTTTGATCAGCATTTATTGGTATTGTTAAAGAAAATTGAAACCCTTTGAATAAACTTATACGCGGTAAAAAGAAAATCTCTTCGATTCGTGATCGTTCCCAAAAATATTACGTTTAATTAAGTTGTATCGCAAATTGAGAGGCCACTTAATCACTTTTATTCGGCAGGAAGAAGAATCATGCATCGGTGACGAACTCTGCACCGAGAATATGCTTGATGGTTGACGCCATTCTTAATTTACCGCGAGTTTTCATTATCACTACTTACGAAACTCTTGTGCACGACTGAAAGTTTTTCCAAACGGCAACGAGATGATGCTGATCAAGAGTTTCTTCCGGAGGATCATCAAGGACTTCCGGCACAAGGAGTTGCTACCTCTTAAAATGATATTCTTCGTTCAGGCATCGAGTGAGTATCGCTTCCCAATATTCTAGCGAGTTTAATTGGCAGGAAACTATTATATTGAATGGTAATTAGTTTTTACACGAATTTAAATTAATAATTTTACCATTGTATTCCTATCTCCACGAGAATCTTCTATTGCGCGCTAATGGCATTCGAATCGACACTGCGTTTGTAATTTATAACTTGCTATTTAAAGAATTATCAGGATTTTAACATATTCAGTTTTGCAAGTTATCTTGCATACAGAATGAGGTATAATTGTTTTGTTGTCAACACCTCGTTCTGGTGTGAACATTTTGCTAAATGGAAACCAAAGTAGGATCACTGTTATTCGATGTTTTATTAGAAATATGAGAAATATGTGTTGTTTTGTGCAATAAAGGATATCAATTTTGGTGTTTCATTGAGGGGTTACGCCATCTTGGAGGTCCGAAAATCATATGTAATTTTCAGTTTTTTTTTGGGCGAAATTAAATGAAAATAAATGAAAAAACTTTTTTAAGGGGGAACACCACGGTAATGGCCCGAAAAGTAAAGGAATCTTTGGGAATTTATTAAACGCAAACTACGTAATGAATCTTTTTAAACTTTCAGGATTTTTATTGGATATTTAATTTATACGAATATCTTTTTTAAAATTTATTTAAAGCAGATTTACAAGTTGTACAGAACCGGTAACTTTGCGCTGCAAAAAATCTGGTTGACATTTTTCTGGCGAAACGGTGCTTCTAAAATCAACAAACCAAAATGTTTTAGAAACCATATGCGGATGGCTACGGCACGACGGGAGATTTTTTTGATTGGTCGTTTCCATCTATTTCTTTTTCAGCGAAAGAAATTAATTTACTAGAACCAACTTTCACATTTTATTTTCAGAGGTTCGCCATTTTGGCGTTTTTTCAGAATTTTCAAAATCGAAACCCGCCGTGCCATAGCCATGCGCATATAGTTTCTAAAACTTTTTGGTTTTTTGATTTTCGAAGAACCGTTTCGTTGGAAAACTGTTAACCATGTCAGCGGAAATTTTTTGCAGCCCTATGTTACTGGTCCTGTACAGCTTATAAATCTGATTTGAATAAATTTAAAAAAAGATATTCGTATAACTTAAATATCCAATAAAAAGTCCTGACAGATTAAAAAAGATTCGTTACGTAGTCTGCTTTTAATAAATTTCCAAAGATACCTTTACTTTTCGGGCCATTACCGTGGTGCCCCCCTTAAGTGCTTTATTCTACATGCCTTATGATATATAAAACAAATTGTAACTATTTGTTTTAAACAAAATGCCGTTGCTGATGCTCTTCCATTCTTGCAGTTTTTGAAAAGACACTCTCCACGACTAGCAGTAGAAGTCCCGTATAGTTTGACGTAGGATAATAAACAGAAAATTTTCATTATTTACATGATATTTACTACAGAAATACGTAACGATTTGTCTGAATATTGGGTTTTGTAAACATAGTGGGCATTTGAAGAGAATATCAGTTTTAGCCGAAAAGTTTGCCTAAAATTGCGTCTAAAATTGCCCGTAGCAAAAAAGTTTTTAATGAATCGTAAAATCCGTAAGTAGTTCTGTAGATTATATATTATAGAAGATAGTATTAAAATTTCAAATGGATCGAATAAAAATTGTTCAAGATATGCTGCTTGCCAATTTGAAAAAGTGATTTCAAGGAGCTTCAGGAGACAACAGAGATAACTCGGCCATTTTTAACATTTCTGTGCAAGATTTATACAATATATTCATTAGTACATACCCTAAACAGAAAAAATATAAAAATAATTTTCAACCTCATAGTTTGTCGGTTTTTAAAAACCGGTTTTAAGAACCGGTTTTTATTTATAAATTTGTAAAATACGAAAACCGGGTTTTAAATTTAAAAAAAAACGGTTTTATATACTAGAATTAATATGAAGAAATAATTTAATTATTTAATTAAAAACGTTAACATTTTGTCTTGAAATCGCCTCGGACACAAGCAAATTGTAGTAGGTAACTGTTTACTGTAAAACTAATCTTCATGAGTTCATATTTTCAGAAAAAAAAACGAAATGGAATAAAGATTTATAATTTGGTACCACATTTTAAAAGATTTATATTTTGTACGGATTTTAGTTATTTTAACTTTTTTTCATTTGGTTTTTTTTATGTAGTCTATTTTATTGTGTTATAGTTTTGTAGATCCATAAATACTAGATGAACTCAAAACTTGTACGTATTCGTACGGATTTTAGCTATTTTAATTTTATTTTTATTTAGTTTTGTATAATAGAGTATATTTTATTGTGTTATATTTTTGTAATTCCATAATATTAAGGAAAGTGAAAATTTTTAAAATAAGTAAAAATATTTATTTACTAATTTAATTACATTCTTTTGTTGTGAAAGTTCAAAAACCGGTTTAACCGATTTTTGGGAATAGTGAAATTGGAAAACCGGTTTTTTCAAAAGTCGGTTTTTGTATAAACCCTAAAGTGAGCCAATCATCTAAAAGCAAAATGCTTTGAGGCGATTATTCTATACACAAATATCTACAGTGTAAAAACTTGCCGATGAATTTGAACAAAAATTGAGGAAGTTACACACGAATAAATTTTTTTCCCACACTTTTACGGGAAAAATCGTCTTTAATCAGTTATAAAATGTTTTACAAACATCCAATGTTGATGCGGAATTTCTACACGATAGAGGATGGAATTCTACAGCTCCAGTTAAAACTTTAAGTGAAAATATTCATTGGTTCAAGAGTTATGATTTACACTGCTTCTGAAAATGGTGTTTCGAGAAAACCGGCTTCAAAGTTAAGTGCCCTATGCTAATACCGCTCTGCGAGGCCGTTACTCGACGGTGCACTCAATTACGTTCGCTGTTATAACTTCAACAATTATTTGAATTCCTTCATGAAATTTTCTTTAAAATTTTCATAAAGCATAAGACCTTCAAAATTAGTAACAAAAAAAGTAATCGATTTTCTGAAGCTGAAATAGTCCACTACCCCCCTTAGGGGTCTCTGAGAGTTGAGTTACTATGCTCCTTTCCCATATTCTCTCAGCCCTTTGTTCACTATTCTGCAGAATTTGAAATTCTTTTTCGAATATCAGTGATAATAATGATCATTTTCAGCGCTCTATGTACTTTACCCGTACTTGACGATACACATGAGGGAGCTGGGCATAAACGTGGAGGAAACTGCCATAATGAGCGCCATCACGCCTGTGATCGCAATGGTGATGCCACCTTTGGCTGGAATGTTCGCTGATCGCGTGGGAAATTTCAAAGTAAGATTCCATTGCACGGTCCTCCTCGCATTGCTTGATTTATTTTCAAGTATATTACTCCTAAGGGAGAAAGAATTCGTGGGCAATGTGGATAATTTGCTAACATACGTTACAACTAACAAACGTTGACTTTAGAATGATACTCCTCTCTCAGGTTCTACTATCCCTGTTCTCGTCCTTTGGCGGAGTTGCGGCGCTTTTATTGCTACTCGTGCCAATAGGCAGGATAACCGTGGAATTTCCGGGCAGAGTCGTCATGGACCTCGGTTGCACAGGGAATAACGGGCTGCTTTACACGATGAGCCAGAATCATCCTTGCGAAACCAAGTTGGAAACGGAGATCTCGACGAGATTGGAGAGTTGTGGGTAAGTGGTGATAATTAAGATATAGGAATAGATATAAGAATAGTTAAGATGCAGGAATAGTTATAGAAAAATTTGCGATATAGGAGTAGGCATAGAAATATAGTGGGTGGTTATATTATTATACTCAAACTAAAAGGTTTGAGATTTTGTAAGTTTAAGCGATGATCATTTTCTGTATCGCTGCGAAAATGGTCGCAAAAATATTTAAGAAACGCATTTTAACGCTTGAAGTTTCTAGTTTTTGAATCAAGGACTCGATTTTTTTTCAACCATTATGATACTGTTTTATCAAAATGAACCGCAGGAAACGAAGTTTCAGAATTTTTTGCCTAAGTAGTTTGAACGTATGCACAGACCAAACTATTTTTTTCCGGTAAATCCAACGAAGAGCTTTTATATAGCAAACATTTCTCTTTAATTTTGTTTTTTTTTTGGTTTTGTTGAAGGATTATTATTGACCGAGTTATTTGCGATCAAAGCTAAAAAGGTACTTTTCACTTTGAACACGTATAACTTGCGAACTCATGATCGTGGATAAATTTTCATGAGTGTTTTGGAAAGCTAAGAAAATGTCTTTTCAGAATCTTTAGTTGCCAATTTAAGATTCTTTTTAATTGTATGAAATCCATTTTAAAATTATCCCAAAAATTGGCGAAAATGTTTTGAGTATAATAATTTGGCCACCCTCTGTAGTTATTATTTAGGAGTAGGTCTAGGAATATTTACGATATAGGAATATTTGAAGGGTAAGAGGAAAAACGAGGAATGTCCATGTATCCTGATTTTACGATTTATAGGATATTTTGTTGGTGGCAACTGGGACTACAGAATTGTCGAATCACAAAGGGTTATGAAGTTCAAATGTCCCAGTAAGATAGCGTTAAAGTTTTGGTATATTGATTAAAAACAGGTAATGTCCACTCTGCACTGCAACAAAACACAGAATGTCCCTATTCTTTGCCTAAGCATAAGCTTCTGTCGTCAAGGTAAAACAAGGAATTATGATAAGGGAATGCCCATTCCTCAAAGAGATGCCTATTCCTCATTCAGCAAGTGAAGGAAATGCAAATATTACGTGACACTTTTTATCGAACCATTAACATATAATGGCTGTTGGTTGAGTATCTCATTACCATTAAAAAAAATGAAACAGCAATAGAAAAAAAGGAGAGTTCGAACTTCCCAATAAAGCATACAAGAATTCCTGCCTATTTCAAAAGCAAAATACGAAGCCCTTGTGGGCTTAAAAAAATATTGGGGCCCTAAAGCTCAGCTATTTCTCATGCATAAATAAGTGAGAAATAAAATATATGGCAATTAATAAAATGTGTGGCTTTCCTGGTCTTGATAATTATAGAAACGGAAATTTCTTTTTTTGTTTCAGTATGCTTCCCTGTACAAACTTGAAAAAATATTCAAATAATGTAAAACAATTATTATTTTATTGCTTATTTTTGTCTGATGTCTAATTAGTGTAAAAGCTTCATGTTATGAAGAATGCAGATAAATTCCTTGAACCGTGTTTCTTTCCCTTTGGACTAAAGTATTAAAGCTTAATTTTTGTGATGAAGATATTTTGTGACATTTCCAGTTTTCCACTTTACCCTTCATTTATGATATATGAGTAGTTATAGGAATAGTTACGATATAGGAAAAGGGATAGGAGTTGTGATAGAAAAACTTGGAATATGAGAGTATTTATAGGAATCGTTATAGGTACATATATATATATATATAGGGGATATACCCGTTTGAACCATTGGAAAATGTGTACATTTTGTGGATTTTTTTACAAGTCACCGGCTTGTATGAAGATTTCCCGTTTTTTTTACTATCTTTACATAGTATTATGAACCACTTAAAAAAAAGTTTCAGTTAAAAAACTATTGTTTTTCGGAAGTTATGGATACATATCCGAAAGTCTCTCGATTTTCGACGACTAAACGGTGGCCCTGAAAAAAGCTGTATGTCGTGTCTGAAATCAAAAACAGTAAGATTTTCTTATAAAATATGTTAATAGCTATCATCCTACGTGGCCGATTTTGAAAATTTTAAAAAATAAAGAAATGGTGAGAAATCAAAGGTAAAGTTATTTTTCTAAGAGAAAAGTCCACCTTTTTTCTTTATGAATAATAAACGGGGAATCAGAATAAAAAAATCTCTCGTAGGACGATGTGGGATCTTATTATGATTCTGCACGCAAAATTGGAAGTGAATTGGTTGAACGGAGCGCGAGTTTTTAGGGCCACCGTAATGAAAAATATAGTCACCGTGCCACGCCGCTCCGTGCTACCTGGGCTCCACTCAAATATCTATAACTTTGTCAGTCTTCCGAATTTTTACATCGGACTTGATTTATAATATTCCTAAAACATCAATCTATGAAAATATGTAAAAAGAAAAAATCCGATTTTTAACACTTTCGAGCGGTTATACCCCCTTAAGGATATATCGGACCTATTTTCAAAATGGTACCAAGTTGATGAAAATTTGTGAGATTGATCTTTCTAATCTTCCTGATGTGCTCCAACAATTTTAAACGAATTCACTAAACGGTTGCTGAGTTATAACGATTTTAATTTGCACTGATTTTACACGTACTCTTATGGAAACAGACGATCTTGACAGATAACACAGCTGAAAAAATGTTGAAGAAATGGTACCAATATTTTCCATTTTCTTTTACATGTAGTATATGGGTAGATGGAAATATCTGCCAAGTTTCAATTGTTTCCATGACACCGTTTTAAAGAAATAAATTATAACTTGAGAACATTGTGAATTCAGGACATTTTCACTGCTAAAAGTTTAGCAAATAATCCTTGACAAAGCATGTGTGAAGTGAAAAATACCTTCCTAGGAGTAAAAATAAGACTCCAACTGTCGTTCGAGTTCCTTACATCTAGATTTACTATCTGTAAGGCGTAAATATTCAAGTATTTCAAATTTCATATACTTTTGTGTTTCCACACGAGACCTTCAAATGGAGAAATATTGTCAGCTTAAAACAATTAGAAGATAGAACTTACGTGAACATAATCCACAAAAGTGTCCCATAGAAATACCTCCTATTTACCACTACCATATACTGTCCTTCCAAAAATAAAAAAAAAATCACTGCAATAAAATTAACATTCAACAACTTCCTCCGCACCTTTAGTAATGAAACACAATTCTTTATTTCCTACACTCATGTCTCCACAACGCGAGTACAATTCCACAGTGAAAGCAGAAGCGTTTAAAATTTATTTCTACAGTTACGCATGTCGAATGGACATCCATAATGACACAGACGTACGATCCATCCTGTCATCAAGGATGTACACGATCAACCGACATAATTCCGAAACTGGTACGAATTCGTCGTTCACGTTCTCCACTCCCCTGAACGACATGCCATTGGTACGTATCCCGTGTCGAAGGAAACAGCAATTTCAACAATTAAAATTGTTTTTGTCGACACTAGGGGTGTGTAGATCTATAGCTGCTAATCTCGATCAGTGAGCAGCTTATTCGATGCTTCCTTGGAGAAATGCAGAGCAAAGGTAGTAATAGTGCGTTGGATTTAATTAACACAAGGTTTTCCAGGAAGAAGACGAAGATATAAGGGAGCATCGAAAGTTGAGGAACAACGGGAACTTCAAATTGTCGATACGAGAACTGTCGAGGAACGTGTATTTCTTTCCAACGAATCGATTGTACGAATTCGCGTGCACTGTGTCAGGATTTATCGAGGACTTCGAGACCTCCACCTGGGACAATGCCATGTCGAACAGGATCTACGAGAATCGAACGCTTTGTGCTTTTAATCCATTTATAACGCCCAAGGTAAGACGATGGAATTAATATGCTGGTCATTTTGGGAATGGATTTCTTTTTATTTGTTTGTTATATCGTAAATGATTTAACAATTAATAGAGAAGTTAGTTTATGCAGCTTGTAAATTAATGTTACACTAACGAATCGTGTTTATTGTATTTAGGATCCTTGCTCCTGATTTAAAGTGGATCTAGATTTACTTCCCCCATTTTGATATTTCTAGCACTGCCTCTGGAAAATGATTTCATCCGCCAGGTTTAAAATTTTTAGAAAGATCGAGGTGTAAATATTATATCAGACATTTGCCAAAATTCACAACAATTTATAACTTTGACTTCGAGATGACTTTTCGTCTTAAACTTCTTATATTTCCAAATTAGTAAGTCTTAAAGTAGTCTTAAAAGTGCTACGTAACGATCGGTATTACTTTAAAAAAGGTCAAATTACAGATTAAAAAAACAGACATACTTGCAAAGGGAGTGTTTACATTAGATTCATAAGTCAGTAAGAAAAAGTAACTCTAGGATATCGAAAAGTTATTTTGTCCACTATCCATGTCTATTGCGTATCTATACTGCTGGGACATTGATGTGTGCATTCCAAATGTCATTGTTTATCATATGTATATCTAAAATTGGTGCTAATATTTATTATATGTTTTGAGATTGAACACAATTTGTATGTGTTACATTTGCCCCCCCCCCCCCCCCCCCCCGTTACTACCGCCCTGATCCACCCTACATATTTTCGCTTTTTAGGTTTCAAAAATATGGGTAAAATAATAAGGTACAGAATTTTTATAGGTGTGAACAATAATAGTAGTAATAAAATATAAATTTATCTAAGTGTAAGTCTTCATTGAAGTTTAGTTTCTGTTTCATGGACTTGAGAATAAAAATAATTATCATTGGAAACCGTGTTTCCTTAGCCTACTGCATATTATTTAGTGTGCAAAGTGTGCAACCTCTAAATATTACTCAATCGTCCTAAAATTAGTCAGACATTTTTTTTTATGTTAATAGGAATCAGGACATGCGCAAAGTAAAATAAAAAAATATTATTTTAATTTCAACCCTATAATATGAAACACCCTAATAAACATCAATTCCCAAAGGAGGCTCAGTAGCAGAAATAAATCCCTGGATTACTAATCTAAACAATCATCCCCCATCTAGGATAACGCCAGTCAGGCCGTAAACTATCATTCGTACAAATCGAAGCTGAAGAGTCTGAAAACAACGGACGCGGACCGCGAGATGAATCGGCGAAGATTCCTGTCAGAAGAGATAGCGTGGTCTGGAAAGGAGTATCAGAAGATCACCTGCGGTAATCCTGATCTGGAGAGCGAGAGGATAGTCCTGAATCTACCACTGTTCAATTATTCCTTGAGTTCCGAACCCTACAAGACCCTGAACACCGACGAGTGCAGCAAAAGTTGCATCGTCACTGCGCCCCGCGGACAAATGTGCTCGAACAAGGACATGATGGTGGAATACAACGTGGTGGTGACTTTCTGGATGTACTTTGCCGTCAGGGTGTTCATTGGTCAGCATTTATTCGTTTCTTGGTTTTAACAATCAGAGAGTATTAAAATTAGGGGTTCTCGACTATCAAGACACATTTTCATTGTTAATTAGCTATTGGTTATAATTGGTGAAATATTGTAATCAGTAGGGATCGGTAGAAGTGTTTAGATTAATGGAATGGACTTTTCTGCGCAGCATTTTCGATAATGGAGATCTGTTCGCAGGTGTTATTGGTGGCACCACGTTTGCTATGTTCGAGGGTGCAGTGATCGCGATATTGAGGGAACAAAAGGCTGACTACGGGCTTCAAAGGATTTATGGCAGTATCGGCGGGATGATATCGTCCCCCCTCTCTGGGCTTCTCATCGATTACGCTAGTACCGGCAAGAGTTACACGGATTTCAGGTGAAGATGCCTTCAGTGCAATTTCTACATTTGCGATTATCATTATCAGAGAAAATTTTAAGGATTAAAAGATTTGCGACGCGTCTGCGAAGAGAAGAGATCACTGGTCCTCTGGAAGAGTATAAAACTGGCCGATATCAATGTTAGAATATTATTGTAATAAACGTGTGATAAATTACAGCGGTGAAAGGAATTAGATTATTGGCTGAGTGAAATGATCAACGTATGGAAGCATTTATTGAGAATTTTGAAGAAGCCTTAATTTATTTGTTTTTTTTTTCTAAGAAAATCAACAGTAACTTCTCACGGAAGCTGAAGAAGGAAATTTAAATATGATTAAAATATTTTAGCAGAAAGATATAAACTAAACAACAAAATTAAGAAAAATCCCTTCATCGCATTCTTCGTTGAATTATTTCATCTATTTAGTGTCGAAATAAAACGCATAGAAATAAAAATAATATTTTTTACAGATCGGCCACGGGATAAGTTAAAAGAAATTCGTGTAAAGTAAATAGTGCATCATCTGAGACATAGCTGGAGTTGTTGTAAATTATAAGTTATTAGTTAAAAGAAGATGGCGTATTGTTTCAAATTTAAAAATCAGTAAACAAGTGAATATTCAAAACGACAAACTTTGTCGCCAGAAAAATGTATCGCAATAAATTAGCCCACAAATTTTCTAAAGTTGTATGTAAATTTCGAGTATTCAAATTGGTTTTTCTGTTTTATTTTTCTTCTTACATGACTTTTAAGAAAATTGTATACCTACCTATGCCTTTTCTTGGACATTTATTTTTCAATTAATGTATGCATAATTATAATTCGGCAAACAATGGTGTCGAGAAGTATAGAACACTTCATGATTTCACTTGAACAGTCAACGTTACATTGTACACACATTCTAACACACCAATTATATCTTACAGGCCTGCGTTTTATCTGTACGCTGCGCTAAAGCTCATGTCAGGAGTACTGATGCTCGCTATTAATTTGGAGTTCAAATCACCAGCCAGCGACGTCCTCCGCGACGTGTTCACTGTTTTAAGGAACATCGAGGCTGCAGCACTCTTCATCGCTTGCTTCGTTCTTGGTAAGAACCACATTGCCAATATATCGACCTAATATATCGTGTTAAACAAACGAAGATGGCAAAGTGAAACGCAACAATATATTAATTCTCAGCACACAACTAATCTCAAATCAGCCCAGGGATGGTTTTGGAGTTTTTGCGCCCTTAGGCTAACAAGCGTTTGCCGCCCTTTCCGCGAAATATCATAAAATATTTTAATTCAAAAGAGTCGAGATAATTTTAAACTTAATTGAATATGACAACTCACATAGGTATGAGTTATTGCTAATTCGCTACATGAAAAAGGGGAATTGTTTTTAAAGTTGTCTCAAGCCTCTGTGTTTAAAGCTTTTCCAATTTATTTCGCTCGAAATTGGTCGCTTTACAAAATTTGTTGCTACCCAAAATTTGCCGCTTCCTAAAATTTGATGCTTCCCCAAATTTACTGCTCCCCAAATTTGGTGCTCTCAAAAATTTGCCGCGTCCCAAAATATAGTCCCAAAAGTTGACTCAAGCCTCTGTGTTTAAAGCTTTTCCAATATATTTCGCTCAAAATTTGTCGCTTTCTAAAATTTGTTGCTACCCAAAAGTTGCCGCTTCCCAAAATTTGATGCTCCCCCAAATTTACTGCTCATCAAATTGGCGCTCTCCAAAATTTGCCGCTTCCCAAAATATAGTCCCAAAAGTTGACTCAGCCCTCTGTATTTAAAGCTTTTCCAATTTATTTCGCTCGAAATTGGTCGCTTTCCAAAATTTGCTGCTGCCCAAAATTGATCGCTCTCCAAAATTTGCCGCTTCCCAAAATTTGATGTTCCCCCAAATTTGGTGCTCTCCAAAATTTTCGGCTTCCCACAATATAATCCGAAAAGTTGTCTCAGGCCTCTGTGCTTAAAGCTTTCCCAATTTCTTTCACTTAAAATTGGTCACACCCCAAAATTTGCCGTCCTAGGCTACAGCCTATTTAGTCTACACACAAATCCGTCCCTGAAGTCCCAGAATCAACCATCATGAAATTTCTAACTCCTCCCGAACGTTTCGATGCCGTTGCAAAAAAGACCGCTGAATCAAGTTGCGCAACATGCATCATCGCCCACTTCCTGCAATGACACTGACATTTCATGCCGACCCACTTGTGTGCTACTTTTTAAGAAATTACTTTTTTCCTTTCGATTTTATTCGGGGTGTTATACTTTATGCAACGCTTGACCAATGTGACGCCTGATTGAGCAAGTTACGAACGACTAATTGCCGGTTTTATTGAACGGGAATACTTTTTAACAGGAACCGCCTGGGGCTACATCGAGTCGTTCCTCTTTTGGCTGATACAAGATTTAGGTGGATCAAGATCGCTCATGGGTATCACTATAACCGTAGGCGGTATAGCTGGTATACCATTACTGGTTCTATCTGGCCCAATCATATCGAAGATCGGCCATGCCAATGTACTTTTCATAGGTTTCGTTTTTTACGCCATAAGACTTTGCGGTAAGCATACATCTTTGTTTTCTTATTTCCCTGCTATGACTGAGCAGCTTTCATTTGGACTTCATAATATGGCAGCTATGGTGTGCATTCTTTCAGCTGGCACACAGGTGATTCTACATCTCTGAATCAGTGGAGATTTATTTGAAAAAAAAAACGTACCGCAAAATTGACCTTGACCTTGAAATTCAGGGTCAATTTTTTTATTGAGTTTGATTCACTAAAACGAGCAAAAGTGTCAAAGGAACAGCGCTTCGAAAAATATTTCAAACAATGAATGACAAAAATGGTTCCTTTGACAGCTTTTATCCTCCCAATGGGTAGAGTACATTAAAATAAAAAAATTGAATTTCGTGGTGAGGATCAATTTTGCGGTATATTTTTTTTTAACAGATCTCCAGCGATCCAGGGGTGTAGAATCACCTGTGTCAACCATGATATAATAATTTGTTTACACCAGGGGTTGAACGAAACTGTTAAAATTTTCAATTAATTATGAAATAACTGTAATTTTATCACTATTATCACCTCTGTTCCGAGAAAACTATTATAAAAGGGTATTAACTGAAACTTTTATGCCATACATTTTTGTGTAAATAAGAGACTTTTATTTTCTTGAAAGTAGAAAAAACTTCTAGTTAAACAGGAACATTTGACAATGTTGCGGGGTAGATATATCTGATGTTGAAACCTTAAACTATTCTGTGAAAAGAGTTATAGGTATAAAAATCACAATGTGCTTCCTCTTCTGTATTTATCTTTCTCTCAATGCCTTAAATAATACTAATTAAAAACTATTCCTAACTTTTATATTTTACCCTTAAATATCTGTTCAAAATTAATGATCCTCGCGAACTTTTATTAATTGAGCAAAAAATAACTGTTAAAACTGAATTCTTACAACAGAGCTAAAGTGTTAATGAACCTACAAAGTTAACTTAAAACAGAAAATAAATGTTTTAAAAATTAAAAGTTCGATAAATAACTGTTATTTATAATAGTTAACAGTTTTATTCGATCCCTGGTTTACACATACACCGATATAATTTGTCATATTATTATTATTATTATTATTATTATTATTATTATTATTATTACTATTACTATTACCTACATCTTTAATACTCGATTGAATGATGTAATGCGTAAGGATGAGTGATAGTGATAATTGGAGTAAAGGCGAGGCTGCAGTGGGGACTGTTAATGATAATCCTAGCCATTAAGAAAATAAAACTAAGAATTAAACTAAAGCTAATACAAATAAAATGAAATAGAGTAACCTATACATAAGAATCGAGCTCGACATAAGTTATAATAATTTGCAACGATATAGGAGTGGAGAATAATTTTGTAGTCAGTGTAAAGGTACGTCTACACGACGACACTTTTGTGTCTAGATCAAGTGTCTTTTGTGTCTAGCTAGATCTAGTTGCAGTCGAATTCAGTGTCGCGGACTGCTCTAGGCAGTTTCCAATCTTCTGGAAATTTTTTTGAGTGTGATCTAGACACAAAAGTGTCGTCGAGTAGACGTACCTTAAGAATTGAAGAAAGCTTCACGAAGAAGATTGAAAACAGTCATTCCAATGTTAATGAATTCAAATAGTTTATTGCTGTTTCTTAGAATGCTTCTTCTGTGTGTTATGGTTGGCCTGTCGCAATTAATGTAAGGAAAATTGTTTGGAAATTTTAATTAGGATGTTTAATAATATGTTTGCAGGTTACTCGTTAATATACAATCCATGGCACACCCTTATCTTCGAGGCCCTGGAATCCGTCACATTATCCCTCAGTTTCACCGCTGCTGTAACTTACGCAGCGAAACTGTCTACTACCACTACTGACAGCTCGATACAAGGACTACTTGGTGGAGTTTATTATGGAGTCGGTTAGTAATCAATTAAATATCATATTGTTACTAATTTTAATCACAACAGCCTCAGTCAGAGAATCGAAATTTAGCGAAAAAATTGAAACTCCTTGGAAGAACAAAAAAAAGTGTACAACACTTTCGCAGGCAATGCCACATTTTCAATTGCCTTATTTAATGCACCGCATATTTTCAACCCTTACACAGATGATGCTTGGGTCTATTTTGACCCACATTTCCAATGTTTTTAATCTAATTCAAAGAACAATTTCTAGAGTTCGAAATATCAATTGTTGTAAGAAATAATTCCCTAACTATTTAAGCTATACGATTTAAAAATTTAAAAACGTCATTGAAATGCAAAACTATCGTGGTGACGTGTTCGAATGAGGTGTTTAATATTACAAAATAATCCAAATAAAAAATAAATAATATTAATATTAATAATTCTTTATATTGCCTGATGACCAGTAGGAATAAAAAATCAATTTAAAAACTCTAGTAATATTACGGAGATATCTAGGCATTAAGGAGTTGAAGAATGCAATTCTGATCTTTGAAACTATTCCCAGGCAAAGGTTCTGGGAGCTTAATTGGCGGCTACTTGATGAAGGCCTACGGGACTCGACCGACCTATCGAATATTCGCAGTGATCACTCTAATCACTGGCGTAATGTACTACATCTTCAACGTCGCCTATCTGAAAAAGCGGCCACAGGTCGAGGGCAACGACATCGTGAAGAAGAAGCCGAAGAACGTGCAGAATCAGAACGGTCTCGAAAGTGGTATCATCGAGATTGCGCTGGAGGAGAAGAAGCAGTGCCAGAACGAGGAGAAGGAGAAAGAATCGAAGAACATTGCTGGGATCGAGAACGAGGCGTTTTCAAAGGAGCAGGAGAACGCGAAATACTTGAGGGAAGATGAAAATCAACGGCCAAACAACTTGGAGGCCGTTAATAACGCGAAGAATCTCGACAAGATCGAGAAAATGCCGGTGGAGCAGGGCAGGAAGAAATTTGGCGCGAAGAGGCTGAAGAAAGCGCAGAACGACGAGCAGGACCGATCGAAGGACTGCCCGAAGCAAAACGGCGCGACGAATCCAGGCTTCGAAAACGACGATCAGAATCGGTGTAACGTCACCGTCGAGAATCGACCTGACGATAAGTGAAAACAGTTCCTTCGAGGGATCAGTTCCTTCTGTGCCTGGCCATCAATTTCTCGAGCGAATCGATCGTCAGTGGTGTTGGATGAAACGGCAAGATTATCGAAGTAACGCAGGCTGATCTGTTTCTCAATTAAGTGGCATATAGATGGTTGTGTATGCTTGTCAATCACGATGAAGCGAGAACTTTCTTTCAAGGGCTGAACAGAGGATTGACAAATCATTGCGTATTTGTGTTATTTTACTCTGCCAAGTTTGATGCTTTCGCGATACATTTCGACAATCTGTGGGATATGCTGTATGCCATTGCTCGACAGTATTTAATTTCGTACTCCACGACCGAGGGAATCAGATTTTCGAAGATTTTTAGACAATTTTTTTTTTTTTTTTACCTGAATTTAATTAGGTACTCCTTTTTATTGGGGATTCTTCATTGTTTGTTAAGGGTAAAATTGAAGGTTGCTAATGAAAGTGCAAGTGCTGTTATGAAGCTTGAAATATGATTGATGAACATGTCTGACTGTCCATGGGTCACTTATGTCTCGTGTTCCTAGAGATTCTGTATACTCAGACTCAGACCAAATTTTCCAGTGAAAAGTTGCTCTGAGGCGATTTAACTAACATCGTGCATGTACTTCACAACGTCAAATATCGAATTACTTTTACTGTATATTTTTCTTCCTTTTGTTAGCATTGAGAAACGTAGAGATAAAACGTATTCCAAACGTAATATTTTATTTCTAGCCTTAGGGGTAACGTTGAATCTCCATTTTATACACGTTTTTTTTTTTCATAGAGTAATATAAAACGAGGATAATGTAAATTCTACGTTTGAACAAATCTCGTGGATTAAGTAGTATTTAAAATAATATTAATGTAATAGAACAAGTATGTTTGTTGTTGTTATATAAGATTATATATTTCTGCAGCGAAATAATGTAATATATTTATAAAGATCAAGAATATGAATGTATTATACACGAGCAAGTAGCCAGGTAAAGCCACCGTTAAATATTTTTAGATTTGTGCTAATTGTAAGTCTGTGCCGAATATTCTGAGGCAGAAAATGCTGGTTTCTTGGAAACCTAATTAACCAGGGATAACATCATTTTAAAATTGATTATTGTGACTCGACGCAATTACTTACAATTTATTTTTATATCAGCAGTATATATTTGCCAAGGAAGAACTCACAGACTTTCCAGATCTTTGATAATTTTGCAACTAGGAATTTTTGCTGTTCAAATTGCTGGTGGTAGAATTAGTATTTTTTGGAAGATGATTACGACTTTAATGTTGCCTCGTCAGAGGTTTAATTGTAAGAATGCATTGATAGTGACTGTGTTGTAAGAGGGCTATGATAAAAGAAGATTGATAGTCTCAGGATTCTATTAACAATATTCTAAGTGAAAATTTGCACTGAGAAGGTTATAGAAGAGAATAGAGATTGTTACTATCACAAGGCAGTAATTTCAAATGTTGCTAAAGTTCTTGTGAAACTATTTACAATTTTTACAAAACACTCCAACAATTTTGATTGCAAGCTTACGTTTGCAGTTGAGAAATTACCCTCAGCTACTTGCTATCTTGAAGAAGTTAAAAGTTGCATTCAACTTCATCAGAAAAGTCATGTGTATTTAAAAAATTATCTTCGGCCAAACAGCCGATATTCAAAACGATATCCAAAAAAAACTTACAAATTGCAAAAATTTTACACAAAAACTCATTCCCAGTTGGAAGATCAAGATTTCAAAAGCGTTACAATTGGAAAAACCCAACCGGCAAAACCATTTTGAACTGAAAAATCATTTCTACAAGTTGCAAAACTTACCTTTTTCTATTGAAAAGACATGATATAAGGTCCGCACATTTCTTTTAATTTTTCCGAACCCTTTTTTTAAAACCCATTATGCTGCAAAAGATTCAGTTATCTACGTTAAACGCTAAAAGCCAAGAGAGATAGATGTTAATATGTGTGACTATGCTCTAATAGGGCAAACCCAAACACAGTGTTCGAAGTTGTTAAATAACGAAGGGATAACGACCGTTCTGACAAAGGAACAATGTGATATAACTGTGCAGGAAATAGACGCGTAACCGCAACTCCCGTAATGTACATTCGTGAAGGGGATAATTATTGTAAATTGTCCTCGGATTGCGGCATAGTTTCAATAGAAAAATAAAAGGAAATATGAGTAAGTGAATTTGTTTCCTCCTTATCGCCGTTACTCTCCCACCATTAATGATATATTACTCAACACCCAACACTCAACACTCAACACTCACCACTCACCACTCACCACTCACCACTCAACCCTCAACACTCATCACTAATCACTCATCACTCATCACTCATCACTCATCACTCATCACTCATCACTCATCACTCATCACTCATCACTCATCACTCATCACTCATCACTCATCACTCATCACTCATCACTCATCACTCATCACTCATCACTCATCACTCATCACTCATCACTCATCACTCAACACTCAACACTCAACTTAACCCTTTAGCCACGAAAACAAAAGAAGAAGTACTTCCACGTGAAGGTATAAAAAAATGTAGTGTAGTTAATTTTGTTTTTACACGACAGATACGTTTCCGAAAAAAACATGTGACAAAGATACCGTGCACATGCAAAAATGACGCTTTGTATCCACACCGCAATAATAGAAACAAATCGTGATACCTCAAACTTAAGTTTTTCCGATTGCGTCACTTACGCGATAAAGTCGGAATGGAAGGCTGATTGTCGCTGCAGCCGTTCAAATAACTCATAAAAAACGGATAAATCATTTACTTGAGAGTGTATAATAGCCTTGAATGAAAAATTCTAAGAATTTGTTTTTCATTGAGAATAATTTCCGAGAAAAATAAATACGAATATTTTTTCTTAGAATTAAAATTAAGTGAAGATTTAAAAGGCAAATTTATCGGTAAACAAACAAAAATCATGTAAAAAGGGAATTTAGTTTTTCTCTAAACAGTGTTCAATCGAAATTGTGTAAAAACAGAATTAAGTGCGTATTACTTGTATTAGCGACAATTTCCTCAATACTTCAAATTTTAACCCGTTGCATTATCAGTATGTCCCTCAGGCACATCAAAGTTTAACCCTTCGTTGACACTCTGGGTGTAACCCACCCATAACCTGATTTTGACGCTCTGTACTTTCTACATATATGCAAAATAAATACCTTTTTCCAAAATATTATATCTGAACAACAACTCTGTGGATTTTTAGCTTCTAATATTGAAATTTGTAACAGTTACATTTTTTTAAAGATGTTCATCGTTTTTTTCGGCATATGGTAATCTAGATTTTTTTTTACAAAAACTTTGATAAACTTTCAATATAAAAACAACTTAGTGGAATACATTCTAGAGACCTTGAAATTGACCCATGCTTTTTTCATAACAATTGGATTCTTTAGACGAGAAAGACAGTTATTCAAAAATTGCTCTGGGTGTGAGCCACCCAGGTATGTCAAAGTTGATCGAAAAAAGAGGTGTGTCAACGAAGGGTTAAGTTAAAATTGCAAACTAACCCCAAACTAAACCGTGTAAAAGTTTAGTAGAATTAAATGAATGTTTGATTTCGAAATTATTACACTATATTTCCCCCCATTCCAAAATTCTGTTTTCAATAAGTGCAGCATTGGATAAAAAATCCTTCGATCCATAAATAAATAAGTTGGAGTGCAAAGGGTTAATTCTTAACTTTTGACCATATAATCGCCATAAATAACACACATATCTTTCAGAAATATAACAGCACAGTTGAGTCAGTGTCCCGATCGTGACACCACTTCTCTCAAAATGAACTTCATCCCCCACAGGGTTGGAAATCCCCTCCACCACGAACACAGTGATCTGGATCAAGCATTTCCCGGTCAAGGACGGATTAGCGACCGTTTGTTTCCTTCCTCGTTACATTTCGTACGCAGAAACGCTCGTAACGGTGTGTTATAGTTTGCCAAGTAGATTAGGACCGTTTCGCCGAGACTCCAAATCATTAGAGCGTCGACGTTCGCGGCAGATATCCTGTCCACCCATGAGTCCCTCGAGCATCGAAGTTAATCGAGAAAATCGAGCAATGACAACGAAACAATACCATTAAAATAAATTATCTTTCCAAAAACTGCCACTGCGCCTTCAGGTAAGAGAGACGAAAGTTACAAGCGAGACACAGTGCAACAGTGTAGGAAACTGAAGCTGGACAATAAATCTCCCAGCGTGCTGATGCAGAGATACAGTTACGAGTCTATATAGAAGGCAGGCGTCAGTGTTCCTCGATCATTCATCTTTAGCTATCGGAGAAGATGATACGCGCATTAATTCTCCTGCTTCTAGCAGATCTGTTAACCGCCACGGTTTTGCCGGAAGTGACGTCGTACGCGAGAGTGTCGAAAAATGGCCAGGAACAGACGCAAGCAAGGAGCGACCAGACTTCTTGGATCACCAGGTTCGATTGTTTACTTGATTGTTTACCGTCAATAGTAGTAGAATGAAGCCTTTTCACGCGAAGTTTCCGTAAAAAGAAAAGCTTCGATGATGTAACTTTCTCGAGCACGCTTGCGATTAAAATGAAGAGGGGAATTTAAGGATTTTCCTCGAGAGGCTTTGATGGTATTGGTTGCACATTAATATTCACTATATGTGGTTGTGTGCTGAATAGTAAGTGGCTGATTGGTACTTTGACGATGGTTTGAAACAGAAGAAATTTGTGGAACAGTATAGTGTTTCGTATGAAGAGGGCCTAATTTTTGGTTTCTTTATTAAGAATGGTAAAATGTCTGACTGTACAGAATGGTCTCCCTGAGCAATGGAACAGCGAGCGAGGCTAGGAGTATCAAGAACATCGCTATTACAGTGTCGCCAGTCTACATTTCGCCGAAAATACCGAAACTCCAACATGGCGAAGCTGTTGACTATCCCTCGGCTGGGAGGTATGGTTACAAAATGTGAACATTTGCTTTTTCAGTGAATTTGAAAAGGGAAAGCACCAGAAGAAGCTCAAAAGTATCAAGAGCATCAACAGCTTCCATAGTATTAGTCACTAGTAGTTAAACCATTTCCTGTTGTTCTTCAAAATTACCTGTTGTTTTTCATTAGAAAAACTAGAAATACCAATTTTGAGTCACAAAAGTGTCCCACGTGGCAAGTGTCCAACGTCCAATTCCATCCAAAAAATACTTATCCTTTTTAAAAGGTAAGTTCGGCAAGACGAAAATTAAAAAAAAAATCAGAAACTTTGCAGGAATGTAGCTTAGGTAATGCTAATAACGTAACTGTTTTTGTATTCGGTAATGAAACGGTCGTAAGAGAGAAAGCACCCCCTCGAAAAAGTGGTGAGTTTTCAGATTATCGTGAATATCTACGAAACTGTAAAAGATATAAGAAAGAAGTTAAATTCAAAGTTGTGTGGTTTATTATGTCCTATAAAGTAGCGATAATGAATTTGCGAAAAACAGTATTTTTTCAGGATTCATCCCCACCATCCTTTTTTTTTCGACAATTCTTTATCACCATATTGTAGGACATTGAAAACCATAAAACTTTGAAGTGAACTCTTTTTCGATATCTTTTACGGTTTCGCAGATGTTCACGATAATATGAAAGAATTTCTTTGAGGGAGTGTTTTCACCCTTAGAACCGTTTAATTGCCGAATAAAAAAATAGCACCACTATGAGTTGCATTTCTGCAGTTTTATATTTATTTGAATTTTCGAGTTGCCGAACTTCCCTTGTTAATTACTATCATCCCCCTTAAGTATTTCCATTATGCATAAATTTACACAGATATTCGACGCTGGACCACGAATTGATAGCGCAGTTGAATACGAAGAAGAAGATTCAGGACAGATATCACCCAGCACCGCTGAATACTTTCAAAAATAAGGACCCTTCGAATGGCATGAGGGAAAGCTCCAAGCCTCGACCAAGTAGCCCTTCTAATAGACCACCTAGTGGCCCTCCGAATGGACCACCCAGTGGTTTTTCGAATGGTCCACCTAGTAGTTTTTCGAATGGTCCGCCTAGTGGCCCTCCGAATGGCCCACCTAGTAGCTTTTCGAATGGCCCGCCTAGTGGCCCACCGAATGGACCACCTGGTAGTTTTTCGGATGGCCCACCTAGTGGTCCCCCGAATGGGCCACCTAGTAGTTTCTCGAATGGTCCTCCTAGTGGCCCTCTATCGTCGAGCACCTTCGACTTTTCCAAGCCGCCATTTTCGGACACTTACGAGTACAAACCTCCTGACTATCTGAGTGACAAACCAATGTCGAAGCCGCCAGATTATATGGAGGATAAGCCGATTTCAAAGCCGCAAGATTACATGGGCGATAAACCGATTTCGAAACCACTATCGATGGACGATTACACGGACTTCGACACAAATGACAAGGTAAAGTTTGTTGGTGCTTAAGTACGCTGCTTTTTCGATCAAAATTGTTCCTCCTTGATAGAAATTTTGTGGGATTTGATAGTTCGTAGGGTGAAGCAGGGAAATTGAGAATTAAATGTTAGAAATTTAAGAGCGCTTGAGTGTTTGGGCTTCTATTTTTAGAGGTGATAGAGCAATTTTACTGGTTCACTGTTATTTTATAGCGACAGTTTGTGCTCATCCAGTTCTTTTGATGAAAGAAAACATCACTGACACCTAGTAGATTTTATTCACTCTTGAACCTAGTGGAATAATTTCTTATTCTAATGAGTTCTGTATATGAAATTAGTGAAATCAATGACATTTGCAACATGTCTCCAAGTGCTTCTACAGGAGTGCAATAACACCAATAACAATAGTTCTTTCTCAAAACCACTCACACATGGAATGCAAAAGAAACACAAGAAATCACGAAAGAAATTGCCAGGACAGTGGTTTGAAGTTCATAAATACTTCACTAATATTGCATTGAACCCTGAAATAACGAACTCAACCTCTAACTACCCTTACCCTACGAAAAACCATTGACTCTAGAAACGCAGAACACACCACAACCCCACGATTACATGGTAGCACCTTGTGAGCCCCAATCTACGCGAATAAATCTAGCAAAAGGTCCACACACGTGTTCACCTTCTCATAGACAACCAATTCCAAAACGGAATAAATAATTTTGTAAAATTATTAATTTTTCAAAATATATTCCCCCACCCTTTTCTTTCGACTTTTTTTCTCTCACCATATTGCAGGATATCAAACACCATAAAACTTTAAACTAAACATTTTTTTCGACAACTTTTACGGTTTCGCAGATATTCACGATAACATTAAAACTCACAATTTCTTTGAGGGTGTGTCTTCATCCCTAGGACCGTTTCATTATCAAAACAAAAATGTTCAACTTATTAACATCACTTGAACTACCTATATTTCTGCAAAGTCCTTGAAATTCTTCAAATTTCTTGGAATTCTCGAGTTGCCAAGTCCAGTTGTAAGTTCTAAATTTTTCACCTGCATTATAACGAACAAGGCCCAATTCCATATTAGCTTTGGACCAAGCTCTCACGATACGTGTTAAAACTCGCGACGGCATGTCGACGAGGTGTTAAGTAATCGCTATTGACGCTTAGGATTACTGTTTTCAGCCTCCAGGTTCCTACAAGCACGAAGCTCATTTCACCTCCCATGACCACCCCCCTCATGACTCCGACTACCCCAAATTCCCAGACGACACGTCTTACACCGGGGACTCGCCACCAAAGCCCATAGAGTACTCGGCCCACCTGGACCACCCCACTTTCGACGACGAACCACCCTACGACCACCACCACGACTTCCATCACGAGCTCATCTACGACCACATCCCAGAGTATCACGAGCACCACGAGCACCACGAGCACACCGAGGCGCCAGAGATGAACGACCAAAGGCTGGACAAGAGGCCCTACTCCTACTACTTCATAGGGAAGAAGTTGTGGTACGTGCCGCTGTACTTCAGCATCTATTTCATCATCTACATCGCGGCGCTGGTGCTGAAGAGCATAGCCAGACACAAGATCACGTTCCCAGAACACTTGGCGGGGCACTCGAGGTCCTACACTGACTTCAGCTGGTGGCAATTCACGGAAAGGATACTGGAGGGCGTCGAGAACTTCGCGGAAAAGTACAAGAGTCTTTCTTAACCCTTTCGGTGCTATGGGCGCGTGTATGCTCGTTCACTGTACGCGGTGCGTGCGGGAGACGCGCATGGGCGTTCGGCGAGCACGGTGGAGAGACGGGACTAGAGGAGACCCGCACGCGGTTGAGCGTTCAAAGTGCTGGCACCCAAAGGGTTAGAACAGAGGGCTATTGACTTATGAAGGATTTAATAGGGACTGTGTTCCACGTGTTTTCTTTTAGGTGTTCGTCTTTTAAGTTACTCGCGCTTTATTCCTTCTCTCAGGACTTCTGCTGTTTTGCATACCAAGGCGAGACTTTAGAATAATCGTGGAAGTGGACAGAGGTTTACTATATAGTACCACGCAAATGTTAGGATTACTATGCAGAATATTTTTGAGAATTTGTGCATGTAAATATTAGAATCAAGTGCCTTGTAAATACTTCCCCATCGACGTATTATTTATTTAGAGATTACAGAAATTGTATCTTATTTTGTAAGCAACAAACCAACCCAATATCCATCACTTTAAACCAAGACCACAAAATGAAACCTAGCTTTAAATCAGACTATGGTTGCAACATCCAAGATCGAAACGTGCGTTCACCTAGTTCCTAGTTGTTAAGAATAATCATCCCAGTGCACCTGCGAATGCAATAAAAGTTTCCACGAAAGATTGTACGCCTACAAACAACCTCTCCTACCACTTTTCATCGATTCTTTCTCCCGAGTCGTCACAGTAGCAGTCGAACGCACAACGTCGACGCTCTCGTTCGTAAATTCCCGGGAAACAGGCGTATTCGGTTATAACTGCTTCTTACCGTCGTCCCAGCAGCCGCGGCGCAAGTTTTTGGGCGCGCAGCGAAATGGAATTTGTCAGTATCGGCAGAATCGAAAGAATTACTGGAAACGACGCGAGAATTCTGATGGCACCGCATTCCGATTGACCAATTACGCTTCGCCTCGAGCTGCTTTCTTTCCACGTTTCCGTTTCTCCCCCCTCCCACCTCTTCCCCCCCCCCTCCCCTCCCCTCCCATCCCCCTGATTTCGTACAGAGAATACGAAGCGTCGTACGGCTTCATACGGCCCTGGTGCTCGTTCCTTGCATGCATAATGCATTTAATACATGAGAATGCACCTCGACTCGCGATAATATTCTAAGGAACCGGTGGCTAGGTGGTCGATGAAATGTCCACGAAGTTTGAAAAATAAAAAAAATATGTTCAACAGTGATGGCAATGGGCGGAAAGGGGGTTGGTAGAAATAGTCTTTGTGGTTCTTTCGGTGCCTGAAATTTCGGTGAGCGACGATTTTACAGGTTCCAAGGAATTGTTTACGGGAAGTTTGATGGGAATGTTGTGAGAAAAGGAGATAAACAGAAAGGGCCATAGGGCGAAAGATTGGATGTTGTTGACTTTAAGTGATCGCAACTTTGAAAGGAATGGATGAAATGCAACAATTCGAACGCTATTTTCTCGAGAAAGGCGAGATTTTTAGTTTACGTAAAAAGGTTTGTTTAATAACCATAACAAAATTAATAAATTATAGATGCGGATGTTCTCGAAAATGTATTTGGGGTTATAAAATTTGTCGCTCTATGCACCCCCCTCTCTATCTGCTTTTTGAAGACATTCTCGTCGTATTTCTCGTAAATAATACGAGATTTTATAATCCCTTGGAACCCATAAAATTATCCCTTATTAAAATTGCAGGTGTTGGAAGAGAGATTTTTAACACTTTCTACCAAATTTCTTTGAGTGAACATTTGAACTATCTGAGTTTTTTACTACGTAGATAAACTGGATTTTGATTTGGGTTAATTGTCTCTCTCTAAAAAGAAGACGTTTAAGGGGTTATACGTAGTCAGGAGGCTGAAAAGAAGCGAATGTTTGTGATTCTTTTTTAAAAAGGGGAAGCATATATTTTTACAGAAATTTTTGCACTTAATAGAGCAACATTTAAAGAACATTTGGTCATTTTTTTACAGAAAAATATTTACGTTTATAATAAAATTACAACCGACATCCAAGAAGCCTTTTTTAAAAAGTTGCTTTGCAAAAATCACGCAACAAAATCAGGAGTTCAACTTTAAATAGCCGCCACTTTGTTTGAAATTGAAATTTTCGAAATTTCTTTCGTGAATCAGAGGATATATTAATATACTAACGAAATCTTTTCTGTTCTTCGATTTTAGATAACCTAGTTCCGAATGGCAGTGCTCACCCCAAAACAACTTTTTAAAAAAGGCTTCTTGGATGTCGGTTGTAATTTTATTATAAACATAAATATTTTTCTACAAAAAAATTACCAAATATTCTTTAAATGTTGCTCTTTTAAGTGCAGAAAGTTCTGTAAAAATATATGCTTTTACTGTTTAAAAAAAAAATCACAAACATTCGCCTCTTTTCGGCCTCCGGACTAGGTTTAACCCCTTAAGTTATTGAACTACCTCGAGGTTTGTAATTGTAATTAATGTATTGGTACGTGAGGTAGAGTATTGAAAATTTTGTGGGAAAATTAGGTCTGATATTTTTGTTTGATCTTGTGATGGGTCTCGTAGAGATGTGTAGGTAAGTACGTAATCGTAATTTCATCAAGAAAAATGTTATTATTTTAGCGTTAGGTTGATTAATCCGATTGTAATACATATTATTACTGTTTGCTATTGTCGCACAAGAAGGCTATCAACTTTGCAGTACTACCCTTTCCAAATATTATTATTGTAAATAAAACCGTTGTTCATGACATTCAGAATGGAAATGTTTCATGACGAGTAAAATGAACACCCAAGTGTGAAAATATCGAATTCAATTCAAAGGAATCACCTATCCTAATGCAGTCTTTAATCAGTACGAAAATTCAACGGAATACTAATTAAAATTCGTATCATTCAACTGGGTTCTATTATCACTGATTAGACACTAAAGTAGCCAAATCTTAGGGCCTCTTCATACTTATGTGACTTGCAACTGGTACAGTCGAACCTCGATAACTCGAATCTCAAGGGAAGGGAAAAAATCTTCGAATTACAGAGGTTTCGGCTTATCGAGTTTTCGAGTAAGAGAGATTCAACAAACGAAAATTTGACTTATAGAGGCTTTGTACGACTGTTACTTTTTCGACTTGTAAATCTGTAAAACAAGACAAATTCAAGCTTTAAAAGTCAATTGTTTATTGTATACCTATAATAAAATATACCTACAACTTATATACTACATATATACCTACATATATAAAACCAATTATAAGACACATTTTATGCTCGAAATATTTTCTACTCTTTGGTAAATATTAAAAAAAAATGTGATTTTGCTTTGTGCTAGTATTTTAGTGTATTGTAATTCAATAGCATTTTCAATCGTGAATAATGTTGAGAAAACATTATCCTCAATATTTTAAGATCTTTTTACGAAATTTCGTAATACTTATGCAGAAGTAAATTTCGACTTGTAGAGGTCGGAGTTCTTCTAAATTCGAGTTGTAGCGGTGAAATATGTAATTTAACATTCAAAATATAGTTCGAGTTAAGGAAGAGTTTTATTTCGAGTTGTAGAGGTGGTCACAGCGGAGCGGAAGTCATCGAGGTTCGAGTTATCGAGGTTCGACTGTATTTCAAATATATCTTGCTATAGGCAGTATGGTTAAAAAAACGCCTAGAAGAGGATATGAAAGATATCAGTCAGAACCACCGAAATATCTCGTATGAAAAGTTCCTAAGATTTGGTTGCTTCAATATCCTTTTATCAGTGATATAAGAGAATCCCGGTCAATGACTCTTAACTTCCAATTTCCATTGAGAAACTGCCTATCATCTTGATAGAAACAATGCTGCTTCGATAAATATAAAAACTGTCTCAATATCCAGAATATCAGTCAGAGCCACACAGGGCTGGCGCAAGGATAGTTGGCGCCCCCAAATTTTTGCACCTATTTTCCACTTACTACATTTTGCCTTTACGGAGTGCAAAAAAATTTGTTTTTATGGGAATTGGATTCCTTTATTACGAAGCGCGCGATATAGTTTTTTAGCGTTCCGGCGAAGCCACAGAAGTGTCTCGCGTGAAAAGGTCCTTAGGAAGCTGAAAAAAAGGTCGCTCAGGATTGTGGTTAGAGCAGCCACGAGAGCGTTTGAAAATGCAACGAAGCCACTGAGCCACAAGCAACTCTATATAACTGAACCTGCATCAAGCATAAACATAGGTCGTAATTATCACCGATTTAGAGTATTGTTTCAACGGGACTCGCTTAGGAACTTGCTAATCGCCTGACCTATTACCGTTGGAGGATGTACTTCGTCTAACTGGCCCGAACATCATGTTCCTTTTGCCGAGGAATCGCCACCCGGCTGGCGGCATCAAAAATTCCATCCTCCCCAGCACAGAAACTTTCCATCATTTACCAGTCGCACCTTCGCGCCTAAATGCGACAGGCAGACGCTCAAATTGGTGGGAACGAAGACAATATCAGAAGTTAGTACTTGTTTGCCTCGGAGGAGGACTCGGAAGTCAACCAAGTGTGCACAGCGAAGTACCAGTGGAATTCTACAGCACGAAGACCAAAATGTAGGTCTGTAAAGCTGGACTTCTTCGATTCCGGCAATTAAGAAATAATCGTTCTTGTACGAGATGAGCACTCAAATTATACAGGGTGGTCCACGCAACTGGAGCAAGGCTTCTCTTTCTTAATCGCAATTAGAAAAAAAATGTCAGAGGAAAAAAGGTGAATGGTTCAAAGAGGATTATATTTTCAGGACCATACAGACGGAAAAAATATTCACCTTCTTCCTCTAACATTTTTTTCGCTTGCACTCAGAAAATAAGTATGACTTGCTCCAGTCACGTGGACCATCCTGTACAGTAGCAACTAGGAATTGGTTTGTCCAAAGCCAATGTCAAAAAGTACACACCCTTGGTGAATAAAATTGAGAATTTCTTGGAAAGTCTACCAACATTTCAGAATCGGAGTTAAAAAATAGGAAAGGCAATTGTTTATGGAGGACACTGTGATTGTATAATTATTGAGAAATTAGCCATGGAATTATTCCTCCCATGTTTCTAACCTCCCAAGCAATTACACAACTACTCAAATAGAAAATAAAAAAAGAATCAATCGGCAATCTTCGAACCCCCAAAATTCCCATACCCTACCCCCCCCCCCCCCCGCTTCGTCACTTTCGCGCCCAAAGGCGAGCGAAAAAGTTTCTACGCCACTCAGGCCTGAATCGATTCGAAGCCAATTGCTCGAACAACAGTTTCACGCTCTAACTGAAAGAGGAAACGCATGCCGTCGAGCCTAGTTGGTGGCACGATAATGACGGTAATAAGCCGATGAAAGAACGAGAACGGAGGATGATCCATCGGCTGTAAGCGAATTCCTGGCTGGGCTGCCTTTAAACGGCGCGACGATACGTAAGATCTGTAACAATTAGGGCTTTTAGCGCCGCGCGCCGGATTTGCTTAACGTTTCAGGGTGATACAGTTACTGGTACGCGTGAACCGGGCAGTGTGTTTGAACTGGGCCCGCGAATCGTTCAGTTGCTCCTTGGATTTTATCACAGACGGTTCCTGGATCGGGGTCCACGCCGCCAACGCCACGGAACGCCTCCTGGTTGCAACGAAACCCCACGAATCTCGTGTCTGACGAACGCGTGGGAATGAGGGGACTGTATAGTTGAGGGTGAATCATTGGGGTTGTTTGCGTGAACTGGCGAGGTACCGACGAGAAGTGCGGGGTGACACGTGTTCACGGATGAGAGGAACAAGTGGAGCATTGACTGAACCGATCCCGAGGATTCTGTGAACAGCTTGACGCGATAGATGAGGACGAGGAATTATGGGTAGATATTATTTTATGGAAGGTTCGATATGGAACGCTGTTTAAGGGGGTAGGTTACCCTCGATAGCTCTAAAACAGACCTTTTTTTCGAACGCAAATTGTAAAGTGATAAATAACAGTAGAGAGAACGTTTTTTTTTTTTAGTTTTAATCGTTATTCTATGAGCTTTAACACGAAAAAAGAAAAGTCTAAATATTTCTATGTACATAAAAGTTGTGAGTAAAAATGTAAAGGCGTGTACGCGGTGTACCGTTTGATGGTGAACATAAAATCTCGAAAACCGTTTCAATGATTTGGATAAAAATTTAATGAGAGATACCGAAAACCATTCCCTACGATGTGTCGGGAGCAGATTTTCGAGAAACAAAATAATACAATTTTTATGTTGAAAAATACGATTTTATTGATTTCTTGTACGAAAAATATTTTGTATCTTTTTTTTAAGAATTTATCTCGAAATTCTGCTCCCGGCACATCGTAGGGAATGGTTTTCTGCATCTCTCATTAAATTTTCATCGAAATCATTGGAGCGGTTTTCGAGATTTTTTGTTCACCGTCAAACGGTGCACCGCGTACTCGCCTTTTCGTTTTTGCTCACAACTTTTATGTACATAGAGATATTTAGACTTTTCTTTTTTTGTGTTAAAGCTCGTAGAATAATGATTAAAACTAGAAGAAAACATTCTCTCTTCTGTTATTTATCACCTTAAAATTTGCGTTTGAAAAAATGCCTGTTTTAGGGCTATCGAGGGTAACCTACCCCCTTACCGGGACCCTCCGTTTAAAATTTTTCAGCAAATCGATTTTTTTATATATATATTTTTGTAGTATAACATCTCGAGAATACCCTGTGAAAGTTTCACTCCTAAATTCGTAACGGTATAGATTCTACACAACTAATTCAAACTCCGAACGCAGGTATGAGTCGAGAACACTTTGAACACGTTTTCCTCGAAACACGATATTTCGAATTGGTAACCACGATTTCAGGAGAACTAATGAACCGATTCGAAAAAACCTTGAGGCATTTGATTCGTAATTGAACTCGCTATCGCAGCACCGTATAACATAATTTTGTGAAACAGTGTTTTTTTTTATCTGCATATTTGTGCGGAAAATTACCCGGTTTTTTGTACTACTTCGTTCAAATTGTGCACAAACATCGTGTTTTTTGCCATTTTTGTCCCAACAAGAGGTGCTGCGATAGCCATTGGAATAAATTTTAAGAAATTGTTAGAATTTTTTATTTTGGACCATCCTGTGAGTAAATTTCGTGGTTCCCGTTTTGGCATCTCTTTTTGGCAGCACCTACACTAAACACCACCTAGAAAATGCATCAAGACCGAAAGCGTGAAACAAAACTTTTTTTTCAGAATATGTTATAACCTCTTCTTGTAAAAAATTCATAAAGATCACCTATTTTTTAAGGGGTTTGACCTGGTTTGACCAAAGGGTCCCCTTAATGGAGATTCGTGTTACAAGTTACAACTCTGCGGTGGTAGGCACCATTCCATTTTGTAGAGATTCGTGTATTTCGAGAATTTTGAGGAACTGTGTATTTTGAGAATTTAAATTAGCCTAGCAATGGTTGAAATATCCATAAACAATATATCTGTGAGAGAAGCCTTTGTATTGAAAGTTGTCACTAGGGGGTTGTGGTATCGTTATTACAATTTTTGGCTCGTGCAGGTAGAGATTATTCTATTTTGAAAAATTCGTGTTATTGTACTAACATGTAATACAGTTTAAAATAGATCTGTTCGTAATTATTCTCGCGAAGAGAGGGAATCACCCATCGAAGGCGAAACGCAGCATTCTGCTTGAGTAAAATGACTTTCTGAATTTACCCTCCCACCTTTGGCTTCGATGAAATTGACGAAAAGATTGATCTGAGAATTACACTCTCTATTCGACGTTGACAACTATTTAAGGTAGATGTCTCTCTATTACTGTGCACTGCACCTGTCAGTGGGCTTTTATATTTAAATAAGCTGTACAGAAAAACTCACAGAAATAAATAAGGAGAGAATTCTTTTTAATCAAGTTAAACAGTTTATATAGGCACAGGGCACAGTAATATCTACCCTAGAAACACACACTTTAGTAGCAGATTTCTAAGAGCGGAGAGTTTCTGTCTGTTACATCTCTATTTTCAAAGAAAAGAGAAGCCTTCGTTAAAGCAAAGATATTCCGATATTTCAGACAGAATACGAACGAACTCAGTCTGTCGCTGTCTTTTACTCCTCGTTTGTGTCTTTCACGCCACCACAAGCGAGACTACTTCCGACGACACCTATGCACCCTCGGATATGAACGAGTCTCGAGAGAATCCCGCCACTGTCACCGCAATGCAAATGTACAGGTATCTATTTCACTTTAAACAATCGTTCATCGATATATATGTACTTCTGGGAATATTTATAACATCACCCACGGATCCACGTAGTGTGCATAGTTTCCACAGTTGCATGATTAAGTAGTAGGTATAATAGTTGATGTCCAACGTATTTTATTAAATACGTACTCAACAATCACACAATGATATTTTTCCGATAGTGATATTAATTATAAGCGATGACATGTTAAATATTCGTGTAATTTAATGCAAACAATATTGCCAGTAGTGTATACTAGTTTAGCGATGATTAGTGGAGATTCATCGGTGTGTTTGTTTTTGACTGACAGAAATCCCAGGGCCTATCGACGTGGTAATAACGATGATCATGATTATGACGATCATCACGACGATCACACTATGGGAAACGATGAACAGAAGGATATGAAAGCTATGTCTGAGCCGAAAGTTGACTACTGGGGTGGCTACTACGACTTCCTCATCAACGAGGGGAGTTACAAGTTCTGGGCTGTGTTTCAAGTAAGATTCAGTTCGATCTTCTTCATTGTTAAGATGAATATTTTAAAGATATGGTGTCAGTTTTGGGTAATTGATAGCCTTCGAATAGTGCCTAAAATAACTGGGGGAGTTTTAACTCGGGAACGAATGCTCAAGAGTGAACGAAATATAAAAAATCGGAAGACTGTATTTTCCATATTTCTATATTTCTGTCCCTATATTTTCAAACTTTCTATATTTCAATCCCCATACGTCCTACATTTAGGAATATATTTGAATTTCTGTGCTCAAATCTCAATATGTCCTATATTTTTATATCTGAATCTCTATATATTTAGTATTTCGATATTAAAGTCTTTATATTTTCTATACTTCTATATTTAAATCTCTATTTCTATACTGCTATATTTAAATCTCTATATTTTCTACACTTCTATGCTTAAATCTCTATATTTTCTATTCATCTATATTTAAATCTCTATATTTTTTATACATCTATATTTAAATCTCTATATTTTCTACACTGCTATATTTAAATCTCTATATTTTCTACACTTCTATATTTAAATCTTTATATTTTCTATTCTTCTATATTTAAATCTCTATATTTTCTATACTTCTATATTGAAATCTCTATTTCTATACTGGTATATTTAAATCTCTATATTTTCTATTCTTTTATATTTAAATCTCTATATTTAAATATAAAAGATTCTATATTTAAATATAAAATCTCTATATTTAAATTTCTATTCTTTTATATTTAAATCTCTATATTTTCTATTCATCTATATTTAAATCTCTATATTTTCTGTACTTCTATATTTAAATCTTTATATTTTCTACACTGCTATATTTAAATCTATATATTTTTTATACATCTATATTTAAATCTCTATATTTTCTACAGTTCTATATTTAAATGTCTATATTTTTTATACATCTATATTTAAATCTCTATATTTTCTATACTTCTATATTTAAATCTCTATATTTTCTACACTTCTATATTTAAATCTTTATATTTTCTATTCTTCTATATTTAAATCTCTATATTTTCTATACTTCTATATTGAAATCTCTATTTCTATACTGCTATATTTAAATCTCTATATTTTCTATTCTTTTATATTTAAATCTCTATATTTTCTATACTTCTATATTTAAATCGCTATATTTTCTACACCTCTATATTTAAATCTTTATATATTTAAATCTCTATATGTTCTATACTGCTATATTTAAATCTCTATATTTTCTATACATCTATATTTAAATCTCTATGTATATCTTCTATGTATATGCCCATACTTGAATCTGTTCTCAACATTTATATACGTAGCATCACAGAATTCCCGTTTCGTATTCGAATAGCTCTCAAAATGGCAACCACCGCACTCGCATACAACATCCACCATAATATTCTGATCAGAAATGCATTTTCAACGATTCCAACAACAATGTTCCAACCACAAATCCATTTTTAACAGCTTGCCACAGCCGCCCTTCTCATCTACAGCGGTTTCGCCGCGCTCTACTACGCCAAGGTGAACCCTCCGACCATTGACGACGAATTCGACGACATATTCCGTCGTCGTCGAAGAAGATCATTGTTCATGCCTGCACGAGACAGATCCTTCTGTGGCTTAGACAGCGCCACGTTCCAGAGGATAATCGACGCCGTTGGGCGAGACATCCATTGACAAAGTGATACACTCCCTGTCCACGAACTCTGTGAGTGTGAAACGCGAAGTTGTAACTTCTTCTCTTGTCATCCCTTAAGTATCATGAATCTCGGTCTCCACGAGCCTCACGATGCTCGCCGATGTAACAGGAGATCCCATTACATTTCTCCAGATATTCGCAATTAAAGTGTAATAATTGCATCATACTTACTATTTGTATATATGTATAGTTATTATATATGTATAAATTCTAATTATATAATACTATTCCTTGTGCATTTATTTCTTCACGATCGTGCGCTCGCGCGAACGAAGTATGTAAATAAAGTAATTAGGATGAAATCCAGTCGCTGCACGAGAGTTACGAGAGCACCTATGCAATATTTAGTGTTTTAAAATACGTGGCAAATTCTGGGGGTTTATAACGCGGTGGGAATTTCTTATGTAAATTATGTGCTTGAAATTTTGTTATGAAAACTGAAGATATTTTCTTCTTTGATATTTATTGGACCATTGATAAATAATTTTAAAAGGAAACGTCAGATCGTTGAATTTGTGCAATTTTATACACAAAATAACATAAAATTGTTGATACAATCCGAAAAGTATGATTCTATACCTAAAAACTAATAAAAAATGTGAAACAAATTTTTTTCACAAACCTCTTTTTCATCTACAAAATTGATTTCAAAGAAACAATCAATTCACAGCAATCTACACGCGTACTCGACTGATCCAAAACCGATTTTCTCGAAAATTAAACCTGACACAAAAAAAAAAATTGCTGTAGAATTTCGCTACATTTCTCCTCAAGCTGATACGAAACTCTGAATTACACCATACTCACATCAGCATTCTACAAATTCTCATTAATCAGATGCCCCGTACCAGCTGAATTTTCAAAACAAGATTCCTCGAGAACGGAGCCCGATACAAGAAATCTTTATTCCACATTTTCGATTCACTTGCACACGCAGAATCAGTCTCCTTAATAATTCCGCCGCCAGTGCGGTGGAATACCGTGTAATGCATAAATTCCGAGGGGAGCACCTGACGAGGCGACTTTTCGGAAAAGCAATGAGGAAGAGGGAGACTTTCGGTGGGCGATTCAAGTGTCGCGCGTATATTCGGCGCCGCCGAGGTAGCGGGCGCTTAAATGTATGCGCGAAAGGATCAAAACGTAATAAAAATCCCCCGAAAAAATGTCGACCGATAAATCAACCGTGGCCGTCGCGGGGCTGCGTATACGCGCAATGGCCGTCTATACGAGTTTCATATGTGAACACGTATATGCGCGCGATATGCGCGGTGCTAAAGCTCGGAGGCAAATTTTCTTGTCGAACAGCGCAACGTAACGGGGGCCCCGAAGCACCTTTTGGCAAGGGCAGGAGCGTACCCTACGTTGGACCCTTCATTTTTCCCGTTAATATAAAATCAAGTATTCGAACAACTACCCTGTTTGTGAGAAACGTTGCAGATTTAACGAAGCACTCTAACTAATTTTACTTCATTTGGTATTTTAAATTAAAAGCAGTGAAAAGTATTCAATCTGTACCAAATATCACATTTTGGGCAAATACAGCGGGTGATTAGGTGTCCTAATACTTATGAATGGCAGTGTAAGTAACAATACAGGATGTAAAGAAAAGGTTTTTGGGGACTTATAATTCTCATCGAGATGAGTAAAAAAGGTCAGATTTTTTCAAGAAAGCTCCTAAAATCAATTCATTCGATGTAAAATCTACTTTTATATTTACGAGTGTTTGATATCGTAAGTGAGTCTCTTCGCAACACATTCAATGTGAACAGAAGAAAATATAGGAAATGCATGTCGTGCAATACGAGACAGGGGAGGAATATTTAAAAATATACGTAGATCTATGATCCGTAGATATTGGTCTTGTGTTCAAATACGTCTCTTATAAATGTGAAAACAAACTTTTGTGTTTTGCATCGACAGGATTGATTTTAGAACCTGGGGTAAATCCGGGAGACGCGGTCGGGCCGGAGAGTTTATTTTCGTTTAATGTTTGGGATAATAAGATAGAGATATTGAGGAACAATGGAGCCAAAGTATTTGGCCATATTAACTCTTCCTCTCAAAGCTAACGAGAAGACCATCTCTCGCTGCAGAAAGGAGAAATGGTCGAGTTATGATTTTTGTATTATTTTTGTTTATTTTTTATTTTTTATTATTATTTTATTATTATTTTTGTTTATTCAGTTTATTTATTCACTTTTTCTTTGACGTGTTCTTTACTTGTTTAGCGTAAACAAATTAAATATCAATGAATCTGTAGTTGCATTCACTCATAAATAATTTTGCTTTATCCTTTGTTAATTTTCCGTGAATAATTATGTGAGTGGTCTCTGGCAACGACGAAAACCATTTCTCCCGGCACCTCGGGAGAGGTGGTCAGATGTCACGACTTCAGTTTTCATCCCGATTTACCGTAAATATTGTCTTAAAGCACATATCGACCAGTTTTTCTGAATCAGCATAAAATTCTGAACATATAAGGTTGTTCTGATAAAATAAGTAATTTCTATATTAGTTTTAATAGCCATTTTATATTAGGTCAACCGCGTCTCCCGGATTTACCCTATGTTGATTAAACTTTTTTTTACACCTCTCGGTGAGTATTGTAAGCCCCTAAAGTCTTAAGGTGAGAATCCATGATGAGCTTTTATACGAGACTTTTCTATCACGAGACAAAATCTCAGCAACAACTAAACGTAAATAATGGAAATAGCTGTGAGAGATGAGATTTTTGAAAATATATCATGAAACTTATCTCCATGATATATTTTAAGAGTCTACTTTCATGAAACTAATGATAAAATCATTAAAAAATAATAAAATAAGGAAATAATTGTCTCATCGTGGATTTTCATCTTTAGACCCTTTTTTTCTAACACCCTGTATAATATGCTGATATGTTTATATTATGCTGATAAGCGTAGTGCACTTGGTCAGGTCAGCGATTTGGATGGATTTTGTGTATAGTTAAACGCACAAAGCGTGCTATAACCTGCGGAATTTGCGAGAAAATGGGGTTTGAAGTTTTGAAACCGAGGTTCGATTGTAGTTGCCACACAACTGGAATTCATTCAGGTAGTTTCAAGTGTGTATAAAGAGTTTGACTTGTTTCTTGTTACTTAAGTTGATCTGCTTTTTAGCTAGGAATTTGCGAGATACAACTTCGAACTTGAATTCTTTACGCAATTTTGAGAGGTGCGTTTTGTAAATTTAATGTGGTATTGTGTGTGGCATAGAGTAGCTGTGTGCACAGTTTTAACTAAATAGGCAACCTCAACCCTGTGCACTTTTTTTATGAGATAGAATATTAATAAGTACCGTTTAACAGTATTCGATTGCAGAGATTAAAAGAAAATAAAGTAAAACATATATAGGTAGTTCAATATTTTTTTATCAAACGATGGGAATTGAAAAAAATATAAATTCCTCAAAACTTGAAAGCTGAAGGTGACGGCCGCAGCAAATGATTTAAGAAAGAAAATTGTATTTAAAAAAAAATAGAAGCGTTGAAGCTCCAGGAATTTGGAAAATATTAGTATTATGAGAAAAAATTTCAAACTACGTTGCGGCTCGAAAATAATTTTTAATATGGCGATATAAAATTACACGATTGCAATACTCTGAGGAACATTAAACCTGAGTCACAGAAATGTGGAACCCTGTTCTATTTTCTCTTTTATCAAATGTACAGAAGAACGAAATAGAACGAAAACTGACCATCTGTTTCTGTAAATTTTTCTATTTTATTAGTGTTAAACATATAAATTTTTTCTTATTTTAGTCCCGTTTAGTAGTCTAGTTTAGTTTTTGAGTGGCTCATACAAGTGGTCAACTACTTTTGAACCAATACTTCAATTATATTTGCATCAGTGTACCACTTCAATATTCATACATGAAAAACATAAATTGTACACCAATTGAAAATAAAAAATATTAAGTATATTACCTATCTGAAATGGAAGTTTGAAATATTTCATTCAAATTTCCAAGATGAAGAAAACATCGCAACTAGGATGTTGCCTAACATGGATAGAAATGATTATTTTAAATAAACAGATGTAAAACAGTTGGAAAAATATTTTACGTTCAAGTATCTTCGTACTTTTATATCAGGTATCTACTATTTCACCTACTTCTAGATAAAAATATTTAATTTTTATTGAAATCATTTAACGTTTCTGATTACTGAGGATTCCCTTTTCAATGGGTACTAAAAAACAGCTGATTATTTGATCTGCAAACGCGACAGGATAGATCAAATCCTTTTAACGACCCTCCTTGAAATAAATCGATTATTCGAGAAACCAGTGGAGAACATTCTTTGAGAGACTGCGTTAAGTGGAGATTCTTGTAAAACGGAATTATGTCTACACGAATGTAAAGAAGCTTCGCCTGTGCAAGCATTATAGGATCTCAGGCGCTATTTTGAGAATTATGAGCGGAGTCCGTGACACAGCAGTGTAAAGTAGTACAGAATTATTTTTGTACCGATAAAAAAATTATTCATGAAATTTGCTGAGAGTTAGTGGAACAGAGAATCGAGTCCCTTGAGCAGCAAACAATAGTCTTTCAGGTTTCTGAAGAATCCATTTCTACTTTACCCTGAAGACCTCTTTAAATAGGCTGGGCAAATAGGAAGGGTAATAAGGGTGAGGTAGTCAAATTTTGAAGAAATTTTGACGTTAGGAATCTGTCTCCATAACTAGAAGATAAATATTTGCAGCTAAGTAGTCTGATGTTCACAACTGAAGGGTTAACAAATATGTATACATTATTGTACTCCAGATTTGATTTTTATGGACGAATGGAACTGTTAGGAGTAAACCAGAGAACACTTTTTCACTGACAGTAGGGGTGGAACTGAAAAATACAAAGGATACAACATGAGTCAAAATAAAAACATCTATCTTCATTATTTTCAAAAATAAGGATTTTACAGGATAAGACTTTTCAGATCACAACAAAAAGTACCTCAAGAATAAGAAAAATCTAGCACTCAGAAATACGAAATTTTTCAGAATAAGGGTTCTCAAATTGTAAAAAAAGATGTCTTTAACAATACAAAAATCGAGTACTCTTAAAAATAAGAAATTTCTCAAAATATGGCTTTCCAAATTGCAAGAAAGATGTGTCTAAGGATAAAAAGAATCGAGTGCTCTTCAAAATAAGAAATTTCTCAAAATAAGAAATCTCAGGTCAGAAGAAAAAACTCCCCAAAAACAAAATAAATGGGTTACTCCCAAAGATACAGAATTTCTCAGAATGAAGTTTCCCAAATTGTAAATATTTCTTTAAGAATAAAAAGAATCGACAACTCTCAGAAATAAGCAATTTTACAGAGTAAGACTTCTCAGACTACCACAAAAAATACCTAAAAAAAAATGACAAACGAATTTCTCTGAAAAATACAAAATTTATCAGATCATAAGAAAAATGATCCTCAAGATTAAAAAAAATTATCACTCTCAAGAAGAAGAAATTTCATATCAAACCTAGATGAAAACCTTGTCCACCAGGCACAGAGAATCCCAGCCACCTACTTGCCCACCTGATGCAAGTAATTATAAATTGAGTTATATTTCTTGCACGGTGGAGGGAAATAAATCGAGTCGGTGAGGAGTCGTAGCTCGCGGAGAAGAAACCGTATCGCCGAGAAATCCACCGTCCCGAAAGGACTCGGGCATATTTCCGTCTGAAAGATAGAAAGGGTCCGGTACGGCCCTGCAAAAATCACCCACAGCGCCTTTACCCAGCGCATTCCGCCACGTAGCCGGCTGCAAGGGGTACCTTCAGCAAAAGTACGACGATCTTATGCGACCGGGTGCATCTCAAGAGGGCCCAACGAGCCCGCGAGAAAGAAAGGCAGTCGGTTCTTTTCTTTTTCGTCCTTCTTATATACATATATATATAAATTTTTCGAATAAATCACCGACGACCAGGGGAAACGGTAGGGGATAAAAACGGTATAAAAACTGTTATTTACAGCAGCCACGCATCAACGTCCGTCGATAATTCTCGCATGTTTCATGGGCCGAAACTTGCTGCTGCAATGCCGGGCGATCATAATGGTGAAATGGGAAGTTGAGGAACGCACGGTTGCCAGAAAGAATCGCTGCTATTGGGTTACGAAAGTGGACCTGTGCCGCGAAAGAAATGTCACTTTCAACAGTGTGACTGTATTTGGAGTTGGTTGTAAATGAATTTTTTAGTTTGGAGAAGGGGTAAATTTGAGGCTTCGTTTGAGTTGGAGAGGTTAATGTGTTCAAGATGGCTTCAGGTGAGTTTGATTCCTCAGACCATTTCAGATCCTTCTGGAACTTAAGTTTCAGGAAGTTTCAAGTAGGGCTGGGACTATTCGATTAATTTAATATTCGAATATTTTACAAGTATTTGAATGCTACGAATAAACTTCGAATATTTGAGTATTCGAATGTTATTATTCGAATATTTAAGTATTCGAATATTATTCGAATAGTATGGTGTGAATTAATAATTCATATTTATAATTCAAAATTATAAATCAAGTTGTTTAGGTTCATTTTTTTACAAGCTTTTATTTAGTTTCAGTTGTGAGTTCGTTAGTTTGTCAGGGTGAAATTATTTAAGCTAATTTTGACCCACTTCAACATATCCGATCGGCTTGAAACTTTGCACACATACGTAGTTCCGAAGACAATACAATATTTTCACGCGTTTATTTTTAATCATATGAGGGAATTCTTCTCAGGCAGTTATTTGGGCCGATATCAAAGTTATTGGTTCCTTTTAGTACATTTTAATAAAATCTAGTTTTTAAGAAAAAAAATTTACTATAAAGTATTTCATGCTTTTTATTGAAAATATTGTATTTTCATCGAGACTATGTATGTGTGCAAAGTTTCAAGTCGATCGAACACGTTGAAGTGGATAAAAATTAACTTACAATATTTCAACCTGACACGCTAACGAACTCACAACCGAAACTAAATAAAAGCTTGTAAAAAAATGAACCTAAACAACTTGATTTATAATTTGAATACTTAAATATTCGAATAGTATTTGGATACTTGGATATTCAAATTATATTCGCCAAATAATTGAGCAACTGAAGTATCCGAATATTCGAATACCGAAAAATTCGACAAATAGTCCCAGCCCTTGTTTGAAGTAGGGCTGGGATTATTCGAATAATTTAATATTCGAATATTTTACAAGTATTCGAATGCTACGAATAAACTTCGGATATTTGAGTATTGGAATGTTATTATTCGAATACTATTCAAATACTGATGTATTCGAATAGTATGGTGTGAAGTGGGTCAAAATTAGCGTACAAGATTTCACCCTCACAAATGAACCTAAGGAACTTGATTTATAATTCACACCATACTATTCGAATACATCAGCATTCGAATACTTAAATATTCGAAAAGTATTAGAATACTTAAATATTCAAATAGTATTCGAATACTTGGACATTCGAATAATATTCGCCAAATAATTGAGCAACTGAAGTATTCGAATATTCGAATACCGAAAAATTCGACAAATAGTCCCAGCCCTAGTTTGAAGTAGGGCTGGGACTATTCGAATAATTTAATATTCGAATATTTTACAAGTATTCGAATGCTACGAATAAACTTCGGATATTTGAGTATTGGAATGTTATTATTCGAATACTATTCGAATACTGATGTATTCGAATAGTATGGTGTGAAGTGGGTCAAAATTAGCGTACAAGATTTCACCCTCACAAATGAACCTAAGGAACTTGATTTATAATTCACACCATACTATTCGAATACATCAGCATTCGAATACTTAAATATTCGAAAAGTATTAGAATACTTAAATATTCAAATAGTATTCGAATACTTGGACATTCGAATAATATTCGCCAAATAATTGAGCAACTGAAGTATTCGAATATTCGAATACCGAAAAATTCGACAAATAGTCCCAGCCCTAGTTTGAAGTAGGGCTGGGACTATTCGAATAATTTAATATTCGAATATTTTACAAGTATTCGAATGCTACGAATAAACTTCGGATATTTGAGTATTGGAATGTTATTATTCGAATACTATTCGAATACTGATGTATTCGAATAGTATGGTGTGAAGTGGGTCAAAATTAGCGTACAAGATTTCACCCTCACAAATGAACCTAAGGAACTTGATTTATAATTCACACCATACTATTCGAATACATCAGCATTCGAATACTTAAATATTCGAAAAGTATTAAAATACTTAAATATTCAAATAGTATTCGAATACTTGGACATTCGAATAATATTCGCCAAATAATTGAGCAACTGAAGTATTCGAATATTCGAATACCGAAAAATTCGACAAATAGTCCCAGCCCTTGTTTGAAGTAGGGCTGGGATTATTCGAATAATTTAATATTCGAATATTTTACAAGTATTCGAATGCTACGAATAAACTTCGGATATTTGAGTATTGGAATGTTATTATTCGAATACTATTCGAATACTGATGTATTCGAATAGTATGGTGTGAAGTGGGTCAAAATTAGCGTACAAGATTTCACCCTCACAAATGAACCTAAGGAACTTGATTTATAATTCACACCATACTATTCGAATACATCAGTATTCGAATACTTTTTTTTTTTCTTTATTAGTTTATTGTCGCATCAACCGCTATGGGTTATTAGCGACACTCATATACATATGCATACATTAATTATTACAGTACAATAGCAATTACAGTTGCAATACAGTTATAGTTAAAATATTGGATGAGGATTAGTTATAAGTTTCTTAGAGTTTGGAGTATAGTGATTTTTCTTTCAGGTAGTCGATTAACTTCTTCATGTGTGCTGGCTTGGTTAGCATTTCATTTATAGTGGTGTCAGTTGAATTCCTGAGGTTGTCAAATTTGGTACAGTTTCGAATACTTAAATATTCGAATACTATTAGAATACTTAAATATTCGAATAGTATTTGAATACTTGGACATTCGAATAATATTCATCAAATAATTGAGCAACTGATGTATTCGAATATTCGAATACCGAAAAATTCAACAAATAGTCTCAGCCCTAGGTTGAAGTAGGTGATTTAATAGCATCTATGAGGGGAAAGAAGTGTGTGAATAGAAAATGAAGTGGATTTCTACGATTTCTAATTGACAATATAACAATTTTAGAACTATTTCGCCTACGTAATGCTGCATAAGAATAAACTTTTCCTGAAAGTAATATCACTCTGAAAACTTGCCTTTATCTTCACTACACTCTAAACTGAATATCATCTACTGAAATACATTATCACCTCCATTCCTACTAACCCTAACATCCACAATTCCTCTACCTGCCAATCTAACATCTATTTACACAGCGCACAGCTAATAAATAATTAAACCCAGCAATCTAATAGCGATATCTAGAAAATACTGGCGATACCAGATTCCTCCTGGAGTTAACAATGACGGACAAGATCGGTCACGTGCAGCGTTCGCGGGGCAGGAAGCGACTTTTAATATTTCAGATAAATCTCTGGGCCGCGTAAAAGGAAGAAGAGGGCCCGAAATCGGGGCCCCGCGGATAAAAACAGTAATTTATGACGCAATGCTCGCCGGCGATCGATAATTCTCGCGTTGCAAATGCGAGCTGGAGCGAGAGACCTCGAGCTTCCTTCTACCACCGGACCTGCCTTTTACCCTTGCTACCATTCCCTTCGCCTCCTCCTTTATAGTTTAATGATAATAATGACCAGGAGAGGGGGACGGGGGACGGGAAGGGGGCGGGGACGTACCGAGAAGTCGTTCCGAGGGGGTGCACGCACCGCGAAAAGAATTCATTATGACGCCGGGATATCTATCAGGGACTTTATCTCGATGCGAGCGTTTAACAGGGAAGAGTATCGACGATAAAAATGTAATTTACGACGCATGCACCGGGGGGCACCGACGACGTCTCGTGCCCCCGATCGATTCCAGCATGTTGCCAGAGAACGGGCATGAAGGGGATGTTTACGGGAATAACGTTCCCGATTCGCGGAATCTGAATGCAGTGCGTGTACACGTTTGAATTTTTCTGGTGGAAATTGGGGGTTATTTTTTTATGGAAATACGTTTTGCGGTGGTAGCGTTTCTTTGGGGATGGTGGACCAGCTGAGGACCCTTTCAGTATGGTGTACTGTCCCGTTTATAAGTCATTGGACACTTGATCATTTTGAGCAAATTATTATTCCAACGTGGATGCCAGCTCCTGAAGTGGTTTTGTTATTTTATTGTATTCTATTCAGATATTTTATTTTTAATGTACTTCGGAGATCTGGATGAACCATTTAACCCAATTGCATCGCCTTTGGTTAAATAAAACTTGATATAGACAATGTTATAATATTCTTTAAGAGGTCCACCTACCTTGACGGACGAAAAATAATGCGAAGTTTGGGAATTTTTTAAAACAAAACCATTAAATATATTTATTTCCAGCTTTGTAGCTTCATTTGTCAATGTTTAGAGGATAAGAAGAAAAAATTGTATTAAAAAATAGTGGTTATATCCGGAGTTATAGTGCTGCAAATAGAGCGCCTTACAAAAATCATACACGCATTGTTAGCATAAAATCAGCCGTTGTAGTTGACTGAAATAGAAAATTTAAAAAATTGTGTAATCTGTATGACTGCGGCTATCGGCCGAACTAGATTAATTGAGAAATACTGAAAATTTAAAAAAAAAATTGCAGCGTCTAAAACAGACATCTATTTCTGCAAAAAAATCGCTGGTTTTTTAAGTCGCAAAAGTCTGATTTTGCAAAACCGATTTAGTTGTAATCCAGCGAAAATGGGATATCTACTGAAGATATATGGCAAGTTTGAAGTAAATCAGTGATTGGTTTTTAAGATATCGTGCTAATAAATTCGAAAAACATCGTTTTGAGTAAAACGCGTTTAAAGTTTCAAGTAGTTTGTTTAGATAATTGAATTTCTACTTCAAAAATACAATTAAAAAAGAATTCTTCTTACACCAAATAATTTCCGATATATTCGATAAAATACATTTTCGACAATCAACTTTAAGAGCTGTTTTCATCCTTTCGCTATGAACGATTGTCGATAAAAGAATGCCTCTTGAATATTTTTCTCAGAACTATTTCTCACCGAGGTTTGATCAAAACCGACGTGTAGGTACGGGTTCGATATGTTTCCTTATAGGTAAGTGTCCGATGACTTATGGATGACAGTGTACATATTTCTGTGGATCGTGATGAGTATTTCAATAATATTCACATGTTTAGTATCCCAAGTGTCTTCTGTAAAAAAAGTAGGTATCTACTACCTGTAGGTAAGTGTACAGTGGGCTGGAACTGTTTGAATAATTTCTGTTCGAAAGTTTGATAAATGTTGAACAGTTGAAAGTGTTTCTCGAATAATTATTGTAGCATTTGAATATTATTGATTGAATATTTATCTAAATAATGAAGATGTTTTTAAATTACTATATCATGTCGGTAACGAATTTCGATGAACCACAAATGGTGGAAATAGGTATTACAAAAGTTCCCTTTCGTAGGGAAGCTAAATAGCTGAATTGTTTATTCAATTATTACAGCTAATTTATTTATCTGATAGGCTGTTAGTCAAATGAGAAATGTAAACATAGAAACGTCAGTTGAATGTCGTTAAGTTAGCTTTTTAAATAGGTAAGTAATTATTCAATATTTACTATTTTATCTCAGATTTTATCTCAGTTACAGTTAGCTTCAAAATGGAAGAAATTTAGTTCATTCTACAGATGCCTAGATTACACCCATTTAATTAGACGATCATTAATTACACGGCCGACGATTTTAGTTACGTAATATCTTCGAAATCGCCTCGTCTGAGCCGTAAATTATTATTCAAACGTAATGCAAAAGTGATTAGAGCACCTACGACTGTTCATTAAAATCCCCAGCAAATTATAACATATAGCAAACCCGTGTCACGCTTAAGACCAAGAATTTCATGTTTCGAAACTTTTAGTTCTCAGGTATGTATATTGCACCCTCAGGCAGCACGTCATAAATTTTTATGAAACGCCAAGGTTACAATTTGCACAAATTTACCAGGAAATATTTTCAAGTGCACATAATTAAAAGATATGGTATCGCTCCTATGCCTTCCTAATTGGAAGCAAAGCACAGGCTCGTCCAGCAGCTGACAAAATTCGTCTGCCAGCGACAAGGCAAAAAACCACAGCACGGGGTAAAAATTGATTATTCGCTGGAGCTACGTGAGGGTCATTTATACGAAGTGTATGATTTATCGATGGATTTCGGATGCGTTCTCAACGAGCCACCGAAACACTGAACGACTTTTTGGCCGCTATCCGAGGGGACGGTAAGATCCTCGTGATTTGTGCGACCATTCCGCGATGGTAATGCAGAGAAACCGCGATTAACTTCTTTCTGTTAGCAGTCCAAGCATCCACTTAGAAACAACGAATCACCACCGCGTGCACTTCTTATGAATCGATGGCATTTTAGACTCGGTGAAGGTAAAACATGTGTCTTGTTGCCGCCAGGATGGAGAAAAAGGCTGGAGGGAGAAAACATTAGTTATCACTACGCGGGATATAACGAAGAAGGGGAAGCAGGGAGCTGCTCGATACCACGCTTCGCGAGAAAAAGGGTAGGTATTTTTTAAAATGTTGCTTACGATTCGAGAAAAAGAGGTTGAAATTTTGGGAAATATTATAATAATCGCATTATTTTAATAATTGCAGTATGTAGGATATTTTTATTGTTGGTCATATATATTTTGAAATATTGTAGTTAATTAGTATTATAAAAAAAAAAATTGACATATTATTATACCTACTTCTGTGAAAATCGAGGTGAAAACAAAAAAGAACCATTAGAACTAAGAAACTTTAGAAAATATTTTTTGCATCACCCCAAAATCCACGTCCTGTGAAACAATCTTCATAACTACATGATTCATAAAGTAGTTATTTACCTTATTTTAACCAAGATGTCGTGCACTTTAAGCCTACTTACATTTAGTCAAGAATCGCGCAAAAGTACTTTCCGAATATTAATACTAACTGAGGTGGAAGTGATCACACGCTAAATAATCGGGTGATTGGATAAATATTTCCAGTACTGTATATCAAAGTGCTCGTATTACTCATTACTTACCTATTAACCCTTCGTTGACACACCTCCTTTTTCAAGTTTTGAACGACTGCCATTCGCATCTGAAGAATCCAATCGTTATGAAAAAAATCATGGTTCAATTTCAAGGTCTTTAGAATGTATTCCAATTGTATTTTGATTGAAATTTTATTACAGTTTTTCTAAAAAAAATTCTAGATTACCATATGTGGAGAAAAAGCGAGGGGAATCTTCAAAAAATTGTAACTTTTACAAATTTCAATAGTAGAAGCTAAGACTCTACAGAGTTGTTGTTCAGATATAATATTTTGAGAGAAAAAATTGTCTGTAAGTGAACTTTGGAAAATATATATTTATTTTGCATATAGAATGTACAGAGCGTCAAAATCAGGTTATGGCTGGCTCACACCCAGAGTGTCAACGAAGGGTTAATAATGATGAAAGTCTATTTATCGTCTTAAAATATCCCAACCTTCGAGTTTTGTTGACCGATATAACAAAAAATAAGCGATAACTTTAATTCCCCTGAATAGGTTCTTAACCCTTAGAATAACCACGTTAGAATAAGCTCGTATATTAGGCTCTGATCTTACTGTGATTTAAAGGGTTACATTTACATACCTCTAGCTGCGACGAAAATGAACGATTTTAGCATTTTTTTTAGGGTTGGTTAGTGTTGGTTAGTGTTGGTTAGTGTTGGTTAGATTTATGATTTTAGCATTTTTTTTAGGGGATTTATTAATAAAAAACAAAACAAAATAGGTAGGGAAGACCGGAGCTAGTCTCCCCTCCTATTTTGTTTTATTTTTTATTAATAAAACCCCTAAAAAAAATGCTAAAATCATTCATTTCCGCGTGGCTAAAAGTACATACCCCTTAATATTTTTATCCCTTTCAAGAAGTCATACCAACAATAATTAATAAGTGCAGCAGAATACTTCAGCATGGGTGAAAATTAACCCAGCATCCGCCTAGCGAGGATCAACTTAGCCCACTTTCACACTCACTCAACCGACCCACCACCCAAATGAAAACATAGAACTTCGTGAATATTTACTTTGTGAACCTCGACGCAAAACTTGCAGCAAAGTAGCCGCCAAGTAAGCCGCGACCGTCGAAGAACAGTTCTTCATTCCCTAGCGAATCTAGCCTACGGTGCAGCACTAAATAGTAGGAGCTTTATTATCCAGCCGTGGCACCTTTAATTGGCAAGAAAGGAGAGTTGCAGAGCACTCGCTCCCCCAAAGGCCTGGGCGTCGATAAACCTGGCTGGCTGCGACCCGATCCGATGGGATTTCAAGGGCCACGCGAAAGGGGGATGCGTGGCTAAATAACAGCGAGATGCCAGGGGCCGTGGCCGCGAGGGAACAAAAGCGGGCCCCGGGCATTATGACGGGAAAAACGGCAGAATGCCGGGCGGAATTCGAGAGCCGCGTTCCCGGCGGTACTGGAAGTCGGCACGCTTAGAACTTAGCGGATAAACGCGAAACACGCTGTATATAATTGGAAAGGAGGACGGAAAGGACCGTGCACCGAGGCACCGCGTAAGAACGCGACGGATGAATGCGCCGGGCAGGGGGGCAGGGTGGCCGTTGAAAAAGGGAGGCGCGTGAACGACGAGGGGGGAAATGAGCGGGCGTAAAAAGACATCGGGGCGAATGCAGACGATTAGAGGGGGTGGTAATTACGGAGAACCCTTTAAAAATGGGATACACGGGAGTGGAAATATTGGAGCTGATATGAGGGGCCCCACAGTCTGTGTATTGATGGTCTATCGTAGAGTTACTACATGGAACCGTGAACTGAGGGAACATTGGCAGTGCGGGGTAACATTGGCATCTACTTAACATCTATTAAAAAGGAAAAGGAAAACAAATTTCTGCATTTTTACATTTGTAATACATTCACAAACGATGCAATGTTTTAATAGGAGATACCTAAGGCATATTTAAAAATGTAGTTTATAAGAATAGAAAAAAAAGTATATATATAAAAGAGAGTGCATTGAACATATAAAGAAACAAATGTAAGTTCAGATGTGGTAAAACTTTAGCTTTTTAGTGCTATTTATGTATCGACGTGCGTTACGAAAAGTAGCACGTTTCAATTTTCTTACGAAAAACAGCATGTTTGTCTTCGTTGTTGCGAAAACTATTACGTTCCGACTGTAGCTACGCAGCATATTTGGATGGTTGGCTACGAAATATCGAGTGCGTCTACTTAAATACCTTCCGACACGATTTTTATTTAGCAGGTACTTAGTCGGTAATTTATTAAACATTAAAATACCGTACTTAAATTATGTAGATTCAAATTTTCATACGTGCTTCCTTTTGGAGATTAGATGGAGTTATTATTTATTAAACAATATTTTCAAAAGTTGAATTCTTCGATGCATAATGCACTTCAACAATTTAAATTAACCACGCTGCCGAAACGTGATAATTTCTGTAGTAGAATTCAAGACGGGCTATTCTTCGTGGCGAAACAGGATAATGTGCTAATTTTCGCCGCAAAGTACGAAATTTGCTATTCTTCGTGGCTAACAAGGAATGATCCTGAAGCCGGACATTCGAAAAATTCTGATACCTTGTGAGTATGTAGGGGATTTCTTGCTGATTACAACGCAATTTTTGTTGGCTGCCTAAATTTACTCTAAGGGGGTGAAATTCACCCGTTAATTTCCGAGTATTTTTGGGTCGCAAAAAGCAATGGATAATTTCGACAAAGATATCTTATAAACTGAAATCGGTCGTACGACAATGCGACAGTGCTATTTGCAACCGTTTTTGCACTTCGTAAATCAGTAATTCCACGAAATTACCCGTTGATTTTTGTGACGTCGTGCGTGCGATATAACAAAAAAAAAAACAAACTGGTTTGAAATTCAAACAAAACGACCGACATATACGAAGTTGCCGTATCGCATGCATTGCCAATTTGGACAAGCCCATAGAAAATCCTTTGTTTGTTTATAGTCGTGTTGGTCCGTTGGTCGGACGACAACAATTTTGTCGCTGTGCGACATTTAATTAGGACATAACGTTACATTGGCAGGTATTTAATATGTATTAAAACAGGAAAAGGATAAAACATTTTGGCATTTTGACACTTGTAGTAGATTTACAAAAGATGCAATATTATGATAGGATACTTAAAGCAAATGTAAAAATGTTAATTTTTATATTATATAGCAAAAATGTTCCAAAAACATGTCAATGTTCCCTCAGTTTACGGTATCCAAAAGGAGGACATGTCGTACTTTTTTTACTGCAGTGTCCTTCTATCACCTAAAAATGTCCTACTTTTCGTTTTATCCACAACTCAAGCGATAGTATTCGAATACTTAAATATTCCTAATAATAACAATCTAATACTCAAATATTCGAAGTTTATTCGTAGCATTCGAATACTTGTACAATATTCGAATATTAAATTATTTTCCCTAGTCCCAGCCCTACTATCCACTTGCAAGGAGAGGTTCCCAGGTGTCCGCCTCCGATTGCTTTGAATTTTGGATATGTTTTAGAGGACCGAAAAATAAGATATACGTGTCTTTTTATAGCGGCCCGTTTTCATATTTAGGGGCTGAAACCAACCCCCAAAGTTATAAGATTTTCAGGTGTTCATCTCCGATTGCTTTGAATTTTGGATATGTTTTAGAGGACCGAAAAATAAGAAATACGTGTCTTTTTGTTTTGGCCTGCTTGCATGTTTAAGGGGTGAAACCACCCCACAAAGTTTATAAGAATACTTGGTGTCCGCCTCCGATTGCTTTGAATTTTAGATATGTTTTAGAGGACCGAAAAATAAGACATACGTGTTTTTTATAACGGCCCGTTTTCATATTTAGGGGGTGAAACCACCCCCCAAAGTTCATACGGGGTACAAAAATTGTGTGGAGTAAAACTTTATATAAATTTAATTCGCATCATAACTTGCTATATGGATGATGTTCTTGTCGTCAGTCACCGTTATTAGGGAGTAATTATGGGGGGTGGTTTCACCCCTTGAACATGCAAATGGGCCAAAATAGAAAGACATGTATAACCTATTTTTCGGTCCTCTAAAACATATCCAAAAATCAAAGCAATCGGGGACGAACACCTGAAAATCTTATAACTTTGGGGGGTGGTTTCACCCCCTAAACATTCAAGCAGGCCAAAATAAAAAGACACGTATTTCTTATTTTTCGGTCCTTTAAAACATATCGAAAAATCAAAGCAATCGGGGACGAACACCTGAAAATCTTATAACTTTGGGGGTTGGTTTCACCCCCTAAATATGAAAACGGGCCGCTATAAAAAAAACACGTATATCTTATTTTTCGGTGCTCTATAATATATCCAAAATTCAAAGCAATCGGAGGCGGACACCTGGGAACCTCTCCTTGTTAGTAGTCTAATGCAGCCCCAATTGAATTTGCAAAAACTTACAACACGTTAAACAAAAACCTAATCACACAAGACTACTTTTCCCTACTGAACGCCCGAAACACAGGCTCCCCAACGCCGCTACACGCGCCATTGATGCAGTCGTAAAGCGCGACGAGCAAAAGGCTGTAGAATGCAAATAGGAGCGTAGAAAACCGCAGACGAGACGGTAAGAAGAAAAGCGCTGGTTGAAGACGGGCAAGAACGAGACTCGGCCGGGGAGGGAGGAAACGGGGGATGGAAAAGGAAGAAACTGAAACCGACACTCACCGGAGCAGGCTGGTTGGTGCACGTCACGGTACCGGTGGCCGCATAACGACGGTTATGTCGGATATGATTATACGGGCAATGAAATACCACGGGCCGAGAGGGAAATACTTTTTGCCCGACATCTGCGGAGGCCAGCGGAGCGTTGCGACGCCGCCATTCTTCTTCGCCGTCCTCCCTGGCCGCAGCACGATGATCGTTTCTCGTCTGCAAACGATTCAACGAAGTAATTAGAGAGCTCGATGTATTGCGCTCGTTATCGGGGATCCTTTTAGGACGGGGCAATAATTAATTCCTAACGACGACACGCGCTCGCGCCGTCGACTTTAGGGGAGCAAGCGGTGGCTGTGCGCGTATGCTTTCGTTCTACTGCGTTCCCTTTCCGCGGCACGGACGCGACTAACCGCCGACGAAGACGGACACCAACCTCGACGAAGAAGCCGATCTTCGGCCATACCGTTAACCCTATGGGGTTGGAATTCTCGATAAGAAAGGAAGCTCCGAGGAGAAACGTGCACCAGAGTGTAATTAAAATCGAGACGGGAAATAGGGGGTTTGTATCGAGGTGATCTGATTGGTGTTGATTGTATGGTAATGTTTGTACTACGGTGGGCTATCGCTGTTAACCGGTCCCTGTGGAACCGGACCCCTGTCAAAGAATGGCTGGTTAATTCGAAATTGAAATAAATATATGAGGCATCTAGGACCAAAGGGATGCGACATTTTTCTAATATCGAGAAAATTGGGTTTGGAATTCAAATGTGTTGAAAAAATTCTATGGAATTTACATTGACTAATAGTTGTAAGTGACAATATTATATTTAACCGTTTAAGTGACCGCTTCTGTTCTTAATTCAAAAATTTCAACAATGCCACTTGCATCCCTTTGGTTATAATAAGGAGAGTTTTCCAGGTGTCCGCCTCCGATTGCTTTGGTTTTTGGATATGTTTTGGAGGACCGAAAAATAAGAAATAGGTGTCTTTTTATTTTTGCCTGTTTGCATGTTTGAACGGTGTGTAGCACTTCTCAAAGTTTATAAGGAGTACAAAATTGTGTTGAGTAAAAGTTCATATGAAAAAACATATCCAAAAACCAAAGCAATCGACGGCGGGTAGTACCTATTCTTATGGAATTTGAGGGGTGGTTCCATCCTCTAAACATGCAAACAGGCCTAAATAAAAAAACACCTGCTTCTTATTTTTCGGTCCTCTAAAATCTAAAACTTCGAAATTTATATAACAAATTTTTCAACGCCTTTCGACGCACAGTGGTCCGGATTAGGGAAGTTAGTGACATTTGTGCATTGAACTGTAAAATATATCGGAATGAAATTTGCGCCGAAGAAAAAACAGGAAAAAATTATTCCTCTCCAATGATGCATAATTTAATATATTTTAATATATTTTAATTTAGACAATTTTCTTTATTTCATTGAGTATTACTTCTTGAATACATTATGAACAGTAATTTTTAGTTGACGAGGTTAATTCTTAAAGCAAAAGAATGCTCTTCATGTCAGAAAAAAAAACGGAGAGGAAATATTAAACAGGGTCGTCATGGCATCTCGAAGAAGGAGGCAATTTGGTCTGGTGAAAAATTTTAAGTGTTCGTTCCAATTACAATTTTTATTAATTTTTATTAATATTTCCATTTTCGAGATGGATGGACATTGTGGAAGCAGCACTTATATGTATATTCAATAGATATCAATATGAGAAAGTTGATTTTATGGCTGAATGTCATTAACTACGCTAATCTGGACCACTGTGGACCGGTAAATTGAAAGATCCTGAAGATACAGAATGTGAAAGAGCAAAAACGAATTAGTACACTATTTCGATACAACTAGCATAGTAAGTGAAAATTCAGATTATGTTGCCTCTAAGAACCCTGTATATGGTGTATAACATTTTTATATAAAGCCCACAAATATTATACATCTTTGGAACGGCGGACATTTTTAAAAAAATTAGGTGCAAAATTGTCCTTGACCTTGAAATTCAAGATCCAATTTCTTTTATTTTAATGTGTCCAAATAGCTGGGAGGATAAATACCATTTCTGTCGTTCATTGTTTGAAATATTCTTTGGACCACAGTTCATTTAACACTTGCTATCCTCACAGTGAGAAGAACACACTAGTATAAAAAAAAATTAACCTTGAATCTCTAGGCTAAGGACTATTGTGTTATAAATAATTTTGCATCAAGTTTCTTTTACAAATCTCCACCGATCCAGAGATATAGATTCACCCCTGAAAGCAGTGACCACCACTTTTTTAACACCCTGTACAATTCCACCATAAACACTCCTTAAGGGGGAATTGCGCCTTGTTGGGCTGAAAATAGGTAATTCTTTGTGAATTTTTTCTACTAAAACGGTTCGACAAATTAATTTAAGGTTTGGCAGGCTGTTTCACTGTATCTTGAACTATTGTTCTGAATTTTGATGTGACAGTGAAAAAAGAAACATGGCAGATACAATGAGGACGTTGAAAATTAATCGGGTGGTGCTGGCGTTGACGAAAAGTACTATAAGCTTTATCCGAAACACAAAAAAGAAAACAGATTCTTAATCTATATGAATGTGGCTATCGGTGGTAGTAAATTTATTACCGTATCTGTTACCGTTCCCTTTTTATTTAAAGAAGTTTCCCGATTTTGAGGCAAAACCTGTTTCAGACACAAATCAGGATGCTTCGCCTTCTTCAAAAGACTGCCATTTTAACAGTTTTTTTTATTTTTCTTAATGCATCTACTACCACCAATAGACACATTCATATAGATTAAGAATCTCTTTTCCTTTTTATGTTTCGGATAACCTTTACAGTACTTTTCGTCAACGCCAGCACCACCCGATTATTTTTCAACGCTCTCACTGTATCTGCCATGTTTTATTTTTCACTGTCACACAAAAATTTAGAACAATAGTTCAAGATACAGTGCAACAGCCTGCCAAACCTCAAATTAATTTGTCGAACCGTTTTGCTACAAAAAATTTTTCAGCCCAACAAAGCGCAATCCCCGTTAAATAAAAATGGTCATTTTCAGCGCAGGTATGAAATGGTAAAACAGCAAATATTTTCCTTTTCGGTAGCATAGCATGACGTTCCGTCACATTATGCCCATAATACTTTGGCTCACGATATCGCGTGATCGCCCAAGTATTTTCATTCAACACCGAAAGCGTAAGTCACTTATCACGCCACATTTTCGTTACGTTTTCATTCTCGCGAAGCGCCCGCTGCACACGCCGCTATATAATTCAGCGTTAGAAATCGAAGGTTAAAAGCCGCTGCACCAAGGCCCCACTGTGAGAAAAAGCACTTGGCGAACAAAAACATTCTTGCACGTGGGTCGACCCGGTAGAAACCATTCGTATAAATATGGAGGCTTTAATTTACAAAAGGGACGTAAAAGGAAAGAAAAATAAAATACCAAATACGGAATACTTCTACAAATGTCCGACAAATAATGCCTACCTGTTTTCCTTACAGCAAAGTCTCTCTAGTGTTTCAATAACCCTGATAATCGAAATGCCCTGACACGACAAAATCAACTTCTCCCCCTTCGCCGCAACAAAACCACGAAGACGATATTCCAAAGAAAATCCTCACACTCGAATAAACACACTCGAAATACAGAACCCTGGCAGTGCCCTCGAAGATGTTTCCTCCTCCCCCTCCATCTCTTCAAATCACTTCCTACAATACCACTTCGAGGAACAGCAATTATTCCACGCACACGAAACGGCTATTAAGGCTACGTCACCTGCCACGCGAGACATAAACGAAGACGTGACGTAATTATAATAAAAACATACCCGCTTGCAATCGCTGGCAGGACCGATCGTTGAGTCACAAGCACCGGGAGTTGCTCAGATTTTATCGGCACACGGCGAGCACGGTTTATGCAGGCTCGATGAAAAGGAAGGCCCATAATCGCCTCAATAACGATCTTAATCGGCGGCGGCGGCGGGTAAACCGCGCGTTCTGGATCTAGCCGGCACTCGCTTCGGGAAACGCGCGCGCACGACTCGCGATCGCGTTCCGTCCTGTGGGAAAGCCGTGAATGGAATGAACTAGGGGTGTTCGATTCCGATTCGATTCTTCGGGAAATCGATTCTTTTGGTTAAAAGATCGATGCTTTGAATCGGTTCTTTGGTATCCGATTTTCCCCAGAATCGATTCTTTGATGTGTGAATCGACAAGCGATTTTTTGCCTTCTGGCGGAATTAATTGCCACTAGTGAAAGGACCAATCAAACTGCTTGATGCGTAGGTTTTCCTGGTCTTATACGTTCCCCGCCATTTACACACGATTCCCGCCAAATTTATACAGGATTCGCGCCAAATTAATATACGATTCTTATGTTCTGGATATTGGTTACAGTACGAAAGGCTTTGTCCTACATTAAGTATCATTGCGAAAAAATATCCACCAATCATGGCAACATCTGTGCCATCAGAGCGTGTATTTACCAAAGCTGGAAATATTTTAACTGATCACAGAAATAGTTTATCACCTGAACATTTACAGCAATTATTGTTTTTAAATTCCTTATCAATGAAAGAATGGCAATTACACGATGAATAAAATATTTCAAATGAATAACAAAATATTTCTTCTATTCAATACAATGCCCTTCAAACAACTATCCCAAATTGTTCCTTGTAAAAGTAATTTTTATATCGATTCTTTCAAAATTATTCAAAATCGACTTCTATATGTACTAATTATGGGAAAAAGTTTTATGGCGATTCTTTTCATCTCGATTCTTCCAGAATCGATTCTTTGGTTCCGATTTTTTAGAAGGATCGATTCTTATAATCCGATTTTGAGGTAAATCGAACACCCCTAGAATGAACCTCCCTAGCTGGCATTCTCAAAGGGAACTTTGTTTTGCCCCCCAGTATAGGCTTTAATATTTACCTTGCACACTCTTCCCTGACACCTTGCCACGTTGAGCTCGAACGTGATGTGGAAAAACAATATTGAAAATCCGGTTACGACCGCTGGAACGAAGCTTCCACCTGTCTTCGTTTAGCTGGCCGTGCTTATTCTCCAATGTTGACCCTGGAGGCAGGTAGAGAATTTTCAGAGAAAAATTTTATTACTTGATGAAATTATATTATGGTGATATATTGGGAATTGGTACTTTGCGCGAGAAATGTTATTTAAGCGAGGATTCTCGTCCAACAGCCCCAATAGTAAATGATATTTACGATTTTTGAAAAAAAAGAATATAAGGAGGCATCTTTAAACTTGCGGATAATATTTTTTTTTGATGGCGATCCTTCTTATTATTTATTAATTATTGTGGAATCATGTCCACCCCTTCGTCAATGTAACTCCTGTTTGTGGGATGTGGTAGCACGTATCACAGTCATCTGATTGCAAAAAAAATAGAAGTTTCTTAAAGTTAGATAGTTCATGCTGGGATTGGTCCACTTTAAGGAAAAAAAATGAAAAATTTAAAGATTTATAGCGTTTGAAAGAAAAAGTACGTTTTTTCCTTAGACAAATTTTTCATATTATTCTTTACATCGACGTAAAGAAAGTATTGTGAATAAAAACTAAAATTAAAATTTTAGGTTCAGTCCCAGCTTAAATTATTTAACTTTATGAAAATTTTCTTCTTTTTGCAATACGATGACTGTGGCCATGGTATGATTACCATATCCACAATTTCATTGTGGTGCGTCCATAGTATTCCCAGTTCTGTGTTTACAGCGTGAAATTCATAGTGGGTTTATAAAATAAGTATATTTATAGTTGTTACAAATGAAATTTAGAAACTTTTTGTCCTATACAAATTTTCGATTAAATCAATAGTAACGGAGATTTCGAGCCGCGAGTCACCCTCTCTTTCTCTTTCATGCCCCATATTGTTCACTTGTTTATTTATAACAAGAAAACTATAAAAAGAAAAAAAATGAGAACTAAAAATTTTTGTTTGATTACTTTTAACCAAATTAATTTTAATCAAACAAAAAATTTTCGTTCTCATTTTTTTCTCTTTATAGTTTTCCCGTTATAAATAAACAAGTGAAAAATATAAGGCATGAAAGAGAAGGTGGTTTGCGGCTCGATATCTCCTTTACTATTAATTTAATCGAAAATTTGTACAGAACAAGAAAATTTCTAAATTCCATTTGTAACAACTTCGGTTATATTCATTTCCAACGTAAAAGAAACTGTAAGATTGATATCCTTCAAATTTAAACGAGGCTGCCATGCATCAGTTTCATCACTTTGAAATTCAAGTGAAATAAATTGAAACAATCATTCATCTCGATGCGGTTAGCGATGAACCCGTATAATAGCGTCATAAATATCGTTTTACTAGAACATTCCTCGCAACAAATTATTGTTACAGCCAACGATTCACCGCGCCACTCCCAGCGGCAGCAAAGTATGCCTACACATTGTCAAATTGGCTACACGTGTACCAAAATTACGATACTGATCTAATTAATTCCTATAATCCAAGAGCGCGCTCACGCGAGCATTGAAGTTTCAGTAAACCGTGCAAGGCTGGCAGCCGGGTTCTTCGCCGCGGAAATGCGTGTGATTAATTAAAAGAAGGAAAGGCGCGAGGAAATACCAAGAATTAAACTAACCAGCTGATATCGTATAAATTACATCACGGCAGCGCTTATAAATAATCACAAATTAAAAAAAAAAGGTGCCCGCGGATGATGAAAAATTGATGGGGTGCACGCACCGATTAAACAGAAACATTAATAAAGTCCCATTACTCGGGAAGCGCCACTCGCTGCTGTAAAAGAGGAGCGCGCAATTCTTCGCAAACCCGTTACGAAATATTATTCGATCGTTTATCTCCCATGAGATAATGGAGCGCCGAACACGGACCACTTGACGAACGCGATTCCCGTTAATTACCCGCAGGTCCTATCCGCAATCGGGAATTAGGGCGCGGATGGTCGGGACGCGTCGGCGGACGCGCTCCACGTGTCCATCGTGAGAGATCGTCGGGGTTAGAAATTTGTTTTCACCGTTAAAATAACAACGGAGCCCGGAACGGTGAGCCGTTTTGTTCGCCGCGGAATAATGAATAGGATTAGTTAGTAAACAGCAGGATTAAACGAATAATGGAGGGCAGCTTTGGAATCTCCAACGAGACGAGAGAGGGCATAGTAACCTACTCCTTTGATCGCACGCCAATACAATGGACGTAATCCTGGACTTCGAGATCGCTGAATGACGGTTAGACCGGGCGCGTACAGTTACTCTTTGCATTTTATTAATCAACCGTCAGCGTGAGCCATTATTACGTCGCGTCGTGTAATCCGTGGACGCCGCGGAGCATTCTATATACGCGCGCGATAGAAAATGATAATCATAATTGCGTGGCCGAGAGAGTACAATGCGAATTGTAATTAGAAAGATACCGTGAGCGGCTGACTCCACGCTGTAAGCTTAACGGAATCGAAGTCTCCCAGGTTAGCGCCTGTGCGCAAGCTGAAATCACCAACCCGGCACCTCGCTCCCGGGCGTCCAAGTCTCCGCGGCAGCTATTAGACGAGCCTACGAATTTGATTAAACGGTTAAACGCTGCGCACGTGGGAAGATTCATTAACTCGGCGGGACGCGCACCCCAATATGCAACACAAATTGTCGCTACCGGGTCAAAAATACCGAAAATTGAAAACCACGGTTTCAGAATATTATTTTTCAACTTTGTTATTTTTGTGTTAAAGTACAGTGTTTTAAGAATGCATAGGAATTAAGAAATATCTGAAAATCTTTATTAAAGTGCTTTGAAAAATTGTAACAAAAACTCGAACAGTCTTCTTAATTTTTACTTGGTTATAAAATCGAATAACAAAAATTAGTGTTCTTTCATTAGTAACAATATTAAATTCAGATCTATATCAAAAGTAGATGCTATGAACTTATCAACGAACGCAAAGAAAACAATTCGTAACAATCTTTTCAAAACAATACTCTGAGTTTTCCTAAAGTACATAAATAATTGGAATCATCAGTTTACATAGTGGTAGTGAAAGGTTTTGGTTTTTTATTGAACTTGGTCGATTATTCCCCCGCCGAAAGGTACCTAGAACGGCACGGCACAGGATTGCGCGAGAAAAAAGATATTTTCGCAACTTGTGCCTCTGTGGTAAATTTTACCCAGTAGCGCCTCACGCCGAGTTAAAGGGGAACCTGGTGTAATCGGCAGGAGTCAAGATACTTTTTAGGAATTTTTTGTGGGGAAACTGTACACGCCATCTTTTTGAATCTTTCAGGCTATATTGTTATGTATTTGAAGGAGTCAAGAAACATTTCTTGATATACAAATAACGCGGTGACTGCAAATAGCGCAAGTTGTGTTTCGGCAAGTGTTTCAACTGCGCGCAGTTTAGGGTCTGTTGTAGTGGTTTGGAATGAACAAATCAAATAGTTTTCTGCGTTTAAGGGGTTAGGTCAGCTAGGACGGAGCAAAATTGCAGTCACTTTAGGCATTTTTTTTTTACGAAGATAATGAAATAAAGAGAAAATTCAAAATGGAGCCTGTTATTGTACAACTCTTGCCTGAAAAAATTGTATTTTTTTTTCTTTAAAAATAGCAGCGGTAGAGCCGTGATACGCAAGATCTTGAGGAGCGACAATTTCCACGGTGTCCAATCTCATGGCTATATCGTTTGACTTAGAACAAAAAACCAAAAAGTTTTATTTTCTACATGCCTAAAACTAGAGAAGTTGTTCTTAAAAAAATGCCGAAAATGGCGGCAATTTTGCTCCGTGCAAGGTGGCCTATAACAGAGTAATGGTCCGAAAAGTAAAGGTATATTTAGGAATTTATTAAAAGCAAAGTACTTTATGAATCTTTTTTAAAATTTCAAGACTTTTTATTGACTATCTCAGTTACATAAATATATTTTTTGAAATTTATTTTAAGCAGATTTATAAGCTATACGGGACCAGTAACTTGGCGCTGCAACAAAATTTCCGCTGACATGGTTGACAGTTTTTCGACGAAACGGTTCTTTTGAAATCAAAAAACCAAAAGGTTTTAGAAACTATATGCGAATGGCTGTGGCACGGCGGGTTCGATTTTGAAAATTTTGAAAAATTACAAAATGGCGAACTTCTGAAAAAAATGGGGAAATTTGGTTCTACTTAGTAAATTCGTTGAAAAAGAAGTAGGAAGGAAACGACCCAATCAGAAAATCTCCCAGCGCGCCATAGCCACCTGCAAATAATTTGTAAAACCTTTTAGTTTTTGATTTTAGAAGCACCGTTTTGTCAGAAAACTGTCAACCAGATTTTTTGCAGCGCAATGTTACTGGTCCTGTACAGCTTGTAGATCTGTTTTAAATAAATTTAAAAAAAACAATTCCTGTAACTTAAATATCCAATAAAAAGTCCTGAAAGTTTAAAAAAGATTCATTATATAGTATACTTTTAATAAATTTCCAAAGAAACCTATCCTTTGAATGTCCTCAATGCACATTCAAAAATGCAAAATTTAAATAATGGTGAGTGTATAAAAAAATAGTTGCGTTTATCGTTAAAAATTTTCTACGTTGATTGCGCAATAAAATATATTATTCCGATTTCAGGTCCACCCATAACGCAATTTTGAACACATTCGGCGTTTGGAAACGGCCTGTGGTGCGATTGGCACATATTTAGGTGGCGCCCCGTTGATTTAGGTGGAGCAATTGGTATTCGAATATTGGACTATTCGAATAATTTAATATTCGAATATTTTACAAGTATTCGAGTGCTACGAATAAACTTCGAATATTTGGGTATCCGAATGCTATTATTCGGATATTTAAGTATTCGAATACTATTCAAATACTGATGTAGTTAGTATGGTGTGAATTATAATTCAAGTTCTTTAGGTTCATTTTTTACAAGCTTTTATTTAGTTTCAGCTGTGAGTTCGTTAGTTTGTTAGGGTGAAATCTTGTAAGTTAATTTTCTACCCACTTCAACATATCCAATCGGCTTGAAACTTTGCACACATACATAGTCCCGATGACAATACAATATTCCCACGCGTTTATTTTCAGTCATACGAGGGAATTCTTACTAACGAACTCACAACTGAAACTAAATAAAAGCTTGTAAAAAAATGAACCTAAAGCAGTGATGAGCAACTTGCGGCCCGCCAGCCGGTGACCTGCGGCCCACCTGAACATTGGCATAAATTAAAATTCTTGGATTAGTTATATTTATGTATTTAATATTGCGGCCCGCGTAGCGAAGTAGGTTTCCACTTGTGGCCCACTTCGGACAAAAGGTTGCTCACCACTGGCCTAAAGAACTTGATTTATAATTCACACCACACTATTCGAATACTTAAATATTCGAATAGTATTTGGATACTTGGATATTCGAATTATATTCGCCAAATAACTGAGCATTATTTCGGTATTCGAATATTCGAATACCGAAAAATTCGACAAATAGTCCCAGCCCTAGCCACTACGCAGAGGACTCGCAGATGTTGGTTCCGCGTTCCACCACCCGAGGCTCAAGCACATAGAATTTTTCTAATTTAAATTCAACCGTCTGCGAGAAGGAAGATAGTATTCCTCTCCTGCTATACGTTACTGCTACCAATGGCAAAGGCACAACGCCCATTGCCACGCCGAGCGCCGAGCCCCGCACAACTGAGGCGCTTAGGTGCTCCTCAGGATCGACTTGTTCAGTGACATCCAGTCGGTTCACATCGGAGCGTCCGCGAAGAGATCGGAAGAAATTACTTGGCCGACCGTGAGGATCGGCGGGTTGCAACAAGAGTATCCCGGAAGCAGAGGGCAGCTGAAAGTGGATGAACTTGGAGGATGAAGATCGAACGTGGAATGGAGGGGAGAGAAAGCGGCAGAGAAGCAGAGGAACGAGACGGCGGTGAAAATTAAGGGAAGAAAAGTTCGGTGTCGGCCGGTTCCCACGGGGAAGACGCGGTGGAAAAAGCGAAGTGGCGTGAAGCAAAGCAGGCCGACAAAGCTGGCTAGTCGACGAAGAAACCGAGCGAGCGGCAAAGACCGCCGGTCTCCTCGGCGGAGCGGATGAAGATGAAGAACGGCGGTGCGTGAACATCTCTTGCTGTCAGTCGGTGGTCAACCGTCCCCGTGGAAGGACGTGGTGCCGCGTGCTGTCTGCCATCGCCCCGCTCCTCGCCGACTCGCAGCTCGCTTCCTTCCAGCGGAACGGCAGAAGAACCTCTCGACCAGCACAGCATCCCCGCGAATATTTGTCGCGCGCCTAGCCGGCCGCTAATTGAGGAAAAACCGGCCGCCGACGTTACCGCTTTTCTCGACCCGCGCGGAACATTCGTATCTGGCCGTGGGAACGGCAAGCGTCTCGGCGAGGCGGGAGGATGAAAATTGGTGTGCGTTATCGAAGGACTCGGCGAGGACGTTGACCGCGCGCGATAAGGAAGAGTAGCAGCCGCCGAAAGCAGTGGCCGGTGTCCACCGAGCGCCGAGGAAAGCGAGCTGCTGGTGCCGTCCCCGATGGGGAGGAACGAGATCAACAAGCTTCGGGACCATTTAAAACTGGTTTCGAAAAATGAACTGGTTTTTTACGGGTCGCGCCACTAAGAGGTATGAAAAAAGGAACGCTGGCCGCGTATGAATATATCGGCAACTGTGCTTAACGGGACCGTTTCTGGCCGACGGAAACGATCGGTGGCCTTGAATCCCATCGCGGGGACATGAAGATATCGAGCGGCCGATGCGCGTGCACGCGCGAATCCGGCATTCAAATGGCGGTGTAGCGATCTCGTCCCGTGCGGATAAGCTAGCCCGTTCGATTTTCCCGGCGATCGGCCAGCGCGGCCGCCTCGCGAGGACTCCCGAGAGAAGCGAACGGACCGCGGAGTGCAACAATGAACGGGCTCCCAGTTGTTTGAGACGCGGTGACATCGGCCGGCCCCACCATTGTCTTCGGAGCTCCACCGTGAGATAGAGCGAGGAAAGAGGAACTGCTGGTCGGAGGGAAGGAAAGGATCGGTAAAAGATGGCTTCTATGTGCGGCAGTACCAAAAGTTATCCGGCGCTGAACACCGGCAGCTACTACAGGCCAGGCGCCTACCCCTATCAGGTGAGTGGAGGCAACCGAGAGTTCAAAGTTCCCGTGTAAATAGGCAAACGGCCTAACGTTATCGCGCTAGTTAGCCGCCCCTCAGCCGGATATTCGGATGCTTACGCGCCGACTCCGTTATGATCTGTGGCGGAAATCGTTTTGACGTGCTCGGCCAGGCGAACGCATTAGGCTTACGAACGAGGAACGTGCCTGAATATATTGAAGGGGAACCCGCCTTTACGGCCGGTATGCACGGCACCGGTGAGACGTCATGAATAATGGAGGGCTCGGTCGTCTAGCCCCGCCACTTTCGATGCTCGATGATTAGGGGAAGACAGTCCGGGAGGCTGAAGGATAAGTAGATTGCGTTTAGGATGATTAAGCGTTTGTAGATACTTGCTGGGGATAAGTTTGCTGAAGGACAGTAATTGGCATTATGTAAGTGTGAACAGTCTGCATAAATACATTATAATGAATTCAAAAGCGGTGTAATAGTGGAGATGGAAATGAACGGTATTGCGATCCTTGAAGCGAAGATTTTGCTGGACAGTTATTACTTCGGCATTGAAACGACTGCATCGATTACAAATGTAATTGCACAAAGACGTTGAATTATTCTGCTTTTTACACAATCCTGGTGTGTCGTTATATCACTATGTTTGTTTTTATATACTTGTTTAGTGGGTAAGGATTGTGAGAATCGTGTGAACAATGTGTGCATGTAAAATCGGTGTTTTCGTGGATTATTATTGGCTGTGGCACAAATTCTTGAACTATTCATTGATTCTTGGAAACCTTAATAATGTCTCTTGCACTAGTGGCTATGTTGAAGAAAGTTTTTTAAACTACCAACAGTAATAAAAATAAAATAGTTTCCTTTGGAAAGAATTACATCCTAAAATGTTATCGCATAAATTGGAGGGTTGATAGTATATAAAATAATACTTGAACTTTTTCTCTGTATTTTCACATCTTCTTATATTTTTCTTTAATATTATTCCAGCATTGAAGCTGAACGTAATTATAAGCAATTATAATGATTTCGTGTTACCTAACGAGTGATAAATAGGGAATGAAATCGAATTTTTAGAAATGAAAATTTTTCAAGCACGGTCAATATTTTTACGTGAAAGCTATTTGTTTTTTAAATAACCGGGGGAGTCGGCAAGATTGACCTGCCCATTGACAACGAGAGTGACGAATAACGGGAACAGGTTGTACCCGCTCACCATTTCAGCAGCAGTCGTTAAAAGTTTCCTCGACTCCCACTAATGTTTCCCGTTATTAGGGAACGAAACCGAACAATGGCGCTCCCAACGAAGGGGGGCAACGAAAGTGAGAAAACAGAGGGAAAACATCTGGAAAGATAAGCCGCGATTTAACCCCGATAACACCCTTAACGAGTGGGAATGCTTTCAATGTCAATCGCTGGCCAAGCTGTAGATAAGTTCAAGGAACAAAGAACAATGTTCGTGTAATGTTCAAGTAACGGTTTTCATCTGCGAAATCTGAAAGCAAAGTGAGTTCACAGTATAATGCCACGCTGGAAATTACGTACTGCTTCAGGATGTCGATGGAGGACTTTTTAACATTCTTGTGGCTCACGAGTGGTATTTGGGATTGTTCATGGAAGAGGCTGTGTATCGGTTGGGAAGAAAGAAAAATATGAATGAAATAGAAGATTTAAGACAGAGAATGCCTAGGGACAAAGGGACTTAATTGTTCAGCAGCAACATTGAGGGGATATTATAAACCAAAAAATTATTATAGGAGGTCATGCACGGTTTCCACTATAAAGTGAACGCACTCTGCTTTTAGATATCGTCAATTGAAGACGTTAATGGCAGGAATAATTTTTATAACAGGGACCCTCTTAACCCTCGTACAACGAATGCAGGGTCACTTTGGTCCAACTCTGACAAATTCTATCACGATGTTATATTTATATTGGCAATGGCAAAATATAGTATATGATGCCTAAATTGTAGTAACATTATTCGTAAAAATCATACAGGAAATACACCTATTTTATGTACCAAAAGTACATAAATAATTTTTTTTGATGTATTTCTTTATTAATAAATTTCAGTTTGAGAAATTTTAATTATTTAATTCATTTTATATTAAATTCTCTCGTGAAACCGATGTACCATAGAAATGTTGTTATGGGTCAAACTGACCCTGCATTCGTCTCACGTGACCATATCCACCATTCGTCTTCCGAGGGTTAAATGAGACCCTTTTCGCGTCCACAACTAGTATTTCAGATATAGTCTATGTGGCTTTTTTACATCAGCGCTGCTTCTGTTATGTGAATACGTCCGAAATACTATTTGTACGCCACAGAACATCCACTATATATGTACTTGGGACTCTTTCACTCGAGACAGCTCTGTGGCTCACCCCTGTTACTTTAATACTCACTTGACAGAAGTAGCAATAGTTTTGTAACTACAGAATAATATAGAAATTACACAAATGAGAAATTAATATAGAAATTACTCAGAATGATGTGTTCTGTGGCTCAAGATTAATATTTCAGATATACATATGTACAGTTACTCACAAAAGTATCCGTCCACCATATACTATGTAACATATTAAATCAACATCGAATCAAGAATACGCAATTCAAATTCATATTAATATAAACCTTGATTAATATACTTTTGTTTTGGGAACATTCAATTGAAAAATTGTACACAGCTTCTTTAAAAATGTATTATCCGTGGAAGTAGCGCAGATCGTGCAAAAAAATGTTCGCCCAAACGCAAGATTTAATTCATACGAATGTAAATACAATTCCTGCTTTCATCTATTAGGTACCTGTGCATAGAATCAACTAATTTTCTGTGAAATTCGGGCTCATCGTGTTCCATTGTACTAGCAAAATTTCTTTGAGCATATCTTTATGTATATTTCTCTCTCTTACTCGGCTTCGCCCGGAATTTAGATGCTGATTTCGTGAAAAAAAACAACTTTTTATTTATTTTGGGAGAGGAACAGTCACATTCATCTGGATTAGCCAGGCATAATGGGCTAGGACACATTTCGTAACCCCAGTCGAACCATTCAAATTGTTCGAATAATTTCGAATACGAATAATTTATTCGAATAGTACGGAATATTCGAATAATTCTGAGTATTCGAATGAATCAAATATTCGAATAATTCGAGTATTCAATTATTACGGAGTATTCGAATATTCGAGGAATTCTGATTATTCGGATAATTCAAAGTGTTCGAATTTCGGATTGTACCGAATACGAATCTGAACACTTGAAAAATAAATAATTGTGAAGGCCAATATGCAAAGAATTTCACGATAAAGTGTGAATAAATATTTCATGTTCAGATTCCTATTCGGTACAATCCGAAATTTGATCACTCCGAATATTCGAATACTCCTACTTATTCGAATAATGTTCAAGTATTCGAATACTCCTAATTGTTCGAATAATATTCGAGTATTCGAATACTCCTAATTATTGGAATAATATTCGATTATTCGAATACACCTAATTATTTGAATAATATTCGAATATTTGAGTGTCAAATTCGAATTCTACTGTTATTCGAATATTCGAATACTCAGATTACTCGAATATTTGCAACAGCCCTAATTTATACCAATGCAAATTATAACGTGTAATTCTAAATTTAACATTTCTTAAATAAATAAAATATGTTATACGTATGGGAATGGGCGGATATTTTTGTGAGCACCTGTATTCACTTAGCAGAAACAACATTATTACAGTTGAAAAAGCATAGAATAAGATAAAAGTTACATGAGCACATCCCAAATGCCAGTTGATCGATTGATCACCATTAATTGAAACATTCGCCGAGCACTCAGTGGAATTGTATAATCGAGCATCGATCCCTGTCGCGGGCTCGCGCACAAGCTGTCTTCCCGGCTCTGAATTCCGCCAACTCGGTGGTCCATGGAACAAGACCCACGGTGTTTCTTTCGATAGACGTGTATAATTAAATGCGTCGCCTGACATGCAGCATAAAACAATATGAAACGAAGGGACCACACATACCGGGCCTCTGCATGGAAACCTTGGCCTTGCCTTGCATGAAAGCGTTACATAAGTTCGCCTCGCTCGGCATCGCGTGAAGATGATGATCCGCCGCCATTCCTCGGCTTTCTTCTGTCTCCCTCTTTATCCCGCCGACTGTCTCGACCTGCCTCTCCTTGCCACTTGGGCCCGGTGCTCTATCCTACGTCTTCACCGCGGTATTCCATGGGAGCCTGGAACAAAAATACGTCCATTGTTAGGGGGACGTAAACGGTGGAGATGGCTGTACCCCTCGGGAGCAGAATATATATGTATATCTCTCGTTTATGGTATTTTATGGCTGATCCTTTTGTTCTGACAGCGAGCAATATGCTCGGTCCTGGATGTCATACATCCAAGTTTAATACAGTAGGTACATATCGGGATGGGTAAAAAGTTCTCTGTATTTTCGGGAGAAGTTCGAAGACAAATTTTGTACATAAAAGCGGAGGCTATGGGTTTCTAGGTATTGAATGTGTTTCTGATTTTATTTGCGCGGATGAAGCTGGAGGAAACGTTATTATGTTATTATAGTAAATAAGTAGGTATTTGAGGAACTCTACTTTCTAATTATTGAAAATTTTAAACAGTACAAGGTACTTCGAATACCTTCTTTGTTATTATAATATAATTGAAATATTCAAGGTGTAGTAAGTATTCTAAACAAATAAAGAGTCCTTGTAGAAAACACTGTAACTGCCAAAAACCAAAGATTTTTCAGGAGAGAATAAAACTTCCAGGACTTTAAATTATTTACTAAATTTGATTTGTTTCGATTGCTAAATAGGCTTATTAAGCATTTACTCAAATGCATCACAAGTTTTTCTATTTTTTCCACGAATATACTCCAAATTCATGAAAAAGGAATTGTATTTGTAGAAAACCCTGTATGTGCCATCTCTTAGTTGTAGAGGAAATTGAATGTATCATTTATTTGAATTTGCAAGCACAGCAAGTCTGAATACTGTTTGGTGGCGTTGGTCGTACCAGCAGAGATGGGCAAAATTTTTATTTAAATAAAATTTCGAATAGCCAATAAAAGTTTAAAAAAATTTCATCATTTGTTCGTTAACCCGAATTAACTTCATTCGATACATGACGAAGAATTTTTTTAACTTCCATTCGCTACTTGAAATTTTATTTAAATAAAAATTTTGCACATTTCTGAATAACCATCGGTACCACCTTATAGCACTATTAGTAGTTGGCATCATTGGCGGAATTAATTTACAAAAAGAAATTACATTAAACTTCTAACTATAATATTACCTTTGGCACCTAGAACATTTTCCGATGAAATTATTATTTTTCAATTTTGACACTTACAGTGTTCTCTACAAGGACTCTTCAAATATACATTGAAAAGACGACGTTGTCGTTCTAAATCAACTTCTCTTTCATTTTTGTTATTTGACTCAATCTATTTAATTACGCAAAGACGAAGCTGAATGCAAGAAATTAAAAAATGCTGCAAAATGTAACAAACACTACTGTTGCTCAAGACACAAGTAGTATGTAACTGTTACTTCCTAGTAACGCGTAATTATATAAAATAGATATAAAACAGAAGTTAAAATTCTTATTCTTATCACGAAGTGAAAGAATATTACAATATCGCATTTCTGTAATGTCATTTAAAATATTCAATTTCCCAATCAAATCCCATTCGCTCAAGTTCCTCCAACGATCCTACAAATCACTTAATTTCCATAACATTCCCAATATCACGCAGCAGAAGATGTTCCACCCCCATTACAGTACCGTTGGTCGATCATCCAGCGCCGATAAACGTCGAAATAACAGCGCGCTTATTCTCCGTAAATCACGAAAGCGCGATAAAGATCCAGAATCCCGTAAACACACGCACCTCTCTTAACGGAGACATTAACTCGGCACGAACCAGGTAGGAATTAACGAACGACACCCCCGGCAACAACCTGAGAAACAGTTGTTACCACGAAACGAGCCGCCTCTTCTCTCCCCGTCAATTTGGACGCACGCATTACGCCGTGTTCGGCTGCTTATTTCCACGATGCTCCGTTAAAATCACAGGCCTGCCTGCAGCTCGGCAGCGCGCAATTAAAATCTGAGATGCAATTAAGGCTTTTCCTCTCATCAAGATGAGGCATGTTATTTCTGCGTGTCATTCCGGTCAAAGACATGCGTACTTTACCTTGCGATGTCCGTTGACCCTCGCGGTGAACACACTCGCCATTGTTCCTCAGCTCGCTGCGCATCCTTCTGCCACTGTTGATAATTCCAATATGTATCCTTAACCCTTTCCCCACTAAGGGCGACTACGGTCACCCACTGTTGAGCGCTCGTTGCACATTAACAAACTTCTGCAAGTGTTTCTTACAAGGAAACGCTCGCAACAGCAAAATTCTGATTTTAATAAAACTTCGGGTAAATGTTGATCACATTGGAGCATGCAAGGAGCATTCTTTTCTGTGGAAATTCACTCTGAAGTTGTTCTGAAGTCACATTAAATTTATCACGTTTTTTCATTTTCTTAATATAACTTTGCTGTTTTTTTTTTGTTTTTTTTTTTGTTTTTTTTGGTAGTGTGGTAGAGTGTGCTAAAACTGATAATTCTTATATTTCAAGTTTTGTTCTACCTAGCACCGTTGCAAAGTCATACAACGCCCACTGGGGTTGAGAAAAGGTTAAAGGAATATCGTCCCTTTCCCCTTTGTCTACATTGATCGTTTCATATTCATGTTACGAGGCGATCGTATACTCCTAAGAAACGCGCGTCCTGAGCAACGGGCGTGCAAAATCGCGGCATCCTCTGCGTGGATGTTATCCTTGATCCTCGCGCGTCTGCAATCTGCATCCATCTGGAGATGCCTCGATATCTGATTCACGGGCGACAATGTCACCGACCTTGAAGGGGAAGTACGATCGACCTCAAGGTGTCACGATGTGGCAGCTTATTGAAGTAGTATGTAATATTTGTCTGGTTGGCGGGCAAGCGAGTACAAGTCAGAGTTCTTACTCGTGAACTGCAAAATAAGTTTTCTTATCAAATGATACATCTAATTGAAAGAAGTAACTTTTGTCCTGAAACTTTTTTTCTATCTCTTACAGTTCGCGAGTTATAACACAAAATCGGAAAATAGCCGAATTTTCAGGGATTAATTTTACCTCCTTCGAGTGAATTTGTTGTAATCAGGATGAAATCCCCTACATACTCACAGTCTCAGATTTTTTTTGCAGCAACATTGTGGAAACGTTGCTGCAACGTTGCCGTAACGTTGCAGAAATGTTGCAGGAACGTCGCCGCGCAATATTGCACCGCAACATTGATGCAACGTTGCAGTAATAATTCTATGTCCGCCCCGTGCAATGTTGCACGGCAACGTCGCAGCAACGTTACAGCAACATTGCGCTGCAACCATGCGACATAACAAGGTTGCTGCAACGTTCCTGCAACGTTGCCGCAACGAAGTTTGCTGTATAGGTTAGAATATTTAAGGTGCTATGTAAGATTTGATGAATTTTCGACGTGAATGCTGGTAACATATATGTTAAAAGAAACATTTGTTTTTAACTTCACTTCGGTATCACAGCAAAATTTTACTTATACTCGCTTGCCCGCCCACCAGAGATTTATTTAGAAGAGAATACTCTTTAGTTACAACGAAGCGTATAAGTAAGAGGCAATCTGTGAAAATAACATTAAAACGAAGAAAGAAAAGAATTAAAACAAAAAACACAGTGTGTCGTTTCGCGGCATGGATACAAGAGAAATAGAACATGTAATAAGATATACACACAAAATGGGATATACAGATAAGGTATAGGTACTATGTAGAAATTACCTACATACTAAAAGAAAGGAAAAATAATAGTAAGAAGAGGCGAGAACTAGCTTTGATCGGTACTGTACGCTGGTCGGCACTGCACGACTCTCCCCTATGCCGTGGAATATCTACGCCCACAATTTGAACCAAATCAATGACCCCAACCTCCTGCACCCGGTTTTTACCTAATTCTTCAGGCGTCAACCAGATTCAGCGCCATAAAACGTGACAACTCTCCATAGAAAACGTTACCTAAATATACATATATTCTATTATTGAAATATAATCAGTCTACCACGTTTTTCGCATGGAATTTCAATAGATTCTTAAGGACAAGTTATGAATCTATAATGGCGGACGCGAAAGGGCTTGGCTATGATTTAAGGACACCATCGACACGCGATTCTCGGCAACGATGACCGTGTTCCCGATGGTAATTTATAAAGGTCCCGCGACGCAGGATTCCCCTGTGCAGAAGGCACCAGTGGAGAATACAGAAGGGAGGCTGTGATCCTCGTCCTTTTGTCGATGCCAGGAGGCCACGGGAATAAGCGTCCCAGACAAATCGCTATCAGCCCTGGCATTGCGCGAGAGTAATGACTATAATCCCCAGGCTGATTTTTCATCTTTGTCACAATGTAAACGGGGGATATTGTTCCAAAGGATGTCGTGGACAAGTTCCGCGTTGGGAGATAAAAGTGCACGCTGCGCGCATCAATAACGCTGTTGCGATGCAACATTCTTGCACTTCGTGAAAGGGGAGGCTTTTTTTAATGAAAAAAAGTCTTTTGTTGCACTACTTTGCTGGTACAACGTGAATGGTACCTCTACATATGTTCTACTTCTTTTATTTCAAAATACTTCGTCAAATTATTTAATGCACTTGAAGCTTCATTTCTGCTCGTATGAATAAGGAATGTTACCTTGTAGACTCTATTTAAAATTTTACCTCATCGTAGACTCTATTTAAAATTTCAATGGATGTCCAGATAAGAGCATTCAACTTTAATCTCATATGAAATTCACGAAGCACTATCGTGTTTGTTATATTTCCTCTGATTACCTGACAAATGACAAAAGGTTTGGAATTTTTAAGTATAATACAGTAGACAACGAATGCCACTCTTCCTCCAAAAACGTACTCGAATCCCTCCTTTATCAAGGATTCTCGAAAGAACTCCTGAAGTGAACGTCCCAACGAGGACCGCGATTAAAATATTAAAATGATGATAACAATGCTGTCGTTCATCTCCTTCCTGTTCCCCCCTCTTGCCCACCCGTTACGTCGACAATATTTCAGCCTTACGTTGTTTGCCTCAGCCCCAACTGGTCCCAGCGTCATCGTCGGCGCTTCTTCCGCGTGGCCACTTCTCCCAGTCATTATTCCCCTTTTTTCTGCTCCTCGGCAATTAGGAAACTGGAGTGACGCCAACGTTAAGCACCCCGTAAACTATTATATTAACCAACTACCTGCCAAAAGGTACATCACTTGCTACAGTATCTCAGTTTTATCGCTGCGCAAAAGGCTCGTGAAAAAGTCAGCGTCGCAACTGGGCACCTCTCGTTGTAAATCGAAGGTGGCACTGACCTAGCTGGCAGCTAGGACCCACCAGAGGTGGACCGTTTCACGACTCTCCTGCTCGCTGGCAGGTACTGTTATTTCACTGGCATACTTCGGCTGGAATACCAAATGAATTCTGCCAGAGAGAGAGATGCTAGTGGCGGCGAGGAGGAACACGATGATGCATCACGAATTCCATCTAGAACTAGATACCATGGTTCCACTCAAGGCTGAGCGCCTCGTAACGTCGTCAGAATTCTTCTTCGAGGCAACATATCAAATTTCGAACGTGTGACATTTTAAATTTTATGGATTTTACATTTTAAATTTTATGGATTTTACGTTTAAAATTTTATGGATTTTACATTTTAAATTTTATGGATTTTACATTTTAACTTTTATGGATTTTACATTTTAAATTTTATGGATTTCACATTTTAAATTTTATTAATAACGTACTGAACATATGGGATCACTGATTATAATTTTGGGAAATTATAGAATTTAATGTTTGCTTTCTAGATCTACTTGCAAAAACAAATATAGTGGTAAACTAGTGTCAATTTAAAATTAGAAAAAATAGTGGATTATAATTAAACTACCACTGTAACTTAAATACAATTTCGTTCTTTCGCACGAGCATATAGCGAGGGACTGGAAAAGCTAATGCTTTGAACACCACTCCAACGCGAAATTTTGAATAGTACGTCCTGTGCATTTACCACATTGTTATTAAACTGGTGCAAAATTCGTTTGCTTTATCTAGCCAAAGTCTTTATTAATATTAAAAATATGTTACAAGCTTTTTTAGTCCAAGTAGTTTCCATGGCGATCTATCGCCTTCATCCACATTTTGTAGGTGTCGTAAAAAAAGACATTTCCGTACACCTAATATCACCTAACAATGAGCGAACGAACTTTTGCACCGGTCTAATAAAACTCCAAATCAAAGCAACTAAAGGAAAAACAGAGAGCTTGCAATAAAACAGAAAATACACTATATTCCTCCATAACAACGACACAAAAATCACGTGCATCACGATGTGCGCTATCTATATACAAACTTTGAGCCAAATTCGATACTAGTGCCTAATGCACCTCTTTATAAGCTCATCTGTGACAGCCCGAAAAAATAGGTAATCTTCGCATGCAAATTAGACAAACCAATCAACCGATTAAGTTGCGGTTTAGCACTTGATTTTGGCATATTGTAAAGCATTAAAAACCATTATAAAAATTAAGAAAATATATATAGATATATGTCACGAGGTGGCTCCGAACTGATGGTCTTTCTTAAACGGTGTACCTCCTAACTCAAATTTGGATTGTCTAAAACAAAAAGATAAAAGTTGTCTATTAAGTATAATGTTATGCCTAAGCATTAACAGACCCGTTTTTTAATATTTTGAAAATTCACTGAATAACAGCGTGTTGAAGAAAAGGATGCGGATTTTCGCGACGATTTGTCTGTAACTCCCTTAAAAAAAAGGAATTTTCAAAAGTGGTCCGTTAATGCTTAGAGAATGTAGCAACAAAGATGCCTGCAAAATTTGGTCACAATTGCATCAATACAGATTGAAAAATCATGTACACTGTTTTGAAAGGCATCGTTTGGCGCGCAGACATTCGAGTGTGCGTTCGACTCTGTATCTCCAAAATTAACAATAAGCTATATTTATATTTCAAACCTTTTGCATATTGTAAAGCATTCTAGAGATTTCAAACTATATTTCGACCGTTTTACAGTAGTCTAACCCCTTAAAACGTGTCAGGAATGCTTTATGAGGGCCAGGAAATGATCGCACAATTAATGGAGTACTGTTACACGTTATCTGTAATAGAGCTATCTTGCATGCTCGCCCGCATAGAAAATTCTAGGTCACATGGTTGGTACCTTACAAAATTGCGATAAATGGAACTGTTGCGTCACTGAATCCTGTTGTGCCTGTAACTGTGCTTGTACACTAAGGATCAAAAGTCTGAGCACATTCACACTGTCTGCATTTTCTGCGTAAATTTGAAAGGAAGCATAAGGTTCCTTAACGAGATTTTAATTCTGGGGTGTACCTATGGGGAAGAAAATTCATGGAAGTCGGAAAATTATGGGACAGATTATTTGGAACGTTAGAGAAATTCAAAACTCTACTTACAAGGAGAGTATTTTAGGTGTCCGCCTCCGATCATTTTGATTTTTGGATATGTTATAGAGGAACGAAAAATAAGAAATACGTGTTTTTTTATTTTTCCCCGTTTTCATATTTGGGGGGGTGAAAACTGCGTTCAAAGTTAGGGTTGAAAAATCATTTTTGTGGAAAAAATTGACTTTTTGAAAATCTGGTGAGTCAGTCATATTTCGCATTCAAAGACACAAAATTCGTCCATTGACACTATTCCCCTATCTCTAATAGTTCTCGAGATATTCCACAAAAATGATTTTTCAACCCTAACTTTGAACGCAGTTTTCACCCCCCAAATATGAAAACGGGGAAAAATAAAAAAACACGTATTTCTTATTTTTCGGTCCTCTATAACATATCCAAAAATTGAAATGATCGGAGGCGGACACCTAAAATACTCTCCTTGTTAGTTACTTTTAACAATGAGATATACTACAAAAATTCCTTTTTGACGTTTTGCTTCGAGAAACCAGAAAACATACTAAAATAACTCTGTATTTTTATAATGAAAATGTTACGTGAAAACGAAAATGTCAAAGCCACAGAAAATAAATAATAGAAAATGTGTTCTGTTTTTGCGTGCAACCTTCAGCACTTTTGCCTCAATTTTACCACACGAAAACAAAGCCTATCACTTTCTCTCTGATTAACACATACGCCCAAATTTTTTTCTCCACGCAAAATAACGCTCCAAGTGCCCTCACTGAAGTCTCACAGAGTGTATTCCTCTTTTTGTATTCTTCGTCGCGAGTTCTTTCTTTAAGTAGGATTTATTATTCGAATTCTGCACACGTGCAGTTTCGATTATTTATCCAATTATTTATACGCACGCAAAAAGGAGGAACGATCACGAAGGCATCTACAAGATGGTATTCGAGGGTGTGCACGGAATCTTTGCCAATTTTCCACGCGAATCGCCACGGAATCAGCGAGTGGCCTCGAACACTGAAATTGGCACTGATCGTTACGCAGGTATGCGGTCACGATCTTGATCTTGCTGCACACGCGATGCCTGATCGTCCATTCACGCTGGATCGTAGGCGAATGTGTATCGTGCCGGCTTACAGTATACCGCTAGCGAGTTATTTTCGTTTGTAGTAGGCGTGCATGTATGCCAAACGAGAGAAGAAAGTAAAAAAGAAGCAGAAAAAGGAAAGAAGAATAACGCAATTAACGTGGGTAACTGCTAAACATAACAGGATAAAAACATAAACAGTATTTATAATATTTAACAATGATATTTTATGTAAGTGTGAATTCAAAATTTTCTTTCCATGAAATAAGTGTAAAAAAATTAAATTCATTATTCTACTTAAAAAATGTTCCAAAATTAAATCCTTCGAATAAAATCCGGATGAAAAAGGAACACCACACAAACAAAATAAAGAAATAATTATAACCAACCTCTTTAAAGGATAAATGTAAAATATACCATCATAATTTCGGATATCTTGATTATTATTTATACAATGAATAAACTCACCTATACATAAAAATATTAGAGACTTAAATAATGAATGAATATTTAAATGAATAAAGTTAAATTATATAAACCGAAATATATAATTATTATTATACATCCTAATTATGTTAATGTTGATAAAGCAATAATCTTTTGTAAATCAAATTCATAATTAGCAATTAAACCAGATATTATTATTGTATAAACAGATACAAAAATTAATAACTTTAAATAAAAATTCCCGCAGGTACCAACATTGAGAAATGAACTAATGAAGGTACAGGAGTAGAAGCCGTTATATTTTCACTTCAATCTATATTGAATACATAAATTTAATAAATTTTATATTATATCTTTTAAATAAATCTATAAATTTTCTAGATTTCACATTTATAAATCTCGATGAATATAATTTCAAAAACAGGCAAGAATATTAAATTATGCTATGTTTACTTTCCAAAAGAAGAGAAATCGACGTTTACAGGATATTATTTAGTCGGTACTCTAAAAAAGCCAAAATAATTATATTAACCGTCTTGAATTAACCACTCTTTGGGTCTCCATCGAAGCTTCGAATGACATTGTACGATAGACTCCGACCCGACCGTAATGAGATTCCATCGTTAATGAGGTAAGAAGCGCATCGAATGAGAAATATAAAGCCAACTGGCGACCTTCCTTTTTGTCTAGCCAGTGACCACTATAATGGCAGACAGTTAGGTTCAACGGACCCGGATTATGAGTCTGTGACTCTGCATATGTATCTGGACGCTGTACAGTCTTCGCAAACTCACCTCCAACGGACATTACCCGCCGAGGCTCAATTATATTCGATGAATCGATGTCAGTTTATGATGATTGGAACATCGGAGATTGTACCAACAATGATCTAGGATCCGTGATCACGCACCTACAGTACCAACCATAATTAATCGAACTGCTCAGCCTATTAAGAGAAACTAGGATTGTACAGAGCGTGCAATATATGGTGGGCAAAATCGACTGGGAGGTGATCCTTCATGGGACATAGAATTGAAAATGTGGGACACATCGTTTCGATCGGTGGCATGGGAATACGAGAAGTTGGAATATAGCATCGTGTAATTACTCACCGGTCTGTATTTTCGAGTAACTAGTCCGGGCGTGCACGTATTCAGCATTCTCTAACGGATGCATACCAAGCCACTGAAAAGTTCTCAGCGATACGTCGAGCAACGTGATACGTATGATTACACCGTTTTCCTCTCTATTACCCTTGTTTATCTTCTGCCTAACAAGCGGGATTAAAATGGCTCACTGCCGTGTAAAGTGGGGAGTACAGAACTCGGGAACGCACTCGCGTGTGAACGTGGTTATAAATGTCACTAAAGAATCATGGCTACTTTTCGCGGAAGACTGCAACGACGGGTGGTGGGAAATTAAGGAAGCAATGGTGCGATTTGTAGGAAGGCTGGAAGGTGTGTATGGGAGGATCTTGAGTGCCAGTAACTTGGCAGTAATGCCTCGACACTAGATCCCCCGCAAAACCCCGAAACTAGTCATCCTTGCAGAGTGAAGAAGGCCCATAGCTTTACCCACTCTTCCATCTTCTGACTTTGGCGATGCCACAATTGCTTGGTATGCCTATAAGTATGACAGGTAGTAGTGCGCTTTCCAAATGTGCATGCCCAAGGGAAAGAGTGCGCCGCAACGCGCGTTCTGTGGCGCTGGTAAGGACTAGATTCGAGGTTTGACAGGGGATCTAGTATCGAAGCATTACTGTTAAGTGACCCGCAATCAAACTCCTTTATTTTCTGCCCTCCCCACTACTACCCTTAGCCCGTTTTTAGTATACCACCTCTTCATTTTCCCGAAAAAAAATTGGCCCCTCGGAACGTTTGCCACCTGGGCCTTTTTCCTTAAATCTGCCACTGGTGAGAGTGGGTGGGATATGAAGAACTTGGAGGGTGGAATATGAAACTTTTTTATTCCACCCTCCAAGTTCTTCATATCCCACCCACTCTCACCAGTGGCGGATTTAAGGAAAAAGGCCCAGGTGCCAAACGTTCAGAGGGGCCCATTTTTTTCGAGAAAATGAAGAGGTAGTTTACTAAAAGCGGGCCCAGGGTAGTAGTACTGAAAGAAAAATGTAGTTTGGATAAAATCAAATTTTTTTAAGTATGGGACCCTAGGAGACCTTCTGGAGGGGCCCATTTTTCCAGAAGAATGAAGAAGTAATTTACTAAAAACGGTCTTAGTAGTACAGAAAAATATAGTTTGAATAAAATCATAATTTTTTTTAAGGATGAGGCCCTGGGGGCCTTCTAGGCAGGGGCCCAAGCGGCAACTGCTCATTGGCCGCCCTGTTAAATCCGCCACTGCCTCTCACAGTGGCAGATTAAACGGACAGCCGTTGAACAGTTGCGCCTGGGTCCCTGCGCAGAAGGGCCCCAGGGCCCCAGGGCCCCATCTTGAAAAAAATTATGATTTTATCCAAACACTATTTTTTCCTGCACTACTATACTTGGCCCATTATTAATAAACTACCTCTTCATTTTCCCGAAAAAAAATGGGCCCCTCGGAACGTTTGCCACCTGGGCCTTTTTCCTTAAATCCGCCACTGCCCTCTTATAAGTCCCTTTACCTCCCATCCCTCCTCTTAACTCCTCCTGTAAACCTCACTATTCTCTGGCACACGTACCACGTATCTTTCTCGAGAATTCTTTTGTTCCTCTACACATGGTTCGGCGCACCTATAACTATAGCCAGGATACTGGCGGTGCCCGCCGTGGAACTTTCCAGCACCGCTCGGAAATCCTGGACCCAAGCAGCGGGGTCCTGGGAGTCCCAGAAGGTCAATCCGGCGTGGTACATCACGACCCTGCGCTGCCTTCCGCCTCGTGGTAAATCAAGAAGAGGCGGAGATCCCGTGCCGCCTCTCTGCTTTACTTAGAGACACCACTAACTCAAAGCAAAACGGTTATAAGCTACCCTGGACAGCCGTGCCACGGTTGGCGAGATTGTATTGTACGCTGAAGCGCACTCTACATCCATCCTTCGCCTCCCATTAGACTCGATGCACCGGGGTCAAGAGGAACTTACGTAACCGACGTCTTATTACTGGACGTGGACCTCGTTACGTGATCGTTACCTTCGACGCGCGTTGACCTCTTAAGGGGGTAGGTTACCCTCGATACCCCTAAAACAGGCCTTTTTTCAAACGCAAATTGTAAAGTGATGAATAACAGTGGAGAGAAAGTTTTCTTCTAGTTTTAATCATTATTCTACCGCAAAAACGTAAAGGCGTGTACACGATGCACCGTTTGATGGTGAACATAAAATCTCGAAAATCGCTCCAATGATTTGGATGAAAATTTAATGGGAGATGCAGAAAACCATTCCCTGCGATGTGTCCGGAGCAGAATTACGAGATAAATTTTTAAAGAAAGATACAAAATATTTTTCATACAAGAAATCGATAAAATCGTATTTTTCAACATAAAAATTGTATTATTTTTTTTCGAAACATTGCGACTTAAATCCCCACATTTGTTATTGAGGCAGTCAGAACAACAACGGACTAACACGTTTTTTTTTTTAATTGAATTAGTAGCAATAATGTATTCCAATAGGCTACTAACCATATAAAATAGGGAAAAAAAATTTTTTAATGTGGGTTGGTTCGTTGTTGCTCTGACTGCCTCAATTATATTTTGGTAATATGAAAAATACAATTCTATACAGTATACAGCAAGGAATAACAAATAGTTAACAAAAAAACATTAAAATCCGTACAAGAATTCCTGAAAAAAAAAATCATGAAAATAGCCCCTCTTGTTCGACCGACAAAGTAGAATGCACCCTTAATTTTCCTGAGTTTTAAATAATTTTCGCATAATTTCAATCCGATAGTGGAATATGGCAATGAGTAGCTCCCCGAAATTGCTAGTAAAAAGGTTGAGAACCAAACAGTCCCAAACCTGAGACCACCATACAAAAATCTTTAGAAAAGATGCTGTAAAACCTCCAGTGTTAATAGTTTTTCAGGAAGACACTTGGATTATTTAAAGTGCTATGCATGATCAGGTGTTACATTTTACATGTGAAAGTTGATAACATATATGTGCCGGTGATTATGAAAGTTGTGTAGGTAAGTCAAAGATTGAAAAGAATTGAATTTGTCACTTATTTTGCAATGTAAGATGATGCAACACAAAATAAGTGATAAATTCAATTTTTTTAGATTTTTGACTTACACCACTTTTGAAACTATTATTTTTAACTTCGATACGCAAAAAAAAAACTGTTCAAGCTTCAGGTAAAATTCGACTGATACTCGTTTGCCCGCCCACCAAAGATGTATCCCCTGAATTTCCACGAAATCGGAAGGGAAGCGTCGGCGCGTGCCACGCGTCTGCGCAGACACACGAAAATTTCAGCGATCACCTTGGGACCGTTAACAAAACGGAGCAGCTCGACTGAAATAACTCGCCCGTAAGAGTTCACTTTCCTCCTCAATGAAATCAGGACTCACGACATTCTGAGAGGCGAGGCAGAATGAGACGCGTGCAAAAAGAAGTAGCGCGTGTGCCGTTCCCGTGGGCCCCCGATGACAATACACGTTCCCCGCCCAATCGTGAAAAACCTGTACACCTTTCTCGATTTACATTCGTTTCGAAGAAACGGGGATCGCGGCCAGATACAAAGTTTACCACCTCGAGGAAGGTCCTGCGCGTAAACGCTGAACGTCCTACGTGATCCTCGACGGAGGCACGTAGATGGAAATTCCGAATCGTTCCCAGCATTCGAGGATCACATGCGTACTTCCGGCCTCCTCTTTCGGTGGAGCTGTATCCGGTCGGACAACCTTACTGGCTGACAATCGTAGGTACTCCGCAGGATGTTCCTTAGACTTCCGCGGGACGCAGAAAAATGTATAGCGTTCGAAGTATTCGTTGGCACTTCGACTAATGTGTAGCATGCATAAGATTACGTGGAATATTAACTTACAAGGGAAGATCCCCAATCCAGAAATTCAAAAAATTATGAAACTTGGGGGATATGTAAAGGATGTTCTCCTGCGCACAGCGCAATTTTGTTTGCTGCCCAAATTCACTCTAGAGGGGTAAAATTGACCCCTGAAAATTTTCCGATTTTGTGTTATCACTCGAGAACTGTAAGAGATAGAAAAAAGTTTCCTGGAACAAGTTACTTCTTTTAATTAGGGTTATTATTTGGTAACTTACAGTGCTTATTGTTCTTAGAGTTCGCGAGTTATAAAACAATATCGGAAAATAGACGGATCTTCGGGGGTTAATTTCACCCCCGTAGAGTGAACAAACTTAAACGTTAGACTTTTAAGATATGTAGAGGATGTATCTATAGGTATGTATTACCCATTTTTTTTGCTCCCCAAATTCACGCTGAGGGGGTGAAATTAATTAATAAACCCCTGAAAATCCAGCTATTTTCCGATTTTGTGTTATAACTCGCCTAAGTATCACTTTTACAAACTGACCAACTTCGAATTTTGCACACTTTTAGTTTATACCTAATATTCCTCAGAACACGAGCCTAAATATTTAACCACATTATTAATTTTAACCACTTTTTTTAAACCAATAATACACAGATTTTTTGCGAAAACCACACATAACGGTTTGAAGCGCCGCCATTATTAAAATATGCAATCTTTTTACACCATATTAGGTTCATATTCTCACGATTGTCAAATAAATTGAAAAAAAATTGTATTCGTCGGTTTCACATAACTTATTGCACCTCAAGAAAAAAACCTATTTAAGATACTGCTCTATTACTTTTGTATTTCTAATAATTTTACTGTCATAAAAAAGTGCTTTACTTGTTATAATGTTAAATAAAGTATCCTTAAAGTTCCAAAAGAATTAGCGCATTAGTATCTTTGCCAACATTCCTAAAAATTGATAAAAAAATAAGCCTGTTGTATTCCGTCAAGAAGTAGTATTAATAGTATTCAGAAATAACAGATGTGCTTACTTAACAACGAAAAAAAAATCAAGTACCTAAGTAGTAGAAGAGATAGTAGAAGAGGAAGATCAGATATGGAGCCTGGACACTTGTACGCCTTTTCAACCTGTAACACAAGTATCGAGTACCTACTGTATTCCCACCTGGACGGTCAATAAAATTGATTTTTGCACATTACACTATCTTAAACCTCACTTCGAAAAAATGTTGCCAAAAGTTCATTTCAGAATTCGATAAAGTAAAAAAGCTACAGAAATTTGAAGTTTCGATAAAGCAAGATTTAACGTGCTCGAGGTTTCATAGTAACAAACATTATTATAAACGACAAAAATATCGAAGCAGGAGAAAGTTCAAATTCCTCAGTTATCTAACTTATTTTACCTACGCCAAATGGCAAGACCTAGTTAATTACACGTCATCCCTGAACATCTAAGGAGGGAATAATTCGGAGGGAAAATTTGCCGTATTAAATTTCGAAATGATAAAATATCTATAATGATATAAGGTTCGTTAAGGGTAATATTCCCGTGAAAGTGTACATTCGCTGATACTGAAAGTTACGACAAGCCAGATATAATGGCGAAGTGGTTGTGATCGAACAGCAGAAAAATTAGAAGGCTCTCGAGGGTGTCTTCCTCGAGGAGTCTCCAGGCGCGGATATTATCAGCTCGGCCGTTCCCAGTCCTTCGTGGCTAGAATGGTGATGATTACATGGTCGTGGGCCTGGGGATGAGGTTACAAGGGAAATCGTTGCTGGACAGAAGGGCTAACAACGAGCATAGCAATTACAAGAGCGTCGAAGTGATCGCAATCTTTTGAGGAAGAACATTCTATAAATGTTCTGAAACTTTAGACTTGAAACTTGAAGCGTCTGACGGTGAATAAAAGTGAGATATTAACATAGAACATAGAAAATAGCTGTATTTTAATTATGTATTTTTATTATCTCCTCAATGATTGCTTTGGAAATTCAGAATTTGCTCTAAAATTTAGTTGAAATAGAGTAAACCAACCAGTAATTGACCGCAAACCAGTGAATGACCATTAGGCAAAGAAATGTAAATTATAAATTTAAAAATATTATATGTTTATAAATGGAGTGTAGTTGCACTTTTAATATCTCATATTTTTAGTTACGCGTATTAAGCAAACATTAATATGTACAATTCTTATTAAAAGTATGCGGTCATTTACTGGGCTTCTACACGTTTTGCATTTTACAATCGCTTTTTTAAAAATTACCATGAGAATAAGTAATTATTTTTATAGAAATTTTAAGAAAAATAAATTTAAATGCAATTTCCACAGTTGTTTTGTTGTTATACATAAATATATTCAAGTATTAATCCCAAAGGTCCATAAATTCAACAATTCGGTCATTCACTGGTTGGTTTACCCTAGTAAGGGGAAATAAAAATTAATAAAATATGTCAATACTGTTACTAACTTCGTGGCTGTTATTAATTTAATTAAAATTATTTATAAATATCAGTTCAACCACTCAGTACTATATATTTGTTACGTTCACTAATCATTAAATATCTTTTTAGTATAACGTTATTAAATTAACGTTAATTTGTAATCAGATATGTGGCAGAAACGATTCACGCCTCCCATGCATTCTAAACTCAAAAAGGAAGATGCTAGATCGCATACTAACTTCCTTCAGCCACCTACAATGGAGTCTGGTTTCCTAATGAGGCTAAAATTATTTAACCCCGGCCCGTGACTAGCGATTATAATTAATTCCTGCCCCTCCAGCGAAATTTGCTGACTGCCATGAATTCTCAACATAACAAATTTGCTATTCAAATATTATGAGTCCGAATTAATCGCAATTTGCACCACTGTATTGCGGGGAAAAATACAATTTTGAAGATAAAGGAGTAAAGATTGTAAGATGTCAAGCTGTAAAGAAGTAATGTAAGTCTAGAGATGTAAAGAAAATCTAAAACTGTACAGGAACTCTGAGGATGTAAGCAAAATCTGAAGGTGCAAAGAAAGCCTGAAGATGCAAGCAAGCAATTCCAGAAAACGCGGAATATAAAGACATAAATCTTTGTCAGAGAAGTATGGATTCGCTACTTCAAACGACTATTTGCAACTCACCCAGTCTATATTTATACCGAGTTCGTAATGGGTCTTCGAACGAGTATGTTAACGGAAAAATGCCAAGTCTCGGTCGGTCTGCTTTTTGCTGTCGGTTTGCTTTTCCTCTTTGCAGAAGATCCGCCCAGCTGCAGATAAAGGGAGAACGCGAGCGCAGACGCGAAACATTTAATGGAGCAGGCGCCACGTAATATATTGCAATCAGATGGAACAATAATGCGCGAAATAGCGCAGCAAATTGTCCTTATCTAAAGTGTAAATTAAAGACAAAATTGAACTAAGTATCCTAAATTCCTTTCCTCAATTCTATCATCAAAGCCACGCACTCTTCCCCAAAATCTCACTATTTTCGTAACAATACGATAATAATAGAAGCTGATTAGAAATTCATAGTGCAAACTTTGCAGAGGACTGGCATTTATCAAAGCCAACAAAGAAAATATTAGTGAACGCTGGTTCGAAGATAAAACACGTTTGTATTATAAAATCAGAGTACTTTTATTCAGTCGCTTAAGTAAGTACTTACTTTTAGTCGTCATAGGAGGTCCTCAGAGTGTCTTCCGCCCATCCGGATGCTCCGGGTGGAGCATTCACGAAGGCTTAAAAGCATCAGGTTTTTTCTTTCTTCCTCGTCAACAGTTCCAACTTGTCCTCTTAATTCGTTGGAAACGTGAATCAGGACTGCAGATTGTCACCAATGCTCTCAGACCAAGCCAGACTATCTCAGCTATCAGAAGCTCAAACTATCATTATAAATCCCAATTATCAGAAGCTCAAGGAGGTGAACAATTAAAACACCATTTACAGTATTCATACATCTTACAAGGAGAGTATTTTAGGTGTCCGCCTCCGATCATTTCGATTTTTGGATATGTTATACAGGACCGAAAAATAAGAAATACGTGTTTTTTTATTTTTCCCCGTTTTCATATTTGGGGGGTGAAAACTGCGTTCAAAGTTAGGGTTGAAAAATCATTTTTGTGGAATATCTCGAGAACTATTAGAGATAGGGGAATAATGTCAATGGACGAATTTTGTGTCTTTGAATGCGAAATATGACTGACTCACCAGATTTTCAAAAAGTCAATTTTTTCCACAAAAATGATTTTTCAACCCTAACTTTGAACGCAGTTTTCACCCCCCCCCCCCCCCAAATATGAAAACGGGGAAAAATAAAAAAACACGTATTTCTTATTTTTCGGTCCTCTATAACATATCCAAAAATCGAAATGATCGGAGGCGGACACCTAAAATACTCTCCTTGTTAGAAATAAAAATCAGATTCCAAATATGCACCCTCTCTACCCTAATTCACCTCCAGAAAAATACTCTTCAATCTCCACAACTATTGACACTTGCTGTTCAAATTCCTATGTTCTACCACCATAGAAAATTCGGAATAGGCTTCACAACCAGTACCTACAATACTCGATACACAAATGTGGCATGCAAAATGGAGAAACATATGCTGCACCGAATCCCTCGAGCTGGCTCGCACAATTTCGAAATAATTAGCGTCCGCGCTGACGTTAACTGCCACGCGGCTGCAGGCTACCTGCAATTGTCGATGCTCCCTGGTATCTTAACGCGGCTTATCCTGAATCGCTCATTCCGCGGCGAGACGGGCCTGTTCCAAGAATAAAAGGGGACGTGAGGGTCCGCCGACCGATTCCTCTCCCAGCGGATCCCTTTCTGGAGGGGGCGTCGAACGATCTAACAAGGGCGCCGAGTAAAGTGTTACCAGATTTTAGCGAAACCTCTTCGAAAAGTATTTGATTCCTGCTTAGCCTTTTGCCTAAATAGGCAATGGTTCACGAAATATTTAGGGAGACAGATGGCGTAGTAAAAGTTCACATAGTTCTGTGGTAATTAGAACAAAGCAATGCGAGAAAATAATGTAAGAATATCGAAACCAAAGATGGGCAAAATCTTTATTTAAATAAAATTTCAAATATCAAACGAAAGTTAAAAAAATTATTCGTAAAGTGTCGAATAAAGTTAACTCGGGTTAACGAAAAAACGATGAATTTTTTTTTCAACTTTTATTTGTTATTCGAAATTTTATTTAAATAAAAATTTTGCCCAACTCTGATCGAAACCCAACTTCCGATCTGTATTTTCAGTTTGGAAGAAGCTTGAAGGAACGAGTGCTCTATAGAGTAGCCTGTGGGGCACAATATTTATTGTTAAATATCTCGTAAACTATCGAATGTTTACGCGAAAGGCTAAGCGTAGGTGAAATATTTTTTGCTTCTTTATTTGCTTGCGAAGTTACGGTGAAATCGGTGCGCAACGATCCATGTGGTCCCCTTTTTAAGCTCGGCACTGGGCGCCCGTCGCAGCCTGTATCTGCCTGGCGAACGTACGTGTATATACGTATGTACACGCTTCTAAGGAGTCTCATTAAGCGAGACAAGGACGAAAGGCGCGGCGGCGTCCTTGAGGGATCTTTGCACTCGTGGTCGCATCTTCGCAGCGCGTTTTCATCGTGCCGACCCATCGAAGGCCGCGAAATGGCTCCGCCCAGGTCATGGTCCACGCACCTGCGTGCAGATTGCACCTGATGCACACTTTTCTCCTCCTTTCCATCGATGCCCCAACATTGTGGGCACTCGAAAAAGGTAGTGAAATCTCTTAGCTATGCGAGTCTTTGCAGCGAAACCTGGCAGCAGAGATGCTTCCTAGGCGCATGCTCGAAGAGACGGTGGCTGCGCGTGGAGAGACCTGATTAGATTTGAGGTTAGGTGAGCTAGTATCGCGACTGCTGGGTGTCTGGTAGCGGAAGATATTATATAGATTCAGCTGTTTTTGGATAGTCTTGCTATCAAGGAAAATTAGGGGGAAAAAAATTAGAAAATCATGCAATTTTCATGAAATCGCCCCTTAAAAAATTTTCTTTTTCGAAGAATATCTCGAGAACGGTGAGAGATATTGAATTGAAGTTTAAACAAAAGTTGCATATTTTTTTGACATCTACAAAACTGTGTAACCGTAATTATCAAATTAATGATTGGTGGTGGGGGTGACTTGAAAAGGATTGGATTTTTGGATTTGGATTTTTCGATAATTATTTTTACACAATTTTGTAGACATAAAGAAATAAGGTGCAACTTTTGTTGATACTTCTTTCCAATATCTCTCACCGTTCTAGGAGATATCTCACGAAAACAATTCAAGCGGTGATTTTATTCCCAGGGGTAATTAAAGCCAACAAAAAATAGGTTTGTCTTATTATACAAAGTTGCATAATTTTCTGAATTTTCGGGTTACCTAACTTCCCTTGTAAGTTGCTGCTGTATACTGTGCTTAACACTTTGGCCCCACCTTTTGGAATAAACTTGTGCGCACTGTCAATCTTTTTCAAATTCTCTAACTGTTCATTGACTTTTGAAAACCATCAAAGCAGCATGTTGTAAATACAATAGAAATCTGTGAATGATATAGTTTTATTGGTGGCAAATATAAAATAAAGTTGAATTTTTATCACGCATACGTGACAACGGCCATCAAAGTGTGAAGATGAGGTTCCTTTTTTGGGTGCAATATGCTTGGGATCAAATGACACATTTAATTTTGCGGTATAAGTGAACACATCTTTAAAAATGCTTCCTTAGAGTTATAAAAGAAACTTCTACGCCCTGCAATTCGCTCTGTTTCAACTCCTCAGCGTAAAATAATCCCAGGAGTAGTTGGGGTCTTCAAGCCTTTTAAAAAATCGATCTTTTCCCTGCCCATTCCCCTAATTTTTACGCGTTAAATACAGCTTACTAGGCTGGCAATGGAAACACCAAAGTACTTTCTCAGAACGTCCATGCAAAACAACCTCAACTAATACCACCTATTTTGGAACACCCTGTAGAAAGGCCACGGAGACGCCGTTCGATTTATCGACTATCATCGGTCCGATGATTTATGGGATTCTAGCGGCGGTGATTTAAAGGTGCCGCGATGATTCGATGATAACCAAGGGAACTTGTAGGATGGAGGCTTCGCTCGTCTTCCTGATTCCATTCCTCAACCGCTGTAATTAAAGCGATAATTGCAGACGGAGTGCTCGGCACGAAGAAAACATGCTCAGCACCTCGAACCGAATTTTTTGATCCAACGAATTCGAGCAGACCCACGGGGCTCTCACGAGCCCCGCGCCACGAACGCCATTAATCACCCTGTAGGATTATTTTGAATGGACGTTAACAGAGATAGATGTTAATTGATCCAGGAAATTCATGAGCTACGTCGAGCGTGAAAGGACCCTGGCCCGTTGATGCGTCGTTCCGATCTACAGCGGACGCATCGGACGGAACGTCCTTTTAAAAAATGTCGTTATCTATATTCGATGGTAGAACGGAGTGGATGTATCGCTTCCGTGTTAGCCCGATTTAGTTGCAATAACGAGCTTTCGTGGCAGTGGAGCTAATGGCCTTTTCAAGAATCGCGTAGCTGTTACCACGCTTTGTGATCCATATAGTTGGACATGCTCGGTAACGTCACTTAAGTGCACGCCACTAATTCCTCTTACAGCTTGCATACCTCGGGAAATGTAGCGAGTGTAATAAAGGGGTGAGTAAAAAGCGTCTGACGTTCCATTAACGAGCGCGCTGGTCTGCAACAGCGCAATAGGACTCTAATTTTCGATTCTTTGCTCTTAAGTAGGCTGTCTTCATCTTTTTACCTTCACATCAAAGATTACTTTCTGGGGATTAGAATCGAATTTTCACACTAGTTAATAATAATAATGAACCATTGTAGAATAATTAAAAAATGCAACATTTTAGAGGAACAAATGTTTACATTAATTTAGGTAAATGTATAGGTACTTATAGAGGTGTGAACTTTCTTTTTTTTTAAATATCCACAGAACCCAGTACCAATCTCTCGAATTCTCTAGATACGTGTTTCGAAATTTTCGACGAGCTTTTTCGATTCCACTGACATTCGTTCTCCACTTAGCGTCAAGGAAATTTCGCAGAAGGAGCAAGGCTGTGGAAGATGGTCGCGTATCTCTTGCAATAAAGCAAACATTCAGGTTTCTCTTTGCTAAGGCCTTTTCAGGGTTAAGCCAAACGAACGTCGATACTGTCGGCGATAATGGCGATTCTAACGGCGGGCTCTACATCTTCGAGCCGCCGACAAACCCTCGTCCTTCGACGGAAATCGCATAGCTGGGACGGCTCTTTTGTCGTTCTAACAGGTAACGACCTGTGATCGGCCGGCAGGTCCCACGAGGAACTCTCGTGCTTCGTTTTATTTCGAATGTAGACCTCTGAACGCTTTGAGAGAACGAGTTGAAGATGATATGATAGAATGCAGTCAGCTTTCTTTTTAGAATAATCCAGGTCAATGACATTTGTTCTCATGACAACTGATTTTTTCTTCTGCATTTACTTACTGCATTAACCATTTGAGTAGGATGAACGCAGTCTGTGCGGGTAACGCTCATAGGCGTTCTGGGAGTACTGTGAAGCAATGGGAGCGGGGGATTCCCGCACACGGTATACGACAAACGTTTCAATTTTCGTATTCAAAGGTTTAAACGAAATAAATCGATAGTGGAAGGTGTCAACAATTCTGTTTTCTAAATATTGACCAATCTGTGGTCTGAATATTGATCAATTTGATCACTTGGAAGAAAGTAAAACAATTGAGGCACTTGATGGAAAAAGGGCATATACATCAAAATACCATTTAAAGAAAATCAATTTTAATGTTTTCATTATTGTCTAACTTAATAAAAAGTAATGCAATTAAATCCCTTTTTTAAGGATTTTGTAGTACCGTGTCCTTCAAACTTTCTGAAAACGGAAGTCATGATTTGAAAATGATATGTGTCTTTATTTATAAGTTTCAAGCAAGTGGATTATGTGCCCTTTTTCCGTAAATGTGGTAAATTCGTAAAAAATTTTGTATAATTCGTAAAATTCGTATAATTTTGTTTACTTACATAGTTGCACATTTTTTTATACGTTGATTAAATAAAAAATACAAAACGAAGCACAAAAGTAAACAAAAAATGTAATGTTTTAAATATTTTTATTTTTTACTTGATGATCTCTGTCAAATGTATTGTGTAATCAATCATTTCTACAGCACTTTGTAACAAAATAAAATGCTTTTTCCTTTCACCTATTTTTCCGAATGAGATATATAACTGTGTGCCCCAAGACGTTTTAGTTCCTTCGATTCCTTACACCAAGCTGTCCTACAAATCAATTTTTTCATTCCTAAACGCGAGCCTATGTGCCATTTTTCCATCAACTGCCTCAATTGCAGAAATTATGATCACATCTCATTCCTCCTCTGCAGTTAATTAACTTATGTTTTAAACGCGAGTATTTCTGTTTCTTTGCCATCGAAATGGACCATTTATTGTGCACCGTCAATTCCATTATCAACTACTTACCCCTTTACAGAAAAATTGGAAGAAAAGAATTCATAGAGACACAAATTACTTGTACAAACAGAAACGTGTAGCCTGCTTTTTCTACCGTAATTCTATCGCCGCGACCAAACACAGTCTCGAGGACAAAGAAACCTTCAGAGATCCCCAGTTGACATGGTCTAACATTTTCTATCTACATTGCTAAACATACTCCAGGGAACACACACGAGTGTCCTTCGGCAGAAATCCTGGAGCACCAAGTTTCTATCAGCGATGAAGCGTGCAAAAAGAGCAGGTCGTAAAGTAGCAATTTTGTGAAATTACTACGAAGCCTAATCAACAAACCAGGCGATTGGGCTGCTCCTGATGCAGCTCTATGCAAACGAGATGAAAATCGTCGCTTCGTTCTCAAGGGGCTGACCCAAATGCAGATCGCCATCATCTGGGGCATACTGACGAGGCTCTGACTCACTGTCAATGAGAATCGCATAAATCACCATGGCTGATCGGTGCAGCTCGCTCTCAGACTGGGAACACTGTGCTGGATCGAACTAAACGAATTAGTAGCTCAAGATAATTGAAGGATCAGCCAGTCGAGTGACTTTATGATTCTAGATGACCATGGCAAGCCATTTTGAATTTACGGAGTGACTGAGTAGGAAGGAACCTAAGGGCACTTGGTGTTTAGTCGGAATTCTTGATAGGTACAAAACATTAAGGGGTCTCCCTACTTTGACGGCCTGAGAAGGACCGTGATATTTGGGATTTTTTTTAAGAGAAACCTACAAACATTTTACAAAAAAATTCATTTTAAAAAATACGGTAGGTAGCTAAAAGTTTAAACACGTTTTTCTCAAAACGATGTTTTTCGAATTGGTTAGCATTATATCTCAAAAACCAATCACCCGATTTACTTCAAACGTGATATATATCTTCCAAGGAATATATCTTTTGCAAGATTAGACTTGTGCGACTTAAAAAACCAGCGAATTTTTTGCAGAAATCGATGTCTGTTTTAGACGTTACAATTTTGTTCACTTTTCAGTATTTCTCATTTCATCTAGTTCGGGAGATAGTCACACTCATACAGATTACACAAATTTTTCAATTTTCAATTTATGCTAACCATACGTATATGATTTTTGTAAGGCGCTCTATTTGAAGCACTATAACTCCGGATATAACCACTATTTTTGCATACAATTTTTTTGTCACATTCTTTAAAGATGGACAAATAATTCTACAAAGCTGGAAGTAAATATATTTAATGGTTTTGATTGCAAAAATTCCCAAAGTTCGCATCATTTTTCGTCCGTCAAGGTAGGGAGACCCCTTAAAATTCTAGATAGAAGGGATGCAGGGGAAATTATTCGGATTAATTATTTATCGATACATTAAGCTCTCAAGGTGTCGTGTAACAAACCATAAACTCACAGATTCGAAACCTACAATCCTAAATGTACCTATTACTTTTTAACCGGCTTAAAAAAGGAGGAGGTTATTAAATATAGAGATGCACTAGTATACATTTATTAAGGGTGGAATTACGATATAGAAGGCTGAAATTAAGCGAAGTTATTACAACGAAAATATAAAATAAATTATTATAAAACATTCAGTACTTGATATCTATCTTTCAAAGTTACAAAAAGAATTTAGTTTTTCAAAAATGTCGGCTGCAGCTTAAAATGAATTGGCGAGCACGATTGGAAAAAATGTTTAACTTCATAACTTTATTTTGCATGGATAGATAAACAAATTACCTTAAAAATCGTACTTTTGTTTTACAAGGTCTACCAGCTTCTAAAATTTCCACTTTTTAATTAGTATTTTTAATTCATCGACGATATAATTTAACAAATAATAAGAAACATATTTGCTTTTTTCATTTCCGGAAAATTTGGGGGAGTTAAGTAAAATGTTTGCCAATTTATACCTTCGGTGGCGCGGTCATCTGCAGCCGAGTTTCTGTATAAAAAAAAAATTGTAACTTCGAAAGATAAAGTACTGAAAGTTTCATAATTAATTATTTTATAGTTTCTCTGTAATAAATTCGCAAAAAATCAGCTAATTTTCAGCGTTCTACATATAATTCCCCCTACTTTCCACCCCTATTTATGTATTATCGTATTTAACTACGACTCAGACATTTCCTTCATCTCTGAAGTTTTTCTCACCATAATGAATTATTCAAAAACGCGAGGAATGGCATGAAATGAATCGCATTGATCTACAAAACCACGCGGAAGCAACTTAATCCCCTGTCCTCGGAATTTTCTGCGCCGCGCGTTTAATTGGAATTGCGATGAATGATGACGATGACGAGGCTGCGTTGCTTCATTATTCGCTTGTAAAATTCGAGCTTTTCGGCGCGTCGTTCGAGAATGGAAGGAATCAGCCGCCAGCGCGACGCGCAGGCCTCGACAAAGGGCGAGCACGATTCTTTCAGGGCTTTCATGCAAGCAACGTTTCAAAGGAACCGAATGCTTCGTTAACAATTCTCCACAAGCCCGTTTGCGACGCTGCTCTGCACACTACTGCCAAAAGACAGATCAAGATTTTAAAAAAAATATCCTTTTAAACTAAGTATACTATATGTAAAATCAGTAAGTGAAGTATACATATAATAAATATAAGAATAGAAACACAATATAACTCCAATTTTTTATGCAAGAAAGATACTTTCAAAAATTTATTTACGTTAATAGATTCTTCATTTGATACCAATAAACTTCCGTTGGAATTTTTTTTTGTTAAACTATCAGAACCAACTCAAATATCGTGGCCACCAATTCGTAGACCACACTGTATATGTATATTAACATTTGTAATTTCAAATTGTATTTTTATTTGTGAGAAAGCATTTAATGTTAAATTGTCGAGAATAATATTATTTACTATTAACTATACCTACTTCCAAGTCGAACAACTTCCATGCAAATCATTTTTTGCAACCCTGATCCTTTGAAATAAAAATTATCAAACTATTATAGTCACCTTATAGCTGACTATAAAAGAATGATGTTGCATAAACGCAAACAAAATAGAAAGATTCATGCGCTAAATAAACTAGAAAAACCTGACAACGAGGGAGGTATGCACAAAACGTCAAAAATAGAAACTACAAGCAAGCATGAAATTTGTTAAACAGGCACAATAAATCTATTCCTTCGCTCAAATTTTTCTCATCTCTACCTCCTTCCCAAATGCTAATGAGAAAAGATGGCGGGCGATAAATCAGGGAGCGCTGCAAAGAATGGCCCTTTATGAGCTTGCAGAGCTCCAAGTGATTCTGAGACTTCTTTCCTGCCGACTCTTTGTCTTGCAAATATCTGTCACGTTTATCACATAATGGGAGCATCATCCACACTTAAAATATATATACACTGCCGTTCATAAATATTAATAGGACACCTACACTGTGTGGAATAATTGTGAAAAACCTTGTAAAATTGAAGAACTCGAATTTTACGTTATTTGTATTTTAAATGAAAAAACAGTGAAAAGTATTCCACCTGTCCCAAATGTCTATCACATTTTGTGAAAATACAGGAGGTGTCCTAATACTACTTAGTGAACGGCAGTGTATGTACTTAACAAAATAATATTGAAACTAAAAACTGTGAAAAATTGAAAGATCTCCAACGAACGTCTCTGACACATCAAAAAAGAAAGAAATATTGTACACACTAGCGACTTCAACGGGCAGCCGATGAGTAGTTGCCACCTGGGCCCCTGTCCATAAGGCCCTCCAGGGACCTATCTTCCACAAAAAAAATTATGATTTTATCCAAACTATATATTTCTTAATTTCCCATAATTTTCATACCACACGCGTGTAGATTTATTTGTAATTATGTTACGTGTACAGGGTGCCAGAACGTTTGCCACCTGGACCTTTTTCCTTAACCCTTCGTTGACAGTCTGGGTGTGAGCCACCCATAAACTGATTTTGACGCTATCCGTACCTTTTATATGAAAAATAAATACCATTTTTCCAAAGTCGGCTTACTAACTATTTTTTTCTCAAAATATTACATCTGAACAACAACTCTGTAGATTTTTAGCTTTTAATATTGAAATTTGTAGAAGTTACAATTTTTTAAAGATATCCTTCGTGTTTTGTCGACATATGGTAATCTAGAATTCTTTTGCGAAGACTGTGATAAAATGTTAATAAAAAAAACTATTGGAATACATTCTAGAGACCTTGAAGTTGACCCATGATTTTTTTCATAATGATTGGATTCTTTAGATGAAAATGGCAGTCGTTCAAAAATTGTTCTGGGTGTGAGCCACCCAGGTATGTCAAAGTTGATCGAAAAAGGAAGTGTGGCAACGAAGGGTTAAATCCGCCACTGATTATAGATCAATATAATAATGCCCGTAAATAAAATTAATGCTCATTGCATGTTTGGAACGTGACTATCTCGATGATCAGAAATAACAACCAAGCACGTGCGCGATTTTCCTCGCCGAATGGCGACAACGATAAACCCTTTAACGGTGCATGGCCGTGGAATTCCTGGCACGCGTCTGGATCTTCGACTCGATTTGCTGGACAACGGGTAACATTTGCATGATAACGCTGTTCGTGGCTAAATCGCTGTGTTGCTGTCATTGCTGGTTCGGCTTACTATTTAAATTTATTGTTAAATAAGTTCTGTTCAATATAGTGTAACGCACTTGCTTATTTTATAGCGAATGCTTTTTGTGAACCAGATGTTTCTAAATATTTTTACTTTTTCAAATAAATTATATTCTGTAACGTGTATAATTGATTTAAGGGTGGGACCAATTCGTAAATCCGATTTTCTCGAAAACGAAGCCTCGTTCGAAAAATATTAAGGGGGGATTGCGCCTTGTTCGGCCGAAAAATAGGTAATTCTTTAGGAATTTTTTCTACAAAAACGGTTCGACAAATTAATTTGTGGTTTGGCAGGTTGTTTTATTGTATCTTGAACCATTGTTCTGAATTTTTGTGTGACAGGGAAAAAAAACATGGCAGACACAGAGAGAGCGTTGACAAATAATTTGGTGGCCTTGGCGTTAACGAAAAATACTGGAAGAGATCTTTTTCACTGTCACAAAAATTCTGAACAATAGTTCATGATACAATAAAACAGCCTGCCAACCCTTAAATTAATTTGTCGATCCGTTTCTGTACAGAAAATTCACAAAGAATTACCTATTTTTCGGCCCAACAAGGCGCAAATCCCCCCTTAAGTGCACCATATTTACTGGTATTATGCTGATTTTTAGTCAACGACTTTTGAATATTGTTTTTCTTCCAAAGGAAGCCCTCTGTGAACAAATTTCATCCCACATTTTCTGCTTATATTTTCATACAGAATTAGGGAAAAGGAGTCTAAAACGATCCCTCGGGGTAAAATGATTCCCGGCTGTTCTGCGGCTATTACTGCTGCTATTTCTTAATATCGATGTACAAAAGTTCAACCCGTACATCGTCAAGAGTGGCACGAAGTGCTATGTAAATATAAGAGGTGTGTGTGTGTGATAAACAAGAAAATGTGAAAATTTCTGCCTTTTATCTAAAGTTAGGTCTTTTTCAATGTTGTATAACTATTGTCATAAACGGCTTACTGTGACAGCTGTTTTTTTCGCAAATTTAATGACAATTCCACAATAATTTAATGTATGTATGTTTCGTTACCGAATGTAATAATTTGACGTTATACGAAACCACTGAATGTAAGTCGGATGTTTGGATTCATATGATCCCTCTCTAGTAGGGTAAAATGATCCCAGGAATCCCAGGGGGTGCGCGAAAATATTTGAGTCTGTGAAGTTGATCTCATTTTCTTAGGTTCGTTAGTTGATTTTAAGTATTTCTATTCATTGATTATATACCAAAAATGATCTAAGATTTGATTTTTTAAAAAAATTGTTTTAATTTATTATGTTCGCATATTTTGTGACTGAGTTTAATTTCTATTTTTATTTAGATAAATCAATGCTTTTTAATGTTCGTCTTATTTAGTATCAGTAGTTATAAAATAATCCTAGGGGTCATTTTTCTAGGGATCCCTCGTGGGGATCATTTTATACACATAGATGTACAAAATGATCCTTTAGTATGCTTTCACAAAAATGCGAATAAAAGATATAATTGATCAGGTAGCTAAATTTGATCTAAGCCAATAATAAGGTAGATAAAGTAACTTACAAAAACTACTTTACTTTTACTTAAATAATGTGCATTTGTATTTTTTTTATGAATTACGCCTTAAGGGGATCGTTTTAGACCCTTTCCCCTACTACCCTTTCAATTACACCACTTATTACGAAACACTGTATAATAGAAAAGGAGGCATAAATATTGCCAAAGATCTTAACTTTCGCTCGAGTATTGAGTCAACAATCTGCCTCTGCGAGGACACTGAAATTTGCAAAATTTCTAGCAAACTTACAAATTCCTAGCAAACACATCACTTTCATCTAATCTAGCATTTAATACCTCTATTTCTTTTAGACTCCCTTTCATTTTCTGAAATCACTAAGCAATTCTATATCTTTATTTCCTCTCCCCCAGATTTGCAGAAAAAATTTCTGCGAAATTGAAAATCATTCCCATACTTTCACATGTGTTGCGCCGATTAACACGCGTGACGCCATCGCGTCAGAAATGTATTACATCGTGCTCAGGGCGATAATGATATTCAACTTGCGTCACATCGTGCCCCTCGACGATTCGGTTCCCTCTTTTCGGAGCCAACGACCTCCAGGTACACACCGACTTCCGATTGCGCGACCGTGAAGTTTCGATCGTTCGGATTATTTAACCGTGAAATTATTTTTCACCCTTCACCAAGTCGTTGACTTCTACTCGACGCCTCGCGTCCAATGTCGCTCAGCCGCGCGAGATCATGACCAACCACGCAAGGCGGACACCGGGTCGATTTTGACCCGTCCCGTATGTCGTTGCGAATCCCACAAAACGTATAAATCGACTGTGTTTATTTACGAGGGCTGTTCAGATCGGTAACCCCGAAAATTCCAATTTTTGTTGATGCTTTACAAGTATACAGCTTTTTCTGACTGCATTACTTACGAGATAAAGTCGGAATGGAAGACTGATTGTCGCTACACGCGTTCAAATAAGTCGTAAAAGAGAAATCATTTGCTTACTTGAGAGTGTGCAGAAACCTTAAATGCAAATTCAAAGATTCTTTTTGAATTGAGAGCAATTTCCTAGGAAAATGAATGAGGAATATTTTTTCTTTGAATTAAAATTAAATGAAGATTTTTAAAAAGGCAAATTTAGCTGGCCATGTTAGATCAAGACAATCGTGCTAAAAAGAATGTAATTTTTTTCTAGATTGGAAATTCTAGACTAGAACTAGATTTTTTCTAGATGCATGTCTCGGATTTTTTCTAATTTTTTTTCTAGATTGAAACTTCTAGACTAGATCTAGAATTTTTTTCTTAATACGAGTTTCGGATTTGTTCTCATTTTTTTTCTAGATTGAAACTTCTAGACTAGATCTAGAATTTGTTTCTAAATGCAAGTCTGGGATTTTTTCTATTTTTTTTTTCTAGATTGAAACTTCTAGACTAGATCTAGAATTTTTTTCTAAATGAAAGTCTCGGATTTTTTCTAAATTTTTTTCTAGATTGGAAATTCTAGAATAGATCTAGAATTTTTTCTAGACGCAAATCTCGGATTTTTCTAGAATTTTTTTCTAATTGCATAAAAATAGAATGAAGTGTATAATAATGTTATCAAGAACTATCCTTTATTACTTTCATTCTATAATTACAAGAAGGATAGTCAGAATCAACTAGATTTACATAGTGTGACTGCGTTTGTAACAAATTATTTAAAGTAATAAAATAATGTATTGCTACATCGACCATCCTGCAACGCTAATCGAAACGACAGCTATAGTATATGGCCTCCAGCATGGCCCAACCTGCCGCGCTTGGCATTGGAAACTCCCTTAATCTTTTTTTTTTCCCTCTTTTTTAAGCATTCCGTCTCTGGACGCCAGTACCGTTACTGGTATTACCGTACACCTGACTAAATTTAATGCGCGTTCGGATTATCGAATGGCCGAATAGCAGCGGTTAGTTGGTCAGTGAATGCGTGCTTGGCGTTGGAGAATACGGTAGTATTCAAACGAGAAGCAAGCATTGGCTACCCGTTGTGGCTTCTAAACCCTTTCAGACCTGAGTTTATTGAAGAATTGTGAAAATATCATTTCAGCAGGGAATTAATCAATTTTCATCTGAATCGAGATGGGGAGACATTATTGATTTTCTCTAAGATCAATTGACGTGAATTTTAAATAATGTAAAGAATCCTCTAATATCACAGTCACTATTGTTTTAAAAAAAATATATAAATTTATATATTTACTTAGTCTTTTAGTGTTAAACAATTTTCTCAGCTTTCTCAATTTTCTCAGCTTTCATCAATAGAAGTAGTAAGTCACGTTTTGTTTTTAATACAGAAGCCAAATAGTTTGACAAAACGTGCGGCGCCGACAGTGGTAGTCACGCGCGTTAAATGATTGTGTGACGCTGAACGGCAGTGGATCGCGTGCCGCCGTTGACTACCACTGTTGACGGCGCATGTTTTGCCAAACTATTTCGTTTCTGTATTGAAAACAAAACATGACTTACCACTTCTCCCGATGCTTTCCGAAGGAAAAATGTCTGCTGCATCGTGTGGTGTAGTCAGATTTTCTCCTAGACCCTTAGTTTTGGAAAGAAATTGAAAGATATCTGCAAAAATGGATGCATTTTGAGTGTTCTTTTCCCTTTCATCGTTGTTTAAACATATTTAAATGTTCATTCGGGAGGGTTCACAGAATAAATTGACGGAACAACCAACCGAATAACTATTACCGTTTCGACACAAAAGATGTTCAAATTTGAAAATTTGCCGTTCTTCTTCAAAATCGAATTTCTCAAAAACTGAGGGCGACAAACGGTTTGCGGATTCGTTTTCAGCGCACGGAAACCTATAAGAAACGGCTATTGAATGTGACAAGTCCGAGAAAAAAAGTCAAATTCTGTCGACCTGTGTCACTAGTATTGCTCCTTGAAAGGGATAAGGATATTAACTCACACCAAGATCACTGAGTGGTCAATGCAATAAATATTTCCTGTAGTGCACAACTGCATGGGATTACTGTTCTAAAAGAATCCTCGTAATTGGAGCTGAAGATAAATCCTTCCACGCAAATGAGAGTGCACGTTCTTTTTCAATTGCAGAACGATTATTACTTACCACCGCGATCAACATGGTCCAGGGTGTCCCCACAGCACACGAAGAAACAAAGAGGCAGCACCACGTGGAAGGTCGGCAGCGCGATGTTAATTATCTCTGCCATGCTGGTATTAATCGCTGTCTTCGCGATCGCGGGCCTGGCGTTATGGATGGGAGGTTCGTTCATGCTTTGTGACTCTCTTCCTGCATTACCTGCGAGACGTTTATACCGCGATATTAGATTAAGGGAGCCGAGGGACATATGTACTCATACGAAAACGCAACTTTTGTTTCAGCTCTTCGGACAGACTCGAAGAATGGTAGGTATCTGACAATTTAACAAGCGAACTAAATATTTGCACGAAAATTAGCGAGGCTTAACGAAATCGTATGCATCGATGATTTCAGCAATCGTCGGGTTCACCTGCACTTTCAGGGTGGCTAAGGGCGAGAAATACAACCCCATGTTGAAACTGAACACTAGCATGGTGTTTCGGGAAAAGGAGCGAAAGTATAAGAATATAGTGAGTGCAGAAATCACTAAATCACTGATTCCACACGTTGACTGCCACTTGAAATGCTTGTAATAAAAATCGGAGTATGTTCATTGTGTACTTCTAAATATAGGAGGAGTTACGCGTAATCTCGATTTGAACTTCAATCGAGGCGACATTCCATTGTAAAACTCATTAATTAGCTGCGAATTTTTTTAAAAAAACCTCAGTGACTTTTTTTTTTTTTTTTAATATTCAATAGCTCCCCGGATATTTCCCCCCCCCCCCCCCGTTTCTATAATTCTATATACTTGCTCAAAATATTACATGTACTCTTTTGTTTATTAGGGGGAGTTCCCTTAACACCTGACGGCACCTAATACCGGACATTAGCTATATGTATATGTAATATTTGAAACGCTACCGAGCCGTTATTCCTTAGAGGGGATAGAATAAACAATTATTTAGGCTTCGGCATGTTGCAGTCGCGTCTGCACTGTGCACAGCTAAGGAGATTGATTTAATACTGCTTCTTTCTTCTTACTTGAGAAAAACCGTAAGCATCCAGCACTAGGGGAACTCCCTCTAATAATAATTAGACTGTGGAAATTTATCCAAGTATGATATTTATTAGGTCGTCCCATAAGTAATGCGGTTTTTTGTCTTAAACTATCATTGACACTGGTTTGCAGTGTGCTTCGCCACTACAGTTGCATTATTTCCTTTATTAAAATTATATGAGGCACCTAAAACCAAATGGATGCAAATGACATTTTTCTAATTGTATCTATTTTTCTGAGTGTTAAAAAAATTCTACGTAAAGCCTCTATGCAAATTAAGTTATACTTAATAAATATTACATTTAACAATTTAACTAACCATTTCGGTTCTTAATATAAAAATTTTAAAAATGTTACTTGCATCCCTTTAGTTCTAAGTGCCTCGTGTAATATAGATACCATGGCAAATATGTTCTTTCGTCACGGCCATTTTAAACGTTTGCAATAACTGCAATATTCGATATACACTCGTGAACTTTTCATACAATATTTTCTGGAGGTTCTTATTTCAGATAAGAGACGATCGCGACGAGTTTCATTGTTTAAACCTTAACTCTCAGAAAAATTTATGGGATGCCCTAATATTACAATAATTACGACCTCGTTATATCGTGGCCACTACTATACTCGAGCTAATTTGTAAGCAAATTCAGTATATGTTAGAAATATGCAACATATTTAAAACATATACCTAGTATATACAAAAATGAAAAATATATTTTTAAACCCTTTGATGGTGAAACATATTTCTATCAAAGCCCCACTTATATAATCGTTTAAATGCAAATTACAATTGCAGAGATAGATGCTTTATTTGTTTTGTAATTTACATGGATAAAGATAATTCCCTGTTATTAGGCATCATATGTAATATTAACACTTTAATAGCCGCAGTCACGCATGCGCAATTTCGCGATTTCGATCTAGCATTTTCCATAAGCCTACTTAGAAAATCATATTTGTTTCATACTAATTACCAGCAAAAATATAGCTTTCAAAGATTTATATCTTGTTTAGAGTAGGTATGCTGTTTTAATGGTTTTTAAGAACCAATAATTAGTTGGGAAATTTGAAATAGATCGAGGTAGGACGTCAGTGTTAAATGGGACGTCAGGGTTCAACTATGAAGTACATATTATTTTTCCCCTTTAACACGGTTACAAACCTCGGAAGTTCCAAATTTGATTATTTCCTGAATACAAACTCGTCCCCTCATAGAAGCGTAAAATACAAAAGAGAACTTCAAAAATGTTTAGCCTCATACTACGAAATTTATAAAGATTTGTCAAGAAATGCAAGCAAACAAAAACAAAAGATGTTTAAAAAAAAAGCAGAACGTAGAAATATAGATGCTGCAGAAGAAAGTTCCCTCATCTAATTCTGCTTAACAGAGATGAAGAAGAAAGAAGATAGCGTGCAATATTTAATTTTTAATAAACATATTGCTAATTATTATAAAGCTAAAATAGTGTATTATCGTTAGTTTTTGGAACCTAACTCTGTTTTTTGTACTAATTCTTATTTAGTCCTTTGTATCACGATTTCGCATAAAACAGTTTTTTTTTAGAAATCCAGAAATTTCTTAGAAAAGTGAATAGAAAATGAAAATTCGTGTGGCAGGCAACGTGTGGAGGATGTTTTTACTATGAATTGAAATGACGATGGCTGACGAAATTATTGCTGCATTTCAGTTCGAGCTTCTGTTCAGAAGAAGCGTTTTAGGTACCGCCTACCAGAAAACTGTAATAGACAAGTTCGAGAGCGGTATCCTGAAAGTTTTCTTCAGGGTATACCTAGACAGAAGGAAGGTGCCACGTTCGATCACGAACGTCGAAGATACGATCGAGGACATCATCGCGAAGGAGACGTACTCAACGTCATCCTTGTTCAAGGATATGGAACTGGATCTCACCAGCATATCAGTAAAAAGTAAGTATGAGTTAGAAGCAATTACTGACATCGCACAAGTCATACTAACACAATTACACGTCGATGGAATCTGTATTTACTGATTAGTTCGTAAATTATTAACCCTTTCTTATTTGTTACTATATGTGGCATTTTATTTTTTGCAATTAAAGATTGACGAGGACCACGAAAGTTGAACAAAACTAAAATAATATATGTTAATAATAAATCATTTTGGACTAAGAAAATATCGTCCTATTTCGTAAATTTTCTGCTGTAAAATCTGTATTTCCCTAAGCTAAATGGACAACGGAAATATATCAAATAAAATAAAAACACTCACGGATGATCCAAGTGTTATAATTTTTTTTTTTTAACATGACTTTCACCACAGTGCTTTCCAATAAATACATAAATTTTATAAAGGAAGAATCAAAGGATAACGTGATATTTTTTGTTTTTATATTTAATATTTGCTCATGTCTTTTGTAGATGGTGTAGGAACCTAGCAAATAATAGAGACAGTATTGGGAAACCAAGAATTTCGATACGCCATCTAGTGAAAGAAAATTGAACTACTGAGAGTAGGTCGAAATCCGTCGAAGTCCATATGATTATCAGTGTTTAAATAAACATGTTGTGAAAAACGAGTGTTTCTAAATTTTTTTGAACACTAAATTTTTACTTATTCGCTTAATAAATACTTATGCGGAATGTTTGCTGAGATCTGGACTTACTTTCAATAGTTTGCCAACTTACCACCACAGCGCTGAAATCTAAGCCACGCCTCCACTAAATTTCCCAATAATAAGAGTCTGGCCACGAAAAGGCCACTTTTGATTGGTCCGCCATTTTTCGTTTATTCCCGCTGATTTTTAAATCTGTCAATTATACCAATCTTAATTGTCACACATTTTTTAAAATATATATGTTTGAAAGTTAATACAAAACGTTTTTTGTCATACTATTCTAATTGTTTGTAATATCTATTTATCTGAAAATGTGCATTTCGTTAGTAAAAACAATAATGTATATATCTATTCATAAACACTTTCATAACATAACCTTTTTTTTGAGGAGTTATTGCCACATGTATGTGCTACATACACGAAGTAAAATACCGCCATAAATGTAAGAGTTGTTAAGAGTCGTTAAGAGTGAAATGATGTACACATATCTCTTTCTCTCTCGTAGAATTTAGCCAAAACATGGCAGACATGGACTCGTGGCCACACTCTTATTATAGTCTCTCTAGCAAATGACATACATATGAATGCAAATACAGTGTGTGCCAAAGCACACTTCAAACCAAATTTTTATTCTGATCTTATAGCTCGTGATTTTTTCTTTTACTCGTAACTCAGGGCTAAATCAGGACGCAGCTGGAAACCAAAAGCAGGCGCAGCAAAGGAACGCCATGATCACGAAGAACGGCCTTCTGCGACCAAGCAGGAACAACTCTTTAATCACGAGCCCGAAATCGAAAACGAAGCCCAGCAAGCCAGAGTCTAGCGAGCCGGACATCGACTTCAGCAACATACCAACCATCCAAGGCACATATAAAGCATCGAAAGTGAACAACACTTCTGCAAATAAAACCAATTCCACTCAAGAGAGCACCAAGCCACAGCCCGACGCGAAACATACCAAAGGATCGTTACCCCAAGAGCAGACCACAATGAAGTTCACGAGCACAGAGGGAACCACCCGACCAGTTAGCAGCGTTGTACAAACCACCCCTCTGAGGATCAAAGAGAAAGTCAACCACACTGTTCACGATGAACGAGGCAACGAAGCCACCCAAGGGACGACTAAACGAGTAGCCACGTCCACGATGTCCACGACGTCCACGACCCGGGCCAAAGTTGAGGACCTATTCAAAGACTTCCGCAAGCCGGACCTCGAGACGTCGCCATGGAAGCCGATCATACCAGGCTACGTTAACACCGAATTGAAGCTACTACCAGGCAGCGCGGGAAAGACGAATCACAAAGTGAACTATAACAACACGAATCCTGGAGAAGCTGCCTCTGAGTCGACCACGAGGATCCCCCAGTACAGCGTGCAAGCCAGGATCCCCGAGTCCTCAACGCAACAGGAGACACCTTTGGAGCCACCGGAACCAGTGAACTCGTACGTGGATGTTCCTGGCATGAGCACCTTCGACTCGGAAGACACAGATTTCCCACGCGACAGGATCGTGCCCCAGGAAACGGTGAATTTCAGGGTGAACGGCAAGTTCAAGAACAAGATTCCAGGCTTGATGGAGGATGGGCAGATCTTTACGGCGCCTCCACCTTCAGTGAAACTGGAGGAAGGTACCAAGCCAGATATAGAAGTCTCAGGACAATTGCCCTCGGAGACCTACGACGTCAAGCTCCGAACTTCCTCTAATCCTGGAAAAACAGAGTCTCCCTTCACGAAACCTTATCGCTCGACCAATGAGAATGAAACTGGGTGGAGGGTCCCTGGGGCACAGGTTTCGTATAGAGTAACAGAGGGTGATTCGATGAAGATTAATAATAAAGGGGATGAAAGTGCTACTGATACGAAGGACAAGGAGAGTTCGGACAACTTCTTGTTGTCGGTTAGTCCAAGCACCCAGAGGTGGCACGTGCAGAGGCCTAGTAATTCGAGTGCCGAGGAGGACTCGACGACAGAAGCGTCAAGAGCAGGGGTGGCAGAGGTTGTTACAGACACAGACATAGAACTGGAGGCTAGGAATCGATACTCGGACATCCAAGCTGTTACCAAACACCACAACGACGCCCTGCAGGACAGGAAAGTTGATAAGAACGCGCAGGAGCCTGTTTACACCAGCTACAAGACGCCTGACTTGAACGGGGCTGGCTTGAAGCACAGCCTGATCGAGAACTCTGGAACGCTAAAGCCTTTCAGGCACACGATACCGGTGGACAAGCTCACGTCCGTTCTGAAGTATGATGAGAGTGGTAAAGGGAACTCGTCGTTGACGCAGGAAGTAAATAGTGTGACGGATAGTGCGATAAGCGATGGGGGGGTGTTCAGCGAGGATGGTGAGACGAGTGGAGAGGCGAAGGACGAAGGAAACAACTTGAGAAGAAATCTAACTGAGCCAGAGGGGACCGAAGTGTTATCAGGAAGCTTGAAGGAAGTCGAAGTGGAAACCATCGTTGAAGATTCAAATAGTAGTTCAGAAGTAAGTGCCCCCATGAAACACGGAAAGATCGAGTTGTCTGAACGCGGGAGGCCAACAGAATCGAGCACTCGGACTATTATAGACGATGAAAAGATCCTGAAGCTGAGCACGACGGAGGTCTACTCAGAGATGATACATCCACTGCACAATAACGTGGATAAATTGGTTATGCCGAGTGGAGGGAGTAATCAGACGCCACCAGGGAGGTTTACACCAAGTATTTCAAGGAACTCCACGTTCATTGAGATTGACACGTTGAAGCACACCCCTGGACAAGCTGAGAACTCTAGTTCCTTTGAAAGTGAGCCATCTTTTAATACAGAAGAGGAATTGGACTGGATATTTAATGGGACTGTGAATCGACCTTCCAACCCGCTTGAAACCAAAAAGAAGGTGTACAATGATACATTGAAGGCGTACGTAGTAGAGAATTTGGTGACCCTAGCACCTGTTAAGAGTAACACTGGCATTGGAAGGCCTGTTCGACCAAGACCCAAGATCGACAGGGAGACAGATGCAGAGGTGATCGAGAAATCCTCAAATCGAAGTTCCTCGGATGACACCACGCTGTTGGAGAAATTATTCGGTGTTCAGAGTCGAGACAGGAATGTAACGGAGGAAGGTTCTTCCGATGGTAAAGAGCACTTGGTACATCCATCAGAGTCGAGCAGGCACCAGCCGAGGATCGAGCAGATCGTGGAAGTTGTGACGTCTATCAGTACCAAAGTGTCTTCCAACATCAAAGACGATCCCATCGTACTGAAACTCGTGGTTACCAATTCTACTTCCCTTCCGGTCATACATTGGGACTCGCGCGAGGAGGAGCCATCAACCCCACAAGCATCAGTGCTCGAAGAATTGTCAGTTGGCGTTGATCAAGAGGAGAACCGTTCCTTCAGAGATCGCCCAATAGTGGCTCAGGGTCCCAGTGAAGTGGCACTAACAGAGAAACCGCCATCTTCGACATCCACAGGCGTTCAAACCGTCCAGACCTCTGACAGAAAGATCTCCACGATCGAGGAGAATCGGTTTCTACTGGAGAAGCTCAAGCAGTTGGCTGAAGTCGGTAGCAACGACACGCCAGCGAAAAGCAGCAAGAACCATTCAAGGCCTATAGCTGGGGCTATAAAAGCTCAGGCTGAAAATGTGAAACAGGAGGCTCGGCCATTGTTTGATTTCGAGAAGCTGAAGGAGATCGCGGATATAGCGACGGGGAACGAGACGCTGATGAATTCTAGCGCAGGGTTCACGATGACCCGCGATGGCGTCGAGATATTCACGAAAATGCTGAACAAAGTGGAGGATCGCGCGGACAAGATGATCTCCACCACCGAGAAGAGCAAGGGAACTGGTAATTGTTTCATTGAATCGGTTAGAAGAAGGCATCCTAGTTGCTGCAATTGGGTTTTCATTTTATGCTTTCTGTGTTCGTAGACGAGTGTCTCGGCTTTGTATGTGGAGATGGGAAATGTCTGCCTTCCAGTGGCAGGTGCAATATGCTGGGCGAATGCACGAATTCTGAAGACGAGGCGAACTGCACATGCGCAGACTTTCTGAAGGCGCAACTATTGCACCAGAAGATCTGTGATGGCGTGGCGGATTGTTGGGACTATTCAGACGAAACCGACTGTGGTAGGTGCTCAGGTTTTTGTACTATATTGTTAGTTACAAAATTGTGCCTGTTCTATATACAGGGCGCCTCAAAATTGAAGGGCAATCCTGATGCAAAACGACATCGAAAAGTCCTTTACAGTTTTGGGATCCGAGGCTTCGTTCCCGAGATATTACATAACAGTTGAATATTAGCGGTCCAGGTTCCGGGGCGCGCAGTTTAAAGCCGAGTCAGCTGAGCGCCGAGCAGTGATCGCTCGCACGCTGCCGCGCGCTCAGCTAACATGTCTTTAAGCTGATATACATTTGTTTGTATTTAAGAATTTGAAAACTAAGTATCTACGTTGCATACTTTTGCATATCTTTGCCCTTCTTGAATATTTATTCTAATTTATTTCGTGCTCTTATCTTTCCACCATTTTTCTCCTATTTCTATATGCGTGGTTCACGAGCGCTCATTGAAATTTGTGATGCCAAAGGACTACTTTAAACACATGTTTTCTGAATGATTATTAACCTGGTTTATCCACTGTAACTAGGTCCACCTAGTTGACCCTAGCAGTTCCTAGTTGGGCCTAGTGATTGACTCCAGTAATTCATATATGAATCTAGTAGTTCCAAATTGAAGCCGGTACTCCCTAGTTAAACCTAGCAATGCCTAGTTGGACCTAGTAGTCTCTGGCTGAACCTAGTAGTCCCTAGTTGTGCCTATTTAGTGGCATCTACTAGGAACAATGTTTGCTTAAATTTCTGACAGATTGGTGTAAAGGAGGCCAATTCGTATGCGGTAACAGTCAATACTGCGTGGATCAGGACAAGGTCTGCAATGGCTTCTCAGACTGTCCCAGGGGAGAGGACGAAAAGAAATGTGCTGCACTCATAGAAGATGATGCACTACTGAACTACGAAGAACCAAATGCATCAGACAACGTGGAAAACCATTCCGAGGTCATCGCAGTGGAAGATGAATATCCATTGCCTGATGAACACTTTGCAGAGTCAGATTCCAGCACCGACAGAGACATTTTCGATCAAGAGGCAGTCGAGTCCTCCATCTTGGAATCGACCACCCTCCGTTCATTACGAACCAACGACCACTTGGAGAAAATTATCAACAGCAAGAACCAGTCTAAAATCAAAGAAGGAACGATGATCAACGACCGAAATCACTCCGCCGTTAAGACCCTCGTCTCTGGAAGGGAAATATCAAACACAAAAGGCATTCTACCTCACGGGAATGCGATCCACGTGAACACAAATAAGAAGCATTCGACACCCACGATCGACCTTACGAAGGAGATTAACAATTATAACGAGAAGGGATATATAAATATACGAAAGAATGGGAAATGGGGGAAATTGTGTTTAAGCGGAATGGACAATGTCCTGCAAGAAAGGCACGCTAGGTGGACCATCGAGGACCTTGGTAGAGCGGTTTGCAAGGCTATTACTTATCAGTAAGTAATCTACAAAAAAATTCAATCCCGCATGTTAGACAGACAAATGATATTCCCACGGCTGTTCACTTAACCCTCGGACCCCAAGAAAATATTAATGGGCAGGATATTTTTGGTGGCAGATTCTCAGGACCTGGGTACTCCTATAGCATCTTCATTTTAATCGAGAACTAATACTTCGAAAATGGTCAGGTATATTCCAGTTTTAAAAAGGATGTATTTAATGTAGCTAAATACATTAAAGTATTATCTTTTTTTTGCCTGCTTTTTTCAATGTAATTGACACTTGGCATGGTCCTTTTATGTAGGATGTTCTACATCACTTATATGGAACCATGAATCAGCTTGGTCCCACTGTTAGATTCATTTCGCTTGCACATTTAGCCTAAGAGTTAAACACACACAAATTTCTATGTAACAGTATCTATTTCTACGATTCTTAAGTCAGAGTATCAAGTATCAATTTTTCCGAAATTTTATTATTTTGTTATTTTATTAATATGCTAGGATATTTCCCTCCAGGAACCATTTTATTACAACCAAAGCGAACGAAGCTAGATGATCATTTGGCAGAAAGAACCTAGTAGCTCCTAGTAGAACCTAGTAGTTCCAAGTAGAACTTAGTAGTTCCTAGTTGGTTCTAGTAGTTCCTAGTAGTTTCCAATTGGGTCTAGTAGTTCCTAATTACCCCTAGTAAGTTCCTAGTTACCCATAATAGTTCCTAGTCGCCCCAATATAACCTAGCAGTTTCTAGTTGACACTAATAAATCCCGGTAGTCCTAAGTTGCTAGTTACGCATAGTAGAACCTAGCTGTTCCTAGTTAACCCTAGTAGATCCTAGTTGAACCTAGTAGGCCCTAGTAGTTCCTGCTTGAGCCTAGTAATTCCTAATGGAACCTAGTAGTTTTTAGAAAAGGACTTCAATTCGATGTATACTGTGTAAAACTCATCAGTAAAACAGGGTTAATTGAGGGAAATGTTTCTTCAGGGATTACGAGACCGTGGAGAAAGTGTTGGACGAAAATCCAGCGTCCAGCAGATCGTATTACACGTTGTCGTACAACGAGAAACCCCTGGATAAAACTATTCTGACTTTCAAACCATCCGTGTGCCCGAGTGGCGAGATCCTCAGGGTCAAGTGCAAGAACCTTGAGTGCGGAATAAGAACGCAGACACCATCGCAGGCCAGGTATACTCACTGAACCAGTTTCTCATAATTATATACCGGCTGGAGCGTTTATAAAACCATTTGTATACAAACTGCGCTCGAGGAGAATGTCCTCCTCCTCTCCCACTCCCTCAGTATCGTCAGTAATAACGATATATCGGCGGTAAAAAGGACAACGAACGATCTGCATAAAATTAGAATTTCGCAGGATCTTTATTGCCCGAGATGAGTAACCGCGACGCGATGACGGTGGTATCGTGAATTTTTATCGACCTTCGAACAAGTATTATTTATTAGATGCAATGGGAAGTCGGTCGTTCTTTTTGTAATATTTTTCCAACGTTTGGGAGAACTCGATCTTGTTCCACCGAGTTGAAATATAAAATTGGAGCGTTGGTAAACGCGACAGTAGGAAAGGTATACTTTTATTTTCGATGAAGAGAATTAATTTTGAAAAAGTGATGCAAGTGTTGTGACCAAATATTTGTATGCTTTTTTCATTGTAGTTTGAATATTGAGAATTCGTACGCAATTTGGCGGTAGTTTGTTGAATTGAAAATGAAATAAGACTTAAAATTCACGTTTGTCATGAATGAAGATAGTAAAAACAGGTGTATCTACTGATTTTTAAGGACCAGTGACTCACAAACTTGTTTGGAAATGACTCACATTCGTTCATCCAGATTATGCATTGCTTCATTTTTATATTAAAATTAGAGAAAATAGAAGTCACTTAGATATGCAAATTGAATATGGTGCAAAAAAAGAAACAGAGGGGTGATAATACTTCGCAGAATTAAGACTTTTTCACACGGGATACTTCTGTGAAAAGGGCTTTAGTTACATATCTGAATTTACATATATAAGAAAATCTGTGAGGCTCTGTGTTTTAAAGAACCCGATCTGATCTGAAAGTGGTAGGATTGTCTGACAGGAATCAGAATTATTGTCCAATGAATATTGAATATTACGGTGCATGCATTGAAGCAGGTCGAATGTTTCTCGTCGTTACAGGATAGTAGGAGGTGGTAGCTCCTCGGCTGGAAGTTGGCCATGGCAAGTGGCTTTGTATAAGGAAGGTGATTATCAATGCGGCGGAGCTCTTATCAACGATAGATGGATCCTCTCCGCGGCGCACTGTTTTTATCAGTAAGTGATAGAGAATTTTCCTATTAAAAAGTTCTATATTTAATATATCAAGGCACTCGAAGAGTTTTATACACTAGAGAATGTATACCAAGAGTGCAAATTTTAAAAAACTGACTAAGAAGTCTTTTTGGTACTCTAAAGACACTTGAGTCTTTCAGTATGATTCCTATTCTTTGCAAGTCGCTCCAAACATCCCCCCAATTCCCACAAGTTTATCTTCAAAACTGTTTTAATCTTGTACCTTTCTTTTTCTCAAACACTTCACATAATTTGTACTGACCTTTTTCCTTCAAATTAATTCTGAGTATTAGAATAATTCAAAGTGTTCTAATTTTGGATTGTACTGAATAAAAATAAATAACTGTAAAGGCAAATATGAAAAGAATTTCGCGATAAAGAGTGAGAAAATATTTCATTCTCCGATTCCTATTCAGTTTAATCCGAAATTCGATCATTCCGAATATTCGAATACTCCTAATTATTCGACCACTCCGAATATTCGAATACTCCTAATCATTCGATCACTCCAAATATTCGAATACTCCTAATTATTCGCTCACTCCGAATATTCGATCACTCCGAATATTCGAATACTCCTAATTATTCGATCACTCAGAATATTCGAATACTCCGAATTATTCGAATAATGATCGAATATTCGAATCTGAAAATCGAATTCTACTGGTATTCAAATACTTAGAATAATCATAACAGCCCTGATTTTAACAGTGCCCAAGACGAATACTGGGTGGGAAGAATCGGTGTTACACGTCGTGGAAGCTTCCCAAGCCCTTACGAGCAAGTTCTACGTTTGGACCACATATCCTTGCATCCTGACTATATCGACAATGGTTTCATAAACGATATAGCGATGCTGAGGCTTGAAAAATCAGTAGCATTCAGCGATTACGTTAGGCCAGTGTGCCTTCCTCAAGCAGAGCCGAAAAGCGGCACTACGTGCACCGTCACAGGATGGGGGCAACTATTCGAGATTGAGAGGATATTTCGTAAGTACACGTTGGCTGATCTTCTAATAAACCTTTACGTTTAATGATAACCATTTGTTAAACAGCGGATACCTTGCAAGAAGTGCAGCTTCCTGTGATCTCCACAGAGGAGTGCCGCAGGAAGACTCTGTTCCTTCCTTTGTACAGGATTACGGCGGGTATGCTTTGCGCGGGGCTCAAGGACGGTGGAAGAGATGCTTGCTTAGGGGACAGTGGTGGACCTCTGGTTTGCTCGGGATCAGATAACAAATACACTCTTCATGGTGAGCACTCTTCAATCATACTGAAATAGAATTAAATTCCGCTGAATTGTAATGCTGAAAGTTGGAATAATATTGCAAACACTATGGTTTGATATTGTTGTAGCTAATTGTAATTACAGTAGAATCTCTATTACACTATACACAGCTGAGATTGTATTTCGAGAAGTATTTTTAACAGTTGTCAAATAAATTCATAAATGAAAGAGGGGTGACTATAAGGGCATGTTCTGCTCATATAAAAGATCGCTGAATCTTCAGACTGTAGAGTATTACAATAACAATAATTTAAATAATTGGATGGTTGTACTGTATTAAGGGGGAATTGCGCGTTGTTGGGCCGAAAAAAAGGTAATTCTTTGTGAATTTTCTGTACAAAAACGGATCGATAAATTAATTTGAGGTTTGGCAGGCTGTTTTATTGTAACTTGAACTACTGTTCAGAATTTTTGTGACAGTGAAAAAGAGCCCTTCCAGTATTTTTCGTCGACGCCAAGGCCACCTGATTATTTTTCAATGCTCTCTCTGTGTCTGCCATGTTTTTTTTTCACTGTCACACAAAAATTCAGAACAATGGTTCATGATACAATAAAACAACCTGCCAAACCTGAAATTAATTTGTCAAACCGTTTTTGTACAAAAAATTGCCAAAGAATTACCTATTTTTCGGCCCAACCAGGCGCAACCCCCCCCCCCCCCCCCCCCGCCCCTTAATTAACACTGCAATTTGGCACTATTTGCTTTGAGTGACAAACTGCTCAGTTTAAAATTTCTGAAAAATAGATATTCTATGACGTGTTCCGCAAATTTTTAAATTGTAGAAAAATTAAATAAAGTGTCAAGAAAATAAAAATTTTGTGGCATATTCCTAAATTTATAAATTTAGGGAAAAAATTGAAATAGATATTCTATGGCCTTTTCCGCAGGTATCACTTCGAATGGCTACGGCTGCGCCAGACCTGGAAGGCCAGGAGTTTACACGAAGGTGCATCACTACCTCCCTTGGATCGAGCATACAATCTCAAGGGAAGACATACTCTCTTCGACAGTGGCCTGCAAGGGTCATCGATGCCCCCTCGGCGAGTGTCTCCCTAAATCTCGAGTATGCAATGGCTTCTTAGAGTGTTCTGACGGCAGCGACGAACGTAATTGCCCTGTTAATTTTTAACGAGAAAAGACTGACCGCACTTGTACTTGAATCTCCGAGTAGTTAATTCTTCAGTCACACACGTCGAACGTACGAACGAATTAATTTTCACGCTAGTAGACACTCGCGATAGAATTAGTCTGCTTAGCTCGAGGCAGACCAATTCGAAGGCAATGCTAGAAGAATAATACTCGAGAGGTGAGATGAGTCTTTAAATTGATGAAAATAAATATTGAAAGGGACACAAGTGCTCAAAGCGAAAGAGAAATGTTTTAGAACGAAAGTCCAAGAATTTTCATTGTGGAGCACTTTTGTAAAATATTAGATGCTCGATAGTTTTCTGTATGTGCAATATGTAGGTAGAAATCAAAAGTTAAAGATGAATGTTAGAGAGTGTACCGAAAGTCGGTGTAAGGTGCTGAAAAGCTTTGACTAATTAGTGATAATTGACGCTGATCCTTACGCTCTTCTGTACAATTTATCTTTACGTTTTGATAGTTAAACAGTAGTCACGTTTTAGTTGTAGAATCGACTAATGACAACCGTTAGGAGATTATTTGCGGCATTATTCGTCCGGAGAGAATGCGAATAGTCGAAGAGTAGTGTCTCCGAGTCATTCGTACCGACTCCGGGACACTTGGCGTAGAAATATTTCGAGGAACCTGGCATTTTGATTCTTTGTCGTTAGAAAAACGAATCTCAAGGCCACGTATATCGCGCTCGTTGTTTTAGTCTCTTTGTAAGCTCGAAGATTTTTTAAGTAACATGTATATATCGTGCCTAATGTATTATGTAAAAAAAAAAACAAGTTTTAATACCACTAAATAAATAATAAATTTAAAAACGAACGATGATCCTGCGATGGCTTCATTTCTTATTTAACCATCACCTGACAGATACGGGGTCAAGTTTGACCCATCCTGTGTTACTCATTATTAGTACCACTAATTTAAGAGAATAAGAAAATTTTAGGTCAAAATACTTATTAAAATCTAATATGTCATATTGTGGGCCAAAACGGATCCCGTGTTGCTTGTTTGAGAATTAAAATATCGACGTTGAATAGTTGCCTCTGTTCCTGAAAGAAATGTTCAGTGTTACGATACAACAGCATTGAATTCCGATGGTATATCATTTCATTTTATTAGGACAATTAGAAATAGCACTGAAAATCATAGTCTGAAATAAATATTAATTGTTCTCGATATAATACTCTATCGATATTAAAATGAAAGCTGTTAGAGGCTACTCTGCGTTCAAGGACAGTTATGATCCCTGGGATATATGTAACATCAGTCAAACGATCGTCGCTCCGCAATCAAACGTGGTTAGTACCGTACAAACGATAGAAAATAATCGCGCCGTACTCCCCGTTAAAAAGGATCGAACTGCGCCCGGATTCAATTGTTACCACCCTAAAAACGATATTTGCCAACTCTAAACCGTGCTTCCTTTTAAGTAATTCTAATGTCAGATTACACCTACGATTAGCACAATATACCAAGTGGTAGAAATCACAATGAAATTTTACGTCACGTTCAAACAGCACGCTTCTGAAATTCAATATCGAGTTTCTTATCGTTCAAGGTATCGTCTTCTTCTAAACGGCTGGGTACCATCAAGACTTTTGCACCAACGCCTTGTTCTCCTTCATCGTTTTCCAACTCACGCGTACCACTCAACGAACGTACCAAGATTTTTCTAAGATTCACGGAATTCACGCGCGACGAATCAAACGTTATTCACAAAAAAAAGAAACGAAAGAAAAATAATTCCGACAGTCGATTCTATTTACATATCACGAACGTTTGGTAATTCGGAAGACTCGTGAACTGAATGCTCGAGCTCTAAAATCGTCGCGCGAATCAAGGATATAGACGTGCGCCAATAATGGATTAATTTATTTCGAATCAATGGTGTTCGATTAATGAGAAACGGAAATATCTGTTGCAAAAGTCTGGTGGTGACATTGAACTATTGATATGACGTCCCTAACGCGCTTTTATTTAATGACTCATGAACGATTCTCATGATTCTATTTTATCAGCAGTATGCGTGCATGCGATACCAGCACTTTTCTCATTAGAAATGACGAATTAAGTGGCAATTCCTTGGCGAGCTTTACCATAATAATCTCGAAGCGGTCGGTTTGGGCAAAAGTTTGATTACGATAAAAAATGGTGTAAATGTATAAAAGTGCGATTCGAAGGTAGCAAAACTTTTGTCCATACCTCTTCGTGATCGAACCTTGCAATCTCCTTATCTCAGCACCAACGTGCGAATTAATCTCCCATGGGGAGTATCGATTCCGCTGTATCGATGTCGGCGCATGCCACGTGGATCACAATTAATCAGATCCCTAATTATATTACAGGATATCGAGTCGCAGATCATTGAATACATAGTTTGGTAGTGAAATTTCGCAAGACCCGTTCAATCAAGTAATTTCATTTAAATTTCAACGTAAACAGAATCGATGATCCCCACGAAATGCACAAATACCTTGAAAGAGATAGGGCTGCAACGTTGACACGATTTCGTTTTTGTAAATCGACTTATCTAAAACTCAATTCTACGATCGCAAAGAAGCACTGGCGCACAGAGCCCGAAGCTCTGTGCACGCCGGGTAAAACTGTTATACTCTACTTCCTCGCCTTTCTCGTGATTCTTAAATTAACCGAAGAAGCAATAAATAATAGATCGATGAATCCTCTGAAGATGATACCTCTAATGAGCCGTACTCTTAGACAGATGTTTAGTTTAGGCTATGGATAGTTAGACTGCTGGTTGTTCTTTAACCCAATGAGTCGACAGCGATCGTGCTCAGGCCTTTCGGGCTGATGGTTGTTTTGAATTGCTCTGGTATGGGATACTCCGCCTGCGAACACGTCAAATACAGATGCATGAGTATGTGCACGCTGGAATCATATAATACTAAAGGGAAGGTTCCCTGACAGTCGCGCAACAACACCCTGTTCCTCCAAGCCTTGAACATTACAGTGGTGGTGTCGCCTAGTTTTTTAAGGGGTAATGACACTGTACAGCCCGGAAAGACGGCCTGATTTTAAGAATTTTTTTATGCGAGCATAGTAAATAGAATACTAAATCTGTTTGAAGGACTTTATTGTACATACCTTGAAGTATGATCACAATTTTTTCTTAATTTTTTTAATATAAAATGGCGGCACCACAGCTGAACAAAAGAAGCTTCTTCTGAAAAGCAGTGTTTCGCGGCCGGAAAGATTTCTCCTTCAAATTTTGAGTTAGAACAAAAAACCAAAAAATGTTGAGTTCTATATAAGATTATCTCGGGAAGTACAGGAGGCAATTAAAAAATACTGATTTCTGGAAAACGCGAAACTGCCACCACCTTGAAATTGTTGAAACGTTTTGTTCACTCACGCACAATTTTTACAAAAATCAGTATTTTTTAATTTCCTAGTGTACTTCCCGAGATAATCTTATATAGAACTCAAAATTTTCGGTTTTTTGTTCTAGGTAAAAAATTGAAGGAGAAATATTTCTGGCCGCGAAACACTGTTTTCCAGAAGAAGCTTCCTTGGCTGAACGGTGGCGCCGCCATTATGTTACAAAATTTTAAAAAAAATTGTAATCATACTTCAAGGTATATACAATAAAACCCTTCAAACAGATTTTGTATTCCATTCACTATGCTAGCATAAAAAAAATCTCAAAATCAGGCTGCCTTTCCGGGCTCTACACTGTCATTACCCCTTAAAGCACTAATGTTTCACTGCTCTTGGTTTATTCTTCTCACAAATTCGCACAGTGTTACTTTCACTAAAACCCTTTATAAATCTTCTCAGAATGCAAGAACGTCCAAGCACTTGACACTTTGGCGCGCTCACCAGAGCGCTATTATTCCGCATCAAGGTGCGATTTAGTTTTCTCCCCCTTAAAGGGCGATAAGGCCCAAATGAAACACACCGTTGTTCTTGTTTTGAGTCACTCTAAAAACCCACAAAGTTGCGTTCCAATCGGTGAGACCAGATTCGCGGTGTTCCCTTGTTAGTAAATGATTAATTAATACTGTACGAAACTTACATAGTCTCCACTTGGTTGTGGCACCATTACGTTCATTTCACTAGACTTGCTGCTAATGAATTCTACATCCAGTGACTGCGAGCTCAAATACATCTGGCAACCATCTGTCTTGTCGATAGAGATAGTAGGTACCTTCCCCAGTACCTGCGATAGAATAATAAGAGGAGGGAAACAAATATATTTCACTGGAAATGCCTCTGGTCCACTGTTTCCCAGAAATAATGTCACTGATGAAATCGAGTCGAATAGTACATGCAAATCAAATCGAATTCATTAGAACACAGTAATACACATAAAATACCACCGTTTCATTCCGTGTAGTTACGAAGTGTTTGCTACGATTCAACTAGGATCAAAATTTAATTTTCAAATTTATTAAGTATCCCATTTCTTACAAGTACTGTGAGAACTTTATCGAATGCACACAATGATTTCTATGCATTTTCTACATCCAAAGTCTTCCAAAAGTTAGTTAAGTAGTTAATCGAAGCCTCGAACTTCATCTTGAAAATATCTCCAATCCCAATAAATTAATACCTCAAGTATCATTTAATTTTCATCCTCAATAAAAATGACGAAATAATGCTATGCTCCCTTCTAGCAAACCACTCTATATATAATATCGAATTTTTTTTTAAATTGTATGTCAAGAAAAAACAACTGCCAGTCACAGCAATTCCTCTCAACTCCCCACATTTCACGCAGTACACATCCTGAATAATAGTAATTAGGTACGAGTTAATGACTTCTTAAGACCTACAGTCTCAATTCCACCCAACTCTCGTCAAGATGCATTGGCAACTCGGTAAGATCTCGCCCATTAATTCCACCAGGTTAAATTTACTTTCTCGAGCGAGCCCCTAAACGTATATGTAGGGATACTACAGTTCCTTAACCGTAAATCGTCGAGGAGACAATTGATTTCTGCATTCTGTGCAGGAGGAAACCTAGAACCTGTGCAAATGATCTGTGAACTCGACTGGAAGGAATGCCCCAGGGCAATCGGGATTTACATTTGGAGAGAGATTGTAACCGATGTCCTCGACTGCTTAGGGAACGATGCCTGGCGTGTGACAGTCCTGAGGGTACAGAGGCTTATTATTTTTTAATTGAAATCAGTATCGAATTAGAGGCCTATGAACATAGCGGTCGGGTAAGTTCTCCATAAGACTGATTCGAATTCTTCTATCTGCACGCTATGTTCACGATTAGCCCCTCGTAAAAAGCAAACAAAAAGACACTTGTCGCAATAATAACGTTCCATTAATAAAGTCGATAATGTTTGAAGGTACTCGCCGGCATCCTTTTCTGCACCCTATTGCTGCGTATAATATATTTCAAACCGAAACGTAAGAACTCCATCTGCGACAAAGAGATTCTCAACAAAGTCGGGTACAAAGTGGAAGATCTCGAGTTGAAAGTTAACATATTGACATACAAAATGCAGTACGGCTCGTGGCCACTGCCTCATCAGATTCACAAGTCGAACTTCAGGAAGAACCTGAGGAATCTTAGGCTGACACTGTCCAATCCCAGTGACCGCGACGACTGGATCAAACACGTGCTGCTGAGGTATTAAGCGGGAGATCATAGAAAGTGTAGGATCTTGCTTTCCACGTCCCCGTTTCGTCAGTATCTTGCATTGCTATTTTAGCCCCAGAAGAAATGAGCCCTACACAAAGTACAATTACCCTTCCGAGCATCTTCTCACAGAATTGTTCGATGCAAAGAAGAGAACTGTGTACCCGTATCTTCAACGAAATACTTTGCCCTTAGAGCACAGCAGTAAATCTTCAAAGAACAGCAGCGACAAGTCTCTTAAGTACGATGAAACGTGAATCCTCAATGAACATAATCGCGTTAACTTCTCAGCAGATTAAATGTTTTGCAACGATCGAATTCCAGATTGAACTGCACGTTCAGGAAGACGATCGGGCGAAGGCAGCACAAAATATCGAAAAGCGAAAATTTCGAGATGCAAAATGGAAACGCGATATCCGTTCCGTTCTTCTCGAGAAGGAGGAACTGCAGATCCACCAGCAGGGTATGCAAGGACTCAATGCTTCTAAGAGGCGAAACGGTGGATGTGGGTTGCAGGAAATTCACGAGAACCATGGAAGACTGCAAACGGTATTTAAAAGAGTTACACGATAGTAATAAATATCTGGGATTAGTCTGCAGTTCTTCTGAAACGAGCGACCTGACCTCGATTAAAAATGTTTGCTCGGACACGCAGGTAAATGGGCACAGCGTGCTATAAGGGAAACTGTTCAGATGCACTTAATGATCCGTTCAATTCTATTGCAGCAGGATAGGAGGAGTGGCGAACAAAAGTGTGAGGTTAATTTAATCGAAAAGTCCAAGGAGAATGAACCTGTCGAATCTGAAAACGAGAAGTATATAGAGCAGAATACAGACGTTAAAGAAATACGTTCGAAGCAGCAAAGTAAGGAAAATTGTTTGGAGTTATCGAGCGCGATTTGCCCGATCTTGAAACTAATAAACAAACGTCTGCTATCTTCAAAAATGGATGTAACGTTCTGCACGGAAATGTTTCCCCCACGATCAGCCTCCAGCACGCTAATCACACCGGCCTGCGAACGGAAGTCATTCATGAAGCCGTCCGAGGAAACTTTGTACCAAGTGAAGAAGAAGCTGGAAAGTTTGCACAATGTTTTAAGAACGTACGAGATACAAAATTCTGAAGCTGCGATAATGAAAAGGCAGCGGGAAAATAGCAATAGAATAAATAGCATTTGCCAAAATGTTGTGGACACTCTTGTGTCTGTTACAACGGAGACTGATAATTTCAATGAAAAGAGAAAGAGCAGAGTAAGCTTCGACACTGTCCCCATAAACAACTCCGCTGAAATGCAGCAAACAGTTTACAACAGCTCTGAACAATGCGAGACTGACGACACAGGCAAAAGTTCTGAAGCATCGGTCCAGGATTATTTCAACGTGCTGAGTACGCACTGTCTGAATAATATAAATGATTTTAATTGTTCGTTCCCACAAAGCTCTGAGAATAAAATATATTCCTCGAACGATCAGGATTTGGATGCAGTTAATGATAATGGAATTAAATATTCTTCCATCATTACATACGACAAAGTTCCTGAGAAAGTGTATTACACTATTTCATCTGACTTGTTCAAAGAGAAGGACATCAACAAGGAAACAAGCGTACCGGACAGTTATATATTACCAGATGTGTATATTGATAGTAGTCAAGCGAAATCATTGATCGCTGGTCAAGACATTGTTCCAATGGAAACCGATGAAGACGTGATAATAATGTCTCCAGCCTCGACTCGTACGGAGATATCGAGAGACAGCGAGCCTGACGATAAATCTACAAGATTATTACTTCAAGAAGCATTGCAATTCAGGAACGCACTACTAACACGCGTTGAACTCGAAGGAATATATTATGCAGACGACAAGAGCGAAGGGTCAAACAGTGAATCTATGTCAGAGTATGGTAAATGTCCTTACGTTAACAATAATCTTCAATCGAAGTTCTTGGATATCATATCAGAGGAACAATCCATTAGTACCTCCACTGAAAAAACTAGTCGAACTTATATGTTCTTCAATATGAAGCAGGACAGGCAATTGGCACATACGTCGACGTTGGGCAATACGCAACAGAATGACATTAAGGATCAGAATGTACATAAAGGATATTTTGATTCGAAACTAAACTTCGGATCGACTTCTGAATATTTCAGTTTCAGTAATGTAATTCAAGAAGGGAATGGAATGGACGGCGATCAGTTGCCTCTATCGAAAGATAATTGTTTGCAAGAGAATGACTCCACAGAAGTGGTATCCAGTAATTTACGAACGAAATATTTCAATCACACAGTGGACAAACTTGATGAGAAATTTACAGAAATGGGGCTTACAAACTGTTCGACGAATATAGATGAGAATATGAATGAACGTAAAATATGCTACAATCGTGCGGATGAAGGAGAAAATTTTGAAAAGCGTTTTCTACGCGCAAGTAATACAAATATGCTTATCGATCACAATGCAGAGAGCGTGGAATTATTTTCGCAAGATTTAGATGACGAGGATCAAAATGCGGGTGCAAATGAGATTTCTAACTTTCTGAACCCTAAATCTCTGAAGCAATGTACAAACTTATCGTATACCAATGGTACAAAAAATGCCTTACTAAAGGAAAAATTGATCTCGTCGGATGATGAGAAATACTACATCGAAGATATTGAAAGTTTAATGTGCAGCCCAAATTTGACTTTGAAAAGGCATCCTGGCACATATTCACTGATAGATCAAACGTTGGTAGCAGCATGTATTGAAAAGGCAGCAGAAATGCATGCAATAATTGAGAATGCAGATGCAATGTACGACTTATCACAATCCGAGAGCAATGAGAACTCAATCGAAACAAATTTAATAGAGGATTCTTTAACATCCAGTGTAAATCACTCGAACGACTCTAACATCCCGGAACCACCATCTGTAACAGCACTAATTAATAAATCAGCAGATGAAGAGGAGTTAAATTGGTCAAATGTCAAACACAATTTTAGTTACGATTTTGTTAACGAGAAAAACACACAGACATTTGCAACAGACACAATAACTCTTCGAAAATATGATTCTGTAGATACAGCGAGTTACTGCAGGCAGGGAAGCACTTGCAATGGAAATATGATTTTGCAAGAAGAATACGAGATAAGAGACACTCATCGTGACCAAGAAAATCAACTCAAAGATGGAAAGAATGGCTCAATTATAATAAAATCATTTACAGATCTACGTAACGAAGTTCCAATTAATGATATCACCTACAAATCCCATTCCAACCTCATTTCTCCACACAGTAGTTTATATTTTACAGACGAAGCGTCGAGTTCTACCGCAAAATTGAATAATGCTCAATCAAAAAATCTTGAAGATTATTTACAATCAAATTTATACGCAGAAAAAGAGAATGAACAACCACACTGTCAAGTTGGAGATTCAAAAGACGCACAATTACAACCTACTTCAGTTACAAATGAGGAGAAAGAGGTAATTATCACAAGCATAGTAAATACCCAAAAATCCTATGCGGAAGTTTTAAATAATGAATTCGATATTGAACAAAATTTACCAGTTGCTAACAAAAGCCCAGACAATAGAACTGATCCATCTTCCAAACATTGTGTGGAAAATACAGATATATTATTAACTGGTGAAGAAAAAGAAACACCAAGGGAAGAAGGCGAGGCTTTAAATGATAAAGGTTTAACTCCAAACATTAATACCAACAGTAACAACTTGGTACTATTAAAAGATATAGATAAGAATAAGTTGATGAATATAATGGAGTCATTTAATATATATCAAAATACATCAAGCATGCCTTCTCGCGAACTTTCTCCAAGAGACACAAAAGAATACATAATGAGAAGAATGAATACGACACCGAAGTCAAGGAACCAAGAAAACTACGCTCAAAAATTTGAAAAGCTAAAGAGACCCATTGCTGTGCAGAATACAAAAGGTTTAAAATCTGACTCGTTGAACGTAATTCAGGCCAAAGCAGGAAGTATTTCAATTTCAAACCATGGAAAAGACAGAGATTTATCTGTCGAGCCTAGATGTAATACAGAACGTAGCATTAAGTTAAGAAAAAAGAGGTCTCGGTCACAAGTAAGTTTTCGAACAAACGAACCATCGAAGGAGGTTACTTCACAGTCACTTGAATTTCCAAATAATATAAGCGATGAATCTTCAGAGGCTAAATTAAAGTTACAAGGCCACGCGAAACCATTATTACCAACACCGAAAACATCCTCAAAATCTTGCATACCAATTCTAAAAAGGAGATTAGAAGCAGCTCGACGATCAGAGAACGAGGGAAGACCCAAGAGCCCAATGAGGGGGCCGTTAACAATGACGATGTTCAGCAGAGACAACTTGTCTAGTGAAAGTCCCAGTGTGATGGAAGAAAGTATAAAAGTGGAAGGCAATTCGAAAAGCTACGATCAATGTATGGAAGAGATATATGACTGTGCAAAAAAGGCGGAAGATAGCCAGGACCATACTGGGAAGTACGATTTCATGAAGTCGTCGTGTATCGTGCAAAGCCTGTGTAAAAACACTGACAGTATCGTTACTCCACAAGAACCCATGGTAATATACGTGAATATATTTACAAAGTTTGACCACAACTCGTCGAAAATAGTAGATCCAAAGAAATTCTTGGAATATATACAAAATAGGAAATTAAGCGTGCAAAAAGTAATTGCGGAGAATCAAGCGAGCAAAAGAGATGACGAAGGTTCCACAGCCTCGATGGAAAAGGAAAAGAGTACGATGCACAAAATTGTTACTATCGTCTCTTCTGTTATAAACGGCAATGAGTTAGATGGAGCCAAGCCGGCTGGCATATCCGCCGCAAAGGCAAAAAGTGAAATGGTAATCGATACTTTGTCGGATGACAGGCTGAAACATTTATGTTTCCTTTCCGTCGAGCAGAAAGAAATAGATGTCACCGCAAAGCCATCCGTCATCGACACAAGTACATCGATCTCGGATTTGGAGAATATTACAGGAACATCGACAAGTGTATTAAACAAATTTCGAATATGCGGCACGCCGAAAGAGTTGGACGACGAAGAATACATAGCGTTGCTCGAAATACTTCACCAAGAGCCAAATTTCGTGCATCTACAAGAGTTGCAAAACGTTTGCAAGAAGCTTGTATTGGTGCATCAGAAATCTAAGTGATGCGAATACTCATCGCATCCATTTATAAAATTCGTAATCAACGATCGCTATTTTTGTAATACTGTGCCTTTATTTTCTAATACAGGACATGTACTCCGTGTAATTATATCGTGCATATGTGTACACATTTGGGAAATAAATATACTTTTTATACGATACTTTATCAAACACGCAAGATGCAGACTAGGGCTGAGACTATTCGAATAATTTAATATTCGAATATTTTACAAGTATTCGAATGCTACGAATAAACTTCGAATATTTGAGTATTCGAATAATAACTTGATTTATAATTCACACCATACTATTCGAATACAACAGTATTCGAATACTTAAATATTCGAATACGTAAATATTCGAATAGTATTCGAATACTCGGATATTTGAATACTTAAATATTTGAAGAGTATTTGGATACTTGGATATTATACTTAAATATTCGAATACATAAATATTCGAAAACTTAAATATTCAAATACTTAAATATTCGAATAGTATTCGAATACTCGGATATTCGAATACTTAAATATTTGAATAGTATTTGGATACTTGGATATTTCAATTACATTCGCCAAATAATTGAGCAACTGAAGTATTCGAATATTCGATTACCGAAAAATTCGATAAATAGTCGCAGCCCTAATGCAGACTGTTCTTTCGCTTACTTTACGAATAAACGACATACCTGCATTTGTACACTTTGACAGTTGACGAATTCGATACTCGAGACAAGGGAGTCAAACACGACGGATGATTTGCGGCAGGAGTCCATAACGACAGAGTTCACTTTGCCTTTGACGACTAAGGTACTGTCTTGGCACCGGAACATGTAGATCACGTTGTTCATCTCCACATTGTCGATGAGCAGATCCTTATTACTTTTATGATACTCCTGCAGCAGAAATAATATACATTCGATGAATAACACGGGCTTCTCGCAGGAATAAAATGGTGAAATGAAATCGAATAAAGCAGCGTAACAATTTACCACAAGCCACTTCTTTCCATCTTTGGTAAATACTGGTTGTTTGTCAATTGGTGCATTTGCAGGTGGTATTGTTTTCATTGGTATAGCATTCTCGACTACCGGTGCTTTAAATGGTGCTGGGCCGGTCCTCAATGAAGGATTTTTATGCGTCTGCATTTCGGAAGTGACTTTCTTTAAGTCTGTAATATAAAACGTTGTCAATGAGTTTTATACACGAATTATTAACGGGGAACAACACTTTGAAGCCCAGAAAAAAGTGCAATTTTTTTAAATTTTATGTTAGATATCCATACTTCGTAGGAAAGTCATTGATGTGGGGTTTAAATGTGCATGTAGTGGGCAGTATTTTAGAATTTTTGTGTTACAAAATATACAGTTTTAATCAAGTTATAGAGGTCGCCGTAGAACGCGACGCGTCGAACACGATCTGATGGTTTCCCACTTTATTCACGTCGCATTAATCTGAGAAAAAAAGGAGAGCATTTTTTTAACCTATATTAATATAGTTACAGTTAAGCGTACGGAAATTTAATTACAATAATTTTTGGAGAAATGGCGGAGCTTAAAGGGGAAAGTTTTAAAATTTCGAGTCAGTTTAAGGAAAGAATCAATATATTTTGAGGTGGAAAAAATAGTAAAAATAATTTATTTTTAATTTCCGTGCGCTAAACTGTAACTATATTAAAATAGATTAAAAAAATGCTCTCCTTTTTTTCTCAGATGAACGCGACGTGAATAAAGTGGGAAACCATTGGATCGTGTTCGACGCGTCGCGCTCTACGGCGACCTCTTTAACTTGATTAAAACTGTATATTTTGTCACACAAGAATTCTAAAATACTGTCCACTACATGCACATTTAAACCCCATATCAATAACTTCCCTACGAAATATGGATATCTAACATAAAATTTAAAAAAATTGCACTTTTTCCGGGCTTCAAGGTGTTGTTCCCCCTTAATGTTTTACAATTCTGCTATATTTACTCTTCGTGATGGCTTCCCCTTGATTAATTTCGGCGAAGAGAGCACTTCTCTCATCGTTGATACTGGCCGGTGCCACATCTCCAACAGGCATGCATGGTGGTGGAGGTGGCGGTATGCCTGCTGGTGGCGCAGCAGAGCCAGTTTTTGCCCATACCAATCCTGTTGTGTGATGCTGGCGCACATACTGTTGAAGATCACTTAGCGTCTGCACCCAAGCCTTGGCCCATTCAGCGTGTACTTTATTCCTGTAAATACGAAAGGCTGAATGAACTCCGCATCAGTAATTAATCTCTCAAAAATATCAATAATAAAGTATGATTAATTAAATTTTACAATAACATGTAACGCAGACTTACTTCTCCTTCCACTCCTTTAATACACGATTGGTATAAAATTGTCCAGCATCGTTCATCTCTTTCACGTAAGGTGCTGGTGTTGGCGATACAGCGACCCATCCTAGAGCTGGAATACTTTCACTAATTGCTGACAAATGATTGAAGAACTGGGACCCTCTGTTTTTCTCACGGAACTCTTGAATCTGTTGAATTTGTGTAGATGTAGGTGCGAGAAGAGTAACTTGCTCCGACTGACTCGCTGGAACTGGGCGACTCGCTGCTGTACGAATAAACTGAAGCTGAATTCTGTAACAGGGGTAAGGACACTCAGCAATTTACAGAAATATATCTAATGCCTAAAATAAAGTAGCGGTGAAATGCTCACTGAAATGCCTTCTCTACGAGCTTGCTGTGGGTAGCAACGTCGCCACCAATTTTCTCGCTCAGCTGCAAATACTCTCTTACAGGCCCAGCCAAAAGATCTTCGTAGCCTGTGACTGACATGCTGGTAAATTTGCCTGATACTACTTTATGCGGTGACTGAACAGGCGAGGCAGACTGTATCGATACACTTTTATCGACTGGCTGAGACTTCTTTGGCGACGGTGTGCTCGTCTGAACAGCAGAGTCTTGAGTTTCAGTTAAAGAATGGGCTCGTACTTTCTCCAGTCGTCTGGTAACGTTTTCTAATCGATTTACCAGTTCTTCTAAGTGCTCCTCCTTGTCACTAGCTTCACAGCCTTCAATACAACACAAATTTAATGTATTATCACAGTAAAGATAATACGATTACTGAGAAAAATTCAAAAAGCTGATTAATTCAAATAACTCCTTCCTTACAAAGTAATAAGAAAAATATTTTTTTAAAAAAACCAACGAAAGGAGATTTTTGCTTTATTTTGCAAATCTTTAATAATAATAGTAGGTAATGCGAGCTTTTGAGCAATTGGAGGAAATATACTCCAGAAAGTTCGCATTTATGCAGAGTATATTAAATATAGAATGAGTGTATAAATAGTTGCGTCAACATCCACAGCCGCTAGATCATTATGTTGCAAGCAGCGTGTAATAGAAATAAATTCCTGTTCATTTTATAACATTAGAAATGCTTGCGAGGACTGATTTCGTAGAAATTAAAATTGCACATTGTAGTTGCATTTAGATAAAATTTTACAAATGATGTTACTTCGCCCATTACTGGCTTACAAGTAACAAGAAGGCTGGTATTCGAATGTTACAATTGAAAATCAGAATATTAAATTAGCATGCAAATGAATTGATTCGTTACCGCTTCGTTAATGCGAAACTATGGGTCCACCAATTTCATAATCACTCCATTTAATTATACGTTCACTTCGAAATTACAGAACGAAAGCTTCGTACGCGCGAGATCTTCTCGCCTTTGCGGAAACTGATGAAGAACTAAACCGCGGCCCTAATGATATCCGACGCGAGTGTACGCCGACCTATTCTTAGGAAATCTGCGAAAACTGAATCGCGAACGCGTGTCTTATAAACTCGTAGGTAGATAGTATTTCATACGATATACCTCGCGGATTAAATAATTAAAACTTCTTCGTATACATGTAATCAATTGTGTGTATAAATACAATAAAAGATTCGTTTATCTGTACAAAATTAGCGTACAACTCAAGGACAAGAATTTCGATTAATTTCGCGAAAAACGATAAGTTATCAAAGTCACTTTCAGTTGCTACTTTAAGTGCTCCAGAGTTCTGCGTTACTATCGCAGAAAGTCTGTTAAATAATACAGCAGGTTGAAAGGCAAATGGGTCAGAGCGTAAATATAGAAAGACCGTGGTCGGGACAATATACAAGCGAAAAGTTTTGATGCTGTCGAGTTCTTTGTCGCAGCTTGAAAACAAATGATTCTGTCGGCAAATAATTCCCCCAAGATAACACGCTGTTTTACACGCATCTCGGCTATAGCGTGCACTGATACACTGCCCACGGTATTTCAATGCTCTCCGACGGGAGAACAACGCCCGTGAATGTGTTATTTGCAAGCTCGTATCTCAAACTCGTTCGAGTTAACATTTGAAAAAATAAAAAACATCGACACAACTATATCAGCATATAATAAAAACATGGTACAGAGGATGGAAGAAATCTAGCGAAGTATTTAAGTGCTTCATAACATCTTTTGCAAAAGTACAATGATAGAATAATAAAATTCCTTCCTTCTACTAATTCTGAATCTGCAAAAAAAATAGCTATCCTGGATTCTTCACCACATTCATGCCCTACTGCAATTTACGACTTCGTTAAATTTCTCTCGTCCACCGCAACTCTACAGTGTAGTACTGTATTGTAGAATCGACAAGTAAAAACCTTGACCCGCACGTGACATACGCTTGCGGTGGAAACAATAAGGTGCGACGGAAATCATAGAAAGTAAGAAATGGATTTAGGGTGAGCCCTAACCGGCGTGCACCATCGGTCCTAGAGGGTCGAACCTCACTCTGTGCTCCGTCGCGTTTTGCGCGGCGTGCAACAAATCGGAGAAGAATCGGTGACGCCTTAAAGCTAGTTCATCGCGCGCGACTGGCGTCGCCGGTGGCTCCTGCATTCCGCTGCACTCCTCGGAGTCGCACTGCTCGCCGTCTTCTTCCTCCGACAGCCAGCGGGGAACTGACGACACTGCGCATTATACATTGCCCCGATAGAAACGTCTAGTTTATACAAAATATTCTCAATTAACTCTTTGCGATCCTGTTTCATATGACGCAATGCCGCGCTTCGTTCCAGCCGATGCAGGGGATTTCAAAAATATTTCTCACAACATTATGACCGTGGATTTAATAAGCAATAACGAATGCTCCGGTGCCCATGCCTGAACAGAAGATTGAAACGGGGGCGGAGCTATGATTGATTCGAATGTATCGTTACATCAATTGGATGTTGCGGTATTGAAATAAACGAAAATTATAGAATGACTAGATTTGTGTAAACTTGCTGGGAAGAAACGGTGAAAATAAATTCGATCGCAAAGGGTTAAATATAGTTAGTAAATGGAAGTGGAGTTAAATGTTTTTTCTATTTAAATCCTTGCATACTAACGGATTATATTTGTGTTCGTCTTTTTTTGCTGTTGCAATAGCCTTAATATAGTTCTCATTTGTAGTTGAATTAAAAGGGCACGCGAGATATCTGCGTTAGACACTGGTGATAATGATCCGCATGAATATATGAATATTAATGCTTCTTCAGACAGTACTGATATGTGCAATTAGTATGCAAGGGGCAACGCTTCAAAAATGTAAAGTAGAAAACGTGTAGCACTACAAGGATATAGGATCTCGTTCGATAAATCAGAAATGGGCAATATTTTAATATAAACGATCGATAGAAGATTACAAATATTGTATCATTTACTCGCCAAATGAAGATGACTCGAATTTAGTCGACAAATAACCGGTAAATGGATTTATTCAAAATAAATCAAATAAAAATATGATGTTTCTCGAGTCTCGTGAGATAATCCGCGGGATTCGTAGACCTCGAATAAAATACAATAAGTGACTTTTCATTCATATTTTTAACTCGATAATGCCCAACTCTGTAACAACTACTCAACAGGAAAATGCAGTTTATCTGAGAAAAGTAGCTCCCAATATGCATATATGTAATGAACTTAAACCCCACAAAACGTTATTATTGTCGACAAACAGAAATTTAATTACGATGGAACGCTTCGTGAAATGGCGCGCAGAAAAGGACAAGAGGAGAAAGTTCCATTATTTAACCCTTTATTGCATGGTTTTATTTTTTCTTTTCTTATCGAAATCCGAGCTTATCTTGGTCCATTCTTATAGAAAAAATTATTTGAGCATTTCTTTGATAGATGTTGCGAACTAAAAATAAATTAATCAAGGTTTATACCCATGTAAATTGTAATGAATAATTCTGAATTTAACATTACTTAAAGAAGTAAAATGTATTATACGTATGGAGTGGGCGGATACTTTTGTCAGTTACTGTAAATACATTCAAAGAGGGAACAAGTTTTCACTTCAATTTTTTAAAGGGGGAATCCTATTCTTTGGGCTAAAAACATAGCGGAATTAATTTTTTTTTTTAAGAAACTAGCGATTCGAATAATCTGAAATTTGGACCATATTTTTATGCATCTTTGAAGAAGTTTTTTTTTATTAATTTTTAATAATAAACATAGGAGTTATGAATGATCGATCATCACGCCGCTGTTGTCCGTTGGTGTGCACGATATTTTTGTAACCACTGAACCGATTACCTTCAAATTTGGCCTGTATGTCCAACAAACATTACCTTATACTTTGATGAACCAGGATACCGATAAGTTACATACTTCTTTAATTACATAAGAAAATTGGCGCAAAATTGTATAGCAAAAGTTAAAGTTTCAGGCCTTTCAATTTGAAAACTCTCCACACTTTTAAAAAATTTTGTATTTTTTTCTGACTCATCAAATTATGGCTACATATGTATACAGTGCACCGCCGTTTCATTTTTCTATTTTAGATTAGCAGGAAGATAAATATCATGCACACCAACGGAGGAGGAATTTTGCGCAGCGTGTTGGTCGAACATGTATAACTCCTATATTTATTATTAAAAATTCATTAAAAAAAGGCTATTGCTTCCTCAAAGATGCATCGAAATATGGTTCAAATTTCAGATGAATCAAATCGCTAGTTTCTTTAAAAAAAAAAACCCCAATTTTGCTATATTTTTAGCCCCAAGAATAGAAAATTGACCCACGCAGTAAAGGATTAAGCAATTTATTTATAAAAAAAAAAAAAAAATGGAAGAAATACCGCGTCGATAAAAGTATACCTGGCTGCGTTTTTTTATTCGCGTTGCTGTCGTTCGGGCAGGCTTCGAAAACGGAATCGTCGCCTTCCTCGTCCGGTCCATCATCGATCGTTCTCTCGATATACGCGGACGAGTCGTAAATATTCGTTTTAACGGTGGTAGACACACCGGAATTCAGTATTGCCTCCATTATTCCGCACCCGCCGCCGATCAACTTGTCGCAACCATCCGCCTCTCCATTCTCAATCACATCTTTGAATCCACTCGGCTCGTCTTTCTCGCCACCCAGTGTACCATCGATCGCGTTCTCGACATCGTGCTCGTCCCCCTTATCGTTCGATTCCACTATCGACTGATTACGCGATCGAGATCCGTCGCTCGCACCGTCGTGCTTGCCGGAAGGCAGCGGGCTCTTGACGGTCAAATCGTCGACCACTTCCGCGGAACGATCCTCCATAGATGGCGAGGCCTCTTCGAACCTCTGCGCGTCGCCGTTCAACTTCTCGTCACGGTTTATCGGGCCGTTTTCCTCGGCCCTGGTCGCGTCAACGACTACCGTCCGCGAGTCCGACGCTTTCTGGCTTTGCCTCGCCACCTCGCCGTTCGGCTTCTCCTTCTTCGGACTCTTGTTGCACACACAGCATTTGAACATCGCGTCAATATCGATTATAGATTTCCGTTGCTGTCACCGATGTATAACGTCGCTATTCAACCCCGAACTTTCGCCAGGTTTTCAAGGGTTATATGTATACCCTTTCTTCACGCTCGAGTTAACCCTCGGTTCCTGATATCGACCGTGCCCGTTCTATATCGCAACTACGCTAATCGATCCCTTGGATCCCTATCGATCGATGCGAAAAAATCGACTCAAGTACATCGATAAGATTCAACGAGATATATATATATATATATATTAAGATATAAATGGGTATAAACTCGAGAAACTTGTAAATACGAGTAATATTTCGTAACAACGTAGAATATTGACTATAAAAGTTGTGTAACGAGTATTGACTGGAAATGCGAAGTAACGACGAGTAAAAACACTTTAATATTTTTAGGCTTAAGTTCACTTTTATATTTTTAGTCTCAAGCTGACCCCCCCTCACAGCCAAAGTAACTGGCACTTGAATATTTGATTACAAGCACGCGGCTCTGCTGGTCCTTCCCAGCCAGCGGAGCTGGACGATCGAATATTCTATTCCAAGTGGATTTCCCACGGGAATCACGCGCTATAAATTGCTCAACATACACGTACAGGCCGTACTTCAATTACATTTACCTCACAGCCGGCTTCTCTGTTTACGCTCGGCATCCTCTAACATCGTAAACTGCTAATTATGAGTCCACTCGGTGAAACAATGAATGATTTCATTAATTAACACCTCTTATATCCCCCGCTTTCGTAGGGAACGTCACGCGCGTAATTTTAACAAGCAATGTATATTCGAAGGGACTATTGCTCTCGATAAACAACAGAGATAAAATATTCACGTAACGCGTGTCAAGCTTGCCCCAGCACGTTCCAACAATTCAGACCTGCCCCACTGTTCAAGCATCGCGTGCGAGCAACGCTTCCGTCAACATCTTAATATTTCAACGAACCGTCGAAAACGCGAAGCTTATCCGCGACAGAATCTTTTCACTTTCGAGGAAACGTAACCAAACGGGGACCCGTAACGTATTTTCCCCGCGAAATTCTCTTGGCGGCGCGATGATCGATTCCAACAACGCCCAGATTCAGGATTTCAAGATTAGTTCGCCGACAGAGATTAGAGGCTGCACGCAAATCCAATGGGTTTTGAATCAACAAATTTATTTTCCAGTTACGTAGGCCCCTCTTTACTAACAGAGAATACTGTGTGTCCTCTAACGGCTTCCTATAACGGTTAACAGGAAACACGGGCGGGACGAATTCTGCATCGGAAAGCAAACACACGCCCTTCCTGGCCGGAACGATACACCCCTAGGAACGCGAGCGGTATCAACGTGTCTCATAATCGCCCTGAAAGGAACTCGGTGATTTCGACGTATTGTAACAGCCAATAAGTAAACACACACAGGCAAAAGTTATCACAAGCACATGTTCGAATGTACTCTCGTTACGTATGCAGCAAGGACACGTATGTCAGCACGATGACAACCGGCGAGAATATGAATGAATAACACCGACCGTCAGGGAAACTCTCCAGACACATTCATTTCCTATGAATCACTTCTGCTAGTTTCAATAGAAACGGCGTAATTAACCATGTAAATTAATACTGTATCGTGCACGATTCCTGTATGTACACAGGCGACAAGTCTATCCGCGCTCGAGGATTCCTACAACGCCGACCGAAACTTTCTCACACTTCCAAACTGCCAGCCTGATGTCATTCGGCTTCGTTATCGAGCAATGCGGTGTATGCTTCTGAATAACCGCCCAAATGTTCGAAGGGGAATATCTCTGTTCCTGGCTCCTCCGATATTGGCACGAGAATTCGAATCGGCGCGCACGTTGCGAATGAAGAATTTTAATTCGCCAGCGAGGTCCCGCGAGGGTGGAGTATCTTGCCCTCAAAAACAGTCTACTTTGGAAGCAACGCGCAATACTCTGCCGCTTCTAGTTTCGACCGGCACTCTGCGGTGCTGCCGCAGGGTGGTCGAGACCCGAAATTGTTGCAAGTTTCCTCGGGCAGGAGCCACGTGCACCGTAGGACTTTCGAAATCTAACTTCGTTTCCAACAATGCCAGGGAACCCAGAAATCTTCCTTTCTTTCTTTCTTTTCCATTGCTAAAGAATTTCTATGATTCGCTATTCTTATAGTAGGCACAAGAAACCGACATGGCACAAATACTATTATTTTGCCAACGTATTATTACCAGGAATAAGAGCTTGGTGAGAAATGACACCTGTCGTATGTAATTCTGTGCAAACACGCCTTCACGACTCAGGGACTTCTCGGAAGCCGCTGATTATCTTCAAAAAATAAAAAGTCGAGGAAACTGATAAGTTAATTTAGGTACTGGTTATGTCCTTACATAGTAACATTGAGAAAATTATGGAAAGTGGAGTTAATCAGTTTGGCTTCCAAGAGGCTCGTATAACTACGATAACGTTTTTATCGACAACGAAATTGTAATACGAGAGTCATTACTGTTTGCATTCGTGCAAATATGTATGATTCACATTACTGACGGATAATTTCTAACACGCGGATAAATCTGCCATTTTTTATCAAGATTATTTTATCAAATAATTAGCTGCTAGGGTATAGATATGTCGGCGATACAAGAAAAATTAAAAGAAACACAACGAATGCGATAAGTAATAGTAACACGTATTCGGAGTTTATAACAGTATTTTAATGTTAAATGTCCGATGTCAATTGAAATCTAGACACTGAAGATTTTGAAATTAAACAATGATTTTGTAATTTTAAAGTCGATGACGAAGTTAATAATAAATAATCGAACATTATTCCAAAAAGTTATTGCACCCGAATTCATGCTACTATGATACGCTCCTGGGACCTCCGTACTTTAAACTTCAGCACTTAAATATCATGACAACTAAGAAACTAATTGGCGCGCATAATAGTGTCAACTTTGATCATTTTTTAAACTTTTATGCTGCATATGTTTCACTAGGGAACGCTCCTATAAGAAATTTACACTTTAATGTTTTAAACAGAGAATCACTCGATACTCACGATTTTTCCACATGTTTAAAACCTTGTTGTAAGCACCTGGTACCATTCGAGAACCATCTTCCACGACCACTTCAACTTCCGACATTTTTAAAAAAAAACTATACTTTTTTTCTTAACCGTTACACAGATAATTCACATTAAAAGACCGGCTACAGAAAATGCGAGGACCTGTGCGTTCGATGTGTAACTGATGAATGATGATAACGGACTCACTTCGTCAGCTTTCACAATGGAATTTTAATCTCGCGTCAGGATCACAGGACCGTATCATATAACCAACCTAATAATAAAAAATCTCAACAACGGATTTTTCGTAGGTCATTGACCAAACGTTTCATCGCGGATCGGCTTAAACGATAATTCTAAACAAACAAAGATCGACCGCCTCTTTATAAGCCGCTATACTGCTTCGTGTCGCGTACATGGAAATTGGCTTAAATAAATTCTGTTATAAATTCATACATACGTATGTGCCTAAGTACGTACACCTTTATACCGAAAAAATGCTAACACACATTCCACAGAAATATGTCACTTGCGTGCGTGGAAGCTGTACAACGAAAACTCTAATTTTAACATGAAATCTGAAAACATAGCTCAATAATAATGCTTCTTTTCTTAAAATTCCTCGCGTTCGTTTAATATTGTGAAGTATCGAGATGCGTTACCAGGTGTCATATGTCAGGTGCAGCATAGTATGACTCACAGTGGAAACGCTGCAGGAGGTGCAAACGGCGCAAGTATAACCGTGTTCATAACCAAACTAAACGATCTTTCGTATTTCTTAACAGAAGCGACGGGCCTCGTTAATCGTTTAGCGGAAATGCGGTATATCACACGCTCGGCGTATATAAATATACAACTTGGAAGTACGGATAGAACGTAAACTGCGGGAAGTTGGATTTAGCAAAATGTTTTCGGAACAGTTGATACGTATCTAGCGGCTGTGGTATGCATTAATAACTATTGGGCAAAATACGTGCACCCACTCACCGATATGAAGCCCCGCTGAAGCTCAGCAACATCTATATTGCCACTCGATGACAATCGGCTCAACAACAACACAACAATCACAGTACACGAGTGATAAGAGCTCAATCTGACAACATCACTACATACACTGGGGCGTTTGCCGGATACCGGAAGTACTACTCTTGCTATTATGAGACCCTAAAGCCGTTCACTGCACATGCGCGGACGCTCGAGCGCATCGGCTTGAAAAAAAATGCGTCCCCTGCAGCACTGGTTTAAACGTATATATAATTGTTATATCAGTAAGCCACGGAAAGCAAAAGCGTTTTCCTGTGGTAGACGAATAAATTTCTGATTCGGTACACTCCACCTGACCCCTAATTCCTTCTTACATTTTTTTTACGAGACAACTTAAAGTTAATGCGATACAATTAAAGTTAGGATAAAGTACGCTTTCAACCCCTGTATAAACGACGAAGCCTTAAATGTGTATTTATTTATACAATACTTCGAATATTCCGCACTAGTCTAAATAGTCATTGGTGCTGCCATCTGGCTTTGTGGTCCAAAAAGTGACTGCGGTAATTACGCTGAGTCACATATAACTTTATCTAATATTTCTTTAAAGAACGTCGCTATCATGAGATTCAAAGTTTCGTAGTATTAGCTTGTTTTTAAACTACAAGTATTAGTATCATTAATTCATGTAACTTAAATACGTAAGATATGTTTCTTTAGAATATAAACGGTACTACATTGTCGCACCGCACAAGTACATTCTACCTTACCAGTATAAAGTGATTGATTTTATTAATCTAGAACAAGTAAAGTACGGGAATAAATACAGGGTACAAAGAATATCACATAAACAGAAATATGGGCACAAAATTCCTATTTATTGAATCGATGGAAATTCTAAGCACAATACCTGTATATCACACAGTGCTAGAAGCGTTCCTGATCCTCTGGTTCGTTTGGTTTATTGCTAAAAGGCGTTACAATAGACACGATACAGTGCCAACGGAAGCTGAAGTCGAGAAGAAGCTCGCGGAATGGCAGCCGGAGCCACTAATAACAAATCCGCAGAAAGCTCATCCTTCTCTAACTCCAAGACACGTGACGTCCAGAGCTGGCAAGAGAATAGTAGTGAATGGGAAAGATTGCTTGAATTTAGGCACGCACAATTACTTAGGTCTGACGGAACATGACGATATAGAGAAAGCGGCTATAGCAGCGGTAAGAAAGTACGGGGTAGGATCCTGCGGTCCGCGTGGATTCTACGGCACCGTCGATGTTCACCTCGAGTTGGAAGAAAGTTTAGCGAATTATACAGACACAGAAGAAGCTGTGGTATACTCGTATGGGTTTAGCACGATAGCATCCGCGATAGCGGCGTATTGTAAGCGCAAAGACATTGTATTTGTAGATGAAAAGGTAAACTTCGCTATACAAAAAGGACTAGATGCGTCTAAAGCTACCGTTAAGTACTTCAAGCACAACGACGCGAACGATCTCTGCGATTTGTTGATGACACAAGCGGTACTTGATGACCAAAATCCTAAGAAAGCATCTAAGATTAAACGGTTTTTAATAGTGGAGGGTATTTACATGAACACTGGTAAAATCTGCCCGTTACCAGACTTAGTCCTACTTCGTGAGAAATATAAATTAAGAATATTTATTGACGAGTCAATATCATTCGGGACTCTCGGCGCACATGGAAAGGGCATTACGGAGCACTTTAATATTCCTAGGCATGAGATTGATATGATCATGGGTGAGGAGTGTTATTAAATATGAAAAATAATAATGATCATTTATTATTTATTGCTATATTTGAATAATTTATTTATATAATTTCTAGGATCATTGGATTGGGCAATAGGATCTATCGGTGGCTTTTGCGTCGGTACGTCGTTTGTTATTGAACACCAACGTCTGTCGGGACTCGGATATTGCTTCTCTGCGTCTCTACCGCCGCTTCTGACATCGGCTGCTATTACTTCTTTAGATATTATGAAAAATAATCCACAAATATTCAAGTCGTTGAAAGATAATTGTATAGCCATTGATAACGGACTTCGGGACAATCATCGCTTAGAATGTTCAAGCTTCCCAGAATCCCCAGTGAAACATGTATATCTGAAGGAGAAATTAGATCGCAACGTAGAGGAAAAGTTACTCTCTGAAATTTCTGAAAGATGCATTGAAAATAATTTAGCCGTTATAACTCCCGTGTACTTGGAAGCAGAAAGGGATTTACCGAGACCTAGTCTCAGACTCTGTGTTTCAACTCTTCTCAACGAGAGTGATATTGATTTTGCTCTGAACATGTTGAAGAAATGTACTGAGGAGGTTCTATCGATGTAAATCAAAGGACAATCAAAAACTTTTTTAAACGATGTTTTAATGTCAACAGGCATTCTCACAAGGGAACACCGCGAATCCAGACTCACCGATTGAAACGCAACTTTGTGGGTTTTTAGAGTGACTCAAAACAAGAACAACAGTGTGTTTCATTTGGGCCCTATCACCCTTTAAGAGGGGGGAAACGAACCTCAAAGTCAAATTGGCACTTTCACTTTTTCGCGTATAACTCTCAAAGTACGAGAGACAGAAAAAAATGTTTCAAAGAAAAGTTTAATGATGCAATAAGCGCTACAAACTTGCGTTAACAAAACTTTGAAAAGAGTTTTTTTTCGTTCAGGTATTTTTTTTTAAACTCTTTTTAAAATTTTGTTAACGCAAGTTTGTAGTGCTTATTGCACCATTAAACTTTTGTTTGAAACATTTTTTCTGTCTGTTGTACTTTGAGAGTTATACGCGAAAAAGTGGAAGTGCCAATTTGACTTTGAGGTTAATTTTCAACCCCTTAAAGGGCGAAAGGGCCCAAATGAAACACACCGATATTCTGGTTTTGAGTCACTCTATAAATCCACAAAGTTGCGTTCCAATCGGTGAGTCGGGGTTCACGGTGTTCCCTCGGTGGATTTAACGGGCGGCCGATGAACAGTTGCCGCCTGGGCCTCAACCCATTAACCCCCCGTGGGGCCCATTTTCAACAAAAAAAAAATTATTTTATTCAAACGCTATATTTTGTTTTCTGTACTACTCACACTTAGCCCGTTTTTAGTAAACTACCTCATGGTTTTCCCGAAAAAATGGGCCCCTCAGAACGTTTGCCACCTGGGCCTTTTTCCTTAAATCCGTCACTGGGTATTCTGCTCGCAATTGTTCGCAAACATCTCGGTAGATTTATGCATGCATTGCACAAGTGTATAAAATATTTTTGCTGATTGCACAAAGCATTATCCTATTCTACAAATAGTAATCTACTTCTTATTTAGTGTCATGCCATTTCCATGCAGTTGCGACAGGGTATTTTTTATATCTTAAAGAGTAATTTAACAATGTTTCTGGCTTTAGAAGTCCCATCGCTTCATCTGTAACTTAGAAGGAACAAATAAATATAAAGTACAAAATAGAATGTATACACAGGTTTATCACTTATTTTATAATTATTGAATTTATATATTTTAAGAATACTTGTTAAAATAGTTATATTTCAAATATATTATATTAACCAGTTCGAACTTGTAGTTCAACTATAAATCATAATAAATCATTTTATAAAATGTGTATAATGATTTTTTAAAAAATCTTTCCTTGCTGAACTCCTACTCTCAAATACCCCGAAAATTTCAGCATGTTTCCTGAATAAGGGGACAAACCACCTTAACGGTCCGAAATGTAAGGGTGTTTCCGGGAATTTATTTCAACCAAACAATTCAAGTAAATCAATGTATAGTTAATAATGTACATATCGAAGGGTAAGAATTTTTTTTTCAATCAAATTCATAAATCCGTCTCCTGTATACTCTTCGTCAAAATGTGCGCTGCGGCAAAATCGTGCTTGTCGCGTTGACAGACCATATGGTTAATTCGAATTCAAAAAGACAACAATTTTTAGAAACTAGAAGCCTACGTCTATTACATGACGATAAAAAAAAGTCAAAATTGCAAAAAATTACAAAATGGCGGACCACTGAAAAAAAATCATGTTTTCGGGGTGCAAAATTGGGGAAATGTTGATAAAAAAATAGAAGCAGATCGTTAATTGAAAAAAACTGATAGTCATGTAACAGCGACGGGTTTTTCGTACAATAAATGCCCTTGCTCATGTCAATTGGACGTATAGTTTCTCTGTAGACTGTCAGCGTTGTTGATAAATGTCATTCTCAGGAAAACGCGTTCAAAATTCCGCGCGGCTCACAAGGGAAGATTCCGAACCCGAAAATTATGAAAAATCTGAAACTTTGTGAATATGTAGAGGATTTCCTCCTGATTACAACGCATTTTTTGTTTGCTGCCCAAATTTACTCTAAGGGGGTGAATTAATCCCTGAAAATTCGGCTATTTTCCGATTTTATTTTGTAACTCGTAATCTGTAAGAGATAGAAAAAAAGTTTCAAGACAAAAGTTACTCCTTTTAATTAGGACTATCATTTGGTAACTTACAGTTCTTACAGTTCGCGAGTTACACAACAAAATCGGAAAATAACCGGAACTTAAGGAGTCAATTTCACCCCCTTAGAGTGAATTTGGGCAGCAAACAAAAATTGCGTTTTAATCAAAAGGAAATCGCCTACAAATTCACGAAGTCTCAGATTTTTCTAAATTTCTTGACACCGATTCACGGAAAATAATATATCTCCGTCAATTTTACGAATTTCTTCAAAAAATTTGGAGAGAGCATTTTTTAAACGTACGTCTTTCAGAAAATGTGAAAAAGAAGAAATCGATTTTTCCGATTTTTTACAGTGGTATGCCCCCTTAATTCCTGTTGTATGATTATCCGAAACATTATGACTTTTCGAAGCTAAGAAAATTTCGCGGCAAGGGTGACGTACTTCCTACAAATATGGCTGACAGACTTGCACAATGGAGGAGTGAAGATATCCGGTTTCTTCTCAATTCCACTCGTAAAGCTTGCCGAGGTGAGAGGAGTTTGTCCTACAATATTTATATATTAAAATAGAAAGTACCTACTTTCCGCAACCAATAATTACTTCATAATATTATATACATCGCGTTGTATAGACACAGATAAAAGTTTAGAGCATTTCTTTCTATTTATTCACAAAACTTAAATTTTAATAATCCGTGCGGTTAGCGAGCCACGTGGACGTAGCTGCAATTTCAACAGTTTATAGATATTTTTTCAAAACCTTTGAGTTGTTAATAAAGCGAGTGATCGAATGGTTGAAACTATATGATGAAAACCTCCGGAACTGATAACTCCGAGAACCACACAGAAGCTAGAAATAGCAGAACCCATCTGTGTGCGGTTTACAGGATTACAAATTGCATATATGCAGTCTGACCACAGATTTAATGACAATCATTGTGGCAGTTGTAACGAACTGTGTGTTAATAAATCTTTCTTTTCCTTTCAGTCCTTAAACAGTTAACTATCCCTACACACACATCAAGATGGGTAGGGAGGACAAGGCAACATGGAAGTCCAACTACTTCACTAAACTTGTTGTAAGTACCGCGCAACAATAAACTTGTAACGTTTCGATGTATGCTTGTATTTCTGCTGTAGTCTAATCTAAAAAATTATATGTTCTTGTAGCAACTATTGGACGATTTCCCCAAATGTTTCATCGTGGGCGCCGACAATGTTGGCTCCAAGCAAATGCAACAAATACGGATGTCCCTACGTGGGAATGCTGTTGTATTAATGGGGAAGAACACTATGATGAGAAAAGCGATTCGTGGTCACATCGAACGTAACGCCGCGCTGGAGAAACTTCTGCCCCACATTCGTGGGAATGTTGGATTCGTGTTTACTCGCGGAGACTTGATCGAAGTGAGGGACAAGCTGCTGGAAAACAAGGTCAGAGCGCCGGCTAAAGCTGGTGCTATCGCACCACTGAGCGTTATCATTCCCGCTCAAAACACCGGACTCGGCCCTGAGAAAACGTCGTTCTTCCAAGCTCTCAGCATTCCCACTAAAATTTCCAAGGGTACCATTGAAATTATTGTAAGCATACATTTCGCTATTATGATTAGCGTATTATTTGTGGTATATTTGAATGCTGTGCGACTAATTTTTATTTTATTCCAGAATGATGTGCACATTTTGAAACCGGGTGACAAAGTTGGTGCGTCCGAAGCCACTCTGTTGAACATGCTGAACATCTCTCCTTTCTCGTACGGCTTAATCGTTGAACAAGTTTATGACTCTGGTACTATTTTCGCACCTGAAATTTTGGACATCAAGCCGGAAGATCTCCGTGAGAAGTTTATGGCTGGAGTGGCAAACTTGGCCTCGGTCTGTTTGGCTATTGGCTATCCTACGGTAGCCAGCGCTCCTCACAGCATCGTCAATGGATTCAAGAATCTATTGGCTGTTGCTGCTGTTACCGAAGTCGACTTCCCGGAAGCCGCAACAATCAAGGAATACATCAAAGTACGTTTCTTTCTTTTACTTAGCACATGTAACAGCGATGGCTTCCGGCGATTTATTTGTGATGACAATACTACACGTCTGAAGGTCCTACGTATAGTGTCAGCGCTAGCAATAGCAGAACCCACTGACACTTAGGATTTTTTGTTGCGAAACGCGAAAATCGCAGTCTGAGATAAGAATGGAATACATCTTTTAAGAGAATCATCTAAATATATGTATTAATTTGCTGCGATCTTTGCAGGATCCAAGCAAATTCGCTGCTGCTGTTTCTGCTGCTGCCCCAGCTGCAGCTGCCGCAGAAGCACCTGCTGCCGAAAAGAAGGAAGAGAAGAAAGAAGAGTCCGAATCGGAAGATGATGACATGGGATTCGCTTTATTCGACTAAAATGCATTTGTACATACATACACGTGTATGTATTCGTTACATGCCATCAAGAGTTATCCACAATGTTTTAATGAAACAAAACTAAAAAGTGTAAACATTTGAAATGAAACACTATTTCTAATACATGTCGTACATGAATTTATATTCCCATATTACTTGCTCGCGGGAAATCGACACCGAAATAATTGCAGTTATTTTCGGGCGCGTTCACGATCAGCGGGGACGATCGAAATTGCAGTAAAGGTATGGGTTACGCATATCTGTTACGTGGCGTCGGTGTCGTAAAAGATATCGTTTGCTTGTTTAGAATTGAGTAGTTCACAGTTGAGCGGTCTAGTGGAAAACAAGCACATGACATTTTATGATTTTAGAGGAGAGCAAGTCGGAGAAAAATTATTTTCATAGGAAATGCGGTACGAAATGGTAATAGAGCTGTTTCGAGACTCGAAACAGCCGAGCCGAGACCCGAACGGTTTCGGGTAGCTCGATTTTTTCAAACCGCTCGAATGTGTTTCGGGTAGCTCGATTTTTCGAGCAGCGCGAATGTGTTTCGGGTAGCTCGATTTTTTCAAGCAGCTCGTATGTTTCGAGTAGAACTGTTCGAGTACTCGGATCAAACGAGCCGGGATATGCTCGTTTCGAATAACCGATCCGAGCCCAGCGTTGGAAAGAACCGAGCGGCTCGATTAAAAAGCGAGCGGGGCCCGATTAAAGAGCGAGCGGCTCGATTAAAGAGCGAGCGGCTCGATTAAAGAGCGAGCGGCTCGATTAAAGAGCGAGCGGCTCGATTAAAGAGCGAGCGGCTCGATTAAAGAGCGAACGGCTCGATTAAAGCGAGCGGCTTGAAACAACCGGTGGCATTTGTAAAAACACGTGGCATCTCAAATTTTGACAACTTACCTTATTTGATACTCGTCAGGTTCTAACCTGACTGTAAGTTGTCAAAATTTGGAGATTGCATAGTGAAGATAGCGATTGACGAACGAAATATGTGGATCGTTTGAGCCACCCGATTGTTTCCAGCCGCTCGCTTTAATCGAGCCGCTCGCGTTTTTATCGAGCCGCTCGCTTCATTCGGGCACTTGGCTTGGCTCGGAAACCGAGTCCTGGTTCGACTCGAATTTCGAGCTACTCGAAAATTCGAGTACTAAAACAGCTCTAGTGGATACCTCTGAATGGTTGTCAGTGATATCAGGGGACATTGAACTGATATGTGTGTCCTGACTTTTACGGTCATTTTAATTGGATATCACTCAAGAGTTTTCTCTCAACTGAAACTGGTGAGAGTTTCTGTCTGAATTTCTCTCATTTCTCATTACGATCTCATTACGATCTCTCATAGGTCATTAAGAGTTATGTAACCAGGCATGAATTCCGGTCACTACTTCGAGACCGAATCCCTGCTTACTGGTCACACTGTATTTCACCTCTCATATTCTGCTGACACATGATGATTCATAGCAGCAAGTGCATCAATATTACATCATAATAATAATAATATAATAATAAGTTTATATATTTCAACGGGATAAACCCTTTGTTATAAGAAATACAAATCACAGTCACACAAGCCTAGAACAAATAATTAGGAAGTACAAAAGAAATATAATTAAAAGAACGAAAGCAAAGAAGTAAGCGCAAAAGAAACCATTAATGAATAGTGACAAAGCCAGATATAAAAGAATAAAAGTAATAATATTATACCAGAATCATATCAAGATGACACAATTACATGATGAGCAATAAAAATATCAGTTTACTCAAAGCTAGATAAGAACAATTACGTACAATCAATAAAACCGTATTTATCACGAACATCATTGCCTAGGTGTAAATATAATAAAATTACATTCGTTTACAATTGTCATTTCAACAATAATTGAAAAACAATTATATCCCTTACTTACTGTGGTTTGCAAAAAAGTTGGCATCCGGGTGCTGAGCGGGGCAATGGGGCTACTTTGCTCGCATTGGCTCCCACCGCCTGTGTCCCGTTCGCTTACTTTGTATTGGTCGACTTTGTTGCGTTGGCCAATGCGAGCAAAGTAGCCCCCTTGCCGCGTTTAGCTTCCGGGCGCCTTCTTTTCTGCAAACGACAGTACAATATATCATCCATCATCTCAAACACTCTGAATATATTGTCAACTCAGAGGATGATTATTAGAAATTATCTACATTATCCACACAAATGGCGTGAAATTCATAAACAGAATTTTCAAATGGTAATTATTGCAGAAATAAAAAATATATTCTAAAAATGATTACCATTCGATTAATCTAGTGTTGTCACAGAGATTACTTATCAATAACATGGTTCTGAAGGACAGCGTGTATAAACTGGATTTATGGACACTCATGACTCATGAACACTGCATGTGAAGCTCCGAGGGGAGTATGAAGGGAACGGACTTTCAGCCAACTTTGTATGATCAATTAATGCTGTCATCTATGTCTAAACTCTGGCCGGTATTCTCAGTCGCTACTTATTCTTAAGCAAATGCTTAAGCATTCGGCATCCTTTACTAGCTACTAGGTTAGTAGAGGATACCGCATGCTTAAGCATTTGCTTAAGAATAAGTAACGACTGAGAATACCGGCCTATATCATGCAGTGGTAAACTTTAAAACTGCACACTTGGACTCCACAGATTTTAAATTAATCTGTGAATTACAGACTGACGTTGCCTCTACACACGTTCAGTCATGTTTTACACATTTAAAAATGTTTTTATAAATGATACATTGTAATACGATTTGTAATATATAGGATCAATAAAAACCCGATATATTTACTAGAAAATAGTATAAGTTTATTGTAATATTGTATTCCACCATTTAAAATATTTATTTTCTTCCGATAAATGTGCATAATACACTTAATAATGTCATGATTGTAGAACGGTGTCTAGTCGTTAGAATGTTCTACAATAATGACGAATAACTTTTGCGTATTAAGTTCACGTAAAACTGTATTATGCGTATATCGGATGGGAAATTTTGTAAATCATTTTCAACGTCGTAAAATTTAACAGTTCTCTCGCATAAACGAGAGATTGCGATTACATCATACGATTCTATATCAAGCATCCACGATTTTTTTGTGTATAATTAAAGCACAAACGAGGTATAGAATACACTTACATCTAATGTAAATGTTTGTCACACAAAAATTATAGATTCAGAGTGGAATTCGATCGAATCCTACTACAGACTCGAAATAAAATCTAACTAGTGAATCGAAGGTAAATTGATTTTTGCCTACACACGAAAATGTAGCAAACGGTAGCAAACCACAGATTAGAAACACTTAAACTCAGCTGCAGAGTGCACCACCGATTGACCATCCCAAGATGGCTGAAAGCCACTTATAGTTAGAAATTCATTCCCCTTCCGTCTTTCGGTCCACCCTCCCGCCCCCGCCCCTTATCAACAGACCTATAGGTCCATGATCAATAGTTAAAGCTGATATCTCTGTGCGATTACATTGTCCTAGCAGAAGGATATGGTTACCTTGTATTTATATACCGTTGAAAGTGACGGGACAGTTGGCGGGAGACTGTAGTTGGTATATAAAGCGTTGGCAGTACTGTATTTTGTTTCATTGTGGAGTTTTCGCGATTCCATAAGCACAAGCAGTATTGTGCCTCGGCGTAACTCGGCAGAACTCGGACTGGGTCGGCTTTGCGCGAAACTCCGTTCCAAGTATTAAATTTTGAAAAACTCCTCTGCCGTATAACCTGTACAAACATGGGTTTACTGTCCGAGGGTAGTCCTTTAAGCTGGGAGGAGACCAGGGACCTCGCCGACCATGTGCGGAAACACGGAATTATACAATTCATTAACCTGTACAAGAGGCTCAGGGATAGACAAGGGGATATACTGAAATGGGGCGATGAGGTAATAACCGTTCTTCGATTATTCCATTTCACGCAACGTTGTGACGATTGTTTCGGTATGTCACGGCACGAGAAACTGAATACCATAAATAATTGACAAGGTCTATCGTCCGGCGGCTTTCATGAAATTATACAACGCGTATACATCGTACACTTAATATGTGTGTCATTGAAGCATGACTCAGTTAATTGAAAAATAAAACTTTTCTGATAAGACAATGCAGATGCTATGTTGCAATGCGCGTGTGTCAGCGAATAAGGAAACTCTTTTCCTCTCGAAATGAATGTTATTGATATTTCTGATAAGTTGTCATTGACTTGCCTGTTCATTATTTACATAAGCACTTGTTTCCCCGCTCGTAAGTTTCACATTCTCTTTACAGTTATTGATCAGATGAATATTAGAAGCAGTTTAGTCTGTGAATTATTCTGAAGCGCGACCTTGAGTTTTCTAGATCCATGAGTCGACAGTTTTGCTATAGCTGTGCAATCTTACTGACCTATCATTTAACAATTACAGTACTGTCTGGGTATTTTCCAAATTCGTTCGTCCTTCTAATGTTAACGATTTAGGCCGAATTGTTTCCGTATTTTTAATGATACGTTGTTTTAAAATAGGTGGAATATATGCTTGTTAAATTTGACGATGAAGCGAAAACTGCTAAGCTTAGTTTAAGAGCCGAAGATATATTAAAAACTTTAAATGAAAAAGAATATAGTGATCCAGAGTGAGTATCTACCTACCCAAACTCTCCGACAGGAGCGATGCCGTATTTCAACAAAACACATGTGTTGCAGTAATATTAAATCATTGTGGAGACCCGAATATGCTGCTTACATGCTCGAAGGAACACCAGGGAAACCTTACGGAGGCCTATTAGTTCATTTTAATGTTGTCGAAGCTAATATGAGGTACCGAAGGCAGGAAGCTACGAAATTACTTGGGCCTAACGAAGTTTTAATGTCGTTAACTAATTTTCCAAGGTAGGTATACAGAAAAGTATTAACGGTATGGCCTGGTGAATAATGCGTTCTAAATGGGTTATTATTAGCTTGCTCGCTTTCTTACAGAACGGGAGCGCTAGATTTTACAGATCCTCCTACGCGGCCGACACCGAACTCCGGTGCATCGAAGAGTCTGTTTTTCCCAGACGATGTTATATACCCAGGTCACCCACGGTTCAAAACATTAACGAGGAATATAAGGAAACGACGCGGGGAAAAGGTTGCTATAAACATTCCTAGTACGTATTTATGGTATTCGATAGTTTCATACTTACGTTTCTGTCACTGGAATAATCGAATACAAGCTTAACGAGAAACACTTCTTTACAGTTTATAAAGATACAAACGTTCCAAGTCCATTCAAAGAAGATTTCAGTAATGCGGTCGAAGACGAGTCCCATAACGCGGCGAAAGAGGATCATATTTATATGGATGCCATGGGTTTCGGAATGGGATGTTGCTGTTTGCAGCTTACCTTTCAAGCTTGTAATATAGAAGAAGCGAGGACACTGTACGACCAATTAACCCCTTTGTGCCCCATAATGGTTAGTAGCGTGCTGCAATGTTTCTCTACTTTTGTTTTCTAATACGAAGACAATGAGTTGGTTTTTTCATTCGCGCATACGTTACAGAACATTTGTTTAATATTCGACAGTTGGCTTTAACTGCTGCCAGCCCGTTTTACCGAGGATATATAAGCGACGTTGATTGCCGATGGAATGTGATATCGTGTTCCGTTGACTGCAGGACGGAAGAGGAACGTGGTTTAAAGCCTCTGAATGAGAATAAATTCAGAATCTGTAAATCCAGATACGACTCGATCGACTCGTATCTTAGTGAACAGGGAGGAAAGTACAATGACATTCCATTAACGTACGACGATGGAGTATACAAACAGCTCTTGGACAATGGAATTGATAAACTACTTGCACAGCACATAGCTCATTTATTTATTAGGGACACAGTGTCCTTATTCTCGGAGAAAGTCTATCAAAATGATCTGGAGGATACCGATCACTTTGAAGTAATTATCGCTATTGTTATTGATATTGTAGGCACACCACTCGGCATAGATTACCGTGTATACATTAAATCCAAAATTTCAGAACATTCAATCAACCAATTGGCAAACAATGCGGTTTAAACCACCGCCACCAAATTCTTCTATAGGGTGGCGCGTTGAATTCCGTCCATGTGAAGCTCAGATTACTGATTTCGAAAACGCTGCGATAGTTTGTTTCGTTGTTCTTCTCACGAGAGTTATATTAAGTTACAAATTAAATCTTCTGATACCAATTAGTAAAGTCGACGCGAATATGGCTAAAGCACAAAAGAGAAACGCAGTGAAGGCAGAGAAATTTTGGTTCCGCGGGGATATCACGTCGGATGCGAAAGAGCACGACGATGGACACGCAGAATGTACAGAATTCACTGTCAATGAAATTATCAATGGAAAGGTATTATATTCTTCCGTCGATCGATCGAATTAATCGAATAAATTTTATACGTAGATTCAAACAGATTGTTTCGTTTTAGGATGGTGTCTTTCCTGGCTTGATTCCATTGGTAAATTCGTACTTAGCTAGTATGGATGTGGACGCTGACACACACTGTACCGTACAAGCATATATGAAACTAATACAGAAGAGAGCTTCTGGAGAACTATTAACAACTGCTGCATGGCTGAGGAAGGAAGTTACCTCGCATCCAGAATACAAGTAAGTACTTTCTTACGTGCGTGTATTAGGATGGTCCTTATTTTTATTTCACCCCTAGTGTGGTTTCATTTCATAAGAAAATAATCTTTGAAGAAGTTAATTGCAAAGTTTAGGATTCGTCGATGGTTTGAATTTAAAGAATTTCTCAAAAATGGCATGCCCCTATCGAAATTTTGTTAAAATAATATTGAAAGAGCGTTGAATTTTCTACAATTACTGGTAGATAGGTAGATAAATACTTTATTTCAGCCTCATCGGCCTTGGAATGGGACTTGGTTTTACTATTTAACGTCCACTCATCCTTCCATACCGTCACCCGTCACTCATACCATCCCTCCTTTTGTAATCTATATATTCTAAGCTACTTAAGGGGGAACACCACTGTGGCGGCCGGAAAAATAAGCCATTTTTAAGAATTTTTTTCAGGAATAATTTACAGTTTTCATAGAAAATTTTTATTACCTATCTTTAGTACACTGTCTTAAGAGACTATACAAAAAAAGATAAATAGAAAAACATCCATAAATTTTAATATATTAATTAATCTTCTAGATCCACCCACGCGAGCTGGTCGAATGTGTAACTATCGATGAATTCTAAACAGTAAGGCCTGATCGGCATCCTTTCCTGTTGCCCGATTGCAATACACTTTTTCGGGGCTTATTTTTTTATGAAATGGAACCATACGGGGGGCGAGAGCAAAGAAATGCGAAAAAAAATTCGAGACGTAGATATAAAAAAGGGCCACTCTGGTGTATATGTATGAGTATGCGAGATATAAACTTTATTGTATTAACAATTATATTCTATTAATATAGAAACGACTCTGTAATAACGCAACGCATCAACTACGATTTATTGAAAAAAGTTCAGAAGATTGTATCGAACGAAATATCGTGTCCAGAGCTACATGGAACGTGTATATCGTCTAAAACTAATGAAACCATACCTGCAGCGGTAGCTAAAGCAGAAAAGGTTCCATTATGAATTGTTAATGGCAATGTGCTTAAATAGATCATAGATAAGCTAGAGAAACTTTTTATTTATTTTAGTACACTTTATAAGTTGTACATATTAGCATGAGTGTTTTAGCAAAATGCTCGATGCCGGACGATTGCATTCAATGGATTTAACATTTTCACGAAAAAAGGTTACATTCCATGGAATAATTTTACATGTAGTGTATTAAAAATGTGTTTGTTTGTAAAAATACTAATACTTTCCGCCACGGAAGAAACAGTCATAATGTAAAGTTTGTTTATATAGTTATACATAAATAATAATTATTGAATTACAGAGCAACGTATATTTTGTATTTTAATCCCAGAAAGAGAGAAGAATTTATACATACACTCTACAATTTATTGTAGTATCCAGTTCTGTCGGTACTTAAAGGAAAAACCACTTCTGCTGTCCTCCGTTCATAATTGGAGGTCTGAAAATCATTGTGGTACAAATCACTCGCGCGGTGTTATGTAATGTTTTGCGTTTTCCGTTATGAAGAACCTTAATATATATATTGCAGTTGTGGGGACACATCTAAAGACTCAAAATACTGCCATTATAAATATGTATATACTTAAAAAGAAGTTTCATACAATCTAGGAAGGAATTATACACTATTATTGGTTATAAGCATTTAATTTGTGGACTTAATGAATACAGTTTTACGAAAATAATATTACTAAGTAGTTAAAAGGATATGTACTATAATATGTTCCCCCCTTCCGTCATTTTGTCAAAATGGACCGTGATCTTCTATTGCATTGGAGGTCCTAATACCAGTGAAAAAGGAATGATGAATTGGTGGGATATATTCAATACGTGTAACATATCTCTCTTTTTTTAAATAATTACTTACCTTCAAATTATCAAAATTTGGACTTATACCACAATGGTTCTCAGCCCCCCCCCCCTCAATTGTTTTTACTCTTCAATACAAGGCATTTCTTTCATTTTCAAAAAACACATTTCTTTATTACTCTACTGTGTAAGATTCTTAAGTTAAAATTTGAGAGAATTAACATTTGTATTAAAAGAAATAAACTATAAATTATGTATATTTATAAGTTTGTGGTTATTTCGTGCACCTCTTCTTTTAATTTATTCAAACTCGTCCTATAGGAAATGTAAGTGTTCCATACGATAGCTACTGATTGTACTATTAATACTTGGTATTGTAACGGTACAAAGTAAAAGTTCAATAATTGCACCATAGGCCAAAGCTGGGAAAAGATTTTCATGTTTACAAATATTGGAAAATGCATTTGTAATATCATACAAAATTTATATTCAGCATTAGATATTACCTTATAATTATTCAACAAAATCTCGGGATATTCTTCTCGCAATTTTATTTGTAAGTCCTCTGATTTGTTTCCTTGGAAAATGGCGATTGCGGATAACAGAACCATCAGGAACACAGGTGCAAAGAGTAGCTGATCGTAAGTCACTTTCTTTAATACCACCATTCCTCCTTTGGAACCTAAATATTTGTCTAATATCCCATACCAGCTTCGTGTTACGGGACCCTATTGTACAATTTTAAATCAATAAAATTTTAATACATGACAAATTTCTATAACAAAAATTATTTACGTAATAATATTTATAACTCACTTCTGGAAAATTATTGTACAACGTGCAATACTTTAAAATTAAAATTACTTAAGAAGTTCCGGTCTAAAAATCGATTTTTTTCATTTCATTTTTCAAATGTTCAACATCTTAGGAATACGTGTTTAAAAGGATTTGTTGAAATTCGTAAAATTCCCGAAGTTATCGGCATTGAGTAGCGGCCACTCACGTAAAACTTTAAACGCGTTTTCCTCGAAACAGTGTTCTCAAAATCGGTGGAACCTGTATCTCCAAAAGTTACTATCCGATTCGACTGAAACTTCTTTTATTTTGAAGAATATACTTCTGGCTTGTAGATAAACCAGTACAATTTTTTTAAAAAATTGAAAATTTTTCATTTTTAAAGGCGTTGAAAGGACGAAAAATATAGGGAAAAATTTATTTCAAACTTCGAGTGTCGTTATTTTCTCAAAAAATGTAATTTTTGTAATTTTTTCTGGTTTAGTCTACGAGCGAGTTTCATGCCCTTTAATAATCTGGCATTAGTTTTTATTTCAGGTGCTACAGGTTCCACCGATTTGGATAAATTTTTTGATGCCTCGACTTTAACGACTCCCCAGTGCCGTCTGCAATGATTAATTATAAAACAAAAAATATATTTCTATAGTTTAAGACATCCTTAATACAATGCAAAAGGTCCCATTAAATTATATGTAGTGGTTTCCCTTTAATTAATTCCTAAAGATCACCTATTTTTATTTGCTCTAGACCGGAACAACCGCTTAAAGGGAGACCCCTATTTAGGACGGCTAGGAATGTGGTGATTCTTGGGAATTTTTTTCTAAGAAACTGTTCAGCAGACTATAATGGTGGCCCCATTTCTTCCCTGAAATAAAAATACCAAGGATTTTGTTGTTTCTAGTATAATTACATTGTCAATGAACCTAACAACCGACAAAAGAAATTAAAAGTTGACAAATTGGTGGGACTTGAAAGAAAAAGTAACGATTCTGCCCCGAGATATTTCGTACTATTTATGGAAAAAGAGTTGTTCATCTAAATTTATTTATCAATGTCTTAGGTTCATCGACAATGTAATTATACTAGAAATAAGAAAATCCTTGGTTTTTTATTTCAGGGAAGAAATGTGGCCACCATTACAATCGCCAATTTGCAATTCCGGCGTGCGAGTCCTAACGAACATGGTTAAATATCTTCATTTCTCCCAAACACTTTGTAACGTAAAAATTCATTTTTATTCTTTGAATGTGAACTAAAATACCCTGAAAGTTTGGAAAAGATCCGCCTAACAGTTTCATAAAAAAAAATTCCCAAGAATCACCTTATTCCTAGCGTCCTAAATCAGGCTTCCCTCTTAATTTAGTATTGCTGCAAGTTCAATAAATAAATACCCTATATATTATATTAAAGTCTCAATCATTAAACATCATTCTATTAAAGTTACTTACAGCAATAAAAAGTCCTATACTCGCAAATTGAGCCGTTCGTACGAAATCTAATTCCTTCACTGTTTTACGCTCCACAAAATTTTGTGCGATTTGATCGCCAACTGCCATCAAGGTGCCTGTACATTCAACGACATAATTAATAACATCAATTACAAATGATAAGAATACATGATATTCTAATAGTACCTGCTTGAACAGCCTGAGTTGCCAATGGATATTTTGTTAGTAATCTCCGGTAGACCCTCATAACATTCCACATGCTGGTAGAAACTGCCATGACCACTAACGCTTAGCATCACAACCTCCTTCTCACAGGTTATATATTAATTCGAATTCGCTATTTACTTACCTTTCGTTAATACGGAAGATTAATATCACAAGCGTAAGTTTTACAATTGACACATATTACAACTGTTTGGCCAGACACGCGTTACACATTCATAAACACTCGAGAATCACATTACAGTAGGCTTGGTACATACACAAAACGCGATTGTACACAAATACTGGCAAAGCACGTGGTCGTCTCGTTTACAGAAGATTCTGGTCCATGGTGTTACAAGTTACACGCACCACGCATGCCTCTATTCTCTTCGTATTATTTACGAGAATTCTTGGACCATGGAATTAAGCTTCGAAAAGCTCCTAGTATCTTATTGCATTCTCTTTACGTGGCTACCTCGATTTTAAAGAGAATATTACACCCTTCGCGAATGTATAATTCTTTAGTTATTCGTCCATTGTGTGTACGTATCTATTGCATCATTAACGCAGTTGGTCACACTGTTGGAACTGACAGTTTGATTAGGAAATGGTTGTGAAGTAAAGATGGCAGTGAGTTGTGGCGTACGAATTTTTCTCCTCCTGATTTTCTGTATTTTCTTATTAAAATCGTGTAACGGGGCCGCGACAGACATCGCGCTAGACGCAAAGGCACAGTTGTTGCACAGGCTCGACAGCTTGAACCTCTTATTATATACATTTCTATTGATATTAACTGTTTTAACAATATGGACATTTAAGCATCGTCGCCTTAGGTTCCTCCATGAAACTGGTCTAGCTGTCATTTACGGTAAGTCGTCTGCTACAGCCAGTATTAACGTATTACAGTTATTAGTTACAGCATATTATGCAAGCGTCGATGTTACTTGGCAATTATAGCTATAGAAGACCCTTTGTCATTTTGTTATTGTATATAAATATTTACGTCAAACATCCGCCCATTTCAAGCTCATGTTCGTAAGTTAAACCACAATGTGACGTTATGTTTAAACATCGTTTGCAAACGATAGCGTAATTGTGGCGAAGCTTACCTATTCGCCAGGTAAACATATGCGTAGTTAACTGATAAGGAAAAATCCCGAACCCGGGAAATCAAAAAAATCTGAAACTTTGTGAATATATATGCCATTTCCTCCTGATCACAACGCAATTTTTTTTGCTGCCCAAGTTCACACTAAGAGGGTGAAATTAACCGCTGATAATTCGGCTATTTTCCGATTTTATTTTGTAACTCGCGATCTGTAAGAGATAGAAAAAAGGTTTCAAGACCAAAGTTACTTCCCTGATAACCATCTGTCTCCAGTCTGACATCAGATTGGTAGCAGGGTCTGGCGCTGGCATGAGAGCGCAGAGTCTGACGTCAGAACCATAGCAGACGGCAGAATCTGCTGTCGATCTGCTGCCGATTTGACATCAGGCATCTGACATCAGAATCTGCACCTTAGAACGCAGATAAATGCGGACACAGACGACTACGGTTCTGATGTCAGATTCTGCTGCCAGATCTGGTTATCAGGGAAGTTACTTCTTTTAATTAGAAATATCATTTGCTAACTTACAGTTCTTACAGTTCGCGAGTTATAACACAAAATCGGAAAATAGCTGGAATTTAAGGGGTCAATTTCCGGTCCTTAGAGTGAATTTGGGCAGGGAACAAAAATTGCGCTGTAATCAGGAGAAAATCCCCTACGTATTCACAAAGTTTCAAAATTTTTTGAATTTCCAAGTTCGGGATCTTTCCTTGTGAGAATTTTAACATCATTACGTTGAGTTTACACACATTTTGGGCAAACCTTTTGTTGTCGCTTCAAAATGAATGGTGAAATTTCTTTCTAAAGAGCATATTAACATGGTACTTCTAATGTCGGAACAAGTAAAATAATAATTACTGTACCGTTATAAATGTAATAGATTTATCGGTTGCACAATTTACGTGTAATTTAATCAGGTCAGATAAAAGGGACTTATATAATGAGAATTCCAGTTATGTAAATTCTTAAGGACACTCTCCTCCCTGTATGAAAATATAACACCGGTTTGTTATATGATACTTTGGAGACGCTCGAGATTAATTATAAGCCGGGAGTGGGCATGTTTCAGGATTAATTATAGGAGCAATAATTCGTTATGGCTTCACGTCAAGTAGCACGATCCTCCATATGCCTGTTGTGCCAGACAACAGCAGTAGATATAATCAATCAGTTCCTCCGGATACGTTGTGGCTACGTTTTCCAGAAGATAAAGGAGGTGGTATCATTACGAATAAAACGTTTGCTTATTCGTTCAGAGGAGAAATTTACAAGCAGGATAATGAGATTGATCTGAAGGTATAGTGTATTAATAAAACGATTGTACACTGTATATTATTAAAAAACTAGGACATGGAAAAAAGTAATTAAGTAACTTTCAGGCCACCTTTGATCCTGAGATATTTTTCAACATCATTTTGCCACCAATAATTTTTCACGCTGGTTATAGCTTGAAACGTGTAAGTAAAACCTCCGTACACTGTTCTCCTTTGTTCAAGAGAAATCTGCAGTGTAATTGGTTTTTGTAATTTTTCATTTTAGAAATACTTCTTTAGAAACTTGGGAGCAATCCTTATGTACGCTTTAATTGGGACAACTATATCGGCGTTTGTTATCGGGTATGCGCTTCTTAATTATAACGAAGTTATCTGATTAATAAATGCGTATACATTACTTCATCTTAATGAAGCCTATCATAGTATAATAACAAGCCTCTTTTAGAATTCGCGTATTGTGTATTTCTTCCGATAGTAATGCACCCATAGGTCAATTAGATTGAGTCTATCTGTTGTTTTTCTCGTAAGCCGCGGATCGAAGGAAAAATTCTGTTCGCGAACACGATAGGATACTTCTTTAATCTTATATACTTAACATGCTTCTTTCTTTTTCAGAGCTTTGATGTACGTGTTTGTCCAATTAATACCACATCCTTCCGATTCATTCACATTCTTGGATACCTTGTACTTCGGCGCTTTAATATCACCTACAGATCCATTGACAATCATTTCTATTTTTAACGATTTACACGTAGATGTGAATTTATATGCTTTGGTGTTCGGAGAGAGTGTCTTAAACGACGCAGTCGCAATTGTACTTAGCGGGTACGTATATGTAATAATATTACAACTTTTTATAATCAAAGGTATGTTTATTAATACTGTTGCACGTATTACAGTTCCATACAAAATTATGGAGAACGTTACCAGTCAGGCTCAGGTGGATTCGAAACCGTAGCATTTTTCCAAGCATTCGGTGATTTTGTTGGAATATTCAGTCTATCTTTATTTATCGGTGCTACAATGGGCTGTATCACTGCTTTGCTAACGAAATTCACCAGAGTTAGAGACTTTCCACTTTTGGAGTCGGCGTTATTTGTTTTGATGTCGTATAGTACTTTTTTAATTGCCGAAGCATCTGATCTTACAGGTAAAACTTCATTAATGAAACATATTAAACGAGTAATACACAGAATTTATTAACACTAGATTGCCGGATGTTGGGTATATTCCTAGTTTCCCTGAAATGAGTCAATTTGACTCGAACATCAAAATTGAAGTTTTTTAAAAAAAATAAAAATTTGTTTTAAAGAAACTTTATTCAAAACAATTTTTACATATTTATTCTGTTTTGAAAATACTTTTTCCGCAGATTTGTTTATTAGATTTAGCACAGACGTCCTTACTTTTATTTCTTTTGCGTGATACTTCAACTTAACAATTCAACATATGTTTTACAAAAAATTATCTAAGTTTTTCTATAAATATATAGCAATAAAATCGTAAATGAGTCAAAATGACTCGCTCCGGCAATCTCGTGTTAACTTCGCGTATCATGATTGCTGTTTTAAATAATCATTCGTGTACAGGTGTGGTGGCCGTCTTATTTTGTGGCATATGTCAAGCACATTATACGTACAATAACTTAAGCCCGGATTCTCGCCAACGAACGAAACAGCTGTTTGAACTTTTAAACTTCTTAGCTGAGAATTTTATATTCAGTTATATTGGTGTTTCGATGTTTACGTTCCCGAAACACCACTTTGATCCAGGATTTATTTTCGCAGGATTTGTATCCTTAATTCATCGTATTATTCTTTAAACTAATATCTCGCACCGCAGATCGTCGAAATAAAGTCCTTAACCAGTGCATCACAGTTCTGTGCGTTGTTAGGTCGCGCAGCTAACGTGTATCCATTGTCTTTTATATTAAACTTGGCACGAAAACCCAAGATATCGCTGAACTATCAACACATGTTATTTTTCGCCGGATTACGCGGAGCCATGAGTTTCGCTTTAGCCATTAGGAATACTGTGTCGGATGCTAGGCAAGCTATGTTAACAACAACTAGTTTAATTGTAATTTTGACAGTGATTTTCCAAGGTGGAGCGACAACTCAGTTTCTGAGTTGGTTCAATATACCGTGAGTCGAATAAATTTCCATGTAATCAATCTTCTATACGCAGTCATGTACAAACTTGTTGTAATCAACGGTGATTGTATTTCAGAGTCGGAGTAGATGAAGAAATAGAGGGGTTATCGCATAATGGAATGCGAAGTGTAAGTATCGCATCTTTACTTCAAAGTATTTAAAATTGAATTTACTAGCACAGATCTCACGGAATTAATATGAAAGTGTCTTTGCACTAACATGTTTTTTCTACTTTAGATTTAGATTTTACAAATTATTAATATAAACGCACTGATCGCAATATTTAGCAATAGCTACTTGAAAAGAGAATATAGCCACCGAAATATAGTTCAGCTTGTACGTTGCTAATATTTACTTTAGAAGAATAGAATCTTTTACTGTCCTTTGAAATCTTTTGAGTTTATATAGTGCGTTCATCTCTGCCCTTGTCGCTTATTACCGCGAAGGAAAAATATTTAAATAAAACACATTGCACACGTGTGTTATACGTGAATATAAACATCAAATATCGAACTGAAATTGAAGAAATTCTCGTCGTTTTATTTGTCTTATAATCTGTAAAAAAAAAAGAGAAAGAAACAAGACACACAACAATTAGAGAACAGTTGTTACACTTAAGATTACTCTACATCATGAGTTTCACGAAAAGTGAATCAAATTGTCAAACGCAAAATTTTAATAAGATTGATGTCCTTTAGATTATACTATACATATATTTAGACTTTGATATCAGAAAGCATCTCTGTAGATATCAAAACATATTTAGTACATTTATTTTACTCTGTCCAGTTTTACAAATTTTACAATTGGTCCATAAAGCATTACTTTTTCGTATCATAAACAAATTTGTAAAAAATGATGAATTACCAATAACCAAGGTACTGTATATTTAAACTTTTCAACATTAATGAAAAATGCTTGAGACTTCATTTCAACGTAAGTGCTAATAAATTCACTTGAATTCAAGTTAATTACTACAAATCACAGGGTATAAGAGCGGAAAATATTTTAATTACCGACTTTATGGACCGTCCATTCGTAATGTGCGTACAGTAGGGTGGACCTTATTTTTCGTCTTTCAAATTTTTTTCGGGACACCCCCCAGGATTGTGTCAATGGAGAAAAACGAGTTACAAAAGTAAAAATGATTCAAATGCGATGAGGCACGGTTTCCCGTTCTCCGATCGATTTCAAATTTTGCGCACATTATTTTTTCTCCCAATGGCACAATCCTGGGGGGTGTCCCCGTCAAAAATCTTAAAATTATTTTTCGACGAGAGTGACTAAGATCCACCGTAATGTACAGCTACTTGATTTGTACAAAGTGATCTAAAATCTAGAGTGTAATGATGTTTTCCTCGGAAGGGTTTAAAAACAAAGATATTTACGCATGAATGCTTTCGTTCAGATTGTTCTTATACTGCTATTTTTCTCTATCCTTTGTACCCAGGTGTCTTTGAATCACTACGGTCCGCACTTTTGATACCAAACATAATGGTTGGAAATGCCCGGACTTTTAGTTTTTATACTTGTAAAAGAATTACACGCTCACTAATGTCTCTTATAGTTCCACTTGAGTAATATTGGGTTGCGTATGCACAAGAACTACTAAAATTACAGCCTGCACTAGAACTTAACTTCCTGAGAAGTCCAGCATGTCTATTACACTGTAACGAAAACTTACGAAAACGCTTTGTTCGTCCTAAATAAATGCACTTAATAATTAATATAGAAAATACTGGAATTTAACTTGGTAATGTTAATAGTCTGGTGGCGAAGGTGGCTTTGGAGATCTGGACATGCGTAGGGAGAGAAGTCCTCCGGTATGTTTTCACATTAATTCAAAAACTGAGTTCTGTTGTTTATGTGGTCACAAATAGTTTATGCAGTTAACATACGTGCAAAATTATAAATTTCTTGCATCTCAATTAATTTGGTCCTATGGTTATTTACAGCATATACTTCGCGTTTCTTTACATAACTATAGAGCATATAAATGATCGATTTTCTGTATTACGAGTGGCATTATACGAGTTGCTTTCTGCCCTTAACGAAACTGTATAAGATAATGAGATTTGAGATAGAGATATAGTAAGAATTATCTTATTAAAATGTTTGCAGTGACCACTAGTTATTGCATCTTAGCGATGTATGCGTTGCTTCTCCAGAATGATAAAATAGTGCAAAAACAATGTTTCCGATATTATCCTTCGAATTACTTAAACGTGTCATTGAAAACACATTACTTTCTATTATTCATACATACTACTTGCAATTCTTCAAGATAAGATTTATCTCTGAGTTTCGTACGAGATATTTATTTTTGTTTAAAATTTACGAATCCATTATTTAGTTAATTCTTTAGTTACTAGACTTTAACACGTTGAAGATTTTTTAAATTATTGCACTAACAATCGTGCAGGTGCTTATATTTATTTTTAGCCATATGCTTAACTACATATTTATAAACCAAATTAATTGCATCACATAATATCTCCGAGACTTTTGGCTTTTATATTTGAAAGTATGATTTTATTCCCGTTAAGTATCAGTTCGATTTGCTAACTGCATGTGCTTAAATATTTCTTTTCGTATTATATTTTTGTTATCCATTCTGTATGTTGATGATTAGTATCATACGAAATATTTATATATACATTTATATTCATTAACAAGACATACGCAAACATAATTAACTGGGTATATCGATACAGCGATGGACAATCGAGCATGCTCGTTGGTACCTAATAATAACACCAAATATTCTGTTATATAAAAGCTTTGGTCAATTTCAACATTTTACGAAATTGCTGTACACATACTGTAATAATCTTCAGATTATTTTTATGTAACTTACGATTTATTTATCTAAACGGTGTGCAAAAAGTCCTTTACTTAATATGTACCTTAATTGCGTTTAAAGAAAGTATCATGATCATACAGGATGGATAATCAAGATATCCTTCACATTTCACAGTATAATTCTATGCAGGATGGATCATTACAAGGCAGCGGCACAAAACCTAATGAAAAAGCATTACTTGCCAGAATCTGGGGTGATTTCGATACGCGGTACATGAAACCGCTGTTGACCCACTCCAGGCCAACGTTATTGGAAACGCTACCAGTTTGTTGCGGTCCTTTAGCCAGGATTCTTACAACAACACAACAAATGACTCAGGTAGAACGCAGGATCTTTAAATGAGGCGCGTTGCAATGGATTTAGTATAAAATTCTAAGATATCGAGGTCTTTATGCTTCAGGACGAAGCGATTAGAAAAGCAGACTCGGATTCAGATTTTTGTCTGGGAGATCGTGAAATGGATAGACGAAGGAGTGTTCAACCGGTGAGTTTTCATCAACCTAATCTCAATTACACTATTAATCCGTGCTATCAGCCTAACAGCACAGACGCCACTAATCCAGATGAACCTTATGTAATTCTTAATTTACACAGAAGGTAGAAGTAATGAATTGAAATTTAAGTATTTAAATTCTGTACAAAAGTTATCCGTGTGTGGGAACATTCCATACATTGGTATGAATGAAGTTTATCGTTTATACTTGATTTCCCTGTAATTATATATTAAACACGATTTCAAATTATCCGTTTGTTATATCATTTACATATGGACATTCTTGAAAACACTTGTACAACTTGTAGACTTCCCATTTTATATGAAAGTACCGTTTCCAATGCTAGGTTTATAATACTTATGTTTCTGTTCAATGCCTTGAGCTTTCTACAGCAATTACATAGGTCTCACTAATCGACTACGCTTCCTTCTAACTTGACCAATAATTGCTTGTGCTGAATTCTTTCATATAAAATGTATCGAATATGCATGAAAAACTTATTTTCCTTCACTGTTGAAAGGCGGTGATACACACGCGCGAACAATTAAACAGTATTCGATAATACGCAGTTTGTAAAATGTATTCGTGTGCAGTAAGTATACATATTAATTGTTATTCGAACACGACTTTGTTAGCGTAAATGGGAAACATTGTGTATCGCTGTTTATCATACTTAGATTCTATGGGTTACTAACAATACTAACAGTACATATTTCTACACTGACAAAAAGACAATTTGTTATAAAATACACTCAAGTTGAAATGTGATTCTATAGGCATGACCTTACATCCAGTCTTCTTATTAAAGTTATTTTACAAATAGAGTAAATGTATGCAACTATTTTAGTCATTATTTACCTGTAATAAACACATTGACGAACTAAAAGAATTAGAATTTATTTGAAATCGACATGCGTGATGCTTCAGTTTCTTTTTTTTTGTTTACACTTCCTCATCCATGTAACATAGATTAGTTATTAATATTAAAGTATTCATTTTATTCGTTACTTCCGCATACAATTTTTCTTCATTCGAAAATTATGTTTAATGTCTAGTGACACAGCTGTACCGTTAAACATTAAGCGGACATTTCTGTTGATTTAACTTGCGTACCAGAAAAATTTGTGTTCTTGTCTACCTTTTTTGTTATCAATTTAAAGCACTTTCTTTAGTCTACATTTGATCGCGTTCTTACCGATTTTTTTAGAGAAAAAGAAATGATGATGATGATGATGATGATGATGATGATGATGATGATGATGATGAAGACCTAAGAATCATTGGAATGGATGGATTTATTCCGTTACGAACATTGTAATGGGACAGAAGCTATTGAAAATAGTATTTTGAGAAGATTAGTTTTAAAGACTTTGCATACGTGGGGCAGGAGAAACGATTAAAAAAATAATTGCTTTGCGTACACGAAAACTTTTTCTAAGAATACTTTCACTTTCAATATTCACATTAATATTGAACAAGGTCTACATTATTAGCTAACATTTCCTTGTTCGTGTGCAAGTTGCAAAACATTAGCTCGATATATTTGTTTAAAGAATTGCCATTTTCAAATCGCATACATGTTTATGGAGTCTATTTATTTAAATGATTACGACATTAATATTATAGTATACACTAACTGTGCTTTCTTGAAATGTTAGCAATAAGGTGCAAAAACAATATCGAAGCAAAAGATATATTTATTTCTTGACTCTGCGTTCTGAGCTTGCTGGCGTTTTAGTGTGATGTATTTTAGCATGGACGTAAAATACAAAAGTCAAATTATGTATTGTACATAAAGAGCAAATATTTCAAATATGTACATACATATTTATGAGTTCTTTGAAGGTAGAATAATTATAACGAAGGGTCCGACAGAGTTCCGATCTAAATGAAAATTTCACCCGAAGTTCCCAAACATTTTAAATATTGTAATTGAACATTAAACATAATTTTCAATATCGAACGGATCTGTAGGCTTTTGTAACTTAGTAACACCAAAAAATAGTGAAGTTGTTAAGAGGTTTACGGAGTAGATGTTACCCCTTGTAACGTTTATGGTTTTGTTTTACATTCCCTTCACGTATAGCTGTACCGGCAAAGGATTTCGTTGAAATCTGTCGGTTACTGAATGTCATTGCATGAGAAACCAAATCACTACTCAGGTATTATTTATTTTTATACGAAGGATGCTGTTCTTAAGTTGCCGCTTGCACACTACTTATGCTATTAGTAACAAGTAACTTCCGCAGAAAGCAATTTCTGTGTGTCTGCTTTCTTCACGTTCCAGTAAAATATCTCTCGCTGCATACCTACTATACCTTAATTTCTCACATTTAATTACCGACTTATTTCTGACATAACGTTACAAATATTTTAATTCGCATATCGTTATAATTAAGTCTCATTTGTCGTCGTCTTTTTATTATTACATCGAACACAAGCAGAGCATAGTACATTCATTATTCAGTTTCGTATCATTTCCATCTGGAATAAGTAGTTTTCTAATTACTTCGAGTCTTGTACACAACACGATCTTTACATAATACTTTACATAAGATTTTATTGTGCAATCGGCAAGTAATTTATTCTGGTATCGATGATTTCTTTACGATTATATTCGAACAGGTATAATGAAGTGTCCTTAATTCTATGTGATTTACCTACCTTATATTATAATATTTATTTTCATTTCTTCCTTAATTTGTCTGTATCGTTTACTTCTGTTTGGTTCCTCCACAGACACATGTAAGGAGCTCCCCAAACAGAACACATTTGTAAAAGCGAATCTAACATAGTTTATCGATAGCGAGTTGTATACATTTCTGAAGATTTCATTGCAATTATGTTCTAAGTATTACCTATCGCCTTCTTTGTTTCTTAATATGCCATGAACATTTATACTATATAACATTAACTTGTTACTTTTACATGAATTCTTATTCAGTATATTTGATTTCTAGCTTGTGTAACTTCGTTACCAGACATAAGTCTTAACTTCTTAAAATGATACAAGATGTATATGTATGCTTTCTGATACATTGTAATCGATACCTCAGATAATATTTAGTGAGAGAATCATGACCTAGGTACGTGCGTATGCAATGTTGGTGTCAAACCATATTACTGTTGTATCATAGTTTCTATAAATGTTGGTCATATTTTTTCCGGTATTTATTTCCGTTGGAAAGTATTCAGTATTTCGGACAAGAAAATACATTGACGAGAAAACTGTTCGATGTAAGTATTGTCATATAGAAAGATAAATAACGAGGAGAAGGCAAAGTAGAATCTGGCGCACCGTGACATATTTTCGCAGATAAATCATAGTCGCATGCACAGCATTATATCATTTCATCGAGCAGAATTCAAATAACTTTAAATTAAGGAACGGAAAGATAACGACAAAGTGCGATCCTTCTCCTTATTCGACAGAGCAGTATGTTTCTTATCGTGGCCCTTTCGCGAGAACAAATTTTCTTCCATACATTGAATTTGTTTAGTTGCGTATTCGCCATACCCACTTTCTTTGAAGAATGATTTTAATTAGGAATTTTTTTACATACACAAAATTGATATCCTAATTATTGTATTTGGTGTACTGCCAAATAATGTGTGAGAATCTAGATATGGATTCTTGATGTATTTAATACTTTATGGGGCAGCTGGGAACTGTGATGGGAGAAGTTAGTCCGGGACCACTACCGCTGCACACACGCGTCGCCTTGCCAGGTTTGGTCGGCAGACATTTATAAAGACTAATTGATATTGGTAAATAATCTTATCTTGCTAAATATATAATATTGTATGTGCAACTGATAAATGTATTTATTTGAAGTGCTCATGATCCGTGCTAACTATTATACCCAATAATATTGTCTCTCGTGAATAGACTTTCAAAAATGTTTGCGATATCAGCTGCCTTTTTCGTTTAATGAATGTTATTACAAGAACAAATTTTTAACCATTATATATAATATATTATTATTGGAGTGAATGTTTTATGAAACTTACTATTTATTTCCAAATTATTTATTACTCTCTGATTGTTATTAACACAAGGCTAGACGAGTATCGAAATTCTTAAACAATTCAGCTTGTATGTGCGCGTGTGTGTGTGTACCATGTTCAAGCGTATGTTACATTTATTGGTTGTACTAAATTTGGTAAAGTTCGTTACGCAAATAACGCTTATTGTTAAATGTACAGTTGCGATTCTTAGTTAATGTATAGTTTACTATTCAGTAGAGGTCCTGGCTTGTAATAATTATTACAGAAGAAATTTGTCTTGAAGCCCTGTTGAATCAGATGATGTGGCAACAATCTACGTTTCCTAAATACGCATTATGCATTCACATATAATAATTAACGAACGTAATGGAGCATACGAGACCAGAATCGGAAAATACTGATTTTCTGAAATTTAAAGTATTTGTATAAAATTATATTAACATTTACGCTCTTATTTCTAAATTTCATTACGCTAAAGATGTCGTTCTTTAAAAATCATACGATGCCAAATTATTATATTTGAGTGTATTTTGCAGTAGTTTAATAAGAATGGCAATTACAATTGTAATACTGGCATATACAATCACGTTTGCATTCAAGGTGCAGGACACTTGGTGTACAGTGATACACAGATACATGCCTTTTATAATTTATAATTGTATATGCATTTTTGAAAGCTGAAGAGTGTATAACTGATATGTAAGTTAATTCGAATGAGGGCAGAACAATGTACTTGAAAAAATTTCTATATGCGGCGATTAAGACCGGTGCCAAAATTCGTACGTCGGAAGAGTTACGAGATAAGTTATAAATCTCTTTTACGAAAGCTATTACAAGTGAAAGTTTAATATGGTTCAAATGTATGGCATTATTTACAAAAAAAGAAAGGTACATATTACGAGATAAAATGAATATAAAAGCTGAATAGAATGACATTGCAAAATATAATATAATTTATTCTTGAGAAGGATATTGTCATCGCATTGCCATCAATGGCAATATTTAATAAATATATTAAGTTGTCGAACGTCTGTTTATCATTTCATATATAATGATGTTCATGTACATAATGTACAAGTGTATTTAAATATGATTTATTACCAGCAGGATATAAACGGTTGAATACACATATACTGAATATAAAAATGACGGATAAAGATACATGGACTCTTAATTTAGATGTTGGCTGTGAACACTAACAAAAATATTCGGATACATAGTTTACATCCTAGAAATGAATATTCAAAACGCAGCTTATTAAGAAACTATATTTACAACATATGTATACTATTCTTTTTACAATTACAGTTATTTACCTAGCAAATTACTTTAATTATACAGAATGAATTACGTTGATTCACTTACAATGTTGCATAAAAAGCAGGATTTTAGCGAACAGCAGTTAAAACGATCTTTTCTATATATTTGTGAATTGGACGCTATGTAATAATTATTATTGATATGTATACATATATAGAATACTGATGTTGTGATACTATGTACTACACTTTACAGTGTTTAATAAAGTATTTGTAAAAACAAATTCAAATTATCTTGAATTTAAATATAGTCAATGGTATAAATACATTAAAATTCTTCTACGTATAATTGAAGATCTTGCAGCAAGAGGGGTGCAACTTCACTTTTGACAATTTTTCAGTTATGACGTGTAATATTCGTAAAAATAAATTTAAATGAAACAAAATTTTAAAAACAAGCTTTTATTAAAATGTACTAAAAAAGAAAATAATTTTGATATCGTCCTAAATGACTGCCTTACAACAAAAGCGTGGGGCGTAAATATTGAAATGTCCTTTAATATAAATATTTACGCCGTACGCTTTTATTGTTGGTCATATGTGGGAATTCTTCTAAGGCAGTCATTTAGGCCGGTATCAAAATTGTTTTCTTTTTTTAGTACATTTTAATAAAAGCTTGTTTTTAATTTTTTTTTTTATTTAAATTTATTTTATGCTTTTTAGTATGTGTGCCAAATTTCAAGTTGATCGGACATGTGGAAGTGGGTCAAAATTAGCTCACAAGATTTCATCCTCACAAACTAACTAACGAACAAACTCACAAGTGAAGCTAAATAAAAGCTTGTAAAAAATCTACATCGTTTGGCGCAAGTTTCATGCAAATCCGAAAGCAAATGGGCAATTTATTGCAAATTTTGGACTTGCATCCATTACCGTTTTGTGCGATACGAATGCAGATCCGGATCTGCCTTCTTCTTGCACCCAACCAGTGATGTGCAATCTATCAGTTGAGCCCCAGAATCCACTGTACATTGCTACTTTGCCACTGGAAAAGGCAAAATATAACGACGTAACGCAGTTAGCCACCAACTACGTTCAGCATACCTAATAAGCAGCCTTTTTATAAGGCTCTCAAATGTGCGTTGACTGAGGATGAGGATGTTTCCACAGATAATGATGACGAGCAAGCGCAAGAATAATGTTATTTTTTATTTCTACAATAAATGTCGACGTATTTCTTCCATATTTGATTAATAAAGCAACAATAAATCAATAAAATGTGTTCCCTATTGTGCATAGTTATCAAAAGGCGACCGATTTTTGTACTCTTTGGCGCAAGACAGGTGCAGCTCCAGACTTGAAAAATTCGCCCAAAATAGAAACAAAAACTTATCAACTCAATAACTACTACTTATTGCGTGAAAATGTATATTTTTCACTTAGTCTTCTCCTCTTAATGTTATGTCCTGGCAATAATTTTATAAACAGTTTTTTCCAGTTTACACGAAACTGGTAAAGATGGAGTTGCACTTCTTCTTTAAACATTTGTTTTAACCCTTATTAACATATGAACTTCAGGTACATGTTTAATATAATATTATGTAATTATTTGGTCCTTAACTATCTTTCTCATATCATCAGTGACACGAAACATTGGTCCATGCCCGGGAATTATAAAATCCGCAATATCCATTATGTACGATCTCATACACGACTGAGTCTTCCGTAATTCCAATGTTCCTAATTCCTGCCAAATTGTTGGATCTAAGATATCTTCTTCTTTCTCAAACAAATCACCTAAAAAATTTATGACAATGAAAAAAGTAAATCACTTCGAGCACTCGAAGCATTAGTATATTTTTTAACAAAACCTGTTACAGCGAAACACGTAGATTTTCCCTGAGTGATAGTTTCAGCTAACACTGTAACATCATCCGACGTATGGCCGGGAGTTGCTATTACTTTAACTCCCGGACAGACTTTATATTCCTCTGTATTGAAAATAATTATAAATCCATATACGTTAAGTAACATAAAATGATTATAACTTTCAATTAATATTAAAAGGCTTCACCGTCTTTTAAATTTGTTTCGAAGAATATTTCACCACGATGAACACAGGTCCCAACTATGTGCTCCGCATTTGTGAAGAGATTGTTGTTTCCTATGTGGTCTGCGTGACTATGAGTACAAACTACGTAATCGATATCAGCGGGTGTAGTATTACACCTGTTAAGAGCTAAAACAAAGTCATCGTTTAAAACTGTATAAAGAATTTGCGTACGCTGTTAATACCTTCTATTATTTTTCCTTGATCCCACGCAGTCATAGTATCAACGATAATGTTTTTCGATGCTTTTATTAAAGTACATGAACAATTTGCTTTCATCCCACCACCTTCAATTTTTGTGGAATATCCATTAAATAATACAATAACTTCACACATCTTTGCAAGTCGCAGTGGAGAGAGATAAAATTGAAGGCAGGTGCACAATTTATTTGCTGCATATATCTTTATATTACGCAGTATGCCTCCTACGCGTTGTGTGAATAAAATCAAATCTGTTTGATTTGACAGAAAACAGTTGCGTTAAAAAGTATTGAAACCTTGTGTGAGAGGTTATGTTTCCAGGTTATGTTTCCAGTGTTGTTTCCAGGTTATGTTTTCACTATTCCATGAAAAGATTTTTCTTTTACATTAGTGTTTAGTTAAAAATCAATGGAAATACAAGATTTAAAATGAAATTGGTAACTATAATGGTCAAAATATTTTAGTATAATAATACGAATTATTACTTAATAATTTCTTTTATTACAATGTCAAGCTATAAATATACTTTTAATCATTAAACAGAACCTCTTAAATATTTGAGAATCACTTTATCATAAGGTTTATTATATTTCTAGTATTGTTTGTCAAGCGAGCCGACAAAGCCATGTTTGGTTTTGAGTTTCAAAGGGATTACTTTAATGCTAGACTGCGGTTTAAACATGCAGTCTATATTACACTTTATGCCAATGCCCATGGTCCCTAGCGCTAAGTTTAATTCCTTGCCAGCGTGGCTTCCACGCGACAATCATCAGGACTGGCAAATAGAAGGGGTTCGCATATTTATATATCTCCCTGTATCGCGTGTATTAAATTGATCTTACCGTAAACGTTACACGTTTCAGGAATTGAAGGAATGCTGCGGCAGAGTGTTCGTAGATTCGACTCCCGAATTTTCTCCACCTTTGGAGAAGATAATAGATTTCTCGGAAATCGATGCCATTTTAATATCCAATTATACCTGCATGCTGGCTGTACCGTTCATAACAGAGCACACTGGTTTCAAAGGCATTATCTATGCTACTGAACCGACGCTGCAAATCGGACGATTTTTCATGGAGGAGCTAGTAGAATTTATCGAGCAAACGCCAAGAGCGACGCTGGCGAAGCATTGGAAGGAGATGCTGCACGTTCTGCCCCCTCCGCTGGCCGATGCTCTTAAACCGAAGTCTTGGAAACATATATATTCAATGTCAGCGGTTAATACTGCATTAGCTTACATTCAGACAGTTGGATATGATCAGAAGTTGGTAAGTTGTCGTAGCGGAATCGTTCTTTCGGAAAAGATACTTATCACTGATTTACAGGACATATACGGCGCATTAACGGTTACTCCTATAAGTTCTGGGTACTGTTTGGGTAGCAGCAATTGGTTGATTTCGTGCGATCACGAGAAAGTTGCATTTGTTAGCGGATCTTCAACGTTAACTACTCACCCACGTCCTATGGAACAAGCTACGTTAAAGCATGCCAATATGCTGATATTAACAGGCTTAACTCAAACGCCAACTGCTAATCCGGATACTATGCTCGGGGAGCTTTGTATGACTGTTGGTACGTGCAGAAATTGAATCGTTCAACTTTCGACTCGTAGCTTACATTGGAATTACATTTCGCAGCGATGACGCTTAGAACTGGCGGATGCGTGCTAATACCGTGTTATCCGTCTGGTGTTGTGTACGATTTGTTTGAGTGCCTCAGCACTCATTTGGACAAATCGGGTTTCTCACAAGTCCCTTTGTTCTTCATATCACCGGTGGCTGAAAGTTCTCTAGCGTACTCAAACATCTTAGCCGAATGGTAGGTTTCATATTCGAATTAAATCATCCGGATTATTTATACTGGTTTCATTTCAGGCTATCGACAAACAAGCAAAATAAGGTTTACCTTCCGGAAGAACCATTTCCCCATGCTTTCCTTGTTAAAAATGCTAGGTTGAAACATTTCACATCAACGTATGCCGAAGGTTTTAGTTCCGACTACAGACAACCTTGCGTTGTCTTCTGCGGTCATCCCAGCCTCAGGTTTGGCGATGCGGTTCATTTTGTTCAGCTGTGGGGCAACAGTCCGCAGCATACCATAATTTTTACAGGTACATTTACTGTAGCAGCTATACAGTGTACAGAGATTTTACGGTAATACGATTTGCAATAATCCATTATTCCTTCAGAACCAGATTTCCCATATTTGGATGCTTTAGCACCTTTCCAGCCGTTAGCGATGAAGGCAGTACACTGTCCAATCGATACCTCCCTTAACTTTACACAAGCTAATAAATTAATTAGAGATTTAAAGCCAGAACATTTAGTTATACCTGAATGCTATACGCAACCACCAATAACTGCACCACACAGGACAGACCTTGTTATAGAGCCTGTAGGAGTAAGTTGTTTTCCATATTACTTGCCATATTTCTTGCGCGCAGCGTTGATTTCTTAACTCTTCATACGCATTTAAGGAGAAGCCTTTGATTACTTTTAAACGAGGCGAGGTTATAAAATTGCCTTTGAAAAGGAAAAAGGGGCGAGTGTTTATCGAGCCGGAGCTGGCTGGAAATATAATTCCAAATGAAATTCGACCTGGTCTGAGTCTTGCTTCTGTCACTGGTGAATTGGAAGTTAAGGATAACGTGTATACGATAAAGGTATGTACATTTGTAGTACTCTTTAATTCAGAGATCAGTAGTAGTAGTAATCTTTATTTCAGCATTGCAGCCAAGAAATCGACTCGGTTTTACATACTACTAGCTTCACTACTCGGCTTCGCTCGAAATTTAGATTCTGATTTTATAAAAAAGAATTTTTTTAGTTTTTTTTCCGTGAAAATGCCGCTATCCAAGCTTTTTTTGGCCAAACTATTTACAAGGTCCTTACTACTTCCGCTTTTGTTGAACGTAAAACCCAAATATGTAAAACTTTTGACCTCCACAATTTTCCTGACATCCCAGTACCACCTAGTCTATTCTTCTTTTTTCCTCTGCATTCCTCGAACACCATTACCTTCGATTTCTCGCTACTTAGGCTTAGCTGTTTCCCCTTGATATACTTCTTTATAATTCACAGAGATTAGTATAAAGATCGTATTTTTAGAGCATCGAAGATAGACCCACTGGAAAACGTAAAGTTTCTTCTGGTTCGCCTGCACCGATCAAAGAGGAAGTTCTCAAAGAGAGGAAACACGAGTATGGTAACGTGGACCCGCAGGAATTACTTCAAAAGCTGAATCAAGAAGGGATTCAAGGGGCCAAGTTGCAACACAGTCCAACTGCTACCAGTATTCATTTGGTAAGAACCGTGTTTATTGAATAATGAATAAGCTTAATTCCTTTACGATATTTATTCGTTACTTATACTTACAGCAAGACGAGGACACTCTGATTCAAATAGGGGACAATTCCACGCACATCTTTTGTAACGGCGATCAAAAGATTAGAAGGCGTTTGAGGACTATCATAATGCAGTGCCTCAAGAGATTTTAAAATCATTATTATTTTATACAGTGACAATTTTATTATAACTTACATTTCTACACAGTTGGAATCTTTGTTTGCTTAGTACACAGAATAACGTTAATCGGAAACATACTTGTTTAGTGATAAGCGATGCTTAGTTTTGAAATTATATTTATAACTTTATCCTGTACATACAAACATCGCGGTATACATATTATCTACAAATACAATTGTTACAAACGCGACAGTATTACACGAATCATTTAATTTTTGATATATTTTCACGTCGAAGCGTTTGGTAAATCGAATTAATTAAAAATTCTATGCGAGCTAAATATGAATGTCGCGAAACTGAATCGAAAATATATGTTAAGTATATGCCATCGTAAGACTGAAAACACATATCCTGACATTATCATTTACTGTACACACACATTTTATACTGTGAACATGAAAATGGCAGAAAAATATGGTTTATGTAATAAATAGCGTAACGAAACATTTTTTCGCAATCTAGTTGTACAGTAATACGTTTTACAAGTTTGATGAAATGTTGGAGGATAATACAGAAAACATGTATTCTATTTTGCGTACTACTTTTTACAAGGGAAGATCCCGAACCCGGATATTCAAAAAATTCTGAAACTTTGTGAATATGTATTAGGGGATTTCCTCCTGATTACAAAGCAATTTTTGTTTGCTGCCCAAATTCACACGAAGGGGTGAAATTAACCCCTGAAAATTCGGCTATTTTCCGATTTTGTGTTATAACTCGCGAACTGCGAGATAGAAAAAACGTTTCAAGACAAAAGTTACTTCTTTTATTTAGATCTATCATTTGGTAAAAATATTATTTTACAGTTCACGAATTATAACACAAAATCGGAAAAAAAAACGGATTTTCAGGGGTGAATCCACCCCCTTCGAGTGAATTTGGGCAGCAAACAAAAATTGCGTTGTAATCAGAAGGAAATTCCCTACATATTCATAAGGTTTCAGAATTTTTTTAATTTCCGGGTTCGAGATCTTCCCCTGTTAGTAACCATTGTAGGCTTAATGAAATAAGGATCACGTTACTTTCTACGTCCTAGGGATGCGATCACTAAGACGGTTGCATTGACACGTTTGCTGCATTCTGAATAGATATAAACTCATTATATCCGTTGCAACAGGTTTGTTGTATCTACTATCTACAATTTCTACATACTAACTCAAAAGCAATTAACATGTTATTAAAGATAAAAGAACGACTTTTTATTAGCAATATATAATCGTAATTCATGTTAATTTATAAACGTACAAAGACCATTTTTAATCGTAACCACATGATTGTTAGTATTCTTTTCTATTTTTCTTTCAGTTCTTGCATTTAGAAACTGCAACAAAATTTGTGCTAATCCATGAAAAAAATTATCAGAAGTTCTTGCATAATGGAAGTATATTACGACTTTCATTTGTCTTGTATACACAGTTGAGTATATTTCATCATCCACTCTTTTAATTCATCGATTCTACTTTTCATCCCCGTTATCAGTTTGCCGCAACACTTTATTATTAAGGTTTACAACACTGATATTGTTCTCTGGATGAGCACCTATGTTTTTTTTTTTCTGCATTTAGAACGCAGCATACTCTAATCTATTTACCAGTGGCAATACCGAGTGCTAAACCAGCTACAAAAGATGCGATAAAGAAATGGAATTCTGTAGGCTTGAACGTGTTATCGCCAGCAACAGTCTGGTACCAGCGTCGTGTACGGGATTCTCCGTTTTTCAACAATTGCTCGGCTTTTTCTAACTTTTTATCGACGAATCTCTCGACCTGAAACAGTAAAATTTCGTTACTAACGCAGACTGTTTACGCATACAACTTCAAAGTACGTGTATAAGCGTTACATACAAATTTACACAAAGCACTTATATGTAAGTTCTTGAGATCAAATAGACTTTTGAAATGTACGAAAAGAAATTAAGAACAAAATTCCAATCACTCTGTTTATTGCAAGTTATAACTTCAATTTTTTACAATGTATCTATCAATTCTATTTCTATCATCTTTCTGCAGGCGAATCGATGCATAAATTTGTACATATATACGTGGGCAATTAGTGGCTAAGTGTTAAACGATAGCAAAGCGTATAAAGCTTTTAGAAGTGTTAGATCTTAATCACATGTACACGATATACAATACGGTAAATGTTCATATCACATAGAGACTTATGTATTAAATAAGTGACACGAAATCACCTTAATACTTAAATGACCTTAATAATTTAAATAATAAATAAAACGTTTGATTCTTGCGTGTCGGCGGAAGTAAAAATTATACCTAACAAAATAATGCTAATATAAAAAGGAACGAAAACACGTTGTCCACTGTGTACGTATAAAAAATTAAACATTTCCTCATTCAGGATGCTAAACCGATAATGAAACCACCAATGAAACTTGACGCCACAAGCGAATTGTTTTGACACCATGCTCCTACCTGTAAAACAATAAGCGCATTATACACACAGGTATTAGTCAGCGTAAAAACGCGAGCGTGAAATTTATCGTAATGTTACTCTTGCCTTGTCCATGAATTTTGGTCCCTCGCCGGTGACTTTCTCTTCTACCTTGTCTGAAATTTTCTCTGCCTTCTTCTGTATCTTATCCCAGTTGACTTTTATGTAACCCTGATGCGCAGCTATTTGCAACATTATTATACCGCCGCCGACAGCGAACGCTGCGATCTTTCCGACTTTCATTGTCACGAAGCCAGTCACCCTGCATGAAATATTTATATAAAATATTTATACAAAATTGGGTGAGTATATTTTCCCCAAAGTCTCTCCAGATAGGAGAAATTATTAGTATTAACTTATTAGCGTAATACTTTAAAAGACTCTTGTCTTGGTATTTAGCTTAATTCAGTTTATGCATTATTTAATGATATAAGAAGCTTTTCGTGCGCACGATGCCTACCATCCTGATGATGTGCCGATAATAATCTGTTTAGTGGCAGACTTCTTGCTCACATCTCCCAAGATCTTGTCTATCATACTTTTAGCTTCTTTCGAAACGTCTAGGCTACATTCTTCTTTGTTCGCGTCGTCTTTGCTCTTTTTAGTCACGGGAAGACTCATTTTAACTCTGAAAGCAGATCGCTACTTCAAGGTTTCTCATTCAGAATCGGTAGGGTAAACCAACCAGTGAATGAGCGAATTGTTGAATTCATGGACCTTTGAGATTAATACTTGAATATATTTATGAATAACAACAAAACAACTGTTCAAATTGCATTTAAATTTATTTTCCTTAAAATTTTTATAAAAATAATTACTTATTCTTATCGTAATTTAAAAAAAAAAAACGATTATAAAATGCGAAACGTGTAGAAGCCCAATAAATGACTGCATACTTTTAATAAGAATTGTACTTATTAATGTGTGCTTAACCCTCATCCGTTCCTCATTTCACGAACTGAATCTGTCCCTCGGTGTGAAATTGACACAGTGGTATAAGATCGATGAAATGACAAGGTAAACAGTTATTTTTCTATATTTTTTTTATTCAAATTGATGAGTTAATATTTACGTCTTAGATTTTTCACAACTTTCGCATAAAATAAAACGATGTGAAGGACATACTGCTTGTTCCCAACAGTCACAAATAATAGAACAGAATAACTTATTCCGGGAAAACTGTCAAATTGACATGAGGGACGGATGAGGATTAATACGCGAAACGAAAAATATGGGATATTAAAAGTGCAACTACACTCGATTTATAAACATATAACAATTTTTAAATTTATAATTGACATTTCTTTGCCTAATGGTCATTCACTGGCTTGCGGTCAATTACTGGTTGGTTTACCTAATTTCAAATTGCCCAGGGACGATTGACAAACGATAAAGCTACCCCATTACTTTCACAACAATACCATGCAAACGATCAAGTAAGCGACGCGCTATTTTCACGTCTTTAAATAACAAAGTGGCAGGGGAATCATCCTTCGACTATTCGTCAGAACGAAAATATATCGATGATTCCATTGCCAAGAATCTCTAATAATATATGCCTCGTCGTGGGGAATGTTTGATAATTTCGAAATTGACCGTTTACGTTCTACAAGATGAACGGACGGGTCACGGAACGAGAATAGTAATATGCCAGAATAAGATGAAAAACAATAGAGGTCTACCGTTTGAACAATTTTCTTGCTCCCGACTTGAGGGTGCTCTTGTGCAGTTTAGGCATGATAAAGTTCAGGCGCGTCCCTAAATTATGTAATATCTCATGGCTGTTAGTATTTATACGTGGAGAGCTCACCTAATCCCCAAATCACCCAAGTGTTTAACAAAACTCAACCGACTTCGTGCACACGAGCCGATCTGACAGATCGAAATATCCGGCACCCCACGGCGATTGTTCCGTTTAAAGAACGCAATGGCGTAGCAGCAACGATGTGGCTACGGCGCCGTCAGTAGCAGATGCTGCTACTAAAAGCACGAAGTGTCGCCGCGAGGTTCGCGCGTAATCTTGCGAGAATTAGCGGTAACAATGCGAAAGGAAGTCTGGATAATCATCTGTTGGAGGTATTCTTCTCAGCGATTTATATAAAATATCGATACCCCTATTCGACACTCCTCGCGCATTTCCTACCACTATTCCTATCGCTCTAAGAAAATTCCCCGATAGTATTCCCATGAAACAATAAACAATCCCGCCATTGTTTAATGTTCACGTTTATGCATGATTGTTAAAGCTCGTGCGCCAATTCTCGCGGGTTCTGCGAAGTTTCAAGTTCAAATCTGCTCTCGTGGCCGATCGTTTTTCCCGGCGGTCGAGTGCCACTTAAATTATGCGTCGCAGTACGATGGGGCGTTTGATTTTCCCGCCGCCGCGGGACCGTGCGCCGTGGGCGATGTGCTTCGGCCACGGAATTACAATGCCGATGTGAACCGTGGAAATGGTCTTCCGTCGCGTGATTCGCCATCCTGGTTTAACCTGATCGCCGCTTTCAAAAGCTTCCCGTTCCGATGAGGTGACAAGCTGTCGGGGGCGCGAATCGAGAGAAACACCCGGACTTTCGTGTGAAGCGGCCCGCTCCGCGTGCAAACATGTGTCCGTTCTGTTTTCATTGAGTCTATTCACCGAGTGCGAAAATGGCCCAGGAGACTGACGACATCAACTTGACTCCTCAAGAATTACAGATACTATCCGAGTTAGACAGGTGATTCTGAAGTAAACAGACCTCGTACCGCCGAATATCGCGCCACTCCCCCGATCTCTCTCCAAGCCGTCCCGTTACATTCGCCTGGCCCCTGAAATATAACCTAGAAAGTTATTTGACAGAATAGGCGGGCAATTTGATCGGCTCGTTTAGACGTGCGTGCAACCTACTGACACCCTTTCCGCGCGTCCGTTCGTCCCACATTCGATTGATACGCTATCGCGTTCTCACGATCTCCGTCGGCCGAAAGTTCCCTTTCGTTTCGAGGGCTCCCGGTTATCACGCGAAACTTTGCTCAACGGGCGGGACAACTCCCGCTCGTCGCTGCACATTTCGTTTGGAACGTGCCCGTAGCGTTAACAGATCGAACGCAATGGCATTAGCCAGCGCGCGATTCCTATGCATACAGTTTCTTCACCAGTGCATTTGTTTTTCCAATGTGCGCACAGTCGGCAGTTTGGATTCTTGAAGTTGAACTCACCGGAGCAAGTGAAGAAGAAAGCTTTAGTCGTACGTGCAATCAAATATTTAGAGAGGATGTTAGTTCAGGCGCAGGCTGAGAAGCAGCGTAGAAAAGCGGACAGTACGAAGATGAATCTAGACGAACTGAAGGACGACGAAGAGGACAAGGGAATTAGCATCGATCCTAAAACGTATTGCAAGCTGGGGCATTTTCACTTGCTGCTGGAAGATTATAGTAAAGGTAATTGACGACGCGCGCTCAGCTTTTCTTACAGTCTCTGCACGATGTCGGTTTTCATATTTCGTTTCCTGTTTTCATAGCCATGTCGGCGTACCAGAAGTTTTATTCCCTGAAAGGAGACTACTGGAAAGACGCGTCGTTTTTGTATGGGCAGGGGCTGGTTTACTACCACTTCAACGCTTTTCAATGGTGAGTGATTGCAATTGTTTTATTTAGCTGGCAATTATTTTTGGCGAATTCCACTTGCGCCAAAATCGCCTGCTCTGTCCGTGGTTAATATTCCAAAATTTATGAAAATCTCTTGAAATATGGAAGAGAAATCTGTGAAAGAGCCATTATCGAAAAAATACAGGATTTTAACTATAAATTACGACTCGAAAACAGGAATATATAGTTTATGAAATTCATTTTATTACAAAAACGGAAAAATCCTACGGTCGTGGGCGCGGGCGATTTGGGAGTAAGTGGAATTCGCCCTTTGTAGGGTCTTTTTTCAATATTCTGCACACACGTGATTTCAATGGTTTCTATGTTCTTTCGACACCTAGGAGTACGCCAAGTAGCGATCAATTTTAATATGAAATTTGCAATGATAATATTGGTGGTCATAATTTTTTTCAGTACGAATTAACTGCCTGATATAATTTTATCAAGATTACATCATATTACTTTGTCCATTCTCGTGTCGCTAGTGTCTCTTTACCCTTTTTGCGTTAACAATAAAAATCGAAGTATTTAACTATCAGGCACCAGAAGTGTAAATTGAACTGCTACTTGGGAGAACGAACGCAAAACGCTGGTAGTAAAAATTGTGTGTACAGAAAAATGTTGTAATCTCTCATGAGAGTAGTTCGCCTTGAAAAGGGGGCGTCGGCCCCTCGGACGGTGTACACACAGGGTTCATCGTTCTCATCCGTGTATTCTCTATTTTTTTAATTTCGCGCTAAATCCCGTCGGTAACCTAACCTGCTTACTCGCTATCGGTAAAGCAGAACGCTGCACAATTCCCGATAAAGTAGATCGCTACGTAGGGGTGACTATCAACTGAGTTATTTGTTAGTGATTGAATTGGACGGTAGATGGCACTGATTTCCTATCGTTGAAATAACGGAAAGTGCCTACGTGCCGGGCCGTGGTGTAGATATGGCGACTAGCAAAGAAGGGGAAAGGGGATAATAGGCCAAATACGCATCTGTTTCAGCGACCGAAATGGTAATTTAGATTTCTCACACAAACGTTGCGTTTATAACTACGGCAATAAGTTCCTCTATTCACAATTTCCTGTTACTTAGCGGACGAAAGCTTCCGCTGCTTTTTATATAAACTGTTTCCCGAATACTACGTGCTTCACGCGTGACTTTGACGTAAGACACGCGATCAGACATTTTATTATCATCGAGCTGCCAATCTGTGTGTAGCGCATCGTTGCACATAAGGTCAGCCCGAAGACGCTTATGGCTGTGATCGAATTTGAGCTTATTTCGGTGACGGTATTGATTATAACACGCGTCAACCGCCTTAATAAAGCCGCTCAGGAAATCTAATTTAACCTTAATCGACGTCAATGAGATACAGACGTGTTCGAATTTCGTTATGTTACTGTTTGTGCGCGCATAATGTGGCATCTGGCTTTCGCGGATTCAGCGATTGGAGCGTTCTCATTAATCCTTCATTAGACGATTCGAAATAGCCCAGAAGATTGCAGCACCATCAAGTATCAGTTAACGTGATTACATTCGTCATCCTCGATTAGCGTCGTGTCAGTGACCAGGTCATATGTTCAGCCGTCGTATTCTAACAATATCATCGTGTCGTGAGAACGCGAACGTCGTTAAACATGCAAAATTAAATTACTTGAGTTTCAGCAGTAATCCCAGGGCCATACCTCACAAATTACGAACGTTGGTTTCCACGATGCATTTAATTCCGGAATGATTGTAGATACTATTTTCGTTTGAGTCGATGTTACGTTATTATGCAGGCATTAATGGAATTTCCTTCGGATGTAGGTATGCATTTCGCTCGCGTTACACTGCTGGTTACATTTGTTTCGCCTGGTAATTCGGCGCAAGTAGGTACGCGACAGATATTGTTACTGTTGACTTGACGTTTCCTGTCGGGCAATCGGCTTTGTAGACGGTCAGGAGTGGGAATATCGATTTCCTGTTCAACCCTCCTTAACTCGGATGAGGCAAGATTCCCGCGGAACGAGGCTCGCAGAAAACTTCCCTTCCGATCTCTCTGCGTTCCACTAGGCTGCGATGCCGCGTAACCGTTATCAATTTCTGTGATTGACACTCCCCCCTCCCTAACCCCCTCCCACCCCCCGTGACTTTTACCCTAGACCAAAATCCCTCAAAGCCCTATCGTTTCTATTGAATCGCGTGGGAGAAAATTCTTCTTTCTCGATACAATTTCGAGATGAGCGTTTATAATGAAATTTATTTAATGCTGCAAATAACCGAGCCTCCATTCAGAAATAGTGGATGGGAAAACTCGGTATGTGGTTCGAGTCGAACGCCAGACGGATCGAATTTCACTTGGCTCGATCACAGGCGCTTGTGTGCTCGAAGGCAAGGGCTTTTACGTAAAAAGCGAAAAGTTCAATTCGTTAAAAAGCTGCCAGCTCGAATAACGCTCTTTCATCTGTTGTGTGATTAACGAGGAGCTGCCGCGAATTTCACAGTAGCCCCTTTCAACGCATTTGTTACTAGGGCTCGTGTATATTCTGAGTAATCCCCGTTCTGTACTAGCACGTGTAAATGGAGGCGCGCTTTGTTCCCGCAAATACGCTCGCACGCATGTAGGTATTCCAAACGATCGATGTTGATTTTTAGAAAGTTTGGAATATTTGTACAGCTGGAGAAATCCAGGTACACACATTTCGTATACCATTAATAATCAAATACAGAAATACGCAATACTTGTTATTTCTCATTTTTTAATTAATTTGAAAACTTTTCGCCGATACGTAATCCATGTTACTCTACTTAAAAAAAAAAAAATGAAACCGACTTCAAAAAAAAATAAAAATGCACTGAAAAGCGACAATAAGTTTTTTCCTTAATTAATCTACGACTCTCAATTTTTTTATGCCGGCGCCTCATCATTTCCACTGTGTAAATCTGATGCCGACTTAAAAAAATTGAGAGTCATAGATTAAATAAGGGAAAAACTTATTTTTCACTTTCCAGTGCAATTGTATTTTTTTGAACTCGGTTTTAATTTTTTATTTTTTACATTTTTCAGTTATTTAAGTTGTATAACACATAGGAGGATCTCTTTCTTTTTGAAGTCTGTTAAAAATGGAGGACGCTTTCACTCCTCAACCCCTTGCCTTCCGACAATTTGCGCGCTCCGCGTATGCGGCGTGCGGGTCTACTTTAGCCGCATCTCTTAACCATAGCAACTGAACGCCTATGTGCGTTCTCCGCACACATGCATATACACCCCCACATTTAAACTCCACCGTCCCTAAATAAACAAATACACATTCGCCGCGATTTTTTTTGCTTTATAAATTTGCAGAATCTTGTTACTAAATCCCCCTAAAGAACCTGAAAATTATTCAAAAATCCGTGCGTATTCGCTTGAGCTGCTAATTATCCAATTTGCAGTGATCGGACGTATTTACTTTTCTCAGCCCAACTACGTTCCGCCGTCGTGTGTTGGCGCGCGTCGCACGAGTGTCCTGTGTTCCGTGCAGGGACACGGAATCGCCTGGTGACCTTGAGACGTCAAAGTAACTAGACAATTTTCTCGTAGCCCGGGATCAGTCTCGTAGTGTGCGTGTTTTTTCTCACTTAGTTCATTCTTTCTAGTTGAACGTTAGGTAATGGGTCGATACAGATTACGTGGGTGGAGGGGAGGGCGATCGGTTGCGCAATTTGTACCGTGTGCCGTCGTGTGGAAGTAAACGCGGCAATTATATGGCGATGACGTGGAAGGGCAGAATGTCTTTCGCCTTTATCTCGTTCGATAAACCGCAGACTTATTCAGCGGGTGAAATTGAATGGAAAATCCTCTCTTTGCGGATAGGAGTGGCGGTTTTCTTGGATATATGGGGTTTCAAAGCGTTCAAAATTATTTGACGTGGAGCATTCGAACGAAGCGACAGAATTCTATGCCAGGCGAGTTACGTACTGTTTGTGCAATTAATGTCAGCGTATTTATTTTTATTTTTTTATTTGCCGTCTTAGTTACACCAATTTGGTTGCGTAGGGCGGTGATAGGACGAGGCCCAGATGTAGCTCCTATTATGCGTAACCTCTGTGTAATGTGTCAGAAAATGGCATTAGAGAAGTAAAAGATGGAAGGACTAAACTGAATCTAGACTAAAAATAAAATCAAACTATAAACTATAAACTATAAACTATAAAAACTATAATCTATAAACCACAAACTATAAAAACTATAAAAACTATAAACCACAAACTATAAACTATGAAAACTATAAACCACAAACTATAAACTATAAAAACTATAAACCACAAACTATAAACTATAAAAACTATAAACCACAAACTATGATCTATAAAAAGTATAAAAACTATAAACTATAAACCACAAATTATGAACTGTAAACTATAAAAACTATAAACTATAAAAACTATAAACTATAAAAACTATAAACTATAAAAACTATAAACTATAAAAACTATAAACTATAAAAACTATAAACTATAAAAACTATAAACTATAAAAACTATAAACTATATAAACTATAAAGACTATAAACTATAAAGACTATAAACTATAAAAACTATAAAGACTATAAAATATAAACTACAACTCAATTAAACTATAAACTATAAACTACAACTCAATTAAACTGAAACTAAACTAAAATTAAAACTAACTAAAAGTAGTACCTAGTAGGTAACAGTAAAAGCAACTAAACAACCAAACAATAAATAATTAGTAGAGTGTGCAAGGTAGCAATAAGCAACGTAACAAACAGAGTAAAACGCAAATTAACATTATACTAACAGTAGCATAATTAATTTATTCCTGCGAAGATAAAAATCTGTTTCTGTTTTAATCGGATTCCCTCGAACGACGTTTTCCATATTTATAACGCGTACGAAAATGTTACAATTCTCTTGTATCAATTAATAAATTTTTTTAATCGAATAATGAGATCGCAAAATAATTATTCGCTTGAAAATACATACCGCGATATCCAGCGAAGATTTTAAGAAGCAGAATATTCTCGTTTAAATATTCGCGTGTTCCAATTCCGACTTTCCCTCGCGACTACACAGCATTGTGCTTTGTAAAAAGTTCATATAAAATTTTCTGCTCGTTATTCTATTCATCTTTCCCGCGACTTCCCCCTTTTTCCTCCTCCTCGTTTGCCGCGCAACAGTAAATGAAACCGCGAAGTCGTATCCAGCGACCAAAGGAACTGGAACGGGTCGCTCGATACCGCGCAGTTGGCAGCCATGCATTTGGTCGCTCTAAAACGGCAAAAAATGAATTATAAATCGCGTCGAAGGAATCTCGTTACGCTGTTTCTAAAGCGCTCATAAAATCCCATTATGTAGCACGCTGCAATTGTCGCGATGATAGGTTCAGCGCTTTGAATTGCCCGGTCATTTCGAAATACTTCGAAACGATAAATGGGAATGCTCGCGTAGATTCGAAGCGCGATATTGTGTGTCCACACGCGCTGAATAATCGTGGAGGATTTAATGAAACACGGTACAGGGAGGCGTTAGTGTTTACATATATAATGATCGCTCGTTAAGATTCTTCGTGTTATTTTTCCGAGTTCTCGCGACTACGGATCCACAGGAATCAGGCTTTGCTACATTTGCGTGATAGGTTAGTCCGTTGCATAGAGAACATATGGCATCGCGCTAGGATCGCGATAATTACACGAATAGTGCCACGCGGGTTCGTCGGTAACAGAAATTGCGAAGAGAAAATGGCTCGGCGCACGCCACTCGCTGATGTATCGACGGCGAAATGAATATCGCTGTTTCCGTACCGTGAAGTTATTTCTTTGTTACCGCTGTGTCACGTGACCCCATGCGCACGACGTTCGTCGCGTTTACGCCGCGGGGAAATAGACTACCGAGTATCGAATTTTATTTCCTTTCGCAGGAATCGTTTAACGTCCAATTCGCGCGCAATGCCGACGACTAGGAGCATAATATTCATTCTTGGAGAAGATATAACTTAAAAATTTGAGTGGTTAAAGGTTTACGTAAAATAGTATCTGCGCAGTGCAGGTTCGTAGCACCCGCGGGAATTTGAAGATTTTAAATTTCGCGGGTATTGAACGAGTCTTTCTTCGGGGAATAAAATATATGTACAACTTAATGTATATATTGCAGGACAATTGTAAAATCTGACTTTTTACTAAATTAGGCTGAGAAATCATAGACTTAAGGGGTTAGAGCACCTTAGCCAGGTTAAGAAATATTGCATCTTTGGGAATTTATTTCTAAGTGACAAAAACACTTTTAGAGAAAAAACTTTTTCAGTGAAGACAGAGTCATCTTTGAAGAATATATACAATTTTTTTGTTCAAATATTAAAACATTCCGAAAACTTTAAATGCGGTTTTCTCGAAAACTATTATTTTTGGGATAAATTCACACATATATTTAAAAAGTAGACAAACTGACCTCTTTAAATCGTTATTGCCCAAACCTTTTTTCACTACGTTGCTGCTAAATTGAAGCGGGGACGTTTTGTACTCCAGAATTTACAATATGCCCCAGCAAAGAATTTACAATACGCCCCACCTCAAAAATCATATTGTTCACGAGTAAAGTATTTCTTTTTTTTTTTTCGTGGATAACCGAAATGTCACGTAAATATGTAAGGAGTACATTACGGGCATCATGGTCCGAAAATGATCTTAATGAAGCGGTGGAGAAGGTTAAAAGTAAATGTACAATCCCCTGTGTAATCCTTGCGGCAGAAAAGTCAAAAGAGAAAATGTAAATAAAAAATAATGTAATAATTTTATTCAAGATTGTTCTATTTTTGTTAATAATATCTTTTATAATATATATTCTATAACATTTTGATAAAAATAATAAAAAGTAATTACTTATTTATGTCGGGGCGTTTTGTCACAGGTGGGGCGTTTTACCTGACGACTGTGTTAGAAACGCCCCACGTAAGGTTCAGGAAAATCATTATTTACAGTTATTTCCAGTTATGTTTTCTTCATAATTCCGGCGTAGTTGTGAAGAGTATTGAACACTTAATGTGTTTACAATTTAAAAAAAATTTAAAGAATTATTAAAAAATATTAGTTTTACAGATGTTTCTTTAAAAGTAGGGCGTAGTATAGTTTTACCCTATATTAACATTATAAGAGCCATGAAGAAGTCACACATACGTTTGAACACGCACTGTCCACCATTAAAATCTCGCGAATCTGGTCACATCGCGCATCGAACCGTTAATCCCGAAGCATCCTATCCCGCCAAGTGGTAAGCCTGTCGTACCAGGAAGTAGCTGGGAAATGTATTTTTAGAGGCTCCTGCCCGACGGTCCTCGGACACGAAGGGAGCCTGCCAGCAACCCCTTCCTTCGGTCAGCGAACCTTTTTTCGCCAACTTCTCACCCTCCCCCGGCGTGGCGCGGAGACGAATCTCCCTAAGGGTGATTCACATGTCGCGTGACTCGCCAGTTTGTAATCTGCCGTACGTGCGCGGCTCGTGTATTGTCCATTGTATCGGTGCCTGCAATATTTATAGCCGCCACTCTATTATGCAGTCGGCCGGCTATACGCGCGCCACTGTTTTACGATATCGATCCTCTTTATTTTGTGTGTGCAAGCGCCTATGGCAGGCCGTGTACAGTTACTTTTCCCCCTGATCCTGCAACGACCATTCTTTGCCGCGTATTTGCAGCTTCGTTAAGCAACCGTCTCCTATTCTCACGTCCAATCGCTAAACGACCACGGACTATTAGATCCACGGTAGATCCATCGCAGATCCACAGGTGGATGGGCGAGCGTGCGATCCACAGTTCCCCTTAACCCTTATACAGAATTTTTAAAGTTATTACACGGATTAGTAATTTTTTGTCAAAGTGACCCAATATCGTATATTTATCAGAAACGAGTATGCAGAAATAAATCTCAGTTCATTTAATTATTATGATTTAATATTCTAAGAACTTGTTCGATTTCTAGAATAAAAGAATTATTATTTAGTATTGACGGTTATTAGGTATTTAAATATATGAAGGAGTTTTAGTCCAAATAGTACATTAAGGGGGAAGCCACTGTGAATTCTTTTCTTCCGATTTTTCGTTTTGTGCATTTTTCATTATATTTGGGGTCTCAAAAATATACCTGCACAATTTCAAAATGTTTTCAAAACGTTTTGTACATTTTTTTGCAGAGCCCAACGTTATGGTAAGCATACCATACAGCAGTGGGCCATACTTCTCAAAATTCTTTCAATCTAGGAGTATAAAATATTAGTTAAATATATGTATTTTCAGTTGGTAATAAAGATTTTTCGTAAAAAGGTACATTTCATTATAAAAGAATGCCTCGAAAATAGCCTTCATTTTCGACCGTCACAGTGGCTTTCTCTCTTAACATGGAGGAATGAGGATTTGTGACTGAATTTTGTGTCAAAATGGTCCAATCTCCATACAAGGATTAAAATATTCTGTCTCAATATATTACGTCATTGATTGTCTATAATTACAGCTTCGTTACGCGTCTCTCTTATGTAAGAGATGATTTAATGTGTTTATGTTATAATACAGGTGTTCTCGATAAAAGTTAATATTACCTGCTTGTGTCTGTATTATAGGTTCTTGGTAGGAAGTATTATTACAAACATATAGTATAAATACCTACAAGCTTCTGCAATATATTCTTAATTTTAATCTTGTCTTCTTCATTCGGCGGCGAAGGATTTGCCAATAGAGTAATCACAGCCGATGTTAATGTTGACGAATTACTTTTTGATATTCCTATTTGTAAATCTACACTTATATAATCATTGTGTCACTGATTCATCACCGCCCAGCCCAAACTGCTGACCCTAGAAACATAAAATTCGGAGGGTATATTCCTTTTGCGACGTAGGTGCTCAATAAAAATGGATTTTTTAAAATTCCCACTCGAAGGGGGTAAAAAGGGGTGAAATATATTTTATCGGATTCCTTATTATTTCTTAGGCCCGATTAGATATCAACTTGATTTTCACTTCGAAAGGTTACCCACACAAATGCCTCGAAAACAATTTCAGGATTTTGCTTTAATCATCCCCTAAGGGGGTGAAAAGGGGTAAACCGTGTTTCCACGGATTCCTTAATATCTCTTAGGCTCGAAACGAAGCGCGGGGGTATTTTGCTAGTGTCCACTAAACTCATTGATTATAATCTGCAAGTATTAACTTTTATCGAGAACACCTGTATCTTTACTTATACAGAAAAACAAGCCAAAAATAATTACAAATAAGTAGAAATAACATTCAAAACAATAAATGAGTAAATACTTTTGAAGTATATATAGTACACTAGCGGATAAAAAAGTTACCACTTATTCGATTTATTCTGTTTTTGTTCTTTTTTAGCATACATTTGGGACTGTGGTATGTTTAAAATGCATATTCTGATGGAGAATTTAAAGCTGCATAAAATTCGGTTAAAGTTGAATTTATTTAACTGACAAACAAAAGTGTTATATAACATTGACTGGGGTAACACATTTTTAGGGCCGACAAAGAAGTTACCATATTTAGTAACCTGTTAAATTCTCCTAAATGCAAAAGGTGCCCCACAAAATATTAGATTTTTTTATTACTGTTCAAAAGTTTTGTTGGCTTTAACTTTTTGTTGGCTTTAAAAGTGTGTTGTCTTGTTTAATGTTAGGGGAGACCTAGGGCTGGTAGGCCAATTTTTCAGTTTTCAATTTTTAATAAATTATGTGGGCAAAATATCATTAAACCGGTTAGTATATTTGATAGGGCATACATTTGGCTATCTGATTAAATTATTAATGTTGACTCAATGTGACAACCATCAAGGTATTTTAATATTTTTCTAACACCATTCACGATGGTCAACCAGCCCCATGATCGGGGTTATTTGACTTACAGTATGGGGTAAGTTGACTGTATATAGTTACAATCGTGCGATCTCGGAGTCGAACATAAATGCGTGGCATAGTAGAAGTGACTTCTTTCCACAGTGAATCTTTCCGCAGTAGAGCATACGTCGGTGCAAAGTTATTAACAATTAGCCAACCTGCCCCTTGGGACAACCAGCCCCGGTCTCCCCTATGCAGAGTTTTTATTTATTAGTTAAATAAATTCAACTGTAACTGAGTTTTATACAGCTTTTAATTATTTTTCAGAATATATATATTACGCACATACTGCAGTTTTGAGTTGATATCGAAAAGTAATAGAACTAGGGTGGTTCGAAAAAATAACTTTTTTGTCCGCTATTCTACAGGCAGAAATAATAACAGAAATAATATTGCTCAGTTAGAATCGCATTTTAAATCACTACGCGGCAGGGCTCAGGCGAAAGTGATGTGATCCAGGGTCTATTGTAACTGCATTATTCGAGTACGTAGCTTGGAAAGAATCCCCGTAGGTGGGTGACGAGAATCGGTTACGTATCCTGGTTCGAATATGCGACTATGGACGGGCCGAGCACGTGCGTGGAAGGAGAAGCAGTAAAATCGATCGTCTGCAACGCATCTCTATGCGTTGCACGTGACTCAACGGTACTCCGCCATGGCGGACAAATGTCCCCGGCTGCTGTTTAGACGAGCGCTGCTCAAAGAGGCGTGAAGCCTCGAAAATCTCGAGGGGCATTTCGAAACGGTGCCATTCAGCAACGAGAATATTCGTTCGTTACCTCCGCTTTTCCATTTAATCTGTATCCTTCGTTCATTTCAGCACAGTTAATAAATCATATCAGCCTGTCTGGAGGTATTCGTTATACTCGGGAGTCTTGTAAAATATACAGGGTGCTTTAGAATTACAGAACGTTCACGCGGTGGGCTCATAAAAGTCAGAAAAATTGACAGGTCTATAAAGGTACACCTACTCCGACATCGCCTATTAATTCTTGGCCTGTTAAACTCGCCAGACAGTGCTACAAACTTGAGAACATAATAATTCAGCTTCCCATTTCCCATATGATTAATTATTGCTCGTGCAGTCGCCGGTGGTCCTTCGTTTAATGATCTTTCGATAAACCCCCCTCGTAATTCCGAGACGCCCCGTATATCGTAAGCGTGCATAATGAAATTGTCAACGTGGGCCATCGTTGAGCCACAGGTTCCAAGCGAGAAGTCGTACAAAGTCCCCGTGACACGGAACCTGATAAATGATGTACTACAAAATCACTTTCTAACGCTTCGTGTACTCCCTTTGCTGCACAATCGCGGGTAAATTGTATGGCAGTGTGTCCAATAGCCCGAGCTTGACGTTAACATGATCCATATTTCTCTTGACGCGTGTGATGTTAGTTTGCCAGGGGCTGCGGGGAGCCCTGGGAAAGATTAGTAGCCTCGGAAAGTGGATTCGCGATAGTTGTCACTTTCTTAGTGAATCTATTAATAGTTCAAAGTAAATTATAGTCGCGAATAATTTAGCGAATGGTCATCCTCTGTTTACGAACTTTGCACTTGACAGAAGAAACGTGGGATTATTGTTTCTTTGGAGATTGTAGTAATGGTGTGAAAACTCTTTAATTAAGGGGGAACACCACTGTGACGGCCGGAAAAATGAGCCCATTTTTAAGATTTTTTTAAGGAATAACTTACAGTTTTATTATAAAATTGTTATTACCTATCTTTAGAACAATGTCTTAAGAGACTATAAAAAAAAAAGGAATAGAAAAACATGCATAGATTTACATATACAGTTAATCTCCTACACCCCTCACAAGAAAACATAGGTCGCTTATCGAAACGATATCTCTGGAACGGCAACTCTGAAATCAAATTTTTTTTTTTTAATATAATCGGTATGAGTGTAGTTTCCGTTGTGCGTACCGATTTTTAAAAAAAATTATTTTTGTAAAAATGGTGCGCTTGGGAAGAAAAAGTTTCGAAAATCGGCAAAAAAATGGATAGTTTTTCGAGCGTATTTAAAAAAATATGTTTTCGATCAAAAAATCGGTACGCACAACTGAAGATACTCTTGTTTTAAAGATCCTGTCAAAATTTCAAGTCGCTCGGATCAAAATTGACAGAGCTATTGATTCGATCAGTTAGAAAAATGTCGTTTCGAGAAAATCGCGTTTAAAGTTTGACTTGTAGTGCATTAGTACCGTGACGCATTTCACAAAATGCACCGTATCTTCGTAAATTCTTCGAATATCGACTTGAAATTTTCGGAGATTATTTTTAAAGAGTCAAACATTAAGAAAGTGAAGAAAAAAAAAATCGAAATTTTTTCAACTTTCACAGTGGTGTTCCCCCTTAAATTGATTCGGGATTTAGCTGCAACTAGCGTGCGCATGGTAACTGCGGTTTGGGGATCATTGTTCGTACGTGTCAGCTGGAACGTTTTTAGAAGGCAAGAATAGAGTGGTAATTAGCTTTCTCGTCGCTGCCAGTCATCTCGAATATTAATTGTCGCAGTTCTACTGGTCGGTTATCCAATTATGCATTTATGGAGGATGTGCCTGTTACGTCTCGGATGTCCCCTTTCTGATGGCAGAATAATAAAGTATGAAACTTCTGCTTCAGTTCTCGGAGCATCAAAAATCTGTTTTGAGAATATTGTATAGTAAAAGGATTAAAATTAAATCAAGTGCAATGACACTGTGTATGTAAATTGTGTTTGATATCTATGTACCGTAATTCAAAAATTCATATTGATTAATTACATTTGTAGAAAATAGGGAAAAGACGCGTAAAATATTTAAATTGCAATTTAAGTATAATTGTTGCTCTGTTCAGTCATCGAGATTTATTGTTTGGAATTTATTTATAAGTGGGATATATACTTATTTTTGTAGCTAAATTGTGTTGAAGTACCTTCAATCGTTTCATTCCTTCGTTAAGAATTATCTTATTTTCCTACTAACGAACTTCTGAATTAAGTTTCCCTGATAAAATTATTTTATAGCCTGATAAATATCTGACACTGACTGAAACGATAATTAAATGATATATTCTATTAACCCTTGTCTGCTGCCATATAAATGAATAACTCTGTGACTTTATATTCGTCAATATTAATTAATAAATTCAATAATACTGAACTTCAAGTTTTGACGATTTTCCACAGTGCATTCATTGGATTATCGTTTTCAATGCGGAAATGAAAGCAAGTGGTCGATGAAGGGAGCATTTACCTTCACAGATGCGGCGTACCAAAAATATTCACAAGATTCGTGACACATTTATTCAAATTTCTAGAGTTATTAATAATGCCACGAATTTATTCCAAAACAGAGTCCAATATAAAACCTAAATTTGCAAGGTACTAACAATACCACAAGTCTATTTCAAATGCGCAGTATCTCGATATAAAATATAAACTTCCATCAAGCTGTCAGTGGCACCGCAAGTTTATTCCAAAGCCCCGGTACTTTCAGAGACTTTCTCAAAGCGCTTTAGCATGCCTCTACAGTCTGCCTTAACCACAGGTTGCTCCATCGGCCCGAAGAAAATCAAAAAAAAGAGACAAAAAATTCTCTCTCATTATTCGTATCACGATCGACGAGTTTCTTTCGAACGCACGCATCGATAAATATCCAGCGGGCCCGGCTGAGTACCCGGCGGGAGCGGCGTTCGAGCAAGCAATTTCGAGAAAGCCCAAAGGAACGCGTACGCGAGCGGCATAAAATTCAGAGACGACAACGGGCAATTAATTTGAATGCTTATCTTCCCATTGGCCGTGTATCCTGGCCGGGGGAATTAAACTAAAGGAAGTGGTCCCTTAGCAGTCGAGGTGGCTCGCATTTATTCGCCCTTATCGGGCCGCGCCGCTGGCCCCTGCAGGTAGGCAGCTTGCACGTGGAGAGTTTTCGCCAGCCCCCGCGCACGTGTGCGCCCGTTCCTCAAACGACGCACAACCGGCTGCACTCGCGCGCGGCCGCTGCACCCCGCCGCGCTAGCGCGTACGTCCACCGGCAAGGTGCATGCAAGCTCTGACCCAGATCGCGCGATCGATATTCCCTGGCCCAGATACGGCTGCTTCCCCCGAGATTAATATTTTTTTTCCACGCAGCCCTGAACAGCATGATCGGATCCCTCTCTTTCCTCCCTGAGAACTTCGACCTTCGTGCATGCACGTGACTCCAGGCCCTTCGAGGTCCTTCGAGGTCGTGCGTTTAAGCGCTCGAAGATGGCAAAGGTATGGCTACTGTGAAGCTATCGGGTTAGTATAATAAAATTGTTGAGTTTAGGTGTTTTGCTGGTTTGTTGGGTGGTAATGAAATTGTGGGGTGGAGGGAAAATGGGGATGCAAAGTTCTAGGGGGCTTGTTCTGTGTAGGTACTGGGAGGGCTGGAGAAAGTGTATGATTTTGTGGTTAAGTCTTTTTTAACATTTTCACTGACAGGGAGAGGTTTTTAGGTGTCCGCCTTCGATTCCTTTGGTTTTTAACCGAATTCAAAAAGACTGAGGTTCTACGTTCGATGTGTATGTATTTATGTTAGTATGTATTATGTTTGCCCTCGAATTTCTCCGTAACTACTGGACAGATTTTCGTGAAACGTATTGTATTTAGTTTAGCTTCGATCAACATAGGTCGTGGAGAAAGAATTATCAAAATCGGTTAAGTAGTTTTGAAGTTACACGAAAAATAAGAAATCTGTTTCATTAACCGACTTCATTATTAAAATAAATGTAGTTCTATAAATTAAATAACTAACAAGTGAAAAATAAACAAATTAAAACCTACTTCAAAAAAAGGAAAAATAAATAAATACGCGCTGAAAAGGAAAAAATAATTTTGTTCCTTATTTTATCTACGCTTCTCAATTTCTTTAAGTCGGCGCCAGATTTATACAGTGCAAATGACAAGGCGCCGACATACAAAAATTGAGAGTCCTAGATTAAATTGGGAACAAACTTTTTTTACCTTTTAGCGCATTTTTATTTTTTGTGAAGTCGATTTTAATGTTAAAATGTTTTTTTTTGTATGTTTTAGTGGACCGAAAAATAAATACCCCCCATGTTTAGGGGGTGACACCAGCTCCCAAAGTTCATAAGAAGAAGTACAAAAGTAACTGACAACATGAACATCATGCATACAGCAAGTTATGACGCAAATGAAATTTGTGTCAAGTTTCACTCAACACAGTTTTGTACCCCTTCTGAACTTTGAGGGGTGGTTTCACAAAAAAACCAAGCATTTCTTATTTTTCGGTCTTCTAAAATATATTAAAAAATCACAGCAATCCGAGGCGGACGCTTAAAAACCTCTCCTTGTGAGTAACCAAGACCTAAATTCCTAAATTTTCAATACATCATTACTTCAAGTGCCCCTGTGTAATGACAGCACTCTACTAAACACTTTGGCGTTGGCGCGTTTTCACGCCGAGGGCTTTCCACCCTATGCACAATTTCGGCACGCTTTCACGTCGATATTTTCTGGAAAGCAGTAAAAGTATTGTGCAAGAGTTCCCTAACGTTTACATTGAAATTGCTTTTTCATTATACAAAAGTTTCCCGCCAGAGGTGATCGCTAGGAGAAGTCTGATTTTTCAAAATTTTGCGCCACTCGAAGTGCCAATTTGGAATTTTGTTACAAGGGAATGATTTTAGTGCATGATACTTGGAGCAGGCGAAGGTGCTGAATTGTATTATATGTTTTAGTTTGTTCTTTGGAGCAGGTGTGTTTGAGTGGTTCTACATTGTATATGTGTCTTCACAGAATGGAAGTGATACTGTTTGTGTGGTTATTAAATTATAAATGTTGGAACACGAATATATAGGGTGTTTATAAATATGTGGGACAATATTTGAGGGTCGGTGCTACTCATCAAGATAAAAAGGAAAGTTGGTATACTCATATGTCCGATAATGCTTAGTTTTGCACTTATAAATATTTTTATATTCCGTAAAATACCGGCCCGAAATGTCTATTAAGGTAGTTCCTAACCAACTATGTTAATCAAATTAGAGTTGGGTAATAAAGGATAAATATAAAGTAGTATGATACTATAGAAATAATAATAATTTTTAACATCGTGTATATATATTTTAAAAAGTTCATTGTTAATATAAATAATTGTAATACGAAAATAGAATATTAAATTGGTTAGCGTAGTGAATTGGAGCAGCAGATCTGACAACGTTGCATTCATTCGAGGCGTCTTTTATAACCAAAATGTCAGAAAAAATGTTCATATGAATTTGAATCGAAATTAGTTTTGAACGAAACTTCAAAGAATTCTTGAATTTAATAGATTATTCAGGAACTACCTTAAAGGGCAACCGGCAGATGGCGCGTTCGTCAGTTGGTTTAATACCCTATACTATATTTTTCATGTATATCCTTTCTACCGTGCTTTTAAAAAATAAAGGCGAAATGATAATCAATATATCGATCCGCAGAAACACAGCTAGACTTCGTTAAATGCCACTTCATAACTGCAAAACTAAGTAAGCATTATCGGACATACGCGTATACCAACTTTTCTTATTATCTTGATGAGTAGAACCGACCTTTATATACTGTCACACATATTTATAAACACCCTATATGTAAACGCAGAGGTCTGTATTGGGGTAATTTGATATAGACTTTCTCAACCTCGTGAACTTTTAGGCACCAGTTTTCTTTCACTCTGCATATAAAATATATATTATACGTACCACAGGCAAAATAATAACAGAAACAAATTGCTGAAAGAAAATTATAGTGTCTGCTTGATACAGATGTGGTCATCAAGAGCCTAACCAAAAGTAATAAATAAATATAACAAATCCTAATAAACTGAAAATAAGTCAAATGCAGTAACTAAATATATTTATATAACAAACCTCGTTCTTAAAAACAAACTCCATTTTATTCACTACGAACCTCATAACAACTACTACGACGTCCCACCAACCTTCAACTTATCGCATTTAAAAGTCCATTACTCCAACTCAACGATGACCCGCGTTATAGTTTTAATATTCAAAGTACCAATACTACTACAACTGTGAAAAACATGTGCACAACTCTACCGAAATTCAACACGCGAATCTATATATCTATATAATCTATATAAATAAAAATGTAAATGTTCGTTTGTTCAAAATCCTAAATCTCCGAAAGTTCTTCACCGATTGCTTTGAAATTTTTTCACAACGTTGCATTCGAATACGCGCGTGTTTTTATATACCTATATTATATAGATGTCACACCTGTGACAGGTAGAAACATGTTTTTTTTTTTTAAAAGCAGCGCACCAGACTGGGCCACAGCAACGCGTGGCCGGGTGCAGCTAGTGTAAAATAAAAATGTTCCCATAAACTTTTACCACGTTTAACTTCGTTTTCGAGTTACAGTGGTTTTCGTGTCACAAGCTAAGCAAGCGTAACTGATTTCTCGTAGATATTTGCAATCGGTGCTTCGTATCTCGTGCACGATCTTGCTGCCTATTTGTAAGCGCTTTCATAACGTTCTATGAATCATTTCGGGCCGCCAGTTTTAGCAAGAACACCGCGCGCTGAAAATTTCTAATGGAGATCTCCAGAAAGATAGGCGGGACAAGTGGGTACCACGCGAAAACAGCTAAGCCTCAGAAACAAGATCAGATAGGGCAGTGGTCCCTCCACCTATGTATTAATGTCTGAAGTTATTTCTGCATCTCGCGGTGCACCTTGTGCATTGCAATTAGCATTCCGTGTAACGTGCGTGGTACTATTGCAAATATTCGATGCCAAATCATTCCGATTCCCTTTGCATAGTTTTTTTTATCAAATGTTTCCTTCGCCATTGCTCTGCGCGGTAAAAATGGCCACCTCTTATTACCAAGCTTAAAATGCGATTACGCTTTAATTAATGAGGCGCGCCACGATCCAGTAACTCATGCACAATTTCCAAGCTCGCGGAATCATTCGCGCAAACAGCAGCTTACGGGTCCGCATTACGCGGGCCACCCTGATTTCGCCGATTAACGCGGAATCGTTGATTCAGATTGATCCGCGAATTCCATTTCCCGCTGGTAACGCGTTTGCCGATTAATTGGCCGATTGTGTACAAAGCGCAGCATTTAGCAGAGGAAGAACAGCGAAAATGCAGCTAGTTCTTGATAACAATTTATTTATCATAGCATACATTATTTATCGCCCGATCGCGTTACAGCACGGCAAACAGGGAGTAAGAAAAACGAGAAAACTTTCCCACGAGCCTAATAAGTGCATCGATTCTCCAAGGTACGCCCGTACCGTACTTGGGCATGTTCACTTAGGGAAAAAAAAAGAAAGAGAAATAATGTCTCGGCTGAAAAGACCCTAAACGAAGCCACGAGCTGCCTAATCGTCCAGCAACACTTGGCGCACAGGTTCGCTGGTAGCAACTTAACGTTTCTAATTATGCGTCGGCGAAGTAGCAACCGGATGGCAGTGACACCTATTCTTAGACAGCGGCCGCGTTTCCGTCGAAATTCCAGTTGCATGGTCGCTCCTGTCAAGGTAGTGGGCAGCTGGGGTAACCAGCTCCAAGTGTCAGGTGGATTGTGCAACGACCGTTGCTCCTCCTTGGTGCCGTGCACTCTCACGCCACATGCAAGTGTTACACCGTCGGCGGGGTGAGGGCGGGGGAGGAGGGGCGGGGGTGGGGGGGCGGCGAGAGGGGCAACAGGGACCAACGACGTCGTCAGCGGCCGGCCAAGGGAGTCGTCTCGGTATTACTTCGCGAATCGTTCGGCGAGGTCATGGTCAGCCGGCGTGCTGAAACCGAGAGTCAACAAACTCTGGCAGCGAGCAACGAGAGCCGGTGAACCGGCCAGCAAGAGTACCAGTCGGCCATTTAACCGGACAGTTAGCCAGCCCACCAAACGTAACCCCCCTGTCAGGCATAAGCTCCCCGAGGAAACCGCCCACTGGCTAACGCATTCCCTGTACCCCCGTTTCTCCCCTCCGCTTCTGTCGTTTGCTTCCTGCTCGCCCCTGCCTCTGTTCTTCTTCATCCTCGGCGCTTCCGGGATTTCGCGCAGCCAAAAATCACCGGGGGTCGTTGTTTGCCACGTCGCGTGAGAGGCAGCCGTTTGTGCCACTGGCGGCAGGTGCTGGGTTCGTGAGGTGCATCGTGAAGCGAGGTATACCCCCGTGGGTTTTGGGAAACCGCCGTCTGAGGACGTGTTCCTCGATCCCTGGGACTTTGGAGTAGGAATGGGATGGTCCTCCCATGAAGGGAATGATTTTTGAGATTTTTATTTCGAATAAGAGCTCTCTGGCTCATGAAACTTACACGGCGACAAAAATAAGAAATAGGTGCCTTTCTACTTTGGTCCGTTTGCATGGTTAGGAGGTGATAGTACCCCTCAAAGCTCATAAGAAGAGGTACGAAAGTGACTGATGAAATTTGTATAAATTTTTATTCAACACAGCGTTGTGATATTCTTTAAATTGACAATAGAAACTATTGTACCTCTTCGTCTGAACTTTGAGGCGTGGTTTAACCCTCTAAACATGCAAACCGGCTAATATAAAAAAATACGTATATCTTATTTTTCTGTCCTGTAACTAAAACGTACCAATCCAAAAATTAAAGCAATCGGATTCGAATACCTAAAAACCTATCCTTGTTAAAGATCAGGATTTGAAGAATAAATGGAGTTTCAATTGGCGGGAACTGTTTCAAATTTTACCCAGCGTGGCTCACAATCAATTATACGCAAAACTAACGAGAAATTGACTTAAAGAAAATTGCTCCGTTTGATAGAAAGGGGAGGGAAAGGATATCCGCGTACTCCTATTGTTCGCGCATGGAGCAGCGCGCGGTGTTTATGCACGCTGCGCGTCGGGTTTATCGGCATTGGCACTCGTGACGTCGTGACTCGCGGCGGCAGCGCTCTGGACGGGTCCGTGCCTACGCGAGTCGTGACGTAATTGTGTAGCGGGGCGAGGCTGCAGCCAATGGGCGGGCGCCACGTCACCGCCTGCCTCCGCTCTTCGGAGACGGCGAGTCACGTGACGTCACCGGCCACTACGCGGAGTTGAACGACCCCGCGGACCAAGTTCAATACACCGGCGAGGAAAGACACGACCCGCGGACCTGCGACTCCACGACCATAGTTCCTTCGTTGCATGTCGCGTTTCATCCGTGTTCAGCCCCGAGGGAACCAGCGACTCTTCCTTCTCCCGCGTTCCGCGTGTTCAGCCGCGTCGGATGCGCTCGGCCTGTCTCGGCTCCGCTCGCGTCACGCCCTCTCTCTCTCTCTTTTACCTTCGCCGGGCCGCTTCGCCCGGTTGAATTGGACCGACTCGCGTTCGATCCGTCGCACCCGTCGACTATTCCTCCGCAGTCTCTCGCAGCAGATCATAATAATGCCACGAAATCGTCTGAATTCATCCAGGCGGCTCGAACCTTGTGAATCCATCTCGATCGATTTCGTAATGCGTGCTCTTCTTTCTTATTGCGCATGAACAGGCGATATCTTTCTTGTTTCTAGGTGATGTGAATAGGAAGAAGTTCGAGGAAGTAATGTTTGATTCAAGGGAGCGTATAATGTGACGAGGGGTCACAGTTTTGAGTACATCGCGGTTGCTTGAATTTACTTTTCGTCTGGATCAATATTCTCTTGTATTTTTCAGGGTCTCCCGGTTTTAGATTCAACACTTTTTCTCGAAAATGTTTCTCTTTCGTATTACCAGGAAATGAGAGATATTTGTAACTGCAGCTTCAGGTAGCTCACTCTGTATATTGCAATTAGGGTTTGTCGGTTTTTAAAAACCGATTTTTAAAACCGGTTTCTGTTTATAAATTTGTAAATTTTGACAACCGAGTTTTAAAATTAAAAACCCGGTTTTATGTACTAGAATTAATATGCAGAAATGAATTAATTATTTTATTAAAAACGTTAACATTTTGGCTTGAAATCGCCTCGGGCACAAGCATATTGTAGTAGGTAACAGTTTACTGTAAAAAGAGTTGATATTTTCAGAAAAAAAAATTCTAAATGGAATAAAGATTTATAATTTGTTACCAGTTTTTAAAAGATTTATATTTTGTACGGATTATAGTTATTTTAGTTTTTTTTCAGTCGGTTTTGTATGCAGTCTATTTTATTGTGTTATATTTTTGTAGATCCATAAATATTAAATGAACTCAAAAATTGTACGTATGTGTTCGGATTTGAACTATTTTAATTTTTTTTTATTTGCTTTTGTATAGATGGAGTATATTTTATTTTGTTATATTTTTGTAATTCCATAATATTAACAAAACTTAAATTCGTAAAGTAGGTACAAATATTTATTTACTATTTTAATTATATTTTTTTTATAAAAATTCGAAAACCGATTCAACCGTTTTTTTTTTAGGAATAGTAGAATTCGAAAAACCTTTTTTCAAAAGTTAGTTTTTGTATAAACCCTAATTGCAATTTAAGGTGTATAATATTTTTTGACGATACTTGCGGGCTCTATTTCTTGGTAGTGGAATTTCGGAACGTTAAGCCACGTTCCCACTTGTGCAACGTTTAGCATAAGACCCGATAGAGATACATTGAAAATATATGTTATTCTTGAGCGATATTTTTCTACTTCTTCAACGTTTCGTTAGATTGAGGCGGTCATGAACCTAGGTGGTCGTGTTCCAAACTAGGCTACAACAAGAAATGGAAGGTAAAAGTAAGTTACACAGGTGGAAGTCATACGTGTATCATAAATACCGTGCGTAGTCTTTGCGAAGAAAAAGAGCACGCCGCTCAATCGAATCTACAATACACACGTACATAACAATTATATTCACGATAAACTCTCGAAAGGTTAACAGCTTGAAACGTCTTCCGTGGCACGAGTTACACACGTGGGAACGCGGTTTTACGCAGATAGCAGGCGAACAAATGTGGAACACTAACGAAGTTCTGTTACATTCTTGATAACGAGCGAATAACAACTTCAGGGTGAAGATAAGTGTTAATATAGCACATTGATTGCGTCAAATCATTCTGTACGGTCGGGGATTCCCTGTTGCGTGCTCTCGTGCCCTTTATTGCCAAACAAATCTACGCGTTATGAATCAATACACGTGATCTCATTAAATCACAAAAGTTTCAGTGTTACGCGTAAATACAAACATTCCTAGGGCGCTGGAATATCTTTTACACGAAAAAAAAAATCAATTCAGGCGAGACACGCCGCGCGACGACTCGCGCCCAAAGTAATTAAGCCCAGTTTGCAACGCGCAAAGCCGCCGGTGAGAAGCGCCCGAGCGTGCCGGCGAGGATTGCGCCGTCCTCGCGGAAAAAGCGTCGCTTTTATTTCGGGCCGAACGCATCTCGATTGGTCTGTTTTTATTCATTTAGCCAGCGAGGAAGTTAAAATTAGTCGCCGCGACGTTACATCTGGGAGTCAGTGACTCCTGCGCGAATGTTATTCGCCGGCACCAAAGAAATCAGTTATGCACCCGTTCCAAATGGAGGATAAAGATTTCCACCGCCCCGCCACGGTCCGGCGAATCGAATTCCCGCGGGGCAGTTCTTTGGTAAATAATGTTTACTAGGTGGTAAGTTATGCGATCCTCGGCTGTGCACTCGCGGCGATACGCGGATTCGTTTGGAAAGGCGAATTTAAGTATCGTTAACCGAGCTGGAGATTAACGGGGATATCTGTTGGTTATGCGGAGGGCCGTTTAGCGGGAATAGTTTGTTCGACACTCGCATGGTGGATGTGGTGTCTATTCGCACCCATTATCAATAACAAATTGCAATCTTTGGTAGATATTATTTCTTGGAGAGCATAAAAATTGTAGGTCATGATAAGATTGAAGTCTAATATAAAAGCTCATTTTTAGATGTGGATGAATGAAAATATGGGTCAAAATGAAGTTTGCATCCATTGTGTCATCAAACTATTCGCCCTCCAAGGGGTAACTGAATTTTATTGGATTTATGTTAGGGATATGTTGGTAAAAGATTGATAGTTTTGAGAAGCAAATACGCTGAGGGTGTAGTTTAGTTGAGAGGTAATTTTTTTTTAAGGATGTATCGGACGTACAATATTAAACAAAAGTATATGAAATTTGAAATAATTGAATATCTACGTCTTACGCATAGTAAATATAGATGTAAGGAACTCGAACGACAGTCGGAGTCTTATTTTTACCCCTAGAAAGGTATTTTTCTGTTTACAAATGCTTTTTCAAGCTTTATTTACTAAACTTTTGGCAGTGAAAATGCCCCGAATTCACAATTTTCTCAAGTTATAATTTATTTCTTTAAAACGGTGTAATGAAAAGAATTGGAACTGGGCAGATATTTTCATCTATCCTTATACTACATGTACAAAAAAATTAAAATATTGGTACCATTTCTTCAACATTTTTTCAGCTGTTTTATCTGTCAAGCTCGTCTCTTTCCATAAAAGTACATGTAAAGTCAGTGGAAATTAAAATCGTTATAACTCAGCAACCGTTTAGTGAAGTCGTTTAAAATGTTTGGAGCACATCTGGAAAATTAAAAAGAACAATCTCACAAATTTTCATCAACCTGGTACCATTTTCCTTAAGGTTTTTTCCCACTGTGACGGTCAAAAAGTAAGCCATTTTTAAGAAATTTGTTTCAGGTATAATTTACAATTTTCATATAAAAATTTTATTACCTACCTTTAGTACAATGTCTTAAGAAACAATACAAAAAAATTAACAGAAAAACATACATAAATTTTAAAATACTAATTAATCTTCTAGACCCTTCTCGCGCGCTGGTAGGACGTGTAACTATGGAACAGTAGGTCCGCAATCAAATTTAATTTTTTTTTTACAAACTATACGAGTGTAGTTTCCGTTGCAAAAAAAAACAAATTTTTTGAAATACGCTCGAAATACTGTCCATCTTATTCGCGTATTTTCGAAACTTTTTTTCTAAAGCACCATTTCTACAAAAATAATTTATTTAAGAAATCGGCACGTGCGACGAAAACTACACTCATATAGTTTATGAAAAAAAAAGAAGAAAATTAAATTTGATTTCGAACCTGCTGTTCCATCTAGAAAATTAATATATTAAAATCTATGCATGTTTTCCTATTCGTTTTTTTTTTTATAGTCTCTTAAGATATTGTACTAAAGGTAGGTAATAAAAAATTTATATGAAAACTGTATTATATTATTCCTGAAAAAATTCTTAAAAATGGCTTACTTTTCCGGCCGTCATAGTACATTTTAAAATGGAATAATGTGACGACTCATGAGGCATTGGAAAATGTATCAATTTATTTATTAACTACCATTAGGCTTTGGAGTACCTCGAAGGCAAAAAAGCTACATAGGTACCATGAGAACAGGAATAAAGTTCACATCATATTCTAAGTTCGCACGGTTTAAATTGCAACAGCTTGATAATTCGAGGGAAATATAACTGCATAGTTACCAAGTAGCAAATAATACTAATTGTGTAGATAGAAATTACCATATTTCCGATCTTTGTAGTGTTCTGGGTTTCAATTATCGTTCCAATCCAGGGAATAAAACATATCGAATTCTATTGAAAGAATACTAATTACCTTGACTAATTAGCAAACAATTACGCTGAAGTGGATAGTTACAGCTCTTATTGTAACCTTTTCTTTCCATACCGATTTAGAAGAAGATATCGCAGATCTTCAATAATCTCTTAAATTAACTTCAAAGTGCTTGAATTTATTCGAAATTCTCTAGTGACAATCAGTGCGATCTTTCTTCCCATAAATAGTTCTATCAATAATAAATAAAAAATAACACCTAATTCTTAGGTTCACGTGTGGTAATATATCGTAATCGTCAAGTCAGCGTAGAAAATCGTTCACCCTATAAATGAGTGAGATTCAACTGCGGCTGACTGTTCAACCTAGATTCCCCGTGTTTCCCGATCGAAGTGTGGCACCGTGCTGTGCAACAATTTATTCACGTCCATTTGTAATAGATGTCGTGAAAGTAAGTTGGCACGGGCGCCGTTGCGAGAGGAACGCAGGCATCTCACGAACACGTGGTGAAAACAGGGTGCGTGTTACGGCCACGTGGCTTGGCATCTGATAAGCGAGGACTAACGCGATCGTGCTCGCCACTTAGGCTGAATAACTGGCCATTTTCTTCTGTGGCCATCCTTAAAAAGTTCCTGCGGAGTCCGCCGTAAAAACGGGCATCGCGACCGTTAAGCCGCGCCCGCACGCGCTTCGAGCATGAGAGGTGTGCGCGAGGTTCGAGTTACAGATTTTCTCAAAATTTCGCACATTAGAGTATACCGTGTGTATTAATATTTTGCAAGATAATCGAGCTGAAAGTTTCGTATTTTGTAGATGGTGTGTGTGTGTGTTTTTATGTGAGAGAAGGAAAGTGGTTGAAATAATTAATGGCAGGTGTAATTAAACGTTAGAAAACGTAGATTCATCACTCTTGATAACGATGCCTCTGCAAACGTAATTACGATTTAATTCTTGGGAAAGGCAAAACTTCTAATTCGTTTCGATTGTGGAGATTTTGGGTTTTGCTTTATAGAAGTTCACCACAGTATTGTACACGATGTGCACTATTTGCCAAATTTGCATCATTTTGGACACTCGAACCTTATGCACTCTCATTACAGATTTACGTCGCATTGCCAGCCCCTTAAGTGGGGTGGGAATTTTCAAAAACCATTCGATTTTTAAGGGGTTATACCCAGTCACAAGGCCGAAAAGAGACGAATGTTTATGATTTTTATGTTGAAAAAGCGGAAGCATATATTTTTACAGAACTTTTTGCACTTAGAAGCGCAACATTTAAAGAACATTTGGTAATTTTTTTGTAGAAAAATATTTACGTTTATAATAAAAATACAACGACACCCACGAAGTATTTTTAAAAACGGTGAGCAAGATATCTAAAAAACTACTGCACCAATATTTCTGAAATTTTGTGGGCTTATTTTTTGTATAAAAATCTACTGAATGGCGGAGGGATTTTTTTCATTGTATAGTTTCGATTTTATTAACGAAAAACGGTCATTAGTGATAATCATGAAGCCATTTTTCATTGATATAATTTTTAAGTTTACAAAATTTCAGAAAAATTAGTGCAGTAGTTTTTGAGATATCTTACTCACCGTTTTTAAAAAGGCTTCTTGGATGTCGTTGTATTTTTATTATAAACGTAAATATTCTTCTACAAAAAAATACCAAATGTTCTTTAAATGTTGCTCTTTTAAGTGCAAAAAGTTCTGTAAAAATATATGCTTCAGCCTTTTCAAAAAAAAAAAAAAAAAAAAAATCACCACTTTTTGGCCTCCTGACTAAGTAGGTATAATCCCTTTAAGCTTCTGCAATCGATATTTCAACGATACATACAGGGTGTCCCTAACTCAATTACGAAATATGCAGATCTATCGCACATCTAAAATTTAAAAAGAAAATCCTAATGACCACTGGCGCTCAAAATAAATACCACATCCCACAATAAATCTCATAATTGCACAAGTTGAATTATCAAAGAATTGAAAATTAACAATACAATCACCCATGAAAACATTTCTATTCACATTTCACTCCAAATCACTCCATATTAACAGAAACACGATCAATCGATTTTTCCGCGCCTCTCGATCCGAATAAAGCCGATCCACTTTGGTATGCTTATCGATCTGCTGGAAACTGACAGTGTTTCCGTATAAAACTGAATTAGGTCAGATAACGCGAGGGGGTATTAGGATAATTTGGAGCAGCGCTGCTTCGTATCAGCGAGCAATTAATATCTTTGATTTATGCGCCTCGATTTTTCCCAGAGAGGGGGGCAGGCGTATAACAGATAAATTCGTGATCCAACGAACGAGATGGGGAACGAGGAATTGCTGGTCCGAGTCACGGCCTGCTGTGGCGTTTTTCTTCGTTAAAAATAATTAAATCTGAGCTGGAAGTCGGGACCCTCCTCTCGGAAGAAAGAAGCCTCTGAGGAAACGAGATGGCACGGCAACGCTGTGTGTATTTTGGTAACGAACCACTCGGCTGGAATTTTCGTCTTTTCCATTCTGACGAATGCACTTTCTTTTTGCTCCACTTTGCTATGGGCGAGCATCGAGCACGATGGGGATGGTGCCTATTTTGCTTAGCTACTTGAATATTGTCAGACGATATTTCGTTGGAAATCGACCACTTTAGTCATTATTCCTTATTGTCGGTCGAATTTTACTTTTGATCATTTAGGTAATCAACTTTGATCGTTCCAGCTTTGTTACAGTAGCTTCTAAGAACATTGCAGTTTGATTTTGTTTTTTTAAAATCGACTTACAGTAGTCATGTGAATTTAATTTAGTCTCTTGAGGGTCCAGTTTCCAACCTGTTTTTAATACTTCAACTCCTCGGTTACCTGAATCAATTAGTGTGGACATAGATTGCATTTTAATAACAAAAACGTGATCTGTTACATAATATAGCAATTTTTCTCACTTCCGAGGTAAATAATTAGAGTGTGCCTGCCCAGTTTTTTTTAATTCCCCGCAATGAATATAGTAGAAGCAAAAAGTACCTACTTGGACTTATCAGGAATCAGCATTAATTTTTCTCCAACTGCCTAGATTGCACAACAATGATATTACAACGAGCCTATGCGATTGCACAAAGGTTACGCGCTTCACGCGCAGCTTTCCCCCTGTTTTAATTAACCGGTCACATAAAGTCGATATTTATGGAACCGCGTCATGGCCGCAGCGTAACTTCAAGAGTGAAGTAATTGCAATCGCCGGTGCTTATTTTTATGCGACTAACCTTCGCCGTGCGTTATCTATTCCATTCACCGCGGAGGCAAACGCTGCACGCGCTTTAATTTTCTTGCGACGGAAGAGCACGAGGTTCGAGTTATCGATTTATCATCGATTTTGCATACACGTAGAACATACCGTGTATACATCGTTAAAAGCATAGGGAAATCGACTTCAAATTCCAGGGGGAAATGGAATTCAAAGTTTTGTCCCTCAAACCTTGAATTCGATTTTCTGGCAGAATTTTGAGAAGTGCATTTTATGCGTCTGACACATTGTTGTGCACGGTGTGCACTAATTATATGCAAAATTTCGCACAAATTGGTGACCTTCGCCAAGGAATCACGTGGCCGCTTTCTAAACGTAGACGAGCGATACAAAAATTATTTTACTTTAATTTCTTTCGTCCATACTCGCAAGCGACATCGCTAAACTGTTACACGACGATTTCGATGAGATTCACGTAAACTATAGTTATTGAAAAATATATTAAGGGGTAAAAATGACTAGCAAAGTTGGGAGTGAAACACACGTTTGGTTGCCCCAATATCTCGGAGACTATGCACTGTAGAGGAAAATCTTTTAGGCAAAAATGATATATTTTTTTATAACAAAGTCAGACATGTAATCAAATTCAGCGAAAAGTTACTACTTCTTAGTATATTGTTTAAACGAATTGACGTATTGCGAATCTGATTGCGTGGCTAAATTTGTTATAAAAAAATACAGCATTTTTGTCTGAAAGATTTTTCTCTGTAGCGCATAGTTTCCATTGGAACACGATATTGGGGAAACGTGTTTTTCACCCCCAACTTTGAGGGATGATTTCACCCTCTAGATATGAATGGTCGCCTATAAAAGAATCCTTGTCAAATATTTTTTTGAGAATTATAATCTACGTAAACCTCGTCAAAATCGGCGTGTAACAATTCGGTCTGCAGAATAAGCAGGTTCTAAGATCAAGTGTCCAGTAACCCGTATGAAAATAATAACTTTATATAATCTTCAATTACACTCCCTAAAAGATTACTATTACAAAATACGTGTGCTTTCAGATGCATTTACTCGCAATTACTCTGTAATTACGTCGTTAAATAAATAATTTGCGGGATTAAAGAGGCGATTCAGGGAGAAAAAAATGAGGATCACTGGTGAAATTTCTCTGTTCAAGACGAGCGAGCGTGAAACGAGAAAAACGAAAGAGGAAAGTGGCGTCGCGAGTGTATTTTCGTAACGAAACGCGCCAAGGGAAAACGTGGAGTTTCGACGGTGGCGCAGTTCGAACAAAGAGGACACGATTTTTGGCGGTCTGTGGGGGGGGGGGGAGGGAGGAGAAGCTTTCGTTTATCCTGCGGCCCGCCACGAAATTTCAACCGCCCCGTCGCTCGCCCTGCATTTATATTTACACGTACGAGCCGCCACCCTCCCTCGCGTATTTGCCTATATATAACGAATCGCATCCGTTTCCGCCTTCTCATTTGAAATGGTAATAGGAATTTTAAATAGAGTTTTTCGAATGCAGGAAACAACATCCTCGCTGGAAGGCCGTGTAACGCGAGCGTTATGTAATATTGTACGTTCAACGATCTGCTTTTTTTTCCACGATATCGGGTCGTTGAGACGCTGGTAACAATCGTGGATAACATACTTAGGCGAGAAGTAAAAAAGCGCGTGATACGCGATACGCGTGTAACGTCATTCTATGCATCTGTGCCAGAGATTAATGTTAGCAATGGTAAATAAAGGATATGCGTTTATTGAGGTAAAAAATAGGAGGTGTACAGATTTTTGGTTTCGGGATTTGAGCTTACTAATCCGTTTGGGGTTCGGTTTGATTAATACTAGAAGCTTGCAGAGTTTGTGCCAGGAATTTTTGGATACTGGGGATACTTTGAATTAATTTTAGGTTGTATGTAATTATTTTTTTCTGTTTTTTATTTATTTATTTGATTTCTTATCGTTGTTAACTAAAGGGTAATATACCAGTGCAATAATAATAATACATAGATATATTGTATTGTGTATGGCATGTAGTCTCGTTTTTCGCTATAGTTAGAATCATATAAAGTGGTCCCTCAACGCCCCGACTGCAGCTACCCCCACCACACAATCTGGCTAACCCCACCACTCCATTTCTGGCCGTTGCTCCGCCCATTGGGCTTGAAATATAGAAAGCACGAAGCTGAAAGTGTACTATTACTAACATTAGAAGAACACTCATATTAAATACTAGCTTTACTACTCGGCTTCGCTCGAAATTTAAATTCTGATTTTATAAAAAAAAATTTTTTTTTTATTTATTTATGTACTTTTTTTTTTAAAATAGTTACATTCATCTGGATTTGTTAGGCACAAAAAGCGCTGGGGCACATTTCGTGTCCCCAGAGTTTCCCGTTCGAAAGTTTTTAGGCGACAGGCAAACACACAAACACATTCTGCTTTATATATTAAGATACTATTTATTATAGACATTTATCTTTCGTTGCTGATGTTATGCTCAGTGATATCCCTAATCTGGCCTAGCTCAATTATACAAGATGTATCATATCAGATAATAAAAGAAGTTCATACAAACGTATATCTAATTTGATCATATTTCCAAGTTAGGGCGAGTTTTGTGTCTTATAAGGGAACACCGCGAACCCGGACTCACCGATTGGAACGCAACTTTGTAGGTTTTTCGAGTGACTCAAAGCAAGAACAACGGTGTGTTTCATTTGAGCCCTATCGTCCGTTAAGAGGGTGAAAACTAACCTCAAAGTCAAATTGGCACTTCCACTTTTTCGCTTATAACTCTCAAAGTACAACAGACAGAAAAAAATGTTCCAAACAAAAGTTTAATAGTCCAATAAGCGCTGCAAACTTGCGTTAATAAAATTTTGAAAAAAAGTTTTTTTTTCGTCCAGGTATTTTTTTAAAACACTTTTCAAAATTTTGTTAACGCAAGTTTGTAGTACTTATTGCACCATTAAACTTTCGTTTGAAACATTTTTTTCTGTCTGTTGTACTTTGAGAGTTATACGAGAAAAAGTGGAAGTTCCAATTTGACTTTGAGGTTAGTTTTCACCCCCTTAAAGTGCGATAGGGCCCAAATGAAACACACCGTTGTTCCTGTTTTGAGTCACTCTAAAAACCCACAAAGTTGCGTTCCAATCGGTGAGTCCAGGTTCGCGGTGTTCCCTTGTTAGTAATTCGTTTAATAAACCAAGCTAAAGTATTACGCCTAATTCCATTCGACCGTCTACAAGTAACGCTGCAAACCTCGCGCACGACCTCGTTGACCACTCTGTAAACACCATCGCATAACATTCGCTCGGAGGTGATTATTTTCAGCATCGCCTATGAAGGTACACAAATACAAGACTCTGTAAAGTAAAACTCGCCAAAACTCGAAAACACGAACGAATAAGACATAGGTACTGCGTGTTGTACATTTACAGTCACTCACAGATTCATTCACATAAATGCAAAGTAATACATCCACCTACTAATACACTTACTCTGCGCAGAATAATTTTGTGAAAAACGTTGCAAATATATTGAAGAACTCGTTTTACTTTTTTTGATGTTTTAAATAAGAGTAGTGAAAAGTATTAAATTTGTACCAAATATCACACTTTGTCAAAATACAGCAGGTGCCCTAATACAGTGGGTCAAACATACATTTGTACTCTTAGCTTTTTTTAAATAACTTTATACAAACAAGTGATACACTGACAAAAACTGTTTCCATTAATAATATACTATGTACAGCGACCATGCGCAAATTAACAATTTTTCAAAATGCGTTACAAAAATATAATGCAATAAAAACAAGAATTTGGAAGTTACAGAAGTATTTGTACACTTATGATTCTACTAGTAAATCTTGAAAATAACCACGCATGGTCGCATATCTGCATAGAAACGGCAGTGCAATTAATTTTGAAAATTGCTGCGTTAAGTTTCTGTAGCTAATGGTTGTCCAATTTCTCTAAGAAAGAATGAAACTACCAGTCGTTCGTGAACGGGAGTCACTCTGTACAAACTTACTTTATCATTTATCAATTCTGAAACCATCGTTCAAGTTTAACAAACTTGTTACGCTAGACTCTGTATACTTTCCCTAATTTAACGGAATTTAGCAAGGATCATTGCCTTGTCGGTTCGATCGTTCTCGTCGTAAAGATTTCATTTGAAATTAACACCTGGAAATTTACGCAGGAAATTTACTAAAACTCTGTTGTACCAACCGAAAAATCCTGCCTATGGGTATATTTAGAGCAGTTAGCAAGAACTCGACGAACGCGTGCCTTTGCGAAACGCTATAACCGTCGTACTCTCCATAGGGACGCGCCAGATCAGAGACGTATAATCAGACAATTATGCTCATAATAATAGACTCGGATTCTTCGTAACTCAGCCGCTGCGGAGACTCGCTAGCCGAGCCCTATTTACCTACGGTGCCTTATGGGAGAGTTTTGCGGTCGTCCCAGCCGCAAAAACCGATGTGCAATTTCGCGACGCCGACGTCCACGGCTATTGTGGCTCGTTCTCTCGTTCGCATAGACACACGTGAGAATAATTTTAACCGCTTCGCCCCGTTCTTCGTTAGCCCTCGCGATTCAACCGAGTAATGAACAGCAAACTCGATATCGTTGAATATTTTTAATCAAGGCGTTTCGGAAGTGTGGGTGCTGGCGGGGCTGATTACTAAGGTGGGTGAAAATAAATGAAAATGGTTTAGTTAATATAACTTCGTGGGGTAGTTGATTTTTTTTTAGATATTGTAGAAGATTGATTGTTTGAATTTTTGGATACGATTTTGGGATAACTGAGGGATTGTACTTTTATGTTATGTTGTATTTATGGATTCGAAGGGAGGTGGAAATTTGATGGTTTTCTGTGCTTTATGCGGTAGTTAGGTAATCCTGAATTATTCAGTCGCGTGTTCTTTTTGTGGCGAGTGGTTTTGTGGGGTTACTTTTTGTGCATTGAATCAATTACAGGGGTACGAATGAGTGTAGAATTTACACAGGGAAGGAGGACCATCTGATCTAATAATTAAAAGTAAAGACAAAAAAGTACTTTAGTTAAATGTACTTTCGATTATCAAACAAAAAGCTAGGAGGGTCATTTGAATGGGGAGTAAAATGAGTTTTCCTTCAGATTTTTTTGTAGAAAAATCTACACAACCAAATGTGTTCAGGTTTTATATTCGTTTGGTGATTGTAATTCCCAAGGGGAAACAAAATAAAGTATCTATATTATATACGTCTGATATATGCGATGAAGAAATTATATACAATTTTTTCCACTCAAAATAACACATTGTTATAATAATATTAGCATCGGCGTGGGAAAATCATGGCCAAAAGTACATTTTTGTTATTTTAAGAATCTGTGAATTGTACTTGATTTATGAAATATCAGGGCAATTCTCTAAGAGATATGCAATTTTAGAACTTTAGCAAATGGATTTTTTCAGGTAAAACTAAAAATTATATTAACAAGATAATCTCTCAATGTTGGTATTATCTAATATGCTCGAAATTCATATTTACATTAATTGTATTATTTTGTAAGATAAGAATACAAGACCTATATATGTTTTTCTTTCATTGAGCGAATAGTCGTTTAGCAAGCGAAACCACCTTCGATTTCATTTTTAAAGTAAACTTTAAAGGTCACAGAAGAAGTTTTGATCGAATTTAGTCAATTTTAAAATATTAATTTTGTCCACAATTTTTAATTCTATAGTTAAAAAGAAGTTATTGCATATTTTCTACATTGTATTATAACAGTTATTATTTACGATTTAATATCAAGTAGAATGTGTTTTATGTACATTATAAAAGTATACACGTATAATTGAATGTTTTAAATATACTGTGGCGTGCAAAAAGTATTCGGTCACCATTTAAAACAGAATAACTTGTTTAAAATTGGTCCAAACGACCTGAGTTTTTTTAAGAAGCTAGAAGGATTAGTTTGCTCAGTGACATGTTTCGTCGTTTTGAAAAAATTGCACTTGGTCGGAATAACGAAGAAAATAGTAAAGGCCGTTTTTTCAATTTTTTTTTTATCTGAGCCCGCAATGAAAATTTAAAAAACGCCTTTTGTAGATTTAAGTAAGTTATATAGGTACATGCTGAAAATTTCATCGAAACACGTCACTTAGCAAGCTAATTCTTCAAAATAACTCAAAAAAACTCAAGTCGTTTGGATCAATTTTAAACAAGTTATTCTGTTTTAAAGGATGGCTGAATACTTCCGCACGCCACTGTATTATAACAGTATAATTAAAAAAATTTCATTAAAAAAGCAGTTACACGATTATGTTTTTTGCTAGAGTCATGTTATTGTAATCTATTTCAACAGTTTAACTTAGATTTGAAGATATTAGTTTTGGCCACGATTGGAGGCAAACTCGTCACTGTGCATCAATTCACCAAGGAAACTAAGTAATAAATTTGTGCCCCAAAAACAATTGTAATTCTCGAACTCATCAAACGAACAACTACTTAGACTTCTATCCACACTTTACATAAAAATAAGCAAATACAAGTTAATCGTAGAAAAAAAGAGAGCCAATTCATATGCATTCGCAAATAGAATATTCATTCCATTTACGAGTTTTACGAATTTCGTTTCATTTACGAGAGGCCAAAGATCGCGCTGATTTGAAAATTAATGGAAATAGGCCAGCATATATGTTATTCAAATTATCGTAGCTCTGCTATCGCTGTCACGAATAATCACGCACAAAAGGGAAAAGAAGTACTCCACTCTAAGCACTGCAATTTAGAAACTGTTTCAAAGGTTTCCAGTTCTGGAAGCAAAGTTGAAAGTCTACCGGTACGAGTTTTCTAGGGAATCCATATTGGGAGCGCCGTCAAAATTGCCCTTTACGCAAGGTTAAAGGGCAAAAAGAAGGGAAGGAAGAAAGGGGCATGGCGCTCGGGGCGATGTATCTTCGCAGAAAACGATCGCTGTTTTTTAACAGTGGATCTTTCGATCCGTATCTTCGATCCACCTGAACATTACCTGTCCCTAGTGGATTTTCGTTGCGTAGAATATTATAGACGAACACTGCGCCGTTGGCATCGTCCCGCATTATTACAGAAAATTACATGAAAACTGGTCTTTTCGAATATTTCACGATAGAATTGATTTTTTTTTTATTATAGCTGTATTTACACCTGGCCCTTTCATAGGTCAACTAGTAAACTGATGTAACTAGGGTGGATTGCAGAAAAGCAATACCCAATAATCCAGATTTTCTGTCGAAAATTTATAATTTTAAAACATTCTGGAAATATTCATTCATATCCTGTGTAAATTTCATTTCTGTCAATAACTTTTTGTACAGGGTGAGTCGATAAGAACTGCATCAGAAATAACTTGTTACGTTTATTGATTTTAGCAGAAACTGTATGCTACGAAATATATTGTATTCGCCGAATTTTTATTTTTTATATCATATATTTTCTAAGATATTAAGGTGATCGTGACGTTTTTAAATGGTCGAAAGCAGAGCGTTGGAGTGGGGCTTTGCCCGGAGCAGGAGCCAAGCCGGAGCGCGGAAAATTTTTACAGTTCCACTGCTCCAAATTTTTATTTATTATTTGAATTTTCTTTCATTTTATAAGAGCAGACGAATGAAATGTTTTTAATAGATACCAATTCTCAATTTTTCATCATTAAAAAATAGTATATCGTAGAACCGCGCAGCCTGGAGGCAATTTAGTACTTTATTTGCTTGAAAATTAAACATTCTTTATGATTTTTTTCTACATGAAAATGAAAAGCTAGAAAGGTGGAGTTCGTTGCAAATGAAAGATCAGTGGTTGACTGTATTAAAATATGTTTTATTTAGAAAAAAAGCAGTTGGAGCGGAGGAAATAAAAAATTGGTCTGCTCCAATCGTCTGGTCGATGGTCAGCTGTAGGTCACTTTGTTATAGGGCACTGAATTCGTCTTTGTATCAATTACAACACAGTACTAACAAAAGTATGCGGTGCTTTTAAAAATCTGAAGAGTCATCTTGATATCTCAGAAAATATAAGATATAAAAATAATTAAAATTTGTATGTTCCACGAGCCCCACCAAATACATTATATTTCACAAAACAATTTGTGATCAAACCAATAAATAACTCGTTATTTCAGATGGCAGCTCTTATTGACTCACCCGGTTATGTACCTACAATTGGAAATCACACACATTTAATTGTGTTCCTTAATCCACTCATGAGTACAAGTGCTCTGAAGGAGAATATGATGTGGATGTTTTAAAGTTCCGTCTTTTTGACTCGTCCGATTGTGTTCCAAATGGCCAACGATTGAAAATCGTTCGAGACTGATGGTTTTAATTACATGCCCGTGCGCGTGTGGCATACGAAATTGATTTTATTGTTGCATATCGCGAGGAGCGCGATTGCCACGGCGAGCCTTATTACGCCTCGCTTATGTAGGTCTTGGTCTCTTTGCGCGACGTTCTCTTTCGCGCGGAGAGGCGAAGCGATACGAGCATGCGAGAAACAGATTAGCAAAGGCAGGTCTGCGCCGCGGTAATTCGGGGCGCAATTCGTTAACAGCACTGAGAATGGCGTTTCTCATTCACTATGGACACGAGTTTCTCGCGCAGCCGTCTATTATTTCGATCGTATTCCAGATGTGTTAAAACGAGTGTAGTGGAACCTCGAACTTGCTTGAATTGGAGGGAGGCACGATTGCGTTTCAACGCGAGAAACGGTTACTTTCGTTAGGCAGCATTACATTTCTAAATGAAAAGTTACATTGGAATTTAATAATTCCCTTTCCCTCTTTTATTTAATTTACTTTCCCGGTTTTCCGCATTCTCGCCGTCACGCCTATGCCTCAACCACTATTTTTACTTCAAATAAATATCCTCTTCGTTTCCCACCAACACTTACACATGAAAGACTGAAATATCTTCTTTTTTTTTTAAATGGTTATTTAAAGCTACAGGATCCATCAGTAATTCTGTGACATATGCACCCCCTTTCAATGTGTTTTTACGTTTTCATATAAAACGTGGGAAATGAATGCAAAATTTATTCCACATTATTTTATTCTGCTCCGTAAATGAAACTTCCGGGTGCGTCGACGCGAAGTTAGCGGAGTGGAGCGTTGAAGAGAGTCGCAGAGCGATGTCAGAGGCAACGCTGCGAGATAAGCGCGCTATCGAAACACCGCGGACAGCTGTAGTTCATACCGTGACGCGCAGGGTTGGTGCATCGGGCGGTGGCTTGTCGACGAGTGTCGCGGTACTGTTCTAAAGCAGGGCCACTACGCATGCGCGATCCCCCTTTCCACTGCCACTCGTTCCCCTCTCGTCGTGGCCGTGCCGCGGCAATACCGTCGCCCTCCCCTCCGCCGAGCCCCGAGCGCCCCCCACCACCGTCCTCGCCTAATCCCCCGTGTGCCCTTCGCGCCAGCCGCGTCAGTTGCGTGTGAGCCTTCAGTGGGGGAGGTGCTGTCCGGCGGTAACCGTGCGTAGCACCTTCTCCTTCTCTGTAACAATCACTGCCATTAGTAATAACACATACAAACTGTCGACGAACAATAATATAAATACAGAAGCAGGTCGCGATTGAAGTTGTGAGTCCAGTGCGGGAACCAGTGGCTCTGTTGCCGGTGACATCCGAGATCGATTATCGCGTGGCTAGTGCCGCGAAGGAAACCGTAAAGTGCTCGTTTCACGCCGAGGAAGAAGTGAGGTTAAGCTCCGCGGGACCCCGCCGCTGTGCCCCCGTTTGTTTAGCAGTGCTCCGCATCGCGCGGCGGAGCGCATGGTCGCGTCCCTTCGTGCCGGACGGTGGTGACCATCGGTTTATTCTCCGGGTCGGTCTCATCGTTTTGTGCATCGACACGTTTACACTGCCATCGACGCTGGCCGACGGCCTTGTTCTCCCCCTCGTGTGCTTCGTCTGCTCTTCTCGGTGCGCGCGCGCCATCACAGAGAGATGGATCGTAATACGTTGCGTGCACGGTCGTGACCCGTCTTCTCGGATTCTGTGCGCGATCGAAACGGGGAAGTCGGTGAACTTGTGCACTGCCAGTGTGGTGATATTCTCGTTCCTCGCATAGCTCTCACCCTCCCCACCATCTCAGCGAGGCGTCCAGCGAACCGTGGAGCCGACCTTCCACGCGCTCTACGCGCGACGTCTTCCTGGGCGCTGATTGAGATTTAAATTCCACCGGACCTTGGGCGATTTAAATGGTGAGTGAACCCCGCTGACTGACTGACTGACTGGCTGACTGACTCGTTGCGCGCGCGTCGTCGCGCTCGCCTCTCGGTTGGCACGCTTGCACGGCTATCTACTCGAACGGGAAAGCGCGTGCCTTTTTTTTTTTCTTCTTCTCTTTCTCCGTCCCGTGCCGCGTTCGCTCGCCCCGAGATCGATTGTCGCGCGTCGTTTAACGGTGCATCGCGCGATGCAGCCGAACGATCCGCAGACTATGGATCGCCACGGGCCCGACGCTGTCGAATCGGCAGCCCGGGCGAGTGAAATTTTTGTCGAGGGGCACGATCGATGCCTCGGGGACGACGCTTTCGTGTACGCCCTCGGCGCGTCCTTCGACCCTTAAACGAGCAAGCGCCCTGTGCTACGAATATGGAACACCTTTCTTAGCTAGCTTCGTTCTTCAACGCTTGAAAGGGATTATATTTTAATTACGCAATAGTATAATCTATGTTAAGTATGCATTGCGTATAATATAATAATATACACAGTACATGTTTATTGGAATATATTGTAGTATACTACATTATGCAATAGTAGAATTGTTAATAATGTAATATAACACGTATTATAAAATGTACGAGTATTCTAAAATACGTAGAAGCTCATAATATTATCCATACGAAATTCTCGAGCCAAGAAACGTATATTGCAAAATAAATGTATAAAATATATTTATTACACTAATATTTCGTAATATAAATATTTTCGTAATACACACTGCGATACATACAGGGTCATAATCAAGCTAAAATACTTCCAACATTATCACAATGCCTGATTCAAAATTCTTCGAACAGTTCGCCATTTTGATTGAATCCTTTCAACTGTTAGTTCCATTTTCAATCACTCGTACATTGCCATCGTCGAGACTCACCTAGGCATCCCTCGAGTCACCTTGACCCGTATAGGCTCTTTCTCACGTTCCCCGTGCCGTTTATCGATACGCGATAATTCCCGATACAGTGGAACGAAAGTTCCAACGGTGGAATACAAGCCGCGCATTACGCCAAAGCTCTCGTGCCCGTGATTCCGTCACGTGCTGGCCGGGGACGGCACATCGGGAGCGTCGTTCTCGATTATTCCAGCGACCTTGACGGGACCTTGATTCCCGTTGAAAGCAAAGTCTCCCTCGCTCCCCTTTCCCCGCCTCTCGCGACACGTAAGCGAGCGTAACTCTGGAAATGACGGTTCACGAAAACGGCGGGACGCCGATGCGTGCGCGTCACGGGAGGCTAGCGAGCGTGTGGAAACAATATAACGTTGTAGCATTAATCGGTTGCACGGGCCTCCGGGAGAGTAGGTCAATGCAACAAGTCGCGTAAATGCCAAGCTCGGCTACGATGATAATGCGCGCGCGAAAGGCTGAGGAATATACCGGTGCTGGTGAACTGCTGTTGGACGCGAATCGTTTAACAGGTGAAAAACTGGGTCGCGATATGCGTGTGCACGCGCGCTATGCGCATTGTCGCTAAACGCGTACGGGGCGCTCCGTTTGGCCTCGCTGTTGTAAATATTTCCGCGGTTGCCTGTGACGTTAACAAACAGACACAGCTTTTGATTAAGGTGCTCCCTAGCTGAGCAATGAAAAATTACAAAAAAATACGAGGTAATTCTTGCTCACAACGGGTATGAATATGGCTTGATACAAATAGAATGGTGAAACTAAAGGCAGAAGGATTCACCGATAAGTAAACAATTTACTCTAAAGATATTATTAGCAAGTAGATGTATTTTTATTTTAATTTACTTACCGTAGTGTAAAGGCAGGTAATATGAAACATCTCATTTCAAAAGCTTGTGAAAAGTAAGAGAATTTGTTTGTTTTTTTAAAATAAAACTGACATGGGGGGACGAAGGAACTAATGCATAGTCATATTTACATAGTCAAATGTAAAAAAATCTTATTGCTTTGCAATTATAATAAAAATACTGAAAAGAGTGAAAATCGGTCGTTCGAAAAAATGGGTTCTAATATGGAACACCTAGGAAATTTGTAAAGAAAGCTCAAAAGTCTTTACATTTTTTTTACTAAAAATGAAGATTTATTAAGTAAAAGATACAAATAAATAAATATGCATCATTTTTGGAATTTATTCCTGCTTTCTGCGTCTCCTACACGTTGGGCACACGAATAATACGTCGGAATCCCCACATTCTTCGTATGCCCACTGAATGCAGCGAATACACTTTTCATTGTCATTATTTTTATAAATACCATTATTATTTTTATAATTACCAATATCGTCATTATCAACTTCATCTATGTTACTCGGTATGTTCCATATTACGTAGGTACACACATGCTCCGACAAGAAATTAAGAATTATACTAAAAAGCAGGGGCGTCCCGAGATTTTTTCCAGGGTGGGGGGCAACTTTGGGATGATGGTAAAGATAAATATACCCCTCTTGCTTTTTAAACCCATTTTATAGTGCCAATTTAATTACAAATTTAAAACCGAAGTTTAAAAATATTCCCCCTTTTAGTATAAGCTTAATAAAGATAATTATATCAAAATAATTCTTTATAACATACCTTCACTACAATATTTAACTGTTCGATGCACTTTTCAGAAACTTTTACACCCCACGAAAAATATAAACGTTTCTCTTTCAATGATGGATGCCCGAATGATGCTCAATTGTCAGTATCGTCGTCTATTGTTTCTAGGGATCTAGTATACACGATTGCCTGAAGAGTTCGTCATTTCTTTATCGAAATTTTACGAATTTCCATATTACCTGTCTGTACCCTATGTCTTAACAGTGGCAATAGAAACTGAAGAGACATCATAAGACACGAGTGATATCTGCATTCTTTCGCAATAGGCGCAATTTCTTAATATCAATGACGAGTTAACTCGTCTTCCTTGGTTAACAGGTTAATACACAAGAAATAGTTGAAACATTAGGAGTTACTTATATTTAACTAAGGAAATTGTGCCGAAGGACATTCGAAGCTCATGTTAGTGCACGTAGTTGAATTCTGGTTCGATGTTGACGATGCTATTAAATTTCCAAAAATAGGTGCTTCTATTTAGGTAAGCCTTCGAAATCCCTGCAACTGTAGCGAAAAATGTCGAGTGTCCATGTTCAGTAAAACACCCTGTATGCTTGGAAATTAAAAGAAACCATAATTCCAGTACCATTACTTCAGCCTGAACCGTTTACACCGCAGAAGTTCGAACGAAGTGTAACAAAATCTTCGAGCAGCGTAAGATAGATGAATGTATTGTCGCGTAATCGTATACTTTTGACTTTTTATCGCTTCCTTATTTGCCTCGTGCATCCTCTTCCTCCGTTATCTCTTCTGTCCCCTCTGATGCAACAGACAATTCAATCCACTGGGTAATATCAGAAGGGGCAATGGTATGCAGCGATGAAGTTCAAGGCGGGACGACACGAACGCGACGCGACACCCTTTCGCCGTGTTCGAATTACCCGCGTTTACGACCCGGAGGAGCGGCGGCCGTTTACGGTTATTACCGCGCCCTTTAAAATCGTTTCACGTGCCATTCGATCAGTCCGCGGCTCCTCGAATCTGCCGTACATACCGCGATTAATTCCCATGGAATTGCGCTTCTGCTCCTCTTCGCGGTCACAATTAATTTCGAGTCCCTTGACCTGGTACAATTCGTCTTGCGCGCGCGATATTTATAATATATTCGTGATTACGATCGCGTTTCCTGCCTACGTGCTCGCTCGCGTGTCTGCGCTCTTGTAATACGTTTTGTTCGAATTAAACTCTGCGCCACCCTAAATGACGATAAATGGATTGCTGTCTTCTTGATTAATCGAAAATGTGTACGATTGTTTAAAGGAGATGTAAGGGATAAGGAGAGGGAAATGGGATTTATTAAGCGAAAATGATGTTATTCAATTGACTTTGGAATCTCTCGTCCGGATACATTAATTTTCCTACTGCGGCCTTGTGTTTTTGCATTCCATTTAAGGGGCTGTTCCGGTCTAGAGCCCATAGAAATAGGTGATCTTTAGGAGTTAATTAAAGGAAAACTACTACATATAATTTAATGGGACTTTTTGCATTGTATTAAGGCTGTTTTAAACTATAAAAAAAAATATTTTTTGTTTTCTAATTAATCATTGCAGACGGCACTGGGGAGTCGTTAAAGTCGAGATGTCAAAAAATTCATCCAAATCGGTGGAATCTGTAGCATCTAAACCATTGGTCTGAAATGAAAAACAATGCTGGATTATTAAAGGACACGACACTCGCTCGTGGACTAGACGAGAAAAAAATTAGAAAATAAATGACATTTTTTGAGAAAATAACGACACTTGAAGTTTGAAATCACGTTTCTCCTATATTTTTCTTTCTTTCAACGCCTTTAAAAAATTATAAATTTTCATTTTCATTTTTTTTTTTTTTTACATTTTACTGGTCTATCGACGAGCCAGAAGTATATTCTTCAAAATAAAAAAAGATAGGTCTTCCGTATAACTTCCGGAATTTTACGAATTTCAAAAAATCCTTTTAAAAACGTATTCCTAAAACGTTGAACATTCGAAAAATGAAATGAAAAAAATCGTTTTTAAGACCGGCACCTCCCCTTAATATTCCAGATTCAGTAGCTTTTGCGACATACGCTATTTCGGAATAAGTGGATAATTTCAAATCCAAATCGAACACGAAATTTCGGTATACTAGATTCGTTACACTAGCTCGATGTTTGGAAGTATGTAAAATATTATACAACGATTTTAATACAAATATTTATTTTCGAAACTATCATATGACATTTTAAAAACATTTACGCTCCAAAAATAGTAGTATACATGTAAGCTCGATGGAGGTGATGCGTAGGTTTCATTCTCTGTTTCGTAACAAATGTGTACCCGCCTTAAGACTCTCCCTTGTGTTTACCTTGCCCACGTACGGGTCGTCCCCGGTGTTTAGTGAAAGAGGTGTCGAGTTTCAAAGCGGGGCAAGTCACTGCGACGCCCACGCTGCACAATCGTGTTGTGGGTGCACACACGACTCTGTCCTGACCGACCAGATGCATGAAAAGCGCCTTAAAAAGTAGCGAACACATGCAGGAAACTGAGGATGCGTGGAATCGTTTCGTAGGATTAAAGTCCCGTTTTCAAGCACACAAATGAGTACAGCGGATTCGCTCCAGGAAATGAAGGGAATTAATTGATGAGCTCAGGTTTTTTAGAGAGTTTGAGGTGTTTTGGAATTATTTATTCTTGTATGAGGCGTTCCTTGAAAAATGTAGTTTCATTATATTGTAGAAAATATCTGTTGCTTTGTTTTGGAATAGTTGGTAGATTCTTTTAAGTGTAATATTTTTGGAGATTTTCGTAGTGTTCTGAGTCTTGAAATGATAAGGTTTAATAGAAATTCACTTCGACCTTGATCTTATTAACAAAGTTTTGTTCGAAAATGTGATTTCAACATACTTTAAGGATAGCGCAATTTTTTTAATATTTCTTGAAAAATACCTTCAGGCACAGTGAAAAAAATTACGTAACTGCGACTCATATCGAGAAATGTATCGATAGTTATGAATCTTAGATTCTCGAAATAGCATATTTTGTTCGTTAGTTAAATTAAACAAGTTATCCCTGAAAAGAAAATCTTATTTCAACATTGAATTCAACATCCTCCTAATTAAAGTCACATTTTCGATGCATAGGTAGACCAAAAAAGGGCCACATGGCAGCAAAGTTATTATTTAAAAAAATACAGATATCGAGTAATATAATATAAAAAAAAATGGTGTCTTTTTATCTTCAAAAATATATTTCTAGCGTTGTATAATTCTGTCGCATTGTTATCTGTTACTTAAAAAATACTAATGCCACTGTTCGAACATTCGAAAGTGGGAAAAAAATTCAATTTCTTTTTTCTCGATCCCCTCCGCCATGGCCAGGAAATTCTGGACAATGAGGCGCAAAAGAAGGAAAGAGTAGGCGAGACAGCGTAGAATTTAAATTCTTGATCTCACGGTCACTGACCATGGCATTCAGGCAATGCCACAGTGTTGTTGAACGAGTTGAGGATCAGTGCCCCCTGCTTCCCAGCTCGAGTTCGATGAAAGATCCGACGGTCAATGAGTCACTTATGCATTCATACCAGAAAAAACGCGTCCGTAAAAAGAATTCGATTAACACGTCGCGCTGTGGAACAAGCATACGCTCGATTTAACAACAAAACTTTCATTATATTCTAGTAGCAACCTAGTAGTACATACCTAGTACCCACTAGTACCTTACGTAACTCTATCTCGTGTTCAATTTCAAACAGAAAATAAATTATCGCTGAACAGTAGAATTTTATATTTAGTATTTTAAAGACCAACACTTGAAGGTAGAGCACTTAACTCCTAGTACCTACTCTACAAAACAAATTTTACTACTTTTGAAATAGACATAGTCTAGTGGTTTAGCGATATGATATCGCCATACTCACCGTTTAAACAAACAAAACATTAATAAAAATTCAAAACTTCGCAGCAACTTCTATTACAACCTATACCCTGAGATGGGCAAAAATTATATTGGAATAAAAATTCCAAACAAAAGTTAAAGTTGAAAATTTGGCGTTGAAGTAGAAACGCTCGACTAATAAAAAAAAAAATAACTTTATTCGTCAAATAATCTAAAGCTAAAGAAACTTATATTTGATCCGTTATTTAAATAATTGTTTATTTAGTTAATGCCCAACTCTGCCTTTACCTGCAGCTAGCATCAATTTTTAATCTACAAGTGAAAGCAAATCTTCGCCTTTTGACAATAGAATTCCATACTATCGTAAACAAAAATTTGGGGGTAAATATACAACCCCCACTGTGTTTCTTAATAAAACAAAAAAATTGCTGCTGAGGAACGGGGAGCAGTTTGGTCGTTTTGCGAGGTGAACACCTCCCGACATCCCACAGGAGTGATTTGCACGCGAAACTAGTTTCCCCCGCGCGTATTGGAATACAGGGACTCGCGTAGAGAGCGCATAGGATGTGTGCTCGTACGCACAGTTAGGCACGAGTACGCGTCTCCTCTCTGCCGGGGAGGAGAGCCCTGGCCTGGGCTGATGATACAGGTACTAGAGACCGAGCGGGTCGTTGAACCTAGGTTCCTCTTGTGTACACTCCGCCGTCGTCTTCCGCCCGTTTTCGTTTCAGTTTCTTATAGCGGGAAGCCCCCGTGGAATCTAAATGCCAGCTTGGGGCAAGAAGCTGAAGAGCGAGTTCTGGCCGAGTTCGAAGTAGCGCGAAGTAAATTGCCTGGCTGATTGACAATTCGCTGAAACTAAACTGCTAATTAGTAGTGAGCGTTTCGAGGAATTTAATCAGTCCGCGGTAGCATAATCGGGTAGTGGAGAGAGGGTTTACTGGGGGGGGGGGGGGGGGGAGTTGTTGTGATGCTTCTAAAATGGAGTGGTTGGGGTGAAAATTTGATTTTTGTAATTAGTGGTGTCTTTTGATAAAAATTAAGAAACGCAAGGGGAGTTTTGTGAAAATTCATGTGAAGGGTGTTTTATGGAACGAGGGATTAGAGATATGAGTGAAATGCATTAGTAGTTTTGTTATGCTGCAAAAAATGTGTCCAGTTTGAGTGGTATTGTAGTTCTACTTCGCTTAAATTAATTTTTTAATTAAGTATTTAAAAGATTTTGGTTGCAGCCACTATAGCTACCTTCAGTTTAATTTTAATACTTTATAATAGGAGATTATTATTAAAAAGAACGTAATTTTTGCTTTCTTGTTTATGTTAAACTCGTATTTTAATTTGTTGGCTGCATTGTTTAATATGCTTAATAAATTTATTGTGACGATTGAGTGTAGAATCAAATATATAATAAATATCTCGTCGGTGATAGTGCAAAACCGCGTATGAGCAGTTTGTAAATACCGCGGATCTGCAAAAGTAGCAAAATTGAGATTTCGCGCCCACGGTTGCCAAGCGCTGTTTCCCTTTTTTTAAAAGTCACACCATTGATGTTAGTATTTATTACAAGGAGTGCTAAAACTCTCCCAAAAAAGTTCAGTCAAAGAAATCTCTTAAAATGGCTAAAGTATTAAGTTTTCTCTTCCTCCTGTAAAATCGGTAGAATGCAGATCCGCGGTATTTACAAACTGCTCATACGCGGTTTTGCACTATCACCGACGATATAATACCTCCACAAAAGAAATCAGTATCGAGTATCAGCCTTCAACTTCTTATTACAAACACATTGCACTAAGGTTAAAGTATCTCTTAAACTAACCATGTTTCGCAACACTTTGCACTTCCCATTACAAAATGATTAATTTCATCAACGAGTGTATTGAAAAATACAGAAGTGTGTTAAAAAAGCGTTCTACAATATGAAAGTAAAACACGGAACATCGAGAGCCGTGAATCAGCTTTATCTTATCACCCTTCTGGTATCTTTAATCTTTTTCGACGACACAGTTGGCTCCACTTTAATGGGGCTCCCTGTACCCCGAGAACCTCGTAGTCACGTTACTCTGGTACATGTTCTGTCCTAATCAAATGTTCATAAGTACACGTATGGTTCTCCTCGAGTTAACGATTTCCGGCATGTTCGTGGAATCCTGTTTGAAGTTAGTCACCAACTACAGTTAGTTTCCTGCCCTGCCATCCTGCTTGATCAACGCAGGCGCGCACCTTGTCTGCTCGGATGCGTCTCTCGTTTGTGCACCTTCTTTTCCACCTATACAGAGACCCTCGGCTCTGCCCGGTCTCTAGCCACAGTCCACAATGTTGGGAAAGATGATAGTCATAGGGGCGAAGTTATTGAACGTGAAATTAATACAGTAGAAACTAAATACATTTTGATCTTGGGGAAATTTGCTTCTAAAATTGTAGAAAATTAATTGTATAACATTTGAGAATAATTATTGAGGATTTTATATTGGATTATTGAGGGGAAAAGTGGATAAATGTGTCGGGAATTTTTATCAAATTCGGGAATTATGATTACATAATTAAGAAAACTTCAGTAACTGTGATCAAGGGTCAGTATCCCATCAATAGAGATCTCTGGATACTTTATTCTAGCTTTTCTAAAATTCCACGTGAGTCGTTTGTTAACATTCTGCACTAAAATGATCTCCGCGTTCACTGCTTTGATACATCCCTTCATACACGAGGGATTAACATTCTTATAATTTCCTACTGTGTGTTCCTCGTTCGTGAATAAATCTCCCCTCGAAAAGGTTACTCGATCTCACAATTTTCACAATTCCTCCCCGTTCTCTCCTCGCGTGGCCCCTCTGTGCAAACTTGAAACGCAGTCAAGCTACACGCGCTTCATCCCCCGTTCGCCTACGAACCGCAACCGACGCACACGTACCCCAAACATCCGATCGATACTCTATTTCCATCGCGGGGGACAGACTGCGCGACAGACGCAACAATAACCGCCTCGATCTCGATTAGCCACACACATGGACGCATATACCGAGGCCGATGTGCTGTGCCTAGCAGAGATATGGTGATGTCATGCAGCAGGACAGTCAGTAGGACCCTTTAACCCTTCGCACTTCAATTTATGTGCGAGGTGATCGACCAGACATATTTTTATTCAACGGTGCGCGCATATTTTAGAATAGGAAATAACATAGCACAGTTTCACCACAAATTACGAATTCTATCATTTTACAAGATTCAATAAATGCACTTCTGTAATTTATCCATTTATTTATTTAGTTAGTTAAACGAAAGCCCATCGATAAATAGAGAATAGTGTAAAGCACATTTAACGATTTTCACCCTCGAGAATATTGCTTTAGACACTCCAGTGGATTTCAGATTAGTCAACTACATCTCTGCAAACCGGAATGGTATTATTATGTTTTGCAGAGAATATAATGACTAAAAGGTGCAAGTCACTAAATAAGATTTTCACAACTTATGACAGGACTGCGTTTATTTAATCACATTCCAGTGCACCGCAGGGCCTCAAACTACTAATGCCCAACGCGTCTTTTAGTTCCCGACTTGTCAGCAAGTTCCACCACTTTCGGCTCCCTGCCACACCAATACCATTGCTATGCCTCTGCAATTCACCGTACAACACCCTCTGCCTTCGTACCCGTAACCCCCCCCCCCCCCCCCCCCCGAGAAAGTGGGACCGTTCAGGCGAAGCAGCGGCGCGTGTCCATCGATCTCCGCGAAACCGCGGCTGAAAACGAAGACGATATTCCGGAGGGCAGGGCGTTTGGGGAGGCGGCAAAGCCGCGGGACGGCCCTGAGAGTTCACTACCTTCCGTGGATCGTAGCGAGCGCCAGTTTCGAGACGCACCGTAGACGCGATCGCGCGCGCGTGCGTTTCGTGGTTGTTCAGTAGGGAAGGAGGGGGGGGGGGGCGAAGGCCCCGCGGGCCGGCCCCAGATCGGTCCACCTTTTCTGGCCACCGAAAACTGGTTCCGCACGCTTTCGTGCGGCGAATCGAGGGCCCAACAGGAGCGCGGGCAGCCCCTGGTGCACCGTTGCCCCTGGGACTCTATGCGTCCCACGGAGGAGAGGTTGGGGCCCGAGGACGTGGACTACGGGCCGGGACGGCGGGGATCGGGTGGTCGAACCGTGGCCCAGAGGGCTCGTCGCCAGGGACGGTTTTAGGAGTGAGTTTTCGTGTCGGGGCGACTCTGGCGCCCCCCCCCCCCCCTCCCTCTGCCCTCCAGCTGCTGTCGACCCAGTACCTTTTCCCTGGCCTCTTCGCGGAGAGATGATTCCCCTCTCCGACCCGCGCATTCTCTCTTCCTCTCTCGGTGTCTCTCTCCCCTCCCTCTTTGCGTTTCTCTTTCGCTAGCGCGGGGGCCCGCGGGAGTGACCCTGAAAGTTCAACAGCCCTCCCTCGAATGGCGCCCCTAACCGTCCCCCCTGCCCACCCCCGTGCTGCTGCCTCTTGCCGTGTCCCTTCCCTTTGTGTTGTGCACTGAAACCTAACTTCGCTTAGGCGGGCCCCGCGGTTGCCGCCGCAGCCACCGACACGCCGATTTCCTGTGCCCCGCACGGACCAACCGAACGATCTTTTACTTTTCTCTCTTTCTTCGGGATGGTTTCCTCCTCCTCCCCCCCCCCCTCTCTTTTTCTGTGGGCTTTGGTCGCTTTCTCCCTTTCTCAGGGGCTCTCTCCGTTTCTCCCGCAGGCCTGTCTAAGATATCTACAACGACCTGGCTGCCAGCCGGCAGGCAGCCGCGACCGTGTTCTAAGGCTAAAGCGGTCTGTAAGCGCTCAATATTATTGTGCGATTTACTGCACAATATTTTTGCTGTGTGCCCCACACGGTCAATAATTTATATTAATAATGATATTGAATAATGAATATTGCACAATATATTGAGCGTCTAGGGGTTGCTTACAGTCAATATTATTGTGATGTAGGTGTGGAGGGGGCCGTGCTCCTACGGCTCTACGAAGCAGGCGAAGAGGAGGAGCCACTGCGGCTTGCGAGCCGCTAGTTCGACACCCCTGCTTTATCCTATCGATATGGAAGTGATGCCGATGGATTCCTTATGTTTTTCCGATGAGAATCATACAAAATTTCATGTAAATCAGGCTATTACTAACGAAATTAGCTTGAGATTATGGAAATGAATTTTCCATGGAATTTCCTTCATTATTTTTCGAATTACGTCGTTCTTGGTGTCAGTATCATCGGCGAAACATAAGGAATCAATTGGCGTCGTTTTCGCAAAGATCTGATGAGTAATGCGGAAGTCGAAGATTTCTCACCACGGGGTACCAGGCGGCATCTCTTTGACAGGCGCACCGAAAGAATCAACCGGTACCAGTGATAATCAGTAAATTTGCAAAACCAGTTGAAATAAGGTGTATACATTCGAGGTTATTGAATTTGTCTTGAAACGCACTATCAAGTGATGTCTAAAAAAAAATAGTTTCATTTAAAAAACCGGACTTGACCATCGTATCTCTTGAAATAATAAATTTAATAAATTTGCTATAAATTTGCGCCCTCGAACCATGCAATTGCATATAAACAATTTCTTTATCTCCAATACGTTAGGAAATATCCAGCTGTTTACTGTTCCCGCGGACACCCTGTATAATGAAATAAAATATAAAATTTATGTCGGAGAAGGTAACCACTTAAGGGGGGAGCCGAATTTTTTTTCTAAGAAACTGTTAAGCGGATCTTTCCCGAACTTTCAGGGTATTTTAGTTCACATTCAAACAATAAAAAATAATTTTTACGTTACAAAGTGTTCGGTAGAAATGGAGGCTATTGAAGCCTTTAGGAACTCCGACGATAAAGATCTTAGAATCTCAGAAAGCTTCTTCTTGGTGTCACCGTGAGCTTTTCGGAGCTTTGCGAGTTTCATGTTCATGATTTATTAAGCTTCTTCTTGGAAGCTCGGTATGTTTTTCTTGAAGACTTCGTGACCCTCTTCTTGGAAACATTATTAGCTCCTTTTTAGCGAAATTCTGAGCTTCACTTTGAAGATTATATGATCCTGCAAAGGTTTCCAGAAAAGTACAACTAAGTTCATCAAATCTAATCTGATTAATTCTTTCCCCGAAGGCAGATTCTCTTCCACTCACAGTACTTTATAATTGACCAGATCTAGAGCTCCACAATTTCATGCTCTACAAAAATTCGCATTCCTGTAACTCACAAACAAAAATTTTATAAATCAAATGGCGAATACATCAGCCAGTAAAGCTATCTGCTTAAGAGTTCGTAATATATCCATTCTAGTCAACAGAAAAAGTTACAATTTTCTTAGTGTTTTGTTTACTTAATAATTATGACCAGGCAGCTGTCTGCCTTTTAATTTATCCCATAAAAATAGTGCCTCGTAATAATCCTCTACAAAATTAGAGTTCCTTGATTCGTCTTTCACTATTAATTCTGATGAATCCTGCACAGGAACTTGTTTCCTTTAGAATGTAATTTTCTCCTTCATTTGTCCGCGCCGGATACCAGTGGAAGTCGTCCCACCGTGCAATATATTTCAGTACAAGCACACATGCCGTGCGACTTGACGTAACTTCGGAAGTGCAAATTGCAGCGTGGAGGACTTAAGCCCGGATGCGTTGCGTAAGCCGTGTTCAAAGGCTTAAACCTTGACCATAAGACTATCATTGTGCAACTCTGCTCTGTATACATGTTACCGTATCTGCTCGTTTATTTTTTTTCTCTCCCATTCGTCGCGTTTCGAACGCTGTTTGTCTCTTCATTATGTAAAGGCCAATTTTGTGCGTGCTCGTTGTAGATGTAATGCCTGTCATCACGCTCATTCTTCTTCGAGTCTTCTTCCCACAATACGATGACGATTTTACTTGCCACGAATGGTCGAGATTGTCATTCTTGTAGTGCAGTTGAAAGGATAGGAATTTTTAACGTCTAATGTATCCTTGTGGCTTGAAAGGGAAGAAGGGGAAACAAAGGATTCTTTGTGTTGCTAAATTGTGATAAAGTGACAGTAAAATTATCTTTGGATGTAACAAGAAGGGGACTGATAAAAGAGATTGCGCACGTGGTATTTATGGATCTGAATTTTTTTTTAGTTATATAGGTTATTAGTCATATATTATTTTGCATTTGACTAAATGAATATAATACTCTAGTTTTTATTTAATTTCAACGTGACAAATTTATTTGTTTCTGTTCATAAAATTCCCCAGGTTCTACTTTCTAATCAAAATTTGCATTCGTTGTCACTTGAAAAAAAATATATAAAAAAAAAATTTTATGTTAAACGATTTTATTAAAAATGCACTAAAAAGTAAAAAATAATTATTTTCTTGTACTGCAATTTCGATGGTGTTTTGTCACTTTAAATAGGATCGTGGAGCAGGGTATCTCACAACAAATTCATTTCGACGCTTGATGCTGTATTAAATTGATTCATATTCTAATATGAGAAACATCCTACTCCTCGATTTTATTTAAAGTGAAAAAACACCATCGAAATTGCAGTACAAGAAAATAATTATTTTTTAGTTTTTAGTGCAGTTTTAATAAAACCGTTTAACATACATTTTTTTTTATATATTTTTTATTTTCTAGTTTTTAGTGTTTAGGGATTTACATTTCGCAGCTCTGACTTCTTTAGAAATATCTTTTATTTAATTTCAAATCGCGATGCGACTAGCGACCCGAACCAAGCCGCTTTTTGTCGTTTTCGTAAAGAACGCGAGTGGCTGATTTCAAGTCGTTTGGATTTGTGGTTGTGAGTTATATTTATTGATGACTGGGTAATATTTTCACCCGCTCGGGGTTAATTTTTTTTAAAAATATTGTATTGTCATCCAAACTACGCACGCCTGCAAAGTTTTAAGACAATTGGATAGTTGGAAGTGGATTCAATTTGAGTTGCCAGATTTGAACCATACAAACAAACATACAAACAAACATACAAACAAACATACAAACAAACAAACAAAAATACATACAAACAAACATACAAACAAACATACAAACAAACAAACAAAAATACAAACAAACATACATACAAACAAACATACAAACAAACATACAAACAAACAAACATACAAACAAACATACAAACAAACAAAACATACAAACATACAAACAAACAAACATACAAACAAACATACAAACAAACATACATACAAACAAACAAACAGAGGATCGAAGCTGAATAAAATCGTTTAAAAAGAAACAACTCGATAATATCCAACTTCCACCATATACCACTGAAAGCTTCCACCAATTTTTATTAAAAAAATCCTCCACTTTCTATTAAAAGTTGCGCCAATTTCTGTTCAAAAGTTCTTCCCATTTCTATCCAATTTTTACTCAAAAGTTCCACTAGAATCCATTAAAAAACCCCACCAGTTTCAATTAAATAGATCTACTTGCTACCCGTTTCACTGGTTTCGCATTAGAGCTAGCTGTTCGAGCCAAGGACGAGCAAACGCATAATGGCATTCGAAGCTTGAAACAGGATAATCCTTCGAGAGGTTGCACGGGTAACATTGCAGCGATTGCAACTCTGAGCACGCCTCGCGTGTGCTCGAGGTTGCGCTTTCGTGTAGCTTGTTCCCAACGGATATAAGTATCACGCTGGACGAGACGTGTTGGTCAATTAAGTGGGTGGTCCCAAGGCTGTCAAATTAACGATAATTTAATAACACGCTTAGCCTAAAAGCTATTATGAATTTGTCAAGCTACGAGATGCATTCCTACTCGTTCACACGCGTCTCGTTATTTTATTTAAAACCGAGACAGCTTCTGGACACTGGCATTAACCACCTCTCACATGTAACGTTCACTTAGCGTCTAACATTCAGTCGCCTGTTACGGCAGAGAAGAACTTACCTGTTTCCCTTTTATAGTCTGACTCTTCAAAGTTCTTAGCCTGCAATTAATGTTGGAATATTCCACTCACTTATTCACAGTGATTTAGAGGTTTCTTCATATGAATTAGAGATAATAACTGATTTTGAAATCTAGGTGGTATTTTTGGCTTTCCGATTTTTTTCCAAAGAACACGAGAACTGTTATTACATTTTTGCATTGAATAGAACGCTTCTAAAACTTTTCCAAAGGAAAATCAGAATTCTTTCAAAAATATCTCGTGGGAACACCCATGACAAACTTTCAAGGAAAAGCTTTTCTAAAGTTTTCTCAACGAAAAAGAAAACTCATCTAAAATTTCTACAAACTCATTTACAAATTTTTCGAAGAAAAATAGAACTCTCAAATATTTTCAAAGAAATATATAATTCTTCTAAAGCTTTTTCCAAAGAAAGTCAGACCTTTTTTAATTTTTTTTCGTGGATAGACAGAACACTTCTAAAAATATTTTAAGGAAGAGAAGGACTTTCCTAAAGTTTTTTCAAAGAAAAAGGGAATTCTTGAACAATTTTTTCAAAGAAAAATAGAATTTCTCCAAATTTTTTCAAATAAATAAAACAGCACTGTACCTACTTACGATTAGATTATCAAAGAGGGGCCAAGTGTTTCCATGCAACACGTTCGAGTAAAAAAGAGTAGTCAGGAAATGAAATTCACGGATACGATTTCTTCAGGGAGCAAGGCGACCATTGAGCGAGGTCAAGGCGACAGCTGTTGGCCTCTGCCACTTTTATGCCCTTTCTAAATGGTTTTCGTACAGGCGGGAGATGCGCACGCTATTACAGGAAGTCGAACGGAGCCGCAGGAAACCTGTGTTTGCTGTCGGCGTTAAGTCGGACTTGCCTGTGATCGTGGGAAATGCCGCGAGCTGTGGCGAGGATAAAAGGATCAACCACCTGGAGAAAAGTGGAGTAATTCGTGCCTTGGAAGGGATGCGAAAGCCTTCCGTTCGAGAAACGAACGACACGCTACATCGTCCAATAACGTGTTCCGTAAGGGTTGATCCTTTTAGCCTGCTTCATTTATTTTTCGAAACACAGTAGAGCCTTCCGTATCCGAACTAATAGAGAAGCATAAGCGTTCGGATAAAGGAATTTTCGGATAACAGAGCAATCATGTTTCTGATACTATACTCCGTTTATTTAAATAGAGATCAAGAAAATTTACAGTTTGTTGAAATATTTATGAATCCCATATCTTTTTTGCTGCTAAATTACATTAATTATGTCTCTAAAGGATTTAGTTTAGATACATAATTCCGTGTCTCTTAACGTAGAACTCTTCTATAATTTTTTGAAAGGAAAATAGAACCCAACTATGTATGAAATAGTTTTATAGATCTATGCAGAAAAATAGTTACTATTTGGATACGTATATGAGTATCGATTTTTGATAATTGGATCTAAAAAGAAGGAGATGGTGCTATAACTTGATAAAATTAGTTACATACTAGTGGTGGGGAATTAATGACACGTGACTTTTGTATTGGTTTTTTATTTTGTTTTGATTTACTTTGTTCGGTTTAAAATTGAATATTTTTGAACTCACTAGTAAATTGAGAGGAGTTTTAATTCAGTATTATGGGAAGGTGTTTACTTTTTTTTTTAAAGATTTTTTGAGTTTACGACAATATTGTTGGTTGCAATTTTTTTTTAACTTACCCACTGAAGCAAGTCTGCAAGGTGTTAATGCGAATTACATCGCATTATCGGGGGCATCTTAATCATAGTGATTTGATGGTCCTCTTTACTTTCTTCGTGAGGTGCATTCACCAGAGTATGTTTCATCGTCTTTTCGCATTTTGTTGCGAATAATAAGCCCCTTCGTCCCCGTTCTGTCCCTTTAATTTTCTTTTAGCGCCCGTACATTTCCAGCGTTTATCAATGACGAAGCTGCAAATTACAGGTGCTTGTCAAATTTCATCCTCTTTCTCGAGTGCTGCCCCTTTCTTCTGAACAGATGTTCTCCCTGACAGAAATTCCTCGAAATTTCGTTTTATATGACTGCTATCTCTGTTTTATTCATCTCTTTTTCATTGCCTTTAACAATGCGTTCTGAACTTTACCTGTATCTAAAACCTACTTCTCAATTTAAAAAAAATACTCGTTAAATATTCTCAATACATCCTTCCTCAATTTTCAAACCTTTTGGCTACCACTTTTCTTAATTTTCAAATCTCCACTTCACTATTTTCTCGAATAGCGAATTTCTTAAAGCTTTTCAACATCACTCTCCAAGTTTCGAATCTTCATGCCATCATTTCCCCCCAATTTGCAAATTTTTTTCGTTACAACTCTCACATTCCTTCTTATACTCAACTTTAACCTAAATTTAAACTTTTATTCAATTTTCACTTTTGTTCAAATTTAACTTTTATTCAAATTTAACTTTTATTTGAACTTAACTTTTATTCAAATTTATCTTTTATTCAAATTTAACTTTTATTCAAATTTAACTTTTATTCAAATTTAACCTTTATTAAAATTTAACTTTACTTAAATTTCAGCTTCATTCAAAATTCAAGTTTATTCAAACATCACCTTCTTCGAATCCACGAACGTGTTTCCCGTATCCCTTTGTCTTCCGTTGTCAGCTGACGATCTCCGCTAACACGTTACCCATGCTCTTCTTCTACGTACGTACCGTACGTACTTGAAGGCCTCGTCCTTCATACACGAACGCAGACACGTGCCTTCATACGCACCAACATGCGATCAAACGGTTGCAGCGTGAGGAGGTCGAGGGGATAGGTGGTTGCAATCGTTGGCCGGGCGGGGGGGGGAGGGGATGCATTGCCGCATTCTGCGAACGTTACACATGCAACGCGAGTTGCAGCCTCGCCATGCACTCGTTGCAGCGACGCGTAATCAGCGCTTACGTCATCTCAGTGTGTGCCGTTGGCCAGCTCGCGCGCACCATTGCTCTTCCTTTTCGCTTCATTTCACTCCTTTTCCACCCCTGCCTTTCTCTTTAGCCGTCTTCCTCGTTCCCCGCTTGTGCAGGTTCACGCGCGAACGTCCTTTAACGCGCGAGTAAATTCGATCTTCTTTTTCTTTTTGGTTTTCGTTTAGGCGTAACTATGGAGTAATGAGGAGGAAGGAATTCTTTAACGTTGGAGCTTGATTAATGAAACGATGGATGGATAAATTTGTGGCGATTGAAATGGTTGGAAATTGATGTTTAGAATATTTTAGTTGTTAATTAAGGCTTGGTTGGATTTTTTAATAGTTATCACGGATATACCGTTGTCAGGTTATTTAATAATATAAACGATTTTTAATATTTTCATCCTGAAATACTGCATTGCAAGTAGTTTCATTAAATATACTGCATATTTTTAATTAGTTCAGGTTTTAAAGTGTAATTTTTAAGTTTCATGAACACAACTATGTCGACAAAAATGCCAAAGGTTCAAGATTTATATTTGTAAATGCCATATCTAAGGTGCCTAATGCCACACTTAACCCTCTAATAACTTCACTGTTCGCACCCTTCGCCTCACATCAATCCTCTTCACGATCCCCGAAAAATATTCCCTCTCACAAATCTGCATTCAATACCCACACCATCCATCATCTTCATCAGGCCACAGCATTCGTATCCTCCGTCACATCGAACACATACCTACTTCCCCCACCACAGGACCTGCCATCCCTCCCACGCTCAACCACAAAATCCCCAATCAGCAATTTTCCCACAACCTCTGAATACCTCTCAATTTCCCTTTTAATCTCGCGAATACCATCCGATTCATCCCCAGCACGCCTGTCTCTACGCGCATTATTTACGGCCGCGATAATTCTGCGTTGCATAAGGCGCGACGTATCGTGCACGCGGAAGTGGCTAAGCAATAATTAATCGTGAAAAGATAGCATAAATCAGATGCGTGGATTCATGCGGTTGGCGCGTCGGATGGTTTAATGCATTCGTGGCTGGAAAGAAAGGCGGCGCATAACGATAAGCCGTGAGGACCGTGTGGCACTCGCTGCTCTCCGCCGCCCGCGCGATAAGATGCATTTTTGCGGTGGCGGCGCGCGAACCTATTCGCTGCACGGCTCGCCACACGACCGTGTTCCATCGATGCGCCGCGCATACGAGCGCCCCGGGACTTCCGCCCGCGAAGGAAACGATACTGTTAATCCGACGTGTCGTCGCTACCGTCGTGCGAAACATCGTGCACGTGTTTAACCCTTGGAAGGTATCTGGCGTTGCAGCTGAATAATTTATGAATACAAGCCGCTACGGGGCGCGGGTGCTAACCCTTTGCACCACGGGAATGCCTCTCAGGCACACCATTTCGATTGGAGTTGGGTGTTGATATTCTTGGGGTTTGGAGTTGTGGTAAATAAAAAACGAGTTCACTCGTCTTGCTGGGTGAAGTGGTATTTTCTATTGACGAGTTAACTCGTCTTGCTCTGTGAAGTGATACTTTCTATTGACGAGTTAACTCGCCTTCCCAAGCGAAGAGTTATTTTCAAAGGACGAGTTAACACGTCTTGCCCGGTGAAGTGGTATTTTCAAAGAACGAGTTAACTCGTCTTGCTCGGGGAAGTGGTATTTTCAAATGACGAGTTAACTCGTCAACTTCGGGGAAGTGGTATTGTCAATGAACGAGTTAACTCGTCTTGCCCGGCGAAGTGGTATTTTCTATTGACGAATTAACTCGTCTTGCTCTGTGAAGTGATATTTTCTATTGACGAGTTAACTCGTCTTCCCAAGCGAAGTGGAATTTTCTATCGACGAGTTAACTCGTTTTGCCCGGTGAAGTGGTATTTTCAAATGACGAGTTAACTCATCCCTGTAGATTAAAGAGTTAAACGAATTATCAATTTCGAAATCAGCGTACTATGTTATTTTTCTATTTCGTAGTTGCGTGTTTAAATAGTAAGCACAGTATTGACCTCGAAATTTCTGGTAAATTAATGATTGAGGATGTTGCAATGCAAAGGGTTGAAAGTTCTCTGCAAACTCGAAATTCTGGACAATGAACCGAGTTATGAAAGAATTTTATTCTACAATTTTTACTCACTTTCTCGTGGAGAATTATTATGTTTTGTTTGTACCATCAGTTAAGAGATACCCTGCATAGGCGCGACTATGCACGCTGCATGTAGTCGTTAAAGTCGTTAAACGTTAATTGGCAATCAGGACCAGGAGATTGCCACCTGCGCAGACGACCTGGTGCCTTCGTGGCGGGCATACGAATGTTAATCTCTGGGTGGTAACAAATTTGCGATTGCGTCGCTTTAACAGGGATAAGTCAAGGTTTCGTTCGGACTTGACGATTGACGATATGCTTGGACCTTGAAAGCGATACGATTAAGTGTTAATAATTAATGTGGGTAATGTGGACGGTTGGAGGGTTGTCCAAGTATCATTTATTCTCAGGAATGTTCAATCTAATCTGCTTTGACTTTATTTCTTGAGCTTTGAGTTCGTTATAATATCTTTACTGGTTTAATAATGTTAATAGATAAGAACTAACAATAATGATCAAAATAATCTAAAGTATTCAAAAAGGGAAAGTTTCAAAATTAGGAACCATCGAAATAATAAAGTTGTAAAAGGTAATACTCGCTACTCTGTTCTATTTTTTTTTTATATATTTTTAATAATGTTAATAGATTTGTGTAATTTTTAAGATACTTTACTATATTCTGAAAACAATCATTGGAAGGGTAATAAAAGATTTTCGTCATGTACGCTGAGAGTACTATGAAAAATTAAATAACGTAAGTGCCGGTAATAAGGCCCACCTAAGGATCTATAATTTAAAAAAAAAAAAAACTTGTACATATTCCTGAAAACTTTTTTTTTTACAGAAATCTGTGGACATTAAACTATAAATTGTAATATTTGTAACAATATATGAACACAACAAATACGAAAATTAATAGGTTTTTAAAAACCTTGTAAACCAGCTTTGTTTCGTGTAGTGCAGTTAATAAGGCCCACCTATTTAGTATGTACAATTCGTGTAAACAAAGACATCTTCTTCCTCAAGTGTGAGCCCAATACAATCCTCATGTATCCAGGTGAGACGCATGCCACACTGTCGCATATCACTCTTGAATGCAGTTCTGCATAATTTGCAAAACCAATGGACTCTTGTTCACACAATCTTGTCTTTTTTCTTCTGGTTGAAGTGACACGTGCTTTGGAGCTCTTCTCAATATCTTTCCTGCTTTGGAAGGGATATTTACTTAGTTACTTCCTGAGCCTTAAAGTCCACTTAATATTTTGGTGGGCCTTATTATCTGTTTCGTCACTGCCTCATTGACGAGGTTAGGTATATGTCAAGCGTGCACTTTACAAAATCATCAATTTTCTGGGAATATGTTGCCAACATATGTACTTATACATACCTATAGTTGTACAGTAATTGGATAATCAGTACTCCCAATACAAAGCCAAGAAACCGACGTAATTCTTACAATTGTAGCAACGCTAATTGCCGGCGAAACATTTCTTGAATTTACAGCCGACAAATGTTATATTAATCGCGGGCAAACTCTTCGAATGACATTTTCGTATGTAATAAAAACAATAAATGACACTACCAGTATTGTTGATTGACCTACCAAGGATAAATATGACAGGTGGGCCTTATTACCCGCAGTTACCTTAAATTTATTAGACAAACAAAATAAACTCGTACATGTTGGAGAGGGAAAGTACGACCCTTTCACACGAAACTGTCTCTGCAATATCTGAAAGAAACCAATCGCGAGCCAAATGTGCCTGATATGAAAATGCTTTTGCCACGAACATAGAATCAAAATTCCAAATCGGTTGAATCTGTAACTTCTATAAAATCCTAGTGACCAATTTGAAGAAGCATGAGTGGCTTAACGCTCAAAATTGTATATCCACCGTATTACAACCAAACCTACACTTCACTGTTTCAAATGACTACCCTTAGAATACGAAGCTTCAAAAACAAAAAAATTCAATTTTTTAACCGTCGTAGTGCCCCCCCCCCCCCCCCGTTCATTGCTTCCGAAACACTCTCCGATGAAGTAGGTAACTCACCAGTGTCGTTGAGACTGCTGAAACTCATGAAGCCAGGGCCGTTATTACCGCGCTATCAGTCGTGACAGGCGATTATGCAGAAACCGTCGGCGTCCCGACAAACGACGAGCAATAATACGTTCTGTAACACGGCTGCTCGCGGGTATTATTAATAGTCACGAGCGAAACGAGTTTAATGTCACGTGCTCTGCGTTAGCACGTGCGTGCCATTTTTACGCGTCCACAGAACCCGACGCAGTAATCTCATTCTGGCGAACGACAATTATTTTTTCACGGGCTCGCTATAAATAAAGGCGACGGGCCGGTACTTTTTAGCGTCGCCCTTGTGCGTCACTCGACGCTTATCATGGCTTCAAGCGACTGTCGAGATCGATTTTCAGCAAATTAGAGCCACGTGAGACATTTTTGTGGCTCACCATTGGTATTTTGGAAGCATTTGCACATTATCAGCATTTTGCAATTTTTTTAAAATTGTGCATCTCTTCTGAAGGTTTCGCGTGAAATAGGCTTAAGGTCTTTGGTAACTCTTTGCGCGTCATGTTTTAAGTTGGTGCTACATATTGGTCGTGTTAAGTTTTGTACAGATTTATTATTCGAAGCTTCGTTAAATAATTTTTTTTGGGCACAGGTTTGCTTGATTGTGTTTTAAGCTACGTAATTTCTGTATTTATCAGTTAGTTACGTTTGTGAACACTATCAACTGGTATATGTAACAAAGTATGCGAATAGTGCTATTTTACAGAAAGAATTGCAATAGTATTAGCAATATTTATAAATATTACAAGTATTTACAAATATTACAATATTGTATAACATGTACAAATATTACAATATTGTATAACATGTACAAATATTACAATATTTACAGTTAGTTCAAATATAAACCCAAGTAGAAAATGTTAATCAAGTGCATCTACTCTTAACAAATAGTCAAAATCATTTCTCCCAAAAACGGGACTTCGTAAAGAAATAAATTTGTTCTACAGTTTCGATTTCATTTTTTATATAAAATCGTGGATCTACCAACTGCACAGGCCAGCAGCTGCGAGAGCCTCAGTGTAATTCGTGCATCTTCGTTTCCTTCGACTTTGCATTAATTTATATAATGTCTTCATTACACCTACCCGCAGTTTTTGCATTTTCTCGTTGTTCTTGCATTACGCATACGCAGAGTCCGCGCTCGTGGGCTTAACTCGCGCAATAAACCTTGAACGCGATGGGCCCGCAGCGTGTGCGGCAGTTAAACGCACTTCCGACGGCGCACGCGTACCGCCGGAAGTCGATTTATTGTTGCGTTTTGCCGTGGCCGGTTCTTCGTTTCCGACCACCTTTCATCGGGCACACTTGCAACGACGTGAATCGATACCGCTTTCTCCCCTTCGGCTTGGCAAACTTGAAATATTATTCACCTTTTACGGTGGAAATTCTGGCAAACATTTGAGTACCCCGACCGCTATAGTAACAGGGTGGGGCACCCCAAACACAGTGTACTTGCGTACTTCCATCATGGTTATGGAAAAAATAATAGGATATAAAATTGATAGGACTAGGAAGGGGAATGTGAACTTCAGGGCCCATTTTTCTTTAAATGCTACTATCTAAGCTCGAGTACCTCAATTAATATATTTAGAAACAGAGTGGATGTATAGAAAATGTGCAACTTGAACTTAATAAAATATTAAGAATTAAGATTGATCAAGTTAACCCGACAGTGTACACGTAAATTTAAATTACACCATAGCACATGTTGGGCCTCACAGGCCCATATTCCCAAATCTAGAAATGCATGGATATTTTGAGAGGAAAAAAAAAGGAATCTGTTTCACGTAATCTATTACACTGAAGCTTCATTAACAAAAATATTTAATAACAAAATAAAATACTGAACAGGTATCTCTTTAACACTAAGAGTCATCGTTATATGAATCCCTTTCAATATCATGAGAACTGTTCAGTTGGGCCTGTCAGGCACCACGTGTGCACTGGAGCGTTAAGAGGGAAAATGTGGCGATGGAATCATTTTCTGAAACTCTAACGTCCAATATGTCAGGGGTGCACTGTTTCTTGAATCGAGCACCTGAGTCTACATATTTTAATAAATGTATATTTACAACACATTGAAGGCCCCAAAAAAATGCACCCTCGAGTACCTCTTATTATTGCATCTGAGATTACGAAAAGGTAGGAGGAATCAAAATCCACCAGGTTAACGAGAAAACTCGTTAATGGAACCAAAGAGTAGCTACGATCCATCCAAGTCACACCAACCACACTGTATATTATTCAATCATTTACTCCACGCTGTTCCAAAGCAGCATCCCCATTCCAATCCTGCCACGATTCACGCCCCAACTCGTTCGAGCTCCTTCGCATCCCATCGTTCTGTTTAAGGGGTAGTTTCATTCGCAAGGGCGAAAAAGATTATTCGTTAGGATTTTTTTTCTGGACAAATATACGTGCAATCAAAATAATCTTTTGGTATATTGTTACGGGGTGTTCAGTGTATTGTTCAATATTTTTTTAGACATAAAATAAATGTTCCCTATAAAGATATAATATACGTTCTACAATGATCTGTGCGAAGATGTCCTTTGTTGGTGAAACGAATATCTGGAAAACGAGTTGATCTGACATTTTATTGTTTAATAGCGTTATGTTCGATGCTGTTACTAAAATCAACTAAAAAATGTGAAATACTTTTTTCTTATTAACAAAACCGTCCAGAATTTCTGTACGCATTCCGATTTTTCAGCGAATAAAATTGATCTTAGTAACAGCACTGGGCATAACCCTATTAAACAATAAAATGTCAAGATATTAATTACAGATCGGCTCGTTACCCTGATATTAGTGTACCAACGAGGGGCGTTTTCATACAAACAATCATAGAACTTGTATTATATCTTCGCAGGGACCATTTACTTTATGTCTAAAAAAATATTAAACAATACACTGAACACCCCATAACAATTTACCAAAATATTATTTTGATTGCACGTATACTTGTACATAAAAAAATTCCTAAATAAAACCCTATCTTCCGTGCTTGCGAATGAGACTACCCCCTTAATCGACGATCTCACTCCCGCCTGTCCAGCGATCGTTCTCTGCGCCGCGGGCGTGTGTCGTCTGAAAAGTGCGTTGCAAGTGTCGCAACTGGCGGGCGAAATCCTTGTGCGTCGTCGAGCAAGGGTTGGGGGGTGCAAGGGGTACAAGCCCGTGCAGGGGCCAGACAATAAATGAGTAATGCTCTGTTTCGATTGAATAACGAGGGTCGACGAGCATCGTCGTGCGTAGGTTTCGAGGGGGTCCCAACCCCCTCCACGCCCAGCAACCCTCGGTGCCCGCACGTTTATTGCGCGCGCTCTCGTCGATGATTTTCGTGGAAACGATTTTCTTCTCCTCTGTTCTCTTTTTTTTTCTTTTTTCGTCTTCCACTACGCCTCGATTTCGCGAGCATGTATTATGCACGCGAGTAAACGGCCGTATCGATTGGGCTGCACGCAACCGCCAACGCTGTATGTAATATGTATGTACCGCGTGCAGTTCCTGTTACAAGAGTTAGAACAGAGCGCGCGGTGTCGGCCTACACGCGCTCGCACCAATAAAGATCGTGTTACAGCTGTCAAAACAAGTATGCGTGGGCCTCTCGAAGCGTTTCGCTTGACGCCCACGATTTTTGCGGAAATCGGAGCGGAAAGGGGCGAGTTCTGGGGAAATTGGTTGTAATGGAGATCGTATGCTTCGTTGTTTTTTTTTTTTCTCTCAATCTGTGGGGTGCTTGTGATAGGAACAACGGACCTTTATTGCGGCAGGAGGTAATAATATAAGTGTGAATAGGTACTGTGCGGAAATGAGGCACTGCAATGTGCTGGTATCGGTCTAATCTTATCTGTAGGTGTAACGGAGTTGCTTGGGGTGGTTGATAAAAAGAGTGTTCGCGAAGGAATATTAACCCTCGGTTGTCACACCTATTTTTTCGAACGTAGTTGTCACGCTGGGTTTTCAATCAGCTTTTGTTTAAAAGCTATCTGTTAAATTAAGTCGCAAAAATTCGGAGATAAAGTTTGAACATTGCTGATTATATGTTCATCGTTGGAAATTAACATTTAAAGCAGGGTTCGAAAGAGTCCTGGAACCGTTCAATAGGTTCTGTTTAAAATCTGGACCGTGCAGCTTTTTTAAAAATGTTCTCACATTATAAGTTTCCATGAGAACCGATAAAGTAAAAGTTCTTCTAAATTAAAGTTTTAGTTGGAATGAACTTTATAAAAAATAAAAATAAAATAATTTCTATAACAGGAACAGATATATTTTGTTCATCAATATTGAAAAAGTTCTCAATCGTTGTAGCAAATACTGAATACTACTTAATGATTAGTACTACAACAATAATAAATAATTATTGCAGTTAAATTAATGATTCTGAATGTGTTATTTATTTGTAATATTTACCTACGTAGAAAATTTCTACGCAGATATTATAGAATTTTTATGTATTTTGGATCGTGTATGTTATAAAAAAAATGTTATTTAGGTATTATTCATGACAAGTTCTCTTTTCTGTTCAATATTTCTTATGAAACTATTAATTACTTATGTTATGATTTTCATACCTTTTATTAAATAAACATGAAGAATATGATATTATATTGTTAAATAAAACTAGTACCTAATAGTTTAATACTTTTCCTTATCATATGGAACCTTTTTTAATAAATGTCCTAATATAAATGTTTTCATGGAACTTTTATTGTATAGGTTCTAAAATATCTGTCCCATGAAAACACTTTCTAAAGAAGTTCCTGAGGATAATATTTCTTTCAATAAAAATTCCACAGGAACAGATATTTTCTTAAATGAAACATATAAGTTCTAACAGAATTTTTTTAAAAATACAAGTTCCAGAACTTTTTCGATCCCTGATTTAAAGTATCATCATTTTCCATAATGCGTCACAGATATTTTGCCTGAAAGTCAAATTGTGGATCATTTTGACCCAGTGTGACAACTGAGCGTTAAATAAAATTTGTGATTGGACTACAAATGAATAACCATCAGTTGGTGACGTGTCGTCAAAATATCTCCGCACGTCAAACGTGACTGTATATTGACAGTGAGGACGGGACTGTTCTTCTTTTTATTGGATATTTTTTATTATAAAAAGTTATATTGCATTTGGAAAATATAATATAATAAAATCACATAATAAACAGAAAATTACACAATTAAACTAATTATATAAATGAAATAAGTCTCTATGTCAAATTGGCATCACGTCACCATTAGTAATAATAAAAACTGATGTCACCGGTTAAAAGTTAACTCTCTGTAACCGAAATTTTTTAGGACATTAGGAGACATTAAATATTGTATATAAATTAATAGGTACATTTCAATTTCGTTTCATTAATATTTTATTGTAAAACGATGGTTTGTGTTTCCTCTCTTACAATAAGCTGAATATTTCACATGACGTTGGAGAAGGTCAAGAACTCACCCCAGTTATTTCTGAACGGTTAAACAAATCACAGTGACACCAATTCTCCCAAAACTTTTATCCCCACATTAATTTGTAATACACAATCCATGTTTCCACGAAAAACTACGCTCGAAAGGGAACGAATCAAAGGATACGCCATCCTTCCCTTCATTTCCCTACCTCTCCCGTGTTTAGTGGGCTGGGCTATGTGTACCCACTTGAAATTTTTAAGTAGCCATCGGGAGAATTAATTAATGCCATTAGCGGGTTCTCACAAATACGCGATTCCAGTGGTAATTGGCGCGATCTCGCTGCTGCGCTCTTCGGGATCGCGTAATAATCATCCTCGCGTTAGTCGAGGAGGCGTGCTAGAGCGGAATTAAGACGAGGCGTGGCTGCAAAGCGGGTTTAAATAAAATACTTTGTGTCTGGATGACAAATTAATCGTGTCTGGGGATTTGATGCTTGTCGCCTCAGGATTACCTCGTTATCTCGTTTCATATTATTTCAGTTCCAATTCTCTGACGTTAGGGGTGGGTGTAGCAGTTTAATGCCCATATATGGTTTAATAGTATTTTTGTATTTTTTTTTTATCTTTCATATTCCGTGGGTATTGAATCCTCGTGGCTCAATATAATATCATTCTTTATTATATTTGAACTTGGTTTTGTTCTTTCATTTATTTAATCAGCGGAGATTGCCAGTCAGTTTCACGTTTCATCTCTTGCATGTACGTTGGTGTTTTAATTCATGAATCTCTTACTTTCGGGTGGGTGTGTGACTTGTATGATTCGTACGCTTCACGCTGTGTGGCTCTCGTCGAATCTGCGGACGTAGATTTGAATTGGAAATATGAAAAAGGGTTGTTGGATTTGGAGAGTGGAATTAATAGTTGCTCGCGGAGGTTTTAATTTGTATCGGAATTATGTATTTTTATTGCACACGTGTTAGGGTGAGATTCGTGGAGGAATTTAACGAGCTATACACATAAAGTGCACTTTTTATCTCATCGGTTCCCATTCATTCAAGTATTCGCGAGCAATAACGTCAAAGAATGTTGATGTTCAATATTATACTTCCCCGTTGAAATTAAATAACGTCTACGTGAACAGTATTTGGACACCCCAATGGCTTGGAAAATAATTCCGAAATACTCTATCAATATGCCGTTTGTAAAAAATAATTCTTTTTTAATACGACACATCCGAACGATATTACAGCGCTTCTCGCAAACGCTGCTAGTTATTTCTGTACAAGAATAATCACATCAGCCTAGACTTCATTCGAGTAGTCCGCATTTATTAACTCTTTAAATCCGGGGAATTTCAAAATAAAAATTTTCAAAACAATTGTTTCGCATAAATATTTATTAATTGCATGTAACGCTAATTTACGTCGTCCGGATTCAAAGGGTTAACAAACTAATTATCCTAAATAGACAAATATTAATATCCTCGACAACTTAAGGGGGTATACAACTATTGAACGACTGAAATCGACGGTTTCTTGTCGGTTGGATAGCTTAGATTCCAAATAATCACCATACCGGCATTTTTTACAGTTCTTTATGTACGCTTTTACAAGTGTGTAAAATAAAAAAATTGTCAGAATGTTGATAATTATTCAAGTTATTTGACGCCAAAGATAGTCCCGCGTAGCGCGCAGCTGTAATTGGTGTACATGGTCCCAGGTGAACCAATCATCTACAACCAAAGTGCTTTGGGATAATTAGTTTCCACACTAATAATTATCGTGTGGAACTTTGCTGGCGAATTTAATAAAAAATTGTAAGAGTTACACACGAATCAATTTTTTCCCACATTTTTATGGAAAAAATTGTCTTTAATCAGTTATAAAATGTGTTTACAAACATCCAATGTTGACGCGGAAATTCCACACGATAGAGAAAGGAGTTCTACAGCGCCAGTTAAAATTTTAAATGAAACTATTCGCTCGTTCAAGAGTTATGATGTAAACCGTGTTTGAAAATGTAGTTTCGAGATAACCTGCTTCAAAGTTAAGTCCCATACGCCAATACCGCTCTGCGAGGCCGTTTCTCGACGGTGCACTCATTTACGTTCAGCGGTATAATTTCCGTAATTATTCGAATTTCCTCACAATAAATTGTTGTAAATGTTCACAAAGCCTAGCACTTTCAGAATTAATAATAATAAAAAAAATCGATTTTTCGAGATTTCAATAATCCTATAACCGCTTAAGGAAAGAAAATTCCACAAATTTTCCTGTATCTTTGAATCCAAACCACCCTTCAATCTTTCACTCCCAAAACATATTCCGCACCGTGCACACAGAAACACCCGTTCCAACCTCCTCAAACCTGCCAAAAATCCACAACGGATCCCAAGAAACCAATACCCTCCAAATATTCCACACACGACACATCATTCACCACCAGAAATCCCGTATCACCCCCCTGGCTGCACACCACCTCCCCAGTAACCACGCCATAACGAGTTTCCACCCGCGAAATAAGGACGAAAAAATTTAATAAAATTCCCCCGTTTCGTTAACATCTACATACATGCATACAGATGATCCTGGGGGCGAATTGAAGCGCCCAGATAATCCAGGCGCCCGCCCTCTCTATCTGCGCGCCGCGATCGTGGAAGAAGGAAGCTCCAACGAGGGGAATAGGGAGCGGTGGGGGGGGGGAAGGGGTGGCAGTCCCTGTATGAGCGTTCAGACACTAGGGGGTCGGAAAAAGAAGGGTGTAACGTGCACTCACCCCCCGTTCCTCTTCCCTCTATGTACTCAGACTACCCTCTTGGCCGGCAACCCCTTCCTTCCAAAACTGGCGGCCTGAAAAAGAGGCGCTGAAGGGGCTGGATATTCGAACTTGGCAGATGCTAAGGGGAAGAAGGGGGGCTGTGGCTCTGGATCGAACCCCAACCGATTAACGACTCCCTTCCGCTGTTTCCCTCCTTTGTGCCTCCCCTGCTGCAGACACACACGAGCACGGAACATCCGTATGCCGACGACGTTTAAACGACGCTCAGGAAGTAGCCGCATTATTTGTCTAATTGATCTCGAGACGTCTTTAATGGGACGCTGAGCGACGTGGGAACTGGGGAGGGGCAGGGGGTTGATTTTGGTACGGGCGCCTGGGCTCCTTGGGCGACGTGGAGGACGTGCTTGAACCCTTTATCAGCTAAGACTGTATTATTTTTTTCTTCTGTTTGTTGAGTGGGACTGTCGAATGGGAGAGGAATTATCCGGGGGGAGGGGATAGGTGGTTTGGAGAGGGGTGGTTCTTGGTGAAGAAATAATTTCAAGAGGTAGAATAATGTTTCTAAGGGAGGAATGTTGAAAGTTTTTGAGTATGAACCTACTGGAGCTGAAGGTGGTAGCAAATGTCGTGAGATCCTTTGTTTTGGTTTGTATGTGGAAATGGTATGGGCAGAATTGAGGACCTTGCAGCAAGAGGGGTGCAGCTCCATTTTTGACAGTTTTTGAGTTATGATTTGTAATGCATGTAAAAAAAATTCTACATCGTTTGGTGCACGTTTGATGCAAATTCGAAATTTTGAGTCTGCATACTGTTTTGCGCAATACGAATGCTCCAGATTTGAAAAAATTGCTAAAAAGAAATGAAACTTATCAACTCAGTAACTACTAATTATTGTGTGAAAATATATATTTTTCAATTAGTGTTCTCTTTTTAATATTAAGTAAAAGCAATAATTTTATAAACAGTTTCAAAGTCCTCAATTTATTGGTGTAAACGAAAATGTGAACTGTTGGCATTGGTTATTTTGAGTATTATTCATTTCAGTATTTCTTACAAAATTTTTAATTAGCCGACCTGTATACCTAAAATTCTTCAACTCTTTTCTCTACATTTTCATGCATTCTCCATACATCCGTAACACCAAGAGTTACGATGTATGGAGGGTTCAAAAGCCAATCAGTGTAAGTCCATTAGCATTCAGACCGATATAAATGAGGTTTTTACAGACTTTTATTATAAGATAACATATACTTAAACGAACTTAACTGCGAGTGAAACAAAAGAAAATCGTCATGGTTTTTTAAAAGAAATCAGATTAGATAAAAAATCATGACTTATGTCAAACGACTACTGAAAAATTGGAATAAGTCCTCGTTATTCTCTAACTCGACCTCACTATTTACAGCAAATTCCGAAGTATCTTAAAAATATACATTAATATTACCACAAATGTAATATTTATATTCAAAATACACGTTAATAAACGTGCGTATATAATTATGTCAAATTCTTTTGAAATTTTTATTTCACTTATCATCATCACAATCAGATAAACTTTGTTCATTATCATGCAAATATTCTGATTCACTATCAGAAAGAGGATGATTTTCTGATAACAAAGAATGCGTATTTTACAATTATTTTTTAAATACCAAGCAACAAACCATAAAGTTAACGCGACATTGAAGTAATTTAAACTGATTGTTCCGTCATCTATTGCTTACGTATGAAAGCAGTGAGTTAATTGATTCATCAACTGAAATTATCAACAATGAAAAGGATTTTGCACTACAGAATTCATTTTCAGGAACAGTTGGACTTACACTGATTGTCTTCTGAACCCTCCATATAAAGCCTACTAACAAGATCTCCGACATTCCAATTTCAATCACTTAATTTCTCAAATTAATTCCATTGCAATGGAACCAAAATTAGTGCACTTTTGAATAAAAACACCAACTGCATAGGTAATCACCACACAAATTGAAATAAAACTAATTGATCCACTTCAGTTGAAGGAGATACTAGATAACAATTCTACCACCACGGATGTTATTATAAATTTTTACAACTACATCAAACTTAAGGGGTCTACATAATGTGGCGGCCTAAATATAAGCCAATATTAGTGCCATTTTTAACGAGAAAACATTAAATTATATTAATTAAAAACTGTATGCCTATATTTCTACATATTTCGAAATTTTAAAGGAAATTTAATTAAAACTACTATAACACACCCAAACGTTTTAATTTAGTTTTCTCATCGAGCACTGACGCATTCCAATCGTTGAATATGCATCCAATAAACGAACAAAATGCCGAGTAATTGACACTGCAGTGGTGAGAAATCCCCCAAGAGCAGTCCCCTCGATAGCGAAACGTATCGAATGCACAGATCGTTGAGCACCTCGTGGCACCAATCGGCACAGTAGCCAAGTTGTTCCACGGGTAAGAAGTTTCGCCGTGTAATTGATCTCGCGAGAGCATTCCTCTGTCTATTTAGAGAAAGAAGACCGAGAACAGCTCCGTAACCTTGCCGAGCTCTCCACTTTCAGTGTCGTGGAGATCGCACTATCGGGTCCTGTATGGTTGCTAATTACGCAACTAGTTGACGCGCGTTTCTCGCGACCGAGACGATGATCCCGGTGGCCGATGGCCACGCGAAAAGTGGCACGCACGGAATAAAGTGGGCGAGGGCCCTCGAGGATTCCAAGGGACTGTTTTTCGAGTTGCGTCTTGCCGGCGCGCTGCACGAGATCCTAGTGACATGGAAACGCTTTTTGCGCTGGTTGCCACGTAAATACCTCGAGCAGTACTTTCGCCGAGTTACTTCCAATAACCGAGTACTTGGCTGAAAGGTGCCGTGCCAGTACGTAGAGGGCCGAAAAGAGGCTGAAACGAGTTGACATTCTTTCATGGCCACCCTTGAAGGGGCTTTCAGCGGAGGCTTCGGAGGAAAGGCAAATATCTGGGAGAAGGCTAATGGTACTCGACGGTCGTGTTTACCGATGGCACTGGCAGTGGTAATTGCAGTTTTCTCCTGCCATGTTCGCTTTAAACGATGATTGTTTGATACGGAGTTCAAGATGGCGATGTATCGGTGAGATGTGCTTGGGTAGTTAGAGATTGGCTGAGGGGGATGTTTATTGAAGTTCTGAGAAAGCTTTCCGTGGTTGTGACCATCTGTGGGTGAATATAGTTAATTGTGACTGCAGTTGTTAAGAATCGCATTCATCTGGGCTGCAATTCACTGGAGGGGCACTCATTCACAAGTGCATTCGCCTAGAACTATAATTAGCTGGAATTTTAGTCACTTACAGCTGCATTCAGCTAGAGACGTGTTTATTTAGAATCGCATTGATCTGGGAGCGCGCTCATCTAGAACTGCATTCAACTAGAACTAAATGCAATTAATTGAAAGCTTCCTCGTCGAAAACTGCATTCAGCTGGAATCCTGTTCATCCAGAGAACCAGTAATTGGAGCTGCACTCATTTGCAAGTGGGGGTTCATCTAGGATTATGATTAACTAAAATTTCGTTCATTCACAAGTGCATTCAGCTAGAGGCGTGTTTATTTAGAGTCGCATTCATCTAGAGTTGCTTTCGTATGAAATTGCATTCACCTAAAACAGCTGTATTGGTGCAGAATTGCATTGATCTAGAATTACATTCACGTAGGATTGTAATTAATTAGAAATACGTTCATCTAGATATAAATCACTTTAAGGGGTTACACCACTTTGGATTCTAAAAATAGCAGCTATCTTTGAGATATTTTTTTTTTTTTGAGAAAATGATAAAGAAACTTCTAAAATCTATAGCTAAGCATTTATTATACAACTACTGAAGTCCACGATTTTTTTTGTCTAAACGAAACAGTTGGACCTAGAGCAATAAACCCAACATTTTAATTTTTTGCGCGATATTTACTAAAGAAATATGTAGGGATTTTTTAAAGTATGATTTTTTGTGAAAATGAAGAACATATGAAAAAAAGATGTCATTTTTACCTAAGAATTCAGGATAAAAGTGTCCGTAGCAAGATTAGATCTTAATAGTAGATATCATGTAGAATTGTATCAATGTATCAAATTTTATCAATACATATCATGTAGTTTGCACACCAAATTGGCGCGCTGGAAAAAAAATAAATTTACTTGGACCGGTCACATCGATGCCATTTTGTTTGAAGGAGAGAAACAATTTTTTTTCGTGTACTTCAACAGTTGTACAATAAATGCTTACAAGCGAACATCTCGAACCCGGAAATTCAGAAAGATCTAAAATTTTGTGAACATGTAAGGAATTTCGTCCTGATTACAACGCAATTTTTGTTTGCTGCCCAAATTCACTCTAAGGAGGTGAAATTGACCCTTGAAAATCCGGTTATTTTCCCATTTTGTGTTACAACTCGTGAACTGTAAAATAATTTTTTTTACCAAATAGATTTAATTAAAAGAAGTAAATTTTGTCTTGAAACTTTTTTTCTATCTCTTACAGTTCGTACGTTGTAACACAAAATCAGAAAATAGCCGAATTTTCAAGGGTTAATTTTACCCCTTTCGAGTGAATTTGGGCAGCAAACAAAAATTGCGTTGTAATCAGGAGGAAATCCCCTACATATTCACAAAGTTTCAGAACGTTTTGAATTTTCGGGTTCGGGATCTTCCCTTGTTAGTTATATGTTTCTCAGTTTCTTTATCATTTTCAAGAAGTAAATTAAAGATACCTGCTATTTTTAGAATCCAAAGTGGTGTACCCCTTAATGAGTAGGTAAACCGTAATTTTGATCCAAAATCTATTTCAATCTACATTACACACGTTAAACAGGACCATATAATGCATCCCTCAATACTTAAAAAAAAATAACTTCAATTGTTTTCTCAAACAAGAATCAGTCATTTCCGCATGGCAATTTATTTTCCAAAACGAACATCCCCCACTTCCATCACCAAAACAAAAAATCATCATTCCCATCAAGAAAATATTCCACCAACAAAAACCACTGTTATCACCCAAAACTCCCATAAAAAAGAAAATCTATCCGCCAATATTCTACAATATATCCCTTGAATTTTCCCCGTTGCTCTATCTTTCCCCATACTTTCCTCTAAAATGATGGTGTTTTTCACTGGCGCGCAAACCTTCGCTCATGAAAAATCGTTTTCACGACGGGGTGGAACGGGAGCGAAGAAAATTGCCGTCGAAGGGATGGAAATCAGTTACAAAAGAATTATTCGACCTGCGTTTGCCTTTCTGTATGCGCGCGGGTACAATGCTCCTGGAAACATGTGCGTTTATCGAACGGGCCGCTTCCATGCTGGGTTATTTTTGTGTGCGCCGACGGCTTTCAGTTCGATCGGAATTGTTACCGGCCCTTTTCCCCACACTATGCACGTACCCCAGGTGCCTGGCTTTTACGGAAAGCTTTCGTTCTCACTGGCGCATACCGGCGTGCTCTTCCCTCCACGGTTACAGGTCCACGTGACGGCGATGAACGATGTCGTTTGATTCGTAGTCTGTGCAGGAACGACGCTCGTCGAGGTTTTTTTTTTGTGGGTGGGGGAAACGCGAATTTTCTTTTCGATAGAATTTCCTACTGTTTGGAAGAGAACGAGGGATTTGTTTAGAAGGGTTTGTATTGTTTTCTGGTTTCAGTTTTTTATTTTTGTGCTTGGGATATGTATACATTTAGATTAGACTGTGAGTAGGTGAAGGAGGATTTAAATTCATAGTGGAATGCGATTTTAAGGGGATCGTGGGTTTTATAGTGTTTCTCCTAATTCATATTTTCTTCTTTTTTCTTTTTTTTTTCTTTCTTTTTTTTTGGACGAAGGTTAAGATATGCAATTGTGGGAAGGAGAGTTAATTCGTCTTTGAAATGAAATTTAGAAAATGTGAATTTTCTTTTCGATGAGATTCCCAAGTTCTTGGGAGGGGAATTTGTTTAGAACGAAGGTTTTGGAAGGGGTTTGTCGCTGTATCTTCTCTTTTCTCATTTCATTTTCTTTATTCTTGTGTTTGGGATTTAGATCTGTGTTTTAATAATTTAAATTTTTGTATGTTACAGGTAAGTGCATCATCGCCTTGCTGCACAAGTTAAATTATTCTGCTGAACCAAGTGAGTGAACAAAGCCTCATAAAAATTCATCTTCTGCACATGATAAACTATTCTTTCTTCATTGTTCCTAAATAGGTTGCCCATTTAAAAGAGTGAACCCAAGAAAGTTAATTTTCCCCTGGTTAGATACATCTAGATTCTTTTAAGGGGTCTTTCCACTGTTGTAACGCTCTAAAAAATTACCGTTGTTTGGAACTTTTTTGTCATGAAAAGAATCTATTTACTAAATTTAAGTTTTTCCTATTTATTAATACGTGTTTTGAGAATACAAAAAAATCGTATTTTTTTTTTTTTTAATGAAACCACCTTTCTCCAAAATAGGTGGGTGTAATATACGCTGTAAAAAAGACTCCTCGATTGCGCAATTAATTTTGGAGAAACCATGTGTCTGAAACAAAAAAACCAAAACGATTTGTAATCCGTATGACTGTCGCTATATCCCGAACTAGATTTAATTGGATTGATGAAGAATTAACAGAATAGTGGACGTCCAAAGTTGAAATATCGAAATTAGCTAATTTTTTTAATCATTTTGCGACGCAAAATTTGAGAAAAGCAACGAAAATGTATGATTCTAGTTGGGTGGATCGCGGAATCGAGGCGCTTTTTCCTTCAAAGCACATAGTACACCCGCCCATTCCGGTGCACATTGGTACATAATGACATTTTTTGTTCAAATCACCCTACAGATCATAATTTTTCAGAAAAACTTGACGATTTTTATTTTAAATCCTTCGCAATTAAATTCTCTATCGATCTGTCCAGCCGGAATTTTAAATTTCGTGCCTGATTATTTTATATTTAGCGAAATATACAGCACTTTTAGGAGATCAGTATCTGTGGGCTTTTTTGACCGCCGGTTCCGAATTTAAAGGCAGATTTTCGAAATTGAAGATGACGAATCCAATATGTTGAATATAGTTGACTTTTCTGACTCAATATTTTTAGACACGTATATAAAAAAAAACAGAGATTTGCTTTCAGAAGCACAAATCCTATTCCTCAAACAAGATTGCACATAATAAAATCGGATTTCTAAAGGCAACTGGGACAAAACGTTAAGTGAATCAGACTTTCTAAAAGTATCAAACATTAAAAATCTTGCTCATCAATATTGATTCGGAAAAGTCAACTATAAGTACACAGACGAACAGGCTTAAATATGCAAAATCACGTACACATTTATGAGATGCCTAAAAATTTGTAAAAATACGAATGTCGATCCGCCATTTTAAATTTTACAATTTGATGTACAGTATTAGATTTGTGATACAAATAAAAAATGTGATCTTTATAATAATTACCTCATATTCGTAATCAGCGTCCAGAAAATCTAGACGCACTATGTTTCTCCCGAATAAGCTCATTTTCTGAAATTTTGCTTCAACATATTGTATTCGCCATTTTCAATTTCGGAAATCTTACTTTAAATTCGAAACCGGCGGCCAAAAGAGCCCACAGATATTGACCTTCTAAAAGTGCTGTACAATTCGCAAAATATAAAAAAATCAGCAACGATATTCAAAATTTCGGCCAGACAGAACGATAGAGAATTTAATTGCGAAGAATTTAAAAAAAGATCGTCAAGTTTTCTACAAAATTACGACCTGTAGGGTGATTTTAACAAAAAATGTCATTATGTACCACTGTGCGACGAAAGGGAGCATTAAAAAAATATGGCACAAATCCCTTTGCATCCCCAAAACACGCATTAAGGAAAAAAAACCTCAACCCAGCAAAACCATTCTTTTTGTGACAGAAAACAGTTCTAAGGAACGGCAATTCCCTAGGGCGTTGCAGTGGAATGACCCCTTAATATCCAAAAATAATTACCCGAAGAAGAAAAGGGACATCCAAGACCTTTAATAGGTCAGTCCACGTCCCTTAAAAAGTAGAACCCTCAAAATACGTCCATACACTACTCCCCCAAAAAGCAACAAATTATCCCCCACACCTCGACACTACCGAATCCAAACTACCCAAAAAATTTCCCCGTCCCCCCAAGCAGCCCTTTGGAACCTCTCCAGCATCAGAAACCCCTACCAAGCCAATCGGAAGCCCACCCAGCCATCTTCCGCCGCGAGCCACTGTGCCCCCGAATCTGGGCCAGCCTGTAGCGGTGGATCAATAAAAGAAAAGCGTGGCCAGATACCGGTACGCTTGCACAAGTCTCTCACGACTTGGTCGCCGTCTCTCTCTCCCGCCTCACAATTAACGGGCACGGTGATACACGTACAGGCCGCGCGGCCCGCGAACGTAAAAATAGCCGGCCGGTCGGCGCAATCTGCTCATCAGCTCGCGGTGTTGCAGCACGCGAAACACGCCGCGGCGCTCGCGCGCAGGGTCACTCGCGCGCCGCTACTATGCAACAGCGACGCAACAGCGGCCGGGCTAGCCTCGATGGTTGTACGCGCCTCTCCCCTCCACTCGGCGCGATCCAGTCGATACGTCGCGCGTTTCGCAAGGAGGAAACGCTCTGACAGTTACACAATCAAGATTCAGCGTGGCGTCTGGAAGGTGGCGCGCGGGCCAGGGGGCCAAGGGAGAAGCGTTTCCCCCGAGTCAATTCGCTATTCCATTCAGAGCACCCCCCCCCCCCCCCGCCCACCCTCCTCCCCTCCCCCTTTCCCCTTGTCCGCCGTGCTGCTTCCTTTGCATCGCGATATTTCCCCTCGCCTTTCTGCCCTAGGCTGCAGGCCTCGAATGCAACGGTACACGCCGGCCACGAGATGCATAGACGATGATAGCCAGCGCGCTATACGTCGCTGCAAACTCGCTGGAATAACTTCGCTGCTGTCCCCGCCGCTATCGGAGCCTGTGTCTTCTTCGACGGTCTTCTTCCTCGGCGCTGTGGGACAGTGCCGTGTTCCTGAATCTCGCAAAGTGCATTTACCCCGTCGACCGGCGCGCGAGTGGAAGGCTGCGACGCTTCCGGGGCGTTCGTCGCGATTAATGAATGGAGCATGAACCGAGGATCCACGATGGGGTTCCTTTTTCTTTGACCTGTTCGGTTTTAATGAGATTCGCGGCGTTTGGAGGCTGTGCATGCGATATCGTGGTAATTGGAACGTCTTGGGTGGAGCTTTGGGTTTTCTTGAGGGGTTGGTGGGTTGATAGAGTTTTGGGGTTTTTTTTTGGGAGCGAGGTTTGTGGGACAATTGGCTACGTTTGTGGCTGGCGGGGAGGACGACGTGGGAAAAAATTAATTTCACTACTGAAAATGTTCAAAGTTTCACCTTCAACAGAGCCTCAGTATACCTATACACACACATCCGTAAGAACCAATCAAATAGTAATTAGATAAATGGCAGTAGGTTTGATTTACATGGTCGTAAATGTCCCTTCTAGGCGCAGATACGTTTTTCGTCGCGATTAATTCTTCCAGATGATTTCGTTCTTTCATATTTATCTGTATATATAAAATCCAAATACCACTGACTGACTCATCATGATTTCTCTGAAACCATTTGACCATATGACCATGAAATTTGGTAGGTAAGTTCCTCCTAGCCCCTATGTGCTCGCTAAGAAATCTTTTTAAAATACTCCCTCCCCTCCCCCAAAAAGATATGTAACCCGAGCAACGCCGGGTATTTTAAGTTAGTAGATCCATAAAAACAAACCTTTGAACACGATTTTCCCACGAAATTTCTAGCTTATTGCACACGCTGTCTAACTCGTGCAAAATTTCAAGCAAATTTGTCTTTCGGAACTTCACACTCTCCCCTTCTAGTACAGCGGATTATCTCTTCAGAGTAATTTCTCTCGAATTGCAATAAACGTTCCCAAGATTTTATTCCATAATCCAAGCTCTGTTTCCCCGGAACAGTTCTACTTAAATTTCTTCTGCGGAAGAACCCTTCTACCTATCTCATCACTGTCTCCGATGGAACACCCGTCCCATGCCCCCCCCGCCACCAAAGACCGAAGTCAGCGTTCCTCGATCGATTGCCGCACGGGCAGAGCGCGGTCGTAAAATTCTCCGACGACTATAACAAAGGTGGCAGGGCTTCATTGTCGCGTACACATGACAGAGGGCATATGGTAGCGGGACAATGCACCGGTGGAAGCTTATTGCGCGCGGTATCAGATGGCATATCGCGGCCGCAGGAACACGCTCCCCCCGCGATGCTGCCCCGCTACTCCCCGTGCGGTTTACACGCGCGAAATTACAATCCGTCGCGGGATCGCGCGGCCAGCTTTGCTTAATACACCGGTCCCGTCGCGGAGAAGGAACTTTTCAATGGAAATTACGTGGCCCGCGGTGAAACACGCTTCATAATACACCGGAAAAGAAGCAAAGCCTGCGGGGGTTATGGAAGGGACGGCGGGCAGGAAGCGGAGCGGCATGGGTAATTTTCGCCTCCGATCCGATGGAAATACTTCATGTCACGATATTCTTCCGGAAACGGAATTTTCATTGATTTGATAAATAGGCATACTTTTTCATTCGATGTTGAAGTAAAGTGGAGCAGGGGGCTGAAATTGAGGGGCCCAGTGGAAAACAGGCACATGCCACCGGTTCATGATTTTTTTTTTATATTTTTTACCTAAAAATTTTCGTATTTGTTTTCATATGTTATTTAAAATATCACAGTTTATAGTTTAATATTCAGGGATTTCTGTAAAATAGAAAGTTTTTGAAAATATGTATAATTCTTGGAAAAAATTATGGATCCTTGAGAAACGAAAATTTATGCATATGTGGCATGCGCCTGTTTTCCACTAAGTCCCTCAATTATGAAAAATTTTATCTTCAGTTTCAGTCGAATCGGATAATAACTTTTCGAGATATTGGTTCCACCGATTTTGAGAACACTGTTTCGAGAAAAACGCGTTTGAAGTTTTACGTGAGTGCTGAGTGGCCGGGTGTTACCCATGCATTTGCCACTACTCAAATGTTTATAACTTCGGGAATTGTGGAATTTTAAAAAATCCTTTTAAACACGTGTTCTTAAAAGGTTGGACATTCGAAAAATGAAATAAAAAAATCGATTTTTAGATCGGAATACACCTGAAGACTGTTTAATATAAATATTTTTTTGTGTGGAAAATTAAAACACTTCGGTTATGGAACAAAAATCAACGCGTCACTCTCTGATGATCAATTATAAATGTGCGGCCCTTATTCCATTGCTTCGTTTTGTTATTCCAAAGTAGTTCACTCACCACTAGTTTGCAGCACCTACTCAACAAAATACGTCGGGGGTCCGACATAGGGCGAGGGGTCTGACTTCGGTCACTTTCCTCTATTAATAAAATTTAATTATACATTTATATCTTCCTCACAGTTAAAATAGCTTTCAAAGAATTGAAAACGCGATTGTCTGAAAAAAGACCCGAGGGTTGTAACAGGGGTGTGCGAAATTAGAATGTGACTGTGTCAAAAAAGACCCGAGGGACCTAGGGCTAATATGTCCAGATTTAACGACGTTCTAGTTTTCGAGACGTTTATTAAAATTCCATCAGCTTCTTCAGGCTCCCAATTCCCTGGTCTTCTTCGTTCGAGGGGGCTGTTACTTCGCGGGGCGTAATACGCCGCGCGTTTTTTCCGTATCTGTGACCACGACCGAGCGAACATCCTCCCTCGTTTAGCTGCTGAGCCCATGCAAGCCCCGCTCAGCCTCTTCAAGGCTCGCTCAGCCTCTTCGCATCCCTTAACGCGCCGTTCCTTAAAGTGGAAAGGGCATTCCAAGTATTGACCCGTTTACCCCTCGGCTCCCCAGCCATTCCGGCGATAGGAGGTCTTCTAAATTTCGACAATTGCTTCTTCGTTTTCCATTAATTGGTTCTGGGAACTTGGTACCGGGTTGCTAGTGCTAGGGGTGCGATGAAAATCTTGGAAGAAGATTGTTGCAGCGAGGTAAATCTGGGGAACAGTGGGTGTAGCGATATTTGATCAATTAAAAAAAACTACTGTGGTATGGAGACAGGTTTTTAAAGATTGGCAACCGTTTTTCGTAAGGGTTAGTAGAATATGCAGATAGGTATGGAATCGAAGTAGGTTATATAGTTATACTTAAGTTTCTAGAGGCATACAGTATTTATTCGCTAAGAGCTCATGGCTCGTGCCTCGCTCGCTGTCAGTCCCTCTGACTCGCTCTCGTTCCACCTCGCTCGCGAGTGAGTCAGAAGTAGTTGGGATAGCGCCGAGCTCTTAACGTGTAGGTCAAGCCGAGCGCTTAGCGAATAAATACGATTCAATGATTCGATTATTCATGATTCAATAGTGTAAAATTGTAAAAGTGTTCTCTGGAAAATGAGACTAGCTTCGGATAATATTAACTACAAATATTTAGAATGTAGGAATTTTAATTCGTGAGATTCATTAGAATTTGTCAAGCACTAGCTATGATAACACAGACAATATCATAACTACAAGAACTCAGACCGTGGAAGACCTGAGAGGTCTCCCCCTGGCATATTAAATTAATTTGCCCATTTCTTGCACTGTCGCCTGGAGAACCACGCGAATCACTAGTCCCTAACACTAGTACCATTCACACCGCTGTTACACGCATAATTACCCACCTCTTTCAACCAAACTCTACACAGTAAGACTGCCAAGTACCACGAAATTCGCGTTATAAGAACCTAAGTCGTCGTTACCCTACACGGAATTAATTTATGAACTTCGTCGCACCAATCAAAGCCTCAATCTATCCAGATGCCTGCCCACCAATGCCTATTAATTTTCTATCAAGGTGTCTGGCTACTCTCACCTCAAAAAAACCTATCGATTCATTAGACAGAACAAGTAAATCAGCCAAATTTCACTGTATCCCATTCGCGCCCCCTTCCCTGAAGAACACCCCATTTGTCAGCAGTCATCTTGCGAACGGTGCACCATGCAAATCCCCCTCTCCCTTTCACTCGATTTGCTTTTCAAATCGTGCCAAGTCACCTGCAATCTTTTCGCTGCGCTTCCACCCGCGACGACCCTCCGAGCATGTGATTCAAGCGAGAAGGGCAAAGGTCAGGCGGTGGACGTCGAGGACGAACGTTGCTCCTAGAGAGATGGAGGACTTTGCAAGGCAAATTCGAGGGCCTGGACCATCATCTCTGAGCACGTCTGCCGGCTCGCGTCCACACGGTGCTCGAAAATCGATGATCACCCCTCCGTCGCAGCCTCCGCCACCAGCGTTTCTCACCCCTTGTCTGCGCTGGGTGCGGTGCCCGCCATCCTCCCCTGCAGCTAAGTTGGGCTAGGTTAGGCTGCACGGGATTCGGGCTTCTAACACACAGGAATGCGCAGCTGAATATCGTGGCTAATCGGAGTGACACATCCTCGCCCAGGGAAAACACCCTTTCGTGGAATTATCCAGTTAGGATGCTTGGGATACTTGCAAAACTCTGCTGGCCCCCTGTGGCGACTCCTAAAGTTGGGCTTACTTTAAGTTGGCTGCTAGCTTGTGGACCCGATGAGGCAGAAAGGGAGTTGCGTGAGCTCTCCTTATAGGTAGATTTTATGGGGGGGGGGGGGGGAATTTTGGATTTTAGTACCCATTAGGAGATTTTAGGTTTAAATGAAGTGTATGTAATTTAATTATTTAAGTAAGTTATTCTTTTTTGGAACTTGGCAGTGACAAAACCTACTTACACAGTTAGCTGTGTGCGGTGAAACAAAGTCACAATTATTGCAACAGTAATTTTGTAAATAGTGGTAGGGTAAACCAACCAGTAATTGGCCGCATACCAGTGAATGACCATTAAGCAAAGAAATGTAAATTATAAATTTAAAAATATTATATGTTTATAAATGGAGTGTAGTTGCACTTTTAATATCCCATATTTTTAGTTACGCGTATTAAGCAAACATTAATAAGTACAATTCTTATTAAAAGTATGTGGTCATTTACTGGACTTCTACACGTTTTGCATTTTATAATCGTTTTTTTTTTTAATTACGATAAGAATAATTCATTATTTTTTTTAGAAATTTCAAGAAAAATAAATTTAAATGCAATTTCAACAGTTGTTTTGTTGTTATACATAAATATATTCAAGTATTAATCTCAAAGGTCCATAAATTCAACAATTCGGTCATTCACTGGTTGGTTTACACTACAGTCAGTTTTTTCGTTCCACATTTTTCGAAGTCACAGAAATAGAGCTTCATCGCTATGTGACACGGTGCTCGACCTCTTTCTCGTTCCACCTTTCGGCCCCGTTCCCTTTTTCTGTTTCCTCCTTGCTCTAGGTTCTTTTCTACCACTCATACCCCCCACACTCCCCCCATTACCACTGTGTACCCTCCTTTCCTTTGCTCTATTATTCTCCGCCCTTCGTGAAGCGTTAGACCAACGACTCGTTTCTTTCTTCGATTTTTTCCCCTCCACCCTTCGCGACCTTTCTCTTCCTCTTGCGTTCGATCTAGTCTCGCCTTCGATATAGGCTTTTCGAGGACTGCGTCTGGCAAGCGACGACAAGAAATACGGTTATTGCTCGGGCGTATCCTGCTTGCAGAATTTCGCCTTTCTTCTACTCCTTGTAAATTTGAGGAAATCGCGAAACCTCGAGTTTTAGATTTTGTGGGCATGGAAATGATAACCATGTCCGACCACAAGGACTGAAATTTTTCTCTTAGAATTTCGGGGCAATCTTTGTAAGTTTCCTCCTTTATTATTAACACAGAAACTTGGAGATATTGAAATTTTGGTGTTCAAAGTGTGTATTAAGGGGTTACATACCTCTGACAGCTCGGAAAATAGAGTTATTTTTATGATTTTTTGTCACATAAAAAACTTTATATGCAAAAATCAAGAGATATTCCCTTTTGTGTACAAATTAAGCTCTAATTTTTTCAAAAAGAAATTCGATATCTTCCGAAATGATGCCATAGCAGCCCTTTCTTCCAAGTCTAGTCAAATTGAGCACCATCCATGATTTTATTAATAGGTATATTTTGTAGAGTCAGTGAGTATTTAATATATCGTTGGTTTCTTGGTGAAACTGACCAAGTCTATCATTCCATCGTTCAATCCTTAAAGATTAGTGGAAGAAATTACTTCTTATGTTTTTTATAACAGTAGATTAATAAAACATTTATATTGCAATAGCTTCCAATCATTACCTGATTTATTGTAACAGATTGAAATTTAAAAGATCTAAAAGATCTGTGGTACTGGAAATATTAATTGCATCATTCGAATAAACACGTTACCAATTATACATTATTATTATTAGGAAAATATATAGCTCACAATTTTGATAAAAATAAGTTGAACACGAATCAATTTATCAGTCAAATTATTAGGAAAATTGTGCGTGGTACGTAAAATTGAAAATGATGCAATAAATATTTCCAATGAGTAGGTACAAAAGCATCAGGATACTAATATTTTAATTATGTATAGACACCATTTGATTTCATTTGCGCGACAAGGAACAAGAAATACAGGCACGCTTATCAAGCACAAGAGACATTTATTAGAACATTCCATCTTTTTAGAGTTACATATTCAAAATGGCACCTAAGTATAGTACATACCTATTTGCAGAAAATCCCGATCTGTCTAATTCTATCACGTGACCCCTCCGGTACAGATACGTTTTCATTTCTTAAATATGCCCATTCCATTTGCATCGCGGACCGAACTGCTGATTGACAGAAAATCGATGGCGTGCGCCGGGCCGAGCCTAGCAGGCATTTATATTATGTAAATGCCCGCAAATAGCGAGTGACATAAGTGAGGTAATCGGCGACACATGGAGTCGGCACACGATCGTTTCATCGATGTCTCAACGTCCCCCTTGGAAAAACGGCTTTCCGCTCCGTAATTCACACGTAGTTGACGTTCATTGATGATAACCATCGCGAGCTGCCTGCGGCCATTTAAATTCCGCGCGCGCGGAATCTGGGTTAAATAGACGCAGAAATGCGGAGCAGGTGAGCGACGCTCATAGGCGAACACCTATTCCGAATGGGATTGATGAAATCCCAGTGGGAAAAAGGGCAGCCCGATGCAAAGGGGGCGATTGTTTTGCGTGCATTTATTCGGTCGTTAGCGCAGCTTGTTTAACACCTTGATCGGCACGTGAGCCATGTGTGTCTGACGCCATCGGACAACTGTATGGTTGAGAATGTTGGTGTCGGAACAGGATTTGTGCATGAAAAGTAGGTTAATAGTATAGATGATTTTTCATTGGGTTCCTGATCCGTTAACTGGGTCATTTGTTCAGTGGAAATGCCTACAGTGCCAGTAAAATATCTGTTTAAATGGGGAATATAATAAAAATTATTAGGGCATTGGTGAAGATTAGAGATTTTATGAAATAAAGTTTTGTGACTTTTGTATTATAGTAGCATAGTTGTTTGGGATCAGGGACGCCCATAAAAAGGAGGCCGAAATATATGTAGAGCAGTGCTTCCAATGTAGGGACCTCGGAGGTCGGCGTTGGTGGAGTTGGTTAGGCGGCTGACCAGTACTCCGAGGATCCGGAAGATCGTGGGTTCGAGTCCCGTCGCCCGTGGTCGGTCTTTTTCTGTGGCTCCCGAAAAACACACGAATTAGAAATCCATTCCTGCAGTTGGTTGTGGTACGATTAGTGATGGGATCCGAAACAATTCGAAGCGCCTCGAATCTATATATATGACGAAAACTTCGAACCACTTCGAACATGATTCGAAGCTTAAAACTCTTGAATGGCTTGGTAAGTCTTCAGTCTTGATAGGTCTTGATAGTCTTGAAAATGAATATCTGGTTGCCAAAAACTAGCCAGGTTGATCGGCCAGAGGGTCTCACCCCAGGTAGATTTATGACTGTATTGTCCCGCGAGTCAGCAGTGAATGAACATACAGGTCCTAAACCTTATTTATCTTATTTATCAAGACTTTCAAGACTTATCAAGACTTTCAAGACTTATCAAGACTTTCAAGACTTATCAAGACTTTCAAGACTTATCAAAACTTTCAAAACTTATCAAGACTTTCAAGACTTATCAAGACTTTCAAGACTTATCAAGACTTATCAAGACTTTCAAGACTTATCAAGACTTATCAAGACTTTCAAGACTTATCAAAACTTTCAAGACTTATCAAGACTTTCAAGACTTATCAAGACTTATCAAGAGTTTCAAGACTTTCAAGACTTTCAAGCCTTTCAAGACTTATCAAGACTTATCAAGACTTTCAAGACTTTCAAGACTTTCAAGACTTTCAAGACATTCAAGACTTTCAAGACTTATCAAGACTTTCGAGACTTTCAAGACTTTCAAGACTTTCAAGACTTATCAAGACTTTCAAGACTTTCAAGACTTTCAAGACTTTCAAGACTTATCAAGACTTTCAAGACTTATCAAAACTTTCAAAACTTATCAAGACTTTCAAGACTTATCAAGACTTATCAAGAGTTTCAAGACTTTCAAGACTTTCAAGACTTTCAAGCCTTTCAAGACTTATCAAGACTTTCAAGACTTATCAAGACTTTCAAGACTTATCAAGACTTTCAAGACTTTAAAAATTTATCGACACTTTCTAGACTTTCAAGAGTTTCAAGAGTTTTAAGCTTCGAAACATGTTCGAAGTGCTTCGAAGTGCGTCGGACCCCATCACTACTTAGGCACGATGCAATGGTAGCTTAGCCCTCCATGAAACATCTGCCTTCAAATTAACCTTGGTGGTAACATTGATCAGAAAACTAGAGTTTATTATAAATTTCTGTAGCATCTATTGTATAACAGGTATCATTCTCAAACACACTGCATCTTGAAGTAGGCAATTAAAGCAATCCAAGGCACTTTGTCTGAGAGCAATGCCGGTTATAAATGGCCCCATTCAGGTGGCGAATATGGTTTATTCTCAGAGTTCAATCGTCACAGAAATTTTAAGCCCAGTGTTCTACTCTCTTACACTATCCCACCTGCGCGGTACTGATTCCCATAATACCTCCACAACTAGGAACCACTCGAATGATCATTAATCGCTGCCCAAAATGAAACGGCACCCCCGCAAACGTCTGCCCCAATTCATCACGCGCGAGAAACCGGCGAGCACCGCGGCCACGTGAACAAGAAGAGCAAAGGAGCGTGTGGGGCAACAAAAGGTGGCGAGCAGCGAGGAAAAAGCCGCACAAAAGCTCATCAGAGTTTTGCCAGCGAAGATGAATCTTCCTTGCCCCCCCCCCCCCCCCCCTTGATCCTCGATTTAGCGATGACCTCGTTAACCCGCAGCAAAACGGTTGCCACGATCGAAGCGCGCGCAAAAGTGAAGGGGATGCAAACGATGCCAGCCGCTTTTCCATCGTAGCGCGATGAGCGTGGTTAGCCCTCGCCTGGCGGACACGGGGTCCTTTCTGACCCACGCCATGTGTCGAACTACGTATGTTACTTATTAGCATCACTTATTTAACCCTTACAAGGGAACATTTTCTAATCAGACAATTCTGATTTTAATGAAATTTTTTGGGAACGTAGAGCATATTGGAGTATGCGAGGATTTGTTTGTTTTTTTTAAAAATTTTTTATAATGTAACTTTGCAATGGTGGGAGATAGAACAAAACCTGAAATATAAGAATTGTTCAGTATTTATGCTCTATCACGTCAAGAAAAGAAAAGTCAAGTTATATTAAAGAAACGAAAAAACGCGATAACTTTAGGGGCTGATTGCACCTCTTCGGAAAGAAATTTTCACAGAAAAAAATTGCTTCTTGCATATGCATGCTCCAATATGCTCTACATTGACATGAAATTGCATTAAGAATTTTAGGGTTGGAAGTTAATCAGATTAAGAAAATCTCTCTGGTGCTCGCGTGGGGTCTAACAAACTCTAATGTTTGTTTGGGAATCTAATGAGAAGTAGTTGGAGAAACTGAAATTTTATTTTTCGAAACATTTCCAAAACTTAAAGCTGCAGGCAGATGAAGTTGCGCGAGTAATTACGGGTTAAGAGAGACAAAATTTTAGATTCTGATCATAACGAGGTTAACGGGGAGGTTCCGGTCTAGAGCCTTAAAAAATTTGTCATTTTTAGGAATTAAAATACGACAAACTACGACAGGTAATTTAATGAGAGTTTTAGCATTTTATTAAGGATGTCTTAAACTGCGGAAATTTATTTTTTTATTTGTTAATTCCACATTGTAGATGGCACTAAGACGTCGTTGAATCCGAGGGCTCAAAACAATCCCCGAAAACGGTAGTTTGTGTAGCTCGTAAATCGTCGTTCTGAGATAAAAAACAATGCCGGATTATTAAAGGGCATAACATTTCCTAGAGGGCTAACCATTAAAAATTACTAAAGAAAACATTTTTAACCAATTGATCACACTTCAAGTTTAAATATATCAATACCTTAAAAAAATTCAAATTTTCGAAAATTTCAAAATGTCAAAGGTCAGCCCTTTACTAATTTTTTTTTTTTTTTAAATGAAAATAGTCGTAATTGAATGGATTAAATACTTCTCGAGATATTTTAGACACCGTTTCGAGAAGAACGCGTTTAAAGTTTGACGCAAAAAAATGAAATGGTCTCTTTCACTTACCGCTAATCTTCTATTTCGGAATCATCGATCCGTCTCTCCGAAAAAAAACTGCTGCTTACACATTCGCCATTACACAGAAATTTGACATCACATTTGCAGGTTGTATATTGCAAAAAAAAGAAAAAAAAAACAGAACAAAACCGACCTTATTTTGTTCATGCATTCATCCGTTACTCAAATGCCTATAACTCCTCGAATTTTTCAAATCTCAAAAATCCATTTAAACACGTATTCTTAAAAGGTTGAAGAGTCAAATAGAATAAAAAAATATCGATTGTTGCGATTTTATGGCCAAAACCACAAAAATAAATTTTTGAATTTGAAAAAATGTATGCAAATGTCAATTGAAGAACTAATATGAGCCTCCAATTTTGCTGTTAAATGTTTTAATACAAATATTTATATTTATGTGAGGTTACAACGATTGCAAAGAATTAATCTAGATTTTCGAGTTACTTCAAACATTTATATTGCATTATCCAGAGTTCCGAAAATAATTTGAAGGGTTGGATTCAATTCCTGGTGGTGTGTAAGATATCTTTTTATCCACAAAATGATTATATTTCGGTTTTTAATACGCACTTTATACAATTTTTAAAGTACTGTTTTAAAAATAACCTTTTCGTATAAGAATCAATTTTCATTACATAAAATACTTATAAATCCCGTAATATCCTGTAATGATTTTCAGTCCTATTTTACGTTGAACTATTTTGATTCTATAAATGCAATTATTAATTGCTAATAGTTGCTAAACTTGTAATTATATGATTCTTTTTAAACACGATCCAGTGTGTCTTGTACAACATACGACATAACTGTGACTGGAAATGGTTTACACGTTATACATTACAAACCTTTTTATTCTTTTTTAAACGATTTTATTCAGCTTCGATCCTCTGTTTGATTGTTTGTATTAATAGATTTCATGTTATTTTACAAGTAATATCAAGTGGTTACGCAGTAGATGTTAATACATTTCAAATATATGCTGTAAAAGCGGCAAAATTATTTGTTGCATTATATTCTTGGTACATGATGCCTACTACTGTACACAAAATTTTAATTCATGCTCCTTACATAATCGTAAATGCTGTCCTTCCAATTGGACAGCTTTCGGAGGAAGCTCAAGAAGCACGGAATAATTAAAAAGTACCGACAAAAATCATCTCGAAAATGCCCGAGGGAAAAAACTGTGGAGGATGTTTTCAATTGGCTTCTATTATCGTCAGTTCCACTAATTAGTAATCTAAGAAAACTTCCCGATAAGAAATTAAAAAGCTTGCCATCAGAAGCGATAACCTTTCTTCTATGCCCTGCTGCACTATAGCAGAGCCATGCTCTGACAAAGAAAAAAGCGATTCCGTCTGGGAGTATTAATTTTAAAGGGAATATAATTTCCTACGTTTAAGTGTATAAATGTAAATAATAAAAAAATCTTTATCGTTCGTAATTTTTATAAATGCTGTTTTTTTTTTATAATTTATTTTCTCGTAAATCACCACGTAAAAGAGCCGAATTTTATATATTAAAAAAAATATAAGTTTTCAGGTTTCGACCATGAAAATAGATATAGTTCTTCAATTGACATTTGTATTAATTTTTTGTCAAATTCAATAATTTCATTTTTGTGCTTTTGGCCATTAAATCGCAAAAATTCCCCCCTGTGCCTCCCCTTGAATTCACCATAGAAGCTTACCCTCGGATGTTTATGAACGAAATGATCCACTATGAACTTACCCGCCGTCCAGGGGTTAATAAAATTCCCCGAATGAAGATGAAAACGTTGCAAATATTCATGGAAACTGTCCCGGTTGATCGTGCACAAAATGGAGGGTGAGGAAGATGAATCCCTGGCAGGCAGGAGCGTCGTGGCAACGGGGATTAAATTCAATCCAATCAGACGATATTCTTTATGTCTTTGAAATCCAATCGGTATTGTGGAAGCAGGGGGTGCGAGCCCTAGTAACGCATTTCGCACGGCGCTTTCAATTGAGCAGGATTCAATTTCTACCGTCTGGCAGTGGAGGAGGGACATTAGCGGGATCTGGCGTTCTTTTGTCTCTCACGGTGTGTCCGTGGATTCGACGGGCCCCCCAAGGGGCCAAAGTCCCAATTTAATTCGGATGAATCCTCGAGGCCCACCGTCGCCTCGCTCGGCCGTTCCTTTACCTCTTTCGACTTTTTCTGCTGCGCGATCTACTGGGTGGAACGTGGGAGACATTTTGACGGTGAATGAGTGAGAAGCGATGTCGTTGAAAATTTGGTGTCGTGTTTTAATTTGTATCGGGGGAAAAATTGTGGTGTTTTTTGGAGGGGGATGGTTAGTTTCTTTGGAGGTGGCCGAATTGACACTAGGTATTGGGGTAATGCACTGTGAATGGATAGTTTTTTTTTTGTCATTCCTTTGGGGAGGGATTTTTGAAGATGAGAAGATGCCCTGAGAGAATTGCTGAATTCTCGAAAAATTCTTGAAGAGATTTCCTTGTAAATGGAAGAGCCAATAGTAATAGTCCCAAGTAGAAAATTATATAATGATTTCTTAGTTTCAAAATACTGTATTGGAATCTTCCTTATATCAACTCTTTTCTGTTTATTATTCCTTGAAGAATGAACACATTTTCCTGATCCTAATTTCTAGAATTCCCTAAAGAATAAGCACACTGTTCCTAATTTAAATTTCTATCATTCTCTAAATACCAATTTGCACTTTTCAAATCCCAATTTCCAAAGCTCCCCTAATCTACTTTCCTCATCCCAACTCTACAATTCCCACACTCATCTATCTAAAAAAAAAAACCTGCCCCGATTGATAATAAACCAGATCGGTGTGCTAAACGGTGTCCCCAAACAATAACCAAAATTCCTGCACTTAACTGGACACTGACGTCCAGAGCAACGCGTGCCTCGATGCCCTTCGTTACGTTACACCCTGTATAAAATATTCTGGGCTCCAGGAGGAGGCTCGCGCGCCACGCACGCATCCCTGGACACATAAAACGCGCCCACGTACAACAAAGAGGGGACGTAGGTGGCCTCCTAATTTTTTTATCGGCCCTTCACCATCAACCGCCTATGAGGTCTCTGCCCGTTATATACAGGTATACACGAAGAGCTATTAGAGCTTTCTAATATGTCCTTTTTTACGTTCTGTGGCTGGGGCCCCTCCTCCTGCTCTCCTCTTCGGGGCCCTTCCAGAGGAACGTTGCCCGCGTATGCGTTCCGCTCGTGCTCCGAGCGATTAAATGGTACTGTGGGCAGGGGGGCACGTTGCAGTTTTCTGGATGCCTCGCGCGAGTTATGGGATCGTTAGCGCGGAATTTGTTTTTTCGTGGCCGTTTGACGAGAACTGTCGGGACCGGAGCTCCTTTTTCTCCGTGTCCCTTCTCCTCGGTCCTTGTGTTACGTTCTTTCGGACGATATTTAATGGCACTTTTGTGTATTAACACGTCCCGTGCCACGGGGGAAATTCAGATTTTGGGAAAGGGCTATAAAAACTGATGAGAAAACTAAATTGCGGTATTCAATTATAGAGAAATATATATACATATATATTTTTTATATAAAATCGTTGTCACTCTCTGATTCATCAACGTCCAGCCCAAACCGCTGAACCCAGAAACAGGAAATTCGGATTTTTTTTTTAAATTCCTTTCCCAAAGATGTGAAAAGCAGTAAAAAGGGGTAAAATGTATTTTCTTGGACTCCTTAATATCTCCTAGGTCCGATTACATATCAACTTGATTTGTACTTACAAAAGTTACCCACACAAATACCTAAAAACCAACATATAGATAAATGTACAAATGTATAAATGTTCGTTAACCCTTTTGCTGCGTTTTTCGACTATAGTCGAACGCCGCTACATTCCCGTTCGATGTGGAGTTCGACTATAGCCCACGCATGAAAAAAAAAATGAATTCTCTTGTTCTGTGATAAACGTGTAAAATGCAAAAAAAGTTGAAAATTAAACACTTTTTTTATTGATATTAAATTGACACTTTTCAAGAATCGTCAAAAAATTTAAATACACAGTGAAAGGATTAAATAACGGTTACTTTACAAAAATTACAAAAAAAGAAACAGATATAAAAGCAATAATTTATTATTCTCCATATTTTCAGCTCTTATTCTATTTTGATTTCGACGCTGAATTGAGAAACACTTTTTTCCTTTGAATAGAAGATTCACCACCGATATATACCGTGGGCCACCAGTGGCCCGCGTGGCACGAGGCGTGGGAATACAGTAAATATTCGTTATATGTTCGCCAGAATTATTCGTTGTATGATCGTCGCTTCGCCCCACCGCTTCGACCTCCCTCGGAACCAGTCAAGCGCGATAGGTGGCACGATTCAAAACAAGCCGACCCTGAGATAAGGCACGAGCGAGTGTGCGAACGCGATCTGACATTTAAGGAGGTACAGGACAATTGGACACGTAACATTGATGGTTTCTTTTGTATTGGATTGCTTAGGTACCAAGTAATCATTATATCCATAATTTTCACAGATTATTGTGGACGCGTTACCAAGTAATTACCAAAAAAAAAAAAAAATTGTCGGAATGTTCAAATTTGTTGACATTATTAAACGCTTGAAGATGGTCTTGCGTAGTGCGCAGATGTAGTCGGTGTACGTAGTATTAGGTGAACCAATCATGAAAGCAAAATGCTTTGGTGTGAGTAATTTCTATCCCAAAATCTACAACATGGAATTTGACTGGCGAATTTAAACAAAAATTGTGAAAGTTACACACGAATCAATTTTTTCCCCCCACTTTTACAGAAGAAAATCGTCTTTAATCGTTTATAAAATTGTTTACAAACATCCAATGTTGTTGCGGAAATTCCATGTTATAGAAAAAGGAATTCTACACCTCCAGTTAAAATTTCAAGTGAAAATATTCATTCGATCAAAAGTTATGATGTACACGGTGATGTACGGTGTTTAAATGTAGTTTCGAGATAAACGGTTTCAGAGGTAAATCCCCTACGTCAATACCGCTCTGCGAGGCCGTTACTCGGCGGTGCACTCAATTATGTTCAGCGATATAATTTCCGTAATTATTCGAACGTCCTCATGAAACTTTGTTGTAAATGTTCACAAAGGGTCACACTTTCAGAATTAATATTAATAAAAAAATCGATTTTTCGAGATTTCAATAGTCCTGTACCCCCTTAAAGACTACAGCTTTAATGACAAATTAAATATTTCAAATTTTGGTATTATTTTTATCAAAATATTTTTAACACATTAATGAGATTTTTCTGATGAAAATAAGACCAAACACGATGCGATTTGGATCATATGGAGTCATTTCTAACCGACTTCAAAAAGAAAAAGGTTCTCAGTTCGATGTGTTTGTATGTACCTATTATATTTATCCGCAAATTTCTCCGTAACCACGAGAGCGATTTTCGTGAAACTTATTGCATTTAGTTTAGCTTCAATCAACTTAGGTCATGGGGAAAGAAATATAAAAATCGGTTAAGTAGTTTTGAAGTTACACCAAAAATAAGAAATCTGATTCATTAACCGACTTCATGATTACCTATATTTTTTAAATAAATGTAATTATATAACTTAAATAACTAAAAAGTAAAAAGTACAAAATTAAAAAAAAATTAAAACCAACTTCGAGGAATAAAACTGCACCAAAAAGTAAAAAATAATTTGTTTCCTTATTTAATCCACGACTCTAAATATTTTTAAGTCGGCGCCAGATTTGCACAGTGGAAATGGCGAGGCGCCTGCATAAAAATATTGAGAGTCGTAGATTAAATAAGGAAAAACATCATTTTTTAGTTTCTGGTGGATTCTTATTTTTTTGAAGTTGGGATTAATTTTTAAAATTTTTTTTATTACATTCGACTGTCCTTCATTATTTCCCATTTGCTCTCACTTTTTCTCGCTCGCTGTGCTTTTCTTCGACTACCGATTGCGGCCGGCAAACCATACAAGCGAGCTCGAGGCTTGACGGTATCTTCGGGACTTCGCAGCCTCCTCCACGTTATATGTTCGTGCCTGGCCCCGAGCGGTGAACGTATAACGAATATTTACTGTACTGCATCCTGTGCACAGCCTTGTCGCGTTTTCACGCCGATATTTTTCGAAAAACGTAGGAAACGTTTCCGTGAATCTCTGACTATATATTTCGAAAACAATCCAAGCTCAGAGTCTGCTTTGTACTTCATTGCCTCAGCAACTCTTCGCTCGCCCGGTAATCAAGTCTCCGTTCACTTGCCTAACAAATCACCATTTTCCTCCAAAATTAATCCTAAATAAACCAAAACCCGACCATCACCCGCCGAAAATTGTTTCATATGAAAAGGCCCTTAGACCTCCACGTTCCTTGGAAGAACCAGGGCCAGCGCCCTACAAAAGGTGCATTCGTGCGCCAGCCTCACTCCTCCCGTGTTCCACCCACTGTCACGAAGAAGCAGAGCAGACGCCCAGCGAATTTTCTTCCCCACTCGAGAAATTCGTGGTCCATGGTGTGCACGCGCGCGCAGACACGTATTTTCCATCGGCCTACCCTCCACAATGGCCCGTCCTCGCCGCCTTTCAGAGTGAAACCGGCTGCACTGCCATTTACCATAGGATTTTAGAAAGGTTCCTTTTACAAAGTGGAGCTCTAGTTAAGTTTTTGTTGGCTTCCACCGTCGCCTCCACCCCCCCCCCCCCCCTCTCCTCCCCTCCCCCCCCCTGCCCACCGTCTCGTCTCTTCCTCGGTTGCGAGGCCTTTCTGCTCGCGTTCCATTCGCTTCTGCCGATCAGAATCCATCTAACCGATTTCGGGGGATCGTCGCGACGGTGGGTTCACGTGAGACGATCGCGGCCCTCCTTTTATGCCTCGCCATGCCGCGCAAAGGAGAAGAAAAAAGGGGAGATCAGGAGACTTACCTGAATCCCACCGCGGCACTATAATCAGAAAACGATGAAAGCGGCGGGAGTGGCCGGTCCCATTTCCGAAATCGCGGATCCCTCTGCCCTTTTGTCTGTGTCCTTTCTGGTCGGAGTCTTTTTTTTTTGGCGGTGGGGGGTGAGACGCCGCGTAAAATTTGAATGGGGGTATCGACCTTTCTGGAGTGCAGGTAAAACGGAGGTTTCTTCAATATGTGAACTCTAGCTAAATTGAGGCCATAAGCGTAATAGTGACGTAACGCCAAAACTTTTGTTTCGAGATTACGGCTAACGACGTCATTAACTTTCTAAAGTCGTTGCTTTAGTTTTTATTTTTAGATACGTATATAGGTATGATTTTTTAAGAAATATTAGTGCCAACGTGTGTATTATTAGTAGGGGAGAGTGGGGTAAAACGGGACGCTTAACTTTGGAGGGTGATAACATAAAATCGAAAGGAGACAAAGACACGGGACTTCAAGAGGAGTCTTCAGTGGACCTTGGCTAAAATGAGATTTACTAGAGGTATTGAAATCTTCGCCACGCTCAAGTGGTAGGGTAAAACGGAACACCCACTTGAAGACCATGTAAACGTACAAAATCTTTATTTTTACGATTTAAAATATATTCATTTATGTTAAAAACTATAAATATATGTTTTAGGTATAACTATTGCAAATAAAATATAACAAACATATATATTATACACATGAGAAAAAAATATTTTACCAGATAACATAAAAATTACTGAAAATAACCAAATACACATGGATTTTTACATGAATAATGAATATCAACACGTGCATGGAGAATTTTTCAGTTTTTACCACATTTTAAATAAAATTGTTTAATTAAAAATTTTTTTTGCATTTTTTATTATTTACTTTTTAGTGTCTAAGTTTTTATTTGTGGTTATATGCTGATTGAATATCGATTGAATTGATTTGATTTGTGATTACAGGCTGATTTCAAGTCGTTTGGCTTTGTGGTTATGGGTTATATTCATCGATGACCGGCTAAATTTTTCACCCCTTTCTTTTTCATAGTTTTGTATTGTCATCATAACTACGCACGCCTGCAAAGTTTCAAGACAATTGGATTGGTGGAATTGGGATAAATAGGTGTTCCGTTTTACCTCACGAAAAGTGTTCCGTTTTGTCCCACATGCAGTCATTTAGTAAACATTTAGTATTTACACTTCAGCGTGAGGTAAAGAACTTTTTAATACGTCAAAATGTAGCGTAAGGACTGTAGAATCCAACGATGTACTTACCGTTAGTAATTTTCGAAATTCAAGTGCCGAAAAGTGGTCGAAAGTACAACACAATATTGAAACGTCGATACCGGAAACTTTTCCAACTCTCTTAACGGAAAAATAACGTCTGTACGGGTCTATGGTCTGTCACGAAATGCTGTGAGGACCCTTGGGTCCCATGTCACGTGATACCAACTCATTCGCAGCTCTTATCTAAGAGAAACATTGATGTTCCGTTTTACCCCACTCTCCTCTATCTAACTGTAAATGTATAAATATTGGGGAATTGGCATTGCGCGGCGTAAATCAACAAAATGCTCGGCGCACAAACAAGTTTTGTGAAAACATTTTGTAGATTCTTTTTGGAAGGTTGCTCAGGTCACCATAGAATTAAAAATCTTCTGTTTAAGAGGTGGTTTAGGCGGAAATGTCAATCCACCTAAAATTGTGGGTTAGACAGATTATCAATTTCCTTTGTTATTTACATATTTCATGGGATTAAGCAGTTTGGTTTCTGGGAGCTGCTTATAATTGGGTGGCATGTGTTAATTGGCACCTTGGAAGCAGCTGGTAATTATAACAGTGGCATAAGTGGAAGACCTGGATAGCCTCCATATTTCTTTGAATTTATTACCTTTTTGAATTTCCTTTGCGATCAATTTCAATTCTGTGATACGTGCACGTTAAAATTAGATCCCCACAGATAGAAACTATTTCTTTGAAAGATAATAGCAGAGCTATTAGGAATTCAATTCAATTCCCCAAAATCAAATTTATCCACAAACTCGTTGAAACAAGCGATCCACTGACAAATACCACAAACAATTCTGTACAATCATACAAAACTGACGCACTCCGTACCTATCTCGTGGGTTGTTTTAAAAGAAGAAGAGCAGCTGGAGCCATAATCGCACACAAAAATGCCACTTGCTCCCACATAAGCTTGTATTCCGTTCAGATGCAGTAATACGAAATTCATGCTTCTGGTTTTCGTACAAATTTAGACAGACGTTGACGAAACATCGACAGGGCGAGCAATTGGGAGCTGGCCCCTAAAATCTATACGAAACGAGCCAAGACGAGAGATTATCCCTTTCCCATGCTTCCTCGCGGCCCGTAGCCCTCGCTCGATGGTAAATACGTGAATAGGTAGCGGAAGAGGGAGGAAAAAAGAGATCAAAGTAAGGAAGCTGCGTCGAATTGAATTTTTCCTTGAACGAGGATTCCACGGGAAAGTGAGCAGCTTCAAAGGGAAATGGGAAATTGCGTGAAACCAGGGACTGTCTGGAATGTCGAAGATTTGGTTGACGAAACGAACTGGAGAAGAACCTTGCTGGAATAGCGAGAAGTTCCATTTGAAACGCTGATGACAAAGATTGTCGGGGTTCAGTACCTAAGTTACAGTTGTATAATTGAAACTAGGTTGGACGAAGACACGCAGAGAGTTTTAAAATAGAAATTGCTTGTTTGGGAGTTAATTATGTGCTGCTTAAGCCTAGTGGTAAATATAAGGTATAATAATAATTGGGAATTAAATTAAAACTGAAATTCGTAGTAACCCTGAATGGTGACGGAAAAAAGCAAGTGAATTATGTTGAGTTGCAAGTGAGTTTTGTGTTCTCCCGTGTAAAAGAAATTGGAGAACAGAATACCACGGAATATTTTGAGAAAATTTTTTAAAAATAGAATCATAATCTTAGAATTCTAGAATAAGTTCGCGTAATTCGTGTCACTGTCAACGTTAACATTTGTAAACCACCGTTTCTGCAACGAACGTATTCGCCACTGACGTTTGCTCCCGCAGATATCACATCTCTGACGTTTGCTGGTGAAAATAGACGTACTCGACGCTGCCTCGAGAGATAAAACGTTATCAGGCCACGCACGGTAGTGTCTGCTTGATGAACGAAGAAAAAACAAACTGAAATACAAAAGAAAAGATTTCCGCGTACTAACGTCTGCGAGATTTGCAGCATCGTGATTTCATTTTTTTTGAGTTGCACCCATTGGCGGACTCAATTGTAAAAATTGGGGGAAATGCTTCTTATGCTACTTCAGTATGAAACTCATAATTAAAACTGAAGTTTCAGTTGAATCATAATTCTTTCGTCTTACGTGATTTTCTATTTATTGTCAGTAAATAGGAGTATAATAAGTACAAGGCGAGGGAAACCTGTGCAATATATCAGGTGCAAATGATAACTCAAGTCTGAAATCATCAAATAACTCATTTAACCGAATTTTTATCCCAAAGTGAGATATAAAAAACCTGACACAGTTTGAAATTGACAAAATACTATATTTAACAGATAAAAGTGACAGGATTACTTACACAAGTTTAATTGTCATTTTTCATAACACTGTACTAAAAAAAAAAAAACATCTTTTCATATAACACAGCATCATCCAAATAACAAGACAGCAATAGTAGAGGAAAGTAGCCAAATATGGAACAGTGTAGCTACAATTGATGTTTTTTAATGTTTGTTTAATAATGAAAATTTTTCATAAAGCTAGAAATATAAGACTGCTTTTAAATTAAGCGTACTCTAATAGCACAAAATATTGCATCCACATACATCCAATAGGTATTAAGAAAAGTATTATTTCCTTAATATATATTTTACAATTCTGAATATTTATTTCACATTTCCCGAATATGTTTGCCTCACATTCCCTAAATATTTCTTTCATATTCCATGAATATTTAGTCTATATTTTCTAAACATTTGTTTCACATTTTCTGTATGTGTAATATTTGGACTCAACATTTTTTTCACATTAAAAAGTGTGATGAAACTTTTTTTTTAATATTTGAAAAAAATATTCAACCAATACTTTGTGCTACTAGGGTAAATATATGACTGAATACCCGTAAAAATTTGTTATCTGTTGCGGCTGATTTGGTAAGTATGACATTCGAAAAACAGAATGGTATTCCAATGGTATTTGGCTACTTACGTCCTTCTATACATGCATCTCCACCTCGTCACACATAAAACCAGAACACAGAAACTCAGCCCACCCACATCAAGACCTCCAGAATTTCAATTCCCAAATTCGAAAATTTTCAAATTCTCGATATACATACCATCTAAATGTTGGTTTGTAAAATTACCTGAAACTCTTCGCTGCGCGTTGAAAGAACAATTGCAAAGGCCCCTTGGCCACGTGAAAGCTGAACCTCGGTTTGCCAGCGGAGCACCGCCGATCCTTCGAGCACCAGGAAGACGCGTTTTGTAAGGGAACACCGCGGTATCATCCTCCAGCTGGTAAACAGCTGCCCACATCCTGTCTCACGTGCGCTACGCGTCTCCTCCGTCCTCTTCCTTCCTGTCCCCCTCGAGAGGAACGATACCCGACCCCCTTTTTTTCCCTCGTCCCTCCTTCCTCGCCCCCTTACGCGGCCACCCTGTCTACACTCCTTGGCCAAGGTGGAGCGAGGGACGCCGCGAGAGCGCTACCAAAATGGTGGACAGGTGCGCGACGGATCCGCCGCGCAGCGTCGAACGGACGGCACGCGACTCCACGGCTCTTTACCCCATTAAAAGCCATACCGGGGACTCCGCGGCGCGTGCTTTCACGCGTGTGCAAAACGGGGAAAGGCAGCGTGCACGCGCGTATACATTATCGTGCGAGATCCGAGGCGATAGATCGCCGCGTCCCGCTAAACTGTTTAAACGCTGGCGGGCCCAGATACCATCGTCGACCACGAGAAAACTGGCCACCCCTGTTAATTAGCCCTGGAAACCATGATTCGCCCTGATTAATCCTTGGCTACCGCCTTTTTCGGCCCTTCGCTCCGCCACGTGTGGGTTTGTTGGGCTATCAACGCGATGCTTATGCGCTTTCATTGATTTTATTTTGCTTTGCAGAGATATTGTGGTATAATAGGAAATGGACGAGGGGCTAATAGCGTTGAGTGGGTTGCAAAGCAGTCACCTTAGACTGGGTCAGCAAGTGTTTGGTTTCTCCCAAGAGATGAGCGAATTTTTTGTTTAAATACAAACTTCGAATAACGAATAAAAGTTATCGGAATTATTCATTGAATAAAAAAATTAAGTTTATTCGTCGAATAATGTAAAGTTAAGGTAACTTTTATTTAATCCGTTATTTATTAATTTTTTATTTAGTTAATGCCTAACTCTGGTTTCTACTATTTGAAGCATCGAGAGCTAAAACAGACTAACCTACATTGAAGAAAAATTATTTTTTTTCTATTTTATTTTATTAGTAGGGGGCTTATTGGAATACATTATTGCTACTAATTCAATTTCACAAAAATGTGGGTTAGTCTGTTTTTCATCTCAATGCCTCGTTTAATACTCTATTACTGTCCTCGGGTCTCTTTTGACCCAGTCGTATTTTTGTCTCTAAAGCCCTACTGTGGGCATCTTGGGTCTTTTTTTACCAACTCGCGTTTTAATTTTGTTGGGTTTTTTTTTTTAAGTTTTGGGGGAATGTAGGTTGCTAATACACTACCGTTCAAAAGTATCGAGATACTTGCTAAATGTGTGGTAACAACACATCATAAATCTGAACTGTTTAGGGTCATTTCACGCGAAATCGACCACTTTGTGGAGTAACATTTCGGATTTTGCTGAAACTTGGATATGTTGTAGTCTTTAGTGATATATAAACGTATCTCGAAGGATTATTCAAAATTTTAAAAATTGTGGATCTTACAGCTCTTTGAAATACAGTGTTGACAATTTTTTAAAATAAATTATAACTAAGAGACTGATAAAAATGAGCTTTTCGGCGCTTACAGTGAAGTCATAAGATACTTAATAAAAATTATTTCACTTAAAAAAAGGAAAAAAAATGGACCATTTTGCGTGGAATGACCCTATAAAATAGCGCCTAAAAGCAATCTTCATTACTTTGTTGCGGAGTAAACAAGTTATAAATTAAAAATTCCTGATTTACAAATTTAAGCACCAATAGCGTATTAAAATTAAACACGTGATTCAAGAGTTTGTAGGTAAATCCACAATACGTTCAGAAGAACATTTCTATTTGCCCAGAGCTTAGATATATTAGAAATTAAACAGCCTGAAGCCAATGAACTTTTCAAGTCACAAGATAGTTTCATTAGCTTTGGCATTTTTGGAGGCGAATTTTATATTGCATTTTAATTATGTAATTTATACACAAAAATCAATTTTATCGTATTATAATAGTTTACTGTGCATAGCTATAATAGTATTTGTAATTTTGTTTGTATAATTTCATATGAAATTTGAACTACATTCTGTCAACAATAAGCAAATGTCCGAATGCTTTTGAACAGTAGTGTATGTGTGTTATGTTTAATGTACAGCTTGTATTCCTAGGATATGTCTTAACATAGAGCCATTGTGGGTCTCAGATTAGTCACAGTACAGGATGTGGGAGAGGTAATTGGCATAGGTTTCATTAATAAATTGCAGAGCTGTGACTAATCCCAAAGTCACTTAAGTGGTATATAAAGCAATAGTCTTCAGGGTGCAAGCTATATACTAAACGTATCGATGGTCATTAATTACAGAACTGCACTGATTAGGTTGCATTCTTATAAACCTCACATATTCAACCTACCTGCCCATGTGTTCCTCAAGATTGCTGAATACTTTAGATATTTTAAAAAGCAGTGCTGCAGAGCTATACCAACTAAACTAACAATTGCACACGGAAAACAATGATAGATACTTTTTATTGAAGAAAAATAGATTCTTCACAGCTCATGAATTTTGGAAAACGAAAATAAAATAAGGGTTTTCTGGGACTTTCAATTGAAAGTACAGACAGGCAAGACTGTTGAAATTGTAGTTCCTGGTTTTTCCTATTTTATTAAAAAAGTTATGCTTGTTTTCTATTACCTATATGAAATTAAAGTATCTAAAAGGGGGTTTAATTAATTTTGATCCTAATAATAGTGGTTCATACCAGAGCCCCGTATGCGGTTAAAATGCTGTAAAAATGTCAAGACTGTAGTTGCCTTAGTTTTTGAGTAATCATGCACACCACTCTAGCGCTCTCTTGATTAGGCCTTCAATTGAAAGGCCCAGAAAACCCTAATTTTATTTTCGTTTTTCAAAAGTCATAAGCTGTGAAGCATTTATTTTTCTTCAATGAAAAGTATCCATCATTGTTTTTCAGGTGCAATTGTTAGTTTAGTGGATATAGCTCTGAAAATCATACAGCATTTCCCCTTAATGGCACAATTTGAAAATGCAACGACCGAATTTACTTGCATAAGTTCCACCTCCAAATATGTACTTTTAGTTATCGTATTATGTCTTAGTGTCAGAGGCGCTGCATAAAAACCAAATTTTGAAAAGCATATATATTATCATTTGATATCACCATCTATAGTGTCAAATAAAAACAGCACAGTTTGGTAGCGCAAAACTTGTGTTAAGTAGTTTCATAATGGCGGTCATAATCCTAATCCAGAGATGGGCAAATAATTATTTGAAATAAAAATTTGTGTACGGAATTTTTATTTCAAATAATTTTTAGCCCATCTCTGTCCTAATCAGATGGAAGTTAACGTATCAAACCTTCGTATTGTGGTTCTACGCCTAGCTTGATGATAAAAACGAGGTGAATTTTAATACAGATGCTTCGCAGATAGTTGGTTAATTTTTCGAGTAAATAAACCATTCGTTTGATCATTTATGTTTCATCCATTCCGTCGCCTGCCGTGGAAGTTCAGTTTAATTGCGTTCGCAGACGGATTGCCGCCGCGTTGCTATGAATTATCTGTGATTAACGTTTGCGATCGCTGTATGTGCCATCGTTACGAACGATAGCCTTGAGAAGTTCGATAACGATGCACCTTCACGCCGCGTTATATATTACTTGTCCGACTCCGAAATGGCAGGGGTGAACGTGTCTCGATAAACAGGTGATCGATGCGAGTCCTTTGCACGTTCAACGCTATCCAGGGCTTGCTGGAAACAGAAAAAGGCAAAAATGCAATCATTTGGATGATTTTTAGGATTCTTATTGCTTGAATCGTTTAATTATATCCAATGGTCTGGCAATTATCAGAAAATTGGTATTCATTGGAATAGACTTTTGGACAACACGAGGACCTTGCAGCAAGAAGAGTGCAACTCCATTTTTGACAGGTTTTGAATTATGACGTATAATATGCGTAAAAAATTCTACATCGTTCGGTGCAAGTTTGATGGAAATACGATAACAAATGAGCGATTTATTACAAATTTTGAAACTGCACCCATTATTCCAGATTTGAAAAATTCGCCAAAAATAGAAATTAAAACTAATTGACTCAGTAACTACTACTTATTCTGTGAAAATATATATTTTTCAATTACTGTTCTCTTTTTAATGTTAAGTCAAAGCAATAATTTTATAAACAGTTTTTACTAAATTTCTTGGTAAAGATGGAGCTGCACCTCTCTTGATGCAAGGTCCTCGATCATAATTTTTTTGAAACTTGGCAGACTTGTAGTTAATCTCAATAGCAGTATCAGGCAATTTTTATTTTCCGGTGATTTTTGGTTCTTGAAGGTCAAAACACCCCTCAAAGGTTAATGTGCACTTTCCTATTTTCTTGTATGTCTTGAAAACTATAGTAGATACAAAAAAGTTCTTGAAATGAAAATTCAAATGAGGGGTTTTTTATACTCAATAAAAGTTTATAAAGCAAAAATCAGCTAGTCGATAACAAAATTGAACAACCTTACAATCTAAATCATTCGACAGTCTTTTGCACAAAATAAGTTTTCCTTCCTCACAATGAAGACCAAGACCACCGATTCCATTACATGAAAAAAATAATTACATATTCTGTATAAATCGAAGATGGAAGCTTAAGGCCAACAAAGGGAAGAGGTAACCCCAAATTTGGACATCAGGGTGCAGAGAGCCCCTATATAGTAATATCCAGAAAGAAGAAACCGCAGTATCTGGAAGATAAGGCGGTGATAAATTGCAAGGCAGCCGATCGCGAGGCCACAAAAGACATACCCTTATCTTGCATCGTCGAAGAAGTATCTCCGATATTATCAGCCGTCGGTGAAGCCCTTATCTGGTGGGCAAGACAACAACCCGGCGATTGCATAGCGCGCGCGACTCGTGGAATACGGGCGACCCTGAGCGCAACGCGGTAAATTGCGACCCGACAATCCCAAAAGGTGTTTCCTCCACCTGTCCCTCCCTTATTACCTTCAGCCACTGATCGTGGAAACAATCCTCCGAGCGATTAATAATTTATACCGACAAAGTGTCGCGCTCCGATCACGGGGCCAACGTCGGTGCGCGCATAAATATTTATCGCGCGTTTAACGTAACACTTTTCGCACATTAAACACGACGAGCCGCCCAAGTGCTCCACGTATTAAATCCATTAGTATATCCTCGCCCGTAATCGCTATTATCGCTAACTGAAACTAACAGCGCAGTATTTCCTCTAATCATTACGTAGGGAAGATAAATTGATTCAGTATTCCAAAATTTATCTACTATGGGCGGGACGAAAATTAAAAGTTTCAGTCGCACAAAGGAAGTGAGGAGCTTACTTCCTTACACTCTCTTCAAAATTGTAATTGCGTTGGTAGGTTACGTATAGTATTCGGCAGAGATGGGCAAAATTTTAATTTGAATGAAATTTTGATTAACGAACAAAAGTTTTAAAAAATTATTCGTCTTGGGTCGAATAAAGTCAACTCGGTTTAATCAACGAATGACGAATAATTTTTTTTTTTAACGTTTATTCGCCATTCGAAATTTTATTTAAATAAAAATTTTGCACATCTCCGGTATTCGGTACAGGTAAAATTATTTAATTTGCCTTGAATTATTTTTAAATAAGGCTACAAGATGTGGCATTTTAATTTATTTTCTTGGCAAAAGGTGTGTATAACTTTCTGCGGTAAGCATACATATGCCATATTCAAAATTTCCGTTTGAATTGAATTTAGTGTCGTTAGAATACGCTGTACGAAATTCTTCTCGAGTATCTGAGAAAATGCATCTCAGAAATATGTATCTGCATTTAGTCTAATATGGGATTGTTTTTCTGGTCCCAAGCGAAATGCATAACCGGGACGAGCTTGACGCCAGTTTTGCTCAACCGGTTTGGGAAAAAGGAGGATCGCTAAAAGTTAAGTGGGGTAAAGAACAGAAGCGAGGCCCCGGCAGACACCTTGTCCAACAAGATTTAGTTCAACTGCAGTTTGAGCTGCACCTGCGTGGCGCGTGCTGCGGAGATGCATCTGTCGCGTTCGCGTGCAGCCACGTGCACATGTGGACATTCGCGACCGAGCATGCGATATTTCTGCATAGGCAGAAAACGAAAAAGGCGACCTTTCACCTGTGGGCACGACGCGAGTGCAAACTGCTCGAATCCGGTTGCCACGAGGCGATTTTAATGCACGTGGCACTATTTTTAAATAAAAAAATGTATGAACACTTCTTGTAAATTAGGAAAATTTAGGGGTAGGTATAGAATTTGTAAAGTGGAAAAATTATAGGAATACAGTATTTTTTGATGTAGACAAATTGTGGGGAAATAAAATTTCTTAAACTAAAGAAATTGTGGGAATATAGAATTTTTTAAACTAGAAAAATTATGGGGATATAGAATTTTTATACCCGAAAAAGTGGAAGGCACAGAATATTGTAGTCAGGTAACATTATAATGATATGGAGTTTTTGAAATTAAAAAAATTGTAGAGAAACAAAATTTGTTAAATTAGAAAAGCTATAAGGATATAGACTTTTTTAAACTAGAAAATTTATGGGCACGTGGAGAGTTTTGAGGTAGAAAACTTTTGGGGTACCTATAGAATTTTTTAAACTGGAAAAATTATAGGGATACAGAATATTTTAAAATATAAGAATTGTTGAGGGTATAAAGTTTCGTTAAACTAGAATAAATATGGGTATGTAGAATTTTTTAAATAATAGGGGCATAAAATTTTATTTAAATTTTTACTAAAAAAATTGTACAGGCACCGAGTTTCTCTTAAAATAGAGAAATCATAAAGTGTAAGAACCAATGTTAGATAAATTGAAGTGGGTTTTAGAAGATTTTGAAGTCTTTATTCTTGCCATTAAGAATAACTGTTAGTAAACGTATTTAATGTTTCAAATGATATATTATCCTTGTTCAGAATGTTTTAATTACCCAATAAAGTCGAGTATTCATAGTACACCTGTACGTACAGAGGTGAGTCATTTAATTTGACTAAGTAATTTTAGCAATAGAAAGTAATTTTTTACAACTGCTACTCGAAGCATCTGGAAAATTGCAATTGCAATTCATGTTTTATTCATATAGTTTCACGTATAAAAGCATTAAAATAAAATTTAAATTAACATTATTCAGTTACGTATATCTGTTGTTAGGTAAAATAGAAACTATGGATGGAAATAGTATAGAAACATTTACTCCTAATTTAATAACAGCGATATTTTTGGATCTTCCTTGGTAATTGAAAAGAGGATATCGAAAATGTGGTCGATGAACGATACCACGTAGCCTAGAGTAATTGTCCGTTAGATTGGGCGAGCACTGCTATCCCGTTTTATCGAAAAAGATAAACCCCAAAGTAAAATAGGGTATGCACACACATTTCCCTTATCTAACCTGCCTAGGGAGGCTATCTACAAGGGCGTTCACTTTTTCAAATATAATAATGCTTCGGGTCGAACCTTTCCTCTCTTACTCCGTGAAATCTATTTTAGAAAGTACGTTACGGTGTAATAGTCGTATTTTATTACATATTTGTTAGATAGGAATCTCGTAATTTAGTGGAAAGGCGGCTCGATTAATCACGAATGAAAGCACCATTATGGAGAATAGTGCAACATTTCAGAATACTTTAAAAAGTTTCAAATTTCTTTCTTTTTTCCAATCTTCAAAGTACATTGTAAAATAGACTGCTTGTAAGACTATCGTGGCATTTAAATGTTTTAAATTTTGCAGTTTCATACTAGAAATGGAATTTTCAATTTTACACGCCAGCCTGTTATTTATTATTGTGCCGTGAAGGCGCAGTGCAACTTCAACTATAAAAATTTCAAATCGATTCGCTTACCAAATTCCAAAGAAAATATTGATAACCAAAAAAAAAAAAAAAAAAAAAAAAACAGTTTTCGTTCATGCAGTAAATAATTTCGCGTGAAATTAATATTCTGCCACTATTCTTATTTCCATTCACTCTTCCATAATGCATTTTTAATACACCAACAAGTCACAGCAAAAGGAGCCTTACTAGACTCAAAAATAATTTTCCAAATTGATCCCACTTTACATAGTTTGCACACCTACTAGTTATCTCCCTTTTTAACCCGTTGCAGTCCAAGTACACCTCCATTGAACACCAGAATCCAAACTATCGTTACGAAGTCTCGTAACGTCATCAAATTTAAAAAAATAAAGAAAACAAAAAACAGCCCAGAAGAATTCATGATTCGTAAAATTAACCGAATCATTCGTTCCTCATTAATTTAAAGTCAGCATGCTTATCCCATCGCATAGTTGCATATTCAGCGAGTGCAGCGTCGCGCGAAAGACCTCTCGTTGCTCGGCAAGCGAGTAACTCGGAGTGCAAGGGGTTAATGCACGATACACCCGGTATGCACCCCGCAATGTTCTATCGCGAGTATTGGAGCGTTGGTGGTAGTGGGAGTACCGTTGCACACGTTGCATCGCGCTGCAAAAGACCAGGCAATTTCCAGCTGCACAACAATGCAGTGTTACGGCGTGTTGCGAAAGCACGCTGGACCGTGGCTGTCTCTCGTCTGTCGCAATTTACGATCTAGTCTGGTGGTCTTAGACGTGCCTTACGATCGGGATCGACGATATTCTTGCATAGCTGCGCGGCGCGCCGATAAACTGGCATAAAATTATTCGCGAGAGCATAGGAAACGCATTAGAACGACCGATAAAGGGGAAGTTCCTGTGGGAGATGACGCCGTTTCCCAAAGTTGTGCAAGTGATTCGGTTTATGAGAATGCATCGGAGGTGTGTAGTAATTGAATGTGCGAGGTGAGGCTGTTGTAGGCGTAGGAGAGCTTGAATGAGTTTGGTATTTTCAGTTGAATGGGATGGATATAATGTTTGGAGAAATGTATAGCGTGTGCTTTTCGAATGTGTTGGTAATTGGAATGTATTTTGAATACGTGAAATGTTTCGTATGGGACTAGCGAAGGTATTAACATTTTGTATGGCGCAGGGTTTTGACAAACGAACATTTCAGCCAGGATTTTCTCAGTCACCAATTCTGCTGGAATAATTTTATACAATGCGAAGTTCTTTTGGGGGTTTGTTTACAGAATAAACATTCCAGGTCCCTGGATAATACTTTCGATCATTTTCAGAAAAATATCAACGTGAGAAAAACACTCAAAACCGTGCAGAAGATGCAAAATGTTGGGTAGATTTCTGATATCACACAGGGCCATTTGAAATAAGATTGTAAAGGGACTTTATAAATTTATAAGATCATTTTGTGTGACATTAGGAATGGAAATAAGAGTTTTTGTGTATGGGGTATAATTAGTGGCGCAGCTGAAGACGAAGTGACATTCCGCTGGAAGAATTGGAAGATAAATAAATAATGTTTTCGAAGAGAAATTAAGAATTTAAAAGTTCTAATAGTGTGGAATAATATTTAGTAATACTTCAGGAGAATTTTTATTTATATCCAATGAATCGTATCCTCCGTTCAATTATCTCTATTTTTCTCCATTTCCCAAGTAAAAGACCGACGTATCTTGTGCAGGCTATTTTTACTTACTCTGATCGTTATAATTGGTGCCTTCGCGCAGAATATCACATTTTTTATACAAATCCTCCTACATTCTTCACGACCATTTTATCCCAATCCAATCGCAATGGCTCGTACCGCGTTAAAATCTGCATTTAACACTCGACGTTTGTAATGGTCTGATTTAATAAGCATCAGTGAAAATGGATTGCGTTCAGGCACTGGTTGATAGGTAGAATTGCAGCGTTACAGGATTACGATTCGAGAGCCAGTGAAAAGCGATACAGAGGGGATGGGGTAGTGTTTGTGATCAAATCGTTCACCGAGCATTTCTATGGAATTGCATTTACAGTATTGGAAATAATTATCGCATCTCTCCGAAATTAACGATATGATTGATAAAATGATTCGTGCCCAACTTATTTTATCCAAAATAGTCAGCTACACGTCGTTGAAGAAAATAAATTTTGCAATAATATTTTCCTGATATTATTAATAAGAGGGTATAACGTGTTTATTCGAGTGATGCAATAAATATTTCCAGCACTGTATTTCGCAATAAAAATTGACGCGATGGCAGGAGTCATTTCCCAATAGAATAACTTCCAGACACTTTCCAAAATATATTTCAATACCAATTACATCCACGAAATTGCCAGTAAATATATAGAAAATTTATTTGTGGAAGATGCAAGTAGCAAAAATTCAAATGTACTATTGGAGGACATTTTCCATCAGCGCCAATTTATTTTCCTTTCACACTCAACTCCGTTGGATTTAGTTCGTTTTAATCAAAAGCCTGTGAATAATTAGTTAATTACACTTTCACGCATAGTGTATTACATAAAAAGGGAATGTACGTGGAATAATAATTTTCACAAAGAAATTCGAAATTAACAGAACGTGAAAGCCATTCGAGTAGTGCAGGATCAAGATGCATCCGGTGTAGAGTGGGTCGTTAATGAATATTACATTAACGCGTTTTTCATACGCTTGTCCCCGAGCGGTCTCCCATTTGTAACGATTAATTTAATTGGAATTATCGAGGTGGATCGAGGCGCGCGGTATCGATCAATTTCCACTACACGGGCATACGCGCGCGTCGACGACACCGCGAACATTCGTGCAAGAAACGTCTGCGACGCCCCTAGCTGCATCTGCACCTGCATCGACGGGCCTACAGCTGCACAGCCGCCCGTCGATGTCTTTCTCCTTGCTTTTCTTCCCCTTGGTTGCATTTCAAAATACAACGACGGTTGCGACATTCGACCTTCGTCACGGGCGACGGTTTGCCGCTTTCGCGACGTGTTCCTTCCTCCTTTGAGTCTTTTTGGGGGTAATGCTCTTGGTATCTGCGGTTCCTTTCACAAATACGAGTTCCTTCGCTTAATTATTTCCTTGGTTGAAATTTAGTATGCTTGATCAGTGACTACTGATACGCCTCTGGGTGTATTAAAATTGGGACATTCATTTTGGGCCTTTTGGCCCCTGTAATACGGGTCGTAAAATGGATTTGATGGATTTACCGTCGAAGGTATTGCTATAGATTACTCCAGTAGTTTTCTGTAATTGCTCCATGGTTAATACTTTCAGGCCCAAATATATATATAAAGGCGTTTTGGGTCCATAGGGCCCTGTAATGATGGTGAAGAACACATTTGCTGATTTACTTTCAATAATTTAAGACCCCAAGTGCATCAAAATGGATGTAAGACTTGGGACGTTAAGGCCCCGACTGCACTAAAGTGAGTGTAATACTTTTGGGTCTTTAAGACCCTGAATGCACCAAAGTAGACAGTACTTTTGGGGTCTTTAAGGCCCTGAGTGCGTCAAAGTAGACATTACTTTTTGGGTCCTTAAGGCCTTGGATGCACCAAGTACACATTACTTTTGAGGGTTATTAAGGCCCTGGGTGCACCAAAGTGGGTATAGTACTTTTGGGTCTTTAAGGCGTCCACTGCACCAAAGTGAGCGTAATACTTTTGGGTCTTTAAGACCCAGGCTGCACCAAAGTAGACATTACTTTTGGGGTCTTTAAGGCCCTGAGTGCGTCAAAGTAGACGTTACTTTTTGGGTCTTTAAGGCCCTGGATGCACCAAGTACACATTACTTTTGAGGGTTTTAAGGCTCTGGGTGCACCAAAGTGTGTCTAGTACTTTTGAGTCTTTAAGACCCCCACTGCTCCAAAGCCGGTATACTACGTTTGGGTCTTTAGGGCCCCGGGTGTACCAAAGTAGACATTACTCCTTAGATCTTTAATGAGGAACGGAACACACGTTTACTTAATCCACACTCAAGGCATCCCCCCACAAACCTGTCCAGTGGGCCTTACACGGTTCCCCATATCTGTTTCACCAACTACGCGTCGTCTCTGTCACTCCTACCGCAAAACAGTCGTTTTCTTCCTCGGGACATGGTGCAGAAACGCGGATGCAGCCGCGGCGCAGCGTGACGCGGGTGCGTGGGAGTCGCGACGTGGGGAGCACGTCGAGATCGCGATGTAGGTCACTAGGAAATTGTTAGTCGTCTGTCGTTCTGACAGCCTTCCTGTCCTAGCGCGCGTTCGCGATGTGGGCGCCATTGTCTGATCCCACGGCAGGATGTGTAGGACTCGCATGCTAAGAAGGGTGCGAGGAAAACGAATTCGTCCCCCTGCTGCCTTCACATCGTTAAATCCCTATAGGGCTCGGTAAACGGAACCAGTAGCGAATTTTATTATCACACCACAACACGTCGACTGAAACGAACATCATCATCTCTGCTACGTAGTAATTTCGCTAATATAGTTACTACTAGGATTACTACTAGTAGCACGGGCCTCGAAGCTGCGATAAAAATTCTGTTCAAACAGTAGGTAATGCATCTTTAACAGACTTACTTTGATGCATTATTAATCATATTTTACAATATTCGATCTGTACCAATTTCGGTGCACGTGATCCGTGAGGCTAAATACCGTGTACAATACCTGGCACACAAATCACGTTATGACGGGAATATCAAATTACCCCTGGCAGTCAACGTGTTGAGAATATTCTCCATGTTATACGCTATGCCAACAGGAAAATGGATCTCTGTAAATCAACCCTCAAGGTCTGAGGCTCGCCTTCATGGGTGTTTTAACGCGTTCTGTGCCAAGTTTTCTGTAGAGCCTTGAAACGTGATGATAAACAAATTAAACTGTACCATTCAGTCATAGAGGCGCAGTAATTGCGTGAGAATTTTCATAATGTCAGCTTCTTTTTCTTCTATTTCATTTCAACGTCAAATTGAAAACCACGGCTGACTATTCGATGTCAGTGTAATTTCTATTAAATTACGCAAAATGTGTTAAACGTTGGGAGCAGATCTTCAGAACGAGAAGTGTCGATCCCGGGGTTCAAAGCTGGCTCACCATTGTTGAGACCTGGCAAGAGGCTCGACTGGGAGCATTCTATAAGTGAACGAGTCTCACCCTCGTTTAATGGGGCGCTAGGGCATCAGGAATAGGATTTAGATAAAGGGTTTCCTCTGTCTGCTTCACGGAGATGTGGCAAGATTTAAAATTCACTTTTGTCTCCCATATTAGACCAAGTGAAGTCACTGCGAATGATACTTGTCACCTCATCAGCCTTTACTTGATTGTCCTGACAATTAGATTTCAGCTCTCGTGGCCAAAACTGTCCAAAACTTTTTCTAATTACATACTTGCACTTAGGTATAGTATTCTACAACCTAGATTTTTTAAATCTTTTTATGCTTAATACTTTTTTTAAAAATAAACCCACACGCGCAAGATGTATATAAAAAAAATAAATAAAAAATAAAAACGAAACAGAAATCGAGGAAAAATGGCATTTGAAATGCATTTAAAATTCCCGACACATGTACCACAGACACATATTTATTTATTCGCAATTACATTTCGCAAAGCGTTCGGCGACCACTTTTACAACGGTCCCTGAATTAAACGCGGGTTCAATTAATCACGGGAGTTATTACTCCTCGCGATGCAGGATTGAAACGTAGAGTCTAATTACCGCGATATCGCTTTCAGTTTTAAAGCAACCCGTTCCGTCGGTCGTTTATTTGCATACGAAGAAAAGCGATTTGCTGCATTTCACTTTCCCGCGTGCCCTGGCCCGTTTCAATGGGATAAAAACAGTTGCATAACGGCGAACAGAGAGCAGCGGGCACATGGATCTGCGTGGGCTCGTTCTACCTCGCGAGCACTCCGTGAATGACGAACATTTATTATCCCTTTTTCTGGAGCGCGCCATGCCGCGTGGTTGCTTCCACATCCGCCTGCACCCGCGTCCACTCTGTCCGCGGCATCATGCGTCCGTCAAAAAGGGGTAATTTTCCCGATTAAAACGCTCAATGACAGATCCGACGTACGGCGAGCGATAACGGGCCAGGGATTCCATTTGTAGGTCGATAATCGTGATGTTATTCGACGCGCTTCGCCTATCATTTCTCGTTGAACTTGAATAGCCTTGTGTGCAATGCTGGCACAAAGTAGTTGAATGCCTTCTGCGAGCCTGTTTTTGAATTCCATGTAAATGGAAATTGTGTAACATTTGTAGTTCACAGTTGTGATGTTTCATGATCATGGTCATTAGTGAATAAAATTGCAATCGAATTTATTAATTGGGGTTCTAAATTGCACTGAAATTTGCAGGGTACTAGTTTTACTTGAGAATACGTAATTGGTAGATGATCGGTGTTCAATTACACTTGTGAATGAAATTTCATTTGAATTTTCAACTCACGGTTCACCTAATTCACAAAAATGAGATATTAGGGAATTCAATTTCAATAGAGTTTATAAGTCTGAATTCTAATTATTATTATTGAAATTTGAAGTTTACTAATTCTACTTGAGGATTAGTCATTCGTAGATTGAGGACCTCAAATTAATTATTGAGGACCTTGCAGCAAGAGGGGTGCAGCTCCATCTTTACCACTTCGAGTAAATTGGAAAATATTGTTTATAAAATTATTGCTTTGACTTGACATTAAAAAGAGAACACTAAGTTGAAAAATATATTTTTTCACACAATAAGTAGTAGTTATTGAGTTGATAAGATTTTATTCCTATTTTTCGCTATTTTTTCAAATCTGGAACTGCCCAAAACAAAAATATTGCACAAAACCCTCATTTGTTATCGGATTTGCATCAAACCTGCACAAAAAATGGAGTTGCGCCCCTCTTGCTGCAAGTTCCTCAATTATAGGTCATTGGTGAATAAAATTTCATTTAAATTTACAATCCACAATTCACCTGATTCATAAAAATCAGACATTAGTGAATGCAATTTCAGTAGAGCTTATATCTCTAATTTCTAAATATCACTGAAACTTCTATCTCCACTCTACTTGACATTCACCCATCAGTATTCAACTACAGGTCTGCTTACACTCCAACAACGCGCCGTTACCGTCAAGGACGTGGCCTTAGCATTAAACATACGTTGAAGCCGCGAAATCGCGTGTCGATTAGCGGAAGTCCTGGCGCGAGTACGTATGCACTGTCAATCTAATTTTATTATCAACGCCGCGCATCGGCGCCGCGTCGAAGATGTCACCATAACCCAATTATCATGCAAGAATTCGATTCGCGAGGCGCGACGTCGACCACGTCGCAATTATCGTGGCCAAAAATATTATCTCGCGTGAGCGTTATCGTCGGGCCTATTCGTGCTTCGCCGACGAGGCTGCGGGGGGGGGGGGGGGAGGAGGAGGGGATAAATAAATCGCTGTTTGTTTCGACTGGTTCGCCAGTTTCTCCGCGGTGCGTGCGTGGGCGGGCAATTCCGTGCCGCATAAAGCTCCGTATCGTTAAAGAGCAGGAGAGTTACCGTTCTAACGAGCAAGAACGAGTACGATACGAATTGCTGACAACGGTGGAGGCAGGTAAACATGACGCTCGTGAGAGTTGTTTCACAGATTTAACGCGCCTCCGTGTTAACATAATCGGTGACCCACGAAGTGCACGTTAATACCAGCTGTTTGATATCTTCGCTGATAAGGGGAATAAGAATATTATCGTGGGACACTTGGTGATTGTCAGTAAATGGTAGATGATTATCGTGTTCCATGAGCTTTCGATGAGGTAGGTCATTGATAAAGGTGTTTCTGCTCGAGTCAGTTTGTGTTTTTATTGTAGCAACGAATATTATTGTTATGTGGTTTGTACTAAGGCTGGGACTATTTGAATAATTTAATATTCGAATATTTTACAAGTATTCGAATGATACGAATAAACTTCGAATATTTGAGTACTCGAACGTTATTATTAAAATATTTAAGTATTCGAATGCTGTTCGAATATTTCAGTATTCAAATGCTATTGTATTGTCATTGCAATATTTATTGTATTGTCATCGGAACTATGTATGTGTGCAAAGTTTCAAGTCGATCGAGATATGTTGAACTGGGTAAAAATTAACTTACAAGATTTCACCCTGACAAACTAACGAGCTCACAACTGAAACTAAATGAAAGCTTGTAAAAAATGAACCTAAAGAACTTGACTTATAATTCGCACCATATTATTCGAATACATCAATATTTGAATACTTAAATATTCGAATACTCAAATATACGAATAATGACATTAGAATACTCAAGTATTCCAAGTATTCGAATAGTATTCGAATACTTGAATATTCGAATAGTATTTGGATACTTGGGTATTCGAATTATATTCGCCAAATAATTGAGCAACTGAAGTATTCGAATATTCGAATATCGAAAAATTCGACAAATAGTCCCACCCTTTGTTTGTAATATCAGTGGCGATAGCTAATTAGTGGGTACAGTGCGTGTGCTGTGTCGCGGGTCACCTGTGACCCATGAGATAAGTTTCAATTGGGGTAGTTGATATTTCCGTTATGAAGCAGAATATTATCAGAAATTTCTTTATATTGTGCGTAATGTGCTCATTACGTCATGGGTCGCCGGTGATCCATGCAGAAAGAGTGACTCTGGAAATAACCTCTGTTTGGTCCCACGAGTTTGGAATTGAATTTTGTGCCAAATGATACCTTATGATGAGACATCATTCGCAACAAATATTCAAGTTGAGGTGCCAATTAGTTTCTGAGATTATAGGAGGTCAAAGAAATGAAAATTCATTAATACACCAGTTCATACGCTTTGATGTACGGACTTTTATGTCAGTCCAATAATTTAAAGAATTGTTCCCCAGGGTTTTGCTGATTGCTAACAACGAATTTGAACTTATATTTTCATAATTCATAATAACCGATTCAATATAACGAATCGTATGTAAAAAATATTCTTTTCATAAATTTTGGTCTAACATTCGTATCGTAAAAAGTTATAAAATCGATTTTCGACACTAAAGTAATATCTATGATTTTAACAATAATTAGTTTCAGTTTTGTGGAAGCCGCGTAGGGTAGATGCACCGTTTCTGGCCACTTTAAATTATTGTACCAGTTTTGGCCACTTCTTAAAAAATATAATATTTTTCCGTGTAAGCAATAAATGTAAACTTATATTTCTGGCGGTATACTAAACAAAATATTTATGATGCCAAATTCCCCACATAATAATGATCTGCAAGCAATTGAAAAATAAGATAATTATGCACATGGCCAAAAGCAGTGCAATGGTCACAAACGGTACATTCTGATTGATAGAATGTCAATATACATGTTTACTTTACGCCCGTGGCCGCTGAGTGACTCCGTATTACCGACATTCCCGCAATAGAAGTTATGAATTTTAAAAATCCAAGTTCAAATTTGTTGTTAACAGTCAGCAAAAATCCCTGGGAACAATTTTGTAATTATCACACTGACATAAAACTCCGTACATCAAAGCGTATGAGCTGGTGCATTAATGACTTTTCATGTCTTTGACCTCTCACATCTCAGAAACTAATTATCACCTCAACTTGAAAATTTGTTGCGAATGATGTCTCATCATAAGGTATCATTTGGCAGAAAATTCAGTTCCAAAATCGTGGGACCAAAAAGAGGCTAAAACAGGCCTCATTTTTTGTCACTCTTTCCTTCACAGCACATCATATTCCCATTTTTAAAAACTCCGTAACATTATTACGTCCTGGGTCACTAGTGACCCATGCAGACACTTTCATTTATACCATTTTATATTCCCATCTTTGGAACTCTGTAACATTCTCACGCCCGCTACACCAATCAATTCATGGGTCACCGGTGACCCATTAAGTGCTCCCCATTCACCCCGTAAAACATCGCGTAACTTCGCGTCGCGAGCAGCAGACCTTGCGACCCAATTGATGCAACAGCCGATCGCTCGAGCGAAAGTGTCCCGAAGCTTGACTTCGCCGATTTCGCGACTCGGCGACATATCTGGCCGCAAGAGTGGCACGTATCACGGAAGTGTACATACGAAATACAGATTTTCAGGAAGAATGGAAAGCGAGTTTCTCCGCGACGTTGCGTCCACCGCATAGGATCTTACGATTGTCGCGTGGGCGTCGGAACGTTATATCTTGCACGGTGTAAGGACATTCGTGCCACCCCGGGGGGAGGTGGAACGGCGCTATTATTGCGTAAGAACGGCCAAGGTACGAGCGACTAACTACGGATACGTAATGTGTAACTCCGCGGGCACGAACGCCCATATATTACACCCTAAACGACAATGCGACGCGTTTTACACGCCCGGCTGTTGAAAACCTTCGCGTCCGTGACTATTGCATCTGTAGGTGTAAAATCGAAATTTTATTTATTGCGCCGTTGGGGGTGAGGCGGCTCGACCGCGTTTCGCGAAATGTTTATTATACGCACGCTGGTACTACGCCCGTCGAAACGTTGGGTGCGGTGACAGTTTTGCGTGCTTGTGGTGCATCCGTCGATGGACGTGGGAATATAAATTTCCAGGAAAATTTCATGGTGCGAACAAAATGGAGTATGTTTGATTTTCAAGTTTTATTGCATACTGCATAAGAATTATTGTTTTTCAAGCGATATGTAGAACGAAGTGACCAACCCCTCGCCGTAGTTTCTGATACAGTTGAATCTACGCATGGGTAGTGAAATATTTTGATATATAATATAAAAATTAATATTTCTTAATTGTTCTACAAGTGTCAAAATGCATAAAATTTGTATCCTTTTAATTCTTTAACCCTTCGTTGCATAACTTCTTCGATTTCTGCAAAAAAATACATTTTTGGACTCGTATAAGTGATAATAATAAGAGAAAAATAATTTTAAAAAATGTGTTTTTTTTCCGCCATTACGATTGTGAATAATTAAAACACGCAGAATTACAACGTTCAGCGGGATCTATGTAAATATTTAGACACTACTTAGGATATGTATATTTTATGATGAAGTAGTTACATCACACTGCAGGCTAGTTAAAACAAAAAGATTAAAAAGAAAATGTATGTTGCATATTTGCAACAGTGTGCAACGGTGGGTTAATATACAGTGGCGTGCAAAAGTATTCGGCCACCCTTTAAAATCGCATAACTTTATTAAAATTAATCCAAACGACTTGAGTTTTTTTTTAGAAGCTACAGGGATTAGTTTATTAAATGATGTGATCCGTTGGATTGATAAAAATGCACTTTGTCGGAATAGTAAAAAAAATAGTAAAGGTCGTTTTTTAAACTTTTTTTTTGTGAACCCTTAACTAAAATTCAAAAAATTCGTTTGTAGATTTAAGTAAGTTATATACGTGCCTAAAATTTCATCAAAATCGGTTAACGTTGCTCTGAGCTATGAACGCTTAAAGAACGCAGAATAAGGTAAAAAATCGTGAAATTCCCGAACTCAGCGATTTTCGACCTTATTCTGCGATATTTAAGCGTTCATAGCTCAGAGCAACGTCAACCGATTTTTATGAAATTTTAGGCACGTATATAACTTACTTAAATCTACAAACGGGTTTTTTTAATTTTCATTAAGGACTCACAAAAAAAGTTTAAAAAACGACCTTTACTATTTTTTTTTTTTTGTTATTCCTACCAAGTGCATTTTTTTCAAAACGACAAATGACATAATTTAGCAAACTAATCCCTCTATCTTCTCAAAAAAACTCAACCCGTTTCGATTAATTTGAAAAAAGTTATTCGATTTTAAAGGGTGGCCGAATACTTTTGCACGCCACTGTAAGTTAAGTATCTGCCAATGTTACTCCGTACTGCCAATGTTCCCTCAGTTTACGGTACCTACTACATAGAAAAGTTTTATTATTCCAAAATTTGAAGCACTCAAGGTTTCACTACGCCCCAATTTTCAGCATCCTTATCAACTATTACTCCCGCATTGCTCAATGTCACACGCTGTTCTACCCGAAAAAAGCCTCCCATCCAATCTTGTGACATCGAACACGAAATACACCTTCGCACACCGAGCAGTGTCCCAACTGCGATATCAGTCGTTGCTATAAACTTGCAACAGCCACTGCAAAAGAAGCGAAATTGCTCGCGTGCAATGTTGACACGTTCGTTATTTTCGCATTTTTCTGGATGCCGGGGACACGCTGGCATTCGCCGCAAGACCTGGTGATTTTTGTGCAACCAAGCCTGATGCACGTTCGAAGGAACTGGATTCGAGGCACGCCGGTCTACATGCGTGCGTCGTCGGCTATCAAGATAAACTAGAACGAGAAAGTTATTAAAAAACGTACGCGCTTTTGTTTGCACCGCGGAAAGAAGATTTCGCGTTACATTTCGCGGTACTTTTTTCCCACTGACATTTGTGCGTAAGCATTGGACACAGAGATCAAATCAGCGATGGATTCAAGGGGGGGCATGAACCTCCGAGAATCGAACAATTATTTAATGGATTATAAAACTAATTTCTTGGGGGGAAAGAGGTTTGGTTGAAGGGAGACAATTTACTGGTAGGGATGAAATTTCTTTTTCGAAATCAGTTTTTATGAAATTTCAAGGAAATTGGTATTGCAATTGAGTGCACTACATTTGTTTATTAATATTTTTAATAATATTTATATTATTATAATCTTTAATATTTAATATTTATATATCTGATAATAAAGTAGTATTTCTATTAGCACTGTGTTATAAATAACTGGCATAATTTTTTGAAATCTGATTTTCTGGGGATTACGTGGATTTGTTGGAATTTTGGAAACGCTTAGAAAAGTTTTTATGATAGTTTGTATGGGACATGAAGAATTCGCGTATGTTTTCGTTTTCTTTTGTAAACTTAATTGAGGCACTCGATGTATTTTAAAATATAGTTTTGTCCGATACTGGGGTATCTTGGGCCACCTTTGGCTCCTCCTAATCTAATGTGACTTGAATGTGTGTGATGTATATTTATTTTTTAAGATGTACTTGAAGATTTAAGACGATTTATTGTTGTGGATATTTACAACATGACTGAAAATAGTTAAAATATTTATATAGAGAAAGTAAAAAAGTCGAAGTTGATTGTAACTTTACTTTTTAGTCAGACATCTGCATTTACATATTTAGAATAACGTGAACGGTTATCATAAAAAAATTTAGTTATAATGATTTTGAAGAATTTTCTTAAAGAGTTTATGAAATTCTTTTTCCTAAGGGAACGTAAAGAATTTAAGGTCATCCATCCTAATAACCACATTTAGAAAATAAGAAAAATATGAACGTGTGGAGGAAAATCAATTTTATACTATTATTCGGTTTAAAAAATGATTTATTTTTGAGAAACTGCATTAATCACGATCATGGAGTTCCGGAGCTTAATAAATTTTAAAAAACATTTTTCTGAAGATTGCGAATTAAGTAATTCTAGAGAAGACCTATTTATTAACACAATATGTATTAAAATAATCACAATCCAATATCATTGGTACTAAAATTCGAAACAATGTGTTTTTAAAGCACAAAGTTATAGAAAAGTGTTTCAGCAGTGTAAAGGAATAAGCTCTAACAAAATGCGAGGAACAATAAGTTGCAAGCATACATTATATTTTTTATCTACTATATTTTATCTTTCTCCGTGCAAAATAATTAACATATATTTTTAGTAAAACGCGTTCGCGTGCAAGGTTAAAAAAAAAACAAATTGATAATTGAAAAACGAAAAACAGCGAGGAATTCTTCATAGGTACCTATACAACCTTTTAAAATAATGCCGAAACTATTGATGTTATCAAGCCGACAATAGTGGAATACATTTTTATTTATTTATTTATTTATTTATTTATTTATTTATTTATTTATTGCACGGGACAAGCCCAATATAAAACAAAATAGAATAAACAAATACGCAGTAGTATACTGTTACAACGGAGTTTTCTATTTTTCATGTAAGATGTAACCAAATAATTGTAATATTTTTATCTTTCTTTTTTAAAGATAATTTGAAGATCTACTTGTTCTTCCTTAATGGAATATTTCGTCAGATTATTGACCTCATTCTTTCTTTTATTGAATACAATATTAGCACAAAATGGACAAATTAATAATAAGTATAATCCTTCTATATATATCATACATTTAAAGCAAAAAGTACTATACTATTCAATTCGTACAATACTTGAAAAACCTTGATAAAAAATCAAATAAAAACAACCACGAAGGCAAATACCAAACACATCTTATATTTTTATAACAAACACCACAACCTCGATAATCTAAATTCCTTTACCCAACTACCACTTAAACCGACATCTCATTAATTCCAGCTCATCTTCAGAAGTCCTCGACATCTCCTTTGCCCTTTCCACATCCCTACCATTTTCCAAAGCTCCCTCCAAATCAAATTCCGGACATCAAGTGTCCATAAATCTACACTTTGTGTAAATTGCCCAAATTTAAATTTGAATCCCACTCACCCCTCGAACTACCCACCACACAAAAAGCTCAGACACAACCAAATAAACACTTCAGTTCCACAACTTCATATACCACATCATAAAAAAAAAAAAAAAAAAAAACAGCCAAAGGGTTGAGCACTTTTATTTTAAAAAACTGGAAGCATCTCGAGACACCCTGTATAATAACACCCTGCAGGGGAAAGGTGGAGGGGCGTTGTCTCAGGTGGTCGCCAGCGCGAGCCACCAACAAAACGGTCATTAATAGGTCATACTCGCGTTAATTAATTTATGAAGTGTTAAAGCGGCCTCCTGCGCCAAGGGTGCATTAAAATGCACCCCTCCGCCTGCATCGCGACGCGGAAAACAGGCGGCCGCTCGTGGACGCGCTTGCACACGAGGCCCCTATTCGCCGCGACGCACGCACGGCGGAGCAGGAAATCCGAAATACCCCCGTGTACAATCATGAGAAGGTCCTCGCGATCCTCCGGAACGATACCAAGGTGGAGGCTCGTCACGGTTTTAATGGCTTCATTTAGATTCCACTTCAGCAGTCGCGGTGCTCAAAACTCTTTGCTCGTGCTCGTGGATTCGATGCACGTGGGAGTTGCTTTGTCATAGGATTTTTTTGCTTGCGTGAAAATAGAGGATTCGTTGTGGTGAAAATGTTGAAATTCAAGTAGTTGATTTCGAAGAGTGCATATGGTGTTTGTGTGCTTCGTCGGCAAATTCTTTTAAGTGCAAAATGTATGGATAAAGTTTGCTGTACAAAATGTATAGTCAGCTCGAGTTTTTACTGATGCATCTAGGAATTCTATGGGGAATCTGTAAGTCGGTGTGGATGCAGTACAATTTTTCCGCAGATTTCATGCGCGTCGTAAAGGAGTACACTACGTTTTGTCGGTTTTTAAAAACCGTTTTTTTTTTATAAATTTGTAAAATAGGCAAACCAAATTTAAAATTTAAAAAACTGGTTTTAGATGCTACAATTAATATGTAAAAATTAATTAATTATTTAATTAGAAACGTTAATTCTGACTTGAAATCGCCTCGGGCACAAGCATACCTATTGTATTAACATTTTACTGTAAAACTACTCTTCATGATTTCATATTTCCTGAAGAAAAATACTAAATGAAATAAAGATTTGTAATTTATATATTGTAGATTTTAGTTACTTTTGTTTTTGTTCTGTTTTGTATGTAGTATATTTTATTTTATTATATTTTTGTGATTCCATAAGTATTTAAAAAAAATAGAAATTTTTTAAATAAGTACCTATAAATATTTCCTTACTGTTTTAATTTTTTTTCGAAAAATTCAAAAACCGTTTTTTTGGGGGGGGAATAGTGGAATTCGAAAATAATGGGTAAATATAAAATTTATTTTCTCAGGTAATTTTTCAGTGAAATCTGGGATCGTTTTAGCAGGTGATAGGCAACATTTTAGCTTTATTTTCATACACTATTTATAACAAACTTAAAACGGCGGTGTTATACAACGTTCTCTATCGTCATATCTTATGAGCTGGCCGCCAGAACTAAAAGCAATTGGAACATAAAAAACAAAAAAATTCTTATTTCAACTTAAAGTAAAATAGATTTTCTTCAATGTAGCGTACGGTTTTCATCATATTTTAATGTTTTCAATTTTTATAAACCACCAAAGTCAAACTCTTCAGTGAACAAAAAAAGAAAAATTTCTTTTCGAGCCACAATTTCCTTATTTTTTAAAATAATTCAAAAATAGGTTTCAAGTTCCACTTTTGTTAATCAAACTTATATATTCCTCTCCCGTTTACCAAAAATTTAAAAATATCAAAATTTGAAAATTCATTTGCCCTTCATTTCTCCGTTACATTCTCCAATCTTCAAAGTTCAGTCAACATTTAACTGTCAATCATAATTGAGTAAGCTGGTCCCTCTTTGCAGTCTTTCTATCATTCGAAACAAATTTGAAAACTGATTTTCATTTCTCCATAAAATATCGAAAGCAACGATCTGATCGACGAAAGTGCGACGTCACTTACAATGGTGTAAAACGTTGCCATTAGTCGCCGAGTTGTTACACCAGTTACCGCGATCCGCAGATGACCGTCCGCGTCTGCTTTACATCTTTCAATCGCGCCGACGGGGATGATAAATATCAACCACGACCCGTCAGACTGGTAGTACAAGCTCTGTCTCGTGTTGAATCGATGTTTCAACCTATAAATACTGCCGGGTCAATGGCAGCGGTAACAAACAAGCGACATCAGCCGACGGAATCAGTATCGGATTTCGTTTCTGTTTCGTCATGGTTGAGGGAGGTCAGTTACGGAGCACCACTTCGCGAGCAGCTACTCTATTCTTCTGGCAGTGATCTAATAGTAGATATAATAATCGTGATGACGATAATCTTAGAACGACTTTATTACACCGCATGAACACTCACAATAATAAAGCACAAAGGAAATGGAGGAACATGGCGAAGATGAAGATAATCATTTATTAATTAAAAAAAGAGTAAGACTATGGAACTCGTGAGTGCCGATTTTTGTTTACATTTTGAAAGTATTCATTTCTCTTGGAAGGCACTTAGTACTAGGACTGGGACTATTCGAATAATTTAATATTCGAATATTTTACAAGTATTCGAATGCTACGAATAAACTTTGAATATTTGAGTATTCGAATGCTATTATTCGAATATTTAAGTATTCGAATACTATTCGAATACTGATGTATTGAATTATGAATCACGCGTTCATTTTTAGTCATATGAGGGAATTCTTCTCAGACAGTCATCTGGGCGGGTATCAAAATTATTTGTTCCTTTTTTAGTACATTTTAATAAAAGCTTGTTTTTTAAAAAAAAATTCTATAAAGTATTTCATGCTGTTTAGTGAAAATATTGCATTGTCATTGGAATTACGTATGTCTGCAAAGTTTTAAGCCGATCGGATATGTTGAAGTGAGAACAAGATTTCACCCTCACAAACTAACGAACTCACAACTGAAACTAAATAAAAGCTTGTAAAAACATGAACCTAAAGAAGTTGATTTATAATTCACACCATACATCAGTATTCGAATGCTATTCGAATAGCATTCGAATACTGAAATATTCGAATACTATTTGGATACCTGGATATTCGAATTATATTTGCCAAATAACTGAGCAACTGAAGTATTCAAATATTCGAATACCGAACAATTCGACAAATAGTCCCAGCCCTACTTCGTACTGTGTCTTGCAAATAGGATTGAGTTTCTTTCAATTATATATTTTTATTAGTCATAAGAATCTTTTATTTATACAGTACTATGCACCCTATTTTGGTAATTTATAAGAGAAAATTCTGAATATCTTTAATTTAAATTAAAGAAAGTTCAACTTATCCAGACTCAACTTCCTAACTTCAAATTAAACAAAATTTGGTTTATCGAGATTTTTATGGTGTAAAAGCAAATTTATGGTGTATTCTTAATACCATAGCCCATTGAAAATTGAATTAATATTCCCCTTACAGTGGATATTTTTGCACACTCGCAGAAAATTCTCAGTATCTGTGCCTCGGTGTATAGTACACTTTCCTAGAATCGTTCAATATTTCCATCCACGATTCCACTTACGAGTGTTTCGCAATAGTCGGCGGAGTCACTGACATTTCTCTTTCTCCCACACGGGCTGGGAGACGCGCGTAACAGTGACTCATTCCCGAAGACAACGAACCCCGAAAGGAAACGCGAGTGAATGAAGCGATGAATGGTCTCCTCTCGTGAATGAATGAATTTACTACCGCCTTTACGCCAACCCGGCGACCATCTTTTTGCCTTATTTTTCTCTGCCTCTCCTTCTCCTTCCTCTTTCTTTTTTTATCATCTTCGAGTCGTTCTACTTCTCATTGTGCTCAGTCTCCGCGCCAGAGTGCTTCAATTAATTTGTCGTCGGCCTCGCCGCGGAATTAACGTTCTCGTTACTTCCTGCCCACCCCTTCCCCCAGTAATGGAACAATAGCCGTATTTCTCTGCTTTATCGGTGCTGAAATAAAGGAATAATAATTTCCACGCGGTGCTCCATTCTTCGTTGCACGTTTCAGTGATACGGTTCCCTAGAGACTTCCCAGTGATGGGGGATTATTCGTGGGTGGTGGAAGTGAAGGGAATGGACCGATAGATTGAACTTTGAACTTTCGTTATTGAATACTTTTAATTGCCCATATTGCTGCGGTACGCGTACAGGGGTTGGATAAAATAGTGGAAACACCTCGGGCATTAAGAAAATCTGCCACGAATAATGTGCTTATGTTTTGGTAAATACAGATTTTTGAAGATGCAAATTCAGCACTGAAGCTATTTTGGCAGCAGTTTTTTTTTAATCAGTTGATATCTAATAAGATATCACAATCCTCTTAAGGGGACCCTTCGTTAAAAACTCTCGAAAAATAGGTGACTTTTATGAATTTTTTACAGGAAGGGGATATAACATGTCCTAAAAAATATTTTTTACTTTTATTAATACACTCGTTAGGGAACAAAAAAAAAGATTTGTTTCATGTTTTCGGTGTTGATGCATTTTCTAGGTGGCGCTTAGTGCAGTGCTGTCAAAAAGAGATTCCTAAACGGTAACCACGATTTCAGAAGATCTAATGAACCGGTTTAAGATAACCTTGAGGCATTTGATTCATAATTTGACTCGCTATCTCATCGTCCTCTAACATAATTTTTTATATTATGCGTTTTGGTGTTTTTTGCCGCGAATTTTTTATTTCGGCATTCGTTTAGTCATCTCTTTTTGGCAGCGCTGCACTAAGCGCCACCTACAAATTGCATCAAGACTGAAAACATGAAACAAACTTTTTTTGTACCCTAACGAGTGTATTGATAAAAGCCAAAAATATTTTTAAGGATATTTTATAACCTCTTCTTGTAAAAAATTCATAAAAATCTCCTATTTTCGGGCGTTTCGACCGGAGGGTACGTACCCTTACGGGTTTACATCTACACAGAGAGTCAAAAGAACATACAAGCTTAGGATTTTTTAAAAAAAGTATTGGTTGAAATGGCGCAAAATATTTTTCCACTAAAAGATATATCTTTTATCTGTATTCTCGTAAATTTTTATGACATTATATACCACCATGGTCGTGTTTTTTAACGCGTTTGCTGATGGACATTCAGCCAAAACGATGTATCTGAAACCAAAAAGTCGACAGGATTTTAAAAGCAAACAAAATTTAGAAGTCGGTGACGTTCTCACTTTTTTAAAATTCTCTACTAATTTTGTAATATTTAACCCTTCGTGGTCACACCTTCTTATAATCACATCTTGGTCACACGGAGTTCACTGTACCCCAGCGTCATTTTTTGAGTTACCATTTTCGTATTTTTGAATCTTTTAACTTTTCAGTGATAATTGTACATTCGTAATACTTATGCATTCATGGTCTAATGGTCTTTTTCTAGAAATGTAAATTTTGATATGATAAAATTTGTTGTTGCAATGAGCGATTTTCCACGGTTGTGGGAAAAAAAGCGATTTTCAATTTTTAAAAAAATTTTTTTTGCGATAAATCCCCTTTGGAAGTCGTAAAGGCACGACATTTTAACTCGAAAATTATTCTTGGGGTACAATACACCACGTGTGACCACGAAGGGTTAAATAAAACGATGATTTTCTCCATGGTAATTGCATATTTCACCTTCAAGCGGTTGCCATTGTGTTAGAAAATGCAATATCAAAAATCCAAGATACATCAGCGGCTTCTAAACTTTGTTCTAAATTCGAGATGCCATGTAACGTGTAGATAATTCTAAATATCAACTATCTTCTTTTTCATTTTCTTGACCCTCATTTTGATGATCAAGCGTGAAACTAAGGAGAAGCACATAGTAGTCAGTTGCCATTTGAAGCACCCCGCAACTAGCGAGTTAACAAGTGACCATCATAGGGAAATGAAGATATTTGAAATTTCAAACTGGGGGTATTAACCACCGGTCTATAAAACCCTATTTCAGGAAATGTACGCCTCAACTAGTGTTTGCAGGTAGAGGTTTCCACGTTTTAGTCGATCAGGGAATTGTTGCTTTCATGGCACGCAACCGATTCCGAACTCGCGTTAAACGCGCGTGTGTGCAGTTTTTCCACGACGTCCGGCCGCGACAAATGGAAATCACACTGGCGTACGGTCATCTCCCGAGGCCGAATCCATTACGCAATCCGTTTCCGCATTGCAAATCATCCGAACGGGCCCGCCTTCTAATTTATTCCGGCACGGTTTCCACCAGAAAATGCAAATACGCCGGACGTCCCCGAAGTCCAGGTCGTCTTTTTACCATGGCGTCTCGCGAAACGCACCGCACATCCTCGTACAGGGTGATCCACTAACTGCGGCCACCTCTGATCCTTTCGTCAATTTATTGTTGATTTAAACGTGACGCTCTTTCCGCGAACAGAGTTACTTGGGAAACATAAATATTATATTTGATATTCTGCTTAATTGTGCTTGAATTCAAAATTATATTTCCCGAGGAAGCATTAAAATGAAATGTTATACCTAAAAATTACATTTAAATTACAAATTTAATTTCCTGAAGAAACATCAGAATGAAATATTATATCTACAAATTATATTTCTTGAGGAAATTTAAAAAAAAAATGTAAATGCATGTAGGAGGACTTAAGGAAGTAGTATTGCTTCCTTAGCAAATATTGAACTGAAAATCGATGGTCGTTGAAGGTCATCTGCTGTCATCAAGTTCCGGGCATTATAAAATTACCAGAATGTTCGTAACGGGACACCCCGTATTCCATCAATTGGGGGCAAAGGGATTGAATGAATTTCATTTGACGCCAGTGAAAACAGTCCGATTTATCGAGTTCGCGCGGGCCACCGAATAAACGCGCGACCTAGGTGCACCGAACGAGGCCGTGGGACATTACCGCAACCTGTTACGCTATCGGTTTTCGCGACGGTCGGCGGGGGACAAAAAAGTGTCGCGCGAACCTGTTAAAAAACGTGCGGCGTCCCAGGCGCTGCATTCGATATGTATGCAGCTCCGTCTCGCGCGAGAACTACCGGCGGGTGAACTTCAAAGCCACCGAATTGCTCAATCCGTGTACACGTTGATTCGACGCTGGCTTCTGTCCAGGAGCTCCAAAGGCCGAAAATAAAGTGACACTCGGCGTTAACTGTACCTGGAACTGCGAGGCGTTACTCGCCAGGCCATTCTGCTGATCGACATAAACCATTCGACCCATCGTCTCCTTAAGGTGCTCGTTCATAACCCTTTTTACGCGCGCAGTTATTCACTAGGGATGCTTCTGCTCGATACTGCGGTTATTAAATACGAAACTTCGGAATGGGGAATAATTTCAGAGTAATTTCAGAAACGTTGCTTCATTCGGTAGGATGAGTCTGGAATTACTTTTTTCTTATAAAGTTTAATGAAGATACGTAATGGTGATTTAAACTTCGGTATGCCTGTGAGGCATAGTTGGAGTGCGAACGGTCTAAAACTTCGGAGGTTTGATTGATTATTTGATTGAGTAGATCTTTTTGGAAATTAATTGGGGGATTCGAAGTTTTAAATGGTATTATAGATAGGTAGGTACTGTTGGTGTAGATTCTAAAATTGTGATCGAAATGAAACTGAACACCTTGATATTGATGGTACTTAACACGTCGACGACAGCATCTTGTGAAGAAAACTTACACTCACTGCGGATTTTTGTCGTAATAGTCGAACGATTTGAATGATTCGAATAATTTCGAATACGCATAATTTATTCGAATAGTACGGGGTATTTGAATAATTCGGGATATTCGAATAGTACGGAGTATTCGAATAATTCGGGATATTCGAATAATTCCGAGTAATCGAATAATTTAGAGTACTCGAATAATTCAGTGTTCGAATTTCGAATTGTACCGAAGACGAATCTAAATGTTTGAAAAACAAATAATTGTAAAGGCCAATGTGAAAAGAATTTCATAATAAATTGTGAAAAAGGATTTCATGTCCAGATTCCTATTCGGTACATTCCGAAATTCGATCACTCTGAATATTCGAATACTCCTAATTATTCGAGTAATGTTCGAATATTCGAATACTCCTAATTATTCGAATCACAAATTCGAATATTCCTAATTATTTGAATCACAAATTCGAATTCTATTGGTATTCGAATATTCGAATACTTAGAATACCCAGAATATTCGAATACTCCTAATTATTCGAATCACAAATTCGAATATTCCTCATTATTTGAATCACAAATTCGAATTCTATTGGTATTCGAATAGTCGAATACTTAAAATATTCGAATACTTAGAATACCCAGAATATTCGAATACTCCAAATTATTCGAATCACAAATTCGAATATTCCTAATTATTTGATTCACAAATTCGAATTCTATTGGTATTCGAATAGTCGAATACTTAAAATATTCGAATACTTAGAATACCCAGAATATTCGAATAATTAGAATACCTAGAATACTCGAATATTCTAAGTATTAAGATAATAGCCCTATTACACAACAGCCCTATTTTCCACCAGTGCATTCGAAACTGTATTCAACAAATATTCCCGGTAGTCGAGCCCTTGTGAAGCACATATCCCGCGTCCCATATTGCTGCCCGTTCACCACCAGGAAGCGTTTATTTCCGGCTTTATTCCGTGCGGTCGAATCGGGCCGGATCGCGTCCCCGAAACGTCTCGACTGAACGAGCACACGCACAGGCCCATGCCATTCGCGAGCTGTGCGATTGTTACCGTCAGCACGCACTGGCCCCTATGGTTTTCGTTGGTCCCGCGATCGCGACTCGTTTCGCGTGACAGGGCAGGGAGCACCGACCGCTTCCTGTCCGTCCTCCTGAATCGCGTGCACGCACGCGCGCGGTGCACGCGATTACGCCCCGCCGTGTGTTTCGGCGTCACGAGTACACGTAAACCTGTTTTCTTAGCCGTGAATCTTTAAAGGAGCGCTATTTTTATCGATCAGGTCCCCGTGATCCAGGCGGGGCTTGTAATCCCGCCAGTCTTCCTTAATGTTGAAAGGGGGCATGATGACATCAATGCTTAATAGCGCCGGCAATCAAATTTAAACGGTAACGAGGAAAACATGGAATGTCACGAAATAACTTTATTCAGAAAATCAAGTTTTAATACTTTTGTTTACCAGTAAAGAAACAAGGTTCAATGAACTTAACTGTATGGTTCATAATTTGAAGTTTATACTCCAATTAGGAATCAGGAAAATACTGAGCAAAAAAGATAATAGTTTTACACTGTTTTAATTTTTTTCAAGTGGACCACTGAAGAATACTGTAACAAAATAAATGTACACTTTTATTATTATCAAAACACGGATGTAGGGGAAGTATGGGTAAAACCGGGACGGTTAAGGATAAAAGCTCATAACTTTGACATTATTAATGTAAAAAAGAAATTGAAATTAGGATTCATTAGAGCAAACACTTTATTAAATAATAGTACATATTCATTTTTTTTAATACAATAACAAATACAAAGAAATTACGATTTAAAATATGGTTCGTTTTTACGGTTTTACCCCATGGCCTGGGTAAAACCGGGTACCATACTAAAAACTGGCCCTAGCACCTATAACAACGAAATTCGTCCAATTCTTCAGTCCCCCATACCAGTGTAGCCTTCGTGAGCCCACTTACAACACTGCACCCAACCTTCATTCAATTTGGATGAACCATAGCATTCTTGGACATAAATGCAAATGTCTTCACCGTCTTCTTCACCACTGTTGTCATTATCCTTCCGTATTTTTTTAATTTCGTGGTTTTCTTTCTCTTTATTTGTAGTTCTTTATTAAGATTTAGTTTAATGTTGATAATTTTCTCCTTTTCGTTTCTTTGTTACACACATTTTGTGCAAAACCGGGTAACCGGTTTTACCCCGTACGCTTTTGCCCCAGCATACAATTTTGTAAATATTACGAATTATCAACAATACCAGGGCATCAAACAAACTGTCTTAGTTATTTACACTTTAATATGCAACAATTAACATAATTCACCCAAAAAAGTACTTACTTGAACACTGTCAAAAATGTTCAAGTTTCTTAACTATCGAAAATTAGATCAGAGCCTTCAAAAACACACAAGTCGGTATAACTTTAGTAAGCACGCTTGTAACACGATTATCTTTTGTTGATGAAGTAATGCATATCCCGACAATATGTCGCTGTAACGGCGCGAGAAAATTTCCGGCCGTTTTAAAAATAATAACACGTCCCGATTTTACCCAGGTACCCGGTTTTGTCCTAATTTCCCCTATACACCTCGTGACGTAATGCAAGCTTAGGGTAATTAGAAATTGTGCAATTAGGAAGACTTGGGACATTCCTGGTTTTGTTCCAGTGGAGGGTTCGCAAGTACACCACATCTCTAACGTTACCTTCTGTGGGGGCATTTCCACTTTTTAACCATTTGTGATTCGACAGTTCTGTGGTCCCAGTTACCACCAAAAAAATACGTTACCTATATACCGTAGAATCACTAAAAATTGACATTCCCTGTTTTCCCCTTACAAACCAATCGTCATTGGTTTGGTCAGAAATCGAAGTTGAATGACAGCTGGGGCCAAATAGAGACCCCATACGAGTAATTAAGGGTGAAAGTTGTCTCAATCCTCCTTGTTTAACTTTCAGTGTTAGGGAAAATAGATAGACATTTTAAATCGACATTTTAGTCGATGAAAAATTAAAAATAACAGGCAAAAACATTTCGTTATCTTTTTCCATTTCTTTCGCTCCAAATTTACTGCCCTAGGCTGCAGCCTACTTAGGCTGTATACAAATCCGCCCCTGCCTAAGGGTAACATATCTCGACGATCGTATTTTCAAAGAAACTAAATTGAAAGTGTGGGAGTCAATGCATATAAACAAAATGTAGAATATTGCAGGTGTAAGGAGCTATGATAATATCTACACTGCGCATGTCCTAACTGAAGATGGAGAAGTAGGCGTAGCATTCAGTTCCTTCCACTTCTTAACGCGAATTCTGTGCTAGTGATAACTATTTAAAATCAAGATTTGCTAGTAAACTTCCCTATTTTTAAGTAATTTTATTTCATTCGACTCCCATTTGTTCATATGAATTGGAGACATAGTCCAGACTTGTTAGGTATACAAATAAGAGCTTTTGGCTTTTAAGGGGGGTTTCTCGTGTAACAGCCCCCGAAATTTATGAATTTTTTTAAGAAACTATTGGTAATATTGCATTAAACTCTTTCGAGATATAAGATGTCAGTTTTAAACTTGTAGATTTTTTTTCTATGTCGATCCTTCTTATTATTTATTAATAACCTCTGGAATATGTATTAACCTCTTCAACAATGTTGGCGCCAGGTGTAGTACTTGTCACTGTCATCTGATTGCAAAAAGAAGAAAACTTTCTTAAAGTTAAATAATTTATGCTGAGACCGAACGTGAAATTTTAATAGTAGTTTCTATTTATAATACCTTTTTCGTCGATATGAAGAATAATATGGAAAATTTGTCTAAGAAAAAAAACTTACTTTTTCTTTTAAACACTATAACCTTATCAATTTTTCATTTTTTTTTCTCTTTAAAGTGGACAAATCCGAGCGTAAACTATCTAATTTTAAGAAACTTTTATATCTTTTGCAATCAGATGACTGTGATAGGTGCTATACATCCCGCCAACTGGAGTTACATGAAAAGTTACGTCGAAAAGGTGGACAAGACTCCATAATTACTAAATAATAAGAATGATCGACATAAAAAAAACGTTTAAAGTTGCCACCTTATATCTCAAAAAAGATTAATCCAATATGACGAACAGTTTTTTCAAAAAAAATTCTTAAATACCAGTTACTTTTGGGTCTGTTAGACGAGAATCCTCCATTGACGTGTATATCTTCAGTTCGCGAGGATTTAGTTAATTAAATTTTTTTCAAATCATTCGTAAAGAATTATAAAGTATGAAATGATGTTTCGATGTAACATACGATATACTTGATCCCGCCACTTCGTGTAGGTACTTGTTAATACGACGTGTTCGATGGGTCAGGTATTCGATTACACCAGAGACGAGAGGAGGCAGCCTTTTAACGCTTCAAGGGCTGAGCAAATACCTCCGCGCAGCTGCCTTTCGCTGTGGAACGAATTTTTTGATAGAGCAAACGGAGCTTCTCTGCGACGCAGCCGAGCCTAAGTAAAGGGTATTTAAATATAAAACGTGTCTGAAGTACTTTATATAAAAGCATAGTAGCTTCTGAATCACGATATACAGAAATTACTAAACATGCTTTATTCGTCACCTTCAGCCATCTTAGTATGCACATCAATCACAGTAGTGCATTAGTTATTTTAAGAAATAAATATGTATCTCAAAATACAGTCGAAGTTAGAAAAATAGTGTACTTTTAAAAATAGATAAAAGTGACGATCAAACTAAACGAAGATAGACATTTGCTTCAAGTTTCACATTTACTGCGACGAACAAAAATATTTCACCCCTCTACCTACCACCTATTTCATTACAAAATCTGAGATCTTCATAACATGAACCTACATATGTATATTCAATAAAAATTACAAAAACATCAACATTCCTGCTTACCTATCTCATTTCAAATCAGTCATTGCAAAAAGTTTAATTCAAAGTTTCATGGTTTCCGATATCTTACCATATGGTGATAAAGAATTTTCGAGAAAAAAAAATGACGGGGATAAATTTTGAAAAAATTAATTATTTAAAAAAATTCATTATCGTCATATTGAAGTACATAAAAAAACATACCTCTTTAAATTAAACTTTTCCTCAATATCTTTTACAATTTCGAAGATCTTCGCGATAAATTGAAAATTGAAAATTCCTTTGAGCGAGTGTTTTCACCCCCAGGACCGATTCATTGGCGAAATACAAAATGGTTACGTAACTAAAGCTCTGCAAAGTTTAAAATATTTTTGGATTGCCGAAAATCTCTATTTGGGAACATTAAATATCCCAAATCGCCAGAAGTTAATTCCTCGAAGTAATGGACGGTCGCATTCCGTTTGCATAATGACGGTATTGAATGCAGCTGAAGCAAGTTGGCAGTCGCCGCAGAAGGGAAGGAAAATACCAAGCATGTCCATCGACCGGAATTCTGTCAACTCCGCAAATATACACCCGTTCGAAACGGTTCTTATTCGCGTGACACGTCGCGCCGCGACTGACGATCGAATCGTCAGCGTTCGAGGACTTGACGGTCGTTCGTCGACCCCGGAGAGCCACGTCCCCGCAGACAATCGCCGATAAATATTTAGCACGTATTGTCCAGGACTGTTCGTCGATATTTTGCAATCACGAACGCGCAGTCTCGAGTTGTCGAAAGGAACGTCTCGTTACCTTTGTCCGGCGGAGACGTGTGTTTCGTTTTATCGCGCGGGATCGTGAGAAACAATGAATTCGTCGAGGCTAACACTGTGTGTAATCGAAGCTTATCATATCGAATGCAAAATAAGTTCCACTTTATCGTAACAGACGACAGTATGTATATTTAGAATTACAGGATTTTGCAATAGGAAGTAGTGGACCAGAATAATCCCAAAGTTGATAATTTAATTGTGCGTACTATGAATTGTATTTGCATAAAGTAGGAACGAAATTATTTTCTTGAGTCTCTTAAGAATTTACTGAACACACTTGTGGTCAAGCAACTCCACTGAACTCTATAAAAATTAAAATTAGAGGCACAGAGTGTTCATTTTGATGAATAAGGAAAATTGAAAGACCAAGGAATTTTAATTTTTCACCGAATACTCATTAATCTTTGGAAGGGAAAATATAAGAAAATATTTGATCGTCCAAATTAAGTATAGGGTAAATCCAAGGTTGCCTGTATACCTAACATAAAATGGTTATTAAAAGTAACGCTGATATTATTAATTTTATCAGGATAAACCTAAAATGTTCAGAATTTTATGCTGATTCAGAGAAACTGGTCGATATTTGATTTAAGATTATATTTGCTGAAAATCGACTTGAAAACTGAAGTCATGACATCTGACCATTTCTCCGGAGGTGCCAGGAGAAATGGGACGCATCATTCAGAGAGATGGTCTGCCTTTTATTGGGAGAGATGACCCACCCAATTAGCCATAAAAAAATAACAAAGAAAAAGCAAAATTATTAGCAACTACAAATTTTTTGAAATTTTATTTGTTTACGCTAACCAAGTAAAGAACGCATCAAACAAAAAGTGAACTACCTACTGGCGATTATCGCAGCAAATGAATACAAAAGTGAACCAATAAAATAAATAAATAAAAATAATACTCCCTCCCAAAATATTGTGCGTTAATAACTGCGAATTAAATAACTGATAGAATAAAAGTTCACAAAGTGAGTGATCCCTCAGCCACAAATTGAAAGTGAACCATTTATCCCAATCATAACTGTGTCACTTCTCGTTTCTGCAGGTGGTCTTCTCGTTAGCTTCGAAAGGAAGGATTAATATGGCCAAATGCTTTGGCTGTATTGTTCCTCAATACCTCCATCTTATTATCCAAAACATTAAACGAAAATTAACTTGGAAGTATATTTTAAATACGATTCTGTACACCACTGTTTGATAAAACTGTTTGGCTTCTACAGAACCAATTACACAGTCCAACAAAATGAAACTTTTTTTCTGTTCCGCAATATCCACTGAGTGATCCTTGTAGAGGTTATCGCCCTGAACACGAATCCGCAAACCGTTTGTCGCCATCACCCTCAGTTTTTCAGAAAATCGATTTTGAAAAAAACTGCAAATTTTCGACTTTTAAGATCTTTTATGCCGAAACGGTAATAGTTATTGGGGTTGCTCGTTGCGTCAAATTATTCTATGAACCCTCCCGAATACAACGATATAAGTTATTATTGCATTATGAACATTTAAATAGGTTTAAACAACAATCAAAGGGAAAAACACATCCGAAATGCACCCATTTTTGCAGATATCTTTCAATTTATGTCCAAAACTAAAGGTCTGGGAGAAAATCTGACCATTCCACGTGATGCAGCAGACAATTTTCCGTCGAAAAGCTTCAATAGAAGTGGTAAGTCACGTTTGGTTTTCAATGCAGAAACAAAATAGTTTGGCAAAACGGGCGACGCCAACAGTGGTAGTCAGGCGCGTTAAGCGGTTGTTACCCTGAGCGGCAGTGGATCGCACGCCGCCGTTGACTACCACTGTCGACACCGCGCGTTTTGCCAAACTATTTCGCTTCTGTATTGAAAACAAAACGTGACTTACCACTTTTGTTGATGATTTCCAAAGGAAAAATGTCTGCTGCATCACGTGGAATGATGAGATTTTCTCCTAGACCCTTAGTTTTGGAAATAAATTGAAAGATATCTTCAAAAATGGGTGCATTTCGGGTGTAATTTTCCCTTTGATTGTTGTTTAAACATATTTAAATGATTATAATGCAATAATAACATATCGTTGTATTCGGGAGGGTTCATAGAATAATTTGACACAACGAGCAACCGAATAACTATTATTGTTTCGACAAAAAAATTGTTCAAAGTTGAAAATTTGCAGTTTTCTTGAAAATCGATTTTCTCAAAAACTGAGGGTGATAGCGCAATTCTTCTTGCGAATTCGTGTTCAGGGCAAAACATTATACAAGAATCACCCAGCGGATATTGCGGACCAAAAATCGTGTTGGACAGTGTTATTGGTCTGCACTTTGACAAATTCTTAGGTACACATAGACTCCGAAATATAGCAACTGTACCAACTCCCCTGCCGTACCGACACCCCCGGATTTACCCTATTTAGAGTGCGCTCACAGATGGTCATCGCACGTTGCAGTTGCATCGAGTACGTTTTCTAACGGACTCGTGATCTCGTTTGTTCCAGGGCCGTGAAAGCATTCCAGCAGGTGCTATGGGTGGAACCAGGATTTCCACGGGCCTGCGAGGTTCACCTACGGCTCGGCTTGATGCTGAAGGTCCACGCTGACTTCGAGGCCGCTTTGAAGCACCTGACGCTCGCTCTGATCGACGCCACGACACCTGCTTCGTTCTCCAAGCTCGAAAGTGAGTCTCACTTTTCGTCTCTCGCGTCGCCTACGCCCGATCATTTCCTACAGAAATGATTCACGAACAGCTGTCCACCGTGCGCGCACTGGCCATTCTACTTCGAAATCTTACTCCGCCGCCACATGTCACTCCGATCGACTTTCTTCCGCGCTCCTGCGCCCCCGAACAGCTCACACGAAATTCCACCATCCCGCGAATTCCAGTCAAGTAGATCGAGTGGTCTCGCGTTGAATTCATTAGAATGCTTGAAGAGGAGGATTCTGTGGAGATCTGGGCGTCACTGGGAAAACTTTCACTTTGAACTCTCGCTTTCCACCGACGCATCGTTAAAGAGGACGAGCTTCGCTTCGGCTGAAAAATTGAGAGACCCTTCTCTACGGAGTATCGAGTTATACGAAGCGCAACCGAATTTTTTTGAACCATGAGTGAAAAATAATATTTAATAATTTATTCTTTGGCTCTTTTGAAACTTTCTCTTCACTTATTCGGTGATATATTTCTTTTTGCACATTTTTAAAATCCAGATTTAACCGAGAATTAAACGTTAATGTAAATCGAGTATTTTAATATTATTGCAAATAGAATACTGGTAATATTTGCCAGTAATTAATATTACAGTAAAATATTGAATCTCGATGTTGAAGCTATCATCACGTTAAGAAAGAAAATATTTTTAGTTAGAGAAAAAGTTGAAAAATTCACGCTCTTTTTCGACAGTTTGGATTTATGCGCGTGATTAAGGAGATACCGCGTACATATATCCGGTCGCTGAAGCGCAGTAACGTGATTCAAGTTATCGCCATTGTACGCGACGTAACAGTCGCTGTATCGCGTCAGGGAAAGGGGGTCAAGTTCGAGGGAAGAAAGTGAGCAAAAGATCCGAGACCGAGATGTTGTCAGGAGGTTGCGCGCAGGTATGTAATAGGCACTTTCCACGCGGCGGAAGTATCGATTTCATCCTCCCCTGCTAAATAATATATTAAAAGCGCGCACGCGAAAAACTCGACGATGGAGAGGGATGCACTTTACCGCATTACATCCCTGAAAATCCTGGACTTTATGCAATCAAAATGTGGTAAATGTACCTCGAATCGAATGGTTTATATTTTATGTACTGACAAGGGAACATTGCCAACCAGAAAATTCTGATTTTAATGAAATTTCGTATGAAGTTTCTACATTCGTGTGAATGTAGAAAATATCTTAGTATCTATGCAAGGAACAATTTGACGGTGCATAAGTCGAAGTAGAATGGTCGTCTTATTAGTCCATCTGATATTTAAGATTCATTATCACTGCGCTAGCTACTATCTAATGCTCGGTATCACCACTCTATCTAATATCTAATGTTTGATATCACTACTCTATCTATTATCTAATATTTGATATCACTACTCTACGTAAGGCACAATAATATTTTATATCTCTACTCTACGTAATGTATAATAATATTTGATACCACACTACATCTCATATTTAATAATCCATATCGCTACTGAATCTCACACTTAATATTTCATATCACTACTCTACTTAATATCAAACATTTAATATCACTGCTGCATCTCATATTTTATACTCGTTATTGCCACCCCATTCATGTATATACACTTACTATCAGCCCTTGGAACAAAGTCGCAAACAGTGAAAGTACTGTTTCATTTTAAACGGAAGTGTCGTAAAAAAAACTAGCGTGTTACTTTCAATAGCGATGCTTCGACCGTTTCGCAAAGTGAAGCAGAACATGGAAGTTTAATTAATAACGGGGAATCTCCGTTGCTCCTAGCCGACGGGATTTCATGGAACTGTAAAGCTTTTATCCGCGTCACTTTGGATTACCAAGAAGCATGAATGAGTCACGTGGGTACTCACGCGGAAGACAAACTCGGTCTGTTGTACTATTCCTCGTGCACGAATAAAAATACTTCCTCGGTGCGAGCCGCGGTATCACGATAATGTCTGGACAGACGCATTTTAGCTTGTCATCGATTATAACTGCGTGGAGAATTTTAAACCCGCCTCAGAGTACACTAGGTTAGCTGAATGGAAAGAAAACTGACTTTTAAAAAAGATATATGCGCAGGATAAAAATAGATACTGGACAATCCATAAATCTTTTCTGCGCAAAGGTACAAAAAATTGATAAAGGATATCTTTTTATAAAATAATTGTTTACCTCATGAAGAAATATATAGTTTTCTTAACATTCTTATTTGGATGCAACAATGCAAGTGCAGTATACAAAATGGTGTCGCGCCCTTTGAGAAATAATAAAGAATCTGAAGGCCTTTTATGATTCCCAGAGCATCAGAAACCGAAATAACACTCTCCCAATTATTTAATCGGCTACAATCTTTCCAATATCCACACCAAGTTCAACAGAATCTCCCATTGTTCTATGAAATTTTTTTCCATCTCTTACACTTCTCCTGCCCCTTTCTCGAAATTTTGTCAATTCTTACGTCTACTCTCGAACATTCGCAATAACAACGTCGCCATTCTCGCACCATTGACTTTCTAAGCTCCCTCTCAGCGTGGCAAAGAGATAAAGATCGTTTGAAACCATAACATGGCGGTAGACTAAATATGGCACAAACCGGTAATCGAGTAAAAAATTCACTGGTGTTCAAAGAATTACTCACTATTCCCCATAAAACTATACAATTTATGCTCCTCTGTTATCTAATTCATAAATCGAAACAGTCAAACAAAACACACAAATTATTTGGGTAATCCAACATTTTAACGGTTATCCTATGTGGACGGGGTTCCACTGCATTATAATTTCGTGACCTTTTCGCAACTGAATCATTCAGGAGCCTGATTCATCCGACATTCGAAATCATTTCCTCCATCTGATCGAGCACGTATCACTTCCCCCATACCGAGAAATCGTCCGCTGTCTTTAGCCAGGCGGAAGTTGCACTTGGGAAATAACGTGGGGCCGAAGAGACTCTCGGGTCACTTTCGTGTTGGCCAACGGTGCGGTCAGAAGTATCAAAAAGTGTGCTATAAGAGTGGCTCCGTGAGGGGAGAAGTGATTATTCGAAGCTGCGGTGTTGTGACATAACAGAGTTCTGCTGGAGCCTGGCCAATTTCACTGTAGATGGTATAGTGTTATTTTCAATGTTGAAAGTTGGGGCCAGATGCTTTTTGCGTGCAACATACAAGCAAACGTTGCCAAATCGAAAACTCTGATTTTAATTAGAGCTGTAAATATTCTAATAATTCGAATAATTAGGAGTTTTCGAATATTCGAATAATTAGTACTTTTCGAATATCCGAATAATTCGAATAGTTAGTAGTTTTCGAATATTTGAACATTATTGATAAATTTGGAAATTTAATATTTGGTACATTTTTAGCTTCCTACAAAAATGTCTCCTTATACTGGTGTTTCAAACTTTGTTGAAAATGAAATCACGTAGATCAATCTGTGAAACAGAATTGGACATTATTTCAATTGTTTTGAGTAAATATATGTATGTATGTAAACATATGTAACGTAATTATCTGAATAATTCTTTTTATTCAAATAATAAGTATTTACTCTTTGCAACAAAAGATTCCTTGTATTTATTCGAATCATTCGTCATTATTTATTTGTATAATTTTTTCCAATAATGATAGTAAAATAATTAGAATAATAACACTACTAACTGATTGTTGTTTTCGTTTCATAATTTATAAATTTTGTAACAAATAATTGTTTAACAAGTATTTGTTTTTAAACCAATAATTGGAGAGGCCAATATGAAAAAAATTTCATAATAAAGTGTAAAAAAAGTATTTCACATTCAAATTCCTATTGAGTACAATTCGAAATTCGATCACTCTGAATATATGAATTCTCCTAATTATTCGAATAATAGTCGAATATTCGAATACTCCTAATTATTCGAATATCCGAATATTCGAATACTCCTAATTATTTGAATATTTGAATCTTAAATTCGAATTCTCTGATAATGGACGAATATTCGAATAATCTAAGTATTCGACGAATATTACAATAATCTAATTATTCGAATATTCGTTACAGCCCCTAATTTTAATGAATCTTACAGAAAGGAACAATTTTTTTCTTTGGAAATTCACACTGAAGGGTGAGATTTAGTTTTATTTTTTTTTAAAGATTTTTCTTTTTCCTTTGGTAATGTGATAGAGTATAAGAAACTGAACAATTCTTATATATGAAGTTTTATTATATCTCGCACCGTTACAAAGTTATATCTAAAAAAAAAACGTGATAACTTTAAGAGTTGATTTCACTCCTTGAAAAGTAAATTTCCGTAGAGAAAAAATTACTTACTTCTTGTATATCCCAATATGTTCTACATTCACATGAAGTTTCATTAAAATCAGAATTTTTGGGTTGGGAACGTTTCCTTGTTAGTTTTGTATTTTTTCTTATTTTTTTAAGTTAACATAGGACCACAATTTATATAGCAGAACTTTATAATATCAGAAAACTACGAAATTGTTATGGCTATGAGATGTGTCTTTGCTCTCGATATAGTGATATCACTCATTATTATTAAATTTTGCAAAATTCCAGTTTTAAAAATGGAATATTTTTTAAATTAAAAGATTCTTACAATATAGAGTCTATTCGTAACAGAAGCAGCAACTATTGACAATTGTCATTTGTGCTATCGGTGAAGGGTTTATATTAATACTGTTAATGATAACAGTTTACTCCACTGTATTAAAATTCGAATTTCATTTGCCTGTTTCAGTAAAATTTCACATAGCCCATCTGTACGAGGTCCAAGGGAAGTACCGCCTAGCTAAGGAGCATTACGAGGCGCTGCTCAAAGAAAAGGCTCTGCCTTCTCATTTGAAAGCCGACATTTGCCGCCAGTTAGGTAAGTCAGGAAATAACATATCCTAATCACAAACTTTCGTCTACGACAAAATTTTCTTAACATCAAACTAAAAAAAGAAAAAAAAATAGTTCATCATAGTTTCCATACCCCCATACTAGTCACTCACCTTTAAGCTAGTTCAAACGTTTCCCACTAAAACTTAAAACCCCAAATCTCTTATTCAGCAACTATTTCTCCTAAACAATTCACCTGTTAACCGGTAAAGTTTTCGGTCGAAAGTGCTGCCCAGCTGGGTAGTAACAAATGGCAGATATCGAGTTAATTCGACTTGCCTATAGCAGGTATGACTATATCTTATGTTATTTCTGATACAAATTGAATGATAAAGAGACAGAAACATTCACCGATAAATAAATAATCGAAAACTATTAGTAAACCAATCAATATTTATTTCATTTGTTAACCATATGTTAAAAAAAACAAAGTGAATAAACATTGGAAGGTATGCTGCCTTTGTAGTGGTAATAACAAACAAATGATATCTGCATTGTTTCGCAACAGGCGCAATTTTTTAAAAGTAGTGACGGGTTAACTCGTCTTGCCCAAGGAAGAAGCATCTTCTAATGACGAGTTAACTCGTCTTGCCCGTAGGAAGAAGCATCTTCTAATGACGAGTTAACTCGTCTTGCCCAGTGAAGAAGCATTTTCACATGACGAGTTAACTCGTCTTGCCCAGTGAAGAAGCATTTTCACATGACGAGTTAACTCGTCTTGGGCAGTGAAGAAGCATTTTCAAATGACGAGTTAACTCGTCTTGCTCAGTGAAGAAGCATTTTCACATGACGAGTTAACTCGTCTTGCCCAGTGAAGAAGCCTTTTCAAATGACGAGTTAACTCGTCTTGCCCAGTGAAGAAGCCTTTTCAAATGACGAGTTAATACGTCTTCGCCGGTTAATAGGTTAACTTCCTCCAAACTTTAAACAATCAACTTTCCAAATTTTCAATAATCAACTCCCCTCACATTTTCACCCCCCTTTCAACCCCCCATCCCTAAACACTGTTTCACTTTCAAATTTCCTCTGCAAACGACACTCGATTCCCCAATTCCCCAAACGACCACATGAAACCACGCATACTTACAAATTTCCACGTCTTCCACGACAATGCGACAAACCACGCCGCAAATCGGTAACTCCACGCGAAAGTGTAATGCGGCGAGGCCTCCCCAGCCGCCATTATCAAAAATTCCTCGAGCACGAGCGTGCCTGGCACCCGCCAGTTTCAGCTGTAATTGAACAATCGCGGGCTTTAATCAGCAGCAGCCCAAGCTTTTATTTCCCCGGGACGATAACGTCCTGGCGTCAGTCTCTGGCGGAGCTACGAGCGCCAGGAGCGTCGCGGCCGTGGGGTTAATTAAACTCGCCCCCTTAGGGGCGCGCGAAATCACAATACCGCGAGCCAGTGGCCTCCACGGCTTTCCAGTCAGCGAGCTTTCGACTCCTCGAATTCGGGCTTAAGGCTCGACCCCGAGCCTACGAGCCGAGTAGCAGACACGTGTATTGATTTATTCCGAGTCAGGGCGGGCCGGGGGATGAGATTCAGGGGCCGGAGGAGAGCGAGCGCGGAGAAGAAGGGGATGAAGGGAAGTAGAGAGAGTTTGCGAGCTGGAGCGAGAGAAGAAAGGGGCCTGGGAAGGGGAGGATGAGATTCGATAAGGCGACGTGATTGTGGGAACTATCTCTTGTCTCTCGTCACCCTCTCTTTCCAATCTTAAACCTTCACTCCCTTTTACAACCCTCTCCGTTTCTAGCAGCCCGATCTATTTTGCTCCCCCCCTCTTCTCCTAGCTTCCTTTTTCAACCCTTTCTTCCGTACCCCTTCTATTTTTTCGTTCTTGTTCGATTCTCACACTCTATCTCTCTCTCAACCTCTCTGCAGACAGTTTCACCCCTTCTTTGTTTAATTCCCTCGTTGCAGCTTTCATGCGTGCTCGCCCTTCTCTTTTCGAGGATTTTCCTTCCACGCCTGGTTAATTTCCTTGCGTTTCTCGTTGTTGCTCTTTGTCCGACTCGGTTCTTTGAGCCTTCCTCGAATGGTAGATCCAAAAATTTCGTTTCATCCCCTTGAATTGACTTTGTCTATCTTTCAGCGAGGTCTGCTACCATATCTTGAGAAGGGAAAGTACTTGTTCAGTCAAATGGGCATAAATGTGCAGAGCATTCGAAAATATTCGACGTGTACTTTCTCTTTTTCGGAACGAAATTGTTTCTCGGGATGAAACACCCCTAGACTATGGGGGGAATCTCAAACTATTTCTCGCATGAGAAAATGTTTACAACTAAAGTTGCTCAATTTTAAACGCAGAATCGTATAGTTACAGAAAAATTTCTCTTCCACCAATATTTAAAAAGCCCTCTGCCCTCTTTTATTTAAATAACAGTTGCAGTACAGTATTACGTAGACATCACTCCCTCATCCCTACTATTTAATTTAATCTACAAAATTCATGTTCAACCAACGTAGGAAGTACAAAAATAGTAACTCTGCAAAAATAAAAATTTAAACACACCTGTACTAATCTTAGATATAATTGTCCAGTAATAATCGTGAAAGAAATCAATTATCTTAGCATCGTGCACCCCAGTTACTAATATTCAAAATTTTATAGCAAAACGCTGTAATAAAAATAGGAGCCATGTCTGCTGTATTTTACTACTCTGAAGGGAGGGGGGAGCGACCTTGAGGGACCGACCAGCTGATGTAGTAGCGACTGTAACGCAGAATGCACCACTGTAATTTCCACGTGTGCACGTGTGCCAGCGGTATCTTTCATCGCCGCGTTATTAACTTGCCACGGATTGGAATTAAATCGGGTAATTAAACTGGTGAAGATTACCCGCTCGGGTTATGGAACAATAATTGAGAGCTTGCTACTATCTGGCCGTTTAAATCTGCGGACGGCACGCGGATTGTCGTCATCGTTGAATCACGTTTTTCGGTGCAGTGCTTTTTTCCCTTTTTGATGAAGGATTACATGGAAGGGCTCGTTTCACGGGCCTTTAGTGATCCCTAGTTTTGAATAAAGTTTTTTTTTTTAAATGGAGGTTAAACGGTGCACTGTTGGGAGGAATTAAATATTCCAATGCAAACTGAGTTGCAATGTTTAAGTATTACAAAAGAAAAGCTTCATCGCTTTGGAGTATGAATGAATATGTTTAATTTTAGTATTTACATGTACGTTTGTAGAATTACAATATTTTGACGTAGAAAAAGTGAAGAAAAAAATAGCATCAATTTTGAAATAATATAATTTTAACCCATCAAAGTCAATGTTTGAAGCAGAAATAACTCATTTTAAGAAAAAATCTGAGATAAGATACACAGTGTTAATTTTGCTTCGTTAAATTCATTTTTCTAATAAATTGTTCCATCATTGAAATAAGAATACCTACGCAAACTGAAATATTCTTAACCGTATAATATTTTTAACAAAAATATCTGCCCTAACAAAACTCCGATAGCAACTTCTTATCACCCCCAAAGTACTAACCACAGAATACTCATTGACAATAAAACCTTCAGTAAAACAGGTTAAGCAAAATATTCCTTATTTTATAATCTATCAACTCCACCAAAGTTTGCCACTTCTCCTGAGATAGAAATTTAATTTAAACTTCATCATTCACCGACAAACCAGGTCAAATAACAGATTTTAATGAAGAAGAGAAGCAGACGGACATAGAATGATTAAACACTTTGGCTTGATAATTTCTTAATAAATTTGAAGTTGTGGGGTGGTGGAACACTGCGAATTCAGTGCGCGAACGCAGCTAGAGCTGGGTGAAGGGAACTGTGCGTCGCAAGGGTGCTCGACAACCGTTTAATGAGGTGGTACTGCCGATGTAATAACACGAAGGTAGTACTACGTGACACGGCAGGTAGAGCCGAAAGATTATACAGGTCAAGCAGCACGACGTGCTGACCCACTTGCACGTCACAAAAACCCTTGCCGAGCGAGGGCTCCGCTGCATGAAAGCTGCAGAAGAGGCCTGAATAGAGCACCTTCAAGGAGAATGGCTGGGCTCCGCGGTTGCTTCGTTGCTACGGGCAAGAATTTATCATTTTCATCTTGGCTAATGTGTACGACACTTTTCTGGCTATTCGCATTTCAGATGTAGTCACTGGGCCGAGACGTTTTTTTTTTATTTTTTTTAAATAGCGATATTTAAATAGGAAGTTTGTGAATATACAGTGGAAGGTAATAGAAAGTTTAAAACTTATATTTTTATATATCTACGTAACTAATTGAATAATAGGATTTAGATATTATATTGGTATTAGAGCTGTTATGAATATTCGAATACCAGTAGAATTCGAATATTATTCGAATTCTTTTCTTATTGGTCTTTATAATTACACAGTTCGACTTGTAACATTCAATAGCCGTTTCTTATAGGTTTTAGGAACATATTTATATGTTCATAATGCAATAATAAATTATATCGTTGTATTCGGGAGGGTTCATAGAATAATTTGACGCAACGAGCAACCGAATAACTATTACCGTTTCGGCATAAAGGATGTTCAAAGCAAAAAATTTGCAATTTTTTTTCAAAATCAAATTTCTGAAAAACTGAGCGTGATGGCGACAAACGGTTTGCGGATTCGTTTTCAGCGCGCGAAAACCTATAAGAAACAGCTATTGAATGTTACAAGTCCGAAAAAAGTACAAATTTGTCGAACAGTGTTATTTGTTTTTCAAACGTTTAAATTCGTATTCTGTACAATCCGAAATTCGAACACTTTTTATTGGTATAAATTATTCAAATACACCGAATTATTCGAATAAAGTATTCGCATACTCCGAATTATTCAAATACACCGAATTATTCGAATAAAGTATTCGCATACTCCGAATTATTCGAATAAAGTATTCGAATAATCTGAATTATTCGAATAAAGTATTCGAATACTCCGAATTATTCAAATAGTGTATTCGAATAATCTGAATTATTCGAATAAAGCATTCGAATACTCCGAATTATTCAAATGAAGTATTCGAATACTCCGAATTATTCGAATGAAGTATTCGAATATTTCAACTATTCGAATACTTACAACTCTAATTGGTATCACTGACCTATTGTGACAACCCCTTAATCTATGGGATACCAATTTTAAGATGTAATTCTTTCTAATGGAACTTTCTTTCCACCACTACTGTAATAAAAGTAACAATCACTAGCCACAAAAGTCTCGTGTAAGTAATTTTTAAGTCACTTGGCCACTGGTAGCATCTGGACATGAGGCACTTTGTGGGTCATCACTGGTATTTGATATATATGCACTTAGGAGAAATAGTAGTGGTTTTACAAAATGGAGATGGATTGGAAATATTTGAATTTGATTGAATATCAATTGCGATCTGCAAAAGTGTCTTGAAAAACTCTACAATGTTTTAATTTAGTTCAAGATCTCGTCTTCATTGTTAATTGGCTTCAGAAGGTTTATTTTTTTTGTATAATGTGAGAGAAATTGGCTTGTACTTTCCGGTATGATAAATGCAAAGGTCTTAAGTTGAAAAAAAATTGCATATTAGACGGTGGTAAAATAATTAATTTCTGAGTCACTTAGAGTGATTTAATAGTTAGATTTGTACGTCTTGAGGAGGTTCTAGAAATTTAACAAATTTTTATATCATTTTCCCAAAACTTCTCAGCGCATTTTTACCGAGGAAACAATAAATTCACGAGGTGGAGGTAAGAACATGCAAAACTGGTATGATTATTTAGGTTCCCCGATGCAAACCGCAAGGGAACGAACACTTTTCCCTTTCACTCTTGGGAAACTAAATGCAGAGCGCATCATGAATGAGAGATGCAATAGTAGTACTACGTTTACTACTAACAGAATTTCTACACAAACAGAAGTGCATTCCTGTGCCTTTAATCTGGCTTAAACTACCTTTGTCTTGCAATAATTTTTTATCCCACCCCACCCATTTGACCTTCCACAATCCTCCAACATCACCCTCAACAACCCCATCCCCAGAATATTTGCATCGCAAATTCTTTGTTTACTACTAATCATTTTCAGATAGAATTTTTTTGTCAATTTCCAATCAAATTACTTTCTCTCAAAACATTTTTTTAAACCGCGCAAAGAACGTTTCCACGAAATTAAATTTTATAAAAATACCTATTTACAGAATTCTATTCAGAACTCAATTTTCTCGGTAATGTTCACCCACCTTCAGTCATCCACGCAGCCCACTCCATTCACGAATTTCAATATCATTTTCATAAATACGTTCTTCGCCAACATAAAACCGCAGCGAGTCCGCGTGTCGAATTTCAACCGAACCGAGGAATATCCCGAGGGGAGAAATAAATGTTGGCATAAAGATGGAGTGGTATCGCAGGCGCCGAATGCTCGAAACTGAAAATCGGCTGAGTGTCTCCGCCACGATAACATTTCATTAAGATGGCGCGCAGTTGGCGCTGATATTCCTCCAAGCGTCCAGATCGAATGGATATTGGACGAACGATTCGAGGGCCTTCGGCTTCGTGGCTCGAAGCCTGCGATTCACAATTTTTAATTTCGCGATCTTCGCGGCTTCCTCGAGTTGATCGACCGAAAATGAACCCGGAACAAGAGGCGAGCGATACCGCGAAACTCGACCGAATGTCGGAATTCCTTGGATCTTTGGCGCTTTCTCTCGACCTGGCCGATAATTCACGTGAGAATTCGTCGTTACGAGTTGCGCAGCTTGCGATTTCGGGCGTTTACAACGGTCCTGACGATTTTCGGTGGAGAGGCATCGCGAGGCTGCTGAGTGAACGGAGGGAGGTGGATTTTTATGACATTGCGGGGTGCAGCTGGGGAACGATAATGCACTGGTCCGAGTGGCGTGAGGAAGTATCTTGGTAGTTGTATTTTTAGCTGTTTTTGAGGTACAAAGATGAGATGAGTTGGCAGGCGAAAAGAACGTCATTTTGGGGAATTTTTTGTGAAAAATGTGATGTATGTTTCTTACAACTACTTCCTTATTTTAGAGGTACATATATTCAGCAACCGTCAGTAATTTTGTTAGAGGAAAATATTATTCGTTCATTTTTTAAATATTTTTCTGTTACAAAATTACTAACAAGGGAACACCGCGGCCCCGGAATCACCGATTGGAACACAACTTTGTGAATTTATAGAGTGACTCAAAACAAGAATATCGGTGTGTTTCATTTGGACCCTATCGCCCTTTAATAGGGTTTATACAAAAACCGACTTTTGAAAAAACCGGTTTTCGAATTTCACTATTCCCAAAAAACCGGTTAAACCGATTTTTGAAGTTTCACAACAACAAAAATGTAATTAAAATAGTAAATAAATATTTTTACTTATTTTAAAAATTTTCAGTTTCCTTAATATTATGGAATTACAGAAATATAACAAAATAAAATATACTCTATCTATACAAAACCAAATAAAAACAAAATTAAAATAGCTAAAATGCGTACGAATACGTACAATTTTTGAGTTCATCTAATATTTATGGATCTACAAAACTATAACAGCAAATGGAAAAAAGCTAAAATTACTAAAATCCGTACAAAATATAAATCTTTTAAAATGTAGTACCAAATTATAAATCTTTATTCCATTTCGTTTTTTTTTCTGAAAATGTGAACTCATGAAGATTAGTTTAACAGTAAACAGTTACCTACTACAATTTTCTTGTGTCCGAGGCGATTTCAAGTCAAAATGTTAACGTTTTTAATTAAATAATTAAATCATTTCGTCATATTAATTCTAATATATAAAACCGGTTTTTAAAATTTAAAACCCGGTTTTCGAATTTTACAAATTTATAAATAAAAACCGGTTTTTAAAACCGGTTTTTACAAACTGACAAACCCTACCCTTTAAGGGGGTCAAAACTAACCTCAAAGTCAAATTGGCACTTCCACTTTTTCGCGTATAACTCTCAATGTACAACAGACAGAAAAAATGTTTCAAACAAAAGTTTAATGGTGCAGTAAGTGCTACAAACTTGCGTTAACAAAATTTTAAAAAGAGTTTAAAAAAAATACCTGACCGAAAAAAACTCTTTTCAAAGTTTTGTTAACGCAAGTTTGTAGCGCTTATTACATCATTAAACTTTTCTTTGAAACATTTTATCTGTCTCTTGCTGAATTTTTACTTTTAAAATATGCAAATAGTTGTAAAAAATATTAATTAGATTTCCCACCAAAAATTCCCGAAAATCACGTTCTTTTTCGCCTGCCAACATAAATGATGCCTCAAAGATATTTTACCTCAAAGTCAAATTGTGAGTCATTTTGACCACAACTGAGTTACATTTAGCTTGACAACCGCGACTAAAAATTAAATTTTCCTCCGTGGATTTTGGGTCATTATGGCGCAGATCTGTTCGAAAACCACTATGTATTCTCTGATAAATGTTGGTGTAGACATATCCTGATATATAGTTATGTTTATAGATTTGCGTTGGAGGAAAACTGTTTTAAAAGATTTAAATCAGTAGAGCCCTGAACTTAAGCGAAAACATCCCCCAAAATTTCACATTCTTTCATTCCTAAAATGAACCACACAGTTACATCTTTCTATCACATTAATCTCGTTCAATAAAAAAATCGCTTCAGTGTCCCACCTCCCACCTCCCCCCCCCCCCCCCCCGCAAGCAGCGCGAAAAAGGTAACCGCTCAGGTACCTTCGCGTACCGCTGCATGAGAGCCCACTTCTTACGGGCCCCAAACGGTACAGGACTCCTCTTTACAGCCTGTTTACGACTCCTCGCGTGTCCACGCCGGGTCTGGTCCGGCAGAGGGCCCTTCTTTTCATTTCCTTCTATTTTTTTTTTCTTCCCCTGTCCTTCGTTTACTTCATAAGTTATACTTCTGCCGTTGCAACCTTGCAACCCCCTCCCCCTCTCTTTCTCTCCCTGTGGAAAGGGACCATTCGACGAACTTCATTCGAAGGATAATCGTCGGGCGTAAAGTAAAAGCGACAAGCTGCAGGCAATGCACGTTGCATTTTATTATTCTCCCGAGATTATTATGCTGCGTGTAATTACGTTGTAAACAGCGACGGTCAGTCTGCACGGCATTGTGCTGCGTTTTACGGCCATTTACCTTCCGACCCGCGATTTTGGACGTCGCTTTTGACGATATGAAACACTTCCGAGGAACCGTTAACGCGAGAACGGGGCAGGATTTGTCTGCTGGATTGGATTTTGAATGAGTAATGGTTTTGAAAGTTTTATAGGAAATTTTGGAAGTTGTGGGTAGTTTCAGGGGAGATTTTTATTGAATTCTAGTGAATTCTATTGAATTGTGTGGCATTTTTAATGAATTATATGGAATTGTTGGCTTGAACACTGAATTGTCTTGAATTTTACCGAATTCTGCTGGATTCTTTTGAAATGTGTTGAATTTTATTGAATTCTATTCAATTCTACTGAATCGTGTTAAATTTGATCGAATTCTACTGAATTATGTTGACTTTGTGTGAAAATTACTGAATTGTGTCGAATTAGATGAATTTTACCGAATTTTGCTGGTTTCTGTTGAATTGTATTGATTTTTATTGAATTCTTCTGAATTGTGTCGAATTTTTAATGAATTATGTGGAATTTTAATGATTTGTGATAAAATCTACTGAATCGCGTTGAATTTGATTAATTTTACCGAATTCTGCTGGATTCTTTTGAAATGTGTTGAATTTTATTGAATTCTACTCAATTCTACTGAATCGTGTTAAATTTGATCGAATTCTACTGAATTATGTTGACTTTGTGTGAAAATTACTGAATCGTGTTGAATCAAATGAATTTTACCGAATTTTGCTGGTTTCTGTTGAATTGTGTTGATTTTTATTGAATTCCACTAAGCAGTGTGGAATTTTTAATGAATTATATGGAATTTTCCTCAAGTCCACTGAATTGTGCTGAAATTGACTACACTCCACTGATTTGTGTCAAGTATCACTGAAGTCTACTTGCATATACATAGATTTTAGCCCTAGAGTCCAGGATTTAAAACGATCGACCTACAACAATTAGCCCATCTCCTCTTCTTTTCTCCCCGAGTTCTCCGCACGTTAGAATATTGCACTCCCAATATTTTCTACTTCTTCAAAAATTCAACACTCATTAAGTGGACCACAAAAAACCACAGACCATAAACTACATTCCACTCTCTAAACAGACCATAAAAAAATAAACCAGTCAGTAAACACTTTCCTTGCACCAAATTTCTCTATCATCTTGAAAAAAATAAAAGAATCCCCCCCAAACCGTGCACGCGAACGGCGCGCGACAATTGGAGCATAGTGGACGCTTTAATTCCTCCGGATGGTTTACGAACCCGACCGACTTAATTGCATTTAGTAATCGGCGGGCATTTAGCATCGCGCTCTACGATTGTGCAATAACTCTCGTTGCAAAACTCTCGTTTTCCCACGGCACGTATTTAATTTAGAGAGCGCGGCGGGGCGCGGCGGGAGGGGGGGGGGGCCGCGAAAATTACTGCGATTAAAATTGCGCGGAAGTGTGTTCGTCCGTGTTATTGCTAAATAGTTCAACAAAAGGGGCCCACCAGCGGTGAAAATTAAAAGTCTCGTGACGCGTTGCAAGGGAGGAAAGGGAGGGGGACAAACACACAATATCTGCGTGAAGAGCGCGAAATTAATAACGCAACTTGATAATTCGGCGTGCGATTCTCGCGGTGCTCTTGTTATTGCATATTACACTGGGAATGCTCCTGATAAGAGGATTTAATAGGACGTGAAGTAGTTCGATGCAATTCGCGTTTCATTCCATTAATTTCCCCTCCTCGTCAGGAACTCTGTAATTATTAAAATCATTAATAAAATTGAAAAAATCCTCTTGACTCTCAAAATTTTGCTGTTATGTGCTGTAGGCCTGTAACCAATATTCGAATAGTCTAAGTATTCGAATATTGCTATTTCGAATTTGAATTTGAGATTCGAATTATTCGAAGAAATTATTTGTATTCGAATTATTCAAAGAAATTATTTGTATTCGAAATATTCGAAGAAATTATTCGTATTCGAATTATTCGTATTCGAATTATTCGTATTCGAATTATTCGAATATTTGAAGAAATTATTCAAATATTCGAATACTTGAATAAGTACAGTTCTGCGTAGTAGTCGAGAGTCATCGAGCTACACAAAAATAATAAATGGTAAATAACGTTTGCATAATAAACTATGAGGGGTTGCAACCGAAGCAGGTTTTACTCTGTACTTCGTGGAATTCGAAGGTGACTATTTATTAAACAATTCTAGCAAACGGTGCACATATTATCAAATAAAATTCCACCTAATTCTGCACAAAAAATTGCCCCAGTATTTTCCTGCAATTTCCAACTTTCCAAACAACCGAGCTCCCGTCTCTCCCCCGCAAAGTGCAACGTTCCAACGTCAGCCGCTATAAAATCGCTGCAGCGCTGCCATAGGAATTTACAGTTGCAAAGGTAAGCTGTCGTTCTGGCTTCATAGAAGCAGCAGGTCTACGCGGGACAGATAATAATGAACGAAAGAACTGGAAAATAAAGGTGTACCGTTACAGCCCGACAGCTGCCTTTAAAGATGAGGCATACGCGCATACCGTGAACCTGCATAGGCCTCGCCGCAGAGCGCACACGTTTAAACGGAGAAGAATAGAGAAACGTTCGATTAAAAACATCTTGTCGACGCTAGGAATCGTTCTACGATTTTCACACAGAAGCACCCCGCCCCGAGGAGCGCCCCGACTATTTCCCAAGACGGAGGTCCTCGCAGCCGCTTCTACGCCTATGTTTATAGGGGGTTGTAATTCGAGACAGCCTCGAAGGGAGAGTGGGGTAAAAGTGGCTACCCTAGGTTATACCTGCGAAAATCTATTCAGTTCGGTACTCGTCTAGTGTTGAGGCAACACGTCCTCGATTCGCAGCGATCCTACGCTGCTACGTTTGGCCCCCTTTGGACTTCGTTTTGATTCAACCGCGAGTGGTGCCCCCTCTCCCCAGGCCGCGACCTAGCATCGCGTGTGTACGTTCATTCGGAGATCCTCGTGCACCCTTCGCTTTCGATATTCAGTTTCAACGCGAGCCTCGAGTCCTGCCACGTGAAGCGCATGGATCTTTTCGCGATCTCGTCGAGCTCGTCGTTCGCGGCACTGTGCTGAAACGTGCTCAACGCTCGCACATGGAGGCGAGTGGTGTAGATTGTAATTATTAGATATCGCTGGGACATCTGTGTCGTGTTGGGAATGTGTTATTTAGGGTGTTGCGAAGGGGCATGTTTTATTTATGTTTTTAATCGGTGATTAGCGAGGGTCGGGGTGTAGATAAATGTTTTTTTTTGGGGGGGGGGAGAATTTAATTTGAAATATAAATGATAATGAGGATGGACGAGTTGTAGAATGTTAGCTGTTATTGGTTAGAAATTTTTGAAGAAAAGAATTTTTGTAGAAACAGGAGTAGAAGTTTTCAAGTTTTCAATTAAACTGGTTTTTGCGAAAAGCATGTGGCCGCTGGTAAAGCGTTGTGAATTGTAACTAAATAAGTAATTTGGTTGCCTTTAATTAATTCTATAGGTTGTGCAGAGGAAGGAAATTTTTATTGTTAAATTCAATGGGGAAATCGCTGAGCATTTCTTTAGTAATTCTGTATAGGCGTAAGTGAGGAAGGGTATAGTAATTAATTAGATAACAGTGGTGTTATGTGGGTTAAGTTGAAGATTATAGTATCCAATTTAATGCAGCACGTAAATCGACGCAAAAAAAAAATAAGGAGAAAAGTTGTGTAGAGGATAGTGCTTCTCACAGGAATTGAACCCTGGCCCCTCTGGGTTGCAATCCTTACCTGCTATTGTGCTACTTCAACACCAAAGCCTAGGAAAAGCATTCAGGCGACTTGGGAATATGCCGTTTATAGCCGTTTTGTTTTTTTATGTAACTACTGAACATTAGCGATCAATATTCTACGAGCCATCACATCTACTATTGTATAGTCCGCGTTAATATCTGAACACGGTAATAAAGGTTTTCTATTTTTACAGTTCTTAAAAGTTATAAATTAAGAAATTTTAAAAATAAATAAGAATTTTAAAAAGAGGAGTTAAAAATTTTAATTTCGATTTTCTGAGAGACGCATTTATTTCTATAAAAATACATGTGTCTTTAAAATTGTATATAATTGTATATAAAATTGTATATATTACCTTTACGCTGGTGTAGAAAAATGGGATTGTTATACAGGGTGTACAAAAATTATATGTAATGATTCACACAAGTGATTTGGATTGGCGGTGATCTGTTAAAAAAATTTAATAGATCCGTTGAGCTTAAAATTCGGGGTGAAGTTTTGTTTGTTGTAACGTGTTTGCCCCACTAAAATGAGAAAAAGTGTAAAAAAAACTATTTTCCAAAGAATGTTTCCAATAATAAATGACAAAAACGGTTGCTTTGATACCCTTTATCTTCCCAGTGAGTAGAACACATTAAAATAAGCAAAATTGAATCTCGAATTTCGATTTCAAGATCAATTTTGCGACACATTTTTTAACAGATCTCCACCGATCCAGAGGTATAGAATCACCTATGACATATCATTTTTTTACACCCGGTACAATACTTCTCCGCTCCATTATCATTACTTCTCTACACCTTTACTATAATATTCCTATCATCTATCTCCCATCGCCATAATATTAACAATACTAATTCAAGAACAATATCACAGTGCAATTAGTTGGAAATTCTTTCTTCAAACAGGGTAACACAATCGTAATAAAAAAGAACTCTAATACAAGAATCTTGTAATAAAATAACACCCTGCTGTGTTATTGTTTAACCCTGCTACTGTCTTCACTCCACTCATACGTATAACATTTTACATATTTAAGTAATGGTAATTTCGGATTTATCTAGTGTAAACCTTGATTAATATACTTTTAGTTAGAACCATCTACCAACGAAATGCACAAAGTAATTTTGCTAGAAGAATTGAACAAGTTAAGCTCAAATTTCACAGAATATTAATAATAGACTAAAGCTTATAATAAATTTGCAAGAATAATAGAAGAATATTAACTCATTGTAATTACATTTATATAAATTAAATATTGAATTTTGGCGAATATTTTTTGCAAGTTCTTTGCTACATCCACAGATAAAAATACTTTTTCAAATAAACAGTGTACAATTTTCCAATGCCCCAAAACAAAAGTATATTAATGTGAATTTGATTTGCGAATTGTTACTTTCAAGTCAATTTAATATGTAAGATATGTTACATATAGGGTGGACTGCTACTTTTATGAGTAACCGTAACAACTTATGGTTTTCTCAAAATTTGAGAATTTTATAATGAATTTTGGGAATGGATTAAAAAGGACTCGTAGACAGTAGCAGATGCGCCTAACGCAATCAGTCGACGATCGGGTAAAAAAAGACCCGATGACCATACTAGAAAGTTCCTCGAGCATTCGCCTATGGTGGACGTGATTCACGCAATATTTTCCCCTTTTGCCCGTTGCAGGATGGATGTACCACGTCGTTGACTGTACCGTGCTTGGTATAACGCGACAGCAGAAGCAAGCGATCGCTATTCACTGCCTGCAAAAGTCCATCGAGGCGGAACCGAAGAGCGGTCAGAGCCTTTACCTGCTGGGACGTTGCCTCGCCGCTTCAGGGAAGGTTCATGATGCGTTTATCGCTTACAGGTAACGTGTAACCGGCATTAAAAAGCGCTAATCTCGAAATTATTACGTCGATGCATCACACGGGACGTTTAAGCCTCTTCTGCTAATCTGTGGGCCGGACTAATTCCCCGTTCCACGAAACTCTCTAATACCCCAGCGGCGGCTACCCCCTTTGAGAGATCGCCGCGTCTCCTTTCCTTCCGCACTGCGACCATCTAGTAGCACCTAAAACTGTTGCAGAAACTCCGTGGAAAAGTCAGAAGGCAACGCAGACACGTGGTGCAGCATAGGCGTCCTGTACCAGCAACAGAACCAGCCTATGGACGCGTTGCAAGCCTACATATGCGCGGTGCAGCTGGACAAATCACACTCGGCCGCGTGGACTAACTTGGGGATACTGTACGAGAGTGTTAGCCAGCCGAAAGACGCTCTGGCCTGTTACGTCAACGCATCCAGGTAAAGTAGACGCGCGGGAGCCGGTGTTTCTGCGTTCCAGGAGCCACCGATCGCCGCGTAACTGTACGAAACTTTGCTTCTAGAGAGGCATTCGAACTTTGAATGTTCCGAATGCCCCGCGGAAGCTCACGATCCCCCCATGGACTTCCATTACTTTTGTACAGATGCACAAACACACACACACTCTAGCCCTCACCTCGTTGCACCGTTGTATACCGAGATGTACACGTTTCTGGATTTGATAAATAAACCTCTGAGCAAGTCAATCACCGCTATGGACGGCCCCCTCCTCCCACCCTTCCATTTAGCGTATGGTTTTAAGTGTCGCAACGATGAGTACCTAGTCGCGGGTGAGCGCGCGGAGGATGGTCAGAGGCCATACTCGTCACTGTACTTGTATTCATTGTGCCATTTGTATAATTCTTCGCCGCATAGCGTAGCGCAGTCACGTTCGATGGGCGCGATCGCATACACGCCTGTCTAACGGGCGAGATTCGTAAGTCGAGGGACAGGTGGGCGCTCGGTGGGTGCCGAAAGCTCCCCTGTCCACGGTGTTGGAAGCATCGCATAATGGAGCGGCGATCCTTTCGCTCTTTAATGCGCAGGGGCAACAACAACACGCCGACGTGCACGGGCTCGCTGGCGGCTCTAGGCGGCGCTAAGTCCGGCGGTAACACCCCGATGAACCCATCGCTGCAGCAGAGGATCAGCTTCCTGCAGAGTCACTTGAGCCAAGCACCGATGCCTTCCGTCGCTACCAAGTGAGTCGATCACAGATACCGCTGGGAGCTGGATGATTTATTGGAAGGTTTTTTCGCGATGCTCCAAGCTTAACGACGACTGCTTTTGACTAGTAACGTTTCTGTCTTCGTCAAGGAGGCGGCAATTGCCGTCTATAGAAGAGGCTTGGAATTTGCCAATCAGCGCCGAGATGTCCAGCAGGCAGCAACAACAACAGCAACCGGCCACCGGTCCGGGCTACAAGTATGGCACTACGCCGTCCGGGCCGCCACCACCTTATCCGCAAGGGCAGGGGCAGAATCTTAATACGAAGAGATTCAAGGTAAGTCGCCGAGCTTGAAGGGTGATGCTGTGCGAAATGCAGCCAATAAAACGAATAACACTTTCAGCCAGGAGAAGAGCCGATCTCCCCAGGCGCGCAGCAAAGGCCACCACCGTTTTACCTCTCGTCTCAGCAGCTGCAGATGCTGCAGTTTCTTCAGCAGAATCACGGAAGCTTGACGCCCCAGCAACAAGGTCTCCTTGCCCAGCTGCAGCATCAGTATAGATCCATGCAGCAACACCAGCAGCAGCTTCGACTGCAACAACAGCAGGCTGCGCAGAGAGGTTTGAGGCCTGGACAGCCTGGCTATCCCACTGGATACACTCATGCGCAACTGGGACAGCCCGGTGTGATCAAAAACTACGGGATACCGCAGCAACCGGTACCTAGCTTCTTCTAAAGACATTTAGGTAGACGTGTTCTCAGTATTTCACATCCCTATTTAATTGTCGCAGTTGCAGCAAGGTGGAACGGTCGCGTTGCAAACAGGGTTCTCGGACTCGAACGTCGGTTACAACACAGCAGCGACTGGGAACAGCCAGACGCCAGGAATGCCTTACAAGTCAGCGTCCGATCCGAGCTACCCCCAGAGGCAACTGACCCCCGGCCAGTACAGCCAGTACCAGCCGAACCAGTACACCGCCCAGGGTTACACTCAGATCTCGTCGACGACGAGCAACTACCCGGAAGGCTCCGCGGGCAACAAGGATCTCGGTGTTACAGACCAGGAGCTGCAGGCTCTGTTGTCGCAGAAGGACATCGCGACTTCGTTGGCGGAGGACCTGCTGAAGCACTTTGGCTCCGAGGACCTGGACGTGAAGGAGGAGGCGCCGAGCATCATGAACAACGGCACTCTGAGCTCCGGCCCGTTCTCGCCGTCAAACTTGGAGGATAGCACCGAGAAGATCAAAGAGGTGAAACTGGAGAAGATGGACGACAGCCAGCCGTCGTCCACGTCGAAACACGACACGTACGAGAAGAACGCCGCGAAGACGCCCACCTCGTCCGTAGAAACGGTGAAATGCGAGGCGACGTCCAGCACGAATAAAATAGAGTCGTCTGCTCGAGTCGAGCCTGTCCTTAAATTGGAGAGTCTGTGCGAGTCGCAGCCCGAGCAGGAGCTTAGCATAGAAATGGACGCTAAAAATATCATCGAGGCGTGCAAGGGCCAAGGATTGAAGGGTGTGCCGAATTGCTCCATACTGTCCGATCGTTCGCCACCGCCAGCACCGCCGGATCCTCCTACCCAGAGGCTAACGAAGGAGCAGCTCCTGCCGCCGACTCCCAGCGTTTACTTGGAGAACAAGAAGGACGCGTTCAGTCCGCAGCTTCAGGAGTTCTGCTTGAAACACCCCATAGCTGTCATTCGCGGCCTGGCAGCCGCCTTGAAACTGGACCTCGGCCTTTTCTCCACGAAGACGCTGGTGGAGGCCAATCCTGACCACGGCATCGAGGTGAGGACGCAGATGCAGCAGACGAGCGACGAGAACTGGGATCCTGTCATGGGCAGGAAAGTTTGGGGCTGCATCAGCCACAGGAGTCACACGACGATCGCGAAGTACGCGCAGTACCAGGCTTCCAGCTTTCAGGAAAGCTTGAAGGAGGAAAGGGAGAAGGCTCAAGGCATACACACCTCGAATCTGTCCGATTCCGACTCGAAGGACAGCACTGGTGCTGTTAGGAGGAAGAAGAACGCCTTCGGTTTGGCGGGTCGACCTGGCTCGAAAATGCTGCGATTTGGGACCAATGTAGATTTATCGGACGAGAGGAAATGGAAGCCGCAGCTGCAGGAACTGATGAAGCTGCCGGCGTTCTCCAGAGTTGTGTCAGCTGGAAATATGCTCAGCCACGTTGGTCACGTCATTCTGGGCATGAATACCGTTCAGTTGTACATGAAGGTACGTACATTTCCTTTTTCTTTTTCAAAAATCTCGCTAAAATAAGGCATTTGGGGCATAAAATTATAATACTGCAATGTCTTGTAACTTCCTGCTGTTGGAAATCAAAATCACCCTCCGTGGTCACACCTTCTTATCATAAATTTGTCACATGTGAGGTTCACTGCACCCTAGCGTCATTTTTGAGCGACCATTTTCGTATTTTCGAATCTTATAACTTTTGTAATCTAAATTACTTGTACTCTAACTTACTTTTGTAATCTAATTCTAATTAACTTTTAGAATCTTGTAACTTTATGTTAAAAGTATTTGGGAAAATATTTGTGGATAAAAGCGATTGTTTTTTAAATATTCACCAAACTTTTAAATTTTATTATTAAGGTCTAAAAATTTACAGAAATATTGGCAAATACATATCCTGGGGTGCGACACACCCCGCGTGACCACAGAGGGTTTAATCACGATCTACTTAACAGATATATTATTCACTTTCACAGGTACCTGGTAGCAGAACACCTGGCCATCAGGAAAACAATAACTTCTGTTCCATTAACATCAACATCGGACCAGGAGATTGCGAGTGGTTCGCAGTGCCCGATGCATATTGGGGCGTAATATGTGCTCTCTGCGAGCGAAATAATATCAATTATCTTCACGGTAGTTGGTGGCCTTCCTTAGAGGATCTTTACGAGGAAAATATCCCAGTATATAGGTTTCTACAAAGACCGGGCGATCTTGTCTGGGTTAACGCTGGTGAGTAGATTATAAATATTCAGATTCATCCAGTGTTAGTTAATTTATTGCATATCAGAAACAGAAAATCAGTTTTAATTAACACTAACTTCTTTAGTGAATTTTATGTAAATATGTATCACGCTATATATATACAGGGCGTTATTCTACTAATAAAGATTATACAGGCGAAAATAAGACAAAAATAAAAAGCGACGAAATTGCGGTAAAGGCTTCATTTTTTTTTTTTTTTGAGAAAATTGATTTTGTATTTTCTCGAACACGAAGCCTTTACCGGAATTTCGTCACTCTTGATTTTCCTCTTATTTTCGCCTGTATAATCACCCCTAGAATATTCACTATCAATAGAGTAACACCCTGTATACAAAAGCTCGCAGAACGTTGAACTGATTTTTAGAGAAGAACACGTAGAACAAGATTTTGCAATACGTTAAAGAATTTATATGGCTCGGAACACAGTTAACAACTCCGTGTTGAAGCAACCAGTTTTATAAACGGCTTAATCGTGTTTATTCTATTGGTATTTCAATGCGGAAGTAAAGTGGCTAAGCTGTAAAGTGTTTTTAACGCGCGGAATTTGTTCTGCTAGGTTGCGTTCATTGGGTTCAAGCCGTCGGCTGGTGTAATAACATAGCATGGAATGTGGGCCCTTTGACAGCCCGTCAATACCAATTAGCAATTGAACGTTACGAGTGGAACAAGCTGCAGTCATTCAAATCCATTGTGCCAATGGTACACTTGTCCTGGAATCTAGCTCGAAATATCAAAGTGTCGGATCCCAGGCTGTTTGAACTAATCAAGAACTGCCTCTTAAGGACAATGAGGCAGTGCTGCTTAATACTAGAGTTTGTGAAAAGCAAGGGTGTGGAAGTTCGGTTCCACGGGCGAGGAAAGAACGAAGCGTCACATTACTGTGGGCAGTGCGAGGTGAGACATACCGAATTATTATTATTTATTCATACAAAGTTGTCTATTCACTCCTCTGTCGAAATAGAAAAGAAAATTCCGCGGAGGTACTTTCTCTGAATACACTGTCCAACAGCCATTTTGGTCTGTAACATTCAATAGCCGTTTCTTATAGATTTTTGTGCGCTGAAAACGAATCCGCAAACCGTTTGTCGCCATCACCCTCAGTTTTCGAGAAATTCGATTTAAAAGGAATAATGCAAATTTTCAGCTTTGAACATTATTTGTTTTCAAACAGTAATAGTTATTCGATTGCTTGTTCCGTCCAATTATTCTACGAACCCTCGCGAACATTACGATATAAATTATTATTGAATTATAAACATTTAAATATGTTTAAACAACGATCAAAGGGAAAAGGGCACCCGAAATGCACCGTTTTTTGCAGATAACTTTCTATATATTTCAAAAACTAAGGATCTAGGAGAAAATCTGACTGCTCCACGTGATGCAGCAGACATTTTTCCTCCGGAAACCATCAAAAGAAGTGATAAAACACCTTTTGTTTTCAATACAGAAACGAAAGAGTTTGGCCAAACGTGCGACGCCGACTGTGGTAGTCAGTGGCGGTGGGCGCATCCACTGCCGCTCAGCGTCACAGAATTACGTAACGCGCGTGACTACCACTGTGCGCGCCGCACGTTTTGCCAAACTCTTTCGTTTCTGTAGTGAAAACGAAAGGTGTTTTGCCACTTTAGTTGATGGTTTCGGGGGGAAAAATGTCTGCTGCGTCGCGTGGAGCAGTCAGATTATCTCCTAGATCCTTGGTTTTTGAAATATATAGAAAGATATCTGCCAAATTTGATGCATTTCGGGTGTCCTTTTCCATTTTATCGTTGTTTAAACATATTTAAATGTTTACAGTTCAATAATAACTTATATCGATGTTCGCGAGGGTTCATAGAATAATTGGACGGAACAAGCAATTGAATAACTATTATTGTTTGAACACAAATAATATTCAAAGCTGAAAATTTGCATTTTTTCTTTTAAATCGAATTTCTAGAAAACTGAGGGTGATGGCGACAAACGGCTTGCAGTTTCGTTTTCAGCGCACAAAAATGTATAAGAAGCGGCTATTGAATGTTACAGAACAGATAAAATGTTCAATTTTGTTGTCAGCATATATCTAACTCGAAGGGCGTTGAAAACTTTGAATTATTGAAAATCTTTGCGATCGATAAAGTCATTTAATTAAATGACCCTCCAATGAGTAGCATATTATTTTTTTACCCGTTATCAAGAAAAATAAGAAACTCATTACGCTGTTTCAGTGACGCAACATAAACAAATTGTATTAAATTCTGTTTCAGATCGAAGTGTTCAACATCTTGTTCATAAGAGAGCAAGAGAAACGGCACGTAGTACACTGCATGGATTGTGCGCGTAAGCAATCCCCATCCCTAGAAGGATTCGTTTGCCTAGAAGAGTACAGAATGCGCGATTTAATGGACGTTTACGACGGATTCGCCCTTCACACGTCGCTAACTACTCCCTCATCTGCTCAGTCTAGCCAATCCTCCTGAGGCTACATGCAACACAGATATTTGGACTTCTTAGGCACTCTGCAGTGACTTCGATGATACGATATCTGTGTTTAAAAAACGGACTTTACGATAAGCATTATTCAGGTACCTGAGAGCTATTATGAAAAATGGAGCGGGAAAAGTAGGGGAAGAAATTAGAAAATTTGACGCACAATATTATTCGGTACAGTCATACGAGCAATCGGAGGTTTGAGAAACGCTGGCAATTAGATAGCGCTATTTGTACAAAGTCGGCTAGTTATAATGACCAATATTCGGATAACGTTGAACTTGCGTGTGTGAAATTGTTCTAGCTCTCGGGTAGAATGGAAGCTACGGAAGAAACGTCAGAAGACTGCGTTTTGTAAATTGCATGGTAACCGCGCGTAATCCTTCGACGGCGCCGCCACGCGAAAGCCTCGCGATAAGGCGTGGCGGATGTAGGCCGCGTTTCTTATCAGTCTTTTCGTGTCGCGGCAAGAGCCGGAGCGAGCATTTAAGCATTTTTTGCCGCGGGCTTAGAAAATTTCTCTTCGTTGCTATTTTCTTTAACGGCGCGTTTCCGATCGAATCGCGCTCTAAAAATTAAAAACAAAAAAAAGGTTCCCGCGGAAATGTTCACTGCCAATTACAAATATGTTAAAGGGTTACATTTATAGGCGAAAGTGATGGTGGACGAAGCAATCGTTAACTATTGTTACGGATTTAGAGTACGATTGTAAAATATTTCGAAGCTGCTCAAACATACTGTACATTCTTCTATGGAAGCGGGATCGAGACGATTATTGATTTCTAGGAAATTCACGGGGGGATATTTAGCAGGGGAATGTTCTGCTGACGATGAACTCACGATGCAATCATGATAGCACGTTTCCATACCAGGCTTGAAGATATATTTGTACTGACGTAGGATTTAGAAACCATTACCATTAGTTTGGTTTCTCTACAAATTTCAGGATGCGGAGGATAAAAATAGAACAATATGAAGGCAGTGGAATAGGATTCGCGGCAAATGTCATGCTTCAGATAAATCAATCATTGTGTCCTTGCGGCTATAAAATATTTGTACAGTAGAAGCATATGACTTGTACAGCAATTACTAACGAGAAGGGCCTGTGATCACGACGAGCGCGTTTTGAATAGAACGGAGCAGAAAACGTAGGAAACGACAAGTTCAAACAAATCGCTTGTAAAAAATAGCTTGAAATATTTGTGTCACCTTAACTACATTGCAGTTTCAGTGGATCTCTGATTATTCTTATAAATTAGATGGGAATGTCCTGGATTACGTGTTGATCAGATTTCGAATCTTGTGCTGCACTCTTTTACTTCACTTTCTTTCAATTGTACTTTGATGTTACTTCGGTCGTTTTAAACAGATTTTACAACTTCGAATCCAGTATGTTGGTGCAAAAAGAAGTCGGACTTAAAAGTTGGAAAAGTACCATTATCGTAAGGTTACTTAAAATATTCGCATTTATTAGCAATCATATATAATTATAATTGTATAAATGAATATAGGTAAATGATAAGTATATATAATAATCATATACGATTGCAAATAAGTATAAATGTTTGTGGAAATCATAGAGAAATGTTCTCCTGTCAACTTTTACGTCCAATATTGTTCATACTGAGATATTCACTTGGAAAATGTGAAACTTGACTCGGCGTAATGCAAAAACGGGGAATTTGTTAAAAAAATAAGTAACACCTGTAGAATTTCAACTTTGCACTTCTGAATGGTAAGATAGGATGCTCCCACTTAATTACATTAATAATCAGTTAAACTCTATTGCAGTAAAGGAGAACTAAAAATTCGAAGCGATATCTTATTAAATTCTAGGATTTCTTTAAACTCATCGTTCCCTATATTTTGAAGCCGGTCTCATTCAAAACCAGCTTCTCCTGACCATCGGCCTCCCCCTGTAACATAGAACGGCTTTCGTGTTTGGAACGAAAGGCCGGCTTATAGAACGGCGTTTCTCAATTTGTAGTTTCGTGAGAGTACCCACGAACGAATCACGAGAAACGTGTGTGAATCGCTCTCGTTAGAACGAGGAGCTAAGAATCATGTGTGTAAGATTATATATAATCATTTTGATCACGAAATGGAAAGAAGAAAATATTTATTAATTACGAATGAATTTTGTTCCAATCAGTTTTAATTGCGCGAGATAATTCGTTGAAAAAATATTACGTAGGTTAGCGTCACAATTAAGGTACTATTTAACTTAATTTCGAATGCAGAATGTTAGAACGATTTTAACGAATCCGCGGTCGAAGCGCGGACCCGACGATCAATGAAGAACAAAATTGGGAAACGCTGATGTTTAATTGTCTAACACCGAGTGATCGTATTTTAAGGCAAAAGGGATGAAGAAGAAAAGAATAACGTACCTTCAACTCAGTCTCTCGTCAATTCACATTGGCGTTTAGCAACGCCAACTGTACGTGCCAGAAACAAAAAGTAAAAAAGCTCTTACCTACCCTACAAGTGTATAAAAACGATATGCAATTCTTGTTCCGCCGAAAAAATGTATTTTCGCAGACGCGCGACGGAGAGGGGGGCGGAGGAAAAAGAGGGCGAAAATGTGGAGATAAAATAAGAGTTTAGATAGTCCGTACCATCGGGAAACGGCGTATTTTTTAAAACTAAACGCTAGAAATGCTAGTTCCGCCGAGTTAGTTAACCACGAACGACGAGCGCATTTCTCCTTTTTTATACACGCGACCAATTTCGACGTTGCGCCATTCAATTGCAATACATATATTTCATATATATTCGTATATATATATAAATATATATATATATTTCTACATAATATACAGCAACGGCCGTGTGTGTAAACGCCCAGCTTCTGGACTTGTTCAGAGCTCGCTGTCTACGATCATTAGACGATATCCCGCGGGCTGAGATGCTCGTGGAAACCAAGAGTATTTTAATCCCATTCACACTCAAATGATCTCAACGCATATGATACGATATTGGCAGCGACGGAAACGACGGCGGAAACCCTGCCAATATATCGAACTGACTCGACAACTTCGACTAACGATTAATATATTATGTATGTATAAATATATTTAATGTAAAGGATAAGGATTAGGTAACGCGTGAAATAAAGCGGAACGGACGGCTCAAGAGCTTCGATAGTTGATACGAACTGAGAGTGGCCCCTCGTGTACCTCTACGCCTGTCATGCTGCAACCGGCGCTTGTCGATCCGCGTTCACTCGGATTCAGAATTCGCAGCAACTGTTTCTCTGGTCATTAGCAGTGCCGCGCGATGTAGAAATTCCTTAGCAAGGCGTCCAGGTTATACAAGGGGCTCTGCAGCTTCATTTTCTATTCTCTCTTAAATATTGATAAATCTAACAAACCTGCAGCTTATTTAAATTCCGTGAAAGGGGAATGACCGGCTGTCATCTCCGTGGCACTGCTAATGAGCCAAAGATGCATTCGTGTTGAATTTTCGTTAGCTGTATGTACTGAAATTATGTTCGTTGATGCTTTTGTTGTGGCGGGTTTGCGGTGAACTGGCAGTCTAAGTTTGTGATTACTTTGATTTGCTAGGATTGTTATCGGGTTATTCCAATAATGAAACGATTCATTTATGGGTAAACGAGGATCGTGATTTAAAGAAACGTAATTTCACGAAACTTTAATGAACTGATTTGTAAATGCCTGTTCGGGAAAAAGTGTACATCCACGACTGGGATATTTATAGACCTCCAAGGGAGTAAATATCTGTAAATGCGAAAGGTGAACCGTTTGTAACTCAAAGAAATCACTTTCTTTAGAATGAGTTCTCTCTTTTAAATTACTCGAATAGCATATTTCGTAGAAGTATGCTGCAATCATGTAGGATGATCTGGAAGTCTAGTATATAACTTTGACTAATTGGCAGTATTAGTTGTTGAAACAAAATTTTATCATGACAAGCTGGTAGTTTTTATCGATTCGAGGGGAAATCATTGTTTCGAAGGAATGTAGCACAGAAAAGGAAGGGGAATAAACAACCGTTTATTCCGGAAGCGAAACGAAAGTCACAATGAGTTTTTGTAACTGAAGTGATGTACTAGATGTTTCTAACAGCCTGCAAAAGTGTTGTGTTTTAAGTTAGGGAAAAAAATAATGTAAATGAACGCTAGGAATATAAAGTGTACAATTCGGAATAGTAGGCCGGTCAATGTAAACTTTTTAGTAGCACCTGCTCGTTTCATTCTGACACCGATTGGTCTGCGGAGAGTTTACATTCGCTAGTCGATTTCGGTTCTTGTTTTACGAAGCTTCTGTTGATGGTGGACCACGGATTTGGTTGAGCGAAGGAAATCAGGGCGGACTAGAGGGAACTAAATCAGTAGCTATATTAACTTATCGTTTAACGAAATGTAAGTAAATGTAAATATCTGACTCCTTCTTTTTTTAAGTCATAGAGCAAGCAACAGGGAGAAGAATTGTACAGTAACTGCATCTTGTAATAATCACGCGATCGTTTATCCTGCACGTACACAGATCTGTGAGAAGTCTTGTATTTTGATACTGGCTATCCGAAGAGCGCCGTCGCCATTGGTTCTGTAAAATTATGCAATTTGGTATTGCGCACAAAGCATTAGAGAAATTACCACGGGAGAGCCCCTCGAGCTCTTCAAAGATGCGCACATACAAAATTGCGTATAGTCTGGGAGGAGGCGAAGCAAACGAACAGAAGGGGAATGAAGAAGTTCAAGGGACACGTATAAAACATATTTTCGCTAAAGGTTGTACGAAGGAGCTTAAGTTCTACACTTACCGAGTGGCCGGCGTTGACGTACAGACAGAAAGCAAGATGAAGAGAAGATTTATTTTTTCTGAGCAACTGAATATAAAAAAAAAAATTCATATTTTCGATGTTCGTTTGTAACGAGTGAGGCGAAACGTAGAGCAAAGCCATAGCAAATGAACGTGGGGAGGGGTGGGGGGGGGGGGAGAAATGAAGGGAAGGGCGAGGGAAAGATTTCACGTAGCTTAAAAAAAAAAGAACTTGTAAAACTGTATTTTAAACGTGAGAAACGTTCACTGCCAAATTGTGATAAACAGATCCCACCTTTAACCGGAGCGTTTTCTTAACTTCTGATCGCATTGACCAATTATTTCCTCCTAAAAGAATAGTTACCGTGAGTTCTGCACATTCGATATAATAATAGTCATCTATATTTTTCCTTAACGTTTAAGATATACATATATATTATAGCGTCGAAGAGAATAGCGTTGACCAATGCAGCTAGAATCGAAGGAAACCGCTCCCTTATTTTAAGCGTGTAGCGTCTTAACGATTAAAGATGAGAATGGGAAGGAGGAGCAGAGGATCGTATTGATATTTTTCAACGGGCACGTTTTACCGTTTAAAGTGTGTGACATCTGGACCGCCTATAGCGCTCTTCTAATATATTGTATGTTTACGTGTACAGTGCCTTTATATCTTAAAAGAGAGAAAAAAAGAAGAAAAAGCAAAGAAGTTTTAAAGAGACACCTTCGCTTCCGAGGGATCAATGAGTTATGTATACACTCTCTGTTTTCTGCAATGCAAGCCGCTGGATTACTGTAAGCGAATCACACGCAGAACGCCCCCGGACTTGTCCTCGTTGATGCCTCGAAAGATGAAGGCGCGCGGTCCCTCCTACGTGTCGCAACATTCTTCAGATTATTAGGTTCAGATTGTAATAATTACGCTAATTATATTAATGTAATTAGATTATTATTGGAGTACGTTGTAAAAGTGTACAGTCGGATCGGGTGGTCTCTTTAAGCGGGAGATCACGCTGTAGCTAGCCTTATTATTATCATTACAACTATTATTATCATGGATTATTATTACGGTTAATTAAAATATATTGTGTTTACCATAATAATGTAATATACAGTTACACAGAGCTCAACTGTGCTGTACATTATGATTATCAACATGAAAGCTGCTGCCCTGCAATTATTATTAAATTGACTTTTCCCAAAAATTGCTTGCTGCCCGATAATTTACTCCCGGTGACAAAGAGCTCGTCCGGAGTAGCTTTATTCCATCCGCATGAGAACGATAGCTAAGAATTGAACATTGTTACTTGGTCATACTCGGTGCGCCGTGGAACAAATATGATTATAATTGTTTGTTTTCACTTTCTCTTTAATTTATTTTTCATTAGGTTTGCGATAACTCTATGTAATTTAGATAATTGAAAGTCTAATACACTTTTGGACAACTTTACACTCAAACTTACATTTATATTTGTTCGATATACAAAATTAAAGTAGATCTGGTTAACGAAGAACAAAATGATAATAGGTGCAGAGATAATTCGATACATATAAGAATTCATTGATACATAAAGGTCACCAATCGCAATAGGTTCCTGAAACATTGTACAAAACTTTAAATCTACTATTGAGATATGTGTATGGCTCCGGCACCAATGTGCTTATAGCAGAGTTGGGCGTTATTCGAATAAATTTTTATTCGAATAGAATATCGAGTAAATTTTGTCGAATAATATTCGAATAAAAGTTACGAATAACATGAAGTTATTCGAGAATAACGAATAAAAATTTATTCGAATAAATCGACGAATAAAAGATGGAAGCTAATCAGACTATCTGCTAACATATTAATTAAAAAACTGTTAAAATTGTTGTCCCGGTTGTCGAATACAAATTGTTGTTGCATTATGATAACCGAAAATAACGTTTTGTGTCGAGTACCCTTGTTTGTAACAATCTGACATAAACAGTGTGTCTTCCCCTCAAAGTCACGCCGCTTATTCGTCATATTTATTCGTCGCTGAGCTCTCTCGAATAACGAATAAATTCATATTCGAATAAATCTGGTTGGAATAACGCTACAAATTTATTCGTTATTCACAAATAATGTTTCGTCGAATAAAATCGTTATTCGTTATTCACCAATAATTCTTAGGGATTTATTCGTTACTCGAAATAAAATTCGCCCAACTCTGAGTTTATAGATTATTTTCGGACGTTCACAAAGTACATGAAAATTATAGCCCTTCTAAAGACATTCATGGCAAATGCACTTTTATCATTTTGAGTTTCAATTCAGTAAACCGCATATTCGTTCTAACCACATTAACAGGTTTATTAAAATAAGGTTTGTGGATTCGTAGCAATTTCGGTCACCACAATACTCTGCTCCAGAAGTATTACGTTCCCAAAGAGTCGTGAACGCGACAGAAGTGAGCAGAAAATGAATAACCATAATACGGTTATAAATACAAAAGAAAATTAATTTACAGTTGTCTAGCGACAAACATTATTTGCATATAAATTAACACGTTAACCGGACAGTTCGCAAAGAAAATTGTAGTGGTTAATATGTTACCTATAATTGCTCATCATCTTTTGAACTTTACTAGGGGATGAAGTACTTAAAACAGAACATCCGAATAACTCTCCTACTCCTGAAGATACGAAAAAATGTTTCAGATAAAAGTTATATTTGTTTCAAGGGAAACATTGCACAAATATATTGTTTTACGTGGCTGTGAAAGTGTGGACGACATATGTATAGGATCGTCTTTATTCCTTCAAGTACAATGTTATACTTTCATTGTACTGGTATTTATTAGTAGAGAAGTTCATCAGCATACAAGTTACAACTAAAGACACCCAAAGTCTTTATAGTCGACAACAGTATGTACAGTTGACTGTTGTCTAGGGTCGGCGGAGCAAATTCTTCCCGAGTATGGAGTCGGGGGAGTACAAATTGAATGCTCAAATTTCAACAACTTAAAAAAATAGTATACAAAGAAAAAATAAAAAATGGTAAAATGCCTTCCAAATTCCTGAATGTGGAATTCTACACACAGCAAAATCTCAAGTGTGGAATACTTCACACATCCCACACAACTCACGTCGGCCCTGCAGTTGTCTGAAACAATGTTTCCTATCTCCATAAATAAGAGAGTTACTTTGACGGCTTAGTGCGAGTTCCTCGACCTGTACATCAGCTACTAAATAATTTGATAGAGGATGGACCATTTGTGTAGCTAGGCACCAACGAATTGAAAAGAGAAACAGACTCGCCAACGGCTACGCTGCGCAGGGAACACTGGTTCCCATTAGATCACCGAAGTTAACTGCGCTGGGCACGATTAGTGCTTAGATGGATAGCCATTTAGGTATTCTCGGTTGCCGATGGCGAATCGCTGGTGTTTGTGATCCACCTAAAATCGCAGAATGATCGTTAGTGTTCGATAGCAGTTAACCCCAAAGCAGAACAACCAAATAGAAACTGACCCGAATACGACACTTATGTTCTTCTAAGGGCTCGCATTTGTTTGCGACGGGCTTGAACGACGCCATACACAACGGCTGCAAGGCTTCGGCACCTAGTTGTGTGCTGTTTGCTCGGGCCTTGCTGTTCCATGCTACCTTTGCCTAGGACAAAGTAGGTCTCCATCGCACCCTTCCCTTTCACCTCGATGAAGCCCCTTTTCTGGGTCTGGTATCCTCTCGCCTCCAAGAACTGACAGGATGAAATAACTGACTCGTATTCGTGTTGGAAGTTTCTTGCGACTTAGCACTGTGTAATTACCCTGGCAATCTCCTCCGGAACTTGTATTTTCCCCATGACACCTGTGGAATCCATACGAGAAGCCAAATTCACCGTATTGCCCCATATATCGAACACCGGCTTCCTGGCCCCAATGACACCTCCCACTAATGGACCGCAGCTGATACCCACTCTCAAATCGAAATTATTAAACGAGTGGATGTTGACATCCTCTAGGCGAAGCCTCATGGCTACCGCGTAGTCTACCAAACTGCATAAGTGCTCCATGTCGTCTTTGTTTCTGTCCTAAAGAGAGGCGTATCGAAACCTTACTGCGAAGCCTGATAAAATTCCTGCTTGCGTAATAGGAGTTGTTTTCAGTGACAGGACCAAGTTTAATATGTACTCACGAGTATCAATTGACATAATACCCAGGGTTTATTTCTTTAGGATTGAACCGTATTCGTGAACATCGATTTTCAATTCAGTTACTTGCAAAGTACTCGATACCATGGAACTCAGTTCGAAGCCTACAATAGGCATACGCAAGGTTCATTTTGCAAAGTACTCGTATGAAATTCAAATGCATCCTATTAGGTTTCGATTCTATCTGCAACGTACTTGGTCCCATCGCTGAAAATAATTGCTAGAAAGGCTTTATCGATCAAACACTGAATACATCAACTACACTACGTCAAACACCTTTACACAGCGTCAGATATTTATAGAACACCGTTCCCCATGCGATAAAAGAAGAGACATTTGAATCATAAGAAATTACATTTTCACATGGATTGAGACCAGAAGCTGCCATGTAAGTCGCTCCGACTGTCTTTATCTTTTCAATACAATGGAACCGATTCTCATCAAGGAGCTCATCGAAATCAGCTAGAAAGAAATTATCGTAGTACAGATACTCATCATCATTATAACCAAACTATATGTACTGTAAGCGTGTTGGGCAAAATTACAACATTAATGACTATTCTAACAAAGATGCGCTAATCAGCTCGACGTTACCTATGATCTCATTCAACAAGCGTATACACTCCATTCCCTTGTTCACGTCCTCTGAATAGAACTCTGTGAAGTTCGGTACGCTGGCAAACATCACGCCAACTTTATCGCGCGATTGGGAATACAATTCCTGCGGAGAAATTCAGAACAAAAGTCTTCGGATTCACCGTTCGATGGTAGAGGCAAATCCCATACCTCAGGAGCTCGATCCTGCGTTAGAAAGTGATGAGCGACGTGGTCCGGCAGAATGTTCTTCAGGAGCTGCATATTGTTGTGCCTGGACTCGATCATGTCGCTCAGTTCCCTTTCGGCCTGTTGCTTCCAGAGGAAATCCAATCTGGACGTGACTTCCACCAGTCTGCCATGGTACGTGACCATCACCAGGAACACGCAGAGAAACGTGAGCATCTGTGCAGAAAGCGGTATGGACGTTCTGGAAGAAGCAGAGCCATGATCACCTTGGATGCAGCATTTCCCTCGCGGAGCCAGACCCTTCGTTCAAGATGCTTGGATGAGGACTCACAAATTCTTCTCGTCGGCAGGGATCGAGAAGAACTCCTTGCAGACCACGAGGATCAGCACGGCGTAGGTGGACACTATGATCGTGGCCAGGGCAGTCTTAACCAGGTAGTACAATTTCAGGGCCGAGGCTAGCGCGATGAGGCAGAGGATCCAGGTGAACACGATGTACTCTGGCCGCACGCAGGTGCTTTCCAGGGCGACCTCCTCGTCGTAGTCCATGGAGTACAGGGCGTCCACACCTGGCTCGGCTTCTGGCGTCGACAGTATCTTCCTCGAGACCACGTCCTCGCTCCTACGATCACGAGCAAGCCTTCTGTAATGCCTTCCAGATGGAAGCCCGCGGCGTTGTTCGTGTCTATAAAACCTGAAGAATTCTTTTCTTCGTCGACCTTTCGCCAGATCAGCCCCGTCGTCGATGGCCCTCACCAGCCCCATCTCGATACCGTTCGAACCGGGCACCTCGGTTTGGTTTCTCCCCGCGGAGGCGTTTCGTTGCGCCTCCAGCGTATCGTCGCGCAGGGCCGTCTCCAGGAACGTCAGTATCAACTGGTCCAGCCCGACCGTCGTCGCCACCAGACGTTCCGGCCGCAACGTCGGGGTTACCAGTTGCTGTTGCTCGAGCACCAGGGCCTCCGGGTACCGTCGGATCGACGTGGGGCACGACAGGACACCGACGATCGACGTCAAAGCCATGAGGCTGATCACGCTGCAGATGAAGAGTGTGCGATGCTGCTTGTTGTGCACCAGCATCGAGGAGGCGTGCTGCAGATACGTCGGCAGGGTCTTGAACTCTTCAGCCATCACCAGGATTGAGGACACCACCAGAATCAGCGTCGTCAGCAGCAGGGAGGCTAGGAGGATCGTGCAGCTACGAAGAAAGGGTGAATAACGTGGGACGGGATTCAGACATGGGTTAATGAACGAAACACTTAGTCGCAGATCTTAAGAAGCGCGGGGAAGCTCACTCTGGTAAAATCACAGCCTGGCTGATCGCGATGAATATCCACACGACGTAGCAACAGATCATGTTGGATTTGAACATGTCCTCCCTCAGCTGTCCAAACTGCAACAGGCGACAACAGGCGTGAGGATTGAGGAACAGTGTGAGGAATGCTCAGCAACATTTGCATTCAAAGATGTAATACTGGAAATATGTATTGCATCACCCCCAAATCCTAACTTATTTTAACCAAGATATCGGGCACTTTATGCAGGCCCGGCGCGTGGAGTTTTTCTTGCGAGTGCGACAAATATTTGGCAAATAATTGAAAATACTTTCCAAAAAATATTTGTTTTAATTAATTGCGAATAAAAGGAACAGGAAATGAAATTCAAATGACAACCTCTCTACGATATGATCTTACTTATGCCGTAGTTCTGCTTATACAAATTTGAGTTACTTAAAAATTGATCTCATATTTTTTAAGGTCTTTTAGACGCTTTTTTTTCTCTTGAGGGATATAACCGTTTGACTCCTTATTACTTCTTAGGCCCGATTAGATATCAAGTTGATTTTTACTTACAAAAGTTACCCACACAAATGCCTAAAAAACAGATTTAGCATTATACCCTAATCAACCCCGAAGGGTGTAAAAAGAAGTAAAATGTATTTCTACGGATTTCTTAAAATCTCTTTCGCCCAATCATATCTATCAACTTGGTTTTTACTTCAAAAGGTTAACCACATAAATGCCTAAAAACCAATTTCAGGATTTTGCCCAAATCAACCCCCAGGGGGTGATGAAAAGGAGTGAAATGTGTTTTCATGGAGTCCTTAATATCTCGTAGGCCCGAAGCGAAGCGCGGGAATAGTTTCCTAGTATTATAATATAGATGCGTATTACGCAATTTTTTTCTGCTGCCCAAATTCACAGTAAGGGGATGAAATTGACCCCTGAAAGTTCAACTACTTTCTGATTATGTGTTATAACTCGCAAACTGTAAGAGAGAAAAAGTTTTCAGGCAAAAGTTGTTTTTTTTTTTAAATCAGGACGAGTTATAACAGAAATTCGGAAAATAACCAGATTTTCAAGGGTTAATTTCATCTCTTTAGAATGAATTTGCGCAGCAAAAACAAATGCGTAACACATACTGTAAACTGGGGGAACATTGACAGTTACTTAACATGTATTAAAGAATGAAAAAGATAAAAATTTTATGCATTTTGACACTTGTAGTACAATCGCAAAAAATGCAATGTTATGATATTATAAAGCAAAATGTTCCAAAAACATTCCAATGATCTCATTCTACCCCAGTTTGCGGTACCTATTATATGCTTTACAAAATTCCCAATCTAATAATTTTTTGAATTTCCAGGTTTGTGACCTTCCCTTGTAAGTATTCGAGTGATGCAATAAATATTCCCAGTGCCGTTCAAGCAATTGAGCAACGTTGGCCCTTTGCTCGTCGACATTTACTGAGGACCCAGTCACTTATGGATGTTATGCCTCGTTTATGGTATGCCTATATCACTGGAACATTCAAGCTCTTTCAGAAGCGTCTCATATTAACGTCCCCACCTTGGATTCCAGGCTCTCGTCATTGTAGCGCAAAGTCCAGGCGTTTATGTTCGCCGACCTCATGCGCTTGTTGCTGGCGGACTCGAGGCCTGCAGCCCTCAGCATCTCGGCGGAGGACGGCGCAGCTTTGTGGGCCTTCGCGGAGCCATTCTCCTCCTCGAGATACTCTGATTCCAGATTACTGACCGACGTCGCGGTATTTAACTATAACAACAAAATATAAGCGTTTTGAAGACTTTTCTTAGTCCGAGGTGTCAGCAGGATACGAACGTTTTCGAACGGGATTTCCGGTGTCCAGTCGACGCCAATGGTGTCGTCCTCAGTGGAAGTATTTGGCACGCTGCTGTTCGCAGCTAACGGGTTGTTCAGCTTGAAGCTCTTCTTGCTCTTAGTGGTTTCGTCCTCTGAGCATGCTTTCGGGCGGGATGAATACCTTCGCCTGGTCTTCATTGGCTCCACCTGCTTGATCAGATACGTCACCACGCTCCTCTCCTTCAGGTAGTTGTCCCTTTCGGTCCCGTTCCCCGGCTCCACTTCGTAGACGTCGTTCAAGCAGTTGAGGGTGTCTTCTGAGATATGTACCCTCCTGGAACACGGTCAGTTCTTGTGTGTTTTCAAGGTTTGCGGTGGCTGTTCGAGCTTTGGAAAGCTGGGATGGGTTGGTCAGGACTATCTGGTTGTGTACAGTGAGGAGCATCAGGTTTTAGGTTCTTGGTAAAGCTACAGCGTTCATCAGACTTGAGAAGAGTCTTTAAGACAATGTTTCATAAAATTCGGAATTTTCGGGTTACTGATGTTCCCTTGCGAGTGGCTCTTTTCAGTTGCATAAATTAAGGGGCATCAGGTTTTGGAGCTCCTGGTGGTGCTACCTACAGTGTTGGTGAGACTTGAATGTAGGCGTTCGCAAGAGACATTGTTTTCGGTAGTAGCAATAGAAGTAGCGGAATTTTTTAATTTTTAAATTGAAATTTGGTTTACCCGGGGATGCCTCCACTCTCGAGGTGATTGGCTAGCGTCACGTCGTAGGACCACACGTCGAACTGCCACTTTCGAAGGCCCAGAACTCCACACAGCACCGAGCCACTGTGGATCCCTATTCTCATGTTCAGGTCGACCTAAGTGTGCACCGATCTCTTTTACATCTTACACTCACATGTTTCAGTAACATCGGGGAGATAAAACATTTAGAGGATATCAAAATTTCTGCTTTTGCAGCTTCTAAATTTCAAAGCATAAAAATTGCTCTTCAAGTTAGTGGGTCATGAAAAAAAGCAAAGGTGGGGAAGTTTTGAAGGCGTTTATACCATGAAATTAACCCGAGATTACTAAAAATCATAACAAAAAAATTAAGTTGAGGAAAATGACAGCCAACTTTCGCGTGAAATACAAGAAACCAATATATCGATCTCACAACATGAACTATGTGTCCCTGTTGTCCGGATAAGAAACATTTCAAATACCTAAAATTTATGTTCCTACTTGAATAAAAATATTTTTTTCGAAAATATTCGAGTTTTATTTTAAAGTCGTATTTTTTACAGATGTTTAGTAATCTAGGGTTAAATTTGGAGATGGGAAGAAGTAGAAACGAGGGTTTTTAATTATTTGTAACATCGAATTTATAACTTATTTATAACTAACATTTAGCAACGGTCTAGGAATAGAGGTCACATTACCAAACAAATACTTCGAAAATAGGGCAAGAGTTGACACTTTAGTGGTTGGGGATTTAAGTACGTAAATATCTATTGATTGCTAAAAATTGCATTACCTTCGTCGTGTACCGTACGTCCCTTATCGCTTTAATCATATGCAAGCCCATTTCGACGCAGCAGTGAGCGTGATCGCTCCTGGCAGTCGGTAGACCAGACACACAGTAGTAACAGTCGCCCAGTAACTTTATACGCAGACAATGATTCTCCGCGGATAGCTTGTCGAAACGGGCGAACAAATCGTTCAACACCTTCACTAGTTCTTGAGCGCTGCAATGGCTGGCCAATGCTACGATAAACATGCAAATAATCCACTGAAAAGTTTGCAGAATCGGTAGAGGCATATCAAAGCTGTGATGTTTTAGTAGCTTAAGGTACTTAGGTGAAGAAAAATCGTTGTCAATTTGAAACAAAAATTCTATAAAAAATACTATCGTACAGGAATCGTAGATTTAGGGCCAGGTGGGGATGTGTTTGAGATATAAAATCTTCTTTTGTGCTAATAAGAAATACTTTTGTTCCTTAAAGTAGAACCTGCAAGAATGGAGTCATTGAAGGTCATTAAATCCCTGCTTAAGGTGACTGGGCAGTCGAAAAATCGATTTTTTATTGCATTTTCTGAAAGTACTATATTTTCTGAATAAAATGCCGCTTGGTAAGGTAAATAAGTAAAATTTGGCAGGTAAAAACGTCAAGTGGCAACTTATAGCGTCGCACTTTGCCCAAAAACTTTAAACGCGTTTTTCTGGAATATTTTTTTCTCTTCATTTTTTCCTGATTGTGAACGAATGGAGGTTCAGATCGACTTGGAAAAAATTGCAGGATGTGTAAAACGTGTGCCATTTCGGCCCAAACCTTTCGTGAGAAAGAGACTCTGTGCTTTATTTATTTGTAAAAAAATGAAAGTAAATCCAGATGTATCATTTTACCCAATGTTTATGACTACCATACAGATTGAAAAATGATTGGTATGAAATATATATGTGCTTTAAAAATGGCGCTGCAGACTTGTAAACATTTTAACGTTTTCTGTGGTTTTGCCTTAATATCGGTCTTAAAATGTAACATAATCCGATTTCAAAGGTGTGATTCTTATTAGTTGAATTCATAGTTTTCAGTGGAAGCTATAAAACAAAAATTAAATCAAAATTATGTAATTGGTAATTATGTAAAACAAATTATGTAAATGATGTAATTCTTGTTTGTGCGTTACCAAAATCCGGTGACTTCTTAATTTTTTTATGAAAATCTCGAATTTTTACGGGCCATATCAGAGGTTTGCGCCGAAATGGCACATGTTTTACACATCCTGTAATTTTTTCAAGTCGATCTAATTCGTTCACAGTCAGGAAAAAATGAAGAGAAAAAAATATTCGAGAAAAACGCGTTTAAAGTTTCTGGGCAAAGTCGACGCTATTGGTTACCGCTTTACGGTTTTAGCTGCCAAATCTACAATTTCGCGAATTTTATTCAGAGAAGATAGTACTTTCGGAAAATGCAATAAAAAAATCAATTTTTCGACTGCCTAGTCCCCTTAACACTAGAACTACCGACAATTAGTTTATATCTATTTCTCTACCAGACCAGTCAAAGTGTCTGATTATTTATAAAATACGTTATGCAAGAAAAATAAACCTTCATTCATATTTTTTAATTTTCATATTAAAAAATATACTGCATTAATATTAATCATATTTATACTACTTGGAAATACACTTTTTTCATACTTAAAAATGGTAAACTTATTACCAAATTATATTATATTACCAAATTTATTTTAACTGCTTTGGTAGCCTTAGTGTTAAGATTCTGAATCCCTTTGAGCCACCTGTATCTTACTAACTTGTAGGTAACTAGGCTTTCTGGGGCCACTAAAAATGAACAGGCTACAGTGAACAAGTAATCACATACCAGTGAAGCCTTTGATGTCAGCGAAGAGTATGCTGACATTCTCGTACCGATGGATGTATATCCTGTGAAATTGATTGGGTGTGAAGGAGATGGTCCCACCTCGAGCAGTTTCACGGGCGATATCACGGATCATTTCTTTGGCCACGAAATCTGGCAAAACTGTAACGAGCACCCACCATTTTCAAAATTCTGAAGACCTCTTCTCACAGCTACCAAACTGCATATCACATTCACTCGATTTTTAACATCTTCCAACTCTGGATACCTTCAAAACTCAGCTAATCTGAGAGCCATAGTTATTCGAGTCTTATTCTCCCAAAATATTAAATAATCCTGATACCTCAGAGATTTATTAATCCTGCCCACTTTGACTTATAATTTATTCATACACACCTCAAAATATGTTCTTTTTACAGTACTTGTATTTTTCAAAAAATCATGTGAATAATAAGTGACACATGTGGTTTAATATTTAAGGTGGGTCAAAACGGACCCTGCATCCGTCCAGCGAGGGTTAACGCCTCGAAGACCAGTGTGGTTACAAAGTGAAAGTGTTAAGATTCATTGCAAGAAGCATAGCATCCTACTCGAAATAGATTGTCTAATAATTTTATGATCACCTCTGGCTAATTAATCATTACATTCCCCAAAAGTGGTTCACAGAAATATAGGGTAAGTGCACCTAATTTCGCCTACCCAAATTCAAATCGTTCTCAATTGAAGGGTAAGTGATACTTTTGTTTTTAATTACTCTCAAATAAATAGAAATTGTTTGTGTTTCGTGTGCGACAAGATAGAACTGTCGAAGTCTAAAGATATTCAATTGCGAGTGGAAAAAAGCAATCGAGATCTTGAAAAAGTGCATGTAATACCGCCTACCTGAGAAGTATTAATTAACTAATGTGTTTATGAGTTTTTAAAGTTATATTTAACCGAATGAATATTTTTAAGGCTTTTTGCCAAATCTGTTTTTATTGGGATTATTGTTTAAAAAATGTCTTTATTATAAAAATAGGGAAATACAATTTCAAAATATTTATATTATTACGTATTTTTTTAGATCGCCGCGTTTACGTGCTGAGCAGACAAAGTTCAGCTGTGTAGCTCTGCAAATCGACTCCGCAGAAACCACTGGTAGGTGGTATTACTCAATGTCACGTTGGCAAAGACACAAAAAAGCTGTTTCCGTTAATAAAAATATTGGAACCGATTCGATTGCTTGAGCATACCTATCATTAATTAGATACTCCCAGTAAATATTCATGCATTCGTAGAATTTTCAAACTTACCTTCTCCTAATGTGATGTAAAATTGTCAGAATTCAAGAAATTTTTACCCTATCATGATTCACTAAAATATTTTTCCTACGCTAGACGTTGCAACAAGAGCTGTAAACATTCGAATAGGCGGACTATTCGAATAATTTCGAATACGAATAATTCGAATAGTACGATGTATTCAAATAATTTGAAGTATTCGAATAATTCATGGTTTTCGAATTTCGGATTGTATCGTATACGAATTTAAACGCGAAAGATTTTTACACACTCTATTGTGCCATTCTTTTCATATTGTCCTTCACAATTTATTATTTGTTTTCCAAGCGTTAAATTTGAAACGTGAGGTATAAATTATATTTCAATTTGAAGACGTAATGTATTTAAATGTTGAATCGTAATGTTGATTAATAATAATAGTAGTAATTTTATTCTTATTATTCTTATTATTCATACCAAATCCTGTTTTGGTAGAGGAAAACATAAACATTAACGTGTTCTGGTGCAAGGTAGTTTATCTTTGGCGGTACAATATTCCCTGTTGTAGAAAACGTATGTTCTTCCTAATTATTCGAATAATGTTCGAGTTATTCGAATCTGAAATTCGAATAATGTTCGAGTTATTCGAATCTGAAATTCGAATTCTACTGGTATCCGAATTTAAAAATTCGAATTCTACTGGCATTCAAATCTCAAATACGAATTCTACTAGTATCCGAATCTCAAATTCGAATTCTACTTTTATCCGAATCTAAAAATTCGAATTCTACTGGTATCCGAATCTAAAATTTCGAATTCTACTGGTATCCGAATATAAAAATTCGAATTCCACCGGTAACCGAATCTCAAATTCGAATTCTACTGATATTCGAATCTCAAATTCGAATTCTACTGATATTCGAATCTCAAATTCGAATTCTACTGATATCCGAATCTCAAATTCGAATTCTACTGGTATTCGAATCTCAAATTCGAATTCTACTGATATTCGAATCTCAAATTCGAATTCTACTGATATTCGAATCTCAAATTCAAATTCTACTGATATTCGAATCTCCAAATTCGAATTCTACTGGTATTCGAATCTCCAAATTCGAATTCTACTGGTATTCGAATCTCAAATTCGAATTCTACTGGTATTCGAATCTCAAATTCGAATTCTACTGATATTCGAATCTCAAATTCGAATTCTACTGATATTCGAACACTTAGAATATTCGAATTCTACTGGTATTCGAATACTTAGAACATTCGAATATTCATAACAGCCCTAGTTGCAACCACAACATCTCTTGCTACACATGCTTGGCTACTAATTCAGTCCATTACCAACACCTGTCAGCATTTACTTCGGAAGATATTCCGTGTGGCGGTATTAAGTGCCAGGCGATATCAGGCGCACTTCCCCTACGTGGAAGCCAATGGAGCACTAACCAAAGAAATTTCTCAAGTATCAAATCTGCCAATCCAGTTTCGTAGAAAACAGATCTGCATTAAGCATCCCCGGATCAGCCAAACGACACAAGGCAGCAGTGGGACCACTTCATCCCTCCCTTCCCCCCCCCCCCGGGTTTCATCGTATTTCACATACTTTCCCTAAACGAGTCATCGCCGGGAGATCGATAGTACGTAAAAGCAAAGTACTGACAGGCTATCGGTAAAACACATCTGGCGCAATCGAGCGAAAGTGTCCAGTGACCCTTTTTGTCACTCGGCTGAGCAAGTTACACGCGCTGACGAACCCCGTGCCTGCGGCGCAACCCCCTCTTCGTCTTTGTGCCCCGCGTACGACATACGTATAAATATATTTTATACCTGTCGAACCTGTGCACGTAATTACACAGCTCGCGCGTATACAAGGTGTTTCGCTAATTCCGTTACTGGTCGGTTCCTGGGGACCTAGTATTTATAGGTGTTTCTATGGGAATCATTTCACGGCTGTAGGGGGGAAAGGAGGGGCAACTGGAAAATTTTAGAGATAGTTCTAAGTATTTGTTTGCGCTGTTAACAGATTTCTGTCCGAGGTATTGTGGTTTCCTTTCGCTGCACGTAGCAGCAACATTTCTGAGCTCCTATAGGAGAGTAAGAAAAAAAATCAAAGAGAGAAAGACGCCTCCTCTTTTCCCTCAGCGAGTTAATCAATTGCGTTTCAGGAAACCTCGGAAATTAGTGAATGTGATATATTAATATTAAATAAATTATAAGCTTCAAGTGTAGTATTAATAGAAATTCAAAGTAAATTCAAAGTAAATTCAAAGTAAATTCCCTTTTTTTAGAATGAACCCAAAACATGGTACGCTCGAACGCTCTGGTTTGAATCGAAATTGGTAAAATTGAAAGCTAAACTCCAACCAAACCCCAGGCACCCCACTATCCCCTTGAAGAGTAACGCCAACTCGTCTCGAGATAAGTGTACAGAAAGCATATCTCACCGGAAAGCAGCAGCTTCTCCTGTCGGTTATTCTCATTCTGCGTCCGCTGCCTGGTCTCCAAGGACCTGTGCGTCTCCAGGAAGGCCTGCCTCTGCCCTCTGTCTGTCAAATACTTAGTGTACATGCCAGCTAGATTCATTGCAAGATAAAGAAGCACGTTGGTCGTTAGCATTCGAACTACGCACGTGACGTCGCGCAGCTGCAATGTCAAAACGTCGGGGACTTTAAAAGGGTGAAGCGGAAATGCGGCGGGTCCAGGGACAGGCTCACGCGCGCGCAGGCGGTGGGGCATCGCTGAAGAGTGGTTTTATCGTCGGGGATAGGGGGCATCGCCGTGTGGCAGAATGTAGACCAAGGAAACCCTTACGTATGTGGGATCTCGCAACAGAGTTATCCCCGCCATCACCATGTGAGTCAGGGCTGTCCCGTAGCCGGCGAGGACGCACCATCTCAGCGGCAACGGCAGCATGGCGTACGGTGCATAGACGACGAACAGAATGTACCACATGAGGCGCTGCTGGCTGGAGAAGTCTAGACCAGCCCCTATAAAACCTGCAAGCGACGCGCGGCGTGCGTTTAGAGCGGCCATTCCCCGGCGCTTGTGGGCCTTCCGCGGCCTTGGGTGCCCGTGGCCGGTACCGTTCGAGGCTTGCGGGCGCGATTCGTGGAATTTTGGAACCGCGGGTCAGATATTTTGATGGCGGGACAGGGCCAGCCCGCCAGCCGATGATGAAGCTGGCTGCGATGCTCGATAAACGTCTAAACTGGAGCTGTTCCAATAGCTGGGCTATTTAAGTGATAGCGCGACTGGGCTGAGTTTTGCTTAAATTTATTCGAATTGCTTAAAAGCTTTTGCTTCGGTCTGATCGCCCCAGCTGAGGATGCAGGTGGGTGATTGGGTAACTCTTGAGGCAGAGCAATTTTTAGTGGCTTCTTTGTGAGCGGCCTCGGTAGTTCTAGCTGGAAAATACTTGCATGTGTCTTGTTTATGTAATAGTTAAGGCAAACGGGTTTAGTTGGGAGATAATCTAGTTAGCTTAAACAGTTGTAATTAGAAGGTGCTTGCGAGCTTTCTTTCTGCAATTATCTCTCCAAGTATCTTCTCTATACTTACAAGGGAAGATCCCGAATCTGGAAATTCAAGAAATTCTGAAACTTTGTGAGTGTGTAGGGGTTTTTCTTCTGATTACAGTGCAATTTTTGGTTGCTGCCCAAATTCACTCGAAGGGGGTGAAATTAACCCCTGAAAATTCGGATATTTTTCGATTTTGTGTTATAACTCGCGAGCTGTAACTGTTAGTGAAAAAAGTTTCAAGACAAAAGTTACTACTTTTAATTAGATCTATCATTTGATACAAAAATTATTTCACAGTTCATGAGTTATAACACAAAATCGGAAAATAACCGGATTTTCAGGGGTCAATTACACCCCCTTAGAGTGAATTTGGACAGCAAACAAAAATTTCTTACATATTCAAAATTTCCTACATATTCACAAAGTTTCAGAATTTTTTGAATTTCCGGGTTCGGGATGTTCCCTTGTTAGCTAAAATAACTTTAGTAAAGAGGCACTCCTAAGTACATTAGCTCAAGTAACTCTAACCCAAAGATACTCTCGAGTATCATCCCTCTAATTAGCTGAAATATGTATAATCAGTAGGAACTACAGAGTATCTCCCTTCTACTCAGCCGAAACAGCTCTAGTCACAAAATACTTTCAAGTAGCACCACTCTAATTAACTGAAATATGTTTAATCAGTAGAAACTACAGAGTACCCCCCTCTATTGAGCTCAAACAGCTCTAGTAAAAAAATACTTTCAAGTAGCACCACTCTAATTATCTGAAATATGTTTAATCAGTAGAAACTACAGAGTACCTCCCCTCTACTCAGCTCAAACAGCTCTAGTAAAAAAATACTTTCAAGTAGCACCACTCTAATTAGCTGAAATATGTTTAATCAGTAGAAACTACAGAGTACCTCCCCTCTATTCAGCCCAAACAGCTCTAGTCACAAGATACTTTCAAGTAGCACCACTCTAATTAGCTGAAATATGTTTAATCAGTAGAAACTACAGAATACCTCCCCCTCTATTCAGCCCAAACAGCTCTAGTCAGAAGCTACCCGCAAGCAAGAAGAGCCGTGTTGCTCTAATCAGAAAATATCGTACAGCACCATAAAGCCTCGACCAGCACCAACCATACCCATCCTCGATTGGACTCGCCCTTTTTACCCAGAGCCTGGCAGTTCCCGTTAACATTAAATAATGCCAGAGGATTGCCAATCGATAGTAACCCGTGGCTGGGTGCAAGTCCGTTCTACAGCGTTCTCACAACGGTTCGCTGAACATTCAAGCAATTCGCTGGACCGCCAACGCGCGACCCACTGGAGCAAAACTCTATTCGCTAAAACGGAGAGATAGGATCTCCCCAAGAGAGCACGTGCACCATGTGTCCACGTAGCAACGATCCCGTTACGTTCGACTATACAGAACCGTCCAACAGGGGCATTACTAGCGTCGGCGCGGGGCCGCGTGTTCATCGTCACCTTGCGAGTTGATCAGTAACCAAGTGAATATGGAAGCCCAGTACAAGTAATTGTTGGAGAAGCACCGCCACCAGCCGAGAACGCAGACCACCATGTTCGCCGCCATGCAGCAGGACGCCCAGGACAACGACTCGATCAGGCCGCTGCTGTTCTCGTCCCTTTGCCACAGCCATATCGCCAGAAGAACAATCTAGGGTGCGCGCAGCATCGCGGCAAGAAAATTTGAGAAAAGGAGTTCTACTGTTTAATATCAAAAGTATTTCGGTAGTTACCGTTACGAACAGATTTAGACGTGTATCCGGGGCCGATTAGGACATTTAGAATCCCTAAGCGCTTGAAAGATTTTGAGGCCCCCTTATACAGAGTGATCGCTTCAATGAAATGTAAGATTTCTTTGGCATCTCCGATAATTTGACTAGAAAGTGTTTCTAAGAAACGTTAGATTTTAAAGCTCAGAAAATTTCTATTACTAACCACTCTTCCAAAATCAAAATTCATGGGGGCCTTTTTAATTCTTTTCAATTGGACGATTAGTAATTGACTTTGATCACAATAATCTGTGGCTTAATATTTATTTGGTAAATGAATTTTTAAATAATTTGAGGGTCGGCTATTGTGAACTATTAATTAACTTGAGAATCTTATGAGGAATTGTAAACTTGTACGTTTCTAGCAATTGTTAGTCGGAAAGTTTTCAAAATAATGCACAGCTTGAACGATAGGGGAAAGGTGGGGTAGTTGATCATCGGGGATACATGATCACGTCAGTTTTTTAATTAATATGTTGGCAATTTGTTCCTGCTGTCACGTTATCGTGGTAATGTTTGCATAATCGCAACACTTCATGTTGCGGTTTTCTTTCGGGAGCATAGAATAATGTAGTTAGTCGCTTCGATCTTATTTGCAGCCAAAAAGTAAATATTTCGGTCACCTTGATCTTCCTCCTTTTCGACTGAATGTTGCATTTTCAACGATTTAAAATATATTAAGTAAAAACAGCCATTTCTGGTCTATTAATGCTATTTATATTGATTGATCTAAATATTTAAGGGAAGTTTCGTTTTTCACATTTTTCAAATCGAGTGCATTGAGGGAGACTTGATCAGTATGTGTGATGGGGTACTTGAACAGGTGAAAAAGCCCCAGAAAAAACCATAACGGCTAATGAAACAGAAAAGTACGACAAAGAAAGTGAGGAGGAAAATCTTTTCTTCATCATCATCTGAATTAGATATCTAACAATAAGTGAAATGTCTTTTAAGAATGCATTTATGTTGTTTTATGTCATAAAGTTTTATGTCATTCTTCGGTTTTATTTTTTCAGTAATTCTTTCAAGTTAATTATAGTTTACTTTCCATTTATGATATTCCCTTTATTTCATGTTATCGGCTAAGATAATAAATATTTTTTAGAAAATTAATTTGTTATTTACTCTTAAAGTTCACTGATCAAGTCTCCCTAACCTTTTGATCAAATCTCCCCTTTAGTGGGGGATAATTATGCATAACGTCACTGCCGGAAAATGTTTAAATTCAGTCATTAAAATTAGTTTTCACCTCTCAAATTTGCACAAGTATTAAACTTAAATAATTAAATAGAAACAAAGCAAACCACAATTCTTATTTTAATAAAATAGCAAAACTGTGATCAACTATCCCACCTTTCCCCTAGAGTCTAGGGCCTAGACTAATGGAAGCAAGTGATAGTAGTCTGTATGTGGTCAGCCACGTTTCAGGATTCAGGAGAGCGTGTCTGTCGATAACTTGCAACGTATACCTGCATACTTTATAATTTATTTTTGCACTCCCCGTTGTAAAATATTTGTTGCAAAGCCAAAGCATTACATAAAAATAATTACTTCTAATGAACCTTTCTTTTGAAATAAAGTCACAGGATCCCAAAGATACCAGGAACTTAATTAAAATTTAAACTAACAAGATTTTTAGACACATGTACAAATTTCATAACAATACAATTTAAGATTCTCAAGTCACATCTCCAATCACCTTATCAGAGCAATCACGAAACCTTCTCCATACACCACAGAAGCTTACCGAAAGTAAGCATGTACAAACTGCTCGTAACAGAATGACCGAAACACCCTATCTGATTGGATGGAATCGAAGGTACCTTTAGGCTGAGGTCAACGATGTTGAGCATTATCAATGACTTTTGCCGTTGGCGGTTGGAGTAATGAAGGTAGGACGTCTCCAGCTGCTTGCTGTGGAAGCTGTTCGAAAGCGACGGGCAAAATATTCCCTTATAGAGGACTCCTTTCTTGAAAACATCTGAAAATACCCAGTCGTATTTATAGCCGAAGGCTGTACGTACGGAATAAATTAATAACACGTGCCATTGGCGACGTGTTAAATAAATGACCCTCGATGAACGGGATGATCAAACGGAACGCGTCGACACCTAGCGCAATCGGTGAACCCTTTCAAACCTGAATTAATTCTAGAATTAAAAATGCGCGGTGCTCTGTGAAGGATTAATTATTAGGTATGTGTCGATCTTAAACAAGACGGAATTTGGAGAAAATTTAGCCTTTATGAAACAGTTGCAAATGAGCAATTTATATTTTATCGCTCGTTGTACAATTTCCATATTTTGTGTGATTATTGTTTTTTTATTAAACTTATTGTTTTCGACAAGATGAATATCTCTCTGGTGGGCGGGCAGACAAGTATAAGTCGGAATTCTTAGTTTTGCAGGAAGACACTTGGAATATTTAAAGTGCTGCGCAAGATCAGGTGTTAAATTTTGAACACAAATGTTGATAACATATGCCTCGTCCCATATTGGATTTTAAAAATATACTTCATACTCGAAAAAAATTACAAAATTTGAATTAAATTACAAATTGAGCAAAGGAAATTTTGTTTTTAACTTTGATTCACAGCAAAGAAGAAAAAAGAAACTATTTAGTTTGAGCTAAGAAGCTAATTTCTTTATCGTATTCAAAGATATAACTCAACTTATACTGTTTTTCCCACCATTATACAGTATTTTTTACATATAGTCAAATATTATTATGATCTTTGGCAAAAAAGGTGGAAAAGGTGATGTTGACTAGTGCCACTGGAACCATAAGCAAATGACAGCAATGTAGAAATGCGTACTTATTTCGTTTTGACCAAAATTTCAATTATAATTGAAAAGTGAGGGTGAAATGGGGAAACTAGAGGCAACAATATTGACTTTATTAACAGAAGGGAATTTAAAGAGTGAAGGATAGCAAAAGTATTATAAATCAGTGGGGAACAATTGGGGCAAGTTATGGAGAAACCTACCAACCTTCAAAATGACAAAGAATTAGTTAAACACAGTACCTACAGATCCCGTAATTTTGTGACCTTTATTTTGCAAAAAATTACCAACCCATAGAAAAACTCTTACATTATAGAATTATTAAAACTACCAAGCCATTGTTCTATTTTAGGCTTAAAAAACAAAAACTACAGAAAATTTAAAATAATATCAATTATACTACTCACTATTAAATAACCCATTAAAAAACATTGTAAAACAATAACAAGACAAAAATTATACCCGATAGAAATCAAGCTACTTTTCTTTAACAATTTACATCTTCAAACTTCAGATCATTGAGGGTTGGCTTTCTGCATAACTTAGCCCAATTATACTCCTATAGGTATAGGACAGGGTCAGGTTTCCCAGAACTGTAGTACCAGTATGATTGTGAAGTATAGTAGTAAAGTTTCTTCTGAACACCACTGTATATTTGAATTTCACACCTGCAGTCGAAAGTGAATAAAAAAAATGCTCTAAATTGCTAACAATATAAATAGTAAATTTCACCCTAATTTACGATACATTTGCACTGTCTTTCTCTTCTACAAATCCACCCACCAACTTTTCAATTTCTTTGAAATTAATCTTTCTAAAAACAAAAAAAAACTCAATCCTCTATCGTATTAGAATTTCAACACTTTGCGCTACAATATTATTCGCTCCCGAATCAAACAAATATATCTTTTCCTCAATACTGTACCAATTAAACACAAACCTGAAAGTATAGTGATCTCAAACTCAATAATTCATTCAATTCAACGAGCCATTAATTCTTCCACTTTTACAAAGCTTAATAATAAGTATCAGTGTGTAACGTTAATGCAAACTGTGCCTGATAGACATACTCGGAGTGCAAGGGGTTGAAATGGGAAATAATTATGCAGTAACTACTAACTGCTCAAGCGTGCTAAATTTTAAAAATTATTTCTTTAATTTATCTAATTTATTGATGTATTAATAATGCATTGTTCGGAGAGTGAACGGAGATAAGAATGATAATGCAATATTAATTTCACACGAAGTTATTTACTGTATGAAAAATGCTGTTTTGTGCCCGCCAATTTTTCTTTGGAATTTGGTGAAAAAATCATCTTTAAATTTTATGTTTAATGGGACTCAAAAATTCTCTTGAACTACATTTGTGCGAAGTTTCAAATTGTTTTAAATTTTAGGATTGCCAAACATCCCTTTTAAGTTGAAGTGTCCTTATAGAAAATACTATAGTACCAAAAAACAAATTTTTCAGGTAACAGAAAAAACTTCCTCGACCTTAAATTATTTACAAAATTTAATTTATTTTGGTTGCTAAATATGCTTAAGTATACAATAACCCAAACACGTCACAAAATTTTCTATCCTTTGCATTAATATAGTCCAGGCTAATGAAATAAAAATTGTACTTGTAAAAAAACCCTGTATGTGTCATTCATTACCATTGGCACGTAGAACGTTTACCGATAACATTTTTTTTTAATTTTGCACTCAGTGTTTTCTAAAAGGACTCTTCAATTGCGCTGCCTACCTTTGGACGAAGAGGCTACAAGGGTGAAACCGGGGTGATCGATCTTACCTCGCTGGGTTTGGGCTTCGGCATCAACAGGCTGCTCTGAGATATCCACGTCTGCATCAGGAGAATCATCCGCATCCTCGGCTTCCTCGATCGTTTCGTTCTCGTCTGGAACTTCCGGATCGTTGTCGGACTTCCGCTCCTCCCACGCCGCCAGTCCTTCCCTGCCCAGCCTCTCGGAAGTGAGCTTCTTCACGGCCTTGATCCATAATTGTTTCCTCGGAGAAATACTCAACCTGTCGACGTCATAACAATCCTAAACTGTCTACAAGAAAGGGTCGGTGTTCTTCAAAGTTAGGGAGGGGGAGGGGAACACTGAAAACATTTAGTAAACTGATACGTGGATTGGCGACTGTGTGTTAGCATTTCTAAAAACGTGTATGTGACACTGCTCAAAATAATCAAGAGGGAATTAATTTTTTAAACTTCGGATTTGGAGTATTTAGTGAATAATTTATGATAGGTAGGACATAAATATTTAAATGTCCCCATTGCATTCGAAGTGAGTTTACTGAAATATTCCTATTTTACGGTTTTTCTTCATTTTCGAATACCCCCATTGTGTTCGCAGATCGTTTTGTGAAACTCCAAAGTCGGTAGCGTTACTGAATTATTTTTTTTTTTAGGTAAAATCAACTCACAGAGTGACTTGCACGAATATTCGAATATAGTAGTATACAGTAGTAGCTATAAAAATTGCACCTTGAAAATATCTATGTTTCTGGTTTAACTCTCGCACAAGTATGTAGTGACCATCTGTGTTATTAGGCATTAAAGATTTAATTTACATTGAAGAAAACATAATTTATTACAATAAATCAACAGATGCTTCAAAATATATGTACCTTTACTCAATTCCCAAATCGTGCACTGTTTGGACAAATCTAGATTGGGGATACATGCGCAGAAATGAACGAAAGGTGCCCGGATTTAAATATTGTTAGCTATAGTGAATAATAACTTGGCAGTAAATGTTACTTTTAACTTTTTTATGCTCTGAGCTAATTTAGTAGGTACTTTGTAATTTAATAGATACTTTGATACAACCCTATTGTATCGGATTATGTAAAACTATTAAAGACCACGCTAAAACAATTTAGTGTGGCTACCACATTTGCAATGTACCTACACATTCGATAAACTGTTTTTCAGGAGCGGTGCAATTTTATTTACGACTTCTGTATATTTTTCTTTGATGTGAATCCGAGATGAATTTTTAACTCATACAATAATTTAAAGTGCGATGAGAAGAAAAGACAGACACAATTGAGAAACATCCCTTTTATTTGTATAAATATTTACACTCGTATGTAGACACTACATGAAAAAAAAACTATAGAAAATTACAACTTTAAATGAAATTTTGTTGCCACGTCTTTTGCAGCATCAGTGGCCATGTCATTTCGAGAATTCTATTCATTAGATAGTTTATAAGATCACTTTAATTCTTACTCTTTCCTTTCAATTATTTTCGACGAAAATAAGTACCTAATCATTGGAATAATTGATCTTTAAGTACCATAAATTCTTGAGCTGTTTAAGTCAAGTAACTAAAACGATCAGTCCAAAACCTGCAAATTTGCAGGTTGCATAATTTATTGCTAAAACACCCTACTTCCATGATTCTTAAAAATTTAAACAAACAGGTGCATGCAAATTTCTCGCGCCCAAAGGAATCGAAGAACCCTTTGCAAATCATAGGCTGCATTTTCCATCACCGATTAGCATTTACGCGTCTAACTTCTAACGCGTACTCAATTTTTCAACCCTTTCATTATACTACCCATCTCACACCACTGTACAATTTTCAATTTAAAAAGAATTTCGAATACAATGAATAGTGTGAGTAGACAAAATCCAGATCATCCCCACTTTCAAAACGCATAAATAGTATACAATAAATTAATTGAAAAATGTGATGTGGATAAATTTCGCCATGCATCTTTGCTTTTTTAAAGTGTATCACTTAGAGTGGACATTGCCCAGATTACCTTTAAGAAATCGGGAATCGCAATGAATGATTAATATGAGAAAGAAGGATTTATATACATTTATTAATAGAGCGAATCCGGATAATTATTTCCCAGTTACGCCCGTCGTAAATCATTCGCCAAGGGACCGTGTCTGTTTTGCCATTACTTCTACCATTGACCGACTCTCACACCTTTCGCAGCTGCCTCACAGTTTAGTGTATTCTGAATTTCCATATAAACACAGATATCCTTGTCAAGATTAGCTACGAGCAGGCAGTAGTATTCGGGCAGTGATAGCGATGATACCACTGTGAAAGTATATTCGCAGCGTCGCGTTGCTCGTGTATTTAAAAATAATATTTAATAAATATTAGTAAAGAATAAAATAGTATTTATATTGTTCACAATACAAATACTATTTAATTTTATTTAGTATTATTGGAAAATAATATTAAATATCTATAAAGAATTTTCAAATGATATCGAATATTTTTAAATAATTTTCAAATGCTATTAAATATTTTTAAATAATTTTCCAATATTTTTGAATATTTTTAAATAATTTTGAATATTTTTAAATAATTTTCAAATGCTATTAAATATTTTTAAATAATTTTCCAATAATTTTGAATATTTTTAAATAATTTTCCAATAATATTGAATATTTTCAATAATTTTCCAATAATATTGAATATTTTGAAATAATTTTCAAATAATATTTAATACTTTTAAATAATTTTCCAATAATATTGAATATTTTGAAATAATTTTCAAATAATATTGAATATTTTGAAATAATTTTCAAATAATATTCAATACTTTTAAATAATTTTCAAATAATATTGAATAAATAAAGAATATATTTATATTATATTTAAATAACTATCATTCAAAAATTCAAGTGATATCAAATTTTCATTAATACTGTTTACACTGCATATTGCCATAACTACAATTTTGCAATATAATTCGCATTGCAGTGCTACAGCACATTAATATACCCGCGGCAGTGTCACTTTTTTAAACAGAAAATTATGTAAAATTAAATATTTTTTTATTACGGTTGAAAGCGAGGACGCCGCACATAATTGCACAACAAGCGTTAATGGTACGGCAGTCACGTGTTTGTTCGCGTTTCTCACGTGAGTGCAACTTCAAACAGCGCGCGCTAGAAGTCGGACTCTTAAATTGCCTCTATTTTGAAAATGAAGCCTCAGATTGGAAAATGGTAACCGACTTTTCGGTTCCTTACCGTGCGAGGAATCTGTGTGGCATTGCTCATCCCCTAATTTTAGGACACATTGTCTTGTGTCTCGAGTAGACAAGCGCCTTGAACCATATAAAGTTCGTTCCACGATGTCTCGCAATTAGAGTGTCGTATATAGTAAACATCATGTTTCTTGGCTGTTCTCCATCTTTGCTTTTCATCGTGCTCTAATGCCATAGCACTTTAACAACTCCGTTCTAAATAAAAAAAAAATGCCTCCCAATAACCATAAACTGCCCAATCAGTTACCAAGTTATTCGCGATGCGTTAAGTGCAAGAATACACCTACTTTCAAGCTCGTAAAATAAAAAACACCCCAATAGGTGTGGATACTCAAGAATGACATCTTTTTTGATAATGGACCAATTAAATCTTTTATTATAATTCAGGTTTTTCGAACTTCTCTTCCATTCTATAGCTACTTTTGTCTATTAAATTATCTATAATATTATTTCTCCATAAAACAATTGAAGGTGACCTTGATAACTTAAAAAAGGAAGGAACTTATAAGAGATTCAATGATATCTCCTCGAAAGATCTTCTAAACCATGTCAATCACGAAAAAAAAAAAATTGATTGGTCCATTGGCAACAAAATTAATAAGCGTGGAAGAGTTACGTAATTTATCCAGAGTATTACGAATGTTAATTAGCATCCGCTCATTGGGAGTACGGCACCCCAAATTATAGACCCGAGGCAGTCTTAATACATTACGATTGACTGAATAATTCATGGTGCTTGTGGCAAAAGGAAGAATACTTAATATCGTTTCTGGATGTTCGTAGAAAACTTTATACATCAACTACACTTTGCTGCGTCACTTCCAACTAGAGATATTTAATATAGGAATTCCATTTACTGTGATACTTGATACGAAGCTTTCCATGTACTCTGCTGCTTGTTAGCTGCCAGATGGAAACCTATATAACAACATAATAATAAAACGCTCCCTAGCTCGCAGGGGGCCTTTGGAGATTTCAATCGCGCGTTTTTTTTTCGGCTAATAATAACTGAATAAATTTACACCTCTGCACTGCAACGTTGGAGTAGAAAAAGATGCAGTATGGTGATTTCGAAATTAATAATTCATCCGATTCTACGAATCAAGATGCCATCTATTTTTACAAGCTTCGATATCAGTGCGCGCCTTCAAATCAGAGTTTGACGGGTGCGGCAAAAGGTTAAAGAATTCTCGTCGCAAAAGTGCATCCAAGGGGCTCGGTCCGGGGACGATTTTAGCACCGAAAAAAAGAAAAATGCTGAATAAACATAGGCGTGTGGTCTATTTCCATTTCATCTCCGAGTTATAGCCGCCGCCGTGTCGCAATAATCATCGAGCCGCTATATCTAATTTCACTGAAATGTTTAGAAATAACGTTTCATGTTTTATGCACGGCCTTGCTGTTCTGGCCTGTCTTGACGAGAGAGTAATAGAAGAGTCTCGTTTCAATTTTTTAGCTAACGTGCGAGTGGATTGATCCTGCAGGGCATACTGTTTATGCACGACCTTGTTGTTCTAGTCTTTCTTGACAAGTGACTAATAGAAGACTCTTATTTCAGTTTCTTAGCTATCGAGTTAGTAGATAGATCTTGCTGGAAATATCGTTTATACTATTCCATCTCTTTTATTTATTCTTTGTCTTTCTCTTGTGCGCTAATGGGACTTTATCCCATATATATTAAATAAATATTAAGTATCAAGCAAATATTAAATATCAAATAAATATGAAATATCGAGTAAATATGAAATATCAAGTACATTTTAAATATCAAATAAATATGAAATATCAAGTAAATATGGAATATGTATCATATAATTATTAAATATCAAGTAAATTTTAAATATCAAATAAATATTAAATATCAAACAAATATTAAATATCGAATAAATATCAAATATCGAATAAATATTAAATATCAAAAATATATTAACTAAATATTAAATATGAAATATTAAATATGAAATATTAAATATTAAATATTAAATATTAAATATTAAATATTAAATATCATTAAGTTTCAATTCATTGAGCATTAATTTCTTAGACCACTAGAAGTAACTTCTTTGCACGTTATTGGAGACATTGAAACACGAAATAGTTAAAGTAATCGAAAGAATTCTACACCACTGAATTGAAATAGAAATTTCAAAAGTAGCTACAACTCGAAAACAAAGTGAAATTACGGTGGGTAACATATTTCTATGAATTTCTAGATTATTTTCCGATACTAGAATCATCCCCCTAAATAGGCACACATTTATAAGGATGCATCCCTCTACGTTGAATAACTTATTACCTAATACTTAATATTATTCGCCCAAGGAGGTCCCAATTATTTTGAGCAGTGCGTAGACAAAATAATCATGAAACACTTATATGTACATATATTCACGCGGCTCGGAAGACAATGAGACTTTTATACCACGACTAACAAAAGGAAGCCTTGGTAGCGACACTTAAAACATCCAACAGAATAACATCGAGAATTGTTCCCCGCTGAACCCACAGAAAATCAAGCCTCCCCGAGCCCTATCTTCCCACCGGGAACGATTCCACACGAGCGACATCGATACACCGCAAGCATAACCTCGTTTCGCGAGCGAGCACATGGAACACATATTCGATAACGTCCCCGCCGTCGAGGAAAATAATATTCCCGCGTAATAAACAATAGAGACGATACATCACAATTAGTGCGCACACACATATTTTTATATACGAGCTACTATCGATCCCCGGCACCGGCTAACGCACGCACGCCTGCACCGGGGGATCCACGGCAGCCTACTTAGTGTCGTTCCAGCGACGTTAGAAAAATCGCGGGAAGAAAAGCGAGACGAAATAAAGGCGAGACAGAGAGAGAGAGCGGAACACTTCGCGGCCACGTGATCAACGAAAGTGTGCAGGCACGATGCAGTTGTACAGCCAGCAAGGAGAACACGGATTACGGTGGACTAACAGCCATCGTGTGAGACTTACCGAACAGTGTTATTGTGTTAATGATGTGTCGCATTAAACAAAGAAACGGTTGAGAGTCTTACAGAGTCGTTTCGTGTAGAAAATGATAGAGAAGAGGCGAGAAACGGAATAGAGAGAGAAGATAAAAGGCGAGGGGGACGTGGTCCCCGGCGTTGGATACTTACTCGTTGATGCCCGCGACATCGCTGTCCAGCATCATGCTCCAGGTCTGTTCTGTAATCATTATCCCCCGGATGATCCGCGAAACGTAACAAACCGCTCACGCTGTGATTGTCAGCTGTGCTATTGCCTTAGTATCCGGCATTTTCACACACCTTAAACCAGAACTGGTTGAGAAAGGAAGCCGATTCTCCACCGCGCGCCCCAGCCGTCGTGCGACGTCGGGTGCAAACGACGACGCCGATTTCTCATCGAGAACAGACGCGCTGCCGCGTTTGCCGGACGATCGGCGTAAGAACGGGCGTGATTTCTCGACTCCGCGGGCCGGGGATTCACGCTCGCGGGTACCCGCGAGGGAAGCCCGGAACGGTGGACACGCGGCGATAGATCGCGAGCGCCCAGCGGAGAATCTCCGTTCCCGGCGGAGTCTCATTCCCTTCCCAATAACTTCTGTACTCTCTCGTGCATTCCTCTTCCCTTACGTTACGGCTATTATTCACGCAACTCCCATTCGAAGCCAGAGGATCGTCGGTTCCTAGAACCCGCCCCCCTCTGCTCGGTGCTTCGCTCCGCGAAACTGCCGCTGCCGCTGTGCTTTCGGGCACAGGGAACGGCCACTTTGCGCTTCGGGAAGCCGTCGATCGTAATAAAGAAAGCGAGGATGACACACTCTCCGCGGTAAAAATACTGTGCCCGCGTTAGAGCGGAGCGCCCGTCCCCCTCGGCATCCGCGCGCACGATCGTTCCGCGAACTGCCTGCGCCCGAGAGCGCTCGGTCGCGCTTTATTTCTGTACACTTTGACACTGGACGATTGCCGCTCGGGGAATCACACCGTTCGGCCGGCGTTGCGTCCGTCGGGTGATACCTCGTGCCGCGATCGGTTCGGCCCCGATGCCGTTCGTGGACCCGCGGATCGCGCGCCACGCTAAATTTGAGAGCGGAGAGATGCCCTGCCTCGCGGCACGGTTGCTTCGCGGGCTGCCGAGGCGGCTCCGGGAGCGACGCGATGAGCACACTGTTAACTGGACTACGAGGAACAAGCGGCGGTTAATTAGCATACGTCGAGTGAAGTCACCGTGTCTCGCTTCTCTTTTTTCCTCTTCTCTTTTTTTTTTTTTTTGTTTTTCACCTTACCTGTCCGTCTACGGCCGGCGAGTACAAGCGAGCGGATCCGCGCGATCTGCTCGTTCCAGCATCAAGACCGCCTGTGGCGAACGGAAACGCGAGGGCGCCGCGGAAATCGCGCGGTGGCATCCGCCGACGATCGGGACTCGCGGCTCACCGTGCGAAATCGGTTGTCCCGTGCCGGCACGGCACCTGATCTCTTCGAACGGCTCGGGGGGGAACGTGTGTGCGAGTGTTTGTGGGCTTGTCGCCACCGCGCGTGGCCCTCTCTCCATCTCTTGACGTCAGATACGCCGTGCTCCATCCCCTCTTGGGCGCTCACGGGAAAGAAGGGATGATCGAGGAAGAGCCTAGCAAACACGATGATTCTGCGTGCTTTGCAACACCTCTCTTTCTCTACTCTTTTGCGTTCCCGATGGAACGAGTTGCGGGTGAAGCTTGCGCGACACGTAGGTAGAATTGAGCTGGTAGTAGGCGATGATTGTGAGTGTACCATTGCTGGTAGAGATGTAAATATTCGAATAGGCCAACTATTCGAATAACTTTGAATACCAAAAATTTATTCGAATTACTTCGAATTCGAATAATTTATTCGAATAATACGGAGTATTCGAGGAATTCAAAGTGTTCGAAATTCGGATTGTACCGAATACGAATCTAAACGTGGAATATTTTTTCACACTTTATCGTGCTTTTCTTTTCATAGTGGCCTTTACAATTATTTATTTCTCAAATGTTAAATTTGAAACGTTTATTAATCTTTGGTAATGTCATAAATTTTTAAACGAAAAGTATAAATTCTATTTGAATTTAGAGATGTAATGTATTCAAATGTTGAATCGTAATGCTCACATTACTATTAAGTAATAGTGGTAATTTTATCTACAGGCGCGGTAGTGTCTCGACGCCAAGTACACCCTAAGTTTTCATGTACTTGGAGTAATTTTTGTACTTTTTTGAAGTTTTTTATGGGGGTCTTATTATTCATACCAAACCCTGTTTTCGTGGAGAAACACAAAAACATTAACATTTTCTGGTTCAAGGCAGCTTCTCTTTGCCATTACCACATGCCCTGCTGTAGAGAATGTATGTTCTGATGCAGAACTCCTGACTATTCGAATTTCAAATTGGAATTCTACTGATATTCGAATACTTAAAATATTCGAGTACTTAGAATATTCGAGTACTCAGAATATTCGAGTACTTATAGAATATTGGAATATTTAGAATATTCAAGTACTTAGAATATTCGAATATTTTGAATATTCAAAAATTCCAATACTTAGAATATTTGGAAATTCGAATACTTAAAATATTTAAAAAATCGAATACTTAGATTATTCGAAAATTCGAATACTTAGAATATTCAGAATTTCGAATACTTAGAATATTCGAATATTTTGAATATTCACAAATTTGAATACTTAGAATTTTCGGAAATTCGAATACTTAGAATATTCAGAATTTCGAATACTTAGAATACTCGAATATTTTGAATATTCAGAAATTCGAATGCTTAGAATATTCGGAAATTCGAATACTTAAAATATTCAAAAATTCGAATACTTAGAATATTTGGAAATTCGAATACTTAGAATATTCGAAAATTCGAATACTCAGAATATTCGGAAATTCGACTACTTAGAATATTCGAATATACGTGACAGCCTTAATTGCTGGTGCAGAGAAGGCGTCGGAATTCAAGGGGCACAGGCAAATCGCTGTAGGGCCTTATAGATCCGCGTCTAGGATGGAAATGGAAGGTGTGTTTCCGATCAGATTTTTATGTCGCCCCTTTGCTGGAAGATATTTTCATCTGGATTTGAGATATTCGTGCAGGGAATTATATAGAAATTGAGAGAACCTTGGGTAGTATCAATTTTCATATTTTGTATCAATTGCGAGAATGATCGTTAAATCGTGGGGGTACAGTTGACTTCGCTATCGAGCGATTTCGTTACAACGAACATATTTCTGTTGTAGCTATATCGATTAATTTTGAGATGGTATCGTATAATACGAAGCCTACTTTTTCCTTGTATAATTTACGTTGAGATGAGTTTGGGCGCTTAATGCGCAGCATGTTGCGTCGCCGAGTTACGAAAGTTCCTCTTCATACACCATCGACGCGTGATAAACGTAATGATCCACAATTATTGGCGCAACGCGTGCGCTTCTCAGTACGCGCTGTCCGCAGTTGGATGCAATTGCGCATTATTCATCATACCAATCAATAAAAACAGAACGAGTAAAGACACATGAAGATGCTTGTGCGTTAAAAGCTTGCAAGATTCGTCTTCACCCATCAGTGGGAAACTAAGAAAAGCTCGTACTGCTACACGTCGTTTTACTTCAATGTAGAATTGTTTATAACGTACTTATGTATGCCACTTCACCTTCCATTAAAAAGATGACTGTGGTATTCATACTGTATGTAACATTATGAACCTTCTAGACAGTACTTTGTTACGTCTGTGTTGATGTTGCATAGTATTTAAAGTTTCGTTATTTAAATTTTATTAAAGAACTACAATAGTAGATTATGTATTTTCAATTGTATTAGCAATGCTGAATTTTCTCCAAATATATTTGTACTTAAAAGAAAAGGAATATATATATATATATATGTAGTGTTTATAAGGAATGTTGTATACGCCTTAAATTTATTGCAAGTCATTTTCTTTGCAGGTAGTTTAATATGTTAAGGATAATGTTAAATAACAGTCGAATATTACCGTAATACTACACAGCGTTCCTGTCGAATAAGTCATATTATAATGAACAACAATCAATTTGTGATATCTATCGGCGATCAGAAGAAAGTAATATATGCAAAAATCCTAAATGAGACCAATACCGTTACCTGCGTCACAAGTATGGCCAACACGCACACTAATAGATGCCTAGTGGCTGAGAAAGAAATATCCGAATTAAAGGCCAATCGTAGCTGTACGGTACACACGTACAAAATAAAGAATCACAAGTACAAGACTATACACAAATGTGTGGTGTATAACTTCATGAATACCCAAGATCGACTGACATTCATGGACAATCTTGTGAAGTTTTTAGTAACCAGAAGATTCCCCAATCTAACAAGATTACAGACATTCGAGTTCGTAAGAGCGAAAACGAAAGACGCGTGGTCGATATCCACCCGTAGGCTCAAAGAGAATCCTCGGGCCATAGTGTCCCCGGGATCTAAGATATATTACAAGAAAAAGAAGCGTATGGTAGAAAGGAGTCATGGTTCGTCTCAACCGCAGCACACTCATGGCAGCAATGCGGCATGCTCGTCTAAGCAGAGGACAATACTTCAAATACCTGTACCACGAACATATGTAAATATGATGAATATTAAAAAGAGGAAAAGCGTATTAGAATTGAAACAAAAGAGGAACTCGGTGTGCTTGCAGAAAAAGGCTGCGAAGAATCAGTCGAGACCAGTAACGAGAAGTATCACGCGTAACAACGTACAATCTTCTAGCAAGCCTAGCGTAGTATAATGTCCGACTGGTAGTTACCTATATCTACTGTACATCCTTTTAATTCCTACCTCACATACTACAATGTCCCAAGAAACAAGTTCGATTCCCATATAAAAGTCAATATATGTCTGTGAATATAAATGTTACTAAGAAAGATAGCTATCCTATCGTGAGAAATATCAATGGATATGAAAGAAGTACATCGTCTATACTATGTATGTTTGTGATACAGAATATAGGGAGATATATTCTTACGTTAATTCTTAGAGGATACTGTAAATTAATACGGATAAAATAGGACGTAGGTATGTGGCGTGTTCCTACATAAATGTAAAACTAAATGTGAAGACACATAATTATATCAATGTTTAGGGATCGCGAAGGATAGTACATAAAAGAGGTACGTTGTTTAGATCAACGTTCGAAGTGAATTCTTTAAGGATACAAAAGATTTCTGTATAAGGACGATATATATAACAGGGAAGGCCTATAGAAAATTATTATTCTTAATTAATATTCTACGCTCCGACCGATCAAGGGATTTTCAAGTATCCAGTACACATTCGGAATATGCCAGATATAAATTACAGTTTAAAACAATATCATTAAGTAGTAGCTGGGGTATACGATCCTTAAAACGCTACGAAGATATGTAAAAATCGACTGATATAATTTTTTAATAAAAATAATATTCAAATAAATTTTAAAATATCGTTAGAAAACGTGTACCTGCATAGGATAAACGGTACAGTTATTGACCAGGGTACAGAAGATGATTGCTTCAAATTTCTGCCGCCATAGTCTAAGCACAGACGAGGTATAGAATAGACCTATCAACCAATGTATTTTTCTGTCACCGGTTTGGGGGGTCCTAGGACCCCCTTACCATTTTAGTGTCGCATGCAACGTTACCGGTTAAGTCTTGAAACAGATTGCACAGACGAGGTATATACCTCGTCTGTGCAGATTGTAACGCTACGCGTGATAGGAATTAAAATGAAATCTTATCGAAAACATTTAAAATCTATAACGGCCTGAATGTTACGACTAATTTCAAGAAACATGTTGTATAATTCCGTTTATTAATAAATTTTGATACAAGCATAATTTGCACGTATTTCTATAAATTTCGATCAGAAATATTATATAAATACAACGCGTAATAAACATTTGTACAGTCTCTTATTTACGCTTATATTTTCTGTCACTTCGAGGAGCGAATTTTCGGTTAATTCGGGCGAAAGGTTATATTGGGAAGATAATTAAATTCTTTATACGTTTTACATGAAATTATATTGTAATATTTGTCGTATTTTCTATACATAATAGACAAATCAGGTTAATGAAAATATTTTTCTTCTTCTTGCAGATAAATCTTGGGAACATTCCTGCGAGGCCAGGAACTTTAAATGAGACAAACGATGGAAAGCTGTCAGCCTCAACAATGAACATGAAGAAGATAGTGATTTTATACAAAAAGTAAAATGAAATTATACAATATTGTAACACTGTAAAAAAGGCCTTTCATGCAAATAAAGTGGAAAAAAATTGGGAAAGAACTGTATTATTATTTACAAATACCTTTTACAAATTCCTATCCAAATTCCAAACCTATGATTTCCATGGTAAAAGGCCTTTAGAAGGCGCAGCTCTTGTTAGCTACTTCAAGGCAACGCCTTCAATGGTGAAATTACAAGATACCTCCTTTCGCTTCATGTTCTCCTGATACATTTGCTAAAATCTGGCCAAAATTTTCTGAACGCTCCAAAATTGAGATTGTAACAGGAGAACATGATGTCGAAAGAGGTGGCACTAAGTTAGCGTCTTCGGAGAGAGAATCCAAGGCGGAGAACTATTCGACGTAGAGGCGCAGCGTCTTCGAAAGGCTTCGACGATGAAATTCAGGGCGTACCTCCTTTCGCTTCATGTTCTCCTGATACATTTGCTAAAATCTGGCCAAAATTTTCTGAACGCTCCAAAATTGAGATTGTAACAGGAGAACATGATGTCGAAAGAGGTGGCACTAAGTTAGCGTCTTCGGAGAGAGAATCCAAGGCGGAGAACTATTCGACGTAGAGGCGCAGCGTCTTCGAAAGGCTTCGACGATGAAATTCAGGGCGTACCTCCTTTCGCTTCATGTTCTCCTGATACATTTGCTAAAATCTGGCCAAAATTTTCTGAACGCTCCAAAATTGAGATTGTAACAGGAGAACATGATGTCGAAAGAGGTGGCACTAAGTTAGCGTCTTCGGAGAGAGAATCCAAGGCGGAGAACTATTCGACGTAGAGGCGCAGCGTCTTCGAAAGGCTTCGACGATGAAATTCAGGGCGTACCTCCTTTCGCTTCATGTTCTCCTGATACATTTGCTAAAATCTGGCCAAAATTTTCTGAACGCTCCAAAATTGAGATTGTAACAGGAGAACATGATGTCGAAAGAGGTGGCACTAAGTTAGCGTCTTCGGAGAGAGAATCCAAGGCGGAGAACTATTCGACGTAGAGGCGCAGCGTCTTCGAAAGGCTTCGACGATGAAATTCAGGGCGTACCTCCTTTCGCTTCATGTTCTCCTGATACATTTGCTAAAATCTGGCCAAAATTTTCTGAACGCTCCAAAATTGAGATTGTAACAGGAGAACATGATGTCGAAAGAGGTGGCACTAAGTTAGCGTCTTCGGAGAGAGAATCCAAGGCGGAGAACTATTCGACGTAGAGGCGCAGCGTCTTCGAAAGGCTTCGACGATGAAATTCAGGGCGTACCTCCTTTCGCTTCATGTTCTCCTGATACATTTGCTAAAATCTGGCCAAAATTTTCTGAACGCTCCAAAATTGAGATTGTAACAGGAGAACATGATGTCGAAAGAGGTGGCACTAAGTTAGCGTCTTCGGAGAGAGAATCCAAGGCGGAGAACTATTCGACGTAGAGGCGCAGCGTCTTCGAAAGGCTTCGACGATGAAATTCAGGGCGTACCTCCTTTCGCTTCATGTTCTCCTGATACATTTGCTAAAATCTGGCCAAAATTTTCTGAACGCTCCAAAATTGAGATTGTAACAGGAGAACATGATGTCGAAAGAGGTGGCACTAAGTTAGCGTCTTCGGAGAGAGAATCCAAGGCGGAGAACTATTCGACGTAGAGGCGCAGCGTCTTCGAAAGGCTTCGACGATGAAATTCAGGGCGTACCTCCTTTCGCTTCATGTTCTCCTGATACATTTGCTAAAATCTGGCCAAAATTTTCTGAACGCTCCAAAATTGAGATTGTAACAGGAGAACATGATGTCGAAAGAGGTGGCACTAAGTTAGCGTCTTCGGAGAGAGAATCCAAGGCGGAGAACTATTCGACGTAGAGGCGCAGCGTCTTCGAAAGGCTTCGACGATGAAATTCAGGGCGTACCTCCTTTCGCTTCATGTTCTCCTGATACATTTGCTAAAATCTGGCCAAAATTTTCTGAACGCTCCAAAATTGAGATTGTAACAGGAGAACATGATGTCGAAAGAGGTGGCACTAAGTTAGCGTCTTCGGAGAGAGAATCCAAGGCGGAGAACTATTCGACGTAGAGGCGCAGCGTCTTCGAAAGGCTTCGACGATGAAATTCAGGGCGTACCTCCTTTCGCTTCATGTTCTCCTGATACATTTGCTAAAATCTGGCCAAAATTTTCTGAACGCTCCAAAATTGAGATTGTAACAGGAGAACATGATGTCGAAAGAGGTGGCACTAAGTTAGCGTCTTCGGAGAGAGAATCCAAGGCGGAGAACTATTCGACGTAGAGGCGCAGCGTCTTCGAAAGGCTTCGACGATGAAATTCAGGGCGTACCTCCTTTCGCTTCATGTTCTCCTGATACATTTGCTAAAATCTGGCCAAAATTTTCTGAACGCTCCAAAATTGAGATTGTAACAGGAGAACATGATGTCGAAAGAGGTGGCACTAAGTTAGCGTCTTCGGAGAGAGAATCCAAGGCGGAGAACTATTCGACGTAGAGGCGCAGCGTCTTCGAAAGGCTTCGACGATGAAATTCAGGGCGTACCTCCTTTCGCTTCATGTTCTCCTGATACATTTGCTAAAATCTGGCCAAAATTTTCTGAACGCTCCAAAATTGAGATTGTAACAGGAGAACATGATGTCGAAAGAGGTGGCACTAAGTTAGCGTCTTCGGAGAGAGAATCCAAGGCGGAGAACTATTCGACGTAGAGGCGCAGCGTCTTCGAAAGGCTTCGACGATGAAATTCAGGGCGTACCTCCTTTCGCTTCATGTTCTCCTGATACATTTGCTAAAATCTGGCCAAAATTTTCTGAACGCTCCAAAATTGAGATTGTAACAGGAGAACATGATGTCGAAAGAGGTGGCACTAAGTTAGCGTCTTCGGAGAGAGAATCCAAGGCGGAGAACTATTCGACGTAGAGGCGCAGCGTCTTCGAAAGGCTTCGACGATGAAATTCAGGGCGTACCTCCTTTCGCTTCATGTTCTCCTGATACATTTGCTAAAATCTGGCCAAAATTTTCTGAACGCTCCAAAATTGAGATTGTAACAGGAGAACATGATGTCGAAAGAGGTGGCACTAAGTTAGCGTCTTCGGAGAGAGAATCCAAGGCGGAGAACTATTCGACGTAGAGGCGCAGCGTCTTCGAAAGGCTTCGACGATGAAATTCAGGGCGTACCTCCTTTCGCTTCATGTTCTCCTGATACATTTGCTAAAATCTGGCCAAAATTTTCTGAACGCTCCAAAATTGAGATTGTAACAGGAGAACATGATGTCGAAAGAGGTGGCACTAAGTTAGCGTCTTCGGAGAGAGAATCCAAGGCGGAGAACTATTCGACGTAGAGGCGCAGCGTCTTCGAAAGGCTTCGACGATGAAATTCAGGGCGTACCTCCTTTCGCTTCATGTTCTCCTGATACATTTGCTAAAATCTGGCCAAAATTTTCTGAACGCTCCAAAATTGAGATTGTAACAGGAGAACATGATGTCGAAAGAGGTGGCACTAAGTTAGCGTCTTCGGAGAGAGAATCCAAGGCGGAGAACTATTCGACGTAGAGGCGCAGCGTCTTCGATAGGCTTCGACGATGAAATTCAGGGCGTACCTCCTTTCGCTTCATGTTCTCCTGATACATTTGCTAAAATCTGGCCAAAATTTTCTGAACGCTCCAAAATTGAGATTGTAACAGGAGAACATGATGTCGAAAGAGGTGGCACTAAGTTAGCGTCTTCGGAGAGAGAATCCAAGGCGGAGAACTATTCGACGTAGAGGCGCAGCGTCTTCGAAAGGCTTCGACGATGAAATTCAGGGCGTACCTCCTTTCGCTTCATGTTCTCCTGATACATTTGCTAAAATCTGGCCAAAATTTTCTGAACGCTCCAAAATTGAGATTGTAACAGGAGAACATGATGTCGAAAGAGGTGGCACTAAGTTAGCGTCTTCGGAGAGAGAATCCAAGGCGGAGAACTATTCGACGTAGAGGCGCAGCGCCTTCGAAAGGCTTCGACGATGAAATTCAGGGCGTACCTCCTTTCGCTTCATGTTCTCCTGATACATTTGCTAAAATCTGGCCAAAATTTTCTGAACGCTCCAAAATTGAGATTGTAACAGGAGAACATGATGTCGAAAGAGGTGGCACTAAGTTAGCGTCTTCGGAGAGAGAATCCAAGGCGGAGAACTATTCGACGTAGAGGCGCAGCGTCTTCGAAAGGCTTCGACGATGAAATTCAGGGCGTACCTCCTTTCGCTTCATGTTCTCCTGATACATTTGCTAAAATCTGGCCAAAATTTTCTGAACGCTCCAAAATTGAGATTGTAACAGGAGAACATGATGTCGAAAGAGGTGGCACTAAGTTAGCGTCTTCGGAGAGAGAATCCAAGGCGGAGAACTATTCGACGTAGAGGCGCAGCGTCTTCGAAAGGCTTCGACGATGAAATTCAGGGCGTACCTCCTTTCGCTTCATGTTCTCCTGATACATTTGCTAAAATCTGGCCAAAATTTTCTGAACGCTCCAAAATTGAGATTGTAACAGGAGAACATGATGTCGAAAGAGGTGGCACTAAGTTAGCGTCTTCGGAGAGAGAATCCAAGGCGGAGAACTATTCGACGTAGAGGCGCAGCGTCTTCGAAAGGCTTCGACGATGAAATTCAGGGCGTACCTCCTTTCGCTTCATGTTCTCCTGATACATTTGCTAAAATCTGGCCAAAATTTTCTGAACGCTCCAAAATTGAGATTGTAACAGGAGAACATGATGTCGAAAGAGGTGGCACTAAGTTAGCGTCTTCGGAGAGAGAATCCAAGGCGGAGAACTATTCGACGTAGAGGCGCAGCGTCTTCGAAAGGCTTCGACGATGAAATTCAGGGCGTACCTCCTTTCGCTTCATGTTCTCCTGATACATTTGCTAAAATCTGGCCAAAATTTTCTGAACGCTCCAAAATTGAGATTGTAACAGGAGAACATGATGTCGAAAGAGGTGGCACTAAGTTAGCGTCTTCGGAGAGAGAATCCAAGGCGGAGAACTATTCGACGTAGAGGCGCAGCGTCTTCGAAAGGCTTCGACGATGAAATTCAGGGCGTACCTCCTTTCGCTTCATGTTCTCCTGATACATTTGCTAAAATCTGGCCAAAATTTTCTGAACGCTCCAAAATTGAGATTGTAACAGGAGAACATGATGTCGAAAGAGGTGGCACTAAGTTAGCGTCTTCGGAAAGAGAATGTAAGGCGGAGAACTAAAATCGGCAATCAAAGGGTACTTTCATTGTACTCTTTGGACGCGGTTTCAAGTCCCGAGTACTTTTATAAGGGGTGAAAAATTCCCTACTATACGGGGTGACTCAGAAATCAGCAACAATCGAGGAAAATCGGCAATCAAAGGGTACTTTCATTGTACTCTTTGGACGCGGTTTCACGTCCCGAGTACTTTCATAAGGGGTGAAAAATTCCCAACTATACAGGGTGATAGAGAAATCGGCAACGATCGAGGAAAATCGGCAATCAAAGGGTACTTTCATTGTACTCTTTGCACGCGGTTTCACGTCCCAAGTACTTTTCTAAGGGGTGAAAAATACCCTACTATACAGGGTGACTCAGAAATCGGCAACAATCGAGGAAAATCGGCAATCAAAGGGTACTTTCATTGTACTCTTTGGACGCGGTTTCACGTCCCGAGTACTTTCATAAGGGGTGAAAAATTCCCTACTATACAGGGTGATAGAGAAATCGGCAACGATCGAGGAAAATCGGCAATCAAAGGGTACTTTCATTGTACTCTTTGCACGCGGTTTCACGTCCCAAGTACTTTTCTAAGGGGTGAAAAATACCCTCCTATACAGGGTGACTCAGAAATCGGCAACAATCGAGGAAAATCGGCAATCAAAGGGTACTTTCATTGTACCCTTTGCACGCGGTTTCACGTCCCAAGTACTTTTCTAAGGGGTGAAAAATACCCTACTATACAGGGTGACTCAGAAATCGGCAACAATCGAGGAAAATCGGCAATCAAAGGGTACTTTCATTGTACTCTTTGGACGCGGTTTCACGTCCCAAGTACTTTTCTAAGGGGTGAAAAATACCCTACTATACAGGGTGACTTAGAAATCGGCAACAATCGAGGAAAATCGGCAATCAAAGGGAACATTCATTGTACTCTTTGGACGCGGTTTCACGTCCCGAGTACTTTCCTAAGGGGTGAAAAATACCCTACTGTACAGGGTGACCGAGAAATCGGTAACGATCGAGGAAAATCGGCGATCAAAGGGTACTTTTATTATACTATTTGGATGCGCTTTCACGTACCGAGTACTTTCCTAAGGGGTGAAAAATACGCTACTATACAGGGTGACTGAGAAATCGGTAACAATCGAGGAAAATCGGAGAGCGGCAGAGTTTTCGAAAGGCCTTCGACGATGAAATTCAGAGCATACCTCCTTTCGCTTCATGTTCTCCTGATACATTTGCTAAAATCTGGCCAAAATTTTCTGAACGCTCCAAAATTGAGATTGTAACAGGAGAACATGATGTCGAAAGAGGTGGCACTAAGTTAGCGTCTTCGGAGAGAGAATCCAAGGCGGAGAACTATTCGACGTAGAGGCGCAGCGTCTTCGAAAGGCTTCGACGATGAAATTCAGGGCGTACCTCCTTTCGCTTCATGTTCTCCTGATACATTTGCTAAAATCTGGCCAAAATTTTCTGAACGCTCCAAAATTGAGATTGTAACAGGAGAACATGATGTCGAAAGAGGTGGCACTAAGTTAGCGTCTTCGGAGAGAGAATCCAAGGCGGAGAACTATTCGACGTAGAGGCGCAGCGTCTTCGAAAGGCTTCGACGATGAAATTCAGGGCGTACCTCCTTTCGCTTCATGTTCTCCTGATACATTTGCTAAAATCTGGCCAAAATTTTCTGAACGCTCCAAAATTGAGATTGTAACAGGAGAACATGATGTCGAAAGAGGTGGCACTAAGTTAGCGTCTTCGGAAAGAGAATGAAAGGCGGAGAACTAAAATCGGCAATCAAAGGGTACTTTCATTGTACTCTTTGGACGCGGTTTCAAGTCCCGAGTACTTTTATAAGGGGTGAAAAATTCCCTACTATACGGGGTGACTCAGAAATCAGCAACAATCGAGGAAAATCGGCAATCAAAGGGTACTTTCATTGTACTCTTTGGACGCGGTTTCACGTCCCGAGTACTTTCATAAGGGGTGAAAAATTCCCAACTATACAGGGTGATAGAGAAATCGGCAACGATCGAGGAAAATCGGCAATCAAAGGGTACTTTCATTGTACTCTTTGCACGCGGTTTCACGTCCCAAGTACTTTTCTAAGGGGTGAAAAATACCCTACTATACAGGGTGACTCAGAAATCGGCAACGATCGAGGAAAATCGGCAATCAAAGGGTACTTTCATTGTACTCTTTGCACGCGGTTTCACGTCCCAAGTACTTTTCTAAGGGGTGAAAAATACCCTACTATACAGGGTGACTCAGAAATCGGCAACAATCGAGGAAAATCGGCAATCAAAGGGTACTTTCATTGTACTCTTTGGACGCGGTTTCACGTCCCGAGTACTTTCATAAGGGGTGAAAAATTCCCTACTATACAGGGTGATAGAGAAATCGGCAACGATCGAGGAAAATCGGCAATCAAAGGGTACTTTCATTGTACTCTTTGCACGCGGTTTCACGTCCCAAGTACTTTTCTAAGGGGTGAAAAATACCCTCCTATACAGGGTGACTCAGAAATCGGCAACGATCGAGGAAAATCGGCAATCAAAGGGTACTTTCATTGTACTCTTTGCACGCGGTTTCACGTCCCAAGTACTTTTCTAAGGGGTGAAAAATACCCTACTATACAGGGTGACTCAGAAATCGGCAACAATCGAGGAAAATCGGCAATCAAAGGGTACTTTCATTGTACTCTTTGGACGCGGTTTCACGTCCCGAGTACTTTCATAAGGGGTGAAAAATTCCCTACTATACAGGGTGATAGAGAAATCGGCAACGATCGAGGAAAATCGGCAATCAAAGGGTACTTTCATTGTACTCTTTGCACGCGGTTTCACGTCCCAAGTACTTTTCTAAGGGGTGAAAAATACCCTCCTATACAGGGTGACTCAGAAATCGGCAACAATCGAGGAAAATCGGCAATCAAAGGGTACTTTCATTGTACCCTTTGCACGCGGTTTCACGTCCCAAGTACTTTTCTAAGGGATGAAAAATACCCTACTATACAGGGTGACTCAGAAATCGGCAACAATCGAGGAAAATCGGCAATCAAAGGGTACTTTCATTGTACTCTTTGGACGCGGTTTCACGTCCCAAGTACTTTTCTAAGGGGTGAAAAATACCCTACTATACAGGGTGACTTAGAAATCGGCAACAATCGAGGAAAATCGGCAATCAAAGGGAACATTCATTGTACTCTTTGGACGCGGTTTCACGTCCCGAGTACTTTCCTAAGGGGTGAAAAATACCCTACTGTACAGGGTGACCGAGAAATCGGTAACGATCGAGGAAAATCGGCGATCAAAGGGTACTTTTATTATACTATTTGGATGCGCTTTCACGTACCGAGTACTTTCCTAAGGGGTGAAAAATACGCTACTATACAGGGTGACTGAGAAATCGGTAACAATCGAGGAAAATCGGAGAGCGGCAGAGTTTTCGAAAGGCCTTCGACGATGAAATTCAGAGCATACCTCCTTTCGCTTCATGTTCTTCTGATACATTTGCTAAAATCTGGCCAAAATTTTCTAAACGCTCCAAAATTGAGATTGTAACAGGAGAACATGATGTCGAAAGAGGTGGCACAAAGTTAGCGTCTTCGGAGAGAGAATCCAAGGCGGAGAACTATTCGACGTAGAGGCGCAGCGTCTTCGAAAGGCCTTCGACGATGAAATTCAGAGCATACCTCCTTTCGCTTCATGTTCTCCTGATACATTTGCTAAAATCTGGCCAAAATTTTCTGAACGCTCCAAAATTGAGATTGTAACAGGAGAACATGATGTCGAAAGAGGTGGCACTAAGTTAGCGTCTTCGGAGAGAGAATCCAAGGCGGAGAACTATTCGACGTAGAGGCGCAGCGTCTTCGAAAGGCTTCGACGATGAAATTCAGGGCGTACCTCCTTTCGCTTCATGTTCTCCTGATACATTTGCTAAAATCTGGCCAAAATTTTCTGAACGCTCCAAAATTGAGATTGTAACAGGAGAACATGATGTCGAAAGAGGTGGCACTAAGTTAGCGTCTTCGGAGAGAGAATCCAAGGCGGAGAACTATTCGACGTAGAGGCGCAGCGCCTTCGAAAGGCTTCGACGATGAAATTCAGGGCGTACCTCCTTTCGCTTCATGTTCTCCTGATACATTTGCTAAAATCTGGCCAAAATTTTCTGAACGCTCCAAAATTGAGATTGTAACAGGAGAACATGATGTCGAAAGAGGTGGCACTAAGTTAGCGTCTTCGGAGAGAGAATCCAAGGCGGAGAACTATTCGACGTAGAGGCGCAGCGTCTTCGAAAGGCTTCGACGATGAAATTCAGGGCGTACCTCCTTTCGCTTCATGTTCTCCTGATACATTTGCTAAAATCTGGCCAAAATTTTCTGAACGCTCCAAAATTGAGATTGTAACAGGAGAACATGATGTCGAAAGAGGTGGCACTAAGTTAGCGTCTTCGGAGAGAGAATCCAAGGCGGAGAACTATTCGACGTAGAGGCGCAGCGTCTTCGAAAGGCTTCGACGATGAAATTCAGGGCGTACCTCCTTTCGCTTCATGTTCTCCTGATACATTTGCTAAAATCTGGCCAAAATTTTCTGAACGCTCCAAAATTGAGATTGTAACAGGAGAACATGATGTCGAAAGAGGTGGCACTAAGTTAGCGTCTTCGGAGAGAGAATCCAAGGCGGAGAACTATTCGACGTAGAGGCGCAGCGTCTTCGAAAGGCTTCGACGATGAAATTCAGGGCGTACCTCCTTTCGCTTCATGTTCTCCTGATACATTTGCTAAAATCTGGCCAAAATTTTCTAAACGCTCCAAAATTGAGATTGTAACAGGAGGACATGATGTCGGAAGAGCTGGCACTAAGTTAGCGTCTTCGGAAAGAGAATCTAAGGCGGAGAACTATTCGACGTAGAGGCGCAGCGTCTTCGAAAGGCTTCGACGATGAAATTCAGGGCGTACCTCCTTTCGCTTCATGTTCTCCTGATACATTTGCTAAAATCTGGCCAAAGTTTTCTGAACGCTCCAAAATTGAGATTGTAACAGGAGAACATGATGTCGAAAGAGGTGGCACTATGTTAGCGTCTTCGGAGAGAGAATCCAAGGCGGAGAACTATTCGACGTAGAGGCGCAGCGTCTTCGAAAGGCCTTCGACGATGAAATTCAGAGCATACCTCCTTTCGCTTCATGTTCTCCTGATACATTTGCTAAAATCTGGCCAAAATTTTCTAAACGCTCCAAAATTGAGATTGTAACAGGAGGACATGATGTCGGAAGAGGTGGCACTAAGTTAGCGTCTTCGGAAAGAGAATCTAAGGCGGAGAACTATTCGACGTAGAGGCGCAGCGTCTTCGAAAGGCTTCGACGATGAAATTCAGGGCGTACCTCCTTTCGCTTCATGTTCTCCTGATACATTTGCTAAAATCTGGCCAAAGTTTTCTGAACGCTCCAAAATTGAGATTGTAACAGGAGAACATGATGTCGAAAGAGGTGGCACTATGTTAGCGTCTTCGGAGAGAGAATCCAAGGCGGAGAACTATTCGACGTAGAGGCGCAGCGTCTTCGAAGGGCCTTCGACGATGAAATTCAGAGCATACCTCCTTTCGCTTCATGTTCTCCTGATACATTTGCTAAAATCTGGCCAAAATTTTCTAAACGCTCCAAAATTGAGATTGTAACAGGAGGACATGATGTCGGAAGAGGTGGCACTAAGTTAGCGTCTTCGGAAAGAGAATCTAAGGCGGAGAACTATTCGACGTAGAGGCGCAGCGTCTTCGAAAGGCTTCGACGATGAAATTCAGGGCGTACCTCCTTTCGCTTCATGTTCTCCTGATACATTTGCTAAAATCTGGCCAAAGTTTTCTGAACGCTCCAAAATTGAGATTGTAACAGGAGAACATGATGTCGAAAGAGGTGGCACTATGTTAGCGTCTTCGGAGAGAGAATCCAAGGCGGAGAACTATTCGACGTAGAGGCGCAGCGTCTTCGAAAGGCCTTCGACGATGAAATTCAGAGCATACCTCCTTTCGCTTCATGTTCTCCTGATACATTTGCTAAAATCTGGCCAAAATTTTCTAAACGCTCCAAAATTGAGATTGTAACAGGAGGACATGATGTCGGAAGAGCTGGCACTAAGTTAGCGTCTTCGGAAAGAGAATCTAAGGCGGAGAACTATTCGACGTAGAGGCGCAGCGTCTTCGAAAGGCTTCGACGATGAAATTCAGGGCGTACCTCCTTTCGCTTCATGTTCTCCTGATACATTTGCTAAAATCTGGCCAAAGTTTTCTGAACGCTCCAAAATTGAGATTGTAACAGGAGAACATGATGTCGAAAGAGGTGGCACTATGTTAGCGTCTTCGGAGAGAGAATCCAAGGCGGAGAACTATTCGACGTAGAGGCGCAGCGTCTTCGAAAGGCCTTCGACGATGAAATTCAGAGCATACCTCCTTTCGCTTCATGTTCTCCTGATACATTTGCTAAAATCTGGCCAAAATTTTCTAAACGCTCCAAAATTGAGATTGTAACAGGAGGACATGATGTCGGAAGAGGTGGCACTAAGTTAGCGTCTTCGGAAAGAGAATCTAAGGCGGAGAACTATTCGACGTAGAGGCGCAGCGTCTTCGAAAGGCTTCGACGATGAAATTCAGGGCGTACCTCCTTTCGCTTCATGTTCTCCTGATACATTTGCTAAAATCTGGCCAAAGTTTTCTGAACGCTCCAAAATTGAGATTGTAACAGGAGAACATGATGTCGAAAGAGGTGGCACTATGTTAGCGTCTTCGGAGAGAGAATCCAAGGCGGAGAACTATTCGACGTAGAGGCGCAGCGTCTTCGAAGGGCCTTCGACGATGAAATTCAGAGCATACCTCCTTTCGCTTCATGTTCTCCTGATACATTTGCTAAAATCTGGCCAAAATTTTCTAAACGCTCCAAAATTGAGATTGTAACAGGAGGACATGATGTCGGAAGAGGTGGCACTAAGTTAGCGTCTTCGGAAAGAGAATCTAAGGCGGAGAACTATTCGACGTAGAGGCGCAGCGTCTTCGAAAGGCTTCGACGATGAAATTCAGGGCGTACCTCCTTTCGCTTCATGTTCTCCTGATACATTTGCTAAAATCTGGCCAAAGTTTTCTGAACGCTCCAAAATTGAGATTGTAACAGGAGAACATGATGTCGAAAGAGGTGGCACTATGTTAGCGTCTTCGGAGAGAGAATCCAAGGCGGAGAACTATTCGACGTAGAGGCGCAGCGTCTTCGAAGGGCCTTCGACGATGAAATTCAGAGCATACCTCCTTTCGCTTCATGTTCTCCTGATACATTTGCTAAAATCTGGCCAAAATTTTCTAAACGCTCCAAAATTGAGATTGTAACAGGAGGACATGATGTCGGAAGAGGTGGCACTAAGTTAGCGTCTTCGGAAAGAGAATCTAAGGCGGAGAACTATTCGACGTAGAGGCGCAGCGTCTTCGAAAGGCTTCGACGATGAAATTCAGGGCGTACCTCCTTTCGCTTCATGTTCTCCTGATACATTTGCTAAAATCTGGCCAAAGTTTTCTGAACGCTCCAAAATTGAGATTGTAACAGGAGAACATGATGTCGAAAGAGGTGGCACTATGTTAGCGTCTTCGGAGAGAGAATCCAAGGCGGAGAACTATTCGACGTAGAGGCGCAGCGTCTTCGAAAGGCCTTCGACGATGAAATTCAGAGCATACCTCCTTTCGCTTCATGTTCTCCTGATACATTTGCTAAAATCTGGCCAAAATTTTCTAAACGCTCCAAAATTGAGATTGTAACAGGAGGACATGATGTCGGAAGAGGTGGCACTAAGTTAGCGTCTTCGGAAAGAGAATCTAAGGCGGAGAACTATTCGACGTAGAGGCGCAGCGTCTTCGAAAGGCTTCGACGATGAAATTCAGGGCGTACCTCCTTTCGCTTCATGTTCTCCTGATACATTTGCTAAAATCTGGCCAAAGTTTTCTGAACGCTCCAAAATTGAGATTGTAACAGGAGAACATGATGTCGAAAGAGGTGGCACAAAGTTAGCGTCTTCGTAGAGAGAATCTAAAGCGGAGAACTATTTGACGTAGAGGCGCAGAGTTGACGAAAGGCCTTCCACGATGAATTTCAGGGGATACCTCCTTTCCCATCATGTTCTCCTGATACATTTGCTGAAATCTGGCCAAAATTTTCTGAACGCTCCAAAATTGATCTTCTAACAGGAGAACATGATGTCGAAAGAGGTGGCACACAGTTAGCATCTTCGTAGCGAGAATCTAAGGCGAAGAACTAATCAACGCAGAGGCAGACTTTACTTGTGATTGTCAAATTTGGGATTTAATTAGGAAATGGAAGTTATAGGTTGCTGTTCTAAATTGAAAGATGCGGATTTTCTCTGAATGTGGTTTATTAAAATACTTTGAATAATGTACAGTGATACTTCGTACAGGAGTGCTTACAATAATTCCATTGTCTAATTACTTAAGTTTAACTTCCACTTGAAAACCATATAGGTATTGTAAATGCTGTACTCGTCCAGTGCGTTTTCGTTAGACCAGTTGACACGAACCGACGCTTCCAAAGGAAAGAATTGCTTACCTATGACAGACGAAAGCTCCGAATTAATTAACGAGTCCTCAATATAATTGCTAATTGAACACTAAATACACTCGATAGTTCTTACTACTTTAAAGCAAACTTATTCAATATTATATTTATTTGCAAAATACACAGCATTTTATTCTTATCCCGGGTACTGTTCCGTTTCACGTATAAGAGATAAATAAATATCGGTACGAAATATCGATACAATTAGTGATCCTCTATTTAGAGAGTGATCGGAACAACGTATATCGTCGCTGATTGGTTGCTGCGATTTGGAGCAAAAGCGGAAGTAGACAGAGAAAGAAACTGTAAAAAAGAAAGAGACAGAAATACTGATAGAAAGAGGCAGAAAAACTGATAAAAAGAGACAGAAAAACTGATAGAAAGAGACTGAAATACTGATAGAAAGAGATAGAGTGAACGGTTAGGTTATGTTTATTTCCGGTTTTGCTCCAAATCTTGAAAAATGGCTGCGGTTATACCGATCACTCCCTGGAGGATCACTAGATACAATTGACATGTAGCGCCATTCCTATTCTCGTGCGAATGGAAATTTTGATTTCCTAACCACGCATAATTACATTTCTCGATTTCATAAAAATACCGTTACGGCGTAACAATAATATTTTGAAAGGATGTTACATATACCTTACTAAAATGTATTTGGATTTAATATGAGACAATTTTTAATAGCCAGTAGCAAAGCTTAATTGATGTCTTTTAATAGTGATAAACCGTATCTTCAACAGGGGGGCCAAGCCGTCATTGTTTGGCCGAAGTTCCCGTTTAGTTAGCACCAAATAGGTAGGAGGCGCTAGGTACATCACACACACATACCTAGGTGTATCAGTGAGCACGACACATAACCTTTCGACGTTGGTGATATGTTACCATGACGACCGTCGTCATTCCTTCAAATGGAGTCCTCACTTTCCCTGGTTTACCTTTTCTAAGGCCGTCTGACCATGGATCGTCGTGTCAGTGACGCGTATGCAGCAGATAGAAGGATATACAAAGAAATTGAATATATTTTCTTTTCCTAAGAAAAGAAGAAATATTCAATTTCAATGTTTATCCTTCTATCTGCTGCATACGTGTCGCTGGCGCGACGATCCGTGGACAGGTTTTAAAGTAAGCGGTGCATTGCACGTATACACATACACATACGTCCCGGATTCACACATTCACAGTTTAGTACGCACCTAATAGGTAGGAGGCGCTACAAACTCTGCTTCAACTTTCGTAAGAGGGAAGCTTGGCCCCCCTGATCTTCAATTTCTGGTTTATTTTCTGTTAGGGCCCCGGTTTTGTGCTGGTCTTCTCTAAATACAGTCCTGCAAGAGGTAGTAGAGGGGCACGTTTAGCGGCCAGTACCCAGCAGGGTGTCGGTTAAGACCCCGCTGAGGGACTTCACACCTAAGTCACTATAGCTCGGAGAGGCACTATACGAGACAGACGACGCGTTGATATTTTGTCTCGCTTCGTCTTTCGGACGCCTGACACTCCGTCCTTTGTGTGTGCGACGGGCGTGCGCGATGGTCGCAAGCGCTTACGGTGAGCACGGCAACCGTTTCGCAAAATCTTGACGCAGGCCCGGCATAAGTCTTTTTTGCGCCCTAGGCGTAATTGTCAAATTGCGCCCTTTAGTATATTACATTTATTTGAGATTATTTGTGACTTTACTTTGCAAAATTAGGCAACTGCTAGGGCGTAAGATTGACAAGAGGCGCAAAATGGCCTTTTCATTGTTGGCATTGTTGAAAATAAATTTTTAAATGAAATACTACAAATTATACTACAACGGTTTTAAACTACGAGTAAAAGTTAAGAGTAAGGTCATGAAGAAGCTCAATTAAATGTATTATAATAAATGGCGGAATTTGGCAAGTTCGCCTACGGCCCAAAAAAGACTCGTGCCGTGCCTGGCTATCTGACCGTCGCGCGCATGCATCGAGCAGTCACGATTCCATCTGAGCGCTCGCACCCGTCGCGCACGCCCGCCGCGCACGCAAAGCGTTCCATCTCGCTCCCCGCTTCGACCAGAAAGAAGCGAGAAACGAACACTCGGAATTAGGGCTCTTGTCTCCATGAGGGTTCATCACTTTGAGGCGTCAACCATATACAGTAAAGTCTCCCTATGGGCTCGCTGGTCGGGACCGGCGATGAGCCCTCATGGAGACCCGAGTCCTAATTCCGAGTGTTCGTTTCTCGCTTCTTTCTGGTCGAAGGGGGAGCGAGATGGAATGCTTTGCGTGCGCGGCAGGCGTGCGCGACGGGTGCGAGCGCTCAGATGGAATCGTGACTGCTCGACGCATGCGGGCGACGGTCAGATAGCCAGGCACGGCACGAGTCTTTTTTGGGCCCTAGGCGAACTTGCCAAATTCCGCCATTTATTATAATATATTTATTTGAGTTTATTGATGACCTTACTCTGAATTTTTATTCGTAGTATTAAACCACTTATAGTACAACTTGTAATATTTAATTTTAAAGTTTATTTTGAACAATACCAGCAATGAAAATACCATTTTGCACCTATTGTCGACTTTCCGCCCAGGGCGCAAAAAAGACTTGAGCCGGGCCTGCGTCAAGATTTAGCGACCATCGCGCACGCCCGCCGCGCATGCAAAGGACGGAGTATCAGGCCTCCGAAAGACGGAGCGAGACAAAACATCAACGCGTCGTCTGTCTCGTACCGTCCTCGCTCGCTTTCAGCGCCTTTCGCTCGCTCTCGTTCCATCTCGCTCTCGCCTTCGCCGGACAAGAGTGAGACAGAAGTGGTGGGGATAGGTGACAAGCCCTCATCGTGTGCACAAAACCGAGCCCATAGAGAGACTTTACTGTAATAATCCCGCGCATCCAGCCTGTGCATTTTCCCTAGCCTGGGCGGCAGAGTTGGGCAAAATGTAATCTAATTACAAATTGCAAATTACGATTAAACTGTAATTGTGTAATTGATTACACATTATTTTCTGTAATTGTTAATTTGGGAAGCTTGACCATATGGTTTTGTCAACTATCTAAATGAACGATTACAGAAGATAATGTGTAATCAATTACACAGTTACAGTTTAATCGTAATTTGCAATTTGTAATTAGATTACATTTTGCCCAACTCTGCAGGAGACTGCCTTCGTCGGCTGCCGATCGTCTCGTTCTTTTGTCGATGTCGACGGGCTCGACGTTCGGTTTCGGCCACGTCCAACAATGCCTTCGCCGAAGGTCACTCGGCGCGAGGCCCACACATTAGGGATACATACATTGTATCTCTAAGTAGCCGTCGCGTCGCACGGCTTATAATAGAATATTAAGATTTGCGTTTAAGCTATTATTTACAGAGATTTCATTATTATCAACATAATTTTTTTAAATGGAACTATTGTATATTTTTGTTATGTATTTCAAAACGCGCTCAACGATGTGTATGGAGCGCATGTTTGAACAATAATTTATCCGGATATTTTTATGAACATTGGTGGCAAATTTCAAGTAAACTACGTTCCATTTTTATTTGTAACTTTATTCGAACGGTTATTCGAAGCTCGAATAATTTCGGCGAGGGCCTTTATCCGAAGGCACGGCTCGGGGGTCATAAACGCTAGACTAATAGCATAAGGACAAAGTCAGCAATAGACCTACTGAATGGCCTAATAAGTATGGCAATTTCTATCATATAAGTATCACTAATGGATTACTAGTGCTTTTCTGATGAAAATGGCACCAAACATGATATAATTCGGATTATTTTTAATGGCTGTAATGGAAAGTACTTTGAGTAATGTAATTGAGGAAATTAATGGAGAGTACTGGAATTCTACGTGAACTGACACGGAACTGATATGTGTGCCCAGTAAGCGTAACGTAAGCGATACCTATGCTCGTGTACTTACATCGTAGATGGTTTTTATAATTTTTAAATCCATTCAATATTTAATAAGGACAGAGTCAATCAATTTGTAATGAAACGTAGGGATTTAGGGGCCTCGGGTCCCAAAACCTACAATATAAATTTTGCAAAAACGTTTCAATTCATTATTTTCAATGATTTTTACGTGTCCTAGGATGGGCATCGTCTATTTAGACACACGCGGAGAGCAGAGATTTGCAAGAATGGCAGTAACAGCGTCAATTTTTAATATTTTTCAGCGTGCGACACGTGAAAATATTAGTTAAATGTTCGACTTCACGTAAAATACTAAAATCAATTTCATCTTGCAATATATAGCTTGTATAAGCTCTCAAGAAGCGCCATATAGGCTCCTGATCTCCAAAATAGGTTTTCAGAGAGAAATCCGCGTGGGTCGATGACAAACCGAGCCAAAGCGTAGCTTATTGTTAGCGAAAGCCCGCCCTCTATGTTAAACTCTCGCTCTAAACAAGTCACACGTATACAAGCACGCACACATCTTTCAGTATTTCAACACACTTTCAGTAGTTCAGAGTAGTTCTTGCGTTGAACGCTGTTCATGAACAGAGGTCGCTAAATTCAGTCCTCAAAGTATGGGTCGGTAACACAGTTTAGGTGGTGACACGAAGTCCCATAAGGTGATAGGTCTATTCTATACCTCGACTGTGGTCTAAGCATCGACGAAGTATAGGATAGACCTATCACCTTATGGGACTTCGTGTCACCACCCAAACTGTATTACCGACCCATAACTCGAGGACTGAATTTAGCGGTCTCTGTTCAAGAACAGCGTCCAACTCCGGAACGGATCTTTTGAGTACATTACTAATATAATATTAGAATTATGCAGCGTGTAAGGTTAAATAAATTGTTATATGGTCGCTAACTTCAGTTCATCTTGATTCAGATTCATTCAGATTCGTCGAGCTATAAAAGTATACTGATGTATTCGAATACTATTCGGATACTGATGTATTCAAATACTGGTGTATTCGAATAGTGATGTATTTGAATACTGGTGTATTCGAATGGTATGGTGTGAAGTGGGTCAAAATTAGCTTACAAGATTTCACCCTGACAAATAAACCTAAAGAACTTGATTTATAATTCACACCATACTATTCGAATACATCAGTATTCGAATACTTAAATATTCGAATAGTATTCGAATACTTGGATATTCGAATTACATTCACTAAAGAATTGAGCAACTGAAGTATTCGAATACTTGGATATTCGAATTACATTCGCCAAATAATTGAGCAGTTGAAGTATTCGAATATTCGAATATTCGAATACCGAAAAATTCGACAAATAGTCCCAGCCCTACACGGCATTCGTCGTGAAGGGTGCACTCGAAACTCACCCTGCCCCAAGACAATATGTCTTTGATTTTGATATGTTGACAGATGGTTTTAATAAAAGTTATTTTAAAGTAAAAAATAGGTATGCTATTTTCTTTTATATTCAACAAGTGGTCAACAATTACTGTACCTGGACTGGTCAATAATTACAATTTTGAGTTACGTTTCTTTATAATAGCATAACATCGAAACTACTGATTTCTCAAAGTTTCTTTGGTGTTATAATCATTTTCGATACTCCTCTTCCCGTCTGGTATAACAAAACTTCATTTATAAAATTCAAGTTACTTATTTCATAGAGTTTATCTAAACTGAAGCTCTTAGGTGATCAACTACTGTATCGTTTACCCTATTTACAAACGAAAAGTATACTATAAATAATCTACGATTTAAGAATTAAATCGGCATACCTTTTTTTAACCCCTATCTGGTATCCTGGGATCGCTCATGACCCCAGGCACGCAAAGTTCGCTGCTAAATTTTTGGTTGTCTAAGTTTGTAAACTGAATTTCTAATTAATTTTATAATAATAATTTAACTTTCTGCGCTTCTATTATTTTATACATTACCTAAGAACAAAATATTCATAGAGGTCGATCTAGTCTCGACTTTACAAACTTCTGTGTCCTTTTTTATTTAGGGTCTGCCACGACCCCAATTTACCAGTCTCGTTTGCCAAAAACAGTATACCAGTTGAGGGTTAAAATATATTTACTGTTGACATTCCGTGTAATTTATTAATATAGATTCGAAGGAAATAATTCGTCTGAAATAATCCAACTAACATTCATTCATGTAAACATTAATATTTATTGGCACCTTTTATCAAGTTATTATCAAAAATAATATATTACCGCAACGTAACATTAAGTTATAATATCGTCTTACTAATTTGACAAACTGAAAAATATTTCTGGTAAAACATTATAATCCGCTAATACCTGTAATATTATATTTTACTGGAACGTCGCATACGTGTTTAAATCTAACGTAAATCTTGAAAAAATAAATGGCTTCCGAAGATCATACTCGTCGCACGAATACTTTACACCAATACAATAAAGTCTCACCCTCGTACAATCTACAAACGGCTAAAAGAAGTCGTATGCGACATACTACGTACGGATAATTGTCTCGGATATATTGTAATTAAATTGTTTCGAACAAATTAAATTAAACAACATTAAACCGACAATACTAAAGGGAACCGCTGCAGCAAGGAAATCAGTATCAAGTAATAAAACTGTCTATCACATACAGAACAGAAAATCCTACATTCACTGGAAGCTTGTGTCGTTTCTTAATGTCCTAACGCAGGAATTATGCATTAAAAATTTTTTTTTAAAAAAACGAACAATAAATGAGCGATCATCCTATTACAGGTGAAAAAAAAATGGAATGCTATTTCTCGCCGAATCATCTCTGTAGTAGTCTTTTATATGCCACAGTCAGATTATTACGCAGCAATACTGCTCTTCAACACATAGTAAAAAAATAAAGATGTTAAATAATCAAACTCGTATGGAAAAATAGAATAAATCAACAAAAAGATGTGAGAAGCGTGTGCGCGCGTATAGTTACTCTATATAACATATAAAGAGGTAACTCTAAGAAATATATATTTACTATAATATATATGTATACGTATATATATTTCTTAGAATTTAGGTTAATAAATTATTATGCAAGAAGCACAAAGGATAGAAAAACGATGGTTTCCCAGGGACGTTATAAAGCTAGATATCAAAGAAAGAATACGTATTATATGTACACATAGTACGTGCGTACATATCTATACAGGTTTCACCTATTCTTGCGCTTCTGTCTGCTCATAACCACTGAAATCCGAGTGTTTCGTAAATACTAGTAGGTAGAAAGATTATTTTTTTTATATACAAACTGTCCTCGAGCATAAAACATTTGGGATTGCACAAAGTTGTACAAAGTGTAGATATGCGTAATTTTATACGAGAACCTCGGAAACTAATCTCCGCCTGGTAGTTTCATTTATGCGAATCTTTCGTTCTGTCAGGTATCCAAATATGCACACTACGTATGTATATGGATGATTTAGTCAACGAACTTGGCTCGGCCTTCTTCAACTAAGAGTCGATCAATGTAAATGTCCTCGGACGTCTTAACGTCTACCAATTTTAAACCCAATACAGTATCGGCTGGGGTAAGTCCGTCAGATTTCGACTCGACAACTATCGACACGAAATTTTTTTCCACGACCATGTCTCGAAACCACATACTGTCCTCAACAGTCCAATCGCGGTTAACCGGTTGTATGCCTGTTTGATTTATCAACAGAAGTCACAAAGTAAAACATTTTTGTCCGTCTGCGTGTGGAAATCAAACGAGAACTAAATAAAGCAAGAAAAATAATTTACATACCAGCCAGTCTCGCTTTAATAGCCTGATACGGGAGTTCTAAGAATTGACTTTTCAACGGTTGCAATTTATCTAGTGGCAGTACGGAGACATCTCCGAAATCGCAATAGTAAACGCTAACCATCTGTTCTTTCATAACACCCGAAACGCACACCCTTGAAAATAATTAAAAACAGATAAGAATCATTTCGTGAAGCTCGGCATTGTTGATGCAGAGGAACTAAATGCGAAAAAGATGTATGTTTATGAATTGCTTTTATTTATACCTATACCAATTCCCATCAGTGTGCTTAGCCGCGTAAAGTTTACCTTCCCTTATTGTGTCTACGGAAGGAGCAGGTCCCTTGTACGCTCGACAAGTCTCTTGCAATTGCATCATCATTGTCTGAAAAGAAAAGGAGCACATTGATTAATTTCTACAGAAAACTTCATTCAGCACTACTTCGAGAAACATCTCAATCATTTTTGCATTTGAAACGCACGCGAGGGTAATATTTACCTCTAAAGAATGCTTATCGTCGAACGGTTGAATAGTGAAATTCCCAGGATGGGCTGCCATCGAGACATGCACATCGAAATACTCGCCAATACCAGAGATTTTTGGTGGTTTCAACGACTTCACCTCGTCGCCTTCGAGTCTAGAATTTGCGCGTTCTATACGTTTCCTTGGTTTCGTGTTATTATTGCCATCTCCGTGCGATCTGAGAATGATACGAGGAGCAACCATTATTTGTTATTCCATTATTTCCCCGATCACATTGTAAGGAGTCGTGCTTAAATTACGCAAGGCTTTTTGGGGAAGAGGGTTCACGCATTTCTTACGTTTTTGTACGGAAGGGAGTCAGGTAGCGTCTTACGTAATATTTTTTAACCTACTTTTTCATTAAATACAAATTCTATCATTAAGAGGGAGAGCCCTATTTAGGACGGCTAGGAATAAGGTGATTCTTGGAATTTTTTTCTAAGAAACTGTTAAGCGGATCTTTTACAAACTTTCAGGGTATTTTAGTTCACATTCAAACAATAAAAATTAATTTTTACGTGACAAAATGCTCGGTAGAAATGAAGATATATGAACACGTTCGTTAGGACTCGCGCGCCGGAGTTGCAAATTGGCGATTGTAATGGTGGCCCCATTTCTTCCCCGAAATAAAAAAAACCGAGGGTTTTCTTATTTCTAGTATAATTACATTGTCGATGAACCTAACAAACGAAAAAAAAGTTAGAAGTTGGCAAATTGGTGGGAACTTTAAAGAAAAAATTACGATTCTGCCCCAAGATATTTTGCACTATTTATGGAAAAAAGAGTTGTTCAATTCAATTTATTTGTCAATGTCTTAGGTTCATCGTCAATGTAATTATACTAGAAATTAGAAAATCCTTGGTTTTTTTATTCGCAACTCCGGCGCGCGAGTCCTAACGAACGTGTTCATATATCTTCATTTCTACCGAACACTTTGTAACGTAAAAATGAATTTTTATTGTTTGAATGTGAACTAAAATACACCGAAAGTTTGGGAAAGATCCGCTTAACAGTTTCTTAGAAAAAAATTCCCAAAAATCATCTTATTCCTAGCGTCCTATATAGGGCTGCCCCTTAATGCTCCACAAAAGTAATTTTTAGTTTAAATTTCCCGAAACCGAGCTAAATAAATTACATGAATATTTAAACGAATTTTAATAACTGAAGAAATGAAATGTCAAAAATATTATGTAATAGGGGGAAGGGGGTTGGAATACAAAATCTTACGAATTCTTATCCTGTGGGAGGAAGGGGTAAGAAATCGCCAAAATTACCCTTACGTAATTTAAGGACGGCCCCTAAACGTGTTTCGTATATCATACCTCGCCAACTCGTCTTCAAGCGTCAGAGTGTGATTAATAGAAACTAGCATATTGCTTGGTTGAATCCTTTTAAATAATTCTACGACTGGTACCTTATTCTCAGATGACACCACTTTCACCAAAAGTGGCTCACCTTTGGGAGCAAGTTCCGTGAGTCTTGCAACCATCGCTTCATTGAACATTGATTTATCAATGTTATGAAGATGCACTTTTAACGCCTATTGTACAGAAGCATGTAAGATCGAAGCCTGGTTCTCCTCTATACGATGTAAAATTTTATAAGCATTGTTCACTTACCTGTGCCGGAAAGTTTGCCAAAATTTCAGATAACCTTTCCAGAGAGAGCAGATTCTCCTTCGTCGTAATCACAGTTTTACCAAAATCAATTAAGAATGCCGACAATTGGTTGAAACTATTGTCCGAAGAAGTAACTATCTTCCCCCTGTACCAATTGTTGTTCACGGACACGAAATATGTCTTACTAACGTCCACTGTCGTTACAGCGCAGTTCTTAACTTCCTGGTCGTTTAGACCAGTGCTTATTAACCGATTCAGCAAACTGACTAAAATCTTCATACTCTCGGACTGCACTTGAACGAAAACGTCGCCGTCCTCTTCCACGTGGGAAATGAATACCTCGGATACTTGCCCCGCCTTGAAGTAACAGAACAATGGTTGAAAGTCTTACTCCTTTCATTTACCGTCGAACATATTCGTAGTTCCACAAATAGAATGCCGAGTACTTACAACATCAAATATAGGAGCAACCACTATCTGCTGTAAAATAATCTGCTTGGATAATTCTGAATTCAGATTAATATCGCGTTGTCCGTGTGTATCGTAAAACACACACGTTATAAATGATCCGTCCTCATCCTTCTCGTTGCGGTTAACGATCTCAACGTAAAGTGCGCGGTCGAGTATAAGTTTCTCAATTTCGGGCTGAATGTTGTCGCAATCGCAGAAGTCCTCAAACCCAGAAAAGCACATCCTCAGTGCCTAATACATAATTCAATGAAATGTTTAACAAGGAATCCCTTCTTTTTTTTTATCAATCTTCATCAAAATCACGTAATTATACCTGAGCGGGAAGCACACAGAACTGTTTTTCCAGTACGTGCAATTTACTGTGATGGAAACTATCCGCGTCGCCGTGATCGATAAATGAAACTGTAGCTATTCCAGTCGCGGAATCATAGTCTATACAGCGAACCCTGTGCCACGAATCGCCTTCGAATACAACGTAATAATTGCCGATTTCGATTAGCGCTGGTTTCGCAGTTTGCTGAATTTTACCGTAATGCTGAGCCATTTCGGTTGTCATAACATCGAATTCGTCCTGCGGACAAATCGTGAATAAATTTCTGGAAATTCAGTGAAGGAAGATTGCAGATGGAAGATGTTTGTTTCTGACTTACGCTGTACGAGTCCCCTACGATTCTAACCCAAATCTCAATCGTACTTATAACGCACGTAACGTATACAATCCAAAACACATCGTCTGGCAGTTCCAATTGTCCAGGTTCGGCCCGTCCAATTGGATGCAGTTGTACTTTGTCCGGAGTCTTCGATGGAGTTGTCTCTCGTACCTGAAAGATAGTCTTGCCTCGTTCGCAAATTTCTATACAGATTGGACGGTGTAAAAATAGGTTTATTTTACCGGTTCAATGGGCGGCACGTAGCGGCGTAGGATTATCGCATTATCAACACCCTTTTCTACGACTATTGCCGTACACTCTTCGATAATCTTTTCCCAACTTTTCGGCAAGGTTTCCCTATATTGTTGCTTGTAATATATGGGCACCTGGTGCATGAAAATACCACTGGGGTGAGCATCTACTATGAACAAGACTCGATCCCTTATTATGTGTTTGTCTTTAGTTTCGTTGAGAATAAAAGGCGATCCGTATTTTTCAGTGAGGTCTTGCAAAGCCAATTTGGCTGCTATCTTTTCCGCTTCCTCTTCGGTATGGGCGTCGGCTGGATAAGTTGTATATGAATGTATACCAATCTGGAAGTAGATATGTTACTTAGTACTACTGTGGCATGCAGAAAAAGTAGCTTCGAGAAACGCCGACCATCGAGAAGATTTCCGAATACGCTTGTAGATCGCCCGTGAGCAGAAACATGCGAGCGCGGAAGCCCGCCCTTAACGACGCGTCTGTTGATTTCTGCGGCCGATCTTGATTTCTCTGTATTCCACGTCAAAACGAATAGGTGAAAAATTTAGTTTCACCGGTTCTCTTAAAAATTACAGCATTTGTTAGATAACCTTGCAAAGTATACTGAATTTTAAAGGCCTATGTCAAATAGTTTTCGAAATATTTAAAGTTAAAGTTTTAATAGTTGAAACAAAATCGGCTGACGCGTCATCGCTTAAACTGTTATATCTCCGTCATTTTTAAAGATAATAATGCCTCCGCCTTGGGCTCATTTTAAAGCTGAAGGAATACTTTCTCAAACCGCATATAGAATACTTTGTTTATTGCTAATAAACTTAACAGTAATCGATGTCAAAGTTTCAAATCGCGATTTAACATCGTTCCCACCCACGGTCCGGCTTGAAAGAAATACCATTCGATTCGTTGAGTCTTCAGCTAATAAATGCGTTTTTCAAAAAAGTGGAGAGATTTTGGGAACAGTTAACAAAAAAAATAAAACTTACGATAGTGCACACCGCTCGGAATTGCGCGGATCCCATGGTCAGACCGCACGCACGCGTTTTCAAAACAATCGTTAGATGATTATATGCGATACGTAAAAAAAAAAAAAAAACAAACAAACAAACTGATTTGAAATTCAAACAAAACGACCGATATATACGAAGTTGCCGCATCGCAAACTTCGCCAATTTGGACACGCCTATAGAAAATCCTTTGTTTATAGTGTTGGTCGGTTGGTCGGACGACAACGATTTTGTCGCTGTGCGACATCTAATTAGGACGTGGCGTGAGGGAGAGGACGAGGCACGACCAACGGCTGCTGTCAGACAGCTTACAATTAAGGACTCCGGCAGGAGATTTCGGCGATAATACCTGGACGCCTGCCTGGAGAGAGAGCGCTAGGTCTGTTCCTGGACGTTCGACCGATCTGGAGAGTTCAGCGATAATACTTGGACATATACAATAACTCACAATACCGGTAATCCGGTTTCCCGGTAAATCGCGAGAAATACCCTAAAATTTTTACCGGTAATTTGATAAATTACGTATAGCAATATAGTGCATATATGCGTTTATTATTTCCGCCGACATCTGCTATGTTATCAGTGAAAAAAACCTTCAATTACTAATAAAGACGAAAACCGAAGTATTTCATGGAGAACCAACTGTGATCCAAAAGAAAACTAAGAATCTGAATCAAGTTATCAAAAAAATCGACGCATTTTCAAGTAGAAAAAGTAAGGAGAAAGTATATACAAATGGTATACGATTTCTTAACGACTACCCGACCAAAACGTGTGGAATATGAGAGCGCTTTATCCGTGGCTGGATTATTTTGTACAAAAATTAGGTCGCGATCAGGAAACCAAAGTTTAGACAAATTATATTTTTTTACGTGCTTATTTGATAAAAAGAATTGTTAAATAAAAAATATTTAATTATGTATGTAAGATAAGATTCTTTTCATTGTTTTTCTGGTGAAGATCCATATTAATAAGTATTGTCAATAGTTATACAAATATATCTATTTTCTGTTATATCATTTTATATTTTATGTTCAGAATAGTTTCACTTGCATATATTTTTTATAATGCTCGATTAGAGTTCAAAAAAGTTTTTTGTAATGTTTACTCTTATATTTTACGTCATTTAATACCTAAAAAAAATACCGGTTAATTACCGGTAAACCGGTTTTGATTGAAAATTTTACCGAATTACCGGTAATTGAAAAATTCGGTAAATTTGCAATCCCTACTATCAGTCGAGAGAGTACACAGCATCTCCTTAGAAGCCCGACTTTAAGAGAGGAGTACGGTAGAATATTCTTGGACGCCCGTTCGATATGGAGAGTTCGGCGACAATACCTGGACGCCAATCGAACGAGGAGAGTACAGAGTAACTCCTGGACGCCTCATCGGAATAAACTCAAGTGCCGTATACACATTAGAATCCCGTAAAATTGTATAAACGCAGCAAGACGCAACGTCTGAATTCCAAAAGTTGTAGCCCCTTCCTATCAACCAACGATGTACTCCTACCTAATCCGAATACACCTTGCCTGTCCAGAAATTATCCTCGTTCTCATTCACGAAGTCACGTCTCCATTCTATCACTACTAATTTGTAACTAATTCTAATAGGTATCAAACGTTGCATAAAGTTTTTACGAACCTTAACTTTTGCGTACACAGTTCGTTCCTTCGCATTTTTATTCGCCACCATAGGGCAAATTTGATATACAGGGTCTGGAAGATTTAGCGTCTCAGTTTTTCTCATCAACTCGTCTCGCGGATCCAATGGCAGCGATTTTGGCACAATTTTTCTGATGTTTGTCACTGGTGTCTGGAAGAAATAAGGAATTCATTGGTAGAAAATAACGCGCAGCTTTTGATTATCTTAAGCAAAAATATGTACCGATGTGATTACTGGTGAGAGTTGGTATGGCTTATTGTTGCAGTCTGCTAGAACTTGCCCAGGCGAAAGAGGTGACAACACTTCGGATTGCTGAGGCGGGGAAATACTGGTGGGTAAATTAAGCAACGAAGGTAAATTAGGAGTAACTTTAAGTCTTTCGCATAAGTTTGTAGCTCTCGCTTTAGGAAGAATTTCCATATTGTTATTAACAGTCTTTGGTTTCTGATTTATCACAGATGTTGTCACTTTTTCATTGTTCTGTAGATGAGAGTCGTCTCTAGGCTTATTAACACTTTGGTTTGTCAGTACAATAAGATTCGTTTGCCTGTCTTTCAGTCTCTGAAAGTACAAACAAAGAATTACTTCTCCGCGAGGAGATTAAAGTTTAGATGCAGGATTATATTACTCACTTTAATTGGAGATGCCGGTGGTACGCCAAAATTAGGTTGTATATACCTCGATCTGTCATTGTTTTGATAAATAGTAATCTTTGTCGACATCGCAGGCGCCGGTACATTTTGTCTAAATAACATATATGCGAATGCAATTCTAGTTTAAATTTATCAACGATGCTTTACGAAAACAAAGGCGCAAATTTTGTTGATAATGAACCCGACAATTTCCCAATTACTTCTTGTATTTTAAATATCAGAAAAATATAATATATTTACAGTGGCGTTGCAAAAGTATTCGGCCACCATTTAAAATCGCATAAATTTTTTAAAATTAATCCAAACGACTTGAGTTTTTCTGAGAAGCTAGAGGGATTAGTTTGCTAAATGATGTGATTCGTCGGTTTGAAAAAAATGCACTCGGTCCGAATAGCAAAAAAAAAATAGTAAAGGTCGTTTTTTAAACTTTTTGTGTGAACCCTTAATGAAAATTAACAAAAAAAAACCGTTTGTAGATTGAAGTAAGTTATATACGTGTCAAAATCGGCTAAAGTTGCTCTGAGCTATGAACGCTTAAAGATCGCAGAATAAGGTCAGAAATCGCTGATTTCAGGAATTTCGCGATTTTCGACCATATTCTGTGATCTTTAAGCGTTCATAGCTCAGAGCAACAGAGTTAACCGAATTTGATGAAATTTTAGGCACGTATATAACTTACTTAAATCTACAAACGGGTTTTTTGAATTTTCGTTAAGGGCTCACAAAAAAAAGTTTAAAAAACGACCTTTACTATTCTTTTTTTTTTACTATTCCGACCAAGTGCATTTTTTTCAAACCGACGAAACACATCATTTAGCAAACTAATCCCTCTAGCTTCTCAAAAAAACTCGAGTCTTTTGGATTAATTTTAAAATAGTTATGCGATTTTAAAGGGTGGCCGAATACTTTTGCACGCCAATGTATATCATAATACATTTATTCTAAAATTTCTATTTACCTTCCACTTATTTGCGAATATGGCGCATAATTATTAATTCTTGTGGGCGGATTATACGACCTTGTCATCATAGGATGTCGAGACGGCGTTGATCTTCGAGTGTTTATCTACGGCATATCATAGTGATGTAATTCCAACTACTAATAAAATATTAACATAAAATCTATAAAAATTTACCAATTTCTTAGGTTTCTTAGATCCTGTCTTCTGCCTAGCAATTAAGTTTGAAATGTGTGCTGATTCTGAAGTGGGCATAGCCTCTACGTAGCATTCTGGTCCTTTCACAGTCATTCTAATACCAGGAACGGTGCGCAAAAACTCGACTAGCGTTGAACATCCAAACATCCAATACGGTATGCTTTTGTCAATAAGCATCTTATAGTCCTCTATAAAACAGTTATTAAATATTAAATTGCAGCTGTATTATTGAAGCTAAGAATGGCATGGCGATATGTTATTTTTATTTCGCCCGATAATTAACAACGGAAGACTACATCGAATGAACTTTATCCATATCGTGCTTTAATCCTTTTGGTGTCACGAACATTTACAGGGGGGCTCAGTCGATCGACCTCGTATATGCATACGATTAAGAACTTAAGGTTGATCTGTGAAGGAGGGACAATGCGACGCATTGAAATCTTGACACCAAAAAAGCATTTATCGCGAGGTGAATATTTTTAATTTAAATTTCAAATAAATTTGCCCAATCGAACGTAAATTCTTTATTAATGTTAAAGATGTACTTTAAGAACTTACTATTTAAGTCATCTATTTTGACACCACCCTTCGACGATATCAGGCATGCTCGGACATTTTTTATTACGTCGTCCCTGTCCATTGCGCTGTCTTTTAAATGATTTTATATATAATGAAAGATAATTTATAAGAATAATATGTACACGCTGTAACTGCAGCAACCAAAATCCTGAAAGCATTTAGAGAAAAGTTTGTAGAAATAATTACAACTGATATTACTATTCTATGAAACAATGAAAATTATCAAGGGCAATCAATTACGAAATTAACGCAGTAAATACTTCCAATATTATCGTTAATCGAAAATATCGACTATAATTTCATTACATTGCAGAAAGGCAAATTGCAAATTAACGCAAATTATTTGTTGACGAAACGAAAATTAAGACTACCGAGACTGCAACAATCGTAAAATAATCTTATTTGCAACAATAATTTACTGATGACACAAACACATTAATTTCATGAAACATTTTTTAAAATATCGAAAATCCGTTAATACCGCTTTGTTCTATCGTCATGTATCACGCTCGATAAACGGAAGGTGAGCACACAATACGATTTTTCACCTATCACGTGCTAGAAAGACGTACTTTCTTTTAAAAGAAAGAAAGACGGAATAAATCGAGAAAGATTGGTAAATCTACGTACTACATTAAGCAAGGAAGTCACGTGGACTTGTAACAAAGAAACAGAACACTGATTCCTTCAGACGCACTTCTATTTTATATGCTATATTTAATATTTTATATCGTTGAAGGAGCAACGCTGGACTAAATCGAGAGATTGGCAACGCGCAATAAATTAATATTCTCAATTCGTAACCGCGGAATATTATCACTCAGCAACACCGGCAAATGGCGATCGAGTCGGTATTGTAGAGATCGACAGGAATAAATGAAATTGTCAAATATGTCAGGACAAAAAGTCTGACTTGAAATATTGCGAAAAAGAAACATTGTAACAGTCTTCTTATTCGAAACTTTAGTGAAAGGATATTCCGACGACTGCGCATTTACTTTCGGTTACAATAATTGCACAGTATTTACTATTGCCTATTGACCAGTGTAATGGGAACGTTCACTTGTTTCAATTTTCTGCATCGATTAAATAAAAGAGGAGGAAACAGACATGCTTTATAAACACACTAAATACACAAACAACATCGAGGTAGATATTCTTGTCACTCGAAATAATATATGCACGAGAAAAACATGTACTTTCTATTTTCATCGATGTGCCGTTCGCGAGACTGAGTAGAACAATTGAAATATAATAATGCGGAATTCTTAAACACCACTGCCGCTGAATGGCAAACTATCCACCAAATATTGATACTAAACTCCGCGAACGGTGCTAATATATCTAGCCAAACCGGCATGCTTGTTTCGTTGAATTAACTGCACTATTACCTTGACGTCACATAAATTGATAAAACCAATTATAGTTCCGGATGATATGTAACGAGCACACAAAATCGAATTGAAAAAGCATTGGCAACAGCTGTACACCGAATAACTCGCGGCTGCTGCTTATTCTGCGTGAGATAATATCACTGATTTCGCGGCCGAGTGAACTTCACTTTATAACAATCTTGCCGCGATTATAGGGCAGAGTAATTTGAAGAACAACGAAGTGCTCGTTGAGAAAAAAAATTTAGGCCACCGTTATGCGTGCGTATATGTGGGGACTTACCTCCTTTCCCCAATCGTCGGGCACTCAACAACAAAGTCACAAACGTTTTCCTACAACTTCACTGAACTTTACCGCTCCGTGTGAACACTGACAGCTATTTGGCAACGGCTCGATTGATTCTAACATTCCCTCCAGTTTACCGTACACACGAAGACTCGTTTCCAAACTCCATTACACCTCTGCAGCTAACTGCGCAGCCTATCGCCACTCCGCGGCAACCGAAGCACCTCGCCGAGCCAATCGGCTTCTCTCTCCGCAGCGAACGTCACGGCGCAACCGGCCAATCGCGCGCCAGCACTGGGAACGCGCAATATTTGACGCACCTCGAGCATTCGATGCAATTGTCATCGATTATTTAAACGCATTCGAAGATTTTCCTGCACGATGCGCAACATTCGAAGGGTTTTCAAACTGTTGGCGGCAAAACGGATGTCTTGGAAATGGACTGTTTTAATTCTGCGGGATAATAATCTGATGATTAATGTCTTCGAGACTCGCCATTCGATTTTTAATTAGTTGATTTATTAGCTACTTTGTAAATTTGCCGGCGTGAGAATGCTCCGGTGATGTCACATAGCGGAAAATGATATTACTTATCAGTCACTGCATAGGGACTTCTCTAGTATCGCGTTTCTTGGAACGTAATCGTACACTTGATACGTCTTGTGTTAGCATCATTGTAGAGTGAAAATGTACCAAATATCGCCTAGCAAAAGTTAAATCGCTGTCAATTGAAGAATAATTTACAGTCTTGCATGCAATTTGCTTCGAAGTAAGGAGAAATTATTCATCTTTCGTGTAGTATAAGTTAGAATCGTTGAAACTAGAGCTCTTACTTTTGACCCGTCGGGTACCCGGGTAGCCGAAAATTACCCGAAACAACTTCAAGCCATTGAATGTGGTATTGTTCAATCATATTTGGCTAACATCAGACTATACCACAGACAATACTACATTCAATGGCTTGAAGTTGTTTCGGGTAATTTCCGGCTATCCGGGTACCCGACGGGTCAAAAGTAAGAGCTCTAGTTGAAACCCATACATTTTTAATTAGTAATTAAAAACGCGAGACATGCAAAAATCCGGTCCTGAAAAAAGTGTACCTAATATCGCCTACACAAAAAATATTAATTAATATGAGTTTTTAAAGTCATTTTCACATGTGCTTTTATTATTTCTTGCTCTATAAACGTTTTTTATCCATCTTTGATTTTATTTTTATTAGAAAAATATAGAAATTTAAAAATATCGATTTTTAAAAAATTTTATTTTTCACGTTCCGATGTACATATTGGACAAATAATGTTTATGTCGGTTGCTCCGCACATTTCGTGACCCCACCTGTAACAAACATTACATCGAAACCATTGTTCTCCGATATGCGGTATTGAGAACACGCATACTGCTAAAAGAAAAACACTTTCAATTACAAAAAATATTTAAATCGATTTCATTCCTTAAGTACATCATTAATTACGTATTTCTAGTAGATATTCTTGCATTCACGGAATTATTTAGACTTAGCTTCTCCGAAGGTGATGTAAAATTGTGGCAGTCCAATAAATTTTTACACTATTAAGATTCTCCAAAATCCTTCTCTTTCTGTAATTGTTGATCACATGACGCTGCAATTACAGTATGTCTTCCTACATATGTTTAGGTATTAATTCAGTGCATAACCGATATATTTAGTGCTTACTTTGTGAGATATAGCGAGTGGCGATATTAGGAACATGGGCGATATTAGGTACGGTCACCCTATATAACTGTGTTCATTAGGGTGGTCCTTATATGTATGGTAAAAAATTGAATTTTTTAAAAATTTCTTCTGACCCTCTCAGAAGCTTCCAAATAGTTTAAAAGAATTTCTTCTAAAATTTTATTAAAATATATTAAGGATTAAAGGTCGCTCAACGGCAATGAAATATTACTATTTTGGTATAAATTAAAAAAAAAAAAAAATTTTCCTTTGCAGCTTGTTCTAACTGGTTGGGGGACTGGAGAATTGGATGAGTTTCGTTGTTATAGGTGCTAGGGCCAGTATCTAGTATGGTACCCGGTTTTACCTAGGCCACCATCATATTTTAAATCATTATTTTTTTTTCCTTCCATTAAACAAATTGGATATGTACTATTTTTTAAAAAAGAGTTTATTCTAATGAATCCCAATTGCAATTTGTTTTTTACTTAATAATGTCAAAGTTATGAGATTTTATTCTTAACGTCACGATTTTGCCCCGGTCTCCCCTACATGCGAAATATAAAGTCCTTGAACGACCTTTATATATCAAAATATACAAATAAAAAACACGGAGATATTTTTTTTTTGTCAAATAGAAGATTTTAAGAGGGTCAGACAATATATATTTTAAAGTTGAAAAATATGGACCACCCTAGTGTTTATATGGCAATCCTTATTCCTTATTATATTTAAGGGTGGAATGTCAGCTGGGGTTGTTAATAGTTTCTTATGAGAAAGGGGTATTTGAAATTAATGAGAAAGAAATAGTAAAAAGTAATACAGTTGGAACCTCGATAATTTGATAAAATATTCGAATTACAGAGGTTTCGATTTATCGAGTTTTCGAGTAAGAGAGGTTCAACAAACGAAAATTTGACTTATAGAGGCTTTGTACGACTGTTCATTTTTCGACTTGTGAAGCTGTAAAGCAAGACAAATTCAAGTTTTAATGGTGAATTGTTTATTGTATACCTATAATCAAATATATGTACTTACAACTTATGTACTACATATATACCTACACTAGCAAAATACCCCCGCGCTGTGCTTCGGGCCTAAAATATATTAATGAAAAACACATTTCCATGAAAATACATTTCACCCCTTTTCATCACTCTCTTAGGGGTTGATTAGGGAAAAATTCTAAAATTGGTTTTTAGGCATTTACCTAAGCGGGTAATCTTTCGAAGTAAAAACCCAGTTTATATCTAATCGGTCCTAAGAGATTTTGAGGAATCCGCGAAAATACATTTCACCCCGTTTCAACACCCCCTAGGAGTTGATTAGGGCAAAATCCTGAAATGGTTTTTTAGACATTTATGTGGGTAATCTTTCGAAGTAAAAATCAAGTTTATATCTAATCGGGCCTAAGAGATTTTGGGGAATCCGTGAAAACACACTTTACCCCTTTTCACCCCCTTGGGGATGGAATTTAAAAATATCGCTGCAAAAGAATATGAAAATTGATTGTAAAGATTGCCGGGAAAACGTGGAGGCACAGGGACCAATAATCGTAAAGGCAATAAATCGGTGCCTGCCTCGACGACAATTAGGACGCGTTCGTCCAACTCGGGCGGACCAGATGTGGCATTTACGACGCCACTCGAGTGTCTCGAGTCGAGACCGTGAAAAAAAGCTGCCACGCGAAAAGTGTCCAAGGATTACCATAAAACTCAGCGCGCTCGAAGGAAAACAGATGTCACATCTGGTTTTTGTGGCGCTGACCTGAAAGTAGAGAAAGGATACTTTCCCCATTCTCTGTTCTTTACTGCTTTGTACCAGTGGGTCGTAAAACCCAATCGGCGTGGCGTTCTTGAGAGAATTCGGTGCCACGCTGGAAAGGAACTGCGAGCCAGTCCCTCGGTGCCCCTCGGAGACTGGAACCAACGCAAACCGAGCCGTCATTCTAATCGCCGAGGCACTTCAGCCACTCCATTCAGGATTTGCTTACGTATGAGGTGATAAGGAAACGGTCGTGCGCATTTTCCACTTCAGTAGCGGATCCTGAAGGGGTCCTCGCCCCCACCCCCTCAACAGTGATAAAATGCAAAGAAATATTGTCACATTCTGAAAAATTTGTTAGGTACATGCTTGCATACGGGGGAGGGGGGAGGGGGGGGGTGAACAGGAAAGGGGGTGACTCTGCATGAGAAAAAGCAAAAGCTTTTTTATTCATTCGATTGTAAGCAATTCCTTAAAAAATTAAGGAAAATCGATTCCTTGGCAGTTTAGGAATTCCTACAAGATAAATCAATTGCTTGTGTTTTTATGAATATGCATTTAAGTAATTCCTAGGAAAACATTAAGAAAAAGTAATTGCTTAGACTTTATGCATCAGGCCCAATAAGTCGAAAATGTGGAATAATATTTTTTTCATAGGATGCTTGGTTTTTTAGAAATTCGACTTTAAATGTTCGCTATTGTATCTAAAAATATGTATAAATCAATACCATACAGACTTTTTATCTTATGTGTTATAGTTCTCGTTAAAAAAAATCCTGAATATTTGAAGGGATTGCACGAGAATGTACCCTTAATAGCTCGAGACTTGTAATTTCTTCAGAATACATAATTAATTTAACGTGACTCCGTCAATAACCCAGCGAATATTTAAAGTCGACTTTCTGGATAACCAAGCCTCGTGTGAAAAAATTTTATTCCATGTTTTCGACTTATTTTTTCATTTCAGAATCACCCCCCTTTCCGGTTGTATCATCAGTTACCGAACACCCTGTATACTTAATGCGTTGTCGATGTATATTTGCTGAGCTGTTCGCGATGTGCGTGCTTAGCGGACGTGCTGGCTAGTGCATGGAGGTTTTTAAAACGTTTTCAGGATAGCGCCTGAAAATCTCTAGAAAAAATGGTACTACGAAGTACGAATCGTGTAAAGAAATGACAAGTGCACATCGCGGTCGTGTTTTGGCCCCTCTTGCAACAAATGTATGTCGATCAGATCTTCAATCCTGTTCACTTTACAAAACAGATTATTTAATCACAGGTGCTGTAATCACGGGCGTTCGCAGGGGGGAGGGCATGAGGGCAGCCTCCCCCCCTGGTTCGAGAAAAAGACGCTTATTTTTAAAAAACAATCTTTATTATGTTTAGACTAAAAAAGTGGATACTTTGAAATTTTTAATTAAATTAGCGCTACAAAATGGATTAAAAAAATCAAAGTTGCCTCCGCCCCCTCCCCCCTCTTTGGAAAAATGTCTGCTGACACCCTTGGCTGTAATTATTCTGATTTCCTAAAATGTATAAATAGTTAATGTGAATTTAATTATTTAGGCTATAGTATCAGACGGAAATATTAAAATATAAATTATGAGGGAATTTGAAATCTTGTAAAAGGTTAAAAATGCACTTATAGTTCGGTGGCTTAGTGCATAAATATTGTACATATGTTCACTATTAATGTTTTCGAGAAGAACAGGTTTAAGTTGTCATGTCTAAGTAGTTGTGAGGCGAAAGAGAACGTGATTTTTGGGATTTTTTGTGGAAAATCTAATGTATATTTTTTGCAACTATTTGCTTGTTGTAAAAGTACATATATTCAGCGACTCTCTGTGATTTTGTTATAGAAAAAATATTAAAAAATGAACGAATAGCAGCCACTCTCCCGGAAGCTATTTTTTTTAAGCGGTAAACACGATTTCCCCGAGCTGGATCGTCTGAAATCGAAAAGTGAAGAAGATTGTGTCAGTATATGAGTTTATCTAGTTCGTGAACGAAGGATTTCTGTTTTTGATGAAAACTCTATTTTTAATTCACGAGAAACGAACAATTCAGACATCGAAAAATCATGATTTTGCATTAAACTGCCGCCATTTTGTCTGAAATCATTTTTTTAACAAATCCTTCGTTCACGCACCAGATAAACTCATATATTAACAGAATCTTCTTCACTTTTTGACTTCAGATAATCCAGCTCGGAGAAATCGTGCTCACAGGTAAAAAAAAATAGCTTTCGGGAGAGTGGCTGCTATTCGTTCATTTTTTTAATATTTTTCTATAACAAAATCACAGAGAGTCGCTGAATATGTGTACTTTTACAATAAGCAAATAGTTGCAAAAAATATACATTAGATTTTCCACAAAAAATTCCCGAATATCACGTTCTTTTTCGCCTGCCAAATACATAAGATTCAGAGACACACAATAAACAGAAATATTATTTTTGACAAATTCATGAAGTAGATGTAAATGTGACTTTTATGCGGCATAAAGAAATAGTCGAGAACTATTTCTTGCATATAAAAACTCAAATTTCATAAAAAGTAGACATACAATATTTGTAAGCTGAATAAAACCATCGATACGTACTTTTCCACATTTTGCCCTCCCAAAAAAGGTCCTGACCCACCGCCGTTCCACTTACACACACTTAGCCGCGGTAAATGAACCGTAAAAAATGAGAAATGTATTTCCCTTTGTCTAAAGTGAATTAGGTGTAAATAAATTGCTTTTCAATTAATTAAGAGAACTAGGCAGTCAGATCGCTGGAAAATCAGGGTTGTTTTTGCGAATTAATTACAAGGAGATGAAAGCAAGCACGGACTTCTCCTTTCATACAATGTTTATTACTATAGCGTAGAGTAAAATAATATATTTTTTTTAGACATATCTATTTTACAAATCCCTCCACACGAGATTGATTATATACACAGTGTTTTAGAAAAAGTGTCTTTGGTTTTGCACTGATATTCAGATAAAAAATAAAGGTACAACGGTTTCCTTGGAATATGATTCACCTAGAATCTGTAATTTCTCCCTGAACCTTGGAAAAAAGGATTGACCCAAAATTATTAAAATAGCAACTAGTTAGGAGAAACCGATTTTCACGATAAATGTCGATTTTCGGGGTGCACAGATATATGTTTTTTTATCTCGGAAACTAGAGCTTCAATGTTGAGGTTCAGTGGAAAATGGAATACATATATTCTGAACATGCTGTAAAAATTTCAAGTCCATCCGAAGCTCCGTTTTTTTTCCATCACTGCAAAACTACAGAGAAAGGGTCCACGCATCAGACGGCTGTAGCGCCATCATATACCTATACCTATGTATTTATTATCTATAAAAAAAAAAATGTTTTCTACAGTTTATAGTATTAACAAACATTACCCAAAAGTACTAGTCACAAATTGTATTCGTTTCGTTGTAATTAATTCTCCCCTAAAAAGTAACATTTTTACCAAATCTGACTGCCTATTGAGGATCATATTTTGTGACGCTCTTCCCCCAATATCGTAATCACTATCTACACATCCAAATTTGTCCGTGGATACCAATTAACGCAGCACTACTTTTCTTAATTTATTTTTTAATTTCAGAATTCTATTTAATTGTCAGTCATACAAAACGAACGGAGAAAGAAGAATAGCCACTGAGTGCAATTGAAGGGTTGGATGCAATAAGGGGACTAGCGCTTGGAAATTGGAAAAATCATTGTCCAAACGCAAAGAAAGATTGGTAAATTAAATGTTATTAAATTGCATTTCTAAAAATATAGTGTTGTACAGCTCGTCACGACACAAATTTTTTCTATTTACAGTTTGTTTATCCAATCATTACTATCCGAGCTAAAAATTATAAACAAAATATTTTTCACCGCCCGAAATCATTATTTCTTTAAACATAAATTGCGATAACTTGAGTAAATATTAAGGGATCGTTATGAGACTTGAAACATAACTTCAGAAAACTCTAGCCAAGCCGTAAAATGTATGCACAAAAACCTTATGTTAAAAAATGTAATAATATTTAATTAAAAAGTAATACTGGACATAACCCATGTTTTTCAATGTTCGCCGTTAAAAAGTATCGAGGCAATTTTGAGGTACATACAACTTGCAGCGACAAAGTTTTTCCTTGATATACAAGGAAGATTTTCACCAATTTTCACACTGATTAATGAATAATTGTAGAAGATATGACGATATATATAAATCTCGCGCGCCACCAACAGTCGGAGCCGCGTGTAATGCGCTATTTAGCAGTTTTAACAGTCGCGTTGACAGTTGGTGCCGCGCGGGATTTATACATATCGCCGTATCTTCTACAATTATTTATTAATCAGCGTGAAAATTGGTGAAAATCTTGCTTGTATATCAAGGAAAAACTTTGTCGCTGCAAGTTATAAGTACCTCAAAATTGCCTCGATACTTTTTAACGGTGAACGTTGAAAAACTTGGGTTATGTCCAGTATTACTTTTTAATGAAATATTATTACATTTTTTAACATAAGGGTTTTGTGCACACATTTCACGGCTTCGCTAGAGTTTTCTAAAGTTATGTTTCAAGTCTGATGACGATCCGTTAATATTTATTCAAGTTATCGCAATTTTTGTCTAATGAAATAATGATTTCGGACGATGAAAAATTTTGAGTTTATAATTTTTAGCTCGAATAATAATGATTGGATAAACAAACTGTACATAGAAAAAATGTGTGTCGTGATGAGCTTTACAACACTATATTTTTAAAAATTCAGTTTAACAACATTTAATTTTCCAATCTTTCTTACCGTTTGGACAATAATTTTTCCTATTTTCAAGCGCTAGTCCCCTTATTGCATCCAACCCTTCAATTATACGCGAACACTAGGACCCCTTAGGGTGATAATAAAATTCAAAGTGGGACAAGGGAAGCTTATTGGAGAACGCCTTAAACGAAGTTTTATTAGGGGTCCGAGGTGCGTCCGTTATTTGACTGGTACAACATCTGGCGCGCACCGTTCGCGGATTAAAAAGTCCCAAAGTGTTTATTGAAGGTGTAATAAGGATAACAATGCACGGCCCAAATGTTTCGGATTGAAATTAACGTTACTAGTTTTACGGAGGAAGGGCCTCGTGCGCAGATAGGTACAGTGAGTGTAAAAAGTATTCGTACAGCGAGTAATTCCGAAGGATACTTTTTATAACTCGGTTCATTAATAAACTTTCTTAATACAAATATTTTATACATATACCTATAAATGTCTAGAATAAAAAAAAAATATAATATTTCTTCGAAAAAAAACTTTAAAAAGAGCAAGAAGAGAAGATTGACACAAGATTACACCAGCAATTAATTCAATACCAAGAAGATGTGAAGCAATTGTACAGTCACAAGAAAATGCTACAAAATATTAAATTTTATAAAAAAAGAACGCAAATATTCCCAAAATATTTGAAAATATTCAAGAAAATTGCACATTCGGCAGAAACAGCCGCGTAAAAAGTATATTCGTACAGTTATTCTTTTTGGAATATAAAGAAGAAATTAATATTTTGTAAGATTTTATTTTATGTTATGTGCCGAGCAACCGAAATAAACTTTATTTGTCCAATATATACATCGGAACGTAAAAAATTAAAAATATTTTAAAAATCTATATTTTTAAATTTCTATATTTTTCTAATAAAAGTAAAATCAAAGATGGATAAAAATGCATTTATAGAGCCAGAAATAATAAAAGCACATGTGAAAATGACTTTAAAAACTCATATATATATATATATATATATATATATATAAATTAATCAATATTTCTTAAGTAGGCGATATTAAGTACACTTTTTTCAGGACCGGATTTTTGCATGTCTTGCGTTTTTTAATTCCTAATTCAAAATTTATAGGTCAACGATTCTAACTTATACTACATGAAAGATGAATAATTTTTCTTTACTTTGAAGCAAATTGCATGCAAAAATACCAATTATTATTGAATTGACAGCGATTTAACTTTTCTTAGGCGATATTAGGTACAGTCACCCTATACTGGCATTGTCAAAGAATGTCAAGAGATGATCGTCTTTTGTTTACAGTGCATTAGAGGAGGACCGGGGCAGGTTGTAACACGAGGTAAATTGTAACATAAGTCAAATCATTTGAACGACAAATCTGGTAACCCACAGCATGCGAGAGCTGCTTGACGATATTAGCACCGTCGGTTTTAGTGACACAAACGAGCGTTATGTAATCATTTTCTGGTTACAGCCCAGAATTTTAATATTTAGAGCACGTAAGTAAATTTTGTCTTAGCACTTTTATTTCAATTAACCGTCATTAGAAACCGTTTGAATTTTTGCTTGCTTTGTCGCAAATGAACCAGTACACATTGGTTTATTATAATGTGTACGCATTTTAGTAATTTGATGTTTAGTTTCTCGTTTGCTGAGATAAAACGCAAAAATTCAAGCTCGGGGTAAATTGTAACATGTTACTACTTACTCCGCTCTAAATGGTGATAAAGCAGGCTATTTGTTGACACACCGGAAAAAGATGCTCCAGACGAACAACAAAACAATCGAGAATCCAAATGGAGAAAAAAGTATAATGGCAAAAGTAAATAAAGCGCAGACGAAGATTTTGATAGAATCAGATGAATAAGCAATGATTGTTTAACTCATGTATATCAAATGTTTAATAATGAACTGTGTTTTCATTTATATTTTTTAGAAATGTTTGTTTGTGTTCATATTTGTATTTAAATAAGTAAAACAGAAGTGTTACAATTTACCCCGGACTGGGGCACATTGTAACAAAGGTTCAGGATTCTTTAAGATGAAGCTAGATGTCTAACTGTCCAAGATTTTGTCACGTACTTACACTCAATGAGTTCACCACGTATGTGAGGAGTAAGTCACGCAAATTATTTCCTGATGAAGGAAAATACTTTCGAGAAAAAACTCTGAAATCTTTTTTGTTACAATCTGCCCCGATGTCTCCTACTATATGTTTATTGTACGAATACTTTTTACGCGGCTATTTCTGCCGATTGTGGAATTTTCTTGAATATTTTCAAATATTTGGAGAAAATTTGTGTTCTTTTTTTATGAAATTTATTCTAGACATTTATAGATATATGTATAAAATATTTGTATTAAGAAAGTTTATTAATGAACAGAGTTATAAAAAGTTTCCTTCGGAATTACTTGCTGTACGAATACTTTTTACACTCACTGTAGCTATACTGATGGTGGATTCGATACGATTTGAATCATATATTGAATACCACGAAAGTTTAAACCCTGTTCTGCCAGCGGCATTTGAATTTCTTTAAAGTTATAAAATTCCGATAAGATAATATTTTCATAATATTTAACATAAAATTTTTTTTATATTTATTTTTTTGGCTGAAATAGTAATAGTTATTCGGTTGTTTGTTCCCTTCAAATTATTCTACGAACCCTTGCAAATACAACGATATAAGTTATTATTGAATTATGAACATTTAGATATGTCTAAACAACGATCACAGGGAAAAGGACACCCGAAATGCACCAATTTTTTCAGATATTTTTCAATATATTTAAAAAACTTAGGGTCTAGGAGAAAATCTAACTACTCCACGCGATGCAGCAGACATTTTTTCTCCGGGAAACATCGACAGAAGTCGTATATCACGTTTTGTTTTCAATACAGAAACGAAATAGTTTGGCAAAACGTGCGGCGCGGATAGTGGTAGTCAACGGCGGCGGGCGTGTCCACTGCTGCTCAGCGTAACAGAATCGCTCAACGCACGTGAAATTTAGTTGTAACTAAATTTCAATATATGAATATCGAATTTTTACACTTAAGAATATATAACATCAAACCAAATCTATCAAAACCGGTGTTTCACTCTGTACATTCGACAAAAGACTTGTTCAACGACGGAGTAACTGTTTATAAGAGTTAATACTAACAACAGATAAAGATCACGCAATCAATACATCCGGCTCACAAGGGAAGTTAGAATAGGCAACCCGAAACTTCAGAAAATGATGCAACTTTGTGTGCAAGTAAAATAGTTTATTCGTAACCCAAACCTATTTTTTGTTAGTGCTATAGTGCGATTTTAGGGGGTGAAGTCACCCCTTTGAGAAAAATGCAGAATTTTCTTTTTCGTGGAATACCTATCTCGAGAACGGTGAGAGATATAAAAAAGAAGTTTAAACAAAAGTTGCATTTTTTTTTTTATATATATAAAACTGCATAAAAGTAATTATCGAATTAAGGATTGGCGGTGAGGGTAACTTGAAAAGTGCGGATTTCTCGATAATTATTTTTACGCAGTTTTGTAGATATAAAAGGAAGATGCAACTTTTGTTTAAACTTCTTTCCGGTACCTCTCACCGTTATCGAGATATTCCACGAAAAAGAAAATTCTGCATTTTTCCCACGGGTGATTTCACCCTCTAAACCCGCTATGGCACCAACAAAAAATAGGTTTGTCTTACGGATGGTGTACTCTACTTGCAAGTGCGGCAGCGACACGTGTTGAAGACTTCAGAATATGTACTTCGAGTGTCTATTTCTAAAAGCCTGCATAAAATTGAAAACTGCGGAAGACTGCATTTGAAATTTACATGCTCTTGGTAACAATCTCTTTTTATAATTTTTTTTAAGCCTTCTCAAAGTTTAAATTGTTATAAACTTTGTACTCTTTGTACATGGATTAAAGAATGCGTGTCACACATATAAATAACTGAAATATACTTGATTTATCTACAGTGGCGTGCAAAAGTATTTGGCCACCCTTTAAAATCGCATAACTTTTTTCAAATTAATCCAAACGACTTGAGTTTTTTCGAGAAGCTAGAGGGATTAGGTTGCTAAATTATGTGATTCGTCGTTTTGAAAAATAATAAGGTACGAAAATCGCTGATTTCGGGCATTTCGCGATTTTCGACCTTATTCTGCGATCTTTAAGCGTTCATAGCTCAGAGCAACGTTAACCGATTTTGATGAAATTTTAGACACATATATAACTTACTTAAATCTGCAAACGGGTTTTTTGAATATTCATTAAGGGCTCACAAAAAAAAGTTTAAAAACGACCTTTACTATTTTTTTTTTGCAATTCCGACCAATTGCAATTTTTTTTAAACGACGAATTACGACACTTAGCCAACTAATCCTTCCAGCTTCTAAAAAAAAAACTCAAGTCGTTTGAATTAATATTAAAAAAGTTATGCGATTTTAAAGGGTGGCCGAATACTTTTGCACGCCACTGTATTTAAAAGTATAATACAATAATACAAACCCGTATTTTGATGTTTTAATAATGAGTAATTTGTTGAAACATAAAATTTCATGATTTTGTCTCCATAATATTATATCTAATCAAAGAATCGTCTGAGAAATGAAAGGTATGTGGATTTCGAAAGTCTGGAGGGTTGTCAATTCACACAAAAACAAAATCATTGTATAGTCGAAGTTCAGAAATTGGATTTTGGCCACGAAAAGCCACTTTCCAGACCACTGTACATTGTACAAACAAATTTTTGAACCAGGAAGTGACACTGAAATTGGTTTGTAACAATTACTTTATTACTCACTTCATGTAAGTTTTTAGTGGAACAATATCTAGCGAACGAGGAGCATACATTTAATAATCCAATAAAGAATGAACATAATGACGGCATTCGCCAGATGAATTTCTTTAATATCCTTTCTCTTTACACTACTCAAATTCGAAATTGACCCAAATATCAATTTAATGAGAATTCTATAATATTTAAAAGCTGTTGAAAATTGCTTCTGTTACATCTAATTATTAATATAATTATTTATTTATTTTCTTTCCGTAACAATGAAAATTGGTATCAACTTCTTCACCTTCAATCATAAATCACAGATCTGTGCATAAATTATATATACTTTAAGTGTTACACTTTATAAAGTTATGCATAATTAATTTAAAACTTCACTCTTCTTTTGTACTCAGTCAAGTGAAGCTTCTGTCAGTTCTACGATGTTCAATATCTTTGCATACTCTTATAGTGATATTCTCATAGTCACTCTTAATATTTATTACATACATTCTTTCACAGAATTAAGACCAGCGTATTAAAATCTATAGTCATTCCAACAAACATTCCCTGTAATATCTCTTTTATTCCAGAACTTCAAGCTTCCAGATAAGTCTTTTTTCTTCCTGCCCATTTCAGTACCAAATTTGTAACAGCAAGGTGAATTATACGAATTCAAGGAACCCCCTCGGAATATCTGTTAGCGACATCGAGAAAGCTACTCGCATTTACGTGCTCCTCTTCTCTTTCCTGAGGTAAATATAACCAACTTCTCGTCTACAGCATCGAATAAGAAACCAGGTGTAGCGGTCACTCTTAAAAGCTGCGCATCCATTATTAAACGTTGAGAATCTCGCCTAATTCTATACAGCGAACTCTTCACCGAGGAATAAAGCGGAATATCGGCGACGATATCCTGCCCTTTGCTAAATAACTTCTCCACTTCTTCTTTATATATTTGTGCAATTGGTAATAACTCCTCTCTTGCTCTTTTCCTCGCAATAAACATATGCTTCTTTATCTCGCATCTGGCTACGTCTGGCTTACACGTATGCTCCTTAAACTTCAAAATGTCCCCATTCCTTACAGCCATGCGACCTTTACATTTCAATGTCTTTTCGTTCAGGCAGAGCCATGTAATAACGTCGTTAGTACATCTGTATTGGCGGAACTGATAACCTCTATACAACCCAAGAGGTTTACCCTTCGACGTTTCCAATATTTCCATTTTTTTAATAAATAAAACGATATATGCACACACGTGTTACCCTTTTAGATACGTATATCGCCTCCAATTAACGCGTTTGCGATCCGAAATTGTATTTATGCGCGGATCTACAAAAACGATAAACATTTCATAGCGTTAAACATATACTCTCTTCTTATGTGAACGATATGCATTTTCGTTATAAGATCGTAGAAATTAGTTAATTATATTTATTTCGTATTATAATATACGATCGTGTATATATCTCATGTAACAATATATAAATTCTATTTAAATGGAAAAGTAACAGTTACTGCAGCATCAAGAGGAAGTTAGTTAGAAAAAATTTGTATTTCATCAGCTTTATTGTGCGAATGTGTTTAATCTGATTAGATAATAAGAAATAATACTTAACACCTGGTGAAAGAAAAACCAAAGAAAAAATTAAAACTGACTTCACAAAAATAAAATTGCACTAAAAAGTAAAAAATAATTTTTTATCTTATTTAATCTACGACTCTCATATTTTTTAAGTCGGTGTCTCACCATTTACACTGTGTAAATCTGGCGCCGACTAAAGGAAAAAATTATTTTTTACTTTTTAGTGCAATTTTATTTCTTTGAAGTCGGTTTTAATTTGCTTTAAATTTTTTTATTTGTAACTTTTTAATTTTATATATATAGACAACATGCTGAGGAGATATGCGCGTACGCTATAGATAATTACGTGACAATAGTCTTTATTATTAACCTGCAGAACTGGCAAAATATCGGGCCAATGTTGATGCAGTGTAGGATGGGACCACCGGGGCATCGCCCTCTTTCAAATAAAAAAAAAGATCATCAAAATCGGCCTATATGCTGAGGAGTTTTGCGGGGACAAACATAAAAAAAAATACAAACGGGTCGAATCTATTAACTCCTCCTTTTTGAAGTCGGTTAAAAATAAAGAAAGTAAACGCCAAGGGCTTAAGACATTAACATCTTGAGTGTCGTTGACGTGTTTTCGCGCCCAGGGATTTGCAGTCAGTATTTTATTTCTCGTCAATATAGGTATCCTGAAAAGCATTGAAAGTGTGGTTCGAGGCCCTAAATGTTTACATCGAAAACATCGCGAGTTCTGATTTATAAGCCTGAAATGGAAATTCTAATTTTAATTTCTATATTTCCTATTATTCAGATCTCGAAAGTGGGCACTGAGCGTAGCGTTAGTGATCCTCCAGAGAGTGATCGGTATAACCGCAGCCATTTGTGGCAAAACCGGAACATAAACATAACATAAACAGCTACTTTGCAAGCTGCTTCTTTTCTAAACTGCGTTCCACATTAGAGCGTACTCGTTTCGCGCAAGGATACACTGTTGATTGATAGTAAACCGGCAGGGAAAGTGCTACGACCAATCGCGAAAGTGCTACCACCAATCGCGTGTGTCAGATCCGTGGAAGCTGCGCAGATCGGTCGCAAATCGGTAGGGGCGTTGGTACACTCTTATATTAGTGATCTTCTAGGTAGTGATCGGAAACTGTGTCCGCGTTTTCTATTGGTCGACGCCATTACTGACCGAAACCGGAAATAGAGAGAGCAAGTAATTTATCCTACTAGGCGAAGCAATAACATCTCCCAATTGGATTCCACAACATTGAGCGAAAAGTGGGATCGGCAGCAAACTTCATTTAATACTGAAGTGCCCGCCGATTTGTGACTTCCGCTTTAGGCCAAAATGGTGGACACATTTGCCGATCACTACCTAGAGGATCACTATATACGTAATAGCGTAGCGAAAGCCCGCCCTCTATGTCAAACTCACACTCTAAACAAGTCACACGTATCCAAGCATGCACTCACCTTTCAGCAATTCAACACATTTCAGAGTAGTTCCTGAGTTGGACGTTGTTCATGAGCAGAGGCCGCTACATTCAGTCATCAAATTATGGGTCGGTAACACAGTTGGGTGGCGACACGAAAATCCATAAGGTGATAGGTCTATCCTATACCTCGTCTGTGCCGGCACTGTGTCGTAACGGAACTGAGAAGTGTGCCCAGACTTTAAGATGTCTCAATAAGAGAATGGAGTTTATGATGAACCACCACAAAAGCCGGATTTTTCTTCGCTTCTTCTCCTCCTTTTACTCCTGTTGCGTTTGGCTTTCCATTTTACTTTCTTGTGTAAGACCCTCTATTATGCCCACTGTCGATCAAATAGAGATCAACAGTGTCGATATCCGTCAATCGACTACAACCAGTGGTGGGTTTATGTACTACGTTCCATCGAATTTACTACGTGATACGCGTAAAAATGTATTTTTTTTACGTAATATCATGGATTCTGAAGAAATTGATAAACCTTTACCAGATTATTTATTTGAATGTACCATTCCATTTAGTATTATTGAATCTGACCACTTTAGGAACTTCATTCATAAATTGAATCCAGCTTATAAAATTTCAACTCGAACAACATTGTCGAATAATTTACATAACGCAAAATTTCAAGATTACAACCAATTTGGATTACATTCAAAAATGCAGTTTTACTTTTAGATGGTTGGAAAAATTCATCATCCAACAATAAGTATGTTGTTGCAATTTTGAATTTAATGAATACGATATGTCCATGCAGGTTATGCCATTTCACAGTCTGCAAAGTTTTTTCAAACAATATGATTTTATACAGTAAAATACATGAACGTAATACAGTTGAGCTATTTACTACGTCTTATTCTTCACGTAGAGAATTTACTTTTCTACGTTAGGTAAAATACGGACCCACCACTGACTACAACACAGACCCCGGACCTTATGGACAGTGCATAAGCTAGACTTATGGACGCGGGGTGCCCACTTTTCGAGCACCGTTCCCAACGTTGCAGACATTTTTCCGTTCGTTCCCAACGGTACAGACCTTTTTCCGTGCGTTCCCAACGGTGCAGACCTTTTTCCGTGTAACACCAATAAATTGGCCAGATTTTCCTGACGAAAATGAGTCCAAACTATACCAAACTCGGAGTATATTTAAATATACGGAATGTAAAATTGATTCGAATTGATAAAAATAGTCTGAATCAGGTCGTCTTTGGATTCATTTTTGTAGAAAAAATCTCGCCTATTCATTAATAATATTCTGAGAAATATCTAACAGAAAGTATAGAAACTAAAATCTTCATTAACAGATGATTCATCGCGGGCTGAACTGCGGAACGAGTAAAGGTCGTTGACACGGCAAATTACAAATGCTCCCGTTACTTTCCAGAGAATCTCGACGCGAAAACACGTCCACGCCAGTCGAAGCGTTAATACCAACCGATAGACCGAAGGGAACAGAGTTTATTCATTTTACGTAATATGTAGTAATGCCATGCTTTGAACCACGTGATCGGACTTGAGTCGTTTATAGCTGGGGGATGCGTGGGTTACTGTTATTACCGTCCTGACCCGTATGTGGGTCAAGTGACTGCGAATGTGTTAATATTGTTTTACAATTATTTATTATTTACATTGACATGAACTAACATGAACGTTTGTACAGATAAATATCGATTTCATCTATATTAAATAACTCATCGAACGCTATTTAAATTGTTTAATCACGCGCTACAAGTAGAATCGCGGTTGGATACAATCGATCGACAGGAGCGCTTTTCAAAAGAGATCTTTAATAATATAATTTCGTGTAAACATCTTTGCATCTTACCACTCGTCTGTTAACGTTTAAAAGTTTTTCAGAAACTTAATGTAAGCTAAACTAAATAAGTTAAAGAGAAACTTAGTTTTCAATCCATTCTGACGCAGATGAAACAATTTCTACATATTACTTTTTGACGATGTTCCCCGAATACATATAATTATGTTGCAAACTAAATATTGTTAAATACGGCCTTACCTTACATGTACAAATAAATTATTCTGCTTAACTGCCACGAGAGCCGAATACTTTAATGCATGTAGAAAAAGTTACCTTAAAAAATCGACCTCGAAATAAATATTAACAGTCGATAAAATAGTTTCATACTTATTTATTCAAGAAACAAAGGAGAAAGTTCGCGATACAATTACATTTTCATTTAATTCGAACAGCGAACATTAACCGAGTTCGCCATCCGAACAGTCAAACTTAATTCTGTATATAATTGTTACATTTATATACGCGTTATATGAAAATAACGGTAACATTACATTCCTACTTGGGAGAATGAAAATACAGGCGAAAAGCAACGGATCAGGGGAAAGAATAAACTCATTTAATACTTTTAAAGGAAAATTTATTATCATAAAACTCGATGAAAAACCCTTTCACGATCAGTTATTTAGTTTTGAATAACAATTGTTCCTGTCATTTTTGCACGTAATAATCGCTTAAGCCATCATAAAGCTTTAGAAGAACAAAATTATTTACGTTGTTTTTTTTTTTAAACCAAGGATAACCGCAGAATGAGGAGGAAAAAACTGAACATGATCACGAACGATTAAAGAACAATAAAATAATAGCCTAATATAAGATGTTTACTCTTTCTTAGAAGCCACAGCCTGTTTGGCCTGATGAGCCTGCAATACAGCTACGGCCTCTTCAACCTTGGCTTTCAGCGATTCGTTATGCTCGAGCATGTGCAGGAGCTCTGAGTTGTCTATCTCCAGCAACATCCCGGTGATCTTCCCAGTTAGTTGCGGATACATACACTGAATCAACGGGAAGAGACGCTCTCCTAACATTTGTTTCTGCTCTTGTGGTTGAGCAGCTGCTAGCATCGTGGCGGTCAGTGGTTCCTGGCCTTGAATGTGAACAGCTTGCTGAACAGGAGTCGGAGCAGGGATTGCCATTGCCTGCGGTGGATTACGCATGTTTGAAGTGTATTTGTAATTTGACGGACGGTTTTGAGCTGACACTCCTCCCACCGCTGGGCCAGCCATCGAGCGATTCTGCATGTTTGCACCACCCACGGCTTGTTGACCTGCGAAAGAACAGTGTTAACAAAAGAATTCGCGCGAGCAATAATTTAAGGCAGTCAACAGAATTATTCTTCATTACCTGTGATAGGTCTAGCGGATAGGGCGCTTCGCATAGCACCGGCTTGAGCAGCAGGAGCACGCGGCGCAGCTCTGAACGGACCTTGCATCGTGGCGAAGCCGGAGCTTCCGGTTTGTGCATTGGGTCGTACTTGATTCGGTTGCGTCGGCCAGCGCGGTGTTGTACGTATCTGTGCCATCTGCGGTCCGTATAGTCTCTGCGGCTGAGGGATAGTGGGAACGAAATAATTTCCAACGCCGCTAGGTTGGAATATTTGGCCCATTTGCTGCATTCGCAAGTTCGCTATGCGCTGCATGTATTGAGAAGCAAGATGCGCTTTACGATCTTCCTTACGCTGGGCCAGAGCAACGTACAACGGTTTGGTAACTATTATACGGCCGTTCATCTCTGTCACAGCTTTGGTGGCCTCCTCGGGGGTCGAGAAGCAGACGAATCCAAAGCCTTTGCTGCGCCCCTCTTCCATCATTACCTTCGCAGACGTGATTGTTCCGAATGGTGCAAACTCCTTGCGCAATCGCTCGTCATCTATACTGTCGTCCAGATTCTTTACATAAAGATTTACACCTTGGTAACGATTTAAACGCTCGAACTTCAGCTGCTCGAACTTTCTCTTCAGCTCTTGCTGGCGCTCCGTCTTCTTCTGCGCCCGTCCGACGTACATACACTTTCCCTCAGCAACCTCTTTTCCATTTAATTCCATTACCGCTTGTTCAGCAGCGTCGGTATCCTCGAAAGCTACAAAACCAAAACCCCGTGGCTTTCCGTCATCTTTAATCATTACTTTGTGACTGGTGATGGTCCCATATACTTCAAACATCTCTTTAAGTTTGTCGTCTGTCATATCTTCCCCAAAGTTCTTCACGTAAACGTTTGTGAAGAGTTTGGCCTTCTCTCCCAATTCCTTTTCACGCTCTTTGCGGGGTATAAATTTACCGACGTACACCTAAACGTTGTTAAACGTACGATATAGTGAAATCATGCTTCGTGCGGGGTGAGAATTTTCATCGTGCCGACGGGAGGTCGAATAATTACCTTCTTTCCATTTAGCAACATGCCATTGACTTTATCAATAGATTTATTCGCCGCCTCTTCGGTTTCGAAATGAACAAAACCATAACCTTTAGAAACACCGTATTCGTCTTGAGCCACTTTGCAACTAAGTATGTTACCGAAAGCAGAGAACGTGTCGTACATTGCTTTATTGTCTATGTTTTTATCTAGATTCTTTATGAATACATTTCCAACGCCTGATTTTCGAAGTGAGGGATCACGTTGAGACCACATAATACGAATAGGCCGCCCCTTTATCATATCAAAGTTCATGGTATCCAATGCACGTTCGGCTGAAATGAACCAGAATGAAAATCGCATCGCATTGTTAACACATTGGCTGGCCTACCCCGACATTCGCTGTTCTTTTCCCATGTGCCAATGAGTAAGTTACAAAAGAAAATAAGACGCAGTGTGGCGTGGCAGCCAACGTGTTAATTGTATCATTAAAAAAAAAAACTGATAACAGCAGCGACGTCACCTGTCCTCGCATGTGTTCTAAATAATGATATACATTCTATTATCTAAAAAAAAAAGCATATCTGCTCGAAATAAAAGCGAATCGTTACTTCTATTATCAATGTTATCTTCGCGTGATTTTCAGATTAGATATGTACTTCGTACCCGTTCTTAATTTATTGATATCCTTCTAGCAGAAAAAGGGAGTTAAAACAAATTTGCATCTTCTCCGCGAGAATTATTGCATGGAAATTAACGGTCGCGCGTAATACGCAATAGATTGCGTTCCATATTGGAAATCTATAAAATAATTGATCAATTGTCTTGCCGCGTTTACGTCGGGCAAATTGGAGATTCGGTGAGGCGATTTATCCTGCAACATGGTCATTGCATATGGTCTGTGAAATGAAAGAATGAAAGAGCATGACTCAACCGTCAACCACTACGTATTCTACTTTGTCCGACGTAGATTCCAATATGGTGGCATCGTACGATGCGAAACACGTGTCAAGCGCAGTCAGCCGATGCAGCTAAGGATAAGCTTTAAGATGGGCCTTAGGTATCTAGGTCATAGGCATATCGAAATAAATAGCCGACACACTCACCGTCAGCAGGTTGCTGAAAGTTGACATAAGCATAACCGAGCGAGTGCCGCGTGATCATATCACGACAGACGCGTATCGAGAGTACAGGCCCAGCCGATGAAAACTTCTCAAAAAGCATCGCCTCGGTGATGTCGGTATGCAGATCACCCACGTAAAGTGAGGCCATAGGGTAGTTCGGAGCTCCCGGATTCATTTTTGCAGTGTTCCAACGTCGTGCAGCTTTCTCAGGTTGATAATTCTCTGGTTTTTCTTATCTCCCGTACCTTCAATATGGCTTGCGCTCTTCCGGCCACGTTGCTCTTCGTTACGCGATGATTACTATTTTTTTCCACACTTTACTTATGTTTCGCGGTTTTCAGCTACGGTTTTACGATTTTTTTGTTTGTGTTTTTGAAATTTTTATATTTTTTTTGGTTTTTTTTTTATAGAAGAGTTATTTCACGAATGGAAGTGGGTTGTGTGACCTATTTTAAGGAAAAAGGAGACACAACCACACGTGAACACAACTCTACTCTTAATGAGGAAGAGGCATTGAAAGTAGTTCCCTCCGTACTTATATACCAACCGTCCGACGCACTCGTCGCCCGAGAAGTAGTCCCTCTTCTGGATCGCAGCGCCGTCTGCAACCGGTGTCTGGGGTATTTTTGTAACAGCCCTGGAACGAGGCATAATTTTACGAATTCCTGCAGAAAATTCAACGCTTCTGTTACTCAAATTGCACGTTTGGGACGGACGTAATAAAGTTTACGTAAAGCAACGTTAATAACTCCAAATTGTAGGCGTTAACGTTGACACCGCATGGTTATCCTAGGGACATTTTTCAAGCTAACGCATGACATGCATTTTGCCTAGTGTATTTGCGAATGCATCGTGCAATAATAAATAAATCTTTCGTCAGCAGATAAGATTTAAGGCATAGTTCACATGTAAACGATTGCGCTGTTAACTTTTCTCACAATTCGCGCATTATTTTACGCTTTAAATACGAATACGATTTCTTCACTATATCGAAACAATTGACGGCAGAATCGTGGACTAGGGATAACATGGAGTTAATATATTGACCTCGATAGCTATATATTATCGAATCAAGGTTAGGAAAAGTTACTAGAAAAGGGCAGGTAGCACATTCGGAGAACGTTTGAAAATTTGGGTATTAGGTGCATAAGAAACGTAACGCAAGAATGGCGATGCTGCAACGTATATTTCGTAAGTAAATGTTTAGTCTGCTCGACTTTACGGTTGAAATATATACGGATTATATTCTTATGTAATTGCATCATGTATTCTGCACTTTGCAGCAAAATCTCTGCAGGAGTGGGCATACAATCTGTCTGGATTTAACCAGTACGGTATGACAAATTTATATACTATTGGAATAAGAATCCTTTTTCAAATTTCTCTACTATTGTGATGTATACTCGTCATTTTTATCATTTACTGTTGGTATACTTTTCCTGGTATATGCTGTATAATATTCTGCTTTAAAATGCAATGTTCCTTTGAGGATCAGTAGAATCGTTTAGAATTATGTAACGAGTCTTTAATCTCCTGTAAATTTAGGCTTATTCCGGGACGATCTTGTATATGAAACTGAAGATGTAGAGGAAGCGCTAAGGCGACTACCAGCGCACATAATCGACGAACGCAATTTCCGTCTGATCAGAGCTATGCAGTTGGATTGCCAAAAGAGGGTTTTGCCAAAAGAACAGTGGACTAAACTGTCAGAGGTACACGCAATATGAATAATTGCAAAAACTTGTGTTATCAATGTTTTACTTACACAGTTCTTTTTATTAAATAGGATGTAATGTACCTGCAACCGTATTTAAAAGAAGTACTGAAGGAGAAACGAGAAAGAGAAGAGTGGATCGCAAGCCATTAACTAGAATAATTTATTCTGTAGTAGATGTAAAACTTATCTCTGTCTAGTTTAAAATCTAAAAACCATTGGCTTGTATATATGATATTAACTATTAAATAGATTTTACTTATTGCTCAACTAAACCGTGCTGTTGTCGGTTGTATAATACTTCAATATTCCTGCACAAAATCCCATACTATTTTTGGAACATTCCCACATCATTCGGAGACCATTTTAAGACAATTTATTGAACCATTCAAATACCAGTCTATAATCAATCTTCCTCCATTTCTATAACGCTCTTATACCATTCTCACACTACTCCCATGGAATTTCAACAATTCTCGCGCCCCTGTTACACCATTTTCACACTCGAAATAAAGTTGCAAATGGTAAATTTTTCAACAATGTTGCAAATGGAATTTCGGTGTTCGGGAAGTGAAATTTCCTTTTTGCCTCTTTTCCGGTTTTGCAACTTCGTACGTTTCTGCAAGTACACTTACAGCCACTTACACTTCACACTTTAAACTTACGCTACCTACAATTTTCACACGTACACTACACTCTTCACAGTTCACACTAATTCAAGAATTAGTCTCCTTACGATCGTGCACAATGCGATGCGCATTCGGGTAAGCTATTTAGCGCCCCGCGATAATGTAACAAAGTTGCAAACGCCAAAATTGTCAACAATGTTGCAAATAGAATTTCGGAGCTGGCGAACCAAAACTCTGCTTTGCAACTTTGTTGCATCTCGGAGAGAAGCCGCGCTTCACATGCAACTTCGTTACAGCTGAAAATCTGCCGCATGCGGGCGCGAACAAGTGTTTTTGAACCATTGCGCCCTGCAACAAAGTTGCCAACCGAAATTTGGCTTGCCGCTGAGATGTAACAAAATTGAAAACCAGGGTTTCGTTCTCGAACCCCGAAATTCCGTTTGCAACATTGTTCAAATCTTGACGTTTGCAACTTTGTGGGATTTTTTTACGTTTGCAACTTCGTTGTGTTTCCGGGGGAGCGCTGAATAACTGATCGAAAGACGACCAAGTTGCGAGAAGTTAATGAGTATTGTGAAGTGTGATGTGTGAACTGCAGAGTGTGTCATGGTGTGAGTGTAAATTTTGAGGCGTGAAGTGTAAACGGTGTAAACTGTGAATTGTGAGCCGCGAAGTATGGCGAAGTACGAAGTGTGATGTGTGCACTGTGAAGTGTGACCTATACGGTGAGAATTGTGTGCCGTGGACGTGTGGAATGACAGGCGTGATGTGTGGACTGTGAACAGCAAAGTATGAACAGTGAAGTGGGAAGTGTGTATGTACAGTGAAGTGTGACCTATACGGTGGGAACTGTGTACCTTGAAGTGTGGAATGAGAGGCGTGAAGTGTGAATAATTGTCAACCGTGAAGTGCTACACTGTGAAGGGTGAATTGTAGACTACGATGTGTGTCGTGAAGTGGGCATGCTGTAGAGAATTGCAATAATGTTGCAAACCGATGTTTGCTGTTTTACGGGATTCCCACAATATTACAAATCGAGTTTTGACATGTTCCACGTTTGTAAATTGTTACACATCACAGTGGTGGATACAGAGGGGCGAGGGGGGGCGTGCCCCTCCCCCTCAAGGGAGAAATACTTATTTTAACTTAGTAATATAAGAAAAAATATAATAAATTGATACCAACAAAAGAAAACACTTTCATGTAGCAGGAAAATATCGGAAATGTTCCGTGGTTCATTTGTCAGACCTACGCCCCCGCCCCCACCTCAAGAAAATCTTGGATTCGGCTCTGCCTGCCCCCCCTTCCGAAAATCCCAAATCCGCCCCTGACACACGGATTGTTGCACTTTCAGGGTTTACATTAATATTGCAACTCCGGTTTAGTCACCTTATCAGGGTATAGAAAGTTACAGTGTTGAAGTGTAAAGGAAATTTATAAACAATATGAACGGAGAATGTAGCAAATGTAAGGAAATTTAGAGAAAATTTGTGTGGTATAAAAAATGTGTGAAAAATGAACATTATGAAAAAAGTGTGTAGGATATATGAGAAAAATGAGGAATATGTAGGGTGTATAGTCAAATATAAATATGTTGAATGTTTAAAAAATATAATGTACAGGTAGGTCTCGATTAGTATCTACAAAAGCAATTTTTCACATTTTCATTACAGGCTCAGATAAAAAAGTTGTAAAAAGCGACCTTTACTATTTTCTTCGCTATTCCGACCAATTGCAATTTTGTCAAAATAACGAAAACACGTTATTTGGTAAACTAATCCTTCTACCTTCTAAAAAAAAACTCAAGCCGTTTGGTCCAATTTTAAAAAAGTTATTCTGTTTTAAAGGGTGTACGTAAGTATATGGCCGCCACTGCATTATACAGAACATGATACATATATATAGAATGTCTGGAAACGTGGTATATGTAAAGCCTGTGGGATTGTTGTACGTATTATTTACACGATACACGTACGACATCCAAAATATATAAAGAATGAAAGACACGCTATCCATTACATCACTCTTTATTCGTCATTTCGTCAACCCCGTAAAAGGGGGACCGACAGCCGGCCAGAATCCACTGGACTCCACGCGCTTTCCCACTTCCCTTTTGCCCCGTCAGTTTTATTCGCGACGACGTGGTTCATATTTAAATCTGGCCACTTCGTTTAACTCCATATGTAGGAGCCGGCACGCAATTATAACTCATTTAACACCCCTTATGCAATGGCATTCATCATATCCCCCCCGCGACGATCCGCCGCGCGGTTATTGCGTAATACATTGCGAGTAAACCTGATGACATTAAAGAGAAATCCGTGCGGAGGCAGAGCGTAGGGGGTGCCAATCGATTGTTCATCGATTCGCAGATAAAACACGTCAGATTTCTGCCGCAGTAAACCATTTTTGTACCGTACACGTATAACAGAGTTTCGCGGGCAAATGGCGGATCAATATCTCACCCCCACGCGGATCTGAGCGGCATCCCCGGTCGCCGAACACACACGTAAAGCGATTTAAGTTTCGTGAGTGAAAAAATCTATCGTCACACTTTCCTAGTCACCCACCCTAATGGTTGTCTAATTATTTACCCGTGCCATCGAGCCGTTCAATGCCTAACTTCCGCACGGTGCTTGAAAGAAAACTGTTGAAGTGCAAATCACACGGAGAATCGTACAAAGAATGATGCAGAAAGTGGTAATGAGAGATTAGCAAGCTTTAAGAATTTCGTCGTCTATAAATTGTTGATTAACACGCTTGAAAGCTTTGCTCATTCCAGTCATTCCTTCCCTTCGTACGGCTCGTAATACTGTATTTAGTTTGCATGTCGTCGTGTGCCGTATTCATTCGCAGGGGGCTCGATTCGTCACTCGCTATCGTGCAAGTAAAATAGGGGAAGGTGCCTTCGTTTTAGAAGTCACTTGTATCGCGAACGTGAATTTTAATCGGCACACGTAGCGTCGCGACGGAAAAGTGAAAGGGTCGCAGCCCTGCCGGATCGGGCGTGAGAAAACTCGGTCTAACAATTCAATCTCCGTTCGCGATTGTCCAGGTATCTCGTTCCTTAAACTCGTTTCTAAGACGATAACGATGTCCGTGCGAAGGTAATTATTGAACGAAGCCAAGTCGCATTGCTTTCAAGAATTCTCACACCCTGATACTTACGCGAATTCGGATTCGAGGGGGCATATGCGTAATTTGTAAAACGTACGCGCTTTGGTTAATTACAGATGCCGGGGAAACAGCGATCAGCGTGTTTCCAGACAAGGAGAACGCTGACAATGAGTCACTATAAAATCGAACACAATATTTTATACCCGATACAAGCCGAAATATTTAAGGCGGTGTTTAAACAGTAACTCTATCGATGCTGATCAGCGTTTTGATAACAGTACGCTATTGTATCACAGAACATAATGCTAAATATATCAGGTGCTACGCCAAAATACTACCTCCGTTACATGTACAAAGTTACGAAATTGAATGTATTAGAAGTAAAATAAAGATATAGATTATATATACACACGTACACAATATACGAGATTAAGCGTAAATGGAGAAATATATTCTGATGTATAAGTATTTATATGTGAACGCGTAGCAGATTAAACCGGAAGTTCTTCCTTGATGCATGTCCACGAGTGTTTAGCGATGCGTTACTGGCAAACGATATGGCACCGGGACATTTGATAACATTGATCTTCTGACGAATGCCCGAAAGCAAAAGGCGCGCCGATAGCTCAAAAAGAACGAGTATTAACTAAGCGAAGATGAATATACCGTACGATGAGAACTTGGTATGGATAGTGGTGGTGGGGTTCTTAGTGGCCTTTGTTCTGGCATTTGGAATAGGAGCTAACGATGTTGCGAACAGCTTTGGGACGAGCGTCGGTGCTGGTGTACTTACGATATTTCAAGCTTGTATCTTGGCAACTATATTCGAAATCGCTGGGGCTGTACTCATCGGCTATAAGGTATTTCACGACCGACGCAGCTTATAAATCACATTTCACGTGTTGTAAGTCCCTAAGTGTGTTAATTAATGTTCCCCCGCAGGTCTCCGATACAATGAGGAAAGGAATACTGGATGTTACATTATACGAAGGCCATGAAAAAGAATTAATGGTAGGAGCGTTGTCTAGTTTGGCTGGATCTGGTATCTGGCTTTTATTAGCAACGGCATTGCGATTACCTATTTCTGGAACACATTCCATTGTTGGTGCTACAGTTGGCTTTTCACTAGTCTGCAGAGGTACCGCAGGGGTCAGTGAAATTATTGTCGCGCGCGACACGCGTACACGTTATCTCGCAATGTAACGAAACTATCTTTTGCAGGTGAAATGGGTAGCTCTTGCGAATATAGCGGCGTCTTGGTTCGCTAGTCCTGTACTTAGTGGATTTGTATCAGGTGCTATATTTTGCCTTCTAAGGAAATCCATACTCCAATCTAGTAAACCCCTAGAGCAAGGTCTCCATATTCTACCGTTAGCGTATGGTCTCACTGTTGCTATTAACGTTATTTCAGTTGCACACGACGGACCTAAGCGTAAATAAACTCTGTACTAGTATTCCGATACATCGCCGCAACGAGCCGAACGTTAATAATGTATCTTCCGCGTCTGCTTTCAGTTTTGATGCTGGACAGAGTGCCATGGTGGGGTAGCGCGCTTGCCGCGATAGGTTTCGGTTTGGTCTCGGCTATCATCGTGTATTTCTTTGTCGTGCCGTGGCAGAAAAAGAGGATACTACTTGCCCTGAGTAGCGGCGAGAAAGCGACAACAAAGTTCGGTACCTGTGATAAAAAAGAAACTACAGCATTATCTGTTATTTCAGAAGCCCCGTGTAGTAGTAGCAGTAGTAGCAACGGCAACACGAAAGAAGCGGCGCCAAAGTTACGCGGCAACAGTAGCGCGAGCCCTCTGTTAATGGTGGCGGCATCAGAGACCGAGGGTGTTCAGGTTGAAACTGAGAGGAAGCACGAGGAGCTGCCAGAGATATCGAGACTGTTCGCATTTCTACAAGTGCTGACCGCGGCATTTGGCAGCTTCGCGCATGGTGGTAATGATGTCAGCAACGCGATTGGGCCGCTCATCGCGCTTTGGGCTGTGTACGCCGAGGGATCGGCTAAACAGGAAGCAGAAACTCCGATGCTTATATTGCTGTATGGTGGTCTGGGAATATCGACTGGTCTTTGGGTGTGGGGCCGTAGAGTTATACAAACTTTAGGGCAAGACTTAGCACGCATTACGCCAACAACTGGATTTACTATAGAGGTACATAAGTTTTGCAAACTATAAAGTCATAAAATTTTCGGAAGAATCGTAGTTTCTCTAAATATCATATTACTAAAAGTATGCTTCTTATGCAATGAATATGGGTCGCAGGTAGGAGCAGCGGTGACAGTTTTGTTGGCAAGTAAAGCTGGTTTACCCGTGTCGACGACACATTGCAAGGTGGGATCAGTTGTCTGCGTGGGGTGGGCCTCACGCGGCGGTGAGGGAGTTTCGTGGAAATTGTTTCGTAATATTGCATTCGCATGGTTAATCACTGTACCGGTAGCTGGCTGCTTGTCTGCGGGATGTATGGCTATTTTCAAAGAAATAATGAATTTTTGATTCCACTGTCAGGGCGATTAATAACACATCTTAGTGAAAAGCCATCCAATGCTACTGTTGTCAATAATTTGTGCAGAAATAAATGATCAAATATAATTTCAACTATTTGTTCTTTACCTATGAACGATAAAAACTAAATTCTGAATTAACCACCATTTTTTTTTTTCTTTAAATACAATCAGTTGTTACATCAATACATACCAGTGTTGTTATAGAAACGGGTTCAAACAGATTCTTTGACGGTTAGATGGCTTAAGTAACGCTCCACGGAAGTGTCTTCTGATAACACATTTTATTAAGCACTGTACTTTTGTAATTCAATATGGAAGACCTACCGCTTCTACCAGGCTATACATTTCATGATCCAAGTGTAAGTTAAAGATACAACCGAGTTATTTCATTCTCTTAATAAAACTACAGAAGAATTTTTTATTTGAAGATCAAAGATTATAGACTGTTGCAAAAATTTCATTTTTTAAACGGCTACCGCGTATTACGCGATAGTGACGCTGGGATCGGAGGAAGGCCAATAGATGCTGCGTCTACTGCATATCTAAAACAAGAGGAGATTGTACAGTAAGTAACGAGTAATTAATATAAACACGTGTATATGCAAATTCCACTTTGCAAAGATTCAATTCTACCGAGTAATTGATTTGTTACTCCGCATACTACGTTCAATGTGAGAAAATTAACAACAATGTTCATACCAAACGCCAGATATGATCCATCGTTAACATACGGCCGTGCGAAGCAATTCGTGTACAGTCAATTTATTCCGCATTATGCGTTATTCGCGCAGAAGTGCCTCTGCTTCAAAGCGTTCTTCCGCCAAGGAGTGTTTAACTCCCCAGTTGAACACTTCCGGATACGCCACGTGAACATAATATACTTCTTGGAGGATGATACTGTATCCGTGATGGAGCCTCCAGTTGACAATGCCGGCTTCATGCAAGGGAAGCTCGTTTCACGTGGCAAAATTGTAAAAAACGTGAACGGCGATTTGATACACTGGAAGGATTTTAATGTTGGCATTGACGTATGTACGTTTCATAAGTAACTTCATCACAATTCTCTGCTGCTATATATATATGTCCCCCAGCAAAGGTATATGTATCATTTCATTTCAGAAGCATACTGTCGCATCGGAAAGCAAGTTGACACTCTTTAAAATCGCATAATTTTTTTAAAATTGGTCCAAACCACTTGAGTTTTTTTTTAGATACTAGCGGAATTAGTTTTCTAGGTGACGTGTTTCGTCGTTTTGAAAAAAAATATACTTGGTCGGAATAGCAAAAAAAATAGTAAAGGTCGTTTTTTAAACTTTTTTTTGTGAGCCTGTAATGAAAATTCAAAAAACCCGTTTGTAGATTGAAGTAAGTTGCATACATGCTGAAAATTTCATCTAAATTGGTTAACATTCCTCTGAGGTACACACGTTTAAAGATCGCAGAATAAGGTCGAAAATTGCTGATTTCGGGAATTTCGCGATTTTCGCCCTTATTCTGCGATCTTTAAACATTTATAGCTCAGAGCAACGTTAACCGATTTAGATGAAATTTTCAGCATGCATACAACTTACTTCAATCTACAAACGGGTTTTTTGAATTTTCATTACAGGCTCACAAAAAAAAGTTTAATAAACTATTTCTTTTTTGCTATTCCGACCAAGTGCATTTTTTTTCAATTTTAAAAAAGTTATGCGATTTTAAAGAGTGTCAACTTACTTTCCGATGCGACTGTATATACCTAAAATAATTTCACAACCGCTTGGTCCCGTGAATTTGTTATTATCAGACATTGTTAATTGCAGGTATTTACGGTGTAGTTTATCATATTATCGACTGCGACCTATTTACCAGAGAGTTTCTAAACAGCCAAGGCATAGACGTCGGAGATAAGGAGCAGCCTCCTGTAGATCCTTACACAGCCCTTCGCTCGTCCATGAAGAGCACACCGACGTGTATCACACAGGTCCCGGACGACGCTAGGCGCCGGTTCTTAGAGTACGATCAAATGACATTGACGTTCACCGCCACGTGGAACGAAGACGTTTACAAAATACTGTACTTCTTGACGGACGACGCGATGGCCGTCTGCGAGATTCAGAAGCCTAACTCCGGAAAGGATCCATCGCCGCTGCTGTTGAAGCGCATGAAAGTGCCGAAGGACTGGAAGAATTTGCCGTCCACTTATCCGGCGGTGTACATGGAGTGGGGTGACCCGGAGATAGTCGAATATTACACGCCCAAAGACTTTCTAGTGAGTCTACAAACAAATGAACTATATTCCCGATCCTGGTCGAGTTTATATTCCTGTATCATGGTTGTTCCCTCGTTGCAGATAGGCGGTACAGTATTTATATTCAGTCGGCGATTCTTTTTGCACGACTGCGATTCCTTCACGCGAAATTATTACTCGAATATGCTGGGGATAACGCAGCCAGAGGGGATCCCACTGCCAATGAAGGAATCGAGACCGCTACCGGAATATATACCACCGCCTCACATAATGGTCGGCTCGCCGGAGGATACCTACGCCTCCTGCTTATCCTTCGTTCTAAAACCGCCGAAGAAGGACGTGGTTCGGCAGCTGCTCAATTTCCCGAAGAAGCTGCGCTACTTGATGCGGATGGACGCGGTGCACCCCGAGGACAAGGAGCGCGACTTCATTCTTGAATATAACTTAAGCGAGGGCACGATTTCGATTAGCGAGCTAGAGAAACGCAACTCGGGGCGTATGGAGGGCCCCTTTCTGAAGGCGACGCTGGTGCCGAAACCGAACACTGGGAGAGATAACCCACAGTATTACACACCTCAGGACTTCTTCATTGGCGCGAGGATTAATATTTTCAATCATTACTTCATTATAACTAGCGCCGACCTCTTCGTGTACCGTTACGTGGAGGCGAATCCTGAAAAGTTCGCGCGGGAGGTGCGGGACAATATACGTAATTACTTCGCTAAAGAGAATCTGCTTGGCGCCGATATAGGAGTCGCGGCGGGTAAGCTAGTAGCCGCGGAAGAAGCGGAATCGCACGCAGTTAAGCCTGCTGAAGCAAGCATCGGCCACGATTCCCGGGAAGCTGAATGTTTGAGGGATTATGAGGCCCAAGCTAGACGTAAATATGAAGGGGAACACGGGGAACTGAGGCCGCGCTCACCACCACCTGAAGAACTATGCCCAGGTATAGCAGTAAGAAATAGTCCTGGGAACTTCAAGTCAGCTTTGCTTAACATTCAGCCAATCAGTCATGATTCTCGAACTAAGGCACAACAGCCAAAAAAGGATGTAAAAAAGGAGGTAAAATGGAAAGATCAAGTAAACGATAGCGGAGATCCATGATTTCCAATTGGTAATCACGTTTAACAGAATATTTCTCCGACGAAGTTGTAGATATACATCGATTCCTGCTGCCATTCAAAATTAATCTCTTTCAATTACACAGTCTCTTTGAAAGGTAAATTAATGTCACAAGAATATCAAACGCAATTACCACTTAGCATTATGCATTGTTAGTCGAAGAGTACAGATCTAAATTAAACGTAGTAATTCATACTGTCTAGAAAATTAACTCTCTGTATATTAATTGCTACTCTTCTCGCGGTTAAACTTCAATATTAAATTCGTAGTTTGATTCAACATTTAATCAAACATGATTATACAATGTCAATACTAAACAGTGTAGTACATTACGAGTATACCATTCGTATGTCTGCATATTATAATACAATGATAATATACAGATATGCAGCTCGTATACTTACAGCGTATATCGTGTCAATCATAAAATAAATGTTCAGACAAATCTCTGGAATCCAAACGTTATTTTAAACAGAAAACTCTAAAATATGATTGCGGGGAGTAATTATTATTTAATCGGGTAGTGACTTGTGGTAAAACAGTAATTAGTAAGTTACTTAATGAAGCTTTTGAACAACCGAAGCACAGAAATTTAATAGAGCTTATACGATCAGTCGAACGGTATTAGATGCCCACTTCCTGAACAATTTAAACCGTGTCAAACTACAAATAAGTTGCAGCGATTCGAAGACATCAGCACTAAATTTTCAACGTTGATATATTACTTTAATCAATGATGCATCCATTTCTGCAACACTCACGATACAGAAACAAGAAAAGACTTCTCTACTGCGCACCTCGGGTTCTCTCTCTCTTGTTACCCACTAAATTGTGTACGCGCAAGTAATTTATCATAATTGGCATGCCTTTGTTAAAAAATCTGCATCGCATCGCCGTTAATTCATTAGTTGTTTGTACAATTCTTCAATGAACCCAAAATCTCACATTGCCGTTTCACGATCGTCTTTTATAAAATCTGATCGATTTACTAAAATACTGCTGTTTTGCAATAAAATATGATTTCACGTTTATAAAACTTAAGAAACAATTCTCATTGTTTTATTATTTGCTTTATAATTCTCTAGAAATTAATCACTATATGTAACTATGCGTACATATAACTACCACAGAAGTAATGAAAATCTAAGGCGAAATCTATCGACTTCCATGTTTTAATCCGCTAAATTCGCATTAGATAAGCAGCTTCCTTTCGTTACATTAATGTTCGATCTCCTACGTATGATTTGTGAAAAAAAATTTATGCTTAGTGGTATTACTGGTAAAGGATCGTTTTAAAAGGAGCATGTTAAAGTGTAAATACTTTTGTAACGATCTGTGAAAACGTGGGATAATTTTCTATTTCAGTAAAAACAACTCGAAACTTGTAAAATAATGAAATCATGGCAAAGATGTATCCAACATTAAGAGAGATAGAGAGAGAAAAATAACAGATTTAACAAGAATCACATGTCTCATGAAAATTTTCATCGACAGTACAATGATAATCATTATCACCATATACGTTACTGCAGAGTAACTGTAATACTATATTCTTTTTGTTACATAATAATTTTAGATCGTATTTTTGCAGTTCATGTATAATATAATAATAGGTAATATATATATTTTTTATATATATATATATGTATATATATATAATTTGTAGATATAGAATATGCATAAAATAATCGGTTGACAATAATTTCTATTATTATCCAATGATCAAGCATAATTGTTACAAATAAACTTAAAATGTCGTAATAAGCCCTCGCACCTTTTTTTTTTAACAAAGAAAGGTGAGTCCTTTCAGCCACAGGCACCAGGTTATATGTCCATCAAAGTTTAAAACGGTAATCGATTTAAATGACACTTGCTTATAGTATTGTTCTCGCATAGATTCTTTTTTTTTTCCATTATCAACAAAAGTTTAAGCATTTTACAAGGGTTAGTCCACATATTACAGTTTTTTCTTCTTGTATCATTTTTTTCGTTTCATTTTTTTTTTTAATTTGTACGTTTAAGAAACACCTTTCGATGAATAACACGCAACACCACACTATATGCTTAACTGTCAGCAAGTTTTACTCAATATCCCTTGAAACTGAATTACGTTCCTCTTCGTAGTATTTACGAGTAGATAATATTTATGATGCCGACGCGACGCTAATTATCATACATGTTGATTATTTAACAGAAGGAGATAGTCTCAATGACGAGAGTTCTGTCACAGGAATTAGAAGCCCTTTGTATATCCAAGAAAGCAAAGGTAAGTAGTAAGACGATAATTAGTCGTAGCGTGCTTCCTTTATGTTGATTACTATTATGAATAGTATTATATTTCTGTTGTATCCACCGCTACTGGCGTGTACCTCCCCTACCTCTGCCGCGGCCACCATCCCGTTCCTATAAATAAAGGGTAACAGTAAATACGTTGCTCGCGAAATTCCATTTGGCACGTAACGGTGCCTGAAGATTGTTGCTTACCCTGCGCTGATGATGCAAATGAGATTGCTGAGGGTGGCCCCTCGGTAAATTTGAATGTCCTCTGCTTCTGTTATTAGCAGAATGATGGTGTATAGCGTTCGGCGGCGCTTTCCGCTGATCCTCTTCTGCTTGCTTACGCTCGTAATGTCCAAAATCATCGAAGATGCTGGTCGAGTGCCGATAAGTATGCAGTATACGCAACACTGCCACGCCTTTCGCATGGGGGACTTCCTGCGCATCCCTCGAATTAGTCACTGGCTTATTCTCATTGTTCTCTAGCTTAATGTGACGAAGTTGCACATTGGGAACATCCTTTACGTAAATCCAACGTACGCGAAATTGGCCCTTCCATTTGTCTTGGGACCAAACAGAACTGTTACTGTGATAATCAACAGGCGACACCATCTGTGCCATGCCGCAGAAGTGGCCAGATCCGTTCACAGAGAAGAACAGGTATAAAGGGGCACTGTCACAGCTGGCTTCTCTATACGCCTGATCTAATCTCTTATTACCGTGTTCGGTACTACACCAAATCTCATACTTGATGGATCTATGGATATCATCTTCGGAATAAGATTTAATCACGAAAAACCTAGCTGAGGGAGCAGTTTGATCAAACTCCACAGGGTTATAATCATTTTTCACTTTCAACTCATCTAAAACAGGATGCGATTGTGATTGTGTTATTTGCTGTTGCTTTTGCTGCTGTAACTGTTGCTGCTGCTGCTGCTGCTGTTGTTGCTGCTGCTGGTGCTGCTGCTGCTGTTGGTGCTGTTGTTGTTGCTGCTGCTGCTGCTGTTGCTGGTGTTGCTGCTGCTGCTGATGATGATGATGATGCTGCTGCTGCTGCTGCTGTTGGTGTTGATGTTGGTGTTGCTGTTGCTGTTGCGGGGGCATGTGAATCTGCGGCTGTGGAGGTGACGGAGGCGTTGTAGGTTGTCTATTCCAACATGGTGGAGGAGGAGGAGGTCTCTGTCTTTGAATCAATGGTGGAGGCGCTGGAACTGGGGGTTGCACTTGTGGAGGTGGCAGTGCTGTTGGAGGAGGTGCGGAAGATTTACCTTCACCCCATGTGCCAATATCCATATTATGCTTTCCTGGTACAATAGGTGGCGGTGGCATTCCAGCCTTCTTCTTCATTCCCTGAGAAGATGAAAGCGGGGGAACTGGCTTGGCAGGTTGGCTCGCAACGCTGGCCCATGTTATTTTCCTAGGCTCCTTAGCCTCTAGCTTTATCGGCTGATTAGACGTAGCCTGTTGATCTTGCCGTGGGACCTCGCCACTTCCCAGCGATAAGCTTTGTACACTCTGCTCGATAGCCTTAACTTCCGCATTACTAGGCGTCGGATAATTCTCGTTTCCACGTGGAGCCTGGTAATAATCCTCATAGCGAGTCTTCCTCGGTGTGCCCCAGGCACTAAAATCACCGTTACCATGAAAATAATTGAAAGCAGGCTGACCAAACGTACTGAAACCACCTCCTGCGCTAGCAGAGAACATCCCATCCATGCCATATGCATCGTGACCTATTTGACCTCCATATCCAGAAAGAAACGCGACGGGATCTGTTCCGTTTGACCAAGTACCATCCCCAGCGCCGAATGTCTGATAAGGGAACGAAGTACCTGCATAGTAAGTACTATATGGGTCACCAGTACCGATTGGATAACTTGAATGGTGCGTATTGTTGCCTCCTCTCCACGAATCAAATCCAGTATCTTCTCCACCGGCATGTTCTGTCTGCGGCTGTTGCTGGTGTTCTTTAGGACCATTGCTCACTATCAGAGATGAAATTTTTTACTCATTAATCTATTAAATTCACATGTCCTTACAAAATAATTGAAAATTGCTTCACGAATAATTTTTTATCACGACGGAACGTTGCACGCAGTCAGCTCCTCGAAATTGCCATTTCCATTTACATCAATATTGTTACGTCCTGAGTAAAATGGGTTAAACAAAAGATGAATGGTCTCAAAGGGGGCATACGTCGACTTAAATAAAACCTTTTGGAGTACAGAGAATTGTTCTTTTAATGGACTTGTAACATGTATTCTTGTAATTCTTGTAATTAAACTCTTATAGTTGCATTCAGGAGTAATGCATTTTCTTTTTCTAAATAGCTACAGGAACCAAAGCATGGAAACTTCTGATGGTTGTATTAAATATAGTATGCTTCCGTTTAAAAATTGGCGGATACCTTCGAATCTACGAAATGTTTCTACTTAGAGAAATTTCATTTGATCTCTCGTGTCTCTCTCGATACGATACAACTTTCGTTCAATCCATTCTTCTGTAGATATAATAATACTGATAGAAATGCAGATGATAATTCAATTCTATTGTAACCAAATGTTTATTTTACATATATTACAGAAAGAGTAATTAACTATCGATTATTTTAGCAGCAGTTTCCAAACGTATAACATAGGTACTACCTAAAATACATATCGCTAAGAAACAATGAGAAAAGCATCTTCGATCGAAATAAAAGTGTTAAATTTTCTGTTACTTTCTTAGAATTATTATTACAAACAACATACATTGACGACTTAAGAACACATTGTGCAGAGTACAGTAACATTTTAGACACTGAAATTACTACAAAATTATAAAAAAAAAAAGAGAAAGACAGCATATAACACAGATTTCTTCGGGTTTCTATTCTCCGACTCTAACACTATCGGAAGTTAGACTAAATTAAGTGAACATAATCTTAAATAAAGTAACGCGTTACATTATACAATTTTAATTGCTGCCCAATGTAGATGCGTTGATTAAGAGTAAGAAGCACGCGCCTTTCGAATCTGTACACACGCTCGATTTCATCAACCAGTAATCATACAGAAAACAAGAAGAAAACTAGCTTTATCCTCCTGCGAGATGAAGTTATATTTTTTTCGAAATTCAATTTTATTTTCTCACCAATTTGTACATCTGTTTAGTAAACATTCCTCGAGGCGTTTAAAAATAATCGTAACATACGAGAACGAAGAGAGTTTCGAGGTTGTTCCATACATGTACACATGCCAACACAATTTCATTGATAATTCAAAATATCCCGAATGTACTACGGCATGTCGATAGGTTAATGTACTACGTATACGCGCGTAGTCGTGTGCCTATGTGCATGTGTGTACATAGATATCCGTCAGGACCGCCGATGATAATTGCGTGCGGTTGTTTAAAAAAAAGAATCGCCCGGCAGCTTACCGCGGTATCAGGACATTTCGACAGAATTGCAGACAACGAGCGGGAATTGCAAGCGATTCGTAGCCACGGCGGTTATCAAAATACGCGCACTCGCTGCGACGAGCTTCGCGGCGAGAATCACGCACAGCCTCGCTAATCGTACCGTCCGGGTAAACGTTAAGGCCAAAAACCCGCACGGAGTGCTCGCGGTACTCACCTTGACTGTTGGTTTGTCCTTTCATCCGCTGCATTCCGTTGCATGGAAAAATATAGAAAATTTAGAATGGCTGTCTTCAGTGAAAGGTATCTGCAGAATAGCGGTGTGGTAGCAAGTCAACACACTGACCTGATTTGAAACAGCACCTGCCAATCCAGTTGACATAACCTGTCACACACTCTGCCCTTCACAGACGCCAAATAGACGCCTGTGCCTGAATAAAATAAAGCTTTCAAATGGTACACCGCGATTATATACAACAAGCGTTATACCACTTCGAGTACGCGACAACTTCTTTCCCGAGGAGAAGCCCTCAGCCTTCGTAACACGCAAAAGCCTGAGACCTCCGCGTATTTTCTCGCAATGTCTTTTGCCGCGAGAGTGCCTCAGGAAGTCGTCCCTGCTACACTTCGGAATTGATAAATTTGCACGAAATTCTCGGCTCCGAATAATAACTACGTGACGTGCACTGACCTCTCGTATGTATTAACAGGCCGGCCAACGTGCCCGGCGATAAAGTCCCTATACAATGGGTCCGTCGGAGATTCTCGTCTTTCTCACGGTTTAGTAAAATCGGCGTGAAGTGACATTCTTCTCTGCGGTATTCCCACGCGTGACCGGTAAATTCGTTATCGGACGCCAAGCTACTTTATCGATGCGTAATAGTGCAAAGTATTTGCTACATCCGCTAGTTTCTTACCATTGTCGGCCCGGCGAGAGGGAATCAATGTTGAGTATGGTCGTGCTTAATGGATTTCAGTTCGCACACATTATCCAATGAAGGATTAAATCGTACTGTATGCATATATACAGGGTGGACAACGTAAACTTGATTATCGCAATTATTTCCATTGCTACTGGACAGATTTGATTTTTTTTTTTAAATACTTTGAGTTAGAGGGAAGGATTGCAATACCGGTAAACCGGTTTACCGGTAAATCGCGAGAAATACCCTCAAATCCATGGCTGGATTATTTTGTACAAAAACTAGGTCGCGATCAGGAAACCAAAGTTTAGACAAATTATATTTTTTTGCGTGCTTATTTGTTAAAAAGAATTGTTAAATAAAAAATATTTAATTATGTATGTAAGATAAGATTCTTTTCATTGTCTTCCTGGTGAAGATCCATATTAATAAGTATTATCAATAGTTATACAAATATATCTATTTTCTGTTATATCATTTCATATTTTATGTTCAGAATAGTTTCACTTGCATATATTTTTTATAATGCTCGATTAGAGGTCAAAAAAAGCTTTTTGTAATGTTTACTCTTATATTTTACGCCATTTAACACCTTAAAAAAATATCGGTTAATTACCGGTAAACCGGTTTTGATTGAAAATTTTAACGAATTACCGGTAATTGAAAAAGCCGGTAAATTTGCAATCCCTAGTTAGAGGGGCCTACGAGCTGACTATATTTTTTTTTCAAAGTTTTCAAAGTCACCTTCAGACCTTTAAATGGAACGAAGAGATAAACTCGGCATGCCCCGCAATATGTATTTTTTTTATTATTGTGACCGGCGATAAACGTAATCAAGGTACCGTTGCCCACCCTGTATATATTGATACAATTTCTAATTTGTAGAAGATGAATAGCACGAAATTTTTGTATGAAATGATGTATACAATAGATTTTGCGTAGTTGCGTATTTTTAGCTAGCTTGGTGGGAAGAAAATGAAAAGAATGTTTAATGATTTGATAAAGTATGTATCATATATACCTATATGCAGGCTCGGATTAAGATTTTTGGGGCCCGGGGCTATCAAACCTTCGTGGGCCCCCCGTGGTTGAACAGCGCGGGACGGAAGGGGGGGGGGTGGTTATGAGCTAATCACTTAGAACGAGCCCCCCCCCCGGAAAGTGGGCCGGGGCTGCAGCCCCCCCCCCCCCTTTAATCCGGGCCTGTCTATATGTATCAGAACAAGAAAGCAGTCGAAAAATATTTTACTTATTTAGGAAGATATAACCTGCGATAGAATGAATGTATTATTTTAGTGTGGTATTTCCAGTTGTATACCGAATCACAAAAGAACCGCATAAATTAGAATTATAACTCAGCAAATAATATTTTATGATGTTAATATTTTGCTAGTGATGGGTTTCTCGAAGCGTCGAAACCTCGAAATCCCGCGAAACTCAGGAAAGTTTCGAGAACAGATTTATTCCAAAAATTTTGTTGACTTCAGTTCTTAAAGCAAGATATTCCACTTGCAAAACAGAATCAGCACTTCAAGTTTCGAGAGTTACGAGTCCCTAAGCTTTACAAAATTTCGGATTCGAGTTTCGAGAATTTAAAAATTAAGTTCGATCCCACCCCTTGCTTGCAACAATAAGAATAAATTATTAATTCATTAATAAAACCACTTGGGACCTTATTCTATTCTTCTCGCAACTGTTGAAATAATACTTATTTTAATAGATACAGTTTCACGCTTCACACTGTATGTATAGTACGATAAGGGACAGGATATGGTAATAACAATTTCTTCTGCATGGAGGCAGAATAGATTTCAATCACATAAATAATTTTTAATGCAGTACTATATCTGATGATTGATTTTATAAAACATCTGATCTGAATGATTTTATAAAACAGTCAGCACATGAATTTTGTTTCTTTTTCGCCCTACAAATAATAATTATTAAAATATAGCGACCGAAACTATTTTTTGGCTTGAGCGATAAAATATACTACACATCGATACACGTATTAATTTAACAGAATTATCGTACGTTTATTATTTATTTCTCTTTAGATTATTTATATTATATAAATGTACAATAATACATATCATGGCCACGAAAAGTGTGTCAAACTTAGTAATATTCTAAATGTTCGTAATAGTCGGTCTGTTAGCAGTTACGTCATTGTATCACTATAATATAATATACTGGTGTAGAATTAAAAAAAGAAATTAATCAAAGAAAAAACATAAAATTCGAAAGTATCTTCAATTTCAATGACATAGCTAGAACCACCTCGCATCCACTTCCCTTACTTTTACAAATTTACAGTCCACTATTATACTTGTTATCGTACCTAATATCTTTCCATATCTTCCGTTTATTTTCGCTAAACAGTTACATTCATATGAAATGAACTCATTAATAGATCTCCAACTTAAATATCCAACGAACTCATGCTCTACTTCTTATTTGACAATGCAAATCACACTTTACAAACACGATATCTAAATGCTCGAATCGAATTACTTTAGAAAAATCGTATCGTACATATTCAATCCTTGTATACATTATATCAGAAAGATACACATTCCACCTCATCGCACACAATAAAACAAACACAAAAGTAAGTATCGCGTTTCAGAAGTGAGGTGTTTAAAAACTCAATTGATAATATAGTCATGCGAACATCTCAAGTAATTAAATCTTGAACATATACGATACATTCATTGTAAACATCTTTGTAATTTCGTGTACCCAGGATAAAGTCTTTGGTTACAAACTTTACCTCGCAACGAGAGAAAAACTCTCGCGCAGCATTTTGTGTACTTCTATGGATTACCAGCACCATTTTTCACACAAGATGCAAATCTTTTATACTTTCTCTATGTATACTCAGTTCCTGGTTAGCCAAGAGAAAGCTTTAAGAATCAAGTATGTTAACGTTAACGCATATAAAATCTTCTCCCTCTGTTGGCGCTGCAACATGTCCAGCTCGATAGCCATTACTCGGCGATTTAATTTCCCTACCTGCCGACGTAAATGTTGTATCTCTTCGCTAGGTGGAAGGGAAACGTCGAGTGCGTTGTACGAGGGAGTCGGTTCCCTAAAAAGAGAAAAGTTATACGAGCTTTCAGAGAAGTGCGCCCAGTACAAATGAACATGTTAACATCGGTACCTGACATGCCTAACTATTTGGGTCTCCGTAGGATATGCTTCACGAGGTCTAGAAGATCCTGTGTCTTTAGGCTCCGTCACATAAGAACTTGGCTCTTCTTCGTCAACCGCCGGGAAATAGTGATTGTCTAAGGTCAAGATTCTCGGAGGAGTCTATCGACAATGTAAAACGTTTATATCTCACTTCATGTTCGCTGTTTGTCGTGTAACTATAAAGTTAATTCTAATGCAATAATTACTTCAAATTATCTTTGTAAGGAATAAAGAGCTCTTACTACCTGACCTGCCGGGTACCCGGGTACACAATGGGTGCGTTCAGCCGACACAACCGGTGAGTGATTTCCCTAGATTTTACTCTGAACGCAACCGATCACTTACCACTACTCAACATGGTTAGTAACCGCTCGCCATTTTTTGTACCGGAAATAAACTAAGGTACAAAAAATGGCGACCGATTACTAAACATGTTGAGTAGGTGGTAAGTGATCGGTTGCGTTCAGAGTAAAATCTAGGGAAACCACTCCCCGGTTACTCACCGGTTTTTTCGGCTGGACGCAGCCATTGGGTGCGTTCAGCCGACACAACCGGTGCGCAACCGGTGAGTGATCTCACTAGATTTTACTCTGAACTTGCTCGTTCATTGGTCGACGCGAGTAAAATCTAGTGAAATCACTCACCGATTGTGTTGGCTGAACGCACCCAATGAGACCCACGGGTACCCGGGTAGACAAAAATTACTCAGGTAGACAAAAATTACGCAGGTATCCATGAGATACCTGAGTAAATGAGATCTGAAGTGATAGTTCAGAATTTCGATTTGACAGCCGATTGTCTTTCGACTTTCGACTATTTTCGGCTGACATCAGTAATGAACGGAATAAACTTCAAGCAATTAAATGTGGTTTTGTCCGTATTGTCCGCAGAACACATTCTGTATCGGAATATGAAAATTGCAAACTGTATAAGTTATTTGCACTTACAATAGGGTAATTTTCACCCTATTGCAGTGCCTGACCCTATTAGTGTGTCTTTATATTTAAATAACCCATGCTGTTACTGTAAAAGCCCAAATCTAACGTAAGATTTATCAATCAACGTTGGTAAAAGCCCGATATAACATTTTCCACTGGGGAGTATGATACACCATTGGAAAGCTTAAGAGTAGAGGAGTCACGGGTACCGTAAGCGTCCCATTCCGAAAATATAGATTAAAAAATGTGGACCTGGCATTGACGCACTCTTATCTAATCCCAACCAACTCCCGCAGTCGATGCGAAGCAAACCTCGGAAAATCCTAGGAAAATGCACCCGTTTTGGGTTTTCGTTCGCATCATTTGTCGGAATTTGTTGGGGCTAGATCTGTTTAGCGGGCCTTCCGTGAAGGGGGCCGCCGTCTTTAGTGAGATTTGAGATAAAAAAATTTATTTATTTCCGATTAAAAGACTTTTTATCATAGGTAATATTCATAATCGTAACGCGCACACGATACCACATTCAATTGCTTGAAGCTTATTCCGTTCATTACTGATGTTAGCCGAAAATGATCGAAAATCGAAATTCTCAACTACCTCATCACATCTAATTTACTAAGTAGTGTATCTCATGGATACCCGGGTAATTTTTGCCTACCCGGGTCTCATCGGGTGCCGGAGTACCCGGGCCAGAAGAATAGCTCTATAAGAAATGTTGAATGAAAAAAATATTAAAAAAGAATTCCCATCAACATGTCGAATATTATTTACCTGCACTCTAACCATGCCTTGATCTGGTGGCAACATCGCATTCTCCAACGTCATTTCTCTCGGTGGTGCCCTTGTCCCAACGTGTTGCTCTTGTCCTATACAATTCCATTTGCGTTAAATATTTTCTTCGCCGAGCGTATTTAACTCGCTCAACGCTGTGGGCGAAGTGCTCGATCAATCGATAGAACGCGCGCAATGGACACCGAGAGGCATTCAGTAAAATACTAAGTAGTGTGGTCCTTATATGTATGGTAAAAAATCAAAGTTTTTAAAAATTTCTTCTGGCCCTGTCAGAAGCTTCGAAATAGTTAAAAAGAATTTCGTCTAAAAGTTTGTTAAAATATATTAAGGATTATAGGTCGCTCAATGGCAATGAAATATTACTGCTTTGGTATAGATTGATAGAAATTTTTGCAAAAAGGACCAAATAATTGACAAGTGACAATTATCGCAGTTGCTAAACTTGTGGTGCATGCGAAATATAAAGTCCTTGAGCGACCTTTATGTATCAAAATATACAAATGAAAAACGCGAAGATATTTTCATTTTGTTGAATAGAAGATTATAAGAGGGTCAGATAATACAAATTTTAAAGGTGAAAAATAAGGACCACCCTAGTGAATACAGTTAATAATTTCTAAAAAGAAAGTATGCTAACCATTGAAGCATCTAGAATTTTGGTGAAATGTAGCACCATGAATTTAGAGATAACGCTTTTTAACGAAGAACTGTTAGATAACACAACTTGACGCAGTATTTTATGTAATTATAAAATATCATTGTCAGATCTGTATTGTCCTTTCATCTAATCGAGTCACCAGCTATAAACAAAGTATGCACGTGGGAGAGGCAGCAGCCACAAGTTATCACACGCTAAACTCTGATCCACGAGGGAACGGACTCGTCTGCTGACCAGTTTTCATAGGCTTTGCGCAGTTGTCCCCTGCTTTCCTTAAGGTAGGCTCTCACTACGCCTCGCTTCATTTTATTCTTCCTATGCTTCTCTTATGTAGTTTGACAATTTGACTGCGCTTCGCCTCGACGCGACTCCGAGCCACGGATTCTACATTGAGAATATTTTGAGGAAGAGTGGCGAGGCGTGGCGTAAGCTTACTGAATTGACAACTGCACGGGAAGAGGTTCTCTGAGCAACAGACCAAACACATGAACCGAGGTAAGCTCAGATAACTTCAGGTACGGAAAACCAAGGCGACGCGAGTTTACATGAGAGTGCGAAAAGAAGTTGCATCGAGGCAAGGCGAGGCTTAGTGAGAAGCTTCCTTTAGTCATTGGCTCTATCTCCTCTCGTAGGCTTAGCACTTAACCAATCGCAGTTAGAACAAGCTGTGTGGAAGAGGTCCGTTCTCTTGTGGCTCAGAACACACCATATTCTAGTCTGTATTCTGGAAACTCGACTCGTTGAACAGACTATAGACACGTTGCTTTAAAGATCATAGAAATCTTAGGCTCGCCAATCATGGTATCAAAATTTACAATGTGCTGTGCCCCAATGAAAAGAAGTCAGTCCAAATTTCACAGGGGCAAGAGGGGTTCTTCGCTCGCATTCGTCGACGTTGTCGCGCCAGCCAATAGAGATATACTATTCGGACCTTGGAGTTTCTCAACAGACTTCTTTTCGTCTGAGCACAGTACAAGTAGACGTTAAAAGGTCATATATTTACCAACGACTAGAATTCTATCTGGAACGTGCATCTCGAATTTCTCAGTTGAGACCACTTGATTCCAACTAGTACCATTCATGCCAGCTACATCGTCGTCTGTGTAGTCGTCGCTCACGCGAATACTCTTAGGCACGCGCATCCTTTTGTTAATGTCCAAAGTAAAATTTGGGTCATAAAAACTGTCGGGTTCTCCATTAAAAACGGTAGAGCTATGTGTCTTTGACATTATAACTAAAAAATAAAAAAGAAACAGAACTTAGGCTCGGGTTATGGTTATGAAATCTCTACGAATTTCGAAAAGCACCGAGCACTATTTAAATATGTACAGTCACACATGTACGCGTAATTAGGCGGTACGACAAAGAAAATAATAAAGTTGTTCCTTTATTCCAAGAAATAAATCGAGGATGTTTCGGATCGTACGATCGACCTTTTATTAAAACTCGACGGATTTGCGGTTTACAAAGCGGAATGAAAACTTACGTATATGCACCTCGTATCCTTATTAATTACTCACAAAGAAATAAGCTTGCGAACGATACGATAAATCATACGCGCTCAGTGAATTTGTGGCACAACTACAGTGGAAGAATATAATGACGACACAAAAGGATATCGCGTATGATCGCTGTGTGATAGAAACGGTGGCTTAGGGACAGGTGTACTGGAAATTCTATTTACTAATAATATCTGTGACAGTAAGCGAATACGTATATCAAGAATGTTCTTTTTGAAGCTGGAAAAATTACCTCCGTGCACCTTTACGATCGTTGAACACAAACTGTTTTATTTGAACGAAGTTAGCAGCGATTAGCAGCGCAAGATTCGGTGCGATCTGTGCTGTTGCGACTCCCGTCTAGCGGCGTGTAGTATAAACTTCAGAAGCGCGAAGTTCGAATCGAATCACACGAATGTAATAGGAAAGGGAGACAAAGTGAAGTTCGCACAAGCCCGAGGGGTTTGAAAATAGTTAGAGATCTTTTAATGAGAAGACTTCAGGATTATAAACTATTCGATATCCACTTGGCAACGGGTGTTTGAATAAATGAACTTCTCCTTCCTTCCTTCTCCTAGGTGTGTAATTCCAGCGCCATGTAGTTAAACGCTTGTTGTTGCGAAAATCGACGAATAGGAAATCAGCTAGTTAATTAAGAAATTTGCGATTGGCTCTTAGAAACCTAGACATTTTGTAATTAACAAAAGGTGTACAAAAAACCGAGGGACCTTTTCGGAAGCGTCACTCAAGCCAAGAGAGCCTACCTGATTAGTCGGATAATTAAAAAGTCCTTCTGAATTGATATTGTGTTCAAATCGTTTATTTCATTCATTAAAGTTACAAGTTTATTGTGTTCAAATTGTTTTATTCTGTTCATATTATTATTTTCATTATATTTTTCACTCAAATAATCCGCGTCCAAGGAGCAGAGTGCCTTAGCACTCCACGGGCATCGTCCCCCGCGCCTGAATTCCCTGGAGAAGACCTCTTTCCCCAGACGGCCGCGCAACACTTCGCGCTATTGGATCCTATGGTTAAGTAACTGAAAGGTTTGACGCAAAAACGCCACAGAAACAGTAAAGCTACAGTGGGACCAGGGACAGTGTGGCCAATGAGCCGGAAGTCGCCATTTTCAGTTCCAGCCAGATCAAACGCGCGCGATATTTGAAAAGCGTGGAATCATAGTATATATATAGTGACGTGTATGTATAAACTTAATATTTAATCTTATTAATGAAAACTTAGATAAATATTTTATAGTTTATATCAGTTTATAATTATATATAAATTATATATTATATATAATATAAATATATAAATATATAATTATATAGTTTATAATTATTAAAAAATATGTAGATACACAAATGTTTAAAGTAAATCTCATATAATTATAATTTGATTATACTTCAATAAATACTTAAAAAATAAATAATTAAATAAAAGTAATAACGGTAATGTATGACTTGTAGTTCGAATACTTTATTAATCATAGTATATTACATAGTAATTACAAACTATTTCCATTACAAAATATGTATGAATTTTCATAACAAAATATTATAAATACATATGCTAATGCAAGTAAATTTATACAAATTCACATAATAAGCTTATTTATTATTGCATGTTTTGATACTATAATTTAATTTAATTTATATCACTTCACACAAAGCAGCTGAATTATGTATTAGTAATCCCTCATCCATTCCACCAAGAGTCGTGCAAGAGAGTTTCCAACTCTCTCTTCTTTGAGGGTCTCGGGGAAAATAATTCATTTTAGCCCCATTCTTTGAGCTATTTTTACACCCTTTAGCAAAACACTACTGCAAACTAGTGAACCTCTAGGTAGTGATCGGCAGACGTGTCCACCATTTTCGCCTAAAGCGGAAATCGCAAATTGGCGGGCACATTTTGAAATAACCGAGAAAACTGAAGTTGTACTATTTCCTTCTGCCGTTCTTCATACAAATTAAAACATGTTAGGTTAAATACATTAGACTGTTTCTAGATCTCTACGGAGCACGTAACAGGGGGAACAGGGAACAGGGGAACAGTGAGTCCTGGAACTCCACTCATGTACCTTCGGAAATATTTTTCACTCGTGCATTGACGGGTTAGCTTTATCCTAAATTTTGTCTCATAAATATTCATACTTACAAAATCTGCATGCGTTAGCAATAGTTTGCACGTTCAAAAATGACAGCATTAAATGAAGTTTGCTGCTGATTCCACTTTTCGCTCAATGTTGTGGAATCCAATTGGTAGATGTTATTGCTTCGCCCAATAGGAAAAATTACGCAGATAAACGGTGGTGGGGCTAGGCACGTACCAATTACGTGCGAGCAGTATCTCTTTCTTTTTCTACTTGTTTACTTGCTCTCTCTACTTCCGGTATCGGTCACTAATGGTGTCGACCAATAGAAAACGGCGGCCACATCTGCCTATCACTACCTAGAGGATCACTACTGCAAACATGCATTAACTGCCACTTCTGGCAGTTAATCGGTGCCCGGACCTCCTGTAAAATTAATTGGGAGATTAACTGGCAGATCACTCTTAACCAGAGGTGAAGAAACAGGCATGTGACAGTTATGTGGAACATAACTCTAACTGGAAGATTACTGGAGGTGAAGAAATCGGCCTGGAGCCAGCGAGCATCGAGAGTAATCGTCGAGAATAATCGATATTCGAAAATGTATCGATCTCGATAAAACTCCCGCCGAAATTACCGAAACTCTGCCATTAAAAAACCCAAGTAACTGGTGTACTTTTCTCCGTTTACTGCTGATCCCCAATTTATTTTATATTTAACAACGCCATTTATGACGCTTCGTAACATTGTCATCTAACAAGTTATTGTTAAGAAACATGAGTGACACGCAATGTAAGTGTTTGCAATAATAATAAGAAATTTTCTCCACCCATTTGGAAACGAATTCAAAGTTTGTAGCAATTTTTAGATAAGTTGCGCTTTATATTTTAATAACTACTGTGCGTGGTTATTTGATTGTTATAAACATTGTTTCGTACGTGGTATTGGCCTGCAAATTTATTGTTTTACAGAAAATTCATAAGGTACTTGTGTGTATTTGTAAATACTTATAGAACGTGTTCGTTAATGAAATTGTGTAGCACCTTCGGGGAGCAGAGCTAAGCGGCAGAAGATTGATAGAACTGGGAGACTGTCGGCTTTGGAGAAGTTGAAACAACTGAAAGGCAGTAAAAATAAGTACAAGATCGATCGATTGGAGAATGTTTACGAAGAAGTGAACGAGAAAGAGTACAGCCAAACGGTGATAGATAGGCAGAACGATGATTGGATCATCGACGACGGTAATGGCTTTAATAGCAGTGTATAAAAGTCTGTTATGCTTCAGGAATGTAACGAGAATGTTTTGTTTGTTTGCGAAAGGGGAAAGCGGTTATGTGGAGGACGGTAGAGAAATTTTTGATGATGATTTGGATACCGAGAGTATACAGGAAGCTAGAAAGCAAAACTTTACTGGTCCGAGGAGGAGCAGGAAAGGGGACGTTAAAAAGAAGGGAACGATTCAAAATATGATTATGAATATGTCCTCTAAGAAGAAAGTTGACGTTGGCATCAACGACGATAACATTCTAGGAGATTTAATGTCCGAGTTGAAAAAGGAGGATACGCCGAAGAAACCAGAAGCGAGGACTGTCAAAAACAAATTTTGCACTACTCCGTTGCATAATAAGTAATCGATTTCTTTCGTACAACTTTCAAACGTGTTTGGTGATTATTTCTGTTACTGAATTATAATTTCAGAAGTAATCGCATGGAGCAGAATGCGCCGTCCACTTCTGAATGTGAAAAGGTACAGAGAGATGATGATGATGATGATTTAGTAATGTTTGACAAACCAAAGAAGACGTATGTTAATAACAAAAGGGAATCGATTCGTCAAAAAGAAAACGTTACGTTCGATCAAAGTATCAGTCAGAATATCGTAGATGATGAAGTTGATAGTTTAGATGCCGTAGTATCTGATGTACAGTCAACAGAAAGTATTAAGAAAAAAGGAAGCAGTCAAATAATTGAAGACGAAAGTGAAGATCTCAGTCAATTCGATGGAGACGTAAGCTTTTTTTCTTACTCTACTACACATTAGGGTGGACCTTAGTTACTCTTGTCGAAAAATAATTCTGAGATTTCTGGCGGGGACACATTCGAGGATTGTGTCATTGAGGAAAAAATTATGCGTGCAAAATTTGAAATCGATCGGAGAACGGGAAACCGGGCCTGATCGCATTTGAAATATTTTTATTTTTGTAACAAAGACAAATTCAACGATATATAAACATGTTTATTAACGATATACTACAATGGAGTAAAACGAGTTACAAAAATAAAAAAAATTCAAATGCGATGAGGCACTGTTTCCCGTCCTCCGATCGATTTCAAATTTTGCACACATTATTTTTTCCCCCAATGACACAAACCTGGGGGGTGTCTCCAAAAAATTTGAATGTCGAAAAATAAGATCCACCCTACTACACATTTTAAACCAAATTACTAATGTCTCGATCATTATTCCTACTACAGTTTTGTAGTACAGACTTTGAAACGGCGAGTATAGATCGTGTGGAGAAATCTGTGCCAACTGTGAATAAAGAGAATGAGAAAACCAAGCCAGTCGCTAAAGCGAAAACTAAGAAGATTGAAAAAGAGAAGATGTTTGAATCAGATATTTTTAATCAAGTATTAGACACTGAATTTACAACGCAAGCATTGAATATCGAAGTGTCTGTAGATACCAGAGAAATACCTTTGCCACTTACAACTACCGCGGATAAAGAAGAAGTATTTAGATTCTACTGGTGGGACGCGTACGAAGACCCTTACAAACAACCAGGAATTGTATATTTATTCGGAAAAGTCTTCGTACCATCCATAAAAGCGTACTGCTCTTGTTGTTTAACAGTAAAAAATATTCCACGAAGAATTTACCTTCTTCCAAGAGTACATGTATGCAAGGATATATGTTATTAGCGTATGGTTCTTGTCGTCTTAAATATATTAATGAGCAGATGTATGAATTTCAGGTGAAAGGATCTTCCAAGGAGAGTGAGAAGGAAGCGAAGTTAACTACGATGGAGGATGTGTACAAAGAGTTCAATCAGTTCGCGGACAGGTCAGGGATAAAGGAGTTCCGTTGCAACACAGTTTCGAGGCACTACGCTTTCGAACAAGAAGGTACTCCAATAATAGCTGACTACTTGGAAGTAAGGTATTCCGCGCATTGCCCAGCTATGCCTTCCGATTACACTGGACCAACGATAGAGCATGTTTTCGGGACAACTGTAAATCCCTTGGAATTGCTTCTGATAGAACGAAATATTAAAGGCCCATGCTGGTTAGACGTTAAGTGCCCGTTACCTACTGGTGTGCAAACAAGTTGGTGTAAAATAAAGGTACGATGATTTAAGGGGGAGCCCGATTTAGGACGCTGGGAATAAGGTGATTCTTGGGGAATTTTTTTCTAAGAAACTGTTGAACGGATCTTTTCCAAACTTTCAGGGTATATTAGGTCACATTCAAACAATAAAAAATAATTTTTACGTTACAAAGTGTTCGGTAGAAATGGAGATATATGAACACGTTCGTTAGGACTCGTGCGCCGGAGGTGCAAATTGGCGATTGTAATGGTGGCTTCATTTCTTCCCTGAAATAAAAAAACCAAGGATTTTCTTATTTCTTGTCGATGAACCTAACACATTGATAAATAAATTGAATTGTACAACTCTTTTTCCATAAATAGTACGAAATATCTTCGGGCAGAATCGTAACTTTTTCTTTCAAGTCTCGCTAATTTGCCAACTTTTAACCTTTTTTCCGTTTGTTAGGTTCATCGACAATGTAATTATACTAGAAATAAGAAAATCCTTGGTTTTTTTATTTCAGAGAAGAAATGGGGCCACCATTACAATCGCCAATTTGCAACTCCGGCGCGCGAGTCCTAACGAACGTGTTCATATATCTCCATTTCTACCGAACACTTTGTAACGTAAAAATTAATTTTAATTATTTGAATGTGAACTAAAATACCCTGAAAGTTTGGAAAATATCCGTTCAACAGTTTCTTAGAAAAAAAATCCCAAGAATCACCTCATTCCTAGCCGTCCTAAATAGGGCTCCCCCTTAACTTATTATAATTGACTCTCGTTAGAGAAATACTAGAGAGTAAGAAATTATGTAACGAAATAGGTAAATTGCATGAAGATGGAGAATATATCTGTTTGCAACGAGTCTCCAGCATTGCCGCCGTTAGTTATAACAGCTTTGAACGTGCGAACATCTCTGAATTCTAAATCACAACAGAACGAAGTAGTCATGATTGCGATTCTTATCCATCATAAATATCACGTTAATAAAGAATCGCCCAAGCCGCCATTTCAGCAACACATCTGCTGTACGTACAATTATTCCATTCAGAATTTAATACGCAGTTTCAACACGCAGTGCTTACTTTTAAATTATTTCATGCAGTGATCACGCATCCGCGCGACACCCCTTGGCCAAGGCAAGCGCGAGAGACACTCTCAAATATCTCGTACACTAAAGTAATGAGATTCGACACCGAAGTAGAGTTACTTGAAGAGCTGTTGAAAATAGTGAACGGGACGGATCCAGATGTATTGATTGGCTACGATTGCGGATTTCAATTTGACATATTAATGCACAGGATGTTCACTTTGAAGGTTCCAAATTGGAGTAGAATTGGAAGGCTGAGACGTTCAGCGCCTCCTCTTATTAGGGTACAGACCATGTGAATTATATTTATCTTTATATACTGTTTCAGAAAATTAATTAAATGTATGCGTTTTAGGGAAAGATAAGTTTGAACCAAGTATTAGCTGGTCGTCCCTACTGTGATATACAAGTTTCGGCTAAGGAATTGAATCTGAAAGTTCGAAGCTACGACTTGCAGTCTCTTTGCACGGCAGTAAGTATTTTATGATTATTGTATGAGTGTTTGTAAATATTTATTAGGAGCAAAGGAACTAAATTATAGTCACTGCCGTAGGTACTGAAGAAAACGGAAATTGAATGCAAAGAAATCAAGCCTGGAGAATGCGCAGCATTCTATAATACAAAGAGTAGAATAGATAATCTAATTAAGATCACATTAACAGAAGCGTTGTACATTCTCACTATTGTATTTGACCTTAATGTTCTTCCACTTGCCCTACAAATCACATGCATCGCTGGTAAGTACATGTACCTGTTAGTGGTGTGCGAATACTCGATTTATTCCGGTCGAATAATGATCGGTCGGTCGAGCCGAGTCAAAAGTTTGAATTTTCCGAGCTGCTTGAAAACTGTTTGAAAAAAATGCAAGCTACTTGAAAAACAAACGGTTCAAATTCTCTAGTCCTCGTAAGACTTCGAGTTACTTGGAGATAAATTTTCAGCTCGAAAATTTTCGAATTGAATACATTCGAACAGATCTCCGGCTTTCGAGTTACTCGTTAATATTCGAATAACTTTGAGTTACTAGCGTCTCATATATTTCCTCCTTACACTTAAACTAGTATTTGCTATTAAATGCATAAATATCCGGGTATCGCGAGTAATTCGAATATTTACGAGTAACTCGAAAGTTGGAGATCTGTTCGAATATATTCGAGTAATTCGAAAATTTTCGAGTTGAAAGTTTTTTTCCAAGTAATGCGGAGTCTTACGAGGGCTCGAATATTCGGTGCGTTTGAGTTTTTCAAGTAGCTCGCATTTTTTTCAAACAATTTTCTTCGATTTCAAGTAACTCGGAAAATTCAAACGCTCAATTCGGCTCGGGCAATCGAATCGAGTTTACTCGTGCTCGTAAATTCCGGATTCTCGCACACCCCCTAGTACCTGTCGCACAAATGTACATTTATATTTTTCGAATATGATATTTATCTTTCTTTATCTAGGGAATATTATATCAAGAACATTAACAGCAGGGCGTGCTGAAAGAAACGAGTATTTGCTCCTGCACGCTTTTCATTTGAAGCAGTACGTAACACCGGATAAACGATTCACGAAAAAGGGAAAGAATGCTGAGAACAGCGGTGAGATAAACATTTGAAATTGTGCGCTATTTGTAACTGATCTATATTATGTTACACGTAGGAATCGCAGGCAGAAAGAAGGCAGCTTACGCTGGTGGTTTAGTTCTCGAACCGAGAAAAGGCTTCTACGACAAACTTATCTTATTGATGGATTTTAATTCCTTGTATCCCAGTATAATTCAGGAATACAATTTATGCTTTACTACTGTACCTGGCGCAGCGTATGTTGACAGTACGGTAAGTATACCAATTACCATTGGTGAAATACACTATCTTTGGCTTCACCTAAACATAGTGTTCCTGATTTCTCGATTTTTTCGCATCTCGAGAAATGAGAAATCAGATTATATTTGTCGAGAATTCTCAAGAATTTAAAAAAATATTGCAGAATTTATATTTGTGGAATAATGTTGGCAATATTTATCTAAATTTGTATTCGTGTCTAACTTAAACAAAACTTGTGTAAATGAAAAAAAAACAGATATTAAATATAATTGATAAATTTATTTATTTAATACAAAATGTGAGCAAGGCGACACAGTACTTTTTTGTTTTAAAATAGTTTTTTAAAAAGCACAATGCGCCTAATGCCGCGTCAGCCAATCTACTTCCTTTTTTTTTTGTGACAAAATCTGCGGCTGTAGAAAAATTTCTGTCATTTTGAGTGGATGTTGGTTTAATTGTATATAGAGCATCGGCGATACGAAGAGAAAAGTTTATAAACAATCGCGCGACTCTTCGTATGCATTGTTAACATTTATTACAGATTGCAGATGTGTTTATATATTCACGATTAACTAGTAACACACACTTTGAACTAACTGAAAATTCATTTCCGAAAACCAAGGGGATTTATAATAATTTTCATTCACTTAAGTTTCTCGAGAAATACTGTAATTTCTCGAGAAATGAGTATAAGAAATTATAAAATTTCTCGAGAAATTCTGGAGAAGGAACACTACCTAAACACGCACGTTTACAGAATTTAGAGATGCCTAAATCAAACTTAGAGCCCGGAGTGGTACCAACAGAAATTCGCAAGTTAGTTGAGAGCAGAGTGGAGGTGAAAAAGTTAATGAATGCCCCAAATATTTCACCGGAATTGAAAACGCAATACAATATTCGGCAGTTAGCTTTGAAACTTACAGCTAATTCCATGTACGGTTGCTTGGGTGCTACGCACTGTAGATTTTACGCGAAAGGACTCGCAGCTCTAATAACAGGTAAAATATGAAGACGCGCAAGCATAATCGTGTAATAAACATATATAAAACACTGTACCATCTCCGCAGCAAAAGGTCGAGAAATTTTGCAGCACACGAAGACTCTTGTTGAAAAGTTGAATTACGAAGTTATATATGGAGATACAGATTCTATAATGATAAACACTAATTTGCAAGAATACGAGGAAGTGTTCGCTGTCGGAAAGAAAGTAAATATGTTATCGATGCGAGTATTTTGTTCGTTTACTTTGCGTTCGCGCAGTAATATTAAAAACATATATGTAATGACTTCGTAGATTAAACAAGAGGTCAACAAATTGTATAAAAAGGTGGAGTTAGACATCGACGGTGTTTTTCGTTATTTATTGCTTTTACAAAAGAAGAAGTATGCTGCGGTTACGATAGCAAAGTTGCCCAATGGGCAGATAGAATTGACGCAGGAACATAAAGGTTTAGACATCGTGAGAAGAGATTGGTGCCAGCTAGCTTGCGATGTTGGAAAGTAAGTGCACGATGTATAATAAGCGACAATATAAAGGATTTAACAGTATCTGTTAACCGTTGTCCATGATTTTTAGGAAAATATTGGACCAACTTCTTTCTGACCAATCGAATGAGAACCGATTGGAACAAATTTTCATTATGTTGCAAAATGTTGCGAAAAGTGTGAGAGAGAATCAGGTTTCTCTGTCGTCGTTGGTTATTACAAAGCAATTATCGAAGAATCCGAACGAATATCCAGATAATAAACAGGCTCACGTACAAGTAGCTTTACGATTAAATAAAGAAGGCGGTAGAATGTGGAAAGCCGGAGACACTGTTCCATATATTATATGCGACGTTTGTATTAATTAATCTTGTCGAACTTACAATTTCAGTCTTTCGCTAAACGATTTTACTCAAAGTATCAATATCTTACTATGTATTAGGATGGAACGGCAAAGTCTGCCACTGAAAGGGCATATCACATCGACGAGTATAAAAAAAGCGAGTCTTTAAAGATAGATGTCAATTATTATTTATTAAGTCAAGTGTTTCCTATCGCTTTGCGAATTTGCGATCCCATTGAAGGGATCGATGATGTTTTATTAGCTCAAAATTTGGGTAAGATTTTAACTATCTTGTTTTTTTTTTTTAAATATTAAATGCACACTGAAATAAAACTATTTCGCGACTCGAAACATTCGAGTAGCTTGAAGTTCGAACCGAGCGGGACTCGGTTTTTCGAGCCGAGCCGAGACCCGAATGTTTCGGGTAGCTCGATTTTTTCGAGCCGCTCGAATGTGTTTCGGGTAGTTCGATTTTTTCGAGCCGCTCGAATGTGTTTAGGGTAGCTCGATTTTTTCAAGCAGCTCGTATGTTTCGAGTAGAGCTGTTCGAGTACTCGGAACAAGCGAGCCGGGATATACTCGGTTCGAATAACAGATCCGAGCCGAGCTGGTAACAATCTGGTGGCATTTGTCAAAACACGTTGACATCTCAAATTTTGACAACTGCCCTTACTTGACACTCGTCAGGTTATAACCTGACAGTAAGCTGTCGAAATTTGGAGTAGATTGCATAGTGAAGGTAGCGATTGACGAACGAAACATGTGGATCGTTCGAGCCACCCGATTGTTTCCAGTCGCTCGCTTTTTTATCGAGCCGCTTGTTTCATTCAAGCACTCGGCTCGGCTCGGAAACCGAGTCCGGGCTCGACTCGAATTTCGTGCTACTCGAATATTTGAGTACTCGAACAGCTCTAGTTTCGAGCCACCAGAATATATTTTAGGTAGTCGACTGTATGCTATCTCTACACTGAAATAACCGTCCTTTTTTAAACAGGTTTAGAGAACGTATACAAATCTAAGAGATTAATACATGAAGAAACCGATGTACCACTATTAATCAATGACGACAGATTTAGATTCTGCCTTCCTCTGAAATTCAACTGTACAGATCAGAAATGTCAATCAGAAATTCTGTTGAAAGATGTTGTAATCGAAACAGTAAGTACTGATAAGAACAGATGTCTTCTCCGTAAAATCTCTCATCAGTTATTTAGAAAACGAAAACATTTTTCAGCCCACTGGAAACCAATTATCACTCGCTTCATGCTCAAATCCAAGCTGCACAGTGCAACCGTGGAGATACGTTAATGCCATACAAAATGCAATACAACTCGCCGTACGGGAAGCAATTACCGAGTATTATAACAGCGGGTTGGAGTGTGAAAACCCATTGTGTGGCGAAATAACACAGATACTTCCCTTAGGTTTCCGCAGAAAGTATCCAAGTTGCAGAAAATGTGGCGATGCTAATTTACACAAAATAGTATGTGAAAAAATGTATTGTCATGCCTGAATATCTTCTTAGAATCTTAACCGCAATGCTACTCTATTACAGTTCCCAGAAACAAAACTTTACAATCAAATGTGTTTCTACCTTCATCTCTTCGACGTGAGCCCGTTGAAATATAAATGTAAGTATCTGCGTTTTTCTGATCGGGAACTAAAATGTGAGAAGGAAAAAGAATTTTTAAGTAATGTACTTTCAGATGCACTATCTCAGAATCCGCAGGGTATGAGAGCAACGTACGATTCTTTGAAGGAGGCAATGGAAAAGCTATTAAGGCGGAACGCGTTTTCTGTTGTGTGCTTGGACACAATATTCTCAAGCATTAATTCGCAGCATAAAACATCGAGTTTAAATACGGGTGCCCTGTATATATCGGATGGATCAGATGACGAAATGGTGAATTGAATACTACATTCTATAGTTTTACTACTCGGCTTCGCCCGAAATTTAGATTCTGATTTTATAAAAAAAAATTTTTTAAGCTTTATTTTGTGGAAATTCATCTGCATTAGTCAGGCATAATGAGCTGAGGCACATTTCGTGATCCTAGAGTTTATCGTTCGAAAGTTTTTAGGCGACAGACAAACACACAAACATGTAGAAGCTTTCTACTTTATATATTAAGATAATGGATGTGTTTACAATAGGGATTGCAAATTTACCGAAGTTTTCAATGACCGGTAATTCGATAAAATTTTCAATCAAAACCGGTTTCCCGGTAATTAACCGTTATTTTTTTAAGGTGTTAAATGACTTAAAATATAAGAGTAAACATTACAAAAAACTTTTTTTGACCTCTAATCGGGCATTATAAAAAATATATGCAAGTGAAACTATTCTGAACATAAAATATAAAATGATATAACAGAAAATAGATATATTTGTATAACTATTGACAATACTTATTGATATGGATCTTCGCCAGGAAAACAATGAAAATAATCTTATCTTACATAATTAAATAATTTTTATTTAACAATTCTTTTTAACAAATAGGCACGCAAAAAATATAATTTGTCTAAACTTTGGTTTCCTGATCGCGACCTAATTTTTGTACAAAATAATCCAGCCACGGATAAAGCGCTCTCATATTCTACACGTTTTGGTCGGGTAGTCATTAAGAAATCATATGCCATTTGTATATACTTTCTCCTTACTTATTCTACTGTAAATTGCGTCCATTTTTTTCGTGACTTGATTCAGATTTTTAGTTTTCTTTTGGATCAGAGTTGGTTCTCCATGAGATACTTCGGTTTTCGTCTTTATTAGTAATTGAAGTTTTTTTCACTGATAACACAGTAGATGTCGACCGAAATAATAAACGCATATATGCGCTATATTGATATACGTAATTTATCAAATTACCGGTCAAAATTTGGCGAATTACCGGTAAAAATTTTAGGGTATTTCTCGCGATTTACCGGGAAACCGGGTTACCGGTATTGCAATCCCTAGTTTACATTGAAGCAGCGAGCAGAGATGACTGCGCTTACTAGATGACCGGCGATTCAAGCGTCGAGAACCATATACGATTACTTTCTCTTCGCTATTATCGCCGTTCTCACATAACTTTATTGACGATGGATATAGACAAATTAATATAAGTCGGGGCGAATTTATGTATAGGGGTGGGTATTTATGTAAATTCTGGGCGAATGAAATTGGGAAAGGTTTAAAGTTTTAAACATAGAGGCTTGATTCAGTTTCCTTTTTTTATATAGAAAATTAGCAATAACTTACACGTGAGTTGCCATATTGAATTAATTTTAAAATTGTCCCGATTCTTTTGAATTAAAATATTTGACGATATTTCGCGGAAGGGGGCGCCAAATTTCTAAATCCACCCCTGTTAATAAGCGAAGTGTTTATGTGATCAGAAAGATACAACTTACCACAACAGATTTGTTTTATTTAAATAAGTTATGTGATGAAGTAGTCGTTAAATTGTCCATAATATCTTTACCATTCCGCTTACAATTTTTAAAATTGTAACTCCTACACGGAAAGAAGATTCTAAACTTCTACATAAATGATTGTTCAGTTGACAAAAGAATCTTCAACGACTAAAACTCTATTATCACAGCTTCACTATGAACACACCAAAGAAATATATTTTTGTGCGGCTTTTATCGCCGCTCTTATAGGGTGCGTTCCACTTACGCCCAAATCGCCCGCAGCGGTCGCGATATGTAATGAAAATCACCCATAGCTTCTATCGCAGCTTCAACATAAATGTACCCTTATACAGAAATATTCCGCAGACGACCCAAGCAGTTGTAGCTTACAATAATAATGAATGAATATTCCTTCGGTTCAATAGGACTAGAAAATAAACTGCGGTTTTTGTTACTTTGTTTCAGGTTTCAGGATTCTAATATCCTAAGTAAAATCAATCCAGTTGGTGAGTAGCCAGAACTGAATCTGTTACTGGAGCACAGATTTCTTCCCGCGAGCACATTTCGCTAAAATAAACTATTTTTTATATCACGATGTCCTTTCACTTATTCATATATATTTACCAAAATTGAAGCATAAGTTTCTGAAGGTATTTGCATGACGTTACATAATACGTAAGTACAGAAACGAAACGTTAAGGGGGTACTCTAGTGTAACTGCCCGTTTTTCAACAATCTTTGAGAATTTATTTAATATAAACTGTAAGATTATACTATCTGGCGTTTTGCCTGCATATTAAGGTATGTTTGAAGTGATACTCAGATTTTTTTTTTAACTTTTTGTCGCACATATACATAGATATTGTCGGTGGCGCAAGATACTTAAAAAAATTATTTTCCGACGGGCGTTGTGGTGGCGATTTTAGTCCTTCAAAATGGAAAAATTAAGTTTTATTTTCTTTATTATGTTTGTTGCTATAGTTGGAACCACAGAAGCCCTCTAACAATAAAAATTTGTAGAATAAAAGTTTGAAAAAAATATTCGATTTTTGCTGATAAATTTAGCTGTTTTCGTTGTGTAGAATTAATTTTATACAATACTAGCAAAATTCCCCGCGCTCCGCTTTGAGCCTAAGAGATATTAAGGACTCCATGAAAACACATATCACCCATTTTCACCACCCCTTTAGTTATTGATTAGGGCAAAATTCTGAAATTGGTTTTTAGGCATTTATGTGGGTAACCTTTCGAAGTAAAAACCAAGGTAATATCTAATTGGGATTAAGAGAAATCCGTGAAAATACATTTCACCCCGTTTCACCCCCTTAGGGGTTGGTTAGAGAAAAATCCTGAAATTGTTTTTTAGGCATTTGTGTGTGTAATCTTTGTGAGTAAGAACTAACTTGATATATCTAATCGGGCCTAAGAGATATTAGGAAGTCCTAGAAAATACACTTTATCCCTTTTCACCCCCTTGGAGATGAACTTTTAAAAAATTCTTCCTTAGTGGGCGCCTACGTCATGAAAACAACGTAGTTTCCAAATTACACGTTCCTCGGTTAAACGATTTGAGCTGGGCGTTGATGAGTCAGTCAGTCAGTCAGGACTTCTTTTACATAAATATATAGAAAAATAGAGACTCGTCCGTGGTTTCAACCATAGCGGCAAACATAATAAAGAAAATAAATCTTAGTTATTCCATTTTGTATGACTGGAACAGTTCCCACACTAACGCCTGTCGGGAAAGAATTTTTTTGAAGAAGTTTATGCCACCGACTATATCTATGTGTAATAAACTAGATCAAAAAAATTCTGAGTATTACTTCAATCATACCTTAATATGCAGGCAAAGCGCCAGATAGTATAAACTTATAGTTTTTGTTAAATAAATTCCCGAAGATGGCGTTGAAAAACGAGCAGTTAAACTAGAGTGAAAATGTACAGTGCCTTATCCGCGAATGAATTCATTAATCATGTAAGAAATAAGCTTCTGAAATTCACCATACATTGTTAAAATAGTAAGGGAAACGCTTGATCGTAATTTGTTAGATATGTTTATTATTTAAGTGTGATTATTATCTTAAGGCTTATAATAAGTTCAATGTAACATATTATATTAATGTTAATGTACCGTGTTACTTTGGGATCGTTGCGAGTTATTATTATATAACTTTAAAGATATTTTATTCAAATGTTTTTATATGTAAGAAGGAACATTCAAGGATAATTTATTTTTATATATTTGTATTAAAAATAAATATTGTATCAAGATAAATTCACAATTTGTAACATTCTTAACGAATATATAGTTTATTGTTTTCTGTTTTTAGCATGGATCTAATCGTTGTATTATTAAACTCATACCTTCTTTCTTTCAATTTCTACTATTGTACAATTTATGAAAGGTGACGTGCACTTGGGCTGTACACCCGTTAGGAACATGTACCTTCCACATTACGCACTGAACGGTGGTAAACCAAACATCTCGGGTTGAAAATCTTCAAGGCTATTTATTACTAACGTTGGGTTTTCGATATAATGTTTGGGTAACATTGGATCTGGAACCATAACAACTTGCATGCCGGCGCTAAGTGCAGATTTCACACCATTCGGAGCATCCTCGAAGGCGAGACACTGAAAGTACAACATTTAATTAAACGAAAATAAGAATGTAAAACAAAAGAGCAAACTCTTTAAATATCGCGAACCTTCGATGGATCGGGGTTATCAGGGAAACGTCTCGCAGCGGCCAAGAAAATGTCTGGCGCTGGTTTACCATGTACGATGTCGGAATCAGAACCACCGAGAACTTTATGATGGAATAAATTAAATACATCCATCCATCTTTGAGTTTTTAGTTCAAAGTTTTCTTTATTCGAACTCGTGGCTAATGCGATTGGAATATTATTTTCCTTTAGATGTCTTAGCAACCTTTCTGCACCTGTTTACGAATAATACAGCTATTTACAGTCGCATCGGATAGTAAGTTGACACTCTTTAAAATCGCATAACTTTTTTAAAATTGGTCCAAATTCCCGAAATCAGCGATTTTCGATCTTATTCTGCGATATTTAAACGTGTGTAACTCGGAGCAACGTTAACCGATTTAGATGAAATTTTCAGCATGTATACAACTTACTCCAATGTACAAACAGGTTTTTTGAATTTTCATTACGGGCTCACAAAAAAAGTTTTAAAAAACGACCTTCACTATTTTTTTTTACTATTCCGACCAAGTGCATTTTTTTTCAAAATGACGAAACACGCCACCTAGAAAACTAATTCCGCTAGGGTCTAAAAAAAAACTCAAGTCGTTTGGACCAATTTTTAAAAAGTTATGCTATTTCAAAGAGTGTCAACTTACTTTCCGATGCGACTATAATATTAAACGTATTTACGCACAGAAAGAACTTAGTTGTTCTGTCGTTTCCTTAAGTTCGCATTGATCTGTATTTATTACCTGGCATAAGGTTGGCAGTAGGAAATAATTCTTGATATATTCTGACTACCTCGTCTTCAAATTCCTCTGTTGTTATAGGTAAAGACAACATTTCAACTACAGCTTTCGCGACAGCCGTTGTTTTGAAGCCCATGGTCTGCGCTTTGTGCTCCCACGTGAACTCCTTCCCATAGCGATTTGTAATACGATTGAAAGCTTTCGAGTAAAGCAGCTCCGTATCTATCGAGAGATCCACAAGAAATTAGATATGCACGATTAATGCGTCGCGCTGAAGATTCGTTTAACTCATTGACTTTAACTGTGATTCACACATTAATTTGTAGAAACTGTGTTGAAGGCAGGTTTCAAATAATAGCGACTACAGATAAGATAAAGACGAATAATTTTCTGCCACACACGTACGCAAGTATGTATGTACAAAATTCTAACACAGCTTCCCCAATAGATTAGGAGTAAAGCACGTACAAACTCACACGTGACGAGTGCTATTTTAACCCTTTCATTGTCAGTAGAATCCGCTCATACAGATGCATGGGATATTTTAATTTACATTCCTCATATTTCATAATAATTGCCATTGAGACTATTCATTACTGTACACGTGCGCAGACAAAACAAAATCACTATTAAATAAATATAAACTTATGTACGAGTTAATGGTTTGTAATAGATCCTGCGAGGGCACGTTAATTCCACAATGTTGCACAATGTGAAATATACCATCGCAATTATTGTGTTATAATAGGTTACGCTTAATCAGATCTATACATTAATTCAATATACAAATAGGTGCAATGTGACTTGTTCAAGTAGAGAATAAATTAAATCCCTTACCAAGTAATAGGCCATCCATATCAAAAATACAGTGCGTAACTGTATTATACTGTTTCCCTGACATTCTTTAATGTAATTCTAAATTCTGATTATTCACGGGCGACTTCTGTTTCTATTCTGATAAAAACACTATTGTGTCACGACGGCTATATCTCGGCAGCGTTGCCGGCGGTTGCCGGGAAACGGGTTCCTGGGCAAATTATTCGTAGTGGAGGGGGAACTGGGAACACGCCATGCATGAGCGTGTGATGCCGTGACGTCAGGCCAATCAACATCAATACAGGTGTTGACGCCATGATGGGAAACAATGGGAAACGAAGCGACGCCAGCGCCAAGCCAAGCTAAGTGGCGCCAACGCGAAGCGAAGCAAGTGACGTGCAAGCCAACCAGCGTCGACGACCTATCTCCCGGTGACGCTGGTTGGCTGTGGCGTCGGGTGATTTCCCGTCGTCTCCCATCTTGGCGTTGATTGGTTGACGTCACGGTGACATCACGCGCATGCGTGGCGTGATCCCAATTCCCCCTCCGCTATGAATAGTTTGCCCAGGAACCTATTTCCCGGCAACGAGATAATCTTGGCGATAACTGGCGATAATATTAACGTATACTATCGCTAATGATCGCCACGATGTGGCGCCAATTATGCAACTTGCGATAAATTTGAGTAATACTGTTGTTTCATTGCCTTTCACACGTATTCGTCGCTTTCGTTGCGCGCACATGCATGCGATATTCAAATCCCATGCAACAATTTTAAAATATGACAGGATTTATTCAAATCTTATATTTGTTATATTATATATTGTACTAACAAGGGAAGTTCAGTTGCCCGAACATTCCGATTTTTTTGAAACTGTGCAGGTTTGTAGAGGACCTCTTTTTCCATAAATAGTACGAAATATCTTGGGGCACAATCGCAACTTTTTCTTTCAAGTCCCACCAATTTGCCAACTTCGAACTTTTTTTTTCGTTTGTTAGGTTCATCGACAATGTAATTACTAGAAATAAGAAAATCCTTGGTTTTTTTATTTCAGGGAAGAAATGGGGCTAACGAACGGGTTCATATATCTTCATTTATACCGAACACTTTGTAATGTCAAAATTAATTTTTATTGTTTGAATGTGAACTAAAATACCCTGAAAGTTTGGAAATGATCCGCTTAACAGTTTCTTAGAAAAAAATTCCCAAGAATCGTAATAGTCCTAATAATCGTAAAGTCCTAAATAGGGCTCCCCCTTTAAAAGTATTAATGAGTGTTTCCCTATTTTCCAGTATATTTTAAAAATTATAATAGATATAAAAAATTATTAAAATGTAAACTTTTATGACCTATAAAACTGTGTAATCAAATTGTTTAAAATTTGTAATTTAAACAGTAAAATGTTTCTCATCACAATTTTCAAACAATTCAATTACGTAGTTGTCTACAGCATAAAAACCATTAAATTTTCTTTATAACGATTTTTTTATATCTACTATAGTTTTCAAGATATACTGGAAAATAGGAAAATATTTTCCTATTTCATTTTCAAATTTAAAGCTGTATTTGGCATCGGCGCATTTTCACGCCGAGGACGTTCCAGATATTTTCGGGACAGCGTTCTATATTTTCTATTCAATCTTCACAAGAATATTGCTAATAGTGCTAATTTATAGAATATTGCTAATTTATATAGTGCAATTATCCTGATGAAAATGAGTCCAAACTCGACCACGCTTTGACTATTCTGAATTATATATAATGTCCCAGATAGCACAACGTCTGGTAAAGTCTTAAAGACATCCAAAAGGCGTCTTAAAGACGTCTTAAAAACGTCTTGTTACAAATCAAGACGTTCAGACCTAAAATGGTCATGAACTAGACGTCTCTAAGACGAGGTGTGCTATCTGGGGTGAAATTAATCTACCAGAATTCAAAAGTGATTCGAATTTCGTATAATTGAAAATAGTTCGAATGATGTCATATTTTCACTCTTTTTGTTTTTAAATACTTGCCTATTCATTGACAGTACACTCATGAAGATTTAATAAAAGTATACAAATTTAAAAAAAAAAAACTATCCCAGCAGAATTTGAAATGAAATTTCGCCAAATTTTGCGTCACTCAAAGTGTCAAGTAACTTTATAAATAAATCTTTTTTTGTTTAAAAAAAATGAGAAATTGGTCCTCCAAGGTTTTTTATACGAAAACTTACAGAGCCCTTTTTAATTTGCTCTTTATGAACATATAAATAGAATTTATTAAACTAAACAGTGTGTTCTTAGATATTTTTCTTTTATACAATTTTAAGCGATCCAATCCGCGTGCAACTGTTGGCACATGAAAATCAATCAAATCCACCGAGCACGCCGAACCTACACACATTTGCCTACCACGACTTCCGCCTGTGCAGGTTTGAATTAGCTCGAATTCTACTCGTCTTGGAATAAAATCCATAACGAGACCGTTCCTTCCAGTTCCCTCTTCCATGTCACCGGCAACGGGGAATAATTTTTAAGCACGCGGAGCCCAGAGCTTGCCTCGTTTTGGTCATGCAAATGACGAAATACTTTAGATGATCTCACCGAACTACGATCCCCCGAAGTTATTTCCTCTGTAACGTGTGACTATGATTACGGCGAACCAATCAGAACGGTCCACGAAAAGTTATATGCAGTTTATAAAGAGTGGGGCGAGCGAGCAGAGCGATTGAACTCTACGAGAAGAGGTTGTATTCGTTTCGATCTTGTGATTTAAAAAAAGATACTCCGGTGAATGTGTTTTCTAAGGGAATTGTAAATTTACCGTTACTTTGCTGGGAAAAATGCAAGGTTTTCTAGGTGAGCTATCTAAACATTAAGGCGCATTAATCCATCGATAATTTCTCCTATTAAATTCGAACCGGCAGATTGTATACCGTTACAATACTATTTCCATCAATCTGTTAAACATACACTTTCCTCTAACTTTATAAAAATTCAGACGTTCAGATCCCGTATTGTTCGCGTGCAATTCAATGCTACTTGTATTTCTCTCGTTTAGGTGTCTTGGTGTTAATTACTGGAGCCCATTGTTTGTACTCCTCCAATTCAGATGTCGTAGATCTGAAACCAAACAATTTTGACAGTCTGGTATCGAGCAGCGATAACGTGTGGGTGGTAGAATTTTATGCACCATGGTGCGGACACTGTCAGCAGTTAACCTCCGAATATGACAAAGCCGCTACCGCGTTAAAGGTAATTCTTCTTAACGCGATTAAGCTGTTTCCCCTTCGCATTTCGACGAACCATTCATCATGACTGTAAATCTCCAACAGGGTATTGTAAAAGTCGGCGCAGTAAATGCAGACGAGCACAAGTCCCTTGGATCCAAGTACGGTATCCAAGGTTTCCCGACGATTAAAATCTTCGGCGTCGATAGCAAACCGGAAGATTACAATGGGCAGAGAACCGCAGCTGGTATCGTCGACGCTGCGATCAATGCAGTCGGGCAGAAAGCGCGCAGAGCCTTAGGCGGCAAACGAAGCGGGGGAGATTCCAAGGTGAGCTTGACGATACGTAAGGTCTGACGGAAAGAAACGGTGAAAGTATATGGAGCTAACGAGAAACTATTTGCGTTTTACCGTAGTCGAAGGATTCTAAGGACGTGGTCGAATTGACAGATGAGAATTTCGAGAAGCTCGTAATGAATTCGGAGGATATGTGGCTAGTCGAGTTTTACGCACCCTGGTGCGGCCATTGTAAAAACTTGGCTCCCATTTGGGCGTCCGCGGCCACGGAATTGAAAGGAAAAGTGAAGCTGGGAGCCATAGATGCTACTGTAAATAGAGTTAAAGTGAGTCGCTTAAGTTAGACCTGACTGCGCCAAACGCCGCGTTTATATTTAACGAAGCATTGTCGTTTCAGGCTAGTCAATACGAAATAAAAGGATACCCCACTATCAAATACTTTGCGCCTGGCAGGAAATCGTTCGACTCTGTACAAGAATATGATGGCGGTCGCACGAGCAGCGACATTGTAAATTGGTCGCTGGAAAAGCTCGCGGAAAATGTGCCAGCGCCAGAAGTAATGCAGATCGCGAATGAGAAGAGTCTGAGAGAGGCGTGCGAAGACAAGCCACTGTGCGTTGTGTCCGTTCTGCCGCATATCTTGGATTGCCAGTCGGACTGTAGGAACCAGTACTTGAAAACTCTGAACGAACTTGGGAAGAAGTTCAAGCAAAAGATGTGGGGGTACGTACAGACGCTGTTTAATATTCAGCGAATGAATAAATAAACCCGTAGTTCAAATTGTGAGAACATGTTTCTTTGGGCGATAGGTGGGTATGGTCCGAAGCTGGTGCCCAGCCTTACATCGAAGAAGCGTTAGAAATCGGAGGTTTCGGCTATCCAGCGTTAGCGGCTGTAAATATCAAGAAAATGAAATACTCGTTATTGAAGGGAAGCTTCTCCTATGACGGCATAAACGAGTTCTTGCGGGACTTGAGCTACGGGCGGGGAGGCACAGCTCCTTTGAAAGGTGCCCAATTACCAGAGATCCTCCGGACTGAACTGTGGGACGGCAAGGATGCCGAACTTCCTCAAGAAGAAGAGATAGATCTCAGTGACATAGATCTCGACGAGAAGGACGAGTTGTAATTACAGAAACCTAAACATTCACAGAAAAGTATGCGCATCATATACATGTATCATTAAAAATAATCCAGTACTTATTTTTATATTAAATTATTTTCAATCGATATATCTACATATTGATGTACAATAATAATGTAGCGTCGTCGTTGTAGCGTCAGGAGCATCTTTTATTTTCTATTTCCAGCCGAAGCGCAATCGTCATTCTGTTATTTGTACATCAGTACTCAGGAATTTTCTCTACGATAAATTAAACGTATAAATACGGATTCTTCCATTGACGTCAATTTTACAAAAATCTTATCTGTTCACCGCGATAGAGCCACGCGCGACTTGATTTCCGAACGGAGTTGAATCTGGCGCGTCGCCTTTATCGTGCAGAAGCAAACGAGCGGTATAATGTTAGGGACGTGTCTGAATATTTTTAAGTGATTATTTGTACATTTTTTAAATAACGGTAGGTTACACGGAGTTGTAAGACTTGGTAGTAAAAACGATACGTGTATTTGTCCTCTGTATTTAAAGTGAAACTTTTTTTATGAAAATGTGTGAACTCTAACTAATTACCGATAATATATATATATATATATATATATATATATATATATATATATATATATATAGTATATATATATGTCACGTTAAGTGCATTCCACAAGGGTACTTTCGTTCTCCCAACGATGGGACCAAATTCTTATCACCGATTTATATTTCCAGATACACCGCTGATTCCTAAGTTTCTTAAATATCTCATTAATTAACTGAGTTACGTAGCGTCTTCCATCGTGATTATAGAAGGAAAACTTATATTGTTGTGTAACATTGCCGAACATGCTATGTTCTTATATATACGGGAAAATTTTCAAACGACCATTTCCTAATTTATGCTCAACGAATTGTAATCTTAGTTCACGTTTTTATGAAATAAATTTCGGTAAAAAATAATCAATGGAAGCGTGTATATACTCCATATCATCGTATCCTTAATAAACAGATTTAATATCGTCCATATTTTAATTATTTCAAAAAGGTTTAAATTAATATCATCTTAATATATAAAGCAGAAAGTGTTTGTGTTTGTCTGTCGCCTAAAAACTATGCCTAGCTAATCCAGGGCGAATTCCACTTACGCCCAAATCGTCCGAGATTTTCATTAATCTAGGTTTTCCTGTACGTGACTAAACGCAACGTCAAGAATTTCAAAGAAGATTTTCTCGAAAATGAAGCGCAATAACGAAAAATTGTATTCATTTTTCTCGACTTATTTACTTGTTATAAATCGAAAAGAAAGAGTAACTTTTTTTTCATATCGCGCTTCATTTTCGAGAAAATCGACTTTGAAATTCTTAATGTTGCGTTTAGTCGCGTACAGGAAAACCTAGCTTAATGAAAAAATCACGGACGATTTGGGCGTAAGTGGAATTTGCCTCCAGATGAATGTGACTATTTTCACAAAAATAAATTTTTTTTATAAAATCAGAACCTAAATTTCGGGCGAAGCCGAGTAGCAAAGCTAGTTAAATATATTAAATTCACACTTTTGCAGTTGGGTCTCAAAATACATTCCGTCATCCACTTTTCTATATAATAAATTAATCTTGGCGAATCTATAATTCATCTATGCAATCAAAAGAAGTATGATCACTTCGGGCAATACTTTATTTAATAATAAACAAAGCCTTACCAGGCGTGAGAAGGTATTACGCCGTAAAAATTACGGTTTCCTTAGCCCCAGAGTTAAAAAAACATATAAAAAAAAATTTTATGTTAAACGATTTTATTAAAAATGCATTAAAAATTAAACAATAATTCTTTTCTTGTACTGCAATTTCGATGGTGTTTTTCACTTTAAATAAAATCGTGGAGCAGGATTTTTCATAACAGAATATGAATAAATTTAATACAGCATTCTTAATAAAATTGTTTAACATACAAATTTTTTTTATATAATTTTTATTTTCTAGTTTTTAATGTTTATGGATTTACATTTCGCAGCTCAGACTTCTTTAGAAATATCTTTTATTTAATTTCAAATCGCGATGCGACTAGCGACCCGAATCCAGCGGCTTTTTGTTGTTTTCGTAAAGAACGCGAGTGGCTAATTTCAAGTCATTTGGATTTGTGGTTATGGGTTATATTTATTGTTGCCTGGGTAATTTTTTCACCCGCTCGGGGTTAATTTGTTTTTAAATATTGTATTGTCCTCCAAACTACGCACGCCTGCAAAGTTTCAAGACAATTGGATAGTTGGAAGTGGGTTAAATTTGAGTTGCCAGATTTCAACCATATAAACATACAAACAAACAAACAAAGGATCGAAGCTGAATAAAATCGTTTAAAAAAATGGAGCCACAATAGTGGGAAATTATGCGCAAGTCCTGTTGGGTCCCAGTTTGTTTGCATTCGGGAAGAATTCGAGGCTGCTTTTATTACAACAAAATGCGCGCAAATGATCTTACATCTATAGATCCAAAAGCGCATATGAGGAGATGATTAAAAAGTTTCTCATTTCTAGAGATTTATTTAAGAAGTTAAATGCGGAGCTCATTAAAGGGTTAGAATCTCGAAAAGTTCTTGTCACTTCCAATCACAGATTCTTACTTTTTCCCTGATTTATTATTATCCATTTCCCAGTGCGGTATTAAGCGCCCCAACTTTCTACCACTTACGTTTTAAACAACAATGGGTACAAAAACATTAAACGACATTCATAATGATATGAAGCAACTAGTAACAGCTATAACTTCTTTCGAGGTAGCATTTATTCTTAACTATTTAGTCTCGTTATCCATTTCTTGTCGAATTGCAGTTGCAGACGATTTGCGAATCATTTCAATAACTATTCTATGCATAACGACTCCCATAATTGCAGGAAAATGAAGAAGGGTTTCGAATTTGCGAACGATACTGTATGACAAGTATCAAGCATCATCGATTCCTGTCTGTTAATAGCAGCAGCACGAGAGATGCTATTAAAGCTTTGATCGCAAAGTTCTCAATTCACGGGAAATACGATGTGTCGAAAAAATTCGAAGAACTTGTAAATACATTTTTATCGAGTTTCGAGTTCGAGCAGCATCCGCAGTACGATCTGCAATGGTATTTATTGACTTTCTTGTTGGAACTAGCGAAGGAAACTTGTAAGACCGATCTGGAATGTTTGAAATTAATGCGCGGAGAATATACCTTTAATGCGACGGGCGAGAATGAGAACGATGTGACAGAGGAGATCGATTGGGCGGAGTATTTAAAAGAGGGTCAGGACAATTTTTTTGTCGATTATAAAAGCGATACCGAGAGCGTAAGTATGTTTAATCGCGATCGCTACATTCGATCTATAGAATGCCATGTTCATACAGACGTAACGTCGTCTATAACAGGATTGGTCCGAAGATGCAGAAGACGGTGTCGATTTAAGTATCCGTAGTCCAACGGATGGGACTACTACGGATTCGGATAAGACGATATGTATACCGACCGCCGATAGGGAATTAAGTAAATTATCTCTGGGTATAAACGAGGGGCTTGAGTCTAAAAATTGGTTACAATCGAATGTTCAAAATACATGGTGGAATGAATTAGAGTGGTCGAAGCATTCAGTAAAGAGTAAATTTTGTGACGCATACCTTTGCGAGATTTGGTAATTATTTCCTCTTTCATAAGGAACGTTACTCTTTTCTGTTTCGTATAAGTATTATCATTACGCTGATATCGAATAGGCGTAAAGCTTCTGAGACGGACTTTTATGCACTTGGGACCGTTAGTGAATATTTAGTATGCAGGGAGCTGTTGTGGATGTTTTATACTCAAATGCATATGGTAGTGTTTCAACGAAACGCTGACGCAGTCTTTTCTATTCGTCCCGATGTATCTATACCCAGCTTAACTACTGTACGTAAACGAGTGTGTAATTTAATCGAGGTGTGTGTGCACGAGCTTCGATCGTTGAATAATGTCACTACTACGAAAAATTCTTAGGTTTCTTTCAACAGTATTCTCTCACCGTTCTGCGAGTATTTTTCTATGATACACGATATGGAAGAATTTGGAAGCGATCTGTATTTGGAACAGGATGGACTCTGTAACAAGCCACCCTTGACTTACGAAGCATATAATGCAGCACTTAAACAACACCTGTTAAAGTTTAAAAATGAAATAGTCGATGTAGAAAAGAAACTAATGAAGCAAGGTATGATAAAAATTCTTATAGAATCGTCAGATTCATAAATCTTCGAAGACTGGGAAATTCATAGGCCTTTAATTACTTGTACTACTTTTCAGATGAATCTTTTACATTTCTATCCCTATCGACGCTGCTGAAAAACAATTTGTTCACTGTGAAAATATTATACGAAGTGCATAAAAAGTCTGTATGCAATTGGAGAGCTTATGCGAATTGGAAATCTGCATCCAACTTGTTGTCATGTTTGTATTTCGAGATGCAGAAGTCACACAATCAAAAGCGAACGAATATTTGTGCCAGTTTATATTTATCTAGTCTTGTAGTTTATTTGAACATAATCGACACATGGTTAAGCGAGGGTCGATTCGAAGACTGGAGAGAGGAATTCATAATTGCTAGGTAATTGTATTTAAATGTTAGGGGGTGGGTTTGAATCTAATTTTTAAATTCGCGAAACTCGAATACGAAACTTTGCGAGGATCCGAGACTCTCGGAACTTGAAGTGCTGATTCTGTTTTGTAGGTGGAATATCTTGCTTTAGGAACTGAAGTGAACAAAATTTTGCATAAATCTCTATTGACCATAATTAAACAAAATATAATTATATATATAAATTCTCGAGGCACGCAAACAATTCGTTGATTTTATACTTTTTCTTATCCGGCTTTCGAGAATTTGGATTCCAAACTTTGGAATCACGACGAAAGTGCAAAGTTTCGAATTATTATTATTATTGTTATAAACGGGAAACTCGACATTTTTTTGGATTTCGAGAAACCTATCCCTATTAAGCCGTCTAAAGTCGAGAGACTTTCTGATATGTATGCATAACTTCCGAAAAACAATAGATTTTTAACTGAAACTTTTTTTTAAAGTAGTTCATAATACAATGTAAAGATAGTAAAAAAACGGAAAATCTTCATCAAGCCGTTGACTTGTAAAAAAATCCACAGAATGTACACATTTTCCGAGGGTTCAAACGGGTATACCCCCTTAAATATACATATAATGGGACTTTGGCAGATCCTGATTATCTTTCCCGTTTCAGATTTTCAAACAGCGAAGCTTCAGAAAGTAACGAACAGTACGAAGCATTTTCTTTGAGACCTTTAGACGGTATATGTTTAACAGACCCGATAATGCAATTTTTAATAAAGAAGGTGCAGCATATAGGTCAAAGTATTGAATTATTAGTATCCTTGGATCGTATCACAGACATATGGAAAATGAATATTGGTAGCAACGGTACGCAACGTTTCCATGTGCATTTCTCATACCATTGTAATTGCTTTCAGTCACAATATTCTTTGAATACTTCTTGCAGAAACAAGAAGGTCTTTGGTCGACGAATTTTACTGTAAATTAGAAATGGAAGTTTTTAAATACAGTGCATGCGAAGTAGAAGAAGAATCACCTTCGTCTGAAACCAATGAAACCGCGAGTGACGAGTATGATGAAGACGTAGATAGGAACATTATACAGCAATTAACCGAATTCAGTAATCCATTTCTATTGAAAGCTTTAGAAGGCTACATTCCTTCAGAGTTATTGAAAAAGGATACTGCCGATACCACGAACTCTCCCAGCGTTGAAAGTATCAAAGCGAGAACTAATAATTTATTCGACAGGTATATCTAGTGTAAACTCGAAGTGTTCTGAAAAATAAGCATTCATCTTTAAACGTAAAATATAATCTTTCAGATTAGAGAAAGTGTCAGATTATATTTTGCCGTTCAGAAAAATATTAGAAAATATTTTGGCAGAGATTCTAGTTTCGCGGTACAACACTGCCAGCAAATTAGTTAGAAATATAATGTCGGAGGAGTACAAATTGGAATCACAGTTAACGTTAATGAGATCAGTTTATATGATGGAAGCGGGCCACGTCATGAGCAAATTTTATCAAAGATTGTTTCAAGAGGTAAGTAACGAAATTACGTTGTAATTGTTCGTCTGTAATTAGTTCATATATTTTCTACCGATTTTTTTTTTTAGATTGAATCTAATCAAACGTGGGCTAACTCTTATTTACTGTCATGCATACTCGAGGAGATTCTTTCGCAGTGGTGGCCAGACTCGAGTTCACGATGGTGTGTTACTGTTTACGATACTCACACGAATCAAGTATTAGAGGCTGTGGATAATATAACGTTACACTATGCGATAGGCTGGCCTATAAACATTATACTAAATGAAAAAACTTTCGTAAAGTACAATGAAATATTTAGATTTCAATTGAAACTGAAGTGGGCCTTGTGGACACTGAATAATTTGAAATTCAGTGGTAAGAAATAATGTTGCAAAATTTTTTAACTTCGCTCTGTTTAACTAGACATTACGAACAATGATATTCTTTGTAGATTTAGAAGGCTCAAAATCAATACGTCAGAGAAATAAGTTAGAGCAATTCCACATAAGACGCATTGAAAGTCTGCGGTTTTGTTTGCTACATGCGATTAGTTCGATACACACGTATTTATCAGGCCAGGTATTACAGAATTTGAGTATTATATTAGAGAAAGCTTTAATGCAAGCGGATAGCCTTGATGCAATCATATCAGGTAAACTGAGTTTATAATTATTAAAATAGAATAACAAAATAAGGCGAAAATCAAGAGTAACAAAATTGCGGTGGATGCTTCCTTTTCTAGTTATTAACGTTTAACAGTTCGGGGCACAAACGCCTGAAACACGGCAACCCAACGAACAGTCGCATCCGAAAATTAAATTGACACTTCTTTAAAATCGCATAACTTTTTTAAAATTGGTCCAAACCACTTGAGTTTTTTTTGCTAGCCAATGTAATTATACTAGAAATAAGAAAATCCTTGGTTTTTTTATTTCTGGGAAGAAATGGGGCCACCATTACAATCGCCAATTTGCAACTCCGGCGCGCGAGTCCTAACGAACGTGTTCATATATCTCCATTTTTACCGAACACTTTGTAACGTAAAAATTAATTATTATTGTTTGAATGTGAACTAAAATACCCTGAAAGTTTGGAAAAGATCCGCTTAACAGTTTCTAAGAAAAAAAAATCCCAAGGATCACCTTATTCCTAGCCGTCTTAAATAGGGCTCCCCCCTTTAATAACTTAAAAAGGAAGTCTCCATCGCAATTTCATTACTCTTGATTTTCGTCTCATTTTGTCGTATCGAATCACCACGTATATTACCGCCTGATGCCGAACACCGTGTGTGTGTGTGTGTGTGTGTGTGTACATGATATGTAATCTCTTTTCTCCTCACAATTGCAATCACAGTTCATTGTGAATATTTGCGGAAGGTTCACGAGCACTGTTTATTAACAGCAGAGTATGAAGACTTAATGGCGACCATAAACAATGTACGTATACTTACTGAACAATATTATTTACGATAAAATTATGTAATTCCGTATAAACACACGATTAATTTGTACGAGCTTGTTCCAGTTAATTGAAATGTGTAGTCACGTTCGAGCTCGATGGAACCATAAAAAATTAATTTTCGCCAGCGAAGAATTAGACGTGTTGGAAAGCAGTTACAACAAGTATCACACGTACCTTGCCCTAGCTTTGCATAACGCAATACAAAATAAGGACGCGAATTACTGTAAGTCAGACGATTTTTTGACAGCATTATACGATACATTTCAATCCGATGTTCTCAGATTTGGTAGACTTACTTCAGAATCGCGGTCCCAATGAATTAAGAAATTACCATAAATATTTTACTACTGTGTACTCTAAACTCTAAAGAGCTTTTACAGTCCCTACTAATAACTCCAAAGATGTGTATAATATTAGCATGTTAATTAATATCGTTATTGAATTTAACATTCTTTTTTTTTGTTGTTATTGCTTTGTTCACAGTGACTGGCTTAAGTTCAGCATTTAACTGCAGTATGTCATATGTCTAACACTGATACGTTTTCATACCACACAATAATAATGCCGTATTTCTAGCAAATGACAATGCAGCAAGTCGTGCTATTCCTGAAATTTCTCCTATTATTGTTATTAACTGAATGTTCCGTTAATCGAATAGATGTAACACACATAACATTCATTAGCAACAATACTAACAGTAACTTGCCCTGCTAATGCTTTGCAAACAATTGCTCGAAAATTTCTTTCAAGAAAAAATATCCCATTTTTTTTGTTTCTTTTTTTTTAAATCTATCTTGTCAGAGCACTGGTAAAACCTATATTATTGAATATTTTGTTAAATAATAATTTGTACATTGAGGGCATATAATTAGTTACATTGTGAAATAAACAGCTAAGTTCTTCCTACTTTAATTTCTTAAGATTTATTTTCCTATCCCAAAATCCTATCCAACTCCTGCAAATTCCTTTCAGACGAGCTAATGCTACGATATCAAATTTGTTCGCGAAACTCGTACACAGAAGATGCTGCTGCTGTCTGTTCGTTCAATAATGTCAGTCGCAGTTTACTAATCGAAGTAGCGTATCAACATTTGCCACCGTCAGGCTTACCTATTCCAATTCCAAGAATGATACACAATGCAGATTGGTATAGAAGCAGGTAAAAAGAAAATTCATATCTTGCTTTTAGTTTCACTAAATAAATAAATATAATTTCACTAAACACGATTGAAGTATCGAATGAAGGCCTTCGTATTGCTTTTACGATGGCGGACAATTCGTTATAAAACATAACGTAGACATTTAAAATTTCAACGTTTCAGTTTAAGCTCTGAATACTCCTTACCTAATGAAATCAGTCTGAACGAGTACGAGCGAACATTCTCGTACATACGTTGGTATCAATTGGAAGAAAGTGTTGTCACGCTTAATCTGTCTCCGTACGCCTTACACCATGAAATAGAAGATCTTGTTAATGACGGCAAGTTTGGGACAAACCAAACGTAACTTGATGACACGGAAGTATAAAGAAGTTCTTTGAAATATAAGTTACAAAAATATATTAACGTACGTAAAACTTGAAATATTTATTGAGCATGAATAGTTCTGTGTCTTCGTAGTATGGAATTGAAAGAAGACGCCATACTTTATGACAAGAATTAACTGATAATTATATTAATCCTTAATTTAATAGATAATTATTATGTAAGAATATATATACATTCAGGTTTAAAAAAATTTATAAGAAACAATGAAATAATTATATCTTGCACAGAGTAAATATTTACGATATTTCGGTTATCGATAACACGAGGCTCTACGACTTATAAATTATCAGCGTGTAAAATAAAGGTGGAGAAGTACGGACGAGGAAACCTTGCTTCCTATTGCAAGATTTAAATGAGAATTCTAAGTATCACACGCAGAAGTTAACTCTGCGCAATTACAACAGTACCGTTTTGTCCCATGGCTCCGCCCTGCGATATGGCAGGAGCGTTTGAAGTTTCATTCGCGTTAACAGGAGGTGTCGAATGGTTATTAACGTTCGTAGAAGCTAGAGCCTTATTGCGCAGCTCAAATACTTGTTGTATGGCTTTACGAAAGCAAAGGAAGTTGTAATCGATTACACCTACGAACGGGGAAAAAACAAAGTTTTATACTCTTCGATCACATCGCTAGCGTGCACTCTGTAAAAGGCTTTGTTACCTTGTCTATCGAAGTTATCTTCGCGTAAAATACAGACTAGAGCCAGGAATTTATTAACTTCCCTTAAGTATAAAATCGTTCCGTTATTCAGTTTGATTAAACTGGAACTCTGACTATCGAATGCTGCGGCCTCCAAATCCTCTCTCAAACTAAAATCAACATGCAAATTCATTATACCATGAAATACAATGCTCGTACGTGGAGATTTCTATGCAACGCACCCATATATACAGGATACGTCAATAACAACATCAATCATATCACAGCACAGCTCGTAACTTTGCATATCTACAGGGGAACTATCGGTTGCGATATAAATTTTTGATACCACATCAAACAGAAATGCTTTCTCGATCGCAGAATTCTGCGAACCAAAACGTAATTCATATTACCAAAGAAATTAGAGAGAGGGAAGAGAAATATTTCTCCCTTACCGATATGAGTATGTTAAGCAAATTTTCTAGCGTTGGTAACTGCGGTATTAATTTCTGAACGACTTTACTAAACGCTTCGAATATGCTGTGATCGTATATGGACGTCAAATGGAAATTAAGATGAATTTGGTCACACCCTGAAATACGCATAGAGATTTATGGCCAGTTATCAATAAACACCGGACATTCGATTCTCTCTTTCTTACCAGCGTCTGCGAGATCATCGTTCGCTCTAGTATGTATGTCTCTTTGGGTTTCCATTTTACAATCGTCGGACAAACCGTCCACCTTGTGTATGAACACTTCAAATTTAATCGCTTGGTTAACTTTATACGCTTTTGTAACTGTTAAGTGGAGTTTATTAAGTGCCTCCATATAATCGTCTTGAGCATCGATAACAAAGACCAATGCTCCGCAACCACCGAATATCATGTCACTGTCAAAAGTAGGATCAAAGAAGTCAATTTGTCCTGGAAAATCCCAAATTTGAAACTGAACAAAGCTAGAGTTACTTATGTCATCCTTAATAATCTTATTTGTGCTTTCCAAGAACAATGTTTCATTCGGTGACATCTTATGAAAGACTACTTTCTGTATAGACGATTTTCCACTCCTGGAAGCAGAATTAATTCCACGAGATTAGTAGCATACCATCGGACACTTATAGATTAAAAATACAGTCTTCCCCGGATTATCGAAGTGAGTTGCCAATCTTCGTAATACCAAATGGATACTAAACGTCCAGGCAATTTCTCTTGAAGGCTGCATTTAAGCAATCTTCAGCAGACCGAATTGCTTCGCGTTTGAACTCATTTTCATCGAGAAACCTTAAGGATGTATCGGACATACAATATTAGACAAAAGTATATGAAATTTGAATTTCTTGAATATCTACGTCTTACGCATAATTCGAACGACAGTTGGAGTCTCATTTTTACTCCTAGGAAGGTATTTTTCACTTTACAAATACTTTCTCAAGCATTTGCTAAACTTTTGGCAGTGAAAATGCCCTGAATTCACAATTTTCTCAAATTATAATTTGTTTCTTTAAAACGGCATAGTGAAAACATTTGAAACTCGGCAGATATTTTCATCTACCCATATACTACATGTAAAAAAAAATTGAAAACATTGGTACCATTTCTTCAACATTTTTTCAGCTGTTTTATCCGTCAAGATCGTCTCTTCCCATAAGAATACATGTAAAATCAGTGAAAATTAAAATCGTTATAACTCAGCAACCGTTTAGTGAATCCGTTTAAAATTTTTGGAGCATATCAGGAAGATTAAAAAGACCAATCTCACAATTTTTCATCAACTTGATACCGTTTTGAAGATAGGTCCGATACATCCTTAAGAAATCCATTAGTAATACTTCCATGAACATATATCAAAAACATGAACATTTCATTTTTCTGTACTGGGCATTTTAACTGGCCCTATGGTATTATTGCTCTAGGCAGATAACGGGCGGTCTACCCAGAACCGCAGGCCCTCGTTCGCAGCGAGGAAGCAAGACTGTGGGGTGGATAGGTCTTTCCCGATCATCCACGGAAAAAAGCATTTCAATAATCCGAGGAAGACTGTATTCTGAGACTTTAATCGGATACCTCCTGAGACCCATTAAAAGTATCCTAGGTTTTTGTTCCCCTGATAAAGGATCTATCGATCCTTCCGTTTCTCCATCGAATGGCGCATACCCAAAATCTTTAGGAAAGGAGCCTACATCGTAACCAGCTTGATACTGATCATCATCATCCTGCGGCGTTAAAATTGTTATTAATATAAAAATTAAAACTATTATACGAATATAAAAATGTATCGCCCATATATGGAATATTTTTTCATTTAGATTTTTCTTTACATAAAACATCCATAAGCATTTACTCGAAACATAAGGATTTAGTTGAGTAAGAAAATGTACAACTAACGTAGAATATAATTTTATCAGCATGAGACATGACATCAGTTACTATCAACAAAGATTTGAGTCATCAATGCACTTACCATATTCGTATCACTTGTGATACTTTATTTATTTAAAATGCCTTTCTTTCAGGATAGACTTTGAATTCACAACAGCCACAATATTACAACGCACACTGGGGAGAGCATTAAAATAGCTATTAACACTCAACACAGACAAGACATATCTTTGTTTATAATCGTGTGGAACCGTATATAAGTGATTTCCAGCAGTTTGATACAATATCAATGTGGGCGGCGATTAGACTAAAATATGACTAAGTGGATGCACAGAAATAAACATTCACTTTCTATGATTTAAGTCTCCCAAACAGCCAATAATAAATGTAGTTTATATTGCACAATAGAATAACAACATTCATAAATTCTTTTTGTATTATAAAACAGATCGTGCTCTCTCGTTTCAGTCCATCAGAATTTTAATGCCTCGGCTTGGCGCCTCCCGCAGCGACGGAAACTTAAATGTACGTAATAAAAATATATTGCAACAATATCTCGTAGTTGCATTCCATGTATTACTTATATACCCAATTGCGATATTGAACATTGAATCAGCGATGCAATGAAAATAGACATAAATGGCAACTACCAACCGCGTAACTACATCGTACTGGCGGTTGTGTGAGGCCGGCTTAAAATCGCCCGTGAGCTTCATTAGGGTAAGTTTTCTTATACGCGACTGGACGCATTGTCAAGAATTTCAAAGTCGCTTTTCTCGAAAATGAAGCGTAATATCAAAAAATTGTATTTGTTCTGCTCGACTTATTTATTTGTTATGAATCGAAAAGAAAGAGTAACTTTTTTTCATATCGCACTTCATTTTCGAGAAAATCGACTTTGAAATTCTTAATGTTGCGTTTAGTCGCGTACAGGAAAACTTAGCTTAATAAAAATCATGGACGATTTGGGCGTAAGTGGAATTCGCCCTAGGAAATCTGGTGGCTTGTGGTGTGTTAGGCTATCGCTTGAACGTAGCTGGGATATATGTTTTACATCATGGGAGCGAGATTTGAAACGGAGGACGAGGAAGCGTTTATTGTCAGGGCTCATAAACACGTAGAACACGTCGTGTTTCTCGGGGGTTTTTCCTTGCTAGTTTTTGAACGTGTCCTTACAATGCTAGCAGCTGATGCCTGAACTCAGAAGGCGTACGAAAACCTGGGATTGCATTCAATAGCTTTCAAATTACAGTTAGGCCAAGCGAGGATAGTAAATAGCTTAACTTTTCTCAACTTTTCCTCAGCTTCCTGAACAGTTCAAATACACTTTGAAATTTAATTTGGAAATAGTTCTGTGTACGTTGTTTTATTTGAAATACCCGCACTCCGACGAGCAGAGCGGTTCAGCGTTCCACGGGCAGCAACCCGCGTTCGCACATCAATATCCCCGCTAAAATACGTAACAGGTGTTTCTACGGGGTTCGGTGCCCGTGGAGCCCTGAAGGGCTCTGCTCGCGATCGTGTTAAGTTAAATGAACTAGGGTAGATGTCCCAATTACCGTGCTTTGACGCCGACTTACTCACGAAGGAATTAATTACTGACTTCTATTACTTTAATTTTGCTTGGTGAAAATTTATACTGTTTTTTTTTAACTTTTCTCTTTGTTAAGGCTTTTTCGGATTGAAAATGTTAATTTTTCATTTTTTTTAATCGAAATAAAAATACATGTTTTTATCCCAATTACCGTGCCCCGAAAATGCGTTGTTCCTATTCCCGTGCCCCCAATTACCGTGCCCTTTTTTGAATACCGTTCCCGCTGTTAGGTTAAACTTTCAACTTTGAACTGTTCAGAACATTTTTCTGCTCTACGAGAGGTGTTTTATGTAATTTTAATATGTCCTTTTCATTACAAAAGCAAAAGATGCAAATATAAATTTCTGTTCACCCATTCTGTGAAACGAAAGTAAGGTTAGGTTTAGCAGTTACAGAGGGAGCCAGTTAAATTCCTGTCCCTATTACCGTATTCACTTTAAAAATACGAAAACGTTTCAAAAGTGCTCACTTTGCTATTTTTCATAAAATTTGAACCTTTTATGATATAATAAACACTTTACATAAGTGCGAATCATGATAATTATTAATTTATTCACTTCTGTAAAGTACGTGCTCCTTACCGCTTCCGGTAAGGATTTAGGTAAATCCATCGAAATCTTCATATGCATTTTTGAAATTCTTTTACTATGCTTTAATTGTTTATAAATGCAACTTTCTCATTTGCAACACATACATTAATAGTTTAACTTAATTAAAAAAATTTCTTTCCTTATTTATTTATGCGAGTTTTTTAGTACGGCTTCTTTAAAGGTGCAATTTCATGCTGACGCTCGACGCTAGTTTTGAGCGTCAAAACCAATCACGTGATCGGCACACGTGACTTTCAGAATCAAGCGAAAAAGCTAAACCGAGTTTAGCTTTTCCGCTTGACGCTCGTTCACTCTGACTCGTTCGTTCGTTGTGGTTCGTTGGTTGAGCGTCGGTCACGTGATTGATTTTGACGCTCAAAACGAGCGTCGGGCGTTAGCATGAAATTGCACCTTAAGTATAAAGGCACGGTAATAGGGACAGGGCACGGTAATTGGGACATCTACCCTAAATGACTCGTAAACGACTTGTAATAAATAACTCAAAACTCAATGAACATAATAAACGGAGACTAAATTAAAATGGCAAATGATTAAGAATTATTTAGAACAGAACGAGGAAATTTTATGGAGATCAAAACTGGATTTATTGTAACACGTCAGGATTGTAACAAGGTCAATGACGGATTGAGAGGCGAAGAAACAAGCTTCTTCGTACGTTTCTCTTTTTATAAATACAATGTTTTCGAGCGTTTAGGAAGGAGACGAGGACAAATATCTAATGTTGGAAAGTTCATCCTTAACTCTTTTCTACTAAATTTAAGTTATTTACTTCAAACTTCGCGCTTTAAGAGCTTGCGTTAAACGCCGCTAGAGTGAGGATCGCAACCTTAGAGCATACGCTCTAAATCGCAACACGGTAATGGCGCTGTCGCCATCTTCTTCACCGCACCTGCGGCGGACTTCGCGCGCCTCGTGTGTTTCTGTTTGCGCGAAAAACGTGTACAGAGCGAAATGGAGTAAACGCGAGCCTGCAGAGTCGATTTTCCACGGGGCAAGATCGTGCTGAATGTCTTTGTAAAACATGAGATTGATCGCCGCTACTGCGTAACTATATTTTGCAGGCCAAGGGGCTACGAAACATCCGGATATGGCAGATATCTCGAATTCCGCAGTGTTTACAAACGATGCATCCTCCACTGGTGCTTCCGATCTCCTTCAGCAAGCGTTCCAGCAGGTCGTGGACGATGACGACCACGAGAGCGAGTTCGTGGCGTTCTTGCAGAACGACGACAATGATTCCGAGACTATCCACTTGACCCCGGAGCAAGCGGCGGCCTTAGGGCTAACCTTCGAGGTGAACTCAGGCGAGGAGGTTATGTATCACATAGATCATGATAATACTATCCCACACCTGCAAGAAAGCCTCTCCGCGAAGGGCGAGATCAACGTGCCGAATCACGATTCCTTATCCCCTCCGGATTCTATAACGATCGATCAGTTGAACTATCAGCCCGAAGAAGCGCAAAAGTCCGGCGACGGCGGTTTGATTAAAACGGAATGCATCGATTTCCAAGAATGGCACATGGAGAAAGTCTCGCAGAGCAATCAGATCCAGGATCAAGTTCTAGAGAGCGATCTGTCGCTGGAGAAAATAGATTTAGCTGGTCAAAGCCATGAGTCTCGGCAGCTGATCGAACATCAGAATAATATCATTCAACACGGCTCGGGCGCGCAGGCGATAGTTTTGGAGCAGCCTAAAGTGCACACGATAAAAGCGGACATCGTTAAGAGTATTCATGAAAATGACCTACAATATACTATCGAGGATAGCGTAGCGCAAACTCAACTCCACGCGATACCTACATCCCAGGCGCAGATATTACAAAAGCTGCCCGTGATTCTACCATCCTCGCAATTTATTCTGAAGCCTGCACAAACTATACTGAAGCCAGCCAAGAATATTAGATTACTTCAAGGCTCGACCAAACTTACCGGCGCGACGGTTAATGCCATCAATGCTGTACATTCGCTTAATACAAACTCTAATCCCAATTCTATGTTACTGTCGAAAGCTACAATATTGAATAACTTGTCGCCGCAGATACTAAAAGCTACTCCCATAACTGCACAGTTGTTAAATACCGCTGGCATATCTGCGCAGCTGTTAAATACTTCTCAAATCTTAGCAGGCGCTTGTGAGATACAAAATCAGTCTGTCAATACATCGCATATCGCCAGCACTTTAGTAAATACCACATCCGGGGCGCAGCAGAACTTTGTCACTTCCCAAATACGTTTGTCTCCGATCGTAAAAGCGTCCCAGCCTCTGCAAAGAGGAAACGTCCAACAATTTCTAACTCCGGTGCTGAAAGGTGCGTCAGCCGTGCTTCCAAAGTCGAATCAAATGTTAAACAATAGCAGCGTAACGGCGGCTATTCCTGCGCAGCTCTTGAAATCAGTACAAATACCTTCCCAATTGCTGAAAACTAAAGCGGTAATTGGGAAGAAAACGACTGTAATGACTGGCCTACCGAAAACTACGATTAATTCTAATACACCAGTCGTCCTTCGAGCTGCGTCGATCGTTAAACCTCAGGATTTAAAAGCGGCGGCTACAACTTCCACATCTATCTTAAAACCAACTCAAATATCCTCGACGCCTATATCCATTCTAAAACCTCAAGCAAAAATTGCATTCAATAATGCGGTCAAACAGAATGTAACTATCGCGACCCAGAATGTTGCCAACGTCTCGAATAATTCACAAAACACTCTGCAAAAGGCACCTGTAACCCAACAGAGTGGCACGTTCGAATGCGCCAAGCCAGTACAGAATGAAGCTATGAAGCAGAAAGTTAATCTCGTAGTAAATGGCACGAATCTTAAAGTAAATAAGAAAGCTAAAAGTACTCCCGTTAAACCTGCGACGGTAGTAAATGAACCTACGGATGCATCGAAGCCACTGGGTTCTAGTGAAAATCCGATTCAAATCGTTCAACAAGGCCAAACGTTTCATAGGTACGTGAAATATGTTTGTGCATATTTTCAATGGTTCGCCCGCTTCGTAACATCGCTTATATTTATTCTAGCATGCAACGCCTGACGCCAACACAGTTGAAGCAAATTGTTCATGTTTTGCAACAGCGCAGTCAAGAAGCAGCCGCGTCCAATGAGAGAGTTGTGTATAGGTCAGTATATACAGACCCGCTGATCATCTATCCTCAAATGCTGTGTCTAAAAGCTTCACCTATATATTCAGGGTTGTATTTCCTGAAGAACTGGATTTGCGAATTCGGAATCCAGGAAATTTATTGAAAAATCGTGGTGGGAAAAGAGGCAGGCCAAAAAAGAGTGCTGTTAGACCATCCTCACTTCCGCCTAAACCACCACCAATTCCTGACGAAGAACAGGAAGAGTTAAAGGTAGAGCTGTTTTATCTATTTATCTTGTCAAATTGTAACTGTTTCGTCGTCCTAACGTACTGATAATTCCATCAGGATGAGAGGAAAAAAGTTGTAGCGAGGACCCGATCTGGTAGACTCTCCCGACCTCCCAGACACATGGTTCGGGATTACAAACATCTGCATCATTTAGATTTCTTGCAACCCGATTTAGACGATTCGGATGGAGGTTATAGTGATTACAATACTAATAATGACAAACTGGAGGAAGAGGAATCGCCTAAAGAACTACTGACGGGGTTAGAGGTACCGAAAAGGAAAATATCGGATCACTTCAGGTGCCCTACGTGTAATAAAATATATTTGGGACGTACTCGCATGGCGAGGCATTTCGAGATGCACCCTGATCACGGCAGCCCTGAGCAATTGCCGCCACCGACACCTGAGCCCGAACTAAAACAAACTACAGGGCAAGATCCTTTGAAGCGCAAGGGAAAGAAGAGGGGTCCTTGGGCTTACGTTACGCCCGAAGCAAAATCAGAAAGGCGTCAAATAAAATTAAGGGAAGCAATATCTGTGTGCGAAGATCTCGAAATAACAAACATAGCTGCAAAGCCGGTACTTAACGCACAATCGCTGTTCGACTTATTAGTGCTAAAGTCTGAGAATAATGTAAGAAACTTCCTTGCTGAATTGAAGCAGTTAATGGGCAAAGTGAGGGAGAAAGCCGGAACAATGCTGACAATTGCTAACGGCAGCGACGAATCAAATAAAGATTTGATCGATATCAGCGAAGAGTCGCTCTGTGATGCTCTGGGTCTTAATCCTGGCTTGTATAGGATTAACAACGAAGGTCTAAATAAAGTCGATACTTCCGTTTCGACAACCTACGAAAACGGGGAACCCCCTCTTAAGATCCAGAAAACAGATAATTGCGAAGACCCTAAAGAAAATATAGAGGAGCGAATGTCTAGTGGATTTTCAGAAAGCTCGGATCTCAGCGTCTCTGACTTTTTAAGCGACAGAAGAACCGACACTGTGGCAAATCCCACATGCCCGGAAGTGTTGTCAGCTTTAACATTGATGCGAAGGAATCCCAGTCCCGTGGATAGCGCGGAGAGTAATAAATCCAGCAACGTTTCGAAGCACTTAATTTCAAATCCAGAGATTCAGAGTCAAATCTCAGATAATCCTGGATTCCAGAAAGTGGACATTTCGTCACCTAAGATTTCGAATTATCAGAAAGCGGAGGCACATAAAGAAAGCTTCGCGAAGTTAGGGAACGGCTTGGGCTCATCAAATTTCTGCAAAATTGAGGATAATTATGAACAATCGAAGCTAGATGATTTAGAGCAAACTTTCATAAAATTAGAACCAACCGAGCAGGGTTTCGTTAAGTTAGAAAATGGTGCTATGGAGGCTTACGCGAAGCAAGACGCTCGGAATTTCGAGAAAATGCAGAATGGTTTGACTACCATGGAGAATGGATCTCAGAATTTTGCTAAAGGGTTCCAAAAATTGGTGTCTAAAATAATCCCTATGACTTCGTCAGATCTAACTTGCGTGAAAGCTCAATCGGCATCATTAGACGCAGTCTCGTGCAAACTAATGCCTGCCACTTCTAGTTGCAAAATATCAGACAATATACCTATACTTCAGGACACGGTACCGATAATCTCCAGTAATTGTGATACTAGTATATTTGGCAGCGCAGAGAATTTAGACATGTCGAAGATAACTCAGTACGATCACATTGCACATTTAGATATTTTAAATACGAGCGGGGTCATAGATAAGAACTTATTAATCGATGAAAAGTTAGTCGAGCAATTGCATCTAGTAGACCAATCGAATTTAGTTGACGAACTGGTGTCCGAACGGTTGAAAAACATTATGCCGGATAACATTCTGGAGAACAATTTGATGCCAAATAATTCGAACCTGGATACGGACCTCGACTTCGACGCGTTAAGCGAGGAATTTAATAGGAATACCAGAAGTTGATTCTCGGATGATTGTGCGCAACATGTTCCTAAACAAATTGAAATAATGTGTATAGTGTATAAAAATAGTGAACTTATACGATTATTTGAAATTGCATACGTACGCGTATACATATATTACACAGGCGGTGTAGATATTTTTTTATAGGATTTCTGACAGTATCACGATCAATATAACTTCCTTATTTCAATGAAAGAATACCAATATTATAGTAATATAATATCTTATATTCTGGTATGTATATGTAAATAAGACTGTTTTCGCTGTATTTATTATATATAATGTATATTTCGTTTGGAAAAAGGCAATGTCAATAGATTTAAAAAAGAAAGTGTATCCATATTATGCAAAGGAGCTTCGATTTGTTTTAAACTCTTCGGTGTAGGAAGAAATTTTTGCTAGGGCACGTCAGTATTCTTTCTCGTTTTTTGGTAAACGGTCTTTCTAGTCGTGCACGTAATAAGTGCCGGCTAAATAGGTTGACTTTTAGATTAGTTTTCTTTTCTTTTTAAAACCCACAGTCGTACATTAACGAACCAGGAAATAAGAAACTAGACTTGTTAGAATTATACACGGAATATTATGAGACATAAAACGTTTTTTTCTTCGTAAATGTAACATTTCATAGCTATTAATCATACGCAAACAGTCACAATTACGAAGACTTTTTTTAGTTAGTACTATAAACATGATCATGCACAAATTATTTTACAATTCGATGTTACCTTTCTACATCAATGATGATATTCAGTTTTTAATTAGATAATATAATATACTGGGTAATGTTTGATAATTTCAGTGATTCTACGTACAGTTTTATCTTTAAAAGAGCCCGCACCTCGGGACCGGGTGCGAGCCGTTTTCGAAACGGGCGGTCTGTTTGGTTTGCCGCGGCGAATCGGGAGAACACGCGACAGCGACAAGCCATAAACCGAGAACGGACGGGATAGATCTCTCTGGCACCTCTCACTCGCCGCGGCGACTACGTAAGAAGTAGCGGGGGTAGCGACGAGCTCTTTTCGGGGCAGAAGACGCGGCCTCTTTTCGAGACAGCGCTGTATTAATTGATAATAACGAGCATTGTATTTATGTTATATCGGTGATTCCGTCATGGCTATAGAAAACTATTGGAAGAATGCAATAACTTTGAAAATTACGAGCAACTATTTATGAATTCAAGCGGATTGTTTACAGGTTTTATATGCAATACTATAACATTGAGAATACTTTGAATACCAGGATAATTCCATCCATACTGTTATAGCATTTATGTACAGCGCAAATTATTAATTTTGTATTTATCTGTAAATATGTATTATACATATATAAGAAGTTATTGATATAATTAAACGTTAATGGCACTAGTAACCATTAGATTATTTAGGATTAATTACGAGGTATATTAATTTCGCAGGCTTGGTTCCTTGTATCCGAAAGATACATTCTTTAGAATCTGCATTTGCAAAGAAATTTATAGTACGTTTGTGCTCGTCTAAATTCATATTAATTTCTTTAGTGATCTCAGGTACCAATTGTAAACAGAATGTCATGATTCACTTTGGATTCTGAGGATATATGTATATCGATTCCATATTTTCTTTCCTCTTTTGTGTATCTATACAGATGGTATTTAAGAAGCCACAAATAAATGAACATTCTATAAATCCTTGGTTTATTTCAATAGCCTTAAGTGACTGCATAATACAAAAAGATAATTATCATGGACGTCAAGTGATTTTTAAAATAGGAAAATACTTACCCGATCATGTACCAACAATAATTACAACTATCTATGCCCAGTTTCTATCAACAACGATTCCAATAACGTAGTTAAACTCTCCGGTAACAATGGCTGATGCACCCACGTCGCAAGGAATAACATTTTCCACGGTTCCGTACAATGATGCGCTACGTCTTCGAAAACTTTTCGTTTCACCTCAGCCTCATTAGAGTACGCATTATATATTAATTCTGCGACTTGCCCTGAGGGAAAGAATTTCACTTACATAACAGTATACCTTCCCAATTATAAAATATAGTACATTATACATACCAAATTTTGCCGTGGGCCATGTTGTAAATAATTTGTCCGCGCGTTTCTCCAGAGTGGCGACTACTCTCATTTGGTGTGCAACTTGAGCGAGATGTTTTACAACCCTGTCCTATAAACGAATTATCATTGAACCTTTCATTTCTCTGAGACATTAAACTATACATCCGAAACATCCGTTACCAGCTCGTCGCAGACGTTTTCCAGCTTATCGCACTGCTCTTGCAGGCTTTGAGAATACGATTCGTCCTGTTTCTCTTGGGTTATATTCCTCAGCAATGTTACCCCCTGCAAATGAGCTGCGTTCCATTGTTGCACGCTCGCATGAACATCTGCCGCTAAATCTCGCACGTGGCGAGCGGAACCAGTTAAATTCTTTCCCTGCGTTGATCTTGTAGACACGATTTCTATAAGTACAAATTAAAGCCTGAGTTATTAGAATCTAGCTTTAGATAATATTTTAGACAAAGCGGTTTATTAATAGCTATTAATATCCTTCATTGATTTCAGCGCTTACTACTGACTGGAGAGAATTGTTCCTTTGTCGTCATTCTCGGGCAAGGCTCTCTTGTTTTCGCAGTACCAATTGGAGTGGAATTGTGTTCTTGGGTACATAAACACGATGTTAATAAACAGGAAGCGTTACTGCCAGTTAATGATTACATAACAAATGGAAATAAATGTTTACAAATATCCATGTTTCGTTAAGATTACAATACAATTGAAGATATTCGAGCTCATGAAATTTAAAATAATTGTATCTCGTAGGAGGCCTCGCGTGGCAACACGGAACGTGCTCATGGATTATTAATGTTCAACGTACTTACGTGCTCGACAAACGCAAGAGAAATACAAAGTTTCTATTTGTAATAATAACTCACGCTGATTTGAAATACTGCCTTGTTGGTTAATTACCGTAACACTACTTAAGTTTTTTTTAACGGGAAGCAACCAATGACGATGCTTCCGTTAAGGGACCTAAATAATTGTCAATTATCAGAAAACACGAGAGGTCGGCAGGAAAGTAAATGTTATAAAGTTATTTTAAAGCTTATCACGTTGCGTTAGGAGTGCAAAGTAAGTTTGCAGAATTATTGCGATAATTAATGAAATATTTTCGTCTGTATTTAAAAAAGAACTGTGTAAAAGTGGGAGGATACAGATGGCGCGCGTGTGTTACATGCGCATGCGCGCAGTATGGTCGAATTTAAAACGTTCGCGCAGTTTCTTAAACAAACAATATTTTGTTTGTACTTCGATGAATAAACTGGTGACACTCGTTTTGCACAAGGTTCAGCATTATGTGTGTTGAATAATAAATGATTTATGCTGTATCGCCGATCTGAGAAAGTAATTAACCAATTGGCGGGATCGAAATACAAGTTCGAAATGTTTGAATTTTCTTTTTCCGCTGAAGAGTTGCATTAAGTAAAGATGTATTGCGATACGATTTTCTTAATTGTTTGAGATTGTTTCTTAATTGTAAAGATCGTTATGAAGTGTAATTATGTATACGGTCACCTTTCCCAGGAAAAATGCTTGCATAAGACTTAAGAATAAGCATTGCGTAACGGTATTAAGCGGGACTTTTAATTCTCATTCGAACAGTTATACAGGGCGTTTCAGAACTATAAATGAAAAATGAGCTACTTCACGGAAGTCCAAAAGGATACATAATTATCTTTTCTTTTTTAAGTGAACACTCTGTTTCCAAAGCGTTTCAATGTACAATCTTTTAACCGACTTCAAAAAGGAGGAGGTTACAGATTCGACCTGTTTGTACTTTTTTTTTTTAACCGACTTCAAAAGGGAGGAAGTTATAGATTCGACCAGTATGATTTTTTTTTTATGTTTGTCCCCGCATAACTCCTCAGCTTATGGACCGATTTTGATAATCTTTTTTTTATTCGAAAGAGGGCGATGGTGGTCCCATCCTACATTGCATCAATATTGGTCCCATATTTTGCCAGTTCTGGTTATCTTCTCAGCATGTTGTGCCAATATATTTAAAACTAAAAAGTTAAAAATAAAAATAAATTAATACCGACTTCAAAAAAATAAAAATGCACTAAAAAGTAAAAAATCATTTTTTCCCTCATTTAATCTACGACTCTCGTATTTTTTTAGTCGGCGCCTCATCATTTGCACTGTGTAAATCAGGCGCCGACTTAAAAAAATTGGTTTTAGTGCATTTTTATTTTTGTACAATGGTATAAATATCCAAAAAAGAATTTGAATAGTTCAAACCCAAGTTTTAATGAAGATACACTTTCACTGATTGCTAAGTCCCAAGCTTAAAATTAGAAACTATTTGCAATCAGATTTAATACAAAAAACTTTTCTATTCTAACTTTGGAAATACGATTTAGGCCATTTATATATAAACAAATTACGGTAAAAATTCCAAGCCTTCGTGTTAAACCTGGTGTTTAATTAAAAACACCAGAAATGAAGATCACGTAATTCCAAGGGCAATTTAATGGACACAAGGAAGTTCGAACCACCAGTTCATTATAAATAAGAGGTTTATTAACACAACATTCTCAACTTTACGGCGAATAAGTAACAAGGCTGAGTTCCTTACAGGTTCTGAGAGTTGGTAAAAAATCTTGTGGGGTTTTAAAGGCCAGCTGGAAAAACAGTAGTAGGGGTAGGATAAGGCAAGTTTCAAGAAGATATCGAGATTACGATAAGGCAAGGTTACGTCTAGGTGACGTGCTTTTCGCAAAAAAGAGTGATCCGGTGTTTGCAAAACGAGAAAGCGAAAAATATTTGTAAGCATAAGTAATTTTAGAGGCGAGTACACTACAGCAATTTTAAATCTCGGAATATTCCCAAAGTAGTGCCACCTAAATTCAGTTTTTCCATCCACTTATACTTGAAGTGTAAGGGGGGGGGGGGACAGGGAATGTCACAAAACAGCTTTATCGAGAAAATTAAGTTTTAATACTTTGGTCTATCAGTAATGAAACAAGGTTCAATGAATTTAATTTTCTTATATAATCTTCATAAGGGGTCATATATGTTTCTCGGCGCTAAAACGTGGTCAATGTTTGGGATTAATTCAGGGATAAACTATTAGCCCGCTTGGCTTAATTCTGTTTGTGTTTTATAGATATTTGTTTATAGATTATAAAACAGGTATGAGAATTGGAAAATTTTTAAAAATTTGGCGTCCGCGGGCAGTGGCGTAGAACATGTTTTCTGGCGCCGCCCAAAACGGTGGGCATGATTCAACCCGTACGAGTGGTCCGAAACAAAAGTCACCGATTTTTTAACAATCTTTGGGATCATAGTTATCCAGTGACGTCGCCATTAAAAAAAAAAAAAAAAAAGTTGCGGCAATGGTGTTACTTTGAAGAAAAGGGTCGTGATTTTCGCTATAAAAGTCGTACGTTTTTGTTTGTTAATAAAAAATGGTTCAATTTAATTGAAAAAGTTTGCCGTCACCGGATAACGAATCTTATGTAGAATATGTGTGTAAATAATGAAGTTAATCGTTTCAGTTTCTTTCTTTTTTAATTAATGAAAATCACGTGTACTTTTCAAGCGTTCTGACCGGAGGGTACCCTTAAATAATTTCTTGCTTTACCTTGGCGACAGAAGCTTATGCTTAGACAAAGAGTGGGGACATTCCGTATTTCGTTCCAGTGCAGAGTGGACATTTCCAGTCTTTAACCAGTACACCAAATCTTTAACGTTATCCTACAGGGGTATTTGAACTTTATAACCTTTTAGGATTAAACGTTTCTGTGGTCCCAGTTGCCACCAACAAAATATGCTATAAATCGCAAAATCACGAAAAATGGACATTCCCTGTTTTCCCCCTTACTCTCCACTTGTGCTTTCCCACATCGAATGCTCCTCTTAGTACCCCAGTATACGACTATTACTAATTTCTTTATTTTTCATTTCAGGAGGTGAATGGAGGCTTCGTCCAGCTTCACAGAAGCTCCCACGTATGAAGATACCATCGAGAGCCAAAAATTCGTAGTGGAGATCGCGCAGGTCGCAGGAGAGCAGCGTTATACATGGCCGCGATGCACCGCGGCGACAGCTATGTTGCTTTTGTTCGGAGAACGGCCAGGGAACAAGGTCACGCAGGTAAAATGGCAGTCGTCGTGCGGGCTGCGGCCGCGTCCCGATCATAAGCGCGTGGCTCGCCGAAAATTACAGGACCCGAAGCGGGGGCCTGAGGAGGGCAGAGCCGGCAGAGTGAACGCGCGTGCTCCGCGTCGTTCGGTGTATCGTTCGAAGCGAGTCCTGCACGGTCGTAGTCGGCGCGTGTCGCGTGAACGCCGGCTCTTCGTCGTGGCCGCGAGCCTCCGAGCGATCCCGTCGGTCGTGTACTCGCCAGACCAGACCTCGCCTGGTTTGCGGTAAACGCGCAACGCTCCGCGCCCGTGGATCACGCGAGCATCCTCCGCCAGCGGTGAGCAGAGACAGCAGAGATCTCCTCGATCGGGATCCTCCATCCTCCACTTCTTCTTCTTCTCCGCCTCGGAGGAGGACCTCCTTAGCCAGTCGAAGCGCGGAGCACAGGTGGCACAGCGTCCGAATTTTCGGTGATACACCACGAATTCCAGCACCATTCGGACCCCCCTCCCGCGGTGGACAAACGAAAACGACGTAGTGGTGGCGTAACAGCGCGGCATGATAATAGATACGGACGCGGTTGGCCGTTCACCATCAGATAAACGGATCGAAATCGTGGCCGGAATTCGGCAATCCGTCGACGGGTCTGATAAACGGTTCAGTTGGCGTTGGACACCCCGTGCGAGATCACCTCGGCGGCAACGATGAAAATGGAGGTAAGTGGCGCGGGGCACGTCGTGCTCGAAACGGGGGGGGGGGGGCCAACGTTTCTGGTGGAATAGCCTCTGTTCGAGGATTGTTTGTTCGGTGCGCTCCGTGGAACCGCCTATTCCGTCTGGGCCCAGTCAGGTGTCGCTTTCTATCAATATTTGCGCCTTCCCGACGCATAGATTATAGTTAGCGCAGGCGGCGACACTGTCGATAATTGGGGGAAGGCCACGGGGACCACAAAACTGTTGCGTGTTTATTATTGAGCAGTGCTTATAATTGCGTGGCCGCCTGTCGGAACGCTGCCAGTCGTTTGAGAAAGTGTCTTAGAAAAGATGTCATCGCGGCTCTGTGTGCTAATTTACGTCCACCGATCTTTCCCTTCGCTCGAAAGCCACCGCCGAAATGAAAAATGCGGTAATTCACACGTGTCGGCGCGCGGTGGTCTCGAAAAACTGGTCCGACGACTATTCAAATCGGCTCGTACGCGATTTTCATGCGCGCGTACTCGAGTGAGACGCTTTCACGCGGAAAGCCGGATTTTCGATTTCGATTAATCAGAGGCAAGGGGGACTTTCGCGAGGATGCTTCTTCCACTTCGTCCTGCTTTCTTCTTTGGGCCCATTTGCCTGAAAGGGAATGTGTGAGTTCGGAGTTACCGGTCGGGATCAAATTCTGCGTGTAGTTAGTGAATATTACATGTACACTGTTGTTTATACGTATTAGGACACTTCTGTGTGGAATAATTGTGAAGAAATGTTGCAAATTTATTGAAGGATTTTAAACATTTTTAGTTTATTTGATATTTTAAATAAGAACAGCGAACAGTATTAAATATCATATTTTGTGCAAATACAGCAAGTGACTTAATACTTTTGAACGATAGTGTAATTATGTATTAAAAGTTTAAAGATGAATATTCAACATTTTTTTAAGAAATCGAGTTCAAAGTTTTGTATTTACTAGAGCACTAATAAAACAGTAATTGCGGTGCAATGACAGTGAGTTTTAATTGCCTCGTAGTGAATTACTTTTACTATGCCTGCATTAAGAATTATTCTAGATGACGTTGTTCTTACGTATAGATCTTACGTATAGAATCTTAGAATCCAATTTTTTCGTGAGATTTTTTAACCTGATGGATAACATGATCCGATCTTTTGTTGGATTTTTATAGATTAGTGATACGACTTGTCCAAATCAGTCTTCGTGAATCGATTTTATATTAGTTCATTCAATAGTTTCGTATCTTTCAAAGTATCAATACATTAAAGATGAAATTGTATTTAATTCCTTTCAATAATTTTTAACAAACATTTCGCACTTTTGTGATCGCAAATAAATGCAGTAGATCCTAGAATTAAATACTGATCTTATTTATGCGTTGAGAATGTTCCATACTTTTTAATTTTCTTCTTTCGGTGCAAATAGAAATCCCGAATCCACAATTCTAAGCTCACTAATGATTAAAATAAAACACTTTCACAAAATTCCCACCTTTTCAAAGTATTTCATAATCAAACATCTATACCCAACACCTCTCAAGACCACATCCTAACCATCGATTAAAACCAGAACTCGAATTCGACAAAAACCTTTCAAGTTTTCATAAAAATATCTTCAACAAAAATCTTTCAAAGGCCAAATTTCTCTCAGCAGCCAAACTGATCAACTCCGTGAAATAGAATGCAGAAAAAATTCACCACTTAAAAGTCAAAAACGTTGATAAGCTAATCATACACTGGAGTCGTTCAATTTGGCATCTGGGACCGCGCCGATTTCGATGACATCTTCCAAACGGCACTCGCGAAAGAGTTCGTTCAAGCCGAGACCAGGTGGTTTAACAGCGCCGGGCGAGCATCAGCTTGTGGACAAACGTAATCCAAATGCAAACTCACGGCTGCATCTGGCTGGCCTGGCGGGCGCACTTACGCCGAGGAACCGGTATCCTGCACTTTTTCAAAGCGCGCGCTGGAGCGATTTTTTTACAGGCGACTCACCGTGTAGCCCGCGATCGAATGTAAGACAGAGGCTCCACGGTGTTCCCGCAAATTGCCCGCGGTTGAATATTTATTAAATTCCAGTGGACGGCAATTATCGCGCTGGAGGCGTCGCGCCCGTAAGCGGATTGCATTTCTTGGCTGGCGTTCGATGGATCTTTCGAACTTAATTACGCGCGAGGTATGTGGGTCGTCGTTGCCTTTGGGTGTAGTCCCCGTTCCCGCGGCGGTTCGACAGGTGTTTCGACGCCAGGCATAGCAAATTAAACCAGCTGTTGCGTTTCTAGCCGCGCTATCCCCTAACGACGGCGATACCGTTCGAGAGCCACGGCACCTCGAAGCAGCGAGAGATCTAGCCGACGGAGTCTCGCAAGCTCGGCCATTAAAACTTGAAAAACCTTCGGCGCTCCAACTAGGGCCGTTGTATAAAACCTCCACAATCACAGCGTATGCATAATTCCACGCGATCCCAAGGAGCACGTCCTCTTAAACCTTAAAGTGTCTCTCAGGAATCTCTAGCGGTAAATGTACCGCGAAGCAACTGCGATCGATGGTGATCGATTAGCACCCTCTCCCCCCCCCCTTCTTTAATTGGAAAGGCCACCAGGTGATTCTCACTTTCAAGGGGAACCTGCAGCTGTGCCCCGGGGATTTTAATGAAATTTTTCCAACCAAGCGGCTCGGGTTCAAACCCTGTCACCCTAATTAATTTTTTTTCCTTTCTTTTAACTCTTATTTTGAATAATTAAACTTCTTTCACATTTTTAACAATTTTTTTTAAAATAAATTTAATATATAAACATGGTAAAAATACATAACTTTTTATACACGTGCAAACATATCTGGTACATACAGTGGCTCACACCCATAATCGTACACTCTTTAAAATCGCATAACATTTTTAAAATTGGTCCAAACGATTTGAGTTTTTTTTTCAGAAGCTTAGAAGGACTAGTTTGCTAAGTGACGTGTTTCGTTGTTTTGAAAAAAATTGCAATTGGTTGGAATACCAAAAAAAGAACATAGTAAAGGTCGTTTTTTTCAACTTTCTTTCTGAGCCTGCAATGAAAATTAAAAAAAAACCGTTTGTAGATTCCAAAATCGCGAAATTCCTGAAATCAGCGATTTTCGACCTTATCCTGCGATCTTTAAACGTTTGTAGCTCAGAGCAAAGTTAACCGATTTTGATGAAATTTTCAACATGTATACAACTTACTGCAATCTACAAAAAGTTGAAAAAGCGACCTTTACTATTTTCTTTTTTGCTATACCGAATTTCCGATCGATTGCAATTTTTTCAAAACGACATAATATTAGGATAGATAGGTAGATAAATAGTTGTAAAGTTACACAGACGTGTATATGTCTATTGTAAAGAAAAATTTCATATTAAACGTACAATTTACAGGATTTTTATAGTACACGTATGTACCAGTTATGTTTGCACGTGTATAAAAAGTTATGTATTTTTACCATATTGATATATAAAATTTATGTTATAAAATTACAATATTTATGAAAAAAGCAGTATGAAATTTAATTATTCAAAATAAGAGTTAAAAGGAAAGGAAAAAATAAATTAGGATGACAGGATTTGAACACAAGTCGCTTGGTTGGGAGGTAAGCGCTATACGCATTCACCCAGCTTCCTTGAAAAATGTTTACAGTGAACTCCTTTTAAGGTGCACATATCAATTGCTTATAAAAAATGCTCATTGGCATAAAATATTTGGCAAAATGTCATCCAGATGACCTCGAGCTTCATTCCCTAAAATTTCATTAAAATCCCTGGGGGCACAGCTGTAGAGTCCCCTTGTCAGCAGATGTATCCGCGGATTCTCGTTATCGATGACGCAGCACGAGCCACTGGCGACCTCGAAATTCGGTGTCCTTCGAAGCGTAGTGTATCATCGGGCAGGAATCTTAAGTCGGTCAATGGAGGCGCCGATGAAAAGCCGGGGGGTTAACGCCGAAGGAAGGAGAGGCAGGAAGATCCGTGGCCCATTTTTTTTTCTTTAGAAAGGAAACAGGCACGGGTTACAGTTAAGCAGCCGTACTAGTCGCCGTTCAGTTTTCAATGAGCAGCATTCCTGGCCGCCGGCCGACTACGGCTGCTCACCTGGAAACCCTTCGAGAACTCGTTTCAGTAATATTCGGTTCCTACGCGGAAGTGCGGACGAAACACCTGAGCGAGCCTGTCCGTTCCCATCAGTGACGAAAAGCCAGGCTTCTACCCTTCCTCGTGGCCATCCCGACGCCGGGCTGCGCACCCACGCGCGTGCAATTCCGGGGACCCAGTTCTCGGCGATTCTGCGATACGTCCGCCCAATTCCGGTTATCCGGGGACTAGGAGCTGGCTGAGAGGCTGAGTCGCGGGTCTGTACTTGGATTTGTAAAGTGACTTCGTGTGACTTTTGTGCCTTTAATCGCCTGGGCTTGATTCTTGAGTTTTACGGATTAAGGATGTATCGGACTTATCTTCAAAATGGTACCAAGCTGATGAAAAATTGTGAGATTGTTTCTTTTAAACTTCCTGATGTGCACCAAAATTTTTAAACGAATTCATTAAACGAGTGTTGAGTTATAACGATGTTAATTTTTCACTGATTTTACACATACTCTTGTGGAAAGAGACGATCTTGACAGATAAAACAGTTGAAACAATGTTGAAGAAATGGTACCAATGTTTTCAATTTTTTTGTACATGTAGTATATGGATAGGTGAATATATCTGCCAAGTTTCAATTGTTTTCACTACACCGTTTTAAAGAAATAAATTATAACTTGAGAAAATTGTGAATTCAGGCCATCTTCACTGCCAAAAGTTTAGGCTCGTAAATGAAGAAAACCGCAAATAATGCTTGAAAAAGCATTTGTAAAGTGAAAAATGTCCGATACATCCTTAAGGGAATTAAGCAGTCGTGTCGCTGGAGAATTTAGGTGAAACGAATTGAGGAGTTGAAATGGTAAACGACGTAAGTGCCAGAAAAATAATTTTTTAGTGGAAATGGATGTGAATTCTATGGGGAATACTGTGGCAAAAGTTAAGTGCTAGAATAATTTATTATAACTGTTACGGCTATCGCAAGGTAGAGGTAAAATCGTAAGTGCCAACTTCGCTGTGGTGAAAAACGACGAAAGTGCCATCAATCTTCACGGCCGTTAATCTTTTTATTTCCCACTAAATCTGTAAAGGTGATGTACGCTGAAAGTCCATAGCGATAAAATTAACGACGAAGTTGAGATAAACGAGTGATAAACGATGTAAGTGACAAAATGAACAACCATGCATTTATTGCTTCTACTGAATATTTTAACTACTGACACTTACATCGTTTACAATTTCAACTCCTCAATTTCAGTTGCGAGATACTGTGTATATAGAAGTTGGTGGCACGTCTGATGTGATACTGTTATTTGAGCAGCTGAGCCTCCAATTATTTTGAGCAGCGCGTGCAACGATGAGTTACGGAGATACGGTGAAGCCTCGATTTTCTAAACAGTGTTATCTCGAGTGAAAGAATGATAGGGGAACGAAATGTGAAGTAATGTTTGGACTGGAAAATGGTGCAGGGGAAAGATATCGTCAGAAGGGAAATGAGAAAAAAGGGGAACTACGGCTCATGCATGTAGGTAAAATTAGGCAGCTGCCTAAGGCAGTGGTGGCGCTTTTTACCTGCACGTGCCAAAAAAATTATAAATAATATTCGTCGAATTGCTGAAGTACCGGACAGGTATTAATAGGGGAATAAATTAATAGAAAATTAATCATTGCAGAATATTATTGAGGCAAGATTTTTAAATTTACATAGATATCATAAAAATTAACTCGTAACTTGACGTATACATTGTAGTATATTATAGTATCAAAATATAGTTTTAAATGAAATATTACAAGTTGCACTATAAATGTTTTTTGTTACGAATAAAAAGTAAGAGAGTGAATGCATTTTAAATAAACGGCGCAAAAGAGGCTCGAGCCGGGCCTGGGACCACGAGGGCTACGTTTCCAATGACGATGTTCTTACACGTTTTAAATTATTTATCAACTTTAGGAACAGTGACGTAAAAATAAACCATATAGAATGCTTGCGAAAATTGTGCACACGTATAGAGTGTGCAAATTTTATTTACGGAGGGGAATTATTAAATTTTAATAAATTCAAAATGCAATCGTTCGGATATCAGAGAAATCGATTACGCACATGTTCTGTGTACTAATTAGTTCAGATAATCGGGGTTCTGTAATACCAAGATAAAAGTAGCATGCCATCGAGTAATTAAATCTTTGGATATCGTTGCCGTTAGATATCGATGCCTGACTCATACGAGGCATTTAAAAGGCGTCTATTCTAGGGAATCGCTCGATCATCTCACGATAGACAACAGAATTAACCTTGACTTCGATTCTGATCCAGTGGCACCGATTGAAAATGTCAGAAAATTTGAATCGACATGTCATCTCTATTAACTCGACTACTCTATTGGGTCTTCTTTGACCCAACAGTGTTACCATTTGCTTCACCTTATCACGGACCTTGGATCATTTTTTACCCAACTGCGTTCTCACTTTAAAAGCTAGCACGGCCCTCGGGTCTTCCCCGACCCAATTGTGCTGTTATTTTAAAAATAATTGCTACCCTCGGGTCTTTTTTGACCCACTCGCGTTCTCACTTTAAAAACTGTCGCAGTACTCGGGTCCTCTGACCCAATCGTGTTCTTGTTTTAAAAATTACTATAGCCATCCGGACATTTTTTACTAACTATTTCGGCACAGCTGTCGGGTAATTTTTAACCCATTTGAATTTACATATGTTTCACCCCACTCTTACGGCTCTCGAGTCATTTTCCGCCGGTGCTCGTTCTCGCATGATCCACAAACTTCCTCACTTTTTAGAAAAACATAAAAAAGCCTGTTACTAGTATCCGTGTTCCTCGTCTCTCCATTAAACTCGACCGCGGGCCTATTGTCAATGCGGAACAAGCTATCGCCCGCGATATCGATTGATAAAGCGTGATTAGAGAAGAATCGGCGGAGATAACGGCGCTGACTAGTCCGCCTGTTGCAAATAACTTTTCAGCAATTCAATTCGCGTCGTTCCGCGTTAACGACTGCGTGGTCGGGGGAATTGGTAAGTCGAAGAGACGAGTCTCATCGTGATCTCGCGTTAAATAATACGGGAAGTGACGACCATTATGACATCGTATCACATAACGAAAGCAACAAGCTGAGGAGCCGTGCAACGGAAAGTGTGGTTTCTCTGTCCTTTTTCCAGGAAGCGCGGCGAAGACCTCAGCGCACACGTCGAACAAAGGAAACCGATAGTTCGCCTTACAGGAAGCATAAAAAGAATTGGAACTAGTTTAAGGGGGGTGTAAAGCGCGAGAGTCGTGAAACGTGGCCGTTCCACTTTGCTCTCGGGATCGATGCATGCTGGTCAAGCGAGTTGCGTTAATGCACCGGGCTCGCTGATGAATAGAAATTTAATTAGCCCCGCAAAACAGCTATAAAAGTTTCGACGGTTCGCGCTAGTGAACGAGCAGACCACGGTTTAATCGCATGGCAGTCGCGTTCAGCTAGTTTTCCGGAATCCGCTTCCCGTTAGCGGGACGATCGACGCGAGTCCGCTTGGAATTCGATTCGTCTCGCGGTTTGCATTTTTTCTTCTCCCGTAGGACGAGGGCGCGGAGGCACTCTGGCGCGAAGAGGAAAGTACGCAGGCGACGGAGGTAGCGTTCAGGTCGGTCGCACGGTTCACGTTGAAATTAGAATCGAGGTTCAAGGGGTCGGGTTGCACCATCATTAATTCAACAATCTGAAACTCGCTGGCTTCTCTAATTACGCGAGCCCGCGTGATTGTACCTATGTCCGTCGTGTCAGTGGGATTGGGAAAGAGTTCCCAGCCGGGGAAAATCAGGAAAACGAACAATTACGTGGCTTGATTCATTCATCGATCATCTTCCGTCTGGCATTCGTGGAGGAGGCTTAGAATGAAATTGGCAAATCGGAAAATGGGAGTAAGATAACTTAGAACGCAGCTGGAGAACCTCCTTCGTGGTGTAGATTCTGAGTTGGGAGCCGGGTTCCTAGTTGGAACTTGAGTTCCTAGTTGGAACTTGAGTTTCTCGTCGGAAATTTGGTCCTAGTTGCAACTTGAGTTCCTAGTTGGAAGTTGGGCCCGAGTTAGAAATTGGCTCCTAGTTGGGAGTTGAATTTCAAGTTGAAAATTGGGTTCTAGTTAACAGTTGAGTTTCAAGCTGGAAATTTAGTTCCTAGTTCGAGACTCGGTCCTAGTTGGTAGTTGAGTTCCAAGTTCAAAGTTGAGTTCCTAATTGGAAGTTGGGTCCTAGTTGGGAGTCGAGTTTCAAGGTTGAAATTGAGATCCTAGATGGCAGTTGAGTTCCTAATTGAAAGTTGGGTCCTAGTTGGGAGTTGATTTTGAAGGTGGATATTGAGTTACTAGTTGGGGATTAGGCCCTAGTAGGCAGTTGAGTTCTAAGTTCGAATTTGAGATTCTAATTGGAATTTGGGTCCTGATTGAGAGTTGAGTTTCAATGTGGAAATTGAGTTCCTAGTTACAAATTATGTTTCTTATTGGAAGTGTGGTTCCTAGTTGTAAGTTGGGTACTGTTTTGAGATTTGGGTCCCAAGTGCTAGTTGAATTCCTAGTTGGGACTTACGGTCCTAGTTGAGACTTAAATTCCAAGTTGAGGCTTAAGTGCCGAGTCGGAACTTAAATTCTTAGTCGGCCTCCACGAACTTTGCCCTGTTATTTTTAATCCAACATTAGAATACGTGTCATTAACTCGATTCCATTTCGTTGCACTCGCAGGCGGAGCACAGGTTGGAGCAGCTGAAGAAGGCGACGGACAGAATACAGAAGGAGATCGAAGAGGTCACAGAGAGGGAGCACGAGCTACGAAACGTGGGTAGCATTAAAACCACGTCCCACGAGACGGTGGACTCCAAGGTACGTTTCAAACCAGCGGCGTGCGTGCACGTCAACCTGTATACTATATTCGTGTCGGCCATGCCCAAGGTCGTTGAACGATAGAAAGAAAGAGTAAATGCCTGACGGTAGTCCTTATAGGGACGAAACGCATTGGACAGACTTGTAGTTACATGTCCATGAGCGGCGAGGCCGATTACGCGCGGTTGCTGAATTAATGATTCACGACGCGCGTTACTTCAATCTTCTTAGACGCGTGACGAGAATTCTTGGGTTGAAAAATTAGATCTAAAACAGCCAAATATAGTAAAACCTCAAGAACGCGTCTTGATTCGAGGTGACGGCAAGGATGTTGTGTTATTTGAAGCCCCCCATTAAATATATTATATTTCTATAATTCTAATATATTAAAAAAACGCAAAAAACTCAAGATAAACTAATTAATCAGAGGAGTATTGCTAAACGAGCACTAATATAAAAAAAGGTATATGGCAGGAACTACAGTGGCGTGCAAAAGTATTTTAAAGACCACCCTTTAAAATTGCATAACTTTTTTAAAATTAATCCAAACGGCTTGAGTTTTGTTGAGAAGCTAGAGGGATTAGTTTGCTAAATGATGTGATTCGTCGGTTTGATAAAAATGCACTTGGTCGGAATAGCAAAAAAAATAGTAAAGGTCGTTTTTTAAACTTTTTTTTGTGAACCTGTAATGGAAATTCAAAAAACCCGTTTGTAGATTTAAGTAAGTTATATACGTGAAAAAGAAGTTTAAAAAGCGACCTTTACTATTCTTTTTGCTATTCCAACCAAGTGCATTTTTTTCAAACCGACGGACCACACCATTTAGCAAACTAATCCCTCTAGCTTCTCAAAAAAACTCAAGTCGTTTGAATTAATTTTAAAAAAGTTATGCGATTTTAAAGGGTAGCCGAATACTTTTGCACGCCACTGTATATTAAGGGGGAATTCTTCTTAAAAAATTCCTTTTCTTCATCTTTTGAAAATATATACTTGAGAATGTACTGTTAAATTTTTAAAGTAATTTTCGAGTATTGTGGCTTTAAACGCGTTTTTCTCGAAACGTAACTTTTTCACCCAGCGTAGATAAGATCTCAAAAACTACATGGCCGATTGCTCTGAAAGTTTTACACGTTAGTCCACATACTATTAGCTCTCGTTGGTACCAAAATTATATTTATAGGTATGTTGAATTCATCATACTTGTTTTTATTAAAAATTCACTGGAAAAAGAATGAAATTCCGGAGTTTGCAATTTAAGCATTCGCCATTTTGCCAATTTTCAACATAAATTATTTATTTTGGTACGGACGATAACGATAAACATACCTACTGAATAAGAATCTTCTCGATTTTTTGTTTTCGTCTACCGTGAAAGCTCTAATCACCTGCGCCAGCGTGACACGATTCTTAAATTAAAACTGTATAAAAATTATTTTTTATAACGAAAAAGTAATTAAATAAACTACAAAAGGAATCATAATCTTAGACGACGTAGATACATATCACTTAAAAAAAAAATCATCATTTGAAAATTGTCAAATATTCCGACGTTCACAGAGAAATGCCACCCAAGTATTACGCACTAATACTAATAAAACTTTTTCGAATGCAGAAGAAAATTAAAAAATATTTAAGATTTTAAAATTTTAAATTTTAAATATTTAAATTTTCGTTAATACTTAATAATTTGCAAAATATTTAATACTAAATATCGTGTGGCACTCGCTACTGAGTTATTATTATTATTATTATTATTATTATTATTATACGGGAATACCCATGGTATACGAAATACAAGACAGTGCAATTTACAGAGTCCAAACACATACAATTTAATCGATATTAAGTGTGTTATAACAAAATAAACAAACTTAATGGATGCCCTAAGTGTCTCGGCGTTATTGAATTACATGCCTAATGTAATGACGTCGTGAACGAATTAAGAGACCCCAGAAAAGGGTCATCGCCGCTAAAGTTTCCGTTGGCTATACTCAACCGCATAGTAGTGATATTTGGGAAGACTCGATAGAAAGAGAGGCCTAGTTCGCATATGCCTCACTGTGGCATTATAAGTAACCAAGCCTAGCAGATCAGGGCAATCTGTATAAACATTGATAACCTTATATAAAAAAATCATGTCAGCAATATGCCGACGGTCATCCACAGTGACGATGTTAAACGATGTCAGTCCCGAGCGGTAATCGTGATCATCCCTATCCATAGGGCTGCCTAGAATACGCAAGGCGGACCTTAAGAATTTGTGCTGCACCCTTTCGAGTCAATTAATGTACTTGGCATGCCTCGGGCTCCAAATGACCGAGGCATGTTCAACATGCCGCCTAACGAGGGCAAAATATAACACCTTAGGGACTCCTTATTTTTAAAGTGCCTGGCAAATCTAGAGATAAAACCTAAGGTTCGCATAGCCTTACTAGTACAGTGCTCGTATTGAGGCCTAAAGTCAAAGCACGTCGTAATACAAACACCGAGATCCATGACTTCAGTGACATCATTAAATTAGTCCCACATTTGGCTCTTGGGTCTTTTCTGACCCACTCGCGTTCTCATTTCATCAAAAAACCGTTTCCACCTTTAAACCAGCTCTAAGTTGAGACCTCGTAGCTCCTTTCAACATCCAACACTCCAGTCTCTTGTACCAAGCCTTCATGATCTGGTAATCTCGATTTCAATCATTAATAATCTTTCGTCATACATATGACTAATGCCCGCATAGTGATAGTATCGTTCCATAATGACTCGGCGTGGAAGATCGAGATAAATTAAACGATACAATCGCTACAGAAGATGCTACTTATATGGCGAACTAATTTCCGCGAAAATTAAAGCAACCGTCGAATATAACCCGTGGACTTTAATGTACGTTCAATTAACCTCGACGCCAAGTTTCTCCAGCCGGGGATAAATGACTTTCCAAAGTAATTCTTCATGCATAATACTTTCTTCACGGGGCTGACTCCGCCGGCGCGAAATCCCATTTCGCGCTGGACGCATTTAAACAGAACGGAACTAACTGAGTTCCACGGTTCGGCGTCCCGCCGATAACTTCTCGTTCCGTGGATAATAATTGCGGCATGATCGCGCGTTACATTCCATTTAATTACACCTTTGCGCAGGTGAAGTAATCGTTACAGCGGCCGGGTGTGTAAATTTATTTCGCAAGCGGCCGCTTTTCCCAACCGCTGTTGGATTTCAATAGAGACAATATCTTATCTGCTGATACATTAAAGTAAACACAGCACCGTTCCTTTCCGAAGGCATTTTCGCCTAGTGACGCGGCCTATTGTCGCCGATAATGACAGTTAAAAAATTCAGCACTGGCGCACTGTCTACCGATAGCGTGGCAACAGTAACACAAAGGTTTCTTCGATTTTCGCACGCGGATATTACTTTCCGCTGGAAATAATTGCGCGGTCGTTGTTCGCTTATTGGGTAGAAGGAGGAGAGGGGTTTTAAAAAATTCCGTGATTCTGTGGGGGGCAGGGATTAAGAAGGGATGATTGTGCACGACAGGTACGCCGTATGCCGCAAGCTTTAGCTTCGGGGAAGCTGAAGAGGACGACATCGACGCCACAGATCTTGGAAGCGGTTAGCTTGACGCCGTCGACGCCGCCCTTAACGCCAAAGATGACGAACGGAGTGATATCGAGTCGCACCACCCCCACGCCTCTGCGCTTCGCCACGGCGCCCAGCCAGAAAGGGCTGATGCACAGGTTTCTGGCCACCAGGGGCAAGATCTACAAGCCGAAGTCCGCCGCCAACGACACCCTCACGCCGCCCGCGTCGCCCAACATCGCCCTCAACCCCTTGAGCATCAAGGCATTCAACAGGAGCCTGGAGATCCAGCTCGAGCCCGACGACGAGCCTAAGAAGCCTCCCGTTAGGAAAGGGTACGTCCCGGTGGAGGAGAAGATTCAGAAGGAGCTGCACGATATGAAGGAGAGGGAGAACGAACTCAGGTATGAGTTTGCTGTTTTGTAGAAAAATTGGGGCACCTTGGTGTAGAGATGGAAATATTCGAATATATCGAATTCGAATAATTCAGATAATTGATTCGAATAATTCCAATATTATCAGAGTATTCGAGTGTTCGAATAACTCTGAGTATTGGAGTATTTGAATAACTCTGAGTATTGGAGTATTCGAGTATTCGAATAATACGGAGTATTCGAATACTCGGATACTCGAATACTCAGTTATGCGAATACTCGAATACTCAGAGCTATTCGAATAGTACAGAGGATTCAAGTGTTCGAATAGTACGGAGCATTCGAGTATTCGAGTATTCGAATAGTACAGAGGATTCAAGTGTTCGAATAGTACGGAGCATTCGAGTATTCGAGTATTCGAATACTACGGAGTATTCGAGTATTCTAATAACTTTAAGTATTCGAGTATTCGAATAATTCTGAGTATTCGAGTATGTGAATAACTCTGAGTTTTCGAGTAATCGAATAATTCCAAATATTTGAATCATTCGTAGTATTCGACTAAACCTAAGTATTCGTATAATTCAGTGTTCGAATTTCGGATTGTACCGAATACAAATCCAAACATTTGAAAACAAATAATTGTAAAGGCCAATATGAAAAGAATTTCACGATAAAGTGTGAAAAAATATTTCATGTTCAGATTACTATTCGGTGCAATCCGAAATTCGATCACTCCGAATATTCGAATAATATTCTAATATTCGAATACACCTAATTATTTGAATAATATTCGAATATTCGAATTATTCAAACATTAAATTCGAATTCTACTGGTATTCAAGTATTCAAATATTCATAACAGCCCTACCTTGGAGTTATGTACTGTTATCTCTGGAGGAAAATTAGTGAGGTTGCACAGTTGTAGGGATCTTCAGAACACACCTACCTAAAGAAATTTTAGCATTTTCTCAGCCATGTTGTACTGAAGATAATTATTGAGGAACGCTAAGGTTGCAATTTCAAGTGCTTCATCCTCCATTTAAGTATACACGTTAGTGGTCAGAGGAAAGTATAAACTGTGAACAGTAGCAAAAATAAGATAGTTGCTATTTTAAAATGTATGTTCCATAGATTGGTGGTTGTCAGAAGATATGTAGATATGTCAAAATATGAGTTTCAAACTTTCCCTTTCCTTTACTGTTCAGTGGCGTGCACTTTTTGTTCCAAAAGCGAGGACCACAGAAATTTGAAATGCCATGTAAAAAGAAAATTGCAAGAAAAGATTATTGCATACGAATTTATTTAAAAGATTATTGAACTAGCGTGATCAGAAGTTCCTGGCCATTATTGCTGCGAAAGGCATGTCTATTAAGTATTGATGATAAAACATTAATTAACTTATTTCAAATTTAAAACAGCGTAATTACTGGACCAAGTGTCCTCGTCAAACAAATTGGCGGGCAAATTTTGAACATGCTAGTTCAAAATCTTTTAAATAAATACAATTATGTAATAATAAACAGCCCACATTTGCTATAATATTTTCTTTGGCAAAGTGTATTTTCCAATTTAGTTTTCGCTAGGGACCGTCCTCAAATTACATAAGGGTAATTTTGGCGATTTATTACCCCCTCCCTTCCAAGTATAAGAATTCGTAAGATTTTATGTTCCACACCCCCCCCCCCCCCCCCCCCCCACACACACACGCGCCTTCCTTACGTAACATTTTTTACATTGCATTTTTTCAGTTATTAAAATTCTTTTAAATGTTTATATAATTCATTTAACTCGGTTTCGGGAAATTTAAACTAAAATAACTTTTCTGAAACATTAATAATAGAATTTGTATTTATCGAAAATTAGTTTAAAAAATATTACGTAAGACTCTACCTTTCAATTAGTTGTATTTACTGCTTCGGCACTACGATAATTATTTAAACTCTTCTACTTTACATTAACTATACATGTTTACAATGTGATTCTGTTTACAATCAAGCCGTACTGGATGAAGTGCCTAGAGGTAAATTGCCGTGTCAATGACGATGTTTACATGCACTCGATATATATTTATTTAATCGTGTGCGCATAAAATAACGCTTAATCATTTACGTTTTCAGATTAATGCGGTCGCAGATGTTGGCGAAGTCTCAGCCGAATCTGCTGGATATAGGAAACGACAATGACTCTGATATTTACGATGGCTCGAGCTCGTTACGAAGTGGCACCTCGACCAACACTTTAAACGAGGACGAAGTAGAGAAAGAAATAAAGGGGAAACACAAGGTACAGAGTTTTCCAGAGGAAACACCCAAACATTGAGCAATTGTATATGTATCGCCCACTATCTAATCTGCGTGGTTATCAGTGATTAATATGTGGCTATATCGTTACGACCGAATTTGTAAATTCAATCACACAGCGTATAAAAAACGTGAGGCTTAACTACACGCATACAATTTTCGGTTTTCAAACTATGGAAGCTACGAAAAAGGTAGTTCCATGGGGGAACTAGGGTCCTCCTAGTGTGACGGCTGAAAAAACTCAATTGTATGACTATAAAAAAAATTGTAAGTAAAAATATCCAGTTATAGCGAAATAGAAGCTTCGTGAAGAGAACAATATCCTTCCAGATGCCAGACCTGATGTCAGCAATTGTAGATATCTCAAACACAAAATTCAAGAAGATTGGTAATCTGTACACGTGTGGCTATCGTCTGAACAAGCATAATGCAACAATTTTGAAAAACAAAGAAATGTTATCACTTTTAGCAAAAAAATCATATGTAGCTTCGTTGTGTGTGTGACCGTAGTAATTTAATTTTGCAAATATTTGCAAAATTCTAGTTCGAGCAGTAAAGTTATGTCTACTGAGTATGCCTGATATATTTTAAATGGATCGGGATTTTTGGCTTTTAAACAATTTTTCGTCAATCTGCTATGAATGGATATTCTTACGTACAAATTTGTTTTATAGAATAAAACCATGAACGTGCAATACTTATTTATTTTTTTAATTCTCGAAAAATTGAGTTTTTTCAGCCGGCACAATGGGAAGTACACACACAATAATTAATAAATAATAAGAAGGATCGACATAAAAAAATATTTTCTGCAAGTTTAAAGATGCCTCCTTATATCCCAGAAGAGTTTAAAAAAAAATCATAAATTTCGGGAGGTGTTACATGAGAACCCCCCCTTAAGGAAGCATTCCTCTGTGACACCTTGAAGAAATCGATACTTCTTTTCATTTTTCGAAAATATATACATTCGAGAATGTACTGCTAATTTTGGAAGAGAAATTTGAAGTATTATTGCTTTAAACGCGTTTTTCATAAACGTAATTTTTTCACCGCGGAGATAAAATCTCAGAAACTACATGGCCGATTGCTTTGAAATTTTTTCAGAATAATTTATCTAGTTTTTATTAGCTCTCGTCGGAACCAAAAATATATTTTTATGTTAAGTTTATCATACTTTTTTTTATTAAGAAATTACCGGAAGAAGAATGAAATTTCGGAGTTTGCAATTCAAGCATTCGCAATTTTGCAAATTTTCAATATAAATTATTTATTTTGGTTTGGACGATAACGATAAACGTACTGATTAAGAATCGTCTTGATTTTTTTGGTATTTGTCCACCTTGAGAGCTTCAATCATCTTCGCGAGCGGGACACGATTTTTAAACACGCGCCTATTGCGGGTTAATTAAACGAAAAAACAATTAATTAAAACGGTCAAAAAAATTCTTATGTATGACGGAAAAGTAACTAAATAAACTACAAAAAGGATCGTAACGTTAGACGCGCCTATCACTTAAAAAAAAACATGAAAATTGATCAATTTTGCAGCGTTCACACAAGAATGTCCCTTTAAATCTTTCGCGAAATCTCACGAAATTGGTAATATGAATCACTGTTCGCCATGGTTTCTACAGTGCACTTAGTCTATCTTATCAAATGTCTTGGACCTAGCGAACACGCAAAAGTTTTACGTTCGATATGTACCACAATTAAATCGACCAATGTTTTCTCGTAGCTTAAAATGGTTCTTATCAATGGCACCTAAACACACTTTGCGTTGCCACTAATTTAATGTGTATAAAATGATTTCCAGCCCAACCCTCGGCGCCGGAGCACTCTGATAGCGCAGTGGGAGAACCTTATAGCCGCGAAGAAGGATTCGAATGAGAATAACAACGAGAACGACTTGAATTTTTAGAATGTTTCTGCACCCTTGTAAAGGGCGAGCAGCCAACTCTAACCTCGCTTTCGCGCTGTTTTCGTATAAGTCGTTTTGGAACTGTGCTACAAACGAGCCTTTCATTCTTGAAGCACACGTCTCTTTTCATGCCAATTCGTATCACTGATTTTGTTCATCCGTTCAAGCTGCATGTTAATTTATTTAACATTATAGTAAATATTTATTCAAGAATGAAAGAATTACCTGATTGATCGTACGTTATATTTAATGTTTCTCGTTTCTTAAAGCTTACAGTATTAAAGAACTATAGCTACAATGAAAAATTGTTTCCCCCCTTTGTATGGGTAAGCCTATTCTTAAGTATCTCAAGCATATATTTGATATATCCGCTTGTTAATTGTAATATATCTCTTATTATAATATTAAATAGCCACATGTAAATGACTGAGAGTTCTGAAAGAGCCTTTCTACCATATGTGGCGTATAATTATTATGAATTACATAAGAAACATATGTTTTGTACTTAATTAATTGTAAAGAACAGCTATATGTTTCATTTACTTGCATATGTGATAATATAGTTCCAATAATAATGATAAAGAAACAATTTGTGCAATTTTTACGTAATTAATAAGATATGCGTCTTCAAACTTGTTGTTTTCTTCCTCCCATCACCCTTGTGCGGTTGTTAAAAATTTATCAAAGATTTGTATTACCACGGATGATTTATACGATAGATGTAACGAAATAGCATGGATAGATCAAGATGTAAATTCACGAGCCCTCCTTCGTGTCACACCCAACGTTACCGATTCAGTCTAAAATAAGATTACAATGCTACGAGTGGTAGGAATTGAAATTAAATCTTATCGGAAACATTTAAAATCTGAAATGGCCTGAACGTTACGACTAATTTCAAGAAACATGTTGCATAATTCCGTTTACTAATACATTTTGATAGAAGCATAATTTGCACTTATTTCCATAAATTTCGATCAGAAATATTATATAAATACTACTGCGTAACAAACATTGTACAGTCTCTTAGGTTATATTTTCTGCCACTTCGAGGAGCGGATTTTCAGTCCTCGAAGTAACAGAAAATATAACGTATATGCTACATGACAATAAATGTTTATTAGCTATTTCGTTCTTTTACGCTACATTTGTGAACTTTTTATGACGTAACATCCTTTCATGTATCCTTACATGTACAAAATATAACCGCTACGTAATACAGGTATCACAATGTTCTGTAACTTTTGTTACATAGATAGAACATAGCAGCAACATTACCTATGAACATACCTGAAAAGTCACACAAAACATATAATTTTTACGTAACTCTTCTTACGTATAGGCAACATATTAATCCAGATGTAAATGTCATGGAACGTAGGTGTCACAAGTATTCCGTAATTTTTGTTTCATAAATAGAACATAACAGCGACATAAACGAGAAATATAATTTACCGGTTGCTCGAATGACTGATCGTGATCTTCGAAACGTGGTAACGTTTCCTGCTGCAAAACTCCTGCACGGAACGTAATAAAATAAGGACTGCGTTTAGCATCGGTGTGTTTAGAGTGCAAAATCTAACGTTTACGCGAAGATTAAATGTGGCGTGTTGTAATAAACAATTATTACATTGGTTTTAGGTTATGTTGGAGAGATATTTTAATTAATACATATGTCAGACAGAAAACGTTTGAGAAGACATTTTAAAACATAACGTAACAATAAAGTTATTGCTGTTATCCTGTTGCTACGTAACAGAGAGATAACAGAGAAAGGTAAAATTTATATAAAAGTATGACCTTAATGTGACGCGTACTGTTATGTAAATGAGGCGGACATTTCCACCCTGATGATACCTTCATGTGACCCCCACGCAGCGTGCGGACCAATTATGCTCAACAATGAAGGGGGGAGAAATTGACGCTGTTCAGTCACGCACACCATTACCAGCACTCTGAAGGTGTTTTTCCCTCCTTCATTGTTGAACATAATTGGTCCGCACGCTGCCCCCACGTGACGTAATCAAAAAATGATAGTTACGTAGCAGTTACGTACAAGATACGTTTTAGTGCTGTGGGGGTATATACCCCGTAACGTCAAACGGCAAAAATATATCGATGCCGATATTGACATTTTAATATCGAACTGTTGATATATCGGATTAAAAAATATCGACCAAAAATATCGATATATCGGATTAAAAAATATCGACCAAAAATATCGATATATCGGATTGAAAAAAATCGATCGAAAATATCGATATTGCACAAAAAAAATATCGAATATTAACAACACTTAGCATAAAATGGCATAAAACATTAACGTTCTACCACGTGCTCTGAAGTGACAAACAATTATTATGAATAATTTAAATAAAAAGGAATTAACAGAGGAAGAAATTGAAACTTTATTATTACTCAATTATTTAGAAGATGAAGGTATATCAACAATTTCAAATTACACAAATAGATTTATTTATGGTATAGGTTATATACTTGTATGATTAAGTTAACAATTTTTCAATTTTGTCTATTTCAGTCGAAGAGTTACCGCAGTGTATAAAAAGTATACTAAATGGGCAATACGAAGATGTCCTAAACAATGAATCATTTCTGAGCCTGATCGAATCATGCGGCAGCAATGATTTCTGTAAATTGGTTCACAGCGGAATAGAAAAAGAAGCTATCCCGCATAATTCTTGGTTGTGCATGGGCATAGCTTCTTTGCTATATTTTGCCCAATGTAATTGGACAGGTCCGCGAATTGATAAAGACGTTAACTGGCTAAAGATCCAACGGGAATATGCGCTCAAAGATTTATCTTTACACGACGAGTGTAACACAAATGTCGAAAAACCAGAACTCCTTTACTTTTCCAAGATAATCTTCTCGAATGAGATTTTGCAAACTGTTTATAAAAGCTGTATCTGGTGGTTGTTCAGAGCAAATCTTTTGCATCAGTTTGTGTTGAATGAAAGTTCTGGTGTGATATTCGACGAATCAGAGCAACTGATCGATAAAATTAACGACCTATCTCTGTTAAGAGATGTTCACTGTAAAACCCTGTTCGACATCGAAGCTGCACAGTTTTATCTTTATTACAGAAGAGTTCAGAATTCAGAAATGTACGTTGAATCTGCTCAGGAAGCAGCAAGATTAAGTTTAAGTCTCGAAGGTGCTCTAGGCAGGCGTACGAAATATCAGCAGGAAGAGAAGGCTCAATTACTGCTGAAAATAGATCTAGGGAAAAATCAATTCCCTTCCAGGCGCACTGAAAATCTACCAAAGTCGCTGGAGTTAAATGATGATGTTAGATTGGAACGTATCGAATTTTCCGAAAGTGTACAAGGCGCACAATTAGGAGCAGTAGAAGAAGCAATTATATTAGTAAAACAGTAAGCATGTATTTCAGCTTACTTAATCACAGTTACAAAAAGGAACATATTTAACTATAAGTTTCACTTTTAATAGTATTCAATTGCAGTTATCGCAGCCGAAAGATAAATTGACGGATGAAGAAGGTAAACCTTTCCTGAATGTAGGTATTATGTATTATTGTAAAGTTACTTTATTCTAGAATCATGAATCATGAGAAATAATTGTTTAATAGGCTGTGATAGACAGTACAAGAAATTGGTCCATAAAGATGAGTTCTCTGTGTCATCGTTGTTCGCTTGAATCTATCGATAAAAGAACATTTGAACGATCAATGATGCAAATGGAATATCTGATACACGAGCTGGAAAATACAAAAGTTCCCGTTGCGGAACGACTGGATATGTTTTTTGCGAGTGGTCTTAGACCTATTTGGATCTTGGAGCAGACGTGGGCACATTTGATGCTGGGTCTTGGATTAGTGAAAGGAGCTTTAGACGTTTTCCTAAAACTCCAGATGTGGGAAGAAGTCATCACGTGTTATAATTTATTAGAATTGAAGCATAAAGTACGTTCTCGAATTTATATCATATTTTGATACGTACGTATGCAACAGACGAATATTCTGTTAATTTTAGGCTGCAGAAATTATCCGCCAAGAAATATCCAAAACACCAACGGTTCATTTGTGGTGTTTGTTGGGTGACGCAACGCAAGACCCAAGCTATTATGAGACGGCGTGGGAATTGTCTAATAAGAAAAGTAGCCGTGCTCAAAGACACTGGGGGCTATTTTACTTCGCGAAGAAAAACGTTGGTAGACGAGAACCGATGTAATATTTAAATTTTTTCATATTTAATGTACGGAACTATTTCATCTTTTAGTACGAAGAGGCTATACCGCATTTAAAATTATCAGTGGAATTGAATAATATTCAAGAAGACGTTTGGATAAGACTTGGCTTTGCAGCGTTGCAAACTGAAGATTGGAAATTGGCTGCGACAGCGTACAAGCATTACTGCGCTTTGGAACAGTCGGTACGCACAACTGCGTAGTAATTGCGAGTTAACGTAACATATTATATGTTTTATATATACTACAAATTAATTGTAGACCTTCGAGGCGTGGAATAATTTGGCGAAAGCTTACGTAGAACTAGGCGATAAACCAAAGGCTTGGAAGTCTCTTCAGGATGCTATAAAATGCAATTACGATCGCTGGCAAGTGTGGGACAATTTAATGGTTGTTAGCACTGACTTAGGACATTTTTCGGAGGTATGTGGATATGTTATTAAGAAAATTAGGGTTACGAAATTTTTTCTTTCTCGGTGTACAGTAGAATGTCAATTATCCGAACCAGTGTTGCATCATTTATATTCGCTTATCATCGATTTCCCCACCGCTTCTTGGAACCAGAGTGCGGCAGCGATTGATACACATATATTCTGCGTAATATACATTGCATTTCAAAATACAGCAGTAGTAATCTTGTATTTAATAAGTAATTTTAGGTGTACATAATTCCTATAGTTATAAACTGGGTAAGTAAATGCATGCTTCATTCTCCGAACAATTCGGCTCCAAGTAGTTCGGATAATTGACGCTCTACTGTATAAGTATTTTGTATATTCCATACTAGTTTTCCATTCTCACAGGTGATTCGGTGTTACCATCGTATTCTGGATCTCAAGAATCATCATTTGGATGTCCAAGTTCTGGATATACTAACACGTGCTATATTAAACAATACAAATGATTCAGATGGGAATTCTGCACGAAGATTGCTTCCGAAAACTTTAGAGCTATTTGGAAGAATCAGTTCCTCCGTGCTGAATAATTCCCACATTTGGAGAATGTACGGACAGCTTACCGCTCTTAAGAAAACAGATATCGACGCCGAGAAAGCGGCACAGTATTTGCAGCAAGCACATCGTGCTGCTGTTTCTGATCCCAAATGGTTTCAGCGAGAAGAGACGGTTGAAGACGTGCTACAGTTATGCTGCCTGTTGGCAGAAATGTATTTACACTGCGCTTTGGAGTGCGATGCTAAGAAAAAACGGACATTGCTGGCGAGTGCAAAGCTGTCCCTTCAGGGAGTTGTAAAGAAAGTTAAAGATCAAGAGTGGAATGCTGAAAAAATTCTTACACGCTTACAAAGAGTTGAGGAATATCTAAATACTGTAATGGGCGAATTAGAGAAAATAAAATTGGTGAATTAAAGAGAAGTTGCTACTATAGTTTTTATAAAACATAAGTAGCACCGTTACTCTAAAAAATAATGTTTGGTATATTTCCAAGTGAGTTTTAAGTCGTTCAATCGCATGCGCCGAAATCTATACACGTATAGAGAAGTAGAGAATCTATACTTCTCTCTCTCTCTCTCGTACCAGTTCACACATGACTTTCTCTCTCCCACGATATTGGCGCATGCGCATTACGATCGATTAGGACTCTATACTTCTCTCGCTCGCACATGTCTTTCTCTCTCGCGCGATGTTGGCGCCAGTTTCGAGCAGTGATGCCAGAATCGTGGGACCACGTGGACGCGGGACCAAACGCTTACCCCCACTATGACCTACCGTCGTCTCCCACTATGCCCTACCGGCGTCCCCCACTTTCTTCCCACCGCACTGCACACAAGCATTTAATTTAACTAAAACTTTAACTAGAAATTTAAACTAAAACAACTTTTCTGGAACATTAATGATAGAATTTGTATTCATTGAAAATTAGGTTAAAAAATATTACGTAAAACGCTACCTGACTCCCCCCCTCCCCCCTTGTAAGAAATTCGCGACCCCCTCCCCCCAAAAAAGGCTTACGTAATTTAAGGACGACCACAAAGAATGATTGGACGGGGAAGCAGGCGCGTGCGGGGCCCCTACGCTGGACAGCACCAGGGATCGGCGCAGGGTTCACAGCGATTAATCACAGTGAATGGAGGGGGAAACACCTACAGGAGTGGTGGTAATATTTGCGTGACTGACGCAGTTCAGTTAAATGCTTACCACATTTTTTTAAATAAAGATCTTAGAACGACAAATCTTTCAAAAAACGACGTATAATATAAGTTGCTAGGGTTGCTTTGGTAATTCATCGTTTTTTTATTTGAATAATAACAGAAATAATAAACAATCAAACGGGAAAATAACTACAATTAAATAACGAGTTGTTTTTATTGAAGTGCCTCCGTGAATTAATCCCTTTGCAAATTGGCGCTTCGGACGGTCGCCCGTGCCTTCCGCCAGCGCTGGAATAGGGTAAACACCACGCAGGGGAAACACCCTTAACGGGCCTGGATAAGCGGTAACATCGCAAATAAGCCAGCTCCGCCCAGGTTTGAACTCTCGAAAATCAAACTATAAAAATACAGTGGAAGAATTAAACAATTAGAAATGGATGTAGTATTTTAAATAAATTGATTACAGTTCTATGTATAGCAGCGCTGTCCAGTGGTGGGGCCCCTCACGCGCCAGCTTCCCCTTCCAACCGCTCCGCCCGTACACAATATTCGCGAGATATATTTAGTACATAGTAGCATTGGCTCGTTGTGGCCTGTGATGCCAGATCGGGGACGGGTTCCCTCGAGAATTTCCCCCACCTCGCGCATACTACGCCGGAGCAGCGTGTCCGTGAGCTCGGCGCTTCGGAGTCCAACTCACGGACACGCAGCTCCAGCGTAGTGTGCGCGAGGTGGAGGAAATTCTCGAGGGAACCAGTCCCCGATCTGGCATCACAGTTCCAGACGACGCAAACGGGAGCGAGTGAACCCCGAGAGCACGCGTGCTCAACCTTGGACAGCGTTAATGTATAGTAACTTTTTAAAAAAATGTAACATAGTAGAAACTACATATGTGGAATGTATACTAACATGGACATAGAGCGTGTTTGCCACCATCTACGGATAGAGTGACACCTGTAATAAAACTAGCGTCGTCACTTGCCAAAAATGCAATTGTTTTTGCAACCTCTGTAACGTCTCCTGGTCTACCGAGTGGATGAGTCTGTTTACAGTTCTCATAAAATACCATTACTTCTTCGTCTGTCATTCCACCAGTTTTAAAAATGTCCGTTATTATCACACCAGGGTTTACAGCATTTACTCGTACCTATAAGTTGGAAAAAAGAATGATTTTGCGCCCAGTCTATTAGTGGAATTAGTAACTCGTAGTATTGTCTGTACCACTTTTGTATATAAAACATACTTGTTTCTCTGCAAGATCAAGGGACGTGCAACGCGTGAATTGGTTAAGCGCAGATTTACTCATACAGTATGCTAAGACATTTGGGAATGATCGTATTCCACAAATACTCGACACATTCACAATGTTACCTTTAGTCTTCACAATATATGGAACAGCTAACATTGTGAAATTATAAACTGAACGTATATTGACATTGAATATCCTGTAATATTTAAATATGTTGATACGCTCTTTCAACAAACTTCAATTTTTAAAAATAAACAATTCATACCTATCGTATTGCTCTAAGGAAGTGTTTTCGATGGTTCCGTATTCGAATATACCAGCATTATTAACCAGAACATCTAATCTACCGTAATGCGTAACAGTAGAATCAATAATATTTTTTACATCCGCCTCGTTAGTTACATCGCCGGGCACAACAAATGTTCTAGCAGGTTTACATTTTTCGACAACTGTATTCAAGTTCTGTACATTACGGCCTGATAATGACAACGAGGCTCCCAGTTGAGAAAAATGTATAGCTGTCTCTGCTCCAATACCTGAACCAGCTCCTGTGATTAAAACAACTTTTCCTGCAAATGCCATCTGAAATAAATGTACAACTGTTTTTAAGATTGTTTATAGTTTGTTATACTTTCAAAAAATAGTCTTCAGTACGCTTTCATTAGAAGTACGCTTTCACTATAAAACAGCGCGTTTCAGCGTAGGGCCCCTCCCCACGCGTTTGCTTCCCCTTCCAACCGATCCTTCCCCACACAATATGTGTCGCGACGAATAGTAGCATCGGATCGCTGTGGCGACATATCACTAATACACGCCCTGATAACCAGATCTGGCAGCAGAATCTGACATCAGAACCGTAGTCGTCTGTGTCCGCATTTGGCTGCGTTCTGAGGTGCAGATTCTGATGTCAGATGCCTGATGTCAGATCGGCAGCAGATCGACAGCAGATTCTGCCGTCTGCTATGGTTCTGACGTCAGACTCTGCGCTCTCATGCCAGCGCCAGACCCTGCTACCAATCTGATGTCAGACTGGAGACAGATGGTTATCAGGGCGCGTAATGTGTAACGCAGGCCTGGCCAGTCGGGAGCCGAAGACCTCATTAGTAACATGGTCGACAGTCCGTAACGGGGCTCAGGTTCTGGGACCCGTGTAAGAACCGAACGCGGAACTGTTTTCTTGCTAACTGTTGCGTGGGTGTGGGAGAACTGCAAGAGTGTGCGTGCGCCTATGCAGACTCGTACCATGATGCATAGGCGCACACACATACTTTTGCAGTTCTCCCACAACCCAAGCAACAGTTAGCAAGGAAACAGTTTCGCGTTTGGTTGTTACCCGAGTCCCAGGATCTAAGGAGCTCTTCGCCTCCCGACTGGCCGGGCCTGATATAGGGTCTGAACCAGAGGTGCACAAAGAGCCGCTCAGAGTCCTCTTTGCGTTTTTGGGCGCCGGGTCAGAGCCGAGCGTAGAGTTGACCAACGTAATACAGTAAAGTCTCTCTATGGGCTCGGTTTTGTGCACACGATGAGGGCTTGTCACCTATCCCCACCACTTCTGTCTCACTCTTGTCCGGCGAAGGCGAGAGCGAGATGGAACGAGAGCGAGCGAAAGGCGCTGAAAGCGAGCGAGCACGGTACGAGACAGACGACGCGTTGATGTTTTGTCTCGCTCCGTCTTTCGGAGGCCTGATACTCCGTCCTTTGCATGCGCGGCGGGCGTGCGCGATGGTCGCTAAATCTTGACGCAGGCCCGGCTCAAGTCTTTTTTGGCCCTGGGCGGAAAGTCGACAATAGGTGCAAAATGGTATTTTCATTGCTGGTATTGTTCAAAATAAACTTTAAAATTAAATATTACAAGTTGTACTATAAGTGGTTTAATACTACGAATAAAAATTCAGAGTAAGGTCATCAATAAACTCAAATAAATATATTATAATAAATGGCGGAATTTGGCAAGTTCGCCTAGGGCCCAAAAAAGACTCGTGCCGTGCCTGGCTATCTGACCGTCGCCCGCATGCGTCGAGCAGTCACGATTCCATCTGAGCGCTCGCACCCGTCGCGCACGCCTGCCGCGCACGCAAAGCATTCCATCTCGCTCCCCCTTCGACCAGAAAGAAGCGAGAAACGAACACTCGGAATTAGGACTCGGGTCTCCATGAGGACTCATCGCCGGTCCCGACCAGCGAGCCCATAGGGAGACTTTACTGTATATATTACATATGTATGGTAACGCGAAGTAACAGCACCACGCCCGATAGCGTAATAAAAACCGATTTTACTCAGAAAATCGGCAGACTCGAGATCCGATATTAAGGCCCGTTACGCACTAGGCGACCAGTCGCCGACGACCACGAGGTATACGGGGACATATGAGTTCGTACGCACTTGGTCGCGGCGACCAACGAGTCGCCGGCAACCACGAAAACGTGAGCGACGCACGGGAGACCAAATGGTCGCGGCGACCAACGAGGTGCCTTGATTCCAATGCACGCGTTCACACGACGAGCAACTTTGTTGGCGACCAGACACCTGCAAGCAACGAAATGAGTTTCGATACGCAGAAATTTATTTTGAAAATTGAATCTCGAAAGGCAATTTCGGACTTATCATATAATAAATACTCCAATCGCTACATTAAAAAATCAATAAGAAGATATGGTGCATTTATTTAGGAATGAGAAAGCCGGTAAACATTCCTTTCTTACGGCGATCTTACAATAAAGAATGCACTGAATGTTGCCTCTTCTTTATTTTATTTTTTTTTCAATGCACTTCACAATTAAAACAATTTCCTCGACATCCATTCTGTTTGGCGCACTCTACGAAACTGATAGGTGTCGAGTCGCCCGGTCTGGTCGCTTCGTTTGGTTGCCCGAATTTTGGTCTCTCGGCGAACTGGTCGCCGGCGACTGGTCGCTAAGTGCGTAACGGGCCTAAGGGGACCTTCCGGTCTAGAGCCCAAAAAAATAGGTGATATTTAGGAATTAATTAAAGGAAAACTACTGTATATAATTTAATGGGACTTTTTGCATTGTATTAAGGATGTCTTAAATTATAGAAATATATTTTTTGTTTCATAATTAATCATTGCAGACGGCCCTCGCGAATCGTTAAAGTCAAGGCGTCAAAAAATTGATCCAAATCGGTGGGACCTGTATCTCCAAAAGTTATTATCCGATTGGACTGAAACCTTTTTTATTTTGAAGATTATTCTTCTGACTGGGGGGGGGGGGGGGGCTAGAAAAAATTACAAAAATGACATTTTTTTAGAAAATAACAACACTTCAAGTTTGAAATCACTTTTTCCTGTATTTTTCGTCCTTTCAACGCCTTTGAAAATTATAAATTTTCAATTTTTTGTAATTTTATCTAGTTCTCCCCCTAGCTAGAAGTATATTCTTCAAAATAAAAAAGTTTCAGTCGACTCGGATAATAACTTTTGGAGATACAGTTTCTCACCGTTTTGAGAGCACTGTTTCGAGAAAAACGCGTTTAAAGTTTTACGTGAGCGCTGAGTGGCCGGTTGTTGCCCATGCATTTGCCGCTACTCAAATGCCTATAACTTCGAGAATTTTACGAATTTCAACAAATCCTTTTAAACACGTATTCCTAAAAGGTTGAACATTCGAAAAATGAAATAAAAAAAATCGACTTTTAGACCGGAAGTGAAATTAACCCCTGAAAATTCCGCTATTTTTCGATTTTATTTTGTAACTGTTTTCTATCTGTAAGAGATAGAAAAAAAGTTAAAATACAAAACTTACTTCTTTTAATTAGATCTATCAAATAGTTTATGGTGTTTCATAATTATTTAAACATTCAGTTGAGATTTCACGTGAAAAAACGAATGTTCGAAAACATTAATATTTTGTTTATAACTTTTTCTAATTGTTTAATGATATAATAAAGTTCTTACCATCTGATAGATTTAATTAAAAAAAGTAACTTTTGTCTTGAAACTTTTTTCCTGTCTCTTACAGATTGTGAGTTACAAAATAAAATCGAAAAAGGCCGAATCATCAAGGGTTTTTTGATTTTGGGCCTTTTTTCAAAAACCGTTTATCGCACGAGAAAACGTAATTCAACATAAAGGATGGTCCTTGCCTGGATCTACAACTCTTATTTGACATATTTTTTTATGTAATCAATAACTTGGAGAATATTATATAAAATCGACTTTGTGAGCTGTTAAATAATTATTTAAATGTTCAATCTTTACACAGATTTTTTTATTATTATTTGGAACTATTCTGGAAGTCGAAAATAAGAGCCACCCTAATATACATATATGCTTTTAATTATCAGCGTGGTACTGTCCACTTTCTCTTTAATATCACAAAATATTCTACACCACTTACTTCAAAAACAAACTTGTTAAAGTTAAGAGAAACTCTTTCCTTTATTACTAAATCGCTACAAGAGTGGAAGAACCCCAGAGTATCTGCGGGGTGTGCCTTGGATAGCGCTATTTTGTAGCATAAAATCTTATCAATGTAGAAATAAATACCTTAAGTGAAAAAACAACACTATAACAATATATTTCAATTACTTTGGTACAATGTATTGTTTTAAACTTTCTGTTGTCCTTATTAACGTATCAGACAAGTAAAGTCAATACAGTTAATCATACCACGTTGTCCGGTGGTAGTCGACACTCGCGCAATAAATCCCAAACACATTAGCGGGGCAACATTATTGCGAGTCCACTATATATTGGGATTGGCTAAACTGCGATATGCTATCTGGTGACGAAAATCAGAACCTGTAAGATTAGGTCGCTGGCTGCGGTTTTATCTTGTTTGTGATAATATTTTTGCGTATAAAGGGTCTAGCCAGGTAAGCATAGCGAAGAGTGCCCCCAAACCAAATTGAACTTGGCGTACAGCAATAGATAGGTTCCTCAAAATAAAAACGAATACTATTTCTACCAAGTATCAACCCGATACCCCTACTACTAGGGTAGTTACGGGGTGAAACGTATAGTGCCTCTCCGAGCTATAGTGACTTAGGTGTGAAGTCCCTCAGCGGGGTCTTAACCGACACCCTGCTGGGTACTGGCCGCTAAACGTGCCCCTCTACTACCTCTTGCAGGATGGTATTTAGAGAAGACCAGGACAAAACCGGGGCCCTAACAGAAAATAAAACAGAAATTGAAGATACGGTTTATCATTATTAAAAGACATCAATTAAGCTTTGCTACTGGCTATTAAAAATTGTCTCATATTAAATCCAAATACATTTTAGTAAGGTATATGTAATATGAGACAATTTTTAATAGCCAGTAGCAAAGCTTAATTGATGTCTTTTAATAATGATAAACCGTATCTTCAATTTCTGTTTTATTTTTTGTTAGGGCCCCGGTTTTGTCCTGGTCTTCTCTAAATACAGTCTAAATACATGTCGACGAAAAATTTCTTGGAGAAAAGAATCGGAAGAAAAATCTTACCGTTTCTGACAGATTCATGAGACGATATTATCATATCTCTGTCATGCGTGGACCGATTTTATTGAATTTGGTCTTGATCGAAAGCTTATATGCGGTTTACATGAGAAAAATGCCTTTAAATTTAGAAAATATTGCAGGCGTGATGAGATATTAATGAAATAAGTTTCAGGTTAGGTTGGAATAGCCATGCGACGAGTAAATGATAGCGGTAGCGACAGTCGACATATACAGGGTGTCTTTCATGTACTTGGCGTCGAGACGCTACCGCGTGTCTAGATTACCGGCGTCAGTGCATAATAGGTGTTACTTCGACTTCTTTTGGTAGATTCATGAATATTTTATTTTTTTTTATTTTTCGAATTCTGATTTTTGTTTTATATATATTTTTGATTGCACTATCGGTATCATGCACAAATTATAAGGATCGCAGTGATACTTAGCAAAATGCTTAATACTTTAATACCGAACATACTGTGATAAATGATGATAGCGACTAGGATTAAATTAAAAATCGCGTTAATTGTGCTGCAACCTATTATATAATATTGTTTGCAAGAAGGCAATTGCAGATACCGAGCATGCGATAAGTAACATGTATAAAAAACAATCAAAAAATTAAGAAAAAATAAAATATTCATGTCTACCAAGAATAGTCGAAATGACACCTATTATGTATCTACTGCCGCCGGTCATCACTTATATATACACGCAATTAGTTAAAAATTTAAACCTTGTCAACGGTAAAATGTTTTCAGATTAATTGCATTGACTCATTTAGCACATGTGAAAGTATTTAGAATCTTAATATATAAAGCAGAAAGTGTTTGTGTGTTTGTCTGCAGCCTAAAAACTTTCGAATGGTAAACTCTGGGGTCACGAAATGTGTTCCAGCTCATTATGCCTAGCTAATCCAGATGAATGTGACTATTTTCTCAAAAAAAAAATTTTTTTATATAAAATCAGAATCTAAGTTTCGGGCGAAGCCGAGTAGTAAAGCTAAGATGCATATAACACCAATTTAATGAACAAAATATATTCGTCGTATGAGTACCTATGCCACTCGTTTGCATACGGGAAGGAAGGGAATAGGCAAGGTAAGTATCTTTGGCGCGGAACGCTCGCGTCCTCTCGGATTTTTTTTTTAATTTTGGGAGTATGTTTTTTAAATTTTGGGAGCAACTGTTTAAGATTCAAACGTGAAATATGCGTTTTGTAATTTGTTGTTTAACGGGTTGTACGTGGTTACGGGTATAAAATAATGGTCGTAATAATAAAAGCTGGATTTCAAGCAGTAAATACCAGTGTATTTCGACAAAAAAGTTTGTCAAAAGGCCAAAATTATTACAAAGTTTTCATGTAAGTGAAGTTCGAGAGGAAATCGATGAAAATAAGAATCATCACATAATTGGCCACGTTTTAAGAGAAACACCCGGGGCGATTAGTACAAAAAATAATGTAAATATATATGAAGTTAAAGTTGAGGTAAGTAATTACGTACTCCTCCTTTTTGCGTGGCCGTCCAGTGAATTTCGTAGAGAGTTTGTCCTTTATATATATAGATAATTAATTAGTAACGGCTTACGGTAGATTACTGAATTTATGGTTGTTTAACACCGGTTTAAGATTTCAATAGACGTACGTGTACCTTCGCGGGAGAGTTTCCGTAGAAGAGCGTTACTGTTTCTCGGCTCTCGTATTTATGTGATTTAATTTGAATGTCAGGGGCGAGGGGTGCACGGTATGCAGCGTCGCGACAAGTCTTCCGGGGTTTTTATTTGTATGAAATAAGTGTCTACGATTACAATGCGTTGTCAATAGAATAAGACTTCCGGGGTTTATATATGTACAAAATATTCGTCGCAAGGACTTCCGGGGTTTTTACTTGGGCTTTTGAAAAGAGAATACTCAGCTGATTTGGTGGATTTTTGGTGGTTTGATTGGAAAGGGGTGAGTGTGGTTTTGACTTGGAGGGTCTTAGAGGGGGAGTGAGACGTAGTCTCGATTTAAGAGGGGTTTTGGGACGAGGAACTTGTTTATAATTAAATATGAGGGAGGAGATGATGCTTTGTAGGGCGAAGGGGAGATGGGGATTTCGTACTTGACCATTTCGAGATGGGGACCTCTAAAGTACATCGTCTAGATCAGGTCTGCCCCATCGGGTGCAAATACCTCCTGAATTTCTGGGACCCGGGCAACAGCCGAGCGCGGGACTGGTTACGTTGCTAACCACAGCATGGGTTGCGGGAGAACTGCATGAGTGTGCGGCTGTCCATGTAGGCTCGTACCACGAGTCTATTGCTTGGATCCGAAGACCTCTTCTACATGGACGCACACTAGTGATGGGCGATATTGGTCCCATCTATCGATAATACATATCGATATATATTTTGTCGTTCAATATCGATACATGAAATATATTACTCAAAAAGTATCGATATTGGTATTATCGATAATTTTTTTTACATAAGAGGCTGGAAGTGTCCATCGGACACTCTGTGCAGTAGTGATGGGCGATATTGGTCCCATATATCGATAATACATATCGATATATATTTTATGGTGCAAAAAAGGAAGGTAAAATGAATTGGCTTCCTTTTTTTTAAGGTGCAAAAAAGTCATCGATATGTGGACCAAAAGTATCGATACGTGTAATTATCGGTGTTTGAAGTATCGATAAAAAATATCGATATTCTGACAGGCAAATATCGATATATGCAGTTATCGATAAATATCGCGCATCACTAATTCAGTTTAACTTGGACTACTTTTCTTGCTGCGACACCACGCGTGCACCCGTTAGAAACTTATGCTTTAGGTTGCTACGCAGTGTTTATACAAACAGAAGACAACCGCCGACAGCGTGGTGCTGCACACACTGTCGCGGGCGTGCACGTATACGTAGAGTACGATTGTATAATAGCGAATGTTTTCCTGCGAATATTTCGGAAAATGATGCCGACCGCCAATTTTGTCACAGGAAAAAGTTACTCAAAATGTCGAGTTTTGCAACATATTTGAAGCTCATCGAAATCGGCGAGGTCCCAGTTCATCGGCAACTTTACCTAAGTTGCTATGGCTGATTTGGTAATTCATCGCTTTTTATTTAAATAATAACAGAAATAATTAAAACCAAACCGGGAAATAACTACAATGAACAACGATTTTTTACGCTTCGAGCGGTCGTCCGTGCCTTCCGCCAGCGCAGGAGTAGGGTAAATACCACGCAGGGGAAACACCCTTAACGAGCCTGGATAAGCAGTAACATCGCAAATAAGCCAGCTCCGTCCAGGTTTGAACACTCGAAAATTATACTATAAAAATACAGTGGAAGAATTAAACAATTAGAAATGGATGTAGTATTTTGGATAAATTGATTATAGTTCTATGTATAACAGCGCTGTCCAGCGGTGGACCCCCTCGCGCGTCCACTTCCCCTTCCAACCGCTCCGCCCGTACACAATATTAGCGAGAAATATTTAGTACATAGTAGCATTGGCTCGCTGTGCCGACGTGTGTCACTAATACACGTCATGTGCAGCGCATAGACGCTTCTATACACGGCCATCTCTAGTACAGGCCCCCACCTACGATGTTGCAACACCGCATTTCGAACAACCATCAGTCCGATGACTATGTTCAGACCGGTACCAGACGGCCGTGGCCGTGTATTCACCGTATTGTTCTATTTTTACAGGACTGATGACAGCGTTGCCATTTTGACTAGGTGGGGGCCTGTACTAGAGATGGCCGTGTTCTATAGCGTCACGCTGTATCCCAGACGACGCGAATGGGAGTGAGAGAACTCCGAGAGCACGCGTGCTCGACCTTGGACAGCGCTGATGTATAGTAACTTTTTAAAAAAATGTAACATAGTAGAAACTACATATGTGGAATGTATACTAACATGGACATAGAGCGTGTTTGCCACCATCTACGGATAGAGTGACACCTGTAATAAAACTAGCGTCGTCACTTGCCAAAAATGCAATTGTTTTTGCAACCTCTGTAACGTTTCCTGGTCTACCGAGTGGATGATTCTGTTTACAGTTCTCAAGAAATGCCATTACCTCTTCTTCTGTCATTCCAGCATTTTTAAACAAATCTGTTAGTATCACACCAGGGTTTACAGCATTTACTCGTACCTATAAGTTGGAAAAAAAGAATGATTTTGCGCCCAGTCTGTTAGTGGAATTAATAACTCGTAGTATTGTCTGTACCACTTTTGTATATAAAACATACTTGTTTCTCTGCAAGATGAAGGGACGTGCAACGCGTGAATTGGTTAATCGCAGATTTACTCATACAGTATGCTAGGAGATTTGGGAATGATCGTATTCCACAAACACTCGACACATTTACAATGTTACCTTTAGTCTTCACTATATGTGGAACAGCTAACATTGTGAAATTATAAAATGAACGTACATTGACATTGAATATCCTGTAATATTTAAATATGTTGACATGCTCTTTTACAAAACTTCGATTTTAAGAATAAACAATTCATACCTATCGTATTGGTCTAAGGAAGTGTTTTCGATACTTCCCCTCTCCACTATACCAGCATTATTAACCATAACATCTAATCTACCGTAATGCGTAACAGTAGAATCAATAATATTTTTTACATCCGCCTCGTTAGTTACATCGCCGGGCACAACAAATGTTCTAGCAGGTTTACATTTTTCGACAACTGTATTCAAGTTCTGTACATTACGGCCTGATAATGACAACGAGGCTCCCAGTTGAGAAAAATGTATAGCTGTCTCTGCTCCAATACCTGAACCAGCTCCTGTGATTAAAACAACTTTTCCTGCAAATGCCATCTGAAATAAACGTACAACTGTTTTTAAGATTGCTTATAGGTAGTTTGTTATACTTTCAAAAAATAGTTTTCAATATTCTTTCATTAGAATGACACTATAAATACAGTGTTTCCCAGCGTAGCCCTCCCCCCCTCCCCCCTCGCCGCAAGCTGGCTTCCCCTTATTACATATATATGGTAACGCGATGCGACGTCACCACGCCCAATAGAGAAACAAGAACCGATTTGGTTCCTCAAATCGGCAGACTCGAGATCTGACCCTAAGGGGGTGAAATTAACCACTGAAGATTTGGATAATTTTCGATTTTATTTTGTAACTCGCAATTTTTAGGAGATAGAGAAAAGTTAAAAGACAAAACTTACTTCGTTTAATTAGATCTATCAAATGGATTATGCTGTTTCATAATTAATTCAAAATTAAAGTGACCGAACCATTGCGCCGAAACCACTTTAATTTTGAATTATTTCATATATACGGTCGAAATTTTAATCAATTTATTTTGTTTCATAATTATTTAAACATCCGGTTCAGATTTCACGTGAAAAAATGAATTTTTAAAAACACTATTAATATTTGTGTTTGTAACTTTTTTCTAATTGTTTAAACAATTGATAAAACTTTTGCCATTTGATAGATCTAATTAAAAGATGTAACTTTTGTCTTGAAATTTTTATTCTACCTGTTACAGATTGCGAGTTACAAAATAAAATCGAAAAATACCCGAATGTTCAGGGGTTAATTACGGATATTCTTCCGAATGGCGCCAGTGGCCGATCGACACGAAGTTTGAGGGAAGGGGAGTGTGTGGAGCCTAAATCTAAAATTGTAGCTGCGGGTATTTATTAGTTCCAAAATGTTACTAAAAAATTAGGGTTAATTGTTTACAGATTATTTTTTTGAATTGAATACACGTAACCCTGACGGGTGTCCACCCCGCCCCCTCCCCCAATCTGTTCTGCAGACAGCTGGACGCGTTCTCCTTACATCCGCGTGCCCCTCAGACGCCGAAAAGGCCCGCGTATTTAGCTGAAATTCAAACCAATTTTCTCGAAATCGAAGCGCGATATTAAAAAATTGTATTCTACATTTTCGTCTTATTTTGGTCTGTAAAATCACCTCCTACAGTATTGACTATCAATAGAATAACGCCCTGTATAATAGGATGGATCGCATCCGCAAGTTTCTGGTTCAAATCTGTAAACTCGCGTCGGTTCACTACCATGTATTATGCGTCCCCTTCACTAATCTAGCCCCTATCAGGGATCGGCGGTCCATAAAGTATCAGAATTTTTTGAATTTCCGGGTTCGGGATCTTCCCTTGTTAGTCTTTGGGTTTAAACAAACATTGTGTACTTCACCCGGTAGATTCTCAACCTTTAATCACTCCGGAACCCACGATAACGCCTGATCCCGTACCAGCCCCGCGAGACATCACGGAGGGCACAACAGTATGAAGCGTATGTTTGAACAATAATTTACCGGATATCTTTATGAATATTTCCTGGCAAATTTCAAGTTTAGTGTCTTTTACTCATAACGTGTGATCTATATCTATATATATATATATATATATATATATATATATATGCTTTTATTTATCGGCGTAGTACTGTCCACTGTCTCTTTAATATTACTAAATATTCTACACCTCTTACTTCAAAGATTAACCTGTTAAAGTGGGATTCCAGCAACTCAGATTGAAGCAACTCAAGGCAACATGTCGCATGCGATGCGTGCGACAGTGATTGTATGTGTTGCATGCAAAAAAAAAGATGCGACGACGTTGCCGGTTGCCAAAAAGTTGAGTACCCACGGGGCCTGCCTTGGATAGCGCTATTTTATAGCATAAAACCTTATCAATGTAGAAATAAATACCTTAAGTGAAGAAACAACACTATAACAATATGTTTCAATAGTTTTGGTACAATGTACTGTTATTATACTCTCTGTTTTTCTTATTAACGTATCACATAAGTAAAGCGAATGCAGTTAATCATGCGTACCACATCGTCCGGTGGCAGTCGACACTCGTGCAATAAATCCCAAACACATTAGCGGTGCATCATTGGTGCGAGTCCACTATATATTGAGATTGGCTAAACTAGCGATATGCTACCTGGTGATGCAAATCAGAACCTGAAAGATGGGGTGGAATATATTTATTTACATTTTATCTTGTTTGCGATAAAATTTTTGCGTGTAAAGGGTCTAGCCAGGTAAGCATAGTAAAAAGTGCAACCAAACCAAATTGAGCTTGGGGTACAACAATACATAGATTCCTCAAAGAATACTATTTGTGCCAAGTATCAACGCGATACCCCTACTAGTATAGGGTAGTTACGGGGTGAAACGTAATTTTCAGTTTAAGCTCCATTGGTTTTGTTCTAGTGAATAGAAACTTATAAAAAAAATCACAGATATTCCATCCATTGGTGTACGTGTCTATGATTTTTTTCAGAATGTTCAGCTGCAAATCCGAATTTAAAAAAATTGGTAAATATTAAAAATGCCGATTTCATATTCAAATTATCAAGTCACCACAATTATATTTTTACAGTTTTAGTGTCTGTACATGGTTATTAATATGTAGTTTTTTCAGATTTTTCGAAAGGGTGGAACGCAGTTATAAAAATTAAAAACTATTATTTCCTACCTTCCCGTACGAAAAGGAGTGGCATAGGTATTCATACGACGAATATGTTTTGTTCATTAAATTTGTGTTATATGTAATTCTAAATACTTTCACATGTGTTAAATGAGTCAATACAATTCATTTTAAAATATTTTACCGTTGACGAGTTTAAATTTTTAACTAATTGGGTGTACCTATAAATGAAGACCGTCGTCAGTACATAATAGGTGTTATTCCTTCTTTTTTTGGTACTTGAACTTTTCTATGTTTTTAATTTTTCTGACGGTATTCCACCTATCCGAAAAATCTGAAAAAAACTAGACATTAATAACCATGTAAAGACACTATAACTGTAAAAATATAAATGTGGTGCTTTGATAATTTGAATATGAAATCGGCATTTTTAATTTTTCGAATTTTTTAGAATTCGGTTTTGCAGCTGAAAATTCAGAAAAATCACAGACATTGCACCAATGAGTAGAATGCCTCTGATTTTTTTACAAGCTTTTATTTAGCTTCACTTCTGAGTTAGTTTGTGAGGATGACATGTTATAAGCTAATTTTGTCCCACTTCCGCATGTCCGATCGACACACATACGTAATTCCGATAACAATACAATATTTTCATATCTCCGACCTGATTATGGAATCGGAGAAGCAGATAAATGGTTATACAGGGTGATTCTCCAGCGACGCCTGTTAAAGAGATGCCGCCTGGTACCCCGTGGCGGAGACAACCCCCGCAGTGCCTCACCGAATTTTATGGCTTTCGACCCTCGAAAGGGTTGGAATACCATTACACAGTCAGAAATGTCCAAGATTTCCGTATGTCGCATCAGATCTTTGCGAGAACGACATCAATCGATTCCTTATGTTTTGCCGATGAGACTGACAGCAAGAACGTCGTAATTCGGACCATCATGAAGGAAATTCCATGAAAAATTGATTTATATCATTTCAAATTGATTGCATTAATAATAGTCCGATTTACATGAAATTTCGTATGATTTTCATCGGGAAAACATGAGGAATACAATGGTGTCACTTCCATATCGACACTATGACGAATAAAAAAAATTGTAATATGCTGTAGGAATGAATACATTTTTAACGAAGTTAAGGAAATCAATTTTTTATAAAATTTCTTTAATTACGATCCGATTTATGTTGTTTTTGGAACATTCCCACCGGGAAAACATAAGGAATCGATTGACACCAGTTTTGCAAAGGTTCGATGAGAAATGTAGAAGTTTCGATTCGTCACTTCTTAGGGGGCAACATTGTATAGCCCCCCTGGGCTGTACTTCCGAAAGGGCCGGTGGCCGATCGAGATGAGGTTTGGGGGGATGGGTGGGGAGGGGGTGTGAACTCTAAATCTAAAATTGTACTTCATCCTTAAACTTTTCAAATCTAGAAAGTATTAATATATATATTCACCAAAAACAGTACTGATAATATACAGAAAGTTCATTAACATAAAATTGTAATAAATATAAGTGAAGGAAAAAACGTATTACATTTAGCCGATTTGAATATCCCGCTAGAATAGACCAAGGTCAAGTAAGGCCAAGACGTTTTTTGAACGACTGCGTTTAGATGTTTTAAAGACGCATATGTACATAAACTAGTCATGACTACCCTGCTGGACTTGCCAGTTAGAACCGCATTAAAAAATTTTAAATCCGGATTGATGCGGTTTTCTTCCCGTAAATTGCAGATTGAACCAGATGAAATATTTTCTATCAGTTTCGAACCGGATATGCGTGTAAAAATCTTGATGGTATCTATTTGTATTTCCTAGCACAATTTGTCATCGATTCTGCTCGGATTTATACGAAGTAACTCGCATATTACTACTTAGTAAACTTCTTGAGTAACTTTATTTACTTTTTAAGCTGGTTCTATCTGGAAATCCAAATCCAAACCAAAATGGAATCTATTCGTCTTTTCAAGGTATTTTGCTACCAGTTCTTACACAGATTTGCATATCGTAAATGCATGTTCAAACACACATATTTCTGGATGAAATCGACTCAAATTTTAGTTATTTCTAACTAGAAAAACTAGAAGTGTAGATTAAAATTCAGGTGATACTCATCAGTTTTTCCAAGCCATTTTACTACCTGGTTTTATTTGTATTTGCGACACATTTATGGTCCCTCGACCGATTTACTCAGGTTATCAACGAGTTGTCGAATAACCGTTACCATTTACACCGTGAGCTGGGGTTTGATATAATTTTATTATTGAACTGTATTAAACCTACTGTATCAAAAACTTCTGCCGTATCAATCTTGCATCGAAGTCTTAATCGCTGAGCAAGCTGTCTCCTTAGCTCGCGGCGCCGATCTTTATGTTTCGCGGCGCACATCGCTGCCGCGAGAGGAGTTACCACTATAGCGGCCACCTAGCGGTGTTCGAACAAAATTAATTATTTCGAAGTATGAGTTTCGTAGAACCGGCTAGAACCGCATTAATTTTCTATCCGCCAATCCGGTGGAAACCGAACCAAATTCTTTCTCTTCGAACCCCATATGCATCCCGTGAATTATTTGCTCTGCCAATCCGGATCGCGACGGACTCGAAAGAGCTTGTGGCATTTCCAGATGGAATCCGTAAGATTTTTGATCCGCAATTTCAGATACAAACCTTGCGGGTTTACACAAATGGTAATTCCTGATAGAAACGGATAAATTTTGGACCTGAAAAATCCTGTTTCATCCATCGATCTGGATATCCGCATTGAACCGGATTCTTTTTTGAACTGCCAAAAATCACTGCTTGAAAATCCAGGTAGTACCGCATTGAACCAGATAGATCTAGTTCAAAATTCAATGCGGTTCTAACTGGCAGTTTCAGCAAGGTAGGCCGGCTCGCGATGGATAGTACGCGACCGCCAGGCGGCGACCAGACCGAGCGATTCTCGCAGGTGGGATACAGCAGTCATGCCTATCAGAGAGCCGGGCAGATCATATACCGTTACTCTCGAGTACCCGCCTTTTTTGATGAAGGAAATTTATATTTTTCACTTGAATTCAAGTGAATATACCAAAGAATGTCTCGGTCATTCGCTATTGCAAGACGTTTTTCTTTCTTAAGAAGAAACGAAAACATTGACCAGCATGATATACTTAATTTCATTAAAAGATATTAATTCTAATAAACACGAATCAAGTCACGCTTCATATCTCCAATATCTCTTCAAGGGGCTGTGGTAGGCCTAATCAAGTCCTTACGAAGACGTCTTTGAGGCGTCGTGAAAGTCTGAAATGGACGTCTTTCAGACGTCTTCACGACCACTTATAGACGTCTACAAGGCGTTTAAAAGACGTCCACAGGGCGTTTATAAGACGTCTCACAGACGTCTTACAAGACGTCTACAAACTGTTCAAGAGACGTCTTAAAGACGTACGGTTTCCTGACTCAGGACATTCAAAAATGTCTATAGACGTCTTTAAGACGTCTTTCAGAAAATAGCAGACGTCTTTAAGACGTTTTGAAAGTCTGAAACAGACGTCTTAAAGACGGCTCATAGACGTCGAGTGCTATCTGGGGCTTAAGCAGAATTAGTGTCCAAATCTTGAAAAATGGCTGCGGTTATACCGATCACTCCCTGGAGGATCACTAATCAGAATTAGTGATCCTCCAGGGAGTGATCGGTATAACCGCAGCCATTTTTCAAGATTTGGAGCAAAACCGGAAATAAACATAACCCAACCGTTCACTCTATCTCTTTCTATCAGTATTTCTGTTTCTTTCTATCAGTTTTTCTGTCTCTTTCTATCAGTATTTCTGTCTCTTTCTATCAGTATTTCTGTCTCTTTCTTTTTTACAGTTTCTTTCTCTGTCTACTTCCGCTTTTGCTCCAAATCGTAGCAACCAATCAGCGACGATATACGTTGTTCCGATCACTCTCTAGAGGATCACTAATCAGAATCATAGGTTATCAATGTAATTTTTTCCCGTTATTTTTTTACTTTAGATTATTGATCGATTTTATATCTATATACCTCAGCGACAAAAAGTGAAGAATCAGTATGTGAAAAATTGTAGTATAGCTAAGTTAGCCAAGGTGAAAATAATCTTGCTGGGTAACATGTTTTCGCAATTTTGCATTTTATCTTTTCTTGGACCTAACTCCTAATCATAGACATTATAGATGGAGCGTAAGCTGAGAGGGGTGATAAGGTTCGCGGTAAGTGGGCTGATACGGGTAAAACGGTTAACTCAGGCTTGGGAATTAAGTCAACTTCGCGGCCAATTTTCAGAGGCAACACCTCCTTTCTCCCGCCGCGCGTCTTGGCCCCCGCGGCAGCCGAGCAGCTTGGAGCGCCTCAGGGCCGTGCCTCGTGAACCGCGCGTGGTGCGTTGACAAAACAAAATCGCATCGACAATCGCGCTCTATGGGGCGATGTGAAAACATATTGATACAATGACGCCCTAATACGCCACGCGCGGTTCACGAGGTACAGCCAAAGAGGAGATATATTATTAAGAGGCGTCACTCGACAAGGACAGAAATAACCTAGGGAAATCACTAGACAACCAATTTAAATGCCCATTCGGCAATGATCGGTAAACTTCGGCAGTGATCGGTAAACTTCTGCAATAAACAGTCAATTGCAGTAAGGTACATTTAGTCGATTTGAATATCCCGCTCAAATAGACAACCAGTTTAAATGCCAAGGTCAAGTAAGGACTTCAAAGGTTCCGCCCGGAGTGACGCCTCTTATTATATCTCCTCTTTGGTACAGCCCTGAGGCACTCCAAGCTGCTCGGTCGCCGCGGGGACCAAGACGCGCGCCGGGCGAAAGGAGGCGTTGCCTCTGAAAATCGGCAGCCGCGTTCACTTAATTCCCAAGCTTGGCTTAAATTATAGCGAATTCGGTATCTCGCACTGACTGGCTAGTGCCAGAAAATGATTTGGATTGTTTGTTTTTGATAGAGACAAAGATAGCTCTAGTGTAAAAATACACATCGCTAATTAAACAATTAGGAATTGATTTACTAATTTACATAACACATTTATTTATACATATAGTCTTGTATATAAAGCAACTTTTTAGAAAAAATATAACATCGTAGAAACTTCATATGTGGAATGCAAATTAACGTGGGCACATAGCATGTCTGCCACCATCTACTGGCAAAGTGACACCTGTAATAAAACCAGCATCGTCGCTTGCCAAGAATGCAATTGATTTTGCGACCTCTGTAACGTCTCCTGATCTACCGAGTGCATGAGTCTCTTTAGAGTGCTCAAAAAATGTCTTTAATTGTTCCTCCGACATTCCACTAGTTTTATGAAGATTTGTTTTTACCACACCAGGGTCCACAGCATTTACTCGTACCTGTATGTGAAAAAACAAGAATGGTAAAAGTTGCGCCCAGTCTGTACGCCGTAGTATCGTATCTACCGCTTTTGTGCATAAAACGTACTTGTTTTTCTGCAAGCTCAAGAGCAATGCAACGCGTAAATTGGTCAATCGCAGATTTACTCATACAGTATGCTAGGACTCCTGGGAATGCTCGTAGTCCGCAAACACTTGACACATTTACAATGTTGCCTTTAGTTTTCACTATATGTGGAACAGCCAACATTGTCAAATTATAAACTGAACGTACGTTTATATTGAATAACCTGTAATATTTAAATATGTTGATATGCTCTTTTACAAAATTCAATTTTTAAGAACAGCCAGTTCATACCTATCATATTGCTCTAAGGAAGTGTTTTCGATGCTTCCGCTCTCCAATATACCAGCATTATTAACCAGAACATCTAATCTACCGTAATGTTTAACAGTAGACTCGATAACATTTTTTGCATCAGCTTCGTTAGTTAATTCTCCAGTCACGACAAACGTTTTAGCAGGTTTACATTTTTCTACAACTGCATTCAAATTTTGTACATTACGGCCTGTTAATGATAACGAGGCTCCCAGTTGAGAAAAATGTACAGCTGTCGCTGCTCCGATGCCAGAACTAGCTCCTGTTATTAGAACAACTTTTCCTGCAAATGCCATCTGAAATAAATGTCCAACTGTTTTCAAGATTGTTTATAGTTTGTTGTACTTTCGAAAAATGTTCTTCAATATGTGTTCTATTAGAAAGACACTATGTATAAAATATTATCAATATAGAAATAAATACCTTAAGTGAAGGATCAACACTATAACAATATGTTTCAATAGTTTTGGTACAATATACTTGGTTATTATATTTTCTGTTGTTCTTATGAGCTTATTACATAAAGCCAATATCGTTAATCATACCACGTTGTCCGGTGCCGAGCGACAATAGTCAACACTCGTACACACTCGTACCTACAATAAATCTGAATAAATCGCAAACGCAATCAGTGTGCAGAGAGGATCCCTAGTGTGCAGCAGTGTTCCGGGGAAACCGCTCAGGCTTGTTTTGAGTGGGGGAAGTTACGCACGTACCAGCATGCGCGTGATGACGCCGCGACGTCGAACCAATCAACGCCAAGGTGGGAAACGAAACGGCGCCACCGGCAAGCCAAGTCAAATGAGGCCGCGGCCAACCAGCGTCGCCGGGGAATCGGTTGTCGACGCTGGTTGGCTGTGGCCTCACTTAGCTTGGCTTGACGCGGGCGTCGTATCATTTCCCATGGCGTATATTGGTCGCGGCGTTATCCCCCGCATGCGTGGCATGCGTAACTTCCCCCACTCTGAACAAGCCATGAGCGGTTTCCTTGCAATCAGTGTTCGGAGCGATTAAGCTACGCTGATAGAGGGGGAAACACCCACAGAAGCGGTGGTCATGCGAACGTGACTGACGCAGGCGCAGTTCATGTACACATTGACAATGTGGTATGATTAACGACATTAGCTTTATGTAATAAGCTCATAAGAAGAACAGAAAATATAATAACTAAGTACATTGTACCAAAACTATTAAAACATATTGTTATAGTGTATTTATTTCTATATTGATAAGATTTTATATGTAGTGTCTTTCTAATAAAACACATATTGAAGAACATTTTTCGAAAATACCACAAATTATAAACAATCTTAAAAATAGTTGTACATTTATTTCAGATGGCATTTGCAGGAAAAGTTGTTCTAATAACAGGAGCTAGTTCTGGCATCGGAGCAGCGACAGCTGTACATTTTTCTCAACTGGGAGCCTCGTTATCATTAACAGGCCGTAATGTACAAAATTTGAATGAAGTTGTAGAAAAATGTAAACCTGCTAAAACGTTTGTCGTGACTGGAGAATTAACTAACGAAGCTGATGCAAAAAATGTTAGCGAGTCTACTGTTAAACATTACGGTAGATTAGATGTTCTGGTTAATAATGCTGGTATATTGGAGAGCGGAAACATCGAAAACACTTCCTTAGAGCAATATGATAGGTATGAACTGGCTGTTCTTAAAAATTGAATTTTGTAAAAGAGCGTGTCAACATATTTAAATATTATAGGGTATTCGATATAAATGTACGTTCAGTTTATAATTTGACAATGTTGGCTGTTCCACATATAGTGAAAACTAAAGGCAACATTGTAAATGTGTCAAGTGTTTGCGGACTACGAGCATTCCCAGGAATCCTAGCATACTGTATGAGTAAATCTGCGATTGACCAATTTACACGTTGCATTGCTCTTGAGCTTGCAGAAAAACAAGTATGTTTTATGCACAAAAGCGGTAGAGACGATACTACAGCTTACAGACTGGGTGCAACTGTTACCATTCTTTTTTTTTTCACTTACAGGTACGAGTAAATGCTGTGAACCCTGGTTTGATAAAAACAAATCTTCATAAAACTAGTGGAATGTCAGAGGAACAATTAAAGATATTTTTTGAGCACTCTAAAGAGACTCATGCACTCGGGAGAATAGGAGACGTTACAGAGGTCGCAAAATCAATTGCATTCTTGGCAAGCGACGATGCTGGTTTTATTACAGGTGTCACTTTGTCAGTAGATGGTGGCAAACAGGCTATGTGCCCACGTTAATTTACATTCCACATATGAAGTTTCTAGGATATATTTTTTTAAAAAAATTGTTTTACACAGAAGACTATATGTGTAAATAAATATGTTATCTAAGTTAGTAAATCAATTTCTAATTGTTTAATTAACGATGTGTATTTTTACACTAGAGCTATCTTTGTCTCTATAAAAAACAACCAATCCAAGTAATTTTCTGGCACTAGCCAGAGTCAGTGCGAGATGCCGAATTTCCTATAAGTTAACCGATTTACACGTATCAGCCCACTTACCGCGAACCTTATCACTCCCCTCAGCTTACACTCCGTCTATAATGCCTATGATTAGGAGTTAAGAGCAGGAAAAGATAAAATGCAAAATTGCGAAAACATATTACTCAGCAAGATTACTTTCACCTTGGCTACTTAGCTATACTACAATTTTTCACATTCTGATTCTTCACTTTTTGTCGCTGAGGTAGTATATAGATATAAAAGCGATTAATAATCTAAAGTAAGGTTACTTTTTCGGGTAAAAGTTACATTGATACCCTATAATTCAGATTGTAATTGCTATCAGTACGGAAAGATCCCCAGATCTAGGGACAAATTTCTACGTGTATATCAAAGAAAAACTACGTATCATTTTCATAAGTTTTCATTCTATAAAACCGAGATTCGATGTATGTTACCCGCTACTATGTTCTCTGGAAATAATTGACTCCATTGGTTAAACTAAATTGCAATACAAGGGAATGCTACGAATATATGCCACGTCACATTATCAACGCTTTATCTTTTAAGCCTATATATTATGAAGCATTAAACCACGTCGATAGTTGTAGTCTGACGTTGTCTGACGTGCACTAAGGAATAAGGATATAGAATGTGTACCAAAAATTTACCGTATTTTTTATCGGGATTGGTGATCCGAGGTTTCGGCAGGGGCTCCAAAAGTTTAGGAATACCCACAGGTGGGATCTGAAATGTACATTCCGCTAAATAACTTATAGGTTTCGTCGATTAATACGAACTAATTTAAAATTTCTTTGACGCTGCGGCCGATATTCTAGAATAGCCTAGAACCTTGTATTGTCACCAACATAATTGTTCTAGACCATTATTGGCGGGAAAATATAAAAAGTATTTTAAATCAATATGTGACAATATCTCGTCAATTAAGTACCTATAAGTGTTTTAATTTTAAAAACATTGTGGATAAAGTAATATTTCTCGAACTTAGTGAATCGTAAAGATTAGTGACGGAATAATAATTTTTTATAGCAAATCTTGAAGATAAGGTAGTTGATGCTTTACCTGACGATTTTAATACTGGAATCTACTACGGGTGGGCTTCTATAGACGGAAAAGTACATAAAATGGTCGCAAGTATTGGCTGGAATCCGTTTTACAAAAATGAGAAGAAGACAGTGGTATGCCGAACTCGAACGTGGAATATAAATATTTAATTCGTCGTAATTTTAGACTTTCTATATTAGCAATACACTGACATTGCAGGAAGTGCATTTGCTGCATGAATTTGATGACGACTTTTACGGGAAACAAATTAAAGTGATTTTCGCGGGTTACATACGAGCGGAACAAGATTTTACTTCCAAAGGTAGATGCTCGTTTTCCTTGGGATTGTTTAAAAATTGATTCCTTCCTATTGAATTACACTGCTCTTGTTTCAGAGGAATTAATCAAGGCGATAAAAAATGATATTGCGGTCGCCGAAGAGCAGTTGCAGCAACCCGATATAAATGTTTATAAGAGCAATGAATTTCTGTCAGGGTAGTAGAATAATTTTTAATGCCGCCATTACAAAATTCACAGTACTGGCGAAAATTTCGTCTGTCCGATAAGAAACTAATGTGTTAATACATAACTTGCCATACTTTCATATATATTTTGCTAAGTAGGTTTATAGCAGTATTAAACTAAGCAAGTTTTATGACAATACATATAACATAGTACTCTTTGATCTACGGTTTGATATACACGAAATTAATTGTATTATTTTTTATATACATGCAAATATTTGCATTATATTTCTATTGCAGCATTTGTATATATATATATATATATATATACATTAAAAAATATAGAATGGATAAACATGAAATTATTTTTATATACGTATTCGTGTGAAATAAATTATCGTAATACTAGTGTTCAACCTGTACCTGATGATGGCGGTGGCGGAGGAGGGGGTGGTGGTAAGGATACCCAAGGCACGTTCATCCTAGCATGAGTCTGCGGCATTTGTGGTTGCCCGAACGTATTCGCGTTTCGGTATCTCATATTTTGTGATGAATTCGGACGATTCTGAAATGGTACATGTCCTGGAGGGAGTCTTGGACATGCGTTGTAGGGGATTCTGGGGTTCAAAGGCACTGCGGCCCCGTTTTCATTGTAATAGTTATCGGGACTATAGTAATTCTGATTAATAGCATTGATGTTGGGGCTCCCGTAGTGCATTGATTGCATGGCATTTGGATATGCCCCATATCCATATTGCTCGCCAGCCTCGGGATGTAAGCCCCCTGGAACGGCTGGCCAATTATTTGGATAAGCATGCCATAAGTTCTGCAATTGATTCCCACTCTGCGCGGAAGGATACTGCCTGTGATTTCCACGCCCTCTTCTCTGTCTTTGCATATTTCTATTCCACGGATGGTTTGATTGCCAACCAGTAGTGGGACCTAGAAGCATGGATATTGTATAGATCTAACATTAAGCTTTGATACTGTGCGAGGAACTTACTCGAGGCTCGTTTTCGTTTAAATGGAATGTCCGCCTCCTTTGAGTTAGTTGCTTGCTTTGCTTTCAGTTTCTCGTAGTATAGCCGCTCTTCCTCGTCGTCAGAAAATTCTGGAGGCTCGTCTGCGTTTGCATCAATGCCTTTCATTCTGTAAAGATCGTGTCATTATGTGCGTTATATATTGAAATCCTTACAGTTGGAATGAATTGTGATAACTAGACAGCGGACGTTTATGCACATAAAATATGCCATGTTTATTTTTATCGAATTTTTTAAGAGTAGACCGACAGATCCCAATTTCTTTATTGTGGCTGGAAGAATTTGTAGAAGTGCCTTAATAAATGTTAAATTTTGAGCCACTTGTGTCTGTTGGAAAACATTCTGAACAGTTGCAATTGCGACGACATTATTTCCATTAAAAGTTTCAACTACCTATTTGCAGAAATAAAAGAAACAGTGAGAATTAATAATTTTACTATTTTCCGATGTTAAAAGAAAAAAAACCTCTTTAACTTTACCGAAATTGTTTACGTGTTTCGGGCGATTGTAATGAATGAGTGATTAATCTCTACTAATGACTTATTCTATCGCATGATATCAACATCGATATGCAACGTTGTTTGTATTGCGATTTATTGCTACTTAGTGCCAGGTAACGGCTTGATAATTCATCTATGATCGCAACCAAATACAGTGAGGTATATGTAAAAGAAATATGTAACATGTGCGCATATGCCTTTTAACAAAGCTTATGCAATATGCAAAATAATATTTGCATATCAATATACGCATTTACATAAACACCCGCAGTTTAGTAATAACCATACTTGGACTTACTTTTGTAGTTCATGTAAAAAGACTAGGGACGTGTACTCCGTGTTTGGACAATAATAAACAATCATTCCTACTTTAATATCACATTCTTGTATGTGTTCGGAGTTGTTAAATCGTACACAATAGTGTGGTTCATTCACTTGTCCGAAGACATCAAATATTTTACCTAACGCTCTTTGCCCTTTTTCAACGAACAAAACTGTGTCCAAATTTAATGTTGGTTTACCAGGTTTCGGTCGTATAACCACCAACGGTCCGACCATCCATGCAACCTTAAAATTTTTTCAATTCCATTATATTCGTTCATAACTTACATTACTTGAAGGAGTCTCCCTACTTCGACGGCCTGAAAAGGAGCGCGACATTTGGGATTTTTTTAAAGAGAAATCCTCAAATTATATTAATTCAAAACTTTATGCCTATATTTGTACATATTTAGGCAACATTTTAAAAAATATTTAATTAAAAAATAACAATACCTAAAACATTAAACGCGGCTTTCTCAAAACGATGTTTTTCGAATTAGTTAGCATGATATCTCGAAAACCAATTGACCGTTTTACTTCAAACTTGGTATATATCTTCAGTAAATGTCCTATTCTGGTTTTTAGTAAAACTAAGTCGGTTTTTGCAAAATTAGACTTTTGCGTCTTAAAAAACCAGCGAACTTTTTGCAGAAATCGATGTCTGTTTTAGACGCTACAATTTTTTTTACTATTCAGTATTTCTCATTTAATCTAATTCAGACGATAAACCTAAGATATTGATAAATAAATTGAATTGAACAACTCTTTTTCCATAAATAGTACGAAATATTTTGGGGCAAAATCGTAACTTTTTCTTTCAGGTCCCACCAATTTGCCAACTTTTAACCTTTTTTTCGTTTTTTAGGTTCATCGACAATGTAACTATACTAGAAATAAGAAAATCCTTGGTTTTTTTATTTCAGGGAAGAAATTGGGCCACCATTACAATCGCCAATTTGCAACTTCGGCGTGTGAGTCCTAACGAACGTGTTCATATATCTCCATTTCTACCGAACACTTTGTAATGTAAAAATTAATTTTTATTGTTTGAATGTGAACTAAAATACCCTGAAAGTTTGGAAAAGATCTGCTTAACAGTTTCTTAGAAAACAAATTCCCAAGAATCGCCTTATTTCTAGCGTCCTAAATAGGACTCCCCCTTAATGGTTGTTTTAAAAAATTCCCAAAGTTCGCATCGTTTTTCGTCCCTTAAGGTAGGGAGATCCCTTAATGTCAATCGGGAATTAATAAATACCTCGCCTAATGGATCGCACAGTACTTCAGGTACACTAATTTTTAAATCCTCGATCGGTGGTAAGTCATCTAATTCACTTTTCATTTCATTATTCTTTCGTGCATTCGCATTATTTCCTTTACCTTTCCTGAAAGCATAAAGGTATTATTTAAGGTCTCATTAAAATTCAATTCTATGTCCACAAAAATTTCTGAAGATAAACGACTTACTTAGCTCTGCCGTCGTCGCTATCTGAATCATTCGACTCGGCTACTACAGAGGAATCGCTACTACTTGTAGTATCATCGTCGCTATCGCTTTCTTCGCTCGACGATGCTTCTGCGTTTGATCTATAAGGTTGCATCTGTACTTCTTTTAAAACAACAATCTCGTTATTCTCGCCTTTACCGAGATCAGTACTATCTTCTGCTTCAGAATCAGAATTTCCATATTCCATAGCAATAGTACTGAGAGAAGATGGTTTATCAGTCGCTGTGAAAAGAAAACAATACAGTCTAATAATTTACTACTTTTTTAATTTTAAATGAATTTAATATTTTCTAACAAAAAATTATAGCTAGAACTTCTGTGTAAGAGTATATCATATTCTTACGTTTGAGTGGCAATACCGCACTCTCTTCGCGCACGATACAAATATCATCATCCCCTTTTGAATCTTTAATCAACGAGTCTTTATTTCCATTCTGCTCGCTACAATTCTCGTTAATAACTGGTAGATTTTGATTTATAGTTAAATCCTCATGCGATTCTTCTTTCTGTTTATTTGTAATATGGTTTCCATCGCAGGTTTCTCCAGTCGCAGTATCGTTATCAATTAAAATAGCTTCACAGTCTTCCATAGTTTCAGGAACATCATCCTTTGCGCCTTCTTTGTCCGTTGTTGATAAATTCTTAATAATACTTCGACCATTGTTTTCTTCTACATTTGACATTCCCTCACTGGAATTGCCATTTGAAATTAGATCTTCTACTTTCTCTACTATAACCTCATCCATATCCATTGCAGTTGAAAATTTCCTTTATTTAAATCACTATGTATAGTGACAATAACTCTTAAAAATTATTTACATTATGAACTATGTTACTGTAATTCATAATTATACAGGGAAATATATATTTTCTGGGTAATGTTTTAAATTTCAGACAAACGTATTCACGAGAAGCAACCACGTGTATCCAGACCGCATGCACGGAGCAAGTCGTTTTTCTACGGGATTGACAGGCATGTATGTGTGTGTCTGTGCCGTATTAATCTGGAACTACAGAAAAATTGGAAAATTAAAAAGAATAGGGTTGTAAAAGCTGGAAAAAAATGGAAATGGGCCGTCCATCTGTCACGGAAAGAAAATAATGAATACACCAAAATTTTTATTTTAAAATGAGGCCCTGTTTTCGTGGAATGGACGCCCATGTTTAAGGAGGTTACCCTCAACAGCTCAAAATCAGGCCCTTCTTCAAACGCATATTCTAAAGTAATAAATGAATATAGAGATAATTTTTATTTTAATTTTTAATCGCTATTTAGTCGACTTTAATGCGCAAAAAGGATATTTTAAATATATTTATATGAAAAAAAGTTATAAATATAAATGTGAGAGCGCGTACGCGATGCACCATTTGATGGTGAACACGATTCCGGGCAGGTGAATTACCTAAAACACAAAGTAAAGGCATTTTTATAATCTGTGAGACAGTCTTCAACTTGTGCAGGAAGCAAGATTTTAATAAACAAATTCATACAACTTTTATGTTGATGTTTCTGATTTTATCCTTTTTTTGTATGAAAAATATTTTTATCTTTGTTTTTAAAGAATTTATATTGAAAATGTGCTCTCAATACATGAAGGGGAATAGTTTCCTGCACCCCTCTGTAAATTTTCATTCAAATCGTTGAAGCGGTTTTCGAGATTTTATGTTCACCGTTTTGGAAAACGTAGTTTCTGGGAAATCACGTTTAAAGTTGGACATCGTGATTTGATGTCATGTGCAGACTCGTACATTTTTTACTGTGATTCCTGCAATTTTTGGAATTTCGAGGGTCGGTTGCGCTTAGAATACGTAGAAAAGATGTAGCTAGCGGAATATGCAAACATTCTAAAAAACATTTTTCGAAAATATTGAGGGTAACCTACCCCCTTAATCTTATTTATTTAATTATTTTAATACTTCTTCATTTCGTAATAATATTTATTCGGTAACATAAGGAAAGAAATATTGAATTAATGCACAAAAAAATACTTGAAATGGGACTCTTTTTGTGGATTGGAATTCGTGAATATGTCGCAACGACTTACCTATATATATCATAATCATATCGAACCAAGGAGGCAGATGACGATGATGTAATGACCCTTTTTCTGTTTCTGAGAGAAATGAATTCGTCCATGATATCATCGGAACATAAACTATCTAAAATTTCGTGTTCAATTGAAAATGATGCGATATTTTTTATTTTATTTAATTTGCAAAGGATGATCCCGAAATCGGAAATTAAAAAAATTCTGAGACTTTGTGAATATGTAGGGGGTTTCCTCCTGATTACAAAGCAATTTTTGTTTGCTGTCCAAATTCACTCGAAGGGGGTGAAATTAACCCCTGAAAATCGGCTGCTTTCCGATGTTGTGTTATAACTCGCGAACTGTAAGAGATAGAAAAAAGTTTGGAGACAGAAATTACTTCTTTTAATTAGATCTATCATTTGGTAAAAAATTATTTTACAGTTCACGAATTATAACACAAAATCGGAAAATAGCCGAATTTTCAGGGGTTAATTTCACCCCCTTCGAGTGAATTTGGGCAGCAAACAAAAATTGCTTTGTAATCAGGAGGAAATCCCTTACATATTCACAAAGTTTCAGAATTTTTTGAATTTCCGGGTTCGGGATCTTCCCTTGTTAGAATAATTTAGAGGGCCACATTAGCCACATATTGAGCTCGCCTCAGGGCCCCCAAAAACGATAAGGCGGCACTGGTGTGTGTGTGTGTGTGTGATACTGTTGTTCACTTTTTAACAACGTGTTGTCTTGAAGAAACTACTTCATTGTTCAAATAGAATACCACAATATTGACAATAATTCAATAATGGATACTGTAATAAAATATTCTCATTTTCATCAAAATTGTTACTATTCTGTAATAAAAAAGTTTGCTGAAATAAAAAGAACCTTGGGTGGCAAAAATAAACAGATTTTTATTTGTTTAGTTAAAAAAAAATTTGTTTTATGCGTTAATTACATACTGTACACTTACTTCTTTTTACAGAATAATACATCACGACAAAGGATTTTCATAAGCTTCATACTAGCGTTTGGGAGATTGAAAATATATTACATTCTATTCGCGTGTTAGTACATTCACAATCGTTTGTATAATCTTTTTTCCGCTCTGGTGATTCAACAGATTCAAAAGGGGATCTTTCATTTTCTCTTCTAATAATTTAACCAACTCTATTCTCATCCTTTGTAGAAGTTGGCCCACCTAGAATGGAATTAAAATAACATTGGAGATAGGCTCCACTTTTTATTGTAATGCTCGTTAATATTAATCTTACCCTGTGCGATTCGACGCTGAACAGGATCCAGCCTTCTAAAGATATAATAAATATTCCGTTGTGCAGTTCTATGTGCAACTCGTAACCGGAGAACAGAATTAATGGCAGAATTGGCACCATCGTGACTTCCTTAATAAATATCTTGCTAGTTTTAATTTTCTCTTGAAATACTAGATACGGACTGGGGAAGTGACCGATGTGGAAGTTAACGGAGGATGGATGGATGCTGACAAAGCCATCGTTCTTTGTTTGAAACCTAAGTTCCTCTGCCTTAGGTTGTATCGGAACTGCACCTGCAGATTGCACTTGAAAGGATTTTTCTGGTGTAAAGACTTTCACAACATTAGGATAAAGAGCCACGCACAGTAAACCTTGGAGTAGCTTGTAATTATCATTGTTGATATTTAGGTCGAACCCAGTGATATCCAAGATCTTATCAACGTTTGGTTGCCGTTTAGGCAAATCGATGGGAACGAAACCAATCGAAACTAATAATTCCAAGAACTGATACTTTATGTCCGCCAATGTGTATAATGTACGCACAGATAAATAATTCTCGTTAGCAAACACTTGCCCCGCATAATTACTGCGCGTACACGCCTCTAACCATTTCTGTGCGTCAAACAGAAAGAGAATATAAACATCTTTCTCACATCGCCAGTATATATTTACATTTATATATTTACCTTATACGCTTTAAGAATAGTTAAGTGGTCAGAATTGGCTGTGAAAAATTCTTTCTTTGCGTCTACTTCGTGTTTCTTCTCGAAAGGTACAGTGAATGGATTTTTATGAGACAAACAGGCTGCGATAGTAAGGGCGGAGTCAAGGCAGCAAAAAATTGCTCCGAATAATATTAGCTTCCCAATCCGTACATTTACAGGCAGTGCTGCGAGATGATGGCCCAACGGAGTCAATGTGTATTCGGCATTAAATGCACCAACATCTTGTAAGCGTTTAATTGCACTATAAATATTCTCATCGGTCGGTGGTTCTAACAATTTGCCTGAAGGAAGAGTTGCAATAAATATATGATCCTGTAGAAGGATAATTATAGTTAAAGTTTAGTAAAAGTACATTACCTAACACTTTATACAAGTCCACTTTTCTTCCTTTATGTAAAAGTTGAATACGTAAGAGCAGTGGTTCCAGAGGAATTCTCAGTATCTCAGGTATCGGTTGCGCTGAAAAGTGGTACTTAAATCTGGAAGGATTGAAGATTTTAATGAATAATAATTTCAGTATAACGTGTGAATTAAATGTCTATCAAACTGTACATACTTATATGAAGTATACAGATGCACGCAAACTCCAGGCATTACACGTCCAGCACGACCTTTCCTCTGCATTGCATTTGCGCGCGACACCCAGCATGTTTCTAAACTTTCCATGTTTTGATTTGCGTTGAACCTAGTCTCTTTCATTTTTCCACTATCAATTACGAAGACACAATCGTCTATAGTAATAGACGTTTCAGCTAAGTTTGTGCTCAGCACTATTTTTCTAACATCCCCAATCTTCTTGAAAACCAAATTCTGCTCCTCGTTGGATAAAGTTGAATGCAACGGCACGATGAGAAACTTTCCAGTCTTTGGTGAAAGATACTTATTATCAATCAATCGATTTTTCAGTGCGATGATTTCCGCGAAACCCGGTAAAAATACCTAGAATTGTGATAATAATATGATTTATATAACATTTGCGATGTTATAATATGGGACTTTAGGGGTGTGCGAGTACCTGGAATTTACGAGCTGAGCTGAACTCGGCTCGATTGCTTGAGCCGAATCGGCTTGAAATCGACGAACTGTTTGAACAACATGTGAGCTACTTGAAAAATTCAAACGCCATATTTCGATATTAGAGCCCTTGTAAGACTTCGAGTTACTTGGAGATAAATTTTCAGCTCGAAAATTTTCGAATTAATCGAATATATTTGAGCATATCTCCAACTTTCGAGTTACTCGTAAATATTCGAATTACTCGAATATATTCGAACAGATCTCCAACTTTCGAGTTACTCGTAAATATTCGAATTACTCGAATATATTCGAGCATATTTCCAACTTTCGAGTTACTCGAATATATTCGAACATATATCCAACGTTCGAGTTACTCGTAAATATTCGAATTACTCGAGTTTACTATCAAATACTAGTCTAACTGTAAGGAAGAGTTTATTTTAGTTTAAAATTTTAGTTTCGTAATCCTTTTTTCTGTTTTCTTTATTTCTTATCATTATAAACTAAAGAATAATATATCCGCGCAATAATAATAAGAATAAATATATAAGACGCTAGTAACTCAAAGTAATTCGAATATTTACGAATATCTTGAAAGTTGGATACTTACCTGTTCGAATATATTCGAGTAATTAAAAAATTTTCACTCTGTAAATTTATCTCCAAGTAACTGGACGTCTTACGAGGGCTCGAATATTCGAGCCGTTTGAGTTTTAAAAGTAGCTCGCATCTTTTTCAAACGGTCCGTCGATTTCAAGCAGCTCGAAAAATTCAAACGCTCAAATGACTCAAATAAATCGAGTGCTCGCACAGCGCTATGGGATTTACTTAATTTTTTTTCAAATAAAAAACACTTACTAAGATAGAGCCTGTGTTTGGATAATCGTGGTCCCCAAACACAATCCATTCTAATATTGCCTCTATAAGTTCAAAATTAATCTTTTCGTGGTCCATGACGTACAAATTCTTATGCGTTTGCTTATTATAGCCTTGATATCTACAGACAATTTGCGTCAACGTTAAATTTTCATCTTGAATGGACTCTCTGGGTACAGCACCACAACTCCCGTCAACCTCCGCAGTTTCTAAGTCTATTTGTAACTGCTCCCAATCACCTTTGATTCTGCGCGTGAATTTTGAATTTTCTTCGAGCACATAATTTATCCTCTCGATTATATCCTCTAAAAAGATCTGTTCAACGGCGAACGTTTTTCCTGGAATGCATAACACGGGGGCTTCTCTAAAGTACGAAGAGAACACCTCGGCATTCAGTGTCGCACTCATAAGTATCACATTCAGGTTTGATCTCCTCGACAACAAATCCTTTAAGAGCATCAGTAGAAAGTCGCTGAATAAAAAGTGATAACGCATAAGTAAGGATAAATAATTCAATAGGGAATAAAGGACTCACCTCTCCGCACTTCTTTCATGGACCTCATCTACGACAACGTGCGTTACATCAGCCAGCTCTGGGTTCGCGGATAATCTTTGTAATAAAATTCCAATTGTACAAAATGTTAATCTAGTTCTGCTGGAAAGCTTGCTTTCCAACCGTATCTGATACCCTACTGTATTCCCTATACGTTCGTCTCTCTCTGCCGCAACCCTCTCTGCTACTCCAATTGCACTTATTCTTCGAGGTTGCGTACATATTATGTTAACATGCTCTTTGGATTCGGATCTATTTAAAATCCAATCGTCTAATAAGAATTGTGGCACCTGCGGAGTACTAAACGCATTAAGAATATTCTACGCCAGAATTAAAAGCGTACATCAGGGACTATTTCAATTACCTGCGTGCTTTTGCCGCATCCTGTTTCACCGGAAATTATGGTAACTTGGTTTTTGTGTATTATGTCTAAGATGTTATCCATTTTGGACCACGCTGGCAATTTCTCTCTGACTTCTCTCATTTTTTTGTATTTAGCACTTTTCTGTTTCTCTTTGAAATTCTTTTGGATTAGGTCGTCTTCCTTTAATACTTCCTCCCACGTAATGTTATTCCTATTCTTTTTATTGGTAGATCCTAATTCATAGTGCGTAGCCGCGTCTGTAGCACCCTCACTGCCCGACAGCTTTGGGAAAAGTAACTCGCTTGGATCTATGAACTGTTCTTTATTTTCTTCCAAGTACCCTTTTATTTCATACTCATTCTCCAAAAGGGATATTATAGAAAAAATAGAAGGGGTTCCATCTTCAGATAACGACAACGCTTCGTCGTACAATCTTCTTCCCGTTCTCAAGCAGTTTATACTCGGAAATGTACCATCATCTTTATAAAAGTAGAAATATGGTGGTTCGTATGGATATTTACAATCTAATAGAACATAAATAAAATGTCTATTAAATAGAATATTACTGTTAGTACGTCGCGTATTAATTGCGCGAGTTAATTGATTTTACGTATAATACCTTCGGGAAATCTTATTTCCAATGTAAACTGTGGATCCTTTCTTTCTGGCATTTTTAACACTTGCGGTTGCTGATGTAAAAATCTACATTTATTTCCAAATCTACATTTTTTATTAATAAACAATCTACAGACTTCCCTCTCCTTTTCTTTTTCTTGTTGCTGCTTAATCTTTCGTATTTCCTGCTCTATTTCTTCGTTCCTCACTAAATAATCCAGCTTAACTTGCACGATCCAAATTTGATTTCTTATCTTTTCGACGAACATATCCCCGTAAATAGACTCGAGCGCTTCCTTCTCCTCCTGCCGCCTCTCCAATAAATCTGTCGTATCAACATTATCGGATGTCGCGTTCCTTACAATATTTTCAAGGCCATAGTATTTGCAGAATAAAACTTCCAAAGCTTTCCCCATGTCGCCATCCGTATGTATTAATGCCTCGATGCAGTGCGATTGATGAAAACTGAAAGTAGCGTAATCGTATGCGATTTGCACAAGAAGCACAAAAGTTTCTATTCGTAACGGTTCATATTTACCCATAACTTTCAAGTTTAGATGTCGCAAATTGTCTAGTGATCTGCTCCTGAGTTTTAGGTGTAGTATCTTTGGAAGAATAATCGACTATCGCTCTGACAACTAAATTCCCCCTTTCCATCCAATACTGTTTCCCTAAGTTCGACTTTTTGTCTTTGAATTCTGATGCGTCGGCGAGTTTAAAATTCTATCAAAGAACAATGTTACTTCCAACAGATATATTTAACGAAAGATAGATGTAATAATGATACTTACAGAGCCATAAATGTGTTTTAATGTGTCGTAAAGCTGGCGTTCGGATTCATCGGATATTCTCAAAGTTTGCAATTCCACTTTGAGTTTGCTCGAAAAGGAAGGGCTCTCGACTTTACTTTTATTTTTTGCTGGTGCGTTCCTGTTACATATACACGAATTCCACTAATTCTAAGGGACTTATGAAATACTTCTAATGCATAAAATAGCTTCAACAGATGTGAGAAGAATGTTCGAAAGACCAAGGAGCTATTAAACGAACTATTCATGCTTTATTCACAGAGAGAACACAAATCTTTTACAATACACCTAGTGCTTTATTTTTCCGTTACATTCTCGTTTTAATTCATAAAAGGTTAAAGTTTCAACTTACATTACACACTTTCCCACATCTCTTCCTTCCAACGTGATGTCTTCCATTAACTGAATGCTATTACGATCCATTGTTAAATTATAAGTGAATGCTTCTTATATAAATCTATTTAAAAAATATGCCTAATTATATTCCTAGATATTTTAAAAAGATTTAGGTTAAGGAACAGTTGAAGGTGTAATTGGTAATGACAGATGGAACACATGAGAGGATCTGCTCGCAACGTTTCGCAATTTCACCGCCAGAGTGCTGCGAATAACTGCTCTGCTTCTCGCAAGTGGACTTCGTTGTAATTTAATTCCTAGGGCGGTATTCATAAACGTTACTTAAGATTAAGATCGTCTTAAGCATTTGCTTAAGATGCCGCCTAGATTCATAAACGTGAATTAAGATCATCGTGTCTTAAGCATTTGCTTGAGATGATCTTATTCGAGTCTTAAGACGATCCTATTCTCGCAAAGTGAGGTTATATTTTCAAGTTGCGATACGCTACCCGGTGGCAAAAATCAGAACCTGAAAGAGTAGGTCGCCACCGTTTGGTGACGTCACGACTGCCAATCCCAATTGCATCCTATTGGCCATTACCCGCCATTACTTACGTAAAGGAAGCGAGTAGTGAGCGAAATCGAAGTGCAAATACTGAAAAAATGGATTTATTGAACATTGATGTTGACATTGATATCAATTATGTACAAATAAATTATAATTAAATGGAATCTCCGCTATCTCAGGTGTTTTTATTTTTACATTACATCAGTTTAGTGGTTGGGTTTATATATTAGTTTATTAAGGTAAAAGCAAACACTACATGGCAGTGGAAAAAAGTTTTTCTGCAAATCATTAATAAATAACCTCACGCTCACACGTGTTGGTCACACATGTTCGAGCATCCTACTCCGTCGCCCACCGAGGAACGAACGGAATACCCTTCAATCATTGATTGTTCTAACAGAATTATTCCGAAAGTTTTCTGTGAGTGCTTAACGCAAATGCTTAAGATCATCTTAAGCAATGTCTATGAATACCCGATGTCTTAAGTAAGTGAAATAAGATCGTCTTTTAGAAGATGATCTTAAGCATTTGTTTAAGACACGTTTATGAATACCGCCCTATAGCTCGTGAAATACGGAGAATTTAAATGAACAGGAGGTCAAAATAAATACAGATTTATTCGTATGCATATGTATAACTTCAAACCATCTGTGTGTTTCATTTCATTTTTAATATTTCTTTGCGTTGCAATTAATCAAAACTTTTCTTTCGATTTATTTTCAAGTTCATACATAATTGCTTTATTATAACCACAAAGCAGTAAACGATTCCCTCGCGGGTGCCATCGGGCATCTACTACTACCATGTTTCGAGGAGTTGGTATACAAGTCGCATTGTGCGGCGTCCATTCGAACATGCGCGGGCATGCGCAGAATATTAAAAGATGAGCTCGCGCAGGATTCCACTTTACAGCTGTTGAAAGTTTCAAATACAACGTGTGCCATTTCTAAACGATAAATACGATAAATACGATAAATACGATATACGGGCAACTCACCCCCGATACTATTTTCCAGGAGTAAATAATCGAGATAGTCTTCGATAATATTCCATATGCATAATGTTGTAGGATAGAGCTGATGTTTTATCGCCAAATACTGTCCACAGGAACTGAACTCCAAAATATCGAATTTAGCAATCGACAGTCTCTCGATATCATTTTTCGTAACGATTTTTATGTTTACTGGACGTTCAGATTTCTCCTCCACTACAAATATGTGTTTTCCATTAGCTGTTTAAATATTAACGATACCAATATATGAGTTTTCATTTTTGTGCTATTACTTACGAATATGTTGATTATATAAATTTGTGCTCTTACTGGAACGCTTTGTTTCAATTATACGCTCCTCGTATACCTTGTTTAAGTAATTTTCTTTGATTACTGGATCAAAATATAATTGCAACAGTGGCTTCCACGTCACGTGATTTAACAATATGATCTGCACGAATATTTCATTGAAATGAAAATACAACGAACTTTTTTAATCATTAGAGGACATCGAAATTTTTGTTTCGTAAAACTTATCGATGTACAGGGTGTTAAAAAAGTGACGGCCACTGTTTCCAGAGGTGAAGCTACAGCTATGGATCGCTGTAGATTTGCAAAGAAAAACTTGAAAAATTATAAAATAACATTCCAAATTAATGTTAATTTTTTTTACATCAGCTTTTTTATATCAGTATTCTGCTCGCTGAGAGGAGACAAAGTTTAAAGGGAACCATATGTCGCAAACGCACCGTTTTCTCAAAAACGTGAAAAATGGTTTCATCAAATACATGGATCACTTCATCTGTGCCAAAACTTTATCAATTTTTTTTATGAAACGGTATGCTTGCAACATATGGCTCCTTTTAGCCCTTTAGCAAACGAAATTAATATTAATTTTCAATGTTATAAACAATTTTGCGGCAAATTTTTTTTTTACAAATCTTCACCGATCCAGGGGTGTAGCTTAGGGTGGCTCTTATTTACTCTTGGTGATTTTTTCCCCCACATTTTCAGTGTTTGATATGTCATGAATGTTTCCTGAAAATTTGGGACCGAAATTCGCAAAAATGTCGAGGATATAGATATCACGATTTCGAGAAAAATACACTTGAATACCTCAATTCTGATGTCTATATCTTCGATATTTTTGCGAATTTTGTACCAAAATTTTCAGGAAATATTCATGACATCAAACGCTGAAATTATGGAATTTTTTCAAAAAAAAATTCAATTTTTGACGCCTTCATAAATAAAAAGTGTTCGAGAAGGATTTAAACTTTCAAAATTTGAAAAAAAAATGTTTTTTCCCCAGTTTTTCGGACTTTTTTCGAAAACCGTTTGTCGCCCGAGAGAAAGTAATAGAACATAAAATATGCTCCTTGTCTTTATCGACAACTTTTGTTTGACATATTTTTTTATGTAATCAATAACTTGAAGGATATTATATAAAATCGACTTTGTGAGCTGTTAAATATTTATTTAAATGTTCAAGGGCCCAGGAGCATTTTTCCCGTAATCCGATCGGGTTCCAAATTTACACAGATTTTTGTTATTATTTGGAACTATTCTGTGGGGTGCTGCGAAGAAAATTCAAAAATTGAAAATAAGAGCCACCCTAGTGTAGATTCATCCACGGTCAAGGAAGCAAATTTTTCCCGAGTGTGGAGTTGGAGGAGTGGGGGGAATACAAATAAAAAAATCAAATTTTAATAGCCTAGAAAACAGTAGTACGCAAACAATAAATAAAAACGGTAAAAGTACCTTCCAAATTCCCGAATGTGGAATTCCACACACCCCAAAATCTCAAGTGTGGAGTATTCCACACCTCCCAGACAACTGCACGCTGGCCCTGGATTCATCCCTGAAAGCTGTGACCATCATTTTTTTAACACGCTGTGCATATGTACAAAAATTATACCATTTCATTAAATCCTGTTACACCTAGTAGCTGTCCACTAGGCATCCACGTTATATTTTCGATTCCTTTTAATTCCTTCTGATAGTCACACAGCACATCAGAGGAACCTACAGCTTTCGTAGGGCAGAATACTCCAACATCTTTCTCCAATACACTCGAATAAATAATTAGTTTTGCTTCGGTGCTGTACGAGCACCATATGCCCAACAGCTCGCTATTCGGGGACCAGTATATTCCATCAATACTATTCAAACGTCCACATATTAATTTCTAAAATTCATAATAAAAAAAAACAGAAGTCCTTCGAATGGAATAAATGATTTTAATAAAATAAATATATGCAATCTATTTTACAAGCTCTGTTACGAAAGCTAGTTATTCAAACAAATTGCTTAGGGCGAATTCCATTTACGCCCAAATCGCCCGTGATTTTCATTAAGCTAGGTTTTCCTGTACATACGCGACTGGACGCAACGTCAAGAATTTCAAAGTCGATTTTCTCGAAAATGAAGCGCAATAACAAAAAATTTTGTTCCTTTTTCTCGACTTATTTTCTTGTTATAAATAAAAAACAAAGAGTAACTTTTTTTCATATCGCGCTTCATTTTCGAGAAAATCGACTTTGAAATTCTTGACGTTGCGTTTAGTCGCGATTTAAGCGTAAGTGGAATTCGCCCTTAATATACCTATTTGAAATAATCTGGAGGTACAAATTCTAGTAAAAATCTAGGGACTTTTACATTGGAAGGGTTATAATTTTGAAAATGATCGAGGACCGCGTGCTTCGTCCGCTTATTTATTGTAGCTCTTCGAGGTTAGATCGAAACTTTGACAATCAGTCGTATGTATCGTTAATTAATAATAAAACGATATGACAACGTCTTATATATCGTGCGCCTGTAACCGAGTTCCGCATTCAGCCGATTGGGGAAGGAATGGACTTATCTGTTTCGCAGCGTGCCATGCGATCGCAATTTACGATCCCATCGCCTCGAAGATCGGCAAAGTGACAAACACGCTTCACAAGCACAAAGATCGCGTTAACACAGTGCGATGGATTAAACATAGAAACTCGGAAGCCGAATCGGAGCTAGTTTCAAGCTCGGTAGACGGAACGGCTATCATTTGGAGCAGACTAAACGATAACTTCGAATGTACCTCTTTAATCGAAACCGGCGACATCCTCACGTTTAGCAACAGTTTATACCTTTCCAATCACGATTCTCAGAACGATAAGAGCTTCCTCAAACTCCTGACGTGCACTGGATCAGTCAAAGGGGAATTGAAACTATGGCTCAGAGGCACGTGCGGCGATATAAATTGTTTTCAGACGCTCACATTTGGCAGGAAACTCGCGATAGAGGCTTGCTTCTCTCATTTGCCAAGCACAAGTTTACCACTTTTGGCTGTCGCAACGGAAAGCTCCACAATCGAACTATACGTGACAAATTCTCCTGTTATAGAAGAGTCACGCTTCTTAAAGGTCCAAGTTTTGATTGGACACGAAGATTGGGTGCGTTGCATGGATTTCAATCACGATGCGGATAATAGTATTTTGTTCGCAAGTGGCTCCCAAGACGCTATGATACGATTGTGGAAGATTTCTGTGAACGCCACAGAATCATCAAACAATGAATTGCGCCAGAAAGAACAAATATTCGAAGCTGACGATACGAAGTACAATGTTAGCTTAGAGTCTGTTCTTTATGGTCACGAGGGCTGGATCTATGGCGTGCATTGGTACCCGTTCAATGGTGAAAACAGAACCTCGAGATTGTTATCTTGCTCGTTGGATAAATCTATGATCGTATGGGAGCCAGATGAAGTAACTGGAATTTGGTCTGAGAAAGTAAGAGTCGGCGAAGTTGGCGGTACCTCGTCTGGCTTCTACGGCTGCAAATTTAGCGGCAATGGATTAAATATATTAGCGCACGGATATCAAGGATCCTTTCATATTTGGGAATACTCGGGCGATGTGAAAAGCTGGATACCGAAATCTATACCGAGCGGCCACTTTGCTGAAGTAGTCGATCTCTGCTGGGATCCGAAAGGAAGGTTTGTACGTAAAATTGTAATCTACGGGTTACAGGAAAAAGTACCAACGTTCAACATTATGTTACAGGTTTCTAATTACCGCGAGTGCGGACCAAACGACAAGAATTCATGCACCTTGGAGGAACGGAGCAGAATTTTGGCATGAAATTGGACGTCCGCAAGTGCATGGGTACGATATGTCTTGTATAGTCATGCTGACCCCTTACATGTTTGCTTCAGGCGCGGAAGAGAAGGTCGTGCGTATATTTACGGCTCCGGCGATATTTAAGAATTGTTTGATGAAAATTGCTGACGCTGGTGATTTTAAAAACATGCTCGCTGATGGCGCGTCAGTGCCCGCTCTTGGGTTAACAAATAAAGCAACGTTCAACGAGAATATTAAAATACAAGAACCCGAAGTGAGCGACTTCAAGAACGAGGATTACACTCCTCCGACGGAGGAGGAGCTAATGCAAAATACGCTGTGGCCAGAATTGCAGAAGCTTTATGGCCATGGATATGAAATATTCTCCATAGCCGCCAGACACGATGGATCATTGTTGGCAACCGTGTGCAAATCAACTTCACCGGAACATTCAGGAATACTATTATGGAGCACGGATACCTGGACGCAAGTTCAGAAGCTTATGTCTCATCAGTTAACTGTGACGCAGATGGAATTCTCACCCAACGACAGATACCTAGTATCTGTATCCAGAGACAGACGATGGTCATTATTCGAATGCAACGACAATGCGTATACTTTAGTCGCGGTCAGTTCGAAGAAAGATAGCCTGCACACTCGTATTATATGGTGTTGTTCGTGGTCGCACGATTCGTCTTTCTTCGCAACTGGTTCCAGAGACGGAAAGGTTGGACTCTGGAGTCCGAATTTCACGGATAACAAAATTGTTCCAACTACAAGCTTCGATAGCAAAGACTCTGTCACCGCGCTTTCTTTTTCTCTGCGGAGTGTTTCCGAGAACTCTTATGTTTTAGCAATAGGGTTCGAAACAGGGTGTATAGAGATACAAAAGCTGAAAATCTTGACTGATAATTTCGTGTGGGAGAAGTACATGAAATTTGATTCTTCTCGAGCGCATCAGTTGACGGTGAAAAGACTTAAATTTCGTCCGCAAGTTGAATATTTAAATACTTTACAATTAGCTAGTTGTGGATCTGACCATGCGGTAAAGATATATGACATTGATATTTTAAAATTAAGAGACTTGTAAAATACTTGCATTTTTGTACAGTAAAAATTGTTTACCTAATTTTAACTGTGGCTTTTGATTTAATTTGATTACTCACTTTACTTAACTTCCAAACGTCGGTCTTATAAATTTCTATGCTGTCCTGACCTTCGTTCGAAACTACTACTGCTAATCTGCTGCCATTTGGAGTGAAATGTAACTTGCGAAATGAGGACTTGACATTTTGTATACGAGTCACATTCCGATTTTCCAAAGACCATACGGATATCTGAATCTGGTCGTTTCGATAATTTTAATACATCATAGAACGTACTTATTTACGGTCTGATCATTTATGGATCGAAGGACCGTAAACATGTTAATGTCATACAAATATATTTACTTACACCGAAATCTGATAACGTTAAAATGTGTTTACCGTCGGGAGACCAATTAACACTTTCTAAACCAGCACTGCCTTCAATCAGTTTAAATTTCCACTCAGGGTAATGAACGGAGTACACTTGGACAACTGCTTTCTTTATGTTTGCGCATAGAATATATTCGCTATTCCTAGACCACTCTAAGTACTGTGATAAAGTAAAAGGCAATTATGTTGTTATAAAATACTTTATTCACTACCACGATTAACATTTTATTGCACTAAATGGTTTGAAAAGATGAAGTAACTAGGGTAGATGCCTTTGCCTGTCCCTATTACGATGCCTTTATGTTTAAAGAAGCCGCAGGTACAAAACATTCGCATAAATAAATAAACAGAGACGAAAGTAGGTTGTAAGCGCCCGGAGCAAGGATTCTGTGGGCCGCCCCGCCCCCCAACATTTTACCCCTTTGTATTGCCCACCCTAGGTGGTTGAGTCCATACTTTACATAACAAAAGACATAATAAACGGCCCTGATAACCATCTGTCTCCAGTCTGACATCAGATTGGTAGCAGGGTCTGGCGCTGGCATGAGAGCGCAGAGTCTGACGTCAGAACCATAGCAGACGGCAGAATCTGCTGTCGATCTGCTGCCGATCTGACATCAGGCATCTGACATCAGAATCTGCACCTCAGAACGCAGCCAAATGCGGACACAGACGACTACGGTTCTGATGTCAGATTCTGCTGCCAGATCTGGTTATCAGGGGGGTTTATTAACTGGTTTCAAACATATTGCAGGTACCCTAATTTGTTTGCTGTTTGATAACAGATAAATATATTTTGACTATTAGGTTCTTCGTTACTTTTCCATAAAATGTGTATCTCCTTTATTCCTGATAGAGCTGTTTCGAGACTCGAAAGAACCGAGCCGAGACCCGAACGATTTCGGGTAACCCGAATGTTTTGTTTCAACACATTCGAGCGGCTCGAAAAAATCGAGCTAACCCGAAACCGTTCGGGTCTCGGCTCGGCTCGAAAAACCGAGTCCCGCTGGGTTCGAACTTCAAGCTACTCAAAACAGCTCTAATTCCTAATGGAATAACGTAATATATAAATTTAAATAAAACCATTGATGTTGCTTTTCCAAAATTATGTCTTTTCTCTACAAAGATTTCTCATTTGACGCCCCCCCCCCCCCCCCGGAAAATTGGCGCCCGGGGCTAAAATACCTACTGCCCCCCCCCCCCCCGCCCCTAGTTTCGTCGCTGTAAATAAGGAAAGAATTTCTTTTAATTAAGTTATGTATGTGTTTATAACAAAACATATTATTTTAATCATATCTTTCGCGGATGTTTTTATATTTTTGTACCGCGAAAATATTTTCCTGTGTGAATTTTTCATTCCGAAAGTTTCGGCGCCTGCGAATGTCAAACAGATAAAATAGAATATCGGTCACGTCTGACCGCAAGCGTAGTCTTATACCTGCTCAAAAAGCTGGTCGAATACCTAGTCGTTGTGGGCGAGTACGTTTTGACAATGATTTCTGTGTTTCTGTTTTAGAATCATTCTGACATTGAATATTTCTTTTAATTAAATTTTGTACAATGTTTCGGATGCTATAAATCGTGAAAGCATACAAAATATAGATCATTTGTACACCACACACGTTTCAAAAGAGACATTTCGTTGCATTGGCAATACATTAAATTTGATGGAAAGCAGATTTGTGTTACATTTTTAAATTTTAGTTTCACATTATGCGATACTAATCCTCCCGCGTACTCCTCTGTCCCACTAATTTGATTATGAATCAAAGAATGAGTCCGTAACGCATCTTCTCTCTAGATAAGTTCGCGTTGATTTTCTAATGAAAACGTACAATATTGTATTTTTTGATAAAAATGTACAATGTTGTATTTTTTAATAAAAATGTACAATGCCGTATTTTGTAAAACAAATCTTGATCTGTCGATATAAATATGGGCCGTACTAGCGGTGTACATTTCGGAAGTATTACAGCCAGTTTCCAATTTAGTATCACCTGTCTGTCATCCCCACGAATCTACGGTTAATAAAAATTAATTTTCTTTCACACAATCTTTCAAAACTTTGGTCAAATATTGAACATGTAAATACTTCGTCAGTTTTTCCGATTTACGCATATCTTAAAGGAACCTTAGACTATGGAATCGAATATTGTACCGCTAAAAGTAATTTAAACCTAATCGGGTACTCCGACGCCGACTTCGCAAGTGACGTTGAAACAAGAAGGTCTGAAACAAGAAGAAACTGGCTTCTTGTTTGAACTAGCAGGCGGACCTATCACATGGTCATCTCAAAGGCAAAAATTAGTCACCCTAAGTACTACCGAATCAGAATATGTAGCAGCCTCGAGTGCATGCAAAGAAGCCATTTGGCTGCGAAAACTAATGGAAAACCTGAAATACAACTTTGAGACGGCAACTGTGATGGCAGTAATTGGGTCCTTTACCCTAGTTCTCTAACTCTCGTTCGAAAATTTGTAGCTGCCTCAAGTATTTGTTCAGCAGTGGCAATTTCACCCCTTCCGACATACCTCGTAATCTTCCTTTGTCGTATGCCATATTTACGCTTAAATTTATGTATCCAGCGTGTACTGGCCACGAAACGGCCGCAATTCAATTCACTGGCGTACTCCAGCGCCCATTGTTGCAGCGTGGTTGCTGTAATATGCTCGGAGTTTTCCCGTGCTTTTTTGAATCGTTTGAAAGTCATATCATTAACAGCCCCATATCTGTCGAACATAGTTCCCCCTGCCTCGATTTCTGCTTCCCAGCTGGAAAAATGAAACACATCACGAAGAACATGTATATTTCACACACATTTAATACTAATACGAATGAAATTAGTCTTACGTTTTTAAATATGATTTCTTTTTCAATAGCGCTGCACCATTTTTTCGCAACGTCTCCAGTGACCAGTTTGGGTGAGCTCTCGCCTTCGCGACAACTTTTTTCTTGTATGCGAGAGGTATAGCCTTATACGCACTAGTCGTCTGCTGTTCCTCCCACTCGCTTTCTTCCTCAGCGTCTGAATTACCCGCTTTCATACTTTCACCGTCGTGTACATCTTTCAAGTCGTCCGAGAAGACAAGTTCTACATCTTCTATTACCTCCACGTCATTGAACATCATAACAATACGATTATATATTTCATTCGCAATTTGCGTAATCTTCGGCGAAGTTTTTACACATGGAAATTCCATCATGTAATTATTTTCTTTCAACATGCTTTCGCATTTCTTCCATACACTCCATATCTCTATTTTGTCTTCTATGTTATCAATGGATACTCCTTCTTGAGAAGAACTTGCACTCACAGAATCACCATCCATTTTCAAACATTAAGCACGATCTTACCGGATGCTACTCTCGCGACGAATCGAAGTAAACTGAGGAACAAGTACAGAAATAGTCGTCAAGACTTACTCGCCCACAACGGCCAGGTATTCGATTATTCTTTCGAGCAGGTACGAGACTACCCTTATCGTCAGACGTGACTGCTATCCTAATTTACCTACTTGACAATCGGAGGTTTTAAAACTTCCGGTATAAAAAATTCGCATAGGAAAATATTTTCGCAGTACAAAAATATAAAAACACCAGTGAAAGAGATGATTATATACCATTCCATATAAGAGTAGACCTACGCCCCCACTGATTTGCAACCAATCTGCGTAGCTCCCACTACTGTCTGCGCATTGGTCGTAGCGCTTTCTCTGCCGATTTCCTACCAATCAACAGCCTCCTCAGAGTCATCGTTGGGCGGAACGAGTCTACTCTTAAGTGAAATTCAGTATAGAATGATATGTTATGTTATCACTAGATCTACCAAGGGGGGTCAAAATGACTTGTTTGGCATTTCTTCTAATCATTACTCAATTCCAGTGCATTTTCTTTTCTAAAATTTTGTATGACTTTTTCAAAAATATATATATAATAAATTCTGTAAAATAGTTTTGATCTTCGTTTGTTTTTTCTTTAAAATTTATATGTAGTATACCTACATATACCGAGATGAGTCATTTTGACTGCTCACGGAACGGAGGTAAATTTTTAATTTCAGAAGCTTCTCATATTACTTTCGTATAGTACAAATACATTTTTAGAAAACTAAGTATATTTTCATACATTTTATGTTGTACAAAATTGCCATAAGATACATGTATTACATTTGCACAATTTTTTCATTCTTCTACTAGACACGTAATTCGATGAAACGTAAACTAATAATAAAACGAAGAATATTTATGGTACATGTACTAAACGAGTCTGTGGTACATGCTAAAATAATTGTAACTTGTAAAAAATGTCTTTGAGATTCATGCGTAATTATTTTCAAAATTACTATCGTTATTATATTATTATTATTATTATTATTATTATACAGTTTAAGAAAATATATAAAAACAATAAAATGCTGTTTTTTCTTAAATGACTTGTTAATTTGAAAGACAAGTCATTTTGACTCCTCTGGTAGAAGTAGGTATACGTCAATCGTTGGTTGTAATAGTGTTATAAATGCTTCTTGGGTCACGTTGGTCTGTTTCTGGATTACTAGATAGTAGATACGTTAAAAACGTTAAATCAAAATACATAAAAACCGAAGGCCTATTCTAAAGAAACCCGAAATCATATTATTATACTAGATCAGTACTATGACATATGTATACCCCCATATATTGTCGTTCCAAAAACACCTGTGCCTTCCCCTTGTCAGAAACAGACGGTAAGAAACGGGAACGTGATTAAAAAAAAAGGCACCGTAATTCGGAGCACAGTAATACAGACGACGCACTTTTCGGGGCACAAAAATTCGGGACAAAAACATGTATTTGTATTTCAATTTAAAAAATATGAAAAATTAATATTTTTAACCCGAAAAAATGCCTTAATAAAGAAAGAAGTTCAAAAAACCAATGTAAATTTTCGCTAAGCAAAATTAAAATAAGAGAGGTCAGTAATTAATTCATTCGTGTGCAATTCGCGTCAAAGCACCTACCATATCACGTAGGGCCTATCTATGTAGATTTAAAATCACACACTAACCTCTATTATGTCTGTAAATATGAACGAATGAATGGTTTCGAGCTTCTTGCTGCTTTTTACAATTAAATTCGTTTGGCATGCAACAGCAAAGAATCTTCCGTCTGCCGAAAAATCACACAATTGATTGTTCACTCGTATTAAATCGTTCTCCGCTTCGGAAGTCATCGCGCGTCCGGCAAACGATAAGTTTCCGCGTTTTATTGTTGCCAACTTAAGCTCCTCCAACGCCATCCAACGAAATGTAAAATCGTGGTAAATAAAGAATACAATACAACCTGAACTTGCTATCTGTGTATTAAATATTAAGTTAAGTTTGACGAACGAAAGGGGATAATAAAGTATTAAGTTTATAGATGTATAAAACACTGAATGTTTAATTTTTCTTTGCTACAGTTTTCGAAGCATGCCTGTTCGAATTTAGTGCTTACTGCGTTGGTAGCAATGAATTTGAAAATTAATGACGCCGTGACAGTTAATTTTCGGCGTGCGTAATGTTTGATTACAAACTCGCTGTGTATTTAATTAGTGGTCGTGATTTAAGAATTTCGAGGGAACAGACGTTCTCATTTTCAAATTTGGAAGAAGCCAAGTATCGATCAAAAGGTTTCTAGAGATCGATAAATGCAGGAAAATGATCAAGGACTTCGTTATTCCTGTAACTAAAGATGAACTATTGCAAAGTCGGAATGGACAGTATTTTGTTGAGAAAGTTATTCCGATACGGATGATCCCACAAGCTCTGGATGGTATTTAATGAACGTTATTGATATCTACTTTTACTAGATGTATTGAATAAGCAAGCAGGGTACCAGTAGAGCAATAAAAGAATTTCGTTGACACAACACTGCACAGTGTGTCTCTTTTATGTAAATCACATGTCTGCGCCATCACATATATGCGAATCAGTTCTCTTAGATTTCTGGTCTGCCGAGAAGCATGTGCATTTGCCTTCGTAAAATAAAATCTTACGCTCGAAGGCTAAGGAACTTTAACACATTGACTGTCGATGAAATCTGGCGGTGCTTTCCTCGATGCCGGAAACACACCGATGGGAGTGTACTGTTTAAAGATGGGATGGTGGCTACAGCGGTGTTACAGGAGCAAGAGGTGTACTCCGTCTAATTCCGTCTGCGCCTCTCCCGACATCTATAGATGGGACAGTTCAGCCAATAACAAAAATACGTGTGCTTTGTTTTTATGATTGGCTACGTTGTAACTTATCAAACCCGCTTTCTTTCCGCTAGCCATCAAGCCATCCTGAACAGTACATCAGCGCTGGCCCACTGCCAGCCCGTACCCGCTCGATCGCTCCGATCGGTGTAGTTGACGTTGGTCACAGAACACAAACACAGTCAACGTGTTAAACTAAACTATCACTTCTGTATTCCCCAAGCCGACGTCCACGACTAATAAACTTAACGATAGTAGACGTACAATGTATGTTTATCTATGCGTTACTCGTACAATTCTTTCTCCAATCTGCGCTTCATTGCTCAGAGCGCACATTATTGTTTCTTGTAATTATCAAAGCGCTTTCGTTTAACTAAGTAAATAAGTAAATAATATTAATTTCTACATAGGAGTTCGAAACGCACTCCAAACGGATGGAATTGATTTTATCATAGAACACTTTGATACATTTTTCTCTATAATCGTTCATGGAAATAAAGTAGAATTGCTGATTATTATACGAGGCTTCAATAGAATTCATAAAGGTAAAGAACATTGTAATGGTAATCTTTGTATGTGCTGTTAAAACTATTGGGATACAATATTCATGCACGCGTGTATTAAATGCAAGTAATATTTTGCGAAGGTATTGAAATGTTGATTCACGACCTGGAAGCTATATCCGAGAGCGGAAGCCAGATACAAGATGAAGACAGAGTGAGATTCTTAAATGTAACTAAAATGTTGGCGTATTTGTTTTCTTGGTTCGTTTGCCATATAGATCAGGAAATTATTAAAGACACGAATGATAAATATGTGGGCAAGGTTTGTTTGTCATATATACTGTGATATAATATGAGAGTTTAATATCCTGGTAGTAACTAATCTGTTTTACGTAGCGTAAGAAGAGTGCGAAGTCAGATATGGAAGAGGAGTGGGAAAGCACAAGGGAAAAGGCATTGGAATATGTTTACCGACTGTTACAATTACCATTGCAGAAACTCTGGCAGCCACCCATCGTTGAAGATTCATTTGTCACGTAAGGCCGCTACAAAAAAAATTGTAGATTGTATTCAGAATTCGAATGGGTATTTCGATGTTACCCAATATAGTTCTTATTCAATAGTTATTTAAGTAAAACTATTAACTGGCGCATTGATGTAACTGCGACATTATTTTACAGATTACTTACTAAAGTATGTTATAAGATTCTAGAGCATTGTAGGGATTCAAAGCAGAAGCACATAAGACAGACTATTTTTGAGGTAAGATGTTGAGGATTTCATTTATTATTTTAAACCGTTTTTAGCTTCAAACTTTTAGGTTTTCTCATTTGCTATTTGAAAAAAGATTTTAGGGACCTCGATCAAGAGATACAATCATGGCATAAGCTGTGTGGTGAGAATTATTCAGGTATGTACATCTGTTCCATTATTTTCAATTTTATTCGATAAGAGGATTTACCGGGGCTGTAACTTAATATTTCAGTTGGTGAAACTGCACGACGTGTTAGCATCGCATATAGCAATTGGAATTATCCATATGATTACCGAATGTGGCTGTAATGGTTTAATGAAAGAAGTAATGAAGGAGATCGATCAGAGCAAACCTACCGAAGTTGACAGTCGTAACATATCAATATTCCTTGAAACAATAGCTACTACTCAACCAAATATCGTGATTCCAATCTTGGATGATATGATGGATTATTTGTCTAGCGAAGTATGTGCTTCTGCGTTAGTTTAAGTACGTATTTACGTCGATATCTTGTTTACTAATGGTTTTTACAGCATTATACCATGAGAAACTGTACAATTAGTATCATAGGAGCAGTCGTAGAGAAAGCATTGACTGGAGATGACCTAACGCAAGAGCAAAAAGACCATCGCGACGAGTGTCTTAATAATTTAGAGGAGCATATTTTAGATAATAACGCCTACGTGAGATCGAAAGTTTTACAAGTCTGGCAGCGTTTATGTTGCGAGGGGGCTATCCCTTTAGCGAGGCAAGGAAGACTTTTAGCTGCCACAGCCTTACGTTTGGAAGACAAGAGCGCGTATGTACGGAAACAGGCACTGCAACTCGTACGCGCTTTACTGCAAGCCAACCCGTTTGCTGCTAAAGTACGTGAAACTTCATTGATCGTTTATTAAGAGTTTAATTATTGACGAAACGAAACGCATTTCTAGTTGAACAAAGTAGAAATTTCGAAATCGTTGGAAAAGGAGGAGATAAAATTGAGAACGATGCAGACTGGGAATGTTAGCAAAAGCGCTCGCGGCGATAAAGAAAGATTAGAGTTCTGGAATACTCTACTTCCGGAGATAAGGAAAGCTTTAAAAGAAGTTATTAATGATGGGAAGAAAAAGAGTAATGAAAGACAAGGTGCGCATATATTCGGTGTCCTGCGTGTTTGTTTCAATCCAGAACGGATGTATGTACGTTAAAAATGCCCTTTCATTTTGCAAATTTAGAACACGATGACGAAGATAACGAAGATGAGGATGACGACGACGACGACATCGATCCCAACACAGCATTCGAGCACGTCAGGCAATTAATGTTAAAAGAGAAGATACTAGAGGCAGTAACGTACTTGTGGAAAGTTTGTATAGCATTGAAGCAGTGCCCAGACATGGAGAATCTCTCCGCTGACGCGAAGGAGGAGTTTTTATTCCTACTTCTATTGAAAACATTTATGGAATCTGAGGACAGTTCGAATCAAGCCAAAGAGGGCACGGGTGACACGAGGAAAAGCACGGTTGAAACGCAGTCGGGGGATAAAGAGAAGGAGGAGATAGCGGTAGTGAAGCGAGTTGTGAATTATTTGAGAGTAGGCATCCAAACTCCCTTTATCGAGTAAAGCCTTAGTTTCTGGTACCTTCTAGCTGCATACGTTTCTTTGTTTTTCTCTTAGAATTGTTTGGAATTTGCAACCGAGTTAGAAATCGCTATACCCATGGCCGAGAAGCTACTCTTTTCTACAACAGCCAGCGACGCCGTCGAGGCGTCCACTTTGCTTGGAATTGCCTATCAGTTCGGTATAGCTGGAGCTGCGGCAGCTATACGCGAAGCCTTGTTCCAAGTATTTCACCGTGACCAATCGGTGCGCAACAACATAGCTGCTGTGTACAAAAGTATCTATTTTACTAGCAGCGAGAATAAAGCATCCGAGCGGCGGAAAGCGGTGGCTTGCGTTATGGCCTTGATTGAGTTATTGAAGAAGCTGCAACCGGGCCAAAGTCAGGCCTTAACTCAGCTTATTTCGACGTGGTACACTAAGAATGAATTGGGAGACGAGGAGTTGCAGGTAACGGTGCATTATATATTCGTAACTCTGCGTATCAAGCTGATTTGTAACTATTGAGGCAGGTTCTGTGGGAGAAGTTCACGATGAAATCATCGGACACGGATCCACTGGACAGTAGAACAGCTTTAATGTTGATAACAATGATAGCTCAGGTCCAGAGTGGCATTATAGTTGGAAATTTGGATGTATTAATAAAAGTTGGGCTGGGACCACGAGCAAAGACCGATCTCCTTTTAGCCAGAGATACGTGCAGAGCACTGTTGACAATAGAGAGCAAAAACGATGACTTAGAAAAAGTACCGTTTAGGTGAGCTGCTGGCGAATGTAACCATTGCTCGGTTGTATTTCATAATCGTATACGTAATTATCACAATCCCCAGGTATTCTAATGACCATGAAATGTTTAAAGAGATCCTGACGTTGTTAACCGAAAATTTTAATAACATGAAACAAGACGGATACGTTTCGTTTGCGACAGACGCGATTAGCGCTATTTATCACGTAAGTGCTACAGCACTACGTATTTGGCTGCGCGTTATCAGAAAGCCTTGGTGCTTCACGACAGATACTTTGGAATTCTAGCTGGCGAATCAGCCGGATCGCTTAATGCAGCAGTTGCTATTGGCAGTGTACAGTCGGGGACAGTTGGGCAACAATGACTCGCCGCAGCACGAAGTACCATTCTTTTTACTGTCTAAATTCTTATACATAATTGGACACATCGCCATCAAGCAAATGGTTCATCTGGACACGTCGGTATACAAGGAACTGAAGAGGAGAGACACCATACGGAAGTTAAGGAAAGAAAAGAATTCGAATGAGAAAACGGATAGCCAAAGGTCTAAAAGGAAGTCGAACGCAGGCATTACGCCGAACAGTGCGAGGCAGATACTTCGCAATAAAGAGGTACGAGACATGCAATGGACATACAGTGGCGTGCAAAAGTATTCGGCCATCCTTTAAAATCGCATAACTTTTTTAAAATTAATCCAAACGACTTGAGTTTTTTTTTAGAAGCTAGAGGGATTAGTTTGCTAAATAATGTGACCCGTCGGTTTGAAAAAAATGCACTTGGTCGGAATAGCAAAAGAAATAGTAAAGGTCGTTTTTTAAACTTTTCTTGTGAGCCCTTAATGAAAATTAAAAAAAAAACCGTTTGTAGATTTAAGTAAGTTATATACGTGCCTAAAATTTCATCAAAATTGGTTAACGTTGCTCTAAGCTATGAACGCTTAAAGATCGCAGAATAAGGTCGAAAATCGCTGATTTCGGGAATTTCGCGATTTTCGACATTATTCTGCGATCTTTAAGCGTTCATAGCTCAGAGTAACGTTAACCGATTTTGATGAAATTTTAGACACGTATATACCTTACTTAAATCCACAAACGGGTTTTTGAATTTCCATTACAGGCTCACAAAAAAAGTTTAAAAAACGACCTTTACTATTTTTTTTGCTATTCCGACCAAGTGCATTTTGTTCAAACCAACGAATCACATCGTTTAGCAAACTAATCCCTCTAGCTTAAAAAAAAAACTCAAGTCGTTTGGATTAATTTTAAAAAAGTCCTGCGATTTTAAAGGGTGGCCGAATACTTTTGCACGCCACTGTACGTTCATGTAAGGTTCATCCCATTTCTGATTTTCACGTTCAGGTGAGCACAATTGTAGAAGACAACGGGGAGGAAGCGGTGGAAGGTGCTGTAGATGATGCGGACGCTGAGTTTATAAATGAAACACTTGAGAATCACGTCGTGACTGGTGAAGGGCTTCTAGCACAATTCGTGTATGTTCATGGATTCGAAGCTTACGCAGTGAACGCGAAAGTGTCTGTAAACCTTACACAGTTCGACAGCCATCTGGACTTGTAACATTCAATAACCGCTTCTTATAGGTTTTCGTGCGCTGAAAACGAACCCGCAAACCGTTTGTCGCGGTCATCTTCAGTTTTTTGAGAAATTCGATTTTGATAAAAACTGCAAATTTTCGACTTTGAACATCTTTTATGCCGAAACGGTAGTAGTTATTCGGTTGCTCGTCGCGTCAAATTATTCTATGAACCCTCCCGAATACAACCATATAAGTCATTGCATTATGAACATTTAAATATGTTTAAACAACGATCAAAGGATAAAGGACACCCGAAATGCACTTATATCGTTGTGTTCGGAAGGGTTCATAGAATAATGTGACGCAAGGAGCAACCGAATAACTATTACCGTTTCGGCATAAAAGATGTTCAAAGTCGAAAATTTGTAGTCTTTTTTTCAAAATCGAATTTCTCAAAAACTGAGGGTGATGACGAGAAACGATTTGCGGATTCGTTTTCAGCGCACGAAAACCTATATGAAACGCCTATTGAATGTTACATGTCTGAAAAAAAGTCCAAATTTGACGAACTGTGTTATTAGAATTCCTGCAGCACTATGTAATATTAAGGGGGTATAGGACTATTGAAATCTCGAACAATCGAATTTTTTATTATTATTTGTGAACAGTTACAACAATGTATCGTGAGGAAATTCGAATAATTACGGAAATTATAACGCTGAACGTAATTGACTGCATCGTCGAGTAACGGTCTCGCTTCACTTTCAAGCCGTTTATCTCGAAACTACATTTTCAAACACGGTGTAGATACATCATAACTCTTGAACGAATGAATAGTTTCATTTAACATTTTAACTGGATCTGTAGAATTCCTTTCTCTATCGTGTGGAATTTCCGCATCATCATTCGATGTTTGTTAACACATTTTATAACTGATTAAAGACGATTCTTTTTCATAAAAATGTGGAAAAACTTGATTCGTATGTAACTTTTACAATTTTTGTTTAATATTCGCACAGCAAAGTTCCACACGATATGTATTAGTGTAGAAACTAATCATCCCAAAGCATTTTGCTTTTAGTTGATTGGTTCACCTGGGACTATGTACAATAAATTCCAGCTGCGGGCTACGCGGGACCATTTTTAGCGTCAAATAACATGCATAATTTTCAACATTCTGACAATTTTTTTACTTTATTTGGTATCTAAGCAATCCAACCGAAAAGAAACCGTCGATTTCAGTCGTTCAGTAGTCCTATACCCCCTTAATTTGAAAATAGATAAATAGAGAGTTGTTAGATCATTTTGCCGCGAGGCGATAATAAATAATGAATTAATTAGTATATACGATAACGTAGTAACCTAAGCTCTGTTCATTTATCTACTTCTCAAATAAAATTACACGGAGTTGAGGAAATGCTAGTTAGGTGCACAGAAACTGCCCGAACTCGCTGCACGTTGTATCGCGCGAATGAAACTGAGTTTGCACATGGAGCATTATATTTTGCAGCCCGCTAGTATTGGATGTATGCCAAAATCATGATAAATACAACAACGAGGATACACAGGCCGCTGGTGCTCTTGCTCTCAGTAAAATGATGACGGTGAGCTCCGGATTCTGCGAGAATTCGTTACAGCTTTTAATCACAATCCTGGAACGCTCGATTCACCCTCCCATCCGAGCCAGCCTACTCATTGGAATCAGCGATCTTGCGACCAGGTTTCCGAGCCAAGTGGAGCCATGGATAAAGCACATTTATGGCAGGTAAATCGTTGAACCACGCCGAGGTATATCAAACAGGGGGTATTTGCATTTTTCGGAAATACTTAGTTGTTAGAATATACTGTTAAAGTTTCGGAGCAATATTCAAAGTATTTCGACATTTATAGACCTGTGAAGCGAGCTCGTCGCGCGTTGCGTAAGCGCTGAAAACATTAAACGCGTTTTTCTCGGGATGACTACTTTTCGCCTGGCGGGTCAGAAATGAAAGAAACTACTCGACCAACCGGTCTGCAACTTTCTGAGGTTACTCTACAAACCATTGGCTATCGCAGGAAGCAGAATCGAGTTTTTGCAATGAAAATTTCATACTCTTTTTACACCTCGAAGTTACAAAACCACGTTGACTTCTAATAATCAAACTTTGAGCAAACCTCCGCAATTATGTTAATTTCTGACTGAAGTGGCTAATTGTGCTGCCCGCGATAGCGGCACTCGTGCAGATTAAGAATCTCCTTGGGAGTTTCGTTTTTGATAAGTCTGTGAGCCGAAACTTCTTTGCGTTGCGAGCACAATTTTTGCATAAAAAAACAATCGAAAAATTACAAAAAAAATTGTTTTTTATACTCTTTAAGTAAATTAATATTATGTAACAAGTTTTGCTCGATTATAGTTGTTATTCATTGAGTAAAAAAAATCGTAAAGATTGCTACATTTTTCGGCCGGATTATCAGAACACACCCTTGACGATCAACTGAACCGCGACGAATTTTCAGACTCAGGGATACAGATACAAACGTACGAAGCACCTGCGTCCGTATTCTATCGAGTCTCATAATGAGAGACATGGTGCGCGTTAGAGGGCAGATATCAGAATTAGCACTGTGCGTGGTCGACGATGACACGCTGATTCGTCAGAACGCCAGACAGTTTTTCAAGGCGCTATCGCAGAAGGGCAACGCTCTGTACAATGTGATGCCTGACATTTTATCTCGATTGACCGATCCTGACTTAGATTTAAAGGAATCTGATTTCCACGAGATTTTAAAGTACGTATTATCGCCAGAAAAAGAAACGATAAGAATGTCGGGATATGATTTTGCGCGTTGATCTATGTTCACAGATATATATTGGATTTACTGCAGAAGGAGAAGCAAATCGATGCTATAATCGATAAAATCTGTGCCAGGTTCAAATTGGCCACCACAGAGAGGCAATGGCGCGACTTTGCGTATTGCCTTTCGCTTCTGCAATTCGGCCCGAAAAGTTAGTGACGACTGAATGCTGACTAAATGCACAGTTTATTAAAGATCGTTGTTTCGTAAATTAAATGGCGAATAATTTCTTAGGTATACGCCACCTGATCGAGAGTCTGCCTCTGCTAAAAGAGAAGATTCATCACAGGCAAGTGTTGAGGGCGTTGCAATCTATTGCGGAGCAGGCGAAGAAAAAGCCGAGCACAAAGGAAGCTGCCATAGAATTGGAGGAAAAAATAGCAGAGCTGGTGAAAAGTGTGGAGGGTGCCCAGCAGAATGATACGGAAATGATGCCGCCGCCGCCAGCGCCGAAAACAAAGAAGCGTTCGAGGAGATCGAAGCAGAGGAGCAGCAGCGAGGAAGAGGACGAGGACGTAGACAGTGACTCTGACACAGCAACTCCTACAAGACGTACGTTTTCTTTGAACAAAAATTGTCGTTACATATATTCCATGACTAACATTAAATCATTATAGCGAAAAGTGTCAAGGTGATGAGGCCGCGGCATCGCAGAAGTATATCGAGTTCTGATTCGGACTCGGACGACGAAAGCGCAGCAGTGAAAACTCCCAGCAGGCCAAGTACGTGTTGTTGTTTGTACAAATGATTCACCGTTTCGTCGAATCTGATTATTATTCTCGTACTAGCTAAAGCAAATCCGCCGGCGTCAAACGTGAAGAGATCATCCGTTCGTAAGAAACTTACAGACTCGAGTGCTGCCACACCATCACCGTTACCAAAGAGAAACAGACAGGCTGGAACTCCGTCGCGTAATCCTCAGAGAACCTCAGCGCGTTTATCTCAATCACGAGCTAAACATTAAAATTTGTAACTGCATTAGTACAACTACGCAGTTGAAATTGTATTTTATTTTATAATGAATCGAATTAAGGCCAGGGAGTGAAGTGACCGAGGAATATTTTTATACTTTGTTTAATAAAAAATCTAGCTTGAGTTCAGCTTGGGTGCTTGGCTCAAGTTTAAACTGAACTGTGTCTTTTGGAGGACACATTTTATTTACACCCGTCTATGAAATTCTGCGAGCTCCTTAGGAATAACATCTTATCTATCTTCTTGTTTTCCCGCAGGGACGGATCGAATATGAAATTTAAAAAAAATATCTTTACGAATGTTCGGGTGCATTTAAGTGAGTTGATCATTCTTACCGTCGAGACTCTGATTATGCACGCTCGTTTGTGAAAGTACATTGCTAGTAGATATCTTTATCTATTCAATCGGAACCACTACTTCCTTGCATTTCAACAACCATCTATCGTAGAACCTAGTCATGACCCCGAAAAAAATTTCAATTTGGCACTATTACAAACAATTGCAATAATAACTAGATATACAGAGTGTATATTATTGTAGAAATATTTATTCTAATGAAAATTATAAAATCTAATGTAATATTCAAAGTAACAATTATATTATTGCACGTAATATACACATGTTTAACATTTATTATTGTAAATCATAACACTAACTTTGTGTTATGTGAAAGTACTGAGAGTTTTTAAGTTATACTCAATTCTGCGATAGGAACTTAACGCTTATGCTTTTATACTAATAAAAAGGGTTGTACCTAGTAGTTTTATATATTAATAATTGCCGGCTATTTCAATTATTAATATACGAATAACTTTGTTTTACACATCTCTGCTATGACTAGCTATTAACTGTAACATATTTAAGTTGAAGGCAATTTAAAAAAGTAAACATTCTTCTTGAGGAAGTATCTTATTATAGAAGATTCGTAAGAAAGTGTTTGCTATTTAATGAACATAAAATGAACGTTATATAAGGTAAGAATTAGATATAAGATTTACATCAGAATCAAGCTGACTGTTCGAACAGAGTTTCAATTTAGAATTGTGTTGGCCGGTGGCTGAATATTACAAGATAAGTAGAGAAGCATGCAGACTACTTATACTGAAAGAATTCTGGTAATTTCTTGTCATTTTACAATTTGTGATTGCATTTTCAAAATGCAGCCGATCAAAGGGTTCAGCTTTCCATGCCATTTAAATATCAATGGCAAGTACATAATTGTAAAACCATATATGTATACTAGGGTGGCTCTTATTTACTCTTGGTAAAACTTTTTTTCAAGATTTTCTTCGGGGCACCCTTCAGAATAGTTCCAAATAATTAAAAAAAAATCTGTAAAGTTTGAGCTCGATCGGATAACGGGAAAGAGTGCCTCACTGGGCCCTTAAACATTTAAATCATTATTTAAGAGCTCGCGAAGTCGATTTTATATAATATCCTCCAAGTTATTGATTAAATAAAAAAATATGTCAAACAAAAGTTTTAGATCCGGACAAGGAGCATCTTTTATGTTGTATTACTTTTCGTCGTGCGACAAACGGTTTTCGAAAAAAATCCGAAAAACTAAAAAAAAAACTTTTTTCCCTCAAATTTTGAAAGTTTAAATGCTTCTAGAGCAGTTTTTATTTATGCAGGCGAACAAAAAAAATGGAACTTTTATTTTCGAGAACTATTTTTTAAACATTTAAGGTGGGGCATATACCGAAATATGCGAAAAAGATAAAAAAAATTCTTATTTCCAGTGTTTGATATGTCATGCATGTTTCCTAAAAATTTGGGACCGAATTCGCAAAAATATCGAAGATATAAATACACTCTATATTTTCGATATTTTTGCGAAGAATATAGACTCCATATCTTCGATATTTTTGCGAATTTCGGACCCAAATTTTGAGGAAACATTGATGACATCAAACACTGAAAATAAGAAATATTTTTTATATTTTTCGCACATTTCGGTATATGATCCCCCCCCCCTTTAAATGTTTAAAAAATAGTCCTCGAAAATAAAAATTCCATTTTTTGTTCGCCTTCATAAATAAAAAGTGTTCTAGAAGCATTTATTACTTATAAAATTTGAGGGAAAAAGTTTTTTTTTTTAGTTTTTCGGACTTTTTTCGAAAACCGTTTGTCGCACGAAAAAAAGTGATACAACATAAAATATGCTCCTTGTCCGGATCTACAACCTTTGTTTGACATATTTTTTTATTTAATCAATAACTTGGAGGATATTATATCAAATCGACTTCGCGAGCTGTTAAATAATGATTTCAATATTTAAGGGCCCAGGGGTACCCTTTCCCGTTATCCGATCGAGCTCAAACTCTACACAGATTTTTTTTTAATTATTGGAACTATTCTGGAAGGTGCCCGGAAGAAAATTCAAAAGTCGAAAATAAGAGCCACCCTAATGTATACTATACTGTTAACAGCAAGTTTAGTATTCCATTCATTTCACTTTCACGGTTTTGGATTATTTAATATACAATCGCATAGTACTTCCTCACTTTCAACAATCGTAAAAAAGGATCTTCTAATCTCATCCAATTTCAAATTCCTCCAATTCCCTCAATCGCCAGTTTCTGAATTTCCATGCATTTATAAAAGAAACATCAACGAAACCAACTTCTACTTCACTACCGCGCGTCACTCAAACTTTAACTTCCAATTTCATCATACATTTACCATGCATTCTGAATCTCCTATCACCGCCTGATATTTAAACGGCATGCTCTGGAAGCCGAATATCAATCGCGCATCACCCGAAAGCAAAGACTAAAAATTGCAAGACGGTGAGAAACCTGAATTCCTTTCGGCGTAAGGAATCCGCATGCTTGTAGCTTGACTTGTAACTTTGGAACACCCTGTATACCAAATTGCTTAATACAAGTGACTCCAAGTGTTGTAAACGCTTGTCACTTTTAACTGGTGTATGCACGAACTTGCCAGCAATAAGTAGGGCACTGTATTTTTTTTATTATGCATTCGCGTACAACGGATACACCGTACTGTGTGTCGTGGGAAAGAGACTAGTGTAAAAATCTTGTATGTAACACAGGCTCGACAAGTGTATAACTAATATTTCAAGAGATTAGTCGAACGTGGCATTTGTTATACCAAATCGCGACTAACGCTACGTTTAAATGTCATAGAACGTACTTCTGTTCCAGACTTCCCTGATTTACAAAGGTTGGAAGTATTAGGGTTTGGAGTGGGACTCTGTGAAAGAGATGCTCGTTCGTCATTACCAGATTTCTCGCGCTCCAATCTTTGTTTACTGAATTTCCCCATCCCGGGACGATAAATCTCCATGGCAGGGCGATCCTATTAACAACGTAGAGCAGTGTTTTAAAGCATTCACAAGCTGCGAGAATCGCTTTCAATATTTTATGGAAAATAAATGCGCACCTTATTTCTAATCCTACGTTCCATTCGTGGATCTTTCTTGTCTTTCTCCTTATCTTCGTTTTCAGCCTTTTGTAGATTATTTTGGTCACCACCGTCTAAAGATTTGTGCCGCCTCAGACAATTCCCGTCTCCCGTGCCTCCTTCGCCCCCGCTTTCGAGTGAATTACGCCTCTTTGTTACCTTCGAATCTTTCTTCTCCTCGGCATCGTCATTTTCCTTACCGTCTTTATTGATATGTTCGTTGGACTTTGATTTTTCAATATCTTTGTTAGTTTCACCAGTTGTAGATACTGTTTCTGTAAATGTTTTGAACATTAATGTTTCAGGAGCAAGGTAATTATTTTTATTAATATACATCGCACCGTGTTCCTTACCTATTTTTTTCTGTTCTTTTATTAGCTCAAGATCGTGCACACGATCTTCTACTAAAACTTTTCTCTCGTTAGTTTCCTCCTTCTCTTTACTTTTACAAGCTTCTGCGTCGTCTTTATCGTTTACAGATTCTTCTTTTCCCTTATTGCTTTCACACGAATCAACCTGCGGCTCCTTTCTCTGAGGATCCTCTTCTTCGCTTTTCGATTTCGTATTACTTTCAGCGTCAATATTGAATTCTACATTCTGCTTTTTAGTTTCCGCAAGCCTTTTCTTCTCCTGCCTCATTTTCTCATAACTTTTACCCCGTTTCTCTTCGATCTTTCGCTCTCTAGAATCTTTTATATCCTCTTTAAAATCATACTTCCTGTCATCCTTCCCGTCAATTCTTCTATCGTCTTTTATACTATCCCTTTCATCGCGCCTTCCATATACCTTTTTATCCTCGTGACGTTTCTGATGTTTCATGTCTCTGTCCTTATTTCTGTCTTCGACCCTGTCTCTATACCCTTTCGTTATAGTTTTAGAGTCTCGGTCTCGTGGTACTTTCTCTCGCAACTTATCCTCCTTTTTAACGCGATTCTTTATATCTTTGGGAGGAAGCTTGTCCTTTTCCTCTTTGTTCTCTTTATTATCTTTATACATTTCTTTGTCGAGGTCAGGATTTTTCAACACCTATAACAAAACGAGGTATTTTAAGCAATGCGGTATTACCACGCTTAACGGCGACAAAACAAAACTCGCCATAGTAAGTATCGCAATAATTCACAATAAAATAACACAGAATTTGCACCTTTTTTTTCTAAAAACAATCTCTCTTACAAAATTTAATGCGTACAAACTAGGCGATAATAAAGCAATCATATCTTAATAAATGTATACAAATTTGGCATACAATATTCAACAGAAATAAAATGTATAGCGTCGAACTAAATCACATAAATGATAAATAATTCTGTCTCCTCGTGACCTCTTGGCGTAGAGTAAATAGATAACATAAATTTCCCTGCTGATCACCCGCAGTCTCTGCTTCATGAGTTTTTACGATACGCTGGCAATCGCGGCTCGCAGAGATTTTTAAAAGGATAAAGCTTCTGATAATCGAAGACAGCACTGCAGCTTCTTGATTTCGACAATCTCGTTGGTATCTGCATCTTCCAAGACTTGTGTATACTAGCGAACTGAGACTTCGCTAACGCAGAGAAATAGTTCTTGTTGCCGATATACTGAGACGCGTATTTCGTATTGTTATGAATATAATTGTTCTTAATATTGTTCCAATGGTCGTAATTATATCTCCTGCGACTCGTGTCCTTCTCTTTGTAGCTTCTCTCGTAAAAGTAAAATAACTTCGGCTGCTTGTTATTATAATGCCAGCGCTCATTGAAACGAGACATGCTTCTAACACAATTTATGTATACTTCAGTATTTTCATTTCTGTAGGACTGCTGCACGGTCAATGAACTTTTGCTCGCCGGCGCCGCGGCTACAATTCCATTGTTCGGGATTTCTTCTTTGGATTCGTGAGATATACTTAGATATTGGGTAAGATGATCGAAAGGTATATCCTCCGACTTGACAGTTGAGGAAGTAGAAAGGAAGGAATACTTGGACTGGTTATCTTCAATGTTACACATGGACTGCAGGGTGAAAAGATTAGTATCAGCAAATACAGTAGAGAATGTAATACTTAAAACTTAGGCCCACAACTTCCATTATTCTGATTCATTACTTCCCTCTAATTCTATACTGTATTTGTCACGTTCGGAGCTAGTTTAGAAGCGTATTTGAATTAATCAAGCGTAAGTAAATGACGGCGTTGTAAAATGTAGCGTTACCTTAGATATAATGGGATCCTCTTTTGTCCGTCTCCTTTCCAAGTCTCTTCGTCGCCTCTCCTCGCGTTTCTCATCTCTGAGTCGCTGCTTCTCCTGCTTACGCTGCTTTAAATATTCCAAGAGCGGCGTAGTCGTAACTTTCTTCGGCGTATCTGTATCAACAACGGCACACACATGTACCTCCATGCGTAGGAACGAAAGCTTTCGATGCTAACATATCAATTCTGCGCGCCGAGATTAACTTACTATCGGGTGGTTGGTATGAATACTCTGTTTTCGGCTGGGCTATGTTCGATTCAGCCTCCTGATTTTTAAGACCTTCTAAAAAACTTATATAGTAAGGGTCCGCCTCTATCGTGCCACATTTCAAATCCTTCTTCTTCCCTACTCTCTTCTTCAGCAACCTTTGGAAAGGTGCGAACTCTACAACCGCTGGATATTCCGTGCCTTTAGAGTCAACGAATACATAGTTATCAAACTTCTCCCTGAACATAAAGATGTCCTGCTGCTCGATAAAATTGATATAAGCTCGAGAGAAGGCGAACTGCCCCATCGACATGTCAGCCTTTACGAAATAAAGATAGTCGTGCTCCGGCAGCGGGGAAACTTGCTCTAAGAACTGGTCCTGAGTCATAGACGGAGGCAGTCTTCGTATCACCACCTGCAAACACATTTCGTTCCCTTCGTTATTACTTAAACATGAATGGAAGTAAGTATGAAATTATACTTTACAACGATTACAAAGTCTTTTTTAAAGTATCATTTTAACGTTAAGCGAATGCACTTATTTTTCTCATTCAAGAAACATGACGATGAGTTGTTGCATGCAAAGTAAGAGCCTTTTAGTCTTTACGACAACGTCATCTTCACTGTCGTACTTAATATTCAGCTCGCTAATTAAAATTCAAGGGTACTTTGCTTACGATGCACCGAATGCATAGTAACTTTTTGCAAAATTATGTTATACATGATCCCAATGGAAAATAAGACTTGCATCACTGTTTCGTCGAGGATAACACATTGTGCAGAGCTATAGAGTATTTCACGCAGGGAGCAAACGGTGACATTAATATTTTCAGTATCTCTTTAATCGATAATACCTTTGTCATAGGCCGGCATTTTTCTTTTTTACTATCTTTAACTTTTCCGACATCTGGAGAACTAGTTTGTGCCTCATTTTGTGCGGCTGTCTCGGATTGTTGTGTTTCCTCCGTCATTGTCATCTACATTTAGTTAATTTCTTGACAATTGAGGCTTATTTAGCGTCAACTCGATTCACTATGATCGAAAATAATAATTGGAGCATGCAATTTTCTTCGAATCATCAAAATAAACGTTTCCGTTTACAAAGTTTCCGCGGCCATCTTGCTTCACTCAAATCGTAAAAAATACTGCTGGGTGGAAAAGAAATAAAGTTTCCTGCACTGGGGGATTCGGAGCGCATACGTGCGTCTAGGGAATTAATCAAAATTTGCGAGGGAAAAGAACGATCTTCAAAATTTAAGGATTATCACGACGGGAAGCTAGGGTACATGTCCCAATTACCGTGCTTTGACGCCGACTTGCTAACGAAGGAATTAATGACTGACTTCTATTACTTTAATTTTGCTTGGTGAAAATTTATACTGGTGTTTTGAACTTTCCTCTTTATTAACGCATTTTTTTCGGGTTGAAAATGTTAATTTTTCATGTTTTTTTAATTGAAATAAAAATACATGTTTTTGTCCCAATTACCGTGTCCTAAAAAATGCGTTGTTCCTATTCCCGTGCCCTTTTTTAGATTACCGTTCCCGCTGTTAGGTTATGTCTTTCAACTTTGAACTGTTCAAAACATTTTTTTTCTCTACGAAAGGTGTTTGTATGTAATTTTAATATTACCTTTTCATTACAAAGCAAAATATGCAAATATAAATTTCAGTTCACCAATTCTGAGAAACGAAAGTAAGGTTAGGTTTAGCAGTTACAGAGGGAGCCAGTGAGCACCGAGGGGCACGGTAATAGGGACAAGCGTTAAATTCCTGTCCCTATTACTGGCTTCACTTTAAAAAAAAACGAAAACGTTTCAAAAGTGCTCATTTTGCTATTTTTTCGTAAAATTTGAACCTTTTATGACATAATTAACACTTTACATAAGTGTAAATCATGATAATTATCAATTTATTCACGTTTGTAAAATACGTGTTCCTTACCATTTCCGGCAAAGATTTGGGTAAATCCATCAAAATCTTCATATTCATTTTCGATTTTTTTTCCTATGCTTTAATTGTTTAAAAATGCAACCTTCTCGTTTGTAACACATACATTAATAGATAAACTTACTTCAGAAAAATTCTTTCCCTATTTATTTATGCGAGTTTTTTTGTACAGCTTCTTTAACATTAAAGGCACCGTAATCGGGACACGTACCCTGGCATAGACGGGGAGCTATTTAACGTTTATAAAATAGTTTATTGTTCAGATTTCCTGAAAAATTTCAAACATCTACGTCGTGCGACTTTAAATACAAAGTTCAGCATTTTTATTACGATTAATAAGTTCGTTGACACGATTTTTTGTAATTTGTACTTTCCTTACGACTAGTTGAAGCAATTATACAAAACTACGATGGAAAATTTATTATAAATAAATGTATTTACATAAATAAAATGTAACTTCGTGGTTGAAATTCATAATCTCCTATAGTTGTCTCGTTGTTGTGAATGCGATGCTGATGTCAGTGTGGAATAGATAAATGGCAAGATCGATGCCAGAGCTAGGCAAAGTCCTATCACTGGTCGATACCAAACCCAAGCAAAGCCGATCACTAATAGACTGATGGACATAGACACTGACATCGTCAATGATTCAATTGCAATGATTCCGCACAAGAATGTCGAATTCAGAATTACTGTTCTCAATATGTTTGCCAAACACGTGGCTGCTAAAAATAACACCAACCAGCCGAGACCTCTGAAATAATTACAACTTCCATTTAGTAAGAATTACTAACAACGGAAGATCCCGAACCCGAAAATTCCAAAGATTCTGAAACTTTGTGAATATGTACGGGATTTACTCCTGATTACAACGCAATATTTGTTTACTGCCCAAATTCACTCGAAGGGGGTGAAATTAACCCCTGAAAATTCGGCTATTTTCCAATTTTGTGTTATAACTCGCAAACTGTAAGAGATAGAAAAAAAGTTTCAAGACAAAAGTTACTTCTTTTAATTAGATCTATCATTCAGTAAAAAAATTATTTTACAGTTCGCGATTTATAACACAAAATCTGAAAATAACCGGAATTTCAATGGTCAATTACACCCCCTTAGAGTGAATTTGGGCAGCAAATAAAAATTGCGTTGTAATCAGAAGGAAATTCCCTACATATTCACAAAGTTTCAGAATTTTTTGAATTTCCGGGTTCGGGATATCTCCTTGTAAGAGTAATTGCTATCGCGCGAGAAAAGTAATACCTAATGCTCCACGTACGCCAGTAGTTGTGCACGTGTTCTAAATGGAACATTTGATCTACCGACATCTTGTGCTTCCTTTGAAGTAAAATTTCTTCGCCGTGCGACGTAACGTACGGCACGACAGCCCCCTTTTGCAACATGCCAACTATAGAGTAAATGTCTCCGCCTTTTCCTGCATATGAGAATTGTATACGTGTATCTCCCACCTATGGACAAATACAGTCATTCTGGAAGATCTGATACACGCTCAGCGATACGAGGACTGTACCTGAGGATTCCACAGATCGGAGCTGTGATAGTACAAACCGGAATGCATCTTGATGTCTTTGCGTTCCGGTCTCTCGTCGCTGGTAATTTCCACAAAATCAGTGAACTTCTTCTTCAATTCGGGCCCGAGGGTAAACGCCCCGATTTGAACCTCATCTGCAATTTGTATTTGACTTTTCACAGGGATTTCCTTCGGATTGTGGTGACCGGTTTTAATATAAAACTGATCGGAATCGACAAGCTTGTCCTTCCATTCTGTCGTATAATAATAATGCTTCTCTTCTTCCGTTACCCCGCCGAAGCTGACACGCAAACATTGCTAAGATTAATACACGAAAGAAGACTCGTTGCTTTTCCATTCGAACCTACAAGTTACCTTCGTTCCTCTTCTATTTCTACCCACTGGTACATTTGAACTCTCCGCTTCAGCTTCACGCTCGACACGATTACTCCGTAGTCAGGCTCGGTCAACGGTTCCGATATCTTCAGGGGACCCGATAAGTGTATTAAGCGTCCCTCGTACTCGGGTAACACCTTAATGGAATTTGGAAGCACCGCTACGTTGCGTAAAGCTTCGTCTAACGAGTGCGCCACTTTCACCGCCCTTCCCTGTAATATCGCAGCGACAAGTTTGTAATGCGAGTGCTTCCCTTCGATTGGAAACATAGCCGTCCACGAACCTCGTTCCAAAACAACAGGCACATGCCAGTCGCGAACATAATCAGGCCAATGATAGCGGTGAGCCACGACTCTCTAAATTGCTCGGAGACAGTCATTGGAACGTTCGTAGGAGCTGGCTCTCTTCCGTTCACTCGATTCTGATGAATCGGTTCTGCGTTCACCCTCTGAGGTTGCCCATTTTGCTGGAGAATTTGTATTTTGTACGCGTTAAACTACAGTGGTCTCGCCGAATGGTCATGCATAGAAATATAGTTCTCTAGGAAACAGTACATACAAAGCTATCAATTTATATGCAACCGAGCATTATATAATACAACGTTATATCAGTTAAAAGGAAATATTTAGAACGCAAGATATAAGAAACTACATAAGCGCAGCGACATGTGATTTTCATGCTTACATTTGCGCGATACATTTTAATAGATTACATTATACGAGAGTGACAACGCTCGGCTCGCTCACTGAAACTAGTGCCGCCTAAAATACCATTTTACAAGTAATTTCAGACGAGTCTCGGTTCAACGTGCACGCATCCCGGTCGCATTTCATTTACGGGCAACTACGTTCAAAATTCGACTATGAATATTGTCCAATCAATTTCGCGTATTACGTGTACAGCACTGTGCAAAAGTATCGGCCTGGCTAGGTTGCTATAATCCATCATAACTATGAGCGTCTTGTTTTTATGGTAAGATTACATTACGATCTGCACCTAAGAAACAAGGGGAAAGCTTATACTCGCGTATTCCTCGTTTTCACTTATATCGAAACGATATTTTCTCGCCGGTTACATCTGAATATTGGTGCCTATGTAAGATATATTTTATTTGTATCCTTATCTATGTTATGATGCCAATTACGCGGAAGGAAATTCTCAGTGTTTTCACGAGCAATTGCACCTTATAATTTTATTTTTTCGGTCTTCTTTTCTAAGGGAAGGATATACCTAAATACTTCGAAACATGCAATTACATCCACCTGCATTTGCCGAAGATTCGGTGATTGTGGGATTAACGTGCGGCGAGTCGAGGAGTTTTGATAGATTGGCGTTTAATCAAATGACGTAATTTATGTATGTAGGTACATACATACATGCAGTCATGCAGTTTTAATTAGACGAGAACCTCCCTCTCCTTAAGGTGCGATTTCATGCCGACGCCCGACGCTCGTTTTGAGCGTCAAAACCGGTCACGTGATAGGTCGTCGGGACTTTCAGTGACTTTCAGCGTCGACGCTCGTTTTGAGCATCAAAACCAATCACGTGACCGACGCTTAATCAACCAACGAGCGTCGCCGACGCTCACGAGTTTAGCTTTTCCGCTTGATACTGAAAGCAGCTTGAAACAGCTGAAAGCGTCGTCAGGGCCGGCGTGACAGTAACATATGACACAGGGCGAAACCATTTTTTAGCGCCCCCTTCGTAAATATTTAATAAAATAAACCATCTGTTTTACTTTATATAGTTTTATTTAGTTTTATTATAATACATAATAAATACATATTCAGATGAAGATTTGTCGTCAGTATTTACATTTTTAGGTTGATTATCATCACGTGGCGCACGCAGCGGGGGGGCCAAGGGGCCATGGCCACCCCAGCCGCCCAAAAAAAAAGGAGAAACAAGGGAAAAGGAACGGAGTTGTATCAAGCGCCTGAAAGACGGAGCGAGACAAAAGTATCAACGAGTCGCGCGTCGTCTGTCTCGGCCCCCTCCAAAATAAAATTCTGGGTGCGCCACTGCTTTGATCATATGGCACGATCGTCGCGCCCTCTCCACTCCCTCGTGCTCGAATTTGAACTTCGCATTTGGAGTAGAGCCGCGCGGTGTGTGGCACGCATTCGTCTGGGGGGGAACATGGCTCGTGGGATTTCGGTTACAGTGTAATAAAATTCTTTAAATCTAAACTGCAAATATAATCAGGCTTAGTCATCCTCAATAACAGCGACTTGAAAATATTTCATACGTTTGTATGTTATAATTGGCAGGAAGTAAAATTTCACAATGTTGCGTCAATGACATTTGTAGTTCTGCTAGAGCAGGATAAGCATAGTAAATGAATACTTTTACGTACGTCTTCGTTAACACATAATGCAGAAGAACAAGTAAAAGTTTGTAAGGGTAGTTGGAAATGATAGTATTTGTACCTTTCCATTGTTCCTGAATGACAGTGACACGTGATATAAAAGAAATATTTAAAGAGTGTCATATGATAAAGTTTTAGAAGAGAAAGAAAGAAAGAAGCTGTTATCATGAAGTGGATAACAATTTCATGCATCTTGTGCGTATTCGGCTGTTTCAAAGAGTTTAGACCTTCGGAGTCCTTCGTCACTGATTATTTAACAGGGCCATGGAAAAATTTTACAGACACCCAAGTAAGTACAAGCTCCGTTAAGCGCAGCGTTTGTACGCACAGATTCGTAAATTTTCTAATCATCAAGATTCCCCACTTTAAAGGCGTCCCCAGTCATTTATAAATATTGCGTGGCGCACTTGACAAGAAATTCTACAAAGACTTACAAACTTTTCAGGTAAATCAGGAAATCTTTCCCGTTTCTACGTATTCTTATTTCTCGACGTTGGTCGTTATATTTTTAATAACGGACTTTGTACGATACAAGCCTATCATAATTTTATGCGGCCTCTCCGGGACAATCACATTCCTCCTACTCGCACTTGGGCAAGATGTGGCGACCATGCAAGTCGTAGAATTTTTTTATGGCCTGTTCTTTTCAACGGAAGTAGCGTATTACACGTATATTTATGCTAAAGTCGACCGGAAACATTACCAAGAAGTAACCAGCCATACGAAAGCAGCCTCTCTTTTTGGCCGCTGTATGGCCGGTATTATTGCGCAGCTCACGACGTCTTTGGATGTGTTGAATTATCACCAATTGAATTATATTACGCTGTCAGGTATCTAGCACCGTTTATAAAGACTGAATAGTATAAGAAGTTGTTAAGATCATTTTAAATGGCAGAGATTAAGGAAGAAAATTAATTACGAATTATTAACTTTTAGCTTTTTACGAGGCCTGCAGTTATTTGCATAAAATAAAATCTATTTTTCAGCTATTGTATTTGCAACAGTGTGGGCGTTCTTTTTACCTTCCGTTGGTCAGTCTATTTATTTTCATAGAAAAGAAAAGAAGCATGTTGCCTTTACAAATAATGGAATAAGATTATCGCAACCGGATGATTTAAATCAAGCGCCATGTGTGTCCGAAGAGCGTGCCAAGTATGATTCTGTCGAAGCAAATATTTCGATATTGAACAAAGTTAGGCAAGCGTATGTTCTACTGTGGAAAGATTTTTTAGGAGCGTATTCGAATAGTCATGTTATTCTATGGTCAATATGGTGGTCCTTCTCAACCTGTGGGTTTTTACAAGTTAGCAGCTATATACAATTACTTTGGCAATCTGCAGTGACCCCTCAAGACAAGATTTATAATGGGGCTGTAGATTCTCTATATACAATTATAGGTGAGCATATGCTTCGTACACATTCACCTCGGGCTACGAATATGTAGGGGTGGTTTATTTAATCGAGGCCACCTAAATATTAGGGATGGGTTTCTCGAAGCGTCGGAACCCAAGAAAGTTTCGAGGATTCGAAACCTCTTGGAAGCCAGATAAGAAAAAGTGTAGATGGAATGAATAATCGTTCACAGGGTGCCTCGAGAATTATATATTGTTATATTTTTGTTTGTTATTTTGCTTAACTGTGGTCGTAAACATTGATTTCGCTTCTATTCTTAACCCTTTGTGGTCACACCTTCTTATAATCACAAATTGGTCACACGGGGTTCACTGTACCCCAGCGTCATTTTTTGAGTTACCATTTTCGTATTTTTGAATGTTTTAACTTTTCAGCGATAATTGTACATTCGTGATACTTATACAGTCGTGGTCTAATAGTCTTTTTCTAGAAATGTAAATTTTTATATAAAATTTGTAGTTGAAAATGAGCGATTTTCCTTGGTTGTGGGAAAAACCGATTTTTAAAATTTTTTATCATTATTTTTTTGCGATAAATCCCCTTTGGAAGAAGTAAAGGTGCGACATTTCAAATCGAAAATTGCTCTTGGGGTGCAATATACCCCGTGTGACCACGAAGGGTTGAAGCAAGATATTCCACTTACCAAACAGAAGCAGCGCTTCAAGTTTCGAGGGTTTTGAGTTTCGGAAGTTTCGGGAGTTTCGAAGGCTTACAAAGTTTCGGATTCGAGGCTGGAGAATTTAAAACTTAGCTTCGAACCCGCTCCTACTAAATATCTCTTTCGATTATCCACTAGTCGATAGACTTAAATTCCACGTCTAACTTTAAATGTCAGAGTCAAATATCATTTCAAGGTCATGCTATTATACATATCTGAACGTGTTTTAATATTAGCTAAAATAAAACACAGTTATGTGTAAAAAAACCGATGGCCTTAAATACTAAAAAAAAATAATGATCTTGAAAAAAATATTCTTGCAGCATATTGGCCGCTTGATACTATTCAAATTGCATGTAAAATATTTTTTGCACCATCACGACTGGAAGAGATATTTAAGTGGCTTTATTTAAATGGACCACCCTGTGTATTAGGCGGACAACTGCTCCATACCTTAGCCGGAAATCCATCGGGAAGCTAAGCTAAACTAAGCTACGCTATTCGATGCTACGCTATCCAATGCCATACTACGTTTTAAAAAAATTAGCTTCAATACATTCTTATGGAACCGTGTCCACCAAAAGCTAAGCTAAAACATAGCATATCATAACTTACAAGGGAAGATCCCGAAGCCGAAAATTTAAAAAATTCTGAAACTTTGTTAATACGTGGGAAATTTCCTCCTGATTACAACGCAATTTTTCTGTGCTGCCCAAATTCACTCTAAGGGGGTGAAATTAACCCCTGAAAATTCGGTAATTTCCGATTTTGTGTTATAACTCGCGAACTGTAAGAGATAGGAAAAAAGTTTCAACACAAAAGTTACTTCTTTTAATTAGATCTATCATTCGGTAAAAAAATTATTTTACAGTTCGCGAGTTATAACACAAAATCTGAAACTAACCGGAATTTTTCGATTTTGTGTTATAACTCGCGAACTGTAAGAGATAGAAAAAAAGTTTCGTAGACAATAGTTACTTCTTTTAGTTAGATCTATCATTTGGTAAAAATGTTATTTTACAGTTGACGAGTTATAACACAAAATCGAAAAATAACCGGATTTTCAAGGGTCAATTACACCCCCTTAGAGTGAATTTGGGCAGCAAACAAAAATTGCGTTATAATCAGGAGGAAATTCCCTACATATTCACAAAGTTTCAGAATTCTTTGAATTTCCGGGTTCGGGATGTTCCCTTGTTAGCTTTCCGGTGGATTCCCGGCTTTAAGTAGCTAGTTCATTACTTATACAATTATATCTGCGATAGATAAGTCGCACATGTATAAGTTGTAACTGATAACAGTATAATCCATGGTAATCAATTAGATTTCCCGTTATCTAAGGTTTTAGGTCTCTAAATCATAGATATTGCTTTCTTACGTGTTCTTAAGATATGTTTATATAAAAAATGGGAATTCGAGAGATTACTGTAAACAACTCCGTTGTTGAAACAATACACGTGCCGTACAATCATATTTGATAAATACATAATTATTATCTTTATTACTAGGTACAATTACTGTATTTTGTATTGGAAAAATATCATTTAATTGGTCTTTAATAGGCGCTATAATAGTATCGCTTATCTCATTTGTGGAGGGTATTTTGTTAGTAGTCTCCTCGTACAGTTACGATATTTGGTTCTTGTACGGTGCTTACATAGTGTTTGGAATCATTTATCACACAATGGTCACTGTCGCCAGGTACATATAATTCGTTGTTTAAATTAGTCGCTTTAGAAAACTATTTCATCCTACTGGATTTACATAATCGATTGTGTGATATTATATATGTAATTCACAGCTTCGAGGTTGTGAAATATATATCGGAGGATAGTTATGGTTTAGTATTCGGTCTAAACACCTTCCTCGCATTGTTACTACAAAGTGTATTAACGGCTATAGTAGTGAACGGAAACTTAAGCTTAGATTTGAGATCTCAGGTAAGATTGAAACTAAATTCTATTTAAATATTCTATATAAATCCTCGTCCTCGTTGCAAAATTATATTGTTTTTTTTTTCACTGTCACACCAAAATTCAGAACAATAGTTCAAGATACAGTGAAACAGTCTGCCAAACCTGAAATTAATTTGTCGAACTGTTTTTGTACAAAAAATTCACAAAGAATTACCTATTTTTCGGCCCAACAAGGCGCAAACCCCCCTTAAATGGCTAACAAGACTCTTAAGGAGGAATAAAATGTTTTGGTAACTGCACGTTTAGAAACTATCTCTGCAGCGTTTATACACTTGACGCTCGACTTGGACCAGAGATTGCTCCTCGAAATTCCCAGAACTGTTTACTTTGTTCGAAGTGGATCGATTCTTTGGAGCAACTTGGATAACAAACTTTTATTCCTTGTTATATGTTCAAGTAGCTACTTAGGTTTCGTGCCTGTGATGTAATTCTAAGATGTTTATATTACATTTTCTTTCCAGTACCTTATCTACGGCGGTTATTTCATTGTGATAGCAGTACTGTACACAGTGATAGGTATTGTTAACATTGTGCGTCACGCTAAGAGTGGTGTAGAGTTTAAAATATGGGAAAGGAAAGGAAGCATTACAACAGTAATTCAACCTCAAGATGAAGAGAAATCGAACAGTTCTGGATAAGACTGCAATACTTCAGAAGTTAAATAACAAGTTATGTCTTTAAAATTTTATTTAAAATTTAGCTAAATCGGTTACTGAAAGTAAAATGATATGTTTCTTTTTAACAAGGAACTCTATGGAATTTTTAAATATTTTATATACTCCTTTATTTATTTTCATATTTATGTCGACAACTGCTCAAGCACTAAATTCCATTTTTATGGGTCATCTCGCTATTTTACCGAGAATATAAAAATTAGCATCATATGTACATATACCCGCAAATGCAGTATTAAACTTTTACTATTCTTCCTCGTTCCGAATGGGTAGAATAAAAGCTGTAGAAGTATACTATACCATGCATAGATGTGTTGTCATTAATTTATCTACTATGTAGAAAGTGCAATGTAAGTACATATCTGATTCAATGTGAACGAGTTGCGAGATTTTGTATAAAACGTAGAAGATATTGATATTGTTGAATTTAAACACAAGGTTTTAATACGTAATGTTGTTTTGGTGTTGTATAAGAAAAATATATTGAACTTTTATTTTCTTATTCAATAGAATTCTTCTTACGAACAACTTTCAGTAGTCCTCTCCCACTTTCTATTCGCTTCGCGTTGCATTTTCCCAAACAGTAGCTTCACGTTTCTGCGGTATCAATTAAAAGTAATTGTACTTTATTCAAAACGGGTTCTCTGCATTTCTAGGATTATAAATTATAAGACAGGCTTACAGAACAAGTTTCTGCATTTGTGATAAAAATATTTATGTAAATTCATAGTGAGAATACTCTTTCTCTCAGGCGAGACTCGTTCGCGCAATTGCCATTAGTCATTTAATTATTTATAAAACTTGCTCACGGATGAGAATGTTTGGAACAAGCATCTTCCCAACTCCCGACGAGGATTTGCGTCCTTATTGAAGTGTTTAAACAGCTTCCACCAGACAGTACAATCGTGTATGCATTGCTTGAATTCCTGGCGGGCATTGTCCATTGTATCATTCTGTATTATGGACACAAGGGATTTCATCCGTTCGTCTTCAATTATTTTTGAAAACATACAAGGATAGTTATTGCAATCACTGATATGAACGTGCAATTTCTCCAGCAGCAATGTGTTTTTCAAGCAGATTTGTATCAACTATATGAATAACCATCGTATTAATAAAATATCGAAAATAGAACGGTTTGTATTTCTATTGAATACATTGAAGAATGTTTATAAATATTCATTCGTGCCCGTTAATTAGTTTAAATGAAATAAAAGTATAGTTGGACGTGTATACTCTGTTTTAAAGATATTTTAATATATCTTTAATTGGTAATAGCTGTAGATAGTAATGAAATATATGTGTACCAAGTTTGGTTGCACCAATACGGGATACGATTCAAATAGACTAACGTCCAACTCATCGAAATCTGTGCTTACGTCGGCTCGCTCAACAGCTGTGCTTAATAGCTTTTCAGAAATGCGGCCATCATTTGCTGATAGCATTAACGATATTCCTGTATCAGCATTCCATGTATTTAATCTTCCATGAATTATTTAAACAATTTACATTAAAGGTTACTTATATAGAGTAGTTAATAATCAACTCGCTTCGGTGATATAAAATTATCGTACCTAGTAGTAATACTTTCATCGTGACATTATCTGAAATATAAGAATATTTATTCAAAAGTTACGATAATTAATTGCAATCAAGATCTTTGCGACATATTACATTGCAATGACATATATGACAGATAATAATTAGAGGTGTGAAAATCGCGTACTTTTTTTTCACGAGCGACTGGGGCGAATTCCACTTGCGCCCAAATTGCCCGTGATTTTCATTAAGGTAGGTTTTCCTATACGCGATAGGACGCAACGTGAAGAGTTTCAAAGTCGATTTTCTCGAAAATGAAGCGCGATATAAAAAAAAGTTACTCTTTCTTTTCGACTCATAACAAGTGAATAAGTGGAGAAAAAGGAATAAAATTTTTTGATATTGCGCTTCATTTTCGAGAAAATCGACTTTGAAATTCCTGACGTTGCGTCCAGTCGCGTACAGGAAAACCTACCTTAATGAAAATCACGGGCGATTTGGGCGCAAGTGGAATTCACCCAGGATTATCAATAAAATTGTTTTATATTAAAAAATTTAATATGTTGTTAAATTGTATTTTATTTAATAATGAGACAATTTAACGTGGGTTCAATAGTTATTTACATTGATTTCAGCGATAGTTTCACAATAGTTGTAATTTTACTAAAGATGCAATTTTTACTTTGCAAAGATTTGCTACAAAAGATTTTTTAAGGGATGTCCTTTGATAGCTGATTAATTGTTGGATTAATTACGCCCACAGTTGCTCCTTTTCTGTTATTTAAACAAAACAGAGGGGTGCAACTCCATTTTTTTTTTACAGTTTTTGAGTTATGACGTTTCATGCAATTTCGATAACAAATGAGCGAGATTTATTGCAAATTTTGAACCTGCGCACATTACTCATCTGTGTCAATATTTTTATTCTGGGCAGCTACAGATTTAGAAATAAAAATTTATCAACACAATAACTACTACTTCTTGCGAAAATATATATTTCTCAATTGGCGTTTCCAAGTAATAATTTTATAAACAGTTTTTTCTAATTTACTCGAAGTTGGTAAACGCGGAGCCGCACCCCTCTTGCAGCAAGGCCCTCAATTACAGTGTTGTACAATATTTGAGAAATCGTAAGATTTTTATGAGATTGTAAAAACGAAATTATATTATATTAATTTTTGAACGGCGTTGATGACAACCGATTCACAAGCTTTGGCTACTTGTCGCGATAAGCACGATCCAATGTCTTGGAGACGTGATAACTCCGTTCGATCTTCTGCCAAAGGGTATTCTTCTAAATTGAGCCGAGATTTTGCCGCCACTGTTAAATGCAATTCATCGAGCTCCTTCTCTTCCTTGAAACTTAAAGACGCTGGAAAAACAATGCGCCAATATATATGAAAGAAGTATCTTCGTTTCCTTCATACTTTTTAACATTCTACAAAATAAATAATTAGAGTGATTCTTATAAAGGGATGCAAAGTTTGAGAACACACGAAAGAAAATCGGCTTCAAATAGAACATGGCGTTTTGGAAAATGATTTCTATATGGAGTTGTTAAAAATATTTTAAGATTAATTTTGTGCCTCATGTTTTGCGTCACACGATATCAGTCATTTTCAAACGAAGTCAATGACCTATAATATAGTATCATTCAAGGTCGTAAACATAGATTAAAGCTATCTCGTGAACGAACTGGAGGTCACAAGTTCGTGCATTTATTTCCAAAAAACAGTCAATCTTTGCCTTAGAGTAGTTCCGGTATTAATTCAATTCAACTATGTCATTCAATTAATTAAGAATTCAAAGGAAGGATCCCCAACCCGGAAATTTAAAAAATTCTGAAACTTTGGGGTATGTAGAGGATATATTACGCTACTTTATTTTGCTGCCCAAATTCACTCAAAGGGGGTAAAATTGACCCCTGAAAATTCGACTTTTTTCTAAATTTGTGTTATAGGGGAGACCGGGGTAAAGTGAACCTCGAGGTAAAATGAGCTTTCTTAATTTATTCTTTAACAATAGAATATATTTACTAATATTGCTGACGTAATAAATGTATGTAATATAACAATGATAATTATGCACATTCATATATCGAAAAATGTAAATTCATTTCAAAAATTAAAAATGGAATTTTAGAGACTTACGTTTTGTTTTCTTTTTAATTTAGCTTTTTGGATAAATGAGTTATAAATGTGTTATTTTAACTCCAATTTTTTTCTGTGTGCTTAAAACAAGCTTACAAATATGCATGTACACGCGTTTGAGAAAACATTCATCCTAACATTATTAAATAATTAATTTTCCACTGAGTACATATTCGGGGTAAAGTAACCGGGGTAAACTGAGCTGCAAAGAAAAGATGTGCGAGTGATGTGCGCAATATCGTAAAACATCATTATTTTTATGTAAAAGCTGTCTTCCAGAAGTTATCAAATAAAATTTGAAAAAAAATTGTGATAAAATATAAAATGTTTTTGTTAAAAAAATGATTTAAATAGAGTAAGTATGTATTTTATTAATAATTATGTATGTATTTGTTTTAGTAATAATATGTCAGGCTGATCATGTAAACAAAGCTCATTTAAAAACTCATTTTCAGAAAAAAATCCCAAAGATTTTTCTTAACAATGGCTTTGATTTTCTTATAGTCTAAGGTTCACTGAAGACTCCTGTGCAAGTCCCGTGTCTTTTTCTCCTTTCGATTTTATGTTATCACCCTCGAAAGTTAAGCGTTCCGTTTTACCCTACTTTCCCCTACATTATCCCTATATATTCCCTACATATCCTCAAAGTTTCATAATTTTTTGAATTTGGGGGGTTGAGGACCTTTCCTTGTATGTAGATTTTTGTAATAACGCTATTCGTCATAGTATTTACTTTTGCTTTCGAGTTCCCTAATTCTGTTCATCAGGGATCGACGAATGTCTCTGATCTCTTCAACTGCTTGCCTCTCTTTTCTCAATTCTTCGTCGCGTGTATTTTTCTTTATTCCCAAAAATCTTTTCCTCCTGTTCTTCACCTTCAAGTGGAAATTATATCTGTATACCATATTTACTCGGGCTTATTCAGCGATTAGCTCACGTGAACGCTTAACTGCATACGAGTTAATCTTTTATCTTGGTCCCGCTTGTATCTCTGCCAGAGTTTGCCACAAATTTCCGCCCCGCGAAGTAGCTGCAGCCTCAGTTTTCGATCGGAAAGATCGTTAAACGAGGAGACGATTTTACCTATGTTAAAATCGTCCCATCCTCCACCCTGGTCGTAAATTACAATAAAAATCTTTATGGGTCACTTGCTTGTTCAGTAGTGTAAAATAAAATTTATAGGAAAAACAACAACACTCCACGAGTAAATGAAGTTTTACCTTAAAATAATTAGAAAAATGATTGCTAAAAATGAGCTAAGTAGAATTTTTAAATTACTGTTTTTTTGTATAAATTAAAAGGTTAGTCAAAATCCAATGATTCAAAAGTGTGCAATATTTTCTTATTCTTGATAGTTCGGTTGTATGATCTGACGGTGATCTCAGAAAAGTAGTTTTTAACGAGGAAATTTATTAATAAAAAGAAACTTTGGTTTATGTAGAAATCTGAATAGGAGATTAGTTGTTCAGATTCAATTTGAATTTGGATGCAAGATTTTGAATTTAATGCAAAAATTCCGCGAGAATTTCATTAGTGGTCTGCCACCAGTATCTTTGCTATCAGTCTTTTTATATTTTCAGTGCCTTTCAACTCAATACTTCGTCGCGATAAAATGACGTATTGATAAGATGCTATTTTTTTCCCTCTTTTAATTACAATTATTTTTGGCTAGCTTTTTAAGATTATTTTCGATAATTCGTGGCAAGATATATTGCTTCAATCGTAACTGTCAGTTGAAATAGGAAAATGCTTAGAGGTACAAGTGTTCTTCCTTAGATAATTCTTTATTTAGCTGCGATTTTCTGTTTCTTAAATAAATAAATTTTCTTTTACGGAATAGGAACTTGTAACTAATAAATTAAGAATATTTTTCGAAAATTAACGTACACGTGTCGTAAGAAAATTTCATCTTTTTAATACAGTGATTCGAGTAATTTTTTTGGGGGGAATTTAAGTTAAATATTATTGAGGAAGAACGGTGTAAGAAATAAAGATTCAGCGCATGGACAAGTTTTCATATTTTACGACGTATCTTTGGAAATTAAGCCAAGAACAAGACTGAAGAAGATTGTGAACACTGAAAATTTGAAAACCGTTCACGTCAAACTGACACTGACGAATGAACATTAGTCATTCTACGGTTACTCGTCAAAAAACTCATACCACCTTTTTTGTAGAGAATTTCCTAAGCTATAAATTCCATAATAACTATTTTCTCCGTAGAACAGCTAGATAACGAGATATTCTCGAAAAACCGTTTTTTAACCCTCTGTAAAATTTTTAGCGGCGGTCGGATCGATTGGGACTTTTGACATATTGTTCAAAACGACCAAATAAAAGCCCACACCAAAATTTAGCTTCGTGGGAATTATTCCGAAGACAGATCCTAATTTCACTAAACTATGAGTCGTTTAAAATAATCCTGTACCCCTTTAAAAACCATCTTTCTCTAATTCTTCATATTTACCCCCCCCCCCCCCCCCACTGCGCGTTGCACATAACGTTACTTAAAATTGAACCAGGATCGCAAAGTTCATCATCGGATCACCAGTTCGATAAATGCGCAGTCCCAATCCGTCCCGTCGTACCGGCACCGCATGGCTGACTTTTCCACGTCCTGGTAAATCTCTGTGTACTTCATGCAGTACGTGATCACCCAGCTCCGCGGCACGTCGATCACAGGCAGGATCCTCCACACCTTCGCGGTGATGTCGTCCAGCATGCTCAGCGACGCTCTGTCGTCGAGGCTGGGGGATTCCGTGGCGTTCAGCTCCGTTCCCGAAGGATCACTCTCTTCGCCCGTGCCCCCTTGGCGCTGAAGTCATCGGGCGAAACATGCGTTACATCCTCGGTACGTGAGCTCCGCGATTGGAAAGTGCAGCGGCGGTTCACTTGCGACTTTCTCGAATTGCCGACGGGCTTGGCCGCCTTGGACGAAGCGGGACACAGCGTCATCGTGCAAATGAAGATGCAGCCGACGCCAACGAGCTGTTTCAACATCGTTCGCAACGTGAACCGCGGCGTAATCTGTAAATAAACGATGTTGATGGAGACATTGAAAATTATATCCGAACTCGAATTACTATTGAAGGGTGTACAGAATTTGTTCGTGTACTATTTGGGCTTCCCCTGCATGGTACACGGGGAGAGTATCTTTTTAAATTGAAAGAAGTGTTTGATATTTGGAAATTATTTAGTTTCTTTTGTAGTATTTTAATTTAAATTCGAAATTTTTTCACACATTGATATTCGTTGTGATGGAATTGTAGGATGCTCTGTGAGATTGAATGAATTGCAAAGTCGGATATTCCAATGGAATTTTATTTATTTATATTGTTTATGGTGTAATGGTCTGTGTTTACATTAACAAGACACTTAATTTGAAAAATTAATTTTTCTGTTTATACCTCACCATTCAGTTTTATGATTGAATACTTAATTTTATAGAAATTATCACTTTTGAGTGGCTCTGTAAATTAAGTTTATACATTCGTAAATTCTGTACTGTGGTTAGGCTAAAATTATCAGAGTGAAACGTGCAAAGTTGTTTGACACTTAAATGCCTTGAATTTGGCGAATTATTACTAACTCAATCGATGTAATACATGGCTATTAACAATAAGAGTTCTTATACCAAGAACCAGTCTTAGAGCAAAGGAACCAGTGGGGCACTCAGGATTTAATCTTGGAGGGAGCCGAGTTGAACGGATAAAAATGTGTTTAATGTAAATTTAAGAAAATTCATTAGGCGGTTATAAAAATTTATTTAAAGAATAAAATCCGATTTTCTTTTCTTTTTTTTTCACAAAGCCCCTTTTTTGGGGGTGCTAGGGCCCCTTTCCCTCTCCCCACTGGGTGCACAATTGCCAAGAACTGACACGCAATAGCCATGAGAAGAAGAAATGAAATACCAAAAACCTTTTAAACAACGATTATGTTGAGCAACTCACGTTAGTTCGATCTATTGTTAGCGTCGATGATACAGAGGTATAAATAATGGTTTATCCAACGAGGAAATTATGATACGAATCAGCAGAGTCATCGAGATTGTGAGAAAATCGAGAATACGACGTTTTACGATTTACTAAAAGTCGTTGGGCCATATCGAACTGGCCTGATGGCTTTCAGTGGAAGCTTACTCATTATTACTTGCAATTTTCGAGTGATATAATTTATTTGACAATTTCTTGAAATTGAGGATCTTGCAGCAAGTGGAGTGCAAAAACTGTTTATAAAATTATTGCTTTGACCTAAAATTGAAAAGAGAACACTAATTGAAATATATATATTTTTACACAATAAGTAAGGTAGTAGTTAATGAGTCGACAAGTTTTTATACCTATTTTTGGCAAAATCTTTCAAATCTGTAGCATTCGTATTGCGTAAAACAGTAATGGGTGCAGATTAAAAATTTCCAGATTCAATAAATCGCTGATTTGTTATCGGATTTGCATCAAACGTGCACCCAACGATGTAGATTTTTTTACATATATTACACGTCATAATTCAAAAACTGTCAAAAATGGAGCTGCACCCCTCCTGCTGCGAGGTCCTCAATTGGAATTTTCGTTGCAACTGTCAAATTTTTCACATCTTAGAAATTATAGTAAATATCAATTTCATTGTGCAAAATGTACAATTGATACATAATCATACTTCAGAGAGAAGTCATGATAGGCGTGTAATTTTGTAAAAAAATTGAATGTTGCAAACATTTTGGTAGTCAATTGCACGTGAATAATGACGATATAAGGAAAATGAGAAAAGGAAAATGAGATAAGGAAAATGCTTGTAAAAATTGTACATTGAGTTACGACGCCGATTAATTTCCACGAAGTATTTTGAAATGCGGTGATTTCACGAACTGTTTGACAATTTATTTTCATTCAATATTCCATTGCTGAAATTTCGTTTTAGGAAGCCGCTCAGTAGAAATCAGACACACTGCTCGCTGCGCCGTTACATTCCCTAAACCACCGCCTTTCATTTTACAAGAAAAGTGAATAAAAATTTTTCTTCGCATTGTTAAAAAACAGTACGAAAAATTTGTTATTCTATTCTATACTCTGATTTATAAGCCTTTATCCTCCAAACTTTTTGCTTAAAAATAAATCCTTCTCGATCCGCTCAAGGAGACCTAATCCCTCAAACTCTTCCCCACAATATCCCACTGCTTTTGAACCTCAAAATGCGCTAAAAATCATACGATAACAGTCTTCAAACATGTTCAGTTTTAAAGAGCAGGTTTGACCATGATGAGGAGGAGGAAGTAACGCTCCAAGGATTGGCTATCGACGCCGGACTTTTCAGCTTCCTTAGCCAGCTTAAAGAATTGCTTGTTCTTGTACATGGCCGAGAGGAATTTCATCGAGTTAGCAGACGTGACCTCGGCGACTAAATCAGGGAACACCTTCGAGCTCTTCATCTTCTGCTCGTACAATTCAGTCAGCTCGCCTCGGGGCATTAGAGCTGCGAAGTCTCTCACGAAACCTTCGATTCCTCCAGAAATCTTGCGATCTGAATTCTTCAGGGGGGTGACTGCTTCTATGTGGAGGGACTCGTTCAGTTTGTTCAGCAGCTGGTGGATGTCAAGGCCAGCGTTCTGAATGTACTTCAGCAGATGCTTTATTTCAGGAGCTGCCTCTAAGTAGCCGACGCACTGTTTCATTTCCTTGGACTGGAAGAGCTTCATTACGGTTTGGAACTCTTTGTCCTGGGCCATGTAAGTTCTGGCTGTGTCGATGATCTCGCTAAGGGGTAGCAGGTCGACGAAGTCCTGGATCTCTTTGGCGAGGGCACCCGATCCTGTGGTTGGCAGCTCGTACGCGCTGAGGAGGCTGGGCATAGCCAGGATAGTCAATGCTGATGCAGCGACCTTCATCTGTAGAGAATTTTGAATGCAGTGGGTAATAGATATTCGAGGAGCTTTAGAATTTCGATGGTTTAATTTATGTAAATATTGGATAATATGGAATTAGTGAATAGGTACTTGAAGAGTTGAAAGTATTGAGATTCGATTCGATTGTTTGATGAATACTGAATATGTAGAGTAGGGCTGGGACTATCTGTCGAATTTTTCGGTATTCGAATATTCGAATGCTTCAGTTGCTCAATAATTTGGCAAAAAATCCCTCCGTCATTCAGTAGATTTTTAAATAAAAATAAGCCCACAAAATTTCAAAAAGATTTGTGCAACAGTTTTTTAGATACCTTGCTCGCCGTTTTTAAAAAGGCTTCTTGGACGTCGTTGTATTTTTATTATAAACGTGAATAATTTTCATCAAAAAAACTTAAATGCTGTTTAAATCTTGCTCTTTTAAGTGCAAATAGTGCTGTAAAAATATATGCTTCCACTTTTTCAAAAAAATTCACAAACATTCGCCTTCTTCTGTACAATCGACGAAACTCTACTCACAATTTACATCAAACTCAATATATTCTAAAGTGTTATCTTACGGCATAACCATCCCTTCACCTAAACGGTATACATACTTGTGCGACAGTGTCAAACCATAGGTGAGACTCGAAGAGCACCCGATCTACGGATTCCAACTCTTCTGAGTCCTCGCGGCTAGACTGTCACACACCCACACTTCCGTCTTCGTAGTTTCCACAAACAATTTATATCTAATTTCCTCGCTTCGACGAACTTTCATAGATAAATCCACTCGCAGATTAAAATACTCCAAGCAGTAAATGCAGTGTTGGTAAACACAAGTTTCCAGGAATATGGCAGCCCTCAACCGCAAATGATTAACGGAGGACGCCGATTATGATCGACGGAGCGATTCTAATGAAAACAGCGGAATACAATGCACGTGGTTTAAACGCATGTCGCGATAATTCTTGCCGACTTAGCTGGGGTTTTCCTGTTGTTCTGCTTACGCATATTTTGTACTGCAGAAACACCCATTCATGCAACGGCATTCTAATATACATAAATCTCTGGTGGGCGGGCAGACGAATATAAGTCAGAATTATTAGTTTTGCAGGAGGACATTTAAAATATTTAAAGTGCTTTGTAAGATCAGGTGTTAAATTTGGGATATGAAAGTAGATAATATATATGTTAAAAGGAACTTTTATTTAAAAAAAAAAGAAACTGTTCAACCTTAAGGTCAAATTTGACTTAGGTATACTCGTTTACCCGTTCTCCAGAGAAATGTTCTAAAAAGAAGACTCGAGGATTGGACAAGAGAACCAAGCTCGAGAAATCTTGCAAATTATTTGGACACTCTGAAATTTCAAAGTTTTTCCATTACCTAAAAGACGTTCCTATTCGTGGCGTAAAAACGACATAAAACAGTGTGTTGAAATTTCAAAGTCTCCTAGAAACTCCAGTGTTTTTAATAATCTAAATTTACGGTGCGTGAGCAATACAACGTAACGTTTTTTTAATTGCAATTTTTATTTGAAGACTCGTTAACTATATTTTATAATTTTTAATTGAGGAGCGGATCCTTTCGAAAGTTAATTAAGAATTCAGTGCCATCGCATAGACTCTATTTTCTTTCACTGAAAAATATTCATCATATGAATTTACCAATTTACATATTTTGAAATTTACACATTTTGAAATTTACAAATCTTGAAATTTACAAATTTATTAATTCTTACAATTTGAAATTTACAAATTTATTAATTCTTACAATTTGAAATTACAAATTTACGCATTTATAAATTCTTAAATTTTGAAGTTTACAAAATTATAAATTTAGATGGTGAAAACTATTTGTTCAGATGAATGATACATTACCAGATAATTTATAATATAATTACTTTTAATAACTTAATGAATCGAACGTGGTACGTTTAATTCCAAAGCAAAAAAGGTGTCATTTATATTCCTTTAGTAACGATTAAGAAAAATTATAATGTAAGTGGTGTTTTTATCCGAGCACTGAGTATCTCCGGGGCAAATTCGAAGACAATGGTCGTTTGATTTCCGCGAAACAAATGCAATCCCACACGCATCCGTATATTGCATAATGCAACGTTGAATGCCATTGTTTCACTCGACATTGTTAATTGGCTGTAAAAGCAAAGCATTGTCAATCCAATTATGGAATTTCTTGACTCGATAGTCACGTCTGTTTTCTAATTAACATATGACACCGTATGAAATAATTGTTCATATTCTTCAACCCTGGTGGATATGCTTTTTAAAAAAAGGACCATTTATGGTGACTTTTATACAAGATTCATGAAAACTCGAGAATATTTCCTTTTATATTCGTCACAAAATAAAAATTTCAGATAAGCTATTTATTTTTTTTACAATAAAAGAATTTAGATAATCTTTTACTTGAAGAATTAGGTAAATGAACTTTATACATTTTTGAGAACAATATTAACTACCTCTTAAGCTCGATACTGAATACATATTGAAATTCATAATAAAAGAAAAATAATCAATCAATATCAAATACAAATAATTACTAGGTATTGATTGTGAATTTCAAATAAGGATAGCTTTCTTTCTCGTGCGCATAGAAATATTGATAATCTCGAAAGCAGAGATGGAAGGAACAATGTCTGCTGCATCGCGTGGGATGGTCAGATTTCGTCTCAGACCCTTAATTTTGGAAATAAATTGAAAGATATCTGGAAAAATGGGTGCATTTCAGGTGTCCTTTTCCCTTTGATCGTTGTTTAAACATATTTAAATGTTCATAATGCAATAATAACTTATATCGTTGTATTCGTGAGGGTTCATAGAATAATTTGACGCAACGAACAATCGAATAACTATTACCGTTTCGACACAAAAAATGTTGAAAGTTGAAAATTTGCAGTTTTTTTCAAAATCGATTTTCTCAAAAACTGAGGGTGATGGCGACAAACGGGTTGCGGATTCGTTTTCAGGGCACGAAAACCTATAAGAAACGGCTATTGAATGTTACAAGTCAGAAAAAAAAGGCCAAAATTTGTTGTACTGTGTTATACGCAGGGTAAAACCTGGTCAAGTCGGAGAATGCTACAGGTGATTTCTGTTGCGAGAGTGTGAGAATAGGAGTTGGGTTACAAGAGATTGGTTACTGAGTAAGGGTGGATGTGACGTTTTTGAATAGAGTTCACTTGTAAGTAAGAGGTCTGATCCGCTTATTTACAGCTAAGACAGGTACGCCCGAAAGGGACTAAGGGCTTATGTGGAATTAAAAGGAAGTAGGTAATGGAAAGTCCCGAAATAGATATCTAACAAAAGGACAATGTAAAGGTGGAATCAGACGGAACGTTGCTCGGCAAGTCTTTCTCGAGAAATTTGATAATTTCTTATTTCTCATTTCTCGAGAAATCACCGTATTTCTCGAGAAACTTAAATGTAGGAAAATTATTATAAATCACATTTGTTTTCAGAAATGATTTTTCAGTTAGTTTAAATTGTGTGTTACTAGTTTAATCGCGAATATATAAATACTTCTACAATCTGTAATAAATGTTAGCAATACATACGAAGAATCGCGCGATTGTTTATAAACTTTTCTCTTCGTATTGCCGATGCTCTATATACAATTAAACCAACTCAATCCAGTCAAAATGACAGAAATTTTTCTACAGCCGCAGATTTTGTCACAAAAACAAAAGGAAGTAGATTGACTGACGCGACATTAGGCGCATTGTGATTTTTAAAAAACTATTTTAAAACAAAAAAGTAATGTTTCGCCTTGCTCACATTTTGTATTAAATAAATAAATTTATCAATTATATTTAATATCTGTTTTTTACATTTACACAAGTTTTGTCTAAGGTAGACACGAATAATAATTTAGATAAATATTGCCAACATTATTCCAAAAATATAAATTTTGCAATATTTTTTTAAATTCTTGACAATTTTCGAGAAATATAATCTGATTTCTCATTTCTCGAGATGCGAAAAAATCGAGAAATCAGGAACACTAGACAGCGCGTGAATCGGCGAGCTTGCACGACTCGGCGATCGCTATGACCGATCAGCCGGCGCGTGGGTTCGGCGATTCACCCGCAAAGTTCGCCGAGCCGCGATCCGTCTGATTCCACCTTTAAGTCTCAGAGGGGATTACTGACCTTATGCCTAAAAGTCCGAGATTTTGGAGTTTGGAACAAAAGAAACCGGTAGTAAAATCCCATCGGGCCAGTTGGAATTTTACTACCGGTGTTTTGTCTTTTGTTCAAACCCGCAAAACCCCGAAATTTGAGGCCATTTTTCGAGGTGATCTCATCTAATTTCGAAGTTGAATATGCTATCTAACATTGTCCTTTGGAGAACAATTTCAACTCTTAAACTGGATAACTATGTAAAATGTGTCTTCAAATAGTAAAATTAACTTCTACAAAACTAAAACACTATTCTATCTACCTCAAACATTCGACTGCTTATTTTTAATGGTACCCTCTGTCGCCTAACAAGGATCTTTTGAAATTCAGAAGATTTTAGAAATTATAGCTTTTTTAAACAAAAAACAGGCTTTCCACTAACCCTTCTTCGATCCCTTGAGAACTACTTCAAAAAGCCATTTTCTTAAGTAAAATAATCCACCCACTAATCGATTCCCCATAAGTTCCTAAAAAATACCCAAGCTTCAACTAAGAATTTTCTAGCAAAAAGGAGAATGATCCCATCTCCATTTGGCAGGGGTTAAATCGTACACTAAGACGCAGTATCGCTTAATTGACTTTGATGCCTGTTAAACTGGATCTCTTAATGGCTCGTTGCCCCGTTTGACCCATCAAAATGAATTCGACCCGCGTTGAATTCAAGAGTTCGCCATCGAGCAACGAAAACGGTGCTTGGCTCCGATTCGCTTTCTCTGGCTGTCACCCAACGCCGTAAAAGTGAGCTGGCCACATTCGAGGCGGTGAGAAAATGCCGGAAGAGAGGAAGAGAACAGCCTTAGCATCTCAATGACGCCCATACGCGAAAATGTCAACAACCACGTTCCGTAGTCGCGATTTGTCTGTGGTTACACATCGAACCTCGATTGAGCCATCGTCGATCGCTATCCGCGAAATCGCCTCCGATCTCCCGCAAGGACAATAATAACATAACAATAAATAATTACAATTTCCTAAAGTACACTACCACTCATAAGTGTTTGATGATTTATTACAGGTGCGTTTGATAAAAGAGAAAATAGAACGTTTTTCGACATACAGTACCGGACAAATGACTTTCTCACAAGGGAACATCCCGAACGCGGAAATTCAAAAAATTCTGAAACTTTGTGAATATGTAGGGAATTTCGTCCTGATAACAACGCAATTTTTGTTTGCTGCTCAAAATCACCCTAAGGGAGTGTAATTGACCTCTGAAAATCCGGTTATTTTCCGATTTTGTGTTATAACTCGTGAACTGTAAAATTATTTTTTTACCAAATGATAGATCTAATTAAAAGATGTAACTTGTGCTGGAACTTTTTTTCTATCTCTTACAGTTCGCGAGTTATAACACAAAATCGGAAAACAGCCGAATTTTCAGGGGTTAATATCACCCCCTTTGAGTGAATTTGGGTAGTAAACAAAAATTGCGTTGTAATCAGGAGGGAATCCCCTACATACTCACAAAGTTTCAGAATTTTTTTAATTTTCGGTTTCGGGATCTTCCCTTGTCAGTATAGGTAGGAGCAGGCCCGTCCAAGTTTTGCTCTTACCCTCGAAGAGAAGCCGCGGGTAGCTGCGAGCGAAGGCAAGAGCGACGGCAAGAACGGCAGCCGTAAAAGAGTGGGGATAGTGGCGTTCACAGATTCCCCCACCAAGAAGACCTTTCGCTCTTGGGCCTGGCTCCGTGCCTCCAAGAGCGAAGAGCAACACAGCGGTTGCTCGTGCGAGCAAACCCTTGGACGGCCCTGGGTAGGAGAGACCGGGGCTAGTTGTCTTAAAGGGTAGGTTAACTAATTGTTAATAACTTTCCACCGACATATGCTTTACTGCGGAAACATTCACTGTAGAATTAACGCGACGAAAACGTCTCGTCAGACCCGAAAACCACCTCAAAATATTTTTGACAATTGCAAAAGAAATGGTTAAAAAAATATTTTTAACTGAAATAATTTTTATTAGGTCTCCTCTGTAAGCACCCAAAATCTCATTGTTATCAGTTTGTTACTTCAGCAGTTATAATTGATTGAAAAAAGGCCACTGTACTTCAAACAATTGTAAGATCAACAATTTTTAAAAATTTTAAAAATCCTTCGAATGTACTAAAAGAAAAATATGGGAAAGAAGAAACAGACGTGTGAAGACCCTGGCATCGATTCCCTGTTCATAGAAATCTGAAGCATTATGAAATAAAATGTTCTCGGAAATGGCCCCGCGTTCAGGACCATCGGCTGTAAATCAACGCACATCTTCGATGACCATCCTTCAACCGAGCTCCCAGCACTTATTTCTCCGTTTCAAGAACCCCGCGCTAAAAGCCCGCTTCACCTTCCAAGAACGATATTCCCCGCCAAAAGGTCGAGCACGTGACCCGTGCAAAGTCACAATCCGCTATTGTCCGAGCAATTATGAGTTCTCACGCGCTGCATCTCGCTGCCGTCTAACATCCAACTGAAGTGTCCACGCTCGCCGTAATTATGTAAAGTGGCGGTCGCGGCTGCGCATATCCGTATCCCCATTGAGCCCGATACGCGGGCTTAATGAACTCTGTAAACCGATTTCCAATGACGTGTCCCCCCTCCAGCGCCCGGGATTTCCTAGCAATGGAGACATTACGACCGGGCAATTCCAGATCATCGTGGAAGCAACGACTTATCGCCCTCTGCGCGCCTCGAGCTGTGATGCCAGATCGGGGACGGGTTCCCTCGAGAATTTCCCCCACCTCGCGCACACTACGCCGGAGCTGCGTGTCCGTGAGTTGGAGTCCGAAGCGCCGAGCTCACGAACACGCTGCTCCGGCGTAGTTTGCGCGAGGTGGGGGAAATTCTCGAGGGAACCCGTCCCCGATCTGGCATCACAGGCCTCGAGCCGAACCGGGCCCTATTGGAAAGGATTCGCGCGGTGACGCGCAAACGTGACACCTAGCTGTCGCGAGTAAAAGCGTGGTGGGGAACCGGTCGAGGAGCCAGTTACTCGCTGGCCTCTACGGAGTCCGTTATTCCGCTGAGTGCACGCAGTTCAGCTTCGAGCGTCAACCGGACGGTGTCTTATTCGTGACCGAGCTAGCTGAAAACTAAAGATTAAAGACTGAGAGACCTGTGGATCAGCAGAATGTTTATCAAACCGGTGAGTGCGGGGAAGTTTTTCATTTGGGGCTCGATGGTATTCGGAGGAGTGTTGCATGGTGGAGTTTGGAATGGTGATATATCGATGACACTCGAGTGTTATAATTATAGAGTGTTTAATAGTTTAATAACACCTAACAATGCGAGTGACTAGGGTGTCGTTGTCGCAGTAATTGAATATGTACACTGATTTAGAATTATTTTTCTATGATGGCGCAGGAGATGATTCTTGGAGATTGTATGTTATTGAGATTAGGAAAGGGGAGATAAAAACATCATCAACAGTCTGTACTCGAAGTAGAACGAAAGTGGAATAGCTCTCGTGGTGTGTTTGTAGTACACTGTAAAGTCACGTGGTGAAGTATTCTCAAATTGTCATCAATGAAAGTTCCTTTTCTGAAAACAGAATTAGTCGTCTGAATGTTGAATAGTTTATACGAGCACAGTGTTCTCGATTAGCAAAGATTCCATGCACCAAATGACCCCTGGTTTTCCCAGCACTTGGGAACTTGAACCACGATAAGTTATCGCTTGTGTATGCGTCTTCGCGAATTCCTTCTTCGCGAAGGCCCCGTGCTTTTTGCCTCCATTTTATTATCAGCTTCCCAGCGCCACTTCCTCTTTTAATCTCGTCTTTAATCGACAACACAATTTACGGTGCTTGTAACGCTCTTTTGCGAAGTGCAGCCGATCTTCACACGCAGAATTGCCAAGTGTATCCTGTTGCATTTCGTGCCAGCCTTCCACGGACCGTGAAGGACACTTTTTCGCTGATTTTATTGCAGCAACGTCCACGAGAACGATCATGCGACCAAGAACGGAATTCCCAGCGGCTGCGGAGGCAGGCTGGCATAGTTATTCGTAGATCGTGCTGTCACGTCCAGGTGTTCCGTCCTTTGACATATTTACGCACCGCGAATTCGATGACATTTTTTTTACAAAACTATATCGTAATGTGATGATGATATTAAGTGATACTTTTATGTACTTCAAATTTAGATCTGACGTTTTATTAAAAGTTTGATGACCGCTTCACGATTTAGGGGTATTATTTCCCGTGAGTCTAAGAACTCAATTTTAGTTCATATTTATCACCGATGAAAATATACCATTCTAAGATTTCTATTCAATTTACAATCTTCTGTTTTGATGGTTTTCAAAAACCAATGAATACTTTGGAATTTTGGGAAAGATTTGTGGCGGATTTATATATGGGCTAAGTGGGCTGCAGTCTAGTCTATGTTTTTGCCTGTAACTTTGTACTTTTTCATCAGCAATAGTAGCATAGATTTCCGCTCTAAAATAAAATGTCCATCTGTTTTCCCTAAAAGCGAAAGTAAAGGGTGATTTTTAAACACAGAGGTTTGAGGCAACTTTAAAAACAATTGACAACGCGTGAGTTGTCATATTGAATTAATGTTAAAATTCTCTCAACTCTTTTTAATTAAAATATTTGATGATACTTCACGGAAAGGGCGGCGGATAAATTTGAAACTTTAGTAAGAGAGGACTTTCTTCTTAAAATTGTCACGGCACCAGTAGCCTTTGGCCATGCATACTCCGTGCTCGTAGCAATATTTTCGTTGCGCTGTGATTTTCATTGCGTCAGGCTACTTTGCATCGCTGAGAACGCTCGTCCTTCGAAGAGGACGTTCATCCTTGGAAGAGGACGTCCGTCCTGTTGATCACTCGACATTGACCTGTTACCTGAGTAGTTTCTCGATGAGAAACCTCTCTAGAGTATTGAAAATTCAACGTTTAATAATCATTGCGCGAGAATTAATTCATTACGCCCACAGTAAGTGGGATGTTTAATCCAGAGCATTATTTACTTCTTTTGTACGACTTAAGTTTGCAAATTTTCGTGATGAATCAATACATCTCGTCCGACCCAAAGGAATTGCCGAATGACGAGTTAACTTGTCTTCTCCAGTTAACAGGTTAACACTGTTTTCCTGTACAGTCACGCGAGAACGGCCACGTCTGATTACGCATCTTGTGTACGTGTTTCATTTACTGATCTGAACACGTACCTGAAGGAGGAATTCACTTGTCATTCGCTGGTCGTTCTTGTTGGCATTGAGGGAGTTTTTCGGCGCGATGTCGCGGATGCTAGTCGTCGCGAGATTACGCGAAATCTGCTGACGTAGGTTTAAAAGAGGAGGTTTAGAAGAATATTTTGTTCGGTTGGTTATTCTGGCTTGTAAAAGTACCTATATGCAATTTGGTGGGATATTATTTCGAGATTGATATAAATTATAATGATACAAATAGTAATTTTCGTTTCGCAGAAGTATTACTTAATATTTCTTCTAAATCAAGAACAGTTTTGTTATCTTGCTGCATAAGCTTCATCAAATTTTCTGCTTGTAATATAAAAATTAGATCTCATTTCATATGAAAAATATTCTAAAGTAGAATTTTCTAGAGCAGAAAATTATTCGTTATACTCGAATAACTTCATTTTATTCGAAATTTTTATTCGAAGAATGCTCAACTCTGTGCGCAGGGTAAACACGTGGACTACTTACTCAAAGATCACTATTGGTGATTTCTACATAGGTATTGCGAGGGTGTGGGAATAGGAGCTAGGATTGGTTACTGAGTAAGGGTGGAAGGGTACTGTTTTTGGAGATACGGTAAATCCTCGTTATGAACCCGACGAATGGGGCTGACAGCAGGCTCGTAGCACGTTGTGGACACTATTAGGCTGGGGGCACACGAGCGTTTTTTTCGACGGACGTCAATTTTGGCGGACGTGTGTATACACCGCACACTAGCGTAAGTCTAATATACTGCAATGTATTGTCGTAACGTCCGTAAAAAAAAACGCTCGTGTGCCCCCAGCCTTACGTGCGGCCAATGGCGCGAGTGAGAAAACACAAGAGCGAGCGAGAGGAAACGAAAGAGCCTCTCGCTCGTTCCCGGGTTCCCCCACTCTCGTCCGAAGGATTCCAAGAAATGGTGGGAATAGTCGCCGGGTTTTAAACGCGTGGTAGAAACGGGCTCATTACGAGGATTTACTGTAGTTCAGTTTTGTGTATGTCGGAGGTAGTTTATGCTTTGGAAGCGGGTCTTGAGAACCACGGCCTAGTCCACTTGTTTACGGCTAAGACACGTACGCCTGGAAGGGACTAAAAGTCTGGGCACACTTATTAGTTCCGTGACGGCACAGTACCGGCGTGCCAGTGGTAATAAGAAGAGGGGCGTAGAGGATCTCTTCTTCTCACCTCTGGCACTGTGTCGTCACGGAACTAATAAGTGTGTTCAGACCTTAAGGGGGGAGCCTGGTGTAGCGGGACGAAGAAACCGATTTTTTTTTGTATAAATCAATAGTTAAACATCACGATAATATGCTCCCAAAGCCGCAAAACGAAAACGTAAAATTAAAGCGGATATTACCGGTTTTGCTACGGTGCACCAGGTTACCAGAAAACTTGAAATGCGTTTTTCTCGAAACGACACTTTTACAATCTGCGGGCAATGTAACTCGAAAAATATTCAACCAATCGACTTGACCTTGTGCACGGATATTTGTACCTAAACATTTTCTTCACAGACCTTAGTTATTGGCATAATGATATTGTTTAAATAAATAACTTTTTTTTACACATTTAAGGCAAAATTTCATTGGGAAAAGTGAACTTTTTTCACGAGGCCGCCATTTCTTCAATTTTGCATCTTTCAAGTTATGAATTTATACGATTTGTGCGTGCACTCATAAACTAAGTAAACAAAAAATGTTCGATTTTGGTTTTAGAAAAATACAGTAGACGCTACGTTGCCCGCAGTGGACCAATTGCGTCGCCAACAGACTGCGCATAAGTCCGTATAACTCTGTTATTTGCTGCTCTTTTTTAATAATTTTTTTTTATCTACCCTAATTTGATAATACAATATCTTGAAAGTTTCAGAAAGATTGATTAAATACTTTCTTTAAAAGAAATTCCCGAAAAATGTCTCGAGCCCATGAAAGTAGGTGATCTTTAGGAATTAATTAAAGGAAAATTACTACATATAGTTTAATGGCACTTTTTGCATTGAATTAAGGATGTCTTAAACTATAGAAATATATATTTTGTTTTATAATTAATCATTGCAGACGGCACTGAGGAGTCGTTAAATTCGAGGCGTCAAAAAATTCATCCAAATCGGTGGAGCCTTTAGCACCTAAACCATTGGTCTGAAATAAAAAACCAATGCCATATTATTAAGGGACATGAAACTCGGTCGTAGACGGATCAGAAAAAATGGCAAAAAATTACATTTTTTCAGAAAATAACGACATTTGAATTTTGAAATCACTTCCCTATATTTTTCGCTCTTTCAACTCCTCATAAAAAATGGTAAATTTTCAATTTTTTTAATTTTACTGATTTCTCCACGAGCCAGAAGTATATTCCTCAAAATAAAAAAGTTTCAGTCGAATCGGATAATAACTCTCCGAGATACAGGTTCCACCGATTTTAACAACACTGTTTCGAGAAAAGCTTTGCGCGAGTGCCGAGTTGCCAGATAAGTATTGCCCATGCATTTGCCGCTACTCAAATGCCTGTAACTTCGGAAATTTTAAGAATTTCAAAAAATCCTTTAAACACGTATTCCTAAAAGGTTTAATTAATTTTTCGTTCCAATAAATTCCAGCAAACGAAATATCAGATGTGAAGAAAATTCTGTACAATAAAGATTTAATTACATTGCACAATAGAAGCAGCTTTTAGAATCTTGGATATTCTTCTTGAACAACCAGGTTATTTAATCAAACTCTCCATTCGTTATTTCGAGCGAGGTAATTAGGTCGAATATTTCTCTATGAAAGATCGCAATTTCGAAAAGAAAATATTAAATATTTAGCGTAAAAGGAAATTCTCGATTAAATGCCAGGCTAAATACAAGAACCTGGAAACTTTTCCAGGAAATCGAAGTCTGAGCAGTTTTAAAATTGCCATTATTGGAGTACGTTTCATAAGATTTCCTCAAAGGGGTGTGGAATTAAGCCTGCAGATAAATGAAGCGTTGTCAAACGAGGAACTAGAAAGTTGCATACGAAATTACGTAAAAACGGTCTCCTTATTTGCATAAGGGGAAATTGAAGCGTTTGAATAATGAAGCCAGTTTCTCACGTGTCGAGGCGTCCTGTCAGGTATATACAAACGCTTAGGCGTGGTGTTGTTTTCTCCTTCTTTCGTCACACTGGGCCCGTCATTCGTTAATTTCAAGCAAGAAAGCCGGACGCTATGATGTCACGGTTTCTTCGTTGCTTTCACTTCCCCTGGCACTCGACTCCTCTTCCCCCGAATCATGATCTTTTCACCAATTTCACGATTACGATTTCTTCCATGGAAACCACATGGAAACTTAACACACATTTTAATCTCTTTTTGCAAATTATGAATAGGAGGAGTCGAGTCAACTCTTGAATCACTAAAACTATCAACTCCCTTCGAAATAAACATAAATATTTAATAACAAATAGGTACGACGCCAGACAGTAAAATCCACAGAATAATTAGAAAGTTTAAACAGGCAAATAATTATTTTATATCCTTTAAAAATGAAAGTAGTTTCACACAAAAAACAGTTAAATATTAATTTCGTGGTTTCCTAATTATTATTTATTTTGTAAACGGGGAAAAGGATTCCCCTTAGTGTACAAAAGTAAGCACAGATTAAAACAGATGTCGCTGGGCACAAAAAGCCAAAAAATGCAAGAAAAAGAATTAAGCTAAATTTCACAATATATTATTTAACGTACTCCCGCCCGCTACTGCTGGGACCCGAAGGAGAAAGAGGAGGGAAAAAGATATGACTATAGTTCGTTGGGCAATATAAGCGATAAGCCTGAAACGCCATCCTGCTTAAAACACAGGAAAAAACAATATACAATACAATACGGGTGCTCCTGCGACGAATTATCTGATTAAACAGAACCAGTGGAAGGTCACCTCGCGGTAAACAGAGCGTGTCTCCTACACGAAGCTCTTCCTGAATAAAAATATCAGGGATAAGGATGGCGTGCGTGCGGCGATGTGTTTGTCGACATCACGTTGACCTCATGTACAGTGTGATCTCGAAGCTCGCATGATTCACTTTTAGAGGTCACGGCTATCCCGGTCAGCGAAAAATGGAGCGAGCTGCGAAACCTCGAGTGCAGAGCGGAGCCAGCCAGTATCCAGCATTGCTTTCGCCCCTCTGTCTCTGCTTTCTCCGTTCGTCGATGAGAAAGTCCATTCCGCGGAACATTTTAACCGGCTGCTTATCCACCATCGGGAGAAACGATCGATGCGCTATCGATGGAACGTTTTCTCGGTGTCAACTTTTGAAATTCAATATTGAAACGTGGCGATTGAACCGCGCGTATCTTGTTGACAGTGATGCTCTGAATTCGATTACGTTTCTCTTGCGACAACTGGTGTATGGGTTTAACCATTTTTTTTTTTGTGGAAGTTATAGCTCTGCGTGGATAAAATAAATCGTTTCGTGTTTACAAAACTTTTCATTCATGAAATCTGGTTTTGGTGACACATCTGGGAATTTCTGGTGTGGTATGGTTGCAAGAGGAAGGGAGTAAACAAAGGATTGCTTTATGAAGGAGGCTATTATTTATGTTGAAAAATGGAGTAAATGTGTTTATATGAATTGAGTGAGCGAATTATTTTCACTTGATTATATTGGAAAATAAGCGTAGGGAAGATTACTTATTGATTTCTCTTTGAACATACTTATATTAGATTTCTTCTTCTTTATTTCTCATTATTACAATTTTTTATTTCCCATATGTCATGTTTGAGAAATTTTGCGTTAAAAAATCTGTTCGGTAATATTTATCAAGTGATTTGCTTATGTAGGTATCAGTGTAATTTGCATGCAAAATTTGTACCTATTTTTTTCACGTTCGTAAGAGATTTTTAATTAAAAAATTTCGCATTCTGGATTGGTACCTAATGGTTTTGCGTGGCAGATTGAACTACCTGCTCACAGAATTTTGCAATACTGTGTTCTTAGTCTGCGGACATTTACGAAAGGTGAAATTTACGTTTGCGTAAGTCGCGCACGCACTCCATTACGGTTTACGTGCGTTCGGTCACGCACAATGCTTGGTTTATTCCACGATGAGCCTACTTTTCTGAAGAATTCGCGATTCTTCATATTTTCACAGAAATGTGAAAATTGCAAGATTCAGCGAGTGAAATACTAGAAAGTGGCCAACCATTGACGGTTAAGCCTTATTTGCAAATAACTGAAAAATTGGCAAACAAAAATTTCTTTTTTCTTCGGACTAAACATCCTCTAGACAAATAAAGTAAAATTTATTAGAATTCTTCAATAAATTTGCAACGATTTTCACAATTATTCCACACAGAGTAGGTGCCCTACTACTGTATGGAACAGTGTATTTTGAGTCATAGAATTTCCCAAAAACCACATACACCCAGAACTAGAAACACCGGGGTGAATTTAAACACTACTTTTTGGCATTGAAAAGATTTTTTAATTTAAAAATCTTTGTGTGCATCTTAAAATACGTACTTTAATCTAACAATTGTGTAAATTTAATTCGAAAAGTAAGAAGATCGAATATGTAATTGCGTTTTTCTCAAAATAGTATTTATCAAAAACGGTAACCAATATTTCTCGGGAACTAGTGGACCGATTCAGTTGAAATTTGGAACAAAAGTTTTTGATAGAATCATCTAGTTTTTTTCGTAGGATTTTTCTTAAACGTCATAGTTCCGTTTTCATAAACTAAAAAAAGGACGATTTTTTTATTCTAAATCACACATCTGTATTCAATCATTTTGTGAAAAATGAATATTTTTAAAATCGCTGCAATAAAAACTACTCAAAACCTTTTATGTACTCTAAGAGAATTTTTCTTATTTCATATATAAACTGCCGAAGATATTTTAATTACCGTTAGCTTTTCTTAAAAAAAAGACTGCCTAAAGAAAATTGTTATTACATATATAACCTTTTAAGTTTTCGCATTAAATTTACACAATTGTTCCATACGTATTTTAATGTGCACATAAGGATTCTTAAATTGAAAAACATTTTCAATGGAAAAAAAATTGTCACAGTTCACCCTGGTTTTTCTAGCCCCAGGTGTATGTCTAGCCCAAACAAGCCCCGGGAAGTTTCACTAAAGCAAACATTCCTCTTTAAGCCTTTTCTCTAACCAGCGAATCCTCTTTCCAGGCGATGTCGGTGTTACCAGTGCTTCTGCTGCTGAGCAGCGCGTCAGCGCAGTGCATGACGGGCAACGACAGCCCGCCGATGATGAACCCTGGCTCGAAGAAGGCGTTGACCGACGCTAGGTTCGGCTTCGCCCTGGAGAGCCTGAAGAAGACCACGCAGATCGAGGCGCGCGACAACATTTTCTACAGTCCGCACAGCATCCACCAGGCGCTGAGCTTGGCGTACTACGGCTCCCGAGGCACCACCGACGAGGCCCTGAGGAAAGCCTTGCACATACCGAACGACCTGTCCAAGGTCGACGTGCAACGATACTACGCGTTCGAGAACTCCCTCAAGCCAGAGTCCCAGGTGAGCAGGCATTATGGTTGCATCACTGGCGAGTAATCCAAGGCTAGATGTATGACGAACATCGAACCGGATGTCAAATTGTTTAAACGCTTGCGTGGGTCTAACGAGCTCCGCGTGATCCTTGACACCCGGTTCTCTGGTCCTTGATAGATGGACTTGATTAGACGTGACTTGAGGTTGAATTTTAAATTTGGGGGGGGGCAGAGATTGACTTGATATGTATGTAATTGAGGGGCCCAGTCGAAAACAGGCACATGCCACTGTTTTATGTTGATGGCGTATTCAAATTTATAGCCAAAATGGTTGGAAGCACGAGAAAATTATATATACAGTAAATGTAGAAAATTGAATGCTCTTTTAATATTATTTGAACAAATTTTCGATAGGGCTTACCATTTTTGAGAAATTCTTCAAATTCAAACTATTGATGAATTCGAAACTTTAAGGCCTGGTCGGCACCCTTTCCTGTTGCCCGATTGCAATAATCTTTTTCAGGGACTATTTATTTTAAAAATGGAACCATTCTAGTGAGCTCGAGTTCGCCGAGTGGAAACGTTTTTGAGAGGCAGGGAGATAAATATTGATACTTTTTGCAGGCTAACGCGACTGACTATGAGTACAATTCGGCGAACCGATTGTGGATATCGGACCAGAAGAGAGTGAGAGCGTGTATGTTGGACATCTTTTTCGACCAGCTGGAGAAGACCGATTTCCATACTAATCCGGCTGCCGTCCGTGAACGAATCAATGGGTGGGTTAGTAACATGACCAAGGGACACATCCGTGACCTGCTGCCTGATGGCAGTATCGATGAGAATACCGATTTGGTATTGGCGAACGCGGTTTACTTCAAAGGCCTCTGGCAAAGTCGCTTCGACCCTGCAAATTCGAAGAAGGATTTATTCTACAGTTCTGGGTCCCAGAATTCTATGGTCACTTTCATGAAGCAGAAGGGGACGTTTAATCACCGTAAGTACAATTGCGATTATAAATGGATATTTTGTTAATGAATTTAATTGCTTCTTTGAAGTTAGAGCTTCTGCTCTTGTTTGGAATGATTCCCATGAGTGCTAGTAAGGCTGTTTAACTTGGAAATCTTTTCGTGTTCCACTGGAAGTAAAACGTAGTATAGCTGCTGCTACCATTTTAAAGGAGTCTAATGAAAGTAGGAAGTGCGATAATGCTACGAGAGATAATAAACGTGGTGGATAATACAAGGGAACTTTAAATAATTATTGCTGAGTAATTTGAATAGATTAAAGAAACAGGTTCCAAATTCTTATTAGTTTTTATAAAGCTTATGGCGAATGTAGGTGCTGAAGGTTTATGGGGTTTTTAATGTAACAATTGTGTTATAATTCGAAAACTAATTGTAAGAAGATTGAATATGTAATAGCAATTTCCGTTAAGCAGTTTTCCTGAACAGCTTCCGCGGTAACCACAATATCTCCGATACTTATTATCCGAAACAAAATGAGTTTCTCTTAAAATACATAAAAGAATCTCTTACAATTGGTTGTTGTCGTAGCCGATTTGAAAAATATCAACTTTTCGCAAAATGGCGGTCATTTGAATACAGATGTGTGATTTTACAGTAAAACATCATGTTTTTTTAATTGTTAAAAAATGCCACGACAAAAACTATATAATTCTATCAAAAACCTCTGTTCCAAATTTCAACTGAATCGCCCCAGTAGTTCTCGAGGAATATTTAAAATACCATTTTGAGAAAAACGCTTTTACACATTCAATCTTCTTACTTTTCGAATTAAATGTACACAATTGTTACACTAAAGTTTGTATTTTAAGATCCATATAAAGATTTTTAACCCTTCATTGTCACACTGAGTCCAATAGACCTCCTTTGTAATTTCGGAGCTTGACCGGTAAGTTCCTGGCTTCCGTTTCCAATTTTTTCATTTCTTACTCAAACGCGACTATTCCATATTCTACAAAGTTCAAAGTGTGTATTATAATTTTTGAGGACCGATTGGTTCATACGGTAACTCAGTATGATCACCGCGGAACTTTACAGAAGTGTGACCACGAAGGGTAAAATTAAAAAAATATTTTCAACGAAAAAAAAAATTGTCGAAGCCCATCCTGGTGTTTCTAGTCCTAGGAATATGTTGCCCCTTAAATATCGAAACAATATTTCGCCATGTCTTGCGTCACTCACAAGGAGAGTAGTCCTCGGTGTCCGCATCCGATTGCTATGAATTTTGGATATATTTTAGGGGACCGAAAGATAAGATATACGTGTTTTTTTTATAGCGGCCCGTTTTCATATTTAGGGAATGAAACCACCCCTCAAAGTTATATGATTTTCAGGTGTTCGTCTCAGATCGCTTTGGATTTCGATATGTTTTAGAGGACAGAAAAATAAGAAACAGGTCTTTGTTTATTTTGGCCTGTTTGCATGTTTATAGAGTGAAACCACCCCTCAAATTTACAAAATTTTCAAGTGTTCGACTCCAATTGCTTTGGTTTTTGGATATGTTTTAGGAGACAGAAAAATAAGAAGCAGGTGTCCTTTTATTTTGGCCTGTTTGCATGTTCAGGGGGTGAAACCACACCACAACTTTCATGAGAATAGGCGATGCCATCCTCCGATTGCTTTGGTTTTTGGCCAAAGCAATCGGAGACGAACAGCTGAAAATCTTATAACTTTGAGGAGTGGTTTCACCTCCTAAATATGAAAACGGGCCGCTATAAAAAAACACTTATTATCTTACCTATATATATAGGGGTGGTTTCACCTCTTAAATATGAAAACGGGCCGCTATAAAAAAAACACTTATTATCTTACCTACACATCTATCTATCTATCTATCTTCTATTTTCTATATAAATAAAAATGTAAATGTTCAAAATCTGTTTGTTCAAAATCTTAAATCTCCGAAAGTTCTTCACCGATTGCTTTGAAATTTTGACACAACGTTGCAGTCGAATACGCGCGTGTTTTTATATACGTACTGTTATATAGATGTCACACCTGTGACAGTTAAAAACATATCCAAAATTCAAAGCAATCGGGGGCAGACACCTGGTATACTCTCCTTGTCAGTCTGTCAACCTCCAAGTAAACAACCTCAGCTATTCGCAACCTTGAAGAGCACCATTTCTTCTGTTCCACAGTGATCTCCGAGATGCTCGGCGCGCACATCCTCGAGCTGCCCTACAAGGGCGAGCAAATCTCCATGTTCGTCCTGCTGCCGCCATTCGCTTCCGCGAGATCCGTCGACGAGGGTGATCGAGCGCCCGGCGACCGCGACGGTGTGCGCCAGCTGATCGACCGTATCTCCACTGACGAAGGGTCCGCGGAGCTGCGCGAGATCCTCGACTACGGTGTGCCCCCGCGCGAGGTGGAGGTGTTCCTACCGCGCTTCGAGATCGAGAAGGAGCTTCCGTTGGGCGCGCTGCTGCACGCCCTCGGCGCCGGCGAGCTGATGATGGCCAACGCGGCTGACCTGCGCGGCTTCGTCGAGGACGGCGAGCCGTCGCCGCACCTCGGAGACGCCGTCCACCGTGCGCGCATCGAGGTCACCGAGGAAGGCACCACGGCGGCCGCTGCGACCGCGCTCTTCACCTTCCGCTCCGGCAGGCCGCTGCAGCCCGCAATCTTCAAGGCCAACCACCCCTTCGTTTACTTCATCTACGACAAACCGATGCGCACGGTCATGTTCGCCGGGGTCTACCGCGCGCCCAATCCTCCGCAGAGCACGCCCGCTTGAGGCTGGCTCCGCGGACCATCGTGTACCTCCTGTCGTCGTTTCCTTGCGTTTCTTAAGTCTGTACAAGAGAGGATGAGCAAGCTTCTCGCATAAGCGTGCGTGGCTCTTGACGTTGTCGGGAGGTTTGTGGTCGATCAGTGGACTGCAGATGCTGGCTGGTTTGTAAGTAGTTCGGTAAGCTTGGGTGTGGAGGTACTTTGGTGGTTCGTTTGTGGGGCGGAGTGTGGAATTTATTGAACTCGATGCGAATTTGTCTGAATGCAGTTTAGAGGTTTGTTGATGTATGTTAGGAAGACAGGATCTTCAGTTTTGTGTGTTGATGTTTCTAGCAGAGTTAGAAATGTCTGAAGAGATTCGTGGTGGTGTATTTTTGTGTATGCGTGTGATCGCTTGCTTCGTCGATGGGGGATTGTTTGTACCTTGTAAGAAAGTGCGTTTATGCCGGTTTGGATAATTAAAGGTTACTCAGTTAACGATCTGTAACAGGGAAACAAGGCAAATTGGTTGTTTAGAGTTCATTAGTTACGTTGGAGCGAAGAAAATGGGCATTCTGTCTTATTTTAGAGGACTTGCACGTGTGCGATTAATGTCAGACTCTGATTTAATGGAGAAAGGTAGATTTGTTACTAAAACGCATAATTTATCCTTTTTGAACAACGAAACTGCTTTCCACTTTGTTATATTCTACAAAATTGTGTGTTTCCGGTTCGTACTTATGATTGGCGTGTGTACGGTTGTTAATTAAAATTAGAAATTATTTTGTTTGTGAGTGTTTGTATTTCAGCATGGTTCTTCATTTTTAATTATTCATGCACCATTACGCTTGACGAAATTGAGATACGAATCGTTATTGCACGCGTGTGCGAAATAATAGTGTTTAGGCGGGGACTTATTTATTTTTTATGAGAGAATTAAAGAAACTTATATCGTGTACATTATGAAAATAAAAATAAATAATGACTAATACAATAGAAAACAAAGGAATTGTTTTTAGACTTAAACTTAGACTTAAGCTTATATCGGGTAGACATTGGAAATCGCGCTGTATTTAATGTCTGTATTTAATTTCAATTCTAACCACTAGTAGCGTGCTGACTTGTTCTAGTCTGAATCGACAATGTTGCATACGGTACGCAAATTAAATAAAGAGACCTTTTAGAAATCTCTGTAGGTTCCAAAATTAAAAAAAAAAATTATCTGGAAATGTTCTACGTTCCAATAGCAAAAACATAGAATTTGATTTTTGGCATTTACAGTGTTTTCCACAAGGACTCGTCAAATATTTGCTCTTAGGGCCTCCTAGCATAGTGACAAAAATCTACAATAAAAATTAGGTGCATCTCTCACAAACGAAGTATAGAATGGACCTTAAATCCAACGTAAATTTTTCTCTTATCGAGTCAGATTGGAATTTGATCGCAAACCTACTAAGTAGCGATTAAAATTGAAACTAAATTTTCATTTACAACACGTATCGATTTATAAAATAAATAAAAATTTGTTAGAAAATTTCGATTGCGAACAAATGTCGCTTGGTTTCGAGATTAAACCGCGCTTGCTTCATCAAGAAAACAACAACATCGAAGTACGTATAAAAATACTATAATATTAATTCTTACATAATAATTACAGACGAGGTATAGAAACTCTGACCCGAAGTCCGCGAGGATCTCAACGAAATATGCGTAGCGTTTTTGAAAATAAGGCTATTTTGTGGATTTATACCTGCGCGCTCAGAGGCGCCGCTACATTTCATAGCTTCCAGCGTTGCCAATTTTTCGAATTTAGCTATAATACTTTGGGAATACGTTTGTAAGATGTTTAACTGTACAAAAATGCAAACAAAAATTGATTTCTTGAACCCATCAAACTAGGGCCGGTATTCTCAGTCGCTACTTATTCTTAAGCAAATTCGTAAGCATGCGGCATGTTTGAGGATGGAATAGAGATTGACGAAGATAGATGATCGCAGCCAATCGGCTCGTATTACTTGTCACGTAATTAATAATTGTATTACAATGTTACTTGTGATACGATTAGTAATTATACTTCAAATAATACAGATTGCCCAGGTCTCACCACGTGGAGGCGCTGCGAGTGGAGACCCGCCCTAACCGCGGCCCATCCACCCTCCTTTTATGCAAAATTTTATTTTCATTTCCATAGATCCCCCTGATGCACGGTTACAAAACGATCCTCGATCGCTCCACAACCGGGCAACAGAAGGAGTCTTTCTGTAAAAAGCTACCGCGATGAAACTAAAGCAGAATTTAAAACATTTCTTTGTTTTTTTCATTTAAAATTTGAACAATTTTCTGGTATATTTCTACCATGATAATTATTCATTAATTCGGAATGAAACAAAGAAAAAAGGGGGAATATTTCCCAATTAGTGAATAATTCAAATTTTCTACTCATTAATAGGAAATATGCCAGTGCATATTTCCTATGGCTACTTAAATACTAATAATTCCTACGGATACGAGCGCTCGTATTTAATAATTGCTACTTATATTTAGTTAAACACTGCAGTGTTTATCTTATTCCTTAAAAACTACTTAATTCTATGTGGCCAGTAAACACCTTACCTAACCATATACATATCTACTTAAATTTAAATAATGACCTGCCTAATAAAAATCTGAAATTGTCATGTGTTTCTTACTTCCCTCGATGGACCCACGATGTTACCTGAAACATTTTTAAAAGTATTAATAAAAATTCCTTGAGGTTTCGTTTCTCAAGGATGATGAACCTGAAATCCTATTATTGCAATATTCTTCACACATAATACTCTGCAACAGAAATTTTCTCAATGGATTAGTACCTACATCCTTTCTCGATTAAGTAATGTAATTTCAACAGATATAGTCTTTTCATTGAATCGCTGTTGCCCAAATATTGAAATATCACATTTGAAGCTACAGTTTAAAACTCAATATGGAATATCGATTCGGTAATAAAATGAAAGAAGGAAAAGATTAAAAAATACTGCTTCATTATCAGCAGACAAAGTAGGCAATCAAACTTTAGCAATACTTTAGCAATTCATGAAAAAGAAGCTACTAATCATATTACATTTCATTCCGAAGCAATTGATATTCATAATATTAAGCACATTTGGTGCTCTGTTACATCAACTCAATAATTTCCTTGTAGTTTCTCATAAATTAGCATCTTCAAAGTTTATGTATCAATGACTCGACAATCAATCATAATATACAATAGGTAATCAAAAACATTTATGCAAATGTTGAAGATTGGAATAATTGCACTTTACTGCACAGTAATCGAAATTACTTTCATACAGAAAGTAGCAACAACGAGCACGCGTTAATATTGAAAATTTACTATCAATATAAAGTGCCGAATTGCATTTACCTACTTTTTCAGTGCAAATTTCCTTTTAATATCATCAAATGAAGCAACAATCGCGGGTGAATTTTGATTAATGCAAAGGAATGTTGAAAATTTATAAAAATAAAAAACTACATTTCTTATCAATCTGATAGGAAATACAACGATTGACGAAATTACTATGCAAAAATCAGTAACGCTAATGAGGAATAGCTACTGCTACTTTTCAAAGACTCTAATTAGAACTTCAATTGAATGGAGGTGTGTCAGAAGTCTGCAATTTCTATTACAAATAATGAATCACACCTTTCATCGCCATTCTTTCAGTCACAGAATAAAATTTTGGAATGCTATTCCATAAAAATTGGAACTTCAAATTTAAAAATATTCTAAAAAAAATAGAAAACATTTATCTGCAAGATATGAATATACTTTTAAAACAATATTTCCAGTGACAAACACTCGATTCAAGGGTGGGGAGGTGGTGGTAGGAGAAGGAGGATGGTGCAGCCACTTAGGGCTGCTAGAAAAAATGATCAGTAGCCAGAAGGGCACCTGATCATTGTCCACTCATTAATGCAAAAAAACCGTGAGTGGACCGTTTCTTTCTTTCGCAACGCTAACTCACTACAGACTAAAATCAACTCCCGAGCATAGTCACTAGGACTTTGGACTACCCGCAGCACTAATTTCTCAAACAAATTCAAAATTCCCGGATGGTGCTTCATTACTGAAAATTCTACTATACTCAATACAAATCCCGAATAGCAAACGAAAAAGTTACCGAGAACCACCACGTCGGTGGTTTCATTTTTCGCAACACTAATAAAAATTCAGTGCACCTGTGTCTCGTAATACGCAACTCTAACTTTAATTCGTTGCAGCCTTCCTGAAGGCTGTGTAGAGTCCCATGTGCAGCAGATCCAGCTGCTCGGGACTCTTTTTTCCCAGGAACATGTCTCTGAACATGTCCCAGGATAGTTTTGGGGCATTGGGGGCTGGGGGTCGCAACTCTAATTACAAACGCGATCAGTCATCATCGCAACACTAACTCAAAAAAATATTAAAATCAAACTAGGACGAGTTATTAAAAAAACGCGATCAGTCGCATCGCAACTCTAATAAAAAGAATACCACGAATCAAAAGTAATGCAATGAATCAAACTCTAGTAAGTCCAATTAAAAATACAAGAATAATCTGAAAAACAATCGCGATTTTTTTTTCGAAACACTACAAGCAACCACGATCGATATTTATTCGCAACGCTATGCTAGAACCAGACGCGGGGAATGCTTGATTCGCAACGCTAATTCAAACCGTGATCAACATTTAGTCGCAACACTAACTGGCCCCGTAATCTTCTTCGCAACTCTAATTGAAAACGCGGTGGGCTCAATTTCAGGGGAGGGGGTATCGATTAGGGTGGATCGAAATATAGGGGCAAAATATTTTTTTATTATTCATGACTTCTAATAGTGGGCAAAAGTTGCCTTTTATAATGGTATTTAAGCTACCAAAGGTTGAACGTGATCAACAAATTTTTTCAAGTGCCGCAAGCCTTTCAAAAATTAATATTTCAGTAAATATTAATATTTGAAGGGCTTGCGACACCTGAAAAAATTTGATGATCACGTTCCAACTTTGGCAGCTTAAATTCCATTATAAAAGGGAACTTTTGCCCACTATTAGAAGTCATGAATAATAAAAAACATATTTTACCTTTATATTTCGTTCCACCCTTGCTCGATGGGTCAGCCTATGGCCAACCAAACTACTACTACTACTACTACAACTACCGGCGAGCATAATGACAATATAATACGTAAGAATGACCCTGCACCCGAGGATGCAGGGCCATTCTTGGTAGCCCACATGATGTGGCCTTTTCTCTGGCCGGGCTATCTTCGGCTCTTTGGCCACTTCTTGCTTCGGGCGGTCCGCCCTTCTGAAAATGAATAGCGTGCCCAAGCCCGTCCTGCCGACCGCGACCAGCGACAATGTGCAATGTCCCACTGGCGTCAAAAAGTCGACATAGCGAGGCTAGAAGCGAGGGCATACCCCACTCGCACTAGTCTGGCCGTCGACTTTTCTCACAAATTTCCTGAAAGCAGGTCATCGCGCGGGGGAACATGCGATCAGAGAATACGACGACCTGCCCCGGCCCTACCTACTTATATTTAAGTCACACATTCGTACCAGAAGGTAAGTTACTTATCCTACACAAAACCTATATTTAAAAAATATCAAAACAGTCTCTCAAACACAATCATCAGTCAACCCACTCCACGATTCTCAAGCATCACCGCCCGGGTGCAAAGCCTACACTAGAGAGACCGTCCCGGGACGACTCCGTCACCCGAGCTTGGCCACAATCACACTCTAATAAGTACGTACCAGTTTTCACTGAAATCGGCTGGCAAAGGCAGTGACCATTGCGTATAAGTATGATTTACATAGCAATTAATTATTTTCAATTTCAAAAAATGTATTACTTGATAATGTGCATTGTACGTATTAGGTACATACATCAAGCGTTATTACTTTACTTTCTCGTTTGATTGTACGAGATTGATTAACTTTCATATTCCAAGATTATTTACTAGAATGATCATCGTTTGCAACAAGGAATATGATACATTGGTATCGTTATTGCAATGAATAATAATATAATGTTATAGTTTCGTTAACATGGTCTTTGATAAAAATCTTTCACCGACGCAAATTCCACCGCCTAACCACACAAACACACACAGGTGGAAAATGCGGCGTGCACGATACACTAACGCAATGCCAGCCGCCGACATGTAATTATTTAGTAAAGAAAGTCATCGTGCCCCATTGCCTTCACCCACCCAAGTAACGCATGGGCACGTGGATGAGTTAAAAGGCAATGGGTACGGAAAGATATCCTGAAAATCCTCAACTAGAAAATATGATTAGTCTGTATAGTGTCTAGCACGCTAGTATTCTTTCATTTTACATTATAAAGCAAAATTACTAGACTTTCAACTTGTCAATAGTTTCAAGTTTGATAAATAAGAAAGGACTCTACTTTAGATCAAGAAAAAGGACTCTACTCGACATTCAATTAGTGAGAAAAAAGACTATAAAATTGAATTATTTAAGAAAATGACTCTAAAACATGAAGAATTTAATTTAAGAATTTAAAACGGGCGATTCCATCGTCAAAGTAAATTTCATATAGGTAATAAGAATGTATGTTCTCATGCTAATTACTTTGAATCTGAAATTTGCCCACCCTCAATTGTCTTCTTGCACATGGAAATTAATTATTCTTTGTGTACGCAAACGAGTGACCTTTATAAGAAAGGAATTACACTTGTATGTCTATTATCATCATTTAGACATCAAGTTACTTTTGAACACGTAAATAGTATCAGAAAAATAAAAGAAATTCAAGTCATTATAATCGTCGCAATGACGGAATCGGAGGGCATCCGATTTTTCGACTACATATTAAATAAAAATGATCGTAGCTGTGGAGTCTGAGAGTATCAGACTTCTTCGCTACATAAAAATTAGCATTCAGCCGTATTGATATTCATATCAAATATCAATACCTTCTGAGCTGCTATGCATCTTTAGGTGCATTATTTAATAAATATCTACATCAATGTATGATCAATGATAAACATTCGCGTGAGGAAACGTTTATCTTGGAAATTATGATTATAATTTGATTCTATTGAAAAGGCGCGGTGCACAAGAAGACCCTAGCCCTCGTCTAAGAAATATATACACAGACAAAATGTTACAATTCACGGGCATGGTTACCATACCCGCGGTCATTATGCTCGCCAAAGTATACAACCGGTCACTCGTGTCGATTTGAACCAAACGTCCTACGACATGACTGAGTGACCAGAGGAACCATAATGCATGCGCACTCACATTTCGCTGTGCCCCGGTGACGAAGGCGCCAACACCTCTGTAACTGCTCATGGGAAGTCATCAAACTGCTAGAAAAAGTCATCAGGTTGCTCAGCTGCCCCTAGACTGTAACGAAGGAACAGAACACGATTATAATTTCTTTCTAAACTTACGATTGTTCGAACTCTAATAAAGAACCACGAAACAATTCAAAACTAACGAAATTTTTTATCATTCAGACATTTTAGGAAAGATATTAAAAAATTAAATATTAAAAAATAAAATTAACAAATTTTTTTTCTTAAAATGTCTAAATTATAAAAAGTTTCGTTAGTTTTGAATTTCTTGGTGATTCTATTCTAGAAATTAATTATCTTTTAATTTTTTAATTTTTTGTTTCTGGAATTTTTAAGAATGAACTCTACTTTAAAGGAATTAAATGAAATACATAGATACTTACATCTTTCCAATAATATTCTGCGCACAAATCTCCTCTTCAGCTGACGCACTGACTCTAATTTCCGATAACGAGTTTCGCTTTCAAAAGTAAAAAAAATAAAGAAATAGACTATCAACGCGCCCCAAAGATCATAATTGTCGAACAAACCGCTGAATCTATTCTCGCGATTCGAAAGTCAGAGCCCCGATGCTCGCAAAAGAATATAAATTGCGTAGAAAACACTGACTCTACCCTCGCGTATCCCAAAATTGTTAACGACACTCTACTATGAGCAACTGTGCTCTTCAAAACGAAAAACTTCGTACGACATAAACACTGACTCTATTTGGCCGCATTGCACGCGGTCACAATCTCTGAAAAATAAGTAGGATAGGAGGGTGGAGTGGATGTGGTTTGATCGAGTGTTTGTCACGAGGAAATATTGTTTTTCTTGGAAGCAGCCAAGGAACTTTCTCTCCTTGTTATTTAAAATACAAGGTTTGATGCGAAAATACAGAATGCTCGCTCGATAGGAGCAGCTTTACATTTCAGTAACACGATATTATCCAGAATATACTACATCAGAAATAATTATTACATTTAAATGAACCGTAGTAGTGGCATTCCTCATTAAAGTTGTAAGCACGTTCGTGTTATTCGAATAATACTTTAAAATATATCACGATCTTTATAAATATCCAAAATTCATTGCAAGAATCAAAATTCGTTAATTATTCATGCTTGAATAGCATGTCCTCGATCAACTACGCAGTTTCTGTACATAAAGAACAAAACTTGCATCCAAAACCGAACGTAAATGCAATTACACTAGCTTCATAGAGATAGATTCTTAAAAATCATTGAAATATTGAATTCTACGTAAACGCGACCGAAATGCAATAGAATTCGATCATTCCAATATTTCCTAAACATCTACTGACGCCATTTTGAAATGTTTAAACAAATCCGACTAGAATTATTGAATTTATCATAATTCAATCTTTTCCCATTTCATCCCGATATTAACCGACTGCAAAGTTACCCATCACCCTCCCAGCCAACAATGATTCAATAAAATAACGATAAAAATACGTATACCACACGTATTGCCATCTTCTTTTTCCAAGGAATGACCAGTCGCCATCCAAGCACCGTTCAAATTAACCGCCAAGTGTCATGGCGTTGCCTGCCCTTTGGTTTGGATTCCCGCCTCAACGTCTGTAACCGAACGATGCAACAAGAGATTGAAACAAAAGCATTAAAACATTCGAAAGGCAATTAAACAAGAAATATACTTGAAATATGCCCGAAAAGGGATGTAATTGAATACCGAGACACGATATGTGTGCACTAAATGTGCAGAAATATCGATACGAAGGCAACGAAGGGAATACGCGACGAACGTCCAACGGTTTTCTCGCGATATTTAATCAATTTCGGGACGAAAGTGTATTAATGATAGCAGCAAGTGACGGTAGACAGTAAAGAAGAAGACTAATAATGAATAGAAGTAATTAGGTGACGATAGATAATGTAGGCGTACCATTTAAGTACGCAGCTATTGAAACGTCTTAATTCAACGATGTCCACAGACCGAATGACCCCCGCGCCCCGCCAATGTACCGCGGCGAGTATGGGCTTTGGTGGGGGGAGAGCAAGCAGGCCTCGCGAGAGAATACACGCGTACGTATGTCCGAAGTGTTGGAATATCGGTCGGTTATTGCACGCCGAGTGACGTATATATCGCGTCTCGTGGCCGAACCGTCTGAACAGAGGTGACTTTCAAAGCTGGGGCATCGTTCAGTCATAACAAACGTCGTTACTAGAAAAGATAAGAAAATATGTCCGCGGCCTGGAAGTCAAATACTTGGCGTGGCCAGGAAAGGTCGAGGTGTCGATGAATGATCTTATAATTATTTTAAAACGCAAAATAATGAAAGTGTATTCATATTGTCAGAGTTTTAAATTTACAAATTATATGAAAGCTTATGAGAGGAAAGGCATCGGTGTCGATGAATGATCTTACAATTATTTTAAAACGCAATATAATGAAAATATACTCATCTGAAAGCCTGCGGAGGGGGAAGGTATGGGTATTGATGATCTGAGAATACTTTGCCTGACCACGCCAAGTATTTGACTTCCAGGCCGCGGACATATTTTCTTGTCTTTTATTGTTACACAGTGTCGCCGTTGCACGCTGCAGGAAAGCACCTTTATGTGCTTGCAGCTTATTTTGATTTCACATCTTTTTTTACTTTGTAATTATTTTCAATTTTTTGTATTTTTTTTATTTCATGTACCTGACGTAATTTTTTTTACTTTTTTAAAGAAACATTCAGCGAGATACTGGAACTGATGGGTTTTATGACAATTTTTAAAGTCCTCTCTGCTTCAGCACCTTATTGAATTATACTAAGTTACAATTCCTTTGCGAGGTATCCCACGTTACATCACGAAAGCATGTCTTCCACAACTAATGTTGTTGTTTATATATATTTTTATGTTAAATAAATTTATTTTGCGTTAAATACACTCGAATAGGGCAGCAAAGTTAAAAGGCGTATGTGTTCTTGTTGTGACACTTTTTTCTCTGTCGTTGCACGGAATACGTTTGTAAAACGATCTTTACATTGTTACTTTATGAGAATCATTTGTAAATCGCGGGTTTCGAATGTCCTATTTTTAATTTCTAATTCCTACCACGTTTAGCGTTACAATCTTATTTTAGACTGAATCGATAACGTTGGGTGTGACACGAAAATGGTAAGGGGGCTCGCGAGCCCCCCGAGCGTGTGACACAAAATTACATTGGTTGATAGGTCTAGCCTATACCTCGTTTGTGGGGATAGGAACCCCCAGAAGAGTTTTGGTTGATTTTCACGAAACTATAAGAAACTGCATTGTTAATACAAAATCTGTTCTACAATATGCAATCCGTTATTTTGTATTGCGGATATTCGGGTCTAAAATAATGACGACACTATCATTTAATAAAATATGATAAATATATTTTCTCCTATATACAGATGCGGGTTTCTTAAGACTACTGTACAGCAAAACGTATAAAAAATCTTCACTACCACCTTACTTGGGCAGTAACGTTAAATACTTTTTAAATTCCGGGATTACGCACTCGCGTGGATTTAATGGTGTTTGCGCGGTGAGGTAATCGCTCAAATATTGTGGCATGAAGCAAAGGATACCTTTGCTCGCCAACATTGCCCAATCGATTGGCTGACTGACTTGCCGGATGTTTACGAAGCAATGAGTGATTTTCTTACCTGTTGGACTTGTATCGTACGGCGTTCTGGAACAAAAAATATATATCGTCTACTTTCCAAATATCAAAGTGCTTAACACAGAACCGAAGCAAATTTACCTTGCGTGGACAACTATGCCACCCCCAGCTTCGATCAGTCTTTTAAACTGATTGTATTTATCTCCGGAAGCTAACAGCAAAGCCACCATATTGTCAAATGACCCATTAACACTTGGCTCCGTTAGCAATTTAAGTCTCCACTTGTAAGCGGCGTTGGCAATTATTTCTTCGATGCCTGCACTTGGATCTGGGATGGTGCCTTTGCTTTTCGGATTTCCCCATTCGTATTTCTCTTCCTGTTGATGACGCAGTTAATAAGTAACTAGTTAACATTATATGTGAAAGACATGTTAGGTAACAATAAATTATACTAACATCAAGAAATCTGCCTTCTTCTTCGGAATCTCTTAAGTACACACAATGTAAAACCCATTTTCCAGACGCTATACTACCCAGCATTTTTTCATTTCGCGAAGGCCTAATGCAAAGCAAATGCGTTGCGCTCATATCAAAATTAGCATCCATTGATATGTCGCCACCCAGGTCTTTTATCACTTGCTCGTATGTCGTTCGGTCCTATTGAATGAAATGTTAAGTATTGCTTAGTTTATACGTACATTGTAAAACGATATACCTTTATGCCTGAAAGCATGAACTTCAGTTTCTTTGGAGGCTCAGGGTCTTCTATTACTTCCTCTTCGACAGTGTCGATATTTGCGGTATTGTCATTCTGTTCTTCGTGCATCGTTGCCTATGCGGAAGAAATTAATTAAACTGATACTAATCGATGCCAATTATTCAAAGTAAAGTCAATTTACAGAAACAACTTACTCGCCTTGAGTGACTGGGGTCTTCCCATACAATAGCATCGATAGGTTGCGAATCCTTTACGATAACTGCAGGTAACAATGTATTTGGGGCAATGAATAGATGATAGTAGAAAGACAAGATATACTTACATTTCTGTATAGGATCAGCAGGCTCTGAATTTACATTTTCTCCAGAGAGAGAATATCGGTTTTCGGGGGTGCTCGGTGTTCTTTGGAGTACTTGATCTAATTGTGCGATTTGCCTGCAGTAAACAAACAGTTGCGAATAATTCGTAACACCACCTTTACTTATGAAAGTCGAAAAGTGTATAAATTAACGTACATATTTATTTCATTATTTTGCAGCGGAGTACTTTCATCCGTAAACTCCAATTTTCTGTTGATTGGAGTGACAGCAATTACTTTACAATTATTATCCTCCACTGCTTCCGCTGTTTCTGCCGGTGGTTCATTGCCGTCAATGGGCAATGCTTCATCCGCACTCTCCTGTTATATTCAAGCATGTTGAAACGCTCGAAAGTATCAATCAATAACTATCGATACTTACCAACGCATCACGACCTTGGTTTTTTAGTTTTTGCCACAATTTCTTCTTCAATTCAGACAGAGGCTGTAAATCCAGTTTCATTAAAGTAACTTGTACAATTTATACACGATCGGAATTACATGAAACACGTACCGTGCTGGGAGCTCTTCGTTTTAAGGGAGGTTCCTCGACCCTTAAATCTGGGAAATTATTAACCCATTTTACCCAACCTTTCCTTGTATCTGGCGAGGGATTCGATTTAAAAACTTGGCCGTATGGTGTTTCTGGCGTGGATACGTGAAACGGTGATTGTGGAGTTTTGTTCATGAACAGGCTGAGCCTTTTATTAATTAGTGGCGTGTCATGGGAACTGCCATCTTGGCTCTACGGTATTTAAATAATAAATCATACTATGAACTGTTTAGCAATACGTCTGACTGTAAAGAAAAGACGGCACATACTGGTAAGTGAGGTAAATGACGTTTCGGCGTAATAATATTCCTACTTGCTGGTTCAGATGGAGGACCCATTTGACTTGAATTACTTGTAGAACTATCATCTAAATTGCATGCCTGACTCAGTTGTTCGGGAGCTTAAAAATCAAACAATATAGAAGCTTGCATACGCATTATACTAGGTCTACTGAAATTTTTATACCTTTGGTTTCTCCTACGAGAAACGGAATTTCGTCGACTCTTTTCGATTGAGCCGCACACGAAGTTAGCCAATTAGCAGTAACAGCTGGTAACTCCCATTTCACTGCTGCGTTATACTTGTTTCCTTCCGGCGTCGGACAAACTAAATGCGTGCTGCCGTATGTATTCTTTTCAACGTTGGTTTTACGTACAAAAATATCCTGGCACCTGAAATCAACGATGCTTTCTATTTATTCTGCTCGTCGTAATCGCGTTTCTGCAATAGAAAAAGTAATACATGGCGCCCAATTCCGTAGCCAATGTGGCAAGGTATGTTCGTTCGAGACCAGTGTACATGCTCATTGTAATGACGCAACCCGATAATGGGTTCGAATGTTTCTTTATAGACAACGGCCTGTGATAATACATAATGTCGATTATCTGCTCCTGGTTTATACAGTCTTCCTATAAAAATGTTTAACAGTGTATTATGTGAAAGTAGTAGGAATTTAGAACGAAAAATTTGTACGTACAATGAATAGATCAGTTACGATTTCGTTTACTGTATGCTTTAAAGGTGCACCACATTTTGGTACAACCCCGTAATCCGGGACACCAGCAAACGTTGTTGAAACAACTTTCCCACCCATTACTACGATACTTTCGGCTACGTAGCTGTCTTCTTCGCTGAAGCCAATCACGACGAACGTAAGCCCTGGGTATTATTTTAGATTGGGTATTATTAATAATCCACGTCTTAATATTATTACTCATTCCTGGAACATATCCATCACCTGCAAATATCCTATCATTTAAAGTTGACGTCTGACTGATCGGCACTGCGCTATCGTCCCCAGAATACTTGTTGCTTTGCGCCATCACAAACGCAAATGAGTCTTTTGTAGATCTCACCACGCTCTTGCGATCGTTGATTAAAGTTTTATCATTAGCCCGTTCCTGAATAGGCGTATGGGGCTTTAAAAACTCTTGCATCGTTGCTTCATTCGTAGGGACTAGATTAGAGGGAATGTATTAATCACGTTGTCTACAGTTTTTCCTTAAAATGTATACACATAGGTTTCAGGGCATTACCAACTGTTTCTTGAAGATACTGTTGCACAAGGTCAGGCTCTGCTTCTTTTTCGAGCAGAGCCAATTTTTTATCTATATCGAAAGACGGTATTGAGACTTTTCTTGGTTTTTGTAGCATTTGTAAACTCTGGAAGAATACTCGTAATTGTTATTGTTGATCTTTGCCTTTCGAGTTGCTATAGGCTTACCCTCTTGCTTAATGGTGAAGGAGGTTCTGCGACTGTTGGCGCTGCATTAGGTTTTTCATTAAACAAGAAGCTTTCCTCGGGTGCGGGTCGTTTTAATTTAATGCTCTCCTCCAACCATCCCAAAGTCAATATATAGGGGCTGCGAGAAATATTTACCACGTTAAAAATATAATTGCACTAAAGAGTAAAAAATAATTTTTTCCTTTATTTAATCTACGACTCTCATATTTTTTAAGTCGGCGCCAAATTTACACAGTGCAAATGATGAGGCACCGACTTAAAAAATATGAGAGTCGTAGATTAAATAAGGGAAAAAATTATTTTGTACTTTTTAGTGCAATTTTATTTTTTTTTAAGTCGGTTTTAATTTTTTTTAAATTTTGTTATTTTTAACTTTTTAGTTGTATATATATTGACACAACATGCTGAGGAGATATGCGCGAAAGTACATAAAATAATAATAATTAGATGACAATAGTCTTTATTATTAATCAGAACTGGCAAAAATATTGGGCCAATGTTGATGCAGTGTAGGATGGGACCAACAGGGCATCGCCCTCTTTCGAAAAAGATCATCAAATTCGGCCCATATGCTGAGGAGTTATGCGGAGACAAACATAAAAAAAAACATACAAACGTATCGAATCTATAACCTCCTCCTTTTTGAAGTCGTTTAAAAAATAAGAAAGTTCGAGCCTTAAATAATTCATTAGCATACCATAATCCTTTCATTTTCATTGATTTCAGGTCGCTGGCTGCTCTATGTTCGTCCCAGGCGATAACGTGCGTTAGAGCATCCGATATATCGTCGAGTCTCGTTGCACTGCCTACGTTTAAAATCTTGTTAAGCTTATCTCTCTGACTAGGAGAAAATCCAGCAAGGTAAATCTAAAAAAAAATGATCAGATTATTATAATGTCAGCTACAAGGAGCACATTCAATTCACCTACATTGCATCCATCTAAAAACGGGCCCGCCGATTTCGCCTCGCTAAAAGTAAGTCTATCGAAAATTGCGACCGATGTAGCTGTAAATTTAAAGTGATGTAAAATTGATTTTTTAGTAAACTAAGCGGTCTTTCATTCATTTTATCACTAACCAGTCAAATTATTGTTAGGTGCTGAGTCCAAAGTGGAAACGTTACTTATTGTTGATACCAAACTTTCGTCAACACAATAGCCTTGCTGGAATTCATATGGTATGGAACTGATGGCAGAGCAGTTAAGTGTTTCGCAGGCTGCTACAATTTAAAGGAACGCTACTTTAATTACTGTTCCACAGTACGAAGACTAACAGTTCAAGGTATCTTCGTAATCACAGAAATTTACCACTTGATTTTTCTGGAGTGGAGCATACTTTTAACGATTTAATCAAGAAATCTTTAAAGGGCAAAGCGTAACCAACTTTCACACTTTCGTACACCCAATCTGGCGTTAAACAAGCAATGTTTACTTGCTTCGCGTACTTTAGCTTCTCGCTTATTGGACTGTTTTCAGGTGCAAGTACTACTTTCACCCTTGCACCATCTAAAGGACCCATAAATGTCTGAAAGGGCATAATTCAAGTAAGTAGCTGACAAATTCGAAGGTAAAATGATTTAAGAAACTCATACATTACCCCTCCATGATCGTTAATTAAATTTTTAATTTCGTCCTTCCGACGTCTTGGAAGGTTTGTTGACGTGACGACTAAATTAAGGAAGACAGAAGCTTTAAATTTATCGAATATACTATCATTTGCTTCAACAAAATCCTTTAAGTTTTCTGTCCAAATTGCTTCGACCCATCCTTTTGTAACTATGGGTATTTTCATATCTATAGCAGTCTGTTGCAAAACATCGAAATGTTAGAGAGCTGGTGATTGAATTCTAATTTATTCCTTTACTTACCTCGTACTTTGCAGACATCACAGATGCTGTTACAAGGTGCGTCACACGGCTGCGCAATTGCTTAGTGAAAATCCCTCCCATGTACCCGACCAGCCTTCCCACAAGTTCCTGTAATCGCGGGAGTGTTAGACACGTTTAATTCAATTGTTTAAGCATAAGAACTTTCGACAAAAATATACTTTTTCTTCCGGAGGCAGGCCAGAGGCGCATACGCACAGTCCCCTCATAGCTGTTGTATATATCGGACTTGATCCATCTGGAATTGGTTCCCCATTGATGAAACAAAGTAGCAAGCACTTTGGTCCAACTATTCTGGAGCAATAAAACAATAAATGCAATTAATACAATATGATTTTTAATCCTCTATCAGGTGGCCTTACTTACTGGCATTTGAATGTCTTTAGTTTTTCAAATGTATCCCCTTCAAACTTTTCCACTATGAAGATATCATTTTTAGCGTGTTTCATTGTAATACATTTCTTTTCATTAACCCATAGTGGCTCTAAATCATGCTCGCAACATTTCTGAAAGGAATGATTGGTTGAATTATCTCCTCGTCGTTTTTTAAAGTCCGTTGAGTGTATCAACGTTCATTTACTAACATTATATACGTGCCACATATCCTCGATGCAATCATCTTCGGACTTGTATTTGTTTGGTACAACAAAGTAAAGATTTACGTCAGCGTCGATCTGGCTCTCCACATCAGTCATTTTTATAAAAAAAACTATGAATGACAATTCTTCGTGATAGTAAGGTTGTAAGTACAACAGGTTATTTTCACTGTTGATTTTAATTAAAGAGTAATTCTAACTAACATCAATTACTGCACCGATCAAAATGATTTTACAGCTTTTAAAATAATAATGCACTTATTGCCGGAATAATACCGGGATAGGTTACAAGATTTCTACACAAATCATAAGCAATACATTAATTCCAACAGAATACTTTTATGTATTTTGTAAAAAACGATATTCGAGATACTCAACAGTATTCGGACCGATACTATAAACGTCAATAAGTCCCCCCAAATTACGGTAAATCGTTCAAACAACAGCAGTTTCGCGTGTCAGTAGTAAATATATCACCCGCTGTTTCCCGCCTAAATCTGAGGCCCCGAGAGGGTTGGAAGAGTGCAGTGTGGCCAACTCAGATTTTTGAAAATACGTAGAGAAAAGTTCAACATTCTGTAGAATGAGACATTCGAAACCCGCGATTTACAAATGATTCTCATAGAGTAACAATGTAAAGATCGTTTTACAAACGTATTCCGTGCAACGACAGAGAAAAAAGAATCACAACAAGAACACATACGCCTTTTAACCTTGCTATCCTATTCAAGTGTATTTAACGCAAAATAAATTTATTTAACATAAAAATATATATAAACAACAACATTTAATCGGTCCATGCATGACAGAGATATCGTAATATCGTCTCATGGATCAGTCGGAAACGGTAAGATTTTTCTTCTGATTCTTCTGTTATAACTGAACGATGCCAGCTTTAGAAGTCACCACTGTTCAGACGGTTCGGCCACGAGACGCGATATATACGTCACTCGCCGTGCAATAACCGACCGATATTCCAACACTTCGTAAATACGTACGCGTGTATTCTCTCGCGAGGCCTGCTTGCCGCTTGGTCTCCCCCCACCAAAGCCCATATTCGCCGAGGTACATTGACGGGGCGCGGAGGTCATTCGGTCTGTGGACATCGTTGAATTAAGACGTTTCAATAGCTGCGTACTTAAATGGTACGCCTACATTATCTATCGTCACATAATTACTTATAATCATTATTAGTCTTCTTCTTTACTGTCTACCGTCACTTGCTGCTATCATTAATACACTTTCGTCCCGAAATTGATTAAATATCGCGAGAAAACCGTTGGACGTTCGTCGCGTATTCCCTTCGTTGCCTTCGTATCGATATTTCTGCACATTTAGTGCACACATATCGTGTCTCGGTATTCAATTACATCCCTTTTCGGGCATATTTCAAGTTTATTTCTTGTTTAATTGCCTTTCGAATGTTTTAATGCTTTTGTTTCAATCTCTTGTTGCATCGTTCGGTTACAGACGTTGAGGCGGGAATCCAAACCAAAGGGCAGGCAACGCCATGACACTTGGCGGTTAATTTGAACGGTGCTTGGATGGCGACTGGTCATTCCTTGGAAAAAGAAGATGGCAATACGTGTGGTATACGTATTTTTATTGTTATTTTATTGAATCATTGTTGGCTGGGAGGGTGATGGGTAACTTTGCAGTCGATTAATATCGGGATGAAATGGGAAAAGATTGAATTATGATAAATTCAATAATTCTAGTCGGATTTGTTTAAACATTTCAAAATGGCGTCAGTAGATGTTTAGGAAATATTGGAATGATCGAATTCTATTGCATTTCGGTCGCGTTTACGTAGAATTCAATATTTCAATGATTTTTAAGAATCTATCTCTATGAAGCTAGTGTAATTGCATTTACGTTCGGTTTTGGATGCAAGTTTTGTTCTTTATGTACAGAAACTGCGTAGTTGATCGAGGACATGCTATTCAAGCATGAATAATTAACGAATTTTGATTCTTGCAATGAATTTTGGATATTTATAAAGATCGTGATATATTTTAAAGTATTATTCGAATAACACGAACGTGCTTACAACTTTAATGAGGAATGCCACTACTACGGTTCATTTAAATGTAATAATTATTTCTGATGTAGTATATTCTGGATAATATCGTGTTACTGAATTGTAAAGCTGCTCCTATCGAGCGAGCATTCTGTATTTTTGCATCAAACCTTGTATTTTAAATAACAAGGAGAGAAAGTTCCTTGGCTGCTTCCAAGAAAAACAATATTTCCTCGTGACAAACACTCGATCAAACCACATCCACTCCACCCTCCTATCCTACTTATTTTTCAGAGATTGTGACCGCGTGCAATGCGGCCAAATAGAGTCAGTGTTTATGTCGTACGAAGTTTTTCGTTTTGAAGAGCACAGTTGCTCATAGTAGAGTGTCGTTAACAATTTTGGGATACGCGAGGGTAGAGTCAGTGTTTTCTACGCAATTTATATTCTTTTGCGAGCATCGGGGCTCTGACTTTCGAATCGCGAGAATAGATTCAGCGGTTTGTTCGACAATTATGATCTTTGGGGCGCGTTGATAGTCTATTTCTTTATTTTTTTTACTTTTGAAAGCGAAACTCGTTATCGGAAATTAGAGTCAGTGCGTCAGCTGAAGAGGAGATTTGTGCGCAGAATATTATTGGAAAGATGTAAGTATCTATGTATTTCATTTAATTCCTTTAAAGTAGAGTTCATTCTTAAAAATTCCAGAAACAAAAAATTAAAAAATTAAAAGATAATTAATTTCTAGAATAGAATCACCAAGAAATTCAAAACTAACGAAACTTTTTATAATTTAGACATTTTAAGAAAAAAAATTTGTTAATTTTATTTTTTAATATTTAATTTTTTAATATCTTTCCTAAAATGTCTGAATGATAAAAAATTTCGTTAGTTTTGAATTGTTTCGTGGTTCTTTATTAGAGTTCGAACAATCGTAAGTTTAGAAAGAAATTATAATCGTGTTCTGTTCCTTCGTTACAGTCTAGGGGCAGCTGAGCAACCTGATGACTTTTTCTAGCAGTTTGATGACTTCCCATGAGCAGTTACAGAGGTGTTGGCGCCTTCGTCACCGGGGCACAGCGAAATGTGAGTGCGCATGCATTATGGTTCCTCTGGTCACTCAGTCATGTCGTAGGACGTTTGGTTCAAATCGACACGAGTGACCGGTTGTATACTTTGGCGAGCATAATGACCGCGGGTATGGTAACCATGCCCGTGAATTGTAACATTTTGTCTGTGTATATATTTCTTAGACGAGGGCTAGGGTCTTCTTGTGCACCGCGCCTTTTCAATAGAATCAAATTATAATCATAATTTCCAAGATAAACGTTTCCTCACGCGAATGTTTATCATTGATCATACATTGATGTAGATATTTATTAAATAATGCACCTAAAGATGCATAGCAGCTCAGAAGGTATTGATATTTGATATGAATATCAATACGGCTGAATGCTAATTTTTATGTAGCGAAGAAGTCTGATACTCTCAGACTCCACAGCTACGATCATTTTTATTTAATATGTAGTCGAAAAATCGGATGCCCTCCGATTCCGTCATTGCGACGATTATAATGACTTGAATTTCTTTTATTTTTCTGATACTATTTACGTGTTCAAAAGTAACTTGATGTCTAAATGATGATAATAGACATACAAGTGTAATTCCTTTCTTATAAAGGTCACTCGTTTGCGTACACAAAGAATAATTAATTTCCATGTGCAAGAAGACAATTGAGGGTGGGCAAATTTCAGATTCAAAGTAATTAGCATGAGAACATACATTCTTATTACCTATATGAAATTTACTTTGACGATGGAATCGCCCGTTTTAAATTCTTAAATTAAATTCTTCATGTTTTAGAGTCATTTTCTTAAATAATTCAATTTTATAGTCTTTTTTCTCACTAATTGAATGTCGAGTAGAGTCCTTTTTCTTGATCTAAAGTAGAGTCCTTTCTTATTTATCAAACTTGAAACTATTGACAAGTTGAAAGTCTAGTAATTTTGCTTTATAATGTAAAATGAAAGAATACTAGCGTGCTAGACACTATACAGACTAATCATATTTTCTAGTTGAGGATTTTCAGGATATCTTTCCGTACCCATTGCCTTTTAACTCATCCACGTGCCCATGCGTTACTTGGGTGGGTGAAGGCAATGGGGCACGATGACTTTCTTTACTAAATAATTACATGTCGGCGGCTGGCATTGCGTTAGTGTATCGTGCACGCCGCATTTTCCACCTGTGTGTGTTTGTGTGGTTAGGCGGTGGAATTTGCGTCGGTGAAAGATTTTTATCAAAGACCATGTTAACGAAACTATAACATTATATTATTATTCATTGCAATAACGATACCAATGTATCATATTCCTTGTTGCAAACGATGATCATTCTAGTAAATAATCTTGGAATATGAAAGTTAATCAATCTCGTACAATCAAACGAGAAAGTAAAGTAATAACGCTTGATGTATGTACCTAATACGTACAATGCACATTATCAAGTAATACATTTTTTGAAATTGAAAATAATTAATTGCTATGTAAATCATACTTATACGCAATGGTCACTGCCTTTGCCAGCCGATTTCAGTGAAAACTGGTACGTACTTATTAGAGTGTGATTGTGGCCAAGCTCGGGTGACGGAGTCGTCCCGGGACGGTCTCTCTAGTGTAGGCTTTGCACCCGGGCGGTGATGCTTGAGAATCGTGGAGTGGGTTGACTGATGATTGTGTTTGAGAGACTGTTTTGATATTTTTTAAATATAGGTTTTGTGTAGGATAAGTAACTTACCTTCTGGTACGAATGTGTGACTTAAATATAAGTAGGTAGGGCCGGGGCAGGTCGTCGTATTCTCTGATCGCATGTTCCCCCGCGCGATGACCTGCTTTCAGGAAATTTGTGAGAAAAGTCGACGGCCAGACTAGTGCGAGTGGGGTATGCCCTCGCTTCTAGCCTCGCTATGTCGACTTTTTGACGCCAGTGGGACATTGCACATTGTCGCTGGTCGCGGTCGGCAGGACGGGCTTGGGCACGATATTCACTTTCAGAAGGGCGGACCGCCCGAAGCAAGAAGTGGCCAAAGAGCCGAAGATAGCCCGGCCAGAGAAAAGGCCACATCATGTGGGCTACCAAGAATGGCCCTGCATCCTCGGGTGCAGGGTCATTCTTACGTATTATATTGTCATTATGCTCGCCGGTAGTTGTAGTAGTAGTAGTAGTAGTTTGGTTGGCCATAGGCTGACCCATCGAGCAAGGGTGGAACGAAATATAAAGGTAAAATATGTTTTTTATTATTCATGACTTCTAATAGTGGGCAAAAGTTCCCTTTTATAATGGAATTTAAGCTGCCAAAGTTTGAACGTGATCATCAAATTTTTCAGGTGTCGCAAGCCCTTCAAATATTAATATTTACTGAAATATTAATTTTTGAAAGGCTTGCGGCACTTGAAAAAATTTGTCGATCACGTTCAAAGTTTGGTAGCTTAAATACCATTATAAAAGGCAACTTTTGCCCACTATTAGAAGTCATGAATAATAAAAAAATATTTTGCCCCTATATTTCGATCCACCCTAATCGATACCCCCTCCCCTGAAATTGAGCCCACCGCGTTTTCAATTAGAGTTGCGAAGAAGATTACGGGGCCAGTTAGTGTTGCGACTAAATGTTGATCACGGTTTGAATTAGCGTTGCGAATCAAGCATTCCCCGCGTCTGGTTCTAGCATAGCGTTGCGAATAAATATCGATCGTGGTTGCTTGTAGTGTTTCGAAAAAAAAATCGCGATTGTTTTTCAGATTATTCTTGTATTTTTAATTGGACTTACTAGAGTTTGATTCATTGCATTACTTTTGATTCGTGGTATTCTTTTTATTAGAGTTGCGATGCGACTGATCGCGTTTTTTTAATAACTCGTCCTAGTTTGATTTTAATATTTTTTTGAGTTAGTGTTGCGATGATGACTGATCGCGTTTGTAATTAGAGTTGCGACCCCCAGCCCCCAATGCCCCAAAACTATCCTGGGACATGTTCAGAGACATGTTCCTGGGAAAAAAGAGTCCCGAGCAGCTGGATCTGCTGCACATGGGACTCTACACAGCCTTCAGGAAGGCTGCAACGAATTAAAGTTAGAGTTGCGTATTACGAGACACAGGTGCACTGAATTTTTATTAGTGTTGCGAAAAATGAAACCACCGACGTGGTGGTTCTCGGTAACTTTTTCGTTTGCTATTCGGGATTTGTATTGAGTATAGTAGAATTTTCAGTAATGAAGCACCATCCGGGAATTTTGAATTTGTTTGAGAAATTAGTGCTGCGGGTAGTCCAAAGTCCTAGTGACTATGCTCGGGAGTTGATTTTAGACTGTAGTGAGTTAGCGTTGCGAAAGAAAGAAACGGTCCACTCACGGTTTTTTTGCATTAATGAGTGGACAATGATCAGGTGCCCTTCTGGCTACTGATCATTTTTTCTAGCAGCCCTAAGTGGCTGCACCATCCTCCTTCTCCTACCACCACCTCCCCACCCTTGAATCGAGTGTTTGTCACTGGAAATATTGTTTTAAAAGTATATTCATATCTTGCAGATAAATGTTTTCTATTTTTTTTAGAATATTTTTAAATTTGAAGTTCCAATTTTTATGGAATAGCATTCCAAAATTTTATTCTGTGACTGAAAGAATGGCGATGAAAGGTGTGATTCATTATTTGTAATAGAAATTGCAGACTTCTGACACACCTCCATTCAATTGAAGTTCTAATTAGAGTCTTTGAAAAGTAGTAGTAGCTATTCCTCATTAACGTTGCTGATTTTTGCATAGTAACTTCGTCAATCGTTGTATTTCCCATCAGATTGATAAGAAATGTAGTTTTTTATTTTTATTAATTTTCAACATTCCTTTGCATTAATCAAAATTCACCCGCGATTGTTGTTTCATTTGATGATATTAAAAGGAAATTTGCACTGAAAAAGTAGGTAAATGCAATTCATCACTTTATATTGATAGTAAATTTTCAATATTAACGCGTGCTCGTTGTTGCTACTTTCTGTATGAAAGTGCAATTATTCCAATTTTCAACATTTGCATAAATGTTTTTGATTACCCATTGTAAACTTTGAAGATGCCAATTAATGAGAAACTACAAGGAAATTATTAAGTTGATGTAACAGAGCACCCAATGTGCTTAATATTATGAATATCAATTGCTTCGGAATGAAATGTAATATGATTAGTAGCTTCTTTTTCATGAATTGCTAAAGTATTGCTAAAGGTTAATTGCCTACTTTGTCTGCTGATAATGAAGCAGTATTTTTTAATCTTTTCCTTCTTTCATTTTATTACCGAATCGATATTCCATATTGAGTTTTAAACTGTAGCTTCAAATGTGATATTTCAATATTTGGGCAATAGCGATTCAATAAAAAGACTATATCTGTTGAAATTACATTACTTAATCGAGATAGATTGTAAGTACTAATTCATTGAGAAAGTTTCTGTTGCAGGGTATTATGTGTGAAGAATATTGCAAAAGGTTCATCATCCTTGAGAAACGAAACCTCAAGGAATTTTTATTAATACTTTTAAAAATGTTTCAGGTAACATCGTGGGTCCATCGAGGGAAGTAAGAAACACGTGACAATTTCAGATTTTTATTAGGCAGGTCATTATTTAAATTTAAGTAGATATGTGTATGGTTAGGTAAGGTGTTTAGTGGCCACATAGAATTAAGTAGTTTTTAAGGAATAAAATAAACACTGCAGTGTTTAACTAAATATAAGTAGCAATTATTAAATACGAGCGCTCGTATCCGTAGGAATTATTAGTATTTAAGTAGCCATAGGAAATATGCACTGGCATATTTCCTATTAATGTGTAGAAAATTTGAATTATTCACTAATTGGGAAATATTCCCCCTTTTTTCTTTGTTTCATTCCGAATTAATGAATAATTATCATGGTAGAAATATACCAGAAAATTCTTCAAATTTTAAATGAAAAAAACAAAGAAATGTTTTAAATTCTGCTTTAGTTTCATCGCGTAGGTTTTTACAGAAGGACTCCTTCTGTTGCCCGGTTGTGGAGCGATCGAGGATCGTTTTGCAACCGTGCATCAGGGGGATCTATGGAAATGAAAATAAAATTTTGCATAAAAGGAGGGTGGATGGGCCGCGGTTAGGGCGGGTCTCCACTCGCAGCGCCTCCACGTGGTGAGACCTGGGCAATCTGTATTATTTGAAGTATAATTACTAATCGTATCGCAAGTAACATTGTAATACAATTATTAATTACGTGACAAGTAATACGAGCCGATTGGCTGCGATCATCTATCTTCGTCAATCTCTATTCCATCCTCAAACACATGTTAAGTTGCCGAAATTTGAATTGCGACATGTTTAAATATCATCAAACTGGTTTTTATTTGTAACTAAAAACTGAAATTTCTCAGGGCTAGACTAAATCTTATTTCGCAACGCGGGTTTCGAACGTAACGTGATTTGCAGTTGCATCCATGCACCCCACGCTACTCGTGCATCATGCAACGTTCTGCGAGGCTTTTATGAATTAGGTTTTACTGTAAATATCAATGTCGGCGGTAAACTAATACTCGGAGCAAGTAGAATCAAATTATCATTGCTTCACTGGAATGATTAAACAGTGCATTAGAAACTTGCGGGAATGTCAGTAACGGCGTGAATTTTTTATACTTTTCGGCGTACGATACGCGAAAGAGTTCTACCACACGCAAAGTACTAAGTACTTAATAACCAATGTCGTCTTGCAATTTATAGCTTACACGAGCTTTGAAGAAATACCATTCTTGAGCGCCATAGTCTCTTGATCCCCGAAATGGATTTTCGGAAAGAAATCCGCGTGAGTCGTAGACAAGCTGTGCCAAAGCATAGCGTAGCAAAAGCCCTGCCTTCTATGTCAAACTCTCGCACTAAACAAATCACACGTATACACGCACGCACACACCTTTCAGCATCTCAACACATTTCAGTGTAGTTGCTGAGCTGGACGCTTTCGGAAATTTTTTTTTTTTTCGAAACTTTTCCATCTTCCGCGGTCTGGGCCCTGCGCGCACGTCCCCCGGCGCCGCTCGTGCGCATGCCCAAGTTTTTTTCGACTTTTCGGAAGAAAAAATTTTTTCGAAACTTTTCCATCTTCCGCGGTCTGGGCTCTGTGCGCACGTCCCCCCGGCGCCGCTCGTGCGCATGCGCGAGTATTTTTCGACTTTTCGAAAAAAAAAAATTTTCGAAACTTTTCCATCTTCCGCGGTCTGGGCTCTGCGCACACGTCCCCCGGCGCCGCTCGTGCGCATGCGCGAGTTTTTTTCGACTTTTGGGAAATTTTTTTTTTTCGAAACTTTTCCATCTTCCGCGGTCTGGGCCCTGCGCGCACGTCCCCCCGGCGCCGCTCGTGCGCATGCGCGAGTTTTTTTTCGACTTTTCGGAAAAAAAAAATTTTCGAAACTTTTCCATCTTCCGCGGTCTGGGCTCTGCGCACACGTCCCCCCGGCGCCGCTCGTGCGCATGCGCGAGTATTTTTCGACTTTTCGAAAAAAAGAAATTTTTCGAAACTTTTCCATCTTCCGCGGTCTGGGCTCTGTGCGCACGTCCCCCCGGCGCCGCTCGTGCGCATGCGCGAGTATTTTCCGACTTTTCGAAAAAAAAAATTTTTTCGAAACTTTTCCATCTTCCGCGGTCTGGGCTCTGCGCGCACGTCCCCCGGCGCCGCTCGTGCGCATGCGCGAGTTTTTTTTCGACGTTTCGGAAAAAAAAATTTTTCGAAACTTTTCCATCTTCCGCGGTCTGGGCTCTGTGCGCACGTCCCCCCGGCGCCACTCGTGCGCATGCGCGAGTATTTTCCGACTTTTCGAAAAAAAAAAATTTTTCGAAACTTTTCCATCTTCCGCGGTCTGGGCTCTGCGCGCACGTCCCCCGGCGCCGCTCGTGCGCATGCGCGAGTTTTTTCGAATTTTCGGAATTTTTTTTTTTTCGAAACTTTTCCATCTTCCGCGGTCTGGGCCCTGCGCGCACGTCCCCCCGGCGCCGCTCGTGCGCATGCGCGAGTTTTTTTTCGATTTTTCGGAAAAAAAAAATTTTCGAAACTTTTCCATCTTCCGCGGTCTGGGCTCTGTGCGCACGTCCCCCCGGCGCCGCTCGTGCGCATGCGCGAGTATTTTTCGACTTTTCGGAAAAAAAAATTTTTTGAAACTTTTCCATCTTCCGCGGTCTGGGCTCTGCGCGCACGTCCCCCCGGCGCCGCTCGTGCGCATGCGCGAGTTTTTTTTCGATTTTTCGGAAAAAAAAATTTTTCGAAACTTTTCCATCTTCCGCGGTCTGGGCTCTGTGCGCACATCCCCCCGGCGCCGCTCGTGCGCATGCGCTAGTTTTTTTCGACTTTTCGGAAAATTGTTTGCCAATTCTGACCCTCAGATGGCGTTGTTATACGTGTCAGGCGAACGGCAGGATCTGTTGCGAATCTGCTGCCCATCTGACGTCAGGGTCCTGATGTCAGGCTCTGTACCTCAGAACGCATCCTAATGCGGACACAGATGACTACGGATCTGACGTCAGGCTCTGCGCCCCAGGTCTGGTTATCAGGGTAAGGCGTATGTATTCTTGTTTTGTTGTGATCCTTCTTTCTCTGTCGTTGCACGGAATACGTTTATAAAACGATCTTTACATTGTTACTCTAACAGAATCATTTGTAAATCGCGGGTTTCAAACGATCTAAGTTTTACCCGTGTTGAATTCTAATTCCACGCGTAGCGTTACAATCTTATTTTAGACTGAATCGATAACGTTGGGTGTGACATGAAAATGGTAAGGGGGCTCGCGAGCCCCCCGAGTGTGCGACACAAAATTACATTGCGTGGTGGGTCTATCCTATACCTGGTCTGTGCCACTACATTCAGTCCTGAAATTATGGGTCGGTAACACAGTTGGGTGGCGACACCAACATCCATAAGGTGATAGGTCTATCCTATACCTCGTCTGTGATGGAATGAAGTGTTTACTTCAGTTGGTTACTTAATCATTGTATAGTACATTTTAACAACAGTAAACGTTTTTATCAACTAAGAGTAAGAAAGAAAGTTTAGATTCTTTTCTCTTTTATATTTTACAATGTCTATATACATATCTGTATTTTCACATGAAAATTGGACCTTTGCCTTGGGCGTTTAAGTGATATTCAATACTCAGTAATATGTAAAATCATTCAATTCTGCTAGGACATATAAAGAAATATTGAGTCTTCTAGTATTGTTTTTCCGTTGAGTGATTATTACATCATATGTATAATTTTACAATTGCATATGTCATTAAATATCATTATTATTTAAGATATATACAGTATTATCAATAGTTCTATCATCTGGCCTCTTGGTCTAGGGGTATGATTCCTGCTTTGGGTGCAGGAGGTCCCGGGTTCAAATCCCGGAGGGGCCCGATTTTTTTTTTTCATTCGACGAATAATAATTACTACTTTCTTTATTTCTCACATTATTTATGCGAGGCACGCATACAATATTTTTCCAGTTACTTAACTATTAATATGATGAGAAACGTATAATCTGGCTTTATAAAAGCAATAAAGTATGCACAAATAAATACATATGTTATATAAATTAATAACTGTAACAAATTATCCGAAAAAATATCAATTTCATTGTTGGAATAGTGTCAGATTTTAATATAATACCGTACAATAGCACATGTATCTCATACATTTTGATAGCGACGCGTAATTAGGTCATTTACATTTATCTGCATGCATAATGTATGAGCGCTCTATCGTTGATGTTTCTTCGAATTTTGCAGCTGGTATCAGTTCAAATAACTATTAATATCAAGTACAAACTGAGTACGAACATTTCCACGAGGCTTAACACTCTCACCCACATACATGTAAACGAGAACTATCAAAAAAGAAAGAACGGAAATACTAATACTCCTGCCCAATAGTAGTTAATCTACCTCTAACTTTTTCCTGCTTGTCATCAACTCATCCACATTAATTAAAACTTAAATAACGTCCACTTAAAACAGTGAAACTGCATTATTTTCAAACATAACAGTAGCAACACCTTCAACTATGGCTAAAAAAAAACATTAAATATTAAACACCATTTAAATTTCTTATTTTACCATTCAAAAACATTTACCTCTTTTTAATCATTTTACAATACTAAAAACACCACTACTACCTTCACTTAATAATAAATATTGAAATACAAATATAACCTATTTCTCCTATTGTCATAATACTTTCGTTTAACAAACAAGAACAATATTATCGACGCAGGTATAACTGATCAAGGAACTCCCAGCTGAACGCCCTTCGAATTGCGCGCGTCGCGTTCTCCTACTCCCGAGAAAGTGTAGATGGCGGCGCGGCCAGTGCGCATGCGCCAGTCCCTCAATGGTCGGGCAAAAACACAGCTGGTCTATGATCTCCGAAGCAAGCTGACGGTCGAACGCTATCAATGTGATTTTCGTGAAGTCCTTACCGATCTACCGGTCAGATCGCGAGGTCAAGGCAAGCGTGCGCGTCAACACATCCGTGTGCTCGTCCCGTGGTGGTCAGTGACTGTGTGCTTAGATGTATGCAAAACTCGGCAATCGCGGTGTCACCACGAGGATTTTTCACTGCCCTGGATACAAAGGAGTCTCGGCGAGGTGCTTCGAGCGTCCTTTCGGTGAGTCCGCGACAGGTTCCATTCAAGTAGTCATAGCATCACTACCTCCTATCTCCCCCGGCTTACCAAACGTTCCCATCACCCATCATTCGAGTGACCATTTCCAGCATCTACCCCCCAAAAAAAAAAAAAACCTTCACATCCCGTGTCCACGAGAGCATCGGATCTCGATTCCGCGATTCCTCATCTCCGGTTCGACGGTGGTCCGCGGAGACGCCGTCTCTGTCACGTCCGGGCTCCTATCGAATATTCCGATTCCCGTTTGCTCGGGTCGCGGAGGGTCCCAGGGACGTGGCGTGCAGCATCTTCGTGGAAATAGGTCAGAAGCGAGCGTTTGGTAATCCGGCGGCGAGGCTCCTGGCCAGGTATCGCCTGTTGAGAGGGAGATCTTTATCGTTGCGTTATCTCCCGTTGCTCTTGCATACGGGGACCCCTCGAACTCGAGTGAACCGTCTTTGTTATCGCGGACGGCGGAGGATCACGGCCCTCTCTTTCTCTCGCTCGGATTTTTATCGTGCGTTACGCGGCCAGGCCGTGTGTACGTGCTCGCCCGGTGGTAAACACCCGCAGACGGAAAGCTTGCGACGTTACGGGGCCGATACCCAAACAGACGCGTCGCTCGACATCTTTTATCTTTTCGCGCGAGCCACTCGCCCGCCGTCCTGTTTACGTGCGAACGCAGCTGCGTGTGCGATTGGCCGGGGGGACGTTATCGTGCCGTGCGTGGCAATCGGTATTATCGGGGTCTTGAACCTCGGCGGCGTCTGAGCAACTATTTTTATATCTTCCGTGCTCTGTCACGGTGGCATCGCCGAAAGGAATCCGGTTGTTGTCGGGCGCGATGCAGCGGTCCTGGCAAGGTGACCACGGTCGGGTCGCCTGCTTTTTGTCGCGGTTCGGAAATGCTTGGGACGACGGTCCGTAAAGGCGAATTTACACGGCACACTTTGGTTGAGCAATGCGGTGGATTCGGCGGAATTGAAACAATGAAATTGAAAGAATGCATGTATCAATGTATCAATGAAATCGGGGGAACTGGTTCACTCAAAAATGGCGAGGAAGCAAATTCTCTTTGCCGGTGTTGAAATAATTTGTGAGCATTGTTATTATAAGACATTCATGTTTTTTCTGCAAGTTAAAAAGTAACGGAGTCTGTTCTTCTCTGCATTTATATATTATTATAAAATCGAGAAAGACTAAAGAATGTTTATAATATTTTTATTGCTTTTGAAAACATTTTTCTGGCACAACATGGCCAGCTCTGTTTACAAAGAATACATCGACGCAGCCGAAATAAAACCTTTTAATATTGAAGATACGTGTTCAATCTGGATGAATCATTCTAAATGGACAACCGCATTAAACAAAAGTTGGAACTTTGTTCTTTCAATATTCAATTTGGTTGAACACTTCGAATAGTAATCTACACTGTCCACATTGCTTTTAATTCTGTTGAATCAACCGTATTGTTTCACCAGAGTGAACCGTGTAAATTCGGCTTAAGGGAGCTCCGAAATAGTGGAGGCTTTAGTGGATTTTGTGGGTTGCATTGTTAAATGCTTATGTTGGAGGTGAGCGGATTATCGCTGGGATTGAGATGCGGAAAGATCACACAGGCCTGCGATGAAAAAACTTTTTTTTAATATTGTACCGGTTTTCCATACACTTCTGCGTACTGAATTTGAAAAACAATACAAATTTCATGCCGCGTCGAGTGCGAACGGCTTTAGGGTTGCCATAACGGTTTGTGCGGATAAATATTTGGACTTCCTAGAAGTTTCTTCGAGACTATAACTATGTACTGGGTGGCCAGACCACATCCGTTAGTTGCGAGTTTAACAATCTTTCACTAATAATATCATTCAATCGCATATTACAACATAAAAACGTCAAAGCAAGTTAAAAGCAAATCTGACGTTATTTTTGCATCTAGAATTCGAAAGTCCTATGAAACCAGCATTTACAAAAGTTTTTAAGACCGTCAATTTTGCAGCCCTGTGTTACTTGAGGTCTTGTTTGCAGGAGTGGTAGTAGGGATTGAATGGGTTATTGATTTATTGTTTTATGTAGTGGTTTCGGTGGGACTTTTTAATGTTCCGAGTTGAGACAAGTTGCGGGGAACAAGGAACATTTCCGAATGGACAATAATTGCCGATTTTTATGGGACTTGGTGTAGGTACGAGTAGAGTATTGTGAAGTATTGGATAGGTAGTTTTTTATTGGCTGAAATTCAGGTTTGGGGGAAACGTTAAATTTTTGTTCGCCCATGTTATTCCTTATGAAATATGAAGTATGTTTTATTTATTTTTACTAACTTCCGAAAAGTGTAAATAGGTTTCTCATCCTTGACTTTGGGGCAGGTTTCCACCTCTTAAGATGAATTTCAGACGGCATTATTTTGTTAAAATTGGAGATTGTAAGTGATATTTTTAAAGTTGGAGTTGGGAATGGCGGATAAAAAAAGTGCACATCTGTGTTTTGTCAAGTAAACCGACATTTTATTTAATACTGCTACTGCAAATCAAATAGAATCTGAAATTATTTGTGAGTAACTTTGGAATTCTACGTAATTGAGTTTTGAATTTTTTAAGTAATTTACTCATTTCCCTTCCTTTCATATACCTGCCACTTTGTATATAATGTTCGGCCAGATCTCACACTTCTCCATGGAATATTCAAAAATGAAAAAAATAAATAATGGGTGCAAATTGAAAAAATCCTCAAAGCAATTAAAAAACTACATTTTTATGCATTTTCTACAATGGAATATTCTACTGAAGACTTTAAAATCTGATACAAACCTATGATTCAAACTGACACAAATTTAAACTCGGAAAAAGGCCAAAAAAATACCCCCTGCTGAGTCCAAACCCTGCACCGCCCAGTGGTGATGAATTTAGAAAATAGTTACATAGAAATCCCTCAAATTCAAACATAACCAAGTCACTATAAACCTGAAAACCCATTTTCAAAAAAATACAAAAGTGCCTCGACATTAAGATTTCCCATTCTCCAATTTGTTTCTACCCATAGCTCACTTTGTTTTGCGTTTGCTCCCACCCAAAAAGCGTTCATCCAAATCATGGTGCATTTTCGTTAGTGCTCTGGCCTTGTTCTATGCAAAACGATACCCCGTTGCGTCTGTCATGCTTTTAATCGGTGTACCAATTAACGAACCGACAACTCGGTGTCGCGGCTTAATTAGTCGCCTCTGCGACGACGAGTAGCGGGATGGTTAACCGCCGTTGCTGTTCGGCCATTGTTGAAAACACGAGATAAATTCCTCATCACTTCTATCTCTGATTCTGCCCCTCCCTCTCTATATGCTTCTCTAGTGTCATTATCGTTGAACTTCGAACGTTTACTCTCGCGATCTCACGTTTTTGAACATTGATCGTTATAGCGGGTGGGACGTCCGCGTAGTGATCGTAAAAACTGTTGGGAGGAGAACATCGTGGCACAAGAGTGTTCTTGGAATATATTCTAGAGCAGTGTTTCCCAACCATTTTTAAGTCGCGATCTCATTTTATAATATTCATATAACCTGCGACCCCCCCTCCAATATAAGGAAAGGTAAATTTAATAAGGTAAAGAGAACACTTTCAAAATTGGTATTTCAGAATATAATTTAACTTAATAATATTTTTATTATCATTTAATTTATTTATTTAAACGAGACTGGAGCTTATTAAAAAGAAAACTCAAAAACCGTGGCATCCTCCCAGAAAATACTTCGCGACTAGAGAGTTTTTGGAGAGCGAAGGAAGCAACTTTGTGGATGCGTTCAAAGTGAATTTATTTATTTAATCGACACGGTTAAAGAAGCTAATGCTCTTTTTTAAAAACCTGCAGCAATTGAAATTAAAGGATTGTTAAGGGAGCTCTAAATTTTTTTAGCCCGTTAAGCATTTTTGTGGCGCGAAATTTCAGATTTGTAAAAACCATATTCGTTTGTTTTTTTTCCCCAAAATTATGATTCGCGATGCGTGCGCGATTGCTTTTTATATAACATAGTGTATCCATTGACGTGGTCGATATCAATTATTTTTTAGTACCCGTACCAGCCGCTGAAAATTTAATTTATTCAGGGGAGGTAGTATCTTTATCGAAACGTTTGAACGTGCTGCATGTAAAATTCCCGAGCGATCGATTCGTGTAGTAGGCAATCCCCTAATTACTTGGAGCGATATATGCAGGTAAACAAGTGTACCGTACGGGTACGTACAATGTTTTTTAATTTTTTTTTTCTGTATGGTTTCTCCCCTGTTTATTACAGCCTATTAAACGAACTTTAATGAACAATCGTTTCCCAGTGGATATTTACGAGCTTAAGCTCCACCACTAGCCCGTGTGCCTGCCCGGCTTTTTTATCGTGTTTTTTTATTGCACGCGCACACATCTACAGCAGAGATTGAACGCCTGTGCACCGGGTGCGCGAGAAATAACCACTGGCTCGCGCAAGGGTAATAAAAAAGTTGTCTCAATTTTTTTTCAAACTTCAGACTCACCCCACTCGCCTGTTTAACAAACAGCGGTCAATATTTTCGCAGAATATTATATTCCCAGATATAATAGAACAAAATGTGGAGAATGTGGAAACGGTGGGGACCGCGAAGAGTGGGATAGAATGTCGCAGTGTGCTGCTAGCATGGAAGCATTCTGATTATGTGCACGCTCATTCATTCTGGGGGAATGAATAACTGTAGAATATTACGTCCATATGTTGCTCTGCTGCGCTTTAGTTCTGTGCTAGTTGGAATATTCTTGTCAGCAATCTTCTATCATTTCACACAGCCAGTGTAGTGTTAATAATATCCTCTTCATTTACACCGTCTGGTTTGCAAGTCTGCATCAATTTTTTTCTTTCACACATTTCGAACTCTCCTTCTACTGGAAAACAGAAGTTGTCGAATGTTTTAGTTAAAGAGTTACACTACTTCGAGCGGCTGAAAAATGAAGCTGTTTTGAAAGATTTTTTACTAAGTAATTACAGTATATAATTAAATAAATCTTTTTGGTAATTATTAAGCTACTCTTATATTATACAAAAAAGTTAGAAAGATTTTTTTTTATTTCTTTTAAATGTTTTTTATAGCGACAATATGGCACTTGAGAATAGGTATTATCTGAAACAAACAATTCGAAAAGATTCTTAATCTGTAGTGTCTCTATTGACCGTGACTCAATTAACAATTTTTGTTGAATAATAACAGACGTCGAAACGGTTTTGAAAATAACTGTTTCAAATTGTTATATATCGGTTCCGACTGAAACAATTATGAAGAACTGATATTGTGAATAACTGTTACAAGGAACCGAAATTTCTGAGTATATCTATTTCGATTACAGTTCTGCAGAATCGATATTTTATCGGTTCCATAACAGTTATATATCGGTTTTATAACAGTAATGTAGGCCAGAAGCTTTTCCACTCGTAACTGTTTCAAGATTATTTCGGTTCTTATAACTGTTTCGAGAAGCAAAACCGATATCATAACTGTTTTCAACTCCTAAAAAATAACAAAATGACGCAGGTTTGAAAGATTATTTTGGCACAACACAATTCATTTAAAATATTATTATTATCATATCACCTAAAAGTAGATGCAAAATTAAAGCTAAGAACCGAAATATAACACTGAAGCTAAGGCCAGCATAAGGGTAGGGAATTACTGAAAATAAATGAGAATGGAGGATCCACTGGTGGACAGAAAAACTTGTTACAATATATTTAGGATATAAGAACGGTATAGGAACCCAAGGGGCTAATAAGAAAACCTCGGCCACCAAAAGTGTCCGTTTCACTGCCTGGAACGGTTACTCTGCTTCCACTAATATTTGTCCCCGAAGCTTCCACTTTCAGCGCGGAGAATGAAAGGATATCCGTCCGTGTATTACACTCTATATCCTCCTTTCACGAAGGGCACCCACGGCTGTCGAGGATAATCCGTCTTTCCGTGGTAGAGAACGAATCCCAAGAATCGGTGGAAGCGTAAGAAAGAATTTCAAGGGCTCCGTCTCTTTTACGGAATCGAACGCGGACTTTTCCTTTCACAAAGCTCCACGCGAAGGGAACAACTACGTATTCTGCGCGCGCAGGGCACCAGAATCGTGCGTCTGCTTGGATGAAAAGGGAATGGGTGGTTGTTGGAAAGTAGAATGACATTGAGAACGCTCGCACTGTGACGTTAATTGGACGTTTATTAGAAATTGTAATCGAAGCAATTGTTGTATATAGTTAATCAGAAAAGGATCCACCCACGCCATACGTATATTTTATTTATTTAAGGTATATTTTACTTATTTTGTTTGTGAGTAAACAAAGAAATAAGTCGAAAATTTGTTTAAACGCCTTTATTATACACATCTTAAGTAATTTCAAGCCATTTTGTAAATTTTCTTTTTTTCTTCAAAATGGGACTTTAAACGCTTTTTTCCCGGAACCACGTTTTTCCAATAGGCCAGCTGCACCGTTTGAACAAATTTTATTCGATTCCCTTGAAATTTGTATAGTAGCTTCTAAATTACATTCTCCATCAAAATACGTACAGATATTGTAAAATATTGTTTTTCTTAGAAATGGTAAGCATTTGAGCATAAAGTTCACTCTCCAGCTCATTCACCACCACGTCCAGCACCATTTTCAGCCAAAAAATTATTTATAATTATAAAAGTTTTCAACAAATCGTAAAATCAGTGCGTACTTCTATGGAGAAAGTAGTTTAGAAGCTACTGTAAAAATTCCAAGTGAATCGAATAAAATTTGTTCAAATGCTGCTGTTGGCCAATTTGAAAAATGTTGTTCCGAGAAAAAAGCGTTTAAAGTGACATTAAAAAAAAAAAAGAAAATTAAGCAAATACCTTGAAATTACTTAAGATGTGTATAATAAAGGCGTTTAAACGGATTTTCGACTTATTTCTTTGTTTACCCACAAACAATTGTCAAATGCATACTATGTTTTTGTGCCGCTACAGTGGTGTTACCCCGTAAGTAATGTAAAATTCAGAATTACCGCCAAATGAGGTAACTTTGACCACGGGGGTAACAGTATTTATAAATCTAGATTTTAAAACAAAAGGTATTATTCTCAGAGAAAATGCATCTCGAAGTAGGCAATTAAAGTTATCCAAGGTACTTTGCCAGAGTAACTTAAAGTCTTACAATCTAGTTTTGTGGTGAAAGTTACCCCGATTGCGGTACCCATTGTAATTTACATTGATATAAACCGCGATTAATATATTTATAGTTAGCAACATCCGCCAAAGAAATGCTTTGGAATAAGATAAGCCCGAATTTCGCAGAAAATTAGTTGAATCTATGCGTAATAGATTATAGCTTATAATAAAATCGCAAGAATATTAGAGGAATGCCAACTTATTGTAATTGCGTTTGTATAAATTAAATATTGAATTTGAGAGAATATTTTCTTGGACTATCTTTGCTACTTTCACGGATAATACATGTTTAAATAAAGTGTGTACAATTTTTCAGCTGAGTGCGTCCAAAATAAAAGTGTATCTATTAATGTGAATTAGAATTGCAAATTCTGACTTTGGAGTCGGTTTAATATGTAAATTATGTTACATATGGGGTGGACGGATACTTTTGTGAGTGAATAAAAATGGGTGAATGAAAGGTGAACTGGAGGAACTTGATGAACTAGTAAATTTTGAAATTTAGAATTTTCAATGTAACTTGTATTTTTAAGCTTGATACGTACAGGGTGTTACAGTATTGTTGGTACAATCCCCAATGGGTTGATTATCCCTGTAAAAATAAATAAAAAATGTGGAATAACGATTTTTGATAGAATGGTTTATATTCCAGAAAACTCGAGTATCCATGCAGTTAGTGGCAGAATTATCATGGATGAAATGAACCCTACAAAAATGATCAAAAATTATAAAATAACTTTTGTTTGAGCCTGGCTCTATCAAAATATGTTCAAAATCAATTTTCCCAAAGGCGACGATTTATATGAAAGAATTTCATTCTACATTTTCGATTTGTTTTTACATAAATAGCTACTCCCTTTTTGCTTGGACCACTGATTACACTTCACTCTGTATAAAATATCTATTTTGTTATAAGCCTATCTTTTCTACCTTGTCCCAGGTTTCTGTACCATGAATTTATATGCAAACAATTACTTGACCGCAACAAAGCAATCGTTTTAACATAGACGATCCTCAGTTTCAAATATGCAATTTTCCTCGTATCAAAATCACGATGGAATTGCGAGTTAATTATAAAATCGCGTTTCAACGAGGTTTCAAGGGGCGTGTAATTATTGCGTCGCAGCAGAGTAATTTCGATAAGCATCGATTACGGGAGAGATTATTTCTTACGTTTTTCCCTTTTCCTCTTTGTTTCTCGTTTTAATAGAGAAAGAGGCCGCGCCTCAGTTTCCTGATCGCGAACAAGAGGATTGTTGCATAAACAGGGTGTAATAGTACATCGTAAATTATAACGAGCTACTTTCTCGCGATCTAGCTTAGACATTTAATATTTCACTGTCATGCCTATCGTTGATCAAATCGATCGGAGACGACTTGTTTCGTTGTTAAATACATGTGTACTGTGTGTTTCGGAATTATATATGGCAAATGTTGCCAGGTTTTAATTCAATGGGCGGTGAAGGTGAGGGAAAGTTTTGAAACATCTTCGTGAGAAATATTGGTGAGAATTTAGATTCTAAATTTTAGAAATATATCAAGTTCATATTTGGTGAAATTAAGTGTGCGTTTGTATTGTACATTTAGTGATAACTGTCACTAATTAATTTCTTTTTTGACCTATACATTTTGAGAAGTAGTGAAATTTATGTAATAAATTACATAATAAATGAAGATTTTAAGGAGGTGGTATTTGTCAGTAGAATAATTTATAGACTGAAGATCTTTAATTAGGAAAATTTGAATCCATAAAATTCTATTTTCTTGAGGGAATGAGCTTTTTGGTAGCTAATGTTTAAAAGGGAAACTGAAGTGCTTCAGACAGTTGTAATCAGTAATGTCGAATTATCTCGTACTTTCAGTGACATTTGATTTAAACTAGAAAATTAAAATTGCTCCCTGGAAATAAAAAAAAAGGTGTAATAATTAAAATTCCGGGCATAAACATTCGTCTTCCGTTTTCGATTTTCTGTTCGCTTTTTAATGACCCATTGACCCATCAAGCTTGCGTTCACAATTCTGAAACACACTGTATAGCAGCGCGCGAAAACTAATTAGCGGTGGCTTTTTTCGTTTCGAAACTAGCTTCGCACGGGCACAAAGCCCGCGTGGCAGAAGTTTAATGGTCAATTAGCGGCTCTGCATTTGCAAACATTTAGCTCGCTGAAGAATGTTGCGGTAAAAACCTAATTAGCGATTAACCGACGATTACAATCCCGATGCAATGCTTGGCGACCGCGAAAATTCAATAACCGTTCACTGATCCCCGGAGTCGTCGATGCGGGAAAGGCAGCAACTCAATTTCCCCTGTAATATCGCGTGAATTTACCTCTCGCAAAATCCGCGAGCAACAATTATCCTCTTCTGCGTATAAATTTTCTGTGATGGTTTCGCTTCGACGTTAATTCCGAACAATTTCACTGTTATTTTACAATGCCGTTGCCAAGGGAAAATTTTGGGCAACAATGATTTTTTAATATCTGCTGCTGGGTAATAATAGAGTGCAATCAAATTAGTTTAAAATCATGCAATTTTAGTCGTTTGAGAGTTTTGCGGACCTTCGTTACAGATGGAATTTAATTTTTTAGAAAATAACTTAGGAAAAGTTTGTTTAGGAAAAAATGTGGCATTGTTGGTTAATGTTGTAGAAGTTGTTTAAATTTGTGGAGTTCTATGCGCAGATATGCTTCTTTGCAAATTTTAATACAAATTTTTATATATAATTCTTCGTTATAAGTTTAATTTTATATTCTTCAACAGTTTTAGTATATTCAGTATAAAATATTTCCATACAGAATCTTCTTGCAATTAGTGGGAAAGAGTCCTTTGTTCATTTAAGGGAAGACAAGCCTAGGATTAGAACTGTACAAGTGTAATTTAGATAATTACATGCATTAGAGTGTTCAGTGCAGTGAAAGTGGCTCTAATTCCCACTCGCTATAGTCAGAACAAAATTAACTGGCTGTCCAAGACCACTGAGCACCTACTTCCCTCACCATATTCATTTAGGTACCACCATTATTGTATTTCTCGTCCCTTTGTGCAATCCTGCAAGCATATTCTCTGCGTTTCTTGGACAAAGAGGCTTGTCAATGTGACGCAGCTGTAGAAATCGTTCCAGGAATCCTGATTCACTTAGATTCTCTCCTGAGTGTAACCCAGCTCCTTAAATGCAATAATGAACTACAAAGAATGGCTATAGTACGAAAATAAAATTAACTCTTGCAGCCTTTAATTATTTTGAAAATATATTGTATGAGCTCCAAATTCAATTGACTAAAATTGATAAAAAATTGTGTATATTCTTTTATGCAGTTTCTGTTATACAGAAATACGGTGGTGGTCAAACAATGAGGACTTAAAATGGATGTTCAAACTCTCAAAGGCTCTACATTTCCAAGAATTTCGTTTCACTGTTTTCAAATATTTCGTTCATCCTCCAGCTACTTCCGAGGTTCCATGCGTTCAATATTCATCAACAGTGAAACTTTCATTCAATGGAAAATGGCATTTCTCAATTCAGTGTCGAAATCAAAATAGAACAAAAGAAAGCTGAAATTACTGCCACTATTATTTATCTATTTATTGCTACAAACTATATGCGATTTATGTAGCATACAATAACACTAACAGTAAATTGAAGTTTGTAAAATATTAACCACCGTTCGAATACAATTTTGAACTCAAAAGTTAATATCGAATGAGTTTATAGTGCTATTCCTTAAATTCCTACTTTACAATTTTTGAGAAAATCGTAAGTAATTTTTAGCGCTGTAATATATAGTCTACTGAAAAATAATTTAATAGTTTCTATATTTTTCTATGACTCCCATTATGGGCACGTTGCCCACTATTTTTCTATAACTGAACATCGCAATCTCCCTTTTATCGCTTTTTATAGTCCATTCAAAGGTTTGAATTTCCAACGTGGCATGTGTTTAATAAACGACCACTAAGAGCATCGTGCAATAAATCCAGCGATTAAAGCAGCTAAACATCCTCGAGTTGATTCACTACCAAACTCCGCAGGAATTCAAACGCTTCTGTAAAACGGACCCAAAAAACCCGTCGGTGGTTTAGAAATATATTAGACAGCTCCTGAATAACCCATAATTCATTTCACCGTGGAATACCTCTCCACAAAGTATAATCTCGCGGAAGCAATGCCTAAAAATGCTCCATCGACGCGTATAGGTATAGATATGTACTTAACCCTCGCCCAGGCGGGTCACTTTTGACCCATGTTTACGGTTAAGTGCAGCCCAGAGAATGTAATTTATATTTCTCCGTACTTGCCACTCTTACTTTTCTTTTTTCTTTTTTCACTCTAACTTTTCCTCTATATGTCATGCGAATTATTATATGATATTTAGTATTTGAAAACTAATTCTAAAGTTCCTACGTATAATAGAAAATCCGATATGGGTCAGAAGTGACCCACATCGTACTGTCGCGTACAGTGGGGATTTCCTATAGGTAGGTACACTTCCAATCGCGCATAGGAAATGCCACCTTAGGCCGTTCGTCAACCGCCGCAATGCAACTGCAATTTTCACAAAAAACGATTGCATGTAATGGGATCAATCACTCATAAGGATTTGTTTCTCGTCAACATAACTTTTTTCCCGTTAATCTCTCAAGGCCGTCGCGCATTTTGGCGAAGCGAGACCCGGCCATACGGAGAGAAAAGTTTGTAAACAATTGATGATCGAAGGGCAGCGACGCTTAATTAATTAATTATTATTAATATTTTTGATGCGCTTCGTCACGCCGCGCTTCGCCAAAATGCGCCACTTACGATCGGAAGTTTGAGGGGTAACAGCCGATCGCACCTTGTCGCACCTAGTTGCTCCTAGTTGCACTTGATCGCACCTAGTTATACCTAGTTGTGCCTAGTTGCGTTCCACTGTCATTTAAAACGACTTTAAAAAACGCTGCGGCCAAGCATATTGCAAATTTATGTTTTTGCTTTTAGGTCATGTTTCCTCGTTTATTTCTCTTTCGATTACTTTTTAAATATTTTTCGAGCACTTTTTTTCTTTTTGTATTCAAGATTGTGTATATAAACAGCGCTTGTTATTGCTGAATCTGGCCTTTTAACCATCCGTATATCCTCCGCTCTTTGTCGCTAGTTTTTCCGTATGTTATACTTATGTAGTCTACGTATGTGTGCAATAAAGTCGTTACTATTACTATTATTATTCGTAGTGGCCGCGCTGGTGGCAGAGAAATCAGCTGTTCATAAAAGAATATTTCTATGGTGGGCTGTCAAACGAGTATAAGTCAAATTTCACCTCAAGGTTAAACAGTTTACTATTTTGTTCTATTTTTGTGAATCGAAGTTAAAAATAAAAGTGTCCTTTAACATATATCTTATCAACTTTCACGTCCAAAATTTAACACCTGATCCTAGGTAGCACTTTAAATATTCTAAGTGTCTTTCCCCATAACTAATAATTCTGACTTATACTCGTCTGCCCGCCCATTACAGATTTATCACGGGCCGATAACCCTCGATGGGCGAAAAAACGCCACTAAAACGCCTGTGCTAATTGATTCACGATTAGCTGGTAAATCTCACTCGAACCTGAATTATTATTCATTGCGCCCAGTTAAGAATGTTCCCCGCTAGTATGCAAGCACCCATCGATAATCGATTCCACGTTTGCTCCTTTTTCTTTCAATAGTATCATTACGTATCGAAGCTGCGGAGAAGTGTAATTAACGGGGTATAGAAGTGTTTATTGTTTTTTTATATTTTTAATTATGGGCTTTACGTCATAAGTATGTACTGCTGGGTCATTAGCGACGAATTGGGCTTGTGTTTATTTTATATTGAGATAGTTATATGGTTATTATATGGTTAGATAGTTATATAGTTTATGGCACAGATTAGCATCTTTCAGGTAAAGAGAGCGTCTTTCATTTATATGGCCCTGTAATGGGCCGTGTGTGGATGCAGTTTATATTTTCTCCCCTTGTCATAAAAGGTTACCGATATTTCGTTATTATAGAGGTGACGGTGTAGTAAGTACAGTTTTCTTTAATAAGTGTTCATGGGTTATTTTGGAGAGCTCTGTTTTAAGTCGAGTCATAATCGTCTTTTATTTTTTACCTCTGTTAGTATATAGAGATACATACTTAGGTATTTGTTAACAGGTCAGAAAGTAGGTTTATGTTTATGATTTTTTCCATATAAAATAAGGTTATATTTAAAAATCAAGTTATGTATTTTTTGTGTATAAGTTAAGATGTATTCTTTTGAAAAAGAAATTCGATGTCAAAGCAGCCTCTTCTCTCAAGGCCTCTTTATAATTACAGCATTTGCCATAGATATCTTCGCGGGGTTTTATCTTAAATACAATTTTTATACATTAAAGTAGAAGCAAAAAAATAGTACTTGTCAAAGTTGATTTTTCAATTCGTCTTGTTTTTGAAAGTCACATGCTTGAATTTACGTAGCCCCCATTTTTAAAATAATAGTTTTTTTCAAACTCGGCTTCGACAAGTACTACTTAGTTCTTTTATTTAATTTAGTGTAAAAAAATTATATTTCAGATAAAACCCTAGAAAGATATCTGTGGTAGCGAATATGCTGTAACTATGAAAGTGCTGTCGCATCATTTCTTAGGATATCAAATTTCTTTTTGTAGAAAATACACCTTAACTTAAAAACAAAAAAGTGTATGTCTTGATTTTTAAAATACAACGTTTTCTATATGAAAAAAAACCCAGAAACCCTATTTTCCGACCTGTGAAAGCTATGTAACCCTTTAATAGAAGCCTCGTACAACATCTGGGTTATTTGTTATTTTGGTCGGGGTTTATAATCTATATCTATTTTATTTGTCCGTTAAGTTGGTTTTGTATTATATTTCTGAGGTCTTGGTACAGAATTTCCTTTATAATTCCATTTGTTTCTCGCTGGGATGGGACCCACGTGAAATATTATGCGTTCGCGATTATTATTAAAATCAAGAGTTCATTCTTAACGAGCCACTGCGTGGTTGTTAACGAAACGCAGTTCACAGCCGAGCTTCTGTAGAGGAAGGAAACCAATGATGCAATCGAGTATTTTTACGTGATACGCCAGTGCCCCTTTTGGGCGATATGGAATTCCCATCGACCCGCGGTACATTCGTCTTGTGTCAGCAAGTAATCAGCTCCATCGACGTGTGCTCCCCGGACACAGAGCGGCTCTTGATAAATCGCGCTTGGGAACGCTCGCGGCAGGCACACGTCCATCCTGTTGAAAGCATTACGCCGTTGCATCATGTGAGTTTAATATCCTAACCTCGTTTCGGTTAATTACTCGTGATTAGCCTGAAGACAATCTGAACTGGGTCTTGCCTCACCGCTCCGCCCGTCTTTGGACGCCGGCTTCTTCGAATGGCCAGTTCGGAGCTGCCGGGCTGAATATTGTTTTGCAACGCGTTCCGTGGCACGTGATATTTATCGTAAACGAAGCTCTTACCGGTGCAAAGACGATATTAAATTTAGCGGTGGAAAGGACAGGAAAGCAGGAAAAATTTAATGCGATTTTAAGTTTCTTGGTGTTGGATATCGCAGTTTATATTTTTAAGCAGTTTTTGAAATCTTGTAATGAATCTTCGCTTATAGAGTGATAACACAGTTCGTTAGTTTAACCCTTCGTAGTCACACGGGGTGTATCGCACCCCAGGCAGTTTTCTTTCTTTGTCAATATTTCTGTAAATTTTTAGACCTTGATATTAAAATTTAAAAACTGTGAATTTTATAAAAAAGAATCGCTTTTTCAATAACTATTTTTTAAATACAAATTTCGTCATATTGAAATTTACATTTCCAGAAACAGAAATATTGTAACATATAATTGTATGAGCATTACTTATGTAAAATTATCACTCAAAAGTTAAAAGATTTAAAAATATGAAAATGGCACCGAACTTTAAACTCTCGCTGGAGTGCAGTGGACCCCGCGTGACGAAGAAGGTGTGACCACGAAGGGTTAACCCTACACGGGGTTGTTAGCCACCCCACACATATTTTTCTTTAAAAACGGTTTAAAAAAAAACTAATTTTTATATGCTTTACATATATCTAAACGATGTTTATTGCAAACATGTTCGCACCACACGCAGCACAAAGTTTTACATAAACTGGTACCGTTCTACCCCTGTATCCGTTCTAGAATTAACTTTTCAGATGCTAAGTACTGTCACAAAGGCAGTCAGCTTCCTTTTAACACTTGGAATGGCGTCGGCGCGTTTCCGCGCCGAGGGAGCACGCGTGTTCTCGCTTTGATATTTTCTGCGAAAATACTGTCGCAGTGTCCTCGAATGTTTTTTTTTAGGATGGGTTACGTAGAACTTTCTCAGCAGAAGCAATCGCTTGGAAATGCCTGACCGACTTGAACGAGCATTTCTTAAAGCCTTGCGTCACTCAAACTATTAATGGAACGGCGGGCAAAAATTTCTGTGTTTTGGGTAGCTCGAGAGGAATTTCCATTTCACACTCCGAGTTGCTACGCAAGGACGAAGGAAATGGAAGATGACACGGAAGGGAGAAGTTAAGGCGAATTTACACTTTTTCACTTTGAATTTTCACCGCGGATGATTCAACCACAGTGAATGTGAAAGATAAAAGCCGGAGTATTTATTAGGGTTGCCCACTTTTTGTCGGGAAAATATAGTACTTTGCGGTCAAATGTGATAGAAAATATAGTACATTGAGAAAAAATATTGTACTTTTCAGAGGAAAGTGGTACAAAATAAAACGACATCTTATTTTTTAAGTGTATATTTGTTTGTGCATTTCGCTTTATTAATTAATTTAGTATATTTGTTAACATACCTCCTATATGAGGAGTTCATTTTTTAGGAGAGATAGACTGGCTGTTTTCTGTTTTTCCCTTCTCGCTACTTGGTATTCTATCATACAAAATATCCTCTCCGTTAAAGTTTAATTTCGCAAATTAAAGTTTTAATGTTGCCATAGAATAAAAAAATAAATACAAATAAAATTATTGAATTTTATCGGGGTATCGGGAATATAGTATTTTTACTTACTATATCTTTTTCTAATAGTATGTACTCCACTAGACAAAAATATAATACAATACTATATATTATAGTACGTTTGGCAACCCTAGTAGGTATTTATATTTGTTCAATGATTGAATTCAATTTACTAGTTCTGAGAATTTCGGCGTGTGAAATAGTGAGTGCAGGAATTGACTTAATAAGGTCAGCCCTGGCAACAGAATGTCGTAAAATATTAAAAATGAGAAAAAACGTCGGCCTCGCCGATAATGGATAAAACCTTGGATTCGACGGTGAGAACAATTGGGAGCATCAATACAACTATTAGTGGAACTTGCTGTCCACTATTTAGACGAGGAATCATTTAAGAATGAGTGAAGCTCAGCTGGATTTTCTCGTACAGAAAGTTAGTCCTCTGACACAGGAGGTCGACACCTTCTTGAGACGTTTAGACTTGTCACTGCCGCTTCATTGCGGATGAATCATCCATTCAATTCATTGAAAGTAGAGACTGACTATACTTTGTCCACTAACCACTTTGAATGTCCACATTGGATGACATGAAAAATGAAATTGGGGTGAAACTGAGTTGAATGGATAAAAATATTTATAATGCAAATTCAATAAAATTCTTCAGCCGAATATAAATTCAGTTTTCTATTTTTTTTATAAAGCCCCTTCTTTGGGGGTGCCCTTAACCCCCGCCCCTGGGTGCGCCACTGCGGGATACACATCCAAAGTGAAAAGTCTAAATTCGCCTTTATTCTGCTTGCTAGAAATACCTAAAAATAGAGAAAACTATCAGTGCTCTAAAAGCCAGAGTTGGACATTATTCGAATAAATTTTTATTCATAATAATCTTCGAATATAAATTTCAAATAAAATTAAGTTATTCCAGAATCCTTACTAATATATAAAAGTGAAATATTTGTGTGTCCTTCTTTCACGTCTAAACGGCTGAGCGGATTTTAACGAAATATTAAATATACATTACATACGTCCTGGATCAGATTATAGCCTATTCATTTTATTATTTATGCTTTTTTATTTTTCAAACATCGTAAATACTTCCCGAGTGAAACCGGGTAACGGCTCAGTTAGTAACGAATAAAAATTTATTCGTTATTCTCGAATAACTTCATTTTATTCGCCATTTTTATTATCGAATAACTTCATTTTATTCGACAATTCTTATTCGAGATCATTCGAATAAAAATCTATTCGAATAATGCCCAACTCTGTCTGAAACGTCAACTAGTACCCAACCCAGCCTGTATTCTTCTGCCTCAGAAGAAAAAATTTCGCTTTGCTAAATTCCACCTCCCTTGTCAGTGTCCCCAAAATGAAATAATGGCGGAACATTCATGAGCCGTATTCGGAGCGACTGACGTATCATTGCACCTTGCTTCCCATAATGTTTACCTGGCACACTCGTCCTAACACCTCTGCGTAACACGCACACGGAGAAAGTACAAGTTTGCCATAATTGTCGATTTCCCCATTCCATCGTGAAAGTAGGCTAAGGTCGATCGGTTATCGAATCGATCGGAGAGAGTGTCCATCGTGGTTTTTCGCTTCTCCTTGGCATTGCTTAACAGGTGACAGCTGCCGGTCACGAAAGAAATTTCATTGGAAACGGATTCCTTTGGAATTGTTTGGAATCGCCGCGTTGCCCTGGTGATTGCTTCCTCGCTTTCTTCTCTGAGGCTTGTTTAATCATCCGAAGTCGGTGAAGTGGGGTTGCAAGGGTCTTCCGAAGCACTATTTCACTGTGGTTGTTTGACAATAATTTTTTAGCCATGGCAGTGCCTCGTTTTTAAATAAGTATATTCAGAAATTTAATAGAGAAAGTGTGGTGCGAGAGTTGAAACAGCCTGTAAATTAAATGTATCCCTCAGTTTTAATTTCCAATTCAATTTTACACGATGAATCAACTCTTTTCCTGTGTGTTTTCTAATACGTAGACAAAAGTTGAGAGACATTAGCACACCAAAATAATAAATAGCTTCCTTGTGACCGTTCATTTTGGTCTCCACTACGTTTCTATAAATAAACATAGTTCTAAACAAGATCCTTGATTTTCTGATGCGCTCGAAAATTTCTTTTACTCAAGTTAACGAAACCATTTCGAGGAATAGAAGCTTCAAATTTTTCCAATATCGAAACCGATTTCATGGGGCTGGCAATCACTCTTCGAGGGAGAAAGAAAAAGCGAGCCATGTGTTACTGTGACGCCATATTTTCTCTTTGCAATCTAGTAGACGGGGGTCGAGGTTGAGGATAACTCATTGGAACTGTATAACGGCGCAGGAATCGATATCTCAAATGCGAGAACACGGCCGTGATCGGAAATCAGAATTGGAAAATTGCTCGTCGCAGAAGCTCGCCCCGTTCGATTCTAAGAAAGCAACCGCTGCAAACATTTACACAGGAAATGTTGTATAAATTCCCTGGAATGGTGGCAATAAAATGGGAATGGTGGGCACATTTAGAGTGGACTAGCAGTTCACGCCATCGCCATTAAGCAAGAGATACTGTTACGCCATTCGTAAGAATAACTGTTGACAAAATTAAACGGCTTCGTCAGAAGTTTCCGCGTAAAACAAATTAATCCCCGCGTTTAAATTTCCCTCGCGCTGCCCCGTGTATCGATGCTTTCCTGTTAAACGCAAAATTCCGTTTATTTATACATTTAGAAGAAGCTTCCACGCCACTTTTTCTTAATTCGTGCAGCACCTACCTAGTTTTTTTCAGTGGAAATGCAAATGGCGTGGTGTGATAGATTCTGGTCGAGCATGCGCACTGGAGATCTCACTGCTACTCACGAGGAAGCGTTCCTAATTTCTGATTTTTTAATGGAACTTCGCGTAAATGTAGAGAATATTAAAGTATGCAAGTAGGAATTTTTCTTTTCTGTGGAAATTCACTTTGAAGGGGTGAAATGGGCCCCTAAAGTCATCACTTATTTCATTTTTTAAATATAACTTTGTAACAGTGCGAGATGGTACAAAACTGAGAATTGTTTTGTTTTTACTTTATTTATAATCATTATTATTTATATTTACAATCGGAGGGTTGGAGCGGAGCTCGGAGCGATGGGGCTCCATTCCTCCAATTTATTTTTATGATGATTTTTTTATATGTATGAAATGTTTTTAATAAATACCAATTCTCAGTTTTTCAATATTGAAAAAATATTATACCGTAGGGCCGCGCAGAACGGTGTTAAGGAGGCATAGTACTTTTTTGCCCGAAAATTAAGCATTCTTTATGAATATTTTCTACATGAAAATAAAAAGCTAGAAAGATGGGGTTGTTATAAATGAAAGAACACTGTTTTAAAGTATTAAAAGAATTTTTATTTAAAAAAAAAACAGGTAGAGCGAAGCAGGAGTGGAGCTGGATCAAGTGTTTTGATGTCGGAGCAGGGCACGAGCGGAGTAAATAAGAAATTGCTCTGCTCCAGTCCCCTGTTTAAAAGTTTAAAAGAAAAATAAAGTTATCCTAATTAAAGCATTCTCACCACGGAAAATTTGGTAAAAGAATTGTCGCAGCCTTCCTATAACATACAAGATAAATTTTAAATAGCAATAAATAGGCACCATCATTTTCCTAAAATCTTCAATATAGTTAATTAAGTAGATATACTTTTCATCACAGTGCGTTTTTAGCGTCGTGTCTTTGCAGTAGTGTTTCAACCGTTTGGTTGAACAACCAAAATCTTTTGCTACTGCACTTATTGAATATAAAATAATAGAAGCTTCTCATGGGGAAAAATATAGCATAGTCATTTCAATCTCGGTAAATCATTTAATTCAGCGAATAAAAAAAATCTTCCATTGGGCAACAGTAAATTTAAACTTGTGTCGACGTCACACGCGTTCCCACTGCAATCTCTTTTTCCCCAAAAATATCGTCCCAATCCAGCTAGTTATGACATCCACGCAAGTCCAACGTAATCTAATAACAAATATGTACCTAATAACAAATTACGTAAAAGGGTCTGGAAATACGCCGTGGGTGATCCCAGGCTCCCAGAACCCCAAGGATTCTGCACCCACATATGGCTCGCATAATGAATCGGAATTTCCGCGGTTCATCAGCTATGGCTGTTCTAATATACAGCGAGATAATTACAACGATCCATTGTCCAAAGAGATTGTGCAGGGAGTATCCCAGCCGACTCGCTCAGGAATTATATAATTCCGGAAGCTGGCACTTCGCGTTAGCGCTCGTGAATGTTCGAAGGGAGAAATGGGAGAGCAGTTGTCAAAAGCTGTTAATTTCTCGTCGTTTCGTAATGCTTCGGGTATCTGGACCGAGCACAGGGGATCGCAACGACGCGTGGGTTCTGCACACGTGCGTGCACATAAGGGAGCACAGGGGATGCGGTATTCCTATTGGTGAAATCACGTGGGAGGCTCTTCACCTCCCCTTGCTCCAACGACTGCTCAGACTATTTTTAATTCTGGAGGACACTAACGACTCGCGACATTTTTCCCCTCAAAGGTCGATCGGATGGAGACTCGACGCCTACTAAACCCTTGTTTAATGAAAACTATGCAAATGTATGCGAGATGTGCAGATTTGCTTAGAAGTTGTGTTGAAAGTAATCCTGTCGCGTCGAGAAGCTTGTTTTCTGGAAAATATTCTGTTGAAGGAGAGAGAGTTAATCTGGTTGTAGAAAACACGATTTTTCTACACTAGTAGTTGAGGAAGGAGTTGGGCATTATACGAATAAATTTTTATTCGAAGAATAATAATAATAATATACGAATACAAATTTCGGTAAAATGAAATTATTTGAGAATCACGAATAATGGATAACTCTGGTTGAGGATCAAATATAAACACATTAAGGAGTCTTTCTCAAAAAATCAATCATAAAATTACCTTTGGGACTTTTTTAAAAAAATCGCTGTCATCCTTGTATAATGTATAAATAAATGCCGTAAAGTTTTTTTTATTTCATGTTGTATACTTTTTTTTAAAAGAATCCTAAAGGTCACCTATTTTTTTTTAGTGATTTGATGAAAAAGTCCCCTCAACAGGGATAAATTTGGGAATATTAGGAGAATAAATTGAACACTAAAAAGAGATCAACTAAATTCATATTAATGCATGTTCAGTTTTGCTTTGTTTCCTTGTTACAATCATTTTTGCTTTCCAGTTACATGCAGCTCAAAATGACCGCCTCGCATTTCCATGAAAGCTTGTAATCTTTTTTTTTTATTGATCTTCTCTCACTGTTGACTTTTAACACATGCAGATACTACAATACCTATATATTGTTCAATTAATCAGTGGGACTGTCAGTGTAGTTCAGCGTATCAAGAATATTATTGGAGTACAAAGCTCACTGTAACTTGGAAACAAAGGAAAATTGGACATATGTTTATGTGTACGAATTTATTTTATCATTTTCGAGTACCGACAATGTGTCCATTCCTCAAAGGTCTCCCTTTACACCGAATCACTTTGTATAACCCTTGGACGTCGGGTAGCTTCACCGCACGTCGGACACCGGACCAGTTTTGACCCAGAATTTCATTTATATATACCCCCCAGATTGGCTTTACATTACATTCTACTCTTGTTGTGATCTAAAATCGTCAGAATCCTCCAGACGAGGGTTCGGTTAGGTTCGAGTTAAATATACATACCTATAACCTCAAAGCAAGCTTCCATAATAAATTCTATTCTGGTTATATCTTAAAATATTTATATGAAGATATAACCATAAAATATTATGGTTATATCTTCATCTTCTTCAATAAGTACTTTTCATAGCATCTAACACGTAATTGCGATATTTAGAACATGTCCAAATGGACACAGTATCCTTTAGATGAGGGTTAAGTCAAGTTAAGTCAGCTAGTTACACACCTTGGAGCAAGCTTCCATATTAAATTCTATTTTTGTTACACCTAATATAAAATCTTCATGTCTTCAAGAAATACTACTGATAACAAGTAACACGTAGATTGATATTTAGAACATGTCCACATGGACCCAGGATCGTCTAGATGACGATTGTGTTAAGTCTGGGTTAGTTACACACCTCGGAGCAAGCTTCCATACTAAATTCTATTTCTGTTATAATCGAAAATCTTTATTTTTTCATGAAGTTCTACTGATAACATTTAACACATAGTTTAACCCCTTGACGACACACTCAATTTTAGAAAAACGTTAAAAAATTACAACTTTTTTATGTTTCTATTTTACTATATAGGAAATGTTTATAACCTGGGATGAAACAGTTTTATTGGAAAATTCCGTTTATTTTTTATTTTATCAAACTCCGTAATATTACGTAAGTGGAATTTTGCGACTGTTCGTAAGAAACGTAGCTAATATTACGGAGGTTTGTGTAAAGGGGGTTTCATAACGTATTCTGAGGGGTCGCCGCGATTATTTTTAGTCGACGATTCTTAGCACTTATTTATTTTAATATGGTTACATTGCCATATGAATGAAGTAACTGATTTTTCATTTAAGAAAGGAAGAAGAATCTGGTTACCCATCACACTAAATAAGATAATTAAATATATTAAATACTAGCTTTACCACTCTGCTTCGCCCGAAATATAGATTCTGATTTTATAAAAAACAATTTTATTTTTATTTATTTATTTTTTGTGAAAATAGTCACACTCATCTGGAGTGGCTAGACATAATGAGCTGAGATACATTTCGTAACCCCAGAGTATACCGTTCGAAAGTTTTTAGGTGACAGACAAACACACTAATACTATCTGCTTTATATATTAAAATCTTTAAGTATATTTAATATATGCAGATATTAAGATAATTAAATATTATTAAGTTAGAATTACATTCTGAAATACCTATTCTTAATGTGTTTCCTTTATCTTATTAAATTCAGCTTAAATGGAAGGGGGAGTCGCAGGTTATTTGAATATTATAAATGGGAGTCACGATTAAAAAAATGTTGGGACAAACTGATTTAGAAAATGGTCAAATGGACCCCTATCCTCCAAATAAAGGTGAGACCAGCGTCTTCAGGTCCCCTGGTCTCCGGTACAGAAGTGACCCAGCTAACAGGTTAACGAGGAGAGCCAACTACGTAAATGAGACAATATTTTCGTTTCGAATTGACGTTGATACGGCAGGCGAAACGTGTACACGACGCTTCGAACGCCTATGAAGCGCTCTAACGTTGGCAGAGCGTGGCGCATAATTCCGCCTGGCACCGCAAAGACATTGCGATCAGGAATTAGCATTGTAACAGCATTATACGGGGCGTTTTGGCGCCCGTCCAAAGGCACCGAAAACCCTTGACGGAGAGGGAACTGCACGCGCAAGAAACAGAACGAGTGCAAAAGGTCGATCGTGTTATCATTAACTTCCCACCCACCGTTTCACTTTTATTTCACACCGGAGCCACCCAGCAGCCATGCTGATCAACTCCGCGGCACAAAAATGGGTAAAAAAGAAGTCGCAAATCAGGCGTTAGCGGTTCACTGGATTACCGAAATCGGCAGAAACTGGAGTCCATGAATTTGCAAAGCCCAAAACTTCCACCCTGCTCGATTCTTTTTTCACGCGTAAGAGTCGCTACCTTGAAAGGCTCGCGAGTTCGCTCCATGCATCTGCAATCGATCAAGGACACGAGTCGTTGACCATGTACGAGATAAAATGGATTTTCCCGATGTCAGGTGAACAGCTGTTGCTTCCTTCTATCTGTCCCTCGGTTTTTCCCTTCTTTCTCGTTGTGAATCATCGACCACGATGTCACACGGAAGCGATTTGCCAATCGGTTCACAGTTATATCCTCCGGTTATTTCGGTGGCCTTCTCTGGTGAATTAGGTCGCCTCGGTCGATGTATCGAGATCGAGTATTAGGCTTCTTGAGATTTCATTAGTGGGGTACTAATTTGTAGGGGGTTTATGGTGTGTTATTATTTGTTCAGGCGAGAGGGTGGTGAGGGATACTCCATGGGGTGTATTCATGATTTTTGTGGGTGTTGGGAATGAAAATGGAGATTGGAGAATTATAATAAAATTTTGTTAGGATTGTTGGCTAATGATGCAATTTTTTTTTTTAATGTTACTATTTGCATGGAGTTTACTGTACACTTTGGTCGTTTCCATTGTCTGCAGAATGTACCTTCTCGAAATAATTTGCCTCTACGTACTTCTGATAATAAATAGAGTATGGTTGAGAATTTAAAAAAAAAGTTTCAAGTGAAACGATTTTATTTAATTTGATCAATAATGCACTAAAAAGTAAGAAATAATTATTTTCTTGTACTATAATTTCGATGGTGATATGTGACTTTAAATAAAGTCATACAAACTCGGCGATTATCCTTTTTAATCTGAGTTTCTATGATTTTATTTAAATTATCACAAACCGCCATTGAAATTGTAGTACAAAAAAAGAATTATTTTTACTTTGTAGTGCATCATTGGTCAAGTTAAATAAAATCGGTTCACTTAAATTTGTTATATATATTTTTCATTTTTTACTGTTTTAGTGTTTGTGTTTTACAACCAAATTTTATTCTTATGAATTCTCCACACAAATGTCCCTTTGAAAACTTTTGAAAGAAATAGATAAATCTGGACATTTACAAATTACAATTTTATTGATTTTTAGCAAACAATTAATTTTTATTTTCAACAAATTACAATTAATTTTTAACAAAGTACAATTATTTTTATCAAGTTTCAAGTCGATTGGATTTGTGGAAGTGAGTTAAAATTGATTTACACGATTTAAACCAAATAAACAGTCAGAACAGTGAAGTTAAATAAAATCGTTTAATAATAAAGAAGCTATATTCTGGGTTATTCTGAATTCACCAGTTTTTTGAAGACAGAAGGATTGAATAAATACTCGTAGTCAATGTTGAAGCAGCTGTGACTGAAATTTTATATATATAAATTACTGATATTATTTTTGGGTGTCTGTGGTTTAATATGTCCAGCAGGAACCTGTTCTCCTACTGCATGTTTTAAGGTGAATTTGACAGCCTGATAGGTATATGTATTTCATTTGGTTTTTCATATTCTAATGAAGCATTATAATGATTGTGCCTTCCGCGACGACGGATGAAATATGGCTACAGAGATTACTAGAAACGAAGTTTGACATTCTGATGGACGAAAGTTTACGCGAGCCACGTGCAACTAGAAACTTTTCCACTTTCTTCCCTCTGCTTTGTTCTTGTTATCGAGCGTACTTTCAGCAACTGCTGGAAACTTTGCCCTTATTCGATTATATTGGGCGTTGCTGGGAATACTAATCGCTGAAATTCCAGCAGAGTTTATGTATTATACATCAAGTTTCCGGGTTTAATTAACATGTCCACGTTGGCTCTAAAAGAATTTCGTTTTCAATGGTTTCTGAATGGTCAGTGTCGATTCCAGAGATCTCCTTTTAAACTGTGACAATTGAATCAGCGAGTTTCAAGATTTGTGTAATTTACACACGTATCCTTCACGGATTTTACCTTTTGCTTTCTTAATCGTTATTTTTAGAATCCTTACTTCACGCCTTTCAATCTCCGTTACAGCTCGAGTCTTTTTCTTCTCTTGATCAATGAAAGGAAAAGTTGACTGCCTCTTGGTTAAAAGATGAACAGGATTTTTTAATAAAAGCTACGATTTTCTTTAATCGGAAACATTATTCGGTTTAGTTTCTTTTTCTCTTTCTAATCTGTTAGCATCTGTTCTTCTCTGAGAATACTATATTTAAAAGAATCACTTAATAAAATTAGCAAAGAGAGAATGATTACGAGAGGAACTTTTAACTAATTTGAAATTTCTTAATATAATTCTTATACACAAATTTACTAAATCAGAAATTCTGAAAATCATCAATTGATGTCAGAAGCTTTTCTCCAAACCTTTCATTGAAACAAAGTCATTAATAAAAATATTACATGTTTTTCTAATCAAAGTATTTTCCTTGGTTATCTACGACCTCTGCCACTTTTCTGGTAAAAGTATAACTACACTGGGTGATCAAATTATTAGAGGCATAGGAAAAATATGTTTTTGTCTTCGTGTAGAAATAAAATCATCCAGGTGTTGCCAAGTATACATATTGATGTGTAAATTCCATAAAAAATAATAAGAATTCGAACTAACTAGTATTTCATTTAAAAGTTAATTGTTTTAAGAGAGTTATACCTAGTCAGGCGGCTGAAAAGAGGCGAATGTTTGTGAATTTTTTTTAAAAAAAAGCGGAAACATATTTTTACAGAACTTTTTGCACATAAAAGAACACCATTTAAAGAACATTTGGTAATTTTTTCGTGGAAAAATATTTACGTTTATAATAAAGTACACCCGACATCCAAGAAGCCTTTTTAAAAATTTGATTTTGCAGTGAGCACTGCCATTCGGAACCAGATTATCTAAAATAAAAAAAAAAACAAAAAAGATTTCGTTAGTATAATAATGTATCCTCTATTAATCATTAATATAAAATCGTCAATTTATGCAGGTGGTTCTAATAATTTAATCACCCCACTGTCGGCGTAATAAAAAAAAGAAAAAACCTAATATTGAATGAACAAATTTTTTCACTCACCTAATGCATCCTCCCTTTTCTGCAAATTAATAAACAGAGATCTGTACTTACAGTATCTATGACTGAAACAGGAAGCCAGAATTGCATACAGAGTCTTACTGCGAGGTTAAGTCGAATCTAATCATATCTCTGGTTAAACATACGGTTCCATTCTTAGACCGACTGTTCCAACGATCCATTTCTGTCCTGTTATCAAGCGTATGTATGTACCTATAGACTCCTCCATAAACTCGAGATCACTTTCTTTGCGGTTTCATTTTCGAGTAGAGCGAACAAACAGCTGCAATCACCATTGACTAGTGTCAACTCGCTATCACCCGTTTGTTTGCTCGTGGTGTGCTATAATAATCGTTTCACGACGCTATTAAGTCCGGCCAGATTGTGCAATTGGACAGAGTTAATGATTGAGATTTATGTTTCATTCATAAAAACATGGTTTGCAACGGAATGCAGTAGGTTCGAGTCACAGATTTGGATAGTTTTGCATTTACGAGATTGGGAATATTTATTGCCTGAATCCAGTATTTAGCATATTATTACTTATATTTCGCTTAATATGTTAATGCCACGTTTTTTGTTCATTTACACGAGTATTATTGAAAATAAGAATATCTCGCGCAACTAGGAACTAGCTAATACTTCGGTGGTGTACTTAATATTCTACACTATTTATAATGATAGTAATAATATTCACAAGTTTGCACAAACGGTTGGTTATCGCAAGCACTTTGAAGAAAAATCGTAAACTCTTAACTCTGGTTTTCCGTGATCCCCATGGAAGTTAACATTTTAGTGTTAGTACTTCGAAAATATTATTACAGGATTGTCAAGTGGTATTCAGAATGATCTGAAAAATAAAGATCTGATTTCTGTTACTCCTAAAATAACACACTTCCTAGAGTAATACCTTTATTATTTATTTATTTCCTTAAAGGGTCATTCTGGTAATCACGCCGCAAAACTCGGCAACATTCAGGGATTTTTTTCTCAGTGAATACAATGAATAACAATGTCAAACTTTTTTTTCATTTATTAAGCTACTTATAATGTATACGGAACAATTTTTTAAATACACTTTTCATTGTGTTTGTTCAATATTATCAGGAGTTAAAAGTTGCGCCTTTGAAAATACGGTGGGAGTGATTTCGGCTCACAGACTCATCTGAAACAAAAAAAACCAAACTGATTCTTAATCATTACGAGTACCGCTATTGCAGGTGCCAGAATTAGCCACGTAAGTCAAAATTTAACAAAATTGCGCGCATTTAAACTTCAAGTCTCGAAATTTCCCATTTTTACTTGAAGTTTGAATGCGTGCAATTTGGTTAAATTTTGACTTACGTGGCTAATTCTGGCACCTGCGATAGCGGTACTCATAATGATTAAGAATCAGTTTCGTTTTTTTGTTTCGGATAATATTGAAAATCACAATTAAAAGTGCATTTAAAAAATTGTTCCGTATACACTATAAGTCACTTAATAATTGAAAAAAAAGTTAGACATTGTTATTCATTGTATTCACTGAGAAAAAAAACCCTGAATGTTTCCCAATTTTGCGGCATGATTACCAGATTGATCCCTAGTTACTCCACTCCACAGTATTGTGTTAAATGCACAGAGCGCACTGTTAAGAATTCTACCAAAAAGTCTAGTTCAAAATATACATATAGTATGAATTTGTATCTAAGTCTTCGTTGAAATAATTCAAAATGATCAAAAACCTATACAACTGCCACTGCAAACTTAGCTCCGCTTTAATGTTCACATACGAGGGTCGAGAAAGCACAGACTTTGGACCTCATTTTCTCGAAAATTATACACCAGAGTATTATACACACTGTGCATTAACTACATGCAAGATCTCAAGGAAACCGTTGACCCGGACTTCTTACAATTCCCTTATCAGTGGCGTTAATGCCAACAAGATAGTGATTTTACCGAGGCTAATAAACATCGTGGAAAAAGCCGATTCTCCGGCGAACCCCCCCCCCCCCCCTCCCCTCCCGAAACGGCTTTGTATCGGCTGTCAACGAGTCTCCGCGCCGCGAAAAAAAGAGCGACGACTGTTTGCCACATGGTCTTTCACTGTCCGGCCTTTATCGCGGCTTCGCCTTGGCTGGCTGGGCTGTTTTGTCGCTGGCCGTGAAGCATACAGCTGGGAACGATTTGTAGCACATGTGCAAACACGTATAACGGAGGCACGATTCCATTGATCGCCTTGCAAATACGCCAGCGCGCGATGGAAAGATTCGATGCGGCCCGATTATACGCCGGCCACGTGCGCCGTTTGCTTACCGCGGAAACCGAGGATTCTGTAAAGGCTTTCAGCGCCGTGGGAGCTGCTTTTCCTCGTTAGGCTGTGAGTAATGACTCCGTAATCGCCCCACTGTGCGAATGAAAGGCTCGCTGCTTGTGACGGATTAATATCCTCGGTGATAACGAATTTGCACACTTTGTCTGACGAGCAGAGTGCACGAGCTTCGAGTGTTTTTATTTCAATCAATTTTCACGTACGGGCTGCTCCGCGACGTGTTCAACAAACTTCCCCCAGGTGTTCGGCAAGTTATTCTGAATAAAAAATGGCATGTGCACTATAGTTCTATTCCGTTTTGTTAGCCAATTATATTAGAAATAACAGGCTAGGCATATTTACAGCAAAACGGCAATCCAGACATAGCTACTCTTTTTTTTTTCCTTGAGTTTACACAAAATTCATGAAATCAAAGATTTACAGCAGAAAGATAGGCCATACTGTTGAAACTATAATGAATCAAATATAATGGCAAAATTCGTTACAGAGACGGTTAACATTTTGTATGTGAAGAAATGGACGGTCGCCAATTTAAACACTGTCCTTAAATTTTGTATAAAATCCAGACTAGGCCTGTTACGAATATTCAAATATTCTAATTCGAATACCAGTAGAATTAGGTTTTGAGATTCGAATAATTTGAATATTCGAACGCTATTCGAATAATTAGGAGGATTCGAATCTTCGAACGGTATTCGAATAATTAGAAGGATTCGAATCTTCGAACGGTATTTGAATATTTAGGAGGATTCGAATCCTCGAACGTCATTCGAATAATTAGGATTCGAATCTTCGAACGCCATTCGAATAATTAGGAGGATTCGAATCTTCGAACGCCGTTCGAATAATTAGGAGGATTCGAATCTTCGAACGCTATTCGAATAATTAGGAGGATTCGAATCTTCGAACGCCGTTCGAATAATTAGGAGGATTCGAATCATCGAACGCCATTCGAATAATTAGGAGGATTCGAATAATTAGGACTATTCGAATATTCGGAGTGATCGAGTTTCGGATTGTATCGAATAGGAATGTGAAAACAAAATATTTTTTCACACTTTATCGTGAAATTCGTTTCATATTGACCTTAGCAATTATTTGTTTTTCAAATGTTTGGATTCGTATTCGGTACCATCCGAGATTCGAACACTTTGAATTATTCGAATACTCCGCATTATTCGAAAAAATTATTCGTATTCGAAATTATTCGAATGTTTGAATTATCCGAATAGTTCAACTATTCGAATATTTACAGCTCTAGTCCAGACCTAACGCTTTTGCTACTAGTGTGGGACACAAAGGGTCCACTATTCAAAATTTCGAGGGAAAGCCACGGTCAAAGTCTTCTCCAGCGTAAAAATGTCGAATTAATTCAAACGAGCCGAGTACAGAATCTGAAAAAGAAATAAGAGAAAACACGTATGTATTTTGTTAGCGTGTTGGAAGCAGCCTGAAACGGTTCACGTAACCCACGCCGTATATCCCACGTTTATAATCGATAAAATTCAGCACATATCCTTAATTGGGCGCCATTACTTCGGTGAACAGATCCAGAGTATAAAGTGAACGCAGATGTTACGTGACCCGTAAGTTGTCGAACTTTTATTTTCCCCGGTATAATGAACGGAAAAGGGATGTCGAAGTCCCATTAGACGCACATATACCTACTTCGTCACAAGGATACTTACAGCGAAGACGAATTTAATTGGCCACTCAGGATCATAGAGGGCTGGCTTCAACATAAACTTTTAGGCTCTCTGAAACAGAAAGGCAAGCTTGCATAGTGGTCTTTAGTAGTGACTCGATTTTGTTTCGACTTCGATCGCTTTGTCTGCTCGGTACTTGGAACACAACTAACAGAGACGAAGGCGGTGGTTCTTAAAATGCCTAAATGCTCTGCCCCATTGATATAAAAAAATAAACCGTAATATCGACGTTGGATTAGGCCAGACAATGCTCATTGTGCGCACTTCTCGTCGGCTGGTCATAAGTCGAGGTGAAAACGAAACTTGAACAATATCCTTCTTTCGATGTTTTAGATTCAATCCGTGGGAAACTTCCGACTGAAATTATAAAGTACCATTTAGACACGATACTATTGTTCGCCACTCTATTTGCAAAGTATTTGAAAACGAGCTTGAATAATAATTATAGGGTATACAGTAGTTACAAAACTGAGTGAAAAATTAATAATTAACGCATTGACTTAAATGGGCGCCACTAATTATCTGCATTTTGAGTTTACTGTTTTTAGAATACTCGGGGTAATCGGATCTTTGGATTTGCAAATTTCTGAATACTAGTGGTGTCATTAGAAAATAAGAATGTGAAACGTGTCTTCAAGGAGTCGGTGTAAACTAATGAAAAATATGGGACAATCGCGCGAGAGTCTAAAAATGAACTTCACTAGATGCAGAAATTATTTTTAGATTCGGTAATGTAGTCAGTTGCTCCATAAATCTTTGTGTCTTCGTCGATTAAGTATTTCCGAGATGTTTATTGCGAGCAACTAGACAGGCGATAAAAAATAATTGGAATAAGTGGAATCTTGTAATGCTGGAGGGAAAGTATGTTATTAATTAATTTCATCCTTCCGTGTATTTTATTTCATCTATTTTTAAACCCGCGATGAGCGAAGCTTTATTTAATGACTTAGCAATTTCTTGGTAACTGCTGTTTTTACTCAGTTCAGAGATTACTGTGCGTTTTACAAGTAGCGAAGCCTTTTTCCACGCAGTCTATAAATTTTCATGCGAAACCTTGTTCATGGCCAAGCGCAATTAAATGCGTAACCGCTTAAGCAAACATGAAAAGATTCGTGTAAGAGGGCCATCGAATCGTTGTGGAAACATTATCACGGCCATATATGATTTCAATAGACCGAATTATACCGGATTTCTCGTTCAGAGGCAATCTAATCCGCTTAACCTAGTGGAGGTTGAACGAGGAGAGCGGATCGCCTTGTTCCAGCGTTTCCAAGGCACGAGGCTGACGCAAAGTCAAACGGTTCTTTTGTCGTGTTCCTACCTGTGCCCTCATTATCCTGCACACGATCCTCGTGGGGCTGGAATTCTCCTGCGAATCAGTCCCGGAGACTACGATCCGCCGCTGATTTCGAAGGGAAACGTGGCGTTGCGTTCAGCCATGTGAGGAGGCTTGGGAGAAGTCGGTTCAAGAAATTGAAGGAGCTGAGGATACTGAAATAATTGGCGGGAGTTGGAGGAATTGAAGGATTTGGAAGAATTGAAGGGACTGGAGGAATTGAAGAACATGAAGGGGTTGACACAGTTGAACAGAATTGAAGGAACTGAAGGAATTGGGGAAATTTTAGGATTTCGAATAACTGAAGGGATGGACTGGAGGAATTGAAGAAGTTGAAGGGGTCAATAGAATTGAAGGAACTGAAGGAATTGAGGAACTGGGGGAGTTGAAGAAGTTGAAGAAGTTTATAGAATTGAAGGAATTGAGAAACTTGAAGGAGGTAAAGGAATTGGGGAACTGGGGGAGTTGAAGAAATGGAAGGTATTGGGAAATTGCGCGATTCGAAGGAATTGAAGGAGTTGAGGAAATTAAAGTAATTGGGTGGCGTTGAGGAACTGGAGAAGTTGAAAGTAGAGCTGTTACGAATATTCGAATATTCTAAGTATATGAATATTATTCGAATAATTAGAAGTATTCGAATATTCTAAGTATTCGAATATTATTTGAATAATTAGAAGTATTCGAATATTATTCGAATATTAGGAGTTCTGCATCAGAACGTACGTTCTCGACAGCAGGGAATATTGTAACGGCAAAGAGAAGCTGCCTTGCACCAGGAAACGTTAATGCTTTCATTTTTCTCCACCAAAACACGTTTTGGTATGAATAATAAGAATAAAATTACTACTATTACCTACTATTAATCAGCATTACTATTAAATTTAAATAGAATTTATACATTTCGTTTCAAAATTTGTAACATTAGGGGAAACCTGTCCAAAACCGTATACCCAAGGTTCTAGGTCCATAACTTTTTAAATAATAACACAAATTGGGTAAAGAAAACGGTATTTATTAAAGGGTTTCGTAAACAACACAAAATAATAAAAATATAATTGAAAAGTTTAAATAGGGTACTTATTTGAACAATAAAACAAAGCCTCTTCTTTTTCCGGTTTAGTCAACCTATGGGGCAAAACCGTATAGTATATATTATTGGTCTAAATTAACAACGGTAGCATTGAAAATCGTCGAGTTCTTCGGTTCCCCAGCCGGTGCAACCTTCGTGTGCCCATCCACTACACCTTTACATTGGACCCAATTTTGATCCCATGTTTCGATTAATTATACTCATTATAGCCTTTTTCATATTTTCCGAGTTCCAATCTTGTCTGGTAGTGTTTCTGATATAATTACGTGGCATCTTGCCGACATCTTTAAACAAAAATGGAACACTACTTAGTTTACGAACCGTCGTTCGGTGTACGGTTTTGCCCCGAGACGTAAGAACCCACACTTTTGGTTACAGCTAAATATGAAAATGACAACAATGGGCCACGATCATCAAAATATAATAGAAATAGATACTGTTAATATATATCTTCATGTAACTTACCTTCTAATTACCAGAACACTATATAGTCCACTTGAAGTACAGTCGAAAATAAGATCACAGCGCGTAGTAATATAATAAATTTAATAATTAGCTGGAGCGTATGTATTTCGCCACGAGGATTTGTTGACTGACAGTTCAATATGGCGGAAAACAGTTGCCAAATGCGCGTGGGCTTCGTTCATTTGTTTTCAGAAATAAGTACGGTATACGGTTTTGCCCCGGTATACGGTTTTGGACAGGATAAAGTTTCAAAAGTAACATTTGAAAAATAAAAAATTGTAAAGGTCAATATAAAAATAATAGCACATTAAAGTGCGAAAAAATATTTCACATTTAGATTTCTATTCGGTACAATCCGAATTTCGAACACCCCGAATTCTTCTAATACTCCGAATTATTCGAATATTCGAATACTCTGTAGTATTCAAATATTGGGATTATTTGAATATCCGAATATTCGAATAATTCGGAGTATTAGAAGAATTCGAAACTATTATCATGTACAGCTCTGGTAGAAAGTCTTTAAGGAGTCGACAGAGTTAAAGGAATAGAAGAAATCGTGAATCTGACGAAGTCTAGGGAATTAAAAGAATTGTGGGAACTGGAGGAGTTGAAGGAATCGACAGAATTGAATGAATTCGAGTCACTAGAGATACTGCAGGGCATTGAATTAACTGCTTAAACTGAAAGAACTGCAAAGCTCGCAGAAGTTACAGAAATTGAAGGCACTATATCTTCAATAGAGAACATTGCTCGTACGGAAAATCGGGATAGAATTTCAAGACCCAATTGGCCCGAATGAACCGCGAAATACTCTGTGCACATGGCCAGTCGCTCCCATAAAAGATGTGCAGCTTTAAAACATTGAAAACTGAGTGCCATTGGAGGGACTTGGTTCCCTTCCAACAGCTGCGACACGCGTGGGACTATCGTCAAGGTTTTAAGCGAAGGAGAAACGAGGCTCGAATCCAGGACAGGTCTTTGTCTTTTACAATTTTAATTTTTCCTCCTTTCAAATTGCTTCAACTCCGTCACCCGATCCGCCAGAAGTGTCTCGTACAGCGTTGCCCATCAGAAGCAGACCACCTAATTACCTCCTTCGCCATTAAGAGCACTTGGAAATTCTTTAGACGGAGATTGAATGCCTTCAGAGGCTAAACGAGGCACGAAGAGCATTCTTTTCCGCAAGCCTTTTTCCTTCGGGCCAATCCGAGCGTATAACAGCACAATTGGATGAATATCGTGTGAACATGCCGGCTAAAGGGCACACTTCCTAGGAAACCCTGCTGCTCTTCTGCTCGATATAATCTCTGCAAAGCTCGGCTGCGCGTTTTGGGTCATCATCCCGTTGCAACGTGACACTACATTCAATTATACGCAGCACGCATTGTCTGCGAGAATATTAAGCCACGTTCTCGCGTGTGCAATGGAGGCGCTAGAAATTTCTACCTTTATTGAGGTTACAGCGCGTGTTGCGTCATCTGGGCATATTGAAACTTGGATAATCTCATATTCCGAAGCAGTCACTGCTTCACTGATCAAAACTCACGAAGCTTCGCCGTGCAGAATATCGGCATCTTCGGCTACGATTCGAATATTTTTAGCAGCCTCAATTTTGAAGAATCCGATCTGTTCCAACGGTTTGCATTTAGTTCGTCATGTACACTTTTAAAGATTGGGTAGCTACTTCAATTGTCGAGAAGAAAATTGAATACTAAGCTCCCTCGAAATAGGCACATTACGCGTTGCTATTAATAATAATCATTTAATTTGTTTTTAATCGTGGGATAAGAGAATGTTTGTCACATTCGGTCAAAATGACCCAAAATTAGAGACGCTTCCCGAGTGAAGGGAATTTTATTTATTAAATATTTTTTTATTAAAGTAGCATGTCTCAAGAGAATAACCATAAATTTTTAGCTGAAAATATTAGAAATGAAAATAGTTATGATTTTTTAAGCAAAAAGACTTCTTTTGGAACTCTTTCTCTTTCAAATTTTTTTTAAACATGGCGATACTTTAAATACTAGTTTTCAACGAAGTATATATACCTACTCTACAATCCCCAAACTTTATTTCAGAATTTTGGCAACATAATTTAACAGATAGTTTTTATAAACAGCGGCTGATTGAAAATTGGCTCAGGTCGTATCGACCCAGCGTGACAACTAAGTTCGAAAAAAATAGGTCAATAGTATTTCATTAGAAATATTCACTTTTCGCTATAACCTTGCACCACCACCCAACATTGCAACGCGTTTTTAATAATAGTATAAAGAGAACACGTAATCTTCGTGCCCTATTTTCTCGCCCCCTGTAATCCATTAGCAGCGATAATCTATATACAATTTTCTCATTATCTAAGGTTTCGAGCAGTGCCAATATTTACTTAATATGTCAACCAGGGGGTAGGGACCAGGAATGTTTCCTTACGAGCACCTTCAGTTGACGCTGGAGGCTAATGAACGATAGAACAAGGTTCAGGTCACGAAAAGCCAATGAACCTGTACCAGAATGTCAAAACAATTCACAGAATGTCTCATCCTACTAATATAATAAATGCGAAAGTGTGTTTGGATGTTTGTTACTCAATCACGTCGCAACTACGCAACGGATCTTTTTGAAATTTTGTATATAGGGGAGAGTTGTCAATATTGTACTGGTCACCTAAATCGTACCTCATCAATTTCTCAGTAATTAATGAATCTAAACGACATTGGATAATAAAAATATCAAGTAAATGCGAAATAAGAAATAGAAAAGACCTTTTGAGCTTACACCCTATTTTGTGCGTGCTATAAACATTTAAAAAAGTCAGGTATGATTGATGTAACTTTTTACCAGTTTATTTTAGCTGATAATAATTAAACAATGCGGTTTTGTTCTGTATTTTTCTATTTTTCTAAAAGCGGGTTTAATGTAGAATATTTTACATTCATTTTATGTACACATTACATTCATTATAGAGTTTAAATTGATATTTAGAATAAATTCATGTTTGCTAAATCGTACCAGTAGGATTTGAGAACTCGTATGTTATATAGGTTATGCAGATATATCATATACATAGGTTATTGCGGCCCGTGTGTGATCCATGTTCATATGTATATGTAACTATATAATAATCATTACTTTATGTTGACTATTTTCTTTTCTATTTGTTATTGATACTATTTTTAGTGAAGAGACGATTTTGGAAACCAAGGGGTACAATTTAGAAGTCCGGTTGCCTAAATACCGTACCTTTTACAGTATGTGACAAAAAGATTAATAACAAATTAATTTGTTCTGAACAAAAGGTTAAGGATATAATAGTAAGTGCCTGAAAAATCATGCTACAATATCCAATAGTCATTTACGTTTAAATTAGTACCAACTATGAAATATAACGTAAAATGTCTTAAGTGGTACGATATAGGCTCCCCTACGTAATTTATAACCAGGAACAACATATAGAATACTTTTTATCCCGATTTTTTTAACCGATCTGTACCAAATTTTGCATAATTACTCTCTAGAACTCTGCGGAAAATATAGGCCACCATGAAATCTGGACATCCCACACCTCCCCCCTTATTTCACCCTCTTGACTCTCCGTGATAATCGAAATTTTACCCGGACAGCGCCGGGTACTTTAAGCTAGTTCTCTATAAAAATTCACTGATCTCCATCCATCGAGGAGTCTGTTAATTTTGGAATACAGCCGCATAGAAGCTCGCGTCAGGTTCACGGAGTTCTGGATTCCTGGAATTTCACTTTAATAAGCTAACAAGCTTGCAGTCTATGAAGCGAGCCTTATCCCACCGCTGGTCTATCCGCGGCGCGTTTCAACAGCCGATGGCGCCAGCCGAACGTCCACAGAATTTGCGATACATCTGGGAAACGCTGGCGCGCGCTGACCTCATTATCCTGCCCACGACTCTCGGGCTAGCTCGGGTTTCCTGCAGAACGATCCGCGAGATTACACGGTCTCCGCTCGATCTCACAGTCGGCCGGCAGACTGACCTCGCTCTCTTCCAGGTTCTAACGGCCCACGAGGGCCGAATGGTAATTCCGCGGGGAGGCCCGGGCCGCTTCGATTTCTATCACGCGTGCAATGGCCGCACGCCACTCTCGAAAACGATAAATTCCGGCCGGCTCGCCTCGGTGTATCGCGTGCATTTTGCAGCGCGCGGGCAGTTTTCGTGGGCGAGCGCTGGGACATTCGCGTGCGGAGTTGGAAGGGCTTTGTGAAGAAACGGAGGAGGCAGCGGGCAGTTGTTTCCTTGGGCTTTTTCGATTAGCTGGAGCCCGCCATTGGCTGAAGCTGCGTGGGCGGCAGTGGGGATTTGGATCGATGCGGATTTCATCGGAATTTTAGGGGGGTTATCGGGGGCTCCTTAATTTGCATGGGGATTTGTGTGCTTATTCTGCTGTGGTGGATCCATCTCGAGAGTTCTCAGCGAAGCTTTCCAGGCTTTCTGTTGGGTTGAAGATTGGAGCTGTATGTATTTAGTATTTATTTATTTATTTTTCTTACACGGGTAAGAACCAGTTAGTAACGAAAGTAGGAACAAACGATACGCGGAGGCAAGCATTACAACTAAAAACAAAACAGAGTTCAGAAACATGAACCAACTTAAATAAGGTTTAAATATGCACTGCTGGATGCAAGAAGGGCCTCAGTGCCAAAAGTCAGTTTCGAGAAGAAATATCTGTAAACATTACGAAGTTAGATATTTTGTATACATAGTGAAGTTGTTATAAAACTGTTTTTAATATTTAAAAATTTGGTATATCTTCTTTGTAGTTGAATTACAATCGGAATTATGTGGTAAAATAATCAATGAAATTAATTTTAATTATAGCCCTCTCAGGTTCTTGCATAAAATGGAGAAATATAGAAAAGAATCTTTTTTAATATTATTTTTTATTCTTTATTTAATATTTGAATATTATTTGAAAAAATATAGTCATACAAATAGTCATAGATAGTGTCATGTTCAGGTTGATGTACGTTTGGCTTAGATACTTGTTAGGATGAGTTGGTCAACATCGATTAACCAAATTTACCATAGATCTGTCAATTTTAAAAATACGGCAACGAAATTTAGAGGGCATATGTAGAAAAGAACGAGGAATCTAATCATCGCAATCGAATCAATTCAAAAAGGGTCTGAGTGTCCTGAAGCCCTTCTTGCATTCAACAGTACATATCAAGACCTATCGTTATGTATTACCGCTCTGTAGACGCTGGTTTTAAAAGTAGAAGGGGATCCATAAATGGCAATCTGATTGCAATACGAGTTAGTCAGATTACAAGTTCTGTTAAGGATTTATAAGGTATAAGTATTATTGGTTTAAGTATTAGGATTTTGATAAATATAAATTAGCTTCTTTTTAACCCTCGGTTGTCACACTTATTTTTTCGAACGTATTTGTCATACTGGGTCGATTCGGACCTAGTAAATTTTCTATCAGCTGCTGTTTAAAAACTATCTGTTAAATTAGCCCTTCGTTGACACTCTGGGTGTGAGCCACCCATGAGCTGAGCTTGATGCTCTGTAGATGCATTCTATATGCAAAATGAACATCTTTTTCCAAAGCCGATTTGAAAACTTTTTTTTCTCTGAAAATATTATATCCGAGCAACAACTCTGTAGATTTTTAGCTTTCAATATTGAAAGTTGTAAAAGTTACAATTTTTTTAAAGATTTTCTTCGTTTTTTCTCAACATGTGGCATTCTAATTTTTTTTTACAGGAACTGTGATTAAATTTCAATTAAAAAAACTATTGGAATATATTCTAGCGACCTTAAAACTGACCCATGATTTTTTTTATGACGATTGGATTCTTTAGATGAGAACGGCAGTCGTTCAAAAATTGATCTGGGTTTGAGCCACCCGGGTATGTCGAAGTTGATCGAAAAAGGAGCTGTGTCGACGAAGGGTTAATTGGCAAAAATTCTGAGATAAAGTAGCACGTTTGAAAAAAATTTTGAAAGAAAAAGAGTTCCAGAAAGAGTTTTTTGCTGAGAAAAATCATAACGTTTTTCATTTGTAATATTTTTAGCTAAAAATGTATGGTTAGGGTTACGAGAAGATGCAGTCTATTTCATTCAAATTCAATTTTCAGAGCACTTCGTCTACTAAAATTGCCACCACCAACACACAATTATTAATAACACATCCCTCCAAATGACACAGTAAAATCTGACTTTTTATCTAAACCACATTATTAGAATCACCCTACGGAAAATATCTCGGTCGACTCGAGATTTATTCTACTCCGAAGTGTTTCAACAGTGATGGATTCCACGAAGCTTGGACCCACGTCACAGCCTCTGATTTCGCCTTAGCAGCAAAAACAGCTTTTGCTCTCAAGTTAATTAAGTGATTTCAGTAATCCGTGTAATTGCCCCGCGCACATGGTCATCCAATGTTCTCGTTTCCCAAGGAGCGATTTATATTTAGAGTGGCATCAAGCGAGGGCCGTTTACTCGAGAAATCCAGCTTCCACTGGTCCGAATAAGCGACTCGGTTCGCGTACACAGAGAGCTTCGAGAGACAAACACGGCATTTCAATTAAAATCGTGTGGAGGGAAGCTGGTGGCTGTTAACCCGAGGCTTGTGGACTCTTTTTGGGGAGCAGATAGTTATCGAGGGGCCAATGAAGATTCTCTTTGAGCGCAACACTTTGTCACTGGTGGTCACGTTTCTTTTTGGGCTGCTCGATGGAAACGAAAGGGGATATCAATTAAAGAGGCTCTGGGAGTTTTATTGCTTCGAAGCGAAGTATTTTTGGTCAAAGTTGTTTGTTGGATTGGGATTATCTAGATCTGATTAGTTGCTTTTATAGGGAGAAATTTTTTGGTGATTTCATGGGGGAAATTGGCTTTTGGAAATATCTATGAGGTGGTATTCTTTGGAAGCATTTTTGGTGACAGAAAATAGAGGTCTGATTGTTATTATTATACACTTGGAATCTACATTTTACATAGTTGATCTCTTAATTTCTATATTGTAAGTCGGGGAGAGTTCGACCACTTTTTGGAAAAGAGATTGTAGCATCGTTTTTCACATTTTTATTATTATTTATTATTATTATTATTATTATTATATCAACGGGAGAACCCTTTAGTTACAGAGTATACAGCTAATTAGTACAAAGATAAAGGTAATATGAAAAATATGTACAATAAAATAAAATATAATAAAATAAAATAAAATAAAAATTTTGTCGTTTTATGCACATTAAAGCAAAGCCCAAGCAATTTAGAGTATATATAAATTATAGTCTGCGATAATTTCAAATATTTATTTTCATTTTCAACGAAAAACATTGGCACAGCAACTGGTTGGTCTCACCTGATTGTCGGGGTTAGACCGTCCACCCACTACGGGTAATCAAGGGTAATCAAGGATCGACCACCTTGTCAAAAAAAATTAAAAACGAATACTTAGGTATTGTTGGTGTTACACTGTAGTTATATGCATATTATGTCCCCAATATCGGAAGAGTGTAAATAAACGTACCTGTTTTTCAAATATCACCACCACTGTAACTTGGTCTAAAAACTTTCAGCCTCGCATAAAGTCTTACCTGTATCTTATAATTCAAATATGGATTTGTGACAATGGTCAATGTGAGATAAACACCAAGCGCCTTCATTTCTTTTGTGTCAATGACACACAGTGCCCGATCTTCCGTCAGTCTTAAAATATCAACACTGGCCGGACTCTCCCGGTGGTCGAACTCTCCCGGACTTACCCTATTAGAACGTAGCAGTATTTATACTTTCTCGCTATTTTGACTACATTTTAAATTCAGTTTCTCTTCGAATCTTCCTCGATTGCCCAAATTATATCTCCAAATATCTGTAAAGTGGAATTCAGAGTGATCTAAAAAATGAAGATCTGATTGACTCCCTTATAATCTTTTTATTCTCTTAATTTCTGCATACAAAAACAAAATTCGGAGTATTTATAGGTATTTTCCATCCATTTCGACTACATTTCAAATTCAGTTCCCCATCGAATCTTCCGCAATTGCACAAATCATAATATAATTATCTTCCCAATGTCTGCAAAGTGGTACATATTCCGAATGATCTAAAAAACGAAGATCTGATTTCTGCTATTCGCAAAATAACACCCTTCCCAGAATAATACCCTTATTATCCATTTATTCTCTTATTTTCTACATTAGACCTAGAAGTAGCAGTATTTATAGGCATCCTCGAGTTGAAAGTCTTAAAGCCATCACGAAAATAATGATCCAATATCGAGAATATAAAAGTGACCGATCCATGCAGATCTGGAGCCTGTAGGTGAAATAAAATTTTCTGGACACGAACTGCTGCTTCACGCGTTCCAACAGTGTGGACGCTCGAGTAATTAAATGTTCGCGGGATTATCCGCGTATTAGAGGAAACGATGAATCGAAAGTGCCTTAACGCGATCATCCGCTGGAATTATCGCAGGTACGTGTGCGCGCGGGGACATTGAATGGAAGTTATTCCAACTCCTCCTCCTAATTAGTCGCTCCTTTGACGCGTTTATGTAACTAAAAGGATTGTCAGTGGACGTCTTCGTGCTGACCGCGTGCGTCACTTCAGGCCTTCTCAGAGGATATCGGTGTTAGCTTTCTTAGTTACGTCAGCAAATTTAATTACTATATCGCATTATTATATTAGGGTCTCTTACGATGCATTGTAATATTCGCGCGTTTATGTAAACGCCAAGTCCAGCGTCTATTCGCGTGTTGCTGACTGAGAAATCTAAATATCGAATTAATATATTGTTATTCAAATAATATTAGCTACGATAAGAAAACGAGCAATAAGTAAAAAAAAGATTTTATTCGAAAAATTGTTTGAGCGAAAGTTTATTTCGATGATGTTTAAATTTGTTGAAGTTGGACGTTAGCCAAAGAAGTTACGTAAGCAAGGGTTTAAATGGGATTTTTCAACTGTTGTGTGACATTCGAAATTTTTGTCAAGGTAGCAGCAGATTCTTTTATGCTGAATTGAGTTGGTTAATAAAAGGATCCAGTTGGTGTATTCACTATATTATATTTCTAGATTTTAATCAGATTCAGGCTATTGATATGCTGTGAGAAAAGTGTAATTGGTATTTAAAATTATTAGCACTGTAAAATAGATTTTCATTTGCTGTTAATTTGTCAGTTCCATTAGCCAACGTTTACACATAGAAAGAGAGGTACAAGATCGTGGCAAGTGTGTGCCTCCAAGAATATTGGTGATATCATAAAATATTATTAGGTAAAGTGGGAGAGCACTGCAAAGCATACTATTCAGGAAAACTTACCTTTTTCATAGATGAAAACGTTCAGGGATATTTCAAAATGCTTTAGAAAATTTATTTTGAAAAAAAAAAGAGAAAGATACAGATATTAGTATGTAAAACATTGCAATTTTCTATTCGTTTTTTTTTTTTTATTACCAACAAAGTAATACCTTTCATATTTATTACAAAGGCAAAGTGTTCTATACTTCTCCACAAAATACATATGGGCCTAGTTATGCAGAAAGGTACTATCCCTCACAATGACAAAAAATTAATTGAGCACAGTACCGATCGCATAATTTTGTGACCTTTTTTTTGCAAGAAATTACGAAGCCATAGCACAACTCTTACATGATATAATTATTAAAACTACCAAGCCATAGTTCCATTTTAGGCTTATACTTATTTTGCAGAAACTTCCAAACCATTAAAAATAAGATTATTCAGGTGGAAAAGATAGAACCATATCTCCTTATGACTAAGCAAAATGAATTTTCCAATCCTATTGAAATAATAAATCTAAGGTAACTGACTCGTGGCAGATATTCTAAAAATATGGATCCTTTTACGCAGCTACCAATATTATGGCCAAAGGGCGAATCTATATCAGATGCCAGACTTAAAAATTTACAAGAAACCACCATATTCCAGCAGATTGTTTAAGTTTTTATGACAATTTAAAGAGTGAAGATGTAGACGGCTACAATGTAGAACGTAAACACTGCAAAACAACAAGTAATGAAATATATAACTAGACACATATTATATTCCAATTCCAATTCACACAAATATACACCACCCTACACAATATCTCCCAAAATTTCCAACATCCACCAAAGAAACAATCTCTCCCCACATTATCCAACAACTTCAAAATCAAATTAATTTCCATTCAAACTACAACAAACCATTACAAATTCAAACACACACATACACTGCCCTTTACAACTATTAGAACACGTATTATATTTACAGAAAGGTACAGCTTAAATACTTTTCGCTGCTTTTAATTTAAAGTACCAAATGAAGTAAAATATTCTAGAATTCTTCAATAAATTTCCAACGACTTTCACAATTATTGCACACAGAGCAGGCGCCCTAATACTCGTGAACGGCAGTGTGCCTCGCTCACGAGTATCCGCATGGCCCCTCACATTTCACGTACCAATTCTCAGTCATTGAAATTCGCATGCAGTGGCCAAAGGGTAAACTGCAGCCCCGAAAACCTTCGACTGCGATTCCCATTGAGCCGCGGCTGGTCGACGACGGTGCAGCAGTGTTTCAAAGAAGGAATTGGTCGTACGATCAGGTCACCAGTTAACTTGTATGCAACCGGTTTACAGGCAGTGATTAACAGCGGTTGCATCCGACGGTGGCATCGGTGCATACTTGCAATCTCGGTGATTTATCCAGCGGGGTAGTCGATAGGTCCGCTGAACTCGGGCTGCTCTGTGCGCGGCTCAGGAATACGATACCAGCGTGCCTGTGTAGAGCCAGCAGGCTGCTGTATTATATTTTTATGCGGTACTCGTGTCGCGGTGTATTATTGCAGTGCCAAAAAGTTTTCGGTCGCTGGTGTGTACATGGTGGTCGTGGAATCTGGAGCGAGCTGCAGGTAGAACAAATTGATGGAGGGGAAAATTGAGTGGTGCAAGAAGGATTATCTTGTCATGCCACCGGTATTTTATCTGGTGTAAGTGGACATCGCACATTTGGAGAGTTATAGCTTGTCCCAGTTTGTAGAAAGAAGGGAGTCAAAGGTTCAGATGAATTGTGCTTATTTATTATAGAGCTGTAATTATTGGAGTATTCGAATAATTCGAATGATTTCGCATAATTCGAATGATTTCAAATAATTCGAATGATTTCGAATAATTAGAATGATTTCGAACAATTCGAATGATTTCGAACAATTCGAATGATTTCGAACAATTCGAATGATTTCGAACAATTCGAATGATTTCGAACAATTCGAATGCTTTCGAATACTCACGTTCAAATAAGTCGTGAAAAAAAAGACAAATCATTTATTTGGGAGTACGTAGCAGCCTTAAATGCAAATTCTAAGATTTTTTTTAATCGAGAGCAATTTCCTAGAAAAGTAAGTAGGAATATCTTTTCTTAGAATCAAAATTACCCGAAGATTTTTAAAAAGGCAAATTTCTCGGACCATGTTAGGTCAAACCAAATCGTGCAAAAATAAAATTTCATTTTTTCCAGACCGTGGTAAATCAAAATCGTGTAAAAACAGAATTAAGTAATTACTGTAAATTCGAACTAATCTCGCTAATCAAAACCCGTAGCCGATTTTCAAAACACAAGTCAAATCGCTGGCCCCACAATTGCTCTCTTCTTCTTCGAGCATCATGGAGTCCATTTTGAAGCCCATGGAGCTTATTTCAGAGCCCATTGGTCCCCCGATAAAAGTTTGTCGGGCTTCTCCGAGAAGACGGCTCGTGGCCTGCGGTGATTAGAGAAGTTTTCTTTTCTCTGTGCAACGTGTTCCCGTAATCGTCGGTCACGAAGCGTCCGTAGGTTCGATTCGACCAGCGATTAAAGCGGAGCCCGCGAAAAGCCGGGGGTTCGATCGCCGGCCGAACCCTCCCCCGTTCCCTCGCAACGACCCTGAGCGAACTTTCTTCCCGTCTGCCTACCGCTGTAACCCTCATGTGTCGGTACGAAAAATACTGCAACGTGTGCTGCATCGAGCGTACCCCTGATTCGCGAAACTTTCGGCAGAGCCGGTGCCCCACCTCGAGGGGGGGTGCAGCTGAATTTTTTATTCCTACTTCCCGATTGGACGGGTGCATCGCCGTCGTGGCCAGGTCTGCAGGAAATGCAGTAAATGAGGATACGAATATATGCTGAAGCTTCCATTTTTTATTTTTAAGTATAAATGGGACGTTTCTCGGGTTGGGGTGGAACGAAATATAGGGGTAGACTTTTTTTTTCAATATTCATGACTTCGAGTAGATGGATTAAGTTGCCTTGTGTAATGGAATTTGAGCTGTCAAATTCTGAACTTGATGAAGAAATTTTTTGAGGTGCCGCAAGTAGCTAAAAAAATATGAGTTTTCCATGATTTTTTTTTTAGTAATTTACAATCATTTACTTTTTGCTTTCACCGGATAATTTCTATGGTCAGATGGCAAAACCTGATGTCTGGGTTTCCTGATTTTACAGTATAGCAGTTTTAAAATTTTTTCAGTTGAGAAAAATTCATTTTCATTTCTTTTTAGTCATTTATTTAATTTTAATCAAAATATTAAGTGAACGTGGAAATAGTAACTTCAGTAAGGAAATTAATCATAGTAACTATTTTCTACGGAAAGGTGTTAAGATTAATTTTTTTTTAAATTCTCATTAATTTTGTCATTGAAGTCTACCAGTTCGTCGAATTCTGCAGCGTCTTCAGTAGTGGGTAATGCCCTGTGGAAATCGACATATCACATTAGGTATGCCATATTAGATAAGGAAAAGTTTGTGTATCATAAATTGCCACTTTGCTTATTTTTTTTTTTTTAAAGTACACGGCGTAGAGATGTCATATTTTGCAAACATTTAGATTTCATCTTAATTTTGACGAAAAACGGGCATATTCTATTTTGCCATCTGGCCACAGATTTTTCTTACTATGTAAAAATAACGATATTACAATAAATTTAGCAATAAAATTAACAAATCGAAAATATTGAGCATATGTTCCAAAAAAAAAAATTAAAACTTCAAAGCCCTTGCGGCATCTCATTTTTTTTTTACAGAAACAGGTTTCTCTCGCTATCAAAAAAATGTTACACCATTTTTACGTTTTTGTTCCACCCTATTGTGAGCATCGTTTGATACGAAGGACTGAATAAATTAGGTTCTGGATTTTTTGCGCGGAGTAAGTGCTGGGTTGAGTGGTAGGTTTCTTTGGGTGTATAAAAGATGCATACGTTTAGGAATTATGTACTAGGTGTCTGAAGATGTCTCTGTCTGGTTCTCCGCTGAGATTCATTAAATCGGTATTTCTGGATATTGTGAACTCTGAGTGGAAGTGCAGAAATTACTGCTGTGAATTGTGAAATGCGAGTGTCAGTGCTTTCACTATTTTTAGTCATAGAATTTTCGAACAGCTGGTAATGATACCGTAAACTGGGGGAACATTGGCATGTTTTTGTAACATTTTGTTACATAATATCAAAATTATACACGGTGTGTATCGCACCTCTGGATGTTTTTTTCCAATATTTTTGTTAATTTTTAGACTGTAATAATAAAATTTAAATATTTTGTGAATTTTAACAAAAAACAATCGCTTTTATCCACAATAATATTTTCAAACCCAAATTTCAACATATCAAAATTTACATTTCTATTCATATCAATTGTCACTCGGAAGTTATAAGATTTAAAAATACGAAAATGGTAACGCAAAAATGAAGCTGGGCTGCAGTGAACCCCACGTGACCAATTTGTGATTAAAAGAAGGTGTGACTAGGGAGGGTTTTAAGTATCCTATTATAACATTGCACGTTTTGTGATTATACTACAAGTGTCGAAATCCATAAAATTTGTATCCTTTTCCTTCTTTAATACATATTAATTAATTGCATATTAATTAACCCGTCATATTAATTAATGACATTTATATTTTTTTAATATAAATAACATTAACACCCAAGGTTCATTAATCTGAAGTTACATTAAAACTTAAATTTGTTTATTTTTATGTTGAATGCACTCTATATTTTATGTATATTCTTTTTAATTAACGTTTTTACATTTGCTTTAAGTATCCTATTATAACATTGCATCTTTTGTGATTGTACTACAGGCGTCAAAATACAGAAAATTTTTATCCTCTTCTTTCTCTAATACATATTAATTAACTGCATATTAATTATTATAAATAGCATTAACAGCTAAAGCTAAATTTCACTAATCTGAAGTTACATTGTCACTTAAATTTGTTTATTTTTATGTTCAATGCACTCTCTTTTATATTTCTTTATTTAATTACCTAACTTAATTTAAGTACTACAAGTGTGAAAATGCATAAAAGTCGTGTCCTTTTCCTTCCTTAATACATGCTAATTAACTGCCAATGTTCGCCCAGTTAACGGTATCTCTACTGAAACATATTACTCAAAACATGGAACTTCCTCCAAATTTCATTTCTCCTACCCCATAAATTCCCATACTACCCTCCGACTTTCATAAATCGACACACCGTTGCACCAGTAAAATGCACACCGCTCCGCCAAACAATGTGCAAGCTATCCTTTCACTGAACCAACAAATTTGATCCGAACTCCCGTTTCGCACAGCCAAACTATTTCCCTGAAGCAGAATTATCCGACGAATTTTTCCTGTCGTAGCAGCTGGAATAACGGTGGCGCGAGGAAGTATTCGTCCCAGTAACTGTTACCGTGGAACCTTCCCGTTTTTGCTGTTTCACTCGACAAACAATCCACTGTCACGAAGGTAGGCGGTGCAATTCTTAGCGTGTACGGTATTGTGCGGCGGTGAATCGGCCTGTGACGTGCCCGCAGCCCAACAATATGCAATTGTGCTGGCGAGCACAAAGCGGCAGCCGGGGGGATCCCCGGGGACAGGTCCTCTAGTCTTTTCCTCCAGACGTCGAGCTACTTGCCTCTGTTCAATTAATCGACTTTCCGCGTCAAAACTCGCCGATAACCGCGGCTCTCCGTGGCGGATCGATCGGTTCTGGCGGTGAATTTTCGTGCGGCGTTTTACCGGCCGATAAATTAGCTAGACGTGCATTAATTAGAGGCGACGGGAAATTCTATCAGAGGGGAAAATTGCACGGGAGCTGCGCCCATGCTGGCTTTCAGGCTCGCTTCCTCGGGGAGTTTGCCTCGAAAATCGGGAAATTGCCGTGGGATCGATCCTGATTGCAATTGGGGGGAAAGTGATCGATGATCAGTGGTGATTGTTTCGTGGATGATTCGTGATTGGGGGTTGGGCGAGATAGTGGGGGGGGGGGGGGGGTGTGCTAAGGATTTTAATATTGTTTGGGGAGGGGATCCGCTTTTGCGATGATTTATGTTTTTTTTTATTTTTAGTACAGTTGTTGAGGAAAGTATTCGGCTACATGCAAGCGAAATACATGAAAAAAGTGAATGGAAAATGAAAGAATTGAGCAAATGTAACACACAAGTACTGCGTGGCAATTTTTTTAAACAACGTATATATAGTGAAATGTATTTGGTTTCTCAAAAAGTGTTTGTTGAAAATGAAAATCGTCCGAATCCTCGAATCTAAACTCAGTACTAAAAAGTGTTTTAATAACATAATTATGTGAATATATACTTTAGATGTTGGAATTTCGGACCGTTCCATACTTATTTCTAACCAACATTTTGTTTCTTCTATATTTGTTATTACATGAAAAAAAATTCTTAATTATTTTTAGTGTTGTTACTTTAAAATAGACCAATTCATGTGTAGGGTAAACTCGGCTTAGTCCGTGATAGTGGTTACACCGTGATACTTTTTCTTTCGTCTGTAACTCGAAGTTGCCAGATCCAATTTAGTAAAAAACAAGAAAAATAAAAAAAAATTGAAAGCGTTGATTTTCTAGTTTATGTTGCGGTAAAAGAATCAGAATTTTTATTCTAGCGCGTATTATTGGGGAGATTCTTCGTGCTAATTTGTGGACGGTCGCTTGTTTATGTATTATATGTGCTTTAGAAGATAAATAGAAAATTAAAACGGCAGGTTAGTGATGGTAAGGTGGCACTTTAACAAGACTTATTCTTGAAATTATCATTCAGTAAGGCATCAGTGCTATTTTTGCTTCTGAAAATAACTAAATTCTTATTTTTCGTGTGCCTGAGACTGCGTTTCTGATTGCGCTGTTTGAGAAATTCTGATGGTCAATACCAGAAAAAATGTTTCCCTACGACTCAGACATCTAACGATCATGAAACGATCGATTATACACAAAATAACAATAATGTAAAATAATATGAGATAATATAAACAAGTAAGTATCACGGCGTAACCAGAGTATGTGGTGAAAATTTAATTTTGCATATTTTCAATTAAATATACTTAGTAAATTTCGGTTAACCTATTAATTGTATGTATGATGGCTGGCCAATAATTATATTCTAGTCTCACCTGAAGAACATGTGAATATTAGCAGTTAATTGACAAATTCTAAAACTATAAAAGAGTTTAAAAATAAATACCTGAACGGAAAAAAACTTTTTTCAAAATTTTGTTAACACGAGTTTGCAGCGCTTATTGCACCATTAAACTTTTGTTTGAAACATTTTTTTCTGTCTGTTGTACTTTGAGAGGTATACGCGAAAAAGTGAAATTGCCAATTTGACGTTGAGGTTAGTTTTCACCCCCTTAAAGGGCGATAGGGCAAAAATGAAACACACCGTTGTTCTTGTTTTGAGTTATTCTAAAAACCCACAAAGTTGCGTTCCAATCGGTGAGTCCGGGTTCGTGGTGTTCCCTTGTAAGCAATGGATTGAATTACAGATTTACTAAGTGCTGTAGGTATGTAATACTGAATGAAGTAGTCTGTTTAAACACTTCAATATCGTTTTTAACGACACATGTTTTTCTACATAACCTCAAATTTTAGGGTGCCAATGATTGTACTTTTATGCTTATTTTTGTTTTTCATTGAATATTTTTAAAATAAAAGGCTTAAAGGTACTGAAGATGCTTTATTATAATGAGAAATCCATAATCATTGATAATAACTGAAAATTAAGACTATATAAAAACTTCACAAAAAAAAATATAGTCATTCCAATTAGGGCTGGGACTATTCGAATAATTTAATATTCGAATATTTTACAAGTATTCGAATGCTACAAATAAACTTCGAATATTTGAGTATTCGTATGTTATTATTCGAATACTATTCGAATACTGCTATATTCGAATACTGATGTATTCGAATAGTATGTTGTGAAGTGGGTCAAAATTAGCTTATGTACAAGATTTCACCCTGACAAATGAACCTAAAGAACTTGATTTATAATTCACACCATACTATTCGAATACATGAGTATTCGAATACTTTAATATTCGAACTGTATTCGAATACACGAGTATTCGAATACTTTAATATTCGAATAGTATTCGAATACTTGGATATTCAAATTATATTCGCCAAATAATTGAGCAACTGAAGTATTCGAATATTCGAATACTGAAAAATTTGACAAATAGTCCCAGCCCTAATTCCAATTAGGATTTCCGCTTTTTACCCTGTTTCCAGTACAAGAGAAGACATATTTTTTAGTTTTCAGTGCATTTTCGATCAAATTAAATAAAATCGTTTAATTCAAAAAAAAAAAAAATTATATACTTTTTTCCAATACACAACACCACGACAATGCCGATCGTAATTTATGGTTTGTCGCTGTCGCGTGCCCTACCCTCATTTTCAGCCCTCCGAATCGCCGCGGCACAGAATAAAGCCAAGCCGAATAGACTACCCGCCTCGAAAAGCGCTCGGGCCGTGTGCCCAGGTGCACTCGCACTTTTCGCGACAGCGACGCAATCCCCTCCACCCTGCCGCGGTGCCCAGTGCCCCGCGCGTGGAGGCCTCGCGTATTGCGCTGCCCTTCGATCCGCCGAGGCGCGTGTATCGAGGTGCAATCAGACTTGCACGTGACCCCTCCCCCCCTCCCTCCTATCGATCGAGCCGGCGATGGCGCGATATCGCGGAGGTCAGCAGGTTCAATCGAATGGCTCCGTATCGCGGTGGTACGGTCTGAGCCCCGCGGCCGTCCGTCCATCCCCGCGTGTAGATTGAATGGTCCCTCGCGTGCTGGTAGGTCTTCAAGTTCCCCGGCGATGGGTTGGGCACTAGGTCAGCCTTTTCGGCCGTTGCCGGCGACCGACGAACGCCCGTGCACCGCGCACGGTATCGTTACCGCAACGGCGTATTTCAACTTCTCGCCGAATCCGCGGCGCACGCTCCTGCAACGGCGCCCGCGCGATATCGTCTCGAGCCACGGGGGATGATGGATCGACGGGGAACTGGGTTACCCGCGGCGGCGTGGTGGTGGTGGGGGGGGGGGGGGGCGGGAGGGTTGAGGGGAAGCGCAGTCGATGGTAATTCCTCGTAATGGACAGGAGAAACGAATGGGGGCTTCGTTTAACTAGACGTTTGTCGGGCAATTGGTCTCGAAAGTAACGCTCCAAGACCTGTAAACTGTATCGTTGGCCCCGCGCTTGGGATCGTTTACTGATTTCCGTGGAGATCGTGGAGAATGTCGAGGAATGTTGCTCGGGGTGTAGGCTGAGGTGCGACGGTGTTGCAGCTTTAGTGGGAGCGGGACTTTTTGGACGTTAGCTCCGCGACTGGCGTCGGCGTGCTTTCACGCCGGGGGATGTAATGCGCCGCGGCTCTTGCAATCTTTTCGCGTTGATGGTTTTTGAAAGCATCGAAAGTAGCGCCTCGGACCACTAAAATATTTGCAGCTCTGACGTTGGGATAGGTCGTGGCTGATTTAAACGGTCGTGCCTATTTAGTTGGGTGGCCAAAAAAAAACGTGATTTTCGAGATTTTTTTTATGGAAACTTTTTTTTAAGTAACGAAAAACGAACAATTTAGGCATCGGAGAATAGTGTTTTTGCGTTAAAGGGGCATTGGTCTGAAATCAATTTTTCGGAAAACCCTTCGTTCAAGAACAGAATAAGCTCATGTATTAATTCACTGATCCCCAAATTATGGGTCATAATTTCAATCGTAATGGGTCCAATTGTGGAATAAATATTATTAAGTAAGAATTATATTCTGAAACGCCCATTTTTAATGCGTGTTCTTTACATTATTAAATTTACCGTACCTTATATCGAGGTGGGGGGGGAGGTTATTTGAATATTATAAAAGGGGATCGCGACTTACGGGCACTCCCCGGTCAAAACATAAAAAATTTTTTTTTTTGCATATTTCCATCCCACACATCTCAAGAATGACCAGGTAAAATTTTAGAACGAAATTCCTAACTGTGCAGAGTTTACAGGCAGTTCAGTGGGATTAACAGTGTGACGGCCTTAAAAATGTGTTTTTTTGAAGATGGATTGTGACGCAGATATAATAGATAGGAATGTGATTTTTCTGTTAATTAATAATACATTTATTGATCTAAACGACAAGTTCCCATCACTAGAGGAACGCACTCGGCGTCAAACTTTAAGTACGTTTTTCTCGAAATAATTTTTCACGCACTATCGCCACGATAAAAAAGGCAATTCTTGACCGAATTTAAAAATTCAAACGGGATTCTACTCGTAATTCCACTGGCTTCCGCTCTACCCTCTACTGCGAATTTTTATACACTCAATTTTTTTTACGAAACATTTTTGTGCGAAAAAGCTATGTTTCGGGGCCCTATTGTTTAAACATATGGTAATCATCGCCCAGTTGTGTCTTAACACTGCCTGAGGGTAGCGCGATAACCATACATGTGTAATTAAGGAATATCTTTGGGTTTTTGATTTTGGATGATCCTGTCTACATATAGTTATCGTTTCTTTTACAACGATGCAGCACGCAATGCATATCAGAGGCAGGGGTGGGCAAAAATGAAATAAAAAATTGTTTTATACTCTACATTTGTAGCAGAATAATATGCAAAAAGTTTTAGACCCATACATTGTAGACTTTTTTCTAGAAAAAATCATAAAAGTCGCCTATGATTTCGCGCGACTTGACCGTGGAGTGCCCTTAAAAAAGTTTGGAAAACACTGTATTAATAGTATTTTTTTGGTTTTTTGATTTCCAATGATCCGGATCGATAAAATCGTGCTCACAGCGCAGCGCCTTTAAAAAATAGCTTTCGAGAAAGTGGCTGCTATTCGTTCATTTTTTAATATTTTCTATAACGAAATTACTGAGAGTTTCTGAATATATGAACTTGTAAAATAAGGAATTAGTTGTAAGAAAAGCACATAAGAAATTTAAAAAAAAAAATCCCGAATATCACGTTCTTAATAAGGCTTAATAAGTCCATCCTTCGTGGACCCCTTAATAAGGCATTCTTCCAAACCTTACGCCACTCAAAGTGGTAAGGAAAGTAATGGGATTAGGAGTGAGCCACATTTGGTGTTTTGACTTGCAGAAATATTGCTTACACTTAACGTTTGCATATAATGTTCTAGAATTTGTTTATACTCATCGGTCCCATAATTTTCAACCCCGTTTCGTCCAAAAACCACTCATCCAATTTCTGAGTCTACCGTACGAGTGCTCATTGGAGGATTTTCATTCGAGTTTTTCCCTTCCTTTATCTCACATAGGTACATAAGTACATAGGTATAACTTTGCAGTCACTTCTTTTAGCTTCGATATGTGGTATATAAACTCTGGTAGAAGATACTTTTCGTAACGTGTCAATAGTGGTTGTTAGATTAAGTGATAAAAGGTTATGAAGTTTGAATGAAAATATTTTTTTGCTTTTTATTCATTTTATTTTTTTTAACCCTTATAAAAATAATTTGTAAAGTTAGCCGGATAAGTCAATTTGGGGCAAACTGACCCAATATCATATATTTCCAAGAAACGAGCATACAAAAATAAAAGTCAGTTCATTTAATTATTACGGATAATATTTTGAGAACTTATTAAATTTCTCCAATAAAAAAATTTAAAAAAAAAAAGAAAGAAATATTATTTATTAGTGACGGTTACTAATAACTAATTATTTGGAGATATGAAGGAGTTTCAGTGCAAATAATACATTAGTAAAGGAGGAATGAGGATTTGTGACTCAATTTCCATGCAAGGGTTAAGTCCCTGTGACATTTCTCGGGTCGTAGGCCAGCGGTAGCAATTGTTACCGTGTCCCCGCCCTAAACCAAGGAACTACATCAAACCCAATAAAATACAAGGCGAATGCCAGTGGCTGAAGCACATGAGAAATTCTGAAACAACTGTGCAAAGTCCAGTGATTGATGACGAATGATAAACCAAGGCTTGTTATTCCACGTGCCCCAGGCTCGAAATGTAGTCGCGAGTATCGAACGGTACTATCGAAAAGGATCGTTCACGAATTTAACGGTGCTTGAACAGCCTCTGAATGTGTTTCTAAAATGTGGCATACCGGGATCTGGCAACAGCTTTATTCCTCGTGATATGTTGTCAGGTACGCAAACATGCTGATGTATTTGCATTCCCTGTGTGCTCAGCGACACAGGGACAGATGCGAAACGAAAACTGCTCGCGAAGAGTGAGAAACAATTGTGTTTTGGTACAGTTCATTTTCAGTGAGACTCTTGTAACAGTTGTAACATTATAAACGTTGATTCTGTTATTATAAATTATTTATATTAGTTATAATATTATTTATATTTGCGTTACCTTTGGTTTAATTAATTCACAATATTCTGTACTGTTCGCGTGTACACGAAAGTAATAAGCAACATTGAGAAACATTGACCTGAATCGTTAAGCATTAGGTAATTACTTTCTCTGTAAAGCTACTTTATATCGAAATCTCATATCGTACAAACTCTGAGCTTAAGATTTAAAGTTAAGATAGAAACTACCAGTTGCGTGTTTTATGATCATTGTGGCTAACACTGAATCGTCGAATAAATTCCCATCGATCATTATTTCTAAAAATGAGTAAACATCGCTCTGACCAGAATAGAGGTTTGCTATAAACTTATATCTTTTGTTTTACATAAAAATCAGCTTCATTTTCTTTTAGAATTAAGAAATTAAATTCCCATCTGATCAAGGTTCCATTTAAAATTATTAATTTATTACCCCCTACTAGGTAACTTTCAGAACAAACATTCCGCTCGCAATTCATTATATTTTTACACAATTGATTAACCAACCCCATTTCACAAATTCACTATCAGTGATTTACAACGTACACTCCACTTCCTGCATTACCAAATTATTCAGCAAAACAGGTTCTTCCATACAGTTTTAAATAATTTACCCTAAGTAGTTTATAAAAACACGTAGTTTCCTTTAACTGTAGTGGAGGTAAACGCTTTATCACATATTTATCGCTATATATATTTTATCGCTTTGGGAAAGATGAGGGAAATGATGGCCGAAGGGGATTCGCGGGTACGTAACCCCATAACCCCATACTGCTATTTGAGGGTAGAACAGAACCAGGTATATAACCTCAGACGTAACGCGATCAACGGTGTATAATTGGGTTTGCGACCAACGGTGGTTGAGTAACGAAGATTTGATCAGAGAATGGGGGAAAGTTTAATCCTTAACTCTCGTCTCACGATAGCCAATTATTATTCTCGAGATTGAAACAGGTGTCTAATAAAATTTCCCTCCACGAACGTTTACAATGGACACTGTTTAAGAATACTCCTGCGATTATATTTATATGTTGAAAGTGATTTCACTTGTGGCAAATTTATTACTTCTACTGCTTCGTTTGGGGAAGTGAAAATCGATTACAGTTATTGATAATCGATAGCGGGGCGTTGTATTGAATTAATATTATACAATGCTGTAGTTGTGGGAATTGAAAGTGGTGGGTGTATCGAGGAGTGAAGGATGATAGAGGGGAAAGTATATCGATAATGGTAACAAGAAGGATTTAATTAGGTTTGAGGTGAACTATGTGGTTTTCTGTTTTGCATTTTGACCACTTTAAATTGATATTACACTGATCAGTATTTCAGTATTTCATTACTTCACTCAGAAGCTGTATAATAATGTACTGTTTTGTTATTTATGACGTATAGGAGATATATTAGTTTAATTTAATTTAAATCAATTGGGATTCTACACAACGCTTCAAATTTCAATATAATCGGATTGCAATAATATTTTAGCACACTGAGGACTTTCGTGTCGAAATTTCCCTTCAAATTTAAATGTAAGAAAGAAGCAATCTCTTCATTCTGAATTTTCATCTCTTCAAAATTTCCTAATCATAACTCATTCCTCTTACGACTAGTTTTCAATTTTCCAAAAAAAAGAATCTCATTCAAAAGCTACCATTTTTTAATTTTCCTCACAACTTGTGTCTAACTTATATAACGACACCCGTTACTCGCTCCACATAAATTGTACCTACAGTGGTTCAAAAAAGTATTGGCACACCCACTTTATTTTTTAAATATCTTTATACATTGAAGTAATATATTAATACAAAATATGTCCTTTCATGTCTTCTAGCATACAGGCATAGTGTATTTTTTTAGAACTCTGAATAATGTAGTTCAAGCAAGTAAAAAAAGAGAAAGCAAAATTCCTTGCTAAAAAAATTATTGGCACACTTAGTGCATTGATCACAGCTTCTGCTTAGGAAAACAATCAGGAGTTCCCCAAAGGAAAGTGAAAATGAGAAAATAAGAAATTTCATTCTTTCTTGGCACGTCTTCCTTGGCCACGAACTCGATAAAACGCTTGAGACCCAGACTTGCGCTGGAAGTCGATGAAACATCAACAGCTGATGCCATTTAACTGTCACTGTCGTGCTGGCGGCTATAGCCCCGCGATCATTACGATGTATCCCTGACTTTGAATTCGATAGCTGCCTATACTGCGCAGTACACCCACTTCAATTTTTCATCAGCTACTAAATCAAGGTCGTGGACGGTCGATAATCTGGAAAAAAACGCCGCGAAAAGTGTGCTCCGCGTGTCCCATCCAGCACGAATGATACCTTTCAGACAACTGCGAAAAGCAAATACGACTATGTGGGTGCTCATTCGATCGACGTTTCGTAAGGGGTTGCAAAAGGGTTGCTTCAGTTCTCTTCCAATTAATTTCATTTGTGGCGGTTGTTTTTCTGGTTAATGGTGAGATGTCTTTTTCTATTTTCGTGGTGAGAGAGAGTAAGATTAGAAAATTCTTCGAAGTTTGCGAAAATTCTACATTATTCTTAAGCGGATATTTTTCGTCACTAAATATTGAAGATGATTTTAGGAGAATATGACAATTTTGAAAAATATCTGCGAGCTGTTCGCCGTCCATTACTTTCTGTTTAATAACTCTTTTTGTTTTTGAATGGAGTATCAAATCTGTAATCCCAGGATAATTGTATAATATTAAAAGATAACTTGAGTGTTCTGTTTTGTGAGAGAAATGGCGTACTGTATAGCTTCGTTCCCTTAGTTTATAATGTCAAATCTATTTAGCATGTTCCTGCGATAAAGTTTCTTGAAATTGTTAATCCACATTTTTTTTTTGTGACGTGAAACATTGCAGATAATAGAGTCCGTTTTCAATTTTCTCTGTGAATTTCTTCACCTTGTTCCATTAAAAGATGCCTCCACACTCCCTTTCGTCTATACTACAGTAAACACTCGTAGTAAACCCGACGAACGGGGCTGGCGGCGGGCGTACAACGCGTTGCGGACACTATTCCGTGCGGCCGATGCCGCGATTGAGAAAACCGAAGTGCGAGCGAGAGGGAACGAAACAGTCGACACGAAGTTGCCGTCGACTCTTCCGTTCCCTCACTCTCGACCGAAGGATTCCAAGAAATGGTGGGGATAGTCGCCGGGCGTACTGCGCATGGTAAAAACGGGGCTATAACGAGGATTTACTCTATTTGCAAACTTGGTAGAGACATTCTATACCCCCGAGAACAAATATACAGCTATCAAGGTGAGCAATATAGCGAACGTGGAATTGGAATCGATCCATTCTAAGCCCGAGTTGATTGAGAAATTAGAGAAGCGGATTCGGGTCGAATAAAAAATTGTGCTAGAGAAAACTCTACCACAATATAGTTAAAAAAAAAACTATAGATGAATGGAACTTGTTTTGTCTGATACATCATAAATTCAGTTCGGTATTGTAATTTCAGGTACCCTAGAGTTAGCCCTCGGTTGGCGAATACGGAGTCCATTTTGACCTGTCCCGTACAGGATGAACTGAAATTCGTGGTATAACCGGGAAAGGGTGATTCCACATCCCAAAATAGGTCGAAATTTGAAACAGTTAAATACGTATTTAAATAGTTAATACGTATCTTAAATAACTTTTACTCTGCAAAACTCCAAACATACCCATATTTTTCACCCTAGTAGTTACTTCATATATACTTTTCACATTACTATATAGTTACTACACATATACTTTTCACATTACTACATAGTTACTACACATATACTTTGCAGCCTACTAGTTACTTCAACCAAATGATTTTCAGTCTACTAGTTACTTCAGCCGCATCATTTTCACGCAACTAGGTACTCCGCCCACATAATTTTCACGAAATGACTTCACACAGATACTTTTGTCACTACTAGTTACTCCACACATATACTTTACACCCCACTAGTACTCCACACATATACCTTTCACCTTACTAGTTACTCCACATATACTTTTCACCCTACTAGTTTCTCCACACGTATATTTTTCACGCAACTAGGTGCTGCACCGACATAATTTTCATGAAATAACTTCACACAGATACTTTTGTCACTAGTAGTTACTCCACACATATACTTTACACCCCACTAGTACTCCACACATATACCTTTCACCCTACTAGTTACTTCACATATACTTTTCACCCTACTAGTTTCTCCACATGTATATTTTTCACGTAACTAGGTGCTCCACCGACATAATTTTCATGAAATAATTTCACACAGATACTTTTGTCACTACTAGTTACTCCACACATGTACTTGACACCCTAGTAGTGCTCCACACACATACCTCTCACCCTACTAGTTACTCCACACATACTTTTCACCCTACTAGTTACTCCACACACCTACTTACCCCGAAACACTGAAAACTTACAATATCCACAAAGAAATTTCAGTTTTCTTAGCCCCAAATGCCAATATCTCCCCTTGGACCCCCCAATTATAAAAAAATTAGGGTCAACGCAATTCTCTTGAGGCCGTTTTCGCATCAACGATGCAAACCACGAGGAACGCCTCTCGCGTCCTCATCGAAAATAGATCGCGTAGGATACGTGTCAGGCGAATCAGGGTCGATTAACGAGAAAATGGCCAGCCAAAACGATTCGTGTGCCCGTGGCACGGAAGTTGGCCAGCTCGCCGGCCCGCTAGTTCCGAGCGTTTAATTGGCGTCGAATTAATTAATGCACCGTCTCGGACGCCCGCTAAGGCGGTGGCCGGTGGCGTCGTGTCACGCCGCGTCGTCTTTACGTAACGCGGCAATTACGCAAGCTGATTCGAAACTTTCGTCGCGATGGCCCGCTAACTCTTGCGACAAGATAGATTTCGTCCGACGGCCCAGGGCCTCTCGCAACAATCGGGAAACGTCGCGTTACGAATACCACGATGACCAGTTCTGTTGCAACATTTTTTACCAGCTTCAAAAATTCGTGAAATTGCAACCTTTTATTTTGGAAAGGTGCATGTGTATAGCATGCATCAGAAGGTGGTTATTAATTTTTTTTGGAAATTTGTATTTGTGGTGCAATAAATTCTTCTTAGAGTAACGAACGCTATGTGTATGTGTTTATTGCCCTTTATGGGCCATTTTTAATTGAAATGTATCGCAGATGAGATGTTCATTATGGGTGGAATCAGCTTTTTAACCGACTTCAAAAAGGAGGAGGTTATAGCGACGTGCGTTACGAAAAGTAGCACGTTTCGTTTTTCTTACGAAAAACAGCTCGTTCCAGTTTGCCACGTAAAGAAGCACATTCCATCGGTTCTGACGAATATTAGCACGTTTGGTCTTCCGCCGCGAAAACATATTTGGCTGCTTAGCCACGAAGAATAGCACATTTCGTACTTTGCGGCGAAAACTAGGACACTATCCTGTTTCGCCACGAAGAATAGCACGTTTTGGATTAAACTGCAGAAACTATCACGTTTCGGCGCGTGGTTAGTTTAAATTGTTGAAGTTCATTTTACATCGAAGAATTCAACTTTTGAAAATATTGTTTAATAAATAATAACTCCATCTAATCTGCAAAAGGAAACACGTATGAAAATTTTAATCTACATAATTTATGTACGCTATTTTAATGTTTATTAAATTACCGACCTAGTACTAAATAAAAATCACGTCGGAAGGTATTTAAATTGACGCACTTGATGTTTCGTAGCCAACCATCCAAATGTGTTGCTTTTCGTCGCTATAAACGGAACATGCTACTTTTCGTGGCAAAACGCTCAAACGTGCTAGTTTTCGCAGCGAAAACCGAAACGTGATAGTTTTCGTAATAACGAAGAGAAACGTGCTGTTTTTCGTAAGAAAATTGAAACGTGCTACTTTTAAAAAATTAAAACCAACTTCCAAAAAATAAAATTGCACTCAAAAGTAAAAAATAATTTTTCCCTTATTTAATCTACGACTCTCATATTTTTTAAGTCAGTGCCTCATCATTTGCACTGTGTAAATCTGGCGTCGACTTAAAAAAGATGAGACTCGTAGATTAAATAAGGGAAAAAAATATTTTTTACTTTTTAGTGTAATTTTATTTTTTTGAAGTCGGTTTTAATTTTTTTTTAAATTTTTTTTATAGAAGACAGTGGCTCATGATTGGTATATAATAGGTATTAGACGTGACTAAATATTAAAAATATTTTTAGGGAAATATGAGTATTTTGAAAGATATCTACGAGCTTATTAATAATTCTTTTTGTTTTTGGATGCAGTATTTTATAATACAATCTTCTTATACTTATATTCATTTTCGCCCAGTATCATTTCTGTAATCTCTGGATAATACAATAATATCGAAATATAACTTTAATGTTCTGTTGTGAATAAAAATGTTATTTTATACATTTTGGATCAACTCTGCTAAACGAATATCTTTGAAGTACTAATTGTGACTATCGCGAGGCACTGAAGTCTCTTAAAAGACTTATTCTTGATGTAGTAGAATTCGTTGCTTCCTTTATGATTAGTAATATCTTACTAATACTATATAACAGTATTAAATGTACTTAAAGTTCTAAGATGCTCCAAAACTCATTTTAGATCTTTCATGTATTTGTTCTTTTCTTTTACATTATATCCTCCACAGAATAAAGTTTTCTAAAATTCCAACTGCTCCACCCCTCTGCCACTAAACCACGAAAGGACACACTCTAATTTAGCTATCACCCCACAGAACAACTTACTCCTAAATCCCCACTCAGTTCTACCAAAGAACCCTACTTCAGTCTCCACAAAAACTTCAAACAATCAAATCTCTCCAAAATCACACTCACCCCCCTTCATAGAAGCCGTTCTTAAATTACGTCAAGGGTAATTATCGCAATTTCTTACCTCCCCAATATACGAATTTGTAAGATTTTATATTCCAACCCACTCCCTCCGTCCTTACATAATATTTTTCACATTGCATTTTTCCGGTTATTAAAATTCGTTTAAAAGTTTATATAATTCATTAACCTCTGCTTCAGGAAATTTAAACTAAAATTACTTTTCTGGAACATTAACGATACAATTTGCATTTATTGAAAATTATGTTAAAAAATATTACGTAAAACGTTACCTGACTCCCCCTGTAAGAAAACGTAAAAATTTCGAGCCCCCCTCCCTCCCAAAATATCTTGCATAATTTAAAAGGTTATTCTACTTTGAACCACCGAAAAATTAAGCTATTTTCAAAGATATTTTTTTGAGTAAATGTAACGTATAATGAAATAAATCTTTTTGGTATTTATTAAGCTACTCTTATATTATACAAAAAAAATTAAAAACAATTTTTGCAATTTCTTTAAATTATTTTTTACAACGTCAATATGGCACTTAAAAAAAAAGGTATGTTCACGGCGTATGTGATTTCCTGGTGCAGGCTTATCTGAAACAAACTATTCCAAAATATTCTTAATCTGTATGACTGTCGCTATAGCCCCTAGCTCAATGAAAAATTTTTGTTGAAAAGTAAATAAATAGCGCCGGTTTGAAAAAAAAAAGTTTGACAAAACACCCAGAAGGATGTATTCTCTGGTGTTCCATGAGAAAAATCTCGGTTATTTCCCGACAAGAATTGTTAATTGAGCTAGGGGCTATAGCGACACTCATACAGATTAAGAATCTTTCGGAACTTTTTGTTTCGGATAAGCCTGCACCAGGAAATCACCTACGCCGTGAACATACCTTTTTTTAAGTGCCATATTGACATTGTAAAAAACAATTAAAACAAATTGCAAAAATTCTTTTTATTTTTCTTTTCTGTATAATATAAGAGTAGCTTAATAAATACCAAAAAGATTTATTTCATTATATGTTGTATTTACTGAGAAAAAAATCTTTACATACAGCTTACTTTTTCGACCAATCAAAGTACACTAGTACTCCACTGTACCACGTGGATCCAACCGGCGTTCCAAGGACGATAAAAAGCTCTGACATCTGTGTACACAGTCTTTATCGAATATCGCGTCTGCGTTGTCCCACCGCAGTGTTCTCGGTATCCACGTAAAGTTCACAAACTTATCGCGGAACAGTCAGGAGCACGACATTACAGCTAGTCCGCAGGTACAGTTACTCTCGTATCTTCCTAACGAAGACGGTAGCCACTTTGCTAGCTCGGGCGCTCTAAGCCGCGCGTCTGAACGGCCCTGACTTTACCAGAAGCAGGTTCGTTGAACCGTGGAACATTGACATGTCAATTGCTGGTACGATTGCATCAAATGGTGTCGACGCACGGATTTACTTTTTCAATGGCCCCGTCCGTATTTCGTCTGAAAGGTATTCGAGCGTCTGTGCATCGTGGGGCTTGTGATGTGGCTCGAATAACGCGGCGACTTCCCGCGCTGCGTTCGCCGGAAGCTCTGTCGAGCCGTGTACAGTGATTCCACTTTGAATGAAATTGTTTTTAACTATTTTAAATGGATTTTTGACTGGGGGCCACCGGAGGAAAGGGAAAAACTTAAGCCTTGAACGGAAATTTGGTCATTTTCACCCAAAACCGAGTCACAAATCCGCATTTCTCCTTTACTAATGTTTTATTTTCACTGAAGCTCCTTCATATCTTTAAATAACTAATAACCGCCAATAATAACAGATGATATTTTTTTATTTTTTATTGTAGAGATTGAATAAGTTCTTAAAATATTAAACCGTAATAATTAAATGAATTGAGTTTTATTTTTATATGCTCGGTTTTTGTAAATGTATGATGTTGGGGTGCGATTTGACACCACTTTACAAATTCTGTGCAAGGGTTAAGGTTTAATTGTTGAACTTTAATAACACACGAAAGGCACAAAAATAACGGAAGCAAAATAAAATGGCTCTGTGACTAGAATTTGATAAAGCTTTTGTATAAGAAATCTGCAATACTTTTTCTACTCTACTCTGCTTGTGGGGTAAAGTGAAAACTACGCAGGAGTAAAGGAAAAATCAATTATTTTGATTGAATACGAGCTTATAAACTATATGTTACAGTTTGTTTGTGAAAAATTTGAAAAGAAGGCTTCAATTTCAGAATATCAAAAATTGGAAAGAAGTTAAAATAGACAAAAGTAATAACACGCTACAAACTGGATAAAATTATACCTAGGAGAACATAAAACAATTTATTATATTATATTACGTCAGCTCTGATTGATTTCATCCCCCCCCCCGTTCAGTGGAAGAGAAATGTATGAGTTTCGTGAACAATTTATAGGTTACAATGGTTGTTAATACGTTGAAGCTAATTTAACATACTTTCATACAATCTGAACACCTTATTTATAGGAATAACTATTTCATACATAAAATTTTTAATAGAAACTCTAAACTCTTTTCTTCACCAACAAGCAGTCTCACAAATGATAATGGCTTCCTTTTATGACATACGTACTAAAATAGCCACTACATACTATGTATTTAGTAGCATGTACAAAACAATATTTCACTTTCTGTGCTTTGCCTCCCCATTTCGCTTTGCCCCAGTTTCCCCTACTTTGTTCATTATGGTAGTTTTTACTCAAAGGTGTTTCTGATAACGGTCACAGCTGTGTAAACTGATATTTTATGTGATAAAGGTCTCTTCACCTTTGTTAAAAATTAATTGTAAGCTTCAGTAGCTTTGGGATACTATTTGCATTTAGGAGTAAGCTTTTTAGTACTTCTTTTTGGTTGTAGAATTCTAGGATTCTAGAAGTTGTGGATCTTATTGTTAGAGTAGCATTTTCGGTATTAAGGGGGGATTCTCGTCTAACAACCCCAAAAGTAACGGATATTTAAGATTTTTTTTTAAAAAACTGTTGGTCACATTGGATTAAACTCTTTTGGGATATAAGGAGGCATTTTTAAACTTGCAGAAAATATTTTTTTATGTCGATCCTTCTTATTATTTATTAATTATTCCGAAATCTTTCCCACCTATTCGACGATTTAACTCCTGTTGGCGGGATGTGTAGCACCTATCACAGTCATCTGATTGAATAATAAGTAGAAGTTTCTTAAAGCTAGATTGTTTACGTTGGAATAGGTCCACTTAAAAAAAAAATATATAAAAAAAATGAAAATAAAAAATTGAGAAAGTTATTGCGTTCGAAAGAAAAAGTAGGTTTTTCCTTAGACAAATTTTTCATATTATTCTTTATATCGACGAGAAGAGTATTATAAATAAAAACTAAAATTAAAATTTCAGGTCCAGCACCAGCGTAAATTATTTAACTTTAAGAAATATTTCTTCTTTTCGCAATCTGATGACTGTGACAGGTGCTACACCTGACGCCAACATCGTCGAAGAGATTCCACAATAATTAACAAATAATAAGAAGGATCGACATAAAAAAAAAATTCTGCAAGTTTAAAGATGCCTCCTTATAACCCAATAGAGTTTAATGCAATATTAACCATAGTAAAAAAAATAAAAAAATAAAATAAAAAAAAAATTTTTTAAAAATCGTGGGCTGTTACACGAGAATCCCCCCTTAAATCAAAAGGATGAAAGCTGAAGGGAGTACAGGGGATGTTGAAAATCTCAACTTTAAGCTTCCGAAGTTTATTATTATTAAGTATTACCACACAGAAACCTTTTTCTATTGATTAAACAGGGTTCCCCGAATGTATCGACTCATGAACACTTCTACGTCCACAGTCTCCATCACTCAATAAAACTTTATAATTCCCTTCAAAGCAGGACTTCCCACGAAGCAACAGACCTTCTGCAAACACATTTCAGAAGCTTCTGTAACAGCTACAAACCCCCACCCCGAATGCCCAAAACTCCAATTACCAAACCACAAAAGGGTTGTCCTTCGACCCATTTCTGCTCGGCTGCCCAAACTCATAAACAATACCTCGCTACGTCCATAGTTGTCTTCACCAAATAATACTTTATAACTTCATTCAAAGTAGGACTTCCCACGCGACGGACCTTTTCCAGACACCTTTCAGAAACCTGTGTAACAGCTTCAAACATCCACTCCCAGAACCCTCCAATTATCCAGCCGTCAAAGGGACCCCTAGCTAAAAGGTCGGTCTGCTTTTGTTTCCAGGCAACGGGAGCGCGAAGCCAAAAAATGTCACCGGTGAGGCCGTAATCCAGCGATCTTCATAGGGAAGGAAGCGGAAGACGCGAAGAAGAGGGCGCGAAAGGGTGGAAGATGGCGTCCACCAGCGGGCACAAGAGGAACGGCTCGAGCTCGAGCATGTTCGCCCACAAACGCACGGAATCGGGCGGTGGTTTCATCGGCCACAAACGCTCCGAGAGCGGCCACAAACGCGCCGAGAGCATATCCAGTGCCTTTGGCCACAAACGATCCGAGAGTGGCCACAAGAGGAACGAGAGCGGCGGCGGTTTCGGGCACAAAAGGTGACTCCCCTCGCGCCTCTTTCGCAGCGCCATTTATTCTTTGCAAGTTAACGGGGCGACCACTCGCCTTGGTCGAAAATTAAGAGGCTCTTCTCATTTGCCGAGTCAAAAACACCACTTTCTTGTTTTTTGTTTTTGAGGTGCACTTAAGGGGCCATGCCTAGTTGGCAGGCGAAAAAGAACGTAATTTTCGGGAATTTTTTTGTGAAAAATTTATGTATGTTTCTTACAACTATTCTCGTATTTTAGAAGTACATGTATTTAGCAACCCTCGGTAATTTTGTTATAGGAAGGTATTAAAAAATGAACGAATAACAGCTAAAATTGTGGAAACTGATTTTACAAAGGCGCTGCGCGGTGAGCACGATTTCTCGGAGCCAGATCGTTTGACATCAGAAAGTGAAGAAGATTCTGTTCATATATGAGTTTATCTGGTGCGTGAACGAAGGATTTTTAAAAAAAATTATTTCAGACAAAATGCCGGCCGTTTAACCTTCACTCTGTGCATAGTAAATTTTCCATGGCCTGTGCACGGGGGTCAATCTGACCCCATATATATTTTCATATATTTTGTAAAGTTTTTTTATAAAAATTGTCTCCAGCTTAATATTTATAGAAATATATAAAAGAAAAAGAATTGCAATATTGTATACAAAATAGGAGTCTTTTCGAAACGCTAGACAATAATTTGTACAAAAGCAGTATCTTTTAGTTCAGCGACCTTGCGCGGCTAAGCTTCGTTGCCGGACTGACTCTCGACCGCTCGACTCAGATATTCCCACAAAAGAAAATATATAATATAAATTTTGATACAAAATGCATGAAAAAAAATTGGGGTCAGTTCGACCCCAATGCACCAAAATATGCTTGGTGGGCTTAAAACTATCGTAGATACGTCATAGATAATATTTTTTCGATTTTTTTTGTTAATAATGTGTGTGTAAAACCTTAGTTGAGGCAATCCTAGTTGCCTGGCATATTTATTAGGTGCAAAAACCTATTACATCCCATATTACAATGACTGGGGTCAATTTGACCCCTATGCACAGAGTGAAGGTTAACGGAAAATCATGATTTTTCGGTGTCTGAATTTTTCGTTTTTCGTGAATTGAAAATAGAGTTTTCATCAAAAACAAACATTCTTCGTTCACACACCAGATAAACTCATATACTAAACAGGATCTATTCACTTTTCGATTTCAGATCGTGCGGCTCGGAGAAATCGTGGTGCTCCCCGCTAAGGAGATAACTTCCGGGAGAGTGGCTGTTATTCGTTCATTTTTTAATATTTTCCTATAACAAAATTACTGGGTGTTGAATATATGTACTTTTAAAATAAGCGAATAGTTGTAAAAAATATACCTACATTAGATTTTCCACAAAAAATTCCTGAAAATTCCCCCCTTAATTCTGTTTTCACAGAATTTTAATTTACCACTAAACGTACCACACCCAGTCAAATCACCGGTTTTAAAATTCGGTTCAAAAGTCTGTATTAATTTTTGTTTCCTTTGTCCATTCGACTTTATGACAATTCTTATATTATCCGTTTAATCAATTTTTCTCTTTTTTATCGTTCCTTTTCTTTCATTTTTGTTATCCGCCGCAGCCGGGCATTTGACCGGTCGATAAATTAACACCCTTTTATAAAATCACTTATCAGAAGACAGTATCGAAGTGAACCAATCTTATAATACTCAGTATTTAGTTTTATATGTTATTTGTACTGTTTTATTTTATTTCCGAGTTTTATCCGCAAATATGTCGTCATTCATCGATTATTGAAATAAATAACATAAATGAAATTTCGGAAATCAGTGGAGGGGTAAATTCTGAACATGGAAAAAAGAAATTATTATTTATTATTTCTTATTTTTATGTTAAAAGTAAAAATGGAAATATATAATTTATCTGTCAATACCTAAATTGCTCTCGATTAAAAAAAAAAGTCCTGGAATGTGCATTTAAAACTGCTACACACATTTAAGTAAATCATTTGCCTGTTTTTTTACGAGTTATTTGAACGTGTGCAGCGACAATTTGTCTTCTATACTCCGACTTTATCTCGTAAGTGACGCAGTCCGGAAAATTGAGTTCGCGGCTTGACGATTTGTTTATATGATTGCGTATGATTGCGGTCTGGATACAATGCTCCAGTTTTTCATATACACGGTACCTTGGTTTGCACGGATTTTTCGGGAATTTATTTATCGTGTAGAAATAGAATTAAGTGTACCCATTGCAGGATATTTTGGAATTCCGATACAGTGCCGGATAGAATAATTGTGACACCCTTTAACACAGAATAACTTTTTTAAAATTGGTCCAAACGATTTGAGTTTTTTTGCGAAGCTAGAAATATCAGTTTAATAGATAACGTGTTTCGTCGTTTTGAAAAAAAAAAAATGCAATTGATCAGAATAGCGCAGAAATTAGTGAAGGTCTTTCTTCAACTTTTTTATCTGAGCCTGTGATGAAAATTTAAAAAATGCCCCTTGTAGATTTAACTAAGTAAGTTGAGTCTATATTGAAAATTGCATCGAAATCGGTTAACGGAGCTATGAGCTACAAACAGTTAAAAGTCGCGGGAATTAAAAGTCACAGTTTTCTGCCTATAATTGTATTAAACCTAAATATTTTACACATTTCGATGCCTGTCGCTTGTTTTTTTCAACACTTTCTTTTACTGCTCGCAAATGAGAATACCCCGTTAAGGGTAAACTTTACAATTTATTTTTGAACTCCAGAATGCCCCTTTCATTGCAGTTCATTGATGTACTAAAAATGCATTCATTCAGGGGTATAATATAAATTCATCAGAGGTTTAATGTAAAAACGATTATGAGAGTCAGAACACTAAGAACAGATTTATTCATATTTCGAGATAGCACAGAGAATTTTGCCCCGTTGCTGTAGTGAGAATAATCGATTTTTTTGATTATCCTAATGAGACTACACCCTTAACGAAACCGACCAGGCGGCTTTGTTCGAAACAGCGACGAGGTGGATGCGATTCTCGTCGTAAATTTTCGCGCTTACAGGACCGGTTGTATTTCTCGATGGCTGCATCCTTGACGTGCTGAATAGCGATGGGATCGAGTGTGTCGCGAGTAGGATCCAAAGTTTTCCGTCGATAGTAGAGTTGGGAATATTCAAATCATTTATTCAAGTGTTATAAATATCCCTGAAATATTACAGTATTCGAATACAATTTTTTTTTAACTGCACGTTTTGAAAAAATACAATTGTATAGTGTTAGTATTGGTTAAACAGTGCAAAAATTCCCTTCAGTAGTGTCATCTGTCTTTGCTTAAAAAATAGTTATAACTGAAATCAGTTTCCAGAATCATTTTTTGTAGCGAATACCTACCTATACCTATGTAAAATTGGTATTAAACTATTAAAAATGTTGGAGATACTATCTCTGTAATTTTTACTCCAACTCTGATTTTTCACTGTCGTTCTTTACTATTTTGATATTTATTCGTATTCTACACTCTGGGTCTGACTCTCGACTGATTAGCTCTCACCAGCTCTGACTGGCCACCCACCTCGTCGTTTAATCACACTGTACTCTTAAAATATCACGTGCACACACGCTCGTGCCGTGAATCCCCTTGCACCCAAAACTTGCGGCGCATTCCTATAATTCCTCCGCGAGAAATGTCAATCCTAAATAGCCGCTGGACCTCTTCTGAACTATCACAAATATCTGCCATGAGCATGCTATACAAGAAGTTTCCTTGCATCTACAATTTTTGCGCGAATTTAATAGTCAAATAAATCTAAACAGTTTTGCTATACTACTTATTATTAAAAAAAAAAAAATAGTGGATTTTGAAGACATCCTTAATTTTTGTTTTTATACCGTATATATTAAATTAAATTTACTATCACGACTCTTTTGAAACAAAAGGTGGCCTTTATTCCCAATTTGCAGACAGTGTAGACTAATAAATCTGAACCTAGATAACGCAGAAATTGATACTTTGAAGTTGTGGTATAAATCATGGAAGTATACCAAATCTGTAAGGGGTTGTTTTAGGCTTCGACAACATAGGGTTAATATTGAAATGAAGGAAACTCTGTAGCCGTGGATATGCAATTTTCACCTGTATACAATACGGTTCTCGGAAAAATTCAAATAACACGGGGAAGTCTCCTGTTACCTGGGGAAGTAATACGATCCTTCGACTGGGGGGGTCGACGTGTAATGTATATATAAGTACAGGTTCAGCGTCCAGGGGCTTCCAGGATTCTGTTTGCCTCGTCCCTTCCTCGTTAACAAGGACTGAAACTGAGAAATTGCGTTTACAACAACGTGACAAACTTACTGTCCCATAGCAATCGAGTTTCATCGCTTGTTGGGATATGGACGATACAAAGAAGAGAAACACATGGACTTCCAATCCTGTTCTTTGCTATTTGACAACATCATTTCATCACAAAAATTTTTGTTCCCTCACTTTTTTCTTCATAGAATATTTAAATCGTTGTGCAGATCTTATTCAAATCTCAGAAAGTAGCATCTAATTTTCTAGTAAATTCGCGATTTAATTATTGCCACGAAATACCAAACGTGATATTTTCAATTTTTATTAATACAATTTAAGTGCCATTGAAGTACTCTATTTTGTGGAATGAAAAGCACTTTATTTCATCAAGATTTCGTATTTTATTTATTACTATTAGGGGAGACCGGGGCAGATTCTAACAAAAAAGTTTTCACAGTTTTTTCTCGAAAGTGTTTTCCTCAAGCAGGAAATAATTTGCGTTATTTAATACTTACATATGTGGTGAACTGATTGCGTGATCGTACGTGACAAAATCTTGGACACTTACAAGGGAACGTCCCGAACCCGGAAATTCGAAAAATTCTGAAACTTTGTGAATATGTAGGGAATTTCTTCCTGATTACAACGCAATTTTTGTTTGCTGCCCAAATTCACTCTAAGGGGCTGTAATTGACCGCTGAATATCCGGTTATTTTCCGATTTTGTGTTATAACTCGTGAACTATAAAATAATTCTTTTACCAAGTGACGGATCTAACTAAAAGAAGTAACATTTGTCTTGAAACCTTTGTTCTATCTCTTCGTGAGTTATAACACAAAATCGGAAAATAGCCGCATATTCAGGGGTTGATTTCACCCCCTTGCAGTAAGTTTGAGCAGCAAACAAAAATTGCCTTGTAATCAGGAGGAAATACCCTACATATTCACAAAGTTTCAGAATTTGTTGAATTTTCGGATCTTTCCTTTTTAGACATCTACCTTCATCTTAAAGAAATCTGAACATTTGTTACAGTGTGCCCCAGTCTGGGGTAAATTGTAAGACATCTGTTTTACTTATTTAAATGCAAACATGAACACAAACAAACATTTCTAAAAGATATAAATGAAAACACAGATCATTATTTAACATTTGATACACATGAGTTACACCATCATTGCTTATTCATCTGATTCCATCAAAATCTTCTTCTTCGCTTTCTTTACTTTTGCCTTTATTCTGTTTTTCTAATTTTTGGATTCTCGATTGTTCTGTTGTTCGTCTAGAGCATCTTTTTCCGGTGTGTCAGCAAATAGCATGCTTGCTTTATCACCATTTAGAGCGGAGTAAGTAGTAACATGTTACAATTTACCCCGAGCTTGAATTTTTGCGTTTTATCTCAGCAAACGAGAAACTAAACATCAAATTACTAAAATGCGTACACATTATAATAAACCGATGTGTACTGATTCGTTTGCGACAAAGAAGCAAAAATTCAAACGTTTTCTAATGACGGTTAATTGAAATAAAAGTGCTAAGACAAAATTTACTTACGTGCTCTAAATATTAAAATTCTGGGCTCTAACCACAAAATGAATACATAACGCTCGTTTGTGTCACTAAAACCGACGGTGCTAATATCGTCAAGCAGCTCTCGCATGCTGTGGGTTATCAGATTTGTCGTTCAAAAGATTTTACTTATGTTACAATTTACACCGTGTTACAACCTACCCCGGTCTCCCCTACTTCCTAATTAATTACGAAACCATTAGTATCAATTATCTCCAAAGGGTAAATACTCTATTACCCAACCCAAATTCTACTTTACTCTCCAAAACTAGAGTAGTTCGGAACATAAGGTAGTCAACAGAGTTTCTTGGTGGTTTTCCAAAATTTTATGGAAACCACATCGGAGAGCTAATAAAGTAGACGTGGCAGAAGTTCTCAGCTATGACGAAAGTAACCCAGAAGTCTTTATGCCGATTTGGGTCAGTTGACTCGAACCTCTGGCATTTACATTTGTCCACTGTACATCATCTGTCACATAGAGTGGTGTGACTCCGGTGCTTCCTAGAGAAAGTTATCTGGCATTCCCCAACCGTGCCGGAATCTCTGAGGACATGTGTCATCCAGAAATGCAAGGATGAAAGTAAAGGAATGCCAGTGCTCCTTTGCATCCACGTAAAGTCTAGATTCCTAGATTAGAAGCCTACATTCCCTGAGATATCAACAGAAACATAGAATACTAAAAAACTTAGAAAAATACTGTTGGCAAATTGAATTTTACATAATTCTCATACAGACAATCAATTTTTCAATACTTGAAGCTTCTAGACGCTTTGACTTCAAATCTACGAACTCTGAAATCTTTTTGAATTGAATTTTTTTTTGGGATTGTGAGAACTAGAATCGAGGTTTGATAAGTGATCTAGTATCGAGGCACTACTATTGGGTAGATGGCAGCACAGACACTAGACCCCGCCTACAAATGTCACCACTGCTAGGTACACCCACCATCATTCTGCGTTCCTGAAGACCTTGACCTAGCCTGTGACATTTATTTCCACTTTGCCTACGTCGTTCCAATAGGTACCATTCCAGTTTCGATGATCCATATGCTACACTATGGAATTATTCATTTGGCATTTCAGAAGTTTTTCTCCACAATCATGCGCTGTCCTTCATCCTTGAAGGGCTCATTTAGAACGTATTCGATTATTGGGTACATATATTGCTCGAGTTAACGGGGAAGGGACAGGAGGGGTGGCTAATGGAACACTTCCAAATTGCTCGCTGACCTTCGTGTTCTCGTGCACATTTGCAGGTCCGAGTCTGGCAGCAATTACCATGCCGGGCATCGAAGGAACGAAAGCATGTACGCCATGACAGGCCTCTACGCGGAGAGCACGGGAACGGGCGCCGATGAAACCACAGACCCGCTGCAGGCAACCGGAAGCAGACTGACTCATGACACTGTCATAAGGTGTCACAGTAGAAATCCCAGCTCCGGCCTCGTGGACCATAGGTGAGTGCCGAACAGCTGACTCGCGTTTCTCTGAAAATTAGCATTCCTTGTAGAATGGTCAAAATGGCCCAGGGGCCATTTTTGTAAAATGATTCAGATGTTATTTCTCATTAAATGCTCCAGGTTCCATTTGGCATAAAATGGACCGCGGTACATTTTTTGTAAATGGCCAAAATGGTCCAGGGCCATTTTCTGCAAAATGATTCAGAGCTATTTTCTGCAAATTGGTCCAGAGCCATTTTCTGCAAAATGGCCCTGGAGACGTTTTCTGCAAAATGGCCAAAATGGCCCAGGAGACATTTTCTGCATAATTACCAAAATGGTCCATGGGCCATTATTGTAGAAAATTGTTAAAAATCCATTCCTTGTAAAAATGACCCAGCTTTGGCAATTAATATTTCGAGACTCGATTACATTCACCGGGCCCAAGGTTTTGTACTTATTTTCAGTCAGAAACTACTAAAAAGGGGAGGTATTATGTAGCAATTAATTTCAGTGAAACTGGTTAATTTTGATGCGACGAGGACTCGTACATGCTTTGTAATTCTCAAGACGAGTCATGATTTGTCATTTTAGTCATAGTTGCTGTTTATACTCAGCCTTCAAGTCTGAAAGTATTAAAATTATGATGCTGCTTCCTACTTCTACAATTTCATTTTGTATATTTCGCGTCGATAATGTCTGAGAAAAAGAATTGTAGTTAGAAAGTGCTCCTTGAATTTTCATGCACCCACAATTTGAGATCAGAGTTCAGCTGAAGCTCTGAATATTTGACTTTTATTAAAAAATGCGGTTCTACACTTGCCACTTCTTTTGAGGGGTTATACCCAGTCAGGAAACCGAAAAGAGGCGATTTTTTTTTGAAAAAGCGAAAGCATATATTTTTACAGAACTTTGTGCACTTAAAAGAGCAACATTTAAAGAACATTTGGTAATTTTTTGTAGAAATTTTTTCACGTTTATAATCAAAATACGACATTCAAGAAGCCTTTTTAATAACAGTGAGCAAGATATCCCAAAAACTACTGCCCCAAATCTTTCTGCAATTTTGTGGGCTTACTTTTTATATAAAAATTTACTGAAAGACGGCAGGACTTTTTTCAATGCGATAGTTTCGATTATATCAACGAAAAATGGCTTCATAGTTATCACTAATGGCCGTTTTTCGTTCATAAATTCGAAACTATACAATGGAAAAAAATCCCTCCGTCATTCAGTAGATTTTTATATAAAAAAATAAGCTCACAAAATTTCAGAAAAATTGGTGCAATAGTTTTTGACATATCTTGCTCACCGTTTTTAAAAAGGCTTCTTGGATGTCGTTGAATTTTTATTATAAACGTAAATATTTTTCTACCAAAAAATTACCAAATGTTCTTTAAATGTTGCTCTTTTAAGTGCAAATGGTTTTGTAAAAGTATATAAGGTAATTGCCCCAGTTGTCGATCAGTTAGTAGGAGGTCGAAATGCTTTTAATGAAAAAATTTATGTAAATGGACCAAAATTAAATTTTTTCTTTTAGCAGTAAATTTTAACATTAATATAGATAATAGCAAAGTAAAAAATTAGAATCTATATATATTTAAATGTGGAAATTATAATTGAGATAAATAATGTCGATGCCCCAGATGTCGATCACTAAATTACTGTTGGAACTAGTTGTCGATCAGTAATTGCTCTAGTAGTCGATCAAGAAAAGAGAGGTTATAAAGAAACCTTAAAATACGAAAACGGGTAAAAAATCTTTCCGAAACATTTATAAATAATTTATCTCATTAGATTATCTTATAAATTTTAATAATTCAATATATATTAAATACTTAAGTACAAAAAATAATTATTTTTATAAAATACTTGTATAAACATACAAAACATGTTCAACACAAAATTTTAAATTACTAATAAAAAGCAATAATAAGGTATGCTTAATTTCCATATTATTTATTCTTTTCTAAAGGTTGTTTAATATTATTTTGAACACCTTTTATGGCTATCATAAAATTTGTGAAAATGATCGAGAACTGGGACTTGATCGACAACTGGTGCAATTACCTTACTTCCGCTTTTTCAAAAAAAAATCGCAAACATTCGCCACTTTTCGGCCTTCTGACTAGGTATAACCCCTTAAGTCAGATTAAGAAACTAAAAACTTGCAGTAGTTTCCCTTTCCTTTGGCTGTCTGAACAGAGTATCGTCATTATAGTATAGTCGTCGTTGCATCAAAAGCAATTAATTCCTGCTTACTAAACGTGTCACGTGCAGTCAAACTAACATACCTACTACAAAGTGCATAATACAGTGAATAACAGTTGCCATTAAGTAATTCTTGCACGGTGCTCGTAAGTTCCCAACGAGTAGAATAAAAAGTGTGAAAACTAAGTCAAGTACCAAGTATTAGTCACGAGAACAATTCCTGCGTTTCATATTCTTATTGTGAAATCGGGCATTTTATCAGCCCCAGTTATTTACATTCGGTGAATGGTTTCCAAATGGCAGCCGCGAAAATTGCAAACGTAACATCCTTGAAATCGTAGAAAGTGAAAGCATAAATGTTGACCGTGACACGTTTAGTGGGCGTGAAATAGATTCCACGTGTACTTAATTGTTACACTCGTCATCGACTTATCCTTTGGACACACCTTTCGTGGGAAACTTACTCAACCACGATGATAAATACCCGATGAGAGCATCGATGGCCTCTTGTTACTAATAGTTGCATCAACAAGGAATTAGGTAACTTCGTTGTAACGAATTCTTTGGGATTAAATCACGCAAAATTCGAAGTTCGTATTTGTATATAAATTTGTTTCTGTACCGCGCGAAAATCACAGTTTAAAACCAAGCGAAACTTTTGCTCAGTGTCATCTGAATGGACTTCTAGTAATTTTCTTGATACACTTATGTTCTGTGTGATATAAGTTTTTCTGTTGAAGAACTTCCGAAACTAATAAGATAATAGACTATTTCCGATAAATTCCTCTGTCTTTTTCTCGTGAAATATTATTATTCCAAAACAGTTTATTAACTCTCGGAAGAAGGGAATTAAAATATTAAACTTTGAATATTGGGATATGTTTTATGGAAGAAACTGTAAATAAAAGTTACAAGCTAAAATTAGATTTTTTGATTTACTTATTCTACCAATTATTATGAAATAATTGGTACCGTGACTTGGTTTGCAAAGTGGCGTTTCCAAAGGATGTAGTTTTTATTTCTCCGTGCTAATAATATCGTGCCCCCATTTAAAACTATTGTACATATTGTATACACGCATTCATCGTGCATCATACAGCACAGTTATTCATATTTCCTGGTTTTTGTTCTTACACTTTTTCAGAGATTTTATCATCAAATGTCACAGCAGGAATCCCAGTGCTTCCATGGTGGACAGGTAAAGCTTGCACGATTATCATACGATCGATGTAAATAACGAAAAGACGATTGTAATTAATATGGAACACTAAAACCGTTCAGTCTGTACATTTAACGCCACTATTGTTTATTGAATCAATCGTCTTATATTCTGTGATCCTTTAACTACGGTAGAAGAGTATATCGTGGTCACCGTAGTTACAATTCATGTTTAAACAAGAAACAAAAATTATTTAAAGCGAATTGATTTCTATGAGAAGCTGAGTAAGCCTGATACTCAAGTTTCCGTTTAAGAACACCAGTAATGGCGGTGTAAAAATTTATTTTATGTGATGAATATAAGTGATGCAGAGAAAAAAAAATCTTTAGAGATCTGGCGAGGCATTCAGCTTAATCATCAAATTTTGTTTTATAAATGGAATATATTGTTAAACGAAATTGAAATATTTATATTCAAGCCATTCGTAAATGTATTATATCACAATGTTCCTCGTGAAGTTAAGATAAACGAATTAGTATTTTGAAAAATAGTCTCAAAACATGGATATCCTATCGAGGAAATAATAAAATTTCAGGCTCCAGAATCAACATTTCTTTCAAGACCAATACTCACTATCAACTAAAAATTAATTTGTAATAAAAATGCACAATTAACTTCAAACAAAATAAAACCTCTAAGAACCTTGAAATACTCAAAACCTAAGACACAAATTTCCTTTTAAGCACAAAACCTAAAACTCCTTTCTCAGATTTTTCAATACTCTATACAGTTAATATCCAAAATTGTGTATTTTTAATAAAAACCCAAGAATCCCATTGAAACTCACATAGATCTCCGGTGGTTAAAGGATTCGCAGAATCGCACACGTGCTTTTTATCTTCCGTTTTTTACCTTCTCCGTGAGAAGTCCCTCTGTTATCTTGGAAATTGTCCAAACACTGTATTTTCTTTTGCCGTGGCCGAGCACAGAACGGAGAAAGAAAGAGCCCCAACGCCACCGTTTAATCCGGATTTGAAGGACTGCGGAATTCTGACTTGCAGACCGGCCTTTATACAGAGATTCGCCGGAATAAAGGTTCGTGACTTTCCACTAGAGCAATTATTCGAATAAGTAGTCGACATATTCGAATTATTTGAATAATTTTGGATGCGAATAATTTATTCGAGTAACAAATAATTGTACGGGCCAATATGAAAAGAATTTTACGATGAAGTGTGCAAAAATATTTCACGTTCAGGTTCCTATTCGGTACGCCCCCGAATATTCGAATACTCCTAATTATTCGAATAATATTCGAATACTCCCAATGATTGGAATAATATTCGAAGTCTTCTAATTCTCCTAATTATTCGAATAATATTCGAATTATTTGAATTTCAAATTCGAATTATTTGAATTTCAAATTCGAATTCTACTGGTATTCAAATATTCGATTATTCGTAACAGTCCTACTTTCCACCATTTCTTCTCCATCCTTGGATAATCTTATGCATGCATTTGCATCGTGATTTACACTACTGCAAATATTTATTGCAGCGCCCCGCGAGCCCACGTGGTGTGCACAATTTTCAGAGCTGCCAAGCTGAGCAAGTGGCTGGCATTGATCTTGTTTTGACCATAATGTCGAGAATTGAATACTACTAACTCCGTAATCAAGCAATAATATTTCCAAATAATTGTTTTAAGTGGGGGTACAAGCGATAACACGTTCAACATTCGAGTATTGCAATAAATATCTCCAGTAGTGTTCTTACCCCGTGATTGGTAGATACTCGATTTAGCAGCGTTTATGGCATACACGGATGTACAAAATGGGCATCGTGAGTCACCGTTCGAAAGGATACGACATTGAAATGCTGTTGACATTCCGTGAAAGGTTTTTAATCGTCGACGAGGATGACAGGCATTGATAATACCGTAGGCGTTGATAATATTTCTATTTGATAAGGTTTGATAAGTTGGACGCCTCATCTGCCGCTGTCTTGAAATACGTGATTACTTTTGGCTCCTAATGTTCAATAGATTGTCGGTACATCGACAAGTTCATTTCCTTCGAGAAACTAGTTATGAGTCTGTTACTCACAATCTAAGACAAAAGTTCCCAAAACTGTGATGTTACTTATTTAGGTACAATGGAACTTCGGTATCCAAAAAATTCAGTTTCTTGTTTAATCTTTGCAGGCTTGTAGGGTACCCCAATGGATGCATCGGGTAATTCTCTTTTTGCTCATTTATTGATTCTTCACTTGTTATATGAAGGGTTCAGAAACCAATCAGTACAAATCCAACTTTCCCTGAAAATGAGTTATGTAGTTCAAAAACCTTTTTATTGTTAAACCTTTCTGTCGATAAATTAATTAGGTCACTACTTTCATACGTAAACAATAAATGGCGGTACTTATATTGACCACGGAATTACTACTTAGGCAAAATTATTCAGAGCATAAACAGTGTAAATTTAGGTTTTAATGCTAATGGACTTACACTGATTGGCTTCTGAACCCTCCATATAGTGGTTGATGTTTGCGTTTCCATTTTCCTGTTTATCTCAAAGACCATAGTAGATATAAAAAAATTGTTAGAATGAAAATTGAATGATTTTTTTTGCGCTATGAAACTGTACAAGGAAATTGATTATATAAAATGTTCCCCACCACAAACAATTAACCTTCATCCATTCCTCGTTTACCCAACTTAATTTGTCCCTTGGTTTCAAAATAGCAAAATGGTAAAAAATTAATATAATGGAAAGAGAAATAGTTAAATTTGCAAATTCTTTTATTGAAAATAAAAGCAATTCAATTTTCTGTATATCGTTCGGAAATAATAAAGTGATGTGCAAGGCATACATTTTTACATATGACAGAATAATATGTTTTGGGAGACAGATTTGTTAAATTGGCACAAGAGTTTTGTAGAGTGTAAAAAAACAATTCAATTTTCACCAAATTTTCACATAATAATTTTTCTATATCTACTTTAGTTTTCGTTAGGAAGGCACACATTAACATTTGAGAGATGTTTTCACCGTGAAGAATCAAAAAGTAGCACATAAAAAAAATTGCCTGATATTTGTATTGAGCTTCCCTACAAACCTGCAAAGCAAAGTTTCAAAAATCGGAATATTCGGGTTATCGAATTTCCCTTGTTAGAAGTGCAAACAACCTCCTTGTTTTTTATATTACTTTACACAGCAAAGCCAGAAACGTGATTACATATCGTGAATCCCCGAATCGTGAATCTATCTTTTCAATTTCACGAGTTTCAAAAATAATACATGCACGAAACTGTAACTATCATTGCAAAATCTCTGTTCTATTCACAACACGCGGGCGCGAAGATTTTCAGGAATCAATGTTCAGTTAAAAAATTTGAGAAAAATAAGAATTCGAGCTACCATCGAACTGTTAAATAATTGCACGACTTCCTTGTTACGCTCGTCTATTTTACCTTGAAAATTAAGAACAATAGGTAGATAAAGATCTAAAGAACAATAGGTAGATAAAGAATAGGTAGATAAATGATACGAATAGCAGTGACGATGCCACGTAATTTCTGTGAACAAATGTTTCCCGACGCAATTGTGATCACGCGAAAGAACTGAGTGAGACACACTTCCTGTTAAATTTATTAAAACTGGCGCGTCGAGTATCACAAACACGTTTTATCCGGTTCCTCATCATCAGTAATGCAGCACTTTACCTTCGTTAGTTAAAATTCGCTCAGGGATATAATGACGGAATCGATAAACCCTCCTGCTTATCTAATCAGATTATCGTTCGATTGAGTGGCAAGGATATTAAAAATGAAATCTCGTCGACAGAATTTCATCGAGATCCTCTGCCTCGATCAATCCTTACACTCCACAGAAGCAATGCGAATGCATGAAACCGTCCAGTTCATAAATTTACAGTCAACATTTTTGTTTTACAAAGCAACCATCCACTTCCCTTCCCTAAATCGAAACGTGTATGGTACAAGTCCGAGGAAGGTGGACAGTCCTTGTTATTTTTTACTGAAGCACCTCCTTATCTCTTATATTTCATTTTATCATAAAAAAATGCCAAGACCTCCCTCGAGGTTCTATCTGCTTAAGGCAATTGCATATCGTTGACCTAGTAAATATTGGGTTGGTGTATATGAACCTGCCGATCGCGAAAAAGTTCCTCTGTTTATGGTGATGGAATAACGCCACAGAGTCTAAAAAATGTAAAATAAATAAAATAGTTTTAAAAAGGCATAAAATATTTTTATTCAAAATTCCATTCGCGAAACGGCAATTGAGGGGCTCAGTGAAAACAGGCATGTGCCGCGATACTATAAATTTACAAGGAAACAAGTTTTAGGAGAAATAGTTTTTTTTTAAGGAAATTTGGTACTAAATTTGCAATTATTATAACTGATAATTGAATTAGATGATAAATGGCAATTAATATCAAATTTTTTCTTCAAAATTCAGGTTCTTTGACACCTTCGATTAACTCGGGGGTGGGCAAAATTTGTATTTAAATAAAATTTCGAGAAACGAATAAAAGTTAAAAAATTATTACTTTTAAAAATAAAAAATTATTAGTTAAAGATAAAGTTGAAAAATTTATTCGACGCTGAAGTTGAAACGCTATACAAACAAAATATTAAGTAATTTTATTCGTTAATTAAATTCTCGTCGAATAAAAAAAACTAACTTTAGTCGTCAACTAATCTAAAGTTAAAGTAACTTTTATTTGATCCGTTATTTAAATAATTTTTTATTTGGTTTATATCCAACTCTGCATTACATCTCACATTGAATAAACCATTGATTCATCAGCTCCTGTTATGTATGTTTGGTGAAAAACAAAGAAATACATGAAAATACAAGAGCTGTATGAGTGGATATTATTATGTTGTATCTCAATTGTACGACAATTTTTTATTCGATCTAACTCTTCATCAATATGCTCAAGCTCTTGTCTCTCTTCACTTTCATCATACCTCGATGGTTGAAAAAAATGTGGCATAGGTCTCTTTTCCACTAGGTATTCGTTGCCTTTTGATATCAAGGAATTTTAATATGCTTCTGCTCAGGAAAGGTTACATGCCACAAGTGCTAGAAGTTAGTGGAATGGAAGCTATATTCCAGGAGCTTCTTGGCAGTACAAAAAACAAAAAAGCAAAATCGATGTGGCATGTGCCTCTTTTCCACTGGGCCGTTACATTATAAAAGATGTAACCATCTTTTACCACCATTTTAAGACCATTTAACAAACAATTAGTTTTACTTCGGAACTTCATCACCAAGTACACATTCAATACATCAATTTTCTGCATCCCATTATCCTCGAATTACACGTCTTTTCCGCGGAATGTACCAACAAATCCCAGCTAATACTAAAATGCTACCCTTAAGCAGAGCGAAAAACATAGCGAAATTTAGGATTTTTTTTTGAGAAACTAGCCCTTCGATTCATCTGAAATTTGGACCATGTTTCTATGCATCTTTGAAGAAGTTGTAGTTTTTTTTATATTAATTTTTAATAGTAAATATAGGAGTTATGCATGATCCGAAAACACGACACCTGTCTGCCGCACATGTGCCCTGCACACTCGCGCATGTGTTAATTGTATTTTTAATGCGCGCGCGTGTGAATGGCAAAAGCGCAGATGTGCCTGCGAATACGAACCACTTCGCCAGTTCCCCGAACAGTAATTAGAGGAAAAACTACGCGAGGATTGAGGCTGCGCGCACGCGCATCCTCCAACTCAAGGCTCGGTCATCACGTGCCCGTGATGATATTTATACGTTTCCATGATTTCAGGTGTTCGTGTTCCTCCTCTCGTTTCTCGTCACGTTGCAGCAGGCGCTTAGCTCAGGTTACATAAATTCTGTGATCACGACCATAGAGAAGAGGTTCGAAATCCCGTCCAGCCTTTCGGGCGTCATCGCTAGCTCCTACGAGATCGGCAATGTCATTACCGTCATCTTCGTCAGCTACCTTGGTAGCAGGCGACACATACCCGTCTGGATAGCGATTGGTAAATTCCATCGACTGAGCAGAGCTGTCCAGGTGGCTTGGAAAAGTAGCAAAATTGAAGTTTGAGTCACTGATTTCGTTATAGTTAGTGGACAGTATGTAGAATCAAACACAGTACTAAAAAGTTTGCGAGAAAATCGAGATGAAAATTTATCTTATCTGGACGTTTTCATTAATAAAATAAAACAAGTCACAACTCAAAAAATCGGATTCTACAAGTACTACAGTACAGTCTTAAGAGTATTCATGCTAAATTTTATTCAAATCGGCCCAGTAATCTCTGAGATACTTTTGGTTCCACAAAAATAATGAAGCTTTCGGAGAAGGGGCTGCTATGACCTCATTTCTTGAGATATCAAATTTCTTTTTGGCGAGAATACAGCATAATTGATGCACAAAAAGGTACATGTCTCGATTTTTAAATATAACATTTTTAATAGAAAAAAAATCATAAAATTAACCATATTTTGATGTAGTAATTTCATGTAATAATTTAGATCTGTAAGAGACAAAAATTTTAATTTAATTTTCTTAAAATTTTTGTACTATGTATGAATAAGATTCTTGCCAACTCAGTGGCCTAAATTTCGTGTGATTTCTTTGTGAATTTTATTGAAGTAGCTGGATTATTCGGGGAAGCTTGAAAGAATTCGATTCGTTGAGTATGTTACGTTGTATATTACTCGAATAAAGCGAGCTTTAGTTGGCTTCAGTTTCAAGTACTCGAATGTTTCAAGTACCTGGACAGCTCCACCGACGAGCACCAGAGTAGCACGAAAATTCTGACACCTGTTACGATTCTAGGCGCTGTAATAATGGGGCTGGGATCGATGATCTTTATGGTGCCGCATTTCACAGCCGAGCCTAATTTGATGACGGCTGCGAACAACTCCAGCTCCGACAATATTTGTCGGGGGGTGTCGCTGCGCGAACAGGATATGGGATTGGGTAAATTTTCAGCGGATAGAAGCTGAGATTCCACGTTCCGTGGATTGCTCATTAATTACCAGTCGATGAGTTAAAATTGATTAGTCATCCCACAGTACTCCAAAATTCAAATAGCTGGGAAAAATCCAGAAAAATAATTATCAGTTTGTACCTTGAATCTTTTTCTATGAAATATATGTACCAAAAAACTGTGCACCCTTGGTAACTTATAAAAAAAAATATATAGAGATGAACCTCAGTTCAAGCGTTCACTGATCGTTAGTGTGAAAGTTGATATCGTTCTAATTATTAGCAACTAGTGCAGTAGTATTCTTTTACTGCAGGATGATGTGTCACTCTGTTTTAACTACTCGACCCAACGACGTGCGAATTACGTTCGCCAGACAAGTTAAGGCCATCATTTTCATAGGTCGACTGTCGTCTGGATTATCATCTCCACCTTTGGCACCACACAACAATTTAAGAGGCGATAATTGCATTCAAGGATCCCCGTCTACCGCCGGCCCTGTTATGCTATTTGTACTTGCTCAGTTACTACTAGGCTGTGGTGGTTCTCCTCTGTTCACCCTCGGCACTACTTACATAGATGACCATGTTCGACCAGAGAGCGCTTCTTTGTACATTGGTAAAACGACATAACACTAAAAACCACAATTCCTCGGTCTATGGAGAAGATACTGACCAGTGTTGTTTATCTATCTCCAGGTTGCATGTACAGCATGGCAGCTTTTGGGCCAGTTTTGGGTTTCCTTTTAGGAGCTTATCTACTATCGTTTCACATGGACTCGTTCTCCGGATCGATCATCAGTATAGGTAACGAAACAGTTTCTGTAAGAATTCTGTAAGAAATTTAGATAGGGTAAACTCGGATAAATTCGTGGTACTGGTTACTCCGTGATACTTTTTCATTTATCTGTAACTCGAAATTGTCCGACTCAATTTAGATGGAACAAAAACTAACAGACAGCGTTCATCTTCTAGTTTATGTTGTGGTAAAATAATTAGTCAATTGAAGTTAGTGTGATAGAGTGAGAGAGCATTTTGTTCCAGCAGCGCATTATTCGTGAAATTTTTCGTGCTAGTTGTGAACGATCGTTTGATTATGTATTATATGTGCTTTAGAAGATAAATGGAAAGTTCAAACTGCAGGTACGTGATGGTAAAATGACACCTTAACAAGTCTTACTTTTGAAATTATCATACAATAAGGCATCAGTGTTATTTTTGCTTATGAAAAGTGACTAAATTCTTATTTTTCGTGCGCCTGAGACTGCGTTTCTGATTGTGCTGTTAGAGAAATTCTGATGGCAAATACCAGATACCATGTTTCCTTACGTCTCAGACATCTGACGATCATTAAACGATTGATTATACACAAAATAACAATAATATGAAATAATATGAAATAATATAAAATAATATAAAATAATGTAAAATAATTTAAAATAATGTAAACCAATATAAAAATAAAATAATATAAAGAAGTAGCTGATGGCCATATCACGGGCCAGCGAGAACTATCACGGAGTTACCAGAGTACTATCACGGAGTAACCAAAGTATGTCATGACAACTTAATTTTGTATATTTTCAATTAAATGTACATAGTAAATTTCTGTTAACTTATTATTTGTTTCTCTGATGTTTCACCTGTCATTATATACTAGACTCACTTTCAGAATATGTAAATATTAGCAGTTAATAGACAAATTCTAAAACTATCACGGACTTACCCGAGTTTACCCTACTGATTTTATAAAAAAAAAATGTTTTTACTTTTTTTTTGGTGAAAATAGTCACATTCATCTGGATTAGCTAGACATAATAAGATGGGACACATTCCGTGACCCCAGAGTTTACCGTTCGAATGTTTTTAGGCGACAGACAAACACACAAACACTTTCTGTTTTATATATTAAGATATATTGGGAAACCAAGAATTTCGATACGCCAACTAGTGACAGAAAATTGAACTACTAAGAGTAGGCCGAAATCCGCCGAAGTCCATATGATTATCAGTGTTTAAATAGACATGTTGTAAAAAACGAGTGTTTTTAAATTGTTTTGAACACTAAATTTTTACTTATTCGATTAATAAATACTTATTCGGAGTGTTTGGTGAGATGCGGACCTACTTTCAATAGTTTGCCAACTTACCAGCACAGCGCTGAAATATAAGCCACGCCTCCACTAAGTTTCCCAATACAACTAGAGGATTTCCGCACATGAAGGATTTTACACAGCAAGTAACGATCAATTCTATTTCCGATGAAACAGACCCAGGCGATCACAGATGGGTGGGCATGTGGTGGGGTGGGTTCCTCCTCTGCGGCCTGCTGCTCATCTTAGTAGCGATCCCGTTCTTCAGTTTCCCGAAAGTCCTGCAAAGGGAGAAGGAGAAGATACGGATCATCGAGAAGGAGAAGAAATCCTGCTCCCAGAAGGAGAAGGAACAGTACAAGGAGCCCAAGAAGGAGAAGTTCGACGACAGTGGTTACGGCAAAGACGTGAAAGGCAAGCGAAGGAAGCTCTTACTCCTTTCTTCTCCGTGATTAACCCTTCCGCTCCAAATATCCCTCCCAGGCGCCTCGAAACTGAAATCAACGGTACATGCTGATTTCATTAAACTCGAGTAGAAAATTAGAATGGTAGAGTTTGTGACTCGTAGGGTTGAATTGAATTAAGTAATCATATTCAAATTAAGGCTGGGGCTATTCGAATATTTTACAAGTATTCGAATGCTTCGAATAAACTTCGGATATTTGAGTATTCGAATGTTATTATTCGAATACTTAAATGTTCGAATAGTATTTGGATACTTGGATATTCGAATTATATTCGCCAAATAACTGAGCAGCTGGAGTATTCGAATATTCGAATACCGAAAAATTCGACAAATAATCCCAGTCCTAATTCAAATTCCCTGCTGCAAACTTTGCGGTGCAAAGTTCTGCATAGAATTGAGCACAAGCGTCCCTCGTCAATAGATTACTTGACACACCACAAAGGATTATATTTACACGAAAATGTTCCTTTCAACAGACATCCCGAGGAGCATGTGGAGGCTGGTGTGCAACCCAGTGTACGTGGTGACGTGTTTGGGGGCGTGCATGGAGCTGGTGATCGTCTCCGGTTTCGTCGTGTTCCTGCCCAAGTATCTAGAGACGCAGTTCAGCCTGGGGAAGAGCCAGGCCAGCGTGTTCACCGGCTCCATAGCGATACCTGGCGCCTGCATCGGCATATTCTTCGGCGGCTGTCTGCTCAAGCGTTTAGAGTTAAGGCCGAAGGGCGCCGTTCAATTCGTCCTCGTGTCGAACATCATATGTCTGGTGTGCTACGGCCTCCTGTTCTTCCTTGGCTGCGACAACGTCAAAATGGCTGGGACCACTATTCCGTACTTCAACAGCAGCACCAAGGGCCCCGAGCCCTTTCAAGTAAACCTCACTGCCGCGTGCAACTTCGGTTGCGAATGCCGTACGAACGACGTCGAGCCGGTCTGCGGCAACAACGGGCTGACGTACTTCAGCCCTTGCCACGCAGGCTGCACTGCCTTCAGTTCGAAATCTAATTTCACTAATTGTGCATGTGAGTGTGATACACTTTGCTGGGTTCTCTTTTGCTTGTTTCATTTTTTTTTTTTTATGTTTCTAAGTAATGTGGAATTTTCTTTGTGTCTGTTTGGGCAGGTATACATGGAAACTTAACACTGTTGCCGCCAACAGCTCCAGAATTCGCGGAAGTGACGGTGGTGCCAGTGGCTACCGCTGGACCGTGCACTTCGCCGTGTAGAACAATATTCCCTTTCTTAATTTTACTGTTCTTCATGACTTTCATCGTCGCGATCACTCAGATGCCTCTACTGATGATAGTGCTGCGGTAAGTGTCGATTCTGTTTTACCCGAGCGTGTGGGGAATTGTATATTTTTAGGTGTTAGAATTTCTTGGTACTGATGGATGGGATTGATTTATTTGGGACTATTATAGAGGGTGGGGCGTTTAAAGTATAGTAGTGGTTAAAAGAAAGTTTAAACTGTGAATGGTACCAAAAATAAGATAGCTGCGCTAGATAGAATTATATCTTAAAATTTATGCCGAAATAGGCCAGTACCTAATACCAACATAATATTAAAAACCTAGTGTTAAGTTAGTTTCGCTGATATATGATGATATTAGTTTTAAAAATTCTTTTGACTACCACTTTGTATATCTGATGACCTTGACATTTGCATATTATTATACTGTATTTCTTTACTTAAACTCAGATTAGAGTTGTAAGTATTTGAATAGGACGGAGTATTCGAATAATTCCAAATTTCGAATGCGACTATTCGAATAATTAGGAGTATTCGAATAATTCAAAGTGTTCGAATTTAGGATTGTACCGAATACGAATGTAAACATTTGAAAAACAAATAATTGTGAAGGCCAGTATGAAAAGAATTCCACGATAAAGTGTAAAAAAGTATTTCATGTTCAGATTCCTACTCGATACAATTCTCCTAATTATAATATCGCCCAATATATTACATCTCCTAATTATTCGAATACTAACCCTAATTATTCGAATAATGTTCGAATATTCGAATACTCTTAATTATTCCAATGGTATTCGAATTATTCCAATGGTATTCGAATTATTCGAATCTCAAATTCGAATTCTACTGATATTCGAATATTCGTAACGACCTTAACTCAGATCTTAAACCGATCTTTATTTCTATCAATTACTTGATATTTTTCTATTTTTTCTTAAAATAAGATGAAATAATGATACAGTGACCACCTTGTACATTTTACAATAAAAAATATCCAATCTGTTTTTAGTAACCTTCCTATAGCAAATAGTTGGGATTCTGTTTGATTACAGGTCGGTCTCGGAAGAGGAGAGATCGTTCGCTTTGGGCATGCAATTTGTAATCTTCCGATTGTTTGGTTACATACCTGCTCCTATTTTATTCGGTAACTTAATTGACTCCACGTGCTTATATTGGAAGGGCACTACTTGCGGGAAGAAAGGTGGACGGTGTCTGATTTACGACATCGAGCAATTTAGATACAGGTACGATCTTTCATCGTAGCTGATTTTTTTTAAAGAAATCAGATTCCAAGAGTTTGTTAAACCGTAATATGATCCTTTCAGATACGTTGGACTCTGCGCTGGCATCAAGATTCTAGCTCTGGCGCTGTTCCTTATTGACTGGTGGCTAGTCAGAAGGAGAAGACAGATGGAAGACCAAGCACCGTCTTTCACTGTTAACGAAGTCGTAGGGTCAATTATCAGCCTTGACAAATGTGAGTGCATTCATCTTTGGTATTTTCAACACGTTCACAGTCCGAGTCTCCCAGCGCGAATTTACGCGCATGCCCTCAGGGGCAACAGACTTGCAATAAACGTATTGACTTCGTTTCTGAATACTACGCATCATCGTACCCGATTGTAGGGATCACTCTACATTACATAATTATATCAATAGTCATACATAGTCGTATGTACAGTGTCACTGATTTTTTAAATTCAATTTTCAAAAGTTATGTATACCAGATATGGAATCTTAAAACAACCAGCTTATGATATTTAGAACAGTAGACCAAGTTCTAAACTATCCCCGTAGGAAACTCCGATGTATCAATTTTTTATCGCCATGAAAGGCCCTCAACCTTTTCAACACCCTCAAGATTCCCTTCAACTTCCAACTACTGGAATTCCATAGATGTATAGTATTGCATACCATTCCGTCAACCAGATCCCTCAGAAAAACTCAAGGAAACTGAGACAAGCTTCCAGGACCCAGTCTCCAGACACACTTCGAAGAAATCATAAAGAATTTTCTAACTAAACATCCTAACCCTAAATCTCTACATATTCTCTATATACATGGAAATGTATAAACAATGTTGGAAACAATATCGTATCATAGACCATGGGGATTCCCGTATAATTAATAATAATAATAATTATAATAATACACATCTCAGGACCATCGACTTCCTTACTCAACCTCATATCCCCTGACAAGATGGCTTTACATCAAGTTGATGCAGAGAACATATATAGTATGTTCATAGGATACCCCCACTATGTTCTAACAAGAAGGAAGAAGTCACGTAAACGCTCCCATATTTGAAATCAGACAGGACAACAAACTATCGTCAATTTCAGATAGAGAAATAAGAAAAACCTAACCCTAAGGAGATCGTAGCGAATGTTCCTTCAACCTCAAGTAGGGAAATAGAGAAAACACCTAATATGAAGATCATAGAGAATATCCCATCAATCTCAAGTAGAATAATTAGTGATGGGATCCGATGCACATCGAAGCGCTTCGAATCTATACGTATGACGGAAACTTCGACCCACTTCGAACATGATTCGAAGCTTAAAACTCTTGAAAGTCTTGATAAGTCTTGAGTCTTGATAGGTCTTGAAAGTCTTGAAAGTCTTGAAAGTCTTGAAAGTCTTGAAAATGAACATCTGGTTGCCAAAACCTAGCCAGGTTGTATGATCAGCCAAAGGGTTTCGCCCAGGGTCGCGGTTTATGACTGTATTGTCCCGCGTGGACGGGAGACGTATGTACTGTGCCCCGATGAAAAGAAGTCGGTAGAAATGTCACAGGGGCAACTGGGGTTCTTCGCTCGCATTGGCTCTCGCCGCCCATGTCCCGTTTGCTTACTTTGTATTCGTCGACGTTGTCGCGCCAACCAATAGGGATATACTATTCGGACCCTAGAGTTTCTCAACCGACTTCTTTTCATCAGAGCACAGTATATACGGATTCGAAACCTACCAAGACTTTGAAGCAAGAGTTTCAAGACCTCTAAGACGATCAAGACTTTCAAGATTTTCATCACCTATCAAGACTCAAGATATGTCAAGACTTCCAAGAGTTTTAAGCTTCGAATCATGTTCGAAGTGCTTCGAATTAGTCGCCTGATATACAAGACAGATTCGAAGCCCTTCAAAGTGCTTCGGATCCCATCAGAAACGCCCAGTCAAAAGCTCATAAAGAATATTCCATCGACCTCAACTAGCTAAATAGAAAAATTGCCATAAAGAATGTTCCACCATCCTTAACTAGGCAAGTAGCAAAAGACCGCAGAGAATGTTCCCTGAACCTCAACTAGAAAGCTAGAAGAAACACCCGATCAAAAAATCACACAGAATATTTCGTCAGCCACAAAATAGGGACATAGTTAAGAGATCTGATTAAAGCTCGGGTAGCGTGGTATATAAGAAAAGAGAACACGTGTATACAGTGGACTATGAGCGTGTTAGGATGAGAGGAATTCAGCGCACAAGATAAACCCAGAGTATTTCAGTGTTCGATGAGAGACCACATCACCACAACATGGGGGAGGGCGACGCTACGTCCCCCAGTTCCGAGTTGCCCACGCCGTCTTCTATTTCGTCGCCCACGGAGCCGACGAAATCGACGAACCTAGACGACACCGGCTCGTCGAACCAGACTCACGACTCGACGGAGAACGGGAATAGACCGAAGAGCACGACGGACGTGGACGTTCCCGACACGAGGCAGGCGCCGCTCGCCGCCCAAGAGCCAGACGTCGAAGTAAAACCGTCGACTGGTAAAACGGAGAACCATGCACGGAACGTTTAATGTTTATCCCATACTAGAGGCTATACAATTGAATATATCAAAGTGGGTGATACGTGAGTCTGTGGCAAATGATTTTGCTGTCGCGGCGGAGCTAACGGCCCACGCGCAACGTAATGTGCGTTATTGATTTGTGCAATCCTAAACAATGAACAGGGGCTGGCGGGTGGTCGGGGGGGGGGGGAACGTAACTTCGAACAAAAGATGGGTGGAGGGTAACCGTGTATTTATGGTGCTAATACGTAATATTTTTTAAAAAGAAATTCGACGACGAAACGGTCGACATATACATATAATTCTATATACCGACGGACACGAGTTTGTATTCTTTTGAACACACAAAGCGAATCATACATTCACACGGACACACGCGTATATTGTAACGATCTTGCGCGCACATGTACACACACAGGCGAGTCTAAAACTATTTTTACAATGAGCACATTTACGTAAGACAGCTTATCGTTTATCGTACCGAAATGATTTGCCACAGGTTTGTCTCTATTGGTTTGGCTATTTTCTAGGAACTAATATATAATATATATATATCACTAGGGTGTACATTTTTACTGGTGATGCGATATATAATGTCAATAAATAGGGAAGGTAAATAGGGTCGGGCGTGGCTCGTTTCCGGACGCGCAGCTTTTTAATGGGATAATTAACGAGAGACTCGCGGCACGTCTGAAACGAGTGGCCCAATGGCGCGCCTAGCCTTGCATGGCTTCGAAACGAAACGAACACGGAGGGAAAAGGCCAACAAGGACAAAACTGTAAATATATAAAAATTCCTGCCTTAAGAAATACAAGACTAGACAAACGTATATTTAAAGAAAAAAAAAAAAGAAGGAATAATTAAGTGATAGAGTTAACGATCTATATGGATATCATTGATTGCAGATCGAGAGCTGCGATTTATTTTATAACTAGGAGTTAGGCTTTCTCGAAAGAAAAAAAAAAACAACAACAGAGTAGTCAATTTAAAACGTAGTGATGTAAAGGGGGAGGGGCGAAACTAATATGAAACGGGGCGATGATCGGTAGCTTGACCCGTTCCACGCGAACATACCATGAACGCGATACTTGTCGTAGCGTACACGATTCTATTCCCCTCTTTCCGCAAAGACAGACACTGATTAAAGAATGAAATCTCACGCTTCGAGCAAGCGGCACCTGATCTCTAATGTTTCTTTTTCTCTTCTGAATGTATCAGCGTCTCTCACCGTTCGAAGAGCTCTCAGAGAAAGACAACCGTAGCGCGTATAAAGGAGACAGAATGGAGGGAACCGTTCGAGCGATATCATTCGTCGTAACGTGCGCCACTTCGTGTCCTACATAATATATTATACATAGATATTATAGATCGAATTATGCTTCCAAGCAACGAAAACGAGGAAAGCAAAGAAGCTGGTTTTTGTTGGCAAACGGTGGCTCGACGAGATCAAGGGTCAATTGGGATTAATGTCGCCCCAAGGCCCGCCTCGAACAGGCTCTTGCTTTAAACGCAACCGTATTTAGCTGGTTCGATGTCGGCCGGGGATAGGAGTCTAACACTTGTTTTGTACCTGAAAGCCTGTCGTATCAATTTCGATATTACAAACGGAAGGGGAAGAAAGAGCGGGATGAAAAAGAGAAACTATATAAACTCACTCAGGAATGAAATTCTATATGGCGTGATAAGAGCACCTTTAACTTCAAACGATTTGAAAGAGTATAAAAGAAAGCCACTAGCACGATTATCTATCGCTGAAAGAGAAGACGGAGTCCTAGCCTAAGAGAGAGAAATTATAAGAGTTACTTCGTTCAGCTCAATTTCGTTTTATTGTAAGTGAGAGGGGTTCGAAGGTAGGGATGTAAGGAATTTTAAATGGGACGATATAACGCGAACTTAAGGTGAATACTTCTCGCTGGAGGGTGGATTACTTTGGACCCTTACAAGTCTAGCGCTTCGGGTACGAAACCGTTTTATATAAATGCTTGTACGAACAATATATTATAGTGTTAATTTTTACGTAATCACGAAGAAGAGAGTGAAATGGAACTACACATGCTGGCTAAGACGTCGTCGCAGCATTTACTTACGTTTTAAAACACTTACCTATTGTACGGATATATCTCGCACGCTGTTTGGCCCGTCACTGTCAATTTCTCGGATCGTAAATACACGCTACTATATTTTAGAGGCAATTTTGATGTTCGAGAAACGTGGCCCGCCGTGCGGCCCACCGTTCGCGAGCCGTTTTTGTCGAGGAGACCGCGATGATCTCTCTGTAACTATACATACGATTACGATGCACTTACGTACCCCCTTACTTTGTGATATGAACCTCTCTTCCCCCCCCCCCCCCCCCCTCTCCAAGTCCCGAATGGTGGGCTTCGCGGGCGCCCTGTAGAGATTAACTAATTAAAGAGAAGAAAAATGAAGTGCTGTGAAAATAGAGAAGAAAAAGATACACACGATCGAATCAAACTCAATTCAATTTACACTGTTCGACGGTGATGTATGTTAATGTACAGGGTGCGCAGGGTGTGGGGAAAAATGGTGGTCATCGTTTTCATAGATGAATTTCAGCATTTGGGTCAGGAACCGCGGAATTTCAAAATTGATCTTGATTCTGACATTCAGGATAATAGCTACTTGATAAGAAGAGGGAATTTAGTAAAAGATTGTTGAAGTTTTGGCCAATAACTCCCCTACTTTGCGAGGCATAGAGGGGGGATGAATAATTAGGAAGGAAATTAACAGTTTTTCCGGGGAAGATGGTTCAATTCTGGCATACAGTTTCTTTTTACGTTCTGGTGAATTTTGATCAAATTGAATTTTCTGGTAGATTTTTTTAATGATCCTCCCCCGATTTAGGTGCATAGATTTATACGTGAAAACCATGACCACTTCTTTTTTGCATCCTGTAGTTTGCAATAATTCGTACGATTTTTTAAGTATTTGCGACAGTCTAACAGAAATTATATAAAGCAGGTGTTTGTGCGTTTGTCTGTCGCCTAAAAACTTTAAAACGGTAAACTCTGAGGTCACGAAATGTCTCCCAGCTCGTGATGCCTAGCTAATCCAGAGGAATGTGACTATTTTCATAAAAAAAAAATAAACAAAAAATATTTTTTTTTTATAAAATCGGAATCTAAATTTCAAGCGAAGCCGAGTAGTAAAGCTACTAATTAACAATCAGCGATATTCATGAGTACAATATTATAATATACATAACGTGACAACACTGAAGGAATATTTATAATATTGTACGGGATATCAGACTTTACCAAAACACAAAGTCACTTTAGTCAATAGACTGTCCTAATACTCGAAAATTTAATATAAACAATAAACAAAATTAATACTTGTGGTCGTTAAACGTGTCTCGACATCCCCCGACCTCGACGTTCTAAAGAAAAAGGAGCACCATCAAACCCCTAGTTGCTTCAACTAGCTGCTCGACACGTGCAAAAGTTTCTCCGTAAATTATTAATTACATAATCACGAATGTTGCCATGTACACCCTGTACACGTCCACCGGGACACACTGCAACCTGTACATATAAATATAGTTAGAATGATTTGTATCGAGCAATTGAGAGGAAGAGAAAACAAACGTGGTACACGTATTACATACGATGAATAGATTTTATGTGGTCGCTACGATAAGACGGCGACGTTTTATTAAACCGAAGTTTAATAAACGGTTACTTCTTCGGCGAGAGGACGAACCGCGCGCGCGACCCGCACAATATTTCAATCGTGTTACTTAAGAACGTTTTTATGTGGCAAAGCAAAGGGAGGGACACACCCTTCTCGTATACTTTATCACGAACCACGTTTCCTTACGGGAAGCTCTGTACGCCATTTCGTTTCTACGTAGAATTAGTTGGGAACGCCGTCGATATTTACCCCCGATCTGATTTATCATTGTATAATTTTATCATTATTGTAACTATCACCGCGCTATTACTACTACTACTATTACTACTACTATTGCTATTACTACTACACATTAGTTAGTTATACACTTATTTCTAACGGATATTTTAGCGAATTCTGAACGATGTTTCTGTTTCGTCGCGACTACTTGCTGTATGTAACATTCCCAAGCTACAGTAAAACGGGAGCAGATTCAAGGAAGGAAACACGGAAGGTGGGGGTTCGGCGAAGGAGGAAGCGTTTAAGTATTAGATAGGGAGTTATATGAATAGTAACGAGAATTAAATTAAAGAATGTTGTGTACATAGATATGACTATTATATGATAACGTCAACTGCTTATAGATGTAATGTATTTTTTGTAGGGACCATAATATAAGCAGAACAATATGAGAAGCGTTTTGGGTCGGTAACAAAAGGGTGATACGAATCGATCACGATGGTTCTACGTAAGGTTTTATGAAAAGCAATACACGGGGTTGCTTGCGAGGTGAAATGAAAGGGTTCAAAAGTGCGGAGGGTCGCCAGAGTGCGTGGTACCACCCGAATCGGGCGATTCTTCATTCAAAAACAGGCGAATAATAGAATATAAACGTTTTAAGGTCTTCGTTCTCGAGGAAGTCGACTTTCGTCGATTGCTTCTTCGTTATATGAAAATAGGTCCTAACTTTGTACAGTTCTTTATGTATAGAGAATAATTATTTTCTCGATAAATAAGCTCGTAGACTTGTTCTATTTGGAAAAACCAACAAGACGGTCTAAACTATTTTTCAGAATATTTTTTAAGTGAAATCATGAATGTTTTATTGTAAAATATTATTGTAAAGAAATAAGGGAGGTACGTGAAATCGGATTTTAATTAAATTTGTATCGTTGAAATGGATTCTCTCGGAACGGGGACTGGTACGAGCAACTTTCATTTTCCATTTTCGACTTGCTTTTGAACGAGGAATCAACTATTTCCAGTTCGTACCATGTATTATGGGACACTCCATGTAAACTCACAAATTAGAGGTATGCGTATAAAATGTTTCAAGTTAACAATCATACGAACACGATGGAAGATTTCGAAATGAGTTCGGCGAGACGATAGAACGGTACTTTGGTACTTCGTTTTTCTTCGTACCTTCAGACTCGCAGAGGAGACCCTAATTTCGTCTAAATATTAGCAGAAATGGGGCCTTTCCTGCGAGCAGGTTGGCACAGCGAATCGAATCGAAGAGGGCAATGGTAGAAATTGATCGATTTAGAATTTCGTGGGAGAAGTAGATATCAATTTTAAAATTTTATTTTTACATTTAATTCTTCAGTATATTTACAGAAAATTGGAAAACGGATGTAAACATGCACTACGAAAAGTAAGCAGAAATAAAAATGCGTATTTGAAAGTACATCTTCCATTTATATGTAACTTTTAGAAAAATAACTTTACGCTCACATAGTACAGCAATTCTGCTTTTCCTGCGATCTCTCAAGTTGGCCATGTTGGTACCATTGCCTTGCCAAGCCTCGAATCCCGCAAAGCACTAGAGCGATATGGCAAGAAAAAGAGATTGACTGCATGAAAGGTGGTCTCAAAGTAAGCATTCATTTAAAAAAAAAAAAAAAATCACTGGCGTCTGAAAGCATTTTCATCGAATTCCGGCAGTGCGCGCAACGCATAAACATCACTCACGCGAAAAAATCCTCGTGGACAGCGCTTCAACAGCAAATTACTCGCCCTGACCGTTCCAGGCACGTTAATTACTTGGATTTGTTTGATAACCGCGAATTAAGATCGGCGTGAAGCGATTTCGATTCCGTTGTAACTTGAGATATGCCTTAAAAAAAGAAAGCTAAAAACGTAATTAATAAGGAACGCGTGATGGTACAAGTGGCAAAGGTAATCAATGGTGATGACGAACGAGCGTAATTTGCAGAGAAAGATATATATATATATATATATATATCTATATACATATATATATAATGTTAGACGTAAGAGAATCTCGTATTGTCCGATAATTTATCATTTTCTCGATTATTATAATTTTCGCCCTCGGTTAGGAACTATGGCGTGCGTGTGCGGTCAACGCTATTTTAATTTTCGTTCTGTTACCATATCAGGCGCACGAATCTTCCCTTAGATCCATCGATCAAACACTTTGTAAGTCATTGTCAGATCCTAACGATTATTTCACGCCGGAGATTAAAGGACGACGTCGACGACCGTCGTCCCTTAACGATGCCGCCTTTCGCTCCACTCATCCGAACTTAAGTTTCTATTTCTCAGAAGTAAGGCACAAACAATGTATTTACAATGAATAAATGTTTTGAAACCTGTTAAACGAGCTGTTCGCTCTTCTCGCGAACACTTGCCGCTGACCCTTCTTAGGATGTTCTTCCCGATGTCTCATTCCTTTAGTAGGATAGATTTCGATTTATGCAATCGAATCGATAAATATTAGTTTCTTAGGGTTTAATACAATTTTGTGGATGTAATGTTAAGTTGCAAGGTAGATAAAGTAATTTTTGTATCGGTGCTGTGTTTATTTTAAAACTCTGCTGTTGAGCTTGCCGAGAGAATGCTCGCTCAGTTCTCGATCACTTGTAAATAGTTTGATCGAGTCGCGTTTAATAAATTCACAGGTGATGCCAATAAAGAGGATATCAAGTGTAATACTTATATTTATTGTATAGGTATTAGTCTGTATTGGTCCGTCTCGCTCGAGTCTCAAGGACAATCTGTCTGACCGGCGTGTCGAGCCGATCGCGCAGCGCTGCCGATTCGTGCGGCGTCGTGTTTCGTCGGTCGCCAGCGCTGCAGATTCGTGCAGCATCGTGTTTCGTCGGCCGCCAGCGCGCACCGTTGCCACGAAAGGGGCGAATTCCTTTCGGGATACGCTTCCAAGAAGCGTCCAATGTTGTTGGGACGCAACATCTGGGATGTCGGAAAATTTTGAAAATTGGATTATTAGAAAGATACTGTAAAAAGAACGATAGTGTATTTGAGCAATTTTTATTACATGTTGCAAATCACTTAATCGTTAGTATTATTCACATATCAGGTATTAATCTAGGTCCTGAGCAGTGACGCACCCAGAGTGGGGTAAGGGGCCCTGGCAGCCCCCAAAGAAGCTTTGTAAAAAGAAAAGGAAAATTTATTTTATTCTTTAAAAAAAATTTATAATCACCTAAAGAATTTTATTGAATTTGCATTAACCCGGCACAGGTCGCGGATCAAATGTCACGTAAGAGGTCGCACACGGAGGTTCCCTCCGGGTTTAAATTTGAGTAGTGATACATACATTAACGCAGATCTTTAGTTTAAAATGTTAAAAATCAGTTTTGGATGTTGAGATTAATATTTCAGTGTATATTTTCTAATATTTATAAATTCTCAAACTAAAAATACGTTTTTAATCTTATACATATCGCAGAAGAAGGTACAAGTTTTCGTTATTAGATAATGCCGACATAAATCTTGCGAAATAATGCTGCCATTCTCTTATTATTTAATGATATATACGACACCCGGAGGTTCCCTCCGGGTGCGATCTCTTACGGGTTGAAGGAAATTGCATTAAATAAATTTTTCTTAAAAATATTTTTATCCGTTCAACTCGGCTCGCCCTAAGATTAAATCCTCACTGCGTCATTGATCCTGGGAATTTATTTAAGCTACGTGAATCAACATTGTTTCATAAGAAAAATACCGCAGTAATACCCGGACTCACTTTATCTGTCTAGGGCTGCCATCCGTAAAATCATTAATCTAGTACAGAGAGCATTAAAACCCCGGACATTTCCACCTGAAACCCGGACACTTTTAACTATTTCATATATGAGACAGTGAGAGCAATAACATTTTTTTTAAATTGAGTTATTAGCAATAACGTATTCCAATAGACTCTACTAATCATATAAAACAGGGAAAAAAATTTTTTAATGTGAGTTGTTTCGATGTCGCTCATATTAGGCACGATATCCCAAGACAAAATTTTTTGTAAATTATAGCTTGTAATCGCAATCAAGAAATAAAGATAAAATATTTATCACTTTTTGAGCGAGCAGCATCGAAAAACCCGGATCACTACAGAAAATTCCCCCGGACGTCCCCGGACGCCCTAAAAAAGAGGACAAACCCGGGGAAACCCGGACGGATGGCAGCCCTATATCTGTCGATATAATCATTTTATGGAAAATTACATCATACGACCCTTACAAATACCTTCTTTTTTAAAAAAATACTAGCTTTATTCCGATACATAGTCGTCGCTGATCGAATTACCCTTATACCCACTATAATTAAAACAAGTCCACCCCTATTTTTAAAACACCCAGGGAAAGAATATATTTTCGAGGTATAATTACGCACAAGAATGTCTTTACAGTATAATTATCCCGTTCTCCATAAAATACCTGGCAATGGAACCTCCGCGGGCACCCTTTTCAAACGACCTACTGCAAGGAATAAAAATAGCTGGCCCGCGCACGTGTCCCTCAATAATTAATAATTATGTGAGGTCGTAGCGCGGGAGTTTTAATTACATCGCCGCGCCTGGTACTCGCCCCCGCGCAAATATCGCGCTCGTGCACGGGGAGGTCGATAGGATTTGCGCAACATTGAGTCACGGGGCGGAATCTTTCTAGAAAGTGACGGTCGACAGTCGCCCCCCGCTCCGAACGAATAACAGGCGGCCTGTCGCGTATCGCTCCGCGGTAGAAAAAAGAAGGAGAACAACGGCACGTCTCGCAATATTGTTTACCGCGGCGCAATATTCACGCGGCGCGAGCTGCGTCGCGCCGCGTCTCGAATTTGGCGCCGCGCGGCGCGCCGACCAATCGCGCAGCGGCTCGGCTTCGGCCACCTCGCGGCCTCCTTCCGCCATTTTCGCCAGTTGTCCACAGGCTTCTCTAGCGTGAGGACGTACGCGAGTGTTCTGTGTGTGTTCTGTCATCTACGAACGGAGTCGCGTTTTCGCTTAACGGACGCCCCACCGTACCTTCCATATTCAATGTGTATGGCGATTCAGGTGAGTGTTCCCCGGCGCCCAGCCAGCCCCATTCGAAACCGAACGAAGTCCGGTCGGCGGAAGCATGTATCGCGAGTGTCTGTCCGCGCTGGCGAGGAGCAGTCGATCGTTGCGTTCGTTGTCGCGCGCGTGCCCCTCGTCCCGGCTGCGTGCTCGTTCCTCGGCTTCTCCATCGTTTCCCGTGCATGTGTCTGTGTCGTGCACGGGATGCGTGCCCATACGCGTGCACTCGAGCGCGCCCCTTCCTCCACGCTCACGGGATCCGCTCGTCCTACGCTTTTACACGCACCGATACGCGTACGTGTGTGCGGGGACGACGAACCCTGGCGTCCCGTCGGAACCTGCCGCCACCGCTGCCGACCTCCTCTTCCCTTCCTTTCGAAATAATCCCTCCTCGGGGATCCCTCGCGAAAAGGGACGTGTCCTTCCGCGCGGCCCTCCTTTCTCGCCGTTCGGTTAAAAACGTCGTGCGCCCGAGACAAGAGCCCCGGCGACACGGCGTGCCCGTGCGCCGAAACCCCTCGCCAGCGGTACACGGAGCGGGCCTGCATTCTTTCCTCGGCGAGCGTGCTCGCTTTGTCGCGGCCACCGTACCGCCCTGAAAGCATCGGTTCTCATCTGATCGGCCGAGCCGCGCGAGCTGGCCCCAGGGTCAGCGCTCAATGTGACCGTGTAGCTTCCCCCTCCCCCCCCCCCCCCTCCCCGGTGCTATTAATATATCTGCCCCAAAACCCGTCTGAAGTTGCGTGCGTGGACCGTGACTGGGTCGGTGGCCGCGACTTTATCGCCGGTGAGGGACCGACGCTCAGGATGGATGCGTGTGGCGCCTTTGTAAACAGATTCGTCGGGGCCGAGTTCCCCCGAGTGACAGGCGGCGGCGATCTACGGGGCGAGACGCGCGCGCCCGACACACGCGGAGCGCACGCCACAGGCACACGCGTGCTTCTGTTTTGCTCGCCTCGTGTGCGGCGAGCAACGATCCACGATGATCGATCGCGGGGGGAGGCACACCCCGTGGCCTCGCGGTGAAATCGGCTCGCCTGGTGTTGTACCCGCGAGCGGTTATTGTTTCCTTCCGCGCGTATTAAGATGGCAGAATCCCGCGGGGCCAGTTTCACGCGTACGGCCTAGGAGAGGGGGAGAAATACGCGGCGCGACTGGTGCGTGGGGAGCACGGCCTACAATGCTCGGCGATGTCCCATGCGCGGTGTGCCCCCGACGATGATCCTGCAATCGTTTCGAGCCGCGCGAGCTGCTCTCTTCCGACCATTCGTGGACCATTGCGCTGATCGAACTGACTGTTTAAAAGCGTCTTGTCGAGTATCAGACTGTCAGTTCTAATTGTATCATTTATCTTTGGTATGTAAATATCCAGATCTCATGTTGAATTTTCTTGGCGGGAAAATTCGAATGTATGGCGTAACGAGGCTGTATATAAGTTGGGTTCGCGAAGGGATTAGTGAAACGTTTATCGCGTAAGCCGTGTCATTCTAAGTCATTCTTGGAAATGTATACATGTAATATATGATTCATATCGCGGCGTTATCGTACTGTATGGAATCGCCGGTTGTTGCAACACTTTCCCGCCTACTCTTCCTGCGTTTTCGCTCGGGACACTTGTAAGCGTGTCCGGAACGCGTAAAGAAGTGTCGTCGACAGGCAGGACGTTAATTGTTGTTGTATGAATATCGTGGATCGTTTATTTGTCGAGTCACGTTCCGAGGGAAAATCAAGCGTTTCGCGGGGGACGAGTCAGTGAATCCGTGAAAAATGACACGCTTTACGAGCGCCTCTTGTCCCTGTTAATAAATTAGAATACGTTTATAATCCGTCACGCTTTTGAGCGCTCGCGTGACGTCAAGTAACGCAAGGACACGCGCCGCGCATCTGTGGGCTACATGGCTGCGCTGACCATTAATTTCCATTTGTTTCCGACGAGTCTCGGAAAATAGATAGCGCGCTGTCTCTTCATTGGTAGCGTTTCTTTCGCCACGCGACGGGAATATGTAATTTCCAGCCACTCGGCTCGCCTTTTCTCCACCCCTTCGTCGCCATCGAACTCCACTTCGTTATACGGGGTGGTTGCATTAACGCGACACTACTGTGCACTTCCGCTGCTTTTATGATTTAAAGAAGTGTGACGGAAAATATTTTTTATTTGATGGCAATTTTTCTTCGAATTTAAAATAATTATTCTTTGGAATTTCAAGGTCAACTGTGTACATTTGTGATCGAAATATGTGTATAATGTATTAAGGTTGCTTTTCGGAATTAAAAGGGGTGGTAGGGAAGAATTAATTTCCTTTTGGGAAACCAAAGGTGGAGCTTCTTTCCAAAGCATTTGAATCCCAAATTTTAAGTATTCCAAATTGATCTTATAAAAATTACACTAAGGATAAAACGAATCGCTGAGAAGAAAATTGTGTATTTTAAAAAGGCAGAATTTAGTTAGTAGTGAATTCTTCTTAAGGTCACTGATTTTAAAATTTCGATTTCAACTAAGTTTTAAGGGGGAATTCTCGTGTAACAGCCTCAAAAGTAACTGGCATTTAAGAATTTTTTTTTTAAAAACTGTTCGTCATATTGGATTAAACTCTTCCTAGATATAAGGAGGCATCTTTAAACTTGCAGAAAATATTTTTTTTTATGTCGATTGTCCTTATTATTTATTACAGAATCTTGTCCACCTCTTCGATGATGTAACTCCTGTTGGCGGGATGTGTAGCATTTATCAGTCATCTGATTGCAAAAATAACAGAAGTTTCTCAAAGTTAGATAGTTTACGCTGATATTGGTCCACTTTAAAGAGAGAAAATGATAAATTGAAAGAGTTATAGTGTTTGAAAGAAAAAGTAAGATTATTCCGTAGACACATTTTTCATATAAGTCTTTTTATCGCCGAAAAAAGTATCATAAATTAAAATTAAAATTGTAGGTCCAGTCCCAGCGTAAATTATTTAACTTTAAGAAAATGTTCTTCTATTTGCAATCAGCTGACTGTGGCAGGTGCTACACCTGACGCCAACATCGTCGAAGAGATTCCACAATAATTAATAAATAATAAGAAGGATATAAAAAAATATTTTCTTCAAGTTTAAACGTGCCTCCTTATATCCCAAAAGAGTTTAATGCAATATTAGCAATTGCTTTTTAAAAAAAAAAATCATAAATTTCGGGAGCTGCTACACGAGAACCCCCCCTTAAGGATGTATCGGACCTATCTTCAAAATGGTACCAAATTGGTGAAAATTTGTGAGATTGTGCTTTTTAATCTTCCTGATGTGCTTAAAAGATTTTAAACAAATTCACAAAACGGTTGCTGAGTTATAACGATTGTAATTTTCACTGATTTTACACGTACTCTTATGGAAAGAGACGATCTTGACGGATAAAACCGCTGAAAAAATGTTGAAGAAATGGTACCAATGTTTTCAATTTTTTAATACATGTAGTATATGGATAGATAAAAACATCTGCCGAGTTTCAATTGTTTTTAACTACGCCGTTTTAAAGAAATAAATTATAACTTGAGAAAATTGTGAATTCAGGGCATTTTCACTGCCAAAAGTCCAACAAATAATGCATGAGAAAGCATTTGTAAAGTGAACAATACCTGTCCAGGAGTAAAAATAAGACTCCAACTGTCGTTTGAGTTCCTTACATCTAGATTTACTATGCGTGAGACGTAGATATTCAAGTGTTTCAAATTTCATATACTTTTGTCTAATATTGTACGTCCGATACATCCTTAAGGAGGTTCGATACCTCACTTGCGGGGCAGGCGGCGAGAGGGGTATGCTTATGCTTATACATGGGAGCTCTGCAGTGATACCAATCTTAGATAAAAAGAATTATGTAGACAAAAATGTTATTTACATGTCTATTACTAATAAAATTATTACTACATAGTTTGTTTTGGAATTCAATTAAGCAAAAAGTATGTCCAATGCAGTTACAAACACAATATTTTCATTAAAAGTAGCGTAAAATATGTGAGTGAAATGCGGCAACGTCGCTTTGCGGTTATCATTTTTTTCTCTTTCCATCTGACACTTGTGGCGTCCTTTTGTGCGTTCGTACCGGTTGGCAACAAATTACTAAATAGATGTTTAAAGCTTGGTAGTGTTTTCACCAATTTTTGCTTTGTACAAGTATACATTGTACAGATGACTACCCGGCGTACAGCGTTGCCACGTTTCAAACAGTTCCTTCAGGTAGTTCCAAAAATACGAGCACATTGCTGTCTATTTATTAAATTATCTAATAAATCATTACGGTTCATGTCCGATTTTCTTTTTTAAAATTTCACAGGAATATTTAAGCTTTTCATTGCAACATGTTTTAGAGCTTTCTCATCATTTTTAAGGACTCTGTGTAATATTTTATAGAAATTTTATCGCTTCTCCCATAACAGCCTGTGTATAAGAGCGCAAATTTGACTTCAATTTTTTAAAAAACCGTGCTGTCAATCAATTTGAAATTTCGACACAATGCAGCCTACACTTTGAACATTATATTAAAACACTATTCAAAGATTTCTCATTATTTTTGCTCCGGTATCGAATCTCCTTAATGGAGAAAATGGCCAAATATCTCTATTATTCTTTAGAATAAGAGACAGTAGGGAAAGGAACTTCTGAAACTTTTCCAACATCTCTGTTTCTAGAATTCTGAAGTCAACCACCTGTATTCCCATTGCCAACTTCGGACATAATTTTACAGAGACTATCACTCTTGTCTTCTATCTTTCTCCAAGAAAATATGTTCCTACAGTATCGACTTAGTACGAAGTCCCAAGGCAGTTCTAGTGATCCATGGCTCACAGTGGCATTTATAACCCGAACAAATCTTATACCAGACCTACAAAGCTTATTTCAAAGAAAACTTAACCCGCGTGTAAACAACTGAAGGATACCTAGTACTTCGATAACACTGCCAACTCAGCGAATCAATATTAAATCCATTCCTATCAATCTCCCATTTTTCAACAGAAACCCACCAACACGATTCCTTCATTTTCCACCACGTTTCGTGTTCAACGAATAACGCGTTCATCGTTCGATAAAGATTACGCCGCGCTTATTCCAGGACGCTCAATGGCGGCAACGTATTTCGATAGCCGCGTAAGGTATTCGCTACTTTTGCGGCAACGAAACTTCTCTAGCTTAGGATGCAGGTATTTTTATCATCTTCGGTTGTGTCTGCCGCGCACGCGCTCGGCGCGCTGGGAAGCCGGTTGCGTTCTAAGGGGCACATCCCTGGATCGAAATCGCTCGATGAAGCTCAATTTCCGTTTCCACGGATTGCCACACATGGCGACCGGTTTTTTTTTTTCATGGAAAATGGATGACGTCACTCACTCCCACGATAAAAACAGGGACGAGTGTCTCGCGTGCTGCATTTTCTGCACGCAACTGGGCGGCTCTGTCGCGATTGCGTGCCTTTCAGAAAACTCCCTCTGAATACTTTTAGCCGCGCGCGGCCGAGTCGTCAGCTGTCTATTGGCTTCTCGTTTCGCGGTAGTGTGATGTGCAATGGTAGGCTTGTTTGTTTAACCGTGAATTGGCGGTCCGGTTTCGGTTTAATTAATTTGGATATTAAATTGCAGCGTGAGGTGGAGGGTCGTAAATGGAAACGGATAATGGGGTTTCATGTCGCGCATGGCATGGTAGTGTAGGAACAGGGTTCTAGGTATGAATAAAATATTTGTAATTGAGTGTTTGAACTTCAAACGCAGTTGGACTGTTACATTCATCTCCGCCGCTGCCATTCTTGCTGTTCTGTTTAAGGGGCAAACCTGGTTTAGGACGCTTTAAATTCACATTAGGTTTGATCCAATTGTATATCAATCTGATCTTTATGAAAATTTCAGTCCGTTTATCTTTCAGTTGCGCCACCTTAGACAATTATTGCCTAAATCCTATTACTTCATAAGTTGTCAATATTTTACATATTACTGAGTATCTTATTATTAATGATTTTGTACAAAAAAATTCTGCATTAACTTGGATTTCATCGTTAAGCAACTGTATACAATAAAATCCGTTGCACTCGGTACTAAATAATTCAACTAATGATTTAATGTTTTGCTCAAAGTCGCTGAAGGTCTAAAATACCTGAATTTAATTTTTTAATGGTAAGGTTTTAAAAAGTAGAAACATTAGCTGCTCCTAGCTGCGATTAATAAAATAAATCTAATGTAAACATTTAAGTTTATACGTATTTAGTCTCGGTCAGCAGACATGTTCGATCGTCGCGACGCGCGTAGATCGATGAACGCATTAATCACGCGACTGCTTTTTTTTTCTTCATATTTTTAATAAATTTTTTATATTTAATAATGAACCGTGACTATAAGTTATACCTAATAATTTTGGTACTGTATGTGTGATAAATGGCTGGTATGATCTTAGTTGTAGAAAGCCCAGAAGGATTGCAATTTATTTTTTCTAACTCTCAGTTATTCTACTTAACATAAATTGAAAGTGTGCAAATTTTTACAATGAATGTCCAAACCGTTTGCAAGTAAATGCCATGTCCAGTCATTGTCCTTACGTCGTTCCAACGTGCGCTGGAAACACGGTGATTTTTAAGAATTATTTTCTCAACAAATATAAAGCGACGCTTTACAAAATTTTAAGGGTGTTTCACTGTATATTCGGATAACAAGAAAACTTTTTTTACTCAATAATAATTCATTTAATATTGGTTTATTGGTATATCTTCGTAGCCCCGCGCCGCCGGGCTTGTCAAATTGTGAGCGGACCCAATTTTGCCTGATATTAAAAAGCCGAAGTTTTTCTTAATTGACATGAATTTATATCATCGATGTATTAAAAAAAGAAGAAAATGACTGAAATTGGCGAAGTTATGGGACTTTAACGAAGAAGTTACGATTTTGAAGGAAAAATTTCGACGTTTTTATGCAAAAAAATGGTTTAATTTAAATTCTGCATAAATGATTTTCATTCATCGACGATGGTTGGTCAGTATGTAACTAAAAAGCCCCGGGTGAAATCAATAGGTCAAGTAAATTTTTCTCTATCATGTACGCAAGTTTAGGAAACGTAGTTTTCGAGAAAAACGCGTTTAAAGTTTTCGTCCGTATTTATGCGACACGCATCTGTTACGTTGGCTGTATCTGTGAAGCTACTTCGAACATCTGTCTGTAACTTTGGGAATACATTCTCCATGAGTATTACTATCGATTAAAAAAAAAATTTTAAATTTGATTTTTTCAGCGTCCTAAAGCAGGTTCCCCCTTAATGAAATCATTTTCCTGCACGAAATTTCTAATTACGGTGTAATTTCCTTTCTCTTAGCAAGTGTCTGCGCTGCAGGCTTCTGTAATTAACTTGGGAATTTTCTTCTTCTCCGAGTATGCTCTCCGAAGTAACTGACAAGGAAAGATCTCGAATCCGGAAATTCAAAAAATTCTGAGACTTTGTGATTATGTAGGGGATTTCCTCCTGATTACAAAGCAATTTTTGTTTGCTGCCCAAATTCGCTCTAAGGGGATGAAATTGATCCCTTAAATTCCGGCTATTTTCCGATTTTGTGTTATAACTCGCGAACTGTAAGAACTGTAAGTTACCAAATGATAGTCCTAATTAAAAGAAGTAACTTTTGTCTTGAAACATTTTTTCTATTTCTCACAGATCGCGAGTTACAAAATAAAATCGGGAAATAGCCGAATTTTCAGGGGTTAATTTCACCCCCTTAGATTGAATTTAGGCAGCAAACAAAAATTGCATTATAATCCCGAGGAAATCCTCTGACATATTCACGAAGTTTCAGATTTCTTTAAATTTCCGGGTTCGGAATCTTCCCTCGTGAATATCGAATATCAAGCTGAATAATTAAAACATTTCATGAAAGATATTCGATATCGCATGAAATTTTTCCCTTTTCCCTGGAAACATTGTTAATTTTTTTTATCAAATTTCAGTACCATAGAGACTCCGCTAACTATTTTAAAAATCTTCTCTTTCTGCAACTACGCCATCCATAGCAGCTAAATACCAAAATATATCGGTGGAACGAAATACCAAACCTTAAAAATGGTGCACAATCGATATCTTCAGTGTCATAAAATATGAAACGAGCAAGTAGTTTACATAAAAGGAAGGATCTTCAAAATATTGCCTATTCCAATACCTGCTACATAAGTACGGTATATATTTCTCACACAATTTCCTAAATTTCGATTTTTCCACAAAGTATAGTTTTTCGCCGACCTTTTTGGCGCACGAGGGTGCTCCAGGCAGTCGCTCGCTGGGGATCCAGTCACGTGTGCTAAATTTAATAAGCGTTACATAGGTGAAATACGACGAGGCGTAATCCGAGGTCCGTCCTACACTAGATGCGCACGTGGTCTTGTAAAGCGAGACGGCAAGGAGATAACGAGAGATTTCTATTAAAAAAAATCATGCTCTGTGTCACTCGAGGAGAGAAGAGGATAAATTCTCTGAACTTGAAGCAACGCGAGCCCAAGGATAGAAATATCGTGTGTCGCGATACAAATTGACCCCGCTCGATTTTTGCTCCTTCTCTTATTCGGCCACTTTCTGTTCCGCTAGGCGCGCGAGAGCATTAAGGACTTACCGCACGAGACAATTCTGTGAGTCGTGGGTGGTCATTAAAATATATTCACTCGTAGAGACAATAGTAATTTAGAAATGATAGGCAGTGATCACAGTAGAGATATCAGTGAGCATGGTTGTGGATGGTTAAGGCCTTTACACACGCGACATTTTTGTAGCTCATGATTAGGATTTGAAATGTGTTCACTGGAAGATGTAGTAGTTATTTCATTTGAAAAATATCGTTGTTCTTCGTTATTAACACTAAACGTACCGGCACATTATACTGTGGCGGGCGAAATAAAGTTTACATGCTTTAAAATCGTATACATTTTTTTTTGTACTGGTCCCAACGACTTGAGTTTTTTTTTTTTAGAAGCTAGAAGGATTAGTTTGCTAAGTGAAGTGTTTCGTCGTTTTGAAAAAATTGCAATTGGTCGGAATAGCGAAAAAAATAGTGAAGGTCGTTTTTTCAACTTTTTTCAGAGCCTGTAATGAAAATTAAAAAATTCCGTTTGTAGATTTAAGTAAGTTGTATACATGCTGAAATTTTCATGCAAATAGGTTGGTTAACGTTGCTTTGAGCAACAAACGCTTAAAGATCACAGAATAAGGTCGAAAATCGTGAAATTCCCGAAATCCAGCGACATACACTTTTTCATAAACAAAAAAAGTCCTAAAAGAACACTATTTTTCGCGCCTGCAAATGAGACTACGCCTCTTAAACCCTTTTCACACGAAACACTTCTGCGGCGACTGATATCTACAATATATAAAAATCCAAATACCACGGACTGACTCACTCACTCACGCATCTTGATTTGTCTGGAACCACTCTTCCTATGCCCATGAAATGTGATAGGTAGGTTCCTCCTTAGCCTCTAGGTGCTACCTAAGAAATCTTTTTAAAAAACTCCCTCCCTTCATCGAAAAAAATATATACCCCGGTGAACGCCGGGAACTTTAAGCTAGTTTCAAATATATCCACACTTTCCTCACCTTTCTCCATCTTCCTTAATCCTCATCCGTCCCTCGTGTCAATTTGACACACTTTTCCCGTAATAAATTATACTGTTCTGTAATTTATAATTCTTGTATCAAGCAGTATGTCCTGCCCATCGTTTTATTTTACGCAATAGTTGTGAAAAATTTAAGACGTAAAAGTTAACTCATTAATTCGAACAAAAGAATATCTAAAAATAACTGTTTACCTTGCCATTTCCTCGATCTTTTATCACCGTGTCAATTTGACACCGACGGACAAATTTATTGCGTAAAATGAGGAACGGACAAGGATAAAGCCGCTACTATGCCAAGTGAATACAGTTGCCACAAAAGTGTCTCGTGCGAAAGGGCCTTTAATATCTGCTATTTCCGCTTACAGCAGCCTACCATTATGAAACCGCGAGTGATTCACAGTACTCCAACGCGTACTTAAATTCTACTTTTTCCTCAAGCGTGACTCACGCCTTCTTTTTTTCTTTTAATCTTCCATGACAAACCTCGTTTTACTTAACAGCAAGTAATTTTCGATTAATGTCTCGCGCATTGACGTGGTCGAGTAACGATTATACCACTTTGTCTTACGCGATCGACATAAGGTACACGCGAGACGAGGTGCCATGCCACGAAAGCATTTTTCAGGCATCGAACACGATGATATTCCATCCCACCGTGATTAACCGCATCCGAACCGTACGGACAGACGGTTTTGCAACTGTGCAACGCTGGAAGGCGCCTGGCGATAATGCGATTCATGATTTTCTATTGACGTCAAGCGGGCGGGCACGTTGATACGCGATCGACGGCGCGAAAAAGAAATATCAACGGCGGATCTGGGTAATTCATAGTGAGAAAATAAAGAAGGAAGTTACGTAGGCAGTTGGAGAATATGAAACTATTAAGTGTTTCCTTTATTCCTTCCTGTTTCGAATTCCTGGACAGAGTTTCCTAACATGATACAGTGGTCAGAAGGATAATAAGCAACATTCCGAGATTCTTGTAGAAGAATCGATGTTTATTCTAAGCTCTCGTACAGGAGACTATCAGTGCAGTAGTGGTGTATCTCACAATATTCGGTGAATTGACATTTCCGTTTAAGGATGTATCGGACGTACAATATCAGACAAAAGTATATGAAATTTGAAATACTTGAATATCTACGTCTTGCGCATAGTAAATCTAGATGTAAGGAATTCGAACGACAGTTGGAGTCTTATTTTTCATCCTAGGAAGGTATTTTTCACTTTACAAATGCTTTCTCAAGCATTATTTGCTAAACTTTTGGCAGTGAAAATGCCCAGAATTCACAATTTTCTCAAGTTATAATTTATTTCTTTAAAACGGTGTGGTGAAAACAATTGAAACTCGGCAAATATTTTCATCTACCTATATACTGCATGTACAAAAAGATTGAAAACATTGGCACTATTTCTTCAAAATTTTTTCAGATGGTTTATCCGTCAAGATCGTCTCTTTCCATAAGAGTACGTGTAAAAATCAGTGAAAATTAAAATCGTTATAACTCAGTAGCCGTTTAGTGAATTCGTTTAAAATTTTTGGAGCACATCAGGAAGATTAAAAAGAACAATCTCACAAATTTTCATCAACTTGGCACTATTTTGAAAATATTAATACATCCTTAAAAGGACTAGGCAGTCGAAAAATCGATTTTTTTATTGTATTTGCCGAAAGTACTATTGTTTTTCTGAATAAAATGCCGCTTGGTTTATATTAAAATTCGCAAAATTGTTGATTTGACAGCTAAAAAGGTGAGGCGTTGACTTAAATAAAAGCGTCGCCTTTGCCCAGAAATTTTAAACGCGTTTTTCTCGAATTTCTTTTTCTCTTTGTTTTTTGATATTTTCGAATAAACGGAGGTTCGGATCGACTTGAGAAAATTACAGGATGTGTAAAACATGTGCTATTTCCCGGGAAACGTCCGATATGGTCCGTAAAAATTCGAGATTTTCATAAAAAAAAATTAAAAAGCCGCGAATTTTTAGTAGCGTGCAAACACGACTGAATTTTTGTTGAAATAATCGCCGTTTTTCGGCTACCAATTTAATAGTTCTGTTTTAATTGTAGTTTTTATTAGTTCCGCGGGAAACTACGGATGTAGCAAGCAAGATTCACACCTTGAAATTGGATTACGTCACTTTTTAAGTCTAATATTACCTGAAAACTGCAGAGGAACGTTAAAATGTTTACCCGTCAGCACAATCATTTTTAAAGCACATGTATTATATTTCATTCCAACTTTTTTTCAATCTCTATGATAATAATAAGCATTGGATAAATGTATACATCAGGATTTGCTTTAATTTTTTTACAAATACATTGGAAAAGAATGTGCTTTTTTCACGAAAAACGGCTGCCTAGTCCCCTTAAATCACCTGTTATCAGTGGCGGACGTTCTGGGACACCCTGTATTGATAACAGAATTGCAAATAAATTTAAGCGCGTGTGGTATGAAAATTATGGAAAACAAAAAAGTATAGCGTTTAGATAAAATAATTATTTTTTCTGAAGATGGGGTCCTGGGGGGCATTGTGGGCAGGGGCCCAGGCGGCAACTGCTTGTCGGTCGCTCGTTAGATCCACCACTGCCTCTTATACAGCAAAATTTTAATTCTACAGTGGCCTGAGCAACCTTCCAAAAACGTCCACAAATTGGTAGCACAAAAACGTCTTTTTGCGCTGAGCATTTTGTTGATTTACGTCGCGGAATACCAATTCTCCAATATTCATACATTTGTAGTTATATACTAATACACACCTTAGCAATTATATTTTTTTAAAAATCATACCTGTGTACAGAAAAATAGAAATTAAAGCAACGACTTCAGAACGTTAATAATTTCATTAGCCGCAATCTCAAAACGAAGGTTTTGGGTTTACGCCACTATTGCGCCGACAGCTTCAAATACAGTTTTAAGCAGGAGCGGATTTGGAGATTTGGCATCCCGAGGTTAACAAGTTTCTGCTGTCCTTCCCGCGAATATCATAAAATATTTTAATTTAAACAAGCTGAGACAATTTTAAACTTAATTCAATATGGCATCTCACGCACGAGTTATTACTAATTCGCTACATGAATAAAAAGTAAATTATTTTTAAAGCTGTCGCAAGCCTCTGTGTTCAAACCTTTCCCAATTTTTTTCGTCCAAAATTTGCAACCGACTTAGCCTATACATAAATTCTACTACTTAATCAGTAATTTTGAGTTAATAGAACCTCCGCTTTTCTAGTATCCGTCGTGTAAAATTTTCAGATATTAATGACAACTTCCTCATTTTTTCATAAATGCAGAAATTTTTTTAAATCAAAATAGAAAGCGGGATTGGGTCAGAAAAGACCCAGGGTACATAGTGGGAGTTAGGCAAGTTTTTAATAATAGCATTTCTAATTCCAAGAATCCTATTTTTTACATTTTAACATATTAATTCTATATTTTATTTGCAATTATTGCATGTAAACGTGTACAGAATCACATTCATATTAAATATAGTTGCAGAAGAATCTTCAATAAGAAGAAACGTCCTATTTTTCGAGACATATGCAGTATTTTTGCATCTCTAAAATTTCACGGCGTATCCCGTTGGAAAAAGGCTGGAAAAGTGGCTCGGAGCCCGTAGATCGCAGTCGATTTTTCGGTGGCAGTGTTTTTTCCGCCAATAGCGTTTTTCGTCGGAGGGAATGGCGCGGGTGACAAAATAAACGGGTCTGCGGCGTGGACGAGGGGTCGATCGATCGGCATTCAGTCGATTGTTTCGCCTGTGTTTTCTAAACGTCCCCTTTATTCCTCATCTCCGGCCATTGTTCTTTGTTGCCGCGTAGCTCGGTTAGCGCCCGGTAGTCGCTGGTGTTTACACGCTGCGTTATCGGCCCTGGCACCTCTTACATCTCGCGCGGGGGACATCAGGACTGCAAAGTGATTTGTGAGTACATAACCAGGGTGCCACTGTCAAACACTTTGCAGAAAGCTCGAAATGTATTAATTTTTTGCAAGCTATTAAAAACAGTGTTAAGAAAATATTTTTAAACATGGTACGTTCAAGCTATTTTACGCACTTAAAGTCTACATGTTAACACAGCATTTAGTAATATTAATCAGTAAGAATATCTTTTCTGTGTGACAGCGTGAATTTACAAAATTTTGAACTGCCCCAGTTTGCACCAAATTGGATAAAAATTGTAAAAATGGTAAATAAAGATTATTGTTTTATTAAACATTATTGTTTTATAAAACTATGTATTAGTACATGTAAAGGTATCAGCAAATATCAATCTACACGATTTTAGAAAAATTATAGTCATCATGTAATCATTTTAGACAGGATCGACTGCCTAGTATCCTTAAAGGCTGATCCACACAAATCAGTTCCATGGTGGTTCAGTGGCATCAGTGTCAGTGGTAAAAAATATCCTTTTCCTGTTTTGGAATGGAGTACCTAGTTAACACTAATCCGCGTTAGTTACTGACACAGAAGCGTCACGGAACTTGTATGGGTGAATCTGCCTTAACGGGACTAGGCAGTCGAAAAATCGATTTTTTATTGCATTTTCCGAAAGTACTATATTTACTGAATAAAATGCCGCTTGGTTTATAGTAAAATTCGCAAAATTGTAGATTGGGCAGCTAAAAACGTCAAGCAGCAACCTATAGCGTCGCATTTGCCCAGAAAATGTAAACGCATTTTTCTCGAATATTTTTTTCTCTTGGTTTTTGGATATTTGCAAATAAACGGGGGTTCAGATCGACTTGAAAAAATTACAGAATATGTAAAACATGTGCCATTTCTCGCGAAACCTCTGATGTGAACCGTAAAAATTCGAGATTTTCATAAAAAAATTAAGAAGTCACCGGATTTTTGTAGCGCACCATGTTGTTTGTGCGCTACTAAAATCCGGTGACAGTGGACAAGGACCTGAAGGCTCGATCAAAGCTGCTACACCAGTCGTTGCCGTGTTTCCAGCTACTGTGCCCTGAAAAATTGATGGAAACGTGTTCACAAGTGGATTTAAAGTTTGTGGATACGGGGTTGTTGATGGCGGAAACTCGGTAGCAAACTCGAGTCTTGGTGGAGGGGCTTTGAGTGGATACTTGAACACTCTCCTGTTCAGAAATGCTTTCCACGTTATTCTGTTGTGAGGGGCATAGTAGGGAGGAGGTTGTAGATATATATGTTTGAACCGTATCGTTATCTTTTTAACACTTTGAGTGGCGCGAGATTTTCAAAAATGCCTCTTCAAATCGGTCAGGCTTTTTTGAAGGATCGCTTTCGCCGGTATTGTTTTCGTTAATTCATCTCTTCGATGATTTTCAGAACACATTGGTTTTTAATATCGTGGAGTGAATATCGTCTCACTGTTTTCTTAATTTCCCAGAATACCTGCTTTATTTTTCAGCCGATTTCATAATTTGTTTTCTAGGCGTCGAAAAAAGATACAATATTGGTGCTTTGTATATACTTTTATTCGTGTTTTGGCTGTTTAAAATCATAAAAGATGATTCAAAATATTTACAACGTTCAGAGTTATAAGCTGTCGTCATTTGAAGATCCTTGCTGACTTGTCCCAAGACTGGCAGCTTTCCTATTCCGCAGAAAAATTGAACCAAACGTTGTTTTAATCCTTGCGAGTGTTGCTATCGCATCTACCGCGATCAGAAATTTGAAAAAGTATTCTACAAAATGGAAGTTGGTTAAAGAAAAAATATGTTGTATCCTGCGGTTGTCGTAACTTTTAGGTGCCAAGAAAATCGGAGTTTAGATAATATTGACCTGATTTTGCTAGGGGCAATAGCGACATTCATACGGATTATAAAAACATTTGAAATAAAGTAGTTATTATATCGACCGTATTTTTAGAATAAACAATAAGTGGTTTCGGCGCACTAGTTCGGTCAGTTTAAACTAGTGCGTCGAAACCACTTATTGTTTATTATAAAAACATTTGGTTGAAAATTTTTTCTGGCAATAGGAAAGCCACCAGCCTTGGGACAAGTCAGCAGGGTTGTTCAAATGACGACAGCTTGTAACTCCAAGAGTTGTGAACATTTAAATCATTCTTCATGATTTTAAACAGCCAAAAGATGAATAAAAGTGTGTACCAAGCACCAATATTTTATATTTCTTCGACCCCTAGAAAAAAAATCATGAAATCGGCTGAAAAATCGGTCGTCTAAACCAGAATACCCCCTTCAGGGGTTTGTGATAAAATCGCATTTATCGATAAAAAATTTTCAATGAAAATAGGGACATCTTTAAATAACATATACAATTTTTTTTCAAATACCAAAACATTTCGAAAACTTTAAATGCGTTTTTTTTTAAACCACGTTTTGCAAAACGGTGTACGCTGTAGACTGAGTAAAACTCTATGGATTTTTATACAATATTGCACAGTTTTTCTTAAATGTATTTCGAAAAGCTGACGGTCGGACGATAGAGAATACATTTAAGAACATCTGTGCAAAATTGTATAAAAATCCATAGAGTTTTACTCAAATTACAGCGTGCACCGTTTCGGAAAACGTGGTTTCGTGAAGAACGCATTTAAAATTTTCGGAATCTTTTGATATTTGAAAAAACATTGTACATATTATTCAAAGATGTCTCTATCTTGATTGAAAATTTTTTATCGATAAAACTGTTTTTGTCATTTAGAAATAAATTTACCTGGCCAAGGTGGTCTGACCCCTTAACTATTCCAATTTGTGTAGGTACCAGACTGGATGCATTTAGGTCACTCAACCGTCTGAATAATTTGCATATTCCTCCCAAAATTAGATCAATTTCCTTAATCCATTAAACTGAACATAAGTCGCGCGATCTTCATTCCTAATATCCTACAGTGAAGCTCGTTCCACTGTTTTCTTGATTTCCCAGAATTCTCGCTCTTAACTGCTGCAATTTATGTGCCAGATTGGATGCATTAAGGCCACTGGATCTTCTGCAGAATTCGCTAAATTTGTTGCTTTTATTCGTCCTAAAAATAGAACAATGTCTCTCGGCTAGCACAAGTAAGAGGAAGTAGTCCTTTCTCATTTATGAGTTTCGAGGAATACGTACCATTATCGCCCGAGCTCCGTCACATTTCGTTCGCGTTGACGCATGCTGGTTTATCTTCTTTTTTTACCACTTGTGTGACGCAGAACCTTCGAAGCCCATCGTTCGGCCGCGAATCGATCAGTTTCGCGTATCTACGTCGATACGCGATAACAACAGCCCAATAACAACGCCTACATTTCGCCCGATCGGATATCTGGTTTACCGTTTCCTGTTATGTAAATTGCGATATATACCATTACATAACGGTGAACGGTCGGAACAGGAAACGAGGAGCGGCTAACGCGAACCTAACGCGCGAACTATACTTGCGCTCTGCACTTCGTTAGCCATGATTACGTGTCGACTAAGGAGGCTTTGAATTTTTCACTCATTTTCCAGGATATCTTTAAACAAACAGTTTCAAGCACTGTTTGAATAATTAGGTATTAATTAAAATTTTAGGTTTAAAAGTTGAAAAAAAAAGTCACTAAACATTATAACTGATTACTTGAGTATTTTTAGTGTTCAGAAATTTCTGTCTGATGCTCAGAACATTCTGGTTTTCATGTGGAACTCTTTATTTTTCATTCATTTTCCAAGATATTTCAGTATCGTCATTAATAATGCAGTTCTTCAAATAAGCTTGAATAATTATCAACTTGAAGGGTCCATTAAATATCGAAGCCAATAACGTTGAGAAATTATTATCTTGTGCTTAAAACACTCTGCTCCACATTACCCATGATTACGTATCGAACAAGGAAAATTTGCATTCTTCATTATTTACGCAGTTTTAACATTCTGCACTCCAAAAGTATACCGTTCAGACACGCCGGAGTTTCACTTCAAATTACATGCTTATTAAACCTTAAAATATATCCGAATTTTAAAAAACACTATAATACTCTTTCCTTTTCCAAAGCTTCTCTATGGAACAACTACATTACTGAATTAAAGATCCCTGCTCGCAAAGGGTCGCATCGCCCTTACCCTTAAGCTCATCAATTTCAGCTTCAAAACTCGAGCTCCCCATTAAGGGAGAATTCTCCTGTAATAGCCCCTGAAATTTATGATTTTTTTTTATAAAAAACTATTGTTAATATTGCATTAAACTCTTTTGGGCTATAAACAGGCATCTTCAAACTTGTAGAAAATATTTTTTTATGTCGATCCTTCTTATTATATACAAGTGTAGCACCTATCACAGACATCTGATTGCAAAAAGAAGAGAATTTTCTTAAAGTTAAATAATTTACGCTGACACTGGACCTAAATTTTTAATTTTAGTTTTTATTTATAGTACTTTTTTCGTCGATATAAAGAATAATATGAAAACTTTGTCTAAGGAAAAAACTTACTTTTTCAATTCTTCATTCTTTTTCTTTAAAATGGGCCAATACCAGCGTAAACTGGTTAATCTACCTTTAAGAAACTTCTATTATTTTGCAATCAGATTGTGATAACTGCTACACATCCCGCCAACAGGAATTACATCGTCGAAGAGGTGGATAAGATTGCCCAATAATTAATAAATAATAAGAAGTATCGACATAAAAAAAAATTCTTCTGCAAGTTTAATGATGCCTCATTATATCCTAAAAGAGTTTAATCCAATATGACCAACAGTTTAAAAAAAAAAAACTTATCAGTTACTTTTGAGGCTGTTAGATGGGCATCCCCCTCTAAACATTCCAACCGATTACTTCGCCCCTCCCTAATGCCCCAAAATTCCCATCCTCCGCTTAGAACACTAATCAAGAATCAGCATTAAAGTACCTACTTAAAAAAAAGAAGAAAAATGGAAAAAGAGCAAAGTGCAAAATGGCATTCGGTCATCCATGCGCGCGCGTATCACGACGATCAGAGGACCGTCGCCAACTATCACCACTTTATCTGCTTCGCTGGTCTCGACTTCCGAGGGGCAAGCGACCATCCCTCGGCGTCGTCCATGCCAGACCGCGGATTATTCTTCGAGACGCTTCTTTTTACCGCCGCCACGTGTGAGACTTGTGTTACTATCTCGGGCAGACGGGTCCACGGGGCAGCCCGTGCATTCGACTTGGCCTCTTGGATTACAGTTCTTCAAACTCTCCTCGCACTCCCTCGTCACACGGAATCTGCTTTCAGTCGCTGGCGCAGGGAAGTTCCGTTCGTTTGCGGGAAGACGAGGGTGGGAATTGGGATTCCCAGTACTGGGGTCAGGAGCAGATGAGGATTTAAGCTTCGCTTTGCTTTCCGGACTGTTCCAAGGGAAATTTGGGGCGTGAATGTTTCAGGTAGCTCGAATAATTTGAAGATAAATATAATCTGGAGAGAAAGTTTTAGGCAGTGGTAGGCATTGCACGGTGTATATAAATTAACAGGTTAATTTCAGTTTCGTTTTGTAAATATTTTTATTGCAAAATGAAGCTTCTTGATTTCTGTGTATAATAGTTGAATGTGGAAGTTTTGTGAATTAGCCCCTGCAATATAAAACATAGATAATGTGGTAGGTTACGTTAAAGTTACGTGGCGTTATATTTGGAGGGATTATTTTTTTTTTTTAGATTAATTTTAAACTACACAGTACGATATTACATATGCAATTTAACGCACATCAGAATAGTACACAGAACATTGTGCACATACAATTTAGAACACATGCAGCTTAAGGGGGTAGGTTACCCTCGATAGCCCTAAAACAGGCATATTTTCAAACGCAAATTGTAAAGTGATAAATAACAATAGAGAGAACGTTGTCTTCTATTTTTAATCGTTATTACACGAGCTTTAACACAAAACAAGAAAAGTCTAAATATATCTATGTACTACATAAAAGTTGTGAGTAAAAACGTAAAGGCGTGTACGCGGTGCACCGTTTGATGTTGACCGTAAACTCTCGAAAACCGCTCCAACGATTTGAATGAAAATTTAATGAGGGATACCGAAAACCATTCCCTACTATGTGTCGGGAGCAGATTTTCGAGAAAAATATAATACAATTTTTATGTTGAAAAATAAGATTTTATCGATTTCTTGTGTGAAAAATATTTTTTATCTTTTTTTTTTAAGAATTTATCCCCAAATTCTGCTCCCGACATATCGTAGGGAATGGTTTTCTGCATCTCTCATTAAATTTTCATCCAAATCATTGGAGCCGTTTTCGAGATTTTATGTTCACCATCAAACGGTGCACCGCGTACACGCCTTTACGTTTTTGCTCATAACTTTTATGTACATAGAGATATTGAGACTTTTCTTGTTTTGTGTTAAAGCTCGTACAATAACGATTAAAACCAGAAGAAAACGTTCTCTCCACTGTTATTTATCACTTTACAATTTGCGTTTGAAAATATGCCTGTTTTAGGGCTATCGGGGGTAACCTACCTCCTTAAGCTGCATGTGTTCTAAATTGTATGTGCATTATCTTCTGTGTATTATTCTGATGTGCGCTAAATTTCATATGTAATATTGTACTCTGTAGTTTTGATATGGAGTCGCTTTTAGGAGCAACTACTTACTTAATTCAGAGTGATGCTACTTAATTAATTCAGAGTTGCCTTAGTTCGTATTTCTAGCTATGTGATAAATATTTCATTGTAGGAGTCGAGGACTAAAAATTTAAAAAATAGTGAAACACATTTTTTTGGCTGGCTTGAATAAATGTGAAATAAATACAATTTGTAGTGAAATTTTAATTTTTGTGGGACCGTGTATTTGATTCACAGTGGTGAATTCAGTTTCATTAGTTTCTTAGAATTTCTAATTGATTCTGTGTTTCTAGTTATGTGATAAGAAGCATGAACAAATTACAGTAAAATTTAAACCTTGTAGACCAAAAGTTAATCAGTTCACCTACAAAATTTAGTTGCCTCAGTACAGTTTGTTAGTTGCTTCTACATAATTGATTGCACCACACTAGTGATACGATTAGCATTTAATCTTTTCCGATGGCGGCTAATGCTTTTAACTCAGCTTCGTATATCGATTGATCATAGAAAATTGTAAAAGGTCAGGTGCTTGAAATACCTACCTTGATATTTAATATTGTCATCTCTACAGAAAATTGGTTGGTAAAAAAGTTAATGAATTAAAACTTTCCTAAATAATCATTATTTCTGTTCGAACGGAAAGATACGCTATTCAAAAGTTAAAAATGAATATTTTTTCGCTAAAGCCACTTCCTTTAAACATATCAATTTTATGTAATAATAAAATACACCGCTTTATCTGGAAATTGTAAGAGAAAATGGGTACCTACATATTTCTATCAACAAAATAAATTGTTAAAACATCTCCACCTAAAAAGGTTCTCTTTATTTCAACGCATATCTCCCGTGCAATCGTGCAACTTTTATTTAACCAATTTTCTGTAGAAATAAAGCAGGAATAAATAAAAATTTAAGTTTCTAGCGCCGCTGATTTTGGAGTATTCGGCTATACTTTTTGATAATCTATTTTAATTATAGAAATGATATCTCCACCATCGTTGCTCGTGTTTCACACTGATAGGGGCACTGAGGCGTGACCGTAGTTACATCACTATCGCTATAGCATTACACATCACGCATTGTCTACTTCAGGCATCTGGAATTATCCTCTGCAGGATATACTGGCAGCTCACTCGAGAGTAAAAATGCTTCGTCCATCAAATCCAACACATTTGTCCTTTTGCTTGGCCAAGATAATATTTCGAGACTCCGACGAAGATAAATCATATTAATAAAAATTCTTGATTCACATAAATTTCCCTTGAGGACTAACATTTCAGTTTTATTGTCAATAAATTATATTTTCTAATTTAGAGCACTTAAGCTCTAAATTCAGAGTAAATCTGCTGACAATAACCCCAGTTTATATTTTAGATAAATATTTGTAGAATAATATTTTAATTTTCAACAAAAAAAATTGTTAAGGGAGTGAGGAAAAAACTTTGTTTTCTTTTAATAGAGGTTGTAGAATTGCTGAAGTGTAATTATTGTTAATTAGCCTGGGAATAGTGTTGTAATACATCTGTATTACGCTACCTAGCGTATCAACTTCACGTTTGACTTATTGTTAGTTGGTCGATGTGCTGGCGAGCAGTGGCATGCAGAATTTTCTTCAAATTGCTTTCAATTGCCGAGACATTAGTTGGCCTTGACGTTTATTGCTTGGCGCCGTAACATTAACATCGTTACGCGATCTTTACGCAGAGCCTGTCTCTCGGTTTTCTCTTTTTACCCTCCATCAAGGCTCGCTGAAGAAGTTTCGTTTCTTTGCTCCCTCTGGATAATATTCAACGTTATACCCTTGTGCTCGGGTTACAATTTAATGGCGCAGGTGCTCGGGGCTGGCGGGAAGTAATAATTTTAACTATAACTAAATAGTAGGTGAAATGAGAAATAATAATTCTATGAATAATAGTTGAAATTAGGAAGTAATAATTTTAACTGTAAATAATAGTTGAAATTGGGAAATAATAATTCAACTATGAATAACAGGTGAAATTAGAAAATAATTTTAACTATAAATAATAGTTCAAATTGGGAAACAATAATTTAAACTGTAAATAATAGTTCAATTATGTATAATAGTTTAAATTAGGAAATAATAATTTTAACTATAGATAGTTAAGATTGGAAAATACTCATTTTAACTGTAAGTAATAATTAAAACCATAATGGTTAAAATTATGAAATAATATTAATTGACACTATCTACGGATCACAGAATATTCCATATTTCCAATTTCGATAGGCATCCACTGATCACTTAATTATTAAGTCTTAATATCTTCTTCATTATCTCAATTTCAATTATCACAGCTGTCCATAGAACACATACATTAACACAGTGAGTCCCAACCGTCGGGTCATCACGGTTTCTAGGTTTTTTTTTTATTAAATTAGAATTATATTCTGGAATAACAATTTAAATGTGTTTTCTTTACCTTATTACATTTACCTCGTTTTATATGGGGCTGGGGCAGGTTATTTGAATATTGTAAAAGTGTATAATTAAACTTTTAGGAGGAAAGAAAATACAGTATATTACCGAAACAAGTTAATTACATTTCTCTCACTGTAAAAAAAAACACATTTTAAAATGAGCCACTTAACCAATTACGAAACTCTGAATGACCAGTAAACACGCACAGGTTAAAATATTAAATTCAACTACCCATATCTCAACAACTTATAAAATACTGAGGACAAAAATATAAAAAAAACAGCATATACAACTGGCTAAAAAAATGTCCCCTTAAAATCCATTCCTGCAAATTGAACGAAGTTAAATCTAAAATGATTGATTCATTAACATATTAAAACAATCAACTCGTTTGCTCCACAGCGCTATTTTCTTCTTCAAACGCGTGAAGGTCGCTGCTCACTTGTCAGTGAACGTGACAGTTCCGTGCCAACGTGCATTGGTAAAAAAAGAGGGGATATAGGCTCTCTTCATCTTACCAATGGCACGCTGCACAGAACTTGCACGGTCACTGATAAGTGAGCAGCAACCTTTAAGGTGCGATCCCACGGCGCGGAAACTTGCCTGGCGAATGATCAGCTTAGGCCAGCCTACTAACAAGGGAACACCGCGAATCCTTACCCGCCGATTGGAATGTAACTTTGTGGGTTTATAGAATGATTTCAGACAAAAATAACTGCATGATTCATTCATGCTCAATCGCTCTTTTAAGAGCGTGAAACTTCTTTTTGTCAGGAAAATTTTCTCTTTGAAAAAAAAAAGAAGTTTTTTCAAAATTTTATTAGCGCAAGTTTGCAGCGCTTATTGTACCATTAAACTTTTGTTTGAAACAGTTTTTCCTGTCTCTTGTACTTTCGGAGTTATACGCGAAAAAGTGGAAGTGCCTATTTGACTTTAAGGTTAGGTTTCCCACTTCAGCCCGGCCAATATATCTGATAGCCACGCGCCGTGGGAATCCACCTTAAGAGTTGCGAGATCACTCGCCCAGCCGAAGACCTCCACTGTGAGGTCTCAGAACGATAACTCCCAGATACTTTGGCCTCCCGAAGAAGACAAATTTCTGGCAGCCCTCTTTTGATCTTCAAGGGTGCAAGGGTTTGGATTCCTCCCTTCTGCCCGTTCCGCTGCACCCACGTCACGTCTCCCTGCTCGATTTATGCGCTGTATCGCTGTTACAGGCGGAACGCGGCTTTTTCGGTCATAAAAGATTCCACGGGGGGCGCATTGTTCGCATTCGTTCGCGTTTCCCTTCGGGATACGCGTTGCATCCCAAGCTTTCCGCTTCGAAGGAGTTTATTGCGCCCTTCGCGGGCGAAAGAAGCGCGGGAGCGCGTGCTCGGCTCGCCGACCGTGAAATTCCTCAGTCGCCCCGGTTCGTCGGTAAAACAACCGAATTTCGTTCGTGTAAACGAAGATGGGTGCAAGGTTTTTAGGAGTGGTGTCGGATGCAATCTTGGTGAATGCGATTTCGGAGCGCGTGATCGAAAGTCTGCAGAATTGGAATTCAGTTTGGGGATGCTGGCGAGGCACGGGGTGTTCAAATTCCTGATGAGGTAGTGGGAATGAGGTATAGTGCCTCGCCGAAATATAGTGGCTTTGTAAAAGCAGCAGGGGCTCTAGGTCCTTACGGGTAGCTACCCTGGTTTGATGGGTTAAAAAAATGGATTTTTGTTCATGTTATAGTTTTTGATCCCAAAAATGTATCTGTAGAGTACTGCAGCGAAATTCGTAAAATTTCCAGAGTTATAGAGGTGCAAAGATCGCGCCTCCCGCACGGCATATTAGGTATTTAAACTCCTTAAACACGTTTTTCTGAAAACGACATTTTTTAAGACGGGCGCAGTGGTTTCTCAGCAGGGTTGCCATACGTAGCAATTAAATGCCGGCGTGTCGGGGCATATGACGTCACGGAGTAGGAGAAGGGGAACATCTACAGCAACCTGCGCCAACGCCAAGCCAATCCAAGCTAAGTGACCTCATATGCCTCGCCGCGTAGCGACTTTGCCTGGCAACCCTGTAGCGGTTTTGCGGACATATTCAGTATATCACTGGCTACGATTGTTTTGTTAAAAATAAACCATGTTTTTAGGCACGACAGTCAAGATTTTTTCTGTAAAAATCGATCTTGTTGCCTCAAGAGCTGTTATTTTATTATTTTTTGTCTTTTGGTATGACTGAGGTACCCGATCATTGTCACACTTCTTAGAATGAAACTGAACTTTGTTTTTTTAATTTTGGACGACGGGGACAACTGTTACGATTGCACCCGACAAACAAATTTTTTAAATTTATTTTACTTTAATAAAAACGTTCAAAAAAATTCTGAGATTCACTTCAAACATACATTAATATGCAGGCAAAACGCCATTGATTATAAACTTGTAGTTTTCGTTAAATAAATTCTCGAAAATAGCGTTGAAAACGGTACCCGCTTAACGCCTGTAGCAAGGGACACCATCGCTGGCACGGTGTCCAGTGCCGATTTTTTTTGTGGAAATATGTTGTTAAGCGCAGTAATCTATTTGGCCCGTATTTATTTTTATTTTATTCCCAATCTCAATTTTAAAGGGTGAAGCAGCTCTTTAAGCTTCGAATATTTAGGTAGTGTCGAAAATAAGTCACTGCATCGTCCGTTAAAATAAATTCATTATTAATGAGGGTAGTGAATATTCAAGTTCCTGAGTAGACCAGGGAGTAGGGAAATTGAGTTACCCTCATATTTCTTTCTATCTTGCGTTAAAATCCACTGTTCCAGCAATTAGTTCCTCAAAGTAAGGTGAAATCGATTTACACCGTGCTCATTCCTAGTAGCTGACTTCATCCAATAGGTCTTGGAACTGTCTTGACGTCTTTCGCTGTATGGTGTTAACAAACGCGCATAGCCCAATTTATATAAATAAGGATGATCTCAGCAACTGTCCTGGAAAACATATTTTGTTCTCCTGAAGAATGCACAATTCTATTTCTGGCCCTTCTTACTGACATCAACCGCAACGAAACGATTTGATACTGAATAGAATATGCTATATAACTTACTAATTCTAAAGACTTATTTGTAAAAAGAAAACTCAGCGCCAAATATTCCACAGAATTCCTTATCATGCAACACCCAAGTTCACTTCCTCAAATTTAATCCAAATCCCCAAGCGACCAGCACGATGGCCCTCTATCAGAATTAAATGTCGCTACCGAATAGATGGAAGAGCTACTCTTATAAAGACTCCAGTAAGAATCATCTTCCATGGACTCAAAAATGACTCAAAAATACCCAAATGGATGTTTAAAATAATTTTAAAAAGGACCCGAGTAGTTATTTAAAGGAGATAAAAAAAGACCCAAAAAGGACTTGGAAAGCACTAAAAAAACACCCGAAAAGGACTCGAAAACTCCGAATGAAACTCGTAAGGGAATAAAAAAGACCCAAATAGTTATTTAAAAGGGCTTAAACAATACCCAAATAGTTGCTTAAAGGGGCTCAAAAAGGCACCAATAGTACTCCAAAATCCTAATAGGGCTCGAAAAAGGGCTCAAAACCCCCGAATGGAACTCGAAAAAGCTAAAAAAAAAAAAAAAGACTCGAATAGGTGTTTAAAAGGACTCAAAGCAGGACCCGGGCAGGAAGCACTTCAAGATTCAAAAAGGACTAGGGTAAAGAACCCAATTACTGTCACCCTAAGCTGTTTTACTTAAAATAACGAATAAATCTTGTGAAATGATACATATAAAAAATTTACCGTACAATTAAAACTGTTATTTATACGATACAAAAAACAGCACTTAATTTCTCTTCGTTAATTTGGATAAAACGATCAAAAATTTTAAACGGATATTAGGAGAGTGAAACGATGACTTCCTTACTAGCGAAAGAGAAAACAAGACGTTAAAGAAATTGCTGTAATTGCAATATTTAAGCTATTAACATAACAAAATATAATGTTTTATATAATATAAGCATCATAGAAATTAATAAAGATCTGAATTCAACGATTCATTAAGTCATTTTCCTTATTAATTGGGTGGCAGTGATTGGTACAAGTGTTTCAAGCATTCTGGTATTACTGTCATAGCACTATATAGTTGCATATGTGCATGAGACGACATAACCTTAAAATGAGATAAACAGTATTAAAAGGTTAGCTGGTAGTATTTAGGGTGTCAGTAATTCAGTCAAATACATTTGAAGGGTGTTAGTAATACATCCCGAAATATATTTTTGAAATTGATGAATTTATACATAAAAATCGAAGTTTTAAGATCCACCAAATTTTGTTCATCAAGTAAACATATTAAACCATAATAAATAACAAGAACAACATATACCTTGGGTCTATAAGTACAAAACTATAAGATAATGTCAGCGTCAACGCTTAAAGTGTCAGCAATTGGGTCCTTTACCCAACGACTCAAATAATCCAACTACCCTTGTTCAACGACCAAGCAGTAAAGTTTCCTTCAACAATTGTTAGCACGCAGACAAACAGAAATTCCTCCCACCATCTATCAGCAGCGGTTTGGATCAGGACAGGTTCACTGCACCTCGCGCGGCGGAGCGCAACCCGAGTGCGTTTTGTAAAGCGATCCGCGTCAGCCTACTGGAAGGCCACCTACGTCGCCGTGGAATCAATTTATGGTAACATTGTGTCGTACTCGAAACACACGGAAACACGAGATAAGATTTTCCCTACCGCCCACCCCCGAGCCGGTGGCACGGGGAGATTAAAATTTCAGGTCAACGAAGCGCTCGAGGACGCGTTCCGTACGAGAAAACGCACCTGCGCCGCTCCTCTCAGCGGTTCAGACAAAAGAACCTCTCGAAAATAGACGGCCACTCTCGCTTTCACGCGCCCTCGCGGCTTTTTCTCCTCTCTTCCTCTTTTCAATCCCGCGCCACTCTTCGCGCGTCGGAGCCTGTTGCTCGTCCAACTTTCTTCTGCCTCGTGGTCACTCCTTCGTGGTGCACTTTCGCCTTTCGACGAGGGCTTGAAATGAATTCGGTTGAAAAAGAAACGGTGTGCTTAAGGGACTACACTACCTTGTAGAGTTGGGCATTGAATAAATAAAAAATTATTTAAATAATGAATCGAATAACAGTTTCATGAACTTTTTTTTTATTCGAAGAATAAAGTTAATTTTGTTATCCCTCAAGCGTTTCAACTTCAGTTAGCTTTATTCGACACATGACGAATAAGTTTTTCCACTTTCATACGTCTTCTTACATTTTTATTTAAATAAAAATTTTGCCCATCTTGGCCACCTTGACGGTTTCGAAAAATTGAAATTTTCCTTTACCGTGAAATAACAGTTTGGATCTTTAAGAATAATGTGGAAAAGGTCCCTTCGAAAAATTCGTTGTCATAACAGAGATATGACCCAGAAACTGGAAGCCATTAAAACTTCAAACACGTTTTTCTCGCAACTGCACTTTTCGACCTGGTGTCAGTAATAACTCAAAAACCGTTCAAACCATTTTAATGAACTCTGATACACGTACTCTCAACCACCTTATCTATCGTATGACGTACGATTTTTTCCAATTAGTTCTCAAGATATTGAAAAAAAAGTTCGACAAAAACCCCCTTTTTTAAATACTATAATTTCTACCATTTTTGAAATTCAAAAAGTCCGTACGTCAAACGAAAGGGAGTACCTTTAAAAATAAGAAGACCTTTGAACTTTTGATTTTCAGTTACTGAGGAAGTCGAAATCACTGACACCAGCGTAGCATTCGCATCGTTACATGGATAGGGATAACGTCACTGTGTCTGTTATAAATAAATACAGACATTTAAAAAAAAATTGTTCTTTAAAGTTCAGGTAGTGCTTTATACATGGTAAAAGGGTCATTTCAACTGAGCGTATACATTTCTTGTAAAAAATTCATGAAAATACCGCTCGCTTTGGACCAGTCAATGTGGTGTAACCCCTTCAGAGGGTGAAGTATTGTACATAGTATCGAGGGACGATGTCGTATATCCCACTTAGAAATTAATAAAAAATGTCCATGGGTGTGCTGATGACAATTTTTTAAATCTACTTAGTCATACCTTTTTCTTGAGGAATGGACAAAAGAAAATTTTGATTGGACAAACGAAGACTATTTCCATTTTATAAAAATTTTCACAGTGGGTACCAACTTCACAGACCTTATTTTTACGTCTGAAATTTGTAGCGATGGGAAAGAGCCCAACTAAATTAGGTTATTAAAGTTCATTAAAGAATTGCAGTTCCTTGTAGAGGAAATTTAAATTGAGTCTCTTTGTGAGTATCTCCCAGGTGCAGCAAACTGTTAGCTCGTGAGTTTCTCAGAAAGAAGTACCTATAATCAAATAATCATATAAAGAAAAAAATATTTCTGAATTGAAATTTATCGACAGATCTCTCCAACTTCGGCCAAGTAATATAAGTTCAAAAAACATCTACCCTCGTCAGTGTATCATAAAGATCGTTTCAATATTTAATATCACACGTTGCAGTGTGGCGTCTAAAAATCAAATTACAAACGATCCACGAGATTCACTCGAGCTGATAAACGCAGGATTATATCAGCAGCGTCGGCCACCCTCGGGGGTTCTTTCTTCGGCGACAGACACAACCCATGCGGATGATGTTTCACGCGCAAACAGTTTTGTTCTCGTCATCCGAGACTGCGATGTTGTGCAAGCATCGCGATAAAGAGCCGGCAGACGTGCCTGCTCCCTTTGATTGGATGTCGGGAGTGTGACCTTGCCGTCTGCGACTTCTCTGGAACGAAAATTAACCTTAGATTGGCACTGTGACAGTTTTAGAACGTATCTGCCACTGAAATTTGAATACTTCAAAGTCCGCCTAATGTTTCCGATAAATTCTTTTGTGTTCCTCTATAGGTATATTTAGAATATTTATTTACACCATGTGGTTTTTATTTACAGTAAGAAAATCGAAAGTTCGGAGTGAAAGCTTGACGTTCTTGCACAGTGTTTCGCAACCATTTTTTAGTCGCGATCCCATTTTATAATATTCAAATAACTTCCCTCCCCCCATTTAAGGTAAGGTAAATAAATCCTTCCTTTGATTTACGAAAAATCAGTGTTGCATTATTAATAAAATATGGCAATGTATATATGTATATTAAAATAAATAAGTGCTGAAAATCGTCAACTGAAAATAACCGTGGCGACTCCTCAGCGAAACATTTCGCGACCCGCAAGTTGGGAATCACTGTCCTAGCGTATATTGACACGGTTGTAGAGAAGATTAAAATTTTCTGGGGTCGTCTGCGACTCCACTCGGTCGTTTTAAGGTCGGTGACCATTTTGTCTGCTGACCTCCGATGACTTGTTCGATCTAGACGCTGTGGATGGAAAAGGGGGCAGGGTTCGTGCGCACTCACTCTTTCGTTCTTTTTTAACCGTCTTCGAAAAGAAAGAGGTTCTCAGTTCGAGGTGTTTGTATGTATGTTATACGTATTAACTTTGTGTGCGAATTTCTTCGTAACTACTGAACCGATTTTGGGGAAATTTATTGCATTTAGTTTGGCTTCGATCAACTTAGTCCATGGAGACAGAATTATCAAAATCGGTCAAGTAGTTTTCAAGTTACACAAAAAAAATAAGAAATCTGTTTCGTTATAATGCATTGTATGCGCGGGCAGGCAAAGGACGGAGTATCAGGCCTCTGAAAAACAGAGCGAGACAAAATATCAACGCGTCTGTCTCGTACCGTTTCTTGCTCGCTTTCAGTCCCTCTGACTCGCTCTCGTTTCATCTCGATCTCGCCATGGGCAAGAAAGGGACGAAAACGATCGCTCGGAATCGTGTCCCCTCTACGTTATAATACATATATCATATTTTTTATATTATAATATATATTATATACTATATAACTTAAATAATTAAAAAGTAAAAAATAAATAAAAAATTTTAAAATTAAAACCGACTTCAAAAAAATAAAAATGTATTTAATCTACGACTCTAAATTTTTTAAGTCGGCACCTGATTTACACAGTGCAAATGATGAGGCACCGACTTAAAAAAAATTATAGTTGTAGATTAAATAAGGAACAAAATTATTTTTTACTTTTGAGCGCATTTTTATTTTTTTTAAGTCGGTTTTAAGTTTTTCAATTATTACATATACAGTCCTCTTTTTCCCACTCTGCGCGACTTTCTGCCCCCCTTTACCACATTCGATTCTCTTCTTGTTTAACCTATTTAGGGATGGGAGTTTATTATTATTTATTCAAACGAGATTAGCCCTTAGTGTAAAAATTGTAGTTATAATTTTTATATGAGGCATTATTTCTATACAAATTATTTATGCACAGCAGTTTGAAAGGACGCTAGTGACTTATTAAAGAAATCTAATTCGGAACTACATTTGTTTGCTGGCTAGTTTAATCCAATTTTTTCTTTTTCAAATAAATTTTTTTTAATAATCGTACGACAGGTTATCGATTTACGAATTTAAATTGTATCAGTTCAAAAGGTAGTCTTTATTCATTTTCTTGGTTTCATTTGTAAATATATATTATACAATTAATATCAGCCTCCTAATTTGGACTCATTCTTCGTTTCTACGAATTAAAGAAGTTAAAAGAAACACATTTATTGTTAGTATCGAGAGTACAAATTAATGGCTATTCTTCTCATTCATTATTTCCATTTATGGGGCATTGGAAATTGTTTCCCGATGCATAATTGGAATAATTAATTCCCCAATATGGAAACGTTCGAATTATTCTGGAAAAGTACAGCTTGCCCAAGCATCTGTTGCACATCATGGCCGCGTATATCACCTCGTATCGACGTGTGGCGCGAAAATTACCACCTCGTTGATAATTACATTCTTCATTACACGGCTCGTTTGTTGTCGTCGTTCTGCGCTTCCGCTAGCGCCTCGCAGAATCACTAACACAATTTCTAGAAACTCTTTCGATATTTACCGAGTTAAATATTTAAATCGTTCATTAATCCAACAAATTTCAAAACATGTATTTTTGGTTCACGTGGTTCTCCACAAGAGAGAAGAAAATTGTTTAATTTCTGCTAACGTTATGTGCTTCCATTAATAATAACAACTGCAAATGCCAAAATTTGAATGAAACATTGCGTATATTGTGAGATGCATTATTTTTAGCTGAAGTTGGGTGAAATTGTATTGTAAATTTTACACCAAATATCTGATAATTAATTGTTAAGTGATTGCTTTATCAGTTACGAATCAAAATTCTTTTCTTTGTTGTTGAACACTTTATTTTACTCTTTTTAGTGCCTTTTTAAATTACGCAGTTTAGATACCTCGTTCTAAAATTTTTATACCGAAATTTACATTTGCAGAATTATTTCGACAGACGAATGTCGTACATCTTGGTTTTATTTAGCATTAGCATATTGACAGCAAATTGCTATTTTTTGTCTCCGTTTAAGATCGTCGAACTGAAGTTTACAATGGCATTGAAACTCTCCATATAAAAATTTGATGCAAGTATTTTGGTCTGTGTAAAAAATAATTTTATTCCCATAATATTTTATACATTATATTATCCACCGCAATATTTTGTAGTTTCACTAAAAATCGACCACGAAAAATACGATTCATGCAGAAGTTTGCCTATTTACGCCAGACTAATTAACGTTGCTGAAAATTCGGCTTAAACACTGATAGTTTCTGAATAATGCGATCGATAATTAATATGCAGAGCCATGAGGAAGTTTGAGGAAGCCCGTAAATATTGGAACATGTAAAAAATTGAACGCGACTTGAAGTACTTACCACATCAGAGTAAATTCTCTCTTTTTTATTTTTATTTTTGAATCTACAACTTGTGACGCATTGAAGTAGCGAGTTCAACAGATTGAATCTGAATAGTAAATATAAATATGCGCGTATCATCTCGTCCTCCCGGCGTACTTGAAAAAATTTCGATTTATATCTCGAGTATGAAACATTTTTCGATTTATATCTCGAGTATGAAATATTTTTCGATTTATATCTCGAGTAGGAAACATTTTTCTTGGTTTGAATATTTTAAACTTGCATACGTACTTTGAGAAGCGTTATAAAAACCTTAATTTTGTTTTAAAAAGCTATCTATTTAATTTAAACAAATCGGGACCATTTTTCCATGCGTGTGATTTATAAACAAGATGACTTATTTTTACACTTGTATTTTTCTATTCTTTTTTTCACTTGCATAATTTTGTGGAAGGAAATTTGCTTCTTTTATATTTGCATATTCATTTTCTTGCATCGGGCATGGGCTTCAGATTTGCCTCGAGTTGTTTTTTTTTTTTTAGAAAAACACTCACGTAAAGAAAAATAACAGACTCTGTTAAAATGTATAAAAATAACCTTAACTCCTTCTCGCCAGAAAGATGAGAAGTAAAAGGAATTTTCTATCAAATTTTCTAAGGCTAATTTGTTCCTTAATCTTCTCTAAAAAGCCAAAAGTAGGTAAAAAACTACTACACAAAAATAAAAAAAATTCTCCGCAACCAAATAATACATCTAAATGTAATGAAACTATTAGGTCGGTGCAAAAGTTCGTTCGCTCAGCGTCAGCTGATATTACGTATACGGAAATGTCTTTTTTTTACTATACCTATTTGTACCATTACCAGAAAAGTGGCGAAAGGTCATAGACAGCCGAAGAAAATACTTCAATTAAAAAAAAACTAGTAATATATTTTCACTTTAACAAAAACTTCGGTTCATCAAAGTGAACGAACTTTTCAACCCACCTGATATAAATAAATACCAAACAAACCATCAGTCCAAGCACTTTGCATCAATCCTTTAAGTAGAAAATAAAACTTTTTGTTTTTTTGTTCTAAGTCAAACGGTATAGCCGTGAGATTGAACACCGTGAAAAACGTCGCTCCTCAAGATCTTGCGTATCACTGCTCAACCGCCGCCATTTTGAAGAAAAAAAAAACGATTTTTTTCCGGCGAGAATAGTACAATAACAGGCTTCATATTGAATTTTCTGTTTATTTCATTATCTTCCTAAAAAAAATGCCGAAAATGACTGCAATTTTGCTCCGTTCAAGGTGGCCTAACCCCTTAAGAACCTGGTTTAGGGCGCTGAGGAACGGTGATCCTTAAGAATTATTTTCTCAACAAATATAAAGCGAATCTTTCCAAAACTTTAAGATTATTCTACTCTATATTCAGGCAACGATGATGTTTTTTTAAGCATAATTCATTAAACCAGGTTCCCCGCTTAACCCTACAGTGCACACGCGAACAGTTCTCATGATATCGAAACAGATTCAGGTAACTATGCCCCGTAGTGTCAAAGAGATATTTGTTCAGTATTTCATTGTGTTATAAATATTTTTCTCAACAAAGATTAAGTGCAATAGGTTACGTGCAGTCTGAAAATATTTTTTTTGTCGAAATATCCTAGAGATGGGCCTGAGAGTCCCAACGTGTGCAATGGTATAATTTTAATTTACGTGTGCACTGTAGGATGAAACCTCGATTATCTCCTGGAACGCAGCCACAGTGACCCGTTTTTTCCGCCTGCAATTTAGCTGTTACCCGGGTGATGCTCCACCAGCCTCGCCTACATCAAAGAGAAAGTGTTACGAAACACATCCGCCAAACAAAAAGTGTATGGAAAACGCATTCCCGAGCAAGCACCCAGCTCATCCCCCGGCCGTGTCGCCTCTAGCGCACGCAACTGCCGCGCCGCCGTGATTCACGAATACCTCGGGCGCGATTAAATTTAGCCATAATCACGGACGCTCGATAAGCGATCGACAGGGACGTGACGTCGCGATTACACGGAATTAACGTCCGCGAAAGGCCGCCGTTTATAATTAACTCGATCGATGCACGTGTAGACATTAGTTAGCGGCGGAGCTGCGTGGCCGAAAAGGGAGCAAAGAAGCGCGGAGGGGCGCCCGGTAATCTGTTAATTAACGACGTCGACTCTCTCCAGGGCGAGTCGATAACGCCGGGGACTTCTCGGGCGAGCAGAGGCGACCGCCGCAGTTTTCGCGCACCGTGAAATTCGCGTGGCCATCTCGGAACCTGTTGAACGGGTTCCTTATTTTTAACTGGCTCCACTTGTCTCGTTTTAATAGCACCCAGGGAGACGGGCAAGCCCCTCTGCCCAGCCCCCCTCGTCTTTTTCAGCTCGCGCGTCTGAATGCGTGGTTTATGAATCGGGGAACGTGTGATTAAGTGGCGACCAGCCTCTTGGAACGTCAAAGTTGTGGCTCGAGGTGGTCGTTAGTGGAAGCTTGGGAAGATGGAAGGTTGCGAGGTGATTGGGTGCTCTTTGTGTGGATGGGAAATGAATTTAACAGGCTGCAGCTGTATAAACTTAATCGTTAGTGGGAAACACCCTGGCTGGCGTCGACGTGCTTTCGCGCCGGTATTTCTTGCAATTTATTGGAAGTACTGAACAGGTACTTCGCTTCCTGCGATTTGGCGATTTGTACAAAACTTTCTCGACAGAGGTGTATTTTGGGAAGGTTTGACCGACTAAGGGGCATTTACAAAACTTTGGGCCTAATGAATAAAGTGTAAGCAATTGCTTTTTCTTAATATTTTACTAAGAATTGTTTAAATTCATATGGATAAAAACACAAGAAATTGTTTTATCTGGTAGGAATCCATAAACTGGCAAGGAATCGCTTTTCCTTAATTTTTTAAAGAATTACTTACAATCGAATGAATAAAAGAAGCAATTGCTTTCGCTAAATAAGCAATTCCTTAAGAATTTTTAAGACTGCTGTACCCCTGCTAATATTTGCTTAAAGGACCAATTATTTCATCTGTATGTATTACAGAGAAAGCGTATGAATAAATAGTACATGAAGTTCTTTAAACGATAATTAAATGCAGCCGATTCTTTTCACTTCTGCTTTCAAGTTACTAATTTTTTTGGCAACTGGATTTTTTTTATCGAAATACTAAATACATTTTCCATAATGCTCTGTAACGGTTTGTAATGCAATTTCGTTTTCTTTTTTTATTTGAGGTAATTGGGCAGAATTGTTATTCATATGAAAATAAGTAATTCCTTTTTTGTTTAAGTAACTGCTTTTTAAGCAATTGATTTTGTTAATAAGGAATTTCTTAGTTTTTATTCATCAGGCCCCTTGTGTCACTTAAGGGGACTAGGCAGTCGAATAATCAATTATTATTGCATTTTTCGAAAGTACATTCTTTTCTGAATAAAATGCCCTTTGCTTTTTATTAAAATTCGGAAAATTGTTGATATGGCAGCTAAAAAGGTCAAGCGGTAACGCAATAGCGTCAACTTTGCCCAGAAACTTTAAACGCGTTTTTCTCGATTTTTTTTTCCTCTTGAAGAAATAAAGATGTATATAAAACATGTGCCATTTCCCGCGCAATCTATTGTAATTATATGGTCCGTAAAAATTCGAAATTTTCATCAAAAAATTAAAATGTCGCGGATTTTTAGTAACCCACAAACACGACCGAATTTTTCTTTAAATAATCACCGTTTTTTGGGTACCTATTTAACAATTCTGGTTTAATTTGAGTTTTTATTGGTTGCATGGGAAACTACGGATATATAAACAAGAATTATGCCTTGAATTTGGATTACGTCACTTTTTAAGACCAATATTACAGAAAAACCACAGAAGAACATTAAAATGTTTAACAGTCAGCAAAGCTATTTTTAAAGCACGTGTATATTTCATACCAACTTTTCTTTTTAATCTCTATAATAGAGAATAATAAACATTGGGTAAAAAGATACATCTGGATTTGCTTCCATTTTTTTTTACAAATACATTAAAAGAAAGTGTTTCTCTCACGGAAAACAACTGCCTATTAACCTTTAGAGCCCTTAACCTTTAGAGGGCCGTGGTATATATGCATACATTTTAAGTAAATACAATTTACAATTTCAATGGAAGAATCCCGTCCCTCTAAAGGTTAAGGGAGACTGTGAAAATAAGGCAAATTTTGTGAATTTTGTTAAAAGAAAAGTATTGAGTATCATAATTCCACACATTGTGCGTTTATTAATTGACATTCGAAGAATGTGCTGAAATTTTCGTATGCAATAATAATAAGTTTGTTCAAAGTTACAGTGGGATTTGAAAAATAAATTTTTTGATAGCGACCATGATTCTGGCTATCGTAGTCATCTGGAACAAGAAACGCAAAATTTTTGTTAATCTATTTGAGTGTAGTTATCGCATGAACTAGAATGGATAAAAAATATTGAAAAAACAAAGATGGTAGCATTTGAAATGAAAGTTTTCGGAAAAGAATTTGCTAATTTTCTGTGTTACAAAACTCGAATTTTGCAAGTACATAATGATTTCATTTTAGTTCATTCTAGTCCTACCATTGTGACTTCTGACAATATTAGTATTGCACCAAAAAATTGGCTCGTTCTTTGAATATCAATTAATAAATGTACAAAGTATGGAATTATAATAGTCAATACTTTTCTTTTAAAAAATTCTCCAAAATTGGGGGCTACTACAGTGAGACCCCTTAAACTGTTAATATAGGTATACACTGATCCTGTGATTTTTACCCTAGCCACGATTGCCCCGGAAAATGTTTTTTGAGGAAATTTGTTTTGACTAAACAATTTTCTGATTTCAGGTAAGCAGCCCCCTTGAGATATGGATATTTAAGGCACTGCGGGCTGAACCACGTCGTCTGGTAAATATAAACACGAATTTGGGGTAGTCGCAAATATTTTCCCTCATTAGGTTTCTAATTTAATAATTTGCTGTTAAACTTTGGTGCGATACGTCGCGGAACATTTTGCTCGAGAGGCTGCACGGTGGGCCGGTCATGTTTGAGTGTATCGGCGCAGGTTTTATGTGAAGAACAGGACGAGTGCTCCACCCCTGGCTGGATGAAAAAGATATTCGATGCCAGACGGGTGGACGACCAGTGTCACTGACCTTGCTTAACGATCGACGATGTCTGTGGTGCCCCCGTCAAGTTCGATCCCAGAGGGGAGGACCTAATGCTGTTAGCAGTTGAATTTGGGGAGAGATAATTGCGTTTCAGAGCATAATGCACGGCGAAACAAGTACCCTGTAGCTTGCTCGTCGATGAAAACCCTGGCAAATATCGATTGCAATGGGCAACAGTAACCTGATGATCATTTAGTGATAGAGGAATCGCATTTTCGTGACTTTGCACTCGTGTGTATAATTAAAGATGGCAGAACATCGATGCATTAAGGGAAAGAATCGTTTAAAATTGTATATTTCACTTCACCATTTGAATACTCAGATTTGTCCGATGTCACTTCGATATCTATTTAGTTATCTGTATTTATAGCGGGTTATCTGTGGTTATCCGGGTTTATAGCTTCTGGATATTTTTGGTATCATGTTTTGCTGTTAGGTGAATAAGCTTGAACAGTATCGAAGGAATCGGCAAGTCTTACAGTAAGAACTTTGTTCTATGATTTCTCTTGTACCCCTCGAAATTATCTTTTAATTATAGGAATCTAACCCCAGACACACAATCAAAAAAACCCACACTAACCCCGCGAAATTATCTTTTAGATATAGGGTTTTGACCCGTTGATGTCAAATAAAATAAATAAATAAATAGTAATAATAATAATAACAATAATAATAATAACAAGGATTTATTACACGTATACGATTTATTACTCGAAAGAAAACACTATGAAATCCAAAGACAAAATTCGCTATAATATATAATATCAAAGAAACTTGAATTACAAACATTAAAAATATTTCTGTTCAAAATTCGACCCAGCACTCTGATTACAAAAGAGGTTTACCCTCGCCTACCTAATCTCCATATATAAACCAGAAAGTTTATATGTTTGTGCTTGTCTGTCGCCTAAAAACTTCCGAACAGTAAATTCTTGGATCACGAAATAGGTATGCCTCAGCTGATTATGTCTGGCTAATCCAGATGAATGTGACTACTTTCGCAAAAAAATTTTAAATAATTTTTTTGTAAAATCGAAATTAAATTTCTGGCGAAGCCGAGTAATGAAGCTAGCAACTACTAACTTCGAGGTAGATGAAAAGTGTTGATTCCTACAGTTGTTAATTAATCAGCCAAAACCCCACGAAGCCCTCAAACTTGTAACAAATTCATCCCCTCCCCTTGCTTCCTCACCCCCCCCCCCCGACTACCCTAACATCAACAATTCCCTTATCCAAACAATTCCGTCACCATAGTGCTTCCCTGTCCAAACGTTCAGCTATTCCTCCACCTGAACTTTCATCCAATATTAATCCCCCTCTAAAAGGGTGTGGTCAACATAATCCACACCCCCTCTCGAGAGCGTCATCTCGAGAAGCATCCCAGCCTCGTATCCTCGGCTGGCACAGTACATAAATATTTGCCTGTGGTAACTTTTAGAAAAAAGATTCGTTTCGCCTCGGGTCACGTAGTGCCAGAGAAAGTTTTAATTCTCCTCGTTATTTATCACCCCCTCCACCCCCATGCGTTTCCTCGAAATCTCCCTACGTCCACAGCCGTTCATTCTGGGGCAGGCCACCCTGGGGGGCTATTCCTGCCCCTCCTTTTCGCAACGGTTCTTACCATTATCGACGGTGATCCTTGGTTCGAGGTTGCCCCTTATCATCGCTCGCCGAATAACCCAGTGTCCTACTTGCGGTATCGATTTTACGAGCACCTGAGACCACACGGTGCCGTGACTTCTTTCCTTGTAACACTGTTACGAGTGGGCTGGTGACGCGCGGCGAATAGAATTTCGCTATTGTTCACAGTCTATACAGCTGTGTATATGAATTTCTGAAGTGTTGGGGAATTAGGTAGACATCTACCCAGTCATTGGATAGGTTTCGTTTATGGGGGTTGGTTCATGAGAATTATAATAATTATTTATGAAATTAGGGGTTTATTTGGAATTCGGTAGGAAAGGTGACGAGTGAAGCTGTGGAGAGATTTTTTAATTTATTATTTTATTGCAATGGTGATGGAAATTTTCTTTTTAGATTCCATTTTGAAGAGAAAATTTCTCCGGTATTAAAAGTATGTTCCCTAGTAGCATTTCTGGTTGGTCCACAGTATCCCCCAGTTGGGAATTAGTTGGCCATTATAATGCCAACAATAAATGCTACGGGGGGGGTTCTGTCCAATGGTCAATTTTATCTAGTTTTATTATTTCATCGGGCTTTTTCTTTTCATTTAATTCCAGTAGCGACAGGTCTCAAAAGAGAACACTTCACTCGTTATACTTGAGAACTGTTGTAAAGTCAATTGACCTGGAATGCCTATATGGCTACCAAGAATTATAAGCTGCAGTGGAATTTGATAAGTGAATCGTAATCATATTCATTAAAAAGTCCATCAATAAACGTTTCAACTCTATTTAGGGGTCGTCCTTAAATTACGTAAGGCTTTTTGAGGTGAGGGGGTCGCGAATTTCTTACCGGGGGGTAACGTCTTGCGTAATATTTCTTAACCTAATTTTTAATGTTCCAGAAAAAGTAATTTTAGCTTAAATTTAATAAGTAATAAAATACAATGTAGAAAATATTACGTAAAGACGGGGGGGGGGGGGGGAGTGGAATATAAAGTCTTACGAATTCTTATATTGAGGATGCGACGGGTTAAGAAATCGCCAAAATCACCCTACCTAACTTAATTTAAGGGGTGCCCTATTTAGGACGCTAGGAATAAGGTGATTCTTGGGAATTTTTTTCTAAGAAACTGTTAAGCGAATCGTTTCCAAACTTTCGGGGTATTTTAGTTCACATTCAAGCAATAAAAATTAATTTTTACGTTACAAAGTGCTCGGTAGAAATGAAGATATATGAACACGTTCGTTAGGACTCGCGCGCCGGAGTTGCAAATTCGCGATTGTAATGGTGGCTCCATTTCTTCCCTGAAATAAAAAACCAAGGATTTTCTTATTTCTAGTATAATTACATTGTCGATGAACCTAAGACATTGATAAATAAATTTAATTGAACAAGTCTTTTTTCTATAAATAGTACGAAATATCTTGGGGCAGAATCGTAACTTTTTCTTTTATGCTCCACAAATGTGCCAACATTTAACTTTTTTTTCGTTTGTCAGATTCATCGACAATATTATTATCCTAGAAATAATAAAATCCTTGGTTTTTTTAGTCTACCTGCATGCGCGCAGAAACGGTTTATGGCGCGTTCGACCTTTTCAGCTGTAAAATCCTTAATTTTGCGAATTTTAACATAAACCAAACGGCATTTTACTCGAGTAGGCTGGTATTTCCGAAAAATGTAACAAAAAAAATCGAGTTTCTGACTGCCTAAAGGGGAGGTCCCCTTAAGGGTCCCTTAGGAACTTGAAAATTATATTTCCACATATCTTCAAAAACTCCTTAATCAAATTGACCCTTATGCAATTGCAAAGGAAATAAACATGCAAATCTATCCACCACTAACTCTTCAACTCCACTTTATGTAAATCTCTCAGTTTCAGGACTTGAGAACAAAATTACTATTTACCTTATCAATTTCCCCCGCCATTTATTTAACGAAGTTGATCAACTCGGCTTCTCAGAAGTGCAATTAATTATTGTCGAATGCACTGATTTTACTTATAATTCCAAAACGAAGGGTCAAAAATGCTGTCGCTATAAAAGTCTATATTCAGTCCTCGTGCAACTTGGTGCAAACGTGCAACTGCGTGAGGAAGCACGCAGTGTCGGCGTGGCTGGAGTTCCGTCGGCAAAAGTGATCCAAAGCGTTTTGTCGGTGAAGGAAAACGAGCTTCGGGGGTGGGAAACAAGGGACATTGTTTCACGGATACCTACGCGTTTCAACCGATGACGCACAACAAAGCGTCGCGACAAATCGGATTCTACCGCCGGCGCTACAGTTACCAGCGTCGCTGTGGGCATTAGGGTGGGTACGCACGCCCTGTTAAATCGTATGAATAGCTCACGTAACAGGGGTGGATTATTCCGCGAAAGCTGCGTTTAACACTAACTTCGCCGTGTTTTAAATTGCACGCGCTGCGGCCAGCAATTTAATTTTCTTCTTCACGCAGATATTGCAAGGCTTTTACAGAAAATTTCGTGGAAATGTTTGCAATTTGACGTAAAAATGTGCTGGAGTTTTTGCAATTTTAAATAAAATTTCCCCGGAATGTTTGTAATTTTACGTAAAATGTTTCTGGGATTTTTGTAATTATCAATAAAATTTCGAATTTTTTTTTACAATTTTTCATAAAATTCCGGTGGAACGTTTTGTGATTATTAACAGTTTGTTCCACACTCGATATTCACGAAGTATGCAGTGTTACTTTTTATTTTGTGGAGTTCTTCATTTATCGAGGGATTGTATTATCTGGGGATTTTAGTTGAGGAAATCTTTTTATGCATTAAAAATACGAACGTTTCATTTCTTAAGGTATAGCATCATTCTGTAGCTAGGACGGCTGGTTGCCTGTATTTCTAAGCTACTAAACACTGCAGACAGGTAGCCAGCTAATCCTTGAATAATTGCGCAGTGTAAAAGGAGCGGGGGAAAATGGACCCAGGTTCCCATAATCCTATTAACGCGACCAACTTTTATGAATGTTACCCTTAAAAGTAACCGACTCCTCCCAAAATTATAAAACAAGGCAATGAATACTTCTTTCAAACGCTGACTTGATTTAGAAATCAAATAACATTCTTCAAAATCATACCTGAAAATTGGTAAATTAGATACGTCCATTCAAATTCATTTGGGATCAGGAACTCCCATAAGAGTAAGCCCGGTATAAGAAACCTCGGAGGGTCAGCGTTGGTGAAGTTGGTTAGGCGGCTGACCAGTACGCAGAGGACCCGCAGGATCGTGGGTTCAAATCCCATCACCCGAAGATATATTTTTCTGTGACTTCCGAAACACAGGAATTACCAAGCCTATTCCTACATTCAGAATCCTAAATTAGAAGAGTACAATCTGACAAAATTATATGTACCTCGAAATCGTTATCCACCAACCAAATCGCATGCCTTCATCAAAATAAAATTCATATCCCCCAATTTACTATTTAATTTTCAACAAACAAAATATCTCCTCTCACCCCCAACAGTCAATCTCAAACTTCAAAAACCTCAACTTCCATCAAAAGAAACAACTATCACCTTTCTCAAAACCAAAACTACACTATAAACTCCTCCCCCTCTTCTAAGATTCTCTAAATTAAACAGAAGAAACACCGCCATTCTCCTTGGAATTGACTCTCAAAAGTATCACAGAACTGCCTGCCAGCCTTCCCAGATTCTTCCCTCCTCAAATCCCAAATGGTCGACCTCGCTCGCCTGGAGAATATCGCTGGCACGTGGAAGTCAACGAGGGGGGTCCACACCACTGTGAACACGGCCTAATGGCCGCGGTTCGTCGCCCTGCGCTTCGTTCAATCCACCCCCCCCCCCCCCCCCCGGTTGTCGTCTGGAAGAGTTCGGAATGGCAGCGTGCTCGAAAACGCTAGAGGTCGAGAGGGAGACGGTGGGCGAAAAAGTGGGGGTGGTGGCCGAACTTCACCCCCCCCCCCCCCCCGTCGAATCGAACGTCCACCCACTAGACGCGCTGGTGCTAGCCAGGGTGGGGTGGACGCACACCCCGCCACTCTGTGACGTCGCGAGCCACGGTGACGTCATCGTTTTCACGTCACGGTTCCACACACCCACACCCACCCTCGTAACTATGGATTCCTCGTGACGTCATGCGAGCCCACACAACCCCCAGCTACGATCCAGAGGATTCCGCTTCGTGATACTGCGCGGCTCCTTTGATCCTTTTCAATCCTGAAACCATTTAAAGGTGGATTGAGTTTTCAGCTTCGTTTCCTTTCTTGGTTGGGGAGGGGGCGAGGATTGGAGGCTGCAACAAAGGGCTGAACTTTGTGACTTTCCGTGGGACGTTTGGGTTTTACTTGGGAGTCTTGTGTAGTGTAATGATGGGATCGACTTTGGTGTGGGATTGTTCTTGAAGGTTTTAATTTGGGATTCATTGAGCATGGAGATGATTCTTTTTTTGGTAAGGTAGATGAGTGAGGGGAAGAGCAGAGGACCTTTAGTTGGTTTAAGGATATTCTAGGGTTAATTGATATTTTTTAAAGGGATTTGTTTATCATTTTTGCAATTGATCTTCATTATTGCTTCCAATCTTTACTTAGAATTTTTTTAAAAAAGTAATTGCAATCATCTGTATTGAATCTTCGTTAACTACTTATCTAGGGGGCTATTTTATGGGTTTCAAAATTTCTCGCCCAGGAAAAACCGTCATACAGAGAAGCTTCTGACTTCGCTGCCTCTGGAACTGTTTTCACACATCGACTGGCTTCTCTAATCCCACCCAAAGAACTATTTATAAATCTCCGATACAGGGTAAAACCCGACACAGTCCAACGATTTAGTTGGCCCGCCTAAGGTCTCTCTGCACGCGGGTTAAATCCCGTCCTTCGATGAAAATTCGAAGGGTCGCTTTTGACTAGAATCTCCTCAAGGACGTTAGTTTCGGCTTGGCAGGGCAGGTGCTGAAGGTGAACCGCTTAATTTAATCATTAGTAACCTCTACTAATAAGTAAATTGCATAGTGCCGTTATTACTCAACATCAACGATTATTGATAGTTAAAATAGCAACGTATTCCTCCGCCAATGCAAATCCTAAAAGTAGTCCGATTTGTGGCGTGTTTGGACTCATTTTCATCGGAAGAACCTCGCTAATCATTTTGTGCCATCTTCATAAAAATAGGATGAAAATTGTGGAACGTTAATTTCTTACTTCCCTTTTCAATCTCTTATGAGGCCAACTCTTGGAATCGAAACACTACCATGCTCGCGATAATTTGAACGCGAGGATTTAATTTAATCGATAACAGCTCAGGCAACACGTGCGCAAAAATTTCGAACCTGACCTATGCGTGCTACCCACATAGACCTACTAGCAAGTGTACCTCAGGCTTGCGCGATACAGCGACCCACGCAGAACTGTGCAATAGTATGCAATAGCGTGCAATCTGGAAAGGGTCAGCCGTTCGTGGATATCGTGCGTTGGCAACGGTATCGTGACTCACCAGCGACTTTCTTCGAAGATCAGGACGAAGTGCGCCGAGAGCGCGCGCTAATAGTGGGTGGCGACGTGAGGCGTCTACTTGGGGGACGGTGCTCGTCCGGTCAGCGCGATAACTGTCCCTGGATCTCACGATTTATGAATGAGGATAATCGATGGGGGCCCTGCTGGCGTGTTTCTTATCTTAGGAAGTTGCAACACTTGGGATTTATCTACCCTTCGTTGCAACATTGCGTTCGATATGTCGCTTGTGAGGGATGATCGTGGTGACTAGCGGAGCACTGTTGCGCGAGATGGATCGCAGTAGGAATTTTAAAGAGTGACGGGAGATGAGTGGATTCTGATTGAGAAAAAATAGCGGGAGGATGACGATGGGGGATTCTGAATGTGAGATCATGCGTGATATAAAGTTACTCATAGAAGCATCCGTAGACACTATATATGTAACATATTTTATTTTACATATTAAATCGACTTCAGTGCAGTGCCGTCTTATCCTTTTCGGGGGCCCTGAGGCGAGCTGCATGTGTGACCCTCCAAATTATTCTAAATTAAATAAAATAAAAAATACCGCGCTAACACGCGAAGTCAATAAGTATTAAAACAATTAAATAAATTAGATTAAATGTGGGGCCCATTCCACGAAAAAAGGCCCTCATTTTAAAATCTATATTTTGGTGTGCTTATTCGTTATTTTCTTTCCGTCACAATTGGAGGACCCATTTCTATTTTTTTCTAGCTTTTACAACTCTATTTTTTTTTTTTTTTCGGGGGCTCCCTGAACTCCGGGGCCCTGAAGCGACTGCCTCTTTCGCCTTCAGGTTAAGACGGCACTGCTGTAAAGTAAGAATTCGCAATTCATATTAATGTAAACCTTGATTAATATACTTTTGCTGTGGGCGCATTTCATTGAAAAATAGTACGGTTTATTTAATAAAGTATTATTATCCGTGGAAGTAGCAAAAATCGCGCAATAAAATATTTACACATAATTTATGCAAGCGTAATTACGATAAGTTAATACGAATGTACTTTACGACTAATCGAAATTCTAAGAGTAGTCCGATTTATGTCGTGTTTGGACTCATTTTCATTGGAAGAACCTCACCAATCAGTTCGTACAATTTTCATAAAGATAGAATCAAATTTCTTCTAATATTCCTACGATTTTATTACAAACTTTAAGCTACTATGCATAGATTAAACTACTTTTCTGTGAAATTTGGGTTTAGCTTGTTCCATTTTTCTAGCGAAATCTCTTTGAGAATTTCTCCGGTAGGTGGTACTAGCTAAAAATATATTAATCAAGGTTTGCACCAATGTAAATTATAAAGAGCAATTCTGAATTTAACATTACTTAAATAAGTAGAATATGTTATACACGTGTTGTACTTTTTTTAAAAAAAATTTTGTTATGAAGGTTGATAGTGGCAGGTGTTACAGACTTGCATCTTGAGCCAGTCTTCCGTGAAATATATTGTAACAGGATTGTTGTCTGTTGAAATATTGAAGATGGCACCATTATGATGTAGCTTGCAATAGAAGTGTCTCATCTGCGAAATATTATGCTAGTAGTGTAACTCGGAATGGTAACTTTGTTGTGAATTATAATAATGATATAGGATTCTGCATTTCCAGCTGAGTAGTGGGTGGAGGATGTGTTTGAAATCTTTGAATGACGATTGCAAATATGACATTTGGTCGTGAACATTAATAATAGTGGAGATTCATAAATGTACCTACTAAAATCATAAATCTTGACATTTAGTAGGTTGGACTATTATAATTTCCTCAGAATTTCGAATTGATGTATCTTATCATTTTGAATGATACTGAAGTTTAAAATCTTGGTTTTCTACCATGACTGATAATAGTTGAGTGATGATACCTATCGTAAGTGGCACACAGCTCTAAAGGGGTTGGCCACGTCATTTTCGGCATTATTTTTAGGAAGATAATGAAATAAACAGAAAATTCAATGTGAAGCCTGTTATTGTACAACTCTTGCCGGAGAAAATCGTATTTTTTTTCCTACAAAATGGCGACGCTAGAGCCGTGATACGCAAGATCTTGAGAAACGACATTTTCCACGGTGTTTAATCTCACGGCTATACCGTTTGATTTAGAACAAAAAACCAAAAAGTTTTATTTTCTACATGCCTAAAACTAAAGAAGTACATGTGGGTTTTGCGATATCTTGAACATATTCTTTACAATTGACACTTTTATAAAAAAAAATGCACTTTTTCTCAGCATATTCACCATTCCCAGACAAATGGATGTTTATGGATTTCCATACGTAGTTCTCTAGTTTTAGGCATGTAGAAAATAAAACTTTTTGGTTTTTTGTTCTAAATCAAACGGTGTAACCCTGAGACTGAAAACCGTGGAAAACGTCGCTCCTCAAAATCTTGCGTATCACGGGTCTACCGCCGCCATTTTGTAAGAAAAAAAATACAATTTTTTTCCGGCCAGAGTTGTACAATAACAGGCTTCATATTGAATTTTCCGTTTACTTCATTATCTTCCTAAAAAAAAAAATACCGAAAATGACTGCAATTTTGCTCCAACCAAGGAGGCCTAACCCCTTAATGTATTTTACTTTAAAGCACTTATAGAAATTATACTTCTTACTTAATTGAATATATAATATACAGGGTGTTTGTAAAAAGTAGAAACTACATTTGCCTACGTGTATCGATTTATGAGAAGAAGAAGTGTTATCGTGAGACACACTGTGGCCTTGAACCAGTGCCATACTGCTGCGGTACACTTGTTGAAATTTCAAGGTCACCAAGCCCAGTCGGTTGAGAAGACTGTTCATTTCTTTGTGAGATTGTGCGGTGCCCAGTAGATGGCTTGCAATTTCGTGAAACTAGCCAACATTGCATGTATTCTGCCACTTCCTACGCTGGGCAACTAAAGTATCTACGAACCAATCGAATCCTTCCTAATATACATCTGCTTTTATTTTTGTAGTTACGTATGTTGTACACTGTCTCTAAATATAAAGTGGATGATAGAAGTACGGAGTACCAGACATTAGTATATCATTGACTCTATTAAGTTGAGTAGCATAGCAGTTCCTAGTAGTATAAGTGCATCGTGAGTAAAATTGAGTGTGCTCTATTTTTTATTTCTGGGAGACTGGAGTACTAGTGGTATTGGGAACATTAAAATATAATTTATGGAGTACTACGGGTACTAGAATATTTGACGCAATGTGAGTGAGTCATATTGATTTATTAAAGTATTTGGAAAGTTTAGGATTCTTGAAGCACTTGTAGCACTGAATATACTGCCCTCTTTAGTTAAAATGTCCTATCTAGCATTTTGAAACAACCGAGAAAACTGAAGTTTTATGATTTACTTTGTACCGTCCTTATTTTCCTTCATTCAAATTAAAACATGTCATTATTTCGTAACAGCCTAATATAATATTTGTAATAGGTGTACCGGTAGGTATTATATTATTAATGTACCAATTAATTAATTGTTTTAGATAGGATATTTTAACCATTTGGAAAGAAGTTAGGTTAAATACATTAAATTGTTTATAAATCTTTACGAAGCACGTAGAGTTTTCTAACTTTACTTAAAAGGTAAAAGACGTGTGGAACTTCAAATATCTCATCATATCTGTAAAAAAAAAAATGAAGAAATGCTAGATAGGACAATTTAACTAAGGAGGGCAGTATACTGGAACACTTAGAGTACTGGAATACTAGTGGTAAGAGCGATAGTTGAATACTAAGAATACGATGGATATTTGAGTATTAGTAGTACCAAAAAGTATTTGGAATAGTTGGAGTGGTACTTGTAATATGATACTCAGCGTGCTGTGAGTACTTGAAGTACTAAAGTATTTGGGATGCTTAGAATTCTTGAAGTACTTGGAGTACCGAAGACTCTGGAACACCTAGAGTTCTGGAATACTAGTGGTAAGAGTAATATGTGAATAGGTACTATATAGGAATACAATGGAGATTTGAATATTAGTAGTACCAAAGTATTTGGAATAGTTGAAGTACTTCGAGTACAAGATTACTTGAATACTGTGACCATGTACTTGAAGCAGGTACTAAACTATCTAGAGTGCATAGAATTCTTGAAGTACTTAGACTACTAATTATACTACAGCACCTAGACTCTAGGTCCTGGAGTATTGAAATGCTATAGATAATTAGGATGCTGGAACACAGTTTAAAATCCTAGGTACTAGGAATATTAAAACTAAGCTCCAGCTGATTAAAAATTATTTAATAAACACTCAACAATACAGAAAATTTGGCAAATAATCAATTCGTCAACTCAAAGAACGATGACGCAAATAGGAAAATGAGAATTCACTGTCGTTAGTGCAAGCGTAAGCGGTATTCCAAAAAATCCTTCCATCACGGCGATACAGAAGTGGAATTTCATGGCGTGCCTTAAACAACAAGTCGACCAGGACTATCGTCCCTCCATCTTGTCGCGTGGTTTTCTCATTTATGGTAACCTACAGTTGCTCGACAGCGAGGGAAATCGATCTCTAAATCAACATTCTCCGCTGTGACTCCACCTTGGCCGATATATCGGCCACTGTTACGAAACAGCAACCATCATAACTAGTGAGAACGTTTCAAGTGCACATGAGAAACTTCGAGCTTGCGTGGCATTGATTCATAGTCTCGCCGAGGTGGCCGTGCCGACCAGTTCGTGCAATTAATATTTTCTGATCAGCCACGCTCCCACTGGTCGCTGAGATGCAGTTCCTCCGCCTACACGCACCTGTAGGTGTCTCAAATCTAACATTCGCACGAGCAAGTGGTTCTGGTAGCACAGCAGTAAGGGCAACGAAGAATTCTGTATTTGCAATTCTTTGTTGGTCTTTCCGATTAATACTGCAGGATCTTGTCATCCATCGTGAAATTTGGATTCAGCATTTTTTATTTTTCTATCAAGCATAGGATTCGTCGGTTTCTTAACACCGGGTTTAAATGCCGTTTTTGGGATAAATTTGTAAAATTTGAAAAACCGGGTTTCAAATGTAAAAACCTGTTTTATAAAAAATTTATTTTTGATGCTGGAATTAATACGTAAAAATTAATTAATTATTTAAGTAAAAACGTTAACCATTTGAGTGGAAATCTCCTCGGGCACAAGCATATTGTAGTAAAAATATATTGTAAAATGTTTGCTGAAGAAAAATACCAAATGAAATAAAGATTTATAATTTATATTTTGTACGGATTTTAGGTATTTTAATTTTCTTCTTATTTATTTGGTTTTGTATAGATAGAGTATATTTTATTTTGTTACATTTTTGAAGTTCCATAAATATTAAATGAACTGAAAAATTGTACGAATTTTAGTTATTTTAATTTTTTCTTACATATTTGGTTGTGTATATCTAGATGGAGCATATTTTATTTTTGTAATTCCATAAATATTAAAAGAAACTGATTTTTTTTTAATAAGTTTAATATATTTTGCTGTTTTAATTATATTTATTTTGTATAAAAATTCTAAAATTGGTTTTTGTGGAACACTGGAATTCGAAAATAGGTTTTTTCAAAGGTCAGTTTTTGTATAAACCCTAATCAGGCATATCAAGGATTCGTTTTTCATACCCGCCAGTTTCACTCCAGTTTCGTTACAAATTAAATGTAATTACGGGGTAAAGTTATCTTCGGCGGTTCGTTGAGTTAAAAAATACGGAGTCATGGGTGCTAAAGGTCTTCAAGGGAGAGAGAATGCTGCACAGGGAAGTGGATAAAAGTGGGGAAAATTTTAAAGGAGTTTGTGTTGGACTGCGTCATCTTAAGAGATGGTTACAGTAAACCTTACTCTTTCTAGATTCCCCAGTAAAGTAAAACTCATCTCATTACGTCCTTTCTAATTGCATCAACCGAAGTCCTTGAGATCCTTGAAATGCAATGTCCTTTCAGTACTCCACATTCCCCAACACAAATCCATTTACAGATTAAAGGAAACAACCCACAGAAAACACACTTCTTTTACAGACACTAGTAGTTTCTTCAAGTCTTCCTTAAATGGGGGACCCAATCGACCTATCGAAAAATCCAGTTTTTTAATTAAATCTTCTAAGAATGTTTCCCTGAACTGCTAGCATGAAATCTCTTAAAATACCTGAGCTAGAAAAATTCGAAAAGCGTTTTTCTTAAAACTGCATTTTCATATCTGGCTGACAAGAAATCTCGAAAACGAATGTTCCAATTGGCTCCACACTTTGTACAATTATTCACCGTACCACTAGTTCTCGTTCAACCTAGAACCAAGTCAATATTGCAACTTCTTCGATTTCATCACAAACTACAAAGTCTACAAAAAAAATGGAAAAAACCTAGAAGTGATTTCCATATATTTGAAAATATACTCCATCTAGAAACCTCAGTCTTTATGAATCTACCATTTTCTCAGAACTGAACTTTTCTTGCTAAGTTGCTTCTAGATCAAACGATAGCCACATCTGTATAGATTAATAATTTCGATGGTTCCCCAGATTTTGATAAGGAAGGTAATATCTCACTTGTTATCAACTATCACTGCCCATAAAAATTCCTGAATACACATTAAACCCGAGTAACTGTATATGAAGAGTTTCAAAACGCTGCGCATTATAGTTTCTTCAAAATAACTTCCCGAAAAATCACTTTGAATTCGCACCACTGACTGGTAATGCTCTTATCTCTCAAACGACCAATAAAAAGTGTTGGAAATGAAAATTGAATTGGGTACAGAATGTTACACTCCCCTGCTACGCGGCCAAGGTAATCGCTCTTCGCAAGCTCCTCTGCTACGCAAGGTCCTCCTGCAACAATGTTACCAGAGTACTTGATGAATAGCACCAGAACCTGTTCAACCCTGACTCACGCTTTCCTCCGACTTCGTAGAAGTTACACGTTAAGTAGACATCTGCACTCGATAGCCCTGACCTTTGGCCGTCTAGAAGCCAGGATTCCATGAAGCATCGTAATTCACGTGTCGCTGTCTATTTTTGCAGTGCTCAGTTCGTGTTTCTGTCTTGGCGGGCTCAGCCGCCCATGTTCGTTTGTACTCGCAATTCAACGGCTCGCGAGATCAGCTGTCCCGTCGCCGTTATCGCGTGCCAGTGATAGTGCGCCGCCACGATTACGTTACAATGAGTAATCAGTTTTGCGATTTTCGAGTTGATGGTGTCGCGTAACCAGCCATTCATCGGAGCCACGTGGAGTCCCAGCAGCTAAATAGTCGCGGTGGATAGAAATGGGAGGAAGAATCGGGGGTCCTTGGGCACTGGGAGCATGAATTTTCAATCAGTTTTAAAATTTTACGAGGGTGTTTGTAACGCAGCGTGACAGGTTCTTGATTTGTAATTGGGACGGGATTTATTAGTTACTCGAAGTCTAGATATTCCACTGTAACTTATGTGCAGTAGATTGGCTAGAAGAAGTGTACTGAGGTGATAATATTTGCGAATTTTAATATAGTAAAAATTAAGGGAATGCACCACCTTGCAGAATGGGTAAAATTGAAATTTGTTTTCTCAGGTAATTTTTCATTGAAATATCGGCGTCTTTTTAGATGTTAGGTAACATTTTGACTTCATTTTCATACATTATTTATCGATTAAAGTTTTAAAGTGGCGGAGTTATACAACATTGTCTACCGTCATATCTCGTCAGTTGGCTCCCAACAGTAAAAGCGACTGGAATATGAAAAATAAAAGTTCTTATGTCAACTTAAACAGAAATAGACTGTCTTCAATGTAACGTACGATTTTTGAATAATTGTAAATAATAAGGAAATGGCGGCTTTGTAAAGAATTTTTTTTCACTGGAAAAGGACATCTTTGGAGATTTATAAAACTTCAACAAATTACAATATCATAAAAATGGTACGCTGTATTGAAGATAATCTGTTATTCTTATAGTTGAAGTAAGAATTTCTTATTTTATTAATCACCTTTAGCATCAAACCTAAAGAAAAATGAGGTTTAATTATTCTATGGGGCATTCCAGAAGTCACTGCAATTTTTTATACATTCTCCGTTCAAAGTTTAGTCCCCATGTAAATTTCTTAAACTCATGAAACATTCTGAATAAGTAGAGTGTAATGACTAAAAGTCCCATTCTGCTGAAAAACCGTCGTCAATTTTTCCAATTTGAATGAAATAAAGAAAAATTCTAATAAGTAGCCTAGTCACATCCGTTTTAACTTAGAAAATCCTAAAAACGCGATTCATCAAATTTTTTTTAAAAATTTTCTCGGTTCTTTCGACAAAAATTGAAGAAAATCAGAATTTGCCTTTTTCAAGTATGACTTACAAAACTATCAGGCCGCTCGCGACCATCGAAAGTAGTCCAATCGATCTGCCTCGAGGGGCGCAGAGAGGCTGAGAGGTTGTCGAAGGTGAAAGTCTCCCTGAAATCTAAATGTTCGTGAATCTCTCGCGTCTGAATTTTTACGAGCTGGTTGCTGGCAGAACGTGCCGCTGAAATACATGCCACTGGTTCGAGCAAATGGAATTCGATCAAAGGTGACCTGACCCGATCATTTCGCGGAATATGTGCATCATAGTGTCGTATAACGAGGGAACTTGCTGTCGATATTCTCCCAGCCTTCCGAATGAATGCATCCCATTACGTACGAATCAAAATTCACTGAAAAAGGAATCACCCTTTCATCGCCACTCTCAAATCGAAACACAGAGAAACAAAATACAAAATTGCTAAATTAAATGGCACAAAATTATCCTCCATAAAGGTAGTTCGTTAAAGATCCTCATTGAACGAAGTATTACACATCCTTTTAATCCTATTCGCGTGGACGTCTTTCCAGGTCAAATTGCTCCGCAACGAATGATTTAACCTTTGTATGGAAATTGGGTCACTTTGACCCAAAATCGAGACACAAATCTTCATTCCGCCTTTACTAATGTATTATTTGGACTGAAGGTCCTACATATCTTTAAATAACTAATAACCGCCTATAATAAATATCTAATAATAATTTATTTTCTTTTATTTTAGCAATTTAATGAGATCTTAAAATACTAAACCGTAATAATTAAATGAATTTTATTTTTGCATGCTCGTTTCTTGTAAATATATGATATTCGGTCAATTTGACTGAAATTTACTTATCCGTGCAAATTTACAAATTCCGTATAAGGGCTAAAATGTGATTTATACATCAAAGTAAAAAAATTTCACTGATTTATATTTTGCGACTATCTTTTGTAGCAGAACCGTGATTAAATCATCACAGCCAAACGATCTTTAGATCACATCATTGTCGTCTCCTTTTTCTCGATTGCTTCTTAATTGACGTGCATGCGGTTAGTTTATCAGTATTTCAGATTACCTGGACGTCGATCATGGTGATTGCGTTTGGAGTCATAAGTAGAGAGATAGCGACGCGTTTGATCGACCATGTTTCCCCTTTATCTTGAATACCCCTCTCGTCGTTATGTGGAATTTTGCGCGAAATGGTGGTCTTTTGATATGACTGCTCTCGCTGCGTCTGATTTCGTCGAATCACGAAACGGCGATATCGATCGTCATAGTTTTACGTAATTCTGTAGCTTGTTGCAGTGGAGGCTACTGGCTTGGTAACCATATTTTACACCGTTTACAGGAACATTCGTTTTAGGGCCATTCCGCGCCAAATCGATAATTTTCTCCCGATCGATGTCTGGGATTTTTACGCAACTGAAGTATGATGTAGTCCACGTGGAGTTAGGGGGGGTTTAAGTCATCATTTTGCTAGTTTCGAATCTGTTAAAAAAAATACAGGTCCTTAAGGGGCTGTTCTGGTCTACAGCCCATAAAAATAGGTGATCTTTAGGAATTAATTAAAGGAAAACTATTATATATAATTTAATGGGGCTTGTCGCATTGAATTAAGGATGTCTTAAACTATAGAAATAAATATTTTGTTTTATAATTAATCATTGTAGACGGAACTGGGGAGACGTTAAAGTCGAGGCGTCAAAAAATTCATCGGAATCGGTGGAACCTGTCGCACCTAAATAATTGGTCTGAAGTAAAAAACAATGCCAGATTATTAAAGGGCATGAAACTCAATCGTGGGCTGGACCAGAAAAAATTACAAAAATGAAATTTTTTGAGAAAATAACATTTGAAGTTTGAAATTACTTTTCCCTATATTTTTCGGCCTTTCAACGCCTCATAAAAAATTGTAAATTGAATTTTTTTTTAATTTTACTGGTCTCCACGAGTCAGAAGTGTATTCTTCAAATTAAAGAAAGTTTTAGTCGAATCGGATAATAACTTTTGAAGATACAAGTTCTACCGATTTTGAGAACACTGTTTCGAGAAAAACGTGTTTGAAGTTTTACGTGAGTGCCGAGTGGCCGGGTGTTACCTATGCATTTTCCGTTACTCAAATCCCTATAACTTCGGAAATTTTACGAATTTCAAAAAATCCTTTTAAGCACATATTCCTAAAAGCTTGCACATTCGAAAAATGAAATAAAAAGAATCGATTTTTAGACCGGAACCTCCCCTTAAAGTTTGGAATTTTAGTCCATTTCCACGAAAGTGGGATCTACTAATAAGTTTCTATCTCTGAAACTATACATCACACGAAGTTGATTCTGCTTTCAGCTTACTCAGAAAGAATCGGTCTTTTAAAAAAAAATTACCTTACTTATTTTACAATTGCTCATCAAAAGTTTTAAAAAATATTCATCGTTTTCAAATATCGCTAAGTAGTAACATTCTGTGAAATTATATTTCCCACTTTTATTCCCACGATTTTTGTTCGATAATTTTCGCCAGGAGAAAGAGGAATGTTAGGGAAATGTAGGAGGAATAGAAAAAGAAAATGTTGGCAAAAATTTTCACTTGTTTGGATGTTGAGCAACGAGAGAAAGGTACTAAAAATGAAACTGGTGGAGAAGGAAGGGATTAATTAGGCGGTAACTGAAAACACTTGTGCGTCAAATGCCCTTTATCTCCGGCTACCCTTTTTCAGATAAAGGTGTGCAATAAAAGACGCAGTGGTGCAGGTGAAACCTCTCTGTTTCAAAGGCTGTTGGCTTCAGATTGTGAAGGAACGTTGCTCTGGATCAAAGCTTATTAAATCGTGTAGTACTGCAGTAAAAGTCCACAGCTTTCTCACAAGAAGACTCAATACTAATTCAACGCTCGGTTCTTCGTTATTAAAACATAGTACTACATCGAACATTCTCAAGAAATCTAAAGCTAAAAGCTAAAAGCTGGTAGCAAGAGCGAGATGTGGAAATATGGATGAGTCGAAAAGATTCTGGCTGACCGAGGAGGACAGGCTGTTCTGTATTTGTGAGGAAGCGCAGGGTAGCTTAGAGCATTTGGTGAATAGTTGGAGGGGGGGGGGGGTGGGGGTAGGGGGTGGATTGAGAGAGGTGGGGTGACATTGCGCTAGAAAATATACTGTTTAACGCGGGCGTAGGAGAGAAAATAGACTGGTTAAAAGAAATGTAAAAACTGAGGAAACAATGCAATCGGTAAATTAGTAGGTAAGAATGTAAATAATAAATAACAGTAAGACCAGATGTAAGGACAGCAGATCAGATTTTATATTTTGTGTTTAGCAATCTCTCTTCCCGTTAAGCAGAGAGAGATAAAGTAAGGGGTGAATGCAAGGTAGTATATATTATGTAACCAATGTGATATGGCAAACCAAAGGGCGCGTAATAATTACTTTAGTTAAAAGAGTGCAGCGTGAGTGGCATAGAAGTTTTATAACCAAGTCCATTTCGTGGCCAACCGGCCGGAATTAATAAACTACTACTACTACTGGTAAACTTTTCTGTACTAAATCACAGGCATTACAATAAAGCCTTGAGGAGTATTCAAATAAAATCAGACGTTGACACTAATGAGCAGTGATGAGCAACCCGCGGGCCGCATTTGGCCCGCCTAAACATTTGCGTATATCTTTTGAACTATAAAAGATATCGGAATGAATTTTGCGCGAAAAAATAGCATAAAATTATCCCCGTCTAATGTTGTATAATTATAATTTTTGTGTGAGCAACTATTCTCGCGAAAGAAAATTTTAGAAAGTGTTCGTCGTAATCGACTCGCTGATGAACGATTATATAATTGTATTAGAGTAGCAGTTTCGAATATCGCACCCAATATTGACAAGCTCGTTTATGAGAAACAGAAGCGAGTATCTCATTAAGTAAATTTCAATAGTTATTTAATTTGATTTAGTTAGAAAAATATACGTACATATACCTGTTTATATTAGAATATGTGGATATATATTACTGTGTTTAAATTACTTATAAATAGTAAATCAAATTTTAAAAAACGTTTTATTGTAAATCAATGTCAGAAATAACAATTTCAGCCCGTAAATTAAAATTCTTTGATTAGTATATTTATGTATTTAATATTGCGACCCGCGTAGAGTAGTAGGTTTCCACTTGTGGCCCACTTCGGACCAAAGGTTGCTCACCACTGACGCAGAGCACTTAAGGTAGTTTCTGAATAAAATACTAAATTCAAGAATTCTTTCAAATTTCCTTCAAAATTAATTTAGAATACAAGGAACACCTTGTACGAAGTTTAAAATCGATTTACCACATAGTTATCGAGAAATTGTTAATTAAAGTTTATGTATTTTAACACAGTGGCATATGGCAGTGTCGAAAAAAGAGGGTTATAGTTTCAGTTTTTCTTCTGAAACAGGAAAACTATATTCAAAATGTGTAACCAAAATTGGCACAAAAGTACATCGAAATGTCACGTAATGAATTCATTAATTTCTGCGAAACTGATCACTTGGTTTCTTCATAAATGCCCATAAAAAAAAAGGTTTACATGCAAATTTTTTTGAAATTACGTAGAGCAGTCAACGTGGCAACGTCGCACAATCGATATGTTTAGACATTTAAATAGCGAACGACGATTCAAATTCATACGAACATTTTTTTCTGACATTTTGGTTATAAAAGACGCTTCGAATGAATGGGACGTTGCCAGATCTGCTGCTCCAATTCACTACGCTAACCAATTTAATATTCTATGCTCGTATTACAATTATATTTATTAACATTGAACTTTTTAAAATATATATACATGATGTTAAAAATTATTATTATTATTTCTATAGTATCATACTACTTTATATTTATCTTTTTTTTACCCCACTCTAATTTGACTAACCTAGTCGGTTAGGAACTACCTTAAGTCGACTCAAACTTCAATAAGGAACCACGTCGACATGAATATGCCTGCAAAATTCAGAAATCAAGCATCAAGCTAATATCTCCAAAATTATTCCTTAATCTCAAAATCTTCTTTATCTACTTTTTTGGCCTGCAAAATATAGGTAACAGTATCTTTAGGTACTCTTAGCTTCAACTTCAATGTGTCTCATTTTTTCTCCACAAAAGCTTGTTATCAGTGGACGGTATCAATTCGAACTTCGAATGTGCTTCAGAGCCTTATCCAAATCAGAGAATCGGCTATTGCCTTTGTAGGTATCCGTGGGCGGAAATGTTCGAAGCATCGGGAATGGAATTACGGTGCATGCGGCGGAAAATGCGGAATGAAACGGCTCCAGACCGGTAAGAGGTCAGTGTCGAAGTCACAGTCGATTTATGCGCCGGTTGATCGAGAAGTCGGCGCCTGGAAAACGCGATCGCGCGTGTGGGTCTTCTACGCTTTTATAACGCTTCGTTCGGGAGAACCATTTCTACGATTGATTGTGGCTAATAGGGCCATCTCTGGGCGCGTTTATGCGCATCGAAATTAATAGTACTTCGATCAGACGCGAGATGCTGGAGACCATCTACAGTGAAACAAAGAAGCGGCGGGTTGCAGCCACTTTTCTTTCATGTTAGTGTTGGGGGTATATCTGGAGATAAAATATTGCAATTTAGAAACTTATTAATATATAAATGATTTATTAGTGATTATGTCGTTATTTATGAATAAACCTTTCGGACTTGATAATACGTGTAAAATCTATGTATTCATCGAATTATTAATTAATTTAGTTCAATTAGTATTAGTTTAAATGATTTTAATGATGAAATGGAACTTGTATTATGTGAATAGGAATATTACCGTGTGATTTTTTGTTTTATTACATCCTCATTATTACTGTGTTTTTATTGTAATAATTTGGTTTGTAACTTCCTTTTTTTAACCAAAATATGTTGAAAACATATTGTCCTTTCGGAGACTTAATTTTATTTAGTTATAGCAGTTGAATTAATCATGCATTGACAATTTCTCGCGTTAACCTTCGGAACAAATTCGTCACCCCACTAATTCATTACTAATTACCCAACAATTTGCAATAAATTGATCTTCCAAGAAATTTCCCATTTAAATTTTTCTATACTCCTGGGTGCATAACATTGCACAGAAATTTGTAGAGAAATTGCGCTTCAGCCTCCCACGCGCGAATAACATTGAAATTATGAAACCCTTCGGGCAGCCGCGTCGTTAAAATACTGGCAGACAATAACCCGCGACAGTTCCTCGTTTGAGAATTATTTTTAGAGCGCACAGGAAGATTTCCTCGAATACACTCATCTCGCCTGTTACTCTGCAGTAATCCCTTGCTCTCTTTCCCGTCTTAATGAATAATGCAACATTTCTCTCCTCGTTATTTGCTGAAGCTCGCTCCTTTTACAGCGCGCTTCTCGGGGTAAAAAAAGAAAGGTAAAAGGTTGCCCTGCACACGACACAGTTGCAGTACGAGGCATCTCGTGATGACACGCTGCAAAATTCTGACTAAATGGTCTTCACGTCACGTGACGAGGTGTAGTAACATTTGCGACACTCGAGCCTCACATGTCGCGTTAACATTTCTCTCTTAATTAACGGACACACGTGCTGACATTATTTATGATTTGGAAACGATTGCTGATAACCTATATCGCGCGGACGAAATCGTATATTCGGTTGTCAGCAGCACTGTCTCGAGAGATTAAGGTATGTCTTCGCGTGCCGTTTTATTTTAGAATATACGTCACTTGGAATTTTCTATTGCCTTTCGTATTTTGTCGGTTAAAAGCGTCCAGAAAAGGGAGAATGTGGTAAATCTTGGGCCAACGTTTGATGGACTTACTCGTGTCTGTGCTTGATTAAGGAAGAAACATTTCATGGTGTGGCGAAGAATAAGGAGAGTCGTGTTAAGGGTACTAGGCAGTCGTACCTTTCTAAAATGAAGCATTTCTGTTTCAATTAATTACAAAGAAACAAATTGAAACTGAGACATTTTCTTTGCCATAAAGTTTATTAACATTATAAGCGTTAAAAAACTTGTTTGTTTAGTCAAAAATATGCATTATATATGACGCTACAGATGGATCATTAAAGAGGATTTTTAAAAAAAGTTTCTTTTGTTTTGCAGTGATAACTCAAAAACGGAGGTTCCAATTGATTAAAAAATTCAGCATCTTCACAAAATGTGTAGTTTCGGACCAGATCTAAATTAAAGTTAGTGAAAACTCTTATTCTTTATGAAAAGAAACTAGGACCTCATTTTTTGGGACTGGGGGGATGATAAAACCTCATCAATGGGGACTGAATGGGGTTTTAGTTTCTTTTCATAAAGAATAAAAGTTTTCATTAACTTAAATTAATAAAAGAGTTTAAATTAATTTAGGTATGGTCCGAAACTACACATTTTGTGAAGATGCTCGAATTTTTTTTTTAATCGATTGGAACCTCCATTTCTGAGTTATCAATGCAAAACAAAAGAAACTTTTTTTAAAAAGCCTCTTTAATGATCCATCTGTTGCGTCATATATAATGCCCAGTTCTGACTAAACAAACAAGTTTTTTTAAAGCTTATGATGTTAATATACTTCATGCCAAAGAACAAGTCTTAGTTCCAATTTCTTTCTTTGTAATTAATTGTAACAGAAATGCTTCATTTTAGACAGGAATGATTGCCTAAATGTAATGGCCCAAAAAAGTAAAGGAATCTTTGGAAATTTATTAAAATCAAACTACTGTAATGAATCTTTTTCAAACATTCAGGACTTTTTATTGGATATTTAAGTTATTCAATTTTTCTTTTGAAATTTATTTGAAGAAGACTTATAAGCTGTACAGGGCCAGTAACTTAGCGCTGCAAAAAAATTTGGTTGACAGTTTTCCGACGAAATGATTCTTATAAAATACAAAAATGCAGAATGTTTTAGAAACTATATTTTGAAAATGTTGAAAAATTACAAAATGGCGGACCTACGAAGAAAATTGTAAAATTTTGTTAGAAAATTGACCTCGCCATTTTGTTATTTTACACAATTTTCAAAATCCTATTCTCCATGTCATAACCATGCAAATATAGTTTATAAAACTTTTTGGTTTTTTGATTTTAGAAGAACCATTTCCTGGGAATACTGTCGATCAGATTTTTTGCAGCGTTAAGTTACTGATCCTGCAGAGATTATAAATCTGCTTCAAATAAATTTAAAAAAAAAATCGTATAACTTAAATATCCAATAAAAAGTTCTGAAGGATTCAAAAAGATTCATTAAATAGTTTGCTTTTAATAAATTTCCAAAGATACCTTTACTTTTCGGGCCATTACCTGTTGTCCCCCCTTAAGTCACGTTTCCACGTGTGCAAAACACATTTGAATCGCTCAGCAAAATTTATTTTCAATGCCAATACATGCTGAAGAAAAGTCTTCACACATCTTTTCACGTGCCCAACACGTGGCACATGAAAAATGTCACATATCCATTTGTTTAAGTACACTTAAGGCTGCCCTTTCACACGTGCTGCCCTTGACAAAGTTCAAGTTCACATTTAAGTGCCCCCGTGAACATTTCCTAAATAATTCTTTAATTTTAAATAATGCCTAACTTCTTTCACTTTGAAATGTGTTATCTTGTTTTCAATCGCCGGTGGTATATAATACATAGAAACTGTTAATCGTAACCGAGGAATAAGATATTTGCGGAGCACCAAAGTACCATAAGTTATCAACAAATTTATGTCGTTATTGGTAAGGTCGCTGAAAGAACCGCGTTTCTTTTTTTGCCGCGTTTCATTATCTAAAGGTCGAGGTCATTATCTAAAGGTCATTGGACGGCCTTGTTCGTTTTCGAGTTTTCCTCTTATCTGTTACTTCGCGACGGATGCGCAGCACTGTTCCAAAGTAATCAATCGCCCATCGAATCGCGCTGCACGTGTCTCCTTCCTGGCAATTGCCCACACGATTTCCGGATTCAGCGATTTGGCCGTGTCTCGCTTTCGGAATCAAGGAAGATCGAAAATAAACCCGAAGCCGTTTTCTTCACTTCACGGAGCGCATATACAGCTATCGCTAATCGAAAGTCACTTCAAAGAAACGTTTATTTCGAGTATTTCAATTATCTCCCAAAGCGATTCGTTCTATAGCTCATTTCTACTCAAATCACAAATAAATCATTAAACCGCGAACCTTCTCCACAAATCGAATATAAAACAACTCAAGCAGCTCGAGTTCCTCAAACAATTATTAGCATTCAAAATACCCGAAACGTTAGAAAAATCAATTCGATTCGTATATGAACGTCAATTTGACCATCCTTATCGCCAAAATATTACTACGAAGCAATTTAACGCAATGCTTGAGTTTTCTTGTTTACGCTCGAGCGTTGTTCCAAGCCATCACTACTCGCGGGAATGACGTCACGGGGAGCGTAGCGCCGCGATTGGTCGGCGGCGGCGGGACAAAGCGTCACGGTCGCGGGACTGAGGGAAGGAGCTCTCGCGACGCGCCGGGAGGGGAGGGCAGAGACGAGTGCGTGAGAGGAGGGCAAAGCTGTCTCGGCGATGTGCTATTTTCATCGGCGCGCCACCGCTGGCCCAGATCCGATGCGACCGTCGCGACGTGAACGTGATACGTACCCGACTTGTCCGCGAGCTCGCTGGGCCTCCCGGCTCGTTAGCCTTCTGCTTCGATCGTCCGCGATCCCGGTAAAGTCTCGTGGCACGCTGGCCGTGTACGGGCGTGTGTGTACGTGTGCATCAGCCGCGAGGCTTCGAGGCACAGGTCTCCCTCGTGCCCCTTGGAATCGGCGGAAGCTCGCCGAGCGTTAAACTCCCGACGTCCGTCCCCCCTGCACGGACGCGCCGCCAACGGGTGGCCTTATATGACCCTCTCACGGAGACGCTACTCAGTGAAATCCTCGCCGATAGGATCCACGACAGTGTGCCCAAGTGTCGCGTAAGATGTGACTTCCCGGCGTGCCGCTCTATGCCCTCCTCACGCCGTTTGCCAACCATCAGGACCGTGAGTCGCGAGTTCACTTTCTTCTACCGAACGTGTTTCGCGCCTCTGCTTCCCGAACACGGGAAATCGAGACCAGGGAACAGGCGACAGACACCGTGGCGGTTATCCTGGTCCCATCGCTAAATGACCTTAAGGTACGCGTTTCACGGTTACCAACGCCGTCTCTCTCTATCCCTCGCTCTCGTATCCCGTACTCCGTGCCGTGTCACGTGGCGACCCCGAATTTTCGCCGATTATACAGCCGAACGGCTCATTCAAGCGTCGCTGGGCGAACAGGTCGCGCGCGTTCTTTGGCATCGCGATGGTTCATTAACGTGAACGCGCTTGGCAGCGGAACGTTATTAAACCAGTCGTGTTAATGAGAATGTAGTTTGTCGCGCGACTCTTTCTCCCCGTGCTCTGCTGCCCCGGAGGTTTATAGGTTAGTTGTGGGTGTAAATTGAAGTGTATTTACGGTAATCTGTGGCGCATCAGTGAATTATTGTACTTTGTATAATGTTGCTGATAATGTCCTGTATCGTTTTGTCTCGGTTCACGCAAACTTTTTCCAACGCGTATAGTTTACGAAAAGGAATTAAGTAGGCGAGAAGAACTCCGCAGTTTAGTTTCTTTCTCGAGCCTGTAGACGTTTTCCTACCGCTTAGTTCACGGTTCTGAAAGCGTCTGCTGTTGCATCGGGTTATTGAGCGTGCGTGATCGATCGATCGACCGATTTTCCTTTTCTTGAGCGGTGAACCGCGCTCGTTACTGCTAAATGCGAGAGCAGCACGTGGGAGTATAGGTGCCAGCAGTGGTATCCTTATTTGCCATTTATCAGACCGCAGGTTACGCTAATTGCTAGAGTCCTCTGAGTAAATCGTCCGCCATTTCTACTATTTTTACCGCCTGCTTCTTTCTCCGTCTCTTACTATCCAAGCACATTGAACTTACGCGCGACCCGTAACGCTCCATGGCGGTTAAACAAACGCGAACATGTGTGAACAGAGTGTTCTGCTTATAAATATAGCCCAGCGGTTTCTTCTGGAATTAGACTTTTAAGAAAAACGGGAGGAGAAAAAAAATTTGATAATTTTTTAAGGTTAATTTAGAGGGCTGTAAATCTTTTATATTCAACTATGGTTCAGATATTTGTAATATAATTGTACCACGATCTCAGAATCTATGTCAATTCGCTCACGCCTTTGGTATTGATAGAATATGAAGTAATTAAATGAGTACTTTCTTAGGTTATTTAATTAATAAGTAGCTTAAATAGTAAATTGTACGTGCAACTCTGAAGGGAATAATTGCGTGGTTGTTTGTATCGTTATTGTTAGTTTATTCGTGTCTTAACTGACGCTGAAAGGTAATTACATTGCAAATACTTTTCATCTTCAGATACTCGCGATTTCTTACGCAATACTAAAACGGGATGAACAAATCTCGAGTCCCATCACTAGTGATGGGATCAAGCACATCGTAAGCAGTATTAACCTCGACGAATAATAACAATGCTTCCAAATAGAGTCTTTGATATTAGTAGAATACATTATAACTATGCACGAGTACCTCTGGAATGAAGAAGTCATTCGAACTCTTAATGGTAGTTTAAGGGTTCAATATCTGAAATTCCTTTAAAAGGTACTTCCATATCTTTGAAAGGATCTCTACTCCATTGAATAGTACTCCAATATTTGGAATTCCATTGAAAGGTACTCCAATATTTGGAATAAACGGTACTTTAATATTTGGAATTCCTTTGAAAGGGGCTCTTTTTTTTAATTCCATTGAAGAGTACTCCAATATTGTTAGAATTCTATTGAAGGGTGCTTCAATATCTTTAAAATTCCATTGAATGATGCTCCAATATTTGGAATTCCATCGAAAGGTACTCCAATATTTTGAATAAACGGTACTTTAATATTTGAAATTCTTTTGAAAGGGGCCCCGACATGTTTGGAATTCCATTGAAGAGTACTCCAATATTTGGAATTCCATTGAAGGGTGCTCCAATATTTAGAATTCCATTGAAGGGTGCTCCAATATTTGGAATTCCATTGAAAGGTACTCCAATATTTGGAATAAACGGTACTTTAATATTTGGAATTCCTTTGAAAGGGGCTCTTTTTTTGGAATTCCATTGAAGAGTACTCCAATATTGTTAGAATTCTATTGAAGGGTGCTTCAATATCTTTAAAATTCCATTGAATGATGCTCCAATATTTGGAATTCCATCGAAAGGTACTCCAATATTTTGAATAAACGGTACTTTAATATTTGAAATTCTTTTGAAAGGGGCCCCGACATGTTTGGAATTCCATTGAAGAGTACTCCAATATTTGGAATTCCATTGAAGGGTGCTCCAATATTTAGAATTCCATTGAAGGGTGCTCCAATATTTGGAATTCCATTGAAAGGTACTCCAATATTTGGAATAAACGGTACTTTAATATTTAAAATTCCTTTGAAAGGTGCCCCAATATTTTTGGAATTCCATTGAAGAGTACTCCAATGTCCTTTGAATTTTATTGCAAGGTGCTTCAATATCTTTGGAATAGATGTTCCAATTAGTAGTAGTGCGTAACTGACTCAAGCTTGAAATATCACAATGGTCATAACGTTCCTATAGAGATACCTAATATTTGATTTACAGTCTTTATGTTTAGCGTGTTTTCTTTTCTTTGCAATTCTTTTCGCTTCAAAAAACTTTTTTTAGAAAATGCACAGATGTTTCTATAGTACACTCGGAGTTCTCGAAAAACCCAAATATTTCGTTCGCATTCGTGGACCAAAATATAATAAAGCATCTATTTTATCTCAAACTTTCAAAAACACCCCCTTCTTAGAAGAAGTACTCTTGATTAATCAATTAATTTTCAACCAACTACAATTGTGTACTTGTGATTCAATCTTCGTTTTTGCACAAGAGGAAACCTCTTATGGAGCAAGTCCATTCCACGTTGCGTAAGAATCTTCAAATTTAACTAACTAACACTACCACTTCCAAAAGTGATAGTCTTTGAAGTCGGCTATCATTGCTATAAATTAGAACCTCTACGATAGCCAACAGATTGCCTGATATTATATGATAAATAGATAACATTTCGCTAGTGATTCTGAGCCTCCATGTGTAGAAATCGTCACGTATATTCGATGAAGTTCGAACATTACTTCCACGTGATTCAATTCATTTGAAACTTCCATAAGCTAGTTTCAATTGCTCTTCAATTCTAACGAAGTGACACCGAGGTTTCGAGTTGGTTGATCGTGTACTCGCGCCGAACTCGATCCCATCACTAGCGTTACGCAAAATTCAATTACTTTAGAGACTGTTTGCGCAGTGTTGCGTAGTACTGCGTTAGGTACACCAAGACTGGCTACCTTGAGGCAGAACAACGAGCAACACCTGCGCAGGTTGCGCGTGGAAGTATTATAAACGTCTTGGAAATTGCGTTCCGAGCAAGCGACCTTGGCTCGCGCCAGAGTTTCTGAATTTCAGCTCGATAGTTATTTTGAGTCGAACCAGACGGTCCTAATTGACGAGCATAGATTTTTAGTCTTTCTTTTCGCTGGATTCGTCGTTGCTAACGAAATCCTTGATGAAGTGTAGCAGACTTCTTCAGGAGAAATCTGTTCCTCTGATCTATGAGTTTCGCGCAAAAAGCGAGGAGTTTCCTGTAGTTGAAATAATTGCAGACACGAGACGATCTTAAAATGAGCCACCGACGACGAGCACGCGAGATTTTGAGTAATTATTTCCCCTGGTGACCGTCGTTCGATCATCGCGCCGTGACACGTGCTCCCGACGTGACCTTTGAAACTTCGCGAATAATTGTACAAATATTGCTGGCTTGGAATATAGACGGAGCAGAATCAATTGGTTGTATAGGAGGTCTCTTATTTAAATGTGAGTTTTATATTTTTTTAAGCAGGTACTTTGAATTTCGAGTTACCTAATTTTTTCAAGTTAGGTACTGTAATATCTGTGGAATTACTTTGGAGCTACGCCAATGTCTTTGGATTTCCTTCAAAACGACTGCAATATCCTTGGAGTTCCATTGAAATGTAATTCAATATCTTTGGAATTCTATTGAACTGTACCCCAATATCTTTGAAATTCCATTGAAGGGTGCTCCATTATCTCTGGAATTCCATTGAAGACTGCTACAATATTTGAAATTCCATTGAAGGGTGCTTCAAAATCTTTGGAATTTCGTTGAAGTGTGATCCGATATTTGGAATTCCATTGAAGGGTGCTCCAATATTTGGAATTCCATTGAAGGGTACTCAAATATTTGAAATTCAATTTGAAGTATGCTTCAATATCTTTAGAATTCCATTGAAAGGAGCTCCAATATCCTTGGAATTCCATTGAAGTGTGCTCAAATATTTGAAATTCAATTGAAGTGTGTTTCAATATCTTTAGAATTCCATTGAAGGGTGCTTCAATATCTTTAGAATTCCATCGAAAGGTGCTCCAATATCAGAAATTTCTTTGATGGGTAATCCAGTATCTTGATCTTCCTTGAAAGGTGCTGCGATATCTAGAATTCCTTAGCCACTACTCAAATATCTCTTGAATTCCATTGCCACTACTCAAGTATCTCTCGAATTTCACTATAACTACTCCGATATCATCCAAATTCCTTTGCAACTACCACAATATCTTCATTCCTTCATTTCTTACGAGTAACTCAAGCTTTATCTAGTTGCTCAAATTATTACGCAAAGGACTGAATATTCAACTTAATTCAACAAACCGAGTCTCTCGCAATCCACTCTCAATTCCGCTTGCCTGCAAGTTTGCATAATGAATTAAAAGGGTGGAATTAGTCAGAAGGTATGGTTAGGAATCAGGCATGTATATATGTACTGACCAATTGATTTTGTTCATACGGTAGCCGTGCTTCTATGACCGAGAAATGTTTCAAATTCTTCGAATCAATCGAACAGGCTTACTGCTGCAAACTGGTTCGTGGCATTTCTTGCTGCCTTCCTACGACGTTCGATGACATAATTCCTTTAGAGCTAGATCGGAGGAAATGATCTGCAGGGGTAGTTGAAATACTTGCATCTCAGTAATCCTTCTTCATACATCATCTGCAGAAGTTCAAATTGATTCCGTAGAAGACTAAATTCTCATTTCTTCTATTTTCATTTTCAAGTGGCATAACGTGTTGTATACTATGCGGAATATAAGTTTTCTTTAACCAATTAACAGCTGTCGCATAAACGCAACATTAAATTTTCATTTTTTTTTAAATAGGGCAAATGCAATGAAAACTCTAGACTTTTTATTTTAATGCTTGGAGATTAATGGGTTAAAATCGATTTAGTGATTTATGGTACACCTATATCTTCATAAATTGTTAGTATATTCTCTGAGCAAAAGATACAATTAAAAACAGAATGAATCAGTAATCTATCTCATAAAGAACCAATTCCAAATAGAATAAGCTACTCTTAACATAAATCTATCAATTCTTCTATGAATTTTATTTATACTGTTAATTTATAATAAGCAACAAAGAAAACAACCAAATTAAAATAAAAAAAATATTCACCTCCCACCTTAACATACTACATATCTCAATTCTCGAGCAAACTTTTTTGCCCAAAATCTTTCAAAATAGTAAAAGAAAATTTCCATTACTGGAAACAAAACAAAAAGTCACAGAAAAGCACCCATTCAATATTTCAATATTTTCTACCCCAGGATTACTCAGAATACTTTAAAAAAAAATAGAATCCCCTTGAAAGAGCGAAGGAAAAAGTTGTTTTTTCACATTATCGTATAAAATCGCGAATCTAGCAAGGCGTGACGAAGGCAGAGCAAAGCTCAGAGTCGCGGTGTGTACTTATTTATAGATCGAAGGGTGAAGACGCGGCATGCTCGGTAAACACGTGCTTTCCGAATAAATATAGCGCATTCCAAATGTCAGGATCACGTGCATCGCGTGGCCGCCGCGCACCCGAGTATGCATTTCTCGGAAAACGACGCTTGTTTGCTCCACCAAACATTGTAATTTTATCGGTTAGACGGGGCAGAGCGTGTTCGCCGGGATCACGAGACTCGGGGAAAATTGATTGGATCCATCCGATCGATCGAGCTCCGCAAACATTCCATCCGACATATTAACTCTTCCGTTGCATCGAAGTTGCGGGACATTATTTCCCACGGGATACGGGCTCCTTTTTTATTTCGACTACACCAAATGATTTCACTTCACTTTTTAACTCATTGCACCGTAATTTGTTCGTCCGTCGATCTTTCGGCCAGTGCTGTACTTGTTAATCCTTTTGGTGCTGGCAATTTGAACGCTCAGCGTATGGCACGTGCAAGATTCCTGTAATGGCATCTCCTAAACATAGTCGCTGAACGCCCATAGGCATTTCCTGCACACCGTGTGCGCACTGAACGAATGGTTAAATATTGAACTTTGAAATACAGGGAGGAGTATGAGTAAATATAACTGAAATACCAGTCGGTGAGCCACAGTGGCTTGTGTGAAAAGGACCTCAAGCTTTACGAATTTTAATATGTTGCAAAAGGGTGTAATTGAAAGCTTGATTCAGTAAATTATTTCGTAGATCATTTTCTGGTGGTATTAGAATATTTTAATTCATGCAAGTTTGTGCCATGAATTGCTTAAAAATTTATTTCATATTCTTCTAAGGAGGAAGTACTTTGCTGAAAATTAATTGCCTTTCATTTAACAAAAATATAACTATTAGTATATTAATTTGATATGTAAGAGAGAGTTAAAAAAATCTCCTCAAATAAAAGCACGTTAAATTGCATTCTAAGTTACCAGTAGAATGACTAACATATTTCACTAAAAATAACAATTACTCAACGCCTAATTTACTTGTTACAACATGACAACTACCATCCAAAAAGTGAGAAAACATGATTTAAATCATTTCCAAAGTTTTTACTTAGAAATCTAGATTCACTATAATCATTTGCGCATTCCTTCGTGGAAAATCGTCGCAGGAACATATCTACTTGACCGTCTGTAAGGACGTAGAAAAATCGATGTCAAACCTTGAAACTAATCGTTCTTATATCGCGCGTGCATTTCTGCCTGCGTAATTTTTCTCTAACGGCTGTATCTTCGCCGTGGGCTTATCTGGAGGGAATCGAGGAATGAACGAAGCGAGCCACGACTGAACCAATATTTTACCACCGTCGAGAGGATTTACGAGCTCTGAAAAGCGCGGGATAAAACTTGGAGAGACTTTCGTTTAATTTATCGCGGCCTGCATTCGTCACGGTCACGATCAGCATTGCGTAATGAATTATGAAATTAATAGAGAAACGCCTCTGCCCCTCGTGCTCTATCGATTGCCCCCTCGACGTTCAGGGGACGAGACAAGGCGGCAAATAAGGAAATAACGCGGGCATTCACAATTCAGTGGGTTCTTATTAACCTGTTAGTCGTCGTTTAATAAACTCCCCCAATGAATATTAGGTTCGATGCGTTAGATCAAAAGGTTTAATTGTTACGCGATCGCAATAAGGGTGAATGGAAAATTCGGCAAAATGTAGTTAAAATAGTTAACCAGTTTTTTATCGTCTTCAAATGATTAAGCTGAAGATATTCTGTTTTGATCCGTTCAGGTGAATGACTTTGTAATTAGCAGTGGTACTAGGAAAAATTTATTTTATAGGTACTACTTAGGATTTCAGGCTTGTTGAATTTTTTTTTAGTGCGGCATACAGAAATATGGTGATGTAAAAATAGCAAAGGGAAAAGTCGATAGTGCCCTTTAGTCAATATTTCGGGGACGCTTCGGTATAGTTTTTGGACATTAGTATGATTTTCTGACGCCACTATGGCCTTTAGTTCAACTGTTGATATAATATAAGTTAATATAATATAACTGTTTAATATAATGTCAAGGGGTGAGAAACGCACACTACTTACTAACAACTTTTTTTTATAATTTTCTCAAAATTAGAACATCATTCGGTCAAAAATGGTCCGTAGGTCGTATTAGAGTTAAAAGAATAAGAACACAATTGGGTAAAAAAAGACCCGAGTCCTTTTGTCAAGGTTGTAGAAATGATAACACGATTGGGTCAACAAAGACCTGAGGACCGTGTTAGAATTAAAGAAATGAGAAGACGATTGGGTAAAAAAAAGACCGGAGGACCGTATTAGAATAAAAGACAAGAAAACACCCGTGTTCCTTATTAGGATTAAGGGTACCCTCCCACTAACTCACCCCAAAATTAGGTCATTTTTAGAATTTTATTTTAAAAAAAAAAGTAAACATTGTATTAAAAAACTGATCGGGCTGTATTTGTACATCATTGAACATAATAAAAAAATTGCATATTGTATCTAATACTGCTCCTGGTTATACTGTGAGTGTCCTCGTGGGTGTCCAGCTCTATAATAGGTGGCGAAGAATACAATTTGGTGGCTTGCACCTCCAAGAATATTCCTTTACACGCAGTTACAGTAGGTCTCAGGTTAATCACTTTACCTTTGCAAGGAGTCATACGAGATTCATGGTATACTGTATTTTAATGCTTAGGGAGCTAAATCTTTTTCGTAAAATTAATGACACTTGCTTCCGACAGTAGATCCCACTCGTTCAGCAAGCTGAAAATTTCCTCTTCGTCATAGGTGTTTTCCTCTCCGCGCTGCTCGATAAATTCTTCCCGGCGACGAGACTCGCGATGGCCCTTGACCCGCGATTTCTCTTGTCTGGCGTTTATTGTTCGCCTAGTCTCTCGATAATTAACAATGAATTTCCTTGTTTCGTTTGCATGGTGGTCACAGAGGTCGGAGGTTTTGCAACTTTCTCGAGCGAGATGGCTGCACACGATTCACCGCTGAGCATTCAGCTTTTGCCCCTTTGTCCGTGTAAAATTGAAAAATTTGATATTGCAGCGACCGAAATGTCCTTGCGCATGGTACTTTCTGCGTCAATACCATCTTTCAGAAAATTATTTCCAACGACTGGTCAATCGTAGATCAATGTGCCACGAGAAAAATGATTTTTGAAACCATTTCGAGTAAGATATTAATCTCAAATCAATACTGTTCTCAAGAAAATTACTTTTGTATTCATTTTCAGTAACAGATCACTGTTACCCTCAGAAAATTCAATCTCTTATTTATTTTAAATGACAAATCGATCGGAGTTGAATATTAGTAATCTTCAATCGTGAAAAGTAATAAAGTATTCTCAATACTACTTTCTCGAAGTAGAATAATGCAAGCAAGTTCTAATGCAGCGAGGAAAATTTTAAATAAAGAAAGTGCAGTTCTAAACGGTAGAATGGTGTCAGCATGTCAGGCGGGAAACTTGAATTACTACTTAGTTGAAGCGTCGTTGCTATAAATGTTGCTATTTAAACGATTACCCTTGTCTGAGACCAACACTGCCCTTGTCGTTGGTCGACAGTGCACTCGACAATGTCACCAGTGCGAATTATTTCGTGACGTAACAGCGGAGATATTTTTCTTTCGCCGTGTGTCCGCTGTTGCGACTCTCTTCGCTTCGTCGATGCCTCGTGCCAAATTATTCCGTTGCCAATTTCAGGACCGATAGTAGCGAAGTTTTTATTAAAGCATCGCAATGCTCTTGACGAGCTGAGATCGCAGAATGACGTATTTGAATACAAACACTTAAACAGTAGGTAATTTTTCCAGGAAAATTCCGATAGGTGTTTCAAAAGAAGCTGTTGAAGGAGACAGATGCAAATGGCGGGAAAGAAGATTCCTTATAGATTATTTTTACTTTTGTAGTGCAGTCAAAAAATTCTTATAATTAGTTGGAATAATGAGAAAAATAATTGATGGCTGAGAATCTGTCTTTGGAGTTTGAGATTAAAATAGGAGCATAAAGTCAGCATAAATATGGAGGGAGGCTTTTTGTAATATATTCTTTATATTCTGAGTTTTGGTACTGAAAAAAGATTACAAATTAGTTTAACGTTCTGTGTAATAACTGTATAAAGGGTCGTCCTAAAATTATTAAAGGGTAACTTTTACGATTTCTTACCCCCTAACTACTCTTCCTTACGTAATATTTCTAACATTGCATTTCTGTAGTTATTAAAATTCATTTAAAGGTTTATATAAATTATTTAACTTATATCATGTAAGTAGCATATTATGCAAGTTAACTTATATTAGGTACGTTTTATATTAAGAAAACGTAAGAAATTCGCGATTATCTCCCTTTCCCCAAAAAGCCTCACGTAATTTAAGAACAACCCCTAAACAAATGGAGAAATATGCGAATAGCATGGTGAATATAGAAATTCCCCAGTACTTAGTATTTTTTTTTTTTTTATAAAATTTGGAGCCCAAAAATTGAGAATCAATTAGCGTAGCAGAGTGTAGTAAAGAAATAATTTATTCAAGGATTCTGAAAGGTGGAATTTTTTAATTTTCAACGTCTACCGAATAAAGTTCGACGACCTGCGAACGCGGAAGTTATTTTTAACCGAAAGAATTGTAAGCGGCGCTCCTCTGCGGGGAATAATTCCACAATTACTAGGTTAAACAAAATTTAAGAGGCAAACACACGCGTAATACGTCTATACTCGCAGGTTCGTTGGTACAGCTTAAAATATCGTTGCAAAAACAACGCCGTGGAGATAAAGTGCAGCACCCACTGACAGCTTAAGCAACCGTAATTAAAATTCTGTTTATCATCCCGCCATCAAATGTAGGTCGAACTTACGCGGTTTTTCTTCGGTTTATCAAGTGACTTTAACGGCATGAATCAGCACGAATGTGTTTTAACAAAGTCACTGGCAAATATGGCATGTTTGGAGAAATTTCCAAAATTTCTCGATTGTAGTCTGCTGTAGAAAGTTTCTTGGAACAGTTGCGCGTAATTCGTTTTATCAACTCCGCGCCTATTATTCGCTGATCGATAGAACAAATATGTGACGACGATCCATCATCGACAAAGTTACCCCCCCCGAGAGATTAGAGGAGAAAGCCAAAATCAGCTGACGAGTCAGAGTTTCCGTTAAAAAATTAGTTTGTTTCAAATACACAGCCCTTCATAAGTATTGGGACTAAGCTGATGCGACATTTAATAAATAAATTTAAAAAAAAAATTATTAGGACATTTACTCTTTGTGGAATAATTGTGGAAAATGTTGGAAATTTATTCAAGAATTCTGAGAAATTTTACTTTATTTGGTATTTTAAATTAAAAGCAGTGAAAAGTATTTGATCTGTACAAAATATCTCATATTCTGCAAATACAGCAGGTGTCCTAATACTTAGGAACTCGTGGATAGAGCTCGATAGATGAACTCGCATCCTGAAATATTAAACAGTTGATTAGTTTGGATTTTTGTAAATATATTTTACGTCCATAATTTTAAGGCTGTTTGTGGTCTGAGCTAGAAGTAAAAATATATTTTGCTTGTCTGTAGCAGTTTCATTTTTCCTGCATAAGTAATGCCTTGAGGAATATTTCTATGTAACTAGGGGGAGGGAGAGATTTAATTATACGAATCATAAGTTCTTCTATTTTTACAAAGTTTAGTTTAGTTTACAATGTAACTTCAATTTAAACTTTGCTGTGCCTAGGAAGCATATATAGAAGCATATATAGACTTCAAAATGTTAGGTCTGTAATTAATTAGAACTTCTTTAAACTATGAATATTGTTGTGCTTTCAAAGAGAGTAAAATTCAAGGCTTAAGGCGTTTTCACACGTGACATTTTGCTGATGACTGGTGCTCCAGGTACATATTATATGTATCTTCTCTGCTCAGTTCTCTACTTATTATATACAAAACTTTGAAATGGATAACATCAATAATTCAATTTAATTCTATGAATCAGGAATTCTTTCACTTTTACCAAATTTAATAATACCAATATGTTATAAGTTTCATTTAAACTTTGATGTGTCTGAGAGGCATTGGTCCCAGTGCACAGAGTTAAAATCTAGAGGCATGACAAGTACGTATTATACTTCTCATATAAGTAGGTATAGATTTTTACAGCAACTTATATCTAATGATTAAACAGTAAATTACAAATGCAGAATTATTTATTATTTATTACTTTACGGCGCACGGTCAGCAAACCAAACACAACTATTCACACGTCAACTCTCACTCACTAAAATTCACAAATTAACATTTAACGAATTAATAATCCTTATGCAATTTTGAATCATTAGTATTATTATTATACTTCTGCTACTTCTACCTAAAAGCCCCCCCCCCCCCCCCCCCCCAACACTAAATGACTAAATCAAGCACATGATCCTCATGTGATCAAATAATGGACACAAGGCGGTCATTTGATCGTACTATCATTTATTTTTCCAATGGGGTACAAAGGGTTAAGTGTCAGCTGTCATTTCGACGGTCTCAGAAGCTTCGCCCAGTCTCAAGACTGATTGGTGCCAGAAAGTTATTGACTATCGAAAACCCATCCAGCAGAGAGAAGAAAGGAGGGATTAATCATCGGGAACCTTTCACTACTATATTTAGCTTATAACTTTATCAACGCCGCGAAGAGAGATTGGTTATCGGCGTGTTGGCCCGCTGAATTTAATTCCTCGGGCCAGTGATCAAAAGCGACCCACGATGACTTTTCCAGCCGTTTAATCGTTAAAATTCTTGGTCAGGCGGCCCGTCGACCGCAGGACGCGCTTAACCACTGTGCCGCCCGCCACTTTTTCATATTGAAGTACCAGGAAAAAGTTCGCATAAATGTGCGGTCTGTGTGACCTTGCGTGCAAGTTAGAGCTGATTGTGTAATTTAGTGATAATACCTGGAATCTAAAGACGCGAATAGACGAGTGAAAAGAGATCTAGAGCCAATAGGGGGATCAATATTCACGCATTCGAAGGATTGCATGAAAATTGCAAGTTGAGGCAGGGTTTGATGGGGGTGTTCGTTTTAAATTTTATTTTATATTCGTATCTGTATTTCTGTAATATAGGAGCACGCTTTTATTCAGGCCATACGTGAAGATGGGTTACCAAACAGTTCGTGTTTTATAAGCGTGATTGAAGCTGCAAGTTTATGGAAAAGACTCTTTTCACACCAGATCACTTTGTTGACTTAAGATTGGTATTTATAAAAAATTAATGTATTTTCTATTACTTTTGCATATTTTTTAAACGAGTAGTATCTCTGCTGAATGAATATGTCAATACTTCAATTCAATCCACCACTTTTACGTGTCTTCATTAAACCCCTTCCACACGAAACGCTTTGGTGCCATGAGATTGGTATCTTTGCAAAATTCACACCATCTGTTCCAAATGATTATATTCAAATTTAATTAAATTCTTACCTCCATTAAGCCCTTTTCACACGAGGCACTTAGTGACGAGATCGATAGACTTGTGAAAAATTCACATTCTCTCCCAAATGAGTATATTCAACTTTAATTAAGCCCCTCTGTTAAACTCACCTCCATTAAGCCCTTTCCACACGAAACTCTTTGGTGATTTCAGATTGATATTTCCGAAAAACTCGCACGATTTCTGCCAAATGAGTATATTCAACTTTAATTAAACCCCCCACTTAAACTAACCACCATTAAGCCCCTTTCACACGAGTCTCTTTGGAACTTCAAATTGATATTTCCGAAAAATTCACACTCTCCCAAATGAGTGTATTCAACTTTAATTAAGCTCCTCTCTTAATCTTGCCCCCATTAAGCCCTTGCCACACGAGTTTCTTTGGAACTTCAAATTGTTATTTCCGAAAAATTCACACTCTCTCCCAAATGAGTATATTCAACTGTAATTAAGCTCCTTTCTTAAACTTGCTCCCGTTAAGCCCTTGCTACACGAAAACTCTTTGGAACTACAGATTAATATTTTCGAAAAATTCACACTTTCCCAAATGAGTATATTCAACTTTAATTAAGCTCCTCTCTTAAACTTGCCCCATTAAGCCCTTGCCACACGAGTTTCTTTGGAACTTCAAATTGATATTTCCGAAAAATTCACTCTACCTTTTTAATCCAGCTTCATTCTTACCAATTAAATATTTCTATAATACCAGTCATGTATTAATCAACTACACACGTAAGTGTCCCACGCGTAAAGGGCCCCAAAAATGGTTACCATTTCAACGAACGTAAAGGCTCACGAGTGACATCCGACATTGACAACCTGAATACAAATAACCATTTAAGTTCAAAGGTCCAAATCATAGGCATGTTTTCTACAATCGCCCACTTTCGTTGTATTTATATTATTTTCGGCAGCAGACCGACACGTGGCGAATCGACTGCGTCGTAGTTGATTAATCTGTAACGCCATTCAGAAGTCATAACAGTTCTGGCTCGTCGCATCCACTTGCCAAGATTACGTCTGCTTGCGAGTTACAGCTATAACGTCGCAATTGGTTAACACCATTCCTCACCAATTACCGATTGGGAGGCTGCGTCCCACTTCGCGACAGGGAAATTGCATAAGTTTCAGCCGAAGTGACTCGCTCGAATTGAACGCTCCCTCCTGGGCCTGACTCGCGATTTAACAATCGCGATTGAGTTAGTAGTTCCCTCCGCGGCGTCTTAATTAAATTTCTGCCCTCGTATTTAAGCAAAAACACCGACTAATGCGCAAAAATGAAGATGAAAATTAAACCGTACAAAGTAGGGGAGACCGGGGTTAGTTGACTAACGAGATTAGTTGACTAATTCCCTTTAATTGTTGTATTATGGAATAAATTATGCTGCGATTCGCGCTATTAAAGCGTATGAATGAACAGCTTGCCATTTAATGTGTCGCCGTGACAAACACTTGCGTGTTCTATCAGTGAGAATGAAAAATCTAAAAAGGTCGGCGGGAAGTAAATATTATTGTTTCGACTATTTATGAACTTTTGTCCACTAAGTACTGCTTGATGTTTTTTCATGAATATTTTTTGGAAACGTGATACAGTGACTATAAGTTATGGTATTTTATTGTATCCGGTGCGCGGAGTTTTATACGTACAGCCCTTAACATTTTAACAATGTCGGACGGGGTTACTTGACTAAGCATAGGAATTTCACCCTTTCGCCACTAGAAATTGCATTTTTTATCCTCAAGATGCAGTCGAGGCAAAGAATTTAGCTGCTCAAGTCCACTTCCCCCACCACAAATCCTTCCAAACTCACCCCTACCAGTTTTACACCCTATCCTCCCTTCAAACTTTCAGGCCTTCCAAATAGACTATAACAAATAAGTACAAAATTATTACAGTATCTAACACCATGATAATTAATAAAAAAAATAGCACTGTGAAGGAGTTAAAAAAAATAGAAACAATTTATTGGTCGTATTACACATATGTACGCGTTTCGTATATAACCCGATCATATTTGTCAACTAACCCCACTGCCGGGGTTTGTTGACTTATTCGTCTCACTACTCTAAATACAATAAAAACTACAACCCAGACTCAATTAAAAGTATTTTCAAAATTAAGCGTGTATACCTAATGAAATTTGTAAACTTTTGGTATGCAGCAAGTTAACAAAATACCAATGGTCTACTTATAAAAATTAGAAATGTTAAAAATTAGTCAACTAGCCCCGGTGGAGACATTATTACATTATTTCGGTCAAGTTTTTAAAGAATTTAAATTGCCTTCTGGATACTTCGGATCTACGAAGGCTGTTGCTCCAAAAGTGACACCACTGGGATTAATAATTAATTACTACTAATTACAAGTAATGAAGGAGACTTTAAATCTTTGAGGAGTTAAATAATCTTCAGAAAAAGTTGGGTGATAAAACAACGAATAGTAAGCACAAGAAATAATTGCAAAGTCACCTTAATTTTCAAGATTGACTTGACGTCGAATCCATAGTGCGTTTAATTTAAAGTTTCAGAGTATCCAGTTTGCTCACAGTTTATCTGGATTCCGCTCACAGGTTTGCGAAGAATTTTCGCAGGAATTACCAAAGCAAACACGGGGTATTATACAACGAACAAGCTTTTGATCCGACAATTACACGCCGAATACAGATAGATTACAGCGTGAGTTATCAGTCGGCTATCTGCCGACTGATGGCATCGTAAACGTGACGGTAAATATAAGTATATATTTGTTATCAAGGATTACGTGTAGATTGACTTCAACGAATTGACTGATTTCGAGACATGAAATCATCACGGTTGACCGCTTTGCCGTATATTCCGCAATCGAAGGATCTTATCAATTTCAATTTATATGTCAGCCTAGACGAATCGATAAGGAAAGAAATAAAAATCCAAGCGCCCCTGCAGGACTCGTTTTTTAATAGCAATGAAGATTGCATCTTCTTACGAAGGAAAATATCGAACCCGCACACGGCGATTTTTACAAGACTCTGCAGATTTGCAGAATAGTGAAAAATATTTGACACATGTTTTTTGTTATCGGCAATTATCAAAGTTGAAGGGGTGAAAAGAGCCCCTAAAGTTGACGGTCGAAAACATATTTTCCGAAATTTTCTAAAAACTGAGCAGGGGGCTGGACTTGTCTTTCAAAAATTCACACTTCTTAAAAAAAAATATTTCCTACTCCTAATAGTTCTCAAAATATTCCAGAAAATTTGTTTTCGACCTCCAACTTTAGGGGCTGCTTTCACCACTTCAGCATGGACGGTTGCCGATAACAAAAAATACGTGTCAAATATTTTTTACTATTCTGTAAATCTGTAGTCTCGGCAAATTCGGCGGGTGGAGGCTCGACATGGTCCCTTGTTAGTTTATAGCTACAGGATGATTTAAAAAGGAATAGAAAAACGTTGGTATTCATAGAATTCGGGAAAATAGGAAATTTATAGTCAATATACTTTTACAAATCGCTCTTTAGCACTGCAACTTATTCCTTCGTTAATCACCTAGGGATTTGTAGCTCAATACTGCACTTATTAAATACAGAATTTTGGAATTGGAGTAAATGCAGTATAATGGTTTCAAATCGAATAATTCAAAGGGTTAACTTCGACGAGGACATGTCGATATTCTGGTTTCCTTGTCGTCAACTCTACATTTCTTTTCATACCAATCTCTCCTTTCTAAATTCATGGCATAAAGCATTGCAAAGGAAAAGTCACAGTGTATACAAAATAATTCGACATAAATCGAGCTTCCAAAATACATGTCTCTGCTATGAAAATAGAACGTATATGGAACGAACAGTCGCGCACTCAGGATTTAATCTTGAGAGGAGCCGAGTTGAAGGGATACAAATATTTATACTGCAAATTCAATAAAATTCATTAATGATTATAAAAATTTATTTAAAGATTAAAATCCAGTTTTCTTTTCTATTGCCAAAACTCTTGAATTACTTCAGTCGTGGTTACATTAATTTTCTTTTTTTTTGAAGAGTGCCATGGCCCCTTGAAGGCCGCGCCATTGACATTGAATACCTTTCGCCGAAAAGCAAATAAAAATCTAATTTCAATTGAACTCATCTCTCCACCTTATTTTCACCAAGTTCCTCGCAAGACATTTTTAATTTCAACAAATTCGCGCTATCTTTTTCAAATGAACGCGCACAAGTGTCCCGTGTGGAAAGGCCTTAAGGTTGCCTAGTGGGTCCATTTCGACTCGACGCGTTTGTCTATTTTCGCCAAGGCGGCGTGCTCCTAAATTCTTTGCTCTATTTTCTCATTTCCATCGCTGTGCACAGTTTAAATTGCACGAGGTGAAAATGGAGGCGTGAAAGTTGACTGCGAGCTTTGTGCATCGAATGGATCGTGCGCCGCGGCGCTCCCGCGTTCTTAATTTATGCGCTCGGGGCGCGTACGCGCGATAATAATAAGCCAACCTGTATTCGCGGTTTATCTTTCTCGGATAGGGGAACACCTGTACCCACTCGGTGGATTTACACGACGTATCCTCGCATTAATACGTGTCCGTCGTCTCGAGCCCCCTTTGAAAATATGGCACTTCTAAAGATTACAAAGTGGAGCTTAGTGTTTGTTAAATCTTCCAAATTCAGGTTAAAAGGTAGAACAGTAAAATCTATAACAACTTCTCCTTTGAATAATAGAGGGAATAATCGGCTGAATTTATCTTTCTACCGTTACCGGGTCTTTTTTACCAAATTGCGATTCTCACTTCTTTAAAAAAAATTCTAATTCAAATTTTTGATTTAGAAGAATTACCTATATAGTAAGAATTACAGAGAGGAGTGTAACATGTGGATCACATTCGATTAATTTTTATGCGCGGAATAGTACACCTTTTGTTTCCGAATGAAAATCTGGACACCATTCCGTGTGCGGAAATCTCCCAGTTACGTTTGTCAACCATACACGCTGGACGCCTTTGGGCGTTCCACGCACGGGCCTCTCGTGAATATGCATCTGTGGCAACCAGGAGGTGGATTTGTAACGAAATGCGAAAAACACGTCGGTGGAGCGTTTCACTTCTCTCAGATCGTGATTCCCGCGACCGTAAAGAGAGGTGCAGCGTGGTCGTACTCGTTTTCACTGAGGCTAACGTGTTCCCCCTCCGAAGTAGGTTTCTAGGTTGATTTCAGTGAATCTTTTTTTCGCCGACGCTCCTACAGAAGGTGTTAACGGTAAAGCCGCGATGGTGCCTGGTTAGATCCCTGCACGGTTTCTTATTCATCGGCACCGATTTGCTCCTCGTTCCTTGCACTCCGGCTGGATGAGAACTAGATATTCGAGGTCGATTTTAATCGTACAGGGTGGGTCGAGATGGCTGGTACAATTAGGGAGGATTCTACGGTTCCAAATAAGTCGAAATGGTGGGAGAAAGTTTCTTCGTACGAAGCTTCATTTTCGAGGAACGCGACATTGGAAATCATCTCGTTGACTGAACTGAAACTCGGTCACCGTTAGCTATCTGTAGGTGATACGACTTGTTTATTATCAGGCGTAATTACTGAGCTGGTTTTCAAGGCAAAATGAATATATTTTTTATCTAACATTACGCGTGAGTTTAAAAATTCTGTCGCATTTATTGCTGGTGGAGATTCGTGACTAAAAGATTTCGGCTTTAGTCATTAGCCAATATTTTTGAGAATTAGTGTGTAGTGTTGAAATTTGGAAAAGGTGGGCGGTAATCGGTTAATGTATCGCTAAATTTTAGAAACGCAATATTGTGAACGCAAGAAACGTAATATTATGGTGGGTCTTAAAGGGGCAGATCACTGTCAAAAATCGGAAAAATCGATTGTTTCTTTTTCACACTTTGTGAAAGACGTGCGTATCAAGAATGCACTGTCCAAATTTTCTGAAGAAATTAGTAAAATTGACGGAGATATAGTATTGTCCGTGAAGCGGTGTTCAACGCGTTTTTCTCAAAATGATATTTTTCAACCGCGTTGACAGTCTACAGAGAAAACTATACATCCAATTTACAGGAGCAAGGGTATTTATTGTACGAAAAACCCGTCGCTATTACACGACGATCAGTTTTTTTCAATTAACGACCTGCTTCTATATTTTTATCAACATTTCCCCAATTTTGCACCCTGAAAACATGATTTTTTTTCAGTGTTCCGCCATTTTGTAATTTTTTGCGATTTTAACTTTTTTGATCGTCATGTAATGGAGGTAGGCTTCTAGTTTCTAAATATTTTTTGTCATCTTGAATTCGGATTAACCATATGGCCTGGGCACTGTCAACGCGACAAGCACGATATTGCCGCAGCGCACATTTTGACGAAGAGTATACAGTAAACGGATTTATGAATTTGATTGAAAAAAAAATTTCTTACCCTTCGATATGTGCATTATTAACTATACTAAGCAATAGATTGATTTCCCTGCGTTGTTTGGTTGAAATAAATTCCCGAAAACACCCTTACATATCGGACCGTTATAGTGGTCTGCCCCCTTAAGGGGGTACAGGACTATGAGACACGTAAAATTGGTGGTTTCTTTTGTGTTGGATTGCTTAGGTACTAAGTAATCATTACTCCCTTAAGTTCCACAGTTTTTGTGGACGCGAATCCGAGTAATTGCCAAAAAAAAAAAATTGTTGGAATGTTCAAATTTGTTGACATTATTAAGCGCTGAAGATGGTCCTGCGTAGTACGCAGATGTAGTTGGTGTTACATATAGTATCAGGTGAACCAATCACCTGAAAGAAAATTGGGGTGAGTAATTTCTACACCAAAATCTACAACATGGAATTTGACTGGCGAATTTAAACAAAAATTGTGAAAGTTACGCACGAATAAATTTTTTCCCACAGTCTTACAAAAGAAAATCGTATTCAACCGTTTATAAATTTGTTTATAAACATCCAATGTTGATGTGGAAATTCCATGTTATAGAGAAAGGAATTCTACACCTCCAGTTAAAATTTCAACTGAAAAGATTCATTCGTTCAAAACTTATGATGTACACGGTGATGTACGGTGTTTAAAAATGCAGTTTCAAGATAAACGGCTTCAAAGTTAAGTTCCCTACGCCAATAAGTACCGCTCTGCGAGGCCGTTACTCGGCGGTGCACTCAGTTCCGTTGAGGGCTATAATTTCCGTAATTATTCGAATTTCCTCATGAAACTTTGTTGTAAATATTCACAAAAGATCACACTTTCAGAATTAATACTAACAATAAAATAGATTTTTTTAAGATTTCAATAGTCCTGTACCCCCTTAAGTAAGTGTCTCGCCACCTTTTCTTTCATTTTTATATCGACGGGGTAAACGAACCTCCCTCTACATTCACATAACTTGCAACGAACCTTTTAATTCCTACTTCTTGCGTCCACTTTTTGCCTACCGATATTAATATCAATAAAAATAGAACAGAGCTATTCTTTCATTCCCTCGCCGATCCTTGCACTTGGCAGTGGTCAAGGCAACGTGACTCGTCCCTGCGCCTCGAATTCCTTCGGCGCGAACATCCGCGCGCAAGGGGCCATCCGCGCTCCTCATCGCTCCGCATAAAAAATTGAACTGCGAATGCCCATCAACCATAACGAAAGGATCCATTGGGGAATCACCGTTGATCGACGCGGGCCGTAGGGTTGGCAAGGCGGCTCCGACCTTGAAAGAGCGCGCTGTGGCAGCGTAGGACAGCTCGTGTCTCTCCTCGCGCTCCTACCGGCTGCCAATTATTCTGGTTATTCCGGTACGTCGATCCGTGCACGGTCGATCTCGCTTTTTCCCATCCGTCATCGCGGCCGGGGATGCGCCTGGCGTGGCCGCCGCGCCGTTCACCGCCGAGCCGTGCGTCCGTTACGTAAAAAGAAGGGATTTCGTAAATCGTCTCGACGTCGCGCCGCCGTTTGCCCTCCCCGAAGCACCGCCGCCGCCTATATTCGCCCCCCCCCCCCCCCTGCGCGTCTTTCGAATTCGCGGACGTCCGTAAACAGGCGACGGCCTGTCAGTCGAGCTTATTATTTTCATTCTGCCGCCGTGGGGTGAACCCCCGCCGCATCCGCGGGCGAACTTTCGAATATCTACGCGCGAACGGAAGCCGAGGACGGTCGTGCTGCCCTTTAGAATCTCTGCCGGGTAAGGTGTGACTGTTTGGTGGGGTGTTCGATGGCAAACGGTTGGTAGAATGAGGTGGTAGCTTTGAATTATCGCGGGGGGGATGATAGCGGAGGTGGGTAGCTTTGGGGGTGTAACGAGGGGGGGGGGGAAGTGGTTTAGGCAGTGGCGGATTTAAGAGAGGAAACCACGGTGCTGGCCGGGAAAGAAGGCTAATTTCGAGGCTCTGTTTTTTGGTAAATTAAAAGCTTTTGTAAAATATGTTTATTGGCGTTAGAAAGTACATCTCTTGAACAAAATTCTTCTCGAAATAGCATGTAAAAATATTGATAGACCTTCAGAAATTTGTTTAAAACGGGCGCACCTCCAGCGTTGCAACGGTGACTCTGAACAAAAATTTATAACTTTTAAATATCTTCGGTTGTATGTGCACGTTTTGAAAAAAATGATTTTGGTGCAAAAAAGCGGAGTTTTGAAATGAAAGTATCGAAAATCGGTAAGAAAATCGACATTTTTTAGAACGGCACGAGGAAAAATTCAGTACGCGTAACTGAAGATAATCATATTTGCAGTCGACATGAAAGATTTAAAGTGAATCGGATGAAAATTAACTGTGTTTTCGTACGCCCAGTTTGGGAAACGTCGTTTCGAGAAAAACGCGTTTAAAGTTTTAGAAGTTAAACTGCTTGCACCAAAACATCTATAACTCCATTATTTATTTCAATTTTATTTTAATACATTAAATACATATACCCCAAACATTAAGCAAATTCACCGAAAAAAATCGATTTTTTTCGAGTTTTCACTGATTTCCTCCGTTAAGGAAAAAGGCCCAGGTGGCAAACGTTCTGGGACACCCTGTATGCATAACAGAATTACAAATAAATTACGCGCGTGTGGTATGAAAATTATGGAAAACAAAAAAAAAGAAAGATAAGAATTCTGGTTAGGGGCCTAAACGGCGACTGCTTAGGAAAATGTGTGGGTTCTTGTTTTTGGAATACAGATGTACCTTGAATTACTGTGGAGAAAAGACTCAAGGTGCTGGGTTTGATGTTAGTGGGATGTAGTCTGTTGTACCCTGAAGAAATTTTTTTAATCTAGAACAAGTTATTTTCTACGACTTTAGTACAATGGAGATGCATCTTACATCATTGTGGAGTAAGATTTAAGTTCAGTGTACTAAATCTAAGAAAAGGAAGAGATCGTAAGTTAGGAATAGTATAGAAACTAAACGCGCCAAATGCAATTCATTTTATTCCCTATTTAGACGGTATTTACAAAATTAAACCAAGTTAAATTTAAAATACAATATTTCGAGCCCACCGAAAAAGAAAGATTTCAATTTTACAGTTTCTTTCAACTTTAACGTGATTCCTTTCGCGGCAATAACTAGTTACCAAAATTATAATAAATTCCTAAAAAGAAGGATCATGTTCTCGTAAAGTTGACCTAGACATTTCCATTCTGCGAGCATCGCAAATCCCACGATCGAGTCGAATAAAATGGCGGAAGCGGTTGTTCGCGCGCATTTCTGAACTGCCTGTTTCGCTTGGCATCGGCGCGGAACGCGCGTGCCAAAAATAAAGAGAAATTCGCCTTTGTCCGACGCTAGATCGAAATGCTTCGAATATCGCGGCCCACAAGATCACGCGCGACTAGCGCCACCGATAAATTTAAAAGCGCTCCTGACGCAACGCTTCGCTTTCTTTCCGAACGTCCAATTATCTCCGCTTCAAGCCGGTAAATTATGACCATGAACGTTCGACTACTCATCGAACTCCCTTTCTCACACTCCACCGATTTTCAGCGCCTCCCGCGGCTGAGATAACGAATACTTGCCGCGTGAAAATTACCGCCAACGCAGCAAGTACAATTGACCATACGCAAGAATTTAAGAAATTTAAATTTGTAACAAGTAAAAAGTATTACTTGAAGGAAATGCATTCGTTCTATAGTGTTTTACAATGTCGAACTGTCCCCGGCGTGTTTCCACACCCAAGGCCTTCCCAAGCTTCCCACTGCTTTGCCGTGTCTTCGCATCGATATTTCCTAGAAAGCGTCGAAAGTATTTTCTAACCATATCACGCCGTGCATTCGTGTATCGTAAAAAGTCGTGGGTAGCGGCTTTAGCCGGTAATCGATTGTAATCGAGGTTCGAGACCATTCGAGGCGTCGACTAACGTCATTAAGACAACGCAGGTTCGTCGGACTTTCCGTAGTCGAAGAAATATTTTCGCAACGAGCTTGTTCAATTGAGCGTGCGACGCGTTCGTGATGAATTACCACGGAAAGGAATCAGCGCTGTTACTCAACATTTTCTCGGTGAGGAGCGTCATTTACCACGCACGCGAATACTGTCCGCGGAAATTGGCGCGCGATCGTATTTGGCACGTGTGAAATATTTACAACAGCGTTGTAATTGCTTACCCGTTGCGAGTACAACGGAAATACCGCAGCACGCACCGAAATAGACACTTTGTTTTTGCTCGTCGATTCATCATTTTTCGTCCGCGCTTCCCTCGCAATGGTTTGGTAAATGTTTACAACTCGGACTTAACCTTCATTCATACCGGAGATAACAGTCAACCACTTTGCGATAACAAACGTCGCTGTAGAGTAAGGTGACCATTCGTCCCCGGAACACAATTTCTGTCCCCGATTCGGAATCTTAAAATAATCATTCGTCCCCGATTTTCAGTAATAGTCCCCGAGTTCTTCTTTAAACTTACAACATAATCAATACGAATCCGAAGCTACGAGTTTGCTATTAAAATTCTACAAGCATAGGTGGCCCCTGAAAAATATATCTCATGCCCCTGGAAAGCCCAAGGAAGGAATGGTCACCTTATTGCAAAGCGAATGACTCGCATACGCTTCGTACACGAATTGCGTTATTAACGGATGTTTCTTTATCGGTGTTACAGTTTCCTGGTGAGTGCATCCTCACATACATGGAGTTTCAGCTGGATAGTGCAGAATACTGCCAGGCCCAACACAAATAGAGAGACACGCCCGCATACCCTAGAACCTGCTAGGTATCATTAAAGAAGAAGCAAGGAGGAATAATTTTAATCGGGCAAAGGAAAATTCAATATCGGGATCATTGCCTCAAAGTCAAGAAAATCATCAGCTAGTCATCGCGCAAGGCGTAGAAGAATTAAATAGCATCAATTGTTAATTTACACTATTAAATGCAAGCATCGTAGTTACTGAGCGCACCTGATCCAGGCGCACCCAGTGCCAAATAGGTAAGAATCGAAGGCTACGGAGATTCCGCCGCTATCCTGACCGTCGGGTATCGGGGCAAGACTAACGGCGAGCTGTTGGTTTCAGATAATCTTCCGAATCATAGTCAAGGATCCCAAGTGGGAATCGATCGCATATCAATCAACGCCTAATGTAACGTAGCCCTCACCCCTTTTTGGCGAAATTCGCGCCCCGACAACCCCTCCGCGAGGTCTACATGTGAACCCACTGTTCTGTCCTCTGTAAAAAAATAACAAAGTATTCAATTAGTTAAATGAGGAACAACTTTATAAGACTGACACCTATGGGCTAAGTTTGTCAAGTTCAGCTTTCGTTGCGTCGTATAGTGTGGCATATTGGGAAATTAAACAGTGTCGTACAAAAGTCATCGAAAGAGTCGGAGCGATAGGAAAGTAGGGGTACACCACTTGCTGTCCAAGAGGAAATGAGCAACATGAGGGTGAAGGACATCAGGCCGGCGCCCGCCGAGATCGAATACAAAAACATGAAGTTCCTCATCACTGATCGGCCCAATGATCAGACCATTCATACTTTTATCCAAGTACGTGCGTTAATATTCATCTGCCCGTCTCAGTATTACGAGGAGATCTGGGGGGATTCGAATTAACAGGCGCCGTTTATTTTAATAGGAACTGAAGAAGCACAATGTGAAAGAAGTAGTGAGGGTCTGCGAACCAACGTACAAAGTCGAGGAACTTAAAGCAGAGGGGATCAACGTGATAGACTTGGTGTTTGACGACGGCACATTTCCACCAACCGAGGTAAATATAGCCGTATTGACGGCAGTTTAAACGAGTGTGAGAATTTCTCATTTACGTAAATGGAATTTCTGTTGCAGGTCGTCGACGAATGGTTTGAACTACTGAAAAATCGCTTCCGCGAGTCTCCTGACGCGTGCGTGGCAGTTCACTGCGTCGCGGGGCTTGGTAGGGCACCAGTCTTGGTCGCGCTTGCTCTCATTGAATTGGGGCTGAAGTATGAAGACGCGGTCGCGTTGATCAGAGAGTAAGTATCCAGCGGCTTTTACTTTCTATCGTTACGGGATAATCGTGGAACTGGGATTTGTCTCTGCAGGAAAAGACGAGGCGCCATCAACGCGAAGCAGCTGGCCTACCTTGAAAAGTATCGTCCCAAGTCTCGGTTGAAGCTCAAAAATGGACAGAAGAACTCCTGCTGCGTCCAATAGATTAAACGATTTCTTTGAGAAAGTTACTACTTCATACTGATTGGTATACCTAATTGTATAGGTTTTCATGCCTGGCAACAAGAGACATACTGTACCGACTCTGTTCTGAAAGGCCTATCAATGGAAATGCAACCGAACAAATTTCACAGCCATATTTCGCGCCATCTAATTCTCCGTCACGAGCCGAGCAATTCAAACGGGAGATTGCTCGCTGATTGCTTTCACCCTTTATTTTGTGAAAATTTTTGTATTTATTTTTGATACTAAATTAATGTTAAACGCTGCGGAACAGAAGGAAGCCTTTTACGGGTGATGGGCGAAAATAGCGGATAAAATTTCAATGGATCTGATTACCTCTGCAACGATAAACGAGCATTGGGATGAATTTGCGCGCCCGTGCGTGGTGCCTCAATTCCGTTCAGCGAAATTCAAGGCAATTATGCACGAGAGCTCTGGAAGGCTGCATTTATTTGATCCAAGACGATGAAACGCGCGACCACGTTACCAATCGATTTATGAATATTAGTTGATGCGTAATTTATACATAATATTCTAGGGATGGTTGGAGCAAACACTTCTTGTTAAGATGATTCCTTTGGTACTACGATTGCATCCAGCTGTCGGCGAGCGTAGATTTTTAGAGGAATTAGTGCAATAAAAACTTTCGTTCCCGAGAACGATCGAATACAGGAAATGTATAAGCGTCTTACCGACAACAATCTTTAAACGTTCTTCTCTTTCTTCCTCACTCGTGGAAATAAAAAGCAGCGACTCTGCGTGTTTACTCGTAGATCGCGAATTGAACGCACGTTTTCTTTTTTTTTTTTTCACAGACGTTTTGCATACAGCGCGAACAAGGGGAAAGAAAATAAAGGCATGATCTGTACTTGAATTTCTTTTTCACGGAGATTACTGTAATATATCGACGCGTATTTATTGAACAGCATCCGGCGGCACTGAGCGAAGTGTGGTTTGTACAACAGTAATGTATTATTTTTATTGAACGAAATGGGCTTCACCATGTTCACTTGAATTTTGTAAATAGCCCAGCGCGGTCGAGTCTCGCTTAAACAGTTGTACATTATATCGCGGATATTCTGCAAACGTGGTTCGTTTGTCTCTTTTTTTTTTTTCTTCCAACCACAACTGAACTTTTAAACACATTACGCGCAGCTGTGTTGCTAACAATTGGCGCGCGAGCGCGACATGTATTCCGACACGCTTATAACGAAAACACGAAATCCTGTATGAAATAGGGAAAATTGTACCGAGATCCCCGGATAACTTCGACGACTCTTCGAACATTAGCTTTCAGGCGATTATCGCAAGGGAACCGTAGAGTTGCATTTCCAGTGGCATGCCGAACTGATGGGTGTTCTTAACTCTTATTGGACTTGGAATCTGCGTTAACTTGAATAACGAAATATCGCGAAGCAAAACGTGAAGTAATTATCGACTCCAGAGTTATATATCACTTTTATCGTAGCTCAACGGCAATTTCACCAGGATCCTTTAAACGTCCACCCTTTATCCGACAAAGTTTCAGAGAGAGCTGCGTGCGCGTGCGAGCCGCGCTTAGGATTTTGGTAAAATTGTCGGCGACGCTGTACGCCACACTAAACTGTGTTCAAAAGATAGACGAAGAAGAAAAAAATGATGAATTCGCTCCTAAAATAATGAATGTAATACTTAGATCGTTTCACGTGTCTGCCGATTCTATGTGAATGTACATATTTCCCGCATGGCGTTACGATACGCGAGTTCTGTTCAATTGCCTCGTGCTTTGCCAAGATTGCACACCGCAAGGGCGACGATGCGAATCGTTGTGGATCGAACTTTTTTCTATTTTCTTTGCTCCTTCACCCTCACCTACTTCCTTTCTCGTGAGAATTGCGAGCGACATATTTTCTACGGTACTGACTAATGAATTTATTCTGATTGACACGATTCCGTCGTCAACGACCAAATCTTTCGTCCTTTATCGCGCATAATGCTTGATTGCCGGTGGCCGGGTACATTCACTGTGATCGCAGACGCGAAATGGAATTTTCGAACCTGGTACACAGATCCTTTTTTCTAATGTTAAAAAGATGAGAAACTGCAATATTTTTTACCAGAGGATGGGACGTGGGACATTCGTAAAAAAAGATGAAAATTATCGAGTCTTAGATTCCGAAATTGAATGACCTTCGATTGTTCGATTTCTTTTGTTCTTAGTTCAATTAACTGTTACCGCCGTGATCGGCGTATGTGTTTTATTTTCTTCTTGATACAGCCCTTTTTAAAGTACGATACCGACGCTTCGATTAGGCGCGTCTAATATTCATTCGGGGAGAGAGAGAGTTACCAACGAATTTGTTCTTCTCATTTTGTACCGTGTGAAATTCAATTCTGCGCGTCGATTCACTTCTTCGAGCGGACGTAATTATTGTGTACGAGTGAACATTTACTTATCTGTGATAGATTTATTGCGTGAACGGTGGGAAATTAGAAGGGAATAATGATTAGGCTTATTAACAAACAAAAGCGTACTTCACCTGTGAAATGAAACTTGGAATCTTTTCGAGGCGAAGTAATCGTTGCCCTCTACATTAAAATTTAGAGTCGACCGACATTATTGGGTGTTATTTGAAATTATTCGTGGAAAAGCATATTTCGATCTGAATTGTATTTACTGTGACACGTATTTGCAACAGTGTATTAACCCATCGTGGTCACACCTAATAATCACAAATTGGTCACACGGGGTTCACTGTACCCCAGCGTCATTTTTTGAGTTACCATTTTCGTATTTTTGAATCTCTTAACTTTTCAGTGATTATACATTCGTAATATTTATACAGTCATGGTCTAATAGTCGTTTTCTAGAAATATAAATTTTGATATGATAAAATTTGTAGTTGAAAATGAGCGATTTTCCATGGTTGTGGGAAAAAACCCGATTTTAAATTTTTTTTTTTATTATTTTTCTTTTGCGATAAATCCCCTTTGGAAGCCGTAAAGGTGCGACATTTCAAATCGAAAATTGCTCTTGGGAGTGCAAAACACCCCGTGGGACCACGAAGGGTTAAGATAGTAATATTTTATTCTTCGAAGAATTGAATCGAAACGCCATTAACTGTTATTTTATTATTCAGGAAAAAGAGATGATCCGTAAGGAAATACGATGAAGCGTAGATTTATAATTGCCATTCTTTTATAATGGTAATTACGAGAATCGTTTTCATACGGTGTTTTGTATGTTATGTTTAAAGGTATCAGCTCATGAATATTGAGAAAACAGGAACAACTTAGGTAGCAAAGAAGAAATCCTCTATTTTGAACCGACGTAATAATAAAAAGAACAGTCACTCCTTTTAAATCGATTAAGCAAAAAAAAAGGGAAGATAAATTTAACGAGTTAGCGCAATTTAAACAAGAATTACTATTATTATATATTTAATTTGTTAATGTAATTTCCTACCTACCGCTGTATTGATGACATACTGATTAAATTAAATGGAAAGAAAATTTTGTTATATTGTAAAGCATCAGTAATGAAATAAAAAAGAATGGAAGTCGTTTTGTGAAGAAACTATCGTTTTCTAATATTCCTTATGCGACCGGTGCGAATTAATGAAATGCAGATGTATTACAAAAGTGACAATTTTAATTCTGAACTTCGTAAAAAGTTGCAATTACAAACTTAGTATGTATGTTTTATTAGTTAAATAACAAGACATTAAACATTAAGTTGTTACGTATTTAGTAATACAGTAGTAGATACACTTATGAAGTATTCTAATTTGTTATGTACATAGTAAATGAGATTTTCCACCAGCAATTTTGTGTTTAGGAAAGAAACGCAGCTTAGTAATTGGAATCTGAATCTGTATCTTCTTCGAACGCATTAATTGTCCGGGGCGGCGAAGAACTACCCAAAATTTCTTCTTCGCTTTCCGGTTCAGCTTTGTCCTTGATGTTTAAAGCATAACGCCTCCAAGGAAATCTGCAAAAATTGTGATAATTTAAGAATAATTTTCTTCTCACAAGGGAAGTTCGCCACATCGAAAATTAAAAAAAATCTGAAAACTTTGCAGAAATGTAGCTCACATAATGTTAATATCGTAACTATTTTTTTAATCGGCGATGAAACGGTCCTAAGGTTAAAACACCCCCTCGAAAAAAATGGTGAGTTTTCAGATTACCGTATCTGAGTTAAATTCAAAGTTCTACGGTTTTGTACGGCCTATAAAGCGGAGATAAAGAAATTTCTAAAAACTATTTTTTTTCAAAATTTATCTCCACCGCCCTTTTTTTGACAATTCTTTATCACCATATTGTAGGATATCGAAAGCTATAAAACTTCGAATTGAACTTTTTCTCGATATTTTTTACGGTTTCGTAAATATTCACGATAATATGAAAACTCACGATTTCTTTGAGGGGGTGTTTTCATCAGGGAATTGGAGCAGACCCCATTTTTATTTACTCCGTTCCTGTTCCGCTCCGACATCAAAATACTTATTCCAGCTGTTTTTTTTTTAAAGAAAAGTGCTTTTAATACTTTCAAACAGTGATCTTTCATTTGCAACAAACCCCATCTTTCCAGTTTTTCATTTTCATATAGAAAGAATTCATAAAGAATGCTTAATTTTCGGGAAAAGAAAGTACTACGCCTCCTTAACACCGGGCTGCGCGGCCCTGCGATATAATATTTTTTCAATGATGAAAAATTGAGGATTGGTATTTATTAAAAACATTTCATTCACCTGCTCTTATAAAATGAAAGAAAATTCAAATAAAAAAAAATTTGGAGCGGTAAAAATTTTCCGTGTTCCGGGCAAAACTCCAACGCTCCGGTTTTCACCCTTAGAACCGTTTTATTGCTGAATCAAAAAATAGTTATGTTATTAGCATCACTTGAGCTACGTTCCTGCGAAGTTTCATATTTTTTTAATTGTCGATTTGCCAAACTCAGTTGAAGAATAACTAAAAATTCTGGATCTTCATCTGAATTCTGGCTTGCCTTGTTTTTTCGCTAAAACAATCCTCCACAAAGATGTCCGATACAATTTTACAGTGACCTTTTAATTGCTGAGACTTCGGTGTATTCTTAAAGGCACAAATCAAATGAGTACATTTTTTGTTAGTCGTATTAGGATCGGCAATATACCTGGCGCCCATTTGAAGCGCCTTTTTCCTAATTTCATCCCTCTGTGGATTAACGTATCCACTGAGCGAAAACGTAACATCCTCAAAGAGTTTGGAGAACAATTTCGTCGGCTTTTTCAATTTGATAATTTTCTTGCTCGTACTTGCTTCCGGCTTTGGCGTTGGTCTAGGCTGCGGCAATCGGCCACAATTTTTACATATCTTATCTTCCGATTCGTCTAGACACTGAGAACAGTTCTGTTTCTTTCTAATTACGTTCTCTTTCGAAGAACTATCTTCGGGACTCAAGGAACGCTTTCTCGAATTTGCGCTTTGTCTCTGGTTTTCTAGCTTCGCATCCTTTTTATTCATCGAAGGTGACGGTGAAGATAGGATATCACCAAACGGAGTTCGCGCCACTGGTTTATCATTCGATTCGTCTGTAACTTTCTCATCCTTCTTTTTAGAATCATTCAGCAAAGTTGAATTAGCGGGATCTTTATTTTTAGCTCCAAATACTTCCTCCGCTTTACCAGCTTCCAATTTCTCTAGTAACGGTCTCTTCATTGGCTCTTTCTCCTCCTCCTGCCGCTTAGAGAAATTATTCATACTGGTCTCTTTAATCTTTGTAAGCAATTCACCCTTGTAATTCGTCTTTTTGCTATCAGTCATTCTCAGGTATTTCTCTTTAAAATCATCCACGGGCGATTTGTTACCATCCACGTCAGGTTGTCTCAGTTTGAACCTTCCGAACACGTCCAATCCCAAATCGACCACCACTTCCGTCTTCAGCAGGATGAAGGAGAGACCGAATAGTTCTTTCAAGTTTGCCGGCTGCATGCAAGTCACCTTGACGCGGTCGAATTTTATCTTTAACGTGTCAGGGTTCAGCTCCTTCTTTGTAAATATCTGTACCTGATCCTTGAACTTACGGTTTGCCGCTTCGTCGTGCGTCATGAATTGGTGGTTCACAATGGGAACCCAATTGTCAGGCTCTGCGGATGTGGAGGCAGTGACGATTACGACGCAACTGCGATAGTTACCGATATCTATGCCTGTGATGCAGGAAGGCTCCGCCATTTGGAAAATAACACTGGCAAGCATTTCTCCAGGCTTGGCGCATCGCCACGAAGAGCTTGAGCGATGCTGGAGAAGATTAGACGCGCGGTGGGATGGATGTTCGGAGGAACAGCTAATCACTTTGGCGAGTTTGATAATCATTGTTTGCTATTTTTATTCAACAGTTTTCTTCATTTAGGAACATCCGCAAAAGTGTGCCAGAGTGATTCGATTGAAATTGAATGTGTGTATATTATTCTACTCTGAAGAAATTTAATGGCACTCCAAAATTAAATTGAGCTTGTTTACCGCCAAAAATCTGTCAGTGTGAAACACACGTACTGACATCATAACCTATATGTTCGTCGTAAAATGTTAATTACGCGCGAAACGAGTTAAGTTTTAAGTTCTGAGTAATTAGTCCGTCGATGAGTTTTCATTATACCCAAAATTTGTATCTGTCGTGCGATGATATTGTTGATTTATCGCTTTTTAACACGGTTTTAAAAATCGTTCATTTTATGGACACGACAGTATAGCCATCTAGCGGTCGAATCTAAGAATTGAACTGCAGTTCAAACGCAGCTGCTACACCAAGAATTATACCACAGACCAAGTATAGGATAGACCTATCATGCAATGTAATTTTGTGACACATGCTCGGGGGGGCTCGCACGCCCCCTTACCATTTTCGTGTCACACCCAACATTATCGATTCAGTCTAAAATAAGATTACAATGCTACGCGTGGTAGGAATTGAAATTAATAAGATGCGTCACTCCGGGCGGAACCTTTGAAGTCCTTACTTGACCTTGGCATTTAAACTGGTTGTCTATTTGAGCGGGATATTCAAATCGACTCAATGTACCTTACTGCAATTGGCTGATTAGTGCCGAAGTTTACCAATCACTGCCGAAGTTTACCGATCATTGCCGAATGGGCATTTAAATTGGTTGTCTAGTGATTTCCCTAGGTTATTTCTGTCCTTGTCGAGTGACGCCTCTTATTATATCTCCTCTTTGCCGGAGATTCAAATATAAACCCGGAGATGGAAAAAGCAAAAAAAATTTTGTTCTCGAATATCCGGAAAACAGATGTGCAATTCTTTTAAGTTCAAACAATTAAGATATTTAAAAGTATCTGCTTTTATTATACAGGGTGTTTCTCTACCTGTGGTCAATACTCTAAGGGATGATTATACCGGCGAAAATAAGACGAAAATCAAGAGTGACGAAATTGCGGTAAACGCTTCGTTTTCGAGAAAATTGACTTTGAATTTCACCTAAATACGCGTGCATCGTTGGCGCTTGAGGGGCACGGGGAGATGAGCGGGACGCGTCAGCTGCCCTTAGGACGTTCCGCTCACCTCCGCGTGCCCCTCAAGCGCCTACGATGCACGCGTATTTAGGTGAAATTCAAAGTCAATTTTCTCGAAAACGAAACGTTTACCGCAATTTCGTCACTCTTGATTTTCGTCTTATTTTCGCCGGTATAATCATCCCTTAGAGTATTGACCACAGGTAGAGAAACACCCTGTATATAAAATTGATACCATTATATAATACCACAATTTCTTATTATCTCATTTTTTTCTACAACCCGGAGATTTTTCCAATAAAACCGGAGCCCGGAGATTTGCTTCAAAACCTGGAGTCTCCGGGCCAAAACCGGAGAGGTGGCAACCCTGGGCGTAACCTCAACCCCCTACTTCCATTAAATTATGTAATTTTTTTCAAAGAACTCCGACACTTTTCTACTTAAAAACTATATTATAAGTATATATGTAGACTCTTCAAACAAAAGAACTAGGGCCGTCTTAACAAATTCGAGCGCCCTGGGCTAAAAAAATTTGGCACCCTAGCCCTTAAGGGTACAATTTCTTCGCAATTGGTGCAAGGCAGTACATCACAACCCCGGATCGGATCTACAGTACTTTTGATTCTTAAGCGCCCTTGGATCACGGGCGCCCCTGAGTTATAGTCCATTTAGCCCATTGGTAAAGGCAGCCCTGAAAAGAACCGTACTCACTGTTCTTCGAAATTCTTAATAAAATCAAACAAAATTTTTTTAAAAAATTGCGTAACCCCCACTTCTTTACAGCTCGACGAGTCGAATTGGACTAAAGTGAGCGACCACTTTACAAATAAGTTTGCTCCCTTGCAGGTGCATCGCGAAATTCTGCTTCTCTTGCAGATGCATCGCGAAATTCTGCTTTTCTTGCAGGTGCATTGCGAAATTCTGTTTCTCTTGCGGGTAGCATTCATTCGTTTCTGCAATGTAATGTAAGAAAATCTTAAAACGGTAACATGTGCCTGCTCCACCAGGCCCTTCAATTAATCATACTCTTGAAAGTAATTGGAAATAGTTTATTTAAAACAGTTATACATTATTAAAAGTTGGATTAGTATAGTTTTGTGTTTGCGTAGAATCTTCTTTACATAAACATGTCATCATATCCCGGAGGCATCGCGTCATCGCTACCTGGATTGCGCCGTGGTCTCGGTGGATTATTATCAGGGGGACCAAAAGGATCAAATCTTGCATAAGGCGGAACAGCTCCCCTGTAACACAGCAATATTAATCGACATTTTAATACGAACTTTTTCATCAAGTACTTTAAACATTTTCCCAGTATCTTACGGTGGCAGTCTCCCAGGAATTCCCAAACCTGGTCTGAATGGAGCGGGAGGATTGAAAGGCTCAAAGATCATCCCTCCGCCTCGTGCAAAAGGATTCAGATCTGCACCTCCTACCACCCTTGAAGGATCAATTTCGGGAGCCCTTTGAATATTTAAATAAACAGCTTAGTAACCAATACTTCGTAGATTGAATTAATTACTGTCATTCAAGAGGCCATCCTTAAATTACGTAAGGGTAATTATGGCGATTTCTTACCCCCTCCCCCAGTACAAGAATTCGTAAGATTTTATATTCCAACCCCCCACCCCCGTTTCTTACGTAATATTTTTACATTGCACTATTTCAGTGATTAAAATTCTTTCAAAGGTTCATATAATTCATTTAACTCGGTTTCGGGAAATTTAAATTAAAATTACTTTTCTGGGATAATAATATGTATTAATAAAATTTAAATTGTAGCAAGAATTAGAATTACATGGACTTAAAGTTCGTCGCTTGTCCATGGCTTTGGATCCAATCCACATCTCTACCTTCTCGCTTTATTTCCATGGTGAGGGAGCCCCAATTTTTTTCACAATTTAAAACAAAATTATCCAACGTGTGTACCATGAAACAATGTTTTTATATTGCGTAAAACCCTACCTGACTCCCCCGCCCCTTGTAAGAAAACGTAAGAAATTCGCGAACCTCTCTCCCCCTATAAAACCTTCCGTAATTTAAGGACGACCCATTTATAAGCCAACATATAAAAAAAATATTAATTATTCCGGGCATGTCGCAGGGAGAATGTAAACATTTATACCAATCAGTCGTGGGATCGATTAATTTTGACTGCTTCAGAAATTACAAGCAATTGATCTTTCCACTTGAAAATGGATGACAAAGATTTTAGAGTCAACTATTGACCAGTAGTCATCCACAACCATGTCATCGGTGTCATGCAATGTCTGCAAAGATTTCCAAAGGTTATTAATAAATTTAATACACTATAATCGCATCGATTCTCCCACTTTATCTCCCTGTCATCCCTTGTTCATAGTACTAAGACTGCTTTTCTAAGCACAAGTTTCATACGATTCTTTCACGTATAACGAAGCGCTCTTACGAATCGATGTGAATACTACCGTGGCTGTGGCACCAGTCGCGGATGCACCGTTGGTCCTGCCCTCAACGGATCAGCATCAGGCACCGTCGACGTCTGAGTAGAAGTTTCCGCTGTGTTATGTGGAAGCAACGGACTGACAAGATCCTTCTGCACCGTTTGTAGCACATTCCGATACGACGGCATCAGAGACTCCAACGGCCCATGGATATTGTTCACAGTCTGATTAATCGGATATTGAGTGTTTGATACACTCTGATTGTCAACCCTCTGCGAAAGCGAAAGCGTAGAATTATCGCGGAAAAACAGAAACGCATCCGGCATACTTATAATATCCAATTACCAGCAGGTTTAAAAGTAAATCTTCGTCGGATCTTGTGCCGTGCAATATATACAGCATCCCTTCGTTTACGTAGCGCAAGGCATAATTCAGACGTGTATTCCATCCCTCTGGAAGTAACTCGGATGCGGTTTCTGATGAATCGTACGCCTTCTAAGGGAAAAAAGGCAACTGTTTAAAGAGTACTAGAGCGTAGTAGTCTACTTTGTGATTGTGTTTGACATAATTTATTACGAGAACGTGCAATGACAGTACGCGGTTACACTAAAATTTCGATATTATTATAGTTTGCAGTCATTGGAAAATGAATTTAGAACCTTCGTAGGTTAAGTACGGCGCAGTATTCGATTAATGCGGTGCAGTCGCGCTTCATCTTTAATTGTACGGGCTTGTTACGCAGAAACGGTTGCTGCCGATATTGCGCGATTTGCGGTAACAACGCTTTTCCTCGCAACTTACGGAATCCCCGAGACCGATGCACTTGAATCCATTCTTTATGAAGTACCAGTGAACGAAGAGGATCAGGATGTCCTCCTTCTTCGCGATCTGGTTATCGTACAGAGCTTGCAGGATCTCGAAGCCGAACGTGCCGGTTGTATCGACCATTTTGGTATTGAGTGACAGACGAGTTTTGAAAGTTTTCGAGTTCACGCCATTTGCGTTTGTATTCGGCTGGCTCTGTGTGGCGGCTTCCGGGACATGGCACACAGACAGAGATCCAGGGGGCTGCCACTCTCATTTGGGTTTTTGTGACAATATAGCGAATTCGGGAGACCCGCACTGGCCGCACTGAGTGCGACTTTTAGCCAATTGGAAGCGAGAAAACTCGAACTCAGTGCGGCCAGTGCCGGTCTCCCGAATTCGCTAATAGTGATCCTCTAGAGAGTGATGGGAACAACGTATATCGTCGCTGATTGGTTGCTGCGATTTGGAGCAAAAGCGGAAGTGGACAGAGAAAGAAACTGTAAAAAAGAAAGAGACAGAAATACTGATAGAAAGAGACAGAAATACTGATAGAAAGAGATAGAAAAACTGATAGAAAGAGACAGAAATACTGCTAGAAAGAGGCAGAAATACTGATAGAAAGAGACAGAAATACTGATAGAAAGAGATAGAGTGAACGGTTAGGTTATGTTTATTTCCGGTTGTGCTCCAAATCTTGAAAAATGGCTGCGGTTATACCGATCACTCTCTGCAGGCACAGACGAGGTATAGAATAGACCTATCAACCAATGTATTTTTCTGTCACCGGTTTGGGGGGTCCTAGGACCCCCTTACAATTTTAGTATCGCATGCAACGTTACCGGTTAAGTCCTGAAACAGATTGCACAGACGAGGTATATACCTCGCAGATTGTAACGCTACGCGTGATAGGAATTAAAATGAAATCTTATCGAAAACATTTAAAATCTATAACGGCCTGAATGTTACGACTAATTTCAAGAAACATGTTGTATAATTCCGTTTATTAATAAATTTTGATACAAGCATAATTTGCACGTATTTCTATAAATTTCGATCAGAAATATTATATAAATACAACGCGTAATAAACATTTGTACAGTCTCTTATTTAGGCTTATATTTTCTGTCACTTCGAGAAGCAAATTTTCGGTTAATTCGGGCGAAAGGTTAAATTGGGAAGATAATTAAATTCTTTATACGTTTTACATGAAATTATATTGTAATATTTGTCGTATTTTCTATACATAATAGACAAATCAGGTTAATGAAAATATTTTCCTTCTTCTTGCAGATAAATCTTGGGAACATTCCTCCGAGGCCAGGAACTTTAAATGAGACAAACGATGGAAAGCTGTCAGCCTCAACAATGAACATGAAGAAGATAGTGATTTTATACAAAAAGTAAAATGAAATTATACAATATTGTAACACTGTAAAAAAGGCCTTTCATGCAAATAAAGTGGAAAAAAATTGGGAAAGAACTGTATTATTATTTACAAATACCTTTTACAAATTCCTATCCAAATTCCAAACCTATGATTTCCATGGTAAAAGGCCTTTAGAAGGCGCAGCTCTTGTTCGCAACTTCAAGGCAACGCCTTCAATGGTGAAATTACAAGATACCTCCTTTCGCTTCATGTTCTCCTGATACATTTGCTAAAATCTGGCCAAAATTTTCTGAACGCTCCAAAATTGAGATTGTAACAGGAGAACATGATGTCGAAAGAGGTGGCACTAAGTTAGCGTCTTCGGAAAGAGAATCTAAGGCGGAGAACTATTCGACGTAGAGGCGCAGCGTCTTCGAAAGGCTTCGACGATGAAATTCAGGGCGTACCTCCTTTCGCTTCATGTTCTCCTGATACATTTGCTAAAATCTGGCCAAAATTTTCTGAACGCTCCAAAATTGAGATTGTAACAGGAGAACATGATGTGGAAAGAGGTGGCACTAAGTTAGCGTCATCGGAAAGAGAATCTAAGGCGGAGAACTATTCGACGTAGAGGCGCAGTGTCTTCGAAAGGCTTCGACGATGAAATTCAGGGCGTACCTCCTTTCGCTTCATGTTGTCCTGATACATTTGCTAAAATCTGGCCAAAATTTTCTGAACGCTCCAAAATTGAGATTGTAACAGGAGAACATGATGTCGAAAGAGGTGGCACTAAGTTAGCGTCTTCGGAAAGAGAATCTAAGGCGGAGAACTATTCGACGTAGAGGCGCAGCGTCTTCGAAAGGCTTCGACGATGAAATTCAGGGCGTACCTCCTTTCGCTTCATGTTCTCCTGATACATTTGCTAAAATCTGGCCAAAATTTTCTGAACGCTCCAAAATTGAGATTGTAACAGGAGAACATGATGTCGAAAGAGGTGGCACTAAGTTAGCGTCTTCGGAAAGAGAATCTAAGGCGGAGAACTATTCGACGTAGAGGCGCAGCGTCTTCGAAAGGCTTCGACGATGAAATTCAGGACGTACCTCCTTTCGCTTCATGTTCTCCTGATACATTTGCTAAAATCTGGCCAAAATTTTCTGAACGCTCCAAAATTGAGATTGTAACAGGAGAACATGATGTGGAAAGAGGTGGCACTAAGTTAGCGTCATCGGAAAGAGAATCTAAGGCGGAGAACTATTCGACGTAGAGGCGCAGCGTCTTCGAAAGGCTTCGACGATGAAATTCAGGGCGTACCTCCTTTCGCTTCATGTTCTCCTGATACATTTGCTAAAATCTGGCCAAAATTTTCTGAACGCTCCAAAATTGAGATTGTAACAGGAGAACATGATGTCGAAAGAGGTGGCACTAAGTTAGCGTCTTCGGAAAGAGAATCTAAGGCGGAGAACTATTCGACGTAGAGGCGCAGCGTCTTCGAAAGGCTTCGACGATGAAATTCAGGGCGTACCTCCTTTCGCTTCATGTTCTCCTGATACATTTGCTAAAATCTGGCCAAAATTTTCTGAACACTCCAAAATTGAGATTGTAACAGGAGAACATGATGTCGAAAGAGGTGGCACTAAGTTAGCGTCTTCGGAAAGAGAATCTAAGGCGGAGAACTATTCGACGTAGAGGCGCAGCGTCTTCGAAAGGCTTCGACGATGAAATTCAGGACGTACCTCCTTTCGCTTCATGTTCTCCTGATACATTTGCTAAAATCTGGCCAAAATTTTCTGAACGCTCCAAAATTGAGATTGTAACAGGAGAACATGATGTCGAAAGAGGTGGCACTAAGTTAGCGTCTTCGGAAAGAGAATCTAAGGCGGAGAACTATTCGACGTAGAGGCGCAGCGTCTTCGAAAGGCTTCGACGATGAAATTCAGGGCGTACCTCCTTTCGCTTCATGTTCTCCTGATACATTTGCTAAAATCTGGCCAAAATTTTCTGAACACTCCAAAATTGAGATTGTAACAGGAGAACATGATGTCGAAAGAGGTGGCACTAAGTTAGCGTCTTCGGAAAGAGAATCTAAGGCGGAGAACTATTCGACGTAGAGGCGCAGCGTCTTCGAAAGGCTTCGACGATGAAATTCAGGACGTACCTCCTTTCGCTTCATGTTCTCCTGATACATTTGCTAAAATCTGGCCAAAATTTTCTGAACGCTCCAAAATTGAGATTGTAACAGGAGAACATGATGTCGAAAGAGGTGGCACTAAGTTAGCGTCTTCGGAAAGAGAATCTAAGGCGGAGTACTATTCGACGTAGAGGCGCAGCGTCTTCGAAAGGCTTCGACGATGAAATTCAGGGCGTACCTCCTTTCGCTTCATGTTCTCCTGATACATTTGCTAAAATCTGGCCAAAATTTTCTGAACGCTCCAAAATTGAGATTGTAACAGGAGAACATGATGTCGAAAGAGGTGGCACTAAGTTAGCGTCATCGGAAAGAGAATCTAAGGCGGAGAACTATTCGACGTAGAGGCGCAGTGTCTTCGAAAGGCTTCGACGATGAAATTCAGGGCGTACCTCCTTTCGCTTCATGTTGTCCTGATACATTTGCTAAAATCTGGCCAAAATTTTCTGAACGCTCCAAAATTGAGATTGTAACAGGAGAACATGATGTCGAAAGAGGTGGCACTAAGTTAGCGTCTTCGGAAAGAGAATCTAAGGCGGAGAACTATTCGACGTAGAGGCGCAGCGTCTTCGAAAGGCTTCGACGATGAAATTCAGGGCGTACCTCCTTTCGCTTCATGTTCTCCAGATACATTTGCTAAAATCTGGCCAAAATTTTCTGAACGCTCCAAAATTGAGATTGTAACAGGAGAACATGATGTCGAAAGAGGTGGCACTAAGTTAGCGTCTTCGGAAAGAGAATCTAAGGCGGAGAACTATTCGACGTAGAGGCGCAGCGTCTTCGAAAGGCTTCGACGATGAAATTCAGGGCGTACCTCCTTTCGCTTCATGTTCTCCTGATACATTTGCTAAAATCTGGCCAAAATTTTCTGAACGCTCCAAAATTGAGATTGTAACAGGAGAACATGATGTGGAAAGAGGTGGCACTAAGTTAGCGTCATCGGAAAGAGAATCTAAGGCGGAGAACTATTCGACGTAGAGGCGCAGTGTCTTCGAAAGGCTTCGACGATGAAATTCAGGGCGTACCTCCTTTCGCTTCATGTTGTCCTGATACATTTGCTAAAATCTGGCCAAAATTTTCTGAACGCTCCAAAATTGAGATTGTAACAGGAGAACATGATGTCGAAAGAGGTGGCACTAAGTTAGCGTCTTCGGAAAGAGAATCTAAGGCGGAGAACTATTCGACGTAGAGGCGCAGCGTCTTCGAAAGGCTTCGACGATGAAATTCAGGGCGTACCTCCTTTCGCTTCATGTTCTCCTGATACATTTGCTAAAATCTGGCCAAAATTTTCTGAACGCTCCAAAATTGAGATTGTAACAGGAGAACATGATGTCGAAAGAGGTGGCACTAAGTTAGCGTCATCGGAAAGAGAATCTAAGGCGGAGAACTATTCGACGTAGAGGCGCAGTGTCTTCGAAAGGCTTCGACGATGAAATTCAGGGCGTACCTCCTTTCGCTTCATGTTGTCCTGATACATTTGCTAAAATCTGGCCAAAATTTTCTGAACGCTCCAAAATTGAGATTGTAACAGGAGAACATGATGTCGAAAGAGGTGGCACTAAGTTAGCGTCTTCGGAAAGAGAATCTAAGGCGGAGAACTATTCGACGTAGAGGCGCAGCGTCTTCGAAAGGCTTCGACGATGAAATTCAGGGCGTACCTCCTTTCGCTTCATGTTCTCCTGATACATTTGCTAAAATCTGGCCAAAATTTTCTGAACGCTCCAAAATTGAGATTGTAACAGGAGAACATGATGTCGAAAGAGGTGGCACTAAGTTAGCGTCTTCGGAAAGAGAATCTAAGGCGGAGAACTATTCGACGTAGAGGCGCAGCGTCTTCGAAAGGCTTCGACGATGAAATTCAGGACGTACCTCCTTTCGCTTCATGTTCTCCTGATACATTTGCTAAAATCTGGCCAAAATTTTCTGAACGCTCCAAAATTGAGATTGTAACAGGAGAACATGATGTGGAAAGAGGTGGCACTAAGTTAGCGTCATCGGAAAGAGAATCTAAGGCGGAGAACTATTCGACGTAGAGGCGCAGCGTCTTCGAAAGGCTTCGACGATGAAATTCAGGGCGTACCTCCTTTCGCTTCATGTTCTCCTGATACATTTGCTAAAATCTGGCCAAAATTTTCTGAACGCTCCAAAATTGAGATTGTAACAGGAGAACATGATGTCGAAAGAGGTGGCACTAAGTTAGCGTCTTCGGAAAGAGAATCTAAGGCGGAGAACTATTCGACGTAGAGGCGCAGCGTCTTCGAAAGGCTTCGACGATGAAATTCAGGGCGTACCTCCTTTCGCTTCATGTTCTCCTGATACATTTGCTAAAATCTGGCCAAAATTTTCTGAACACTCCAAAATTGAGATTGTAACAGGAGAACATGATGTCGAAAGAGGTGGCACTAAGTTAGCGTCTTCGGAAAGAGAATCTAAGGCGGAGAACTATTCGACGTAGAGGCGCAGCGTCTTCGAAAGGCTTCGACGATGAAATTCAGGACGTACCTCCTTTCGCTTCATGTTCTCCTGATACATTTGCTAAAATCTGGCCAAAATTTTCTGAACGCTCCAAAATTGAGATTGTAACAGGAGAACATGATGTGGAAGGAGGTGGCACTAAGTTAGCGTCTTCGGAAAGAGAATCTAAGGCGGAGAACTATTCGACGCAGAGGCGCAGCGTCTTCGAAAGGCTTCGACGATGAAATTCAGGGCGTACCTCCTTTCGCTTCATGTTCTCCTGATACATTTGCTAAAATCTGGCCAAAATTTTCTGAACGCTCCAAAATTGAGATTGTAACAGGAGAACATGATGTGGAAAGAGGTGGCACTAAGTTAGCGTCTTCGGAAAGAGAATCTAAGGCGGAGAACTATTCGACGTAGAGGCGCAGCGTCTTCGAAAGGCTTCGACGATGAAATTCAGGACGTACCTCCTTTCGCTTCATGTTCTCCTGATACATTTGCTAAAATCTGGCCAAAATTTTCTGAACGCTCCAAAATTGAGATTGTAACAGGAGAACATGATGTGGAAAGAGGTGGCACTAAGTAAGCGTCATCGGAAAGAGAATCTAAGGCGGAGAACTATTCGACGTAGAGGCGCAGCGTCTTCGAAAGGCTTCGACGATGAAATTCAGGGCGTACCTCCTTTCGCTTCATGTTCTCCTGATACATTTGCTAAAATCTGGCCAAAATTTTCTGAACGCTCCAAAATTGAGATTGTAACAGGAGAACATGATGTCGAAAGAGGTGGCACTAAGTTAGCGTCTTCGGAAAGAGAATCTAAGGCGGAGAACTATTCGACGTAGAGGCGCAGCGTCTTCGAAAGGCTTCGACGATGAAATTCAGGGCGTACCTCCTTTCGCTTCATGTTCTCCTGATACATTTGCTAAAATCTGGCCAAAATTTTCTGAACGCTCCAAAATTGAGATTGTAACAGGAGAACATGATGTGGAAAGAGGTGGCACTAAGTTAGCGTCATCGGAAAGAGAATCTAAGGCGGAGAACTATTCGACGTAGAGGCGCAGTGTCTTCGAAAGGCTTCGACGATGAAATTCAGGGCGTACCTCCTTTCGCTTCATGTTGTCCTGATACATTTGCTAAAATCTGGCCAAAATTTTCTGAACGCTCCAAAATTGAGATTGTAACAGGAGAACATGATGTCGAAAGAGGTGGCACTAAGTTAGCGTCTTCGGAAAGAGAATCTAAGGCGGAGAACTATTCGACGTAGAGGCGCAGCGTCTTCGAAAGGCTTCGACGATGAAATTCAGGGCGTACCTCCTTTCGCTTCATGTTCTCCTGATACATTTGCTAAAATCTGGCCAAAATTTTCTGAACGCTCCAAAATTGAGATTGTAACAGGAGAACATGATGTCGAAAGAGGTGGCACTAAGTTAGCGTCATCGGAAAGAGAATCTAAGGCGGAGAACTATTCGACGTAGAGGCGCAGTGTCTTCGAAAGGCTTCGACGATGAAATTCAGGGCGTACCTCCTTTCGCTTCATGTTGTCCTGATACATTTGCTAAAATCTGGCCAAAATTTTCTGAACGCTCCAAAATTGAGATTGTAACAGGAGAACATGATGTCGAAAGAGGTGGCACTAAGTTAGCGTCTTCGGAAAGAGAATCTAAGGCGGAGAACTATTCGACGTAGAGGCGCAGCGTCTTCGAAAGGCTTCGACGATGAAATTCAGGGCGTACCTCCTTTCGCTTCATGTTCTCCTGATACATTTGCTAAAATCTGGCCAAAATTTTCTGAACGCTCCAAAATTGAGATTGTAACAGGAGAACATGATGTCGAAAGAGGTGGCACTAAGTTAGCGTCTTCGGAAAGAGAATCTAAGGCGGAGAACTATTCGACGTAGAGGCGCAGCGTCTTCGAAAGGCTTCGACGATGAAATTCAGGACGTACCTCCTTTCGCTTCATGTTCTCCTGATACATTTGCTAAAATCTGGCCAAAATTTTCTGAACGCTCCAAAATTGAGATTGTAACAGGAGAACATGATGTGGAAAGAGGTGGCACTAAGTTAGCGTCATCGGAAAGAGAATCTAAGGCGGAGAACTATTCGACGTAGAGGCGCAGCGTCTTCGAAAGGCTTCGACGATGAAATTCAGGGCGTACCTCCTTTCGCTTCATGTTCTCCTGATACATTTGCTAAAATCTGGCCAAAATTTTCTGAACGCTCCAAAATTGAGATTGTAACAGGAGAACATGATGTCGAAAGAGGTGGCACTAAGTTAGCGTCTTCGGAAAGAGAATCTAAGGCGGAGAACTATTCGACGTAGAGGCGCAGCGTCTTCGAAAGGCTTCGACGATGAAATTCAGGGCGTACCTCCTTTCGCTTCATGTTCTCCTGATACATTTGCTAAAATCTGGCCAAAATTTTCTGAACACTCCAAAATTGAGATTGTAACAGGAGAACATGATGTCGAAAGAGGTGGCACTAAGTTAGCGTCTTCGGAAAGAGAATCTAAGGCGGAGAACTATTCGACGTAGAGGCGCAGCGTCTTCGAAAGGCTTCGACGATGAAATTCAGGACGTACCTCCTTTCGCTTCATGTTCTCCTGATACATTTGCTAAAATCTGGCCAAAATTTTCTGAACGCTCCAAAATTGAGATTGTAACAGGAGAACATGATGTGGAAGGAGGTGGCACTAAGTTAGCGTCTTCGGAAAGAGAATCTAAGGCGGAGAACTATTCGACGCAGAGGCGCAGCGTCTTCGAAAGGCTTCGACGATGAAATTCAGGGCGTACCTCCTTTCGCTTCATGTTCTCCTGATACATTTGCTAAAATCTGGCCAAAATTTTCTGAACGCTCCAAAATTGAGATTGTAACAGGAGAACATGATGTCGAAAGAGGTGGCACTAAGTTAGCGTCTTCGGAAAGAGAATCTAAGGCGGAGAACTATTCGACGTAGAGGCGCAGCGTCTTCGAAAGGCTTCGACGATGAAATTCAGGGCGTACCTCCTTTCGCTTCATGTTCTCCTGATACATTTGCTAAAATCTGGCCAAAATTTTCTGAACGCTCCAAAATTGAGATTGTAACAGGAGAACATGATGTCGAAAGAGGTGGCACTAAGTTAGCGTCTTCGGAAAGAGAATCTAAGGCGGAGAACTATTCGACGTAGAGGCGCAGCGTCTTCGAAAGGCTTCGACGATGAAATTCAGGGCGTACCTCCTTTCGCTTCATGTTCTCCTGATACATTTGCTAAAATCTGGCCAAAATTTTCTGAACGCTCCAAAATTGAGATTGTAACAGGAGAACATGATGTCGAAAGAGGTGGCACTAAGTTAGCGTCTTCGGAAAGAGAATCTAAGGCGGAGAACTATTCGACGTAGAGGCGCAGCGTCTTCGAAAGGCTTCGACGATGAAATTCAGGACGTACCTCCTTTCGCTTCATGTTCTCCTGATACATTTGCTAAAATCTGGCCAAAATTTTCTGAACGCTCCAAAATTGAGATTGTAACAGGAGAACATGATGTGGAAAGAGGTGGCACTAAGTTAGCGTCATCGGAAAGAGAATCTAAGGCGGAGAACTATTCGACGTAGAGGCGCAGCGTCTTCGAAAGGCTTCGACGATGAAATTCAGGGCGTACCTCCTTTCGCTTCATGTTCTCCTGATACATTTGCTAAAATCTGGCCAAAATTTTCTGAACGCTCCAAAATTGAGATTGTAACAGGAGAACATGATGTCGAAAGAGGTGGCACTAAGTTAGCGTCTTCGGAAAGAGAATCTAAGGCGGAGAACTATTCGACGTAGAGGCGCAGCGTCTTCGAAAGGCTTCGACGATGAAATTCAGGGCGTACCTCCTTTCGCTTCATGTTCTCCTGATACATTTGCTAAAATCTGGCCAAAATTTTCTGAACACTCCAAAATTGAGATTGTAACAGGAGAACATGATGTCGAAAGAGGTGGCACTAAGTTAGCGTCTTCGGAAAGAGAATCTAAGGCGGAGAACTATTCGACGTAGAGGCGCAGCGTCTTCGAAAGGCTTCGACGATGAAATTCAGGGCGTACCTCCTTTCGCTTCATGTTCTCCTGATACATTTGCTAAAATCTGGCCAAAATTTTCTGAACACTCCAAAATTGAGATTGTAACAGGAGAACATGATGTCGAAAGAGGTGGCACTAAGTTAGCGTCTTCGGAAAGAGAATCTAAGGCGGAGAACTATTCGACGTAGAGGCGCAGCGTCTTCGAAAGGCTTCGACGATGAAATTCAGGACGTACCTCCTTTCGCTTCATGTTCTCCTGATACATTTGCTAAAATCTGGCCAAAATTTTCTGAACGCTCCAAAATTGAGATTGTAACAGGAGAACATGATGTCGAAAGAGGTGGCACTAAGTTAGCGTCTTCGGAAAGAGAATCTAAGGCGGAGTACTATTCGACGTAGAGGCGCAGCGTCTTCGAAAGGCTTCGACGATGAAATTCAGGGCGTACCTCCTTTCGCTTCATGTTCTCCTGATACATTTGCTAAAATCTGGCCAAAATTTTCTGAACGCTCCAAAATTGAGATTGTAACAGGAGAACATGATGTCGAAAGAGGTGGCACTAAGTTAGCGTCATCGGAAAGAGAATCTAAGGCGGAGAACTATTCGACGTAGAGGCGCAGTGTCTTCGAAAGGCTTCGACGATGAAATTCAGGGCGTACCTCCTTTCGCTTCATGTTGTCCTGATACATTTGCTAAAATCTGGCCAAAATTTTCTGAACGCTCCAAAATTGAGATTGTAACAGGAGAACATGATGTCGAAAGAGGTGGCACTAAGTTAGCGTCTTCGGAAAGAGAATCTAAGGCGGAGAACTATTCGACGTAGAGGCGCAGCGTCTTCGAAAGGCTTCGACGATGAAATTCAGGGCGTACCTCCTTTCGCTTCATGTTCTCCAGATACATTTGCTAAAATCTGGCCAAAATTTTCTGAACGCTCCAAAATTGAGATTGTAACAGGAGAACATGATGTCGAAAGAGGTGGCACTAAGTTAGCGTCTTCGGAAAGAGAATCTAAGGCGGAGAACTATTCGACGTAGAGGCGCAGCGTCTTCGAAAGGCTTCGACGATGAAATTCAGGGCGTACCTCCTTTCGCTTCATGTTCTCCTGATACATTTGCTAAAATCTGGCCAAAATTTTCTGAACGCTCCAAAATTGAGATTGTAACAGGAGAACATGATGTGGAAAGAGGTGGCACTAAGTTAGCGTCATCGGAAAGAGAATCTAAGGCGGAGAACTATTCGACGTAGAGGCGCAGTGTCTTCGAAAGGCTTCGACGATGAAATTCAGGGCGTACCTCCTTTCGCTTCATGTTGTCCTGATACATTTGCTAAAATCTGGCCAAAATTTTCTGAACGCTCCAAAATTGAGATTGTAACAGGAGAACATGATGTCGAAAGAGGTGGCACTAAGTTAGCGTCTTCGGAAAGAGAATCTAAGGCGGAGAACTATTCGACGTAGAGGCGCAGCGTCTTCGAAAGGCTTCGACGATGAAATTCAGGGCGTACCTCCTTTCGCTTCATGTTCTCCTGATACATTTGCTAAAATCTGGCCAAAATTTTCTGAACGCTCCAAAATTGAGATTGTAACAGGAGAACATGATGTCGAAAGAGGTGGCACTAAGTTAGCGTCATCGGAAAGAGAATCTAAGGCGGAGAACTATTCGACGTAGAGGCGCAGTGTCTTCGAAAGGCTTCGACGATGAAATTCAGGGCGTACCTCCTTTCGCTTCATGTTGTCCTGATACATTTGCTAAAATCTGGCCAAAATTTTCTGAACGCTCCAAAATTGAGATTGTAACAGGAGAACATGATGTCGAAAGAGGTGGCACTAAGTTAGCGTCTTCGGAAAGAGAATCTAAGGCGGAGAACTATTCGACGTAGAGGCGCAGCGTCTTCGAAAGGCTTCGACGATGAAATTCAGGGCGTACCTCCTTTCGCTTCATGTTCTCCTGATACATTTGCTAAAATCTGGCCAAAATTTTCTGAACGCTCCAAAATTGAGATTGTAACAGGAGAACATGATGTCGAAAGAGGTGGCACTAAGTTAGCGTCTTCGGAAAGAGAATCTAAGGCGGAGAACTATTCGACGTAGAGGCGCAGCGTCTTCGAAAGGCTTCGACGATGAAATTCAGGACGTACCTCCTTTCGCTTCATGTTCTCCTGATACATTTGCTAAAATCTGGCCAAAATTTTCTGAACGCTCCAAAATTGAGATTGTAACAGGAGAACATGATGTGGAAAGAGGTGGCACTAAGTTAGCGTCATCGGAAAGAGAATCTAAGGCGGAGAACTATTCGACGTAGAGGCGCAGCGTCTTCGAAAGGCTTCGACGATGAAATTCAGGGCGTACCTCCTTTCGCTTCATGTTCTCCTGATACATTTGCTAAAATCTGGCCAAAATTTTCTGAACGCTCCAAAATTGAGATTGTAACAGGAGAACATGATGTCGAAAGAGGTGGCACTAAGTTAGCGTCTTCGGAAAGAGAATCTAAGGCGGAGAACTATTCGACGTAGAGGCGCAGCGTCTTCGAAAGGCTTCGACGATGAAATTCAGGGCGTACCTCCTTTCGCTTCATGTTCTCCTGATACATTTGCTAAAATCTGGCCAAAATTTTCTGAACACTCCAAAATTGAGATTGTAACAGGAGAACATGATGTCGAAAGAGGTGGCACTAAGTTAGCGTCTTCGGAAAGAGAATCTAAGGCGGAGAACTATTCGACGTAGAGGCGCAGCGTCTTCGAAAGGCTTCGACGATGAAATTCAGGACGTACCTCCTTTCGCTTCATGTTCTCCTGATACATTTGCTAAAATCTGGCCAAAATTTTCTGAACGCTCCAAAATTGAGATTGTAACAGGAGAACATGATGTGGAAGGAGGTGGCACTAAGTTAGCGTCTTCGGAAAGAGAATCTAAGGCGGAGAACTATTCGACGCAGAGGCGCAGCGTCTTCGAAAGGCTTCGACGATGAAATTCAGGGCGTACCTCCTTTCGCTTCATGTTCTCCTGATACATTTGCTAAAATCTGGCCAAAATTTTCTGAACGCTCCAAAATTGAGATTGTAACAGGAGAACATGATGTGGAAAGAGGTGGCACTAAGTTAGCGTCTTCGGAAAGAGAATCTAAGGCGGAGAACTATTCGACGTAGAGGCGCAGCGTCTTCGAAAGGCTTCGACGATGAAATTCAGGACGTACCTCCTTTCGCTTCATGTTCTCCTGATACATTTGCTAAAATCTGGCCAAAATTTTCTGAACGCTCCAAAATTGAGATTGTAACAGGAGAACATGATGTGGAAAGAGGTGGCACTAAGTAAGCGTCATCGGAAAGAGAATCTAAGGCGGAGAACTATTCGACGTAGAGGCGCAGCGTCTTCGAAAGGCTTCGACGATGAAATTCAGGGCGTACCTCCTTTCGCTTCATGTTCTCCTGATACATTTGCTAAAATCTGGCCAAAATTTTCTGAACGCTCCAAAATTGAGATTGTAACAGGAGAACATGATGTCGAAAGAGGTGGCACTAAGTTAGCGTCTTCGGAAAGAGAATCTAAGGCGGAGAACTATTCGACGTAGAGGCGCAGCGTCTTCGAAAGGCTTCGACGATGAAATTCAGGGCGTACCTCCTTTCGCTTCATGTTGTCCTGATACATTTGCTAAAATCTGGCCAAAATTTTCTGAACGCTCCAAAATTGAGATTGTAACAGGAGAACATGATGTCGAAAGAGGTGGCACTAAGTTAGCGTCTTCGGAAAGAGAATCTAAGGCGGAGAACTATTCGACGTAGAGGCGCAGCGTCTTCGAAAGGCTTCGACGATGAAATTCAGGGCGTACCTCCTTTCGCTTCATGTTCTCCTGATACATTTGCTAAAATCTGGCCAAAATTTTCTGAACGCTCCAAAATTGAGATTGTAACAGGAGAACATGATGTCGAAAGAGGTGGCACTAAGTTAGCGTCTTCGGAAAGAGAATCTAAGGCGGAGAACTATTCGACGTAGAGGCGCAGCGTCTTCGAAAGGCTTCGACGATGAAATTCAGGACGTACCTCCTTTCGCTTCATGTTCTCCTGATACATTTGCTAAAATCTGGCCAAAATTTTCTGAACGCTCCAAAATTGAGATTGTAACAGGAGAACATGATGTGGAAAGAGGTGGCACTAAGTTAGCGTCATCGGAAAGAGAATCTAAGGCGGAGAACTATTCGACGTAGAGGCGCAGCGTCTTCGAAAGGCTTCGACGATGAAATTCAGGGCGTACCTCCTTTCGCTTCATGTTCTCCTGATACATTTGCTAAAATCTGGCCAAAATTTTCTGAACGCTCCAAAATTGAGATTGTAACAGGAGAACATGATGTCGAAAGAGGTGGCACTAAGTTAGCGTCTTCGGAAAGAGAATCTAAGGCGGAGAACTATTCGACGTAGAGGCGCAGCGTCTTCGAAAGGCTTCGACGATGAAATTCAGGGCGTACCTCCTTTCGCTTCATGTTCTCCTGATACATTTGCTAAAATCTGGCCAAAATTTTCTGAACACTCCAAAATTGAGATTGTAACAGGAGAACATGATGTCGAAAGAGGTGGCACTAAGTTAGCGTCTTCGGAAAGAGAATCTAAGGCGGAGAACTATTCGACGTAGAGGCGCAGCGTCTTCGAAAGGCTTCGACGATGAAATTCAGGACGTACCTCCTTTCGCTTCATGTTCTCCTGATACATTTGCTAAAATCTGGCCAAAATTTTCTGAACGCTCCAAAATTGAGATTGTAACAGGAGAACATGATGTGGAAGGAGGTGGCACTAAGTTAGCGTCTTCGGAAAGAGAATCTAAGGCGGAGAACTATTCGACGCAGAGGCGCAGCGTCTTCGAAAGGCTTCGACGATGAAATTCAGGGCGTACCTCCTTTCGCTTCATGTTCTCCTGATACATTTGCTAAAATCTGGCCAAAATTTTCTGAACGCTCCAAAATTGAGATTGTAACAGGAGAACATGATGTGGAAAGAGGTGGCACTAAGTTAGCGTCTTCGGAAAGAGAATCTAAGGCGGAGAACTATTCGACGTAGAGGCGCAGCGTCTTCGAAAGGCTTCGACGATGAAATTCAGGACGTACCTCCTTTCGCTTCATGTTCTCCTGATACATTTGCTAAAATCTGGCCAAAATTTTCTGAACGCTCCAAAATTGAGATTGTAACAGGAGAACATGATGTGGAAAGAGGTGGCACTAAGTAAGCGTCATCGGAAAGAGAATCTAAGGCGGAGAACTATTCGACGTAGAGGCGCAGCGTCTTCGAAAGGCTTCGACGATGAAATTCAGGGCGTACCTCCTTTCGCTTCATGTTCTCCTGATACATTTGCTAAAATCTGGCCAAAATTTTCTGAACGCTCCAAAATTGAGATTGTAACAGGAGAACATGATGTCGAAAGAGGTGGCACTAAGTTAGCGTCTTCGGAAAGAGAATCTAAGGCGGAGAACTATTCGACGTAGAGGCGCAGCGTCTTCGAAAGGCTTCGACGATGAAATTCAGGGCGTACCTCCTTTCGCTTCATGTTCTCCTGATACATTTGCTAAAATCTGGCCAAAATTTTCTGAACGCTCCAAAATTGAGATTGTAACAGGAGAACATGATGTGGAAAGAGGTGGCACTAAGTTAGCGTCATCGGAAAGAGAATCTAAGGCGGAGAACTATTCGACGTAGAGGCGCAGTGTCTTCGAAAGGCTTCGACGATGAAATTCAGGGCGTACCTCCTTTCGCTTCATGTTGTCCTGATACATTTGCTAAAATCTGGCCAAAATTTTCTGAACGCTCCAAAATTGAGATTGTAACAGGAGAACATGATGTCGAAAGAGGTGGCACTAAGTTAGCGTCTTCGGAAAGAGAATCTAAGGCGGAGAACTATTCGACGTAGAGGCGCAGCGTCTTCGAAAGGCTTCGACGATGAAATTCAGGGCGTACCTCCTTTCGCTTCATGTTCTCCTGATACATTTGCTAAAATCTGGCCAAAATTTTCTGAACGCTCCAAAATTGAGATTGTAACAGGAGAACATGATGTCGAAAGAGGTGGCACTAAGTTAGCGTCATCGGAAAGAGAATCTAAGGCGGAGAACTATTCGACGTAGAGGCGCAGTGTCTTCGAAAGGCTTCGACGATGAAATTCAGGGCGTACCTCCTTTCGCTTCATGTTGTCCTGATACATTTGCTAAAATCTGGCCAAAATTTTCTGAACGCTCCAAAATTGAGATTGTAACAGGAGAACATGATGTCGAAAGAGGTGGCACTAAGTTAGCGTCTTCGGAAAGAGAATCTAAGGCGGAGAACTATTCGACGTAGAGGCGCAGCGTCTTCGAAAGGCTTCGACGATGAAATTCAGGGCGTACCTCCTTTCGCTTCATGTTCTCCTGATACATTTGCTAAAATCTGGCCAAAATTTTCTGAACGCTCCAAAATTGAGATTGTAACAGGAGAACATGATGTCGAAAGAGGTGGCACTAAGTTAGCGTCTTCGGAAAGAGAATCTAAGGCGGAGAACTATTCGACGTAGAGGCGCAGCGTCTTCGAAAGGCTTCGACGATGAAATTCAGGACGTACCTCCTTTCGCTTCATGTTCTCCTGATACATTTGCTAAAATCTGGCCAAAATTTTCTGAACGCTCCAAAATTGAGATTGTAACAGGAGAACATGATGTGGAAAGAGGTGGCACTAAGTTAGCGTCATCGGAAAGAGAATCTAAGGCGGAGAACTATTCGACGTAGAGGCGCAGCGTCTTCGAAAGGCTTCGACGATGAAATTCAGGGCGTACCTCCTTTCGCTTCATGTTCTCCTGATACATTTGCTAAAATCTGGCCAAAATTTTCTGAACGCTCCAAAATTGAGATTGTAACAGGAGAACATGATGTCGAAAGAGGTGGCACTAAGTTAGCGTCTTCGGAAAGAGAATCTAAGGCGGAGAACTATTCGACGTAGAGGCGCAGCGTCTTCGAAAGGCTTCGACGATGAAATTCAGGGCGTACCTCCTTTCGCTTCATGTTCTCCTGATACATTTGCTAAAATCTGGCCAAAATTTTCTGAACACTCCAAAATTGAGATTGTAACAGGAGAACATGATGTCGAAAGAGGTGGCACTAAGTTAGCGTCTTCGGAAAGAGAATCTAAGGCGGAGAACTATTCGACGTAGAGGCGCAGCGTCTTCGAAAGGCTTCGACGATGAAATTCAGGACGTACCTCCTTTCGCTTCATGTTCTCCTGATACATTTGCTAAAATCTGGCCAAAATTTTCTGAACGCTCCAAAATTGAGATTGTAACAGGAGAACATGATGTGGAAGGAGGTGGCACTAAGTTAGCGTCTTCGGAAAGAGAATCTAAGGCGGAGAACTATTCGACGCAGAGGCGCAGCGTCTTCGAAAGGCTTCGACGATGAAATTCAGGGCGTACCTCCTTTCGCTTCATGTTCTCCTGATACATTTGCTAAAATCTGGCCAAAATTTTCTGAACGCTCCAAAATTGAGATTGTAACAGGAGAACATGATGTGGAAAGAGGTGGCACTAAGTTAGCGTCTTCGGAAAGAGAATCTAAGGCGGAGAACTATTCGACGTAGAGGCGCAGCGTCTTCGAAAGGCTTCGACGATGAAATTCAGGACGTACCTCCTTTCGCTTCATGTTCTCCTGATACATTTGCTAAAATCTGGCCAAAATTTTCTGAACGCTCCAAAATTGAGATTGTAACAGGAGAACATGATGTGGAAAGAGGTGGCACTAAGTTAGCGTCATCGGAAAGAGAATCTAAGGCGGAGAACTATTCGACGTAGAGGCGCAGCGTCTTCGAAAGGCTTCGACGATGAAATTCAGGGCGTACCTCCTTTCGCTTCATGTTCTCCTGATACATTTGCTAAAATCTGGCCAAAATTTTCTGAACGCTCCAAAATTGAGATTGTAACAGGAGAACATGATGTCGAAAGAGGTGGCACTAAGTTAGCGTCTTCGGAAAGAGAATCTAAGGCGGAGAACTATTCGACGTAGAGGCGCAGCGTCTTCGAAAGGCTTCGACGATGAAATTCAGGGCGTACCTCCTTTCGCTTCATGTTCTCCTGATACATTTGCTAAAATCTGGCCAAAATTTTCTGAACGCTCCAAAATTGAGATTGTAACAGGAGAACATGATGTCGAAAGAGGTGGCACTAAGTTAGCGTCTTCGGAAAGAGAATCTAAGGCGGAGAACTATTCGACGTAGAGGCGCAGCGTCTTCGAAAGGCTTCGACGATGAAATTCAGGGCGTACCTCCTTTCGCTTCATGTTCTCCTGATACATTTGCTAAAATCTGGCCAAAATTTTCTGAACGCTCCAAAATTGAGATTGTAACAGGAGAACATGATGTGGAAAGAGGTGGCACTAAGTTAGCGTCATCGGAAAGAGAATCTAAGGCGGAGAACTATTCGACGTAGAGGCGCAGTGTCTTCGAAAGGCTTCGACGATGAAATTCAGGGCGTACCTCCTTTCGCTTCATGTTGTCCTGATACATTTGCTAAAATCTGGCCAAAATTTTCTGAACGCTCCAAAATTGAGATTGTAACAGGAGAACATGATGTCGAAAGAGGTGGCACTAAGTTAGCGTCTTCGGAAAGAGAATCTAAGGCGGAGAACTATTCGACGTAGAGGCGCAGCGTCTTCGAAAGGCTTCGACGATGAAATTCAGGGCGTACCTCCTTTCGCTTCATGTTCTCCTGATACATTTGCTAAAATCTGGCCAAAATTTTCTGAACGCTCCAAAATTGAGATTGTAACAGGAGAACATGATGTCGAAAGAGGTGGCACTAAGTTAGCGTCTTCGGAAAGAGAATCTAAGGCGGAGAACTATTCGACGTAGAGGCGCAGCGTCTTCGAAAGGCTTCGACGATGAAATTCAGGACGTACCTCCTTTCGCTTCATGTTCTCCTGATACATTTGCTAAAATCTGGCCAAAATTTTCTGAACGCTCCAAAATTGAGATTGTAACAGGAGAACATGATGTGGAAAGAGGTGGCACTAAGTTAGCGTCATCGGAAAGAGAATCTAAGGCGGAGAACTATTCGACGTAGAGGCGCAGCGTCTTCGAAAGGCTTCGACGATGAAATTCAGGGCGTACCTCCTTTCGCTTCATGTTCTCCTGATACATTTGCTAAAATCTGGCCAAAATTTTCTGAACGCTCCAAAATTGAGATTGTAACAGGAGAACATGATGTCGAAAGAGGTGGCACTAAGTTAGCGTCTTCGGAAAGAGAATCTAAGGCGGAGAACTATTCGACGTAGAGGCGCAGCGTCTTCGAAAGGCTTCGACGATGAAATTCAGGGCGTACCTCCTTTCGCTTCATGTTCTCCTGATACATTTGCTAAAATCTGGCCAAAATTTTCTGAACACTCCAAAATTGAGATTGTAACAGGAGAACATGATGTCGAAAGAGGTGGCACTAAGTTAGCGTCTTCGGAAAGAGAATCTAAGGCGGAGAACTATTCGACGTAGAGGCGCAGCGTCTTCGAAAGGCTTCGACGATGAAATTCAGGACGTACCTCCTTTCGCTTCATGTTCTCCTGATACATTTGCTAAAATCTGGCCAAAATTTTCTGAACGCTCCAAAATTGAGATTGTAACAGGAGAACATGATGTCGAAAGAGGTGGCACTAAGTTAGCGTCTTCGGAAAGAGAATCTAAGGCGGAGAACTATTCGACGTAGAGGCGCAGCGTCTTCGAAAGGCTTCGACGATGAAATTCAGGGCGTACCTCCTTTCGCTTCATGTTCTCCTGATACATTTGCTAAAATCTGGCCAAAATTTTCTGAACACTCCAAAATTGAGATTGTAACAGGAGAACATGATGTCGAAAGAGGTGGCACTAAGTTAGCGTCTTCGGAAAGAGAATCTAAGGCGGAGAACTATTCGACGTAGAGGCGCAGCGTCTTCGAAAGGCTTCGACGATGAAATTCAGGACGTACCTCCTTTCGCTTCATGTTCTCCTGATACATTTGCTAAAATCTGGCCAAAATTTTCTGAACGCTCCAAAATTGAGATTGTAACAGGAGAACATGATGTCGAAAGAGGTGGCACTAAGTTAGCGTCTTCGGAAAGAGAATCTAAGGCGGAGTACTATTCGACGTAGAGGCGCAGCGTCTTCGAAAGGCTTCGACGATGAAATTCAGGGCGTACCTCCTTTCGCTTCATGTTCTCCTGATACATTTGCTAAAATCTGGCCAAAATTTTCTGAACGCTCCAAAATTGAGATTGTAACAGGAGAACATGATGTCGAAAGAGGTGGCACTAAGTTAGCGTCATCGGAAAGAGAATCTAAGGCGGAGAACTATTCGACGTAGAGGCGCAGTGTCTTCGAAAGGCTTCGACGATGAAATTCAGGGCGTACCTCCTTTCGCTTCATGTTGTCCTGATACATTTGCTAAAATCTGGCCAAAATTTTCTGAACGCTCCAAAATTGAGATTGTAACAGGAGAACATGATGTCGAAAGAGGTGGCACTAAGTTAGCGTCTTCGGAAAGAGAATCTAAGGCGGAGAACTATTCGACGTAGAGGCGCAGCGTCTTCGAAAGGCTTCGACGATGAAATTCAGGGCGTACCTCCTTTCGCTTCATGTTCTCCAGATACATTTGCTAAAATCTGGCCAAAATTTTCTGAACGCTCCAAAATTGAGATTGTAACAGGAGAACATGATGTCGAAAGAGGTGGCACTAAGTTAGCGTCTTCGGAAAGAGAATCTAAGGCGGAGAACTATTCGACGTAGAGGCGCAGCGTCTTCGAAAGGCTTCGACGATGAAATTCAGGGCGTACCTCCTTTCGCTTCATGTTCTCCTGATACATTTGCTAAAATCTGGCCAAAATTTTCTGAACGCTCCAAAATTGAGATTGTAACAGGAGAACATGATGTGGAAAGAGGTGGCACTAAGTTAGCGTCATCGGAAAGAGAATCTAAGGCGGAGAACTATTCGACGTAGAGGCGCAGTGTCTTCGAAAGGCTTCGACGATGAAATTCAGGGCGTACCTCCTTTCGCTTCATGTTGTCCTGATACATTTGCTAAAATCTGGCCAAAATTTTCTGAACGCTCCAAAATTGAGATTGTAACAGGAGAACATGATGTCGAAAGAGGTGGCACTAAGTTAGCGTCTTCGGAAAGAGAATCTAAGGCGGAGAACTATTCGACGTAGAGGCGCAGCGTCTTCGAAAGGCTTCGACGATGAAATTCAGGGCGTACCTCCTTTCGCTTCATGTTCTCCTGATACATTTGCTAAAATCTGGCCAAAATTTTCTGAACGCTCCAAAATTGAGATTGTAACAGGAGAACATGATGTCGAAAGAGGTGGCACTAAGTTAGCGTCATCGGAAAGAGAATCTAAGGCGGAGAACTATTCGACGTAGAGGCGCAGTGTCTTCGAAAGGCTTCGACGATGAAATTCAGGGCGTACCTCCTTTCGCTTCATGTTGTCCTGATACATTTGCTAAAATCTGGCCAAAATTTTCTGAACGCTCCAAAATTGAGATTGTAACAGGAGAACATGATGTCGAAAGAGGTGGCACTAAGTTAGCGTCTTCGGAAAGAGAATCTAAGGCGGAGAACTATTCGACGTAGAGGCGCAGCGTCTTCGAAAGGCTTCGACGATGAAATTCAGGGCGTACCTCCTTTCGCTTCATGTTCTCCTGATACATTTGCTAAAATCTGGCCAAAATTTTCTGAACGCTCCAAAATTGAGATTGTAACAGGAGAACATGATGTCGAAAGAGGTGGCACTAAGTTAGCGTCTTCGGAAAGAGAATCTAAGGCGGAGAACTATTCGACGTAGAGGCGCAGCGTCTTCGAAAGGCTTCGACGATGAAATTCAGGACGTACCTCCTTTCGCTTCATGTTCTCCTGATACATTTGCTAAAATCTGGCCAAAATTTTCTGAACGCTCCAAAATTGAGATTGTAACAGGAGAACATGATGTGGAAAGAGGTGGCACTAAGTTAGCGTCATCGGAAAGAGAATCTAAGGCGGAGAACTATTCGACGTAGAGGCGCAGCGTCTTCGAAAGGCTTCGACGATGAAATTCAGGGCGTACCTCCTTTCGCTTCATGTTCTCCTGATACATTTGCTAAAATCTGGCCAAAATTTTCTGAACGCTCCAAAATTGAGATTGTAACAGGAGAACATGATGTCGAAAGAGGTGGCACTAAGTTAGCGTCTTCGGAAAGAGAATCTAAGGCGGAGAACTATTCGACGTAGAGGCGCAGCGTCTTCGAAAGGCTTCGACGATGAAATTCAGGGCGTACCTCCTTTCGCTTCATGTTCTCCTGATACATTTGCTAAAATCTGGCCAAAATTTTCTGAACACTCCAAAATTGAGATTGTAACAGGAGAACATGATGTCGAAAGAGGTGGCACTAAGTTAGCGTCTTCGGAAAGAGAATCTAAGGCGGAGAACTATTCGACGTAGAGGCGCAGCGTCTTCGAAAGGCTTCGACGATGAAATTCAGGACGTACCTCCTTTCGCTTCATGTTCTCCTGATACATTTGCTAAAATCTGGCCAAAATTTTCTGAACGCTCCAAAATTGAGATTGTAACAGGAGAACATGATGTGGAAGGAGGTGGCACTAAGTTAGCGTCTTCGGAAAGAGAATCTAAGGCGGAGAACTATTCGACGCAGAGGCGCAGCGTCTTCGAAAGGCTTCGACGATGAAATTCAGGGCGTACCTCCTTTCGCTTCATGTTCTCCTGATACATTTGCTAAAATCTGGCCAAAATTTTCTGAACGCTCCAAAATTGAGATTGTAACAGGAGAACATGATGTCGAAAGAGGTGGCACTAAGTTAGCGTCTTCGGAAAGAGAATCTAAGGCGGAGAACTATTCGACGTAGAGGCGCAGCGTCTTCGAAAGGCTTCGACGATGAAATTCAGGACGTACCTCCTTTCGCTTCATGTTCTCCTGATACATTTGCTAAAATCTGGCCAAAATTTTCTGAACGCTCCAAAATTGAGATTGTAACAGGAGAACATGATGTCGAAAGAGGTGGCACTAAGTTAGCTCTTCGGAAAGAGAATCTAAGGCGGAGAACTATTCGACGTAGAGGCGCAGCGTCTTCGAAAGGCTTCGACGATGAAATTCAGGACGTACCTCCTTTCGCTTCATGTTCTCCTGATACATTTGCTAAAATCTGGCCAAAATTTTCTGAACGCTCCAAAATTGAGATTGTAACAGGAGAACATGATGTCGAAAGAGGTGGCACTAAGTTAGCGTCTTCGGAAAGAGAATCTAAGGCGGAGAACTATTCGACGTAGAGGCGCAGTGTCTTCGAAAGGCTTCGACGATGAAATTCAGGGCGTACCTCCTTTCGCTTCATGTTGTCCTGATACATTTGCTAAAATCTGGCCAAAATTTTCTGAACGCTCCAAAATTGAGATTGTAACAGGAGAACATGATGTCGAAAGAGGTGGCACTAAGTTAGCGTCTTCGGAAAGAGAATCTAAGGCGGAGAACTATTCGACGTAGAGGCGCAGCGTCTTCGAAAGGCTTCGACGATGAAATTCAGGGCGTACCTCCTTTCGCTTCATGTTCTCCTGATACATTTGCTAAAATCTGGCCAAAATTTTCTGAACGCTCCAAAATTGAGATTGTAACAGGAGAACATGATGTCGAAAGAGGTGGCACTAAGTTAGCGTCTTCGGAAAGAGAATCTAAGGCGGAGAACTATTCGACGTAGAGGCGCAGCGTCTTCGAAAGGCTTCGACGATGAAATTCAGGGCGTACCTCCTTTCGCTTCATGTTCTCCTGATACATTTGCTAAAATCTGGCCAAAATTTTCTGAACGCTCCAAAATTGAGATTGTAACAGGAGAACATGATGTGGAAAGAGGTGGCACTAAGTTAGCGTCATCGGAAAGAGAATCTAAGGCGGAGAACTATTCGACGTAGAGGCGCAGTGTCTTCGAAAGGCTTCGACGATGAAATTCAGGGCGTACCTCCTTTCGCTTCATGTTGTCCTGATACATTTGCTAAAATCTGGCCAAAATTTTCTGAACGCTCCAAAATTGAGATTGTAACAGGAGAACATGATGTCGAAAGAGGTGGCACTAAGTTAGCGTCTTCGGAAAGAGAATCTAAGGCGGAGAACTATTCGACGTAGAGGCGCAGCGTCTTCGAAAGGCTTCGACGATGAAATTCAGGGCGTACCTCCTTTCGCTTCATGTTCTCCTGATACATTTGCTAAAATCTGGCCAAAATTTTCTGAACGCTCCAAAATTGAGATTGTAACAGGAGAACATGATGTGGAAAGAGGTGGCACTAAGTTAGCGTCATCGGAAAGAGAATCTAAGGCGGAGAACTATTCGACGTAGAGGCGCAGTGTCTTCGAAAGGCTTCGACGATGAAATTCAGGGCGTACCTCCTTTCGCTTCATGTTGTCCTGATACATTTGCTAAAATCTGGCCAAAATTTTCTGAACGCTCCAAAATTGAGATTGTAACAGGAGAACATGATGTCGAAAGAGGTGGCACTAAGTTAGCGTCTTCGGAAAGAGAATCTAAGGCGGAGAACTATTCGACGTAGAGGCGCAGCGTCTTCGAAAGGCTTCGACGATGAAATTCAGGGCGTACCTCCTTTCGCTTCATGTTCTCCTGATACATTTGCTAAAATCTGGCCAAAATTTTCTGAACGCTCCAAAATTGAGATTGTAACAGGAGAACATGATGTCGAAAGAGGTGGCACTAAGTTAGCGTCTTCGGAAAGAGAATCTAAGGCGGAGAACTATTCGACGTAGAGGCGCAGCGTCTTCGAAAGGCTTCGACGATGAAATTCAGGACGTACCTCCTTTCGCTTCATGTTCTCCTGATACATTTGCTAAAATCTGGCCAAAATTTTCTGAACGCTCCAAAATTGAGATTGTAACAGGAGAACATGATGTGGAAAGAGGTGGCACTAAGTTAGCGTCATCGGAAAGAGAATCTAAGGCGGAGAACTATTCGACGTAGAGGCGCAGCGTCTTCGAAAGGCTTCGACGATGAAATTCAGGGCGTACCTCCTTTCGCTTCATGTTCTCCTGATACATTTGCTAAAATCTGGCCAAAATTTTCTGAACGCTCCAAAATTGAGATTGTAACAGGAGAACATGATGTCGAAAGAGGTGGCACTAAGTTAGCGTCTTCGGAAAGAGAATCTAAGGCGGAGAACTATTCGACGTAGAGGCGCAGCGTCTTCGAAAGGCTTCGACGATGAAATTCAGGGCGTACCTCCTTTCGCTTCATGTTCTCCTGATACATTTGCTAAAATCTGGCCAAAATTTTCTGAACACTCCAAAATTGAGATTGTAACAGGAGAACATGATGTCGAAAGAGGTGGCACTAAGTTAGCGTCTTCGGAAAGAGAATCTAAGGCGGAGAACTATTCGACGTAGAGGCGCAGCGTCTTCGAAAGGCTTCGACGATGAAATTCAGGACGTACCTCCTTTCGCTTCATGTTCTCCTGATACATTTGCTAAAATCTGGCCAAAATTTTCTGAACGCTCCAAAATTGAGATTGTAACAGGAGAACATGATGTGGAAGGAGGTGGCACTAAGTTAGCGTCTTCGGAAAGAGAATCTAAGGCGGAGAACTATTCGACGTAGAGGCGCAGCGTCTTCGAAAGGCTTCGACGATGAAATTCAGGACGTACCTCCTTTCGCTTCATGTTCTCCTGATACATTTGCTAAAATCTGGCCAAAATTTTCTGAACGCTCCAAAATTGAGATTGTAACAGGAGAACATGATGTGGAAAGAGGTGGCACTAAGTAAGCGTCATCGGAAAGAGAATCTAAGGCGGAGAACTATTCGACGTAGAGGCGCAGCGTCTTCGAAAGGCTTCGACGATGAAATTCAGGGCGTACCTCCTTTCGCTTCATGTTCTCCTGATACATTTGCTAAAATCTGGCCAAAATTTTCTGAACGCTCCAAAATTGAGATTGTAACAGGAGAACATGATGTCGAAAGAGGTGGCACTAAGTTAGCGTCTTCGGAAAGAGAATCTAAGGCGGAGAACTATTCGACGTAGAGGCGCAGCGTCTTCGAAAGGCTTCGACGATGAAATTCAGGGCGTACCTCCTTTCGCTTCATGTTCTCCTGATACATTTGCTAAAATCTGGCCAAAATTTTCTGAACGCTCCAAAATTGAGATTGTAACAGGAGAACATGATGTCGAAAGAGGTGGCACTAAGTTAGCGTCTTCGGAAAGAGAATCTAAGGCGGAGAACTATTCGACGTAGAGGCGCAGCGTCTTCGAAAGGCTTCGACGATGAAATTCAGGACGTACCTCCTTTCGCTTCATGTTCTCCTGATACATTTGCTAAAATCTGGCCAAAATTTTCTGAACGCTCCAAAATTGAGATTGTAACAGGAGAACATGATGTCGAAAGAGGTGGCACTAAGTTAGCTCTTCGGAAAGAGAATCTAAGGCGGAGAACTATTCGACGTAGAGGCGCAGCGTCTTCGAAAGGCTTCGACGATGAAATTCAGGACGTACCTCCTTTCGCTTCATGTTCTCCTGATACATTTGCTAAAATCTGGCCAAAATTTTCTGAACGCTCCAAAATTGAGATTGTAACAGGAGAACATGATGTCGAAAGAGGTGGCACTAAGTTAGCGTCTTCGGAAAGAGAATCTAAGGCGGAGAACTATTCGACGTAGAGGCGCAGCGTCTTCGAAAGGCTTCGACGATGAAATTCAGGACGTACCTCCTTTCGCTTCATGTTTTCCTGATACATTTGCTAAAATCTGGCCAAAATTTTCTGAACGCTCCAAAATTGAGATTGTAACAGGAGAACATGATGTCGAAAGAGGTGGCACTAAGTTAGCGTCTTCGGAAAGAGAATCTAAGGCGGAGAACTATTCGACGTAGAGGCGCAGGGTTCTACGAAAGGCCTTCGACGATGAAATTCAGGGCCTACCTCCTTTCGCTTCATGTTCTCCTGATACATCGCTCCAAAATCTGGTTATAATTTTCTGAACGCTCTAAATTGAGCTTCGTAACAGGAGAACATGATGTCGAAAGAGGGAGAATGAGTCGAAGACGGAGAAGTAATCAACGCAGATGCAGGCTTTACTTGTGATTGTGGAATTTGGGATTTAATTAGGAAATGGAAGTTATAGGGTACATTTCTACATTGAATGATGCGTTTTTTCTCTACATGTGATTTATTAAAATACGCTGAATAATGTACAGTGATATATAATAATTCGATTGTCTAATTACTTAAGTTTAACTTAAAAGGGACATATTGTAAATGCTGTAAATGCACTCTTCCAGTGCGTTTTCGTTACACCCCACATTTTACACAGACGTCTGGAAGACGTCAATTGAACGTCCGTTTTAGATCCGGATGGCTTTTAGGACGACTTTTGGGCGGCTTTAGACGTCTGTGTGCTATCTGGGACCAGTTGACACGAACCGACGCTTCCAAAGGAAAGAATTGCTTACCTATAACAGACGAAAGCTCTGAATTAATTAACCAGTCCTCAATATAATTGCTAATTGGACACTAAATACACTCGATAATTCTTACTACTTTAAAGCAAACTTATTCAATATTATATTTATTTGCAAAATACACAGCATTTTATTCTTATCCCGGGTACTGTTCCGTTTCACGCATAAGAGATAAATAAATATCGGTACGAAATATCGATACAATTAGTGATCCTCTATTTAGAGAGTGATCGGAACAACGTATATCGTCGCTGATTGGTTGCTGCGATTTGGAGCAAAAGCGGAAGTAGACAGAGAAAGAAACTGTAAAAAAGAAAGAGACAGAAATACTGATAGAAAGAGGCAGAAAAACTGATAAAAAGAGACAGAAAAACTGATAGAAAGAGACTGAAATACTGATAGAAAGAGATAGAGTGAACGGTTAGGTTATGTTTATTTCCGGTTTTGCTCCAAATCTTGAAAAATGGCTGCGGTTATACCGATCACTCCCTGGAGGATCACTAGATACAATTGACATGTAGCGCCATTCCTATTCTCGTGCGAATGGAAATTTTGATTTCCTAACCACGCATAATTACATTTCTCGATTTCATAAAAATACCGTTATGGCGTAACAATAATATTTTGAAAGGATGTTACATATACCTTACTAAAATGTATTTGGATTTAATATGAGACAATTTTTAATAGCCAGTAGCAAAGCTTAATTGATGTCTTTTAATAATGATAAACCGGATCTTCAATTTCTGGTTTATTTTCTGTTAGGGCCCCGGTTTTGTCCTGGTTTTCTCTAAATACAGTCCTGCAAGAGGTAGAAGAGGGGCACGTTTAGCGGCCAGTACCCAGCAGGGTGTCGGTTAAGACCCCGCTGAGGGACTTCACACCTAAGTCACTATAGCTCGGAGAGGCACTATACATCGTAGATGGTTTTTATAATTTTTAAATCCATTCAATATTTAATAAGGACAGAGTCAACCAATTTGTAATGAAACGTAGGGATTTAGGGGCCTCAGGTCCCAAAACCTACAATATAAATTTTACAAAAACGTTTCAATTCATTATTTTCAATGATTTTTACGTGTCGTAGGATGGGCATCGTCTATTTAGACACACGCGGAGAGCAGAGATTTGCAAGAATGGCAGTAACAGCGTCAATTTTTAATATTTTTCAGCGTGCGACACGTGAAAATATTAGTTAAATGTTCGACTTCACGTAAAATACTAAAATCAATTTCATCTTGCAATATATAGCTTGTATAAGCTCTCAAGAAGCGCCATATAGGCTCCTGATCTCCAAAATAGGTTTTCAGAGAGAAATCCGCGTGGGTCGTTGACAAACCGAGCCAAAGCGTAGCTTATTGTTAGCGAAAGCCCGCCCTCTATGTTAAACTCTCGCTCTAAACAAGTCACACGTATACAAGCACGCACACATCTTTCAGTATTTCAACACACTTTCAGTAGTTCAGAGTAGTTCTTGCGTTGAACGCTGTTCATGAACAGAGGTCGCTAAATTCAGTCCTCAAAGTATGGGTCGGTAACACAGTTTAGGTGGTGACACGAAGTCCCATAAGGTGATAGGTCTATTCTATACCTCGTCTGTGCTGGAGGATTACTATTGGGACATATCTTTAATAACGAGATACTTGTAAAATTGGTTTATTTTAAGTTCAAAACGAATTAATGAGTACACATTTATTGAATCTAATGATACATTTTACAGTGAAAATATAAAAAGAAGAGAACTTAAAATTCATTAGTCACTGTATTCGCCATGTTAGTGTTCTAGGGCTAATCATACACGAGACATAATTAGTTTACATAATTCAAAAGCGATACGAATTATGTATAATTAAAATTATCCCAAGTAATACTGTATTTGTACTGATTGTCAGTTTCATTTGAAAAACATTGCCCATCCACTGGTAGCAGTATCGTGAATATCCAACAGAAAAATAGCCGAATAACAATTTCCCGAGAGCGACGAGCTCTCGGAAAGCATGGTCGACTTGAAGGGGCTTTAAACTTTGCGCCATTCAGAGTGTTAAAAATTACAAACAGACGAAAGAGAGCGTAAATTAACGTACATGTTTACCGATCAATTAATAATTATACGACGCGGCGATTTGAATCTCGCGGGTTCTCGCCCGGCGAGTGTTCCCATCGATCGATATCTCTCGATTGCTCGGTTCGATCACTGCCCCGCAGATGGCAGCCGGCAGGACACGTGACGTCACAGGACTCGGGCCACCCGAGCGTTCCTGGCGGCAGTTCTCGAAAGCACGTTCACTCGATAGGACGATCTGTCGTCTGGCGCACGACGAGCTTCAAGCAATATGGCGAAGTGTGTCATGGGCTCGGTGAGACGTAGTGCCGTTTGAAATGACGAGAGGTTCGCGGTATCGGTTGATAATAATGTAGCGCTACGACGATCGCGTGGAGATTCTACTTGTGTACAAAAGAAAAAGCATCGAGCGGCTCCTTGTGATTCGGGATACACAGTGCGCGTTACCGGTGTGAAATCATGGCTACGGATAAAATAAAGGTCGCCGTTCGGGTCCGGCCGTTCAATCGCAGAGGTACGTACGCGCAAGAGAAAAGAAAACAATCGCACCATCTCCCGCTAACCATTCATCCTCAGATCATTCCGCCCCCGGGGTGCTCCAGCAGCCGTAACCGCGCCGTGCTTCCTGGGCGATTTCGAAATCGACCGTGTCGGTTCCACCGCGGTTTACGAGCCGCCTGCGTTTTTGACAGTGACATTTTTTCCCCCCTTTCGCTACCGCCGACGGGGTGGTCGGTTGTGTGCACCTGCCGCCCCGACACGGAGCCCGTTATCGCCTCGCGCTCCGTTATCGGCGTCCCGTATCGCCGCGACGCGATAAAGAGGAAGCGTGCCCGAGGCGGGCGAACGCTGTGCGGCCCGTCCTCTTCGACACCCGCTTGCCCAGTGTTTACCAGTAGACCCCCGTGCACGCTCCTTTGTCCGAAAAGACGGGCCCCGACCGCCGTTCGCGGTGCAACGTTGCAAAGGCCCGCAGCGGCCCTGCTATCGCGTCCCCGACGGAGACGTCGACGCTTACCGTCTGGCGAGTTGCGGTTCGTTCAAATTCCCGGACAGGCGAGCATGTGGCCAGCGTCTTTGCTCCGATTCCCCGCGACGTGGACACGCGCCGCGGGCTGTCGCAGGGCAAAGCCGCGTGACAAAGAACAAACATGTGACTGAAACGCCAGACTGACGTTACTCGCGTCACGACCTTCGGTGCGTCGAGCATCGTTCGACTGGGGCCACGCGACTCGATCTCTTGCAGCCAGATCGCTGGGTATCGACTCATTTGGACGGGAACGTTCCCCTACGGCTTTCGATGAATTGTCTTCAGTATCGTCGATAAAGAAGAGAGATATCTCCAGTGGCTGTCGATTTTGATAGTTTAATTTAGTTTCCTTGCAAGCGACTCCGCTACTGGCTCGTGGGATATGGGATCGCGCGGGTGTATAGCGGGGACGGGAGAATATATATTCTGCAGTGGAATTGGTTCCTGAATCGCTTTCGAGAGGATTGGGTTCCTGAATTGTTTTGTAGTGGATTGGGTTCCCGAATCGTTTTGGAGTGCAATGGGTTCTTGAATCGTTTCGGAGCGGAGTATGGTTTTGGTTTGTTAGGGAAACGTGTATTGTTTAGAAGCTCGCTAGTTTGCTCGAGTGAGCAGCTGACAAAGGGAGTTTTTGCTTTCGCTTTTTCTCACGACTGTGTCCTTTGGACTCCATTCCCCCCCTACCTGTCATCCATCGTACGATGCGTGTCTCAGGTGGAAGTGATGGGCGTTCAATCGGTGCGCTTGGAAATGTCCGAGCAATTCGTTCCTTGTCTCGAACTGTTCTGAACTCATGCACGTGCACTTTTGCAATTGTAATCCCAGCTCCTATACATGGCACAGTGAATGGAAAAGTGGCATGACTCAAAGAGCGGGAAAACGAGTTTCAAGTATTCCCTCGTTATAACCTCGTCGCTGTTCCTAGAATCTCTGGTGCTGACGATAGCATACGAGCTGTTATCTCGAGGAAAATATGAGCGAGGAAATATCGAGGCGCTGTCAGTATCGAATCGCGAGCTTATAGGGAATAAATACTACATTCCAAAACGTAGCCTCCACGTTATAAATGCCTCGCAGCTTCTTCATTCATTTATGCTCTTATCAGAAGATTTGTAAACATGGATTTCTTATTAACGTTTTCCCATTCGCCGTATCTACGCGCACTGATAACTTTTCTATCGTCAACTTGTCATAAATTCCATGTAAAACTGGGGACCTGTGGAAACTTTTAAAACTGTTAAAATTCGAGTAATAGCGAGGCGGATGGATTTTTTTATCGCACTTTTTAAGTGATTCGAAGCGTCTTGCAGCTCGTGCGCCAGCACAAGTGGCGGGCATATCGACGCGCGCGGCCTTATCGCCGATCGTTTTGACGTAACGCGCCAGGCGTAATCGGAATATCGTTAACGCGCGCGCGGCTGATAAAGAAAGCGCCATTAAACGTCGCCATTGCCATTGCCGCGAGTTTTACGCTCGCGCCTCTGCCCCGCGAATTTCCAATGTCACACGCGCTGCCAGGAGCGTTCGCTTGGACACGTGCCCGCGAAATTTTTGCTATAATCGAAATTGTAATAAAGGATGTATAACTGCACTGCTATTTCATTGGAATGTTATTATCGCTCGTAAGAAGCAAGTTTCTAAACAAAAATTTCATTTTCTGAAATTTAAATCGGCCCATTTTCATTTGACTCTTGCATGTGTTCGACTTTTATAAAACGTTGTGTAGGTGAAGAGTAAAAGAGATTGCAAGCTTAGTTTATTTTAAATAGAACTACAAACCTTTTATTATATTAGCCAGTAGGTAAAGTTTTTTTCTGCATTATGAAATAGTATTCGTATATTTATAATGAAAATTTCCAAGGCCGGCGTGAACTTTTGCGGAGCCGGGTTCCAAAATTGTGCGGGGGTAAAAAATACGCATTTCTATGTACTTCTAGATTTTATAATAATAAATATCTATGCATAGGACCCAGAAAAATTTACGATGAGCTTTACGCGGACCGCGGGGCCTTTTACGGAAATTTTATAATAATTAATATCTATACATAGGGCCCCGCAAAATTTACGATGAGCTTTTCGCGGGACCATTTAAAGCACGGGGCCCGGTTCTGGGGAACGCGCTTAACCCGCGTCGCGCCGGCCCTGAATATTTCAATACCCGCAATATTGAAATTTAAATTACAATATTTTTTCAACTGATAACTTAAATATCCCAATACTTTTCCCATTGAACGAAGAGTATTTTAAAAAACGAAGTCAAACATACGAAGCAGCTAAAATTCGGTCCTTTCGCCCATTAAGGGAGGATTCTCGGGTAACAGACCCCGAAGTTTCTGATTTTTTAAAAAAAAAACTATTGTTAATATTGCAGAAATTACTTATTATTTATTAATTATTGTAGAATCTCTTCGACGATGTATAGGTGTAGCACCTTTCACAGTCATCTGGTTGCAAAAACAAGAGAATTTTTCAAAAGTTAAATAATTTACGCTGGTACTGGACCTAAAATTTTAATTTCAGTTTTCATTTATAGTACTTTTTTCGTCGATATAAAGAATAATATGAAAAGTTTGTCGAAGGAAAAAACTTATTTTTTCTTTCAAACGCTATAACTCTTTCAATTTCTCATTTATTTTTCTTTAAACTGGACCAATACCTGCGTAAATTATATAGCTTTAAAAAACTTCTATTTATTTTACAATCAGATGACTGCGATAGGCGCTACACATCCCGCCAACAGGAGTTACATCGTCGAAGCGGTGGACAAGATTCCACAATAATTAATAAATAATAAGAAAGATCTACATAAAAGAATATATTCTGCAAATTTAAAGATGCCTCATTATATCCCAAAAGAGTTCAATCCAATATGAGCAACAGTTTTTAAAAAACAAAATTCTTAAATATCAGTTACTTTTGGGGCTGTTAGACGAGAATCCCCCTTAACAAAAAAGGAAACGAAACTAAAGTAATTCGAACTTTTTACGAACACGAATCCTTGGCAATTGACGCAACGAGTTAATGAAAAATTCGCAAGCTGGCGCGACCGTAATTTCCGTTCGTCGCAAATTACCATTACGACACGTATATACGCTGAACGGTTGCAATCGCTCTGTAGGAGTCTATCGAACCTGGCCCCCCCCCCCCCCCAGTAATCGATACTTCGCTCGAACGCTTCCACTCCGTTTACTTTTATTTCCTTAATTATCCGACGACGGCGAGTAATTATCGTGGGAGGAGGGGGAGAGGTAAAGTGCACTTCGGTCTGAATAGCGGTGCCTGTTGATAATCCGCGCTATTCGAGCCTAGTCCCCTCGTGCGCCCCCGCATCGATCCACGCTGTTTTTCGCGATACGATTCGGTGCAGAGACATTTCACTGGCTGGCAGGTTCGAGTCATCGAATCTTGGGGGGGGGGGGGGTGGTAAGGGGTGGAATTTGTGAGTGTTTTCGTGGGCGAATCTGAGCGTTCGATTCGGTGCAATGGCATCAGGGGAACGCAGCGGTTGATTCGCTCCTAGCAGAGACTTTCGCGCGACTAAATTGGCCACCGTAAAGCGTAATGAGAATTATCAGCTCGCTTGCGGAGTCTTGTATGAGGGGAACTGAATAGGGGGAATTGATAAATATCTAAATAGTTTTTAATGTAATCGAGCTTAATTCAATTGCTACATTGGTGTTCATGGGCATCTGGTTCGAGTTTCAACGTGATGGAGGTTTCTGTGGAGGTATTTGTTGGGGAGAAGTAGATGTTCATGGGGGTGAACTGGGGGCGACTAAGAAGGGTGATTAAACGTTTTTGAAATTACATGTAATTTTAAGAAATGAGGAACACGAATGTTAGTAGCAAATTTCTTATGTGGGTTAAAGGGTTAGAGCACCTTGGCCAGGTCAAGAAATATCGCATCTTTGGGAATTTATTTCTAAGTGACAAAAACACTTTTACCGATAAAAAGTTTTCAATGAAGATGGAGGTATCGTTGAATAATATATACAATTTTTTTCTTCAAATACCAAAACATTCAGAAAACTTTAAATGCGTTTTTCTCGAAACTACGTTTTCTGAAACGGTGTACGCTGTAATTTGTCGGACGATAGAGAATACATTTAAGAACATCTGTGCAAAATTGTATAAAAATCCATAAAGTTTTACTCAAATTACAGCGTACGTCGTTTCGGAAAACGTGGTTTCGAGAAAAATGCATTTAAAGTTTTGCGGAATGTTTTGATATTTGGAAAAAAATTGTATATATATTATTCAATGATGCTTCTATCTTTATTGAAAAATTTTTATTGATAAAAGTGTTTTTGTTGCTTAGAAATAAATTCCCAAAGATGAGGTATTTCTTGCCCTAGCCAAGGTGGTCTAACCCCTTAATAAAGACCCGTGACGGTTTTAGGGGAGTTCACGAAATGTGAACACTATTGGTTCAAAAAAGATCCAGAGAACTTATTAGGGTTAAAGAAATGGGAACCATATTGGGTCAAAAAAGACCCAAGGAACACACCATACGCTTTATGACTTCCCTTCATATGTGCATCTGGACGATTATAAAGAGCGTCGACTTAGGAATTATTTCTGTAATCAATTATTCACTTTTATCAACCCGATTTGTGTCCATTTTAAAGTACGTATATTAAAGTATGTCCAAGTACAATTACGTAGAAAAATTTCCGTGCCCAAGCACATGTAATCATGCAAAAATCTTGTTTTATGTTTTACGAATAAAAAGTCGAATATTTGGAAAGAAATTAGTTAAATGATTCACGTTCATTAAGACTTCCTCTCTTATTTTCATGAGCTCTATTAGCCACTTAAAAGTTTTTGCTTTTACTAAGTCTGTATTTAATCAGATATTAATTATTCATAATGCATCAAGAGTGGGTTAAATGTAATTTCAATGTACCTGCTTCTTCACGTAGTTTCAAAGTATTACAACGCCTTTGCCGTGGATATTTTCGGTAACATTACCTTCTTTTCCAACACCTTCAATCTTGCTCGCAGCAACTACACAAGGAAATCGATACAAGCACACTGAGCCCACAATGCCATGTCATTTCTTCCAATGACGGATTCGACGTTCTGTTGCGACGTGGAAGACTGACACCTTGCTACAAGAACACTGGAGAATTCCACTATGAAGGCCTCAGTAGATTATTAGGCCCTTTTCACACGAGACACTTTCACACCTCACCCCTGATATTTCAAATACAGTGACTAACAGGCTTATTCATATAAATCCACAACAATAACTAATTGTAAAAGCCACTATCTTGCTTTTACTTAACTGACGAGATAGGAACTTAGCTACCTAACTGATGTGGTGGAGTCTGACATACCCCCACCTTTTTATTTCTATTTACACATCCAAATTTCGACTTTTTCCTCAGAAGAAACTATTCGAGTCGTACCAGTAAGTAGATTAATGCATCTGATACGAATAAAATCTTGTTTGTAAAGAACATAAAGCTACAATTAGTTGTTTAAAAAAATTACAGGCGCAATGTGGCCGAACGAACTTGAGTCTTCCGTGAACAAATCTCTGACTGACTATATTCACCACCTTCATCTTCTATGTCCATTAAACCAGCGCTGTCCCTGCCAAACAGGGAGTGAAAATGTTCTTATGATCTTAGCTCTATCTTGCAACAGCCTTAGAGACTAAAATAAATTATTCCAGCATATATAGCGTTTATCACCTGCATGAAATTTACATGTCTTTCCACTGAAAAAATTATTTCTCATTTCTTTGACACTGACAGTGTTGTCCCGCTATAAGTTCCACTCCCCCGTTTCGTTAGAAGTACATTTCTATCTCCACTTCTTTCGTTTCTGCCTTCCACCTCGCGACACAGCGTCGGATCAGTCGCAGGACGAAACGACATCACGGATCCATCGTGTCTGTGCCATCGTTCCCCTCGTCCTATAACGACGCACACTCGATACGTCGATTACGTGGAAACGCTGACCAGGCGGCTCGATCACGCGCAGATATCTGGGCCAAGGATCCCGAGGAAGGTTTCCGCGGGTTCAAAGCTACGTGGATCGCCGCGGCCGAGCTAGGATCAAAGTTTCGGGACGGCTGGATCTCGCGTGGGCCGATTCTAGGACCATTCACGTTTCAACTCGTTAACCGAGCGGGGCTCATGGCCCCGGAAGAACCATCGTTTCTTTAATATAAAGAAGAGAAAAGTTCGCCCCTCTGGAACTTCGCGGGCCATTTCTCGAGCTTCCACGATGCGTGGCTACGGTCGTTATCCTGCTGTTAGGTGGGATCGATCCGTGTGATATACAGGAGGGGTTATAGAAGATTGAAAAGTTTGCAGACTTGTAGGGGTCGTTGAATCGAGTACGAAATGTTTAGTTAATAAAAGTTACAGAAGTTTGTGTGTACTGTATAGTTGGGATGATTGATACGGTTGTGCTTTTTGTAGGTAAGGTAAAGTAGCCGAATATGAGACCCGTTTCTTAAAAACATCATAACTCTTGACTAAGAACACTTTTATTAAAATTCGATACACGTTTTCAAAGTAGAATGTGCATTCTTTAGCAACCTACTGGAAAGTACTATGACAAAGATTCGGTTTCTTCGTAATGAAATAAAAATTAAATTTGTTCAAATACGCAGATAGAAAAATTCCTGAAACTTATTTTTCCTTTCTTTTTTTTATAAAGTCGGGATGTGAAATCTATTTCTTCATTACCGCAGTCTTCGTGGGCCCACCACGCCCATCATAACACTTTATACGTACACTTAACCCGTTGTTCATCTAGCACATCTGAAGAATAAAGACCTGTGCACAACAAGCATTCTGTTGGAGAGACGAATTATCTCGACACCGTATATATGTAGCACTATTTGAGCGAGATATGTGAAGATTGTTGTTCAATTCTTTCCTATGATCCAGCGTACGTGTGTGTACCTTGACGTGAACAATCGTTTTTTAACTGTTTTCGTTTATATAGAGAAAAAGTAAAAAGTTTTGATACATCCAAATTGATCGTCCAAATAACATTTTGTCATTCATTTTGTATGTATTTTCTCAAGTTTCCGCTTACTATATATTAAAGAGGAAGGGTCAAAGTATATTTTGGCATATTTGTTATTAAGTAATTAATTCAAATAAGAATGACAAAAAATTGAAAACTGAAGAACGTATCAATTAGCCCCGGTCTCCCCTACCATAATTTTCTTTCTTAATCACTTTCATCATTCAGAACAATTTCTTCTTCACTCTCATCAGTTGAACTTTCACAGGCCTCATATTCGGACACAATAACATGATAACTATTAAGTGAAGCTTCGAAGTGAAGCCTTCATCATTTAATGATATACAACTAAGGTCGGGGCCAGATATATTGGCCGGTGAATTCGTTTTTCGCGAAAAGCGATCGAGGAGAAATCAGCCACCACCTTTTGACGATCGTGGATTTGTCAATTGCAGTTTTGCAGTTGCGAGGCCCTCCACGCCGTGTGGCTGTTATTTATTCTTAGCGTAATAGTAGTGTGCGTTACGAAGCTGTGCGTAGACCAATACGAGATAAAGCTATCAAGAAAGAATCAATGATCTGATAAATAAAACTCCTGAATTTTTCCGGAGCTAACGCACACCTATTCTGATGTGTGTACTTCTACGCTGACAGCTCGGCTTGACCTACACGCCAGGAGCTTGGCGCTATCCCCACCACTTCTGGCTCACTCTTGTTCTGCGAAGGCGAGAGCGAGATGGAACGAGAGCGAGACAGACAACGTTGAGAAAAAGATCACCGAGGCAGGCAAGCGGTTTGGTGGGAGAATACCCCTCACGAAACTCATCGGCCAATATATCTGGCCCCGAACTTAGTAAGCCTTAAACTCCGTTGCAAGCACTATACAACAGTAGTTGTGAAAATCATTATACACTAATCACTTTAGAGGTATTTGTAATTTAATCTAACCACTTCAAAATCTGTCTGCAACGTATTTCAGAAATATGTGCTTGCTCAAGACGCTTAATTGATTACAATGTTACTAATAGTTAGTAAAGAAATAGCATCGCTATGATATTCAAGAGTTCTGTAGCAAAGATAAGCTGGTGTCTCATATTAGGAGAGGTCGGCATATTCGGCTACTTTACCTTACTAATGTTTTTGTGTTGTTGGGTTGCATATGGACGTTCGTGGAATAATGGTTTTCTGTGCATTGGATTACTTAGATAGGTATTTCCTTGCGACAAATTTCACAGCTTACGGACTCTGTTTTGCAACGCTTCGAATGCCACACCTTTCATAGAGCTTTTATAGAGGCACGATGTTTAATGAGTATGTTACAGGTCGCAAAGTCGAGAATGAAAAATGGCGCGATGCCGCAAGCTGAAAGTACATACGTAAATTTAGTGGGTGTGCGCGTGACTCGAATAATAAATAACTCAAAAACGTCAAGCACGCATGGTGCGGGGGTCATCGTAAATCGATTGATTTCGACCTCGGTCGCAGCCTCGATTCTCAGTATAAAAGCGCGAGGCTAGTTATTTCTACATAAAACAATCCATTTTGTATAAATGTCATTTCTAATGTGAGATCCGGTTATTTAGATTTTTCCTTTTATGCAATATCGAGTCGGGGAGTGTAACGGGGTGGAGGAGGATGGTAGTATGTTTATCGCGTGCAATCAATTTCTATTATGTGGGAGAAAAAGAACCATTATTTAATACAATTTTTGGAGTAAACGTTTGGTTAAAATTTTGGAAATAACGGTATCTAAAAAATGAAAATTTGTTTAATCTTGGCCACGTCAACTAGGACGTTTTCTTCAATTCTGAACTATATGAAATTTTAATCAAAATTTGGGGTGGGGGAGATGATAGTAATCACAAATTTTCCTTAGATTCCCAACTGTATGAAATTTTTGTAGAATTTTGAGGGTCTATAGCAATGAGGACTATTCCCTTAATTTTCAGCTGCATGAAATTTCTTATAAATTCGGGGGGGGGGGGGGGGGGCATGGTAATCAGGATCACTTCTTCAATTTTAATCTACATATATAACTCTTTTACAAAAATTCAGGGGGCCATGTTACCTAAGTAGGAATTTAACTCAATTCTTATCTCTATTATACTTTTGCAAAGATTTGGCAGACCCATGTTAACTGAAAATCCTTCCTTAATTCTCAGCTGCATTGTATTCCCCCAAAAATGGGAAGCGGAGGGACATGATTAAAAATTTCCCTCAAATTTTATCTCTATAAAAATCCTTCCTCAATTCTCCATTGCATAGTATTTGCACAAAATCTGAGGGAGAGGGGCTCGTGTTAACTAAGTATTTTCCTCAATTCTATCTCTATAATACTTTCGCAAAGATTCAGGGAACCCATGTCAACCAGAATTATCTCCTCCATCCTCCACTGTATATTTCTGTAAAAATTCAAGGAGCTCATGATAGTCAGGATCATCCCAATTCTTATCTATACATGGAGTCCTCCTGCAAACACTCGGGGGTCTATGTCAACCAGGCGTGTTCCCCTAATTCTTATCAATACAATACGTACTTCTGTAAACATTTGGGGAGTCCATGTTAACCTTTAGAGGGCCACTGGAAATTTTAAAAATTGAACTTGTAACAAGAAACATTAAAGTTCAAATTTTAAAAATTCTAATATATGCCATACCGTTCGCGGCCGGGCTGGCCACTATAGTGGCCACCTAAGAATTTTGATACTTTGCCGGCCATTTTGGTGCTATATATGCATAAATTTTAAGTAAACAAAATTGACAATTTCAATGAAAAAATCCCGGCCCTCTAAAGGTTAACCAGGACTTCACCACCAATTCTTATCTTTACAATACATCTGCAAACATTCGAGGGGTCCATGTTAACCAGGACTTTATAATTCCTTAATAATTCTGATCTGTATAAGACCTCTGCAAATTTTCTAGCACCCCCGCCAAAGCATCCTTTACAAGAAAAACTGGCGATCCAGTAGCCCATCGGAATCGTAGCGCGTAACTCAATGCACCTTCTGCACTTTCGTAACGAGAGTGGGTATAATTACGTGTGAACCATAACGGTAGAATCGTGCAGTTTTACGGTGGCCGACTTATTACTATAATCCTGTTCAATTAAATCCGCAACGCAGCTCCGCTGAAATTCTTTTATTGCGCGCGCAATTATCTCGCCGCCCGTGTTTGTTCCTGGTGCTTTCTTCTCCGTTCACCGCGATCGTATTTAATTATTCCGTTTGCACACGTCCCTGTGAATTTATGTTTTTTTTTTTGCTTCAACTTTCACCCCAACCCTACTCTCCTTTTATTTTTCTAATTACTTAAACGCGCTCCTCGCCGCCTCCGCGCTCTCGCTGCCTATTCACGACCTGCTTTCACGATCTTTGTATTCCGAGATTGGTTTAATTAGATCATTCTTATTCCGCGACGTTTCGAGTGCCACGCGACAGGTCGATGTATCAGGTCGTTGCACACGAAGGGGTGAATTCTTTCGCTAAATTTTAACGCACAATATTTTGTTTAAATTCTGTGTTTATAGTGGGTTTTAGGATACTAGTATACTTGTATCAGGCTTCGTGGATCTCTTGTGTTCTTTTGTTAAAATTCTTGAGAAATGTGGAGTTTATTATCTTGGGAAGAATATTTATAACTGTGGGCACGTTGGAGAAATATTTTACACTCGTGGTTAGGAAATTAGAGAATTAAGAGGCATTTAAGAAAATGAAACTGAACCTAGTGACGAAGTAGGCGATTGGAGTTTAATTATTAATTGGAAGGAGTTCTTTTTACCAATGAGGTATTAGGGTGGCCCTTATTTATTCGTGTCGATTTTTTGTTTTCGTATTTCTTTGCTCTCACCCCCTAGAACGGTTCCATTTCATAAAAAATTAGTCCCTGGAAAAGTTTATTGCAATCGGACAACAGGAAAGGGAGCCAACCAGGCCTTAAATTTTTAAAACTCATCAATGTTTTGTATTTAAAGAATTTCTCAAAAATCTGTTTGTTGTGAATTGATGTGTTCTTTCGAAACACTTTTTACTACCATCGCGTTGTTGAATGTATTTCCTTTGCTAAAGAGTGCCTTAGAAATCTCTGGTTTATACTTTCAATCCTAAAATTTTATGAGCTGCTTGGATTTTCATAAACCAGTGTTTCCTGAGAATTTCACGAGGTGCATAAAATTTCAACAACTGGGATTTCCTTTTTACTCGAACTGCACTCATTTTTTATATCTCGATACTCAGAAATCCTTCCTTTTATCTTCGAAATTATATCAAATGATATTAACTATTTAATCAGATTGCTATTTTCCAGCAGAATTATTAATTATTATTGCACACTTTTACCAATCATTATAGTAAGATATATTTCTCAAGACAGAACTTTGGAAAAGTCGTGGATCGTGATGAATTAGATTGAAGTTGCTGATAAATACACTCTGTTATCAGAGATTTCCTCGTATCTCGTGGACTTCGACAATCAACAGTATCTTGAAAAATACAGGCGATACGACAGGTGAATAATTCCTTCGAGAAATCACGCGACATCGATCTGGTGGGGCTTTTCCCGGGAAAATTGTAATTATCGTTTTCATTCGAAGCTTCTTTTCCAGGAATGACTTCCTCCTTGAAATTCCACAGCTTTAAATATTCTTACCACCAGAGATATATACGAATTTTGATAAATCAAAGTAATTGAAATCGTAAAGAATTTTAAGCTGACTGTGATTTATTAAAAATATGATTCGCAGATACTTTTTAATTTTTAATTTGCCAAGCAACATTCATTCGCTATTAAAAATTATACATTCCCTAAAAACTGTTAATATTTTTATGATTGGAACGTATCACAAGTTATTAAACAATTTCCACATCCCACAAATTGAAGTTTGTTTGGAAAAATAAAATAATTCCATTAAAATTCATTGCTCGATAAAATAAAATTTTACTGAATATTTTATCCGCTGAAAATTCGAATTAAGGGCAGGGTATTTAATTCTGGGGCAATGTTTTAATTCGATAAAACGAGTGAAAGAGCTGGAGATAATATTCTCGTTTTTAAATTAGAAACGAGAACAAATTGGGTAATTTTAATTTCCCTTCCCGAGTGGAGGGCGTGCATCCGTTTCTTTGAAACTTCGTTACCTCTACTTATTCACGACAGAATCGCCTCAAGTGGCGTTAAAAAATAACACAGCACTTGAGCCAGACTTGGGAGCGAGTATTCTCCTGGAGCAATGCACGTTCCAAAAATATAAACAGCAATCGCGGTTGGAGAAACGTTGTCGCTGCGAGTCATTGCAGAATTAACGTTAAAAGTACAAAACTGGCGATACCTTTCAACGGAAAGCGGAAAGCATCCCCTGCTATCGTCAAAGTCCTGATAAAGCATTGGCGAACGTACGAGTTAGATAAGAAAATTGTCGAGGTTTCATTACAAATTAAATTATATTAATACAATTTCTAACGCAAAGTACACTTCACGCAGTTATGTAATATATAAAGCGAAGTAGACGGAATAGGATTGAATTAGATCAATTATTTCTCCGATAAGTTAGCTGCTGTTCTTGTTTCATTGCACTTTTGTTACTATGCTCTTATAGATACTTGTTTCTATCGAATTAGTTGATTATTCTCTTACACACTTTTAGCAGAAATGTTAACAGAAATTTATAGTGTTTCTTCTTTTGCAAATTATATGTTTTAAAAACATATTCCTCGATAATTTTTAATTTTTTATCTGCAGCAAATGAATTATGTTTAATTCAAAGAGAAATATAAACTATTAGAAGTACGTAGATAAAAATCTCAGAAAAATAAAATCCATCTACTTATTCCTACACAGAAATAGTCTCTCAGGTTGCAGGGACTCAAGTATTTCTGAGAAAGTAATCACAGTTCATGCTTTTGGAACACTTAATCGAGTGTTCCAATAAATTACTGTAAAAGAGTGGAGAATTGCCATGCCACGTCGAAATGAATACTCAGTCAAAAATTTTGAAAAGTACCTTAGAACCTCGAAAAAAGCTACAGTGAACCCTGACTTACGTTATTGAGCACTTACGTCATTCCTATCAGAAGAAAGTATGAACTACGAAAGGTAACAAAAATAGGATAATTCCATTAGAAAGAATTATATCTTAAAATTTATATTTTATAGATTGGGGATTGATAGAATTAGTGAGTTATACAAACACAATACTTAGAGACTTGTATTAAGTTAATTATGCAGATATGTAAAAATATGAGTTTCAAGCTATTTCTTATCCAACACTATCAATTAATTGAGATCCTACTTCGTAATCTAATAAAATGCGAATACTTATGTATACATCAATTCTATTGTGACTTATGTGTTGACTGACTCACAGTGGAGGTCAAAAGAAAGTTCAAAACTCTTATTTTTACATATCTGCATAACTTAATACAAGTCTGGATATTATGTTGATATCAGTATTCTGGCAACCCCCCAATTCATGGGATATAAATTTTAAGACACAACTTTTTCTAGTGGAACCAACTTATTTCTGTTACCATTTACAGTTTAAAATTCCTTTTGACTACTACTGCACGTCGGTGATTACGGGACTAATTAACTCTCCGTCAGCGATGCGGGGTCTCTTTAGACCCAAGCGCAGACTTCAGAAATCGAAAAAATTAGTTTTGCACTGCTCGAAAGAAGAGGATATCGTTTAAAACACGTATAGTAGGTTAGTCAAATTACTAAAGGGGTACATACCTTTCCAAGGTTTAAAAAAATCGATCTTTTTATATGCTTATTTGATTGTATATAGTATGGAGAACATTTTGTAAAAGTTGTACCGAAAAATTTCGAAAATCGACGAAGTTATAGTTAAATTTGTAAAAGCGAATGTATTGGTCGTGTAAAACTTTAAACGCGTTTTTCTCGAAACACACTTCCTGAAGACTGCAACGATAACTCTGTCAATTTTCAATATTTTCTCATGAAATTTGATGAACATGCAAAGATTATCTTTGGCATGTCGAGTCATTCTTTGCTTTCTTAATTTCTTCAGGATTTATTCACTAATAAAAGAATAAATTTTTATGTAAAATGTCACTTATTCTTCGAAAGTGGCGTAATTGTGTTAATTTCTCGAAATTTAAAAATTGGCCTCCGACATGTCATAGCAGATACGATAAAATTTAATAAAATTCCGTTCATTTTCAAAGCGGACCACTATGCATCTGCGGAAATTAATTGTTCTGCCATACTTGCTTATATCCACCATCGACAATTTTTTTATATACCTAATCTAAAATTCCTTCTCTTTCAGAAGGAATCCTTTTCAAAATAAATTCTTGAAAAAGACCCTTTCTTTCTCTCAGCGACAAAGGTACCCCCTTAATACGGGTCTAAGCTGACCCAGGCGTCGGCTTCTATGTGATCACTCGAACGTTAATGCCCAAGTTCGGGGTACCACTGTACTAAACTGCAGCAAATCAAAATTGAAAGCAAATTACAGTTCCGAAAAGCAAACCGATCACCAGAAACCTCTTCCCTGCCATTAATTTCCAAACTATCCATAGAATTCGACCACATCCTCTCAGCCATCGACACTGTCCTCTGATAATCCCTCGATTCGTTGCTCTGCTTTGTGGAAACTAACCCCGTCGCGCTATCGATCCGCACTACCCTCCCACGTTGCTCTTCTTTGAAGCTGTCCCATGGCAAAGGGCTTGTAATATGGAACTTCACTCCTCCGCGTGTATGTGTGCAAAATCGTGGAGCGAGTAGCCAACAGTTATCGAAGCACAACGATCGGGCTTTATCGCCGCCGTGGCGATCGTTGGATCGTGATTCGCGTTCGACACGATCGTCACACAGTCATCTTTGCATAGTAATCTGCGTCAGCGATCGGTGATAGTCCCAGGAACGAATTGGAATTTTATGTTGGCGAGAATATTTTTAAAAATGTTTGTAGGGTAAAGACAGGTAATATGGAACATCTGATTTCAAAAGCTTGTCTAAAGTAGGGGAATTTGTTTTTTTTTTTTAATGAAACTGACGTGAGGGGAAGAAGGAACTAATGCATAATTATATTTACATAGTCAAATGTAAAAAAATCCAATTGTTTTGCAATTATAATTAAAAAAAATGAAAAGAGTGAAAATCACGCCGTTCGAAAAATGGGTCCTAATATGGAACACCTAGGAAGTTTGTAAAAAAAAACTCAAAAATCTTTTGGGAGATTTAAGATAAAAAAAATATGTAAATCCCCAAAATTTGCCTAAACCATCTACCTCAAACCAACTGCCGATCACATTTTTTTGCGAATATCTCGGACACTAAAGCCGAGCGACGGTAACATGTATAGGAAAAAGTTGTTCAGAATGTTAACTTCAGAGTTCACGAAGATAACGATTAAATACCGAGAACCTCTCAACCCAACATTCGATTGTGTTCGAAATCCCAGAAATGGAAAATAATTTATAGAATCGCAGAAACGATCGAGAACTATACACAAATACTAACAACCACTTAATAAAACATTATTTGGACTAAGGGGACATCCATGACACGGTTTAAGTGTCTCATATGCCTTCACCCTCGTTATAAGCGCGTCAAAGGCGTTGAAACTGGGACAATAAACCGAGCCGCTCGTTACGCGAGATATTTGCGATCCGTCTGGCAGAGTTAGCGGCTCCAGCGGCCACTGCAGCTGTTGCTTTGATCCTGAAGTTCGTAGGAGCGCGTTCATTTTCCACGGGCAGAGAGTTTTCCTGCCGCGGGAGCTTTTCAATGGAATTTTCTTCTCTCCGTTACAAGCGCGTCATTTCGTCTCGTTAATGCGTTCATAGAAACGGTGGCGTAGGTGGTCTGCAGGCACTGATATGTGTTCTCTGTTTGGAATACTTGAAAAGGTCAGGGGGGAAAGGATTTATGCTCGGTCGAAGGGACAACGAGCCAGAGCGTTGCGAATCGTTAATGGCGCAGCGAGGATCGCGTCCTCTGTAAACTATGCGCTCCATGGACCCCGATTAATCGCGGTTGGCTTTGAGTTTCGTTAAAAACTCACCTGCACCAGTATTAGTGAAGGTATCTGTCGCTGAGAACCCTTTACCTAGTTAGAAATTGCCCTTATGTGAGTTGGAAAGGCGTTGAGACGTGATAGAGCCTCTGTTACATGAGTCTTTATGTTTCTGTAGGACTCCTAGCGATCATAATACAGTCGTATACATATTATATAGTACTGTAATTTCAAGATTAGTAATTTGTTTGATAGTAGGGATCAAGGAGTCTCACGTTTTGAGAGTATAATGAAATCAGTATGGAATGTTAATTTGAAGTATGGTAGGGTAGGAGGGGGGGGGGGGGGGCTAAAAGTCCCGGTTTTTGTAAAAACCTATGTAACATTTAGTTCTAACAATCTACAGATATCTGGTGTTATTTTGTATAAACTATAACTATTATACTTTACGTTCACGAAGTTCGTTTGTTGATAGTGTTATTTTCTGTTGAGTTAAACCACAAAATGTTTGTCAATGCAAAATGGACTTCTTGCCCCACGCCCGGGGCAAAAAGTCCATTGCATAGGGTAGAAAGTCCCTAATGTCTTTTCGTGTAATATTAAACTAAATAAGTAAAAAACTCTTCACAAATAAAAAAATATTTATTAAACCAATTCTTTTTGGTATACAATATTGAAAGGAAAGCATGACTTCTTTACCAAAAAAATAAAAATATAAGTCAGAGGCACACTTTGACCTAAAAACTAAAAAAAAATCGCTCAACTAAAATAAAAACACTATTTAAAGACTTTGGCATAATTTTTTTTATCGTTTGGCCATCTTATTATGAAAACAAATGATAAAATATATATTTTCAGTCTGAGGGACATTTTGCCCCAATGGCACCTCTATAGTTTTCTGCGATATATACGTTAGAAAATATTATCATTCAGCAATAAACAATATCGTGCACACATTATTAATTACAATGCTTAAAATACGTTTTTAAACTGTGGTTTACTTCGTATAAAACAACAAAGACGACGTATTTCTTTTAGTTTTCGATAAAATTACACGAAGGCGTCGTGTAAAATAACGAAGGCGTCGTGTAATTCGCACGAACGTCCAGGAGCGACTGGCGACTCTGTGGTCACCTCCGTTTCTTCTCGCCCTTTACTTAGTATACTGTGAAACTCAATACATTGTTTAGGAATAGAGATTTTGAATTCGGGACTTTTTACCCGCCGGATTTTTAGGCCCACCCTGCCCTACCACTAGGAGGCAGTTTTGAGTAGGAGGGGTGAATATTATTAATCATCGTACACAGTTCGTTTACAAGCATGCAGAGAAGTCTGTTAATAATATGTGAGTGACAAAGTCCAGCTGTTAAACTGATTTTACACTTATTTAAACGCATGCATGACGCGTATTTGTTTTATGTATATGGATGTACAAAGTGTCGCGTGGTGATTACGAACCATTGTATCTTGATGTTTTGAGAAATCATTATATATGAAAGGCTTGCATCTTAAATTTCTCAAGATTGAGGATTTTTCGTTAGCAGTGCATTGGGAATATTGCTTATAGTACTCCACTTTCTGCCAATTTCTCGATTGGAGTACTTAAGTATATGTATAATTAGCACTACTAGTTAATATTCAAGTATATACTTAAGTAAATAATTAGTACTATTAGTAGTACTAACTATATAGTAGTACTTAATCACACACACGCGTGCTCCCTCGTAGTGTCAAATCACGCATAAGTACCTACTGCCTAGTAGTCCTGAGACACGCATAAGTACCGTAAACTGAGGGAACATTGGCAGTTTTTTGAAACATTTTGTTATATAATGTAAAAATTAACATATTTACATTTGCTTTAAGTACCCTATCATAACATTGCACTTTTGTGATTGTACTGCAAGTGTCAAAATGCATACAATTTTTTACCTTTTCCTTCTTTAATACATGTTATAATTACCCCGTACCGGGGTAACATTGGCACGTCATATAAATAGCATTAACAGGTTAAGTTTTTCTAATCTGAAATCCGTAAGATAAGTTATTAATAATACAATATATAACGTAACAAAGTCACCTATTTGACAGTCGATTATTGGACAATATCTAGCAGCAAACGTTGAAACAATTGAATACCTAAATTGCTGCCAATGTTCCCCCAGATTACGGCACTGCCTAGTAACGCTTAAACACATAAGTACACCCTAGTAGCGCGGAAACACGCACGACTGCTCCCTAGTAGTGCCGAAACACACATAAGTGCTCCCTAGAAGTGCCGAAGCACACATAAGTACTCCCTAGTAGTACTGAAATGCACATTTTACAGTAATCTTTTCTACTTTTTATTTTATAAAATTGATCAGTTTAGCTTTCGACGCTCATATGTTTATATAATCTAACATCAATGTCGTAGTTGAAAAAATTCTCAACAATTTTCACTACAAACCACGATTTTTCTATTACGCATTACTAAATGCAAACTATCCCAAAATTCCATTCAACCAATATCATTTTCATTTCTCCCTTTATGTGCATACTTAATGAAGCAAAAAAGAGAGGAGAAAAGTTTACAAGACTCGTTAAAATGGACGAACCTCCCCTGCACTCGAATAATGATACCTATCACACTTGCAAAGAAGCAAGCCATGTTTTACAACGCGCATGAAATAAACTTCTACACCCATTTTCCGTGAAAAGCAAGAATTGAGCAAGACGCTGAAGGGAGAGGGAAGAATGTGAGCAAAAAGGACTGGGCAACACATGCACGCCCTTTGGGAAAGAAAGTAGCAATTTCACTTTAACCCACGTGTGTGTGGGGCAGATGGATTTTACACGAACGCACACACGCCCGTTGCATGAATGCTCGGTTGCTTTTCCTGGCGTACGTGTATCCTCCTGAAACATTTATTCATTCCAGACACACGCGTGCGCTTTGTGCGGCTAAAGAAGTATCGATTAAAAAAGCTCTTCGACTATTCTCTAACGCATTTAACGATAAATGTATGTGCCCTGTTGCTTGGCTCGTGATTTTTAGAAATATAAAAACGAGTTTTTACCTATTCTGTAGAAACCTAAGTAGGTTCTAAAAAAAAAACGAGGGATTGTGAATCGAAGGAAGTGAATCGCATTTAAAACGGAAAAATGTGAAGAAAATTTATAGAAATTTTTGCTTCCCTTTGCGTTACGTGGTGGAACACCACCTTGCGCATTCCTGAAAATAATAATTCTTTAGAGGGGACTCTCGATCTATGTACTATCGAAGCAATCGTCGACTTATTGAAATATTTGAAAGGCACATAAATATTGGTTTAATTACTTTCGGGTCCATAATTAAAGGGTTCGTGAAAATTAATTATCCAAGTTTGGGTTGTGCCAGTTTAATAAGTTTCCAGTTCCCATTACAATTTTAAAACTGATTCAGAAATATCTGTGACTCAAAAAAATTGAGAAATATGAATTATCGATTCATTGAACCTGTTACTATAAAAACACTCTTTTGACAACATTTTCTACACTTCTGGCTGCCATTACTACCCGTAAAATAATTCTGGATCACGAAATAGCAAGGATTCCGATTTACGAGGTTTAAAAATATTCCCCGAGCTTCTTTTCCTCGAACACTCGAGTGTCTTGTCTTTTTAACTCGGACCTAAACCAGCTCGAGACACCTGTCTACCTGGCGCAGCAGATGGATTCAAAGAAAACGAAAGCGATGTTTACCCGGGGTGCACTCTGCTGGTCTAGCTATGTCAAGATTTTCTAAACAATCCGGGGAAAATTCTTTGCCAAGAAAATCGTGCAACGCTCAACAGAATGGTACCTACTCTATCGTTACTTTTGGATAAATATAATAAATATTCTTATTTCGTTATACTACTGTTAAAAACTGCTTTCGTACAAAATTCTCAAGAAGAAAAGAATCCCAAATGAATAACACCGCGGAAACACTCGCTGGAAAAAGAATGTGCATCGTGGTAATCTAGGAGAATTGCGCAATTACAATGTGGAACGAAGAAATTTATCGAATTTCTCTGGAATTACTCTCGAGTTTCTGGGTTAGCCATGTAAAATAATACGTAAATTATTACTAGTGCTACTTGTAACCTTTGTGGTTTTTGGAAAATAATATAAATGCGCGAGAATGGTTAATGCGAGAAAATTCTTTTTAATAGATCTCGAAGAAAATAAATAAACACAGCGGAGAGACTAGTACTAAGTTCTTTTATAAATTAGAAACCAATTAGGAGTTACTGTGTTCTAGAAAATTTAATATCAGTATTCTGGAAAAATTCGAAATTACTGCATTTGGTACCGCCTTCTTTATTTCTATTTAATTTATTTTACAAAGTTGAAAAAAGAAATTAATTCCAGAACGATAACTAGTAAATTAGAGCATTCTGCAAAAGAAGGCTGTAAATAATAAAACCTTGGACTTGAAAACTTCCTTATCTTCATAGACAATATTTCATATCTACCTTCGACGGTTTCTAATTATCTCAGCTCGTTAACATTACAGCTGACGCTTTAGCATCAAATTAATGTCAGCTGTCAACAGTATTTTCACGCTTCCTGACGCTACAGTGGTGACTCACAGGGAATTTTCCACGTGTATCGTTCGAATATCGTTTCACTGGGTAAACGCAATGACACATCACACAATTTTTCAACACTGCTAATGCCACACAATTCGCCCATTACTTCTTTATCGCCTGTCACTTTTCTTCGTCTCTTTGAACAATATTCAAAGCCCAAAGAATATTAAAAACACAAGGTATAATTTAAAATAATAAAATTATAATTACTACATCCTCTGGTCCATAAAATGATGATCAAAAGAACGTTCAAAATTCATATATCTACGTTTGTATAACGAACTAATACAAAGCTAAGTATTATATTGGCACCTCCCCCCGTTATGCGATATAAATTTTGAAACATATTTGTACCGGTGATTATGAAAATAGTCTAAGTGATTTTTTCCTTTTCACGATATTTAGACTTCTGCGTTTGTGTAATCGATAATGCAAAATAAGTGATAAATTCAATTTTTTTTAGATTTTTTACTTAATCTCGTTTTTTTTTTTAGATTTTTTGCTATGTCTCGTTTAAAACACAAGGTATAGCTACTACTTAATAATTACTATGCAATTATTACTCTCTGTGTAATGTCCTTGCACCAAGAAATCCGCTGGAATTCTCCCAAACAAAGTAAAATTCCAAATAGCTAACAGCAAGCAGACAATGATATAAAGGGACCAAGGCAAAGGGCAAAGATTATCCACGTTAAGTTCGCCTGTTTTTCCCCTTTCGTGGGCCATTAACGTTCCAGTTCAACGAGATTACTGGCGATCCTTTCGTTTTTGCTGCACCTTCGAAAAATGTCGGTCGGCGGAAAAGGAAAAGAAGGGGGAGAACGAAATTCCGCCGCTTTGCGGAGTTCCGAACAAAACCAAAGAACCCTCCGCGGACTCTAATTAACTGAAAGAAGCACTCGTTCGCTACTCTCGCCCAGACGGAACGGAAGGATATCGAGCCAAAGGAATCGTCCAGCGGCTAATGAAAATTGAACGTGGGGAGCTAAAGGGAACGTATTAATTGCCCCCTGACGACGCAGCTTTTCGGCCACGCGAAAGAAACAAATTTTAGGTCCCGATTTAGGGGTGTGGTCAGCACGTTCGTTACTATATAGCGTGATTCTTGCTCGAGATTATGTTTCAATTTTGAGTGCTTAAATATTGTTGACACGTATTATTAACACTAAATTGCCGGATGTTGGGTACATACCTATTTTGCCTGAAATGAGTCAATTTTACTCAAACTCAAACATTAAAATTGAAGTTTAAAAAAAAAAAATGAAATTGTATTTTAAAGAAACTTTATTCAAAACAATTTTTACATATATATTCTGTTTTGAAAATACATTTTCCGCAGATTTGTTTATTACATTTAGTACAGATGCCCTTCTATTTTTTTGCATGATACTTGAACTTGACAATAAAATTGTTTTTAAATATTCTATATATTAGATAGAGGCGTGAAAGTATTTTCAGCTTCGTGGTCATAGTTACCTGGCTTAGTTCTTCAGCCAATTTTAAAATAAACTTCAAATAAGTAAAAAATTACGCCCGGTACATGAAATCAAATAAATCACAAAAAATAGAAGATAATAATAATTACAAAATAAAAAAAAGATGTGAAATCAAAGTGAGCTGCAAGTACATAATGGTGCTTTCCAACTACCCTTAAGATGGCCCAACTACATATACACAGCAAAAATGCTGCGTTCATATTTTCAATTACTCATATCGTGGACATTTTAATAATGTGCAGATAAAATGTAACATCTAGACATTTGCCTAGATGTCCGCGGCCTGGAAGTCAAATACTTGGCTTGGCCAGGCAAGATATTCTCAAATCGTCAATACCCATACCCTCCCTCTCGCAGGCTTTCAGATAATTTGTCAATTTAATAAATTTAAAACTCTAACAACATGAGTACATTTTCATTATATTGCGTTTTAAAATAATTTTAAGATCATTCATCGACACCGAAACCGTTCCTCTCACAAGCTTTCATGAGATAATTTGTCAGTTAAAACTCTGACAATATGAGTACACTGACATTATTTTGTCTTTTTAAATAATTATTATTTATTGACACCTCGAAATACATAATTTAACATGTAAAATATAGTTCGAGTTAAGGAAGTTGTTTTTTCAAGAAGGTGTTTACAGCGAAGCGGGAGGGAGTGAAGAAAATTTTTGTCTTATAGAGGTTTTCGAGTTATCGAGGTTCGACTGTTTAGAAACAATACGAAATGAGGATATATGTTTGTTCAAACTTCTATTACTCTTTTCAACCCTGTATATAACGTGGATGTGTTTTCACGTGGATATTTTCTATAAAACACCGAAAGTGTTACCCAAAAGTTGATGCTCCAATGATTGATCCAGCAATGAAAATTCTAACTTCTATATTCTGTATTGCCTTGCTGGAATAGCCCTAATCGACTTGAAGGAGCAGTCTTCCAAACCTTGGCGCAGTTCACTGTTAAATGCTGAATCACCTCTGAAATAAGTACCACATATTATGTCACATTCTGTCCACACCTCTCGCCCCAAGTTCCCCGATGCATCACGTAGATAAGTTTACCATCGTTTAGCATAGTCGATCGTCTCGCTCGAGAGGATCGCCGTGATCAACGCGGCGACACGTCTCCGTGACAAAGGTAATTAAAACTCCTAAGGCACGATCGTTGTGCGTGGGCACGCTCGATAAGTCGCACGCAGCGTACGCACGCTCGTGCGTGAGATTCTCATCAATGAACATGAATGAAGGTGTCAATGGACGGGCGAGTTGAGTCGTCACCGTTCATGGGCTTAGCTGAACCTTCCTCGACTTCTTCGGCCAGTTCATAGAATCCTTTCGCTGGGATGGAAACTCGCAGGAGACGAGGAAGATCAGATACACGGTTCAATAAAATTTTGCAAATTCAGTGGGAATATATTTGATCTTCATTTTTATATTACCTTTTTTCTTGGAACTCGGGAAGAACCAAACTGCATACTTGAACACAAATCCTTTTACTTTAAGGGGACATTCACATCAAATTGCTCAAATTTAAAAAAAAAAAGTATTCAACTTGTAGTAAAAAAAATTTTTGGCCTTTATTCATGGAAGATTCTTCTTCTCCTATTTCTTACTGAAGATAATTTTTTTATCCTTCTTTGTAACTTTTTTAGCGATTCAATTTTTGAACGACAGTGGTTTCTTTCGTTGCTCCATTAGTCCTTTAAGGGAGTATACCCGTTTGAACCCTCGGAAAATGTACATTTTGTGGATTTTTTTACAAGTCAACGGCTTGATGAAGATTTCCCGTTTTTTTTTTACTATCTTTACATAGTATTATGAACTACTTAAAAAAAAAGTTTCAGTTAAAAAACTATTGTTTTTCGGAAGTTATACATACATATCCGAAAGTCTCTCGATTTTGGACGGCTAAACGGTGGGCCTGAAAACAGCTGTATGTCGTGTCTGAAATCAAAAACAATAAAATCTTCTTATAAAGTATGTTAATAGCTATCGTCCTACGAGGCCGATTTTGAAAATTTTGAAAAATAAAGAAATGGTGAAAGATCAAAGGCAAAGTTACATTTTTCTAAGAGAAAATTCCACCTTTTTTCTTTATAAATAATAAACGGGAAATCGGAATAAAAAAAGCCCTCGTTGGACGATGTAGAATCTTATTACGATCCGGCGTGCAAAATTGGAAGTGAATTGATTGAACGTAGCACGAGTTTTTAGGCCCACCGTTTAACCGTCTAAAATCGAGAGACTTTCGGATATGTATGCATGACTTCCGAAAAACAATAGTTTTTTAACTGAAACTTTTTTTTTAAGTAGTTGATAATACTATGTAAAGATAGTAAAAAAACGAGAAATCTTCATCAAGCCGTTGACTCGTAAAAAAATCCACAAAATGTACACATTTTCCGAGGGTTCAAACGGGTATACCCCCTTAAATCTCTAATATAGAAATATGAGGTAATATCTGTTTTTCTATTTCTCTATGAGGGATTTTAAAATTGCGATTACAGGGTGATAGTAATATTACCCTTCCTCTAATAATAGAAATGTCACCCTTCCTCTGTTATATAATTCTCTTCTGTCTGTGGATTTAAAAAAGGGATTCGAAATTCTTGCAAGGCAGCCACCACGAAGAAAACCGATCCCTGCGTCGTGGAGCGCGTCGAGTCATGAATGAACAGGAGTATCGATCCAATTGCCCGAGCAAGTCGCCGATGCGTTTGAATAAAGCTAAAGGCGGCTCGCTTAGTATGGATTTGACGCCTTATGCGATTACGTATGCATACTGAGTTGAATGTTACGAGCGTTATGACTCGTGACTGTCATAAGACTGTCGTAAGACCTGGTGCATGGCTTCCCTACGTAGTTCCCCGCCCGCACGTCTTCTTCCTGCTCTTCTACTGGCTTAAATGGCCTCATCGATTATGCATTATTTTTCTATCTTCCACATTACGCTCTGACTAACATCTCTTATATATTCCATTTCCACTTGTTTATTATATTATTATGCATGGATAGTGCCAGGGTCGCATTTACCACAAGGCGGGACCTCACTCTCTATGGGGTCACATTTTAAAAGTGTGTACGAATTTGATTAACTGAAATAGACTTGTTTTTTTTTTGAGGTTTCGTAATTATGTTGCGCCTGGGGCCTCTAAAAGTATAAATGCGGGCCTGATCGTTCTTAAAGTACCTAAGGCTTCTTTTTTTTGGGGGGGGGGGCATAGTCTAAGGGCCATCGGGCCAGATTATAAATTGTTAATTCTTAATATTTTTTTTTACTATTTAAAGATTGAAATTGTAGACGAAAAATCGAGTGCTTTCTTCAAAATGGCATAATTTTCTTATTTTCTAAAAATTCCAAAATTTGGCCCGGTGGCCCTTAGAGAATGTCATTCTGCATAGATTAACGCGAAGTTCATGGAAAAAGGTTGTAAATTGTTGAAGTTATCATGCTGATAAGGAGGCCCCCTGCTTGGTGCAGAGATTGCTGCAACCGCAGAAAACGAACGGCAATATATGACAAAAGTGTGTCAAATAATTTTGTTTATATGAATAAAGGTCCCAAGAACAAGATACAATTATAAAATTTTCGATTTATTTCACACCTCTCGAGGAAAAAATCCCAGAAGTGATCAATTATCATGCGTTGAGAATGTATGTAACCCTTTAAAGTGAACCTTAGGTTTTGTTTCTTTTGTATAAAATTTGGATTCTATATAAATTCGTCGTGACAGTATATATTTTGTTGAGGGTGTATGTATTCATTGGCAGTACTTAGGATTGACCCAACCCCCATCGACATCTTCGGGTTAAACTTGATAACCAAATCCATATCTTCGTCTCATATCACACATATCATCGCTGACAAAGGATATCTACCATTTCCTTTCTATTCATAATACAGTTACCCACAAAAGTATCCGCCCACCCCATATGTTTAAATAATTTTAACTTCAGAATTCCCCATTATAATTTACATTGGTATAAACCTTGATTAATATATTTTTAGAATATTTTAAAGAAAATTTGCTGGAAGAATGGAGCAAGATAAGCTGAAGTGTCGTAGAAATTAAATCTATGATTAAAGCCTCTAATAAAATCGCAGGGATATTAGAAGAATATTAACTTATTGTAATTACGTTTGTATAAGTAAAATATTGAATTTGGGAGAATATCTTTGCTGCTTCCACAGATAATATTAGCTACTTTTTTTTATATAAACTATGTACAATTTTTCAGTTGAATGCACCCAAGACAGAAGTATATTAACCAAGGCTTATATTAATGTGAATTAGAATTATTAATTCTGACTTTAAAGTCGATTTAATACGTACAATATTTTCCACATACTTTTGCGAGTAACTGTATTATGACTAGCAAAAGATATCTTTCATTTCCTTTCCATTCATAATATATCAAGTGTCATTCATAAAATTCGTGTTATCTTCACTTAATATTCACTTCAACCACACACCAACAATACAAGCACCAAGCTCGCCCTCCAATGTCCACAAAGTGAAGTATACACATACACCAGAAGAATGTACCTATACGATTTTCCTTCTACCGTTCGCAGCACCCAAACGGATTTTATCGCTGCGAAGTGTTTGCTGTAAAAACGCGGAACCTCGAATTTCAAGCCAGAGAAAAGAGGAGCGAAGCAAACACAGTAGGAGGATAAAGAATTCGCTGTTTCGAAATTGCCAGGAAATTCGACTGCCTTGCGCAGCGATTTTCCAGCGGGGAAAAGTGTTCCTTCGCAACAAAACCGCAGGTTTCCCGGCCTTTTCAGCCCTATCGCGGGGATCGATCGAATCGACCCAGCGTAGCGGTTTGTTTGAATAACACGAGCGTGAATGTTTACTCCCGGACTGTTGCCGCGTGATACGATTACGCGTGGGTGTACATGTGACGGGCATTACGAGGCGCAACCGCTGTAAGATGTATTACAACGTGTACGGCTTCCCCTGCCTTCTTATTTGCTTTTTTCCCTCGCCCCCTTCTCGTTGGACGCTCTTTTTATTAGCCCCACGGTGGTCGCCGTTTGGGCTCCTTCTTTTATTGCTGCTCTAACGTATGTTCCTTTGGTCATGGAAAAGGGAAGGAAAACTTGAGCTCGTCTTGAGCTTGTTGGTGTGATATAAAAATTTACAGTTTCGAGGTGTTTTTCTTTCTTTTTTTTTTTTAGGTATCAACGCGTTGACTATTCCACGCAAGTCGGATAAGTTGTTTGAGTGTTCCTGATTTCTCGATATTTTTTCTTTCTCGAGAAATCAGATCAGAATTCTCGAAAAATTGAAAAAAGTATTATAAAGTTTATATTTTTTTAATAATGTTGATAATATTTATCAAAACACACAAGAAAAGTTTAACTAATTGCTCATTCCTGTCCAATTTTCACAAAACTTGTATGAATGAAAAAACAGATATTAAATATACTTAATTGATAATTTTTTTTTTTGTTGTTTTAAAATAGTTTTTAATTTATTTATTTCCTTTTTTTGTGACAAAATCTGTAGCTGTAGAAAAATTCTTTTGTTTTGAGTGGATGTTGGCTGGATCGTATGTAGCAAATCCAAAAGTTATTGTAAATTAGGCGTCCTTCTTCCAGTGGACTGAAAAACATGAAATTCCTTTGTTAAAGTCCGGAATTTTATTTATCTTCTTCTTGGTTGATACTAAATTCTTGGAGGCTCACTGCGATTGCTAACTCTAATTTGTTTTCTTAATGGTAATTCTTCAGTCTGAGGATCCGTAATTTTTTCAGTAGGTATATTCAGGAGAATCATGGCTACTGTTCTATTTTCTGAAAAGTTTAGAATTTGTATTGTCAGTTTTATACATATCTGTGTAGGATATTAAATGAAAAAACGTGTCTTTTGAATCTTTTTGAGGAGATTCTGGATTACCTATGCAAAAATTTTATAAAGGATACAATAGTTTTGTCTATTCTTTTCGATATTTCTGCTTTAATAGCCAGAAGAATCTCATTACTTAATTCAGTAGGCATACAATTTTTCTAAATTATTAAATAAAAATTTAAAAGCACCTTCACCAGTCAATAATGTCGAATCTTCTCTACTGAGATTTTCTATTGTAATTCATATAAGTGTTCGCGATTTCCTAGACTAGATTTTTCCTAGACTTAGATTTCCTAGAAAAACAGTATTTCTCGAGAAATAAGGAATAATAAATTATAAAATTCCCTGAGAAAATCTCGAGAAAGAATTCTCGAGGAAGAACACTAATTGCCTGTACTTTATAAAAGTAGATCCCTGTTTATCTATAATACTCTATATAAGTAGATCCATTTTCGTCTGTATTCTATCCCCTTTTGCCTGTACTCTATATAAGTATTTAGATCCATTTTCGTCTCTCATTTATAAAAGTCGATCCTTTTTTGCCTGTACTCTATATTAGTAGATCCCTTACCTATATAATACTGGGATAAGTTGTCTTATCCCACTACTATATCTGTGGGTGAGTTTAAGAAAGGCCAATGTCCATATTTGGCTGTTTTGAATGAAATAAAGTTAAAATTAAAATAAAGTTTTTGCAAAATCTCTAACGCTAATTAGTCAAAAGTGTAATCACAGATATAGGTATTGTCTGAGTGGATATCTTTTTGTGGTTGCAATTCAAGAAAATGGTAGAGTTAAAAGTGAAATTTAATATGTTTCCTGCCACGGTGGAAATTCAGATTTTTGGTAGGGCTATAAAAAGTGATGAGAAATATACATTGTGATATTTAGTTATAGAAAAGTAGTAGTTTCATATTCTACAATCTACATAATTTCAGATTTTTTGTAGTCTGTTTTTATTTCAACACTGAATTAAAAATTAGCTTTCCACCTTGAATGATAATTATACTTTCGATTAAAAGATCTACTTTTACTATGACAACATCTTTGTTGCAGTTGCAGTGGTGCGTGTGCAGTATACAGTTGTTCACCCACTTCACTTTTATACTTTCATATGTATGATGATGAAGTGATATGATTCTTTTAAAAGAAGATGCAAATGCATAATGTATTTATGACTATGAAAGTGAATGTTAATTTATTAAGATTCATTCAGGCGGGAACTTTAGAAATGGAGTGGTTTTAGGTGAAAGGTGAAAGAAAGAAATGGTAATACTTTAGTTATACTTTAGCTTCTGAAATGTCTGATTTGAAATATTTTCCATATTTTGTAATGACGATAAAAATACAATCGATAATGAATCCATTCATCTCTAGAATATTTCACAGTAAAATTAGATATGTTTTGACATTCAATCCTTCAGTGATCATTGCCCCAATTTATCTTCAACACGTGTTATCACTACCCATAGCAATCGCAGTGCACAGATATGAATATCTCGCTGCTTGGTCGCCAGTGACTCCAGTTTTTCATAATTAACCACAGTGATTCACGCTTCTTAATCATGCTAACACCATCCACAGTCAAGATACATGCTTAAAACTTTAAAACACGATACATACAAAGCCTACCACAATTTTCTCTGCTTTTTCTTCGTTGGACTCAAAGCATTTCTGGAACCAAATTCCTCAAACATCTCTAAAACAAAAATGATTTCCTTATTCCACTTTACAAATTTGCAAATAAAGTACGAAACTGTGAATTAATCCATAAAATGTTAAGCCCAGAAAAATATCAAATCAAGGAGCATGGATCGTTCGAGAATTTCTTCAGTCATGGTTGAAAAAATCTATGAAATCCTCGAACTTTCTCCCATCTAGTTATTATACATTGAAAATTAATTACGTTCTTTCTCTGCCACGCAAAGTCGTCGAATACCAGGCAGAAAATACTCTGGCATCGTTCGTTCAAATTTTAAACCACGAGTTCCATGAAAATATTACCTCTGCGAAATCTTTTCCACCCAACGAGCTGGTAACTACTGTTAAAGCAACGAAAAGTAATAAAGTACAGAAACAGACTTCACTCCTCCAAGTTCCCACTGTTCTCGATCGAAAAACGAGCTAAGTTTAAACGAGTTTGTGTCTTGGATACACGGTCAAACAGGCGACAGTCGTTCGACGTGGATCGTTCGAATCTCCCTCGTTAAGATAAAGAAAACAGAAGATAAAATTCTGATTACAGCTCCGAAGCTGAATTTATGACCCATTTCAAGTAGACATTCTTATAATCCTCGTGTCCTTCAGATTTATAATCAAATCTCTCGCTCCTTTACTCCACTGTCTCGAACTTTGTATTTCCTAGTATTTACGGTCTCGTTACCGCTGGATAAAGACGCAATTACATTTTCCCTAGTAAATCCCAAACGAGCCTTCGTCCATTGAAAATTTGTTCGACGCCAGCATCGCAGCGTGGTGCATGAATAATGTTTAAGCTGCCGCTCAGCATGCTCGGGGCTTATAATTAGATAAATCCCCTTGAGCATACAATGTATATTCAGTTGTATATCACGGACGTCAACGGGAACAGGCCATGTCGAACGTTGATGGAGTTCGTAACGCTGTGGCTGCACCAGCTGCCATAGTAAATTCGCACCGATGCTTCGCGAACATCGCGTCTCCATAAACACGGAAATGATTATCCTAGTGCTAATGGAGACTGTGATAACTGGTGCTTGCATTGGAAGCTTGAAGGGAGCTTTGCTCCGAAGAAAACGCAACTCTGATCACAAATTTTTGTGCGACTGTTATCATCACAATTTTGTATGATTCTACGACTTCTATGGAACATTTAGTCACAGTGAATGTATCGTTATTTTGTGAAAATGGAATGAAGATATCGAATATGATTTGCGAGAGGAATAATTTAAAATGTGGGAATAAATTTATAGAGCACAGAGATGGGAGAATTTTAATCAGAAATTTCTATATGACAGTAATCAGCAATATTTACTCATCAAATTTAATGTTATTCTGGGGAAAGTAAATAAAGGTATTGAATATTATTTGCGATAGGAAGAACCGAAAATGTAGAATTAAATTTTTGGAGCACAGAGATAATGGAATTTTATATTTAATTTGTGTTACTATATGATTTCAACTGACTGTTTTATTTTTTTTTTATTTTAAAGCAGAGATGATTTCTGTTATGTCTGAAATGTGTTGAGATTTACAATTAGAATAATCCCTGAATTTCAAGCATCTCATTATGAACTTGTGATTTCATTAAATATCTGGATAACAGCTAATTACTCGAAGCAAACGATGAATGTGGGTTTCAACCCCTTTCCTCTTCAGAATTTTCGTAACTGCAGTAGTCATCGCGCTTCTAAAATCTAATCATTATATTACTCTCAATTTTTACTTTCATAAATATTTCAGGTTGGACTAATTATACGAAAATAGTTATTTTAAATATTCGAATAGTTGAATTCGTCACGGTGTTCACCTGAAAAATAATCTTTCTTCCTTTCCACATGCCTATGTTAAAATGGCCACGTGTCGACGCGTGTCTGATCGACACCGTTCACTTTTTCAGAGCTGGAACTCGGTACACAATGCGTCGTCGAAATGTCTGGACAGCAAACCATCTTGCAGCATCCCTCCACGATGGACAAACTCGAACGGTGAGTGACATTCTACTGCGTTTCAGCAGACTTCATTTTTTACTTAATTGCGTGTGCTTTTTTGTTGAGAAACGTAAGCTCGCGAAACCTAACTTCGTTGGAAAAAAATATATAAATAAAATTGTCATGTTAAACGATTTTATTAAAAATGCACTACAAACTAAAAAATAATTCTTTTATTGTACTGCAATTTCGATGGTGTTTTTTCACTTTAAATAAAATCGTGGGGTAGGATGTTTCTCATTTTAGAATATGAATCAATTTAATAAAGCATCAAGTGTCGAAATGAATTTGTTGTGAGATACCCTGCACCACGATTTTATTTAAAGTGAAAAAACACCATCGAAATTGCAGTACAAGAAAATAATTATTTTTTAGTTTTTAATGCAGTTTTAATAAAATCGTTTAACATACATTTTTTTTATATATTTTTTATTTTCTATTTTTTAAATTTAATTAAGCGGCTTTTTGTCGTTTTCGTAAAGAACGCGAGTGGCTGATTTCAAGTCGTTTGGATTTATGGTTATGGGTTATATTTATTGATGACCGGGCAATTTTTTCACCCGCTCAGGGTTAATTTTTTTTATAAATATTGTATTGTTATCCAAACTACGCACGCCTGCAAAGTTTCAAGACAATTGGATAGTTGGAAGTGGGATAAATTTGAGTTGCCAGATTTGAACCATTCAAACATACAAACAGAGGATCGAAGCTAAATAAAATCGTTTAAAAATAAATACTGATTCAAAGTAAAACGAAGTGATGGACATTTCCTTTTGGTGATTTCTCCCCCCCCCCCCCCCAACCCACAGTATAAGAATTCATAAGATTTTATATTCCAACCCCCTTCCTTACGTAATATTTTTTTCATTGCATTTTCTCAATTATTAAATTTTTTTTACGTAATTTAAAGCCTTACGTAATTTAAGAACGACCCCTTATTGGACCAGGTGCTGTTTTCGAAATTCGAATAGCATTTGCCGAGTTTCGAAACGGGTTAGAATAAACTAAACCTCAGAATATTTTGAATTAACCAGTATTTAGTTGAAAGCGGCCGTCGATGTCATTTTGGTTCCTTTTGTTGGCACGCGATGGTTGGCACTTAGGGCCGCGATGATTCATCAGGGACGTGTAAAGCGGGGCCCTAAAGACGCGAATTAATGACAGAGGAGTGGAGAGCGTCGATTTGCAATTGCATTAATTCCGTCGCCCGCGCGGGGCGCGATGAAAAACAGCAGTCGAGTGGATGACTAGCTGCACGTACCTCGAGGCATCCTGTGTACTTACGTGGTGCTTGTTCGAGGAGCTTTTTTTTCCATCGTCCACGGCAAAGGACACGCGCGGGGGAAGGCTTGGTGGAATTAGTTTGCCCCGGGGAATCACGTGGCATCGAGCGTTTCCGTTTGTGGCACGTTGCAATTGTCGCTGAGAAGATTCTTTATCATCTTCCTCTCTTCCTTCTTCAAATACAGCTGTTTGCTCGCATTCTTAATAATTTTCTTGATTTCTTCAATTCAATCGTGTGCTTTCTTTTGGAGGAGGGGTGGGATTATAATGTACGATCGTAGCAAACGGGGGAAAAACAGGAAATGTCCATTTTTAGTGATTCTGCGGTGTATAACGTAACTACTTATTTTGTTCGTGGCAACTGGGGTCAAAGAACTGTCGAATCACAAAGGTTTATAGAGTAGAAATGAACACATAAGACAATATTAAGGATTTGGTGTGCTGGAAGAAAACAAGTAATGCAACTAATAATAAAAGTGGACGCTTATTTCGTTACTGTATTCTGCAGTGTTCCAGTTTCAAGATATTAAAACAATGTAAAATAATTCTCTTTTTGCTAAGTTCTTCTCTGATGCCCTATTGGAGTATAAATTCTTCATAGCATGAACAATACAGTTAAATTCATTGAACCTTGTTTCTTTACTGATGGACTCAAGTATTAAAATTTGATTTTCTCAATAAAGCTGTTTTGTGACATTCCTTGTTTTCCCCCTTATTCTTCAATAATTGTTCTGCGATATATCTACATATAATTTCACCGAAACAGTTGCCGAGGAGTTGCGCATTGAAGTCTCCAGGCTCCGCTGCATTTCCTCATTAAATTCTTCTAAGAAATTAACTTTACCCTCACAGATATATTATAACACAAATAATATTAAAAAAAGTGCCAATAGCAGATCAAAATCTTAACAGTTTAATTTTTACATCCAAAATGAAAAATAAGGATTTATTGCATTTGATCAACTCGAGAAGGTCACATACGCCCACTTATAATACTGCAAATTTTAATATCCTACGAAGTTTGCAAAAGTTTTGCACGCGTTGCGGGCTTTGATAGAGTGCCTAATGCCCTTTTTTTTACAGGGACTAAAAGCAAACTCAATTTCGCGACAGACACGGTTGCAATTTCCGTGGCGTGCCTCTGAGTTTTTCTTCCCTAGGGAGATGCATGGATAGAGTTTTAAAACTAACTTTAAATCAGCTGGTGACATCGGCAAGGGCGGCACTCATTGCAATTATTCTTCAGAAACGGACGGTCCACCCACGCTTCGAACGTTCGTAAGACATCTTTCATTCGAAGGAGAAATTAATTTGCGTTCGGTGAAAAATTTGTTCTGCTCCACTAGGCCCTCGATAAGCGCGTTGTTCGAGGACCGTAAAAGTTGATGTACTTAATGAAGTTCGAATCGGCCATTAAATAATCACGTACGAAGTATTTTGCATAATGGGTTCATGGATTGAATAGGTCAGAAATTAAATTGGGACTGAAAGGTCAGGAAATACGGATTTGTAATAATTCATTTGGACCTTTAAAAGTCGAGGACGCATTTCATCGATTCAGGACAGAGATTTTATGAAATGAATAGCTTCGGATTGTTGGAAAATTTGAGGTGAAATACTGTCAGTTGAAGTTATCTACTGTCATCTGAACAAGTGGATTCGGTGGAATTTCGTTCTGTTGTACAGTGTGCATTTTGGACTCAGATTATCAAGATTTTTAAGTTTTTACAGTAAAATGTTAGAATTTAGTTAATTTGATATTTTGGTACTTTCAAATTACGTCTTTCTAATTTCAAGTGTTTATTTCACATAGTAATATTAAAGACTTTATAATAAAAGAAAACTTTTCAAGCCCTTTGCTATCTGAATAAACTTCCAAATTCTGCCATAAAAAAATTAAACTCTATGCATAGAGTTAATAATCTAAAATACATTTCCCCGAGAGCTGAAACTTCTGCGCAAACCTCTGCAAATTTTCCAAATCACATCTCCTTACTTACCCTTAATCCGCATCTTTGAAATTCTAATATCGCCAAAGAAAATTTCTGAAATTTTAACATCCCCCAACAGAAAATCTCTGAAATTCTAATACCTCTAACGAAAAACTCTGAAATTCTAATATCCCCAAAGAAAATCTCTGGAATTCAAATATTTCCAAAGAAAATCTCTGAAATTTTAATATCTCCAACGAAAATCTCTGAAGTTCTAATATCCCAGGAACATCTCTGAATTTCTATCATCTCCAAAGAAAATCGCTGAAATTCTAATATCTCCAAAGAAAATCTCTGAAATTCTAATATCACCAAAGAAAATTTCTGGAATTCAAATATCTCCAAAGAAAATCCCTGAAATTCTAATATTTCCAAAGAAAATTGGTGAAATTCTGCTATGTCAAAGAAAATCCCCGAAATTCTAATATCTTAAAAAAAAATTGCTGAAATTCTAATATCTCCAACGCAAATCTCTGAAATTCTAATATGTCCAAAGAAAATCTCTGGAATTCAAATATCTTCAAAGAAAATCCCTGAAATTCTAATATTTCCAAAGAAAATTTGTGAAATTCTGCTATGTCAAAGAAAATCCCCGAAATTCTAATATCTTCAAAGAAAATCTCTGAAATTCTAATATCTCCAACGAAAATCTCTGAAATTCTAATATCACCAAAGAAAATCTCTGGAATTCAAATATCTCGAAAGAAAATATCTGAAATTATAATATCTCCAACGAAAATATCTGAAGTTCTAATATCCCAGGAACATCTCTGAATTTCTATCATCTCCAAAGAAAATCGCCGAAATTCTAATATCTCCATCGAAAATCTCTGAAATTCTAATATGTCCAAAGAAAATCTCTGGAATTCAAATATCTCCAAAGAAAATCTCTGAAATTCTAATATCTCCAACGAAAATCTCCGAAGTTCTAACATCCCCAAAGAAAACCACCCCAATTTCAGCACCTCCACTCGAACGGAACAAGCCAGCGATGGTCCATAAGACTCCAGTGCTTCATGAAACAAAGCTCTTCAACGCTGCTCCTTCTCAAAATCGAGCCACTAGTCGCGATTTCGACGCGATACCATGAGTTTCCGCGAAAGTTTCAGGGGCGGAGTGTGCGTTTCAGGGGTAAGCTGCGAAGGGGGACTGAAGTGCAGCCAGCATCTCTCGCGCCACGAGGGTGACGTCGGAGATCGATACACGCTCATCTGGCTGTTGCAAACGCGGCTGGATAACCGTCCCGGGGGCTAAACGCGATAGAGTGTCCAACGGAAGCGTTTCATCTCGCCCGTGTCGAACTTAGACGACGATCATTGCATAATTGAAAGCTTCTTGGGCAGGCTGTTCATGAGGGATGCACCGCGCTATCGTTTCATAGCCGTCGTCGTCGAAATTATTCAACGAGTCAGACCGCCACGGAATAATGATTGGGTAGTTTGTTGGCTGACCAGATACTCGAGTACTCGACTGGTAGCATCTCTGTAGCAATTATTATTCATAAACCAGTTCATTTTGCGCTTGGAAGTTGGGAGGGGTGTTCAGTGGTGTAAGAACGAAGGGGAGGATTCGTTGGATTTAAGGGGATTTTTAACACTTCTGTAGGGTATTAACCCCTTGATTTAGGATTTTTGTAGAGGCACAGGTGATAAAGTTAAATCTACTTCCATCAATATTCAACTTCGCGCCTTATAACGAACCACACTCATAACGCGGATTATGTCCCATATATTGAAGCAGACTTTACAGTACTTTTATGGGGAATTAACCCATTGACTGAGGATTTTTGTAGAGGTTGCAGGTGACAAAGTTAAATCTATTTCATTATTCTTAACTTTATCACCTGCAGCCTTTAATACAATTCAAACTCAGGGGATTAATTTCCCACAAAAGTGCTGAAAAGTATTAATTTTATCACTGAATAGTTCAGAACTACATTGATAGATCAACGATTGCTTGAGAATTCTACAACTGTTTCTTTTTTTTTTCTTGAATTCAACCACGTGGCGACGTCTGCTTCAATATAGGGGACATAATGCGCGCTACGAGTGTGACTCGTTATAAGGTAAGAGGTTAATTGGTGTGGATTCTGTTCTACGGATATAGTAATTCTTTGTGTAAATGTGTAGTATGATTTGAATATGGAAATGGAGATAGGTTTGACAAGTGGAGGGTATTGTTTTGAACCATGCACGAATGGAGAAAAGAACACATGCTTGGTCCAACATATAGTTGACCATTCCAATGCAAGTGGTTAATCAGATTTCATTAACAATAGAGAGGATGCTATAGAAATACATAAAAGTGGCTACATATTTGCTGCTGAAATTATTTGGCAAAGAAAATGACGCATATACCGAGTCAAAAATTATCCTACAATGTGTTCAAATTGTATTTTATCGTAATATACTTCAGTATATACTTGAAGAATGATTTGCTATTATAAAATGCATCGAACACACGACTACAGAAGGCTGAACTCAAAATCAGCAGGCTATCAATAAACTGAAGTGGGCATATTTCAAATTTCGATATCAGATAACTAATAACTAGTCTTCAGCTTCGAACTTCTGCAACATCTACTCAATTTTTACACTTCAATAGGTACCTCAACAATCTTACTAGAATTGTACTTCCTTACCGATGTTCAAAACCGTAAACTTTTCAATTGAAAAGTAATTCTTCCAATGCAAGAAAAATGATATCGAGGGTGGCCACGTCAAGAACTGCCCACGTACGAAGCAGGTCGTCTCCCCTCGTTCTATCTCGACGCGTTACCCATGATCCCTCAGACGTCCCTTCGAGACTTTACTATCTGCTAAAACTTTTGCAAAACCTACGCCCCCGGTTTGTTCCACTTCGTCGTTTCTTTGAAACTAAAGCTGACGACGAACGCATGAATCTTGTAAGATGTTCGATGGATGGAAAGTCCTGGACAGGTTTGCCAGCGAGGCGTATATTAATGTTAACGTTTTATCGGGGGTATCATTAATCTTCCGTGGTCTGAATCCATCACCTTGGGATGGATCGATTTAGACGAGAGATCTTTTCCGTGATCTCTTGTCTGTTCCTCGTTGTTCATCGCTGCTTGCTTTGTGGAAATCGATAGGTACTTGAGTGAGTTTATAATCGACATCTTCCACCCGTTTTCATTGATCTTTAGCTGATTTAGCTTGAGGCTTTTCCATACGAGACACTTTTATGGCAAGCAACTGGTATTAGATACATTTGTACTATTTTTAAATCAGTGCTGTGTTTGCTAAGGGGATATTATATTAGAAATACTAGTTGGGAGCGGTAGGACGTGATATATACTGTTAGGCCTTTTTCATACGGGCCTTTCATCATGTGTATAATTTCTATTTTCTTCTGTCTTTGTGAAATTGACACTGTCTCTGCCATGTGAATATTCCTCAGTGTATATGAATACAACAGTGGACCACAGAGCACACTTTAACCCTTAAGCCCGTTTCACACAAGTGGCATCTGAGACTTGGAACAGGGACTTAAATAGGATGTATTCAACAATGCTATTCCTGCCAATTGAATATACCTAAAATGCCAGTCGTATGACACAAAAAATATAGGTACTTTTACTTTAAGTCCTTCTCACACGAGATGCTTTTGTGACTCACGATTGGTATGTCAGATATATTTGCCTTTGCCAAGAGAATATAATCTTCGAAGTACTAGTCGTGAGCCATAGAACACATCCTCTCACCCTTAGGCCCCTTTCACACATGATTATTTCGTGATTCAGATTAGAATTATAGGTATGCACTACTAGAAATATTCCTTGCATCTCTCACAAATCCACGCAGAGTACAATGATGCATAAACAGGTCTCATCCAACTAATTTCATCTATCACACTCTCCCAATGCTAACGTAAAGTGAGCTCTAAATAATTACACGTTAAATAATCGAGTAACGCAATAAATATTTCCAGCCGCGTACTTATTCACCCAATTTCTATCACCTCCCATCCTTACCAAGTCTAATCCAAACCACCGCAAAATTGTCGCGCGTGGAAAGGCCTTAACACTCGACTGTGAATCGAATAGATATCCTTTCCGTGGCGAAATCACAGGCGCCCACTTTCGTCGCGGAAGCGAGCAGCGAGCTTCGCAGAGGGTCGCTCCCCGATTATTCACGGTTAATTATCCTACGTGCTAATTACCAGAGGAGATGCAAGGCAGGGCGCGTACGCGCGTTCTCGCCGTGACTTCAGATATGATAAACTGCTGGATGGAAAAACAGCGAGCAATTATTATCATGCGCGTGTGATTGCTCATTACCATGAGGCCTTGCATCCTAACGAGTTCAGTGGCGGCGGAATCAAGTGCAGCGCAGCGTAGGCCAAGGAATATGAATCAATTTGATACTCGAGTAGCGTTTCACTTGCCATGTCAAAGGACACTGAGGACTTTCGATATGATATGGTATTAAATTAATTGTTTTTTAAATTTGAGCTTAAGAGCTGAAGGCCAATTACATAGGTGCGTGGCGCTACGTTTCTCTGGGTTTCAAATGGGGTGTCGACAGAAGGGATAAATATTTCAATATTTTCGTTTTTTGGGGTTACTTTAGTGGCAGAAATGTCTGATCCTCAGCAGTAGATTTGAATTATTTAGGTTATTTTTGATATTTTTTGTATTTTTGTATTTTTTGTATTTTTGGTATTTTATGTATTTTATGTATTTTAGGTATTTCAGTCATTTCGGTTATTTTGGGTATTTGGGGTATTTGTTGCATTTTAGTTATTTCAGTTGTTTTAGTTATTTTAGTTATTTTAGTTATTTTGGTTATTTTAGTTATTTTAGTTATTTTAGTTATTTCAGTTATTTTAGTTATTTTAGTTATTTTAGTTATTTTAGTTATTTTAGCTATTTTAGCTACTAGGTACTAGTTGCGTGATCGTTAACTCTAGATTCTTAAAGTGTAAGCTTTCATTTATATTTTTATTCTGAAAATCTACTTGAAACAGTTCTATGTCATTATATCACCATAATATTTGCAAAATACTATGCCAACTCATCCCTTAAAGCCTTCCTAATTAGAAGTAACTTCGCTACTACATCCTCCATTAGGGAATTCAAAACTACGACCATTATGCTGATTTTTCAAAGTAAATCCACCTGCTTCGCTGAATGTACAGTAACAGTAACAAAAATTCCACCTTCCACTAGTGTTCCACTAGTACCCTTTTCACGGTACACTGGACATATCTTCCAAAAAATTTCCTTACCCAAGTCATTCCTTTCCTTTATTCCTTTCATGACTCGTCAAGCCATCTACCATCTACTCGGTCCTCCTTGACACCGAGAATGACCAGCGATAATAAGAGCACCGGCACGATTCACACGGGCTGGGGATAAATTATGAAACGTTTGACCTATCTGCGTCGACGTTTCGGATCTGGCACGCGTCGAGGATAATCGAGCGGGAATAAAATTTCCTGAAGTGGGTCAGCTGTGTGTTGAAGCTTCTACCGTTTTCGAGTCGTTCCTCAAAAGCGCAGGTTCCTACAATTTCTCCACAACCTTCAACCGGAATAATTTAATGAAAACATTTCCAGCTTCAAATAAAACAATATCGCCTTCGTTGCCGGTTTATGGTCGGCGAAGCTTGGACCAAGCAGCATTATGCTCGTCATGAAATTGATAATTCGAAGGAACGATCAGCCCGAATATTGGGCTGGCGAATGGAGCTTATTGTCTCCACGGTGCGCTGGAATCAGGTCAGTTATCGAGAACGCAGGCTGCTGCCCGTCAGGATGCAATTTACTGTTTTGTTAACGATCGAGCAGATTGCTGGGAAGTTCGAGAACACTGGGATTGAAACGTTCCTCGCGGCATCGATTAGTTTCTAAACCCGTCCACCAACTTTTATGAATCCATCCGTGTCATGGACAGTCTTCTTGTTTTCCTCCTTGCTATCATCGAGGAAACTTGGGCTCGCCTCCACCCAATTCTTGGTAATAAACTCTTCTACAGTAGATGCTTAATCGTGGCAAGGGAAGAAAACTCTTTAATACACACGAGGAAAATACAAATCATTTAACCATAGTAAACTAGTTAACATGTGTGTAAGGAAATACTAGTTAGCACTTTGAGTATCGTAAAATTTAAAAAAATGTTTAATTAATCTTAGTACGCCCTTGGGGTCATTTTTGACCCGATTATGGGTCAAAGAGTTAAGGGTTCGTTAAGGGTTCTTTCAATTTTGAGAAATGTAAGAAATTTCTTCTAATTTTAATACGTATATTTGCCATTTTCTGGAATTATGTCAAATTTCTGACAGAAAATTTTGTGCAAAGCGAACTTCGAGCTTGCTTTCTTTTCAATATAAACATTTAGGAACTCTCGAACAGTATCTTCCTGAATACGTCTTTGAAATCTTTTTTGTGTGATTTTGATCTTGGGATTCCCTCGCCATTAATTATGCAAATGTTGCAACTATAGAATCGTGTTCGACATTCGAAAAGGTTTCATTAATTTTCAGAAATAAATGCATTTATGAGATTTGATGGTTGACGAATTATTATTGCAGTTTCCTCGCAGTAGGCGTTGAAATCACTCACACTTTCGTTTCTCCGCGGAAAAACTGGCGCGTTTAAGGTTCGAGCAATGAAACACGTTCGTTTGTTTTCACCTGGTTCGCAACAAGTTTCGTAAGCGTTGCGCGATGGATCTGCGATCGCAACCGAGTCGGATAAACAAAAAGACCGTGAACAATGTTGCGTTTATGGGAAATTCAATTACCACATTTCTTTACGAGCGATGAATTTCCCTGGGCATATCGTTCGTGGAGTTTACAGACTCGTGGCTGACGTTTGCATAGTTTTAATTGTTATTTATAAACGGCGCTCTTACGTAACGCGACGTTTATTAATGTTGCACGAGCGCGATAAAAATCTTCCGGACTGCTATAAATTCGTGCGCTCTGAGTCACTTCCGCGCACGCGTCCAGGTAGAATAATTATTTTTTGCTTGCAAGCATTACCAAACTCTATTTTTACGTAACACGATACAACTGTTGCGATAAGTCGAGCACACCGAGATCGTTTTGCATTACGCGCGTATTGCGTCGCGGAATTGCAAAATTTGATTTTAATATTGGGGGTAAGTAACTGGATTTGAGATTAAATTTTTATATCGTTAATTTGATAGTATAAAGTGCAGAGTAGGTCCGAGAAAATTGAATTGTTCGTTGTGAAAGTTCAAGTAGAGGAAAGTGCTATATGTTACATCGAACGTTTTTTGTTATTTGCTTTTTACTTGGATGACGAAAACGTGTTAGAAACTTTTTGAAGAATAATTAATTTAGTCTTTAGTAAAGCGGAATTTCACTGCTTTCGAATAGCCTTGTAATTTTGTTATAGATTACGGTTTAAGCAAGTTTGAGGAAAGAAGTTTGTTACTGCTGCAAAATTTCGATGACTTTCTATATGCATAAAATTGTATTCGATTGTTCAAGATCAGATTATAGAATTTAAGCTTCACAGCCAAGAGTAGGGTCAAACTTATTGTTAGCAGTAATTGTTTTCTTCAAGTATCAAATTACATTTGAAATTGCAAAATACCAATAGAATTCAACTTTTAACAGAAGGAATAGAAATTCAATCGTCAAGCTCAGCACTCAATAACACAAACAACAATCAACCCTCGTTATCAGATCCTATATTTTTCTGCAACTATCGTAATGCATTGCAACTCAATTGCAAAATAACCATCACAACCTGCATTCAATAATAAGATCCTATTTAATTAAAAAAGATAGCAACGCAGCCCCCAAAACAAAAACAATTAACCCTCATTATCAGGCCCCAAAATTTTCTATAACTGACATATTGTACTAAAAATTACACTGCAACTCAATTGCAAAAAAAAACTATCAAAATTTACACCCAACAATATGACTGCATTCAATTGTCAAAGATAGCATCGCAGCACCCAAAACAAAAACAACAGTTAACCCCCATTATCAGGCCTCAAAAAATGTTTCTATTAGCATATTGTAAGGTAAGGATCACCTAAAGATCTATAATTTTTAAAAAAAAAAACTTGCACATATTCTTGAAAACTTTTTTTTTATAGAAATCTGTGGGCCTTAAACTATAAACTGTAATATTTGTAACAATATATGAACACAACAAATGCGAAAATGAATAGGTTTTTAAAAACCTTGTAAACGGGCTTTGTTTCGTGTAGTGCAGGTAATAAGGCCCATCTATTTAGTATGTACAATTCGGGAAAACAAAGACATCTTCTTCCTCAGGTGTGAGCCCAGCGCGATCCACGTGTATCCAGGTGAGACACATGACACACTGTCGCATATCACTCTTGAATGCACTTCTGCATAATTTGCAAAACCAATTGTCTGCAGAGTTGCCGTCCACGTTTTCTCTGGAGGTGGATGGCATGGGCTCTTGTTCACACAGTCTTGCCTTTTTTTCTTCTGGTTGAGGTGCCACGTGCTTTGGAGCTCTTCTCAATATCGTTCCTCCTTTGGAAGGGGTCTCTGGTTATTTCTTGAGCCTTAAAGCCCACTTAATAATTTGGTGGGCCTTATTATCTGTTTTGTCACTTCCTCATTGCCGAGGTTATATGTTAAGCGTGCACTTTACAAAATCATCAATTTTCTGGGAATATGTTGCCAACATATGTACTTATACATACCTATAGTTGTACAGTAATTGGATAATAAGTACTCCCAATACAAAGCCAAGAAACCGACGTAGGGTGGATGCACCATTTGTGGCCAATTTAAGGTATTGTACCAGTTTCGGCCACTTCTTAAAAAATATAATATTTTTCCTTGTAAGCAATAAATGTAACCTTATATTTCTAGCGGTATACTAAACAAAATAGTTATGATGTGAAATTCTCCACATAATATCTGCAAGCAATTTAAAATTAAGATAATTATGCACACGGCCAAAAACAGTGCAATTGCCACAAACGGTACATCTACCCTAATTCTTATAATTGTAGCAACGCTAGTTGCCGGCGAAACATTTCTTGAATTTGCAGCCGACAAATGTTATATTAATCGCGCGGAAACTCTTCGAATGACATTTTCGTATGTAATAAAAGCAATAAATGGCACTACCAGTATTTTAGATTGACCTACCAAGGATAAATGACAGGTGTGCCTTATTACCCGCCGGGCCTTATTATCCGCACTTACCTTTTTACAAATTGAATTGCAACTCAATTACAAAATAACCATTTCATCCAGCCCTCAACAATATAACCCCATTCAATTATCAAAGATAACATCACATCACCCAACAATAGAAATCACAGTCAACCCTCATTACCAACATCAAAATTTTCACCAACCGCCGAATTGCATTGGAAATTAAACGCAACTCAATTAGAAAATATCCATCACGTCCAGCACTAAACAATATAACCCCTTCAATTGTCAAAGATGTAACCTCACTAGAGAATTCAATCCCAGGATACAGGATCCCGGCTGTTTTCTTAATTTCAAAAACCCCGGGATTTGATATCACTAATCCCGAGATTTTCGGAATTTTTTAAAAATGCGAATTATTTTATGAACAACTGAAAAATATAAAAATAAACAGAATAAATCAACATACCTAGTCATTCATAATAATAAGCACAATAATAATAATGATTTATTTAAATAAAAATATTGAATCGCATATAACTAACTAAATTGTATTTATTTTTAAAATGATATTCCCACTTTCCACTATTTCGAAATCGTGCGAGTTGCAAATTGCAATTTGTCTGAGCACGTAAAGTCGAAACTCTGTAGGTCGAAATGCGCCGAACCGGCTTACATCTCGTTGAGGGTGGTGGAATCCTAGAACAAGCATATCAATATTTGTTATCAATTCCTCCGACAAGCATTGAAGCAGAGCGAGCTTTTTCAGCGGCCGGTTATATAGGTAATAAAATAAGAAGTCAGCTAGGAGATGATACATTAGATGCTTTGCTATTTCTTCGTGTACATTTCCAAAACGCTTCATAATGGTTTACTGATATTACCTATACTCATTCAGACTGTTCTTTTATTCTTAAAAATGATTTTAATTTATGTTTGTTTACTTTAAATAAAGATTTAGAATTTCAACATATAGTAAATCATTTTAATTACTGAATTTTTCTATCACCCAATCCCGGGATTAGTCCCGGGATCCCGGGATAGTAAATAATGACCGGGATTGAATTCCCCAAACCTTGCTCAATCTTCAAATATACCATCGCGCTAAAAATTTCCCACCTACTTCTTCCGAATTCTACTACAAAATTCCATCACAAAAGCCACTCCCCATCACGCAAGCCTCCACGCAACCGGTAACCAGCATCTGTGCCCACCGAAACGGTGACTAACACCCGAGCCGTCCACCGCTGGAGCCTCGCCGCGCACGCCGCTGGTACCGATAAATAATCATTCTTTGTTCAGAACGCTTCACCGTCCCGCGTGCACTTTTACACGGCTACCGTGTACACCGAGTGCAACAGCATCGGCTGCACAAAGCCCCTTGGCGGATAGTATCTGGTTCGATGTATGGTCTCATTGTGACTCACTCGTTCCTGACGCTCGATACAAGCTCGGCTTTTTGTACGACACGGCTTTGCAGTGCTCCTTACCCGCGCTGAACGGTGCCAAACCAACACGTGTGCAGCTGGTACGGACGTGTACGCGCACACGTACTTACGTACGTACATACGTGCGGACGCCTGCAACGCGACCCTCGTGGATCGGAATTATGAGCCCGAGCCACTCCCGCGTACCCACAAACCCTCCCCCAAGCCTGGTGCTTGGAAATATCCGCGGAGCTCAAGTGCTTTCCTCGGCGCCGTCGCGTCCACCAACGAAACCAGCCCAGCAATTGCCGAATATCCGACGTTTTTCGCATCCTTCTGACCAGTACATGCCCCCCCCCCCCTCCCCCCCCTCCGCTGGGAACACGATGCTGCGTTTTCGGTGTTTTCGGTGTTTCCGTGGTTCCGCGGTGACGTTCGAGGGTTTTGCTGGGTCTCGCGGTTCGGAGGGTAAAGGCACATGTAGTGGATGTTTTTCGCGCTTTTCTGGAAGCCAGATGTGAGAGGGAGGGGAAACTTGGGGTTTAACTGAGTGGCCGGGTAATGCTAAGGGATGGATTTTTTTAGGGTGGGAAGAGGATTAGTTGAAGGAGTAAATTACTTAATATGCAGTAATTTACTAAATTACTTAGCATATTAATTAATATGGAATGTAGTAGCTTTGGGCATTGCTTTTTTGAATGAGGGGTGTAGTTGAAGATTCAAGGTTGTGTGGAATAGGCAGAGTAAGGAACACTAGGGGATGGATATTTTGGGAATGGGAAAGGGATCAGCTGGGGAAGATGTGGCATACAAATTTTGGTTCTCCCTTTTTAATGTAAAGAAAAAAGGTGGAACCACCCCTCGAAGTTCATAAGAAGAGCTACAAAACTTCCTATTCTTACAATTGGTTTAAAGAATATTGTAACATTCTATTGAATAAAACTTGACATAAATAGTTGACATACACAATGTTATAATATTCTTTAAACTAACAATAGCAACTTTTATGCCTCTTCTTATGAACTTTGACGCAGAGTTTGGCAAAAAGCTTATCTAAATAAAAATTTCAGATACCGAATAAAAGATAAAAAATTTGTATTCGTTATTGAGGCTCGAATAATCCAATTCGAAAAGCAACGAATGAATAAGTTTATTCGATGAGAATTTATCCGTCGAATAAAGATAATTTTTTTATGCAAAGAGAGTTCCATCCGTAGCGTCGAATAAATTCGTCCAGATAATTTGAATTATTCGAGCCTCGAATAACGAATAAAGATAAAGTATCTTTTATTCGGCTCGTTATTTAAATAATTTTTTATCTAGATAATGCCCAACTCTGCTTTGAGGGGTGATCTCACCCCCTACATATCCAAGCGGGCCAAAATAAGAAAACACGTATTTCTTATTTTTCCTCTAAAACATATCCAAAAACTAAAACAATCGGAGACGTACACCTGAAACCACTCCTTGTTAGTCAACTTTTATTCATTTCACCTACAAATCTCAATAACCTCATCCCCCATTATCATCCAATTACTCGGAGGCATCATATTAAATTTCTAATAAACCTGAAGCACAGAAAACTCCAAGAACCAACTCCCCCCAGAAGCATTCACAATTAAAATCGCCTCTCCCCTACAGCATGAAACCAACACAACCCCATTAAAATTACCGTTTCCTCCTCCCCCGTCTGCGCACCACTCCACAATCTCGACCACTCAATCCTCGAGCTATCGACGATAATTCGGCCTCATCGGTGTATGTATTACATAATAAAGAAGCAGCACGGTCTGGTTAGGTAGCAATGCCACATACGAAAATGGCAACCGTATGCATAATAATGGCGAGCGTTCTGCCAATAACGACGACTTTTATTGCGCGCTCACGGTGGAGGATTCGTAAATTGACCGCCGCGAGCCGGGCCGATAAAACTGCTCTATGATACATATATCTTTTACAGCGAAACAGTTCCTCGCAATAAACGCGCCGCGGAATTTCTGCCAAGCGTTTCCCACCGCGCTGCAACGTCCCGTTCCGTTTTCTTTCCCATGTCCCGCTACGCCCTGTAAGGCCGGATTAACTGTGTTATTAGTTTCCGCTAGCTGGAGGCGACGTTCGCGCTAGGCTGCCATGTAAATAGAATCCAGAGCCGTTTACTCCGTGTACCTAACCGCCGCCGTCGACGGATATTACACGACGGGACGTGAATCCGCGCGTTTCTGGCTAACGACTGACGATTTGCCCGCGACACGTACGAGCAATTCCAAGCTGGCGTGGAAATATTTGGCGCTTAACGGGGCGTCGAATCGCAGTCATTAATCAAGCAAATTGTGTTACATTTTATACTTTTACTTTTTGCGTGCTTCGTTTATGATTAATGGTTAGGCTTATTAATAATGCCTTTTACTCTAATTTCTGTAATTTGTGTTAGCTACTCGCATGTATTTTCTTTTTTCATGGAGTAATAAAGGCGTATAATAATAATAACAAAATTTATATGGCTTACAAGGGAAGATTCCCAACACAGAAATTAAAAAACAAATATGAAACTTTGGGGATAGGTAGAGGATATAGGGGTTTGTATTACGCAAATTGTTTTACTGCACAAATTCACTCTAAGGGGGTGAAATTGACCTGTAAAATTTTTTCGATTCTGTTTATAACTCGCGAACTGTAAGAACTGTAAGTCACCAAATGATAGTCCTAATTAAAAGAACTAACTTTTGCCTGAAAACTTTTTTTCTATTTTTTATAATTCGCGAGTTATAACACAAAATTGAAAAATTGTCAGGGGTCAATTTCACCCCCTTAGAGTGATTTTGAACCCCTTTAGAGGTTTAGCAGTGTTTTTTTATTTAGGTTTTGAAGATTGTAATTTGAAGTGACATATGTTTCTTTTTCGTACTTGGGATTTTTTATTCATTTTCATGGTTCTCTAGGTTTTTGAAGTTTTACAGGATTTTCGATTTAGGATTTAAAGATAATAATTGTATGTTGAATTCGTAATTATTTATCCTCGTTTTTTAGGTTTTCAAAGTTCTAGAGAATTTTTTGTTAAAGTTTCAAAGATGCAAGATATATTTTTTAGTTGCGTGTTATAATTCTTTGTTCTGATTCTTCAAGTTTTCAAGGTATCAGAGAATTTTCTGTTTAATTTTCAACGTCAAATATAATCTTTTTACTGATTGTCAGTTGCGATTCCTAATTCATCGTTCTGCTTCTTCAGGTTTTGAAGGTTCCAAAGAATTTTCTAAAATTCCAAACATTGAACTTCGACGTAAAGTACCTATATTCTTGTCCCTAAGTTCAAATTTCCAAAAGGTTTTCTACTTAATTTTCGAGCATGCAATTTAACACCCAACATAATCTTCTTTTTCACTCAAGTTTTCTACTTCTTCGTCTCAGTTCTCCAAGATTTCAAGATTCCAAATGATTTTCTAGAATTCCAAAGACTGAACTTCGACGTAAATATTCTTTCCCTCAGTTGCAATTCCTAATTCCTCATTCCACTTCTCCAAGCCTTCAAGATTGCCAAGCAATTCCCATTCAATTTCCAAAGACCACACTCCACCTCGAAAGATAACCTTTTCCATTGCTCAAGATTACTAATTCTTCGTCTCAGTTCCTCACCTTCCAAGGTTCCAAAGAATTTTTCATTAAACCCTCAAGGAGAACCAGGGATGGCCCAGAACTGGCTACATCTGAGAAAACGTTTACTTCGAAGAAAAACCCCTAAGTGGATATTAAAGTCCCGCACATTATCATACATCCGTGGAGCAAAGTATTTAGCGTGAAATTATGCAGCACTCGGTATGTAACGAAACTACGGTACGGGGATTTAATATTCCGCGGCGGAAGTTGTTGAGGAGACGGGTAGAAGCCTCGGTCCAAAGGACGCAAAACTTTTCCCCGCGGGAAGAACTTTGTTTAACCGGGTTTTATGAGTTTGTTGCGCAATAATGTTCACGTGCGTTGCCTGAGAGCGCTTGATGCTTCGCGACGAGATTCCAGCGATTCGCGCGAATCTGTTGGAAAAGTGTTGCTCCGGCTCTCCTCGGCACAGCCTCCGATACCTCTCGAAACAACGACGTGACGCCGTTTAATATCGCGCGATAATATCAGCTAATAGGAAATCGATGAGAAGTGGTCTTATCTTGAGGTCGAGTGGAAAGTTCTGCCAAGATCTGTCTTATACCGTGCAGATTTCATTTAAATTTACGAGTGCGATTTAATCTGGAATTTCTCACGGAGTAACAGTGGTTGGGAGAGTTTGGGGTGAAATCTGTTGAGTATTGTGAGGATGCTCTGTATATCGATAGAAGAAATATTCTGTAACTGTTGAGTGTACTGCGACTACGATGGATGATTAAATTGGTGAAGAATCACGGATGGCATTGGGTGTAAGTTAAGTGGGCTGCAGCCTACGACGGCAATTTTTTTTTTTTGGGGGGGAGGGCAAGTTTTTGGGAGCCGTAAATATCGGAGAGTGGAAAATTTTGGGGAGCGGCAAATTTAAGGGAGCATCCAATTTTAGGGAGCATTTAATTTTAGGGAGAATCCAATTTTAGGGAGCATCCAATTTTAGGAAGCATCCAATTTTGGGGAGCATCCTATTTTGTAGAGCGTCAAATTTTTGGGAGCGGTAAATTTGGAGGAGTTGAAAATTTTGAGGAGCGGCGAATTTTGGGGAGTATCCAATTTTAGGGAGCATCCAATTTTGAGGAGCATCCAATTTTGGGGAGCACCAAATTTTGGGGAGCGACTAATTTTGGTGAGCGATAAATTTTAGGGAACGGTAAATTTGGAGGAGTTGAAAATTTTGGGGAGCGGCAAATTTTGGGGAGTATCCAATTTTAGGGAGCATCCAATTTTGGGGAGCAACAAGCAACAAATTTTGGGTAGCGTAAGATTTTGGGGATCATTCAATTTTGGGGGGCGGTAGACGCTTGTTAGCCAAAGGGCGCCGGAAATCAACTCCTGTAAAGAATAATAGATACCTAGGTAGTAAGACTTGTAACACTCCAAAATTCTTTACAAATTATAAATAGTAACGAATGATAGGATGATGGAAGGATCGAGGAACCTAGGGTTCGTGACCTGACTCTTACCTTCGTGAAAGTCGCTTATCATTCGCTTCGTTTAGCATATAATCAATGCGTATCATTCGTCTTCCTCGATGCACTGCGGTCAAAGTAAGGCTAGTGTGACAGGACGTTGACGTTTGTTGGGTGGGTGCCATAGTAAATGTCCAAAAGCTGTATTGGTGGAGAATTTGAGATAATAGGTAGTATCATTCGACTACTAAGAGGATCGTGGTGATTGGTGAGTAATCAGGCACTTGTGTATGGTATTTATAAAGGATGACGTGTTATTTCTCTCGCATAATGACTTTCCTCTGAAAGAATTAATGCTTCAGGGGACACTGTGTGATCAAACTGTAGGAACTAATGAATATCTGCTACTGCTAGATTATTAGCTGCTGATGGTTAGTAGCTTTCGTAGAAGAAGCTGTTGCGAAGTGTGCAGTTTTAGCACAGTGATACGAAATTAAACGAGGGAAACTTCGAAATCTTTCGGTACTTGGAAATAACTAAAATTCTAATGAAATCCGTTAGATGACTAGAAAATTTCTATTTCATTTTTAAATATCGTATTTCCTCGCGTTTCACTTCGGTTTTTCAAGTTTTCAAGCTTTCAAAGGATCTCCCATTAAATCTGAAAAAATTGTAGTTCAACGCCAAATATATTTGTATGTTCTTTTTTCCTAATCGAAAATTGTATTTCTGGTATCGTTGGCTTATAGTTGGCTTTTCAAGTGTTCAAGCTTTAAAAGGTATTTTTATTTAATTTTCAACGCAGAATGCGCTTTTCTCTCACTTCAAAATTCTAATTCTTCTTATTTCGGTTCCTCAAATATTCCAGCTTCCAAAGCATCTTCTATTAAATCTTCAAAGATTGTAGTTCAACGCAAAATTTGTAGGTCCTTTTTACCAACTCGAAATTTCTATTTCTCCACGGTTGGTTTTCCAAGTGTTCAAGTTTTAAAAGGAATTTCTACTTAATTTTCAAACATTGTAATTCAGTGCAGAGTATTTTCTTTTCTCTCACTTCAAAATTCTAATTCTTCTTATTTCGGTTCTTCAAGTAGGTATTCAAGCTTTCAAAAAATCTTCTACTAAATCTTCAAAGATTAAAGTTCCACTCAAAATACGTCCCTTTTCTAATTTACAATTCCCAATTCCTCTTCTCTCATTTTCTCCTCTACTCTAAAAAATTCAGTACTTGATATTAATATTTTAAGAGGTGCCCTCACTAATCAGCTTCCACATTTTCCCCCCACTCCCATCCAAAAAGAATTCTTCGCGTTACGAAGATAAGAAGTCCCTAAGAACCTCCACCGACTTCAATGACTCCAAGGTATTTGTTAGCCGAAGTAGACGACGAACTTTCTAAGCGACTCGACCGCTAAAAGCCGCGAAGGTGCCATCGACGCTCACGAGCAACAATTTCTTCTCCCTCCGCCGCAAAGAGCAGCGGCAGCGAGAAAGAAACCCGTCGTGCTCCGCCATTTCGTACGGCGTAAGAACTTCCGCGGCAAATTGAATTGCATAATGAAGACAGACAGACATCTCTGACAATGGCAAGACGCGGGCGACGAGCAACGCTCCTCGAGCGATTCAATTTCCAAGTTCTACATACGGAGGAGGCCTTCCAGTGACGGAACGCTCCAAAGCGACAACTTTCTCCGATCGTAAGCCGTGAAAGTCTAAACTCGCTGCTAATATCCACGGTCCAACTAGCAGGCACAGTGTAGAATCTCCATCCACTGTCATATTACTCATTCCACTACCGAGAAACGATTTCCCCCCCCCAACAGTCGAGTGAAACGGTTCGTTAAGTAGTACAGCCTACGATATCTTCGACGCCATCACTGATCACCACCTGCAGATTCACAATTTTATGTGAATGCTTAGCAGCGATACTTAGTTATATTCCATTAAATTTCATTTTCAATTTTTTACAATTTTCAATTTTTAATACCCTATGATTGATTGACATTGCTGCAAGAAGGCAGCAGCTCCGAATATACTAATTTTTGGAGAATGTATAAAAACAGCGTTAACAAAATATTTTTAAACATGTGTTTAAAATATTTTACCCACTTAAAATCGACAGGTTAGCAGAGCATTTAGCACCATTACTAACAAGGGAAGTTGAGCAAACTGAAGATTCAGAAAATTATGCAACTTTGTGTGGAAATATAAGTTCATCTGTAAGTTAAACCTATTTTAGGGCGAAATCACCCCTGGAAAAAATACACAATTTTCTTTTTTCGTGGAGTATCTCAGGAACGGTGAGAGACATCGAAACGAAATTTAAACAAAAGCTGCATCTTTTTTTTATAGATATAAAAATGTATTTTTGCTTACAAGGCGAGTTTGGGCAATCAGAAAATTCAAGAAATTATGCAACTTTGTGTGCAGTTATCGAATTAAGGATTGGTGATGGAGGTAACTTGAAAAGTTAATCCAAACCGCATCTGTTACCGATTCTTCGATAATTATTTTTCTGTTACAATCCTATGTGTTAGTAAATGGAAACATCGTCGGTGATAGTGCAAAACCGCGTATGAGCAGTTTGTAAATACCACGGATCTGCGTTTTACCGATTTTACAGGAGGAAGAAAAAACTTAATATTTTAGCGATTTTAAAGGATTTCTTTGACTGAACTTTTTTGGGACAGTTTTCGCACTCCTTGTAATAAGTACTAACATCAATGGAGTGACTTTTCTAAAGCGAAATCTCAGTTTTGCTACTTTTGCAGATCCGCGGTATTTACAAACTGCTCATACGCGGTTTTGCACAATCGCCGACGACATCAGGAAACACGAATCAACTAAATCTCGCAGTTTCTCTGCTTGACCATCATCTGTACCAGAAACTACACAGCAACTTTCACCTTCACATAACTCCACCAATTTACTTAGAATATTTTTACCTTCAATGCTACCCATAACTCAACTTCAGTAATTTATAGAGTTGCCTCCTCCTCACAGCAGTCTTCAATTACATATCTTCGAATTTCGTCAACGGCCTCCGAGATTCCAGCATCCACGATCAGTGAAGAACTCTTTGATATTCATCCAAAGGATCATACCGATTTGCTATCACCAGCCAGTGCGACACAAGCTTACGCTGATCGTTGGGTAACAGGTCCAGGTCTAGGTAGATCCGATAATCGACGTCTGTCAGTGGATATCTACCACGGAACCCGCGTTTTTCGAGTTACTAGCCCCTCTATGCGTCCCTATCTCTTCCCCCCCCCCCCCCCGTCCCTTATCTTCATTACTTCCGTCGCGGTAGTCGAGGTGAAAGGGGTACGAGGTTGGTTTGCGGCGGCGCCGGAAAGCAGGCCACCGGTGGAGCATGGCAGGTGGGAGGTGGAAAGGACATCTAATGCGGGCTTTTCTCGGGTCGAGGACGAAAATGGCAGGATTGAAGGACGACCGTGCGGCCCCCTTTTTCTCCCTGGGCTTCCGCTGAGCCTCCTCTGTCTGTTCCCTCGTTTCCCAGCGTGCTCCCTCATTTTTCCACTCGCGCCTTTTGTCTTTCAACCCCCTCTGTCAGCGTCGCGTCGCGTCTAATTCTCTGTAGCGCCGGCGAACAGTCCGTCGTTGTTTCTCTGTGCGGCCTGCAGCTGCCCTTTAGCTCGATTTCTCAAAGGAAACTCGAGCTTGTTACCCCGCACTCGGCTGTTCTGAGAGGTCCGCGTGTACTGTGCAACGGAGGTTGTAGGAAGTAATGGTGTGGATCGTTTAATAGCACTTCCCGTTTCAGTACGACGTAGAAAACTCTCTCAGAAATCAAGAAGGAACTTCTTCCTTTGAGGACCGCCGTCTCTGCGGCCCAAGCGGGTCAATTTAGACCCGTGCACGCTGGTCGCTTCTCCTGCTGTCTAGAAACGTGGGTGTTTTCTTGCAACGAGTGATATTTCGAATTATAGAAGTCGTTTCGATGTTTCGAAAGAATGCGCTTCTTTGAAGCACACCGAACCTGTTATCGGATACAAATCTGTGGGTGAGTTTAAGAAGGGCCAACGTCAATATTTGGCAAAATTGTCTACTTAAGGTAAAAGAAGGTATATAAAGTTTTGCAAAATTTCTAACGCTAATTGGTCAAATGTGTAAATTTTGACATTCGCGCTTCTTAAACCAGTTATAGATATAATTGTCGACTTAATATTTGGATGGCTGCTGTCACGTATGCGCAATTTCTCGATTTTGAGTTACGACTTTTCGTGAGCTTAAGGGGTGTTTGCGCCTTGTTGGCTCGAAAAATAGGTAATTCTTTGTGAATTTTTGGTACAAAAACGGTTCGACAAATTAATTTCAGGTTTGGCAGGCTGTTTCACTGTATCTTGAACTATTGTTCTGAATTTTTGTATGACAGTGAAAAAAAAACATGGCAGTTACAAAGAAGGCGTTGAAAAATAATCTGCTTTATTGCTGTATCTGATATCAATCCTTTTTTATTTAAAGAAGTTTTCCCGATTTTGGGGTAAAACCTGTTTCAGACTCAAATCAAGACGCTTCGCTTTCTTCAAAAGGATGCCATTTTAATATTTTTATATTTTCTTTAACGCATCTACTACCACCGATAGCCACATTCATATAGATTAAGAATCTCTTTTCTTTTTTATGTTTCGGTTAACCCTTACAGTACTTTTCGTCCACGCCAGCACCAAAACTGATTATTTTTCAACGTCCTCTTTGTATCTGCCATGTTTTTTTTTCACTGTCACACCAAAATTCAGAACAATAGTTCAAGATACAGTGAAACCGCCTGCCAAACCTCAAATTAATTTGTCGAACCGTTTTTGTATAAAAAATTCACAAAGAATTAACTATTTTTCGGCCCAACTAGGCGCAACTCCCCCTTAAGAAATCAACTGTATTTCATATTTGAAGGGTAAGGGTGAAAACAGGGAATGTCGCGAAACAGCTTTATCCACAAAATTAAATTTTCATACTTTACTCCACCAATAATGAAACAAGGTTCAATGAATTTGATTTTCTTATATAATTTTCTTCTTAAATAATTCCTTGTTTTACCTTGACGACAGAAGCTTGAAGCTTATGTTCAGGCAAAAAGTGGGGACATTCCGTATTTTGTTTCAGTGCAGAGTGGACATTTCCTGTTTTTAAGTTTTCCAGTGTGCCAAATCTTTAACGTTATCTTACAGGGATATTTGAACTTTATAACCCTTTGCGATTCGACAGTTCTGTAATCCCAGTTGTCACCAACAAAAATGTTATAAATCGCCAAATCACGAAAAATGGACATTCGCTGTTTTTCCTCTCACCCTTCATTTATCACCGACGAAATTCAACATTCCAAGATTTATATCCTACTTATTATTATAAGTAAGCATATTTGGTGTTTTGATGGTTTTCAAAAGACCAATGAATAATTAGAAAATTGAAAAAATATCGACAATGAACGTCCGCCCCAAAATCTGTAGCAGTTAAAGTGTTAACGATGCATCGGATGTACAATATTAGACAAAAGTATATGAAATTTGAAATACTTAAATATCTACGTCTTACGCATAGTAAATCTAGATGTATGGAACTCGAACGACAGTTGGAGTCTTATTTTTACTCCTAGGAAGGTGTTTTTCACTTTACAAATGCTTTCTCAATTATTATTTGCGAAACTTTTAGCAGTGAAAATGCCCTGAATTCACAATTTCCTCAAGTTATAATTTATTTCTTTAAAACGGTGTAGTGAAAACAATTGAAACTTGGCAGATATTTTCATCTACCCATATACTACATGTAAAAAAAAAGTGGAGACATTCGTAACATTTCTTCAACATTCTTTCAGCTGTTTTATCTGTCAAGATCATCTCTTTCCATAAGAGTAGTACGTATAAAATCAGTGAAAATTAAAATCGTTATAACTCAGCAACCGTTTAGTAAATTCGTTTAAAATTTTTGGAGCACATCAGGAACATTAGAAAGAACAATCTCACAATTTTTCATCAACTGGGTACCATTTTGAAGATAGGTCCAATACATCCTTAAATCAGTCAGCATAAGCCCAGAAATTTAACGAGGTCTCGCGGGCGTGGGTCAAAACAGGCCCAGAAGCCGTGGCCTCGTTTCCTTCACCCGAAAATTAATGAGGAATAATTCTGCTAAATTATTAGCTAACTGAAAGCTACGTCCACTAAGAATCTCTATATTAAATGCAACTTAACGCTATCAGCGATATATCATTCCCCGAAACACCAACTAATTTCTTCATTTTCCATTTGCCCCATCCCCGATCTCCCGTTTCAAGAGTTTCTCCAATTCACTTCCCCCTGCTCTTTCACCCCAGCATTTATCAAGCAGAAACGCCGCGGCATGGCGATTCGTCCACCCCCTTCCCGCCCCTTCACTGCCTCTTTCATCTCCATAACTCTTGATCGGCTGACTCTCGCGGACCGCCATGGCCGCCGAATTTACTTTGAGGCCATGCGGCGCTGTGGATCTCGTGTTTACCCAGCCAGCAGGCTTAAGATGCACATATTCCAACCAGAGGGTGGCCACCCTCTCGCCGTGGCAGGAGAGCCGAGCCTGGAAGTCGCCGAACATCCCTTCCACGTCGCGATTCAGAGGCGCCCACTCGAAACGGATTATCGCGGGGATAACATTCGTCGGTTCAAGCAGATTTCTTGGTCGCCCCCCGCGGTGACGTGGACACGGATATTGGGAAAGTGGATCCCTATCGGGGCGACCTTTCCCTGCCGCGATAGAATTTTAACGTCTCGCCAATGGATCCTCCTGCTCGACCTGATTTACTGGCGGCCCAGGAAAGCGTCTGCTGAAGATTCTCATTTTTCATCCCCTTGCGGCTTCCCTCGCATCGGAGCGTCATACACTGTGACTTTCATGTTTAAAGTGGACGGTGCTCTCAGAGGATGGAATTTTAAAGGTAAAAACGCGAGACTTTTCTATCGTGCGACAAAAATCTCAGAAATAACTAAATTAATGTAAATAAATAATGGAAATAGTCGCGAGGGGTGAGATTTTTGAAAATATATCATGAAACTTGTCTTGAAAAATTATAAAATAATTAAATATTGGTCTTGTGAGATTAAAGTCTCTTGTGGGATTTGATATTTTCGACGCATTGTGGATTTGTACTTTGAGGGGATGTTTCGGTCTAGAGATCGTAAAAATAGGTGATCTTTAGGAATTAATTAAAGGAAAACTGCCACAGATAATTTAATGGGACTTTTTGCACTGTATTAAGAATGTCTTAAACTATTGAAATATATTTTTTTTCTGTAATTATTCATTGCAAATGGCACTGGAGAGATTTGTTAAAGTGGAAGCGTAAAAAAAATCATGCAAAACGGTGGGACTTGTGGCACCGAAACCATTGGTCTGAAATAATAAACAATTTAATAATCATTAAAGAGCACGAAATTCTCTAGTGGATATAGCTTTAAAAATTGCAAAAAAGAATAATTTTTTGACAAAGTAATACTTGAAATTTTAAATCACTTTTTCCCCATGTTTTTCGTCCCTTCAACGCCTTAGAAAAATACAAATTTCCAAATTTTTTAAAATACTAGAGGTTTCTCCACTGCACAGAAGTATATTCTTCAAAATAAAAAATAGTTTCAATCGAATCGGATAATATCTTTTCGAGATATTTCTCCCACCGATTTGAAGAACACTGTTTCGAGAAAAACGCGTTTAAATGCCTATAATTTCAAGAATTTTTCGAATTTCAAAAAATCCTTTTAAACACGTATTCCTAAAAGGTTGAACATTCGAAAGGTGAAATAAAAAAAATCGATTTTTCCACATTTTTAACCTGGAACGTCCCCTTAACGCGCAGACTCTTCCTGTCTGATTTATAGAGCAGCAAAGGTGGTTATTTTATTAGAGGAGGTTCTTCCTTTCTCGAGCTTTCTAGCCTTTGCACTGCGACATTTCAGTGATAGCAGTGTAAAATCTACATTGCGGAGTAAGACAGTTCTAGGTGTGCTTTTTTTTTAAAGATATCGATGGAAGTGGTGGTTGCTGGGTGTCTTTATGGCGAGAAGGAAATCTCGTACGGTCTGGCACGTAAGGGATTGGAAAGTTTATTCAGCTACAGGAGTTGGCGAGCTTGATTCAGTTCACGCCACCCTGATTCTCCTTCAAGGACAGGAGTCCCTGGGGTCAATAAAATACAGTCACGAACCCTTTCAGCGGAAATAACGTTTGAAAGTTCACGACCATGCCGCCTCGGGATCAGTATTTCAGAGGATTTGGTGCACGGGGGCGAAAAAATGAGCGGACTGCTTGCCTCGAACGAGGAGGCCACTGTTACCTATCGATATATCAGTTTTATTCGGCACAACTCGATAAATCCCGAGTCTCCTCCTGTTTTTCAGCAGCTTTCTGCGCGTCACATCGAAATTTCGTGAAATATGTGTGGGTATTTGTCTTCATAGAGCGTTCCGAGGTATCCTTTTTCGCCTACCTGCTGTGATATCTCTGTTTCGAGGTGGATCACGTGTAACTGTTAGGGAGATAATGGCGGATAAGAGTTGAAATAAAGCAATTCGTATTTCGCTGTTCGGTATTTGTGTTGGTAATTTTCAAGCTAATCTTAATAATTTTTACTAAAAGCGTAGCACACTGGTTTCGCTGGATGAGTATTCGCGCAGTCGCACAGTGTTTCGCCTAGTGCACAAAAGTCAAGAATCTGAAGTGTCCAATGCACAAATTCTTGTATCTTAAAATGTTAATGAAGGAACGTAGGTTTTAATGTTACCCATAATTTTTGCTGAATTTATCAATTTGTTGTCAAAAATGATGCTTGAAATTTATTCCAATTTTAGGTGCGTTTGTTTAAACACATGCTATTTGCCGAATGTTTACCTGATTAATTTGATTTTTTTACCGGAACAATTTGTCCGAATTTTTTATGTTAAATGTTTATCATCTTTGACTTGAGTTTTAAAAAAAGTACCAAAAAGTACCTCCGTGATTTTTTGTATATTAACTGAGGGAACATTAAACTTTATATTAACGTCAATTTCAATTCGTCGTTGGCAGAGACCACTCCCATAATTATTCATGAAAAATTAACAAAGGATAAGCAAAATTATTTATGAGTGAATGCAACTACAGATTCATTGATATTTAATTTGTTTACGCTAAACAAGTAAAGAACACATTAAAGAACAAGTGAACTAACCACTGAAGATTAGCATGGAAAATGAATACAAAAGGGAATAAATAAACTAAATAAACAAAAATAATAATATAAAAGTAACAGGAAAAGATAAAAAATTAAACAAAAATAATATAAAAAAATCATAATTCGACCATCTCACACTTCTGCAACGAGAGATGGTCTTCTCCTTAGCTTTGAGAGGAAGAGTTAATATGGCCAAATACTTTGGCTGCATTGTCCCTCAATATCTCTACTATCTTATTATCCGAAACATTAAACAAAAATAAACTTAGAAGTATATTTTAAATACGATTCTGTACACCGCTGTTTGACAAAAGAGTTGAAATGTAACCTCAATTTATCTTTTATAACCTATAAATCCAGAAAAACACAGTAGGAAGCGAAATATTACGCTAAATATGACGTTATTCATTCAACTGTTGGGCTTCTAGAGAAGTAATTAGTCTGCACTTTAAGGGGTTAGGACACAGTAACCGGCCAAGAAAGCAGACGATTTTTAAACGACGATAATAAGAAAAGTGAACAATCGATTAATATAAGGTTTTGTGTTTTAGTTCACTATATTATGAACTATAAGAAAAGCATATAATATTTACAAAATAGCATTTGTACGCCGTGCAATGTCTCCATTTAAAATGTCCATCTTTTTTCGGATGGCCAACTGGTGGGCCGGATTCCGGCAAATCGGATGAACTGTAACGAAAACCCCAAAAGTGTCATAAACCATAATATATTTCCTAGGCATTGACGATCCAACATTTCAATTTTTGCGAAAATTGACAAAATGGCCGATGTTTTTGAAAAATAATGATGAAATTTCGACAAAAGTGTGTGATCTTTTTGTTTCTATTTTGTACTATAATTAAAAAATTTAAAATGTTGGATCGTCAATGCTTAGGAAATATATTATAGTTTATGACATTTTTGGGGTTTTTGTTAAAGTTCATCCGATTTGCCGGAATCCGGCCAGTTGGCCATCCGAAAAAAAAATGGACATTTTAAATGGAGACATTGCACGGCGTACAAATGCTATTTTGTAAATATTATATGCTTTTCTTATAGCTCATAATATAGTGAACTAAAACACAAAACCTCATATTAATCGATTGTTCACTTTTCTTATTATCGTCGTTTAAAAATCGTCTGCTTTCTTGGCCCGTTACTGTGTCCTAACCCCTTAACGCATTTTTACGTATAGAGTCTGAAATATAGCGACTCGACCAACTTTCCGGCCGGACCGAGTCTCCCGGATTTACCCTACACCCCGTCGATCCTCAAGCTATCCGCCGTCCAAGGGTTGCTGAAGGCTACATAGAACGTCCTTCACGGACGTTCACTCCAAAGTCCCCCTAAATTCCTTCAGATTCTCAAACGCAATCTCCCCATCCCGATCTTCCGTCCACGCAAAAAACTCCCTCCGACACCCTCCATCGCCATGAAGAACCGCTGCCCAAAGTCCTCCCTCGACCCCGCGTCACACCAGCGTGCCATTTCTGCAGAATCCTCTCCCCAGGTCCCAGCTCCCGGAATCTCGAACATCTCGGCAGGAATGGCGAAGAATGTTCGGCACAAGTGCTCGTTAGCGCGAAGACGCCAGGTCCCGCCGATCGTTTCGATGGTAATCAGCGGGAGGGTGACTCATTAGGGTCTCACCTAGCCGAGGAGGATCGATGACTTCATTCTTCAAGAGGGTCCTCGTATTCACAGCGTGGCCAGGAGGGGCCACGAGAGGGTTCGCACACTTAACACGCGTGTCAAGTGTCTCGGACGCGTGGTAGGAAGGGGTTGGAGGGTGGGGGGGGGTGGGTGGGTCGAGAACTCGAAAAGTGGAGCGCGCGGAAGAAAAAGCTCCGTGTAGTTGGAAAACTAGCCCACCAGTGAGTTTTCCTCCGCTGTCTCCCTTTTCCTCCCCCTTTCTCTCCCCCCCCCCCCCACCTCCCCCCCGCCCACCGAGTCGCCTTTTGTCTCGGCCCTCCTTTGCATACCGGGAGCCACCATTATTCCTACTTTTTCCCCTCTGTAGAGGAGATAAAGGAGCTTGAAGCAACCGGGGTCAATCTCTGCGACTGTCCCATTGTCCTCGCGGAGCTTTCCAGCGAGGACGCAGCGTTCCTGGGACGGTTCGAGGGAAGACACGCTTTCGATCCACTCCAAGAGCCGAAACGCTTTCTTTGACCGGCGGCTACGGGACCGGGCTGAAGCTCTCGCCGCCCTCAGCGTTTGGAAACGCAATCGGGAGGTGTATATACTTTGTGCCGAACGCTTCAGTGGCACGGTTTGTCGCTTTGTCGGCGAACAAAGGCTGGCCGGCCGCTCGTGTTTTAGAGTATTCGAATTTTAGCGGCTCGCAGCACAGTGTAGGGGTCTGGCGGCGGGCACCCACGCGCGGTCTAGGCTCGATGATTTTGAGACAATGGAGAGGCGGGCGTTGAGTGCTCCTTGGTATCGATCTGGAAGGCAGAGTGTTGTGTCGCTTGGAGGACAGGGGAGGAATGAGCGTTCTTCTTTGGAGGATTGGAGCGGTGACGGTGGACCAAGATGACGGTGGGATCGTTTCGTGGAAAATCGACGGGGGTGGTTGTAGATGCTGAGTTGTTTGGAGGATTCGTCAAAATGTCTGTTACGCGGGTTTAGGGGAATTCTTCTGATTAGCGGAGGGAACTCTGAATGTTTTCACTGGTTTGTTGCTGTGGAAGTTTTCGCTTGGGAGGAGAAATTATTGTGGGTGGAGCTTAAGGGGGAACAACACCGTGACATGGCCGGGGAAGTAAGACACTTTTAAGAATTTTTTTTTGAGGAATAATTTTATAGTTTTCATAGAAAATTTTTAATACCTACCTTTAGTAAGGTAAACTCGGGTAAGTCCGTGATAGTTTTAGAATTTGTCTATTAACTGCTAATATTTACATATTCTGAAAGTGAGTCTAGGATATAATGATAGGTCAGACATCAGAGAAACAAATAATAGGTTAACAGAAATTTACTAAGAAGGGAACACCACGGACCCGGACTCACCGATTGGAACGCAACTTTGTGGGTTTTTAGAGTGATTCAAAAGAAGAACAACGGTGTGTTTCATCTTACTCGCGAATGTTCGAAACTTTTCTTCCAAAGCGCACCATTTCTACAAAAATAATTTGTTTATGAAATCGGTACGTACAACGGAAACTACACTCATATAGTTTATAAAAAAAAAAATGAAATTTGATTTGGGACATGTATTCTGAAAAAAATTTCGATTTTCGCTGATAAATTTAGCTGTTTTCGTTCTGTAGAATTAATTTTATACGAGATAGAAACTCGTTCAAGGTATTGAAATATAATTTAAAGTTTCAAGGTTTCTTATATCGTACAATACGATGATAAAGAATTCTCAGAAGTAGAGTGGGGAAAAATGTTGAAAAAATTATTTTTCACCATATTGTAGAATATTAAAAACCATAAAACTTTAATTAAACTTTTTCTCGATATCTTTTACGGTTTCGAAGATATTCACGATATAAGTAATTTGAAAACTCACAACTTCTTTAAGGGGGTGTTTCCACCCCCAGGACCGTTTCCGATCGCCGAATCAAAATATGGTTACGTTATTATCATCACTGAAACTACATTATTGCAAACCTTAAATATTTTTTTCTTTGAATTTTCAAATTACCGAACATTCCTCGTAAGTTAAAATTATCTATTTAGCATTCACCGAAAACGTAATTTATATTCCCACTGAGGGAACTCAACGAACATTTACTCCGTTGCAGAAGGTTCACAGAACACAGGACCTTCATCGTCCTTTTATCTCTTCTCTTGCTCGCCTTTCTCGCCTCGCGTTTCAATTGGTATCGACTCAAGCGCGGGTCCTTTGTCTTGGATGCTCAAAAGGCGCCCCAAAGGCGAGCGCGAGGAAAAGAGATGGATAAAGATTGGATCTCAATTTCGCTGGCTTTTTATCCACGACCCCCATTGACTGGCTGCCGTGCGTCTGGCTTCATATTTCATTGCCTTGTCTCGTTTGCTCCGCTGTTATAGCTTCTGCTATAGGGTGCCATTTCGCATTCCGCGTTCTCCATCACGTGACTCCTGCGTCGTCCAATCTCGTCCTGTGCGCCACGCGCAGCCCTTGCTTCTTCGACGCTCCCTTACACCATGCAACGAGGGGCATTCCTTCGTAGACAAGCTCCCTTCGTTTGAAAAGATCACGATACATGTTTCAACATTCTTATCTGGTTGCTTGCGTATTTATTTCAATTTTTCTTCCGTGGCGATGGATAGAAGAGCACCACAGGGATACTTGAAATTAATTATATGAATATTTGTTGGTATAATTAGGCAGCAGCAGAGTAATAATACTGGAAGATCGTAGAGTTTAGTCGTTGAAAAGTTAACGTAGTTATAACAATTCACTGCTCGAATGTGTTAGCTTGTATTTGTCGAAGTAAAAATAATTGAGCAGATTGAACACAAGTTGAACTTTAGTTTTGACACGAGGCGCATCTACACGTACCTATCACATTTTCTAATAAGATAAAGTCCCAGAAAAATAAAAGTATCGCATGTGACGACTCGAATAGGGAAGCAATAAAAGCGCGCATTGCTTATTTAATTAAAATTATCTAACAGAATATGTTGACAGATTTAGGATTGTGAATGGTGTAATAGGAAATTAGAATTCTGGGGAATTGCTATTTCATTTGCGAGATATAACTTGGTACTAAACTATAGTGTCACGAGTAACGCTGCAATATTGCCTCTTGCCAGCCAAGAAATTTTACCCAAGTGTCCCCACAGCTCGAAATTCACGTGCAAACGTTCCACGGCGCAATATTTCATCCCCCACACCCCCCCCCCTCCGTCCCACATTTCGTGCCTGTTGGACCTTCATTTCCTGCCCCCACATCCGCCATCGTCTTACTTTTCGCGCGACGGCACATGACACCGTCCCAGCCGACAATTGTGTCAGCGTGTTAAGCCCGTTAAAGCGGGGTTCATCTCGCGGCTCCAGCAACTCCTGGAAGTAGTGCCCTGGAAGAGCTGAGCGCAAAGGAAACTCGGCGCCATTAATCGAACTTTCCCTGCTATCAGAAGGCAAAGTTCCTACTCTTCGTTCGACGCCATCGGAAGGGGCAAATTGCTGCAACTTTCTGGGAGATATAACTACGAGCAGTAAGGTAAATGTCTCAATACCTGAACACGTCCCAGTAATCGGACACTAGTGCAAATAATACTGATTATTACATTTCATATTCACTTTATCCATAAAAGAATTATTTTATTCAATTATCAAATATTTAATAAAATATATTCATATACATATTTTTCTTAGTAAACTTGTAACACTCGTAATAAAAATAAATTTTCTTGAACTCTCCCGTTTACACCATTTTAGTATTGCTCTTATCTGATTTGCTAAACAATCTCCACTTATTCTTAAGCGAATATTATTAATAATGTTTAGTATATTGGTACAACTAATACAGTTTTAGAAAAATGGTACCTTGCAGTATTATTTTTTTATTGGAAGTTTAAATAAAGATTTAGAATCGTAACGCCTAATAAATCATTTTAATTACTGAAATTTTCTATTACCCAATCCTGGGATTAGCCCCGGAATCCCGAGATAGACTTTAAAAATCCCGCAATCCGGGGATAGTAAATAATGACCAGGATTGTATTCCCTACCTACAACACAGCACGAATAATTTCCAGATTAGGACTTCAGATCCTAATTATTACCTACTCGAAGAAATAAAAATATTTATTTCCATTTATCTCTTTAAAAAATCTATTTTTTCCCCAGCTCCGCCAATTATACACAGAGTTTGAATATAATCGGTGATCCTCACGCGCCATCATACAAACTTCCACCCTGCTACCCCCGTTCAGAGCACCTCCCCCGGAATAACAACGCAGAAATCATCCCCCGCATCCCAGCCATCCATTACACGCGACATACGCAAGCGAAAACGTCCATCCCTCTCCAGACTCCATTATCCGAACCGTTTCACCGCGAGCGAGAAAACGTACATCCCTGGAGCACGCCAGTCCACCCCCTCCCCTCCCCCCCCCCCCTTCTCCCCTATCGGAATAGGCCAGCGGGATTGATAACGAATAGCCCGAGCCGCGCGGAAGACACAGGGAGAGGGTTGAAGCGGGTTTGGCCTAAATACCAACACGGCTTGACGTTAATTTAACGGCACGAGGGCGGTCTGGCTGGCAGCTGGGCGTTTCAATATGTTTTGAGCGCCGAGAGGGAGAGGAGGATCCTGCACCTTCGGGCTCGCCGCGGACAAAACGCGCAAGGTCTCCCGCCTCGAGATTAAACCAGCCCGAAACCCTCGGGAAATGATGTATTGACGTCTGGCGGAATGGCATAGAAAATCGGCCTGTAAATGCGCCCCGCGGAAAAACGGTGAATACGCGCGTCGAACTTGCAGATCACCGAGCCACCCCCCCTCTCCAATCGAGGAGTTGTCGAAGCTGGGCTGTGGAGAACTCATCGGAAAACCCACCCCCTGGAGGAAATGGCTGGGGGGGGTGGAATTTTCTTTATAGGGAGGAAGTACATATTTTTTGGAGGGTGTTCCTTTTTAGTGCGGTCGTTGGTGGTGAAGGGTGCGTGTGGAGCTTGTTTGGAATCGAGGGGTGGTTTTCGTGGACTTTAATGGAACTTTTTAATGAGCGGTTTTTTCTGCGGGAATTCACTCTGATGGTGTGCAATCAGCCCTAAAAGTTATCGCGGTTTTTTTTTCGTTTCTTTTTTATAATTTTGTAACTGTGCGATATAGAACAGAACTTTAAGAATAAGAATTGTTGAGTCTTTTATGCTCTAATTACATTACCAGAAGAAAAATAAAGTTACACTAAAGAAACGAAGCAACGAGATAACTTTCAGGGCTGATTTCACCCCTTCGGAGTGAATATTCATAGAAAAAAATTGCTTTGCATACTGGAATATAGGTACTCTACACTCACAGGAAGTTTCATTAAAATCGGAATTTTCGGGTAGGGACCGTTTTCTTGTGAATCAAGGGATGGTTAAGGTGGGTCGTGTGGGATAAATGGAAGCAAGGAAATTGGTTTTGGTAAATGATATTCGGAATTGGTTGATTACCGAGGGGGATTGAGTTTTAGATACATGGTGAGTGGGCATTTTTTACACAGTAAAAATTTATCTTGCAAGTTTTGCAGCCTTCATTTAACATTTTAACAACAGTGGAATTTAGAAAAGTTTTCTCTAGAGTGGCATTGAGGGGAAAGTATTAATACTTTCATGAGATCCTTGGTCCAATTATTGAGTTTCTAGGGAAACAATAAACAGGTCCAAAAAAATTACGTTGCAAACAGCTCTTTGCAACGATTATGATAATTATTACCGTAATTTATACCTTTTTTTGAATCTCAATTAATTTCTAACACAAAATATGGCTCGACTCAGAACTTTCAAATCTTTTACAAACCCAATGTATAGGTACCATTTATATAAAAATATTCCTGCCATATATGTATGTATGTTTGAAAGCGCAAAACTCAAAATCTACCAGAAGAATCTTCATTTTAATGGGACTACTATGGGCTATAGAATAATTCCAAAATCCACGTACATTGGCGCTACACTTATCTACTTCTAAATTATATGTTAAATTAAATGAGAATGGAAAATCTAATTTTGATTTGGTTTTCAGCATTGAGTTGCAATTATAATATTAAAGGCTAAAGGAGAATTTCAAGAACTCACAAGAAGAGTGTGTTTTACGTGTTTTGATTTTTGAAAACCGAACGGAAAACTGGAATAAATGTATGAACAGAAAGCCATAAAAGTAAAGAATTGTCTTCTCTCTTGAACCAGAAGAAGAAAACTGAAGGAAAAACTGTAATAGATGCGCAGATTCAAAATTAACTGCAGTACTAATCAATATCGTAGCGAAGCACGTGTATTTTCCTTGTAGAGTACCTAATAAGAAACTTTCAACCCATTTCCATTGTAACTTAAATTAATCGTCATAGAAAATTTTCAAACTTTATATTTTTGTAAAACATCTCCACTCTTTCACCTACTCAACAAACAGTATCCCAATTTCATTCGCCAAAATCGTGGTCCAAGATTTTACTTTCAATGTTATTCTCAGCTGAGCGTTCGTTTCTGATCGAAGTGGGCGGAAACCACAGAATAAAGACAATCTTTATCAAATCTCGGCGTGTCCCGAGGCAGACCGCAGTCGGTTAATCAATTCCCACGGCCCCGTCTAAAATTTATCGGTACTCTGGTGGCAGGCTGTTTCAATTTAACTCGAACCTTTCGACGCGACGGGAAACCAGTTACTCGTCGATCGTCGACACGACGGTTTTCCTTATTCTGGGAAATTAACCGTAGTCGTTAGGATAGGTCTGCGTTGGCGATACGATTCTAGGGTTTCGCGATCGTTCTCAATCCAGAGCTTTGATCCACTAGAAACGCGCGAACGATATCTCGTCGTGTCAATATTAAGGTTCGAAAATTTCTCTAGAATTCACCTAAAACCTACATACGTATAAAACAAAAAAACAAATAAGTGAAGTGAACATGCTTCATACTACAAATAAAATCATAAATTAACAAAAATTGTCCAGGCTATCCTCTAAATATAAAAATAACAAACGTGAACTCAAAAAAAAAAAAAAAAAGAAGTGATTTCCAAAGAATCATTCCTATTTATTATTTCACTCATCCTGCAATCGCAATTTTTGCCATAAGAAGAAATTGCAGTGCAGTTTAATTAGCCACAAGTGTATCCTCAGTAAGCAGTCGATATTTATACCGTCTTCTTTTTTAAACGACGACACTGGTACAAGCAAAGTAGGTCGTCAGCTGCTCATTATATATTAAAGCAGAGGGAAGAAATCCCCCTTTCTTTCGTCACGTTCACCGTCGACCACTAATTTCTGCAGGTTTTAATTCATGCGTGAGAAGTCCACGAGTGGACCAATTCATTCCGAGGTTCACAAGCTTGCTGAGGAAGTGCTGGACGGAAAAGTGGCAGAAGATAAGATGTCCCTTCAGCCTCCAGATATTACCTTTTATGGCAGACAGGCATAACAAGATTAAGCCAGTGACAAAGTAGCCCACGTCTGCGTGGAGAATGACCACCTAATATCCGTTTTATGATGGCAAGCAACTGCCACAGTGCAATTTGTTAGCTCCCAGGGCCTGATACGTGGAAAGTGATTTTTCAGCCCCGCGGGTGATTCATGTTTCCTCCGCTGCGCCTGTTATTCCTTGGACCGATCCATCGGCCCATTTCGCGTATAATTCTTCACGGAACTTGGGAGTTTAAGCTGACGAAGTTATACAGTTCCAAACTCCGATTGATCGAGTGAAAGATTCCGAGAGCACTCTTCCAGGCTCCGCGAAACTTTCGGCGATCCTTCATTCCAAACACGAGTGTTCTGGTATTTTAAACTGGGCACGGAAAATCACTGGCACGCGGCAAATTTTTTAGTGAATCTTTAAAATTGTATAGTAAAAGTTCAGTACGTTTCGTTTTGGAGTATTTGAAACTTGGTGTTTGTTAGATGTGTTTGCACTGAATGGAAAATTCTGCGTGGGCCACCGGAGGTACACGTGGCATGGAATGTTTTATAAAAGCTTCTTGTGGATTTTGAAATGCTCGTGTGGAAATGATGAAACGCGAATTAACTCGACCCAGCAAGAACGGATACTACAGTAGTGGTTATTAGAAGAATATTAATTTATTGAATTTGAGCGAATATTTTTTTAATGATCTCTTCTACTTTCATGGATAGTAATATTTTTTTTTAAATAAACTGTTTAAGTTTTTCAAATGAATACACCCGATACAAAAGTGTATTAATTAAGGTTAAAAGGTGTAAAATATATTACATATAGGGTGAACGAATACTTTTGTAAGTAACTGTATATAAGGTTTTAAGAAGACAAATCGGAAATAAAAGTGTCTTCAAGTGACGAGTTAACTCGACTTCCCCAATTAACATTAGAACTACCAAACCAGTCGAAATGATTGGTTTTATATTTGGTAATAAATTTATCATTTTAAGTATAAAAAAGTCTAGTATGTATATATTTCTTAATAATATAAAAAATGTAAAATATGAATAAAGGTTTATTTTCCTTGCATAACGTATTTTATAAATAACCAGTGATTTTGACTGGTTTGGTAAAAATAGTTATAGGGAAAACTTGCCTAAAATCGCACCCCTTAAGAACAAATGCTTAGTACATGAAATATAACGGCAAATGAAAGAAAATTAGTGGTAAACAACTCTTTATTAATAGAATGAACAGTTTCATAAACTCAAACAACTAAAAACCATCGACTTCTATTCATAAAAACGATTTATTTATAATATGGGAAAAGTACGATTTAAGATTAATGTTCCTAAATCGTACAATACTTATCCTAATTCGTACTTTCAAATTTATTTACTACAATCATCACATACACACTCAAAAGTAATTCTATTTTCTACTTGAAAATAGACTTAGTTTCACATAGGAATTTGTTTCACTGATTCTCACAAATAGTATTTGTGCAAAATCCTTAAGAATCATGGCAAAATTTTAGTGAAAAGTACCCAAAACACTTACCTGCTTTATATTTTTATGTGGAGTGACGGCATTGTAACTCGGTTTGTTTATGGCGTATGGCTAACTGTTGTTTACACTTTCTATCGTTAAGGGCGATTGTGACTGTCTTAGTTTAAAAGAAACAGCGGGGGTACGATTTAGGCAAGCTACCTTACCTACATTAATTCTCGGTAGTTCTGATGTTAATAGTTTAAACCCTCTCCCCTTAACATCATCAAAGTTTTATTAAATAACATATTGTGCATCGACTTCAACCACTTCTTCCACCAATATCATTCCCAGACCTGTTTTCTTGGGATTCATCCTTCCATAAGATTTCCGAAAAAGAATAAACCGCGGTTTGTTGAACAATCCGAACCGCGGAGCTAATTTCCCGTTCTCCCAGCTTTACTTTCCACGATTATTAAGGGCCTTAACCGTGTACGTCTCCGCTGAAAGAGATTTTTCATTCCCTCCGCAATTTCCTCCGTTTTATTTTCGCAAATACCACCGTTTCGATTCGCCAGCGACGGTAATTTAATTCTCCCGTGCTTTTGAGGATCTCGAGTCATTGCACGATCTTTGCCAGTGTGTTCAAGCAAACTACACTTCCGCGGTTAATAAGGCCCCTTAATTACGGCCCTTAATGAAGCTCCCGTCAGGCGACTATTCGTTACACTGCCTCCACACTTTCCTCCGAAACTTTGAAAGAGGATACTTTCATTACATTAATATGTTCAAGTGGTCAATTTGTTTCTGTTATTTACCGATCACGCGTCGCGCTATAAGGTCCGATGGTGTTTGAAAATCTGTTTATGCATCTCATTAAAATGAAGCAGGAAATGCAAATGCAAATGACGCGAACTGAAAAATGCTGGTGGGCGAAACAGGTCCACTGAGGTCATCGGGGCTCTACCTGCGAGGTTTAATGTTCCCAACAATCTATTATTCATAAAGCCACGTTTGCACGAGTGATAATTGGCCATTCCATTAACCCTCGTTCATTGTTTCTAAATTAATGCTCGCTAAGCGATATTAGTAATTGAATACAAGCGTCCGCGTAAAAAACACTGTAAATGCCATTTTTATCGGAAAATGTTCTACGTGCCCTAGTATGGTAATACTATAGTATAGAATTTTAATGCAATTTCCCTTCGTAAATCAGTTACTAATAGTGCTAAAAGATAGGCAAACAGGATTGGCCCTTGGAGTGCTTGTAAATTTAATTAAATGGCACATTCAGTTTTCTCTACAACTAATAGTTGTCACATATAGGGTTTTCTACAAATATAATTATTTCTTTCATGAACTTGTCGAAACAAAATAGAAAATTTTGTGATGCATTTGGGTTATTGTATACTTAAGCATATTTAGCAACCAAAACAAATCCAATTTCGTAAATAATTTAAAGTCAGGGAAGTTTTTCTCTTTCCTGAAAAATTCGATTGTTGGCACTTAGTGTTTTCTATAAGGACTCTTCAATTCTGATTTCAAAATATACGAAATGCATAATACTTCATCCTACTTTCTTTTAAGTGACTTTGAAGTCGATTTGATTTTTTCTAAAACATACCAACACTCCACTCCATTTTAACAAACTAAATCACAAACAAAATCCTTGAAAAAAATGCATAAATTAAATAATGTTTCTCTGGACTCTGCATATAATAAATCTATAAACAACAAATTTATAAACACAGCAAATATGGTTTAAAAGTAGGAGAGACTGGGGCTAGATGATACAGGGGCAGATTGATACAGACGAATTATCTCGACACCGTATATGTAGTACCATTTGAGCGAGATATGTGAAGATTTTTGTTAAATTCTTTCCTATGATCCAGCGTACGTGCGCGTACCTTGACATTAACAATCGTTATTTAACTGTTTTCGTTAATATAGAGAAATATAAATACTTTTGATACATCCAAATTGATCGTTTAAATAACATTTTGGCTTTCAATTTGTATGTATTTTCTCAAGTTTTCGCTTACTATATATTAAAGAGGAAGGACCAGAGTATATTTTGTCATATTTGTTATTAAGTAATAATTCAAATAGAAAATGAAAAAATTGAAAACAGAATAACGTATCAACTAGCCCCGCAGTGGGGTAAATTGATACATTTTACCTTCGTCGAAATAGCATTTTTACATTCATTTCGTATGTATTTTCATCAACATTTAATCTACAATATATTAAAGAGGAAGGCCCAAAGTATATTTTAGCATATTTGTTATTAAGTAATTAATTCAAACAAAAATGAAAAAAATTGAAAACTGAAAAACGTATCAACTAGCCCCGGTCTCCCGAAATCTTTAATTCATGAAAATGATCATTTCCCCGAATCCTGTTTTCGCGAAATTAGATGTTTCGTGACGAAGCCCAGGATCCAGAATGCTTCTGGGCCTGCTGACAATTGGACGTGCGATTAATCCTTCCTCGATAACCGCCGCCGTCATTTCAACGAATTAACACGGCCCGGTTAATTAAGCTCTTCCCTCTGTATGCGAAGCAGCTGTTTTGCATTCTCTGGCCGCGCGCCATTCGTTATCGAGCCGTCGTCCGTCGACTGGCCCTCATTACGCTTGCATTAGAAACGCCATTTTCATTTCGCCGTGCCCTTCGGTACGTCCAAGTTACACCGTCCCTCTTTCCAGCCGTTACGCCTTAATTAGCTGTTATCGCGTCTTATTAATCGATCGATCAGTAAGGATGAAAATGCCACGAGAAAACCAGTCACGAGCTTCCTTCGGCGATGGCCGGAGTATTTTTCTCGTTTTCCTTGAACCGCCGCTCGCGTCTCCTACACGAACACCCACGTGTTGTTTTCGATTCACGAAGGGTCGGGCATAATTTACGTGGCCAGACTGGCGACGGCTTTCAAAATTCGATTAAACTGCGTGTCATTGTGTTCGCTGATGGGGGACGCTTCGGTGTGGAGTGTTCCGAGCTTGGTAAATTGGGAAACACGGGGCGGGTTGATGAATTAGAAATTTTGATGGAGCTCTAGATTGTCTTGGATGTCTTTTCTGATAAGGAATGGCGAGGAAACTTTCGGAGACAGAAATTTCAGTGGTGACCACTTTTTGGGATGCAAGGTGTTATGGTACTAGTGAGGTGGTGAGTGGTTCTGTGTTTTCTATAGAATTTTAGAAAACTGTCAGAATGCTTCTAAATACAAAGGGAAAGTAATTTGGAAGAATATTCTGTTTGGATGTGCAGGAGAATTAAAAATTAAATAGGCACTACTAGGCTAGTTACCAGTGTGTAGGGCAAGGGAAAACTAAGTAGTACCTATGTCTTAAAAATTAAATTGGGTACCTTAGAATTAAGCTTGTCCAAATTTCATGTGAAAATCGTACAGCACACAGTGGCGTGCAAAAGTATTGGGCCACCCTTTAAAATCGCATAACTTTTTTAAAATTAATCCAAACGACTTGAGTTTTTTTGAGAAGCTAGAGGGATTAGTTTGCTAAATGATGTGATTCGTTGTTTTGAAAAAAATGCAATTGGTCGGAATAGCAAAAAAAAAATAGTAAAGGCCGTTTTTTATACTTTTTTTTGTGAGCCCTTAATGAAAATTCAAAAAACCCGTTTGTAGATTTAATTAAGTTATATACGTGTCTAAAATTTCATCAAAATCGGTTAACGTTGCTCTGAGCTATGAACGCTTAAAGATCGCAGAATAAGGTCGAAAATCGCTGATTTCAGAAATTTAACCGTTAACCGATTTTGATGAAATTTTAAACACGTATATAACATACTTAAATCTACAAACGGGTTTTTTGAATTTTCATTACAGGCTCACCAAAAAAAGTTTAAAAAACGACCTTTACTATTTTGTTTTGCTATTCCGACCAAGTGCATTTTTTTCAAAACGACGAATCACATCATTTAGCAAACTAATCCCTCTAACTTCTCAAAAAAACTCAAGTCGTTTGGATTAATTTTAAAAAAGTTATGCGATTTTAAAGGGTGGCCGAATAATTTTGCACGCCACCGTAGAACAGTTAATACTCCGCGGAGAACGCCCATCGGCGTTTAAAGGCTATGGTTGAGAGACGTGATTAAAGGAGTCCCGCACGCGGCGTACGCTGAGTTCAGGATTAAACTCCCTCTTTATCCACGTTAAGACAAATGAGGCATTGAGAGCAAAAACGGACTAACCCACATTTTATGCGAAATTGAGTTAGTAGCAGCAATGTATTCCAATAGGCTGTACTAATCATATAAAATAGGAAAAGATTAATTTTTTTCAATGTCGGTTATTCCGTTCTTGTTCTCAAAATGCCTCAATTAATATACGGTAAAGTACCTACTTAATCACAATGGCATTGGCGTACCGGATGCTTGTTGTGTACTCTATTTTACGATTTTGTACCCCTTCTTAACGCCTACCCGGTGGCGTCTCACTTTGTAGCATAAACGGTGACGTGGAGTCCCACAGAGTCCTCTTAAATAATTTGACATTGTCAGGCCTAAATTTATTTTTACCATAGGTATACTGAATATATTAGTGACTTTATTACATATTTGAAAATACACTTTTGCATGGTTTGTTCAAAACCACTAAAAGTCGTTTTCATGACACTGCATATTGTAAAACAAAAGAAGGAAAATATAGGAAAAATAATTCTGCAGTAGCCTTCCAGACTCCACGTCATCAGTTAAAGGGGGACACCACTGGAATGGCCCAAAAAGTAAAGGTATCTTTGGAAATTTATTAAAAGCAACCTTTTTTAAACCTTCAGCACTTTTTATTGGATATTTAAGTTATACGAATACCTTTTTTTTAAAATTTATTTAAAGCAGATTATAAGCTGTACAGGACCCGTAGGGGGGGGGGGGGGGAGCCCTCTTTAGGACGTTAGGAATAAGTTGATACTTGGAAATTTTTTTCTAAGAAACTGTTAAGTGGATATTTTCCAAACTTTCAGGGCATTTTATCTCACAGTCAAGCAATAAAAATTAAATTAAATAGAAATTAAATTAAATTAATAAGAACACGTAGGGACTCGTGTAATTAATAAGTTCGCTTGGACTCGCGCGCCGGAGTTGCAAATTTGCGATTATGTTGAAGGCCCCCAATTCTTGCTTGAAATAAAAAAACCAAGGATTTTCTTATTCACATATCTCCATTTCTACCGAACACTTTGTAACGAAAAAATTAATTTGTATTGTTTGAATCTGAACTAAAATACCCTGAAAGTTTTGAAAAGATCCTATTAACAGTTTCTTAGAAAAAAATTCCCAAGAATCACCTTATTCCTAGCGTCCTAAATACGGCTACCCCTAAAAGGGTTAAGCCCCGAGTTGCCGACCCCTGTTCTAGTGTCATCAAATTATTTCCGGCAACCTTATCGAAGATTTCCCTATTCCCCGATTTCGATGAGGTTTGACTACGTCGTAGAAATCACCATTCTGAACAGGTTTTTCCATTGGCGAAAGAGGCCTTAGTTTCCAAGATATTCGCAAAAATATTTTTTAAATTTCCTGCTTTGATTTTATAATTTCAGTTCATTTTGGGTCAGCTATTTCCTTGTATCACAATACACACCAACAACAACTACCACTGTCAACAAATTCAGCGTCTTCCTACTCCCACCTCTGCGAAACTTCGTCAGAAATCGGCAGAGAAGCCTGCCAGGGACGCGAGCATCCACGATGATTAAGCAAAATCTAATTCAGAAACTTTCTTCCCTCCATCTCGCCGACTTCCGCCCAAACTTGTCCGTCGCCCACGTCTCCCGACGGATCCACACGTAGAATGCGATTATTTTCCTTCGACCGACGAGAGTGCAAGCGTGTGCCTGTTGGTGACTTTCCCCCCTTTCCCTACTCAGTGCCCCCCGCCCCTCTGATGCGTCGTTCCCTCTCGAAAAAGTTCGTCGAACCGACGCTATCGTCTTCATCCCCCGCCGCCCGTTTCCTCGGACGCTGGAAGGAGTCCAATTGCACACGCTGGTAATACTTAGATTCTTTGCATTATGTATTATCACAGACAGGGGGCCTGGTCGTGCATGAATTTTCGTCACGTATCGAGCGCTGTGCACGCCGCGGCAATAAATTTCACGTTAAACTCGCCGCCCACCCCGGCCGCCCTCTCGTCCGGGGGCTGGAGACTCGCGGAGAAATAGAAAAGCTCGGGTGGAAAAATCGAGCGACAGCTTCGACTCGGGGGATTTTATACGGTTAAGCGGGGAAATGAGGTGAGAAGTGGCTTTGTTTTTAAATAGTTTGAAGTTGTAGGTAATTTGTTAACACGCGGGATTTTATTTGCGCTGCGCCGTTTTGCAAATAGAGGAGGGTAATAGATGTGCGGTGCAGGTGGGGAAGGGGGGATGGTGGGATTCTGAGAGGTGGAAGTATTTTTTAAATATTAGTTTGGGATGATGAATTTTGTTTTAAGGGTATTCCATTTTTTAATGGTAGTTGGAATTTGGGAAGGAAATTTGTAATGTAAATGGTGTCTGCAGTAGGTAAGTGATTTGAGATTGAAGCCAGTTTTCGTGACAAAAATTGAAATTTTTTTCAGAAATTGAAAGAGCTGAGAATCTTTTCTTTCTTTGCAAAAGGTTTCTCAAGTAAAATTCCTCAACCCCTTAAGTTTCGTTTCTGAGAACTATAAAATATTATCTAAATAATGGAATAATTTTTCTTCTTAGCTATCTCTACTATTTTTTTTTTTTTTTTAGAAATTGTGTTATAATTGGATACAGTTATGCAGAAAGTTACCAACCCTCAATGATCTGAAATTGAGTAAATTTAGTTTGAAAATTTTAATTCTTAAAGAAAAGTAACTTTATTTCTATTGGGTATATTTTATTCCTTGATATTGTTTCAGAATGTTTTTGAATGGGTTATTTAAGTAGTATAATCGGAGAGTCTTAGTAGAAAACACTGTAAGTGTCAAAATTAAAAAAAAAACTTATCGGAAAATGTTCTACATGCCAATGGTAATACTATAGTATAGAATTTGATTTTTGGCACTTACAGTGTTCTCTGTACGGACTCTTCAATTAATATTATTTCAAATTTTCTGTGGTTTTTGTTTTTTAAGCCTAACAAGGAACTATGGCTTGGTAATTTTAATAATTGTATAATGATTTGTTCTATTGGTTGCTAATTTTTTGCAAAATAAAGATCACAAAATTATGGGATCCCTACTCTGTTTAAATAATTTTTTATCATTTTGATGATTGGTAGCTTTCTTCATAACTTGCCCCAATCGATCCTCAATAAATGGAACTTGATATTACTCGTCACCTAAATTCCCGATAGCGACAAACAGACTTCATTCGTTAACCAAATGAAATTAGACCCAATACACGAATCAATGGACACCGCGAGAAGCTTCGAGTGGCTTCGTGTTTGCGCGGCTCGCCTTTGAATTCAGGCTCTCTTTTCGAGGCAACCGACTGCCCTCGCATGTATAATTAATCGCGTCGATTTTTTCCACCCTTTGCCAAAAGCGTATTACGGTGATTAATTATTCATCGCGCTGATTGCGTTTCAACACTTCCAGCTGCTTTTCCATCGCGAGACTCGGAAACGGTGTTAAGAGGGGAGCCTCTAGAGAGGCAGAGAAAAATGTTAGAAAAAGACGGAGCTTATTTGAAGATGGTGTTTTCGAAAACGGTAACGAAGGAAGTCTTTCGATTGTCCAATTAAGCCATTCAAAGAAATGTGCCATTAAATTATTGGGTTGTTGAACGTAAATAAATTCCCTTCCCAGAATGTCTTATTACTTAGTTGACATATAAGAGCAATATTTCACTCACTTCATTTGCACTTAGCTGTCAACTAAAATAACAAATAATGTATGTAGGGGAGACCAGGGCAAATTGTAATAAGAAAAGTTATCACAGTTTTTTCTCGAAAGTGTTTTCCTCAATCAGGAAATAATTTGCGTGATTTACTACTTACATATGTGGTGAACTGATTGCGTGAAAGTACGTGACAAATTCTTGGACACTTGGACATCTAGCTTCATTTTAAACAAATCTGAACCTTTGTTCCGGGGTAAATTGTAATATATGTATAATACTTATTTAAATACAAATTAAATACAAATAATCATTTTTAAAACATATAAATGAAAACACAGATCATTATTAAACATTTGATATACATGAGTTAAACATTCATTGCTTATTCGTCTGATTCTATCAAAATCTTCTTCTTCGCTTTCTTTACTTTTGCCTTTATTCTGTTTTTCAAATTTTTGGATTCTCGATTGTTCTGTTGTTCGTCCAGAGCATCTTATTCCGGTGTGTCAGCAAATAGCATGTTTTATCACCGTTTAGAGCGGAGTAAGTATAGTAACATGTTACAATTTACCCCGAGCTTGATTTTTTGCGTTTTATATCAGCAAACGAGAAACTAAACATTAAATTACTAAAATGCGCGCACATTATAATAAACCAATGTGTACTGATTCGTTTGCGACAAAGAAGCAAAAATTCTAACGGTTTTCAATGGCGGTTAATTGAAATAAAATTGCTAAGGCAACATTTACTTACGCGCTCTAAATACTAAAATTCTGCGCTATTACCGCAAAATGAATACATAACGCTCGTTTGTACCACTAAAACCGACGGTGCTAATATCGTCAAGCAGCTCTCGCGTGCTGTGGGTTACCAGATTTGTCGTTCAAAAGATTTTAGTTATGTTACAATTTACCCCGTGTTATAACCTACCCCGGTCTCCCCTAATAGAATTCACCGTAATGCATACAAATGAACACGAAGTTGGAACTGTAGGACAGATAAGGGACAAAATACGTGTATTTTTGTTCTACAAACTTTCAGATTTTGTATTAAAAAAATCAGTAACCGGGTAAAAGTAAAGGAACACTTTTAATTACTTTCTTACTTTGAGAATTCGATGTTCATTTTCTCGATAATTAAAGATGTTTGCTTATCGCCCTGTTGCGTATTTATGCACCACAAAGTTTAAGGAGTACTAGCTTAATGTACTCGGCGTCACTTCGGTAAAACTTTGATTGTCAGAGTGCCAAGGGGATGAAATAAGTGAGAAGGGTTGTCCAGATTTCACGGTAGCCTATATTTTCCACAGCGTTCTAGATATTAATTATGCAAATTTTGGTGCAGCTCGGTTAAAAAAAATCGGGATAAAAGGTATCCTATATGTTATTCCTGGTTCTAGACTACGTGTATACAAAATTTCAGACCAATCCGTCGCGTAGTTACAACGTGATTGACTAACAAACATGCAAACACACTTTCGCAACTTACAAGGGAACACCGCGAACCCGCACTCACCGATTGGAACGCAACTTTGTGGGTTTATAGAGTGACTCAAGACAAGAACAACGGTGTGTTTCATTTGGGCCCTATCGCCCTTTACGGGGGTGAAAACTAACCACAAAGTCAAATAGGCACTTCCACTTTGTCGCGTATGACTCCCAAACTACAACAGGTAGAAAAAAATGTTTCAAATAAAAGTTTAATGGTGCAATGAGCACTGCAAACTAGCGTTATCAAAATTTTGAAAATTGTTAAAAAAAAAAATATCTGAACGAAAAAAAAACTTTTTTCAAAATTTTGTTAACGCAAGTTTGCAGTGCTTATTGTACGATTAAACTTCTGTTTGAAACATTTTTTTCTGTCTCTTGTACTTCAGGAGTTATACGCGAAAAAGTGGAAGTACCTATTTGACTTTGAGGTTAGTTTTCACCCCCTGAAAGGGCGATAGGGCCCGAATGAAACACACCGTTGTTCTTGTCTTGAGTCACTCTATAAACCCACAATGTTGCGTTCCAATCGGTGAGTTCGAGTTCGAGGTGTTCCCTTGTTAGTATATAAAACAGAAAGCTTAGGTATAGGTATCTTTGTGGGTTTGTCTGTCACCTAAAAACTTCCGAAAGCTAAACTCTGAGGATAGAAAATGTACCTCAGCTCATTATGCCTGGCTAATCCAGATGAATAGACTAATTTCACAAAAAAAAAATAATCAGAATCTAAATTCAGGGCGAAGCTGGGAAGTAAAGCTAATTTATACCACTGTACAGTTAGGTATACAATATACAATTAGGTAGGGTAAACATTTGCAAGCCCAGAATGTAAGGTACACGGAGCTGTGGCGGAATAGGTACGTAAAAATAGAGAGGCAGATTACCAACCATAAGGTTATCTTAATTTTATTCTATTCAGCAGCTGACGTTTCTGTGGAAACGAGGCTACTCAAACGAGAAAGAGACTCCCGACTTTCCCCATTTAATTAGATGTCCAGAGAGCCTTTCGTTTGCTTAATACCCTGGCTTTACGAATTTCAAGTTTGCTCCCTGCCTCCCAGCAAAAACATATTGATCCGAGCTGCGCTGCTTTCGTCGATTGCCGATGCCACGTACATATTTGCCTATACGTCGACGCTGAATTACACGAGTTCGCCGAGTGCAATTGCCCGCAAAAACTGGGTCCCATTGGCTGTTCGCTTGTCGGAGTGACGGTTCTGGGGAAATCATGTGTTCCACAGGGAAGTATCGACCGCTCGAGCGGCTCGTACGAATGCTGCAGATAAGTAAACGAGGCTGCCTGCTCGAACGTTGCGAGTTGCGACTCCCTCGAGTGTGAATATTGGTATTAGCCTTCTTGGGGGCAATCAAGACGAAGGGGCAATCGCGACGTCGCGATTGCTCGTTCCTTGTTGGACAATTGTATTGAATGGGGACACCTGGATGTCGTGATTCTTCCTTAATGGGGGCCCTCGGCCGTCTTCCGACAGTTGTATGCTTTCACCCTGGGACGACGGGTCCACTTTACTCCAAAATTCCATTCATGCACACCTCAGAATAAACTGTCAACTCAGATTCTGATCTTGTTATGATTTATTATAAAATTCTTATCTTCAAGAAATAATACTATGTAATAATAAGTGACATGGGTAGTTTGATATCTAGGATGGGGCAAAATTATTTGTCGAATTTTTCGGTATTCGAATATTCGAATACTTCAGTTGCTCAATTATTTGGCGAATATAATTCGAATATCCAAGTATTTGAATACTATTCGAATACTGATGTATTCGAATAGTATGATGTGAATTATAAATCAAGGTCTTTAGGTACATTTTTTACAAGTTTTTATTTAGTTTCAGTTGTAAGTTCGTTAGTTTGACAGGGTGAAATCTTGTAAGTTAATAACATGATTTTTATAATTCACACCATACTATTCGAATAGTATTCGAATACTTAAATATTCGAGTAGTATTCGAATACTTAAATATTTGAATAACAACATTCGAATACTCAAATATTCGAAGTTTATTGGTAGCATTCGAATACTTGTAAAATATTCGAATATTAAATTATTCGAATTGTCCTAGCCCTAGTCAAAATACACCCTTTATCTGCCATCCGAGGGTAAATGGACAGGTTGAGTTATTCAGAGAACAAAGTGATGAACTCCACTTTTTGCAATTTGTCAAATTGTAGTACCAAAGTACAACTGTTTATACATAAAATGATATGCCTTGATAATTCTAGTTATCACCACGAGATGACATTTTTTATCGCTGCTGAATAAGAAGTAACCCAGTGATTCTCAACTTTTGGCTCGCGAAATGTTTTCTATGGGTCTTCTGCCACGATTTTTTTTTTTTTTGAAATATTATTAAGTTAGAATTATATTCTGAAATACATATTTTTAAAGTGTTTTTTCTTTACCTTATTTGAATATTATAAAGGGGGATCGTGAATCAAAATAGATTGGGAATCACTGAAGTAACCTATTTCAGAAGCCATCGTGATTAATTGCATTTGAAAATATTAATAGATTGTAATAAGTAATGCTGTGATGGTGAAATTTTATAGTATTCAGCTTTTCTGTAATTCCCTCTTTTCAGCTGCCAAATCGATTAACTGCCTGAGTTCGCGTAAAATTTGTAAACACTTGGACAATTATTCTCGATAAATATATTACGTATTTTATACATTGTGATATTAAAGCTACATATTTTCAATAATGCATTCTACAAAATTTGGTTGTGTATATTATATTTCAAACGAAATTTTAAAAAACAATGTGTATAACTTTATCAATTTTCTCTACCTTTTTTATGGTGTTAGTCACTTTGGCTTCTGAGAAGCTCATTTAGATATTGTTGTTCCTTTCGAAGCCTTTTTACTGTTAGTTAAATAACAAACTAAGTACAGTAGGAACCTCCAGTTTCTGAACACCTGTGATCCAAACGTTATACTTACACGTTTTGCTCGAAAAGTATATTTCCTTTTATGTAATTTGGATCCAGTTGGCTTTGTTTTATACTTAATACTTCCAACTCAGAATTCCAATTGTTTGTTACTATTCTTTTTTTTAGAAAATAATTAGAATTGTGATATCTACAGTATTTTGAATCAGATTTATTTTTAGATAAATAGATTCAACCAGCTTGGATACGAAACTAAATATGTACTCATTCTGGACATTTCAATTTCCACCATTTCCCGGTATCAGGCTCGAATAAACGTCCTCTGAATGTTTATTCAATACTTGAAGTGCATTTTCAATATTGCAATATTGAAAAATATATTTCTCTCGCAACTGGTTCGCCGTGGGGTAACAAATTGTTCAAACCACCAAAGCTTATCGATTTTACCGTAGCATTAACATTCCCTGCAAACGAAATATATTCAGCACAGACACATATCCCGCCAAATTAAAAAGGTATTCAAAATCTCAACCAAGAACACGTATTCCGATATCAAAAAAAGAAGAATCCCATCCAAATTGATATTCATACTATTCTTCAATCCATTCCATCTATATAAATAAAATTTAATATAAAAAAAATAAAATAAAAAATCCACAGAAATTATAAACCTTTATAGCACTCTTTGAACACACCAGGAAGCATATGAAAATTTGTGAGTGTTTTTTTTTCGGAAACTGAGCAGAGGATTCATGTCAAATTGTGAGGGTATTTTTATTATTCTTATGAACAAAAGAAAAAACCGTGAGTTAGCAAAAAGATTATTAATTCAAAGAATTATTTATAGAATTGTCAGGCACTCCGCACAGCAACTTTTGAAATGGAACGCCTGACAATTGTATTTTTTATTTTTTGTTCATAAGAATTTGCACTCGTCGATTGGGTTTCCCGCTAAAGCTTCTCGCGTTGCTTCGCTGCGGGAGCGTTTTCATGGGTCTGTAGGGATTATCTTTAATTAAATCCCACGTGTATGGAGTAGAGGTATATATAGAAGTCCAGTGGAACAACTTTGATAACAGCAATAACAATATAGAGTAGATGTACCATTTGTGGCCACTTTAAGTTATTGTACCAGTTTTGGCCACTTCTTAAAAAATATAATATTTTTCCGTGTAAGCAATAAATGTAACCTTATATTTCTGGCGGTATACTAAACAAAATATTTATGATGTGAAATTCTCCACATAATAATGATCTGCAAGCAATTTAAAAATAAGATAATTATGCACATGGCCAAAAGCAGTGCAATGGCTACAAACTGCACATCTACCCTACGTTTATTAAAAAGAATGTATATTCTTATAAATATATTCTTTCACCCTCACATTTCCTCTCACTCTGTTCCCTAATCTCTTTCACTCATTACAGCCACACGCTACAGACATTCCTCAACGGCAGTTAGTCACGTCCACCCGAATCTTTGGGTGGCCTCGCACCCTTCGTTCACACCGTAATCTCAAGCACTCTGTCACAAACACTCTTATTTCGTACCTCTAGCCTAAGCATCCCATAATCGCACGATAATCGCTCTATAACATTCTCTAGCATAAGTACTCAGAATCGTTCCAATCATTCACATAGAACTTTCATTCCCACAGCACGGTGGCCGTCATGTCATCGTTCCATGTTCCTCATCCACTCACATTCCCCCAATCTTCATCATCCGAGATCAGAACACTCCATAGTTTAATAAAGCACGCAATATTTTACATAATTCTTAATAACAGTATTATTATTCAGACGTTTGGGAGTGTAAGGGTTAAGTAAATAGTCACAAGCAGTCTACGAAAGAGTGTCAAGTTGAACGTGTCGGTCACTGACCCCCACGGCAATCAGTTAATTATTATTTAATAGTCGAAGGAACAGGTGCCTTATAACGAAATGCACAGTGACCTCACGGTATATTTAATGATCCACGGAATTATTCCGCCTTTCCAGGGAATTTTTTAACGCAACACGCGCGGCGCGTTGCTCCCACCCTCTCGCTGGGGGCGCTTCTATAAATTTCATTTCCATAGATGGAGGCAATCTGGAGGCAGGACGCATATTGCGAGCATGTATCTTTCCGTGGGTTTACGCACGCTGCCCGTTTCTCATTCGCAGCGGTCGGCGTTGCAGCTGGATTTTAAAATTTCAATTTTATTCGAGGGGTGGATTTGCGCGGAGCGTACGGAGGACGCGACTTGGCGTTTCAACTCTGCCTTATTGCCTTTTCAACTCCAGTTTCTTTGAGGCATTACCTTCTTTCCGTGACAGGCGGACCTCCTCGTATTTGCCATCGTAATTGGTCTTGTTTGATTCCTGAATAATTGTGTTTAAAATCTCGAGAGTTAAGAGACGGCGTAGATGTGGCGTTGAAGATTTGCAGGGCGGAGAATCGTAGTGGTGTAAGTCCCAATTTTGACAATTTGAGTTAATGACAGTTTTTAAGTGTTAAAGGCTCCATCTGTTTACATTCATAGCGAATTAAATTATAAATTCATTCTTGAATGCGAAATAAGAACATTTCTCTTTAACACTTAACTAAGAAGAGTTTGAAAAAAAAACGGTTTTCGAATTCTAATATTACCAAAGAACCGGTTAAACCGCTTTTCGATTTTTCACAAAAAATATGTAATTAAAATAGTAAATAAATATTTGTAGTTGTTTTAAAAATGTTCAGTTTCCTTAATATTTATGAAATTACAAAAATATAACAAAATAATATATACTCTATCTATACAAAACCAAATCAATAAAAAAATATTCCATTAACTAAAATCCGTACAAATCCATACTATTTTTATGGATCTACCAAAATATAACACAATTAAATATACTACATACAAAATCAAATGAAAAAAAAAATAACTAAAATCCGCACAAAATATAAATCTTTTACAGTTGGACCAAATTATAAATCTCTATTCCATTCAGTATTGTCAGAAAATATGAACTCATAAAGATTAGTTTCACAGTAAACTATTACCCACTACAATATTTTTGTATCCGAGGTGATTTCAAGTAAAAATGTTAACGTTTTTAATTAAACAATTAATTCATTTACGCATATTAATTCTAGTATATAAAACGGGGTTTTTAAATTTAACACTGGTTTTTAAAATTTAAAACCCGGTTTTCGAATTATACAAATTTAAACCGGGAGTTAAAACCGGATTTTAAAAATCGACAAATCCTATAAATCCGTCTAACAATAAGTGTCGTCGCTCTTATCAGCACAACGCATGAAGAATATTAATTAATATAACAAATTTGTTAATGCTGATTGAATGCTGTTCATGCGTTGTTAATAAAATGAAAACTGCAATTTTTTTTTCAAATTTTGAAGTACATACATATTTATTATGGTAGTATTTTAAGTCTTCAGACGTGTTTCCATACCTGTCATATACATGTAGAGTTTTTTATAACAGTAAACGCAAAATATTATTCTACAAGAAATACCATGCAAGTGACTTATACCATTATGAATCTCACTCCAATTGTTAATGCAAGTTAAAGTACCTATCCGTGAAAAAGTTGAATGGTGTATTAGGATGTTCAGTAGTAATGCGTTCTGCGGTAATCTGACTGGGTAAGTGTCCTCGGCGTGTTGGAACGCGTGAGATTTGAACAGCGCGCGCCGGAAGCTGAGGCCCTCGAAGTCTTAATCGCTCGGATCTCGGAAACCGAATCTTGAATCGCGAAGTGGTACAGGACTTTTCGCTTCTGTTTAATTCAAAGAATTTGTTTCTTTTGTATTTTTTTTTTAAGGATATATGAGGTTTTTTATCTTGACATCCTCCAATAAACTTAATTCCCAGATCTTTGAGTGGTTAAGTAATTGAATTACATAAGCTGCTGAAGAATTCTCACGAGGAAAATATAAAGCACAGCAATATTATGGATAACGCCTCTGTAGCACAGATATTAATTTTAAGAAATTAAGAAATACAAATTCTTCTAGTATTTTGTGTATTTTTGTATTTACATGAGAAGAGCCACGTTTCTACTATGAAAGCTAATAGAAATCGTATAGTATACCTAATTGTAGTACACACACAGTATGTAATATAGACGACAGTGGCAACCCTCCAATGTGTAAACTCGATCTTGGAGGAATATTTCCGAGTTTTATTGACACAGTATGAAGATTCGAGGGCAAATCCCCAATCGAAGGTACATTTATAGCGTTCTTGAGAGGGACTCTGAAAGGTTCTGCTGCACGAGCTGGGTGCACAGCCACAAATGGACTCGAGATAAACTTTTGAGATACTCAGGCAGGGGAGGAGTACGTAGATAGTTCCTCGTGGGAGTTTCAATCAAGGAATGCTAGTCAGGTTACTTTTCATTCGCGCAAACTGAGATTTAATCGCGTAAAAGTGTATGAAATAGATGGTGTTTTTTTGGCAAGGAGAATTATTGCAGAAGAATATAAGAGTGCAAAGTTGAAATATCAATGAGATTCAGTAGGATGACTAACAATAATTCCTAGTGGTATTATAATATGTAGTGTCGTAAAATTGAATAAAAAATAAACTGACGCATATTTTATCTTCTCAACTTAACAAAATCCTATTTAGTTTGTTCATTTACTTTGCTCAACACCTTCCAATATTTCCCAAAAACGTAAATTCCCTACTTCCCATATCACAGAACACAATTCATGAAAATCGTTATTAACTTACTCAAATTAATCACAAGTGTCTTCAACGTACCACAGAAATCTGATTTAACCGTTTCACAAGTTCCTTAGAGACTTCTTGCCCCACGCACGGAGCAAAAAATCCATTGCAAAGGGTAGAAAGTCCCTAATGTCTTTTCGTGTAACATTAAACTAAATAAGTAAAAAGCTCTTATCAAATCAACGAATATTTATTATACCAATTCTTTTTGGTATACAATATTGAAAAGAAAGCATGACTTCTTTACCAAAAATTAAAAATATAAGTCAGAGGCTCACTTTGAACTATAAACTAAAAAAAATCGCTCAACTAAAACAAAAACACTATTTAAAGACTTTGGCATCGTTCCTTTATAGTTTGGCCATCTTATAATGAAAACAAATAAAAAAATATATTTTTTCAGTCTGAGCCTATTTTTCACTTTCACGACCCTTTTTTCTTTCCCTTTTCTTCCTATAGGTAGTCTGGACAAAGTCTATTATGCAGTTCATTAATGACGGTGATTGAAAGACTCAACATCCAAGGGGAAATTCAGGCCTAATTCTATCATACTCTTCCACATTTTTCAGTTAACTTTGAATTTTCTATACATTCTGAATTTGAAAATATCAAGTCTGGATTTCGTGTGGCCACTTTAACCCTTAGGCGACGAATTATTTGATTCCGTGAAGGATGCAGGGGCCATATTGAACCACAATTTAATTGATACACACCTCAGAATAACATCCTCAATTTCTTCAAGAAATAATACACGTAATTTGATATTTAAGATGGGTATACATTGGCGCTGCATCCGCAATGCGAGGGTTAAATAACACATTGAAAGCCACACTCGCGACTTTAAATTCCTTATATTATATTTTGAATATAGGATTTATAATTCAAGAACCAAACTCCCCATTTGCTGACAATTTAAATATATCCTAAAGCCTCAGATCAAAATATGATAAATGATTCTTTTACTCCTTTTTGGAATTAATTTGAATCTAAGGAATTTAGATTCTCCTACTTATCCCACAATTTTTGGATGCCCTGCAACTAAATAGTGCTCGTCCTAAGATTTGCTGATCTCAAAATCCAGGGCAAGCAGCGATTGTCATTGAATTCGTAGGTCTTTCTAATGAATCCTCTGCCACGCCACCGGATTGTCATTCTCGCGGTGCCACGAGGATGTTCGCAATGTAGACAAAAGACGACAAGCTCCGCGCGAGTTTCTGCTATCACGTTTGAGGATAGCATAGCTGGCCAGTCGACAGTTTCGGTGGAAACGAAAGCATTACAACTCGGCAGGCATGGAAACGCGGGCTTAATTATACGTACGAATGGTTAGAGTAGTTCCAGAGGCAGCAGCGTAGTTTCAGAGATACATTAAAGCGACAGGAACGGTGCTCGCGGTTTGTTTCTTTTGTAGACATTTGTATTACCAGCGAGCGTCCCATTTTGAGCGCGCGGATCCTACGTTATACCGTGCCATTAATTTCTTAATAGCGGTTCGTTGAACGTTGATACACTCGTTCGAACGACGCGAGACATGGGGACACGGCGACACTGACAGGACGATAAAATTAGGCCCTTCGTAAAATTCCAAGTAGCTGGCGTGTATAAAATGTTGGACGAGGATTTTGGAAACGGTGTAGGCGAATGGGGAGCGAATATTAGATTAGACGTAACACAGGGATTAGGAGGAAGAAGCTTCAAAAAGTTCTCTTTTGAATTGTACATACTCTTATCAGTTGCAGAGTGGATGTACCAATGCACGGTGGTCTGGATACTTAGGTACTTTTAACGGCCAAAATTCCGATTTTTTTTCAAACTTGGTGATCAAGGGTTTTTGAGGTCGCTGATAACGAATCTGTCACCAAAAATGCAAAATTCAAGAAGGCGGATTCAAATTTATAGCTAAAATTAAAAACACCTTTATATCGAGTTTTCCAAATGCAAATTCATTTTCTATTATTCAATTCGAAAATTTATCGTAAATTATTAATAAAAAACACTAGTATTATTAAACAAAAAAAATTTCGTGGCTAAAATTAACTATCAATTTTTTTCGAACAAATTATTGTTTTATCACGGAGTTCAATTAAATACTAATATTTTTGTAAAAAGCACACCTGTACTAGAGAAGAAAACAGGGAAAAGAATCCGTTCTAACATTATCTTTAACTAAATAAAATATAACTAAACAAATAAATAAGTATTATACATATAGTACACGCAATGAAAACCCAAATACCTCGAGCGTCATTTCTAAAAGTCTGCATAAAATTGAAGACTGCAGGGGACTGCACTTGAAATTTGCATGCTCTTGTTAACAATGGTGTGAGCTTTCATGTAAGAAGAGTCCGACATTAATTACTCTGAATCATTTTTTTATAAGCCTTCTCAAAGTTTAAATTGATATAAACATTGCACTATTTGTACGTCGACTAAAAAATGCTTATGGCACATATAAATAATTGAAATATACTTCTTTACCCATATAACTGTATAATACAAACGCGTATTTTGATGTTTTATAATGAGTAATTAAAACCATTAGATTCACATAAAATTTCATGATTTTGTTTTTATAATATTATATCTAATCAAAAAATGATCTGAAAAATGAAAGGTATGCAGACTTAGAAGCTCTGGAGGGTTGCCAATTCATACAAAAAAATTACATTCTAAAGTTGAAGTTGAGAAAGGGCCCAAATTTCGTCCCCCTGCATTTTTCGATTCCTATGGTTACATTTTCATTCTCATCTGGTGGTATTCTGACGGACTTGCAAGTAACAGGTTAGGTATTTGTGGGTTTGCGAAGGAGAAGAAGATTTTCGAGCACGGCGAGTTTTTACAGACTTCAGTATGATAGCACGTTACTCTTAGAAGTGAATATTATTTCGAATTCCAAGTTGTACCATTTATTAAGATATTTATTCTCTTGTTCGGCCGACAAACTACTTAGAATGGACCCTTAAGTTGTAATTACGAACGGAAGAGAAAAGCATAAGCACACATTTTAATCGCAAAGAAATTGCCCCTTTGCAAAGTATAACCACGTAATATTTACTTACAGAGAAATTCTAATTAATCTAATTTTGCATTTACCCTTTGATAACGAACATTTATCTCACCGCACAGTTATAATTTGTCACCTATCCTCGGATAATCCCTTCACATAAATTTTCCTCGCATATCCATGAAAAAGTATCTCCGATAATACATCTCCCTTCATCAACCCTCCTCTACCACGACACCAACACCCCCTCCTAAAATAAAAAAGAATTCATCCCACACGAACTAACCATCGGGCAGATGTTGACAATCGAACCTACACCTTGCGCAAAGGTGGTCGCAGAAGCTGCACCGTGCTCGACTATCAAGAGGGATTCCTCGCCAGGAAACACAAGGGCGCGTCTCGGTTCAGCGGGTGCGCATTCTTTCGGTAAATTCCGCGTACGCGGGAGGCTGCTAGGTAATGGGGGAGGGTTTCTTCCCTCCCTGCATCTCTTCCGCCTGGGAAAATAAGAGATCGAGGCCTTGGAGGGGCAAACGCGGGGCTCTACCCCTTTGCCGTGCGAAATAGAGACTTCCGTTTGAAAGAAGGGGTTGGATGTGAAGGGTTAAAGGGATGGCGCGTTTCTCTTGGATCTGGAAACGGGGATGCGCAGGAATGACGAGAACCTTGGCTGAAGTGCGCGTCGACGAATTCTTCAGGAGCTTCCTCGAAGAAAAGCAGCGTTCTTTGAGCCGACCGCCTGCGGGGCGCTCGGATCGGTCGGTTTAAATAATGGAATAAGGGTGGATTGGATTTCTTCGGCTCCTTCTTTAAGTCTCTAGGACTCACGATGTCGTTGTTTTCTGTCTGCCCTCGTTTGTAATTCGATTGCGAGGCGGGTTTGGAGATGTAGCAGACTGTAGATTGAACTTCTTTGTGATTTTATTTATCTGGTTTGTTTCTTGACTGGTCATCTTTGGAAGACTTATTGTTTTCACTGTGGGGCGCTTTTGGGGTGGGAGTAGATTGAATTTTCCTTGACTGCTTTTTGTTAGATATGTATGAAGGTTAGGTACAACTATCAGTGTTATTAAAAGTACGATATTTTAATATTTAAGATTGGTGGTTGTGCAATGTGTGAAAATTAAATTGCTCACGTACTTACATATTAATTTGACACAGAAAATAAATTTAAAAGCTTCATCAACTCCTATGAAACATAGCTCAAAGGAAAAGGAAAAAGGAGATTAACGTAACCCCGACTAAAGTAATTCAAGAGCGTTGTAAAAAGTGAATTTGATTTTATTCTTTAAATAAATTTTTACTTATATTGACCGAAAGAATTTTATTGAATGTGCATTAAAATTATTTTTATCCGTTCGGCTCCCCCAATATTAAATACGGAGTGCGCCACTGGTCTACATGCATCCCACAAATTTGAAACATTTAAAAAGAAAATTTATACGATAGATACTTTTTTTTTGTGAAATGTTTCAAATTTGTGAGAAACATGTTAGGTGGGAGTGGATGAAGCTTTTTCTGGGAAATTAATATTTATGTGAATATTTTAGTTTTTACACCCTTTAAATATACTTTCCATTAAGAAACGTTTTGCCAAATGGTATCGTAGGTATTTACTTTTTAAACGACTTCAAAAAGGAGGAGGTTATAGATTCGACCTGTTTGTATTTATTTTCTTTATGTTTATCCCCGCGTAACTCCTCAGCATATGGGCCGATTTTGATGATCTTTTTTTTATTAGAAAGAGGGTGATGTGCCAGTGGTCCCATCCTACACTGCATCAAAATTGACCCAATATTTTGCCAGTTCTGGTTAATAATAAAGACTACTGTCACCTAATTATTATTATTTTATGTACGTACGCGCATATCTTCTCAGTATGTTGTGTCAATATATATAAAGATAATAAGTTAAAAATTAAAAAGTTTCAAAAAATTGAAACGGACTTCAAAAAAAAAAAATTAAATTGCACTAATAAGTAAAACATAATTTTTTCCCTTATTTAATCTACGACTCCCATATTTTTTAAGTCGGTGCCTCATCATTTGCACTGTGTAAATCTGGCGCCGACTTAAAAAATATGGGGGTCGTAAATTAAGTAAGGGAAAAAATTATTTTTTACTTCCTAATGCAACTTTATTTTTTTGATGTCGGATTTAATCAAAAGTCGGTTTTTACCAATGGATTCCTTATGTTTTTCCGATGAAAATCATACCAAATTTCATGTAAATCGGACTATTTTTATCAAAGTCAGCTTCAAATGATATAATTCAATTTTTTATGGAATTTCCTTCATTATGGTCCGAATTACGTCGTTTTTGGTGTTAGCTTCATCGGCGAAACATAAGGAATCGATTGGCATTGTTTTCGCAAAGATCTGATGAGAATTTCGGAAATCCCAGACAATTCTCACTTTTTAATGGTATTCAAACCCCTTCGAGGGTCGAAAGCCATAAAATTTGGTGAGGCACTGGTGCAGTGTTATCCTCGCCACGGGGTACCACGCGGGATTCTGTACATACGAGTCCGAAACCTACCAAGGCTTCGAACCAAAAGTTTCAAGACTTCGAAGACGATCAAGACTTTCAAGACTTTTAAGCTTCGAATCTTGTTCGAAGCGCTTCGAAGTAGTCGCCTGATATTCAAGACAGAATCAAAGCGCTTCGAGTCCCATCACTAGATCCGAACCTATATGTCACCCATCAGCACCAATTGAACTTTGAAAATTCTCTGACAATTTTTTGCCATTTTCTAAAATAACTCTTAAACTACCCTTACAACCACATTCTAATACCTAATTCTTTTTATGTTACAGGTAAGAGACTCCACGCTCCACCTACCCCTTTAAAAAACCCGCAGAAAAATCGAAAATTGCAAGTGCAATGAGTAAGTAAACTCGATGAAACTCATCGAATACATACAGCATCAAATGTAACGAATAATCACACAGCTTACGCTTCTTTAGCCTTCGATTACTCAGTCCAAACTGTAGCTACTCAAAACCCGAAGCGATCGCGACCACGCGTTTAATGGCGTCGCTCTTTTGTGCCGAAGACTCGCGGTCAATTTATCATTTCCGTAGCAAATCGAATCGAGCACAGCTTCCTTTCGACACTAGCCTCCTCTTGCCACCGATAGTTGCCGCAAATTGCCGCGATGTTTCGCGATAAACGTCGATGAATCGTTTCTAAAGAGGCCCCGGGCATCAACGGCCGATTTCCTGCTGGCTCGAAATAAATCTGGCGGGAAAAATAAATGTGGTGGGGAGGGGGGGGGGGGGAATCGATACCGAGCCGCGCTCGACACATTTCCGGTTTCCCAACTTCTCCCAGCTTTTTACAGTTTTTCGCTTTTTGCCGTTTCGATCGCACGTGTAGGCGTGCACCTCTTGTTTACAATTATTCGCGAATATTGCTGGCAGGCTTGACGAGCAATTAATTACGACTCGCGGTGAATGCAAGTGGGAGCGCGCGTTTTATTTGCTCGAGGGGGTGCAGCGTTGCGATGGTGAATTTTTCGAGAGAATTGGAGGAGCATTGTGGGTAATTTATTGATAACATTTGTGGTAACACTTCTGAGGTAAAGGTGTGTTTTTGAGGTAAAGCTGAAAAAAAAATTGTACAATTGCTGCAGAGATATTGTAGTTTAATTGTTTTTTAGTATTCTTTGAGGAATTACTGAAAATTTGAAATTCTACTATGATAAAGAGCATGTTAATGTTTTTTGAGATTTTTTCATTCGTAATATTAATGACTGAAGAACTCTATATGAATTTTTGCTTTGATTTTTGTGAAAGAAAGTAAAGTAAAGGCTGTGGGATTGTTAAATGGTAAATTGAGACAGTTACTGCGTCTTTAGTAATGTCAATGGCGCCATAATTCTTGCAATTATCTTCCATAAGCTCTTTTCCTTTTTCTATATCTTCCTACTACGATTGATAATTATTATTGCGCTATTTATTGACCCGAGGCAGTGTTACGATTATTTTTATCTGTGAAAACTACTTGGGGTGAAGCAATTTTCAACTCAGTGAACCAGGGATCATTTCATAACATCCTCGTGCATTCTAATTTGTTAATGAACAACAGTCAATGATGGTAGAAAAAACCTGTTACATCGTACACGAAAATTTATATTTTTATTCACGTGTATAAACAAACTCACGAAAATAGCTTTTAGGTTATTATACAACGAAGATCGCAGAACGTTAGGTATATACCACGTTGATGTCCCTAATAATCATTTTTATATGACACATGCGGTGGCATATAATTCCCTTTTGTTCAATTATATTATTTCTGTTATTCAGGTTTTTTCATTATTTGAATAAAATATTTTAGAAATGATTATTCAAGAAATATACTATCTTGACTACTTACAAGTTATTTTCAAATACTCGTACGTTAGTTTATTTGAACAAGCAAGTAAGTTGCCTCTGGATTATTTCGTTATTGTGTAACTAATGAAATAATTTTCTATTTTATTTTATTATTTATCAAATCTGTCAACTAGAATTAAATAGTTCTGAAAGCTCTACTATTTTATTCGAAACAGTTATCTGAAATAAAAACTCATTTCAAATCGATTTATCGTTTCAATTATTATTTATGAATTGTTATTGTTATTTATGAAACCATTATTCCAAACATTATCTCTCATATTGTATATCGAATAAATAATTTATTGCCCAAGTCTCCTATCACTATTCGCACTTTAGATCTAATAAAAAACCTGCCCAATATTAATTTCACAAAAAGCCAACCCTAGCTCCCTTATATTTAAAGATTCGCGTGTTTTGAGTACGATGACATCCCAATTTTCCTACACAAATAATTGCCTCCAGGCGATTCTACTTGATCCAGAAAAGTACGACGAATTTTATAGCCACTGCTTTTGAAACTCCGGCGACACTCGTAAACGTAATTATCGGAGGGAAAAGAAGAGAGCAACGGCGACTGACAAGTTCTACTTTCACGATGTTCACCGTAGTTGGGGGGTAATTACGGTGGCACGGTTCGGTGAACGAAAAAATCATCGAGTTCTTTACCTCGCTTGGTGCCACGAGCTGCTTTTATCAGCAATCCTTGCTCCGAACGTGTCAATTGAAGGTGTCGTTGACGTTTTGGTGTCGAGCAACGTTTAATTGAAGGAACAACATTGTCATTTGAGTAACATCTTCATCTTTAGATTAGATTTTAGTACCAACTATCTTGACGCTGAAAATGCCACGTTGAAACATTTTCTCTCTGCAAACTTGCTGGCGGACAAAGTACTGGAACACCCTTTAAAACAGAATAACTTTCTTCAAATTGGTCCGAACGACTTGAGTTTTTTTTGAGATGCTAGAAGGATCAGAACCGATTTCGATGAAATTTTCAGCATGTATACAACTTACTTAAATCTACAAAAAGCAGTTTTTCAATTTTTATTACAGACTCAGATTAAAAAGTTGAAAAAACGACCTTTAGGTACTATTTTCTTCGCTATACCGACCAATTGTAATTTTTTTCAAAACGACGAAACATGTCACCTAGTAAACTAATCCTTCTAGTTTCCTAAAAAATAAAACACAAATCGCTTGGGCCAATTTTAAAAAAATTATTCTACTTTATAATGTGTCGCAATACTTTTATCCGGCACTGTAATTCGATTTACAATTTCTTTGTATTATAAAGATGAGTATTGAGGAAAAATATTAGTTGCCCCCTTGTTTTGCCACTAATTATTATGCTTTAATTAAGATACCCAATGGGCAATGACTTAAGCGATGTCAGTGACGCCACGATTTCTTTCAATCGTCTTGCAAAAGCTTCTTTCCCTGGAGTTTTAATGCGATTGATAATTGTTATTTCATTAGCTATCGGCTCGAAACGCTACTGATTATTTTTATCTGCAAAAGTTGGGGTGCTCTAGAAATTATTTATAACTCCAATATTTTCAGACCATCTACTGATCTACTTTTATATTGAATTTTAAACGCTTATTTATTTCCCAATGAAATTAAAATGCAGGTCAGTTTTGAGTTCTCAGTAGCATTGATAAATCAGTAAATTATGTCACACTTAATTACTTAAGTGTAAATAAATTTCTGATCAATATTCTTCTAATGTTTCATTATCGGAAATTTGTTTCCTCAGTCGGTCTTCCAATTCCCTAAGGAAGCACTGTGATTTATATTTCTTTTGCTTTAAATACTTCCACCATATTTCCCTATTAATAAACTTTATATATTTCTTCTCGCACACATATTTTCTTTATAGTTTAATTACTACCGCCCACCCCCTAATTTCCTTATTCCTTCTTGTTTAAATTTACAGTGCAGATTGCAGCCCAGTCGTTTCACATGCGATTATTTCACGGTTAAGCTAAACGTTAAATAATAGATTGACTCGATGATACTGGCCGGGGTAATTCGCCTGCGTGCCTAATTACAGAGCGATCACGCGTTTTTCGCATACTTTACGCTTGACTTTCCACAGTGATTGTCGTTTGCGTTTACTGTTCGCTTCTATTTCCATGGTCGACCGTTTGCAGAGGAAACGCCAGCTTGGTGTACTCAATTTCTCAGACATTCGAAATCCATCGAATCTCACATATTCCACTAAACTCAGGAAAATTTGTAATAAAATCTCACCGCATTTTACTAACACACTGCTAGGTATAAAATTATACCACCATATGGTCACTTCTATACTTTCTCCTATTATTTTCTTTTTTTTTAATACGATACAAAATCCCTGTAGAATTAAAACGTGAACATCCACGATTTGAAAGGGTTAAAGATTATTTTTTTATCGTGAATTTTACAGGGGTTGAACGAAACTGTTAAATTTTTCAGTTAACTATGACATAACTGTAATTTTATGGCTATTGTCTGTTCTGTTCCGAGAAAACTTTTATTCCATAAATTTTTTAAAACCTTAAACCATTCGGAAAAAATAGTTACATTATAAAAATCACAATGTGCTTTGTCTTCTATATTTATCCTGCTTCCAATTCCTTAAATAATACTAATTAAGCAAATATTCCTAACTTTTATATTTCACCCTTAAATATCTGCCCAAAAGTATATGACCCTCCAGAACTTTTATTAATCGAACATAAAACAACTGTTAAAATTGAGCTCTTAGAACAGAGTTAAAGTGTTAATGTAAGTACAAAGTTGCCTTAAAACAGAATTAAAATGATTTAAAAGTTAAAAGTCCGATAAATAACTTTTATTTACAAAAGTTAACGCTTCCGTTCGACCCCTGGTATTTTAACGTCACATAAACTGCACTTAAGTGGGCATCAGCGACGAAGACAAATGACCTTTGGAGATTTAAATTTTGTTATAGAGCATTGAATCTTCCAGGATTTGACAATTGAAGAGTCCTTTTAGAAAACACTGTACCTAGGTGCCAAAAATCAAATTCTATACTATAGTATTACCATTAGTCCATAGAACATTTTCCAATAACATTTTTATTTTTCAATTTTGGCACTTACAGAGTTTTCTACAAGGACTTTTCAATTGCAGATGTCACAATTTGCAGAATTGCCTTCGATATCAAATATGAATGAGGAAATTTTGTATGACCTGTCTTCAGTCTATTTAATAGTTGTTCATTAACAACTTATTCTGCGTCATCAGAACCAGGTACTCTACTGTTTATGTACCAAACCCTCAATCGATACACAAGCGATTACAATAGAGGGAAAGAGATTCGTCTGGAAGGATGACGATATATGTAGGTCCGCCCCCATACGTTTCCCCCGTTTTCGCGGAGCAGAGTCCACTTAATCGACTGTTTCCCCATGTACACAGAGACCGCAGAGAAAAGAAGAGATCGAATTAATTTCACGGTAGAGCGAAAATGGAAGCCCGAAGAGTCCGCAGGACCCGCCAATTTTCCGGAAACCCGAACTTGCCCGACTTGTTCCGGGCTATTGCACCGTCGCGAGACTCCCATTGCGCGGAAAACTTCTGGATATGTGGGTCAGAGAATTTCCACGCACGGTTGTCTGCCCCACGGGCTAATTCCCGTTAGATAATCGGCGCGATTATTCGCACGATTTGAGAACGTCTTGTCCTTTTGTTTCGACGCCAGCATAGTCGGAGAAGTTACTTTCTTGAGGGAATAGTTGGAAATTTTTATTTCGTTAGGATGTAGGCGATGAACTTAGAGTAGTGATTTATTTCAGTAAATGGAGTAGGGACTCCAGTATCCGAACGATTCTACTATGCGAATGTTCTGTCATTTGAACGTTGTATTATCCGAATAGTACGTTTTCTTTCGTGATTAGATATGTAATGTGTGCTAAAGGTAGGGTAGTCTGAGGGTGGTAGTAACACTTTGTCTTTGGAATACTATTACGAACGAACTATCACAGTTAGAAAAAAAGTTTTTATAGGGAAATATTACATTCTTATCTAAAATTATTGAGACACAACAGTTTCGCTGTATGTCAAGTAATATCCAGGTTAGTAATGAAAAATGAGAAGCGGAGAAAGTGTTACAACCGTCCCTGACCCCGGGTCGGTTGTAACACTGCATGGAGTCGATAGTAGCACAAATTTAACTGTACAAAATTGAAATATTTATTGATTTTAATTATAATAATAAATGAAAAAGGTAAAATTTATAGCCAATTATGCGGTATCGCAATTGTGGCAGAAATAGTAAACGTTTTGGCTGGTGCATTCTTCGTGTGATCAATTCTTCTGATCATTCAGTACATTGCACCCATTTTTTATTTGGTTTGCTTGTGCTGTGCTATAGGACGCCATGCAAACACGACAATATTATTCATCTTCTTTGCGACTATTCGGTTCTGTCGTCGTACAACCGATCCCTACTGCCGATGTTATAATCGCACTAGACCAGACTTTTGAACTTAAATTATAAATTTTAATTAACGAGACGCGCAAAAGTGATAAGTAACGACCAGTATTACTTTAAAAATGGCTAGATTAAGTATTTAAAAAAAACAAAAACACGTACTTTTAAAGGAAGTATTTATATTACAATTTTAAATCGGTAAGAAAAAGTTACTTTAGGGTATCGAAAAGTTATTTTCTTCGCTATACATGTCTATTGTGTATCTACACTGCTAGGACATGGGTGTGTGTATTCCAAATGTCATTCTTCATCATATATCCAAAATTTGGGTTAATATGTATCATATGTTTTGAGATATTTAACGTGTTACAATCGCCCCCGGTCTACCCTACATTTACACGACGACACTTTTGAGTCTAGATCAAGTGTATACGACACTCGCAAAAATTTCCGGAAGATTCGAAACTGCCTAGAGAAGTCCGCAACATTGAATTCGACCTATCGTCGCGGGAGTTGCAGCTAAAGCTAGACTGAAGACTGCAACTACTTAGCTCTATCTAGACACAAAAGACACTTGATCTGGACACAAAGGTGTCGTCGTGTGGACGTACCTTTTTATACTCAATAACAGTAACATGATTTCTGTAGTTTCATGGGTTTCAGATAGATTTTAGAGTTGGACGAGGGACTGGTAGTTGCTGGACTTCGTGGTTATCGTGCACTTAACCTTTTAGCGCCGGACGTATCATATACGATCTGGGGCTACGGCAGTGGCCCCGCCAAGTTCAGCGTATATGTATTCCCTTTCTTTGTTGTTTCGTAGTTTGCACTCGCAATTCCCTGTTTGCACCAGATTAGTCCATGTTCAGAGTAGTTTTATTCGTCGAAGAAAGGTGGATCTACCGGAACCGTGTATTCATTTGTTTTATGCATTTTAAAAAAATATCAAAATTCAGACCATTTTGAACGATAAAAAAGACGGAATATTTTTTTTAACGGGATCTACTGGTGCCGGCGCTAAAGGTTTAAGGAAGACTCAAGCACAAGTGCTAAAATATAGTCTGTAGAAATAATGAAGTAAAGGTATGCAAAGGAAAAGTGAAGGAATGGGAATAAGTGGCCTTTGGGAGATATTTGATTGCTAGCCACTTTCTAATAATCCAGCAATATGTACTATCTATCTTCATTAGAATCATGCAATATACCTAAGTACGTGTGCAGGTGTCTCCTGCTTAAGTATTTACATCGGAGACCTTTACGTGTTACACTTTCGTAATATGAATACAATCGTCCTATTTTATAATTGATCAGTTGAGTAATTGAGTATTAGGTACGTACAGATACAAACGTAGCACTTCCAGTCTTCCATGACAATTAAAATGAATAGATACTATTCAGACTACTTTAGAATTAAATTGATATTGCAAGCGTTAACGCGTTGTTTATAATGCCATTAAACAGGAAACGTGTAATATTAACTGTTGTAACGAAACAGAAGCTAGAAAATAGTGTGAATGCCGCAAAACTAGCAAGAATGCACAATGTTATGTATCTATGGTAGTATATTAATTATATTACATTGTATTTTTGATATTGTTACTTGTATCATTCTTTCTGAAACATAGAATCGTCCCTATTAATTCGGATAGTGGAGATTCTACTGTATTGTGCTTCAAAAGAATTTGAAATACACTGACTTGTTCGTTGTCGTTTACTCGAATAAGCGATATACCTATAAACCAGGGAAAGCAGTTGGAAAATTTTATTCTGATATGGTGTGGATGATGAACTTGGAATAGTGAATCTTTACTTGGCTGCAAAAGAGTAGTAGGGTGAAAGCACTAGTAGTCGACCACTTGAAGCTAAACTCGAATGAAAAGTTCTAAAAAGAAATTAACAATCAATGTTATAAAATAAATAAAATGTATTGAAGTAATTCAAATGTATTTAATGTATCACTAACAATTTTGTGTTAGTATAAAAGTTCGGGGAAAATAAATAATTAGCGTAAAAAATAAAGTGTCTTAATATAATAGAATAGAATGCTTTAATAATTGACCGCTTAACTCTAAAAGTCAAACGGTTCGATAGTTAGTAGTCGACCACCTTTTTTTATATGAAATTCAAAATAGATTATGTGCGCATTACAAACTAAAATTTATTTTTAAATATAATGTGCAACAACGGTAAATAATTAATAATGACAGGAATAATGCGTAATTAAAATCAGTTATTTTAAAAACTTTATCAAAATTTTAATAAGATAAATTATAGTTAACACGTGGTCGACTTTTAGCGTTCATTGTGAATGCAGTTAGCTTCAGAAGTCGACCGCTGTGGTCGACTATTGAAAATTGAAAGGGAGTGATGGTTCAGTTACCGACCTGCCATAAATAAATAAATTATCCCATTTTTTTTTTCATTTTTTAAGCGTATATAAAATTGTTGATGTTTTTTCAGTGAAATAGCATCATTTTCCAATAAAAAATGTATAGAACTGAATATAGATTTGTCGTTTCTATTCAAAGTGCATTTATGCTTCTCGTGTTGGAAAACATCAATGGCACATGTAGAATCCAAATTAGTTTACAAATCACTTTAAAAGCATTAATTTTTTTACCTATGAAGGGCGCTTTTTGTCGTATTTTAAAGTTAGAAATTCAAAATATAATATAAAATTGTCATTTAATAAATGCTTTATTTCAGTACTTATTTCTTTAAGCTAAACAATAAAAGTGGTCGACTACTAGTGGGTGGCCGACTACTAGTGTCTTCACCCTATATAATAAAAAACGAAGGAGCATGATAACTTTAAGGGCTGATTTCACCCCTCCAGAGTGATTTTCCTCAGAAAAAAATTGCTCCTTGCACACTCCAATATGCTCTACATTCACACGAGGTTCCATTATAATCAGAATTTTGCGGTTGGAAATCTTGTGACCGCGGAAAACAGTCCCCTCGACTGCTTCTTTCCCTCAGCATCACGAAACGTACCCCCGAGCGCGCGCGATCACACTTTCGCCCCGACAATGCGAGCTGCAATTCCTCAGAATACGAACGAGCCTTGAAAGTAGAAAAAGAACCTCACTTCCACTGGTAAGAGGAAAATGGAGGGGGTCCGCGAGAAAAGGGGATCATCGCAATTTAATCTTCGTGGAGATCGTCTGAAAAGCTCGCTGGCGAATTCACCAGTCGTCCTTTTGGGGCTTGTGCGCCTCCACCTTCATATTTATCCTCTACACGCTGGCTGTGTGTATCTATGCGCGTGTGTCTGTGAGGAGGTGGGTATCGTTCGCAGCTGAAAAGTTCTTCATCTTCTCCCGTGGCGTCCGACTGCTCTGGGACTTTTCAGGTTCGCCTTTCAACCGCGAAACGAGGGAAATAATTCCATTTGATCTGCATAACTCGAGAGGGGTCGAGCACACGCGCTGGCGAGCAACGCGAATACACGGCCTCGCGCTCGCGTGCACCGCGCGTTTTCATCCGACGCGAATGGGCCTCGCGTGCCCGTCGAGCATCGCTTCCTCTTCGACACCGAAGTCCCAGTTGTGGGTAGAGTAAATCCTCGCGTGTCTATGCCCCTGTGCCCGACTCGTGGGGAAAGGAAGGAGATTGTCGCGTTCGGTGGAAATCTTGAGAAAGGAAGGGGTTTTGAATATCGTTTGTGTTCCTTTGGATCCTATTTCAAGGAGGAACCCACCCCACTGTGGCAGCTGGAAAAGTAAGCCATTTTTAAGAATTTTTTTCGAGGAATAATTTACAGTTTGCATATAAAATTTGTATTACCTACATTTAGCACAATGTCTTAAGAGATTATAAAAAAAAATGAGTAGAAAAACATGCATACATTTTAATATATTAATTAATCTTCTAGACCCCTCACGCACGCTGGTGGAATGTGTAATTATGGAACAGCAGGCCCGAAATCAAATTTAATTTTCAAAATCAAATTTTCAAAATCAAATTTTCGAAATCAAACTGTATGAGTATAGTTTCCGTTGCACGTACGGATTCTTTGATCGAAAACAAATTTTTTGAAATATGCTCGAGAAACTGTCCATCTTATTCGCGGATTTTCGAAACTGTTCTTCTAAAGCGCAACATTTTTACAAAAATATTTTGTTTAAGAAATCGGCACGTGCAACGGAAACTACACCCATATAGTTTATAAAAAAAAAATTAAATTTGATTTCGGACCTACTGTTCCATAGTTACACATTCCACTAGAAGATTAATTAATATATTAAAATTTATGCATGTTTTTCTAATCATTTTCTTTTCATAGTCTCTTAAGACATTGTATTAAAGTAGGTGGTAACAATTTTATATGAAAACTGTAAAATATTCCCGAAAAAATTCTTAAAAATGACTTACTTTTCCGGTCGTCACAGTGGTGTGCCTCTTTAGGGAATTGTATTTGCTTACACCGATTGGGGTCTAGTTTGAGAATTTACAGATAGTGAACGATAGTGACGACTTAGGTTCGAAGTTGTTGTGCGAATCGGATTGAATAGTCGAATAATCTGGGTAGCTTTAATATTACGAAACGTCGGTATGGAGTACGTTCGAATAATTTCTGCAGTTCACAATATTCGAAGAGGTCGCTGATACCTAATTCGAATAGATCGAATATCACAGTCACTAAAAATTAAGGAAGTCGTTGGTATTTCAAAATTGAAAATTAAGACTGGAAGATTAAAAAGACAGGAATATTATGTCAGTGAAAAAGTTCGTTCGTTAACTGTTAGGTGAAGTTAGTGTCCGGAAAATAGAAATGTGGCAAAGGGTCATAGACAACCAAGGAAAATTCTTGGATAAAAAAAACTTGCAACATACTTTTACTTTTAATAAAGACTTGGTTCAGTAACGGGAACGAACTTTTGCACTGACTTAATAGTATAACACGGTTCGACAAATTTGGACTTTTTTCCGGACTTGTAACATTCAATAGCCATTTCATATAGGTTTTCGTGCGCTGAAAACGAATCGGGAGGGTTCATAGAATAATTTGACGCAACGAGCAACCGAATAACTATTACCGTTTCGGCATAAAAGATGTTGAAAGTCGAAAATTTGCAGTTTTTTCAAAATTGAATTTCTCAAAAACTGAGGGTTATGGCGACAAACGGTTTGCGGATTCGTTTTCAGCGCACAAAAATCTATAAGAAACGGGTATTAAATGTTACAACTCCAGATGGCTGCCGAATTGTGTAATCGAAAGTAAACGGAAAGCGAATAAGTCAAAAAAGTAAAAGATACCAAAAAAGCGACAAGTATACATTTACTTCTTCTGGCGGATATAATGAAAAGAGAAAAGTAAAAAGAGCTGCGCATTGGGAAAAATAGGAAAATCTATTGTTTTTCGTCGCGGAATAGTGGGATTTCCCGGTTTCAGCGGAAAGCGTTGCACCGCGCGACGGAAGAGGCTGCTGCTGACATAATACGTAACTCTTTAAAATTACACCGATACGAGGCGACAAAGTGATACCAACATGCTTCTTCCGGCGATTGTCCCTACGCTGGAATCATTACGCCGCGCTACGTGACCGGATTTACGATCGATCTTTTCCCGTGTCGCGCGACGAGATCGATGGGAAACGATTCGCGACAAGGCGTCCTTAATTTTCCCTCGCAGTTTCCAGTCGACTTCCACAACTCCGCGGCAAACAAGCCATTCCCGATTCTGCTTCCACGAACCACGCGTCCCGCCCCGCGCTGTTGATATAAAGCAATCGAATTATCGAAATAATTCAACGGCAATCACCGTCTCAATGTTCGTGCTCTCCTTTTTTTTATAAATGGAACGGTATATTTTCTGCATTGATTCTTCCGTTACTCTGCGGATTGAAGTATGTATGTATATAGAATATTCCAGAAAGTTGGATACTAGTCAAGTGAATTTAGAATTTGTCTGGGGAATAATTCGACATCTGTTAAAAATGATAAAGAGGGTCAATGGTAAAAAGAAAACAGTTTCTTGCGAAAATCTCGTTATCTACCACTACTACGGCAAAAATAGTTATTATGAAATTTGTAGCTTAGGAAATTGTGTGCAAAAGATGTTGTATGAGTTTTTTTCGTAACAGTAGCCATATTAATGTATGACGTTTTACAAAGTTTCAACCCTTGTATTTTTGACAAATGATTCCGAACCTAGAAATTCAGAAAATTATGAAACTTCGTGAACATGTAGAGGACATCCTCCTGAGTACAACGCAATTTTCTTTGCTGCCCAAATTCACTTTAAGAGGGTGAAATTAAGTCCTGAAAACCCGGCTATTTTCCGATTTTGTGTTACAACTCGCCAACTGTAAGAACTGTAAATTACTAAATTAAGTAAGTAAGTTACCCACTATACCTACTTTGCGAGAAATTGGTGAGAAAATTAATTCAGAACAAGATTTCAGAATCTGGAGGGATTAAATTCTACAAGTTTTTATTTAAATCTGTTGCAACTTATTTAGAAATACGATATAAACAGTCCCTCGATATTCACAGAAAAAATTAAATAAAAAAATCAGTGAACGTATATTCGAAATATTCCAGTTTCCAGTTCACTAAATCCCTCTCAAACTTCATTAAGCATTACTCGTGGAAACCAGTGCGTGGCAGCTCCATAGCTCCAAAAAGTGCTGGAAAATGTGTAAAATAAAAAGCGCTTTAAACGCCTCTGCCCGTTATTTCCCGTGAACCAGGTCAAAGGCAGTGGCCTTTCTGGTTCACGATCTCTGCACGTGGCCACTGACTGCACGTTGTTTCAAAAGTCACTGCTGGAACCAGTCCCCGTTCTCGTTTGCCAGCGATAATTGTCAGCCGGCGTGAGCGAGCCCTCGGCACAGTTAAGGTCTTGGCTTCGTTTCCTCAAACAACGCGTTGTTAAGGTGTCGCATTATGAATTGTACGCCGTTGTTAGCCGCGCTCTAAGCACGTTAAAGTCGCCCCGCACGAGTTCTGAGACCTTCGACGAACGTCTCAACGCTGTTAACTGTACACTGGGACGAGCTGCCTCACGGTTTTCGGCGGTTAAAGTTTGTTAACACTGTGGGAAGGGCACCAGTCCCTAGCTTAAAAGTAGCGTGGCCAAATATTTTAAACAGGTTTAAGGCAGCGCGATATATTGTTATCTCTGCGTTTGTTCATAGGGTAAGTCCGGGACAGTTGGCTCAATTAATATAAAATGGCTATTAAAACTTACGCTGGTATTATTTACAGCACTGAACTCTATAAAAATTGAAATTAAGAGGATATGGAAATTAGGAATAAACATATAGGGTGTTTATTTTGATGATCACTGTAATTTAATATAGAGAAAGTTGAAGGCCGAGGAGTTTAAAATTTTCACCGAATATTTGCTAATCTTTGGAAAGAAAAATATAAAAACTGTTCGACCATCGAAATGAGGCACAGGGTATTAAAACTATTATTAATTATTTTATCAGAATAACCCTAATGTGTTTAAAATTTTATGCTGGTTCAGAACAAGTGGTCAATAATTCCTTTAAAACGGTATTTACTGAAAATCGGGGTGGAAACTGAAGTCGTGACATCTGTGATCTTTGGATTCGGAGTTTCTGGACTGAAGTTTGAAGGATGCTAAAAATATTATGCATGGAGTATTTTGATTTTGTAGGGATTCGTGGTGAATATGGTGGAGGACCATTCAGGAATGTGAGATGTATCGAAAATATTAGATTTTAAGTTTTACCATTTTACTGTTTTCGTAATAAGGACGCGTATTTCTCGAATTGGTGATTAGTGGCTTTTAATTGCCACTAGCTTATGTTTGATACCTACTCTTTGTTTCGATTTCTCTATTCTGTTTTGAGACCAGGGATATAAGACGACGGTTTCCATTCATTAGGCTGGCCTGGTCACGTTCTAAAAAATTCGAAAGTCCAGAATGGACTCATCAAGGATAGTTTGATGCAACAGTGAAGTAAAATACTTCGTTAGTACGGCGAAAGCGCAAACGTCGCTCTGCAAATACAGTTCAGGAGGATGTCTTTCGTGTTAAAGTAAACAGGGCGATTAAGGCGTTCGCCATTCCCTTTTAGTCCTAATGAAAGTACGGAATTACATTAATGCTTTTACGGCGTAATATGATTCCCCTGGCCCTTTCGACCTTGTCCCTTCTCGCCTCTTATATCTGCACTCAAGAAAATGCATGCATTTAACCCTTCGTGGTCACACCTTCTTATGATCACAAATTGGTTACATAGGGTTCACTGCACCCCAGCGTCATTTTTCAGTTAGTGAATTAAATTTTGAATGATAATTGTACACTCTAATAGTCTTTTTCTAGAAATGTGAATTTTGATATGATGAAATTTGTAGTTGAAAAAAGGCGATTTTCCACGGTTGTGGAAAAAGCGATTTTTTTTTCGTGACGAATCCCCTTCGGAAGTCGTAAAGACGTGACTTTTGAACTTGGAAGTTGCTTTTGACCACGAAGGGTTAAGGGGGAGGGTCATGTTGATCGGGAATAAAATGAGTTTTTTTTCAGATTTTTGTAGGAAAATCTATATAACCAAATGAATTCAGGTTTTACATACATATGCGATGAAGAAATAACTCACAAGTAATTATAATAATACTGGCACCGGCGTCTCTTCATTTCTTTGTTTAAATTGCTGGCACTGTAAAATTAGAACCGCTGAACAGACACAAAAAAACGGAACGGAATTTTAATTACTATTGATATTACCATATGGTGGACCTAAAAAAAACAGGAAAAATGATATAATTAAGAAGGATGTATCATTTAAACACAAAGGAATGCATTTTGACGCTCTTTCTCGAAGTTTCTTGCCAAAAACAATACTATTTTCAATAATGTTGTTTATTTCTGAGGTTTGGCGGATAGTCATATTAATAGTAATTAAAATTCCGTTCCGCTTTTTTGTTTCTGAACGGTTCTAGTTTGACGGTGTCACCAATTTAAACAAATAAATGAAGAGACGTCCCACGCCCATGTCAGTATTATTCTAACTATACGTTATTTTGCGTGAAAAAAAATGTATGTAATTTCTTCATCGCACATATTAGATATATGTACAACCTGAACTCATTTGGCCATTTAGATTTTTCTATAAAAAATGTGAAAACATCATTTATTCCCTCTTAATTTATCATTATAACTTCCCTCTTAAGTGGATATCTTCCTAGTCAGGAGGCCGAAAAGGGGCGATTTTTTTTGAAAAAGCGGAACCAAATATTTTTACAGAACTTTTTGCACTTAAAAGAGCAACATTTAAAAAACATTGGTAATTTTTTGTAGAAAAATATTTACGTTTATAATAAAAATTCAACGACATCCAAGAAGCGTTTTTAAAAACGGTGAGCAAGATATCTCAACAACTACTGCACTAATCTTTCTGAAATTTTGTGGGCTTATTTTTTATTTAAAAATCTTCTGAATGACGAAGGGATTATTTTTCCATTGTATAGTTTCGATTTTATCACCGAAAATCGGTCGTTTGTGATAACCATGAAACCATTTTTCGTTAATATAATCGAAACTATACATTGAAAAAATCCTTCCGTCATTCAGTAGATATCTTGCTCACCGTTTCTAAAAAGGCTTTTTGAGTGTCGTTGCATTTTTATTACAAATGTAAATATTTTTCTACAAAAAAACTACCAAACGTTCTTTAACTGTTGCTCTTTCAAGTGCAAAAAGTTCTGTATAAATACATGCTTCCGCTTAAAAAAAAAAATTCACAAACATTCTCCTCTTTTCGGCCTCCTGACTTTGGTATAATGCCTTAAGTAAAAAAATATCGATTTTTTCAAGACCGTGCATACCTAACAAAAACTCCACTCCTTCCTCCAAGACGATCTCGAAGGGTTGTTAGTAGAAACAAGATGGGTGGCATTAGAGACATCCTGCAAAGTTGTTGCACTCACCTGTAATTAGAGAAAATTAGCCTGAGTACTCCGATCTAAGTCACAGTTAACTCTAAAGTTAATCTTCCAAGTTCACGAGATATCCCCAGAAACTTATTACCCCTCCCTAGCACCAACTAAAAATTAAAATCATCGCAGAAGGGATCGGCAGGAATTATAGTCTCTCTATTGAAAAAATCCCCCACTTTCCCATACGAAATATTTAACCCTTTAAAACAACCTACATTACCCTGAAACCCTCAAGATACATTCTCGAAATACCAGTTTAAATTTACCCCTTTCAGTTTGCCACGTTCGCGAGGGGTTGGCACAAGCGGGGACACGGGGCACGGGTACTATCTATGCAGATCGCTCGTCGACGGTAATTTGACGACGGAAAACACGGAAGCGTCACGGAGCGATGAAAAGGCTTTGAGCTTCCGCGCGATCGGCCATCTCGCGCCCTGAAAAGAGGAGTAGGTGGATTTCGCGCGCGGCTAGTGCGGGCTTGCCGGGGCAGCCGCGCGTTCCACCGGTGCGCGCGTGCACTGGTCCCGTCGGGTTTAGAAGTCGACCGCTTAAACGGATTTCCAGTGTGCTGGCTTCGATACACACTCGCGAACCAGCTTCCGTCCCGCGACTCGAGGCCTCTCGATTACCCTTTACACGCTTTCGCACTCTGCCCCCTCTACCCCCCTTGCTCCTCCCACCGATCGCGGAAAAATCGCGCCACCGAAGCTGTGGGAACGGAGAGCAATTTCAACGCTTCCAGAAACTCTCTGCCATTCGGTCGCGGAGGGGGTTGAAACCCCCGACTGCGGGCGAGAATTTCGTGGAAGTTGCGGGCATTTCAATGACAATAAATCGCGCCACGAATGCAACGGTTCCGTGTTGGTTTTGGTTTCGAGGGGTGGTATTTGGGGGGCGGGAATATGCAGAGCGACTTCGGACTTAAAATTACTGGTACAGTGGTCTGGGTGGAAGCGCGCGCGGTAGGTAATTGCTGAAACAAATGTTACGTGCTGTCAAAGGGGCGTGGTGAGTGCTCCCATATTAGTGGGGCTGATTTCAGGAACGATTAGCATCGGAGTTTCAGCGTTGGGGTTGTTGGCCAGATGTTGAGATGAGAGAATTGGGAATTAATACCAGGTTCTAATTAAACTGGTGGTGTTTGCAGGGGGATGTGATTGAAGTGCAGGGATGACTTCCTAGTGGAGCATTGATTGCAAATATTCTAAGAATTTAGACTTTCGAAAGTCGAGCACGTGGTGTGCAGTGTCTAAAAATATAACTGTGGGTGAAGAGAGCAGATAAATTAAATTATGTTAAGATAACAGAAAATCATGTCTATCTTCAACAATATTAATATTTAACTAATCTTTACTAGTTTTCTTCGCAAGATGCACACAGACATAGAATAACAAGCGATCTGAGGTAGCAACCGCTATTCTACTGCTCTGTGCGTCTAACTTAATCTTCTTTAGGTACCGAAAACTATACGTCCTCAAACTGAACAGTCCTTTCTTTTTTAACGCCCTGTATACAGTGACTCACAAATTTTAATTTGTTCAGGATTTTATACATTAGAATTTGAGAAATTAGGCAACAGTCGATTACAGAAACTTAAGGTGGTGCAGGTAGAAGCAGGAAGCAACGCAGCAGTTTTAAAATGAATTCTCTGGGAAATGAGTATAGTACGCTCTCGTTATAAGCCCGTTTCTACCATGCGTTGTACGCCCGGTGACTATCCCCACCATTTCTTGGGATCCTTCGGACGAGAGTGAGAGAACACGAGAACGAGCGAGAGGGTCTTTCGTTTCCTCTCGCTCGCTCTTGGGTTTTCTCATTCGCGCCATTAAACTCGCGTCGGGCTTATAACGAGTGCGTACTGTGTAAGTTTTAAAGGAAGACACTTACAAGGAGAGGCGCTCAGGTGTCCGCCTCCGATTGCTTTGAATTTTGGATATGTTTTAGAGGACCGCAAAATAAGATATACGTTTTTTTTTATAGCGGCCCGTTTTCATATTTAGGGGGTGAAACCAACCCCCAAAGTTATAAGATTTTCAGGTGTTCATCCGCGATTGCTTTGAATTTTGGATATGTTTTAGAGGACCGAAAAATAAGATATGCGTGTTTTTTTATAGCGACCTGTTTTCATATTTAGGGGGTGAAACCAACCCCCAAAGTTATAAGATTTTCTGGTGTTCATCTCCGATTGCTTTGAATTTTGGATATGTTTTAGAGGACTGAAAAATAGAAAATGCATGTCTTTCTATTTTGGCCCATTTGCATGTTCAAGGAGTGAAACCACCCTTCATAGTTACCCCCTAATAACGGTGACTGACGATAAGAACATCGTCCATACAGCAAGTTATGACGCAAATTAAATTTATATCAAGTTTAACTCAACACAATTTTGTACCCTGTATGAACTTTGGGGGGTCGTTTCACCCCTTAAATATGAAAACGGGCCGCTATAAAAAACACGTATATCTTATTTTTCGGTCCTCTAAAACATATTTAAAATTGAAAGCAATCGGAGGCGGACACCTGGGAACCTCTCCTTGATAGAATATTTAAAGTGCTATGTAAGATCAGGTGTTAAATTTTGGACGAGAAACTCATCCCACTGGACTTTCAAAATACACCTACTTCATACTGGATTTCGAAGCTTACTTTTTCTCAAAATAGTGACTTATATTATTTTGTCCAAAATTTTCAATTTTGACTGAAGTAGGGTACATTTATTTGACTAAGCAGTATTTGTAACAATTAAGACGTTTTCCAAAAATAATTAAATTACAAATTGAGCATAAGAAGCTTTCATTTTTAACTTCGATTCGCAAAAAAGAAAACTATGACTTATAGGTACTGTTTTTCCCGCCATTATACTATATATTTCACATATACTATTACGATCTCCAGTAAAAAAAATCGAAAAAGATTGATACAAGATAATATAAGAGTAAAATAGTGAAATTGACTTGTACTACTGGAACCATAAGCAACGGACAGTAATGTATAAATTGTTAACTTAACAAAATTTGACTTATACTCGTTTGCCCACTCACTAGAGAATTATTCTTTCGTGTTTACCCTACTGTATAGTATCTTCAACCATATTCTTGAATCTCACGGTACTCAGCCACCCACGGGATCATGAATTCCACGTTGCGTTCCAACGAGGCGCGATAAGACCCAGCTCGACGAGATTGGGGTAGCTTTCCGTGGACACGCATAGGAATAAAGGGGGAAGTCTTCTCCCCTGTGGAACACTTACGAATACACCTGCCCTCGGAACTCGAGAAAGGCTGACCCACATAGCGACACCGTTTAAATTCCTCGCCCGGATAAATTCCCTTTCTGCGAGGGCAGGTTTCCTCCGCGTATCGAAGCGCGCCCCTCCCCCCATCCCTTATCCGGGGGCTGTGCTCAGCTTCTCGGTCGTATCCAGGCCGTTCTACTTTCAGACGGCGCTCGAAAACGATACGGTGAACCGGAAGCCTATCTCCAGCACTCGGAGGGATTGAATTTTAACGACAGAGAATTATCGGCGCGAGAATCGCGTTTTCATAGGGTGGTTCACTGCTGGAAGCGTTCGACCCGCTCCAACATCGATTCACTCGCCCCTCGATGGCAACTTCGAGCTAGAAAGTGGGGATCTCGGAGGATCTTAAGTGTTTGATTTCGATAAGGTCTCGAGCTTTGGTGGGTGCTTCTTTTGGGTACCTTTTTTACTGGGAAATGGTGGGCTTTTGTTGGCTATGGGGGAAAGGTGCGTGAAGAAAGAGGTTAGTTTAGAATTGTAGATGATTAAGGATTGAGGATGAGGATAAATTATATGGGGTCGTTAAGCGGTAATGGTTTACTTAATGCGAAATATATTACATTTTCTTAAATTGCCCTGATTTTTTTCATTTGGAACCGGAGAATTTAATTTTATCCCAGATGTCTCTCAAGTCATTTCACTTTATACTCCTCCACACTACCGACACTATTTTTTTCCCGAATATATAATTATGTATTGGTTAATGTACCCTGTATCAAAGTAATTACTTAATCTTTAATTTTCAATTAAATCTAAAATAAATTATATTCATATTTAAACCTCCAATTAAAATTTATTATTACCAAATTAATTGAAGAATAAATGCCCAAGAAACGGTATACATATACAATCATCTTAAAACTCACGTAAGAAGTAAATAAGACAGAGAAAACAATTTGAATACACAAAATTTACACACAATATTAGAAAACTTTTTTTGGGGATAAAATTTGTCGCTTTAAATAGTCACTATTTTTACTGATTCTTAAATTTAAAACAATATACGTCATTTTCTTCTAACTATTAAAGTATTAACCGATAATTTGGAAAAATGTCATCTATGTATCAAATAATACACTATTTACTTTACATGAATTTCGCGTAACTTTTCGCGTGGCCAATCGGTAAAAAATAGCAGTATACCCTTGCCATATTTTTTCACCGCAGTGCTGCGTATAGTTCTGTTTTTACACCGCGAAGATTCGATAGCAATTTATAAAATCAATTGTATGCTCCTACTCAAACGTTAACCCGAATTGTAAATTAATTTCCCAGTGTATGATTCTAGAATTTGAAAGGATTTTCCAATAAACGCTTACGAGATTCCGGGAAGCTGTAAAGCTGCAGTTAGAGCCAGTGTGCGGTTATTCACGCGAGCTTTTCCGTAGGAGCGCTGAGACGCGTTCGAATTTCGAACAATATTCGACGGTGTTCTACTTAAGGACGTCTCGAAATAATGGAAGGAAGACATTAAGGGGCTGACATTCTCACGACGCCTGACGTTCCACTTTCGTGCAAGGTGTGGCACGGTGAATTGTGTTTCCTCGGTGATTCAGGAGGCGCGAATTTCCGCGAAGGGCCAAGGACAAGAGTTGGCATACGGCTCCTTTGTCCAGTCAGCAGGACGACGCGTCACGCAATTAGAATACAAATCACTGTCAACGTGTCCTGCCGATCGGAATCGGACTCGCGAGCGAGATATCCATTCACCCTCGTACAATAATCGCTGCCGCTACACACCTTCCATTCAGTAATTGTGGAAATTGCTCTGGGAAAACGAAAATGTACGCAGTGCTTCTGGAAATCTTTTCTGTGAATGGAAGTGCTTTGTTTCTGGACAATTTATGCATGTATGTAGTTTTATTTGTAATTATTGTTTTTTTATTATTGATTACTTGGACTTAGTAGTTTAAAGAATTTTGTACTGTTCATTTTTTAAATGAAAATTGGATACTTGAAGGGACCAATGCTGATTTTTGTATGGATGTTTATAGTTGGAATCCTTGTAGAAAATACTGCAAGTGTCAAAAATCAAATTGTATACTATAGTATTACCGTTCGCACGTAGAATACTCTCCGATTTTTTTTTTTTTTAGTTGTTAAAGTGTATGTGTTTTCTATAAGGACTTTTCAATCGATGTTGGTAATTTTGATTTGTGAATTTTCTGGTTGCGAATTTTCGATTTTGTTTAGGAAAATTTTGTGGAGTCTGAGGAACCTTCGTAATTGATCTATTAATTAAGATACTAACATTTTGCAATCTCATTTACCTACTCGTTTGGTAATCGAACAGAGACGTTTTACTCAACTCCATTAATTACATACAGAGCTTCAGAATAAAGAAATATAAAGAGCAAGAGAAAAAAATAGGATACAGTATATCGATCTCAAACTTAATAATTTTTCATAATTACACTACTAAATACTTGTACAAGATTTAGAGGTATTACTCTGTAGCTTTAATTTAAATTTTGCTATGACTCAAACACTCCACTAGAAGTGCAGAAGGTAACTTTGCAATTAAAGTGATAAAAAGTGGAGTTTCACTGTTCCAAAAATGAACAGTAGGATATTTTACTTGGGGAATGGACATTCGAATCGCTCGATGCTATCCACTGACTATCAGAACGATTCGTGTTTTTTGCCGCGGCTCGGTGCCACAAGAAGAACAGGGAAAGTAAAGTGGATAGAACTGCGTGTCCCTTCGAGTATCGTTCTATTTTCACCGAAAGGAGATCGATACGCGACGAATGTCCGCACACGGTGGCTACACTATGCTCGGATGACCGCATAACCGCATAGTAATGCACACTATTGCACGCTATTGCCCGAGCTACGCAAAAATAGTGGCGCATAGTAGCGTTCTATCGATCACGTAGCGGCGTACGCTTTTCTTGGAGCTCTTCCCCTATTATCGAACTCATGTTTCCCACTTGGACGTTGCTTCTTCATTTAAAAAATCTCTCGGATATGGCTACTTGGACCTTTCATCGAGAACATTGGTTCTGATTCTTTTTTAATCCTTGGACGATGAATAGTAATTGCTTGTCGGATGCAGGGTTCATTTTACTAAAAAATTCCATTCATGTACACCTCAGCATAAGTTTTCACTACAGATTCTGATGCTTTCCTGATTTAAAATTCAAATTCTCATCTTCAAGAAATAATATTAGGTCGCTGCTTATGAAATTGCGGTTTCGCGTAGGAAGGTTGAATGAAAATATTTTTTGCTTTTTAACTATTTCGTTTTTTTGAGTTTCTGTGGTATTTCTCAAGCCTTAAGCCAGCGTTTAGCAATTATTATTGTATCCCCACCATAAACAAAGGCACTTTTACGCTATCCCTGATTGACTAATAATACTCCTTATAAACTAAAAATATTAATAAAACTCAGTACTAATAATAATGGACCTTCTTATAATAGATCTTCTTTTAATGGGTTTCAGGCAGATATCTAATCTCCTAATATTTTACTTATTTAAGTAATGTTAAATTCGGAATTTCCCATTATAATTTACATTGGTATAAACCGTTGTTAATATATTTTTAACAACTACCATCTACCAAGGAAATGCTCAAAGAAATTTTGCTAGAATAATGGAACAAGATAAGCCCGAATTTCACAGAAAATTAGTTGACTCTATGTAACACTAGCTTATTGTAATTACGTTTGTATAAATTAAATATTGAATTTGGGCGAATATATTTTTATTTCACTTCCACGGTTAATAATACTTTTTTAAAAAAATTGTGTACAATTTTTCAATTAAAAGCACCCAGAGTAACAATATATTTATCAAGGTTTATATCAATGCCAATTAGAATTGCATAATTGTATTAGAATTATATGTAATATGTTACATACAGAGTGGACGGATACTTTTGTAAGAAACTGTACATGAAGTCATAACAATTATCTTTGAACTTTCAATTCTGTCGCAATTAGTTTCTCCCATTGCCTTCGAATCACAATTTCACCGAATGGGATCGACGGAGGAGGTTCATCTTCGCTTCGGCCACTTTGCTCGAAGTGAAATAGCCGTTGCAAAGTCAAAAGCAGCTCGATGCTTCCGTGGGGGTGTGCCAGCCACCCATCGAGATTTATCGAAACGCACCAGCCACATGTTCTCGATTTTCAACGCCATTTCACTGGATCCCCGGGATCATCCTCTCCGTTACACGGACGATGTATCACTCGGCGAAACGGATTCAGGGCTAAATGAAATTCCTCGTCCGGGGCACGGAGCCGTAAAACTAAACGGGTAGTCAGGCAAACGGGGGTAGGTTTGGTTTCCAGGCTTCCCTGCGAGCGGAAAGGAATTGCTTCTAAAATATTCGAGGCTGTCAAGGGGTGAAATCCTGTTCACCGCTCTGGGCGGGACCGTGTAATTTTCTTTACGAAAGAGGTTTGAATTATCTGACCATTCTGTTCTCAGGGGCATGTAAATATTGTGGCAAGCTTGGGAACCCTCAATTTTCTGATTATGATACAGACTTTGAGACAAGCATTGAACCTAATTTTTTGGCAACTTTTTTGTGCAAAGGGATGAATAAACTGTGTGTTGGTTCGTCAGTTGTATCCAGGGCCACATTTACCACAAGGCGTAGTAGCAGGGCTGAATTAAGTCCTCTAGAGGCCCTAAGCAGTTAAAAGATTTTGAGGCCCCCTTATACAGGGTACTTCAATACAATGTACGATGTCTTAGGCATTTCCGATAATTTGACTAAAAAGTGATAAGAGTTGGATTTTACAATTCAGAAAATTTGTATGGTTATTTTGCTAATTGGTTAATCCAGCACTGCGCATTAGGGGCAAACGGGAGCCACATATTAAAACCTTAGGTACTCTTCATAAACAACATAATAAAGAACAGCCTAGTTATAGTTGCAAAATAAAATACTTCTATTTAAATATTAAATTCATAATATAAAAACTAGTGGCAGGTAACAATTTTTAGAGGCCTCCCGCGTTTATTTGAAATACATCGTTCCTTACTTAGAATATAAAACTAACGGGAACTGCTGTTTTTCATAAAAATTATGTACGTCAGCGTACCACCAACGAGGCAAAAAATTATTGGGGTACCTAATAGCTATTTTGTTGCATATATTTTCATGTTTCATACAACCGAAGAAATAGACTTGTTCTTTTGAGGCTTCATAATGATGTTGCGCCTGCCTAGGGCCTCCAAAATAATAAACGCGACCCTGGTTGCACCACTGTCTCCTTTATACGATTTTGTGTTTAACCCTTTATCGCCCAGACACTTTTCTCAGCGGAAAAAAATGATATCTTGCGATTAGTTAACTGAAAAATGGTCCCAATACATGCACTTCATCGTTGTTTTTTTGCCAAAAAAGCCAGTCGAAATATGATTTTCTAGATGCGATATATACGTCACACTGGGCGTGTACGGATTAAAAAAGCGATTTTTTCTCATAAATCAAACTTTTCAAGCAATATTCTTTTAGTATAACAATTAATTTACACATATCTATCAAATTAAATGTATAAAAATAATTTTACTCTCAACTGTTTAAAGAAAACAAGAGCGATGTTTCAGGTTATCGAAAAATGTCCAACATGCATTCGCCAGAAACGTTTCCATGGTTACTGTAAACATTATTTACAGCGATAAACGCATCAGTGGCTTGCATCTCGAAGGCATTTAGAGAACTAAACCCTTTTGGGACTCAAAATTATCGACTATCTATTTTTTTTATACGTTTGAAAATGATGTGACGTGTAACGTCACATTGGGCGCAAAAGGATTAAAATACTTCGGTTCAGACAGAGTTCAGGCGTACTTGACACTGAAGAAAGGAAATCGAGATTCTGAGGGATGATTCTACTAAATAGATATTTATTTGATACAAGTGGCAAACCAATCCACACACCTAAAATACTATACTACACATCAGTAGAGGTTAACACAAGTCACACAACATCAACGTACAAAATTTTTGTAACCCTATACTCGACATCTACTTGCAATGTATTAATTAGTGGTTACACCGAAGATACTTCTGAAATTAAGTAACACGATCAGAACTACATCGAAATTTGAAACTTCCCCGTTAGAACGAAACACGTTGCGCGAAATGTGAGTTAGCTATATTTCTTGAGAACTCATGAGTTTTATTCGTGCATATTTCTGTGGGTGAGTTTACAAAGGGCCAATGTCAATGTTAATTCTAGTTTCACATAATTCCCTAATTAAGAACAAAAAGAATGTAGGTACCTATAAAGTTTTTGCAAAATTTCTAACGCCAATTTGCCAAAACTGTAAATTTTGACATTGGCCCTCCTTGAACTCACCCACAGACTTCCCTACGCATAATTACTATTATCATTATTAACCTTTAGAGGGCCGGGATGGCCACTATAGTGGCCACCTAAGAATTTTGATACTTTGCCAGCCATTTTGGTGGTATATATGCATAAATTTTAAGTAAATAAAATTCACAATTTCAATGAAAAAATCCCGGCCCTCTAAAGGTTAACTGATAAATCCTTTAAGGTACATAGTGAAGAATAAAAACGCAAAGTAAAGACACCCAGTTTTGCAAAAAGGGAAAAAGAAAGCAGAATTAATTTTTAAACAATCTTGGGTAATACTCTTTAGAAGATACCCTTAAATACAGTAAGGGATCTACAAAAATAAATCTATATCATCTCAGTACACGTTTATAATGTTACAGATCCTATTAATTCTTTGAGTACCGAGGTTGAAACATTTTTGACTTACGCGGTGTGCGGAAAGCCTCCCATCTTACGTATTCCCAGTACTCGCTGAACGCCCATGGGCGTTCCACGCACCGACTGAACGCATATATAAATCTGAATCTGAAGGTCTTCTAATCTGCTAATCGAAGCTATCAATTCTTTTTTTTTATCCCCGGAAGACTTAAAAATACCACCAGACGGAATGAATTCCCGTGGCAATCGTGTGGCTCGATTCCAGACGCCAGTTTTCGAGTAATTACGCAGACTTTGACTCGGGCGAACCCGTTAAACGCATGGGAGACAAGTGCCCTTTAGGGCTTCGTGTCGCCGCTCGAAAATTCGCGGGGTCACGAAGCTGCGTACGCTAATTAAGAATCTGGGTTAATTACGGCGGCGCACGACTCGAAACCAGCTGACTCCAACTTCTGCGCCGTGGTCTTCTACTAGATAGACCGTAAAACACATCTTGCCGAAATTAAAGCTGGCTGATGAAACTTTCTAAATGCGCTTCTCTTTTCGTTTTTTGTGAGACGAAATGGCGGGGGATCGACTGTGAAACTTTTCGTTCCACCCTTTGATGAATGGCTGGTTGGAGGAATCAGGTTTTGATTGAAAATGGAAGGGTTATTTGTGGCTGTGGTTTACCCAGGGTAGTAAATTCAAGGTTGTGAGATAATATAGGTATTGAAAGGGTGGAAGCTTGCAAATGAAGTGGTAGAGCAGTGTGGAATTGCTATTTTTGAGAAAGGGAGGGCAGTTCAGAGGTCAGGATGCCTCTTGGTGACAGAGAAGTCTGGAAATTGCAATGTTTAATTCGCGGGACGGAAGTAGCGAAAATAATAGGCTAAAACTTCTATCGGTGGATCGTTAGGTAATAAAACTCAGGGTTTCTCAGTTTATAATTAGTTAGTAAGATTTCTGTTATTTTACTTGAAATTCGAGGGATTGGGAGGTCTAATACTGATTAATACTGATTAGATACTGATTAAATACCTCTGATCCCCCAAATTTTAAATAAAATAATAGAAATCTTATTAATACAGTTCTATAGAGCATGTATTTTTATATTACGAGTTAGGAGGGAGCTAGGATGGATCTAATATAGATCCCTCAAATTTCAAGAAAAATAACAGAAATCTTACTAGCTGACAAGGGAAGATACCCACTCCAGAAACTAAAAAAAAAATATGAAACTTTGGGGATAAGTAAAAGATTCTCGAAATCAGCGATTTTCGACCTTATTCTGCGATCTTTAAGCGTTTATAGCTCAAAGAAACGTTAACCGATTTTGATGAAATTTTAGGCATGCATATAACATACTTCAATCTACAAACGTTTTTTTTAAATTTTCATTACAGGCTCTCAAAAAAAAGTTTAAAAATGACATTTACTATTTTTTTTGCTATTTCGACCAATTGCATTTATTTTTTCGAAACGACAAAACACGCCACTTAGCAAACTAATCCTTCTAGCTTCTCAAAAAAAAAACTCATGTCGTTTGGACCAATTCTAAAAGAGTTATGCGATTTTAAAAGTTGTAAACTTTCTTTCGTCCGCCACCGTAGTTATGTGTTACGCCAATTTTTTTCACTAAAAAAATTCAATCTAGGTGGGTGAAATTGAGCCGTGAAAATCCGGTTATTTCCCGATTTTGTAATACACTGCATACAAAACCAAATGAAAGAAAAACAAAAATAACTAAAATAACTTTTCTTCAGAAAATATAAACACATGAAGATTGGTTTTACGGTAAACTGTTACCTACCACATAATGCTTGTGTCCGAGGCGATTTCAAGTCAAAATGTTAACGTTTTTAACAAAATAATTCATTCATTTTTACATATTAATTCTAGTACCTATATAAAGCCGCTTTTTTTTAAATTTAAAAACTGGTTTTTGAATTTTACAAATTTATAAAAAAAAAAACGGATTTTAAACCCGGCTTTTAAAAACCGACGAACCTTCAATTTCATCTCCTTAGAGCGAATTTGGGCAGCAAAACATTTACGTAATACATACCTACATATCCTTTACATGTCCCCAAAGTTTTTTATTTTTTTGAATTTCTGGGTTGGGGATCTTCCCTTGTAAGATGAGAAATATTGAGTTATGACGAAGCATTTCGCACAACACAGGATATCCTCATCACCCATCACTCACCGTATCCAACTTCACAGAAAATTTAATTAGAAAATCAGCAGTTTTCTAGTAATTCCCATTCAAGTGACGCAATCACGTATTCCTTTCCAGGCAGCAGGGTGGTATACATTTGCATAGGCACCTAACAATTTCGTTAGAGCGGGGCTAATGAAAAATTTCGCTTAACGACGAACAAAAGTGGAATAGTTAGCCCATCAGTGGCCAACGAGTTCACAGTCCACGGTTATTCGGCCTGGGCGGTCCTACCGGGGCTTAAGCCCCGTCCTCAATCTCGCGATATTAAAGGATTTCCATTGGGCGGCATGGGATGACCCGTTCGGGTCAGGGTGCTCGTAGAAAACGAACACGAGACAGAGAATGGGAGCCTGGAATCGGTGTTATTATATGCAGCCCTCCTTTTCTCGGTCCAATTCGATATCTCGATCGGAGTGGGAGCAATTATCTGTTCGATTTATTCCTCGCCAGTCGTTTATTTGTTTTATCGTTCGTTTCTCCTGCACCAGATGGAAATTTTTCTGCGTTTCGCGGCTGAATAAAATCGCGAAATAACAAACAAGTCGCTAACAAGCATCCCTGACGTATTCACGTGATTTCTGGGATGTAAGTTGATAATGCTTTGATAAAAGACTTCGGAAGAGGATTGCTTGTTAATGGGATTATGTTGTCGTTAAAAGATCGACCTATTTGAACGTGATCTCGTGGAAAAGAAAATTATTGACAGTAGCGATATGTTCTTCCATTGACAATACGATTATTTTTCGTTTTAAATTCCAGCTTGAATTTATTATTCACCCATGGTCACGAATATAAATAATTGCTTAGGTATTTGTAGAGTCTGATAATTAAACTGATAATTAAAAAATCTTAATAGAAATGTTCGAGTATGAATAACAAAATTTACCGTGTTTCCATGAAGTGTTATTTGAATCATTAACAAGTAGTAGATTTGAAAAAACAGCAATAAGAGCCAATCATGTATCGAATTCATTAAGAGAACATTTAATTTATCAGGCCGTGTAAATATGCTGCCATTAAAATTAACTTTCATTCAACTTTGGGTGAAAGGTCGACGCTTCAGATTATTTTCAATCATTAATACACGGTATCGTTGTTTCTTCAAAATACTATTTTAAGACTGTGTCGAATTGTGTACGGTCTATCGAAGGCCCTGATTTTCTGTAATGATTCAGTCGACGTAGAAAGTGAGCGTTGGCGTACGTCATCAGAATGTTAATAATCGCGTGGATGAGTCATTCAAAAAATTGCGTTGACACACCTGGCGGCGATACGCGCATCGAAATTGACACCAGTAAAAGTTGTCAACTGTTGCTAAATATTTGCAAGAGGATCGAGAATTTTTCTCTTTCATCAGGCTTCCTTCACTTGATTTATTTTTAGCGGATATGTTCTCTAATTTATAAATTATAAATCATTTACATTATTAAATTTCAAATATAAATTAGAGAACGTATCTCTAAATTATAGTCTGTTTCCAAAATATATGTTAGGACTTATTTCATTTCCATCTAAACAATAACTATTTAATACACAGTGCTGTTATATTCCAAATCCCCATAAAGTATTATTAGTCACAAAATTATAAAAATTTCAATATTTGCACTAATTAAAATTTGCACTTCCAAGATATATTTTATATCTTACAATATCACTGATGATACTACTCTAATTGTAAAATAAAAAGAAGATAGCTTTAAAAGTTGAATTTTCTAATTATTTTTACAAAAATAAGAATTAATTAAATCTTATGCATTTGGAATAACTCAAGTTACTATTTTATCCAAAATACAGAAAATTAGAGTGTATCATTTTTTACAAATCCGCATGAAAAATCAAATTTCTAAAGCATCTCAAAAACGAAAGACTGATATATAATGCATTTTGAACGAACTGAAAAAGATTAATTTTGTCTTAAAACACTGACTAGCAGCAGTTACTTGATCTCTGACGAAACAAAAAATTAAACTTTCTAAAAATCACACCAAACGCAAGGAGCATAACAGCCTATTTTATATTAATGGAAAGAAGCCTGCCGAAGAGACTTATCGCGATCACAGCGACGACCGCAGAAACTTCCATCGCGCCACTTTATCGAACGCCAAAGACACTTATCGGTAAGTTTTATCAGAAATGAAACAGTGGACGCGCGTCGTTAGAAGCATTTATGCGTGCCAACAGACGATTACACTGCATAAAGTCCATATCGTTAAAGCAAACACGTTTCTTAAACGCCGAGATTAGAGATTATGACACTGAACGGTGCTCGAAATTTCAATGGGTCACATAATTCGGTATTACGTTACGAGGTTTAATTAAAGCCACCTGTTTAGGTCTGAAATTCGCGCAGTGTACCCTCGTCAAACGTAATTTCCGAAACAGGTGAGGCGTAATTAACGGATTAACGCTATAACGATCGCCTGAATCCGCGTGAAACTTAGTGTGGCTCCACAGGCTTGCTCGTGTAAAAGGCTAACTAATTGCAAAAGCTACTGTTGTTTTTCCACTTATTATCTGTGTCATCTGCACTTTTCCATTCAACTATCGCCTGGTTTTTATCTCTCTAATAGGGTAGGCAAATCTGCACGCGTAATCTAGACGAGCACGTTAGTTCCACGTGGACAAACTTGTTTGCCCCTGTGTGTTTACTGTATATTGATTTTCTGAAATTTTGTTCCTAAGGGAAACTTTGTTTTTCCACATTAACACTTTGAGTGGCGTTTCCCGTCGATATTTGGAAAGTATCGAAAGTATTGCCCGAGAGTTCCCGAATGTTTGCTTTGAAAACACGCGAAGCTCGGAGTTTGTTTTGCAATTTTATTTTCTAAATTAAATTGATTTCAGGAATCAATGGTCCCTCAAACTCTTGTATTTATCGCTTGTCAGATCACGACTTGAATATGACTCTGCTATCTGGTCCCCCTGTCATTCCAAATATATTTATCTCCTAGAGAAGATACAACATAGATTCCTGAGATATGCTGCTTATAAAACTGGTCAACGTATGGCGAGACACAATCATAACTATGTACCACTCATGCAATCTCTTAACATTCCTACTTTACAAGACCGCAGAGTTGTATCTGATTTACTATTTATTCACAAGATCGTCAATGATCTAGTTAACTGTCCACAGATATTGTGTTCTATTAATTTTCATATTCCGCCTAGGCAGCTCAGGGATGCAAGACTGTTTTATACCACTTCTTCTAAGTCGAATTTTGGCTACTCTGATCCAATTAATCGTATCTACGAAGTAGCTAACAAGTATACCAGTTCTTTTGATCTTGTCGCCATATCTCATTCCGCACTTAACTGTCATTTGAACATTCTAAATAATGTACTGTGATATGCATCAGCTGTTCTCTATTTTAGCTCTGCACTTTACTAACGCGATTACTTCGATTACCGGAGCTTGTCAGACAAATTATTTTATGTACTTTGCGTCATCTGTCTTAATGTTTTTGTTTTGTTTTAATATGCACCCTCTTACTCCTGTACACTAAAGGGAACCCCTTCCCGTTTACAAACAATAAAATAAAAGAAAATAAATTTGTAAAAATTTTATTTTTATATTGTCGATTAGAACTTTGTGAAAGTGTCGTCAACGGATAGGCGAGCTTCTCCCGATGAAAATGAGTATAAGCTCGACCACATTCGTGCTATTTTTAGTTACACAGAGTGCGCAATTAAGTCAACCGATTTTAGAAGCAACTCAAATTTTGGATAATTAAACATAGCCCGAATAGGGTCGTGTTTGTACTCATTTTCATCGGAAAAACCTCGCCTATACATTGGTAGGACTACCAGGAAGGTGTAATAAACAATACAGAAGTTTAAGTTCAGAAAGGTATAACCGAGTTGAAAAGGCATTTTTCAAAACTTTGTACCATTCAAAGTGTTAATTCAATGAGTGTTACTAAAAAATTGCAGCTCCCATCGATTCTTTATACACTTGTTTACCACGAAGCGACATATTTATGTCGCCGAGAAATTATACCGGCCGAAATAGCGTTGCATGAAAACTCTATTACCATGAGAATGTGCAGTAACAATTTTCGGCCAGACTCTGCCGAGATAAGGAAGTTAATCTCATAAATTTTGATCAGGAGGTATTTCACGGAACAGCGTTTCAAGGGGTGGTTCTGGGGTGAATTTCCTTTCCCGAGTTTCCTTCTCCTAAGAATTTACTCGATTGAATTTCCTCGGTTAAAATACTGTATATCTCCCCTTGAGAATGTTAATTTACAAAACAGTAAAAGTGCTGCAACCTTTCTCGTCTAATTTCAAATCCATCATTAACACGAATCTAGTATATTCATAGCTTGTTAATTCTGACTGTCTAATCTCACTAATTTTGTATTGATTAATATAAACAAAATTTCAGTCTAAATTAAGTAGAACAAAGTTATAACAGAAAGATAAATTAATATTATTGAACCATACAATTTATAAAGTACTACTAAATATTCCATTAAACCAGTGATTCAAATTTTTAAAAAATTCCAATCTCTCTGTCATCCTACCTAAAGGAAAAAAAAAAGTAATTCACTTGAAAACCCCACAAAAGTACCGAATAAAAAACAAATCCAAATACACTCCAGTGCAACAGTTCCCTCGTAATTCAATGAATCATAAATCCACCTGACAATCATCCTAAAAGCGTATTTCCACGAGAGTCCGCTCGAGTGAAACGAAGAAAAACGCGCAGCTTCGCCCTGTCCGTTCCGTTGTACGTGGTCTAGCGTGCGCCCCGTCTGTTCCTCTATTCAGAAGTGGCTGCAGAGTTCATCAGAGAACAATGCCAGAGGCGTATTTTAAACGGGGTTCACTGCACCACCCCGAAAAGAAAAGGCGGCTCGCGAGAGGAGCAAGATGTTTCCTTTGGTGAGACGCCCCCTCTGTGCCTCCTTGTGTTGCAGACACGGAAGTGGCAGGGTGGACGCGTGGAAGCTGTTTGCTTTTGCCATCCGTCACAGTCTCGCCCCGCAGTGAATGCACCCTTCGCATGGATGCATCGAATTCCGATCGAATCCGCGGAGAAACGGGTCGAGAGACATTCGGAGGGTATTTACATACATATTTACCCCCGCTTCTAGACACTGACGTGCTCGAGAGGGGGAAAAATGGGGAGGAAGAAAAAGAAGCCTGGAGATTGATTTTAGGTATTTGCTTTCTTGTGTTATGGTTGGAGTGGGGGGTTTGAAAAGATTGAATTTTGTGGTTGTTGAGTTCCTGAAGTTGTGGGTACCATGATTGGCTGATGGGTGCATTCTGGATTTAATTTGTGGGTAGTTAATTTGTTTTTCGGTAAGTGATTCTGGATCCTGGACTTTTGATTCGATGCTGCCTGGAAGTTTTAGATGCGATGTTTGAGTTCTAATGGGTGGATTTTAGGTTTGATTTTTGGGTAGTTGGTAGGTTTTCGGGTGGGCATTGCATAATAGAGAGATTGGTGGATTCTAGATTCTGTTTCAATTTTACTGATGATGTCTATTGAGGTTTGATTTCTACATATTAACAAGTTTACTATAGATTCGATGCCAAAGTAATTAGTGGATTGTAATAGGTGGATTTTGAATTGAATGTCTGCCTAATAGGTAGATCTTAATTCGATTTCTACTTCATAGGTGGACTGTAGATTGGACTCCTACGTAACACGTAGGTTGTAGATTCGATGCCTGTCTAATGAGTAGATGTTAGATTCCATGTCTACCTAGTAGATATCGATTGCTGCATAACAAGTAAGTTACAGACTCGATGTGTACGTAATTAGTGGATTCTAGGTTTCATGTCTGCCTAATAGGTAGATCTTAAATTCGATTTCTATTTCATAGGTGGACTACAAATTCCGCCTAGTTTTAAATACAATCTCTTCGATGCAACGGATAAACTCTAGGTTCGAGTTCTGCACAACAAGTGGAAATCTGATTTATACACTCTAGATCATTAAATATATACTGTTCTAAATTAATTAAAATATTCCTGTAAAATACATTCAACAACAGCTTATTTTCAATTTCGAACAAATAAGGTTGCCCCATAATTATTATAAAACAATCCAACACCAGCAAATTCCTAATACCACAAGAAATCATAAAGTTAGTTACCACTTTGCAATCTGAGACTTCGTTTTCAAGATAGGAGCAGCTAAAGTTGAGGAATCCGACTTCCGGTGGCTGCCATTAGAATACCAGTAGCAGTTGCACTCACACGCGAGTGACTCGAATAATTCTCTCGATTTGTTCGGTCACTGGTATCCCGATTTTCACCCGTGTATCAAAGAACATTAAAATGCAAACGAGTTTCATATCTCTACCACATCACTCGACAACAACGCGTCGCGAGGAATGTCCTTAGAGAGGTCCTCTAGCAATCACGGCCCGAATAATACTGATTGCTCGAGGCTAACCTCGACAAGGGTATCGAGGATTATCCCTAAATTCGGAATACACAAAAACTGTGAGGCAGGTAGGCAGGCAGAAGAAGTGGGGAGTCGGTCGGTGGTAGAAGTATAAACACAATGACTCGATCGCCTGTGTACGTGACTTATAACTGAGTAAGGACAGGAGCGTGTTATTGAGCTGGATCTCCTAGTAATCTCCGAGCCTATTTTTCACTTTCACGACCCTTTCTTTCCCTTTTCTTACTATAGGTAATCTAGACAAAGTCTATTATGCACTTCACTGATGACGATGATTGAAAGAATCAACATCCAAGGCGAAATTCAGGCCTCATCCTATCATACTCTTCCACATTTTTCAGTTAGCTTTGGATTTTGTATACATTCTGAATTTCGAGAGGATAATCAGAATTTCCTCTGGCCACTTTTAAGTAGTATGCGTTGTAAGAGACTCGCGACTTTTAATCCCTTGTATTTTGAAAATAAAGCCCGAGATGATGAAATGATAAAGGACTCTTTATTTCCTTTTAGGATGAAGAATTTAGGTTTCCCAGTGTGCCCAACAATTTTTTAACGCCCTGTACATGGATTCGATGTATGTATACTTAATAGGGAGATCCTAGGTCCGATTTCTATCTCACACGTGGACTCCAGATTCAATTGAGGCATTTGATGGAAAAAGGACACATAGGCTTATGTGCCCTTTTTCCTTAAATCGTTTAAATCGACTCAGGTGTTTGTTATATGTAGGGTAACGCATACAGATGTTGACCCCTATAAAATGATTGACCCTTTTCCCCAAAAAGTAGGAAATATAATATAATGTTTTTTTTTATATAATAAAATGTATCTATATTTCGGTGGCCCAGATATTTTTGTTCCGAATACAATTATATTTTATTATATAAAAAAAACATTATATTATATTTCCTACTTCTTGGGGAAGAGGGTCAACCATTTTATAGGGATCAACATCTGTATGCGTTACCCTATATATAATATAACAAGGGCACTACTTCTCTCGCGTTCAGATTAGCTAGATGCTGTTTTATTACGTAGCGTGATCGACACGCAGCTATACTTATAGTCGCTGAGCAGCTGTGCTACCGTGCTGTCGTACTTTTATTTCATAGAGGATTTTGTGTAAGCGAGGAAATATGGAAAGTGAGGCGAGTATCGAATCCGCAAAGAATCCGCTCATTTAGAAAAGAAAAAATTGATTTGGAAGACAGCTTGCTGCAAAAAATCAAAGAAACTAATACTTAGTTAAAACATTACATTTTTTATTTATTCTTGTGCTTCAATTTGAATTTTTTTATTTAAGCAATGTATAAAAAGTGTTTAACGAAGTAAGTAAACAAAATTATATTTAAATAACTAAAGAAAGAAGCAACTTTGTTACGAATTCACCACATTTACGGAAAAAGGGCACATAAACCACTTGCTTGAAACTTATAAATAAAGATACATATCATTTCCAAATCATGACTTCTGTTTTCAGAACATTTGAAGGACACGATAACTAAATCCCTAAAAAAATTGGATTGAATTGTATTATTTTTTATTAAGTTATACTATAATGAAAACTTTGAAATCGATTTTCTTGAAATGGCATTTTGGCGTATGTGCCCTTTTTCCATCAAATGCCTCAATTTCTACATATGTGACAAATAGATTCGAGATTCTATATCTGCCTTTTTAATGAATATTAGATTCTATGTTTAGCTAATAGGTGGATTCTAGATTCCATTTTTATTTAATAGGAAGATTCTACGTTGAATTTCTCATAGATAAACTCTACATTCCAAACTCTAGTTTTGATATCTACCTAATAAATTTAATTACTCTAAAATATTCTGCTAAAAGGCAGTCCTATTATAACTTAATTTTATTCTACGACTCACGAAAATATGAAAAGGAAAATGCACCTCTTCACTGCACATTATTAGCACGACGCCAGGCAATATCTATTATGGTCGTTCCACCCAAGGGACACGAGTGACCGTTCTTAGGATTCACCTATATTCCTGGAGACGTTCCAATTCAATTAGCTCCTAATTCACAAAGGTTATCGGAAGTACCACGAAGGCTTGATATGGTGGTATTGGCCTGTTGGCCATCATCCACCGTCGCCATCTTCTCGGAAGCCCTTGACGCCGAATGCACCCCCGTCCTCGATGCTCTTCCTCGATGCTATTCTGAACGGCCAGTTGCTTGGAAATGTCAACGGAGAAATCGAGGTCGATATCTAGTCACTGCTTATGTGGCGTTTTAGTTATATAGGTAACTAATTCTAAAGCTAAATGCTGTGGTATTGCAATATTCTTCTGTATTAATGAATATATAGCACTATACAAATCGTGGATAGATGTAGATTCCGTGTAACTATTACTCCTTCAATTTTGTATTTATTGGAACGATTTGATATTGTAGGGCGAGTATAGATTTTTTTTCTTTTTTTTTTAGAAATCAGGAAGTAATTCGGAGAAAAAAAATTGAAACAGTAATGGTAGTAGCTATTATTAAATTCTTATTCTTATGTGTGAATATGTCTGAAGATGGAAAACGATATGATCGTAAAAATATGATATCAATTTGGCACCAGGAAATTCTAGAGCTGACTTAAGTTAATGATTTCGCGTGAAACGAACCCTTTCGACTAAAGTTGGTAGCATTTCGGAGGATGAGTGTCACTTGACCTATTTTAAGGTGCATTAGTGTTGAACACGTGGGATCCACTTTGTTCTGTCTGACTGGGGAATGTACTCTTGGTGTTCAAGCAATTTGCATATTCGCTTGCCAAAGCAAATTCGACGTCCTATGATTTTGATTCTATACCATTCGAAAGTGAAATTAAATTATTCAATCTTCACCAATCCTTTGAGATCTACTAGATTCATTCTAGTTCCTGTCAATATTATGTAACGAAATTTCTCTTCGCAAAAGCTTTCTAATCTTATCTAGGAAAAGTATAATATCTGATCATTTTGAAATTCAATACGAGTTCAACCAACGAGTCGAGTTTTATTTATTTACAAGCAGATATGATTAGTCAACAACAATACAGTGACACACTACTGAGCCACTCAAATCTAGTAATAGCTGCAGAAGAACTTTGCAAGTCCCACAGTAGGTACTGCCCTTGTTAGTTAAAATGTTTTATCTAGTATTTTTCATTTTTCAAGATATGGAGAAATATTTTAAAGTGAATATTTGAAATTGCGCACGTCTTTTACCTTTTAAGTAAAATTAGAAAATCCTAAATCCTTCGTAGAGATCTAGGAACAGTTTAATGTATTTAACCTAACCGATTTTCAGATGATTAAAGTATCCTATCTGAAACATTTAATTCATTGCTACGTTAATAATACATCTTATTATCTACCGGTACACCTATTACAAAAAATTATATTACGCTGTTGCGAAATAATGACATTTTTTAAATTGAATGAAAGAAAACAAAGACCGCACAAAGTGAATGATAAAACTTCAGGTTTCTCGATTGTTTCGAGATGCTAGATAGAACATTTTAATTAAGGAGGGCAGAGTATTTCTCTGTTAAACCACCCCCCCCCCCCAAACATTATTGAGGGGAAACCAACCAGCGTGACGTTTTTTTTTTTGTGCATTTTCTTAATGTTTGGTGTCTTAATGTATTCACGTAAAATTCAACCCACAAACCCAACGACACAATACCAAGCAAATGTACTCGAACAAAAACCAAATTCCTCTATCTCCAAAACACCCAAAAAGCATCAACCAAAACGTGCACCACCGAGCTACGAATTAAACAGTAATTAAACAGTAATTACGTCTCACCTTGCCCAACATGCTTACGAACCGACAGGTATTAAACTCGCTCTAATCCCCATCCCAAGCAACTCGTCTTCGTCACAGTCTCGACCCTATTGAAAATGCACCCTCGATCATGATCACCTTAATGATCCACCGTTCTCGGATGCATCCAGCCTCGACGGGTGATCTTTCACACGACGTCGAATTCAATTTAGCGTAAGACGATAGGAGGAGGGCGTCGCTCACTAAAAGCCTCGCAACCCCCGTTCCACTATGGAGCCGAACGCATAGATCATAGATCCACGCGCGTGGATCGAGGCCTCGGGAGGCTGCAGCCCCCGCTGATGCAGCCTTAACTGCACCTCACCTCTGACCTTTCACACCGCCCACCCAGCGCGGTTTTATTGAATTCCAGCCTCCCCGGGGCGGGGAGGTGGCGGGGGAGGCTGTGAACGATTTTCGACCGGATTGTTTCCGATTTAATTCTCGACGTTTCCCTGGACGGCTTGGCGATGCCTTGCATTTTTCTCAGTCAATAACAGGGTTGCCGAATGCAGGCGTGAGAAGGGGTTAGGGGGGGGGATTGTTGTAGGTGGTTGAGTGAAAGTGCACAGTTCTTTCCCGGGGAATTTAATTTTAAACGCTCACTGACTATAAAATGCAGCTTCGCCGATCTTCTCGACGTTTATTCATCTATATTGGTAGGGGAAAAAACACCATAATCGAAAAATGCTAGACATATGATGGACGTATCAAAAGGAAGCTATTGTAACAGTTAGGTCGTTGATAAAAATGAGTAGGGGAGCACGCGTCTTTGGTTTAGAGCTGCGAAATCGTCCACATGCTGCGTGGATTTTATTTTGTGTACTAAAAAGACTTATGATAAATATATATTTGAAAACGGTAAGTGAATTATTTTTGTTACATTAGTATCTCCATTCTATTTACTTTAATGTGCAATATTAAAAATTGTAATATATTTTTATTTGTTGTATAAATAACATCAGTCTCTGGAAAATGATGATTTGAGGCAAGATGGGGTCCTTGATACGGGGAATGATAGGGTGCCCCATCATACCCCGGATTGTGGTTGTTCATGTGAGGTAGAATAACGCCATCGTTCTCTATTATAATTTAAGGCGTATTTTCGTTACTTTTAATTCGGATTTGAAAATGGTAAGAACATATAAGAAGAAACTAAACAAGGAAAATGGTCAAAAGAAGTTTGGGGTACAAGAAAGCTGCACGAGAATATTGCCTTTCATAAACAACATTGGAACGTTATGCCCAAAAATTGAAACAGGGAAATGAAGTGATCATGGGTTTATCATTAGGTCGAATTAAGAGTGTATTTTTGCAAACAGATGAGGAAGAACTTGTCGAATATTTAAAAGATATGGTCCCACAACTCCTGTACGAGGGTAGGAAGAAAATAATTTAGAAGAAATTCATATTTACATCGATTGTGAAAATATGTAGAGGAACCGTGTTGTCCCATTTTCAGTACCCCGTCATACCTCGTGACAGTGGCAAGATGGTTTTTTCATTACTATTTTTTAAAAGTTTAATAACTTCAAATTTTTATCGAAATGTTGCTCAAACTATGTATCAAAGGTTAAAGTATTAACTTATAATTATATATTGATTCATAAAAACTTAAAAGGTATAATTATTAATTTTTTTGCATGTTTGCTTAACTTCCCCATCGTGCCCCCCCCCCCCCCCCTCCCCTGTATAAAATCCATATATAACTCACTCACTTACTCACTCATCGCGATTTCTCTGGAACCACTGATCCTATGACCATAAAATTTAGTACATATAGGTAGGTTCCTCTTAGCCCCTAGGTGTTCGCTAAGAAATCTTTTTAAAAACTCCCTCTTCACCGGAAAAAGATATAATTATAAACTGGGCAACGCCCGGATCTTTAAACTAGTAAAAATCTATTTTCGCAAATCCAAAAGCCTCGATCAATTAGAACAGTGTTTTCCAACCTTTTTTGAGTCGCGATCCCCTTTTAGAATATTCAAATAACCTGCACCCCAGCAATAACCAGCAATAAAATAAACAAAATATATTAAAAATAGGTATTTTAGAATATAGGTAATTTTAACTGAATAATATTACAAAAAAATCAAAAAATCTTGGCAACCCCCCAGAAAACACTTCGCGACGCACAGGTTGGGAATCACTGAGTTAGATGAACCAACCTTCGAAGAGGTCCAAGACTGCAAAATTCGAAAAATACTAACCACCCTTAAAATTTAATACACACCCACAATAACCAGCACTTCCATCTCACAACTTCTGTTATAATATTTTTGCAATTAACAAACACACTTCTGAAACAATACTAAAATCATTAGGAACTATATCGAATATGAAATATTGAATTGCATTTTGAAACTATGAAATATTCTTATTTCTGACGATACAGATTTGAATCAAACCCCACTGTATAAAGAACATGATATTTACAATCGCGTGGACGTTGTCGCGTGAATAAGTATATTATTATTATTATTATTTATTTATTTATTTAAACGGGACTCTGCAACGAAACGGGAGTATATACCAATATTTCAGCAGAAACAATAAAAAGTTTCAAACAAACTATCGACGGTCGTGGAGCCTAGATAATTTCCAGGGAAATCAGGAGGGAAATTCGAAGCGGATGCAGCGATGCAGGCGAGATTACTTTCGCGTGACAAATCGCATTCGGTTTCTGGTGGAGCGAGGGTGCAATCCGCTTGCACAGGGGTCGTGGATTTTTGGCGGCGCGCGACGCGGCGGTTCGATGGCTGGGCCAGGCGTATCGCTGATCCTGCAACGCGTTTGAATCCTCGCCAAGCGTCCACGGGATTTGCGGAGTTAACGACTGTTCTGCCCGAGACGTATGAAAGCGACACGGGAGTCGCGCGCTGGCGAATTCGCTGATCGTAGCGAAAACGGAGGATCCCTGCTATCGCGGGAAATTAGACGCTTGTGTAATCTGGAATGGAGACGCAGCTGACGCTAAAAATCGTGCCATTTGCTGTTTTTGTCCGGGAATGAAAATAAAGAAGAAGGATTTATGTAGTTGAATTGTATAGTGATAGATACAGAAACAATTCGAAGTGAAGGAATCTTCAGAATTAGTGGAATATGGATATTAATAGAATATTTATATATTTATAAATCAATATAGTAATATTAAAAAATTATTACACATGTATTTCATCAAAATATTCATTTTATTTTAAATTAAATTGGAAGAATTAGATTAAAGCTGGGGGATCCATTTAAGCGTCAGAAATTAGAAACTTGTCTTCATTCGAGGTTTTATTGGAAACATTTGAAATGGAGTAAAATTCGAAAGGGAAAGATCTATAAATAATATTTTAATGGTATTGTAGCAGAATATGATTCGTAATGGATTGAGATTGAAAGGATTCACTTGAAGCTAGTGGGTACGTTTTGCCAATGCAAAGTTTAAATACAAAAATGAATGGGAAAAGATTCGAAGTAGAGAAATCTTTTCTTCAATTGACACTTTTATAAAAAAATAAAATGCACTTTTTCCCCGCATGTTCACCATTTCGAGACAAATGTTTATGGATTTCCATACGTACTTCCCTAGTTTTAGGCACGTAGAAAATAAATCTTTTTGGTTTTTTGTTCTAAGTCAAACGGTATAACCGTGAGATTGAACACCGTGGAAAACGTCGCTCTTCAAGATCTCGCGTATCACCGATCAACCGTCGCAATTTTGTAAGAAAAAAAATACGATTTTTTCCGGCGAGAGTTGCACAATAACAGGCTTCATTTTAAATGTTCTCTTTATTTCATTATCTTCCTAAAAAAAAATGCCGAAAATGACTGCAACTTTGCTCCGTCCAAGGTGGCCTAACCCCTTAAAGAAGCAAGGCCTGTCTGCAACCCTCAAGAAGCGTGCCCCCAAAATTTTAACGTATCCCGACAAATTATTTTCCTATTAATTATACTAAAGAAAATTTAAAAGAACAAGAGAATTTCGTATATCCAATCTGACAGTAAATCACTTCCCCATTTTATCTGTGAAATCTTTAAGTAGCCATCACTCTGGACGACCATCCGCCAAGCAAACAGGCGACTAAAGCGACAGATGCAGAACAGTTTGAAAAACCAGCACAAACAATGGCTCGTTTGCATTGGTACAGTGTTGCAGTGGCCTGGCAAAGCAAATAGCACGCGACAAGGTTTTGTAGTTGTCAAAGATCTTCCGGCTCTCGCCTCTTCCTCCTCCCCCTGTTCACCCCCTAATTCTCTGTTCAAAGGGGCCGTTTGAAAGCATCAGAGGCACAAGGTGTTCCTTTTCCACGGAGGAAAGTCGTGGCCAAGCTCTGTGTGTCAAGTATCTGATCTCTTCTTCATCGTCAAGGGGCTCCTGGCCCTGCGCCAATCCCTTGCTACAGACTAATATGTACTTGCTTCTAATACTCGATACCTACTCGAGGATCGAACTGTAGTTTCTTCCACTTCCAATCGCATCGCGTCGAGACAATTTCGTTTCGTCCCGTTCTTCGCGCGATGTATTGATATAGGTACGGATTACTTGAGGTTCAGCTCAAATATAAATACACGTATCGGTCATATCAAAACGCTAAGAAGTGTCTTGGTAATTTAGAATTACGCTGACACTGTTAACCCTTAAGCGCCCAGTGTGACGTATACGTCACATAATTTTCAGATGTATAAAAAAAATCGGTAGTCGATAATTTTGGGTCCCAAAACGGTTCAGTTCTCTAAATGGCTCCGATATGCAAGCCACTGATGCGTTTTCCGCTATAAATAATGTTTACAGTAACCATGGAAACGTTTCTGGCGAATGCATGCTGGACATTTTTCGAAAACCTGAAACGTTGCTCTTGTTTTCTTTAAACAGTTGAGAGTAAAATTTTTTTTATTTTATTTTATGTGGTAGATACGTGTAAATTAATTGTTATACTAAAATAATAATGCTTGTAAAGTTTGATTTATGAAAAAAAATCGCTTTTTTAATCCGTAGAAGCCCAGTTTAGTTTGACGTATACGTCACATCGAGAAAATCATATTTCGACTGGCTTTTTTGGAAAAACAACGATGAAGTGCGTGTACTAGGACCATTTTTCAGTTAACTAATCGCAAGAAATCATTTTTTTCCGCCGAGAAAAGTGCCTGGGCCTTAAAGGGTTAAAAGCGAACTCCGAGCATCGTTTCTTTTCAAACTACACATTCGGGGACTCTGGGATAGAGCTGTAAATATTCGAATAGTCGAACTATTTCAATAATTCGAATTATTTCGAATACGAATAATTTATTCGAATAATCAAAATAGTTTAATAGTACGGAGTATTTGAATACTCGAATAATTTGGAGTATTCGAATTTCGGATTGTATCGAATACGAATTTAAACGTTTGAGAAACAAATCAATTGTGAAAACCAATATGAAAAGAATTTCACGATAATGTGTGAAAAAATATTTCGTGTTCAGATTCCTATTCAGTACGATCTGAAATTTGATCACTCCGAATATTCGAATACTCCTAATTCTTCGAACAATATTTGAATTATTCGAACTTCAAATTCGAATTCTACTGGTATTCGAATATTTGAATACTTGAAATATTCGAATAATATTAAAACTATTCGAATAATATTAGAATTATTCGAATAATATTAGAATTATTCAAACAATATTAGAATTATTCTAACAATATTAGAATTATTCGAATAATCTTAGAATTATTCAAATCTCAAATTTAAATTCTACTGGTATTCGAATATTCGTACCAGCCATACTCCGGGATAATAATTTCGATGTTTTTAAAACAATGTCAACGAGAAAACACGCCGACACCACTTAATATGTTCGGCCAAAATTGCTTTTACAATATTCAAAATAAAGAACTTTAAACGACATTTTACGTCAATACAAATTTACCTCTGATTTACTACACCTGTATTTCAAACTCGTCTTGTATTAGCATTTGATTCGATTTAGACGCAGATGAAGTTTATTTCAAGGCTTCGTAATAGGTAAATCGAATTGGTTTCGATGCCGCAGATGTCCCATTCAAAGTGTTTTTCTTTTATTATTGCCAGAGGGGCGCAACGAAAAATCAGAAGCAGAGAAATCGATGGAAAGTTTAAGAGTAATGAAATTTCTTCCAGGCACAGTATCGCGCAATTATAATGCCGCGTTTAAATTATACCGTGGTCCTTTGAGAACGAGCCCCAACTCTGTATTCCGCCCACACCCCTCCATTGCGAAGTTTAATGAATTCGCCCCACGGGTCGCGGCTCCTTCGAGGAGAAGTTTTTCTGTTCCGTTCGCGATATACAAGGCAAGCTTTAAATGACTGCATTTTCTGCACTGAATTTCCTTTCACACTTATTAAAAGCTGTAACGAGTAACAGCTTCTCGCCGCAGACCTTTCGTGATTTCGCGGCCTCTTTATCAAGATTCTTTTCATTTGTTCCGTTGGAAAGAGAACGATAATCGGTATTTCGTCGTGGAAGAAGTAGATTCGTTCTACAGACAGTTTTGGCAAGGTCTCTCCAAGTCGAATCAGCGAAACTTCTAGGCTACTAATGGAAGTTTTTGATTTGGGAGTTAGTGCTTATTTGTTGTAGACAAATTCTTTATATTTATGGTTTTTGGTATTTGTTAACTGCGGAAGGGATAATGGAGGATCCTAGCAACAGTAAGGGCGTGTTCACATTAGTTAAAGAATCTCTACTTCGCTTAAAACTTAAAAAAAACTTGAAAGTAAATAACAGGTTTACATTGGTAAAGTAGTTTGAAGATACTTGAATTCAAGCGACTTGGAGTAAAGTATCTTGACTACTGTAAACGAGGCTTCTCAGGTACAGTGGAACAATTTTCTTCCATTTTATAATTCATCAATTAACTAATGAAAAATCTGTGGTGATCAGTAAATCTGAATAGCTATGAATGTGGGTACATTCGAATGGATAGCGATTGCAAAGTGTAGGTACAAGTGTACTAATATTCTATATGAGTCTAAGTAGTTGGAGTATTAACCAAATCTTGGAAAAAACATACTTTCTAAAGAACATATCTTACATTTGAAGTCTCTCAACAATATCAATTGTAAGCCTCTAACAATAAGTCATAAAGAGACAGAAAATATCTTTTCCAGTCATCGATACAGACACAATGACGTAACGAATTTTTTCAATGGAAAATATGAATATTGAATTGATGATGGAACAATAGCTTGACGCTGTGGCCACCATATTTAACGCCTCTCAATTTTTCATTGAGGTACAAGGATGAAGTGGAAGCGACCCACACTGGTCTTTCAAACCGTCGCCTCTGATTAGTCACAGCAATCGTCCTCGCGAAACTATATTAACCATAATCATACTCGGAGATCTACTAATAGCAGCCAGCTAATACTTCGAAACTCTCTGCTCCTAATCTCAAACCAATTATCAGGCAGACGAGTTAATTTCCCTTGAGAAGCCAGCTTCAAGACTCCTGATCAATCTACCACACCTGTGTACTAAAAATCTCAAGATTGATAAAATTACCAATAACAACCCCTGTTTCCTATAATCTTACAAAACGAAGGCTATACATCTTGCAGACTCCAAGATCAACAATATTATTAACCCTTTATTTACCGTTGTCATTTATTCATGATTTGACGATTTTGGTAAATAATCTCGATTTAAGGAAAAAGGCCCAGGTGGCAAACGTTCTGAGGGGCTCATTTTTTATGGAAACTGAAGAGGTATTTTTACTAAAAACGAGCTATGTGTAATAGTACAGAAAAAAAATATTGTGTTTGGATAGAATCATATTTCTTTCTTTTTTTGTAAAATGGGGTCCTGCGAGGGGCCTTCTGAGCAGGGGCCCAGGCGGCAAATGCTCATCGGCCGCTCGTTAAATACAGCACAAGACCTTAAAAATTCTATATTATTTCGCCCCCCTAGAACATCCCCGTTCTATTCCCAAAATACAGTGGTAAAATTTATCAGAAATGGACCGGGAATTTGTGAGATTTAAGAGAGATGGGCAGCAAGCATAAGCTCCCCCCCCCCCCCCCCAGTAGATGCAGCATACAAAGTGTTAAGTGGCTGGAATAAAATCTCTTCGCGACTCAGCTGTCACGTGCACAGGCGATCGAAACGGTGTAGGAGGCCAGTGTTTTTGCGTGTATTGACGGTGTCCCCTATGGACGTGAAATCCGTCGTCAACGTCACTCGCAACGCTGAGGCACACTCGACGGCTTCCCGTGCATCTGTGCGTGCTTATGCGAACGGTATCGATTAAAACGAGCACTCGATACGCGGGTATTATCGTGGGCAACCTACCTGTTACGCTTTTTGTTCCGGTCGAGCGCTGCTCCCCGTGCTCTGTGCGCGTTGCCCCCGGTTCAATGGAATAATTAAAAATGGCCGTCGCTGCGAATTAAGCCCTTCGGGGCTGCTGGCCGATTGGAAGGCCGACAACGGTGGTGTGTACCAGTCATCGAGTCGCCGTTCGAAACACTCGTTCGCGGTTCCAGTATTGGGACCTGCGATGAGGAGTATGAGCGATAGAATTAATTGCGCAAGAGTGGCAGCTCCGCGTGGGCGTATAACCGGGGCACGTAATGGTGGGTGTACGAATGGTGGTTATTTCGAGGGAGAATGGAATGACGAACGTGGGCAGTTGATGGATGGGGATGGGTGCTACTTTGGGGTATTTGGGAAATGGCGGTTTGGAGTGGTTGCGGTGAGAGATCTGGTTCTGATAATTTTGGATGTCGAAAGTTTAATAGAGATTGTAGTGGGTTCTGGTAGATACAGTGGATTTAAATTCGGCGTTGCTGTTGGACCCTTTTGATGGGGGGGTTTTGAAAGGGCAGCGGTGCGTGTGGAACTCTCTTGATTTGAACTGTTTGGTGTGTCTGCTTTTAGATTACTAACAAGGGAACACCGCGAACCCGGACTCACCGATTGGAACGCAACTTTGTGGGTTTTTAGAGTGACTCAAAACTAGAACAACGGTGTGTTTCATTTGGGCCCTATCGCCCTTTAAGGGGGTGAAAACTAACCTCAAAGTCAAATTGGCACTTCCACTTTTTCGTGTATAACTCTCAAAAGAATTTTTTTCGTTCTGGTATTTTTTTTAAAACACTTTTTAAAATTTTGATAACGCTAGTTTGTAGGGCTTATTGCACCATTAAACTTTTGTTTGAAACATTTTTTCCTGTCTGTTGTACTTTGAGAGTTATACGCGAAAAAGTGGAAGTGCCAATTTGACTTTGAGGTTAGTTTTCACCCCCTTAAAGGGCGATAGGGCCCAAATGAAACACACCGTTGTTCTTGTTTTGAGTCACTCTAAAAATCCACAAAGTTGCGTTCCAATCGGTGAGTCCGGGTTCGCGGTGTTCCCTTGTAAGTAGAGTTGCAGATTCTGAGAGTACTAGATTGTTGAATTTATGGGTTCTGGGAATGTGATATTTTCATGTTCATATTTTCATTCTATGATTTCTAGATCCTGAGGATATTGGACTCCCAGATTTTGGGATTCTAAGAATATTAAGTTCGAAGATTTTGAGATTCCAGGAAAATTAGATTCCTAGAGTTTCAGATCCAAAGAATATTAGATTTTCAGACTTTTAGATCTCAAGAATATTAGATTCTCGGACTAATAGATCCCAAAAATACTAGAATCACAGATTTTTAGTTCTCAAAAATTTTAGATTCTCAAATTTTTAGATCCCAGACATTGAGATTCCCAAGAATATTAGAATCTCGAATTTTTAGATCCCAAGAAATTATTTAGATTCTTGGATATTTGGATCCCAAAAATATTAGATTCTCGAATGTTTAGATCCCAGGCTTTGAAATTCACAGAATATTTGATTCTCGGATTTTTAGATCATGAGAATATTGGAATCTCAGATTTTTAGTTCCCAACAGTCATAGATTCTCAAATTTTTAGATCCCAGAATATTCGATTCTCGGACTTTTAAATCCCAAGAATATTAGAAAATCCGATTTTTAAATCCAAAAATATTAGAGTCTCCCGTAATTATTTCCAGCGTCCAACTAACAGACCCAACTAAATAAACAAACCAATAAAATTGCTACCGAAAAAGAGCCACGTTCTCTGTCAACAAAAATTAAACTCGTCCTCGATCCATCCAAGAAACTATTCGTTATTTCCGTCGCAAAGAACGGATTTACGAAGAAGAACAGACGCTGCAGGAGCGGAGAAAGAGATCAGCCTGCAATCCCTGACGATTTAATTACCGTCCCCGTAATTGTCCGTTCAATTAGCGTGCCGCTGGCATTCACGCTCATACACATATAACGAAGAATCCAACTGCACAAGACGCGTCTCTCTTTCCTAGTCATTTTCCCACGTTCAATGACTCTTTCCCCGAGACACATTTGTCTGCAAGTGTCTACGATTTCGATCGAAGGCTTGGAAAGGCTGTAGCGTTAAGTGGGTCTCGATGATTCATTCTGACCTACCTAACGAAAGACTAGACCTTGAACTGAACTGCAACTAGTCGTGGGAGGTAGTTGCTTGAATATTAGGGTCATAGTTAATAAAGAAATATAATTCTGCAAAATTATGTAGGCCAAAGTATACATGTTACTTTCGAATTATACGATATACATATGAAGGTGAAGGAGACGAATTTGTGAACATAAGCTGTTGTAGAGTTAACCTATTAACAGCTGTTATTGCATAAATGCAACATTAAATTTTAATTTTTTTTTAATTATGGCAAATGCAATGAAAATTCCTACAATTTTTATTTTAACGCTCCGCCGGTAAATGGGTTAAAGAGAAAAATTGGTAAATTCTTTTTGTTATTATTCTTAATGTCTACTGGTGTAATTACTCGTTTCCAGTTGAGTGTACTCACTAATTTTCAATTTTTTATGGAAACCATTAAGACAGTCATTGCCGGGAATTTGTGTTTAAAGACAATAAATTACAGAGGACACGATAAGAAATATTAATTAAAACCCGATGAAATGTGTAGGTATTGCAAAAATTTCATGTTACGTTATGGACTAGTATTTCGATTCTGGTGGATCCACGGTATCCTGCGAGTTTAAAGCGCGATGCGATGAAACTTATGAATGGAGTGTCAATTAAAATACCATAAATCAGTTCATATCGAATTTCCGATCTCCAGCGATCTAGATTCTGCCAAGCAGAAAATAATACGTGCTCGTAAAGTAGCAGTTGAATTCCCCCTGCAGTGTGGCGCTTCAAAGAAACAAACTGCAACTGAATTTTAGAAAATAATCATACGAATCAGAAGAAAGGTGTTACAGAAACAGTAATTGCAGAAACACGGCGAACACGTTCGCCCGAGTATCGTTCCATTATAGCAGCTGCCACACGCAATGGAGTAACTTGCATAAGATGTAAATGACGTAAACGATGCACAACGCTCGACTGCATTGTTTTACGAACGACTGCTGCACGGCGAATATAATTGCGCTGTTTGTTCGGCAAGAACGCGAGCGTGTGTGCACACCCTGCCCGCGTTAATTGCTAGCGCTTTATACGCCGTGCATTGGCAACGCGAACGTTCTCAGCCGTGTGTAAAGATCACGGATGAGAAAGAGGAAGCGCTACTTTTTTGCCCCCCTGTTTTTCGGTCGGCGTGAGTTGTAATATTGCCCTCGATAAATCACAACGAGTGTGCAAGTAACACTTCACAGCTTGTAGAACGCGATAATAAGTTCCTCCGGGGAGGAAGCTATTAAATATTAAAACACTAGCAGCCTGGAAAAACGAAGACGGTGATTTTAGATTTTAATAGTGCTCTGTAAATATTAATTGTGCGGTGATAGAAAAATAGGGTGTGATCGTTTTGATATTTCTGCTATGATTATATGAATTTCTATTTTGATTTAACACTTTGAAATTTGAACGGCCACTCGAAATGGTAATGTTTCTCAACCTGTGGTAGGTGTAAGTTTGTTTGGCACGAGAAGATTGCTCGAGCTTGTTACAAGGTGGTAAATTTCTCTCGGAAGATCGATGAGTTAAGTATTCTGAGAATTACAAATTCAAGTCTAGCTGAATCATAAATTTCTTTATCTATCTATCTATCTATATGTATATATAAAATAGTTGTGTCACTCACTGATTCAAAAACGTCACTCAAAAAATGTGAATTTCTTAAGGGGTTACACGCAATCAGGAAGTAGAAGAAGAACGATTCTTTGGGACTTTATTTCGGAAAGCGTACATGCATATTTTTATGCAATGGTCTTTGTTTTCCGACGAGGGACACTTTATCAGGTTATTATATTATGCTTTGGTGTAAAAGTATTTATTTATTTGTTTTTTCGATTGCGGTGACTAGGATTTCTCAAAAACTACTTCACCAATCTTTCTGAAACTTTGTAGATTTTTTCTGGACATTCAAATCTAATCTTTAATCGGAGCATTTGTATTTCCAATGCATAGGGTAATGGACCCAATTACTGACACTTTAAGCGTTGACGCTGACATTATCTTATAGTTTTGTACTTATAGACTAAAAGTATATGCTATTCTTGTTAGTTATTATTGTTTAATATGTTTACTTGATAAACAAAATTTGGTGGATCTTAAAACTTCGATTTTTATGTACAAATTCATCAATTTCAAAAATATATTTCGGGATCTGTTACTGACACCCTTCAAATATATTTGACTGAATTACTGACACCCCAATTACTGCCAGCTAACCTAATACTGTTTATCTCATTTTAAGGCTATATCGTCTCACGTACATGAGCAACTACTGCTATGACAGTAATACCAAAATGCTTGAAACGCTTGCACCAATCACTGTCACCCAAAAATAAGTAAAACATTATATTTTGTTATGTTAATAGATTAAATAGGGTGAAAGCACTAGTAGTCCGCCACTTTCTAGTAGTCGACCACTTTTATTGTTTAGCTTAAAGAAAATGAGTACTGAAATAAAGCATTTATTAAATGACAATTTTATATTATATTTTGAATTTCTAACTTTAAAATACGACAAAAAGCGCTTTTCATAGGTAAAAAAAATAAATGCTTTTCACTCTCCTAATATCCGCTTAAAATTTTGGATCGTTTTATCCAAAGTATCGAAAAAAAAATTAAATGCTTTTCTTGTATCGTATAAATAACAGTTTCAATTTTATGCTAAATTTTTTTATGCATCATGTCACAAGATTTATTCGTTATTTTACGTAAAACAGCTGAGGGTGACAGTAATCGTGTAGGTGGCAGTAATTAGGTCCTTTACCCTAGATAGTTTTTATTTTATAAAGGAAAAATGAGGGCTTATTTCTACAAGAATCGATCATTTCACTTTAACATCCACCATTTTGTCCCAGATTAATATTTTATAAAAAAAAAAAACGATTAAAGACTAGATAAACTATTGTACTAACTAAATAGGAACAAACTTCTTCCTTTTTTATTTCAGATAGCCCAGTTCCGAATAATGTCCGTTACCGCCAAACGTATTTCTAAAAAGAGCTTGCGGGAAATCGGTTGTAATTTTGCAATAACTAATTACTTTCATACCAAAACATAATATAATAACCTGTTAAAGCGTCCCTCAACTGAATACAAAAACTTTTGCATTAACATATGCGTGTACTTTCTCAAATAAATTCCCACAGAATCGTTCTTTCCTAGCTCTTGACTGCGTGTAACCCCTTAAAATGTGTATCAAACCAAGACAGCCAAAAAGATACCAAAAAATTCTTTATATCTGCCCTCCACAATTGATACCTAAAATAACTCCAGCCTCGTTTTCACAAGAAGAATAAATCTCAGAGCCTCTTCTCGAAACTTCAGTTAGAACCGTCGAATAATCGGCCACCGAAGCTCGTCAACCGAAAAAGTGAATAGGGGGGCGATCGTTTTAAGCGCCTCGTGACCGATTTTTCGAGTTCTCAAAACTAACCCGCGCCGGAGCGGCTGGTGCAGCCGTTTCTCCGGCTGGCAGCTCGCGAAAGTAAATCCAGGACAAGTACCTGCCTCGCGGCACGGTGGAAGTATCAAAAATAAATTACAACCGTCGGCGAGACGATTTTTCGCTTGCGCTGTGGGGGCGGGGGGGGGGGGGGGGGGATTGGTCTGATACGGGGCGATAAAACGAAAAGTAGACGGCAGTTCTCGTGCGGGTGGTTTTTAATGTTTCAAGCGCTTATGAATAAGGGATGAACGCGGGGGTACGTGTCGCGGCCGACGATGGTCGATGGTAGTTTTTCAGGGACGCTTCCATAGCGGAAGTCGAACCACGGCCTCGCTGTAAGGCGCAACAAAAGCTCAAGTTTACAACAACAAGTTTCCCTATTTACGACCCCGTGGAAAAGCTTTCGTCACTGCGTTACAACAACGCGACACGAAACTTCTTGGCGTCTCGGTTCTTCTTCTGTCTGCGTGGCTCCAGCTTTTATCGCGGGCATCGGCGAAGTTGATCGCATAGTGGCGTGCTTTGTGTTTTTAAAACGTCACGATTGGCACTTTGGTATTTGCAAAGTGTTTATGATGTGTGAGGATGGTTGTGAAATGGTGGGAAATGTGTCAAATTTCTGGGAAGGATTGAAGTAACAGCAATGGAACTACGAATCGATAATTGGTATGGATTACTTCTTTTTTGTGGAGTTGAAATATTTACGCGTATGATATCTATTGATGAATTTTGTTGAAAGTGTGTGGACGGTGGACTGTTTTGTGGTGGATATTGAAAACTGGTTCATGAAAGCAACTTTTGCTGGGGATAGGTTTAACATTATTATTATTATTATTATTAAATTCAACCATTACAATTACAAATATAATATTAATGGTGAATAGGCGAGGTTCAGCATAACTGTTGCTCTACAGCCTAGCCTAAAATGTGTCAGAACGATTTGGATGTTACTTACAGTACAGATGAGTGGATTAAAATTCTTAGGTACTCGAGATTGAAGATAAAAATGCATGTATTTATCTCACTAATTGTAAGAAGTTTGTAATGAAAATGAATGGCGAGTGAACTGTGCTGGACTGGTCAGGGTGTCAGCTTGCCCGATGGCAAGTGGGCCCCCTTAAACTTCAGACAATATGTTAAAAATGTTAATGTAAATTCAAACGATTCCTCTGAATATAGTGGACTGCATGAAATATGGTTTTGAACTATCTGTGAAGGTAGTTCCTGAATAATCTATTAAATACAAGAATTCTTTCAAGTTTCGTTCAAAACTAATTTCGAATACAAGAAATCCTTGTACAAAGTTTAAAATCGATTTACCACTTAGTTATCGAGAAATTGTTAATTAAAGTTTATGCGTTTTAACACAGTGGCATATGGCAGAGTCGAAAGGAACAGGGTTATAGTTTCAGTTTTTCTTCTGAAACAGGAAAACTATATTCAACAAGTGTACCAAAATTGGCACGAAAGTACATCGAAATGTCACGAAATGAGTTTATTAATTTCTGCGAAACTGGCCACATGGTTTCTTCGTAAATGCCCATAAAAAATAGGTTTACGTGCAGATTTTTTAGAAAGTACGTAGACCAGTCACCTTGGCAACGTCGCACAATCGAATGTTTAGACATTTAAATAGCGAACGACGATTCAAATTCATATGAACATTTTTCTGATATTTTGGTTATAAAAGACGCCCCGACGTTGTCAGATCTGCTGCTCCAATTCACTACGCTAACCAATTTAATATTCTATTTTCATACTACAATTATTTATATTAACAATGAACATTTTAAAATATATATACATGATGTTAAAAATTATTATTATTATTTTTATAGTATCATACTACTTTATATTTATCGTTTACTAGCTGTACCCGGCCACGCGTTGTTGCGGCTCAGTCTGGTGCGCTGTTTTTAAAAAAAAACATGTTTTTACCTGTCACAGGTTTGACATCTATATAATATATGTATATAAAAACACGCGCGTATTCGAATGCAACGTTATGTGAAAATTTCAAAGCAATCGATGAAGAACTTTCGGAGATTTAAGATTTTTAACAAACGAACATTTACATTATTATTTATATAGATTACTCAACTCTAATTTGACTAACATAGTTGGTTAGGAACCACCTTAAAGTCCACAATATTCAGTACCATCATTTAAAAATATCCGCCATTTATTTCAAATTAATTTTTTTTTAAATTCAATTATAACAATCTGTATTTACATTTAGTATCTACTGTATACTGGCAGTAATATGTATTGTACAATATATGTACACTGTAATTACGAAAAAATCTACATTTATTTTACAAAAATTTTAATTGTACTTCTCGCCACTTATATATTTTTTTAAAATTGTATTCATTTCATATAAAAATTAAATGATAGCCTTATAATTGTGGGTGGACCCCTTTTGTCACCTGGCAACCAATATTTTTAGATCCAGTCCGCCACTGCGAATGAATAATGTTGAAGACATACGATGCACTTTTTACAAATATTTGTTACTTTTACCTCAATTAATGTTAATACTGAAAAATTTGAGAAATTCCAGTCCTATACATATATTTGGCCCAGAAAGCTATAAAAGTTTCACACCGAGGGGTGGTCTTTTGATGCAATAAATAGCTGCACCAATGTAAATATGATTTAAGCAGAATTTATGCACCATCCCAATGCGCAACTGGACGCAGAACCCATCGCACGAAATTGTTGAGAGTTCCGGTGCTGGAGGGTTAGGCCGTCGGCATATTATTCAAGCGAAATCCCCCGATTTATTGGCTCGAGCGGATCCACGACCTACGCAGCCTCCGCTGCGCCAGCGACAACTACCTTAATTAAGTTTACCTTCGTTAAAGCCCCGATTCACTGTTCGCCTTGTACATCCGCCGCCTGCAGCGATGTTCACCCTCCGTTTTCCCCGATTTGCATCCCACTTCATAGAAAGTCGGTCTGGGATAATTCGTTTTGCGACGTCGATTGTGCGACTCCTAGTGAGTCAGGCAATGACTGACCTTCCTAATTATGAATGTTGATTACCGCAATTTTTAAATGATATCTCGTCGTATCCCTTGGGTTTAGAAAAGGCTTGGAAATTAGAATATTCTGGTGATTTAAATGATATAAATTGTTTAGTATGCTATTTAGTATAGATATTTCTGATTGCGGAAGCTATTAAGTAACCACTGCAAGAGGAAGTTTGGTAGTTTGATAGATAAGTGTATAAGTACCTCTTCTATTTGCCTCCTCGAAAGGCTATGCATGTTTAGGTAAATTTTTTATAAATAGTGTAGTTGTTACAGAGAATGTATGAAATTTAATTCATTCATATTAGTGAGTTGGAGAAACTTCCATTCTTATTTTTATTGGAAGAAGTTAGTTCACTCTACTGCAGACCCCACGGGAGATAATCTTATTCTTAGAAATCATATTCCATTTGAAAAGGAAGTCGCTAATAGAATTCCTCGAAAATACTACGCAGCTCCATGCCATGCTGCTTGAATCTTGAACCAAATGTTTACCGATGATCTGACCAGAGATTACTGAAGTAGGCTTCTGATAAGAGATAAGGAGCCCGCTGAAGTAAACACAGTAGTTATCTCCAGATCTGTTTTTAACACTTTACAGACGGGTTGTTTTTTCGTTGTATTTCTAGGTTTCCGGGTATTTTTAAGAGATTTAAAAAATACGAAAAAAAATTTAAGACGCATAGAAATGAAAAACTAACGCAGCGTAATAAAAATTCAAGCACAAACGCAAATCTACGTGGCCCGCCCTAGGTTGTCACAATGGAAAACCGTAAATTTACGTGACCTATCCGTTAAGTGTTAAATTAACAATTCGCCCTGCTGCTATTAAGAGACGCTGCCTGCCAAGCACGATGATTCGAGGGAATTTCCCCCTGACAAAGCTACTTTCTATTATCAATTCCGTTCCCTTACAGTCACGCTTAGTAATTGGAGCGATGAATCACCCAATTTCCGAATCGCAGTTGTCAGACATCGCCCCGAATGCAAGCAATTATGCTGGCCTGTTATAACCCAGTTGCACCGTCTGACCACCTGTACACCTTTACTACTGGCGGCCTGACCACCGCAGAGCCTTGCGTGTCGAAGGCCGCCGGTGCTCGCCTTATTACAGGGTGTTTCTATGTACAACGGGGCGTTAATAAAAAATGGGGTACCTTTTCGTAAGGTCACGAAGCCACGGAACGCCAAACATCACCTTGAACGACTCCCTTGTTGCCCGTTTCACTGAAACCTCAGTCAGATATATGATACTCCTGTGACGTATTTTTGGGTGTTTATATGACGTCAGAAACAATGATTTTAAAGGGAATTTCTACTTATATAATTGTCTGTTATTCGCTGGTCTCTTTGAAATAAGTGATTAATCGAGGATATGAAATGGGGGAAAAAGTTTTCTATACACGTGGTGTCAAAAACGAACAGTTAAGGGACCGTCCTTAAATCGCGTAAGGGTAATTTTGGCGAATTCATACCTCCTCCCTTCCCCAGTATAGGAATTCGTAAGATTTGATATTCCAACCCCTCCTTATGTAATATTTTTTATATTTAATTTTTTCAGTTATGAAAATTCTTTTAAAGGTTTATATAATTCAATGATAGAAATTGTATTTATTGAAAATTAGGTTATAAAATATTATAGCAGACGCTACCTGACTCCCCCCCCCCCCCTGCCAGAAAGCCTTACGTAATTTAAGGACAACCCCTAATCTGTACCATTATATATAAGTGTTTGTGCCATTTATGTATGTATTATGTATGCTTGAAAGCGCAAAACTCAAAAACTACTGAACCGATTTTGATGAACCATGTAGTACCTATATACCAGAAGAATCTTTGTTTTACTGGGAGTGCTATAGGCTATAGAATAATTCCAAAATCCACATGCAGAGGGTGGGTGCTACACTTTTAAAATTAAATGTTAAATTAAAGGAGAACGGAAAGTCTAATTTCGAAGCGGTTTTCAGCATTGAGTTGAAATTACAATGTTAAAGGCAATGTTAAATGGAAATGTCAAGAACTCACCAGAAAAGGGCGCTTTATGAGTTTGATCATTTTAGATAAAGAAAACAGAAGGAAAAGCTGTAATACAGTAACTCGTCGTAACAAACCCGACGAACGGGCCTGGGTGGCGGGCATACGACGCGATGCGGATACTATTCCATGCGGCCGATGCCGCGAGTGAGAAAACCGAAGAGCGAGCGAGAGGGAACGAAACAGTTGACACGAAGTTGCCGTTTACTCTTTCGTTCTCTCACTCTCGACCGAAGGATTCCATGAAATGTTGGGGATAGTCACCGGGAGTATTACGCATGGTAAAAATGGGACAATAACAACGAATTACTGTAAATGCAAAAATTCAAAATTAACTGCAGTACTAAGCAATACCGTAGCGAAGCACGGTATTTTCTTAGTGACATATCTAGTCAGGGCAAAAACCGACCAACCCACATTAAAATTTTTTTTTCCAATTTTGTATGGTTAGTAGAGCCTATTGGAATACGTTATTGCTACTAATTCAATTTCGAAACAATGTGGGTTAGACCGTTGTTGCTCTGCCTGCCTCATATATTTCTTTAAAAATGAACACTACTTATATTAGATGTTCAAAGTCACCGCTGTTTTCTTCTATGCAAAGATTAATGCGGCGTAACAATTATTGACGAACTCGCGGGAGTGTATTAACGTATTTTCACTTGCAGCTAACATTGCATTCCACAGTTCGTCACGATTTTCAAACTCACGGGAAGACGTAAACTGTTTGCTGTATTGCTCTACAAAAATATAAATCTGATGGTGACATACTCGGTGATACAGGTGGCTATTTTGTTGATAAATAAATATTAGGTTCGTGCACATGAAATTGCTATTTCGCGGAGGGATGTTTAAATAAAAATATTTCTTGCATTTTAATTATTTTATTTCCTTAGCAATTAATATTGTATCTCCATTATAAGCAAAGGAACTTTCACGCTTTCCACGATTGGCAATTTCGTATGCACCAACCCAATAAATCTACATTTTTCGATATCTCTGGTTACTTCTTCGAAAATTTATATCTCCTTAAATATCTGTATTTGACAACATGTTTATACAAAAAGAATTTCTTCCTTATACCTCCCTAATTACCGCCATTAATAAGACCGGGGAATAACCAAACACCCTCTATAATTGCGTAGTTTTATGGCTAATTTATTAGAGGAATCGTAGAGAGAACATACAATTTGTATTTTGGTTTTTTCAAATAGCTAGTGAGTAGGGAAAGCGACCTTTAGCGAGTCGCCTTTCAGAGTGAATAGATTTAGAAGGCCTTAAAAGAGTTCAGCGGGCTCAAGTCTCCGGAGTTTTGAGAAAGAGTATTCAGGGAGTTAAAGTACTTTATAACAGTCCTCGAAGTGTTAAGAGAGTCTAGAAAGAGATTTACGGCTTGTATTGTTCTTGCTATTATTTTCTTATCGCCTTTCTCTTCCTCCGCCCTCCAAATCCCTATTTGTAACGTGATCTAGAACCCTTTAAAAAAACATTACACGAAGCAATCTCTTGCAACATATCCTTTCCACCGACCATCTGTAATATTTATAACAAACCCAACGGCGATACAATGGAAGCTTCCAAGCCCAAGACGTGCCCTATTCACCGACCACTTCGCCCCAAGATCGTCATACCGCATTAGTCATCGGATGACCCAATAATGCTAATGTTAGCACACACCCAGTAGAACGAGGGCTCGAAGGGGTTCCGTCACGCGATGGTCAGCCGGAGCCTTCTCCCCGTGTCCGAGGGGCTCGGTCTCGATTAAAACAGGGGCTATCGAGCGGCCTACGTCGCCTTTGCACACAAGTTCGCCGGGTCCGCAGCGCGCTAGAAACGCGGAAACGGATCTTTCTTCGGGGGGCTTCGAGGTCGGCCCAATTTGCGTGTGCCAAATGTTTCGGTAATCCTCCGTTAAGCCCACCCTCCGCATCGACCGTTTTTTTTTCCCCGTGGCAGCGATCGTTTCGGGGGTGAACAACCCTTATCAAAGCCATCGGCGAATGGGCCGTCGTGGGACAAGCAAGGAGAACGTGGATTGTGCTCTTCGTGGGTATGTTTTGTGGGGGTCATTTTGTTAATAGTGAATTTCTGTGGGGTTACGTGGGATTGAAGAGGGTTTGCTGCAGTGCAGGGTGAAGGATGAGCTGGAATTTTGGGGGGTTATGTTAGGTGGTGTGTAGGGGAGAGGTGCTGTAAAACGGACAGCTTTTAAATGCGACAAATCATAGGGGAAAGGTGGGATAGTTGATCATCGGGGATACGTGATCACGTCAGTTTTTTAAATTAATATATTAGCAATTTGTTCCTGCTGTCACGTTATCGTGGCAATGTTTGCATTATCGCAACACTTCATGTTGCAGTTTTCTTTCGGGAGCATAGAATATTGTAGTTAGTAGCTTCGATCTTATTTGCAGCCAAAAAGTAAATATTTCTGTCACCTTGGTCTTCCTCCTTTTCGATTGAATGTTGCATTTTCAACGATTTAAAATATATTAAGTAAAAACAGCCATTTCTGGTCTATTAATGCTATTTATTGATTGATCTAAATATTTAAGGAAAGTTTAGTTTTCCACCTTTTTCAAATCGAGTGCATTGAGGGATACTTGATCAGTATGTGAGGTGGGATACTTGGGATACTTGAACAGGTGGAAAAAAAAACAGAAAAAACCATAGAACGGCTAATGAAATAGAAAAATACGGCAAAGAAAGTCAGAAGGAAAATCTTTTCTTCATCATCATCTGAATTAGATGATATCTAACAATAAGTGAAATGTCTTTTAAGAATGCATTTATGTTGTTTTATGTCATAGAGTTTTATGTCATTCTTCGGTTTTATTTTTTCAGTAATTCTTTCAAGTTAGTTATAGTTTACTTTCCATGATAATAAATAATTCCTAGATAATAAATATTTTTTAGAAAATTAATGTGTTATTTAATTACTGTTAAGAAATAATTCTAAAAATAATGAGTGTCGAGTTTGTAAAGGAAACTTTGCTACCAAAGAAACTGGACCAATGAGTCGTGCAGAATAAAGGGTGTATTCAATTTTTTTGTTCTATGTGCCATTAATGGTATTTTGACAATTGATCTCATTTTTGTTCTGATTGTGTTTATTTTCATTAACGTGTCCCTTTCATGACGGCTAACGTTCTATTTAAGACTACTTAGTCGTGAAAGGGACATTTTAAACTTATTTGAAAATCGAAGATTTTGATATTTTCTGTTATTATTAATGAGTTTGTAATATATTTTCATTGAAGGCGAATAAACATACTTCCTATTGATGGACTTGTGCTTTAAATATCTATCATGATATTATCAGAAATGGACGCTAAATAAAATTGTTCTTTTTATAGCACCTCTCCCCTATATTTTTGTGGATCTTGGAAGTTTTATGAATTCTTTGTATGTTGTTGGCTAGTATGATTTGGTAAGTTGTTAAGGTCGGCATATGATTGGCAGTTTTTGCTTCAAATGTGAATTTTTTTATGAATAAGATTTTGACTAAATACCTAGTACAGATTCTCTAGTGAGTATTGACTAAATAGCAGAGATCTTTCTTATGAATGTAGTTTTTGGATATTATGGTACAATTACTGGCAGGAAATTGTGTCATTTTTATGTTTTGTATGAAGTGTAAAAGTGGTATAAGCAAGTCATGTAGATTCCTTGATGTTTATAACAGTGTTTGCTACTATTCTTGAAAATAAGTGATGAAAACCGTTATTATCCTTATAAAAACTGAATTAACTATACTGGAAAATTATCCTACTTGCTGATTATGAATTTTAAACGTAAGGTAAATAAAAACAAATCACTATATAATTTTAAAACCAAGTGGCATTTAAAATAAATAGGGTGTTCCAACAGAGTGCATCACGTGTCTCATAAGAAACTCCACTCTCTAAGATATGCAAACAGGCTTTCAGAATTTTACTGTTGTCCCTCCACTCTCCAAGAAGCTTCCATGCAACATGCCGTGCATCCACAGCCTTAAAAAATTCATCCCAACCCCACCCATTTCGCCAAAACACTCAGTAGCTTTGAAACCCCCAATACCACCATCTCTAAAATCTGGCAATCGCTAGTCTACAAAAGTTACATGCAATTTAATCAACTTCATATACAGGAGTCTCTGAACCGCCCTCCCCCCTCCGGAAGTTTCTCGAGCCTCCCCAGCCCCCACCATTACGCTGGCATTATTTTCCCCAAACTTTTCTATCGCCAGTCTAATCGTCGTCCCTCCACCTACCACGATTATGCAAATGGCCCCCTTCCTTGTTGTTTGTCCCGATTCAAAATGCCGGTGGGGGGCTGCACGGTGCCCCACAGTCGGCCAACAATTCTGCCAGAGTCGAAGGGACGCCTCTTGGCACGCGCACACGTGGCACGATCGAAAAAGTTTTATCGCGGCCAGGAAACGGGAGGTTCGGCGAATCGCTGTCTCGCGGCCAGGTTTACAAACTTTCCGAGGGGGGCATCGATTTCCCTGCACGCCCCCCCTAGTTTATCCCGACGCGAAATCACTTCTCGGGGGAACAACCCCACTCGCACAACGAGCGTTTTCGTCGTTCGAATAGGTGTAAGGAATCTTGTGAAGATACAACATACGGAGATCGATTTTAACGGCCCGACGACGGTTCCTGGGTTTAAATTGACCCGTATTCTCAATTTTTTTTATTTATATTTTTTGTTCATATTGAAAAAACGAGCACAGGAGTCCAAAATGTAAATTGCTGTGAGGAAAGGATCGCGTTCTTAAGTGATGGAAACAGAAATACTACACTGGGTAAAGGTTGACCTGTGATCTTAATTTTTTCATTTGTGTTATGAAACGTTCTCTGGAGTTCGAAATGTCAACTGTTCTAAAAAGGAATCACGTTCCTAGGCGATGGAAAAGGAAATACTAAACGTCGTCTTGGTTGCCAGAAGCGTCGACCTTTCGTGGATTAACCCGTTTAAATAATTAATTGTTTGAGAGAGGTGTGAAGGAACTTGATTTTTTGGTTACTTTTGTGTAATTCGAGGGAAGGGATTGAATATGTGTGATGGGTGGTGCTTTCGCCTTTTTAGTATTTGGAGTCCTTTTGGATGAGACACTCTTGTGGTATGTGGTAAATATTTAGTTTATAGAGGCAATGTTGGTTTAACCCCTTAACCTTTTCGGCCCTCTTGGGACACATATATTCCAGTGAATGTTTCTGATCATCTGTGGAACAATACGTGCCACATATGTGCGTGGTTTTATTATTTTTTAGTTCATCTCTCTATATACTACTATCTTTGATTGGCAATCATAAGAGTAAGCAACGTAGTGACGTGCTGGATTTTATTTTGGCAAGGTGTCTGGCTGCAAAGTCGCAATTTTATAGAAATCTCGTTTTTTACACGCGTAATTGAACAATTTTCTGAAATTTTTTATCGTAGCCTTTCAGTTTATAGTATGATATAACTGTTTTGCTTAAAAGTGTTTACATTATTATGTCTTTACTTATCTTACTGAGCATAGAGAAGTGCATTTTATTAGTGCAGGTTTATAAACATTTATGTATCATACTAAAATAGAAACATAAAAAAGATTGTGATTTTTTAACCTTTTTCTAAAATTTAGTGTGTCGTTAAGGGGTTACAGAATGTGGAAAATATATTGAGAATACTAGTTGCGAACCACAAAAATGTCTCGTATGAGAAAGTCCTAATTATTCTAAATTTTTCAATGTCCAATGTGTTTCTATAAAAAAAAACCTTGCATCAAAGAAATTTGCTATCTTTGCTCCAAAACAAAAAAAAAATGAATTTTATAATCTGCTAAATGTTCCCATTTTCTCCTCTGACTTACTGATAAGCAGTTTAATGGCCAAATTAAGAATCCATTAATTCCACATTGTCAGTTAAGTTCCTGACACCTCCTCAAACACAAATTCCCCCAAGTATTTTGCTATTTAAATCTACCATATCTGCAAGTTCCAAACAAAACCCATAAAACTACCTGAATCAAAAAGTCTGTCAAGGAAAACGAGCATGTGAATCCCGAATCTGAAAAAATGGCGAGGGAATCACGTGCCTGTCATAAACCAGCCGGACGTCCTCAGTCTTAACAATTACTACCAGACATCGTCGCAACTAGTTATTGGGTTCCTTTCTGGAACCGCCTGGAACGGTACTCCTGTTAAGTTATGAAGCCGTAATGACTTGCTGTTCGGCCGTTACCGCGAGCTAAACGTTCCAGTTTTTCCCCGGGCCGGAAAAGCCGATGGAAACTGATTACTCGCGGAGAAAATGCGACGGGAAATCAATAGCGGGCCGATGCGTATAACGCGACCCAGTCGTTCCCAACGACTTCCAGTCATTTGAAGTTGGGACAGGGTCGCGGTGCTACGTGATATTCAGGACAGGAGGAAATCGTTTTCATTTCCACCGACCGGACCTACGTATTTCCTTCGTGGCCAGCTTCTACGCCGATTTCCCGCTTAAATGTGCAGATAAAGCCCAGTCGACTCTCTCCTATCAGCGTCAGCTATCTAAAAGCTCCAGATCACGCAAACGTGGCATCAATTTTGTAATTCTTGAACAGTAATTTGATTAATCAACGATGATTAAGGAAGCATCGTTTATGGAACAGTAGGAAATTATAGGTTACTGTTTGTAGAAATTGAATATTGAAATTCATATGAAAACCTTGAGATCAAGGTAGATCTATAGAAAATTTTTGGAAATTGTTAAGTACTGGGAAGGAATGTAGTTTAAGGACGTTTAGGATAGATACGTATTTTGGTTTATGACTAAACACTTATAGATGATGAACTTAAAAATTTTGTTCTTTAAATAAAATTAAGCTGTGGATGAACCTATTAGAATAATGAAAAGTACTTTGTTAAAAAAATGATAGGACTTGAAACTAAAAGATACCGATTCTTATGATAATCTTATGATATTATATAATTTAATAATATCGTTAAACTTATAGGGTCATCTACAGGAGAATTTAATTTTCTATATCTATGCACTGGGAGAAGTCGATTGGTCAAATATTTTTTTAGTTATGCTGCACGCCAATTTATATATATAGCTTTGACTTGACGCCGCGGCCGCTGGGAACTGCTATCATAAATCGACATATGTTGACTAGTTTTTGTTCTGGATTTTTTTTTTACTTTTTTAAATATGTACGAAGTCATTCTGAAAGTTTCATCAAGTTAGAATAAATAAGTTCTTCGAAAAAATTTCCACAAATCAGGTTTTATTTTAGTCACTTGGTATTTAAATTCTGGAATGAATTTGGAGAATATAAAAATTACTGTGGTGATGATAAATAATAGTAGGATGAGTAAAGATTTAAGCAAATGATTATGAACGTAATTACGTGCATATAATAATAGTGCCTATTGTAGTCATAGTGTCGAAAAGTATTTCCCACTTATTTATCTGGAATTATAAAATTGCAAATAAAGTAGAAATTTCCATATGTTAGATAAATTCGATTCCATTATCCGTACGTATTGTCCAATGCGTCTACTATTATTGTCTCCATACCTCGATGTCTCGTACATTTTCTTCCCCGAGGAAGGCGCCTGGATTCAATACCTAGAATGCTTTTCGCGGCGATGGGGTTGTAAATCAGCCCTCTGTGCGTCTACACTTGCAACTTTTTCGATACCAATGTCCCAAGAGCCTATAAATTGATTAAAGTCGTCGAGGAATATCCAGGATTATTGATATAATGTTATTGTACCTCGTGAGAACTCCTGGGAATTTATTATCAAAGATGTATGGATTTCCTAACGTGATAACTGAGGAACTCGAGGGAACAGTGACAGTAGTAACTCTGTTTTAATATATCGACGAATCGTAACTGAATACATAAAGAAGTGAATGTAATTGCGAGAGATCACTCTAAATCCTGTTCTGTAGTAATGTCTTGCTGGTCAAATTTTGGGATATTTACTCTTTGTTATTACTAATTTAAAACTTACTTTGTCAAACGTAACCAAATTGATTATTTAACGTATTTTAAAGACGACCTAGGCTACATTATAAGTATTTTTCTAATTGTAAGACAAACTTCAAGAGCACTGAAAATTTTGGTTTGCTAAATTACCTTTTGTATCATCAAATATTCTATTACACTACATTTAATACCACAATAGAATCTTGATAATCAAAGGAAAATATGGCTAAAAAATCGTGCACCTGCTAATTTAATCAATCAAATTCATGACACATAATAATTAATAACATAATACTAACACTTGAAATCCCACTTCCAATTTCAATATTTTGTTGCTACTTAGACAATCATTTTTACCATTTTTCAACAAAATGGATATATAAATTTCGATGCAAATATTAAACTGTCACTATATGACCATCAATTTTAGTCCTCAATTCGAAATGACTAAAAATTTCTGTTTACAATCCAATATCACCGACCTGACACTATCACTCACCCATCTAATACTTAACTTTACATTTCATTTTTCCCTGTTACAGGAACAAACCGAAATCGTTCGCGTTCGATCACTGTTTCTACTCCCTGGACCCGGCCGTGGAGAATTTCGCGAGCCAGGAGGTGGTGTTCGACGCCCTGGGCCGCGACATTTTGGACAATGCGTTCCAGGGCTACAACGCATGCATCTTCGCCTACGGACAAACCGGTGAGTTCGACAAATCGCAGGAAAACGACGACTCTGACTATTTAAACGCCTCCTTCATCGATCAATTGCTGTTAATTCGCTATTAGAGCAAAGTGCCAAGAAAAAAGGGTAAAAAATTAAAATTTGGAATACTTAATTTATCAACTGAATTCATTCATAGTCTTAATAGACATAAAGCTGTGAGGTAAATAATTAAATGAAGTGAAGTAAATAATTTAAAGAGGGGGTGATTTTGCGTGAGAAAATGAATCGAAAATACAGAATAAAGTTTCCTCCCAGGAGACTTCGTTTTCAGGATAATCGATTTTTAATATATACTTATTATTTCCTCTTGTGAATAACACCTACAATAATTAGTATTGGCTGATCCCTTCTTTAATTATAACAACAAAGTTCATTTCTCAATCATTCGGAGCCCAATTTTTGGTAAACAAAAAATGGAAAATTTTAAGAAGAATCACGAAGCCTTTGGCACAATGAAAAAATACGGTGATTAATGATAAATCATGACTAACGAGATGTAGCATAAGGAATTTCATAGAGAATCATGTAGTTAGCTTGAGTGTGATGGAAGCTTCCACGTGAATTTATGCGTCGTCGTTAGGAGTCAGCAGACTTCCGCGATTTTTCCAGCGACCTAATATTGCAGCCTTGATTTCACGACCTTTCGGGTTAGCCACACCCACGCGCCTCGCAGCTGATTAAGCTCCCTTCACGCGTAACGTTTCCGCGTACTTCTATCAGAGTCTCGTTTCAATTTGCATTGTAGCAGCGTGTCGGATTACGGATTTGTCACTTCTGTACTGGCCATTGTGCGGTTTTTAAGTCTCCCTTTCCGACGGGATTAACATCACCGAGCAGGAGCCTGGCTGTATCTGGCCCATTTCCATTACAATGTAACCGTAGTAATTTCAACGTGATTTTAACGTTCCACCTTCTTTGGACAGAAGAATGGAATTATTATGCATAGTTTTCACTATCGAAGTTTCTCTCGTGAAAAGAGGAATTAGAGGTTTCTATAATATTTGCTTTTGTCTGCTTGAAGCAGTGTTGCGGTATGATTAAGGGACAGAGAAGCAGCGAAGACAGAGGGTAGAATGGCGACTTTGAAGTGTAAGAGCAAAGGATAAGGGAAACAAGGACGATCAAGTGTCGGGGAAAATAATGGAGGATGCTGTGATGAGAGGAATTTATGTAACGTCGTGAACCGTAACTTAATGGGGCAAGTTAATTGAGACGGGGTGTTGTGAAGTATGAAGGTCGAGGGTTAATTGTCGTTGGAAAAGTAGCAGTGGTATTTCAGGGGTAAGGAAAAATAGTAAAATCTGTGATAAGGGGAATTTGTGTTATGTGAAGGGTATTAGTTTTAGGTTTTAATTTTGTGAAAGTAATTCACTTGGAAAGGGTTGTGTTTTTAAAGAATTAAAAAGGGGGATAGGTCTAAATGTATTCAAACTTTGAAAAATAACTCCATATAAATAATAGAATACTGAGTTCAAAAACGAAGAAAATTTGCACCAAAATTCACATAAAACAATTTTAACACAATGGGCCTGATGAATAAAAACTAAGCAATTCCTCATTAGCAAAATCAATTGCTTAAAAAACAGTGCTGGCTTTGCTAGACCGTATAAGTAAATGGTATAGCTATGACTGCCGGTAACTTTCTCACTCTCTCTCGGGCTAAAAACAATTCATTGTTTAGAGTGTCGTGGAATGGGCAAAAGCACTTATTTGCCTGGGATAATCATCTCGGACAGTAGTGGTATTAGTGACAGAGGGGACTCTGATAAGCAGTTGATTTTTATACAAAAGTTGAAAGAACACAAAGTACTTTTTAATAAATCCCAAATACCTCAAATAAAATAAAAAAAAGAAAACAAATTGCTTTACAAACCGTTATAGAGCATTGTGGAAAAAGTGTTTAATATTTTCGGTAACAAAAAATCGAGTTGCCAAAAAATTAGTAACTTGAAAGCAGAAGTGAAAAAAACGGCTGCATTTAATTATCGTTTAAAGAACTTCATGTACCATTTATTCATACGCTTTCTCTGTAATACATACCGGTGAAGTAATTGGTTCTTTAAGCAAATATTAGCATGGGGTACAGCAGTCTTAAAAATTCTTAAGCAATTGCTTCTTTTATTCATTCGATTGTAAGCAATTCCTTAAAAAATGAAGAAAAAGCGATTCCTTTAAGCGATTCCTTGGCAGTTTAGGAATTCATACAAGATATAGGAATTTCTTGTGTTTTTATTCATATGAATTTAAGCAATTTCTAGTAAAATATTAAGAAAAAGCAATTGCTTACACTTTATTCATTAGGCCCTTTAAGTGGTGTGTCTTTTGGAGCAAAGTTGCGCTCATTACGGATCTCTTCCAAATTTCCCAACTATTCATTAGACAGAATAGAAATCTTTGCAGAATAGAAATCTTTTATCAGTGACAAATACAAAATGAAACTGAATTCTGTAGCTTATGGAAAATGATAGATCGAAATTGCTCTTAAAGGAAATAAGAATATTAAAAATAGTTTGTCCCTCTCGATATTATAGTGGTGTATAAATTCCATTATTTCTCGATTTTCACAAAAACCACGAATGTCTCGTAACAATAACGTTCACTTTATTTCAACACCGCGGTATTAATAACTATACACATATATATGATGAAAAAGTGAAACCTGTTGGAGAGTGCAATACCTGTATACCTACCTGAAAAGCTTCCATAATGCAAGAATTCACCCAATTTCCTTACAACATGTAAAAATCACTAATAAGCTAACGATGTTTCGTTAGAAATTAAAATATCTTAATTTTCGACGAAGCCCGTTGCTTCACGATTGCACAAAATTGTTCCTCACACATTCAACTGCCTCGAGCAGCAAAAATTTTACTGTTTACGCAACATTTTCTAAATCGATTTATGTCCGGGTTTCGAGACAAATACCCTACCCCACTGTTACCGGGCACGTATGTGCAATTTGCTTCGGCGCAATTTTTAAGTGAACCAGTTTGATCGATTTAATTGAAATGTGTAAACATTCGCATTTCAATTTTGTCAAATCAACCAAAGTGAACCGCGTAAATTCGCCTAGTAGCAACGCAAGGATTAGAAAAGCGTTGCCCTCCCGAGCCAATCCGTCTCCCCCTTGCACGCCCCCCTCGACGTTCGCTCGCCCTGATAAGAGAGGAGCGTTGTTCCACCCCCCAAGCGCAATAGTTGTCCGCTCGGATGTAGCCGGGCGCCGCGTGTAACGCAATTAAGAGAGGTCAGCGCCGATAAACGTCCACGGTTGATCTTACACGAGACATTGACCCAACCGTCAGGCCGACGACGGGCGTTGTTCGCACGCCGGACAAACGAGCCGAGCGCGCGCGCGCGCCCCCTGCCAGGGTGGCGGTTTCACGGGGCAGCGGGGAGGAAAAAACAAGAATCAGATTATGCACTTCTATTGGCTCCTCGCGTCTTTCACTTAGCTGCGCGCTTGCAGTCCGCGAATCGGATTTAACCTTTCGTTTCCCGTCATCCTCTCAGACGATTACGCTGGAAGACAGCTCGCGCGTCTTAGGAGCTCGCAGATGAGAACGCAAAGCCTGGTAATGGGGGAGATGGTAGCGTTGATCGGGGATTGAGGTTCGAGGATGTATTGTGTTTTGGGTGAATTGTTTAAGGGAGGATGTGGGAAGAGGGGTGGATTGTAGGGGGGTGGGTGGGTTTATGGTCTAAAGGGGGAGGGGGATGTACATACAAAGCAATCGAAAATGCTAAAGATTGTTTGCTAGGAAATCAGTTTCCTTAATTTCATGGAATATATGGTAAATACTACTTAGGATTCATTAATCTAATAGGACAAGTATGGCGAACCTATGGCACGCGAGCTAAAGGTGGCACGCAAGCAAATTTTGATAGCACGTCAATGATTTACAGGCGATACCATTAATATTTGTATATTATCGTATATTTTTTTTCTCTTTCTATTATTATTGTACTTTGTCATTCTTTTTCGGGTTAGACTTAAATGCAACAAATTGCCGAGTCTCGTCCATTACTTCTCTTCGTGTTTTTCGGGATTGTAATGAAAACTTATTATTATTATTATTATTATAACATTATTATAAACTAAAATAATTATTATATGGTTAGATTACTAAAATATTTTTGGCCAGCTTCTACTATACGACAATATGTATGCCAAGCTATGAGTTATGAAACTCTGTTAGTTTTTAAATTTGCCTCAATAAAATTCTGCAATGATTAACTTTCTATTAATTTTTAGCCCATATTAAAAAACTACCCGGCACGTCACCAATTCGATAAATATTAGTTATAAATTTTTGGCACGCGCAGATAAAAAGGTTCGCCACCACTGATCTAGAATCTGCAATTATAATTGGTAGTTTTCATAGTAGTAGTGCACATTCCACTGTCGGAGAGCAATTTTAGTAATCCCACTGACTAACAGACGACTTGCAACCCACTATCATTCATTGCACCTCGAACCCAAGAAAAAATAAAACCAACCCGGTGAATCCAACCTCCCCAAAAACTAAACCTTCATAATCTCTACTCCATGTAAAGAAGAACCTCCATTCCGCCTGATTCCCTCCAATTTAATTCACCTGACCCAGCACAACAGAAAAGAAACCGTAGAGAGGGTGAACGGTACGGTTTCCTCGAGAAATTAAAGAAAAACCCCACAATCCCATAATAACGAAACAACCCCATCTCGACTAACCTCACTGCGGTAAGGAACCATTACGGAATTTCCACGTGGGTAGTTTTTCGCCAGCATCGTTTACTCGAGCGTGGATTAATTTTCAAGGGTCTGGGAAGTCGTACACGATGATGGGGAGCGGAGACAACAAGGGCATAATACCTCGGCTGTGCGACAACCTATTCGACATGATAGCGAAGCAGCAGAGCTTCGAGCTCTCCTACAAGGTGGAGGTCTCGTACATGGAGATCTACAACGAGAAGGTGCACGACCTATTGGACCCGAAGCCTAACAAACAGTCGCTCAAAGTCAGGGAACACAATGTCCTGGGGCCGTACGTTGACGGGCTCAGTCGACTCGCCGTCACATCCTTCCAGGTAATTAGAAACTTCCCTTCGCCCCTTGCTTTCACATTCTCCAATCTTCAGCTCCAATTTGGTCCATCTGATGTAACATTAGTTTTGCTTTTGGTGTTCATTGTATCGTAGTGTTTTTATGGGGGGTAAGCTATCGTGGAAACTGAGCCATTTGATTGTCGTAACTCTAAGAAGGGAACATTCCGATTCGAGCTTGATGAAGCTTACGTAAATTTAATTTTTATAAAAATAGTTCACACGTAGTTTTGTTATTAGCTGGGGAATTTATCAGCTGCCACTTTTAGGGCTGTTTTCACCCCTTCAATTTGCACACAAGGACATGTTGGTTGATCAAAAATAATATGTGAAGGGTAAGGGGAAAAACAGGGGATGTCGCAAAACAGCTTTGTCGAGAAAATTAAGTTTTTATACTTACTTTAGTCCATCAGAAAATAAACAAGTTTCAATGAATTTAATTTTCTTCTTAAAAAATTTCTTGTTTTACATTGAGGACAGAAGCTTATGCCTAGGCAAAGAGTGGGGACATTCCGTATTTTTATCTCTTTATGATTCGACAGTTCTGTAGCCTCAGTTACCACCAACAAAATATTCTATAAATCGCCAAATCACGAAAAATGGACATTCCCAGCTTTTCCTCTTACCCTTCATGTGTCATGATTTTGTAAGGACTATATTTCGCGTAAGTTTCATCAAAATTGGCGATTGTCACTTTCAAGATCAATTGTAACATAAATATACCTTATATTTCTAAAAAAAAATTTAGTATAAAAATCAGTCACTGGTCTCCTTTGAATCAGCTTTGTGTGATATTCGAAAACCCTGCCCAAATGGATTAGAGTTTGAACTATTCAGAGGAATCAGCTGAATAACAATGAAAAGATAAATAATAATCTAAGGTGGAATCTTGACTGAACATTCAACTTGTATATAGTAAAAATGTTCAAATCATTGAATATCCTAATAACCATTGAATTCACTTGAATAGACACTTAAATCTGAGCAAATCACATGTTAATATTCAACATGTCAGTATATGAAGGATGTCAAAACCAAATTGACTCAACAAATTTCTAACAGACAGTTCCCAGAATATCTAAGGACAAAAGGATTGCCCTAGTCCTTGTGTAACTAGAGCCTAGACTACAAAGTGGAACACGAACACAATGAATAATAGGTTTGGAAAATAACTCTTGGGGCCAAACACTTTAATGAATCATGACCAACAGAAGGCTAGCCGTCCAACATAGGTGATTCTCCAATTATTTCGAGCGGTGTATAATTCAAACGCTAATCCTTTACCCGGCTTTCATTGAAACTATCATTTATCAATCGTCAGCGACGTACAATGTCCTTGTGTGCTCTATACAGAGACGAATATACTTATCCTCCTTTATTTATCACTTGTTTTGACTGTTAACTGGCCGTGTTCCAATGCGAGGCTGTCGTGATCAATACCTGTCGTTGCGGTGCTTCATCAATTTAATTTCTATAACGATACGACTAACCACCATAGCTATTCAACATGAATAGTTTATACAAGGCAAACACAAGGATTGATATTCCATTTTTTTCTTCGATTTCCAAGCTTTCTATAGCTTTCGAAACAGGTGTTGGAAGAACCTGAACAGACAGCACACTATAATCCCATATATGCTTCGTAAAAATGATACAAAAGTCTCATACTGCAATTCTTATTTTTTTGTAATTTGCACCCTTCATGTTTCAGTTGATATTGGATGTTTTTTTTTTAAATTTTATATTATTTTATATCGTGCTTCCTGATTACTGCTGTGTAGAGACTTTAAAGGGGTTTGAGCTAGTTATCGTCCAGATTAGGAGTACCAACAATAGAGTTCTGCAATAGAGCTCGTGTTTGCAGTTTTGCAGTTAAAGTTAATACAAACGCCTAAGTAGGCATTCTATTCCACGGTTGGAAATTACAGAAGCACGTTGCTCGACTTAGCGTTTACGTTAATTAGGGGCAAGCAGGGACTTCGTGTATTCATATAATTGGATTCTGCCTAATTTTAGCATGTTCTCACACCTTCTGTTTTCACTGTACATTTATTTGTTCCCATTTTCTTGGAGAGGAGCTTGAAATAATACTTTTCAGTCACTATCGGTAAAATTGTCAATAGTATCTTATAGCTGATGCATCTGAACTGAAATAATACAGTGTCCCTTGGTATCAAAGGGATGGCATCAAAGTTACCTGTGATATCGATTAACTTCTTCATAGAACCAGACAGCTACTCGTTCTTATTTTACTATAGTTGTACATTCTCGTGAAGTTTTAATCAGAATTCTCCGTTGACAGGTTCACGATGGAAATCCATATTTTTGGTAGGATTAGAAAGAGTGATGAGAAAACTAGACTTTTTCATAATTTCAGCTCTTTTCGTTCTATTTTAATTTTGATACTGAATTTAGAAATTTATGTTTCTTTTGAATGGAAGTTACACTTACAATAAATATCGTGGGTCACCAGAGGCCCACGTGGCACGAAACTTGTTAATATGTAATCAAATGAAACTGTAATGCTTCACTTTCGGTCTATATCAATTCAAGAGATAAAGTCCGCCTGGTTTGGTTTTAGTAAACAGATTTTGCTTTTACGGTAACGAAGTAATTATTTTCATATGTACAGGGTGTATCTGAAATCTCGGTACGATCGAGAAAGGGGTGTGTCTTCGTGCAAAGTAAATTGGAAATGTAGAATCAACTTTTTTTAAATAAGCCTTCGTTTGCGAGAAAAATGATTTTTAAACTCCTTACACTTGGCTAATAATTAACAGAATACAGAAGCAGAAAGTGGGTCCTTGTCCAGAAGTCAGTCGAAATTGTAAAATAAATTTTTTTCGAACGTGGCTTAGTTTTCCAGAATTTCTAGTTTGGATATCCATCTTCGCAGCATTTGGAGTAGAAGAAATAATAGTATTTTTACATGAGGATTTATTTGCAGTTATACGACATTTTTCGATTCTGCTCATTTTTAATCAAGTGTGCAGATATCAGACGAATTTTTTAAATCGATTTAAATTTCATTCCACATTTCGGACTTACTTTTGCACGACGAATTACATCCTTTTTTATTGTACCAGGATTTCAGATACACCCTGTGCATTGAGTAACATTAACGGATTATCATAAACGTCGTTGACAATATTGCCGGTCAGCAAGCAATAAATTGAAACTTCGATCAAATCAGTCTCCTTTCGCATCAATTAATTCACCCGCATTAATAAAATTGTATCGTTTTATTTAATTTGTGTATACCAATTTTATCCACTGTTATGCACAGTTGGACTGGTAAACTTATTAGAGGATATTCTGAACGATTAATGATTGCGATTGCTACATAATACAATTATTTATGTATTGTTTTTATAATATTTGTTCTTTTCATTGTATTTCTCTTTTTTCTTTTCTGTGGTATTTGTTATTTTATTTTACCTTTCTCTATATTATATCTCTTCGTGGTATTAAAATGATCCAAGGGCTTGTCACATCGTTAATAAATAATAATAATTATTACTTATGAATCAGAAAATTGTCAGCGAGTACTTAATTTGGATTATGCCGAAACGGCATCCTCTGTTGTCAATTAAAAGGATGCTGTGTTTCAATTGACATGACAATTAATCCAACGATTAACAAGCTTAGCAAATTAACTGAACTGTCAGTATCACGATCGATCTAAATCAGACGACTTTTGCTGATCGTTCGACCGAGGCACAGAACATTAAACGGACGAAGGTAATGATACACGATCCTTTCAGAAAGTAAAATCAGGTCGTTTTACATACGGCGAAGGTAGCGGCTACTTCTTTTATGCAACAAACACGTTTCGCGCATACCAGTAACGCCTGATAAGTTTCAATTGGCTCCGTCAACTGCAAACTACTAACCTCTCATTCTTTCGCGTCTACTATATGCTTTTTTGGACAATTTGTGATCCAAACAATAAGAAGCACTTTTATTTCTACCTTTAAAGAAGAATTCTTAAATTTTTAATTACCTTGCTTTGTGGCTATATTAACATGTTGCGTATTTTGAGTCCTTAAAGTTGATACCCTATGTGTCGAAAAATTAATTGGCAATGTCTGTATTAATACTTCAGTCGCTTTTGTAAATTGTAAATTAATTTATTTGCTATCCTGTGCAAGCCTAGGCATTTATTTGTATTTAAAAGTTTAAAAACTTCAGGAATTTAAAAAATGCTACAGTGCTGGTATGAAACAGGAAGTCGATAAAGTCTTGAGTATAATGAATTCGATTTAGATTAAGATTTCTTAAATGATTCTTTTTTATTATCGTTATCAGTGATATTTAATTAAGGTATTAAATGGAAATGATTGCAGAATTATGAAATCTTTGGTCTGCTTTCATTCCTAAATTATGACGAGCCTCTGAGGTTGGGTGTGTAAGTCAGTTTTACTTTTTTCTAAGAAATTAATGTTGACAGCCACATTAATGCATAGAAGCAATTCAATTATCCAACTTCTTCGATGTAGAACACTCTCGTTCTCAGAAACTCGAATGAAGATACTACTATCTCATTATACAGTTTCTCCAGGTAGGTAATATGCTAACTACTAGGCAACGTCATTAACCCTTTTTGCTCCAACAGCCAGCACTGCAAGCAAGATCGTTGATTTTTTAATAATTCTCATTAATATGGAACGCTTTTCTTAAGAACCTCTGTATCATTCTTCAAACTATTAGGCTGGGTTCCCACATTTGTGACACACCACGCAAAACAAATCTAGCGTGGCGAAGCTTAGGAAGAAATCACTCTTCAAAGGTTTTCCAAGAAACCACACACGTGGGAGAGTGGTGAAAAAATTTTCATAAAAAAAATTTCCGTATCCTTCAATTCGATATTAAAACAAAATTGACGAACAGAAATTTATATGAAAATTTATGCTTTTTTTGTGGTAAACTAAGCAGATCCATTGCAAATTGTGAGGGTATTTTCATACGAATTTCATACTATACGTACTTATGAAGAAAAAAACCATTAGGCAAAAAAATGTTAATTCAAAGAATTATTTATACAATCGTCATGCGCTCCTTTTTTGTGCGGCGTGCAACAAAGCGGCTGTTCTATTTATCTAAAACAAAAAAAGAATGATAAAGATTTTTTTTTCGAAAATTGTGCAGGTAATGAACCTCGATTTGCAGGAAAAAATGCAAAATTGACAAACTGGCGGCAGTTTGAAGAAAAGTATCGTTCACAGAACCGAAGCGCCTGACAATTGCATAAATAGTTCCTTAAATTTCTTTGCAAACTAATGGTTTTTTCTTTTGCTTATACGCATAAAAAATACCCTTATAATTTGAAATGGATCCTCTGCTTATTTTCCGAGAAAAAAGACACTCAGAATATTTCATATGGATTTCCGCTCCTTGATTCGGGATCCCCTTTAACTTCCATCTCCCCACAATTGAATGCTCCAATCCAAACTTTGGTCAGTTTTTGAAGTTCTGTAAAGTGGGAACCCAGCTTTACGCTTCGCTAGAAGCGAAGGGTGCAGCGCAAAGTTTCTGCTTTCGAATATGAACCAGAGTAATCGATGATTTCGCAGGATATCGACAACCTGATGGCAGAGGGGAACAAGTCGAGGACGGTGGCGGCGACGAACATGAATTCCGAGAGCTCGCGATCGCACGCCGTGTTCTCTGTGATCCTTACGCAGACGTTGACGGACGCGAGGAGCGGCGTCAGCGGGGAGAAGGCCTCGAGGATGAGCTTAGTGGACTTAGCAGGGAGCGAAAGGGCTGTGAAAACTGGGGCAGTGGGCGATAGGCTTAAAGAAGGAAGCAATATAAACAAGTAACTTTGGCAGACGATATCTATGCAAATGTATTGACACGTTCATCGCCTGTGCCAATAAACGTCCATTCTGCCACCTCCACATACAGAAAATGGATAGAAATTTTAAGTCTAATAAATATTCCTATTTTGTTTCTAGGTGGCAGGATGGACATAGTGATGTCATAACTTTGGCAATTAAGTGGTGGTCATATATTAAACCCCACTTTAGGGCTCTATGCACCCTGCATTAGAAGTAGCAGCTGAATTAGAGTATCCATAAAAGTATTTTACTTATATAAGTAATGTTAAATTCAGAATTACACGTTATAATTTAGATTGATTTAAACCTTGATCAATATATTTCTAGTTAGTATCATCTACCAAAGAAATCTTAAAATAAATTTTGCTAGAAAAATGGAACAAGATAAGCATAATAGATTACAGTTTATAATAAAATCGCAGAGGTATTAGAAGAATGTTATAAATTTGTATAAATAAACTATTGACTTTGGGCGAATATTTTTTGCAGGATCTTTGGCACTTCCACGGATAATACTTTTTTAAATAAACTATGTATAATTTTTCACTAGACTGCACCCAAAACAAAAGTATATTAATCAAGGTTTATATTAATATAAATTAGAATTGCGAACTCTTACTTTGAAGTCGACTTAATATGCAAAATATGTTCCATATAGGGTGCACAGATACTTTTATGAGTAACCTTATGTATTCAACAGATTTTTTAATTAAAATTGCCCTCAATCTCGTGCACATGGATCAGCAGACTGTGAACGTGTTAATTAATGACAATAGCTCAATATTCTGCCAACCACTCGAGTGCTTCTCGATTCTCGAATGACTGAACGAGCAGAAGTTCCTTTTCACCTGAGGCCATGTTCGAGTTTTAAAGTTAAACTTTACTCAGAACAGCCTTACAGGAATTTATATTGAAGCATGCGATTCCAGGCGGATGTTACGACTTCTTTGCGATGTTCGCTATTAGTTGGCAAAGTGCTGCTAACGGAAATTATAGTGTTCTCTGAACAAGAAGAAAAGCTTGCATCGAGTGGTTGGCATGCCAGTGACCAGTGATCGATCACGAGATACAAGAGGGGCTAATATTTGCAGATCCCTAACGACGTTGGGTCTAGTCATTTCAAAGCTGGCGGATCAGAATTCCGGAAGTAATAAAAATAAGGACAAGTTCGTGCCGTACAGGGACTCTGTTCTGACGTGGCTGTTAAAGGTATTGTTCTATGTCGATTGCATGCGTGTGCGTTACTCGTAATAGCCTCTTAATTCCCTCAGAAGTGAGTCATTCTTATAATACTTATTTCCTTGTATTAACCCTCTATACCACCGTGTGACCTTCAGGCAATTGCATATCATTATCTCTATTTTGTATTGCAGGCTCTAATTCACAAAAATTACATATTATATTATTTCTCCCCGCATTATATCTCTCTTTGTACCAAAGAGTTTATCCCGTGAATAGTAATAAATAAATATTGCAACATAGGAGTCACTAACGTTTACTTTATAATAAAATGTGTATGAAATGAAATTGAATTTGAAATTTAAATTCTAAAGTCCGGTTATAGAGGGTTAATTAACACTTTGAATGGTACAAGATTTTCCAAAATATATTGTGCACAGAATGCAAATTCATTGGTGTGAAAACACGCAGACAGTATTAAGTATTATTCATCAGTATTAGGACATCTGCAATATATGCAGAAAATGTGATATTTGATACAGATTGAATACTTTTTTATTTGGTATTTTAAATTATTTTATATTTTATATTACTTTGGTATTTTAAATTAAAAGCAGTAGATATTAAATACTTTTCACTGCTTTGGATTTAAAATACCAAATAAAATAACAATTCTCAGAACTCTTCAAAAAATTTGTATAGTTTTTCACAATCAATTATTCCGCGCAAGTGGAGTACGTCGCAAGAAGAGGCTTTTAGAGTCCCACAAAATAACTAGCTATAAAATTTCGTTAATCTACAGCCGATTCCACCGCCTGCGAATGTATTCTGTTTCGACTTTAGGATAATCTCGGTGGGAACAGTAAAACCGTGATGGTAGCCACTATATCTCCCGCGGCAGACAATTACGAGGAAACGCTTTCCACCCTTCGGTACGCGGACAGAGCGAAGAGGATCGTTAATCACGCGGTGGTCAACGAGGATCCGAATGCAAGAATTATTCGTGAATTGAGGCAGGAGGTCGAGACGCTGAAGGAGATGCTGTTGCACGCAACTGTAAGATGATCAGGTTTCGTGCGGGGAAATTAAATGAGCACGCAGAGTCCTTGTAGGGACCAGGGAAGGGTTCGAGTAGGGTTAGAGAAATTTACACTTTGGTACCAGTGAATAGCAGTAGCTTTGCTTAAATAATTTGTAGTTTAATTCCATCTGTTGCGAGTAAAGTTGAAATAGCCACAAAAGAAATGTTGAAGGTCCAGATGAAACAAAGCTAGGCGTTGTCGAAGTTGCACAGCAATTAGGGTAGTTGTAATAGAATTTAGAAGGTAAAAATTTTTCCAAATTAATATTCTGAAGCATTAGAGAATAATTAAATACCACAGAGGTCGTCATAAATCCTTTGAGAAACGCACTAATTCGACCACAACGAGGTTGCAAGCACCCCACTTTCAAAATACAGTTAAAACTCAACAAATTTACCAAATCCCCACCTTGCACGAGACTCATTAAAAATCTCAGCATCCCCGTAGCCTCCTCTAATTTCATTTTCCTCTGGAACAAAAGGGTCAAGGATCGATAGTGGGTCAACAACGCACAGACATAACGGAGAAGCTGTCAGAATCGGAGCGATTAATGAAGGAAATGTCGCAGACCTGGGAGGAGAAGCTAGTGAAGACGGAAAGGCTGCAGCACGAGAGGCAGCAAGCCCTGGAGAAGATGGGCATCAGCGTGCAAGCTTCTGGCATCCAAGTGGAGAAGAACAAGTATTATCTTGTTAACCTTAACGACGATCCCAGCTTGAACGAGCTCCTTGTTTACTATCTAAAAGTACGCGAACCTCGCCACCTTCTACCAACCTGACAGTTGCTCTAAACAAAAGCATTTAAACAATTCTGCTTGTGGGGATCAGGAAAGAACGCTCGTGGGAGGACGATCAGCCAAAACGGACCAGGATATCCAGCTGCACGGGCTGGGCATCCTACCCGAACACTGTGTCATCACGATAGAGGAGTCTGGCCTCTACATGACGCCATTGAACGGTGCTAGGTGTTTCGTGAACGGGACACAGGTGGTAGAGAAAACGCCGCTGCTACATGGCGACAGGATCGTCTGGGGAAATCATCATTTCTTCCGCGTCAACTGTCCTAGGAGCGCAACAGGTAACGGGCGGTCGCGGCGTTTTTATTGAATTTTAAAAATCGCCTTACCCGGATTAACCGCGGAGGGGACACCGCTTTGTTTCTCTTTCGACAGCGATTAACAGCGAGCCGCAGACGCCCGCACAGAATATCGATTACAACTTCGCCCGGGAGGAGCTGATGCTTAACGAGATGTCGAACGATCCCATTCAAAGGGCCATCGCGAGACTCGAGAAGCAACACGAGGAGGACAAACAGGTACGCCGATGGTTACTTTACCGCGGCTTTTTTCCTTCCGCGGAGATACAGTAGTAGTCACAAAAATGTTTGCCCCGTGAAGAGTGACAAAAATGAGATTTATTAGAGTTTTATTAAAAAGAATTGTACCTTAAAAATGTCCTCTGGATTGCAGGGTCGCCAGAATAGGTCACAAGGAAACTTTTGGAAACCTGAAAGTTCCGATTTTTTGGAAGCTTTGCAGATTTTCAGGGGACCTCGATAGAAGTAGCAAAAAAATTGTCTGGTACTTTTACTGAGGTCTCCTGCAAACCTGCAAAGTTTCAAAAAATCGAAATCTTTGGGTCACCGAAGTTGGTTCCCTTGCTAGTAAAATATGAGCATTTGTGATGACGTTTATGTTTTTTTTTTCTTGAAGGTTGCGCTAGAGAAGCAGAGGCAGGAGTACGAGCGCCAGTTTCAGCAGCTACGCAATATTCTGTCCCCCTCGACGCCATATTCGCCCTACGTGCCCTACGACCCGTTGCGGGGCAGCCAAAGCGGAAAGCTGCCCGCCTGCACGCCGACCACGCAGATGCGCGTGGAGAAATGGGCCCAGGAGAGGGACGAGATGTTCAAGAGGAGCTTAGGTCAATTAAAGGCGGACATCTTGAAGGCGAACGCGCTGGTGCAGGAGGCGAATTTCTTGGCGGAGGAAATGGGCAAGCAGACCAAGTTCAGCGTCACCCTTCAAATACCTCCGAACAACTTGAGCCCCAATAGAAAGGTAATTGGAGGGGACGTTTAGGGTTGAAGAGAAGCGTAACGAAGCGTTCAACGATATTTGCTGAGTAGTGATCGAGAAGGTGTTTTTGTAAGAAGAGGAAATTGGGCTAGTATTCTTTTAATTTTGGGCTTGCAGAGTATTTGTGTATCTTCTAGAGTTTAGAGTTGATGCTCATAAGAGTAGAGAATCTTTAAACAGGTTTTAAAATTAGGAGTAGGTACTTTGAAAGTGTGTGAAATTAATAATCTGCTTGCAAGAACACCTCTTCTCAGATTATTTATTGAGTTACGAGGTCCTCCGAGGTGCGCGAATTATAATTTCCATTATACTTTCATTCTATAATTTCCTCTTATCATTCCCCCTTTTATATCATTTCAGTTCATTTGAGTTTCGTTTATTTATTTCTATGCCTTCTGCTTTCGCACTCTTCAACACGTAGAGTGTATTCTTTCAGCGGGGGGCGTTCGTCAGCGAGCCCGCGATTTTAGTGAAAAGGACGAACATGGGCAGCCAGGTGTGGTCCATGGAGAAGCTAGAGAACAAATTAGTCGACATGCGAGAGATGTACGAGGAGAGGAAGGATCCCAATAACTGTCAACGGTTGCCTGCCATTAAGGTGAATACCCACGAAGCAATAAAAATATGGAAACCCTTTCTATAATCCACTGCCTTTTTGAAACAGGACGAAGTGCCAGGGAAGACGCAGGATCCTTTCTACGAGTCCCAGGAGAACCACAATCTAATCGGCGTAGCGAATATTTTCTTAGAGGTTCTGTTCCACGACGTTCGGTTAGACTATCACACGCCGATCATCAGTCAGCAGGGAGAAGTCGCTGGTCGACTGCAGGTCGAGATTAGTCGTATATCTGGCCACTTCCCACAGGATCGTATCTGCGAGGCCGCGTCGGAATCGTCGGCGGATTCGACGTCCTCTGAGCCTGAGGATTACTCGGGATCGAGTCACATCACCTGTCGAGTGACCATCAAGCAAGCCACCGGCCTGCCACTGTCATTGAGCCACTACGTATTCTGCCAATACATGTTCTGCGGGCACCCGGAGCCCATAGTGGTCCCAGCCGTGGACAACTCGGAGCAGATGAACGCCACCTGCCAGACAGGGCAGAGGGACTCGTTGGCGTTCAAATTCAATCACACAAAAGACTTTACTGTGCCCATCACAGAGGAGTTCATGGAACACTGTGCTGGTAAGGATTTCCTGAGTTTGGCAAATCTTTGAAGCAAGGATTTATTATAGAATAGTGTATTCTGGTTAGTTGTTTGAGATTTATTGGAAAATATCGGGAAATGTTATGTAGCGATGGGTTTAAGCTTGAGACGAACTTGTGGGTGTTGATGGATTGGGTTCTAAAAGTGAAGCTTGTTAGAATGTAGTAGCTTAGTTAGATACTTCAGATTTGTGCAGCACTGAATGCTTTGGGAGTAATATTCGAATGTTATCGATCCCCGTTACTACGGTTCATGGCGAAGAATGAAATTTGGGATTCAATATTAGTAATTTGTTGGGTGAAAGAAGTTTCTGAAGTTTCTTGAGAAATTAGTTTAGTGGGAAGAAGAATGTATAAAGCCAGGGGTACTAAAAAATGAAATTTGATATGCAGAAGGTGCCTTAAGCATAGAAGTCTGGGGGCACCGGAGTGCGGGCTTCTCTCGAAGCAAGCCTGGCTGGGAAGTGGAGCAGCAACTGGCCAAAGCTAGATCCCTAGCCGATCGATGGTCAGAATTGACGCGGAAAATCGAACTGTGGGTCGAAATTCAAGAGCTCAACGAGCAGGGGGAGTACTCGCCAGTCGACGTGGTCGTGAAACCAGACACGTGGACGGGTGCGTATCAATTCCATCCTTATTCTACTTTAATCCTACAATCGTTCTTTAAAATTTCAATGTTAATCCTACAATCGTTCTAAAATTTTAATCCTAAAATCGTTCTTTAAAATTTCACTAATTGCATCGTTTAGGGGGCATTTATCAATTACGCCAAGGACAACAACGGCGAATACAAGTTCGCGTGAAACCAGTACAAAATTCAGGAACGTTGCCCATCATCTGCCAGTCGATATTAAATATAGCAGTTGGTAGCGTATCTGTGAGGAATCGTCTTCAGATTCCACTAGACAGTTATCAAGACGAAGACCTGAGCATACTGAGGGAGAAGTGGAGCGACGCGCTGATGAGAAGGAGACAGTACTTGGACCAGCAGATACAGAAGCTCATCAACAAACAAGGTAGACAAAACGAAAAGTAGTAGATCCTCTGCGACAAACATCTCAATATACAGTCGCGTCGGAAAATAAGTTGACATTCTTTAAAATTGCATAACTTTTTTAACATTGGTCCAAACGACATAAGTTTTTTTTTTTAGAAGCTAGCGGAATTAGTTTTCTAAGTGACGTGTTTTGTCGTTTTGAAAAAATGCACTTGGTTTGAATAGAAAAAATAAAAAAATAGTAAAGGTCGTTTTTTAAACTTTTTTTTGTGAGCCTGTAATGAAAATTTAAAAAAAAAACGTTAGACACGTTTGGTTGGCCCCATCACGCGTGACACACAACTAAATAGCAGTAACAAGAAGTGGAATATTTGCCATGGAATATTTCACATTTTTGCCCTCAAGTGTAGCAGACTATGGCTCTAATATTTGTTTTTTATGTGCAGATAAGACGGAACAAGATATGGAACGAGAGCAGAGCCTGGTGGACCAATGGGTCAGCCTAACGGAAGAAAGGAACGCGGTTCTCGTCCCTGCAGCAGGATCAGGGATCCCTGGTGCCCCTGCCGACTGGAACCCGCCTCCAGGCATGGAACCACACATTCCTGTCCTTTTCCTTGATCTCAACGGTACGCCCGAAAGTTTTTTAATATCCTCGCGGCCCAGGAAACTTACCACAAGAAGTTTCTCCGGGCAGAGTTTAATGATTCTCGTGAAATGGAATATGTGCAGCTGATGACCTCTCCACCCATCAATCTGGGGAAGAAGTTTCTGTGACGGGGCTGAATTCCATTTTACCCAAGGAACACGGCAATAAATTCTACAGTTTGCCCATCATTCGTAAGATCGAGAAAGACGTGTGCGCCATCGCTGCTTGGGACTCCAGCATACACGACAACATACACTTGAACAAAGTCACCGATGGTAAAGTCGAAGTACCTTTCTTTGAACGAGCCGATTTGGCGTTTCGTGGAAATTCAGATTTTCACTAGGATCATGAAAATTGGACAGAAATAGCCATTTATAGAAAAGTAGCAGTGTTCATTTTTTCGTAATTTCAGCTTCTCTTTCCCCTACTTTGATTTCAAAATTTTAATTGAAAAATTGGCTTGTCTGATCGGCAAAAGTTTCACTTGTGATAAATATCGTGGGTCACCGATGACCCCTGCACCGCAGAACCTGTTAAGGGAACTCAATTTCTGTGATGGGGACGTGTTACAGTGAACGAAAGGGTGTTCCTGATATTGAAATCGACGGTGCGCCTGTCGCACCCAGCGCCCATGGACCTCGTGCTACGAAAACGATTGGCCTTGAACATTTACAAGAGACAGAGCATCACGGACAGAATCTTCAAGAGGATCGTTCGTACGGACTGCTTGACACAGACTGGCGTCACCTACGAGGTCGTTTCTAACATACCCAAAGCCAGTGAGGAACTCGAGGATCGCGAGAGTTTGGCGCAGATCGCCGCCAGTGGCGAGGACAACAGTTTGTGCGACGGTGAGACGTACATTGGTAAGTCAATTTTAGGGGGTTTGCAGGTTTTGATAATTAATTTACACTACCAGTCAAAAGTTTGAAATCACTCTTTTCATTGAAATCACATCGTGTGAAATATTCTTCTAATTCCAATGAATTTGAACACGCGAAAAAGTTGTTTAACCTGTTAACCGGCACATTTTTCAATCAAAAGTTTTCCATCTGGAAAATGGCAAATGACAAAAGGGGAGTTAACTCGTCTTGCCCATTACAGGTATAAATACATCTTAATGTTATTTCTGATACAAATAGAATAATAGAACTAAACGCAAAAGGATTCACCTATCAATAAATAAACAATTCGCTCAAAGAATAATATTAATAAACGGACAAATGCTTTTCTTAATTTACTAATCATGTGTTAAAACTGTCAAAAGAAAAAAAAACAAAAAGGAAGCGTAGAACTGATATTTGTATTCCTTCTGAACAGGCATAATTTTTTAATATTAGTGACAAGTTAACTCGCCTTTGCCGGTACAGGTTAAAGTATCCCTCCAACGGTGGTGCCCTGGTCTTTTTGGACCCACGCTTAACCCCGCCGAGCGTAATATATTAAAAAAATTACCTTATAATAATTGCAATATTTCCATTTGAATATTCAAAATTAAGTATATATCGGCTAAAATGCATAAAGTAGAGCATTTACTACGGGTCGAAACGGACCCAGGCACCAAGTATAACGGTTGCCACCAAATTCAGAGTGATTGTAAACTTTTGGACAGTAGTCTACATGATCATTTTGCAAACGCATAACTCAAACGTGCATCTATGGTGTTTACTTAGAAAAATATACACGCGGTGTCTCTGCGGTGGAGAGTATCTTAACTTTAGACCGATTACGGCAAAACGTTGCGGTAAAAGAGTTACTGCAAGCACAAGGTCAACCACTAATGCGCAAGACAGCAAGCGTACCCAACTTCTCGCAGGTACTACTGCCTCTACGCCGTCTTGGACGCACTGTATGCTTTTCGTTTAATTTGTTTTCTCTTTATTAATTTAACATCCTAGCTCGTCATTCATATTCTCAATTATTTTACTTCAAACTTCTTTTCTTTTTTTATCATTCACTTTGGTAGAACAGAGATGTTACTGCATCATTTTAGTCTCATTTGTTTCTTGGTTCATTTAAGTTGCTAATATCGTAGATTCTTTTTAATTAGTCAGTAGAACCGAATGGCGCACGTTGGGATAGGTGTGATCGGTATGACGTGCTGGTACTTACAGATTATGAGATCCGACACCTCCATGGACTCCTTGAATGTCACACGCTCCGAAAGCGTGACAGATCTTAACACAGAGTTGAACGGGTTGCTGCATTCCCGGCGCGCGTCCACGGGCCACGCGAGGAACGACGAGAACTTCATATCTGCACCGTCGAAATCGTTTGGAATCGGTAAGCACCCGCTCGATTTACACGCATTCGATTTTACAGTTAAACATTTCAAGAAGATAGATTCGCTGATATACGTTCTATGATTTCTTAATTGTAATATTCTTGGTAGTAAATGGGACATACTATATACTGAACGCGATCTACGTCCTGTTCAATTTGTAAAGTTAAAGTATGTACGGTTAAATGCGAGAGAACTTTGAAAAGTATAAGAATTTATGAAATCATAGAAAAATAAATAAAAGAGTACTTTGGTACTATTGATACTTGATTATATTACAATAGCATACGATAAATGAGAGACTACTCGTATTTTGTTCTTATTACTCACACAAAATTCACTCATACATTCCATTCTATCATCCATTAGACGACTGTTCATTTTGTAGTAATCCATTTTATTCTAAACGATTACATGTATCTATATACATATATCACTATAATTTCTCAGTAGAATTAATAAGTTACTGTTGTTCATAATAACCTTTTTAACGATAACCAACGGTACTACCATAAGTACGCCAACAAAAAGGTAATTTGAAGATTTCCACGAGAGAATTCTTTCGCTCTTGCAAGCACACCCGCCGACGACGTTGACGGCGTAGCCGAGTTTAGTAAAGTTTCTTTAGTTATCTGTTTTTCCGTTCTTACGCTATGACATCCGCTGTCTCTGTTCGGCGCAGAGCTTGCTACCAAGCCGCAGGAGTATTTTGCCTAAATGGATTGCTACTTACATAAATTTAATGAATTGATTACGACACTTTAGTTTGTACTCGATAACTTACTTATCTCTGTGCAAATACATCATTTTTAATGAATGCAACATCTTAGTTTCGCTTAAACGACCAAACGAGTTACTCAGGCGACGCTTTAATGAATTTATTAATGGCACTGTGTTTAACAACCTTAGCCCTTAGAACGATATACGATTTGCGTTTAAATCACTTCTCGTTGCCTTGATTTCGCTTTCTTCAATTATATATTCAATTAACGAATCTACGATACGTTTCTGAAATGTGGCTTATGCAGTGTTTTTAATATTATATATATATATATATCACCTTGCCATGATAGTCACTTTACGATCTGCCCTAGATTGTCGAAAATTCCACTGTTACGTCTTCCTTTGGTATTGGACACGTTGGTTCTGACCAATCGAAAAGAACCATTTCGTCTATTTCCTTTCTTTTTTTTTTTTATTAAAATTCATGTCATCCTTCATTACCATTTCCTTCCACTGTGTCTGACAATTATAAAACAAATTCTATATCAGAAAATATTTAGTAATATATCGCTAAGATAAATCACTGTCAATGAAGACTCAAGACACTATGCAAGGAAATGGCTGTCACTTAGAACAGACACAATCAACATTTTTATCACCATCCTTTGAAAATGTTTGGTAATAATGGCCCCCTTTATTAGCGATTACCACTACACTGGAATTTCGTATTATTACATCTAAAGCTTCTATCATACTGTTATGTCACCACGCTATGTTCAACTTTTTTGCACACAGTCTGTCGGGTCCGTTACAGAAAATGTTACAGCTTCCTTAGACGATTGTTTTCTTTAACCGCGATAGAGCTCTCGCGGCTGCGGAGAGTTGAGCATGGTAAACGATCGAAAGGGAACACGAGAAAGAGAGAGGAGGGAAAAGGGACGTGAACCCGCTCTCTCGGTTCCGCCTAGCGTTTTAGCAGCGACACTAAAAAGCTCCAACCACTTATTAAACCGCGTCAAAGACGTTCGACAAAAACTTAAGATAGCCAAGTTCCGTAGCAAAATTACTGAACGCTCTTCTTGAACTAATTAATGTATGCAACTTATCTGTTCCTCTGTTTAACACTACGTCTACTACTTCTACAACTATTTCGGCCCACGCAAGGCTCCATTCTCAACTCAGGTAAAATGGAGTCTTGATTTGATATTTAATTTGACGCCGTAAATGGCGGTGACAATTAGTACATATGTCTCGTGAGTGGTTGAGTCTGTCTGTCTGTCTTAGTTACTCCAGTACGCATTAGTGTGTCGACAGTATAATTAATTGTGGATACTAGCAATGTTCAGAACCGGGAGCTGCAATCAGATCACCCTCGTACAGTCCGTGTTGAGATCCTTTAGCAGACCAGGCATAGTTGTAACTAGTCGACGCATAAAACGCTGCTGGTTTCGATGATAATAATTAGATAACACAGTGCTGCCCGGTTAAGTGCTCGCGTTGGGTGACCTAACGCGAGCACTTAAGCGGGGAAGGTAGCAAATCTATCAACCCTTCATGAAAGTGGTATCGATGGATTCCTGGGATCGTCCCAAATAAAATGAGTCCAAACACGACGCCATTCGGACGATTTTTAATTATCCAAAATTGATTCACAAAATGCAAAAAGCACTCCACTGGAGTTGTCGCTGAAAATAGGGGGATGATCGCGAGCACTTAACCGGGCAGTACTATAGTAGTTGCTCGAGTAACGCTGACTCCTATTCTTTGCACCGTTTTTGATTAAATGGACCTAATACCTCTAGTTCTGAAAATTGCTGATGTTCCTCTGTCTGAACGCTGTTTATTTCCGTGAGCATCGCTACTTCTGTTCCACTTTATTATTGAATTACTGCATGGGAATGCCGCCCCTTGTGCACCAAGCAAGCCTGTTCACGCTGAATTGTTTCTTCTCCGACACTATATGCAATGATTCTTATGTGCTGTTGGCACCAACGCATTGGAAGTAAAGGCTGATCTCGCGCCGCTTGGTTCCTTTATCGAAAGTCACCACGCATAGAAATCATTTTTCACGAGGCACTTCTATTCATTACAAGCAGCCGTAGGCATGGATTTTTTTCGGAAAATTCTGTCGCAAAAGACTCTTCACTAGACTAGAAATGATTTCTATAGTATGCCACCCCCCGGTGATTTGTACAAAGCACATGCATATTGCGTTCGACAAAATTGTCAAGTTTGTGAAAACGTTGAGGACTGAATTCAAGAGTGAACCAGTGTGCATAATTATGTTTTACAGTCGCACATAGTTTGAGGGGAAGACCGAGAATAAAGTTTTATAGCTTGTAAAACTGTTCCTGATTTGACTGTTCCGAATTTTCTTGTGAATGTTCTATCGAGCAATATTTTAGAAACAGACGTAGGTGAATTGTATCATAAATGTGTACATATTACATATACATATACATATATATATATCTATATATTTATACGATTAATGATTTAGGTGGATCCATTCCTGAAAAACAATTTAGCACTTCTCGCTCCTCAAGATAAGATTCCTACTCATTTAACATTGATAAAGTATTCGAGGAGGCTAAGCTGTTTTTCGCGATTCTTCAGAAAAAGGGAAATGCTTATGCTGAGACAAGTGCAAATGGAAAATGAAAATTTTAAAAAGATTTATGGCTAATAAGGAGTTCCCTTTTTTCTTCCTCCACAGAAAGAGTCAGTTTAAAGTCAAACAGACAAAAAAGTACTAGCAACCGACTTTCATGTGACGTAGATTACAAGATGTACAGTAATTAGTCGTGCATGGTACTGTTTCGAAACTAGCGAAGCATGCTTCATAAGAGGATAGTGTCTAACTATCGACTATAGTAAAAATCATTGGTAAGATTGACTTTAAACTAATCACTTTCGTTAATATATCTATAACAAATTCACAATGCACGTTATCCCATGGGATGTGAGAGGCTTCCTTGTTCTCTGTTTCATTTATATTCTATCATGTTGTTCCACGATCATCGAGACTGTGCATTTTGGATTTGAATGAAAATGGCGAGTTAAAACGTTGCACATGCTGAGAGAAATGTGCGATCTAAAAGTGGCAATGAAATTTTCAACCGCGTTTACTTTTCTGTCCGTACATTGTTCGCGTTAATTGTGCCGATATCACACGAGTGTTCCTCGACTGTCGAGTCTGACAGAAACAAGTGTTTTGCTGTTCGCCTGGTTCTTGTCTCACTATCCGGCGTCTCACTTGCCCGCCGGGCATGATTCATGATTGTAAAAAGCCTGTAAGCGGCTCGCGGAGAGAAATGTTCACTTGTGGCTCGCCATTAAGAGGAGAAGAGAACGTAGTGTTTAGTAATCGACAAGAGCAAAAAAAATCAAGAGAAAAAGAGAGAGTGCCGTGTAATCAGTGCGTCTATCTCCTTTCAGCGAGACCAACTTTCCTGAATCTCAACCTGAATCTCAACTCATTGACACGTCTGCAACAATCCACCTCTGCCAAGTGTAGGTGACACTCGTTGTTGGGCACTCTTTCAAACTTACGATTAGTCTCTACGCTGAAAGGCAAGCGGAGGAATACCGAGGACAGATCTTGTATTCGTCTTTCAGAATCTGGATTATGTACTTGCGATTTTTCTTTGGGTTTTCAGTGGGATTTTCTTGGGCAAAATTCTGGGGGGTAACAGTAACTCTTCTTTGTTGGATGTCTTGGACACTTTAAACCTTTCTCTGTTGGTAGTGTTATACGGTATAGCAGTGTTGGTATTCTATGTTTATGGGTTGAAATAATTGTGACCACTTTGGTTTATTAATTATTAGCGCAGATGGTAAATACTTTGAGTCGATACTTTACAGAAGATACCAACGCACAGTGGTTTAAAATGCAATTCTAGCTGAGCAAAATTATTTTTTCCTGTACTTACTCATTTAAGGATTTTTTTTACGAAATTTTTCTCTAATTTTTTCTTTCTTTTTATTAAAGAATTAGGGTTTCTTATTGACATACCCAAACAGGGCACTGGCACTACAAATTACGGCAATACGGCTCGTCGCGTCTTCAAAAATATTAAAATATTGACATCAATTACTCATTTAGATATTACATTACTTACAAGATTTCCAACTATCTTACATACCATTTCTAGTGGCTATGAAAGTGACACAAATAAATAAATGAATAAAGTTTTATTGAAATTCGGCTATAGCCTTAAAAAAATTCAATTTCTGACTTCCTAATGCTTCGCACTATTTTTCTTTTGTACACATTATATGCATTTTTTTTATTTTTTCTAAAATACTTATGTGTTTATTTGTAAATTTACAATAAACTAATTGATTATAATCTGAAAATATTAACTTTTATCCAGACCAACTTTTTTCTCCCACAAAAAACAAGCAAAATATAATCATAAATACGTAGAAAAAAACATTAAAAATAACAAATGAGTACTTTGAAAGTATATATACGCACAGGCAAAAATAATGACAAAAATAATTTTGCTTAGCTATAATCGCATTTTAAACCACTGTGCGACGTGAAAACTGTGTGCAGGATGCAAAGCCCCTTGGCGTTAAATAAAAAATGTTGAAAAAATCTGCTTAATGGAGAAAGGGATTAAAGGGTCCCAAGCATCCGAATGAACAAGAGTTTTCTGGGGAAATTATCTCTGGAAAGTGAATTTGATTTGTGTACATACCTACAAATGAAAAGATTCTTAAATATCAACTTTAACATGTGAGATTACCAATGTCTGGCAAGTTTGAAAGGGCCCATTCGATCATTCTCGTAGACATTAGTAGATTCTTTGGTTTCCTTACTCCTTAGTTCGACCATTATGTAGTATAATTATAAATTACTGTAAAAACCGTACTTCTGTTTCTGTTAATGTATTTATTTCTTTTAATCTACACTTCTGTAGTTACTGTCGTTTTGGAATTGCAGCCTTACTGCGCCATTGGCGCAGTGCGTAGTTCCATCTGTGTGTCAGTGTTTTATTGCTTACAATATATCGGTACCTTCTCAGCTCTGTTTTGTGTTAATTTCAGGCTGCCTTATATTCCACGTATGCGCTTCCTCTTCTAAACCCTGATACTTTATCGCAACACTTGCGTACGGAATAAAGCGAACTTACACACCACGATCACACGTACAAATTCCATGGCGAATCGTGACATCCAGGGGTGTACACCAAAGACTCATTACTCTACGCCTGCCGCGACATTTTGCGGTTCAGATATTTGGTGAAAGCAAGATAGCCGAATACGTGGAATATGTTCTTACCCTTTTTCCGTTCTTAGGAACAGCATGGGTTCTCCTTTGTTCAATATTTTGCAATCACAGATGTGTATCAGAACCGACCTGGCACCTTCAGTGTGAATCTCGTGAGCCCATGAACCCGATTACGTTTATATAGAATGCGTGTTGGAACCCGTGAAGAGAATTAGATCCCAAGGGATCGTGAAATTGTTGTTAAATGATAATTCTACAGAGTGGCCAGATCGGCCCTGATATTCGCAAGCAATGACACTTTGGACACGCGCGCGACAATCCTGTGGCACCCTTGGTAATTTCAGCCTCGTTCGTTCTAGCGTCCCCAAATATTGTGGGCAGTAAGCTGGGTCTACGGATGACCACTCTGCACGAGGAAACGTCCAACCCTGGGAATCAAATGTCCACGCCCGCCCACGACGAGGACGAAGAGAAGAGCGACGCCGACTACGCCGAATATGACCCGTACCAGGTAGTACAACTTCTTAAGTCTTAAAACCATTAACACAGAAACTAAACGATGAACCCCTAAACCGAATTATCTGAGTCTTTTGATACAATCCGATGTACCACTACAAAATGCTTCGCTGTGAAAGAAACCTTAAGGGGTTAGACATCCTTGACAGGGGAAAACGGGTCTTATGATTTTCTTTTTCATATAAAGAAACGTGATATTTAAAAACCGAGACATTCAGTTTGTTGTAACCCCTTAAGAGATTCTCATAGTCCTACCACCACACGAGACATGCCATGTTTGAAAGTTGACAAATTTTAATCAGTAGAATTCATTGGCTTCAGTAGCTTCTACACACTGCTATCAAAAGATATTTAGCTTCTCAAGCTTTGAGCGAAAAGTCTGTCAGATCCTTGGGTATCCTGCCATGAAAACACACGGCCACGACCGAAACTGCACCCCGAATTACCTCATCGTTATCAAAAGCGTATCAAACACGATTACGTTCAGGCAACGGCGAAACCAGTAAAACCACTAACTTCTTCACGCACACTGGATTCTCTCGTCGAACTTCAATCGACGAAGATCAACACGCCAAGTATGAGCAGCAGTGGCTACGGTTCCCAAGCCGTGTCTACGACGAACCTCACGTCCGAGGACTCGCTGTCCGTCAAGTCCATCAGCGTGGACGAGACCCCGGACCTGGAGTACCGGAATCTGCTGGACTACAAGAAGCCGGAGCGGATGGACAGCTCCCTGGTCGAGGAGACGCCAGAGGAGTACATGGGCGAGGTGACCAACGCCCTGGACAAGTTGAACGTGATGGGGAACAGCTGCGCTGAAGGTCAGTCGCAGGGGCTCGAAGGGAATTGCGCGCGGGGTGGGTCGAGATTAAGGAGTCTTGGCCAGGTCAAGAAATACCGCATCTTTGGGAATTTATTTCTAACTGACAAAAACACACCTTTCGATTAAATTTTTTTAAGAAAGATAGAGACGTTTTTGAATAATTGTATATATATTTTTTTAAGTTTTCTTTAAAAAAAATATGGCGGTCAAGAGTAGGTATAACAGATTTCTGACACAAAATTTGAATAATGGAATATTAAATAAAAGTTAGTTGTCTATCGGCTGATGTAGGATTTTTCGATATTTTAATTTTTATCGCAATTCGCCGTTCTTACACGAAAATGAGCTTTTCGCTTCAAAATGTCGCGTCGACATTTTGTTATTTTTCAACCAACCGAAAAAATCGTACATCGGCCGATACACTACTTACAATTAGTTTTATTTAATATTCCATTGTTCAAATTTTGTTTCATAAATCTGTTATACTCTCGACCGCCATATTTGTTTCTAAAGAAAACTTTAAAAAATTGTAAATATCATTCAAAGATGTCTCTATCTTTATTGAAAAATTTTAATCGAAAATATGTTTTTGTCACTTAGAAATAAATTCCCAAAGAAGTGGTATTTCTTGACCTGGCCAAGGTGGTTAACTCCCTTTAGGAAAATACCTATTTAGTATTGCTAAAAAGCCTGAAATTCTGAATGGAGTATTTTTCAAAATTTCATACCACTCAAAGTGTTAATTTCAAAAAGCAATCGTAGATGTACATAATCTAGTCTAGTCTAAATGTTTAACTATTTATCTTGGCACAACCAATGTTTTTCTCCTTTGGCACTGGATATCGAAATGTTTTCGTGTGATGTTGCAGAGCGTACTAGAAAGAATCTGGAGGAAACAGGTGCCTACATGGACGCGGACATGGATAGTCCAGTTTCCTCAACGAAAAGCGATAGTGACGCGAACAGCTGTGCAACTCACGTGAACAGTGTTCAGAAGAAGGATGTGCCCAGTCAGGTTCTGAGCAATCGGAGGAAAAGCGATATGGAAATCAGCCAGGCGTCGAATTCAGGCGAGGAGAGTCCCTTGGAGGGTAACTCGGTTGTACACACGAAACTACCACCGGGAAAGGTGAGATATATTGCTACCAGGCTCTACTATTTCAATCTACAAATGGGTGTATCTTAAAATGTACAATATTAGGATGGTGCAAAAGTTTGTTCGCTTTATGGAACCAAAGTCAGTATTAAAAATAAAAATATATTTTAATCTATGCCCTTCTGCCACTTTTCTGGCTAAAGTACAAGTAGGTATAGTGAAAAATTAATTCTAACCACCTCCAAGAGTCTCCCTACTTTTCAAGGTATACCCATTCATAGATACTTTATGCATACTAATCTCGATTATGATTCTCTAACATTCAGGTGGTACGACGAAGGAAAGCTTCTGCCACAACAGGAAGGCCTACCAGTTCTCAGCACAGGGCTTCATTCCCCATGGTCCGTCCACAACTATCAGAGAGCAAAGCTGCAGCACGACTGGAACAATCGATGCAACCCAACATGCCCTACGAAAACGGTGACAACAGTTCGTCCGAACGCATCGATGGTAGATAATCCTTCTTCATCTCCTAAACTCTACGTTGCCCCGTAACAAAACAGTGGAACTTAGTTTCTAAATACTCGTTGCAGACGATGTGAGCGACAAAAGTTCAGGTTTCGGCTCGAGACACGACTTGAGCAGAGTCGAGGCATCAGTCCCAGACTGGGTGGTAGTTGGTGAATCGGTGTTGGTTCGTCCCTATAGTTATTCTGGAGTCATAGCGTACGTTGGCCCAACAGAATTTGCATCTGGGACGTGGATAGGGGTGGAACTCGACGCCCCAACTGGTAAGCTTCAGTTTTAATGTTTTTAACTGTTCAGTGTTTGCGGGCAATGCGTGGCCTTGCCAATCTCTGGCATGACCACATCCGATATTTGATTTGTCGTTAAAGTGTAGGAGTTATTTGGTGGCAGCTTATCTTGAAAAATATATTTTATACTAGGAACCTCTTGAATTGTGCAGGGTGTTAAAAAAGTGATGGTCACTGCTTTCAGGGGTGAATCGAGACCCCTGGATTGGTTAGAGATTTGTACAAAATTTTGCTGTTTTTTTTTAATCAAAAAAATCTAAAAGGAACCATATGTCGCAAACGCACCGTTTCCTAAGAAAAATTGATCAAGTTTTGGCATGCATATATTTGATGAAACCATTTTTAACGTTTTTGGGAAAACGGTGCGTGCAGCAGACACTTGGATTTTGATCGTCTTCGGCTGAAAAATTGAAAATGAAATAATCCTCGGGATAGTATTCAATAGGGATACAGAAGTGAAGCTTTGGGAACACTGTAGACAAAGGAATATAAAGGTATTCTCTATTATTACAGGTAAAAACGATGGTGCTGTGAACGGCCATAGGTACTTCACGTGTCGACCGAAATGCGGAATCTTTGTCAAGTTTGACAAACTAATCCAAGACAAACGAGGCAGAGCACTTAGGAACTACACTTTCACTCTTCCTCAGTCTGCACCGATGCGCAGAAGCGTCAGCAGAGGTACATATAACAGTAGCATAGCTTGCAGCATCGACAAGATATCTCGCGATTAGAAACCTATAGCTCTCAAAAGCAAAGCTGAAGGGGCTGTGAAAAAAGAGGAAACAAAATCGCCAGCTTCTTCAATTTCACTTTGAACAAGGTATCTCGTGATATAATGGTAATGTTTATAATATTCGTGGATTGAGCTAAAGGGGTTGGGAAAGAAGAAAAGGAAAATATACAATCCCTTCAGTTTTACTCGCGAGGAATTTAAATATTACCATTTAATTATAAGATATCCTGTTTAAAACAAAGCTGAGGGGGTTTGGAATTTTATGTTCCCTATTACTCAGCTCCTTCAGTTTTTTTTTAAGAAGAGATACCTCGTGACCCAATGGTAATATCTAAATACCTAAGGACTCTAAAGTCCTCGCGAGAAAGAGTCAAGGGTTGAGAAATAAAGAAAAGGGAATTTCTAACCCCTTCAGTTTTGCTTTAGGCGGGACATCTCGTGATCCAATAGCAATATTTATAATCCTCGAGGATAGAACTAAAAGGGTTGGGAAAGAAGAACAGGAAAAATTCCAACCCCTTCAGTTTTACTCGCGAGAAATTGAAAAATTACCATGGGAACATAAGATATTTCGTCCCCAACAAAACTGAAGTAATTGGGATCCTCCTTTCCCTTCTTCCTCAACCCCTACAATTTCCCCAGAAAATTATAAATCCTGCCATTTTGTCACCCTATACCTCTTTAAAGTCCCCCTAATCAAAAGCTTAATCCACCCATGCTCCTGCTCAAGAAATGAGGTACTCTGTAAAAGCCACCATAATGACCCATTAACGAAAGGAGACGATATTCCAGGTGAGGGTTTACATTCCTTGCACCGAAGTCGGAGCCGAGGGGAGGGCCTCTCAACGACAGGCACGCGATCTTCTCCCCGTGGCAAGTAAACGGATCACACACCGCTTCACCGTAACTTCGTTTTACTCTAAACGCCACTAAATATCCTAATTGCTACATGCCTATGATTATGTGTAGCAGCAGTGTTTCAGTCCCTTAGACGTTAGGGCAGCTATGGATTATTAATACTTATAAATATTACTTGAGATATTAGGTCGTTTAACGTGTATCACACAAAAAAAAAAGAAGAAAACAAAGCATGGGATGTTCACCACCACCAACCCTCCCCCAACCCACCCCCCAGAAACCACCCACTGATCTTGAACGGAACATGCTGATCGAGAGCATAGCGTAACTGATTCGCATCTTTCAGTAGAGTAGAGAGGACCGATAGACGCGAGGGCTGCGGTCTTTATGTATCGAGAGTCAGGCGGCAACGTTTCACATGATTTCTATTGCATTCCACGAATTTTACGTTTCACGACTGGGATGACGAGCCATTTACTTTTTACGTAAGGAGAGAGAGCATCGTTTAGTTCGCGTGGTTCACACGAATTGTACATTGTCAAAAAAGCCTATCGAGAAAGGGCTGCAGCATGAAACAGGTAGCCGATCCGATAACGATCACCTCCTCACCCCATCTCACACACATATACACAAACACGCACGCTTGACGGTTGGCAGCGTCAAGGCGGCCGCTGTTCGGAGAACCTAATCCCGCAACCGGATAAGCGTCAATCGCATTTGCAATGTCAGATCGAACTCGAGACACGGCAGCCAGCGAGATCTGCAACTCCTCGAGCGATCGCTGGCGCGAATACAAGCATATATACACACGAATCTACACACACTCTCCGAAATTACCCGACGGTAATTTGAATCGTGTCGGAGATGTGCCCAGGGAAAAGAATCGTAACGAAAGGACGAACGCCCAAATGGAAATACCCTTTAAAATACTATTACCGCGTTTTGTAGATTATTTAAAGATTTTATATGTATACAATTGTTTCATATATTGTATTTTTTTAGCGCAATCTGTTAAGTTCCTTTTTATTGTAACATACATCCTCTTTATCCACCAGTTGTGTTATATTACGCGAACGTAACACACGTTAATTTATATAAATATATATATACATATATATATATATATATATATATATATATATATATATGTATGTATGGCGGAATTTGTTGATACGTGCATGTTGCACGATACAAGAAGCCTGCGTTGGCCCGCTGCGGTCATTCGATCAACCGATTTCGAGCGGGCCAATGGGTACTTTCTTTTCCTTTCTCTCTTCTCTTCTAATTTCACCCGGGTTGCAACGTGCGGTACATAGGATCGCAATACTAGGTTCGTAAGTTTCTTTTTAGGTAGTAGACATCGAATAAACGAGCTTGCTTTCAATTGTATTAATTGCGTAGCTGTGGTGGGCCCAACACCTTGTGGCAGACCACGGAACTTTCCGTTCGCGTTCCCCCCACACGAGTCTACAGTGGGGAGCTATACATGTACACACACATACACACTCCATACACGTATATATATTTGATACATTCGAACGCGATTTGCTCAGTATGTGGGCGACGATTGATTTAATTTCGACAGGACTAAACGAACTCTACACGTGTATATTACATTATAGATAAAGGGAAGGTGAAGGAACACCTAATGTACACGCGTCCCACCAGGCAAAATCAAAACGACGGCGACTGTCATATTTTTTTTAAATTCACGGAATAGATTGTGTAGAGTACGAAGGGACGGAGGAATCAAATGATAAGGGGTATGTAAAAGGAAGAGATTCGACGATCACGGCGGTTGGATCGTGAATGAAAATTCGCCCAAATTGTGAACTACTAACACAACCAACAACAACAACTTCTGTCCAATTAGAACAATACTAACGCTATCAAATAATGAACATATTACTGTATGTAATATTTATTGAATATAAATAATAAACTCGCCTGAGGCGCGACGATTTCCTGCCGCTGACGATCCAGATCTTCTCTGGCTGGTACATTTTGGAAATAGGATAAACTGAGAAAAAGGGAGATTGGTATCGCAACGATGCCTACTCGGGAGGAAAACGTCGCGGCTGAAGGTATTCTGTCCATTTTTTGGTAATCAAGATTATTAAAGACAAAAGAAATTAAGACTCACGATGTCACAGTGATGCTACATGCCTGCCCGGCATAAGATTAATAAATATTTCATTTCAGCCCCCCCCCCTTTTTTTCTTGCGTTCGGTTCCGCGATACAGCCAGCTGTATCCACTCGTCTACTATTTTCCCATCGTTTCTGTGACTTACATTTCACTCGTTTCTACTTCTCGAGCCTACACGAATTACATTAATACTCTATGTTCCATATCTTCTTCTCCCACTGTTCTATTTCTTGATACTTGTTTGGAGAATTACAGCGGAGCATCTAGCATTGACGGAGCTTACACAGCCTATTCCATCCCACGATAAGACAATGTCCATTTTTATCGTTATAAATTATCTAATGATAATCGTTCACAACTATACTTTGTACCCTAACGGACTTCTAGAATAATATTTTCGACCAATCGGTTTTACGAGTGTCTCTGTGGAAGACTTCCGAGTTTAACATTATCCGTAATTGCTGCAAGCAGACACGGTCACAAGTTCCAAAAAAAAAAAAAAATGAAGCGAGTAAAATGATACGAAGAGGAAAAAAAGACAAGGGTTCGCACGGGTCCATTTTTTCGCGAGAGTGGCATGTATTTAAAGCGCTCTGCAATCTAACCGATTCTCCTAAACTATGGCTGTGAGACTAATCTTTTGCTGTTTACGCCGCTCCCTCGTTTTCTATCCCCGCACCGCTGCTCGATGCATACACGCGCGTCCACGCACCGTTTCTGCACCCAGCCGACAACAGGGTGCCACCGTGTACCGATTGAAATGTGACGCGGCACTGACTAACGCGAGGCCACGCTGAACCGCGGGAGTCTATTGCGAGAACGCGTGAAACAGTTTTCAGTGAGATTCGTTTTTATGAGACTCGCTCACAGTGGTGTTGAAGAAAGCCCAGTATTTATTCGCTAAGAGCTCGGGGACCGGCGGTGAGCATTTAACGTAGAGGGGGCACGATTACGAGCGATCGTTTCTCGCCTGCGCAGGTCAGGAGAGAGTCACAAGTGGTGGGGATAGCGCGGAGCTCTTAACGCGTATGCCAAACCGAGCTCTTAGCGAATAAATACCGTATTGGAATGCTTGCAATCGCGAGCTACTGGAGGGACGAAGTGAGTTATAAGATGAGTGTTCGTACAGATAGTTTGTTGATGGCAAGTGGGAGTTCAAAGTTTGAACACTGTGAACTTTAAACTTCAAATTCACAACTGTGGATCTACAGATAATGATTAAGTGGTAATTAATGCTGGATGAAGGATGGGACTATATTTTTTAGTAAAAGTTTTAAAAATGTGTTGGAATCTCGGGATTAGTTATGTTATTAGTTGCAAGTGAATTTATTTTACGGGACTTGATTAACTTGAATATTGTGGCATTGAAGTTTTTGATTGCAAGCATTCGAATACTGTTCACATCCACTGCTCCTTTTGCCTGATCTACGGCAAGAGTAATTATTCGCATCCACTAGCTTCACGAAAGTTCCAGGCATCTTTGCACTGTGTGCATTCCTTCGTTTGTAAATTTCAAATTTGCTTCAAGAATCATTGCGGCTTATAAAACATTGGGTTGTGACACGTGAGAGTCTCGCTGCATTCTGTTCGACATTAAACACAATTAATCTTCTTCAAAAAATGAATTTGAATTAAGACAATTTTAAAATTCTGAGTTTCTAGTAATTATTATTTTCCTCAGCTTCTTGATCAGAAGAACACTTCTATAGAAAATTATCACCAGGCAACATGGCGCGCCAATGCAAGTTTTCATTAATTTTTCCGATAAAGAATTTAAAAAAACCCGAACAATGAAGTCCATTCACAACGAGATATTTCACGCGTCGCAGCCCAACATCCATTAAAACCCTCGAGAGTCTCGAGCGCTATCCGCGGGGTCTGCATATTTCCAGTGTCGTCAATTAAAGCGAATCGCGAGCACGTAATATTGAATTCGGAACTCTTCTAAACGCTTGGCAGTGAGAGACTGTTCGAACGATCATCGCTGAATACATTTAAAAAGAAAACGCGAAAAAAAAGAAACAAACTCACGTATGTGTATGTATAACGTAAGCGAGTCGAGTTTGGTGTTATATTTTAATGTAATGTAAAAAAAAAAAGAGCAAGTAACAAAAGACAAGACGTATGTGCGCAAAAAAGGGGAAACCATCAAACACACACACACTGGTACTTAGGCGTTTATCGACACAGTATGTAAGAAAATTAGTACGATGTGCACTAGCTTCACGACTTGGTCTCCTACCTCCCATCCCGCCCTTGCCCTCCCCTCACCAGCCATCCCCTTCTTTCCGTCGTTAAATCGTAGTGACCGATACCGACACCGGCATTGTACATTGCAATCGAGTCAATCTTGTACGTCGATCTTGGAGCGACCAAATAGAATCGTCGACCGTGCAACTTTCGTTCATTGTACCTTCACGAATCCCCGACACGAGGAACGACGTATTCCCGAGCTCTTAACGATATTCATTGCAATCGTTTGCGAGAAAAAACCCGAGTGATTATAAATATTTTTAAAGTATCGATCTCGAACTTACAACCTTTGCATTCGGTTCTGTGAAATTTATATGAGAAGGCTAGCTCGCGCTTAACAGATTGAATACTTGGATACTGGTACTTGGTGCGCTAAGAAGTCCGGATACCGGTTGGGGGGATATTAAAACTCTTAAAAGTATACGGTACGTTGAGATACTTGAATACTGGTACTCAGTATACCGAGACGCTCAAATACTGGTAATCAGTACACTGGGACGCTCAAATACTGGTATTCAGTGTACTGGGATGCTCAAATACTGGTAGTCATTATACTGAGACGCTTAGGAGCTGATACTTAGCATACTGAGGCGGTGAAGTTATATTAATGCGCCTTTGATATTGATCGGTTTAATTGCCATTGATTGCTATTCACGTTTTGTTCCAACTGATCGCTGGCGGTCGAAGGTTTGAAAGGGAAAGGAGGAATAAAAATTGTCGGAATACGGTCGTTCCGATCGATCGGGGAGTCGCCCTGTAATAACTTAGAGCACCTCTTCGGATCAACCGGAACAAGAGAAAATTAGTATGAGAGATGATCGATAACTAGATTGTAAGGACTTTGGGAATTCTTTGTAGGTCCGTAGAACTGCTATGTCACTCGCCCCGGCACTAGGTGGCCGGAAATAGGAAAGCCTATTTTTGCATTGCGTGATTAAAGGCAGAAAATGTGTTTAGAGTCGGTTCCCGTTCAACCGAAATCCACTCGGATGATGTCTTATGTAAGAATACGGGACGACGCAAGGACGTATCGCGGGATGTCCTGCCATTTTGCTGCGCTGTTGCCGTGATCGCGTGATCGAATAGACCGTGCTCGTTTTCACTTTAATCGACTCGATCTACAGAAATATACCATTCGTTCGCCCGCTTCGTGATTAAGTTTAACCCTCAATTGGTAGGGCGGAGGCACGATAACCCCGATGGCTTTTTCTTAAGGGCCATTATCCGGGGCCCGATGGGCCCTAGGCAAAAATGATTTTTGCCGCCCTTTATATTTAATTGTAAATAATTATTTTAAAATATAATTTTTGACAGCGAGTGAAATTTTTTGTAGGTATTTGTTGAATACCAAAAGCCTTTTGTTTTATAAAGAAATTAGCAACTATATGGGTGATTTAAAAACAATTTATAAGTTCGATACTAAATTCATACATGTATTACTTACTTTTTCAAAAAGTTCTATTTTTTTATTAGTTTTTATTGATTTTAATTTTCTCTTTCTACCAATTCTGCCGCTCTGGACACTAGGACACGATTTAGAGTGGACATGAATGACCACGGAAGTCTAAACTTTAATAATTCATATATTACTTCATTCACATATTCATATATTATTGTGTGATTTAGTTTAGTTTACGCAATTTGACTAAATTATTGAACTAAATTATTGGATATTTATCAATATTCAGCGCATCTTTCAGATTATTTCTGCAGTTGGAAATTTCTTAGCAAGTTAATTACTCATAATACTGTGGGTATTGTTTAGTTAGATAAAGTATATTTAGTTTAAATTATTTTTCAATCTGATTTTCAAACCCCTTATCTCACTCTACCAATAATACAGATAAAATTTTCTAAGGTATAACGAATATTTTAAACATATACTTATTTGCCGGCAGTAAAGAGTAACAAACATGCACGGTAATGTAAAATTAATTCCCTACAAACATTAAGCAAATCTAACAATCTACTACTACATTACAATTGAATGGCTACTATTTAAGAAATATTGAATACCATATGTATAAAAAGATATCGAAAACTCTGTAAACATTCTTCAGAAAAAGTACAAATCTAAATGCTCGATGGAAAGTAATCAAATATGGCGGCGCCAGTTCGTTATAAAAATATGTAACAAACCGAAATAGAGCCCCTCGACATAATATTTCCCTAATAACGATAAGAACAAGTATTCAAAACACTCGAGGGGTTATATTTCGCTATTTCAAGAAACATTTACATTAACGAGTTCATAAATGAACAAATATTTTATTCAATACATCAAACAATGGTGCATGCCAAAATACGTCGCAAGTATATGTTTAAAATATAATCAAAATCTCCAAAATATAATATAACCGAAATTAAAATGTAATTTAAGATCAAAGCAAAACACAAGATTCGTTTGCGAATTATGTAAAAGTGGATCATTAACAACAAAATTTTACCTGGCAAAATACTGAAGCCTTAGCACGTGACAGCGAAGAGCATCAGGCAATCGAACTTGTGTCGTCCCAACGTTGTAACGATAAATCGCTTCGATCACAACCGTGGCAGCGTTCGAACATTCACCTAAGAATTGAAATAAGCCACTGATACTTTCGACATTTTACAAAATTCCCGCAAGAAACAAGATACAATCAGCTACGAAACTCGCAACTCCGCTATTAACTGCCACTTACAAACGAGTGTGTCGTCAACGAGTTTCGATACAATCGATCGGTCGTCAAAATCTTAACCTCAATTGCTGAATCAATAATCGAACCAATAGCACACAAAGCTCTACCATTCTCATGATCGCGCAATTCTAGGTTAATCAAAATTCGAAGGAACTGGTCGTGGAAACCACGCGAATTGTGCGATGTAAATACGCGATAATTATCGCGACCAGATTCCATCGAGTCGAGCGAGGCGCGATCGCGGTCGAAGCGACTGTCGGGCAGTGATGCCAGAATGAGGACGGGAGCGCTCGAGAATTTCCCCCACCACGCATGCACACTACGCCGGAGCTGCGTGTCCGTGAGCTCGGCGCTTCGGACAACGTCGGGAAGACGAGAGAGAAAACGAACGTGTGTCTTTCTCTCTCGCTCTTGAAACGCTGCGATCCAAGGTTACGTGCAAGCGACACGCGGCCGTGCGCGATCTTCTTGAGTGCCTTGAGATACACTTTTCACTTTCTGACATATGTATAATACTCTTGTAATGAAAAAAAATTTGGAAAAAATTTTGTTAGGGAAATCACGTTTGAAGACCTCCTGATCACGTTTTGACTATTTAGAAAAGAGCTTTTTTTTTAAATATCTCATGTATTTGTTAACACGATTACGTTTAAACGGCAAAATGGATTTCAATGAAACTTTATATTAAAATTTTATATTTGTGTCTTAAGATCCATTAGATCACGAAAAATGATAATTACCCGTTATGGTTCTTCGATTTTTCAGATATACGAACTAAATTCTACATAAAAAAAAGTTAAATAAAGTTCTTCTGTAACTTGTTTAACAAAGAAAAATGTACATTCATAATTGAGGCATTTGATGGAAAAAGGGCACATACGCCAAACTGCCATTTCAAGAAAATCGATTTCAAAGTTTTCATTATAGTATAACTTAATAAAAAGTAATGCAATTAAATCAAATTTTTTTAAGGATGTAGTTACCGTGTCGTTCAAGCGTTCTGAATACAGAATTCATGATTTAAAAATTATATGTGTCTTTATGTATAAATTTTAAACAAGTGGTTTATGTGCCCTTTTTCCATCAAATGCCTCAATTTCTTGTGTTCATTTTAAATTTCCGTACTTTTTATTTGAGCTATTTCTATTTTTCAAACCTTAAAATGAATTTTTTTATTAAAAGACGAATATTTTGATACTGTACATTGGTGAACTTTGTTAAAATTAGAATTCACTCTTGGCCAGTACCATGCACGCTGTAGAAGCCTTCGATAAAAAATATTTTTTCAGAGTATGATCTAAAATCTAAAATCTAAACGTAATCACATCAAACGTAATTATATCAAGTTGCGACAAAGAATCACGCACTATTTACAAATTAATTACGCGCAGCGTGCACGTTACCGCTCGATGGAAACTACGGGAAAGTGGTGGTCTCTTCCATCGAGAGGGAAATGTAAACAATTGGTTATGCAAAGATAACATCGCGATACATGTTGTACACTAAAATGTGTAAATTGGTATAAAGGTATTATTGTACAAGAATAGGGGAGAAAGGTAACTGGTAAATGCATCTGTGGCAGTTCGGTACTGTCACCATTACCTTGCTGTTATTTCTTTTAGCCTTTTCTTCGATTTTTCTCCTTTCTGAATTTTTCTTACTATTTTACGATTTCCTATCTATTCTTTTCGTTTCCCGTTTCGAGGGTTCGCTCGGGCCTGGTTTTCGTCAAGTACATTTGACGGTCAGATCCGCGATCTGTGGTCGCGTATGCTTTGTTTATGTTTTGTTTATGCTTTGGTTATTCGTTTTGCTGCATTAGTTGCCGAGAAAAATATTTCGCATCAATCCGCAGAGGCGATTCTTCAACTTTTCCAAGACGTTGGGAAAGATCCTGATGTTTTGGAACGTATGACGTGTGGTCGAACAAAGTGTTCTAATATTATATCGAACGTTCTGTGTCCTCGGGAAACAGAGCGTCTTAGTCTGGTTTTACAGAATTCTAAGTTTTCAGTATTTATTGATGAAACATCCGACATTACCAATGAGAAATGGATGTCGTTTATTGTTCGGTATGTCGCACCCGAGACTTTGGATGTTCGAACGGAATTAGTAGAATTAATTAATCTTGACGCGCGAGAATGTACTGCCGATAAAATATTTACTTCCTTTAAGAACTCCATGTGGAAAAACCACCAAGACCACCACTTTCCCGTAGTTTCCATCGAGCGGTAACGTGCACGCTGCGCGTAATTAATTTGTAAATAGTGCGTGATTCTTTGTCGCAACTTGATATAATTACGTTTGATGTGATTACGTTTAGATTTTAGATTTTAGATCATACTCTGAAAAAATATTTTTTATCGAAGGCTTCTACAGCGTGCATGGTACTGGCCAAGAGTGGATTCTAATTTTAACAAAGTTCACCAATGTACAGTATCAAAATATTCGTCTTTTAATAAAAAAATTCATTTTAAGGTTTGAAAAATAGAAATAGCTCAAATAAAAAGTACGGAAATTTAAAACGAACACAAGAAATTGAGGCATTTGATGAAAAAAGGGCACATAAACCACTTGTTTAAAACTTATAAATAAAGACACATATCATTTTTAAATCATGACTTCTGTATTCAGAACGCTTGAACGACACGGTAACTACATCCTTTAAAAAATTTGATTTAATTGCATTACTTTTTATTAAGTTATACTATAATGAAAACTTTGAAATCGATTTTCTTGAATGGCATTTTGGCGTATGTGCCCTTTTTCCATCAAATGCCTCAATTATGAATGTACATTTTTCTTTGTTAAACAAGTTACAGAAGAACTTTATTTAACTTTTTTTATGTAGAATTTAGTTCGTATATCTGAAAAATCGAAGAATCATAACGGGTAATTATCATTTTTCGTGATCTAATGGATCTTCAAACACGAATATAAAATTTTAATATAAAGTTTCATTGAAATCCATTTTGCCGCTTAAACGTAATCGTGTTAACAGATACATGAGATATTTAAAAAAAAAAGCTCTTTTCTAAATAGTCAAAACGTGATCACGAGGTCTTAAAACGTGATTTCCCTAACAAATTTTTTTCCAAATTTTTTTTCATTACAAGAGTATTATACATATGTCAGAAAGTGAAAAGTGTATCTCGAGGCACTCAAGAAGATCGCGCACGGCCGCGTGTCGCTTGCACGTAACCTTGGATCGCAGCGTTTCAAGAGCGAGAGAGAAAGACACACGTTCGTTTTCTCTCTCGTCTTCCCGACGTTGTCCGAAGCGCCGAGCTCACGGACACGCAGCTCCGGCGTAGTGTGCATGCGAGGTGGGGGAAATTCTCGAGCGCTCCCGTCCTCATTCTGGCATCACTGCTGTCGGGCAGGAGTGTATAATAAAGTAAGATAGATGAGAGGCGTTTAGGCGACTTTTATTTCGTGTTACGCGTAGGGAGCGATTAATGTCGCCTCGGCGGAGATTCGAATTCCATTAGGAGCGTAGAATACGATAGCTAGCGATCGAATTAGCGTCGTACCTTTTCGCGCGCCGGTGCTACTGTGCACGGAGGAACGCTTCAGCACAATGTTATTGTTTCTGCCTCGCTCGCTCTCCCGTCCGCGGGCGTAAACACACGAAGCACAGCGCGAGGATCCGAACGCGCGGTAGTTAGAGGGAGAGGGTGACAATTGTTGACGAACATGCGTGCCCGTGGACCTTCGGCTATCGTTCGTTGGAGGCTCGCGTTACGACTGTCCTCAGTTAGCCGAAATGCCGCAGGCAAATAGATTTTCGTCTCGTCCTATGGGCACTAGCTTTCACTTTCTACGCGCGCTTGTCGAGCTAGTCCCGCGTGCTTCGATAACGGAGATCGTCATTCTTGATTTCATGCCACCTTTCGAACGTCTGTCCACGCGAATCACACACGGTACCACCACGCGCGCGCATACAGAGCCGATCGCGAGCGTGCGCACTAGCGGCGCGACGTGCTTACAATTAGCGACGAGGAGAGGTAGATGTAAGAAAACGGGAAAAAAAAACATAAAAAACATGATAAAATCGTAGATAGGGGATATATATATATATATATATTCCGCGTAATGTCTTCGAAGGAGGCTAATCATCTTCGTTGTTTTCTTTGTAGTGGACTTGGTAGCGAGTCGCGCGCGGTTACCCCCCGTGCTTTAAATTGCTGGAACGCAAGAGGGTACTGTCTACTTAACACTTTTTCGACCGCGTAGGCCATCTGAGGGCGGACATGATAATTAATTTAACGGAGATAGACCGAGAACTGTGTCGTAAACCGAGAGACGATGGATCACTGTGTAATAGTATTATTTTGTAAGCAGTCAATAATATTAATAATAATAATAATTGTCGGGAGTAAGCTGAAACACCGTATCACCCCAGAGAATGAAAATTTCATTGTATTCGTTTCGTAAGCTCGTCTCGTCTCGTCTCGAGAGTACCTATACCTCTATTGTTAAATATTATACATAACTGCGATACATGCATAGAAGCTAATTACGAGTATGACTTAAAACATAAGGTGTGTACATTTTAATTTTTATGAATATAATAAAAGTATAATTTAATGTTCTGCCTGCGTCTATTGTTTCATTTGCGTCCTTCTGCGGCTTGAATTCGCGCTGCTCATCTAGAGACGCGGCAGCGTCTCGACGCCAAGTACATGTTTCGACACCCTGTATATGTCGACTGTCGCTGCCGCGTATCTTTTACTCATAATCCGGCTAATCCAACCTTACCTGAAACTTATTTCATTAATATCTCATCACGCCTGCAATATTTCTTAAATTTAAAGGCATTTTTCTAATGTAAACCGCATGTAAGCTTTCGAATAAGACCAAATTCAATAAAATTGGTCCACGTTTATACAGAGATATCGTAATATGTTGACATGCATCATACGAAATGGTAAGATTTTCTTCTTCTTCTTCTTCTTCTTCTTGTGATTCTCCAACCAAATCTAGTACGCGTTACTACAGGCACCAAAAAAAATTGACAAATGGACTTAGGACTTAGGCCACTTTCAAAATAACAATTTTAATAAGACTTTAAAATTTTCAAGACCACATTCAGCCAAAATTTAGTAAAAACAAAGCCATTGTAGCAGTTCTGTCAACTTTTACTCGAATACAGTTAAACAATTTCCAATAGAATCAATATTTACTCGGCCATCGAAGTAACCCTTAAAAACACAATGTCAAGTTTTCCACACGCGAGACTGGAGACCAAAGAAACCTCGAAACCTTCGACAGAGACAAGTATGCACTCCCACCAACTGAAACTCATTGTCAGGTTGCAACAGGAGAAATATTTCGCGTTATTTAAAAAAACCCACAAACCCTGTTGACACTACTCGCGCCACTGTTTGACATTCGCTTTTTCAATCCGCCACCAAAGCCGCCCAGCCAGCATCGGCAAATATCTCGCGTCTCGGGATAGGGATCGAACAAGGCGGTCGTTGAGGAGCGCTGTCGAAATTCTGTCACCTAATTATACGCCGATTAGCATAAACGTTAACGCAGACAGCGTCGCAATTAACATTCCGCGCTTCCGGCGATCGCGTATCGCCCGGTGACAAACGAAAGTGCATCCTTTGTCGAGGGCCCTCCGCGTGGCGAAAGAAAGAAAATCGAGATGCGTGCGTGGGCCCCGCGCGCCGCGGCTGAAAAGGGAAGGGCGTGAGGTTGCGGCCGCGTGCACCGACTCACGTGCCTGCATACACGTGCAGCTGCATTATGGGCGTGTGGCACGCTCGCCCAATTTAAATATAATAGGATGACTCCTGTGGGAATGTCGGTGACACCGGGGGCCCCGAGGATTCCAAGGTCCTTTTTGTCCCGGTGGAAGAAGCGCGGACAAGAAGCGAGACATTCGCCGGCCGATCTCTGACAGAGCGAACAGAATGCACGTGAGTGCACTCGAAGATCTTTTTCATCGGCATGAGATGTCTGCAATTAATATGCCACTTCGACGGCTCTCTCAGTCGCATGTTCGCGGGGACGGGTCGCGTACCTACCTATGCTCATCGACACAGCGTGCCTCCTCTGAATTTGTTTTAGATTTAGGTGAGTCAGTGTAAGAGAAGAGGAAGCAGACTTTAACTGAAGGAGGCATCGGAATCGCCATATTGCAAGAGTCCTTGGTAAATTTGAAGATACATGTGTACATGTGGATAATCATTAGAAGACTTCAAAAGGATTTGGAATTTTTTAATGGACTTCAAAAGGACCTGGAAATTTAACTATTAAATACTGCAATAACCGTTGCACTTCAAATTACAGCTGAGATGTAATAAAGAAGACTTGTAATAAAGGATACTTATTAGAATGTATCGAACCTCTGCCGCGGAGCTAAGCAACGAGTAAGTAGAACGAAGCTTGGCGTGGAAGGTGGAGCGAGAAGGTTAACGCACGCGGGCCAAAGGTTTCGTTACCGTCTCCTCCAGATCATCGATTTTTGCCAGAATTCCAAGAAGCGCCCTAGCCATTGACATTCAGCGGCCGAGAGGGAACCATTGCTCGGATGTAACGCAAGCCTTCTTTTGCTTTCACGTCATGGCCGTGTTCCCGTGGTGTAAGAGCGAGTCCGCTTGTCTCTTTCCCTTCCATCTTCCTCGCCTTCTTTTTGCCCCTCTTTCTCTCTCGACACGAGTGCGTACGGGGCCCCGGGGAACGTGTATACGCTTATATCCTCAGCGTCTCCGATGCCGCGAGGAGGAGCGTGCGTTTCGAACACGACGGGATCAGTGAACTTGCCCATGGCCAGTACACCAATCGTCTGGTCTTCCCTTCGCGAATGATGCACGGTTTATATACACCCGCCATATAAATACATCGAACGGCCATCTCTCTGTGATACCGATCAACCGTGCGTGGCGGATCGTACAAAAATGGGCGGCGTTTTGCACCTTGCCACAATACCGATGCAGCGACGTGTCCCTGGCCACAGGATGCATAAATCACCGTGGATCACTCTCGTTCACAGTGATTCGGTGATTCGGAATGGCTTGTTAAACTGAGCTCGAAAACTGCGCGGGACGCTTTGAAAGAGGGATAAGGAAGTTCTGGGGTACACGGTGCTTGGGAACTGAAAAAGTAATTCATTACGAACGTGTGTCTTTGTGGTTTATGAGCAGACTTGAATGCTTGAAACCAATTTGATTTAAATCTTTCAATTGAGGAGCTTGCAGCAACAGGGGTGCAGCTCCATCTTTACCGACTTTGAGTAAATTGGAAAAAACTGTTTATACAATTATTGCTTTGAGTTAACATTAAAAAGAGAACACTAATTGAAAAATATATTTTTTCATAGAATAAATAGTAGTTATTGAGTTGATGAATTTGTATTTCTATTTTTGGCGAAAAAATATTGTACATTAAAAATATTAATGTTAATATTAATAAAAATAGACAAATTAGAAATATTCGAAATAGAAATAGAAATATTAAAACTAGAAAAGGAGAAATATTAATATTAATATTAGAAATATTAGAAATATTAGAAATTGAAATGGTAGAAACTAGAAATAGAAAAAATAAATATTAATATTCATAGAAATATTAGAAATGGAAAAAAGAAATATTAATATTAATATTAGTATTAATATTAATATTTCTAATGTTTCTAATAGTTCTAATATTTCTAATTTTTCTATTAATTTTTTATTTTCAATAAATCGCTCATTTTTTATCGGATTTGCGTGAAACGTGCACAAAATGATGTAGAATTCTGTTACGTATATTACACGCCATAACTCAGAAACTCAAAAGTGGAGCCGCACCCCTCTTGCTGCAAGGCCCCCAATTGTACACTTTAACTACTTAGTGATAGGGATGAAACGAGGTTGGATTCCCTAATTTGAGTGATGCACCTATGTAACTAGTGTATCAAAACTCCCCTAAATCCATTTTTGCTAAAATTCATATTTTACCACCACTGAAAGTAAGTTCACACCAGTTGCCTACTTTATCTAAAAAATGATATTGCTATGAACCCGAAGCTGTTATTTTGTAAATAATTCATCATCTTTGTCACGGAAGATCAATTTTTTAAAAACTTTACGAACTCGGAGGACTATCCTCGTACAAGTGATAATTAATTTTCACAAAACGAATTCCCTGAAAAGAATTCTCCATACCAGCACCTGCTGCCTTCAATTCCATAAGGGCTTTCAGAAGACTAGCGACTTACACAGATTCCCGTATACAGCAGCGTTTCCCCGAATTTTCGTCGCGATTCCCTGTAAAGGCACCGGGCCAGATGAAAGAAGAACGCCAGCCGAGCATACCGCATTCCTGTATCGCGCACCATCCAAACGCGTTGAATTCAAATGCATTTATGCGAGAGGCATTATCGGCGCCTCTTGCTCGTCGTTTTTGATCGCGCGAGCGCGTGTCGAACATGAATCTCTCCTCTTATTTTTATCGTTAGCCCTCCCCCCTCGACGCAGCGTTAAATACAAATTCCGCCCTGCCCCCGGGGTCGAAGTCTGTACACGAAAAACAGCGAACGTGCTCATGAGGCGAGCTGGTTCCTCGTTGTTTTGCAGCAGGCGTGGCGCGTTGACATGACCAGCGCACGTGCATAACGTCGTTGTTCGAGCCGTTGCACCGCGCGAAAACACCGTGGGGTGCTGGCTTTTGCGCGACACTCGGCGGCCCGCCAACAGGCGCGAGGCGTTAAGCCGCGCTCCCACTTGTCAGACTCGCGAAGGTGGGGAAAAAGTTTTCTATTCAAATTAAAATTCAAGGATTCCTCTAAAAGTGTATTCTATATTTTCCCTTTACGTGGGACAACACAGTGATCTTGCAAAAGAAATGAAGTTATATTTTTCAAATGTATTTTATCAATTTGTCGCATTCAGTAGGAATGAAAATATGTATCGTGTGAGTAAAGTGTAATTAAGGTTACTATTCATTAATTCTATTCAGTTATTATTCCGTGCAGTCTTCAAGAACTTAGAATTGCGATTGCGAAAGTCATATATGGTCACGTAGGTTGTATACACTGTATTCAGAATCGGCCGAAGAAATGAAATCCTCTGAATGATAGCATCAGAGGATGAGAGAAGTACAAGGGAATGAAGATGAATACAGACTGGCGCAATTTAGTGAAATTTTCCGTTGGCTTTGCAATGTGACCGTGCAAACGTTTTGATATTTCGATCACGATAGACCCGATGGAATAGGAAACGTCTTCGGGACCATCCGGACTCAAGTTCGGGCACATGTGTTACGGGGACTCTACATACCGTTTGCATATAAAAATTAGATATGCCATAGACGGTTTCTGAATTAAACGTTGAATTATTCAAGCGATTTCCCGGAGCCGCAAGGTCGGGACGCGGTTAGTCGCGTTACTGGAATCCCTTCGGTGCTTTTCGAAATGCCGCCTGCACGCTCGAAAACCTTCGCCTCGAACGGGCACTCACATTTTTATGGAACCGTTCATTTGGAGTTTAGCCCGCTTTAAACTTTCAAGCGTTTCTATTTAACACTCGGATCGAGATGAGGTTTCTTTGTTCCATATATCGAACAATTGAGACAATGACTCAAGGATAAAGGATTTAAGTCTGCTATTTGATTCTGCGGTGGTGCTTAGAAATGTTTCTCATATTTCGTCGGTTATTAATTTAGAAGTGACTATTTTATTAACATGAAACCGTATGAATTTTTATGTAAAATTACTGTCCATTTTAATAAACTTTGTATTATATTTCTAGGTGCACTGTGCTACAATAATTCTCTAATTGAGGGAAGTATTACTTGATGAAATGTGACAATTTACTTGATTGTAAATTTTCTTAAAAGAATTGAAAATAAATTTTTACAAAATACTATCTATTAAGTTGATTTTTTAGTGTAGGGGAGACTCGGGACAAATGTAACCCGGGACGAATGTAAAAACATTTATAAAAGTTTTGCCAATCGACCAACAATTGTCTCCTTCCATTTTTATACAACAATTCCGTCTCCTTCCACTTTTATACAATAATCCCATTTCCACTACATTTGTCACCAATATGCAGCAGTAAGCGGTTTTACTAATACTACTATTCTATTGAAATATTATACCAAAAGGAAGTTTGTATTATTTCTTTGAATTATGCAGCCTTTTGTTCCAGTTCCGTAAAATCCTATCAACTGTTTGTGTAGTTGATGCTTATATTTATATTTAGCGGCCGTTTTTAAATTACGTAAGGATACTTTTGTTGATTTCTTACCCCCTCCCTCCCCCAGTATAAGAATTCGTAAGTTTGTATATTCCAACCCCCTCCCCCCGTTCTTACGTAATACTTTTCAAAAAATTGTATAATGCATTTAACTCGGTTTCGGGATAGTTAAACTAAAATTACTTTTCTGAAATATTAATGATAGAATTTGTGTTTATTGAAAATTAGGTTAAAAATATTACGCTACCTGACTCCCCCTCCCCGTAAAAAACGTAAGAAATTCGCGACCTCCTGCCTCCCAAAAAACCTTACGTAATTTAAGAACGTCCCCTCATGTCTATCTATAGAATAAATAAAAATATCATTTAAAAGCATCTTTTCTAGTAATTTTTTTTACTCAAATTAGATACAGTGTTTTTAAGAAAGGCTTATTTAAAAAAAAACTCGTGTAATATATTGCAAGTTTTTCCCAATGTTTTAAAAAATTAACAACGTTTAAAAGTTGCAAACTCAAAAGGGCAAACGATTACGTTTGTCCTTGGCCTCCCCTAATCACAGTTGGCGAAAGCATACTCTGCAGATGAAACTGAAAAGAAATAAACAGGTGGAATTTTATAATCTTCTAACATTACAATACTCTGACTGATAATTGTTCCACCTTTCTGCTCGCACTTGTGTATAAAAATCGTGGAACTATTTCACATATCAATAGTTGTTCCTAAGAAACAACAATATCGTCCAGATTGGTCTTCTCGAAGACCACGCTGAAAGTTCGATATCGTCACGCACGTACGCGGAATGTTCAATTCCCGTAAATGGTTTACAATTCTGTTTATTATTCCGCGATTATTCTAGAGGCATCGTTATCTCTCTACAAAGTTTCCACTTCAAGACTACAACTTTCCAACAACCCAGACAAAAAGGCAACGCTCACAAAGGCCCACTTTATGTAACGCGTTTAATTACTACATATCTGGATAGTATTGTCACACACGTTGCACCAGTGCCAGCGAATCGAACCGTGAAATTAGAAATTCGGGCCCAGAGAAAGACATCGCGACGGACTTGCGTCAACACAGATCTGAGAAAGCGTGATCTCGGTGCAACTGCTTCACACTTGAACGACTATCGTACACGCCATTTCCAAACGAAATGAAACAGAATTTAAAATTCCGTCCCTCCAAAATTTCACTATACTCTCAAAGAAAATTCATTCTCTAACCCCCTCCATTTCTCAACTCATTTTCCATTTTTGGAAAAAGAAAGAAATTGGCAATTGAATGTTCTTCGTAGTGTCCAGTCGAACACTACATTATCAAGATACAGTGCTGGAAATATTTATTGCATCAGTCGAATAAACACGGTATCACTTGAGGAGTGATTTCTCAAAAGGGTATATTTCCATTTTTGACCCTGAAGCAAATGTTGGTGGCATCGCATTAATAATGTTAAATTACATCTCCAAGTGGCACAAAACATTACAAAATAGATTTCATTTCTTTTTGAAAAATTGAGGTGAAAATACTTGTTTCATACAAAAGGTCTTATTTCCAAATTTGTCTGATGACATACGTAGTGAAATAATTTTTTAGTCCGACACAAAACGGACATTGTACTCATCTATAAAATTTTTATGAATTTGAAACACAAGGAACTTAATTCTATAGAATTAACCAAACACATACTAAATTAATTTAAACATGTACCCACTGTCATGGTATGTTTACAATTAAATGTGGCAAAACTAAGTAACCATAAACATTATATTATAATTTACAAATGGCAGAAAAATTGTGCAAGTTCTCGAGCTTATTTCCAAATGATTTCATACAAAGGGGTTTATTTTTTATAGTTTCCATCAAAAAGACTTATTTCATAACTTTTTTTTAAAATAACTATTAAAACACTGTGGCTAAATTTAAAACATTACCACTATCAGACGGAAGAATAAAATTAAAATTTACGTGTGCAAATAAGAAAAAAGAGTTTTTTAATAAACGTATATACTACATTTAAATTTCTTTCTATGTGGAAATCTGTCCTTTTGAAAAATCACTCCTCACTTATACCTCTCTACGAAAATATTATTGCAAAAATGTGTAGCTCACCATCTTTTCCAAAATAACTTGGATACCAACCATTTTATCAATTTATATTGCTACAAAAATTCTGCGTGCTGCGTAAATCTGAGAGTGACACAATAAATATATCCCAGCACTGTGCTTTCCTCCATCCTCCAAAGAACTTTCGTCCACAGCGAGCAGACGAAGGTCTGGATCCCCATTTTCAAAATTTTACATCCAATTATCGATCAGCGAATCAGCTTCAGGGTGACGAGCCATTAATTCGTCTCACTGCCTCCGTCCAGTGAATTCGGAATTGCCTGTTACATTGAGATCGCGCACATGATCGAGGCGAGTGGAACGACTTCCTACCCAAGTGATCCAGCCGCTTCCGTCATTCCGCGGCACGAATCCGCGGGGCACGGGATCCCAGGCACGTGCCTGCGTGATCGTATTTATCGATACGATCGCTGGAACGCACAGAAACGTGTTCCCACCTGGCCTTTCGAAATCTCCACCCAGCCAGAAAGATATTAATAAATCCAGACGCTCGCGTGTCGCGCACGTGATGCTAATTAATCAAGCGTCGCGCGTTATTAAATTCGCCGCTGGCCGCGACACGATGCGCCGTTGGGTGTTAATTGATTTAAAAGAGGGGGATTAAGAGATTTTACTTTTGATTGCTTGCACTTTTGGTGGAGTGTGTGCTTAGGGGAATCGAAGAAAATGATTTGTGTCAGGCGAATTTGATTCAGCCTAGAACAGTCTCTGGGTCACTTTTGACCCAATTGCAATTTGTTACTTGTGAAAAGATTTTTCTAATTTTGAGGCAAAGTCGATATGTTAATAGGTGAGCTGAAGACTGTAGCGTGGTTAATCAGTATTATTTTGAATTTTTGTGGAACACTGATTATGGTGATGTTTTTTTGTGATTTGATGAGATTTTGATTTTATGGAATTTGGTAAATTCTTGTGAGTAACTATTGGGTGGTTAGTTTGAAAGAAGGAGATTGTGTTAAAAGGACTTGATGTTAAATCTAGTATTTTGTCAAGTTATGGGCAATTTTGAATATTTTTTTTTATGTTTGGAGGTTTGAGTTTGAATGAATTGGAAATGAAAATAGTTTAGACGCCCTTGTGCAGGGAGTTTATGAGGTTGAATATCATCGAAGCAGGTTGCATTGAAATATATTGAAGCTATTTACGCCATGTACAGTTGTACCACATCGCGATGCTGTGCAAAAGTTATATCCTGGAAGGATTTCATCAAATTGCTGACAATTTTCTCCTACTTTACGCCCACTTTTCTCATTACGTATCATTCACCCTCGTTCTTTCATTCCCTTTTACCATCCATCCGTTACTCTGCTCATACGCTTATCCATTTCGTTCGCTTTCATCTTCCTCATTTCCTACTCCCTTGTGCAACAAATTAGGAGGCGCAGCCAGAAGAAAAGCTGGCTATATCATCTCGTTGCAGGTACTTATTCTGTTAATTATCGATAATAGTTTTATGTGACTTTTTCAGAGATATATTTGGTTCCATATCTTTGAGAAGAAATGCTACTAGGTATTACGAAATGAAAAGGTTTTGCTTTCAAACAAATTAAAGGTCAGTTATGACTGCGAAATAAATTTTAAAGTAGAAATTGCAGTTCCAAATACCTACTAGTATTTTTATGAAATAATAAAGCATTAATTTATATAAAAGTAAATCACAAAAATAATTATTAAATATTCTAAACAGCATTGAATTTAATATTCACGGCCAAAAGTGACTTTACAATGAAAAAAAAATGATTTAAAATACTTTATTAATTTAGCACGCGTGAATCAGCGATGACCCATGGCATTCACCGGAAGTAAATTTGGACTCGACAGTAGAAACATATTTTCTCAGAAACCTGACCAAAGAGAGGAAACAAGCCGTCGAATTCACTGGAATAGTCATTTCCTTATAATTAAACATTAAATGCAACCACGACATTCGATCTGTTCTTTAATTTCCTCTGAGAAATTTACATTCCGTAGAACACTGGACATTATAAAAGCTTAATTTCTTCCACTGGAGATTTAAATTTTAGTAAATCAATAAATAAGTGCGAATAGAGGAATTCGACCAAAGCATAAAAAAATCTTCGCTTTCAGCCTTCAATCTTCGAACAAAGGTCGAAGTAGGATCACTCAGCTTAGATAAGGATCGATGCAACGTGATTTCGGAATTCTCAATCGAACTGATTGTGAGTCACTTCCGAGTCTGAATCCCCTGGGCATTTTAGATTCCTCAGCGATCGACGCAAGCCGATTCGCGAGATAAAATGGCGTAAGCAATAAAGCGTGCATTAAAATCTTCCATGGAACAGGAAGGGAAAGAAACTGATTGCCATTGTGACATTGTGAGTCACTCATTGACCAGCCACGATTCTGTAATACGATGCTACAAAGTGACGCATTTTTGTGGAAAGAACAGCCATTGACTGATAAACTCCTGAATGCGTATAATCGCTTGTAAATTCGTAAATTCGATTCGGTTTGAAAAGTAAACAAATCTAAAAAATTTTAAGCAAAATTTTAATTGTGATGGATCTACTTTTCCTTCAATGTTCTAAAAAATCTAAACAAAAGGGTGACACTGTGCAAAAAAATCTGCGGTGGCCATTTAGCCGATACCTATTGTATTTCATATATAATTATAATATGTTGAAATAAAGATTTTAAAAATTTTCTAAATTTAAGTGTTTTATTAAAAAAAAAAAATTTGGTAGATCTTATTGGAAAATTCTGTCTAACAATTTGAGAAACATTTTTCACTGTCAACTTATCGCACATTAAATTAGATTCAAATGATTCGTTGAAAGTCCACTCCAGAAAGTGACCAAAATTTTCAAGATTTGACTAAAACTTTTAACACCTCTGAAGAATAAAAATTTGTAGGATATGTACATGTGATATTCGGTGGATATTGAGGCAGAACTATGATTAAATTAATTGTGCATCCAGGGAGGTCGAATGTCCATTGACACTTGTCGATGCAGCGGATGCAGAAAAGATGCATTATTCTCGCAGAAATTCACAGGCAGCTAGACGAACGCATAGATATTCCTCGCGTCCCCGTGTGCTGACCTTTCCTGATGATCCATCGCGTTGCATTTCAATGGAACGGGAAACACGGTGCAGATGCATCCCGAAAGCCTTGCGCATAATTACGCGGCCAATTCTTTGCATAGGAATTATTTATTAGTGGTCGAGTTCGGTCGGGTTTCCTTCTGGACGAACTGCGTTCTTGCAACGAGTTGGAAGGACAGGTTGGAGGATGACATTGGGGAGACGTTAAGAGGCTGGTAAAGAGGAGCGTCAATAGGAAGCAATTGCTATGAAATTTTATAGACATATTGTGCAAATTACGGAGTTGAAATGGTAAATGATGCAAGTGCCAGGAGTGAATATTTTCAGCATTTTCTTTTCAACCACAGTGACGTTGATACTTATGATGTATATCTTGTGACAGCCCTGGAGTCTATAATAAAGTACTGTAACACTTACAACATTTACCACCGTATTCAGCATTGAATTAACATCCTTTTCTATTTAACAAAAAAAATGTTGTGTTCCTTGGCACTTATATCGTTTGCCATTTCATCTCGTCAATTTCAAATGACCATCCGGGGGAATGAATTGTAGATAATTTGGATAAATTTTACATTTTGGTCCTAGGTGTTGAATCTTTTGAATATAATTGTTTTTACTTGTCCATGGTAAGTGATAATCAGGTTAGGTTAATAGCAATAGAAAGCTGTACCTCGCTTATTTTGTAACATATTCTAATTTGCTCTGTGTGCAATAAAGCTCTTATTATTATTGTAATCTGGAGATGATTGTAAATATTTGATCATTTAATAAATACAGAAATGGACAAAGTAAAAAATATTTCAAATAAGACGCTGTGTTTGTTTAGACTAAAATTATATTTTCTTATCCTTGTCAATATTTTATGCAAAATGGATAAAAATTCCAAATGGAGCAGCTTTACGTAATTCACGTAACACGATATGTAACGAGTGCATTTTAATCGTGATCAAATATGATTACGTACGTGTATTGAGAGGTAAGAATTTTTTACTGTCCTGTGGAAAAAAACGGGACAATCTGCCTCCTTCCAATTGACTAAATAGATTTTTCCTAGTCACAATGACGTGGAGGAAACATCAACTTCGGGAAATGCATCTCGCTAGAATGCTGTTTAATTGCACGGAAATTCTAGGACGAGCTATACTTGGAAGGTTCAAGTAGCTTTCAAGGTTTAAGTAATTGTAATAATTGAATAAATTTGTGAAAAATTCGCGTATGTGGAATACATAAATTCAAGCGATATTCGAGTAACACGGGTAGATAGGAATAAAATCAGATGAAATTTGGGAAGCTTCAAGGAAGTAAATGAAGTTTGATGGGAATTCAATATACTCACCTCAAATTAATTTGATTAAAATCCAATACACTACAAATAACTTCAATCAGAATTCAATATAGGTACCTCAGTTAAATTTGAGTACAATTCAATATACTTCAAATAACTTCGATCACTTACTAAAAATATTCCTAAAAACAACTTCGATATACCTCAATATACCCAAAATAAATTCGATTAGTATCCAATAAAACCACAAATAGAATCAACTAAAACTCCGATTGCACAACACCTCAACGCACTCCCTTAAAAAACCTACTTAAATTCCCCTCTCCTCTGATTTCAAGCTACACAGAAAAAAGAACCACCGAAGAGCAAATTTCCGTATGGATGCAACACCTTCCATGTTGCATGACGACCGAACGCGTTCGTGGTTGCTTTCGTTAGCGAGGCTTCAGGAATTTCCATAAATTGAACGAGCTGACGGAGAACGTCTGCCCTGGCTTTCTGCTGCTTGGCCAATTACTTAATTGTAACAGATTTCCTGTCGGTGCTATTGCGACCGCACAGCGGACTAGATTTCTCGCTACGATAACTGTGCGTTCGTGCGTACCACTGGCAGTTCCCCGATGATGCCGATGGGAAACGTCTAAAGCGCAATCTTCTCGAAAAAAATTCGCGCTGGGGACTTCCAATAAAAACTATCCACTCCAATCTCAACCACACTACGTAACAAAATTAATAAAAATTAAACATACTAAATCCTTGTCACACGAAACACTTGGATGACTCACGACTGCTATTTCAAACACATTCCATGGCCCGGCTGAATGTACATACCCAAAATACTAATTGCAAATTGAAAGCACCTTAATAGTACAGGAATGAAATGCAAAAGTTAAGCAAATAGAAATTTTTCTATAATTAGTTACTACCTATTAGGTATTTATCGTTTTCCTTATTTTTGTATCTCTGTGCAATAACGACGCTTAATAATAATATGCCATTACCAATAACCTTATTACTGAAATCATTACTCTTTGGTACGGTATTTCCACTCAGAGATGGGCAAAATTTTTATTTGAATAAAATTTCAGACAACGAATAAAAATGAATAAAATTATTCGTCACGTTTCGAATAAGATTGACCCGGGTTAACTTTATTCGTCGAATAAAAAATTAACTTCATTCGTCAAATAATCTAAAGTTAAAGTAACTTTTATTCAAATAATTTTTTATTTAGTTATTTAGTAAAAAAAAATATCACGTGGAAAAAACCCTTATACTGTCGAAATACGAGAGAGAAACTCGCACCTCAGATTTCCAATTCATTCCCAATCACCGTCCACCATATCAAGAATAAGATTATGCATTGAAATTTCTGGACCTCCGCACGTGTCGTCAAGAATCTTCACAGATGTCGCCCAAATGGTGTCGTTTCGTCGATTAGCCTGAAAGTTATTCTGGAGGGATAGGATAAACCGTGCAGTTTATAATTTTCGCCCACTGATTTCCATAACACGTTGACTGGCCAGCGGAGGAAAGTTCTACGCGGGGCAGATTAGGTCACGAGTACGTCGAATCGGCGAATGGATTTCCGACGACGCTGTTCCCTGTGGGATGACTCTCGATACTTCTTGGAAAACGATCCTCTTTACGGCTAAGATACGCCGACTGGTGCCTTCATCCGCGCGGAACAGGTTCCCGAATGATTCTCATTATAGATAACGCGACTCTGTCATTCGCCTCGAGTTTTGCACGCTGCACAGGTGACAGGGCTCGCGAGACTTCATTCATCGCCTGCATCAACGGACTATTCATTTGCCAAAACGAGGGCGCGCGAGATTTGAGATAATTTTGAAGGGTCTGTACTGTTTCGATTGTATTGGAGGTTTTTTATTCGGGCAGGAAAGAGTTTACGTGGTTGATATGGGATTGTAGATATCAAAGATCGAATGGAACTGTTGAAATTTTCTGTATTTTCTTATTATTATTGTTTCTGTTCCAAGAATAATTTACTGAAACTTTTATTCCATGCATTTCTGCATAAATAGGGAACTTTTATTTTCTCGGAAGTAAGAGAAAGTTCCAGTTAAAACAGGCACATTTATTCTACTTTGAAAAAGTTAAAGTTGTGGCAAGCAGATTTGCCGTTATGGCATTCCTATTATTCTTAGTAAAATAAAATAATTATATAAAAATCACAACTCGCATTCTTTTCTATATTTATTCTGCCTCCAAATCATGCTCATTAAAAAAATAATTCTAACTTTTATATTTCACTTTAAAATATCTGTTAAAAATTATATGATATATCCTTCAGAACTTTTATTAATCGAATACAAGATAACTATTAAAAACTGAACTTTTACAACAAAATTAAAGTACATATAATGTGCAATGTTTAAATGCAAAATTTAAAGGTCAGTAAAGAATTTTTATTTAAACAGTTTTATATTCAGGCATAATTTAATTGTGAGACCCTACAAAAGATTAGGTTCAGAAATTGTTGACCTTATTTAAAGCTTTATATTATGTTCCACCTTAGATTTGATCGATCGGCCCCTAGACTCGAATAATGAATAAAAATACTCTTGTAACCACAAAGAATTTGAAATTTATATTTACCAAAACACTCAACGATTTCTGAAACATAGACTATTCCCATTTAATTCACATTACCTATTTTTTTAATCTTTCAACGAGCATCTCGACAAATAATAATTCCCTCCCAATAATTCTAGCCCAAAAGATAGTAGCAATCTTAAAAAACTCATTCATTATTTTCTACCGCAAAGTCATTCACCTAAGTGTCCCCGGACCAAGTCACTTCCTCCAACATTCATAGTACGTGTTCCCAAAATTCATTGTCTGCGTTGCGTAGGGAAATTTTCGGTAATAAGGAAAGTAACTTCCACGAAGTTTGAAAAGGAAGGAAACGAAGGTGCGAACTTCATTCGAGGCAGGAAGGAACCGATGCCATAATTCGCTGATTCATCCATTACGAGAGGAGCACCGTTCATTTTTTACCGTGCAACAAGTAACTGGCTTCAATTATGCATCGACGGAGGGCACAGTGCAGCGTTGCTCGCGTAATGGTATTCATAGACGATCCGATCGGAAGAGATTTGCCGCTGGAATGATGGAAACGATGGATTCTCGAGTCCATGTATCACTGTCAAAGTGCACGAGCCAATTCTTGTAGCAATCGGAGCCATTCCTTCCAGGTATTTCATGGAGCAATCAGATATTTCTAGCAGTAAATTATACTAAGTAGTGGATACTACTGACGAAACAAACTACGAATCGCAATTTTCATTAAGTAAGTAATTATTTATTGAATATTTGATCTATTAACATATCTATTTTAATCTACCCAATGCCAGGGCAGGCCTTCTCTATAAAGGAACCCAGATGCAAGAAATAAGGGATCCCCTAACAATTTCTCAACGGTAGAATCGCGGAAAACTGATAATATTAACAATAACAAAGAAAATAAAATAAAAGAAATAAACATTAAGATATTTAAATATGACTTTTTTATTACCATATCATTAATAATATTAGATTATTGTAGTATTATATTATTACAATAAAATTATATTCTGATTTATTTTCTTACAATCCTCGCATACTATGGTATGCTTACCACCACATCATCACAATAAAATTGTGGTGTGCCCGTAGTATTGCCAGTTCTGTATTTACCCTAGTAGAATTTATTGTTGGTATTTTGATGGCCAATTAATCCCCAACTTGGGGATACTGTGGGCCAACCAGAAATGCTACTAGGGTAGAGGGTGAAATTCAAGTTGGTTTACAAAATTAAATTAATTTTAATCATATACAAAATTTTTCCTTCTGATTTCTCTTCCTTTGTTTTCTGATTTTTCCTTTTTTCCTTTTTCTGGAGCCCCTGTACACCCCCAAGCCGGGTGCCTTGCATCCGCTGCACCCTCCCTGTGGCCGGCCCTGCCCAATGCTATTTACATCCTCAAACATAATTCAGCAACAACTTTATTTCTACCAATTTACCAACCACAAGAATTAATCAGTGCTTTCAACGCTCCGCTTCTCTTAATCCACCGGGAATTCCCTATCAGTCATCAGATCGTAACACAAACATCACAATGTGTCGTTCAACCAGAGTGGTATCTATACTTATACAAACACCGCTGCTTAACAAACCGGGAAAGCGAGAACGTCGCGAGCGATTTGAAAAATTGCGCGCAAGCCCACGTTGAATAGGAAAACGGTGGCACAGAGGTTCAATTGGAGGCGACAATGAAGTGAATTAATGCAAAGTTGTCCAAGTTGCTCGATGGAACACCGTGAATCACGAAAGCAACACCACAAAGGCTCGCTGCTCGATACGTTCGCCAGATTGAAACTGTGAACAATTATCCGCGGTGCTTGCCACAAGGAAGGATGCTGACTCATTAACGGACGCACAGACGAATGGCAGACGCTCTGCGTGGACACAATGAATTGCGGACGATTCGACTCGAGCAGCAAAATCGTGGGATATTAATGCACAATGGGTCAGTGACATTGAGGAATATTTAAGTGTTAAATACTTTTGTAAGGGTAGAATAAGTGAGGTCTATTTCAATATAGATGCAATTATGATTTCATTATGGGATATGAACATGTTTCGAAGGAAAGGAAGCTGATCTCTCGATTTTATTCAGGGTAGTTAATGAGTTAGGCAAAATGTAATCTAATTACAAATTACGATTAGGTGTGAGAAAATTGTGGTGAACTACCTGAATTAACGATTACAGAAAATAATGTGTAATCAATTACACAATTACACTTTAATCGTAATTTGTAATTTGTAATTAGATTACATTTTGCCCAACTCTGCCCAAAAGTGAGGGGATTTTTCGCCCCTTTTTGTCTCACGATTTTTTCATTGAATTTTGTGCCAAATGATACTCTATGATGAGACATCAATCGCAAGAAATTTTCAAATTGAGCCGACAATTAGTTTCTTAGATAATGAGAGGAAAAAGAAGTGAAAGTTTTATGTCAGTTTGATAATTTAAAGAATTGTTTCCAGGAGTTTTGCTGACTGTTAACAGTGAATTTGGACTTAGATTTCAAAATTCACAATGAACGATTCAATATAGCGAACCGTGTGTTAAAAAATATTCTAATTTTCATAAAACTTTGGTCTAATATTCGTAACGTAAAAGAAGCATCACCACATTTTCATACTTGTTGATAATATTGAAACCGAATGAGAATTAATGACAGAACATTACTGCACATGCGAAAGTGCAACTCGTACTGTTGGCTGTTATCATAGGCTACATATACCCATTCCTGACAAATGTATCGAAATACATTCATGAAACAAATGTTCAAAAATCAATATCAAGAAAAATGAATGTCGGTGTTTTTTTTAACTTTGGCCTCCCATAGATATATCAGAAACAAATTGCCGGCTCAATTTAAAAAATTTGTGACGATTGATATCTCATCATTAAATATCATTTGCCGCAAAGTTCAGTTGAACTGTTATATTTGGAATATATTTAGGATCCCCTCCTTTTGAATTTAAATATACTGTATCTAGGTATAACATAAGTATTAAGTAGTAATTGCGTTCAGTGTTTTGGTAAATAGAATTTCTTAACCCTCCGTGGTCACACCTTCTTATAATCACAAATTGGTCACAGGGGGTTGGTTCACTGCACTCCCGCGTCATTTTTGAAGTACCATTTTTGTATTTTCGAATCTTTTAACTTTTCTAATAGTCTCTTTCTAGAAAAAAGTCTTTTTCTAGAAATGTAAATTTTGATATGTTGAAATTTATATTTGAGAAAATAGTTGTGGATAGAAGCGATTTTTTTTTGTTAAAATTCACCAAATTTGTAAATTTTATTAAGGTCTAAAAATTTACAGAAATATTGGCAAATACATATCCCGGAATGCGATACACCCCACGTGACGACGAAGTTTTAAGTACCTTAATTTTTTAAGTTTCTGTTTTGGAGTAGAGGGATCATAACTTTAACTATGTGTAAAATATTATCCTCCATTGCCCCCTGCCAAAGAAGCACACACAAGAATCAAATCAATCCCCGAACTCAGCTTAGCGTGGTAATTATTTTACCAAGCGTTATAAGCAACAAGTGACACGCAGAAATAAAATTAAAAGCCAAGCTGCAACCACCTACATTTACCAAACCACCCCCTCCCCCCGCCTGAATCTCCACTAAAAAAAAGTCCCAACCCAAAAGTTGAACAAGAAATCTAACGACACAACGCACCACTGTGGCGATTGAAGCCCCGGTTAGACCAGCTAGGCACTCCCCTGCAATCTGCATCTGGATCGCCTCTAATGGAATCAGTTCCGCCATTTTTCATCCTTAAACAGGGATCCGTCGCGTTTCGACGAGCCAGTGTCACGCGATAGCCTTGACCAAGGCGTCGCGAAAACGAGAGGAAAAAGGCAGGGAACGCGAGGAATGATGAGTCGACGGGATCGATAGGCGATTAGAATTAGACGGGGGAGGGGTCAGGGTGACAACGAGAAAGGGAACGGGAGTCGACCGTCAGATGACTTTTTGGGCGCGGCTCTGACGATCCTCACGAGCTGATGTCTTTCTTTGCCCCTTCGCTCCTTTTCCTCCTTTTCTTGCTAATTCCTGGTACCTACGGAGGGAAGCTCTTGTCGTACCCTCCCCCTATAACGAATGTCCCTTTCAAGGAATGTTATCCCGCTAGGGGCCCCGAGGAATCCACCGATAAATCCTTTCTAAGGCGAGATACGTTCTCAGGACGCTTCTAATGGCGGTGAAACAAAGACACTAACTGCCAAAAGTGCGAGTTTGGAGCTGATTGGGGAAGACATTGCAGCAAGAGTGCAGCTCCATTTTTTGACAGTTTCTTAGTTGTGACGTGTAATATACGTAAACAAAATTCTATATCGTTTGATGCAAATAAAACGATTTATTGCAAATTTTTAACTCGCACTCATTGCTGTTTTGTGCAATACGAACACCTTATAAACAGCTTCTGTTTCACAAACGTGTCTTGACTGGGGATGTGGATATTTCCACAAACTATGATGACGAGCAGGCTCAAGAATAATGGTATTTTTGTATGTCTACAACAAATGTTAACATCGTTTTTTCCATATTTGATTAATAATGCGACAATAAAGCAGTAAATTGTATTCTTTATATTATTGCAACTTCAGTGCAAGTCCAGGGCAGCTCCAGATTTGAAAAATTCGCCAAAAATAGAAAAAAAAACTTATCAATTCAATAACTACTACTTACTGTGTGGAAATATATATTTTTTAATTAGTGTTTTCTTTTAAATGTTAAATCAAAGCAATAATTTTATAAATTGTTTTTTCTAATTTACTGATGATGGAGTTATTTTGTGCTTCTTTTGAGGAAATATAGTGTGTGTAGGGTGAAGGGATGGTGGAAGGTTTGAAGGGTTGGGAAAGTGACGGAAGGGTTGGGAAAGTCAAGGGTTGACTGAAGTTAACCCTCTATAAGTTAAATTTTTAACCAACTTCAAAAAAGAGGAGGTTATAGATTCGACCAGTATGTATTTTTTTTACGTTTGTCCTCTCATATCTCCTCAGCATATTTACCGACTTTGATGATCTTTTTTTTATTCGAAAGATGGCGACGCCCCGGTGGTCCCCCGCCTAGACTGCATAAATATTGACCCAATATTTTGCAAGTTCTGGTTAATAATAAAGACTATTTTCACATAATTATTATTATTTTATGTACGTTCGCGCATATCTCCTCGGCATGTTGTGTCAATATATATAAAACTAAAAAGTTAAAAATAAAAATACTTTTAAAAAAAATTAAATACCGTCTTCAAAAAAATACAATTTCACTAAAAAATAAGAAATAATTTTTTCCCTTGTTTAATCTACGACTCTCAATTTTTTTAAGTCGGCGCCAGATTTACACAGTGCAAATGATGAGGTGCCGACTTAAAAAGTACGAGAGTCGTAGATTAAATAAGGGAACAAATTATTTCTTACTTTTTAGTCCAATTTTATTTTTTTGAAGACGGTTTTAATTTTTTTTATAAGTTTCTTTATTAATTTCAATTTCAAATTTATTTTCGTTTCATATAGATTTTATTTTTAAATGAAAACTTGTGATTGCTATGGTGTGATAGTTGAATATGGAACTTTCGTGATTTACAAGCAGATAATTTGGTGGTGTTAAAGTGTGTTTGGTTTCTTATGGTGAGATTTTGTCTGCCTGGAATTTAATAAATAAGGTGACTGTAGTGCTCTAGATAAGGATGATTGTACTGGGGGGGGGGGGGGGGGGAGGATGAGTGATTTTTATACAGAATGACAAGAATTAATTATTATATGGTAAAAATGCTGAAATGGGAAGTGAGTTACCACTCTATAACAATGATCGGTTAGATTGCATTTTATTGCCCATAATTTCGAGAAGTATATTCTCAAACTTTTGGTCACTAGTGTACTTGGAACACAGAAAGGTCGATTCTTAAGGATGTTGAAGAAATTCTGGAATTAAGGTCGGGCCTAGTTCGTGTTTAAGGTGGTCGTGCAGGGCGGTACTTAATTACACGATAAGACAATATAATTAATGTGCAGTGCGGTCAATTTATGGATGTTTAACAGGGATTATAAAATAATCTGAAATTTAGATCACGAGAATTGCGGGGAAAATTATTTACAAAAAGAATGTTCTACAATATTCTGGGTGACGTGTTTAAAATCATCTTTGAATTTTGACTTTGAATTGTCCTTCCATGAAGAGTATGCTCTATCAAAATTGTTTCGTCCTTATCACAATGGTACATGTTGGTACACAGTTCCTAGTACATTTCCGCGGATCTCCATGCTTGAAGTAATCTTTTACAGTAATAAGTTTGCAATTCCTTTATCACGACATTCGAGCACGACTGAAACTTGATGCTCCCCAAGCAGAGGACAGATAAAATGAAAATAAAGCGATTTCCACAGAAACGTGTTCAAGATGCACAAAAAAGATGGGTACGTCGAGATACAAAGCATCAGGGCGCCGCCGTGGCACGTGCCAGCGCATCGACATGATAAAACCTAACATTTTCTCTGATCTACTATTTCCAGAAACAAATTAATTTCTCGCTAAATAGTGAATCACACCAAATAAGATGCTCAAAAAAAGAAAAAATAAATCCACTTATTCTTCTTACATTCAGAGCAGCAAATTTGGGGGAAAAAGAAAATTGAAATCGATAAAAGTGTTTACGTTGCTTTTTATTGATTTTTCAAATTCAAAATACTTTATAAGGCTTGTGTTTTTTTCGAGATTTAAAAAATAGGTAGGTACGGTTTTCGTTATTCAACAACTACCTACGAAAATTGGACTCACTGGCAAAAATTATATTTTAAAATAATTATTTATTATTAAATATAGGCGGCAAAAATGATACTTGCCCAGAACGACGAAAAGTCTAGATTATCATTCTAAACACAATTTCTAAAAAATACCCCATTTCATACCAAAAACTAAATATGCAAAAATCCCAACAACCCTAATTTCAGAATAACCTAAATAACAAGCAAATTCGCTGCACAAGACGAATCAACAGGTAACTAAGAAGAATCCATTGGAACTATAATCCAGATAAAAATTCAGCTATCCCGAAAGGGAGGGCGCAGTTCGTGGGCCATTTTTTCTGAGGGTGTCCATATGAAGAGGCGCGTTTCGCAGAAATTCATTTACCCCCTAATTTCTGTGGCCACCGTCCGCTTTGTGAGCGTCCTCTGACTGCTGGCAGTTCCAGATACGATTGCAAACTTGGTTCGGCTGCATTTAAATAGGCTTAGGACCGAATTAATGCAAATGTATTCTGGGCTGCTCCTAACCCTCGGGTCATGTGGGTCAGAAGGAGGATCTCGTCTTTGCCCCTTTACCTCGAAATAAAACAAGCTTAACCAAACCCTGCCCCCTTCCGCCCCGTTCTCATCATCATCCCACCCCCTTTCTTTTGTCCCTGCTTCCACAACGTGCCTCCTATTTTCATTCAAAATAGGATCGGTCGGTTCTTCTTTACGTTCCCCCGATTATCATGTGGGTCACGTTCTCCCCCGAAACACTTTCATTCATGGATCCATGGTGTTCCCGTAGCTTTCTTGTTCTTCGCGAAATCGAACGCTCCAGAACAGACTGGTTCTCAGAAAGCTCCGCGGAATGCTCCGGCGATAGAGCATGCAGCGATAATTACAGCTTCCGAAAAGCTCGGTCACGTGCTGCCGCGCGTGTTCCTTCATCGTGTTTCGTGTCACGTGGACGATCTCGCAGTTTCGCGTACGTCTAATGTCTGCCGCTTCGGGGAAACGGGGCAGCATATTTTTGGCACGCTGCGCGAAATGGGACGAACGGTGGATTGCATTTTAATTTCCTAGGGAACTTAGACGGGATTTCAAATTTTCAACCCTTGACTCGCGGTGAGTCATACGTTAACATTCATTTTGCTGTCTTCAGGGTTTGATGATTATTTATTGCAAATTCAGACGCATTTGTTATACTATGCACGTACTATATTTATGTAATATTTTGTGAAATATTAGCCAAATAATAGTAATAATTATAATAATGTAATAGAAATGAAAAATCACTTTTCATGGCCAGTCACTTTTGGAAGTTTCGAAGACCTCAGTTTTCTTAAATCAACTTTAATTATTTGAAATTGAATTTAATTGTATATGTGCTGATAATTTGGGGAGTATCTTAAGTACAGAGAACTGACACGAAATAAGTGGTAACCACAATTTTTTTAATGTTTTATACTTAGACCATTTTCATAACTGTAACATTAATTTTGCTTTTGGTGTTCAGTGTATCGTAGTTTTTTTATGGGGGGTAATTTATCGTGGTAAGTGAGCCACTTGGCTGTCGTAACTCCAACAAGGAAACACTCCGTTTCGAGTTGATGAAACTTATGTAAAAATTAATTTTCATAAAAATAGTTGACACGTAGTTTTGTTATTAGTTAGGGAGTCTAAGGACTATGAGTTTATCAGCTGCAACTTTCGGGGCTGTTTTCACCCTTCAATTTGGACGTTGGCTGATAAAAAATAATACGTGAAGGGTAAGAGGAAAAACAGGGAATGTCACAAAACAGCGTTATCAAGAAAATTAAGTTTTAATACTTTAGTCCATCAGTAAAAAAACAAGGTTCAATGAATTTAATTTTCATATATAATTTTCTTCTTAAAAAGTTTCTTGTTTTACAGAAGCTTATGCTTAGGCAAAGTGCGGGGTCATTCCGTATTTTGTTCCAGTGCAGATTGGAGATTTCCTGTTTTTAACCAGAGTAGCAAATCTTCCAAATCTTCCTCTTTATACCCCTTTATAAGTCGACAGTTCTGTGGTCCCAGTTGTCACCAACAAAATATGCTACAAATCGCAAAATCACCAAAAATGGATATTCCCGTTTTTTCTCCTTATCCTTCAAATGGTGACAAACATTTTCTTTTAATGTTCTCAGTTTTTCTTATTTCTCAGTTTCTTCATTGGGGCGAGCGATAGAATGAGCGAAGGGTTCGATGTAACCAAGAGGCGTGCAATTTATATGAATTGGTTTGCCGATTAGTCACTGGTCTGCGGGCTCATTTGCATTCGAAATTCGTGCACCAATCCCGATTCAAGATCAGGCCTGCGGTCGTCGGCTTCGTAAAAAGAATTCTTGGGAATGGAAAGAGGCTTAAGAACCTGGGTGATTCATAAACGCATCATGTGATTCCACAGGGTGGCCATTTCCTCGATCTTTCGCGGCACCAAAATTCGCGCAGGATTCGTCAACGCCCATTGTTCGGTGCCCGAATAACGATGTATGATTGCTCATTCATATCTGCAGTAAAACTGTCGCCACAGTCAATGACACATAAGTCCATGATTACGAAAACGTTATATGTTCAAACAATAAAAAATGAAATTTGACGAGCACAAGATACCTAATCGAAGAATAATAAAATCGAGTTTGATTGTTTTAGTAATAATTATATGGACATTCAACCTTTATTTCATTTCCTGTAAAATTACTTTTTGAGGACCTATCCCCTTTCCGAAATTATCGTTTCAAATATACTCAAAATTGACAATGGGATTCTGGTACCAGCAATAATTGTAGTCAATTTTGAGTAAAAGGTTTACAATTAAAAATTAAGAACAGAAATGTCTGTACCACTTTTTACAATCGACGATTCCCAAATTTTGTCAGAAAGAAAGGATAAGGAATACATTTCTTAATGGAAATAAAAAAGGAAGATTTGATTATTGTTCCACTTTTAAGAAAACGAATACGAACAAATCCCAATGTAAACTAAAATTAACATATTGGTTGAAGCAATGAAAAGTTTGATTAGTTTGCAGAAAGGAGGATAGATTAATCGAGGAATAAAAGATCTAGTCAATTGTTCAAGATTACTCACACTAAACAAATAAAAATGTTTAAAACTGAGCCTAGTTTCTACTCTCTTTTCTCGCGTGATTAAGCATCTCGATACGAAAATGATCTGAGGACACCGAAATAAGGTAAACGGGACCACGGGCGGAGCTTTAAAAAACAGGTTCCCGAAACTGTGCTAGGAAGAAAACAGTGTTTTGTTTGCGATATTGCGTGACAAACGCAAACCTGTATCGTGGCGACAGGAAGGATTACGACAATCCTTCCGTTTCATAAGTCTCGATGGATTTTGTATCGCCCGCGTAACTTTGGCGAACTATCGATTGTTCGGTCTCACCTCGGCGCGCGAAAGAATGAAATAGACATAGACTATCATAACAATATGCAAATGTGTAAAGTATTTCCATATTTGTGCTACTCAAAATCTAAATTTCAACATGTAACGATTATTAGTAGTTGAGTACTCAATTTTATTTGTAAAAAACTGCCTCCCAAATCTAAATTTTATGAACCGATCATTAGTAGTTTAGTACTCAATTTTATTAGTAAAAAATTGCCTTCCAAATCTATGTAACAATCATCAGTACTTCAGTAATCAGTTTTATTTCTAAAGAACTGCCTTCTAAATCTAAACTTCATATAGGTCACGATCATTAGTACTTGAGCACTCAATTTTATTTGTAAAAACCTGCCTCCCAAATCTAAATTTTATGTACCGATCATTAGTAGTTTAGTACTCAATTTTATTAGTAAAAAACTGTCTTCCAAATCTATGTAACAATCATCAGAACTTGAGTACTCAGTTTTATTTATAAAGAAGTGCCTTCTAAATCTAAACTTCATGATTATTAGCAGTTCAGTACTGAATTTTATTTGTAAAAACTTGTCTTCCAAATTCAAATCTATGTAACGATCATCAGTAGTTAAGTACTCAATTTTATTTGTAAAAAACTGCCTTCCAATTTGTTGTAAAATTCAGGAATTTTCAAGGAAATTTTAATATCTTTAATATCTTTGTATTATAAACTTTCCCACCGTGATTGTCTACTTCATTTTGCAGAGTATTTTTGGAAAAACTAGCTCAGGCTACGACTCCTTCCCTAGGTCTATCTTTCTACGACCATATTTCCTTAAAAAAATGTCATATTCCTCTTAGATCGAAATATACCTTTTCCCTCTCCACTATGAATTCTGACAAGTGAACAATTTACAAAACAAAAGATGTTTAAAGGTATAATACATTTGAAAAGTAGAGAACACAAAATTGAAGACACCTGGCCTGGCACTACAAAATCAGATAACTGACTTTACATATATTGCTTTGTCAAGTACCCCACAAACTTATAAAAATGTCCTATAGATGTTATAAAGGTGTGCTCCCCTTACAACTTATTTATTTATCTATCCCTTCCGACCGTTTCGATCAAGCAATTTCCTGTAACGTTCCCAAACAGGATCCACACACATGGACCACCGAAACGTCATAAACAAATTCCCAAGCATTTTGTTTGCTTCCCTTTCTCGTTTTGATAAACGTTTGAAACACAACATTATTCAACCATGTAAATCGTATTGTTTGCGTCGCTGATCCGAACTATTTTCAGAGACATTCGACTATTTCGGCACCGGCGAAATCATTTATTCACGACGTCGTACGCATGAGGTATTCACGGTATGGCTAGATGCACTCCTCGCAAAACAACACGCGACCACCAATGTTTTTCGAGAAAACCGTACGTACCGTGGGACTAGTACCCCTCGAAACGGTGGTGCCTGCGAACATTTCAACAAAGTATGCAGCTACAAACAACGTGATCTCTGAAAAGAGGATCGCCTGGCCGAGATCTACACGAGCATTCGTGGCAATTACCCGCTGCAGTGATAATGACCGAATCTGACGACGCGATCGTAAGAGGAACAACGTTTTTCTTCCGTGCAGGAACAAAAAGGGAACAATATGGCGCGCCATGCCATTGTACGTGGAACACGGAAACGCGTATCGCGGTGATGGCTGCGATCGATGGGGACGGGAATCTAGATAAGGGGGGAATACACGTGGGGGCGAACAATGATTATTAAATTAAGTTATACTTGCAATAGAATCTCGTGTAATTCTGTATGAAATTACTCGGTGAATTGCTGTTATGCCATCGCGAGCGAAGGAGGTTTATATAATTTGAAAAATTGTAAGGAAACGAAACTATTGATTCAGATGATGGGATTCAACGAGTTCTTCCTTTCAACAGAAATAATATAAATTATATTGGGTTGGAACAAAAGTTCGTAGCGGTTTTCAATAGACAGCGTTTTTATTATTATTTTTATTTATTTAAGTATATCAACTATAAGTATATCTTTGTTATAAGAAGTACAATTCGCAGTCACACAAGCATAGGACAAACAATTAGGAAGTTCAAAAGAAAAATAATTAAATGAAACAAAAGCAGAGGAGTCAGAGCAGAATCACCGTTAATGATAGTTACAAAATAGATATAAAAAATCTTAGTAATAACAGTAGCAAATTTAATAGTCAAATAAATATACGAGTATAAACAGACAAGTAAGGTAAAGTGAAAAAGGAGAGAGGTAAAGGGAACGCGAAGGTAAAAGTTAAGGGGAATGGGAACCACGAACAGCGATCAGAGCAGGGTGATAGAAGGAATTATGGTAAACCAACCAGTGATTGACCGCATACCAGTTAATGACCATTAGGCAAAGAAATGTAAATTATAAATTTAAAAATATTATATGTTTATAAATGGAGTGTAGTTGCACTTTCAATATCCCATATTTTTATTTACGCGTATTAAGCAAACATTAATAAATACAATTCTTATTAAAAGTATGCGGTCATTTACTGGACTTCTACACGTTTTGCATTTTATAATCTTTTTTTTTAATTACGATAAGAATAAGTAATTATTTTTATAGAAATTTCAAGAAAAATCAATTTAAATGAAATTTCAACAGTTGTTTTATTGTTATACATAAATATATTCAAGTATTAATCTCAAAGGTCCATAAATTCAATAATTCGGTCATTCACTGGTTGGTTCACCCTATAGGAATTATTGAAGAAGTCAACAGAGTTACAATACCGAGTTACAATAGCGTTGGAACATATGAAACACCACCAATTAACAATGAAACAAATGATTCTGAAAGGTGGAAGAAAATGGCAAATATGTGGTTGAATGTATGTATAAATATCTAAAAATTGCCTTTGAATTTTATTTAAAAAACGCTACGAACTGTTGTGCCAACCAAATACTTAAAAATCCAAATAGGATGATATATGAAATGGGACATGGAATTGCATTAAAAAACTTCAGGCCTGCCATGAGCGAATATCCATTTTCGAAAAAAACGATCAACATTGATAGCCGACGATTCAACGGAACAACAGTCATCGATCCCCCATTCTAATTGAATCACAGCGTTGCAAGGATATTCCCTAGCCACTCCTATTTCTAGTGTGTCCCCCAAGGCAGAGCATGTGTGCGCAATGTTACACAGATATCCTGGACACTGGTCGAAACGAGTGTCATAACGAGCTGCAGACGTTCCCATCGAGTTCTTCCACTGCTCCTCCGTTTATCATTCCACTTATCCGCGCATCTGTCCCTCGTCAGACCATATATTTATCTGCACCCCTCTGTTCCCCAGCGTAGACACGAAAATAAGGTGGACAGAGGAATTTCGTTGAACTTGTAAAATGTATATCGTCTTTCCTAGATTACTAACGTATTTTTTCCTCGTATATTCTATGATGAAGAAATGATTTGTTAGTGTGTTCCTCGTAACTCCCTTTTCTGGGCACCTCTTAGAGTTACTCAAAGCTACCTGTCACTGACAGACGAAGCTCTAACTTAATATTAGGCTACTGAAAATATGTTCGCATAACAGACTTATCACAGAAGCTTAACGCACTCAGGATTGTTTATTAATATTTCCATTCACAAAGACTTTCTAAGTAGTACGTCATACCTTCATACACTTGTTTGCAAATAAATTAAATATCTATGAAGACAAAGCAAGGTTCTAAATTTCCCCCTGAAAATGTCAGATCAACCTCCCCAATCATGCAGCGCATAATTTATACAGTGCCACCAAACTGTGCCGAAAATTTCAGTAGAATAGGTGATCGGTGGCCCGACAAAGTCCCGCTGGAAATATTAGGTTGCTTCATAAATTCTGTCCACTAGAGTACCTACGTCTTTTACAAATTTATTTGTGAAAATAGCTTATATTTATTGCAAACTATGTATTTTCCATCATTGTTTGTGACAGTTCCCTATCTACGTGGGGGTTGTGTTATGCCTATTTTGTAATAATCTTCGGATTTATCATTAAGGAAATAAGTTAGGTACTGCACTTTTTGTGGCTTCGAAATTATTGGAGTTTTTCACGTGTAAATTGTTTTGTAGTGATCGGAAAAGGTGAGAATCTGTTGGTGTTAGATTTGGGGAATATAGTGGACGAGGAATAAGTTTCCATTGCAGTTCCGATATTTATTATTTGCCACGTGTAGTTTCTTTTTGTCGTGGAGGTACAGGGCATCCTTTCGATTCACAGAGGATGGTCTTTTAGTTTGAAGTTCCTATTGTACGTGGATTGAGTAGCATAATATGTAGGCATTCATAATATTAGGTCATCCTAAAAGTAATGTTGTTTTTTAAAGCTGAGTTTAAAAATAAATAATGAAACTCGTCGTGATCGTGACTTATCTGTTTGTATACACAGTACTGGCAATATTTATTGCATCACTTGAATATTAAACACGTTATCACTTATACCTCTCTTATTATTAGTACTAGGAAAATATTATTGTAAAAATGTGTAGCTTACTATCTCTTCCAAAATAAATTGGACACGAATCATTTTATCAATCATATTACTATGAAAATTCTGCGTACTAAATATTTCAAATAATTTAAGGGTAAAATATAAAAGTTAGGAATATTCTTTTAATTAGTATTATTTAAAGAATTGGAAGCAGAATAAATATAAAAGAGAAAGCACATTCTGATTTTTATATAACTATTTTCACCGAACGGTTTAATGTTTCAACTTCAGATCTATCTACCCCACAACATTTTCAGGAAATCTACTTGTCACAACCCTAACTTTTTCGGAGCAGAATAAATGTTCCTAATTAACTAGAACTTTGCTCTATTTTCAAGAAAATACAAGTTTCTCATTTACACAGAAATGTAGTGGAGACTGGGGCAAGTTGATATAGAGAAATTATCTCGACACTATGTGAAGTTTATCGTTCAATTTTTTACTACGATAGAGCGATTCGTCTGTGTACATTGACATTAGTAATCATTTTTTAGTTGTTTACGTTTTTATAGAGAAAAAGTAAGCCTGGAGAAACTACAGAAAATTTTATTAGTTCAAGTAGTTTGACTTCACATTGAGTCTTTTGAAGGTAAGGTATAATTACGTTTTGTTATTTTGCCCATGTGCCCTACATTTTTTTATGGAGATGTTGTTATATAATGGCTTCCTGTAGAGTAAGTTGATACGTTTTCTCTGGGGCATGTTGATACAGTGTATTCGTGGATTCTCTACTTTTATTTCCAGGAAAATATTTCGAAATTATAATAAGAAACCAAATCATGACGAAATAAATAAAAATTCTGTGTAGTTTTTAGACTACGTCACATCTAGATTAAAATTTTATATTTCAAATTCATTAGTTATTCATTAAACGGATATTTTACAGATGTATCAACGTGCCCTAAAGGAGTATCACGGACAGTAGATACACTTTGCTTACACCCAAACAGCATTTTTTCAGTTATTTTGTATACACTTTCTCAAGTTTTCATTTACAATATGCTAAAGAGAAACGACCAAAGCATATTTTAGCATATTTGTTATTAAGTAAATAATTCAAACAAAAATAGTAAAAATTAAAAACTGAAAAACGTATCACCTTGCCCCGGTCTCCCCAGTGCAATAAAATATTCAGTTAACCCACTGCATTTTACAACCGTTTTCTCTAGAGAAGAATAATAGTCATAAAATTACAGTTACTTCGTAATTACCTGAAACTTTTAACAGTTCCATTCGACCCCTGCTTTATACAAACGAAATCGGCGGGCAGAGCTTATTCGCCAAGCGAGCACAAATCGTGTGGCGATGTGCGGTCGCTGGCGGGCCGCCGCGAGGCACGTTGCGTATCGTATTATACGCCGTGTGCCCGCGGAGCTGCGAGCGTGGATGGTGGTAGTCGCGGGGCGCGTGGTGGGAGGCCTCAATAAAAGTCAGTGGCAGACTGATTGTAATTCAGAGTGGCGGTAGACACCGGTACCAGTTCCCCGTACGGCCGCGTCCTTTCTCCGCGCCTCTTCTTTCGCTCCTCTTTCGCTCCTCTTTCGCTCCTCCGTTCGCGATCCCCGTCGTCCGCGTTCTCGCGCCCTCGTCTTCGTTTAGGGACACAGGAGCCGCCCGTGTCCCCCAGAGACCGAGGAAGGCAGCAACGTGGTGCGTGGCCACCCTTCGCTCCGTGACTGCCCGGGAACCCGTGCCAGAGACGTCACAGAGAAGTAACCGGTGGCGAGCCAGCACACGGAGGGAAAACACGAAATCGATAGTGTCGTGGCAACGACGTTTTAGACTGACCCTGCCGCCGCTGCCGCGGGTCTAACACCTGGGGGGACGGTCAGTACCTGGATCGTTTTCCCGTGGGGCGATCGGCTCGTTCGCTTCTGGCAGAAGCCCGGGAGCGAGGCAGAGGGAAGGTCCTCGAGGAGGGTGCTCCGGTCGTTTCCGAGGGGGAAGACAGTCGAGGAGGAAGGACAGACACCGCGGGGCTCTGTACGATCGAGAGGACACGTGGGACCAGCAGCACGCGCTATCCTGCGATCTAGAGCCAGCTCGGAACACGCGTGTGCGCGCAGTGACACGGGGTGCACGGAACCTTCGAAACTGGCTTTGTGTCCGCGGGGATAGAACTCCCGGTGATCGAACGCTGCCGTCAGGGACGCTCGGTGTGTCCACCGCTTTCAGTTCCGCTTGGAATTATCCGGAGAAGAAGATGGCCAGGTGGAGCAGTCCCTTGGAAAGGTGTACGGGAAGTGTCCTGCTGGCGATACTCGTCGCGGTCTCCTGCGTCAGGACGGAGGACGAGGCTCCTGCCATATCGCAGACCACGGCGATGGTGAGTGAATAAGTTACGATTTTAATTCAGCGATTGCGTGGCTACTGGAATATTCACCGATTTCACTATTAACATACGATCCTCTGTGACGAAGGAGCCAGTCTTTATAATTACGAACTAACAGCGCTATAAATTAAATAGTAAAAGGGACCTGAAAAATGTCCCTTGCCTTTCATTCGTGGCACACTTGCGTTTCACTGATCCGAATTGGCTAGCAAGGAGAGAGTAGTTGAGAGATGTGATTGGAGAATGATTGAAAGTAGCACCGATCGTCTTTGAAAAGATCTACCTCGCCAGAGCGATGACAATAGGACGACACTCGAAACGCGTGGTTGCGCAATGCGAAGCGTTCCCCGCGCGACGGCGCGCGTTTTCACGGCTGTTCCCGGAAAATCGGCTGCCTCCGGACGCAACAAGTCCCTCGCGAGCTGCTCGGCGGCTGCGCAGAGGAAAATACCTGCATAGACCGCCGGCTGATCGAAAGGAAAATTGATTCCCGTGAAATCTATCGTTCCGCGCGGTGTGTCATACGCGAGTGAGTAATGCCCGCGCGGCGCGGTATTAATGGTACGTGGCCTTTTGACAACGCGAATAACATTCCAGAGGAAACGTTTATCTCTATGACACTGATATACAGATTACGATGGATACCGAGCTATCTCGGGGACCGTCCGCGCGCGCGCACGTTACGTCGATTTCGTTCGACGAATCAATTGCACCGCGCTGCCTAGCTTCCTGGTATCGTCGAAAGCGGAGGAGGGTCCTTCAGTCTGCAAGTGATTACACTATTCCGCGACTGTCTGGAATCTCGTATCAAACTCGTGATTTATTTGAGTACCCGCAAGGGTGGACACGTGGGCTGCATAAGTTCCCCAAACTTTCAATATTTATTTATATTAATATTTATACTCCATTATTTCTATTTCATTATTTCTATTTCTTCCAAGATTTAGAGATCCTTTGTTGCTACGGTGTAAAAGGAGAATTTGTGTAGAATAATTAATTCGACGTTTAATTAACTACGCGTCTGCTCCCTTGTCAGTTTTCTTTTAACGAGGATGATCTTTTGCGTAAGTAGGAACAGTGGTTGCAGTGGTGCAATGTCGTTTAGGACTTCGAATTGATAATTGTCTGCAGTAATTCCGGGAATGTTGAATAAATAATTTTCTAGATTCTGTGCGCGGCGTTAGGTATGCGGTGTATAATGCAGAAACACTGGGAGACCGGTTTACTACGTAATGACATAAGGTTGGACAATGTGACGTCACTTGGCTACCTTCGCTGACAAAGTTCAGCTACGCGACGATGACTCGCTCCTGACCTTCGACTCATTGAAAGTACCGGTTCCAATGCTCTTGAAAACGTTTCGATGTGAGGCTTCCTAATTTCAGCGAAACAATAAGAGTTTTCATTGCGTGCGATGCATTTAACAGTAATTAACCTGTTAACTGAAGAACACGTGATAAGTGGGCTTGTGTTGAACGTGACGAGGTAATTTGTGGTAAAAATTTAATAATTACACTCCTGCGACAGAAGGAAATATAGCATTGGCACGTACCTAGTGTTTAGTGTGGACAGAATGCGTTAATTTGCATTTAATTATATTTGAATACGTAATGAGCGTTGCTGGTCAAAGAAGAATCTGGTTAACAGGTTGAGAAGGGAAAAACACGTAGCTTTGTATGAAATATAGGCACTGGTGTGGAAGATATGAAATTGGAAAGTTGGGAGAGTATTTAGTAAGAAAAATGAAAAATTGGGAATGTAATACTTAGTTTGAAAGATGGTCTGACCATATACTGCTGTTTCTACTTCAGCTTGGAGCATGCTTCTATGGGAATTATCTTTTTAAGGATAGACTGAATCGCTTTGCTATTAACATTGAGGCGTGAAAAGGTTAATATTGACAGTCGAGTTTTTCAACAATATTTCTTTAGTAGAACTTGAACGCACGGTTCCAAGGCGCGAGATAAGATAATTTAGCTCTATGCGAGACTGATTTCACAAAATGCCAAAGAAAACTAACAGAGATATCTAAGACAGTTTGTGAGTTTTTTAAGCTATGGCGGGACTTTAGAAATCGACTTCTGTCTATCCACAAAATATGCAAAGGATCTATTAAAGACATCCAAAAATCTCTGTAAAATATTAAAGTTCCATATTCAAATTCTCAAACTTAATTCTTGATTAAATTCAGATGCTCCCTTTTCAAAGAACCCTAAAAATTTCTAAGGATTTAAAATCATCGTGGAAACTCTTGGAGCACAAAAAAAAAAATAATTAAAAAATAAGCCCACTTTAGAATTACTTATACCCAAAATTCCATCAATCACCGCGTGGAATAGCACAACTTTTATTCGCCATCTTTATTGCACTAATTTCAATAAAATACATTCGCAATGTTTACCTTCAAAATGATCCTAATTAACAAGGAACGGCAGTGTTGCCTTTAATCATTTCAAAGTGCAATAAAATAAGCAAACACCTAAAATTATTTAAAATTACATTCGTGATAACAAACACGAAAAAGCTTCAAACTAAATCTTAAAATTATAATTGAGGCATTGAGAGCAAAAACGGACTAACCCACATTGAACAAAAATGAATATTTCCTATTTTATATAATCACTACAGCCTATTGGAATAAATTATTGCTGCTAACTGAATTTCGCAAAAAATGTGGGTTAGTCCGTTTTTCTCTCAATGCCTCAATTAAAAGGTCTCAAGTGTAAGCCACTAATCCCATCTTGCCCAAAGCGGAATCGTTGAAAATCGCGCCTCCAAACAGCCTATTTCGTGCTCTCGGCTTGAGCAATCTCAGCGCGCGATAACGACGTAATTATCTGTCCAGGTAAATAGGAACGCAAGTGCTTTTATCTCCAAGGTTCGCGGTGCGTGAAAAGTCCGAGAAAGAGGCCTCTCACACCCTTAATTACGCGACTTAGTGCTCCTTTCTTCACGGTTAAAGGGAGCTCGTAATGAATCCCAAGAAAGTTCAGATCAGACACGAGTATCGTTAATTAGTTGATCGTTGACCGTAGAAAAAGCTCGCTATTTTCTCCAGCGACGCGGTACATTACGGACGCGGAAAACTACGAATGTTATTTTGTTGCGCGTTTTACGATCTTCTTAAATATTAACGACGCACCGCAAACATGGTTACAGATCGCTATTCTCTTTGTTCAGGGGGGACATTCTTGCACGCTAAACAGGTGTACGGGATATTCGAGCGGCTCTTTGTGCCGGGAGTAGGAATAACAAGTTTTGGGACCATGTTAACGCTACCGAGACGACAGTTTTTTGGGTTGCTTTTTGTAAATGAGAACAAGAGAGCTTTAATGGTCCTGTAGAAGAAAAATGTAGAAATCGATTTTAGATGCTGAAATCTTGTTTCGAGATTATCCTTATAATTTTTTAATTTGATTTTTTAGCAGTTGAGTGCATCTGGGGACATAAATTTCCAGTATTTGAAGAATCTTATCGATGAAAATGGAAGATCGAAGTTAATTTAATTTAATAAAAAAGAAAGGTTTGATACGAGGAGTCTCACAAATTTTCTATTGGAATGTAAACGTCGGTTATCAGATTCCACGAAGATTCTGGGAAATTCTGATACGCTGACGATACTCGAATTATCCCGCCGATTGGAAACTAGGCTAAACGCTCGTTGCAAGTAGTAAGAGTCGAGAACGTAGGCAGTAGAATGATACTTACTTCAATCAGACACGTTGCTGCGCGCTCACTCAGAAGGATTAATTACTTGTTAAGCACGCAAGTTCTCTTTAACCAATAAAAGATTTTCTTTAGATTAATTTTAAACTAAATTAAACGAATTAAATTAATCTTATCGAACTTGACATTAAAACAAATAACTTTCAATGCTTTCTACATTCGATTTTCAGTCTGCGTTAACTCTAACATATTTATTTATGTATATTTTTTTAAATTTTGAATTCATTTGAGGAAGATTGACGACTCTTGGTACTTTTTAGATGTTTTAGATATTTTATTTTCTGACGTCGCTGAATTCATTATCCGGTTGAATATAAAAAATGTTTATAGAAATTTTGCGATTGAAGATACAATTTATAGTTTTCTTGCACCTCGATTCATATTGGATCACGTGAATGGGAACCGTAATGGATTAAGCAAGAAGAAATATGAACGCGCCGACAGCCAGTAATTTATTCGACAATTATCGCGATCTGGTACCGTGACAATTTGATCACGATACATCGTTCGACACGTAGCGTTACACTTTGTCCAGATCTTGCCCGTAATTGACACGAATTTATGTCCTGGGCAACGTGCCAAGTCAAACAAAGACCAGCACGAGCGTCGTTTCGTCGTCCAAGCGACGTGTTGCGGTAAAATTTTAGAAACGCGACAGGTGTAGCCTGAAACACGTGCCTGGCATTGCAATTACCAATTAATTACCACAGAAAAATGAGGAACATTGTCACTAATACTTAAGCACCCTTAAACTTCTCCTTCGTCGATGAACTGGGTATATTAATAAAGTTGTAAAAGAAAATTGATAACTATTAACGTGTATGAAAGTGTTTAAATTCGTGAAAATGAAATAAATTTTGCCTTCGTAACTTATTCCTTTAGCGAAAGAAAGGAGTTTAAGTGTCAGTCCACTCCTGAGGCCACAAGATTTCAAAGATGGATCATATTTACATTATTCTTTCGAACACTGTGTCTTTGACAGTAAAGACATCTATATTCTGCTATACGAATATATATATAGAATACAAATTTTCAGTCATCAAACTGTCCCGTGTGAAAGGGGCCTAAGTTTATCGTAGTCAAGAAAAAAGGGGAAAAAGTGTATCCCTGAGATCAGAGACTCCACTCCTCTGCCATCTGAATATAATTTTGAGTTCAATTACCAATCACCAAAGTGTCTTGTGTGAAAGGGGCCTAAGTCTATCATAGTCAAGAAAAAAGATGAAAAGTGTATCCCTGAGATCAGAGACATCACTACTTTGCCATTTGAATATAATATAGAATACCAATTACCAGCCACCAAACTGTCGCGTGTGAAAGGGGCCTAAGTCTATCGTAGTCAAGAAAAAATGGGAAAAGTGTATCCCTGAGATCAAAGACTCCACTGCTCTGCCATCTGAATATAATTTGGAGTCCAATTACCAACCACCAAAGTGTCTTGTGTGAAAGGGGCCTAAGTCTATCATAGTCAACAAAAAAGATGAAAAGTGTATCCTTCAGTTCAGAGACACCACTGATCTGCCATGTGAATATATCTCAAATAAGAATTACCAGTCACCAAAATGCCCCGTGTAAAAAGGCCTTTATCCCCGCGACAAGTGACGGTGAGCCTTTGTTTCGGCAATTTTGTCGAAAGGAAGATCGTTAATGGAAAAATTCGCGAGGCTCTGTGGCAGGGTGCCAAGTCGTTGATTCTCTCTCGTAGCTCTTTCCCTCAGCGCGGGATCATACTAGGAAATGGTAAATAATGTATGTGCCTCGACACGGAAATACACAGAGCGTAAGATCGCAAATGTTGGCCTTCGCCGTGGCCGATCCACAGTCGGGACACGATCTATCCGTCATCAGAATATTAACGATCGGGGGCAATAGATATTCTCATCGTCGCTCAATCCCGCGATCGTTCGCTCCTTTACGTATCCACTGTCTGCTTAACATTCATCTCCCTCGAGCCATGTGGCTCTCGTGGAGGAAGAAAATATTCTCCCCTCGAACGAGATCTAATTGAGCTTTCAATTAGCGACGCCTTTGAAGATACTCTTTAAACAAGTGTCTGATGGATTTTGGTTAATTATCGATTATCTCTTCGTTGAAATCTTTATTCATTATGGAAACTTCTTGATACCGTATGGAGCGATAGTTATGAAATATTGAAAGCACAAGCGAGTTGTGTGTGATTCAGAAATAGGATGTAAAGGCTTTGAAGTGATTGTATTGAATTTTGAATGCGGGTCTATGGTTTCTTTGTTTCAAGGAACAAGTTTCTGCACACCATGTGGATCGATATTTATTTAATCGTATATTGAAAGTAAAAGCGCGGCGTGTGATGTAAAAGTGAGACGTGAAGTCTTTGATGTGGTTGTATTGAATAATTTGAATATGAATCTATGGTTTCTTTGTTGCAAAGAGCAAATTTGTTGACACGTTACTGTCGATCATTCTGTAGACATAAATGATGTAGACATCGATGATTTGAATATAGATTCATGTTTCCTTTGTTGCGAAGAACAAGTGGAAATAGAGAGCAAATGCTAGAGATTGTATTGTAATTTCTATGTGCTTCGAATACTAATGGAGGTTAATTATTCTTAAAGTAAACTTCGAGACTGTTGTCTAAAGATACTTCAACAATATAAACATGAATCAGTGTGAACGCTAAGTCAAATTCCTTTAGAAATTATTAATTACTTAAACAAAATCAATGCCTTCTCAACCCACCTAACAAAATTCAGCTCGCAATTTTTCAGCTTCAAAAATCGCCCCAAAAATCAACCCAACCACCTTCCTCGTATACCTACCACTAAAAAAACTGAAATAGTGTCGTTAAATTCCTTTGAAAAATATCCTCAAACTATATAATATCTACTTACATCTTTTAAACTGAAGAAACTACTCGAACATCACCAACAACCATATGCAAAAACAATATTAGCCAAGCTTCGAGGAACATAATTATAATTTCAAACCCATCGCGCAATTAGCTGTCGTTTCGTAATAGCTCGCACGATACGAAGATAGTATTCAACAAATATCTAGATACGGATATTTGCCAGCCATTCGAGCAGTGCTACAAATGCATCACGTGTTTGATCCTTGATATTTCGTGTCGCACGGCGTCACGACAGACAAAACAGAGGGCAGCCCGTAAATCGCACGGTATGAGCGACATTCTGTGCCAGAGATATATCAGAACGCCTCTTCCTTTGTGAACGTTCGTCGCGAGTCTATTTACACAGAAGAAATTCGATCTCAATCGGTCGATCAGTTGAGATACTCATGATGGATGCTCCACGAATAGATCTGGATTAGGTCTGATAAGAGATGTCGAGAAGAGCTTGAATGTGGGTCGAAAGCGATTTGGCCGCCGTTGGAATCCACTTGCTCGAGTGTCCAAGCATTGGAAATGTATCGGTTGAGTCACAAAGGCGACTGGTCGCTGGCGAGTGTACCTTCCGCGTCTTATCAAGCTTTACGGAAGGTACTTGTCGATGCAAAGATAGCAGTGCACTTGGCGACGGCTTATTACAATTACTAATCGCAGTTGATCATTACTTACGTGCCCTGAACGATCAATCCGACGCAGGAACTGTGACCGCTCCGTTGCGCAAGCGCGAGTAGAGAAATGGCGGTGCTCTAGGTGGTTAATTATTTAGGTGACTCAGGACACCCGAATTGGGGAAGATGCGTTTATTCTTTTCTTCAAAAGTTCTTTGCTTGACAGTCGCTCGTTTCTCGCACCGATTGCGGGCTACTGTTTCCTTATCGTGTTAAGCTTTAATGGCAAGCAAAACTGTAGTTATGTATTCATGTACTCAGTTCTTTTAAAGAAATTTGAATATTGGCGACAGTGCATGTTTAATTCTAATTTCTATGCTACACGTGCAACGTGCGAATTTGATACCCTCGAAGATTATTTTAAATTTTGAAAAGCGAGCTTTCAAGAGTTCTTAAGTATTTTTAAGCCTGGTTTGTGTTTCAAGCTACAAACGTGGACACGTGAATTATTGTTAATGACGTTAGCAAGGAAACGTTACCAATCTGAAAAGTCTGATTTTAATTAAACTACGTGTGAACTTAGAGCACATTGAACTATGCAAGCAGCAATTTTTTTCTCTGGGAAAATGTACTGTGAGGGGGTGAAATCAGCCCTTGAAGTTATCGCGATTATTCGTTTCTTTAATATAACTTTATTTGTTTTTGGTAGTGTGATAGAGCACAAAGGAAGAAATATTCTCATATTTAAAGTTTTGTTCCATTTCGCACCGTCACAATGTAATATATATTATTATATTAGTATATTAGTTAATAATTAAATAATTAGTATACTACTCCATTAGTAATATGTATTACTTAATATATAGAATATAAATAATATACAGTAATATATTATGAAAATGAAAAACACGATAACTTTAAGGGCTGATTTCACCCCTACCCAATAATTACCCGGAGAAAGAAAAATTGCTCCTTGCTTATTCCGACCCGAATTTTCAGGTGGTGAACGGTTCCTTGTCCCACACCATCTAAAATTGAAGCCCTGACTAACAATCGATAGTGATCGATATCAATTAGTTTCGAGAAAAGAACAAGAAATGTGACTAATTCAGATGCGCTATCTCTTTGCGGACACACTCTCGCCTGACATTACACGCTGTATCTCTAATGATGTCACCTTTAACATTCTCGATAACCCTCATTTGCATCCGCCGAGACTGATGCATAATCGACACGCAGCGTGCCTTATCGGGCAGGGAGAGCGAGAAAAATGGTTTGATGCGCGTCTGGATCGCCAGTTCGACCCGATTAGTGCACGCCTTTGTGAAATCGGCGCGTCCGTACAAGAATCAACTTCCGGTACCGTTGAATCAGCGATTCTGCTTTTTACAAACGCCTCTGACTCACGCCGTTTTATCGACGGCACTCTTTTTTTTCTCCACCCGCGAGGTCTCTAACAGATTGTGACACACGTTTGTGTCATAAGAGGTCGTGGGTCAGCAACCTCCCGTTTTTAAAACAACATAACGGTCGATGAAAGAGTGCTGACTCTTAGGCACAGGGACATAAAAGTTGCAGTAGTTGTGGTAGTGGTGGAGGTTAGGGTTACTCAAGTTTTTCAGCAATTATCTGATAAACTTTGAAAGCTATGCTGGCGAGGCAGTGATTAGCGTGTTGCGAAAAAATTTATGTGGGAGTAGCTTTACTTTTTTATCAGTGTGACGCATCAAGTGTTCGTAGCACCCGTTTTGTGGCAAAATCTGCTCGATATTTATTTGAACATTCGTAAAAATAATTATCGAAAAATCCATACTTTTCAAGCTACATAAATCCATACTTTTCACCAATCCTTAATTCATAAGAAATCAACAAAATACAACTTCTGTTTAAACTTCTTTTCGATATCTCTCACCGTTCTTGAGTGATTCCACGAAAAAGAAAATTGTGCCATTCTTTCAAGGAGTGATTTCTAGTTGCACAATTTTCTGACTTTTCGTTGCCTAACTTCCCTTGTTAGTTACAAGGGAAATATGAGAAAACCATATGTGAATATTACGAATAAGGTAAACGCACGAATAAATTGTTAAGATATGAAGCAAGCAATTAAAAGAAGTCTCTAATTAATTAGTTGCTTATTTTAATAACTTATTTTACTCGTTTTAATTAAAAATGGTTATTCAGTGGCACGTGTTCATTTAGTGGTAGGTACATCCACCCCACTGACATTAGATTTCTCCAGAAACAGTTGATCTTGAAACTTCCTATTCTCCTTAGACGTTCCTAATTGCTCCATTACATCCATCGTGTAAAAATATATCATTGACAACGATTGGAATGATTCCAGCCCGCGATGGGAGGAGAAGATACGTTTATAGCGCCTTGAGTATTTTCGGGAGGGTACGCGACATTTATTGCAACCTCGGCGCGGAATCCCAATAAAAGTCGACCTCGTGAGAAGTCACGATTGCTGCTTCTGGGCTCTTAACGACCACCGCGCGATACATTTTAATTCCCCGCGGAAACGGCCGCCACGTTGCCTTCGCGGGGTTATTCGGGAATCTGCTATCTCGGAAGCTATTCCGCGAACAGATGCACGCAAGATTCTAAATTGGCCCCTTACCCAACCCAGCTGCTGGGTCGGGTAAGGTCAGTTAGGGTCAAACACCTGTGCATGTTCGGTGGTCTTGGACGAGCAAAATTCAGCTGCAAAAATTATATGTTTCAGATCTTAATAGTGATGAATTGCTCCATTGGCGATAGAATCGTGAATAATTAACTACTTAAGTGCTTATATTTTTTGGTGGAAGTGGCGAAGAAGGGATTGTGTTGAAGAAAATAGTTAAATATGGAAATTAGGGGTATTTTGTGTATAAATTTGTTTATATGTTTTGCAAATTAATATGCCTGAGCTCTGAATTGAGGTGACTAATTCCATTGGAGACAGGATCGTATAATTATAATTAACTAAGTACTTATATTTTGTTGATGGAAATGACAAAGAAGGGATTGTGTTGAAAAAAATAGTTAAAAATTGAAATTAGGGGTATTTTACGTATTGCAAATTGATATGCTTGAGCTCATAATTCAGATAAATATCTCCATTGGAGACGAGGTCATATAATTTTATAATTAACAAATTGTAAGTGTTAATATTCTTTCGGTAGAAGTGACAAAGAAGAGACTGTGTTGAGGAAAATAGTTAGAAATTGAAATTAGAGGTATTTTATTTTTAATTCCATTGATTAGTAGTCTTTATGAGTATTAGATTATGAGGTTCTTTATTGTCAGAAGTTTCTTAGTAACTCACCTTGCAACTAGTGGAACAAGATCGTTTTAGTCAGCCAACGTGTATACATACAGTACAAAACCTGTGAATTCTATGATGTAGACCAGTCAATCGTTATTAACTATACTTTAATAAATTGTATGGACTTCCAAGAGTGTCTGATGTGATTAACTGTCTTGTATATTGTAAAACAATCGTTACATAATTGGTACTAAAAAGAACTTGCAACTACAGTAAAAAATTATCGAATTTAAGATTGTCTTTTCAAACCACAGAGTACCTATAGAATATTTAAAAGGAAACGAAGTTTAGTTTGAAACACGTAGATTCGACTTTCAAAAAAAAAATAATGCATATGCTTCTATAAATGTCAGATTATCGATCTTTTCGATGGATCTTTGTTGCTGCACTTACCTCACTGTGCGATGCAATCGGTCAAATAAGTATTTTCCTGTGACGATCTCCCGATGGCACGTCACGGTTTGATAGAGGAATTCTTTCAAAATTTCTGACAAGAACGCTCTACAGAATCAGTCTAATAAGATTCGTCCAATTCTTGAGAAATTTGCGACATCACTGCAGCATTTCGATTGAATTATTTAGAAACTTTCATCTCACATCAAAGCTTACCTAATCATCTATTTACTTAACATTTCAGCAGTTTAAATAAAGTTACTTCTGCATTCTATAGAAATCCCCAACCAGGGAAAAATATCTTAAAAAATAAAATTGGAAGCAAAACCTATCGAGACACTTTTTATTTGAAAAATATTAAGTGGAAAAAATTATTTCAAAAACGTGTTAAAAAATGTGTAATAATATCTAACACAGAAATTTATTGAAACAAAATATTTCAGATCTTCTGAAACGTTAATTGGACAGAGCTTTACAAAATAGGTACTAATTTCGTTAAAAAATTCTGCTCGTTTAAAGTATTATAACTTGCAAATACACAGTATCCAACTTCAAATCCACAAGTGCTAGGTATATAAAACAATATTCTTAACAATACAAGCCACCAGATTTCTATCTTCCATTACAATCCTACCCTGATATAACCATATCCCTACACACCTCATCAAATCACAGCACTAACATCCAAAATAACTCTTATTTACAAGCTACTTAAGGGTTCCATTAATCCCCCCCATTACTTCAACACCATTTTCATACCTCCTCAAGGCACAACACGCCGAGTATCGTCTCAAGAATCCCAACGCGTGCCATCAGTGCATCCCCCACATGTAAAAATCTATCGGACGTACAATATTAGACAAAAGTATGTGAAATTTGAAATACTTTAATATCTACGTCTTACGCATAGTAAATTTAGATGTAAGGAACTCGACCGACAGTTGGAGTCTTATTTCTACTCCTAGAAAGGTATGCTTCACTTTACAAATGCATTTTCAAGCATTATTGGCTAAAATTTTGGCAGTGAAAATGCCATGCAATTCACAATTCTCTCAAGTTATAATTTATTTCTTTAAAACGGCGTTGTGAAAACAATTGAAACTCGGCAGATATTTTCATCTATCCCTATACTACATGTAAAAAAAAAAATTGAAAACATTGGTACCATTTCTTCAATATTTTTTCAGCTGTTTTATCTGTCAAGATCGTCTCTTTCCATAAGAGTACCTGTAAAATCAGTGAAAATTAAAATCGTTATAACTCAGCAACCGTTTAGTAAATTCGTTTAAAATTTTTGCAGCACATCAGAAAGATTAAAAAGAACAATCTCGCAAATTTTCATCAACTTGGTACCACTTTGAAGATAGATTCTACACATCCTTAACACCACGTATACTCTTCGTCCAATACATACAGCATGTGCGGAAGCCGCCCATAGGCGTTCAGCGACTATGCTTAAGAAACGGGACTAGTAGAGTCCCGCACGCCGTGTGCGTCGAGCGTTGAAATTGTCTGCGCCAAAAGGGTTAACGGTGCAGGAAGAATGCAAGCAAGTATCTGTCAGCCGAGACGAGGCAAGGAACGGGCAAGTGTCGACTAGCGACCCCGGCCTTGAAGAGGTCTTTGTCGACGCGAACGACATCAGTATTCAACGCCTTCGCATCTTCTTCCAGCCGTTTCTTGAATACAAAAGCTATCTCCCATCGTCCACCGTAGCTTTGTGCGACCGCACAATATATTTCCACGTTAATGGTCCCAGGATCGCCTTTGTACTAATGCCTTTCCTCCCCCACGCGCCAGCGCGACACCCTTCGTTCCGAGTAAAATGTAATTCCCGACACGACCTTGTCTAAGTCTCGTCAGGCTGATCGATCCGTTACTCAGCCTCCACTCGTTGCAAGCACCTTCGCGAGTGAATTGATAAGCTGGACGCGAATTGCGGAGTGTTAACGCCGGTGAAGTTGATCATCAAGCAATCAGAGTCTCAACAGCGCGCTACTTTTAGCCAGCTCGTGATCGATAACGCAGCGACCACGGCCCTGTAAACGGGCCACGCCGCGAGGATAGTTCGATTCTCAGGGTATCGATTGTGGGCTGACTGGAAACTGTGCTCTGGTCTGTGTCGTGCACGGCCAGCAGAAGTAATGTCGTTGACCTAGTAGTTATTGGGCAGGGAGTCAAGAACCTAATTGGCAGCTGGGTTCCTCAGGAATGAATATATTGTACAGTGGCGTTCATAAGTAGCGGGGCACCTGCTGTGGTTTTGCTGAAATTGTGATATTTGGTGCAGATTGAATAATTTTCTGGTTTTAATTTAAAATATCACATAAAGTAAAATTTGATAGAGGTTTTCAATATATTTGCATAGTCTTTCACAATTATTCCATAAATAAGAGTAGGTCCTGATACTTATGAACGGCAGTGGAGGTATTTCTAAGAAGATTTGTGTATTGAGTGTGATCGATACGTAATGCATTTAGTAATGGGAATTTTGTATTTTTTTATAATCGAATGAGGAAATAGCAAATTCTTCTTCTTATCCATATAGTCGAAGGAACAAAGAATAAATTATGAGTATGAGTATTAAGAATAAATTCATCACTCAGGAAGCTTTAATCATAATGTTGTAGTATGTAATGCTACCTTTATTAATTCGATGCTTAAGGGGAACTGTAAAAACCCTTCACTAGTGTCATAGACTAGTGTCATAGACAGATTCACTTCCACTGAAATTCCATTAAATTGTACAACCTAGATCTGAACCTGAGGAGTAGCTATAATGTCGTTGACCTAGTAGGTATTAAGACAAGAACCTAATTGGCAGCTCAGTAATGAATATAGATATTTCCAAGAAGATTCATATATATGTATTGAGTGTGATTAATATGCAGTGCACAAAGTATGAAGTAACAGGAATTTAATACTTTCTCATAATCAAATTAAGAAATACAAATTTCTTCTTATCCATATACCTACTGAAAGGAAAAATATAAAAATTAATCAATCAGGAAGGTTTAATCACAAAAATTGCAGTATATACTAGAGATGTAAATATTCGAATAGTCGAATTACTTATTCGAATAATTTCGAATACAGATAATATATTCAAATAATTTCGAATACAGATAATATATTCTAATAAATTCGAAAATTCGAATAGTACGAAGTATTCGAATAATCCTAAGTATTCTAATATTCGAATACCAGTAGAATTCGAATTTAAGTTTCGAATAATTCTAATATCAGTAGAATTCGAATATTCGAAACAGCCCTAGTATATGCACACATCTATCCTTATTAACCCTATTCCAAAATGAAGCTTTTGAGCAAACCTATACTACTATCATTCCAGTATAAATAAAAAATACACCCTTCATGATGTAACACGACCAAACTTCTAATAACTTTTAATAAGAAATCCCTCTTCGAGTACAACAATTCACCTCCACTGAAATTCTATGAAATTCTAGGAGAACCTAGATCTGAAGCTGACCGACTAAACGTGTCGAGATTTCAGAAAATCGTGCATCATGCCTTATGCATCCGGCTGGCCCTTTAGAGCCGTGAGTCACGCTCTATGCTCGCACGAAACGCGACACACGTAGCCATCTTGGCAGCAATAGCGCCTTCAGAGTTCGCGAGAGTTGCTGCTTCGTTTCCAGTGGCTCTTTTCGCTCTTTTTTCACGCTACAGCTCGCTGCGCTATGTTTCAGTGGAAAGACACGCTTTTCTACGGGCCTTATCAGTGATAACGTGGCGAGATAAGGCACCGCGGGTAGACAAACCTCTCTCACTATCAACAGACGCTTCACGCGCGATCCTCGATGTTCTCGATTACAGAAATGGAACTCTAGCGATCAGCAATGCAACTTGGACGTACCATGGGTTAGGTGATTAATAATAAAGAGTTATTTCCTTGTTTGGTGAGGAATTGTACTGATATGGGAACTTTGAATATTTTATCTGAACGGAGTCAGGTGGATTTGCTACCGCGTTTCGTAGATCATAATTAATAGATATGAGATAAACAAATGTGAATTCGCGAAACTTTTTGTTTCTCTGCAACAGCTGTTTTAAGTAGGGTAGGGTGGGGCTAAAAGTCCGGCGGGTAAAAAGTCCCGAATTCAAAATCTCTATTCCTAAACAATGTATTGAATTTCGTAGTATACTAAGTAAAAGGCGAGAGGAAACGGAGGTGACCACAGAGTCGCCAGTCGCTCCTGGACGTTTGTGCGAATTACACGACGCCTTCGTTATTTTATGTATCGAAAACTAAAAGAAATACGTCATCTTTGTTGTTTTAAACGAAGGAAACCACAGTTTAAAAGCGTATCAGCCAAGTACGTTAAGATTGTATGTTCCTTTAGTAATGTGTGCATGATATTGTTTATTGCTGAATGATAATATTTTCTAACATATATATCGCAGAAACTATAGAGGTACCATTGGGGCAAAAAGTCCCTCAGACTGAAAATATATATTTTATTATTTATTTTCATAATAAGATGGTAAAACTATAAAGAAATGATGCCAAAGTCTTTAAATAGTGTTTTTGTTTTGGTTGAGCGATTTTTTTAGTTTTTAATTCAAAGTGAGCCTCTGACTTATAGTTTAATTTTTTGGTGAAGAAGTCATGCTTTCCTTTCAATATTGTATACCAAAAAGAATTGGTTTAATAAATATTTGTTGATTTGAAAAGAGTTTTTTACTTATTTAGTTTAATATTACACGAAAAGACATTAGGGACTTTCTATCCTATGCAATGGACTTTTTGCCCCGTGCGTGGGGCAAGAAGTCCATTTTGCATTGATAAACATTTTGTGGTATAATTCAACAGAAAATAACAGTATCAACAAACGAACTTCGTGAACGTAAAGCATAATAGTTTATACGAAATAACACCAGATATCTCTCGATTGTTAGTACTAAATTTTACATAGTTTTATACGAAAAACGGGACTTTTAGCCTCACCCTACCGTATCTAATCATTTATTATAGAACGAGTAACTTTGAAGTAGATAAAGAAAATGTGGCGTGTACACTGCAAAAATTGCAAAGATTACATTGCAATACAGTTCGAATTCGAGTTTTTATCAAGTTAAGCTGTGATAATTTCAAGTGACCGTATCTCAGAAATAAAATGCCTATGATTCTATATTTATTAAGACTTGTTTCGTTATTCTACCATATATTATTTCCCTACAATCCCTTTGCACGTGGCCGAATTAAGTCTGCTTTCTTTCCTGTTTCGCAGTTTGCACCCGCAATTCGCTGCTTGCACCAGATTAAGTAGTACATGTTTAGAGTAGTTTCATTCATTGAAGAAAGCTGGAAATACCCGAACCCTGTATTCATTTGTTTTATGCATTTTAACCTCCGAGAAAATAAAAAAAATTTATACAAAAATATAAAAATTCAGACCATCTTTAACGGTAAAAAATAAGCTGGATATTTTTCCTTCAACGGGATCTAGGTGCCGGCACTAAAGGGTTAACAATTTACTTCCTCCACTTTCCACCTGGGAGCAATTCTTTCGTAGCTGCTAAAAACTACTAAAACTGTTCCTCAACCTATAAAAACACTAAGTAAGAACAAATCACTACTGACTATGCACAGCGAAAGTTCACGAAATATCTGCAAACTTCAGGATCTTCGCCCAAGAAAGGAGCACCAAAGCACGACATCCCCCGACAATCGAAAGTCACGCTTTTTCGTTTAGAACGTTCAGAAGCGCGAATTTCCATTAGACGACGGACGTTTGGCCTTTGAGGTCTCTCGCTATCTCCTAATCTGAAAGGTCACTGGTTGATGCATCGGCTGACCCAGTTACCTGGTTGCTGCACCGGCGAATTCGAGCCTTCTCTAGGAGAAGGAGATTCCCCTAAAAATCGATGGGATGCTCCTCGAGGAATCTTTGTATCGCCAGTTTCTGGTGAGAAACCAGCAAAAGACATGTACGAGTGCAGCATTGCTCGTTCGACGCTGTTCGTCATTCGTTCTCTATATCGTTATTAAACGTGGACACGTGCATAACAATGCTTTCAGAGGCAGATAGGCATGGCCGATAAGGGGCCATTACGAAACAGAAAACAGCGTGATTATGACGATGTGTGTGTGTGTGGACGAAGGAGGCACGAAATCCGTGCAAGCTTAAAATCGGGTCATGGAAACGGGCCATACGTCGGTTCCCGATAACTCCTCCAATCGAAATGTCAACCTTTCGACAGGTGGACGAGATATGACGATCCAGCCGAATTTGTGCGACGCGAACCCTTTGGAAAGTGGATTGTAATATACTATTTGTTGTATTAAAAACAAAATATAAAAGAGGTGGTGGATTGTGTTTGGTGAAGATAGTGGTTGTAGCATGGGGTAGTGAAGAAGAAGGTAATAGTGTGTGGGAGATAGCAAATAAGGTGGATAGGGGGTAACAACACCTTGAAACCCGGAAAAAAGTGCAATTTGTTTTAATTTACATACTTCGTAATTAAACATACTTCGTAGGGAAGTCATTGATATGGGGTTTAAATCTATATTAATATAGTTACAGTTAAGCGTACGGAAATTAAAAATAAATTATTTTACTATTTTTTCCACCCCAAAATATATTGATTTTTTCCTTAAACTGACTCGAAATTTTAGAACTTTTCTCTTTAAGCTCGGCCATTTCTCCAAAAATTATTGTAATTAAATTTCCGTACGCTTAACTGTAACTATATTAATATAGATTAAAAAAATTCTCTCCCTTTTTTTCTCAGATGAACGCGACGTGAATAAAGTGGGAAACCATCAGATCGTGTTCGACGCGTCGCGCTCTAACGGCGACCTCTATAACTTGATTAAAACTGTATATTTTGTCACACAAAAATTCTAAAATACTGTCCACTACATGCGCATTTAAACCCCATATCAATGACTTTCCTACGAAGTATGGATATCTAGCATAAAATTTTTTAAAAATTGCACTTTTTTCCGGGCTTCAAAAGGTGTTGTTCCCCCTTAAAAGTACCTATAGAATAATAAGTATAGCATAGAGTTGAAATAAAAGGATAGCAATAAGGAATGTATTGGACATATGGCAGAGAGAGAGAGAGAGAGCGAGAGAGAAGATTGTTACTCGTAAGGAACAATAATAATGTTTATATACAGGGTGTTTATAAAAATGTGTGTCATTTTTCAGGATCGGTTCTACTCATCAAAATACATAATAAAAAAAGTTGGTATACGCATACCTATGTCCGATTATGCTTAGTTTTGCATTTATAAGCATTTTTATATTCCGTAAAACACCGGCCCGAAATGTCTATTGAAGGGTAACCGGCAGACTGGAGCGTTTGTTAGTTGGCCTGATATTAATATATAAAGCAGAAAGTGTTTGTGTGTTTGTCTGTCACCTACAAACATTCGAACGGTAAACTCTGGGGTCACGGAATGCATCCCAGCTCATTATGCCTAGCTAATCCAGATGAATGTGACTATTTTCACAAAAAATAAAATAAAACAAATTTGTTTTTTTTTTATAAAATCAGAAACTCAATTTCAGGCGAAGCCGAGTAGTAAAGCTAGTATACTATATTTTCATTCATATCCTTTCCTTCTCGAAGCACGTAAAACACCCGAGTATGCAATTGTCAGTGGCATTAAACCAGTGCAACACGCGGTGTTTAAAACGCCGGTGTTTCTGTGGCCTCATAGGAGTTTCGGGCCGCTGTATTACGAAATATAAAAATGCACATAACAGCAAAACTAACCATTATTGGACATACACGTATACCAACTTTTTTAAAGATTTTAGTGAGTTGAACCAATCCTGAAAAATGGCCCACATTTTTATGAACACCCTGTATGTAGTTGAGGTAGGAAGTTGAGAATAAGGATAGTAGGGTTTTGCAACTGAGCTTTTGAAAAATCATCGGGTATTAACTGGGTTCAGGTGTATGGAGATAGAGAACATAGGAAGTTTTATTACAAATTCACATCCTGCTTGCTTTTTGATGATATCATGCCGTGTTGTATTATCGCAACACTTACTCCCCTACATTTTCCCTTATCTTCGACCAAAGTAGAGCCATTACTTGTTCAAATCGCATGAATCATCATGTAAATTCAAACAATAGTGCTCAATATTTGCTATCTTTTACTAGAATCCTTTGTACACTTCAAAATTGCATAACAACTACAAAAAAAATGGAAGAAAGAAAAGGATTGTAATTTGTGGAAAATTTTTCATCCTTACTTTCAAAAACATTTCGCGATAAGAATTGCTTCGTTATCTCTTCCATCTAAACTGCCGAGTAACTATTACTTATAGTAGGTTAGCTTAACTAGAATTCATTCATTTCTTCCTGAAACATCATTAATTATTTCTTCTACGTTGTGCCCCGATGCAACTGTTCCATGATTTTCTCTTAGAAATTATTAAAATCCTTTGCCACAAGGCTACGATATTAAGCTACTCAACATCCCACCCCGCGACTTTAAATCGTATTATCGTGTGCTCTGCACGTTCGGAGGCGGATCTCAAGGTAACACGAGCATAAAACGTAGTATCGTGCCTCGCCTTAACGGCCAGCCACAGTAATTACGTCAATGATTATCAATTTGCAAATTTGCAACAGTGCGCGGGTCGAAGAAGGAATTTTTCGATCGTGCTGTTTCGTGCCGGGATCGTCGTTCATTTTCCTCGCAAAATGCTCACCTGTGAACTACATCTTCACTTGTTTCACTTCTGTGGTTCACTATCGATATTTTAGATACTACTTGCAGAAACGAAGCTGTTTTAGGAAACACAGAAAAAGATAGAATATATAATTGAACGGAAAAGAAAAAATCACAATAAAAACATGTGAAAAGAGGGAAGATAGACATAGTGGTGTAAAGTGTTAGAGTCAAGGGAGTAAATTAATGGTCACAAAAGTCTCTCGTGTGAAAAGGACTCAATCTGTTAATTTTCTCATTTTTCGAGCAGCAATGTGTGGATCAAAAAATGTGTAGATATTTGAGAACCACCGAAGGCAAGTTATCTGATTTTCTACGAGTATGATTGAACATTCATTTTTATCCGACTTCAAAAAGGAGTTAACCGACTTAAAAAATATGAGAGTCGTAGATTAAATAAGGGTAAAAATTATTTTTTACTTTTTAGTGCAATTTTATTTTTTTAAACCTTCGTAGTCATGCGGGGTGTATTGTATCCCAAGAATAATTTCCGAGTTAAAATGTCGCGCCTTTACGACTTCCAAAGGCGATTTATCGCAAAAGAAAAACAAATAATAATTAAAAAATAACTTTTTTCCCACAACCGTGAAAAATCGCTCATTTTCAACTACAAATTTTATCATATCAAAATTTCCATTTCTAGAAAAAGACTATTAGACCATGCTTGTATAAGTATTACGAATGTACAATTATCATTGAAAAGTTAAAAGATTCAAAAATACGAAAATGGTAACTCAAAAAATGACACTGAGGTACAGTGAACCCCGTGTGACCAACTTGTGATTATAAAAAGGTGTGACCACGAAGGGTTAAATTCACTCGTCTTATGAAATGCAGAGGTAGTTCCAAATGACGTGTTAACTCGTCTTCCCCAGTTAACAGGTTTTGCAGATAGCTGTGCCGAGCACAATGACGACGACTTGCTAAGAGCAAATAATGTACTAGCAAAAACGAAAGAGTTCCTGGAAGCTATTGCGATACAGGAAAATGACTCCCCAGGCGACGTTCAATTTTCCTTGTCTCGTTTTTTCGAACGTGATAGCAATTTCGGCCCTGAAAACGTGCATTTTTTTCTTTCGTCCCTCTTTACCTGTCACGTGAGCGCGCATGCACGTGCTGTGTAATTGCAATGCGACCATCGTGATCTACGGTTTACGTGGCGACTTCTGTTCTTAATCTTCAATCTTTTTAAAGACTAATATATGACTCAGTGATTTAAATATCAAATCATTGGAATACACTGCTGCAATACGTTAAATAATAATAATAATAATAATAATAATAATAATAGTAATTCTTTATTGTAATAAAAAAAAACATAAATATATATAAGAAAACAAGAAAGAGAAAATAATAGAAATAGAAATTGGATAACATATGTAAAAGTAGACTGCAAAAGGCAAGGTCCAGCTGTCAACTGTTATTAACCTAACCAAACAGTGTTCTTTTAATAGTGCACGTGAAGTCGTGCTGTTGTATTTTCTGTGTGGTAATTTTTTTTTATATATTCTGTACTTTGTTTTGTTATTCTGTATTGGGTAAAGGATGTTAGGTTTCTATCTAATACTATTAGGTATTCGTTAGGTTTCTATGTAATACTATTTATTTCAATGTGGTAATTCTGCTCATTCTACTGCTGGATTGATTCTGAATATTTTTAGTATCTGTAATATATTTCTTCTGTTTATATATTTTTCCATTATTTAATGTTACATCAATCATTAGTGTGGGTTATCTGTTTATATTGTATATGTGTTATGTAAAAAGAAACTTGTGATAAAGAAGACATTAACAGAAATATATAGTGTTTTTAAAGAACTGTAGAGTTTTTTTAAAGGGACCTAGAAATCTTAATCACAATTATTTAAATAGTAAGAGATATTGATAAAATGGAAACAATTTGTAATCTCTTGTAAACTGAATTCATTGAACACCCTTTGAATTTGTTTAAACCATGCGTTCTTCATATTTTCATAATTACGATTCAGCAATCAAGTTAGTTATTCATAACTATTCGATAGATATTGTCCATGGAACAACCAATAATTTAATAGGAAGAACCAATTTAATATTAAAATACCCTTATCTACTTAAAGAGGAACGAGATCTCTTGTGTCCGTTTATTAGTTTGCTTACGAATTAAAACATAAATTCATACGTAAGAGATACCAAGACGTAATTACACAATAGAGTAATTGTATGGACGATGAAACACACCCGCGATACGTCACGTTGGTAAAGAATTCGCGATTCGTCATGAAACGAAGATGAACCGATCATCGTCCATCTTCCGACACGACGTTTAAAACGGTGAAACACTGTGATAATCGAGCTGCACGGAAAAAGTTGCAAGTTCCATGTAGGCATCTTGGCCACTGAATATTCGAGAGCTTAAATCGATATTAATTAATTGAAAGAATAACATGCAACTAGATTAATAATAACTGAAGTCGAATTTCCTGAAGATTGAACTGCAAAAGCCATTTTTTGCAGGAATACTAAATCACTAACGACTAATATACTATATAGTATTCAGGATGATTCATACACGTCCAGTAATTTAGTCGAGTAGCGAGTAATTTACTATTTAGTAATTTTCCGTGTGTGGACACTAAAATTCAATGGAGTAGTTTAGTTCGCCAATGGAAAATTACTAAATTATTCGCCACTCTCCTAAATTACTGGATGTGACTGAATCAGCCTTTAGATCCAATTTTATTTTTCCATTCAATTTTCATTAATTTGTTTTTTATTTTATTTTTATTACAATCTATTCCAATATTCGAATCGTTCGAACTATTAGGTAGACCAAATTACTGTGGGTTCACGAACCCCCATAAAAGGGAGCCCGGAATAAGAGACATCGCAGAGTCGACTTCGGTGGAGTTGGTTAGGCGGCTGGTCAGTACGCAAAGGATCCAAAGATCGTGGGTTCGAATCCCACCGCCCCGAGGTCCTTTTTTTCATGGCTCCTAACATACAGAAATTACAAAACCTATTTCTACATTACATTGCTTCAAGCTTTCCCCACTAACCAAGATCCTCGAAACACCATTATAAATTACTCTCAGCACAATCTCTCTGCACAATCCAATCCAGCACTCCAGTCAGCTCTCTACCAATCCACTACTCAACTACTCCCAAACCCAGAACCACCCACGCACAATCAACAAGTCTCAAAACAAAACCAAATAATCCACCCACCACAGAAAATGGTTAAAAATCGTAATCAGTATCGAATTACACGCATTCAAGCCTCAAGATTAAGTGGATTCACCGCAATCGCGATGCACAGTGTCTCCCCACATCGCTTCATCAGCCCGATCCTCTTACCTCCACCCACGCGGCTCCATATTTCTCCACCTAGTCAACGAGACCCTGGGATCCTTGGATCTCCCGATTTCACGATCGCGACGATTTCGCCGGCCAGCCGTCGAGTCACGATCGAAATTCCAAGAGGAAGAAAAAACGACTCGGATGATTCAGAGTCGTAGTTGCTTCGCGCGAGCGTACAGTAGCAGCGGCAGTAATGCGCGTTGCTCGAACACAGACGCACACGCGGTCCTGTTACGCGAGGGCGTCACAAGGAGCGTCCATTCACGCGTGACACACGTGCACGCGCAGCCACGAGCTACTACTACTCCACTTACGTTCATTCATAAAAATCGCGGCGTTCCTGGAAGCCGCCGCTGCTCGTCGTGCTTACGAGATTCGTCAGAAGCGTTTCGCGGACTGAATCATTGACACTGGGGGGGAATACCAGGGTCACCTGGTCGGCGTGGGTGCACGGGAACGTATGGAATTCACCGTGACAAAATGACAGAGTATAGGAGTGTTGCTACTAAATAGAAAACACTCGTGCTTTAACTAACAAGGAAACCTTTCCAACACGGAAATTCTGATTTCAATGAAACTTCGCGCGAATGTCGAGGATATTAGAGTATGCACGGTGCAACTTTCTTCTTCTGCGGAAATTCACTCTGAAGAAGTGAAATTAGTTTGAGGGCTAAAGGTAGGTTTTTCTGTACAGCGCCTGGACGTCAAGAATTTCAATATCGATTTTCTCGAAAATGAAGCGCAATATGAAAAAATTTTATTTCTTTTTCTCGACTTATTTACTGGTTGTAAGTAGAAAAGAAACAGTAACTTTTTTTTGCATCGCGCTTCGTTTTCGAGAAAATCGCCTTTGAAATTCTCAACGTTGCGTCCAGTTGCGAATAGGAAAACCTACCTTAAAACTGTCTGCTCTTCGCGTGGAATGTTTAGGCTGATAACTATGAGTTATAAACGTTAACTGAGTTAATGATTCCCAGTGGAATCGCACGAGCAGAAAAGGTTAAAGTTATCTCGTTCCTCTGATTGTTTTTAATATAACTTTATTTTTAGTAATGCGATAGAGCATCGAAAATTGAATAATTCTTATTTCAAAATTTTGTTCTATCCCGCACCGTCACAAAGTTCCATATCCTACAGTGAATTTTCTTTACTTAAATACAGCTTAGATCTAAAATGAAATTTTCAACTCATTTTCAAACTCATGGACCATCGAATTGTAACATAAATTTTGCTATACCTGTATCCACTATTTCAATAACTAACTTCTCCACACGAGACGAACATGACCTACACTCTCACTTCTATATTGTGTCTCATACCCCTCCCACGAATCACATTTACCTCTGTCTATTCACAGCACAGTATATACATCCACACTGAAACTCGTTTCATCCATAAAAGTGGAACGATCAATTTGCATAGCGTTACTTGAAGCTTGTAGCGTATACTTGGACCGCGATTTCGAAGCAAAAATAAAAATAATCTGTCCTTTACCATCGCGAGCAGCTTTTGAAAACCGACACAAACCTGCTCGTCACGTATCTATTCAAAATTCAGTACTTGGAGCTAATTACGACCAGGAAATGAAATCCAGCGAGGGGCTGGATTATTTCGTTGGTTGCAACTGTGAATCATCGTCATTCAAGGCTTTAGTCTCCGTGGATTTAAGAGTTAACGCATGTACCCTCGAGTGCAGTAACGATTGCACTGGATTACTCTATGTGTACGTATCGAATATTCGAATGAATGTCCTCATTATTTGCTCTCTTCCACCGTTGGAACGTGACTCATGTGGCATAACTTTGCACTTACGACGCGTGGTTGGAGGTTGGGATCAGTTTTTCTTCTGGAGTACAGTATAACTTTGATCTGTGAATGAATTTACTATTTCCTGAACGTTTAATAGAGTGTGTTACTGTTAATTAATGCTGATCAACTTGTGCAAGTATGCAGATGGTGTAATTTTGGGAAATATTATTATAGGTATAGCAATTTTGTTAAGTTCTGATAATTTATTCGTAGAAGAGTGTTAATTATAGTATTTTTAAGTGCCTTTAGGCACTTAGAATTACGTAATATAAAAGGAAAGAAAGCTCTACTTGTATTAACTTTGCTATATTTTCCTTCCTTGCACTTTCTATGCAATTTTCTCTCCGTTATAAGAAATTTAACAAAATTTTATTATGAAGTCAAATTCTAGGTCTTCTATTTTCCCATTCCATCTGTCTATAAATTTTGTATTTACCATAAGAAAAAAAATAATAATCTCTACAATTCTCTCTTCGTTATAAGAAATTTAACAAAATTTTATTATGAAGCCAAATTCTAGGTCCTCTATTTTCTCACTCCATTTGTCTATAAATTTTGTAGCTATTTACCATAAGAAAAAAAAAGAATAAATTAATATTCACTACTATGACTACTTAAAGCAACAGATACTGCATATTTTACGCGCCACGGCGATGAAAAAACAATTCCCGTAATTCCCCAGCGAATCAGAGGACAAGGAAAACGGAAGCACGTACGCCGCGGCGCGTTTTATTCGCCAGAATATTAATTGCCTTTACTCGACGCGGTTAAATAACAGTATCATACCGCGACGCAGTCATCGTCCTGGTCAATCCCCTCTGTCATCGTCATCTGTCCCATTCGTAGTTCACGGACGTGCGAGATCTAGCGGTTTTTGACAGTCAAACGTGTCACCTCGAGCCTCTGCATCGCTCTCATCAAATATTAACCCTCAACTGGCGGCATCTGGGTCTTTTTGGACCCAAATGTTACACCACCAAGCATAATAATAAATACTAATTCAAAGAAATTAAATTTCTCCAACAAAAAGAACGTCACCTATTTAACTAAGTACAGTGGGGCAGTTGCTATGGGTCAAAAAAGACCCAAGGCCTGCTGTCCCAAGGTTAACCCACTGCACTTCAACTATAACTCTCAAGCACACCGAAGTTTCAATTAAAGTTACACATGCATATCATTAAACACTGTAAAAATGGAGAAATTCGTGATTCATAGAAGTAAATGGATTCTTGAATTTGAAATGACTATACCCACTACTTTTCTCTTATTTCAAAGTTCTCTGTTTAGTGAGAAGAAGCACTAACGAGTGATGCCGTGTTGTCACACATCACACCTAATAAAGGTCGATTTTAAACTAAAACTAGTAACGATAAAAAAGTGAGTGCAGTATTTGGGAAGAGATCTCTGGTTAATTAATGAGCGGAGAAGTTTGAGTACAAGGGTGAATTGGGGTGAGATCGATGTCACTTCGACGTGAATCTGTTGTCATCGAAACATTACGATGATGGAGGAAAGTGTGATAGAGAAAATGGAACAGCTTCAGTCTAATATAAGAGATGAGTCAGTTTTAAAAAGATAATCTGTACATTGGACGTAATGTCCTCTGAATTAAAGGCAATGACGATCCACGTGCTTATTGCACTTGTTCTCTGGAATGAAGACGGGCAAGATGTTTCCTGGATCTCTAGGATAGTGGATTTTAAGAGGAATCTAAGATTCTAAGTAGTATAGGCAAACGATTTCCATGGCGAGCCCCTCAGACGAGATCGGAAAATTGAAAGTTTCTTGTTATTTGGTGTTATGTTTATCCTGTGGTATTTGGGTTTTTAGCAGATCACAATATTTGCTATCAAAAAGAGTCCACACAGAATTATAATTCATTATCCTTGTTATATTTTAATTATCTCTTGTTTATTTGAATTCTGCTTTGTTTAGCTTGTAGACTCGCAGTGACAACAAATATTTTCATAGTGACTTGGTCAGAACAAAGTTTTTAAAATGCATGCTTTCAATTTTAAATCAAACGTGTCGATAGCTACTATTTTTTAGCGAGGAATAATAGTTTCACAGATCTTAATCTACTTTAATGAATAATTAATAATTGTAAATTATTTTCTCGTTGCAGAACTACCTCTCTCAATTCGGCTACTTGCAGCCCATAAATCCAACAAGTGGTGGGATCATATCCCAGGATACACTGTCCAAAGCAGTCGCTGAGTTCCAAGCGTTCGCTGGATTGAACATAACGGGTAAGAATGCAATCTCACTACAAGTTACCATAGTACATAATTGAAAAACAAAAAAAAATTCAAGTGTCCTTTACATTCCAATAATTTATAATTGTAAAAGCAAAGGAATCTCTACGCCATCTTATCGAAAGAAGGAATTACAAACTTCCTTCTCCAATTAAACACAAGAAAGCTCGATGAACGAATTGATCAACTCAAAAACCCGCAATAATACTAAAAATTTCAAGTATCTTGTATTTTAATTTGTGGTATTTAGCAGGCTGCCCTCGATCTTGATTATTACACCGCTTTTGGGGTAATTAAGATTTAAGTCCTTCGCGAGTTAAGCGACGAAAATAAGTGGCGGAAGCGAGGAAGACGTTACGACTCCGTCTTCGTTATCAATTAAATTTTATTCGCGTCCTTGGGATCGCCGTGTATTATATTTAGCCGTAATCGAGTTTAATAGTTGTCGTGGGTGCGCGTTCGTGAATCATACCCCCCCCACCCCCCACCCCGCCCAGTGGATGCATTCATTCAGCGTTTCGGTGACTCATCGAAAACTCGTGGACAACATCGAATTCGCTAGATCGGTGTAATCAGATAGCTGCGCGTTGTATCGGCACGCATCATGCGTGGTATCAGAGTCCGATTCCAAAAGTCCGTTTCCTATACGTCAAAGGACGCGCACGTCATACCTGTTCGTGTGATCAATTATTATTCCACCGCGAGCTGAATGGTGAAAAAAAAAGGGTGTAATATGTCGGGGAGGAGTGATAGAAGTCGAAATTCATTTGTGGTCAGGGGCGTCCGGAGACTTTTTTCCAAGGGGTGGGGGGGGGGGGGCAACTTTGGGGTGATGGTAAAGAAAAATATACCCCTCTTGCTTTTTTAACCCATTTTATAGTGACAATTTAATTACAAATTTAAAACCGAAATTTAAAAATATTCCCCTTTTTAGTATAAACTTAATAAAGATCAGTTTTGAAAAATAAGCGATTTTTTCTCAAAACCCGGAGGGGGCAACTGCCCCTTTTGCGCCCCCCTCCCCCCCTGCGGACGCTAATGTTTGTGGTCTTGGAAAGGAGGACTTAGGTATTAGAATAGAGGGTAAGGACCAAAGATTTCTATTTGGTGGGAATATTTGGTAGTTGCAAGCTAAGTAGTCAAAATTTGGTAAGGATAGGGAGACTTCAATTGATGGGGTTCAGAAGGTGAGATTTAGATAAGGAGGGGTGAAATTTGAAAACGTGATCCGGGAATCGAAATGGCCAAAACATGAAAGGAAGATGTAGACTCCGAATAGCCAAGAGTTGAAAGCAAGATCGAGACATCAGAATGGCCAAAACTTGAGAGCAAAATCTAGGACTCGAAATGACAAAAATTTGAGAGCAAAATCTAGCACTCGAAATGGCCAAAAGTTGAAAGCAAGATCTAAACTTCAAAATCGCCAAAACTTGAAAGCAAGATGTAGACTCGAAATTGTCAAAACTTGAAAGCAAGACCTGGACTCCAAATAACCAGGGTTGAAAGTAAGATGTAGACTTCGAAATGGTAAAAACCCCGAGGGAAATTTTTAAAACTGAAATAGTGCCCGATCCAAACCACCAAGTAATCAAAATGTTCACATATAATACGATCAACGAAGGCCCCATTACCAAAGAAGCATCAAAACGTTACAGAAGACTTCTGTGTATCCGCTCGTATCATCTGGAACCCGCCTGCTGGTTGCTCGGTACTCGCAGGAAAACATACACTTGCACCTCCCAGAGATACTTGCCCGACCGGCTCCGAATAAAGAGCGCATTTTTAAATATTCTAGACCTTGAAGAAGCGGATGCCGCTTTGACCGTGCCCGCTCGGAGACACCGCACGATTTCGTGCTTCGGTCAACAGAAATCAATGGCAGGCAAAAAACAGCGGTCTGGAAAATCGACGAGCGAATGTCAAATAATGTCTGAGAGCTGCGCTGAATGCGTCTGTCCGCTGAGAATTGTTTAGCGACGAGCAGGCTATTAAACAAATGTTCCTGGCCAGCCACTACCAAGGCTCGAACCTTGACGCGAACGCGCGTCGTTGACTGTGGCAAATAAAGAGCGACAGGACCGAACAAAGAAACAAATTATTATTGTTTCCGGCGGGATTTATGGCCGACCTTTTCGCGAAACGAGGAAACGATAGCAATGGCTCTGATAAAATGCTATCAGTGGGGACAAACCAGTTATGGTTATTGATGGCCGAGCAAGATATGGTTAATTTTGTAATGGACGGTTCGAAGAAGGCGAGTGTTAATTGGGAAATGGACGTGGCTCGCAGAGTGTTGGCTGATTTGATGTTTTGCTCGTTTCTTTTTAAGTGTAGGTGAATGGCTGTGGGTGGGAATTTAAAGGGTTAATAATGTGTGATATAAAAATGATGTTACAGAGGAAATGTACAGTAGCGGACAAAAAAAGTTATCACTTTTTCGCACCACCCTGCGTCTATTACTTTTTAATATCAACTTAAAACTGCAGTACGTGCCGAATATTCATATACTGAAAGAGAATTAAAAGCTGTATAAAACCCAGTTACAGTTGAATTTATTTAACTAACAAACAAAAACTCTAGATATAATTAAACAAGACAACACATTTTTAAAGCCCACAAGAAGTTACCACTTTTGAACATTAATAAAAAAAATCTAATATTTTGTGGGGGCACCTTTTGCTTTTAGCACAACCTAAAAAGTTACTAAACTTGGTAACTTTTTTGTCGGCCCCAAAAATGTGTTACCCCGTTCAATGTCATATAACACTTTTGTTTGTCAGTTAAAGAGATTCAGCTTTAACTGAGTTTTGTACAGCTTTAAATTCTTCATCTGAATATGCATATTAAACATACCACAGTCCCAAATGTATGCTAAAAAATAACAAAAATAGAAAAAATCGAAAAAGTGGCACCTTCTTTGTCCGCTAGTGTACATAAATTTGTAAATACATTTTATTCAGAGTTGTAAAAGTCGTTAAGTGTGAAGACGTTAAGTAAAGATTTTCCTACAACAATAAATTTGAGGTTTTGGAGATCAGATCTGTTTTTCTGATTTATGAATTTAGGTATGGAATCGTGATTTTTCTGGGCTCTGTATTACGTTTGTTATTTAAAATCGAGGTTGTAAAAATTTAAATGACAGGGATTATACGGTTTGTTCGCAGAGAAGTTATTATTTATCTAACTATTGAAAAAGCGAAAAAATGTTTCATATGAAAGTTGTTTGATTTGATGGAGGAAAGTTAATAGAATATTAGGATTTGCGTTTAAGCTATTATTTACTGAGATTTCAATATCAATGTTTTATTTTGAAATCGAACTATACCTATATTTTTATTTTTGCCACTTTATTATTGTATGCATTTCAACACGAGTTCAACGATAAGTATGAAACGTGTGTTTGAAGAATAATTTACCGGATATCTTTGTGAATATTCGTGGCAAATTTCAAGTTCGGTTAGTGTCTTTTAAAAGACGAAGGAATATTCATTAATATTCATCCGGTAAATTATTGTTCAAACATACCCTTCTACACATCTTGAACGCGTCTTGAAATGCAAATATATAGCAAAAATAAAAATATATAGTTCCATTTAAAAAAATTATATTGATATTGAAATCTCTGTACTAAATAATAGTTTATACGCAAATCCTAATATTCTATAAAGTTTCCTCTATTAAATCAAATAACTTTCATATGAAATTTTTTCGCTTTTTCAATAGTTAGAAAAGTAATATGCATGCTTCTCTTTGAACATAAATTTAGTGTTGCCGTATCTGTTGCCCGTGATATTCTACATTTGTGGCGATTAGGAACCATTAAAATGGTCGAGAACGATGGAATGCTAGATGGATAGAAAATAAATAAGATGGGAAAACAGAAATCGCGTAGAATGTAGAGAAATATTTTCTCTTGGAAAATAGCAGAAGGCCCTTTTCGATTCCCCGATGATGATGCTAAACGATGACTCAAAGTTCGGTGAAATGCAACAGATTCGTCAGTGGCGCTTAAAAAATGAATCACTCAGCGACGACCGTAACCTTGCCATTGGGGCACGTTCCTCTGCTCGAGCTTCCGATTTAAATCGCGTACAATTGCGAAGCGATTTGGTTTTGGAATTTATTTTTACTACTGTTGAACGTGTTCGATATTTACTTATGCACTTCTTTTAGGCAATAATGCAACATTCCTGTGTGGCATTAAGTATCGAAAATTTCGAGATTAATTGCACCACCTTCGATCACAATCGTGACTAATTACGTCACTAATTATATCAGATAATCTGAATCGAATGTTCACAATAAGTCAATTCTACATTCGTTTTAGTAATTATTTCTAAGTTATAATAAATTTCTAAGTTAATATTATTCGTTTCCCTTTTTATAACAATGCTTTATTTCTTTAAATATGCTATGAAACATTAAAATAGTTAAAATATTAGAAAATATTAGAAAAAAATATTTCCCAAATATTAATCATTTCTAATTAGGAGGTTAGACAATTTTCGTTCATATTTGACAAGAAGTTCTACTACCAAGAAGAAATTATGCATCTACTTTCTCAGATATTATATCAGTTAACCGCGGTTTACTCGAAACTACGTTTTTCAAACTGGTTGACATTATTTCTCAGAAACTACAGAACCGATTAACTTGAAATTACCTCTCTCTATTCTTCCTACTAGATTCATAAAAATATCAGCAATATTTCCATGTCTAATAATAGATTAAAGTAAACAAATCTTGTTAAAAGTGACATTTTTTTCCACAATGGACCGCCATTTTTTCTCTTTGATTTTAATGAATGATTGAAGTAGGGACGATAGAGGAACATGTACTGATTACAATAAAAGTATTTATTATTTTATTTTCTGATGATTGCAACGGCTGCAATAATGTCAACCGTGATGAAGGAAGTTTTGGAAGTTATAGCACATTAACGCCCCTATCTCAGTAAATATTTCTCACTCCCTAATGTAATAGCGTGAAAATGTTCCTAAAATGTTAATAAACAAATGTGCAAAACAAGAAGTATGTAGGCCTTTAAACTCGAAAGAAAAAAATTCATAAAGACTGCTCATTTTTCATGCACTTCCGAGCAAGTACCCTCTTAACAGAGAGTCATTCTGGTTTCTATTACAAAATGGAATCTCGAACTATTTCTCGCAATCCATGCCACAAAAACGCCGAATTCATCGATCAGTACGAAATCGAGGCAAGACGTTACTTGCTTCACAGAGAAAGGATTGAACTTCCATCACCAATATCGTTGCTTCATCTCTGTTCGATAACCAATAGCTGGCCAATTAATTTGAAAAACAGCAACAGAAGAATTCCCATTTCGAAACCAGGGAACAAACATAAAACGTATGACATAGAACGACTGAATCTAACTTTTCAAAAATTAAATAAACTCGTCTTGCAGGAGCCATTTGAATTTCAACCAGAATTTTCACAAAAATAAACGTCGCTTCTATCATCAAATTGCGAATGAAGCAAAAACGGCGCGCGCATTGCCGCAATGGCCGCGAAACGCTTTCGACTCGCGAGCATCCGCAGAATCGGAAGTGGCGATTCGATGGTCACGAATAAAATCCGAAGGTGAACGGAAGAATTATCTAACTACAAAATTGCACACCGCTGGCGGTATTATTCAAGATGAAACGCGTTTATTGACAGTACCTAATCTTCTGCCACGTGTTCCACGCATCCTGTACTTCCTGTTTCCTAGAATCTCTGCATTGTATTGCTTCCAGTGAATCGCCGAGGCTCAGGTAAAGAAACATCCAGCTGTGGGTAATATTTTGTAAGAACGAACGAAGCTATTCCTAAGTTGCGAGAGAATCGAGGGAAATCGAATCGTAACGTTCCCAGCTTTTTGTAAGGGGAAGAAAGCCTGCTTCCATTGGTACTGTCGAAGCTGTTGCAAAGGAAAGAGTTTCGTTGTGTTTACGTAACAGGGATGTGCAATCAAAATTTTATACGAAATCCACTGGTGTCCTTTAATGTATCTTGAAGATTCTCTAATTTTAAAAATTGCTATATCGCATTATTATTACTATTTATTATTATAGCTACTAGATTATTATTATTAGATATATTTTTATCACTGAAAAATCAATTGTTAAATTTGTTTCTGCCAACACAAAGCTCGTTGAAAATTATCTACTCAAAATTATAGAACACTTATAAATAAAATTAGAATAAATTTTTCTTTAGTTTTCAATGATTAAGAATAAAAATTTGATTATTCGAGTTGATTGTAAAAATTCCTTTATACACTTGCTAACCCCAAAGAAACCAATGCCTGGTGCATCGAGTGCACTAGTTCGGATCGCAGGATTCCCAGATATCGATCCCTCGACCGTTCTGCACGCTCCGGTCTCTATTCGCGATCTTCCGTGCAATGTATACACGTGCATGTTCCCTTGTATCGCGGTGCATATGCATCGATGCAACGCGTATATGCATAATATGCAGAGCACGCGAAAACGTTAAGCTACTCGCACACCCGCGGGAATCCAGAACGGAAAGCGATCCTCCCCGACCGAACCTCAAGCAGATCGAGCGCGGTGGCGTGTGACGAAACTGTGTCGAGTCCCAGTTGCACCCTTCGATATGATATACCCATTTCTTCCACTCGATGGAAAAGCTTCTTCGCCGATCTACCGAAGTGTGCGACTAGCTTTAACCGCCGCGGAAACCAGCCCACGTTTCCCACTGTCACGCGACTGCAAGTTGTACGTTTATTAATGCTTGTTTGCGTGAAAATCGTGGCATTAACGGGACGGTCGTCGGGACTGATTTGAATACCGTTGAAAACGATGGATGGAGACGTGCCTGACGCGAGTAGCCACCTTTGGAACAACAGAGAAAGTTCGAGGAAGGCGTCTCATTTTGGATTTTGGGTTGGTGGCTTTTTTGATAGTGGATCAGAATTTTGGAAAGAAAATTAATTTGATTAGACACGAAGGAGATGATACGTGGAGGGGAATGTTCTGTTTAGTTTGATATTATAAAGTAAAATAGAAGGGGTTGAACTGTGGAAAGGTTTGCACAGCCGTTACTCTTTTTTAAATCGAATAGTTTTATTTACAGTGGTCACAGTAGTTTCCTTATTTAACGCACCCCAGGAATTTTTCTTCTAGATGTAGATATATGTATTTCCCAATAGATTCTGTAAATTTGTAGACCTTAATATTGAAATTTAAAAGTTTGATGAATTTTAGCAAAAAAAAACGCTTTTTTCCACAACTATTTTTTCAACTACAAATATCATCATATCAGAATTTACATTTCTAGAAAAATACTAGTACAGGATGATTGTATGAGTATTACGAATGTACAACTATCACTCAAATGTTAAAAGATTCAGATATTCGAAAATGGTAACTCAAAAATGACCCTGGGTGCAGTGATTATAAGGTGTGATCACGAATGGGTAAATAAGTTTGCCTTAGGAAAATTTTTTCTATAACGTTTTGAGACAATGTTGTTTTATTTTTCAGGTGACTTTGACGATGAAACGTTCAAGCTGATGGCTTTGCCAAGATGTGGCGTCAAAGATAAAGTTGGTCCTGGATTTGGAAGATCGAAGCGGTATGCTCTTCAAGGTAAATAGAATCGATACTAAACCTACTTCTAAATGCTTCTCCATTCGAAGTTTTACTACTTTTTGTAAAAACAACGATGCAGTGGTTTAAACTGGAGATTTTCCAACCTAGTATTAATAATAATTGCTGAACAAAGTAGACATTGACACAGCTCATCAGTTATGCATTATAATGCTGAATGAAGGACCTGTTGAATATAATACTAAATTCTTTATTGATATAAAAATATTACGAATGCAGTTATGTACGTGTTGCAACGATTGCAGATTAGATTTCATTGTCTCGTTCGACTGAACATTGCTAAAATCAATTCAGACGAATTTCGCTAGACTGTGGAATGAAATCTAGAGTATGAGATAACGCTGAATCGATTATTCGATTATCTAATCGACTGCCGTCGTTGAGAAATCACAAAAGCTGAAATTTGAATGTTACCTCTGTCCGGGAGTATTATTTCGTATCTGATCACGTCGAAACGTTTATCTACTAATATTTCGTACGATAATAGCGACTATCAAGATTATATAATAATCAACAATCGTGTGACCGCGTTTTGAAACGGATCATCGCGAATTCTTTGAAAGAGATACTTACTTGACGCGACAATGAATAATTAATCAGAAGTGACACACAGTTTCGACTGTAATAAATTTCCAAAATTCATAATGCTAATTCATAGCACTGCATTTTTATAATACTGCCGGTTTCATATTAAAATTCTATTTGAGACAAACTAATAAAAAATATAAAAATATCGTGTTCTACAGTCGTTAAGAGTGCAAACCATTTTCCAAGTAAATCGAAAAGTTAATTTTTCAAGAAGAATCGATCGACGCAACTGGAAGAGAACAAACGCGGGGTTTTACAATGAAATGTTTTCACGGTGCCAGGAATGTTTAGCAGTCACCGGTGTTACTTTTGACTTCCTGCCTCATTATCGTCAATGTAGAGTCAGTCACCCTAAACAGGTCATGCGCATCTGTATCGCAGCTGTTTTGCCGGACGTTCCGAATGCATTTTTTACCCATCGAAGCTGCTCCAAATGCATTTCCTAGGAACCTAATAAAATCCCCATCTGACCCAGTCATTGGCCATCAAACGTGAAAGCTCAACAATGTCCTCGCAAGACCTTCCAGAAAATTCATTCCCAACTCCATTCGTTCAATATAATAATAATAATAATAATATATGTATTCTTAATATGAAATCTTAAAAAAACTGAAAGAGAATAAAAGAACGAATACTATGTTTAGAAGAAGTAAGCGACGACAGAGAACGTATATTAGGAGGAATAGAATTGTAATAGGTAATATGAGGAATACCAATTACCCTAAAAATTTAAGCGTGCATTTCTTTGTGACGTCTTGAAAAAATCGATTTTTTTTTTCATTTTTTGAGAATATATATATTTGAGAATGTACTGTTAAATTTTGGAAGAGAAATTTTAAGTATTGTGGCTTGTACAGGCCTTTTTGTACACCCGTTGCCGCGATTACTCCGAGTCCCTGACAACTTTCGACGCGTTTTTCTCGGAACGTACTTTTTTCACCTGGCGTAGATAATTGCTCCGAAATGTTTACAGAATATTCCACATCCTAGTAGCTCCCCTCGCATGCAAAATCATATTTTAATGTTGATTTTATCATACATTTTTTTTATTCAAAAGTGACCGAAAAAAGAATGATGAAATTTCGGACTTTTCAATTCAAGCATTCGCCGTTTTGCCAATTTTCAACATGAATCATTTGTTTCTCTCCCGACGATAAGCACAAACATACTGATTAAGCACCTTCTTGATGTTTTTGATTTAGTCCACCCTGGGAGCTCCAATCATCTACGCCAGCGAGACATGATTCTTAAACAAACGTTTATTGCAGGCGAAATAAGCGCAACAAGCAATTAATTTGAAACTGAATAGAAAATATTTATCTACAACGAAAAAGTAACTAAATAAAGTACAAAAAGAATCATAAAGACAGACGTACGTATCGCTTAAAAAACAATTGCAACGTTCACAGAGGAATGGCCCGTTATCACACTAAATGCATTCCCAGAGTCATTCTCCATCCAAACTCTTCTCCCCACAAATCTAATTAAAACCCACCTGATCCTTCCAATACCATTACCCAAGCCTCCACTATCTCAAACAAGAGCAACATTAATTCCCTCGCTACCTCTGCATCGCCGTTGAAAATGATTATATAGTGCAATGAGAATAGAATCACGTCTCAACAATCTCGAGCCACGTAACAATATCAGCCTCATAATAATTTCCAAGCGTTCTACCGCCGTTCCAGTAACTCCCGAGCGAAACATGCCCCCCTCGACGTTAGCCCCCGCGCGAATTCATAGCAATTATCCTTTGACCCGGAGTCGAGCCAATTACCAGCGATCTCGGGACTCTAACTAATCACAATCTGGCCAATCTAATTAATCACCGCCTACAAGGCGCACCGTTCCCTTGTCATTAACCCGCGTTTCTCGGTAGCCAGGCATCATCGGGGCCTGACGCGTTCGCAGAATCACGCCCGGCTTCGCGTAACCGCTGGCGACGGATCGAATCATCAAGTGCGATCGATCCTAGCCGTGACTTTGAACCTCCAGCGAGCGCTCCGTGCCTCCGGCGAGCCCGCTGGCCGGCGGGATCACCGATCCGTGCATCCTATGGAATTCTCTCGCGTAACATGGCCGCCTAGCTGTGACCCACTGGACGTTCCGCAATGGGATGACCCGAAACGCCGGTTTCGAGAGCGTTTCGTACGTGAGCGGGGGCTTCGCGGGGTCCAGAGTGGTTTCAGTGGGCGAGCAGGCTGAAAAGGGATCTAAGCTTCGACGCCCCCGCGCGGTTTTATCGATTTAATAACAGCCATTTCGACGACCGCCGACCTTGGTGGCTGGAACCTTGCTGCAGGGCCTGTCGTTTGCGAGAGATAATGGACCCGCCGTCGCCGTGACGAAGCAGTCTTCCTCGAATCCATTCCTCGTAACGAGTGGACGACTCTCGCGTTGGGGATAATTGAAACAGACGCGGTGTTGGTGTCTCGCGAGATTTGCTGGCTTTGAAGATCAGTTTATACGTTTTTCCATCGGTTAGTTTTAATTCGAAAGGGTGGGTAAGTGGCGAGGCAGAATTAGGAGAGCAAACTGGTATTTTCATCGTTGGCATCTTTTAAAATAAAGTTTTAAGATATTACAAGTTGTACGATGTGTTTTAAACTATGAATAAAAATTCAGAGCAAGGCCATTGAAAAGCTCAAATTAATGTATTATAAATAAAGGGCGCAATTTGGGAAAAACAGAGTTGAAATTTAAGTGTTGTGCTTAGAAAGGGAAAGTCCCCAACCTGGAAATTCAAAAAATTAGGAATCTTTGGGGATTTGTAGAGGATATATAAGTGTGTATTATGCAATTTTTTTTTTGGTTCCAAATTCACTCTAAGGGGGTGAAATTGACCCCTGAAAATCCAGCTAATTCCAATTTTGTTTTACAACTACAGTATCACTTTTACCAAATGATAATCGTAATTAAGAGAAATAACTTCTGTCTGAAAACTTTTTTTCTATCTCTTACAGTTCGCGAGTTATACCTAATACAAAATCGGAAAATAGACGGATTTTCAGGGGTCAATTTCACACCTTTGGGTTGGATTTGGGCAGCAAAAAAATACATAATACATACTTATATATCCTCTACTTATCCCCATTTTCATAATTTTTTTAATTTCCGGTTGAGGGATCTTCCCTAATTAGTGATACAGTCGGGGTTAGATGCATTAGGAAAAGTTTGAAGTTCATTGGGCTATGAAGTAACTCGATAAGGTTACCGAGGAAACTTGAGAAAGCGATGAAGAAATTGGTGGAACGATTGAGAAAGCTGAGAAAAACAGGATTCTCTCCTTTCCGCAATGTTTCAAAAGTTCTTCGGCTATGCAGCATGCAAGGGACATTTATCATGAATCATCTCGCGTGATTAAGAACAACCGGTCCAATAAAAAAATAGGCAGTCCCGAAGTGAGTCAGTTTTATCGTGGTCACAGGAGATAAGACGTGTCATAAACATTTCGACGCGAAGCTGCAGCCTAAACGTTCCGTCCTTTCGTCGTCCGCGATCGAGTAAAAATAAATCGTTGCACAATGAACAAATAAGCCGGTCTTACGATAATTGCCGCACGCAGAGCGATCGTTACATAAATGGACACTGCAAAGCATCGGCGAGAGATGGTCTCTATAAAAATTGTAAATTACGGAAACGCCCTGCATCATGGCGCGCGAAGGTTGCGCGAAGCGCGCCGAAAGATCGCCGGAGGAGCGAAAAGGAGACGCGCTACATTTCTGCCTCGCGCCTAACGGTGTAAATATTTTCCTCGTGTTTTTAACGAGCCGTCATCGATTGTGCATAGGCTCGAGGTGGCGCGTGAAGAAGCTGACGTACAAAATCAGCAAGTATCCGCGAAATCTGCCGCAGCACAAAGTCGACGCGGAACTGAACAAGGCGTTCAAGGTGTGGTCGGAGTACACCGATCTGGTCTTCATCCAAAAGAAGTCTGGCCAGGTAAGATGAGTAATATTAACGACAATGATCCTAATTAAAAATTAATGAAGATTGAGCGCGGAATAAAGAATAAGACAGCCTTTGAGTACATAATTCTCTTTTATGACACGTTGCTGGCAGAGCTATTTAAGCTTTAAAGATGTTCAAATATCTGATATTTCTGCTGAGTAAGTTTATCATCTTTATCAAGAATTTTTTAAGTCCCGAGTTGGAAGTAGCTTAGGTTAATTTATATCCAAGGTGTAATTTTTGCACAATAGTTCAAATTAGAGCTGTAAATATTCGAGTAGTCGAACTATTCGAATAATTCGAATATTTCAACTGTTTCGAATATTTCGAATATTTTGAATATGTAATTCGAATATTTCGAATAATTCGAATATTTTGAATAATTCGAATAATTCGAATATTTTGAATAATTCGAATATTTTGAATAATTCGAATATTTTGAATAATTCGAATATTTTGAATAATTCGAATAATTCGAATATTTTGAATAATTCGAATATTTTGAATAATTCGAATATTTCGAATAATTCGAATATTTCGAATATTTCGAATATTTCAAATATTTCGAATATTTCGAATATTCTAATAGTACGGCGTATTCGAATAATTCTGAGTATTCTCACTTAGAATATTCGAAAATTCGTAATGGCCCTAGTTTAAATTTAAAAATGACCTAAATTATATTTTTCTTCACAAAATAGGTAAAATTTGTACAGATTAAGGACCAACTGTGAAAAGCTTTGCAGTTAAGTGTAATGTCTCGATAATTGCAGGTGCACATCGAGATTCGATTCGAGAAAGGCGAACACGGCGACGGAGACCCGTTCGATGGACCTGGTGGCACACTCGCTCACGCTTATTTCCCTGTGTACGGTGGCGATGCTCATTTCGACGACGCTGAACAATGGACCATCGACAGCTTCCGCGGTACTAATCTCTTCCAGGTGGCTGCTCACGAGTTTGGGCACTCCCTTGGACTCAGCCACAGCGACGTCAAGGCTGCCCTAATGGCGCCATTTTATCGTGGCTATGAGCCCTATTTTCGACTGGACGAGGACGATATCCAGGGTATTCAGGCGAGTAATAATCGAATATTCGAAAAGATATAATTAAACGGGAAATTAACTTCCACGGGATCTAGTATTATTATCTAGCTAGCCAACTATTAACTATCCAATTATCTAGTATTACTAAAAAATGAAGAAGAAAACTTTCAAAACTGTTTTTCAAGCCACCCACTGCTTAATTAATTAATATAGAATTTCATCTTTAATTCACGATGAACGATAAGAGCAGTGAAATATTTTGAGGAGCGAATGCATAATTTTTAACGGTTCTATTACAGGCGTTGTACGGGAAGAAGACTGTGAATACTGGTGGAATTCCAACGGGACCAAAATACGGAACCACGACTGTAGCACCGCCCAGCGAAGAAGACTCGGAACTCTGCACGGACCCGAAGGTCGACACGATGTTCAATTCCGCGGAGGGGCATATGTATGTCTTCAAAGGTGCGTGTTTAGTTGAACGATGGAAAAACAGATGAAAAGAAATAGAATGAATTTATAGCCTTCAAGAAGAATTCATTTAGTACACGTATTTTCAGGATAAAAAGCTTAAATTACTATGGTAAACATATGTTGAATATTTGGAGAAATGATCATTGACTCATGTTATGGGCGAACTTAATTATCGAGTAGCATTCACAAAGACTACAGCAGAGTATTTCTGTTTTATGCCTCCTTTTTCATTCCATTCGCAAGTGAAATGAAGAATGAGAAAAAGGTAGTGTACGAGAAGCGTAAATATGAAACAAGTGGAAGAATAGATGTAAAAGCAAAGTGGAATTGTAAATATTAAACTGAGAATGAGGAAGGAAAAAAGAGAAATGAAAGCTTCCAAGGATTCGCTTTCAAAATCTCGATTTTTCACTTCCATTTTCTTTCACCATATCCTACCGTTTTAACAAGTAATTAACTTGACTTTAGGCGATCGTTACTGGAGACTAACCGCGGATGGAGTGGCAGTTGGCTACCCTAAATACATCTCGCACTCGTGGAAGGGATTGCCAGGGAACATAGACGCTGCGTTCACGTACAAAAATGGCAAAACGTACTTCTTCAAGGTAAGAACCCTCCACAACCCAGTCGACTCAATAACTCTTCCAATACCGAGAGTCTAAATGAAACGACCCACTGTATATTTTCGATTTTGTGCAATAAAGAAACAATTGAGACTTCGCTCTGTCAACGATCGATAGAAATAACCAATCACGTGGCTATAGGGCTCGAAGTACTGGAGATACGTGGGGAAGAGGATGGACGGGGATTACCCGAAGGACATCAGCGAAGGTTTCACAGGCATACCTGACAATATCGATACCGTGACCGTTTGGACTGGGAACGGTAAGATCTACTTCTACAAGGGCACGAAATTCTGGAGGTTCGACCCTACGCAGAAACCACCGGTGAAGAACACCTACCCTAAATTGATCTCGAACTGGGAGAGCGTCCCTGATAATCTCGATGCCTCGATCGTGTATCGTGGCTACACGTACTTCTTCAAAGGGGATGGTTACTATCGATTCAACGACAGGACATTCTCTGTAAGTCTTTTATACACCTTAGCAATTTTATATTGTGTCTTCACCAATGAAACGGTGGTGAAAATGTGGTAGATCGTCTTCAGTATCTTTAAAAATAATTGTTGTGCACATGGTATGGTAGGGTGGGGCTAAAAGTCCGGCGGGTGAAAAGCCCCGAATTCAAAATCTTTATTCCTAAACAATGTATTGAGTTTCGCAGTAGGTACACTAAGTAAAAGGCGAAAGGAAACGGAGGTGACCACAGAGTCGCCAGTCGCTCCTGGACGTTTGTGTGAATTACACGACGCCTTCGTTATTTTATGTATCGAAAACTAAAAGAAATACGTCGTCTTTGTTGTTTTAAACGAATGAAACCACAGTTTAAAAGCGTATCAGCCAAGTACGTTAAGATTGTATGTTCCTTTAGTAATGTGTGCATGATATTGTTTATTGCTGAATGATAATATTTTCTAACATATATATCGCAGAAACTATAGAGGTACCATTGGGGCAAAAAGTCCCTCAGACTGAAAATATATATTTTATTATTTGTTTTCATAATAAGATGGCCAAACTATAAAGAAATGATGCCAAAGTCTTTAAATAGTATTTTTGTTTTAGTTGAGCGATTTTTTTTTTTAGTTTTTAGTGCAAAGTGAGCCTCTGACTTGTAAGTTTATTTTTTGGTAAAGAAGTCATGCTTTCCTTTCGATATTGTATACCAAAAAGAATTGGATTAATAAATATTTGTTGATTTGAATAGAGTTTTGCACTTATTTAGTTTAATATTACACGAAAAGACATTAGGGAGTTTCTACTTCATTTTGCGGTATAACTCAACAGAAAATTTTGTGGTATAACTCAACAGAAAATAACAGTATCAATAAACGAACTTCGTGAACGTAAAGCATAATAGTTATAGTTTATACAAAATAACACCAGATATCTCTCGATTGATAGTACTAAATTTTACATAGGTTTATACGAAAAACGGGACTTTTGGCCCCACCCTACCCTACTGGGGATCTAAATTTTTAAACAAATTTAGCTACCACTTTTGTCGGAATACGTGGTTGATTGGAATCATTATGTGTATTTTCTTTAAGAGCTAGTTACCCTAAGCTAATTAACTAGCCATTATATTACTTAATAGATCTTTAGTTTCTTATGCAGGAAGCCTCCATAGATGCATTTATGTTATAAAAAAGAAAGTTGCAGACACTTGTAACGTCTTAGATTGCAGTGGTGGCAAAGACATATTAATTTGAACAAATATTACAAATAATAAAAGCTACGACACGTAGAATTCTTACGCGAGAGGATCAAATAAAGAAAGATAGAACAAGTGATAGAGGATCGTCTATGGTCAGACGCATTTTAAAATCAATATTATACGTATGGAACTTTATCTCCTCGCACCTTTTCGTGCGTAGATAATTTTAAACAGTAAATCGATTAAATGTTATCGAGAATAATAACAATTTCACAATCACAATCACATGCAAATTTAATAAAAATGTACCCTTTGTACTCCTAAATATACCACCCAGGTCCAAGCAATGCCTGACCTTCTTTAATTATACCTCCCACTAGCATCAAAGTTGAAACTAACATTACACACTGACTTTTTACCCCATAATGCAGTTTCTCAGTCTTTTTTACCCACTTTGTCACCGCAACTACGGTCCCCGGGTCTCCTTCGACCCAACCGCGTTCTCCCTTCAAAAACCTTTCCAATTTTATAACACAAATATAAATTGGAGTACAAAGAGTTAGAAGCAGGGATAGATTTCTCGAAGCATCGAAACCCCGAAACCCAAGAAAGTTTCGAGTTTCGAGAATTTGAAACTTCACACTTTTTTCTTGATTCGAAATTCTTGATAGCCACATAAGAAAAAGTATAAAATCAATTAATAAAGAATCGTTCGCAACGTGCCTCGAGAATTTCTATATTAGATTTTTGTTTGCATTTTCTTTAACTATATAGTCAATAGAGATTTATGCAACAATTGTGTTGACTTCAGTTCTGAAAGCAAGATATTCCACTTACAAAATAGAATCAGTTCTTCAAGTTTCGAGAGTTTCGAGTTTCGAAGCCTTTCGGATTCGAGTTTCGGGAATTTAAAAATTAGAGATAATGATTCAAGTCACATTACCTTTTACTGGACCATCCTGATGCTCTAGGTGGACGTTGCTGATCCAGCGTTCCCAAGGTCGACAGCCTATTGGTGGTTCGGGTGCAGGTCCGCTAACAAAGGAACATTAGGTAATGTCCAATGGCTACTCGAAAATCCCGAGGACACGTTTCCACACGCTGGCATCCTGGAGTCCGTCGACGGTGACTTTGGGAACGACGACGACGACAGAAACGGTGACGTCGGGGACATCATCCTAGACGCAGGTACTAAAGCTTCATTCGAGCCAGACCAGAGCCTTGCCTCGCCATAGAAAAGATTCAATGTCCACTTAATCGTGATCAAAGCAGTCGCGAAGGTACTCGAATACGAAAGTTCCTTCAAATTCTACCTTGAACGATGCACACGAATGCATTTTTTTTAAAAAAATACGAAGATCGCGCAACATTTGCTTTAACCAATTTTATCTATCTTCGTGTTTTTAGATAACAAAATATAGCTTGCTACAATTTCTAGAAATGCTGTGCATAGTTATACATATATTTAAATTTTTACAATTGGTTTTTGTTGCTATTATGCTTTAGCTATATTCAATTTGAGACTGAATTTTCTTCCTTTAAAGTAGAGTTAAATAATAAGAAAATCACTATCTGTTGCATTTGGAAGAATTTAATAATTAGTGTGTACTGAAGTTCGAAAATATTGCTCGTAAATGTACAAGAGGGCTGTGATCTGTATAATAGTGGACAATTGAAGCTTTGAACTTATTCCACCTCTATACCAGGGCCTCGAAGTGGAATTAGGTGAACTATATTTGCGAGGTGACAGTGTTTGGCGTCTCGAACACCTGGCTATTACATACCTAGGGCCATCGAAGAAATTTGTGCACTCAATGAAATGCAACTTTAAGGTCCAAAGTGGAGCATTAATATACAGAGAGCGAGCAGTGTGCAAAAGTTAAAATAACAAACTGTGGAAATTCGAGGCATAGATATTTCGACACAGACTGTATCAATTGTTATTCAACAGCTCTTCCACATTAAGGACTAGCGACGTTATCACAATAAGCGCACTTGCATCGTGACGCAACGCGGCATACGATACATCATAATTCATTAGTTTTTTACTTTTGTACTTTTTTACTGAATTTTCATTTACGAAGGAATGAATAATTAAATTAGATTTAAATCATTATCAAACGATCGTTTAAATATTAGCATAAATTGTTTGCACAAACTTCTTCGGTGAACAGAAAAATCCAATACGCGGTGATCAATTAATTTAGGTATTACGTGGTGGTGGTGCTAACATTAAGGTCGGATAATCATTGAAATCGATTTAATCATCAGACATCATCGGATTCCCATCGTTACGACGCACATGTAACATTCAATTAATTTGCTAACAAATACGTAAGGCCGCTTTAATACGTCGCCATTCCTCTGTTTTTATTCAGTCCCCGCCGAATCATATCTGCACATCGGCAGGAATACTACATAAAACGAGTGGCACGCGATGCTTCGACTGTTACTAATGAACGTGGAAAAACACTCGCCGTGTCGTAACGTTTTTAAATGTCAATTATATTAGTGACTAAATTTTCAATTATTCAATCTCTAATGTTAACTGAGAATTTCAAACAAATTGCATTACAGGTTTATTAACTAATATCCCAATTTTATAATACTAATGAACAAGCAAATTTTAGAAGATTGGTTTTTTAAACAAGAGACAATAGTTATTTTCACAATAAAAATTAAAATATTCAAAAACTAATGAATGTGATTATATTTATATTCAAGATTTGCATAAAATGTTAAGTGTTAATTTTCGTTAAATCTTAACGATCAATTTGCAGTATCCTTGCCGAAATGCAAAATTATCATATCACTTATCCCAATCCCTAGTAATTATCTCTAGGACGGCTTTCACTAAATTATACCTCTGCAATAAAATGAGACGCAAAAGAATTTTAATGTTAACTTTATTCAACAGAAATTTGCCGAATAAGTTTCTTTAATTAATTACCACCGCAAAGGAATTCATTAAATAGTATCTAACAATCTCTGTATTTGCTATTTCTCAAATTTTTACGAGTTGCAAGTAGCTTATAAAACGTTTAAAAAGACGCGGGAATATTCAAAACACCGAAAGTCCTCCTAGAGCTAAGTCCACTCGCGAACCCCCGCCCCACGATCCCCGACTTTCAACCAAACTCTTCAAAAAGCAAAGAGTATCATTTCGCGAATTAGATTGGCACACTTTCCAAAGCCCAGAGTATTTACTAGCCAGGCGGCACATGAAGTTTTACGAGTGCAAAAAGAAAAAAGAAATAGTTACTTACGTTTAAAACGCCGGCCACGAGAAGGGAGTAAGCGTGAAATATCGTCAGTCACCGTCGCCGGGTCCAGTTTGCTGAAAACAGTAAATATTACAAAGATAAGCTTTCCCTGTATATCATCTTTCTCTTTCTTTTCCGTATTTATGTTGCTTATCCACGAAATCACATTCGACTGCAATCTACCGCTCCTACTTTAGCGTATTCTTTCATTTGCACACTTACGTTGGTTTCTTTCCACTCCTCGTCTTCTCTTCTTCTTCGGGCTATTCCGTCTCTCGTGCATCCCCGCTCCGATCCGAACATCGACTTCTGGGATGGTACCATCGCTATATCTCATGTTGCACGTGTACTTTCGACTAACACTTTTCAATCAGTCGCCCAAGTGCCACTGAAAATTACAAAGGGAAGATACTGCTTTGCCCTACGTTTCGCGACAGAGAATTCCCAAATAATTATTATCGTTAAACATGTCTACATAGATTCATGGGCAAATTAGTATCTTCTTACGTAAACAATCCATGAGGCCTGTCCAAGATCAGCTCCGAGAAACGAATCAGTGCCCCCTATTAGTGCCAATTGTAAGCGTTACTATGGTGTCAAAAAGGTTAGATGTGCTTTCCCGCGAAAATCTTCCGAGCCTTTTAATAAGATCCCGTGGTGGGGAGGTGCAAGACAATGCACTGAGCGACATTTATGGACAGGCCCATGCTACACGACAACCACTCTGTCGCGTAATTATACACTCGTCGATAATTTTGCACGAATCTTTGCATATACACGCTCGAAGGATGTATCACAGCACGAAAACGCGCAGAAACGTGTGCGTTAACATGCACGCGCGAGCACGCACGTACTTTTACCCAAATGTGGAAGAAACAGGTGCATGATGCAAAATTGTACGGAGGACGGTAACGTTGTTTGGAACTTAATCTACCGTAGGACAATGCCTCTCTTTTTTACCCACCCATCTTACTTCTAACCAACGACAAAATACGAAAAGAAATTGAAACTTACCACGAATTCCTTCGTCCTGTCTTCTTTTCTCTACTCCTTCTTCCCTTCCGTCGATTCTTTTGTTCGAATTTTCTTTTCTACCCACACACACTTTCATGTGCACGTACTCTTCGTTTACTTCTTTTCGACACGTTTGGTTTACATGCACGTGTATTATCTACCTTCAGTCCCGACGGTTTCGTTACACGAGGAATCATTTTGGTACACGGCATGTTGAATCCTCGGTCTCCCTTTGCACAGACTCTGTTTTATCTTCAGGTGATGCGCGTTTGGTAAGGTCTATGTGGAAGCTGTTGGGATTCAAGAATTCTCCTCTTAACTCTGCATTCTGATACGATACTTCGATAACTTTTTACTGCTGTAGTTTGTTTCCTTTAATATTGTTATACACGACGGGCTGTATGAAGTGTCACAAGCTGCTTTTACAAAGGCTATCAGGAATAGCGATACGATTCCTTTTAGATTTTGAAGCTCACTGCGACCGTTTCTGTGGCATACTTAGTACCATCGCGAGACCACCATCTGGGGCGCTGGCATCGCCATTATTTTTCAAATCAAGTGAACACTGCATTTCTAAATAGAGAATTTCTTAAAAAACAAGCAACGTTTGCTTAAAACATTGTTTCATATTTTATATAGAATTATTCGGAAATGCAAAGATGTGTGCATCATTTCGTTTGAAAGAATAATGAGGATAGTGCTATTTACGTACGCCACATAAAGAATCGCAAGCTTCAAAACCTTGAAAAAGGACTCTATCGGTAATTACTCTTAAAAAAAAGTGATTTGTAACACTTTATGAAACCCGACCTCTACATTCTATTCACTAAAGATTTTTGTGCACCAAAAACATACCACTTTATCTTCCGAACGCTGTGGTAATTTTAGGTTCCACGTTTTGTTGCTTTCAGAGAGTTATAAAATAAGATGAATTTACGTTTAACGCGGAGAGGCCACAGCAGTGGAGTCGCCAATATCAGTCAACTTTTTTTTGGAGAATCTCGAACGGAAATAGACACGTGTCAGAGTGTTCGTGCCGATGCGCAATGTTTACAATAATATTCGACGTGAAAAGAATTAGAAAATTGAAAATCGCGCCAAGTATTTGGCGGGAAGGGGAGCACAATAGAAGTGGGGTGGGGGTAAGCATAACAGCTTTCCACTCTTACAGAACCTATTTCCTTACAATTTTTGTTACAATTAAATGCAACTTTTTAATAAGTTTTCTTTTAACGCACATTCTTTGTTTCGAATTCTGCCAAAACTACGTTGCCCACCTCTAACGTAGAAGACACCAATTAGTTCGTTGAACGTTAATTCGCGTTTGACGACATACAAAAGATTTTTCACTTCGAGATTTGGAAGTCTTAAAAACCGGCGAAAGGAGAAAAAGTTTGAAAGGCACAGAAATCTTAACAATCCGATTCCACACTCGCCCGAGCAAGATCGACTGCCGAAAATGATAACGTGGCGCCATGTTGAGGCCCTCGAAGCTCAACGAACACGAGAGTCACGTATCATGCGCAGTTACCAACAGTCGCGGTTACATTAACCCGGCAAAATAACTCGCTTTTTCCAGAGGACAACGATCTGCACCCAGAATCGCGGGGGTTCGGGAAAAAGTGAACGAACGGGACTGAAAAGCTTGTTCGTTCGTGGAGGTCGTTGAGTTCGTAGACTCGGGTTAGGAGGCAGCGAAATGGAGCTGGATTTTCAAGGGGAGACAGAAGTGTCTTAAAAAAAAATATGTAAAAAGTAAAAACCGTGATTACGAGACAGGTCCACGGAGCAGACTTCGTAACAGGGGGAGGCCGACCTACGGGTCGGATAAGTTCCAAACAACGAGCAGCCTTCGATTTTGTAATATGCGTGCTTCTACTTACCTACCTGTTGCTTCGCCCGCGAAAACTGCGCCAAACGCGACAGCTGCAGTGAACCATCCAATCAGCGACGATTCCTTTAAGCTTGCAATGGCCCCCCACCCCTACGACATTTTTTATAAAATTCGACAGGCGAAACGGACGAGCAGCTAGTCACGTCTTCCAATCAGGACGCGGGCTCCGCGGCGGGAAGCGTTTTCAAATCGTCGTCGAAATGGTGGTGCCTCTCGCTCAATCTGATGACCATGCTCGTCGCTAGAATTATCGCCGACACGTAAGAGGCACTTTATCGAGGGAGATCGTTGAGCGATGGGGATCATCGATGAAAGGAAGCCCACTAGGAAACTGTACAGTTTGAACTGACCTATTAAAACAGGGGAACCGCGGCTTTAAGTGTGCGTCGAGTCGCGGAGAAGACAAACAGTGCCAAAACGGCAGTTGTGCTAATGCTCACGGACCCATGAGCGGCAATTCCTTTTGACGTTCGCGGATAAGCTTAAGCTTGTTCGTTGGCGCGCCCTCAATCTCTCGCGAAACAATCATTCCAGTCGAAGCAACGTCGCGTGATTATCATTTTCAATGTTCTGCTTCATCACTAGTTGTTAAGAGCCTTGCGGCGCGCCTCGCAGATGCGCTTTTAGTGAACCACCAGGGAGGGATCGGTATAACCGCAGCCATTTGTCACGATTCGGAGCAAAACCGGAAATAAACATAACCTAACCGTTCACTCTATCTCTTTCTATCAGTATTTCTGACTCTTTCTTTTTTACAGTTTCTTTCTCTGTCTACTTCCGCTTTTGCTCCAAATCGCAGCAACCAATCAGCGACGATACACGTTGTTTCGATCACTCTCTAGAGGATCGCTAGATGCGCTGATAGATTCTGAGCGTCTTGTAAAATATAAAACCTTAAAATAAAAAACCTGTAAAATATGTTTATACATAACGTCGTAAGTCGCATGTAATAACGTGTCACCAAATCTTTCTACACTGCCTATTTATTCTTTATTCGTACATCATGGTTTGCAAAGATGGTAATTTCAACGGCACTTACTTTGCGCATTCATGCGGGAAATAGCCTTCAGGGGGGAGCAGAATCCATTGCGACGTAACAAATAGCGAATAAAGATAATGGTCGATTGGTTTCTTGACCGGCAGTATTATGAGTATTATAGAGCTTTCGTTAAGTTCTCATTTAGGATAGGAATGCTTCTCAGAATGTAAGCAAACGGAGAGACTCTGCGAGAGTATCTCGGAAGGTCTCGGAACCGTGATGTTCTATGTTATCGGAAGCTATGGAAATATCTGTAGTACTCATGGTAGTGACTGTACCAAAAAGAAAATATTTATCTTCCGTACAAGTGCCTTAAAATGCCTTCGAAACATTGTAATAAAGTGCAGCTTCTTTTTTATAAGTTTCTAACGTGTTCTTGTTATTACAATGTACCAGATAAAAGCAGTTAATGTAATTGTCTTCTTAACTCTCATCCAAACGAACGATCTTATCTTTTATTTACAAACTCTTGCGCTAGAGATAATGTTTTCTATTCTCTTCGATAAGTTTCTTTTCATTCCTATAGCTTCTTTCATTATATGTTATAGAAAAGTAACAATAATGTTAACAATAGTCGCACATTAATTTCCGATGACCATGTTGCGAAATGTGAGATTTAACGTAGTACGCGTAAGAAACAGTTTTTATTATTTTCGAATGCAGCGATCGTTTGTATCGTGCTTCGAAACCAAAATGACATTAAAGCAATAATGTGTAGTGTATGTTATGCGCGCTACATGAATCTACGTATACTTTGAATTGCAAATGTCTTTTGAGATATATCCATCTTTCTTGTATTATTTAAATAATGTGCGTAGTGATAATGAAAGAGAATTTAAGTACCGTGATAAGGACATTGAACAGCATTTACAATTTATAGTATACATATATCATTGTAGAAACATTAATGACATTACCATATGTTTCTTTACGTTCTAAGAAATGTCTCCGTTAGTTTTGTTATAAATAAACCAGTACTTAAGAATGACCTAGTATTTAAGAATAAACAAAGCACAAAAAGCCTTGTACAGTTTTTTAATCTTTGTTAAATAAATTGTTTCTGCGAAGGACATATCTGTAACACCTGCGAAGTTTTATATTATCAGTATTTGAAATGTGCAGAATATTTAATACACAAATACAGCATACCTTTCGTGCAACGTACACGTACAAGGCCTTTGTTTGCGTTAGATCTTCCGCCAGGGCAATAAAATGATTCATATTGAAACTTGCCACATTGTGCTATGCCCTGACATTGTACAGTATCAATAAAAAGTATATGTTCGTTTTAACCGATGTTTATTTTAAAAATTCAGCAACACTCGTTATTACCAAAATTACTTTTATTGGATAATATTTTACATCGTGAAGTTGAGATTTTAATAGAAAAAGTGTAAAATTACTTATACTAAAGGCAAAATGCTGGAACTATCGTTAAGATTTTCCTTTCTTTTCGATTTCTATTAGACTCTTGTCTAAAGTAGTTTTATACAGTAAAAGTTTCGAATATCTTTTCATTAATCTTTTCCAAAATTGCATCACATCGAATATCCTCAGATTATTCCATATAAAATCTCTCCCACGGTCTGCAATTTTCTTGGATATGTCATCATTAGCTTTCGCAAATTGTATCAATTCCCTGCACATATGGAAACGTTAAAAGTAACGCACTTTATAAAATACACTGCAATTAGCAATAGAAGTAAATAAGCTCTCACTGCAATGCTGCTTGATTAGCATCCTTGGAAACAGGTATGTAATGAATCCAGGGTACCATTGCATCGTAATAAAATTCGTTCCATTCATCCCCAACATGGAACACCAAGGATCGACACAGAAACAAGTGTTTGTGTCTGAATGATGCTGCAACTCCTCGGTAGTTAAATAAATACTTATATTTACAATGTGATTCTAAAGGGACCTCCGATGCTGGTGGCGCATACAATGTGTCCTGTAATTAAACACAAAATTATACACCATGTACGGCAATAAATAAATCCCTGGAATAAGAGATTATTACTTTGTCAGATTTCCAAGCTTGATTTTTCGTGTATTGAGCATCTACTAAATCTGGTTTACTGCGACTCAATAGTATCAAACTGTCGCGCTCCGAGCTCGTTCTAGAACCTCGGAAGAATCCTTTATCCTCTTTATCTTCCCATGGCGTGTTTCTGCTAGCTTTCTCTAAGGAGTCGCGATGTTCGTCCCACCTTCCAAGGCCACGGGGATACAAAGAAATTGCAGGTCCGCCTTCCCAAAACGCCCACGCTGGATATGTAATATCATAATATTGTGGCGTCTATAAATACAGTTTGCAATGCTCGAGCTTTTTATCAATACGGAGAGTAAATTTACAAACTACACAGGCTTAAATGAACTTGAAGCGTGAGTTTGATTACGTTGGCATTATTTATTAATACTTTGTTCACCTTGCTAAAGGAGAAAATGGGCAACGGACCACCGAAATGTTTGCTCGACTGAGGATAATCTCGAGTATTTATTACTAAATCCATGTCCGGTAAGTCTGGAGCGAGTTTCAAAAGAAAGTGCTCTATTCCAGTGCATCTTGAGGGGAACATGCAGTCTTTCTGCCTATAAACCTTTCCTCGTATTATTTGATAAAATGTTCCTCTGTAAAGAGCGTAGGATTCAAGTTGAAGGTACTTATGTATAGTTGGCAATTACAGCGTACCTATTTTTTGCAGTATTTATCAAATCCTTGTCTATACCTTTCTCTCTGAAAGGTTTCAAGTCTCGTTCAATAACATCTTTAAAACAACCATTCTTGGTGTTATTACATGGCTTGTCATTTTTTTCTGCTTCTTTGATCGCATCGTGGTATTTGGTGTATTGCTTGTTCAAATCTGTTAAAGCACAAAATGTATAAGAAATATCGCAGCAGGCTATTTAAAAGTTATGCACCAGTACCTTTCTTATAGAGATTGGTTTCTTTTTCAACACAATCTTGGGCAACATCAATGGAACAATATTGCTCCTCACAGTTACCTACCCAGAGAACAGTGACTAAGAAAGTGAAACTTAATATCAACATATTTCTTTTTGAATAATGGCATGACAAATACCAGCAGAGTGTAAACAGGATTGCTAATGCTTAGAAGCAACTGGTTGCAGCTAGTGACATCTACAAGGATCAAAAAATACGCACCATGTGTGTAGCACACATATATATATATATATATCAGGGGATTTGAGCAGACCAATTTTTTATTTGCTCCGCTCCGACATCGAAATATATACTTCCTCCAGCTCTGCTCCTTTTTTTTTAAATAAAAATTATTTTAATACTTTCAAGCAGTGATCCTTCATTTGCAACAAAATCCCATCTTTCTAGCTTTTCATTTTCATATAGAAAAGAATTCATAAAGAATGCTTAATTTTTGGACAAAGGAAGTACTAGGCCTCCTTAACGCCGGGCTGCGCGGCCCTACGATATATTTTTTCAATAATGAAAAATTGCGAGTTGGTATTTATTACAAAAAAAACTCATTCATCTGCTCTTATAAAATGAAAGAAAATTCAAATAATGAAAAGAAATTTGGAGCAGTACAAATTTTCCGTGCTTCGGCTCCGCTCCAGCTCCGGGCAAAATCACATTGCTCCACCGCTCCGCTCCAACGCTCGGATATTTACAAAATTATTAAATATACTTTCTTCGAAACTTTCAAAAAGGTATTGTTTCCATCTTCGCTGACGCAACTTCGTACGAATGACAATAAATTAAATTGGGGGACGTACAGGGTCAGTGGGAAAGACAAACGCAGAATGATTTTTAATAAATTTTTATTAAATAAAAATATATGCTTATGCTTGTTCGCCAGTAGGCATAGACTTTATAATATCAGAGTTTCCAGGGTCTGTAATCGAAAGGGTGCACACGCGGAAGTACTTTCCGCACGCGGTACCTAATTCTATATTGTTTCCAACGTAGTGATGCACCCCGGTCTTCGCCAGCATAGCATAGTACTCGATCTCCGATTTCCTGTCGACAGAAACACAACTTTGTAGATTCTAGTCTGCTGCGTCGCGCGTGAAATGTCTCCGCACTTACAAGCAGAGACGTGAGACTACTCCGTAGGACTCCCATTACTACCGACACAAATCGACATTAAGAATATTAAATTCCTTTAATGTAATTCGAACGTGCTCCTAGTATTAAACGTGTCGTTATATAATTCGCATGTCGGTGTGTGACTTTTACAGGAGTACTACATCTCAGTCTCACCTTAGAGGAGGAGTGTTATTGGCGATGATGACCAGCTTCGCTTTGCCTTGGCGAAGGGACTTCAGTGTCTGCTTGTACCCCAGCATGTACTTCCCGGATTTCATAACCAGAGCTAGTCTGGTATTGATACCCTCCTGGGACTTTTTCTATTAAAGAAAACGCACAATGTATAACTACAGCATAAGTGTATCTAAGTTTGGAGGAAACAAAAACGGATGAATTAGGGATAGAAGCGGGGAAAAAGGGCGATAAAATATGAGGAGAAGACAATAAGTAGCTGAAGAAGAATAAAATAATACAAGAATGATGGAGGGAAGTAGACGCGAAACAAGAGAGAAGATCGAAATGTGAGGAAATGAGACTCATACTATAGGCAAAAGATGACGGATATACAGGAAATGGAAATGGAAAGAAGAAGAGGAAAGGAGTTTGCTGTGGAACTAGCGTAAAGAGACGGGGCGGAGCAGGTTCAATGGCAATATGACAGAATACCAGGAGGTAGTGTTGGAGAATTATTGAGAATAGGTAACAAGGAGCGGAGTGGATGCATATGGTTCTGGAAAAAAGGAGAAGAGAGGAAGTACAAAATGAAGGAAGAAGACAAAACGAAAACACAATTTTGAGTTAACCCTCCCAGAAACACTCACACGAACACAACACATTTAACCCCATTTTGAGACCGAAAGGCAAAAAATAAACCTTAAATAAACATTAAAAAAAAAATATTAAATTTGCCTCTTTTGTGAAACTCAAAAAGAAATTATTCTGAATTTTATAAATGCTTTCAACATGTGCTTGGAAAATCGGACGGAGCACGTGCATTAAATGAACATATTTACCTGTTTCTTTTGAGCCACCATGTTGTCTGTTTAACTAGACTTAACTCTGCAACAGTATTTAAGAAATTATTTAGTGAGTTCTTCGCGATATCGTGTTATTAAATAAATTTTATGTATAATCGTAATACCTGGTCCACACACGTAGTGCCGCGGCGCAAGCTAACCGTGAAAGAGTATAAAAGAGGAAGATGGAGGAAGAGATCGAATATCTCGCAACGTGTCGAGTTCGAGATTGTCACGAAATATGAATTAGACGTAGAGTGGTACTTCCGGTAGCACGTAAATTTATTTATTTAAAATTTACAATAGAAGATTGTAAAAAACTACTTTCCTATAAATCTTGATACTTATTAATATTAAGAAACAAAACGATATGCAATGTGACTAAATAAAGTTAGGAATTTTATAAATATCCCATAAACGTGTAATGTAATAGTTTATTAGTAATGATCGTATTCGACTAAAGAATTAAAACTTTTCTTATTATTTATCGTACTAATTATTATTTCCACTTATACTTATTATTTTCGTTTTACTGCGCTGATAACAAACGACATGTGAATCTTTATTTAAGCTTTTGCATACAGCAGTTTTGTAAACACTGCCCTTTATGCTTGTAATCAATTTTGTAACATTATAATACGATGTGTTTAATATTATAAAATTATGAATAATCGGGTTTATTTTATAGGCGGAATGAATGGAAGGGCTTTGATGGGAATACGCTCGGGTAGGGAAATATTTAAAAACTTCAATGCGATCGATAAGAAACACAGGAAAAGGTAAAATGAAGCTGCAAGATCGGAACGGTATATCGTAAATATGATAAGAGACGGGAGGGAAATATTGCCAGGTGTTATCAGAAGAGCTGGTAATAATCTATAAATAATATTTACTTACTTCTTTTTTTGCACAAAGGTCAGTTAATTGAAAACTTTCTGACAAACGCCCACGTTTCGTTATCCGTATGTATCGTTATAAATATGTAATTTTAAACATGTTATCGTTTTAAACGTCATAGCGTTGAGCATTTTTCCAGGAAACATATGTGTCGGTATCATTAAATAGTTGACAATTAATAAGTTCAAATTTTCACTATTACATATAACAACTTTTCTTTGCTTATGATAAAACATATATGTATATATATATACAAGTATTTTGAATTAAAAATTGTGTCTAATATGCCTCTATTTTATGTTTCAGAAATATTTACAAAATGGAACTTAAATGTGCCATACAGACTTATGATTGGGGGAAACGTGGTATCGATAGCATTGTTGCAACATTGATGAAGTCTGCCAATTCTGATTTTATATTAGACGAAAAGAAACCGTACGCCGAACTATGGATGAGTACGCATCCAAATGGGCCTTCCTACATAAAGGAATTGAACGTGTCTCTAGCGGATCATATAAAAAAAAATAGCAAAATACTGGGCAGCGAAGTTCAGGAAATATTTGGCCAGCACTTGCCGTTTCTTTTTAAGGTTTTATCTGTGGACAAAGCATTATCTATTCAGGCACATCCGAACAAGGTGCGTACGCAACCATGTGTACTCTAATAATGTGTACTTTGCACGACGCGTTCCTAAATCTTACGTCCCACGGCAGGCAAAGGCGAAAGAGTTGCATCAGCAGTATCCAACTATTTACAAAGACACAAATCACAAGCCCGAGCTCGCAATAGCCCTGACACCTTTCGAGGCACTCTGCGGTTTCCGTCCAATTAGAGAGATAAAAGAGTTTCTGAAAGTTCTTCCAGAGCTGCGTGCTGTAATAGGAGAAGATAAAGTACTTAAATTTATGACGACTGACGAAGCTGGCAGTTCCAAAGCATTGAAAGCATGTTTCCACAGTCTGATGACCTGTGATCCTGGTCTGATTTCGTTACACCTTAGGAAATTGCTCGACAGATTATCCAGTTCGGGTAAATTTTAATAACAGTTATCTGCGCAGGAAAACGTTTTTATTGATAACGATACATATGATATCTTCATTTCAGACGAATCGTTAAGGCAAACTTTACACGCCAGTGTATTAGAAAGGCTATATTCGGATTATCCGGGGGATGTGGGATGCTTCGGCATTTATTTTTTTAATTTTGTCACCATGCAGCCTGGCGAGGCTATATATATTGGACCAAATGAACCACACGCATATCTTTCTGGTGGTAAGTGTCGTATGATATACACTACTGGACGAAATTAAAGGATGACTATAATTTACCGAAAATTTTGGTTATTTCCAAATAGCTGTACCTCCGCGAAAAATGGTCATTTCACGAATTGGATCTGTTTCTCGGTGTCAAATTGACACAGTGGTAAAAGATCGATGAAATGACTAGGTAAACAGTTATTTTTCGATATTTTTTTATTCAAATTGATGAGTTAACGTTTACCGTCTTAGATTTTTCACAACTTTCGCATAAAATAAAACGATATGCAGCACATACTGTTTGATACAAGAATCACGAATAACTAGAGGTGTGCGAGAACCCGATAATGTCGGGTCGGGTTGGGACGAGAATTTTTCTCGGGATCAGGACGGGTTCCCGAGGGTTTCGGGATTCCCGAGAACGTCGGGATTCCCGAAAGTGTCGGGATTCGTATTATTAGGACTGACTGATATGTTTGTACTTCGGAAAATCAATAATGTCTCTTCACTTTTTCTTACGATACGTTAAATATGTGATGTCGTATTCATTAAACGGGTCCTTGGAATTTTCCGGAATCCCGACTCTCTCGAGAATCTCGGAAATTCTCGGAAATCCCGAAATTTTCGGGAAGCTGACCCGTCCCGACTTCGAACAGAATAACTTATTACGGGAAAACTGTGTCATATTGACAAGAGGCACGGATGAGGGTTAAAAGCAGGATTTTAACGCTTCAAGTTTCTAGTTTTTGAATCAAGGACCCAAAATTTCTTTTCCTCCATTATGATACTGTTTTATCAAGATGAAGCGCAGAAAATGTAGTTTCAGATCAGTGCCGTCTTATCGTTTTCAGGGGCCCTGAGGCGAGCTCCATATGGGCCCCCTAAATTATTCTAAACTCAACAAAATCAAAAATACCGCGCTAACACGCGAAGTGAATGAGTATTAAAACAATTAAATAAATAAGATTAAACGTGGGGTGCATTCCACGAGAAGAGGGCCCCATTTTAAAATTTAAATTTTGGTGTATCTATTCGTTATTTTCTTTCCGTCACAGTTGGAGGACCCATTTCCAATTCTTTTCTAGGTTTTACAACCCTATTTTTTTTAATTTTACAATTTTTCAGGGGCCCCCTGAACTCCGGAGCCCTGATGCGGCTGCTTCATTCACTTCTATGTTAAGGGGTCATGCCTAGTTGGCAGGCGAAAAAAAACGAGATTTTCGGGAATTTTTTGTGGAAAATCTAATGTATATTTTTTACAACTATTTGCTTATTTTAAATGTACATATATTCAGCAACTCTCAGTAATTTTGTTATAAGAAAATATTAAATAATGAACGAATAACAGCCACTTTCCCAGAAGCTATTTTTTTTAGTGGTGAGCACGATTTCTCCGAATCCGATCATCTGAAATCGAACAGTGAAGAAGATTCTGTTAGTATATGAGTTTATCTATATAGTTCGTGAACGAAAGATTTTTGTTTTTGATGAAAACTATTTTTAATTCACGAAAAACGAATAATTCAGACATCGAAAAATCACGATTTTGCGTTAAACGGCCGCCATTTTGTCTGAAATCATTTTTTTTTTAAATCCTTTGTTCACGAGCCAGATAAACTTGTATATTAACAGAATCTTCGTCACTTTCTAATTTCAGATGATCCGCCTTGGAAAATTCGTGCTCACCGCGCAGCGCTATTATAAAAACAGCTTCCGCGAGATTGGCTGTTATTCCTTCATTATTTAATATTTTCCTATAACAAAATTCCTGAGGGTTGCTGAATATATGTTCTTCTAAAATAAGGAAATAGTTGTAAGAAACATACATCACATATTTCACAAAAAATTTCGGAAAATGGCGTTCTTTTTCGTCTGTAAAATAGGCATGACCCCTTAAGACGGCACTGTTTCAGATATCTGTGTAATTTGAGCGTGTGTAGTTCGTACTCTATTTTAATTACATTATGTACAGTATACTTTATAAATACATTTCTAGATTGCATGGAATGTATGGCATGTTCTGACAACGTAGTTCGAGCGGGACTCACTCCGAAATTGAAGGATGTGCCAACATTGATCGAAATCTTATCCTACAATTGTGACCCGGTTTCTGCAAAAAAATTTCAACCTTCCCGCGAGGACGAATGCACAGAAGTATTTCGTCCGCCTGTACCAGATTTTGCTGTTGCTAAAATCACAGTGAGTCTTGTCATATTGAGATCTGCGATCAATTGTCAACAGTACAAGACCCGCGATGATAAATATGTGCGTGTTTTAGATACCTCCCGGTAGATCCTCGTATAATATCATTCCTAGAAGTACCGCTAGTATTTTGATCATCGTAAATGGAAAGGGGGAGATTTCGTCGTCGAAGATTCTTTACCGTGGTTCGGTGATATTTATTCCGGCGAACGAGAAAATCGGAATCAAAGTTCTATGCGGCTGCCACCCGATGCTGATGTTTCAAGCGTTCGTGAACGTCTAAAGGTAACTTCCCGGATACTCGGGCGAAAGTGCGGCGAACTGTAACGGCAAAATTGCACGAGTAAAAGTATTATTGCACTTTTAAATTCTTCTTAGACTAAAGTGAGTACTGTTGCTCTTCGAACTTTACGAATAGTTAGAAGCAGTAGATTTCTATAATAGAACGTTTAGAATATTGTACCTTTTGTAATAGACTAAAAACATGATTTCCATAGGAAGGCATTCCATAGTTCATATCATAAACAGTAGAAAATAGAGTTGATGTTTGTATACGATGCTTCCGATATTATACAGTGCATGTGTATAAAGCTAGAGATATTCCTAGACTGCGACGGAAGCATTTACCAATTACAATTCCTGCCATGATATATGTATTGTATAGATTTCTGATTTCCATTACTGTACAGCATTTTTATATATTAGGAGGATCGTCAGTTTCTTCCTCTCTGTTTCGATTTTAAAGAAATATGCAAATTTATACAGTACCGCACTTACATATTTCATTTAATGTATACACTTTCGTGATCGTACAATTTACAAAGGTATGAAAATGACGCCATTTTACGGTTCATTATTGTGTAACGAGAGAAGACAAACGTGCAATCAACTCTAGTCGATTTTTGTTAACTATGTACCTACAATGTTTTAAATGAAACTTCCTTGTTTCGTGGTGCACCACTAAATTATCGAACGGAGCTATGCGACATCACACGTATAAACTTGAGAAGTTTATTAATATAGATTAGCATTAAAAAATAACCATTCCATAATGCCTTATTTATGAAAAAAAGGGATGAAAAATATGTTAATTTACGCTAATTGCGAACGCAACAGTGAGAGAAATATTAACTGTTTCTGGAATATCTGAACGTGTGTACAGAATTGTTACTCTTTATTTACAAATTTAAGAAATACGCGAGGATTCTGCAGCAACAATGTACTTGTAATAATATATCGCATTTTTTATGAAGTATAAATATATACTTTATAAATTTACAGTTTTCTCTTGTGTAACAATAAACTCTTAATATGATACAGTAAGTTGAATCAGTTGCTGACTGTATTGTTAAAAATAATAAATGAATAATTTATTTAATCTTAATCTCTATTCCTTATTAATACGACAGAACAATATCAATGGAAATATGTATACAATACCTAAAATCAGAGTCATACAAATCCTGCACAGCCTCGAATTCACCATATAAAAATTACAGTTTCATTTCAAATAGGCGAATGCAATAGATCTAAACGTATATACAAGTGCCATTAATCGTCATCTGATTCATCGGCTTTCTTCTGAGCACTTTCAGTAGATTTTTCATCGTCTTTGTAGTGTCGATACTCTGGCTTCAACTCCCACATATTTCTATGAGGGTTTTTCAAATTGTAGTTACAAACTTCGTTCAAAATCTCCTTCAAGTATACCTAACAAAATAAAATGATCAGTAACAAGTGAAATCAATATTCGAATTTCGAGTCAAATAATGATCGATCGTTCGAGCCGAATTTTCCGAGCTTCTTGAAAAAAATGTGAGCCATTTGAAAAACTCAAACGGCTGGAATATTCGAGCCCTCGTAAGACTTCGAATTACTTGGAGATAAATTCTCAGCTCGAAAATTTTCGAATCACTCGAATATATTCGAACAGATCTCGAACTTTCGAGTTACTCGTAAATATTCGAATTACTCGAGGTACTCGGATATTTATGTATTTAGTATAAAATATTAGTTTAACTGTAAGGCAGAAATGTATAAGACGCTAGTAACTCGAAGTAATTCGAATATTTACGAGTATCTAGTCGAATCTATTTATTTGAATATATTCAAGTAATTCGAAAATTTGCGAGCTGAAAATTTATCTCCAAGTAATTCATAGTCTTGCGAGGGCTCGAATAGTCGAGCCGTTTGAGTTTTCCAAGTGGCTCGCATTTTTTTCAAACAGTTCGTCAATTTCAAGCAGCTCGGAAAATTCAAACGCTCAATCCGACTCGCGCGATCGATCCAAATTTAGCTCAGCTCGTAAATTCCGGGTACTCGCACACCCTTAACAAAATGCATAACTCGATGAAGGAAAATACTCACGATAGGTTGCCTCGTAATTTTGACAAGGTCCCTTATATTATAATACTGATGTTTCTCAAATGCTGCGAACAGCATATCCAATACTGCATCTTTATCGTCGCGCATCTTTTTACCCTCGGCCTTCTTCTTCTCCGCATATTCGATCTATAAAACGAATGAACACATTAATACAACACGAATGCATTACAATTTGAAACGCTTTGATAAAATACATACATTATGTTTATGGTCCGAAACAGGCTTGAAATTTTGAACCACCCTGTCCAATTGCTGAACCTGCCTCTGTGGTACGGAAGCCCTCTTAATGCTTTGCAGTTTTAATTTCATGTAACAGTTGTCGGCTGAAAACATTTGCAACGTGTGAAATATGTTTGACGTAGAAGTTCTCCGAAAATTTTACAGCGAAGTCTTTTACCATAAGGACGACACTCTAACTTTTGTACTATTCTTCCTTCCATGTAGAGTTTCTCAGTTTCAGGAACAATAGAATCTGAACTACTCGATGCTGAGGAAGAATAAAAAGTTACAAGATATATCTGCGAACGAAGAACTTAAAGCGTTACAAAGTATCTATCAGCGACTTACGGGTAACGTGCGAAAATACCCCTAACATTTGCTTTGTCACAGTCGTAACATCTAATCTGTGTTGCTTCGGAATTTCCTCTTCTCCTGGCTCTTTCAAAGCTAAGACGGCTTCCGAAAGTCTGAGAGACACTTCCGCCTTTTGACCAGGGTTCCTAACAATTGTACGTGGATGTTAGTTTCCATGAAATTATAGCATTAAAGGTATAGGTAGAGTTCAGACCTACTTAGTTATCTTTAATTTGCCAACTTCTATGTTGCCAGGCGCCTTCTCCCATTTATTCGCTATGTATTTAGGTACTTTGACGAGCCACACTCCTCTGCCAGCATTGCTCAAATCTAATTCTTTCTCTGTGTGGATAAGATTCGTAGACATGATTTCACTGCTAGCGGGATAATTGCTTAAGAAATCAGATGCTGTATTGCGAAATAAATAAAACCGTACTGCTTGTAACGCTCGATATATTTATATTTCGTGAAGCCCCTTATGTTTCATAGGAAGTACATTCAGGAAATTGAATGTAAGATTTGCTTATTCTAACTCGAAAGTAAACAGGCTGAATAATTATTTGATCTAGGAAAGTAACTTCTATCCCTTCTCTCTTGCGTGTGTACGTGTTACAGTGGGCTGATGTGGACTTATGCACTGTGTCATGAAAAGTACATTTTCTATATGAAAATAAAGCAATGGTTGAAGATTTTCAAGACTGTATCACCGCATAGAAGAACGTGTGCATTCTGGGTAGGTCACCAGAGGGCTATGACTGCAATTCTTATCAACTGAGTATTAATATTTATTATAAATGATATGCCTATACCACAGACCAGGTATAAGATAGATATACCACGCAATGTAATTTTGTGTCACACAGTTGGGGGGCTCGCGAACCCTCTTACCATTTTCATGTCACACCCAACGTTATCGATTCAGTCTAAAATAAGATTGTAACGCTACGCGTGGTAGGAATTAGAATTGAACATGGGTAAAACTTAGATCACAGACGAAGTATAGTCTATACCTCGTCTATGGCCACAGTAAAAGCGTGATGCAGTCAATGTATCGACGCGTGTTACGAAGTGTAGCACGTTTCTTTTTTTTTCTTACGGACAACTGCATGTAGAAAAAATGAAACGTGCTACTTTTCGTAGTCGGTATGCATTTTCGGACGATTGTATATGCATTTTAGCCATGCATTGACTAGGAACTGCTGAGAACTGTGTACACTTACTAAATTAACGCTTTTACTGTTACACATACATCACTGCTGTCGAATTTATGTTATAATTATATGGCCACATTATTTCAAATAAAAAAATGGAGATTGGAACTTTTTCACTAACACTGGAAGTAATGATTTACTGATATCATAATTTCAGAATGTGGAAGTTACACTAATTATTGCTCTTATTATTATTTTTTATTCTTCCGATTTATTGTATAAAACATATAACAAGGAAAGTCTCCAAACCAGTCAACAGTTAACGGACTTTACGGTCCTATCTCCTAAGTTAAATAGTCCTTAGTTAATATTTAAAATGCTGACAGGGTTATAAGAAATAAGAAATAAAACAACTTAAAATAACAGATGTGATTTACTCTAATTTCACTCAGCAAATACCTATTTTGTAAAATACGAAAACGTTTTTGTTTAGTGTGTAAAGTTTAAATTATAATACGATCGGCTGGTGAAATCTAGGGCTCAGTGTAAAGGAATTTGAGCAGAAAGAAAAGAAAATTTAATCACAAAATTGAAACCAATTATGCAAGCCAGTCGCCTTGCCTTTTGGGAATCGTTACCAGTTTCTAACAATGATAATAAATTGTAATAATGACGACTGATAAATGACGATGATAATGGTTAAATTTACAACAGCATATTCTTCGTAAATTTGTTAATATTTAAATATAGTTGTAGTTCGAATGTTACATTGACTATTGAAATAAAAATAATTGGTTGTTCTGTGGCCCCTCCCGCCTCTTCCTCCTCTTCCTCCTCTTCCTCCTCTGCTGTACGTCCACTGCCGCATTTTTTTTTTCATCTCGCTGATCTGTAATATGAAAAATAAACAAAAATCTTATATTAATTACTGCAATAGTGTCTAGACGTTTTCACACTTTCATAAGAATGTAAGAAATTAAAAAAAGATCGTTTTGCGTGAGATCGCCTACGTATCTACATACCTTCTTCTTGTATTGCATTGCCAGGTGCTGATATAGAATGGCAATTTCCCGGTAATTCCGCTCCGACGACAGAATTCGGCCGCTGCTAAAACTTCTGATCGGATTCCGTCGTCGGGACAGAGTCCGGGTGCTGCTTGTTCCTTGGGACGGAGTCCGTTGTCTTTGGGACGGAGATCGTCCTCTTCGGGACTGAGACCGTCGGCTTCGGGACCGAGTCCGTCGTCTTCGGGACGGACTCGGTTCCGGAGCCCGTTGTCTCTGGGACAGAATCCGTCGTCTTCGGGACGGACTCGGTTTTGGAGTCCGTTCCTTCTCTCCTTGCATATTTTCTTGGCCAGACATCTAAAACCGAGTCGAAAAAACAGTGAAACTATTGAACGTAATTAAAATGGATTTGAAAGTGCAGTAGAAGAGTAACAAGTTTATCAAGTTGGTACATTCGGGTACAATATAGGCTTCCTTTAGCCAAGATTTAGCGCAGGAGGGGAATCTTCATATTTCTAAATGCTGGAATTTCCAAGTTCGAAAGCGTTGAAATTCAAACATTCATATTTTCAAATGTCCAACACTTGTAATTTTAAAATTTTCAATTTTTCCACTTCTGATGTTTAGAAACTGTTTAATTTTCATCACTTGTCTTCAGTTTCCACTAAAGGAAGCCTACATTGCACTCGAATATACCTTTTCTAGTATACAACTTTCTTATTCTACGTTAGAATGAATACACGAATCTCTGAACGTAAGAAACACGCGGCACTCAAACAATCACAGTTGACACAATAGTTTTTGCACAAAAAATTACAACAATACTACGACGGTAATGAAACTTGACCCGGAATATGTCTAAATACAGTATTGGGTTGAAAGTAAAATGTAGAAGCGTGTCAGTAATTATAAAAGTGGCGTCAGTCGATATTAAAAAAAAAAAGAAATTGAACTTTACGTTTATTATGTATCACGTTGATATAATACGTAAAAAATAAGTAAAATGTAACAAACGAAAAATTTGGACCTAGACCACTTTTATAATAACCGGCACATATACTTATGAATGAGTGAAAAGGACAGGGATAATAAGTGTGAAGGTACTTACGATGTGTACTGCTCGACAGTCGCTATTTATCTGACGATCGAGCCTTTGCTACACTCAAGGGCGGACAGGGCCCAAACTGCCTTTCTCACTCCCTCAATATTTTGTATTTCACTTGCACCAAGGACCGAGCGGTGCGTCCGCGTCATCGGCCCGCGTAAAAGTTCGCATGCGCAAAAGTTTGAAAACGCGGGGCGTGCCCGCGCATACCTGCGGGGTGGTCCTTCACCGCCAGGCAAATGGGAAAAGATAATTGACGGCACGGATGCAATGAGGGGACTAGCGCTCGAAAATGCGAAAAAGTATTGTCCAAACGCTAAGAAAAATTGGAAAATTAAATTTTGTTAAACTGGATTTAAAAAAATATAGTGTTGTAAAGCTCATCACGGCACACATTTTTTCTATTTACAGTTTTTTTTATCCAATCATTAATATTCGAGAAGAAAATTTTAAACAAAAAAAATGTCTTCGACCAAAGTCAATATCTTTTTAAACGTAAATTGCGATAACTTGATATTCTCGAAGACAGTCCAAGATGCATAGCTAGCCGTACAACAGAGTTTAGTTATGCTTTTACGCTTTTCCTGTATGTATGATAATTATCACCCTGCATCGTGCACGATGCTAGCACATAAAAATGCAAAAAAAACTTCGTCTAATGGGGGTGGGGGGGGGGGGGGGGGGAGAATCAATCGATCGCAGGACCGTCGGATTCGCAATTCACGCACCGACCCACTTCGCCGCCGCAGCTTCTGTAAAATGTTTAATTTCCATAGTATGTAAATAGGTACGTAACTTTAATTGTTAATATCTTTAAAACCGCCAAGTAACTACGGCTAATATTCCATATATATCATTAGGGACCTGCATGCTATCATCTTACAAAAGCTCGTTAAAATCCAAGCCGACCACTTGGGGTCCTTCCCTTGTCAGGATAGTTGAGATCGACGAGCCAGAGTATTCTTTACAGTAGCAAGATATTTTTACACAGATTTTCTCGTACACGTTACACGATTATGAGCGAACTTTAATATCGCCCGGCCTCGAGTGGGTTCACAGCAGAGTTGGGCAAAATGTAATTTAATTACAAATTACAAATTACGATTAAAATATAATTGTGTAGTTAATTACACATTATTTTCTGTAATCGTTAATTTAAGTAGTCGACAAAATTGTGGTCAACTACTTAAAGTAACAATTACAGAAACTACATAATTACATTTTGGCTGTACTACGGTATGACCCAACCAACGGAATGGACTGAAATTTTGAGGGGTTGGGCGGGAGGGGGAGAGAACCTCTAATATAAAATTTCAGTTGCGGGTATTTGTTAGTTTCTGAGATATTAATAAAAAACTTTCGCAAAATACATTGAAATTTACCTATACAGACGTTACTAACACAACCATCTTCTCGTCGCCGTCGATTGTTTCGCAGTCGACGATCTAGAGACGCGGTAGCGTCTCGACGCCAAGTACATGAAAGAAAAGACACCTTGTATATGCCTGTCGCTACCGCTATCATTTACTCGTCGCCCGGCTAATCCAACCTAACCTGAAACTTATTTCATTAATATCTCATCACGCATGCAATATTTTCTAAATTTAAAGGCATTTTTCTTATGTAAACCGCATATAAGCTTTCGAATAAGACCAAATTTCAATAAAATCTGTCCACGCATGACAGAGATATCATAATATCGTCTCATGTATCAGTCGGAAACGGTAATTTTTTCTTCTGATTCTGATTCTTCTTCTCCAACCAAATTTCGTCAAACATAATACGTATATACGCGTTACACGCACACCTTCAGCCAACAGAAACTAATACATGTTTCGTTCGTCATACGCGTTACACGCACACCTTCAGCCAACAGAAACTAACACATGTTTCGTTCGTCATACTAGAGCTCTTACTTTTGACCCGTCGGGTACCCGGGTAGCCGAAAATTACCCGAAACAACTTCAAGCCATTGAATGTGGTATTGTTCAATCATATTTGACTAACATCAGACTATACCACAGACAATACTACATTCAATGGCTTGAAGTTGTTTCGGGTAATTTCCGGCTACCCGGGTACCCGACGGGTCAAAAGTAAGAGCTCTACGTCATACGCGTTACACGCACACCTTCAGCCAACAGAAACTAACACATGTTTCGTTCGTCAAACGCTATTACGTTACCTTCACTATGCAATCTACTCCAAATTTGGACAGCTTACAGTCAGGTTATAAACCTGGCGAGTGTTAAATAAGGTAAGTTGTAATTGCAACGAAAATGCAGTCTCAAACGCAAGGTAAGTTGCCGAAATTTGAATTGCGACATGTTTGTATATCATCAAACTGTTTTTTATTTGTAACTAAACTGAGGATTTTATGTATATGTAGACCATAAAAAACTTCAAAAAAGTAAAAAAATTACGCCAAGTACATGAATTATCTTTGTAAAAAGAAGTGAGATCCCCATAAAAAACTTTAAGAAAGTAAAAAACAACGCCAAGTACATGAAAAAGTCGAGGACGAAAAAAAGTATTATCAAATAAATATCAAATAAATCACAAGAAAAAGAAAATTATATAATTACAAAATAAAAAAAAGATGTGAAATCAAAATGAGCTGCAAGTACATAAAGGTGCTTTCCAACTGCGCCAAGTATTTTGAATAAAATATTTATTCGTATTAAAATATTTATTTGTATAAAAATATATCTGCTTAATATTATTTAATACATTTTTTTCTTTGTATAAATAGCCATTGTTATGATTGGCGCAATTTTTGTATATCATTAATTTTGTAAAGCCATTAATTTACGACAATGTTTTTAAATGGGATTCTTTCTGATGGGTATTATTTAATACATTTTTTTCTTTGTATAAATAGGCATTGTTATAATTGGCGCAATTTTTGTATATCATTAATTTTGTAAAGCTATTAATTTACGACAATGTTTTTAAATGGGATTCTTTTTGATGGGTTAATTAAAATGTCCGCGATATGGGTAATGGAATAACACAGCATTTTAGCTGTGTATATGTAGTTGTGTCATCTTAAGCGCAGTTGGAAAGCACCTTTATGTACTTGCAGCTCATTTTGATTTCACATCTTTTTTTTATTTTGTAATTATATAATTTTCTTTTTCTTGTGATACAATATATAGGGATACGGTAACAGAAACTGGACGCAAGCCAAGTTTATAAACAAATGTATGTTAATCAAAACGTGTCGATCATTTCCAAAATCTGTCAGATTTACTTTTCAGTTAGGTTTTGCGTACGAACTCATACATTATTGCTGTTGACTTATTCCGAGACAACGCATTCGACTTTCCAATTTCTCTCGGGTATTAGTATTGGTTTGGGTTAGATAGAAGGGGGGGGGCGGGGGCGCCCGCTTGCAGGCGCGTAAAGCATGGTACCGAACCGATGTGACTTTGGAAATACTCTAGTATTACTATACTGTATTGGGAATAAAAACTGATGCAGTTACAAGCATCGCGCGATGAGGTCAATATCGTACATTGTATCGTCGACTGTGAAACAAAGAAGATGGTTGCGTTAGTAACGTCTGTATACATAGGTAGATTTCAATGTATTATGCCGAAAGTTTTTTATTAATATCTCAGAAACTAACAAATACCCGCAGCTGAAATTTTATATTAGAGGTTCTCTCCCCCTCCCGCCCAACCCCTCAAAGTTTCAGTTCATTCCGTTGGTTGGGTCATACGGTAGTATATCCGTTGGGTCATACGGTAGTATATCTGTTGGGTCATACGGTAGTATATCCTACATTTTAAACTTAGTTTGTAGGTTGCATTTAGATTACATTTTGCCCAACTCTGGTTCAATGAAGGTGCGCGGTTGGCGATAATTCGTTGCAGCGATGCAGTTGAAGGGCGAGACATTGTTACGGCTAGAGACGTAAAAAGGATACGATTGGTCCGGGGGTCGAGGAGACGGGCGGGATGCAATCGAAGAGACGGGCGATTTTGTTTGCGACAGAGTTTTCCTGTAATTTTATTACATTTTGTTATAAATCACCAAAAATATAATCACTACACGATGTAATATCGGTTTCGACCAAAAATGGATGACAATGTATCATGTTTGCTCTCATTATAATCAGGAAAATGTTATGAATATTTGAAAAAAAATGTTTATGCAGAAAAAATTAAATGTAAAAAAGTTGAGCAGTTATTGTTATTGAAAAATTGTTGTGTATCTTCAGGGTTGCCAGCAACATTATGCAGGACCGCTTATTTACTACACCTACAAGAGTGGTGATAACGTTTGCGCATTACCACCACTCCTGTAGATGTTCCTCCTCCGCTAAATAACGCTGTGTCTCTGTATTAACAGGCCGAGGCGTTGGCTTTTTATTTCTCGGCTGCTACGACCCCCGTTCTATCCTTCTCTTTCACGACCCACTGACAGCGACAATCTAACCGCGTGTATCGGGGAATACTGTTCGCTAAATACCTGTACCTATATAGTACAAATTCAATTTAAGTAAATTCTGTAGCATCGTCCCTCGGTTCGTTGCAACAGGGACGATGCGACAGAATTTACTGAATACGTGTAACACTGTTCTCTTTTTAATCTTTTATTACTTACCAACTACTCCAATTAATGAAAATTGTTTATATACATAATCCTATTTGGTTCCTATCAGTTCCATCGGACATAATGGTACAAACTTTTTTTTTATGACTGAGGTACTGGAAGCGATGTCAAGGTCAAGTTAGTTTTTTGTAATAAAACTGTATATTCTTTTATTGAGGTGTCACAGGATGGTATTTCGATTTCTCGCTATGTATCTATTTGGGGTTTTCGTCCGGGTAATAGGTAATCGGTATCCCCACCGATGTGTAGGGTTGACTTTATCTAAAATAAACAAACGTAACCGAGATTTTGGTGACATTGAATGATCAATGAAGAATAACGTTGACGTCCCCGTAGAACGTTCGGTCCCGTTTCCTGGCAATATCAATCGTGAAATTTTTCATGCATTCCCGAGTACCACAAACATCTATCCGGACGTAAGAAAACTAATTATATTTTTTATGACTCAAGCTAAAATACAACTGATCTCAAGGTCCTTACAGGCAAAAAATGTTATCTGTGTGAAGTTAGCCCCCCTTTTTTTTGAAAACTTAAATTTTCGATATTGTACCAGTTTGTACTAGGTTTGTACCGCGTTCTACCGTAGCGAGTTTTCAAAAATTCGAAATCGTTTTCGAGAAAATCAGAAAAAAAACAATTTTTAGGCTAGCCCCCCTTTTTTGGAAATTATCATTTTTCGCGATTGTACTGCATTGTACTAGTTGTACCGAACATTGTACCGTTCCGAGTTTTCAAAAATTCGAAACCGTTTTCGAGAAAATCAAAAAATAAAAAATCAAGCTAGCCCCCCATTTTTGGAAATTTCGATTTTTAGCGATTGTACTGAATTGTACTAGTTGTACCGAACATTGTACCGTTCCGAGCATTCAAACATTCGAAACCGTTTTCGAGAAAATAAAAAAATAAAAAATGAAGCTAGCCCCCCATTTTTGGAAATTTCGATTTTTAGCGATTGTGCTGTATTGTACTAGTTGTACCGAACATTGTACCGTTCGTAGAAATTGTTTAATCCTTTTGGTTTCCGAGAAAAATCGAAATAACCAGTGTCGAGTCGTACTACTGAGAAAAAAAATTTCCGAAAAATTAAAAACTCGTGGTTGTACCAGTTTGTACTAGGTTTGTACCGCGTTGTACCGTTCATAGAATTTTTTTAACTCTTTTGGTTTCCAAGAAAAATCGAAATAACCAAAGTTCGAGTCGTACAACTGAGAAAAAAAAAATTTCCGAAAAATTGAAAACTCGTGGTTTCGTATAATTTCTTACTGCCAAAGTAGAGTATAGTAGCATAAGCACATTTCAAGTAATTAAAATGTACAATGAATTTTCTACGTTTGCAGTACCAGCAGACTTTCCGTTTAAATTTTTACAAGTACAACGCAACAGCTGAGAATTTCTTTCCACATTCAGAATAGAATATGGAAATAGCAAACAGCTCTCTCTTGCGTTCGCCAAGCAGTCGCGTATCTATGGGTATTACCATTTCTTCCCTTCATTACGTATCAATATCACCGCCTGATTCTTATCTTAAGCTTCGCAATTTGTGTACATGCATGCATCGAGGTCGATGGCCTGTAGTTTCATGCGATACAGACTTAAAACTGTAATAAACTACATAATCGTGAAACATTAATGAAAATACGCGATAACCGGTAAATTTGATAGATTATTAACAACGCTGTAAGATGTTTATAAAGCTGTAACAATATTACAAACCTACATTATGGTTTGAAGTACAAACTCCGTATCCGTGCAAAGGCTCAACGCACGATATTTTCAACTTGCATATTTATTAAACAATTGTATGATTGAAACTTATTTGTTATGTGGGTGAAAAATTGTACTCGAAACTACTGTCGTACCAATTTCCACTTGGTGAAAATTCTTCCAAAATCATCCAATCGATAGATTAAGTTTCGAGGCAAAATCTAACCTAGCAAAGGTTGTTTTTATAACAGAGACGTAATGCATAATTGTTTCAGGATTCTGTGCTTGATTAGAGATCACGTCTTTTCGTAAAACTCACGATGGCATCCGCTCGCATGATCATAAGTCGGCAAATTTCCACTTCATCTGTTTGCCATGGTAAACGAAATTTTCGCAAGTTTCTGGTGTTAAACAAACGAGGTAGTCGTGCGTTTAAAGAAGAGCAGGCAAAAAATCCAAACAGCGATATTCCAATCGATCGTAAGCATTTTCTCATCCTCCGAATGTTGGCCGACACACATGCGTTAGTTCATCAAACACTAAAGGAACTAATGAATTTACTTTTAGGAAGGGGCGTGAAGTTGACGGGAAAAATGATAAACGACCAATGGGTAAACATACCGGAAATGGAACCAGAACTTATCGTTCCATCACTGAAAGATTTTCCTTTAAAGCCATACGTCTCTTACCGAGTCCAAGATATTCCGCCGCGCGAATACACGGCGAAAGACTTGTTTAACCTAGTGTATGCTAAAAAAATTAAGGATGATTTTGAGAATGGTAAATTGGGACCAAACAGCGAACCGTTGAATCCTAGCGAATATGAGAAACTAACGCCCGAAGAAGCTAGAATTCGGGCTGAGAAAACTGGTACAGATATTTTTACTACGGAGAAGGTGGAATGAAATTAAAGTGACGAAGAACGATTAACTTTCGTGGTATTTAGATCAACTTAAGATCCTGAAATCCAGATAATCCTCTCGCAGTCTGCATATGGTTTTATTCGGTACACTTGTATGCGCAGTGTATACAATTGTCGACAGTTTTGCAGTTTTGAAACAGCAATTGTTTACCATCGTATGTGACAGCAGGGGAATAAAATACTTAATGAGTTGCAAAAGCAAAGAGACTTTTCAATCGAAACCGCAGGGTCTCGCTTATTCTTTTTATTAATCTCGTCGCTAAGTGACGGTAAACAATTACTTCTCAAAGTGCTCGCACACATTAGTCGGACAGTATATTGTTGAACAGTGGTTGTGTATCATGGTCAACGATAATTTTTGCACAAATCTGTATCACAAGTAAAGATGGCATCGCAGTACGTGTCCATGTAACGATGAAGTAAAACTATTTGCTATTAAACAAACAGTACATGTTCATAAATGATGTTTATTCCATGCATGTTTAAAGTCTATCGTTCGACAAGGAAAAGGAACAGATGTAAATGCGCAATATTGCTAAAACTGATTTTCAATTCCTGAGTTACTCTTTATGCGTTCTCGGAATATCTTTTCAAGAACAATATGCCAGAACAAGATCTCGTATGTTTATGCTAACTTAACGGCTACTGTTTCTTCACGTTTTTTTTCGTTACTTATCAAAAGATTTTTTTGAGCGACGTTTGATTGTTTTTTTTTTTCGTTGGGTAAAAAATGGCGGAAAATTTGAATATTAAAGTCGTTGTCAGTTGTGCACGGCCGGTATTGCTTCCTACTGACTAGACTACCAGAATCTAATACATATTCTTGCCTTCGAAAAGTGCTGTATTCGTATCAAAATGTACAAACATTTTTTGCTTGTTACCGATCCATTCTCCCATTCTCTTAATTGCTATTACGCAAGGAGCTCGTAAAGCGGAATTGCCATTTTTTATGCCCACGGTGAAATGATAACTTTGTACTAACAATTGCGCGAGGTAACATTAATCGGTGACTATTGATTCGACCCGCGTTCATCGTAGAAAACGGAAACGTATTCGAGACGTTCGATTTAAAATATAAACAATCATTATTTTCATTCGAGATCGTGTATACAACAATTTTATTTAAAACATCTTTACAGAATGCAGCACTTTGTTACTTTTTTTTTTCTCTCTCTCTCTCTCTCTTTTAAACAGCAGCTACTATTTATCGCTATTTATTATTGTATCTGTTATTTCCTAACTTGCTACAACCATCATATTGAAGAGTGGAATAATAAAACACCTAGTTTTGTACGTTATTGAAACCGTTCGTCAATAAAAATGTTCAACACAAAGCTTTAACGCGATTCCGTTCGCTTCTCTTTCTAACTCCACTCTTCAGTTAATTGCGTATAGAAAAGCATAAGTGGCATAGTTCTTGCGTCTAGTTTCAATACATTTTTTATTTCAGTCATTTTTGCAACGCGACGATTATTGCGATTCTATCCACTTACATTATATAACGTATTTATTGTTACCTGTCATTAATTTGAGCACTGATAGTTTTCTCACTCCGCAACGTACCCCCTAAATTTTACGCTACGTTAAACATTCGGTTAAGATGTACGCCTGAAGCGGAAGTTACAGAACGAGCAAGTGAACTTAAAAATCTTCTTTAATTACGTTGGGCCGAGATGCTTCGAAATGAATAGAAGTGCCGTGGCGGGGGTGGGGGGTGGGGCGAGAATGTATACATATAGCCGTTGTCGTATAATTTGCTGAAATGTATTCAGGAAGCACATCAAAAGCACTCTTCAATTAATTATCATTAAAATATGCGCAGCTATACACGTTGCACTCCCAATTAAACGTAGTCATTGAAAAGCAAGACATATGCCACCCGCTCATGAATATAAACTTGGTTGGTGTTTTTTCTTGTTAATTATCAGTCTATGATATAATTGGATATTCGACCGATTAAATCAGCCAGTCAATAAGGCAGGCGCGCATGCTACTACATGACAAAGATTTTTTTAATAACGTTACAGTTTCACCACACATACGCGTTATATGTAATTTTGCCCATGAATGAAATACATGTATATAAATATATATATATATTTATGATAAAATTTGATGCTTAACAGCAGACGTTTTTCGAGGAAAGAGAAACAATTATTCAGGAGGAGTGAATCTCTGGCATTTAGTAGCGCGCGCCTTCCGTCTAATCAAAGATTTTGTGTATGAAAGCTAGAGTATCATGGAGGAAACGGGTTTATAAAGAAATTTATACAAAGTCGCCCTTGGGTACTTAGAAAATAGATATGATAGAATACACAATTATATAAATAAAAAATACTGATATGGAAAGACTAGGAAGGCAATACTGCTTATTGTATCTCGTGTATTCTAGTCTAGCCTTTCAGACTCAAAATCTCCAATTGAATACTAAAAGTATAACAGGGTAGATGCTCATTCCATTGGATCCCCAACGTTTTCGAAGATGGTCGAGTGAGGGTTGCTTCCAGTGGGCCATAAGAAGCCACCCACACTGCCAGGTGGCAAATATGATGCTCCTCCACTGAGACCCACCTGATATATTTTCTTCTTTAAATTATTTACATTTTGTATATATAGTTTCTGTGCTCGTTATCTTTATTATATGTTAAAAAAAAAAATAAAATCTAGGAAGCCAAATAAGGGGAAAGGTACTACAAACGATATGCATCTTTCAAGCTTCATGTTCAGGTGTTCAACGTTGTCTTGTTTGAGGATTCTTTAATCGTAGTTTGTGCCGAAGTATGCCAGAGAATAGTATATTCTCTGAATTGCGACGGTGTGTCGGTGCGCAAGTCAGTGTTATTGTTTGAGATACGTGTATTCAACAGGCAGAGAAATAACTATGTAAAATTATATTGCACAGTTATCAAAATAGAATGTTATTTTACTCATTTTTCATTTGCACTTCTCGACACACGTATTTGCAATGCATGTACGCTGCAGCCAATTTGTTTTCGAATTATACGATCGTCTTTCCTCCTCTTTCTTCTCGTTTTGTTAACTGTACACTGATGTTCAGTCGAGGATCGGTACATGCACGAAGTAAGGCAAATTAGAGTGAACAATAAACTGCCAAATTAAAGAAAAATAATTGTTTATTTGCATCTAACACAAATAATTGTGCTATCGTATCACAAGTAACATCTAGTCGCTAATGTCATAAAACAATGCTAAGAATATTTACATAGATCCATCGTTGTGAGCATGATACACGCTCACAACAATGTTAACATTACGAAAGGAACGGTAACATAATACTCTGTGTTGTTTGAGTCTGAGTATATAAGTTCACGGATTCCAACGCGACTCAACTTTGCTCCGAACGAGCAATGACGTCACGATCGTTGAACAGATACCAACGAGCTATTTTCCGTTCTTTAACTGCAGCCCGATAATTTTATTATTTTTTTTTTTTGTGTCACTAGGCAGCTCAACCCAAACGATTTTTTGTTTTGTTTTTTAAATTTCTATTTATAGAATTACCTGTTGACTCCACAGCAACGTCCTTTCTGCCAACTGACAGTCTGCCGCTAGTCGGGATGGCAGACTTTTCCATCTTTCTTCGTCTCGCTTTCGCTCTCTGTCAAAGTCTCTGTCAACGTGCCCCTGAGACAGGGGTGGCAAGATTTGCGTTCTCTGAGCTAGTTTATAACTATCCTGTCTTGGTACGTGATCAGCGCGCCTGCCCGTGGTACTCGCTGACACCGGTATCGGCGTCGGGCTCCCTCCACCTCTATGTCTATGATACAAGTTTCGTTTTTGCTGCAACATACGCTGCTGCACCAGCAGCTGTAACTGTGTACTGGAGTCCCCACGAATTTTGAACTGTGGCTGATTCTCAGGCGGCGTAGACGGTGGTCTCAAATGGACGAGGTCTAAGTGACCCCTTGCCTTGCCTGAGTCTGCAACAAGAGAATTCAATTTCTACCATTCCGTGTCCGAGAAGCTTCTGAAACATCCCGACACGTTTCTGGAACGTTATCCTCATACCTTGAATACTTCGCTGCTTGGTTGGCCTGTCTCCACCACCCTGCTGGCAGAACAGTAATCTGGGACCACCGTCGGAGGCTCGGCGACCTTGCGAGGCTCTCGATATTCTGCCGGTGATCGGCGACGGACTAAGAGGCGGCGGAGGTGTGCAGGAGGGCAAGCTACTCGTGAACGAATTCGCCCCCGAGTAATCTGGTGGGCAACCGGAGTCAAAACTAGATTCGAAAAGTTCGGACGACGAGCTACCACTACCACCCGCGATAAATAACGTTGTTCGACTAGGAGGATCAATAGGATCCATAAGTGGGGTATCAAAATGGTGCTGATAATCACTTAATCTTCGATTCACTATCTGACTGTCAATTCGTTGACTGATATCATGATCTAGGCCTAATCTATGTTCCTCTAGTTTAATCTGAGCTTCCCTTAATTCGTCACCGCTCGGGCCTTCTTCTAGATCACCTTCCGCGCTGCAGCATCCCTCGTCAGTCGACGAGCTAGTCGAACTAAACCTTTTCCCACCTCGGGTCGTGTCTTCTCTTGTCCTAGAAATCGATAGATATGCTATATCGCGCGCATTTCTCATTATCCGATGTAGATGTTTATGGCGACGAGCGCGTAATGTTCGATTAGCCGGTCCCTTCTCTCGCTCCATTTGCTGTATTAGTAAATTCAATTCTTTTCTTTACGAACGCATGAAATTATGAACGCGACTCGATGGATTATAATGCAACAGAAACTCCATAATATGTTAAATAATTATAAATACAATTTTAAGAGATTGTAACCGAAATGAAAAGGAAAGCAATGAAATCATATAAAGAATTACCAAAACTAAAGTCACAGCAAAGCGCTTCCAATCCAACCTGTCCCGACAAAATCTCCAAATTTCCATCACCGTCATTAAAGATCATCGTCCCACTAAGCTATCGCTGTAAATAAAAAGCGAACGATTAAAATTTAACTCTTCAGAAATCTCTTCTGGCTGGCCGGATTGGAAGTCAAGTGAAAGATTCGCCACGTTAATTTAAACTTAACAAGGAAGAGTTAATATCACACGGTAAGATTCAGCAGTTGAGAAAGGATAGTCGGCGAATACAAGTTTACCTCGATTTGAATTTGTCCTCTTTCGTCCTTGCAACGCTAGGCCAGCAGGTATTATTTGCTGTGCTGCCGACCCGATGCTGCTTCAGCCTCTCCAACAGCAGGAAATAAATAGCAGCGTGATGATCATAGCTGCTGGCTTTTAACGACTGTCGATGGACAAAAGTGAAATTATATAAAACAACATTGTTCAAATTTTATACATTGAAATACGTAGCGCAACATACCTCTCTGGTTCGTGTAATATCTATGCCTAAGCTATGCATAAGTCGAAGTATTTGTTCATTTGGTTCTTGGATGGATGACGACGATCTAGTTACGATCATCGAACAAACAGTGTCAGCGGATCCTGCCATCCAGCGATGTCTCTTTATTTGTGGAATGGTGTATCGCTTCGCAGGCTCCAAGACTAACATCTTACGTATCAAACTTTCGCAATCTGTAATAAAAATTTAATGCGCATCTTCCAAGAATAGACGAAACAGATGGGAGGTTCGAGGGAAAGAAACGTTGGCTAGGCGAACTACCTGTACTCATAAAGTATGGAATTCTGAATCTTCCGCTCAAAACACGATCTCTCAAAGACTGAAGGGTAGATCCATCAAAGGGCAGTGCTCCGCATACTAATACATATAATACGACACCTAAACTCTGCAACGGTAAGTAGCATAATATGTTTAACTGTGCGCGTCGAACGTTACACATTAAATGGACACGTATAAACTGCTTACCCACACATCAATTTCGGGACCAGCATAATGTTTCCCTCGAAAGACTTCTGGTGCCGCGTAAGGGGGGCTACCGCACCACGTGCTTAACCTTTCCCCAGGGGAGAATCTATTGCTAAAGCCGAAGTCAGCAATCTTCACGTTCATCTGAGCGTCTAAGAGTAAGTTCTCAGCTTTGAGATCACGATGCGCTACACCCGTCGCATGGCAGTATTCAACCGCGGAGAGTATTTGAGCAAACGTTGCGCGAGCTCTGGGCTCTCCCATTCGCCCATACCGTGCAATATAGTCAAATATCTCGCCCTTGCTTGCATATTCGCACACCTGAGAAATGTATACTGTTACATTCATTCTTAGATTCTAAACATTTACGTGAAATGATTCTGCGGGTGTACCATGTATATCATATTCTTCGTCTCCATAACTTGATACAGTTTAACAATGTGCGGGTGTTCCAATTGCTTCATTATTTCTACTTCTCTGTAAACTTTCTCAAGGTTGGTTGGGTCCAACTGCGTTTTATCGATTATTTTAATAGCTACCTGAAACGAGAAACAGCATGGATCAGTTGGGATTTTTAGTCGGCGGATGTGGCACAGAAAGTGTAAATAGTAGCAAACATATGTCCCACTAAATCATACGTACCTCTGTCTTAGTAATACGGTGTCTAGCTAATTTTACCACGGCAAAGTTCCCTTTACCAATGGTGCCTTCAATGTCATAAAATCCTACACGAATCTGCTTCTTGCTTTGCCCCATTCCGGAATCCATTTTCAAGCAAAAATTCTCTTGTCCGCAACTTTTCAGATGATTCTTCCTCCTTGGTGTATTTCAAAACTGTCTGAAATTACTGGAAAGAAAGAGAAATCGTTTCATGATTGTTGCTTAATGTTTTAAACTGTTTCAACATTCTTTGAGTAAAAGTAGTTCAGCGGTCATTGAAGGCTACTTAAGTTCATGCTAGTATTTCACTAACTGGAAATTTTTTTGCTGATATTTGTGTAGGCCCAAAAGTGCAGACCTTGCAGGTAGTCTGAGAATATTGCTCCACATTCTTGGAGCTCGCTTTCTTGAAATGCAATAAACTGGGAGCCTGACGGAGGCTTTTAATATCTCAATGCAGAATGCGAAACGGATCTTTAAATTAATACTCTGTAAAATGCAGGGTGTTTCAAATTAAAGGTATGTAAAATTTTAATGATTAATAGAATTTTTAAAGAGAAGGATAGAAGTAACTTCAGTGAAGTAAACTTGGGTTTGCACGTTAAACATTCTTGAGATATTTCTGTTTTTAGATTGTAAGACAATGATTGATGTATTCCAAATTTTTGTCTAAAGAATTACGAATACATATTTCTTATAGTTTCCTTTAGTTCCAGCAATTTTTCTTGGTCTTCTTTAGAACCCATATTCATTCAAAATGGCTTCTTATTCTTATTCAAATACAGACAGAATGAATATTCATTTTCACATTGTAGAATGCAGAGAGACTTCTGTGATTGACAGTTAGATTACATCATGAAACTTGGAAAAGGTTTTTCTTAAAAGCTAAAAGTTCTTGAGTCCCAGTTAGATGTGGACTTATATTTATTAAGATTATCTTCATTTCTTAAATACAGTTGGAGTTCCGAATTTCTCTGTATTTCTATTTCAACTACTTCTGCCTTATATTGACTTTCACCAGATCCGCGAAATATTTCAAAATTAAAAACAGTCGGCACTTTGGAAGTTACGAACGAAAATAAAATAATCCCCTTTCATTTTGTGACAATTCAAATTAAACCGTGCGTTATTCCGCGAGCATTCATACAGTGTTTAAAATAGTACTTCGTTTGCTTTCAGCTTGGGCGTTCGATATTTAAAATCGTATCTCAAATACACAATAATACTACAAACAGTGGCCCACGTCAGGAAGCCTTTATTTAAACAGAGCTACAATTCCATTTCCACGATGACAGAAATAAAATAAAATTTCGTTCCAGGTGCAACGTATCAGCCTTAGAGCAACAATTACCCCTTGATTCCGCGAAAGTTACATTTTCCCAAGCTCTGATCGAAAGGTGAGAAGCGTTCACGCGTCCGTGGGCGAAGTACGCGAGCCAAACGCGACATCGTTATTCCCAGGAAAAAGAAGGAAGAAAGAATCGGAGTCGCGAGCCTGGCGAAAGGGGTCCCCTTCGCAAAAGTGCAAAAGCTTTCCCGCAACAAGTACAATAGGTATTCCCGACTGACGTCACGGATCGACAACGACCTCTTGCTCATCGACGGGTCCAGGATCGATACCTGTCGATAGTCCTCGACGAAAAGAAGCGCCCGGAGGGAGCAGAGGAAATAAAAGGAGCACGGCAGGAGAGCGGAGGCTACAACCCCAGCCGAGAACCACCCCCTCCGTCAGACTTAATTGAAACCGTTGACCGTTCGCGAGAGGCAGGAGAGGCAGATACCTAGCGCAGCGTATAGATGACAAGTTCCACGGGGCTACTCAGTACTCACGATTCGATCCCGACCCGAATTACCGGGCGCAGCGCGTTCCGCACCGGTGGAGCCGTTTCTGAAGCGCGTTGACGGTGCCGACCTCGACGGGTGCGTAAGGTCGGGGAGCCGATGCCATCGGTGAGAAGTCGTCCTTCGCGTTCACGAGATCTCGTATCTCGTCTCGTAGCGGCGGCGTTCCTACGGCGTGCAGAGTCGTAGGAGCTTCGCGTAACGCGACGGTTCGATACCGACTGATCGACGGCCATGTTGCTACCCCCCTGCTACGCCAAACTTGCCGGCGCCCCTCCGCCACCCTTCCTCCCACACCAGCCCCTCACCCACGTCTCGGCCATTCTTAGCGAGCATCGCCGTTACCCCGCCGACCCCCTCCCTCCGTTCGCCACAGTCGTGCCTTCCCCTCCGTCGGCTCTCCTTCGCCACCACCGCTGCCCGCAGGCGAGCGCGCGCGCGCGCGTTATCTTCGACAATTGACGTCAACGTACCACGCTACTATCGTCTCATCGTTAATTGTTTCTGGGTGTAATTGCAAGGCAAATAGCCTGTGCGCCACCACGTGGTCGGCGGATTCCGACTGGCCCGTGCTACCTTTCCGTACCAACGCGCACCCATAGTCCACGGCGATCCTTGGTTTCTTCTCCTCGTCGATTATGCACACCGGGACCACGGTTACCGCCGCCGCGTCACCCGGCACAATTCGATCCGTCGCTCCAACGGAGACGCCGCGTAAATCGCCAACGAGAAAATGGGATACGGTTACGCGACGTAGGCGCGGATGTATCGCTGCCGAGGATTATCGCGCGCGCCGCTGGTAAAGGTAGGCTCTCCTATACGCGACTGGACGCAACGTCGGGAAGTTTAAAGCTGATTTTCTCGAAAATGAAGCGCAATATCAAAAATTTTTACTCTTTTTTATCGACTCATTTATTTGTTATCAGTCGAAAACAAAGAGTAACTTTTTTTGATATCGCGGTTCTGTTTAGAGAAAATCGAGAATTAATAAATTCTGGACGTTGCGTCCAGTGGCGTATAGTAGGAAAATGTACTTTAAGATGTCAGGCGCGATCACGAGGACCGCTGGACCTGATCCGTTGGTTTCACTTGAAAATGGAATATTGTAACAAATGTGGATGGAGTTGGAGATTACTGTTGCTCAACTTCAACTGTTTTCTTTTGTTCACAGGCTTGACAAGAGATGACGTTGTAGGCAGAGTTGGGCAAACTGTAATCTAATTACAAATTACAAATTACGATTAAATGTAATTGTGTAATTGATTACACATTATTTTCTGTAATCGTGGCCACAATTTTGTCAACTATCTGAATTAACGATTACAGAAAATAATGTGTAATCAATTATTTAATTACATTTTAATCGTAATTTGTAATTAGATTACATTTTGCCCAACTCTGGTTGTAGGCGTAGGTACTTTTGAATTCTAGGGTGTTCTTTTACTTCTCCTGCTACAAAAACTGCTGATGCATTAACAAGTTTTGCTGCCCTGGTCGCGTTTGCCACAATTCTTCCGTTCTGATGCCTTCTCCCCTAATTTCTCTCTTTTTTTTCACTTTTCTTTAATCCACAGAATGGAAAACTTTCCTATCTTGTTACTTCCGTCGTACGTCAAACATATTGTGCTGACTTCGTCAGAAGTATCTTCGTCGATATATCATCTGAAACTTCTTTATCGAGCTTCGACTTATTGCATGTTCTTCGCTGACGAGGAAATGCGCGGCACCGCCAATCAGTGGTCGATTATATAAATTACTCATCATTTTCGCCGGACCTTATCTATGGATATACGTAACTTTTCTTCTAACGTTCGTCAGCCGTGTGCCGTCACCGACCGCCACAGATAATTAATTCCGATAAATACTTGTAACTTTTTTTTACGAATTGACGTCAAGCCACGTATCCCATCGTAAGCGCTTTTTAACGCACGCGAGCTACCGATTTCGTAAATTATGCCGGAATTTCACATCTCGTGGTCCAGAGAGGCGCGGAATCATTCAGAGGAGAAAGATGATATAGTTGCGTACAGAAAACAGTCAAGCAAAAAAATAATTGGAGACAAGGGCGTCCGAAGACTTTTTTCCAGGGGGGTGGGGGCAACTTTGGGATGATGGTAAAGAAAAATATACCACTCTTGCTTTTTTTAACTCACTTTATAGTGCCAATTTGATTAAAAATTGAAAACAAATATTTAAAAATATTTCATTTTTTAGTATAAACTTAGTAAAGATCAGTTTGGAAAAAAAGCGATTTTTTCTCAACAGCCAGGGAGGACAACTGTCCCTTTTACAATCCCTTCGGGCGTCCATGATTATAGAGCCCTTGTAGAAGACACTATAAGTGCCAAAAATTCTCTATCAGCGTTTCCTAATCTTTTCTGATTCGCGATCGCCTTTTATAATATTCAAATAACCGGCGCCCCCGGTGGGGTATATGAGGGTATATGAGGTACCTAAGGTAAATTTAATAAAGTAAAGAAGAGATATTAAAAATGGTATTTCATAATACAATTCCAATTTAATAATATTAAAAAAAATGCACTAAAAACTAAAAAATAATTATTTTCTTGTCCTGCAATTCCGACGGTGTTTTTTCACTGTAAATAAAATCGTGGAGCAGGGTATCTCACAACAAATTCATTTCGACGTTTGATGCTGTATTAAATTGATTCATATTCTGTTATGAAAAATCCAGCTCCACGATTTTATTTACAGTGAAAATACACCATCGAAATTGCAGTACAAGAAAATAATTATTTTTTACTTTTTAGTGCATTTTTAATAAAATCGTTTAACACAAAATTTTTTTTTATATATTTTTTATTTTCTAGTTTTTTAATTTAATTTCAAATCGCAACGCGGCTAGCGACCAGAACGCAATGGCTTTTTGTCGTTTTCGTAAAGAACGCGAGTGGCTGATGTCAAGTCGTTTGGATTTGTGGTTATGGGTTATATTTATTGATGACTGAGTAATTTTTTCACCCGCTCGGGGTTAAATTTTTTTTTCTAAATATTGTAACGTCATCCAAACTACGCACGCCTGCAGACAATTGGATAGTTGGAAGTGGGTTAAATTTGAGTTGCCAGATTTGAACCATACAAACAAACAAACATACAAACAAACAGAGCATCGAAGCTGAATAAAATCGTTTAATAAAAACCATGGCGACTCCCCAGAAAACATTTCGCGACCCACAGGTTGGGAATCACTGTTCGATACTATAGTATTACCATTGGCACGTAGAATATTTTCTGATAAAAATGTATTTTTTTTTAAATTTTGGCCCTCACACTGTTTTCTACAAGGACTCTTCAATTTACTTAAATCCTTTGCTGAACGAAACACTCAGTACACGGGCAAGTAATCTAATCATTTCTTTTAGATAAAAGTGTTACCTATCTCCAGCTCCGTTTGTACACATACCATTTGTTGTATTAGGTCAAGGGAGGCTTCACCGGTCATCCTTTCACCGTTCGTTATCAGATTGCAAAGCATTCGATAAAATGCCTTGAGAGAATAAAATCTTCGTTATCAGCGTTTTTAATCAGCCACGTTTGTTCTCGCCGTAGTACGCATGAGATATCGCGACCCGGAAGCGCTATAGAACGCTTTAAGGTCTGTCGCGTCCCACTGTAGATACGTCTTGCGCAAAAAATTGCTTTTTTGCGCATTCACGAAACGTGTGACGTTTAACTTCGCGGTTTAAAAATAAACGGGCGTAATTCGATTTGTGGAGATATTCGTCGGTAACAAATGAAACGTGCAAGCGGTGTACAAGTGAGTCAGCTACTATTCACTAAAGATTATTCATTAAATTCGCGTGTACACATTATCCGCTCGATTACGATTTAAACGAATGCAGATGAGATCGATGTATCAGTCAAATGAAAGCTTAAATTCTGAAAACATCGTAGCGGTGGAACGGTTCGCTTAAAATTTACTACTCAATTAGGTATATCAGGTAAAGGTATGCACACCGCGTGCGATTAAAAAGAGCACGGTGTTCCTAATAATAAATACCGAAGAGATATCTATACTTATACGTTAACGCGAAGCCTCTGCTTTAATCAAGTTAATTGCGGAAATTTCAGACGATAGGTGTAATTATAAAATTGATTACTGAAAATGTGCAGTTTAGTGTGAAATTCTAATAACTAATTCACCTCATTATCTCGTTCGAGCCTATTAAAAAATACATTTACGTTGTTACGTGAATGGAATAGAGTGAATAGACGAACGCGTTGTACGATTAACTGTACTCGATTTGTTCGCAAGTGACTGGCGGTTCCCTCTAACCCCCACTTCTTCTTCATCGTTTTACACGATCGTACAATATCCACGACTACAATTCCTCCGCGCGTGTATCCCGAGTAATCATAGTTCCTAGCCGGGAAATGAAATATTCATGAATGCCGATATAACGTATTTATCGCATGTTAGGTAAAGGTTACACTAGAGACTTCCCACACAGGGATGTAATGGCGTTATTGCTGTAAAGCTACGTGGGCTGGTAGCGCGGGATAGGTCGTTGTGAAGCGTATCGCATTTACGAGTATCTTGTTAAGTTCGCAATAATTTCAGCGCATCGGGTATACATGAATCGAGGCTATTACGCTTATAAGTTTTCGTGCGCTGAAAACGAATCCGCGAACCGTTTGTCGCCAGTTTTTGAAAAATTCGGTTTGGAAAAACACTGCAAATTTTCAAATTTGAACATTTTTTGTGTCGAAACAGTAATAGTTATTCGGTTGCTTGTAGCGTCAAATTATTCTATGAACCCTCCCGAATACAATGATATAAGTTATTAGTGCATTATGAACCTTTAAATATGTTTAAACAATGATCAAAGGGAAAAGAACACTCGAAATGCACACATTTTTTCAGGTATCTTTCAATTTATTTCCAAAACCAAGGGTCTAGGAGAAAATCTGACTACTCCACGCGATGCAGCAGACATTTTTCCTTCGGCAAGCATCACCAGAAGTGGTAAGTCACGTTTTGTTTTCAATACAGAACCGAAATAATTGGGCAAAACGTCCGGCGCCGACAGTGGTAGTCATGCGTGTTAAGCGATTGTGTTACGCTGAACGGCAGTAGCTCGCGCGCCTGACGCCGCACGTTTTGCCAAACTATTTTGCTTCTGTATTGAAAACAAAATGTGACTTACCACTTCTGTTGATGGTTTCCAAGGGAAAAATGTCTGCTGCATCGCGTGGAGTGGTCAGATTTTTTTCTAGGCCCTTAGTTTTGGAAATAAATTGAGAGATACCTGCAAAAATGGGTGCATTTCGGGTGTTCTTTTCCCTTTGATCGTTGTTGAAGCATATTTAAATGTTTATAATTCAATAATCACTTGTATCGTTGTGTTCGCGAGAGTTCGTAGAATGATTTGACGCAACAAGCAACCGAATATTTATTACTATTTCGACACAAAAAATGTTCAAAGTTGAAAATTTGCAGTTTTTTCCAAAATCGAATTTGTCAAAAACTGAAGGTGATGGCGACAAACGGTTTGCAGATTCGTTTCCAACGCACGAAAACCTATAAGAAATGGCTATTGAATGGTAAAAGTTGGAAAAAAAGGCAAATTTTGTCGAACTGTGTAATCAGGCGCGGGTGACACCTGCCTCAAATAATGGTTCACGCGGTGTAGAAAGGGCGAGATATAAATCCACTTCTGGCTAATTGCGTCTTAACTTATAGAGTACGTATTCCAAAAATAGGCGGCGTATGAATTCTCAGTTTGGCCTACTACGAATAATTTATGTTATTTATTTACAGTGAGTGACCAAATTTTTATACTCAAACAAAAAGGGTTTGAGATTTTGTAAGATTAAGCGATGGAACTGCTGTATATCTGCGAAAAATGGTCGCAAAAAATATTTAAAAAACGCATTTTAACGCTTGAAGATTCTAGTTTTTGAATCAAGGACTCATTTTTTTTCATCCATTATGATACTGTTTTATCGATATGCAGCGCAGGTAACGAAGTTTCAGAATTTTTTGCCTAGTTTGAACGTATGCGTGGGCCAAAAGATTTTTTTTCCAGTAAATCCAACGAAGAGCTCTTATAGAGCAAACATTTCTCTTTAATTTCGTTATTTTGGTTTTGTTGTATGATTTTTATTGACCGAGTTATTCGCGATCAAAACAAAAAAGGTACTTTTCACTTTGTACACCTATAACTTGCGAACTCATGATCGTAGAAAAATTTCAATGAGTGTTTTGGAAAGCTAAAAAAGTTTCCTAGCTAAGTTTGAAAATCTAAGAAAGCTATGAGAGTTTCCTTTCAGAACCTTCAGTTGCCAATTTAAGATTTTTTTAAATCGTATTAAATCTATTTTAAAATGATCCCAAAAAATTACGAAAATGTTTGGAGTATAATAATTTGGCCACCCTCTGTAGTTAGTTAAACGGAAGGTCTGTGAAAAATACATGAAACAATAATATATACACTGAACAATGAAGCGCAGATTAGAGAAAGAATTGGGAAAGAAAAGAGAATTAAACGTATGAAATAAGCAGTCGAAGAAATCGAATTGTTTGCATACAGTTAAAAATGAAAGTGTTATCGCATAAAAAAAAGAAGATAATGTATTTGGAATATTAGTTCTGTTCTAACTACGTGACACAATACCGCTTCCTGCCACGCGAATTGAATTTACTTCGCCACCTTCTCGCTTTACACGAAGCTAATTAAAAACTTGCAGGGCACATCCCGGGGCAAAGTTTTTCCAGCACGTATCTCAGTGCAGCGCTATGCAACGGCGTATAAAAAAAGTTTTACGAGATTAATTAGTCAATGGCCGCGTTGATTTTGCAACAAAACTAAACTGACGTTCCCGCAAAGTAATTAATCTGACATGCATACATATGTAGCTGCCACTTAGATCGCGTTAAAAGGTGCTTCGCGGATCGCACTTTGGCTCGTGCGTGGCGTAATAAGAAATCCGCGAGGCATCCGGCGGACTTCATATAATAATCGCCGCATTAACGATTAAATTAGGGTTCGCTCGGCCCTACAAAGCCTTTCCAATTCATCCAATTTATTTTGAACGTAATCCCGATTCCGAGAGCCGTCCCGAGCGTCATCGCGTGTCTTTCATCGGCGTATTTTCGGCATCGTGCCACGGACGCCCTGGCGTAATACGCTGCAAGTGCGTCATAATTAAAACAGCCGTGTGATGCACTCGTCGAAAGCTCATGACGACCGCGGAAGGAAGTCGTAACGTTGCTCTAACGCTCGCCGAGCCTAACGATAGCAACGATGTTCCATCTCGCGCGAATTCCTCCGGCGAATCTTCTCTCCTCTCCCTTCCTCTTACTTCTCTCTTCCTTTTCTTCTTTTTCTTAAATAAACTCCTCGTGCGTCAGACGCGATCGCGGCGTGATTTAAAATATCGCCGACTCTTTGATCGGTAGCCTGCTCCCAACGAGACGATAATTAACGACTTGTTTCATTAGTACGGATCATTGAGGCTGCGCTGTGCTAACTGGGATTTAAGGTCACTGATAACCGCTACGGGGATGTGACCTTAAAGTGAATTAAAATACAAAAATTCCAGCTTAAGGCTCTCCGGTTTTGTGGGATTCTGGTGCTGAAGTTAGATTTCGTCTTACACTCGGGGTATTGTGTTCTCTACTCTTTGAAATGATACGGAGCATAATTTTCAACGTTGAAGAAGTGGTTTCTTTAAAATGGTTCTGTACTATTTGTGTAATGTAGTCGTTGTTACATACGTTTAGCTACGGAGAAAATGAATGATTTTAGGAATTTTTTAGGGGTTTTATAAAAAAATAAAAGAAAATACTGCACGAAAAAATTTATTCAAATTATTTATGATTTTTGAGGTTCTTTATACCACCGCAGAAAAAATGGCCAGCAAAATAAAAGGTGGTTCTGAAAAATAAAATGATATTATTGTAAAATAATGTTCCCATTATCGGCTGACGAGCCATTTCCTTGATATTTTGTTTAATTAATTTTTTATGCACAATTTCAGAATCACAATTTCAAAACTTTGCATGAGAAAATTCATTTAACTTTAAAGTGCCATATATTGTTTATTTTCTTTAAATTAAAAAAATTGGCTCGTCAGGCTCTAATGGGCACATTATTTTACAAGAATATCATTTTATTTTTCAGATCCATCGATGTTTAAAGGAGATATCATGCTGGCCATTTATTCTGCACTGGTCTAAAGAATCTAAAAAATGGTAAATTTTAATACAAAGATTATTGCAAATAATTTTTTTTCAGATACTTTATGGAATCATGTGTAATAAGTATTTTGTTTTATTTTTTTTATAAAACCCCTAAGAAAAATTCTAAAATCATTTATTTCCGCCGCGGCTAAACGTGTTGTAACCCCTTAATTTCGGTTTTCTGATTTTCTCCAGACTTATAAGAACTGTGTAATTTGTACGTCTGTTTCCTTCACTGACGAAAAAAATAAAAAATTTCTTTATACTGGAATAACTTAAGAACGGTGAGAAATACCTATCGAAAAGAAGTTTAAACAAAAGTTGCATCTTTTTTTATATCTACAAAACTGCGTAAAAATAATTATCGAGTTAAGGATTGAAGGTGTTACAATATTTGTTTCAACTTTTTTTTATATTTCTTGTAGTTCTCGAGATATTCCACGAAAAAGAAAATTCTGCATTTTTCTCATGGTGTAATTTCACCCCCTAAAACTGCACTATGGCACCAACAAAAAATACGCTTGTGTTATGGAGGAACTACTCTACTTGCACACAGAGTTGCATAATTTTTTTAATTTTCGGGTTGCCTAACTTCTCTTGCGAGACTTCATAAAACATTGCTCAATTCTATCATCCATTTTCCTACACCCATAACCCTTGTAAACCAGTGTATTTTCTGAGCCAGACTCAGTTCACTACTAACTGAATTTCAATACCTACCATTTCCTGCTCCAAGTCAAATCTAATCATGTGCGATTATTATACATAGATCTTATCGATTTTGCGTAGGTACTAGCAAGGTTGTAGTCAGTAATCTTCTAGTTAGTGACAAAAGCCTTTCTTCAGGAAAATGGGAAAGGAAATAATAATGTAAAAGGCCGCAGGAAAAGAAATATATTAATTTCCAAAAAATAGTCGACTAGAATAAAAGAAATTCTGAATATAAAGACCAAAGAATTATAATAAATGCGTGAGATGTAATGAATAGTGTTATAAATTTGATCATTATTGTTTCATGCTCCTGGGGTTCTTAATTCTATTCGGATAATAAGTAAATCTTAATGATGCCTCAATTATTCAATTATGCCTAAAGTATTAAAATTTATTTTATACTAATATATAATTACTTTTGAATATTAATAGTTTTAACTTAAACTTTCAAGTGTCATGCCTGATAAAAAGGAATAAATTGTAAATTCATTTATGAAAATAATTTTTCTAACACTAAATCTAAATGAAGTTTTCATAGTTTATTAAAAATATTAAATTGCACACTTAAAAATAATTTGAATTTAGAAATTAAAATATATATATAGTTTATTTTACCTTTTAATAAAACCACAAAATTATTAATTTTAATTTTGTGGTTTTATTAAAAGGTAAAATAAACTCCAAATGTCGGACCTCTGAACATCAGAAAATCCCTTCGAAAAGTCCAGTACCCACGTTTTAAATTTTCTGTTTAAAATAGCAAAGACAACGGGACGTTCGCGAAAGGTGATTGAACCAAGGGAGAAGCATAAGCCAGCACATTAGTTATTAACGATATTACGAATTCAAGTAATAGGATCAGGATAATAGGATTACGAAGATCTGTTTTAAACTGACGAGCACGAAGTCGAGGAGCAGCGCGGCATGGCGCGCGGCTCGCAATGAAAGCGTATCGGTCCTAGGATATTAATTCGTCTGTTGATAATTTTAAACAAGAAGCCCCCGGCATCGGCCCAGCCTGCGCGCCTCCAAACTTCGCGCGTTGACGCAGTTTAAAATAGCGTCATGTGCGCGATCCGTTCCCGCGCGCAAATGATTTCTTAAAATAAATAATTGTACAGCTTCGGGTTTCCCTGGTCTGTTTACCTTGCCGTACACCGCAAATGCAGAGGGCTGGTGAATGAAATCGGGGGATCACGAAAGGGTTGAACGAGAGATCGTTCGTGGAAGGCGAACGCCTGCTCCGCCTCGAAATCGATCACTCGCACTGGTGTTGTTTCGCTTGCAGAAAAGTTGAGACGGAAGTTCTTCGAATGAATTTTTATTTAGTCTGTTTTCTACAGGAAAAGTTCCCTCGTTATTTCTGTCCTCTGTGCTGTGTGAGCATTTGTTGCTCGCGTTGAGGTGGAGTCCGCTGATTATTATTTAAAGTGGGGGATGGGAAATCAGGAATTAGGAAACGTTTGAATAAGAATGGTTATTTTAGCAATTCTTTATTTGAATAGTGAAGAATTCTTCTTAATCTTGTTCAAACAGTGGCGGATTTAATGGGAGATTCTCGTCTAACAGCCTCAAAAGTAACTGATATTTAAGATTTTTTTTTTGAAAAACTGTTGGTCTTATTGGATTAAACTCCTTTGGGATATCAGGAGGCAACTTTGAACTCGCAGAAAATATTTTTTTTATGTCGATCCATTCTATTATTTATTAATTATTGTGGAATCTTGCCCACCTCTTCGACGATGTGACTCCTTTTGGCGGGATGTGTAGCACTTATCGCAGACATCTGATTATAGAATCTATCTATCTATCTGAATAGAAGTTTCTCAAAGTTAGATAGTTTAAGCTGGGATTGCTCCACTTTACAGAAAAAAATGAAAAATTGAAAGAGTTATAGCGTTTGAAAGAAAAAGTAAGTTTTTTCCACAGACAAAATTTTCATATTATTCTTTATATCGACGAAAAAAGTATTATAAATAAAAACTAAAATTAAAATTCTAGGCCCAGTACCAGAGTAAATTATTTAGCTTTAAGAAAATTTTCTTCTTTTTGCAATCAGATGACTGTGACAGGTGCTGCACCTGATGCCAACATTGTCGAAGAGGTTAACACGATTCAACAATAATTATAAATCATAAAAAGGATCGACATAAGAAAAAATTATACAAGTTTAAAGATGCCTCCTTTCATCCCAAAAGAGTTTAATGCAATATTAACAATAGTTTTTTTTTTAAAATTCATAAATTTCGGGGGCTGTTACACGAGAAGCCCCCCTTAAGGAAAAACGCCCAGGTGGCAACCGTTCTGAGGGCCACATTTTTTTCGTGAAAATGAAGAGGCAGTTTACTAAAAACGCTGTAAGTGTAGCAATACAGAAAAAATATAGTGCTTGGATAAAATCATAATTTCTTCTTTTTTTTTTTGAAGATGGGACCCGGGGCCCTTCTGGGCAGAGGCCCAAGCGGCGTTAAAACCGCCACTGTGTTCAAGTAAATTATTCCAAATTTATTAGGAACCCACGCCTTATATTCTTACTGCAAATGAATCATTTTATTTCAATCACTTCATCCGCTATTTGCTATCTGATAGGTGACTTTCAGCCAGATTTGAGGTATTCTTGGCACGAGTGTTTAGGTAGAAAATTATGTAGGTAGATGGCTGTCCAATTAAATAAATTGCCGGGCAAATAAAAATATGTTTCTCCCCTTGTATTTTATTTTTCCCTGTCGGACTTCCCATTACGCGTAACAATAGCCCGTAATGAGATCCTTATTTGAATAATTATTCACGTGCGCGATAAATTATCCAAATAAAATGAGCCTCGCAACTGAAGGCTCTGTTATTCCAGCAAAAGTGTGCTCGTCGATCGCAAAGCAAACTATTCGTCATTCGTCGCTGTTGTTTCACAATGCAACCCGCTTTCCCCGAGTTTCTTATCCATCCAACTTTCCATCCTTTTTACAAGGCGTATTACGATCACGCTTTCCGCCCCTCTATAGCCTCGTCTCTCTTTTTTATATTCATACTCGAAAACAATGGGCAAGCCTCAAGTCCCCTATACAACCCTATGCAGGGCGTCCAGTGAACCATGACGCGCGACCGTGGAGCAGGCGATTCTTTACGAGAAAAAAAAAAAAGAGTAAAAGGTGTGGAACAAGTGTTCTCAGCTGGTTGCATAATTTCCAAGAAAAATGACATCGAACGAGAAGCCACGATAGCGCGGGCCATAGTAGCGGACTCTGATACGCGTTCATTCCGTAAGATAACAATTTGCCAAGATAACAATACGGTGATGCAGTAACGTGCAGTTCGGAGTGGCGTTACTTAAGCTCCAATAATCATTTCTAGCGACAACCACTGGTAAACGTCGCCCACGCTGTAGCAAGACGAACGTGCACTCTTCGTATTAAATAACCGCGAGTCACCTCTCACATCTCTCAATCCCAAAATGCTAAAACTTGTCCTTCAACCCTTCCAGACTTTTCTCATCAAACTTACACACAGCACTTTCAACTTCTACCTCGTTCTGTATACAGCAAACGAAGCGAACAATCAGCTAAATATGAGTTATGCATCGAGACCAAAAATGGACAGTTTGAAAAAAAATGAATCTTTCTTATTTTATATGACTACTTCCAAGGAAAGATCCCAAGCCTGAAAATTCAAGAAATTCTGAAACTTTGTGAGTATGTAGGGGATTTCCTCCTGATTACAACGCAATTTTTGTTTGCTGCCCAAATTCACTCCAGGGGGGTGAAATTAACCCCTGAAAATTCGGCTATTTTCCGATTTTGTGTTATAAATCGCAAACTGTAAGAGATAGAAAAAAAGTTTCAAGACCAAAGATTACTTCCTTTAATTAGATCTGTCATTTGGTAAAAAAATTATTTTACAGTTCACGAATTATAACACAAAATCGGGAAATAAATGGATGTTCAGGGGTCAATTACCCCCTTAGAGGGAGTTTGGGCAGCAAACAAAGATTGCGTTGTAATCACGAAGAAATTCCCTGCATATTCACAAAGTTTCAGAATTTTTTGAATTTCCGGGTTCGGGATGTTCCCTGTTGTACAGCCTATGGGAATACATTACTGCTACTAAAACAATTTCACAAGAGATTTGGTTTAGTCCATTTTGGCAGCCTCATATTTTTACTTACATTTTTTTAATTTATTAGAAATCTCCCATTGCCATAACTCCTCCCCCCTCCGCCCCAACTCGCGTGCCGATTCAACCACCCCCAAAACCCACCACGCGCCTTGCCACCTGGTCCATCTACAATTTTATTACTTAGTTGCAGCGTGAATCCCAACAGCAACCGCCCCATACCTCATTTAATACGCTCCGCTTTTACGTGGCTCGCAACCCCTGGCAAGGCTAGCCAGACAACCCAATTAACGAGGGAATATTCGCCACTTCAGGCCGGCGGTTTTATTGTTACCTAGGGCCAGGTCGGGTAGGCGGACGCGGAAATAGATCCTTTTGCGAGAGCAGCGGCACTAGGTCACGGTACGAAGGATATTCGGCGTGCGTCTGCCTGGTTGAACGTGGTTCCTCGGCGCTTTCGGCACGGTCCTGCTTTGACGTCATTGAATGACGTCAATCCGGGGGTCCCCGCCTGTTCGCCCTCCGCCCCCGTGGCGCGCGTAGCGCCGTTCGGCGCGCGCTTTATCGCGCCAACGTAAGAAGGCACAGCCACCGCCGCCGTCACCTCAGCCCTCCAAGGCTGCCACGACACCCAATACGGTTAAACCGGCGAGATTTACGAAATGCCAACGCTATGTTCTCCGCCGGGCATCTGCAAATAGAACTGGAATCAACCTGAAATAACAGGGGGTCGGGAGGGGAGGTTATACGCGGGAACAGGAGGAAAATAATGACCCGCTGCTCCCGGGCGTCGCGGTCAATCGGAGGTCGAAGATTTGTACTCGAAAACGTTCATTGGCCAGGGGAGCGGGCACGCGAAATAATTACTGCCGTCTGACGCACGGCGAGCTGCGCTGCGTTCACTTTCCGTCGGCAGGTGGATTATCCGTTGGGATTTAATGGTCGATACGGCGGAGATCGTGGGAGACCGGGCCACCTCCGCGGGAGGCAGAGGCTGGTAGGATGATTTGTCAATGGGAGGGCCGATTTCAGATGATTGTCGTCGCTTGTCTATTTTTCGAACGGTTCGCACTTTTTTTAGAACCTCGATGTTTAGTACACGCCGCCCGGCTACGTGCTCGGGCGCCTCGCGTGGGTGACAGAACTGGAAATAGGTATATAGGTATGGTGTTTTAAAGCGTAGCTTACTCGTCTGGTTTATGGACACTCTTTCTTTTTTGTTTTTAGATCGGGGGATATTTATTGCGTGTTAATTTGTGGGCTGCCGAGTTGCGGAGGAAATATCGTGTTTTTTTAAGAAAACGAATCTTGGGTTAAGTAGTAGCTCGAGTCTTTCGGCCTTGGAATTTATTTATTTTTTCAAATGTATCAGTTTGTTAGGTAGGGCGCGAAGGAATCTGACGCAAAGCCAAGGAGCAGCTAGGATTATTGAAAACGAAGACGAACCTGGTGTGGAATCGGGGAGCCACTAGGATGAAATTTGCAGACGAACACGGCGTATAGTCGATGACCTGCCAGGAGGGTGGACGTCTTAAGGGGTCTACACACGCCGAAACGTGTTGCGGTGCATATATCGACTCTCAGGTTTTATGACACATGTTACTATGTGTGTAGATTGGTTCAGCATCATATCGCAAATTGCCAAGAATCAGTAATGTGGAAGCGACTTGAACCTGATGCACGTTTCCTGAAACCTGAGAGTCGATGCTTCAAGGCTGGGGAAAATAGATTTTGAAAATAAATAAATAGAAATAAATGTCTGTATTTCTTCGAGTGATACAGGATTTGATAAATCAACTTTGCTTTGAAATAGTAGTTACATAATGAAATAGTATTTCAAATATATATTTTAATATTAATTTCATATAAGAAAAACGTGTTTCAAATAATAATATTTCAAACAATATATTTAGTATTTCAAATAATAGTTCTTCATATAATGACTAACTGACTGACATCACAAAAAATGTGTGTAAACATACATACCTGCGTTCAAAAATACTTGCAAGAAATATTTACCCGAATATGTATATGTAATTTTAAGAAGGTAACGAGAGACATTTGGGAGATCTGTCTGGTTTTTAAATTCGTGTCTCCTATTATCGATCCCCTATCTTAATATATAAAGCAGAAAGTGTTTGTGTTTGTCGCCTAAATGTGCCTCAGTTCATTATGCATAACTAATCCAAATGAATGTGACCATTTTCACAAAAAAAATAAAAAAAATTTTGTTTCTAAAATCGGAATCTAAATTACGGGCGGAGCCGAGTAGTAAAGGTAGTTTCCTATTTTCGAATCCGAGTGTAAATAGTAAATAGTATTTGCTCGTGATTTAAACATTTAATGAAATATTATTTTGATATTGTATTGGATTTAAGCATTAAATGAAATAGTATTTTCAAACAGTGTTTTTGGAAATATTTCAGTTTGTAGTATCTTGTCGAAAACTATTTCAAATTTTCCCCAGCCCTGCGATGCATGCATCGCAACATGTTTCAGCGTGTGTAGACCCCTTTGCAGACGAACTTGATGCGAAAGCAGGGAGCCACAAGAGTGTGAAGTGTCGTGGACGAGCCCAATGCGAAATCGGGGAGCCACTGGGTTGGAAAAATCTCTTTTGAATAGGTGAGATATGTGCGAACGAAGCTGATGCAAAATCAGAGAGTCGCAGGAAATGTAACTTTGGCCTCGTAACTATCGTTCAGCTATCGTTACAAGTACCACCAGATAACAGAATAATGTACCCGATGTTATCAATGAATAGGGTAGATGTACCATTTGTAGCCACTTTAAGGTATTGTACCAGTTTTGGCCACTGTCGCGATAAATGATGGAATGTTTAAGGGCTTATTCTAGTGTAAGACGCGTTTCTTCTTACACAATTTTTCGTATTTTTTTATGAAGCATTTATGAAACCTTTTCAGTCACAATTTGGTTTACATATTTATCCATGTTTCGGTAACGATTACAAATTTTATTAGAGAGAAATAATTAAAATTCGTGGCAGTGCAAGCTTTCCCCATGGTTTTCCCCCAAAAAAAGTTTTCCCATGGTGACCGTGATTCCGACTGTTCTGTTCATCTGAAATAAAAAAAAACCAAAATGATTATTAATTAGGACCAGCTTGGCGATAGGCTGTAGCAGAATTAATTCAAAATCATGATTTTTCTAATTTTTTTTTTAATCCGCGAAATTTAGAATCTACAAAAAACTTGAAAAAATCGATAGTCAACTTTCAAAGTGCCCACATTTTTTTAGATTGTCGATTTTTTTCTTTCGTTTTGCCACCGGCTATAGCCAAACTCGCCCTAATTAAGAATCAATATAGTTTTCTTATTTCAAATGAGCAGAATAGCCGGAATCACAGATACCATGGGAAACCTTTTTTTGTACCGAACGCGTTCAAAAGCTTGCACTGCCACAAATTTTAATTATTTCTCTCTAACAAAATTTGCAAACATTACTGAAACAGGGATAAATATGTCAACAAAATTGTAACGGAAGGGGTTTTATAGATGCTTCATAAAAAAATACCAAAGACTGTGTACAAAAAAACACGTCTTACACTAGAATACCCCCTTAAATTAATTATTAATTAACGTACGGTGTTGATGCACTGGCGATGCGTGGCCTAAGATCGGTTAGAGAAAATTGCCGACTAGAATTTTAATCGAACTCGCGGATTCTACAGGGTGAACTGCAGATTCGAAAAGGAACTTGAACCTGATCTCACTGGATGCAACTGACTCTCAACGAATACGACAGTGACTCTACGCGTAACTGTACAATTCTGAAATCAGCAAGGGTTGATGTTAAAGAGTTTATACGTGCTGTTTAATGCAACAGTGGTGTCGTCAATTTTTTGCCTATTTCTTTTAACACCACATCTCGATAGCTTAACCTTCATTCTGTTTTGTTTGGGAGTCTTATCTAGTAATCAACATTTTTGGCTTACACCACTTTTGCAGTAAACGGCTCGTATAGTTCCCAGATGAGTAGGAAATTCACTGAAATTTCGATATAGGGAGATCTGTAGGAATCATCATTACGGCATGCCCCTGGTTTCAGTTGCTATCCAGCCAGTCGAGATCATGCTCTCTACACTACTTGAGAGATAACAGAAGGGGCTCTAGGGCGGTTTCCCTTCCCAGACGCGAGCTCGGAGACTATTCAGAGAGAGGAAGAAAAATATTCTCCATACGTAACACTGTAATTTAGCGTGTCCGTGGAACTTGCGGAGAATCGTGTCGACAGAACAATAGAATATGAGTTAATCACTGTTATTTTAGCTATCATTCAATGCCTCGGAACACTGAATACTCAATTTCAAGGAAAACTACTTGTATACTCTACTCCTCTGTTATTAATTCATAAAATTCCAATTTATTCACCAAGTAACCTTAAGGCGGAATCCTATTTTTGGGGCTAAAAACATAGCAAAATTTGGGATTTTCTTCTTAAGAAACTAGCGATTCGATTCATCTGAAATTTGGACTCCGTTTTTATGCGTCTTTGAAGAAGTCGCAGTTTTTTTTATATTAATTTTTAATCATAAATATAGGAGTTATTGAGGAAAGTGTTGAGTTTTCAATCTGAAAGGTCTGACCTTTAATTTCTGCTATCGAATTTGCGCCAATTTTTTTATATAACACAAGAAGTATATAATTTATCGGTATACTGGTCCAAACTTCAGATAAATTCCTAGTTTCTTCAAAAAAATTCCAAAATTTCTCTACGTTTTTAGCTCAAAAAATAGAATTCCTTTCTTAACAGTTGCACGAGACTGCCCAAAGAGTCTCAGGAGACGAATATTTTCGAAGCATGCGAGCGTCCGAAACGCGAATGCTCAGAGGAGTTGGGATTGTTGGTACAGTTTCTTGCGAAATTTCCAGGATGGCGCGAGGTCTTGGGCGTCCTGAATCAAATTCGATATTCCAAATATTCGCACACGCTTGGTTCTCACGCCCACGCTGCTCCGTAACAGTTTCTCTGCTGTCAGAGCGCGAGGGGACGTTGCATTCGCTTCGGTCTGAACATTATCCAAACGCGCGTCACGATCGTGTCTCGGGGGTGGATGAAATCTGCCAGGGGATCAAAAATTCCCAGGCTTGCGTGAAATTAAGGACACCACTTCCGCCTGGATCACGGACTACTATTAAATCTTTCAAATTTCTTCGATGCACGCGGGTAATCCCCGAGCTCCATGCAATTTTCAATCACATTTATCGTCATAGGAAAGGCCACTGTACCGCGGGCCAGAGCCGCCGGCTCCGGTGAATCGCACAATCGTCGAAAGTGCAGGCGATCGTTGTGATAACGTTAATTGCGACAGCGTAAGCAGATTATTTCCGAATCGATCGGCGCTTTGACGCGCATAAATGGGAATCGCGCGGGAATCCTTGAATTTTCGAGTCTTTCTCATTGCCGGTGGATCGATTCCAATGCCCAGCTGCCCGATGGCAGGCACCTGCGTCACGTTGCTTGCGTAATTAGCGAAAATTCTTAATCGCGATCGACACCGGCGCACAATGCAAGGAGACGTTAAAGTCAGGCCAGAACGAGCGCAGTGAGAGACAGATCGCGTTGTTTCTATTTTAATAGCGTCGCAATTTCTTGGGGAGGCGCTGATATAAACGACAATTGGAAGTAGGAATGTTACATCGCGGCTGTTCACTTTGGCACAGTTTCTTGGACGTGGACACGTATTTTTTTTTGTAAATTTTTCCTGTCACACGCGTGACCTGGTTTGTCACAAGTGTTTGCTAAATCGTTAGGGATTCTTTAGTAGTCTGTCTAATATCGATAGCGGTTGCTAGCGATCATGAGATGCCCTGAGTTAGCTTCTGAGATTTCAATTTACGTTAATTCATCTTTGTTTCTTTTAGAAAAGATAATACGCTTGAGGTTCTTGATGATATATTGCTAGTTGAATTTGGGTACAACTGATTTCCACTTCAGCTGTGTTCTTTCTCTTATCTGTACCTTTGAAGATCTCAATTTCTTGTTGAGAAAATGGCAAGCTTCAGGGAACTCGAATTACAAACGTCAAAGGGTATCAGTACTTGAAAAGTCTAGTATCGTTTAAGTGGGAGTTTTAATTAAACTCTAAGTCTAGTATTCCAATACATTAGAGTCAACAACATTAATTCGATCGATTTCACCTAGTAGGGGAGACCGGGGCAAGTTGATACAGGCGGCAGGTTGATACAGACGAATTATCTCGACACTGTATAAATGTAGCTCCTTGTGTGCGAGATATGCCAAGCTTCTTGTTCAATTCTTTACTACGATCTACATTTATAACTGTTTTCGTTTTTATAGAGAAAAAGTAAATAGTTGTATTCACTTTCCAATCCGTTTTGAAACGGGATAGAGAATTTTATCATTCAAATTAATTGGGCATCACATTGAGTCCTTTGAAGGTAAGGTAATTACGTTCTGTTATTTTGTTTATATGCTCTAAATTTTTTTAAGAAGATGTTTGTACATAATGACTTCCTGTGGGGTAAGTTGATACGTTTTCTCTGGGGCATGTTGATACAGTGTATCAATTATCCCGGACTACTTTTAATTGGATTTTTCCTTTTATTTCTAGGGAAATGGTAAAAAAATATGTTGGAAAAACGAATCGCGGCAAAATACTGCAAAATATTTTTCAAAAAGCGTGTGTCGGTATAGAAAAGGAGTCCATGTCGTTAGGTCAAAGCGCGAGAATATACTAAATAGATAAAATAGCTTTATTAAGATACATTAATAAAAAGAAGCAAGCACCTCATGTTAAAGTGGGATATTCCAGACATCCATCCTTTACTCATTAAACGGATATTTTACAGATGTATCAACGTGCCCCAGAGCAGTACCAACTTGCTCCGCAGTGGGTTAAGTTAATACATTTTACCTTCGTCCAAATAAAATTTTTTCATTCATTTTGTACGTATTTTTTCAACTTTTTATTTACAATATATTAAACAGGAAGGACCAAAGTATATTTTAGCATATTTGTTATTAAGTAATTAATTCAAACAAAAATGAAAAAAATTTAAAACTGAAAAACGTATCAACTTGCCCCGGTCTCCCCTATACTACATTATTCAAGATTCAACGAGTTGAACGTCCAAAACCCCAACTAAACCGAACTCTGGGGATTGCTGGTGAAATCTATTCTATACATTAAAAGGGGATTCTCGTGTAACAGCCCCCGAAATTTATGAATTTTATTTGAAAAAGCTATTGATAATATTGTATTAAACTGTTTTGGGATATAAGGAGGCATCTTTAAATTCGTAGATTTTTTTTATGTCGATGCTTCTTATTATTTATTAATTATTGTAAAATCTTGTTAACTCTTCGACGATTTTGGCGTCAGGTGTAGCATCTGTGACAGTCATCTGATTGCAAAAAGAAGAAAATTTTCTTAAAGTTAAATAATTTACGCTGGGCTTGGATCTAAAATTTTAATTTTAGTTTTTATTTACAATACTTTTTTCTTCGATTTAATATGAAAATTTTGTCTGTGGGAAAAACTTACTTTTTCTTTCAAACGCTATAACTCTTTCAATTTTTCATTTTTTTTTCCTTTAAAGTGGACCAATCCCAGCGTAAACTATCTAACTTTGAGAAACTTCTATCTTTTTTGCAATCAGATGACAGCGATAGGTGCTACACATCCCGCCAACAAGAGTTACATGGTCGAAGAGGTGGGCAAGATTTCACAATAATTAATGAATAATAGAAAGGATCGACATAAAAAAAATATTTTCTGCGAGTTCAAAGAAGAGTTTGATCCAATATGACCAACAGTTTTTGAAAAAGAAATTCTAAAATATCAGTTACTTTTGGGCCTATAAGACGAGACTCCCCTCTTAAATTCGACCGATTTCACCAAGTGTACCACGCTTTTTCAAGTCTCAACTCGTTAAAAATCTAATTTTTGACAGTGAGTGAAATTTGTATAGCTATTTGCTGTATAACAAAAGCCTTGTACAAAAAATTTAATATTCACAAAAAGAAACAGTAACAAAACAAAATAAAATATATAGGTAGGAGGTTTGTAGCTACCTATCTTTTAAATTAAAAAAAAATCACATCTCTTATAAAATAATTTAAAAACTCAAGAAAGAAACAACGTGAACATTTTTATTGATTTTAATTGTCTCTTTCCACCAATTTTTCCGGCTCCTTTGCCAATCTAGGCAGTTGCCTTGCTTGCGCCCCCCAGAATGGGCCCTGGTCGAAGAGTCCAGCTACAAAATCGGCCTCCATGGATCGCCGGTGGACGTTCATACGGCGCTCTAAACTCTCTGAAGTCGACAACATTAATTGGATCGATTGCCCCGGGCGCGCGGGCGTGTATTTGTGCGGTGAATGAATTTGTGTACAGGTTCGGTGGCGTGACAGGTTGGTTCCGAGACTATAATGCCGCGATCGTTACGACGTATGACATTATAGTGGTATCACGCGAGAAGCATTCGTGAAAAGATGCGATCTCGAGCACCTCGAGCACCTCGAGCATGCACGCCCCCGGCTCGATACGCTGGCGTTAAGGGGTTCGCGCGTGGAGGGGAGGAGGCACGAGACGAAACCTTTTTGTACGCCTAGTACTTTGTGCGGGAAGGTTTCTTCGAGCGTGGCGATTTATTCAATTCGGATTCCGGGGGCAACGGTCTCTGAAAGGCTAATCGTCGGATGATTCGAGGCGATGTACTCGTGTCTTTCCTTCTTGCGTCGCGTGAGCCTTCTCGTTGCTCCCCGTGAATACTTTAAACCCGGCAGACGGCACACAGTGGCACGTGTCGTAGGGGAAGGCTGGCCGAAAAATAATATTTTTAAATCTGAGATAAATTGTTGGAATAATTTCCAATAATATGACTCTGAAAATGATAATAATGTACTTTTTTAATGTTAAATATTGAGTCTGAAAATGAGTTTGATTAAGTATAAAGATGACGATAATTACTTGTAGGGGAGACCGGGAATTATCTCGACACCGTATATATGTATAGCTCCATTTGAGCGAGATATATGAAGTTTGTTGTTCAAATCTTTACTACGATAGTACGATCCAGCGTACGTCTGTGTACCTTGACGTTAACAATCGTTTGTTAACTGTGTTCGTTTATAGAGAAATATATAAAAAAAAAAATGTTATGTTAAACGATTTTATTAAAAATATACTAAAAAATAAAAAATAATTATATTCTTGTACTGCAATTTCGATGGTGTTTTTTCACTTGAAATAAAATCGTGGAGAAGGGTTTTCACAACAAATTCATTTCGACGCTTGATGCTGTATTAAATTGATTCATATTCTGTTATGAAAAATCCAGCTCCACGATTTTATTTAAAGTGAAAATACACCATCGAAATTGCAGTACAAAATTATTTTTTAGACTTTAGTGCGTTTTTAAAAATATCGTTTAACATAAAATTTTATTTTATATATTTTTTATTTTCTAGTTTTTAGTGTTTATGGATTTACATTTCGCAGCATCGATTTCTTTGGAAATATCTATTATTTAATTTCAAATCGCGATACGACTAGCGACCCGAACGCAGTGGCTTTTTGTCGTTTTCGCAAAGAACGCGAGTGGCTGATTTCAAACCGTTTGGATTTGTGGTTATGGGTTATATTTATTGATGACAGGGTAATTTTTTCACCCACTCGGTTTTAATTTTCTTTTTAAATATTGTGTTGTCATCCAAACTACGCACGCCTGCAAAATTTCAAGCCAATTGGATAGTTGGTAGTGGGTTAAATTTGAGTTGTCAGATTTCAACCATACAAACATACAAACAAACAAACCGAGGATCGCAGCTGAATAAAATCGTTTAAAAAGTAACTATTTTTGATACATTCAAATTGATCGTCGGAATAACATTTTTTCATTCATTTTGTATGTATATTTTCCAGTTTTCGCTTACTATATATTAAAGCGAAAGAACCAAAGCATATTTTGGCATATTTGTTATTAAGTAATTAATTCAAATAAAAATGAAAAAAATTGAACACAGTATAATGAAGCAACTAGCCCCGGTCTCCCTAAGTATAAAAATGTAAAGTACATGAAGATAACGCAAGAAAAGAATATTATAATTAATTCATTCATTCACAATGTATAATGTATATTAATTAAATAATTATACTCTTCTTCTTTTCATTTTTCTTCTTTGACTTCTCCAGATTCAGTGATGTCAAGCATATCAATAACAATAAAAAATAACAATAACTCATAATATCGCAATGTATCGCAGCAAAATGCAACGGGCCTTTCTACAAGAACCTCTTCAACTTCATTTTGCAAGAAAAATTGTCGTTTGATCTTGCTTGATACATAACTATTTCCTTAGGAGAAGAGAAAAAGTATATAGGTCGTGTATTCTCCTCTATCATAGCTGTAAAAAGTGGAATCTTAATATATAAAACAGAAAGCTTCTATATGTTTGTCTGATTGCGTGTAAAAAAATAATTTTTTTTTATAAAATCCGAATCTAAATTTCGGGCGAAGCCGAGTAGTAAACTTATTAAAGCCATAAGACCAGAATTAACTTAGAGCATGTCAGATAGTTACCAACACAGCAATGAAAGAATTATACTTCGATACTAAATGAAAGAGTTACTTTTAATTCTGGTCTACAAGTTCCAGATCATGAAAGTAGCAACGTTGAGATCGCATCCCTAGTAGAATTTCTGATTGGCCCACGGTATCCCCAAGTTGGGAATTAGTTGGCCATCAAAATGCCAACAATAAATAATACAGTATTAGTGAAAAATCATACTTTGATAATTCATAAATGAAATGCAATACATAGATCTGTAAAATTAAGAGAAAATTCTTCATTTTTAGTCAGGTTTTCGTACAGGACGTGCCACTGCACCTTGAAATCCGAATGATCGAAGACCTTACTTTCAAATCGTCTTAAGTCGATATTTAAAGAGAGAAGCGAAGGTCTCTTTCGGCAATGCTTCTCGCGGCACTCTCGAATAAGAGAATTTCTATTTTTAATACTGAAAGCGTATTGATTTAATAAATGTGTGATTATTTGTTATGCGCATTGAAGGGATTGAAATTGTAATTTTAAGGTGAATTTGTTTTAGGAAAATTGGTAGGTAATTCGGAAGGAAAATTGAAGAGTTGGGCAAAATGTAATCTAATTATAAATTACAAATTACGATTAAAATGTAATTGTGTGGTCGATTAGACATTATTTTCTCTAATCGTTAATTTGGGTAGTTGACCACAATTTTGTCCACAATTTTGACAACTACTTAAATTAACGATTACAGAAAATAATGTATAATCTACTACACAATTACATTTTAATCGTAATTTGTAAGTTGTAAAAAATAGATTACATTTTGCCCAACTCTGGTGTAACATTAGCACGCAGAACAATTAAAAGATTTTGTTTTAATTTTAACATTTACAGTGTTTTATGCAAGGACTCTTCAATCGTGCACAGGTGTTCGGTTTTGGTACGTAGTTTTTTGCCCGCGTTTTAGGAAATCCGTTCGAAGAACGCGGTTTCACTTTAATGCACGCTGGTCACATAATGTGTTCAACCTCGCGCGTTTTTCCTTTGCTGAGCATGAAGTATTTGCGCAAATAGAGAGCAGATAAGGTAATTATGTAATTTCCGTGAATTTTCGAAAGTTGCATCGGTGCTTCTGGTTTTAAATGGAATCGCCGCGATTTCTAATACTTTTCGAACACAGCAATGAATTTTCACAAAAATGAATTTACATCGAAATACGATCCACATATTCACTCGTAATATTCACCAACAAATCACCATTTTTCTATAACGATTCTTTCTAAAAAATAGAATACCTACTATGTCTGAAGTAAAATTTTCTATTTCAGATTACTTAAATTTCTACTAAAATAGAGCGGACAATCATCAATTTCTTCCATAAAATGAAGCGAAATTAGATTTTTCTTAAATCATTATCATCCCCCGATGATGAAGGGGAGAATTAAAAATTAATTTTTCCAGTAAGGATTAATGTTTCAAGGTAAATCGTTGACTCAACGATGGCCAATATCAGTATTATTAAGAAGAAAGGCTCGCCGCGACAAAGGGGAGTAATGCTCTCAGCAACAACGGGGCTACTATTTTCAATGACTCGAATCTTTGCGAGAGCCTTTCATGCCCTTGCCTGCATCACCCTATCGCCGTCCGTGTAAAATACGGCGGCTTTTGTAACGCGGATTTTACAAGGGCAAGATATTTCTAAAGACGTCGCGCCTTTGTCCCCCGGTCGAATGCACGCGTGCAATAGTTGCCCGATAAATAGTGGAAATTCCGAGAACTCGTTATATTCGTATGCGCCTAGCCAGCGGACAGAAGGGAGGAAGCGTAGTTGGTACTGCCATCTGTCACTGAATTTTCATTAAAAGCCATGGACCTAAGAATTAAATGGACGGTGGAAATTGTGTTAACGAAAGTGACATATTATCGGTAAGAGGAATTTCCTCTTTTATATGTCTTTATGGTTAAGTTTGTCGATGAGTTTGAAACGTTAATACGTAATTAGAACATTATATTTTGATTTCTTAAGACTTGGTAAAATTTATGGCACTCGTCAATTGACATGTATATAAGTAATATATAAGTATATATATATATATACATGTAATTTTATACGCATAATCATATTTTAATACACCCGATATAAGCATTCAATTTCAAATAAAGCGCGACGCATGCGAACTATTCCGCCAATCACAAGCCATCCACCACCACTTCTGTCCTCCCGATCGACTATATTCTTAGGTCCATGTTAAACGTACCTGCCACAAAATAATAATAAAACCACACCTACTGAATTCTTCCCTAATTGCTCTGATTCTTACGCAGTTATTTTACTTTTAATTAAAATGGACCCCACTGAATTTTATTTCTGATGATTGGTTAATTGAAATCGATTAAGAGGAATGGTGTTTTTTCAGCAACGGGGAATTAAGACAGGTATATATATTTTCGATTCTGTATAAGTGATTCCTTTGTGAATTGAAAATGCAATTTGATTATTGGCTTGAGTTGGGAGAAAATTGTGAGTGGGACGACGTGGAGTTACTTTCTGTCGGTAATAACAGACGAAGAATGAAGTACAGTTGATACGAGGAGTTTAAGTAATTAAGGAAAGGTTGAGATTATAGCGGTGCGATAATTGCGAGGTAAATTTTGGGTAAAAATTTTTTGATGTGGAATTTAAAACTTTTTTATCGACTAGCGTCGCGCGAGTTGTTTCCAGAAGTTCCCGTTGGCAGCATTTGCGCGGTCAATTTGAAATTCAAGGGCGATGGCGGGAATTGTGGGCGCTCATACAAATACATACGTTCACGCGAAATTTTGCGATGCGTGTTGATTTAGGTAAGAGTGGGGGCGGATTTTTATATAGGCTAAATAGGCTACCCTAGGGCGGCAAATTTTGGGCGAAAGAAATTGAAAAAGGTTTAAACACAGAGACTTGAGACAACTCTAAAAATAATTCACTTTTTTTCATGTACCAAATTAGCAATACCTCGTATGCGAGTTGTCATATTGAATAAATTTTAGTATTAACTCAACTCTTTTAAGTTAAAGTATTTGATGATATTTCACGGAAAGGGTGGCAGACGTTGGCTCACTACTCGAGAAATGTCACAGCAAATCAATAAAATAGTTGAGAAGCAAACAATATTTTCATACAAACTGCCCTACGCAAAATGGCAATTTTATATGCACCGACCTAATTATTATAATTTCGGATGAAAAAATTACTCAGTCATCAATAAATATAACCCATAACCACAAATCCAAACGACTTGAAATCAGCCACTCGCGTTCTTTACGAAAACTACAAAAAGCCGTTGCGTTCTGGTCGCTAGTCGCATCGCGATTTGAAATTAAATTGAAAAAAAACAGAAAATAAAAAATATATAAAAAAAAATTTTATGTTAAACGATTTTATTAAAAATGCACTAAAAACTAAAAAAGAATTCTTTTCCTGTACTGCAATTTCGATAGTGTTTTTTCACTTAAAATAAAATCGTGGAGCAATATCGTATCTCACAAAAAATTCTGCTCCACGATTTTATTTAAAGTGAAAAAGCACCATGGAAATTGCAGTACAAGAAAAGAATTATTTTTTAGTTTTTAGTGCATGTTTAATAAAATCGTTTAACACAAAATTTTTTTTTATATACTTTTTACCAATGTGTACCTGTTGTCACGGACGAGGTATGTATATATCACCCAATGCATTTTTCTGTCCCCGGTTTGTGGGGTCGTAAGTCCTGATCCTACCCGAACGTGTGACACAAAATTACATTGCGGGATAGATCTATTCATTACATAGTCTGTGATTGCAAGTTTGTTGCATTTCCATGTGTAGGTAAAAATCCCTTTTCATCATATTTAGTTTCAATTCTAACCGCTAGTAGGACTACGATCGAATTCCCCTCAGAATCAACTACGTTGCATGTAACACGAAAATGGTACGGATGCTCCGGCACCCCCGATCTGTCTCACAAAACTTTTCATTGCATCTAAACTCTATTCTACACTATTCTATGGCCATGCTCAGTCACTAAAGATACGTGGACGGTTATCAACCGTAGATAACTGAATTAGAAGCTCCCTAGGTAGGGGTGATCGCCAAGGGTTGCTGGGAAAGATCGATATTATCTAGGTTTGCCTCGGAGCCCTTGCTCGAACGTTATATTTAGATCGACCCTTGCCTCGTCATCGGATAGCAAGGTACAACGGCGCGAGCCTTGCTCAATTGCCCCTTGGAAACTGATATTAACGTGGTTAGCGAGGCCCTCGCGCGCTCGCCGGGATCTTTGGCGGAGAAGCAGCTTCCGCACAATGGGAAATTGAATTCCAGGCCAGTTAGATTTCGCGATACCGCCTGTATCGCTGGCCCCCTGGGCTCGTTTGATCATCGACCACTATCCTAACGAAGCATTGTGCGTTCCTCCCCTCTGTTATTTTTTTTCTCCCCTTACTACTTTGTTACTTTCATCTCGTTTCGTGTACCAGCCTCCCCTTCCCTCCGGCGCAGGTCGGCGCGCCTTTTTTTGGCGGCGCCGAGTTCGCTTTCGCGGTGAAAAGCTTTTGTTCCTCTTTTGGGAAAGCAGAGTTTCGAGGGAGTAACGAGGGTAGTTTCAGTTCTTTTTTTCACGCTCCGCGTGTAACGGTAGGAACTAGAAACCTTGCATCGACCGGAGAACTTGGTACTCCATATTTGACGACGTTATATTGAATGTAAAAATAATGAGTATTTGGTGAAGTTCTATAAAAATTCGAGGAATTTTTTTCATAAAATCCTGCAAGGTATGGAAACGATGTAGGTAATTCAATACCTTTGCACATTTCATTTATGTGATTTTAATATGCGTTATATTTAATATCTTTTCTACGACTTTATTGTACCTTCCAAGGAAAAATCCGAAAATGAAATTTGATATAATTTGTGTATAATTTAATTAGAGGAATCTTTTATGTTGGGTGTGTTTAAAAGCTCCGAAGAGTTGCTGAAAAATAATCGAATGGGATTCAGTTCAAATGCGATTTAATTTTCGTTTCTGCCGGTAAACTGTCAAGCTAAAAACCTTTTTATGAAAAAAAACTCGAGGTATTTATGCTTGCGATGATTTCAAACCTGGCAGCTCTCGAAGTTATTACCGGAGTATTTTTCACTTGCAGCTGTATTGCTAAAATGCGCCAGACATTTCGAGTTTATCATTTTTCGCGGCACAATCCGTGACTGATATTAGAATCTCGAAAAGCATAAAAGTTCGTATTCGCGCGTTTCCACGCGAGAGCTAAAGCTGATATTGCGGCTTGTTCGATTCTGTGTCCCACCTTCACCGATATACTTCGCGTATCGTATATCGCGGCGGAGAATATTTGCTTTCATACGGACGAGAAATCACGACGTGAAAAAGTGCGCCATTTATTTCACCAATATTTCTCTTTCACTTTAATTAAAGCCTGTAACTCCTACATTTCTGCAAAACAGAAGATACAGTTATTGCAAATAATGATACAAAAGCAGACTTTTTTAGCCCCCCTTGTCGATGATAAGTTAATTGCAATTTTATTCCCCGATTTTTGTGTTTCTTTTTCGAAAGGGGATTCTTAGGAAGCATGCCAATTGCAAGGCAGGTTATAAATTTGTGTTTATTATGCAGCTTTTTAAATCACATCAGATATATTCAAATTTGAAAGATTTCTCGATTCAAAAGACGTAAATTGTGATAACAAATTCTGATAAAATGATCGTGGGAGTACGGCGAAGAAAAATTCGTGTGAATAGATGGGGGATATGTAATACATTTTTGACGAATGCTTCTTCATGCAAAGCAAACGCGAATGTTTGCGCACAACGAGGAAGTAAACGTGCAAAAAATTGCGACTTTTGCAATTTCTGTTCTACGGTAAACGTTACTGTTCCATTTTCATTTATAAACGACTGTAACTTGAAAAATATTGTGCGAGGGTTGATGAGGGATGAAGGGTTCATTAGAATTTAAAGCAGAAAAGATTGATCGAAAATTTTATAAGTGCAGATAAAATGGTTTCATAACGTCTCTTAAACAACTGTTACAACAATATCTAGCGTAACGCTAACCCTTCGTGGTCACACGGGGTGTATCACACCGCAAGACCAATTTTCGAGTTCAAATGTCGCGCCTTTACAAAATCGAAAGGATACTTATTGCGCAAAACAAAACACTGTTTTCCATAACTGTGGAAAATCGCTTTTTTCAATTACAGATTTCATCATATCAAAATTTACATTTCTAGCAAAAGACTATTATCACCCAAAAGTTAAAAGATTCAAAAATACGAATATGGTAACTCAAAAATGACACTGGGATGCAGTGAACCCCATTTATAAGAACGTGTGACCACCAAGGGTTAAAGATCTTCATATTGCGCATTTCAACGCACGTCGCAACACAGCCATTTTTGCAGGCGAAATTGGGAAACCCTGTTCACGTAAAATCGCGTATTTTCGAGTCACTTTAAAATTTAAACAGGAAATCATCAGAGAATTCGATTTACTTTAAACCCTGTTAGCTGTGCGCTTATTCCAACTACTTAAAAGATTAAAAGGCACCCTTTTCGGTGTTTCGACAATTTGCAGTCGCGAACGGCAGGACTGTTCTTATTAGCACAGTCTCGCGGGACCCGAATGTAGCTTTCCCAAATGCATTGGGAACGTTCCTTCACTTTTATTCGGCGATATTACCTGCAATGTTTATGTTCTACTTTAATTATGAAGCGCGTATGCGTTTTTATTAATAACATAAAAGGTGCCAAGGAGGGTGTAGGTACATTCTACCTACATACGGGGTGTTCAAGAAGTGAGTTCGGTACACACAGAGTATTCCCACAGATAATTTTCATACTATACAATAATATATTATTATTATTATTAGTGAGTATTTATTTCTCGCAGTAAATAAATAATATAATAATACATATAATAACTAGAGTAAAGGAACTAAATTATTTGTAAAAATAGAAGGAGACCTTCGTTGGTGGACCTTCCGTCGACATCAAAATCGAAAAATATCATTTGCATTTATCGTACAGCAGGATGTAAGCAGTGACGGATTGGGTCTAAAAATATTGATTGCCAGGGAAGAAAGGGGGGCCCACCCCTTTGATTTTATTACATTTTTTTTATTAAAATAGTAATAAAACGTAAATTGTAGTTGCATACAGTAATAATATTGGAACTTTTATTATATTTTCAAGCTACTGAAAGTTCATTAACATTTTTAACAGTGTCGGCTGTTTAAAGGGGCCCACAGAGCCCACTTGCCATCGGGCAAGCTGACACCCAGCCCGCCACTGGATGTAAGATATGTAAAAATACTTATTATTACGATATTAGATCGAATCTTCAGTAGAGTGCATTTATTTTTAATTGACTAATAAATAATATCCTGTAAGTATTCTCTATTCAGTTTTGCGAATACTATACGCCCTCTGTATTCTCTTAGGTTTTAACACCCTGTATATAGGTGCTCGGTAATGAATGGAAAGCCAACGAGAGCTGCCTTGCCCCTCCCCTTAGTTTCCTCGTTTTCACCTTATGGAAAATTTATTCCACGACCTAGCAGGTCGTCCGAAAGAACGGGCAGCATTTTTTCCATTCCCGTTCCGTGTCACGAGCACCAAGCAGACGTCAGTCATCCCTAAAGATAGCAGCTGCGCATCGAAATTAGGCGGTTTATCGTATTTTTATGTCGCATATGTTTACGTCCCTATTTTCAACGCATCGGTTACGAGCGCTGCGACGCCACGTGCTACGGATCTACGTATTCGTGACGTTATCGGATCCCCGTGGCGTTTTTTAAGTTGTCTCTCGTAGCCTACATACGCATCCCATCTAACATCGATTTGCATTGCACCGTGCACACCGGGTGTCTGAGAAATTATCGCTGAGTAAACTCTGTGACGTTAGAAAGCACTGTGTGTCTTTTACACAGAATGTTTCATTAATTCTCTTATAAGGAATTTGACGAGAGTATTATTAATCTCGTTTAATGATATTGCCACATTTTTTTTGTGAAAAATCATGGTACGAAGTGGCACCGTGTATTACGCTGAAAAGAAAATATTGTAGTCTGCTTGAAAGGTGTATTCTGGGTAATTTGAACGAAATTGCTGGAGAATTTCTACATGTTTGGAAAGCTTTTATGAATTAGGATAACTTTTACTCGAAATGATTTTTAAAATAGAGTACATTTAGAAAGTTATAGATGTAGGTACATATGTAGTTTCAGTCATATTGGTTCGAGAAGTGCGTCTGACCACGGATCGTCTCAACCTCCTTTCCGCCGCACGTTCTGCTTCTTCTGAACATAGCGATCGTATGGATCCATCACACCTTTTTACTGCTTGTCGTATCGTTTCGTAAATGGGTTATTTTGAAGATTCTGTCTTATCGTAGTCGCTGAGATTGAGAGCGTCGTGGAAACGTGGTAATTTATGACCAGCATCGTTCAACATCCTCAACTAGTACCATTTGTTCAGCGTATTAAACAACTTAAAAAGTAAAATTACTTTAAAATTGTGTCAAGTAAGTCAAGTAAAACATCAACATTTCAATATTCACTTCACATTGAATTCTAATTTCCCCTCACACAATACACTAGAGCTGCAAATATTCGAATAATTCGAATACTTTCGAATACGAATAATTTCTTTGAATTTTCGAATATTCGAATAATTAGCAGCATTCGAGTAAGTAGGAGTATTCGAATAATCGAATCTCAAATTCGATTTCTCTGGTATTAAATGAATACTTAGAATATTCGAATATTTAGAATACTTAGAATACTTAGAATACTTAGAATATTCGAATACTTAGAATACTTAGAATATTCGAATACTTAGAATAGTTAGGATATTCGAATACTTAGAATAGTTAGGATATTCGAATACTTAGAATATTTGAATACTTAGAATATTTGAATACTTAGAATATTCGAATACTTAGAATATTCGAATACTTAGAATATTCGAGTACTTAGAATATTCGAATACTTAGAATATTCGAATACTTAGAATATTCGAATACTTAGAATATTCGAATACTTAGAATATTCGAATACTTAGAATATTCGAATACTTAGAATAATCGAATACTTAGAATATTCGAATACTTAGAATATTCGAATACTTAGAATATTCGAATACTTAGAATATTCGAATACTTAGAATATTCGAATACTTAGAATACTTAGAATATTCGAATACTTAAAATATTCGAATATTTAGAATACGTAGAATATTCGAATATTTAGAAATATAATATTGGAATATTGCAATACTTAGAATATTTGAATATATAGAATAGGTACTCGAATACTCAGAATACTTATATATGCAATCATATAACGTGAATACTTCAAATATTCGAATACTTAGAATATTTGAATACTTAGAATACACGAAAACTTAGAATACTTCAATACATAAAATATCCGAATACTTAGAATATTCGAATATTCGTAACAACCCTACAATACATACTTTAGAAAACAAAGTATTCTTTCCCCAGGTAATGATCTATTAATGAAAACTATACATCATAAACCACAGATTTATTGGAAATCGATATGCGAACACAGTAAATTCGCAGCGGTCTGCACAGTTGACGTCACGTTTCACAATCCTCTGTACGTAGCACTGCATTAAGGTTGGAGGATAAGAGGGTGGCTTCAAAAGAGTCCGAGATCTTCAAATGATGCGAACATAACGCTACACAAGCGAATTTTCAGCATTCCCCAGCTACCGCATAAAATAAATCCGACCCCTTGATCGTTGATTTCATTATTTCGCGATACTCCTATTGTGCGGACGTCTGTCCGCGTCGATATCGAGTCGTCAGAAGGCGAAAGCGGGGGCGAAGGACAAGCTTAAGGGAGTCGTGAGAAAACGATTTCGCTGCGAATTTTCTCGTCGAACGGCGCCGAGCTATATTACCGGGATCGCTGAATTGACTACCCCTTTACGGGGCGATTTAAGGGTCGTTCCGTTCAGTTTTTCCACGAAGCGTTTGCCTCATCATGCGTACGAAAAAGATCGCTCGATTTAGCGATTCTTGCACAGGCGAAAATCGATGCGGGACATTTGAAAAAAAAATCGAGCAGGGTAATGAGAGATAGTTTCAAAATCAACAGGCGATGGGGAATTCTTTTAATGATTGCGTAACGAATATATTCTCTGTGATGCTTATAAATTCTACAAATATTTTCATTCATGACATTGCAGTTTAAGATAATGTATTTATAATATTTATTTATGGGACTGTAAAATATATTGTTAAACACAATTTTTACTTTTGAGTGTTTTCAATTGTATTGCTGTTTATAGTTAAGTTCAATTATTACATTGAAAATTGGGAAGATTTCACTAACAGTAAAATGAATCCTGAAAGATTGTTTATATCTCCTATTAAGTATTCTAATTCTAAGTATTCTAAGTATTCGAATATGCTAAGTATTCTAATTAGTCTAAGCAGGAAACGATGTTTTAATATTTTACAATGTTATATGTGTGTACATTAAATATTCATAGGATATTATATTGCAAATGTCGTTTCTTAAATTATGAAAACACTGTTACCAGCAGCATCGAAAGACTTGAAAGAAAATCTTTGAAGTGAATTGATGATAAATGAGACTCATAAACTTAAGTAACAAACGCGATACATAGTGAATGTTGGAGCTAGAGCCAGAGTCAGGTTCACTGCTATAGAGAAAGAGCAATCCTCTGTAATTTTTCTTTCCACCGCATTAGTGCAGTACCAATCCTTTTAAGAAACACGTTATCCTGCAAAAAAGAGATCGTATAGCATTAATAGCATTAATTTGATTAATGTTTTCGTTAAAACTTCTACCCTTTAATCAAAGAGTAGACCTGTATCTACTACACTTAATTCCGTTTTTACACGATAGGTATGTTCCCGAAAAATCCGTGTAAAATATAGACCGTGCATATAAAAAAAATGGAGCACTGTATCCAGACCGTAATCATACATATGCAATCATATAAACAAATCGTCAAACCTGGAACTCAATTTTTTATGTAATATACATGTTCTTCAAAGAAGTCGTAAAACGCAGACAAACAATTTACTTGGGCGTGCGCATCGTTAAATGCAAATTCTATGAATTTATTTTTAATTTAGAGCAATTTCCTGGAAAAACATGACGGAATATCTTTTCTCAGAATGAAAATTGAGTGAAGTTTTTTTAAAAAGGCAAATTTATCTGACCGTGTTAAATCAAAAGAAATCGTACGAAAAGAGAATTTTATTTTCTTTCTGGACCGTGTAAAAACAGAATGAAGTGTATATATATATATATAAATAAAATCGAACATAAATTGATCTGGGTCAAATCGTTAATATCTTCATCACCCAGATTTCTCTCGTAAATGATTATTGTAATCATTAGTTAGTAGCACGAAGCCTCACTAAATTGTGCTGACGTTATATGATAACAAGCAATGGTTGTAATAAATTATTCCATGCACGATAATTTGTGCGAAATATAATCCTTTCACGAGGCTTATAAAGTGAACCTGTACCTACCTTAACGAAATCGATACTTCCTGTCATTTTTCATTTAGACCAAAGTTTCAGTTACTCTTTATTTTTTATTATTACTGAGAGTTTGAAATGTAAAAGTTTATTAGTTTCCCTATGATATTATGCAGTTTTATTTGACCCTATCCCCTGTCGTATTTTTTTATTCCTCTTAAACATTCTGGTATTCCAAATATACTGCACTTCCTCTAATTACATACATGTCAAATCTAAGGTAAGTGTGAGTAATAAGGCCCACCTATCATTTATCCTTGGTAAGTCAATCTACAATACTAGTAGTGTCATTTATTGCTTTTATTACACACGAAAATGTCATTCGAAGAGGTTCAGCGCGATTAATATAACATTTGTCGGCTGTAAATTCAAGAAATGTTTCGCCGGCAAATAGCATTGCTACAATTATAAGAATTACGATGGTTTCTTGGCTTTGTATTGGGAGTATTCATTATCCAATTACTGTATAACTATAGGTATGTATAAGTACATATGTTGGCAACATATTCCCAGAAAATTGATGTTTTTGTAATGTGCACGCTTAATATATAACCTCGGCAACGAGGAAGTGACAAAACAGATAATAAGGCCCACCGAATTATTAAGTGGGCTTTAAGGCTCAGGAAGTAACTAGGGGCCTCTTCCAAAGCAGGAACGATATTGAGAAGAGCTCCAAACACGTGTCACTTCAACCAGAAGAAAAAAAGACAAGATTGTGTGAACAAGAGCCCATGGCATCCACCTCCAGAGAAAACTTGGACGGCAGCTCTGCAGACAATTCGTTTTGTAAATTATTATTATCTCACCTGGATACACGAGGATTGCGTTGGGCTCACACCTGAGGAAGAAGATGTCTTCGTTTACCCGAAATGTACATACTAAATAGGTGGGCCTTATTACCTGCACTACACGAAACAAAGCCCGGTTTACAAGGTTTTTAAAAACCTATTAATTTTCGTATTTGTTGTGTTCATATATTGTTACAAATATTACAGTTTGTATTTTAATACCTACAGATTTCTATAAAAAAAAAGTTTTCAAGAATATGTACAAGTTTTTTTTAAAAAATTACAGATCCTGAGGTGGGTCTTATTACCCGCACTTACCTTACTCAAAACAAGATTATCCATACCAAACCTCAGAGTTTGGTCCAAAACAGTTCATGTCCCCTGGCATTCCAGTACAGGTGTACCTATTTCATTCTACCCCAGCATCTACATACCTAACCCAGAATTTCCTCCGTAAATCCTCACTAATGAGTCCCACCATGATTCTCCTCTTTTCCACCTACGGTCAACCCATCAGCATCCAACGATCCAACTCCCCGCTATAATTACCCATCGATCGATAAAACAGATCAGACAAACGGAACAGTCACCCGAATCCCCAACCGTGGCTACTCACTTCCCCTCAACCCCGGAGGACAATTATCATTCTCAATTAATTAACCTCCCCGCGCTCCACTGAGTCTAACACACCGTTAATTTTCAACCGCAGATACCCAATAATCTACGCGACCGATTCGAAGCGTCCACCTGCATCGATTTTCCGGACAGCTGAGTATGGATCGACCTGTGCGCAGGGGGAAGCGATATCGGTCGCGGGCGAATTCTCGTCACACGCTGCATCACGGCAAACCGATCGTCGGTGTTTCCGAGGATGGGGTATCGCATTGGAGGGTGGAATAGGAACAGAGAAGTGCGATCGGATCATAACGGTGGTGCAGCAGCAACAGGCGACTTCTGCGTTTCCAGAGCACCGTCTACCCCCTATGTGCACCTACCCGTGTATATATACACACGTCGCTACCTGGAAAGCTTCAGGATATGCCTCTGTGATGTATTGATTGGAAGCTGGGGCTACAGGTGGCTTTCTAGCGCCTGCGCCATGACGGGATATGAATAAGCTCTCGTTTCCTTATTAAAATCCCCCATGAGCTAGCTGGAGTAATCGTTACCTCAGGCCGACTGCATATCTCTCGCTTATCTCCCTCCAACCACCCCTCTGCGGCCACCCTACTTTCCCCGCCTTGCGCGATTACAGTTGACTCAGGCTGTATCTGGATGTCGGATGAGTTGTTGCTTCGTGCTTGATTGGCACGATGATTGATGAAGGGAAGGAGTTGAGTTTGAGCATTTATGCGATTTCGACGGGGTAGTTTTATAGCAGATGCACAGTGCCGGAATTATTTATTGCATCACGTGAATAAATATGGTACCACTTGTACCGCTTTTGTTAGTTGTACTAGGAGGATATTATTGGAAAATTTATTTAGGGTAAATTGTGTAGCTCACTATATTGGGCTAAATAAATTGGATACGAATCACTTTAATAATCATATTGCTATGGAAATTGTAGGTACTGTGTAAATTTGAGAGTGGTGCAATAAATATTTCTAGTACCTATTGTGTTTTTATTCTTTGGTTCCTAGTTTGTAGTGATCGATAATTTGAGATCACGTATGAGATTACTTTCAGTTTTAAGTGGTGAGTGATGAAAGGCAGGGTTGATTTTGAATTTGCTTCGTTTTTGTTTTTTCTTTTTAACTTGGGTATTCTCATAGTGTATTCTTCTTTTTTCTCTTATTTTCTATTTTGTCTTTGGTTTCATTTTTAACTTGGGTATTCTCATAGTGTATTCTTCTTTTTTCTCTTATTTGTTCTTTGGATTGATTTTTAACTTGGATGTTCTCATAGTTTATTCTTCTTGCTTCTCTTACTTTATATTTTTTCTTTACATTCCATTTTCTCTATGGGATTTTTTTACACCACATTCTTATGTCAAACAGGTACTTCTATTCCATCAAGGATGTCCATAAATTAGAAACACATATCGACACCTTGAATGCATTTAACACTTTTGGCCGCACCTTTTGGGACAATCTTACGTTCAATGTCAAACTTTTCCAAATGTTCCATCTATTATCATTGATTTTCGGAAACCACAAAAATAGTATATTGCCAGTAAGATATAAATGTTTGAATGGTGTAGTTTTGACGGTGATAAACATGAAATGAAATTGATTTCTTAGGCTCAAATGTAATAGATCAAATAAGTGTCAAAGTGTTACCATCTATATTATTTCTCATAACAGCAATATTATTTAAAAAATTGCGATTTCAAAGGTTTGTTTACTGCAAGCATTCGAAAGAAAAATTATAATTGCAAGTGGGTGTCAAAGTTTTCACAAAAATGAAACTACAATAATCTCCCACTCAACCGTTCTCTCACCCCAATTACTAATTAGCAATTTCAGAATTTCAAATCAACAAATTAACGCGGGAAAACATATCAACAAGATGCATGCAGAGGACAGAACATCTCTAGCAGAAAAATGAAGTTCAGTTTTGAGCTTACGCACCGCCGACGGACCATCGATCTTTCCATCTTCCTCGAGCCTGGCTGTGGTCGTTCCACGAGGAAACCAGCCTCGATCTCGCTTTGAAACTTGCGTTCTTTCGCGGTTCTTTGGGAGCAGGTGGAGCGTCTCGCGTCGTAATGGACCGTACCAAGGAACCCATGAAAGATTCACGAGTGTCGCGAGAAAACGCTGCACCGTCAGCTTGTGTGCAACTTTTTAATTAGAGGATTGAGTCGATCATTTATCGCGACTGGCCACTTTCAACTTCCACGACAAGACATTATGAATTTTCAATGCGAGCCACGCCTCGGCGACCTCGACACGTGGCATCGCCAGCATTTTGTAAATGTACGGATAATTGCGAAAATATAGGAAATTAGTTTAAACTGTATTGTACTAGTTGAAATATTTCCTATTTTAATTATTACGTGCTTATTAAAATGATATTGAACTAACAAAAAAAAAGTGCTAGAATGGTTTAAAGGCCGCGAGAATAAAAAAGGGGTTTTGAAAAGAGACATAACGTAAAACTGGTGATCGTTAAATTTTTCAGGACATATCGCACGTTTGACCATCGAAGGACATACGGAAAAAAATTTGCACAGTGTTTGAGGGCAATTTTTACTCGCAAAAAACGTGGACATTTGAAGGAATCCATGATTTTCCGTGAAGTGGCATAATTTTTTCTAAAAAATGGTAAATATGCAATTTTTGGGGTTATTTTAAAATGGATTTAATACGATTAAAAAAAATCTCATTAAATTGGCAACTAATGCTTCTGAAATGATACTTTCTTAGCTTTCCAAAACAATCATGAAAATTTGTCTACGATCATGAGTTCGCAAGTTATAAGTGTTCAAAGTGAAAAGTACCTTTTTTGCTTTGATCGCGAATAACTCGGTCAATAAAAATCATACAGCAAAACCAAAAAAAAAAACGAAATTAAAGAGAAATGTTTGCTCTATAAGAGTTCTTCGTTGGATTTACCGGAACAAATTTCTTTTGGCCCACGCATACGTTCAAGCTTGGCAAAAATTTCTGAAACCTCGTTTCCTACATTCCCCTTGATAAAACAGTATCATAATGGATGAAAAAAGATTTGAATCCTTGATTCAAAAACTAGAAGCTTCAAGCGTTAAAATACGATTTTTAAATATTTTTTCCGACCATTTTTCGCAAAGTTGTAGCCATTTGAAAATGACCAAAATTTTCGGGAAATTATAGTGTTCCTTTAATTTTGACGCAGAGTGTAGTATTAGAGTTTGTAGGGGTCGAGAATTTTAATCATACCAAGATCAGAGTTTATCGTGCGAATTTATACCGAGGCGTGTGCTAATAAAATGGACTAAATGGTTAAAATGGACCCTGAATCCAATGTGCGGCCACCCTATCCGCCGTCCAAGGGTTAATGAAGCTTCCATTGTATAGAGGAAACTGTAAATCGCGAGGATCGATTATTCTAACTGAGTATTGAATTTTGAGAGTTTGGTGAGGGATTTGAGAAACATACAATTTTAACACGCTACGAATTCTAAGGGCTGTTTTTTTGTTATTAAAAACCTCCATGATTAATTTCTATGCGTTGGCAAGATTAATTAATTCTAATATGATTTCACAGAAATTAGGGGTAGTACAGAGAGTGCTAAGTAGTATCATTTAAGGATGTGACACCTTCAAAATCGTAGTACGTGAATTTAGTGGAACATTTCCCACTGATTTAAAAATCTCACAGTTCTTCTAATGGCACGTCGGAAACTCTCTTCGAAATATATTTCGTCAAACGTTTATGCGTTCACGATTTCTCATAATTACTTCGACATATTTTAAAAAATAATATTCAACTTCTATTCGAATTTTTTATTTTATTCAATGCAGACTGTTCAGGTATATCTGAGGGGTGGATCCTTTGGAACATTTGTATGCTTTACTTCATCGGATATTTCAAAGAGACGAGCAGAATGGTATGTTCTACGTGTTGTATCTTCTCTAGGAATTCCTCGACTGTAAAAATTTCGACTGGGAAGTACATTCCCAAGGAGAATATTCCGAAGCCATGGTTCTGAACGAAAGTTACACGAGAAGTAGGTACTTTGAACTGTCACTTTTCAATTCCTTCCGTATCTCTGGATTGTAGCAAAACTGTTTCAGATAAGAAGAAATTGCCAAAAGTGTCTTCTCCGACAGAGTAATAAATAAGTAATTAATCTATAATCTGGCTGCGAAGAAATAAATTAATGTAAAAAATGCATTAAATCATATCCAACAGCCTATTCGTTTTCAGTACCTTTAAAAGAAACTACCATTAATCACATGCGACTGAATTTTCTGACAAGAGGAACGAGGAACAGTGAAAATCAAAGGAGAAAAACAAAACAGATTTAATAAAGTAAAGATTTATAATAATCTAATAAATGACTGTTAAAAATCATTGAAAATCTTTTGAAATTAATTTCAAAAGGAGACTAAAATCGAAATTTCCATGGAAAACGTGTTTACTGTAAAATCACAATGACAGGGACAATAGTGAAGCTGCTCGAAATATTTTGCTTTCCTTCGTGTTTTTAAAGTTTCTCAAATGTATTCCTCCGAGCGGAAGCACCCTCAAAAACGCTGTCCCGATGGCTCGAAGTAACTCATGCACAATTTTCCCGTGATTTCCTCGAGTGTTCGCGGGGAAGCAACAAATCCACCGAATTGTTCCCTCTTCTGCGTATTTCTCCACGTCGCCGTGCAAGCTGTGTTACGCGCTACTTTATATGTTACGCTTCGTTGTCTGGGTTATAATAGGATTTATCAAACTGCGGCTACGCCGTTGCTCAGATTTCCTGCGGTGTTGCATCCTGTCAGGCGGGCCACAATTTTATTATTACTATCACTTGTACTCGACGCCGTTGAGTGCTTTAGTAATTACCGCGAACCACAGTTTTCACGATGTTACGCCCGGGCCAAGGAAAATTTAAGTATAGTATTTTAGAAGAAATATTGGTTGGCTTATTTAAAATTGCTCGTTTTAAACTCGACTTGATACTAATTGCAACGATTTCTGGAGCGTTAATACTTTTGCTATTTCGTCCACATTGGTAGTGGAGTTTCGTAGTAACTAGATGAATAGGAAATCGAATATAATAAATGTAATTTTGTATTGTAAATTCATTATTTCTGAGAAGCATTGGTGATATTTATGGCTGTGTGTTATTTTAGACTACTTTGTGGATATATTACACTACAAATACAAGAATTTGGTATTAATTTTAGAAGGATACATATATATATCTTTATTTCGCATCCAGAGGTGGAGCTAAGGGACTCTGGCACCCCCCGAAATGGGGCTTTTTGAAAAGAAAAGAAAACTGGATTTTATTCTTTAAACAAATTTTTTTAATCACGGAAAGCATTTGATTGAATTTGCATTAAAAATATTTTCAATTCGGCTCTCCCCAAAATTAAATCCTGATTGCGCCACTGCAATATAATAATAAATGTATATACATAAATATATAATTTATAAATATATAATATATAATATATCATTTATATATATATAAAATAAAAATTTATTTGTAATTTTCATAAATTTTATATATTTTTTAACACATATTAAGCATTTTATACTTCAACCCTTATCAAGTATCCACATTCTAAATCGAAACTTTGCATGTTTGACATGACATAATTCTGTAAGAAAGTCTCCTGTAAAGTTTCTTTAAAGCCTGGCACATGGCGGCTGACTTTCCATAGACCGTTCCACTTAAAAATTGAAGCCAGCTTCTGCATCTTCATTAACCATCAACCACTCCAATACACCTCCTCAATAGCATTCAGTCTTATTGAAATCCCTTCCCAAAGGACCAACAGTGTACTATTTTCGCATTTCTCTGTAAATTTTCAGGAAATTGGTCTGGGTTAGTTCTGACCTACAATTTTTTAGGAAATTGATGAAAATTAAAGATTGCACATAAATTAATTGGTACATCTTGGTTTCATGTTACAAACATTTTATTATCACATTAAAAGTTTTTGATTCTCGTGTTACAAAAGTTGAATATGGAACTTTTGTGAACTACCACCTTCAATATCTGGACTCCAGAGTCAGAGTATAATAAGTCCTTTTTTTTTTTAAAACTGGCATTTTGCATGTGAAAAATTTGCCAGAAGAAACATGTAAAATGTCATTTTTTTAAAAAAAGTGGATTTAAAATACAGTTAATATTATCTAGGTATGTATGTATTTCCTACAACCTAGATGCATTCCATAATTATTCAACTTACCTTTTAAAATCCAGTTACTGAGCACCAAATCCAAACTGCCCTATTAACCTCAGATGAAAGCAACGAAACATCGTCCTTGAATTCTAAAGTCTTAAAACCAAATAAAAATTCGAGAGCCCATGGATGATTTTTTGTCGAAGAGTCTCAGGTTTATGGCAATTAAAATTGGCAATTCAAATGTCTTCCAGCAGCTATGAATTTTAAACACCACGCATCTCAACATACCAGAAATCCAAACACGATTTATAACTCCCGTGCACGATCTCTTAATCCTCGGTTGTCACACCTATTTTTTCGAAGATAGTTGTCATACTGGGTCGATTCGGCCCAAGTCAATTTTCAATCAGCTGCTGCTTAAAAGCTATCAGTTAAATTAAGTCGCAAAAATTCTGGGATAAAATTTGAACAATGTAGAATATCCTTGTTCATCCTTGAAATTGAACATTTAAAGTATCGTCATGTTTAAAAAAAATTTGAAAGAAAAAGAGTTACAGTATAAGTTTTTCGCTTAAAAAATCGTTTCATTTTTAATATTTTTAGCTACAAATTTATGGTTATACTATTGAGACATGCTACTTTAATAATTTAATAAATAAAATTCCCTTTAAAAATTCTCTTCAAAATTCCCTAAAATTCCCAAATTTAATAAATAAAATTCTCCTCACAGAGGAAGCGTCTCTACCTGTAGAGGATACACGAAATTACTACTACATGCGGCCAGTAGTACAATTTTCAATAATACTTCAAAGGTATTTCTCCTCAAAGTCAAATATTGCGACATTTCGACCCAGTGTGGCAACCGAGGTTAAAATTTCAGCTCGCCTCCCCCGAAATGAAAAAACGATTTCCCCTGGAACGCATATTTGCGCATGTTTATTCGCGTTCCCCGTGACACGGTTACAAGCCTGTCCCTTCGCATCCAGGCCCTTCTGCTGCTATCGGCCACGGGGAAACCGCCGAACGATCTTCCTCTTCTACCCCCGTTTATCGTTCGCCGTGTGTACACGTAAACGTCGGTGGGGTGGTTGGTAGGGCACGTCTGCGCGATACGCGGCCAGAGAGGAGCGAGCCTCTTTCGCGGCCGGTCCGACGCGCTTTTCCACCCTCGACGACAGTCCTGCCGCACCACCGAAACGTGCCACACAATCGTGAGTAAATCTCCACACTGGCTGACACCACACTTTCTCTCTATCCCCCTTCGCCGTGCCCTTGAACCAATTTTAAACCGAACTTCCTGCTGGGCCACCAACCTTCCAAACTTGCAGCTACTTTCTCGCCTCCATCAGTACCAATAAAAATTTCAACGAAGCAACCAGTGTTCTCATTAATAAAATTCCTTTTCCGAGATCTTTTAATTCGCTTCTTTTGAACTTGTGGCCACCACGGGGGTGGTTTTTTTTTTTCTCGAGTCACTTCTTTGGAGGTTTGGAGGTTTTGAGAGTTTGTATATTTTGCGAAATAACTGTTGGAGTTTGGGCGAGTTTGAGGGTTTGCGCAGCTCGGTTCGAGGGTTGATTCAGCGGCGCGGCACTTTGGTCTCGTCGCATATATACGTTGCTGAGTGTTCCGTGGAAGATCTCGTGGAACGACGGGGAAAAATCGCGTTCGCTCTGCATGGATGAATCTAGAGTAGGGAATGAAGATTAATCTTTCTCGCTGTCGGCCCTCCCCCTGCCCTTTGTCTCCCCGAGGGCTGCCACGAGTGATGCTCCGTGGATCTTGATTGGATCGAGTGTGCTGTTTCTCGAACGGCTTTCGAGAAGCTCGCTAGGGCTGCGAAGTGATAGCGAAGTGTGTGCAGCCGAGGCTCAAGATACTTAGTGCTTAAGCATCTCGCCGATGAATGAATTTTCCTTGAATCTCTGATCGAGCGACCCGCATACCGAGCCACGCCGCTTTCCACGATCGGGAACTGTCGATTGGCGATTCAGGACCGACCCAGTTTCAGACCCTTCTTTTTAAATGAATTATTCAACAGCCGCAAATTATTCACGAGCAGTTAAGACAATTTTAACCCCAAATAGAGCTACTTTTTCCCGCTCTGCTAGCGATTTACACGGAATATGACCGTTCATTCCCTGGCTTCGTAATATATTCCGCAGCGGAGATTCAGCGTGCTTGCGTTTCTATCGATTTATTTCGCAGCCGATAGTCGTGCTATTATTAAACGATTTCGAGGTGCTGGCCAATGATTCACAAGCACTTTCGCTTTTCACAAAATTTTATACCGACGATTAAATCTCTGTATTCTATGCAACACTTTAATTCTGATAGAGAGCACTGTTGTTTAATATTTACGATATTCCTAGAGACTTTTTCAATTAAATTATTAAATCTCGCGAACCCCGAAAATCGTCCTCGATCGGAACTCTGATTTTCAATTCGGGAAATTCATTTATCCCCGCGTTGATATACGGCGCATCTTAGAAGTCTGTTTAGGATTCCTCTCCTCGTAGAAGGCAACAAGAATCGGGAAACGGGGTTTTACTAACCGTGATGGAGTAGTGCCTCAACGATCCAGGGGAACCTAGTTAGCGGAACGAAATTACGGGTGACGGTGTGACGAGGTTCACTCTGATACAAAGCGAATGCACTCGTTGCTCTTCCCCCCGTCGTCTTCCACGAGATTTGCCCTTTATTATGCCCGTGGCTTCGTTCAAGAACCATTTATACCGAATGAACGCGTAAAAGAGTAATCCCGCAAATATGTGAATGCGAGTTCCTCCGTGTTGGTTAAGATTATGCAACATTGGTGGTTGGAACATAAAGGATAAGTGACTTTATATGCCACATAGTTCATTAAATTTCACATTTTTCCGTGCTGATCGTGATTGCGTGGGGTTTAAATCGCAGGCTGCATTTGCGAAGCTCGGGACTGATGGTAAATGCAAAGTACGTGGCAAAAGTAAATAACTTTAAGTCGGCATAATGCAGTTCGTGAAAGTTGCAATCGCATGAATATCTTGCGACGTCGAGTTTCAGACAAGTAGAAATCGTGTGGAAAATTAATCGTTCTCTGGTGGAAGGGAAGACAAATTATAAGCGGAAGGTAGATAAGTTTGTGTTGAGCCAGAGAAATCTCTTAAGCTCGTGGTCATTTGCATATCTGAGTGACTTTTTTTTATTTCTGACGGACCCATTTCGCGAGAGAAATCAACTGAAATCCGGAAGTAATAACTCACATCGCTACCAATTGTGGCCTCGAGGAAGAAGCGAAAGAGGAATTCTCTTTCAATTACTTAATTACTACGATGACCAACTTTTCGAATCGCTTTCTTCTGGTCATTAGTTCCGATAGGAAACGTTCTTCATCTCGTGAAAGAGTCACCGAGTTTAAGAGGAACGATAATGAAATTGAAGAGCCGTTTGTTTGAAAATATGACTTCAATCAAAACGCTTCATCAAACATTATAGATTTTTCTATACTTTCCTAATTTTTGTTACTTTATAGTCATTACCATAAAGTAATAAAAATTAGGCAATTTTGTCGTTGTCAAATCACGTACCGAATTTTTTAATTCAGAATTTATGCAACACCATTTTTATACTTAAATTTAAATATCTGAAATTTCAAAAATAATCCACGTTGCCACCTATTACCTTTACAACCTCGCAACAAACTGATTCTGCACGATCATTTATTTAAACACGGTGCCTTTAGCAGGTACCTATCGTTATACATGGCGTAAATTTTTCTTGAATAGAGCCACGGACACCTACACACAATTGCCATGCATAGAAATGATCCCCTTGCAAGGTGTTGCATACAAAAGAGACATTTTATCCTGACAGCACCAACGCCCCCTCACTCTTATAAATGTGAATCACGACAAACGATTAAGCACAAGTAACCACTATGTGTCTGTGTGCAACGATCAATGTTACCCCCGTTGAAGCTGTTGCGAGTATTTCTATCCGTGATCTACGCGATCACGAATTATGAGTCTTTCTTCCTCAACAAAGAGGGGGGGACTCGTGTATTATTGAAAAAGCTGACGGGGCTTTCGACGAAAGCTCATCGATGTCTCAAGAGTTTTATTACTCGCGAGTTTTACTTACAAATATCACTGTGTTCTGCTACTTTCTTTCTTTCTAAAAAATTGAAAGCTTTAGAGGCTTACTGTTGATGAACGTTGCTTCTTTATAAATGGAGATGTTTTGGATATTTAAAGGATGCGCCTACATTTTAATATACATTTGATCTGGATTATTCCACATCATTGCATGATCGCGTTGTTAATTAATGCAACACATTTAAATCAGTGCTTATGTCCCTGGACATGCTGTTAACTGTTGAAAAATAAGACAATCTGTTCTCTTCACTTCTCATTTACTTGCAGAGTGACTTTTGACTTGTACAGTCACGGTGGCTGGTACAGTAAGCAGTATATAATTCTGTAAAAGAAAGTCTTTCTCAAAATGTTCCAAGTGCTTCCACTTAGAAATCGAAACTCTTCGAACTTTATATCAGACGTTTCTTAACGTCACCAAAAGTTTCGATGATACTTCCATCGACAGATCGATTAAAACGATACACCCTTACTACAGGGTTAATGTTATTTCGAGTTCCTAATCATTTTCCAATATCAAGGGCCCGTATTTTCCTGGAGGAAGTATCCAGGTTCTTATCCTCAGCTTGAGGCAATGCAATAAAATAAATACGTTTTGCAGGTGCCTGCATTTTCTCTTACAATAGGTAGAAACTCCCTTAATTTGCTGCAATCCTTTCTGAAATGTTTCTGCGCGTTTCCCATCACATTTTTATCACAAATCGACTCTGGGAATCTCGTTCCGCACGCGAGGATCTCGGAACAATCTATAAACGTCTTCGACCTGACGTTATCCTCGCCCTCGGAATACAAATGTGCGTCCCACGAACAGGTGAAGGAAAGGATACATTAGACGAATTGAGCACCCTGCAGCAAGAGCGGTGCAGTTTCATTTTTGACAGGTTTTGAGTTGTCGCGTGTAATATATGCAAAAGAAAATAATTCTGCATCGTTTGGTGCACGGTTGATCAAAATCCGGTAAGAAATGAACGATTTATTGCAAATAAATAAAAATAGAAATATTAGTAAGAAACTTAGAAATTTTAATATTAATATTAACAAGAAATTTTTATTAGTATAAATAAAAAATGTAATATTAATATTAATGAGAAATTTAGAAATTGTAATATTAATATTAACAAGAAATTTAGAAATTTTTATATTAATATTAGTAAGATATTTAGAAATTTTAATATTAATATTAGTATGAAATTTAGAAATTTTAATATTAATATTAACAAGAAATTTAGAAATTTTAATATTAATATTAAGATGAAATTTAGAAATTTTAATATTAATATTAACAAGAAATTTAGATATTTTAATATTAATGTTTTTATTATACAAGAATATTTTTTCGCCAAAAGTAGAAATAAAAACTTATCAACTCAACAGCCACTATTGCGAAAAAATATATTTTTCGATTAGTATTCTCTTTTAAATGTTAAGTCAAAGCGATAATTTTATAAACAGTATTTTTTCTAATTTACTTCAAGTTGGTAAAGATGGAGCTGCACCCGTCTTGCTGCAAGGTCCTCAATTCTAATGAATCTTCCTTTAATTTTCCTTCTCGAATAAGTGAATCATTTAGACGGTAAAAATGGTCGGGGGTTATAAAGGGGTTTGTGAAAACTTGGGGTGAGTTGCGAACGTTTTGAAAGACATGGACACGTTAGCAAGAAAGTGAACTGAATATTGCAGAGGGTTTTATTTATTTGCTGCTCTTGAAGGGAAAACGATGTTGCTCGGTTTAAGGGGCACTGTGGACCCTGTAATATCTTGAAATTTTTTACTGTCATTAAAACTTCCACTAAGTCTCTAAGTACTGGGACCATTGCAACGAAACCGAGGTTGCAGGGTAATGCTTCGAAAACTTTCAATGTAAACTCGTTACAGACACTTGTAACTTTAATGCTGCATTAAGTAACCAATAGAAAAAGGCTGGTGCGCGTGACTTAATCCGAAGGCATAAGGCTTCGACCTCGAAATCGTTACTTAGAAAGCCGTAAACGGTTGTAAATCTTATGCTCCAAGGAACGAGCAATTTTGACGTTTCCAACGGTACTGTAAAGTGTCTAGTATATAATGCATTACAAGGGATGCAAAATAAAGAATGTTCTAAGCTAGTGTCTCTGAAATTAAGGAAGATATGAAATTCGTTTTTCAGTTATTTAAGTTAATTTGTTTCTAAGTGTAGACATGTGGGTTATAGTAAAGGTAATTTCTTTATGAGTAAAGTGATTATGGAAAAATTTAGATTTATATGTGATGAAATTTTACACTAAGAAAAACAAGAATTTGAGTAAAATTTTGGAAAATTCCATATTTTGCTGAGTTTTAGAGATTTAGGTTGATAATATTCTTCTGATTATACTCTGTATGATGAATTATAAATGAGTAACTATATTTTGATCCTATTAAAACGTATTGATTTTAATCCTCGACTAATAGGGTGGGGAGGTTTGCCTTCTAGCATCAGATTAACTTCTTCCACTACGATTCATTTGCAAATATGGAACATCACTCGACAAGCATTAAAATTATCAACTTTTGATGTATGTATAGAGATATGTATCGAAGTAGCACACTATTCTCTTCACAAGCTCTATAATTTGCCTTGCAAATACAGCTCTATGTACATTGTCCACTTCATCGCAAAAAGCTGTCAATAAAATAAACCCTCCGTTTCAATGCAAACTCTCGTTACTTATTATAAAACCAAGTTGGAAAATCAACAGAAAATATTTCCTATATCAGCTCACCGAACATTCAACAAAAAGATAAAGCTGGAGTGGAAGTTCCAGGCAGCCTATCACCATCTATCTATCTATCTAATAATTATAATATAAAAGAAGATGTCCTGACTGACTGACTGACTCATTAACGCCCAGTTTAAACCGTTTAACCTAGGAACGTGAAATTTGGAAGGTACATTGTTTTCATGACGTAGGTAAGGAAGGCTAGGGAAGGATTTTTGGAAATTCCATCCCCAAGAGGGTGAAAAGTGGTCAAATGTGATTTTTTGGACTGCTTAATATCTCTGTGGCCCGATTAGATATCAACTTGGATTTTACTTACAAAGGTTACCCACACAAACGCCTAAAAACAAATTTCAGGATTTTGCCCTAATCAACCCCTAAGGGGTGAAATGTGTTTTAATTCGTAATTCGATACAATATCGACACTTGGTATTAGCCTACCAACACAGATACCCAAAAACTATTTCCTCTGTTTTGCCCTAATCAACCCTTAAAGGGTGAAATCTGAATCTGGTAACACATCTTTTTGAATAATAGGTGCCAACGAACATATACATACATATATAAATGTTCATTATACAATGGGTACTTCACAGAAATTACATAAAAAATTACTTAAAAAAAATATATAAAAGTAATTCCTTTTAATTATTCTGCCGTATCAAAGCACGGGTATTTTGCCAGTAATAAATAAAATACGTGCTTTGGAACCGCAACATCAATTACCTTTGTATCCACCCCCACAACTGTACATTAAAAACCCAATTCCCAGTACAAAATCATTTTGCTTATGGACATTGAATCACACGATTCACAGGCATGATAGCCCAATCATCATCTGTCAGAGAGAGACCATACAGAGCTGCAGCATTCGAAGAAGTCACGTCTGTTCTGCAAATTTCCGTGCGTATGTGATGAGCGTTACAGAATCAACTGTGGTCTACTCGCGAAGGGGGTGGCCGCGTCCTCCCCTCCGCCCCCTCGCCAGGGACGCGTCATTCGCCCCTAAATGTACCACCAGCACTTCCCACCCGGTGAGACGAACTAGATTCACCGAGAGGAAAGTTACGTTGCACGCAGGTATCGTAAACAGCTGAGTGGTCGACTCGCGACTCCATTGTTCCTGGTGAAAAGCTGGCGCCAACGCGCTCCTCGATTCCGAGCAGTTGCCAACTGCTTTGTCATTAGTTCGTTTCGTAGGCGCGGCTCGTATTAAACAATACGCGATACCGTATCGAGAAGCAGGGAACAGGCGAGGGAGGACGACGGTGGGCGGACGGGGTCAGCGTTTAGTCCCGGTTTTGAACGCATCGTTTCGAGGGTGAAATGCGTAACTGGGTCAAAGTTTTTTCGATCGATCAGGCGGCTGTGTTGGAGTTCGATGCGTGGCTGGAAAGCGGAACATAGTAGAGGGAAACCTGTTGGTTGCTGGCTAGATATTGTTGAAGATCGTCCCACTTGTACACTTGCAGTCATTGGGTATTTGCAACAATTATTGGATTGTAGAATGTATGAGGGTTGATATTTTGGAACGATTTTGGAGGAGGTGTGGTAATTAGAATTTTGTGTGGGTGGGGTGGTATTAGCTTATGTGTGTGATACGGTATCGGGCAAAAGGAACTTTAAGCTGCGAACGATAACAAAAATAAAATAGTTCTATTAGAAAGTATATCTTAATATCTTAGAATTGGATATCTTGAAATTGGTATATAATAGATTGGGGGTTGTCGAAACAGGTCAACGATACCAACATAATTCTTAAAGCCTAGTGTTAAGCTAGTTATGCAGATATTAAAAAATAGGAGCTTTAAACTTTCTTTCGAGCACCACTGTATGGGTGGGTGAGTGATGAGTCTGTGGACCAATTTTTGGTGAGGTTTGTACGTTTATATTTTATATCCTATGCCTCCATGTATCTCATGTATACATCATGTTTCATATTACTCACGTGTGTTACATGTGACATATGTCTCATATTGTACGTTACACGTCACAGATAGGTACATCATATTTTTCACACATAAAATACGCACTATATTTGTTACACACTGCACATTTTTCACGCGACATACATTTTCTACATTTCGCTCAGATTTTACAGATTTCTCACATGTTTCAGGTAGGTATTTTATACTTTCTACATTGCTCACGTTTGCTAGGGTTTCCATGCCTCTCACGTTATTTACGTCCTATAGAATTTCAATATTCCTTACAGTTCTCATGCCTCCCACGTTATTATTCATATTCCTCAGATTTCGTATAACATCCATGTGCTTCATATTTTAGATACTATTCCCATGCTACTCCCATAACATTTGCATAATACTCCCACACCACTCCTACACACTGTCTAAACTGTTCTTACATTATTCCTAGAACATTACCTATGGCATTGCTACACACTTTGCTGGTCACATATCACACTTTACAACATCACACATCACATCACACTCCACAGCATCGCACATCACACTCCACAATACACTTCCTGCTACGTATGCACTGCTCTAAAGTTAAGAACTAGTCGCCTTACGATTACGCAAAAGTGGTAAGTATTCAGGTAAGTTAATCAGCGCATCCAGGAAATCGTAACAAAGTTGCAAAGGGCAAATGTTTTCAACAATGTTGCAAGTGGAATTTCGGCGTTCGAGAAATAAAATCCCAGTTTGCAACTTAGTTGCATGTGCGTTTTTGCCATAAGCAATACATCTGTTTGCAACTTCGTTGCATGTGCAACGTGAAAGTCTGCCTCCTTTGCGCGTGCAGCAAATCAAAACCCTCTTGTTTCGAATTCCATTGCACGATTCTTGCAGCTGAAAGGAAGGCAGACACTCGCACCTGCAACAAAGTAGCAAACCGAAATTTGGCTTCTCGCGAAAACGCGAGGATGTGGCAAACCGAGAATTTATTCCTCGGACACAGAAATTCCATTTGCAACATTGTCGTAACAAATTTTGTAATTTGCTACTTTGTTTGGGTTCGCGAGTCGCTGTATTTCAGTTTAGAACTTTGTGTGACGTGTGATTTATGAAGTGTGATGTGTGACCAGGAAAGTCTGCAGGAATAGTGTGGGAATGGTCTAAGAATGGCGTTGTGACATTGTAAAAGTAGTGTGGTATTAGTGTAGCGAAAGCGATGGTGCAGGACTAATTTACTTACTAGTAGCACAAATAGCGTGAATAATGCCAGAAATTTGAGTACTATGTTGTGTGTCAGTATTGTAAGAAGTGTAAATGGTGTGAGTACTTTACTTACTGTGATCAAACATTATCAAATAATATCAAACAGCGTGAGTAATATAAATATTTAAGCAGTGTAAATAGTGCAAGCCCTAATAAGACATAGAACACAAATAATCATCAGCGTGACAAAAAATCACAATAATGAATTATAAGAAATAAATAAATACAATTATCACCAACAATCTTCCCCTTTTCAATACAAACTACCGGTATGGACTGTCTCAGAGGGCGTTCAACTGTCTTGTCGTGTGTCGATCTCGCTCTGTATTATTTACGCTTTTGACATGTTAATCTGAGTCCGGTTTGTTCGGTCTTATCTCCACTTGTGGATCCTGTGCACATTTCTGTGGTACCGCAGTGTTGTGCGCTTGGTGCCATTACTTTCCGAGTAATTTGCCGTTATTTCTCGGTATTCGGTTGCGGCGTGCTCATCTTGTGGTTTCTTCTGCCTGTTTTTGTGTGACTTTTTTTACGACGTCGTCATCGTTAATTACAACCTCGGGTGTGCTTCGTGCATTGATTATACAGGCAAAAAATAAGACAAAAATCAAGAGTGACGAAATTGCGATAAAGGCTTCGTTTTCGAGAAAATTGACTTTGAATTTCACCTAAATACGCGCGCATCGTCGGCGCTGGAGGGGGCACGCGCTTACGATGCACGCGTATTTAGGTGCGATTCAAAGTCAATTTTCTCGAAAACGAAGCCTTTATCGCAATTTCGTCACTCTTAATTTTCGTCTTATTTTTGCCTGTATAATCATCCCCTAGAGTATTGACCATAGGTTGAGGGACACCCTGCATATAAACGAACTCAGAATTTTTCAAAGTCGATTTTCTCGAATTTAGCTGAAAAGCGCATTGAACTGCTTTGAGAAATTAATGTCCGAGTGAAGACCTTCACGTACACTAAGTATCAATATTTTCTGAAATTCCCAAACCTGAAGGTATCCTTGTCAGCTGGTTAAGGATTTTGATATTGGCGGGGCTGATTCTGCTAAACGTGAGATTGCTGCCGACCTGCTACGTGTCACGCTTTGAGCCGACTCTCTCAGTTTGCAGTTAAATCCCGCTCAATCGTCTTTATTAGTGGCTCTCCCGCTCTTCGTCAACAGCTGTTTTCATTTGTTATTTCCTGGGGCTCTGCATCTCTTTCTATTAGTGTTGTATAAAGCTCGAGTCTTCGAAGCTTTAAACCTTATCCTTAAAGACTCAGCCTTTAAGGCTCACATCATATGAAGCTCGAGCTCTCGAAGCTCGAGGTTCAAGCTTCGAGGCCCAAGCCTAAACATTTGGAAAGTATTTATACACACTCGCAAATTAGTACATCTTAATTTACTTACCTGTTGCACACTATAATTCGTCCCAGGAAACGGCAAACTGTCACAGAAAAATGTTCTCTGCCGCGGTGGTAATTCAGATTTTCAGTAGAACTATAAAAAGTGCTGCAAAAAATTAAATTGCGAAATTCAATTATAGAAAGATAATACTTGTATAATTACCCTCCACGGTTTCAGATCTTTTTTATTCTATTCTAATTTGGACACTGAATAACCTTTAGAGGGCCGGGATTTTTTCATTGAAATTGTAAATTTCATTTACTTAAAATTTATGCATATATACCACCAAAACGGCCGGCAATGTATCCAAATTGTGTTAAGGAACACCCTTTCCTCTCAATAAAAGTTTCACCACCGACAAATATAGTGGAACACCGGTGGCACACGTGACACGTGGAGCGTTGACAAAGAAAAAGAGCAGCAGAAAGAATTCCAGACAGCATCCAGTCGAGCATTTCCGCGGAGAGCCACCGAAGGAACTCTTTCCTTCCGGAGTAATCACGTCCGTCGTGATTGGATATTCCGAATGCATATGGTAATTTCCTGGGTCTCCTTTCCGCGGTCGCAGGCCCTTATCGATTTTACTTCGCGCCAGGCGAAATCTGTTTTAAATCCGGTGGAGCCACAGGGAGCATGCATCCTACACGCCTCGTCGACTCTCTATCGGTGGAGCAATTAGGGAGACTTCACTTTGCAATGCCGTCGGTGGATGAATGGATTAGATCTGAATTAGGTGAACTTCTTTACAGATTCGCGTTGCCAGTTACGATCTCGAGGGGATGGTATTTTATTTCACCGATTTGTCGGACTCCATTTTGCCTTTAATTATTCACTAATCTACCAGAATGCTACGTCACATTAAAAATGAGGAACAAGCCAATTGTGGATAGGTATTATTCAGGAAGTTGGTGCAGTAAATATAACTTCGAATTCTATAATTTTCAAATTTCTAACAAATTGGCAATGGTACTTGGGTACTGCCACTTGCAAGGGCGCAGAATTATACTAATATAAATACTATCCACGTGAATGCAATTTGATGGATTTATGGAGTCAGACGCACGATGAATACAGTAGCACGTTTCGTGTAATGGAGTTGTGAAGCAATTCCACGGAGCGATAAAAATCCATCGCAGCCGTGAAGCCTGCAATAATCGTAAATCTGTAAGAACATTTCATGAACGGGCGGAAGAAATTGATCGATCGTTCTATCCAGTGGAATTCCCCGGGAAATTATAGCTGGATGTCTGTACCTGCACAGAGATGCCCCGGGAGCAGCACGCCGACCAGGTGTTCGCGTAATTAATTAAAACGAACGCAACTTTGAGCCTTAAACGACCTCGCCGCCGCGTATCAATCAGCGATACGCCAGTTTCGATCGTTAATTAGATTAATCGCTAACGAGCCGCGGCAGCGCAGGAACGTCACCACAAAGGGCTCAAAATTGCGTTGTTGGATTGGGCTATGATTTTCTGTGCTGAAAAAAAATTGGGAGCACTTACAAGGGAACACCGCGAAGCTGGAATCACCGATTGGAACGAAACTTTGTGGGTTTGTAGAGTGACTTAAAACCTGAACAAAGGTGTATATCATTTGGGCCCTATCGCCGGTTAAGGGGGTGAAAACTAACCTCAAATTCAAACCCATACAGCACACTTCGTTGCAGCTGTATTGCAGGAACGTTGCTGCAATATTGCGTTGTTGCAGGTTGCATTGCAATATTGTAGTAACGTTTCTGCAATATTGCCGTGCATTATTGGAGTGGCAATAATCCTACAATATTGCAGCAATATTGCAAGAACGTTGCCGTGCAATGTTCCACTGGCAACGATCCTACAATATTTCGGCAATATTGCGCGCACATCGCCGTGCAATGTTCCACTGGCAACGATCCTACAATATTTCGGCAATATTGCGCGCACATCGACGTGCAATGTTCCACTGGCAACGATCCTACAATATTTCGGCAATATTGCGCGCACATCGCCGTGCAATGTTCCACTGGCAACGATCCTACAATATTTCGGCAATATTGCGAGCACATCGATGTGCAATGTTTCAGTGGCAACGACCCAGCAAAATTGCCTACATATTGCCGTGCAATACTGTAGTGAAAATATTGTAGAAACAGTACAGCAATATTCTGAAACAACTATGACTTTGACGAAATTTGAAATATGACATCGAGTAGATTCTACAGCATGTTTCCTTTAACTGGATATGCTAGAATTTCTCATTGGCCGTTGAAGATATGAAAAAAGATACTCTATATTTTAATGTTTGAAATTATTATTATTATTATTATTATTATTAAACGTCTTTATTGCACAAACACGTATATACAATGAAGCAAGAGAAAAGAGAGATGAAAAGACAAATGCAAAGGTTTAGTCTAAAGACTACTTTCCAACCTAACCTAAAATGACACCGGGTTAAAGTTAGAGTCCGCACCTACAGTGTTAAAAATCCCTAATAGGTTTATCAAATGAGCCTTCGTTTTTGAATAATTTGAGTTTAAAGTTTTGCACGGTAGGAGTATAAGTTCGAATACGTAAGCAATCTTATCAATCAGCAGTTGTAGCTGCGGCGGTAAAGTGTTCGTCTACGACTCTACAGGTCTTCGGGGTTCGAATCCCCCTGGGGTAAAAATATTTTCTATGAGGAAAAGACACACGGGCGTTATACTACTACGATTCTGCACACATTGATGTTCGTCGCGTCCCTCACTGCCTGAACCGTTGGGGTAGGACCATTGCTGTAAAATTTCCGAAACACTGCGGGAATGTACTCCTACAATATTGCTAAGGCGGACATAGGAGTGAACCTGCAACTGCTCTGCAATGATACGCTGCAACATTGCAATCTCGCATCGCAATATTTATGAAGAGTTGCAGGATCATTGCCACAGTTTTCCCGTTTCGTTGCAGAATCATTGCCGGAACGTTGCAGGACTACATGTTTGCAATGCTGCCGCAACATTGCAAAAATACACACTCGCAATATTGCGAAGGCGGACATAGGACTGAACCTGCAACGGTTCTGCAATGTTATGGTGCAACATTGCAATCTTGCACCGCAATATTGCAGAGACGTTGCTGCAATGTTATGGTGCTGTGTGGGAATTGGCACTTCCACTTCCACTTTTTTGCGTATAACTCCAAAAGTACAACAGACAGAAAAAAATGTTTCAAACAAAAGTTTAATGCGTTAACAAAATTTTGAAAAAGTTTTTTTCGTTCAGTTATTTTTTTTAAAACTCTTTTCAAAATTTTGTTAACGCAAGTTTGTAGCGCTTATTGCACCATTAAACTTTTGTTTGAAACATTTTTTTCTGTCTGTTGTACTTTGAGAGTTATACGCGAAAAAGTGGAAGTGCTAATTTGAATTTGAGGTTAGCTTTCACCCCCTTAAAGGGCGATAGGGCCCAAATGAAATACACCTTTGTTCTTGTTTTAAGTCACTCTACAAACCCACAAAGTTGCGTTCCAATCGGTGAGTCCGGGTTCGCGGTGTTTCCTTGTTAGTGCTTTCTGTCCTCGCAATGTGTATTTTCGAGTTCGTGAAAGGTTCTATGTTAACTAATATGGGATTGTCCTTAAATTACATAAGGGTAATTTCGGTGATTTTTTACCCCTTCCATCCCCCAGTATAAGAATTCGTGAGACTTTATATTCCAACCCCCTTCTTCCTTTCGTAATATGTTTTACATTACATTTTTCCAGTTATTAAAATTCTGTTAAAGGTTTATGTAATTCATTTAACTCCTTTTATTCTTCTTTCTTTCTCTTCTTTCATCTTTAACTCATTTAACTTTCTTTAGGCTATTTATATTGGAAACTAGGTTGAAAAAATATTTTACGTAAGACATAACTTGACTCCCTCTCCCCCCGCTGTAAGAAAACGTAAGAAATTCGCGACCGCCCTCCCCCAAAGCCTTATGTAATTTAAGGACGACCCTTTACGACAAAAGTAATGGCGGCTATAATATTTAAGGAGTTACATCCACCTACTTAGAAGTCCGGGAAAAGCATACAAGTTCAGGAATTTTTGGGAGGAAAGTAGAAATGAAAATCACACGCAAGGTTTTTCTACTGAAAGATACATCTTTTAATTATATTATTCTAAATTTTTATGAGATATTATCATTAACTAAAGGAGATATCGGCTTGGATATGAGTCGTGTTTTTTTTTATAATTATTAGCAGGTGGACAGTCCGTAGATCAAGCGATGCATCTGAAAGCAAATATTCAAATAGATTTTAAAAATAAATAACTTTCAGAAGTACCTGTCGTTCTTCAATTTTTAATATTGTATTTTGGTAAAAAAGGGCGGCCGTTTGAAGTTAAAATTTCGAATTTCGGTGGAAAATGTTTTTCCTTTTTCAAGAAGGCTTTGCAAGTAGTCCCATTATTGCAAAATTGAAAACAAAATTGAAAACTATGAGAACGACATGTATTTCTGAAAGTTATTTATTTTTAAAATCGATTTGAATGTTTGCTTTTACATGCATCGTTTGGGCTACGGAATGTCCACCAGCTAATGCTTAAAAAATACACGACTCATATCCAAGACGATATCTCGTTTGAAAATTTAGAATAACATAGTCAAAAGATGTATTTTTTAATTGTGTATGATTTTCACTTATACGTTTCCCAAAAAGAATTCCTGAACTTGTATACTTTTTCCAGACCTCTAGGTGAATGTAACCCCTTAAAGAGCCCTCGTAGAAAACCCTGTAAGTGCTGAAAATCACTCTGTACTATAATAGTATCATTCGTACATAGCAGATTTTTTGATAACATTTTTTAAAAAAAATTATATTAAAATTTCAAATTAAAAAATTTTGGCGCTTATAGTGTTTTGTACAAGGATTCTTCATTTATCTAAATATTATACCATCCTTTTTATGGTCATATAGAGATCGTCACACGATATGAAAAACTATGGAATGTAATGAAAATTAATAAAGTTACAATAGAATCGTTACTACCATAGAATCAATCGAATCCACAGTATGGATTAATGAACGCGTTAACGTACAGTGCTGGAAATATTTATCGCACCGCTCTGAAATTTACCTAGTACGCAGAATTTTCACAACATTATGATTGATATAATATTTCGTATCTAATTTATTTTGCCCAGAATAGCGAGCTACAAATTTTTGCAATAAATAAATGCTATCCTAGTACTGCTAATAAAAAAGGAATAAATGATAACGGGTTTAATATTTAATATTTACGGCAATAAATATTACCAGCACTGTATTTGCGAAAAGTGAAACACGACGGGACAAGCGGAAATCTATTTATCGCGGTAATGGAAACGTGATATCCTTCGGCTGAGATTTTTCCCAGCAGTTTCATCGCCGTTACGAATCATTTCCCGTGGCCTTCGCCGAATCGTTAATTCCAGTGGAGGACTCGATACCGTGCTCGATATAAATCGCATTCTCGCGCGTAATTCACTTAACGATCTCCCATGGCGTCGTTAATTAACGACGGTCAAAATGTCGAAAAGAGGAGAAGCCGGGGTTGAAATCGAATAACCGGCACGCTCCTACACTTTCCTTTTTCCCTCGTTTCGCAACTACGAGACATTAATCCCCCTCTTCCCTTCTTCTCGCCCTTGCCAATATACTTCTTTTTCTACTTTTTCCTGCCCCCTCGTGGCAGAAAAACGATCATCGAGGGCATGAATGGGCGCGTTTCAAGCTGGAGAACGTTGGTTTTTCCTACGAAAATGGAACTTTGTTACGTCGTTAGGATCTCTGTTAGCAATTATTGAAAATTTCGTGGAGAAACTCCTCGTATCTATCGTGTGTTTTTCGCGTGGGGGAGATACGTATCTTGTTTCTTTCTTGTTTCTTTCTTGTTGCCAACAATACCATTTTTCATCTTGAAACTCCAGATTTGGTGATATTTCTCCAGTGTACAGTTTTGCTGGTAATTTCTTCAGGAATTTGATGAATATTATCCTGTAATCTTAACAAGCAGTTAATTATTCTGCAGCCTGAAATTATGTATAATAAAGCTTTCACTTTTCGAACGCGCTGTAAATCACTGAATGAATTAAATTATTTATTTTGTGGTAAATGTACTATGTAGGTATATTGTGCATTGTAATAAATAGTAGATGTATATAATTTTTTTATATACATAATTATAATTATGGACTTTTGACGTGATGAGAAAACTTTATTTATTTTGTTTCTTTTTATATTTTGGTTGGTAAAATAATTTGTGTTTTCTTGGAATTTTTTTTTTATTCATTTTTGCTAATCCTTCAGGTGAGTGGTGGGCAAATGTTGGCAACCCTATTTCTTAAAAAAATAAGAATGTTGTGAAACTAGGATACAGTATAAGTTTAATGTATGATTATATTTAAGTGATTAAGTTGATAGTGAAGTGATTCTGCGTAATGTTTTAAGTTATTTCAATGTGTGGTGGTTTCTTCTTGGTTTTGTTAAAGTCTTAAATAAACAGACGTGTATGAACTGCGGTGAAGCTAACAATGTGGACTTAAGGAAAGAAATACGAAGAAATTACAGGAAATTCTATACTGAAAGTTCTGCAAGAGAGTATTTTCTTAACACACTTACTTTTTATCGTTTGGTAGGAAAGCCCTTCTTCGCAAGAGGAATTACACAGCGTGACTTCAATTATCGCGAAACAAAAGAAATACCATTTGCAAATGTGGATAGATGAACGTTGTTAATAGAACATTTCTACTTGCAAGAATGTTACACTTTTCTCGATAAATGTTACTTGCCTTCGCAAACGATAATGTTTTGCTCGAGTCCCTTTTAGTTGTATTTTACGTCTCCATTCACTTTTTTCAAACTCCTTTAGCGAATCACTGTTTCCCCATTACAGGACACTAGCAAGAAGAAGAATATTGTTCTCTGAAATTATTTTAACGAATCTCGCGTCGTTTCCTCCACGAAACTCTTGGAATTCACATTCAAACACCTTCTTTACAATTCTCTCACCTTTCTCTCCTCACTGGGATGTTTGTTATCCTCGTGCACCCTAGCAATTAGACTAGCTTTCCAGCAGAACCATCAAATTTTTCGACTAACAAAAGCAATTACAATTTATCCCCGAATATAAGTTAATAAGAAAATAAACAATTTCGTGAAACGAGGACCACAACAAAGACAAACGAGTTCAAAGCTTCACCATCACAGTTCCTCATATCGACCAGAAAATCCAAACAATCACTTACACATTATTTCAGGGAAATAACAAATACAACAGTACACTTTTTCTCGGTGATAAACAGAAAATAAAATTGAATTCGGTTGCTTACACGAAATAATACATCAAAGTTATCGAATCGCGCTTTCCACGACGATAAAGTGTCAAATTACCGAAAAAATTAAAAAATTCCAAAGTCCAAAATTTCAAATTCCAAATACCAAAAATTCCAAGTTTAAAAACTTTCAGATTCCAAAGTCTTCGAAAGTAAATTATCTTACACTAATAATACCTTTACTAGATAAAATTTTCTCCTCGTTGTAGCGTCTCCACGAAATCAGGAACTTTCGTCACAGACGCCCCTTTTCGACGCCTTTGCTCATTCGCTCGCGTCATTTACAGAAAGTTTCCTTCCGCTTCGTTGCCTCTGTCCCACTGATTGATTCCCTGAATTGGAGGCACAGCCAAAAGGGTCTTTCATTCTACTTTGCCTGATTCTTTACGAAAATAGAAGCGGCAAAAGTGTCGACCTTTCCTTAACAGCAGGACAAAGATTTTCTACGTCGCCGCTCTGCAGGGTAAAAATAAACGGATTTCGCTCGTTTCCGACACGCGATCCCATTTTCTGCCCTCAGTGTCGTTACCGCATTAAGTGACGAAAGGAAACGCGAAGCCCTACTTACGGGGGCACGTTCGACACCGGTTCATTGAGGAACCGAGGGGATCCAGAATTTCAGGATTCAATTTCTATTCGTGCACAAAAATATGGACACGCATTACTTTCAGAAGTTGATAATTCTGTGTTCCGATTTATGTTATCAATTTTTTCCCCCCATAGTATACAAGTATTCTGTGGCCAGGAAAAGGGTTTACCATTTAGTAAAAATGATTTACCAGGAAAAGGGTTTACCATTTTGCGTTTGTATTTATATCGTAGCAGCTTCGATTAGTTCGATTTTGGTACTCTAACTCTGTTGAGAATCATTGGAAGCAAGGCCTTCGATTCTCTAGTTTAATTTTCTCACTTAACTCGTTACGAAATAGTTTTGAAATTACGAAATGAGGTGTTTCCTCTACTATAGAATAGTGAAGTATTGCAACGTTTCACAACTTCTGCTTAAACGTCTGCTAAATGGGATTTCGATGTACAGTCTCGTTTCAGGAAATTCCGGGAATAATTTTTCAATTAAAAGAAGGTACCTAGTTCCCAGAAGCTAATGGAAATGATGAGAAAACTGTAACGCCAGGAATTTATCTGTCGGTCGAACATTTAATGAATTTCTTTCACCGACTCCATCATGGTGATGGAAACAAATAAAGCCGCGAATTTACACAAAGCCACGGATTTACATAACCGATGGAAAGCTGTGCCACGCTGCACGCGTTCGACGATTTAATCTGCATCAAGATGAATCGTTTAATTATCGTGGAATAGAGTGATTCACTTCGGTTACCCCCTGAATGCAAATTCCCCTTTGGTAGCACGGTGAATTCGTGTTCCTAAACCGGGCAGAGAAAAGGAACTCGAACGTACGCTTTTGAGTAAAAACCTGCATTCGGTAGTCACAGAGACATTAGATTGAACCATGAACGAAGAAAGGAATCATTATCTGACAGACTTAATTAATTTCATCTTCTCGTGATTGAAGATTATCCGATACCACGCCGCCTTAATACAATAGAAGTCCTCCTACCACCTTAGATGCATCCCACAATTGGGCCAATTTATGCAGAAAGATACCAGCCCTCAATGATCTGAAACTGAGTACCTAAATTTAGTTTGAAGTTTGTAATTGTGAAAGAATTTTTTCCTATTTTTATTCCTATTGGGTATATTTTATTTATTGTTATTGGTTTATAATGTTTTTTAATGGATTATTTAACAGTGCGTAGTATAATCAATATTATTTTATATTTTTTGTAGTTTTTGTAGTATTATTATATTTTTTGTAGTATTATGCAGCAATTTCATTGACATAAAATCAAGACGTTGTACATTGAAGCCGTTTACATATCTTCAACAATCCTATTGTCACTGTTTAAATTGTCATAAAAATTTAAACAATCTGCTAGAATGAGTTGCATCATTTCTTATAAATTTTTAAATTTTGCATCTGATACAGGTTTTCTATTTGGCCATAATATTGGTGGTTGGGAAGTATTCTGCAAAATAAGATTATACTTATCTTAATATGTAAAACAGAAAGTGTTTGTGCTTGTCTGTCGCCTAAAAACTTTCGAATGGTAAACTCTGGGGTCACGAAATGAGTTCCAGCTCATTATGCCTAACTAATCCAGATAAATGTGACTATTTTCACAAAAAATAAAATAAAAAAAAGTTTTTTTTTATAAAATCAGAATCTAAATTTCGGGCGAAGCCGAGTAGTAAAGCTATACTTATTTCAAGGCAACATTTTGTTTCTTCTATATTTTTTACTACATAATAAACAAAACACTTAATTACTTTCGGTGGTTTTACTTTAAAATAGACCACTTTAACATTACCACGCGTTTCACATGTGTACCGTTGCATTTTATATATAAAAAATATTGATAGATATTTCTCGCTAGTTTCGTATCTTTGCGGTTGGTTCCAAACTGATTGCTAGGAGTTGTATAAGAGTTGTTCTACGGGTTGGTAATTTCTTGCAAAATAAAGATCACAAAATTATGGGATCCGTACTGTTTTTAATTTTTTGTCATTTAGAAGCATTCTTCATAACTAGGCCCAATTATTTCACTTACCCATTTACAATCCAGCTTCCATATTCATCAGCAATTCCCAACTGCCCCAGTTGAAAGCAACAACTTTCATAATCCGTGTCATTTCGACCGGACAATTCCGCGGAAGAAAGCCGATTAAGCGATCCCCAAGCAACGAAATATTCCACGCAATGGCGGCTGAATTAATGGCGCGTCACGTGGCAAGCTGCTTTAGTGGGCCTTAATTATCCAACCAAGTTAATCCCATTAATTGGAATTAATTAATAACCAGCTGTGTTCCGCCAGCTCACTGGTTAAAGAATACTCGTTCGACGCGTGAGGTGTGTCGATGCAATCTGCGGAGGTGTTCGCCTGAAAAAATCGTGCCTCTATGCACCTCGGTATCCTATAACCTTGGCGAGACGATAACGCTGGCGTTGGTCGCGGATATGATCCGTGGAAACTGGATCCAAGTGGTCCCAGCTCGCGCTCCGGCGATCATTGTGAAGCTGCGAGTTCGTCCGGCGTTAATAATCACGTGAAGTATTACGATACCAGGATGCTTGGTCGAAGAGTGGGCTGGGAATAGCGATAGTGGTCTCGAGTTTCCACTATGCTTTCGCGAAAATCCGATAGCGCGGCGTGTGTGCACTGTGCAGTGCTGGCACGGGTCGGGTGACACTTAGCTGATAAAGGGAGATGTGGATTGTTTCCTGTATTCCTGTCCTTCACTCGGACCGGACCTAGTTTGAAGTTTAGGGAACCTATTATGGGCAAGATGATCCTGGGCCAATGTTCTGAGATCGATCGAGACGTAACTCGGTGTAATTGAGAGTTAATCTGGATTTGGGAGTAAAGAGAGAAGTGCAGCGTATGCAGGCCATTAATTTGGCTCGAATGTTGTGTACAGGGTACTTATTCATACAGTAAAGTCTTGCTATGGGCACGCTCGGGGCTGGCGACGAACGCTTCTTAAGGGGTCATTCTATGTACTTTGATCGGCCGAAAAATGAAGCTGTTTTTAAAAAGAAATTCTCAATAAATACAATATGTAATGGAATAAATCTTTTTCGAATTTATTAAGCTACTCTTATATTATACAAAAAATTAAAAAGATTTTTTTTAATTTGTTGCAAATGGTTTTTTATAGCGTCAATGTGACAACTACAAAAAAGAGGTATGTTCGGGGCGCAGGTGATTTCCCGGCTCAGGCTTATCTCAAATGAAAAATTTGGAAAGAATCATAATCTGTATGAGTGTTGCTATCGCCCGTAGCTTAATTAACTATTTTTGTCGAAAAGTAACCGGGATTTTTCTCGGGGAACATTCGAGAAACCACTCTTTTGGGAAACTTTTCCTTTCAAACTGGCGCCATTTTGTTATTTCTCAACAAAAATGTTTAATTGAGCTACGGGCGATAACGATAGTCATAGAGATTAAGAATCTTTTCGCATTTGTTGTTTTAGATAAGTCTGAGTCGGGAAATTACCTGCGCCACAATAATACCCCTTTTTGTAGGTGTCACATTGAAGCTATAAAAAAACATTTAGAACAAATGAAGAAAAATCTTTTTAATTTGTTTTTTTTTATAATATAAGGGTAGCTTAATAAAGTCCAAAAAGATTTATTTCATTATATGTTGTATTTATTCAGAAAAAATCTTTAAAAATATCTTCATTTTTCAGCCGATTAAAGTGGAATGATCCCTTCAGGGGTTAGAGGACTATTGAAATCTCGAAAAATCGATTTTTTTATTATTATTAATTCTGAAAGTGCTATGCTTTATGAACATTTACAATAATGTATCGAGAAGAAATTCGAATAATTACGGAAATTATACCGCTGAACGTAATTGAGTCCGTCGAGTAACGGCCTCGCAGAGCGGTATTGGCGTATGGGACTTAACTTTGAAGCCGTTTATCTCGAAACTACATTTTCAAACACAGCGTAAATCATAACTCTTGAACGAATGAATATTTTCACTTAAAATTTTAACTGGAACTGTATAATTCTTTTCTCTATAGTGTGAAATTTCCGCATCAACATTAGATGTTTGTAAAACATTTTATAACTGATTAAAGACGATTTTTTTCCATAAAAACTTTGCAATAGGTTCTATTTAAAACATAGACCGTGGAAAATTTGTAAAAAATGTTCTCACGTTATAAGTTCCCATGAGAACTGATAAAGTAAAAGTTCTTGAAAATAAAAGGTTTACTTGGAATGGAACTTATAAAATATAAAAATAAAAATTTCTCTATAACAGGAACAGGTATTTTGTTCATCAAAATTAAAAATGTTCTCAATCGTTGTTATAAATAGTGAATATGGGAGACCGGAGCTGGTAGGCCAGTTTTTCAGTTTTTGATTTTTAATAAATTATGTGGGCGAAATATCATTAAACCGGTTAGTATATTTGATAGGACATACATTTGGCTATCTGATTAAATTATTAATGTTGATTCAATGTGACAACAATTAAGGTATTTTAATGTTTTTCTAACACCTTCCATGTTGGTCAACCAGCCCCATGATCGGGGTTGGTTGACTTACAGTATGGGGCAGGTTGACTATATATACAATCAGTTAAGAAAATGTTATTAGTAAATGTTATTAGTAAAATGTTATTAGTAACTTATCTCAGTGGTAATAAAATAATACAATTTCACAAGAGTTGTTTCATTATAAAATTATTTCATTATTAATTTTTTTCTTTCATATTTTAATGATAAGCTGAAATTTTTTTCAACTTAAACATTAATTATAATGTATTTATAACATAGTGAAATTTAAACAAAAAATAAAAATCGCTTTATGAATAACAAAATAACAATTTAAACCTTATTACAGGTTCTAAAATATCTGTTCCATGAGAACACTTTCTAAAGAAGTTCCATTTCTTTCAATAAAAATTCCACAGGGACAGATATTTTATTCAACGAAATATATAAGTTCTACCCGAAGTTTTTTAAAAATAACAATTCCTGAACTTTTTCGATCCGTGATAATAGGTTTTTCGGTTTAAAAAAAAATATTCCCACACATTCCAAAGCATTATCAGCTCCGAAAGGCCAGAAATTCCAAATTCTATTGTAATTAGAGAATTTGCAGAGCAGGTACTTCGCCAAAAATCTGCGGACGCGTTTCGCTGATGAAATGTATCCGATTCAATTAGTCACAGGGAACGTGAGACGCTTTTACCGAGAGAAATTATCACACGGTAGAAACGCGATACCCCCGCCGCTGCTGCTCGATTAAACTCGAAATTCTAACCATCGCTCCCGAAGCGACACAATTTTCGAACCCTCCCGCCAACGCAATGCGAGCAATTCTCTTTCCTTCCAACGACTGCCACGGCATATCTCTCTGCCGTCGATATTTTACGCGCGATCAATCGTACGCTGAATTTTACATCAACTGGTGACAACTCAAAGCTGTAAAGTGCTTTTATTTATTAATACACATGATGGAAATATTTCGTTGTGCATATTCCGCACAGAGGCTCGACGTAACATCCGAAATTAACTGGTTATTCATGTTGTTTATATTTCATGTTAAATACATAGAATTGCAAATATTTGTTTCGTCGCTCTCAAATACACGTAGCACGCAGAATATTCGGGGTAATATGATTGATAAAACCATTCGTTTCCAATTTATTCTAGTCAAGCTGGAAACTACACATTTATGCAAAAATATTTTGCTAGTAGTAATAATAAGAGAGGCAGTAGAGTAATGCGATAAATATTTTCAGTATTGTGGAGGAGGTAAATGAAGAAAGATTTTTTGGGAAAAGATTTTTATATTTAGGTAAAGAATATTTTAACAGCTTTTGTATTATATTTTGGTGCAGAAATATCTATTTATTTCAAAGTTACAGTCGATTCCCGGAATGCTATTTTTGAAAAGGTGTTTTGCGGTGACCATTGCTGCTCGGAGCTGGGTTATCTAATATCAGAAAGATATATTAGTTTATCTAGTGGGTAATCGTTCCATTTTATGAAATATTAATCTGGGACGAAATGCGGGGGTCTTCGTAACAAAAAACACTCATTTGTCGCCTATAAAATAAAAACTGCGCATTGGAAAAACAAATCTTTAGTTTAAGCTCCAGATTTGTATGCCTAGAAGAAGCCTGTAAAGTTGGTCACCGTAATCGATAAATCCGTTTTGACAAAAAAGCGATTAAACTTTCAAGTATAGTTTACATGAAAATAAGACATTTGTTTCTTAACTTACACAAGAATCATGTATTCCCAACCCATACAGAAGAACTTCTGCTGATTTTGCTGCCTACAAAAAAAACGAAATAAAAAAAATCGGAATTTTTGACCCTGCTGACTGCAAATAACCACTTGAAGGGTTACAAACCCTTGACAGGTCAGAAAATAGTGCCATTTTTATAATTTTTTTTCATATAAAGAAATGTCACATTTAAAAATCAAAGTATACACCTTGTTCTATATAAATTAAGCTCATTATGGTTTTAAGAATATTTGTGCCAATTTGTATTTATTTCGGTCCAGTAATCTCTGAGATATTTTTGGTACCAGAAATACTGTAACTATGAAGACAGCCTTGGGAGAAAGGGCTGTTATGACTCCATTTCTTGAGATATCAAATTTCTTTCTGAAGAGAATAAGTACAGCATAATTTATACATGTGTAACGAGGTATATATTTTGATTCCTAAATATGACATTTCATTATATGAAAAGAAAAATCATAAAAATGACCCTATTTTCCGATCTGTTAAAGACACTGTGTATGTAATTAATACTGTAATTAATATCCCTAAGAAAAAGCTGACTAAAAAGTATTCAATTTTGCAATTAGAACAAAATATGAACCCTTTAATTTAATTTTACAATATTTATCACATGTTGATCCATCATCACCTGGCCGCGTGTTTGTTGAAAGCCAAACTCTACGCTCCTTGTGCTAAAAAATTCACTTCGTACTGATTATGCAACAAACTTCCCCCGCATTCATTCTCCCAGAAGATGTTCTTCCAGTCTTCAATATTCCATGTGAGATTTCATATACTCGAGGAAGTTAAAGACAAGGTGACGAAAGGAAGGATGAATTTTCTGGAAAGGCACGCGAAGAAAGGGACTTTCTAAGATAGCCTGGACACTGTTGTGTGACAAAGAGCCTCGCATAACCCGTCGATGTATTCTCTTTTAATTCAATTTTTAATGAACCAACGTAACTTGCTGCTAATAGAGCGCGAAGCTGCTTTGCTTCAGCCGCCTTATCTTAACGACTGTTCGCAGGGGCGAGTCTTTAAATCTTCACACGTTGTTCCAAACGTCTTCCCACGAAAATTCCTGCCCAAGAATTTAATTAATCCTCGATCGAGGCCCCGCCTAACGACAATTCCCTGGTAATCTGCAGATGTTGGAGAAAAATTGTACGGATAAAGCTGCCCATTAAATTACAAACTTCCCACTGTTGCAACCGCTAAAAACGACGAGTAACTATGGCCCATAAGATCCAGCAACCTTGTATATAAAAGTTCAAGCAAAGTATACTTCGGTAAGAAAGCGCTGTTTTAAAAGAGTCATATTTATAGAGACAACACCATATTCTTATATGGGTGTCATTTATAATACTGTTTATATTCTTACACCTTTTCTATCCCTTAGAGTCCCTCGCACACGATCGAAATTGAGTTACAAGCTCGAGGGGCATGAAATTCGAAAAGTTATCAAAGCCACTGCTAATAAATAACTAAAGCCAATTTCTTAGATACGACGTTTTTCCTCGGCTCTCCAATTTGTGTCGAGGACTCACATTTTCAACCATTTTCGCCACCTTGAATACACCGATCTGTTAATAATTTTATTTACCTTTTTTATGGAAATGGAGGCACAAATTATTCATTAATTCTTTGAATCTGTGATTAGGTGAAGCACGCTGGAGATTACGGCTCCAGAAGATTTAAAATGACCAGTGTTTAATTCGTCCAGGCTTATCGCGCATAACGACACCCTTCGTGGGATGAATAATAATAATAATCAACCCGAGGACCCGTTCCCAGTTCCCAACCGTGGCTTTCGTCGTCGGCGCATTTATTGATTAAGCTTCATGCGCTTAGCGCTGTTTTCTGGGGGAAATGGTAAGCCAGGATCGCTTCAGCATACAGCTACACCCCCCCCCCCCCTGCATTAATTTTACATGACCCGAGACCACGTGCTCGCGCGCGAGAACGGGGAAATTGAAATTACATTTCTGACGCGGGCAAACGAACGGAGGCGACGATGCTGCTGTATCGATTAACTTCAGCGGTGATCGATGATTCGAGCTGGACAGGAGAGGACGATGAAAGTCACATTTGAAAGTTTAATTCTGATTCTGTGCACGCCATCGGAGGATCGTTCGTATTTCTGCTTCTAACAGAGAAATCACAATAAGGGGAGATAAATATTTTGATATAAGTGATCGATTTTACAATAATTGTAGGACGTAGGGAGGCGAACCTTTTTATCTGCGCGTGCCAGAAATTTATTAATAATATTCATCGAATTGCTAACCGGCCGGGTAATTTTTAATATGGGAAAAATTAGTAGAAAATTAATCATTGGATAATTTTATTGAGGCAAATTTAAAAATTAACATAGATTTAATAAGAATTAATCAGAGTTGGAAAGGATCGGATATAATTTACTCCAACTTTAGATTATTTGACGAATACAGTTAATTTGTTTATTCGACGAATAAAGTTAACCCAGGGCAATTTTATTCGGCACATGACGGATTATTTTTTGCCCATCTCTGGAATTAACTCATAACTTGACATACCTACACGTTGTCGTATAGTAAAAGCTGGCCAAAAATATTTTCGTGAGTGTATCTAACCGTATAATAATTATTTTAGATTAATATTCAGATATTAATGTTAGCACCATCATTGACGTGCCAGCAAAATTTTCGTACGTGCCACCTCTGGCACGCGTGCCATAGGTTCGCCATCCCTGACGTAGGACATCCTGCCTTTGGTAGTGTTTCACCTTTTTTTTTTTTAATCCAACAGCTTTCTCTCTTATAGAGAAATTACCCAGTCTTCGTTTCATATCTTCTGTACCTTCCACCTTGTATGGTTCTTCAGAATTGTCAAGAAGAATGTAACTTGTAATTATAGCTACTGCTTGAAGCTACTATACAGGAATCTGGTGCTGGTCCGCTACTTCTTGCTCGGCCACCACCTGTTGAAACAGAAAGCTCACTCACGTTATTAGATACTCGGTGGTTCAGGCCTCGCCGAGTGAATGTGATCGTTAAATGATCTACTGAGGAACTTGTAAAGAGCACATGTTGCACTAGTTCGATAGGAGAAGAATAAAAGCGAGCTGGCCTCCGTTACACAGAAATGAATGTGAGATTTCAGAAACTTCTAGCATATTCTACAGATAACCTTCTACTTTTATACTCGAACAAATGCCTACAGGGTATCAGTTTAACGGTTCGCATGGTTTTCGAATCGTTTAGGATAAGGTGGTAACAAAAGTTATTAACTAAAGTTTATCTGTGTTGAATGGGCATCATAGAAAGACAGCAAAGATTTCCGAAATGCTTTTTTTTCATTACAGAAACTAAGTCACCTTGGGTTTTTTAAATGGAATCATATGATTCTTTTTATTAATATTAGTAAGATAATATTTTTATTAATTAAATTTACAGTAGGAGAAGCTGTAGTTAAAGTCTGTTCAGCATGGATAACTGTTACTGAAACTCTGATTGATATATACTTTCACTATTGTAAATTTAATATTACTATGAATAAAAGTGTGCCATTATGATTACTGTTAATGTCTCTTACAATATTATGAAAAATAAATAATATGGTTTCATTTGAAGGACTCAAGGCGACCTTGGTGTTGCTACGAAGAAAAAATATTTCACAAATGTTTGTTGCTCTGTGTTGTTTATTCAACGCAGATAAATGTTAATAACTTTTGTCATCACAGTATCCTAAACGGCTAAAAATGTTTACGGACTATTAGAGTGAACACCCTGTATATGCCAAATTAAAAAGACCACGAGATTTACAAACACAATGTGTGGCAACCCCTTATAAGTAAATCATCCATTACCCACTACCAAAAGTAATTATCTTCAATTCAGAATTCTAATCAGAAATCAGAATTCTCTTAAATAACAAAAAAAGAACCCTAAAGAATATTCTACTACATTGCACAAAAAACCTCAATCTCTCCCATTAGACCATAACACTGTATTATCACTAACTCGTTCAATTTAACGCCCCCAGTGCTCTTTTCTCAAAATCCTATCGTCTATCGCCTAGCAAGGAGAGGTTTTCAAGTGTCCGCCTTCGATTGCTTTGGTTTTCGGATATATTCTTGAATTTAGAGGACCAAAAAATAAGAAATAAGTACGTGTTTTTTCATTTTGCCCCGTTTGCATATTTAAGGGCTGAAACCACCCCTCAAAATTCATAAGAAAAGGTACAATAGTCCCTATTGTTAGTTTAAAGAATATTATAACATTCTGTTGAATAATATTTCATATAAATACTCGGAGTTCTGCATTAACTAAATAAAAAGTTATTTAAACAAAGTTAACCTGGGTTTCGCATGACAAATAATTTTTTTAACGTTCATTCGTTATCCGAAATTTGTATTTAAATGAAAACTTTGCATACCTCTGTAAATACTTTATATACACAATGTTATAACATTTCTAAAATTAACTATAGGAACTCTCATACCCGTTAAAGTAAAAAATCACCAAAATAATGAAACACGTATTTCTTATTTTTCGGTCCCCTAAAACATATCTGCAAACCAAAACAACCGGAGGCGGGCGCCTGAAAACATCCCCTTGTAAGCCTATCGCCTGAAATATAGATGGCGGCGAGGAATCCAGCAGCCCGGTGAAGGCACTGCTCCCCGGCATCGACGCGACGTCCAAGAGGGACGCGTCCCGGCGTCGATTCGATACACCGATCACAACGCGAATTCATTTCCACGCCGCTCTATCGAAAACCGATATCCCCGTCTCTTTATCCTGTCGATGCGACTTCTTTACCGCTGCAATCGGCTGCGCCGCGGCGTATTCGGTCGCGCGAAATTTATGGACGGTATCTGATTCGGCTGGCAGCGATTCCGGCATGTTTCTCGTGCCACGTCAAAGGGAAAGCAGATATTCCCCCCCGACGGGACTAAACGCCGCCGGCGCCGAGAATCGTGGGGGTTTAAGTTTTCCAGAACAAAGGCGATATCGATCGGTAGAAGCGATCGCGGAGAATTATTCTGCGGTTAAGTCCCTTGTCGTTTCGAATTCCTCGGCAAGTCCGCGGCAGGGGACCAATGAAGTGTGCCCTGGATTATTCGCCGGCGGCCCTATCGCTCGTTAATCTCGATTTCCTGGGGAGGATAGTCGTAAATAGAAGAGAACGCCCTTTTATCGCGTGATAGACCTCGATGCCGATCGCAGGGATCCAATGTCGGCCGATTTGCATGCATTCCATGCGGATGCATGGCTAATCTTGCGTCGTTTGCGGGGATATCTGAGGGGAAACGTTTATTAGCGATGGAAGATGAAGGGAAGTTGCTTTCCCTTCTTATCAGGGACAGTCTGAAATGTCGATCGCTGATTTCGGCGAAACTTTAGTATGATATAGTCCCCGTGAAAATATTTCATGTATTTGTTTTGATAAAAGTTATCCAAAGAGGCAAGATTTTTATTTAAATAAATTTCGAATAACGAATAACAGTTAAGAAATTTATTCGTCGTGTGTCGAATGAAGTATACTGTTCGCACGTATCCACGATGAGACTCGACCTATGAGTGTCGAGTCAACGGGGGTTGTAAAGCTCCGCTACGATTTTCACCGACACCGGATTTACGCGGATACCCTACTCGTTTTACTGAAGTAGGGCTAGTAAGTTGAATGCAGAATGTAAGGAGAACAGTGAGCTGGTATATATTTAATAGCAATAAACAGGTATAACAGACTAAAACGAGGAATTGTGAATAACGTGTGTGTAATTATTAGCGACTAATTCAAATTGCATTCCAAATGTAATCAGAAAATTCCGCTTCCAAATCACTGTACTTACAATACAAAAGAAACTTCTCCAAGAACACTTGCATTAATTAATTAAGAAAGAATATTCACAAATCCTTCGTATCGACTCTCTCCACGAACTCCAAGTCCATTCCTCAGGACACTTGAATTTCAACCAGAAGAAAGCTCAGAGTGCTTTACATAGAACAACGACTTCTACGTCAGGGAAAGCATTCTTACGTTTTCTTTCGAGGACACGCGTTACACCAGCCATCTCCGAATTCCACGCGTTCTCCAAGAGTTCAAGGGTCACTGGCAGAGAATGCAATCGTTGCAAAATAACCGGAGACTCTTTGAGGGCTAGATTATGGGAATACTTTTACAAAGAGACTTTTTCCCGCATTTTTTTATGCAAATGCCCCACTGTGCGTCGTCCACCCTCACATTATTCTGCCAGCTACATGGAAAGCGTGCATGGCTCTCGTCTCTGTCTGAGGGACGTCGTTTGCGTCACACTCCGTGCAAAAGATGTCCGAATGGTTCACGTTTCGCGTTCGATTCACGTAAATCGAAGGCCAACCTGCCATTGCCATTTCCTCCATCACTTGTCCCACCGCCGTTCCTTTGAATCGATAGAAGCTCCGGTCTGTGAATATTTTCGACTCCATTCAGAGAAACGTTAGCTGGTTTGAGTTAGATTTGGATTTATTCAATCTTTAAAGTGATTTATTTGCACCGATTTGTAGCTCATTTATTTGTTATTGTTTAGGCTGTTCTCCTGATTACTAGCTTAAATCAATTTTGCACTCTTATTTTATTATTATTTTGGACGCAAGTGAAGTTACTTGTGTTACTTGTTAATATGGCTGATTTAAAAGAAATGAGGATTTTGGATGATGACGATATTAGTACGTAATTATGGAAATTGTGCGAGTGGAATTATGTTATGGGTCAGAATGGACCCAGTGCTTGTCGTCTAAGGGTTTAATTTCATTAGAATAAGAACATTTGTAGTTCGTGGTGATGAAATTACTCTGATATATATTTCCTATTTATATTTCCTATATATTTCCTATTAATAATTGAGTACCTATTGAGAATGTTTGGTCAACTGAAGGGTTAATTGTGTATATGTGTCTCTTTATTTATGGTGTAATGAAGTCGACGTTGGCATTATTACTTACCATCCATGGGGTTTCCTCTGTTCTTCATTTTTAAATCAAGTGGCACGAGTACAATGGAATATATATCTGCATAATCTGGGAAACGTTCCTCTGGTTCGTCTAGAATGCTGAATACTGGCCGAAGAATGCTTTTATGTGTACGTATGCACTTCTGTATGCATATCTCTATCATAAAGATTCCCAGCCAGAGCACTGGACATTCTTCCCCCTTTCACAAAATTATTCCAACCCAAGGTGGAATAGTTCCCATTTATCAGAGTATTTCGTTCTTGTCAAATTGCAGTCCACCACGTGTACCATTGTTTATATTTTTAAACTGGTTATAGGAATATAGGCAATTACACCGAAGCAAATAGAAATTACGTTTCTCATGAAATTAAAATCATGCTTATTCTATCATAACTTCTGTGCAAAGTAGATTTAGAGTTCAAGTAGTAGAGATCGTTTATAGTCAGCCCTCAGTCTCAAGAGGCCCTTCGCTGTTTTACGTTGATGTGGTCTATCAATTTACATCATCGCACTCAATTTTACACGAAGTTAAATGTAATAGAGTGGGTTATTTGCATGTAATCACAGTATTATAAAACTAATTACAACTTTCACAGCGTAAATGGCCGCGAGAAAATGCAGTGTGCAGAATTTTTATGAGATTTAGTACCTCGATTATTGCAAATGAATTTTATGAGAATAACGTGGGAAGGAATGACAATGTGAAGTAACAAATTACAACGTAAAAATTCAAAAAATTTAACATTTAGTACTGGCGACGAAGCAAAGACAAATTGTTATAAAGTGAAATTTCCCAATTTCTGTTCATTTAAGAGGTTACTCGTCATAAAGAAGGTGTAGAAAATTTGTTTGTGATCAAAAGTTGCAGAGTAATTGATTAATTCTTTAATAATAAATCAACTAATTTGAAAACTATTTAAGAAAGATATTTCAAGATGTTTAATTATTAGTAATTTGTAATTAAATATAATGCTGCAAATGTCCATATTTTTTCTCACGAAAAATAGCTCAAGTACGTATTTCTACTCACTATTTGTACCAATTTCTACTCACATAATATGTTGCCTTTTCACGTCAAAACAAGTTACATCCTTTATGGAGAGGTTTTATGACACAACAGCAACGCATAAAATACTGATAAACAAAAAATAAAATGCCTTCGAATAGAAATAAAGGTTAGAGCGTAAATTGAATTGTGATTCACTTGACCCTAAACCTGCTCACCTGTTTTCTACTTAAAAAAATAAAAAATAGTAAACAAATCTAAATCCAGAGCACAATACGGTATCTGTTTATGTTATTAAATAACAACTTCTACTGCAAAAACTATTTTCTGCCCAATTATTGAATACCAATAGCGACGCTGTTTCTTAGCACAACCAGCTAGAACATGATAAAAAATCATGAGTCCATCGTTTTAAAAGTTTTCCGTTGCTTATGCTGCACTTTGATTAGCCCCAACCTCGTGCAACACTCGCGTAAATGTTAAATTAATTTTGAATTATTTTGTTGCAACTATAGTACAAACGTAATACTTATAATAATAAGAAAAATGCCAAATGAGCAGAAATGGGGACATGAGCAGAAATGGGGACATTTACTTTACGTGATGAGTAAAACTGGGTGAAACTTTAAATGGTTGCCATTATTCCATAATTCGATTAAAATGTCGCTAATGAAAATTCTCGATCAATGATGGGGGAAGGGTGACTCATATCAGAAGTAGTTAGCACGAAAATTGCATGGTCCTGAACAATCCAGAAGTTCTGGATATTCACTGGGGAGCAATAATGGCCACGGGGTCCCAGTTAATAAATTAAATTTAAACCAAGCCACTTTCACTACGTTACAAGCTGACCTCCTTAAACGACATCCACTTAGCAGAAATTCAATTAAGCACTTAATTTCGACGCAAAACGTGCTGTTGCCCGGTGGAAAGAAGACTCCTGGCAGGCGGTCTCGGGCGATGCTGTCCGCCGCTGTGACGATTGGTCGAGTCACCTATTTGGGCACACTTTTAAAGACGGGGCACACGTATTTTGGTTATTGGCTGCAGTAGCCACATACATTGTCGCACCGCGCGACGAAGAGGGCGAACGAAACAACATCAAACGCCAAAGCAATAGCGTAGGCATCTCAGACGGTTAACCATTAATATATAATAACATAAAAATTTCCTTATTTTTCACAATATGTTCAAGAAAGTATTTATGATTGGTTTGGTATCAGGATAATACTTTCCTGAACATATTGTGAAAAATAAGGAAATTTTTATGTTCTTATATATTAATGGTTAACCGTTTGAAATGTTTACGCTGTTGATTTGGCGTTCGCCGGTCAAATTGCTCTATCCCACTCGATCTCGATGTGTTTCGTTCGCTCTCTTCGTCGCGTAGTGCGACAATGTATATGGCTACTTCAGCCAATAACCAAAATACGTGTGCCCCGTCTTTAGAAGTATGCCCAAAAAGGTGACTCGACCAATCGTCTCAGCGGCGGACTGCATCGCCCGAGACCGCCTGCCAGGAGTCTTCTTTCCGCAGGGTAACAGTATCTATACTGTCCTTAGAGAAGCGGCCATTTATTTTATAATTAAGTGGCCAAAAATATTTGAAGATAATAATATCTATAGGATTATTAGAAGCTCGTATTTCTTCTTGCCATTTTGAAATACTTTAAACAAATAGCAAAGAATATTTAGCTTCCGTTATTAAGAACAAATAGACCGACATCCGACACAAAGGTAATTTAGTCTGGGGGGGATGAAGGGTTAAGGAACGCCGCTCGAGGGCTTCAGCAATCTCTGAGAGGCAAAGGAAGAGGAATAGTTCAATTGTTGGCGATCAACTATTAATTGCCGATTGAACTTCTGTGGTTGCTGTTGCTGACTGCTAATGATTGTTTGACCACAGCGCCTGTAATCCCCTTTCATGTTCTATACAAAGGGGCGTTGCTGCCAAAGATGTTGGCAACACTAGCCACAACTACGTGGAATTCTCTGCAAGTTCAGTGCGTGGCGACGAAGAAAGCACTTGGAATTTCAGACGCTTTTATAAGCCTGAAATTACTTCGAAAAGCAGAGCTCCCTTTAAATTTGAAATCTCTATGTCAATACATACTTTGAATTGGTTATATCAGTGTTTTCCTAGCTTTTTTGGGCCGCGAGGTCTTTTTATAATATTCAAAGAATCTGCGACTCGCTTCCATATAAGGTAAGGTAAATTTAATAAGGTAAAGAAAACACATTAACCCTTCGTTGACACACCTCTTTTTTCGATCAACTTTGATATACTGGGTGGCTCACGTAAGAGCAATTTTGGAACGACTGCCATTCTCATCTGAAGAATCCAACCGTTATGAAAAAATCATGGGTCAATTTTAAGGTCTCTAGAATGTATTCCAATAGTTTTATTTATTCAAATTTCATCACAGTTTATGGAAAAATAATTCTAGATTATCATAAGTTGAGAAAGAACGAGAAAATCTTCAAAAAATTGTAACTTTTACAAGTTTCAATATTAGAAGCTGAAAATCTACAGAGTTGTTGTTCTGATATAATATTTTGAGAGAAAAAATAGTTCATAAGTCGACTTTGGAAAAAAGGTGCTTATTTTCCATATAGAATGTAGGATATTTCGGGAATTGAAAAAACAGAGATATTCCATGAATATCCACGATATGAATTTTACGTATTGGAAAAGATACAAAGTGTCAAGATCAGCTTATGGGTGGCTCACACTCGGGGTGTCAACGAAGGGTTAAAAATAAGTATTTCAGAATATAATTCCAACATAATAATATTAAAAATAAACTTAAAAACCGTGGTGACTCCTCAGAAAACACTTCGGGACCCACTGGTTTGGAATCACTGGGGTATATAAATCACTTCTGAATCTTCAAATTTCATTTCGCTATATTAAGGGGTCTTTCCAGTGTGACGCCTTGATAACGTACCGCTGTTTGCAACTTTTTTTTGTCATAAAAATATTGTGTTTACTAAAGTGACGTTTTGCCTATCTATTAATACGTGTTTTGAGAATACAAAATTATTTTTTTCACATTTTTGTAATGCTTGCTTGTGCCAAAATATGTGGGTGTAGTATGCGCTGTAAAAAAAGGCGCCTCGACTGCGGACTCGATTTTCGAGGAACCGTGTGTCTGAAACAAAAAAACCAAAAAAATTTGTAATCAGTATGACTGTCGCTATGGCAGGAACTAGGATCACACATTTTCGTTGTTTTTTTCTCACCTTTTGCGTCGCAGAACGATTAAAAAATTTAGCTAATTTCGATCTTGAGCTCAACTTTGGACGTTCGCCATTTTGTTAATTCTTCATCAATGTAATTAATCTTCGCTCCTGCCATAGCGACAGTCATACTGATTACAAATCTTTTTGGTATTTTTGTTTCAGACACACGGTTCCTCGAAAATCGAGTCCGCAGTCGAGGCGTCTTTTTTTTTACAGCCCATACTACACCCCCCTATTTTGGCGCAAGCAAGCATTACAAAAGTGTGAAAAAAATATTTTTGTACTCCCAAAACACATATTATCAGATAGGCAAAACCTCATTTTAGTAAACACATTCTTTTTGTAACAAAAAAAAAGTTCCAAACAGCGGCATTTTATCAGGGCATCACAGTGGAAAGACCCCCTAAAACTATGAGTGAAAATTTTGGAATTATCAGTTTCCCTTCCCGTAATCTCCAAAATTGAAAAATCATCATCCATTATACAACAGAAAAAGGAGATAGTACCAGGATTCCCAATCACCTAAATTACTATCCAACTCCTTTCCAGTACTTCACCTATCAAAGCACCCAAACCCCAGTTCCTCAAATACTCCAGCATTTTCCACTTACAAGAGCAGAGCCCACAACCAAACACCTGCACAAACAATCTCCCTTCCCATAATCCAAAAACCATTTCGTTCAATTACCGAAGAATCCAAGGACACGCGACTCCCGTCATCCCCCGCGATCCCACTGAACCCGCAATAAATAACGCCGCGAAGGATGACGCACGTACGAGCACCCCCCAAGGGGTTACACGCAAATTTCTATCCATTCCACCACTCATTGTCTCTCTCCAATTTTTCATCCCCTTCGACTCACCCCCACACGCCAGTGCGCAGCCAGTCGCTAATGGAGTTCCTGGTACAATGGGTGCATTGTACAGGCTCCCTGCCAACTCTCCAACCTGTCGAGCCTGGCTCCTCTCACCTTCCCTCGCCCGAACTCGCGATATCTCGTTCTTCGACCCTCCCCGCGGGTCTGTTGCTCGTCGAGGAGCGCCTCGAGACTGCAGGACGCGCCACCCCCTCGTTCCGACGTAAATACAATATCGAGCAGATAGTTCCGCTGGCTCGATCGACAGCCATGCCATCCTGGGCCCGATATCTCGAGCTGCTGTGTCTATCGAGAGATAAATCGCGGATTGCGGTGTGTTTCAGATAAAAGGCACGCTGGAACGTTGAATGCAGGGCGTCGCTCGTGGCCTCGCTTAATTCAATTTAAATGGACGCCCCCTCTACCTCTGGTTTTTATTATTACGCCCGAGCGTTATTTTTATTATAACACCGTCACGCAAATTGGATTCCAAGTGTTTTTAATGAACCACACAGCGAGCAGGGGGAGCTCGTTTGCAAATGGCCCGAGTGGTGGATAATGGCGGGTGACTGGGTAGTTTGAACCGAGAAATTGGTGGGTTCAAATGTCCCTGGGTTTTTGCAAGTCTTTTGTTTCTGGGGGTGTAAAATGGCTGCTGGGATTATTGTAGGTTTTTAGAATAATTTTGGGGGTGGCGAAGGTTGGAGAATTGAAGAATGGTGTTTCAAGGTTATGGAAGAAGAATATTGGATGAAATTGAAAGTTTTGACAGGCGCCTTTAAAGTAATTTTGCAAGTTCTTAATTACCTTTTCTTTGAATAGAATGAAGATTTAGTAGTGTCAGAGAACTTATTCACTATTAGTAAAAATTCTAGAGATTTACCAGTTCTTTTCTGAAGTAGTAGGCTACTTTAAAATTAGTGGAGATAACGTTACGGAGATTAATTTTGAGGGTGGTGAAGGTTGGAGAATTGAAACAAGGTGTTTCATGGTTATGGAAGAAGAATATTGGATGAAATTGAAAGTTTTGACAGGCGCCTTTAAAGCACTTTTCAAAGTAATTTTGCAAGTTCTTAATTACCTTTTCTTTGAATAAAATGAGGATTTAGTGGTGTCAGAGAACCCATTCACTATTAGTAAAAATTCTAGAGATTTACCAGTTCTTTTCTAAAGTAGTAGGCTACTTTAAAACTAGTGGAGATTACGTAGAATTCGTATTTAGGGAAATGTTAATGAGGATTTCAAATCAAAGAACTCTACACCGAGGTAACTCTGAAACTCGTAACCAGAGGAGAAACTAAAATTTTCAGTATGTGGAAAATAAACTTCATAAACTCCCGCCACTATACACTATCCAAAATTTAATACTCTTCTTTTTTATAGTGGATCTCTCAATCTGTTTAACAACATTATATACTCATAAAATGTCCGTTCATAAATTTTATAACATTACAAATTTTACAACAAATATTCGTTCACCGACACAGGTTGGCCCTTAATTTTTCAGAACTGTGCCCGTTTCTTCCTCTTATTACAATTTGATAGCTTCCCCTAAGCTCTAACATCTCAATTTTAATTTATGATCGTTTTTTCCATGGACTATTCATTTACCATTACGAAGCAAATGAGTATCCATTATACAATAAACACTGACCACTCGTAGGAAGTCCATGTATTTCTTTCTTTAATTTACTTAATAAAAAGCCCCAATGGTTCATGAATATTCGGCCACGTTGAATGATGCACGTCACGAGACACTCTCGTCTGCTTCGATTTTCGTATCCTCGAGAAACAGCATTGGTTGCCGTCCATTTTACCCATGACTGCTTACTTGATGGCCGGACATTCAGAAAACGCCGGTGATCCATGCACGGTCCACAGTTTATTAGGACGATGGAAGGCCGTGACGCGTCCTTCACGCTTATTTTCATCGATGGAGAATCAATCTTGAAATAGACGCGGGGAATGGTGACGATGATCGTCCACTAATTAAGTATGCACGATTACGACATTTTCCAGTCGATAGGGGATGCGAGTTTGGAGGGTCGTGCGTGCATCTCATTGGTAGATCGTCAGACGATGAAAAAGTGTTTATGATTTTATTAAACTAAATTGATTAGCATGTCGACCGTATATATGAAATAATTCAAAATTAAAGTGGTTTCAGCGCACTGGTTCGGTCAATTCGAATTGACCGAACCAGTGCGCTGAAACCACTTTAATTTTGAATGATTTTATTAAACGTTTCAATAAAATTCAACAACTCTGCGGTTTGATAAATATAATTGGTTTCTGTGTCGTTACAGGTGAAAGGGACTCGATTAATATTTTGTAATTTAATTGCAATTTAGCGGAGTGCAATTTCCGAGGTAGGATGAATCGATGTAAATTCAGCGAATATGATGTACATTTAGAGGACAGTTTTATGATATTGGCTCTTGGGAAATGTAATTTGGTTTGTTATTCGTGGCTGATGTTTTTAATGAATTTTTGAACGAAGGTAGTTGATTGGTGGAGGGATAAAATTGTTATTTTCTACGTTATTAGATTATGGAATTTTTACTGCAGTAGTAAGAGAGATTCTTTTAATATTTAATAGACAGAAATTTCATATAAATTCTGCAGAAAACATTGTTTCCAAATTCTTGAAGGAAATAATGGAGGTGTAAAACTTTTACTGTTTTAAGCTTGTTTAATCTCTGATGGAATGCCACGAGATACATTTCGTCCTGATGAAAGTATGCAGGACATGCCAGAGAAATTAATTTGAATTTTTTAAATGCCTACGTATGATTTCAACCCTTTAGCTACTGGTATATATTCACAAATGTGTCTGTCTGAACGGAAAACAAAAAAAAGAAGAGTTGTACAAATGCTGATATATTCAATTCTTATCTATATGTGATGATAAAAGTCAATAAGCGACTCCCGTTCCCGGCATAATTCATCAAATCGCTTATTGACGACGGCCGTATCTCACGAAAGTTTCGTACTGTCGTCTATTGACAACAGCCGTAGTTAAAGGGTTAAAAAGGGAATATTATTAGCCCATGCCTTCAGAAGTAAAGTGACTGTACGTAGTTGGAAAAGTAACAGGTAAACCGCTGTGAAATTCAATTGCTTCCAAACTCAGAAGGGCAAGTAGATAACCTCTATACATGGTCAGACATGCATTAACTATGCACGTGTTTAAACTTTACCTTGAAATTCATTTGCACGGACGGCGCTAGCAAGCAGAGGATTTTAATACAAAATTACTACAAATAGTGGTAATTTTTAAATGATTTTACTTAGCTTTGATCCTGTGTTTGTTAGTTTGTATCATGTTTGGTTCAAATCTGGAAACTCAATATTAACCGACTTCCAACTATTCAATAAACTTGAAAATTTGCAGGCATGCGCAGTTTGGATGACAATACAAAATTATGAAAAAAAGTAAAAAATATATAAAAAAAAGTGTATAAAATAAACAATATTTTAAATTTTAAGTTAATCGATTTTAAAATGTACTAAAAACTAAAAAATAGTTATTTCTTGTACTACAATTATGATGGTCATTTCTTACTTTAAAGAAAGTCGTGGGACCCGATATTTCATAACAGGATACGATTCACTTTAATACAGAATCAAGCCTCGAAATGAGCGATGAATGAAAATCGATGAAATATCCTGCCCCACAATTTTCATTAAAGTCACATATCACCATCGCAATTACAGTAGGAGAAAAGAATTCATTTTTAGCTTTCAGTGCATTTTAAAATCGATTTAAAATGATTTAACTTAAATTTTTATGTTATATATTTTTTTCAAAATAATACATTTTAATCCAAAATATAATACTACAAATAGTGGAAATTTTTCACAATAATGGCAAACTTTTTGCCATTCACTCGCTACTCTACCACTACAACTTCAACTACATCTATTTACGTTACTCTGTAAAACGATGAAAGAAGAATAACCATAGTCATTCAAACACACATGCAACCACTATACAACTACAATCTATAAAATATACTTTCCTAGAATCCTAATTCCTCATAGCAAGCATCTTCCTAAATTACAAAAAAAACCCAGAGAATTTCATACCCTCCAACCCCTGTTATTGCCAACACACTCACAAAGAAAGATCCCGATCCTGGAAATTCAAAAAATTCTGGGACTTTGTGAATATGTAGCGGATTTCTTCCTGATTACAACGCATAATTTGTTTGCTGCCTAAATTCACTCTAAGGGGGTGAAATTGAGCCCTTAGATTCAGGATATTTTCCGATTTTATGTTATAACTCGCGAACTATAAAAACTGTAAGTTACCAAATGATAGTCCTAATTAAAAGAAGTAACTTTTGTCTTAAAACTTTTTTTCTATCTCTTACAGATTGAGAGTTACAAAATAAATTCGGAAAATAGCCGAATTTTCAGGGATTAATTTCGCTCCCTTTGAGTGAATTTGGGCAGCAAACAAAAATTGCGTTGTAATCAGGAGGAAGTCCCATATACATCCACAAAGTTTCAGAATTTTTTGAATTTTCAGGTTCGGAATCTTCCCTTGTCAGTCAGACTTCCCTTGCCCGCCTCCAATTCGACCCCACCGCTCCCTAGCACCCCTTAAATTAATTTAAACCCAAATTAACCCCATCAGACATCTCCCTGAATCTAAAAAAAAAACCCTAAAAAAATTCAAACCACCTACAGTGTGACACCACATTCCGACCGCCCTTATCTGCCTTGAACTTGATCCCCTCGCTTTTAAGCACCCCTAAATTAATCAGAGCCTAAATTACCCCCAACAAACATCTCCTTGAATCTCAAACAAACCTACAAAAAAACCGTAAAAAAATTGCAACCCCCACGTTGGTGATACCAACACATTGAGGACTCCCTTGGCCGCCTTGAACTCTACTCCGTCGCAGCAAGGCACCCCTCTGAAGCCCGATCTCGTCGGCCGCGGGGGATGAGTCCAAGGAGCACCGGGGGTGGTACGCGCAGGTCCCGTGAATTTTCAGCCAGCCAGACACGCCATGAGAACACCTCGTCTGGGGTGAAACACGGCGTGTTATGGGCGATGGTGGTAGCATCGAGTTGACCCAGTTCCACCGTGCCGCTGGCCCAGTTCCAGCTTTATCCCTCGTCGATCCGCTTTGGCCCGTCTACGTGTGCACGCTACAGGCATCCCCTGTTGCTCGGCGCCGCTGGTCACCCAGCCAACTCGGCTGTTCGCTGGTGATGGTGGTGGTGGTGGTTGTTGGTGTGGGTAAGGGGTGACGCGCGCCCTACTGTACACAACCAGCCAACAGGTAGCTGCGCTGCTTCCCTGGCCCGTATAAATAGACACAGCCGGGATCATCCCTGGACCGACGCGGTTTCCAACCCCCAACCACCCCCTCCACTATCCAGCTTCATTGCTTTCTCGTCCATATCTATTTCCCCGCGCTCCTTCTCTCCCTCCTTCCTCCATCGAGCGTTCTGCGCCCTCCACCGCCCCCTTCCGCCCTCTTCTACCCTCGTGGTTCTTCGGTTTTGTGTTTGGTTCTGCCTCTTCGTTTTTGGGGACGGGTGGCTGGCCTGCGCGCTGTTCCCCTTCTTTAATTGCGGCGCCAGGGAAATGTCGGCTCGATTGGCAGACCTGTTCGCTGGGTTAGTGGAAATGGGAGGTTTAGTAGGATGCAGGAAGGGTTGATTCTTTTGGATTATAAGTGGACGATTTGGGGCCTTCTAATTGCTGGATAAGAGGTCCTTGAAAAATGTATTAAGTGTAGTTTGAAAGAGGCTTCGTGAGATTCTTTGGGGTGAAGTATTTGTACACTGGATTTAGAGTTAATTATCAAATCTACAGTTATTCTTCTATGCATCTCTATTTACAGTTTACTTTCTTCCTCATTAATTTCTTTACTCACTGCGAGCACACCAGATCATGAGGCTTTTCTAGGGTAAACGCACCAGTTAATGAACACTTAAGGCTAGTGAATGAACACTATTATAAAATTATGGTTGCAGCACGATTGATTCCACGTGTTGCAAAAATTGTTTGGATATGAAGCAAGAAATGAAAAGAAGCCTCTAATTAATTAGTTGCTTACTTTAATAACTTATGTTAGTCATTTTAATAAAAAATGTCCATTCACTGGTACGTGTTTATTTACGGGTACATCCACCCTACCCTCCTTTCAGCCTACGAACGCGAACATCGACGAAACTATCGTTTCCCTTTGCACAGCCACGTTTTCTTTCTCTCCATTTCATAGGCTCCTCTATTTTTATCCTGTCACTCTGTGTTTTCCTTGCGAGGCCCCGATCCAGTGATGGTTTTAAATGGCGTTATAATGGGAATCCGTGGATCGTTACACTTCACGGTCATCGACGTGACGCTCGACGTTATATTACTGGCCTATCGATGGTTAAATGGCCGCTTCGTCGTGCGTCCATCCATAAACAGACCCTCCGTGAAATTAGTTATCGTAATCTGATTTGAAGCGGTAAATCGTCTCGTCCGTGGCCCTCGTTGGCGCTGATACTTTAATGGCCACCTCTTGCACTGTCTGCTCTGTTCGCGGGTAATTTTGGTATCCAAATACAAGAATTAAATTTCGTTTCTTTGCAGGTAGAAATTTATTAGAGGAGAAATTTTAAAATAACGTTCTTCGTTATATTCTACTAGTCTGATGTTAACTAAAGAGTGAACACCTCGTTACTTATGTAATCAGCTGAGTAGAAAATTATGGAAATATTAAATAAATTTCGACTAAGATTTTGAGAAATTTTTGCAAAGCACTTCTTTTGTTATTATTACGTTGAAAATTGTTCCATTTAGCGAAACTGAATACTGATGTTCTTTGCTAAATCAGTTTCTAGATTTGTAGTTCTCTGGGAAATAGCAATAAGACTGTCGAAAGGCACGTGTACAGCAAGGCAAACACGCGAAAACGCTGTCTAATGAAACGGGCAACGTCTCATGGAGATTAAAGGGAATTTCTTTCCAGTGATTAGTGCTCTGTTCAAGGATTAGCTTGTTGGTGTTTTCCCACCCCCTTCTCAGGAAGTGTTTGCTGCACGGCGTGGCAGAGTGTTTCGCGCGGGGCTTAGAACTTAATTCAGCGTGACAACAGCCGTTCGCAAACGGAAAGCTGCGATATTTCACACGTCTTCAACTACAAGAATTTTCAAGGGAGCGTGAAATCTGTACAGCGTCTTTTTGAAACAGTCAGATTCTTTTGGTTTCAAGTCTACATTTAAGGGGGGAGCCCTATTTAGAACGCTAGGAATAAGGTGATACTTGGGATTTTATTTCTAAGAATCTGTTAAGCGGATCTTTTCCAAACTTTCATGGTATTTTAGTTCACATTCAAACAATCAAAATTAATTTTTTCATTACAAAGTGTTCGGTAGAAATAGAATTTTTTTCATTACAAAGTGTTCGGTACAATATTTAAAAAAAAAATTAACCCCGAGCTGGTGAAAAAATGACCCAGTCATCAATAAATATAACCCATAACCACAAATCCAAACGACTTGAAATCAGCCACTCGCGTTCTTTACGAAAACGACAAAAAGCCGCTGCGTTCGGGTCGCTAGCCGCATCGCGATTTGAAATTAAATAAAAGATATTTCTAAAGAAGTCTGAGCTGCGAAATGTAAATCCATAAACACTAAAAACTAGAAAATAAAAAATTTGTGTAAACGATTTTATTAAAAATGCACTAAAAACTAAAAAATAATTCTTTTCTTGTACTGCAATGTCGATGGTGTTTTTGTCACTTTAAATAAAATCGCGGAGCAGCGTGCCTCACAACAAATTCATTTCGACGCTTGATGCTGTATTAAATTGATTCATATTCTGTTCTGAAAAACCCTGCCTCACGATTTTGTTTAAAGTGAAAAACACCATCGAAATTGCAATACAAGAAAATAATTATTTTTAGTTTTTAGTGCATTTCTAATAAAATCGTTTACATAAAACTTTTTTTTATATATTTTTTGTATCAGAGAAGAATTGGGGCCTCCAACATAATCGTAAATTTGCAACTCCGGTGGCGAGACCCCACGAATGTGTTCATATATCTCCATTTCAACCCACCACTTTGTAACGAAAAAGTTAATTTTCATTGTTTGAATGTGAACTAAAATACAGTTCCTTAGAAAAAAATTCCCCAAAATCACCTTATTCTTAACGTCCTAAATAGGGCTCCCCCTTAATTTCCTCATATTTTAGATATCAAATTTACATTCTCCACAAATTATTACGCTTCACAAAAATTTAGAAGCATCCACTACCACAATTTACAAACCTTCAAAGGTCCCCCATCATCGTTTCAGTCTCAATATTACAAATTCGACCACTAATTAGCCGAAAGTGAAAGAAATTATTTACACAAATTCCATTAACGTCTTTCTCTGCCAAATGAATTCCTCAAGTTTCCCCTCCTTGTAACCACGTATCCAGAATCATTCCCTCCACCTTCACGCCTCCCAACGAATTCATTACCCGTCCCGCGTTTCCCGCACACAAGCGCACCGATTCGATACCCGAATCGTTCTGGAAACGCCGCGCGATAACAGTGACTTTCGAAGCTGGCTTATTTGACAGATGAATTGTTATCCGGCGCCATTGTTCACCGAAAATACACTTTATTTCCCCGCCTTTATCCACTCTCTACTGACTTTTATTTTGCATCCCGCGCCGTGGTTCGTTATCGTAGCCAGCGCTTTTCACGTCCCGGCGCCGGGAACGGGCGTGCCCGTTCATTTCGCGGCTATTTTTACGCCGAAGTTAGTCCATTTCCCGCGTGCATTGTTTCCGCCCGTAAGCTCGGCCGAGGAACGACCAAGGTCCCAGCCCTTCGCCGTAATGAGATCGGCCGGCCGAGGTGGCTGGAAAAGGGGATCTCTTTGTCGTAACGAGTTTTCTTTGCTGGGATACGCCCTCGGGGCGATATCGAATTTACTCTTCGCGTTACTCGTTGTTTGCGTTCAACTTCAAAGTGTTGCTTTCAACCTCACTTAACGGGTGTGCAATCCGAGTGGATTTTATTTCCTGGATCGCTGGGGGTTTGGAAACGTGAATGGTATTTTTAGGTAGACTTTCTTCTGCGATGCTTTGTGCTCTCTGATTCATTAATGGGTGGACATTCTAAGTTTTACAGGGTTATATTCAGGGCGCCCGGCAACAGATAGGAGAAAATGAAGTGGGTGGTTCTGTGTAACGAAATAGGACGAAAGTCAAGAGTAATGAAGATATTATTACTATTATTATTGCTATTTATTATTACGCCTTTATTACACTCGCATTGTGATTGTGGACATAATTGTGAAGAATATAATTTGGAAGTAGAAATAGAAGAGGAAGTAACAGACAATTATAAAAAGATACAGAAACAGAAAACTATAAAAAAAACACAGAAACGGAAAATCATAAAAGGTAACAGGAACAGAAAATCATGAAAAGAAATAAAAACAGAAAATCATAAAAAGAAACAGAAACGGAAAATCATAAAAAGGAACGGAAACAGAAAATCATAAAAAAACAGAAAACCATAATAATGCAAATGTGAAAAGGCATGGCAGTGTTTTTGAGCTTGTTCTAAAATTGCGGTGGAAGCTTCATTTTGTAGCTATTAATGTTTAAAAATTGGTGTCAGAAATGGTGCAACGTACCCCGTAGAAGTAATGATACATTTATAAGTAGATAATTAAAATTTTAGAGGGTTGTATACGGCGTGCTCTGCAACAGGTAGCAAAAATTGAAATGGGTGAATTTCCGTGACAAAATTACGGTGGGGGCTCTGTTTTTTAGTTAATAATGTTTAAAAATTCGAGTCAAAAACACCTGAAGCGTGTCAATTTGGCAAAGTATTTGAATTCAAGAATTTAGGGGTAGTGCTTACAAATTGTCCATTATCTTAATATTGTTTTCTAATTTCCACATTTTTTTTAACATCCACACTATTCAACTTCGTAAGTTTGCGAGTATTTCTAAATAACTTGCACAAATTTGAATGCTCTCCCTCTACTCACAAAATTAAATCCACAAGTCCAAAATTTCTATGGCTGCATCCTTAACTTTTCTGCAAAATCATCACCACAAATAAATATATAAAACAAAATTTTATGTTAAATGATTTGATTTTAAAAATGCACTAAAAACTAAAAAAACAATCCTTTTCTGGTACTACAATATATGTTGTATTACGATATGTGACTTTAAATAAAATCATACAAACTCTGCGATTATCTTTTTCCTTTACCATTGATTTGAACAATTTTACAGGATAATCACAGAGTTTGCATGATTTTACTTAAAGTTACATATCACCATCGAATTTGTAGTACAAGAAAACAGTTGTTTTTTAGTTTTTAGTACATTTTTAAAATAAAATCATTTAACATACATTTTGGTTTATATATTTTTTTTATTTTTCTAGTTTTTAGTGTTTGTGGATTTTTATACATTCTTTTATTTTTTTACCTTTTTTTAAATATTGTATTGTCATCCAAACTACGCACGCCTGCAAAGTTTAAAGACAATTGGAATGGTGGAAGTGGGTGGAAATTGAGTTGCCAGATTTGAACCATACATCAAACAAACAAACATACAGAGGATCGAAGCCAAGTAAAATCATTTTAAAAAACAAACAGTTTACTATTTCCCCTTATCATTTTCATTTCAATTTCCCTGTTCCCTCCCCCTGATGACGAATGTACGTACAAGAGGAACAGGAAAATCTAACGTCACCTCGCAACGCTTGGCGACAGAGAAGGTTATAAAACAGCTCGTTCAAGGAGCAGTGACCTCTTTTTCAATCTTGTCAGGAATAGACGTCGAAGCATGCGTCACTCGACCACAGCTTTCTCCCGTCGCACACCTTCCTCCAAAGAGGGAGAAAATAGAATGGAAGCAACGACCGAGCCAGAAACAATTACAATAAAAAAAGCAGAAAGGATAGTTCTCTCCTTTCTTGTCATAAATTTCTCACGCGAGCCGTGCGCATTCCGTTACCAAGCTATAGACACGTGGCGAACTCGAATGCAACCGATGCAAACGCCATTTCCCCCTCGGGTCTGATTCTCCGTCGGACATTCTGAAAATAAATTGCATCGATTTACAAAGAGGCGTTTGTTTTTCCCGGCTGCCCCTCTGCCCGTTTATATCGCGAAGCAAATAAACGTGTGTCCAATAACTTCGACTTACCAGGATACTGTTTCTTCATTGTAATCTGCAGGAAACAGCCCTTCACGATCCCTCGCTCTCTTTCACTTTTCTCCTCGTTATTGGCTTGCCAGTATCGGTGAAAATGAACGCCAGCCCTTCTCACTTTCCAATACGGCGCTTCTTCTTCTTCTGTGAATTTATTTTAACGCGGTGTCAATTAGAGTGTGCTAGCTGGAGGCAGAGGATTGCTTGAATGACGTTTGGGTCGATGAAATTGGAGGGATGTTGAAGCAATAGTTCTTCTAAGATTGGTGTTTAATTTGTGCTCTTTATGTAGGATTTGGATATTGCGAATTTAGATACAGGAATTATTTGGCAGTGACGTATAGGGGGAGTTCCCCTGGTGTCGGACGCTTAAGATTTTTCTCAACTAAGAAGAGAGAAATAATACAGTGGGTGGCCAAATTATTATACTCAAACAAAAAGGTTTCAGATTTTGTAATTTTAAGCGGCTGTATCTCTGCGAAAAATGATCGCAAAAAATATTTTAAAAAGACGTACTTTAACGCTTGAAGTTTCTAGTTTTTGAATCAAGGACTCAAATTTCATTTTTCATCCATTGCGATACTGTTTTATCGAGATGAAGCGCAGGAAACGAAGTTTCAGAATTTTTTGCCTAGTTTGAACGTATGCACGGGCCAAAAGAATTTTTTCCCCGGTAAATCCAATCAAGAGCGTTTATAGAGCAAACATTTGTCTTTAATTTCGTTTGTTTGGTTTTGTTGTATATGATCTTTATTGACCGAGTTATTCGCGATCAAAGCAAAAAAGGTACTTTTCGCTTTGAACACCTATAACTGGCGAACTCAAGATCGTAGACAAATTTTCATCAGTGTTTTGGAAAGCTATGAAAGTTTCCTTTCAGAACCATTAGTTGCCAATTTAAGATTTTCTTCTTTAATCGTATTAAATCCATTTTAAGATCATCCCAAAATTTGACGAAAGTGTTTTGAGTATAATAATTTGGCCACCCTCTGTATTAAATCAATCTCCTTAGCTGTGTACTCGCTCTAAAACGCGTCTGAATGCAATTGTTCTTTTTTCTATCACCTCTACGGTTTACGTGGAATAACGGCTCGGTAGCGTTTTAAATCTCACAGATATAGCTAATGACCGGTATTCAGGCCCGGATTAAAGGGGGGGGGGCGGGCTGCAGTCCCGGGCCCCACTTTCCGGGGGGTGGGGCCCATTCTAAGCGATTACCTCACTCTGTCTTCCTTGGAAATGTTGTAACAAATAAATTGTCCGAGTTCCACAACTTCTAATTTTTTAGTCAATCGACAAATGATTGATATTTTCCCGAACATATACATGGCGTATAGATTATTTGTAACTACACCAATCGCAAATTGTCAGGCGAAAAGATCATTTTCCGTACTAAAGAGAATAAAGAATATGTATAGAGCGACGATGTTAGATGATCGGTTATCATCCTTAGCACGTTTAACGATTGAATCTGAATTATTAAGATCTATCGATTGCGAAGACATGATACAAGAATTCGCAAAATTAAAGATAAGGAAAAACATTTTAACTAAAAGTCAATTGTACAATATCTTTTTTTACCCCCCTCCTATTCAACCACGGGGGGCCCTCGAAGGTTTGATAACTCCGGGCCCCAAAAATCTTAATCCGAGCCTGCCGGTATTAGAGACTGTCCGGAGTTTAGGGAACTCGTCCTACGTAAAATTGACTAATTTGAAGCAGATATATTCTATACAGGAAAAATAAATTTATGCAATTTGTAAAGAGATAAAAAAATATACAGTAGCAGACAAAAAGTTACCATTTTTAATCCACTCTACTTTTATCAACCCAAAACTGCAAGTGCCCAGAATTAAAACGAGTATAAAGCCCAGTTAAATTTGAATTTATTTAACGAACAAACAAAAGACGCGATAATACAACATTAAACAAAACAACATTTTTTTAAGCCGGCAAAAAGTTACCACTTTTGAAACGAAATAGAAAACGTGATATTTTGTGGTGGCACTTTTTGCTTTTAGGGCGGTCTAAAAAGTCACGAAAAGTGGAATAGTACATTGCGTGACAAAGGAGAGAAGAAAGCGATTTCGTCGAGCGTGAAGTTTGCTGCCCGAGCGCAGCGAGGGCAGCACTTCACGCAAGGCAAAACCGCTTTCTTCTTTCCCTTATTACGCACAATACTTTTTTCAACACCTGCATGAAAGGTGTGTTTTTGATAGTCTGCTGAGCGATTCGCAAAAAATATGCATGTTCGATTGCTTTTTTAATCTGTCGAAATTATTAAATACGTGTATGTATTTTCCAACAAAATAATCTAAAACAACTGCTTCCGATAATGATTTTAATTTGTGGTTATCTCGCCACTCCATAAATTTGTTGTACATTATCTCGTACCTTTCTTCTGATTTCGACGGTAACAAATTTTCCTCAATCGCTTTTGCAGCTTCAGCTACTTCCGGGCGTATGGTATCCCGTGTCGCTATCACTCTCATTATTACTCATTTCATCTTTTAATAAAAAGGGGTACCAGTTGTAATATCAAGATAAAACACACATGATCGATAACGATTGGTCGAACAATTGCATCTTCAAACCACAGGCTTACGCCAAACTCCAGTTTCCTTGGGAGCAAAGTAAAAAATTTGCGAATACGCATGCGCGCAAAGCCTTTTTCCCTTGGGAGGAAAGTAGAAAACGCGAATACGTCTGAAATTGGCCATTTTGCTCATGCTCAGCAGACGTAAAAAAACACCCATTTTCATGCAGGTGTTGAAAAAACCCCTTTGTCGGCCCCAACAATGAGCTGTCCCGTTCAATGCCATATAAAACTTTTGTTTGTTAGATAAATAAATACAACTTTAACTGGGCGTTATACAGCTTTAATTTCTCCATTAGAATATGTATATTAAACACATACTACAGTTCCAAGTTGATGCTGAAGAATACCAAAAATAAAACATATCGAAAAGTGGTAACTTTTTAACCGCTGTATAACTTGAGAATTTTTAATAACATTGCTATCTAATTTATACATCTTCCTGTAACTTCCTAGTGGTCTGAATAATTCTTACACGAAATCATTTTCGAGATAAGGCATCTATGTGAACCTACCAAGAGATACGTGTATACATAATTCTTTCTTAATCGTGTCTGACCATACACGATCTGTTTCCCTTGCCTTTGTACACTTTACGTTCTAACAGCATTCAAAATAAATTTCCTCGAAAGCGAACCATCGTGCGAAAACTATACATTATCCATGAATAAGGAGGCACCTTCCTTTCAATATTTCCACAAATTAAAACTCAACTACATACTCCACTTATTACTACCCTTTTCAAATTATCGTTCTGTTTGAAACCTCCCCCCCCCCCCCCCTCACATAATGTTTCAAACAACAAAACTTTCGACAGCGAAAGCCACGCTGAAGGGACACCCAGTGAACATTTTGGCCCTAAGGAAGAACCTTCTTCGCCAAGGGTGTCCATAAATTACCACACGGAGGGAGAATAAAATTGTAGAAAGTGATTCAAGTCACGTCAGCGAGTAACATTAAGCTGAGCAAGACACGGCAGGATCTTCCAAGAAACCTGGTACTTTCATACCTCAGACCCTGAAAACGTTCCTCTGGTCCCTCCTAGCGATTAGTCCCAGCGTGTTCCACCATTTCTCCGCGCAATAAACGGAGCACTATGGCGGGAACTGCTTTCAACCTTCTTCCTGAGTAGACGCGAGTCCTTGGTAAAGAGTTTCTCATTTAATTATTTAATGATACACTTCCAGGGGATATTTAACTCTCGCGGGCGCTGGTACGAATTGTTTTTTAGCAGAGGGTTTAACAATCACAGCAGTGGGCCACGCGACTTCAAGCTTACGCGGAAAATATGAATTCTTAACGTTTCTTGGCCCTTTCAGCTTTGAATACAAAGTTCTTGGCTTGGAGAGGTCTGTCGAGTCGCTAGCAAAAACAGGAAAGATTACGAGCCCTTTTGTTATTATCAGCGAGCTCTGCTGAACTTATGGGAAACAGAGAAGGAGTCTGGATAATCTTAAATTCTTCGTGGTAGATTACGTTCTCGAGGATATCTTGTCCAAATGGAAACACTAGTTTACTCGATCAGGGGAAATCGCTGGAAATCGCCGAGGACGAAGTTTCGTGACACAGATTCCGGATTGAGAAAGCGTTTTCGTTCTTCTCGGTGGCTTTATATCGTGGGGTATAATTTGAAATAACCATCAGCTTAGCATTTTTAGATTGTAGAATATAAAATGCAAAATGCTCCACGAATCTCTATACATTACGATAAAGCAGGGATTAAAATTTCCATGAAATCCAGCAGTGCCCATTAGCAAAGCACATTGAAACGTGCCCCAATTATTTTATCCACAGCTTTCACCTTCCCTCAACTCGTTTTCCATAATTCCTTCTGAGAAGCATCGTATGCTTTGTACTCCCGTAAATTCAGCCCAGAGGTCAGTGGAATTACGATGTTTTTGTAATTACTTTCTGTCCAGCTTTAATCAAAATCTTCATCTCGTTCGCCTCGTTCATCACGTTCGTATAAATTTCTCTGACGTATCTCCAATACACCAAGCTATTTCGATTATCCTCCACAATAGTGCCATTCCACTCGGCGATAAACATTTTTCCCTCCCTTTTATCCCCAGATCGCCGAAAGCTCGTCATAAGAGGACCATTTGAATGTCGCACACGAGAGCCGGCCATGATAATCCTCGCGTGCTCTCAAAGCGGCCATTTCCCTGATTGTACCGCGAAAATGTCACGAACTTCGCCCGGTTTGCAAAAAGAATCGCGCGAAATGACAAGCGTCGCTTTGTAGTGCGGAACGCTCTGTGCGCTCGGCGGAATTTTTACAGTTAATCTGCATGAAAATGGGACGGACTAGGGTAACCTCATTTAAAAGGTGACACCGAGAATCTCGTGTGTGCATTCTTGGAGGGAATTCGATCGGAGCGAAGAAATATATTATAATAACATTAAGTACAGTACAAAATTATTTCTCAAACACTCAGTTCCCAATTTAATGCCACACGTGAAGAAGAAAAAGTTTAGCAAGATAATAACCGATATAATAATTTATTAATTTCTCTATACATATGTCATTGATTAATTATTGCATCGGTCATTATGTTACTGAACTTTCTCTCCTTCGCGTGAAATTAAATTGGAAACTAAGTGCTTTAGAAATAATATTGTTTATGTTTAAGATGATTCAAAGTCAACTTGTGTGATTTTAAAGTTTCGGTTAGGTTGTTGGCATAAAATGATTGGAGAATTTTAATTTATTATTGTCTTCAATCATGATGGTGAAATCGTTCGTGAAATGGTGAGTTTACTTGGCCGAGTCCAATTATTTCAAACTGCCGCATTTAATTCCCCGCCGGTTTGCAAAACGGGAGGAGTGAAATTAATGGACCTCCATCAAGGAAAACGCGCAGCGTGACGAGATTTTTCCTCGAATTCAAAAGCAAAGGAATGATCATTGAGTGTGCTAGATTAAAGTGGCGAGTTTCAAACCAGATGTTGACACTGCACGTTGCCGAAGGAATAGAAGTAACCTAGCCTTGAAAAATCCATTCAGCTTCTTTTCAGTTTTGCCTTACAGGTCTCTGGAGGTTCCCCTTCCTTTTGTAGTAAACTTTTCTTCGGGATCACGAGTTTCCCTGTTCGCTTTGGCACAATCCTATCAAGCATATTCGACGTTCTCTTTCCATTTCAGATACACCAAGAGTTAGCTTCCCCCATAAAAACAATTGCCTCGAAACAATAACCTTCCACTAACCTTTATAACAATTTAAATTGCGTAGCCACTACCAACTTTTTTATTATCGAAAAAATTGTGTGGATTCCATGAGTTTTCATTCTCAATTTATGATAATTCCTTCAAGGGTATGCCGAGGCTTGCTGCCCCTTTGAATGCACTTTCTTTCGGTGTATTTTACTTCCTTCCCTGCCTGGCAGGGAAGTCCTTTGAATATCGAGAGTATGCACGGTAACGAATTTCAGGCGAATGCAATTATATTACATTTCACAATCCACAGAGGAAACTCGTTAATTCGCAAGCGTACAGTGAGCGTTTTCAACTGGTACTGATTCTTCAGCTGCAACTCAACGAAACCTCTGACATTTTCATTAAACAGTTAAAACATTTTATCCTCGAGTATTCGTTACTGCAGCCGTTCCAGTGTGACGGTACTACACGCGCCATCAGCCTGTGCGCCTCACAGTGTCGCGGCACGTGTACAAAAATTTGAGTTTTGAACTTTTGTATTCCATTTCATGGAATTGATAGTAAACGGTCCTCCGATATAAGAACATCATAAGTTATTAACATAAATAACGTATTTATGGTTAGTAATTACATTCAAAGTCGAATAACCAAACGCAAGCTGCTACATACTACGCTTAGGAAATATTTACCCACTGCATTTTTGTTGTATTAATAAGTCCTTTTCTTTCTTTTTTTTTTGAAAATAAGCAAAATATATCATTTTTTCGTTTTGTTAATTAAAATTTTTGCATTTAAAGATATGGATACGTACCACTGGCTCAAATTATTACTTTTTTTGTCGCATCTTCTAAATTCTGGAGAGAACTAAAAAAAACGAAACATGTCGGTTCTTTCATTTTTTTACTACAATTAGTTCTTTTTATGCCCTTTAATTTGGTATAAATTTTATCTGCTCCCGAGTGTTCCCACATAAAAAAATACACAACAAAACGAAAAAACTAGACAAATCTATGCTCAAATATTTATTTTTAAAAGACACTGAGCTTTGAATTTCTTCAGATTCAACTGATAGCCAGGAAGATGTATAATAAGAATGAATAATTTACAATTTATTATCAATACGAATTATTTAAAAAATTAATTATATTTTTTTATAATTCTTTCATATGTTTATTATTAATTTGTGTATAAATGTAATTAAAAAAATATATCTTTTATTTGTTTTACATTTATTATGTTCAAAAATATATTTTAATGAATTATTATGTTAATATTTTTTGTTTTCTGTACAAATATGATTAACATATCAATGACATGTGAATAACTGTATCTTAATGGAAATTTGATTCTTGATTTTTTTTCCTATGTACTCGTTACACTGTGCTCTCATTGGACATACAAAGGCTTCGACAGAGCCTAATTTAAAACATGATTTTAAAACACCAAAAAAGGAAAAAAGATTTAATTGTACATTAATGTATCAAATTGGTGGTGTAATAAACACGCATTATTATTATTGAATTTGAAGAACTGATGTCGATATTCATTTGGATAGTATGGTTGATAGAGTGATGACAGTCTTGAAAATTGTAGAAAGAATATTGAATGAATATTACTAGAAATTTAATTAAGTGATTGATATAAGATTTCAATTGAAGATTATAGAAAAACGTAGGGTAATATGAGGCCAGTGTGCGATCACAGTGAGAAAGTAGGGGAAGATACGAGATAGAACTCGAGAGCAAGTAGAAGTGGTCAACGAATGGTCGGACACGTTTTCATAAGTGGGACAAGAGGAGCTATAATATTTCTTCCTACACTTGACGATGTATGGATTACTTGTAAGATTTTAGAACTTGCTTTGAGGTTTATTTAAAATTATTTATCTCACCAGAATTTTGAAAATATATGTATTTTTATTTGTTATTAAGTAAAAGCTTAGGTTCACATTTACTGGAGGCAGAAATTCTTCCTTTTCTTTAAGAAAATATGTATGTCTTTATATTCTTGATATACTCTAGCTCCTTCCGTCTAAATTATTATAAACTTTATCTTTTAGACCACTTCAACTCAAATTCTATCACTATTCATGTTTCTAAAAATCCTATTATAATAGTAAATTTCTAAACTAAAACTGTAATCTTTGCTTTGACATAATTAAAGGAAACGGTATAGTATCACAAAGCTGTACAAATTTATAAAGTTACCTGAAGTTTGAACCCTTCTTACAAGAAGATTTAGAAAACACTTTCCTCCAAAGATTTTTTTGTAAAGCACAATGCTTTATAAAAAAATATTACTACATTTATGGGCTAATCCAATCCCTTTACTTTTGCCCTTAACCCGTTTAGGTTTCTTAATCCACTCGAATTACCTTCACTTAAGATTCCTTAAATAAAGTATAACTCTGAAAAATTGAATTGAATCGGTCCGTAGTGAAATTTACCCGACAATTCCCTTCGTGAGCAATTAACCTTACTATGAAACAGCGTTAAAATACCTCCCAACATTTTATATTAAATACCCCTTCGTAATCTCGAAATAAATACAACTTTCGATTAAAAAAATGAACACATTCATTAATTTTATCATGATGGTAACAAGCGGACATTTTATTCACCACTAAGAGTACAACACTTGAGACGTACTTAAATTCAGAGCAATTTTCAACTAAACACTCGAGCCATTACTAAATCAAATATTGTATGTGGATTACTGTCAAGGGAGAACTTTCCAACCCGTTGTAACAAGCTTTCAAGGGACCACTTACACCGATCCATTCAAGCGGGAGGAGGTAGAATCGAGCAACAAGTTGGCAGAACGTCGCCTCCTTCTCACTTACGTTCGTTCATTCCGTACGTTTTCGCGCGAGAAGCTGCTACGAGCAAAGTATCATCGGCTGGTCGATATCCTGCTGGTCCTGACGAAAAGTCGATAACGCCGGAAATTGTCGAGCCTTTGAGGGGAATCTTTGGGAAACGGGAATGATGCAATTTCTTGCAGTAAAAGTGGAAACAGTTTCTGTTGAGATCAAGATTGCAAAGATGGAACCGATGACGTAGCAAGGAATGGAATTGAAAATGATAAGAAACATAAAATAGTTATTGAAAATACCGGAATAAATATTAGAAATAAATTGGACGTTCTTTAATTATGAAGTGTTGGGGAAATTAGCGAATTTTGGAAGCTTTGTAAATTTAGATATTTCTTTTGCTTAGCGGGTTGAGTGATGCAAGAGTATTCGTAGGGACAAGTTTACAGTCTCCAGAAATATTATCATCGCCTGGACTGTAATTATGTTAACAGCGTAAATATTTCCGGAATTACTTGTAATTAATAAACGGTGGAAAACTGTGCAAATGTTGCATAATTTCTTGGGGCGCTCGGGAGACCACCATACAATAGCGTGATTCTTGTTTATACTTGTTGATCACCGTTTCTTCGGCGGGCAAAGAAATAATTCCCCGTTGAACACGATTTTAAGTGAAACATTCGACACGAAATTCCATATCGTGGATGTTTATTCACGTAATACTTGCCTCGTTTCGATTCCTTCAAACGTGTTTTCACAGTAATAAAAAAATTAAATTGACTGTATTTTCAGTGAAATTTTGTATTTGTTAGTAACTTAGTAGAAATTATCAATGACAGAACGTAGAATTTAAGAATCGATCTCCATTTTCGGTTCTCAGTTTGAAATAAAAAGCTAGCGCTTTTTAAAATAGACTCAATTGTTTCTAGAACAGATATTTTTATAACAGTAGCTCCATTAAAAGTCTCAATTATTTCTTGAAGCCAATTTACTTAATAATTCGAAATGAAAAGCTATCAATTTTTGTTTCCTAAAATAATTGCTTCTATAACATTAGCACCACTGATGCTGTTTCTAATATAAATATTTTTATAACACTAGTTCCATTAAAAACCTCAATTATTTCTTGAAGCCAATTTACTTAATAATTCGAAATGAAAAGCTGTCAATTTATGGTTCCTAAAATAATTGCTTCTATAACAGTAGCACCACTGATGCCTCAATTATTTCTTCAAACCAATTTAATAACAAAATTACCTCCACTCGAAGTTACTTAAAATATCTCAATTCGATCTTCGCCTATTTCTATTCACCGAAAATTCGCTCTATAAGCATTCAATAAAATTCCTAAAATGAAATTTTGTAAAAATAAATCCGCTATCGTGCAGCGTCTCTAAATCAAATTTCGTCCGCGATTCAGTCACGCAGATTCATTACCAGCCAGTTAAATGTTCATCGAACAGGGAATCGAATTCAGGAGGCTCGTATACGGTCAACCATATCCGACGCCTCCGCCATAATGAAATGCGTGCTCGTTAATTATCATTCCCGTTTCCACGGAGCTCCTCGCCTGCCGCGGAGAACCGAGCAGCCAGCCAGATTTCATTCAAAACTTTCTTATTACCGTGGAAGCGAAAATACAGTTAGTACCAGAGTCGATGAGGATCCGCTACTACATCGATTCGAAAACTCAATTTCGTTTCACCTGAAGCTTTTGGAACAAGCTGTGGCTTGGACTCCGGGGAACATTGGTCGACGTTCATTGATTTGAATTTTTTAATCTTTCTCGTTTGTAATGTGGGAATTCGTTACTTTGAACACTGGTGTATTTAAAGTGGTGTTTTAAAATTTTTATAAATTTGTTTTATGGTAAATTGATGTGTGTTATAGCGTAGCTGCTGTGAAAGCAAGAACAATTTTAAATATTTTAATTAAACTCGAGAGTAGCTGTATGATTACGAGTTTGAATTTAAGTCACTACTGTGAATGCAATTTGAAAATTTCTAGTGAAGGATATTTTCATCCTACAGCATTCTCGTTGTAAATTTATCTTTGTCACAGTGTTATTAACCCGAGTAATATTGGAATTCTCATTAATAATCGAATGTGTCGATAAGCTGTGCTCGTTTTGAGAAATTGCTTGCAACGTTCCTCTGCCAACATTTCAGCCAGTTTCGTCAGATGTACGAGAGTGGACTGCCAGCGAAGTTGACTGAATATCGCAGAACTTTACTATCAATGCGTCCTCGGACTTTTGATGGAGTTACGTGATACCGAGAACGGAGCTGAGTCAACCTCCAGATGGGCGAGTTTCACTCTCAGAAGATTCAATTACTTGCACGTATCTCGAGAGAATCGTATAATTATTATTTGCAATTATCGACAACTCCAGTTACAGTATTTAATCTACCAGTGCCCGCTAAAAATCGATAGTACTTAGATCTTCAGCAGAAATGTGACAATAAGAATCCACTTCAAAGTGCCCAAATTCCTGTCTTCAAATTAAAAAAAATTTCCACTTTCACGATTACGTACCTATTACAGGTTTCCTTTTTTAACAAAACCCATGTCTAACGTAAAACAAAAATTAGCACTAAATAAACAGATAAAACTGCGCACAACGCATATATGATGTGCGCATATTAGTCGCGCGTAAAAAGGAAGCAGAAGTTGAACGATGGTTCTGCGTGAAATTACAGAAATTCCCATACCTCGTTTCTCGCGACGTAACGACAGCGATGTGTTACTAGGAAGTTTTTGCATCCCCCTGCAAATGCCAGCCCTTTGGCGAAAATGCGCGCGCGAAGTCGGGTATCATTTATTGCGGGTAAAAGCAGGCGACTGTCAACTGCAATGGGACGAAACGCGGGCAGGTTTTCGCGTTTCCCGAAGTTCGAACGACTTTTGAACGGCGCCGTGACGCACGACGGAAAATTACGGTCGCTGTTGCGGACGATATTTGTCCGCGACAGATATTGCTCGAATTCTCTCGCCGTGGAAAAGTATATCATGAATAAAAAAAGGGAAGAAGTGATATATGCTGGTTTAACGGCATGGTCTTAATTTGCAATGGAAATGGGAATTTGAAATATTTTTATGAAGACTTCGTGATTATCTTGTTATTACTATTTTATGATTGTATTATTCTACGCCCTTGGTACTTTTTACTTTTTGTGTATTATGAATTCAGGACCTTATAACTTCACTATTCGATACTTCAAGTATTATGTGATTGTAGTACTTAATTCGGTGATTTTATGAATATGGTAAACGTATTGTAATATGGAATAACTGATTTTAAACGAAGGGACGGAGGATTTTACACGAACGGACGCAGGAACTAATGCATAATCATATTTACATACTTAAATGTAAAAAATTCAAGTGTTTTGAAATTATAGTAGAAAAACTAAAAGGAGTGAAACTCGGCAGTCCGAAGAAATTTAAGGGGGTATTCCACTTTGAACGGTCGAAAAATTAAGCTATTTTTAAAGATTTTTTTCTCAGTAAATACCTACAACATATAATGAAATAAATTTTTTTGGTATGTATTAAGCTACTCTTATATTATTAAAAAAAAGGTGAAAAAATATTTTTAATTTGCGTTACTTGTATTTTTTACAGCGCCAATATGGCACCTAAACAGAAACGATATGTTCGTGGTGCAGGTGATTTCCCGGTTTAGGCATATCTGAAACAAAAAATTCGAAAATATTCTTAATCTGTATGAGTGTCACTATCACCCGCAGCTCAATTAACAATTTTTGTCGAAAAATAACAAAGATTTTTCTCGGGGAACGTTTGAGAAAACACCATTTTGGAGAACTTTTTCTTTCAAACCGGCGCCATTTTGTTATTTCACAATACAAATTGTTAATTGAGCTACGGACAATAGCGACACTCATACAGATTAAGAATCTTTTCGGATTTTTTATTTCAAATAAGCCTAAGCCGGGGAATCACCTGCACCACGAACATACTATTTTTGTTTAGGTGCCATATCGACGCTGTAAAAAAAAACAAGTGAAACAAATTAAAAATATTCTTTTTAATTTTTTGGTATTAATATAAGAGTAGCTTAATAAATACCAAAAAGATTTATTTTATTATATGTTGTATTTATTGAGAAAAAAATCTTTGAAAATAGCTTAATTTTCCGAGCGTTCAAAGTGGAATATCCCCTTAATATGGAACACCTAGGGAATTTGTAAAGAAAACTGAGATAACTTTACATTTGTTACAAAAAATGAAGACTTATCAAGTAGAAGATACAAATAAACAAATATAGATAATAACATTTGTGGAATTTATTAAAATGTATAAATAAAAATAAAACGAACATAAAGAAGTATGATAAATGCAGTCGTGGCAGTTCGAGAAAATCGAATGGTATACCAATCTGCATCGAAAAAAGGAGTACCAAAAATCACTCTACGCAGATATGTTTATAAATAATATAATATTGTACTTCGACAGTATCGTTGTTAAGAAACAAACGATTTCTTTTTGTCTAATGAAACATGATTTTTTTTCAAGCTTATGACGTTAATAAACTTTGTGTCAAAGAACAAGTCTCAGCTTCAATTTATTTCTTTGTAATTAAATGGAAAAGAAATGCTTAATTTTCGACAAAAACGACTGCCTAGTATCATTAATGATCACTGACTCGATATAAGATTAAGCAGACTCGTAACATCCATAGAGTACTAACACTGAAATGCCCAGACAGACGATGGAAGGCGAAAATGACTAATCTAAGCAAGATTAACGACTCCTTGGCCGTATTTAATTAATTATCACCCGCTTTCAACGACCAATCTAACGAATGGTAAATTAATTCACCTCGAAAGACTTCTCCAAAAGAGACTCCACAGTGTTCGGCAGTAAACTAAACTCTCGATACAGTTTCAATTTCTTCAAAGCCGATAGAGTTCCGAAATTCTCAAGCCAGTTGACAGTGACTGTGGTTACCTTCCGAAGCCACGGGTTGGCCTCCTTCCCATTCCGGGGAACTTGAGGTTCAGGAAGTTTCGAGCGAATTTATTCGCGGATGCTTTGACACGCTGTCTGTTCCACGAAATCATTAGCAACGAGGGGTGGAAAATGCGAAGTTCCAACTTTGATAATCCTCATTACTAAGAATAAACCGAGTTAAATTAGCAAGCTTAGGAGAATTTAAACTCTCAAAATAACAGAACATTTCTTGATAAACACTCGGTCTTCTGGCAGAAGTGACACGTTCATTTAGCATTCTTATTTTCGTAACACGTTCACAATATTCCCCTCTGTTTTATCCTCTAGATATACTTTCGCATCCTGCATTTATGAAAAAAGTAGAAGACTGTATAATTTCGCACGAGAGCAGTAAACAACACTTGACACGTTCCTGACAATTCGTTATTCTCAAAAATGGTAGAAGTCCTCTTGCAGTCAATAAAAATATTGTTTTTAATACTGACAATGAGGCAATGCTTATAAAAATGTCTAGTGTCTACAACCTTAAGGGGGAATTCTATTTTGGGGGGCTAAAAACATAGCAAAAGTTGGAATTTTTTTTAAGAAACTGGCGAAACTTCATTCATCTGAAATTTGGACCAGGTTTTTATGCATCTTTGAAGAAGCTGCAGTTTTTTTTATTAATTTTTAATAATAAATATGCGGGCTCGTGTATGATGGCAAATTTCAGATGAATCGAATTGCTAGTTTCGTATAAAAAATTCCAAATTTTCTATGTTTTTACCCCCAAAAATAGGATTCCTTCCTTAAAAACATTAAACAAGGTTATCAGCATTTAGCAGTATTTTTAAATACCTGGGGACAAGAAAAAGTAGACTTCGGTATATGAGAAGAATGCACATAAAAGAGAGAGAGAGAGAGAGAGAGAGAGAGAGAGAGAGAGAGAGAGAGAGAGAGAGAGAGAGAGAGAGAGAGAGAGAGAGAGAGAGAGAGAGAGAGAGAGAGACCGGGAAACCACAAAGGAAGGAATTTGGAAATCGAAGATGGGTGATCAATTTACAGATCGATTCAGCCACCGTCGATTGGTTCGCACCCTCCACTTCAGCCACGATACAAACACGGAAATTGCCCTTTTCCCCGAGCACTGTCATCGGTTTTCCAATGAAACGTGTCAGCCCTGGATTCTCCTTACCCTTCCCCTTGAACCGACGAACCCGGGAACTTTCTTTTCCAAGCAGTGAAACCGGGACAGCGGGCTGCGAAATTAATAAAACCGAGGTGGCACGTGTTCAATGAAGTATCAATGTTATCGCTGCGCATTTAGAGAGGAAATTCTTCCACTTTGAAGGATATTCTGTTCCCGGTACTCTAGTAGCAGGAAATAAAACCAATGATATTCGGGTCCCGAGTACCCGTTGACCTTTCCACTGATACGATTGATTCCGCAGTCGTGGAGGGTCGACGGTAATGAGCAAAAAGTAAAAGAAGTGGGGGATGATTCTGCGGAAGACCCTTCAGTTGCATTCAAGGATATGTTTGAGGGGGATGTTGCCTGATTGTGAGTGGATAATTAGGTTCTAAAGAACAAAGATGTTAAAGTACCTACTAGATTTAATCTCAATGAACTAGAGGTAATCTTAAGGGTGATTAATGTAATTGGGAAAGCTGAAACATTTCTTTATTTTCGTAATCATGTATTTTATATAGGGTAACGCATACAGATGTTGACCCCTATAAAATGATTGACCCTCTTCCCCAAGAAGTAGGAAATATAAAATAATGTTTGTTTTATATAATAAAATATAATTGTATTCCGAACAAAAATATATGGGCCACCGAAATATAGATATATTTTATTATATAAAAAAAGCATTGTATTATATTTTCTACTTTTTGGGGAAGAGGGTCAATCATTGTATAGGGGTCAACATCTGTATGAGTTACCCTACCATACTTCAAGCATTTGAAATGAGGTCAGATCTTACTATGAGAGATCAATTTCTATTTCCCAGTACCTTTAGAATGGAGTTAACCCTCGGTTGTCACCCCAATTTTTTCTAACATAATTGTCACACTGTGTCGATTCGACCCAAGCCAATTTTCAATGAGCTAGTGAATTCTAAATCACTAGAATATAATTTCATCGTTGAAAATTAACATTTAAAGTATAAAGTACCATTTTCAAAGATGCTTTAAAGATGTGTTACCTCAAAGTCAAATTGTGGGTCATTTTGACCCAGCGTGACAACCGAGGGTTAAAAGAATAACTAATTGCAAGCAGAATTTTTGCTGCTTCTCTATGTTCCTCATATCCCACGTGCAACTGGTATAACAATTTGATGGTGTTTTATCGCTTATTGTCCTCGTCAATTCATCTTCGACGTTCTTCCACCCTTATTTCTCTTCCAATTCGTCCACTTTGTTGTCATCAGCTTCATTCAAACTCGCCTCAGTACGAACCCATCGTTCTCACGTTTTCTTCACACTATCTGGTCCAAGCCAAGACTGTACTTTCCTCCAGAAAGACCAGCACCCTCGTTTTCAGGGATTTCCCACGGCTTACGAGGTCACATGTAGAAAATGAGGGGCTCTTAACTTCTAGAATGTCTCGTCATTTGTTCCCTTTTGCTCGACAAAGACAGTCATGGGTATAAAATAAATATCTTCCTATTCTATGCGGCTAATAACATTCTATCACCCTCCTGATTCGCCTGTGCACAAAGTGTTGATGACGTTTAAAGGATAAAACGAAACCTTTTGAATGATATGGGGTCTACTTTTGGTGTCAACACTGTCTACATTTTTTTATGAAATGGCATTTAGATTTCTGCAAATTTAGGTGGCATTACGCGTTATCGATAGATATAGTTATATTTGTTTATTTGCACCTTCTACTTAATAAATCTTCATTTTTAGTACCAAAAGTAAAGTTTTGTCAGTTTTCTTTACAAATTTCCTAGGTGTTCCATATTTGATACCATTTCTTCGAACAGCCGAGTCTCACTCTTTTTAACTTTTTTACTATAATGTCAAAACATTGGAATTTTTTACATTTAATTATATAAATATGATTATGCATTAGTTCCTACGTCCCTTCATGTCAGTTTTATTTAAGAAAAAATAAACTCCCCTACTTTTGGCGAGCTTTTGAAATCAGATGTTCCATATTACATACGTTTATGCCACTTCGATTTTAAATTTTCACAGCAAAATATATGCAATTTGTGAGTCTAGCTCTTGATACAGGCAAACACAAGATGATTCTTCGCTGATTCTTTCGCAAAGATGAGTGTCTCGAAATGAGAACCCCTGGAAGAATGGCAGATGTGATGTCACTCGAGAATTTCGTTATTCGAGTGCATATGGACCACTTCCAATTCCTGTTCCCGATGAGGAATAATATAATCCCTGTTTTCGCTCGCCACTCTGCAAACAACGATTGGGGCCTTGTATTGGCATTTCGCCTGGGTTTTATTAGAACGCGGTAAACATAAGGGGAGGTATACTCCACCAAACATGCAGGTGACAAAGTGGGTTAGAAAAATAGAACTATTTTCACTCGATGAAATACGCATTGCGCGACGTGTCTTTCATAAATTCGATACGATCCCCTTCTAACGAAATGTTCATAATTTTCGCTTATAATCAAAACTCCTGTAAGCGTGGAATGGCTTTGAATAAATAAATGGGTATAAACAATGCCAGTGTTTGCTGGGAAATCAACGCTTTGAAAAACTGTGGGGCTTCTGCAGCTGAAAGTTTCGCGAATATTAATAAATATTTGGATAAGCAACTAGTTACAATTTCATTATTACTAGTAGTTTTTGTAATGGACAAACTATTTGTTGTTTATATTATAACATAGAATACTAAAGAAATGCTTTCTGTTTTGAAAGACTTCGAATTCTATCGTTACCATAGGAAAATCAATTTTTTATTTTTTAAGAGATGATAGTGGCTAGTAGTTTTTATTTTTCTGTCAAGATCAAAATTTGTACTCCATGATAGACTAAGTACCTCAAAAACACTTACTTGTAACGTCGAACTTCGATAAACCGAAATTTCAGATATTTTTAAATTTTGCAGGTCTGTAGAGGACCTTGATACAAGTAGGCATCAAACAATTTTGTGTTTCTGCTACTTTTCGCTTTTTCAGGGTGAAAGCACCCCTTAAATGTTAATGTGTTTTCTTATTGCCCTTTATATTTTAAAAACTACAGTAGATATACAAAAATGGTTACACCGCAAATTTAATAATTTATAATAAATTTTTGAGGCTATTTATGCTTCATAAATTGTTGAAAATCTACAGAGGGGAACGTTTTTATGGTTAAACTACAAATTTCGATTAATCTTATTGCATAGTTTCATACAGCATAAAAACCATTAAATTTTTAATCTAACAATTTTTGTATCTACTGTTTTTTAAGATACACAGGGGAATAGAAAAACACATTAATCTTTAAGGGATGTTTTCACCCTGAAGAACCAAAAAGTAGCACGAACCAAAAATTGTCTGATACTTTTATTGAGGTCCCAAAAAAACTGCAATGTTTAAAAATCGGAATTTTCCAATCACCAAAAGTTTCCGTGTAAGTGTTTTTGTTTCTTCTCATTCGTCTTCTGATCCACTTTTATCTGCGGCTCGAGTATCTAAATCGCTGTTTGCCGCAATTTTCCCTCCAAAAATTGAAGTTTGCCCAGCACGTGGAAACGGCTCCTTCGAGGCCCTCGCTTGTCAGTACGATCACGTTTTTACCCTGCTTCGCAGGCACACTGCCGCGCCGACTAATCGATAGAGCAAACTGTTGATTCTGACCCCAGCGTCGACTACGATTCCGGGTTTTGCCCGCCACCAGCTACGCCGATTTCGTCAATTACTCCTTGGAGAGCTTGAGCGAAATTCTGACGCCATGGGGTTTGACACGTTCGCATGATTTACAATCAAGAGTATAATGTTATTAAGGGGAGGTTCTGGCGTAGACGGTCGAAAAGTGAGCGTACTTTGCGAATTTTTTTTGAAGAAATAAAAAGAGATATCAATGTGGGGACTTTTGCAGAATATTTATTAATATTTATAATTTCAAATTATATTTTTATTTCTGGAAAAGCATTTGAGGTCCCCCGTGTAGGTGAATTATAATTGACCGGGGTGACTGTTGCACCTCAAATTGGCGGGAAAAATATCTTTTGAACGAGTTGTAGTTGAATGTAGTTGTAGTTGGAAGATGAACCTAACTGCTATGCAAAATTTTGAAAATTCACCAAATGATAATATTTCAAAGTTGAAAGTACGTTTCCGGCCTGTTGTTTTTACTTCATGGCGCCAAGAAAAATATTAATTTTTGAAGTAGCATGGGGTACTTAGGTTCGTCCTCCAATAAATATTATCCAGTTTTAGAAAATCGATGGTTCAAGTCGATCGGTTCACTCGTTCGAAAGATAGCACCAATTATAATTCACCTCGACAGTGGATATAAAACGCTTTTTCATAAACAATTATTATTATTGATGAAGTTGCTCTGTTGTATTATTTTCTGCTTCGTTTATTCCTATTTCATAGGAATAGCGTTGAGCAAAGATATTTTTGGCAAAGGGTTCACTGGAGAAAAATTAATTACTGACATAAAAAATTCTTGATATACTGTAATATTTTACATGTGTAGAAGTTAGTGTGGCATTTTAAATACAAAGTTGTTATTAGATTTGCAAGAAATTTTAAATGAAATAAGGGATGGTAACGTTCAGATAGAGAAACACAATGGCTGATAATTATCCACCACATTTTATATCTTTTATGCATTGAGCTTTTCTCCAACTCTATTTCAAAATTCTCGCGAAGTAGAATTAGGAGTATCTGAAGAATTAAATGAACCCCTGCCAAGTGGTTTTCTCACATTAATACTGTATTTACATTCCCCAGAGCAAACCCATTACCCAACGATTCTTAAAAAACTGCAAATGGCCGAATTAACTCCACTAAAAGAAAATAAAAAAATAATACACGAACAAATATAAAGATATTCATAACTTCTCCAACACCTCCAAATTTAATAACCTACAGATCTGAATACATCAGCATTCAAATTATAATTCACATTAGGATCACAACTCGTCATTACGAGACAAGAATATCAAAGTCCCATAAAAAATATCATCTTCAACCTTCCAAACTCCCGTGTTCAAATCTGGTAAACCCTCCCTACCTCCATTCGCGCCTCACTTTCGTCCTAAAATCCGTCCCACCGCTGCGAGTCACGACTCGTAACACTTTCACGTCGCATAAATCGAATTCCTCCGTCACAAATGGAATTGTTCGTTTCTCCCCAAACGTTCGACCGGCGTTTTATCGCCCCGGGGCCCGGCGGAGCCCTCCCACCCCCGTCATCGCGAGTAATGGATCGCGACGAACAAAATTCCGCGAGGGAACGCCGCGCACAGCTGGATTAAACGTTCCGCGACAAAAGGTCGCTGGCAGGGACCGTTTCCTCGACGCTGCCAAGTCGAGGTCGACGTTCGAAACAATCTGCAAACTCGTTTGCCACGAACTCGCCCCCACCAGCTGGCCGCGTCCACCAGCAGACGCGACACACAGGTTCGGGAAAATCTCGAACGAAATTTTCCAGCGTGCGTGCCTCGTCAGAAACGCCAACGTTCGAGATGCTTTTCGGGGATTAAGAGGAGCGATCCAGCTCGGGCGCAGCTTTTGTCTTGGTTCCCCCAATTGAATTTCTGTATCGTTGCCTCCCCGTGGTCCCCTTAGGCGCCAACTTTTCCACCTCGCGAAATCTCTGGCTCGCGAAAGGGAAAAATGAAAGGAAGTGTTGTAAGGAGGAAGTGGCGAGCGCAGGTTCGAAGTTTTAATGAAACCAACCTTTGCTGGGAATTTCGGAGGAGGGTGGGCTTGTATTGGGAGTTTCTTTGAGACATTAATGGACTCCATGGGTTGGAGATTCTTAACAAGAGTGGGAGATAAACGGAGATAAATGGAGTCTCTACAAATAATTAAAGGTAGAAAACACTGTAAGTGTCAAAAATAAAAATTTTCAGGAGAGAGAGAAAACTTCCCCGACTTTAAATTAGTTACGAAATTTGATTTGTTTTAATTGCTAAACATGCTTAAGGGGTCATTCTACTTTGATCGGCTAAAAAATTAAGCCATTTTTAAAGATTTTTTCTCCGTAGATACAACATATTATAATGCAATAAATCCTTATGGTATTTGTTAAGCTACTCTTATACTTACTATGCAAAAAAAATTTAAATGAATTTTTAAAATTTGTTTTGCACCAGCACTACATCATTTTGTCAAGGCGCTCACATCAGTGCGATATATATTTAAAAAAGCAATTTAAAAATTTAAAACAGATTTTTTTTATACTGTCAATAAGTGTATTAATAAGTAGACAAAATATTGTTTACGCTGAACATTTCCCTTACTAAAAAATATATCCTAAAAAACGACAATTTTCCACGACTTCACAGTGGAATGACCCCTTAAGAATAAAATAACGCGAATGCATCTCAAAATTTCCTATTTTTTGCCACCTCTTAATTGTAGAGAAAACTGAATCTGCCATTCATTTAAATTTGCAAGCGTCGATTGTGTTTCGATTTTCCACCAATTTTTTAAGCCTCCAGTTCTTCCAGACAGCCACCATGGTGCCATCGTGCAAAATTCAACCCCTGGCCGTCGTTGCAGATCCCGTTGCAAAGTTCACGGATTATAAAGGAGTCCAGAGGAATTAGGCACGTCTCAGCGTGCTACCCTATAATCTCCCCGTTCCTCGTTCAAGCAGCTGGTTCCCCAGCCTCGACCGTTACGTGCTTCCTTGCCCCAAGGTACCCGTGGCTTTCGACATCTTTTCGTCGTGCCTGCTGGCCACGGTCTCTCGACTCTTAGCACGATGCCGCCACCCCAAAAGCAGGCTATTCGTCTTCCTTTGCCTTCAATCTCCCCGTAACTCGCCTTTCCTCCAAGTTCCCCATTCCGGAGACCTAGTGAAAAAAAAATACCCCTCCTGCATCGCTGCCACGGGGGCTAATATCGCGGGCCGAGCAACTCCCAAGCGAAATCGATGGAGCTTAAGTCCCCTGGACAACGAGGGGACGCGGTGGCCGTTGCTTCGATCGCTGCGTCGCTGGACTCCTTCTTTTCTGTGCTTGCTGTCGCTATTGGTTGAATGTGGGCTGGATGCTGAAGGCTTTTGGGAACGGTCTTTCCAATGTAATGGAGTTTTGCGATGGGGGAGCTTGGTGGATGAGCTTGCTTTCGTCATGAAACTGGTGTTCCAGGCGAGTTTTTTCGCGAGCGAGATAGTTTCTCCTTGGATTTTATAGAATTTCGAGTGGTCGAGTCGAATTTTTAAGGTTTGGAACACTCTTGGTTGAATTTCGTGCTGCTTGGCTTGAACTTCTTCAATTTGAAATCAATTAAGTGCAACTTTCGTTGACTCGAATTTCGGTATTTAAAATTTAAATTCGTTGAAATGGATTGGGAATTTTATAATTTATAATGTTTTGGTTTAAAGTATTCCAGAGAATAGTAAGAAGAAAGAGGGGGAACTGTGGTGAGGAATTTTATAATGAACGAATAGAAACACTTCTTGCGTTCATATCTATTAAGGGGGGATTGCGCTTTGTTGGGCCGAAAAATAAATGATTATTTATGAATTTTTTGTACAAAAACTGTTCGACAAATTAATTTGAGATTTGGCATGCTGTTTTACTGTATCCTGAACTATTAATGTTCTGAATTTTTGTGTGAAAGTGAAAAAAAAACATGCCAGACACAGAGAGAGTATTGAAAAATATTCGGATGACCCTGGCGTTGACGAAAAATACTGTAAGGGTTTTTCGAAACGCAAAAACGAAAAGAGATTCTTAAACTATATGAATGTGGCTATGGGTGGTAGTAGATGTATTGCCGTATCTGTTACCATTCCCCTTTTATTTAAACATGTTTTCTCGATTTTGGGGTAAAATCAAGGCGCTTCATCTTCTTCAAAAGGCTGTCACATTAACATTTTTTTATTTTTCTTAATGCATCTACTACCACCCATAGTCACATTCATACAGTTTAAGAATCATTTTTCCTTCTTGTGTTTCGGACAACCCTTGCAGTACTTTTCGTCAACGCCAGGGCCGCCCGATTATTTTTCAACGCTATCTCTGTATCTGCCCTGTTTCTTTTCACTGTGACACAACAATTCAGAACAATAGTTCAAGATACAATAAACCAGCTTACCAAACCTGAAATTAATTTATCGAACCGTTTTTGTGCCAAAAATTCACAAAGAATTATCTATTTTTCGGCCCAACAATGCGCAATCCCTCCTTAATTCAAGTATAATAAAACAACAAAATTGCCAGTTGTGATATTGATAATTTCCAGTTAAACGGCTCCATTTCAGCAATTCTAGCCACGAAGGGTTCGATTTCGCCATAAATCCTGGATCGTGTCGGATTGAAGCCGAGTTGTATTACAATGGCGGCGCGGCTGCGTTGTCCCGTCGGTTCTCTCGATAAAGATACGGGAGACGTATCTAATCGTTAGACGGCGATACTAATACATCCTGCGAATCACGTACACTCTGTGCAGTTTACCATAATCGATCGGCCAACTATTAATTGCCTGCAATGTACACGCATCTCTGCCTTAAGGCTGCCGATGGCCGAGATAACGCTACCTTTCAGTGGATATGATCGAGGGGCAGAGGGAATTTCCGAGTGTTGAATCGCTCGCTGTTTGACATTCAGATGGAATCGTCGGCCGAGAGGCGTCCAGCTGTTTTCATTCTTAATCAACGAATGTGCATAATGTTGATAACAGAGACTCCTCCACGCAAAAACTAAATATTGGATGAAAATAAACTGATGAATCATTCTCCAAAACTAGAGAAATAGGAGCAACACCTATTTAAAATACTATTAAAAAAAATTTATATTTTCCTGAAATTTGATTTTGTGAATCACATTACTGGGTTAAACTTTTTACTCACTTGTTAATTTTCATTTCAATCATGCCGACAAATTTTCTCCTACTTGGGAGTTAATACTCTCAGCTTTGGTCAATTTTATTATTTTATGTAGCAAAAGTAGCACTTGAATTTCGTTAACAAGAAAATTCCTATTTCCCTTAATTCTACACCTTTGTTGGTGGTGTATAATAAAATAACAATTTTGAATAGCGGTTCTCAATTTCCAGCGATTTTCCATGACTTACAATTAATAGGGATTTTAATATTGATCTAGTCAGTAATCAATCTTCACGTAGATGTAACATGTGTCTGTGCATGTGTGTGTGCAAGTATCAAGGATAGTGTGCACAGTATTATTGACGAAGACGTTTGCGTGTCGTGAGAAAGGCGCGGTAGCTTTTGTTTGCTCGCCTGATTGCTTTCTTCGCCAGTAGTATAAGTCAATCACTGTACAGCCACAGTCTTATTCGCTCGAAGCTCAAGTCTGATTGGTTATTACCGCGCCGAAGGAAGGTCGAAACGACTTAATTGGCAGGTGAGAAATCAATTGTCCATCTCGTTCCACTATGTACACTATCGACAGCAATTAATCGCACTTAGCAGTTTATTAATAAACAGGGGCGTAGAAACTCAAATTTTCAAAGTATTTCTGATGCAGTTTTATGCAAACAGCTGCACTTTGCCGAATCTTTTCGAAAACTTTATTCAAACGACTGTTCCTTTTTTTTTGTTGCTATTTATAATATCGGAATAATTTTGAAGTTCTGAAGCAATTATTTCAAAATACAGTTTTGCAATCTGCGTTCGAAATTAAAGTGGTTTCGTTCCTCTCCATTCATCTAGAATATTTTAACAAAAGACTAATAAATTATGAGTCCCACTGTAACAGAAAAGTACTAATTAGAGAGTAGCAATGAAACGAAATCTCGTTACCTCCATTAAGTTGAAAAATAATGAGGTTCTTAAATCAAAGTCCAGACTAATTTGAATGAAATTAATGAATCTTTATGAAGCATGCGAATTTCCCCAGTACTATTTCGTATCATTAAGCAAAGAGTGCGCGTAAAGTAACGTTAATAATTTTACAATTACTCAATTCTTTCCTCTTATTCCCATTTGTGCAGTAATTAGCGGTCTTTGTTGCCATTGGTTCACGGTATTTTAGTTCTAGGGAAATTGTGTATTAAATTCTTCCCTTTACCAACGTAGCAGAAATGAGAAATAATAATGATGCAGCAAACAAACAAGCTGCCACAACGTTTGCTCGTGAATTAATTGGAATTTCTCTCGATTCCTTTGAATCCACCATTGAAATGAATACTTTTCTGGGATGCAAATTTAACAGCATTGCGGATCCTATCGTCTGTAGCCTGGTTGACAGAGGTCCGCGGTAATGAGAGACGTAATAGCGAATAATATTTATCCGAGTTTCAAAAATATCTGGCGCAATATGATGGCCGGCATTTGCACAGCGTATTGCGTTTACTCAGAGCAGCCCTCTGTCGTGTTCGAGTGCGATATCTTTGCGAGTATTTGCACACGACGATTTCCTTTTCTCCACTCAGCTTTAAATACCAAGGACCCCTATTTTTATCTACTTTTATCACTTAAAAGCAACGATGAAAATTACATTTATTACAATTGCTTTGAATGTCATTGTTATTTTTAATGACACGATCGAACAGCAAATATTATGATTGATATATCATTTTTGTAGGTATCACACATTCAGGGGATAATAATTTTATCGTTTCTATAAATTAAGTTATTCTTGTTTGTCATAGAATAACTGTGATAGATTAAAGTAAATTGTTTGTCAATGGAAGCTGTAAAGGAGCTTAAATAGAGGAAGAGTTTCAACAGCACGTTGCATTCAGAGATCTTCATCAGTTTGGCTTCCTTTTAGGTAAAAGTTTCTATACAATAAAGTAATGGCATTCAAGCTTGTCAGCTTCAAGTTGAACAACTGTAAGTTTCTCTGACAACAGCGTTTCTGAAATCGACAGATTTTCAATTATCGCTTGTGTGTTGTTTAGGAGAATACAATATAATGAGTTCAAAGTAGCTTTAAAGGACTTCTCCTTAAATCTCTGATGCCTTTCGTGTAAAAAAATAATTCCACCCTTACCATCAACAGTTACATGCATTTCACAAAAAAAAAACGATCCAATGACTTATTCCTTCAAATTCCAAAAATATCTAATGCAGTGCTTACTGCGAATGAATTATTCACACTCAAATAACTTCGAGTGATTTAGACTAATTATATCTATTCCTTCGGCGAACGCGCCAGTAAATTCGAATCTCGATATTGGAATTAGATAAACCTCGCGCAGATTCTCGAGCATTTACTCCATGATAAATTACGATCGCTAATTCTGCTAGATTTACTTGAAACTGTTTGATATTATCACTTCAGACTTCGCTTCGAGTGAAAATGAAATTATAACTACCGGAAAGCAGTTAATTAAAGTCCTTTTGTCAAGAAACATTTCGTAACACAAATTCACACGGATCCTTTGCAATATGTATATTTCCCACCTCGTGCTTATTTGCCGCAAATTCTGAATATCAAGGGAACAACTAACAAGCACTGAAATTCTATCAAATTCCCAGAAGGAAGTGCCTCGCAGTCGCACGTGTCCTGAATAAACGCCGCTACATGAACGATCACGTTCGACAGGTTATTCAACGCAGCCTTCATCAATCAATACGCCACATGCGTCGTCACGCACCTGTATATACATCCTTCATCTTCCGCGTTTTTCTTCGCAAGCATGCCCCGCGCAACGCGACGCTGCTGCTCCTTCTTTCTTCCGTGTCTCTTCGGAGAGATTAATCAACAAGCACCCCGTGTTTCTTTCCGTTAGTTCGAAAGCGCTGGGGAGATGCCCCTCGTTCCACCTTTATTTCAACTTTCTTCTGTTCTAATTTCTTCCAAAGCCCGCCCCCTACCGGTACCCGTGCAATTCTGGCAACTGTTTCGCCGAGGGTGGCTGAAAGGAGGGGCGCGACGAAGACGTCGCTTTATAGAAGCTTCCGGGAAATTCGATTCTCCCGCGGAGGGGACAAAGGTTTCCATGATTGATGCTGAATGAAATTTTTAAGGAAGTATTCGGCGGAAAGCAGGGTACTATTTCCTGGATGGGATGTAAAAATGGAACTGCATCGGAGAATTCTGCGAGTTAATTGAGGATCTTGGTCTGGTGTTTGTTTTCTGGTTGGAGGATTTCAACACCACGCCTGTGTCGTAATTCTTCTGCTTTGAAACTAGTGAAGCTTTGTTCACCAAAGGGTTTGGTCGCTTCTTCCCCCCTTTGGTTCCTCTCGCCACCTGCTTTGTCCCATTTTCTCGCCACTAATAGAGTAGTTCTTTTATAAACAAATTCACTGCAGAGAAAATGTCACACTCATAAAAACTCGCAGTTACAAGCATATCGAATAAAAAATGCACGGAACGAGGCGCGAAACTTTACCCACAAAGCTTCGGAAAAATCAACATAAGCAGAAAGTAGGATAGACATAAAAGAGAGGCAAGGAAAGTAGGGGAATAAAAATTAACAGGCAACGAGAGAAGGAAGCACGTCGAAAGCATAAAAATGAAACTAAACGAGCAGAAAACCCTGGGAAAGGATAAAACTAAATAAAAAGTTCACTACAGAGAGGCCAGATGAAAAGAAAACAGTGTTCAGAATACAGTAAATCCTTGTTATGAGCCTGTTTTCTACCACGCGTTTAAAGCCCGGCGACAGTCCCCACCATTTCTTGGAATCCTTCGGACGAGAGTGGGGGAACCCGGGAACGAGCGAAAGGCTCCTTCCTTTCCTCTCGCTCGCTCTTGTGTTTTCTCACTCGCGCCATTGGTCGCGCGGAATAGTGTCCAGAACGCGCCACGAGCCCGCCGTCACACAGTGTCGCGGCACGTGTTCAAAAAGCAAAAATTTGAGTTTTGAACTTTAGTATTTAAACAGTCCTCCGATATAAGAACATCATAACTTAACATAAATAACGGGTTTAAGGTTAGTAATTACATTCAAAGTCGAATAACCAAACGCAAGCTACTACATACTACACGTAGGAAATATTTACCCACTGCATTTTTATTGTATTTATAAGTTCTTTTCTTTCTTTCTTTTTTTAAATAAGCTAAATATATAATTTTTTCGTTTTATTAATTAAAAATTTTGCATTTAAAGATATGGATACGTACCAGTGGCTCAAATTATTACTTGTTTTGTCGCATCTGCTAAATTCTGGAGAGAACTAAAAAAAAAACGAAATGTTCTTTCATTTTTTGACTACAATTAGTTCTATTTATCCCCTTTAATTTCGTATAAATTTTGTCTGTTCCCGAGTGCTCCCGCGTAAGAAAAAATACACATAACAAAACGAAAAAAACTAGAGAAATCTGTGCTCGAATATTTATTTTTAAAAGACACTGAGCTTTGAATTTCTTCAGATTCAACTGATAGCGATGAAGATGTATAATAAGAATGAATAATTGAAAATTTATTATCAATACGAATTATTTAAAAAATTAATTTTATTTTTTTATAATTCTTTCATATGTTTGTTATTAATTTATGTATAAATGTATATAAAAAAATATATCTTTTATTTGTTTTACATGTATTATGTTCAAAAATATATTTTAATGAATTATTTTATGTTAAAAATTTTTTTTTTTCTGTATAAATATGATTAACATATCAATGACATGTAAATAACTGTATCTTAATGGAAAATTGATTTTTTTCCTATATACTCGTTACACTGTGCGTCACCCCCGTTTGTCAGGCTCATAACGAGGAATAACTGTACCCAGCACCCACCTCGCTTTTCGCAAATTAAAATTCAAGTTTACGCTTTAAATAACTAAAGTTGCAATTATAAGAACAGTGTATAGCGACAAACAGGCGATTGCAATTTTTGATCAATGGTGGCAGTCGCGAAAGAAGGCCAGTGATTGGGTATCGATTGACACGTGTCATTTCACAACGCGCTCCACAGCGCGGAAATACGCGATCCCGTTTAATTTCGGATTTAGTACTAGCCTGACGGATGCAGGGTCAATTTTGACCAACCTTAGATATCAAACTATATGTGTTACTTATTACTAATAATAAGTTATTAGTGTTACTTCTTGGAGGATGTAAGGATTTTCGATTATAACAAGATTAGAGTTTAATACATTAAATTCTACATGACAAAATCACTCGAAAATATAGAATTAGTTTCTTCCCCTTTGTGGGTTTGTTTTTGAGAAAATCGACTTTGAATTCTTCGAGTACGTGTGCACTTAACGTGTCGTTTATGAGTAGCATTAATATCATACGTAATGTTGATTTCTTATCAATATTATGTGGTATTATTTATCTCTGTTTGCATAGAGTGGGTTTATAAATGAAAATAAGACATAAACCCGGAAAGGAAAAAAAATGATTCTATATTATCGAATTATTTTTCCATATCACCACTTCCTCGGTTGTACCACCAGTACTGGGACACACTGTATAGAAGCTTATTCTGAAATGCACATGAGTGAAATTATGTGTCCAAATTAGGGTTGTAACGATGATTCAAATAATTTAAGTATTCGAATACCAGAGAATTCGAATTTGAGATTTGAATATTCGAATAATTAGTTCGAATAATTTATTATTTAACTAAAATATTGTACAAAAAAGAATCTATTCAATTAGAATAATGCCTACTTTTGTTTCGCAGTCAATAATACCAAAGATTAATAAAGTTCCAAATTTATCAATAATGTTCAAATATTCGAATACTCCTAATTATACGAATATTCTAATATTTACAGCTCGCTGAATGCGACGCCTAATCGAGCTATCCGCCATTCAAGGGTGAATTAACGCCTCGCGATCGCCTGACTCCCCGGAAGCTCAAATTCGTTGCTAGACAGGGGACAGCGTGTCAAACGCGGGATTTCCTCGGCCACGTTTCTCGAAACAGCCTACGCTCGATAAGGTGCGCGTCGTAAAAGAGAGTTTCCAATGACGACGTAATTAAACCACGGCCTCCGACCGGGTCGAATTAAATCGCCTGTAAAGGGAGGCTCCACCCGTCGATTCCTTCTTGCCGGGTTAAAATTCCACTATTGAATCGTTCGTCGTTGCTCGACGGTAATTAGCAAGCATCGATTTCGTATTAACTTTCTGGGGCTTCAAGGCTGTGGATTAAGCGAGCTGGAAAGGACTTCGCTGGGAACACTGATAACAGCGAGCTACCGTGGCGATGTAAATTTCCGCGAGCGAAGGGAAGGTTCTGTAGTGGAGCTCGAGGAACGGAGATTTTAAGATATTTCAGGGGAGGGGGCAGCGGGTAGGTAACTACTGTAGTTTCCTCGAGCAGAGTTGAAGAGACGGGTAGTTAGGTTAATTTTTGGGGTAGTTTGGATGCGTGTGGTTCTAGTGATTTGGCGTGCAGTTGGTTGCAGGTGGTGATTACGAATTATAAGTCAATGGGGCAGTGTAGGGGACGAGAAAATAAATACTTTTTGTCTAATAAGTATATGTCAGATTCTATCTTGTTTGGTAGTTATAAGGGTTTAAACATGCAGCTTTAGGGGCGGTGATTTTATGCGATATTGTGGTTGAAGTTATTCATTATTGTTCAAATTTAAGTATGAGAAAGAAGTGGTATTATTTCCTTGGTAGATGATGTGGAATTTATTGGTCAAAGATTTATTAATATCTCAGACAAACGTGATTACTGTTGCCCCTCTTTAAAAGTTTATAGATAAATAATGAAGCGGACTTGGGCATATGTTTATTAGACAAAGATGTTTCTTTTAGCACTCCATATCAACCCCTGTTCCAATGACCCGCAATTTTGAATGACACTGTATATGGCGGAGGTTAAAAGTAAATTTAGTAGCTGCTTCTAATTATTATATAGGTATCACTGGACTATTTTGGGAAAGTTGAATTAATCTGGTATGGATCGTCGAATGTACTTCCATTTTTAATGGCTGAGGTATTTTTGTTACAACCGTCTCTGCACGTCGTAGTAGCAAATGGAGAAGCATAGAACGTGGATTACATTATCTACCATATTGAGCACGATTCTGCCGTATTCTCGTCCTGAAATAGTACCTACCTTTCCCCGTCTGGGGTTTGTGCGATTGCAGGGAGATATTAATAGAAGTACAGAAATATGGGTGTAATAATAGCTCCTTTCTTTAGATTAATCTTAATGTCTGACTTGTTCGGGATAGTACTACTTTCTGCTTCTCCATTCACACTTCTGTCTTCTCACAGTCCCATCTTTAGGATGTATTTAAATCAAGACCCATTGAATTCTACTGCTTGATTTTCCGGTTATATCTCTGTTGCTCTTTCTCACCCCATTTAACATAATTCTATTGTCTATTCCATGTTCCATATTCATATCGATAATATTCTCCCAGCTTCTCTTCTCTATCTGCCTCCCACCTAGTCTCAGAATGTATTTAATTCAAGGCTTATCGAGTTTTACTGTTCTTTCTGTTTATATTTATGCTGCTCTGTCTGATACATTTAAAATAATTCTACTGTCTCTCCCATGTTCCATATTCATACCGATAATATTCTCCCAGCTTCTCTTCTCTATCTACCTCCCACCTAGTCTTAGAATGTATTTAATTCAAGGCTTATCGAATTTTACTGTTTTTTCCGTTTATATTTATGCTGCTCTGTCTGATACATTTAAAATAATTCTACTGTCTCTCCCACGTTCCATATTCATACCGATAAAATCCTCCCAGCTTCTGTTCCCTATCCACTCCCCCAAATATTTACATTCCCTCTCATTATTATACCATCACAACTTTACATTTTCAACACCACCCACTCGTCTTCCATCAATAACCACCCACAACCTCGCACTTCCCCACCTACCCCCAATCTACCCCCTCTTCCCGTATTCAACCATTATCCCTCCCACTCTGCCAACTACAATTCTCCCAGTCCACTCGTTTCGCAATCATCCCATTTCCGATCCACGAACAATGATATCATTTACGCAGTTCGACGCGATCCTACCGCCCATTGTTCCCCCCCCCCCCCCTCCAGACGATTCCACGTCTCGTCCTTTTCCGGCGTAAGTCTATTATTCCGCCCACTCGAGGCAATCCCGCTTTCCATGCTCCAGCAGCGAAAGATCACATTCTGATTCGACAATCAAATAATCCCTATCGTCGCCTCGTATCAACGGTGCTTAGGGGGTTCTGCTTCGTAAAATGTCACGCAGCGATCCGCGCTTTATTCCGTGCCATGCGCGCCGGTGTAACGCCGGTCAGCGGATTAACAGCGATTTCACACGTCCGCGGGGAATCTACATGCATGTCACGTTCACTTGCGTAAGCGTCGACTGCTGAGCGAGCGCACAAAGGGCAGGACTTCACACGATATCCACGGACCTCTACATAATCGACAGACTGTTAACACTTTCTTTGTGGAGGGCCAGCTGGCACGCTCTTTGTCGTCCACCCTCGCGACCGTTTCGTCGCCGAAGAACACGTACACAGGGGTGTTAACGCTTCGACCCGCGAGGTTAGCTCCGACCGTCACAAATGCGCGATCCGTGTTCCATCAAGTCGGGGAGGGGGGTTCCTTAACCTTGGCAACCAGGTGCCTGACGGGTGAACGGACTCCAGGGGGCTCGTGAACTTGCGTGGAGAGGAGAGCTATAGCTTTGTATTAGGTTGTCCGATAAATTCCTGCGACTTTTTGCGAATGTGAAACTTGTATTTTCCTAGAAAATATTTAATAACATTTAATCTGTTATGTTGCCAACGCTCTGGCAATTTTTTAAATCCGCGTTTGAAGAATTCCACGGTTTTCGACTGAAACCAATTTTGAAGCCGGTTCCCGCGTCGTTGTGGGGGGAATTCCGCTCAAAGCGTTTTGGGAATGGAAAAGGTGGTAATCCGTCGGAGCAAAGTACGTGCGAGTAGGGCGGATGCTGGAGAACCTCCCACCCAAGGTAGCGCTTAAAATTCATATTTTGTAGAGCAACATGTGTCGGGGATGCTTGTTTTTATTCACTTGAGACTCCGTTGTTTTTTACCTGAAGCTTTATCGCTACTAACGCGAAACGAAACTGTCCAAACATCCAGAAGAGTTCTGATACAGGAGAGCGGAAGGTGTCGAATGGTATATAATACATTAGCGACAGGCAGTTGTTATTGGAAGAAATTTATTATGAATGAAAATCGCACGAATGTTGTGGACAACATAATACTTGCTAGCTTCTAATCAAGGTCTCATATTTTGTTGAAGTATGAGTGTAGAGTGTAGACGTTAGAAAACTTTAATTTAAGGGAAGAATCACGCGTTAAATAGAAGTTATGTGAAAGAAACATGTTATTATACATTTTTTAAGTTATGGATGAGAAATAATGTCCTTTGCAAGGGATCTGTGTGTTGAAAAAAATTTGAGGTTTGGAAGAAGTGGTTTAGAAGAATGGTTTGTGATTTTTCTGTAAGGCAAAGTGGTGCACACAAATGGAAAACAGATTAGTCCAAGGTAAACAACTATTTAAGAGGACATAGCACTTTCTTTGCACGAAAATTAAGCATCAATTATGATTTTCTTTCTATATGAAATTGAAAAGCTAGAAAGATGTGGTTTAATGCAAATAAAAGACCACTGTTTGAAATTATTAAAAGAATTTTTAATCAAAAAAGCACCCACCATTCTCTCTCTATAGTCGCTCAAAGTTGATCCCTCGCGGAATAAGTAGGATCGCTTTTAAGTATAAGTAGTGCTTTTTCTTTAATAAAAATTCTTTTAATACTTTCAAACAGTGGTCTTTCATTTGCATCAAACCCCATCTTTCTAACTTTTCAATTTCATGTAGAAAAAAAATTCATAAAGTATGCTTAATTTTCGGACAAAAAAGTACTATGCCCCCTTAATGTACATATATAGGTATCTTTTATGCGCATATGCACGTACATGAATGTGTGTGTAATTGAGAAGTATGTATGTGTGTACGTAATTAGCTCTGGGTAACGCCAAAGTAAAGTTTTATACACGAATGTAACTGCTGTTATTTATTTAGGCTTGTTTAGGTTGGCAACACTACTTCTGTAGAAAACTTCGATAATCCGACTTCAGAATCGTGATTAGCGATATCAAAAACCCTTAGGAACAATAAAGTTCACATTTAAAAAATTTCAATATTTGCCATGCCGTTCACTGCCGGAATTATCTATGCATAAATTTCACGTAAAAATATTTACAATTTCAATGGAAAAATGCAGGCTGTCTAAAGTTAATAAGGATTGAATAAGCTTCTACAAATACGAGTAATTAAGGTGTTTCTGTATTGAGTTGATCTTTACCTGATACTGATATTGCATACGTATTAACGATTAGTAACAAACAATTAATAATTCGGTGTAGTGCTCGTGTTATATTGCGTAATTTGGACAATCCATTATTGCCCGAGGGAAGTAACGCGGTGCGATGCATCAAGTTAATAAATCCTCGGTACTAATTGTCAATATTGTTACGTTCGGGGCACCATTAATTTTTGGAACGTTATGTATGTTTAGCTGGAATGGTACTTGTTGATGGCAAGTATTGATTAATCGAAAATATTAATTGATCACCATCTAGCCATGAAATGTATGCAAAATTGAGAATTCTCTATATTGATACAGTAGCAGATAACGAAATAAATAAGTAGATTCAACAGAACTACAGTCAAAACGTAATTGAAATAAATTTCTTTGATTTGATTATACAATCGTAGAAAATTTTTTTACAAGACTTCTCCATACCTACAGTAGTTTCCAAGATAGCATCACTGATAGGGTGAAAGCACTAGTAGTCGACCACTTAAAGCTAAACCCGAATGAAAAGATCTGAAAAAAAAATAAAAAATCAACGTTATAAAATATATAAAATGTATTGAAATAATTCAAATGTATTTAATGTATCACTAAAAAATTTGTGTTAGTATAAAAGTTCTGGGAAAATAAATAATTAGCGTTAAAAATAAAGTGTTCGAATGCTTTAATAATCGATCGCTTCACTCTAAAAGTAGACCGGTCCGATAGCTAGTAGTCGACCACCTTTTTTTAATATGAAATTCAAAATAGGTTATGTGCGCATTACAAACTAAAATTTATTTTTAAATATAATGTGCAACAACGGTAAATAATTTATAATGACAGGAATAATGCGTAATTAACATAAGTTCTTTTAAAAACTTTATCAAAATTTTAATAAGATAAATTATAAGTTAACACGTGGTCGACTTTTAGCGTTCATTGTGAATGCAGTTAGCTTCAGAAGTCGACCGTTGTGGTCGACTATTCAAAATTGAAAGGGAATGATGGTCCAGTTACCAACCCCCATAAATAAATAAATTATCCCATTTTTTAAAAAAATTTTTAAGCGCATATAAAATTGTCGGTGCTTTTTCAGTGAAATAGCATCATTTTCCAGTAAAAAATGTATAGAACTGAATTACATTTGTCGTTTCTATTCAAAGCGCATTTATGCTTATCGTGTTGGAAAACAGCAATGGCACATGTAGAATCAAAATTAGTTTACAAATCACTTTAAAAGCATTTATTTTTTTTACCTATGAAGAGCGCTTTTTGTCGTATTTTAAAGTTAGAAATTCAAAATATAATATAAAATTGTCATTTAATAAATGCTTTATTTCAGTACTTATTTCTTTAAGCTAAACAATAAAAGTGGTCGAGTACTAGAGGGTGGACGACTACTAGTGCTTTCACCCTATCAAACTTCAAAGTTCCATCCCTTTAACACAAGTATCCACGACCAGAAATAAACTAGGTGTCCCTCACTTATCTATGTTCCACAAACCCACAAACATCACACGTCTCCCGAGACCTCATCGCAAACAATTCCTCGCTCCTTCCTCACTTAACTAAAATTCCCCTGCCCTCGCAATATCAGCTACCAATATTGCATATGAAGCTCCAAAAGCGGAGCAACGCGTAATTGCATCCGGAGTCCACTTACATGAAGCAAATACCCAATAGCTTCCGCCATTACGAGACCAAGAAGCATTTAATAAACGAACCACTTCTAACGAGCCTCTGCCTCCCCCACCCCTTTCAGCTTAACGAGCTACAAGGAGCTTTCGCATCTCCCAGGTATCCTTCTCCAAAGACACAGATATCCCAAGCTCCTTGATACACAGAGGCGAAATGCTTCATTCGAGGACAACAGAGGGATCGACCATCCACTTGCACTCGAAACCCAACATCTTCCTCCGCGAATCTTACAAGGGACCATATCGAAGTGACAATCACCGATTTTGATGCGACTTTCGTAGAAAGTAGTTCTTACAAAAATATATGACACCTATTTTTTCGATACAAAATTGTGTATTTTCTAATAAGGAATGTAGCTGCGCAAACGGATTCCAACAAATTCCGCTTCCTTTTAATGTATTATTTAAACAATATACATTCCTAATTTAAAAATACACAATTTTGCCATTTACATCGTTCTCCTAGCTCCAGCAGTTTTCAAGATATTCGAGCAAAAGTGTTTCTCACACCTCAATTTTAAGGGCTGTTTTCACCCCTTAAACACGAATGTCAGCCGATAAGAAAAAACATGTGTGAAAGATTTTTGTAACAACTACTTTCTACCAAAGTCGCATCAAAATCCTCGATTGTCACTTCGATATGTTCCCTTGTTAGTATACATATAACTACATCGCGAGTTTCATTGAAAATGTCCCCTCCCCAAGAAAAATAAATTCGACGAGCCTCGACTCCGCTTGAGCCAGAGATGGTGCAGCAACGCGGAGGCGTTCGTTATTCCAATTTTAATCCAACTCTGCCGTTTAATAGACGCTCCCCGGCTGAAAGTCCCCAGCTCGCCCCCGGGCAGCGCGCATAAAAGGAAACGGGCCGCATTGTTCCACCGGCGGCTGATTCTCTTGGACAGAGACGGATAAATCCGAAACAGGGAATCCACGGCTTTAACTGACCGGTATACGGGCTTTTTTGAAGCTGTTCCATTGTTTCCTCGCCCTCTTTCCTTGCTCCCTGTCGGTGCCTGCGACTGGACTTATGACAAAGACACGCGACTGTTTCGCTACTTTTTCAGCCCCGACAATTAATTCCCGCGTTTTTGCCGGCGGTTTTCGCGTCTCCTCTCGCCGCGGTTACGGGCCAACTGTGGGCTATCGATTCGGATGGATTCGACTTGGAACGCTTCAGAAGTAGGGCTCACCTTCTGGACGTTAATCGATCACAGTTAAGCTTTTGTACTATAGGTGTAAAATGTTATTAGGGTTTGTAGAAGTGGAAGAATTTTATACGCGATTTCTTAGGACCAAGACAATTACTGGACTCGCAACTACTAACAAGCGCAGCGAAGAATAAATGTAGCTTCTATGGTTAGTCGCGAAGAGAAGTTTGGGTGAAATGAGTTAATTAGTGGTCTGGATTTTTAGAGCTCCGGGGCCTTTTCCTCTGCTTGCTTTTAGGATTTTAATATGTCGAGGCAAGGGGCCGATAAATTTCGCGAGGCACTGTGGAATGGGGTAAATAATAAAGGGGATGCCGGGTGCACGGACTGACCGCAGAACTTTTAAACTCGGCGGGATGCACGCTCGACGGCTGGTCAAATATCGGCAAATATTTCAATTAGTTACACGAATACCCGATATCCGATATCGGGCTTCCCCACTATTCCTGTCGGTTCTAGTATACGTTCATAAATTTCGCAATGAATCGGAGAGTTCGGGCGAAATTTCAGCGCCGACGCTTCGTGATTATTGTGGATTCCTTCAGTCAGAACGCGATGCGTACAAGATTCGATTAAAAATCGGGGACCTGCCAAATGTATCGATTAATAGGTCGTTGAACGTTCGATTTTCATAGGTGCCGAGCACGGTATTGGGAAATTGGTAAATATTTAGAGCTGGTTACTGCTGCATTTGCCTGGATGAAGTTAATTTGCTTTCCTTTAATTGATTTTGATTGCGTGACAGGCTACGTCAATATCCGCGATAGTTGAGTGGCATTTTCCTTTTGAAACTTTGAACACTTTGAATCAAGTAGAATTTGTACATTTGTACGATAAGTTTTGTTAATCAACGTAACTTTTAATGGAAAAACGATTTGGAAGTGAGAAGAGTGTACATGCTAGATGAAAGAAAAGAAAGAATAAAGATCCCTGCGAGTGGAGCGTGAGAAACAGAGAAATGAAAACGGGCAAGTGAAAAGGGTACGCGTATGGTCAGACGCATTTGCCGAACCAATATAACTGAAGCTACACATCGTGGGAATACTGGTAAAAACACACTAACAAAAAAAAACATAAAAATCACCCCTTTAGAGACTGGTAATACACATTAAATTATAGCATGAGAAATAAAGGATTTTTGTAGTAAATTAAATCATTAATTCTACTTAGCTCTATGTCATTTAAAATATTTCAAATTCAGTTTCTGAAAGACAAAAGCATATTGATTTACTGTGTTTTGCCAATAAACCCACGATGTATCTCCTTATAACTTTCCACACATGCATTCTTTTAAAAAATGGTTTTCAGTAAAAATTGTCAAAATTGGCAAGAACTTTGGAAGTGTAGTTATCGCAATTTCATTTAACATTCTTAACCCTTCGTACTCGCACTTTCTTATAATCACAAATTGGTCAAATGGTGTTCACTGCACCCCAGTGTCATTTTTGAGTTATCATTTTCGAATTTTTTAATTTTTTAACTTTTCAGTGATAATTGTAACGTGTAATCACTTTTGAGTGATAATTGAAATTTGTATTTGAAAAAATAATTATGGACAGCAGCGGTGTTTTGGTTAAAATTCATCAAATTGTTAAATTTTATTATTAAGGTAAAAAATGTACAGAAATATTGCAAATATATATCCTGCGGTGCGATACACTCCGTGTGACCACGAAGGGTTAATGTACACATTTGCTGACATTTTAAGAAGAGTATATTGCTCTTCCTTTTCTACAGTATAACGAAACTATTCATAACATGAAAATTATCACAATGATGACACTAGAATAAAAGGTACAATAACTAATTTCACGAATCACTGACACATTCTTTTCTCAATTAAAATTATTATACCTTAAACTTCCCCTTATACACCACGCCAACTTAATTCGGCTCTATCCCCTTAACAGAAATTTTAAATTTTACGTGTAAAATATTGCATTCATACACTCTACACCTCGAAACGCGAACACGCATACAAACCAAATCATTTTTCATTCGCGTCAACGGGAACCCCGCGTCGAGCTTATATTTTTATAAACACAGGATATTAGTCCGCCACGTTGTGTTTACGGCGAACAATTTATCCCAGGCATCGTATTCGCCAGCGCGCGACGCACGAAAATATTTTTCATCCGTGGGAATTAAACGCGAACAGGAATTTTTATTCGCGGCAAAACATTGCCGCTTTCCTGGGGCAAGAAGTCGAGCTTGCACCTGCCAGCTGACAGTTTTTCTCCTGCTTTATCCGCCTTTCTTTGGAGCACACGTCCCGCGTGCTATTCCGGCTTTGTTAGCGGGAATCGATGTCAACAAAGCAGGAATTCCTTTTGAGGCCGAATGCGAAATCAGCCACGCGCAGGTTGCGCGGAGAAATGTATGCATGCACGCACCGAGGCACGTAGGATTTTAGGAATTAGGTCACCGTGCACTTTGGTGAACCGTGATCCTATTGTATTAAACAGTTCGATTCTGCCACGTCCTTTCTGACAACGACGTGCGCCGGTTGAACAAAGAACTTCAATTGGGTCCACCAACGGCAAGGAAAAATGAGAGTTTGGGTTGATTAACAGGATCGCAAGCGCCAGAATTAAACGACAATGGTAGAAATTGGCCAATTTTGAACCTGACTGGCAATGTTTCTACAGGCAAGAAGGAATTCGAAATGCATAATTACTTAACTCTGGAGGCGATGGGAAAGTTATAAATAATAAACGGATATTATAAAAAATTATTTTTTCGAAAATTCTTTCCGACAGATATATAGACATTTAGAAAATGTATAACATTTATTTAAAGGTTTTTTCGATATCTTTTGTAATTTACGAGTTAAAAGCGCATGGGTAAAATGGGCGACTCGGATAAAAGGGGTGGTTTCTCCCTAAAAGTGCAAAAGTCGCACCGACCGAATATGGAAAGTTCTTAAGTTGGTCCAATAAATGATCGAACAAAGTTGCATCAAAATCGCGTATGTCACTCACTGATCTTCACTTGTAGGTAAGTGAGGAAAGAGAAATGCATCTCTCGCGCTGATGTACTCGATCACTATGACAGTCACAATAAAACATTACCTTAAACGGTGTATTTTAACACTATTATTATTTTTCTGGCAAACATTTCATTCGAACATTGTCTGTTATTGGGAATATTTTTACTAATGACAACGTTCCGAACTTCATGCTCATTTTTTATAACTTTCCCGTCCTCAGGGTAAACAATTACGCATTTCAAATTCCTTAAGAGGGTATAGTAGGACTATTGAAATCTCGAAATATCGATTTTTTTATTATTATTATTTCTGAAAGTGCCATACTTTGTGAACATTTACAACAATGTATCGTGAAGAAATTCGTGTAATTACGGAAATTATAGGGCTGAACGTAATTGAGTGCACCGTCGAGTAACGGCTTCGCAGAGCGGTATTGGCGTATGGGACTTTACTTTCAAGCCGTTTATCTCAAAACTACATTTTCAAACACAGTGTACATCATAACTCATGAACGAAAGAATAGTTTCATTTAAAGTTTTAACTGGAGCTGTAGAATTCCTTTCTCTATCGTGTGGAATTTCCGCATCAACATTGGATGTTTGTAAGCACATTTTATAACTGCTTAAAGTCGATTCTTTTCCATAAAAATGTGGAAAAAAACTTGATTCTTGTGTAACTTTTACAATTTTTATTTAAAATCGCCAGCAAAGTTCCACGCGATATGTATTAGTGTAGAAACTAATAATCCCAAAGCATTTTGCTTTTAGATGATTGGTTCACCTGGGACTATGTACACAAATTACAGCTGCGGGCTACGCGGGACCATCTTTAGCGTGAAATAACTTGAATAATTTTCAACATTCTGACAATTCTTTTATTTTACATTACTTGTAAAAGCGTACATAAAAAACTGTGAAAAGTGCCAGTATGGTGATTATTTATATCTAAGCAATCCAACCGACAAGAAACCGTCGATTTCAGTCGTTCAATAGTCTTATACCCCCTTAAGACCTGTAGAAACATATTCTGTAAAAAACTTTCGTTGCCAGCTAGGTGCAGAATTGACCAATTTCTAACATTGCCCTTTCTCATGGAAATCTGGAGACTGAATTGAACTAATTTATAGTTTATTTATAGCTTAAAGTACCTGGCGTTGCCCGGGCTTGTTATACATGTATGTATCTCTGCATAGAGCAGCACCCCATCGAGCATTGTCGAGGAATGCTTCACTAAAATCGCCACTGCTCTGCATCGGTTTGTCATATGCTAGTGTTTCATCCGCCCAGTGGTTCTCGAGATTAGCGCGATCAAACATACAGACGCCTACCGGGAACTTTATTTTATACTATGTTTTAGAAGATATACTCTTCGCGTGAAAAATTCAGTTACTGTCCCGTTCGTACAACTTCTAAATGCCCTTTCAATTTTCACATTTATCTGGTTTCAGAAAAAAATATTTAATCGTCATTACGTAGATATCTAAAAACAGAAACCACTTCCTCTTTAAATCACGTTTATTAACTCACTCCCAAAGCTCAAACGAACAAGTTCTGGAAATCTCACGCTCCATCACGCCTCCTTCATCCTTCTACGAAAATCGCTTTCACCAGAAAATCATCTAATTTCCACGAAGCTATCCACCCTCTCCCAGTCACTACTTTTCCACGAACGACAACGTCTATCCACAACTCACTCCCAAAGCTTAAACGAACAAGTCCCGGAACAAATCCCACGCTCCACCACAAACACCTTCATCCTCCCACGAGAATCGCTTTCACCCGGCAATCATGTAATCTCTACCAATCAACACTCAACCCTGCCTAACAGGTCGGTTTGCGAACACCCCCGTCAAAGAAGTAGCACAAGGAAGCAGAAGGACGATTAAAACCACCGTGCCCTTTTTTCACGAATATTCCTCGAAGCAGTGGAGAAAGAACAACAACATTTGATTTCGACGAGATCTTTACAGTGGTGTATAGAAAATCGCTGCACGCGCGGAGGTCAGAAATCACTTTACTGATTTAAGGGAGTACAAGGATATTAGACGACTGAAATGAACGGTTCCTTTTGGGTTGGATTGAAGGACGACTAATAACTCATACCATTTGCACGTTTTACAATAATTTATTGAGGATATAACACGCATTTTAAGACAAGGAAATATTTCTTTGAAAATATTAAAAATTGTTAGAAATACAAAGCACCAAAGTGGGCGCTGCGCAATATGCGCATCAAGGTGGCAAACGTGATTCCGGTGGAATGACACATCTGAAAGCAAAACCGTTGGCAATGCATATTCTCTGACTCGAAATCTGCAAGGTGGAACTTCATTGAAAAATTTTAACAAAAATTCGCGGAGTTATTCAGAAATATCAATTTTGTACATTTTTCCGAATATAATACTCTAAAGAATGTTTAATAAAAATTTTCAGAATTCTGCGATCTTAATGACCGAATTCCAGCTTGTGGAGAAAAGTGTTTTGTAGGTTCAGCTAAAATTTCAACTAAATATATTGATCCGTTCTCGCCTTATGATGTTCACCGTCTTGGCGCGCGCATTGCGCAGTGCCCACTTTGGCGCTTTGTATTTCCTTCAGTTTTTAATATTTGTAAGGTTTCCTTGTCTTAAAATGCGTGTTATATCCACAATAAAGTGTTATAAAACGTGCAACTGGTATGAGTTATTAGTCGTCATTCAATCCAACCCAGAACAAACCATTAATTTTCTTAAGGGAAGAAGACCGTATAAATCGAAGGAAAAATAGAAACAAAAATTTTTTACATAAATCGCTGCTAAAACATTTAAAAAATATATTCTCAAAATTATATACGAAATTCAACTCCGTATTGATAATATAGCTTGGTGAGTCAGCGCGCTTCCGAGCGTCGAGTATATCTAAAACACATTTTAAACGCGTTTTTCTCGAAATCACATTTTCAAAATTGGCGCCGGAGATAACTCAAAAACTATTTGATCAATCAACTTCAAATTTTGCACTTTAAGTTTATAACATTCCTCAGGATATGAACCACAATGTTTAACCAAATTCTTAATTTTAACTACTGTTTTTAAACAAATAGTACGCGAATTTTTGGCGAAAATGTTTGAAGTACCGATATTTTTAAAATATGCAATTTCTTCTACACCACTTGTGGTTCCTATTCTTACAATTGACACATAAATTGCAAACAAAATTTATTGGTCTCTTTCACACAACAACCGGCGCCGATTTGCATCTCGAAAAAAACCTATTTCAGATACTGCTCTATTTCTATTGTATTTATTATAATTTTACTGTTATAAAAAGTTTTTTTTTACTTGTTATAATGTTGAATAAAGTACCCTTAAAGTTACGAAAGGATTAGCGCATTGGTATCATTACAGAAAATTGCTAAAAATTGATACAAAAATAAGACGTTTCTACAGGCTTCTCCCCTTAACATTGCCCCTTTGTGGCTGCCACTGCAGCCTCCGTTCGCGGAATCACAACACGATTCGCCGCGAATGAATATGCAAAACCGTTAAAGTGCGCGTCGATAATCGGTGGAAACGCGGCGTGACAGGGACCGATTGGGAATTACTCGATAAAGGCGGTGTGCGACGAGCGTCGATGGGGATTGTTCTCGAGGCACCAGCCGAGAGGGGTGTGTCAAGGGAAACAGGGAAGCCTTCGTGAGCGAGTTCCTCGAGCGCGGAAAGGCTCAAGAATCTCGTTTATTGCTGCGACTCCTGGTCCTCTGTGTTCGATAACTGTCATCTGGTGCTCGAAACAGCGGCGCTTTCGAACTTCTAGCCTGGGTGGGGATTGAGAGAGGAGCGCGTCGAATTTCCGGCAATCTTTGTCGACTGTTCCAACTCTGTTGGTTTATTGGATGTGTTTGCTAGACTTGATAAAATGACGGAGAACTTTGACGTTTGAGAGACTCTTTTGAGATAGTTTCTTTGGCGCAGTGGAAGGTGGTTGGTGTTCTGGGTTAGGATGTCGCGTGACATGTCGCTGTTTAGGGTAGGTTCTTCGAAAAGCTGAGACTAGGATTGGGAGGTAGCGGTAGGTTTGGGAAATGTTTTTTAATGATATAATGATTTGATGAAGGGCGAAGACCCTATAGTTTAGAATAGTCAGTTCAAAAAGTTAAAATAGAAGCAGTTTGAAATAAATGATTGTAGAATACAATGATAGAAGTGATAATACAAGAATAATAAAACCGATCAGCTAATAAATTAACAGACATGTGCAGAAACATTACTGCGAATAAAAGACCGCAAACGAAATTTAGAAGAGATAATTCGTCTTAATTACCTACATCACAAAATCTACATCGCGTTAATTAAGTGACGAATAGGCGAGGTTCATCATTCCTGCTGTTTCGCAACCTACCCCTGATCAATATGTTCGCTATGAAGATTCGCTAATTGGCATACTGCGTTGATGGAGTTATGCATACTGAATGAAGCGTTGTGCCTCGATAAACAAAAAGGAGAAGGAGAGTTCTCTAAGAGAGTTATGTAAAAGGGTGACTTTAGAAATTGGGGGAACTGTAAGTTGAAGGGAAATGTGGTAACGTTTAGAGGGTGTAGGTTGTAATTAATTCTCTGGTATGGAATGTGCATTATCCTGTAAAGTGTAAAGTATTTACAGTAACCCTCCATAACGTCGTGTGAGTTTCAGGTAACATATGTTATCTGTTTCATAGCTCTATACTTGACTCTTGTAAAATATAAATCACGAATTGTTTATGAAATTAATTTGAAATGTATCTGTTAATTTATAAACAATTATAGAAGTTTAATTAGTAAAACAATTTATACACAGAAAATAAGGTTCTATTAAAGAAGCAGTGCCGTTGCAGGTCATACGTGTATTTGTTAACAGAACTCACTAATGAGTACAATATTTCCCTATATTTATATAATTATCCATTAATAATGTACACTAACGCATTACTATTTTATTCAATCTACTTTTTAGAATATTTGTTGCATGAAAAACAGTTGCAACTCTTACGTTCTTTAAAACATTAACAAAATTTATACGAATTACTTAAATAAGTCAGGTAAAAATAATAATAATTTGAAACTATGACGCAGGTATTATTATTATCACAAATTGTACACGCTCCAAGAAAGCGTGCAAGCATAAAGCAATCAAATTAAATTGTCACTTCAACCCGTCGCTTCAAGATCTATTTATCGTCGTGGGTCTCGTTCTGCGTTTCCTGCACGCTCGAAACGAATGCAACAGAAGTGGAAACATGGATTGAAAGACAGTTGTCAGAAGGGTCGCAAACCGCCTGTTACAGTCCTCGCGAACGCCGAAGCGACGAACGCCTGTCGATAATTGAAAAGATTCAATTCTGAAAATCCACGACTAACTCTGTGCTACGCTTTTTGATGCTTTATATTCGATATTCGATATTTGATACTTCCGTTGACACCTCATTTATCAACGCAAAGATTCTTTATAAAGACTGAAGGCGACAAGAATATTCTAATAGAAGCAATTTAATATTCTCCTTCAAAGGGTAATTGTGATAAGCGATTGGAAAAAGAGCAATTCACAGGTTTCACTGTGTCTTAATCTTTATATAATTTATAAGGATTAAGTCTTAATTAAGGAATGTCTTTCTGTTAAATTCATCCCGTTTGCTTCTTGTTAAAAGTATTTAAAGGTACTAAAAAATGATATTACAGTGTTTTATTAAATTATTTAAAAGTGGTGTCAAGTTTTATTTGAATAAAAGGCCTTAAGGCCAGTACAACAAAGAAATATATCAAAATGTGATCTTCCAAAATTAAATGAAGATTATTCAGATCATTATTTTTTTGAGTTCCATATTGCACTGAATTATTATTGTCCTAGTTTTTTTTTTATAATACCACTATCGAGGCAAGCTACCTTCTTTCTACCTTCACAAAAGCTTCTGATCAAAGTCCAATTTTATCTTTGTTTTAAATCCCCTAAAAAATTCTTCTTCCAATATAATTATCGTTTACAAATAATAACTGAACGATTCTCCACGATTTTCTCATCAAAGTCTTCGTAAATGGGAGTTCCCTAAAGTAAATTTCGAAGTACTAGAACTGGATAAGGAAGTGTTTTGGTTCCTCTAGCTTTCGAGAAGATAGCTTGGGGGAGGAACGAGTAGATCCCGGGTAAAGTGGCTCCCTTCGATCAGTCTCCCTGCTCGTCCAATCGAGGAGAATCCACGGTTTTCGATGAAATTTCCAGAAACGATGGGCGAATTAAATTTTTCCTCGCATACCAGAAGCGAAACTTCGCGCTCAGACCAGAAGCCTCGAGCTCGCCAGTTAATATTAAATCTTTGTAAAATTCCTCGCCGCTTCTATGGCATAATTTTTCTGTTCCTCTTAATTGGTACTATCTCTTATTTTATCATTCAAAGAAGTCTAAGGGAAAACGAGAAATAACGACACATTATTTCATTTTACGTTTAATTTACCGTAGAATTATTATTCTGTAATGAAGTAATTTAGCAACGAAAGGTGTATGCCTGAAAACACCACAAAATTTGCAAATGTCATTCATTCCACGCTACATTTCAGCCTCCAAAGGAGTTAACGCTTCGCGAACTCTGCGTATTTCTAAATTTTAATCAAATTACAGAGATATCGTTATTTTGTAACAGGGGAGAGCAATTTAATTAAAAGTCGCCGATGGAAGCTCGCGGGCAACTCGTTGCTTTCATCTGACATAGAAGAAAAATGTATAATTTCACAGTTGGAAAAAGGGACACTTTCATCGCCCTTCTATTCTACATTTTTAGGAAGTGGAAAAGTTCTGAATTCTCTGCGAGATAGAATGTTTCATATTCTGTCCCTTATAACGATATAATTATTTAGAATAATTCTTTAGTTACATTAATGTCGTAGTATATTTCTACGAAATAGCTATTATGGTGTTCAGTTTATTGCTGGTTAACGAAAGGTTATACAGTGGTTTGGTGGTTTTAAGTGCAGCGAAACCGCTAATGGATACGCTGTGGTGAATAATGGTTAACCATCGCTTTCATAATACCCGAATTTGAGAATATAAGGGCCAACAGAGATCTACTTAAAACACTTAACTCTTTTTATGTCCACATTTTCATTTATCTCCAATCATAGAACCATTGGAAAAATTGTTGGCAAGGAAATTGAGCCAGAATATGCTGAAAATAGTTCCCTGTTATCTTGCCTCCACCACTAACAATCACTACGAGTAAATACATTTGACAACTAGCCTAAGACACAACGAATAACTCTCAAGTCCACACATACTCAACTATCCCTCGAATTCACATTCTTAAAAAAACAAAAACTCCACGAAGACCTATTCTACAGTTTTAACCTTAGAGCATATACTATGGAGGTCTCATTGAGAGCTCGAAACTGTCGCCAACATGGTGCGAGAGAGAAAACGAAGCACAGGACCCCAAGATACGCTTCGAGTTCGACAATGCCATTTTCACGCTCAACACTTCAAGATGTTATAACTGAAAGATTTTATTTCAACAAATTTTTATAACAGCTGCTCTGAGCAAAGCTCTCTCTTCAAAAAGTTCATCACTAAGAGATTTTTGTTTAGGACCATCTTGCACACTTGCGAAATAAAATAATCGTTCTACTGTTGCGGAAGATGGAAGGTGAGGGGTATTATTCTTCAGGAAAACGTCTGTTATTATCGGATAATCTTTTAACATAGACGGATCAGTTCCTTTATCTTGCAGGAATGTCAATGCATTTATTTCCTCCTCCGTTCAAATAATAAACGCAGAACCATTTGCCATTTCATCTTCGTCACTTCGAAATTCGAAATCGTCAGTGTCACATGATTTCTCAGTAAAGTCAGAAACATCTCTGTGACTATATTTTGCTGTTATGACCGGATTAATAAAAACCGACAATAAATGAAGAAGGTCGCGTTTTTCGTTTTCCATTTTCTCTTTCATCAAACGTACCTACGTGCAACATTATTGCTCAAATACTTTTGAGCTATATTGTAGCTCGTTAGCTCGGATTGAAGCGCGAACACTGGCTGAGGAACCGTGCACTTAAGCGGGGGCGGAGGAAACCAGCCTTCCTCGAGCCTCAAACGCGATTTCCACGTGTCGGAAGTCAATTAGGTGCGGCAGGAAGTTAGCTGGCCAAGGGATAGGAGTGATTTCGAGGCAACTCGACCGCTAAGTACGCCACTACTGTGAGTTCAAAGGGCACGACGCTCCCTAGCCGGCGGAATTGATGGCGTCCGAACCGAATGGATGGCCTTTGTCCTCGCGTACACATTGTTTCTGAAAACTTTTGGACATGTTTCGTGGAATTGTGTCGAGGAGGTGGATGATATCGGCCCCCGTTAGCTGAAGACTCGAGGAGAGGGGGGTTTTAAAAGTGGCACAAGGGAGGATGTTTTATGAGGGTGGGCGATTGCGGGATTCATTGGTGTAGTAGGCTTGGGCAGTATTTAAATAAAATATTTTAGAAATGATTATTCAAATAGTAGGGGAGAGTTGCCAATATCGTACTGGTCACCTAAATCGTAACTCATCAATTTCTCAGTAATTAATGAATATAAACGACATCTGATGATAAAAATAACAAGTAAATGCGAAATAAGAAATAGAAACAAAACCTTTCGAGCTTACACCCTATTTTGTGCGTGCTATAAACATTTTAAAAAATCAGGTATGATTGATGTAACTTTTTACCAGTTTATTTTAACTTATAATTATCAAACAATGCAATTTTGTCTTGTATTTTTGTATTTTTCTAAAAGCGGGTTTAATGTAGAATATTTTACATTCTTTTTAAGTACATATTACATTCATTATAAAGTTGAAATTGATATTTATAAATAAATTGACCATGTTTCCTAAATCGTACCATTACAATCGTACAAGTAGGATTTGACAACTCGTATGTTATATAAGTTATGTACATATATCATATTTATAGTTTATTGTGGCCTGTGTGTAATCCATATACATATGTATATGTAACTATATAATAATCATTACTTTATGTTGAATATTTTCTTCTCTATTTGTTATTAATAATATTTTTAGTGGAGGTACGATTTAGGAGACAAAGTATGTGACAGTATTTGACAAAACGATTAATAACAAATTAATTTGTTCTGAACGAAAGGTTAAGCGTATAATAGTTGGTGCCTAAAAGATCAAGTTACAATATCCAATAGTCATTTGCGTTCAAATTAGTACCAAATATGAAATATAGCATAAAATGTCTTAAGTGGATATAGGCAACCCTCCCTTATATAACTATCGTGTTTTCTTCAAATACTCGTTGATTAGTTGATTTGAACAGGAATATGATTTCCCCGTAAATTATTTCCTAATTTGGTCACTAATCAAACGACCCTTTATTTTATATTGTATTTGAATAAGTGCCTGCTAAAATCTTCTCGCAAACAATTTCTGACGTGGCTGCTTTTCAGGCGAAATGTTTGAAACCAATATAGTCCTGAAGGCAAAAGCTATTAAAATCTATCTAAAATATAAAATCATGTTGAAATAATTTATTTGGTTTTGGAACAAAATAAAGTTACTTTTCCAAAATCATGCCTAAAATAGAAATAATACAACAATTTAAATAATTCACAACTTCAATTCCAATTATTTTTCATTTTATATTTCACGTAACTTTTGTTCGTGTCTAATTGGACTGAATGTACAGTTACAAAACATGGAGCTTGTTTATATCTCCAGTTTTTTAAATTCTGCGCATGTCGAAAGTTATACAGAGATATGGCTGCAAAAGATTTGAAAAGAAGAAGAAATTAATAGGAATAACGAGAAAAAAAGAATACCAAGAGCCAGTAGTATTAGCAAGTATATAGTCAGACGTCACCAGAAATATTATAAATGCTACGATTTTAATAAATTCTTACTAGCATATTCTTCGAGGGGCTAAATGTTGGAATTGGTATGGAATATTTAGAGAGTCCAATTTCTATGGATTGAGGGATTCTTTTATGGAAGACGAACATGTTAATATCAATAGCAACGTGGGTAAAATATTCCGCGGAGAAAACAGTGAACAATCACATTATGCTGATTTACAGTAAACAGCGACATGATTAATTCTATTTTGATGAAATATTCGGGAATAATTTCTTCGTGCAGGTGGGAGAGAAATAGATTATAAAATGCAGCGTGCTCGTTGCACAAACGGTAAATGTGCCATCGATGCGGCCTTCATTGCAAACAAATCAAATATTTATCGTAGAGCAGGGTAAACAGCGATGCTGTTAACTCCGTTTTAATAAAATGTTATGAGCACAAGAGAGAAACGAATTGAAACGGGAGTCTGTTTTATAAAGAAATTTCAAGTGCACAATCAATGTTTTGCGTGCACGCGAGTAACAAGGCCATCGACAAGGAATATTTATCGTATGGAAAATTAAACGAAGACTATTAATTTAATTAAATACAATGTAGGAACCCAACCTACATGAAAAAGAAATATTGAAATTCTCGAATGCCCCTCTCGACTGTGTGCACAGCGAAAGGTAATACTCAATTTCAAACGCTGCTGCTAATTGATAACATGTTGGAACGAAGTGTTCCAAGTATTTGTCGGTGCCATTCGTAAGTACATCATCGTTGATGAAACGTTTCGTAATTTATTTCTGTGTCCCACAGACACACGTGCACACTTTTGTGCCAATTCTGCGTACTGAAAAAGTAAAATATTGAATCAAGTTTTGGTCAGCTGTTTTTCAACAACGTTTGTTTGCCCCATGCTTCCTCGGAAAATGGAGAAACAGTGATTTAATAAAAGTTCCGACGGTACGCCTTCTGCGAAACCAAGTATCGGGAAACGAAACTTTGACGCACGTTCCTGTGTAGATATTTCAATGGTGTTTCTAACTCGAAATTATGTGAGGGGCCACACTTCTCTGGATACATTCGAAATATTATTCAGGAAGAGTAGGTACATTATTTTATTAAGTAAAAAGCTGAGAATTGCATTACATGTAATAACCCCATACTAAATCGACTATAAACATTAATTATTCAAACATTTTACAAACCTCTGTTACAGGTTGATTACAGATTTTATTACTTTAATATAATTTAAATTATAATTTAGGTTGATGTTTCATATTACAACTTTTAATAGATTAATATAATTTAAATTATAAATTAGGTTGATGTTTTTTATATGACAAATTGTATTAGTTTAATATAATTTGTAATATGAAACATCAACCTAATTTATAATTCCATTATAGAATATTCTGAGCATCTTCAATGACGTTCAGAATAAATTCATGTTTCGATGATTATTTAATAATGCAATTGCAAATGCACCTATTGTAATGTATCTTCACAGTTTAACGTTTAATCAGTCGGGGGGCAATAATCAACGACCAAACGTCACATGTTGACATTATTATTCAGTTATGTTTGATATTCATTACAATTATCAAGCTAATGCGTCACGCTGCAGATTATTCGAATAATGTTATTAAGTAGCATTGCACTCGAGATGCAAAATTTTCCACGAACGATTACAAATTTAAAAAGCACTGCAATCCTTAATTATCAGATCTATCAAAGACTCAATTAATTTGTTTAATTCACGTAGAATAATGTAAAATGAACGTAACAAGAGCAAATTACTGCAGAGACTCCTTATTTCATACTTGACTGCACGTAATAGTTTATTTATTTTCTATTTATTCATTCGACATATACGGTGCAAGACCATTTGAAGATAAGAGAACAATAGAAAGTACAATATAGTAGAGTCAACAACAAAAAGAGAAGAAGGAAGGAAACAAAACCAAAGACAAACAGAAACAGGGAGAACAGAACAAAGCAAAAGATACAAGTGCTGCCTACGTACAATTATTTAAGATAGCCCTATACGCGCAGGCCTTAAACGTGCACACTGAAACCGAAAAAAAGTACAGGCACATAAAATATGTAGGGGAGAGTAGGGTAAAAGTGTAAAACGGAACATCATTGTTTCTCTTACAAGGAGAGGTTTCCAGGTGTCCGCCTCCGATTGCTTTGAATTTTGGATATATTATAGAGCACCGAAAAATAAGATATACGTGTTTTTTTATAGCGGCCCGTTTTCATATTTGGGGGGTGAAACCAACCCCCAAAGTTATAAGATTTTCAGGTGTTCGTCCCCGATTGCTTTGGTTTTTGGATATGTTTTAGAGGACCGAAAAATAAGAAATACGTGTTTTTTTATTTTGACCAGCTTGAATGTTTAGGGGTTGAAACCACCCTCCAAAGTTCATAAGAATTGTTGGTGCCCGCCTCCGATTGCTTTGAATTTTGGATATGTTTTAGAGGACCGAAAAATAAGAAATAATTGTCTTTTTATTTTGGCCTGCTTGAATGTTTAGGGGGCGAAACCACCCCCCAAAGTTATAAGATTTTCAGGTGTTCGTCCCCGATTGCTTTGGTTTTTGGATATGTTTTAGAGGGCCGAAAAATAGGTATTATATGTCTTCCTATTTTGGCCCATTTGCATGTTCAAGGGGTGAAACCACCCCTCATAGTTAACCCCTAATAACGGTGACTGACGACAAGAACATCGTCCATACAGCAAGTTATGACGCAAATTAAATTTATATAAAGTTCTACTCCACACAATTTTTGTACCCCGTATGAACTTTGGGGGGTGGTTTCACCCTCTAAATATGAAAACGGGCCGTTATAAAAAACACGTATTTCTTATTTTTCGGTCCTCTAAAATATATCCAAAAACCAACGGAATCGGAGACGGGCACCAACTATTTTTATGAACTTTGGGGGGTAGTTTTACCCCTTAAACATGAAAACGGGCCGTTATGAAAGGACACGTATTTCTTATTTTTCGGTCCTCTAAAATATATCCAAAATTCAAAGCAATCGGAGATGAACACCTGAACATCTTATAACTTTGGGGGTTGGTTTCACCCCCTAAATATGAAAACGGGCCGCTATAAAAAAATACGTATATCTTATTTTTCGGTGCTCTAAAACATATTCAAAATTCAAAGCAATCGGAGGCGGACACCTGGGAACCTCTCCTTGTTAGATAAGAGTTGCGAATGAGTTGGTATCTCGTGACATGGGACCAAACGGTCCTCACAGCATTTCGTGACAGATCATAGACCCGTGCATACGTTACTTTTCAGTTAACAGTGTTGTAAACATTTCCGGTATCGAAGTTTCGATATTGCGTTTTAGTTTCGACCACTTTTCTTCACTTGGATTTAGAAAATTTATAACGGCAAGAACACCGTTGGATTCTATAGTCCTTGCGCGTTTTACCCAGTTCTTTACCTCATGCTGAAGTGTAAATATTAAATGTTGACTAAATTACCGCGTGTGGGGCAAAACGGAACACTTTGCGCGTGGTAAAACGGAACACCTATGTAACCCACTTCCACCTATTTTTAACGATATTTTTCTCAGTAAATGCAAGATATAATGAAATTAATCTTTTTGGTATTTATTAAGATACTCTTATATTGAACAAAAAAAAATTAGAAAGAATTTTTGCAATTTGTTTTAATTGTTTTTTTTTACGGTCTCAATATGGCACCTAAAAGAAGAGGCTCAGGCTTATCCGAAACAAAAAATTCTAAAACATTTTTAATCTGTATGAGTGTCGCTACAGCCTCTAACTCAATTAACAATTTTTGTTGAATAGTAAGAAAATGGTGCCGGTTTGAAATAAATAGTTTGACAAAACACCCAGAAGGATGTATTCTCGGGTGTTCCATGAGAAAAATCTCGGTTATTTCTCGACAAAAATTGTTAGTTGAGCTAAGGGTTATATAGCGACACTCATACAGATTAAGAATCTTTTGGAATGTTTTGTTTCGGACAAGCCTCAGCCGGAAAATCACCAACGCCGTGAACATACCTTTGTTTTAAGTTCCATATTGACACTGTAAAAAAACAATTAAAACAAATTGCAAAAATTCTTTTGAATTTTTTTTTGTATAATATAAGAGTAGTTTAATGAATACCAAAAAGATTTATTACATTATATGTAGCATTTACTCAGAAAAAAATCCTTACAAATAGCTTAAGTTTTCGGCCGAACAAAGTAGAATGACCCCTTGAAAAGAAGTGGGTTTCGTGTAGGATAGCCCGGCGAATTAAAATTAATCAACTGGCGATAGACGGACTGTCCACCAAGCAGTTAATAATTTTGAATTGGAAAAGTAACGGCGGCTCTACGGGTCTCTGGAGTTTGCATGTTGAGCTTCCGCGATAGGTAATATTCATTTGAAGTAAATCGAATCATCGTACTTAACCATTATTCCACCGATTCCATCGTACTCGCAGGCGATTCGAGTCCCGCCCGCGGTGCAAATGGACTGGCCCGCGTGTAATTCAGATTTCCTGGTTGTGTAAACGGACTAGACCGGGTGTAAACATATTTGTCCATTATATCCGACGAACAATGTCGTCTGCAAGTTCGATATTCCTGCGGGACGAGCTAAACGCTGATGTTCGTGACGACGTAAACGTTTCGCTCCAGCGACGAAGCGCTGGCTAATTGTTTGCAACCAGCCTGTATCGATGCATTTAGCCAGTACCGCAAAAATAGGTGGTGGGGGGCAATTTGTGGCGGGATCTAATTATGCCCTTGGTGTGTGCAGCAGGAAACCGCGAAATAAGAGACTATTATGCGAAATTGCCCCCTGGATGCAGCACTTCCGTAGATGCGCATGTGTTTCGCGGTGTTCCCGAAGATGTATGACATGTTTTAGAGCTGCAGGTATAAAAGCTGGTCGATGAAGCTCGGAATAAAATAAAAGAAGTTTGATGAACACGGGACTGAAATTAATTATTTTTAGATGAAGCAGTGTTTTCCGTTTAAGTTTATTACGTTGGTATTGTCACTTTAATGTTATTTAAATATTTGAACATATTTTTATGATGGTAGACTTCGAATGAAATTATTGTTATTGTATTAAATTTTTATACGTATAAAGGAGTGACTGTATTACGAAAATACAATTTACCCATTAAGAGTTCTTCTTTACGTTCATATTTCACGCAGCAGAATTCAAATTTCTTACCGCGTTATGCAAGCACAATACCACGCGCCGAATGCTGGTGTATCTCCCGTGAAACTATTAATTTATTGCCCTGACACGGTTGCATTTAATCTATTGAAATTTTCATAATTAACGTGGCGACGATACCGTAATTAATATGATTAATTACAATTAACATAGCCCTGTCGAATCTAAACAAGCGTGGCTATTAATTCAAATACAAAACACACCCAGTGAAACTGTTAAAATTTTAACACCCCTCAACTCTGTATCTAAAGTAAAAATTATTATTCCAAAGCTGGGAGGAAAAGTAACAAACCAATTACCCAAATTAAGGGGACAAGAGACAATTTTATAGTTCCATTCAACAGTGGCTGATGTCATTACCAATTAATCAAATGGAGTATAGAAATCTCCATAGCAATAATATACCAAGTGTGCTACTCTAAATTAAATGGAGACCTATTTTCCATGAAACTCATACTACTCATTCCATAGGCATTTGCATAATCATCGAAATAATAATATGTGCTTAATCAAAATCACGAAATCTGTTTGAATATGAACCAATGAAGCACTAACTTTAACCGCGAAATGCGACCAGAGGAATCATCCAATCGTTTAAACAAAATACTCGAGAGATAGGGAAAGGCGTGCCCTTGAAGATGCATTTTGTTTCAAAACGATATGTTTATTGGTTCGCGAGATACAAAGCCTCAAAGTTCATAAGACGTAAAAACAGGAAGCCCAGTAACCCACTTCCGACGCGGAAGTAGTAAACAGCAACAAACAAAAAACGCTGGGTCACCGTCTGTCACTGACCACAGACACACGTGACCGGCCAAAAGTAGGTCAGTGTGTCGCGAACGAGAAAGGCAGAGAAAGCTCCTGGCGTGCAAGTGAGACACAGACAGCAAAGTATTAAATTTGACGCTTCGCTTTAAATTGCGATAATTCCGGAACGAAAAGTCGAATCGACGTGAAACAAAATTCATTTTAAAGCGGAGGATTCCCCTCTTCTGATCGCATTATCGTCGACGCGCTGGCACTGCGTGCAATCACGTTATAGGCCGCTATTCTGAAGCTACTGTTACTCGTTTTAATTCGTTTTTGGCATCAATGGCGATCGGTGGTATTGTTTAAAAGTGATTAAAAATATGGATAACCGTGCTGTACTCGGTTAAAGGGGGGGGGGGGTGGTAGTACGTGTAGAAAGGGAAATTCGAGGGGGATGATGGAGAAATTATTGAATTTAGTGTTTTAAAGTATTCTTGAATATGTTTAAGCGTTGAATTAGTGGGGGAAATATAGTGTGTATTTATTTTTAAGCAAGGTGAATGTAAAGGGACATTTTGGAATTAAATGTGGTAGGAGCGTTACAATAATTGGTTTCTGTAACTGGATTATTCGATGAATTCCGATTTAAACGGTTTGCCTCGCTCGCAATCACGCGTGTTAATCGAGATTCAATTGAAGTTACGTGGAATTACATCGATGTTACATCCACGCACGATAATTGACAGGATTGGTGACGTATAAAATCTGTCGGGCTGTCAATTGTCCATCGATCAATAACTGTAATACCCTGGGCGTGTTTCTCATTCTTTTGCAAACACGTGAATTAATTTTCCCTACGTGCCACTCACACCTATTTGCACGCATTGAAAAAGTATTATATTTGTTTAAAAACCGTTTGCAAGAAGCCGAAGTAAAAATGGACCTAATGGAACTTTAATTAATCCGTTTATTTGAATCCTACTTAGTTTCCAACACATCTAAAATATAGATACGTGCTCCCCTGTCTCATAATCATTTTACATTTATTAAGTTGATTAAAAAATTATTTGCTGTTTTTTATACATTGGTCTTTGATGCTTATTTTGAAATATTTTTTTCTTTAACAATGTAATATACCATTTTAAAGAGTAAAGCCCGCGTGAATTCCTAATGGTAATGATTTTGTTTTCGTTGTTTTCGTTGTTTTCTTTTGTTTCTTTTCGACCGTCACATTAGGGGCCGTCCTTAAATTACAGTATAAGAATTCGTAAGATTTTATATTCCAACCTCTTCCCTCTTCTTTCCTTACGTATTTTTTTTGCATTAAATTTTTGTCACGACTTAAAACAAAATTATCTGACATGTGCGATGGAACGTTGGTTATAGGCTGCTCATATTGAAAATTAGGTAAAAAAATATTACGTAAGACGCTACCTGACTCTCTCCCCTCTTGTAAGAAAACGTAAAAAATTCGCGACGCTCTAAAAAAAACCCTTATGTAATTTAAGGGCGACACCTTAAAGATGAAGAAAAAGAAAGTTCGAGCGATTTTATTCTACGCGTTCAAAATGGGTCTTAAAGCAGCAGAAAATGTTCACAATATCATCTAAACGTTTGGCGAAGGTACGGTCAACGAACGTACAGCTGGTTCCAAAGATTTCGTAAAGAGTCGAGAGTCTTGAAGATGAGAAGGGTTGCGAGGGTCCTTCTACAGTTAACGACAACTAATTGAGGGCCATTATTGAATCGGATCCACGTAAAACAACTCAAGAGGTTGCAGAACAACTAAATATCGACCATTTAACAATTGTTGGACATTTACACCAAATTGGAAAATAAAAAAAAAAGTTGAAAACCGCAATTACTTTTGCATCAAACTAATATATACACACTTTCTACCACATTCACAGGATTAACTTCAAAACTCACTACCTACTACACTCTTCAAACTTTAAAACAAATTCCTCAAGCATCTATTGTACTAAAGGCATTCTTTTCAGACAAACTGCACATTGAAGTAGGCAATTAAAGCTACCCAAGTCACTTTGTCTGAAAGTACCACCTGTTACACAATAGATGCTAGAGGAATTTGTTTTTAAATCTAGCTTCCTGGTGAAAGTCACCCCATTTGACGGTAACCATTCAGATATTTTAATTAACCAAGAACTACATTAGCAACCGATTGTTCAGTCTTCCATGGAATGATGCCACTAAACATATTCAGGCTAAAGAACACAGAGCGTGCATGCACTGTGGCACAAAAACTTATTGTGCGCGAAAACAATAGCATCGGCTGAAATCTGTTCCATTCACGGACGCAAATAAAAGCTAAAGAAGCGCCTGGGATCGGAACCCAATAGTTCGCTAACCTCGCGGCGAGCCTAGTGCGCGATACAGAAAACTCGGCGACTCGCGAACACGGCCCCCCAGGAAAGACTGTTCCGTTACGTAACATCCATACGCGATAAAGCACCCTTTGTGCACTGTGAATGTACACTTCCACAAAACAGCGGGAATCGTGCAGCTCGAAAGGCTGTAAACCGATCGGCGAAATACGATGATTCCAGCGGAAAATGGAAATGGGGCATCGAGATTGAATGCGAGGGGACTGCGTAAAGTTTCAGCGGATTACGCATATGTTGCAACGCCTGCGGACTTGGAATTAATTGCTTAATCGGTACGAAGTGCGCGACAATTAAATTCAAATCGTTGCACGAGTGTTTCTGTTTCGTTCTCCTTGGATAAATAACCTTTTCCCCTGCACAAAGTATTGGAGGAACAACAGGAGTCAAAGCTGGGTTTACATTAGTCCAGTCGCTGGGTAAAGCGAGTGGTTCGCCTGGAAATCGGCCGATGTTTACATTATTCCAGTCTATTTTGCAGTTTTTGAAATGGTAGACTGTTAGTGGCACACATTAGGGTGGCCCTTATTTATATGTGTCGAATTTTTGTTTTCGTATTTCTCCGCTCTCACACCCTAGAACGGTCCCATTTCATAAAAAAATAGTCTCTGAAAATGTTTATTGCAATCGGATAACAGGAAAGGATTGCGACCAGGCCTTGAAGTTTAGAACTCGTCAATGTTTTGTATTTAAAGAGTTTCTCGAAAATGGTAAGCCCGATCAAAGTTTTGTTCAAATAATATTGGAAGAGCACTCAAATTTCTACAATTACTGTATATATATAATGTTTTCGTGCTTCCAACCATTTTTTAGATACTAGCGTCACCTATGTGCTAATCGCACCATTTGCAGTAGGATTCAGAAGTCGATCACGTGTAAAAAAAATGGAGTCTAACGAAATAACTGAAGTTTTTACGAGACAATCGCGCCACGTGACATTAATTTTTATCTAGAATAAAGATTTTTCAATTCAGAAGGACTTCATACACGTCGATGCTTCAGATCTATGAGATCGACACAAATATGGCAGCTTTTTCTCGAGAAAAGTCTGGAATATTGAATAAACGAAGAAGCTTCCCTCCAGGAAAGCTCTTCAGAAGAATATACTCGAAAGGGCGCTACCCCGTAACGATAAATTCCAGAGTTAAATCAGAATATAGGGAAGAGAGAGAGAGAGAGAGAGAGAGAGAGAGAGAGAGAGAGAGAGAGAGAGAGAGAGAGAGAGCACTAAACCCTTTCTAGAAGCAAAGTATAATCGAGTGTGAAAACACTTCTATTTTAAGTACACCAAAGAATATTTCACTCTACTACAAGAACACCACGAGGCTAAATTGCACGATGCCCGTAGTGAGCGGGCCTCGACTTAAAAAATGCAAATATATGCCTGCATAAGACACGCTGCTAACACCCCAGGCTACAGAGGTTTCATTTTCCACCGAGGATAATCATCGCAGACGAACGCCAGCGAATATTCTCAGGGAAATTATGTGCCTGGAAAAGCACACACGTGACCCAGTTACTTCCAAGAGGCAAAAAGGACAATGTCGCGCATCTAGTGTCTGAAGCTGATCACAAAGAAGAACCATGCTCGCTGGGGGCACATTCTCGCGAAAGATCGCGCATTTGTTCAACATGACTGATCACTGGGCTCGAGGCACTTGGCAGGGCAGGAATTAAGGACAATGGAACACCTGCTCCATTAACTAGCCGAAACCTTGATAATCACAAGCTGCTGTCTACCAAAAAAAATAAATAAATAAATAAAACAAGAACCACCGAGCAATTTCTCGCATCTCAGGAATAATATTCCTTTTACCTTCTCCGTTACCCAGATACTTTTCCAAACACCCCCTTCACTGCTTCAAATTGGAACGAAAGTGTGTGCTTACGTTACTCCACGAAAGTCCGCCGTATTTTTCAGAACTCGCGCGAATATTCTACAGAATCACTTGTCTTTTAGCAGCTGGCGTTGAGCAGATTGTCATATGTGCCTTGCCTCAGTTGGAAAAAAAGGGAAACAGTAAACGTGGGGTGTCAGAAAATTTGTCAAGTGTCGGGTGAAAGTTCTACCTCCACCACGGAGTAGTATCAAGTCAATCAAAAGGGACGAGGGGTTTACTGGTGGGACCTTTTTTTATGTCGCTGCTCCTTCGGAGTATTATGGACGTTTCCATTGCTGGCGACAAGTTCCACGACAGCATTAAATTATTCCAGGTCCTTGTATTGTCAGAGGTAATCAAGGGAAGTGGTCCTCGAAGGTGCACCTCCTAGGTGACACGCAATCATTTTGAACTCGAGGTCGATATTGGTGGTATGTGTTACTTGCTGAGTCTACTTTTGGGAGATATGTATTTTTCAGGCTGAGACAGGGAAATATAGTTATGCTGCTTGATATTCAGAAGCCATATTTTGAATTTGTTGCTTGGTATGATGAAGAGGTGCCAGGATATCGAATTTGTTTTATTGTGATAAGATCAATCTGTTTATTCTAGTTTGCAAAGGCGTAAATAAGTTTTTGGTAATTGTATTAGGATTTTCTGTTACAGGTTTTAAAAAATATAATGTGAACTTATGGCAAATGCTAATGGTGAATATTTTGTGTTGTCCGAAAATTACGGTACAGCTTCATTTTTCATTTAAAAAAGTTGCTTTTTATGGAGGGACAAATTGTTCAGCTTCTTGCAATATATTTAAGTAATCTAATATTCCTCTTTGTTCCACGTTGCAGCAAAGTTAGAAGTAATGTAGTGTTCGAATATTGAAGTCAATGATTATAGTTTCGTAGTGATATGATTATTATTTTGTCAAACATCTGTCTAAAAATTTATTATATCGCTTCCGGCAATTTACTCTCCACTGCTGCACAGAAATCCTCCGCTTAAAGTACTTTCCAAGCGATCGATAAAATTGAAAGCTTGTGTCTATTCGACTATCTCTCTGACAGAGAGATAAACGTAACACGTGCCCTGGCAAAAATATATACAAGCATACAGTTACCGTGGCAGGTGCTCGATAAAATGGAAGAGAAACGCACCTGTGGTTTCACACTACATAAATTTTATAAAAACATATCTGGACCAAGTGCATGAACTATATGAAACCGAATCGGAATCCAATTGACCCTTTGCAGCAGCTTTCACGAACGCAATTGCACAATGTCACAAAAACAGGCATACATTGCAAAATATTCTAAGAGGAGGCGCGACCTTTGCACCTCTATAACTCTTACAATTTCACAAATTACAATTCACAAAAAACGATTTTTTTGACCCATCAAACGGGAATACCTCCCTAAATAAATAGTTACTTTATATTTAGGAAAAATACTTTTGTCCAAATATAAAATGAATATTTCCTGTACATTCGGAAAGAAATATTTTTTTTTTGGTATTAAATAAACATTTATTTTATATTTGGACAGAAAATATTTTCTCCCATCCACCAAAAATATTTCCCATCAAACAGGAATACATCTTTAAATATATATTTCCTGTATATCCGGAAAAAAATATCTGCTGCTTAATCTAGAATAAATATTGTAGCAAACAGCATCTTCTATGAGAAGAGAATAATGTAAAGAAGAAGGGAAAGCAGAATAAAAAATGAATTAGCTAAGAACAGATCACTGCCGTAACAAAAAGAAAATTCACAGGAATTTTCGTCTCGCATTATGTTCTCAAAATTACATTCTTCTATTCACAAAGATTCTGTCCATAAGGTGGTGACCCAAGTCCTCGACCCACGAGCACAAAGCACAAAGTACAAGCCACAGCTTGAAATTTTCAACCCAAAAGGCCTACAGGGGGGAAGGAAAAACATAATAACCAGCGCTAGATCCCTGTCTCTCTTCGAACGAGCTTTTCGGTATACACCAGGGAAACATCCCGAGGGAGGACTCACCCTAAAACCATTAAGGGGATGCTGGGTCAGCCACGTGCATCACGTTAAGGGTGAGCCTCCGGAAGGCACCAACAAAATACTCGATTTCGAACGCGACAAGGCTATAGACTCAAGATAAAAGCTCGTGCCCCGTCGTGCCTCCTGAATTGCACTTATCGAAAATTTCAAAGACACTTGACTCATTCTCAGGTTATTCTACCCGGCAGGGATCCACTGGACAGGCGGTGTCCTTGAACTTTTGGCCTTCTGTATTCAGACTGTTCCCGGACTTTCCTCAATATTTCGCGAGGGCACGTTTTATCTTTAAAGCTAGTGGAAGCTGTGCTTGGAAGATTTAACCTCGTAAAAAAAGAAAGGGAGGAATATTGCGACGGCAAACTTGCGTGTCCGCGTTGAAAGAAGTACTTGGTAACTTGAATATTGTGTTTATGGAGGCTGCTTTGAGAGAAACTTGTTGATTATTGGAAAGCTTCTCACATATTTTATACATTTTAATTTGTGCCCTGTGTATCTTGAGGGGTTATACTACTGTGACGGCTCGAAGAAGTAAGTAATCTTCTGATGCAAATTGTAGAGAAACTAATGTGTTTGACACTTAATTGTGAAAAACGAAATTGTGAAAAACGAAATTTGTCTATTAAGTATACTGTAATGCTTAAGTACCAACGGGCCCGGTTTTTAATATTTTGAAAATTTTAAAGAATGACAATTTTTGCGAAGAATTACTTAAAGAATTACCCAGACCTACTTTTCCGGACCGTCACAGTAGAGTAACCCCTTAAGGGGTCATTCTACTTTGATCGGCCGAAAAATTAAGCTATGTATTTGTAAAGATTTTTTTTTCAGTAAATACAACATATAATGAAATAAATCTTTTTGGTATTTATTAAGCTAATCTTATATTATACAAAAAAATATAAAAAGAATTTTTGCAAGTTGTTTTAATTGTACCTCTTTTTTGAACACGCCATTTTGACGCTGTGAAAAAACAATTAAAACAAATTGCAAAATTAAAAATTATTTTTTTGTATTATATAAGAGTAGCTTAATAAATACCAAAAATATTTATTTCATTATATGTTGCATTTACTGAGAAAAATATCTTTAAAAATAGCTTACTTATTCGGCTATTCAAAGTGGAATGACCCCTTAAATTCTTCATTATCTTCAAATAGCACACGATTATTAGCGTTAATAAACTGACTTCCCTCTTCACTACTTCAGAATTTCCTACACTTGGAAATAACTTTATGAGCCCTCCAGATAAGTACTCAACTACACTTTAGCATTCATTCCACACAGCCTTCAAACTTTCCACCCACATTTCGGCCCGTTACAAGTTCTACGATTATCGACAACGATACGTTCACGCCAGAATAATTTCGCCAGAAATTCCTCCAACTTTCAAATCGCGCTTCACCCACAGCCTGCGCGGCCCAAGGTTAATGCTACCTAATTACACGCCGCGCTAATTTCCCAGCTCGCGGGGACACCGAGCAGCCTCCCGTGACCCAAAGGATCAGCTTTGCGCGTTATGCAAACGAGGCTGGCGAAAATCATAATTCTATTCGCCACTTGATCCCATCCTGCGCGCAATTTCCTCGAGCACCACATTCGTCCTTGGAACTGCAGCCACGAAGTTGCAGACCTCCTCCCATGCTTTCATATCGCCACGCGAACCGATATGCCTTCCCCACTTGCCGCAGGAAATTGCATTTCGCCGAGAGGCGAGCAGCGACAATGCCGCGGAAATGTAAGCGTACGTTTTCTGTTACAATGTTCCTCGTCGGCGTGTTTTACCAAGGACCAAACGCGAACATGGATGCGCACGGTGTACAAAGTGCCCAAGGTCCGGCGGAGGCTTGGAAAACTCGTAGAAAATCACGTAGGAAACTCAATCTCCCATGGTGGACGCATTGTGTCGAATCCCCTTTTGTCCAGGATTACAATCGTTCGAAAGGGCTGTCTTGTTCGGGAACAATGTCCTCATTGTTTCGGTGCACGTGCTTCACTCTCGTTTCGAAGGGCTCTTCGTTAATGAAGTTCGCCATTTTGTTTCGCGACGTGCAGCGTAACGGAGTTCGTTCGCCTAGGAATGCATCTGATTGATCGAGTGGCTGAATGGGAAATGTGCTACGCAGTAACGAGATGGCTTGTGTAATCAATTGATAGGGATCCTGTGCTTTCTGTATAAAGTACGGAAAGTGCAGTTGGAATTGATCAGATTATTTCCATGTTTCGTTTTAATATGAATTCTTGGCGCAATGAGGAGAGGAAAATCGAGAATAACGCGTAGAAATATGGAGTAAAGATTGATAAAAGGAAGGGGGAGATAAAGTAGACTTTGTTTGACAGAAATAAGAAGAAGAAGAAGAAGAAATGAGGGCAACAAGCGCATGCAAGGGTATATAAACAATTCAGTCACTCTCTTTTATTTCACTAATATCTCGATATGTCGAATTCACACCTGAAGTATATCCACTAAATGCACAACACTATCATAATTGAAAAAATTATAATTACAGTAGGTCAGATACTGTCCATAGAGACAAGCCAAAGTTTAAGAAACTTTAATGAATAGGTACTTCAACTTCTTCAGATACTAAACGAAAACTTTCTTTGTGTGTGGGTCAGTGTTCAAAGAAACCGAGGAAAGTAATATTGCTAAGTCTGGTGTCATGGAATGCCTCGACCAGCTTTAGAAGAAATCTTCTTTGTAACACAAGTTTTTAGAAGAAAACACTGGAAAGGACTACTCTTGAACGAAAGTTTACAACTTAAATTAGAATGTATCGAATAGGAAAAAGTTCAACTTTTTTAACAAATAAAGTTTAATTAATTATAAAACGCTTCCATGTCAACAATACTAGAGCATATTTCACTGTAATATAGAAATACCATAAAAGTAAATAGCACAATATCTAAAATAATATATCAAGAAAGTATTATACGATTATAACAGATCACACACTGTTCATCAAAAGAAGCCAAAGTCCAAGAAACCTCGAGCAATATTTCAACTTCCCTAGCCCTTGCTTTAACACTGTTTTTTTCTTCGTTTTTTCTTTTTCTTCTTTCTTGTTTATTTTATTACCAAGTTCCCTGAAGCACAATAAAATAATTTATCTTCGTTTTAATACTCCCAACAATAGAATTTTCAAATCCATGCGCCGATTTTGATGCACATGGCGTATTTATGAGATTTTAGTCCTCTTTTATTGCAAATATTTCCTGCTTCGATATTATTTGGTATTTGAACTAGAACAATTTTCATCGATTTTTATCGCTGACTTCGACACTTGATTAAAAATTAAATTGATTCATAACCTGTTATGAAATATCATGCCCAATGATTTTATTTAAAGTGATATATGTACAATCGTAATTGTAGTGCAAGAAAATAACAATTTTGTAGTTTTTAGTGCATCTTTAACAAAATTTAATAAAAACGTTTAACTTGAATTTTTTTTATATATTCTTTTTATTATGTACTTTTTAGTGTTTAAGTTTTGCAACTGATAAAACCTAAAAGATTGGACTATTTGTACGTGACGGAACATTTCTAGATAAATTGTGTATTTACAGAAATCGCGATGCTACTAGGCAACGTATCGACTGTTTGTCGTTTTCGAGAAGACCGAGAGGGGCTGATTTCAAGTCGATTGGATTTGTGGTTTTGGGTTAAAATGGTAGGGGATACATGTTTCTTTAATCCCTCGGGGGTGGGTTACTTTTTTTTTTAAATTTTGTATTGTCATCATAACTACGTATGCCTGCAAAGTTTCAAATCTATTAGATTTGTGGAGGAGGGCTAAAATTGAGTAACAAATTTGAACCAAGCAAACAAACAAACAAATAAACAAACAAAAACGGTCGTAGAAGTGAAGCTAAATAAAATCGTTTAATGAAATTAAACCAACAAACAAACGGACAGAGGATTGAAGCTAAATAAATTCGTTAAATAAAAACAGGTAACCTTTTGTGAGGATTACTCTAACAAACCTTATCCATGTACACATTGTTTCAACAAAATACACCATAACATTCAATTACAACAGAAAAATCTTCAAACAGAATATTTTACATATTTTACAATCAGCTATACTTTCTTTTATTATATCCCACAATATCTTTACATAATTCTTCTATTTTCACCTTTAAAATAAACCTATTCCTTTATCCCAATTATGCATTTTGTACTTCGGACATTCATCCCCATAATACATACCTTTCTAACTCACTAAAACCATGAAATAAATAATTCTAACGCGTTCACGAAACTCGACAATCGTTCTCGGTACACGTGGACTGAATGAAAAGTTGCAGGGAAAGGGCGCGGCGGAGAACGCGTTGAAGCCGGGAAAGTGTTTCGTGAATCCAGTTCCGTGGAATGTCTTGAACAGTTTACGAACGTGTTCACGAGTCCACCTTCGCGATCCAACGGGCGGCGCGTCCGCGGAAGCGTGAGCTACGCGGCGACCGCACGTATTATCGCCATTATCTCGATTGATGTCCGATCGGCTGATCAACGGTGAAGCTCACATAATAATATAGCCCGCGTTATTGGTACACCGTACACACCACGGGCATGTATACATAATGGCGGTCTGTGCATTAGTAGTAGGAGTCGCCGTAAGCCACTGTATTTACCTTCATTGACACTTGCATTAGGTAGACGCGTCTCTCTTTACCAGGCCTCCGGTAACCAACTTCCGAGTAAATTTACTCGTGCTACGGTGATACAGCGCTATCAAACAGTGTAGCTGGGTTAAGTTTCCCGTTTTATGGAACGAAGGGGGAGGTTTCTTTTGTGTTTTTTGTCGGTTCGGAAGCTGGGCTGATTTTTGGTTCGACGAGAGTGGAAGGTATTTAGTATGCATTTGGTTCAGGCTTGAGTATTATTCGATTAATAATAAGAAGAATAATTCTTTATTGTGCCAGTAGACATTTTAAGAATAATAACAAGGAGATAAAAATAAATATACACAAGAAAACAAAAAAGAGAAAATAGTAGAGATAGAAAGTAGATAACATATGTAAAATTATAATGCAGAATAGGTTTCGATTTTGAATTTTTAGAAATGATTATTTAAATATCTAAAATTATATATTTTTAAATAGAAATAGGCTTTGAATTGTTTCTTTACTTGGTTACTAATCTACTGGGTTTTTAATTTATTGTGTATGTGAGTGTTTGCTAAAATAGTCTTGCAAATTATTTCTGATGTGGTTGTTTTTCAGTCGAAGGGTTTGGAACCTGTACAGTTCTCAGAGCAAACGCTATTGAAAATAACTATTATTTTATTAGAAATAGCTATCTAAAATAACAATTTATATTGAAATGTTTTATTTGGCTCTGGAGAAAAATAAGGCTACTTTTTCTTCATTATTTTTAAGATAGATGTAATGAAATAATTTAAAAAATGAATTATTTCAAATATTGTCTCATTTTCTATATGAAATAATTTTTGTCCAAGTCTGATTAGACTGAAAGTGTGGATTGTGAAATGGAGTTGTTTTGGAAGTCTATTTATAGTTTTACTGGGAGAGCCTAATAATGGAGATAATTAAATACTATGCTATTTAAAGCTCTAATGTTTTAAATTGCACACATGTCGAATGTTATGGGCAGATATGACTGCATATAACTTCGGGGACAATTAATTAATGCAGAGAGAATGAACAGGTATAACGAGAAGGGAGAATGCAGAGCGCCAGTAGTAGTAGCTTATACATAGTCAGACGTTACTTATAAGGAATCTCATAAACCCTACAACTTTAATGTGCTCTTGGTGTAAAAATAATTCTGCTCTGATTTTCTACTTCATTTCTGTTGCAAAGGGACACAGCCTAACAACAATAATAAAAATAATCTTCTTTATTTAATTCTTACAATTAGTCACTTCTGTTACTTTAAGTAGACTAGATCTATAAATGAAGCGACAAGTTCTATCAGACGAGAAATTCCTCATTTACATTTTTGTGGGTACATTTGTCCCCCAAAATTTCAAATAAATAATATCTTATACATAGAATAAATCAGGGCAAGCAGACCATGAAATATTCAAAATTAACTACAGCAATGGAATAATTTCTCTCGAATATACCACAAAGAAGAAATACATCTAAACGTCTCCCAGGTTTCCTTATTGCAAACGATTTAGGAACCTAGCCCTGGAACTGCCCTTTGATCGTGCAAAACGACCGTAAGTGTGCTTAGTCGACAGAACGCCACTAAGCTACACCAAATTTATATCAAATAGCAGTGGTAGCATTAATCACAAGGGCAACGACGACAGAAACTCTGTGATTTAAACGGTCCATCAGCCCGACGATTCCCTTCCCCCTTTAGATAGCACCATGCTCGATTAATTTCTATTTCATTCCACACACACAGCTCACTATTTCACAATGAACTCCAGCTGCCATTTTCTCAGCTTCTGAAATTTTTCCAAATATTTAAAGTTACATTCATAACTCGTTAAACTAACCATCGCAATTTTATATGAAATCTTGCAATCACTATATCCTTCAAAATTATATCCTAAAGTTTCTGAGAAATCCACTGACAAGCTCTACGTATTAATTTGAGTAAATTGCATGTCGCCTGAATTGCACCTGAACCGTTTCAGAGAATTAGCTAGACTTTTAACAAACTTAAGGAACTCGCATGGACAGACACTATCAAGCGCAAGCGTATCTTCCGTTAATTATTTTAATTGAATCGGTGTAGCAACACGACGCAACGCTCGTAATTGAGACGGGAATTAAAGCAGCGGAATGCTCGACCTGGCAAGTTGCTTAACGTTACTAACAACTTGCTAATGACTCCCTCGATACGAGTTTCACTTAATCGCTGGATCCACCGATCGATGGGAAGTTGCAATGCTCGAGGAGACAGCGTTCGGAGCGAATGGACCGCTGCCTTGATTAATTGCCTCCGAAATAGAGACGTTATATCTAATTTCTTGTGCTTAAGATCGTTGCGAAGCAAATATAGACCCACCATATTTAATACATAATATCCACCATACAGTGATACACACAGATACTACAACCCCTGACAATAAGTTTGAAACCAATCGCAAAGATACGAAACTAACGAGAAATACAAATATTGTTTACAACGATACACATATAAAACGCACGGTAATGTTAAATTGGTCTATTTTAAAGTAAAAACAATAATTAAGAGTTTCGTTTAGTATCTAATAAAAAATATAGAAGAAACAAAATGTTACAAAATACTTGTAATTTAATTAAAAAAATCTTAATACTGAATTGAGGCATTTGATGGAAAAAGGGCACTTAGGCTTATGTGCCCTTTTTCCTTAAATTGTTTAAATCGACTCAGGTGTATGTTATATATATAATATATCAAGGGTACTACTTACCTCGCGTTCAGATTAGCTAGTGATCGACACGCATCTACATAGTCGCTGAGCAGCCGCACTACCGTGCTGTCGTGCAATAAGTACTTTTGTTTCATAGAAGATTTTGTGTAAGCGAGGAAATATGAAAAGTGAGGCGAGTATCGAATCCGCAAGGAAAGAAGCTAATTTAGAAAAGAAAAAATTGATTTGGAAGACAGCTTGTTGCAAAAAATCGAAGAAAATAATACTTAGAACATTACATTTTTTGTTTATTTTTGTGCTTCATTTTGTATTTTTTTATTTAAGCAATGTATAGAAAACGTGTAACGAAGTAAGTAAATAAAATTATATTTAAGTAACTAAAGAAAGAAGCAATTTTTTTACGAATTCACCACATTTACGGAAAAAGGGCACATAAACCACTTGCTTGAAACTTATAAATAAAGACACATATCATTTCCAAATCATGACTTCTGTTTTCCGAACGTGTGAGGGACACGATAACTACATCCCTAAAAAATTGGATTTAATTGCATTACTTTTTATTAAGTTATATTATAATGAAAACTTTGAAATCGATTTTTTTGTAATGTCATTTTGGCGTATGTGCCCTTTTTCCATCAAATGCCTCAATTGCATACTGATAACACTTGTGCCATTTGAGTCCAATTTCTGCTTACCATTCACACATTTTTTATTACAGAAAATTTTGTAGTTTCTTTTTATAAATTGCACTTCATTCTCACAATTTTTTAGCTAATGATATACAGTTCGCTGCACACGTTTTCTCAGTTTAAAAGAGCTGCGAGTCTCTTTTTATTGGACCAACTCTTCCCACTGTTACAGAGCTAAATGAATCTACTTTTTTGAGGATTTCCGCGATATGCTCATTTTTCTACTTGTTTTATGTTACCTTTGGTACTACCGGTTCCCCTTTCCAACGCGGTATTACTTCTTCAGCTTTCCGCCAGCTGTATTTAAATTAACCTTAATTACGCCTGAGCTTAAATTTCACGTCACTTTCTGTGTCACTGTAGCTTCGCATGCCATGGCGAACACAGAGAATAAAGGAAAATAAGTACTTTTCCAATTTTCCAGGGAAAAGGTTTGAAACTGCAACAACGGATCCGTCAAAGTGCGTTCGGTAACGTTCAACGAGCTGTGAAATTGAATTACACGAAATTGTGTTGCGGCTGTTCCCAGCCGTTATAGTTTTCGTGGAAATTTTAAGTGGAATATGGAGTCTCTAGTGGCTCGTTTTTGTTTCACAACCAATGGAGCTCATCTAATACCATCTCTATTTTCTTTGTTTTCTCAACTAACATCCCCCAAATCAAAATAAAACGCATAGACACGAGTCTGCTGGGGGAGGAATTGACAAACCAAAATAGATGATAAACCTGTTTAACTTAATCAATGTAGAAATGAAAATCAAATTAATTTAAATAAGCAATTTCAATTTAATTACAAAATTAATTTGCTTTCCATTTCGATATCCATCGACTTAAAAATTCTGCTCTTTTCAATTTTAGAAATTTATTATGCATTTTATTTTACAAAAATTCTTGCAAAATTCCTACAAATGCCACGTCCCTCGCGCCACCGAAATTATGAGCTCGGGGATTTGACATACGAACTTGTAATCTGCCGCGAATGTTCCAGCAAGCTCCGTTTCACTGGGAGCAAAGTGAATCGAGTCGAAGTAATTTCCAAAATTACGCGGAAGCGAATCCACAATAACAACGACATTATACTCGACGTGTACGGTATAAAGGCTTTCATTAGAAGTTCCTTAATCGCATTTCGTCTGGAACGTATCTGCTCCTTATTCAATGCATTTGTATGCGCGCACACGTATTCAAAAGCGAATCCGGCGCATTAAAACCGCTTCGACGCCTGGAACGCCCGAGCACGGATAATGGTGGAGTTTCCTGGACTACGGGCCACGAAATTGAACCAAAACTCGATCAGGCTTCCTGGTCGCGCCACGTAGCCAATGTTCGCGGGAAAACGCGACGCTTTGCAGAATACACGATTCTGAGATTCGAAAAATCTCCACCGAATCACGTGGAAAACTCATTACCCACCGCACTTGGGCTTCATCATTAATGGAAATTTCTCGGGTGGAAAAAAGTCGCTTCGGGACGCGTCTTCACGGTAGGGAGAAAATTTAAATGACATTGGGAGAAATAATGGGTTGTGGAGGACTTGATGGAAATTGCTTTTAATTGCCAACGGACAAGTATTCAAAAAAATTTTCATTTCTTATAAGAATATATTATGATGTACGAGGGTGGATTGACAAATAAGGTTTGCAATCCTTTAAAATAAGTTTGAGACAAGATGAAATCATGAAACTGGTATCAAAACGAAGAGAATTTATTTCCCTTCAAAATTACAAGTATATTTTTCAACGTAGTCACCATTTAGTCCTACACATTTTTATAAAAGTTCTATACACTTTCTCAGTTCGTGTATGAAGAGAGTTTGTGCTTTGCTTTTGATTAAATTGCGCACAGTGACTATGTTAAAAAATAAACTTGTAATTTCGAAGAGAAATAAATTTATTTCATTTTGGTACTAATTTCATTTTTTATCTGGTATCAAATTTATTTTAGAGCATTGGGGACCTTACTTAACAATCAACCCTCGTATAAGAATCGGGGAAATGTTTGTTGTTATTAGAATTTTCATTATTTTGAAGATTTCTTGTTTGTGAAAAATTAAATTAGATACTATAAAACTGTATATATTTGTAGTCTGTGATTATAGTAAATTATGTAAGCTACTGTAAGGAAGATAGAAAGTTAAAATCCGAGTTTCAGGCAGAATTAGTTAAGTATATTGTGACGCAAGGAATGTTGAAATATTAAAATATTTACGCGTCAACAACGACGGTAGCACCGTACAGGGAATTTCCATCGCCTGTGGGGAAAGCAGAGAGGGTAAACAGTGGGACCATCGGGTTCAGTAGAAATTTGGTAGTCAGATTCGGTAGCCGGGAAATGACGCTGAAAACGGGCGCTAAGTGATAATGTGAGCATGGAGAAAGAGCTCCATCTGCGATGGGAAGCGTTCTCATCTAGTGTTGTTAAAATGAGCTTCGAGCCGTGAGCTTCGAGAGCTCGAGTCGCGGTTCAAACCCTAATGACTCGAACCCTTAAGGCTCGAACCTTGTAGCCGTGAGAGCTCGAGCCTTTAAAGCTCGAGTCTTCAAGCTCGAAGGCTCGAGTCGTATAAATTGTATATAGTGAAGTGACGTACAAAGCTCGAGTTTTGGAAGTCTTTTTATAATTTTTATAATGTTTCTGTTCACTATATTCTTACTTTAAACGTTCCTCAACACGAAACTAAATGAAAATGATTGATATCGCCAGCGTTATGTACTTCGGTTCCCTTGACGATTGAAATAAAATCGGTTAAATCGCTTTTATGATCTGCTCGGTTAGCTCAGTCGGTATACTGGTGTTGTAGGACAATGATCAATTAATTTTATGTTGAGAAACGTTCAAACCAAGAATGTAGTGAGCAGGAACACTATCAAAGTTATAAGAAGACCAGATAATATACTGAAATTTATATTATAGTGATTGTGTTGTTGTTTTTGTGTTTTATCATAATTTTATCAAAGAGTTTTGTTACAAATGACTACAATTACAAAAGAATACTATTGTATAGTTTTGTACCTTTATTGTATTATTAAAACACGGATCCAACCAATTGGTGGAACCATTAAAAAGCATCTTTCTATGTGTTTAAGTTTAACGTTTTACAATAGTAGTTGCGCAAAATAAGATATAATATGAAGGACTTGGAGTTAACTTCATTACTATTAAACACATGAGCCTCCAGCTTCGAGGCTTGGGCCTCGAAGCTTGAACCTCGAGCTTCGAGAGCTCGAGCTTCATATGATGTGAGCCTTAAAGGCTGAGTCTTTAAGGTTAAGGTTTAAAGCTTCGAAGACTCGAGCTTTATACAACACTAATCCTGTTCCTTGTATTTACGTTGTCCTTTGTTTGCTAATATTCCGCCACACGATGTTGCGAGAAGATTTATCATCTGTTGACACCTTCGACTACGTTTCTATTTTCCCGATGCAATATACAAAGTTTCGTGATTGCATTCCTATTCTCCAAAGTATTTGATAGTCAAATTATTGGTTTAAGAATGAATCTTTTCTGATCGAACCTGTTGTGACCGAATTTACCCTTTAACCAACTGAACTTTCTTTATTTTTTTGCTTTTTCCACGCGTTCGATGTGGCAGTAGAAATCAAATTAATTTTATAATGAAACTAAAAATTTAATCTTGCTTTTATCAAGTCGCCAGGAAACAGAATCGATGAGATTTATTTAATAAATCTAAAAGATTTATCTAAAGATTTAAAAGATTTAAAAGATCTAAAAGATTTATTTAATAAATCTCATCGATTCTGTTTCCTGGCGACTTGATAAAAGCAAGATTAAATTTTTAGTTTCATTATAAAATTAATTTGATTTCTACTGCCACATCGAACGCGTGGAAAAAGCCAAAAAATAAAGAAAGTTCAGTTGGTTAAAGGGTAAATTCGGTCACAGCAGGTTCGATCAGAAAAGATTCATTCTTAAACCAAAAATTTGACTATCAAATACTTTGGAGAATAGGAATGCAATCACGAAACTTTGTATATTGCATCGGGAAAATAGAAACGTAGTCGAAGGTGTCAACAGATGATAAACCTTCTCGCAACATCGTGTGGCGGAATATTAGCAAACAAAGGACAACGTAAATACAAGGAACAGGATTCAATTCCAGGAATGATCGATGAGGTAACGAACTTCTACACGTGCTACGTCAACGGTACGTTGAAGAATGTACAGTTTTTGCCGCGGGTGACGATTTATTACACCGATATGCAGAATTTATCGGGTCAGTTTGGAAGCTCGACGGTTAAGTTCGTAGGTGATATTCTTCTTGTCGTTTTACCGATATGGGCGAGGAGAAAAGATTCGTTTGATTAAGTACCAATTGAAATTTGAATTTGTTAACGAGATGGGGGATGAAAAATTGTCTTCTGTGAAATTGATCACTGAAATATATTGTTCCTATTACGGACTAAGATTTTAAATATTCTGGAAAGTAAAGAGAAGGAAAAATTTTGTTGAGATAATTAGAAGATTAATGGATATTAAGTTTTTATTTCTTTGGGGGATCTAATGGAATACAAAAGAAATAATATAAATAGAATTCTTTTATGTTGAGTTTCAAATGGTCTATAAAATATTCGAGGTTGTACTTGAGAATTGTGTTCTCAATATTGCAAGTAAAATATTGGAAACAAACTGGAGGATACAAATTCGAAAACTGGTAACTATATTTATCTATAAAAATAGCCATGCCCCAAAGAAATTGAATTTTTACACTCAGATATCAAACTTTAAAGTATAATCGATTTTGTACAGTCGGCACTATCGATAGTTAGACCATTGACCATCGATAGTTATCGATAGTTATCGATAGTGATGGTATGATTTATTATCAGTATTATCACAGACGAGGTATAGAGTTATCCTATACCGTCGGTGATATTACCGCTTTTCAAATATGTATAAAACAATTCATTTTTAATACAAGTAATAATAATATAAATTAATTGTGAGATTCTAAACTTGAGCTGTTCTTTTTTTAACTGACTTAACAAAATGTACATGGAATTTAACATCCTTTTCTTCAATCTTACCAAATTTAATAACTGTATTACGAACCTTGAGTTTTAATAATTTACAATAAAATTTGAACTTGAAGTAGAGATGATAACGATACATCGATCTTTTTATAATCGATATATGAAGATTGAAACCATCGATTTTTTTTTAATGAATTTCAATGTTTTTGGTTTTATTATTATATTAAGTAGAAATCATTTCTCTAAGATAAAAATTATTTTTTCCAGTTTAATGCTTTATCAGCTTCAGAACTGCACGGATATCAACCCACGATTTTCAATATCGATAACTATCGATAGTGAAAATAAGTTATCGATGGTCCTCACTATCGAAAACTATCGATAGTAGGTACCATCGATAGTTCTCCACCACTATTATTGAGTCTGCTTTCACCTTGACACGCGTGCCCCCGTAAGTATTGGACTTTGCAGTCATACAAAAATGACAAAACTAGCATTACATGTGTGAAAACACACTCAAAACTCCTATCCTCGAACTCACAAGAATTTAATTTCAAAGTGCACCCCAACAGAAAGTTTATTTCGAGCGCACCACATTCCACAAATTTTCAAATTCTGAAAACTGCAGAAAGTCTAGAATTGCTCCGAACCCTCTCCTCGAGACCAGAAAAAAAATGTCGCGTATTTGCTTCCTGGGAGGGTGAAGCATATGACCAGGCAAAACGCACAAAGTTGAAACGAGTGACGACAAATACCTTTGCAACGCTTTCTCCATTGGTTCCAGCTTTTCCAAACTTCCTTTTGAACCGGATAAAATTCTTTCCCGCGAAATTCGCGCGGGGAAACGAAATATTTGGGATTCGATTAACAATGTGCTTCGAACGATATTGATGGAAATCCGATGAAACTCGAAGGAAACGAATAGCGGAACTGGATGTAAATGCAGCTCTTTTCACAGTGGAAAACAGAAAAATTGATGGGGAGAATTTTTATCAGAAATATCGATTTGCTCGTGGAAAAGTGTAGAATCTATATAGATCTTTATAGATTTACGAAATTTGTGCACGGTTTGACGAAATTCAATAGAAAAGTTTCGACCATTTTTTTTAGTTCTCAGTATGTTTCAAAATAATTCCGATATTATTCAGAAATCGAACTTGCAGGTTTAGGTTTGCCAAAGATTTTTCCAAATTTGAATATATTTCACCCGCTCACTGCTATAACTGCAATTTTACTAAATTGACCTAAATAGAGTGTGCACTTCAAACCTCGAAAGAGAAGTTAATTACTGCACAGGTCACAAGCGCAATTAATTTTATGTTTCGCCATACACCCCGTCGCTTGTTATCTCTGGTCTTGATAATTACTTTGTCAGAGGCACCAAAAAGTGCAATGAAAGCAGCAATTCCTACTGTATCAGAGACTGCGTTCGAAAAACTTTGAAAGCTTGTCTTTTCATAACAAAATTTCGCCAACGATAACAAAACGGGTGAAGGAGTTCTGGACCGAACTTTTCCTTACGTGTGGACTCTCGAGTTTTAGATTTCAAAGAGGGAAGTTGGCGAAGGTGTGGAAGAAACTGATCGCTCGTGCGAGAAATTCGAGGTGAAAAGGAGACATTTGCCAGTTTCGTCGAGAGGAAAGAATAATCTGACTCGCTCGTAATCTCCCTCGCTTGAACCAACAGGCAGATTCAATTTCTAGGTGGGGATTGTTTCTTTCTGCTAACTTGTTTCTTTGTTCTCGACTCGTTCCATAGAAGGAATGAATTTGTGGGAAATATTTACGAAAATGGTAGGAAACGCATCGGCTTGCAAGGTGGATGATGAGAGAAATTTAAGAAAGGACTACGTTCTTCTGAGGAATTTGAATGCTGTAAACAATTTTGGTGAAGGGTGGTTAAGAAGAACTCGAAATTAATTTAGAGCAGATTGGAGTAGAGTAAAATTTATGAAGTCTAGGCAATTGAAATTCTAAAGATAGTTGCTACACTGAAATTAATGGTTGACCATTTAACTGAAAATTGAGATACTTTGACTTACTTCGGGTTAAACTGAAGTGTAATTTATATGAAAAGTTTCTAACTTAAAGATTTGAGAATTAGAAATATTATACTGAATTCTTCTTGTTTTCTAAATAAATTCTTATTCATTCAATTTTAAACAGCAAACCATTATTCTGTTTTAATTCATTCAAGTTCAATTTCTTTACAAATTACAATTCAGTCTAGTCTGCAGCAAGTTTGAATCACTGAACTTCCAAATAAGTTGTACCCCATTAACTTTTATATAATATATAACTGCTTCACTAACCAAATATCAAATTATTCCTAACGCAGTTAATTATCAAAATATTCTTATTCTTCTAAAACTGTTCTAAAATATTAAACATTAAATTACGCTTTGTTTCCTCTTACACCAAAATTAACAACTTAATATCCATCAATTTTAGCATGAAACAAATCAACAAAAATTACTCACTTATTATTATGAAGTAAATCAGGCCTACGTAAAACTTCACACTTCAAGAGTCCACTTCCCACAGCCTTGGTTAATGATTGAAGTATAACCGGCTTTAGCTCCAGTCGAAATATAATCTTGACTTCACGCGGGCACTGACAAGTATCAATCGATGTTGACAACAGAACTCACTCGGTCAAACCTCGAAACGCGAATGACCCCAAGACGTTCGGAAACGATTGTGCTACCTGGCAGTGGGACGTGACGATTGGATAATTCGCTAAGGCCTTCGGCGTGGAGAGGGCCACTGTTTACAATTGAGTGGTAGAACGTTTGGTTTCATAAGAAGCACATGACCTCATTCGACGCGGTGTTCTCAAGTACGAAACTGAAACATCGAATATCGTGCACATTAAATTTCTGCTACCCCTTACTCAAATCCCCTTTGGATCCTCCAAAATCATAAATTATTGCTTTGGCAAATATACAGAGTAAATTGTAGTAAAGTCTATCTTACAAAATAAGGATATTATTTACACTGAGCAGAACCAATACCAAGATTTCAGTTATTGAAGTTATTAAAATTAGGTAATTACAGAATACGTTAGATTAATTACAGCTGACAGCTGAACTTTTGCACTCTACTTTTACATATGTTATCTGTCTATCTCCATTATTTTTACCTTCTAGTTTTCTTCTTTGTATTTATGTTTTTTATATCTTTTTGTTATTCTTCTTATTATCAAATGGTGCAATGCAAAATTATTATTATTATTATTATTATTATTATTATTATTTCCATATTTCTTTTATTAAATAACCAGATTACTAGATACTAGTCCTTTGTTTTTTATTTAATTATTTATTGTCACGTCTCCCCGTTACTAGTCCTATATCTAACCAAAATAATCACAAATTTAATAACAGGTACCATCAACAGAATAAGTAATTTGATACATGGAGGTTAATTACTTAAAAATCATATTTCTCTCCATTATTCTTCGCCCCAACACATCTGTAATAATTCCTCTAAAAATCTATCTATTTTCCAGTGGAAATGTTATATTTCTGCAAGTGGAACCGTTGCAAAACTGAAACGCGAGTAGCAGCAATGACAAAACGAAAGGAAGGATGGGGAATAATTACAGGATGCTAAATCCTGGTTTTAGGGGATGTAACTTCATGGAAAGATGGCCCGGGCAGTCCCTCCAACGAGCGTGCGAGCTGGCAGAGTGTTTATAAGATCGTTCATAAAGGTCCCATCACTCGTATCTTTTTTTCATGAGGCTTCGACTATCTGAAAGGTACTTTCAGAAAGTGATCGTAAAAGGAGAGCCGTCGGACGAATACCCCGTGAGAGAGCCCAGCCGTGACTATTAAACTGTATTTCTCGGTTTATCACGCCGTTACGCGAAGAACAATTTGTAGATAGAAAGCTGCTGGGCTTTCGGATCAGCGATAGAACGTAGCGAGATACAAAACGTGTGAGATTGTAGCTGGCTCGCTGGAGGGTCAAGCTCTTCGCCAGACATATAAAATTCCATTAACAAGCTTGTAAATTGTGCCGTTACACGGCTGATTAATACTGCAATTATCCATCTCGTGACGTAAAAGAAAAAATAAAACGAGAGCTTGAATATGAAAGAGACGTAAAGAGAAACGAGTTCATTTGGGAAATTGTGCTTCTCCAAACTCAGCGGTTTTTACTGTTTTTAGTACACTTCATCGTTTATCTGATCGTTTTTCTTCTGTTAAGTAGGTAACTAAAACTGATCGAAGTTAAGGGACTCCAATATTTTAGGAAACATCCATATTTTAATTTCAATGCAAGATATTATATAATTAAGTGAATGGACTTTTTAACCGAGTCTAATGATTTTTAATAAGTATTTTTCCGCCACATTTTTACTTTTCCACATGTAACAAGTTTGTTCAACGCTACATATTGCATGTACTTTCACTTATTACTTTACTTTTTATGTTATTGTCATATTTCAATTTAAATCTTAAATATTACTTTTACTTTATTTTATTCTTGACATTTATTACGATTGTTTGATGCTGTCTCTTTTTTAGTTTAGTTTATAGTACGCAGTTAGGCTTCCCAACAGTGTTGCCACCGCAGCCTCTATGCCATCTGTAAAAGTTCAGGTTTCTTCTTTTTTGAGTAATAAAGACGATTAATAATAATAATAATAATAATACTGTCCCATATAATTGATAAAACTGAGGAAAACTAGATCTCCATAAAGACAGTATCAAATTCTGATTACAACACCAAAAAATAACCCGCTATATTTTCGTTCAACTTTAGCTCTCACTCTTTTCACCCTCATTCAATAAAAGTTCCTCTTCCAAACACATATAATTTAAAAAAAAAATTCAACCTACGCCTAATAATTCTCGAAATGTTCCAAAGAATATATTTCCACCCCCACCTTGGAGAGCTGCTTTCACCCCTTCAGCATGGCCAATTGCCGATAAAAAAGAATATGTGTCGAATATTTCTGGTTGCTCCAGAAACCTGCAGAGTTGCATGGAAATCGGTGTGCTCGGGTTCGATATATCCCCTTCTAAGAAATGTACACGCGAGATTCTCCACGAGAGGTCTCAAAGGGGAGCGGTGAATACGAAAAAGGACAATCGTGGACGTGCCCTCGAAGAACACCCCCGTGCAATTCGTCCTTAATCAGGTCACGAGATAAGAGTGGTTTCCACAGCTGGTGTTGAGGAAGAAATGAACAACGCGCGAGGCAAAGGGAAGAATAAGGAACGAGACCTTCGAGGATCACTCCCTGTTCCCAACGAAGCGTCACGTTGAAGGCGCCCTCGTTATTAATACGAAGCTATCTTTGGTAGAAACTTGAGGGGCGAACTGCCGGTTTCCCGCGCGTTTTCTCGAGCTCCTATTAATTTAAGAGATTACCGAGCAAAAACGCGACCCGGTGAGATTCTGCTATTTCTGTTTCGCTAAACTGCTGCTCGCAGGGTCGATTTAATGGCAGGTACGTTGGCGAGAATCATTGTGACGGTGTACTCGTTTTCTAGTACCGTTTACAATTCTTAACCATCGACTGAAGGAAGTGGTCCACGCAGAGTGGTCCCTTTTTCGCTGCATTTCGAAAATCAAGTTGAGTAGTCCAAAGAGGACTGTGGAATAGAACTTGAAAAGGGTTTTTAGGTTTTGGCTCTAGAAGAAATGGCTTTGTCATAGACGCTGCTGAAACTCTTCTCCATTACATTCTAAGCACATCGGGTTGTTTAAGATACCTCGTGAACTATTATTTTGATGCATAAAATAACGAAGGCGTCGGGTAATTCTCACGAACGTCCAGGAGCGACTGGTGTCTCTGTGATCACCTTCGTTTCCTCTCGCCTTTTACTTAGTGTACTTACTGCGAAACTCAATACATTGTTCAGGAATAGAGATTTCGAGTTCGGGACATTTTACCCGCCGGACTTTTAGCCCCACCCTACTCTATACATAGATCCAACGCCCCAAATGGCTCACAAGAGAAGTTCGGTCATTCCGATTTTTTTGAAACAGTGCAGGTTTGCAGAGGACTTGAATCGAAACATCAGGCAATTTTTCAGGGTAAAATAACCCCTTAAATGTTAATGTTGTGATTTCCTACTTCCTGTATATCTTGAAAACTATACCTATTAGATATAAAAAAATATTCGCATAAAATCTTAACGGCTTTTTCTGCCCTATAAAACTGTGCAATGGAATTGTTAAAAAATTATAGTTGCAATAAAAAACCGTTCCCCACTACAAAATTTAAACAATTCGATGAAATAGTAGTATAGGGTATAAAAAGACGTTAACTTTTCATTGTAATAATTTTTTTATACCTACTATAGTTTCCAAGGTATACAGGAAACTAGAAAATACACACATTATTCTTTGAGGGGTGTTTTCACCCCGAAAAGCCGGAAAGGGGAATACGAAAAATTGCCTAATACTTTTAACGAGGACCTCTACAAACTCACCCAGTTTAAAAATAATCAGAATGTTCGGGTAACCGAAATTCCCTTATCAGTACAACGTCTCGAGCCCACCACTTACGAGTCGATAATAAAACCCTGTATTCCACATTGTCGCCGTCAGTTTTCTATTTTCATAACACTCATCGCCCCTCTCGTTCCCCTAACAAGATAAATAGTTCCCGAAGCGTATTCCACGGGCGTCGCGCGGATCTTTCATTTAGTCGGCCCGCTTCTCCCGGTTCCCTTCATCCGGGGACATAAATTCTTTCTCGGGAATCAACGAAGGAAGGCAGGAAGGAAAGCGACGCCAGTGCAGCTTCCGCCACCCAGGAGAATTTCGGGGATCCCTTTTCTCCGTTCTTCCCTGCTCTCGTCCCCAGCTCCCTCAGTCGCCCGTGACGTGGCGCGAGCAACCTTTTCCCCAGCGGTGGTTGCTATGGGGACACCCCCTTGGCTTTTGTTCGCCGTCGAGCAACAGCGCGTGTCATTCTCCTCTTCGCCTCGTGTCACTGTGCACTGGGCCACGCGAGTTCCTCCTCTCCTTTGCTTCGCGCCCAGCCTCTCGAAACTTCCCTCAGCTCGATTGGAAACGCAGTTCATTCCCCGGCGCGAGCTTCTACGTGGCTTAACCGCGCGGAAAACCCTGGTCTCGTGCCTTGTTTGCTCGATCCTTGCACGCTTCCGCTGTGCATCTGCATCCTTTCGTGCTGGGAAGCTTGTATCTTTCGACTGCGTTAGTTCTCGTCTTCTCTTCTTTTGGAGGAATCATTTTGGGATGGCTGTTGGGATGATGACGAGAAATGGGGAAAGGGTTAGGCGGGAAGAGGAGCTGTTGATATTTTGTGTTTGGCATGGACTGTGCTTTGCAGTTAGAATTTTAGAATTCTGTGGTGTTTGAAATGTAATTTTTTTTTAAACATTAGCTGATATAGTTGAAGTACTAAGTAGCAACACTAAAAATCTTGTCTTAGATTTCGTTCGCAATTTATTTTCGACATTTTTCTGGAAGCTCCCTGTTTCCCAGACTGTGATAAAGCAGAAGCTGTCATTGAGAGTTACAGGAACCGACAATATGAAACACGGGACACGTTTTATCGAAACATTTCAATATCGATTTGAATAAACTCGCAGCGCGCGCGATATCCGCGCGTTCCCCGTGTTCCAAGCTTTACAAAGCTGTGTCTCTTGATTAAAATTTCATATTTTTCGCCGCACCTACGCTCAGCCAGAGATGCGTTAGTAATGCATGGAAGGAAAATGCACCAACCCTGCTGGCAACTATTGATCACTGACTGCACCGCTTCTGGCCCCTTTTTATGCAAGCGAACTTCTTTCAAACAGTCGAGGCTGAACAAATGTCCCGCACTATAATTTCGCCCCACCACAAAGTGTTTCGTGGCAACCGCGTGATCGTTCAGACCTGAGCGAAGAACCCGTGGCTATCAAAGAATTTTAATTGTGGTCTACACTAATTTCTGAAATTTTAACGAGCTGCTGGTATTTTAATCCAGCAAGCGGAAAAAAGGGACAGAAGGGGCGTATCATATTATTTCTGCGACTGGTACGGTTTCTTAAAAATGAAAGATAAACAGTGAGAAATAGAATTAGACCGAAGATAGAAAATATAAATAAATTACGGTAGCAACATTATGCTGCTGAATAGTTTCTGTGTGCAAAGACAGATGGAAGTATACTGTAAAATTTTAAAGTATACTATAGGATTTCAGCTTAGAAACTACAGAATTTGGAAATTTTATAGCGCTAAAATATTGAATAACCTGTCACTATAAAGTCCGAGTAAATACATAAAAGGTGGCGCAAAAGTAATCATCCGATTTTCTTAGTCCATAGCTTTGGGTTTAAATGAAACACCGTGGCGTTTTGTTGTTGTGCAATTTATTGAGAGTTATAAATTGTATGCCATCAAGTTCCAAAGGTAATATCCAACAAATGACCGCCATTCGAATTGATGCAAATTTGGGCTTGCCTTTTTTGCATTTTTTATTGCATTTTCCATGGTATTCTGAAGAATTTGTGGGGTTAGATTTTCGATTTAGTGTTGAATATTGTCCTTTAATTGTTGTAAAGTCTGTGGGCTATTCGCGTAAACAAATGACTCCAAATAGCCCCAAAGAAAGAAGTCTTTAAACATTCGTCTAATGTTGTGTTAATACCACCGACGAATTATTACGTAAAAACATCGATACAATTTTTCCGCGTTCTCGAAGGGTATGTTTATTCATCTTTATGGACAATAAATTTCGTGAGTCTCTTCTATTGAAATGTCAAAATATCACTGACATATACCTGAAATTAAAAAAATTAGGAGCTTGTAACATCGGGTGATGACTTTTGCGCCACCTGTTACATCCTCCACTTAAATATAATTACGTTTAGTACTCAATAATACACTGCCAACATTTTCCAAAATATTTATTCTGAGAATAAGAGTTCTCAGAATAATCTCACGAATTTGCAAACGTTTTACTAGCCCCGTCATCCGTATTTAGGAGCCACCTGTGGATCAATGGCATCGTAAACATCAACAGCAGGTCCATGATGTTCGAAGTGACATAAAACGATGCACACCAGAGAAAATTGATATTTACAAAGAGGAAACGATCTTTCGCGGAGGGACCATGTTTTCGAATCACTTGCGTGGAAAAATAGAACGGACTTGCTTTGGAATACGTTCGCAGCTCGGCCGAGTTTGCACCATTTGATCCTGTCGATGCTACTATTTCCACGTGGAAAATGTCGACATGATATCGAAAAATCGACCTAGATCGCCGTCGAATCGCGCTGAAATTCCGCTCATGAACAATTTCCTGTTTCGTTAGAAATGCATTCCAGCAGTCCGCACCGCAGGCAATATTGTTTATTGCGACGTGAATATAGATCGCTGAAAATATTTTGCCCTTCGTTTTGTACACCTTTCCCACGGAAACAGAGATTGAATAGTAACTGTGAAAGTGTGAACAAATTTTATGTGCCAAAATTAGAAATGAAATGCAGAAAAATGATTCATCAAAATCAATACTGACAAATCAATTTTTAAATACCTCCCACAGATAAAAGCTACTTACTTTTAATTAAAGAAAGACACTTTGTCCGATTGCAGAACTTTTATTCTATTTTTTTCTGCTTGGAAAGTATAGGCTCCATTTAAAATTAAAGACTTGAAGTGACTTTGAAATTTTGAAAAATCGAATCAGTGTGCCATTCGCTCCTTCGAATGTTTCTTTTGTCAGATATTTTGTGCGAGCCTTCAAGAGGCTTAGGAAATAGTTTCTGTTTGGGAATGAAGGTGGAAATTCAGAAGTTCGTTTCTTTTAATGTTCATGGCCAACTGCTCGCGCTGAAGGAAACGCAATATCATCCGTCTGATCATCCAACAGCTTCAGGGAAACTAGAGTCGTTTCGTATTTTCTGCCCGTCTCCCTGATGAGTTTTTAGAATGATGCCAGATGAGTTTTTCCAGATTACTTTTGAGGCTGGATTTTATTAAGGCGTTCCTAGTCGACGTGCACGCAAACGAGTCTTGCGATTTACTCCAGAGACTCTCTCGGTCTGTTCGTCAGTCTGATGACTCTTGTGTTTGTGCCAAGACGTCATACATTTTTATGATATCGCAGTAGTGAGTGTGAGAGGAATATGATCTACACTATTGGCCAAAGGTTTGCAATCACTTGGCGAGTTTTATTAAAATCGTGTCGTGAGAGAAACTTTCTTCTGATTCGGAGTTCATAATTTTAGTGATGATAGAGATTATTCATGCTGTAATCAAGTTTTAATGAGATGTCTACTTCTTTTAACTGGGATGACCATTTTTCTGAATCAAAAAGTAAGGATAATATTATAATTTATTGAATTCAGTAATCCCTTCTTTATTGCAATTTATTAATGAAATCATTTATTAATGAAATAAAAGAGAAATTATTTGGTACAAGATATTAATTTTGCTTAAACTTATTCATCGTTGAACTACATCCATTGAAAACACAATTTGGGGTTTTTATTTCTTATAATTTACCAAATACATTGACTTCAAATTTCGACAGCACAATGTAGAATCTAATGCGTACTGTGCCATCGTGGCTTTTTGCAAAATAATAATTCCAGTCCCCCTTTTTTTAATATGAAACGAGGACAGAGTAGAAAAATGAAAAATCGGCACAATGGAACAATAGACAGTACCTATATCTAGAATTTACAATGCAAATTTGAAGTCAATGTGTTCATTAAGCTCCGAGTAATTTTGACAGCCACAAGATAACATTTTTATACGGATATTTCACGTTACATTCATATTTCGTAATGACATTTTATGGTATTTTACTCTTCGAAAAGTACCATTTTCAGTAAATTAATAGACTGTAAAAATCCACCAATAACTCGACCTCACTTTTTCCCGGGCACAGTAATTAACCTCTTGACTTCATACAGTAATTTCAGACTTTTACCCAGCAAATTCAGGTCTCAGTAAAGTATTTTATATTAATAGGACGACGTCAGTTTGAACTTTTAACAACTCTTAAGTACCTACCCTCTCTATTATTACGTACCTACGATTCCACCGTATCAACGATTAATTCTCAAAGACGTTCGATATTAAAAATTTACTCCCATCATTTTATCACTAGGAATTCACCAAAGACATCGAAAATGATTATTTCATCAAAACCGTAGTCGTTTTTTCGCTGTCATTAATCTTCTCAGTCAAAGTTCACCTGACCTCTAGAATTTCCCACGTCATGAGTACGGGGGTGAACCGTTCGCGAGGAACTGTTGCAGCTCGGCGACAAAACAAATTACAGCGATCTGCATCCTCGGGATTCGGGAAAATTGTTTGGCGTTTCGAGTTCTGTCACGTTGGCTCGCTGGTCGCCATGATCGTTTGTCGCGGGTTTACAATTTTCAGTGAATTACAGTGTGCGCGACGGCCATCCCAGCAGTTTGCATAATTAAAGTCGTTATTCGTAGGCGGTGCATCAGCGAATCGCGCGTTCGTTTAACGAACCACCGGCGAATCGATTATCCGATACACATCGCCTGTGAAATTAATGTCTCTTTTAGCGAATGATTGTATAATTTCTGGCAGCGCGGGTGCTTTTGCTAAAACGACTTTTGTGGAGGGTGCACGTGTAAACAATTATTCCCTTTCGTTTCTGTAGATTAGTTTATCTCTGCGGGGTTATTTACAGCTGTGTGATAAAATATATTAAGCTGCTGTATTATTATACTCTAATTAGGGTCATATCGTGACCTAATCTTTAAATTATTGTGTAGATACGTGGTGGATATATTTCACAAAGGAGAAATCAAATTTTAATACTGGAGAGTTCTGTACTACACACACTAAATCTTTCATATTGTCCCCTCTGGTTTTCGGACACCCTTCATTTTCTTAAAAACACATTCCATAGAAAAAGATTTAAAATTTCAATTCTAGTAATCCTTTCCTAGTAATCATCGAGCCAGGATATTTGTATCTAGATGTACCCTCAACGATAATAAAATATCTCGATTAGTAATTTCTAAATTACAAACAATTCGATCCACAAAAAAATATTTCAACCATAACTTGTTTAGTAGTGTAAAAAACATTCGCAATCAGTAGATATGATTGTCACTTTCCTTTTACTTTTCCTAACAAAGCATTAATCATTTACCTGAAGAATTCGATACAATATCCAACACTGATTAATAGGAACGGGGTGTACAATATCAGAAGTTAATATTTGTCGTGTATTCGCCAATTATAAGGGATTCGCGGTAACAGATTTAAAAACCTCGGTGGAAGCTGTCAGTAATTGCAGGTGATCGGTCGATTCACGTTGATTTGCGTTCCCCTCGTTGTGCGCTTTGTTTAAAGCGTTTGTCCAGCGTCCTGGCCACGGAGCATCGTTACGAAAATTAATGTCGCACGGCGAAACGTCGAATATATTCTATGGATGACAGGTGGACGTTTCAGTGCCCGTTAACAGGGACCACACTACGTTGTCACATTGCGTTCCAATATTCCGAAGCCTGGGATTTCGTATTGCCGAGAAATTCATTTACAGCCATCGATGTTTCTCTCACACAACAGGATTCTTCAATATTTCAAGCCGTTGATCGCAGAAATTAAAATTGCAACGGGCAAAAAATGAAAAAAAAAAAAACACAGGATATCTGTGCAATATATCTTTTGGAATATAAAATCTGTCGACTACGTTTCAATTACTTTGTAATAGGGTGAAAGCACTAGTAGTCGACCACTTAAAGCTAAACTCGAATGAAAAGTTCTAAAAAAAAATAAACAATCAATATTATAAAATATATAAAATGTATTGATGTAATTCAAATGTATTTAATATATCACTAAAAATTTTGTGTTAGTACAAAAGTTCGGGGAAAATAAATAATTAGCGTTAAAAATAAAGTGTCCGAAGGCTTTTATAATCGACCGCTTAACTCTAAAAGTCGACCGGTCCGATAGCTAGTAGTCGACCACCTTTTTTTAATATGAAATTCAAAATAGGTTATGTGCGCATTGCAAACTAAAATTTATTTTTAAATATAATGTGCAACAACGGTAAATAATTAATAATAACAGGAATAATGCGTAATTAAAATAAGTTCTTTTAAAAATTTTATCAAAATTTTAATAAGATAAATTATAAGTTAACACGTGGTCGACTTTAGGCGTTCATTGTGAATGCAGTTAGTTTCGGAAGTCGACCGTTGTGGTCGACTATTGAAAATTGAAAGGGAATGATGGTCCAGTTACCAACAGCCATAAATAAATAAATTATCCCATTTTTGTTAAAATTTTTTAAGTGTATATAAAATTGTTGGTGCTTTTTCAGTGAAATAGCATCATTTCCCAGTAAAAAATGTATAGAACTGAATTACATTTGTCGTTTTTATTCAAAGCGCATTTATGCTTCTCGTGTTGGAAAACAGCAATGGCACATGTAGAATCAAAATTAGTTTACAAATCATTTTAAAAGCATTTATTTTTTTACCTATGAAGAGTGCTTTTTGTCGTATTTTAAAGTTAGAAATTCAAAATATAATATAAAATTGTCATTTAATAAATGTGCTTTATTTCAGTACTTATTTCTTTAAGCTAAACAATAAAAGTGGTCGACTACTAGAGGGTAGCCGACTACTAGTGCTTTCACCCTATTATAACGCAAGCATAGAAGGGTAGACTGTATTCATTTGTTTTATGCATTTTAGCTTCTGAAGAAAAGAAAAAACATTATATAAAAATATAAAAAGTCAGACCATTATTTACGATAAAAAGAAAGCGGGATATTTTTCACAAAGGGTTAAGTACTGATACGTTCAGAAAAAATTTGAAATGTAATCCATGCATGTGCAAATAACACTTCAAAAGAAAATTTCCTAGCGTTCTATTTTATTGTGAGACACTAAGTTATACACAGTTTTATCTGTAATACTCGTGTCCATGTAATATTCACATGCTCCGTCGCAATCGAGTTCGCGTCGAACAACGGAATATCGCCCAGAGCCACGGGGGATGATGTTTACAAGAGAACGAAGGGATTTAACGTCTGAATAGATGTTCGAAATTTACTTAAAACCGGCACAATGCGATTGGACTGCCAGCGGAAAAATAAATTCGTGGGTCGTTTGAGTTTACAATTTATTGGAAATATCGACGCGGGAGTACCATAGATCCAAACTCCAGTGGCAGCGGAGGGATGATTTATCCAGTTTTATCGTGTCAGAGTTCCCCTCAAGGTCGCTCCAGCTTCGAGATGAATACGAATTCTACTGGGTCACAATTTCTTCCGCTGCAAGCACCGTGGAACTTTCTCGACTTATGAAAATAGAGCGGGACGAGATATGAATTTCGTAAATGTTTTCCCCAAGTCAGTTTCCCCGCTATTTCTTCTGCGCGGAGTTTCTTGTCGCTCCTTCTTTTTGCTTCTCACAACTGCCTTCCACTTTCCATATTAAATAATACCTTGCCGGGGGGCAAATAGTGCCCCCGTACGTACTTTGCTCGCCATATCGTCAGCTTAACAATTTAGAAAATTTCGTTCGCACAGAAATTCCCCGTTTTGTCTTATGTTAAATGTGCTCGAGGTGGATGAGTTCATTGGTGATCGGTTTTTCTAACTTTTATTTTAGTTTAAGCAAAGATGAAGATTGTTTATCACGTCACGGGTGATTTTATAAATTTAGTGCTGTTTTTTATACGTCGGAAATGATAATATCGTTGTGCGTTCTGTATACAGTGGTAGAAATGGGTAATACACAGGAATAAATGAAGCCAAGTAGTACGAGTCAATAATTCACGGCCCCTCAGAGAAATCTACACCTTTCGCCTACATTATGCATTTTGTATTTTATTTTGTTATTATTAGTATTTATTTTCTCCTTCTATCATTATTGTATTCTATCATTAGTTGAGACTTAAACAGCCGGAAATTGCCGAATCTAGCCCATTACTTTTCTTCGTGGTTTTTGGGAATGTAATAAAGACGTATTATTATTATTATTAGTAGTAGTAGTATTATTGGTATTGTTGTTATTATTATCACGAAATCAAGACTTAAGTTTCTTTTAGTAATTAATCATCCGTTCAAGAAGAACGTGTGTATCATAAGCTCTCCATGATGTTACTTTTTAAACAAATATCACCAAATTAATCTGTTATTTGATTGAGGTCGGCACGTAAATATTTGGAGCACTAAACTTAACAATTCCCACAGTTAGTCGATATATAACATATTTTAGCGTCTCTACTTAGTGTAGTTTGCAACACCTCTTACTCATCGTCTTGTTTTGCATCGCGGACTATTTTCAACCGCGACTCCAAAGCCCCTGATTTATGTTCTACGTAGCAGACCTTTCCCAGAAGTTATTTTATTCCCTGAAGCACTCTGTCGATGCATCCCCACGCACTCTTCCAGGAAAAGAATCTTCACGATCGCGCTCAGTGGTTATTTTCCAAGAATTCCATTCGAATTGCAAACTTTGCATTTCCGCGAAACGTAATCGATTTTCGCACGATTTTAACGAGCGCCGTCTCGTTTAATTCATTGCCATTATACAAACGGCAGCGCAGATTGCGATGATTATATTAATGAATTTCGTTTCGTTAGAAACACGATGCTGGAATTAATGGGGATTAAAAAACGTGGACGTGACGCATATAATTATTCAACGGAATAATCGAGCATATCGGAAAACTCGAAAACTCGTGGGCTTTTATTAACATTGTTGCACATTCATATTTATATTTGACGGTAACAGTATTTGCATTCAATACCGTCGACGCTTGGTAAATATTTAAATGCGTTTTCTCGGGAAGCGGATCTGTTTTACGGAGTCTGGCCATTTTATTTCATAGTTGGACATTAACTAAATAAAAAAGTATTTAAATAACGGATCGGATAAACGCTACTTTAACTTTAGATTATTTGACGAATAGAGTTAATGTTTCTATTCGTCAAGCGTTTCAACTTTAGCGTCAAATAAATTTCTCAACTTTAAGTTTAAGTTTAACTTTAACTTTAACTGAGGTTAACCAGGGTTAATTTTATTTGACACAGGACGAATACTTTTTATTAACTTTTATGCGTTACTCGAAATTTTTATACAAATAAAATTTTTGCCCATCTCCGTTTTATTTCTCTTTCATTTCACGGAGATACTATATCATATTTCACCCCGATATTTTTATTTCGACACAGATATCCCACAGGAATTCTAAGGAATGACTTATTCAACCCCCATAATCTTTAAAAAAAGAAGCACTCCAAAGGTAACAAAGAAAATTCAAAATCTCCCCTAAGAATTTCCATTTCTACCATCGCTCAAAGGTGAAACATTTGAAACTCAACAAATTACCTTCAACAAACACCAGGAAACTGAATATTCACTCTCTCAAAAGGATTCGGCAGCTCAAAAGCGAATGCTCCGATGTCATTAAATTTGTAAATATATTCCAAGGGATCTGAATGTTCCAGCAGCTCAGGAGCCAGGAAATTTATCTTATTCCTCGAGATCAATTATCAAATTACCTTCATCATGCCACTTTATCCCCGCCAGGCCGCTGGTAGCGTTTCCCCAAGTTAATGACCGGTCGAAATTAGCATACGAATGGATTTAAAATAGACCGACCGTCGACTTCCTCCCCTTAAAGCGAGTCACGCGGCGGCTGGCTCCTTTTATGACGATAATTTCGTACTCCCCGACACGTCAAGCTCGCCCGAGCGCGGTTAACGTCATAACGCGATCCACGCTAAATCGATTTCGCAAAGATTACGCCCGCCTGACATGCACATGACCCGCCGAAAGTCCGCCCCACGGATCTCGCAGAACGGTTACACCCGTCGATGTTTAATCACCCGCGGGATGAATACGTACGGTTATTAAAATCAACGTTCCCCCTAATGTACCGCCCAACAACGTTTCGAACTACATAACCTCGCGTTTTGCGGAATCAGCGCAACCCTTGATGCAAATAATAGCTAGGATATTATAATCCCGGGGATTATTTGTTTCGAGCTGGAAATTCGATTGTGTAATGTTTGGAAATATGCGGGATTAATTTCGATGCTGCGAACGGAGATGGCGGTCGTCTTTATTACAATTTCATGTTTGAACTGCCGCAAAGGCGAGCGAGATGTAACATTTAATTAAGCGATATTACGTTTGCCTGGTAAATGATGAAGCCGTACTTTTAAGCTGTGATTTTATATTTTTGGTGTTTGGGGTTTCTGGAAAAGGGGCTTTATAATACTCTGAGGTGAAAATAGATCACGTTTTTTGAATTCCCTTTAGGGTCGAGAATAATGTAAACCTAACCTGCTACCGGAAGCGCGTATTGGGAGAAAACCGAAGTTTTATTACACATGCTCAAGTTGTGTGTTTTTTCAAATTACCCAATTGGGAATTCTATGTTTTTTTTAAAACGACTAATAATATGCGTTTGGCGGTTTCCTTCGAGAAATGCTGGCAATGGCAAGACAGATCGGAGCAGGTACTCGAATAAACATCAGCTAAGTCTGGAAATTAGATTCTGTCCACGCCAGTTGCATTTATTGAATATATTCGACTTGGTGGTTGTTACAAGTGAGAGTTTTTCGTTTCACTATAAAATTAAGTCACAGAAGCTTAATTTCGGCGTGTGAGGTATGCTTAAGTCTCCGACCTCACGGTTTTGAAGAATTCGCGTGTATGCAACATGATGTGATCGAATGGAGAACAATTTCTTGGGCAAAATTAAGTGGAGAAGGCAGTCAAATCGATCGAAAATCAAGTATTTTTTGAGAACTAATTACAAGGAGATGAACGGAAGTACAGACTTTTCCTGTTACACAATGTTAATTACTATTACGTAGAATAAAAAAATATATTTTTTATCCACATATCTATTATATAATTGGCGCCACACGAAGTGGATTCGACAGTGTTTTAGAAAAAGTATCTTTGGTTTTGTCTTGATATTGAGCTTAAAAATAAAGATACAACGGTTTCCGTGGAATATGTTTCTCCTAGAATATGTAATTTTGGAGGGAAGCACTGAAAAAAGAATTGAACCAAAATTATAAAAATAATGACTAGGAGACGCCGATTTGTAAAATAAATGTTGATTTTCGCGGTGCACAGATGGATGTTCCTTTTTTATCTCGGAAACTGGAGCTATTACACATTATGCCGAGGTACACTCCGAAGAGGAATATATTTTGAACATGCTGTTCAAATTTCAAGTCGATCCGAACCTTGGTTTTCTCAACAATCAGGTCAAAACCACAGAAAAAAAACACCTACACATCACAGGACTGTAGCGCTGTCATAAACATGTATATATTATCAAAAAAAAAATTGTTACAGTATATGGTATTATTAAGCATTACCCAAAAGCACGGTCAAAATTTATATTCATTTCCTTGCAATTGATTCGAAAAAATACTTGGTCTTCTAGCGATTTCACCGCCTACTTAGTCCCACTAAGTAGTTTCATAATTTTTATGTTACCTAATAAAATATTTTTTCTTATGTGTATAATATATATTTTTGCTATATTTTCTTTGTAATAGTTATACCTAAAACATATATTTATAGTTTTTTTTACATAAATGAATACTTTATAAATCATAAAATAAATAAATTTTGCTCGTTTACATGGTCTTCAAGTGAGTGTTCCGGTTTAATTACCACTTGAGCGAGGCGAAGATTTAAATACCTCCGGTAAATCTTATTTTCCTTTGTTGCCAAATATTTTTCTTAACAATGGCTTTGATTTTCTTATATAAGGTTCACTTAAGACGCCTGTTGAAGTCCCGTGTCTTTTTTTCCTTCCGATTTTAGGTTATCACTCTCCAAAGTTAAGCGTTCCATTTTACCCTACTCTCCCTATTGTATGACTCGAATAAACACGGTGTCTCTTATTATTAGTACAAGGGGAATATTATTGCAAAATTTATTAGAAAACTCTTTAGCTCTCTATCTTGGCCAAAATAAGTTGAAAACGAATCAATTTATCAACCACATTACTATGAAAATTATGCTCACTACGTAAATGTCAGAGTGATGCAATAAATATTTCCAGTACCGTAGCTTTCTTCTTCGTGAGAAGTTTGATTTCGAAATAAATGCTAGACGAGCACAAAGCAATACAAATTTGAATCGACGCGAATTAAACACCATGGACACTAATAAAATCAATATAAATGAGCTATTCCCGAGAAACTTACATCATTAGCATTGAAGCTGGGATGGAAAAACGACGATGACGGTGGGTTAAACGTTTCCATCATTTAGCCTCTGCAAATATTTACCGAATCAACTTCGCGGCGCAAGTCTCTCCTTCAGCCGCTGCGGCATAGTCTGCGAAGCTCTCAGATTAATGTATCCTTGCTCGCGGAGCGTTAAACTTTATTAAACGGCAGGCTCGCGCGACCACGGTCAACTAATTATGTCGTAGACGACGGATTAAGGTGTCGAAAGACGAAAGGAGTGAAAGCAACGCGATGAAAATGGAGAGTGTCGAAAGGACGAAGCCAAAAGCAAAGGAAAAAAAGAAGATAGGGGGGGAAATACTAGAAAGTACTAAAAAATATGCTTTTCTTTTGGTCATTGGCATCGATACCGAGCTCGATGATTCTTTTAAACACCAAAAATCTCGAGAAAATTTTCAGGACACAGTGTCACCGAGACAACTCCCAACCAACTCACCACTTTTTACTCAGCCTCGAGGCACGAGGGGGAGAAAAAATGTTGTGTGTATCTTTTGCAGGTCGGCCAGGCCCTTGCCATGCGATGTCGTTGCAGAGCCCCAGACTTCGACATTACAGGTCGACCAATCAGAACAGATATTACATACGCCTTCTCCGAAGAGGGCTTCTTTAAACGCTGAATTACGAGGGCGAACACGCGACTCTCACTTCTACCTCCTTTCCTCGTAGAGCTGTGTACGAGGCGTGGTGTATTGGTGCAGAACGATTTCGCGTGCAAAAATCAGTCGAAAATGTGCAGCAAGTTTTCTCGCGCTAGACTTTGGTCTCTGAGAAATGATGGTTCAACTGTTTATTTAAGAGTTCTCCTTGCGGATCATAAATACAGTATTTATTCGCTAAGAGCTCACGGCTCGAAACTGACGGTGAGCATTTAACGTAGAGGAGGCACGATTCCGAGCGATCGTTTCTCGCTTCGTCTCTCGCCTTCGGAGGACATAAGTGAGTCAGAAGTGGTGGGGGTAGCGCCGAGCTCTTAACGTGTAGGCGAAAGCGAGCTCTTAGTGAATAAATACTGTACTTTTATTTATTTAATACACAGTAGCGTCCAAATAGAATTTGGTATCTACATACTTGGATAGTACTTGTCGATGTAGATACACGTAAATTTTTAGCGCTTGGGGCATTGTTTTTCTAAGGGGATGAAGCGTGGCGCAAGAAAACTTCGATTTATTTTTACCCGGGGAATCTGCCTGCCCCAGTCTGATCCACGATCTTCCCACGCCCCGTACACCGTGCAGACACGCGAGAACACGTGTACATATACTCTGCATACGATATCTCGAATTGTTCACTGCATCCACGCTTTTGGAATGACGCTGATCACGCGAACACGTTCCAGTAATTTAGTAACCGCACCTGCGTCGCTCTGCCTCCAGCGCATAAATTGACAGATTGCTGCTGCGTTTGTGGCGATCGTTCGTATCGCCCCGAACACAGTCGTCGCACCCACGTGACCGAGGCGGGCGCGTAGCGAAGCGTGGTTTCGTCTTCGTGAAAACGGAAGGGGAGGAGCACGCCTATGGATTCACGTTCGACGTGCTCCTCCTCTGGTCTCTGCTTTCTGCTTGCGATTTATGGCGCGAATTGCCGAGCACCGTTTCGCTGATTGCTGTGCAGGGTGTTGATGGGGATGCAGAGCGTTTCCTCAGGATCACAAACTGAAATAAGAGACTATGATCGCGAAGTGTATTGCTCGTGTGTTGTGCGTTGGAAATCTTTTGTCGAAACGTTGATCCAAGTAACACCAAGCTCACCATTCATAATTTTGTTCTGTGAAGACTGATGGTTTTGAAAATTAGTATTTCGAGGAATATTTAACCCTTTCGCGAAGGTAGTGACCACTTTTTCAAATTATTATAAAGAATCGCTTGAGTTATTGAAAAAATTATCTTTATTACTGTTTTCTTATTATTTTATTAAGTATTTTATTAGCATAGCGACAAGTGGTTATAGTAACGCTTAGCATGCAGCGAGCGGTCAGCGGTGGGTGACTATACTCACCCTTAGTAGCGAAAGGGTTGAAGTACTTTGTTCTATTGTTAGATATCTAACAAGGGAAGATCCTCAATCCGGCAATTAAAAAAATTATAAAACTTTGGAAATATGTAGACGATATAGAGATATGTATTACGCTATTTTATTTACACTCCAAATTCACTCTAAGGGGGTGAAATCGACCCCTGAAAATTTGGCTATTTTCCGATTTTGTGCTGTAGCTCGCAAACTGTAAGAAGCGATAGTCATAATTAAAAGAAGTAACTTTTGCCTGAAAACTTTTTTCTATTTCTCACAGTTCGCCAGTTATAACCAAAAATCGGAGCATAGCCGGATTTTCAGGCGTCAATTTCATCCCCTTAGAGTAAATTTGGGCAGCACAAAAAATTGCATAATACAAACCTATATATCTTCTACTTATCCCCAATGTTTCATAATTTTTGGAATTCCGGGTTTGGGGATCTTTTCTTGTAAGTTATTGAGTTATAAAAATTTCCTGCAACCACGTCTTATGCATACGATAAACGTTCCCCGCAGACCTCTATCAATCCATTAAACGGTAATAAAGAGCAAACTGAAACAGTAAAATTGTGTCAATATTCTAAAAGCCTATCTATGCATCTACGCGTCAGATGCCAAAAGTGATCACTCGCGAGCGTATACGCAGCAAAAGTTTTCTCATAAACGTCACGCGCGAAGTTGGTCCTGAGATCAGTATCCGGCGAGCATCAACACCCCGTATTTGCCGCGGAAACGCGTGCAAGCCTCGCCAACTAGAGTCGTGAACGTAGTTTAAAAGTGAATTTGATCTTGCTTCATCCTTCGCCTTTCTTCGAGGTCTGCACCCAAGCATGGTAAGATCCTAGTGGAACGATAGAGGGTAGCCATGAAACCACGACTTCGACGAAACGTTACCCTTCTAGTCGCTACTGTTTTGGCATGGCCTGGTATCACGTGTCTCTGCCCGTTGAAACATGCACCCTTTTCTTTTACGTTGAGTTAGACCCTCGTTGAATGACGAAAGATCGGTATGCCCGATTCCGTTTGCCTGCTCAAGTCGAGACCGAGTGTTCCCGTTTCAGGACCATGACAGCGATCTGCTTCGTGTGCAACCTGCCGATCCTGAGCCATCAGGTCGGGCTGATATGGCAGGGAGGGAATGGATGGGACGACCTGATGCGGCAACAGGTGGAGGAGTCCACGTTGAAGCAACGACTAGGTAAGAATCTTCATTTTAGTGAACACTGCCTTCTTTGCAGAGGGTGTGTTGTCCGACGACGAAGAGTTATCGCGAAGATTGAGGGCGCAGCACGATGTGTGATAATTGGCTTCATTAGTTGATGGGTTCATTAGCGGGAGGCTGGGTTCACTAGCTGAATGACGGGCTCACTAATTGGGTAATGGAATCACCAGTTGCATCATGGGTTTCCCAGTTGCGTGATGGATTCACTATTTGGATAATGGGATCACTAATTGGGTAATGTAATCACTAGTTGATCGATGGGTTCACTAATTGGATGATGGATTCATCAGTTGTGTGATAGATAATGGTTTCACTAATTGGGTAATGGAATCACTAGTTGACTGATGGGTTCACTAATTGGATGCTGGATTCACCAGTTGTGTGATGGCTAATGGGTTCACTAATTGGGTAATGTAAGCACTAGTTGGCTGATGGGTTTACTAATTGGACGATGGATTCACTAGTTGTGTGATGAATAATGGGATCACTAATTGTGTAATGTAATCAGTAGTTGGTTGATAGGTTCACTAATTGGATGATGGATTCACCAATTGTGTTATGGATAATGGGTTAATTAATTGGGTAATGGAATCACTAGTTGACTGATGGGTTCACTAATTGGATGCTGGATTCACCAGTTGTGTGATGGCTAATGGGTTCACTAATTGGGTAATGTAATCACTAGTTGGCTGATGGGTTTACTAATTGGACGATGGATTCACTAGTTGTGTGATGAATAATGGGTTCACTAATTGTGTAATGTAATCACTAGTTGGTTGATAGGTTCACTAATTGGATGATGGATTCACCAATTGTGTTATGGATAATGGGTTAATTAATTGGGTAATGGAATCACTAGTTGATTGATGGGTTCACTAATTGGGTAATGTAATCACGAGTTGACTGATGGGTTCACTAATAGGATGATGGGTTCACTAATAGGATGATGGGCTCACTAATTGGGGTAATGGAATCACCAATTGTGTAACGGGTTTCCTATTTGGATAATGGTTTCATTAATTGCATAATGGAACCACAAGTTAATTCATGGGTTCCCACTAACCCCACCCTTATACAAAGAAAAAAGGCGAATCGAAATAGATCAACATCCAAACTCTGAACCACACTTTCTCCGTTGACGTTTACCTTCATTTCTCACTTTCAAACCCATTTCACAATGAACCCTCGATTTTAACACTCCCCCGCAAAGTACACAAAAGTCTCTTCACCTGAAACGATCCCCCACAGGAACTGGAAGACGCGATTCCGCGACGCAGATCTCGCCGAACGAGACCCAGGAGTCGTCCCCGACGAACACGCGTCGTCGACGGTCCAGCTTGGCCCAACTGACGGATATCCTGAGGGAATGGAGCGGCGGCGCTTCCACGAAGAACAATCGCACGAACAAGCTCTGCCGTCGGGAGACACTGGCGGATATCGCGAAATCCTTGCCCTGGTCCAGACAGACGACGACGGACGCCAGCCACCTGGAAAGACTTCGCAAGCGACGCGAAAGCTCCGTAGACAGCGGGATCAGGAGCCAGGCGTCCACGAAATCGCGAAGGGACTCTGCTATCAGCGACCTGAAGAATGACATCGCCAAATTGTGGAGCAAAAGGGACTCGACGCCGCAGTCGCTGCCAGCACCCAAGGTCATTTCACCCACCCCTCGTCCAGGTACGTTGTGAAAATCGTTTTCTACGATAGATCGAAAGGGAACTTTGGGGAGAATAGGGGGGCTGTAATTTGGAAGCTGCTCGTGGTAGAAGTGATCGTTTAATCCTTTGATACTTCTGAACTGGGAGGTAATATACCTAGTAATAATTGTCCGTTTTAGCTACGTGAATGGGCGTATATAGAGGTATAGAACGTTCGATTATTTGGAATCTGTAAATTTTACTTCCTGACCCAATTCTGCAGGCTGCCTGTACGAATTCAACTCGTACGTAATTAGGTGCAATTAAATTGGTTACCAGAATGATGTAATAATACTCGATAATACTGCTTGTTACTGGCTAGTATTGCTTACCTGTACGTGCATTATAATTCGATACTGTACAAACAATGAAATCGTGATTTAGTATCCAGAGAGGTGAAACAAAGTGTCAAACGTAAATCAAATTTCAGGAGTTCTTGTGAAAAATACAAATCATAGTCAAGTCAGGACTAACCAAAAAAAAAAATTATATAAAAATGCACCTTTTTGATGAAAAAAAAAGTCTAAGCACATTGTAATCCAATTTCCTAATGTCTTATCAAATCTAATTTCCCAAGTATTTCACTTCACTCTGAAATTCAAAATGAATTAAACAACACTGACTTTTCAATTTCTTTCGAATTGTATCATCCATCTAAATGTAACGCCCTCAATTTCAGTTTTCTATCAATGAACGCACTCACGAAGCAGTTAGGTACCTTGACAAATGGTCGTGATAGGGGTGTTCTATTTCTGGTGGCTCTGTTTTCTGACCTCGTGGAACTTCTTGCAGATTCCGGAGATTCCAGGAGCTCGAGGCGCGGCTCTGGCGAGAGTGCGAAGCACAGGAGGGACTCTGTGATCGCTGGACAGACTCCGAGTCCCGGCGAACGGAAGCACAATTGCCGTCATCACAGGCGTAGACAATCACAGCAGTCAATGGACGGGACCGTGGTGACGCCTACAAAATGTTACAGGAGCGATCAAAGACCGAGCGCTTCCAGCACCGATAGCGCGGCCAGCAGTGCTGTCAGGTACATAATGGCGCGCTGACAATTGGACTCGAGCCTGTAATTTCGGCCACGGCATGCATAATGGCCTGTCCTCGACCGAGGCCCGCTTCCAAAGGGCAGAATCCTGATTTAAAATTAGCCTCCTCTGCTTTGAAGCTTGCGAACGCGAATGTACCATAATTAATGCAATTTTGCATGAGTTGAGAGGAATCGCTGGTTGGTTTGCTGTGTATCGTTAGAGCTGAGCTTATTAAGTTTTGAATTAAACGATATTATTTAAAAATGTGGGACTACTCATTGCTATCAGAGAAATTTGTAAGTTTCTCGTTTGGGGATGAAGGTGTACTGCAAGATGACTTCCTTTTTCAGTAATTATTACTGTAAAAACTTTGAGAAAATTAGTTTAAGTCTGACCTGGTGCTTCCGACTTCATCGTGGATGAATTAATGGGGAAAGGCGTAAGCAGAGTCGCAAGGGATGTTTGGTAACTCGAAAATTTAAATAAGTTTGGAACTTTGCAGAAATATAATTCAAGTGATGTTTATATAACGTAACTATTTCTTGTTTCGGCAATGAAAGAGTCCTGGGGATGAAAACACCCTCTCAAAGAAATTGTGTTTTCATATTTGCGTGACTATCTGCGAAACCGATATAAAAAAAAAAGTTTAACTCAACCTGCTATGGGTTTTGATATCCTGCAATATCGAGATAAGGAATTTTCCAAAACATTTCATTTTTTCAAAATTTATCCACACCAATCTTATGTTCGAAAATTCTTTATCACCATATTGCAGTAAAACATTGAATGAACCCTTTTTTTTTAATATCTTCTAATAATAATATGAAAACTCAAAATTTCTTTGAGGGGGTGTTTTCACCTCTATGGCCGTTTCATTATAAACGTTATAAACGTCACTTGAACTACATTTCTGCAAAGTATCAAATTGTTTTGAATTTTCGAGTTGTCGAACATCCCTTGTCGGTCAGCTTGTGCACATACCTTTGAAATTCTATCCTCTGTTGCCAGAAACAGTGTTCCAATAAAATCGAAACGTAATCACGACCCACATAACATTACCTCAAACTTGATCTTAGTTTCACCCCGTTATGGACCCTTAGAAGTTTCACTCCAATAAACGGAAAACCGTTGCGAAACAAGATTCACGATCCCGCCCCCTTTTAAACAACATATACCCGACAACATTCTATTACAGAGATCACATGGACACACGGAATTCGATGGACAAAAGCGACAGATCGAGCAGCGTCGAGGCAAAGACTCAACCGAGCTCTACAGCCGACGCTAAAGCAGTGACACCTACGACGACAACCAGCACTTCACTCTTGATCGATGGCAAGACACCAGTTCCATCGAACGTCGATTCAAAGACCACGGCGACGATCTCCACGTCGACGATCTCCACGTCGACTACGATGATGGGAACGTCGTACTTGTTGGCGGTGAACATGAAGACTGCTACAGACAGCAAGAATCTAACTTTGGACGCATCCATCACACCCCCCACTATTATCATGTCATCGGTGACACCACCGACGGTCTCACCGACGGCCGGTAGCAGCCTTCCGCTTCCCGGATCATCCACTTCCGGCAGCTCCAGCCCCGTTGGCTCGCCGAGCGTCAATACAGCTATGCATCCGTTGCTTACCACTAGGAGAGACTCCACTACTCAGGTGGGATATGTCGAACAGTTTGATGGGCGTTGAACATTTTAGTTGGAAGGTGAGATGGGATGAGCATTAGCTTTGGTTATAGTGATTTTTGCTTTGGAATGGTTGAGGGTACTTTGGAGGTATTACTATTAGTTGCTGATGAAAGGGAAGGAAGTGGATAAAATAGGGTGGGATAGTTGAGAAGTAGCATTGGTGAGGGTAAACTTTGCTTTGGGATGGTTGAGGGAGTTTGGAGTTGTTACTAGAAGTTATGGGTGAGTAAGGGAGGAGTCAAATAGATATACTGTTTTAATGCAAACACCGTTGGACAAATATTGATTGTAAAAAAGACTCGAGATATGTAAGAGAAGAGAAGGAAGTATGTAAATTCTTTTAAAATAGTATAGTTTTCTCTCCTGAATAAAATATGCCCACAAGGTTACTAACAAGGGGAGGACACCATGTGATAGACATCGATTTTGATGAGCCTTGGCACGATGGATCTATGTCAAAAATAAGTAAATAGGTGACCGACTGTTTCAGCCAATGGGCCTTAATAATAGAGATATTTACATGTGAATTATTAAAGATTTCATAGTGCGCGTATAAAGAATAAAAATTGTATGATAAAAGCTAACGTGAATTTAAGATTATGCCGTAGAGAGTTCGGTACGACGTCGGCGTGGCCGGTTGTTGTGGTCGTCGGTTCGATTCCGCCTCTCTGTGTCTAAAATATATTTTTTTCACACTTTATTTTTTCCACACTGTATGAACAGTAAGAAAAAAGGTAACGGTAGTAACGTTCATTATTAATTATTATAAATGGATAAATACAATTGAGGTTTTTTTTTGACGTGGGAAAATCTTCAAAAGACACCCCGACACATCCAGAGGGCAATCCCCCGGGGGCGGCAGGGTAGTGTGGGATTTTTACCCACTAAAACCCCACGGCCACCCTCCGGGGGATTGCCCTCTGAAGGTATCGGGGTCTTTTGAAGATTTCCCCACGTTAAAAAAAAATTTAATTATATTTATACATTTAAAAGAATGTATAATGAATGTTACTACTGTTACCTTTTTGCTCACTGTTCATGCAGTGTGGAAAAATAAAGTGTGAAAAAATATATAGACACTGGCGGAATCGAACTCACAATCGCAAACAACGCCACGCCAACGTCTTACCGAACACTCCTCGGCATATTATTAAATTCAGGGTAGCTTTTATGCTTTATACATGCACTATGAAATGTTTAATAATTTACATGTAAATATTTCTATTATTAAGGCCCATTGGCATAAACGCTGGGACATCTATTTACTTATTTTTTATATAGATTCATCGTGCCAAGGCTCATCAAAATCGATGTCTATCACATGGTGTCCTCCCCTGTAAGTTTTATAAATGAAGAGGTGCGAAAATGTTAGAGGGAAAGTGTAAAAAATTAAAATTAGTAATAGTTTATGTGATCATATACGATTTAGGCATAGTAACTAATCCCACTTGTAGCATACAACTTCAAAACTATTGTTAGAACATGTATTATAAGAAACCTGCAGTAGCATCGGTCTAAATGAGGTCAGACGGGAGGTAGATGTACCAAACGATTCCGTTTGCAAGTGGCAACGTGAAAACCATTGGCCAGAGAGTGCAACTGGAACTCAGTATGAACATCTGCAATTACAGAAACTGTCACTATTTGATTGAGAAGGGTAAATCAAGTCGTAACAGTCTATGAATGGTCAGACCTTAAGTTCTTTCAGCGATCCTGCCATAAACGCGTTAAAATTTCAACCTAATGCTTCTGTTACAGTGTTACTACAAAGGAAAGGAAACCTCCCCGAATAAATTGTCACGATTAATACGACAACCAGCAGCGATCGACGAATCCATGCCACCTTCTGGACGTCGCGGAAGTCAGCCGACGTTGTCACCCGATCCTGATGACGGAGGTACAATTGACTACCATGCACCAATTTCAGAACCTGTACAAAGTAAAATAACAAATGTACATATACGCTGAAACACACACAACTAAAGCTTAAGGGTACATTCTCGTGTAATCCCTTAAAAAATTGCGATTTATTTTAAAGAAAATTGTAAAAGATAAGGTAAAAATTATTTTAAGATGATAAAAAAATTTTATCGTTTTTTTTCTCCGATACAATTTTGGATAAATAGATTTAACTCTGACGGTGATAAAGGCACGGTGTACATGAAATTTCAACATAGGCTCATCTGAGATCAAAATCGAAAGTTTTTCTTAAAATATATGAGTATGGTTATCGTATTACCAATAGTTACTGCACTAATGGAAATTCAATTATTGGTACATGTTTTAGTAAATGTACCCTGAAACCTGTAATTTTTTATGCTGAATAAAATCAAATTCAGTGGACTAAAAGTTATGAAAATTCGTAAGACGATAGCGAGTTCATTTGCGAACAGAATCCCAAAAGAATCTTTGAAATCTATCTATTAATTCTTTTGTTTTTATGTATACCGTTTTTTATCGCTGTCAGAGTTATAGCTATTTATTCAAGATTAGATCGAACAAAAATAAACATAAAAATATTATTTTTATCATCTTAAAATATGTGTAAATTAATACCAAAAAGACTTGTTACCCTGTGTTATAGTACTCTTTAAAAAATATCCTAAACTTTTGAAGGGATTACTCGTGAATGTACCCTTAACTATAAATTTCCATGAAAAGCCCCTTTCAGTTCCATCAATTTCCGCTTCCTCCTATCATCTGCTTCCACAACCTTTGCTCCCTCTGTACGTCAGATTCCTACTACAAGATGTATATTTTATAAGCATCATACGAAATTCTTGTACTTTCGTTGTTCGAAGGTCGCAGAGCTCGCAGAGATTCGCTGAGTCCTGATTCCGCCTCTTGTCCGAGGCGTCGCGACTCGAAGAGCCATCTGAGTCCAGACAGGAACGTCGATAAAAGAGATATGAGTCCTATCAGGCAAGGGAAAGCTCAGCTGAGAAGGCAGTCAACGTCGATGGCTGGTCGGCCACCAAGGTAGCTACCCCTTATTGATTTTTACGCATCACTGTTCGAGGATAACGTCGTTCCACTCACAGCCAAGTGATACAACTGAGCAATCAATAAATAAAATCTGAGTCACGCTTCATAAAACTCTATTAAACGACCCTAGAGGCAAAGATATTCGATTTCTTTTTACAAAAATCGAAACAGCCTGTGTTAATTAGCTACCCTTTCATATTTGTCACTAGGTTTCACTGATAGTGACGAGTCATTATTACAAAAAACAATTCGAAGTCTTGCCAGAAGCCTCCTGTTAATACTTTACTTGTTTTATTAAGCCATGGAAATTTTTCACTCCGGTGTATCATTTCGCTGTCACGTTAATTGTCATGCACTGTGTATTTATTCTAAGTGTTTCTAAATGGAAATAAATCTTGCGTTTCAGGTCGCCAGACAGCTCCTCCTGCTCCTCGAGAGACCAGAGCCCTTGTGCTTGTACATCATCAGGCTTCCAACCTTTGTCAACAATAGGGAATCAACAAGCGTCAGCAACCGGGGAAATTCTGATAGCTCGTGGCTTTCGGCGACAGAGCACCACGGAGGAGACGCTGAGATGTCGAAATTATCGACGGCAGAGCTCTCAGAGCGAGGAGGCGGTTAGTTATTTATACAAGGGATTATTACCTTTCTGTTAGAAGCTAGGAAGATTGAGGGCGACATTTGCATAAATATTTGAGCTCGATTAATTTTATATTCACTATGTACGATCCTTATGTTTAATAGGTTCAGAGACACCGAGGACGAAGGGACAGTTCTGCTCAAATCACTGACGGCACATTCGCCTCGATGACCATCGAGACATCTAGCACCTTTTTCGACAGCAGCACGCAAACTGGTGAGTCACGAGTTTCACGAACATTCGTCATGCTTAGATATTTTAATTGAAGATAATCGAACGTGAAAAGGAACCATTGGTCAATGAAGAGATCATATTTTTCTTGCATGCAATTGCATAATCGAAGTATGAGTTTTTAGTAAAGTTTGAATGGAATTTATTTTCCATTCTTCGGTGAGGAGAAACTGTGGAATATAAATTGAGGGAAAAGTGGATTAGTGTGAAGGTTTAGTTCATTGTTCTTGTTTCGGTAGGCTTTGAATTTCCCGCTACGGTGTCAGTAGTATAACCTGTATATGATCAGCCATGATAGGAGCGCCCTCGTTCATCGTAATTTGAATTTTGCGCTGAACATGCGCGCGTTTTTATCGATGGAGTATTTAGACATCGTCTGTGGTACTTAACAGCCAATATCATAATTCTGAATCAAAATAAATCTATCGTGATATTTACAATTATTGTCAATTTCATACTCCATGAACCATACTTTTCCAACCTTACTTATTGGATTAGACTACTTGACTTCTGACTTTCTTGACATCTTCCACCTTTTACGATCTCAGTTGAAAAAGTGCAAGATGAATGGTATTCAATAATTTATAATAATTATTAAATCAGATTAAAATAGAAATCGCGAACTCATTGTTTGCGTTGAAAGCAGGCTGCAATGATTCCCTCTATTTCTCACGTCATCTTTTATTAAACTCTTGAATATAAATATTTTTATTTTAACATAAATTATATTAATTCTGGAACCTCCAATTAAATTTTAATTTAATCTATTAAATAATCATTTAATTTTTAATTTTCAATTAAATTCAACATAAATTATAGTAATTTTTAACCAATTAAATTTTACACAATTCGAGTAATATGCCTCATAAAAAGGTGGGCAGCAAGGGTTCACAAAATTTCCAAGTGCTTTCAAACAGAACTTAATAGCTCCTTATGTTTGAATCAGTCTTCAACTTACAATTTTTGCTGCGACTCAAACATCAACCCTTCCTCGCCAGCACTTTCCATACTCTCCTGAGTAATTACCCATAAATATAATTAGATTTAATTTCCCCGACGCTTTTCACACAGAAAAGCTTCGAAAGTTCCCTTAACTTCCAATATTCAAATTGAAACACGCGCCCTAAAAACCCATTGTTCTCTTCTCACTAAAATCTTCAAACCTTCCACAACTACATTTTCTGAGAAAAGATAGTTCCTACATTCCTGCATGTAATTTAATTTGAATTCCCAAGCTTCGACAGCTGCCTTAAGTTCCCAGGCTCCCACCAATATCCACTAGAACTCAAAATCCGCGCCCTGGAAGCCGACTGTCGGCGTTGAAACCGCGTCGCGCGGTTGCCAGAGGCGCGGTGGTCGCGAGCAGCGGGCGTCGCGACGCCGACCGCCGTCTCCGCGGACGCAGGCGTGGTGCCAGTGGCCTTAGTTCCGGCGGAGTGACACTGGGTGCATGGCAGTCGATAGCCAGCCAAACAGAAAGCCAGCCCCGACTAGCTGCTGCTTGGCGAGCGTGTGCGTGTCCTTCTCGCGTCTCGACGCCTCCACCGTCCGTATCCTGTCCCTGGTGAAGACGAGGGACACCTGCCTCGTGGCAGGGCACAAGAAGCAGGCGCTGTCATCGTCAGCAACCCAAAAAACTAGTTCAGCAACCGTAGATCTCCTGTGCTCTCCTGATCGACGATCGAACCAGTGCTTTCTGACAGGATCAACCGTCCTAGCCAAAAGGAATCTTAATCCACCAGGATCGTCAAGACCGCCAGGACCTGCCGCCGTTTAACCCACAAAACATCGTGCTGCATTCACAGAACCGGACAGTTGTTGACAGTCCTCCGTCCATCCTTTCAAGAATCACCTGTTCCCATTCACTCTGTTTACCTCGGCAACGAATCGATCCTCCCGCTCAGGACGAAGCACACCGGTGCCAGCAGCCACGTCTCCTCCAAGGATCAGCTCTGTCCTGAGATGACAGCTCTCATTCTCGATTAGAGCGATGGGTGGTGTCCTGCGAAGCGCGATCCACGGATCCCTCGTCATCGACCGGCTGATCCAACACTCTCGGAAGGACGTCCAGCTGGCGGGCTCGTTGTCCTCGCCTCCTCCGTGAACCTAGCCCGACGCACCGCCCTGGGATCAACGCTGACTGAACGCAACCACTTGTGGCGGTCACTGTGTGCGAGACACTCGTCAGCGGCTCGCGAGGGCACTTGGAAGCCGGCCAAGGCGTCCTGTGCCAGGAGCCAGACGGTTCCTCGTGGTCGGCGAGGATCCTCGATGACCTCGCGGTCCTCGGGATCGCGGATCGTTGGTGGTGCGCGTGTGTCCGTCGAACGTTCCCCAACCGCGTTCGCGTACGCTGTGCTCCGCCGTGACATGTGATAACAGGTGCACGAGTGACGGGAAAAAGGACTCGTCGCGCTGATCAAGGATCCCATTGTCCCTGAAGCGAGATGAGGGTGCCGCCTTTCGTCAAGCTAAGGTGCCTGAGGTATGACGGTCCGTCTGGTTAGGTGCCTGCGAGTTTCTTCCTTCGTTTCTCCTCCAGCAGAAATGTAAGTGCTTTGTAAAACGCTTTTCGTGATTGATTATTAGCAAGATGCGGACAGCTTGTCGAAGGGAATACGGTCAGAAGCTGGGGGAAAGGTTCAAGAGTATTTTTTCATTGCGCGCTTTACGAACGACGTGATTAGCAGAGCGGAGAAACGCGACTCGTTCAGAATGCTTTTATTGTTCGCCGTGTTTGATACTGCATCCTCGTCGGTGAACGCGTCGGTGCGCATTACAATCATTGGGGACGGCTTCGTCTCGTGATTTTTATGGGCCTACGGGATCGTGTCGTTTATTCGCTGTCACTGATGGAGGCTCAGAGACGGAAGTTTCCTTGATTGTTTTCAGTTTGATCGCCGGGGTCGGGGCACAGTCCAATCGCGAATCTTGCGTGGCTGTTATTTTGTGAAATGTACTAGATCAAAAGATCGGATTGAATGGAGGGAACGAGCTGCAACCGAGGATCTTGACTCTGTTAATCTTCTATGTTTGATGATTGTAATTTTTTTGCTTTCGATTTTAAATAAATGTAGTTCCTCCACGATTTGTGTATTTACTATCTGCACAAGCGTCGTTGTAGGTGATAATTTTTTAATTGTAGTTGAAGGGAGTTAAAAATGTACTGTGAAAAGTAAGAACAGCTTACTGTTCACAGCGTCTGTTCTGCTTACGCCTTAAGGGAATCGATTACAATAACTCTTGTTTACATAATGGAAGGAACAAGGAAAAACTTTGGCTTCTGAAGCACGGGTCAAACACGTCAAAGCAGGAACCTCACAATTCATTACGCGGAACGGAGATTTCCTATCGCTAAAGCACGTTGAAGGAAACAGCTTCACAGTAATTACACTTCACAGTTTATCCGCCTTTCGTCATTTCATATTTCATTTCATGTTTCTCTAATCCCCCTTGCAGCCGTTGACTCAGTAACAGTAATTAGCTCCAGTATTAAGCACATTAAAATATATGTTGCTCAATCCATTCGAGCAAAGAATTCTCATTATATATCGCAACGAAAAAAAAAACGTAGCTTTGGACGCCAATTAAGCAGACAGAAATAATCGTAGAAGTTTACAAATACGCTTGTGCTGCAATTTTACACTTCACTTACAGATGTTTCTAGATTCTATCATCTGTTCACCTATTTTCACAAAAAGTTGTAAACCAAAATGTCCACAAGTGGCCATCTACCATTTCAATTGAATTAAATAAAATTAGAATTTTTAACCCCGTAAATATTATTTTAATAACTTTTTTTATACTTATATATTATTCTGTGTCTTTTACATTTTACTAAATAGCTTGCACATTTCTGCCTTCACTCTTTCGCTACGGTAAGCTCTAAATCGGAAACCTTGCAATTATTTTGATACTGTTCATAAGATTCATATTAAAGGCGCAATTGTCTTCTTACATGATCAGAGTGATAATTCTCGCGATAGTTTACGAGACAACGTAAGTTTTACAGAATCCACCACCCTCTGGCGGGTCGCGCTCGTTAAGAAAAAGTTCGAATAACACTGCACCGGAAGTCGTTACAACGTTCCTCCTACCCCAGGTTCCGTCAGTCCCCTGTAACCAACTTTTAATTTCACCCGCGAATATCTGCCCGCCGTGATTATCTCTGGAAATTCTCTCACCATTCCAAAGTTCGCTTTCCTCCAGTTACAAAAATATCTTACAATTAGACTGCCTGATAAAATACTGAGTAGCACATCAACAAAAATAAATTATTTTTCCATTCGAAATTCACTGTCAATTGAATTCGTTAAATGAAATTTCTCGTCTTATGACAATTGGGTGGTCCGTATTTTCAACCTGCGATTTCTTTTGCTCTCACCCCCTAATATGGTTCAATTTCATAAAAAAAATAATCCCTGAAAAAGATTATTGCTATTGGACGACAGGAAAGGGTGCCGACCAGGGCTTAAAGTTCATCAATGGTTTGAATTTGAAGAAATTCTCAAAAATGGTAAGCCCTATCGAAATTTTGTTCAAATAAAATTAAAAGAGCATTCAATTTTCTACAATTCCTGTATATATAAGTTTTACGTGCTTCTAACTATTTTTTAGATAATAACGTTTGAATATAGAGAGGTCCGCACTTCGCGAGTTCCACCTGTACGGCGTGACGTATTGTCTATACGTAACTAATCCAAACTGATGATGAATTCTAAATTATAAGGTCTGGTCGGCACCCACTTCTGTTGTCCGATTGTAATACAATTTTTCAGGGTTTATTTTTTTATCATATTACACCGTTCTAGGAGGTGAAAGCAAAGAAATAAAAAACAAAAATTTCGACACGTATAAATAAGGGCCATCCTATTATGACAAGCAGAGGTGTTTAATACTTGGTTCAAACGTCTGCTCTTCTTATTACCTAAGAATGCTCACTAGAAGCACAATTAATATCCTAAATTAATATTCATGTAACGCAACATGCTCATCCAACAGAAATATACTTAACACTTTCGCCCCATTCTTCTTACACGATAACATTACCATGCCCTTTAGACACACCGTAAATTACGCCACCCCGTATAATTTCCATTATCACAGCTACTCATCTTTATTCCCCACGGCGCTCCCCCTCCGAAACCAGCATCGTCCGCCGCCCAATCGACCACTTTTACTTTCCAATTCCATGCACTCCGTGGGAAGAATACGAAGAAAGCAGAGAGGGTGGAAAAAAAAAGGATGAAATTGCCCTTAATTCCGGAGCCGCGGACTAATGCAATCCAGCGGAGCGGCCTTCCTGTCCGCGACTCCATTTCGAAATTGCGTCAGGGGGCTGCTTCCGCATTTCCGTGTCGGGTAGCGTGGAATAATAACGTGAAACATACCACCGTACCCCCTGACCTGCTGCCCCATCCCCTCATCCAATCCCTCAATCCCAATCGTCCTTCCTATCTTCACGATCCTACCTCCCTCTTCCACCAGGATTCTCTCGAGCCCCTTGGACCTAGCTGCGAATCGAAACCGCCGCAGAAAAATACGGAACGAACCAGGGGGGAAATCGTTAGGCCCAGAACGATCGATCGCTTTGTTTCCTTCGACCACTTGTGGACCAGTGAACGAAGTCGCAGCAAGAGTGGCCACGCTCTGAATGGATATTCAATCCAACGCGCTGATCGCGTTATCCCCTAATCTAACCTCTTCCTCTCGGGCCAGCGCCGCGTGGCGCCGGGGATAATAGGTTTTTAATCGAAAAAATGTTAATCGATGTGAGGGCTCCGGGAGAGATGGTCGCAGAATCGCGACACAACGATTATAGCCGCTCGCCACCAACGCCTCTCGTGGGATTTATTGTTGGCGCGTGGGCGGAGGAGATATTCGAGTGTCTGGGCGGCAGAGGTTGGCTTCGGGAATTTCTCTGGCGGAGGCTGATTTACGCGGCCGAGGGCGGAGGGGCTCGATAACGCGGGCTCGTGGCAGAAGTTTTTTCACGGGGATAACGGACGGAATATTGAGCTGTACTACTGGGGCGGAATTGTTGCTGATGCTTGTGGGAGGCTCTTGTATTGCTGGTTGTTAGGCGCGCGTCGTTATTGGGTTGTACTGCTGGCTGACGCTGAGCTTCGATCTTGTTTATGGGAATCGTTTCGCGAGGGCGAAGGATACGTGATGGGTGGACGAAATATTGGCGGATGGTTTCAGAACGGCGGTTCTCTTCATGGTGGATATAGTTGTACAGGGACACGACAGGTTTCTTTATATTAATTATGAAGGATAAGTAATTGTTAAAGCAACTGGCTTTCTTTGGTTGCTGGCAGACGTCATTGGAGCCATAATTTTACTGTTGGATGCAAGAAACTAGTGCCAAAATTCAGTTTCGGGAAAAGTATCTGTAAATATTTAGAAGTTAGACATTTTTTATACATAGTGAAGTTGTAAAACTGTTTATAATATTTCAAATTTTGATATATGTAGCTCCTTTGTAGTTGCATTATTATAATCGGAATTATGTAGGGTAAACTTGCCTAAATCGTACCCCTTAAGAACAAATACTTATTACATGAAAAATAACAGCGAAAATGAAACAAAATTAGTGGTAATCAACTCTTTATTAATAGAATCAACAGTTTTATAAACTCAACCAACAACAAAACAATCAACTTCTATTCATAAAAACGATTTACTTTTAATATGAAAAAAAGTACGATTTAGGATTAATGTTCCTAAATCGTACCATACCTATCCTAATTCGTACTTTCAAATTTAATTACTACAATCATAACATACATATTGAAAAGTATTTCTATCTATTCCCCCACAAAGCTCGTGCACCCACATTTTGCACTGCGTGCATTGTATCATATTTTCCTGTCTATTTTCTTGACACAATTTACAACACCAGCTTTTATTTGTATCGTCTTTCACCTTCTTCTTTTATTTCTTTTATATATTGGTTTTGATGATATTCTTCCTCTTACGAGTTTTCTTTGCTGTTCTAGTTTTTCTGGTTACGATTTTCTGAATCGTATATTTAGCTTCATCCAATTATTTTTCTAGATTGTTTTTGTATCTTCGTACCAGTATGATTTAAGCTTACACGCGGTGATACGAAATAGGCGCATAGGTCAATTTGAATTCAAATCTATGGCGCTAAAATAGAGGGCACTGTTCGTTGATGTCAAAACAAGAAATAAACTTGAAAATAGACGTAGTTTTACATAGGAATTTGTTTCACTGATTCTCACAAATAGTAATTGTACAAAATCCTTAAACTCGTGGCAAAATTTTAGTGAAAAGTACTCGGAAAACTTACCTGCTTTATATTTTTTTGTGGAGTGGCTAACTATTGTATACAGTTTCTACCGATACGGACGATTGTGACTGCCTTAGGTTAAAAGAAACAGCAGGGGTACGATTTAGGCGCAGTTACGAATTAGGCAAGTTTACGCTACAGTCGAACCTCGATAACTCGAATCTCAAGGGAAGGGAAAAAATCTTCGAATTACAGAGGTCTCGGCTTATCGAGTTTTCGAGTACGAGAGGTTCAACAAACGGAATTTCAACTTATAGAGGCTTTGTACGACTATTAATTTTTCGACTTGTGAAACTGTAAAGCAAGACAAATTCAAGTTTTAAAAGTCAATTGTTTATTGTATACCTATAATCAAATATAACTACAACTGACGTACTACATACATACCTATATATATATATAAATATATTTATATATATATAAAAATATATAATATATTTATATATTTTATAAAAATATATTTATATATATAAAAGACTAGCACATAGTAAAGTCACAATTTTTTTAATATGTAATTATTTCTATTATAATTTATATATATAAAAAATAATTATAATTTATATATATATAAAAATAATTATAATAGAAATAATTACATATTAAAAAAATTGTGACTTTACTATGTGCTAGTCTTCTAGTGTATTGTAATCCGATAGCATTTTTAATCGTGAATGATGCAGAGAAAACATTTTCCTCAATATTTTGAGATCTTTCTTTGAAATTTCGTAATACATAGGTATGTAAAAGTAAACTTCGACTTGCAGAGGTTCGAAAGTTCTTCTAAATTCAAGTTGTAGATGTGAAATACATGATTTAATATGCAAAATATAGTTCGAGTTAAGAAAGTTTTATTTCGAGTTGTAAAGGTGTTTACAGCGGAACGGAAGGGAATGAAGAAAATGTTCGACTTATAGAGGTTTTCGAGTTATCGAGGTTCGACTGTAATAAATTAATCAGTGAAATTAATTTTTATTATAGCCCTCTCAGTCCTTTATAGTATAAAATGAAGGAATATAGAAAAATTTTGTTTTTTCACATTATTTTTGATTATTTATTAAATATTTGCATAATATTTTAAAGATAAAATACTCATAGATCGTGTCATGTTCAGGTTGATGTACATAGGTGCATATGTTTGGCTTAGCTACAAGTCAGGGTGAGTTGGTCGAAAGGGATTTACAAAATTTACCATAGCTCCGTCAATTTTAAAGATACGTCAATCAAATTTAGAGGGCATATGTAGAAAAGAATGATGAATCTAATTACGCGTTTAATGCAACAAGGGCCGGAGCGTCCTGAGGCTGTTCTTGCATCGAACAGTACAAATTTAATACGAAAAAGACGGCTACAAAGATGTGTTCGAATGAACTTGACAGTCTTTCGTGAACTTTGTGAGTGGCTGTATGATTAATGGATACACTTATCTCCCTTATTGTGATTTTTATATGTAATAAATGGACCGAGAATGCGAGAGAGGATAAGGAATAAAAATTCAGCGGCCGTACGATGTGTTATTCGCGCACTACCATTTAAGGGTAGTTTTTCGATGGAGGCGGGAAAGTATGATGGAAGCATGCATTATTGAGTTCCACTAGAGCCTATCACGAAGTTTTATTGCTGTTCGGGAGAAGTTCTTTCGACGAGGGCGAAGAAAATGTAATGGCGCGCGAAGCATTGACTTGTATCACTGGGCGCTGTTAGGCTACTGTTTATGGGTAACTTATTTTTATGGAGTGGAGCAGCTTCGATGGGTGTATAAATTATTGGGCTGCAGGAGGCCCGGTGTTGGGTTTTACTGTTGTTTATGGGAAGCATTTTGAGGAGGGAATCGCAATGGACGTGCAAAGCTTTGAGTCGTACTACTGTAGCGTTTGATTATTTTATTATTCATGGATTTATTCGATGGAGTAGAAGAGGTGTGATGGATATATGAAATATTGATGTTTAATGTTTACAGAAAGTTTTGTAACGAGGGCGAAGGGAACTCGATGGACGCGCCAAATATTGAGTTATACTACTGAGCTCGCGTGTGTTACACTATTGCTTACGCTTCTGCGTTATTTCTCTGTTAAATATCCTTTGGTGTTGTCGATATTAGGTGTTATTAAAAAGCGTATGCAATCATTCTGACCTCAAGTTACAAATAGAAACTGAATTATTTAATCGAGTAGTATTTTCTGACTCGGAGATTGGAACGGAAGTTGTTTTTCTTCATAAATTTAATGAGACATATAAACATCGTTCCAATTCCTACATTCTTTCAACTAAAAACACTAAAGCTCCTGAAGCTGAATAATAGATAACATGTTCCGCAACACAAAAGAGCTAATCCTTAATCTTATGTATTTCATCTGAAATGATTAATAGCTATTTTGCTCAATATTATCCAAATGAAGTAAACAAGAATCACCCAAGTTCCAATAAAAATATTTTCACAAATTAGAGAAGATTACATTTCAAGAATAGAATAAATTAAATCTCAGCAGATTTTTCAAAGCAATGACGTCACCTTCGATTCGACGACCACAGAAATCTGTCATAATTAACTTCATCGTTGTGTTTTTCATCCAGGGCGACTCGCCGAGGAATTCCAGTCGCAATAACTGGCCCAAGAATAATTATCATTTTCACAGGACGTGGCCGTAATCGCCATCCCGCAATTCCAGGAATTTCATTAGTTTCGATAAATTCAGCCCCCGCCCAACCCTCGACTGTCTTCCGTCATTAATTCCCGACAACGCGGCCGCATTCATTACTAATTCCTACCAAACACGCCAGCTCGATTCGTCCGTTCGATCGATCGACAATCCTGTTACCATTAGAAACGTCCTAATCGCCCTTTTTTTTCACTACCATAGCGTTGATTAAAATGTATCTGGTCTCATTTCGTCTTATCACAGTTCAATCGATTGCCGTTACGGATTCTCCTGCTATAAAATTCTATTCAACGACTGATAAGACTCTCGATCATTGTTGATTCACTGTGAAACGGTGACGGGGTAGTCTCTGCATCAGGGAAGTAATTACGTTCGAAACTTTGCACTGTGCTTAGGGCCTCTTCACACGAAACACTTCTGTAAATCGTGACTGATACTTTGGTCATGTCTACTATCTACTTGGCGGAGGCAGTAGTGATTTAGAAAAGGTAGGGAAGGATAGTAACTATGTGTGGAAAGGCTTTCATTTTTTATATTAAATACTTCCACTGATTTCTCTGTGTTTAAGGGTTTCACTAATTATTGGGTTTCTCTCAAAATTATTATTAATATTATGATAAATATATCTAAGATAATATTCTTGAGAAGGTCCTTTGAACAGAATTCATACCTCAAGTGCCCCCATTTTAATTACAAATTTTATTATATTATATTTGTTTTATTATATTTAAGGGTTTCGCCAATTATTGGGTTCCTTTGAAAGTTATTATTATTATGATAAATGTATCTAAGATACTTCGTGAGAAGGTCCTTTGAACAGAATCGATATCCCAAGTTCCCCCATTTTAATTACAAATTTTATTATATTATATTTATTTTATTATATTTAAGGGTTTCGCCAATTATTGGGTTTCCCTGGAAATTATTATTATTATTATTATTATTATTATGATAAATATACTTAAGATACTATTTGTGAGAAGGTCCTTTGAACACAATCCATATCTCAAGTTCACCCATTTTAATTACAAATAGTGCTATAGTGACACTTGAAATTTCTCTTCCCAGCTTTGTGTAAAAGTCACGCGGCACAGTTCGTCGACCAAAGTGGAAAATAAAGAAAGTACCACGGGTTTCGGACCTAGAGCAGTGCTTGGAAAGAACCCTTCGGAAAATCGTTGGAGCTCTCACTGCACACGAGACAGGCGTGAATTCACGTCTAATTGCGTTTCACACATAGGCCACGGGCTTTAATTGCATCCTACCGCTTCAATTTCGCAGGGGCGCGGCGGTCCGCGTAAAAATCCAGCGTGTTTCCTTTCCACGCCCTGCTGGATCCTCGCTGGCCTTCGAAGGCCAGGGATGGCAGCGACCCTCCCCTTTTCCACGAGCTTTGTCAGAGATCCCCACTTTCAGACGTCGGGAACTCGAAGACAGATAAGCCAGGTGGCTGCTGCCGCACGTGAAAAGCTGCAAGCACTGATAAAACCTGCTATCGCGGCACGCGTGCTTCTGACCCGCGATTTCGTTTTACTCCCCTCGGCAACGAGTCATGATCGACTCTGTTCACTGCTCTCTCGTTAGAACCCCTAGATTCTAGAACGATACAGTAGAAATTCTTCAAGATGTAGTGGAACATCTGAATGGTTTCTGTTGTCCGAACAGAGGATGTTCTTATGAACGGTCTCCTACGCTAGAGCCTTGATTATGTGAACTGAACATACGGGGGTTGAAATTTGTATGACAGTCGAGAACTGAGTGAAATTCTAGGTGCAAAGGCACGTGGAAAGGGGAGAAGAATGTTTCAAATGGGAAAAGTGACTGGCGCTTGAAAATATGTACTTAAGGGGACCAGTCAGTCGTTTTCCGTGATAGAAACAATTTCTTTTTAATGTATTTGTTAAAAAATAAAAGCAAATCCAGATGTATCCTTTTACCCAATGTTTATTATTGTCATAAAGATTGAAAAATAGTTGGTATGAAATATAGATGTGATTTAAAAACGGCGTGGCTCACTGGTAAACATTTTAACGTTTTTGTAGTTTTCAGGTAATATTGGTCTTAAAAAGTGACGTGATGCAATTTCAAGGTGTGATTCTTGTTTGTTACGTCCGTAGTTTCCCGCGGAACCAATAAAAACTAAAATTAAAACAGAATTATTAAATTGGTGACCGGAAAACGGTGATTATTTCAAGAAAATTTCGGTCGTGTTTGTGCGTTACTAAAAATCCCGCGACTTTTTAATTTTTTTATGAAAATCTCGAATTTTTACGGACCATATCAGAGGTTTCGCGGGAAATGGCACATTTTTTACACATCCTGTAATTTTTTTCAAGTCGATCTGAACCTCCGTTCATTCGCAACTACGGGAAAACTAAGAGAAAACAAGATTCGAGGAAAACGCGTTTAAAGTTTCTGGGCAGAGGCGACGCTGTAGGTTGCCGCTTGACCTTTTTAGCTGCCAAATCAATAATTTTGCGAATTTTAATATAAACCAAGCGGCATTTTATTCAGAAAACATCTTTCGACCGCCTAGTCCCCTTAACTGGAATATGAGGTCGTGGTTAACCAATGGAAGAAGACACTGTGGCAGTAACATTTTGCACGACTGCATTAAAAAAACGGACTATCCTCTCTTATCGTATCCCACGGGACCCAATTCTAACCCGAATTAAAAGATGACTAACTAGGAAGTAACTATAGATAACTAGGCCTAAGCAGGAACCAACACCCAGAAAGGTAGGCATCACACAAAATAAAGTTGCCCATTGAAAAAGAGCGCCTCGCGGAATGCCAGCTCATTGATTTCAGTTAATGAGAATCCATTAAACGGGGGCAGGGAATTTTTCTCATTGGCTGGAAAGCAATTACATACAACCAGGGTGGTACAGGAAGCGTTTCGTTTCAGCTGGAAAAAGCTTGCCACGCGTAACAGGAAATTGTTAATGCAAAGCACAGAGGGATGGGAAAGAGAGGGAGAGAGAGAGAGAGAGAGAGACTCTGGTTCCATCGGTTCGACCACTGAAAGAAAAGGAAGCATTGCGCGAGCCTGTCTATCCTCCACACACACGCACACAGATGTGGACAGCCAGGAAGACACTTTGGTTCGAGGGTTAACGGTCTGGCAAAGCAGGAAGTGAGCTTCACGTGTCGATTCGCGACCCGATGAACGAGATAAAATTCGAGACTCGCTACGAGGCACGAGGGAGAGGTCGATTAATTAAGATCCCAGCGCCGGATAATGAAATGTAATTGGTCGAAACGACGGACGGCCACGAAACACGCGGGAGTTTTTAACACACGCTCTCATAAATTCTCGACGTGGTTTTTTTACTGTGGTTGGGCGAGCCTGGAGGATCTTAGAAGGCAGCCCATAAATATCCTTGTAAAGTTTGACTAACGCTGCAACGTGTTCCCAGTAGTCCTCCATCGCTTAGATCAAGGGGAAAAGGGAGGTACATGGAAAATGTGCGTTTCAGTGCCAGGCTCGACCTCAACTTGGATTCTCGATACGCGCTCGACAAAGAGGACCGGAAAGTGAACTGTAACTTCCTCCGCCGCGGATATTGCATCGAGATCTTTAGAGGAACAAGGGTGGCGGCAAAGGGATGCGTGCACTTTGGTCTACTGATAACCTTTCATGTAAATCCTAGAATTTCCATACTCAGAGCGTTGAAATTTGGAACATGTACAGTGGGGGGTGCAAGTATTTGGACGCATTTTAAAATATAATAACTTTTTTAAAATTGGTCCGTGTCACGTGAGTTTTTTGAGAAGCTAGAAAAAATTGTAATTTGTCGGAATAGCGAAGGAAATAGTAAAAGTCGCTATTTCAAGTTTTTTATCTGATTGTGAGCCTGTAATGAAAATTTAAAAATCCCGTTTGTAGATTTAGGTAAGTTGTATATATGTTGAAAATTTCATCGAAATCGGTTGAGGCAGAAACAAGTGGTAGGGAAAATTTCTTGGGTTGAAAACTTTGATTTCCACTACTTTTTAAACGATTTTACTCAGCTTCGATCCTCTGTTTGTTTGTTTGTTTGTTTGTATGTTTGTATGGTTCAAATCTGGCAACTCAAATTTAATCCACTTCCAACTATCCAATTGTCTTGAAACTTTGCAGGCGTGCGTAGTTTGGATGACAATAAAATACTTCAAAAAAAAAATTTACCCTGAGCGGGTGAAAAAATTACCCAGTCATCAATAAATATAACCCATAACCACAAACCTAAACCACTTGAAATCAGCCTGTAGCCACAAATCAAATCAATTTAATCTACATGAAACCAGCATATAACCACAAATCAAAACTTAGACACTAAAATGTAAATAAAAAAAAATTACAAAAAATTTTTTTTTAAGTTAAACAATTTTATTTAAAATGCACTAAAAACTAAAAAAATCTCCATGCACTTGTTGATATTCATTATTCATGTAAAAATCCATGTGTATTTGATTATTTTCAGCAATTTTTCTGTTATCTGGTAAAATATTTTTTCTTATGTGTGTAATATATATTTTTGTTATATTTTATTTGTAATAGTTATACCTAAAACACATATTTACCATTTTTACATAAATGAATACCATTTAAATTATAAAAAAAAAAATTTTGTTCGTTGACATGGTCTTCAAGTGGGTGTTCCGTTTTACCCTACCACTTGAGCGAGGCGAAGATTTCAATACCTCTGGTAAATCTCATTTTCCTTTGTTGCCAAATATTTTTCTTAACAAACTCTTTGATTTTCTTATAGTCTAAGGTCCACTTAAGACTCCTGTTGAAGCCCGTGTCTTTTTTCCTTCCGATTTTATGTTATCACCCTCCGAAGTTAAGCATTCTATTTTACCCTATTCTCCCCTACATTAAAAAGAAAGTATTTCGTTCACGGAAAACGAATGCCTAGTCGCCTTAACCGATGTTGATGAAATTTTCAGCATGTATACAATTTACTTAAATCTGCAAAAGGCATTTTTTAAATTTTCATTACAGGCTCAGATAAAAATATTGAAAAACCGACCGTCACTATTTTCTTCGCTATTCCGACAAATTGCATTTATTTCCAAAACGACGAAACAAGTCACCTAGAAAACTAATCCTTCTCGCGTCTCAAATAAACTGAAGTCGTTCGGACCAATATTAAAAAAGTTATTCTGTTTTAAAGGGTGTCCGAACACTTTTGTCCCCCACTGTACGTTACACAGTTGTATTCTGTACTTTTTGTTCGAGGTGTCGCCAAATTAGTGGCGCCACATGAAATGGAGTATTTCTATATGAAGAAATTAATCGACAATATAAATAATATTTTTTGTTTACGAGATTTCGTTTTCGAGAAAAGCATTACAACAGTAAATATGGTGCAAATGCATTTTGGGAAATAATTCGAAATTGTAAAATGACCTTTTCGAACGGTGTTTCAATTTTAAAAAAATCAAGTTTGAATATCCATCGAGAATGCGTGTATTTAACTAACGGGAAAATTACAATCGATTTTTTTTAAAAAACAATGCCTAGGTTGAAAATGAAGTTATTCAATAATTTTAACTCATTTTTCCACGATGATTCATTTCATCCGCGGTTGTATCAAACCTGTTGCATTCTTCCAAGTCATTTTCCTCGAAAACGAAGCCCCACATCAGAAAATGTTTTCCTATATTTCTTATTTATATTTTCATATAGAATCACACTTTTTGATGTCAGTATACAAAATGCAATCAAAATTAATGACTAAAGAGACTCCCCCAATTCTACTACCCATTTTCCAATTTTTCAAACATTTTGCACGAGTAGGTTATAGGTATACTCCAGTATACATAGGTATACAGAATTTTGAATGCAGTATTTCACATGAAAAGTGGCTATTACAATCTACCACTGAAACAATCCAACAACAAAGAATTCGATTAGGTAACAGAGATTCTGTTGTATCCATTGTAACAAGCCAAATCCCACAGAGAGCCGAAGAATGTTCGAGCTCCAATCATTACTCGCAGATCAATCCTCTTATCGCGCGTTTAATCCCCCGAGCGACCACGTGACGCCATAAAACGTTAAATACCAAGCGGTGTCTGCTTGCCAGGCTCCGTCAGCCGATCAGCACAGGCAATAATCTATTCCGCAAGGGCGGCACACGTGGCGAAACGGCTGAATCCAGGGACGTGCGTGCACGCAATTAGGTGTTTCGCCGGTCACGAAAGCCCGACGTCGACGTCGCCGTCTCCTCGCGATATCAGAATTCCGTGCTCAGCACGCGCTGGAATTCTTTATGGTCCACGCGATAGCCACGCCACGGAAAAAGAGAACGCGGGAGGGAGCGAATGAGAGGGGGCGACCACACCCCTTAGACGACACGAGCTCGAGGGGTCGTTAAGTATAAAACACGGAAAGAAGAGGAGGAACGAGGTGGAAAGAGGTGGAACGAGGTGGAAAGAGGCGATCGAGGGCGCGAAAAAAGGCCGATCGAACGCCCGGGATGCTTCGACACACGGCCCACGGCACGCTATGCCTCGAAATTGATCGATGGGATAACAGTCGAGAGGAAATGGGACCGCTGGAAAGCCCGGCTCGTGTTCTGCTTCCGAGCTTATCGGATAATTTACTCGCCAGTGAAGCACGCGGTCGCACGACTCTGCTCCATCGTGCGTTCGGTTGCTCAAAATTTCATCGCCTTTAGTGGGGAATTCGACGATCCAGCCTATGTGCACGGTGGGGTCGGAAATCGTGGGATCAAGTCGGGTCAGACTGTGGTCTGTGCGATGAGGTTTCCGAAATGTTTCATTGCAAAGGACGATGTTAAATCTGTAGAGTGACTACTGCACGCTGAGGAGTGTCCTTGCATAACCCTTGAATCAAAAGGAGATTTTTCTGCAGACTTCTTTTGTTCAAAATCGCAAAATCACGAAATTTGAATTCATCTTTTGAAGTGACTCCATCTGATTTTGAAGTTGACAATGGTATCAGCCGACTCGGATCGACGAGATCTGTCCAATTACGCGTAGAAATCGCTGTACGCTTTCGGATTAGTAATTGAAGAGTTCTTGTAGAAGACACTGTACCTACGTATCAAAATTAAAAAAAAAATTTCTTAGTATAGAATTTTTTTCTATTTATAGTATAGAATTTTGATGCAATTTCCCTTTGTAAATATGTTACCAATAGTTTTCTACAATTCTTTTTTTCATAAATATAGATTATATTGATACAAAAAATATACATTTTTGTGATGTATTTGGATTATTATATACTTAGGCTTATTTAACAATCAAAACAAATCAAATTTCGTAAATCATTTAAAGGCACGGAAGTTTTTTCTCTCTCCTGAAAAATTTGATTTTTGGCATTGTTGGCAGTGCTTTCTATATGGACTCTTCAATTACTCTACAGACTTAACATTGTCCTTTGTAATGGGAATAGTAAATGCGCGGGAAATGCAAATTTCAGTCAATTTTATGGCTCGTAATAGTGATTATACTTGTCGATGGAATTCTGATAGGGGTGAAAGATTGAATTTATCGCTCGATGGACTTCGTAACGAGTTTGTTTAAGCGTAGTGAATATAACGATAGCAGTTTGTATTGCGGCTAACTTTCCTTAATAAGAAATTGTAATTATTTCATGTTCTATTTTTTCTGTACTATTTTATACTGAATTGTATTGTAATCATCCTTTGTTTGCACCGTAATAAACTATGTTATCCCGCATAGATGGAAATTCAGTGGCTGTTGGAAAATTCTGTCACACCTTCTCATATATCTAATTTTGCAGAGATTCGCAAGGTCAAATTTTCTTAATTGTGCCAATGTAATTCAAGCCTACACCTATTAAGGCCTTATAAATTCCGCAGATTTTTTTGTATCACTTAGACAGTCACAGCCACCAACCGACAGCAGTATTAAATAAAATATGCAAAAATAATTTCTATTATCCTCAATGATGTACAAATACGACCTAAAAAGTTTTTTAACACCATGACGTTTATTTTTTTTTCAAACAAAATCCTAAAAATTACTTATTTTTGGAGTGTTTTGATGGAAGAGTACCCTTCAATAAGTATACACGTTATATCGTGCACCCAAAAATCATGTACGCTACAGGAAATATTTAATGCATCACCTCAATTAATGTTACTATCGTGAAAACGATATTCTGTGATTTTTTATTAAATATCCATTGCCCAATATTTTACAATTAGCTAAATTAAATTAGAGACTAACCACTCTGTCCATCTCGCAACTATGAAAATTATCCACACTCCGTGGATTTGTGGATGATGCAATAAATACTTCCACAAAGTCGATGAACAAACTGCTGCTCCGCTAACAATAAAAAGAAAACAGATTTCCCTCTCCCGAATCGAATAATTTCGAGCGTTACTCTGCTGCGAATTTACATAAATCGCAGACCTAATTAAACTCTGATGAATCCAATAATTCTAATAAGTCGTAATTGAAATTTAATCAGCCTAATCATCCTAATACCTCGGCACACTGAGCTTCAATCAATTCTGGATTAAGGGACGGAAATACACTTCGCAAGAGTTTCAATTAATCCTGCAAATTGGTTCTCTTGTTTCGCCTGAATAATTTCCTTGCCGGTTACGCCATCGGCGTGAAAAACATTTCTTTCTTGCTCTTTAACGAGTAAGCTCTCCTTTTTTTTTATCGGTTACACCGCTATTTGCGGGGTATGCTATGCAGATTAATCGCCGTTTCACTCAACGAGCTAAAAACTACCATAAGGTCGCTGCATTATTGCATCGAAATGCAGCGTTATGCAAGAAAACCTTTATCCTCCGAAGAGTCGATAAAGGAAGAATTATTCCGCCACGATTTAACCTCCCTCCTCGTTCAATCATCGCTCGTTTCGCGCGAATCCATAGTCCCCTCTAAGTAGAAAATGGTCCCTTTTCACGTCGTAATTCGAGGCGCAGCGAAACCTCGATTACTCGAACACCATTTAACCAAGCGCTCGATTATGCGAGCAACGCCATCCACTGAAGGGAAACAAACACTACGTGAACGTAAATTTACATGCTGGCTTGACGTTGGCTTAGCACTCTAAATTCCTCGATGCAGTAAATGTAACGTCAACACCCCACGGAAACGTGTATCGTTTTAACAAGTATAACGAGACATGAATTAATTGATCCATGAGCTAGTCATTTCCAGATGGACACTCAAATTGCTTTTTTAAGTACGTTGCTTCTAATGTTGATAATTTTAATAGAGTGTCCCTTTCCTAAATGCAAGATAATAAATAAATGATGCTAAATGAGATTTATTTTTTAAACACAAGGCTTCTGCTATGTATGAAATTGCGTAGGGTATTAAAAAGTATTTGCTAAATTTTAAGAGCATGTGGTATTTATAAAAAATGGAAGGAAAAATTGGAATATTATACCAGTACATAATTAGGTGGAATGATCGAATTGATTCAATTGGAATCATTTCGAAGTAGTACATAATTATTTCCAGAGAAAATTAAATCCAACACCTGTGCTTATTGTTTCAAGATCCGTCGCCATTGTACGACAACAATCACTACCACGAGGAATGCCTAAAATGTAACAGCTGCGGCCTGAATCTTACAGGACCCAATCAGAAACGGGCTAGACGGTGAGTATGAGATAGCAATAATGTAACTTGTATATGGCAAATTCACATTTCTTTGATTTTTTTTATTAGATAACCATGATTCCCAACTTTACATGCCACCCGCTTTAATTTTTTATTTTTTAAGAGAACATTGGTCTCTCTTTCGCAATAAATAACCATTTGATGTTTTTATCGGCGTTGGTCATTTGTTTCAGAAAAATAAAAAATTGTTCTTTAAAAAAAAGAAGAAAAAAATTTCTTTGAAAAAAAATAAAGAAGAAATGGCATTTCTTAAAAAAAAGAAGAAATTACATTTATATTAGAACACCGTTGCTTCAATGAAATATGTAATGATAATATTCAGAATTAAGTTTCGATGGAACACTTGATCTCTAAAATTTGAAATGCTTCTCGTTTTGTTCAGTTTGATCAGAACGATCGTCCTACCGTGAATTTTTCATCGGGGAACGTTCCTAGGGAAGAAAAACGACACGAGTCTCCTCGATGGCGATCCAATCAGCTAAAACACTCGCAATTGTTACGCTCGGAACGCGTGGCGAGGCTCGCAGTGATTTCAGACGATACAACGAAAGTAGATTCGCGGTTTTCTTTTAAATTTCGAGAGAAATGATCGTCGATTCTGGGCGTTTAGTGTGGGAGGTTATGGAATTTATAGGGGAGTCGTGGGAAAACTTGTGAAACTCAATTTCTGTTTCATTGCACGTCTGTAGAAGAGTGATGTGCTTCGTGAAATTTTTAGTACCCGAGTTATAAAAAAGCACTATTTATTTGAACGATTCGCATGAATATTCTATAGACGGCTGTGTATCGGAAGATACCAGCAAAATTATTTTATCCAAAATGTTGCCCACATATTTTTGATGGCAGAAATACGATTTATTACGAACGTCGAGGTTTTTCGTGCAATACAGTCTGATAGGAGAAACAACGAATTCTTACTGTCCCATATAATTTGCCTACTACACAAGTGCTAAAATAAATTTTTTTTAGTCTGAACTTTGAACTTCTCAAGTTGTTGTCCCCGTTCAATATTGATTTGAAATACCGTCCATGTGCCTGGATGTGTATCCATTTCTAATAAAACTTTGGAGGTTTCATAATAAATTATGGAACGAAATTTTCAAGTTTTCTTTTTTCATAATCGAGGTAGGAGGCAAGCCAATGCAATATCCTGGTAGCAAAACTCTATAATACTATATCCTTTTTATAAAAGAAAATAAGGGGATAAATTGAATCAGAACTTAATTCACCCTGAGAAACATGAAATTAATTTTAATAAATTTTGGATATATCACTGAACCAAAGCCACCCTGAATCAATGCCTTTAATTTTCCTTAAATTTCAAATATAAAAAGTGAAGAATCGACCAATGAAGAAATTAAATCTTGCTATTCAATTATTAAATTATTTTTTCTCAAGCTTATCACTCGAAGCAGTCTCCTATCTGTATCAAAACGAATAGAATATTTCACGAAATACATTTACATGGATCAGCAAGTATGTTCTAGCTTAGTATCTATAAAGTGCCTACGTCATCGAACAGTTCGATTAATTGGAAAACAATTTCACACACGCAACAGTGATTTGTGACGTCGACGGCAGGAGCAGTGATTTTAATTGGGTACCGCATGAATCCGCTGTAATAAAAGATGATAAAGGATATAAGAGGGTCGACGTGATCCAATAACGACCGGCGTCGGGACGCTGTCGAGGATTCACTCTTTATCGAACGGCTTCAACTTCAATGAAAGTTCGCACTTCGACGGTTGTTTCCGCCATCGATAACGCCTTTTCGAGTTTCACGAGTATCGTTCTTACCTGGCGAGAAAGATCCTTCGTTTGCACTCAACCGTGATTAAATACGATTTATTTCCGTCCTTTCTGAACTATGTCTTCAGCTCTATTTCTATATTTTTTATTTAAAATGGGAGTCATTTTATGACTGGTTGCGAGTTTAACTTCTATTCATAGGAAGAAGGCTAATACAATGAATGTGTGCTAATAAAACTGTTGAAGTGTTGGAGAATTAATCTTGTAACAATAGTATAAGATAGAGATTAGAATATATTGATTTTTATGCTTTCGATTACATATTCTATAATTCTAAAAGTCTGAAACTTTTTCTCCCACAGAAGCATATATGTTTCGTAACAAGTCTGCATGAAAGTCGATTTTAATTTTTATTTATCTTTTACCAATAACCCTGTTACTATCAGAAACTTGCCCACCCCAGACTTGGGTACAATCGATTTGAAATACAAAAGGAAAGATAATATTTGAAATGGTGAATTATGTAAATTACATTTATTACTTTTACTTTAAAAATAAATTTAGAACAAGTGTTCTCATTTTGTTGCATAACCAAATAAATCATTTCAATGGATCACACAGTATTTGCGAAATTATTTCAAGAGACACTTACTCAAATACACAACAAATTAAAAAATCATTAAATTAGTAACCAAGCAACGAAATAATTCAGAACAGAACCTACGAGTATTTGAAAATAACTTTCACCGAAATAAGAAAATACATTACTTGAATAGCCATTTCTAAAATATTTCCTTCAAATAATGCTCAAGTCTGAGCATTTTTCATGATTGTCTTTTTTCAAATTTGTATTCAATGAGTTTTGGGGTTTTATATTTATTAAGTATTTTAAGAATAGGAGTTTACCTGTTATTAATTGGGGTGAGCTTCTAATTCTAATTATTCAATATTAGGTGCTATTGAATCAATTGTTCAGTCTGTATCTTATGAAACTTATTTTTAATTATATTTTCAGTTATTCTATCAATTGAGAGATATTCTCAAGTTTTTAGATTTATATAAATTTCAATATTATATCAAATCAATTTTTGCATTTATACCAATTTATTTAATGTTTATAGTAAGAATGTTGATTGAATTAAATCGGATTCCTTCTGATTTAATTAAGGTAGAATCAGACTTGCGTTCAGGGTTTAATACTATATATTTTAAGAGGGGCGCTCACTTTAATTTTTATAGCTGAATATAATAAAGCTGATAAAATGTGAAAAGTAATAACTAAGATATTCCTCAGGATTATTCCCCACAAAACACTGACTTTCTTTCCAAGTCAGTCTTGAAGCTCGGTCCTCCCCGAGCAAAGAAAGTCATCGACATTTCCCTCCTCCCTACAGGTTCAAAAACCAAATACTTTGCGATCTTCACTTCGCTGACGTGGCGCTGATGGAGTGCACGGACTTCATGCAGCAGTTGCGCAGCTTCAAGCCACAAAGTTTAGGCTGCGCAGTTGCGAGAAGAAAGTCATCCACCACCCTAATATTCCCGCTGCCGCCGCAAGCGTGTTCAGGTAGGATCATCATCCACGGATTTGTAGATCCCTCTGTGCCTCGAATCGTCGCAAGATCCCTTTCAGACCCGAAATACGCGCCAGATCGAACAATGAAGCACTATGGCCGCGAAACTTTTACCAGACCGTGCATACGTATGAGTATCGAAGCTACAGGTGGTTCTCCTCTTGTTCTTGAACAAGGCGCCTTTGCATATGCCAACACCGTTTGCGATCTTCAAGTAAAAACGAAGCTTTCGAGTTCGAACGAAAAGGGAACTTGCGCTATAAGTATTTGTGGGTTTCGTTTGGAGAACCTTTCGCTAACGCGTGCAACCAGTTTCTGTTGTACATCGAGATAAGGAACATTGTGTTTGATACTTGAGTGCACTGAGAATGGGCGTGGATAGTTTTATTTCGTCTTCATTTTACGTAAGAACTTGAGAAGCTGTAATTAAAGATGACGGAAGAAATTTTTCATGTAATTTTAGCTCGCTTCCGGAAAGTTCGCTTAAGACATCGTTAAGCTAATTTGGTTCAGGAAAGGAAGTCTTAAGTCTTAAGTAAAGCAGTCTAGTTTAAGGAGCTGATAGTCTTTGAGACTCGGCGACCTTTTAATAGCGATTTTGTCAGGAACGTGGAAGGTAAATCTTTCTGCTGGTGAAAGTTTACAGAAATAGTTCGTACTCTGGTTATATTCGGAGCAGAAATGTGTGCATAATTAGTATTAATTCTCTGTAACTATAAGATTCACAAACCTTTACTTTACAATAAAATCTTTGAAATTAAATTAAAATGTACCTGTTAATCTATATACGATCGATCAATTTCCTACAAATTTCGGTTACAGAGGGTTAAATGCCATTTAATTTGTATAATTAGTAACGAGAAGAATATGCGAGCAATTTAACATGTAGGCATACAGGTGAATAAGAATTTTAATTTAAGACTAATTAGATATACCTATCTATCAATGAATCTTAAACGCGAGAATGAATTTTACTTTTCATTTCATACTTATTAGATAAACTGGTTTTAAGAATTTAAAGCATTTCTAGTTTACAGGTGCAATAATTGTCGCGTTCATATCGAAGAACGTTAATAAAAACGAATTTTATTTCACTATTACATTACTTACACGAAGATTCTCGCTGCGATGTAGCACCAACCAGTCACTGAGAGTATTCTTCGAGCCAGGTCTTCTCATACTCATTGCTGAAATAAGACTGTCTGCTCGGGGGAGTTTTTAACTTTGAAGGATATCGCTGTTGACCAGTGGCGGATTTAAGGAAAAGGGGCCAGGTGGCAAATGTTTTGAGGGGCCCATTTTTGGGGGAAAATGAAGAGGCAGTTTACTAATTACGGGCTAAGTGTAGTAGTACAGACAAAAAAATATAGTGTTTGTACAAAATCATAATTTTTTTTTTAAGATGGGGCCTTGGGGACCTTCTGTGTAGGGGCCCAAGCGGTTAAATCCGCCACTGGCGTTGACGTCGAAATTTCGAATGCAAAAAGTTTGTCGGACGAGGACGTTTATCAGTGGTGAGAGATTCGGGTAGAAGGTTTCGATAATTCGTGATGTCAGGGCTCGATTTCACTAGTAAATGTCTATTTATTTTGTAATTTTAAATCCTTCCATTTTATTCGTAGACATCAAAGAAAAATATATTTTATACTGTTGAGTGATGACAATGACTAAATAGTAAACCTTACGATTATGCTAGGAAAAATTTTGCAGATTCGTACAATCGATCCACTTTTTCGAGTTTCTGTACAATCGAGTTTCTTAATCAATATTTTCCACATATAAATCCATCAGGCAAATTGGAATTGCAACTGCATTCATTTGAACCCATTCCTTTCGAAAATGGTTAATCAATTTCTGACATTCCAGAATTGGCTTATACATTTCAAGCTCGCTTCCATCCAGAATAATATTCATCCAAGTGAAGGCCTGTCTCCAAGATAATATTAGAAACTACTTACAGCACTTCAGATAACTCTGTTATAATATCCCTCTCACATTCAGCACACAAGAAAACTTTAAACACACAAATCCAGTACACCAAGTGTCAATAATTCACACACGAAAAACAAAATTACTAACTTCCCTACGTGCTTCTATCGCACAAACGTGCATCAAAACGTTACTAAAAAAAATGACTCCACGAACTGCTGCTGAGAGATAAAATCAAGCCGCTTACAAATCATGAAAACGTACAGAAAACTTCTCCATCACGCGTCAGCATTCGATGAATCTAATTAAACCATATCAGATACCCGATTTCCTTCATTAGCTCGTGACTTTCGGAGGAATTTCGCAATCCTCCGCCACGGACGAGGAACAATGGAAGCTGGAGCGCTGTCACGCCCATCTACCGCCGAATTTACGAGCCATATTACCATTAATTCCACCGAAAATGGCAGCGAGACTGGCGGAAAGGGGAGGCAACTTGAAAGGAGGAAATGCACCGCGGCCGGTTCACTTTAAGTTCGAATACCAAGCCTGTCTATAAACAGTTTGGTGTTCTACCTTACAGTGAATCGACCGCGGTATCGTCGACATTCTGGCGGCTGAAAAGATCGAAGCTGTCGAAGGGTGGATCGAAGGACGCCGCCACAAAGGATAAGGGAAGAAGCATTATCGATAATACGTGCCTAAGTGGGCAGGCAGTCACGGTGCACGGCGAAAGAGAAGCCTCTGACACTGAAGACTGATTGTACCGATGGATTCGTATGAGACGAGGCCCTCTCCGGGCTCGGATCGGATTCCTCCCTTAATGATTTCAAGCGGAGTGTCTCAACCTCCACCCCCGTCGGCGATTCCTCCGCGCTTCCACGTGCCGCAAACAAACGCTTCGAGGACACTTCGATGGCCGTTCTGGTCCCAGGGAGAAGAGGAGATCCCCTGCCGGGGAAACTTCTCGTGCCCGTTTCGCCGAGGCACTGTTGTCTCGTGGGGAAGCGAAACTTGGACAAAGGCTGCCGGAAATTGATCGAGAATACTGGGAAGCGCAATTGCGAGCGCGACGAAAATAACCTCCGTTTATAGATGTTATTAAGGGGGCTACTTAGGCAGTCAAATCGCTCGAGGATCAAGTATTTTTTTGAGAATCTATTACCAGGTGATGAATACAAATTGTGGCTGGTACTTTTGGGTAATGTTTATTTATACTGTGAACTGTAAAATTTTTTTTTTTTATAATACACTTTTTCAGTGGTTTTCCCCTGATTGCGCAAAAACGAGGTTCGGATCGACTTGAAATTTTCACAGCATGTTAAAAATATATTCATTTCTCGAGTGTACCTCGGTATAAAGTGTATAAGCTCTAGTTTTCGAGGTAAAAAAAGAACAGCCATCTGTGCACCGCGAAAATCGATATTTATTGTACACATCGCATTTTCCTATTGGCTATTTTAATCATTTTGAATCAATTCGCTTTTCAGAGGTCCCATCCAAACTTGCAGGTATTACGAGAAATATATTCCAAGGAAACCGTTGTACCTTTATTTTTAAGCTCAATATCAGGGCAAAACCAAAAACACTTTTTCAAAAACTAATCAACATCATATGGCGTCATTAGTAAAATATGATATGTGGACACAAAAAGTATTTTCCTACTCTTCGTGATAGTAATAAACATTGTGTAAAAGGAAATGTCTTTGCTTGCTTTCATCTCCGTGTAATTAATTCGCAAAAAATACTTGATTTTCGAGCGATTCGACTGCCTATTTCTGCCTCGTAAGTGAGAAACGTGTGACTGCGTCAGCAAGCCTCAACTTGCATTCGTTTCTGTAGTAACAAGCAGGACTGTTATAGCATAAAATGTTACTGTAATCTTTAGTGTTGCTTCTTCCCTTCGGCTTTCGTTTACAGACGAGATCTGCAAAGAGTTCCCACACCACCTGGTGCCCACGCCCGGCTACTGGATCGAGTGCTCGAGGCAGCAGATCACGTCGGGCCTGATCTGGGACGAGAATAGGAGCGGGGACTCGGATCCCGAATTAGTCGGGGACGAGCAAGAGACCACGCAGAGGCTGCAGGATAACAATTATTGCTTCTACGAGGAGAATGAGGTAGATACTGACGAGGTGCAGAGGAAGAAGACCACTATTGAGGAGCAATGGGAGAAGAACCAGGGCTTCGAGCTCACCTCCGTCGAGCAGGAGACCTACGAGAAGTACTTCTACGGGACTGAGCACTGGAATTACTTCACCACGGACGAGGACCTGGGTCCTGTGATACTCAGCATCAAACAGGAGACGTTGTACGGCAGGGATCAATTCAGGATCCTCGTCAGGGCGATCAGTTACACCGTTCACGGACTGATTCCTGCCAGCTGCGTCTTCGCTGACAGGTATTTAAGGGGGTAGTGGACTATTGGATGCGTGAAACCGTTAGTTTCTTTGACGCTAAATTACTTTGATACCAAATAATCGTGAAAGTCGTGTTTTTGACAATCTATTGTGGGCACGTTTGCGAGTATTTACAAAAAACAAAATCGTCGGAATGTATAAAATTGTCGAAGTTATTAATCGTTGAAGATGAACCAAGCATCTGAAAGCAAAATGCTTTGAGGTGATTCTTCTATACACAAATATCTACAGTGTGGAAACTTGCCGACGAATTTGAACAAAAATTGTGGAAGTAACACACGAATGAATTTTTTCCCCACATTTTTATGGGAAAACATCGTCTTTAATCAGTTATAAAATGTTTTACAAACATCCAATGTTGATTCGGAATTTCTACACGATAGAGAATGGAATTCTACAGCTCCAATTAAAATTTTAAGTGAAAATATTCATTGGTTCGAGAGTTATGATGTACAATGTTTCTGAAAATGATGTTTCGAGAAAACCGGCTTCAAAGTTAAGTGCCCTATGCCAATACCGCTCTGCGAGGCCGTTATTCGACGGTGCACTCAATTACATTCGCTGGTATAACTTCGACAATTATTTGAATTTCTTCGTGAAATTTTGTTTACAATTTTCATAAAGAATAAGACTTTCAAAATCAATAAAAAAAAAGTAATCGATTTTCTGAAGCTGAACTAGTCCACCACCCCCTTAAGGGGGTAGTCTCATTCGCAAGCGTGAAAAATACGTAGTGTTTTTTTTTAGGAATTTTTTGTGGAATAGTATAAGTTTAATCAATGCAGTCTTTTGGTACGTTGTTCTGGGGTGTTCAGTTTATTGCTCAGTAATTTTTTAGATATAAAATAAACGTTCCCTATAAGGATATAATATATGAACTGTGAGAAGACGTCCTTCGTTGGTGGAACTAATATCAAGATAACGAATTGATTGTATCTTTATAGGGAACATTTATTTTATATCTAAAAAAATATTGAATAATACACTGAACACGCCATAACAATATACCAAACGACTGTATTTATTGAACTTATACTTCTTCACTAAAAAAATTTCTTTAAAAATACCCAAGTTTTGCGCCTGTTCCCTTAAGTGATTTCTTATTATTATACGCGCTCCCACGATGAACTTTTAACAGTTCTTTAGATTGTCGCACATGGTCATTCATCTAACTTGGTGGCTTTAAATAAATTTTGTGTTCATTCCATGGGAACATGTTCAGAAATAATAAATAGTAAGTTAAATGGGTGATTCTTCGTGACAAAATAAGACAAAAACCAAGGATAACGAAATTGCAGGGGGGGGGCTTGGTTTTTTAGATAATGATGTTAATAACTAAACATCCTTATTCCTGAACACCCTATATAATACAGTAATTAGCTTCATGTTATTGTAATTTTTTATGGATAAATAGAGGCCAGCAAACTTGCTCATAATATTTCCATCGAATGCAATTTGCCTTGAAATAATATTCTCAGGGAGTCTTTCAATATTTACCACTGATTTAACACTCACTAAACTGAATACAATGCTCAATGGAACTTTAAAAAAATTAACCCACCAATTGTAAGCTGAACTTTGAATTTGAACCTTTTTCTTTAACGCTCACAATCCGTATACAGTGTTCTGCAAAGAATAGAGCAATAAGTACAGAAAAATTGATTTCGTATGAAAACGCACGTAACTTTTCTCTCAGAAGCTTTGTATCTAATATAACTAGCCAAACTCTTCAAACTTAATTTAATTAACTAATTGAGTACATCAGAGACTTACTCGAAGTGACAAGATTAGACGAAACAGCCCATATTATCACACTTTGGAAACACGAAGCAAATAGTCACGAACTCATCGTCTCTCGTAGGTACAATCGCGAGGAAGTGGTTCGCAGCCTCGGTAAAGAGGTGAACGTGAACCCACCGTTGATACTGGGTCAGCTGCCAGACACCCAGGACGAGCTGCTCAAATTGGATCAGGTGTTCATAAAGTCGGAGCTGAAAGTCGGCGTGATTTACGTTCGAGAAGGCCAGTGCGCCGAAGAGGAGATCCTCGACAACAACGACAACTCGTCTTTGTTCGAGGAATTCCTGCAGATCCTCGGCGAGAAAGTTCGGCTGAAGGGCTTCGACAAATACAAGGGTGGCCTGGACACCATTCACGACTTGACTGGCTTGTATTCGGTCTACACGAATTGGAGAGGCATCGAGATCATGTTCCACGTCTCCACGATGCTGCCTTACGAGAAGCACGACCCTCAAAAGGTAGGATTCGTCATCAGTTTTTGAGCAATTGAGGGAACATTTGATAAATGGTAATTTTCTTAATATCTTGGCTTTCTCTCTGGACTTGTTTAAAATTTTCTGGACTTGTTTCAAATTTTCAACTAAGCTTTGAAAATATAGGGTGGAGTCAGCTAACATTTAAACCTAAAATATTTCCGTTGTTCACAACGATACGAGAAAATGTCAATGAACAAAATGTTTGCTTTAGAAGAGCAATAATTATTGTGATGGAGAAGAAATTTTCTTAAGGTCATATTTTCCGAAATTTGTCTTTTCATTGGCTATAACGTTACACTAATGAAAATACGTCATTGCATTTAAAAAAAACATCGATGACCTTGAGACTTCGGAAAATAGGACCTTGAGAAAAAAATCTTCGCCATCACAATAATTGCACCTTTGAAGCAAACATTCTTTTTCTTAGACATTTTCTCGCATCATTAAAAACAACGGAGACATTTTAGGTTTAAATGTTAGGTGACTCAACCTTTATAATAATATTCTAAGAGTGTCTCAAAGTATTGCTGAGGTTAATATTTATTGAATGATCGTGCAATATCGGGACAAAGTTTTTATTTAATGTCCCCCTCAATCCTTACTATCGCGAATCCAATTCTTTTCAGTGTTATAACGAAAGAAAATTTCCCCTTTGCATAGCTCCAAAGGAAGAGGCACATAGGCAACGACATAGTGTGCGTGGTGTTCCTTGAAGCTGATAACACTTCGTTCAGCCCGGCATGCATAAAATCGCATTTCCTGCACACGTTCATTTTGGTACGCGTCAGTCCACGCATAAAAAGGAAACTCACCAACTACGAAGTGTCTGTCGTTACGAGGGACGAAGTTGGAGCCTACAAGCCCTATCTCTGGGAGCAAAATGTCTTCGAGAAAGGTATTATTTAATGTTAATATAATGCATATTTAATAAATATATTATTAACTGGTACCTGACTATGAACTTCTCTTAGGAATTGCTTTTGATCTACTGTGATTTATCATTACATTTTTGCTAAAAGTAATAAAAAAACATTCAAAGAATAGTAGACCATTTTGAGCATTGTTCTTTAATATGGGACACTTTACCATGCGACAGAACCCTGACATATTTGACCCGTTAATTGGGTCAATTCTCGCCTAGAAATACCCTCTTGTATCTAAAATTAATTGGCGCCTTTATTCGTTTCACCCACACGAATTCCACATTCACCCCTTGCCTCTAAGTGTAATTATTAATATTTCACAATAAGCTAGCCCGTTGCGATCGATACGGAGGCACTTCCAAATGGTGAATTAATTCATCTTCCCCAGTTAACAGGTTAATGAAGATTGCGAAATAAGTAGCCGGCGTCATGAAACACGCGAACTGAAGTATCTATCCCTCTGTGCAACAGGTCCCATGTTCCGTGAATGGATTTTGACGAAAATCGTTAACGGGGAGCGAGCAAGTTACTCGGCGCCGAAGTTCGCCAGAATGCAGGAAAGAACGAGGAGTCAGATGTTGGAAGACATCGTGGCGAACTTGACTAACCACGCTGAGACTGGGCAAATCCCAAAACCATACAGGTGAAAGAATTATGTGTATGAAATGGAAAGGGGAGTGAGAGAACGAGTCACATCTGAGGCAGTTTTGTGTGGCATACAACGATATGTAAAATTATTCAACCGATCACAAGTTTGAAATCACTCTGCAAAGGGAAATCCTATTTTTTGGGCAAAAAACATAGGAAAACTTGAATTTTCCTTTTAAGACACTAGTCATTCTATTCGTCTGAAAGTTGGGCCATGTTTTTATGCATCTTTGAAGAAGTTGCAGTTTTTTTTATTAATGTTTAATAACAAATATAGGAGTTATGCGTGATGGAAAATTTCAGACAAATCGAATTGCTAGTTTCTTAAAAGAAAACCCAATTTTGCTCTGTTTTTAGCCCAAAAAATCGGAGTCCTTCCTTAAATGAAATGATGATAAATTAGTTCGCGTGAATTCGAATAGATCTACCCAGATCTAAAGATTCTGTTTCTCAAAGCCTTCACACTTTATTGAAGAAGGAAAATATTGTTTTTCTATTTCCACGATTATGGTGTAATGTATTATTAATTTAGCAATAGTTTATGAATAAGTGAATGAAGATGAAATTGACATTTATAGACGTGGTTCCTGGAGACCAATCGGTCACATGAGACCTTCGTCGCCGCTTTTGGACTCTGTCAGAGACCAATTCGAGGAATACGATCAGCTTGCCAAGGATTTCCAGAGAGTGTTTTTGAACAATCAGGAGAACACTGCGATAAACGCGAATCTGTTCGACGTTTCGTTCTTGGTACCTGGACAACAGAAGCAGAAAGTCAGATTCATAGGCGTTAGAGCGATTTTAGCAGTACGAAGCAGGTGCTCCTATTAAAGTTTATATTGCATGCTGGATAATCCCTTATTTTAACTTCTTGACATTTGATTCCTCAAATCTAGGCCAAGAGAAACTACACGACAAAAACAATTCAATTAATTCAAGTAATTCAAAGATAAAGTATATTATTTTTCATTGTTTTTCAGTGATTAATTACATGTAGAATCATGCTCGATGAATTACATTCTAATTGTTTCACAATTTTCTGATTTATATGAAAAAAGGAAACCCTTTCTATTACAAGCTTTTATTCAGCTTCACTTGTGAGTTCGTTAGTTACTTTATTAGAGTGAAATCTTTTATAGAATTTAATGTAGATAATAAAGATTAAAATTCTCGAAGACTAAAAAGCATAAAAAACATATAGATTTTTTTTTTAAAATCCTTTAATTAAAATGTACTAAAAAGGAAAAAATAATTTTGATACTGACCTAAATGACTGCCTTAGAAGAATTAGTAACTAATGTATCAAAATACGCAGGGCATTATCAATATTTATTTAAAAAGGACCTTTCAATATTTACGTCCCACGCTTCTATTTTTAGTCATATGAGGGAATTCTTCTAAGGCAATATTTTAATAAAAGTGTGTTTTTAAACAATGTTTCTACTATAAATTTTCCACTAGAATTTTGAACCCTTTACCTTAAATACAAAACGTTGCATTAGGAATTCTCAATTGCATTTGTTGCTCTTCGCAAGTTCTGAATTTTTTAATTCATTTATAGATACTATTATTCTTTATCTAAATCTAGATAAATCAATGTTTCTAAAGATGTGTGTATTCTTTTCAGAGTCTTTCAAGAAATGCTTTATGGAATTCAAGCTGGCTTTGGAAGTCCCCAAGTATCTGTTGCTGAACTACTCGCCAGACCTGTGCCTACTCTGCTCAGTCCCCAGAAACCACGAAGCTCCAACTTCCTTCAAGTCCCTGACATGGAGACTCCAAGGTTCGTACCTTGGTGATTCATTTTTACTGGTACGGTATGTGCATTTCTACCATGCGCAGACCACTTTCAAATTCGATTTACTATTGTATGCAAAATTTAATGTTCTCTAAATTCTGGCAACATGTTAACCCATTTCTAGATTCTAAGCCAATACCAAATACTATTTTTTTAAGATTTATTTCATTTTGATGTTACCTTTGATGTCATTGATATTCGATTTTCGACGTGATATTTTACACTTTTCCATGGTCCCAAATACCTTTCTTTACGATGTAGAAGCACTGTTCGTTTTCAATATGACGTATAAGAATCGATACTCGACAAAAATTCTGAACTTAGGGAAGGTATTTCATCTGTACTAAAATGTTTCATTAAAATTCGCCCAAATTTTCGCCTAATAATAACAGTCGCTGAATTTAAAAAATTTCAAACAATTAAGCTACAAATGGGTTAAATGAAAAAATAAATCGGAGGTTGCTCTAACAATGAGACTTAATTCTGTGATGTCTTTGTCGAAGGTACTTCTAAATATTCTATATCTAATTGTAATTTTGTGTATTTTCTACGGCACTTCCATGTCTCCTATCCTCACAGCACCGCATGATTATTTCACAAACAAATTAAACTTCTCTTCCACGTAGCAGCAGAAACTCTCAAAGTCTACAATTCGGCAATCTCTGCTCCCCTTTGAATGCCATGTCGCATGTTGATCTCTACCATATAAAAAAAAAAAAAAACGAACGAAAGCACTGCAAGATCGCTCGAAATCCTCGAACGCGTTCGCCATTTCGCCACTTTTATTCTCTGAATTTTCCTTCCACGATTATCTTGGAAGACTTTCGAACAGAAGTTCACTTTTATCGCGACAAATTCAATTTCTATTACGGGCATGCAACGATCTTCTACGTATACACAAAACGGAGTCTTGGGCCATGGAAACTAAAGAACAACACAGGCTCCCGTTCACTCTTTTATGTACAGCACGCACATTTTCACGGTACTGTCAATCGGGGGGGGGGGGGGGGGAGGGGGGGCGAGCTTTCGTCGTTGCTTCGTGTCTCTCTACTTCGTTCAGACCATCCAAGACTGACCCTATCTGCCGATCCCTGGTGTACTCCCACCGCTCCAAGAACTTGCCCCTCAGAAGAGATAGCTCCTTCTCCGTACCCTCTGGTGCCGCTCTGCGGTTTCTGTGAGATACTGGCTCTGACCTGTTTAGACCCAAAAGCGTGCCCTCGTCGCCGATGGTGAAGCGAGCATTCTCCAGGCTGAGCACGATCACCTCTGGCTGGGGACGGAGCATCAGGAAACACGGAAGTGGGAATAGCCTCCAGAGCGAGGACAGGAAACGCTGGACCAGCTCGCCGGATTACACCAGTACGTTTAAAGGCCGTCGCGCACTTTGGCGAAGCGCGGCGAAACGAAGGAAAAAAGTTTATAAACAATTGCGGGGCCCAGTGCAAAAATAAAAAACAAATGCCACCGTTTCACGATATCCTTTTATGATTTTTTGCCTAAAATTTTTCGTGTTTGTTTTCATAAATTATTCCAAATATCACAGTTTATAGTTTAATGTTCATAGATTTCTATAAAATAAAATGTTTTCGAGAATATGTATGATTCATTTTGAACAAAAAAAAATTATGGATCCTTGAGAAACGAACATTTATGCATATCTGGCCTGTGCCCGTTTTTCACCGAGCCCCTCAATTGATGACCGAAGCGCAGCGATAATTAATTATTATTTTTTTATAATTCATTTCTTCTTTTCGATTTGCCGCGCTTCGACAAAATGCGCGACAGCCTTTATACCTTTTCTCTTTCGTTTTTTTTTTCTTATTACTTTTACCTCTGAGATTCAATCTAATTAAGTTTACTACTATTTCAATAATTACTCACCTATTGCGCTGTATCTTTTTCCCTAGTGCGATAGTATATTATTATTATTATTATTGGAATTGTTTATGCGTCACTTTGTAGAAATTCGTTGGGAAAAGAACAGCTCGTTATTTTAGATATTTCTCATATCGAGGGTGTATGAGTTACGAATTCCATGAATGGGGTACGAAGATAATTTTGGTTAAATGTCATTTTTAGGTGAGTGATCGAAAGACTCCTGTATTAGATTGTATATCTTTTTGAGAGGAATTTGATTATTTATGATGACCACAAGCGGTGTACCAACACCTTTGATGCTTGAAATGACGCATAAACTATTAATTTTACCAAGTAATTCGGTTTAATATCTTTTAGCGATGGACTAAAAGACTTTTTCTTTTTATTGCAGAAGAAAAAGATGCAAAGGAGAAGGAGAAAGCTGCCCAGCAATTAGCGGTACCGAGGCTCAGCGTCTTCGCGAACGCGCAAAAAATTGATACAGCGAAATTAGCACAGACAGAGGTAAACGGGACAATTCGTTTAACTCGAATCGAGTGAAAAACGCGAATTTTAAAGTGTCCTCAGCAATTACATTCACCTACATAGCAATATTACACTTGAAAAAACTTTCGCTCCAAAAGTAGAGAGAAACGGAACAAACCAATTACCCAAAACAAGACACTTTTCTATTTAACAGTTACTTATGTCTTCTACAATGAGAAAGTTTACAAACAGGGGCGAATTTTTAGATCTGACGCACCTGGACTAAGAAGTGTCTACCACCCTTTCCGTGAAATATCGTCAAATATTTTATTTGAAAACAGTTGAGACATTTTTAAAATTAACTCAATATAAAAACTCACATATGAGTTATTCCTAATTTGCTACATGAAACATTTTGCTAACACTTTCAATTTATTTCGCCCAAAATTTGCCGCCCTAGGCTGCAGCCTACTTAGTCTATATACAAATCCACCTCTGTTTACAAATTAATTGAATGCAGTATAAAAATACCTATAGCAATAATGTGCCACCCAGTACACTAGTCTAAATTAAATGAAAGCCCATTTTACTTTAAACTAATACTATTTATTCTATATACAGTTCCATAATCACCGTGATAATACTATGTGGCTAATCAAAATGACGAAATCTGTTTGAATATGAACCGATGGAGCACTAACTTTAACCGCGAAATGCGATCAAAGGAATGGTCCAATCGTTTAAGCAAAATACTCGAGGAATAGGGGAAGGCATGCTCTTAAAGATGCATTTTGTTTAAAATCCATATCTCTATTGGTTTCCGAGATACGGGGCTTCAAAGTTTAGCGATTAACGGATACCCAGTGACCTACTTTCCACGCGGAAGTAGTAAACAATAAATAAAAAACAGCTGACTCAGCGCCTGTCACTGACCACAGACACACGATATGCGCTAGAGGTAGGTCAGTACCGCGAGCGAGAGAGAGAGAGAGAGAGAGGAGGTCCGAGTATACGAACGAGATAGAGATAGCAAAGAATTAAAAATTCCGTTTCGTTTTAAACTGCGATATCTCGGGAACGAAAAGTCATATCGACGTGAAGGAAAAAGCATTTTAAAGGGGAGGATTTTCCGCCTCTACTGGTACCAGTGTCAATACGCTGCGATGGCATCCAATCGTGTTATAGAAGGCTATTTTAAACCGACTTTCTATAGCTCCAAATCGCTACTAGCATGAATAGCAATCACTATTACTGATACTAAGTGATCAAAAACGTATATAATCGAATGGTAATTAATATTAGTGGAGACAGAAAGGGTGTGGCAGCTGTGTAAATGAAAAGTAGAGCCTCACACGGAATATTCATCCAACTGTAGTTAACCACACCGAGACACGCGAATTGTTACTTACTTTTCAACTATATATCAGCTATGCAGTTGGTACCTACTCATTAATTCGCAGATATCACCTGTACCATTCAAAGTATCTATTTACACGACTTTTATTCTTTGTACATAGGATTTGATCGTTTCTGTAAAAGCCTCGTGATTTGCGACGACCTCTACCTTACCTCTCGCATTCTTTTGCCCCGCAGTTCGACATCATCGAGTTCGATCCCGAGACGTTCAGGATCCTCCTCGACTACCTGCACACCGGCTCCTGCCCCCTGACCTGCAGCAACATACCGGGCCTGATCTGCGCGGCGGAGCACTACGACCTGCCCGAGCTCCTTCAGGCGTGCTTCCACCACGCGAAACAGTTCCTGCGCATCGAGATCGTCTGCGTGATGCTGTGCGCCCTGGAGAACTACTGCTGGCGTTACACGTCCGCCTCGGAGCTGGTGAACATGATCTTAGCGTTCGTCGAGACCAGGGCGTACCAGCTGTTCCAGAGCCCCGACTTCCTCACCCTCAGCGAGTCGATGGTGCAGATGATCATGTGCAGGGGCCTGGAGGTCGGCGAGATCAAGAAGTTCGAGGCGATGCTCAGCTGGGCGAACAACAGGATAAAGTCTAAGTCGGCCAAGGTGGACGCCGAACTCGAGTTTAAGTGCATCATGGAGAGGCTCAGCAGAGACCTCAAGCTCTACAGGATACCGCCCCACCAACTTGTAAAGGTGAGCTTCGAGGTGGAACTCCGATAGGGTAGATGCCCCAATTACTACCATTGTCCTTATTACTATCACTCTATTTTACTTAATAAAAACGTACAGTATAAAGAATGGTGTACAAGAAAATATTATTAAATTGGGACTGTTCTTATTATTATTGTTATTATAGTGCACTGATATTTATACGTTATGTTCTTATTGAGTAAAATAAATATAGTGGTAGCAATAGGGACTCTGGCAGTAATTGGGACATCTACCCTATATGCAGCGAAACTGTTGCCTTTCGCTTCATGAAATATCCTTTAAGAGGGTATTCACTATTCGCTTGAAAGTATGTGAAAAATGGGCAGTTTTTATAATTTTTTTCCTTCCACAATAAACGTTTTACATAGCTCTGGTTTTGTACATTTGTTTACTTATATTTTACTAACACTTTCGCGCGATTACTGTAAAAAGTGACAAATATTTATTACGTTAAAGGTGTTCATGTGCGATCACATTAAAAAATTCCTCATTCACGGCTGACACAACATTGCGCCCCTTGTATTCATCTGGAATGAAAGAAACTACTTGTATTCTATTCAGTAAAGTTGCGTTCATCGTCCCTACCACAGTCATTCATTAATATCGAAGAGGAAAAAGATGGCGGCCCATTGACGGAGAAAATGTCATTAAACTAAATTTTTTTACTTTGATCTATTATAAAACATGGAAATATTGCTGATACATTTATAAATCTGGTTTGGGGCAATATAGGCAAGTTTACTGAACAGAATAAAAATAGTTTTTCATTTAATACTTGTCACTTTTTAATGCAACGACGTGATAGTGTTAGTAAAATATTAGTAAACAAATGTACAAAACTAAAACTATGTACAACGTTCATCCTGGAAGCAAAAAATTCATAAAAATTGTCCATTTTAACACACATTTTAGAGGGAACGCCCCCGTAAGGGGGGAATCTCAATTAACAGCCTCAAAAGTAACTGATATTTAAGAATTTTTTTTTAATAAACTGGTGGTCATATTGGATTAAACTCTTTCGGGATATAATGAGACATCTTTAAACTTGCAGAAAATATTTTTTTATGTCGATCCTGCTTATTATTTATTAATTATTCTGGAATCTCGTCCACCTCTTCGACGATGTAACTCCTGTTGGCGGGATGTGTAGCACCTATCACAGTCATCTGATTTGCAAAATAAATAGAAGTTTCTTAAAGGTAGGTAGTTTACGTTGGTATAGGTCCACTTTAAAAAAAAAAATGAAAAATTGAAAGAGTCATAGCGTTTGAAGGAAAAAATAAGTTTTTTCCTTCGACAAATTTTTCATATTATTCTTCATATCGACGAAAAAAGTATTATAAATAAAAACTAAAAATAAAATTTTCTGTTTGCAATCAGATGACTGTGACAGGTGGCATTTAATAAATAATAAGAAGGATCGGCATAAAAAAAATATTTTCTGCAAGTTTAAAGATGCTTCCTTATATCCCAACAGTGTTAAAGCAATATTAACATAAGTTTTTAAAAAAAAAAATCATAAATTTCGAGGGCTGTTACAGGAGAATCCCTCCTTCAATGCAATTCCTGGGAAGGATTTCGCGTAACAGTTTTCTTTATCGACAAGGACCAGAGTACTCATTTTCTCCAATGGTTTTCAGATCGTTTTACCGTTGAAGGCGATCGAGAATGAGAGGATCCTCGAGACACTGTTGTACCAAGCGAACTCCGGCATCTACAGGAACGTGGACCGTTACCTAGAGGCTTACCAGAAGGTGCAGAACCAGGAGAGCTTCGACTGCGGAATGTAAAAGGTTCTGATATATAGTAAAGCCTCCTATGATCACATCCTCCCAGCTGCGATGGGAGAAACGACGTACCTGAGAAGCGTAGACTCCGAATCCAAAAGCGACCCGAGTTCCAAAGGAAAGGAACGATACCTCGCGAACTCGTCGCCGATCATGGTACGCGAGAGCTTTTCGCCCTCCGCAATACTCTTCTCCGAGTAACGTGTCGAGCAAAAGGGAATTGGACGTGTGTGTTTCGGTAACGATCGAGGGGAGACCCGTCAAGTATCATGATGGATGACCCAAGAAACTCGGAACTGGTCCATTTCCCAAGGTGAACCTACCACGCTGTTCCTTCAGCGAAAACTCGAAAGCCCTAAGAGAAAATAAATTGGAGAGCCGCACGGTCGAATCATGTCTCCCGTGACGAGCCTGATGGCACACACGCGCGAATCACGCTGACAGAGACTGGACCCGGACAAGCACAGTCCGCGAAAGATATTGTGATCAGCTTTTACGTTTATCGCGCAAGGTAGAACCAGTCTAGTTCATAATAGAAGACTATCCCTGAGGTGGTGGTTCTTAGCTGTCCCAAGAGTCCCCTGAGCGTCCTAACGCTGGACCAGAGGATTAAGACGCCGAGAAGAGAGCGATCGCACACTTCAGGGAAGAAGAATTGCAGGGACGTAGATGACTTCGATGCATCGAAGAGTTAGGGTGCTCGAAGAGAGGTTTAGTCGAGAAGATATGGGAGGATCTCGGTAGGGGAATGTGAGCGGATTGCACGTTTAAGAGGAAATACACCATTGAGACAAGGTAAAGGGAAAAAAATGCACAAATTTCATATTGTTCTAAGAATAAGATGGAGAAACAAGTGGCTTCTTCGCCGAAGAGCCGAGAGGCGTTAGAACTGATTAGAGGAAGGAAATAGTTTGGGGATCGTGGCTGGATCGTTGGATGCTGAAAGTAGCCCAGCCACTGGTACCTGTCGCCGGAAGCGACGCGTGCAGCGCGGACATTTCGTCGCGGCTTCGATAGGGGTAGCTTATAGAACAGCGGGAAGAAGAAGGCTCGTCGTAAGCACCGATCGATTTCGTTGGGAACGGGAGAAAGTAGGTTGTATCCGAGGCTGAAGAGTTTCGACGGCAACTCCAATTGCCGAACATGACAATCTGTATCATAGACAAACAAAAAAGAAATTGAAGAAAGAAACACGCTATTAATAATACGGTAAGCGTAAAGATTAACTACTTGGTAAGCTTGAATGAATTTAAACGGATACATATATACGTATAAGGGCGACGCTAATAATAACAATAAATACTAATAAATGATACTGATAAGGATAATAGTAACGCTAAGATGTTGATGTTGTATGTGGAATTTAAAAAAGAAGAAACAAAACTGGAACAAAAGTATTCGAAGTCTGTTCTGTTTTCTATCGTAGTTTTTGTATCTTCAATACTCTAAGGCAGAAATTCTAAAATTCACGAGAACAGGCTGGAAGATAACTATAAACGGAGAAAAACAAAAGATACAAAAAAAAGAAAATAGAGGACGAATTGACCCTCGTTTTTTTTTTTAAAACATCGCTCGTCACCGCAGAAGTACAGACGGAGGAGGAGCGAAGACGAGAAGAGAAGCAAAGTTTCGTTCGATTACACGTGTCCAATTCGAAGCCGTTTCCATTCGACGCACGCGCGAGCATCTTTATGATTTTACGAATCGGTAAACAGAGAGAGCATCCCCAGCTACCACGCTCGACACCGTGGATCGAGCGGAAGAATTGAGAATCGCGGATTCAGAGACTGGCCTGTGGCTCCCGAATTTCATCGATCGCAATTTTCACGAGAAAAGTGGCGGGAAACGAAGGAAACGAACGTGTAATTTCGCCACGCACACTGAAGAGGCTGATTTTTCGTCCACCTGTCTTTCAACTCCCCCCCCCCCTCCCCCCCCCCTCTTTCGCTTTCACAACACCGCCCCTCTATTCTCTCCAGAAGCTACCCTCCAAAGTTCCAAGAGAAGAGATATTTTTTACACGATCATTTCTAATCCCTTCCCCTCTATCGTATTGTGTTTGTTGTACACACGCGACGGCTACGTCGAGACACGTTTAAGAAACAGAGAAGCGTGAAGCTGAAAACCACAAAAAAAAAAGAGAAGAAGAAAGGATGAGAAATGTAAGAGAAAAATAAACACTCACCGATTCCCTGGCGAGCAGGGGATCGTCCAACTGTTAAGTGTCTTATTGTTCAGGCAAACGGCTGGACGAAAGTAATTCCGAACTTTCCTCGCCCCGCTGTCTTCGCTGGGCGGGGAAGCACTGAGTCTATCGTTCGCGCCCCCCCCGTTCGCTAGCCAAACTCGATCCGATAGAACGGTGGACCCGGCAGACGAGAGAGAAAGATGAGGGGCTCTTTGTAATATTTTTACAGAATCGTAGAATCGAGAGGGGCACGAATGCCACCGTACGCGCAGAATCGTCAGGCCGAGGCGAACTACTAACTTTACATAAGCAAGTAAATATGCAACCGTATGTGTAGCTGTATAAAACAACCTAAACAAAAAAAAAAAAACCGTGTCGTTGTAAACGTGAACGTTTGTAAAAGAAGTCGTGTCGAATTACGTGGACGCTGATCGGTCGTGACTTCGATCGAACGACGAGTGTGAATACAGATCTCTGAACGATGGATCGATCTTAACACTTTGAGGGGCGAGGTTCTGAAAAACGTTGTTTTAAGTTTTGTACTGATTCGTTTCGAAAGTAAACATTCTGGGGATCTTGGAGAATTCTTTCGATGCTTTTCAGAAAATATCGATGTGAGAGCACAGGGTCCATACCCCTCGGCGCGAACACACGCCGATGCCAGTCAAAGTGTTAATGCGACTTTTAAATATATCGATATAGAGACAAGTTTTATTTGGTTACATCATCTACCAGATTCTCCTGAATCTCACAGCACTTTTTTGGTTTATATGAAGGGTAAGGGGAAAAACAGGAAATGTCACAAAACAGCTTTATCGAGAAGATTAAGTTTTAATACTTGAATACCTACACCAGTAAAGAAACAAGGTTCAATGAATTTATCTGCATTCTTCATAACATGAAGCTTCTTAATTAGGCATCAGAAAAAAATAAGCAATAGATTAATATTTGTTTTACATTATTTTAATACTTTTTCAAGTTTGAATAAGGCAGCATACTGAAACAAAATAAGAAATTTCTACTTCTATTATTATCAAAACAAGGGAAGCCACTCATTTTATTAATAATCGTCAGATATTTTATTTCTCACTTATTTGTTATGCGTGAAAAATAGCTGAACCTTAGGATCACAAAATGATTTGAGACAACGAGAGCTTCGTATTTTGCTTTTCAAATAAGCAGCACCTTTTTTCTATTAATGTTTCATCTTTTTTTTTCAATAATGAGATTACTCAACCAACAGCCATTATATGCAGATGGTTGGATAAAAAATATCACGTAGTATTCGCATTTCCTTCACTTGCTAAATAGGGAATGGGCATTCTCTTATCATAGTTTCTTGTTTTACGACTTGTTTCTTGACGACAGAAGCTTATGCTTAGGTAAATAGTGGGAACATTCCGTGCTGTGTTCCAGTGCAGAGTGGACATTACCTGTTTTTTAACCAGTGTACCAAAACTTTAACGTTATCTTACGGGGCAGTTGAACTTCATAACCCCTTGAGATTCAATAGTTCTGTGGTCCTAGTTGCCACCAACAAAATATGCTATACATCGCAAAATCACGAAAAATGGATATTCCTCATTTTCTCCCCTTACCCTTAATATATTTTGCAAATGATATACAGTACTATGTGATCTGCGGTTCATCCTTCGCTGGCGAAAACATAGCACTAAATGATTCACGGTTCATCGTTGGTCGAAAGAAATTATAAAATCCTACACTATTCGCAGTGCGTTGCTGGTCGATGCAAGCGGAGCTGCACGGTCCACAGTTTAACGTTAATTGAAAGAATACTAACACGTTCTATATTCCTAGATTCCTGGGTAGCAGGTGGAACTATTTGATCTATGGATCGCTGATGATCGATCAGGCGTTCAGCAGATAAAATTATTCAGCAAATAATACCGTGTGTATTGCCATTTCTCGATCATCCAAAGCAGAGGTTCGTAATCTCTATTGTCCCACGAGCTCCTTCTCAGAATAATATTTCTAAACGCGAGAAGTGAAAGACATAGAATTACGTATTTGAAAATTTCAGTTAGGGGTTCCTGAAGACAAAGATGCAATTTTCTTCTCATCCAAGTTCACGTACCCCCTCGAAATTTATTCAGACACCTTGGGGGTGCGTGGACAGACAGATTACGAGGCTCTGCTCTAAAACGACACGATCAACGTCCAAACTTCTCGTCGCTATGCTCTCGCGTTGTCGTTCATCATCGTAAGTGCGAACAGTGGACTTTCCGCGACACGCGTCGTCCACGAATCACAGTAGAAAATCGATGACGTTACCTTAGGAATTCGAATTGGAATAAATGAACGAGAGTAATCGTGGATCGCGTGTAGCCTGAAACTCTACTAACTCAGTGTGTAAGCGTAGATGTTTTCGTGTGTGATCGAAGTGTAACCGATTGATCGCTGTATCGATTTATAAGGTGCGCCCCGGGCTTCCGAGAAGCTAGGGCACATTCGTCACTGCGAGTTGCAAGCTTCCGGGGCGTAATTAAAGCACGGGATCGCGAAAACGGGGCTTGCAAATGAATTGCCTAACACGCGAGCGCGTAATCCAAGGGAATCGAGAAAATTATTTGCTCCAGCGGTTTTTAACACCGATTTGAATAACTGTTTTGTTAGTCAAGCTGCCTTGTTCAAGCAAAACGAGCATTGATTGAAGAGGTATAATTCTAAATTCGATTCTCATTCGTGAAACCTCTTCGAAAATGCATCATAACATTCCCTTACGTAGACACTAAATTCCTCCGGAGATCGACTAATATAAAATTGAATTCTCGCGATAACCGAGTACACACTTCCATCGGGCATCCAATTTTCGAACAGAACTGACTTTATTTCGCTAGTAAAATGAGCCCAGCGAATCTGTACTTGAATTCACAGTCACCACGAGTACAAACTTACGCCTCCAGTTTTGCACCCCCGTGAACACCCCCGTCGCCATCGAATGCGTGTGTTCTAATGTATGTACAGACTCTTTTCCCACGACTGTCCAGTTGAGTTGTTCGATATAGAGCAGAGACCGAGGAAAGAATGAAAGAACCAGCTGGAGAAACGAAGGAAGAGAAGAAGGGAGCGAAAGGTACCTCGACAGGGACGGGAAAAAATAAGAGGAATTTTCATCGAACGCTATTCTGTCCAGCCATTGCCGACTACTGTTCAACTGTAGATGTATTCACATAAAGTTATAAACAAATGAAGAGAGCTACCTTAGCCGAAGAAAAAGAAAGAATGAATATATATATATACACGTATGTATATGATGTACACAAATGCGCACACGTAACACACACAAAACTCATACACAGAGATATGCACGACAAATGCAACACAGAAAGACAAGGATTATTATGATGAATACCATGGCGCCACGTGGGCGGACTGCGGCGAGCATTGAATGTATCGCGGAACTTCCGTGTCACGGAATTAAATTTTGAAGGGGCGCATAAAAGCGCGGAGGGTTGTTTGTAATAACGTACGATCTCGTGGATGTCGTAAGGGATGCATACCACGGGGCAGAGACCATTTAACCCTTTGCACTTTGGACCTCCTTTGGAAACGAGATTGCAGGCTCCCACGCGTGGCAACGCATTTTATTAAATATTCCACCAGTTTCTGTTTGTTCCACGGTGGTATCTTTCTCTTTCGTTCTTGCTACGCAAAGGAAGTTTCTTGGGAGAGAAAGGCTCCGGGAAGATGAGAGGTTTTATTACCGGCAAAGCTTTGAAACTTTTCTTGCATCGAACGTTTTATATTGAAGGCGCTTGCGGGAGTTATGAAATTCAGGAAAAATGAAATTCTTCTTTCGGTGCCATTGGCTTGAAACTCTGAAGTTGGGCTAAATTTTAAGCCCTTGTGATGCTGGAATGTTTAACAACCGAATCGTAATAATGCTTCGGCTGGTGTCCTCGAGGGTGCAAAAGGGTTAATCGCGTCATGCATCAGTGTCCTCAACTATCATCCCCGTACGCTAATCACTGTTAACGCTCGCTCTTCATTTTGATGATAGCCTTCGTCCACTGAGGACTCTGATTGTCATTGTTGTTGTTGTTATTGTTAATCTATCCGCCGAATTCTGCGCTCGTTCACGATCACCGATCCTGAGCGTGCACGGTCAATCGACGAAGATTAATCGAGCACTCGGATACACGAACAATTATTGTGCGAACGGAATACCTTGAAAAAAGTAGTAAACCCAGAAAGAAGGTGATTTTTATCGAAAATGTGGAGGATTGCACTTGTTTACAGGATCTTTTCTACAAACCTCTATACATATCAAGTTTGCAGACAAAATTCACAATATTGCAAAGTGATAATATTGAAATCAAATTGTTTTATTTGTCAGCAGCCGTCGCTAGTGCAATTTTAAAATCTCCCAGTATTGCAAAGAAAATAAGTAAGTTGGGGGAATAATTTATTTTCTTTGCGCATTTTCATTAAAAAAATTTCATCTTCTTTCAATCTACTTATCCGAAGGAACAACATCTTTCACACAACAGGACTTACCATCCAAATTGGAAATATTCTTTAAACAATCATACTCAAACTACCACTGTGACATCTTCACAGAAAAGTTTAAATCAATGCCCCAGCCACGTTTAATTCTTTATTCCAAAATTGCCCCCACACACATGGCATAATATCAATGTCCAACAGCATTAAAAAATTATGAATACTCGCGATCCCAAGGTCCTGCTAAAATACCGTTTTCGTCGTATCCGAGTCCTCGGCTAATGTTCATCAAGCGTTTCTCAACTACCCGGATACTCTCGTTGTGTCTGCGGAACACGAATACAATCAACAGCCACCGATAGTGATCGGTGCGCGGTGTATGCATGAGGTTGTGTGTGCACGTATGAGAAAGGAATCGACGAGTCTCACGGTGATCGGTATTGTATTTAAGCATTGTCTCGTCGACAAGGTAACACGTGTAAGAGGACCGAGCGATATTCTAAAGGTGCGATTTCACTGAGGTAACGCAAGGCAACACGTCGCATGCGATGAGTGCGATACTGATTGCATGTGTTGCACGCGAAAAAAAAAGATGCGGCGATGTTGACGGTTGCCAAAAAGTTGCCTCAGTGGAATCCCAGCTTAACACTTTAAGTGGCCCGATATTTTAAAAAACGTCCCTTCAATATCATAAAGCCAGGAAGGTTTCGTACAAAGCAAACTCCGAGCTCGATTTATGTCCAAAGGTAAACATTCGACGCTTTCCAGAAACACCCCTCGGCGTGTTTTCACGCCGATGCCACTGAGAGTGTTAGTATCGGTCCCGATTAGAATTTCGTCGAGTCGTGGTCGTCTTCTACACTGTGGGACCGTTTCTGTTCTGTGTGCAGATTTCGCGAACGAGTCAGCAATATCATTGGGATTTCGCGTACGTGCGTTTCGCAATCCGTCGCGAGGCCTGTTCCGCTGTGTTCGCGTTATTCGTTCGTATCTATTCTGTAGGGGCACTCTGTCGACGACGAATCGAACGTTGCCGTAGAACCGTACGGACACACGAGGATCCCGACTGATATCCGCGCTCGAAGCTCGCGGCCAGACATTTACGGAGGATACGCAGCGGCGTGCTGGCGCGACTCCATCCCCCCTTCGTCCTACCCTCGGCGCGCGGAAGCAAGAACCCAGCGAATTTTGTAAAAACGATCCGAGACTCGCTGCGTCACGCTCGCGTGGCGGCGAACACAAAGGCAGGATGAACTTACGACGAGGAAGAAAAAAAATTTATTGTATATGAAGCTACTGTGATGTTACTGTTGAATATAAAAGAAAAATATATATATACATAAAAGATGCTGTATTTAAAAAAAAAAAGATTGTGTCTTGGGGAGACTTCTTTCATTACCCTCTGCCGAATGGAACCGATAGAGCTGCGGGAAGGAAATATTTACGAGTGTACCTTGTTCCTCGCCTCGCCCGCTTCCTCAATCGATGGCCGGAGCTCTAGCGGTGACGTCCGGCGCTACTAAAAATACACACTTGCGGAGAAAAATATGAATTTTTATTTCGCAGATTCCACAGGTAACTCTTCGTTTTGGTAGAACAATGTTGAATCGTCGGGCGAGCCGTATCGAGCGTTTTTGAATTTCGATCGAACACAATCGCTGATAACACGACGCCAAACGGAGGCTCGTTACTTCGCCCCCGATCTGGTGATAAATCCAACTGCTTTAATCGTGCGATCTTTTTGTTTTCCTGCCTTTCGGCGACCGTGCCTCGATTACAATCCATCTTTACGACACGTGTACACGCAAATTCGGATAACAGCTAAGGTACAGGTGTGCGCACTGTTCAGCGAATAATTCTACATCGTGCTAACGTTCGCTTCGACGGCGTCGACTTAGCCTCCGCGCAAACGCGAGGAGGGAGCGGGGAGCATGAAGTATCGCCTGCAAGCTGTTACTCGAAGTCAGGGATACTATTTTAAAAGCTAGATCGCGTTCATGGTTGCGGATTACGATGCGCACATTATAAAATCAGATTTATTTACAATTCTACAAGACCGGTTCGGTGGCTCCTGTACAAATCGGTTGATCGCAAATACGTATGCGTACAATTAAAAAATCCTAGTCACCATATTAAAACATTGCCTCTGACTCTAGACGGAAGCCAGTGTGTAGCAGATATAATCTTTCCGCGCGCGAACCCCGCTAACCACGGTTATATCCGAGCGCGTTGTAACCGAGATACGCGCGCTTTCGCGAACCACTTGCTCCTTTATTTTATTCCCTCTGTTTTCTTTTGTCCTCCTCTTTAAATCTTTGTTTTAGACAATTGCAGTTGCGTGCAAAGCCTGACGCAGTCTTATTAAAACGCAGACCCGTGAAGGTCGAAATATTATGTACAGCTTTGTACACACGCTAATCGTACGTAGTCACTTCCAGGGTTCCTGAAAATAATATGTCAAGACAGAATTAGCATCGTCTTATTGTCAACGGTTAACGTCACTTCACCATTTTGCCCTAACACTCCAGTCTTTTGGTGTCCAATGAAGACACTTAGGATCTATTCTGATCTGCCTCTTTTCCATAGCGGCTGCGTGTTGCTCGATAATATCCCTGCGAATAAACATTGTTCGTGAGTGAGATCGTGAATGTGCCCGGTCGCACGGATAGAAGCTAAAACTGTCTGTATATATTCAGCTCGACTCGTTCCCTAACGATGCATTGACTATTTAGCCAATTACCTATTCAATGTCACAATATATTGTCCTTTGTAGTAATTAATGAGATTCAAGTTCTGTAGGGTCGATATCACGTCTTCTTTCTTAATCGAGGTCAGCTCGCATATCTCGCTTATCGTGATCTGGGGCTTCTCGTTCTCGACTAGCGGCTTTATATTCAGCAGAATGTCCAGTATCGTGTGCGCCCAATAGCTCCGATAAGATAACAATCCCAGATCGGACAGTGGCTTCTCGGGCGAGCCTGTTTTACCCTCGAACTTCGAGAGCTCGTACGAGAATTCTATCAGCAGCTTCCCGTAGCCCCTTCTCTGGTAAGGCGGCAGTGTTAGAATACAAGCTACGTTATGGTCCTCCGTCGATTCTTTCTCCTTGGAGAAGTAACCGACTATGTGGAACCCCCTGCTATCGAAATCCGTCATCACGTAGAATAAGAACGGGTCGGTATCGTAGTAGAGGGTCTTGTGGTCCAGGAATAATTTGGCAAGCAGGCAGAGATTTTGCGCGTAGTTCTTGTTCTTACGGCCGTCAATCTCAAAGAACGATATCGATCCTTTCCTGTATATCTCGTTGCCCGGCGGATGCCTCAGATTGCACTTGGCCAGATGCCTCTCCAGGCATTTCCGACTTTTCCTGTACTTCAGGCAGAACTCGCAGATGTATATACAAGGCAGGTTCACCATCTCTTGCGGGTACGGGCTGAAGTACCACGGTCTTATTCTGTGACGGCCCAGCTCTATCAACTCGACATTTTTCATTCGGGTGACAATGTCGTCGTGATGATGGGCAACCAGAGAGCCGGTCGGCCTCGGGCCGGGCGTCTGTGGCGGGGCCTCCTGAGAGTCCTCGTTCTCTATGAACGTGGCCTTTCTCTTTCTCGACATTTTCTTTTGTAACGCCGCCTGCAGCACCGCCGAACCGTTGACCGGCTCATTGCTAAGGCTACTAGGGCTAGGGGGTCTACTGACCGGCTGCTTTTTCGGGGTCGCCGCATCAGTGCCCGGCGTCGTTCCGTCTCGACGAGGGTACTGGACTTTCCTAGTGTCCAGACAATCTTCCATAACCCATTCATCTAACCGTTTATTAACTAAAACGTTGTACATTTAGTTAAATCATTGTTTACGTACATACGCTACTCCATTCGCCTTAACCGTTTCACTGCTCGGCCGTTCCGAACCTGTGGCGTTCGCACGCTCTGCTCCGAGATTCCGAATGAATTTTAGAACGGGATATTAATATATACATGGAGATGCAGATCGACTGAATATGAAACCCATGAGGCATCCTCGACACGAGGCATTGCATTGCTTGAAATTTGTCTATAAGCATGGATAACGATGGAAGCACACGAAGGACGCAGATGTAGAGAGTTCCAGTAGCATTTGATTTTGTATACCATTGCGAATGGCGCTACCACATTACGGGATATACATTTTACTATATTCATTTTCCACTTATATTTTCCATTTTCCTCCAAATGAACCAGCGTTCCCTACTCTCGCTGGACCACGTGTGGCCACCAGAGCTTGCGACAAGAGTCGAGCGTAGGCCGCATGTGCGGCACGTACAGTGAAACGGTTAAACGAGCCTCGTTATACTTACAATCTACATAGTGAACATAATAACACTTGACACCATGTACTTCTTTAACACTGATGATTTCAGCGAGGGCTGTGGACGACAAAAGGAAACTTTTGATAAACCCAGCAACATTACGCCTGAATCTATACGTCAAGCAATCATCGACACTCGAGACAGACCAGAAGAAAGTATGTACGTACACTATCGCTTCCCAAATTACTTAATCGTAACTTAAAGCTAAGCTGAATCAGAGTGTATGGACAGTTACAGCTAATAATGTTTCAACGACCATGCGTCGCATTCCTGTGACCAGATTACGATGACGCTACTCGATTGAAGAATTATGTATCCCTACGGAGCGATCCGACAACGCGATTCAGTGACACGCTTATCGAAAGGTCTTTCTTGCACGAACCCGTTATGCATTATTTCGAGAAAAAAAAATTATAATTCCCACGGAAGGAATGGTCATTAGGTCATAAAGTGATTGCAAAGGCGAACGTTTTACTCACGCCAGTCGTCTGTCCCGTGCATTCTGACCGGCAAACGACAGCCCTCCACCAACGAGTTCTGAAAGTGAGGTTAGAAATTCATAATATCCGCGTATCTGCGGCGGACAGCGTCTCCTTGGGAATATGTTCGCGGCAACGCGGCCAGCGCGCAGCACCACTTACCACCGAGTCGCATATTGTCTCGCGTTCGTCGTGTTCCTCGATCATTTCAATCACAAATCAAGAAACTCGCCACCAAACACAATTTTGTTTTGAACCTCTCACGGCACTGACGCGAGCGCCCCTTCGCTCGGGTTGCACGCACGCGGAACTAAAGTTCAACACTGATTCCCGCACAGTCGAACGACCGGCGAGAAAGGTCGATCGAGTGTCGAAGGGCGCGCGGCACCCGCGAAATTTGTTTTCAAATTAAGGCTGTTTCGGGCACGTTCAGTAATTTATAGTCGAGTAGCGAGTAATTTAGGAATTTACCGTGTGGGGACACTAAAATTTAGTCGAGTAATTTAGTAAAACATTGGTAAATTGCTGAATTACTCGCTACTCGACTAAATTACTGGACGTGTCTGTTCCAGCATTTAGAAAAGTAATTACTTTGAGCGCGCTTCGAGTTTTTCTTCTTCGGATGTTTTATTGTAATGAAGCAAATTCTGTGTAACTATTTATCGCAATAATTTGGACGCTGGTGATTTCCTAGTGCTGGTTTTTATAAAATGCTATTGCTCAGTGACGCACTTAGTATTTAATCTTGGGGGGAGTCGAGTTGAATGGATAAAAATATTTTTAATGCAATTTCAATAAAATTCATCTAAAGAATAAAATCCAGTTTTATTTTCTTTTCACTATTCTCTTGTTGGTATTCCTAAAATAATTCTTTATTAATAAAATTGAGTTTTGGTGAAAGTAAGAAATTTTGATTTCTAAAGGAACTCCTTTGTGGGGAAGACGATAAATTTTATTAGCATAGAGTGGAAAATTAGGGTTGTTTGCAATCTATTAGGAGCTTCTGGGGGTGCAAAAGGATAACGAAACGTGTACTCAAGCTCGTATATGATATTGAATAAAACTCCCCTTTAGTAATACGGTGGAACGTCGAGTAGCGTGCCTGCTATAATTAAGTAAGAATAATTCAAAGGAGGATACAGCCCTTGGAGCCGGGGTTACGCGATATGTCGCGAAAGGTGCTCGCACGCAATTAATTCTGAAATACATATCATTTGGAAAGAGGAGAATTTAGTGTAACGCCGTCTCCGCGTGTATTTCACGCAGTCCCCAGCCACTGTCTTCGCGCTTTTAAGGCTTGTAACGTGAAGCTATTTTAGTTACCCGGGACGATTTGAGGTGACATCTTATTCTACTCCATCTGCTGTAAAATAGTAATATCTGTACTACTGTGTAGACTGTGTGTTTCCTCCCGCGTTTCTCTCTAAGGCATAAATTTCGTGTAAAATATTTCACGCGTAAAAATATTCTCTTTCTACGAGGCGACACGTTATTCTATTCAATTTTGGGAGGAACAATGTGGCATGGAGGGATCATGTAAGCTTCTTCCACATGTCTGAGAGTTCTTATATGAACACGTAATTGATACATCGAGTAACTGGTAGTATTATTTACTTGCTTCAACGGACATCATTTTTTTTGTTATTTATAATTCAATTTCAATTATATATGGAAGGTACAGCAAAAAATCAAATTACAAATATTTTGATTAACCGTTTGTGGTCACGCCTTATCATCACAAATTGTTCACATGTGTTCACTGTACGGCAGCGTCATTTTTGAGTTACCATTTTCGTATTTTTGAATCTTTTAACTTTTCAGTGATAATTGTACATTCGTAATACTTACACAATGCTCTATTAGTCCTTTTCTAGAAATGTAAATTTTGATATGATGAAATTTATAGTTGTGGAAAAATGCGATTTTTTTGTTAAAATTCACCAAATTTTTAAATTTCAATATTAAGGACAAAAAATTTATAGAAATATTGGCAAAGAAAAAAAATGCCTGTGGTGCGATACACCTCGAGTGACCACGAAGAGTTAAATATCTAAGTTCCTATCCCACATTTTCTATCAAAGATGATAAGACACGCTTTTAAAACTAATCAAGCGATTGCTTCTAAGAACGATTAGAGGCTGGGTTAAATTTAATTAATTCCAACGGTTCGTTTCATTTTTCCTAGGCCACGTAGAAGTACTTTTTACATCAATTGTACAGTTTTACCAACGAGCAAGAGCAATAATAAAATGGGAAGCGAGTAAAAGCCCCGGATCCCTGATCCGGCGTGAGTTTCGCGAAAAGAATATCGACACCCAAGCCGTTCATTTTTAGATAACAGTTTGATACTAAAATTACGACTGGTTCGATCGACCGTGTCGTATCGAAAAGTTCACCGTTGCCCTCCGCAGTCCTTGCTAGGCAGCCCCACCCGGTATACACACGTTCCTGCGCCTATGTATCGGCCAGGTACATATATGTATACATACACGCGTGAAATCTGCACCCCTACATATGTACGGGGCACATAAGTGTACTCACATCGGGCATACATAAGGGTTGATAGTGCTCCGGCGAGCAAGCCACCCTTATATGCAGGGCGTGGCCAGAGTCCACCAATCAGAGGGCGGGGGATCCCCGAAAGACCAAATCGAACCAAGTAAAAATTTCAGCGGTCGCGTCAAACGCCAACGCCAAAGGGGATGAGCGCGGTTCATCCGGCCTTACATTTTCGTTACTTATCCCAACTTCGAGACCTTCGACTCCGTGCACGACTCTCCTCCCATCTTCTTCCACCCGTTTTTTTTTTTTTAAATCGTGGCCGTTTGATTGTGATTAGGAAGGGTGGATTCCTCGAACGCCAGTCGAGTGGTGAGTTACGGAAGATTATAAAAGACCCAATATAATAGTAACAGGCACCCAGGGGGGAGGGGGGGGGGGGGGGGTAATGATATTTTCTAAACTCACAGAACCTGTATTATAGCTTCCTTTTATTTCATTCTTCACCTCGTATACAAAAGAGTACCTTCTAAACAATCGAATTAAAAATATCCAATAAGCCAGTAAATTCACAATCCCCAAAATATTTTCCAAATCCCATCGCCTCGAATCGAAACGATCAATTGAATTAACTTACTGAAGAAATGGCTTCTAAGTTCCCCACCGAAATTCTAGCGGCCCTTTTTGATCTCGATTCTTGAACGAGCCCACAAAGAAATTCGTCCAGCTCGGTGACGTTTCCACGGACTTTCGTGGGGGTAGTGGGCGGTCACGCGGCGTTGTTTTGATATTGATCTCCGGATACAACACCGTCTAAGCATTCTAATGGCAAGGGGACGGGATTCTGCGCGCTGCAAGGCGCACGTGTATCTAATGATTTTAGTGGTACCGAGGTATACCTCTGCAACGTATAGTTATAGCCAGCTAGGAACACGTATTACATCCACTCTACCGGGGCACCGTGTAATATGTCGGAATTGCGGAAAGGGGTGACTCGGGCTACGGGGGAGAGGGCGAAGGGGGCCCGTGAGGACGGTCTTGTGGGATTCTTAATGGCGAAAGGCCTCCGAGGTAACACTACGGCTATTAAACGCAGACCTCGCTAGTCTGTCTCGCGTTCTCCGTCGCTCTTTCCTCCGCCCACCGTCTCGCTCCCTCCACCCTCGCGTGCGCGGGGGTAGTTTCTTGCAAGAGTTTCCCAAGATTCATCGAAATTTCATAACACGAGGCACTCGAACATATTGATGATGGAGTGTTAATCGACACTGAGGGGCGCTGAACGCCTTTCATTGCCGAGATTAACACGGGGGTGAGTTCCTAAATTTGCTTTTGTAAGGAATATGGAGGTTTATGAATGTTGCTTTCTATTTGTGTGTTTTTAATTTTATAGGGATTTCGATGCTTTCAATAAATAAACCTTGGGGTGGACACTCTTCTAATAAAGTAACTTTTGATACCCGAAATCTTTGCATATTCTGATTGCTGAAGCTTGCTTAAAGAAGACTCTACTTCGCAGCAGTATTCTCCGAGACGGCGGAAGTTCGACGACCTCGTCAAAATCGTATCAAACAGCGCTAAAACGGGACTGCGTTGGCCCAAGAATTTCGCGGCGCTCGTAAATGAAACACGACGCCCTCCATCTTTAGCCTCATGAACCCTTCACATAGGTCCTACTTCTCCATAATGACTGACCTCGCGAATCCTTCGACGCGAACCTACCTTTGGCCTCTTCTCCGTACCACTCCTCCCCCGAAAGAAGTCCCGTCTCAAAGGGAAGCGATTCGCCCGTCCACCCTCGTTAATCCGTACCACTGTTTACGAATCCACCGAGGAGCCGTCAGCTGGTCGCCGTCCATTTCGCTCGATACCCAGCTGAATGGCCAAAAAAGAAACTGAACGCAATCTCGGGGTTCCTACTTTTCAAATTGCATTGCCATTTCTTCTATGAGATTAGCCCGTGTGTTTCGTCAAAGAGGAGACGGGGGATGAAAGGAACCCTGTGGGAAAGAATAAAAGTGAACGTTTGACGGCGCAAGGGCTGGACGAAGGGGAAGGAAGAGGGTGAGGTAAGAAGAAGAAGAAGAAGAAGTACCGTCGTACTTTCCTCGTCGCGCTGCTTAAAATTCATAAGGCGCTCTGTTTACTTACTAAAGATACACGGCCTGCGACCTCCCACCCCCGCGCGACCCCCGCGGTTCCGCGCCGAACGCCCGCCGTGCTTTATCGTGGAAAATAAAATTATTGGTTGCACTTTTCTCACCGCGTGCCAGGCTCTTTTTATCTCACCGCGGCCGCTTCCAACGAATCGACACACACTCGAAAGCCGGCGACGTTTCCGCGGCGCGGTTTAAAAAGCCGCCCCGCGGCTGTGCCGGGGACACGGGGCTCAAAGAGGGCCGTTTGATATGCTGATATCGCGCCGTTTATTTTCCCCATTTCCATAACGCGCCGTTTCTTAGCCGCGATTAGAAATGTAAATTCGAGAACCACCCTCTACCGTCTAGATATCGGGGCCAGTTTTGTTTTAAAAGAGCCAGCCGTTGCCGCCCCGGGGGGTGAGAACCTGACGAGGATTAACTGGTCTCGTGGCCGGTGGGCGGTTTCCTTCCTGGACGCAAGGCATCGATATCGCCTCGGCGAGGTTTATTCAAACACTTTTGTCTCGTGACCGGCGCTTGTTTGTGGAACGGGATAACAATTTCTAGGGAAGATGTTCGGTGGAATATCGATATCGATAAATGTCTCGTGTGCTTTTATTTGGGAGGACAGGTAGGACACATTTAACGAAAGCGGAGGTATTCAAAGTCATTCAACGTAACATCCCTTACTAGGGACACTATTCGGTTGATGATGGAATCGCGCAGATTTTTTTATATAGATCGAAAGTATATGTCACCATGGTCACAAAAATGTAAATTAAAGATGCTCACAAAAGCTGGTTTGACCTTGAAAATTCAACAAAGCGGAACAGGGGAAAGAAGAAAAATGAGGGAAAGAGAATGACAACACAGTCTGTTGAAATTTAATTATCTCAATTACCTATATGAAAATACATTATATTAAATTAATGATAATAGATTAATGATAGATAACAATTAGAAAAAAATTAATGATAATACTATTGAAATCACAACAGGGGGTAATTAACCATTACATTTATGATAATCTTGTATGTATCTTGTATGATAATCTTATGATATCACTGTATTTTCGTATAATAGTTCGAATTTTACGTGGCGCTCAGTGCACTGTTGCAACAAAAGAGGCGGAAACGGTAGACAGTAGAACTCGAGGTAGAATTGTCTGAAATAAAAAACCAAAGATATTGTGATAGGTTGTATCAATCACTATCGCATCAGCCTTTAAGAAGGCAAATAAAGCAAAATGGCGATGTTTGGTACACGTTTGAATACAAACATGCGAAAAAGGGGGTAATTCTGAGCCTAAAAATGTTAATAACGAAGAACTATGACCTCTAAAATTGATGGTCAAAGGGTGATGCGATAGTGAATTCAATTACAAAGAAAATGCCACAAAGTTTTATGGAATCGGTTATTAATTTATTTTGCTATGCTGTCTACCGCTCGGAACAATCATGATTCGAGAAAAACGCGTTTAAAGTTTTACGTGAGTGCCAAGTAGCCGGGTTTTGCCGCTGCTCAAATGCCTATAACTTCGGGTATTTTACGAATTTCAAAAAATCCTTTTAAGCACGTATTCTTAAAAGGTTGATCATTCGAAAAATGAAATAAAAGAAAAATCGATTTTTAGACTGGACGGGCCCCTTAATAAAAGCAGCAGAATTTATAATATGTATACCTTCAAGGACGCTGTGAAAGCACCTACAAACAGGAAAGTCTAAAAAGGTAAGAAAATTGATGCTTGAAAGAAAAGGAAAATTTTTGGAAATTTAATTCAATATTGTTCTATTTGTGTTAATAATATCTTTTATAATATACATCCTATACAATTTTGTTAAAAATAATAAAAAGTAATTACTTATTTACGTCAGGGCGTTTTGTCACATAGATGGGGCGTTTTACCTGACGACGGTGTTACAAAACGCCCCACGTAAGGTTCAGGAAAATGATTATTTGCAGTTGTTTCCTGTTACATTTTCTTCACACTTTCGGCGTAGTTGCGAAGAGTAATGAACACTTAATGTGTCCCACAAAAAACTTAAAGAATTATTAAAAAATATTGATTTTACAGATCTTTCTTTAAAACTGGGTCGTATTGTATAGTTTTACCCTACCTATTCCAGGTTTCAATGAAAAAACCCCGTGGAGTTCCATGGAACCTCCAGTACAGCCGATTGAAACCCACCAGTTTTACAGCTGGAACCCCCACGCAGCAAAGGAGGCCCGTCAAATCATCCCCATTTCCCAATAAAACACGCTCATCGCCGCTGGACGATTCGATAACGGATAATCCCTGGTTACCCACTCCCCTTCCCTCCATTTTAATACATTCGCCGCGAGCACGGTAGTAAAACGAATTTCCCGACGGCGGAGATAAAATTCAGCAGCGATCGCTTCGATCGGGGATGATCCTCGCCGCCCGCGACGGTCACCTGCGCCCTCCGCGCGAGCCACCCCCTCGAAAGCCAAAAAACAGCCCCGGACATGTTGGTACCCCAGATCATCCGCGGCGAATTACTCTCCTCGCCGGCGCGTCGGCACCGTCCTGGCGGTTGTGCGTTCCCAACGTCACCCGTGGTGTACACACCGAGCCACCTGTGCCTCACTGACGCGCGCGCGCGCGCGTCGCGTTATAATCTCGTTGCTCGGGGCGACGTCGAATAAAGTACCCGCGGTGTGACGGTAACGCGAGGCACCAACTATTAACTCATTAGTCGAAGTTCTTCGTATTATCGCATTCTCTTTGAGGCCGGCTCGGCATTCTCGCATCGGAGGGCGGGCGGGGGGTGGCGCGGGCCGTGTACCAGCTAGGAGGAGGAGGAGGAGGAGGGTAAGGCACGACGATGGAAATAGGACGCGACGGTGACAGGGGGGTAGAGAAAGGGAGGGACAGAGAGGGAAGGAGGACGAAAGGGTACGCCAGGCAGAAACGAAGATGACGATGACGAGGGACAGGAACAGGAGGGGCGGGGAGGCGGAGGAGGATGGGCCCCGTGGAACGTTGGCAGAAACGGTGACGATGTCGCGGCGGGGGAGGGACGGGGGGGGGGTGGTTAGGTGGAACGTAGGTGGTGGTAAGGGTTCAGGCGAGAGAGCACGCACGGGATGATAGGGCAAGGAGAAGGACAGGTGGCAAGGGGATCGCGGGAAGGCAAGAGGCGGATGGTGTGGTGCTCGCAGAAAGGGTGGCTGGCAGCGACGCGTGGGAGGACGGCTGGGACGGGGGGAGGGGTGGGTGGTTGCACGCCCGGCATTGTTTCGAACAGCCCGTGTACACGTACATACATCTATTTGGCACATAGATAAAGCATCTTAGAGACCGCGTAGAAGGGAACTACGATGGGAGAGAGAGGCCCGAGGACGAGGCTGGAGGTTGAGGTGAACTGGAGAAGAAGCCTGGAGTGTACGGGCTCGCGGAGAGGGTCGGAGAGGGTTAGAGGGAGAAAGACAGAGGGAGAGCAGCGGCGGCGGCGGCACCACCAGCAGCCAGCCATCTTGCCACAAACTTGACTCGACCAATCAGCGTCGAGGCTGTGGTCACCGTTGTACCCTCGCCACCCTCCCTACCTCCCTCGTCACTCTGCTCTATGTTCTCTCTACGACTCCTCTGCCTCACCCTCCCTCCTCCCGCTGGCTGCCCCAACCCCGCGACCTTTCTCTCTTATGGTCCGTAGTAACCCGGCAGCAGCACCTGCCAGCCAACCCTTTAATTCTAATCAATTTACTCTTGCGCGAGCCTCAACCCCTCGTGTATCCTCCTGAGCACGACTGAACCTCAACCGCGCTCCCTCTCCAGCCAACCTAACCCCCCTCGTCCCGCGACCGGCTTCCATCCTCTCGTAGGGGCATCCCCCGCCCCCCCCCTCGATCTCCTTTCGAACGACCCCTACTACATCTGATAACGGAACTACGTTCGGCCGCACGGAACTCCTGCTAACCGGCTAAATAATTAGCGCGGGGAGATTAATTGCTGGGGGGTTAAGTCGCGAGGCTACGATAACGACCCCATTCTAGCCGTGGCATTGACCAGAGCGCAGGCAAGATCGAGATTAAGAATTGTTTGGATGGGAAACGGGGGCCTGGATTGGTGACGGCCTCGCGCCTCGGGGAATGCGATTCCAATGTTAATGCTTTATTTCCGGTGAGGATGGGTCCCGATTGTTTGGGATTCGATTTGCTGCAGGCTCCTCTTGCGCGGAATCGGGTGGCGCTGGATGCGCTGCCCCCTCCACCGGACGGGAAACTTGAAGGCGCGGTAATAAAAGTTGGAAAGGGCGCCGCTGGCGGCCAGGGGCCGTGAAAGAGGTGAAAAACAATTTGATCGGCCCTGATTCAAGAGCGGACGGTTAAAGTTTACGCTTCCTCCGGCCCAGAGGTCTTCGCAGGGGCTTACATAATTTACTTAATGGCTCGTAGACTAACGACGGAGCTGGCGTTTAAGCGTCCGCCGCGAGAACCAAACCCCTCCGGCACCGTTCAACCCCCAGCTACGGGCTGCCAGGTCTTCCACGCGAGGCGCCCTTGGACAAAAATTTATGCCCGCTACTTTGGCCTCCCGCCTTGGGATGAATTATCGCGAGCGCCAGACACAGATACTCTCGCTTTCGCTTCGCGAATTCCTCGCCCTTCGCCGCCCTTAAAAACAAACAAGGTGTACAGGTTAGGAAACTGAAAACGCAGATGATACTGTCTGGGAGATTTGGATTTTACGTGCAAAATTTTAGAAGTACAAATTGGCTGTGTTATAACTTTTTGATGATTGAGGGACCCAGTGGAAAACGTCACATGCCACCGATTTATGATTTTATTAGAAGGTGGTGGAATAATTGCACTACATTGCAGGAACGAATTAATGGTACAAAGAAACGAAAATTTATGAGTAGGATAAATCCGGGACTGTCGGTATACCTAATATAATATGGCTATTAAAACTAACACTGATATTATATATTTTATTAGAATAAACCTAATATGTTCAGAATTTTATGCTGATTCAGAATAACTACTTAGTCGATATTTGCTGAAAATCGAGTTGAAAACGGAAGTCATAACATCTGACAAATCGTAGGAGGTGCCGGGAGAAATGGGACGCGTCGTTCGGAGAAATAGTCCGCACATTTTTAAGAGAGATGACCCATCAGTGGCGGATTTAAGGAAAAAGGCGCAGGTGGCAAACGTTCTGAGGGGCCCATTTTCGGAGGAAAATGAAGAGGTAGTTTACTAAAAACGGGATAAGTGTAGTAGTACAGAAAGAAAGATATAGTTTTTGGTTGAAATAATATTTTTTCTGAAGATAGGGCCCTAAGGGGCCTTCTGGGCAGGGGCCCACTTTTTCGGGAAAATGAAGAGGTAGTTTACTGAAAACGGGCCAAGTGTAGTGGTACGAAAAAAATGTAGTGTTTGGATACATATACTTAATCATAATTGTTTTTGGTCATGGGGCCCTACCGGGGCCTTATGTGCAGGGGCCTAGGCGGCAACTGCTCATCAGCCGCCCTGTTAAATCCGCCACTGTGACCCATATAATTATTCACGCAAAAATGACAAAGAAGAAAGCATAATTATTTACAAACTAATACTACAAGCTAAACAATTAATAAAGAACACATCAAACAAAATGTAAACTACCCACTGGCGATTAGCAAAGCAAATGATTACAAAAGTGACCAAATAAAATAAATAAACAACAATAATAAAAAATAAAAAGAACAAAAAATAATCCCTGGCAAAATATAAATTTAACTGATAGAATAAAAGTTTAGAGAGTGAGTCATCCCTCATCCACAATTTGGAACCATTTATCCCAATCACAACTGTACCACCTTTCTGCAGGGAGAGGCGGTCCTCGCGTTACCTTTGAATGGAAAGGTTATTATGGCCATATACTTTCGTTGCTTTGTCCCTTAAACCTCTACTATGAAATGAAGCTATTGAGAAAGAATCAATGTTCTGACCAATAAAACTCTTGAATTTTTTCGGAGCTAACGCATACCTATTCTGACGTGTGTATTTCTACGTTGACAGCTTCGTTTGTCCTACACGCCAGAAGCTTGGCACCATCCCCACCACTTCTGGCTCGCTCTTGTTCTGCGAAGGCGAGAGCGAGAGATGGAACAAGAGCGAGTCAGAAAACGTTGAGAGAAGGAGCACCGAGGCAGGCAAACTGTGTGGTGGGAGAATACCCCTCACGAAACTCACCGGCCAAAATATCTGATACCGACCAAAGTCACCTTTTTATTCCGTACCTTATAAATAATTAAATTATACTTATTTTCAACTTTTTACAATTTTTCCTTAAACTTTAAACATTAATTCATCTTTTAGTATAAAAAAGTCTATGGTTTAAAGTTTTATTAGGTTAAAAATAAATATTAAAGCGAGAAACTGATCAGAAACTAGTTCCTTAACGGTACAGACTTCAAACGTGGTTGATTCCAGCGACAGCCCACTGTCTTATGGCTTTAGGGCTTCTCAAAGTGGTCCGTCTGAGGTAGCCCTTATCATCACTCTCTAACCTACTGTTCTTTAATATCATGTTCCATTATCAACACCGTCTCTTTATTATTATCTTTGCCCATAGAATGTGCTTGCAGATGTCCATCGAGTGCCCGGCACCCCTCGGCTTTTCCCCATATTGTTTCCCATTCCTCATTTCAAGATGGAAGAGGTTCGAAGATGTTACAGAGTGATTTTAGAATGCATAAAAATGCCCTTGTCGTCGAACGTTCGGTTCCGCCGGGGGCTTTGTATCGTAAAAATTACACGGCTCAGCTCCCTCCCCGCCGTTAATAATGATCCGCCATATTGTGTAGCGGTGTATCGGCGATGGGATCGCCTCAAATAAATCGCGGACGTCGTTCTGATTACAGATCGTCCGTGGGATTGGCAGAGAGTAAGCGTGGCTTAACGACAGATCCGATCTGCACGAGTGGAACAATCGATGCTTCTCCCTGATCTCTCTCCTCTTCGTTTTTATGCGGACGTATTTCGATGCCTGATCGAATACAGGGATTCCGGGCCGACGGGGAGAAATAGACGAGCCGGGGTCGATTTATTTATGTCGGTGATTGCCAGTCCGGGAGCTAAGGGCTTCTTTTGCATTAATACTCGAACGAGCCGGAGGGTGGTGGCTTTCGTGACTGTCGCGGCGGTCCAAAGCTGCGGCTGATTTCAAAAATCCAACTTCAAACGAAAGACTCAGACTTCGCCGGGGTCCACCGGAGGGAAGTTTCTTTGAGACAGAAATAAATTTGAAATACCTTATTGGAATCGCTCAAGAAGTTAATGGGGTTTGGGGCTTTCTGCTGGTAATTTCTGGTTTATTGGATATTTTCTGCACAGGTACCTACTCGTAAATCTAACGTGATTAACGTTGCAATTAACACTTCGGGCTCATGGTAAATTTGCCACCGCTCACTTTTCTTTCAAGCAGACACAGGAGCTTGATTTAACGGCCTCAGCTATTCACAAGAGAATATTTTGTCAAAGAGAGGAATACTACGCCCCTGGTGCACGCGTTCCCACGATTCATTCTAATGAGCGGCGCGTGCACGTGAAACGAGTTTATTGCCCTTTAAGAGTTTCTAAGCACCCCCGGAACCGGAAAAGGGTAGCTCGAGGCCTTAAGTTCTTAATGCAGTCACCTGTAGGTAAAAGTGTTTCAATTTTACTTTGACTCGGCGGAAGCTGTCGCGCGTTTTAAAAACTTTCCTCGCTGCAACTTTAACCGGGTCAAGTACGAAGGAATAACTCTCTGTTGCTATTCACTTGTGGACAGAAATAACTTAAACATCTGCTCGCCAAATAATACAATTATCTACCAACGAACCACTGAAAAATTTCTCACCCAACATCCAATACCGCAATCTCTAAAGAAACCTCACAATCAGCCCGAAACCACCCTCCTCGTCAAAGAGCTCGCCACTGTAAACGACGAAGCTCGCGAGCAGCCCCTAAGACACGCTTATCGCAGTGCCCTAGAGAAAGAAACCGGCCCGTCAGAGGCTCCGGCAAGGTTTCTCAGGTAGTCGGAGGCACTTCTTGCCGGGGCCAAAAGGAAATAAGCTCGCGAGAACGGAACAATGGCGAGAGCGGGCGTCGACAAAGCGACACGCTCTTAATTCGTACAAAACTACTTAATAAGGCAAATGAACGCGTGGTTCTTTTGACTGTTCGACGGCTGGGAGTGGCGAGGGTGGCTGGCTACGAAGGGCGAAGGGATGATGGCGCGGAGGGAGAGGGGCGCCGTGGACAGAGGGGGATGGACGACCTTTCTTTTCTCTCTTTCTCTCTCTCTCTCTTCTTTTTTTTACCCCTGTAGGAGAGGGCGAGCCTCGCCGACTGCCAGCGACACAACGATGACTACGACGACGACGATTGCGACGCTGGCGACGTCGACGACGACGACGAGTCGAGTGGTTTTCAAGCTAATAAAAAAATTACCGCCGCCGCATGAAACCCGACGACGTATAAAACGTCGGTGAGCGCGACGATTCAGCCCCTGCCGTTGCTCCGGCCACCCCCGCTTCAAAAAGGGGGAAGAAAAGCCAACGGGAGTCGTCACCCTTTTGTTTTCTTCTTCACCTGACAGGCTCCAGAGAGAGAGGGACGCAATTTACTCGCCGTTCGTACTCGACGCTGTTCGATCCTCTGAGCAACGGTGTCGATTTCGCTCTCTCGATCCTCATGCCAGACACTTTTAGATTGTGCCTGGTATTTTCAATATATCCGAATATTTTTTCCTCTTTTTCTTCTATGTTCGCTGAATCGGATCTGTCATTGGCGAGTTATGAAATTGCCGTTCCGTGGAGGGGAGTTTGAATGAAAATATTTTTTGCTTTGTAACTGTTTTATTTATTTTATTTCTTTGAATTTCTGTAGCATTTTGCGAGTCATAAGCCAGGGTTAAGAGTTTTGGGAGGGGTCGCGAATTTCTTATGTTTTCTTACAGGGGGATGAGAGGGAGGGAGGTACCATGAGTCTTGCGTAATATTTTTTTAAGCTAGTTTTCAATATGAAACCTTTAAAAAAATTTTAATAACAGAAAATTTTCAATGTAAAAAATATTATGTAAGGAAGGGAGGGAAGGCAGTTGAAATATAAAATCTTAGGAATTCTTATATTTGGGGAGGGAGGGGGTAAGAAATCGCCAAAATTACTCTTATGTGATTTAAGGGCGGCCCCTTCTCGTGTGAGAAGGTTTTTGTTTCTATGCTTTTTCTTTTTTTAGAGTTTGTTTCGTATTGAAACTGATAAGCTGCTCGAGGAGGGTAGCCTGTTTTCCTTGGGAGGGGTGTATTGAATCTCCAGGGGGAGTGACCAAGAAATTTCTAGCGAAGCTCGAAGAATTACAACGTTACAGAGTAGTATTAATTAATGAGGCAAACTCTTTAGGGAAGCAGGAATAGTTGGGGGAGTATGGGCTAACGGAAGTTCAATATTTGATGCTTTTTTCTCTCCATTGGTCCCTGCCTAACGTTGGCGAGTGTGCCAAGTTCTTGGTTTCACAGACAAATCGCTTTTCACGTGTCGCGAGCAACCCTCTAATATTATGTATTAATCAGCCTGAGAGGTGGAGTCTGCTTAAAATTTAACCACCAAGAAAATTGTTGTAATTTGCTTATCCTGGAAGGAACCTGCGCAATGTTGACGCTGAGCGATAGGATCACGATATTTATCCTCGATCACCATGATACTTCTGAATTTTCTATATCGTGCATGCACTTTCAGAAAATTTCCAAGCTCGCGACACTTTGCACTTCAGAAAGGAATTTGAACGCAAATATTTTACCCGTTCTTGAAGCATTTAAGAACTCGAATTTCTGAACAAGTGCACCGAATAAAATTGAAGAAAAAGCAGAGCAGAAACAGAAGAAATACAACATTACCATCCAAAAAGAACCTCTCACAGTTAAAAAGTAAACACGAGCGCGAACAAAATCTCAAAATAGTATGTACCGAATTACCAAAACTCCCTCGTCGATTGGACCTAAACGAGATTCCCCGTCCCGAAATAGCTCGAAATTCACCTAACGTTTATCAAAACAGCTCGCGCCCCTCTCGAGCCCGGGAGGGTGGGTGAAACGAGAATTTTGCTGTCGGATTAACCCTCTTGACCGAGCGCGAGAACAGAGCCGAAGAAAGGCAGCGAGGGGGAGGGATGGCGCGAGCCGACCACTGGAAATGGAAGCAAAACGAGCCAGATGAATTCTAAGCCCGAGATTCTCCATCCGTGGTTGCGTGCTCGCGCGCGCGCACCGGCTCGAAGTGCACCCCCGGTGCTAATTAAAATCAGACCACGTGTCTTTCCGAGCCATGGTCACGAAAAATAAACGGAAAAAGATCTTTTCAACGGTGCCCGTGGCCCACCTCCTCGCGCCTCTTCACTACCACCCTCTCACCTCCCCCCCCCCCCCCCCCCCGCGTTGCAACCCTCTGTCCCTCTTCCTCCGATCCAGCCACCATCTTCGACCCTCCCGTTTTTCCCCTCCGCCCTCGTATCCAGTGCACCCCATGCCGGCTTAATTATCGTCCAAGTGTTCTTTAAAGAGCGAATTACACGCTCGATGTTTACCGCAAGCTCGAAGCTTTTCATTCGTCCTTCTCCCTCTTCCGCGGCCCCTCGCTCCACGCGCTCGCCCTCTTCTTCCACCCTTGTCGATCGCTCGCGCCCTCCTCTTTCGCCGCTCGAAACACGGCGGAGGAATAACCGTGGTCCGCGCTTCTTTTACGCCTCGGAGGCTCCTTCTCGTTTGACGATTTTTAACTGGCCCCCAGGACTCGGGGGTGGATGCTGCAGACGCGCGGATCTTCAAGCAGCCTGTCCTTGCCGACCACTTTGACTTCTCGCGACGGTTCACCAGTGGAGTGGTTGTCAGACGGATGAACGTTTCCTTGGGTGGAATTGGAGAAGCGTAGAGAAAGGTGGCTTTTAAATTTTGCCTTATCTAATCATCCAAATCAGATATACCTAATAACAAAAAAATTCCTGTTATAGTTTTCGTTTCTGCAGATTGTGAGTCCAGATAAAATTCTAGCATGGTGCATCGTCCATCTTGGGAATTCAATATCTGCCTCTGTTTTGTATAAGGATATTTAATGTTCATGCACAAAATTCAAATTATATTAAAAAAAAATAATATAGCCCCATACCTACCTGAACAGCAATGCGAATTTTATTTATTTTTAAGCTTAATTTTGAATGTAATTAAAAACAAAAAATAGTACCATAATGCATAAGTATTTAGCAATATTAATTAAAATCATTATTATAGAAAATTAAAAATAGTTAGATAGAAATAATTATTTTGTAAGACACTTAGTACGCATAGCAGATGTCGAGAAATTTCTTAAGCTTCTGTCAAGCCACTTATGTCATTTACTAAGAAAATATTGACAGCATTTCTTATTTATATATTATAATAATACATTATTATAATAGTAAATAGATTTAAATTTAGTTTAAGATGGTTAAATTTGCAAGAAAATTAATATTTTTTTAAACAAGTCTAAGTTTATTTACTGGTACATGCAGTTTTAGGATGTCTGCTTACTGGGACCTCTGCATGTTTTCGTATTTTCATTAATAAATACGTCTATTATTATACATAAACTTTTTATTCAGTTTCCGATAGTATAATATTGTGTAATCTTCCACATTTCAACAACATTTTTTTATTTCATGATGGTTTTACAAATTAAATTAGGAGACAAACTTTGCCGCTATTCCTTAAGCCCCTTAAGCGTCCGGGTATTGGTACATTCACCTTATATAAAATTAAAATTTTTATTAAATATTGCAACGTGATATATAATTACAATTCCAGATCCATGGCCAAGAGACATGGACATCCAGCGGCTTCTGTGCTCCAAGCACAGTTCCCTCACTGGTCGGGGTTACGACTTCTCCTCTTTGAACGAAAGCTCCAGCGAGTCGGAGAACATCCAACCAGAGGGGAGGGCGCGAATTTCTCGAGGGCCTTATAAGCCACAGGGGCGCGGAACAATCGGCAGGTGAAAAACTCGGCGATGCCGTTCCGCGAGATTTCGCCTGAGCTCGTTTTTCTTCCCCTTTATCGGGAATTTCTTGCGGCGCCTCTCTCTCTCTCTCTCTCTCTCGCGCCACTTTGAGACACGCGATTTCCTCGCCCCGTTTTCCAAGCCGACGTCGATTAACGAGTCAGCCATTGAGACCCGGCCCCGCGTGTTCTTGCCCCCTTTCTTCCCCTTCTTTCTTCTGCCGCCCCGTCCTCCTCCGTCCCTTCCTTCCTTCGACTTTCTCCACCCTGTTTCGCGGCGGGCCAGCAACGCTCTCGCCGCGGAAAAACGCAGCGAAACGCGGTTAAAGTACACGCTAAGGGGAACAAATTTGAAGCTCATTACCGCTCCTCTTTCCAGATACGCCGAGGGGAAGCTGGATGCGAGTTTGAAATCTTTATGCGCGTGTTCGCTCGCCTTTTCCCACTCCCCATCTCCACTTCTCTCGTCTTCCTCTTCTCCAGGCTCCTTTTTTTATTCTCGCCGCCCGGCCGAGGGAAAGCAGTTTCCGCGATACCGACTGCACGATAAATTCCTCGTGAATTTATTATAATGCCTTTTAACCGGCCAGGATGCTTAGCCTGCTCCCGGTGAGCGCGGATTTACGATGCGTTACGCTCCCGGCAGCAGCGCTGAAGTTTCGCGTGACGAATGGGGGTGGAGATGAGATTATCGGAAGTATCGGATCTCCGCGGAGATTCGTGCGGGTTGCCTTCGTTTCAACGTTGAACGGGCTCTTTATAACGCGAATTCCTAGTCCCTCCGCGCTGTCTGTGCCACTAATTTATTCAAAACCGGGGCGCGGGAGGCGGGGGGGGGGGGGGGTGGGGGTTGAATTATTGTACAGCCTTGTTTCCCGGCTTTCCGTTGCGCTCCCGTTTCCGCGAACAAAACATCGCTAGACTGGATCGTTGATCGTTCCGCCCGTTTCTCTTTAGTCGCGGAAGAGGCTTTTGGCGCGTTTACACGGATCCATCAACAACCATCGGCGGCGGCTACCGGTTTCGACGACTTCCGTTGGCATATTTCCACCGCCCCCTCCGTCCTCCGGTTCCCGCCGCCCCCCACGATATCAACGCGGCAAAGGTAAAGAGAGAAAAGCCCCGGCAGAACGAAAAGCCTTCAATCCCTGGAAGCAACGAATTGTCGTCCTTCCTCCCACGCCCCGTCCCATCCACTTTTCACCCTCCGCCATTCGATTTTCCACTATTTTCCGATCGTCCGTTCCATCTACCCCTCGTCTCGTCCATTTCCATCAGTCTCCGCAGACGTTTATACTTTCGTGAACGGACCCGTGGGCTCCGAGGGGACGAGTTAAGGGGTGGAGGGGGGGGGGTGTGGGGTGGGAGGGGGTCCTGATCGAGGGACGAGGGAGGAAGAGGCGACACGCGGACGTACAGCCGGAGAAAAGGGAGAAGGATAAGGTGGGAGTACAGAGGCCGGAGGGTAAAGGGACGGCGGAAAGGACGAGAAAGGGGGTGGTAACGGCCACCATCGGGGGCGAAGCAACCCTCCAGAAGGATCCTTCTCTCTCTCTGATATATTGCCTCGCCCGCAACCCTCACGCGCCCTAAACCATCCCTTATAGCCGCCATCTTGAAGGACTCCCAGCCACCTCCCCCTCCCCCGGCTTCCGCCGTGCCCTTACCATCGCTCAAACCCCCTCCCCCACCCCCGGCCACCCCGCGCACAGCCGCCACCGAACCGCGGCCTGCACTCACCCGCCCGCCCACGATCGAAAATCCCGTTAGACTTATACGGGCTTAGCCCGTCCATTTTGACGAGGGGGCTGCGTGCCACCCCAGCGTACCAGCCACCCTCTTCGCCTTTGCCTCTCGCGGAATGCCGTGGGGTATTTCTTTCCCCCGCGACACACCGCCCGCCGTTTTCCAAATGCCGTCGGACGCGGCCGGGTCCATGTCCTTTCTCTCAGGCTTGGGAACTTGGCTTTTCTTTTCTTTCTTTTTTTTTTAGCCAAAGAGATTTAGGCAGCGCACGAAGGGTGGATAAGTACGTTTCGCTCGTTGACGTAATTACCTGTGCGTGGCTCGGAATGTGGAGGAACGTCCTGTCCCTGGAATTGGTCCCTGCGAATTCGAAGGAAGACTTGTTTTTAATTCATTTTGGGGTTGTTGTGGGGAAGGGGTGTAGTTTGTTGTAACGGGGAAAGTGTCCACTGTTTTGAGGATTTTTTGGGTGGGTGATGGGGGTTTGAAGGAAGGGGAACGGTTGACAGATAGGTAAGGTTGTGCTGTGCACGGTGTCCAAGCTGCACTTGATTTCTTTTTAAGTGGTTTTTTCAATACTAATCGATCTTAAGGAAATATCAGTATACTTTTTGTACCTTTTCTCTGTGGGGCGTATGTTTCATACGGGTGCAACCATTCTGTGACATGGAAAGGGAAATGAACCTTGTAGACTGAATACTCTCAAGTGTAACAACCCTTTCAGTATGAAAACTTAATTCTACACATACCTACACTGCCGTTCATTAGTATTAGGACACTTATTTTGTGTGGATTAATTGTGGAAAATGTTCGAAATTTTTTTAAGGACTCGAAGAAATTCTACTTTATGTGTTATTTAAAAAAAAATTTTAAAAAATTAAAAACGGCTTCAAAAAAATAAAATTGCACTAAAAAGTAAAAAATAATTTTTTCCCTTATTTAATCTACGACTCCCATATTTTTTAAGTCGGCGCCAGATTTACACAGTGCAAATGACGAGGCACCGACTTAAAAAATATGGAAGTCGTAGATTGAATAAGGGAAAAAATTATTTTTTACTTTTTAGTGCAATTTTTTTTTGGAGTCGGTTTTAATTTATTTTAAAATTTGTTTATTTATAACTTTTTTGTTTTATATATATTGACACAACATGCTGAAGAGATATGCGCGAACGTACATAAAATAATAATACTTAGGTGACAATAGTCTTTATTATTAACCAGCACTGGCAAAATATTGGGCCAATGTTGACGCAGTGCAGGATGAGACAACCGGGGTATCGTCCTCTTTCAAATAAAAAAAAGATCATCAAAATCGGTCCATATGCTGAGGAGTTATGCGGAGACAAACAAATAAATAAATTATTATTAACCATAAGTGGAAAAATATTGGGTCAATGTTGATGCAGTGTAGGATGGGACCACCGGGGTATCATCCCCTTTCAAAAAAAAAAAGATCATCAAAATCGGCCTATATGCTGAGGAGTTATGCGGGGAAAAATATAGAAACAAAATACAAACAGGTCGAATCTATAACCTCCTCGTTTTTGAAGTGGGTTACAAATTAAAAGCAGAGAAAAGTATTCAATCTGTACCAAACATCTCTTTGTCTGCAAATACAGCAGGGGTCCTAATAATTATTAAAGATAGTGTATGGATTATAACTACCCAGAGTTGGGCGTGACTCGAATAAATTTTTATTCGAATAAATATCGAACAAATTTTTGCGAGTACATTCTGCTTCGGATAATATTCGAATACAATTTACGGATACACTGAAGTTATTCGAGAATAACGAATAAAAATTTATTCAAATAAAAATTTATTCGAATAAATCGACGAATAAAACTGGACGCTAAACAGGCAATCTGCTAACATATTAATTAAGAAGCTATAGAAATTGTCGTCCTGGTTGTCGAATATGATTTGGTACTGAATTATGATAATCGTAATTAGGTTTAAGTTCTGATACCCTGGTATGTAACAACCAAACATAAACTGTCTGTCATCAATGGTCGGCCCGAAGGGCCTCTACCTCGAGAAACGTTCCCCTCACCGTCACGCCGCTTATTCGTCACATTTATTCGTCGCTGAGGTCTCTCGAATAACGAATAAATGTTTATTGGAATAAATCTGGCCAGAATAACGAATAAATTCTTATTCGAATAAATCTGGCTACAATAACGCTACACATTTATTCGTTATTCACGAACAATTTTTCGTCCAATAAAATTGTTATTCGTTATTCGAAATAAAATTTGCCCAACTCTGTAAGTGCCTTACTACTTTTCACCCAAAACTGACATACTTTCTCCACATACACGATCAAAAATCCAAACCCTTATCTAACGAAAACTACACGTCCACCATCAAACCAAAAGCATCACTATCCCCCAGCAAAGTCCATCCCAGCGTACATACACCCCTACGTCGGAACCCCGTCTCACGCGCAGAAAACCCCAAACAACGTGTGCCTAGGAGCATCGAAACCCTAGAGTGCCACGCCGCAGCGGTGATCCTCGAAAAATTTCGCGCAGTCAATCCAGAGGCTCCATTTCGATCGCGCGGGGGATGCACCCCTCTAGAATCAACCCTCCTGAGCCGTGAATTCACAGGCACTCGCACAAAACGAGTAGGTGTTTCCGGTTTATTCCCGGAATTCCGCGAGGGGTGACTGGCAGTAGCGCGGGGAAAGCCCTTATGGCCGGCCCAAAGGCAACACCAGAAGGGACGAAGTGCATTTTTCGGAGTCTTCGCGTGCCCTCGGGATTCGCCCCCCAGCCAACACACCCCCCCCCCCGCCGAAGCCATCGGGGTACTTCGCATTCTGCTACATCGTCGCGGGATTTGATTATGCAAAGCGGCGTCCCCCTTAGGCCGTTTGCACTCCTTCTTCCCGTTCCTTCGTGGATTCCGTTCTTTCCATCCTCCCCCGGACACGTAGGCGTCCCATCGTGCTTCCGGTGACTTTCGGCGTGACGTACTGCGCCCCGGGAAACCTCAACCGCGGATTTTCAGCGGGACGTTGGCCGTTTATGAAAATTGAAAGCTGAGGAGGCCGTGACTCTGTTTGGAAGATGCGGGGATTTTTTTCTGGGCTCCATTCGATGACGAAAGGGCGAGAGTATGGGGGCAAGGGGCACTGGACGCTGGGCGAGATTGCGCAGCGTTTTTATGCGGGAAGTGAGTGTTAAGGGTCCAATCTACTTTGACGGTCGAGTAAGAGGCCCATTTTTCATAATTTTTTTTTTAAATTAATTTTTGTTAAATGTTTATTATTCCTTGCTGTGTGGATTTGTATTTTTCACATTTCTAAAGTATAATTTCAATTTAAGTCGTATTGTTTGTGCCTCAGTGAGAACACAGGACATTTGTGGACGTCCTCCTCGACTTCAAAGTGGTCCTACAATGATAAAAATAGAATGATTATGTCCCAGAGGGGTGGATGCGTAAAGTGGACAAACATTGCGACTTAAATCCAAACATTTGTTATTATACTTTAGATATATGGAAAATAAAATTACATACAGCAAGGAATAATAAACATTTAACAAAGAAAAAAAATGCGTACATTAGTTGTCGAAAAGAAATCATGAGGCTTCTTTTCGACCGGCCAAAGTGGAATGGACACTTAAGTGCGATGCGAGAAAGATGGGCGTTTTATCGCGGAAATGTGATTTGGGTAATTGGTCCCTGATTCTGAAGTACACAGTGTGGAAGCTTGCCTTGTTTTTTAATTTCTGAATATCAGATTTCTTTGTTTCTAATCTTCTTCTTTTTAAGATACTAGTATTTTCCAAGATCGTTTCCTAGGGTGCTGTGTTCTACTTGTATCAAGTATTATTTCAGAGGTAAATAGAATTTACAAGTGGAAGCAATAAAGGGATCACGTGATTGTTCATATTGTTATACATGTGTCAGAGGCTACTTGTGTCATAATTGTGTATAGAATGAGATCGTCTCTTACCAACCGGGGTGAACATGATGACACAGAACAGATTTGAATTACCTGTCAACAGAACAAAATGTGTAATCAGATTACTAACTACTAATCTTTATATTAATATATGTAATTGCATATAAAGTGTTATACAAGTGTAAAGTCTTTTGAAGTTATATGTGTATATAAAATGGCCCTAGACGAGACACTGAAACGCAAGAATATGGAAATATGGATCTGCTTCGGAACATATATGGAGGATTTAGAAGCCAAGTAGTAAGACCCATAGCATTAAAACCGGAGATTTACACTGTTTGTCTTCTGAATAATTTTGCACAGTAATTCCGTGGTCAATATAAGTACCGCCATTTATTGCTTACATATGAAAGTAGTGACTTAATTGATTTATCAACTGAAAGTTTTAAAAATAAAGCTGTTTTCAAACTACGTAACTCATTTTAAATGGAAGTTGGACTTACTCTGATTGGCTTCTGAACCTTCCATATAATAGTGAATTATGTGGAATAATAAAGCGAAGAACTATGATTTCTAAAGTACAGAGTTCTTGTTAGAGTGCACACTGTGTGACGTGTTGCAATAATTCCCAAAATTGCCACACATTTTTCCCACTCGAAGGGTTCTACGCACTTGCAACAATATAGGACATGCTTTTACTTTCCCAAAACGAGCAAACACCTCATCAAACAAATTACTCTTCTGAGTACAACTTTAAACGCAGCAATAGCCTCGGCACATTAACGCGAATCGAAGCTGAGGGAGCAAAATCGATGGAAGCGAGTCCGCGTGTCCCAGCGAGCAAGGTTACATTTATGAATACAAACGGTTCCCTTTCACTTCCCTAACTTTCACCGCGAAATCCGAAGTAATAAGACGATAACCGTTCGCCACGAGCGCAGCAACACTTTATCGGGGCAAGTTTTCTTCGCTGGCATAAATCTCCTCCTGCTCCACCTGCCTACATCGAGACCTTAAACAATGCGTTGGCACGTCGTAATTGCGATCGACCATAACTTGAAACTTTCCGGGGGTAGCCTAACTCAAGTTCGACCTTAAGTGAAAGTACCCTTTCCCTTCGTTACGCACGAATTCGAGTGACAAATCTACTAAACCACATCAGCTTCAGACGCATTTAGTCAGCTCACATGGAAAGATTCCCAGTAGGGGTTCGGCACATTAAATAAATATTTGTACTGCTCAAAACGTTAGATAATGACAAAATTATATACATAGATTATTAGCTGCTGATTAATTACACATCGCGAGAAAATAGGATACAAAGATTACGTGTTATTAATTATTACTAATAATAGTCACAAAATTGGTTTTCTTTGTGCGATGAAAGAATATTAGTATTCCCTTTTTATTAGGGCCGAATCAAGACCTTTAAAGGCCCTAAGCATTGAAAAGGTTTTGAGGCCCTCTTATACAGGGTGATAACTGCAACGCAATGTCCGATTTTTTAGGAATTTCCGATAATTTGACTAAAAGTGTTTCTAACAAAAGTTAGATTTTAAAATTCAGAAAATTTCTATGGTGCCTCCCTTTCTCCGGATTCCCTAAGCACGTACTTAATTAGTGGTTAATTCAGCACTGCTTTTTATTATAACCTCGTACCACATATGTATAAAGAGAACACGTAATCTTTGTACCCTATTTTCTCGCGTTGTATAAACTAATACAAACTAATAGCAGCTAATAATTTATATATAATTTTGTCATTATCCGAGGTTTCAAACAATATCAGTATTTCAAAATTAAAGTGGTTTCAGCGCACTGGTTCGCTTTAACCCACTTTAATTTTGAATTATTTCATATATACGGTCGAAATTCTAATCAATTTATTTTAATATCAGTATTTACTCGAAATGGTGAACACCCATTGGAAATGTTTCCTTGTCAATAACGTCGACTAATTAACACAAAATATCCCAAAGTATTCAGTAATTCATCCCTCTAACGATGCTCCAGAAGCGGGTATCTCCAGGTTCAGGCCAGCTCCATCCAGGTACACGTTATCGAGCCCGGCGATAATCGCGTGCCACGAGGGGTACCGGCTCGTATCCCTCTTCCTCCTCCGTCTTTCAGCAACATAAAATCGATCGGATCCCTGGAAGGCAGCCGGTAAGCCTCTGGGCTTAGGTGGCTAGGTACATCGCCACGGATTTGAATACTGTCGATTCTCAATTGTTGCGGATCACGCGCGCCGCTGCCAAAAACTCCGCTCCGGCCGTGGAAACAGTAGCGTAGGGAGACGGAACCGTCGAAACGAAACGGCGAAAAATAGCGGCCCGCCGAAGTGGGGACAGGTAAGGGGGGGGGGGGGGGGGGAGGAGGGGTGAAAAGAAAAAAAAAAGATGTATATAATTTGGGTCCCCGGGATGGCAGCTGCGTGGGTCCCGATATGCAAAAAAGGGGTTGCCGCACGGAATTAGAATATCCTCGCGGTCTCATTTGAATTTCAATCTCGCTACGCGGACAGTTTTCCTCTCGCTGCCTTTGCCCCCGGGGGCCCTGTAGGTTACGTATCTGCCTACCTACGGATCCTCAGGTAACCATCGGCCGAAGGGGTTGGTCGGGGTGGGGGGGGGGGGGGGGGGAAGGGGGAAAGGAGAGCACGCGGTGCCCCCATTAAAAATACGCTGCGACTACCTGGCGAACGGGGGAAAAGAAGGAAGAAAAAAGAGAGAAGGGAAGGCCGGGGAAATCGTGAGCGCGGGCTCGCCTCATTAGAGCCGCGTCGAACGTTAAATCCGACGCGCGCGCGCCGGGGGTAGTTTTCTCCCTTCGCGCGTCATTGGACGCACAACGGACTACGAAAGGTGTCGCCGCGCCGCGCGCGCGGCAATAACGCGATTCTCTGCTCGGTGAATTAGGGAGAAGTGGCTTATCGCCGGCGTTCTGTCGATGGAAGACGATCGAACTACCCTTTAGCGCGAAACGGTGAACGGGGTTGCGGTGGGGGTTTGCAGGTGTGATCGAAGGTCGAGGCATCTTGATCGCGAGAGGAATTGGGGGAAGTGGATCTTTGTTTTGGAGAGTGGTTGTTATAGCTACTTCTTTGCTGGATTGAGGTGGGGAGGGGTAGATTTTTCAGAGAAATTTTTGATCGTTAATAGTGTTAAGGGAGTTGGATGGTAGCTAAAGGTATTTAGTTTTTAGGTAATTGAGAGATTAGGATCAATTTGTAGAATTCAGAGTAGAGATTTCTGCTCCCAGTAATTATGTCCTAGGAAAATAGCAATAGGGTAAAGTGCACTAATACTGGCACTGCACTAATTATTGGCACTCCTGATTAAAGGGCGAAATATTAAGCATTACGAGCTCAGAAAGTACACATTTAAAATTTCTTATCTTTCTTTCAGTACACACTTCAAATTTTAGTAGTTGAATTACACATCTTACATCTTGGAATATCACAAAAGAAGTCTTAAAGGTAGCGGTGGGTCAATGGGCTGAGTTTTAAGTGTTTTTTTTTTAATTTTGATAAGGAAAAATATATTTTGTCGCTTTATAATTAAATAAGGGTTTGAAATACTGAATGCAAATTATTTGTTCAATACACCATCCAATTTTCGGGTGCCAATGATTGTACTTTTAAGCATTCTTGTTTTTCATTGAATATTTTTTAAATAAAAGACTTAATAGGTACTCAAGATGTTTAATTTTAATGAGAAATCCATATTCATCAATAGTAACTGAAAATTAAGGCCATATAAAAGCTTCACAAAAAAATATAGAAATTCCAATTAGGATTTCCGCTTAGGGTGCCAATCATTCTACAGTTTACCCCACATATTGCTAAACATGCATTGTACTATAAGTAGTTTAGGACACTATTTTTGCCAATCGGTCACGCGAAAAGTTGAACGAAATTCGTGTAAAGTAAATAGTGTATCATTTGAATAGATGGCATTGTTTTAAACTATCAATTATTATTTAGCAGAAGATGGCGTATTATTCCTTTAAGAATTAGTAAACAAGTGACCATTCAAAGCGACAAACTTTATCGTAAAAAAATGTGTCGCAATAAATTAGTCCTCGTTATAAGTTTTGAAAAGTTGTATGTAAAAATTATTTTCTCTGTCTTATTTACACTTCTTACATGATTTTTAAGAAAATTATATATGCCTTTTCTTGGGTAATTATGTTTCAATTAATGTATACATAACCAAATTGTGTCGAGCAGTATATCAGTGTTCAAGAATACTCTGTATTCTTTATACTCTGACATCTTACGACATTCATAACAGCAAAGTGACAAGTCGTTTTAACTCCCGACCCATCCTAAGTATTAAATTACATGTGTTACTTATTATTAGCATTATTTCTTGAAGAAAATAAGGATTTTAATTCATACCAGGATCATGGTATAATATAATAGATTATTCTGAGAGAATTATATGTCAAAGTGGAGTCTATACCTATCAGACGTGCAGTCATCTGTCCAAGGCTTAGGGGGAGCCCTATTTAGGACGCTAGGAATAAGGTGATTCTTGGGATTTTTTTCTAAGAAACTGTTAAGTGGATCTTTTCCAAACTTTCAGGGTATTTTAGTTCACATTCAAGCAATAAAAATTAATTTTTACATTGCAAAGTGTTCGGTAGAAATGAAGATATATGAACACGTTTGTGAAATAAAAAGACCAAGGATTTTCTTATTTCTAGTATAATTACATTGTCGATGAACCTAACAAACGAAAAAAAAAGTTAAAAGTTGGCAAATTGGTGGGACTTCAAAGAAAAAATTACGATTCTGCCCCGAGATATTTTGTACTATTTAAGGAAAAAGAGTTGTTCAATTCAATTTATTTATCACTGTCTTAGGTTCATCGACAATGTAATTATACTAGAAATAAGAAAATCCTTGGTTTTTGTATTTCAGGGAAGAAATGTGGCCACCATTACAATCGCCAATTTGCAACTCCGGCGTAGGAGTCCTAACGAACGTGTTCATATATCTTCATTTCTACCGAACACTTTGTAACGTAGAAAATTAATTTTTATTGCTTGAATGTGAACTAAAATACCCCGAAAGTTTGGAAAAGATCCGCTTAACAGTTTCTTAGAAAAAAATTCCCAAGAATCACCTTATTCCTAGCGTCCTAAATAGGGCTCCCCCTTAATCATAGCCCTATAAGAGTGATGAAAGCTAAATTTGCCATTAGTATCTTCAAGAACATCGTTTCACACACAATTAAAGTATACCCCAAAAAATACTTCCACTAATTCTCCACCCCCTCCCTCTTAGCCCAGACCCTGAAACTGTATTCGCGTCAACCACCAAGGAGCACGAAAAGAAAGCTAACTAACGAAGATCCTCCAGCGTCTAACCGAGCAGACAATCGCGCCCTCATTTTCGATACATCGGGCGACGTCAAAAGCCCACCCCGCGTCATTGGATACGCAGGGAGCAAGGTACGCGGCATCATCGTTGCACTCTGTTATTCCGTATCGCGCGGTGTGCACGCGCAAACACGCGGAGATAGACGGTCGAACATCGTCTAGCGAGGAGCGACGTAGCAGGGATGGAGAGGGCGATGGCTGAGGGTAGTGGAATGGGAGGGAGCAGCGAAGGATAAGATGGGAAGCCATAGCCCGCGGCCTTTCCTTCTGTATGGAAACCGCCTCTATACGCTTTTCCGTGGGCGTACAGTCCGCGCGAAATCGACGTCCACCCCCTCGGCGGAGTCACCCTCCGCGGCCCCGTGTTTCACGAAAACCGATGGCTTCGGGGACGCAGGGACAGCCCTGTGCCCCCGAATGCCACCCCGTCAGCCCTTATTTTCGCCGATGGAACCCTGCGACTTCGATTGGCCCCGGTGACGGGCGGGGGAGAGGAGGGGGGGGGGGGGGGTGGCGCTCGGGCGACGGTGTAAATACATGTACACACGCGTGGCTGAGGAGAAATAAGGCCGAGGGTGGAGAGGGGTGAGGGCTGGAGGTGGCGAGGGGGACAGACTTTTATCGTGGCTCTGCACACCTCGGTCTCTCGCGACGAGAGAAATATAACTGGGCGTTCAAGGATTCTTTACGTTCGTGCGGGAATTCCTGTACGATGCCGGTATCGTGGCTGAGTTTTACTACTTCGGTACGCCGGTGCATGCTCGATAAGTGTTAAACTGCAGGTTTCTCAGTTTCTTTCGAGGAGGCGGATTCCCGCGATGCCTGGCAGTGTTCGCAGGGCGAACGTTCGGAGCTTCTGGACCACGGTAATAACACGTGGAACGGCGATGTTGCCGCCGATATTGATCTGACAATTTCAGGCGGAATGTGCTTGATTTTCCAGGATGGTAGATGCATTGTAACTGCTGGGAAGACTGTGTCCTGAGCAGGAGCTCATACACTCGGGAAAGGGATAAGTGTATATTCTGTGTCGATAAAACGAAGGAGGTTTAATTTGTCGAAATCTGGCGGACGCTTAGGGCTACTTCATCCCTTTACCATTAGGTGATGGTATAAGTTCGAGCTGTGATATATTTATATATTTCATGATACGTTTTCAAACACACATTTTATGAGAAATTGAAATAGTAGCAGTAATGTATTCCAACATGCTCTACTAATTATGTAAAATAAGAAAAAGTAATTTTTTTCCAATGTGGATTACAGTCCGTTTCTGCTCTCAATGCCTCATATAATAATAATATTATATTTATATTTTACAGTATTGTATAATATTATTTACGTTTTTTCTTTGAATTTGAAGGTATGTTTGAAATATTTCTCGACACGGCCTAATATATTTCCTTGTACCCAATCAATACTACCTATATGATTAGAATATCGTAATAATGTCGTCAACCAACGCCTAAAATTCAGTGATGCCATTCACACCCTACCGCGTCACAGGAAACCCGAAGATTGAATAAACAATATCCAGGCTATCGACAGTCCCATCTTCCCACGCTCAAACCCGAAATCCAATAACCCAAATACCTCGAGACCCGCGATGCCGTCCAAACAGCTCGACGTTCCGATTGTCAGAAACAAATCTAATTGCACCCCTCCAATCGCGCGCAGCACCCACCCGATCCTGCTACCCCCTCGAACTCTCCCCGATGAAATCTCCGCGGTGGCCTCTTCGGCCCCAAAAATTCCCCCGCGAAATTCGCCAAACGGATTCTTGGCGGTAACTGTACGACGTCACTAACGCCGAGTCCGTCAAGTAACTCGCTCGTGAGCGGCCCCCCAGCCCCCCCCCCCCGCCCGCCCCCCCTGCCACCCTCTACCCCCGGCCGCGGGGCTCGTGTGTGGACTGCGAGTTTACCGTCGACGACGGGGACGAAGACGGCGAAGAACCCGTCGACGGGGAAACTTTAGACCAGACAGCCCCGGATGCGCTGGTTCACGAGCGCGGTCCCTGCCACGTCGTTGCCGCGGCTGCACGCCTGGAAAGTTTTGCACGCCTCCCTCCCCCTCTGTACCGCCCGTTGCACCCCTCCGTTGCGCTCTCTTAGCCCCGGGGATTTTGGTTAGAATATTGAATCTCGCAAGAGTGGAGGCGCTGTAACGAGCACACCGCCGACCCGGCGTACGTCGACGTTACCCTCGACGGTGCCGCTCAAACCCGGGACACGCCGCTTGCGAACCAAATAATCTGCTCCCAGGAAGACACCAGGTGAGGGAGGGGGAAACGGGGGTCAGGGCTCCTTCGAGTGCCTCGTGCCCTGGCATCGCCTGGACGGAGTTCTCTGAGGATCCACCGTGAAGAGACACCGGTGTCGGCGGTGTAGTATGAATTTCTGATGCAGAGAGGGGGGTTGGAGCGTTATTTTTTAGATGGAGGAGGGCTTGATTGAAGATTGTCGGGGAGTGAGGAGTATTGGCGTTGGAAGTTGTGCTGGTGAAACGGTGGAAGATTGTGGACTCTGAAAGAAAAGGGTTGTTTCTGGACACTTCCTCCAGTAGCCGTTTTTTAGGGTACGGGGGGGGGGGAGTGTTAGGTGTGTTCTGTTGTGGGAGGAGTTGCATAGTTTGGAATTGGTTTTAATAGTTACGGTTGTAATTGCTTTGGCTTATATTCTGTTTTTGAAGGGGGTCTATTTTCTCCCTGGGATCACCATTCCGGGGTTAAATTTACTGAAACTTTTACAGACATCTACCCCTTTTTCCTAACAAGGAGAGGTTTTTACGTGTCCGCCTTCGATTGCTTTGGATTTCGAATATGTGTTAGAGGACCGAGAAATAAGAAATACGTGTTTTTTATTTTGGTCCGTTTGCATATTTATGGGGGGAAACCACTCATTAAAGTTCATAAGAAGAGATACAATAGTTTCTATAGTTAATTTAAAAAATGTTAGAACATTGTGTTGAATAAAACTTGATACCTATAAAAAGTGACCCAAGAAAACGCTTCCTTTTGATCCCACGATTGTGGAACTGAATTTTATGCCAAACGATAACTTATGATGAGACATCAATCACACGAAATTTTCAAGTTGAGAGGTGACAATTAGTTTCTGAGATATGGGAGGTCAAAGAAGTGAAAATTCGTTAACGCGACTTTTATGTCAGTTCGATAATTTAAACAATTATTCCCAGGGGGTTTGCTGAATGCTAACAACGAATTTGAACTTAGATTTTCAAAATTCACAACAAAAATCAAAATCAAGAAATATAAATGTCTGTGTAGTGTGTGTTTTTTTAATATGTCACCCACAATATTGAATCGGCCATTGTGAATGTTGAAAATCTAAGTTCAAATTCGTTGTTAGCAGTCAGCAAAACTCCTGGAAATACTTGTTTAAATTTTGGGACTGACATAAAAGTCCGTACATCGAATGTTCACTTCTTTGACCTCCCATATCTCAGAAACTAATTGTCACCTCTCAACTTGAAAATTTCGTCTGATTGATGTCTCATCATAAGGTATCGTTTGGCATAAAATTCAGTTCCAAAATCGTGGTACCAAAAAGAGGCGAAAAAAGTACTCATTTTGGGTCACTCTTTCCTTTGCCTTATAACTTGCTGTACGGATGATGTTCTTGACAGTCACTTTGAACTCTTCTTATGAACTTTGAGGGGTGGTTCCACCCCCTAAATATGCAAGCAGGCCAAAGTAAAAATACACATAGAGCATACACTAAAAATACCCTTACCCGTTTACAAAATAAATAATAATACAGGCTTCCTTCTGCACTTTTTATTAGACATGAATCCCAGGGACCATGACTTGTGCGGCCGGGTTTGGAATTGCTTTGGATTTCGCTTAAGACAAAGTGGGGTTAGCGCGACGAGTAGCTTAGCCCGAAGTTGGGTCAACGTCGTGCGAGTTGACGAATAAAAATTCCCTGGTTTCAGGGGTAGCATGATGCCGGGGGAAAAAAGGAGCTGAAGTATGTATGCACATATGTACGTCGACGCCATTGTACAAGCATGGTCGGAATATTCTACTGCGGTTTTATGCCTCGTCGACGCAAGTGGATGCGAAACGTACTTTCCACTCTCGCGGTATAAAATCGATTACTTTATACGATACGCGAAACCGTGAAAATACATGCAACCGTTTCTGTATAATATTTTTACGATTTCCGCCTTAAAATATGCCTTAAGGGCTGAGTGAATGCTAAGCAACTTGCAAGTGTAACACCAGTTCCATTGACAGTACGACGTCCATAAAAATTATTTAGATTAAGTAGCTATTACGAACACTGAATACAATTTTACTTTGATCTTTGCCCACGTGGACAATTTTGACCCTATTATTTCACGTTTCCCAACATTATCTCACGCAATTGTCCTTTCGAGGAAAAAGTACTCTTGGTTCAATTCCGCTGCCAAAGAAAATTATATTCAATAAAGAAAAATAATGCAATATCACTTTCTCAAGAATACCACGCCTCGTCGGAGTTATTATACGCTTCTTCCACTGAGAACTCCCTCCCATCCCTAACAACTAAGAAACGAACTATATATTATTAATGCTTCCCGAACCACAACCCCAAAATCACCCGCAAATCTAAAATCAAATTCCCCGGAAATACGCCATTTAATTCCACCGTTCCCTGGGCCACATATATCTTGTCGTCTCGCGAGCTCCAATATCGCCGATAATCCCGCGGCGCTCTCAGCGTTCCCCGAAAAATGAATTCCCACGGATTCATCCCCGTATTTGTTTGCCATCTAACTCGCCCGGAATCCCCGAAGAAACGCGATATCGACTGAACGAGCGCCAGCTCGGTAGCGCGGCTCTTCGTCGCCATAAATAATTCACGCCTTAATCGGGCCCGCGATATATTTCATCCCGGCTCCTCGCCGCGGCACCCCTTCCAATAATTCTCGCCTTTGCCGCGCGTAATTCTTGCCCCGGTATCCGAGGACGAAACGAATTTATTTTTAATTGCCGGACGCGTGACCGTCCGAGGGAGCACGGCCTCTGCGGATGAGGTCGCTGGGCCCAGTGATGTACGAGGGTCAGGCCATGTTTCCGCCTGTTTTGACCACCGAGGGGGGGTTGGGGATGGGCAGCACGCCCAGGGTCAGCGGATCACCGGTCCGGGGCATCCTGGGTCGTGGCCCGAGAGTTTCCAGCGGGGCCCTTCGTAGCACGCGCCCATCCCGTTCGGCTGACCAGAGGGTAGGTCCCCTGGTCGCGCCGCACAACGGCCAGCAAAGTCCAAATTAACGGAGTGTCCACTCGTCGTCCAGGTAGATGGACAGAGGACATCGTTGACGGGCGGACGCATGAAATATGGGTCGCGGTCGAAGGTACGTTTCAACGATCCTGTAGGCCTGGCTACATCGGCATTGTCGAGTGGCAGCGCGATGTCCCCGTCACCTGCGCCCTGTCTTCTGCGAAACTGGATCCAGGGATGCGAGCGGCCCACCACGATCGGGGCCACCGGTTACTGATCGCTGTCTCTTCAATGCTGCCCTCTTTTCGGGGGCTCTTCTGACCTGTTTTTTGGGTCATCTTTTATTCGCGGCATGTTCGATGTGGAATTTGGAGATCAGCTCGTTTGATTTCTGGCTGGGTTTCGGTGATTTTGAAACAGTTACGGTAATAATATTGGGAATATCGAGTTGGTGCGTATGAAGTTGCTGTGAGGGTTAATTTGTTTATGGTTTGAATGCAATAACAATTGATAACATAAATCGGAGGAACTTAAAAGAATGAAGTAAATAAAATAGTTAAAAAGCAGAAAATATTTTCATTCAAACTTCATGTGCAGCTACCTAATATTTATTGCATCACTCTCAAATCTAAGTAGCACGCAAATTTTTTGATAGGAATATGATTGATAAAATGATTTGTATTCAACTTGTTTTGTGAATTATCAGTTTTGCAATAAATATTTTATGGTAATATTCTCCTCATACTAGTAATAAGAGAGGTATAAGTGATGACATGTTTAATGTTCGAGTAATGCAATAAATATTTCCGATACTGTAGTTAGTAACAGTTGGTTTGATTTCTTCGAAGGTTAGCCACTTTGTCTGGCGTCGACGTGTTTTCGCGCCGAGGATTTTGCACCCTATGCGAATTGAAAGTATTCTTCGCTTGGAAAAGTCTGACCCACTTGCAGAGGCATTTTTCAAAACCGTGAGCCACTTAATGATTCTTTTTTTCTTATTGTTCTCTTGGTCGGTGGATTAATGCGGAGTGAATGGCTGAATTTCGGGTGATTGTGTTTAATTAGATAAAGCTCATCGAAGTGTATTCTTTTGCAATTGACACAGCGTTATTTCGTGTTCAATTACTACTTTCTCTGACAAGGGAACACCGCGAACCCGGACTCATCGATTGGAACGCAACTTTGTGGGTTTTGAGAGTGACTCAAAACAAGAACAACGGTGTGTTTAATTTGGGGCCTATCGCCCTTTAAGGGGGTAAAAACTAACCTCAATTTCAAATTGGCACTTCCACTTTTTCGCGTATAACTCTCAAAGTACAACGGACAGAAAAAAATGTTTCAAACAAAAGTTTAATGGTGCAATAAGCGTTGCAAACTTGAGTTAACAAAATTTTGAAAAAAAATTTTTTTCGTCCAGGTATTTTTTTTTCAAACTTTTTAAAAATTTTTGTTATCGCAAGTTTGTAACACTTATTGCACCATTAAACTTTTGTTTGGAACATGTTTTTCTGTCTGTTGTATTATCAGAGTTATACGCGAAAAAGTGGAAGTGCTAATTTGACTGAGGTTAGTTTTTACACCGTAAAACACACCGTTGTTCTTGTTTTGAGTCACTCTATAAACCCACAAAGTTGCGTTCCAATCGGTGAGTCCGGGTTCGCGGTGTTCCCTTGTGAGGTTCACAGATAGAGCAACGGATGCTTTAACGTAGCCTGTACTCCCGTGAAAGCTGCGAATGCGAGGCATGTGCAGAATCGGAGCAGCAAAATCGAATTAAACGGCGGATCCAGTTTAACAAAGGCAGGATGTAATCTGACGGCAAGTACGCACGGTACTTTACAGAATTGTAATGGAACTCTGGGACAAATAAATGTGGGTGCCCTTATTGAAACGAAGGGCATCGTTCTTCTTTTCTTTGAGCCTCGGTTTCATGATGGCGAATCATCGCGAACAGGCATTTTTGAAGAAATGCGAGTCTTTTTTTCTTAAATAAGATAGGTATGTTTATATACTATTTCGCGTGGGAAATTTAAAATTAATTCAATACTATTATTTATGTTAATTCCTAAATTGTAATTCTCTTCCAATTTCAAAGACCTGCTTCGATCATAAAAGTACTTATTCATCTTTTCTCAGAACATAGGAATTATAAATTAGGTAAATTGAAACGGTATTTGTGTTATCAAACTCGTGATAAAAGTAGATAAAGGTAGGTAATTTTAGGTGTCCATTTTTACTATCCAGACTATTTTGAATCGCCTGCTCGAACGCCAGTAGAATCAGTCATATGCCAATTATTTCAGAGCTGTAATTGGGCACGAGCCGGAAACGGAAACTTGAATCTTCGATGTTTTTAACTTTGATTCTGCTTAATTTAGAAACTGAATTATGATGATAATTTGGAAATTCTGAAAATAAGGATTATGTCTACCGTAACGTATACTTCGAGGTGCGCGAATGTCACCATTTTATAACTGTATATTCACTTTTATATAATCCCACGAATGGCAAAAATTTGTTTTTACTTCGGTGTTTTTATGAATCGAAGAATGTTTCTCAAGGACAAGGAGAATAGCAAATACCTAATAGCTAGAGATAAAAGACTTATTCAATATATTCGATAAGATCGCTTTTTCTTTCACCTTTTTTCCTGACACCACGTAAATAGGGGAGAGTAGGGTAAAGCGGAACGGGTGGGTAAAACGGAACATCAATGTTTCTCTTAGATGAGAGCTGCGAATGAGTTGGTATCACGTGACTTGGGACCGAAAGGTCTTCATAGCATTTTGTGACAGCATAGACCCGTGCATACGTTACTTTGTGATTAACAGTGTTGAAAACATTTCCGGTATCGAAGTTTCGATATTGCGATGTAGTTGCGACCACTTTTCTTCACTTGGATTTAGAAGTTTATAACGGCAAGAACGCCGTTGGATTCTATAGTCCTTACGCTAAATTTTGACGGTTTAACCAGTTCTTTAGCTCACGCTGAAGTGTCAATATTAAATGGTTACTAAATAATCGCATGTGGGGCAAAACGGAGCACCTATTTAAACCACTTCCACCAATCAAATTGTCTTGAAACTTCGCAGGCGTGCGTAATTATGACGACAATACAAAGTTATGAAAAAAAAAACGGGAGGGGTGAAAAAATTTCCCAGTCATCAATAAATATAACCCACAACTACAAATCCAAACCACCTGAAATCACCCTGTAGCCACAAATCAAATCAATTCAATCGATATGAAATCAGCTTATAACCACAAATCAAAACTTAGACACTATAAAGTAAATAATAAAAATAATATAATAAAATTTTTTTTTAAGTTAAACAATTTTATTTAAAATGCACTAAAAAATAAAAAATTCTCCATGCATATGTTGATACTCATTATTCATGTAAAAATCCATGTGTATTTGATTATTTTCAGCTATTTTTATGTTATCTGGTAAAATATATTTTCTTATGTGTATAATAAATATTTTTGTTATATTTGTAATGTAATAGTCATACCTAAAACACATATTTATAATTTTTACATAAATGAATACCATTTAAATCATAAAAATAAAGATTTTGTACTTTTACATAGTCTTCCAGTGAGTGTTCCGTTTTACCTTACCACTTGAGCGAGGCGAAGATTTCAATACCTCCGGTAAATCTCATTTACCTGTTTTGCCAAATATTTTTCTTAACAAATTCTTTGATTTTCTTATGTTTAAGGTCCACTTAAGACTCCTGTTGAAGTCTCGTGTCTTTTTTTCCTTCCGATTTTATGTTATCACTCCCCAAAGTTAAGCGTTCCATTTTGCCCTACTCTCCCCTACTCTCTTTCAGGCACTCTCATGCAATTCTACGCGACAGTAAATATTAATCAATGAGCAAATGGGCATTCTGTGTTTCAAAGATATCTGATCACAGAAGAAATAACAAAGACTTCCATCCTAAATATTCTTCAACCCCTCGGCATTCCGAAAGAATCGGAAACCACAGAACGGGGAAAGGCATCCTTTGTCTCTCCCTGCTCCACAATCCCCATTTCAACCATCCTTCCATCGATACGTATCGAACAGATAACCTTTTGCCGTTGTTCTAAGCAATATTAAAAAACCCTTCAAACTCCAGGCACAATACCTATTACCTCAAAAAGAATCATAAAAGTCCCTCAATATTTACAAATTCAAGTTAAAAAAAACTGCTTGCAATTTTCAGTTCGCCTTCTTTCCACCAACACATTCCAGAATTTAAATGTATTCTACAGGTACTCAGCTAAATTTCTAACTGATATTAACCATAACTACTTAAAGAGAGTTGGAGAAAGAAAAAAGGAGGTTAATGTAACCCGGACTGAAGTAATTCAAGCGCTTTGTAAAACGAAACCAAGCCCAGATTTTATTCTTTAAATACATTTTTAAAATCACCCAATGAATTTTATTGAATTTGTATGAAAAATATTTTTATCCTCTCAACTCGGCTCCCCCAAGATTAAATCCTGAGTGCCCCACAGACCTCAGCTACCATTTCACCTCACCATCTTTATCAACCACACGTTCGTCCAAACTACGTTAGATTAAACTCCATAAAATTCAACAATCTCTAACAATCCACAGAACCATCCAAACACGGAATAAGTGAAAAAGCCAAGCATTCACGCGCCGCGCCACGGTCGGGCCTCAAACGAAGCGGCATCGAGGGGGCTGGCCGAGGCGATACGATGGATCCTCCAGTAATTACAAACGCGGGCTATCGATCTTCCCCACGGGCGGAAGAAGTAACGGTCTAACGATAATGCAACAACCTCCGCGGAGTTTCGCGTGCATATACGAGACAGCGCGCGCTACATACGTTGTATAGAGGATGTAAATATATGCGCGCGTACATCCAGCGCGGGCTATATCGACGGCGAAATAAGGGATCGCCGTGGGAGGGTGGCTACATGAGGGATGCTTCGTGAAGCCATAGACGTTCGACTGCTCTCCATCCATCCTCCGGTATCCCCCCCCCCCACCCCACCCCACCTCGTCCTCTTCGGCCCGCCACCCCTCGATATTAAAAATTTCAATATCCTAGCCCCAGGGGTGGAAAACACATAATGTATTCAGGTGACGTCCCGGCCATTCTATCGGCGAGAAAAACGTACAGTTTTTCGAGGAATCGAATCCATCCCCCCCCCATACCCCCGGTTACCACCCCTCCCTCCCCCATCAACGTTCCCAGTTTTCTCTCCCCTCGACGGGCATCGCCACCACCCACGTTTTCGTCCAACCCAGCCACCCCCTTCGCTTTCGCCTCACCCCTCTCTCTCTCTCTCTCTCTCTCTTTCTCTCTCTGCCTCTGCCACCACGACCTATCCCCCCTCTTCACCCCCCCCCCCACCCCCTTGGGTTTACGTGCCACCCTCGAGGACGACGATGACGACGGAAGCTTCTTTGTTTCTTTCTGTCCTGTGGAGCCACGTGGAGCGTTTTTATTCGTTCCTCGATTCGTGGCCTCGCGAGAACGGGAATTGATAAGTTCGAGGAACCTCGGGGTCGTTGTAGTCACGGGCGAATATTAACCCCTTGATGACACATGGGGGTGTGTGCTTGTGTCATTGACGGGGGATATGGATAATTGGACTGTTGTGTGGGAGTATTATTATGCTTGTTACGGTGTAAGTGAGGGGATAATGGAGTGGACGGGTGATTTGGTATGTTGGAAAGTTGGGGTTGTTAGTTTGAAACAGTTTCAGTTCTGTTTTAGATGTAGCTGGTGCTGGAGGGGCGTTCAGGAATGATTTGCATGGTTCTAATCTACTAAGATTGTACTAGTTAATAGTTTAGCTGGATATTTATTTTAATATAACTATTAATATAACTGTTATATAATATAGCTTAATATAGCTATTTATTTATTTTAGGTTATGCCACAGAGGTGGGGATACTGCAGCGAGCAAAAGATCCCACTTTTGATCCACTTTACTTCTATTACTTTTTAACATCAACTCAAAACTGCAGCAAGTGTCCAATATACATATACTGATACAGAATTAAAAGCTGTATAAAACCCAGTTAAAGTTGAATTTATTTAACTAACAAACAAAAAACGCGATAACACAACATTAAACAAAACAACTAAACAAACACTTTTAAAACCCACAAAAAGTGACCACTTCTGAAAAGTAATAAAAAATGTAATATTTTGTGGGGGCATCTTTTGCTTTTAGGACGGTCCAAAAAACCAAAAGTGATAACTCGTTTGTCGGCCCCGAAAATGACCTGTCCCGTTCAATGCCATATAAAACTCTTGTTTGTTAGTGGAATAAATTCAACGTTAACTGTATTTTATACAGCTTTAAATTCTCCATTAGAATATGTATATAAAACGCATACTACAGTTCCAAGTTGATGCTAAAGAATAACAAAAATAAAACATATCGAAAAGTGGCAACTTTTTTGTCCGCTACTGTATAATCTTCGGTTCACCGTTTAAAATTTTAAATTGTGTTTTAACCACCACCGTACGCATGTTTCGTGTACACTATACATTTCGTTCCTTTAGGTTCACCCTTCCGCATGAAATGTCAGGGATAATGCCACGAGGTGTTTCAGATAAGATAAATATCAGGAATAGAGTTCCATCTGCAAAATCACAATACCCTAAATAAAATGATGATACATACGTATGTATTTCTCACAAACATGGCTGATGAATAAAGCTTGCACTCTTCCAACCAGTAGCCAAACGAGAATGTACATCCCCAGTTTCACTCCGCAATTCTTAGCCCGTCCTTTCGGATCCAGTGGTACAGAGGGTGATAAGCTGGTCTTAATGAAATTAGCAGGATCGTCAGACAGGTTCAATAAAATCGCCAACGTGAATTGCTATTACTTCCAGTCGGTGCTCCGTTTATCAAGAGGGAAATTGCTGAGGTCCATTATTGCCAGCTGCTGCTGGGCACGAGGAATGAAATCAGCCCGATTCCCCGCGTCGTTCTAACCTGTATCTTTCATTCATCTCAAACTAACCCACCTCTAATCACCCAACAACCACAATCAGTCCCCAGAATCAGTGACCGCTGCTCATCCCACCCAAACCAAAAACCCCAAACTTTAATTTCCATCCTGTCGCCCACCACTAATTAGGGATGGGATCTAGTTCAATATGTACTTCTGAATCCGAGTCAATTCCAATACAAAAGTTTCACTTCGTGGGATTCGAATACTACTCATAAGAACCCACTTCCAATATACTTGATCCCATCACTACCAATAATCCCTCAAAAAAAAAAAAAACACGTGACGTTCAGAACCCCGTTGTTCCTCGGCGCGCGCGTGCGGCTTCGCCCCGAACGTCGCCCCGCCGATCGCAAGAGGAATTCGATGATCGCGAGCTTCACCGAGGAGCTTCCTGCCGATGGAATGGCGTTCGTTGGGGGTGGATACGATTTCCCTGTCGTTCCAGTTGCGCGCCCCGTATCCGGCGAAGAGGAATGGGACGCCGAGAAATTGGTAGAAAGTGAGTCCTCGGAATCAACCCCCGGCTCGGGGCCGCCGGGGGACGCGCACGAGAGGGCGTAGGGGTGGATAGTCGAATGGTTCACGGACCACGATCCTAAACAACTTAACGATAAAATTTATAGTTCCACGGCACGCCTACCCTTAGCCCTCTCGGGGGCTTTCGTTCCGAGGGGGCGGGAGGGTGGTGGTCTCAGGAAGGAAACGAGGGAAGGAGAGCGAGCCGAGGGGGGTGGCGAGCGCGACGAGGAGAGGGTCGGTTAGGTGGAAGAGACCTCAGCCGTACATAGGAGGTCTCTTGTACAGGACTTTTACCCTGCAGAGTTGCGTCGTAATTTATGGATGCCGTTCCCTTATCCGCAGGATACGAACTCCACTCTCCCCACACGTTTGCTGTCCTTCTATCGATCCTATATACCGCGAGCTGAAACGGGTGTCCGCGAAGTATCGGCGCCGTCCGACGGCGCGGCCGCCTCGCGCGCGGGCCGCGCGTAATTCGAGGCTCGTCTACTTTCGACGCGAGGCAGGGCGGCGCGGGGTTCGAGGCTCGCGGAAAGCGAAAGTTAATTGAGGAGCGGAAGTGAGACGGCGGCATTTGTAATTCAGATTTTTCACCTCGCTTTCTCCTTCGCCCGGAGCATGCGGCTCATTCCGCCCTCCCCGCCGCACTCTCCTACTTTTTCTTTGCTGAATTTATGGGGAGAGTTTCATCGGCGCGGGAACCGCTTATCCAAGAACTTCTCGCGGATTCGGGCCGCGTGGAGGGGGCGCGTCTTTCCGCGGTGAAAGTAGCCCAGTGTTTCTCGCTCGAAGAATGCAACCGCGCTGTCTCCTCGCATTTCCCTGCTTTTCCTCCGGGGCGCGATCGGGTCTCGCATTCCCCGCATCCCCACTCGAGCCGACGCTCCCGATACGCCGGGAAGTTATCGCGGAGTCTCTCCCCCGTTCCGCGGGCCACCCGTTACATGTCGAAACACACCCTGTACAGAAATGCTTGGTTTGCTGCGGCGCGCTGGCGCTCCTCGCTACGTGTTTGCATGTGCGCGCGTGTGTGTTAGTTAGTCCACCCTCGAGGGAACGGTGGTGTGGGGGAGAGGATGAGGGATGTAGACCGTCGGCGGACGAGGGGAGGGGGCCGGCGGAGCCCCAGATAGAGAGAGGAGGAGAGGCCGAGGGAGACACAGCTGAGGACCCCGGCTGGTCGGACGAGGACGGGGCGGGCCGCGGGGGGTTGGAGCGAGGAGGACGGACGTGCACGCAGAGACAAACATAGGGTGGTCGTGTGCGCGAGCGAGAGGGCAGGAATACGTGGAGGCCCGTCTTATATTGATTTCTGTCCACGCCACCCCCGCCGGGTCTCCACAACCCCTGCGAGCCACCCTACGCCCGAGCAGGAGGCAGCGCCAGCATCAGGTGTGGGGGGGTCGAAGGAGGAACGGAGCGCGATAAACAGGGAACGGAAGGGAAGAAACAGAATGGTGCGCGGGATGATAGAGAGAGAAAGAGAGAGAGAGAGAGAGGGAGTGACGGGTTGGGGGGAGCGACGGGGGTGGTTGGAAGAGCCGCTCGCCGCACTTTCTACGGGAGAGGCCCTCGGGGGTGGCACTCTGTCACATTCAACTCCCCCCGACCACCGTCGCCAGCACGCCACCCCCTCAACCCTCCGTCTCTCCTTCTCGCTCCTTCTCTCCGTTACTCTCGTCCACCTCCCCCCCCCCCCCCAATTCAAATAACAGGCACCGCTGCTTTGGAGCGTAGATGGTGGTGGCGATGGTGGCGGTGGTGCCGATGGTAACGGTGGTACGAGGCTGGTAGATCGGAGGGCGGGCTGACAGAGGGTGAGTTTCGTCCGGCCGAAGCACACCTCGATCGATTGGGCTTGTCCAAGGGTGGAAGAGGTATCCCGTCTCCCCCCCCCCCCGCCCCTGCTGCCCGCTCGCTCAGCCTCACCTTCGCCATCCACCCCAACCCCCCCCTGGCCCGGCCTCCGTCATCCTCCCTCCACCACCACCCTCCCCGTCCCCCTTCGCCTGGCGAACCCCGAGAGTGAGCATCACGCGTACATGTGTACGTGCCTTTACGCGCACGTACGTGTATGGCGAGGGGTTACCATGGCAACCCACCCTCACCACGGGGGTGAAACGCCATTGGCCGGCGCAGGGTCTCGACCGATCGTGGCCCACCCCTGTCTCTGTCTTTGTATCGGCGTCTACGTATGCCGCGAGACCGTTTCCACGCCAGGGTGAACGAGCTCCCTTTCCCTAGCCAGTGTCCATTCTCCTCCACCCCCCTCCCCCCCCGCCCCCTCCCCGCTGCCCCTATGACTCTCAGACGGGACCCCCCTTCAAGGGGTTGTCGACACCCGTGTGCGTTTCATAATCGCTGCCACCAATTCTCGCGCCGATCGCATGACCTTCCGTTGGAGCAGCGATCGCGGGGAAGCCCGATAATCCTACCCTGACGGTTTACTCTCGGCTGACGCCTTGTTGCACTCTACTTTCCTGCGCCCTCCCTACGTGCAGCGCAGACACGACTTACAGGTGGGTTGTTTATCACGGCCGACGCGTCGCGAAAGAATAATTACTTCTACGGCGCGAGAGCCTGGGATTTCAGGGTTGCAACGTGCTCCTCGGGCGGATGTTCCCGTAGAGTCTGCTCGGAGTGGAGACTGGGCAGGGGTTGGGCGGGTGGAAAAATCGGAGCGATCGCGTTTAGTGTCTTTGTTGGCCGCGGAGTTGTTAAGGTGGTGCGGGGTGGATGCCTTTGATGAGTTTAAGAGATTCGCGGGCATGCGAAATTGTTCGGTAACGAACAACGCGGTGAGCGGAAAGTAAGAGCCGCGGTGTAAAGCAATAATCGCGTCCGTTAACTCCAGAAAGATGTCGAAGGTCGGGGGGGGGGGGGGGTACTTTTCGAACCATGATTTCGTTTGCTCGCGCCAGTTTCCCCGTTTTTGCCCGAGTAAATGGGGAAACTTTGTAAAGTTTGCAACATCGGTTAAGTTTCTCCGCGGCGGAAATACCAGAAGCTCTTCACTGATAGTCCCGTGCAAAAAGGAGACACGGATCGTTTATGTTACCATTAAACTTGAAACAGAAATGACGATTCCACACTATTCCTTAAAAAATTACCATAACACATTGATAACTAGCCTTACAAATTCTAATCCTATAATTTCAACAATATCATTAAAATCACACTTGGTTCCTAGTATCTCCAAGGCAAGCCTGGCGCAAACTTAAAACTCTAATTTAATCACTATTTTTTCCCGTTACCATAACAAATATCAACCCTTACCAAAACATCCCCTTCCAAAAATCAACATGAATCTCTGCACACGCCTCATTTTCGTTTCCCAAATCACACGTTCATCCCCTTGACCAAATCAACCCCCAGGAAATCCAGCTAACCGAGGAAACAGGAGCAGGATCGCGCGCGTGGCGCCCCAGCGGCAATAAAATTCCAGGATGAATGAAATTAACGAGTGGCTGGGCCGATATCGAAAGCGTCTCGTAGAAAATGAAACGATCAGCTGATGAGACGGGGTCGTGAACGGGGGGGGGGGGCGAAGGAGACGCGAGAAACTTCTCTGTGCAGTCGGCGAAGAGTGGCGCGGGGGCGCGAGAAAAGACGCGGCTGATGCTTCGAGCTGCATAGAAGAGTCTGGAGGGAAAGGGTGGCGGACGGGGGGCGGTACAGGTGGCAGCGGGATAGTAGAGTACGAGACAAAGAGGGCGCAACCCTTTCAGAGTCGTACGCGCGACGGAGACGCGCGGATTAGACGGTGGATGACTCGCCGCGCCACTCCCCCTCCGCCCTTGCCGCGGGAGGGGGTCGGTGGCACGGGCGGAAGTCGTAAAATAATTTAACCCACTTTAAGAAGAAAATTAACAGAATGGTGAAAGTCTTTAAGATTCCCCGCAACTCGGTTGCCCCGTTCCACGTTCCGGTTCGCGCGGCTGTTCTCACCCTCTCTTTCAACCCTCCCCTTCTCCCTCCAAAACCCTACCCCATCGCCCCGCCGTTCCAGCTTTTCTTCCTCTTTCTTCTTCCGTCTGCCAAGCGGCCGCGACGTTTTCTCTCCATTCTTCCTCCCTCACCCTCTTATTCATTGAGCAGCCACCCCCACCAGCGCGGCGACGACTTTCTTCATTGACTCTTTCTTTCTACTACGCGGCAGCGTACTACGCTGCCTCTCCCTCGTCGCCGTCTTATTTCGTCCCGCGGGCGGAAGGAACGCCGCCTCTGTTTTTTTCTCTAATTATGAATGAAAACGGCCGGTGAGGCGAGAGGAGAGAGAGAGAGAGAGAGAGAGAGAGAGAGAGAGAGAGAGAGAGAGAGAGAGAGAGATCCCTTTCCTCCGGCTGCCGACAAGCGCCCGCCCCTCCCCCGCGCGACCCGCGGCGCGGCACTTTAAGTTCTCCTCGAGTAACTTTTTCCGCGCGACTTTTTCTTTGGAACACTTTCTCGGGCTCGCGCGCCTCGCGAGCAAGGAGCCTTCAGCGGCGCTGGCCTGGTTAGGAGACGGTAAATTGTATTGTTTGCGCCATCACCGCCGCCCGTCTTTCTTTCTCGACTCAGCTGGATTGACTTGCCGTTGCGCAACCGGGGAGTTTGTTCCTCTCTGTTTGCCGCGCTTCTGGTTATTCGTTTGTGAATCGCGCTCGGTGACTTGCAGGCCAGAGATGTTTGGGGGAATGGCGAGTGGGAAAGTTAGATAGAAAGAAGTTAACACTCATCCGTCCAGCGTGTCAATTTGACACAGTTTTCCTCGGTAGGGTGGATGCACCATTTGTGGCCACTTTAAGGTATTGCACCAGTTTTGACCACTTCTTAAAAAATATAATATTTTTCCGTGTAAGCAATAAATGTAACCTTATATTTCTAACGGTATACTAAACAAAATAGTTATAATGTGAAATTATCCACATAATAATGATCTGCAAGCAATTTGAAATTAAGATAATTATGCACATGGCCAAAAACAGTGCAATGGCCACAAACGGTACATTTACTCTGATAAGTTATACTGTTCTGTTATTTGAGGCTATCAGCGTAGTAGTGGCGTAACCCACAATTTTCTGTGAATTGACATTTCAGCCTAAACCACTTCTTATACTGCAAAATTAGTGTCCTCAGCAACCCTATAAAAACATACACAAAATGGCAGCACAAAAACGTGTTTTTGCACTCAGCATTTTGTAGATTTACGTCGCAAAATACTGGCCTGTGCAGCATTGGTCTGGTTAAAAAAGTAGAAATTTTAAGCAACGACTCTAAAACGTCAATAATTTCATTAGCCGTTATCTCAAAACAAAAGTTTTGGGGTTACGCCACTATTGCGCTGATTGTTCTGCACATCGTTTTATTTTATGCGAAAGATGTGAAAAATCTAAAATGTAAATGTTAACTTATCAATTTGAATAAAAATATGTCGATTAATAACTGCTTACCTTGTCATTTCATCGATTTTTTACAACTGTTTGTCAATTTGACACCGAGGGACCGATTCGGTTCGTGAAATGAGGAACGTATGGGGGTTAATTTTGGAGGTATGCTCCTTTTTAGGGTTAATGAATGTTAAAATGCTGCTAGGTTAATGATCCATAATTTAGCTGTTATAGTGCCATTTTTAATATTTATTTAGTCACAACCAACTCAATTACCATACTTCAAATTAACATTATATATTAAATAAAGAACTGATATGTAACCATGTACAAACTAACAAAATAAACTGCCTTTTTAACAAATTCTTCCTTGCCAATCAATTATTATTTCATAAAAAGTGTAACGCTTCTTAACAACCTTGGGGAAAAACTCTAGGAAAGTCTAGTAACTATTAAAAGCTGAATTTATTATATTTGGTATTTTCATCTAAATTTCGTCGTTTCTCATTTAATTGTCACCAGTAATATAGAATCACTGCAGGATCAAATTTCTTCGAACCTACGAATCGTTTTGGATGCAGAATTTTGAACAGAAATTTTACAGAAACAGTAAAACAATTATAAGAATAAAATAACAAATCCAAACGCTGCTCAAAATGAGCGTTAAAATACCATAAAAACGACTCGGTGCAATTAAATTGGATTCCTTTCAATTCCAAAACAAATCAAAATTTTCCTGCCTCCAATCCTCCACCGAACCCAAAGCGTTTAATAAAGGCCAGACTGCGAGTCCCTAATAAACACTTATCAGGAAACAATGGAGCGATTACATTCGTCGTTAATTGTGCCCGAAACCTTCAATCGAACCACGCGTTTCCTCGGTCCCTTATCGTTGCCACGCGTGACTTTTGTTGCGCGCCAGCTGACCTACTTCCATTTTTTTTCTTGTTTAACTCTAATTATGAATGAAAACTTCGGCAAGTGTCGCGCACGGGGGCAAACTCTTCGCAGCCTCCTCTTCTTTCATCGGAGTCGCGACGACTCGGCTAGTAGTACTTTTAGTTCCCCGGCCTAACCTTCCCAACCCCCCTCCCCAGCCCCCGTTCCTCAGAAAACTCGCTTTCCGCCGGGAAAACCGCATTATCGTAAAGTTTGACGTCCCCTGTCGCGGCGGGAGCGTGCCGTTTTGCCGGTGACAGTTCGTTTTCATTTTATTTCGCAGGATAAATCGGCGCGGGCTTAAAACAGGGGCACGCTATACACCAGCACCGGTTGTACCGCGTTCATCCATTGTCATCACCGTGGCAGACTTCTGTTATTCTTATCGCATCAAGGATACTTGCTAAGAGTTTCATCGGATTGTCTGTCACGGGGCTGACACTGAAATATGATTCAGTGGGGCACGCTTGTCTTTTCTTTAAGGTGATAAAACGCGCGGGTGGGCCCCTTGTGTATCTCCGATGCGTGGGATTCTAAAACGCGGGGGCTGTTTAATTTTTATTCGTATAGTTTCGCGATACGAAGTTTAGGGATTCGCGAAAATAGTCTTGTAGTAACTTTAAATATTAAAAAGAATGTGTAAATTATTCAACGAGAAACACACAGCTGGCTGCAAAATTTGAAACAGCGCTGTGTCGTCAGCACACTGGGCACAAAAAATACTGTTGTGTGTTTTGGAAAAGTTCCTTGGCAAACTTGAATTGGGGAACGCTGGTATAGATGATAGGACTGTAGGAACCTCCTTTTACGTACAATTACTGTATTTTCAAAGAAGCAACAGCTGTGGTGGCGAAATTAAATTGAAGGGTAAGGGAAAACAGGGAATGTCCATTTTTAGTGTTTCTGTGATGTATGACGTATTTTCTTGGTGGCCACTGGAGCCATAGAACTGTCACAGGCGGTTAAAAAATAGAAATGTCCACATAAGACAACGTTAAAGATTTGGTATTCTGATTAAAAACAGAGAATGTCCACCCTCCACTGGAACAAAACAAGGAATGTCCCCATTCTTCCTACTTCCACTATGTACTTCTGATTAGCGTAAGCGTGCACTACATCAGAAGCCCTCGGACGTCACTGTGTACACATCCTTGTGTTGATAATAATAGAAGTGGACATTTATTTTGTTACAGTATTGTGCAGTTGAAAGATATTAATACAATGTAAAACAATTATCTTTTTGCACAGTTCTTTCCTGATGACTACTTACAATTAGAGTACAAATTGTTCATGTTATGAACAATAAGTACAGTTATTTAATAATGAATTTTCATTGTACCTTGTTTCTTTACTGATGGACTAAAGTATTACAAATTAATTTTCCCAATAAAGCTGTTTCGTGACGTTCCTTATTTCCCCCCTCACCTTTCAATCGATCAGTACTACTTATGTTCAAACCACATCCTACCATGTCCCATACCACCCCCAATATTCCCTATAGTGAACACAATACTGAAGAAGTCGCAAATAGATCAACAAAAAGTATCCATACACATTCAGAGTAACTTTCTCCCATTTCACCCGCTCCATCTACTTAACCTCCCGCCTCCCTACAATCCAACGACTCCACTGCCCAACAATTTCGTCAAAAGCAACCCATGTCCATCAATTAGAATCACAAAAGTCAATGAATCCTTCCCGAAAGCAGACTTCCACCACACAGTATGTAATCATACGGACCTCTTCAATCCCGTGGCGCACAATGGCGGGAATTAATCACATCGTTCTTCCCGCTGGCGGAGAATACGGGAATCCTGTTCCTTTTCACAGTGCATCATCGGGTCCAAAGAGCATCGGTTACGAGGCGATTCTTCCGCGAAGGCAGGTCGGTGCACGGACGCGAATCAAACGCGAACTCATAAGCCGCTTATTAAAAGCGAGTGCATCGCTCCGGCTTCCGCGTCGCTCACAGCCATTAATATGCTTTACGGGGGACGCGATGCACGCGCCGCGGAGCCCCGTTTAATTATGGAACGGCCATCATTCTCGCGGGGCCTTCAAGACCGGCCGAGAATCGCCGGGGCGTCGTTCCCTATTATACGGCTGAAGGTGAACCGCACCTAAGGGGGTTTGTCTCCCTCTGTGCACCCTCTAACGAACGCCCCGGCGACCGGATGTTGACTCGTCCCGGAAGCACGTGCGTGTTCGCCAGCCAGACACGCGCAGATTACCTCGCCGGGCCCGGCAGACGTTTATCTATCCGCCTGTCGCGATTCGAATCGCTGCATTAATTCGATCTTGCTGCTCGTAGACGGGGAACGTTGCCTTACGTCGACGAGTGCATCGATGACTGACGGGGAGCCGATTGTACGTCGGCGGATGCACGCTGATCGGGTTAGGTCGATGGCTGCGTGAAATCAAGATGGCTAATTGCAGGGACTCGAGCTGGCAATGACGAGCCGAGTCGAGGGGTTGTTGTTGGTTGCGGTGGAGCGCGGAGATGTGCTGGAAGACTTGTGATTCTTCTAAAAAAGTTGCAAAGGCTGATTGACATGGAGGAAGAAAATATTTTATTGGTGCAAAAGTTCGATGGATTTATTGGACCAAAGGCTTTATCAGAAGTAAAAATATATTGCAGTAAAGTATTTTCTTTCAAGGGTTATTCCGGTTAGACGGATTGAAAAAATCGATTTTTTCAAAAATATTTTTTTAAAGTACATATCCGCAAGAATGTACAGTTAAATTTTCCATGGAAAAATTCCGATTATTTTAGTTTCTAAAAAGGCATTTTGTAGAGAGCGCACAGGCTCGGTCTCGATAGATGAAAACTTTGAACGCGTTGTTCTCTAAATGTCATTTTTTCACATCGTGAAGATAAAATCTCAAAATCTATCAAACAGATTGCTTTATAAATTTGACTGCTTATTCTGCACACCTATGACTCTCACAGGGACTACAACCAGGAATTTTCATTGCGTGTAACCTACTTTTAAAATCGAAAATAGCAAAAGGAGAAAGCCGAAAAACATTGTTCTTGCATTTTGCCCACCATTTCGCTAATTTTGAAGATAAATTACTATTTATTTTGGGTTCAGATAAGTCCAACAGCTGAAATCGCCTGCACGAGCGAGGCATGAATTTTTAAACATGTCATCACGATCGCTTTCAAAAGCATTTTAAAAGCAATAATGTTATTACTTTTATATTTTTTATTTACTGTAGAAATGTAGTTAAATAAATAGAAAACAAGTTTTATTCTATTACTATAATTATTTTCGTCGCAATAAATTCCTGAAAATCACCGAATTTATCGGCGCACTAAGCGATATGACCCCTTAAATATTGGGTACCTGTCTCTAACATTTTGCCACTTTTCTAGTAAAAGTACAAGTAGGTGTAGTAAAAAAAGGAGTTTTTTCCGCAACATCACGGGGTTAGGTTGCAAAACAGCAGGTATGCTGAATCTCGCCCATTCGTCACTTAATTATTCATGTAATTTTGTGATGAATAAAGACGAATTATTATTGTTATTATCAATTAACAGTGAGCGAATGAACTTTTGCACCGACTTAATAAATGCACTAAAAGTAGATTCCCAACCTGTGGGTCGCGAAGTGTTTTCTTCGGGGTCGCCACGGTTATTTTTAGTTGGCGATTTTTAGCACTTAGGGTAAACCAACCAGTAATTGACCGCATAACAAGTAAATGACCATTAGGCAAATAAATGTCAAATATAAATATAAAAATATTATATGTTTATAAATCGAGTGAAGTTGCACGTTTAATATCCCATATTTTTAGTTACGTGTATTAAGCAAACATTAATAAGTACAATTCTTATTAAAAGTATGCGGTCATTTACTGGACTTCTACACGTTTTGCATTTTATGATCTTTTTTTAAAAATTACGATAAGAATAAGTAATTATTTTTATAGAAATTTCAAGAAAAATAAATTTAAATGCAATTTCAACAGTTGTTTTGTTGTTATATATAAATATATTCAAGTATTAATCTCAAAGGTCCATAAATTCAACAATTCGGCCATTCACTGGATGGTATACCCTATTCATTTTAATATCGTCACATTTCCATATTCTATTAATTATGTAACACTGATTTTTCATAAATGAAGTGAAGAAAATATAATAAACCTTTAATATTTTTTTAAACTTTCACCGCGGCGGCACCTTGATTCAAGCCAGTTTACGCGTCAATAGCTTATCGTTAGCCTGTGCTGTCAGTCGATTTTCTATATCGCTATTATCGTTTTTTTCATACAAAGACAATTTTTTTGGGTAATTATTATTTATTTATATCTTTGTTTACCTTACCTTATAGATACGAGGGTCGCAGGTTATTTGAATATTATATAGGGAGATCGCGATACAAAAAAGGTTGTGAAACACTGCATTTAATTATTAATTTATGATGCTTTCGAAACTGCATTAATATATTCATGAATACCTAAGAATTTTCTGTGAATTTTTCTAAGTGATTCGTTATAAGAAATCGTTAAATGAATTGTAATAAAGAAATTGTGAGAGCTTAGGAAATCTTATCTAACAAGATTGACTATTTTGTTTCTGGCGAGTTTTATGGGTACTGTAGCATTCCAAAGTGTTCTGCGTTTCGATAGACCAGCTTCTCCGTATAGAAACGTTAATCAATGAGGTTCTTCGCGTCCGTAACAAGCAACATCGCCAATACAACCGTGGTTAAAGGCGTGAGGGGAACAATCGGTGTCGGGACGCCGGATGAACGATTTATCCGCGTCGACGTCGCTCGCGACCAGTCATAATTGCTTTCCCGCGTTTAAGTGGCACCTCATCGACTAATTAGCGGAGTTATCGGTGCCGCTGTAACGGAACGGGACCGATGTTCGCGACGAGCGAACCGAGCCTCCGCTGTTATTACAGGCGGGAATAGCGGCGCGTCTAGCTGAAATCAACGTACACAAAGCGAGGGGAGTGGTTGAATATTTTACGAGCACATCCTGCAGAAGGGGAGAGACTCGGTGTCGAAATCGTGCAAGTTGAAACGGCAACTGGAAGCTCCGTATATATCCCACCTCGATGTAATCCACCTCTTCGAATGAATCAGACTACTCCTTCACTCGTAATTGCCGAAAAATAGAAATTCAAAATCTTGAGGAGAGGTAAGGGTTGCTGAAGGCAGGTATTTCGAGCACGTCGAATTTTATGAATTGTTAAATTGTGGCTACTTTTGTGCCAAAGCTAGCAAAAGCCAGACGACGATTATAAGTTTATAATTCGATGTATAATTTTATTATTTTTCATTACATGACCCACTGACAATCGCTCGGAACTGCGCGGTGTTGTTATTGGATTCCAAGTAATCGTCTTCCAATTGTAGAGTCAGCTGGGGTGAATAAGTTCTCTCTGTAAATTACGCGTAACCTTGTAACATCTTCGCAGGGTGCACGGTTTCCTGCTTGCTCAGAGGCTACTGGATGGGCTGATAATCGATCGCGATAAATCTGCAGGGCATTCCGTGCCCATCAAACACGCAATTTCCGATTTCTTCTCGAATCCGCGCCAAGTGGCAGACGGGGGGAGGGGGCGGACGAGAATTAAACGGAGGTGATTCTCGTTTATCGACGATCGTCAGAAGGGTCGGATAACGTCGTTAGCCGTTCTCGGCGCCTTGCTTCCGTTTCCAGATCTATACGGCTAATTAAATCCATTGGTGGACGGTTTGACGAATCTCGATCGGGAACACGCGTCGACGGCCATCGATCGACGGAATCCTCTCGCGCTGGGCGTCGGTTGCGGTAACTCGCCACCATTCTTCGTTTCCGTAATTCTCACGGCTACATCGGGGCAAAGAGACTCGGTCTCCCCGTGACTGATTACACTTGACCGTAATTTATCCCAGGCCGAATGAATTCTTCTTGTTACCCCTGTTTGGCGAGTTACAGGGAGAAAGTAAGATCTCAAAGAGGGGGTTTCTGAATAATGAGTTTGAAGCCAGGGGGATGATGAGAATAAATAAATTCTTGCATATTAAACCATAAAAATGGTGCATCACTATTATCATAAAACTTTCAACGCTCCCTAATAGGCTTTCTAATAGAAAAGCACTAAGAAAATCTATAATAATATTACTCTGAGATCAGTAATTTCGGTTTCCAATGAGTTTGCCGCTTATACCAGTAATAATAATAAACAATAATACCTAATAATTTAGCCTAAAAAATTCAATTTTGACTCTTGCATTCCTATTACTGTTTCACAACCCACTACCATTGCCACGCACGGAGAGCTTAGTCCAATGTATCCATCACTGACCCCACCCAGTGCTCCTCCAACATCAAAACCAAAAGTCCACTCGCCAGCCATCCTCACGGTCGATTAATTTCCCTGCAACGCAACCTGTAACCGGCAACTCCGGTCCAGTCAACCCTCGCCGCTGTCCGAGACACCGTTGAGCGGCGGGAATGTAAATGAAAGGTGACAGCCAGCGGCACGAGGCCAGGGAACAGGCCCCGCGCCCATCGCGGAACCTGTATTCCACGGGAAACCATCGTGGATTCACCTGCAAGCCCGATGGAGACCTGCTCCTCGCCCCCGAACGGCCGTCACTCTTCAACGTCGACGCTGGATGCGTGGGGGGCGCGCGTTTAATCAGATTACACCGCGCCGGTGGAGGGGGGTAGTTTTTCAGCGGAAAACTCTCCGCGACACAGCGGAAGGGCGGGAGGGGGGGGGTGGAGGTAGCTGGCAAGGGGAACCAGAGAGCCGGTTTTCAATTTTCGATGATTCCACCGAATTCGGTAACAGTGTTAGGGGAGTAGAGTGCTGGCATCGTGCATCCACCAGCCACCCCCTCCCCCCGGCGCCCCCCCCCCCCTGTGCTTGTGGTGGCTCTTCATGGAGCTGTATATAGTGTGGCTGGCTGGTTCGACGGGGGTTTAAGACAGCGTGTGTGGGAGTGGGCGTGGCCATTGGGTGGCCGCTGGCCAATCAGCTGCCTGGGCTCGCTGGCCACCCCCGACCCACGTGGTCCACATCCCCTAACATACATATTGATCTCGTGGTCCTTGCCGACCGCCGCACCGTCCCCTCGCTCTCCGCCGCCCTTACTCCGGGCACCGTCCTCTCTCCCTCCGTCGTTGCCGGTCCTCTCTTTCTCACCATCGCTCGCCTCCTGTCTCTTGTACCCGAGTCACCCTTGTCCTCGGCCTCCGTCTCCCTTTCGGAGCGACGTCCTCACCCCCGCCGCCCTTATAAAGAGATAGGGAAGCTCGGGTCTGACCAGGGTGCTAAGGAAATTTCGAAAGTAAACGGCGCCTGGCTTTTCCTTCTTCCTTTTCGCTGGCTGGGCGAGAACGGGCGATGGCGCGCGTTGTGGGTGGATGTCGCTTTTAGGTTACTGGTGGAGGAAGCTTGTGGTCAAGACGCGAGGAATTCTAGGTGCTTCAAGCATTGTGTTGGAGCCGTGCACAAGTTCGTTCGCTTTATTAAAAATTAAAATAAATTACCAACGTGTCCTTTTAATCAAAGTATTTTCCTTGGCTATCTAGCTTTTGACAATTTTCTTGGCGAAAGTACCTACAAATAGGTGCAGCAGAAAAGGACATTTCCTGAAATATAATATCGCCTAATACAGAGCGAACGAATTTTTGCACTGACCTAATAGCTGAAGGGAAATTAAATATTCTTTACCTTGGTGCTAAGTATTTAGGTTTCATAGGGGATGATAATTGATAAAAGATTTGCAGTTACTGAGTTGTGGTAAAATATGGTGGAACTGTGGTTTGGTTAGAAGCGGAAGTAGGTTTCACGAATGCTGAAAAATTCGATTATTGCAGTTTAAAGTTAATGGGTTGTATTACGTGTAGGGCTTTAAACAAGTAGTTTCACCATTTTGTACCATGCTTTCGCGTTACAGCGGGGGGATTTCATTTAGCACGTAGTAATTGAGAACCGTCGGTGGCTTAATAGCGCCATAAAGATTCAATTATTGTCCTATTTAAATCTCCCTCAATTAATTCAACGGTTCTTAAGTCAACTAACCAGCTCGCTGCGCATTCTTCCCTCTAGCCGGCTGTTTCTCTGCTTGTCTTGGTAAATAACGAGCGAGATTTTCGAGTTTGATTATTCCGCGTTTTTATTCAAATTTTTATCAGAAATTGGAGGGCATCGTCGTGAAGTAGACTTTAAATAGAATATTCAATCTCCATCATTTTGATGGCTCTTTTTCACTTCTCATTGTCAATTCCCTGGTTTGAGGAAGCACTTAATTATTATATTTAGAAATATATATTCATAATGAATAATATTTCGTAATCTCCAAACTTCCATCCAGCTTCAAACATTTATAATTACTTCTTACACACAATTATTATTACACACAAGCCTCACTTCCTTCAAAGTAACAAAGTCTTGCCTGAAAGATTTTTGCCTCAAGAATCCAAAGTTAAACATACACGAACTGTATTAACATAATCGATTCACACCATCTTCGATCGAGTAAATGTTCCATCCCTTATCAACGCGAGCTACTCAACGATCCCCTAATTTCTAATTCAAATCCTTTTCCCAACATCAAAAAAATGTCCCTAACACAACACAAACTAGTGTCCAACTTAGCCCTAATTTCAACCCTCAATAGACACAAATAAAATTCACAAATCCACTCAAACCCTCACATCTTCAAGTAACCAATTAAGCCTCCACTGTCCTTCCACTTCGCAGAAATAATATCCATCTCGTCGGAAGGTTTTCGACTTTCCGGTGGCCGAAAATGGCTCCCCTGCAGAAGGGGCGGCCAGAAATTTCCACGCTGTTCCACTCGCCGGAAAACTCGCGCCAAACTATCCGATTTTCGTGAATCTTTGAACGACGTCACGTTCGTTGTCAGTTTACCAGCGAAGTCGTGCGTTTGCACGTTCAACCGGTGAGCCCAGTTTCTGTTCACCACCCTCCTTCTCGTCCCTCGCTCTGCCTCCATTCGCCGTTTTATTCGCCGCTGCTTGAAAGATTCATGCTCTTGCCGGAGGGTAGAACGGCCTGTCGAGGAATCGAGTCGATTAATCGACTCGAAATAACCGTCCAGCGGGCCATCGTTCTAGGATCGGTCGTTCAGCATCTCCCGAGACGCATGAAGCATTCATCAGATTTGGTTCGCGCTACATCCTGCGACGTTTAAGCTGGCCTACTCGCGTTGGTCGAAAAGCCGAGCGAATTGCGCGCCGGCTGCTTACAGGTGTTCTACGTGACGCGTAAAAGTGGCGGGAGACGAAAGGTAGGTATTTGTTCTTGTGACGTTTAGTTTTGGAGAGGATTCAGAGCTAACGCTTTTGTGTGTTCCTACATGGATTCGCAGAATTGAAGTAAGGGGAATGAAAGTGGCAGAACGGGTTGCTACTGCTATGAATTTGAGGTTTAAACAATTTTGAGTAGGGGATCAGAGTCTTGAAGACTATTAGAATTTACTAACAGGGTGTTAACTGCACCCCCGCGTTTGAATTACCATTTTTCAAGCATGCTCTTATAGTCTTTTTCTAGAAACATAAATTTTCATAAGATGCACTTTGTAATTGAAAAAAAATAGTTGTAGAAACAAGTATTTTTTGTTAAAATTCGACAAATTTTTCAATTTTAATATTAAGGTCTAAGAATTCGTAAAGGCGCGGCATTTGAACTGGAAACTTGCCTGAGGTGTCACACCCTGTGTGACCACGAAGGGTTAAATTAGTTTCAAATACCAATCAAGGTAGCTTCCTTTTTATATTCAAATCAGTGCCACACGGGGATGGTGAAGAGTAAGTAAAAGAATTCTTCGCATCCTAATCCTCCAATCACCCTAAAACCATTATTCGACACAGCTGCGCAAAAGAACTGCAAACAATTTTCACTTTCTCTCTGTCTTTCTTTCGTAATGTGCGTTCGTTTTTCTACCTCATTTTGTAATTAATTGTACCAACGTGTTGTCTAACCCGTCTATAGTAATTAAAATTAAAAATTAAATTAAATAATAATTTCCTCCCTCAGCTCCACCACCTCTTCACCCCCTTAAAACTCGACACTATCACTTGCAACAACTATCTTCCCAGTGACCGTTCCCCATCCCCCAAACCGACTCCATCTCCAAGACCTCTGGTCCACCAGAAACCACCCCCCTTGTGGACCAGAGAAACCGTTCTCCAGGACCTACCTCACAGTCGGCCGCGGTAGTTCGCGAGGAAGGGAAGAAAAGGGTTTCGCTCGACGAGGCGGCTCAGCGGCCCCGTAAAATTCACGTTGCCGAAGAGGGAGGCGACAGGGGTTGTGCGCGTCGAAAGGAAGGCAACGGCCGAGGAGAGACCGGAGGGGGCCAGGAGGGCACCACGCAGCTCCGTAAAACAAAGAGGAACGCGGGGGCAAATTACGGATTCAAACGGCTGCCTTTTGTCGTTTTCCCTTTTTTCTCTCATGTTTACCCCTTTGTTTTACCGTCGTCCGTATTGTTTCAGCGGAGCGACAGAGGGCGCGTGGGGGGAGGGTGGCGGCGGAAGGTCAGGCCCTGCCTTTGTGGGAACTCTGGCTTCAGCTTTGTTATTCCTCGAGCTGTTCTCTGTCTCTGTCCACGAGCTTTCCGCCTGCGTCGCGCTGACCCGCGCTCCTGCTCCTTTCGCCCCCTTTGTCACCGCGATGCGTGTCATTTTGCGCGGCAACTGACAGCCATGCGTGCCCCCGGAGTCGATCGCTCGGCTCGTGGACCTCGGGAGGTCGGGCGGCTGCGCCACGCCAGACCGTTCCCTATTATACGCCGGGATCGCGATCGCTTCTCGTTAGCGAGATACGAGATATTATTCCCAGATGCCGGGTGGCTCGGAGAGGTTTTACTTTCGTACGCAGAGAGCAGCGTAATGCCTCTAATTGGACGAATCCTGGGACGCGGAGTCGCGACACCCTGCGACTTAATCTTGCGAGACTTGTGCGTTACGGGGATGTTTCGCGCGGAGGGAGTTAGCAGAGAGGTTTGACTATTAGGCTGTTGCTATCCGTCTGACGTCTACGGTTTATGGTAGACTGGGGAGTTTGGAGTTGATCTTGAAACGGGCAGTCACGAAGAGTCAATCGCTGATTTTGATGAAACGTTAGAAACTTATGATAATAATCGCGGAAATATTTGACACGTGGTTGCTTTTGTTCGCCATCGGCCATTTTCAAGGAGTGAAAACAGCACTCAAAGTTGGGGATTGAGAATGTGTTCTTGAATATCTCAAACACTACTCGGGGTAAGTGAACAGTTTGAATTGCAAAATTGTGTAGTTCTACATGATGAATTCAGGTAAACTGTTTTTTAAGAAATATGGAAATATATTTTGGAATACAAATTTGGGGTCTGTTTTCACCCATTTGATATCGATCATGGCCGATAAAAAATAATGGGCCGAATACTTTCACGAGGACCATGTCTTACTAAAGTTTCATAAAAAACAATTCAAATTCATTCTAAATCAATTGTTTTCTATTAAGTGCTGCTGCCTTGAAATTAGTTTTTTCTTTCTAGAAATTGATGGGAGACACAATGATAGTCACGGGCTGCACTGGTTCATCCTGGGATTTGAATTCTCCGTTGATGAATGGAATTATCAGAGTTGGATGGTGAGTATTTGCAAAGTAAGGGGTGAGAAGATTATGTCGTGTAAGAGTAGAGGAAATTTTGAATTTACATGTAGAAAGTTGAAGACCAAGAACACAGATGCTCATAGAGATCCTCTACACTCTACAGGGTAACGAAATCTTTTATTACACTGCAGTAGATTCTATAATTCACTACTTTGATGGCGAGTAGACAAATTATAGAAGGCAACACCAATACGTTTCTTTACTTTATTCAAAAGTAAAAATATCAGTAATGAATATAGAATCTCTGCTACACAATAACACTCCCAGTATCTCAACAATAATCACTTCTCTAACACCTCAATTTAATTCTACTTACACAGTAAAATTTTGACTTTTCTTTCTGAGCACAGCCTCCAAGTGTTTTCAGTAAGTATGTTAATCCAAGTGAAACGAATAAAATCTTATTTACAAAGAAAATAAAACTACAATCACTTGTTTTGTATCCCCACGTGAAAAAAAAACGTTGAATTAAACAAGCACCTCAAATCCACCTCATCAATTAAGAGTTAATAGAACCTCAAAATCATCAAAGCGATCCCCAAAAAACCAATCCACCAAGAAATCTCATTACACACTGAACACAACTTCTTCAGCACACAAAACAGTAAATGTTGCAAAAGTGTCTAAAGAAAGTCAGCCCCCCGTTCCACTCTGAGCCAGTGAACCAGTGTTACAAGATCGATTCAGTGGCAGGCAGCGAACGTCTTTAAACCCGGCCCGTCTGGGGTTCAATTAAGCTCGGCTTCCTCCGCCGAGTTTCAAGGGCGAGGCGATCAAAGAAAAGCGGGGCGCGTAAAATTCCTCGAGGAGAAGTTTTCAGCGAACTCTTTCCTCATTTCTCGCGCGCAGTTGAATTATTCACAAGCTTCTTCTCGCTTTTGTTTCTGGGCCAGGGTCGTCGCTGCGATCCCCGTTGCTCTCACCCCCCCAACCCCCCCCCCCCCCAACCCCCGGTCGACGAACTTTCTCTTAAGTAAGACATTTTCCTAACTACTTTCCGCTATTCACCAGGATTCCGCGCGCCGCGACGTTATTTAAGCGGACTCGTTCACCGAGCGACTCTTAGCACGTGGTAACGTTTACTTCCTTCTTCCACACCTTCGCCCCCAGCCACCCTTTCTCGCGCTCTTTTACTTTTACTCCGACAACTTTCGCCGTGAATTCATTACACGGGTTGAATCTCTTGAAACACTTTTTTCTTATTAGGAGATCCTCTAGGTCTAAATGGCATTTATAATTTTTGGTAATTTGGAAGGTGATATGAAGGGGAATTAAGAAGGGTAGGTGTTGGTAATTTGTATTCTACTGTTCTAGAACAAAAATTGTCAACGAATCCCCTGTTCTTCTGCAATCTTATTTGCAATAATTGTAATCTTAGATATTGATAATTTAGAAAGTTGATATGAACTGGTAACTTTTAATATTCTACTTTTTTCTGGAAGTCAAATTGCCAACAAACCGCTTTACTGCAATTCCATTTGCAATTGTAAGCTTGACTTTACTATTCTTGGACGTAACCAAGTCAAAAGTTCCAATCATATTGAAATTTTCAGTGAATCTATGACGGGTCGATTTACATCATTTGCCATTCAGGAGACGCGGTTAGCCGATGGAAGAGGGAGCTACCAGGTTAACAGTAATAATTAAAATCTCGTTGGGGGAGCGTTGAATCCGCAGCCGCGCCGTCCAATATCATGGGAATATTTCAGGAGCCCTTTAAACGGTGATTTAAGGGAGACAGGAGGACGACGGTTGTCCCGAAGAAAACGGGGGCTTTCTGATTTTCAGATGGAGCGTCACGTACCGAGTCTCCGAAACGGGAAAGGGCACGGCTCGCAGAAGGGGTGTCGCGGGTCGCACGGCTCTGCAGCCTCCGACGGGTGTAGTCGAGGTAAAGGGTTACGTGAAAACTCTTCGTCCCGACGACAAAGGGGGTCTTATCTCAAATTTCTAAAGTCCCACTCTTCCTGTCTCCCGTTCTGCCCGACGTTCCTTCCCCTGCGGACCTTTCAACCCCGCGCAACCCTTTCTGCCGGGATTCCTCCGCCGAGATATCCTTTGCTATTAGCGGTGTTTCGTGTGTGGCCCCGGTATCTTTCTCACACGAGCATCCTATCTTCTCAGGAGCGTGTCGTTGACGCGAACGTTGCTGGGATTGAAAAGAATTATCGAGGGAAGTTCAAAGGTTTGTGTATTCTGTTTCGCGCGAGTTTGTGTGTGTGATTTGCCTGGGTGTATTAAGTTTCAATGGTTCTTTGACCCGGAGGCATCGAGGATGTTGAATTTTTATAGTTTGAGTGGGAAGAAGGGTAACCTATTTTCTGATTTCATTCAGTCGCAAGGAGGTGAAACTTGCAGGAAGATGTTGTGGGAAGTAATTGCTTTTTATATGTGAATATTCCGTACTGTGGAATTCCAATTCCACTGCTAATTGGCAATTGAAGAGTCCTTGTAGCGAACACTGCAAGTGCCAAAATGAAATATAAACATTTTTTAGCGGAAAATGTCCTGCGCGCCAATGGAAATATTATAGTATAGAATTTGATTTTTGGCACTTACAGTGTTTTCTACTAAGACTCTTCAATTCTTGCTGGAGTTCAGGAGTTCTAAGCTTGTGGATGTATCTTGGAGATCCCAGACTTTACAGAGTCTGTGTACCTGTATTTGTTTTGGCCAAATTGTAACTGAAACCTATCACTCCCTCTGATCATAAATATTATAAAAAAGGAGGGTAGAATTCATCCAGCATATTATCAAGCAAGTCTATGCCACAAAGAAGTTTAAAGTCTCTGTCATGAGACCACCTTAAATCCTACACAGAACAACAATTAAGTGTGCTTCCCTTTCGAGAAACAGAATTTCCCAAATATCAAGCCACACACAAATAAAGGATACCTCGGCACTGTGAAATTCTAAAACAGGGTGAAAAAGAGGGCATTAAATAATATGTACCTACTTCTTTTGTAAATGGAGACGTTCCCAAGATTCGTGAGTCAACTTCAGATTCTTCAATACAACAAATTCGAAAGAATGTCGAATTCTGAATAAAAGTGTACTAACATTTAATTATCCCAAATCTAACGCTTGCCGAGGCATTTTGAATTTGCAACTTCGAAAATAATTTTGTAACGATACGAGATGGAACAAAAGTGTAAATATAAGTTATATGAAAGAAATGAAAAAAACGCGATAATTTTTAGGGCTGATTGCACCCCCTTCCGAGTGAATTTCCGCTGAAAAGAAAAATTGCTCCTGGCGGCCTTTCTTCATACGCCTCGAAATTTTTCTTTTCGTATATCTTTGCTCCCACCCCCTCTAGTATGATTCCATTTCATAAGAAAATAATCCCTGAAGAAGATTATTGCAATCGGACAAATGTAAAGGGTGCGGAGCAGGCCTTAAAGTTTCCAATTCATCAATGGTTTGGGTTCAAAGACTTTCTCAAAAATGGTAAGCCCTATCGAAATTTTGTTCAAATAATAGTGAAAGAGCATTATTTCAAGATTCTTAATTAATACTCCCTGTTGAAAGAGAATTTTCTACAATTACTGTACATTTAATTGTTTACTCTGCATTCACACGAAGTTTCATTAGAATCAGAATTTTCGAGCTGGGAATGGTCCCCCGTTAGTGGGTCCACCCAGTATAACCGAGCGACGAAACCAGCCATTGCAAGATCTCCTTCGATCCAGGGCGACTATCCCGAAAATTACGTCTCGCCGCAGCGGTGGATGCACAAAGTGCATCCGCTCGGCGGAGCCCCGAAACGCGCGGTGCGCGTCTCCACTTAGGGGCGGTTGCTTCCGCTTATGTGTGTCAGGAGGGTGCTGCAAAGCTCTCAGGCTCCTTAGTTGGAAGACGAATATCAGTTATTGATGGCAAGCTCGCGCGACCCCCGCTCCGTCTCGACGAGGGTGGTATCGAGATGAGACGTAGGACAGGCCGGAGGTGAATTACATTCACCCCCGTTCGCGTCTATAGGGACAAATCAGGGCGAATCAGATCCCCAGACGTCAAGCCGACTCGCGGAATTATGTACGCGGTTAATTTCGAAGCGGAGTTCCGGCGTTTCGTCTACTGATCACGCGGGACCACGTCCCCGCTTCCACGCGACTGTCTTTGCGCGGCGCTGCGCTGCGCGACTAACCGTGGACTCATTAGCGATGCAGCTGAGCCAGAACCGATGGCAAAGTTACACCGTTTAAGTCGGTTAGTTATAAACGCGGGGTGAGCGCTACGGGGGGAAGAATTCTGGGCCATCTGATCGACGGAGTATTAATTAAGAATCTTGATAGGTATATAAGTACTTGTGGGGTTTGATACTAATTTATTTATTTATTTATTTGACATATACGATGCAAGACCATTTAAAAATAATAATGGAGTGGCATGTTGTTTATTACGAAGGACTTGAGAACTCTGGATGTGTTCAGAGGAAATGATAGAATTTTGTGGTCTGAATTATTTTTAGAAATTAATTAATTGTGTATTTGTGGCTGATATTGGAGTGAACTTAAAACTTGATACTTGAGTTTTCTTATACCAGAAAAAAACTTCGGCTTAGTTACGTTTTAAGGGAGGATGCCAGGGTGACGGTCGAAAATAAAGGCTATTTTCATGGCATTCTTTTATAATGAAATGTGACTTTCTACGAAAATTTTTTATCACCAACTGAAAATACATATATTTAACTAATATTTTATGCTTCTAGTTTGAAAAATTGTTGGGTAGTATGGCCACACGATACGATAACGTTAGGCTCTGTAAAAAAAATTACAAAACGGGCGGTCGTGTAACTTTCCAACATTTGCTCTGAATTAAAAAATTCGAACGTTTACTTGAAGTATATTACAATAGCTTCTGTTAAGCGTACAGATTTAAAAATATATTAATTTTTTAAGAAACTGCGAAATTTGAAAGACAAGGTATCAAGAATCAACATGTTTTTTCAATGTTACGATTAGATAAATTATTCGATCAAAACACGTGTATGCTTAAATGAAGATAATTTTATTACGAATATTCCCTGAATATTTCAAGTGAATCCGATAAAAATTCACTGAGTTATTAATCCGCCCGTTTGAAAAACGCCGTTTCTAGATAATAACGTTCAAAGTTTTGACAGAAGTTATTTTCTGCAACTCAAAAATCGCAGCTGTGCACGGTCTTGTCGTGGCCAGTGATTCTGTACCTAGTTCTAAGCAATATATAAGCTCGTAATCCCCCTTATTAGATACATTTTGATTCTTGGACATAAACTTTTCAGGCCACTGACAGCAAGTTACCTATGCGTGCCTATACAAAACCTTTGGGAACTCCCAGAATTTTTTTAAACCCACTTTGAAATTGTGCAGGTATATTTTTGAGACCCCAAATATTATGGAAATGCACAAAAAGAAAGATCGTGAAAAAAAATTCACAGTGGCTTCCCCCCCTCAATCTCTCAAGGAAACGTTTGACGAGTTTATTGCATGCAGGTTGTGTCGTAGTAAAATTTCGGTATAAGAAAGAACTGTAAGAAGATTCGATATAAAAAAACACCTTAACCTTTCCGAAGTCACGGAACACTTTTGATTATATGGAAAATTTGCGGAACACCAAAATCACTAAGATCATAAAACTAACAACGAAAATATGCTTGAACATACCTTTTACTAAAAATTATAGATTACATATTACATAACAGTAAAGAAAGAATTTTAAGAACCACCGCTGCAATAGCCACTAACAAGGGGACCGTCAGGTTTGGCAATTTCAGATAATTTTGATACTTAGTGTACATGAAGGTCTTCACTCTGGTATTAATTTCCCAAAGCAGTAAGACGCGCTTTTCAGCCAAATTCGAGAAAATCGTCTTCGAAAAATTCTGAGTTCCTATATATGCAGAATGTTCCTCTACCTATGGTCAATACTCCAGGGGATGATTATACAGGCAAAAATAAGACGAAAATCAAGAGTGACGAAATTGCGATAAAGGCTTCGTTTTCGAGAAAATTGAATTTTAATTTCACTTAAATACGCGTGCATCGTCGGCGCTGGAGGGGCACGCGCTTACGATGCACGCGTATTTAGGTGAGATTCAAAGTGAATTTTCTCGAAAACGAAGCTTTTATCGCAATTTCGTCATTCTTAATTTTCGTCTTATTTTTGCCTGTATAATCATCCCCTAGAGTATTAGACAATAAGTAGTGGAACACCCTGCATATAAAGGAACTCGGAATTTTTCAAAGACGATTTTCTCGAATTTGGCTGAAAAGCGCGTCTTACTGCTTTAGGAAATTAATGTCAGAGTGAAGACCTTCACGTACACTAAGTATCAATATTTCCTGAAATTGCCAAACCTGAAGGTCCCCTTGTAAGCCTCGCGTCACCGACAAATCATCTCCTCCACCATAAAATGATTCAGCCGAACTTGAAACGAGACCAAGCAGCTCTTCCGCCAATTTGACCCAGCTCTAAATCGGTTACTCCCCGATCCACCAGTCAAACGATCACTTTATTCTCTTTATTCGCTTTATCCATCCGTCAACCGCCGCGCGTGCTGCGCTCGACTCGTTTCGACATTCGTCGGGCCCGTCGCCATAAGGGACAAAAGTTCGTGAATAGGGAAAACAGGCGCCGAACGGGTGTAGGCTCACCAGAAGGGGTGGCGAGAAAGACACAGGGATTCCGCGTGGAGGAACGCAAATCGCCCGAAGCGAAACGATCCCGCGTCCACGGGTGGGGGCATGAATTTATAATTTCCGTCGCGGTGCACCCCTTGGCCCGTCGGTGATTCGCCGATTCGAGCTGTCGGTCGCGTCATATAAATCAAAATCAGACGCATTGTGCGCGCCGTTCCATCGAAGATCGGCCCCGCAGAGGGGGCCGTGAGAGGGAGCAAGAGGGAAACGAGCCGCCCCTCCCGGGCAGAAGGGTGGGGGGGGAGGGGGGGAAGAGAAACTCGGTCAAGCTACAACAAAACCCCCCGTCGGGTTATCCAGGTAGAAACTGCGATACGCGTGCGAGGGAATCGGCGCGGGGAAAGAGCGAGAAATAGACTGAGACGTACGGGTGCCGCGGGTCGGCGAAGGGGCGGGCGGGGAAGGGGGCAGGGTTGGCTCTAGAAGCCGAAAGTATCGGTCGGATATACATATGTATGTCGGCCGGGGGTACAATGTATTCAAATTGCGAGAAAAAGGGTTGGCCCGTAGCGAGGGTTGTGCGTGTGTGCGCGCATGCTATATAGGTGATGGGTAAAAAATGCGACAGACTGGTTAACGAAGCGAGATGGTCCATTGAATGGGAACTGAATGGGATGCTGGGACCGCTCTCGCATCCGCTTCCACGTGAAGTTTGTATACGAGGCGTTCCACCGCGACCCGGTGCGCTAACTAGGCGGATATACCCCGTTGGCAGCCATATGCCGGGAGACGGCAACCTGACCTGCCTTTTCTCCTGTCTCTGGGCGCTTCCTTCGGCCCTTCCACAACCTATGCAGCAGCAACAGTTTGCGAATTTTCCTGGGAAATTAGTATCAGAATGTATCATCATCCTTGAGACTCTAATGGAGATGCAGTGTTATTAGGGGTTGGGGCGGATAGAGTTGTCGAGTTGCAGAGGCAGAGTTTCTTGGTATTAACCTACATAGGTATGCCAGTAGTAACCAGTCATGATCCGCAATTCTACATGGACAGTCACCCGCCTAACCACCAACTTTAATCTCCCAACGCTCCAAAGCAAAGAACCACCCTCTATCCGAGAGAGCAATCTTAGAGAGATCAGGGATTACCGTGCGGCCCCGTCGTAGCAACACTCACCGCGGCTCGGAAGTGCACGCCGAAGACGAGCGAGACGTGTCCCCTGTATCGCGAACTCGCCAGAACGTAGGAGAAGAGGCGAGCGTCTCTCGCGGGTTGCCCGCGCGGCGACGACGCCGTTTGCCGGGGCTGGCACGGTCTCTCCCCCCTTAAAGCGGAACTTTGCCGGTGCTTTGCCTTTTTAAAACGAACAAAAGAACGCCGACACGTCTTAAATGAACGCGCTACTTGTTGCACGGAGAAAGGGGGTGGAGAGGTCGCGGGCGGGGGCGGTGGAAAAGAGACGGCGGTTGGCGCTGGAAGCGGAAGAGAAAAGGGGGGGGGGGGCGTTGGCAGAAGTTGGCCCCCGTTGATAACGCGCCTCTGGAGGGGGTTAACGGGGCGAAAGGAGCAGGGGGTGGGCCGCTGGCGGCGGCGACGCCGTCGACAGAAAACTGTTTCTCTTTTGTTTTTATCGTCTGGAGGAGCCCGCGGGGCGGGGGGAGCGCGAGGAAGTCGCAATTAAAAATGTAGTTCAAGGCCGACGCCCCGGGGGAGGTTTACCTTGAGCCCTCTTTCTCTCGTTCTCACTTTTCTCTCACCCCCCCCCGACCACCCCCCCCCCTTCTTGTCTCTCTCCCGCTCCGCGCCCGGTACCGCCGTCTCGCTCTCGCCTTGCCCCTCTTTTCCTCTCTCTCCCGCTTTTTGCGCGCTCCCTTTCTTCCGCGTCGGCGTGGAGAATTTCACGTGGCGCGCTCCTTTTCCCGTTCCTCGCGCTTCCTTCGCGGCCGCCCGGCACCCTTCCGCGGAGCCGCCGCTTCCACGGAAGTCGCGGGATTATAAGCCCCTCGTCGAGATAGGGATTAAGATTATTTTAGCGTGTCGCTTCTTTCACGCTGGATTTCCTCCGCTCCCTCGAGGGGGCTGATCCCGAGCCTCGTACCGCTTCGTCCTTTGACGCGGGGGCCATTACCGAATTTTCGTTCCGCGGAATGTTTGTGACGTGGTTTCCCGGCGACAGGGCTCGCCGCGAGGAAGCTCAAAGGGGAGGTGAATGTTTTTATTCGGGAAGCTCGCCCAAGCCGCGTCGCGAAGAATAGTTTGGGGTGGCTAGATCGAGTTGAGAAATGGCAATTCATCCCAATTATGGTGGTGCGAGGGGAAATTATTCGTTGATAATTTCAAGAGAATATTTCAACTACACGAGTAAACAGCAGAAGGCAGAAGGTGACTTCCTGACTCGTTGCCTGCGCAGCAGAAAAGGCATCCCTTATCTTCACAGCGGTGCACCCTCCACTCGAAAAATTGGCTTCCACACTTTCGACCTGCTCCTTTCCCATCCCCCGAATTCTCTCCACCGGCGATCATCTATCTGGCGTACACATCGAGCATCGACTCTTTCCCGTGGCTCTGCCCGATGCGACAGGGGGTTGCTTTTCCTACCTGGCGCGCGCTTCCACCCCTCCCTGTTTCCTACCTTACGTTCCGCAGGGAGTCGTCGGATGATTTTTTTTTTTCCCACTGAAAGCAGCATCACCTGTGCCGATTTCGGGATTACTTTTGTCGGCTCCAGCGCCAGGGACACCCCTGTCGAGTGAAGAGCGCGCGCCGGGGGTAGAATCGTAAATATCCGCTGGCTGCCAGCAGAGAGGGGAGGGTCGCCGGGTCGGCAGAGTAACGGGGTAAGCTGACACAATGGGGAAAACAGCGTTATTGGCTTTTCAAAATGGTATTTACCGAAAATAACCAATTTGAAGGGATAATGGCGCGACCGTCGACACGCGGGACAAACGTTTGCGTTGGTCGACGCCCCGCCACCCTTTATTACCGTTCCCTCCTCAACCGCACCGACGTGCATCCACCTCGATCGTCCACGCTCGGTGTTGCTAATTATTTCTCGATTAATTGGAATCAGGAGGGTACGGCTATGACCCTCTACCCCGAGAGAGGAACCTGCAGCCTTCCACCCCTCCGTAATCGTGAATCGAACTTGGTCGCAGATTCGTCTTGGATTCTTTGTTCCTGCGAGTTCAGAACTCAATCGTACGTACGACAATTACAATTATACGTTATCTGTATCAAAAACCATCTAATTACACCGCCAAATGGGAGAAACCTGTGCAAGGGGCGGCAGAAAAATTCGCGAAGTAATTACCACGTCACGAAGCCACGAAGTTCGAAGAGAAATATCTGTAAAGCGTGATATCGCAATTACAGAAAGTCAATTAACGAAGCTGCTGAAAACTAATTCTTCAGCGTCCCCGTCACCCTCCACGTTCCATTAACCCCCGCTAATTAGATTACTCGAAACCTACTCCCGCGACGCAATATCCGTCCCCCACCCCGCTCCCCCGTACACACAATCTAATAAACCCCAGCGCTTCGCGGCGAAAAAGTTTCTCCACATGTTTCACGACCACCCCGGGCCCGGCATCGTATTCAATCTTTCAAGCAGCGGTGCCGAAGGATTAGCCCGACTAAGCCCCCAAGATCCGCGCAACTTTCATCCCCTTTACGGTGCACGGGAAAGGGAGCCGATTCCCCGCGGAGAAATCATGCAAACTTGAGATGTGCGTGGGATACCAAAAGGTTTCGCCCGAACAATTTCCCGCGAACGAGCGAAAAAAGAAGGGAAAATACCGGGCGAAGACAGTGGATATTTGCTTGGGGGGGGGGGGCTGGAGGGGGGCAGAGGAGCAGAGGCACAGGAAGAAAAAGGGAGGGCGATCGAGCGGAAGAACCGATGGACGAGTTTAATCAGCGACAACTGCAGAGACGAAAATTCCGCTTCCCTTATCCCGACCTCGAATCGCCGAGTTAGAAAGCAGGAAAGGGAACGAACCAAATCGCGGGGCGGAGGGGGGAGGGGCACCTCGAAGGCATCCTCGCGGAATGGAATTCGTGGGCGAGGGGCGAGATGGAAGGTGGGCAGTTCGACGATCGAACGGTTGGTTGAAAGAAACGAACCAGGGGTGAGAGATTTGGATGTGGAACCAGGGAAACCTTTTCCACCGCGAGGACTTCCGTGCCCCGCCCGGGGCCTCTCTGATTCGAATTTCGACCACGCGCCCTCTCGTTACGTATTCCCGGCGTAAGGGCGGCGATGGGAGTCCGCCGGAAGGTAGGAAATGCCGGCGGAGTGGAACGGCCGAGAGAGAATAGCGGGGGACCCGTAAAAAGAAGTCGTGAGAACCGAGGCGTGTTGCGAGCACGGAATTGAATCCTTCTTCGGGGCACGGAGAAGATGGTGCACCGGGCATGGAATCAAAAGGGCGTCTTCCATCAAAGAAACTGGAACATTGTATCCGCTTCACCCGCCCCCCCCCCCCCCCCCCCCTGTGCCGTTTCTTTTCTCCGGCGAGACGTTCGAGGGAACGACGGCCCTAGTTTTGCATAAAGGCACCCCCGCGCGTGTTTCACGTGTCCTTTGACGCCAGGACGCTACTCTGGCTTGTCGAACTTTTCAGAATAATGAAAGAGCATCGAGTGCATCCGACTTCGACTCCAGGCGGCCTTACGTATTTTCCGGGATCGATCTGTTGATTGGAGGAAGTGAATAGGCTCTCAGGATTCGCTTCGCGAACTTCACAGTTAGCGGGGTAACATTGACCACAAAACTGCATCTTGGAGTAGGTAATTAAATCTACCCAGGCCACCTTGTCTGAGAATACTACCTGCTATAGAATAGATGCTAGAGGAATTTCTTTTAAAATCTACTTTTCTGGTCAAAGTTACCCCACTTTACGGTTACCCTGAACAGTGGCGGACTGGGTCTAAAAATATTGGTTGCCAGAAGACAAAGGGGGCCCAGTCGCAACTATAAATTTTAGTGTAAAAGTTACTTAAATCGTAAATTTTAGTTGTATACGGTAATAATATTGGAACTTCCAATATATTTTCCAGCTACTAGAAGGTCATTAACATTTTTAACTTATTATCTAATGTTTAACCCTTTCGGCCCTCTTGGGACACATATGTCCCAGTGAATGTTTGTGATCATCTGTAGAACAATACGTGCTACATATGTGCGTCGTTTTATTCTTTTTTAGTTATACTACTATCTTTGATTGGCAATCATGAGAATCAGCAACGCAGTAACGTGCTGGATAAGTTTTATTTTGGCTGAGTGTCTGGCTGCAGTTAAAAATTTTCTGAAATTTTTTATCGTACCCTTTCAGTTTATAGTGTAATATAACTGTTTTGCTTAAAAGTTTTAACATTATTATGTTGTTACTTATGTTATTGAGCATAGAGAAGTGCCTATGCGTTTCTGGGACGCATTTGCCCCATTAGGTATCTTCATACTTTGTTCTTGTTGCTTTATCACAAGCAGTAAGATGTAATAATGTTATAAATACGTTCACAATATGTAGGGTAAACTCGGGTAAGTTCGTGGTACAGGTTACTCCGTGATACTTTTTCATTTATCTGTAACTCGAAATTGTCTGACTCAATTTAGATGGAACAAAAACTAACAGACAGCGTTGATCTTCCAGTTTATGCTGTGGTAAAATAATTAGTCAATTGAAGCCAGTGTGATAGAGTGAGAGAGTATTTTGTTCCAACAGCGCATTATTCGTGAAATTTTTCGGGCTAATTGTGGACGATCGCTTGATTGTGTATTATATGTGTTTAGCAGATAAATGGAAAGTTCAAACTGCAGGTAACTGATGGTAAAATGACTATTTAACAAGTCTTACTCTTGAAATTATCATACAGTAAGGCAACAGTGTTATTTTTGCTTATGAAAGTGACTAAATTCATATTTTTCGTGCGCCCGAGCCTGCGTTTCTGGTTGTGCTGTTAGAGAAATTCTGATGGCAAATAGCAGATACCATGTTTTCTTACGTCTTAGACATCTAACGATCATGAAACGATTGATTATACACAAAATAACAAGAAATATACAATAATATGAAATAATATAAAATAATATAAAATAATGTAAAATAATTTAAAATAATTTAAAATAATGTAAACTAATGTAAAATAATATAAAATAATATAAAAAAAGTAGCTGATGGCCATATCACGGGCTAGCGAGAACTATCACGGAGTTACCAGAGTACTATCACGGAGTAACCAGAGTATATCATGACAACTTAATTTTGTATATTTTCAATTAAATATACTTAGTAAATTTCTGTTAACCTATTATTTGTTTCTCTGATGTCTGACCTATCATTATATCCTAGACTCACATTCAGAATATGTAAATATTAGCAGTTAATAGACAAATTCTAAAACAATCATGGACTTACCCGAGTTCACCCTATGTATAATACATCTATATATAATAAAAATACATCGTATAACATACCCAGAGAAGATCGGAAGTGTTTAACCCTGTTTAACTCTTCGGGTCACATGTGTCCCACTCAAAAAAACTGCTGGGACACATGCGTTCAAATTTTTAAAATTGACATGCAGCTTTCAAATTTAATCAATACCTATCCGCCACTTAGTACAATCGATTTCTGCGTGAAAATGTAATAAAATCCAGATAGAAAAATGTCTGGTTTGCCATCAGGCAAGCTGACACTCTGGCCAGTCGGCCAGTGACCCTGAATTATCCCAATAAACTAGGAATTAAATGAAACTTTCCAGCCCCACGAACAGATCACCGCCAAAGCAAGCCCGGCTCGCTCGACTGGCCGCGAAACGACCACCCCGTCGGTCTACACGACCTCCATCTTGCTTCGGAGCTGCACGGACCCGGCGTATCCCCGAGAAACAGATCCCGTAAAGCAGAAACTTGCCTTGGTACGTACGGGCTGCATATTCCCCGCAACGAGGGCTTCGTACCCAAGTTTCCCGAGGACCCGCGCTAAGGTCCTTGTAATTTTGCCTGCCAGCATCCACGTCCTTTCCTCCGCGCCAGTCCCGTCCCCATGTTCTGGACCACTTGCTCGCGGTGATCCCGCAAGTGGAGGAGGCTGGCGGAGAATCGCAAAAGGCAAAGAGCGGGACAAAGAGGTGAGGAGAGGAGGTCCAGGTGGGAAGAGGCGAGCCGCGGCTGGTGCTGGCGGAGGGACGCAGGGGGGGGGGGAGGAGGAGGGTTGGCTGGAGGTGGCGAGCAGGAGGTATACGAAGGAGGACGTGCCTTCATTTGTTTCAGCGGGCACGGCGGTGGGTGGTTACGTCACGTGTTGGTCGTCATGGTAACCTTCTGGGCTTGCCAAGAGGGGATCCAGCGTGTTGCTGGTTAAGACGACCAGGGATCCTGATCCTACGGGATCTCCCATGCACATAGAATTCCAGCCACGGGAGCCTATGTCGAGGGGTGGCTGCTCGCGCCCCACGCCGCTCCTGCCTCTCGCCTTTCGGGTCTTCGATCGCGGAACGCCGGCCAGATTTCTTTTATCGCCTCGTGGCACGGATGTTACGCGCCACGATAGTCGATAGTAGCTGCAAACGCCGGCTTCCACTGAGCGCTGCGTTTTTGGGGTGGAAGTAACGGCCGAGGGAATGGGCGAGACTGAGGCGCGGGCGAGGGTGGTTTGTTAGCGACGCGAAGCGAATGGAGGTCCTCGGATTGCTGATCGGGGATGGACAATGTCGCTGATTCTGGTGTGTGGTAAAGAAAGTGCGGATGTTTCTGCAAGTATGATATTTATGACATCGTGTATTCTGTATACATATGGAAAGTAAGATATATGTATTTTTAAAATCTTCTAATGACGAAACATATTTCTATCAAAGTTCCAGTAGTTCAGTCCTTCCCTATAAAAATATATATTTGTACAAACTTCTAATGGTAAATAGCGGGGGATGAAGATTTTGGATGTCACAGTGACTCAGAAATTTGTTCACGAAGTAACTGTTACATTCACGTGTCCGAATTATATTAACACATTTCGTGTCACGGTAGAAATTCAAATTTTGGTAGGACTATAAAAAGTGATACGAAAAGTAGATTGTGATATTCAATTATTTATAGAAGAATAGTAGTTGTGTTATTCAATTATTTATAGAAGAATAGTAGTTGTGTTATTAAATTATTTATAGAAGAAGTAGTAGTTGTGTTATTCTTTACAATTTCAGCATTTTTTACTTCATTTTGATGTTGAAACTTTATTGAGAAATAGTTCGTTCCGTTGTTTAAAAGTTTCACTTTCAATAAATAACTTCAGCCACCAGTGGCCCATTAAACACGGCTTGTGCTTGAATAATTTTATTTTTCATATCTACTGATATTGGAGAAACCAGATGACAGTTGGTTATAGAAACTGAAGGTGGCAGTGATGCAAGGCATCAATTTTTATAATTAATTATGTGATTGGATAAAATGAATTAGGGGTTAGTTTAAAATGGTTCACATACCCCCATGTAAATTAGTTTCCCTCAATTTCCTAATACTGGTATCAATATTTCTGTCGCAGTAATCATTGACACTAATAAGAAACATTAAATAATGAACACGAGGAAAGTATTCTTTAAACGTGGAAAACCTTGTGGCGTAGTGGAACGCGTGTAGCGAATTCTCATGCTGTAAAGTTTGATTACAATCTGCTCGTCTGTTTTTACTTCATTCGCGCTTTACGGCGTTCAAGTATCCATTGTCGTAAAATATTCCAACCCCTCTGTTGCTTTGCATTCCGTGCTGGAGCACGGTTCGCTTTCCAACCCCCTGTGCCTTGGTCCAAGAATACCGCGACACTTTTCCAGGCAATAGATATTCGTATCACCTACGATTCCTAGCACTTAATTGGCGAGTATTCTCACTGATACTTCACAATTCCAACAACTAAGAAGTCAGCGTATCAAGTAAATATTCACACTGCTCGGACAAAATTATATATAAATTATTAATTGCTAAATGGATCACACAAAACAAAAACAAATTTATGATTAAGTATTATTAATAATGACACGTAATGTTTGTATTCTATTTCCTCGCACCGCGTAATCCATTAACAGCTAATAATCTATATATAATTTTGTCATTATCTAAACCCTCGAACAATACCAACATTTACTTGATATATTATCCCTCTACTGGGAATGTTTTCTTGTCAGACCTTGCTCGCACATCCAAAAAAAAATCAAACTCAACACCCTCGATCGTTTGAAATCCACCCCTAAATGCGCCATCAACAAAACGCACCCCCCTCATCTTCATAGACAGCGGCGGCTCGAATTTAATCTCAGACACAACTGCAGCCCCGAGTTTCCCGTTGGTTCTTCCATTTTACGAATATATCCCGTATCGCTGAATAAAGCGAGACGATTAAGCGTGCATGTCTCGCGAAATTGTGAGCCACGCCGTGGCCCGCGGGGGGTTGGTGTCCTCGGGGCTGCGAAACCGCCTGCATCTCTCCGAAACGCGCTCCGCAAAGTAGCAGACTGCAGTGGCAGCATCTTTGAGTCTTCTCCTCGTAATTACACGACCACTCCGCGAGGCGTTTCGCGTTCCTCTGCCTTCCCCTGTCCTGGGAGTCGTCTCCGGGCCATCCCCGTTCCCCGGATCGAATTCCATTAACATCGGCCGTTCCTGCTCCTCTCCTCCCGCGAGCAACGATTCCTTACGACACGCTCCGCCTCGAAACCGATGACAACGTTCTCGCATTTTCTGCGGCGGCCGCGTTTCTTTGGAACTCTCGCGTTCGCTGGTGATTCCATGGGGGCGGGGGGGGGGGGGGGTGCAGCCTGGGCGCTAAGTGAATCTCACGCGGGACCGCTTTGGGGTGGTGGAATCATATTTTTGGGCGAGGTGTATTTGTTTTTTATTTGTATGTGGATTTATAATTTTTCCCCCTTTGTAATGAGCCTCCTTTCCATTTGAAGAATATATGTTAATTATTAGCACGCTATCATGGTTTTCTAATTGGAATTCTTTGTCTGCTTTCTCATTTTAAACCTCCCTGCTTCTCAATGCATTGATTTAGTGAAGATTCGAAATGAACGCAAGACTATTTCGTGGCTTGTTATATAATTGTTGCAGGAGTTTCTGGGGTGGCGGGGGAGCACGTTCAACGACATACGCAATGAAACTTTCAGACTTTCCCCCTCATTATATGTAGCAGACACGCCATTGTGTAATGATCAAAAGTGTTCCATTCATTCCGGAGCCACATCCAACCGGCCTCGATGTCATCTTGACATCTTCAGCAGACGTTCTCGCAAAGTTTCCCCCTGGCGACGGGGGCGGAAGGTCGCGAGCCCGATCCCTACCGACAATTCCAGTTTCCATTGGAAAATAATTATTATGGGATGCTACTTGAGACGTCCTGCCTCCCACGGCCCCGGCATTAAGTATTGTTTCTCCCTATGTTTGAAATTAATTTGAAGTTGCCTGAGCAACCCCATCGAGCTTGCCAAGGTGCCCCGTTCCCTGCCAGTCAATAAGGAGTACCCAGCGAAGCAGTTTCGAACTTGCCTCGCCAGCTTAGCTAGGGAAGGAATCGACCTACCTCCAATCGATTTTCGCTGACTCCTCTACTATAATACCCCCGCGTCCCATGATCCATCAGAGTAATTCACCCTACACTCTCCACTAATTTCCGCTATTTATCCTCCACCTTACCCTGGGAAACTGATATAACAATTTTCCTTCCTGCACTTTAATATTCCCTAAAACCACGATCGTCCCCTAAAATTTTCTTACACAGAAACGGCAAAGTTGCAACGAAGAAGTCAGCCCTTCACTATTTTCACCGACCACAAGAACCACCCCCAGCCAATTATAAATTTTATTCTGACCCAAAGGAAACGTCCCCGAAATAGAAGCAGCGCCATTTCCACGGCCACGAGCCATCTTGCACGAGTGTGGCGTTGGTTCGTCTCCCTCGCTATTCAAGGGGACAGGGGGGGGGGGGGTGGTTTTCGAAAGACGGGTCGTGGGATGGGCTTGCCAAAACCACCCCAGCGTACGTCCTCGCGCGAACGTATACCGAAGGAACAGAAGGGGCACGGTGTACGTGGAGCGGTACACGATAGAGTCTACCGGCTGTTCCATCGTCCTGGCAGGATGCAAGACGTAACATGCCTAACGATCTTCCCTCTCCTCCTCTGTCCCACACCTCCTTCCTACTCTACCTCTATTCCCTTTTGTCGAATCCTGCATCTCTCGCCTCCTTTCCACCGTTCCTCCGGCGCTCTCTGTCTCACCGCTCTCCTCTTTTCTCACCGCGAGATACGCTTTCACCCAGCCGCCCCCTACACCCCTGCTCCTCCTTTGGCAGATCCTGGCTGACTCCGTCGCAGCGAGGTCTTTGCAATTGCTTGCCAGTGGCTTAGCGTCTTGTGCAGCTTTGCGTCCTGCGCGCAGGCACCGCCGCCAATTTGCGCCAATTTGCGTTCAGCGTCGCTCCTTAGAAATCTCTGCCACCGGTAACGGCGCGCACGCTGTTTTCTGCTGTCTCCTCCTGGCATTACTTCGGTCGCGGCCTGGGCCCGCTGCCTCGAAACACTGCAGACTCAGCTGCGAACTGCGGTAGTACGCCCGGACCGCGATGCCGGGGTCGCTGGGAAGACGAGATGGGGTGGTTTCGCCAAGCTGGGGGGTTAATTTTTCATCGGAACGCCGGGGATTATTCGTTGCACACTTGTGTTTCACTCAAATTTCACGGGTAACCGTATTAACACTGCTGTGTTCCACGTTTCCAGCACTTTTCAAGCTGTTGACTGATTTGGGGACACGTTCCGCTTCTTGTAGTAAGAAAAGTATTAGAAATTGGGTACCAAAATTGTGAAATTGAGTTACCAGCAGTAATGCACTCCAATTGGCTGTATTAAAATAGGAGGAATTAATTTGTTTCAATTTAAAACCATAAGGCATAACAAAATCACTTGTTGCATTGAAATTTTGTGGTGACATCTGTGTGCAACACTTATTAAAATTAAATGGAAAACTAATTATGTCTTCATTAGAAAGCATTCCGAATAGTATCAGAAGCTAAACATTATCACTGCACTGGCAACAACGCCTGCAAAACAAAGTGCTGTTCAAACCTTATTTTTATAGTAGATACTAAATAGGGTTAGTTCGCTGTTGCTCTCAATTTCTTGTTCAGTTTCTTTAATATGTTCTGTTTCATTGTACAAAATCTAGCTCGTAATTCTTCCACTTTTAGTTTAAAAATAAACTCATTTGTTCCGCTCTGCCGTGCATTCTGCACTTTTATAATAAATAACTATCCAATTCACAAAAGACCATAAGCTAAATAATTATAGCACATTTATCAAGCTCCAGAACGTGTGGAAGCTTAAAGACGGTCCCGCAGGGGACGTCAAGACTTTGCAAAAAATCCACTGAGTTCACCATTCCTATTTCACGAAATAAAGAATTCTGAATGATGCCAACTAAACATTCTCAACTTCTAAAAACTTCTTTTTAACTATCCACCACGAAGTCACCACACCGAATTTCCATCGCCACTTGACTCCCCACTTGAACCCTCGGATGCACCACCGCTTCCGATGCAACTCGCCTGCGTTCCCGCAGAAGAAGAGGCAGCTTCCGCCGAAGTCGAAGGGCCTGTGCCTCGATTAGTCTCTGTCGCGAGCGTGGATCGACCACGGTCACTTTTCGACCGCGGGGCCGGCCGAAGTCGTCGGCGCACGTACCGTGCGTGGAAGCAGGCCATAAATCAGCGGCGTAAACGCGGTGGGCTGACCCCGGGGAAAGATTGTTTGGGCTGACCCTCGACCTGGGTCAGGGGCCCCGCTGACCTCTGCTGGATTGGCCACGAGACGCAGAACCGGAAATTCAGGCTTCCCCCTCCTCTTGCCGCCGCAGCGAATTGACCTGGACGATAATGTCCGGTCACTCCTTTCTGCGGCACGCGCCCTCGAGAGCATTAGCTGGTGATTTATCGACGGGCCACGGACACCGCACTGGTGATTTTTACCATTTTATTTCCACTTTCTTGCCCCTCGACGCCGCAGGTATTAGTAAATATTGTATTCACGGACCGCCCTTTAGGCCGCTTCTTTTAGGCTGGTGAACAGTGGTCGAGCTTTATGAGAAGTGTGTTTGAACTTGTGCGTTGATGAGGCGTTGATGAGGAGTTAATGAGGCTTGACACTCTTATATGGTTCTTTTTGAAAATGTATTAAAGGGAGGGTATTTAGAAAGATGCACGGTGATGTGAAGCTTCCTTGGGAAACAGAAATCCGCCCCAGAGGCAGAGACGTGTAAAATTTTTATTTAAATACAATTTCGAATTTTAATATATAGAGCAGAAGGTTTCTATATTTTTGTGTGTTTGTCTGTCGCCTAAAAACTTTCGAACGATAAACTCTGGGATCACGAAATGTGCCTACGCTAATTCTGCCTGACTAATACAGAGGAATGTGACCATTTTCACAAAAAAATTTTTTTTTTAATTTTGTTTATAAATTCAGAATTTACATTTTGGGCGAAGCCGAGTATTAAAGCTAGTAACGAATAAATGTTAAAAGAATTATTCGTCATTCGTTCGGTAACCCGAATTAACTTTATTCGACACATGATGAATCAACTTTTTAACTTCTAATTCGTTATTCGAAATTTTATTTGAATTTTATTTTAATTCTATGTTATGAGTGAGGAACAATTAGGCAAGATTTGCTGAATTTTTCTGCGGCTAATAGTTATTTAGTTTCTAGAAGTATATTTATTGGAATCCTGCTTCTTTACCTTCACTAAGTAGTCAATTAACATTGGAAGGCTGTAATAATTATGAAACGTCCTGTGAGAATACACTGCAAAGTGCTGAAACTGGGGCATGCCACATTTTGCAAATACTTATTTGCAACGGCCTAAGGCAAAGTTTTAATCCTAGTCTAAATTTTTGTGGAGTAAGGTGAAGCTGCTTTCAGAAAACGTTGGAAAAGAACGGCAGGTGAAAGGGGCTGCAAAGAAGCGCGTGTTTAACGTCAAATCTAATTTCGCGCTCGCTCGACTCCTCTTCAATGGCCTCCACCTCGCGCGTGGAATCAAATTATTCACGGTCAAGCAGCGAGTGACCAGTGGTCAACTGTTTCGCAGCGGGGCGTCGTAGGAGAACACGGTGAACCACGCCATTTCTGGGTAATTGAACCGATTGGAGTTAGGGGTCGGTGGCCACGGTATTGCAGGGGTGGCATCGAAGGGTGACCTTTACAAAATGGCTGCGAGCCATTTTAGTGTCGTCGAATCGACGAACCTCGTGTATACGCTGCAGAATGTCGAAGGATGTTCTCCTTCGGAAGAAAAAGAATTTCAGAATTTGACGAATGAATTTTTTGGACATTGAGATCACAAGTTGCTAATCTTCCTTCCCTTTTTACGAATATTATCATATTATCAAGCTCATTTGCTGTAACTCCATTAATATAAAGTACCATTTAAAAAGGGGAAAATTCGTTTTTCTGATTGTTTATTTATTTTTGTAATCAATTGATCGAAATATCTAGTGTGAAATGTCTAATATTATTATTTTAAGACCACTATAGCATCAGAAAACTCCTGGTAAATGACACAAGCATAGAACAGTTAAATATAAAACGAATCATCCAATAATACTATATAATTCCAGTTTAACTGCATCATAATGTAACATAAAATGCTTTTCAACGAAAGTTTTTACTGGTTTTAAATTTAGTAACAAATTTGCCATTTTTAAATATGAGAAAGGTGTATTTCTAAGTAGTATAGATACGTATAATATTATGTATATATTTTGTAACAATCTAAAATTAAAAAAAATATGAATAAAGGTTTATTTTCCTTGCATAACGCTTTTTATAGATAACCAGTCACTTTGACTGGTCTGGTAGAATTAGGTACACATTAATTGTCGGTAGTTCTAGGGTTAAGATTGCCTGAAAGTCAAAGAAAACATTTTCCTAACCAGTTTGAATATTTATCATCCTTTACAAGCCTTTATTACTGAGCTATGCAACAAATCTTAACCGAAATTGCCCTAACGTACCACTCAAGTTATATTCCCACCGAGTGGCGACCAACAGAAAATATTTTCACGTGCAAGAATGAGTGGCGAAACGCGGGAATCAGCATCGGCTGCGCGATAAACCTCGTTCTCCGCGCGGATCCCGCGTTCCACGCCGCGCGACAAATAGTTTTATTGACGCCGCCTGCATGCCGGAATAAAATGCGCGAAACGGGCGTATTCGAACATCCCCTAACGACGGACGACTCAATGAGAAGTTTATCGCTCCATTTTTCCGTCGATCATATTTTAAGGCCGCTATTACACGATGCTCCGAGCCCGATATTACTTTTGCATTATTCCGTGTCTACGACGCGTATAACGCGATCGAAATGTCCCCCGACGGGAAATAACTCGCCGTTAAAATGAGGAAATGAAGGCGAAGAAAAAATGAAATTCCTTTGTCGAGAGGCGGGCGGGAAGGAAGTTTCACTTGCGCCCGACGATTCGGTCCTTGATCGCGAGGAGATTTCTCGGGGACCGTTTTTTATATTTACAAACAAAATACAGATCACTGAAATATTATTGCATAGAGGCAAAAAGAAATTCAAGCAATTTCGAGATTAATCATTTCCTCTGAAATATATTACAAGATTTAGAGGGAAAGGGTAGAAGTAGCCACGATTAAAATAATATATATAAAACAGAAAATATATAACTTCCTAACAACATAACATTCAGTATCCTAAAAAGAGAAAGATACAAATACTTCGTACAGGAAGTATTTAGATATGCGTCATCTGCCTCCAAAATGTCTCAAGTATCCACGAATTCAATTTACTAAGAAACTAACCCACAAATAAGGCAGCCGAAGTATATCTCCCCATAAATCTCTTAATTACACCACCACAACGACAAAGAAGAAACGAAATAATTACCAACCTCGAGTCTCCAAGCATCGAGGAAGATTCAGGACCATCCACCCCCATGGTTCCCATCGCCGAGTCCACGGAGCTGCAGTGGAATCACACGAAACTCGGTCGCAGAGCGTGGCAAACGAAGTGAGCGTGTCAGAGGTGTTGCCTCCGTGGTGCCAATCGAAAGACTAAGCGAAAGGGTTAACATATTCCTGAATACAAAACACATGCATATTCTATGGGGTCCCATGTGCGTCTCCTACCCTGATACGAGCGTGCACGCACACGCGGCAAATGCACACGCACGGGGGCCCAGGTGGGGCCCCCCATACGCGTATGGAAAACGACCGTGGACCATAGCCGGCGACGTTGGCTACCTGAACCGTCGTGCCGCGGCAGCGGGGAGGGTCGAAACGGCTCGGGGCCACTGGCCGTGACAACTATTGCTTATCGTAATGTGATTTTCATACGGAGATCCACGGCTATCCGTCGACGATTATTAATGATCGACCAGGCAGGCGATCTCGACCACCGAGAGTCTCGTTATCCGCCGTAAAAAATCCGATTCGATGCTCCGCTTTTCTCCGCCGCAGACTTCCGGGCCCGGGCCGATGGAGTTCTCGGCGAGACTGACAGGTCGATCGATGGGCAATCATCGAGGATTAACGAGACAACTGGGCAGAAAAGGGACACGGTTTGCGGTGGTGGATAGAATTGGGAGCGAACGTTTCGGGGGTTGATGGCCACCACTGGAAGCTACGACAGTGTATTCTAATTTCACTCCACTTGTGTAACTGTTTCTTCGATTGGGATGTGCAAAAGGGATTTGGGATCTATGTGTCGGGATGGTGTAAAATATATTCAATCTAGTAAGTTATTGTGAATGTAAATCCGATTTTTATATGTGGTGTTACAATTGAGGCATTTGATGGAAATAGGGCACATAGGCTTATGTGTCCTTTTCCCTTAAATCGTTTAATACGACTCAGGTGTATGTTACATATATAATATATCAAGGGTACTACTTATCTCGCGTTCAGAATAGCTACTAGATGCTGGTTTATTACGTAGCGTGATCGACACGCAGCTACATAGTCGCTGAGCAGCCGCGCTACTGTGCTGGCGTGCAATAAGTACTTTTGTTTCATAGAGGATTTTGTGTAAGCGAGGAAATATGGAAAGTGAGGCGAGTATCGAATCCGCAAGGAAAGAAGCTAATTAAGAAAAGAAAAGATTGATTTGGAAGACAGCTTGCTGCAAAAATTCGAAGAAACTAATACTTACTTAAAACATTTTTTGTTTATTTTTGTACTTCATTTTGTATTTTTTATTTAAGCAATTTATAAAAAATGTGTAACGAAGTAAGTAAACAAAATTATATTTAAATAACTAAACAAAGAAGCAACTCTGTTACGAATTCACCACATTTACAGAAAAAAGGCACATAAACTACTTGCTTGAAACTTATAAATAAAGCACATATCATTTCCAAATCTTGACTTCTGTTTTCAGAACGTTTGAAGGAAACAATAAGTATATCCCTAAAAAAATTGGATTTAATTGCATAACTTTTTATTAAGTTATGTTATACTATAATGAAAACTTTGAAATTGATTTTCTTGAAATGGCATTTTGGTGTATGTGCCATTTTTACATCAAATGCCTCAATTATAACTATGAAATATAACTCGTTAGAGTACGTTTGTGGTGGAGCTGCGATAGAAACTATAAGTGCCTCGAAAATGTATTTTTTTTATGTGTTTATTGTGTAGCTGTGAGAATAGTACAGTAGGGTGAAGCTTATTTTTCAACTATGAAAATATGATCTTCTTACCATTTCAATTTGTTTCTTTTTATAAAAAATAAAATCGAGCAGAATATGAGCACCATTGATGTATATTTAGGGGTAGCTGAATGATGGTGAAATTTCCAATGTGCATAATAATTGTATGGAAGGGCATGAGACACTAGAAATTATTTAAAATGCATTCATTTGTTCATTTAAAAAAATGGAAACTGGGAGAAGCTATCATTGTGCCCTATCTGACGTAAAATTAAGTAAAATAATTAGTAGATTGTACCCTAGGAGCAGGAACCAGACACTGTCTGATGTCTGAGCTTCTGTGAATAATAAATTTAATAAATTACACTGTACCACAAAAAATGCGATTTTTGTATAGCCTTAATAAAATATATCGTCTTCGATGAATTTTTACTCGCTGCAAACGGTAATTTGGCCATAAAAATAGCGTAGCACGTCAGGATTTTGGGAATAGTGAGTTTCAACATGACAAAAAATCCTATTTTGGCAGATTATTTAAACAAATTAATTTTACAAATCCTACGTTGGACTCGGAATCAGCGACCTCAAAGACCACTGACAATGTGTACAACTTTTTCGTTCATTTATCGAGTTTCTTGTGTGCCATATAGTCTCTTACAATTTCCGTGCGCGGTAGCTTGTTTAGAATTTATTTTAACTCATAAAGTAATATATGTATTTTGTACATTTTTTCTTGCTGAATTCGAGTGCTTTTATATATTGGTTTGAATATGGGCTAATAAGTTTTTTTGGCACGATAAACCTCACTTTGCTCAAAATCTTGACGAGCTATGCCATTTTTATGCCCAAATTTGTTTTTAGCGAGCAAAAAACTATCAAAAACAACACATTTCATTAAGGTTAAAAAACCTTGTCGGACAACGTTACATAAATTAAAATAATAATTTCTATAATCTTTGACTAACTTGAGCTACCCCTAAACATAAGAATGCACTGTCCAATGTTTTTTTTTACATAGTGTTTGCATATCTAAACGAACAAATCAGGGTAAGACTTATAAAAAAATTCAATGTTTTTTTTAACTTTTAAGCTCCACCCTTAATATTACACTTTCAGTCGTTTAAATTTTCGCAAAGATGAGCCATTTAAAGATGAGTGATTCTGAAGAAGAAATATTATCTTCAAGTTCCATAAAATGGTACCTAAGTAGGTATGTGTGCATCGGAATAATTCTACTACACCGTAAACATTGTGTTGTATTTAATTTAACGACTACTTCATATCACAACTTATCTAAAACAAATCTGTCACTTCTACGATATTCTAACTTCTCTTCTTCGACCATCATCGCACGGTAAACCCTTTTTTAAAAAAAAGCGCAACCATCGAAATCGTTCGTTCACCGACTCCACGAGCCTCGGTCTCCACTCGAGTCTCCAGAAAATCACGAGCATTCACTCCGCCAACAATATCGGGTCTGCGCCACTCGTGGCCATTGCCCGCATGAATCGAGTCGCTCATCAGCGTTCACGGCCCGCGCAAATGAAATGCCACTTCTGGCCTTATCGCGGATCAGATCGGGGCCCCTCCATCGAGAGGCCTCGACGGGTTACGGTAGGCCAGGGGCCCCGTGGCAATCGTATTAACTCGTTTCACCGCGAGGGACACCTCTTTTCATCCGGCGTCCATCCACGCGACAGATGCGGAAAATCGCGATCTCTCTGACCGGTGGCGGGACAGAGGAGCTTCTAAACTGGGCCAGGCCCCGGTTTTTTCATTCCGTTCCTCCGCCTAGGACTTAGTTAAGACGTCAGAGGGCGAACAATACGGCCAGCCATGCGTGCGCGGGGCTTCGCACCTTTGCCTCCGCGCATAGAATTTTGATTTTTATCTTCGAGGGCACTCGATGGGTGCCGCGATTTGGAGATAGCCTGCATCGCGTCGAGAGCACTTCAGGCAGCTCGGCCCTCGAATCGTTCTTTTTAACCCGGGCCCGTCAGCCGCGTCCTCGAATGCGCAGTTCGCTGGAACTTTTAATAAATGCCCTGCCCCGGCTACTTTCACGGGCTCAGGTAGCCGGGCCTAGTGGGAAACGATTCTGTTACAAATTCGAAAGATTCGCGACAATGGCCCGGGGGGGATTTACATCGGGATTTAATGAAGACTTGTGACTGTTAGTTGGAGACGTTTGAGAGCTTTTACAGTACCTATATTACAGCACTTGATTTAGTGTTCAGTTGAAATGAGTTGGCATAGCACTTGCTTTCTCAGAGTTAAGAAAGAATAAGTAAAATTTATATAGACACATGTAACTAGATTATTTGCACTTGTGCCTCATTTTAAAAGAAAACTTTACCGTTGATAGAGTATTTTTTTGGAATAAAATTTTCTTCATAGATGTTGTTACACAGACATATTTGTATTAGGTTATTTCAGTGGTCTTTGCGTATTTTTGTTTGAAGATTATTACGAAGAAAAACATACAATAAGATCAGTTTAATCATTAATGTGATTCCCTCTTTTTCAATGACTTCTTGCCATTGTTTTGGCAATAACTGTGCCTCGTTAAAAAAATTCAATAGGTTTTGAGTTAAAAATTGTACTGGCTGTGGTTTCTATTACTTCCATATATAATAATATTTTCTATTAATATACAAATGATTCAGTGTAACTGATAAACGAAGCAGCAAATGGAACAAATAAATAGTTTATTAATATTCTCAATAGTCTGTATAGTATTTACAGATTTGTTTAATGCATGGAGCATACATTATTGGGATTAAAATTAGCGACCACGCGCGCTAAATTAGATTTATTGATTGAAAGTTGATACTGAATTGATGCTTGACAAAGAAGACCAAGAAGTTGGAATAGCTGAAGCAGAAGACAAACGCATAGAACGTCACAACTGCGTCCTACGAAATACGTAAAGACTTTTAAAATGACCTGTATTACCAGTATTCTTAATATATTAAACAAATACACAATTTTAATATTTACCATCACGTTAATTAACACAATAAAATCCGATGTGCTGCTTTGAATGAAAAGATAAGGCCTTACAAGTGTAATATATCAAAATTAATACATACTAATGTTTAAAAGCATTGTTTAAAAATAATCTCAGTCACTATGACAAATACTCTTCAAGCATTCCTCACAAAGCAAAGGCTTCTTCTTTGACCGCCAATTAAACTGCGACACTTGCTTTATCACCACTTCAAACAAGTAATTTTATCAAGGTCCTGAAAATGGCAACTTTATAACCTGCTGCCGTTTGTCATAAAAAATAAGAACAAATGGTTCTCCCCAAAGAGACAGGTTAACACCAAATAAATCTGCAAAAACTTGACATTCTGAAGGCTCCTATTCCCCCTCATTCCACTACCTCCCGAAATTGGCACAAATCTACGATTCCTCAGCCCCTCGAGCTCAATTGACTTTTCCAAAAGACCAAAGCTTCCACCAGAGAATCCCGACAGCCCGACAGCAGCGAAAACAGAAGCAGGCTCCCAGCTTTTACCAAAACCGCTTTGGCGGTGCTCGAAAAAATTCCCTGCCAGGCAAAGAAATGGGGTCAGTTAGATGGTAGGTTGTCCCAGTGAACGTGGAACGGTTCGATCTTCGATATCCAAGGCGAAACGGTTACCTGCCGATCGTGCCCGCCCCTCCCGTAATGTATTAGTCAAAACCGAACACCCGTCACAATGACGCTGATTACTTTAATAATGGAACAGAATGGCCCCGGGGCTGGTGGCTGGGTGTTGGGTTTTCCTCGCGGGCACAATGCGACTCGCGAAGTATACAAATAGGAGAAAAAAGCAAAGGGGCGAAGGAAGGGGAGGGAGAACCCCCTGTCTCCCCTACCAAGGATCTGCCATCTAGTTACCCCGACGAGAATATTCAAATCGCAACCCTTTCGCCCGTGAAAGGAGACTTCTGCCGAACCCTTCGATCGGATTCAATGGGCATCGATATTCAAATTTATTTGACGGAGGCTCCTCTCGCTCCTCTTCCCACCCCTTTCGCCCCCTCCCCTCTCTCTCTCTCTCTCTCTCTCTCTCTGTCACTCCCAACGACGAATAACCGTCGCGAGCAAGTTATTGGGGTCGCCGACTGAAGGAGAGGAGGAACAAAAACGGAGGAAAGAAGGGAAAGAATTTGCATTCTCTTTTTTTCCGTTGGCCAGGTCGCGATACACCGTCGATACTCGCTGTTTCGATGCGAAACTGGAGCGGAAGCGACGACGGCAGATGCACGGAAGCTTCGATCCGTATTTCTCGCCCCCCTGAGAGTTTCAGCTCACCGTTACCGTTCTTCTTGCCGCCACCCCTCTCTGCTTAAGGAGCGCTGCTCGCACGGGGGTGGGGCCCGTTTCGAGGGAGACTCGAATTTTGGGAGCGAAGCCGTCGCGCTCACATTACCCCGCGATAGTATTCGGGTTAATTGTGTCGAAGACTTTTCTATTTAGTTACTTGAATCGTGCGAAATGGATGGTTTTGTGATTGAAGTACTGAGTAGATATTAAGAAGAATACAGTATAAAGTAAGAATATTAACAAAATGGTGGCAGGGTAGATAATAATAACACTTTACACTTGGTGTGACGTCGGCGTGTTTTCACGTCGAGGGAATTGTATCCAGTTCATAGTTCTTTCATATTTCCGCGTGGATATTTCCTAGAAAGCATCGTAAGTATTATCCCGAAGCCATTCAATAGGGGGGGTGCTTATTTGACAACAAAAATTTTTTTTTTCCAGGGCACCGTGTCAATGTGCCCACCATTATGAGTAAATAGTGTGGTATTTATTTAATTTCTTCAGGTATGTACTTATAAGGGATTGCTACCAGGCATTGAATATGGTGTTTTTAAAAAGAAAATGCAATTTTCTTTTCGACGTATTATATTTTTTACACACATTTACTTAATATTGGAATATCATTACAAAGTAAATTTGTGAACCAACAACTTTTGAAAATAGCCAATTCATATTTATAAAAATTGTCTAATAGTAATGCATACTATATATATATATATATATATAGCCAGAGTAGTTAAGCTGGGTTATCATGTACTATTCTGGAGGGAGAATTTTATTTAAAATATTAAGGGGGGATTCTCATGTAACAGACCCCGAAATTTATAAGTTTTTTTTGTAAAAAAGAATTGTTAAAATTACATTAAACTCTATTGGGATGTAAGGAGGCACCTTTAAACTTGCAGAAAATATTTATTTTATGTCGATCCTTCTTATTATTTATTAATCATTGCGGAATCTCTTCGACGACGTTGGCATCAGGTGTAGCACCTGTCACAGTCATCTGATTGCGAAAAGAAGAAACTTTTCTTAAAGTTAAATAATTAAGGAAGAAGGAAAAAACTTAATTTTTTTCTCAAACGCTATAACTCTTTCAATTTTTCAGTTTTTTTTTTAAGTGGACCAATACCAGCATAAACTATCTACCTTTAAGAAACTTCTATTTATTTTGCAATCAGATGACTGTGATAGGTGCTACACATCCTGCCAACAGGAGTTACATCATCGAGGAAATGGACAAGATTCGAGAATAATTAATAAATAATACGAAGTATCTGCATAAAAAAAATATTTTCTGCAAATTTAAAGATGCGTCCTTGTACCCCCAAAAAGGTAAATCTTTTAATCCAATAGGACGACCAGTTTTTTAAAAAAAATTCTTAAATATCAGTTACTTTGGTTAGACGAGAATCCCCCCTTAATAAGCGGGTAGCAACCTCCAAAACATTATGAAATGTAATAAAATTTTAACCAGGCCCGGTTCTCAGCATATGTAGAGAATAAACTGTAAGGGTACCCCAGCAATATTTTAAAAGTTGGATTTGAAACACCACCCTTCAATGTTTACTTTGAAAACAAACCAAGTTCAGAATTCGCTTGGTACAAAACTGTGCCTGGAGAAGGATCACTGGCATATGGGTGCGTTAAATTCGTAGGCCTGGCCCGCTTGAATGAGCCAATATTTCTAATATTACCTTACGTACAAATTCGTGGAAAATACAAAAAACACATAAAACATCTGATTTACGATTTAAGCAACTCTCCCCTATCCACTAAAAAAGCACAGTAAAGATTCGCAACAAGCCTACCCGCGGAAGAATCCCCGCAATTTCAACATCCCCCTATCGCGAACGACCCTTAGTCGACTACCCCGTCGGCTGGATGCAAAGGCCTCCTTCACTCGACGCTCTTTAAATCGACGGCGTTCAGCAACAACCGAGAAGTGTGACCTGCTAAATATTCTATGAAGCGTTTGTAGTACCTGCGGGGGTAACAGCTAGGCGACGCTGCAGCGAAAGAAGGAGAAGAAGAACGAGACTCGTCTGGGGTTGGCGGTGGGGACGGGGGGTGAACCGCGAAGAAACCGGAGCTACCAAGAAGGAAGAGCGTGGCGCGAACAGGAAGGAGAATAAGAAGAAAATAATGACTCTTACAAGTCTGGAGCGGCGTGGGAGTCTGCAGCGTCTGAGGGGGCGCCGCGGAAGAGGAACAGAGTCGGGGGCGTAAGAGGGGAGGGGGGAGGGGGAGGGGTCGTCGTCGTCGTCGTCGGCGTGTCTACGGCCGTGACCCGGTTTTTTCCGAAGCAACAGGTCCCTTCTAATTAAGAACACTTAAGAAAACTTCCCTCTTAAAGCTGACGCCTCTCCCTTCGTTCTCTCGCCACTCCTGATAACGCCATTATATTTTAATAAACCCACTAGCCTCCTTCTCGCTCCCACCCGGCCCGATCCCATCTCTTTGTCCTCCTGCTTCCTCCTCGTCGCCCTCAAGAATCGCGTGCGCGCGAGGATCAGAGGAGACCGAGGAATACTTATCGCGCTGGCAACCGTCCCGCGAGCAGACTCCATCTTCCTTCTCCCGTATCAACCCCATCCGCCTCGATACAGAAACAATCGGCTCGATTAGCTCAGGCTCGTATCCATAGCAGCCGCTTACAATGTAACATTCGGTGCTATTTTTTCTTGTAAATATCGAAAGACGCTAAAGGGTGGCGATCGCCCCAAATCCAACCCCCATTTTCCCTCAGCTACCTGGCGCCGGTACGCTCTAAGGATCTCGTCGACGCCGTGCTTTTTGGTATTCCGCGAGCGTTTCGGTGATCTATGAGCGCCAGTAATCCCTCGATCTCCCCGTGGCCGCGTCGCGAGCCCTTTGCCCCCGATTCCCGGCGAATCTTCACGCGCGGGATCGCGCGTCGCGCTGGTAGACGCGGCAGCCCTTTCCTCCCTCACGTCGACGTAGCCCACTCGACGGGGCGAAAAGAAAATTATCACTCGCGCGTGTTTACCCTTGGCATTGCGCCGCGGGTGGAGCCCTCGCGCGATGCACGCGCACTTCACGTGTTCCGATAAATCCCGCGGCTCTCGGTGCGTTATATTTTCAAGGGACGTCGTCCCTTCGGAAATAAAAAGAGGACCGGGGAAGGGGTGTGTGCACGCGTACGCGAGGACCGGGAGGGACGAAGGGAGGACCCGGGCGGAGAGGGCGGAAGGGTGGAAAGACAAAGAGGGTGAGCAAGAGTAGTATTGCCTGGTTGGCAGTCAGTGGCTGGGTCCTGAAGTTAAAGAGCTTCGGGGGCATACGTGAGAGGGATGTAGAGAGACCGTGAGGGTGTGGGGTGGGGTGAGGATGGTGGTTACGTGGGGTGGGATGTAGAGGGATATAGTAGGGTGGGTGGCGTTTCTGGCGGCCATTTTGAACGCATATATCGATTGTTTGGCGGCCGGGCTTCGCTCGGCCATTCGCAGGGGTGGCTCGTGTGTCACACGACCACCCTCCACCCTGCCCTGCTCCACCGCTGGGAAAATCGTCGTCGTTTTTTCTCCCCGATGCGTTAGCCGTCATCTGGTTTCACTCGCCAGGCACGAGACAATTCCTGCCTCCTTTCACGTCGATATCTTCGTTCGGTGCCCATTGTTGGCTGTGCTGAAGATAGCCAGGCAGAGTGAACGAGGGGGCAAAAAATGTGGGTGTTTAAACGGACACGGGGTAGGGAAGATATCATCTCAGGCAAGAATGCGTTCTAAATAGGTGTGGGTGGAGAATGGTCTGGGGCTTATGAGGCTTATTTCACTTACTTTAGGGTGGGGATTTAAACTTCTGCTTTTGAAACACATGGGTCTTAAATGCATCCTCGGGGATCTAGATATGTTAGAATATATGTTTAACAATGATTTCGAAGTCAACTGGAGGTTCGTTCCAAAGACTATGAAAATGAAAAGAATATTCACAAAGAGAAGCAGTGGAAAGGAGCTCTGTCCATTACAAAATGTCAAAGAACAAACCCCTGAAGATTAATTCCGCAGCATGTCCTTAGAATCCCTCCACTAATTAATGAAGCATCGTATTCAATAAATTTCTGAATATTAGTTCAAACCCAAAGTGGGTTCGTCAGAAACTTCTCGAACTCCAATCCCTAGGCATTGATTGCCGAAGCCTCAACGATTTACCGAACAAAGATACCTGACAAGTTAATCATGGTTTTCGTCAATGAATTATCTGCGATCACCTGACTGGACAGGAACGCCACGCGCCAAAAGGCGTCACGACGAGAATCGCGTCACAGAAGACACCTGACCCTGGGTCAAGCCTTACTCGCCCTCTATGGTCAGACCAGGAGGGTGGTTCCGCGCGTAAACTGCCCCTAAACCGGCTTAGAACCCGCCCAGACGAAACTGGCTGCTCCAATCGGCTTCCAGTCCCTGCCATATGATCGCAGTACGAGCTGAACGCGCAGGTCCACCACTCGACGAACTGGACATCAAGCTGACCTACCCCCTTTCACCCTGCTCGCACGTGCCCTCAACCAGTCCTTTGTCCAGGTAGCCTGTGCCATTTTTTTTTCGAACCCTGCTCTCGGATTTACACTACTGATTGCCTGAGCTTTGACGAAGCTACTTGAACAATATTTCCGAGGAATGCGAGTGTGCATGTTAAGTTTGGTGAAGTCTGAAGGGAGGAAAATAGGGAGAGTATCGAATAACAAATTGCAAGCTTTGAATTATGCAAGAATTAAGATTTGGGAAATATAGGGTGTAAAATCGATAAAGGGAAGGCTCGAAAATATCCCAAAGCTTATAAATAATTCCATGTTCTCACTACTCCAGAAACGAACAGAGATCACACCACTTCTAAGCACGCTGTCGTCAGTCCAACTTAACAATCACACAAACGTGCAATTCCTCGATGCGCCTCGGTGTAGCCGTTTCCCACCTCGCGCGCATCGCAAGCGGCGTTTATTTATCGCGCTCGCGACTAATTCGCCGCCCCCCTCCCCCCCCCCCCCGTCCCGTCCGCGGAAGAAAGGAAATCGGAAATAATTGGAGGGTAGGTCTCGGGGCGCGACGACAATCGGCGCTCCAGCGGCGAGCGGCGTCTTAAAGGGGAAGTTTCGCGGCACACAGAGCAAAGTTCCTCGGCCAGCTCCTTCCCGGCTCGTCCTCCTCTTTTTTAACCCGCCTCTCGCTCCTTTTCCAGCGCGCTGGCGTCGCGCCAACTGGGTGAAAAGCGTGGAAAGTGAACTCGCGATTTACGACGGCACGCGGAGAGAGACAAGGGGCGCGAGAAAGGGGTGCAGCGAACAGGAGGTGGCCGGGAGGGGGGGGGGGGGGGGGACGCCGCGGAAGTGGAACGAAGCGGGAGACGGAGGGGAATCCGGGGGGAGGGCACTTCGCTTAGAAATTTATTCAAATTAAGCGGCGGTTGGAGTTTACGAACCGACGGAAAAATCGAAAGTGGCCGGGATAATTGGCGACGGTGAAAGTCGACGACTTTGAAAACCAACCCCTATTTCCGCGCGGGGAAGTTTCGTTCGACGAGCGAACTTTCGCGGGGCGAACTTCGCCGGCGAAGTTTTCCCCGCGGTGGCCGCGCAGTTTCTCATTTAAAGAAAACCAGCCGCTCGCCGGGACAATAAATTCCCGCCCGACGCTGGTGTCCGCCCCCCCCCCCACCTCCCCACGAAGCGGCGGATTTCGGCCACCACCCCCGTAGGCCTCCTCGATAATCGCGAAAGGAGTGCCCTTCTTCGCGGCCCTTTCAACGTCGTCGAGAAGCCGGCCTTTGAGCGACTGTGCGCATTCAGCCGGAGGACGCCCTTGAGACGTGGAAGACACCCCCCCCCCCTCCCCCGTCGAAGGCGCGTGGTGTGTTTGTTAAGTCCCAGGGCGGAATTATTGGGGAAAATAACGAGCAGGGTTGGGAAAGAGGTTGGCCGTCCAAGATTCCGGGGCAGGGTGTTGCGAGCAATGAATTGGAGAATTTGGGGAGAACTGTACTCGCGAAAGTAGATGTAGTTGGCAGATAGCCTCTCTCAGTGGTGGTCCCTCTGTGAGGAGTACTTATTCTATGCTTTCTTCTGTCTGCTTCTATTAGCCAAGGATGCTAATTGGAATACATCAGTAGGGTACACCTGAAAAAGCTTGAATCTCAGCAGCCGCATTGACTATATGTATATACGTACGTCGAGCCACGTGCCGCGCCACAGATCTCCGCTTTGTGTTCCCAGAAGAAAGAAAAAACGTATCTATCGCCGCGCCACCCGCCCCCCGTGCAGCGCTCTGAATCCCAGGCGTCGAACTGCCCCCTCTCCCCAGCCCCTCGATCGTGTCTTGGAGGATACGTTCGCGGAGCGAGGCAAGACTTCCTGCACCGCTTACGCGGATGTACCGCCACACTCCCGGCTATGTGCCCGCGGGTTCGCATATGTACGGGGCCACGATACCCGGCCGCGTACATGTCCGTGCACCGGGGATCGCGCACGTGTGGGTGGCATCGAGCTGAGGCGACGTGTGTCTGTGTGCCAGCGCACATATCCGGGAATACGAGGAGCTCTAATCCCCTTTTAGAGACTCTGGCTCATACCACGCATTGCGATATGCCTTTGACGGCCGCTCCTGCGACGCTATTGGCTCCGCGTAATCTCGTGTAAGTTGGGTTGCCTAGCCGCAGGAGCCCGGAGCCCAAGGGCCCGTTCACACGCGTGCACGCCGCGCGAGCCCTAGACACGCACGCCCTTGCGTCCGTCCTTCGCCCTTCGGCTCGATCGATACGGCAGATGCCTGACATACGGGTCGGCGCATGCCCCGCTCGACGGCGCAATGAAACTTCCGGTTTCCAGCGCCAGAGCGCGCCTGCCTGCGTTTCTAGGACGGCGAGTGTCGGGCTTTGGGGAGCGTAATAAGGGTGGCCGCTGGAAGGGGCTGGAACGGGGTAATTCGTTTTGTTTCGTTAGAGGGGAACGGTTGGGGCGCGCGGGACTCCGTGAGGCTTGATTTTGTTGATTCCTTCAGTGGGCTTCTTTGGATGCCAGCTGGTAGGGGGAATGTGGTGGAATTTGGTGAGCTAGGGGTGGTCTGGATCGGAGTTATTAATTCTGTATTCATTATTTTGAGTTCAAGTGTTTTAGATTGGAAATGATTGAGTGGTATTGAACATTTGAAAGGTTTATAAAAGTTAATTTTGATGAATTCGAGATTGGCTAAGGCAGTTGATATTAAGTAACATTCTGTCGTAATAAGAAGTTCTCGATTGAGGACCTTGCAGCAAAAGGGTGCAGCTCAATTTTTGACATTTTTCAATTATGACGTTTAATATATGTAGAAAAAATTGTACATCGTTTGGCGCATGTTTGATGCAAAGCTGGTAACAAATGAACGGTCTTTTGCAAATTTTAAACCTGCATCCAGTACTGTACGAATGCACAGCTACGTCACACCTTATAAACAGCCTTTTTATAAGGTTCCCAAATGTGCGTTGACTGGGGATGAGAATATTTCCATAGACAATGATGACGAGCTGGCTCAAGAATAATGTTATTTTTTTGTCTACAACGAAAGACAACATATTTTTTCCATATTTAATTAACAAAGCCACAATAAATCAATAAAGTGTTTTCCTTATTGTGCATAGTTATCAAAAAGCAAGTCAGAGACATCTCCAGATTTGAAAAATATCGCCAAAAACAGAAATAAAAACTTATTAACTCAATACTTATTGTATAAAAATATATATTTTTCAATTAGTGCTCTCCCTTTAATGTTAAGTCAAAGCAATAATTTTATAAATAGTTATTTCTAATTCACTCGAAGTTGGTAAAGATGGAGCTGCACCCCTCTTACTACAAGTCCTCAATTTTGAATGTTTCTTTGTATCGCGCTCGAATCTTACAGCATAGACACAATTCATGTAACTCAACAAACGTGGATTTAAAATTAGAAACTACCTGCAGTAGCGGACAAAAAAGTTACCACTTTGCGATTGATTTTATTTGTGTTATTTTTTACCATCATCTTGGAACTGTGATATGTGTTTAATATACGTATTCTGATGGAGAATTTGAAGCGGTATAAAACCCAGTTAAAGTTGAATTTATTGAACTAAAAAACAAAAGTTTTATATGGCATTGAACACGGGACAGCTCATTTTTGGGGCCGGCAAAGGAGTTACCACTTTTGGTAACTTATTAAGCTGTACTAAAAGCAAAAGATGCCCCCACAAAATATTATATTCGTTATTACTTTTCAAAAATGGTAACTTTTTGACGATTTTACAAGTGTGGTCTTGATTAATATTATGCATTGTTTTTGTTTGTTAATTAAATAAATTCAACTTGCATTGGGTTTCATACAGCTTCTAATTCTCTATCGAAATATGTATATTAGGCACATGTTGCAAATTTGAGTCGATGATACAAAGTAATAAAAGTAGAGTGGATCGAAAAAGTGATAAATATTTTGTCCGCTACTGTACATACTCTAGTCATAAACTTCTTGCACTTTTCATTTATAATCGTCTCCACAATTTGCCCTCACACTGCTTGCAGACCAGCACCAACGTTTTCTCCAATATAATAAAAAATATATAAAAAAAAAAATTTTATGTTAAACGATTTTATTAAAAATGCACTAAAAACTAAAATATACTTATTTTCTTGTACTGCTATTTTGATGGTGTTGTTTCACTTGAAATAAAATCGTGGAGCAGGGTATCTCACAGCAAATTCATTTCAACGCTTGATGCTGTATTAAATAGATTCATATTCTGTTATGAAAAAGCCTGCTCCACGATTTGATTTAAAGTGAAAAAACACCATCGAAATTTCAGTACAAGAAAATAATTATTTTTTAGTTTTTATTGAATTTTTAATAAAATCGTTTAACATAAAATTTTTTTTATATATTTTTTATTTTCTAGTTCTTAGTGTTTATGGATTTACATTTCGCAACTCTGACTTCTTTAGAAATATCTTTTATTTAATTTCAAATCGCGATGCGACTAGCAACCCGAACGCAACGGCTAAAAAGTTTCCGTAAAGAACGCGAGTGGTTGATTTCAAATAGTTTGGATTTGTGGTTATGGGTTATATTTATTGATGACTGGGTAATTTTTTCACTCGCTCGGGGTTAATTTTTTTTCCAAATATTGTATTGCCATCCAAACTACGCACGCCTGCAAAGTTCCAAGACAATTGGATAGTTGGAAGTGGGTTAAATTTGGGTTGCCATATTTCACCCAATCAAACACACAAACAAACAAACAAACAGAGGAACGAAACTAAATAAAATCGTTTAAAAAAAAGCATCCTCAATACCTGACAGAGAAACCTAATAAACTAACAACTATCTTCTTATCATCACTCAACTCTTTCACTCCTCCAGTCCAACAGGCATTGCACAAAGTGATGACACAAAACCGCGTGGTAACCAAGCAATACCACAGATAACATCACCCAGTCCCCTTACGCTACCAAAACCATTACCCAACCTACAATCTCTCCTCAAAAACTACGAGTAACCCCCTCGTTTCTCAGTTTTCCCTCCCGCAGTGGCGCTCAGCGATCTCCCTGCCTAACATTCATTCACCACGAGCTGCCCGTGGCTCCAGGGGCAGGGTGCTGATCGGTTGCCAGGCGAAAGTCTCGAGTCATCCAAAAACCGATGACCCAAAAGGCACGTGCGTTTCGAACGGTGTCGTTGCCACGCCTGGTGTCCCCGTCCCTCGGCCCCCTCATGTGTATACACGAAAAGTGCGCTCGTGTTTTCTCTCGCCCGTCCAGTTTTATCGTAATTGCCAGCTTTACGTAAGGCTGTTTGTACATGTGTTATCATGAAATACGGCGGTATTTGTACAATTGTTTGCTCCATCTCGCCGCGGCGACGCCACCTTCTGCGTGACCACGGTCGAGCAAGATTTCCAACGAACGTTCCCCGGCCTGGAATTAATTCCCTCGGCCCCCGCCCCCGTCCACACCGAACCAGCCCCCGTTCCTAGACGCTGCTCCATTCGACCGACGATCGCGCGTGATTCATGTGTTTGAACGTCGTATTTGCGAAGTGGCAGCCGCGGGTTCGGCCATGATGTCGCAGCGAGGTCCAATTCGCCGCGACAGCCTCGAGACGGGGCGAGATAAGAGCGAGATTTCAGCCTCTAGGACGGCTGATTAGAGCCGTCGCCGTAATCGTAACTGCGGTGTATAATTGGCACCTCCGTTTCACCTCCGGCGCCTCATAAAAAGCCACTTCAACAAGCAGTCTTACAACTCTATCTCGAACCACCCACCAATCCCGTACAACATCAGAACGATTTAACTCTATTCGTTGACTCTTTAGTTTCCAATGTTCAGTGATTAGGGAGGACGTCGAGTCAGCTTCTCCGCCCCGTGAAATCAGCGAGCTTTTAAGGCCCCGGGTCGCAGAAAGGAGACGAGGATCAATGTCCTTTCGCGCCATGTAATCCCATCGGACGTCTCACGGGCCGCGCGCCTTCGAACGGAAGATCGGTCCCCCATAGAAAATTGTCCGAGCAATTTCCTATCATTCACAATCCTCGTCGAACCACGAAAACGAATCCCCGCTCGAGGAGGCCCGGCGTGCTAGACCATGTGACATAATCCCGTCGGGCGCTTTCTCCACCCCCGTGCACATTGTACAGGACCGATGATCGCGCGCTGGGCCCACCCCGGCCGGGTTGGACGTCTCGTGAATGCGGGAAACAAGCCGGCGCACAAAAGGGATGACCTAGAAAATCGCTCGCGAAGGTGGATACGAGCGGGGAGATCCGAATCTCCTCCTCGCCTCGTCCTGGAGGAGTATCCACGGTGCACCTTTTATCCGCGTTTGATTAAAGATTCTTTGTCAGCCGGTCGATGGGCCCGCTGAAAAGGACGCGAGCTTATGATTTTCCCCGGTTACCGGATCGATCCGGTTCGAGAGGCTCGGCAGCCACGCCACCGAAAAGATAAGACGGTTAAATATTCGTCGTTCAAGTGGGCAAAGACAGCGGGGCTATAGGAAATGTAAAATGGCTCGTCGAGAGATGGACAAGTGGTGGTAATTGACGTGCACATCGCTGGGTACTTTCAGGGTAATGGGAATGGGGCTGGGCATGGACTGCTTTGGGTTTGAAACGAGGCACTGTGGGGGGGAATTATCGAGAAGCTTCATGACCGAGTTGCAATTACGTTGCTGCGGCGGAAAAGACTCTTTGGAGAATTGTGTGAACAAGTATAAATGGTGCACGTGGTTCTTCGTTGGTCTGTGTGGAAATGTTATTAAGAATTTTATATTTTGTATTCAAGACACATCAGATTTAACCCCACAACTTATACCCTTGTTCAGAAGTCTGGGGGTAGGTGATGTACAGGGGGTATCATAACATGTGCGCGATTTGACCTTGTTCCCTAGTTATAACCATTTTTGATTAACCGTACCTTTATAAGCAATGTTCGAAATGGCCACCTTCGCCCTGAGTGCAAGCCTGTAGTCGTCTGTTGCAAATTTTCCCCAAAAAATTCATGAATGTGATTTAAGGGGGAGGCCTACCTAGAAAGTTTCGAATAATCGATTTTCCAATTTTTATATTTTCTTGAAGTAGGGTGACTGTACCTAATATCGCCCATGTTCCTAATATTCGCCACCCGCTATATCGCGCAAAGTAAGCTCCAAAATTGATCGGTTATGCACTGAATTAGTACCTAAACATATGTACGAAGACATACTGTAATTGCAGCGTCATGTGATCAACAATTACAGAAAGTGAAGGATTTTAGAGAATCTTAACAGTGTAATTAAAAATTTATTGGACTGCCACAATTTTATATAACATTCGGAGAAGGTAAGTCTAATAATTCCGTGAATGCAAGAATATCTACTAGAAATACCTAATTAATGATGTATTTAAGTACTGTAATCGATTCAAATATTTTTCGTAATGAAAATAGTGTTTTTCTTTACGCAGTATGCGTGTTCTCAATACCGCCTACCGGAGAACAATGGTTTCGATGTAATGTTTGTTACAGGTGGGGTCACGAAATGTGTGGAGCACCCGAAATAAACTTTATTTGTCCAATATGAACATCGGAACGTAAAAAATAAAATATTTAAAAAATCTATATTTTTAAATTTCTATATTATTCAAATAAAAATAAAATCAAGGATGGATAAAAAACATTTATAGAGCAAGAAATAAAAAAAGCACATGTGAGAAATAAAAAAAGCACATATATATATGAATTAATCAATATTTTTTCTGTTGTTGATATTAGGTAGGTACACTTTTTTCAGGACTCGATTTTTGGATGTCTTACGTTTTTGAGTCCTAATTAAAAATTTGTAGGTTTCAACGAGTCTAACTTATGCTACATGGTAGATGAATAATTTCTCTTTATTTTGAAACGAACTGCATGCAAAAATATCAATTATTATTCAATTGACAGCGATTTAACTTTTGCCTGGCGATATTAAGTACAGTCACCATACAACATCTTGAAAATATTCCATGAAAGTGTCAAGTTAATCCAACCAAAATTGGCAATGTTATACGCGTGTATGTAGGTAGGTGTTGCTCGGTGTAGCGCTCAGACCCAAACTTTATACGCGTTTTCCTCAAAATCATGTTTTCAAAGTCAGTGACACACAACTAAAAAATTAAAGAACCGATTTACTTGAGGCTTAGATTTTGATTTACTTAGAAAAATCTAAGCTCTATCGGGAACTTTTCCTTTTTTTGCCTAGATTTTTTTTACATTCGAAAAACGAGCGATTTTTTGCCAAATATCGATGCACAGCCGCCATTTTGCCCCAAAATAATTTTTTCAAAAATCGGGCCCGGCAACGCCTAGATAATTTCAGATATTATCTAAAAAAAAATCGAATTTTTAATTTTGGAATTATCCTGCACCGAGCTACGTTTCTCGCCGCAATGCGCCTAAAAAAGGGACGTCTCGGGCATCGTCTATAACTCACAAACCTTTCAATACTTTTTACCACAAAAATACTGAAATATCCGTAAGATGTACTCTTTCCAATAGACTAATGTTTAACGGTTTTTCTAGAAAAAAATCTCAAAGAAGCATGTTGTTTTGACCATTCTAGGTAGGTCTCCCCCCTTAAACTGCGTCCAATACTTCACCCAATTAATTGCTAAAGAAATTTACAGAAAATTAACCTGTTAATTTCCCATTACGAAACACAAGTTCAATTACAAATAGTTATACAAACATTTAGTAGAATCAGTTACACTATCTCTGTTTGCCGTTAAGAATTATTGGAAATAATTTTTTAATTAATATACAAAAATGATTATAACTCGGAACAAGATCAAATAGGGCATATATTTATGTGAACTTTTTTCATCGTTTTTGTGTCCCCTGTCCATCGTTGAAGTGGGTCCCACATGCTAAGATACACCCTGTATTTCCTCCAAATCTGCAAGAAATTATGTAATCGTTGAAACATGTGAAGGAATATTATCTGATTTCACACTTTTTACGCTAAAGAATCTTACGATATCTTACAAGTTTGACCAAACGATAGAAAGATATTTATATTTTTCTTTCATCGCTTTACCTATCATATTTTCGCGATTATACTTTTCCATTTTTATTCCAAGAAACTTCCACAGTTGTGTTAATGACTTAAAATAACATTTTCAAATCTGTCTATCCAATTCGTTCCCAAATTTTTCAATAAGATTGATGCATGATGGTTACAGATCTATTGTATCATTAACTTCAGTTCACTTGGATTATACAATAAATGAAGGGTAAGTGGAAAAACAGGGAACGTCGCAAAACAGATTTATCGAGAAAATCAAGTTCTAATATCAACTTTAATCCACCAGTAAAGAAACACGGTTTAATGAATGAATCTGCATTCTTCATAACACGAAGTTTACACCCTTATTAGGCATCAGAAAAAATAAGCACTAAAATAATAATTGTTTTACAATATTTCAATATTTTTTCCGGTTTGAACATGGCAGCGCACTAAAACAAAATAAAAAACGTCTATTTCTATTAATATCAAAACAAGGAAAGCCACTCATTTTATTAACTGTGATTCGACAGTTCTGAATACTCCCAGTTGCCACCAAGAAAATATGCTATAAATCGCAAAATCACGAAAACTGGATATTCCCTGTTTTTTCCCTTACCCTTCAAATATAATTCAAAGCTCATTACCAATATGAAATAGCAGTGTTTCCTCGAAGACAGCGTCTGCCCTAAGGCATTCGAGCAGCGTTGTACATCTCTCATCCCACAACCAGCAGTAACAACAAAAAATGGAAAATTGCCGCCGAAGCCCGTTCATACATCAATCCTCTAACTATCGCCAACAAGCCAGCTAGAAAAAAAGAAGACACGCATGAGACGCGCACTGGATGCAGCACACGGGGGAAAAAAATCACACGACACAAAGGGATGGATGTCCAGAGTCGGCTGGAAGGGCAGAGAATTCGGTGCCTGGAGGAAGCGATAAGTGGAGGCCCCGAACCCCTGCGCGTGAATCGAGGGCAAGAGTAGGAAGGAGCAGGTCAGATGCATCGCGCATGGACGCAGGTCCTTTGGAGCTTATTCGTCCAGGGAACAAGAATGGACCCCCGAATCCTTTTCGTCTGTAATTCGGGATGGGGCCAGCTGCAAAAACTAGCGTCCCCCCGTCGTGATCGTCGTGCGTTCTTACCCTCAGGAAAGGATACCGTGAGGACCCCGCTCCAAGAGGGGGACAAATCTTTTTTTTATATCTAAGATCCTGGCCGATCAGTTTTTTACCAACCCTTTTTCCAGCGCTCGCATCCGTGAAGGAGCGTTGGGCCCTTTTTTCGCGCAACTGTCGCTTTCCTCTCTCCTTCTCCCCTCTCTTCGCTCACCGTCCCTCTGCCCCCACCCCCTCCGCGCCCATCTCTGGGCCCCGTCGCACGTGGAAGGATCGCCGCGGGCCCACCGAGCTGCGCCGCGAGCACGAGGACCCGCGTAGCACCGCACACGCGTCGATCGCGCTTCCTCTTTCAAGAAAGACGAATCTTCCTCCGGAGATCTGGACCATCCAGGCGTCCTGTCCTGTCCTCGATGTCGCTCCTCTCCTTTTTACGCTCTCGCGAGGACAAAAGGACTCTCTCCTCTTTCGGGGTGGTCGTTAGAGGGCCAAGTAGTCGCGGCAGACAGAAAGCCCGAGTATCCTTTTCAGAACACTCGGGAAACTGATTGAAGCTCCTGCGGACCTTTGAGTCGCGGATCTTTGGTTGGCGAAGCGACTGCCGCCTTGTGTAACGTGGAAATTAAAAGGGACAAAGGACGGTTGTAATGAAGACTGCACCGGCGTAACGTGCTTCCTGATGATTTTCCACCGCTCTCGGATAAATCCTGCAGCCCAAGTGTGCGAATTGTTTAGTACAGTTTCCGACGAGTAATTGAATAACCGGAGTAATCAAACTTTCAGAATTACTGGGCTTGAAAATCGTATCAAAATACTACGCTGTACTACTGGTAAATAAAATTCATCGATGAGATTAGCTGGCATAATTCGAGCTACGCCAGTTCAAGAATGCTCGGCATGCAAATCAATATGGCAAAGAAATATATTTAACACATGCCTAAAAGTTTACCTAATTGGTACTTTTACTAATTACACTTACAAGAAGAGGTTCCCAGGTGTCCGCCTTCGATTGCTTTGAATTTTGGATATGTTTCAGAGAACCGAAAAATAAAAAATACGTGTCTTTTTATTTTGGCCTGCCTGATTTTTTAGGGGTGAAACCACCCCCCAAAGTTCCTAAGAATACTTGGTGCTCGCCTCCGATTGCTTGGAATTTTGGATATGTTTTAGAGGACCGGAAAAAATAAATACGTGTCATCTTATTTTGGCTTGCTTGAATATTTAAGGGTTGAAACCACCCCCAAAGTTCATAAGAGATTGGTCGAGTAACAGGTGAAAATAAAAAGATACGTATTTCTTATTTTTCGGTCCTCTAAAACATATCCAAAATTCAAACCAATCGGAGGCGGATACCTGGGAACAACAATATCCTTGTTAGAGCAACTTGCAGGTCCTAACAAAATTAATTGAAACTGAAATGTCGACGGCCAGCCAACCAGGGTGGTTAAAATGATAAGAATGAAATTTCATTGATTTTCACTTCGGACTTTCAGTTTTGAAAATTAGAAAACGTCCAGTGGCTATTTAAAAGCTCGACTACCACCATTGAGGAGTCGAGGTGAGTGGGGAACAGGTGTAGTACCCCTACAAAAGGGTAACTTTGGTTGGGATATCGTGACTACTGGTCAGTTTGTTCAATAGTTGGTGCCAGCCAGCACGGATAGCCATATACCCGCTACGCCTTACAGGGGGCCTTGGTACCGAGCTGTACCAAGAGGGCCACCGGTCAATACCTTCAGACCTTCAAAGCACCGCGAAAAACGTAAGCAGAGCGCCAGCCAGCCTGGACGAATTCACGTCGTGCATGGCACCGATAGTGGGCTGGAAAACACCCTGACACGGATGACACTAACTAGCATCTCTATGGAAGGGATCAAGGTTAAGTCTCAGATATTCAACTGATATCTTTCAGTCGAAACGAAAATTAAATATGTATTGCGTTTTAACGTGACTTTAGTCCATTTGTCGTGGATTCTCAACTACATTGGTGGGATAAAGATAGTTCAGTGGGCTTCGTTATGAATCTACGTATTGCAAAATTCAGATATAAAGGGTAAGGAGAAAAAACTGGGAATGTCCATTTTCCGTGATTTTGCGATTTATAGCATATTTTGTTGGTGGCAGCTGGGACTACAGAACTAACGAATCACAAAGAGTTATAAAGTTCAAATACCCCCGTAAGATGACGTTAAAGATTCGATGTACTGGTTAAAAACAGGAAATGGCCACTCTACACTGGAAACAATATTACGCAGTGTCGCCACTCTAGGTAAAACAAGAAATTATTTAAGAAGAGAATTATATAAGAAAATTAAATTCGTTGAACCTTGTTTCTTTACTGGTGGACTAAAGTATTAAAACTTAATTTTCTCGATAAAGCTGTTTTGTGACATTCCCTATTTTTCGCTCACCCTTCATATGTGCTTAGCACTGCAAAATTAGGTTCACCCCATTATTTTTCTGAGAGCTGAGTTTGAAAAGATGGAACTCGTCGTGATCGTCACTTATTTGTTTGATACGTATAGAAACCTCAAGACAATATTCTATGAAAATGTCACGAGTGTAAGTAGATAGAATATTATAATATTATAATTTTACTACAAACGCTTAAAATGAACGTGGCGGAATAACATATTCGATATGCTTTGTTATCTAAGTTTAATAAATTAAATAATTCCATTGTAGCGATGAAAAAATATCTGAGACGTATCGAAGATGGGTTAAGAAATTTCGAATTGGAAACTACAGTCTCGAAGATGCTGAAGAGGTTTGCTGAAGAGTTCGAAGACGGACAAAATCCAATAGTAACTATTTAACAATTATCTATTCTAGAAGTTGAATTCGACTCATTCTACGATCCACCGTCACCCAAAACGTTCTAAAAATCTTCGCAAATATAAAAATTTAAAAAAAAACCGTATTTATGGTCGAACCTAATACTTTAAAGAAGAAACTAAAAAATACTTGCACAGTAGTTGCAGCTTCCTCGAAACTTCCAAGATCTGAAGGCTACCGAGCAGGCCCATGCATAAGCGAAAACTGTGCAGCTGGAAGTGCACTACCCCTCCCCGTGCAGAGGGCAAAGAGCAAACAGCAATCTGTCCCGAACCTACTAATCGCAAAATGGCTAACGAAACTAAAAAGAGAAGCTCCGAAGAGTCTGCTCCGCGTTTCCACGGTATTGTTACTCGAGCAACGTTGCAGCCGCGGAACTCTTTCACCGTCGCTGGCCTCTCGATAAGTAACTAGGTATCCTAATTACTTCCGGCCAGAATCATTGCAGTCAGCCACGAGACGTCAATTAACCGTCTATCATCTAGTCGCGGCTGGCGATACCATAAATCACTGTTTCCTCGATCCGTGCCACGTAGCTTCGACCCCGACGCCCGTGCAGGACGACGAGTTTCCGCTCCGCCTCCCCCTCTCGAAACTACCCCCCGAGACGTGGCCGAAAACGTGGGCAGACGCGACGTGACTTTCCTCCCTCCTTTCGATTGTGCTAATTACCCCCGGCCTGGGGAATAATGAATTGTTCGCAGGCCCCGCGGGCAATAAATATCGCTCTACGCGCGATATTAGACGAGCGCGTATTTGCAGGCATGCACACGTAACCATGCAGCTTTCTAGCGTTCGCAAACGGCTCGCTTATTATCGAAGATCGGATTCGCGTGCGATACACCGGAGCACGTGTGCTCACGTAAGGATGATAACGGGTGTCCCGATGCAACTATGCTTTTCCTCTGCTTTAGTGTGTACAACAGTGGCTGCGCAGAGGCTTGAAGTATAATACAAACCCTGGCAATAAGTTTCGAACCAAACGCAAACATAGGTAGGTACGAAACTAACGAGAAATACCAATATTTTTTATATATAAAATGCAACGGTACACATATGAAACGCATGGTAATGTTAAATTCGTCTATTTTAAAGTGAAAACGTAAAAAATAATTAAGAATTTCGTTTATTATGTAATAAGGAATATAGAGGAAACAAAATGTTGCTTGGAAATAAGTATGGAACATTATGAATTTGAAAAGAAACTAACAATAATTTATTTAATAGGTATTTATATTACTTAGTATTTTGAGGGTTCTTACGTGCACGTACCACAGCTTGTATACGTTTTGGCATCGATGTAATCATGTTTTTACACTGTGATGGCAAAATTTCTTTCCATGATAACTTAATAACTCGAATTTCTGGAAAAGAGTATTTAAAAGAGAATAATGAGGAGAAAAATGAAGTAACTAATTAATATGCATGTACAAATATCAGAAAATATTAGGTACTATAAATATTGAATAAATTATTGTTAACTTCTCTGCAAAGTCTTTAATGTTCCATACATATTTCCAAGCAACATTTTGTGTCTTCTATATTTTTTATTACATAATAAACGAAATTCTTAATTATTTTTAGTATTTTTACTTTAAAATAGTACCGTTGCATTTTACATGTATAAAAATATTGGTATTTCTCGTTAGTTTCGTATGTTTGCGGTTGGTTCCAAACTTATTGCCAGGGGTTGTACATTTGCTCGGGTGGATTAAACGTGCGTTTTACTTGGGTATTGTTTACGTCGGATGCAGCCGCGGTGGTTTGCTTGAAATTAGTGGAAATTGCAATTCAATGAACACCTGGATTGGATTTGCAAAGTATGTGTCACTCGAAGGCACTGGATTTTCTAATTTTGATGATTTGTCGGCGATTTTGAATTTAGGGCAGCGTTCAGATGCATATTTTAGTGGACGCCACTTTTGAAGAAATGCTTAGAATAGTATTCTGGGATGTTATATTTGATCATGCGTATGGATTTTGGTAAGGTGATGGTGAATGAAGTAACATTTGTGATTTCCGATTGACAATGCGTTACTAATTTTCTGATTCTATTCTTCCCTCTTTTCCCCCAATCAGTAGCTTTTCAATCTTTCCACATTCCTTTTTTCTGCAATACGAAGTTAATTATTTTCTCTTTATTTCCCCCCGCGACTAATACAATTATTTGTCTCTCCTCCTCGTCTTTCCACAATTAATTAGTTCCTCCACTTTTTTCCTGTAATTATCTCATTTGTTTCTGTTTTTTAATTAATTACCTCTTCCTCTCCATCCTCCCCATCCTATTTTCCTCCAGATACCTTTTTTCCTCATAATTCTTCCTTTGATGTGATACGAAATTAATTGAATTTTCTTCTCCCCTCCGCATCGCTATCCCTTTTCACAATGAAATATTTTTCCCTTATTCCTGCCACCTCACACCCCGTTCCCGATTACTCGAAATTACTCGTACTTCCTTTCACATTCCTTCCAAATCCCAAACACCATCTCCCTTCTAAAAATCAACCCCGAATTTCTTTTCTCGCCACCCAGCAAGCACTTAGATCAAACATCCCAACCCAAAAGCTCGCCTTCGATCGAGACCACATTTAGACATCTAGCAGCCGATCCAAGCGTACGTCGAACAATAGAAACCTGAATAAAAGGTTCCAGAGGATCTTCAACAGCCCCCACCTCCCCCCGTTCAGCCAGTCATCGAACGAAACAGAAGGAAGCGTGGGCGCAACAATTTCACCAAGAACTAACGGTCCGACGTAACATCTCCTTCGTCGCTGCTAGGATTTAGCACCATGAACGTTTCTGTCTCTTTCACGCCTACGGGCTAGCCAGCAGATGAGTCAGAACGAATGGGCGGATTGCAACGCGACGTCCGGGGGTATGCACTCGATAACGAAACCAACAGGAAAGAGGGAGTCTTGGGGGATGTTAGGATTTTCCAGTGCTAGACGCACGAGACCCTCTCCCTCCCCCCTGGAACAGAAATAGTAACTTAACTGTCAGTTTTGGGCACGAGCCATTCCACGCTGCGCCTCTGACTGAACGATAGGACACCTTTCTGTCCTGCTCAGATTTTGGGTATTTGACTTGAGAGGGGTAGCTCTAATTGTTATGATTCTTCAGAGTAAGGTAAATGGCCCAGTGGTGAAACAGTTAAGGAAGCAGTTGAGATAATTGCAATTTCTTTTATATTTAAATAGTATAAAATTATAACTAAATATAATTATTCGAAAGAGTAAAATTTCTACTTTCAAATAACGTAACAAGAATCTACATTTGTTAAAGGAAAAGTTTTGAATTAATTAAAACATGAAACTGTTCATATGCCCCAGTTATTAAATGAAATTCATAGCGTGTCCCAGTCATTAATTATTAGCGTCCCAATTATTGAATATATATTTAATATTTCTATTTCTATAATATTTTGGGGTCATAAAAACATTTTATTTATAATAAATTTGTGTTAAATCTTCACCATGAAAAAATGATTAAAAGTAGGTATATTATACAATTTTAGGTTATGTTAATATTATGACGAGTTTAAGATTAATTATCCTAATAATTCTTAAACAGTATTATATTTTTGTCTAGTTATTATTAACGTAAATATATAGGATACAAAAAAATACTTACTTTGGTACAATAAATGTTAATAATTTTAAAACTTCACCGAATACTGGCGTCTGTACCAGTGTTTAAATAACCATTAAACACGCATTTAATAACTGGTCCGTGTCATGTTATCGTGTACTAGTGGATAAATGCATCAATTTCAATTTTAAAAACAAAAAATTATTAAGAGATTCAATTAATTGTCAATTCTTCAATATATAATAAATCCAAAACAACTGTACTATTTAAAAAAGTATAAAATAATAATGAATTACAACCTTAACAAAAATATTCTCTCGCTTGCTTAAGCCCATTAGGTAACAAGCGAGATTGAAACTGTTGAAGCTTTACTGTACAATAATATTTTTGCATGATATAACCATTCAGTTATGTAAGCTTATAATTGTATCTATATAAAGCTAATACATTTTGCAATTCTATTTCGAACAGTTTAAACGTTGCAAATTAGTAAAACTGTTATTATTAATAAAATTTCTTCTCAAGTTTTAATTATTGGGCCTTGTTTAAGTACTGGGCCATTTACCTTAATTGAGGATCTTGCAGCAAGAGGGGTGCAACTCGATCTTTACCAACTTCAAGTAAATTAGAAAAAACTGTTTATAAAATTATTCCTTTCACTTATAACATTAAAAAGAAAACACTAATTGAAAAATATATATTTTCATAGAATAAGTAGTAGTTATTAAGTTGATAAGTTTTTATTTCTATCTTGAGCGAAAAAATATTCTATAATAAAAATATTAATATTTCTATCTTTATTTATATGAAATAAATCGAATTTGTTGTCGAATTTGCATCAAACGTGCACCAAACGATGTAGAATTTTTTACAGATATTACACGTCGTAACTGGAAAACTGTCAAAAAATGGAGTTGAGCCCCTCTTGCTGCAAGGTCATCAATTCAAGATTGTGGAGATTAACTTGGAGAGTTACTAGAAACTATGAAGTGGAATAGAAGGTTTGACAATCGGACCGTTCTGCGAGTAGTGAAAAGAGAGAAGCTTTGGAGATTCCTCGATGCACGGTGCAGCATGCATCCCCCAAAATAAGTAGGCCCCGTTTGCACGTCCTCGTTTCCCGAAGTACATCGAAAACAGCGATTCCGAACCCCACTTACGGACAATTATTCTACGTGCATACGTGTGTACCGCTCACACTTCGTGCATGATATTTCAAGGGGAAATTACAGGTCTTTGGGAATGGCAAGTGGCGATCGTGCAACCTTTTCCATGTAGCCAAGGATCACGATGCCAGGACAGCTCGTGCCATGCACTTTTATTCTGTATGTGGCACAATACTTGGCTATGTTAATTAACCCTCGGCCACTTAACTGAGATCAATGTAACGGTTCCACTGAACCATCGTATCCGATTGTTTATAGTAATCCTCTTCTTCAAACTAGTTGGCCCTCAATATCGAATAGGTATCTACCTTTCGATTAAGTGACCACCTTTTCAATTAGCCTGAAACGCACTTTCGATCACAGCCAAATTAACGCCACTCCGCTCGTTACGCGACGAGCGTTCCGCCCCTCGAGTTAAGGGTGAAGCAGCTTAAATAGCCCAAGGAACAGGAGGAATTAAATAGCGCCGCGAACTGTCCCAAGTTCGTCTACGTCGTCTTCAAATAAACCGATTACACGAGCGACGCCGAGGAGAGCCTCGAATAAGGCGTCGATCGGCTGAAGTATCGACGCCATCCGTCAACGTTACGAGCACCTCGTCGTCGCCGGCGTCACGGAATTTCGCGCATAAAAAACACCCTTCGACTGCCGGCAGACTCGTGGGAAATCGTGATCGCGGGAGACCAGCGTCGTCTCTTTTTTTTTTCTTCTTTTTTTCACTCGGGTCGTGAAAAATTCCCCGAGAATTTCCAGCTTTCGCCGGTAGTATTTTTTACGCGGACCAGCTGAGGTAAACTCGTGAGAAATCTCCGCCGTTCCTGGACGCCAGCTTTTTGCCACCCTTGGCGGGAGGAACGACGACGCGGAGATAAAAAAAAAATTAAGCCACTCCAGAAGGGAAAACACCATAAGTGACCCGAAATTGAGCTCGTTCGGTATTCATGGCCGATCGAAGGCGACTGGTATCGATCGATTTTTCTGCGACCATTGTCCGACTAGCCCCCTCCCCCTTTTTGGGAACGGTGAATCTTCCTCGTACGGTGACCCCCACGTGCATGCGTCATTTGAATACGCGCATATCCCTGCGCCAGCCACGCTCTCCCCTATTATGTGTAAATTGTATTATTTTTACCCCAAATACATTTCGCCCCTCGCTCCGTGCCACGGCCTTCGGGGTCAACAGGTCAAATTGCACATGTCCACCCGAAAGTCACCCCCGACACGCTCGCGCGCGACACCCCTCTGGCCCCCCTCGGCATCCCTCTTTGCCGAAAGTCACGTATATTCGCGCTTCGGCAGCCAAGATTCTGCGGAGAGGAAAAACGGCGAGTTGACCGAGGTGCTGGGTACTGGAGATTCTGCTGCGTCACGGTTTTTTTTTCGTGGGAAATCGGAGGTGAGGTTGCAGAGACATCGTCGGCTGGGTAATGTGGAAAAGGGTGCAGGGATGTTGTGACGGTCGTTTGCAATTAGATAATCGAGGAGTTGAAATGGTAAATGATGCAACTGTCAGAAGTGAAAATTTTCTTTTCGTACACGGGGATGTTGGTACTTATGCACTCTATGTTGCGATAGCCTTAGAAACTAATATAAATTATTCTAGCACATTGAGCGTTTGTTACAGTATTGAGCAGGGAATTTACTTATCTTACTACTAAAAAATTTATTTTTTATTTCTTTGGCACTTACATCGTTTACTATTGTAACTTCCCCAATTGGGATAGAAAAGAAGACATGACTTTGGTAGGAGTAGGTTTCGAAGATTGCAAAAGGCAATTTAATATAATAACAGATTTCAGTGTTTAAGGGATTAGGCCATCCTGCACGAAGCAAAGTTATAGTAGATCATTTTTGGCAATTTTTTTAGGAAGATAATGAAAATAAATGGAAAATTCAATATGAACCTGTTATTGTACAACTCTCGACGGAAATAATCTTACTTTTTTTCCGTACAAAGTGGCAGCGTTAGGACCGTGATACGCAACATCTTGCCAAGTGACGTTTTCCACGGTGTTTAACCTCACGACTATACCGTTTGACCTGGAACAAAAAACCAAAAAGTTTTATTTTTTACATGCCTAAGACTAAAGAAGTAGGTACATACCGATTTTGCGATATCTTGAACGTATTCTTTGCAATTGACACTTTTATAAAAACAAAAATGCACTTTTTCTCCGCATGTTCACCATTTCGACACAAATGAATGTTCATGGATATCCATAAGTACTTCTTTAGTTTTAGGCATATAGAAAATAAAACTTTCAAGATTTTTGTTCTAGGTCAAATGGTATAGCCGTGAAGTTAAACACCGTGGAAAACGTCGTTCGGCACGATTTCGCGTATTACGGCTCTACAGCTGACATTTTGTACGAAAAAAAAATATAACCTTTTCCGTCGAGAGTTGTACAATAACAGGTTCATATCGAATTTTCCATTTACTTCATTATCTCCCTAAAAAATATGCCGGAAATGACTACAACAGTGTTTCGTCCAAGATGGCATAACCCCTTAAGTTCGTTGCTCTACTAAAGCTTCTACCTATTTTCGCTCAGTAAGTTGCTAGTGCCTAATATCGAAGCAGACAATCAGTATAAAATAATAGTCACCGTCTTATGCCCATATTTTTTAACACTCTAAGCTCCCAGCTTCTCCAACCCTCTTTCAGATTACCCAGCAAGTTTGCCGCTCACAACGAACTCTATCTACCGTTAACAGAAACGTCCAAAGCTTCAAAGGACATAACGATTTCTAGACAGAATCAAGGGAACCCCGTCCGATAAACGATAAGGGCGCGGCGGTAAAAAGTTAACGAATCCTGCGTGAAAAGGGGTGGCCTCGCCCCTGGGCCCATCCGAGCATAATAATTTCTCGCGTGATTTTAAAACCGTAAATTTTTTAGCCTTTAACCACCACTAGGCGGTTGTCCCCTCCTCGTGCCTGCGCACCCCACAGCTGAGACTTTGTTTTTGCGACAACAAAAACAACGAGGACACCGTGCTGTATCTCGATCGGTTATCATTTCACACCGATTACAATAAAGCACCGGTTCAGGGGCGGGGAAAAAAATGCTGGAAAAAGAAAACGTACCGAGCATGGAGGGGCACGACGAACCAGGGGGCACGGGGAACGGGAGAGAGACAGGCGAAAAAAATAATGCAGGCCATCGGGGAAAAAAAACGTCCCGTTCGGGGACCCTCGAGGTCGCCGGATCTTAAATAAGTATATAATAATGCTGGCCTCTGTCGGGGCGTTCTTAACCCTTTCGCGAGCTTCCTCCGCCGTATTCCATTTCCTCCCCACGCTTTCAGAGGCATCCCACGATTTTTTTCCTCCCGGCTAACGGATAAAATCTAAATTAACTAAATTAAGGGCCTCGGCCTTTTTCGCCTCGTTTTTGCATACGATTTATACACCCGATTTTTTGCCCCACTTTCCCTTGGAAAAAAAAACGAAGAGGGAGAAGAGGATGGAAGAATGGATTGCACCGAGAAGAAAGAGAAAGCAAACGAGCGTTTCTACTCCTTTCTCCTTCTAGTTTTCTTTCAGAGGAACCTTCCCTTCGTTTTTCTGCGCTCGCGGCTTTCATGCTTTTCGCCTCGTTGTCTTACCTCTGGCGGAAGATCGTTGAAAGGTCGATTTACGGTTATAAAATTACTCACGTGAAATTCGAGCCCGTGGTGCATTTACGACGAAGATTTATACCAGGCGTTCGCGGAGGGGGTTGCGAAGACGCTGAGCGAAAGAGGGTGAACGGAACCGCGAAGATTGAAGGAGAGGCTTCTACGGAAAGTCCACTGCGACTGACTTATGTACCTGCGAAACAAAGGAAACGCTTGAAATATTGAAATGGCTGTGATCTTGAATAATATTTTTTCGCTGAAGAAATACGTTTGCATACTGTGTTCTACAAGCTTCAAATATGTTTTACTGTACCCAAATTCAGTGTTCTCACCTTTATAAACAATCTGTCCTTTATCAACCTTTAATTATTATAAAACAGAATTATTTTTTTGTTTCTTTAGTCTTCTGATGTTTCGCTCGCTTTTCGGTACAAACTTTTCTATATATAAATAAACTGATTTCTGTGAATTATTTGTTATCGTCGAAATATGATTTTTTAACGTACTCGGAGTGAAAGTTAGTGAAGGCTACGGTTAAGCAGCAACCATCAATTTCATCTATTTTAATGGCAAAAAATTTGGACGAAGGTTGGATCATTAAGCTCTGAATGCTCCTGTATTATTACTTCAGAGACGCATTCGTTGCTTTTTTATTTAATGAAAGGATATAGAGTTTCGCAGAAAAAAATCACGGATTTTGGCAACAACGACACGCGAGGGTGCAAATATCCCATTGAGCGCGATGACTTTTTCACGCAGCACGATCACGTCTGTTTGGTCATTTTTCCCCGGCCACCCTCTTTTTTGACCGTTTGACCATATGTGACGGTCACGCCGATTCCGACCGCCCCGGCGATCGATTGATTCTGCGCAAATAAAGGACAGGAAAACCCTCGTGAAAACGTGAGCGGCTATGAATGGCTGGCTCGTTTAGCATAGTCAAATTACGGCGCGGTGGTGGTGTTGACCTTCGCTGTAATGATACGTTAAGTTCGCCATGCGGGGCGAATGCCCCGAAAGAACGGGAAATCTGCCGATCGATGGATATTTTTGGGTGTGGAGAGGCTTGGGCGTTACTTGGCCCGTTTGCAAAAATGCAACGTTCTCCGTGGAATACTATATCTTCCCAGGAGAATAAATCGTTCTACTACTAGTCAATTGTGGAAACATAATTAAGAAATAAATAAGTCAGTTCTTGAGATATTTAGAAAAATTGTAAATGACCCTTTACGGGGGGAGCCCTATTTAGGACGCTAGGATTAAAGTGATCTTTTCCAAACTTTCGGGGTATTTTAGTTCACATTCAAACAATAAAAATTAATTTTTATGTTACAAAGTGTTCGGTAGAAATGAAGATATATGAACATGTTCGTTTCGACTCGTGCGCCGGTGTTGCAAAGTGGCGATTGTAATGGTGGCCCCATTTCTTCCTTGAAATAAAAACCCAAGGATTTTCTTATTTCATTGATAAGACATTGATAAACAAATTGAATTGAACATCTCTTTTTCCATAAATAGTACGAAATATCTTGGGGCAGAATCGTAACTTTTTCTCTCAAGTCCCACCAATTTGATAACTTTTAACTTTTTTTTCGTTTGTTAGGTTCATCGACAATGTAATTATACTAGAAATGAGAAAATCCTTGGTTTTTTATTTTAGGGAAGAAATGGGGCCACCATTACAATCGCCAATTTGCAACTCCGTCGCACGAGTCCTAACGAACATGTTCATAGGTATATCTCCATTTCTACCGAACACTTTGTAACATGAAAATTAATTTTTATTGTTTGAATGTGAACCAAAATACTCTGAAAGTTTGGAAAAGATCCGCTTAACAGTTTCTTAAAAAAAAAATCCCAAGTATCACCTCATTCCTAGCCGTCCTAAATAGGGCTCCCCCTTAAGATTGTATCAATATCTCCACAGATGAAATCAATTCAACAAGTATTTAAGAATTCAACATACACCATCCCCCAATCTCTTTTTCACTCTATGTACTATACCCAACTCTCTCCATAAGAATAAATTGTTTCAGTACTAAGTAGTTAATTGTGGAAACATAATTAAGAAATAAATAAGTCAGTTTTGCAAATATTTAGAAAAATTGTAAGTATTTATATAAGGTCGTATCATCATACCCACAAATAGAATCAAGTTCACAATCATCCACCTTCCCCTTAAATTTAGTTTTCACTCTACAGGTATACAATACCCAACTCTCCACAGAAGAATAAATTGTTTTACTACTAGCCAACTGTACAAACCCACTTAAGAAATAAATAAGTAATTTCTTGAAAATATTAATAAAAATTACAAGTAATTCATCAAGATCGTATGAACATCCCCCAAATGAAATCAAATCACCAAACATTTACAAATTCTCCAGCATCCATCCTCCCCCAAAACTCTTCTCCAGATACCGCCTTAAATTTCCACTACCATTGCCACTATTACAATAATCCTTCACACCATACACCACAGACTAACCAATTTAAGAATGAACCTCGCAGACGAAGAGCAAACGACGCAGCACCAGGACAATCTTCGGGAAGAGAGAAATCAACGGCCGATCAATGAACGTATTAGCGGGGGTTTCCTGCGATTCAGCGGAAAAAATACATTTGTCAGTGGGGCCGGGATTCCAGCCGGAGGATCTGTATCGCCGCGGAGATTAATTACGCCGACGGTCGCGGCCGAATAATTAATTAACGTCGGGAATAATGGAACGGCTAGCCTTTGCTTTTTCGCTGACCCTACGTCGGCCGAGTAATCAGAGGATCGGCTTTCAGTGACCCACGACGCTGACCGACGAGAAGGATTACGGGAAACCGGCCTCCCAGAATCCACCTGTCGCCTCGCTCCTGCGGGACCTCGCCGCTCTTTTTTATCATACCAATTTTTTCCACGCGAACGATATCACACGGCGTATTGGCCCCATTGTCGCGTTGCTTTTGGAATCTCAAAAAAAGACAGCACCGTGAGACACGGTTTTTCATAGTCGCAGGAGCGGGCTGCGCCGTCGGTTACCTTCCTCGGCCGTTTTTTTTTCTCATGCTGTTTGCAAAGGGTTACGTTACACGCGGGGCTGGGACAGAGCCTCGCGTGGTCCTCTGCGGGGCCTATGCTAAATAGGGGTGCCATTGGGAAAAAAAATATATTAATAGCCATCCAGCCTCCCATGATTTTTTCCGAGCTACCCCTGTCTCTTTTTCACGGCCAGCTACCCCTGCAACCGGCCATCGTGCGGTAAGATATATCCGTGATAGCGGGCTGTTGGTTTCGACCCCGGGGCCAACGACTTTTTCCTGCCAGTGCGCGATCACCTTGCAAATGAACAACCATTTGAAGCGCGAGGCTTGGCTGGGGGATGATTCGTTGTAAATTTATGGAATTCCAGGGGGACAGTTGATATTGATAGCGACATTAGCTTTCAGTGGTAAGCCAAAGGATTTTAGAATTTTAGCGGTGAGTTTTTGGTAATATAATGGGAGGTTGTAGGAATTGCTGTGTTGTGCCAGTTGTCGAGGAAAGGTATTCAAGGCGAGTGACCAATTTAGGCTTGAATGGGTTTCCAAATATTTCGTTTTGAATACGATGATGGAGAACAATGGTCCCACTGCTTCTCGTCTTACAGCTCTTAGGGTGGCCGTATCTAATATCGGCCATGTTTTTAATATCGCCACTCCCTGTATCTCGCAAAGTAAGCACTAAAATTTAAGGTAGAAGAACATACTGTAATTGCAGCGACATGTGATCAACAATTATTACAGAAAAAGGAGTATTTTAGAGAATCTTAATAGTGTAAAAATTTATTGGACTACCAAAATTTACACCACATTCGGAGGAGGTAAGTCTAATAATTCTGTGAATGCAAGAATGTCTACTAGAAATACCTAATTAATGATGTACTTAAGGAATGAAATCGATTCAAATATTTTTCGTAATGAAAATAGCGTTTTTCTTTTAGCAGTAATGCGTGTTCTCAATACCGCTTACCGAAGAACAATGCTTTCCATGTAATGTTTGTTGCAAGTGGCGTCACGAAATGTGCGGAGCAACAGAAATAAACTGTGTTTGTCCAATTTGTACATCCGAACGTAAAAAATAAAATATGTAAAAAATCCTATTTCTATATTCATGTAATAAAAATAAAATCAAAGATTGATAACAAAAAACATTTATAGAGCAACAAATAATAAAAGCACGTGTGAAAATGACTGTAAAAACTCATATATACACGAATTAATCAATATTTCTTGAGTAAGCGATATTAGGTACACTTTTTTCAGCACCGGATTTTTGCGTGTCTTATGTTTTTTAATTCCTAATTCAAAATTTGTATGTTTCCACGATTATAATCGCTACATGAAAGATGAATAATTTCTCTTTACCTTGAAATGATATGCATGGAAAAATATAAATTATTATTCAATTGACAACGATTTAACTTTTGCTAGGCGATATTAGGTTAATTGGATATTGTTTAAATGTATTCTAATAACGAACTTCTCTGAATTAACAAAGTATAACATCCCTGAATAACTCCACCCTATCAAGTCGAAAGGACGACTACAACATACAGGCCTCCTCGACTGACCCCAGGAAATGCCACACTTCGTACTCCACCCCTCTATATCCTCAAAGAGACACTTATCTTACTAAAACATCTTACAAAAACAGCGTTCACTTTCCCCAAATTCAATCGAATACCACAAACAGCCCCCGCAAAAATGTCCCACAACCTCCATGACGAGGATCAGAACAGTGCAGTCATTGCCGTCCATCCCTCCCATCTAATCTACCCCCGAAGTGCGCAGGAGGAGGCGATTCTCGTTGCAGACGCTAATGGACTTCAGACGCGTGAACGCGTGCAGAACACGGGCCACAGGAGACAGCGGGACGGAGAAAGAGGGATGATCCTTCCGATCATTGCGCAAGCTGCAAGATGACGCGCCCCCATGTAGCTCGACGGGCCATATGTATTCGAGGGGGTGGACGAAGGTGATAGGTGATATAATGGGAGTGCAGGACGGACGGCTTTCAGTTCCACATGCGTGAACGCCGAGCATAACAGGAACCCTTTCAGGCTTAGAGGAGACGGACAGACGGACCTACGGACGACGCGGCAGCCCGACACCCCCATGGAAATCCCCTGCAGGCGGCTTTGCCCGGTTGCTTGCGCAACAAAACAACAGCTGCGCTGGCCAGCGACACCGAGATCGTGAAAACAGCCGAATTCGTGGCGACGCAACCCTTCCGTGCGACCAGCGTGGCAATTCGGAGCTGGGGACACCTTGGGGCTGCGGGTGAACTTCGGATCGGGGGACGTGAGCGCTGAGGGTGGTGCTTGGAGCGTGGAGATTCTGGCCTAACACGTGAAATTTGGGTTTCAATTTTCAGGGATGATGGAGGAATTGTATTTGGATTTGGGTTTCTTCAGGTTTCTGGGATAGTTGGGGGTTAATCACGTGAAAATTCAGATTTTGTGCAACACAGTTGCAAGAGGTATTGATGCTACTGTTTCTAAGACTGATGACTACATGCATACTTTACAAATTCAGATGTCGGGAGGTACGATTAAAGGATTCCAATTAGGAATGTATAATCAACTGTACTTAGCGATCACTCGAATCGTCAAGGTGCTAAATCTCGCAAGCAGGTGTGATTAATCAGTTAACTAAGCGCGGGGCAATGGGCTCCTAATAAACGGGAGAAAGGCAGAGGTGAAGCTTGGCAGCCGACCCCGTTGTGACTTCAATTTATACCCATACTTAACGCTATATAAAGTATGCATTCCTACCATCTTCAACGAAACCATCACCTCCATTCCAGTATCCCTCCAAACTCCATCAAAACTCCTATCCCACGTTGAAAAAAAAATCCACAAAAACCCACAACAAAGTACAGTAAGTAGGAGGTTTATCCAAACATGCCGGGACACGGCGGTTCGGATAACTGCCTGTTTGAACACGCTATCTCTTATTTTACTGATCAGACACAAGGAAACACCCAAGCCAAAGACCCTTACCAAATCCCAAAAAGAGTATTATAGTTCAAGGAAGAAATCCTCCAATCGATTACGTTCGAAAACTGAATTGCCCTCCGCGCCAGTTTCCACCGCCTACAATATCGCCGCGATAATTAAACGCTGCAGCAGTAAACAAATACACCCGTCCCCTAGCATCCAGGGCGAGTCTATTACGGACGTAAATTTCGGAACGGACTATTCTCCCAAGCACGCGGCCCCGCTACCCGGAAATCAAGCCCGCGATACACCGAAGATACGGTGCCGAAGCCACAATTAAACGGCCTTGTTGTTCGGCTACACGGCGGGTCGGATTATTGAGCATTCATTAAGAGCGGCGTTAACGGGCTGGCTGGGACGAAGGGGGCAGGTCCACGTGCGAATATCTTCTTCCTCGCGCTTCCTTTCCCTCCCCCGCCGCCCTGCCGCCGGTCCCCCGCCGCGCCGTAACCGTCATTCTAGCTCTTTCTCTATTTCCTCCGACCCTCCTCCGCGTCCTGTGGACTGCAGCACCGCCGTGGACTTGCACGCCAAGGCATCGCGGTTACCTCTTTCGTCTGGTTCGCGGCGCGTTAATTATGAGGGGCTTCCGGCGATCTAGATTTCATTCTTTCCTCCGCTTAGGCACCGGGAAATGATAATAGGTACGTGACCCATGTGGTCAGTTCACACGAGAAACGAGACTACTTCGGGGTTATATCCCGGTGCGCGGGCACACACGCGCGCCCGCGCGCCGGCGTATAGGCTACGCGGGGCCCCAGGCGGCGGTGGGCCCGGAGGGGGGAGCGGCAGAGTAATGAAGAGGGGCGGGGGGGGGGGCGCAGGGGGCCCGCGTTACTCGCGCCCGACTCGCGCGTTATACGGCAGCGACGTTCGGTGTCGGCGTACCGACTTCCACAATGCGCCTTGTACTCTCCCACACTCAAGGAGTCTCACGCCCTCACATCCTCCCGCTGCTCGCCGAGGAAGCCGAGGAGGACCCCGGCGAGAGAGGAGATCGTCCGCGGGCATTTCACGAGGCGACCTCTGCGAGAGCGCCGCTGCCTGGCGACCGATTCCAGGCGAACGGGCAGAGACCACCGTGAAACCTTTCGCGATTATACCAACTAGGCGGCGAGTTTCGCGAGAAGGCGCTTCCTCCGCGCCGGGCCCCGCCGTCAGGCCGCTCGCTTGCGAAAGGAAACTTCTCTAACCCCGTTCCTGAGCGCTCTTCGACCATTACGAACGCGTCTTTTCAGGCCTCGCTAGCGCTCGTTGGGTCGACAATGCTCACGGGCGAGAATTTTGGTGCAATGGGACTTGCGATCAGTGGGGAAGGTGAGTATCAATTATTGGAGGAAGGTGGCGGATAGAGTGGCGGGAAATTTTGAATTTCAATCTTGAGAACTGAAAGGGATAAGTTTGATTTCTGCTTTTTTGCAATGCAAAATTGTTAACTTGAGAAAAGTTTAGGGAGGGAGATGTTTAGGTAGGAAGATTGCCAAGTGTATGTTCTCTACTATCGAAGTACCGAATAAAAAATTGTAATGTCTAATTTAGTAACACAGAAAATAATGTACGATGATGTAGAAGATAGTGGCTCTCGGAGAAATCGAACCTTGATCCTCCGAGATCCAGAGGTTGTCATAAGCATCGCATGCAATAATTGCATGAAGGCTGAGAATTATAATGGTGTGAGTCCAAAATTTGATAATTTGAGTTAATAACGGTTTTTAAGTCTTAAAGGTTCCGTCTAAGTAGTTCCTTTCATAATTAATTAAGAGGGTAGGTAACCCTAAAAATTTTTGAAAATTCAATTTTGGGATTTTTGCATACCTATTCCGTTGGCTACATCTTTTCTACGTATTTTAAGCGCAACCGGGCCTCGAAATTCCAACAATTGAAGGAAGTACAGCCAAAAATGTATGAGCCTGCGCATGAGATCGCATAACGGCAAAACTGCATGTGCAACTTTAAACGTGATTTCCCAGAAACTACGTTTTACAAAACGGTGAACATAAAATCTCGAAAACCGCTCCAACGCAACGATTCGAATGAAAATTTACAGAAAGGTGCAGAAAACTCTTCCCCGCAATGTGTCCGGAGCACATTTTCAATATAAATTCTTAAAAAAAAGATAAAAAATATTTTTCCCACGAGAAAAGGATAAAATCATATACATCAACATAAAAGTTGTATTAATTTGTTTATCAAAATTTTGCTTCCAACACAAGATGAGGAGTGTCTTACAGATTATAAAAATGCCTTTACTTTGTGCTTTAGGTAATTCACCTGTCCGGAATCGTGTTCACCATCAGACGGTGCATCGCGCACACGCTCTCACATTTATAATTATAACTTTTTTCCGGTAAATATATTTAAAATTTTCTTTTTGTGCATTAAAATCAACGAAGTGACGATTAAAAATAAAAATAAAAATTAACTCTATATTCATTTATTACATCAGAATATGCGTTTGAAAAGGAGTCTGATTTTGGGCTGTTGAGGGTTACTTACCCTCTTAAGTTATAACTTTATTCTTGACTGAAAAATAAGAACATTTCTCTTTAGCACTTAACTAACAAGAGCAGAGCGTTGCGGAGCATACGGGTATAAGTCCGACTAACAATAAGTGTCATCGGTCTTATCAGCACAACGTATGAACAGTACAAATTAATATAACAATAATAATAATAACAAATATAATGTGCTGGTGCTGATTGGATGCTGTTCATGCGTTGTAGTGACAAATTAAAAAGTAAAAAATAAAAAATTTAGTTTATTTAAATTTTGAAGTATATACATATTTATTACTGCAGTATTTCGAGCCTTCAGTTGTGGGAACGCAACTGCAATATATATGTAGAGTTTTTTATAACAGTAAAAGCAAAACCGTATTTTACAAGAAACACCATGCGAGTGACTTACACCACTGTGAATCTCGGCCCCCCCAATTATGGAAAGCAGGCTGATGATGGTAAAAATCCAACTGTTCACTGTGTTACAGGAAAATAAATTCTAGTAACTTGACACGATTTCCTCTTTTCCGTTGCTGCTGCATTTTAATGCAACTTTTCAGCAGAGAATTCTTGATTGCCAGTTGATAAGAGCGTCTTTCCTTGAATTGATTCAATGAGCATGTTCTTTTATACACCTTATTAAACCTCAGACGCTCCGTGTAATTATATTTCTCACGCTTATATTATATTCCCTCGCGCACATGAATCTGTAGAAGGTATAATAGCCTGAAAACGCACATATGTCCTCTTAAAGACCAACTTACCAATACATCACTCTAACGATACTTTTTAACAACAAAAAGATCGGTACTTAACACTTTGAGTGTCGTAAACTTTAAAAGAATATTCTACTAATTTTATATATTATGTAAAGCGAACTCTGAGCTCGCTTTGATTTCAAACTAAGAATTCGGGAACTCTCACTCAATACTTTGAATGCTTCCAACAAAAAAATATATAAAAAAAAAATTTTTATGTTAAACGATTTTATTAAAAATGCATTAAAAACTAAAAAATAATTCTTTTCTTGTACTGCAATTTCGATGGTGGGAACTTAAAATAAAATCGTGGAGCAGGATTTTTCATAACAGAATATTAATCAATTTAATACAGCATCAGGCGTCGAAATGAATTTGTTGTGAGATACCCTGTACCACAATTTTATTTAATGTGAAAAACACCATCGAAATTGCAGTACAAGAAAGTAATTATTTTTCAGTTTTTAGTGCATCTTTAATAAAATCGTTTAACATAAATTATTTTTTATATATTTTTTATTTTCTAGGTTTTAGTGTTTATGGCTTTACATTTCGCAGTTCAGACTTCTTAAGAAATATATTTTAGTTAATTTCAAATCGCGATGCGTCTAGCGACCCGAACGCAGCGGCTTTTTCAAGTGGCTGATTTCAAGTCGTTTGGATTTGTGGTTATGGGTTATATTTATTGATGACTGGGTAATTTTTTCACCCGCTCGGGGTTAATTTTTTTTTTAAATATTGTATTATCATCCAAACTACGCATGCCTGCAAAGTTTCAAGACAATTGGATAGTTGGAAGTGGGTTAAATTTGAGTTACCAGATTTGAACCATAAAACAAACATACAAACAAACAAAAAAACAAACAGAGGATCGAAGCTAAATAAAATAAAATAAACAAAGAAGAAAAGTCGCCGAAATTTTGTTCAGGATGCAAACTTCTTGGGTGAAAACACGTGGACGTCACGCCAAGTATTAATCTCTGAATTCAGAATCTTTTCCTCCAAGTTCTCGATACCAGAAATGGGCAAAAATGTTATCTAAATAAAAGTGTCGAATAACGAATAAAAGATCAAAAAATGATTCGTCGAATAAAGAAATAACTTTATTCGTCAAATAATCTAACATTAAAGTATCTTTTATTTCACCGTTATTTAAATAATTTTCTATTTAGTTAATGCCAAACTCTGCTCGGTACCAATCCCCTCCAAGTCCCAGCGTTTCTTTTCGTCAACCGGAAGAATTCACACCGCAATTACTCGCTTGTAAGCATCATAATTAGCCTCGGTACAAGAAGACAAGTATACGAGGAACGCCGGCCTCTGTGTGCGGGAACATTGACATTTTCTGGCGGTCAGGAGAAAAATCGCCAGTGCCGGTGGCGCGTGAGTTATCCAATCACCGAGTACATTACAGGCGAGAAAGCACCTGGGAAACCTAACAGTTTCGAAAAGGCCGTGAGTGACCGGAACACGGCTCTCCTTACCGTACAGGTAGCAACAACGTGTGCTGCTTTAGCGCGCCGCTTATCTCCGATCTCTCGCTCGTCCCGAGCCACCAGCCAGCTACACTCCGTTTTCATTAAATGTTAACAGTCGCCCCTGCGACTGCGCGCCCCTCCGGGGCCTCATCCTCAGTGCCCGTTAGGCATTTCTTCGTTTCCCTAATAAAGGGACCCGCAACACCTCGACGGACCTGTATCCTCTCTTTTAACTCCGCGCACAATCTCTATTAACGCGCGGCGGTACACGCAACGCTCGGTGAAATCCCGCACACGCAATACATCTATTAGATGAGCCCGCCTTTTTCCATGCTTTTTTGCACAAAATGTGGCCGACCCGAGCGGCCCGTCATCTTGTGCAACTAGGCACGAGAGAAAAGGAAATTAAAATGTAGGTGGCTGCCAGTGCGCGCGGCTGCATCTGATGCTGCCGGCATTGGCGAGTTAGGCAGTGTGCTGAGGGGATTTCGAAATCGTTCGGCAGAGGGACATGATTCACACGGGGCAGCTTGTACCTAGTAAGGAGTTTATGTGCATTCTGTTTATTAATAACTAGTGACCATAACAGATTCTACGGGAGGATGACTGGAGATCTATACCAAGACGTACTTTTAAGGGTTTACTCGCAGTCAGGGGGTAGAAAAAGAACGATGCTTTGAAAATTTATTTCAGAAATCACATGCGTATTTTTTGCAAAGGTTTTTGTATTCAGATGAGGGACACTTTGACAGGTTATTATATTATGTTTTGGTATAAAAGTATTTAGTTATTGCAAAATTACAACGGATTTCCCGGAAACTGTTTTTAGAAATACGTTTCGCGGTGACTAACATTCTTTCGAACTGAGTTATCTGAAATAAAAAAAAAACGAAAAGGATTTAGTATGTACAATAGTTTGTCTAGTCTTTAATCGTTCCGTTTTATAAATAAAATATTAATCTGGGATAAAATGGGGGGTGTTAAAGTGAAATGATCGATTTTCGTAAAAAAAAACACTCATTTTTCATCCGTAAAATAAAAACTATGCATTGAAAAAACGAATGCTTCGATTAAAGACTAGATTTCAATGTCGAGAAGAAACTTACTAAGTTTCAAAAAGATTGGTGAAGCTGTTTTTGAGAAATCGGGGTCACCGCAATCGAAAAACCCATTTCGGGATATCAGTTGTAATTTTGCAATAAATAAATACTTTTACATCAAACCTTTGCATAATAATATGCATGTAAAGAATATTAATATGTAAAGAATATTATAAATTCCCAAAGAATCTTTCTTCTTCTACAGTGGATGGCCAAATTATTACCCTCAAACAAGAAGGTTTGAGATTTTGTAAATTTAAGCGACGGAATGGCTGTATCTCTGTGAAAAATGTTCGCAAAAAATATTTTAAAAATGCATCTTAACGCTTGAAGTTTCTAGTTTTTAAATCAAGGACTCAATTTTTTTTCATCCATTATGATACTGTTTTATCAGGATGAAGCGTAGGAAAACAAGTTTTAGATTTTTTGTCCAGTTTGAACGTATGCACGGGTCAAAAAATCTTTTTTTCCAGTAAATCCAACGAAGAGCTCCTATAGAGCAAACATTTCTCTTTAATTTCGTTCTTTTTTTGTTTTGTTGTATGATTTATATCGACCGAGTTATTCGCGATCAAAGCAAAAAAGGTACATTTCACATTGAACACCTATAAATTGCGAACTCATGATCGTAGACAAATTTTCATGAGTGTTTTGGAAAGCTAAGAAAGTTTCCTTTCAGAACCTTTACTTGCCAATTTAAGATTTTTTTAATCGTATTAAATCCATTTTAAAATGATCCCAAAAATTGACGGAACTGTTTTGAGTATAATAATTTGGCCACCCTATGTACCTCCTAACTGCGAGTAACCCCTTGAGTCAAATCACCATGATCATATTCTAAAATCAATTTATTCAATTCATTCTTCATTAAATCATCCCCCACGTTTCAACAGAGGAACACCCACAAGAATCCACTGCGCAAAGTGTCTAACACCCTGTACCTTCCGCCTGCCAAGAAGAATCACAGTTCACGGATCCCATCAAGGAGTCCCAGCTTATCGAAGTGTGTCAGCCGCGAAATTCCGCGGGAATCTTTAATCACCATGTCGCGTAAGAACACTGGCAACAGCATCGCGAGTTCCGAGGCGAACCGCGTAAAGGATAATGCCATTCATCGATTCCGCGTGGCAGATTGACGTCGAGTTATTCCGTCCTGCGTGTACACGGTGTCCCGAGATTGGCAAACGATGCTGAGGTATTCTCCTCCGCGGGGAAGGTGGATAAATAAAAAAAAAAAAAAGGGGAACGCGCATAAATTAAGAGACTGTCGAGCGCGGGTCCAACTTGTCGCGGCGCGGGGAAGCGGCGTTATTGCGCGTAACGAGCGCCTCTCGCGGATATCTTACAGTGTGATTACTTTATTAAGGGCATTCCTGACCCCGTGCCGCGACCTATACGAATACGCGCTGAAAAATCCGCACCGCGCAGAGAAAGTTTCCGATGGCTCTGTGAGAAACTGGCCCTGCCTGCGCGCGCCTAACGCCGCCTCGTTACCGCTGCGCGCAAAAACGCCTGTCGGCCAGCTTACACCGCGACTTTTCGCTGATTTACACCGGCGACGGTATTGTTTGGCCGTGATTCGCGATTAACGCTCGTCGAGCGTGTTTGTTCGAAAGCCTTCCGCGAACGCGCGACGACGTGATACGGGCAGAATCACGAAACTGCATTGCAAGCGGGTGGCGGCTGTTCGGGAAAAAGGTGGGAGCGTAACGAGTGACCAAACAAATGGGACGCTCCGTTTTCGACATTTCTCGCGCGACACTGTGCGCGGAAGGGTAAAATGGGCCGAGTTATGCAGAAAGGTACACTCAATGATCAGGAATTGAAGATTTTAATTGTTAAAGAAAAGTAGCTTTATTTATGTTGGGTATATTTTATTTTTTGTTATTATTTTGGAATGTTTTTTAATGGGTTATTTAATAGTGAGGGGTGTAATTAATATTATTTTAAATTTTCTGTGGTTTTTGTTTGTTAAGCCTAAAATGAACTATGGCTTGGTAGTTTTAATAATTGTGTAATGCAAGAGTTGTTCTATGGGCTGGTAATTTTTTGCAGAATGAAGATCACGAAATTATGGGATCCGTACTGAGTTTAACTAATTTTTTTATATTTTGAGGGTTGGTAGGTTTCTGCATAACGTAGCCCATTCTGCTTTAATATGTTTCCAAAGACCACCCAGGAAACCTCTTTCTGCAAACACTGAATAAACATGAGCCTCCCCTCCCTTTAACTTTAGCTTTCTTTGATAGTGCGATAGAGCATATAAAATTGAACAATTCTTATACTTATGGTTTTGTTCCATCTCGTAATGTTACACAGTTATATTGAAACAAAAAATGCGATAACTGTAAGGGCTGATATCACCCCGCCAGAGTAAATTTCCGCAGATAAAAAACACTGCCTTTTGCATACTCCAATATGCTCTACATTTCCGCGAAGTTTCATTAAAATCAGAATTTTCAGGTGGAGGTTTCCTTGTTACTAAAGTTGGCAGGCCACACTTGTTCATGCAATTTGCAAACGCACCACCTGGAATGCAGCTGTACTGCAGTTTTATAGCTTACTTTGCAATTAACTCGGTAGTCTGTGTATTTCGCTTAAAAGTTGAAGGTTGAAATTTCACCTGCATTTATAAACCCTTCTCTCAATCTTCATTGATTTTTCATTTGCGAATAATAGAAATTAAACAAATGAAAGAAGATCCCTTAAGGTGAAATCTAATCACCCTTCCTCTATTGAAATCTCGAGTTTTTTTAAATTTCCACAGGGAAGCAGCTTTAAAGTTCAGTGTCGAAAAATCCGTCGCACGTTGACCCGGCGCGAGACGATTCTTCGCCGCGTGATAAGATAAGGGGTGGCCTGGCTGGAGCGCGTCACCGAAAGGAGAGCGGCGAAAAGCTCTAAAAGGCTGGAAAAGAATTAAACTAGCCGAACGGGGGATGGAAAAACGAAGAGAGGAACGTTCGTTTTCGAACCGGCTGGACGATGCGCGCGCTCTCGTTTGAAGTTAATCACGACGTGGCATCAGTCTGCACTGGACAGCCCTCATGCGTCTCTCTCGCTCTCCTCCTATTGAAAAACCGTTTATCTGATAGGACGCTTTGTTTTAAAGTGGACCCGTTCATTGTCGAAGGCACGGACCTGGCTCCATATCGACGAACGTAGACACGACGAGGACACGTCTCCCTGCACAGCTTCCCTCGCTTGCCAGTCGATGGTCTGCTCCTTCTAACAGCGCATTCCGCGTTCAACGCTCTACTTAGCTAACATAGGGTGCATAAAATGGCCCCAAAATGTAATTTATTAGCGGGGATCGTAAGCTATGAAATTAAGACCGTGCAAAGTCACTTTACATGTTTTAAATACTGTGTAGTGCGAAACGATTTACTGGAGATCGATGGTGTACGAAGAGGAGCTCGATGCATGGGCAGAAATTGATTAATGTGTCGAGAGATAGTAGGCATTGTATATTTTCATACTTTTGAAAAAACCGATTTTTGAATTCCACTATTCTTCTTTTGTTTTCAAAAAACAATATAAAATTAAAACTGTAAATAACTATTTACACTTATTTTAAAAATTCACAGTTTTTTTCAATATTTATGGAATTACAAAAATATAACAAAATGAAATATACTCTTTCTGTACAAAATCAAATAAATAAGAAAATAACTAAAATCCGTATAAACCCATATAATTTTTCAGTTCATTTAATATTTATGGAACTCTAAAAATATAATAAAATAAAATATAGTACACCGTACAAAACCAATTAAAAGAAAATTAATATAACTGAAATCCGTATAAAATATAAATTATAAATCTTTATTTCATTTAGCATTTTCCTTCTCGAAATATGAACTCATGAAGATTCGTTTTACAGTAAACCGTTACTACCTACAGTATGTTTGTGCCTGAGGCGATTTCAGGTCAAATTGTTAACGTTTTTAATTAAATAATGAATTAATGTTTACACATTAATTCTAGTATCCAAAACCGGTTTTTTAAATTTAAAACCTGGCTTTCGAGTTTTAAAGATTTATCAAAGAAGAACGGTTTTTAACCCCGGTTTTCAAAAACCAACAAACCCTAGTGGATTTGATTCGAAACGCGTGCTGAGTGACGAGATAAGGAGAGGATAAAACTATTCACAGCTGAATTCGTAATCTCTACTGAAGTGCTCGGTAGAAGTCTGTCCAGACCCGCACGAAGGTGTCTAAAATTTCTTAGTACTACTCACAAGGGAAGATCCCGAACCCGAAAATTCAAGAAAATTTGAAACTTTGTGAATATGCAGGGGATTTCCTCCTGATTAAAACGCAATTTTTGTTTGCTGCACAAGTTCACTCTGAGGAGGTGAAATTAACCCCCGAAAATTCGGCTATTTTCGGATTTCATTTTGTAACTCACAATCTGTAAGAGATAGAAAAACAATTTCAACTTACAGTTTTTACAGTTCGCGAGTTATAACACAAAATCGGAAAATAGCCGGAATTTAAGAGGTCCATTTCACCCCCTTAGAGTGAATTTGGGCAGCAAACAAAAATTGCATTGTGATCAGGAGGAATTCCGCTACATATTCACAAAGTCTCAGAATTTGTTGAATTTCCGGGTTCGGGATATTTCCTTGTCAGTGATGGGCAAAATTTGTATTTAAATAAGATTTCGAATAACGCATAAAAGTTAAAAAATAAACGTCATTCGTTAGTTAACCTGACTTGACTTTATTCGGCACATAACGTATAATTTTTTCAACTTTCATGCGTTCTTCGAAATTCCATTTAAATAAATATTTTACCCATCTCTGGTCAACAACAATGGTTGAAACTTTCAGAAATTTGTTAAAGACTTTCTCCACCCGTTTCATCTAAAAACTCTGCACACATCCCTTCCAAAATCTGTCCAAAATTAGGCATACGCAGCGTGCTCCTCAGGTCCCAAGTCCTAAGCAAACCTAAGAAACAAATACAATTCGCTTTTTCCACCCCAGCGCTGCAAGCGAATGAAGAATGGAAGAAAAGGAAACCGTAACTCGACCAGCCCCGAAGTTGCTCGCAGTAACTCGGACGCGTCCTCGAGCCAGCATCCCCAGCGTCGATTATCCTCCGCGGGGCCCCCTTCCTTATTATTCCGCGGCGGATTCACCGTCAGACTTTTTCCTACGGCTCCGCGGGCCGGGCTTCCGTTTTATGTACACCGGCTATATACCACGGGGCGACGATATATTTCACGATCAACCACCTGTGGATGACTATGCTAATTACCAGCGTAACGCCGTAATAGGAAAGAGCCGCGGCGAGGGGAGCCGGCGAGGACTATTATTTTTCAGCGCGGCGCCCCGTGCCCGCGCGACCGTGGGGAGCCGAAGAAGAACGAGAAGAAAACGAGGAAATTGTTCCCCGTCGATGGCGGGACCGCGGTAGGAGAAGCTTCCGTCCCTGGTGGCCGAACTAATTCCTCCGGAGCAGATAAAAAGGGGAGCGACCCCCGCCCCCGCGTTCCCCTCTCCGCGACAAACGAAAACGTGGCTCGCGAACAAGTCCCCGGCGGTGTTGTGCGCCGCGAGAGATAATGCGCGCAAATATCGTAAAGATAAAGGCGCGGGCCGAGAGTGAAACGGGTGGGCAGAGGACAGAGATCGAGGAGGAAGAAGAAGATTATTAGCGGCTAGGAAGGTACACCGAGGCAAAGGGAAACGGAACAGTGCGTTTTTTCACCCGTGTCCGTTCCGTGCCTCGTTTCGATCGGCTCTTTTACCTTCGACCCTCCACCCCTGGCCCGTCTTTCACCCCGGAATCCGTTAGGGTAGACGATTTTTTTGCTCCTTTCTTTTTTCTCTCTCAGTCTGTCCTCGTCACTCTCGCCGGGTCGCTGGATGCTGGCTAGAGGTCTACTTGCCCCGTCTCTCTCCGCTGTTGATTTTCAATTGAAACCGGAGATTCGATCAAATATTAGGGCCGTGGAACAGTTAGGTTCATGGGAACTAGAGGATTCGTCCGGTTTCGGACGGTCTGCTTTTTTACTGGCCATTGGAACAGTGCCTTTTTTATGGGGATCGATTAACGGGTCGCGGGACGAAGTGGGCGAACGGAAGTTCGTATTCTGGAAGCGTGCTGGGTGAGAGGAGTTCCGGGTAAGTAGAGTACAGAATAGTTTGCTAGGATTGTGATCGATCTTATTTGATCGCGTTAATTTATCGAATACGTAAAACATGGACTCGCTTGGTATGGTATAGTGTTTCTGGGGGTATTGAGCATTAAGGGGGCGAGAATGGAGGGGGTTATGATTTTAATAACGTTAATAAAGTTCGTATTGATTATATTGATAAAATAAAATTAAAAGAAGTTGTCATTATTTGCCATCATTTCAATGGTTGTTGAAATCTAAAGATTTAGATTTCAACAACCATTGAAATTATGGCAAATAATTTCAAAAAGTTGTCATAATTTGCCATAATTTCAATAGTTGTTGAAATCTAAAGATTTAGATTTAATTATGACAACTTATTTTAATTTTATTTTACAAGTCTCCGGCGGTGTTGTGTAATTGTATTTGTATAAGTAATTGTCTTTTAATACAGTTATGTTTTTCTTTGCGTAGTAGTGGCACAACCTTTTGTAACTTCAGCCGCTATGAAAAACATTTTATTTTTATCGTAACACACGTGGTGTGTAATTAAAGCATTTTGTTAATATCTCTTGTAATTTTCTTTGTGGGACTTGATGTACATTATTTAACAAAACAGTTCATTAAATATGTAAAACTGTAATCGCATTTACAGATTTTCTTATATCAATTAGATTAACGCGTGGAAAGATTAAAATCGGACACTTTGTACGTGGCAGGGGGCGGTTGGAATAATTTTAAAGAACTAAGGGACTGGTGGCCTGAAAAAATTGAATGACACTAGTGTAGCAAATAAAAATAATGAAAGAAAAAGTGTACGAAGGAATCAGAGAAGCTGATCCCTCTTCAGGAAATAAATAAAATTCAAACTCTAAAATCGCAACAACTGAACCCCGAATAATTGACAAATCACTCCATAAATTGCTGCTCGTAAAGCTTCACTCAACGTTCGAAATAGTTAATCCACATCCCCTCTCTCCCAACCTCTCACACTCTTACGAACATAGTTTCACCCCCCGAGGGTGCGTTCCCACTTCTGCGTCAGCCGAAGGTTGCACAAAAATAATCAGGAAGTCAAAGGCGGGGGGAGCTCGAAAGGAATCCAAGATCTCACGTTCCCGGAGCGCTTTTCCAGCGTTCTTTTCCAACTGCCTGGCACGATGTATCTCCGCGCACATCGAGGTCCACAGAATCGTTCACACTATCGTCCCGAGGAAATAATCCGCGCGATTGCACGCGCGATTTCCCTTCTCCTTTTTCCCTCTTCTTTATTTCTTTTTTTTTTTTTTGGGTGGTCCGAACTTTTACGATCCTAATCCCGAAAGGCATTATTCGTGCCACGACTGTCCCCGGGACTTAAGGCCCTCAGCTTTGTCGTGGGCCCGGTAAAAATCCACCCCCGGACGCCTCTTCCCACTGTGTTGCCCCTGGACCTAGCGCGGCGAGTTGCTCGACGCGTGAGGAGGCACGGCTACAGGCGTGAAACGATCCGTAATTTGTCATGGACAGGCGAAACGAGAGCCTGCCCCGTGACGTCTCCTCGGAATAAGGTCACGACACGACCTAGCACCGATGGCAGGATGTTGTGCCAGCGTGAATGGACCGTTTTGTCCACCAGAAACCGCACCACCATCTTTTTGTCACATCCCGACACTCATCCGGAAATCCTTTCACACGTTTAACAGATCTGCCTGGACACGTTTAGCGGGGCTCTGGAAAGCTACACTTGCTCGCTTGGACTTGGAGATTCCATCGTTAACGATCTTTTCTTACTCGAAGTTTCGTGGAGTGCTGCATGGGGGTGGTTTCTTCTATCCTCTGATGAATTGTTTTTTTTAATTCTGTTGTAATTGTTGAGTAATGTGTTGACATGCTCGTTGCATGTAGGGGAGGGTTGCCTATATCGTACCACTTCAGACATATGTATGTTATATTTCATATTTGGTACTAATTTGAACGCAAATGACAATGGGATAGTGTTGCTTGATCTTTTAGGCACCTACTATTATACGCTTAACCTTTTGTTCAGAACAAATTAATTTCTTATTAATCGTTTTGTCAGAAAATGATAACTGTAGTAAAATGTACGATTTAGGTAACCGGTCTCCTAAATCTTACCTCCACTAAAAATAGTATCAATAACAAATAGAGAAGACAATATTCAACATAAAGTAATGATTATTATATAGTTACATATACATGTGTATATGGATCACACACAGGCCACAATGACCTATGAATATGATATATGTACATAACCTATATAACATACGAGTTGCCAAATCCTACGGGTACGATTGTAGTGGTACGATTTAGGAAACATGGTCAATTTATTTATAAATATCAATTTAAACTTTATAATGAATGTAATATGTACTTAAAATGAATGTAAAATATTCTACATTAAACCCGATTTTAGAAAAATACAAAAATACAGGACTAATTTGAATTGATTGGTTATTATCAGCTAAAATAAACTGGTAAAAAGTTACGTCAATCATACCTGATTTTTTAAAATGTTTATAGCACGCACAAAATAGGGTGTAAGCTCAAAAGGTTTTGTTTCCATTTCTTATTTCACATTTACTTGATATTTTTATCATCAGATGTCGTTTATATTCATTAATTACTGAGAAATTGATGAGGTACAATTTAGGTGACCAGTACGATATTGGCAACTCTCCCCTAGGTACACCTCCGTTTGAAAATCTTTGGGGACCTGCTGTTTTGGGTAAAATTGTAGTAGGTATTTGATATGGATAATGAAATTTGAAATACATTTACTATTAATGTAAGTATGCCAGGGTCAATAGTGCAATAAAAATCATGGAGTGAGCCTGCAATTAAAAAATGTGGGACGAAATAGACTGATAGATTCAGAAAAGAGTATTCTGGAATAAGGATGGTGAAATATAATAACAGGAAGCTTAATGGAATGTTAAAGAAGCATGGAGTATACATCGATGTAAAAGAAATATAAATATTTATATAACTATTTTATAACTTTCGAACGGGAGTGCAGTTCCTGTATTAGATTTCGTGGTGTGATAAAGAAAAGAAACTGTATTGTCTACTCTAAGTAACAACTTACAGCTTTTCTGAATCTTTATAATGATTTCTTAACGATTCCGATTTTTTAGAAAACCCTATAAGGTACAGGAGTCTCAAATGGCACCCACTTTACTTAAAAAATTTAGTTTAGCAAAAATTTGGTGATCATCGAAGAGAATTTAGATTCTCAGAATATATATTTAAGAACATAGACCCAGTACGTTCTAGAATCTTTAAGCGCACATGCTCAGTCAGGGCGCCGAAAAAGGAATGATTTTTAGGATTTTTTTCTCAAAAACTATTAGACCTTTTTCAAAAACTATTTTGGTACATGGAATAGTGTATTTTAGAGACATTTCGAAATATTAATTTGTCAATACTCTGTCAATTATAATTGTTTTTGGTCGATACAAAAAATTTGGAACGAAAAAATAAAATATATCTTTAAATATATCTTTTTGAATATTTAATTTCTGATGATTCAGTGAGTATCGAACGGTGTTGGTGTCCGCAAAACACCTTTTTTTAGAATATCGGCCACTACTTAGTTATTGATATATATATATATATTTAAAGAAAAAAATTAGGAGATGGACTCTAAAATACACTACTTTAAATACCAAAATATTTTTTGAAGAAGGTCTTACTGTTTCTGAGAGGAAAAATCCCCAAAACCACTCTTTTTAGGTCTCCTGACTGAGCCTGACCCCTATTCAGTACTCTGCATGAATGAAAGTTGACTTTAAAAGCTTTCACTCATTTATGCGTAGAATCCTTTGACCTTCCATCCAGTCATCTCGCTTTTGTCCGCACCTAAGTAGCCCGAATCTGCATCCGAATAAAAAACAGACTCCAAATAAATATCTTTTCCACGGTGACAAACGATACTAATCGTCTTCATTTCCAAAAATCGAGTCGACAATCTCGGGAAACGATCGCCAGCGAACGCAGGGCGTTGCCCCAGCGCAGAATCTGCGTTTCGCAAATTTCGTTGCGCGAGAGGTTTCGCAGCGACACGGCTTTCAGCGGATCAACGAGGCAAATGGAGGGTCGAAGAGCACCGTGGTCAGGGATTTTACCTGACTTTCACTTAACACTCTCCTCGCGGGCCCTTGTAACTCCTAGACGCGATGCATTGTGAGCCCGTCATTCTATTATGCGGCACTGCTTGCTCCTACACGTACCGCGCGCATCGAAAGTGCATCCGCAGAAACCGATTTCTAATCGTTCGATCCTCACGTGCAATCTTCCGCGAAACTTTGGCACGAAACAAGAAACCGCCACTTCCCTTTCCTCAATTTACTCGTCAGATTTAAATATCCCCTTCGTGATTCCTCGAGTATCAAAAACCAATTACTTTTCTACACCGTCTCGCGCCTCTTTCTCTTCGTTCCCCGCTTCTATTTGTCACAAGCGTTGCACGAGTCAAGGTAGTCTAAATTCGTGGCGAAAGGATCCGAGTATTTCTCGTATCTGTTTGATTTCTGACCCACTCGTGTACCTCCGTGCACGCCGGCCACACCAGGAACCGGAAAAAAAGGAGGGAAACACTCGGGGCCCCGGTAGTGACCCGTGTCTCTTTGTAACCGACGGGATACTAGCTGTTTGTACAGATAAGGGCACAGGTGGGGCACAGTGGACAGTGCCAGCATTTCATCTCCACAACGTCCGTTCATCCGTCCGTTTTTTAGCCTCGGTTTATTCAACGATAAGACGCCCGTCATCGGGAAGGAAACGCGGCTTCTCTTGTGTGATAGCATCGGGCACCTCTGCGACCGCGCCACGAAAGCATTGTACCGAAATTCGTGCTTTAATTCATCCTTGTTCACCCACCATAATATTCACGTGGCTGGAGCGCGTGGGCCGGAACCAGTCGAAGGAACTTCACTTTTAACGACAGTACGTTGGTCTATCACTTCCTTTCAGCTATGAGAAAATCGATTATCGAATACCAAGGTACATATGTTTCCCTATACGCGTCTGGACGCAGCGTCAAGAACTTCAAAGTCGATTTTCTCTTAAACGAAGCGTGGTATCAAAAAAAGTTACTCTTTCTTTTCGAGTTATAACTAGTGAATAAGTCAAGAAGAAGGAATAAAATTTTTTGATATAACGCTTCATTTTTGAGAAAATCGACTTTGAAGGTCTCGACGTTGTATCCAGTCGCGTATAGGGAAACCTACCTTCAGGAGTCCTAACTCTCCCACACCCCAACAAAACGATACTTTCTAATTTCCGTGGTAAAGCACCGACGTTCCCGGCACCACGACGAAGTCACACCACGTCCTCGCCTGGCGACCCATTTTCGATGACCGTTCAGCACGCATCATTCCGCTGCTTCATCGCAGACGAGGTATAGCTGCACGCGTCTACTCTACCGGCATTGTACGGTTGACAGAAGGCAGCGTGTATCGGGAAGATCGGCTTATGGCTATCGATCTCCATTACGCCAACTGATTGGCTTCGAGCCGAGCTACTTATTCGCCGATGCACGCGTACGCGCTGCCTTTCGGCCGGGTATATACGCGAGGGGATCCGACGACTGCCGCCTCCAAAGTCCTCTTGTTCTATGATAACGTATTACGGGGCCCCTCTCGATACCGGGGAATCGGCAGAAGTACTTTATTATTCGGCGAAACCGTTCGATGAACGAGTGGAGCGGAGAGGGGCGGGAGGGCACGTATAAAAATTTAATGGCCTCGCGATAACGAGCAACGGGGAGTATCGAGCAGGATAATAAGGTAAATGTCGAGAGAACGCGATGGGAACGGTAACGGCGCTGCAGCGACGCCGAACAATGATTTTTTGTCGGGCACAGTAGACTTGGAGCTAGGAGTGCTAGGACACATGAAAGGAAATCTTTAAGGAGGAGCGCGTCGTTGCGAGCGGCACGACTCGTTGAAGGGGATATTGACTGATGAAATTGAATTTGTTACCCAGCAATTGGATGGTTTCGTTTCCTCCGAGCTCCCAGCCGAGGGATTAAACGTGAAATCCACTTCCGTCTGTCACGCGTACCATGCTCATAACGCGTGCCGCTGGCGCTATAAAAGACGATAGGGGATAACGATATTATCCGCTGATTAGTAGCGACGATAAGGCTCCAAGTTGTAACGCGGGCTATGGTGGCAGGGAGGTGGGACGGGGGCGCTCCGAACATGGCGCGGATCAAAGTATAAAAATGGGCAAGTATTGTTCGCCCGTTGGATAGTGCGAAAATGGCAATTTTCACGGAGAAAGCTGACCGTGACGTTGCCACAGTGTTCATCCTCCCTCAGATAAGGAGGCGATCATTTGTTACGTTCTAGGCGAAGCCATTGTTTCGTGCCGACCGATCGATACTATCCTCACACCCCTCTGCATTATTGTTTTCGTCAACCCCTGCCGCGTGAAAGAAGACCGCGACACATCTCGATTGCCGCGCGGATATAACCTCTTTTCACGTTGCTGCGTCCCTAAACTGCTTATCTATCGCGGCACTTGCTGCAATCTCGAGGTGAACGGTGGTGATCAAAGAAGAAGGATATTGTAAAAAGTGCTTCAAAGGGGGGATACGAAACTGAGGGATTCGGAGTGGTGCGAGTTTGAAAAGGGCGAGTTAAGGGGGGGTTAATCCTATATTTGGGGCTAAAAGCATAGCAAAGTTTGGTATTTTTTTTATAAGGAACTAGCGATTCGATTCGTCTGAAATTTGGACCATGTTTTTATGCATCTTTGAGGAAGTTGCAGTTTTTTTTACATTCATTTTTAATCGTAAATATAAGAGTTGTGTTTCCAATTACTTGGAAGCGTACCGACGAACGACGAATTTTCCGCGGCGTGACGGTCGATCATGCATAACAGCTATATTTATTAATAAAAATGAATAGGAATAAAACTGCAACTTCTTCAAAAATGTATAAAAACATAGTCCAAATTTCAGATAAATCGATTCCCCAGTTTCTTAAAAAAAAATTCCCCAATTTTTCTATGTTTTAGCCCCAAAAATAGTTTCAAGTTCAAGTCTCTCCACATCCTATATGTTTATTATCCTCAATAATTTTGAGAGGAATATAATTTTGTGGAGATAATCCAAGCAGGTTGCCGGTACTATTTACTACTCGACGTAGAAAATTTCGATCCACGCGATCTGGATCCCACGATGCCTGTCGATTTCGTTTCACGTTAATCGATGCCACAGCCGCGTCGCTGCAGACTTTAAGTGCAAGGAACTGATAACTAAGAGTTCGAAACAGAGTATCGGATACGGCGATCACGTAATTTGCTGCCCTGTGCCGCGATCGTGATTGCCAGCGCTGGATTTATGCCTTAAAGCTCGAGCTTCTTGGCCTTTTAAAGAAATCAGTCACACGGGGCGAAATAGTTCCGCCGTTTTCCTTGTTATGGGAGTGATGACGAATTCTAATCTAATTTCATAAACCTTCAATCTTGGACCTTAATCTTGAATTTTTTGACGTTCCCCTTTCCTAGTAGCAATGTTAACATCGTACCGTTTTTCGCCAAGTATGTAATGGCAATAGCGCAACGTAAAAAAACGCCTTAATAGGCAAGAGATAATCAACCTTTCTACTATTACAAATCATAGAAAGTTAGGTGTCTTTTAAGCGCAGTTACATAAGTGACATCGCGCTATAAAAAAGGGACAATCGAGATGGAGCGATGATAGTATTAGGAGACTGTGATCGCAGAAGAAACACATGGGAACTGTACGCGAACCATAGAGAAACAGCCGAAAAAACGCGCAAGATATACTGGGCATAGAGGAGAGGAGAAAAGACGGATTGCCTACATCGATTAGAAAGGTCGTGCATTCTTCTGACCAGGATTCGCGTATATCCATTCCTAGACGCTGCGATCTGGAGCAAGAAATTTCGGTCCTAAAGATTTCCAGCGCGCGATCTCGATCGCACGGTCGATAACGAGCCACGATTTCGCGTCACCTAGAATCGCGAGGCGGACGGTCGAAGATATTTCATGGACACCAACTACCATAATTTAGCAACGAAACCTGTTACCAGGCAAGCTGACCACGCAAACTGTGCCCTTAACGTAATTCTCAAAATTATCGAGGCTATTTAAGAAATTAAATTTATCAGGTGACGTTTCTACGCTGACTTTACATTTTATTCATTAAATTCCCTGTACATATTTCAAACAGTTTCTACGTTATCACGATGATGTCATAGGTACCTCATCAGAGCGCGAGGTATCAAACGTTTCGAGTCTAATGAATATATGATATTCCAAAGTTTGTAGTTTGAAATATTACGTATCTGCTCTGAATTTTGAAATATTCAGAGGTTGCAGCCGCGCAGGGCTTTAAATTTCCAAGCGAATACCGAGGATCTTCAGTTGTGAGCATTAATAGCATCGACTACGTACATTGAGTTTCTAATCTCAGCTAACTCTAAATACACCCAATTATTCTACCTTCAGCAATACTAATTCTAAGTTCCACACATATGTGAAATATACTCAGTGCTCCAATAGCCCAACTGTCCAAGTGCTGAGCATCTCAAAAACCCAAACCCATCTACATTAAATTCCCTCATATCTCCACTATCAAAGCACTCATCATCTCAAAATCCACCACATCCTCAACCACCCACATGAAATTCCTATTCCCAACTTGGTCCCCCATATTCACAAGCCCAACAAGCTTCTCAGCACCCAGCACCCCAATCACCCAAACACCCAACACCCAGGCGCTCAAGTGCTCCCGTCTCCGCGACCCGCTATCGATCCAAAAATAAAATTCCTTCGTCACAGGGCGAGGTAGGGGCACGGGGACATCGGTGAGCTAAAAGGTTACCCGTTCTCCGGATGATCTCGCATCCAGGAGATCCGCGGCGCTGGGATCCCGATCCCACGAGAGGCTGGTAGCGTCTCGTCGATTCCGCGTCATCCGGAATCGATTCTGCCGGGCTAGGGACACGTCGTAGGTGCACAGAGCCGATAAGTCACGGCTAGAGCCAGGCCACGGGTGTACTAGCTGTACAAGTTGCTCTTCTACGTCGCCGTAGGAATGGAAGCCTCCAGGAGGAACGAGGAGAGCGAGACCAACTGGAGACGTAGGGAGTTATACGTGCACGTACAGTGCCGATCGAACACCTGGAACAGGGACACGAAGAGGGAACGAAAGAGAGAGAGAGAGAGAGAGAGAGATAATGGCCAGGGTTGGCTGTCTCTCTGTGGAGTTACTTCTGTGTGTGCCACGCTGGAAAACGTGTGCATGTGCGCGAGAAGATATCGCGCCGGCCATATAGGCTAGGTCGGTATACATGGGAACTGATGCCGCGACGCTGGGGAAAAAAGTCGACGGTGAGGCCGAAAAAATGAATTCGTGCGCATCCCGTGCCCACACATCTAACTTTCACTTCGCTTAGGGATCGGGCAGCAGCCAGTCCGCGGCGCGCTCCGCCGTCGCAATTCCGCGAGATATGTCCGACGTTGCTGAACAAACTGCACCTCCTCCAGGCGGGCACTGTGCCACCTGAGTACCATTATGTTTGACCAGTTTTCCATCAGCTGCAATTACTTGCCACGGTTTCGGTACCATCTTTTGCGAAGACACTGCGATTTTTACGTTGATTTGGTCACTTTTTGGTTCGGCGGGGTTGCATGTGGAGATTATGGGGTAACGCCACTGTAATGGCACGAAAACGTAGTGTAGCTTTGACAATTGTTTCTGGGTAAGCAAAGAAATAAGTCGAAAATCTGTCAAACGCCTTTATTATACTCATTTTAAGTAGTTTCAAGCTATTTTTTTCTTTTCTTATTTGCAAAAAGGGACTTTAAACGCGTGTTTCTCGGAACCACGTTTTTCAAATCAGGTTACAGCATAATTTAATTCCATTTTTACAGCAGCCTCTAAACTACATTCTCCGTAGAAATAATGTTATCAACGATTTTTGAGCTCATATTGGTGCTAGCACGTGGTGGAGCATGGAGCTAGAGTGAATATTATGTTCAAATGCTGACCACTTCTGAGAAAAAAATATTTTACAATATGGGTATGTATTTCTATGGAGAATGTAGTGAAGAAGCTACTATAAAAATTTCAAGTGAATTGAATATAATTTGTTTAAGTTACGCTGCAAGCTAATTTGAAAAATGTGGTTCCGAGAAAAAATGCCATTTAAATTGTGATTTTGAAAAAATGAAAAGAAAAAAGTTGCTTGGACTTACTTAAGATGTGTATAATAAAGGCGTTTACACAGATTTTCGACTAATTTCTTTGTTTACTCACAAACAATTGCCAAAGCTACACTACAATTTTATGCCGCTACAGTGGCATTACCTCTTAATACGGGTAGAGTTATGAAGATCAGTTTTACCCGCATCGTACGCGGGCATGATGCCATTTATTTTATTAATTTCATATGCGTGATTTTATGGTTTTTCATCAGTAAGCTTCATCTTATTTCATATTTATCATTAGTAGAATTGTATCTCTTCTGTTTCGAAGATCCAGTTGCAGAGGTTTCCTAAGAAAGATCCAAAGCGTGTTAATTCTATAATAACGACCCACATTGTACTGTTCGTTAGTAAGTGCCCGTTCCTTCTACCGAGCCACTGTTTTCACTTTCGAAAAAACTCGCCTCAGAGGAATTCCTCGGGTCCCGAGACCCCCGTGTCGCCGCGCTGCAGACGATCCCGCGTCGCGACGGGTGCAACCTAATCGTGCCGCGATAAAGCCGGCGAAAAACTCTCCGATATCAGCGGCGATAAGGCCTAGCGGGCCGTACATTCGGCGCAGAATTTGCCGCGAGTCGCATCCTTGAACGTGGCGCAGAAATCACCGTCGCCGCTGATGTATCGCGCATCCGTATCGCGATAACGATCTCGTTTCGGTAACGATCGAAACGTACGGCCTGCACCGTTCGGCGAAGAGGGGCGGGGGAGGGGCGGGGGGGGGGGAGGGAGAGGGCACCGCGGTGTTCTCGATAGGCATCGGTCTCTCATATGTGAGAGCTACGGCGTACGGAGGAATCCTTCGGAGCCAAGTAGAACAGAACCCGCGCAAAACGGTTCTTCCGCGGAGCAGATGTTCCCTCGGCTATATGTATTACCGTCCCCGCAGATATCCCTGGCCATTATTGTACTCCTCGATGACAGACCATGGATATTGGCACCGTCCTCGAGCAGCAGCCCGCAAATGACCGATATTATGCAAATCGCCGAGTGCTGAATGCCTCTATTAGACACGTGCTTTTAGAATCAACGTGCAGCAGACGAAACACCCGAGACGACAATTCTGGAGACGATCGGTAAGTATCTTCGGCGATGGACACGTGAGTCAATAATACAGTGGTGGCGGCGTGTACTTACTCGCCATGGTATTGATCATTGGTCCCTTTTTAACCTGCGCGCGTGAGATCAGTGGTTTCGTGATTCACAGAGTTGTTTCGGGTGTTAGAAGCTTGTATACCGAAAAAAGGGAAGGTAATTCTTAGATACATGGAACTCTGTAGTGGATATTTAAGCTCCGAAGTGTAAGATGAACAAGTGATTTTCTAGCTTCTGCGCACGGAGCGCGGGCATTTTTTCCGCCCACGCGGAAGAAGCAGCACCGCGAGCCAGAGAGGAGTCGCTGCAGAGACAATCGCACGCGTTTTTTTCCATCATCCAGCAACGGGGGTCTCAGAAGCGCTCAGCTTCTGACCAGTGGTTACAGAAATCCCCCTTTTGTCGCGGCGAAAAAAATCGACGAAACCGCTAAGAGCGCAATCTGAATACCGCTTTGCCGCGTCACGATTCGGTCGGAGGCAAAGCTACACGAGGCGACGGGGCTCGTCTCCGTTGGCCCTCGGACGATGGCCGAGCATCGGCCGGGCGAGCCGCCTCCTGTGACGCGGCCGGCGCAATTTTCATTAAACATTGTGATTTCGTGTAATGTGCTTTGGCGATTTTTTCAGGCCGCGTCGCCGTTTCGCTTCCTGCTTCTATTATTCTACCGGTTAAGACTTCTACGCCGCCGCGGGGACCGTCCTCCGGCTCGCCGAGGCGACGAATTCTGGCTTTGCGGCTCTCTCTTTCAGGGGGCAACGACGATTGCGGAGACCAACGGAGCAGGAACTCGGAGGAACACGCGTTTGTACTTCTTGCGCGTTTCCAAGTGCGAAATGCCCTTTTCTCTTTTGAAAGAGAAAGTCGAGTGTGCCGCCCGGGGGGTGGTTTTAGAAGGTTTGGGGTAGTTTAAGTATTCTACAGAAGCTTTTGGGGGTAAATGCATTGTCGTGTGTTGTTCAATTGTTGATGCTGCGGAGAGTTTTTGAGCTGGGGATTTTGAGTGGGTGGAGAAGTTTGGAGATGTTTTTGGAGGATGATGCGCTGTGTTAGGTTCAAAGTTAAGTTTCTGTGACTTCAATCCAGGTGCATGAGTTTTCAGGTGAAAAATGCGGAAAGATTTACTAAGTAATCTAATTACTTATAATTCTTTGATTAAAAATACATTTTTGGAAATATGCTCAAAAAACTGTCCATCCTATTCGCGGATTTCGCGATTATTCTTATTTCGTAACTTTTCTTCTAAAGCGCACCATTTTTACAAAATAATTGTTTAAGAAATCGGTACGTGTAACGAAAACTACGCTCATATAGTTTATAAAAAAAATTAATTTTGATTCCGGTCCTGCGGTTCCATATCCTGCGGTTACACATTCGACCAGCGCGCGTGGGGTGTCTAGAAGATTAATTAATATATTAAAATTTATGCATGTTTTTCTATTTATATATTTTTTATAGTCTCTTAAGACATTGTGCTAAAGGTAGATAAAATAAATTTGTATGAAAACTGTAAATTATTCCTGATAAAAATTCTTAAAAACGGCTTACGTTTCCGGCCGCCACAGCGGTGTTTCCCCTTAAGGGGACATTCTCATTAAAATTTTTCAGAAAATCTATTTTTTTTCATATGTCTGTAGTATTGTATCTGAGGAATAATTAGTAAAAATAATAAGACAAAATTTGTAACGACCGCTAGATGGAAACTAAGCTAAAAAACGCGTTTATTTCGAAACATGATGTTCCCGAACAGTAGCCAGCATAACCAACAAAATTATGAACCCATTCGAACAATCTCGCTGGCATTTTCTTTGTAATTGAATTCACTATAATATCAGCCCTCGATCATAAATTTTAGAGGTCATAGTGTTTCCTTATTAACATTTATAGGCGTAAAATGACTCGTAGTCTAGCACGTTTGTGTTCAAACGTACACCAAACATCGTCATTTCGCTTTCTTTGCTTTCTTAAAGGCTGATACAATAGCGATTGATATAAAATATAAGTCTCTTTTTGTTGCGGCAATCCAAAGCGCCACGTAGAAATAGAACCACTACAGGAAAATTAAAAAAAAAATTCATATCCTCGAATAGCGAATAAATAAAGGCCGCAAAGTTTTTTTACTCCAAGTTGTAAGTATACATCTTTCCAAAAAAATCTAAAGATCACCCATTTTTGAGCGATTTGTTAAGAATGTCCCCTCAGCTACCTGCTAGATGAATTCCTCGAAAACTCTACCTTTTCTCTTACCTGCTAATAGATATTTAAAACACACGATAACTATTACTCCCATTTATCAGTACAGACTGCATGGCAATGTCACACTCCCTATCAAAATATCAGAAAATTCTACGAAGATACACATAAAAATACCATTATTAAAATATATAAAGTCCCTAAGCTAAGTAGTAATCTTATAAAAACCCAATTCCCGGAGTGCAAATGAAAATTCCTAAAAACACTTAATCAACTAACTACCCAATTTCCTTACTGCATCCAGTTCCACAGCAAACGTGGCCTCAAAGACAGCCACCCTCGCAAATATTCCCTCCCAAGCATCAACGAGCCAGCCAAACGTCAGCAAACACATCGACATTACCTCTGTTCCCTGCTCTCCGTAATTTTTCAACGGCGAGGCACCCCGAGACCGCGGGTCCCGCAGCTATCGAGCTCGTCCCGCGAACAATTAATCCGATAAATTTCGCGGCAAGATATAGGGCTGGCTTGGCGATAGCATAGGAAGCAGAGCGAAGGAGGAAGAAAAAGCCAGGTGAAGCGGGGAGGCGCAGGCGGCGGAGGGTATGCAGATGAATAGCTCGCAGAAACCGTGAGACTCTACGGTTGCCCTATATATCGGGGAACGGAGAGCCATGGAGAACTCGAGGCTGCTGCCGAGCGCTCTGCCTCGCTCACGACTCTCGTGTGTTGTGTCGCCCGTCTTTTAAAACTCCAACTCGGTCGGCCTCGACGACGACGACGACGAAGACGACGTCGCTGAGAGGCAGAGAGCCACCGGCTGACGCGAGGCCCGGGGACTCCTGCCTCTGGTCGCGTAGACGGAACAAGGACTGCAATGAGAGAGGAAGGTGGCGGTAGAAGAGGACGTGGAACGCGACTCGTGCCCCCGAGATTCGCCTGGTTAACCGTGCCGACGCTACGTGAACTTTTGGCTCCCCGCATCGGAACCGGGGACCAGTAATGACCCTCGTCTATTCCCGAGACGCGGGTCCCTCGCGATCGTTTGGTCGACAAATTTAATCGACTAATGCCCCGCGCAAACCGCGCGCTTATTAAATGTTGCCGTTCGAAGGGACGTCGCGGAAATTTGCTTGCCCTCCTGGTCACATGTCGTTAATTGACGAGAGCGCCGAGCAACGAGGCGGCGCTTAATTGACCCAGTTCGATGGAGGACCGAGCCCGAGCGCCGGGTAGTTTTGTCATTTACACCGGCTTTCGATCGGCTCCTTTCTTTTTGTCGCCGGGGCTGAAAGTTTCGAGTGGACTGTCTGGGCAATCATGCTCCTCCTGGCGTGCTGCATCGCGTTCTGGGATTTGTTGTATTCGGGGGAGGCTCTGAAGTGGGTCACTAACCGTCGATCATTCAGCGAAGTTATTATCCGTTGGTACCTAACGCGAGAAGAAGAATTCATATCGGATAACTGGAAATCTATGCGCAAATAGCGAATCAGACGCGGAAGCGTGCAACCCACGTGCTACTCGCGCGATATTTATCTCGTGCCTTCCCTTTCCCATTAATTCCCACCCAGGCGACGATCCCACAGGATCAAACCGAATTCAAGCGTCACCCACGGCTGGCGAGGTAGCATATCTTACTTCTACCGAGATCCTGCTATTAGACGGCGTAGAGGCGACCGTTAAGCCAGCAGAGGCGCGCGAGGAGTTGAAAGGTACCTCGGTGCCGGCCGCGGGAGCGTGTCTTCGGCCACAGATATTCTCGTGCCACTTGAGCGCAGGGCTTCGGGATAAGTATACGTGCATGTCCTTTAAAACTGGAACTCGGCCGACCTATACAGTTGGCCGCGCGGAGTCAAAGAGTCACAGCGTCGGCTCCCCTTGTGAAGGAGGGTCAGAGGAGCTGCGCGAGCGTACGCGATACGGGACGATAGGCGGGAGAGGGACAAGGACGACGGCGGCGAGGACGAAGAGGAGGAAGCGTGGAAGCATGGAAGCCGTGCCTAGCAGTGCCGTGCCGTGCCGGTTAACCGTACCGATGAACTTTCGGCTCCTAGCGCAACGGCGATGAGTAGTGACCGTCGTCCAGCCATCGCCGTGGCATATGCGCGCACGTGTGCGCCTCGGCCGCGTACACAGCCGCGAATCGGTGCACCGACGATCCGGCCGGGCACCATCGTGCCCGACCACCTACGACACAGGCTAAACCTTCACCGTAGGTGCACCGAGAGAGGTCGTGCCGAAGGTGGCCCAGCATCGAGGATCGTGCGAATGCGGCCTAAGAGGCCCGCGGAACGGTGAGCAGAGTGGGACCAGAGGGGCAGGGGAGGGGGGGGGGGGCCGTGACGGATGGAAACGGGGGGACCTTTTATAGACGTCGTTTGTAGGACTCGATATATCGGACGCGACTGACGATCTGGCGTCGGTTCCGAGGGACTGGCTCTGGCCCAACAGCGGACTCGTTTCTGAGAGATTCGGGCGATTTGGAGGAAAATTGACGAGGCGGGAGTCTTTCGTACCGCTGAAGTTTTGGCGGTGAATGGGATAGGGTTCTAGTAAAATTTGAAGTTGCCCGATTATTGGTCAGGGCGTTGGAATTTCGGGGTGTTTAAGGAGGAAGCGGATAGGGAAGCTTGCGGTAGACAGGAGCGTGTTTACCCTGGACAGCGGTGCCCCGGCCGAACCATGGAGAAAAAGGTGGCAACTAGGGACCGTGAGCGTCGAGAACGTGCTGGAAAAAGAGGGACCGCGTCGGGGGTTGGTTAGCGTGGCCAATCGATCAGCATTGGCGGTTTTTGCGCTACCCATATGTCATAGTCGGCCTGGCCAGGAACATGCCGCAGCATAGAGAGGCCAGCTTGGGCCGTGTCCATTCATGATATGTGGGTAGAAATTTCCCTGGGTGGGCGACGATCGTCTCCATCTCGGCTTCGCATCTTCCACCCCTCACGGATTCAAATCAGGCAAAGGCTCTCCCGTTCCCTCCCAGCTATCGGAGCACTGACCGTAATTGAATCGAACGGAAACGTCGTAATTACTCGGTCTCCTCTCCGCTGCAAGTATTTAAGCACCGCGGACGGTGTGGTGTTTCACTTGGCATTGCTAAGAAATGCGACCCTGCCTCCATTAGTCGAATCCCGGAATTCATTCTCCTGCGCTTGTAACAAATTCGAATTAGACGAATGGTATCTTTTGAAGATTGCGCAACGAATCTAAGAAAATCTCTCGACAAAGACATCGGCCGTCTGCAGCGATGGCGAGGAGAAAGCTCCGTTGGTAGACGTGTTATTATATATTGTCCCACAAAGTCCCTTAAAGCGCTAATGTATTGGACAATGGAATCGAGCACGTAGGTTCGATACACCTCTTCAGGGCGAGTATCTCACACGTTACAGCCCAACAATCGATCGAAATAAAAGAAGCCACAGACACCCAGATGTGGGTCGAGTTCAACCCCATAATTCTCGGGATTAAGAAGAATCCCTCCCTTCCCTAACTCTCCTAGCCTGACGCAACAACAAATGGGACCGCGGTCGCGCTGAACCGTCGTTTCGGGACGCAGATCGCGAACACGTGAGATCATCGGCCGCGAAATCGAAGAGCGTTCGCAATCTCGAATTCGACACCACGTGACGGGACAATGGCTAGAGAGAATGACGCGGAGACAACGGAGAGGCGCAAGTGGGAAGACGAAGGGAGGCATCGACGGGGGATAGGCAGAGAGAGAGAAACGGCGTGCGGTGGGGCGGGGAGGTCGGAGTACGTGGGTGCAGCGGGCACACCGCTCTGCTAGAAAGTGTCCCAGACCGAAAGGGAAAAAAAAGAGTCCGGGTCAGTTTGAATAATTTTGACCACACCTCTCGTCAAAGCAATACACGAGCGTATGAATACATACATTTAAATGTAGCCCGACGGCCGGGCAAGTATTGTCCGAATTTTTAAACAGTCCACGGGAGAGCGACGCCAGCGCCGCCGCGCTCCGTGGCCGGCGACCCCGCGGTGACCGATATTTCTCGCCTCTCGCGCAACCACCTGACTGTTTTTTTCCAACCCTCCAAGCAACCGCTCCCCCGCCACCGCCGGTTACCGCGCCGGGTTTTACCTGTTTCCGTGAAAGATGCAAATTTATGCGCGCCGGGGCGAGGGAGGGAGGCGCGAGGCGCCCCTTCGGCGTCCCAGAACCCGTCGACCCGCAGGGGCAGAGCACGGGGGTGCCCGAGGAGTTTTCATTAAGGCGAACACTCCGTGGAAGAGCCGCCCGCCAGGTGGGAATCTGAATTCGACACCTGTTTCGCGCGTACGCTCTTGCTGCTGGGAATTTCGTTGATTAGCCGGGTAATAACGATCCGAATAAACGCGGGAGGGGAGGTAGAGCGGTGGGTAAGCTGTTTTAATATAAAGGGTTTCGATGAAATTCCTGCGAATTTGATTAGCGATCAATTTCAATCGCCCATTGGGGAGAACAGTGATCTACTCCGCGCGGCAATTTAAATCCTTATTGCACCTGGAGAGAGGATTCCTCGGCAAACATCTGAATCGACGTTTTCGGAGTGGCAGCCGACGAATGGGGGCTCGAAGACAAATTTTTATCTCCCGATATGATTTTGGCGGAGCGACGGATCTGGGACCGTTAAGAGCAGGCTTAGCGTTCTGCCGCGATTTGAATATCAGAGCGCGCTCGGAGCGAGAGGGAGGGGCGGGGAGGTAGAGGGGGGGGGGGGGGGAGGCACGGTGTCGAGGGGGCACACGGTGCCCCGGCGCACGTATGGATGTGTACGTGAAGATCGATCGTGAAAGATCAGCTCGTATGTTACCTGGAACGTGGGCCCTTCTTGCCGATTCGATCGTGCCACGAAGCCGAGTCCAGAGCCCAATAATATCCTCGGCCGCCGTTAGAGAACAGGGTGACCGCGAATTCGCGCGCACTTTTCTGCCCCGGGCCGCGTCCGAGGCGACGCTCGGGGAATTCGACTAATCTCGGGGCGATCGTAAAATCGATGCTTAACGCGCCGGGGATTACGTGCTCGCGAATAGCCTGACTCGGTGGCACGATTTTCCATCCGCGATAAACTTGAGCTACGAGACAGCGCGAGCGCGCGGTTTCTGGCGCCGTTTGCCCGGCCGTGCATTCCGATTGGTGGGTGTGAATCTGCGGCACGTTGCTCCGGCCAAGATACCGGCCGGAATAGCAGTTTGTAGCTACAATGCCCGATGATTAGACGGAGGTGAGAAACCAACGAGCAAACAGAGGATTTTTATCGCTTTATGGAGGACCATGCTCGCCACGCGGCGGTTATTATGCTTGGCGTATCGATAATCAGCAACTTGTTTGACGGCAGGCTTGTGGGAGACGGTGTTTCCACGGGGAACTGATCTGAATTTTAATGGGCGAACTTTGGGGACGTGTCCTTTGAGCTTCGAGTTTGAACAGGTGGTTAATGGTTTTTTGTCAGAATGGTAGAGCGTGAAGGGAGGAAATTAATGTTGAATTCCAAGACTTTGGTATCTGAAGAACAGTTCTGTAAATGTACTAATGCAATAATTGTACGCATTACAGAGAGAAAAAATTATGAAGTAAACATTCACTCGTGGTGAATGGAGTTTCCCGATATGGAATATATTTTTTTAAAATACTCATACGAACTAAGAAACCCTGAAAATTATATCTGCGATGGACCTATTTTACTCATGTTATTGAGGCGTACGATAAAAACGACAAAATCCTCTTATTTAAGAAAAATCGGCTAAACCTGGCATCTGTATGTTTTTTGAGGTGCTGAATACGAATATGATGTTATTTTTTGTGTAAAAAGAATTTCCTAAGGTAGTTCCATTAATAAAAAAATCGGTTTTTTGGAGATAACACAAAAAGGAGTGGCCAGAGAATTTTTTAAATAGACGACTTCGAAGTTAACTTGGGGAAACATGACGCTTACAATTTTATTCGAACACGGTAGAGCAGTCAATGTGAAGATCGTTGAATTGGTATCTTGCCCTAGGGGCCCAGATGTGGCCCCTGGGAGTTCAAAAACAGGTTAACATGGATTTTGAAGTAAATTGGTGCGAGGAATCCGAAAAAAATATTTAAAAAATTCTTCGGCCTTTCCTTTTTGAGTTATCTAAAGAAAAAAACAGATTTTTTATTAAGAAAACTACCTAAGAATATTTTTTTACACATAAAATAACGTCATATTCGGATTCATCACCAAAAAAAAAAACATACAGATGCCAGGTTTTAGGCAATTATCCTGCAATAAGAGGATTTTGGCGTTTTTCGCGTACGCCTCAATAACATGAGTAAAATAGGTCCATCGCAGATATAATTTTCAGGATTTCTTAGTTACTATGAGCAATTTATAAAAAATATATACCAAATCAGGAAACTCTTCTCACTATAAGTGAATGTTTACTTGTAAGTAGTTCTGCGATTGAATTGGGGACATCAAGAGGGGTAACTTTGGCCAGAGAACTAGATTTTGAAATAAATTCCTCTAGCATCTATTTTGCCACAGGTATTATTCTCAGACAAACTGAATCTTCAAGTAGGCAATTAAAGCTGCCCAATGCACTTTGTCTGAGAATAATACCTGGTATACAATAGAAGCTAGAAAAATTTATTTTAAAATCCACTTTTGTAGCCAAAGTTCCATTTCACAGATATTGCCTCACATAATTTTAAAAACTAGCACGGATACCTCTTTTGTACTTTGAAATTAAATGCATCTACACTCTGTTAAAACCGCCCACTAAATTCCCCAAAGATTGCTAATTTTCTTCTTTTCTTTCCAAGCAGATTTATTGAAAGTCACCTAAAAAGTAAACATCTGCCCCTCATCAACCAATGCACAATTCGGTTTCCTCATAATTACGCCACTTAAACTGCTCTTAATCGGACGAAGAAGAAGCCCAGCTCAGCACACGTATCCCCGTCCGCGATCGCCGGAAGCCCGTCGGGGGGGGGATCGTGTCCCGGACAATATTTTTCGTTGCAACAGTTATTTTTACTTTTACGAGGCCGTAGTCCCCGAAGACATTATCGGTGACATTTGTCCGCGCCGGACAAAACATGTTCCGGTCCGGTAGGATGACCCTAACGCCGCGCCTTTTGTCGAGCGAAAGGTACCCAGCCGACCCGGCGTGTCTTTGTCATTATATAACGCCATTGTGGCCACACTTGCCCGTCGTGGAAGTCGACTATACCTTTGCATATTATTAAAATGACGATGATTGTCATTTTTCTCCCCTTCGCCCCCTCAGCCCCTCCCTGCGCGCCACCACCTCCGTCCACCTTCTCCACGTCGTCTTCAGGCCTCGTACCCGGTGTGCCTCCCCCCCCCCCCTCCCTCACGTGCCCCCCCCGCCGCCCGTCCTCCCTCCATCCGCTGTCTGCACGGCAACTCGGGGTACGGTGCTCGTTGCTCGACCACCAACACTTACGTGAGACGCCCGTTGCCTTCGTTTCAAGTCGAAACAGAGAGACGCCGCGGAACAGACGCGCGGAGACAGAGAGAAGACACACTAGTGGAATTCCTTCTTGTCTCGTTTACCCTCTTCTTTCTCTCCGCCTGCCTCTTATTTTCACTCGTCCACCTCCGAGTACCCCCCCCCCCCCCGCCCCGCCCCGTCTTCCTCCCTGCCCCCATGTTTTCACCGTCGCGGTTACACCTACGTCCCCGTCTCCATCGCGGCCAACACTTTCCCGCTTTTCGCGTCGATGCGACCCGATGCCTACCGATCCGTGCCTCTGCCTCAGACTCGCGTGTCCTCCATCTGCCTCGTGCCCCCTTTCGACGGGGCACCGTCGCCGCTCGACGCCTTCCTACGTGTACGCGTACCGAAAACGATAATCGTAACTTACGACGGCGATGATGGTCGAAACGACCGGAGCAACGGACCCGGGGCGCGCTACCAGGGGCCCCGAGACACGCGGATCACGAGCCATTCAGCCTCCGTCGCGGGCGAAGCGATTATTCGCGTTGGCGAACGGGGGACGCGTACCGGTTCGGCTTGCATCAGTGCCTTCTTCTGGTGAAACGATCCACTGTTCGTTTCTTATTAATTTGAGCAAATTAAATTGACACTGCGGGACGCTAGGCTCGGAAAAATGGCCCTTTAATACTGGAACTGGCGTGGCGAACCTATGGCACGCACGAAAAATTTTGCTGGCAGGTTAATGATTTACCGGTGATATCGTTACTATCTGTATATTAATCTAAAATAATTATTATATGGTTAAATACGCTAAATATGATAATTAAATATATTAAATATCTTTGAGTATATTTAATGTATGTATTAAGATACTTAAATATTATTATTTAATTTAGAATTACATTCTGAAATACCAATTTTTAATGCTTTCTTTACCTTAGTAAATTTACTAGCTTTACTACTCGACTTCGCCCGAAATTTAGATTCTGATTTTATGAAAAAAATTCTTTTTTTGTTGTGAAAATAGTCACATTCATCTGGATTAACTAGCAATAATGAGCAGGAACAGAGTTTGTGACCCCAGAGTTTACCGTGCGAATGTTTTTAGGCGACAGACAAATACACAAACACTTTTAGTGTTTATATATTAAGATTATAAAATGGGGTCGCGACTCAGAAAACGTTGGGAAATACTGTACTAAAATATTTTTGGCCAGCTCTTTCTATACCTACGACAACGTGTATGTCAAGTTACGAGTTCATTCTTATGGAATTCTATGTTAATTTTTAAACTTGTCTCAATAAAATTCTGCAATAATTGATTTTCTATTATTTTTACCCCCTATTAAATATTTCTCGGTACGTCAGCAATTCGATAAACATTATTTATAAATTTTCAGCACGTGCAGAACCTTTTTAGGTTCGCCACCACTGATCCAAAACACTAACATCGGGAATACAGTGCCCTCCTAATGAGCTGTTAGTTCTTTCATATATAGGTACTTTCCTGTGTATATTTTCACGTTCAAAATATTTTTACATACAATAAATGTGTACTTATTAATTCGTTTTGAACTTAAAATACACAATTTTTACAAGTTTCGTGTTAATAAAATTAGTAAAGAAAATACAACTATTACTTTTACAACATGGGGTGCAGTGTCCCCCATGTTATCATTACTGTCACAAAATTTACCTTTAGTATTCCAGGGTTAAATAAGTCAGCCCTTTCCAAACAAAAAGTTTTAACAAAGTCAGAAAACAAACTCTGAGCTTCTTTTGTTTCAAAGTAATTAAGTACTTTCGATGCCTTCCAGAAAACAGCACCCCGAAAACGCCAGAACTGTGCGCAGTATGTAGGTCCCTCGGCGTGCAAACACGCCTGCGCCAGTCGATGTGTTTAAGTCCCGCCGAAAGAATCCTTTCAAAATGTCACCCTTCTATGGTTTAAAGCTTCCGAAAGTCCAAGAGAATTGACCACCGTGAGATACTCAGCATTCGAATCACGGTAACATTGAGTTTCACGAGCGAAACCGTTTCCTATCACGAGAATCGCTTCGTTCCATCGGCGCTCGTCGCACGAGACGTCATCGAGGAGGCGTCTCGCTGCAAGAAAGGACCCGGTGACGCAACGGCGCGATTCTTTCGGCGTAGCTGCGTTGTTTCTCCGTTAAATTCGATACACCTGTGTGCCAATTGTTTTGACATGTGTCCCCATTGTGGCCTTCTCCGCCGAAGGGAGAAGAGGAGGCGAGTAGACACGCGCGTTCCGGGGGCCATTCGGCCTCTGGTCTCGTAACGACATGCGGGTCGGTACAGTCCAACGCCGAACAAAAAAATATGGAAGAGAGACAGAGAGGATCGCCTGGCGCGAAGGAGTGAGCGGGAGCAGAGGAGGGCAGCGATGAGGCGAGGACGATTCAATTTTCTGATTAGGGCAGACGTAACGGTGCGACCTGCGCCTACCGAATTTAATTCCCCACCTTCTAAAACGGAGCCGCGGCTCCCCCTTTATTCCTTCTCTCGAACGGTGAACGCGCAGAGGTGCACGCGATTTTTTGGCCACGTCGCGCTCCGGCACAGGATGTAGCTACGACCGTACGGAGAAAGTTATGGCTTTTCTATTGTTTCGCGCGGCTGCTACGACCTGCGGGATCGTCGCTCTTGAATGGGGCATCACGCCAAGCCTGCGTCTCCGTTCCTCGAGTTGTAACGCCAGGCCGGAGAGACCAGCGAGACGCAGAAGAACGTTACGACCTCGACGTCTCGCTGGATCGACCCTTTGTCTAACTATCGGACGATCCACTTGGGATATATTGTTCAACCGTTTGCTCGATACACGGATAGGTGTTCGCGGCGTTCATAGTTTGAAGGATCGAGGATCTGGAGTTTGATGTTTGGCCTGCTATGGAAATTTGTCCAACTGAAGACTAATTGATCTACTTTGAAAATTGGTTGCAGGTTGTTGTGAGAGAATAGAGGAAGATTTTTTAAATTCGAGGTTCACCTGATACGGTAATTGATAGATCAATCTACGGTTAGACAGATTGACTTAATTTGATACCGATCTAAGGTTCTGCTTTCGTTGGAGGGGCTACTAGATTGACCATGGCTGCTCGGGGGCCATTAAAGTGTTCGCGGTAGCTTGTATCGCGTCGTGGCTCTTCAGGTCCTTCGCTTTTTTGCTGCCACGACTGTACAGGTGGTCAGTTGTCCCGACGTGGCCCGCATCGTGTAGGACAGGTGAGGCAATGAGATAAATTCGATCTGACCCTCATGACCGGAGGGTACATGGAAACGCGTATTTATGTAAATTTCAGTGCGAGCTCTGACAAGAAGAAGGTCGAGCATCATTGGGACGCGTGGCTCGAGTGAATTTATGCACTCATTCCTGGAAATGGTCTCGATCATAAAAACAGAATGTCTTCTTTTTCATATATCAGGTCGCCGCATGTGAAATTGTCGATCGCGGACGGCGTAAAACTTCCTTTGTATATTCTAGAGATGCAATAGTAATTATTACCGCTGACTTACCACTCGAAAAATATCACAACACCCAAAAAAATAAAATACATAAAATAGTGACAAAGCAAAGAGTATAACTCAACCTAATATACAACATCAAATACTTTTGTGTGTCATTTATTAATATTCTAAATTCTAATAAATATTCATTGGAAATGAAAGAAGAACGCATGGCTACGCAGGAAATCATTGCTGACACAATTCTCGGCTACGAATTCACAGAATTAGATGCAATTACAGTGGTAGCGAAAAGAAAGTGTGAAACTTTCACTAGCCTATTCTGGGCAACCCTCCAATCCACGGGATGTAAATGTTAAAACATAACTCTTCCTACTGGAGCCACATCGCCCCCGTTGCCGTTCACACATTCAACATCCTTTGGACCACTAAAGCTACAAGACGCCTGAAAATCGAAACTGATATTCAAACTCCCTGAGGACTTCATATAACCACCCTTCAGGATCCCTTTAACCACCACAATTAAAAGACCATCGTATCATCAAGCCTGTCCTCCACCGGTATCCACAAACTCGCACGGAGAACTCGCATCAAGAAGTGAGCAAAACTCCAACGGAAGGGAGCGCGCAAAGGAGCAGAACCCCATCAGCCCAGAGGAAAGTCCACGACTCGCAGACGGGGGATGAAAATCGAGGGGGCAGCTAGAATAATACTTCGCCCAAAGACGTACACCAACGAGATAAAGATGTACAAGAGGACCAGGGCCGCTGGCGTTGCGTGGCCACGAGGAAGGGAACACGGCGTTGGGAGGGGGGGGGGGGGGGGAAGGCAGGATCTAGAAAGAGACAGACGGCGATCCTAATCTGGCGGGCCAAGGCCTCGGTCGAAAATTCAATTAAACTTTTGATATACGGGCGGAGTTGATCGCGCGGCTGTGTAAACGAAAATTTCGCAAGGTTCACGTACTTTCCTTGGCCGTGCCGGCTTCCCCAGACCTCGCGCAACAAAGATACACGCGAGCGTTGCCGATCATGCCCCGGCCTCGTAAAACGATTAAGCCACCGCGACCGTGGCTTCCCGTGCGCACCCGACCGGGCCCTCGCCTTTTCATCGCCGCAACGAAAGAAGGGAAGAAGGAAACGGGACGCCTGGCCGGGCGTGGATTGATGCTGGAAGACGGCCATCGCCTGGAAATCTCGGAATTTATCTCGACCGATTTGTCGGATCCGCCGGGGCGCCTGAAGCGGGGAGGATATCGACGGGGGCGCGGAACGCGCTTCCTCTTGCACTTTTCTATCTTCTCCTTTTTTTTTTCTTTTTTTTTTTTGATCGCGCTGCTCTTAACGCGCGGACAAAGCGAGGGGTGATTTACGCGGTGGCTGATTTCTTCTGGGTTTTCAGAGATTTTAGCGCTGCGTTCGGGGGATTTGGGAGATTTGGGTGGGTGGTGGAAAGTGATATGTCACGAGATATATTTTTGGTGTGCGTTTGTTGACGGGGATTTGTCAAAAAGGTGTTTGAATTCTTTATGGGTGACTTTGGTCACAAAATTAGATTTTAAAATATATTGTTCTTGCATCTATTGTATAATAGGCATTATTACTTCAAGGTGCAGTTTGTTTGAGAATAATACCTGTTGTACAATATGCAGATGCTAGAGGAATTTGTTTTAAAATGTAGTGTTGTTGTCAAAGTTACCCTATTGATTTCTTAGCTGTTTTGGGGAATTTATTTATTTTATTTGAAGTATATGTGTCATCTTTTTAAAGTGCAATGTATTTGCTACTGTTCGGATATCAAGCGTTCGTTCGACCACCATATTTAATTATTTATTAATATGCTATCGTTCGTTTCGCAGCCTGCATTGAAATGAAATGTGTGCTCCTGACAGCACAGAAGGCCCTCATACTTAATAATAGTACTTACCCTTAAAGTCCTCAATGTCTAGTTGGAAAACGAAACGAGGGACGGTCAGCCATGGCATCGCGATGAAATAATCAATTTGCAGCGTACTGCACACACTAATTTATCACTCACTTGCAAAGCTACAGTCTCATTAAAGATTTTATTCGACACGAGACTAAGTCTTTCACACGGGCGACTTCGTTTTCTTGTTTTCATTAAATCAAATTAATACTACCCTGCGAAAACTAATTGGCGATGACGTTTACAATATTTGTATTGGTAATATTGCTAAAGGATATCGCGTTCAATAAAATAATTAAACAACCAATTTCCTATGAGAATTATCCGAGTCTCTTTACTGAGGTTAAAAGGTTCCCGTATTGAAAGAAAATTGTGAGAAATTATCTTTGTAAGTAGGTACCGTCTTTCAAGTGTAAACGCTAGCTCGCACAGCAGGTTTAGACACTTCCCCGAAGGTGACTCGCATGATACTAACGAATTCTTGCGGTTATCATTGCGTAAATCCCAGCTCGGTTCTGCAAGAAACATAAACAAGCAGGTCAGCGTAAGGGTATTGCTCTAGGCGTCGATCGTTTCTACAAAAGCAGATGGCAAGGACTAATACCTTGCGAGTGTCCAAGTATTAATTCTTAGTCCAGAAATAAAATAAATATAGCATAAGAGAAATTGAATACCTTTGAATAGATAATTGTTAATGTCTTTGATAACATTTAGGTGTAGAGTTAATAAAACAAAAAGTTATTAACCTTCAATTTAAAGGATGAAGCAATTACTCCATAAATGGCCCTTATCAAATTTGATATTGGTTGAACATTCCTTCCACTTAATTAAATGTTTGATGATGTTTATGTTGATAATGAAACGATTTGTTATGAAATTTTAAACTAGATCAGTGTAAGAAATTCCTACTTTTTGCTTGCTACTTTTAACAACTTTCGTGCATTTTACTTAAATTTTAATGCCAGATGAAAGGCAAAATGTCCGAAGTTCCAAGTGCATTTACTATTTTGACGATCAAATTTTATTTTCACTCTAGTTTACGAGGTGTGGATTATAAACGAAATGATATTTATACGAAACATTCAATTTTCAAGGGACATTGGGGTTTGAAAGAGTTTAAGCATGTGATGCATCGGTTGCATGCACTAGTGGGTTACTTTGGACCTTTGTGCCGTGCATTATTTATGAGGATTTGAAAATCTAAAATTCTGTGGGAGTTTATGCAAACCACACCGAACAATTTACATTTTACTTTACGTTATATCATCGCCATCTTTTACTTAGAAATTATTATAACTACCCTTAAAATATACTACTAAAATATAATATTCTACACAAATATACTCCAAAAACGATCTAACCCATTAATCTACAAAAAGGAACCCCAAAAGAACTTCAATCAACCCTTACTAATTAATCCTAAATCAAGCCCTTAAACCTCCAAAATTCTCGTTTCACCGCAACCGAACCATAAACCATTTTCCTTCACATATTTCGTTAAACAACGATCCAGTTTATTTACCCACGTGACCAAATCGATCACCATCGAGTCCCAAATTCACACACAAAGTTGTCCAGATGCGGGACCATCGTTCGCTGCTCGATCGTCCGAAAAATGGCTCGAACGATTAACACGATTCCTTTCTCAACGAGACCGTTCATGAAGGGGCGGCGGGGCCGTTTGCTCCTACGCAAGACGCAGACCAGGCGAGAAGGAAAAAAAAAAATAGCGAGCTGGGTCCAGGGCCCCAGCAAGATTGGACTCGCCGATCCGACGACCAATAATAATCAGGATCGGGTGTGGAATTGCCGAAATGTGGTGCGACCGTCCGTGCCCCGTCTCTGAATGAGAAAACCCGCTCGTCATCCCGGGGAGCTGTTTGTCGTGCCGTGGAGTCCTTTCTCCGATGAATCGTCCATCATAGGCAAATATGACAACCGGGCAGCGCCCCCTACAAAGGGGATCGGCACCGTGAAAAATCTCGCTGAACTGACTCTGCAGATTCGGACCTCGCAATCGGGGGCCCCGTTTAGGTAACGCGCGGGGCAGAAAGAGAGACATTGTTCGATGGACAAGGCCGACACAGAATGGCGGAAACGGGAGATCCTTGGAGAAAAAGTTGGGAATCGTGATCGGCTGTCTTGTAACTGAACTCGTTTTTAGGGCGATTCTCTTTTCGGGGAAAGCTTGCCGATTTGGGACGTTGATCGTGGGTATGGCTATTTGGGGATCATATTTTTGGCGCGAAACGGAAGTAATAACTGTATGTGTGATAGCACAGTACTTTGTTAATTGCTGCAATAGTTATAACAGTCCTTTATACCTATGTGACTTTTGTGTGATTTTATCATCTTATGGTGGTAGAGGAACTTCTACTATTATTGTTAAATAGCTTCGAATACGAATAACTCGAGGGACTTTGGTGGTGTTAAAATGCTTGACAGTGAGAAAGATTAATTAAGTTTCTGTAAAGAATAGGTAAAAAAGTGAATTATTTGACTAACTCTGTCCCTTAATAGAATTGACGATTCTAATCTCCCTAATTTGAATACGAAGGGATCTTCAATTCCAAATTAAGAAATAAAATTCCCCTCGATTCCACTGGACAGCTCACAGCCGAGGAATCACGGAGCTCGACGGTGGCGATATACAACGGCTGCGGGGAAGAAAATCGGGGCGACGGAGCGAACGACGAAGTCCACTCGCAGCCGCGGGTTCGCATATCTGAGATTTCTCCTGTATTCGCCAAGGAGGAAATTATTTTTTCCGTTTTGCCGGCTATTTTTGCGCGGTCTTGCGCCCAAGGAGTTACTGACCTCTGGCCAGTTCGCGGTACGGCGATCGCCTATTTTTAAACGCACGAAAAATGCATAGTCTCCCTTTCGAAAGAACTCGACGAAACCGCGTGGACGAAAGACAGCGGAGGGGGTGCGTGGGGGAACGGCGGAGGGATGAAGAGAGATGAGACAGAGGAGCGAGAACAGGAGAGAGAGTCGGTCTGTCGTCGATGCTGGAGGAAAAATTTATTTCGAAGCGGCCGCGTGTCACGGTCAAGAAAAGTGTCTCCTTTTCCCGAATTCCTTCGGTGTACCCGTGTACCCGGCGATCGTTTATTTATTCTCCGTCTAAAATATGCCCGCGCTGGAGGATCCTCGAAACAACAGCGGCGAGACCGGCCGCCCAGAGAGAGAGAGAGAGAGAGAGAGAGACAGACAGAGAGAGAGAGGCAAATTTTATTACGCGAAAGCCGAGCAGACGGAGAACAAATTGGCGCTACTTCGTGAAAGATTCTCTCTTGCTAACAAACGATGGCGTCTGATTATCCCCGTAAAGTGGCATCAATCTATTTTCAGCCGCGTTTTTCGCCGCTAAACAACCGTCTGAAAGGCGCAGCCCTCGGTGAACAGAGAGAGGAAAAGGCGTCTGAGAAAGCAGAGAGAGAAGTGGACGAACTGGCGAAATCTCGCGGTTTTCGCCAGGATTCCTCCAAGCGTGCTGGCCATTTTGTGAGACGATGGGAGCCAGGGATGCTCGGTGAGGATGATCGCGACCGGTTTCATTAGGCGATTTCCGGGTAGGATGCCTAAACTGACCAGTCTACCTGTTCCGATGCATCTAGGCAGGTCGGTGGCTCGCCAATTTAAAAGTAATTTTCTCGACTCCCTCGAAAAAGGGCAGCAGGATCCACTTCCCACGGTTGGTCAGCTGGCCTGCGTCGAAACGCGACGAACCTATGCCTTCCTCTTCCTTTATCATTCCTCCAACCCCTGTGCTGTCTGTTTTCCGCTTTTTTTTTTACGAATTTCGATTTTTCTACCTGAGATCTGTGCCCCGGGTCATCCGAGCGCCGGGGCAGGCACTTATGGTCCTTTACAGTTACGCAAAGAGATTCGTCGGACGAGATAAAGGGAAAAGGTTTATTATTCCCTTCACGGTGGACGTAAATATTAACCCCGATGGTCGCCTGCTCGTGGACGTTACAATTTCTGGGGAATGTCCAGAAATTGGGGATGAATTACATGTCTGTTTTAACAATCACTTAAACGCTCCGGGAGCTTCTTTCGACGGAAGAAGTTTGAAGGATTGATACGAAGCGGTGAAGCGATAATTTCCATTGGTTCCTACCTTTCCTTCTGGTCATTACTATTTCACTGTGCCTGTTCAATTATAGTGGGCACACAGTTTAGCAATACCTTGTTCTAGAAGCTTTTGTAAAACTTCTTTAAAAGGACATTTCACCAGCGATGGAAATTCTTGCCGTGCAACGAGCAGAAATGTTTTTAACCACTCGAACTTCGAGAAGACCTGAAATAATCAGGGACGAGGAACGGTGGATGAAAGGAGAGATCGGTCGCAGCTGAAGGGAGTCAATTTATCGAAGATCGAGTAGAGCGTCTCTCATGACGCTAGATCTCGATCGGGGCGCAGGCGATATCGAGTCGCCGAGGGGAAAAGGAGGGCAACAGAAGAAGGCCGATTGTAGAATCGATCGGCTGAATGGCCGAAATTCGATCAAAGGACGAGTCTAGTCCGCGTTGACGAGCTCTCACGAGAAATTTTCAAGAACACACGTGGTCCATCGCCCCCGGGCGCCCCCCTGCGTTTTTTTTTCTCTCTCCCGGATCGCTTTTTATAAACCTCCTCCCTTCTTTTTCCTTGCCCGGGCCCCAGGGTTTTTTTCTTACCCCTTGGCTAGCCATCTGCCGCGCACGGAAGGGGCGGCCAAGATGCAGGATCCGCAAGAGGGGTTAACACCGGGCGAAAGGAAGAGGCGCGGAGGGCAGACGCAGACAGGAGACATGACAGAATGGAGGAGATGAGTCCGAGAGCAGCTCCAACACCCTGGGGTAACGGCTTAAGTCCCCGTTTCGGGTCGCAGCCAACAACCTCGCAGCGTTGCGCAGCATCCACTAGCTTCGACCAGAAAACTTCGATAAAAAAATCGCGGGGGAAAGGAGATCGCTTAAATCGCGATTTCTTAATTCATTAAACTACCCGAACTTGGTACTCGTTGCAATAATTGAGTACGGAACTCGGGATAGGTAATGTACTTCCTACTACCTTTCCCTATTGTAAATTCAGTAACATCGTTTCATATATCACTCGAAGTGCATCGATCACGCCGCTACGTTTCCAGGGGAGTGTTTTTTTAAAGCAACGATGCCCCCGTGTCCGTTCTCACGGAGACTGGAGCAAGGTTTTCCCAAAAACCTGCGGGAAATTTTTCACCCAGCTTCCTCGCCGAGGGCAGCAGTATTTTAACTTTTTTTTCCCCTCCCTTCCCCCGATGCGTTTTTTTCCCTCGCGTGTTCCGTTGCTGGAGAATCTGTGCCACTCGGGGTACCGTAAACCCCTCCCCGCTTTCTCCCTCGAAACCTGCCCCCCTTCTCGTTTTTTTCTTTACACCGCACAAGGTGTTTCCGTCCTTGCGCTGCGGAGTTCCGGTGCCCCCTCCGCCGCGTCGTCTTCCTGATTCCCCCCGGAGGGGTGGGTAAAAAAAGAAACAGACACACGGTGGCCCCCCATCTCGGTAGTCGCACGTTCTCGCGCACTTTCGATCGCGATCGAAGGAATCCACCTTCTGCCGCCGCGCTACCCCCCGGGAGCCGCAGGACGCGCACTTTTTTCTCACCCTCCCCGGTCGCGACGAACCCCAGGGTGAGAATTTTTTTATGCAAAACTGGACATGGGAAAAAAGGCGTCTGCGGCTGGCCGGGCGTAGGTACTCGGGCAAAGATCGAGACAGATGAATGGTTAAGGAGCGGCCGCGGACCTGTGGCTCCCGTTGCTTCCCGCCGCCGTGATTTAGGGGGCCGATGGATCATCGATAGAGCGTGGCTGCCAGTAATTCGCGAAACGGAAGCCAGAGATGCTCCCGACGTTAATCATCGGGGCGAACGGAGGATTTACATGGGCTTCGAGGCGATCTGAAAATCGTTCTCGGCTGCCGATCGTGCCAAGGAAAACACGGAAACTGGCCCTCTTTTCTTGCGGGCGAGTAGAGGGAATAAGAGCTTCCTCGCGGTTCAACGACCCCCGACGGAGGCAGGACCGTCGCCCACCTATCGAGCAGCTGCAGCCTTCCTGCTGTAAATTAGTGATCGGCCTCGCTGCAAATTTTAAGGAAGAGGCGTCTTTAAATAGCCTGGTTACAAAATCGGGACGAAAATATCTAGGCGAGGGTGAGCGATCGGGCCCAGAGTGGACGATTTTCCGAGCGTACGTGTCGAAACGCCTCTCGGGAGGAACGCTTCCCCAGACGCAGGAGCAGGGCTAACCCTTGCGAGGAGGATCGTCCAAACACCCTTGGCAAGGGGTCTATCTCTGGTTATATTTGGTATCTGACTCCTCATGGGCACACATGCCGCAGTGGCGTAGTCACGGGACGTTGGACGAAGCGGTCAATGTGTCTTGCTTCTTTTAGCTTCGGAGGGAAAATTCTGATTTTGGTCCCTGCTTCGGGGGTATCGTGGATGAAGGTTCAGAGGAAAGTTCGATGTTCAAAGGTGATTGTATTCTTCATTCGCTGTGAAGATTCAGGACTGGATTCGGCACTTTAAAGGGGTAGGTATTCGAGTCCAGTGCGCGAGTTTCATGACCAGTTTTCAGAATTTTTTATGGGCAATGAAAGTAAGTGTACTATACAAAGTTTTTCCTAAAATCTTAATCGTACTTTTAACTGTACTTACAAATTTTTTTGTCGTGAAAAAATTAGTATGACCTGTCTGTATGAAGACATGAAGATCGTGCGTTTTGCCACGAATTCTGAAATATAGTCATGAAACTCGTACGCTACACCAAAATACCCCCTTAAGGAGCTAAGCCGTCACACTAGGTAGATTTTGGATTCTCTTTACTAGACACTTCATTATAATAAGAATCACCCACAGTGGTTGTAGACAGTAGGATATGGTACTTATTTAATTTTTCCCTCACTCTGTGCTCCTTTTCCACCTCATTTATCTACCTCCATTTTCATTCATGATGTTAGGAAGTCTAATTAACCCTCAAACGGATAGTTTGACCACGCGTTCGGTGCAGAGTCCATCTCACCCCGTAATTTCATTCAAATACACCTCGCGATAAGGTTCTAAACTAAAATTCTAATAGGAGAACACATATAGTTTCGTATTTACGAAGGGTCAAAATGGCCCTAGTATCCGCCACGTGAAGGTTACAAAGAGGAATAGTGAAGATGTACTATGGAGGATGTTCCTTCATCCATTCCCAATGCGATAGCAGAAGTCTTTTCTAAAAATGATATTTACTAATACTTTGCCAGAACGTTTGCTCTTTGTTTTCTCGCTGGCTACTGAACTATCGCACTCCCAATCGTTCGTGGATATCACTCATCCAATACTCGCGTTCCTGCCCTAGTCTGGCAGACTATTCCTTTATTTCGTTAAGAGCGTACAGGACTATTGAAATATCGATGAATTGATTTTTTTATTATTATTAATTATGAAAGTGTCATCCTTTGTGTACATTTTGAAACACCGTGTACATCATAACTTTTGAACGAATGAATATTTTTACTTGAAATTTTAACTGGAAGTGTAGAACTCCCTCCTCTATAGCATAGAATTTCCGCATCAAAATTGGATGTTTGTAAATTTTTTTATAAACGATTAAAGACGATGATTCCGTATAAATGTGGAGGAAAAATTGATTCGTGTGTAACTTTCACAATTTTTGTTTAAATTCGCCAATAAAATTCCATGCTGTAGAGTTTGCTGTATAAATTACTCACGCCAAAGCATTTTGCTTTCAGATGATTGGTTCACCTGATACTACGTACGGTAAACTCGGGTAAGTTCGTGGTACAGGTTACTCCGTGATACTTTTTCATTTATTTGTACCTCGAAATTGTCTGACTCAATTTAGATGGAACACAAAATTAACAGACAACGGTGATCTTCTAGTTTATGTTGTGTTAAAATAATTACTTAATTGAAGTTAGTGTGATAGAGTGAGAGAGCATTTTGTTCCAGCAGCGCATTATTCGGGAAACTTTTCGTGCTAGTTGTGGACAATCGCTTGATTATGCATTATATGGGCTTTAGAAGATAAATAGAAAGTTCAAACTACAGGTAAGTGATGGTAAAATGACACTTTAACAACTCTTACTCTTGGAATTATCATACAATAAGGCATCAGTGTTATTGTTGCTTATGAAAAGTGACTAAATTCATATTTTTCGTGCGCCCGAGCCTGCGTTTCTGATTGTGCTGTTCGAGAAATTCTGATGGCAAATACCATATACCATGTTTCCTTACGTCTCAGACGTCTAACGATCATGAAACGATTGATTATATACACAATAACAGTAATATAAAATAATATGAAATAATATAAAATAATACAAAATAATGTAAAATAATGTAAGAGAATTTAAACTAATGTAAACTAATGTAAAATAATATTAAATAATATAAAAAAGTAGCTGATGGCCATATCACGGGCTAGCGAGAACAATCACGGAGTAACCAGAGTATGTCATGACAACTTAACTTTGTATATTTGCAATTAAATATACTTAATAAATTTCTGTTACCATATTATTTGTTTCTCTGATGTCTGACCTATCATTATATCCTAGACTTACTTCAAAATATGTAAATATTAGCAGTTAATAGACAAATTCTAAAACTATCACGGACTTACCCGAGTTTTCCCTTTCAACGACTACATCTGCACACTACACAGGACCATCTTCAGCGCTTAATAATTTCAACAAATGTGAACATTCCGACAATTTTTATTTGGTAATTACTCGGAAACGCGTCCACAATAAACTGTGAAAAGTACGAGTATAATGATTACTTAGTACCTAAGCAATCCAAACGTACAAAAGAAACCATAAATTTTACTTGTCCAATAGTCCTGCACCCCCTTAAAGCAACTGTGCTAGGGATGATACCCAGACCTTTATCAGCCAAAAGACCCCAGAAACCTCCCCCAGATGGTGAAACGCGGAACCTCCAACGTAACCCCTTCACACCTGCAACAGATTACCCGGTGGATCCAACACGTTCCGCGGGCGGATCTTTGCCGATGTCCGCGTATCTGTCGTGCCCGAGCCGTAGAGAGCAGGCAGGAAGCCTGCAGTGCGGTTTTAGGCGACCTCTTGACCATCTCTGGTCACCGATATACCAACGCGACGCGCAGCCGCTTTGGGGACGCGTTTGCTTTTATCTTCGTACCTCTTCGTCCCTCTTTTCCCTCTGGTTTACGAGCCGCCGGGCGGCGGCGGGGGGGGGGGGAGGGGGAGGGCGGAGGGCGCACTGGCGGGGTGGGAACTGCGAGGAGGGGCACGAGGCCGGGGCGAAGAGAGAAAGAGCGATAAACTCCCACGAAGAGCTGGACGCGGGCAACGAAAAGCGCACCGAAACCATTCGTCCTCCTCGTCGTCGTCTTGGTTCGTCGTCGGTGCGAGGCACATGTGCACGTCGCCGAGTCGCCAGACAGATCTTTTTTGTCCCGAAGTAAAAATAATCTTTAAAACCCCGAACAGGATGCGTTGTTAGGGCAGGGGACTGTGGAGAGGCAGAGAGAGGCAGAGAGAGAGAGAGAGAGAGAGAGAGAGAGAGAGAGAGAGAGAGAGAGAGAGAGAGAGAGAGAGAGAGAGAGAGAGAGAGAGAGAGAGAGAGAGGCAGAGAGGGAAAGAGAGGGAGGAGTCCATGCCGGGCATCGTCACCAAGATGGTCCACGCGGCGTTTTTTCACCCTTTGGACGTTCGCCACTCTGTAACGGGTGTCCGAAATTAACGTCCCCCACGACACGTAGGGCCCCCTCCCGCTCGGGCTTCCTCAGAGTTGGAGTGCATCTGTCGGAAGTAGAGATTCGTCGGCGATCGTGCTGTCCTACGAGGTTTTCGGCTTTAGGCCGACTCCACGTGTGCCCCCGGGGCCGGGGAACGAAGAATGTGGATGGAAAACGGCGCGATAGGTGGTAGCTCGGTGCGCGGCTTTCTAGTAGCCGGGGCTCGCGGAGCCGAATGGAAATTAGGATACGTTGTCACCGTATTACTGCTCGCTGTAAATTACGTAGCGATCATGAGCCGCGTTCTTAGCACCGCGTTATCGCGGTCTGCTGTTTGACTTAACTAGGCAGCCGTGCTACTAAATGGCACACGTGTCCACACATGGCGCAAGCAGTGGGGGCCCGAGATTCTAACGTACGAAATGAAGAAGACGGGCTACGGTCTTGCGCGACTGTTCTGAGTTTTATTACAGCGATTCAGAGATACAGAACACTCTAGACAGTACTATCCAGCTGTGATCGGGAACCTCCTACACGATTCCTTTACTTAACAATTTTCTGGAAAATCTAGAAAGCAGGTACATCGCCTCTTAAACGTCCCAATTTCCAGTGGCGGATTTAACGGACCGTCGATGAGCAGTAGCCGCTTGGACCTTTACCAAGAAAGCCCAAAAGAGCTCCATCTTCAAATAAAAAAAATTATGATTTTATCCAAAGACTATATTTTAGTTTCTGTACTACTTAGCCAGTTTTTAGTAAACTACCTCTTAATTTTCCCGAAGAAATGGCCCCTCGGAACGTTTGCCATCTGCCTCAGCCAACGTCCAAGACACCAGAGTTCTCTGATTCCTTAGCAGAAGTGTTTGGATTTCAGTGAACGAGTGAAACGCCTCGATTAATGAAGTTGCTACGCAGACGTCCGAACGTACGTATGCGCACTTGAAACTATCGCGGCATGGAAACAAACGGTCGTGGAAGCAGCGCCGAGTCGCACCGGAGGAGTGACCGTATAAGACCTCTTCCTGTGCGGGGAATCGTAGAAACCCACGGGTTAAGACGCGAGGAAAAATTGTATGAACTTGCGGACGTTTGAAACACAGTGCCCCGCGGTAATGAATGTGGGAGTTTCACACGGGTCAACGGATCGCTGCGTTTTCTAGGGATACACAGCCGAGATGCACTTGGAATTTCTCCTGGCGCAGGACGGGGCCCGCACTATATAGCGTGCACGTCCGTAATAAACAGGCTTGATAACTTATGCATTCCAAATGGACGATACGATCTATCTGGCACTGCAATAAATACGACGCGCGCTGGATACGCGGTCGGTTATAAATCCCCCTCCAACATTTTAAGAGAGCCGCCGATAATATTGCCCAATAAAGTCGTCGCCGCGTCTAAACGCTCGATTCCCCCGTGATTCCGTCGCGGATATCGAAATTCGATCGATGCTTTTTGCAAACGCTTTTTCAACCATCCATTAAGCGGAACCACGGTTTTTATCGATAGCTGCGAAGGCTACTTTCCTGCATAAGGCGCAGGAAGCAGCGCGATGCCAGCGGGAACAAGCTGATTCTTAGCGGGAGAAGGTGTTTTAGTCCCAAACGATTTCATCTCGCGAGATTTGCAATCGCACGATGTCTATGAAAGGAGGAACAGTTTTGAACATCTATGAAACCGGGGATTCACGTGGTAGCTAAGTTAAGGGGTCTCCCTACCTTGAATTTTTTAAAACAAAACCATTAAATATATTTACTTCCAGTTTTGTGGCTTTATTTGTCAATCTTTAGAGAATACGAAAAAAAAATTGTATACAAAAATAGTGGTTATATCGGAAGTTATAGTGTTTCAAATAGAGCGCCTTACAAAAATCATATGCGCGTGGTTAGCATAGAATCGGCCGTTGTAGTTGTGTAAAATAGAAAGTTGAAAAAAATATATGTAATCTGTACGAGTGTGGCTATCGTCTGACCTAGATTAAATGAGAAATACTGCCAAGTAAAAAAAAGTGGCAGCGTCTAAAACAGAGATCGATTTCTGCAAAAAAATCGCGTGATTTCTTAAATCGCGCAAGTCTATAATTTTGCAAAAACCGATTTAGTTTTAGTATCAACGTGAATGGAACATCTACTGAAGATATATACCAAGTTTGAAGTAAATCGGGTGATTGGTTTTTCAGAACCAACTCGAAAAACATCGTTTTGAGGAAAATGCATTTAAAGTTTGAGCGTAGTGTTTCTTTTTAATTGAATTTTTTTTAAAACGTTGTCTAATTATGTACAAATATAGGCATAAAGTTTTTAATTAATATGATTTGAGGGTTTCCCTTAAAAAAGAATTCCAAGTATCGAATTCTTTTCGGGTCGTCAAGGTAGGGATACCCCTTAAACTATGATATGCTATGTTTGGCTGCGCTGTAAAACATCAAAAACATAGCACAGTTAAACTTTTGATGGAATCGGTTCCATAAGTATGCATTAAAGCTAATTTGTTAAAACTCAGCTTAGCATAGCGTAACTTAACTTCCAGGTGGATTCCCGGCATAGGAAGAAACTACAAGATGTCGCGTCTATTTTCTAATGTCAGTGAAAATGGAGGTTAAGGATCGAGAAATATTCATGAAAGTGTCCATAACCTTCCAGAAGGAGTGGAAACGGAAACGAGGTCTGCAGTCCGCGCACGGCGCAGCGCGCCCAAACACCGTCGTCCCACAGATTGCCGGCGATACGTCGGACAGGTCCAGAGAACACTGTCCAGGACCCACGGATCTGTTGCAGGAGCCGCAGCAGATAATTCTTCGGGGTTAGTTAAAAGTCACTTCAGATCCTTCCCCCAAGTAGCTACGTCCCCGAAGCCTGGGAAACATTTTCGGCACCCGTTGCCCTCCCTGCTGCTCTGCCTTCTGGACCGAAGGCAGAGCAGAGGAGGACGGGGGCGAGATTAAAGGGCGCTGTCGCGGGTCCCTCGTCGTGGAAACGATACACGCGCGTCTTCCCGGGAATTAGGTGTCCTTCCGCGACCGGGTCCCTGCTTCCAGCCTCTTCGTGGACGGGCGAACGTTAAAACCGAGGATAACGCGAGCCTCCTCAGCTTTCCATTCGTTACGCCTGTTTCTCGCTCGTCGACGCCCGTCCACGTCACGGCTGCCTGTCCGCCTCGAGGATCGAGATCCTCGGACGAATAATCCCGTGGAAAGATCCGCGTCGCGGGTATCGATCCCACCGCGGATGAAGGGTTCAGTCACGGAATAATTAATGTGAGAGAGCAGGTACCTCCTTGCGTACACTCGTCTACTCCACTTTCTCTGCGATTCGACGGTGTACGTGTTTACGGGAAGTTCGAAGGGGACCGAGCGTGCATCGGTAATCACGCCGTGGATCCATGGAGTCGCTCCTAGAGTGAGTGACGGATACGCTGAGATCATTGTTCGTACCGACGTGTAGGTATATACCTTTCGGATGGCGTCGTGATGTGTGTGACGCGTTCTACGAGACGAACGAACGCTCCGCGGGATCGTGGATTGGTTCGTGGCGCGATCAATGGACTGTTTTCAATGATTTGGTTATCCTCGGGGATATTGTGGGATGAATTGTCGGGTAGTGGTATGGAGCTTGATTGCACGGTAAGAGAGTTCCAATGTGTGTGTCAGTAATTTGTAATTTATTGAAGAATCAAAATGACGCTTGACCTAAGTAATCAAGGTTATAATTAAGGTCCTAAATGTTTGCTGTTATGTACTTAATTACAATCGAATTTCACGACAGAATTTTAGCACAGATTAAAACAATGGCGACCTCGATGCAAACTTTCTTCAAATTCCGTACTCCCATTCACGTTCGGTACAGCGTTGCGAGTGAAGCGCTCGCGCCCCCACTAGCAGTCATTTTCCCTCGGGACGAATAAAAATCAAAACACAGTAAATATCGATAGAAGCGGCGATGACCGTCCACTCGAAACGAATATCCCGAGACGCGTGGGGTTTAGAACGAACCGCGGTAACGCGAGTACAACTAATGTGACACCGATCGTCAACAAAAGCCTGGCTCCGCTCCAAGCTGCATTAACACGCACAGAAATTATCCGGGCAATTTGAAGCCCTGACCCATCCTTAACGACGAGGCGACCCCGGAACCATCCGCCGAACCCGGGTGTTCCCGAAAACTTCTGTCGCATCCAGCTCCCTGCGCGCAGCGGCGGGAACCTGGGAACCGTTAAGCAGTAAACCGAGTGATCAGCGACGAGCGATCATCGTGCCCGTCGGGGCGCGAGAGGGAGAGAAACCAGCGAGGGGTGGCTTTCGGAAAAAGAAGAGAGAGAGAGAGAGAGAGAGAGAAAAAAAATGAAAGAAAACCGCGGCTACCCTCTGACAGATACCCACGAGAGGATCTCGCGCGCTGTGTCTCCGGCGAAACTCTTCTCCTGCCACACGAAGCTCGCAGCACACACGCACAGGCCACATGCACGCGCGCACACAGCCTGGACAGAGAAGAACGACCGAGGTGGTGGGCAGAGAAGCGGCCGCGGGGAAGAAGAGAGAAAGAGAGCGTAGGAGGGGCGGGGAAGGGACGGAAGGCGACGTACACTGGCGCGCACACCTGTGTACGCGCGGCTATACGTGCACGCCGGGGGAAGGGAGAGAGACCGAGAGAGGCGAGCGGATGGCCTGTGTGCGGACAGAGAGAGTCGGCGCGCGATCGTGAGAGAGTCGGCCAAGCCGCGGCGGGAGGGAGCGAGAGAGGGAAGAGCCGGTAGAGGGGAAGCGCGTTACCCCCACCACGGGGGTGAAAACTACCCCGAGAGCGCGTGGGGTGTCCGGCCTCGGCGCCGAGGCGAACCGAGCGCGTCCGAAGCGAGCGCAGTGCCCGACACACCAGGTCCCGCACGGCACGACTAGGCGCACCGTCCGGCACAGTCCACTCAGAGATACGACCCATGCTGGACCATCGTCGCTCTGGTCCACGCCGGCATCAGGCATCCAGCATCCGTGCGTCAGACCACACGTCAGACCACCAGGCCGTCGAGGGCGGCCACAGCACGCGTCGTCCTCCCAACAACACGTCGTACGCGGCGTACACCACCGGAAGGACGTGGGACCAGCATCCTTGTCGCCGTCGTCGTCGGCTCCACGGAGACGGCCGGCCGTGCGGTGATGCCTAACGGACGGCGATAGTTTCGAAAACCGGTAGCGCGCGGTGATTCCCGTGAATTTCGTCCGGGCCCAACGGGACAGGACGCGCACGGCGCGCGTGTGTTGCCTCGGTCACGGGGCGGACAGTTGCCGCGCCGCACGAGCACTTGTTTGTTTTCCTTTTTTTTTTTCCTCTCTTCGACCTCCCCCCTCCACGTCCACCCACCCCCTTCCGCCTCCCGTGAAATCTTTCCTCGTTCGCGTTGCCGCACGACGGGAAGGTGAGCAGTGAAGAGGGAAAAAAGGTGATCGACGGAACGGATCCGGTGCGGATGATCGCGAGTTAACCGTGACGCGGTGCGGACTGTCGGACACGCGACGGCCGGGAGAACGGCGAGCAGTGATATCGGTTTCTGGCAGCGACGTGCAAGGTGATACCGGAGGAGTGCGAGAGCCGATTGTTGACGGTGCTTGGACACGTTGATCCCGAAGAACGCACGGTGATCGCGTACCCAGTGGCAACGTCACCGCCGGCCGGCGAAGACACCCAGCACCTGTGCACGCCACGAGCGCTCTTCCTCCAGTCCTCGTGCCGACCACGTCGATCACGGTTACGGCGCCCCGCCGATACGTCGTATGTGCGCCGCGACCTGTGCCGCCGACTGTCGCGAACGCGCCGTGCAGACCGCCGGTCGGCGACGAACATGAGGACCAACGTCAGTTGACGAACAAGTGCGTCCCGGGCCGATCCGTCAGCACCCGTGATCGTCGCGGCCAACGCGTCTCGAGACGAACGCTACGCGGCCGAAGGCAGGCCAGGAGAGATTCCGCAGGAAGCCGAAGTGCCACCGAAATAAAGGGGGGCTCGTTGGACAATTAGCAGGGACCCCGCGAGCCAGTGAAGTTGTTCCAACGTGGAAACAGGTGAAACGTCGGATGGACTTGCTTAATAGAGGCAACACCGTGGGGCGGTGGTGAGGGGGAGGAGGGCTGAAGCGTGACGATCGTCGACATTTCTTCCCCGGGCCGAGGGAGCTGTTTTTCCATTCAGCGTGGTCGTCGGCCTCCCCCCCTGTCTCTTCACGCCACCCGCGGAACAGATATCGCAAGCACGGAGGGAAACCGCAGCCGATCACCACGACCTTCCCCCGGCAACCGACACCCTTCCGTCCTGGACGCGCGAAGGAAACGCATCCCAAGACAGCTCGTGCAACGTGACACGAACATCGAGAACGCCACCATGAGGATCAAAATGCCCGCGGTCAGGATCGCGCAAGGTGAGTGGCAGCCGGAGAAAGAACGTTGATTTTGTGCACTGCTCGCGGCTGACGGGTGTTGCGTCGCTTGACCGGAACAGGCGTCAGTATTTTGGGATCGGGCGATCGGCGTCGCGGCGCGTCAACGCGCGCCTTCCGCCAAACGCGTACGCTGAACTTGAATAGTAGAGCGTAGCTCCACGCACGGGCTTCTACGTAGTGTTTCTCGCTGTCTGACGGGACGTTTGCTCGGACGATTCGAAAAGTTCTCATATGATTGTAAACGTGAAGTTCTGGGAAGGTTCGGCGACGCGACAGTGAGCTAAATTTGCAGATGAATCGTTCAAATTTTCACTGGGTTCTTCCTCTCTCTGACCTTTTCTAGATGCACTGCATTGTTTTGGGAAGATTGTAATTTCAGAGTCAATTCGTGGCTCGCTTGCGCCAGAACTGTGTTCGCGATATTCAATTCGTCGTGAAACGCGTGCAAAAGAAGTGGACTTGATGTCCGCAGCATGTTTCCTGTGAGAAGTAGAGAATGCCGCTACACAAGGCTTTAATTCTATGCTAATTCCATACTAATTACTGTTACGCTAAACCTTCAAAGAAGTATAGTATCCGAGTTTCCCTCCAACCACGTCCACTCGTGGCTTCGGCTGCAAAGTAGCCCGCAAAGGTTACAAGAAACTGGAAATTAGTCGCGTTAGGATTATTTCGACGATAGCGGGACAAGCATTCGAGCGCAGAGATCCAGCGACAGAATCGATCGCCGGATCTCTTCCTCCTCGATCGATCACGTCGCGAGTCGCGCAGCCGGCTCGCGGAAGCGAATTAAAAGCCGCCGGTGTCGCTCGTGTAAACGATCATCGACAAATCCACTCGATTTGTAGCTCACGATCCCCGTTCCTGATCGAATCGCCATAAATCCTTAGCAGCGTAGTCACGCGAGTCCAGCACGCTCCACTTCGATGCTAATCACTCCGCCATCTCGCCCTGATTCCTCCGCGAACGCTCGGCGCCGTCTCTGCCCTTAACCCAGTCGCGAAGGTGTTCATCCCCTAACGAAAGCTCGCATCGATCAGAAGAACGAATCTCTCCAACCCAACATAACTGACATTCGGCTCGCCGCATTCTTCCACCGTACCCTTATTCACTCCCGCCTTCCTCGCGACCTGCCGCGAAAGTCTCGCTCCGTAGCAAGGAAACGGGGGTGAAGAATCAGGCGGCGGTCGCGTGGCCGCGACGGAGGAAAATAAAAGACGCGTGCACGTCTCGAAGGCGACGCGGAAAGACGCGGAGGAGCAACGAGGAAGGCGGTCGGGGGAAGGGGGCGGGGGGGGGGGGCGGTAGGGTACAGGAAGAAAGAGAAAGGGAAAGAAGGAATGAATGAAAGCGTAGGGACGACGGGGGTGGGTGGCGGGAAAAGCGGGATAGCAGGCCAACGTCTTCGGAGGACTCCGTCGCGGGCTGAATTTTTAATTAGTCCCCGACGCCCCCACCCGTCGGCCCGTCGAGGGTAGAAAAAGAAGAGGAAGGAGGCGGCCAAGGTGGAGGTGGAGAAAGAAGAGCTCGAGGGGGTGGGGTGGGGCGAGTAAGGAGGGGCGGCATTGTCATGCGCGCGTTTTTCACAGACTTTTCCACCCCCGACTGCCTGCACCCCCGACGCCGCACACCCTCCCCCGCGCCGCCCTCCCCCCTGGCACCCCCCTCGCCGCCGACGGAGAGCAGCGGTGGCGGCGACGGCGGCGGCTCCGTTTTCTTAATTACAACTGCGATATTCTTTAGTTCGCGCGATGACGCCGTCGCGAAAAGATACCGGAATATTCCTCCGACGATTAACCCCGTCGCTCCGGCCCGCGGCCGACGTCACCTGTCCACGGTGGATCGATCGATCGGCGATCTCGATCGGCCAGTGGCGATGGTCAAGGCGGAGGAACGCCCGGACAGGTGTCATAGTGGAGTCCCTTAACGAGCCGGACACGTCGCGGTTTCGAGCCCACGGATCGTCCGCCATGATTGGTCCAGCTCTCTTCAGTGACCACTGGGCCTCGTCAGTGTCGATGGGGGCAAAGTTCCGCGGGGATTTCGATGCACGCGTGCCTGGTACGGAATCCGGATCGTGTAATCGGCACAGCCAACGTGTGGAGCGCAATGAGCATGCGGTGTTGATAGACTAATTGTTTCGAGGGGATGATCGTAATGGAGGGTGACGATACGTGTGGCCAATCGGAATGTCCCGTGATCCATCATGCATTCGGCGATGCGGAGAAAACTCGCGGACGAGCGAGCGTGCGTCGAGCATCGCGTGAGGTCCTAGAGGTGAGGTCTCGCAACAGTTGGAGAGTCCAACTTCAATGTTCCTTTGGAGAGTCGAAAATTGACGCATGCTTATGGCGATAATGGCAGGCCCGCGTCCCCTTTTACCGATCGACGCTTTCAATCGCATCTTGGCACGGCAATTTTCTCGTTTTTTTCTTGAATGTTGGCGGGGGTATCCATTTTCTACTTTGGAAGTAGCTCGTGGAGGATGAGAGAAATTGTACTTCTGTGGTGTCTTCGTAACGGAGAAGGTAAGGGGGCTCGATATTAGCGCCCGCGAGGCTTTAAATTTCTGTTTGCGAATGCGGATTATCCTCTTCCTAACGGCTGACGTACGTCTCCTGTTTACATCGCGATCATCTACATTCTCGCTCCTTCCGCGTATGTATGCAATGAAGTAAATAGATCGCGCGTGTGCTGGCCCGTCGAACGGCAAACGCGAGGCACAATTACCTCGTGATTTACGGTTACGCTTTGATAAAACTGTGTTTCGCCGGGCCTCGCCGCGAAATGCAGCCGCGGCCCGGTAACTTTCCATTGACAGTGACAGATGGGGCGCGTATGTGTGCGGATTTTCGGTGTGACTTTAGAAAAATATTTGTCGTGTGGCGATTGCACGGGAAACACTTATGTGGGAGGAAAGTCTTTGATACTTTTATTGTAATATGAAAAGGTTTGTAGATGAATTTGTTTGTCTCGAGAGAACACGAAGTAAATGAACCCCAAATTCGTGATAACGATGAACTTATTGCGTATGAAGCCGGTTTAAACAGAAATCGATTTTCATATGATCGAGTGAAGTATTTTTCAATTTGGATTGCAAATTCCTCTTCCGCCTATTAATTTTATAATATTTTCATAGTGTTGTTATGTCATTTCTTTCAAAAATTTTTTTTTTCCAGCACATTCATTGCGTTCAATTCATATTCGCGTCTGTTCCCTCGATTACATTTCCACGCATCAATGAACAATTAAGCTTCATATTATATACAATACAATTCCCAATTATGATACGAATCCTCCTTCGAACGTACGCGTTAACGTGCGGAGATGACGCTATGCAAGGAATGTCGAAGCAGCTGCTGTTTGAATACAAAACGGCATTGAATCGAAGGAAATATTAACTACAGAGACAGAGAATAAAGTGCTGAACAGATCGTTTCCATCACGCTCGAATTATCGTTCCTCTGTACGATACGTGTCGGTGTAGACAGAGAAAATGTCAGAAAAATATTAAAAACGTCAGCGATGTTATTCATTTACTACTTCCTTCAACAATGTTGGCGGAAACTGCGAAGTTTAACATGCTCCAATAAACACGAATGCACTGCACGTGAAACGAAAAAGGGAACATGAAAGTTTCAGACCTTTTCACGATAACGCTGTCATTTTCTACAGAAAATATTTTCAAAATTCAGTTAACAGACTCGATAAATAAATCTAGAACAGCTTTCATGTTCAACGCGACAAGATACCTTCCGTTTTAATCCACCATTTAAGAAACTAAGTCAATAAAATAATTAATCACTAATTTACCTATTCCAAACTCTCCAAAAGATTAGTAATTATCTACTCCCCAAGTTAATCATATACAAGCTTCAAACAAACCCACAATCTTACTCAACTCATCAACCAAAACCTCTTCAATTATCTGCCAACTCAGTTCTCGCTTGAAGCAAGTCCAAAACGAAATAGTACAGCAAAGTGATCCAAATAAAGCGAAACCACTGCCGAAAAAGCTCTCAGCGTTTCCCATTTCTGGCAAGGGGGCGCGACGCGTGGTCGTCGGGACGCGTCGCCCAGCGAGCGGAGGCAAGTTTATCGCTGCACGCGCCGGCAAAACAGCGTTTTGCCTCGGGAAAGCAATTTTATCAGCGGCTCGAAAGCGTGACTCGTTAATTGACGCAATTACGCCCGCATAGCAGGACACCTCGCGCCGCGGCGTCCTGCAAAGCCTGCCCGGGAGCCGCGGTATCGGGCCGAGGCACTTTCGAGGATGTTATTTAGCAAACAAAGTGAGTTTTACGCGCCCTTGTCGGCACGTGCACGGCATATGCGCGTTTTCTATGCCGCGCGCGTTAAATATTGTCTTTGATGCGGCCCGTCGGAAGCCCTTCTCCTTTCAGCCATCTTCCTCTCCAGCATCCCCGTGCTCTCTCTCTCTCTCCACCGTCTCCCTTCTCCTATCCCTCGAGCACCTCGTTCCACCCGTCCTCCTATCATCGCGTGCGCCCGTGGCACTCGGCAAAAAACTACTTCGATTTGATTCCTTACATTAACCTTTGGGGCGTCGGGCGCGTGTCCTAACCCTCTCCCCCCGTCCTCCTCGCCCTCCGTTCACTCTCTCCGCGCTCGGTATCTCCTCGGAGGGCCGAGCACGTGGCCAGGTAAGAAGTCTCGCGGCCGCGCGCGCCGAGGGGCGCCGACGTTTCGTCCCAGAAGCACGCGAAGCCGCGCAAAAAAAGTCCGTCGTGACACGAGTCACGTTAATGGCGATGTCTCTCACGGGCCTTCACCCGCAGCCGTCCCTCCGGCGCGAGTTTTGAAAGCCAGGGGGAGGCGGCCGCCGCGGGAATGCGTCGCGAGAGGCGGTGGTATTTTAAGTGGAGCATCGAGCTCCGTTTCTTCGACGCCGGGGAGGATAGGCTCGCAAATATCGGAATGTTCACTAGGAAGTCGTCGGTGCGGCGAGTACGCGCGAGGTAGATGGCGCCACCTGTCGCTACTGGGTAGCTGGGGCAAAAATGCCCCCGCTCCATTTCCAGCGGCTTTAAACACCGCTTGGTAAACGGCCTGGCGCAATCGCTGGCCGCGGCGGTGCTTTCGGCGCGCGAGGAGAACAACGTCCGATTTCGTTTGGAAATAGTCGCCTGATAAGATAAGAAGGTAGGCGCTCGCGGTGCCACGGCGCGGCCCGTTATTTCTGGACCTGAGTTAACAACGCGGCGATCGCGTAATTCCTCTTTGCCCGGGGTACACACGGCGGGGGCCTCTCGCTAGGTGCTGCGGGTGGGGGGTCGAAGGCAGAAGTGATTAAACCCATTACGAGGAAGAAACGGCGGCTACTACGGAGTAGAAATTAATTAGCCATCCACCGGGGGCTTTCCTTAAATCCTTGGCTGCCGGGGCAGAGGCGATGTCGATACAGCCTAGCTATCTTTCCCGAACTCGACGACGGGGGCTGTATATCGTCCGTCCAATCTGCCGCTGGGCAATTTCGGCTGAAATACGATGTCGTCGGGTTCGTTCGCGGAGCCCGACTACCCGGCTTATTGGCCGCCGTGGGAGATCCCTTAAAACGGGGTTAAGACCGCGAAACCGTGTATAGATAAGTCGCGTTCTTTATCGGATCGAGGGACCTGCATCAAGGACGCGGTGCGGCAGATTGACGTCAATTCGCGTTGCTTTTGACAATGTCTGTGCAGCGGTGAAGCATTGGGAATGACGCGGGTTTAAGTGGCATCGTTAATCAGTATGAGATAGCTCCTCAGAGGCTGTATTCCATGGAAGTAACACGGGAGCAGTATAAACGGTATTTTATAATCATCCAATTACAGTTGGAGTGTTCCACGTGGATGGATGAAAGAATTGAAACCGAATGCCTAACGAAATCATTCCATGCTAATTCGCAGTCGCAAGGAAAAACGCCGGCTGGAATGAGAACGACGCTGTTGAAATCGCAACACCAGGAATAGGAGGCTGCGGACGAAAGGGTAGGGGCACTTCGACTTTCGGCTGGTAATGGATTTACAAGCACTGTGGAATAGGCTTGCCCGGGACCTGGGCGTTCAGAAAAGCGCCTTGCTACGGTGTTATTTGTCCCCGGGTACTCGACGGTGAAAAACAAGAAAGGAAGAATGAAAGTGTCTGGCCGGACACAGAGTCCAAGCATAATGCTAGCCGGCGTAGGAAAATTTATGTTGTTTGCAGTCTCGGTTTCCTGGTACATTGTCCACTATTGTCCGAGTCCCTCCTTCCAAGGTGCGAACACCCTTCGGGGCGATAATCTGCTCGCATTATTATACGCTTTGTCGGCCGTTTCACTTGTCGGAGAGGGGATCCGGCAACTCTCCGCTCGGCTACCTGACCAAGGGTCACTCTGCGCCACCTTCTTCCACTTGCCAAGGTGCGATCTACCCCCCTTCCGTGGACCATCCACGGCGTCTCCCTGTCCGGGAGGGTGCATCGGCGACGAGGGGTCAACCTGACCGCGTCTCCTTGCGATCTGACAGTCCCTTTTTGCGGTTGACGTTTCGCTAATCGCGAGGAGCAAGGGTCAACTTGTTGGGCTCTCTTTCTTCCTCATGGGGGATGCTGTTAGGCTTTGGAACACTCACTTGTCTGGCTTCTACTTCCTGTTTTGGGTCTTCATGGCCAAGTAGGTACTTTGACAATTATTTGGGTACTTGCTGAAGATCTGAGGAAGGATCAACTGTGAGAACTCTCCCCCAGGAATTATTTTATATACTTCTTTAAACGATTGACTGTTGACGAGTACCCATCCAGTATTGGGTATAATTTTGGAATTGAAGTGGTAAGTGGAAAACAGGTACATGCCACATTTGCATAAATTTTCGTTTCTTTGCACCATTAATTCGTTCCTGCAATGTAGTGTAAAAAAAATTATAAAGCGGTGGCATTTTCTACTAGACCCCTCAATTCTGTTTATATTTTGAGGAGAGAGGTCTAATTTATCATTTTGAATGGTGAAATGTTTTGAAAAATACGAATTCCGAAATTCCAACGATCAGTTCTGCTGAGGAATATTTTGTTCAAAATGAACTTTGAGATTTTGGGCGTTCATGGTGAACATTTAGGAATTGTGGGGCAATACTTTCGACCTTTTTTTTAAAAGAATATTGATATGAAAGCGCGTCAAAACCGTGGGCATACCCTTCAGGATGCAAATCCCTCGACGTGAAAGCACGCCGACGCCATAGAAGGTGTTAAGATACAGATCTCCTGCGATGGGGTGGTACGTAGTGAATTATATTTGGCCGCGTGTATTTCCCTCGATTTCCTTGGCCACGGTCACCCGTTATAATCTAATATTCGACGGCTGTGCGTGTGTGAACCACGTGGCGCGTACACGCTGGCTCGGACCTTCTATAAATACGATTTACTGGAGACCAAGTTCAGGGGAACAGGGAGGATACGCGTCGTTTTTAGATTTTCCCTCGGTTCTGAGTCAAGTCTGAGGTTAGAACGCCGCGAGCCAGTTATGCGCGCTCGTTTGGCAACGGCGTAACTTCGGGAACTTGAACGCTACTTTGGTGCCACTTTACGGGAAGCTTGGTCGTGCTACCAGCGTGTAATTAAATGGGAAAGAGGAGGCAACACTAATGGCGCGGTATTGAGGATTTTCGCGCTGCTCGAGGGGCTTGAACTCGCTGCCTTCTGTCCGAGAACACGAACACATTCTACTTGTTACTTAACGTGCGAATCAATGTCCTCGATAGACTGCTCAAATCTTCAGCAAGTGTACCATGGAATGATTTCATGGTTGCCCCTTTCGAGAAGTTATTGGTACTTGGACCCTGTCAAATTTTGGGAATACTAATTTCGACGGTCGTGACAAGGTACTCATGAAGAAAGATTTGCTTCATTGAATAGTGGATTTGTGATTGATAAAGGTCATAAACTCTTCCATCCCCTCGATCCACTATGGATAAAAATATTCCACAATAGATATCGAAATATGCACAGATGCCATTGCAAGCATTTAAAGTGTTTAAAAAACTACTCGCTTCAAGAATCTGTAATTCCCACTGCTAGCCAAAGAACTCATCAAATCTTTGCCCAATAAAGTCCCCCTAATCCAAGAACAAAAATATTCTACTTATCCGAGTTGGAGCAAACGAAAAACTGAGACCATCGAAGAAGAACGATTCCTGACCAAGCTATGAATCAATTGTCCGTTCGCTTAGGCAAACGCCGTGGTCCTTCGACTTGTTAGCACCGGAAGGGGAAGTGACGATTCGAAGCGGCGATTTTCGCAGGATATTTGCTTTAACGAGGCGACCATCGTGAGAGGACGCGAAAAGTAACGGGCGAGGGAACTCGTACAATGAGATAAGGTGACAAAACGAGAGGCCGCTCGGAGTCATGTCCGGCCATTGCTGGCCGCGTCTGATCCGGAAGCGGAATAAGAAGAAGAGAAACCAGTTCGAAGGTCTGCCAGCTTTCGACCAGTGGCGTGGCCGTTTTCGCGGGCTGCTCTCCAATTGGTCGTCGCCGACAAAATTGCGCAGCGGGACGGTGCCTTTTTTGTGAAAAAATCGACGCGGGGTTCGGGCCAGGGGAGGGGGGATCGTCCAGATAATTCATTGTACGAGGCTGGACCAATTGCGTGGCCGACCTGCAGGGTGCTGCGCCGCGGGATCCGAGAATAGTGGCGTAAAAAAAGAAATTTGGGGTCAGGTTTTTTTCTGCCACGGCCATGGGAGTCACGGCCGAGCTGTTAAGTACGCGTCAGCGCGATTAACAGATCGATTTAGTGAAATTCGGGGGCACGAAAGTGGCTCCCGAAGGAGGATTATGAATACGGCGAATTTCAAGTTCGGACGGATTCGAGGGAAAGTTTAATAACGTGTTTTCGTTGTAATAGGTGTATTGTGGGTAACTGCACCCTTCGATGGGGTGAGAATGGGCTATGGGAGGGATAGGATCTGTCACAGATCAATTTATCGCTCGCGTGATCTTCGATCGGTCGGTTTATCGAGCGGAATGAATTTCGTATAATCGCGGTGGAGGCGCGGGGCGAGGTTCCCAGTGAACAGATGAAAAAATAGTTGCAGCAGCTTATCGAATTGGTGGGCCACCGTAGGTGTTTCCTTTACTGGCGCACCGCTCGGCTGGCTTGGGAAACTGTGATGGAAGTAAATGAAATTATGCGGATCGTGGAAAAGTAGATGGATATGATTACCATTGGTTTCTTGCAGAGGCAACGTTTATTCAAGCAAAAGTATCACAGATACCTTATAATTATTTTGCAAGAACCCATAGTTTCTATTTCAAGTCTTTGACTTCAAACATCATGGGTTGTTCTTAATCCTAAATTAAATAAATATTGAGATACATTAATGTACAAAATTTAGTTAATGAGTCTGATTAGATATATAGGGGAAACCGGAACATCAATGTTTCTCTTAGATAAAAGCTGCGAATGAGTTGGTATCGCGTGACATGGGACCAAAGGGTCCTCACAGCATTTCGTGACAGACCATAGACCCGTGCACACGTTACTTTTCCGTTAAGAGAGTTGGAAAAATTTCCGGTATCCACGTTTCAATATTGTGTTGTACTTTCGACCACTTTTCGGCACTTGAATTTCGAAAATTATTAACGGTAATTAGATCGTTGGATTCTATAGTCCTTACGCTACATTTTGACGTATTAAAAAGTTCTTTACCTCACACTGAAGTGTAAATATTAAATGTTCACTAAATGACTGCATGTGAGGCAAAACGGAACACTTTTCGTGGAGTAAAACGGAACACCTATTTAACCCAATTCCACCAATCCAATTGTCTTGAAACATTGCAGGCGTGCGTAATTATGATGACAATACAAAATTATGAAATAAAAACGGGAGGGGTGAAAAAATTACCCAGTCATCAATAAATGTGGTTATATAACCCATAACCACAAATCCAAACGACTTGAAATCAGCCTGTAACCACAAATCAAATCAATTTAATCGATATGCAATCAGCATATAACCACAAATCAAAACTTAGATACTTAAAAGTAAATAATACACTTTTTTTTAAGGTAAACAATTTTATTTAAAATGCACTAAAAACTGAAAAATTCTCCATGCACGTGTTGATATTCATTATTCATGTAAAAATCCATGAGTATTTGGTTATTTTCAGTAATTTTTATGTTATCTGGTAAAATATTTTTTCTTATGTGTGTAATATATATTTTTGTTATATTTTATTTGTAACAGTTATACCTAAAACATATATTTATAGTTTTTAACATAAATGAATACATTTTAAATCGTAAAAATAATGATTTTGTACGTTTACATGGTCTTCAAGTGGGTGTTCCGTTTTACCTTACCATTTGAGTGAAGCGAAAATTTCAATACCTCCGGTAAATCTCATTTTCCTTCCATGAACATTTTTTATTAAAACGAGTAAAATAAGTTATTAAAATAAGCAACTAATTAATTAGAGACTTCTTCTAATTTCTTGCTTCATATCCAAACAATTTTTGCAGCACGTGGAATCAATCGCGCTGGAAACATAATTTTATAATTAAGTGATCCGGACTTAAGTCTCCATTTACTGGTGCGTTTACCCTAGGTACAATTGATAAAAGAGAAAACAGAACGTTTTCCCACATTCCTGTAATTCCACTTGGATATTCCTGAGCACATATCTGTTCAAAAGTATTTGATTGTCCAGAACTTTTATTAATCCAGCATAAAATAACTCTTAAAACTGAACGCATACAACACAATTAAAGTGTTAATGTACGAAGTTAACTTAACACAGAAAAGAAATGATTTCAAATTCAATGGTCCGATAAATAACTTTCATTTGTAAAAGTTAACAGTTTCATTCGACCCCTGATCGCATCCCAGTTAAATGTCGAGTTCAAATATCGCGTCTTTATGAATTTTTAAACCTTAAATATTAAAATTTAAAAAATTTGTGAATTTCAACAAAAAACAATACTTTCTTTCCAAAACTATTTTTTCATCCATAAAGTTCATCATGTAAACAATTTCTAGAAAAGAGTGTTAGATTATGATTGTACGCGTAATTACAAAAGTAAAATTATCACTAAAAAGTTAAAAGATTCAAAAATACGTAAATGGAAAATCAGAAATAACGCTGGGGTGCAGTGAACCACATGTAACCAATTTATGATTATAAGAAGGTGTGACCACGAAGGACTCAAATGTAGGTAACATTACCAACGGTCAAATATAATTAAACAATTTTGAATAAAAAAATGGAATATAAGTCACTAGAATCTAAAGAGTTAAATCATATAAAAGCAACAATAATAGTCTTATCTCTAGATTTCAGTGACAAAATTACATATACCTATATTATAAAAAAATAAGTAGCAATCTGATAAGATTAAGCAGTAATCAACTATTTTACATTTTATTCAATTTTCTCCTTAATGAAACGCACATGTAGCAGATGATCAAATACTTTCCAGCGTTTTTCCATTATCCGGGTGCAATTAATCCCACTCTGCCTCATACTAACACTCACCTCCTTGCTCGAGGGGTTAGCACCGATCTCAACACTTGATATCAGTCCCTCCCCAAATTACACCTAACAATCCATCGCAACAACGCCTAGCACCCCCTCCCCAGTACACGATCATGAAAAATTCAGCGAGGAGCATCGAGTTTACTCGTCAACCGTCGTCCAGGTTAACAGAAACAGCCGCCATCGTCGCTGTGGGCCACCCCCACCCCCCCGGTTCCCCGTAAACATTTTCGGAAGCTCGAGTTCGCCGACTCGAAATTTGGTAACAACAGGATCAGCGCGGGCCCGTCCGCGTTAATTCTCGCTTGAGAAAATTCGCTGCGATCGTTAATTATTTCGCGTGACATGCTTCGGCACTTGGCGCGCTCGCGCGTTGTCAAAAGTTTGCATTCGGATGTTTTGCGGCGAGCTAGCAGCGAGTTTCGCGCGAAGGAAGAACGGCGGAGGGGGGGGGGGCGGGTCGTTTTGAATAATGTAACAACGAAGCAGCCCCCTCTCCTCTTTCCTCTCTTTACCCCGGAACTTTCTAATTAACCGACGCTAGCCAGAGCGAAAGAGCGGGCCAGAGAAGCCGCAGGGCGGCGAGAAGGACGCAGACAGAGGAAGAAAGGACAGCAGCGCCGCGCTGGACAATAAAACCTCGCCATGGCGTTTCGCCGCGTTCCCCATTGGCGATCCTCGCCCGTTGTTATCGCGCTCTCCTCGCCGTTTGTTCCCCCGCTGATTGCCCAGCAAGAGCGGCAAGTGACGCGTGCCGTTTCGCGGTTACAGGAAAAATCCTGCCCTCGTTACACGGCCGGAAGCCACTGGAAAACGAAACGAGCTGACACGCGGGTTCCCTTTGGCTACCCTTTCGGGCGGGCGCGGCGAAACCACGCGAAGCCGAGCTCGTTTCGGGAATCGCTGGTACGGAGGTGGCAAAACTGCGCTGCTAGTTGGATTCTTATAAAACTGCCGTCGAAGCGTCGCGATACGATCATTTGCGAATTGCACAAACGTTGCAAGAAAGCACGCGACATTTCCGCGGCGAGGAGCGGGCCGTGGAAGTGTTGGTTGGTAGGGGACCCCGCGACGTTCCCAGGAATGCGACGGGGCATCGATTTCGACTCCCACGAAAGGTGAAAACGCTGGCGGAGGCCACGCACGGTCGATTCATCGTTGATCCATGGTCGATGGGGGACGTGACAGGATGTCAGGATGGATTTGGAATCGGCGATCGATTCAGGCTCAACTGGCCTGGCAGTGTGCGAGCCAGCTGGACCGCGCCTAACTGTGCCCACATGATTTATTTTGATGAAGAAATAAGGAAAGGGGTTTTTCCTCGAAAGACGCGGCCCGATTGAAAAGGGGACGGGACAGGTCAACTCTCTAGGACCTGTTTGGCCGTTTCTCAATGGACAATGTCCTGCTGCCCGCTCACAAAGGACCCCCGGGACTAGAGATCCTCCCACGATACGCATGTGGAGCGACGATAGAGGCGAGTGGGAAAGCAGCGAGAAAGAGAAAGACGCCGAGCGGCGTACCCCATTCACGGCCCGTGAGAACCAGATTTCATATTTCTCATAACCGTCTGGTCGACCGCGGAACGGATAGAAGCGCCGAGTTTTCTAGCCGAGCCGGCGTGCACCGCTCGAGGACGAGGCTGGCACAATGCGCCTCGCATAGTGGTCAACCGATTTCACCCGTTCCGTATTCGCGAGCGGGCAGCCACCGGCTGATCCGGCGATCCGTTCACGGTCAGTCCACCTTGCGAGTTACGCCTTGATCGTCGCGATTCAATCTCGCCCGGGACCCATGCTTCCCGCGCATATCTCACGGCTGTGTGGAGGAAAGCAGGAAAGCAGACGTGAGAAACGAGTTGGTTCCACAGCGTTCCGGCTTTTCGGCTGGCGACTCGAGGTTCAATGAGAATAGGGGTCGGTGGAGGTGTTAAGGGATGGAAAGGGTTGGTAACGCGGGCGGGACAGTGATGGAGTGTCTGCGAAGAAATAACGAACGGAGCTGTTGAAATAATCATATTTCAATAATAAAGAAAATTTCTGTTAAATTGGATTTCTGGGGTCTAATCACTTGGATTCTAATATTCTTATGCTACTATGAAAGGAATTGAGGACCTTGCAACGGGAGGGGTGCAGCTCCATTTTTTACAGTCTTTCAGTTATGACGTGTGATATACGTCAGAAAATTCTACATCATCTGATGCAAGTCCGATTTATTGCAAATAAATAAAAATAGAAATATTAATCTTAAGGGGACATTCTACAGACTCGGCCGAAAATTCGAACATTTTTCGGTGATGGTTTTTATAATGAAATAAACACTTAACGTTTTCGAATTTTGGGGGGTATATTCTATCAGTTTGTTTATTTCAATTGTTTACATAAACATTTTGCAGTGAAATTGGCGTCTTCAGAATTTGACACCCCGCTGGCGGTTGCAATTTCGAACGACTGGATCATGGAAAATAAAAAACCAAACATATTTCTAATTCGCAGGAGTATGGTTAGATGGTATATCGCGAAAGAACAATTTTTGACAAGAATTATTAAAATGACGGTCGATCAAAGTTGAAAGTACCGAAAATGGCATTTCTTTTCTATTTAATCGATATAAAAAGGTGGGAAAATATTATAAAAGTTAACATATTCGCGGTAAGGCGGATAGCCATACTCTTGCAAATTAAAAATATCTTTGGTTTTTTTATTTCCGAAAATCCATTCGTCTGAAATTTCAACCACCAGCAAGGCGTCAAATTTTGTAGACGCCATCTTCACGGCAAAATATTTATGTAAACAAATGAAATAAACAAACAACAAAGATTTCTTCTTGTAATTCAAGAGTGGTACAATATACCCCCAAACGTTCGAAAATGATAAGTGTTTATTTCATTCTAAAAACCATCACCGAAAAGTGGCCGAATTATCGGCCGAGACTGTGCCCTTAATATTAATATTTTTATCATTGAATATTTTTTCACCCGAAATAGAAAAAAATATTTATCAACTCAATAACTACTACTTATTGCGTGAAAATATATATTCTCCAATTAGTGATCTCTTTTAAATGTTGAGTCAAAGCAATACCTTTATAAACACTTTTTTCTAATTTACTCCAAGTTGGTAAAGATGGAGCTGTAGCTATCTTGCTGGAAGACCCTCAATTGAAATCCCCACTGGAACCCCGGATCCCAAATAAATTTTCAACCACCCAGAAATCGTTCCAGATTCGAGCGCCGACATACGAGTACCCCCGTCCCGATTCCCATCTCCCTCGTACCTACTTAACGCGAAACGGATGGACGGCGATACTACACCCATGACCCCGATTCCATTGGAAAACAAGTACCCGTTAGGTCTCGTCTCGCTTTCTGCCGGCAGGCACCTCAAAGACGCGTCCTTAAAAGGGAAAACGATCAAAGATATGGAAGAAAAGCTTCCGTAAAAGAGGCGGGGGTACAAGAGCTACGTCGAGCGAGAGGGAAAAGCGACCTATCCCCGGGCCCCGCCGGATCCCATTTTTTCCTCGATCGCATAGACGGGGGTCAGGGATTTTTTTTTCTCTCCCGCGTGCATCGGGGCATGCGTGTCCACGCACATGGCGAGGGGTGGTCGAGGGAAAAAACGGCAGGCACGGTGCGCCATTTTGGATCCTTTGTGGGGTAGTCTCGCACCGTCGCGATGAACTCGTTCGAGGGGGTTAAAAAACTCCTCGCCCCTGGAGGAAAGTCGAAGGGGCGAGTGGGGTTTCCGGGCCGCGCGGAGAAAGGCGACGAGTAACGGAGGAAAACGGGGAGAGAAAGACGAGGAAAAAAGTGGGGGTTTCGTATAAAAATTTCCCCCACCATGGAAGGACGTGCCCGGCAGGCCCTTTCTTCTTTTGATATCCTGCCGGGGGCCCCTTGGTCCACGGCCCTGCGCGTGCCCCCGGTGCTCCAGTCAGCATCCGAGCATGGAAGAAAGCAGATCTCCGCCCTTGTCGATGGAAACGCACGCCGCGTATTTAGGCAATTAACGATAATCGAGCAGGGCGATGCTCTCGATCGACGGTCGCGATCGTGTGTTCGCGTGTGCCAGCGTCTGAATCGGTGGCTGGTCGCGAGCAACTGTGCCTCGATGGAAACTGTCGGCCTGCAGGGACGCGTAATGGCGTGCACAGGTATAAACAACGCGAGCGAACGGGGTTAAGATGTCTCCGTTTCGGGGGTGTGTACGCTGAATCGCTGACGAAGACTGGGTGTCGATATAGTGTACTGATTTTTCATTCACTTTACGGGCTTCGGATTGAGCTGCACCCTTATTGAATCACATTTTGGGGTAGCAAACGCACTATTTTCCAGTGTTTCGAGTAGCTCCCTGATGTTTTACTGGTCGATAATTATCTGAGAAAGTGATGCTTTAGCTGCCCTGTGCGGTGCAAGTTCAGAGTTTTGGAAGGGCCACAAAAAGTGGGGAGAAATGTAGATCGCGATATTCAATTATAGAAGAGTAGTAGTTGTGTCATATTCTTCACGATTTCAGCTTTCATTTGTTCTATTTCGAGTTCCTAATTAAATTGAAGAGTCCTTGTAGAAAACACTGTAGAGTAACTCGGGATAATATGCCACAGTTAACTTTGAAACGCGATAACTCGCAAGTATAAGTAGATACAGGGGAAAGGATTAATACATATGAAAGTGTAACTAATTCTGTGTATTGACTAATAAGTGGAGATATGTAACTTTTATAGTTGAATGAGAAACGTACAAATACAAAAATCCTCGGAAGTGGCATATTACCCAAGTGGTGGGTAAATATGCCACAAGGTATGAGGTAATATGCCACAAGCTATGAAGTGCGAACTAATCACTCAAATTTTTGAGAATTAACAATATTTTAAACTATTCAAGCTATTAGTAACTAATAACAAATATTTGAACTCAATGAAACGGAAAATATATTTGAAAGAATAGCTATTTCTTACAAACTAAACAGTTTCCAATCTCTACGGAGTCTTCATGGGCCCACTTTTTGCAACAAGTAGTTTTCACCCAGTCACATTTAGGTCCTTTTTTATCGTAATAATATATAGTTCACATATGCCCAGTAGTTGTCATTTTCTGCATCAGTCGAATCGCCGTAAGAAATATCTACATTCTCAAAATTTATTCTATATTGTAGTACGAGCATTCTTCACCACTCGAATGGTGAATAGTTTGAAGTTCGTACATACTTTTTAGACATGGTTCTAATACGAAAAAACAACTCGATGGCATTAAAGAGAAAGAGTTATAAAAATATATGTTTGACGGTATAATATGCCACAAGTGGCATATCACTCCACACAGCCATAAAAAGAAGGATTGAAAATCTCTCCACAAAGTACATAGTTATAAAATTCGTTTGTTACTATACTTTATCATAATCTATTGATTTTTTGTAGAACTGTTCACACAAATGTATAATCTGTATTCTAGTTACAGTGTGAAATTAGACCAAGAAGATACTTTTATAACTTACCAGGATTTACTGAAAATAACAGAAGGTAAAAATCTATTGTCGTCTTAGCAGTTACACTAAATTGAATGGAATTAGTGCAAATATAGATAAAAAATTATTGAGAAGTGGCATATTACCTGCGGTGGCATATTACCCCGAGTTACCCTAAGTGCCAAAATTATTTTTATCGGAAAATATTCCACGTGCTAATAAGAATACTATACTATAGAATTTGATTTTTGGCGCTTACAGTGTTTTCTACAAGGACTCTTCAATTATGAAAAACGTTTTCCTGCTAAATGAATATTTCGCTTCCAATAAATATCCTAGGCCACCGGTGTTAATATAACGAGCTAACATCATTTCTTTACACGAAAAACACTCTATTAGATAGAATCGCTTAGTTACCCAACTAACACAGTCCACTTAACCTTTACCTGCTTTAAAAATCCCTGTGCATCACGCTTCACCCCACCAGCGCATAACTATATTCGCTAATACGCCGCACAGTGTCTCAAATACCGCTGTAACCAATCAAATACGACAGTTGGAAAGTGAAAGAACCGCGACGCGTGGAAATTGTTCGGATTCCCATGATCGTGCACGAGCACTTGAGAGGTTTCCCGATGGAAACGGGACGCCGTTCGTCGTTGCAAACGGCGAAACGACGTTGATTTCGTCGACGGGTCTCCATTATCGGCGGTATCGCGGATCCGTGCATCGTGCGGTTCGATAGTCCCGCGACGTGTGCCAGGAATCTATCCGTTTCTTGATCCGTCTCTGTATTTCGCGTGGCTCGGCTGCCACGTACGCGGACGCGTACGATTCCTCGGTCGGCGGAGGAAATTGGCGCGACCCAATACTAATGGATAATGGAATTATTGGTTACGGTCGGAGCTCGCCCTGGGGATGATCGTAATTCAATTGCTCCGATGTGTCCTCTGGACGTTTTGACAGGACGGATGTCCTAACAAGGAAACCGCCTCGGGATATCTTCGAGGGGGGATTGTCTGTGCTGGCCGCGTTTGTATCGTCGCGCAGTGCGGGGCACGTCTGTGCAAGGAAGAATTCGTCCCGGATGTTTCGATCTCTCCGCAAGATGTTTAAAAAAAACGGCTTGAAGTTTGTCGATATTGGGCCCGGAGGTGAATCGTGTAAGGATCAGTTTGATGTTTCGAATTTATTCGAATTGCGAGATGGGACCGAATGGAGAGTAAAGGTGGGCTTTAGAGTAGAGCCTGCTTGGGATTGAAATGATAAGAGGAGAGAAATGGAGAGTCTGCGGAGATGAGAAATATTAGGAAGAAGCAATTAAGGATTTAATATCAGGACTTATCGTGAGTAATACGCGTCTGCCGTTTATTCTCTGGCCAGGACGTTTCATTTCGCTTGGATAGTGGAGGAAAGAAAATTAATGTGAGCGACTAATAAGCTCGGGACATTTCCTACAGTGATTCCCATACGTATCTGCCCCACTCGTAGATGGAAATTACGAAGTCTCGCGCAGTAAGGGAGCCACGAGGTACAGTGATCGAGGCATTACAGATGTATGGGCCAATTTGTAAGCAATCCAACTTACATTCGCGGGGCAATATTGTATTTTTATGTTATCTTCTCTCTGCTATTCGCGGCCTCCTCTCTCCCATACATACCACCACTCCTCGCCGGATCCTCCTTGCAGCTCCTCCGTGTTTATCCCAGATAGGTAATCAGAATAAATCGAGTCAAAAGCAAGGGAAATTAACGAGCGAAGGCACAATAACATTCCCTGAACTGAACTTTCCCCGAATGAAAATATTTCGAAGAGATCAGCTTAAAATTCATCAAACCAGACGAGGTTCCTTAAGGGGTTAGGACACAGTAACGGGCCAAGAAAGCAGACGATTTTTAGACGACGATAATAAGAAAAGTAAACAATCGATTAATATAAGGTTTTGTGTTTTAGTTCACTATATTATGAACTATAAGAAAAGCATATCAAATTTTAAAAATGGAATTTGTACGTCGTGCAATGTGTCCATTTAAAATGTCCATTTTTTTCGGATGGCCAACTAGTGGGCCGGATTCCGACAAATCGGATGAACAGTAACAAAAACCCCAAAAATGTCATAAACTATAATATATTTCCTAGGCATTGACGATCCAACATTTAAAATTTTTTAATTATTGTACAAAATATAAACAACAAGATCATACACTTTTGTCAAAATTTGATCATTATTTTTCAAACATCGATCATTTTGTCTATTTTCGCAAAAATTTAAATGTTGGATCGTCAATGCCAAGGAAATATATTATTTTGTTACAGTTCATCCGATTTCCCGGAATCCGGCCCACCAGTTGGCCATCCGGAAAAAAGGACATTTTAAATGGAGACATTGCACCGCGTACAAATGCTATTTTGTAAATATTATATGCTTTCCTTATAGTCCATAATATAGTGAGCTAAAACACAAAACCTTATATTAATCGATTGTTTTCTTTTCTTATTATCGTCGTCTAAAAATCGTCTGCTTTCTTGGCCCGTTACTGTGCCCTAACGCCTTAACAGAAAGCCTCCAACAAAACTGACAAGTGGCTCACCAAAAGTGACCAAATCTATGTCCCCCACCAAAAATTCAAAACCACCAAAAAATTAGTCTCCTTTCCCAAAAACTCATACCTCTGAAATAACCTCACTGCGATACCACCAAACAATTACAACCCCGCTACTAAGCCCCCAACACAAGCACCCTCAGAATACCTATTATTAAAAAACCTTAAACGGACATACGTATCTTTCCTATACTTATACTTCGCGCAACAGACAGAAGCGGAGCGTGCCAAGCAGGAAGCAGGGAAATGAATAAACGCTTGACGACACTCGATTGGGTGGCGTATCTCCTTCGGACCGGTTCCGTGGACAGGTTACAGGGCAGAGATACGGTTGCATCGGGGCGCGTGTTCGCCCGGCACGAGGGAGATTCGCCAAGTGACGAAGAGACACGCGTCGGTCGGTCCTCCTTCGCTCACCTTCGGCACTGGGCCTGCATAGGACGCCAGGGGTAGCTACCCGTACCCGTCGCCGCAGCTCCCGAGCCTCGGTCCAACATCTGCCCCCGAAAAAACAAAAGCCCATTGTCGTTAACGACCGGTCGCGCGTCTCTTGTTTCTAACCGAGCGCTTTTGAATCGTAGGCGAATAACGGACCCCGAGGTCCATTCAGGACCGGGTCTCTGTCTCGTTCGCTTTCCGTCCGAGCCGCGATCGCCGTTTTTTCCTCGTCTTCCACGTCCACGCGAGCTCCTCCAGGGCTACGCACGTCTCGCGTCGCTGTTAGTTTACGAGGCCTCGCTCGGATCCCTTTTTCCTCGCGTCTTTTTCCACAGATGATCGCAATCTTGCGCCCCTTGTCGAAGGATCGACGATCTCTGGGATTTCGGCCGATTGTCTCGCTCGTGGCGGACTTATCTCGCTTCCTGCTGGGCGCAGGTATGTGTCCTTCCGGGGATGCAGCAATGGGAGATGCTCGCGAGAGGCGAAGCGGCGGAGGGTGGCTTATCTTGACTCCGATGTGGAGGATTCTCGTGTGAAAAGGAATTTCTCAGGTGATTGTTGGGGGCCTGTTGACTGGGTAATGAGTAAAACGGATTAAGTTCCATAATAGAAAGCTTCCAGCGAAACTGACAAGTATTAAATCTCCTTTACCACAAATTCAAAATCACCAAAAGATTAGTCTCCTTTAAAACAAAAACTCACAACTCTGAAATAATCCATGTGACTACGTGGGTTTTTTTTTAACTATGAATACAGTTAATGCTAGGCTCTGCATAGTGTGTTGATCCATTCCAGAAAACACTTTAATTTATGGGATATAAATTTTAAGTTACAATTCTACCTAATGTAACCATCTCATGTCTGTTATTTTCAACCACTACTCTAAGCCCAAGCATTCTCATTCAGCATCCCAGAGCTAGGCACAGCTCATGTAGCAATGTAAAATATCCGCAACCATGCAAAAGAGGGTTCCACCAGTTTGGTCAAGGGAAGCGGAGTTTGCGCGCTGGCCAGTGGTCAAGTGAAAGCTCCGCCCCGAAAGAATCGAACGGTGTGCGCGCACCCGCGAAAGCGCGGAAAAGGGTAGCCGGGGATTGGAACGAGTAGAAATGTATGCGCACAGGGTAAACAGAGGAGCGTGGTAGAATAGTGGAGTGAAAAAAGGAAAGTCGACCAGACGGATGATGGAGGACGTCGGATAAAATAAAAGAGCGAGCTCGCGTACGGTAGCGTGCACGAAGAGACCAGCGGAGGGGAAAGGGGGATGTAAAAGTCGAGGAAGCAGGGAAGACAATAGGTGGAACGATGGGCAGACGGTTTTCTTGTTTTTACGCCGGGGCTGGCAGTTCTATTCGAATGGGTATGGGATACTTGACTCGCCGAGGGAAAGATCGATGTATGAAACTCCTGCCAATCTCTATGTTAATGGGCCGAAATATAAGGAGAAGGGCACAGCGGAGACGCAACAATCTCTGCCAGGAGGTCTGCTCGAGGACACTTAAAAGTGAATTGTTACGTCTGCGGCTGACCCCGGGACCTTAGCCCCCTCGAACAACGGTGAATTATAAGACTTGCGTAGAAGGAAATTAGATCTCTATATCAGCCGTACGCTTTCCTCGGCCCAACCGAATTTCCCTTTCTGTTATTCGTACGCGCGCGAATCGGCTCCGGAATGGGTTACGGTGCACGTGGAACGCCAGTTAATTGAGAAGCAGGAATACTATCGCTGGGGAAATATTTATGGCGCTCGTTGAACCGTTGACTCGTATATTTTCCGTGTAGAATTAATCTTCCTCCAAAATTCGACTCGATAAATGCCACGATTAGAATTCTAATTTTTGGAAATGATACACTGAGGGTGTAAAGTTCTTGCGAGGGGAATTGAAGAGGTTGAACGACGGAAATGTAGGGAACAAGATGTCTAGGAATTTTTCGTTCTAGTGTCCTGCCTAATGTAAACGAACAGAGTGGACACGCTGTACACGTGCGCCGCACATGGGCCAAGGGTCACTCGCGCTGAGTTAGTGGGCAATTTAGGGTATCTGGCAAAGACCGTTGGGTGACTGGTGTAGAAAGGCAGAAAGGAGATTTTTTTTTCCTTCGTCAGTTTTGCTCGTAAGGAACAAAAGCCAAACGGACACGCGATATTAAGGAACGTCACAGTGTGGCGGGATTTGCTGGATGGCCCGAGACGTAGGTTCGAGAAAAGGGACAAGTGTCCGGTCCTTTAGCCTCAAGTACCCTTGGCCTGAGTTTTCACAGAGATCTGTTTAGTTTCATTGCATCACGTGTTTGTCCCTTCGTGTAAAACGAGTAAACGTGAGCATACTTGTGAAAAACCAAACGCAGTGGCCTGGGTGGTACAAGAGAAAGTATTTAAGAAAATCGGTCTGCTTTAACAGTAAATTGTCACAGTTGAAGTGTCCTTGTATAGAAGATTGGTCGATTTTGAGTGTATGTACAGAAGTTACGATGAAGAAATCGTACATTTGTACTTCGTAAATACATACGTGTATTTTAATATATACTTACTCAGAAGAGTATAATATATTTTACTTATTTAAGTAATGTTAAATTCAGAATTACTCATTATAATTTACATTGGTAGGTATAAGAAATGATTAATATATTTTTAGTGAGATCACAGAAATCACAGAAAATTAGTTGGATCTGTGCATAATAGATGAAAGCTTATAATAAAATGTGATAGATATGCTATAATAAAAAAGGAATATTAGAATAATATTAACTTATTGTAATTACGTTTGTATAAATTAAATATTGAATTTGGGGAAATATTTTTTGCACGATCTTTGCTACTTCCACGAATAATAATACATTTTTAGATACACAATTTTTCGTTTGAATGCACCCAAAATAAAAGGTTTGTATTACTGTGAATTAGAATTGCGAATTCTTACTTTGAAGACGATTTATGTAATATGTAAAACAGTTACATATAGGGTGGACGGATACTTTTGTGAGTAACTATAACTGTACATCAACCGTCGGACGGCGGACGGTTCGACTGATCACACGGAAGTCGTCGTCTGGGTCATTTTCATCCCCCATAAATACCTTACCATACGCGTTTTAAACGATATAACGAGTAGCCAAGTAATTTTCTCAATTTCCCAAATTTCCCCTACTATTATTACACTCGATAACATTACACTTGGGTCCGAAAGGATCAAAACCACCAGCCAGGGGTTAAAACAAAAATCTGAGAAATATCAATCTCTGACGTTTAAATAAACAATTTTTACTGAGTCAGAAATAACCCGGTTCCGTCTCTCGTCTCACCATCGACGATTAAACATCCCCCACTGTTTTACCATCCATCTACATCCCCTACATCCCACCACACAAAATATGCTTAAGAGGAAGAAGAATTGGGGCAGCCTGCTTAAAAGCGAAATGTCTTTTGCTTGCAGCGGAAACCTCGCAAGGTACCACATCCCCAGACACCGTCCAATGCGGGGGTTGCAGGGCGTCCTACCCCCTTGGCGAGATCGTACGGTTCATCGAGCACAAGGTCAACCACTGTCGGACCACTCCTCAGGGCTGCCACAGCCCGCCAGCGACGGCAGCGCCGGAGGACTCCGATCCCGAGGACGCCCTCGCCCTGAAGGCTGTCGATCAGCTGAATTCGGTGCCCAGCATCTCTGCCCCCATCAACAAGAGGGGCGGCGGCAGGCTGGAGAGCCCCCCGACGCCCCAGGGATCGGGGCCGGATACTGGGAGCCCGATCGAGCTGAAGGCTAGCGCCAGCTCGACGCCCAAAAGACGGACCGAGGCTTCCGACGAGGATAAAGAGGATCATCCGAAGAAGCTGAAGACGGAGTCTGTGGACGCGGACACCAACACTGTCAATTCCGGTGAGTCTTCTTCTGGAACACTTTCTACACTTGAAGAGCAGCCACCTCGATGGCATCGATTTAGGGAAGAGGTTATTAACACGTTGACTGGCATGGGGTCATCAGTGACCACCGAACTAATTTTTCTTTAGAGCGATTATAAATAAACCCTATAGATAAACAAAATTCTGGAGCGTATCACAGTTGTTAAAAGTGATGTAGAGTCACAAGTGCATCATCAAACGTGGGACAATTGCGTGACAGTCAACGTGTTATCACGTTTGTCATCAGGCGTTGCATATTTCGGACATGATCAAATTATAAGTTCGTATTTCTTGATTAATATGACGAACCAGGTTCACATTTTTATGTAAATTAAAATCTGCCCATGGGACGTTTAGAGCAGTAAATTGTGACGTTTCTGTTGCATTCTTTGTGGACATGATTGGATAAATATATTCAGGTGATTGAGGTAATTTGTATAGTCTAGTTATTTTTCAAATAAAGGACATCTAGATCTTTCAGGGGTTGAAAGAATCGATGTAAACGGTGTAGATGGTATTACGAGTAGATTTTCTGGCTCCTTTTTGTGGTTAGGATATATGAATAGATCTTGGAAAGGTATCTCACCAAAAGAATCATCGTGAACTCTTAATCCAGAGAAAGTCACGAACCAAATGTGGAGACACGTGCTATTAAAGAGTCGTCGCGATGTTTTGACATATTCCGCTTTGAGTTCTGCGCTAGGTCTCTCGAGTCAAGGTAAACTCTATAAATAAAGCACGTGTGTTCCGGCAACAAATATTCATCGCGGGTGGCATATTCCTCGAGGCTTTCGAACCGGCGCTTCAAAAGACCCCAACTAATTCTATTTCAATAAATTTATTAAACGCTTGATCCCAAGTTTCTCTCAAATGCGAAAGACACAAACCACCTCAATTCTTCTCGACGAAACAAGCAGAAATCGAGCGTGAACCTCCTCTCGGACACGCGCCAGGAAATCTGTCATCTGCGCTGAAAATTCTGGTTTCGGATTCGCTGGCCGAGGGGGCGAAGAAGAAAGACGAAAAAGGGAGTTTTAAAGTACAGTTACGGTCTGCCATCTGATGTCGATCGTGGTCCAACGGGCACGAACAATGCCGTGGTAGATTCGATTTTTGAATTTAAAGAACCCGCTCGGGGATTGGGGTGAACCTGCCCTTACAGCCCCCTCCCCCCACCCGGTGACCCCTTTTTATCGGAGGCCGCATTGTCGGGTATCGAAGGGTTTAACATGCGACGGCTTGCTGGTTTGACGATGTCCACAATAAAAGGACACTTGAAATTAATTTTATCATCGAGCCTATTTATTAATTTAGCTACTTTCCATTTTCACTTTTTAGATCTTCGCGTAGGCACACAGATCTTTTTTCTAAAAGAATACGTACACCTCCAATTGTTACTTTGAAATGTTATTTTATCCCCTATCGATGCTAACAAACTTCTTGATTGCAGTCTAACTTCTTCTCGATCTTTGAGCTTCCACGCGCAACAACCAACCCCTCCTCGGCTTCGCAATACCCGTCCTGGAAGTCTGCTCGCACAATTGCGGCCGACGGTATAAAAGGAATAGCTTTAATTTCGCACCCACTCGTCGACGAATCGACACCGCGATCGCGGCGGTTTACTCCGATTAACTTCAAAGAAGCGGCGCCCGCCTCAAACGAAATTCATGCAGCCCGACGCCCTTGATGAATTGAAAGCACAGCCTTTGAGATTCTTAATTCAGTGCTTACCTGTGCAAATTGACGTGGCGGCCTGTTTTGCATCGCAGAGAGAGAGAGAGAGAGAGAGAGAGAGAGAGAGAGAGAGAGAGAGAGAGAGAGAGAGAGAGAGAGAGAGAGAGAGAGGAGGAGAGAGGAAGGCGTGGATCATGGCTACGATTCAACGAGAGTCGCTGGACGCCCTTCCGTCTTTCTTCTTACAATTAGCGTCTTCTCACCTTTGTAAATATTATTACGTTCGGTGGAATGAACCACCCCCGCTTTCTAGGACTCGTTGAGCCTTAATTGTGCGCCGTTCCGAGCCAACGATTATGGGAAGAAGTTGAAAAGCGCGGATGATAATTTCATTGGATATTGGTTTTTCAACACTCTTCGCTCACGTCTTCCCGTGATACTTGTAGATTTAAATATTAGGATAATAAAGTTGATTGCCTTTAAGGCATTCTCAGTTTTCACCCTCCACTTATGACCTCATCTTCCTAAGTAATGTGATTGCATTTAAATTCATCACTCTCCTCCGAAAGCACGGCCACCGTCGCTCAAAGACCAGCACCGCGCTACCTAATTTCCAGTAATTATTCTTAACCACCGCGTGCAATCCCAAACGCAGCATTCTGCTGAATTATTTGCTGGCAATCGAGTGCCCCTCCCCTGGCAGCTAAGCCAACGAGTGTTTCGACGGGAGAGCAAGAGGAAAGCCACTAAAAAGCCGGATAAAGGGCAGATCGTGGCGAGGGGAGGTGGTCCGTCCCTGATCCGCGTTACCTTTACCTGGACACACGCTACGGAACCAGACTAGATACGTGGCTGCACGCCGGCACAGGGACGCACACGCGCGCAGCAGCGCGTGCACGCTCGTGCGGACCACGTGGCCAGACAATGGGACGATTCTAATTGGGCTTTTGGACGTGGCCGGGCCGATAACAAAAAAACATGACAAAAAAGGCGACGAAAGGGGCTTATCCAGAGAACAAGCCTGGCGCGGACGAGTCGGGGGATGAGCACGAGCAGGGCCTTTCTCTCTGGCAGCGCTGGCCCCGGATGGGGTTAACTCTCGATGTAACATAGGTACCAGAAGGGGGCTGAAAAACTGGCTCCACGGACCGTGATGAAACTTTAAAGAGACACCGAGCTGGATCAACAAGCTGTTACGTAATTACGATCGTTTTCATTAATCACTCGTTTCTGTAAAACAGGAGGTTACGGTTCCGTTGCGTCGCTAAGTAGACTGGGGGTAGTTTCTGCGCGCGATCGAGGGCATTATTCTGGAGAAAGTGAACGAAGGTAGTATTTTTCTTTTCTTCACCTGAGCCTGCACTTTAGCAAATACTATCTTTGAACACCGAACGCGAACAGAGAGAAATGGTAGACTGGTCGTTGGTTAGAACCGGAGGACTCCAAGAAGCTGAAGCGAAATCGCGACAGTAACGTGGAGGCGCGTTGGCGAAGGGCTGGCAAAGTTAACTTTCGAGAATTGCGAAAATTCCTCGTCCAGGAAAGTCAGCAAGGGTGGCTTTCGCGTGCGCAAGGACAGAAGGCTGTTTTCTAGGCAAAAAGAAAACAGTGATGATTTCTCTGAACGGGCTAGACTGCTCCAAGGGCGACTGGGGTAAAAGGGACCGATGGGAAGTGACGTTTCGGGGAGGATCGTGCGTGTCAGAGAAAAAAGAATGGCGGGCAGGCAGGAGGGGGTTGAAGGAAGCGATAATCCGTCGAAATTGACACCGGCGCTCCCGGTGAGATGCAGATTTGATCTATCTGTCACGTTTGTCTGGAATATTAATTCTCGTTCGCGGGCGAGCTTTTTTTACGACCCCTCCGTAAGCTCCTCTCCTTCTCGCCCTCGTTCCTTTTCTTTTTTCTCCCGCCCCCGCCCAGCCGCGTCTTCGTGGACCGCCCGAGGCGCATCGAGAATTGCTTGCGAATTGGTTGTATCTCAGGGTTTCGAGGTCCTGCAGCCCTTCCGCTCTCTTCTCCCCCCCCCCTCCCGCCGCCATTCCCTGCTCTTTCCCCCGCGGAAGGAAGTCAACGAGGACGACATAAAAGTGATACACGGACCGACCTGCGGAGCCAGTACGCGCGACGGTGCACGCGCTTCTTGCCTCTCGCTGTTTTTCTCTCGGATTTCGCGGGGATCGCGTTTTTTCCTTTCTTCCCCTTGGTGGCTCTTCTCTGCGTGTAGTATAAAGTACATTTGTGCCTTTCTTCCGAGGCCGCCACGCTTCGTGTCCACTTTTTTGCCTCGGAGTTTTATTGCGCTTGGAATAAGAATATAGATCGAGGGATTTTGGCTCGAGGTATTGAAAACTGGGAGTACCTCTGATATCTATTGCTGGATGATGTTTGAAAATGCCCACGGGACAATGTTCATCCCCATTTTTCACACCTCGCTCTGGATCTTATTACCCGCGTCTTCCTCCCGTCCTCGCTGACGCGCAGGCATTTTTGAAATGTTGTTTGCCACTTCATTTGTCTTCCTTCTCGTGAAAGAAATTCGACGAAGTGTCGCTGGCGATGGGAAGAAAGAAGCGAAGTTTTAATATAAGCGTGTCTGCGGCGTCTCGACGCGTGCTTTCCCTTTGTTTCTTCGTTCCAGCGGCAACGGAACTGGTTCTCGAACAAGCGACTTGTCAGGCGAAGTCGAAGAACGCGGCCGGCTGGAATAATGGGCGAGCAATTCGAAAAAGACCGCCAGACGAATCGATATTTTCGTCACGCTGGACGCTTTGGAAAGTTTTCGCGTTCCTAAACGAAACCGTTCTCGCCTCCTGCTTTACCTTTCCGCGCGTATTTACGAGGCGAGAGAGTTAATAGGCGTCTTGGCTCGTTCTTGACGCTTGCGGTTGAACGCAGCAAGGGACACGAAGGGTCTTCAAGGATAGTCTGACCAATAGCGTTGTAACTTCGCAGTGACCACAAGCAACGCGAGAACGCTCAAATGTACGTTCGTTTGTTTAAAAGAAACAGAGACTTGATGCATGGATGTTGGCGAGCGGCGGTTGTGTAACGTACAGGCTCGTTCAAAATGTGTGGTATCAAAGCGAATTTTGCATTCAACGAAAAGGAAATGACAGCAGAAGTCAGGAGGATAGGAATGGTTTTTGTGTGCAAACTGGGCCAAGTTATGCAGAAAGCTAAATTGAATTTTAGTTTGAAGATTTTAATTGTTAAAGAAAAGTAGCTGTATTTCTATTGGGGATTTTATTTCTTGTTATTGTTTGAGAATGTTTTTAATGGGTGCATTTAATAGTGAGGAGTATAATTAATATTACTTTTAATTTTCTGTAGTTTGTGTCTTATAACCCTTAACTGGTGACGTCCCACTTTGTGACATAAATGGTGACGTGGAGTGTCACAGACTCCTCTTTAATAATTTGACATTGTCAAGCTTAAATTTATTTTTAAGATATTAGTGGAGATATTCGTGACCTCATTGCATATTTGAAAATATACTTTTGCATGTTTTGTTCGCCACGATTCATCGCTGAAAGTTGTCTTCGTGACACGACATATTGTAAAACAAGGTCGAATGAAAGGAGGGGAAATATAGGAAAAATAATTCTGCAGAAGTCTTCCAGATTCCACGTCACCGGATAAGGGTTAAGCCTAAAATGGGTCTATGGCTTGGTAGTTTTAATAAATGCATAATTGGTAAGTTTTCAAAAATATTCTGTGATTCGTACTGTGTTTAACTAATTTTTTAACATTTTGAGTGTTGACATCTTTCTACATAACTTGGCCCCATTAATGGTCTATGATTGAAAAATGAAAGACAGCTGGTGTTGTAGAAAAGCGAGATTGTTAGGTGAATTTTTGGGTAGGCTTGTGTTTCGAATTGAGCTTGAATCAGTCACTCTTCCGAATCTGCATAATCTGGATGTCTCCCCTGATTAAAATCGCCCACAATCTAGCTACCTGGGTACGATCCCGCGCACGTTGTCCCTTTTAAGTGCAACCCTTGTACGTAGGACAAAGTGCATACGCCGCATACGTTGGCTAATCGATATTTTAATATTGTCACACGCCATTCTGGATTAAAGGCCTTTGTGTGTGTCGTGACGTCATAGACGGCAGATGTGCCCGAGCGAAAAGCGAAAAGATTTCGTCGGCGACCGTGCATCTACATTTCAAGCAATTTTTTAATCACAATTGCCAATAAACAATCACTAAATCCTAGTATAAATTGCTTTGTAACCACTACACTCTGGATAGAATTATCTCTTAATTATCATAAAAATCGGTTAAGGATGTATCGGACGTACAATATCAGACAAAAGTATATGAATTTTGAAATACTTGAATATTTACGTCTGACGCATAATAAATCTAGATGTAAGGAATTCGAAAGACAGTTGGAATCTTATTTTTAATCCTAGGAAGGTATTTTTCACTTTACAAATGCTTCCTCAAGCATTATTTGCTGAACTTATGGCAGTGAAAATTAACGATCAAACGAACTTACCTTGTGAAGTTCGATCGTGATTATACCAGCTGTCTCGTCCGAATAGATCAATAGGTAGGTAGTAACGCCAGTTGCACGATCCTATCACAGTATTTTTAAATTTGGTACACAAAACCAAATAGCGGCCCCAATGGGCCCCACTTCGTGGCAGGTGGCGCTGCGCTCTGCCTACCAAGCTGCGCTGCGCCGCCGCGGTTCTCCATTCATTTTTAAAGTTTCCAAGGAACGGACAGGAGAGGTTATGCAAGGCAAAGAAAAAGAAAAAATGGCCCCAGAAACCAGGGGCAAAGAAAAAGGGGAAGGGGGAAAAACATTCCAGCCCATTACACCATGTGATGGTCCTTACGCCTATGTAATATTTGGGGCTTATAATAGGGATGGGAGGGTCTGATCTATTCGGACGAGACAGCTGGTATAATCACGATCGAACTTCACAAGGTAAGTTCGTTTGATCGTTAATTATACTTCGCTGTCTCGTCCTCTAGATCAATAGGTAGTTGTTTAAAGCGTGTTTTTTGCCCTTACTTATCGTTTATTTCGTCACCTTTGCCATAACCGTTGCAGCAAAATTTGCTTCATCCGGTAACGGCCTGTTATAGAACTGAGCAAATACTCTCGACTTGTCCGACCACCCCGCCGCTTTATGTATTGCCTCTATGCTTAACCCTTTCCGCTGCGCCGCCGATGTCGCAGCGTGCCGCGTACTATGCGCCGAAAAAATATCGGTGTCCACACCGCTTGCCTTTAATACATCTTTGATCCATCTGCTAATGGACTGAGCGGTTGCTGCTTTATGCGGCCTTCTATACGTAACTAACAACCCGTCTTCGTCACCGCGTATGTGGCTCGTCCTTTTTTCGTAGTCTCGTAGTAGGGAGGCTACGCAAATCCTCGGTCTGTCACGCAGATACGGTAGAACTAGGTTTCGTTGTTTGTGTCTAGCGCTTGTGGTCTTCAAATGATCCGTCATGCGAATTCTTATTCCGGATTCCAGTGTTTTTATGTTACTTAGCCGTATTAGCGAAAAAGTCTGGACTCGTTGGCCGGTGGCCAAAGCAAGTAAGGTTACGAGTTTCTTTGTCTCCCATTCTAAGGTACGCATTTTATTGGTCCCATCTTCCTCCAAGTATTCAAGGACTTTCTCCGGATCCCATACGCTCTCATACTTCGCGGTCTGAGGCCTTACCCTGATCAGACCCTTAAAGAACCTCCTCATCCGCGGATCTTCACCGATCTCCCTTTGCGCGACAAGTGAGATTGCTGACCTGTAGGTGTTCAGGGTTCCGTACGTCTTCACCGTTTCTAATGAGTCTGCTAAGAACTCCAAGACGCTCTCCGTGGACGGGTCGTAGTAGGGGATTTTATTCCGTTGGCAGTACGTCCACCACAATCGCAAGGGTTTATTATACTGTTTCACGGTGGCCTCCGAGACTGACTGCAGCATCACTGGGATTGCTGCCTCTGGTACACCTTTTCTCCTGAATGCTTCGCAGATAATTTTCCTGCTACCAACGTAAGTGTCGCCGCTAGTGGGTGGTTCTCCCTGTAATCGTATTTTAACAAGTTATTATGCGGATTAAAATACATTGGTTCCATTATCGTCAGTTCTACGAACATCGGATACCAGGATTGAGTTGGCCAATATGGGACCACTACAACTCCTTCTGCTCTGTTGTCTCTTATCTTTTGTAAAGTTCTTAATACTAATGAAAAAGGTGGGAAAGCATAAAAGTAAAATTCGCTCCAGTCTACGGTGAACGCATCAACTCTGAAGGCATGGGGGTCTCTACGCCAAGATATAAACTTTTCGCACTTATTGTTAGCACTCGACGCGAATAGATCAATGTCAAAGCTTCCGAAGTTTTCCTCTATCATACCGAAAGCCCAATCCGCTATTTCCCATTCCGTCTCTTTTGGGAGTACTCTTGACTCTGCGTCCGCTATCGAGTTGTCGCTTGAGGCGATATAAGACGCGAAAATCCACAGATCACGCTCCTCGCACCACTGCCATATTTTTCTACTTAATTTATTTAACTTAGGGAACTGGATACTCCCTCCTCGATTTATATAAGATATGGCAGTCGTGTTATCGATTCTCAAGAGAATCTCACAACGCCTGAGGTCTGTGCAATAACATCTCAGCGCGTAAAAAGCAGCCGTAAGCTCTAGATAATTAATTGAATCGCTCTTTTCATCCTCGGTCCACCATCCATGGGTTTTCTTTTTCCCGCATACGGCCCCCCAACCTGATAAGGACGCATCAGAAAACAATTCAACTATGTATTTTCCCTGCCGTATCGGGTTTCTTCCAACCCTTATTTTACTCAACCACCAATCGAAGTCCGGACGTAGCCGCGGGGATACAGTCATAACCTTGTCATAATCTCCGTCGTTCTCGCGTAGTGCTAGGAACTTTTCCCTTTCGAGCGCCTTCACATATAGCGATGCGTACTTGATGCCCGGGCAAGCCGATACTAGTAACCCTACTAAATGCGCCATTTCTCTAATTCTGCACTTCGATTGATTTGTGAATTTTCTTACTATTGCTTCAATTTTTTGTCTCTTGTCGTCAGGCAGAGCAACGCACAATTTTTCTGAATTGAACAGGAACCCTAAGAATTTACACTCCGTTGCCGGTGTTAATTGACATTTTTCTATGTTTAGAACAAAACCTAGTGACTCGAGTAATTGTCTTGTTGTGTTTAAGTTGGTTTCACACTCGTTAGAAGTTCTACCTAATAGCAGAATGTCGTCTAGATAGAACGTAGATTTGAAACCTCTCGACCGTAGGTTTTCTGCTACCGGTTTTAACAGCTTGGTAAACAAGAAAGGGGCTGTACATAACCCAAAAGGTAAACAATTAAACTGGTACAATTCCCCCTTAAATAGAAATCTCAGATATTTTCTATCGTTGGTGTCAATCGGAATAAGGAAATATGCATCCTTCAAATCGATTGACGCCATATAGCAATTTTTAGTCATTAGTCTGATAACCGTTGACCTGTCTTCCATTTTAAAGTGAGGTGGCTCTATGAACTTATTTAAATTTTTCAAATTCAGGATTAATCTTTTACTGCCATTCGCTTTTTCTGTAAGGAAATGGGGTGATATGAATTCTCCTTCACACTGATCACATTTAGAGACTGCTCCCTTTCTCGTCATTTCACTAATTACACCCTCGTAATCTGTCAGCTCTGATTGAGAGTAAGCAGATTCTTTGGGTACCTTACGTTGGCAGACCTTCCCTTCAAACGGTAGTTTGTATCCTCTGACACCTTGCAGGATATTCCTGTCCGACGTAATCGATTCCCATTCTTTTAAGAAATATTGCAGTCTACCAGCTAATTTACTTACATCTACCTCCGGCGTGTCCCCGTCTTCCATGACTGGCTTCGCTGTCCCCCCTGTCGCACCGATCTGGATGCCCTTACAGGGGGGGCTCTGGAGTTTAAATGACTGTTGGTACTCCTTGATGATTGGCCGTAATTCTTTTTTGTCGCAGTGGGTGGGGCGAGCTGTTTCCGACCACTCGCTTGCTTCTGGATCTCCTTCGAAGATTTTTCCATGGCCTTAGCCGCCTTTACCTTCTCTGAGAAGTCTTCACCAAACAGTAGTGCACTTACTGGGCTCCCATCTGCAATGGTTTTTACCACAGAACTTAACCCTGGTGTTATGAAGGCCCTCCTCGTTACGGATTTTCTATAATGCAAATCCGTCAGGATCCTTCCCGCATCGCTGAGCGCCGTGATGAGCCTTTTTTCATCTAATTTTTCTGACTTCTCGCCTCTTAGAAGTTCCGTTAGGGACCCCCCAACCGCACTAATCGCTTTGCCAAGTTGGTCTTGTTCCATCCTCTGGTATTCGTCTTTTTTTAGAGCAACGCTTGACATTGCTGATTTCACCTCTGGGTTCAGCATCGGAGCTTTTAACGTTGGGCAGTTTGATGCCGGCGAATACTTTTTTAAGAGTTCCAGCTTTGACTCCTTTGCCATACCCGATTTCAATAGTTTCGCCCACCTCTCTGCAATCGTAGGGTGAAACTCCGGTCCCACGGCCGAGTCCTCTATTAGGTCGTCTCCCAATAGTTCCAAGGTTTCCGCAGAGAGGGCTTCTTCTGCCTCTACGTCTGTTCCCTTCTGAGACGCGGGGTCTTGTTTCCTAACCTCAATCGACGGACTGCGGGAGTGGCGTGGGGTCCTAGGTCCCCCGTTGTCGTACGGCGATTCCAGACGCCGACTTTGGCTTGTCGTGTCTCTCGGACGACGCTCATCGCCATCTTTGTCGCGTTGTGGTACTCGTTGCACATGGCTTGACGTGCCTCTCGAGCGACGCTCGGCACCATCTGTTGCACCTTCGGAATGCGAAGACTGACTTCGACATGACGCACCTCGCGGGCTACGCTCTCTATCGCCTTGGTCAGACTCGCTATCGTACCTTTTGCTATAGCGGCTTCGTCGACGCCTTCTCGGTGACTCTCCATGCGCCGAGGTCTCCGAATGTCGAGGCCCGCTCCGTGATCTCGATGATGATCGATCATATCTACTAATCTTCCTCTCGAGTTGCCTTAGTTTTTCCCATAACCGGTCTTTCTTAGCTCCTCGAGATCGACTTCTTTCCTCGTCACTCATTTCTAGGTTAACTACACGTGTGATGCAGATCGCACAGCAAAACGTAATGGAGAACCGCGGCGGCGCAGCGCAGCTTGGTAGGCAGAGCGCAGCGCCACCTGCCACGAAGTGGGGCCCATTGGGGCCGCTATTTGGTTTTGTGTACCAAATTTAAAAATACTGTGATAGGATCGTGCAACTGGCGTTACTACCTACCTATTGATCTAGAGGACGAGACAGCGAAGTATAATGCCCAAAATACACCATTTTCTCAAGTTATAATTTATTACTTTAAAACGGTGTAGTGAAAACAATTGAAACTCGGCAGATATTTTCATCTACCCATATACTGCATGTACAAAAAAATTTAAAACATTGGCACTATTTCTTCAACATTTTTTCAGATGGTTTATCCGTCAAGATCGTCTCTTTCCATAAGAGTACGTGTAAAATCAGTGAAAATTAAAATCGTTATAACTCAGTAACCGTTTAGTGAATTCGTTTAAAATTTTTGGAGCACATCAGGAAGATTAAAAAGAACAATCTCACAAATTTTCATCAACTTGGCATTATTTTGAAAAAAGGTCCAATACATCCTTAAACATTCATGGCTATTAAAATAAAATAAATTCGAAGCTTTAGAGTCCACCGACAGAGTTTGAAGCATCAAGTATGAAATAGAAAAGCAGTTTTAGGGTTCACTTATTTTTAAGCCACAGAAGGATACTTTTATCGTGTCTTATTTTTGATACTTGGAAAGCTGTCCGGCTGAATTTAGTATTCTGCTGTTGGAAGTATTGTACGAAGTGCAATGAGGTGGGTACAATAACGTGTCCGCGGAATATTCATCCATCTAGAAGTCTGCACACGGAAAATTATTTTGCGAAATCTGTCCCCCCCCCCCGATGAGGGTAGCTGGGTTTCGAGTGAAGTCTTCCGTGAAAGGGTTGACAGGAAGTATTCGTAGGATGACCATGGCTCGGGCTCGTCGTTAAACAATGGCATTCCGAACGATTTGCCCGTAAACGTTGCGTGGGCCAATTTGTCGGGCAATTTCTGGGGAAAATCGTTCGGTCACTATCGCGAGCGCCGTAGGACCAGGATTCGTGTGCAGCCATATTGTTCATTTGATCCCACGATACCCTCGAAGAATTCAACTTCGAACGAGGCAGAACGTACAATATATAAGTCTGTGCAAAGTGATACGTCTTTTTAAAAAGAAACTTTAATTCGTGGTAGAATGGTTATTTTTAATTATTAATGGGAAGCTTCACTCAACTTCTTTAAGAGAATTTTAAGATTCATCGCTGAAGTCTATGATTTTTAATGCGCTTTTGTGGCAACCTGATAAATTGTTTAATAGTATTAAGCTTCCTGCACTCAGGGGATTCGCGTAAGTCTCAGTGTCAGTTATTTACTTAATTCTATCTTCATTCGTGTGCTTCGACAATTACGCTACTGCTCGAAAGTATTTGATCGATTGTTATAGGTACAATTTATTGCTAAAAGAGAAAGTAGAACTTTTTTCCATATATGATTGTCCCATTTAGATATTCCTTAGCTCATAGCAATCGTTCAAACGTTTTCTTGGCAAAAGAACACGTGGCAATAATATGGCCAGTTTAAAATGTGACATTATCAATGTTCAAATATATTTAAACAATTTGGAAGCAATAAATTGAATAGGGGAGAGTCATACAGTACCGGGCAGCATACAGTACCGGCCAAAGCTAGATCTCGCTTTTAATGTTAGTTAACTGTACTATTGATGGAGAAATAAGTAAATACTGGAGTCCGTAGCAACATATTCCGGTGACGTTCTTTTTCTTTCAGTATTACCAGAGTTCTAAGCATTCATCGTTTACGCTAGTGTTTCGGACGACAAAAGTTATTTTTGTTCGCTGCGAATTACAACTTTTTTAATCCAGGGAATTATTAATCTATATGATAAAATTCAATAAAAACAATTTATCTTCTTTTATTAAGCACAATTTGTACTGCAAATTACTTTTTTGAAATTTGATTTTTACCAACAACAGCCCAAGTTATAGTACAAAAAACTTAGAGTGGCCGGTACTGGATGACAATTTTGCGTTGGCTGCGAATTACAACTTTTTTATTCCTGCGAATTATTAATCTTTACGTTAAAATTTGTGAAAAACGATTCGTCTCCTCTTATTAAGCACTATTTGCAGTACAAATTACTTCTTTGAAACTTGATTTTTACCAACAGTAGCCCAAGTTACAGTACAAAAACTGAAAACGGCCGGTACTGTATGACTCTCCCCTATAAGATACTAGAATCTGAACAGTTGAATCACGTAAAAAACAATAATAATAGCCTTATCTCTAGATTTCAGTGCCAAAGTTACAGATACAAAGAAAACCGAAGAAAAAATTTGATAAGGATAAGAAATAATCAACTGAAGAGTCCTTTAGAAAATACTATAAGGGCCAAAAATCAAATTCTATATTATAGGTAGGGGAAAGGTGGGATAGTTGATCACAGTTTTGCTATTTTATTAAAATATTAATAATGGTTTGCTTTGTTTCTATTTAATTACTTAAATTGGGATTCCTAGAGTATTTTCAATATACTTGTACAAATTTGAGAGGTAAAAACTAATTTTAATGACTGAATTTAAACATTTTCCGGCAGTGACGTTATGCACAAATATCTCCCACTAAAGGGGAGACTTGATCAAAAGGTAAGGGAGACTTGATCAGTGAACTTTAAGAGTAAATAACACATTAATTTTCTAAAAAATATTTATTATCTTAGTCAACAACATGAAATAAAGGGAATATCATAAATGGAACGTAAACTATAACTAACTTGAAAGAATTACTTAAAAAATAAAACCGAAGAATGACATAAAACTCTATTGTTAGATATCATTTAATTCAGATGATGATGAAAAGATTTTCTGTCTCACTTTCCTTGTCGTATTTTTCTGTTTCATTATCCGTTCCATGGCTTTTTCTGGGTTTTTTTCAAGTATTACACCTCACATACTGATCAAGTATCCCTCAATGCACTCGATTTGAAAAAGGTGAAAAACTAAATTTACCTTAAATATTTAAATCAATCAATAAATAGCATTAATAGACTAGAAGTGACTGTTTTTACTTAATATATTTTAAATCGATGAAAATACAATATTCGGTCGAAAAGGTGGAAGATCAAGGTGACCGAAATATTTACTTTTTGGCTGCAAATAAGATCGAATCTACTAACTACATTATTCTATGCTCCCGAAAGAAAACTGCAACATGAAGTGTTGCGATAATGCAAACATTACCACGATAACGTGACAGCAGGCACAAATTGCTAATATAATAATTAAACAACTGACGTGATCATGTATCCCCGATGATCAACTATCCCACCTTTCCCCTATAGTAATACGATTGGCAAGTAGACCATTTTCCAATAATTTTCTTTTTAATTTTGGCGCTCACAATGTTTTCTACAAGGACTCGTCCGCTGTGTTATGTTCTTTTCTATTTTCCCCTTCAGCAAACGTACACGGAGCAAGTGATCAAATATTTTTCAACAGTAGGGTACATTCTTTTCCTCCATTTTCATTAAAGCCTGCAATCCGTTGCATCAACTTTCAATTCGCACTTATCGATGCCCCCGCGTTCATTCTTCACGTCTTACTTTTTACTCAAAGAATTTAATTCCGCAGAATCATGATCGATGCATCCCTCTATCGCGCGGCTCCCGCAGGGAGACACCATTTCCCATAGAAGATGGCGAAAATCTAAAGAAATAATCCTAACGGATGGCCACCCGCGACGTTTGCATATGAAAAGCGTTCAGCTGTGAATCGATACACCTTTATTATGCCGGAGCACTTGCTTATCTCGAGCGCTCCCGGTCCCCTCTTCACGACTCGGGGGAAACTGGGCAATATTTTCGACTTCCGGGCAAGAAAGGAAGCCGGGCGAGCTGGGGCGCCAGAGGGCTGGCCGAGGCGTGAAACAATATGCCAAATTTTCACGGCCTCCCACACGATGGACCCTCATTTGCGGCGTGAGTCGTCCCTTTCTTCGCTTTCTAATTTTCTCCTCGAGTCAGTGTTAAAAGACCGACTCCTGCTTCGCACTCGAAAGGGATCGAATCGATGACTGCGTGGAAATTGCATAGCATCTTCCCCTAGCAGCTTCCTGTTCCTCCAACATACGTTCGTCCTTTGTTTCGCCGCCTCTTTTTAGACTCTTTGAAAAGTTTGATGGATCGGAGACTGTTCGCTGGTTTCTCGAGCGCTTCGGAATACTAATTCCTTATAGAAACTTGCGTGGTACCTTGATTACACTCTTGAAAGGTTTATTCAAACTTAATTAGTAATCTTCAGTCATCTAAGCTCTTCTAGATCTAGAGTATCATGAATTTTAAAGATAACAGATTTGGAAACTATGAAAACCACAATTTCTAAGTGTAGAATAAAAAATTCCTCGCGTTTCTCTTTCAAAAACCCCTAAATTGTGCGTTCATAAGGAAAAACATTAATGTATTCAGCTACGATTATTTAGGGCTGCCATTAATTATTAAAATTGGAAAAGTCTAAGATCAAGTTGTTTGCAAATAACTACCACCCTTCTGTCACTATGCTGGCCATCATTCTGCGCGACCACTTTTTACACCGACCTGTCGGTTCTTTAAGGCAACGAGGTTATCCAGCAAGGATCGTGGCACCTCCCTCTTTCATTCCGCGAGCGTTTCTTACCGCAACGCGTAAACGCCAAGCGTAATCGTGGTGAAAGGTCAGCGAGGCGGGGTAGAAAAATCATTCGCCCACCGTCAGCCTCGTTATTCTACTTAGCACCTTGTTACAACCGGCGATATGTGTTCCATTGTGTATTGTCGAGCACTATCCTATCACTTCTGAGGCTGACGTCTCCGAGTTGTTTCTAATTTAATTTAGGATTCATTGTTTACGGGTCCCATTGTCGCTGACGCCCGAGGGAAGCTGATTCATTTATTGGACATCGGTTGCATTCGCTTCTGCACGCGCTAACTGTCTCCCCGTCGTTGTTCCCGCGAATTTTCAGCAGATTCCTCCGCCCATTACGAAGTGCTCGATGACGCTCCGAGCGCGGAGGGAATTCGGGGGACGGGAGAACGATCGACGGAAACATTCCGTTAAGTACAACAAACGACTTCATCTCGATGCTGAGGCGAAGCGTTGAAGGAACTCGAGTAAAATGTAAACCCCGATTTAGCAGAGGTTCAGCTTTAAGACGCTCCTCGAGACTTTCTTCACGACAAAGATCCCTCCCCCTTATCTCGAACAGCCATTTAATTAGGGCCGCTTTATTTTTCCGAGGGCCTTTGTCTTCGGTCAACTTCCCTCCCCGTTTCTAAATACATTGCGAAAAGGGCACAATATGGGAAACGATCTCTAACTTTTTAATCTCTTACCAACTTTAACGTCGCTTTATATTTCATTCGACTAAAAGACTCTTTAAACAACGTCGATTGAATTCCTGTATTATATCCGGGCAGAAAGATTAGTCTACTCGTAATTACAACGATTTCGAAGTCGTTAATCCTTGATAAAAGAAAAACTTGAGAAATGAGACTCCCGGCGTGTCTTATTCCGCATAATTACAAGAAATCACCGTCTGCCACGAATTACCGAGCACTTAACCAACCGCTGAAATACTAGATCCAAATGATCGGGGATCAAAATATCCTCCAAAGGAATCGCGCCGCCACGTGACACAGCTATAAATCATACATTCCGTCACTTCCCCCTGCGCCGCAAATGGTTATACCTCCGTGACCGCGAACGATGCGACATGTGAAAAAGGGAGGATCGCCGAAGTGTAGCTCGACTCGGCTAGCGTCTTCCAGGAGCGTAAATTTTTGTCACGATCGTCCCCAACGTCCGGAATTACGGGCTCCGCGAATATGCTCTCTAGGTTAGGTCCGACGGCGTTTCCAAGCCGCGAAGTAAGGGTGGTTGTTGCGGAGGCAGATGCCCAACGCCTGTTGTCCTTTCCTCCAGGCTCTTGCACTCCGCTCGCCTCGGAGGGTGGCCTCGAATTAATAAAATCCCACGATCACCCCTCGAACGCGCGGTGGAGTGGCGTCTCTGGTACGCGGGGCGTGAAAAATGGCCGAAAATCTGATATTCCGGATTAAAAACATTGAAATTCAAAACCCGTCCCTCCCGCGCGTCGCCCAACCCCCGGATTCCCTATCGCGGCGTCGTAAAGAGTGAGGGTCGAGAAGTCGTTAAGGGTCAGTTTCCAGCCGCGCTGCGGCAAGCGATCTCCCCCATCGTCTCGCCCCCTTGGCGCGCATCAGCCATCGACCATCCTTCTCGGGGATATTATTTTTAAGCCCCTCGCGACTCGCCGTGCAGGCTGAGGCCGCAATTTGACACAGCCGCGCCGTTTGAATTCCGAATTCAATCGGCGGACCCGATTTCTATCCCGATTCCGCGAAATTAAGGGTGTCTCGGAAAATTGATAGTGGGGCGCCGCTGGCTACGTGTGCCCGTCCCCATCCCAGCGCGCGTGCTCCTTGTATCCTTCCAGACGATTTTCGATCGCGTTACCGTATATGTATCTGTCATCGAGGGTGGCGGCAGTGCGACAGACTGTTCGACACTGCCGTAAGTGATGGCGCGGAGAAACGGAGATCCCTCTGACCACGACACCGTCGGTTCCTCTGTTTCAGAACCCAGATGGCTGCAGTGCTCGCAGTGCTCCAGAAGACTGTCCTCCGCGTGGGAGCTGCTGCAGCACATCCAGAGCGTGCACGGCGCCAGGCTGTACACCTCCCCGTCGTCGTCGACCAACTCCTCGTCGAACACGCCTGCACCGAGCCCGCCGACGCCCACCCCGACTCACGCCCACCACCTGAGCCCGCCGAATCACCTGAACCTCAGCGGCAAGTCCACCGGGAGCTCCTCGGTGACGAACTCCTCTGGCGGCACGAACTCGAGCGGCAGCAGCGGCGGCCGACAGCAGCTGCAGTCGTCAGCCTCCCTCGTCGGCGACCCGCTTCACAGTTTCCTCAGGCTACCGCAGCACCTGGAACGAAGCTTCGCGCCGATGTTCAGGCCCGACTTCCTGGCCCTGAATCCGCTAGCCGGGTACAGAGGGCTGCAGGACCTGCAGACCGCTACCAGGAACCTGCAGAATCTGGGGGACCCTTTGCGGGGCATGGACGGCTTGAACCTCGGTGATCCGCTGGTTCGCAGCTCGTTGGACTCCCTGAACAACGCCCGCAACCTAGCGAATCTGGCCGAGTTGTCGCATGGCCGTGGCCTGGCGGGGCAACCGCATCCACCACCACTTGAGGCCAACCTGGATTTTTACTCGGCGCGCCTAAGGAGCCTCGCTAATCCGTCCTTAGGCGCGGCTCCATCCAGTAACGGTAACACTACAACGAGCTCCAACCCCCCGGCCCCGGTACCGCCTGTACCAGTGCCAAGCACCGTCCAGCAGCAGCAGCAGCAGCAACAGCAACAGCAACAGCAGCAGCCCGTGCAGAATCACAGCCAACCCGTAGAGCCTCCCAGCCCGGCGCCCAACAACGCCACCATCCTGACGCACGGCAACCATCAGAAAGAGAACTCGCCGCCGTGCTACAATCAGAGTCCAGTCGGGCACAACAACAACAACTCGACCGACAGCGAGAAGACCTGCCCGCCAGTCGCCTCCACGCCGATCATCGCTGATTCTGCGTCGGAGACCATCTACACGTGCGAAGTGTGCGACAAAAAGTTTCGGTTCCAGTCGAACCTCATCGTGCACCGACGGAGCCATCGAGACAAGGAGAGGCAGTACCCGCAAGGCCCGCAGGACCACCAGACGACGCCCACCAGGTGCGAGGTCTGCGAGGTGGAGGTGGCCAGTTTCACGGAGCTGAGGAAGCACATGAGGAAAGAGCACCATGTGAACCTCAACGCCGCTAGCCCTCAGGGTAGCGTGGAGACCGTTCCCGATGACGGTTCCAGCTGCGACGAGAATATGGACCTCGACGAGGCGGACGAGAACGAGCAGAAGACGGAGCGAGAGGATACCGAGGAGAACACGCCCGAGGATCTGAGCACCACCCAAGGTCAGAGCGGGGAGGAAAGCGGCGGCAGAGTCGACCAGAAGCCGGCCAGCCTGGTCGGCGATCTGATGGAGAAGTTCGGGTTGAGCAACATAGCGCAGTACTCGGAGGCGTACAGGCAGGCGCTGCAGGAGAACCATCGCGGCGGATTCATCAAGACGGAATCCCCTTCGAACCTAACCAACTCTCTGAATAACAACAAAGAGAAAGACAGCGCTCTGTCGCCCACGAACTTCAATTCCTCGACCACACCCAACATATTCTCCGGTCAGGGTTTTCCCAGGTCCTCGGGGCCGGACTTCGGCGGCCTGTGGCTACCCAGCCCCCATTACCTGGAAAACAACGAGTTCCGGAAGGTGACCAAGGCCACCACGTCGAGCCTTGCCCTCCAGGGCCTGCCCAGCCCGATGCTGAAAAAGGAGCGCAGCGGTAGGAACGACACGTGCGAGTACTGCGGCAAGGTGTTCAAGAACTGCTCGAACCTGACGGTGCACAGGCGGTCCCACACCGGCGAGAAGCCGTACAAGTGCGAGCTGTGCTCGTACGCGTGCGCCCAGAGCTCCAAGCTCACCAGGCACATGAAGACGCACGGCAGACACGGCAAAGACACGTACAAGTGCCGTTTCTGCGAGATGCCATTCTCGGTGCCCAGCACCCTCGAGAAGCACATGAGGAAGTGCGTGGTGGTGGTGCAGCAGGGCCCCAAGTTGGGCATGCCGTACCCGGGCAGCCAGGACGAGGACTCGTCGTTGAGTACCAAGGACACTTGATCTTGGAACGGGAGCCTACCGCCGATCCCGCCACTATGGCCGCACAGGCCACCCTACCCGGTGTACTGAAGAGGGGATCCCCTTCCTCGGGAGAGACGCTGATAACGGTGTAGAAGACTGACGCGTCCTGAGCGAGTAGGTGTCCAGAAACGGTGTAGACCTTTGAGGATGCACGGCCGTCGGCGCACGTACGGCCATGATCGTGGCGACGGTGCGTGCAGGGAAGGATCACCTTGGCAAACGTCCAAGGTCGCCCCTCGGGATTAGGAGGGGTAGGTGCAACCTATCGGAGGACCTGGAAACGGTCCCAACGAGTAGTGCATTGAATACGGGGGAAACGAGAGCGGGGCCCTTGACGGTGGGGCCGAACGGAAGCCCGGGTGGGGCTCCCCTCGACGACGAAGACTGGACCGAAACAGCCGTGATTCGGAGAGTACGGAGATGAAAGTCGACGGAGAGAAGAGTGTACACTCAATAAGGTGTACACTGCGTTTTAATCCGACTAGAAGACGAGAACGAATGGTTACCACTTTGCGAGTCTCAGCACAGCTATTTAAAATATATCCCTTATAAATAGTTATAAATAAAGACACTATAAATATAAATATACATATATATATATACATATAAAGAATATAAATATATATATATATAAATATAGATATGAAATCTAAATGCAAATTATACAGAATATAAATATTATACATAAGATAATGAAGATAGTGACTTTATTATCGCATTTGAAGATTATTTATTTAACGACGGATATATATTACACATACTGTATAACGTAATATATATGTATACATGTATGTGAAGCGTGTTTGTGTATATATGTGTACATTACGTTATATACTATGGAGACCTGCAAACCACTCTGTATGTATTAGGGACTAAATGAAAACGGGAGACGGAGAAACGACGTGGAAATGGGGGAAAAAATCTTTTTGTACATTACACCAACGTCGCTCTGAGGAACGCGTCGATCGATGTCGGCGAGCTCTTCTCCTTTCTTCTTCCTTCAATTTTTCTTTTCTCTCTCCTTTCCTCATTTTTTCTTCCTTAAACAAGCCTTCCTTCCACGCGGAAAGGAACAACAGCGACTTGGGGCGATCCTCTGTGTACATAATTGCGAAGAACCATCGGTATTCGGGAGCTCTGTTTTACGTATCGCGGCGCTTTGGATACCGTGTGTACTTGATGTACGTTAAAAACGCGTAAAGTGAAACTCGAAACACGCGCCTGCGTTCTAGACTTTAAGCACTAGCTCGATCCTATGTAAAATGTATCATAGTACTTTTATTGACTTTATTATCCGCCTATTATTATTACCATCTCTATTATTGCTTATTAATATTATTATTATTATCATTGTCCCTATTACTATTGCTATTGACTTTATCATTATTATTATTATTATTATTATTATTCATTGGCACAATTATTAACGCTGTTGCAGCGTCTGTAAGCGCCGTCTTCATTATTTTATTCCGATATTAAATTATTGTCTAAAGATGTTTTAAATGGTTAAGAAAATGCCAAAGTTGTTTAGGTTTATCGGCGCTGAAGATCGTCGTCGCGAGGTGTCCGTCGATTTTTTACCACGATTCTCCCGTTGTTTTTACGCCGGAAGAGGACCCGTTCCGTGTAACGTTAAACGAGATACCAGTGGCAGGCAATGCGGGACGAGATAGGATTTTGATCGGTCAACGAATCGCTGGAGAATCATCGATGGCCACGTCGCAGTCACGTCGACGTTATTATTATAGCGCGTTTGTTCGTTGGTTATATTTATTGTCGCGGCGGGATCGCGAGCGGCTTTCGCCGGATCGAGAGAAATCGTTGATCCTGCGAAAATCGTCGCGCCCGGGCACGAGGCGCGTCCGCCGACGGTTGGTTAATGATATATATTTCTTTTTTCCCTGTTCTTTCGTTCTAGCCCAAGACTGAGGTGTACTAGCGGGGGCGACGCGGAATCCACCGTCGCCGAATCGACGTTTCTTTACTTCCCCCACCCCTTCCCCTTTTCATTTGCCTTCCATTTAACGTAGTTTCCGTTTTCTTTTTCCTTCCCTATCGTTTTTTTTTTGTTTCCTAAACGCCTCGTTGTAAACGTTTTCGAAGGGGACTGTTCCTAAATAAAAAAAAATGATCTAGGCAATAAGGTAATTACTTGGGAGTACCGAGCGGATAGATGGATGCGTGTGTTCCTCGATTTTCGCGTACGTGAGTGTCGTTGAAGCTGTGACGTGTGTGGGGGTATGCGTGAGCGAGAAGATTTTACCGTTTTTCCAATTTATGTTCGATCCCTTTGAGAGAGAGACTAGGAGCGTGCGTACCCCGGTGCGAGTGAGGTAATTAATAAAGAAACGAAAAAAAGGAAACTCATATCAACATAGTTGTCTCGGTGTTAGACGTGTACGGCCCTAGATAAAAATCTCGTTATCTAGTTAATGAAAGGAAAAAGTTTGTTAGATTTGATTCTGAAATACGTACATGCCAGGCTCCGTTTATACGATATATTGTAAATATATGGCACTGCCCGTAGCGAAAAAAAAAAAGAAGAAGATGAGAAACAAAGAGACGACAAACAGGGAGGTGGAGAACCGGGGCGGAGAATAAGGCAGACGAATGTCGTCACTATTCGAACGAGAAATAAATAAATCATCATACTATTAATTGCATCCGTTTCTTTTTCATTCGCCAATGAACGCGGCGTAACGGCGCCATGGAAAATGGGAAACGAGCGCGTGATTATCGGGTCGAGGCCCGTTTTGCTCCACGCCAGCGAACGATTGGCAATCATGGAGGTTTCATCAATTTCGAAAGCATTCGTGAAAGCAAAGCGAGCCTCCCTCGTAGTGGAAACCGCCACGAAACGCGCGCTTTGGTTCCAATAGTTTCCCTCGTCTTTCTTATTCAAATTCATCCTACATAGGACCAAGTTCCCTGCCTCGCGAAGCGAAGATGAAAAAAAAAAAAGAATCTCAATCACACACGCAAATCTCGCGGCTGGCGATCGGGCTGACGGGACACGGCGGGGGCGATGAGTAAGGGTGAAAAGAGGGATGAACGGGATCCTCCGCGGATTTCAACGACCGGCGAAAAAGAAAAGAAGTGAACGGGAGCGGCTCGATCGTTCTCCAAAAGTTCGTCTCGACGTGTCCTTCCAGTCGATTTCTAACGTTTCTACACAGGGTAAATCACGTAAAATGGTAACAGAAGATAATCCCAGATGGCAAAGAAAAAAAAGAGAGAGAGAATGTCAGAAGTATAGCGAATTGAAGTATCTAGACAGTTAAATAAATAAAGCTAAAAAAGAGAAGAGTATTTCCTATAATATAGTAAGCGACGGGGATGGAGCCACGATTGATGAGCGAGAGGGGCGCAAGGAGGGTGGTTCGAGAAGGGGCGAGGCGAGGGGTATCGGTAGCAGGGAAATTGGATTTTTAGCGAAAAATCTTCTGATCCAGGGTAAATGATCCGAGGCTCGGTTTCTAGGGACAAGTATGCCTGGGTTTTTCACCTGGCGTTTGGATGCACTTTTAAACCGAGGATCGACATTAAGGCAATACGAAAAAAAAAAATGACGGCGTCTTCGGGTAAAGTCTGGCCAAAGATCGCGCGACAGCCTTTGACCAACTTTCCCATGGGGAAGTCCCTAATTATAAACATAGCGGATACGGTGTATGTCTTGTGCGATTCAAATAAACCACATTGTTTTTAAATAACTCGTTGGTGTGTTTCTGTCACGGTTTGCTGAAATCGTTGTCCTTCCCCATTTCCTTACAATTGTTCCTATAATTTAATTGATTGATAGTCTTCCGGGGGTAGTGGAACTAATACCTTCGAGCATAACGGTTTATCTGCGCTAATTGATTGATTAGTCGAAGAACTACAGAGAGGACTCATTTTATGCCGCCTTTCAATACACCTTCGCTGACTATAGAAAGCTCGTTGCGTAATTTGTTTAACTCGTTTCGAGGCATTACTATTGGACGCTTATTACGGTTATTGCATAATGCGTTTCGCAACGTAGCTCGCGTGCACGAAGCTCGCGAGCGCGCTCTCTCATAACGAAATCCTGCTGCATTGGCTATCGTTCGTGTAACTTAATCATTAATCGAGATTCTTTAAATTGAGTCTTAAGTTGTTACTATTAAAGTTGTTTCGCGTTTCGTAGTAATTTGTGCCACCACTGTGTGAGCTGTATAGTCATTTGAAATGCATCACGCCATCTTGCGATGAGAGGTCGCATTACGAGGGGGAACTCAGGTAAGACTCGTCAGCTTCGAGGTGCTTCAATGCACGTCCAGTTGCAGTTGCAAGGGGGCCCTCGTCGGTTTTCGCGATGCGCTGGTCTTGCTACGTTTTAGGAAGCATAGTGTAGAGTTGTAATATTTGCTTTTTATGAAACAATATTGCCTGCTGGACTTGTAATGCTCAAAATTAAATAACTCAAAAGTGTCCATAAGCACAATTTCGTGCAGCAATTTAGCAGCTTTATAAAATGAAGCCTGATAATTCTACTTGGTGCAATCTTAACTAGCAGGTATCTACTATGATGACAGAGAGTGCGGGTAGCGAAAGAAAAACAGAGACATCAAATTAGTGAGGAGAATATCTATGAAAGAAGACTCGAAGTGTGGATGAAGAAGAAGAACGCAGATATTCACATATTCTCTCGTTTCCCATCTTTCCTAAATCATCTCAAATCACAAAAATGTTCCATAGCAAGAAGATTGTTTGAAGTTAAAAAACCTTCACCTGTTAATCCAAAAACATCTTCAACACGTAGGTACACAAGTTAACCACCAGTCAGGCTCCAGCATTTTTCGCCCTGGGCGAACTTGCCAAATTGCGCGCTTTATTTATGATACATTTATTTGAGCTTCTTGACGACGTTACTCTAAATTTTTATTTGTAGCTTAAAATATGTATAGTACAACTAATATTACATTTAAAACTTTATTTTAAAAACTACCAACAATGAAAAGACAATTTTGCGCCCCTTGTCAATTTTACGTCCTTGGCAGATGACTAATTTTGCCACCAGTGCACTAAACTGCCTTTTCAAAAATTTATATATTTAAAATGATCAGGTAAGAGCCACTTTGTGACAGAAAGAAGTGAAAAAGACAGAGCAAAGAAACAAGCGTCGCCACTAGAATAAAAACAGAAAGTAACAGATGACCCTTTCCTATCTCCCCATTGGCATTTTAAACAAACTTCCACATTTCATCCTTCTCAAACCAACACCACCAGCGCCAACCTACAGTGCTGGAAATATTTATTGTACCACTCAAACATTTTGCGTGTATTCACTTGCACCTCATTTAATATCAATATCCGCAAAGTACCGTAAACTGGGGGAACATTGGCAAGTTTTTGGAACATTTTGCAATCCCTGCTTCCCTTCCCTACTAATATATAAAAATGAAATGTTGCCTGTTTGTTTGTCCTTCTTTCACGCCCAAAAGGCTGATCGAATTTCAATGAAATTTTGAATATACATTACATACGTTGTAGATTAGATTATAGGCTATATATTTTCTTTTAGGTATTTTTATTTTGGAAACATCATAAATAATTCCCGGGTGAAACCGGGTAACGGGTCAGCAAATATAATATAAAAATACCATTTTCACATTTGCTTTAAGTAGGTATCCTATCATAACAATGCATCTTTAGTGAATGTACTACACTTGTCAAAATGCATAAATTTTTTATCCTTTTCCTTCTTTAATACATGTTAAGTAGCTGCCAATGTTACGTCGTGCTGCCAATGTTCGCCCACATTACGGTACTTTTCCGCCACTGCTGACTAACTGTGAGACATACAGTGCCCGATATCTTTAAAATAAGTAGTACACCAGCTGCTTCATCAATCACGTATTTACGAAAATTGTTTGACAGGACGTGGAATGTATATTTTCCCAATAACTATTTCCAGTACCCTACTGTATCCAAGATACTAGTCTCGGCTCAGAGGGCAACCAGTCCATCATTTCCTCCACCATACCCGTGCACCGATCCCAATGAAACGCATACAGAGTCTGATCAAACACACCGCACTGATTTACTCCGCAGCCCTCCCCCGTACTTTTATCCCCGGGAACGACGAGAGGCCCGTAAACACGGCTCTGGCTCGTACATCTCCCGAACGTGTCAAAGCCAAAATTACACGTCATAAAGTTCGAAATCCGGCAGTAACGCCGCTGCCGAGAATCCGCGGCCGGGTGGCGCGTAATCGAAAGCCCCCCGCGAGGCCTTGCCCCCTTCTGAACAAGCCCGGGCGCGTCTGCCTGTTTCGCGGCAATCGACTCGGGCGCTGGCAAACACGCCGCCGCCGCGGATCCGAAGTTAAGACAATGCCGTTAATTTTTGGTCGGCCCCCATTGTTCCCGCGGGGCACATTCATCTGTCAAGCGACTTCTGCCACGGTTCCCTAGCCGGCGAGCGACGAGTCCCGATCCGCCCGCGACGATAGATCATCCGCCTTCGTTCCAGGCTGCCCACCAGCGCCGCTTTTTACCGCCCCCGCCGCGTGTCGCTGGGCGCGAACGACGGCTGGAAAAGCGAAAGAAAACCGCGGCACGGCCACGGGGACACGCGGCTGCCGCCGCCTCCTCGCTGGTCAATAGTTTCGCCATCCCCCCGGCTCCTCGCTGCTTTGAATGCGTGTTAACTATGGTGACGTCACCACAATGGCGGACACTAATCTCCACGTCAGAAGCAGAGGTGCCCCTGTGCCGGCTCACCCTACCTACCCCCCAACCCTTTCTCGCATGCCGCTTTCGTCCCTGATCTGTCGGTTTTCCGGACAAAATATGTCAAACGCCCCCAACCTCCCCCCCCCCCCCCCGCCCCCACCCGCGCCCCTTCCCCCTGCCATGCTCCGCGCTTCCGCCACCGTTCCGTTCCCGTATCCGTCACCGCGGCCGCGGAAAACAGCGCGCGACTACGAGCGGTCCACGCGATGGAAAAGGGGCGAGAGGGAGGGAAGGGGGTGCATGCCAGTCTACAGCTCCCCTCTTCTTTTTTTTATTGTGACGTTTCGCCGACTATTCCGACGAATTCCTGGCCCCGGCGTTCTCCACGAATTTTCGGGATTTCGCGTGTGCATGTATTTTATGGACTGCTTCGAGCTCTTTGTCGCGCTCTTTTGACCCTCGACGAGAAAAACACGGGCCGCTTTTCTTCGTCCGTGAATGCATGTTTTTTTCACCAACCAGCCCGCGCTCCTTGTCCTCGCGTGACACATTTTTGTGAGCGTATAACGTTGTACTCTTGTTAAATTGCGTATGCGGTTTTATTGTGCCTCGTGGGCCCTCAGTGTTCCATGTTTTTGGGGGTTATTGATTTTGATGGGAGATGGAATCGACGCGGCTTGTCTCGTTTTAATTTAGGTAGGTGTTGGGTCGGTGTAAAAGGTTTTTGCTTGTGTACGGGCATCTGTTTTGAAGAAAATTATGAAGATTTATTGAATGAAGGAATTATGAATACAGAATTGTACTGTTCGCAAGTCGATATGGTCAAGTAGAAATTTGTTGAAGAATAAACAATGTAACGCGAATGATGTAGGTATCATACAGTTTAGGGTTCAAAGTTATTTTGAGCATTTTGATCACTTTTTACATTTCAAAGAAGACCCTAGCAGGTGTTTTAATGAAAATGCAGTTCTGGAGTTAAACAATTTTAGAAATTTGAATTTTTATATAAGAGGGATTTAAAAAGAAAAAGGATATCCAAGTTACTGGGGAGTATTTTGATTATAAGAAATGACTTCGAAGCTACATAATTTCTTTTTCAACCTCCTTTCAAAACCACCATAAACATTTTTCTCCAACTTAATACACAGTACTGGAAATATTTATAACACACTATGTATCAGTTATACCTATTTTATTATTAGTGCTAGAAAAATATTATTGCAAAACCCTGCAGCTCACTTCTTGGCAAAAATAATTTGAATGCGTATCACTTTATCAATAATATTGCTATGAAAACGTAGCGCACTACGTAAATTTGACAGAGTTTTTCTTAATTTCCCCTACTGTTCGTCAATAAATGCAATCCTGGTTAATCTGGAATTGTTCACCAGACGAATGGTAAAGTGAAATTGAATTATAGATTTGTTGGAATGATCCCCAATATTTGTGTAAATTGAAGCGCGGAATATAAAGAAATAATGATTCTGCTGGTACATAAAAGTAGCTTCAGGGTTCATGGATATGAGCTTTGCATCTCCGTGCCTCGCACCTGAGTACCTGAGCCCTACGAGCGCCGATGTAGCACACGGTTGCCTACTAATAGGCGGTACACAACCGTTCAAAAATATCTCCCCTAGAATCCGGTTTAGGGGTAGCCTATAGTCCCTGCAGCGAAAGGGACCCCCATTATAAAATGCGAGCGTGAAAACGATCGCATAGTTTCCTAACTACAGAAAGTATAACACTACACTTACAACCTTGACTTTCAACATCGAGGAAACATCAATTAATTAATTAGCACATAGATCTGACAATTTCCTATCTCCAATATCAAAAAAAGCATTAAATATATGAAGTAAGGAAATGAAATATTATTATCGACCCATCGCACAACGCATGGCACAATATAATTGCATTAACCGCATCATCATGAATGTGAATGAATTTTGCAAATCGCTGGAATTCTTTAGTTCCGCCTCCTTTTTTAGGTACAGGTTACACATAGGGTTGCCACTTTTTTACAGAAAAATAGCGTAAATTTGTCTTTCGTGGAGTATAAAAAAAAGTACAATCGAAAAAGTAAAAGAACATTTTAATCTTATTAGTTTTTACGTCTTCCAAACATATTTCTTATTGCTTTTAGCGTTACAGAGAAACTTTGTACCATTTTTAAATAAGTCAATGGTATTGCTGTACTTAATATTCATATTAAAATATATAAATAATTCGTTCTTTATTAAATTAGGAGGCGTGTGATGTCGTTTGGAATCGGAGATGATCATGGTTTGTGTACGTTTGGGAACTACGTACAATAATATTGCGTTATGTTTCACGTAATATCATTAATCGTGAAATAAAATATTTTAGCATTTTTTATTGTTATTCAAAAGTATGAAGTACATTTACGTATAATAACGTAAGATCCTTTTTTTAAAGTACAGGTGGCAACCCTTACACAACCCTTGCCTACCCTTGACTGATTTTAACCATACTGTATGCTAAAGGGTTTACCCGTAAATAAATAATTAAATAAATAATTTATAACATAAAACAATATCATAATGTTAATGCCGTGTTCTGAGTCGCCTCACAATTTAAACCAACCCAATTTAAGGATCTCACCCTCTCCTCCAACCCCTAACCCCTACAACACTAATCAGCATTCCCCAATTTTGATAACATCCAGTAGCTTCATTAATTTCCAAACAGCATAAATAACATTGAAGCGTCGTTCCCTTGTTTCGCAATTGCTCGCCAGAGCATTTGTTCCTCCGTTAAACGACAGCCATTTCGCTATCTCTCGGAGACACGTATGATCTCGCAGGCGTTAAGCGATTACGTTGTTCCCTGTATCTTAATGTCCGGCGTTCATATCCCGGGGCCCTTCGCGACGCGATGAAAAACTGTGCAACGGGGGAGGGGGGGGGGGGGGGGTGTGCGGGGTGGTTAACTGCGAGCGGCGGCGAGAGGCAGGAAACTCGAAGTTTGTTAGATCGCGGAATTAGTCGGCTGTTAAGCCAGATAAGCAGTCAACATGGACGAAAACAATTGCGCTGGATTAGTTTCGGCTGCATTCGCGGCGCTGCCTCGTCCCCTGTTAAAAGATTAAGCAATGTTCATTTGTCTCTCACGGCCGTGGCCCGGCGTTTAGGCGCTCGTATTGCACCGAGCATTGTCTCGCCCCCGCGGTGTTAAAGATCACGAGGAAGCAGGGGCGGAGAGGGAGGAGAGGAGGAAAAAAGAGAGTAACGAGACAAGAGGGTAATACAGACGCGGCCGCAGGAGGAAAATCCGAAGGCTTAGTTGGGCAAATTTGTTGAATTATCTTATCGTCGAATATCTCCGTCGCGGCACGACGTCGAATTAATTTCAATCTCATTATTGCCGATACCCCGCCGGCTCCCGCGACCATCCCTCTCGGTTTCCCGATAAAGAACTGGGGAAGTATTGTCCGACGGGCCTCTCGATCTCTCGGCTCGCGCAACGTCCGCCCTAATTAAATGGATATCCCTAAATCAATTACTCGAACGTCTCTTTTTACGCGCTGCCGCGACGCTTCGCCGTTCGATCCTCCAATCTGCGGCGGGTGCGCGCCTCCTCCCTCTTTCGTCGGGGCGCACTTTCGCACGGCGTGTCGCTAAATAAACCATCGAAGTTGGAAGGCAGACGCGGGGTGGATCGAGCGAAATACGCGACGCGAGACGAATCAGTTTGGGTCGGTGAAATGTCCGCATACGTTTCAACGACATCCCCGCGCCGTTTACTTTCCGCTCGTTTAGCGAGGGGGGACGCAAGAGATTGCCGATATTTTTCAAGGGAGAGAAATCCACCCCCGAAGGGTCAGTATTCGCCTACTAGAAGGGTGGCTTTGACCAATCGCACGCGTGGGCTTGCCACCCCTTTCCACTGACCAATCGAGGACCGCTTCGACGTGCCTAGTCGACTGGTCTCTTTAGGGATAGGTATGTCGATGCCTAACGAGTTCGCTGCCGTGCCAGACCATTCGTTAAAATTTTACGCCGGCAACTTTCTGTAATTTGTGGGAAAAAGATTGGAGAGTCCCATCGCTGCGGGAAATTTTTACGGAGTTTGCGAAGCAGAATTATACAGTTTTGAGGTAAAGGCGGGATACGGTTCTTTATTATTGTTTGGAATATCGTGCTTTTGAAACTTTTAGTATAATATTGTTACAAACCTGCGTGTGTATAAAATAGAATATTTAGAGGAAAACTTACTGAGAATATCTTAACCAAATAGATAGGTACATATTTGCCTGCAAGAAAATACCCTTTATTTCTTCAAGTTTTATATTATTACGGGTCATTTATTTTATATTTTGTTTAATTACCTTTTTATGTACAATTGCAGAGCAAAATTTTGCGTGAAAAAAAATCATATCACTTTAAAATGCCATAAATTGTTTATTTCTTTGCAATGAAAATATTTGTGCCGTCAGTCATCATGTTGCAAGAACATAATTTCATTTTTCAGATCCATCGATGTTTAAAGGAGATATCATGCTGGCCATTTTTCCTGCAATGGTCTAAAGAACCTCAAAAATCATAAATAATTTCATAAAAAAATTATTGTAAATAAATCTTTTCTTACACTTTATAGACTAATAAATCATGTGTAATAAATATTTTATTTCACCTTTTTTTTAACCCCTTCGCTGCGTATTTAAATTTTCAGACGATTCTTGAAAAGTGTCAATTTTACATCAATAAAAAATGTTTTTAATTTTCAACTCTTTTTGCATTTTACATGTTTATCACAGTACGAGAGAATACATTTTTTAATGCGCATCGAACGAGAATGTAGCGGTGTTCGACTATAGTCGAAAAACGCAGCGAAAGGGTTAATAAAACCCCTAAAAAAATTCTAAAATCATTCATATTCGCCACAGCTAAACATGTGTAACCCTTATAATTAACCCATTTAATTCTCTGCGATGTCTAAACGCCATTTTTTATCTCAACATTCCAAAGCAGAATACCTACTATCTCTCTCCTGGCAGCTCAGAAAATTTCACTCACGGCTTCAGAATATTTCCAACATCCTCTTTAATCTCTATCGATAAATAAAAATACCAGCTCAACGCTACATTCTAAGATGAAAGTAAAAAGGCAGGATTCCTTTGACGCTGCGACAGGATCTCGATCACGTCGAGTAGATAATCGCCCGTCGGACGATCTGCCCCTTAATTTTCCATCGAGCATCGCGCGCCTCGTATCGGCGGGATCGACGTTTGCTGCAGGTACCGCGGCCTTTGCAAAATTCACGCACCTCGGGAAGGTGGATACCAGGGCAGCGAGATAATAATGATGAAGTTCGGTGTCCGTGTAGCCGAGTGGATGGCGAGACCGGGAGGGTTGAAGCTGGCGGAAGGAGAAAGGCAACTCCGTCCGGAGGGGGTGGGTTATACATTTGAGTACATAAATGTATGTAACTTTGAGTTTGTGTTGGAGTGGGCGTCGGCCATCTTGTCCGGTGGGTATTGACCGAGGCGACCGCCAGGCGAGAGACATGCCATGGCGGGCAAACCACCTCTAGTTACTACCCCCGGCGCTAATTGCTCTTATTAGTTAAATCCGTGCGGTATCGTCGCTGCGCCGCAGCCGTCGGGGTCGCGGAAAAAACCATCGACTTCCGCCTGGGATCTGATCCCGTGCACGGGCTCGCCTGTGGCCAGGTCACGGGGGATCGTGTCCGAATACGTGTTTCAGAAATGTCTGGCAATGAGGAAGCGTGATGTTTTGACGAGAACCAAATGATTTGAATACTCGTGTTGATTCGGAGAGGGATAATTTTGATTTTCAGGGTGGTTTTCTTTGATTGGATGTTGAATTATTCGGTGAATTATTATTATGGATCGGGATGAGAGAATGTGTGAAAAGTTGATGTAAGGGGTGGAAGACGGATAATTGAAAATTGGGGGAGTATAGTAAAATATTTTGCTAATGCCAGTTTAAAATCTACCTTGTCGTGAAAGTATGCGATTTTCTCTGATTCATGTTGTAAGTTGTAACTAGTTAGCGCTGTAGTCACATTCATGACCCTTATTTATGTATGCGGAATATTTGAAGAAGAATTATACCTACTTATAAGAATATTTCCTATACAGCAAGCATGAAACGCCGTGAATTTTAAGCCGCGAATATTTTTATTCTTCGCGGTGGTTCACTAAATCTATCACGGTGTTATTTTATTTACAATTCCACAGTTCAGCAATCGTGATAGCAAGTAAACTCTGACGAAAGTGGCGAGCGAAATAAACCGTGGGTTTGATCGATACCCCCGGCAAGGTAATTACAAGAAACTTTTTCTTCCAGTTTGGCCTGTTCAGGGGACGCATTTGCATTTGTCTCGGAAGTTCCTTTACTTTCCACTTTCCAACAATTACACAGCGCCCGCTTATTCCCGGACGTTGCAGCCGTGGTTAATAACGGCGCAACCTTGAAGAGTTTCATAATCACAACGAGGTTGACGAAGAAAACTTTCGACCCTCTCTGGGATCCCCGTGCCGCCGAAAATCTCGATACCGCCATCGATCCCGTCCCACCAAACGCGTTAACATTCAAAGTACGCCCTTGATTCCCGACGTAACCTATTTGTCTCCGTGACCTGCACGTTTCTTTACCCGTTTGAGAGACAGGCTTTTGACAAGGGAAGCTTTTAACTCGCTTCGGAGCGAAAGAATGTCCATTTCTGTATAAACTTGCAAAAACTTCATAATATATCCTCGCAATCTGCACCAGCAACACTTCGTCAAATATTCTTCAATTTGCATATGGGTTACTTGAATGTTATTATAGACAGAAATCTAGATTCTCAAAATTCCTTCTTCACTTACGACTTCCATTTATTTATATTTTATACCTCGACCTTATCACCCTCTTTTTATTATTGGCCTAGTTAACTGTCCACAGATTTTGCACACCATTAATTTTCATATTCCGCCTATGCAGTTCAGGGATGCAAGACTGTTTTATACTGCTTTTTTTTTCAAGCCGATTTTTCGCCACTCGGATCCAATTAATCGCATCTGTGAAGTAGCTAATAAGCATGCAAGCTCATTTGATCTCTACGCCATACCTCACTCCACGCTGAAACGTCATCTCAGTATTCAAAAGAATGTACATCTGTCATAATGATAAGTCATCTGTCTTAATGTTCATCTTGTTATGTTTAGTGTACTCATGTACACTAAACGGAAACCTGTCCCGTTTACAACTAATAAATAAATCATTAAAATTGTAACTAAAATAGTATAGTCGTATGTTCAAATATCCTCGAGCTACTCAAACTTAACTTATTCACCATATATGTTACCTATGCTGCAAGTCAGCTAATGCATTTAGTACGTTGATTGCATTTTTTTAACTATTTATTCTGTGATCTGCGCTAATAACCTTGTAGCGAAATAATATACGCTCGCTTACATTTGCTTTTCCTCGTATTGCACACCAAAGTTCCCAGATCCCGCAATTAAAGTCTTATTATTATTTCGTTGACCATTTCTCCCGGCGAATCAGGCATTTCCCCTCTCACCCCGCCATCGTTCCTGGCCCCTCTACCACCCCACGAAGCCATTACCGAGCAGCAAGAATTACCTCCGAAGATCAGCTTTCACGTCGAGATCGGTGCGGCCAATTCAGCTCGCAGGAGCCCAGCTCTAATAATCGTTGGGCGGCAATGAATTGTGGAATGTTTCACAATCAACGGTGCCGTGTCGTCGCCGGTGGAATTCAGCGCGTCGCGCGATACAAGGTCCGTCTCGCAGGACGAGACTCTGCGAATTCGGGGCGAGAAACAACGCTCGAGCTTGGTTTGCGGCTAGCGAAAATTCCGAAGGTTCGTCCGTTCGTTCGTCGGTGGCCGCAGGAGCGTGTATACGCGCGGACTCTAATTCACGCCCGGTATTTCGCGCGGCGTGTATTTTAAGGCTGGCCCCGGCTCTAAAATTCCACCCTTGCCCGTGTGCGGCCACCCCCTTTTACTCTGTCCTTTCCCTCCTCGCCGCTTCTCTGTCCTGCTTCGTGTTTCTCTCCCATGTACTCCCTCCCCCATTCAGTCCACCACCCCCCCCCCCCCCCCGTGTCTCACTTCCTCCTCAGGTATTTGGCTCTACCCTTTCTCATTCTACTAGCAACCACCACGTTCGTTGCTCTCGCTCCGACTCGATACCACCCTCTTGCTCCAGCCTCTCACTCTCTCTCTCTCTCTCTCTCTCTCTCTCTCTCTCTCTCTCCATTACACACACACACACACACACACAGCGTCCCTCCCCCCTTGGACACACGAGTAACCGAGGTAGGTAGTACGTACTCGTGGTGGTGGCGGGTATAGTGGCTGTGGATATAAAGGTTGTTCAGCAGGGTGGGTGGGTGCGCGGTAGATGGGACGGTGAAAGAGAACGAGACGTACTGAGGGTTGAAGGGGTTCGGAGGGACCGAGAGAGAGGCGTCGCGGACCGATGGTGGACGGAGAGAGAGGAGGACACAGATGTGGCGGCTGGAGCAAGTAGGACGGAGCAGCGGCGGGAAGGGGGCGAGTGGGACGGAGAGAGACGGAGAGTGTTCTTGGACTACGTGTGGTAGTGCAAGGGTTCGTTCGACCCTTAAGGGGTTGTGGCTAGCATCAGCCCCCCTTTGCCCCAGTCCTCAGCCACCGCTATCCCCTTTACCGACCTCCAGCTTCTCTTCCTACTCCTCGCAGTGCTCGTCGACCACCCAGTTAGCCACCCCACGACCGGCAAAACTACCCACCGCCGGCGGCCATTTTACTCTCCCTTCGACCTGGACTCGCCAAATTGTAATCCGAGGCCCTGGAATTCCGGGTAGAGCAACCGTGGTCCGGCCTCAAAGGAGGCTTCCTTCGCCTCTCGACTTACCCCCTTGGATAATGATTAACGGAGTGCTCATCTTTCTCGCCCTCGCGGCTCGCCTGCCTCCCCCCCCCCCCCCCCCCCACCTCCCCGCGCTACCCCAACGCAAACAAAGACGCGTACACACCGCCGCGTTTCAGATCGCGCCGGCCGCTTGTACCCCCGCGCGCGCGCGCGCCCCCCGTAATAACGTCGAAGAGCTCGCGGAAATTTTATTCTGCTCGCGAGCACGCCGCCGGGGCCGTTTCATGTCCTCCAGACACGTGTTCCGGGGGATTGAAACCTCGCCGCCTTTCACATTTTCGGAGAATCAAACGCCTCGGCGTCGACGCTCGCCGTGAACCAGACGCCTACCCCCTGGCCAGACGGCTTTTTTCGGCAACGGGAGGGCATCCTCCTGGCGCGATTAATTCAAAGCGAATTTCTCGGTTAACTGCGAGCGAAAGTATCGCGAGGGGAACTGGAACTGTTCTTCTGCAATGCTTACTAATCTAAATATTACGTGTAGACACTTGATTATCTTTAATCCTCCGTGGCCACATATTTTTGTAATCACAAATTGATCACTGGGGGTTGCGCCTCAGCGTCATTTTGGAGTTACCATTTTCGCATTTTTGGATCTTTTAACTTTTCAGTGATAATTGTACATTCGCAATATTCATACAATTATGCTCTATTAGTATTTTTTCGGAAATGTAAATTTTGATATGATAAAATATGTAAGAGGTCGAGAATAGCGATTTTTCATGGTTGTGGAAAAAATAATACATTATTAAAATGTCCGCGATATGAGTAATACCTATTGTAATTGTTATTATCTTCTATTTTTTGTGCTATTATTTTCTTCTATATTTTGTGATATTACTTTCTTCTAATGTTTTGTGATTCATAATCGTTTCCTTATATTTATATCAGTTTCTTCTATTTTTTTATGATAGTATTATTCTAGAAATGTCAATTTTGATATGATAAAATTTGTAGTTTAAGAATAGCGACTTTCCACGGTTGTGGAAAAAACAATATTTTTTTCGCGATAAATCCCCTTTGGATGTCACAAAGGCGCGACATTTGAACTCGAAAATTGCTCTTGGGGTGCGATACACCTCGCGCGGCCACGAAGGGTTAAACTCACATAATAACCCCACCTAATTTAAAATACGCACATAGGAGTACAAATTTTATGTTGCTACCTTCCAAAATCAAGTCAATATAGAAGGCTGACACTTTTGGACTCTTTCGTGATTTCAATTCAATGACCGCAGGGAGAGAACGAAACCCACTGCCAGTTTGCAGTTACATTCCCGCGCGAACGAGCTCGGGAACGCGTAGACAATAATTCCATATCTCGGCGTTCGAGTTTATCTGATTGGGCGAGCGGTATCGCAGGGAAATTCGCGATTATCTGTTTATGGCGCGGTTAATGGAGGTCGTGCCTAGTCGGGGCTGCTCGAGCCTCATGTCTGCCCGATATTGGCCAATAACGTAACACGTACTTACCGTTCTGTGTATGCACTGCGCTCGCTGGATACATATAATGATCAGGTGGACGGGGAAGGAGGGCCAGCAACGGGAATGCAGGACAGGAGTGATGAACCGCGGGTCAAGACTTCTCCCTGTTGCGTTTATTTCGTCGATTAGATTTGTCTTCGAGCACTCTTCCATACCGTACGATTTTCATACAGGTAACGGTAACACGTTGACTGCCATGGAGTTTGTCGACGTTAATACAGGGGGCAGTCGAAAGGGTGGTAGCAACGGGGTAGGAGGTGATTCCTTATGCAAAAATAAATCAAAAGTGTAGAATAAAATATTTTCATTCGAAGCTTAGTTATCGAAGAAATTGATTTTGAAATTTTCGTTCTAAAAATTGGTAGATGAAATGAATCCTTGGGCAGAAATAAGGCTTTGGTTTAAAAAAAATCGAGTTTGAAGATCTAACGGTTCCACCTTCAAATCGACTTTTTCGATCACATGCGAAGAAAGTGATTTCGACTTATTTGTATTCGACGATTTATTCCAATCACAGTTTTAATGTCGTTACTGTAAATTCTGTTCCTTTCTAGTCGACTGCATATGTACTTACTTAGCGATTTTTGAAAACCGATTTTCTTAGAAACTAAGCCACGGATGAAAACATTTTATTCGAGATTTTTTATATAGTTTTACATAAGGGATCACATACTGCCCGCTTGTACCATCTTTCGACCGCACCCTGTATAAATTGGGTTGGATAAATACCTACTAATGGTGAGCCTGAGTAAAATCTAAGGAAAATAATAATTGCAGCAGAGAGCAATTGAATTTCTTTATTCTTGGGTACATGTCTTTAAAGTGGCGCTTTAGAGGGATGAAACACGATCTTCAGCTCCGTTGGTTTGTAAGTATATGATTTTTTAGATTCTTGTTCCTTTCACTCGAAATAATAGTTACATTGGTACTGAATCGAAAATGTACTTCAGTGCCTCCACTGAATTAATTGTAGAGTGATAGACAAATTTTCACCTTACATGAAATTAATGTGAACCGATAAATTAGCTTCATTTAATATTAAATTCTCTTACGAAAATGAATTTGACAAGAGGGAAGAAGAATCGTGTTTCATTCACCCCACTATCTTAGAATTCTAATCCTATCTAATTACCCACTCACACATTATCACCATCGATTATCCCAATAAAATAATCACCATCCATAGCCAATCAACGTGTTAAAAATCATTCAATCACCCATCCAAATCACTACGAAACATTGCACTGCCCGAAACGCGGCTCTCCGGGCAGCATCCATTGAATATCCACCCCTCGCAAGACGCCTGCAACAGAAAACGAAAGAGGGCATGTAAATTAATTTGGTAAAACAATCTAACCGCAGGATTATCATTTAAACGTGAATTTTCGAGCAGTTCTCGCCGCGACGATCCAAGTTGGAAACAAGGGGCGAACAGGGATGAAAGTTCGATTAAAGAGGGATTCCCCGGATCCGTGTACCACGTGTCGCCTTCGAGCACTATTTATCTAACTTACGGGCAGATTTTATCACCTTGGATATAATTTGTTGTGCTGCAACATTAGCGGTGGCCGCCACATTTGTCATTCTACGCGCGCGCCTCTGTGTTGACAGGGCTGGCCCCGTTTCGGGGTTGAAGTTCAACGTGGAAACCGGGCCAGGAACTGGATCGGCGAGTAGCGGGGCCTTGTTCCTGCATCGACTGACCACAATCGCCCGTGTAGACAAATTCGTGTCAGTGGTGATCAACGTGCTCCACCACGGTTACATCGCAATTCGATGGAGCCGGTGAAATATTCAGCAGTCGAGCTCTGCCGGCACCGAGGACACGGACGCGGTGCCGAAAACGATTGAATTCATTTCGCAACCGGGGTGGTAATTCAAATTATATATCTTTAATATAGGTAGTTGAAAGTTTGGATTAAATTAGAAAATAGGTAAATGAAGAATCTTTTTAGGGGTTTTATTCTATATGCCTTATGATGCATAAAAATATTGTAATTATATTTTTTTAAATAAAATGGTGTTGCTGGTGCGCTTCTATTTTTGCAGTTTTTGAAAAGACACTCTTGACGGCTAGCGGTAGAAGTCCCGTATACTTTGACGTAGGACTAAAAACCGAAAATGTTCATTATCTACATGACATTTACTACAAAAGTGCATAGCGATTTGTCAAAATATTGATTTTTGTGAGAATGGTGGACGTTGATAATATCAGTTTTGCCGAAAATTTTGAAGCCTGAGTTGTGTCTAAAATTGTCTGTAGCAAAATAAGTTTTTAATGAATCGTAAAATCCGCATTTACTTCTGTAGATAATCTATTATAGAAGATACTATTGAAATTTCAAGTGAATCGAAAAGAAAAATTTCAAATTATGCTGCTAAGTCAATTTGAAAAAAGTGATTCCGAGGAACTTCACGGGGCAACACATAACTCGGCCAGTTTTTAATATTTCTGTACAATATTTATACAATATATCTATTAATACATGTCCTAAACATAAGAAGTATAGAACAAATTTTCAACCTCAGTATCATAAAAAAAATCGTTTATTTGGCTGCCGTTCTGCGCGTCTCAGGGGACAAAATTGTGTTTACATTGTGAGAGAAAGAGAATTTACTACGTCGAATGTATAGTATCCCTTCCATCCACAGGCAGGATATTATTTAATATTAACTCCAAATCGTAGACATAGACCAATTTCGACCACCCACCTCGGAAGCCACAAACGAAACCGAAAACCATCCCAGAGATTGATGCACCAGCTACGATGGCCAAACCTGACGGAAAGGAAGCAATCGTGCCATCGCCAATGTAGCTAAAATTGCGTATCTTTCCATTCACCCTGCAGAAACCAGCGAGCAGGCATTCTCGAACAGTGGTTTTCCGGAAAGATCGGTACGTCACGAGCCAAGACAATTTCGAAAAGGTCTCATCGCTGCGGCCATTCTGCCGGAAGGGGTTAATCGAAGAGGAATACAAACGACACAGTCGTACTGCAGTTGCACCTAGATTGCATCTTGACAGCTGCATCTCTGAACTTTACAACCGCCCCACTCGTTTCGCAAAAATATACGGGATTAAGCAGCCGTCGAATTAAGATGGGAATCGCTCTATCAGCGGGAACGAACGGCTCCTACATCCGGTCGTTTTTAGAATTTCGATATCGTTCGACCCATGGATCTCGCCGAGAAAAATGGCTTATGGGATTCCGGCTGATCGTTCATTTGAAGAACGTTCGCCGGGATAGTCGGAGCGATCGCTCTGTCCAATTTTCTGGATTTCTCGTGCACGAACTTTTCTACAGATCTGAAAACGAATGCGAGACGAGCGCTGGGTGGGTTGGGGGAGGCAGAAAGGACTTTCCCCGACGATGGTTCGCTGTCGAGCGTGTACGTTGCCCGTGTACGCATATCGACATCGGTCATGCATGAGGGGACGCCTGACTGGCCACGCCAGTAAAAACGAGAAGAACGAGTAGAATACAAACTCACCTCGTTCCTTTCGCGCTATTTCAAGACCCTCTTCGCCACTGACTTCCTCCCCCTTTCTTTCCCCCAAACTACGTGCAACCTAGGACATTCTACTTCGAAGATCGTCTGACAGAATGGGGGGGGGATGTTGGACGAGAGGGATGTTTTGGGGGAGTGAAGCTTCGGAACTCAAAGTTGAAGGGAAAGGGGGTTATCAATTAATAAGTAGTGAATTAGATTTCTATCGTAGATATCGCGAGGAAAGGTGAGAGGCTACATCGCGACAAGTCGCGACCCTTGTTCCAACTCTGTTGCATCCCACCCCCTCCGAGGAAGTCAGCGTAGCGCGCGTAGAACGCCGGTAAGAAGGAAAAACGAGCCATCTCCCGTATACTGCTGCTCGTAAAGGAGAGGGTAGTAATCGAAGCGCAGATGGATGCAAACCCGTGACTGCCGCGCATTATGCGAGGGCTGGCAATCTCGTGCAGTTTTTCAAGGAGCGAGCCGAAGGACCGTGTGCCCGCTAGAGATAAGGGTGCCTTTATCAAAAATCCCGCTCGTGCCCCCCAGACGCTGTCTTTTCGGCGTCGTCCCGCGGCGGCCGCAGCGGGGTGGGTAGAATTTTCGGCGAGCATCCGCCCCCGCCCCTCTGTGCCGTGATTCTCGAATTTATAGCCGGGCTGGCGGGTAGCGGTTATTACGAAAATTCCAGCGGCGCGGCGAGGCAGCGGCGCCGGCCTCTGGCAGAACCGCGGGGGTAGGGTTCTCGGGGCGCTTGAAATTCGAAAACGAGCGCGAAAATCCGACGAATTTCCAGAACAGTGCGTCGTATCGATTCGAGTTTCCGTGGGCGTTGCTATGAGATGGACCCTTGTACAGCTCCGTGAGAGCGAGAGCGTGCAAGGTAAACGGAGAATGAGCGAGCGAGAGAGGGTGACAGAGGTCTTGAGTGTCGCCAAGCTACCCTTCCACCTCCTTTGCCCCCTCGCGACGAACCCACCTCCGCGCCCTCGGCCTTTTCGTCCTCCGGGCCGCTCTGTTCCCTGCGCCCCCGTTATTACTTCTGCAAATATACAAGCTATCGCGCGCCCCGCGATCCAGCTCCGGGTCGCGTAAATTCGATGGAATCGACCGGCTAATGCCGCCTCAAAAGAAACGCGCCGGAGACGCTCGCCTTTCAGAGCCGCGATCTCGAGCCGATCTAGGACCACCCCCCTTTTTCAGCGACTACCCTCGTCCTGGTGCCACGTACTGTGATCGACCTACGTGGCTCGAGGAGGAAATAATGTGGACGATCGCGGAGGAACGAGCCGGAGGATGATTCGACCACGTCGTCTTATTGTCCGTCTTTTTAACTTGACGCGAACGTCGGAATTAGGGTTGACGCGGGACGCGGGATGATGATCATGCTTGGTGATTGTCTTGGGATAGGAGAGATTCTTTGCCTGAGTCATTCTGAAATTTGTTTGGTGTATGCAGAAGAGTGCGGGAAGTGAGGTGCAGGGATTAGAGAAGTGGGTGGTGATGAGGAAGAACGTGTAGAGTTTAGATGACACAGGTTCGACACTTGTCTCTTAGAACAGGTCGAGGGAAGGTCCAGCATCTGGTCAGGCGAGATCAGAGATCACGGGTTAATCTTCGCGCAGCTAGTCCATCCAGTTCTGGACCATGAGAAGCCTGTTTAGAGGGATGCTCCCTCTGTATATTCCCGACGACATCCTCTAAACGAGATTGCAATTCAAGCTATAATTCATTCCTGGCTTCAACCCTGCGGGACACTGCATAGCACGCTGACGGGCGTCTTCAGCGTTCAGCAAAGTGGCCTAGGTATGGTCAATCATTCCTGTACTACCGATGCTCCAAATTTTCTTAGAAAATTGGGGATACCTTCTCGTAACCAGAGATATCTTGCAAGCAACATTCACTTGCATTCTTATGATTAAGTTTCTAAATCGACATTATGAATGCACTATGGTGCAACGATCACGTATAATGCATCGCCGAGATATAGCGACTAAAGTGAGATCCACTTCCGGGGTATGTAATGGATACCATTCAGGGTATAAGCCGTCAAATATGTCCTTTGCTACTTATTACAGGGCTGCACTTATGTATTTTGTCACATGTAATTTCTTTTACTACACACTCGATATACTTTTCACACTCCAGAGATGGGCAACATTTTTATTTAAATAAAATTTCGAATGACGAATAAAAGTTTTAAAAAAATTCGACATTCGTTCGTTAAGCTGAGTTAACTTTATTCGACACATGACGAAATTTTATTTAAATGAAAATATTGCCCATTTCTGTCACACTTCTCATATTTGAAATTTTCTTTCCACATAATGCAAAACCATTTAAGAAGATAAGAAATGCATTCGTCTACTTAGATATCTCTAGGACTTGCCACCGAAACACTCAGCGCTAAATCTCGGCGAGACACCAACACTGCCGCAAGCATAAAGAACTCATTGTCTGCTGAAGCAGAGCAGACCGTCCATCGGCGCCGATAAAAGGCACAGCGGAATCCTTCTTTCGCGAATTAAGTAACTAGCCACTCGAGGGGCCAATAATTACGTACTGTCTTTTTATTCTCGCATCGTTCTTGCAGGAGCTTGAAAAAGGTCAACAAGACGTAAATCCGAGGGTCCGTATCAACAGAGCAGGATCCTCGAGAGCGGCTCGCACGCGTCCTTTCCGGAGGACTCTCTCAGGCCCTCCTTCTTTCCACCCCCGCCGACGGTCTCCATGACGCGTACGTACGCCGCGAAATAACGGGCAGCCTAGTGCTCGGTTAATTGGGTCCGCCATTTTCGGTGGCGCGACCCCTCGAAAATCCTCATCGTTTCCTACACCCCGCCGTCCCCGCGCGAAAGGACTTCAGAAGGGTTGCCCGCCGACACAACCCGCCCCCGACCCTCCAGGCCTTCCTGCTCGACCCGAGTGGCTTTTGTTTTCGCCCCCAAAGGGTCCGCCATTTTGAATTTATGATACCCAGAGACGCGGGGGCTCGGACACCGAAAAACTTCGGTCGTTAGTGAAAGTTAAGAGCGGCCCCTCTATCGCGTCCGCGTCAGACCGTGCGGAGTCATTTTCTGTAATAGGAGATGGTGGTGGCCCCATGATGGACGTACGTTAATGACACACGCCGCGCTGATGAACCCCCGACCTTTTCAAAAATCTTAACGATACCATTCGCGCGGACGCTGTGAAACGTTTGATCTTTAGATGGGGACAATTGTAAAATTTGTGTGGAATCCAGGGGGAGGATGACTCCGGAGATGGGTCTTCAGGTTCAATTGAACTTACTGCGACCTCCGCGCGATTCTATAAATCTACCTAATTTTCTTTGAGTCTTTATTTTTTAAAATTCAAAGGTGACATGTCGATGGCTTAGCGCACAAATATTGTATGACCACTTTTTGTGAAATTTGGATTTTTATATGCAATAAATAGTTCTTGACTGTTTCTTTATACTGCATAAATTTGTTCAAAATAATATTTTTATTCATTGTATGCCCCTGAATCTTGTGCACTAAGCCATCCATGTAAACGATTGTAATCCTCATTTAAGGGTTCGCATAATAGATCTCCAGGAGCCCTGCGGGGGTCCCAGATAATCAAGATGGAACACACGAGTCGGATGCATGATCCCCTTCCATCTTAATCCCGCTCAGACAACAGGAGCCAGATAACATCCAAGTAGCTGAAAAAAATGCACAATGCCAGACATAAATGTCACCGAAAGAACATACCAACTTCGTAGCAAAGAGGAGCTCAACTATTTCACCCAGTCCCAGCAGCCTCGGCTGATGCGATTTATACGAACTCGGAGGATTCACCTCAACCCCTGGAAACGCTTTTCGTTTAATAAAACGACCGAGTAACGAGGAGTCAGCGGCGACGTTTATCAGAGTGGTACGTAACACGTGCGGCTCCGTGGATATTCGTTTACGACAAATCCGATTTCCGGGGTGGATCGGGAGGAGGTGGAGACGGAACACGTTCGACTGGTGGAGCTTTTTCCAGGCGGCCACGATAATCCTATATTCCGGCCTGCAGATAGTTTAGTTCAAATTCGATGTCCGGAGACACCGGCGAGGATGCAGCTAGGCGGAGATGTCAACTTAAAACAATTGCTTGAGGGGGACTGGGGGGGGGGGGGAGGCGTAGCGACACGCAATATCCTGACTCCTCCTAATTCGATTAGAGAAACTAGCTACGCAGACCAGGATCCTGGAATTCCCGTCAACCAAGCCTGGAGGAGGCTGCCAGGTATGTACACGAGGGCCTGGTCCCTGGATGAACGAGGACGATACAGCCCCACGGACTAGTCGAGCTGGAGATAGTCACCGAATTATCGGACTCGATGGAAGAACCGGTTCAATTTGCCAAATTAATCTGGTCCTCCTACCGCCAACCAGCGTGGGGAATCGCGGCGACGGAGTTTTCGATGCAAAACGTCTATGGCCCCGCGAGTTTCGTGAACCCCTCGGGGCGACGGTCGGGATCTTATTATTGGTCTGGGAGCTTGTTAATGGTAGACGCTTGTAGGGCTTGGTATTTTAAAAGCGAAAGGTATGTGGACTGTTTCCTATGTATTATATAGTAGATGTACCTACTGTGCAGTTTCATTTTGGTATTGTCTTCATTCTAGCTACTTTCCTCCAAGTTAGAAGGGTCATCAAAGAAATGAAGAGGTGAGTGGGGTTAGGAAAGACCGGGGGATGTAGTGGGGGCTAGTATTATTTGTCGTTTTTTATTAGGTCGATGCAAAGGTTCGTTCGTTTTATTAATCTAAAGTGTTTATTGAAATTAAAAGTAAGGATATATTTATACATGTTTTTTTTAATCAAAATATTTTTCTTGGCTATCTATGAAGTTTGGCCACTTTTTTGGTAAACGGACAAGTACACTAGGGGACAAAAAAGTTACCACTTTTTCGATTTGTACTATTTTTGTTATATTTTTTAGCATACATTTGGGAGTGTGGTGTGTTTAATGTATTCTGATGGAGAATTTAAAGCTGTATAAAACTCAGTTAACTCTTCATGGTCATACTAGGTCCAATCGACCCGCTTTTTAACTTTGGAACTTGATACCGGCAAGTTCCTGGCTTTCCTTTCCGATTCTTTGGTACATGTTGTCATTTCATTTTTTTTCCTAAAACGAGACTATTTCATATTGTGTGCATTATAATTTTTGGGACTCGATTGGACTGATACAGTTCGTATGGTAACTGTTCAAAAATCGGCCGGGTCCATTGGACCCAGTGTGACCACCGCGGAACTTTACAGAAGTGTGACCACGAAGGGATAAAGTTGAATTTATTTAACTGAGAAACAAAAGTGTTATATGACACTGAACGACGCAACACATTTTTGGAGCCGACATAGAAGTTACCACGTTTGGTAACTATTTAGGTTGTCCTAAAAGTAAAATGCCCCCACAAAATATTAGATTTTTTTATTAATGTTCTTTAAATGTGTGTTATCTTGTTTAATGTTATGTAGCGTTTTTGTTTGTTAGTTAAATAAATTCAATTGCAACTGGGTTTTATACAGGTTTAAATTTTCTTTCAAAATACGTATATTTTAGGCACATACATACTGCAGTTTTGATTTGATATTGCAAAGTAAAAAGGTAAATGCAAGTAATAAGGCCCATCTAGGAATCTACAATGTTAAAAAAAAAAATTGAACATATTCTTGAAAACTTTTTTTTATAGAAATCTGTGGACATTAAACTATAAACTGTAATATTTGTAACAATATATTAACACAACAAATACGAAAATTAATAGGTTTTTAAAAACCTTGTAAACGGTCTTTATTTCGTGTAGTGCAGGTAATAAGGCCCACCTATTTAGTATGTACAATTGGGGTAAACAAAGACATCTTCGTCCTCAGGTGTGAGCCCAACGCAATCCCCGTGTATCCAAGTGAGATACAAGACACACTGTCGCATATCACTCTTGAATGCAGTTCTGCATAATTTGCAAAACCAATTGTCTGCAGAGTTGCCGTCCACGTTTTTTCTGGAGGTGGATAGCATGGGCTCTTGTTCACACAATCTTTTTTCTTCTGGTTGAAGTGACACGTGTTTTGAAGCTCTTCTCAATATCGTTCCTGCTTTGCAAGGGGTCCCTGGTTACTTCTCGAGCCTTAAAGCCCACTTAATATTTTGGTAGGTCTTATTATCTGTTTTGTCATTTCCTCATTGCCGAGGTTATATGTTAAGCGTGAACTTTACAAAATCATCAATTTTCTGGGAACATGTTGCCAACATTTGTACTTATACATACCTATACTTGTACAGTAATTGGATAATGAGCCACAGCCAAGAAACCGACGTAATTCTTATAACTGTAGCAACGCTAGTTGCCGGCGAAAAATTTCTTGAATTTACAGCCGACAAATGTTATATTTATCCCGCGGAAACTTTTCGAATGACATTTCGCATGTAATAAGAGCAATAAATGACACTATCAGTATTGTAGATTGACCAACCAAGGATAAATGACAGGTGGGCCTTATTACCCGCATTTACCTTAGAAGTAGGGTGATTCGAAAAGTGGTAATTTTTTTGTCCGTAAAAAAGGATAAGTATTTCTTAATATTATGTGTACTGTGAAGGTTTATAGTATAATTATGAATTGTAACGATTTCTTTGGCGTGTTTTTTGTAAGGATTCTGTGAAACGTGGGGCGAAGTAGAATTTAATCGAATAATAAAAGATTAGAATTCTGTTGAACCTACGTAAGAGTACACGAAACCAATTGATCTCAGACGTCCGATTGATCTGAAATATCGAGTAACGTCTCGTCCACGGAATAATTTACGCTTTCACCCCCAATTCTACCAAACTCATTTAAAACTTCTACTCTACATCTACATCCCGTCAATGGTTCTCGTGCCATTGCTGCCCTCCCCCAGACTAGCCAGTCCCATGGTGCCCCTTTCGCGCCCCCCGAAACGAACAGCCCTTACCACGGGGAAGGGGGTCGTGCGTTGGACAACCCTAACAGGCAGTAAGGGGACCCTTCCAGCTAGAAGCTAGACCTAGGAACTAGGCACGTCTGCCTTACCGACTACCTAGCGAGTCGTCCACGTTGACAATTTGGACTACTACCCCTCCACAGATGTCGGCACTACCGTTTTACCAGCCCCTGTAACACCGCGTCCCGCCTAACAAGCCCATTTTACACCCGACAACTCGATGATCCTGGCAAGGGAACTGTTCCTCGAAACTCCACTGACGGAACGAATGCAATTCGTCGACCAAACGTGCAGGTCCTCCAACGACTCAATCCAGCCTGGGAATATAATTAGTGATCTGTGCGAGGTAATTCAGAAACACTCCCTATTGACCCAATTACGATTCCAACCGAAAACCCGCAAACACTATCGCGTAAATATGTGTGCGAGAGATTCTGCCATTGCTTCAGAAAGGGATTCATCCAGCGGTCTCGTTCGAAGGGGGTGAGGGAGTGGATATCGAGGAAACGGTGCACGGCGGAAGGCAAACTTTTTTTAAAAGACATGAATAGACGTCGTTCGGTCGAGCTGCTCGGTTTAAAAATCAACGGAAGCTCGCTAGAGTCCGCGGAACCGAAGAAAGTTGCTCGACGTGGCATATGTGGCGTGGATTGTTCCCTGCCCCTCTTCAGACGAATGTTACTCGGGGCGCGTATTTCCCAAACCCTTTCTCTTTCCCTCCTCCGCTGGGTTCTGGGTCGAAGGAGAAACGGCTGAGCTGTGAATGGTCTGACGTATCGCCGGCGTGTCTGTGCCTGACACCTCGGATTTTTCCATTAAATTTTCTCGACGCGAAAATCTATCACCGGTTACAGTTCCGGAAAAACCTGCTTCGACTCTGTAAAGCGATTCCCATTACGATTGCTCCGCGGGATCCCGTGAAACGTATCGAGCCCCATTGAGGGTCCTCCCTACCCTCCCTCCCGCAACGTAAAAAAGGGCGTCCTTTGCGCGTCGCGCTGCGTTGGATTAATAAAATTTGATGAACGATGAGCTGGGGGTGAAATCAACGGGCGGAGGAGCGACGGGTGGAAGGAAACGATTCTTCCACAGGAAACCATGGAGATTTCCCTTTTTTAGTATTTGAAATAGAAAAATGTTGTTCAGGGGGAATGCAGGAGCTGGAATTGTATATTGGAACTCCGTTACATTTTATATTCCTGTAGGAAAGTTTATGTTGCATTATTGGTACATGTATTTCCATCCACTTATTTACCAAGTGACCCTTGCTCTTTCTACAAATATGGGCAATAGAGTATTCGATATTAAGATAGCACTATACTCTGACGAATTGTTCGCTCAGATACCAGCGACGAGTTCAGCTTGAAAATATACTTGTATAAATTAACATGGGCAAAAATTTTATTTAAATAAAAATTTCGAGTAACGAATAACAGTTAAAAACATTATTGGTCATGTGTCGAATAAAGATAAAGTCAAAATTACAGTTATAGTTAAAGTTAAAGAAGTTAAAGTTAAAGAAGTTAAAGTTAAAGAAGTTAAAGTTAAAGAAGTTAAAGTTAAAGAAGTTAAAGTTAAAGAAGTTAAAGTTAAAGAAGTTAAAGTTAAAGAAGTTACAGTTAAAGAAGTTAAAGTTAAAAAAGTCTAAGTTAAAAAAGTTATAGCTAAAGTTGAAGTTAAAGTTAAAGTGAAAGTCGAAAAATCTATTCGACACTGAAGTTGAAACGCTCGACGAATAAGAAAGTTAACTTTATTCTTCAAATAATCTAAGGTTAAAGTAACTTTCATTTGATCCGTTATTTAAATAATTAATTCTTTAGTTAATGCCGAACTCCGCCTGTAAACAGTACATAACAGTAACGAAATAGATCGACTATGTACATGCCCGTGTATCCAAGTTCTTAGCCCTTTGTAGCACACCTTGTACATAAGTCTCAGACCAATAGGGTGGCGCCGACTTTGCGTAAATACGGATTTCGCGCGGCTCGTTCAAACAAGGGTCGCTCAAATACAGATGGAGTCCCGGGTCTAGTGTTTACTCGGATAATAAGATCGACTAATTTATCAATAAGAACTTCAGAACTCCTCCGCCACCGTGGAACACCATCGGCGGCAATTTAAAGAAACAAAATCCGCCCCAATTTCGCAAGGATCCTTTCCGCCGCTCGCGAAAGCACGCACGACGGTTGTCACGCTGACACGCCAGCGTCACGCTGGCGCGTGCCACGGCCGTCATCCGTTCTCCTGCCGTCCATCTGACGGATGTCTCAAGCGTGCCGTCCGATCGGTAACGGCATAACTCAATATTGATCAAGAAATTGAGATACACGACGCAGGGGCGGAGGGGGCAGGAGGGAGGGTGCCTAAAAAGGAGAAAAGCAATGCTGACACGGGTGTAGAACAAAGGGTGGTATGTAAGGAGTGAGAAAGAGAGAGAGAGAGGGAGAGGAGAAGGTTTAGGAGCTTGTCCTAATACCACGGGCAGAGGGGCGCGGAGGACGCCTGCCACGGGAGGGCAGCTTCATTTTTCAAGGAATCTGCGGGAAAATGCAAATGCGCGGGGCATCTGGCAACAATGGCCGTGGTCTGTGGCCCCTATTTTAAGGGTTGGTTTTTTGGTCGACGTTGGATCCAGGCTGGGAAGGGTGGTGGGTGGGGAGGGGCGGCAGAGGGAAAAAGGGAAAGAGCGAGGGAGAGGGACACAGAGAGCGAGACGCAGAAACACCGGCGAGGGGTGGTCGAGGGGTGGCAGGGGTGGGTCGACCGGGGAGCTTTGCCGGCCATGCAAAGCAGAAGCACAGAGCGGCAGCAGCAGCAACCCCCGACGACCGACCTCGGCTATATACTGGCTCTCCCAACCCCCTGATAAGGGTGGACAGCCACGATCGATTAGAGGGCTACCCACCCACCTACCCATCCGTCCCCTGCCTCCCTCCCCATTTCCAACCCACCCACCACTCACTCTCTCCCTCACGGCATCCTCCACGAAGCTTCTGCCCATATTCTGATTCGCAACACGGCTGGCTAACGATCCCCGGTTTAAAAATACCCGCTCACCTCCGCCGCGCTGCCCCTTAATCCTTCCAACTTTCCTGCTTATTCTACTCTTACTTTTCCCGCGACGCGTGTGCACGCTTTCACTTTCCCTGCGCCTACTTCGCCGGCACCCCTACCCCCCCGCCCGCCCCCTCGCGATCTCATGAAAATTCATGAGCGGAATTTACCGGCCGGGAAATTTGTTTACTCTCCGTTTCGAGAAGAGTCGGGCTGAAGGGGGTGCGTTGCGGTCAAGCCGCGGGGCACTTCGGTGGAAACTTTTAAGCGAAACATTGCCCGATGGCGTTGAGATGGGGATCGTCAGTGTGTCCGGGGGTTCCGAGATGTGGGATGAATGCAGCAGGCGTGCGATCGACGGTATCGTTGGTTCTGGGACGGTTATGTTCGCGGAATGGAGTAAGAATGGAGATCGCTGCTGGAACACGAAATATCCCCGGGTTAACGGGCTCACTGTCGCAGTTGTCGCTGTCCAACGAAAGGCTAACAATAAGGAACGATCTCCAACTACTTAGGTTAAGTTCCAGCGCCCTTGCTCGCCGAAACTTCGCCGGATCGTCGTTGTACTTCCGCGGGCAAGTCACACTCGCGCGTATCGCGCCCCGGCGAGTTCTAAAGTGTCGTAACTGCTAACACCCTGTTTTCCGGCGAACAACACGCGGCACCCCGTTTTTCATTCAACTTTCCCGGTCGAAACTTGCCGACAGATTTTTAATCATACGGAGCACAAGCGTCCCCAAGCAAAACACCATACTCATTTCATACAGTCCACGCGACATTTATACAAATGGAGGCTGGGTCTCTGGCATTATTCCTCTGTGATAGTTTCCGCTCACCCTCGACACTTGCAACGGAAAGATCACCTCGCCCCTCCAGCCGAAATCGAACTAAGATTGTACTCGTTGGATATTGTCATGTAGGATAAATCGTTTGTACTATTGGAAACAGATTTTCTGTCATTATCTCTGCAGGACTATCTTCTCCGTTAACCCTCGCCAAGTAGATACGGGCTCCACTTGGACCTACCCTAAGTATCAAGCTACATGTTTAACTTGTTATTAGTGTAACTTCTCGGGAGATGAGAATTTTTAATAACAAGATGGGAATCTAATTTAAAAGCTTTTCCCGAGGCAGTGACGCACTCAGAGGGACGTCAAGGTGCCCTGGCAAATAAAAAGAAAAAGGAGATCATTGTAACCATTACTGAAGTAATTCAAGAGATTTGTAAGAGGAAAGAAAACTCGAATTTACGCTTTAAATAAATTTTTATAATCACCTAATGAATTTTATTTTTATCCGTTCAAATCGGCACCCCCCCCCCCCCCAAGATTAAATCCTGACTGCGCTACTGTCCTGCGGTGTATATGAATGTAAACTTTCGTATTTAACATAATAGTTTTGTATGCTTGTTTTTGTAGACTGCAAAATTCTACTTCGATGAAGGTACACGAAGCTTGAAATTCCTTTAGAAGTGAGCAAGTTTTCCCAGTGGAGAATTAATTGCAGCCAGCGGAAAACAAATTTGCCAGCTGCAAGCGGGCACTAGCTTTCCCTGAATAATTGAAAACAAAACGAATACTTTAAGCACGCCTCTTTAGCGGCCGCTGAAAATTGACGCCGATTGATTTTCGATTATGACGCGGTCTAAAATAAGTGCCCCAAGGTCAACGGCGATGGTGCCCGGCTTCCTCATCGTCGACTCAAACTACTGCGGCGAAACTTTCTGAAAAGCTCGCCCGGCGCTTTCCCATTCAATTATCCGCGCCGCGAGATGTTTACTGCCTGGCACGCGTGCACACACGTACACGTAGGCGAGCAAAATAAAATTCACTCCCTTCGTGGATCGATGCCCGCTCAGCCGAGCTGGAAATAAATCTACGGGCTTTTTAAAAAAATTGCCAATAAATCCACGCGTTAGCTCGGTCCAGTGGGCGCTTCTCCCCCCGGACTTTAAAATTCCCTAATTCGCTGGAAAAAAAAAAGGGTGACGGTCGCCCTTTCGCGCTACAGAAGCACGCTCGCCAGGCTCTGGCCACGAAATCGATATCAGCCGCAATGATATCGTCCCTCGGACGCGCTCCGCTCGCCCAACGAATTCGTCGCGCGACGACCATCAAAAACGAACGGTCGCGTGTTATCGAGTTACGTGTTCAAATTCAGTTTCCCTTAAGTTGCAGCCGAGTAATGGCTTCCATCGATTAGCGTGTAGAGCGTGGCCCGGCATACTTCGAAATTAAACGCGCGACCCCGTCGCCCTTCCTCGAAAACGCGCTTTCGCACGAAGTTTCCTTTTGGCGGGGAGAGCTCGCTTAAACAATCGAGACACCCGATAGAACGGGCGTCTGCGGGAACGCGGTAAGAAGATACATGGAACGGGGTGGTTTGGGAAACGGGCGATATAAGAAGCCGACGAGGGGCGGCGGGGGAGGGGGGGGGGGGGGGTTTGAAGGAAACAGACGTTGGAAAAAAGCTGATATCCGTGGAATTTTCATATCGACACAGAATGACAGTTTTTTAATATTAAATTCTTTCCGACCTTTTGACTTCTTTTTTCCCCGACGTCGCCCTCGACGAAGTTCCTCGACGGGAACACGCGGCTCGGGGGTGGCGTGGGCGGAGGGGCGAAGGGAAACAGAGAGGACCCCGTCGAATGGATGCTAATTTTCATCTCGCATTCATGCGTCCATCGCGATCTCGGTGCGTCGTTAAAAATGCTGCACGCCTATTCGACGGATTAATTGGGATAAATGAGGGAAACATTTTCGAGCTCCCGAAGTACGCGATGAGTATCTCGTTATAGTTTGCTAATTAACCATTTCGAAGAGGGGATGTAGGAATATTGCTCGCAAATATGCTCACGGATATATGATGGTCTAAATGGTACCTGAATAGTTGCTTCGACTTGGTCCAGGGATAACTAAAAGTAAGGGCGTTCGTAGACTTTTTTCCAGGGGAGGGGGCAACTTTGGGGAGACGGTAATGAAAAGTACAGTAATGAAAAAATAACCCTGGCGATGACATCGACGAATTGGATCATGAAACACGCGGTGCGAGTGGAGTAGCCCCCTTGCTTTTTTTAACCCATTTTGTAGTGGCAATTATTTAATTAAAAATTTAGAAATATTCCCTTTTTTAGTATAATATTAATAAAGATCAGTTTTTAAAAATAAGCGATTTTTCTCAGAAGTCAGGCGGGAGTAACTGCCCCTTTTGTCTCCCAGCGAGTTTCATGTTTTTGTTTAGCTAAAAAGTAAGAGTGGAATGAAGGTAACATCAGGGGTGGTTTTGGGTAAAAACTGAAAGGTCGGTTTCACGCAGGGAAAAATTGAAGTTTACTTTTCAACTTAAGGGGGTACATAGGTATTTCGGGGTCAAAAAATTGAAATTTTTTTCCGATTTCATATGATAGTCACAAGTCTTAGAAGTATTTTAAAAAATATTTCATTGAAAAATTCGAAAAATTGCGAGAGTTACAGCTTAAAAAGTAACGGACGGACCAATGCAGGTAAACGCGTCGCGGCGGGTTATAGCCATTTTTCTCAAAACTGTGTTGCTCAAGACGGTGAACTTCGTAACTCGAGAATGGATCGATATTTTCTGTTGAAATTTTAACTGAACCTACCAAACACTTTTCTCCACAATGTGGAACTCGCTCATTAAGATCGCAGAACTTTAACAATATTTAAGATAACATTTATCACAGAATAATTTCAGGAAAATCCTTCAAAGTTGATATTTGTTGTATAACTCCATGAATTTTTATCAAAATTTTTCGGCCGAGTTCCACTTTGTAGATTTTGAGTTAAAGTATACTCATATACAGCGATTTTGCTGTTAGATAAATTGATCAATCGAAATCGTGTTCACCATAATGAGGCGCGCATTACGTAAGCACTCACTTTGATATCATGTATATTAATGAATTTTTAATATTTTGTAAACATTCCTATTTAAAAATACATCTTGTATCCCTAAGAAAGAATTGTTAAAAGAGCAAATGGTTTGAGTTATTACTGGCTCTACAATATAGTCCAAAAGAAACCGTTGATTTTAGCTGTCTGATGTCCATGTACCCCCTTAACCACCCCTACCGTGAAAATACTTCATCGCGTGTCTTCTGTCACTATGTTCCACCTGGCACGACGTTCTCGAACACGATTATACCGATTAGTCAATCTGATCAAAACTATAATCCACCTTAACTAAACCTTCCAAAGCAACGATGCAACAGTGTTCGAAGAAATCATCCCCTTGGAGAAGCCGACGCAGAACAAACCCAATCGACGCCATCATTGCGAATTCTGCAACGCCGTGATCTTTCTATCGCGGTACAAAACCGAGGCGCAATAAATATCTAATAAACTTCTAGCCGGGTGGTCGCGGGGTCACGTTTTTGCCCATGAAGCGGAAGGACGAGGAGCAACGACAATAGGAGGGGGGGAAGAAAGGATGCCCGGGTGGCTGCATAAAAGCACGGTCGCGCTACAAAACCCAAAACAGTTTCCAGAACGACTGTCATTTATTTCGTTATTTATTTTCGTTGCTCTCGCGACAACGGCGAGAGAGGGAGCGAGAGAAAGGGAGCGGCGGAAGCGAGACGGGACGATTGGGAATCGTGACGTTCCTGGGGATTGACGTTACCCTAGCCGCTCTCTTTCTCATCATCCTCTCCCTCCCCTCTATTTGGTTCTTCTCCCCCCCCCCTGTGACGCATTGTCGAGTCGAGTACAAGTTTTTAACCCTTAAAATTTCGGCGGAAGGGTACGCGGAGCTTTCGGAGGCCAGACGGGGCACAGAAGTCGATGCGCGGAGGGGTTCGATGATGCGGAGAATGAGAGAGCGACAGGGTGATGCAAAGTGCGGGCCGGGGGAGCGGGAGGGAGAAAAAAATCGCAGTCTGAAAGGAAGGATTACATCGGGGATTTTGGTTTTCGCGTTTCATCTGGACCAAAGCCGATTTCCCGATTTTCCGTCTTTCCGCCGGCTAGGGCCGCCACTCGAATTAGATGTCCATTGTACGGGGACAGATAGACGAGGCTCGCTCTCTCCCTGTCACCATGGCCCCACGATTTCGTGACGTCGCATATTAAGTCGCGTTCGACCCTTTAATGGAGTCCCTTTCGAGACCCCAACCACGAAAGACTCTTCGTCTAATACGCCCGATAATATCCGAGTCCCTGACATTTTGGAATTCAATAAAATGGCAGATTCGCGGCGGCGTGAATTTACGGAATCGACGTGGGAGGATGCATCGTGCGTGAAGTGCTTAACGATGAAACCTTGTTACCTCCATTCGGCTGTAGAGTGCTCGGAATAGAAGTTGCAGAAAAGTGAAGGAGAATATCAAATGCTCACAGCTGTCAGGTGAATATTTAACGCCAAGTAATTTCACTGATGTGATTACTTCAGAAGAATATCTATATTTTAAGCCCAAGAAAATAGAGATTCAGTTAATGTAATCGAGGATCTGCTGTGTTACTTACTAACTACCCTTATTATTCTTCTATATTTATCGGAGTTAGATAGACACCGCTATCACATCAGTAATCAGTAATCAGCAGCTTCATCGTTTCCAGCAAAGGGTAGCCGATTCTCACCGTGATCGCGCGAAATTCGACTGCGATCCGTAAGTCACCAGCATCCCGGGGTGTGTTTGTTTGGACAACGACACTTTTTCTCCCGTTTCACCGTGCGCTCTCCGCCTCGTGGGAAACGGGGCCCCGTGACTCCGGTACCGATCAAAAATATATTAGTCCCCGATATGACAGTGCGGAGTGTTTTCCTTTTTGGGTGTCGCGGCCGGGAGGGGTTCGAGATGGGCCATCACCCAGGGCGAAAAAGAGCGGCCGGGGCGACAGTTTTTCCTCGTAACTCACGGCAGGGGGGGGGGGGGGGGGCACAAAAGGGTGCGCGGCATACCTGCCCGACCGAAAGGGGTTTCGACTCTACCTGTAGAGAAAAAAAAATACCCCGTCCGGCCAAATTAATGATTTAGTGTCAGTTGCGATATTTGGGGTGACGGTTCCTCTTCGCCGTTCCTTTTTTTACAACCCCTTTCCACCCCTATCGGTTCTGATCGACCTCTTCTTTCGCGAAACCGGTGATCACATGACTGGCGTTACGTTTTCTTTTTTTCTTCCACCCGTGGAGGGAACGCTTCCTGTCGGGAGACAGGCCTTCTTGGGAAACCCCTTCGCTGATCCCCTTGGAATTGCCACGAGGAGAGAAAAAAGGAAGCTGGTATCGCGCGGAAGAGTTGCAAGGCAGTCATCGAGATTTACGGGGTATCCACTCGGAGCGCGGAGGAAATGAAGAGACCCGATCCACTTCGGTTTTAGAGGGGCGGCCCAACGTCGGCGAGGATTTGTTAAATGAGAGGAAAAACGATACGATCGCGGCGGCCCCTTTGGACGAACCGTGAGAATCTTATCTTGTCCGTTCGTGCCTCTGGGACGCGACAGATGAATGTCGTCGGGGATGCTACGCAATCGATCAGACGAATGTTGCGATTAAACGAGAGGTTTCTAAGACAGTAGACTGAGTGAACGATAGCTGCAAGCAGCCGGGACCATATTTGTAATTCCTTCTTACAGGTCCATGACTTTTCCGAAATTCCTAATAATAGGTACTGCAAAACTGCACTTTTCTTAGAGGTTTCCTGAACATTTTGCTGCCTAATTATTCTCAATATTGTACGGTGAGTAAAATTCGATTAAAGTAATCGAACGTTACATCACGCGAGGCATCCTTGCATCCAGTCACAGATCAGGAGAACGTCCGACGACGAAGAGCCGAAGGGTCTTGACGCGGCCTAATTCGAGTACCATTTCACAGTTTACGTAATACTTTCACGGTTATTTCACGTGAATCGTCGTCGATACCGAGGGACACACGGTTCCCTCGTAAATAACTCGAAAATGGCGACCGTGCGATGTATCTTTACGGGGTTATTTGGAATTTACAGCGAGGGTGGAGCCACCGTTTCCCGGATATACACACACGCCGGAGAAAGGTCTTCCCGTCGCTGCCCCATGGGACACCTTCGGCCGATCCTGCTCAAAAATTGAAGGACGTCGGGACCGAAAACTGCATCCGATGGCTGACCAGGGGACTCCGATGGCAGCGTCCCGCGGGACCATATGCCAGCTCGGAATTCGAAATTTAAATTCAGCATATACCGAACCCTCGCCTGTTTTTTCCTCCTCTCCCTTTCCTTTCTTCTTCTTCTTTTTTTTTTGATCTCGGCGTAACCGTACCCCGCGAAATTGGTACATCGTTTTGATCTACGACGAGGTCGGCGCGTGGGACAGACGATCACACAGGGCCAGTGGCACGCAGACACGGCCGTACGTACATATATGGGGCGTGTACATATGTACGGAATACTCGTGTCGAGGGACGAGTTATGTATCCTTCTCAGGTCCTCTCGTGGAACGACACGAGACCCCCGCACCCTCCCTGCGCCGTCTTCTGCGCCCACCCCCGCCACGGAATACCTTGCGCTCTGTCCAACCCTTTCTTCCCTCGCACCCCCTTCTCGCAACACCGATATTTCCACGACGCTTTTTTTTTCGACATCCCTCCCCGTGGCGCGCTTTGATATCGCGGAACATGGAGTACCTGGGTACCAAAGGATAGTTCGCCTCCACTTTCCTCGGCATCCAATGATTCCCGACGTCTCTCGCCAATCGCCGACTATTTAGGTGTCCCTCTCAAGTTTCCCTCCCGGGGATGGAATTTCGAAATGGAAAATGAATTCGAATTCGACACCTGATTATTCAACGCCCGGCTGGCGAATATTGAAAGGCAGGCACTCGTTCCGAGCAACGTAAACTGCTTCATCACTGACGCAATTGATTCTTAACGGGAATCTTGTCAGAATATTCGCGAGCCCCGATATTTCCCAGCGAGCTTCAAAGTACTTCGCGGTGGATATTATTCTTCCGCGCGAAGTGTCCCCGACAGGGGCGGATACCGTCAAAACATCGCGGGTCGCGTGTGTATTTTCAAAAACGCTTTTCGCGCGGTTACCACGGAGGAGGAACGGCGTCTATATATCGTATCGATGTTCCGGCGACTAGGTGCGAAAAGAGGCTCGTCTATATGTACGTGGCGCGATGGTGGGGGCTCCATTAGCGTGTTTGCGCTGCGAGGGCCTCTAAGTGATGTTTTGTGCCGCGCTATTCGAATCGTCCTTTATGCCAGGGACGTCCCCCGCCGCCGCAGGAAGACGGAAGAAAATTTTCAAGGAAATCTCGCGGAGGCGCGCCCCGACCACTTGTCTGTTTCCTTCGGCTGACAATGAGAACGGTTACGCGCTCGTTATTCTTTCGGAGCGCAACTTATTATTCCCGCGCAAAGGCACGCGTTACCTTGCAGCCAGCGACAAGGGTAATGAGAGCGAACGTTTGTTACACGGGCGGGTGAAAATAACGCAACGGTTTCCCTTTGACGGAGCCAGCGCCAGTTTCGTACAAAGGGGCTCGTGTCTGAATTCGCTCCTCGCTCGGAGCTGGTGGCGGGCGTTTTCCAGCGTCAATGTTCATGGTCTAGAAGACCATCTCGTTCGAACGCGTTTCACTTAGGACCCCGGGTGTAACCCCGATGCACTCAGCGGCCGGGATAAGACGGCGCGAAGGAGGTGTTGGCACGTGGTCAAGAGATGTCAAAACTCGTTCCTCCCCGCTCGCGAGGCACGTCTAAGGGCTTCCTGGGGGATGCGGAGGTCAGAGCAGTGCGCGTGGGTCAAAAACTGGCCGCTGCGCGACAACCCCTTCGGGGAAGTAGCCGTAACTAAATACGGGGTTGTTACAACGAGTTTTGAAGAGAAGATTAACGACACACCTTCCGGCCTGCAACGAACGAAAGGAAATTCTACTTTCTTCAAGGAGTGACTTCTTCTGGGGCAAAAATATTTGGCCTACCATTTGGTCTGTTGGAAATTCTACTTCTTGGAATAATAATCTCGAAGATATAAAAGTCTATGAATTCTTTCTGGGAAGTAACTCTCGTTTCACAGCAGTATTAGGTTAAGGAAACAGTTTTTTTTTCTCCGTTAAGGGGTTACATACGTTTCGGCGCCTAATAATTGATCGCTTTTGGGATTTTTTTTCTTGGGAGGTGTGAAATAAATCGAAAATTTTATAAATTGTATCTTGTTCTTGGGACCTTTATTTATTTAAAAAAAATGTTATTTGACACACTTTTGTTGTATATTGCCGTTCGCTTTCTGTAACCTCTGCACCAAGCAGGGGGCTTTCTTATCAACATGAAAACTTATACAATCTATGCAGAATGATATTCTCTAAGGGCCATCGGGCCATTTTTTGAAATTTTTAATTTTTAATATTTTTCTTTTACCATTTAAAGATCGAAATTGTAGACGGAAAATCGATTGCTTTCTTCCAAATGGCATAATTTTCTTATTTTCTAAAAATTCAAAAATTTGGCACGATAGTCCTTAGAGAATGTCATTCTGCATAGATTAACGCAAAGTTCATGAAAGAAGGTTGTAAATTGTTGAAGTTATCATGCTGATAAGGGGCACCCTGCTTGGTGCAGAGGTTGCTGCAACCGCAGAAAACGAACGGCAATGTATGACAAAAGTATGACAAATAAATTTTTTTATATGAATAAAGGTCCCAAGAACAGGATACAATTATAAAATTTTCGATTTGTTTCACACCTCTCGAGGAAAAAAAATCCCAAAGGTCATCAATTATTAGGCGCCGAGAACGTATGTAACCCCTTAATGGTGACTATGTTATTTCATCAACAGCGGGTGGAATCTACGCGTAATGTTTATCCTCATCGAGACTGAAGGATTGAAATATTCCTGCGACCCACCAGCTACGAATAAATGTCACCAGCTTGGTCTTAATATTACACGAAGGGCAAAATTCGATTGGAGCGCGAGCCCGAGGAAACCGATAATCCGCGTTCAACGCCGCGGCTCTCGGGGGTTACTTTTGTTATTGGACTCTCATCTCGCGCGAGGGGTGGGCGTGAATCGAACACCTCGGCCGGAAATAACGATGGCAGATAATGTGGAGCGCCCCGCTATCTGCGGAATCAAATCACCTTAAGGTTACTCCGACACCGGAACCTCTTAGCCCTAACAATTTCTATCCTTTTCCATCCAGGTCCGCCGCGAAGGGGTCAATCGACCTATCCTGCTGTCTCATCGCGAAAACCACTCTCTTTCCACCATCCGATCGTCTATCATTACCAAGCAAAGTTTCCAACCCAAGTCTTCGTCGAACGTGGAACTAGCGTAATCTCGACTCGTTGCGTGCACTGCCCCCCCTGAGTCGCACGGGGGCCCCGCTGCCGCCATTTTATTCCATCCCCCGTGGTCCGACCTCCCCCGAGTACGTGGTATTGATAAAAAAAATCCGCTCGTCCCATTGGCCCGCTGGACCATAGGGTGACCTCACCCCTTGAGTGCTGACCAAGCACGAGCACCCACTAGAATTCTCGTTCACCCTCGCACACATAGACCAGAGAACGAATACACGCGCGTGTATATGTGTGTGTGTGTGTGTGTGCACGATCGCGCTTACACGTCGAACTGTCGCACCACGGAACCGGAGTGCACCCTCGACATTTTTTCCTCATCTCTTTTTCTCCCAGCTGTGTCCCTCAGCGCGTATCGGTGCCCCCGTCTCTCTCGCGTCCATTTCTTTCTGTCCTCGTCCGCCGAGTCTCTTACACGCCACTCGGTGAATATTGATTAGTAAGGACGCCGCGCTGCGGCGGAGACGAACGGTCAATTAGTCGAGGCAGGCCCGATCCCGAGAACGCGGCCGTTAATTAGACACTCGTCATTGATCCGTCACTTCAATCCGTCCGATCGCGCGTTCCACGGATTATAGCCACCGAACCATGCTGACGAGCTCGTTGCTCGAGAATGTGCTCTGACGATGTCCACGAGGAACAACCTGGGTAAACCAACCAGTGAATGACCGAATTGATGAATTTATGGAACTTTGAGATTAATACTTGAATATACTTATGTATAACAACAAAACGACTGTTGAAATTGCATGTAAATTTATTTTTCTTGAAATTTCTATAAAAATAAATACTTATTCTTATTGTAATTTAAAAAAATCGATTATAAAATGCAAAACGTGTAGAAGTCCTGTAAATGACCGCATACTTTTAATAAGAATTGTACTTATTAATGTTTGCTTAATACGCGTAACTAAAAATATGGGATATTAAAAGTGTAACTACACTCCATTTATAAACATATAATATTTTTAAATTTATAATTGACATTTCTTTGCCTAATGGTCATTCACTAGTATGCGGTTAATTACTGGTTGGTTTACCCTACTTATGCAATTTATTTGACCAAGTAAATAGTTTTGCTACATTTTTGTTGTATGGTTCAAGATGACGCTGAAGCTCCTTAGCTACTATCGTCATCGAACTTTGAGCTTCAGCATTAGTATGTCTGGTGTCTTTTATGATAAGTTGTACATACATACGCACTTTGGGAGGCTATTCTATTTATCTTGGAGATGAAAAAAGATTAGAAAAATATTTGCTTAGGAATGCTTTGTTACTGAGTTATGAACCATTTTTGCCTGCTTCAGAGTTTTGCGAGAATAACATTCTTTTATTTTTGAAGAATTCTGTCGCGGAGAGAAATTTGAAATAAAAAATTATTAGAAGAATATTAATCGAAAAGGAAATAATTCCAGATTTCTAGCCGTTGGATATTTCTCCATCCTCAAGGTAAGTAGAATAAGATACGAAAGAGCATTATTTAAACACAGCTCTACTTAACGACGTGTACGTTCTCCATCGCGTTATTTGGTGGAAACGGTGGCTTCGCTCGTAATGCAAAGAGCAATTAGCGTTAATTATTCGACGGGGGTTGTAGAATCCGCGCGATCGCACTTACCCCTGGTGTACTGAAACTGGTTCGCACGAATTTTTACGACGCCCCAGGTCTTCTTCCTCGAAGGTACTTTCCCGCTGGTCTATGGAGAAAGTTCCGCAAAGTATTCAGAAACTTTGCCTCTCTGATGAAAAGCTGACCTTGCGTCCTCGAAATAGAAATTATTTCCTGGAGGAACTCTCGCCTTCGACGGAGGGCTTTCACCCTCTGACTGATCGCTCCACAAGGTTACGCTTCCCTTACTTCGAGAGTCATTTCTTACATCGATTATCGCGCAACGAGTATCACCACGATGCAAGCTCAATTCTTAAGTACAAACATGTGACTTAAAACGTTGAAAACAGAGGATAACACAGGGACAAAGCTTAAGAAAGATAATTCCTTGCAAAGTGACGCTGAATTATTCTGCTGTCAAAAATTATACACAAATATTAACAAGTCAAGTTCAATTTTCTCCCGAGTAAATTTTCTTACGCTGAAACCATTCCACCTATCGATACACAAGGAATAATCTTCCCCTCGTCTGAACTACAAACTTCCCACCCCCAACACTTCAAAGTATCGAATCACAATGTAACGAGAACATCCTCGAGCGACCAGTCAAGGGTTAAAGATTCAGAGAAAAATGAAGCTTGCACTAATCACACACGATCGTTCCCTGGGTGAGCTTGAAACGTGACTGGCCCTCCGCCAGAAGATCTCTCTCCTCGTAAGAGGTGTGATAGGGCCCCGAAAATCTTACCTGAGGCGACCTTTGCGACAGAGAGGGGGATCAGGTAGAAAAAGGGTTTCGCGGCAGGACCCCCTATTATGCAATACGATTTTTTTTTACCCCCCTTTCTCTGTTTCCTTGCGCGTGATTCATTGACGAGGATGTAGCGCGCGTCTGCATGCCCAGCTACCTGGGATGCAAATGCCAGTTGAGGGGGTACGATGGTTAGGGGTTACTTAGCGTGTGCGTGTAACTACCTGAGATGCAAATACACGTGAAACTCCATACATTCCTGCCCCCATACTCTTAATCACGCGAGCGTGTGTGAGCTTGAGAAAGAGGTAGGGCGAGAGGGAAATGCGTGCATGCACATTTCGCCGGGGTGCAACTGTCTCCACACGTGTGGTACTGACTACTGAGCCTATGGGAAATACACTGCAGCTCGGAAGTATTTATTTGTTTCTTGTTAGATAAATCTACGTTTGATAAAACGGAAAATAGAATATTTGCTTTTATGTGAACTGTGGAGACACTAATAATTTATTTTCAACTTTTCGCTTTAAAATTGTTTAATGACAGCTCAAAAGGAAAGAGACTGCAGCTGTTAATAATAAAATAATAATCGAATTGCAGTTCAGAAACTAGTTGCAAGATAAGAAAATAAAATGAATATTTATGTTGGACTTATAGTTGAGTGGAAAAATATTCTATTTTCTCTTTCAATGTGATGAAATACTTGTGCTGTAGTGCGTGCCTCTGAAATCTCTGAAGAAAAAAGGCAGTGCTGTGTTTTAGAATATCCCAAGTGCGGGCATGATTGACATAATAGTGAAATGATTTATCAATTCCTAAAACTGTATTTCTTGCACCGGTGCATCAGCGTTTTATGATAATATTTTGTAAATACTTATGATCCCCTGGCACAGCAGCCAGAGAGATCGCTACTGGAATTTGCTGCGTGAAGAAAATTAATTTCATTTATTTCTACCCCGCTGCGAGGGTTTACAGCGACGATGGGCGAACGGGGTAAAGGGTTGCGGGCCGTCCCCGCAGGCACCAGATGACGTTTTCCAATTTCCTGAATGAAAAGCGAAACCGATTCACGTTTTCGTCACCTGGCACGTTTTTTCCACGCGATCCGTAGCCTCCGTCGCAGATAAGCCGTCGAAAAAACGCAACGGTTCGCGTCCAACCCTTTCACCGGGGTAATTCGTTTTTTAATTGCCTCTTCGTGGTTTAATTTACGAAAGGAGCGGTCGGATGAAGGGTGGATCGAGTAGGTATAACAGTTGGAAAAAAGTAATCTTGAAAGATTTTGCAGGGGATTCCTGGCGAAATACCATTTAAATACTACTTAATGCTTATTATGCGTGTAGGTTGATATGAATTTCTTTGGAAATGGAATTAAATTTGGCTCTGAGCCGCACTAAATCAGCCCTGTTGTTGACGTGTGTGTGTATGTACCTGCAGTAACCAACCTGCTTCGCAACGACGATAAAGCAGAAGTGCTTGAATTCACCCCTCGTGCCGGATTACGCGCTTTCGAAAAAAAGAGTGTCGAGCGCACAATGGGGCCAGGGGTGGTTTTGGGTGAAAAAACGTGAAAACCGACACCCAAAACAGGGCGGGGAGCGAGAAATTGACGACAAAGAAGGCAAATAATACCGCTAAAGCAGCGATATCCGTTTCGTCACCGACCCCCAAACGCTACATACTTTTTTCTCCCAGCTGAGGTCAGGTTAAATCCGATTTTAATCGAACGGTCGCCCGATTCGTGCACTCGCAGGTTGTTGAATCCTGCAGATCGAAATATCTAATTCCGTAATGCGTCGTCTTCATACAAGAATATTAACGTGATTTACTAAGTAATACTTTTTTTATCTGCACCACTGTTACTAAAGCGATAAAGATTCAAACTGAAAACTAATTTTGCAATATAAAATCACTTGTTACATTTTATTATTGCAACCCAGCTAAGGTTTATATTCTTGTCCAAGAAAAGGGACACTCCAAGGATTTCTTCCAACAGAAATGGAATTTAGGAATTGAAATTTATTTTTAGGAATTCAAGAAATTCCTCGGGCAAGTAGTTATGTAAATGATACATCGCTACGTAACCCCGTTAGTGATCTCAGAAATGACTGACACGGTGTCCCCCATAACGAAGCGCGCCATACTTCGCACTCACTCCATCCAGCAATCATACAGGGCAGGAATATTTGCGTACAGACGGGGGTAGAATAACACACGGACTCGCCCCTTAAATACTCGAAACGCTTTGAATGCCTTATCTCGGGCATCTCTAGAACCCTCGAGTTCGCTTGGACGCTTCTCAGAATTATCCGAAATCTCTGACGAGGCGCAGGTTCCCGCGACTTCCAACGGTGAAATCCTTGTAACCGATCGAGATCTTCATTGTGAGGTGTAGAAGCAGCGAGCTCTTTTATTTTTTTCTTTTCTTTTTTTTTGGGGTTGACGCGCCCGTCGAGAGGGATTCGGGTTGATTCCGAATCACTTCGAGTGGATTCGCTTTGCCCCAGCTAATCTATATCAGGGACACTTATACCGCACTCGAGAGAGAGAGAGGGACACTTAACTTTTACTGTCTGATTGCATCGAAAGGACCGATCGAAACCTGCACCTGTTACTCCCGTCTAATTAATTATTTGCTACCTTTGAAGCCGCCCGTTTGAGGTATCTACGTCGGCGCGTCCCGTCGCGAGGATATTTTGAGGCAACGAGCGAGGAATAATTTTCTGCCCATGACGAAATCAGAGGGGTCACTGACTCACTGAATTCTGAATTTATACAGGTGCTCTGGACAAATTTCCTTTGTGGGAAATGGTGGGCCTGCAAACTTGAAGTAAAATAGATAATTACAAAACAGTTGTATTGGTCTTATTTATCGCACAGCATCTAAACCCAAGTTTCTAGAACACCTCCACAATTTTATTACTACAGAATCTTAACGAAACCCAGACCGTCCTTTACAATGCAAAATATCTGAAATCGATTCTCCATTAAAGGAAATAGTGCAGCCCCACCGCAAGGAATCCTCCGCTTCGCGGTTGCATAGACGAGAGACCAGAGGGACTAACGGTGCGCAGCGTAGGCCAGAAAAAAAGAAAGGGTCCTCGGGATTAACCGAAATGAAAATGCAGAGCCTAACGGCGGCGGTGGCGCGTATTCGGGGCGAAATCGATAATGCAAGTTCGGCGCATCCCTAATCCTCTTCACCGATTTTTTAACCCCATCTGTCGCTCGACGGGCGCGCATCCCATGGGCGCGTTCCGCGCGTACAACACGCGGCGGAACCACCTATGCGCTTCGACCTACTTCCGCGAGCAGGAGGATTGAAAGGAGGGGCGGCGAGAAAAAATGAAGCGAAAGAGAGAGAGTAGGAGAGAGAAGAATGTAGCGTTCAGCCGTTGACGTCCCCGTTCTTCCTTCAGACTACCTGGAAACATCGCGGCAACCACCCCTAGGATAATCCATTAACATAATTTTACATGGGCAGAAAGAGAGAGGCCAGGAGAGGCGCTCCGCCGGGTGGTGGTGGTGGTGGGGGGGGGGGGGGGGAGAAACATTATATCCACGGATACGACAGATGCAAAAGAGGAGGAGAGAGTAAGATAATAGGAGAGCCAGGTATACGGGCCCACGACACCGCCAGAAGGGGTTAATTCAAATATTTAAAATTTCTCCTGCGCTGATTTCTCGCGTAACGGCGGGGACCCCTCGCCCCTTTTCCCTCCTTTCCGCCGTCTTTCTTTCTCGTCTCTCGGTATACCTGGGACTAGTAACTCTAGCCTTCCGGATAAAATAGTCGTGTGTATAACCCCGCCGACCCTGTCTACACACCGTGTCGGCGTGTCCGCGCGCGCTGCACTCGACGATCCTCAAAGGGTTCCATTATCGTTACGGAACGAGCTCCGAACCACTCGTTGGCCTCGCAGCCTTGGCTAACGAGGGTGCTGACAGCGAGTTCCGCGCTCTCGCCCTGTGATTCCGCCCAGTGTACATACCAGTTCCCAGCGAGGTCCCACTCCCCCGAGCGCGGGCCCATCGCCGAGTATGGAAACGCGAAAGTCCTCGCGAGAAAGCGGGAAACTATCGCTTTGAAGCACTGCGATTCGATTCGAGTCGATTTGAAGGAGGATCCGTAACGCGTGTCAGGGGTACGCACTCTGTCCTCAGACGGCATTGCGACATAGGTTCGTTTCTTTGACGGTTTCTAGGAAATTTTAAGATTGATATGTTTCCATATACTGCGCAAGGAAATAAGTAGTCAGAGGAGTAAGGGACTGTCAACTGTTAAACCCCGGATAATTAACGGAATGTATATCGACGCTCAGTAGACGCGTTAATTTTACAGGGAGACTTTCCCCGCGCGGCGTGCGTCCGCTAAGCGGATTACCCGTTCGGCGGAGTGACAGCGAGAGAGGCCAACGAAACAAGGACTTAGAATCCTCCTACGAGGACCCTGGTCTCTCGTCCTGAGCCTTGATTTACGAGAATCGTGACGGGCCATTTGTCGAGGGAGCCCCTCGGACAGCGCGAGGAGCGCACCCCTTATCAGTCCGCGGCAGCGGCCATTTTCAAAACCGCGCCGTCCTTTTCCCAGCGTCCCCATCATCCTTCGCAACGGAACGAGCAACAGCTCGTCCTGATACGGAGCGGTAGGACCGCGGCGCGGAGGGCGGGGAGGCGGAAAAGGAGGGAAATAAAAAAAAAAAGGGAAAAACGGCTCGTTTGCTCGGCAGCTTAATTCCCGGCTCTCCAGCCGCCGGTTCCCCTCCACTTATTCCCTGTGTTCATTCAATTTCTGAATTGCCGTCATCGTGGCGGTCGCATCGAGCGTCCGCGAGATTACCCAAATCCTCCGTGTCGCTCTAATATCCGAGCGCGCGCGCGCGCGCAATAAAAAATTCCTGCCCCCCGCGAGGAGGCCCCGGCGGCGGGCTCAATTACGCGCGGCCCCCGCGTAATTACCGCCCGACTTTTTTTCATCGCCACTCGACGGTGTTTTCAGGCGGACAAAAGTGACGTGCGCGCACACAGCCTGTCGGCAAGGGATAAAAAAATATCCCGAAAAACCGCTTTGACGTGTGGGCAGAGGGTGGGCCACTCGAGGATCTCTCGCCGAGCGGATATCGGGCGGGGCGAGGCGGCCAACGAAAGGGGCCGGCAGTCAAAGATCGTCGGGTACGTCGTTGCTCCTCGAGCCGGAGACGGATGAATTCGACTGTGCATCGAAATTAAGCCGGTGTCTGCCGGTTTTTTCGCGTTCCGCGCGACGAGAGGAAAACCGGGGGGGTGGGGGGAGACAAGGGGGCGAAAAAAAAGGAGAGATAAGAGGAAGAGAGGCAGAGGACGCCGACGGGGGTGTAGTTTGAGGATCGATATCAGCGCGGCGAGGCTACATTTTTCAGAACATTGGGTACCTCCGCGGTAAGCCGGTCGTATGTATTCTTATGGACCACCCTGTTTATGGCGCGCAATTTATTTCGAAATCGAAGGTAATGGCTGCCGGTTTACGCCCGGCATTCCGCCCAAACCCTTCGCCCTGCCGCCCACCCCCGCCAACCCGCCCTCGGCCACGCTCGACCGTCCCGACTGCGGGCACATTAAAATTGCAAACAAATACAAAAATGGCTGGAATCTAGCGGAATATGTATTGCCCCATTTCCAGCGGTCCCGGCCAACAAAGGGGACAGGCTGTGCGCGCCGGGAACCACCGAGCCCATACGAACGCGACCGGGAATCGTGATTCACGGTTCCCAGGTCCGTGGACATCTGGTTCAGCCGCGGCGTACGTACAAAATTATTCATTGTTTCCGGGGATTTTTTTTCCAGTGGCGTAAATATCTCTCCTCCTTTTTATTCTCTCTTCCGTTCTTTTTTTAGTCGCGGGGGATGATGTTTCGCCGCGGCTCTTACGACCCAGTAACGAACGCGGAAGGGTCGATAAACGCGGCAACGCCGATCGAAGTCGGCGGCGATCCGCGCTGAAATACTCCGCACCATTGTTCTCGGATGGCTCCGCTCGACGGTGAAGAAGATCGACAAAACTTTCGCCGCGGGGGCGCGATATCATGCGCGGGGGCGCGGATTTCGCGCGGCTTTGCGGGACTCGGGGAAATGTTTCGCGTACGGTTTCGTACGGAGGAAATTTTCGTGGCGGGGCCGAGCTTCCTTTTGTCGGCGGCGAGAGGAGAGAAACCATGCCCCGATCTTTTGATACGCTCGCGCGGACTGCGACCGCTGCTGGCCTGTCCCGCAAAGGGGGGGTGAAACACGAGGACATATTCGTTTGAGATGAATCATAATGTCTGGATAGTATTCAAAATGGATTTTGTCGTTGTTAAGGGAGGATTCTCGTGTAACGGCCCTCGAAATTTATGAATTTTTATTTGAAAAAACTATTGTTAATGTTGCATTAAACTCTATCGAGATATAAGGAGACACCTTTAAACTTGAAGAAAATATTTTTTTTATGTCGGTCCTTATTATTATTTATTAATTATTGTGGAATCTCTTCGACGATGTTGGCGTCAGGTGTAGCACCCGTCATAGTTATCTGATTGCAAAAAGAAGAAATTTTTCTTGAAGTTAAATAATTTACGCTGTTACTAGACCTAGAATTTTAATTTTAGTTTTTATTTATAATACTTCTATTCGTCGATATAAAGAATAATAAGAAAAAATTGTCTAAGGAAAAAACTTCCTTTGTCTTTCAAACGCTATAACACTTTCAATTTTTCATTTTTTTTTCTCTTTAAAGTGGACCAATTCTAGCGTAAACTATCTAACTTTAAGAAACTTCTATTTTTTTTTTGCAAACAAATGACTGTGATGGGTGCTACACATCCCACAAACAGGAGTTACTACGTCCAAGAGGTGGACAAGATTCCACAAATAATTAATAAATAATAAGGAAGATCGACATAAGAAAAATAGTTTCTGCAAGTTTAAAGTTGCCTCCTTATATCCCAAAAGAGTTTAATCCAATATGACCAACAGGTTTTGAAAAAAAATCTAAAAAATCAATTAGAATCCCCCCTTAAATCGTCGATGGAAATTGTATTTTTGAGTGGATATATGAACAGTTTTTATTTGGGAAAGTCGTCGAAAGCCTTGGATAAGTATAAAGAATAAAATTATAGTGTTGGATAAACAGTTCACTGCTGTGGACAAGATGGGGGACACATGTTTGAGAATTCTACAGACATTTGTACCTACCTATTCTCCAAGATAACACAAAGAGTGATAAGAATGAATGGAACAATCAGATATTGATTATAATTATCAACGATACAAATTCCTCAGTACACGAGAGTCAAAACGAATCTCGAACCTAAGATCATCTCTAAGTGCAGAATAAGTAGAGTTTATACAAAAACCGACTTTTGAAAAAACCGGTTTTCGAATTCCAATATTCCCAAAAAACCGGTTAAACTGGTTTTCGAATTTTCACATAAAATATAATTAAAACAGTAATTAATTATTTGTATTTATTTAAAAAAAAAAACAGTTTCCTTAATATTATGGAATTTAAAAAATATAACAAAATAAAATATACTGTATCTATCTATAGAAAAGCAAATAAAAAAAAATTAAAATAACAAAAATCCGTACAAATACGTTTAATTTTTTAGTTCATTTAATATTTATGGATCTGGAAAAATACAACACAATAAAATAGACTGTATAGAAGACCAAATGGGGAAAAAACTAAAACAACTAAAATCTGTACAAAATACAAACCTTTTAAAAGGTGGTACCAAATTATAAATCTGTATTCCATTTAATATTTTTCTCTGAAAATATGAACTCATGAAAATTAGTTTTACAGTAAACTGTTACCTACTACAATGTGACCGAGGCGATTTCAAATCAAAATGTTAAAGTTTTTAATCAAATAATTAATTAATTTCTGCATATTAATTGTAGTATATAAAACCGGTTTTCTAAATTTAAAAACCGGTTTCCGAATTTTACAAATTTATAAGTAAAAACCGGTTCTTAAACCCGGTTTTTAAAAACCGACAAACCCTAAGAATAAGTAATAGAAAAGAGAACCAAAAAGTAATCTATCCACTACTAAGAAAACGACCCGATAATTTCCTTTTCGATTAGAAAACATTAATTCGCATGGCGATATGAAGCAGAAGGAAGGCACAGAAGGTTCCCATACATATAGTCCCTGACGCTTTCTCTCGTGGCTAGGAGCAACCCCTCCCGGTTAGTTCAGATGGATCATTTTTTGATCGTGCACCGATGACTTGGCAGTCCGTTTTCTCTCTCCATCCTTGGAGAAGACGCCTCACGCAGCGTTATCGTCGGGGACGGCGAAGGGAATGGACGAGGGGCTTCCTCGAACCGCGTTATCCAAGGGATTTTAAGGGACGGACGGAATTTTCGGCCTTCTTCCACCGTGCGATTCCTCCGCGCGATCCCGGGGACGCCTCCAGTCAATTTTTATCATATATCTGAGAGTTTCGTCGGATTGGCTTCTGCCTGACCTATGCCCAATGGGCCGCGCGAATTCTCGCGCTATCGCGCATGGCTATCGTCTCCGTCTACCGAATATTCGCCGAATCCCGGATTTTCCCTTCGGAAACTCCCTTCTCGCCTGCGCCACGTCCCTTTCGAGTTTCCAGCGGCAGCAAAAAATTCGCGGCCACCTCTGCCCGTGGAATATTCGATCAAACGGTGTCGCTTCGAAGGCAACGGGGGGACACTGACTCCTCATGGGCGAGTTGTGCATCGACGATGAGGAAGATTGGACCGATAATAGGAAAAGTAGCGTTGGACTTCTTTGAATGTAGATATAAAGAATTGAACCGGAATTCTCATTGTAGTCGCCTCGTAGTCTTTTATCTAATACCTAGATCGTGATTCCATTGCAAATAAGTATTACCTCCCAGCGTTCTACTTCAATTCGCTAGAAACCTTCTCGCGGAGAAGAAGCTTGTTCTACATTTCTAAGCCAAGTCTGAATCGCCTACAATCTACAACTTCCTCATAACGCTCTCTTAAGTATTCTACTAGAGCCGCGGTACCTATGTACCTACCTCGCTATGGCCAACCAATTTAATTTCTGGTACAACCCTGCGCAGTGATGAAACATGGAAATAGAGGCGATGGAGGGCCATGAACGTCAGTTATTTCTGAATTTTTAACCGAGAGCGTCGAGCAGAGTGTCCGTATGCCCGACGGGCGAATAGGAAAACGCGGCTGGCATGGATCTCTAGCCGAGCAACAGCATAGGCATATCGTTGGGAAGGGTAGAAGGAAGGGGGATGATCCGGTTGCGTGTGTATACCTGGCGGTAGCTTCCTGTGCACGCACACGAGCGCCGACGTGCGACCACGGAAAACTATTACCCCTTTTCCAGGCCGAAAGGGGTGGCAGTTTTGGGCCAGGCTTCGCACGCAGCGCATCAGGTAAGAGGCCCTTTGTGTAATCTGATTTCGTTGCCCTCCCGCCACTTCACCGGGATCGATACAGATTCGGGAGCACTTTCGATCGTTAACCTATTTTCCACACTTACAACACCGTAATTCGTCTCCTTTCACCGACGAGGTGTAACGATGCTCCTTGGTTCGCTCGCGAGGGAACCACCTTGTATTTGGGGCAACCCTGTGCTCGCTTCTGACAGCCTTTTTTTAATACCCTGGCCACCTAATCCGCTGTTGCGAACTTATCCCCTTTAGCGTTATTATTTCGGGTTGGACTGGGTGAAGATCTGGCGCAATTGTTTAATTCAATAAGATGTCTAATCTTTTCGCTGAAAAAAAAATTATTATAATGTAGCTTGCAAGGGAATTGGAACGAGATAACAGTGCTACCGTGTGAAGTGAAAATATATTCAAAATTAGGGGACAGTGTCTTCGGGTAACGTGTTAGTGTGCGGTTATTATGAAACGAGCTCTAGAATCACAACGATATATTCGTGATATTGAAAATGGTTTGATGGGTTCAGGATTTGTGCGATATTTCTGCCAGTTTTTAGAACACGGTCGATGGTCTCTGAAGGCATAGGGAACCGTTAAAAAACGAAGAAGAAAGGCCTCGTCGGGAATATAACAAACGGGAAGAGGCGAGGGAAGAATAATAAGGTAAAAGTCGCATCGGGAGAGACTCCTCGAATTTTCCACGTTATATCTACGTGTGGCTTATCCTCGTCTTCCCGATGCTCCAACTTCGAGATATTTGAGAGAGTGGTCGTCGTAGAGAACAGGAGGAAGGAGGTGGAAGGGCGCTCCGGATGGTTTCCGAACAACCGAAGTCTGCGGAATAGTATCGATCTGGCTTGATATATTAGAACCAAGGTCCACCCTGCCGCAGCCCTGGCAGGACCTCGAAATATGTTTTTTATGTGCGCCCTCCTGCGGTGGATGTAGCCACCTCCCAAACAGGAACACCACCCCCGCCTCGTTGTCGCATTTTTTCTAACCCGAGATGGCTACAGAGAACCCTGCTTGAACATTCATCGTGCGGATACCGTTTCGCATTTTTTCACCCCAAAGACTGTTTTCCCCGATTTTCGTTGTGACATAGAAACTCAGTTATTATAATATAGCGATTGATGTGCACGTTGTTCTCTTGTGAACGAGATGTAGTTGTCTATTAACCCTTCGTGGTCACACCTTCATATAACCAACTCATTTTTTAGTTACCATTTTCGTATTTTTCAATCTTTTAACTTTTCAGTGATAACTGTTCATTCGCAATATTCATATAATTGTGCTCTAATAGTCTTTTTCTAGAACTGTAAATTTTATTTAGATATGATGAAATTTGTAGTTAAAAAAATAGTTGTGAAAGATAACGAATTTTTTGTTAAAATGCACCAAGTTTTTAAACTTTAATATTAAGGTCTAAAAATTTACCGAAATATTGGCAAAGAAAAAAATTTGCCTGGGGTGCGATACACCGCGTGTGACCACGAAGGGTTAAGTTAAGAAGTTGGTTGTGGAGAACATTAGTGGTCGAAGCAGTGATTACAAATGGAGTGAAGATTGAAAACATTTTAAATCTATATTTCTAATTTCTATAACTCTGATTGTACAATTGTGCCTTATCCGTTCCTTATTGACGATGCAAGATATTTTTGATACTCCAAAGTGGACGAATTTCGCAAATATAACTGTGAACGCGATTGGAGCCCCAAGCATCGCGTTGCAAGTTAGGCCACCCTTTCTAACAAAAGTAAGAGCCACACGAAAAATGTGTACCAATAAACGATAGGGAGGGTTCGATGGCAGCGCGTCTCGCTTCACAAAGGCGGCTCCCTCCGTCTGAGGAGGCTCGCGAGTCCGATTGGTGTATAACGTCCTAATTTTCCGAGCGGATGAAAACATATGAAAATCTGCGAGGCAAACGAGTAGACGACGTTAGGGGGGCGCCAAGTCAGAGCCAATAAAAGTCTCCACCCACCCCTCCGCCCCGTCGCTTCTCCCTTCGTCTTCCCTTTTGCTTTCCCGTCGCTGCATCTTTGTCCCGCGCCTCCGGTGCAGACTCGACGGATACGTGGTAGTTCGTTTGTATCCGTATCTTCCGTCGGTGGCGAGGGAAAAAACGAGAAGGGAGGAGAGGGAAAAAGGAGCGAGAAAAAAGTTGGCACGGGTGTACAGCCGGGCAACCAGCAGGAAATTCTCGATCCTCGAACGATCTTCGAGACGAAGTCAAATTGGCCGACCGAAAAGAAACGGGATAACGCCGGCGATCGTTTGCATTTCAATTGGCGGACAGTTGCCCGGAAGAGACGTTAATCGGTTACAAGAAGCCTCCCCCCTCACCCCCCGCCCCTCGGGGAAATAATGAAATTATCGTAAATCAATATGCACCACCAAGATCCACTTTGCTGAGGTTCCAGGCACGAGTTATAAGCGCGAGGTACAGTTGCCCGCAAGACTTCCCGCCTCGATAAATCCCCCGGTGAAAATTGTTCTCCTCCGCAGTCGCGAGGGTGGAGGGATGTAATCGTTACGGTGAATGTGCCCCCTGTTTATGGAGAAATTCAAATATCGCGCTGGCGACGGCTTGATCGTCCGTGGCGAGGCAAGGGTTTGACAACGAGAAAAATTCACGGGTTTCGGAGGACAGCAGGGGGGGAGGCGATTTAATCAACTGGAAAGGTATGGAGTCGCTCGAAATATCTTCGATTGTTACTCGAAGAATCTTCCGAATTACTCAAGGCAGCAAAGTATCAATAAAATTCTTCTCTATTCAATTCTTCCGCGGAAACATGGCGTAACATAGCACAAGGTGTCTACTTGAGATATCCCGTTGATATGTTTTAAACACACGAAATAGAAGCTCTCCCTTTCGTCAACTTGATATAAAGAGAAATTGAGGGCCTTGCAGCAAGAGGGGAGCAGCTCCAGCTTTATCAGCTTCAAGTAAATTAGAAAATACTGTTTATAAAATTATTGCTTTGACTTAAGGGGTCCCCTTACCTTGACGGACGAAAAATGATCCGAACTTTGGGAATTTTTTAAAACAAAAACCATTAAATATATTTACTTCCAGCTTTGTGGCTTTATTTGTCAATCTTTAGAGAATATGAAGAAAAAAATTGTATGCAAATGAAGTGGTTATATCCGGAGTTATAGTGCTTCAAATTGAGCGCCTTACAAAAATCATATGCGCATGGTTAGCATAAAATCAGCCGTTGTAGTTGTGTGAAATAGAAAATTTAAAAATTTGTGTAATCTTTATGAGTGTGGCTATCGTCTAAACTAAGTAGATCGAATGAGAAATACTGAAAACTAAAAAAATGGCAGCGTTTAGACCTGTTTTAGAACAGACATCGATTTCTGCAAAAAATTCGCTGGTTTTTTAAGTCGCAAAAGTCTAATTTTGCAAAAACCGACTTAGTTGTTGTAACAACGAGAATGGGGCATGTACTGAAGATACATACCAAGTTTGAAGTAAATCGGGTGATTGATTTTTGAGATATCATGCTAACCAATTCGAAAAACATCTTTTTGAGAAAAACGCGTTTAAAGTTTTAGATGCCGTTTTTTTAATTAAATTGTATTAAAATATTGGCTAAATATGTACAAAGTTTTCAATTAATATAATTTGGGGGATTCTCTTAAAAAAAATCCCAAATATCGCGCTCCTTTTCGGGCCGTCAAAGTAGGGAGACCCCTTAACATTAAAAAGAGAACACTAATTGAAAAATATATATCTTCACACAATATTGCGTTGATAAGTTTTTATTCCTATTTTTGGCGAATTTTTAAAATCTGAAGCTCCCCAAAACAAAAATATTGCATGAAACAGTAGTGGATCGCAGGTTCAAAATTTGCAATAAATCGCTCATTTGTTATCGGATTTGCATCAAGCGTGCACCAAACGATGTAGAATTTTTTTACGTATATTACACGTCATAACTCAAAAACTGTCAAAAGAGGAGTTGCAGCCCTCTTGCTGCAAGGTCCTCAATTGAAACGATCCTTTCTTTCCTTGCAACACCACAATCTACCAAAAGTTAGTTATAGCAAAAGGATCACAAAAATAAGCAACATTTGAAAAATCTTCAATACCGATCTCCCCAATTTTCGTGAACGTACGGCGTCCCACACCTATGTCGGAGAAATATCGATATCGTAGCCAGAGGAGGGCCAGCAACCTGCGCCCATGTAAGAAAACACGTAAAATGACCCCATATTGTGCGGAGGCTGTTGCCTGGCCCTTTGGACAAACAGAAATATATGTCGGGGAAAGATGTCTTTCCACCCCGAGGACTCGAGGCGTTCCTTTTTTAAACGGCGAAACAGTTGCGGCCACGAATCGATGGTAACTACGCCGACCGGACCCCAGTACAGTCCGACGAAAATGTAGCGTCGACCTCGACCTTCGCCACCCTACTGGAAACCACCCCAATCCACGGCAAGACGGAGCGTTTCCCGAGCGTCGCGATGTTCGCGCGTTTCACTCCCTCGTTACGGCGCGCTCAACGTGGCCAGAGGAACGGCAACGGAACAGAAAGTATCGCGCTGGCTGCTCGCCGAGGGTGAAACGATTTTCTCGGGGGTGTGTACCGTGTTAGGATGCGCGGGGTGCTCCAGTCTTTTGCATACATTTTGAAACGTAGAACCGCCACCGCCGCGCCGAATATGCTGGCCGAGCGTGGAGAAAAAAATGAGCGGGGAAAACAAAAATCCTCTCCTCCCCCCCCCCCTCGCCCCTCCATTGTGCGGGGGAGGAACGAGGAAGGTGATGGTGCTGCGGCTCGAGGAGAAAAGGGAAGGATAAAAATGGAAGGGCGAACGAGAAACGCGAGAAATCAGGGACCACGTCGTGCTTTCAAACCAGCAGATACGGTCCATTGGAATTCCTTCTCTTTTTGTGTTACTGTTATTGATCGTGGCTTGCTACTGTTTAGTTTGTACTGCCGATGTTTATCACTGTACCGTATTGTTTCAAATTTAGGTGACTCTCTAATAACCTGATTCTTTACTCTTCTGTATAGGGATACTGGGGATGTCTATTTACTTCAATAAGGGTAAACTAAAACAATGAATTTTACTCTAAACAAAATGGAATACTATCGGCGAGGTTAGTTTTTCCTCGCACTATCAAGTAATATACGAGACATTCTAACTGCAAGGAGGACAACGATAAATCGAGACGGCTGACAGATATTGTTCGTCTATCGGTCAACAAACCGGTTAAGAACACCGTCTCCTCGATTTCCCGGCGATCAACGGGCACGAAACAAGCGACACAAGATCGTCCGAGGGGTGGCTCTGCAGCGAACCGGAGGGTTATTCCGTCGCTATCGGAAAAATGTTATTTACGCAGGGCAGGAGCGAGCTACAGAAGCTCTGTCCTTATTTACATGTGGTAAGTCTCCTACGGGACCAAATCCCGGACCGCGCTCGGAACCCTGATAATTCTTCCTTTGATCCCAGTCCCGTGGGCTCGAGCCCAGCCAGTCCTGTCTGCGCCGTACGAACGAGTAAAGACCCACGGAAGGAGGAAAAAAATAACCGTAGAAATACCTGTCGCGCGGGGAAGATTGCGGCGAGGATCACGGCGCCGGTGAATTTTGGACGATACGCGAGCGTGGGCGAAAAGTTCGCGGAAATATCCCGGCGACAACGACGGGAAAGGCGTAGTGGAAGCACCATATTTGGTGTACTAGTGGCACTTTGTGAATTTCTTAGGGTCGTCGTGCAGAAATCATTGGAAGCAGCGAATGAAGGGTTTTGACGGAATAGGGGTTGAAATCTAAGTTCATCTAATGGAATTCCATATTAACCCTTGGATGGCGGATAGTTTAATTACACTTCGGATGCAGGGTCCATTTTGACCCATAATTCCATTAAAAAATAACCTAAGCTGTTACATTAGATTTTAATCTTTTGTGATCTTAGATTTTAGCCTATTGTTATCTTAAATTCCAATTCTTTGTGATCTAAAATACTTGTGGTTTTCAAGTTGTTTCAGTTCTTGAAGATTTGACAAATTTTCAAGACTTTTCAATTACAAGAAGTAATTTGATATTTATTTTTATATTCATCGGTTTTCACGCCTGTAATATACCTCCAGTTTTCAATTTAAAGGTACGGTTACTGGAATTATATATTTTTCAAGATTCTTTTGCGCGCACGCGTAGTTTCCGCCACATGGAGACAAGTGAAAGGGACAGAGGCGCAGGAAAAAGCTGCTCGCTTCCCCTATGACGACACGAATTACAGAAATCTTTCCGCGTGTTTGGAGGATGACGGGGACAGAAAGCGTCCAGTTGGCGTGTCTCTTCCAGGACACCTTCGACGTGCTATCTGCGCTCGCGAAATTTCCAATACGCCGATAAGCAGCCGTTCGACCGGAAGTTTAAAGAGGAAGACGCGGCCCGCCGGTGGTAACCGCTCGGCGGTCGGAAATCGATCCAAATTAACTCGCGACGTCATTTCCACCGTGAACGACGGCTCGAAATTTCCGCGCGGCCCTCTTCCCGCGCCCCCTCGGGCGTCAACCCCTTCCTCGCCGGGCTCGGGGCTCCGTCCCTGGGCTCGGTTGCTTTAAGGTGTCTTTAAGTCGGCGGGTTGATCTGAATTTTGGCAGGGTTTCAAGACCCATTTGCTTTAGTAACGGCGGAACCTAACGAAAAGGAGGGACGCCGATATCATCTTGGGCAAACTGTACAGAGACCAACGCTGCCACTGGACGGATACAGGGTGTCCCGCTGTTATAGCTGATAACATTCGTAAACAGTCGAACGTACGGCTGCATCGACGCCACCTTGCAACACCGTTTCCATCTCTGGATGTCTAGCGGGTGACACGGCAGGAAATGCTGAACTTTTCCGGTATGGGATACCGCGTTCCCGCGACGTTGGCCCTTTTGGGAGAAGCCTTGGTAAAGGAATCTAAAAATGGTACGTAAGGTAGAACCTTGGTTACATCAACCAATTGGGGTAGTGGGTGTCCAGAAACTACATTGGTATTTAATAATTTTATTTCCCCTGCGTGTATTCTTTTCGAAGTAAATACAACTTCAATAAATATCTTTCTCCATTATTTCCTTTCCTATTAAATAAATTACTATTTCCACATTTACCTACAACTCCACACCACACACCCCCAGTTCCCACACGACTTTAAAATTGAATTCAACACCAGTGCCAGTATCCAAGCATGGACACAATTAAACAGCCCACTGGGAATCGGCCAGACCTGACCCCAAGCAACGGACAGTGATAAAATTCCACCAGGCCAGGGACAAACTGCTTGTACCCCTCGCGATGGAACGTAAAGCGGGTGGCAGCCGCGGGACGGTTTCCCTAAAATCAATTACAACGCGTGCAGCAGCGTCCCGTTTCGCTCGTTCGTCGTATACCTGGAATAATTCCGCGGCGCGAGGTCTGCGGAATAATCAGGACAGAATTCGACGGGTGCATAAATTCGTTGTAATCCCCCTCCCACGCCGAGCGTAGGAAATTCCTTTGCCGGATGAGACGCCGTTAGAATTCCGTGGCCAGAGGAGAGTGCACCTCGCCGAAGTGGCCGATATCGAGCGTACACACCCGGTACGTAATCTCTCTCTCCTCTCTCCGGGTTAGTTAGCGGGTCTGGAGGATTCGGGCCGTGAGTATCCTTGCCGGATAGAGTATCCCTCGGGAGGTTTTCGTCCAATCGGCTGGCTGGTCAGCCAGCTGGCCTGGTGGGGGCCGGAGTACGACCATTGGTCAGTCGAGGGGCGGCTTGGTATTGAGCGACTCGCTCCGGGGGTTGAAAAAACCGCCCCGAACTGACCTCAAACGTCCTACCCTCGTCTCGTCTGGAAACCCTGCCTAATGTTACCCCCTCCCCGCCCCACCCTCCCCCAAGCCGCTAACCCCGACTTCTCTACCCCCCCCCCCCGGTTTTACAGCCGCCCCGGTTCTCCCCTTTCGCACCCCTTTTCGCTTCATCGGTTACGTTCGCCTCTTGCGCGGCGTACCTTCTCTGTCTCTCTCGTCATGGTGGACGTTGCTGCGTTATTATCCGCACAGTAAGTGGAAAAGTTGTGCCTGTTTGCGCGTTGGTCAGGCTTGCCGGAGCTGAAGCACGAAATGAAAAGGTAATCTTTGCAAGGGTTGCCTAATAATGGCAGTAGATGTTGGAAATAAGTTTCTGGCGGTAAGAATCCAGTACGAAAATTCATTCCAGCTAGGAGAGGTTATCAGAGAACAGCATTGGTAATGGAAGAAAATTGTTCTAAATTCCCCTAAACAACAGCGTACTTCATTTCCTTCGATTGGTTCATTCGAGAGAGCGACGACAATGAAGTGCTACCTCTTCCAAGGAACAACTACAACCTCCAAGAAACTATCGCCAGATTCAGCAAGCATTGGCGTGTGCAAAGATCCCATGCTCGAACAGCGGGCGCAAAGAAAGGGGGCGGGAAAAAGGACGAGGTAGCCGTTCGCACGTAACTCGGTGAAACTTCCGCTTAAACACCGCGCGAGGGTCCGTCCGCTGGGTGACTGTGTCGAACAACAGCGTAACGAGGCACGTTCCGCTGATGGAATTTTTTAAGAGCGTCTGCACACGGAAACCCACCCGCACCCCCTCGGAATATACGACACGGTCTAACTGGAGCTGCGAGCTCTAAAGTATATTCAGCCGGTCTAAGTCCAAAGGCTATTTGCATAGGCGATATTATATCTTCGCCTGAAACTCTCTCGTCCATCCCCCCCCCCCCCTTCCCAACCCTTCTCCCGCCGTCCCGCTCGCTCTTTCTCTTTCACCTTCTGTCTGCGCGTCGCCTCTCCGCCGCTCTTTCTCTTTCGTCCTCGCCGCTCCAAACCACCCCTCCGCCCGCCCCCTCCCACCAGGGACGTCTTGGGATCTCTGGAATTGGATTAGTAGTGGTTCACCGGAGTAAGACTTGGACTATACTCAATTTGAACTAAGATCGCGCCGCTCCGGAATGGGCAAATTGCTAAATCAGTTTTACGTGATCACCTATTCAGAAAGTTATTCGCGATCGAACGCGGATATTCCACCTGGAGGAGATGGACTGGCCACCGACGGGCGGGGGAGGGATTTAACGAGAAAGGATACGCGGCGAGGAACCGGGGATGATTTCCGCCGATTGATAGGGATTTTCGGGCACCTGGGATTACGGGGCTTCCTGGCCCTCGAGGTGAATCGCCGCGCGCGGAACGATTTCATCCGTTCTTAGGGAATCGAGCTGCGACACGCTTCCACTCGTGAATTCACTTGCACGCTCTGGGGACGATGATCTTCCCATTCAGATAAACATACTGACGTTGATTCTGGCCACTGCCCACGGACTTATCCGAACGTTGAGTTCACTGTTGCAGTAGACGCGACTTAAGGGTGGATGTAATATAGTCGAATTTGTGTGAAACGCGTGTTCTGCTTTTTTTTTTATTTATGAACGTTGGGTCGCGTCTACTGCTAGGTCATTAGCGACGAATTTGCTTTGTGTTTTTTTCTATATTGAGATTTTTTGGTAGGGGTTAGTGTGTTTTAGGTAATTTAGGGTGTTTTTTACGTGGCCCCGTGATGTCAGGACGGTGTCTGTATCCAGTTTCTATTTTCGCCTCTGCACTTGTATAATAGATGGTTGACCGTTATTTCGTTATTAAAGAGATTGCAGTGCGATGGTTTTGTTCTCTTTATTAAGTGTTCAGGGGTATTTTGGAGCGGAGAATTCTAAGTCAGGTCATAGTCGCCTTTTCTTTTCCGCTTTTCTGGGTTCCCTCCTATGAAGGTATATCTGGTAACGAGATAGCCGACTTTTCCGTAAAAGAAGCAATATTCCTCTCACCAAACGAAATTAAAAAACAAATCCCGTCCCAAGACCTCACAAATACAATACAGGCCACCTTAAGAGAAGAATGGAATTGATTATGGACCGCGACCAAAAGAACAAACACCGACGATATAGTTCAAGACTTCTATCGACCAATATCTTACTACAATATGAACAGGAAAGAAAAACATATATTCTTCTTGGGCTAGTTTCTATGATCTAGGAGTTTTAATATGTTACAATAGGCGAAAAGTTTTTCTATGTTTGTTTAAAATTTGAACAAACTTAGGGAATATTCCATCGACCGCTAAATGAAAAAGTGGACCAACTTAGGAAGACTATTCCAACTACAAATCCTGATTTTTATCATTGGAGAAATTGATAACAGTTGATGAAATGAAGAAAGCAAAAACGGTACGTGTACTATGCAAGTGGGGAACGTCCTGACCCATATGCAAGTGTCACGGTGTCGTGCTCGTGTTAGCAGCGTCACGTAATTGATCGTGTGACCAGGTAGAAGAAATTACGATTTTTCTAGGGCAAGGAGCTCTCCCTTTTGATCGCGCCCCGCTCGACGACCTCCTTTTTGATGCAAGGATGAAACGAGTTACGGCGAACGTTGAAGGGGGTAAGTTTCTGTACCCGTCGCTCTGAATTCAGTTATCTGAAAATCCGCAATACAAAGAGGGGCGAGTTCTCTTTCTCGCATGGACGGTGTCTCTTTGCTTTGGATTAAAGGATCCTTGTCTCTCGCGCTCAGCTGAGCGCCGATTCGCCTCCATCTCTTTAAGACGTCTCCAACAAAGATTTTGCAAACATTAGCGATTCGATTAAACCGCCGTCGTCTCGGCCGCTCGCCTTTAAAGTCTCGTCGCGCGGAAGTTTCCTAGTGAAATCGTTACTTAAGTTCCTCGCATTATGTACTTTCACCGCTTTCGGAAAGAAAGCTGAGAACAAAGTCGCGCGACTTTGACGACTTGGATCTGGGGCATCGTGTAAACGAAATTATTGAAACAATCGAATAAAGTGAAGACAGTAGACCTCGACTGAGAACTACTACTTCTAAATATGAATTACCATATAAGAATTATTTGAGTATTCCTTCTCCGTCCCAACATTTCAGAGTACCTACTATTGACTACGACAGATTATCACCTGCAATGAAATGGAGGAGTACAGTGGGAAACAGGCATATGCCACATATGCATCAATTTTCGTTTCTTTGTACCATACGAATCTTATTAAATGTTCTTAACGCTGAGAAAAAAAAAACAAATCTGTGGTGGAAAAGCGGTCCATGCCCACACGGCTCCTTGGGGATAACAGATATGTAGATAAATTAATCAGTAACACGATGCAAACACAGTTAAAAGTAGTCATAAATGTCCTTGTAATTAGAATAAATGGAAAGATAGCGAAAGAAAAATATTAAGAAATAGTGGTAAACAATATAGGTATGCAGCGAAATGAAAAAGATTAATTAATGTTTCAGTTTAAATTTGATAAAAGTTGTCATTTACCTACCATCTAATTTAAATACCGTTTAAAATAATCTTCCTTTGAAAATAATTTTTCCTTCAACTTACTTTCCTCTAACATTATAAAATGGTGGCGTGTGCTTGTTTTCCACTGGGCCCCTCAATTATCAATTCAATACACACAGGCGAGGCAGCAGACAATAAAGAGAAGCAGACTAAAATCTCACGGCACAGGTAAGTAACCATCGACTCCACCGCCTCGCCAAAAATTTTGCAATACCCTTCGTCGTCGTATTCTTTACAAACCCCCGCCGACCGTGCCATATACGGGGACACACGCGCGTCGACGAAGCGCAATGTATTCGAAATTAAATTCAGCCGGGGGTAATCAGGCGCGGAAAATAAAAGGAGAAGCACGACCGTGGGGGTAGGAAATAGGGGGGTCGAAGGGCGAGCGTTTTCGTCGAAAAATCCAGCGTAAAATGGCCGGTCGTAGGTCGAGGAAAGCGTAAAGAATTCCAGGGTCCCGGTCTAACGCAGTTAATTTGGCGAATGGGGCTGTCCCTCCACCCCGAACATGGCCACGGCCGTGGCATATACGGGACTCCTCGCTTACGCGCAACGCGCGCGTGTGTGCATGCACACAGAGGGCCACGGCACACGCTCACGATCGCGCCGGTATACCGGGTGATCCTGGCGGAGTCTAATAAAAAGCATCCCCCGTGAGCCGTGGGATGGTTGGGTCAGAAGTCCATTCGGAAAATGGAGGGACTTGGTCGTCCAACTAAATCTACCCGATAGCGTGCACGTATTGTCCATGCTGGGCCACCTTTGAAAATCGATTGCGCCTTTCCCGAGGCGAATTAAGAAACGAAACTTACACCGGGGCGTTAACTGAAGCGGGACGCGTCTCTACGCGTGGCGAGCGGAGACACAGATCGCTCGGACGATTTTAAAGAATTTTTTCTTCTGCCCGTGGACACGACCAAACCTATCCAGTCTGTTAGCAAGACGTATGGGATACGGCTAGTCCTGGCCAGGGTTCGACTCGACTTCCGACTTTCCCTGCAGAAAACATTGAGTCTGAGGGGTGGCGGCCTCATCCCTGTCCGCCGGGATCGCAAAAGACGCTATAAATTCTGGCCATCCTATCCCTTCCCTCCCCTACCAGCAAACCCCCTTGTCGACTTCCGCGGATAGTAGCCAAAAGTAAGAGTAGCTATATCGATACTCTCCCTTGGAAGCCGGTGTCCCTGGGTGTACAAAGTGCCGGCGACGACGCTTTCATTTCTGTCTTCGAGGACGGTTTAAGGGTGAACTAGCGTGATTCATGGGGGGTGGAAAGTAAGTCGCGGGGAAATCGGGATGGTCGCGGCTTGCTTGAGTAATTTCATGGAATGATGCTCGATGCACGGTGGGACTGACTTTGTGGATTAGGTAGATCGTTGGTTAGTCCGGTTACGATGGTGATGGTCGTGAGAACTAGGTTACTGGTAATTAACATTCCTTATCAGATTATCAGCTGGTGGCTTGGTCAAGGATTTACGTGGGAGGATTCTACTGCATTATTGTCCTCAAACGAATTCTACGTTTGGAATGTTCGTTTCAAAGGACTTTGATTTGGTAGATGTAAATCGTGTAGGACGGTTTAAGTTTTTGGAAGGGGGTGTAGGAAATATTGTTCCGATGGATTTGCTTGTTTGAAGTAAAAAAATTTAATCTTCTGTTATATTCACAGAGGTATTTTACATATTAAATCGATTTCAAAGTAAGAGTTCGCAATTCTAATTGCCATTAGTGCTTTCAATTTTAAAATTCTACATAATTTATTTAAGAAGTCGTGCAAAAAATATTCTCCCAAATTCAATATTTAATTTATGCAAATGTAATTACAATAAGCATAGTTTAAACTAATTTTCTGTGAACTTCGTGCTTATCTTGATAAAAATTATTCGTTTAACAAAATTTCTTTGAGCATTTCTTTGGTAAATGGTTCTAGCTGAAAATATATTATTAGAGGTTCAAACCAATGTAAATAACAATGGATAATTCTGAACTTAACATTACTTAAATAAGTAAAATATGTTATATATATATATATACTTTAGTGAGTAACTGTATATTAGAGGAATCCTTGCCACAAAATTTATTTAAATTGACCTTTCCGTCGATAATTGCATGTAACTTGCATCAGTTTTTGGAAAACGAAGATGAGGAGATGAGGGAAGGTGCCAGTGCGACGAAAAACCATGAACAAGCCCATTTTGCCTCTGCTTCCGGACAGGAAATCTGTGCCCGCCACGGACCGTCGACCAATCGAATCTCACAGGGAATTTAACACCCCTCCCTCGGACGGAAAAAAGCCGAAATTTCCAATTTTATCGAATCTCCGGTCGTCTGTCCCTTAAACAAATATTATCGCGGCTGTCGACTGATCGATGGGGAATTGAAATGAAATTTATTACCCCGTCGATTCTATAATGTTTAAGCCAGATTTGCCGCGGGTTTCTTCCAGTGGAGCAATCGATTTCATCTACGTTCGAGCCTGACGTTCGTCATTACGTAATCTACCCCGTTGCGCTTTATTTCGACATAATAACATTTAGGTACACAACCCTTCTGGTTTCAGAGAGATTGTGCAACGCCCGTCTACAGAACCTCGCGGAAGTTACTGTGAACTAACCTTTTGAAGACGAAAGGACACTTGACGTTTTTGAATTAACGTAAGAGGGATACAAATGAAAATAGAAGAAAGATGGAAGATGGAATCAGAAGATAGAATCTGGTAGAGCTCAGAAAGTACCAGTTAATTAAAATACAAGATTATAAATAAATACTCCATTACGAATTGTAAGGCAATTGTGTCTCTCAGACCCCTTTCCAACACACATCATCAACACGAAAAGTACCACGATCGTATCTTCCCCAGAAAACTTGCCACAAAGATACGAGGACCGGTTGATTTTATCCCCGGCTATAATCTCGAGGGCAGGTCGGAGCAGAGAGAGTAGGAATGCCCTTTGATGAGGCAACTGCGAGGAATGGCACAGTGTTCGTCCAGGAGGACTCTGCTGGGGCTCCAGTTTTACGAATAAAAATTTCCAGCGGAGCCTTTAACGATGAGAAATACCAATCTCGGGGCAACATTTCGTCGCAGCCTATCATCAGGCCAAAGCCGACACCTGCAGGGAAAGCCGTGGAGAAGGGTGGGAAGAAGAATGAGGAGGAAGATCCATCGGTGCAGGCGCAGCATCTGCGTGAACGACCTTATCGGAAAGGCATAAACGCCTGGAATCCTGGCCGTAAATTAGGATCGACAGAGTGCTGGACTCTTCCGTCCTGTCCTTTCCCGCGCCCCTCCGGCCGCCGCTCACCTTCCCCTATCGCGGTCTGATACTTTTGCTGTTTCCGCGACGGCGAAAGACGCGGTCCACCGTGTGACGGCTCACTACCCTGCTCCCCTACGCGGAACCGGAAATCAGATACAGCGTATTGTTTCGAGAGGGGACGCGCCGGGACTCGTCGAGGGAGATAAGGATTTTACGATTGCCATTGGGAGAGAAAAATGAGAACGCTTCGACGATTAACCTGCCAGATTTATTTGCATTTCTTTAAGAGGTGTGGTATGGAGGACGAGCTTCGCGATTGCGGTCGCCGTTTGGGGCGTCGAGAAGTGGATGCCAAGTGTGGCGGAGATCTTATCTGTGGCTGAAGGATTCTTGCGCTGCCATGATTGGTGGATTGTTATGATGACCTCTGTATGGGTAATTGTGCAGCAGAAGTGGGATTGATTTTTCGGTGCAACAGTGGCAACTACTCGGCAAAGTGTTTGGGAATACAATTTAGAGTCAAGCAGAATTTGTTCAAGGGAACAGCGGGATCCTAGAGCAACAGACACTGAAGCCACGTGTAACTCAACGTTAACTCAGAATATATCCTTGAAGACCAAGGACGATTTGAAATTGCTGTCCACTATCGGCACCCTTATAAGCTGCCATTCCCAAAGCAACCCCCTGCCGCCCAAGCAGCACCCCTTAACTCAGAAATATGGCGAACGCGCGCCAGTGTGCCTCCCCCGCGTACGTCGCGTGACCATTACAGGAATCAAGAATTCTTATAGCCCTGGAAGTCGAGGGTGGCAGAAAGGACGAAGATCCTCCCGTCGATTCTGGTAGATGCTAGGCATCGTCGAAGAGGAGAGCCAGGTTGATGGCTGGGGCGGTGGAAGCGGGGTGGCAGTGGAGAGTCTATGCCGTAACAAGGGTGGCACGATTTCAAGAATGCGGAGCACGTTCTCAACCAATGCCAGCAGCCAGGCAGTAAAACAAATACGCCCTCCTTGTATACGGGGTGTCCTGGCAATACCGCGCGTCTACGCGCGTATGCCTCGCGCTGTGCACGAAATCCTGTGGAGGAATAGGGGAGGAGGTGTGGGAGTCGGCCTCGTTACCGATACGAATGGAGGTAATGCAGCGTGCACGCAGTGAAACCTTTTCATGGCCTCCTCTGGGGGAACACGTCTTTGCAGACGAAACTGAAATTAACTCGACAGAGGGTGAAAGAGGGTGGCTGCGGGCAGGACAGAGGAAGAAAGAGTGTTCCACCACGGACGTGCTTGATTTCCTCTCGCGCAACCCGCGAAAGTGCCCTCTCAATCGTGCTCGTTTGATTTCGTTCGGACGAGGTCACGCTGTTCTCGATTCATCATCCGCAGGCAAAACAAAGGTGACGAAAGAACTCGCGAGACCCGTGACGCTTGATCGGTAAAGGATCAACCGTTTCGGTATGTAACACCGAAGTTGCCGTTTTCGATGGTCGTGTTAACAACCCTCGGTCGTGGTGTACATTTTTCCCTACACATCGGTGCTCGTTTATTCGCTATAACTCGCACGATCACGTATCGATGTTAGCCAGGCGATTATGTATCGGCGCGTGGAGCAGCGTTGAATTCGGAATAAAGCAGTCAATTATAGTGGCTCCCTTTTCAAGTATTCTCCACGACGAGCACGAAATCCCCTGTAGAACTGAACGCGAAACGGCCGATAAAAGCGTACAATGACTGGTACGAGCACGGAAACGCAAATGTCCTCTTTCAGCGGGACGTCTTCGTCGACGGGGGTTGGTGTGGCGGGGCGCGGGGAGCGGCGAATGATGGACAGGTGAAAGAAGTGGCCAATGTGGGCTGGTTTCGGCGTCTCGCGTGACACACACGTCACCGGCCTTTATTTTCTCCTTTCTCTCGTCTTTTTTTTTCATTTTTGATCGAGTGCTCGGGCTCTCCTTTGTCCTTTGCCTCGAACCCCTTTTTGTCGTCGAGACAGAGTTCGTTTAGGACCGACGAGAATTTTCTCTGGAACAAGTCCGCGGAAATTGAAGCAGACAGGCCGAGACAGGCCCGAGAGGACGTGTTCTATGGCGATAATACGAAATACAAACGGAACGGTAGCCCATTCGAAGCTCTTGTTACGACATCCTCTGGATATTTACAGATCGATTAATTCCCCCTTCTCGCGCCAATTGGCGCAAGTCTGTATGTACTGAGCTCATCAATTTTATATCAGAGTCACACACCTCTAAAATAAAACACGAAGCTGCGGACCAGTCAACCGAGGGACTTAATCATCTTTGATCCCCAGTTGTAGAAATATGTACCACTTAGAAATTCATATCAGATTTTCATTACAAATGATGCAACCTGTTATTTGCGACTGGTGAACCTGCTGGCCACTTCTCCTATCCCTGATCTTTGCTCCGTCAAACAGCACGTGGACGACTCGCTCCCGTTTTCGAGAGGGTCTGCGTACGATGGACCAGTTTTCCACCTGATCTGGATCACGATCTATTTTCGTTCGCCGACACAGAGCATCATCCCTTCGAAACCTGTTCGCTCGCGTGGCAAGGTCCTGCCCCTGAGTATCCCGGCCGGGGCACTTTTCGTGGATCCTGTGCCATTGGGAAACTGGTCCATCCAGAAAGGGGATGCTGCCGCCTCTTCGCGGACAATGGCCACTGTCCACTCCATTGTGCGCGAAGGCAAACCGCAAAATGCATCCAGTTAGCCTTTGACTCCCGTTTTCAAAACTTCTCGGTCAATTTCCGCTGACAGAGAACTGGTCCACCGGAAGGGGGATGCTGACGCATCCCTTTGTGCAGGATGGTCAGTATCTACTTAAGAGCAATAAACTCGAGCCACAAAACGTGGAGCCGGTTAGCCTTTGACTCTTGTCAGGACGGGATGAAACGCACCCCTTTTTTGGATCGTGTTTAGTGTCCCGTTCGCGGTATGGGCAAATATTGAACGATACAATGTGAATGTTATTGCTGTGACGAATAGTATGAGAATATTGTCCAGAAATGTTGAGACGGTGAAATGATCGGAATAGTTTAGATATAAGGTATTTGGAGAAATTTTTGGCAAAGCTGGTGAGGGACAGAATTTAGGTAATTTTTAATGATGATTAAGCGGAAGATACAGGTCGGGAATCTTTGGTTCTTAGGTTGCAGGATTTCCCGCCATGAAATTTTAAATTGCAACGGTTTTGGAACGTGACCTCTGTTGAATACTATGAGAAGTGAGTACTGTGTAGGAAAGAGGTTAGGTATTGAAGAAGAACCGTATATCGACCTAAGATACGTGGTCTGCATATCATCCAAAGTAAAATCACGGATGAGGTATAGGATAGACCTATCACCACGGTCTAGATATAGGATAGACCTATCACCACGGTCTAGATATAGGATGGGACTATCTCCCAGTGTATCTGTCATCGGTTTGTGGGGCCCCAGGACACCATTACCATTTTACTGTCACATGCAACGTTACCGATGAAGCCTCGAAACAGATTGTAACACTACGTGTGGTAGGAATCAGAATTCAGCACGGGTAAAACCACAGACGAGGTATAGGGCGGTATTCTCAGTTGTTGCTTATTCTTAAGATCGTCTTAAGCAACGACTGAGAATGCCACCCATAGGATTCTATTATAATATGCTATATTGCAGTACATTTAAAAACAGTCCGAAAGCCTTAAGCCCTTAAATGTAGCACTTTTCGGGATGGGCATTTTCGTAGGTAGGGTAGGGTGGGGCTAAAAGTCCGACGGGTAAAAAGTCCCGAGGTAAAAATCTCTATTTCTAAACAATGTATTCAGTTTCGCAGTATACTGAGTAAAAGGCGAGAAGAAACGGAGGTGACCACAAAGCCGCCAATCACTCCTGGACGTTCGTGCGAATTACACGACGCCTTCCTTATTTTATGTATCGAAAACTAAAAGAAATACGTCGTCTTTGTTGTTTTATACGAAACCACAGTTTGGAAGCGTATCAGCCAAATACATTAAGATTGTATGTTCCTTTAGTAATGTGTGCATGATATTGTTTATTGCTGAATGATAATATTTTCTAACGTATATATCGCAGAAACTATAGAGGTACCTTGGGGGCAAAAAGTCCCTCATACTGAAAATATATATTATTTTTGATAAATTCTTTAAATCCACACCCTTGATGAATTCTAAACTTTTCAGAGTAGCGCCTGAGTTGGACACTGTTCATGAACAGAAGCCAATAAAGTCTGTCCTCAAAATATGGGTCGGTAACACAGTTGGGTGATGACAGGAACTCCCATACGATGATATATATATATAGGTCTATCCTATACTTCGTCGATGCCGGAACAGAATGTTGCATTGGATATGCGGTCTATTCTATACCTCGTTTGCGGTATTATAAATTAAAATTCTGTGAAGATAAATTTCCCCCGTCGGTCAAATGAATTCCCTATGTGCCTAGGGATCCCAATAAATCACTAGGATTACCGGTAAAACAGAATTTATCAAAGCAGCAAGCGGTAAAACATGCGCAAACTCAAGTTTCGACTGCTATTGAAGTATCTGTACAAAGTGAAAAGTAAAATAATTTTTTCCATTAAGAAGCATGCAGACACTTTCGAAAATAAAAATATATTAAAAGTCCGATGCAAAATTCAATAAAACTTGTGTTGCCTCTGTCGTTTCCAGGCAACGATGTACTGCATATCAGATGCACGCGTAATGTCACTACGAAGGGACAAGTGTTATGGATTTCTAACGGGGAACTGGAAAAAGAAAGACGTTCTGTCAGCCTGCAATGAACACAACGAATCACCACCGTGAGTGCAACAATTCATCCATACATGAGCAGGCTAAGCTGCAGAAGATCAAGGAACTGACGAACATGTTAAAGGTAACTCACACAGAAATTACAAATCTTGCAACGTGTAACATATGTATCCTGTTTCACAGGATACGGACAAGAATCTGACAGTGTGCGAGGAAATATTAGCAACTTACTTAAAGAAACGTCTGAGGGTACGTGCAACAATTTTATTTTACACCTGGTGTATCATGAATCATTTATTTTCTCCACTGACGATCGTCGTGAAAGAGTGACACACTTACACAAATGTAATGTACAGCTTCAACAGTAATACGAAGAAATTATTGAGCAAGTATTGAATGATTCCGTTTAATGTCCGCGTTACATTTCAGTTCATTTTGTGACCCTTAAAAATGCGAATAGTGGTAACGATATTTCTTCCAAACACTGATACTCTTATAAGGGTGGCCGTGGTTTAACACGATACTCAGTCTTAGTACGACAGTATTTAATATTCTATCGTTAAAACTAGGTGTGGGTTGAGCGTCAAATTAACCTAATGGTTACTTTGTGCAGAAACACTTAAAAACAAGAAAGAAACGTGATGTATATCGATGAAGGTGTAGAAACGTCCTCGTCGGTTCTGCCCTCCCTATCTTTACCATCCCTTGTACCAACCACGGCCGCCCGAACCGTGGTAACCGGAATAGCCACCATAACCGTGTCCATAAAATAGGGGCCAACCAGGGTACCACCCAGGGTACCATCCATGTCCATACCTAAAATCGAAATTCGTCAATCCTTCTATCGCAATGCACCTGACTGCTAAGTTAATTCGGTTGCTGTAGAGGACACTGAAGTTTGCGTTTTCCAAAAAGAACATGGCCTACGGCTGGGCACTCAAGTAGTATCAGCTTATGAATACCCAGTTCGTGAAAGCCTCAAACGTCTTATTTTGTTGCTGCAGAGATTGCAGAGATTCCTTTCTTCATTACTTTAGACTAAATAAGGAAGGATTTAACAACTTGTAATAGTCAGACTCTCAATCAACGAAGCACTTTCTTGTTAACATTTTCTTTCACAGGGAATGTGAATGTATCTTCTACATGAGTTCAAGTGATAATGAATATTTTTTATCTTGTTTCTTTTGCTTGTAAACGGGATAGAAATCTCTTTCAGCGAACTTGGCTTCTGGCTATAAAAATTCTTTACAAATCTTCTCTGCGAGAGTAACAAATTGTGACAATTTAATCGAGAATTAGAAGCAGGTGTCTATCACGAAGATACCCTCAAGAATCTCTTCAGCAAGTCAATATCCTCTCAGACGTTTACAGATGAAAATACTTCTAGCAGCAATCTACGTACCAAGGCCAACCGTAACTATGCCCTACGTAACTCCACGGACTCCAACCGTAACTCCTTTTTGCCACTTTCTTATCGCCCGTCTCCTCAGGATTAATCTGCCCCTGATCCTCAGCGGCCACTTGCTGCGGCACGTCATTGGCACCCGCCACTTTTTCCGGGATGGTGGCACCTATGCCAACGGCAAAGGCGACGAACAACAGCAGCGACTGCAATCATGATCTGATGTCACTAGGGCGCACTAAATCTTCAGTGAAGATCAACTAACGACACACTGCTCCACTGGCTTTAGGCCAACGAAAAGAACTCAGTACTTCGATGAAAATTCTGCCACACTGGCGTCGTGCCTTACCAGAAGATTCATGTTTAAACCTGGCTCAAGTCACACTGTGTGGTCCAAGGGTTGGAGCGTTCTTTTATACCCCATATCCTATGGAAATCGTTCCACGTCTTATGTATGTCTCGACGTCAGATCCACTAGTCTTTTCTAATATCTTGACTGACGAGTCCTGGAGACAATTCCCATTTACGGGATTCAAGGAACACGTAACAACTTGCCCCAATAACGCATTCATCTGGTACGAGTAACCAGAACGCGTCTACGCGGAATTCCGTTGACTTCCAGCAAGTATCCCTAATCGAAACGCGATCATGTAATCGAGGCACTCTGTTTTCTTATCACCGTTGCTAACAGGGACGAGTGACTCTGATTTTGGCTGACAAGGAAATGTTTCCAACCCGAAAATTATAATTTTAATAAAATTAGTGTGAATGTATTTAGAGCATATTAAATTATACAAGGAAGAATTTGTGTTTCTGGAGAAATTCACACTTAAGGGGTGAAATCAGACCTTAAAGTTATCGCGTTCTTTGGGTTTTTTAATATAACTTTATCTTTCTTTTGATAACGTGACTGGGCATAGAAAACTGAACAAGTCTTATGTTTATATTTTTGTTTTATCTCGCACCGTTACAAAGTTATTTTAAAAAAATGAAAAACGCGATAACCTTAAGGGAAAGGGTGATTTGGATCGGGAATAAAATGAGTTTTCTTTCAGATTTTTTGTAGAAAATCTATGCAACCAAATGAGTTCAGGTTTTACATACATCCGATATACCTATGCGATGAAGAAATTACATACCTATATTTTTTTCACTCAAAATAATACAGTTAGAATAATACCTTAAGGTAAGGGCTGATTTCATTCCTTCACAACAAATCTCCGCAGAAAAAGAATTCTGCATGCATACTCCAATATATTCTACATTCTCTCGAAGTTTCTTTATGAATAACTTTGAATCTTCAGAGTAACTCCTTGAATATTCCAAGCGAATTGAAGTGTATTTTGAACAAATTTCTAATGCTTGAGCAACGCAAACTTCTTCGAAAGTAATCGTTTGACTCTCAGCACAGCATTTAGCACCTCTTAAAACTCTGAATTATTCAGAGCCTCATCCTCAGAGTACTAAAATTGAATTCTTTCGTTGCAGTTCCCAAACAAAAAATATTTCAACGTCAATTAAATATTCATTCATCTGCAACAATGTCCCCTCCCCCATCCTCGAAAACTTCAACTCGCAATCGAACGAAACATGACAACCACTAAACAGTGACAACATCGGCGTGCATACGAGAATCGCGTGCCTCGCCAAAGATGACACGATGTCGTCATTGCGAAAATAATAATCCGGGTGGTGCTCCTAAGCAATCCCACTACCATAATATTTATGCCCTCCATTGTTCCGAGCAAGGATAATGAGCAGCATAATCCTGAGAACGTTCCCAAAAGCTTGCATGCGATTTGCAGCGGTTCGCGCGTTTACTTACCGTGCTAAAGTAATTAAGCGATTACCGACAGACAGCGGTTGGAACACGCGGCGGCGGTTACCATTCATGGGGTCACGACAAATAACGAGCAGGAACTCGCGGCCGTTACATAAAAACGAGCCCTTTTCCCGAATCGTGTCGCGACTGAAAAACTGCCAGTCGTTAACTTCTCTTTTTTTATCTGTTTTTCCCTCCCCCCCTCGCCGCCGATTGCCCCCTTAAGGAGGTTTTGTCACACCAGTCCAGGAAATCGAAGCGACACCGTTTGTTCGAACTTTCTCTGGGTGGAGAACAGGTGACATAATCGGCATACTTATGAAAGACCAGCCAGTAAATATCTAAACTCAACCGAGCTTATTATCGTCCCACGATGTCGTTGTCGTTTGATTCTAACAAGGGAACATATCGAACACGCACACGCCGATTTTGTTGAGACTCTGCAGATTTGCAGAATAGAAAAGTATATTTGACACATGTTGAAGAGGTGAAAACAGCCCGCAAAGTTGGGGGTCGAAAACATATTTTCTGGAATATCTCGAGACCTGTTAAGCACAGGAAAAATTTGTTTTTTGACGTGTGAGTTTTTTAAAGATAAATCCAGCTCCCTGCACAGTTTTTAGAAAATTTCAGAAAACATGTTTTTAAATCCTCCAACTTTTGGGGCTCCCTTCGCCCCCTCAACGTAGACGATTGCCGGTAACGAAAAATACGTGTGAAATATTTTTCGCCATTCTGCAAATCCCCGTTGTAAGTCTGCGAACCCGATCGAATCCTCGTCACATATCGAGCGCCTCTCTTTCTCAACCGCTGCTTGATCTAAATCGTTCTTTGTGAAAGACCAAAGGTGCACGTATATATTTTCGCTCTCTCGTGTCGGTCGATTAAACGTGTTCTTCGCGGATACCTTTTAATTGGCTCGTTTCCTGTATTGTGCAACAGTCGTGCAGTTTCTGATAATAAAATCTTCCAGGTAGGAAAAAAAGCGGTCGAGGGAAACTAATCCCCATTCTTCTGGTGCCGAGGGAAAAAAGTCGGGACCAGATCGACGATTTCGCGTGAAATTTCTTTCGATTGCATCACTTGCGGTTTAGCAAAAGAGTGGCGTTAACATTCTATTGAACATACTTTGTGTATACGTATGATTGATTCTTCTGGTTGGTAAAGATGAATAATTGTATGTGGATGAATGACTGTATGCATCGACGAGCTTCCTTTCGCTCGGTAAAGGATGTAGTGAAATCATACGTTAACGAGTATCACCCAACGATTCACTATCGATAACAACGAGCCGAGTCGTAATTTAATTCCGCCTTTATGGTTCGCGGCGCGCTTTTTCTCCTCCCAATTGAATACTACAAACGTTGCTTCGTATCCAAGATTTCCTGACAGATATTACAGACTGGTTATAAAAACCTGTGCCCTGCTATCAGAACGTATGAATCTGCGCGATGAAAAAATTTCCTCATTTTCATTCCTACGGCGACTTGATTTATGGCTTAAAACTACAACGCGAGTGTGTTTCTGAGAAAACGTTGAACACAATGGCTGATAAATAATTTTTCAAGCCAATTAAATGTTATACAATTGTATAGCTTGGCAAGTTTCTGAAAATTTATGAAACCAGGTGGAGAATTCTCAAGCTAACGAATTTAAATTTTTAAAGAACAAACTGCAAATCTTATGTACTATCCTACTGATATAATAAATGCGAAAGTGTGTTTGGATGTTTGGATATTTGTTACTCAATCACGTCGCAAATACGCAACGAATCTTTCTGAAATTTTGTATATACGTAATCTATGACCAGGAATAACATATAGGATACTTTTTATCCCGATTTTTTAACGGATCTGGACCAAATTCTGCATAATTACTCTCTAAAACCCTGCGAAAAATTATTTCACCCTCTTGACACTCCGTGATAGTCGAAGTTTTACCCGGGCAACGCTGGGTACTTTAAGCTAGTTATTACTAAATACAAGATAAGAGTAGTAGTTTGTGCTTGGAAAATTGTACCTACTATCATTATTAAATACAAAGAATGCAAATAATTACGCACAAATATGAATTATAACAAAAATTTTTTTTTCCTTTTAAAAGAAGACCCAATATTGAGAAGGTTCGCGAAAAAATCGAATTCCGCACTATTTATTTCTCAATTTTATCACCACTCACGGGACACCCCCTATAACGAGCTCGCAATTAATTATCAAGGGGCTAATTCGCGCTGTAGATTAATCGGAACCGCGGTACCTCGCGTTGCCTCGCCTAATTACGTCAACTACCGCGCGTGCAATTAAACGGGCCCAGGATCTATTGTGCGCCGCTTCGACAACCGATTTCGTGGCTTTTCTATTCCCGCGCTACACCGTCCCGCTTCAGTTGTCGCTAATCAACGGTCAGGCCCCGTGCAATTGAGGAGAAACTCGACATTTCTTTCCGACGTTATGCAAAAATCCATCCCCGCCAGTTGACGTTTTGTTTAACGACGCACGGAACGGGACGCAGCGCGCAGTCCGCGCCGGATGCCGAGGTACAAAAGTGCTCATTCGCCAAACTTCCCTAAGCCTTGTCGCACGATGGAGCGGTAACAGTACGAACGCTAATCGAAGTGAATCGCGCGAGGTCGACGCTGCAAGGTTCGTTCGTCTTCGCTGATTTATCGAGAAGAAGCAACGAAGAGAGCCGCAGTTCGCGCAGACCGAGATGTGGAAGCGTCGGGGGCAGTAGTGACACGCAAGCGACATGATTGAACATGTCACGGTGGCCACCGTCGCTGAGGCTACGTGGTTAGACGAGCACCCGGTGCGTAAAGTGTGACCAGCTTCCCGACAGAAAGTGCTCGATCCTTCGACGATGAAACTTAGGACATACTACGCTCTGTGTTGCCTGTGCGCGCTGTGCGCTCTCGGTGCCGCCTCCGAGGGTTCGGAGATTTCTTCAGAATGGAGGAAGAGCCCCGTATCGAACATTTCAGAGTCGTTGGACAGTCGAGAATCTAGCGCGAGGGACAAGCGAGCGCTGGGTCTGATTCTCTCAGGTTTGGCGCAGGTTTTCGGGTACGCGGTGAGCCCTGTTCAAATAGCGACGCTGTCCAACGGGAACACCACTTCAAGCGACGGAGGAAGCACTCAGCAATCAGCCAGCCCCGAGCAAACCCCTTCATCGTCGAACTCTACTCAATCGACTGCGACCTCGACTACCATGACACCCAGGCAGCGAGAGACCATCAGGTTCACGGGTGTCGTCAATTTTGGCAACACCAGCGTTCTGGGCCATTTACAACAGTACGAGAACATTTTCCACGGGGGCAGTAACGCTTCTGCTCCTGCGACCACCGCAACACCTCCCACATCCACGCCACTTTCGGTATCACCTTTTTTGGTGAACATCCCTCTTCCCCCCATGAGGCAACCACCCCTACCAGAGATCCCTCCGCAAGATATCAGGCTATCCTATCCGGAACCGTTGATCCCAATTCGTGGAGAGCAACAGATGATGTACAAGAAGAATGATAGCACAGAGAAGCTGACTCCTGAGAACAGAGTGCTTCAGGGTGGAAAAGAAGCGCAATCGACACCGCCGCCCACGCCGTACACCCCGTTCTACAGCCCCTACACTGTTGAGCCACGTTGGAGGAAGGAGTACGAGGACAGATTGGCCGATTTGGAGCGCAAGCACGAGGAGCACGCTGAGAGGTTGACGCAGCAGGAGAGGTACAGGAATCGTGTGAAGGATGAAAGCCACAAGGAGGGCGAGATGGAAATGGCTCGCGGAGATGAAGAGTCCAAGTGCGACGAGAATGAACACTCCAATGTCGATCATTTAGTGGAGGAAGATTCGGGAGAAAGGAGCAGATATTCCTCGAGTGCGAAGGAACCGCAGGAAAGTGAAGAGACGCTTCGTGACTACGACAACGATGACGATTATAAATCGTACAAACAGTACGACGACTCGCCCTCAACGAATGATACTTACACCAACGTGCACTATAATGAACCTTTGCCAATAAACGAAGACGATGAGGAGCGGCGGCCAGAGGAACTTCGTAACAGTTACGGAGAGCCTTTGAATAGTCGCGAATTGGTCGAGAAGGGATTTGGGAATTACTTTGGGAAGCTTAAGCACACCCAAAGTGATTTTTATATACCGTCGGAGAAGTCTGATTCGAGGGAGGACTCGAAAGAGGAAGAGGAGGATTCTTTCACGCGCGACAACGGGGATGAAGATGAGAGTGGTGGAAATGAGAAGAAGGAGTATGATCACCCAGCGACGAATAAGTATGAAGAGTACAGTTTGGAGGAAGATACGGGAACGAACGGGAAGAACGTAGAAAACTCTGAAGAAGAGGGTTCTGACCCCTTCATGAAATATTCTAACGTAGTTCCATTCAGTAACGAGAACGGATCTAACTTCGAAGGACGGAAGCCGAGTGAAGAAGTGGACTTTAGCAAGTACATGCCTCTAATCGTGCCTTTTCGTTATTTAGCTGCTTCCGAAGAATCGAAGAGGGCCAGGTCGAGGCACTCGACGATCGAAAAGTCAGACAAGGTTAATAATGTGGCAGATAGGGAAGGTGTTAAAAAGCTTTCGTCTAAGGAATCGAGTAGACCGAAGAAAGAGAATTTGAAACCTAAAATAGGTGTCCCGGAGCGACCACTGCCGAAGAAGCTCCACGAAGGCGAACAGAAGGAGCTGCAAATGTGGCCACCGCCGTTCGATTTTGTCCTTGATAGTACAATTCAAACTGGCGTTGCTCAGAAACCCAGGTACACGAATGGAAATTCTCTCGCGCATCAGAAACCTGAGTTACGTGGCAAGGAAGAGGGAAAAGCTCCACAGCGAAGCGGGAAGCGTATAAGCCTCTTTGATAGTCCAGCTCCAAGGCAACGAGACTATCCTCAAGATATTTATTATCGGAGGATCAAGGGAGGTTTCGATTCTCGAGCAGCTTTTTCAATGAAAACCAAGTCTCCCAGGATAGTGAAACCAGGAGTTTCTAATCGTACACGTTCCGAAGACACCAAGTCGCATCTTCAGCAGAGAAAACGATTACCAAACGTTTCTAGTCACAGGAACGTGAAAGGGTCAAATGTTGAGACTCCAAGGTCGACGCACTCGAAGAGGCTCGAACCTCTGAAGCGCAGTGCTGAGAAGACTTGGCCCAATGTAAGAAGTTATTATAGTGGCGGATATCTTGAAGGCGATCAAGCAAAGACAGATGTTCAAAGTCAGGATGGGAAGGATTTTGGACTTGTCTCGCAGAAATTGGTACCGTTAATGGGCTTCGATAGTTCGAGGGATGTTCACGATTTTCTCAGCTTTGATAAGAAGGATTATCGTCTCAATTATGGGGGCAATGAGATGGCGGGGCTCGGAAGCTTTCAGGGCGATGAAACGATGCAGAATGGCGAAAAGACTGTCGATCTGACCGTGTCGCAACAGAATCCTTATCGCTATGACGAAAGATTGGCGAAATATGCCAGTGAACCGGAAAGGAAAAACGAGAAAGTCGGGGATTTCGCGAACACCGCTACTGCTGTGAGAATCGCGGGACAAAAAGAGATTGATTCGAGTAGATCAATTGGTTACGTCGACCTCGCTCATGTTTTGCAGTAAGGTAAATGTCCCCATTGTCGACCAACTCTATTATATCAATCAATTGCTTTCTTTCGACGTGGAAAGTGTGAAATAAATAACTGTATCGGAAATTGGAATTCGTTGATTTATTTATGATTTGAAGTATGATAAACTTTGCTTCGGTGGATTAATACTTTTTAAGGGGAGGTTCCGGTCTAGAGCCCAAAAAAATAGGTGATCTTCAGGAATTAATTAAAAGAAAACTACTGGATATAATTTAATGGGACTTTTTGCATTGTATTAAGGATGTCTTAGATTATAGAAATATATTTTTTGTTTTATAATTAATCATTGCAGACGGCACTGGAGAGTCGTTAAAGTCAAGGCGTCAAAAAATTCATCCAAATCGGTAGGACCTGTATCTCCAAAAGTTATTATCCCATTCGACTGAAACTTTTTTATTTTAAAGAATGTACTTCTGGCTAGGTGGGGGGGGGGCAGGACAAATTACAGAAATTACATTTTTTTAGAAAATGACGACACTTTAAATTTGAAATCACTTTTTCCTTATATTTTTCGTCCTTTCAATGCCTTTGAAAATTTTTAATTTTTTGTAATTTTTTCTGCATCCCCCCCCCCCTCCCCCAAGGCCAGAAGTATATTTTTCAAAATAAAAAAAAGTTTCAGATGAATCGGATAATAACTTTTGGAGATACAAGTCCCACCGTTTTGAGATCACTGTTTCGAGAAGAACGCGGTTAAAGTTTTACGTGAACGCCGAGTGGCCTCGTTGCCCATGCATTTGCCTCTATTTAAATGCCTATAACTTCAGGAATTTTACAAAAATTTGTAAAAATTTGTAGAATTTTAAAAAAATTGACAATTAGACCGGAACCTCCCCTTAATATTCAGAATAACATTAGCTAATTTAGTGAAAGTACTAAGAAAAATTTAATTGGGAGACTAATTATGCTTGAGATAATAAATAGAAAGTAGGAATAGGTTGATAAAGGGGATAAAAGACTGAACGTGTACTATTCAATGTAATTTCGTTGCAAAAATTCATGGTTTAAGCAAAGATAAATTCAGTTTTGAGAATGAGAAAGCCAAAGTTCTTGATAATTTATATTTTGTGTATTTTGCAGGATGACCTATTGTAATCAGTGGCGGATTTAAGGAAAAAGGCCCATGTAGCAAACGTTCTGCGGGTCCATTTTTTCGGGAAAATGAAGAGGTAGTTTACTAAAAACGGGCTAAGTGAAGTAGTACAGAAAGAAAAATATAGTGTTTGGATAAAATCATGATTTTCTTAAAAGGATCCAGGCGACAATTGCTCATCAGCCGCCTGTTAAATCCGCCACTGATTGCAATCCATAGATGAATGTATTTCTTACTATCTGAAAAATTATAGATGCATGTTCTAACTAATTTAGAACAAACGAGAAGAGTCATAAAGAATTCGAAAACAATAAGGAGCTTATTCTTATGAAAAAACTGGCAAACAATCATGCATAAATGAAAGGAAGAACAAATAATATTTGTTCAATGAAATTTTCTAAATGTATTTCCTAATATTTTAACTAGATTTCAAGGTTGAGACAAAGAATGCCAACTATTGTTTAAGAAAATAAAAATAATCCTTAAATATCCTTACTGTATATATCACCCAATACATTTCCAAAATATTTTAACATTAGAATGAGTCACCCTGTACTACGATATATTATTAAAAATAATTAATAAAATCTACTATACAACCTTGTAAAAATAAATGCAATATTTGATTATCAAACAACTTAAACAACACTATGAAACGGCGATGCATTGCAATTGTTGAACAGTGTACCACACACTATTGTAAAAATTTGAAAAATAACCCCCGTAACGAACTTCAAAAAAGTGGAAATAAATATAAATTTTGTTAACAAATGAAGTGGTATTATTTCTCGAAAACCCTATTATGTAGAAATTTTTCCCTTCATATTAACTAACAAATAAATAAGTATTAATGACAATAGCGTTATGTAATATCGCGAATCTGTTTCAGGATAAAGGAGAAGAAATGCAAAGACGCAACGAACTGGAGGGCAAGATGACGGAGATACTGGAAAATTTGAAGACTCGCTTGCTAGTCGAGTAAATCAGTATCATGTATACTCATACCTTCTCGTGTAACCACCAAAAATAATGATACTTTTACGTCGCTATTTTGTCAATATCAAAATCTCTTTCATCCCGACTTAATAACACAGAATAAAGAAGATTGGCTTCCTGCGTCACACATTCGTAAAAGGTTACAAAACTCTTCACTCACCAATTGCTTTTCCGCAAAAATCCTGGCTAATTTGTGGTCCTGGATAAAACTCCACACTCACAAGTCATTAACGATCACGGCCGCGCTTAATCTCTCGCATAATTAACACTTTCCCCACTATTTCCTCACAAACATTTAAACTTTTAGTACAATGCGACAATAATGGTGCTTCCGCGACTACAAACGATGCACTGATGAAGAAACAGTTTATTATAATTTCGAGAATCGCAATAATAGCCACTACGTAATATCGAAAACTATCGATCTCTATCAAATTCGAATTTACGGAGCCCGCCACCGCAGTGAGTCGTTAGCATTTCCAAGCATTTCAAAGATGACATGCCAGTGCGTTCGCAGACAGTGCGTTAAACAACTGTAAAATGTATACGATCGGCTAATTGTTATTACAGATTATATTTTGTATAAAGTGAAGTAGCTATTTCGCAAGCATGGAGGAATTTTTGCAAAACATAGGTGTAGGGTTAAGACCCATAAACGATCCATTCTTCGAAGATTCATATAAAGCTTGCAAAATTTTCGAACGAATGGGCGTAACAATTAACGACGATGAGGGATTGTGTCACGAATTGTAAATAAAATATTCTCATTCCGTAGAAGTCTTTGATCGAACTACATAACCTAACAAGCTGTACAAGCATCTTATAACCATCTGTCCATTTCAGTATGAGAGAATTCCCTTGTCACGCCGCCGGCTGTAAAGCCAGGTTCCAAACGTTGCTCGATTTCGAAATGCACTATAACAGTAACCACCGCTACGTTTGCGCAGAGTGCAAAAAGTCTCTACCGAGTCCTCGGTTGTTAGACATTCATATACAAGAGACGCATGATAGTTTCTTTCAAGTGTTATCCCTAAAGCAACCAATGGTACTTATAATCGTGCCCTTCGATAATCTTTGCAATGGGAATATTACTTAACGTGCTATGTATTCTTTTAGTATCAGTGTTATGTGTCTGAATGCGATTTAAAGTTTAACGATCCAGTCGAGAGGAGAGATCACTGTGTGAATGCGCATAAGTTCCCTAAGAACTTTCGGTTTGATAACGCTTCGCATTACACGAAAGGTCGGCCGAAAAATAAAATGGATGTTGACGAATCGGAGTGCCCTAAGAAGGAAGCGAAGAATAAAAAGGTACAATTAAACAAAAATCAGAGGACCAAGATGTTTACAGTTGCAACGAAAAATGCTACGTCGATAGATTCTGATTCTAATGCGAGTCGATCAAACGCTTTGACGTCCAACACGAGCGGTTCGTCTTTAGTTTTTATCCCTCGGCAGTTACAGAGATCGTACACAAATGCTCTTACGCAAAATCAAAGTAATGAGAAAAATGTTCTTGAAACAGAGAGTATGATGGACTTGGTTGATTCTCTACCTAAATGATCGTTCTCGTTAGAGTTCTTTTTATGACAAATAACATTTTCTTTTAAAGCATTACCTTTATTATAAATATATTTTAAATATCACAACAACGTTTGTATGTACAAGACAGCGTAAATTATTTACATGTTTCTTCCTGAGCTTATTATATAATATACACAATGTTCGCTATATAAATTCAGTCGTTTTGATTTGCCCATATGTGCGATACTTTTTCGCGTTAAAGCACGCATATCATTGGCATAACAATCCTTAAACCTTTATACTTTGGATAAAGCTAGTAATATCAGATAGCCTATTTGGGCACGCTCATCGTTTCCTTATAAATAATTCATTGGTACTGGCAACTTTGTAAGTCACTGACTTCATAAAAATATTAGTTTCTAGACAGTCTATCATTGAAATATTTTTTACATAATATATAACAAGGGCATACGTCTGAAAGTCTCACTTCATCTATAAAGAAACTCTATCTCGAAACTAAAAATACATACGTTTGACCAACAGCAAACAATTATTTTTGTTACGAACCTACGAGCCTAAATTCAATAGGTACTTCACAAAAAAAAAAAAAAAAAAAAAAAAAAAAAAAAAAAATACAATATTTTAGCAGATGTTGCACAAAACTTCCAGCTTAGATTACAAATTTTTACAAATCCGATAAATTCGGCTTCTAGGGTCGTTGCTCGAGAAATTAATATAATTCGTTGCGAGCGTTCGACAGGTAACAAGTATAACTAGAATTTGTACAACATCTAACCACGAATCTAAGCCGTATATACCATACATCTAAGTTTAGCCGTTTCGTTCCTAAGCGCGACAAGTTCATACTTGAGTTTCATGTTCTCTTGCTCGAGGAACGCCGCCCTAATAGCGATTTCGTCTTCCTTTGCTCTTCTAGCGTCCCTGGAGCGTTTCGCGGCCTCGTTGTTTTTCCTTCGCCTCTCCCAGTACGCGGCGTCCTTCTCGTCAACGGTGCTGGTCGGCAGCACGGGACTCTTTGCTACCCTGCGCATTTTGACGTTGGTGCCCTCGTTTGAACGCCTGACAGAGTCGAGCATTCGCTGCCGGAACTCCGAGTACGCCTCATTGGTATTCTGATCGTACATCAGTTCGGCCGTGCCCACGTTGAATGACAGTGGATCCTTGGGGTATGCTTTGAACGGCCTCGGTGCTTTCTTGCTCGCGTCGGTGGACGAGGCGGGCACCGTCACCCCGTTGCAATACGCCGTCGACGTGGTGGTCGACGTGACGGAAGCGCCTACCATTTGAATCGGCTTCGCCGGCCCGGTATTTTGCGTCAGCAACGTTGGCAGTGCCGCTGGTGGGACCGACATCGAGATATTCATCGGTAGGACCGCGTAACCGGCATGTTGATTCACCCCGATATTAGTTAACGCGTTCGCGGCGTTGTAGATCGCCTCGTACTTGAGCTTCTTCGGGGAATCGGACTCCGAAGGCGGGGTCACCATGAACGTTCGCCCCTCGAATGGACTCGGAGCGGAAGAATCCGTGACATTCAACGTCTCTTCTTGCTCCTCCGTGGTCGCCGGTGAATTCGAACGCGAACGGCAGGAGATGGACTCGGCGATGATGGCCGGTATGCTCTGCTTCTTGCAAGAGAGATCAAGTACCGGTGTTTCAGTGGGCCCTGCCTGGTCCCGTTTCGCGGAGGTGAAGTCCAGGGCGGAGTGCATGCCGATCGACTCAGGGTACAGCTCCATGCTGCAACCTCCTGTTCACCGCCTGCAGCAGAATATCGTGTGTGATTAGAGAGCGCGAAACTTTACGGTGATGCGTAAATCGGGGGCTACGCGAATGGCAGTCTTACGAGGTATTAATTGCGCGATATAGTCGGCGAGCAGCGATCGGCGATAAATGAATGTAATACACCGGATAAATGGGAACTGTTGCGTCGAGATTACCGATAGGGATCTTTCGAAATCGTAGAAAGCGGACGAAAAGCGAGCGTGACGGTTGATAGCAATATCGACGCACTTTAGAAAATTGTTTAGGCCTTTACGCTAATGAAATCGGAACGAGATTACACGCGTTAGGCAACGCCGCGATTTTCTTCTGCTCCGATGTTGAACTAACGAGAAAACAAGAAGGCAAAGGTGGAATCTTGATCGGGACTGCTTGCTTTCCCGCGAACAGACACAACACATATCAATATCCACAAATTACGCAAACTAATACGTTTCGTACGTCTACCGAGCAACGACGATTGTAAACAAGGTTTACCTCTTGCCGAATGATTAATCCAAGGTCAGACACCGGTCACTAATATTATCGCACAGCACTGAATCGCCGTTCAGATTGCGTTCCTCCGGAATGTTCGGAGAGCCGAGTCGCACAGAATCTACGATATTTCCAAAAAATCGTGCTCGCACAGCGAAACGCCAAAATCGTTTAGAGTGAGAGGGGGTGCAGTTTTGCTTATATATGCGGGGCAACCCTTGCAAGGTCGAGGGGTAGGAGGGCTCCTTAGAAAATGGTGGGGGCATACCCCCGATGACCCCATAGCGCCAGGCATGGGACTGGCACGCGTTCGCCACATCCTATTTTCAAGCTCCTTGCGGGACGTCGCGTAATTACGTGGATATAATTAACATAATTATGCACCAGAGACATTCTATTACAATAACCGAAAGTATTTTGCCAGGAATTTTTATACTTCCAGTATAAATCAACGTAAGTCAAAACTTTACTCGATTTACTCGACAATTACGAATAAAACTTCACTTTCGTCAGATTCGATTTTCCTAGCATATGTAAACAGTTCTATCATGTACACGAAAACATACATTCCCGTATGTACGATCGTATCCTTGGTTGCCCAGAGGTATTTCGGCAATAATTCCACTACCGGTCTGTGAGAACTTCTGCAGCAGCGGAACAGTAAAAGTGTACACTTGAATATCTCTACTGCGTTTGGAATTTACAAGAAAATTGTAACAGTAAATGCTTCTCAGTCTGAAGAGAGGAATATGACAATAGAACGGTACGATAGATCTATCAACAGGAATAGACTCGCTTTAGATGTTTCGAAACAATCGTATGTGGCGTGAACACGAATATCGCTGCAATTGATACGAATACAGGAATTATAAAGTAGTGTTATTAAAATGTCGCAATAGGCGGAGCAGTCGCTCTCATAACACCAGGCTTGCCTGTCACCATTCCCCATTGCTTACGCTCAGTGGGCGTGTTGTTAAGTGTAGTACACGCTTGACCCCTCAGCAACTGGAAAATCACATCGAGATTTACAGTCTTAGGTAGCCGTGAACTTACCGCAGTACCTGTCGCTGTCAAAGCCAGAATCGAATTGCAGCAGCTTCTCAGCCCCGAACAATCGAATCCCGCTAAATTAATCCAGGTGTCGCCGCCAGTTTGCCCCTGGATATCGAAAAATCCAGTTACCGGCTGGCACACTAAATCCTTCCAGCACCCTCTTAAGTTCGCCTGCGCAAGGGCAAGGCGAACGTTTACTTTTGCAAAACCTCCCCCCGTTGCTCGGCCGAACGGTTGACTGTTTCGACGCTCGGTAGCCGGTATCCGCAACGGCAGGGTGTCTTCTAGTGTAATACTTAACTGTCCGAGGCGCACCGAGTACATAGGGCTTGCTGCATAACCCTTTCGTGGGCCTTCCCTCGGCTACGTTTCCGTAGAGCTTCGCGCGGGCCCCATTGTTTCTGGCCCGTGTCGCATGATTTACGACCGCCGCCGTCTAAAAGGATGCGGGGGAATCGCGGAATTTGCGTAAATTGCTCATAAATTAACCGGCGAAAGCGTTGCGGCCGAGTGAAATTTGCGAAATTTTTCACTCGCCCAGCGCGGTGGTGCGGGAGGGTTGAGGGCTGGAGAGCTTGCACCTTGAGGCTCATTGTGCCGCTGATGGATCCTCGTTGGTCCTCGCTCGTTAGGGATGGACAACATATGGCCGTTTTCATAACGCTGCACCGGAAGATGGGCATCTTTCCTCCGGCCTCGTGCTGACTAATGGTTCACTTTCATGACTGGCTATGTAAGTTCAGCGGTTAATCGTTCCGCCAGGCGACTTTCGCCCCCTCCTGTGTCGTCGGACGCATTGTCTTACGCATTCTCCATGCACTTCGGATTCGAAGCAGAACGTTGTGCTGAAATCTTCATTGATGGACTTGTTAATTATCTCCGCTCTGCAACACGTGATAAAGTGGGAATAGAAAGACCCAAGCAACAAGAACTATTAATTTATTTATTATTAACGTCTTCTGGCTCCTCTTTCTTTGCAAACAAATATGCAAGCCCCTTCCTGACAAATCCAAAAATCGAAGTTCGAGCGGAGCAGGGGGAGGAAATAGGCGAGCGGCCAAGGGAGACGTCGAAAATACAGTTATCCTCGATAGTAGAGATGTCTCATTATGTCTCCGTCCCGAGATCACGCCAAATTTAGTATTTCGCTACGGGCCCCGTTAAAACGTCGTGTCGTTTCCATAGAAAAGCACCCTGTCGCTCGATTCACCGCACCGCCTCCTTTCCCATGTATACAAATTTTTGCTCTTTTGGCCACATAACCCACATTTCTATGCTGCACGGACGACCGCAACCCGTTATTTGCGATCTTCCCCTGTGGCCGTTCTCCGGCGACAGATGAATGCCTGTCCGCGCATTTGCATCTGCCCCTGCCGGGCAGAGCGATACACAAACCAGTGTAACGGTACGCGACGGAGAATCTTTCGAGAGCGATTTCCCGTGGAAACGTCTCGATTCACCCGCCAGCCGAGCATTTCCTTTAAATGGCCCCGTTGCGAGTAATCAGTTTCCGCGATATCTGTACCGAATCGAGTGAATGGAGGAAAGGCTAGAGGAACGATTTTCGAATTAAGGTTGCTCGTGAGTCTTCGGACATTTCAATGTCCGTTTCCACTAACGCAAGAGGGCGATAAGAATTCTCTAAAATGCTGGCCTACGTGAGCTTCGATCATTACGTTGCGACCGCTCGCGGCCTCGTCCACGCAATCGTCGAATTATCGGTAACTATCGACTCGTTTGTTTGCCTCCATTGTTAGATAATGCAAATAACTAATAGAAACCGACCGATAATCTGGGAAGATATACATACTTTCAAACAGATGCAAGGAATCGCATTGCCCGATAACGATAACGCTTCGTGGAATCGGTTTCACGTAATGTTTCCATTTGTCCTCGGTCCTTACCAGAACATTATTATTCAGTAGCACTAAATTCGCCGCGTAATACGACGATCCCACCGATTTCTAGGACGCTCGACGAAGTCTTCGTTCGGAGGAAGGTGACGATCTGTAATTAGCATGGCGTTTGGTTTCCTGCAAATTCAATTGCTCGGGTGGTTGTAAAGAGAAAAAGGGAATGCAGTTTGTTACATTGTTTGGGAGCTTAAGCAAAAGTGTTCCGCACCCCTCAACCCCATAGTATCTTAAATTCCTAATGACTCGTCATAAAGTAGATTGGGCAGCAGAGTTCACCGTGAAATTCGCTCGAAACGAAGGTTTCAGCGTTGATACATGAGTGAAATTTTTCCGCTGACAGGATTTATATATAACAGGAAGAAAACACTTGCATACGATTATGGTAATCTGGAAAATGCCGAGGCACGGATGATCGTAACTCATGAATGGACATTGTGTGGTGTCGGGTGAAAGAGCAGAAAATGGTCTGGTATTAAACGGAAACACTGTAGAAAGTAACAGTGGCAGGTAGAGATAGTTTCTCTATAACCTGCAATAAAACCTCTCATGTTTCGACTGTGCCGTTTTCGTTAATGGTGACAATCGGGGGCCGTTCTGAACCCGGCGTATACACAACTCCGCACAAAAGCGAAGCAGTCTACCTACATACTTCGGAATACCCTCCTTCAAACGCACTTATACAATCGTCGAAAATTAATCTTCTTAAATAATCCTCCATTGTAAACCGTGAATCATGTGAAAGACTTTTGCCCGAACATATTATCTTCCCGGATTTTCATTTATTTCACAGGAATACTTGTCTTTTACGTTCGTTTATTGAATTCCGAGGAGGAAGAAGTCTTAGCGGGAGGTCTTGGGGCTGCAGCTCGTCTTTGGACAGGCATTAGCCCTTTTATTAGAATTCGACACCGAGGCTGTCCAGAGCCAGTTTACAAAAAAAAAGATGCGTAGCGGGTAGAGACACATTAAGATGTTGGAGGTGAACGTCACCCGGGGCAATTACTTTTCGATTTATCTTGTGGCCGGACCACCGGCCAAGTTTTGCCAACAGACTTCGAGATTTGCTTATTTCCGGTCCTCGCGCACGCCTTCCTTCCCGCGGGAAAATGCCTTCTCTCCGTCCTTGCCTGGCACTCTGTCGAATTCCGTTCACTGTATCGCGGTGGCACGCCTCTGGGCCGATCTTCGAGAATGAATTTTATTCCTTGACCGAGTATGGTCCTTTCACTGGCGGGTCCAGCTGAATACCATTCGGTATAAACAACTTACCGATACGTCTTATTCGCGACAATGATCAGTGGGCCCTTGGAAAAGTCTGGGAAAAGGCTGGTTGTGGGGAAAGGCTCTTTCTGCAGCGATGGCACACTGTGTATAGGGTGTTAATAAATTGTGGACACAAAGTTCACAGGCTAGCAGGAATAATAAGGTCTTAATAAGAGAGTGAGTGCTCTAAATAACTTCTTTATTTGTGATGCTATGAAAATTTATTGAAGGAAAGTCAAGTTGGCTTGAATGGGACATCGTGAATATTTGGACTTAATTCTATTTTTTAAGTATTAAACATTTTAAATGACTTCAGAGACGGAATCTAGGTATATCACAATATTCAAAGTAATTAAGGACCTTTAATCATTCATTCTTCAGTGACATGATCAATATGCATAAGGCAGAATATTTTTTCACCCTTCATATTTGCTTCATCATTGTTTAAAATATAACCTGCCCACAATTTTGCAATACCGTGTAGTGTATATCCGCATAAAAATCCATCGATCGCAAGATTCTAGTCTACCCAACGACAAAATCCCCATAAGCTGAAACTGGATGAGAGCTATCGTACCAAAAGCTGCCAGGGGACAAAAACTTTCGAGAGCAGATCGCTCGGTGTCCGATTACTAATCCGTACGGTAAAGAGTTGAGAATCCCGACGGAGACGGTCGAAAGCGTTTGCACGCTATTTGTTTGAGGGACCTTCGAAGAGAGTGACGCGGTCACTCAAACATTTTGCCCGTTTTCTGCCAGTTCCTGGCCCACTTCCCTCGTGAACTGCACCCCCGTTATTCTTATTTAGACCATATTCTTCCTTAAATCAGAAACTGGGTTTCAACCCCCACGACGGTTTCAAAAACCCCAAGTGGTATTCTCCGTTTCGTCCTCTTCTTTAAATTTCGTCCATCGGCCATGTTTCGACCTATGAACTCTGGCTAATGAGGCCTCGTTAAGCAGGGTGGAGAGGCGAGTGGGGGCGAATTATTAGCGCGAAATGCAATCGACAAAGAGACCGTGATTATTACGGAAAACCGTAATAAAGCAACCGGTACCGCAGCCATGCCGTCGGGCGAGGAAAGAACCAATGGCATTAAAATAAAGGGCAAAACGGCTATAAACGTTAATACTCGCTTTCCTAATGAACTCCGGCCAGGTACACGTGAGTCCTGTAACGCAATAAAAGCCGGACTTTCAGCTTGTAGCGTTTCGTAAAACGCGCCCGTCAAAAATACCGTCCTTGATTTTTATTACAGCTACGCGTCCTCTCGGTTTACAACGGTTGGATGAGCTAGGCAGAGAAATGGGAGAGGAGGGGGAAAATAGGTTGGATTAAGGAAAACACGATTATAGCGCAACGGATTAACTTCCCCTGACTCCGAAAACTGTTTAAATTAGTTAACGACCATTTTTTCCCTGGCACTTTAAAAATCCACTTTTCGCTTACCTCGGCCCGCGTTGTATACCGATTACAGTAATTCCTATCCGCATTTCTTCTCTTTTTTCCCTCCTTTATGATGGTTGTCGCGGTTTCTAGCTTCCCTCTGTACTTTGGGACAATACCACCTAGCCTTCTCGTCCCTGTAACTAAAAGTTGCGCTTTTATATCGCGAGGGTAACGAAGTAATGGAGGAAGAGTAATAAACCTCGAATCTACCCCTGCACAAGAATAATAGGGTTCTGCGTCATCGTCGTCCCTCGCAAAAGCTTGACCAGTCTTCACGAGGTTCTCATTTCACGCATCCACAGAATACTCCAAATTCAAATTAAAATCTGCATCATATTCAGAGCACTTCTCAAACACCTATGATTTAATCCATTCACAAGAGATTAACCCTCTAAAGTTTCCAACGTTCAAAGGAACTTAGACTGGGTCTGAAATCCTCTAAATTGTACGCCACTCGAATTGTGCCCTGGGACGAACGTCGATGACCAGAAAACGCCTACTACTTGCGTGTGCCGGCGTGGCTCAAATAGAAACGTTTGCCTGGAGGATCGGCCAGGTTGAGAGCCCATCTTTTGAAAACATCGGGATGTTGGTCAGCATGTCATATGGTCAATAGCCAGTGGCCGCGTGGGTGGATGCAGGGTGCAGATGCTGGAAGGCCAACCCTTCCGTAATAATGTCGAAAGAAGGGGGCTGCGCCACGACCCTTTCTGCATTGTGACATCCCGATCTACCGGAATACACATTGTCCCCTCGTCTCTCCTCGTCTCCGAGGACGATGCATGGTCCAGCTAACGGTAAACGCACGGTGGGGAATAGCCGCCACCTCGTACGAAATGTGTGTCAAAAGGCCGCAATTTGTGGGGCGCTAGATCCCAAAAGCGTGACCTAGCGAGCCCCCTCATTTCCCTCGTCGATCGAATTCTCGGCGACCTCGCTGGATCCTGGATATCTATGTTCGTCCTTAAAGTCCTTGATTCACAATATATGGTAATGGTACTGAATAGAGGATGCTAGAAGTATCGTAAACCCAAAACACTGTATAAAGACTCGAAATTTTTAAGAAGTAGTACTTTTGGTTGTTTACGGTGAATCGGGGGTAGATTCACGATTACTGAGAAAATTTGAATGAGTTGTTATGTAAATAGGGTTAATGGTATTTTAATAGTGTTCTTCATAGCTTTTTACATTAGGAGCTAATGTACGCTTGTAACAAAACCGTTCTTCCGCGACAGAATTTGACGAACTATACCAGGCTTGGGAATTAAGTGATCTTTTCGGCCGAGTTTCAGAGGCGACGCCTCCTTTCTCCCGCCGCGCGTCTTGGCCCCCGCGGCGGCCCAGAAGCCTCGAGCGCCTCAGGCCGGTGCCGTATGAACCGCGCGTGGCGCATTGGGGCGACACCCGTATTAATAGGTTTCCACATCACCCACGGGGTACTATTATCGATGCGTTTTTTTTTGTCAGTGGTTGTCCCCTAATCTAAAATTTAGATTTACCCAGCACGTCGAAACGTGCGCGAAAATCTAGTTTTCCCAAACATGTTTAAAATTTTGATAATAAAACGCGCTTTTCCACTCTATTTTTTATCACGCGGCACAGTGGAATAGGCCTACAGGGGATACCACTGACAAAAAAAAAACGCATCGATAATAGTACCCCATGGGTGATGTGGAAACCTATTGATACGGGTGTCGCCTCAATGCGCCACGCGCGGTTCATACGGCACGGGCCTGAGGCGCTCGAGGCTTCTGGGCCGCCGCGGGGGCCTAGACGCGCGGCGGGAGAAAGGAGGCATCGCCTCTGAAACTCGGCCGAAAAGATCACTTAATTCCCAAGCCTGAACTATACAATTATTGACTTTTCTTGATGGGATGAGGTAAATCGTACTTCCCGCGGACGCATTTTATTTTGACACCAGGGGTATCTTGCAGTTTTCCCACCCTGCACAACACAACGTTGTGTTCTTGGAGGTTGTGGCCGATTCCTGAAACGAAAGAATACGTGTGACGTTAAATAGTATTAGTCATATATTGTTATTTCCTTCGCAATTCGAGTTTGTTTAGTTCCATGGAGATTGATCTAAGAAAAGGGTCGCTTAATAGAGTTTCAAGATATCGAATGATAATGATATCTGAAATTCAAGATATCAAAAATAGTGTTTCAAAATCGAGTTTCGAAGTATATTTTCTTCCAGGTTACTACTAAGGTTTGGTGTTCCGTTTTGCCTCTTTTTATTAGTGTTATCAAATTCTAAACCTTTTCCTTAGATCACCCTATGTATCTATGGGCTACGTACCAGGCACGTATGCAGTCATTTCCTTGCCAGTCGAAAGTCGTACTATGACGCATTTTCGATTAGCAGAATTCGGTTTCTTTGGTTTTCTAATGACCGTTTTGAGAACTATGCCTTTCGCAAATGGTCTGCCATCCAGAGGATTCTTGACCTTCCTGGGCTTCTTGTAAGGTCCATGCTCGTGCAGCCTTCGCAATGTTGATCCCAGTCTTATCTGCTCGAGGCCTGATATATTAAAACATTCATTCATATAACTCAAAAATTCGTCACTAAGTAGATTGTTCGACTTCATTGCCCGTTGCGTGTACAATATCTGTACACCCTAACTGTATTGATATGGTACGCAATATTTTAAGAAATTCCAGTTCGAAATGAAAATTGAAGAGTCCTTGTATAAAACTATAAAACACTGTAAGTTCCAAAATCAAATTTTTCAGAAGCGAGAAGAAACTTCCCTGACTTTAAATTATTGACGAAATTTGATTTGTTTTGATTGCTAAATGTGCTAAAGTATGCAATGACCCAAATACATCACAGAATTTTCTATTTTTTGCATTAATATATTCCAAATTCATGAAAAAAAGAATTGTATTTGTAGAAAACCCTGTTTGTGCCATCTCTTAGTTGTAGAGAAAACTAAATGTGCCATTGATTTAAATTTGCAAACACTGTTAGTGTCAATCGTTTAATTGGCTCTTACATTGTTTTCTACAGATGTATTTACAAAGGGAAATTTAATTAAAATGCTATATTATAGTATTACCATTGGCACGCAGCACAGTTTCCGTGAAATTTTTTTTTTTTTAAATTTGGCACTTTAATTTTCTACAAGGACTCTTCAATTACTGATAAACCGTTACTCGTTCCGCGAACATCATACGCTCCTGTACTTTCCTTTTCAAACACGTTCAAATTCGTGAAAGGGAACTAATCGACCACTGAACGGGAACAATTGCGCTTCCGCCAGGAATTCTTCGATTGCATAATCAGTCTAACCTAATTACTCTCGCGTTTCACGAAGACACTGTTCATTTACGAAATTTCGCCCCGAGACACTCTCTTCCTGTCTAATGGCTACCGATCCTCGGAAGTTACAAAACAGCGTTCCACGTAGGGCAAGCATTTTCATTACATTTCAATTATCGTCATAAAGGCAACACTGTCGAAGAAGGGTGCAGCATCCCCCATTTGAAAGGAATATCCCGAAGGCGTCGACATGATTTTCATCGAGCGCGAAGATCACGCGAGCAACGCGGCAAAGAGACGTCGTTCTCCGTCGAAGAATTAGATAGGGAAATAGAGAGTCCCTGGAGGATCGTGGTGTCCTAGTCAGGACCATTGTGAACTGGTCAGGGGGAAATCGGAGGCCCACTGTGCGCTGTAACGGTACTAGGAAACTGAAAACTCTTTCGCAAATAATCTTACGAGCCCAAGGAAAGAGGGTCTCTGCCGTCGGGCTATCAAATATGACGGACGCTTGACATCTGCAAGCCGCTGGCCGAAAGCAGTCCTTTCTCGCTCGAGCGTGTATAAGCTTATTAAGCAACATTGTTGCGGGGCCAGGTCCACCCACCCTTGCACAAACCGCTCACGATCCGTGAGATCGTGGTGCACCGAAAGTGAACAGCGACGAAAAACAGCAAAAGGGTCGAACGCAAGATAGGAACCTTCGGATTGCGAGTTTAATTATTAGTATCTATCAAAGAAGAAACTCGATTCCGGAGTCCCTCCGGTTCAGTTCGATCAGTAGTTATCTTAAGTTAGTTTAAAAGTTATCACATTACATAAATGTAATTTAAAAACGCCATTCTCATTCGAAATACTTCAAAGATGTTTTAATGAAAATCGAATCTCCTGCAAATCTTCCGCAATCATCGCGTGGAAATCGATCGTTTACGGCGCTAACAGCGGTTCGTGGAGCTTTTAAGTGAAATGTCGAGGATGACATGAGAATTTCGGGATATTCAGTGGGTCGGTCGCAGCAGTCCACGATTCACCAGGGTCTGTTAGTCGAGACTGTGCCATTGTGTTGTTCATTTCGAGATCTGGCTGACCACCGTCCGTCAATACGACAGATGTCCCAGCCTGCCACTGCTAATCCGACCTAACTCGGACTCAACTAAGGCAAGAGACCAGCAGAACCTATTATGCACGGAAGGCAACCCCTTTTGCCCCGAAGATCAATGCGTAAGATTACATGGCGAAAATTTTCGACGTCGCGGTTACGCCTTTGTCGCGTTCACGCAGCCAAGATGCTGCGTAGGTAAATCCCACGGCTAATATAAGGCCAGGAGCCCTCGCTGGAAAAATCTGCAGGATTCTCTTAATCGTTTAAACTAAAACGTACCAATACAATTTTGAAGGTCATTACGAAATCGCAATGAAGTTTAGTGTCTGCAGTTATTAAAAATTGAAACCCACATTTCCTTTTTTCACGGAAAACGGGGTGTTCCAATAAACATTGAAAGGAGACTATGGAGTAGCAAGACTTTTAATTACCACGTAAGAATTATATTCAGATATCGAATTGAATAAAGAAACTAAGACGCAAAAGTAATATCAACAGCTGTTGACGAAACGCTGATGGTTTATTCAGCGGCTATCAAGGACAAAAGGCTGGACCGGGGATTCTCTTTGTGGCGTCGCGAGAGAACGTGGAAATGCGAATAACAGCGTTACCACGGCCTGGTAGCCGTCGCGGATCGTTTCTGACGACTGGTCAACCACAAATGGACATGTCACCCCCTTCGATTCCCACCGATTTTCGCTATTGGCCACGGGCAACCCTAGTTCCCCATTCGTGCCCTTTCTTGCGGCGAGTAGCCGGGTCCCTTTTTGCATTTCGTGAAGACCTCCTTTCGTGGGGATCAAAGAGGTAAAGCACTGCGTGCGCTTTTGCGAGCCACGCGCATTTTCGCGGCGAAGAATGCCGTGGAAAGCCGTGGTCCCTTTTTAGCTCGACCACCCCTTTTGCCGCATTTGCTCCACACAGAGGCAGAGATACGGATCTGTCCAGAAGGCTTACCGAAACTTGAGATGTCACTCGAGTTCCCGTTGCCATTGTCAGGCCTTGTTGCGCTTATGGGAAACGCAAACAAGCCCGGCTGAAATTTCGCACGATTTCACGTAAATGGGTCGACGTGGATTACAGTTAAGTACTTGGAAACGGGGTGCTGATTTTTTCTCAATTTTTGCAAGAATTGTCGATTTTATTTATTCGTATTGTACTCACCAGAAGCTATTTTATTTCATTAGATATGATATACTGGAGACGCAGACTTTAAGGCTACGCTAAAAGTTTACAAGTTTTTTTTATAGTTTAGAAGCTGCTAAAAAATATGATAATTGGACATTAAAGCTGATTCTGAAACATTGTTTATACCAGATTTCGGAATGGGTCAAGAATGACCCGAACCCGTTTACTGAGGGTTAAAGTATTTGACGCGAAGAATATTTGGGTGTTTGATAAAAAAAATTAAGATAGAAGAGAAATAAATTGTTTATAAAGGAATAGTGTTTACTTTGAATATTAATGTGTATGTTGGTACATTACCCAGCATTAGGTTTCCAAGGTAAGATCTAGCAGTGTTCAATAGACTTCCTGTTGAAGAAAATGAGAAGTTTCAGTTTCCAAATAAACTATTCCTATAGTCATTTCATAAAATACTTAATTTTATAGATAAAACAAATACCTTGGCTACTAGGGTTCACACATAATCTAGTTAAATGTGGCCTGCTGCCTGTAACAAAGAAATACATATATCAGAAATATATACACATACTCCATTAGCAGTATCTAATTATTAAATACTTAATACGAAATAACTTTTGTGTAAAAGTAAACAAGGTTGTTAATAACAGCCATATAATCAATAGTATAATTAACAACAAAATTTAGTTATCTCTAAGGAACCGTTACGATATATATTTAATTGTAAAACCATGAAAAATTGTGGAATATTATTTACAACGCGAGAAATGTAGTAATTTAAAATATGGAGAGGTTGGTTTGGAGGTTAGGAATGATCTTATGCTATTAAAACACCATAGTGACTGTACCTTCGATGGAATTACCTAGGCAAGACCTTGCCACGCTCATTACACTTTTAGCCAAGATGTTCATCACTGACGTAATGAAATTACTTTTCCACAATTAACCGAATTGAAGGAATCTACTCCAACATTCTTGATATTTTACCTAGTGAGAAACAGAGGGGCCAAGCTTCCCTCTTACGAAAGTTGAAGCAGAGTTTGTAGCGCCTCCTGCCTACTAGGTGCGTACTAAACTGTGAATGTGTGAATCAGTATGAATCGGGACGTATGTGTAAGTGTATACGTGTAATGCACCGCTTAACCTGTCCACGGATCGTCGCGCCAGCGACACGTATGCAGAAGATAGGATAAACATTGAAATTGAATATTTCTTCTTTTCTTAGGACGGCCTTAGAAAAGGTAAACCAGGGAAAGTGAGAACGCCATTTGAAGGATTTCTGGTCATTCCAAAATTTAATCTTTTAAATTTTATTTTAGAAATGACAGGGGTCCTTTGGGTTTTTTCAGTCTATGTGATGACTGATCCACGTGGGTTATACTTCCTCGTGTCTGCGCGCCAAACAATTAAAAATGACGACGGTCGTCATGGTAACATTTCACCAACATCGAAAGGTTGAGTGTCGTGCTCGCTGATACACCTAGGTATGTGTGTACCTACCTCCTGCCTACTTGGTGCTAACTAAACGGGAACTTCGGCCAAACAATGACGGCTTGGTCCCCCTGGTGAGAAAAAGTCGAACTTCGTCGCAATATCATGACCTGGTCTGTGGCAATATTCACACAACCGTGGATAAGGTATATTTCTATATTATCTTCAAAGTTTGGACACAAACCATCGATTACTTATTAACCCCCTTAATGTCCTTTCAACGGAATATCATAGAGCTATATTCCAACTGGAGTGTAAGCTGAGCAATGGCGACCGCGCCGACGAGGACGGAAGACAGGGGGAGACGTTGCCTCTGTCTACTACGGATTATAGTAAGGCTGTAGTGCGCACGCGCAGGAATACGAAACATATGCAAGAATGAAACATGAATAAGGAGAAGAAGGATAACTTCTCCCCCTATCTTCCTTTTCCCTCGGCGCGCCGTCGCCTGTACTTCCACTTACTTCAGCTTACACTCCAGTTGGATGTTACGATCGCATGTGGTAACACATGAATATAGTCTAATGTTAGATGGCTCTGCATGGTCAAGTTTAGACGCGCCAAATTTAAATTGTTAAACGAAGCAACTGAAACTATGAACAAAGCATTCCAAGGAATACTACTTGGAGACGCTCGTTAAATAGTATTGATTAAATATTGGTTTCGGTTACTTTGCTATTAAATCACAGATATCATGTAAAAACGCTCGTTCTTAATGAACGAAGAACCAATCAAACGATTCGTTAGACAATCAATTAAGAAACTGTCATTATAATTGGATAACTTTATTAACAAAACATGTACATTTCAATTCTGAACGACGACTTCTTTGTACATCGGCATTCGTTGATCAACGTCCAAGTCAATTAGACGTGTTCTTTAATTTGTCCTTCTTCAAAATATAAACCTAAACCAAGTTACAACATAAATAAGTTTGAGTCTATTTATTCAATCCTTCGCTAATAATCACCTGAAGAAACTGGAGGCTGATACCAAGGGCGAACGCGAGCAGAGCGGATCAGCGTTCCACGGGCAGCGAACCCATCCGCATCCTTATCCTGAAAATCCCTGCTACAACACGTAACATGGAATATAGCTCTATGCGGAATATTAACAAAACCAGAATATTCCAGTCGTATAGGTATTTTTATTTGGTTCTTCCTCCACGTCATTAATACATCCATAATGCAACAGGTGTCTTAAAATTAATCGATGGGAGTAGGTGTAGAGGTTAGATAGGAAATAATACTGCTATTTAAAAAGTATTAAAATTTATTTCACACATCAGACATCAGTATAAAAACTCGTTTAGCCAGTGGATATGTTAGAAATCTATAGTAGTACTCCGGGGTAAAGCTCAGCGTTGTATCAATGCGGGTTCAGCATCGATTAATACTGTTGGGTCTTCACCATCCAAGTCCACGTCCACCAGAGATGCCACCGCCATATCCGCCAGAGATACCACCGCCGTATCCACCAGACAGTCCTCCGGAAAGTCCACCACCGTATCCACCGGAAATGCCACCACCGTATCCTCCAGAAAGTCCACCGCCAAGACCACCTCCAAGTCCAATTCCATGTCCGCTACTAACACGAATGGATGATCCGCCGTAGCTCGAACCACCGCCAACTCCTGCAATAAAAACGGTATTTCGTAGTGTGTTTACCTCAACAATCGTTAAGTAGCTTCTTCTAACGCCTACGCAATGTGAGTCTTTGCAGACCCAGAGGGGCATGCAGGTAAAGGGAGAAATGTGAGTCGAAACCGTCGTGTGTTGGGCATGAATTAGGGGATTGCGAGTGCCTTGGACCGATGATAGGGATTGTTAGAGATCGCACAGTAGTAGGTAGACAATACGGATAAATTGATAGGTCTGGGAATGCATTCGTTGTAGATACTCGAAGATCAACCGCATATTATGTAAGCTTCCGGTTGCCTGGTAGTTGCGTTCTGTTGCGAAATTGACGTAAGCTTCGAGAGGAAATTTGGGATAAGGTAAAGGGCCACTTAGGCTGATGCGTGGGGATCTTTTCTTGCGAGAGGAATGTTTCTTAGGTATTAAATGATGTTACCTCCTAGACTTCCGCCGTATCCTCCACTTATACCTCCTCCATAACCTCCGCCTATGCCGCCTCCATAACCGCCACCTACACCTCCTCCCAAACCTCCAGAGCTCAGGCCAAGGCTGATTCCTCTTTTCGCGTGTCTCTTCTCCTCAACATCAGCCTGGCCGTAGATGGGGCACGCCAGGGCGATGACAGCAATAATAATCTGCGAAAGAAGCATCAACAATATACATAACATCTCTATCATCATTAATCATTCAAACAATTTAAATAGCAAATAATTCTAATAAACACTGCAGTTCACTCGTGCAAGGCATTACAGAATCATAAGTAAAAACCTAACTGTCCTAACAGAACCCACGAGAAGGTATGAAGCAGTCTGAGAGACTGCATTACACAATGTGCAATAATGAATGAAAGAAACAACTCTTATCTTGCTACTAGATTAACTAAAAAAAAAAAAGCACAGGTGCTAAATGAGCAAACTCCTTCGCTAGAAGCTGGCGATGTGCTACAATTAACGTATGTCGTTAGAAGATAGGGTTACACTACTTCATGATTCAGTAAAAAAGGGAAGTTTCAAGTTTGACAGTGCGGTGACAAGGTTCGGTCGGGTTTAGACAAAGCCTGGTGGTAAGCTCCCGATCAATTCCGTCGGACCGGTAGCAAGCTTTTTGGCTCAGCCAGGCTGAGGTACTCACTATGGTGTTCATGGTAGTAATGCAGCGATGGACAGTTCGGAATTGAAACTGATGCATTCAGCACAGAGTACACCCCCTTTTATACCACCAGGAGTCTTTTACTTCGACACCGCATCCCGGCTGAGCGGATCGCGTGTGTGTTCGTGTCGCAGAATTATTCGCCACGCACAGGGGGCTCTACAACGCCTTTCTAAAAGCAATGTTACCCGCGCTGCTGTCGCGAAATTTTTCCGTTTCCGACGTCGTGCGAGGGATATCGGATACGTGGGGAGGGCCGCCACGTCGGTTGGGAAAAAAGTTGGTGAATTGTGAAGATCAGCGATAGATAGGAATACGAAACGGAATCTTTATTCGCGCGAAGGCGATGGGCGGTGGTTTGTTATCCTTCCTGGTTTGGAAAGTGATCGTTCAAAAGGAAATGGAAAACGAAACAGTCGAAACGATCGCCCCCGATCTAACGATAGGGCACAGAAATTATTCCTGCGCCGTACGAATTTCTAATTAAAGCGATCGGCAAAGTGTTACGCCGCGGTGTTTTTCCTTTTCCGAGCCGATAACTTCGCGTCGAAAACCCGGAGCACACGTCTGACCTATATCGTGTTCGCGGTTAGCTGCTGACCGATAGTATCGATACCCATCGAAAGCGGATGAGCCTGGCCGACTTGCCCGCCTGTTACTGCGGAAACGAATCTCTTCGCTCTTAGATCCGATTGCTCATCTCTTGCGGACGCGTAGCGAGATGATTTCGAGGGATAGACGCTGGGCCACACATCTCGCCAGTATTCGCCGTGCATCTCGAATTTCATCCATAGAGAAACTTTCACTGTTACTACGAGCCAAGGGGGCGACGGTTTTCGGTTGCAACGTTACGTAAAAATACGAATACGCATTTTTGCCGTTTCGCACTTCCTCCCTGCCCTCGTTTTGTCACGTGTACAGCGGCACTAAGCCGATGCTAACCGATCTGTGTTTCAACCCCGTGGAAATGGGTACAGAAGTTTAAGTACCGCTTCTTTCGTTGTTATTATAGCACAGTTTGTAATCAGGTTGACGAAACTGGGGGAATTTGATGAAAGCTTGCGAGATGCGTGGAAGAAACGTAATAATTGAGAAGGGTGAAGTCGTTTTTGGATCGGATTGGATGTTAGATGTGTCTGTTTTTCAGATTGTAGGGTACCTAGATGTCCTAATTACTGCCAGTGTCCCTATTACTACCACTTTATTTATTTTACTTAATAAAAACGTGGCGTACAAAGAATAGTGTCCAAAAAAAATTATTATTACATTGGGGCTGTTCTTATTATTGTACGCTATTATGATTTTATTAAGGAAAATAAATAAAATAACACTAATAGGGACACTGATAGTAATTGGGACATCTACCCTATATAGGATCGATACTAAAGTTTAAAGATGGGAAGTATTGCGTTGCTGTATACCTATGAAGTTGCTGTGTCGTTTAGGGAAGTTTGAATGACAATATTTTTTTGACATTCTGTGACATTTCTCCAGTTGTAAGCCAGCGTTAGCAATTGTTATTGCATCTCCACCGTAAACTAAGCAATTTATTCATTAGCAATTGTTATTTTATCTCCACCGTAAACTAAGATTTAGGGATAAGTTTTGGTAACATATTCGCTCTATTCTCGTACGGTAGGTTCTTCTTTCCTACACAGATAGGTGCGTCACTTCGATGATAATAATTCAGACTTAGGAGTCGAGGAAGGTAGAAACTCGTGATTTGAAAGTGTGACAATTGTTGAGAAATGTCATTGGTAACGACTGAACAGAGAGATTCAGTGTCTTACCATTTGTGTTTCATCGTGTATGTATTACTCAATCATCGATCATATCCTGCCACAAAAAAGAAACGATTCTATTTCTATGGTGAGTCATTTAATACTTTCGCGATCAGTGATGTAGTACTACGTCCTTCTATAAGCGAAAGGTGGATGCCTGTGGGTGTAGTACTACTTTTTTGTCGCATATCTTATATGAAGAAGGAAAATGCTAAAACTATATTAATTAATTATCTGTTTTTAATAGACGAGTAAGCAAAAGACTCCAAGATCTAGTTCGATAGATAAAGAATCGACAGACAAATGATTTCTTCTATGCCCACAATTCAAAACGATTGCCATCTACACCGTATTATACCTCTGGCACGCTTCTTTGCACAATCCAATCCCTCTGATATTATGTGCGTTTCTATTTAAAAAATTTGTTAGGTAATTTGTTAAGTACTTGAGAATTCAGCGTCACGTGACGCGACACGTGTACTCTGATCGATAGCGATCTGAAATGTCAAGCAGCGGCTAGTTTGCTGGGTGTTTTGCTGTTTTGTTCCGTTGTAAAAGCCGCGCGGGCATTACTATTGCGTAAGGGAACGCAATTAGGAAAAGTGAACAAATTTCTTGCGAGTTTAGTTAGTGGATATTACTAAATATCGGTTACGAAAGCCGGTGAATATCGCGTACCGAGGGCTATTGTGCAACGATTACCGATGAAGGGGTTGCACCCCACTCTGATCATTAGATTGACGGTCGGTAGTTTGATAAGTGGCTAACTTCGAAATTGCGAGCAGGCGCTGGAACGAACCAAGCCGCCTAAAGCCTGATAAATTACTGCCCACGTTTTACGTTCATTGGCCACAGTGGTGTGTGGCCATTGGGGATCAATGATCGTCCTTCTTACCAAACAACTTATAGATCTCCCAGTCAAAGATAATTTAGAGGCGAATCATATCAAATGCTGCACTTGTAGAGAAGGTTCTAATTCATTTAATACGAAGTGACAATTTTCTTTAAGTGAAAAGTGTTTGAAAATTTAATTCAACAGTTTGCATCGACTGAACTTTAGTCACTATCGTTCTGCACATTTTGTGGGAATAAAATATTTGAAAAATATGTATAAAGGGATTCATGATGCATTTCCAAATGGAAAAGTTAATTTGTATCGCAATTTGAATTTATCGACGATCGTCGAACTTCGTTACCGACTTAGGATAAAGCGAATTTTATGGTAGCGGAGGAAATGCCCGACTGATGGCACCACGAGTTCGAAAACATGCTTTTACATTCGAGAGCATTTATAAACATAACCTCCAACGTGTTTCAAGTGGCCACCTAACCTCTTAATTCCTGTTTATTTGACTGATTTGTTTGTAAAGAATCGATAATAACGATTATTCACTGGGATTTGCGACGAAGAAATGTTTACTGACGCGTTTAAGTAATAATTAAAAATGTGAGATACTATTGCGGCAGTAAATTATTTATACAAACAACGCCAGTATTAATTATGTTTTGTAATAAACACTTGTATCATTTATTTTTCTGTGAATTTAATGTGGAAAGTATGATTCGGTTAACCATTATGAACTTGTCACTCAGAAGTGTTGTAACTTCGAAACTAAGATTTGCGAAGAAGAAAGACATGTTTTCGAGCACGTGTACAAACGGAGGAGACGACAAAACCGATGTTAATAAAAAGGATAGTATATTGCTGAGAAATCGCACAGATAAACGCTTGTTTGGAAGATTGATGAAAAGGGGAAAAGGGAAATGTGTGCAAATTTTAAGGGACGAAACAGACAGCAAAGGAAAATTTGTAAACGCGGACGATCCCAAACGATCAGAACATTTATGGGTGCTGAAGGCATCAGATGTAAGAAACTTAAGATATGTAACCCGTACAAAAGAGAAGGGAAAAGAGCTCTCTGATAACTACGAAAAATACTCAAACATCAAGGACACCAGCCAACTACAAAACATCTCAAAATACATTTCCGAAAATTTGGCCCACTGCATATTCAACAGCTACTTCACGGTACCACCAGAGGGGGTGGAAAACATAACTTCATTCTCTATCTCTGGCACTAAAACTCTCGAGGGTGGCGCTATAAAGGATAAAGAGCCCGAAAATTCCGATATTCCAAGCGTAACGCGCGTTCTTCAGGAGACTATGTCCATAAATTCAAGAATAGCTTTAGTGCAGTGGAAAAAAAATATGATTAACAAGCTCGGTGTCGAGCAATTTGACATATTCTGCAAAGGTGCTGGACTTATTCACTGTACACCTACGCGGCACAGTCGGTAATTTCTCCTCATTCGCTGTTCCTTTTCAGAATTGCTGAAGAACGGTCGATTGTTTCACTCGTGCATCGAAGATATTTTGCTACAGAAGGAAGTCGAAATTCCCCCTGAAGTTAGGTTTTTACATTCCAGCGTGCAACCCGTTCTGGAAGAGATACAGGCTGTTCAAGGAGTCGAGACTCGGGTGTTACATCCGAATCTGCGGTACAAGGGGGTCGCTGACTGCATTGCTTCTTATAGGTAAAACAGAAATTGACCTTGTCGTTGTAGGGGAATTCCGTGTTTATCATGGATCGTGTGCCGCCACTCTGAAGCTTCATAGTTTTAATCGTTCCGAAACAACGTATCTAGAGGCAGATTGCACTTGATCGATTGGAAGAGATCCACGAAACGGAAGTCCACGCTTGCGGCGACCTACGACGCGCCGGTGCAACTCGCTGCTTACATTGGCGCTGTGAACGCTTCCAACCAGTATCCATTTAAGGTAGCAATTATTTCCCGATAATGTACCCTCTCGGGTGGAATTCAATAACAGAATTAAACCTCGTTAATCGCGTGCAAATAATGTGAACTGCATTTGCAGGTAGATAGGGGATTGGTTGTGACTGCGTACACCAACGGGGAGCCAGCCATTGTTCACGAGGTGAAAGACGATGTTCTGGAGAAGTCTTGGCAAGAGTGGCTGAAAAGGTTGCAGCAATTTTACATTAATCTGAACATGAAGCAGGAGTGACCGAGAAAGTAAAAACTACTTTGTAAATGAAACAATTTTTTTAAATAAAAACTTCGTACGAAAGAGGATAAATGCAAAACTACCCCCAACTTGAGCGAGCACCCTATTGTTAAAAAATATTCCAAAATTAACGCGAGTCCAATTGAGGAAACTATGCGCGGAACGTTGGCTGTTCGTCCATAAAAACGTAATTTCCCTGCTATATGTTCGTGTTAGTTAACATATAGCAATTATAACTTGGCGCCAGTAGCCCTTCGAAGGGCGTGACACCAGCCGACTCCCTGTTACGCAGGGCCTCATAACCCTTCGTGCACCCTTGGGAACCGTAAACTAATGGTGAAGCTATGTAGCGGAAACATATCTTTCCTTGCATTTCCCTGTATTTGAATTTTAGAACAATTCCGAATAATTCTTGAGCATTTACATTGGCGGTGACGCGACATGCGGGGGAAGTCGGCGCCACAAGGCGCTAACGAATGCGCTTGCAACTAAATGTCACATCTCCCTTAAATTATGTTATTATCTCCACGATATTTAGTTCGTTAATATCCGTCATTTATATGCCGCACGAAACGTCAGTTCGAATAGAACAAGACGGCGGTAAAATTTCCGTGGAACTTGGGAAATATTCTGCGGTATGCTTGTCCAACTATTAGCATCGTTCCTTAAGGAGTTTCGGAGCAGGTGCATTCATCTCCGAGATTTTCTCAATTGCAGTTCCGCCCGTAGATCTGACGAAACTCGAGCGTCTTTCAACGCGAACTGTGAGAAGGATTTCACGACTCGCGCATTCACTCCGAGATAAGCAAACTGCTCTCTTCGTTTCTTTACGTCGGCAGCAGTTTGAGCAACTCGTAACCTGAACTTGCTACGGCTCGCTATCTCATCCTTGCCCGCCTCGGTGAGATTGGCAGGCATGGGGTATAATATGAATCGCTGAATCCAGCATACTCATGTATAATCCCATTCTTTTATATCTTTATCTCGTGGATGGTGAAGGTTGCTGTGCTGTTTGCCTGCGAGCAGTATCTCCGGTGCTTCGGAGGAGAAAGTGATTGTGATAAAAGCTTCTGCATTCTGTGATTCAACTGAATTTAATTCCCTGTTTTTTTAGGGGATATTCGGGGACGAAACTAGGTTGTAAGCGCCCGGAGCAAGGATTCTGTTTGGCGCCTCCCCCCCCCCCCCCCTCCACCCTTCAACATTTTACCACCTTGTATGGCCCACCTTAGCCGGTTGAGTCTACACACTTTACATATAAAAGGCATAATAAACGTGTTTATTAACTGGTTTCAAACATATTGCAGGTACCCTAATTTGTTTGCTGTTTGATAAGAAATCAATCAATTTTAAATAGATAAATTTTAATTACTGTTCCATAAAATGTGTATCTCCTTATATTCACAATGGAATAACGTAATATATAAATTTCAATAAAGCCATTGATGTAGGTTTTCCAAAACTATGTCTTTTCTCTATAAAGATTTCTCATTCGGCGCCCCCCGCAAATCGGCGCCCGGGACAGAAACATCCGCTGCCCCCCCCACCCTAGTTTCGTCCCTGGTGATCCTAAAGCTTGGAATTCCATTAAAGCCTGGAATTATGAATATATCGTGAGTTGCGTTCGCGGTACACAATATTTCGCGGGATAGATACTGGTGTCTTGGGGATCCTGAAGGAAGATGATCATATTTCCGGATTAGTAGTTTAGCGAGCGACGAACGCGAGATGATTCTAAATCTTGCAGCTAATCCTCGCTAATCCTCTCGTAACAGGGACATATTTTCATTGGTCGGTCAACCCCTCGCGCGAACCACCCTCTTTGAACGGGATGAGTTATGAAAACGATAACTTTTGCACGGGGCAACCCTCGCGCCTGTCGCGAAACCAACGAACAACGCCCTCCAAGATTACCGAATTCATACGAAATCTTGTCTCTCCAAGTTTCCCAATATTTCGCACCACGTCACTTCATACAAAAAATAAACAATACGTTATCTAAAAAATAATCGATCCCACTGCGCCACTTAAGAGCCGAATCGCAACAATTAAAGGCCACTGGAGAAATAAAAGCAATGGCCAAAGAATGTTAGCCGTGGCACAGCCAAGGGTTCACGGTAAATTAACCAAGAAGGGGATGAAGCTGGTAATAAAATCATAGTCACGCGATACGTTCCTTCCTATTCATCCCCCCGTGGCCGGTGTTCCCGACCAGGAACGCAATCGAAATAAATCCCCGCAGAACGTCTCCCGCTGAACTTGTTTCCCGATTACGACGGGCGGAGGTGGGCGCGCATTTATCGTCGCCCGCCACGACTCGCGCTGCTAACGGAGCGGGCCAACGGGGTTGCTCCCATTAATACCCCGGTTGAGTGTGAAGCGGAACTTTTCTTCTTGGCTCGGTAATAACGTGGCCCCGGTGTATAAACGCCTCGATGAAAAGGGCCGCTTTTCCCAGCGACGGCCTCCGCTAGCTCTTCCTCTGTGCGCGCCGAGGAGCCACTCTCCGTGAGCGAAAACTGGAGCATGTCTGGAATTAAGAAGTTTTCATCGTGCCTTTCAATGGGTCTTCCTCGAATCTTCTGTCGACGCCCGCTGGCAATGGACCACTCCGGGCCCATCCTCCCTCTTAACGTCAGAAACTTTATAAATACTACGGAGTTCGATGCATCCGCCGGCCCGGGGAGGGTGGACCGGGAGTGGAGGCCGACAATGGACTCGGAGAGCCACTACGCCTACGTCAGGGGCCATCGCGGAGGACCGCGATAGCCGGCTGAGGGTCGAATGCCCGAATTAATCCTTTTCCAGCGCTAGCAACTTCGTCGTGCATGAATTATTGATCGTCTGCAAGCTGCGGCCACGCTACATTTACCTTCCGATGATAGTTAATAATCTGATGGCCAGCGTACAAAGGACCGAATTACTGGCGAGATGGAAAACGGTCGATCGTCCGGCGCCTGGCTGGCGGTCCCACGTGTTGGCGTCCAAGCTTCCATATGGGGTGTTGAATTATTTCAGAAGAATAAACATTGCTGGGTCGGGATAGTGACTGCACGGAGAATGCTCGAGGGTTTTCCGTGGTAGGGCTTTGTTTAAGAGGATTGCAATAGTTAGTGTTTGCTCGGGGTGCCTGGAATTTCTTAGGTTTAAAGTTCCTCCGTGAGTTTACCGAGCATTGAGTTATGTAGCAACTGCCCGCAAGTGCTTGGCAGTTATTTTCTTCCAGGAAATTTCCTCTGATTCAGACGCCTGGATTTATGTGCAAAAGCTGCGATAAATAATTCGTTACACTCTGTAGGTTTGTCGTCGCTTTTGTCCCTCCGCGCGAGCAGCGGCGTCGAAAATTATCGGACATCTTCCACGGTTCATAATTTAAAAGGAATCATCGCAGCGTCTCATTAGGGACTGCAGCTCGTTCGAGCTTATTATTAGTTGATCATCGATTGGATTATTTAGCGTGGGTGTTGCTCGGAGGAGGGCATTACACGCCGATGAATATTAGTGGATTAAACGAACGCGTGGCTAATGAGAGTTCCTCTTTTGTTCGAGGACAGGTCGACGTCTCCCAGGAGTTAATAAAGGCTGCGTCTACCTCTGTGCCATTTAATATGCAAATTAGAGGGGCCCGTTATAATGTAAAAATTAGACGACTAAAAATGCTGCAGCACTAATGCCAAACGAAAGTTTATTAAAGTCTATCAGACAAGAGGTATTGTGCATTTTATCTGACAGGTTAAATTTAAAGCCCGAGATTATGATCACCGCGAGCATGAAACATGAATGGAACAGCCCTCGTAAAATGCCCCATTGCATCCTTTGACGGCGCTCCGAAGTAAAAGGAATTAATATCTATAGCATCCGCGGAAAAAGATTCAGTTTCATGCGCCGTTTAACACAGCAATTAAATGGCGCACGATAATCTGCTGCGTAGATTACACAGTAATTATTCTTGCGCAACATAGTTCTGTCGAGTGGAGGCAAATTTATTTCTCCGAGGGCGAGGGGCAAGAAAAGATCCGGGGACGAGTACTTTCCTTTAATGCCAGATTGAAATATTATATCCAACGTTGCTTCACTTTTCCTTCTTCCTTCCTTGGCTATACAGGGTGGCTCCTATAAAACGACCGAGACAAACGTCTACAAATATGTTACACCAACTGCAATAAAATTGTTAAAAATAAATTTATATAAGTTTATTTATAAATATGAAGTAACCGGTTCGGAACAAAATATATTTTTCATTTCAATGGAAACGAAATATGCTTCAGCAGGAACGATATTAACCGAAACGAATTTATTATTATCGGAGTTAAACGAAACGAAAAGAACATTTCGTTCCAGGTCCCAGGTTGAAGGAAAGTGTTGCAAATTCAGCAACGTCAATTTAGTGATTCGTATGAGATAACTGTCGCAATCTACGTACACAAGTTTATTCAAGATCTAAAACCCACTGAAGTGATCTCGACGGTCCACTTCCTGTCGCCACTTGTTACGACAGGTGCTCCATTTATCGATCTGCAACTTGTTGACAATATGCACTTCCCACGTCGCGTTATTTAACCGAGCTTCCTCCACACCACAACTTTTTACCGATGACGGTGAAAACTTCTCATCTACTGAAAATCATCTAATTCACAATGATTGCACCGAAGTATTTATAATTGGTTTACTTAGACTTGCACTCATCCTGCAAACGATTGCAAGCGGCAGAAAGGCGCCTCGTGCCACGAAACAAATCCTGCAATTCCAGCAATACTATATCATTTCAGCTAACGAAGTCGAGGCCTCCCCCGGCCACCCCCGCGTCAAACAGCCAATCTTCCTCGCCATGCGACGCCCCTCCGTAAGCCGTACATTTTTCGTACGATCAGTCCCTCCGTAAGCCCACAAATTTCGCACACAATCGCGCGGCTCGCTTTATAAGGATCACCCTGTACACGCTCCCGACCCGGAGCTTCCCGGGCAATTTGATAGCGTGCTATATTTTACGAGGAAAGCTCCCGCGCCTCGTGTATATCGCGAAATCGGCGAGATCCGCAGCAGGCTTGAAAATATAACGCTGAACAGCGCGGGGCGACGTACTTTAAATTCCCCGATGCTCCTTCGGCTTCGAGTTCGTGTACAGGATCCCAATAGCCGTGGAACGTCGAAAGAGCAGCCCCCGAGAAATCGCATTTCCTTTCTTTCCACCGTTCCGCGAGTCCCGTTCCGCGCTTCTATTTCCCGCAGACAATCCTCGCCGTTGCCCACTCCACGCCCCCTTCGCCCCCGCGCCCCTCCTCTGTCCTTGTTAATAAACGGGCAGCGACGTTTCCGTAAATATTTACCCCGAATATGGAAAGCGAGGCGAAAAACACCACCTCAAAGGGTAATCTTGCCTTTCGCTGCTTCATTATTTATCGATACCCGGCCGGGCTGGCTAGGAGCAGGCTGAATTATTAACTCCGCCCCGGTGCATCCCGATCTCACAGCGACCCGCTCGCTGCCGGTCTTGGACCCTGCGAGATGGAAAAATCACGGGCGGCTGGCCAGCGAGGATTAAATCGCGGGTGGGGACGTTCGGTCCATGGACTTTGCTCGCTGTCTTATCGAGTTAAGGGTTGCTTTAATCGCGATATCAGATCTTATGCCTACTTTCTTTCCCTCCAGTCACGAGCCACCCATGTGTCTTCTAAATACGTCCCCAGCGTGACAGTTAAGTAAATCGACGAGGTCGGTCGATGACTGCAGCCAGGACTGATTATCGATCGGCGGGGCACGCGCTCCGCCGAGGAATTCCTGGAGGACGAGTGGCGGCTGGCAGCAGTTCCGCGTAGGGGGTGGCTGCGACGAAACAGAGAAAAAAAACGGGGAAAACGCTCGATTTCACAGTCATCGGCTCGCGAAAATGCGACTACGGGGCAGTCATGTGCATTGGAACGTGTACGTGACGGTAGGCGTGCACAAGTGCCCCGTTTACGTGTGCACGACTGTCGTCGGATGCGGATGCACTCCCGCGACTCGCGCGCTTTTCTGTGCACACGCCGCTGCACACTGCGCGGAGCGGCGCCGCGCGCGCACACCGCCGCGGGCCACCCTGGCCGCCGCGTCTCTATTAAACTTCGCTACTTGCAATTAACGGAAGCACTTAAGGGGGAGACCACTGTGAAAATTCGGAAAAATCGATTTTTTCTTTTTTTACATTTTCTGAAAAACGTACGTTTCAAGAATGCTCTCTACAAATTTTATAGAGAAATTCGCAAAATTGACGGAGCTATGGTATTTTCCGTGAAGCGGTGGCAAGCGCGCGACTGACACGCGCGGAACATTGAACGTGTTTTCCTTAGAATGACATTTTTCAACCGCGTTGACAGTCTACAGAGAAAACTATACGTCCAAGTGACATGAGCAAGGGCATTTATTTTACGGAAAACCTGAGTTGACCTGCTTCTATTTTTTTTATCAACATTTCCCCAATTTTGCACCCCGAAAACATGATTTTTTTTTCAGTGCTCCGCCAATTTGTTATTTTTTGCGATTATTACTTTTTTGATCTTCACGTAATAGAGGTAGGCTTCTAGTTTCTAAATATTTTTGTCTTTTTGAATTCGGATTAACCATATGAGCACTGTCAACGCGACAAGCACGATTTTGCCGCAGCGCAAATTGTGACGAAGAGTAGGTACACAGGAAACGGATTTATGAATTTGATTGATCAAAAAATTTTCTTACCCTTCGATATGTACACTATTAACTATACTAAGCAATAAATAGATATACTTGCGTTGTTTAGTTGAAATAAATTCCCGAAAACACCCTTACATTTCGGACTGTTACAGTGGTCTCCCCCCTTAAGGGGCGGCCTCGTAACACCTGTTTTGGACTGGACCTTCTGCGCGCAGAATTTTTAATGCCTCCCTCTCTGTTGGCGATACTACTGGAGCAGACGCGCCTCGCTCCCACGGCAAGCTTTTCCTACTGAAATCTTGGGTTTTAATTCTGTAGGAAATGAGACGAACAGCAAAACGGAAGATGTAGGCTTGAAGAGGATACATACACATGGAATGCTCGAAACCATCGATTTTTCCAATAAAGAATTCGCAGAAGATGCAATATCAAAGAAAGGCCAATTCTATGGCCCCGGAATCGACGATTTTCTGTAAAAACCCAAAAAGAAAATTTTCTCACTCTAACCTGTATCTTAATACTTTTAGCGCTGTTATCTCGAAACTAAGTTTCTCAAATCGGTGCCGATGATAGTTCAAAAACTACCGAACCGATTTGAATGAAACTTGGCAAGATTAATTCTCACATCAATAACTAGTCTTTATTATACGGATTTTTTGTAATAACCACAGTTTAGTTTTAACCACTAAAACACTGTTGGCATTTGTCTGAGAAATTGCATTACAGGGTTCAATTAAACTTCAAACACTCGTGTTTTTTAAAAATAAAAATTTTAAAAATAGCGTAAATAAAGACTAGTTTCTCTTACATAATTTAAGGAACATTTTCCTTCTTTTCTTTTGGATGACACCCAGAGGTGATATTTTTGGCATTGCAAACTCCTTACGTGACGACTCTGCTTCGTTCAACAGCAGCTACACGGCGAATACGACGAATTATCGTCATTTTTTGGAAATATTCTTTAAGAAATCTCCCTATTAATTGAAAACTTTATGTCTATATTTGTACATATTTTGGCAGTATTTTAAAAAAATTAATTAAAAAAGAGTACCTAAAACTTTAAACGCGTTTTTCCCAAAACTATGTTTTTCGAATTGGTTAGTATGATATCTCAAAAACCAATCACTCGATTTACTTCAAACTTGGCATATATCTTAAGTAGATATCCCATTCTCGTTTGTACTAAAACTAAATCTGTTTTTGCAAAATTAGACTTTTGCGACTTAAAAAACCAGCGAATTTTTTGCAGAAATCGATGTCTGTGTTAGACACTGCCATTTTTTTTAAATTTCCAGTATTTCTCATTTAATCTAGTTCAGGCGATAGCCACACTCATACAGATTACACAAATTCTTCAATTTTCTATTTCAGACAACTACAACGGCTGATTTTATGCTAACAATGTGCGTATGATTTTTGTAAGGCGCTCTATTTGAAGCACTGTAACTCCGGATATAACCACTATTTTTGCATACAATTTTTTGTTCATATTCTCTAAAGATTGACAAATGAAGCCACAAAGTTGGAAGTAAATATATTTAATGGTTTTGTTTTAAAAAATTTCCAAATTTCGCATCATTTCTCGTGCGTCAAGGTACGGAGACCCCTTAAATTATTAGCTTTGAAGTGCAAATTACGATTTTTGATTATCAAAATTACTTATAAATAAAAAAAATTCCCAAAATGTCGCCGCTTTTCACGGTCCTAGGTGTATCTAACCCCTTAAACCTCTTCTTTGGGGGTGGCTGATGTGTTTATTCGAAGCCTGCTGATAGCGCGGTAAAAGTTTAGAGTGGAAAAAGTAAACTGTAAGCAATAGAAATTTCAGAAGTTCGTATCCTCCTTGTTACTGTCTTATACTCCATAACAGCGGTTAGTACCAGAATTCTGTCCCCGTAATCACAAGCACCACACCGCCCCCCCCCCCCTGCACCCTGCATCCATTCCACAAAAAAAGTCAACATATCCCCGCCATGTTTCCAACTTGCGCCGTAAAAAGCGCCGGCAGAACTTCCGAACGGTTGCCAGTCCTCGCAGGAATCTCGCGAAAGAATTCTCGTAAGTAGGTCTCCCGTCGGTTTCGCATTCCCCAGGCAAGGTTACGTGGAAGGGCCGGAGCGCAGGGAAGCGGAGGCGTATCGCGGCAGCGGGTGGCGGAGCCACGAAAAGGGCAAGTAAGGGGGTCGGGAGTATCGCACGCACGACGTGGCAGGAGCCGGAGCCTTCTCGGTTAAATGAGGCTAACTCACCCTCTCACTGTTTCCCTCCCTTTCTCGTACTCCCCCTCCCGCCCCTGTGTCTTCGTCCCCCGCGCCCCTCCCCGGTCGGCCTCTCTGTTCAAGTCGAACTCGGTATGTTGAGCTGGGCGCGGCCCCGCTCGCCGACCGAAATCGATTTTGGAAAGACGAGGAGAGCGGCGAGGGGACGACGGCCGCTGGAAGGAGAGGGACGTGATACAGATTACGGACGATGCCGCATGGCCGGGCTTCCTCTGATCTCCTGTATCGGTATAGGGTGCTATTCCCGACGAGAGGTCATAGGAGGCGACTGTCCGCTCTCCCCGGGATAGGTGAAGGCTTACAGGGGCCTCCCCGCGGGGCTCCCGCGAGCGAAGACAAGGCGACGGGCTGTTTTAATCATTAAAGGTGTCTTCTAAGGCTGCTCGCAGCTGGGATCAAAGATCCGGCACTCGCGTCGCGGCCGCTGCGAAGCTACTTACAAGCAGAGGCCGCGAGGAGGCGGGCATCTGCATCCGGTAACGGGCTAACTCGATAACGTGACCGTTTTATGTGCCGTCGCCGTGCACGGCGCACCTGCACCTGCTTTTCGGGAGTGGCGGGTAATAATGCGGGGCCCGCGAATCCACCGCCATTAGTCCGCCATGAAACTTTCATCGGCGACTGTTTCGACGGGAGTTTACGGACGACACCCTCCCCCCGCGTGTCCCCCGCTTTTAATGGGGCGGGCGAAATTTTAAAGTCGATCCCCGTTATTAATTCAATGGGCGGCATCACGCGCGACGGTCGCCGCGCGAGCTTTCACCGTGCCCGGTGGCATCGATTCGTTTTAATTAGCCACGTCGCTCTTGCCCGAGGCGATGCTCCGTGGCTCTTTTTTCTTGTGTTTCCAGCTCCATTCTCGTCGCTGTGTCAGCGGTACTCCCTGGTTTATTGATTCTTGGCAAATACGTAATGCAGATTGCGGAAGGCGCCGCACGTACGGACTTTGCTCTGATCTTGTGTATCAGAGGGGGTGGCCTTTTTCAGCGGCAACCAGCCCCCGTGCGATACTCCTCCTCCTCCTCCTCCTACCCGCCCTCCCTGGAGAGCAACGGAGCTTACTCGTACGGGAACATGCGGCAGCCGCACGTACGGACGCTCCTCGACGAGCGCAATGAGCAGGATGAGACGATTGAATTTTGCCAGGGGGCTGCGCCTTCGCTAGAGGATTAGGCTTTAAGCCCGCACTTGCACGTATTCGCTTATTGGCGATTCAATTTTCTTGTCAAAGGCCCCCGTCGAACTCGCCCACCCTTTTCTTGGCCTTCCTTTAATTCCACACGCGGAATCGGGGCTTTACGATCTTTGATTCCGTGTTGATCACTTAGCAATTTTATTAATGCGCAGGGGGGAGGGCGTTGGATGCGGTTTCCTTTTGTAATGGTGCGCCCGCAACGTCGACTTATCCACCGTTGAAATCGGAAAAGAATTCCACGAACTACTTTTTAAGGAGTTGCATACGTTTAGCCGCGGCGAAAATGAATGATTTTAAGAATTTTTTTGACGGGTTTTATTAAAAAAATTAAACAAAATACTTATCCCACATGATTTATTAGTCCATAAAGTGTAAGAAAAGATTTATTTACAATAATTTTTTTATTAAATTATTTATGATTTGTGAGGTTCTTTGGACCACTGCAGAAAAAGTGGTCAGATATCCTGGATGGTCCAGAATGGTGAATGAATCGAAATGGTCATGAAGTCACCTTTAAACATCGATGGATCTGAAAAATAAAATGATATTCTTCTAAAATAATATTGCCATTATCGGCTAACGAGCCAAATTTTTTAATTTAAAAAAAATAAACGACTTATAGCACTTTAAATTTAAAAGAACTTTCCTCGTGCAAATTTTTTCTCTGTAATTCAGCATAAAAAATTAATTAAACAGAATATAAAAGAATAGCTCGTCAGCCCACAATGACCCCTTATGTTGGTAAAACATGAAGAGAGATTTATTAAAAACTCGACTCAGATCAGATCAGACCAATATCGATCGTATGGACATTATCGAAAGCCGATTGTCAATTTCTGGCGTTTATCGCGCCCGATCGCGATATTTCTCTCAAAGGCTCCCCGTGAAAGGACGCGTACACTCTTCGACGTTCCGGTAAAAAGGATCAATACCCAGTGTTGCCCGGCCAAAGCTTCCTTTATCCAGTATCGGGATACGTTTTCGTCCGTTTTCTTCTATCAGGTGGCTGTTGTGGCGGTAACAACTGACCCAGAGACCAGCGACCAGCTCCGGAGCCCCTAGATATTTTCAGTTATGCTTTTCGCCGAGCTCTGGCCGCGAGTCGAAAGCTCATTTTCCAATTCCCGGCGAGAAATTCGATCAAACTTTCTCGATCTCTCCGGCGAATCGCCTTGGGGATATAACGTTATTCCTAACTTTGCGACGAGCCACGCGAGCTCTCTTTTTCCGTGACGACGAAAATATATTGGGCTTATTAATTCGTCGATTGTAAAATCGACGCGCGGAAATGGATGCTCGTTCAGTCGAGGAGGATAAGGTAAATGTCCCAATACCTGGAGATTTAAGGTACGGCGGACACACGTTTGAGAATTTTTCAGTTATACAAATCGATTTATTTAAAAACGATTTTGCAATTACATGGGGCATCGTGTGTACTTTATCATTCAAAAAAACAACATATTGTAGGATTGAATAATCTTGTAAAATATTGAATATTCATAGTCCTTACAATGGCCCAATTCCTGGACAGCTTAACTAGTATGTCCCGGTGTCCCGATTTTACTGTCCCATTACCTGGACACATGATGAAGTTTGCATGTTTTCTAGGGAAATTAAATAAAAGAAAAAACAACACAATATTTTTTTCTTTTGGCATATTTCTTCTGTATAAGTAATTTATTCAAATCAATGAACAAACTTAAGTAAAAATTTCAAGGTTATGTGTATTCATGTGTAACACACGAATTTTACACATGAATTAAATATTATCATTAAAACAAGATACCAAGAATACAAAGTAATAATTGGCAAGGTGTTAAGTAATTATTTTATTATTGTGTCAACAATATTATTACTTTATTATTGTGTCAACAATTCAGTAGACAGACACGCGGACAAAAAACTAATACGAACTTAAATTTTAATCTTCCAATCAAAAAATAATGCTACAAGTTACCATTTTTCTAAAACTGTATTAGTTGTACCAATATACTAAACATTATTAATAATATTCGCTTAAGAAAAAGTGAAGACTGTTTAGCCAATCATATAAGAGCAATACTAAAATGGTGTAAACGGGAGAGTTTAAGAAAATTAATTTTACTAAGAAAAATATGAATATGAATATATTTTATTAAATATTTGAGTAATTGAATAAAATAGTTCTTTTATGGATAAAGTGAATATTAAATGTAATAATCAGTATTATTTGCACTACTGTCCAATTTCTTTGACGTGTCCAGGTATTTGGACATTTACCTTAATTGGGAGGAATTTCTCGTGGACCTTGTGACATCCTTTCTTTGTTGAAATATATTTGGAATGGTGACGATGCTGACGAAGCTGTTACATTTATCAAATTGAAGGATGATATTCAATGCCTCAAAGACTGATGTGATCTCGAAATATGAAGAAAATAGGAAGCTTGCCAAAAATTGACTTGAAGTATTTAAAACACTCCTATCGATATAGAATCTCCTTATCATGAAACACAAAAGAAATACAAAAAAGCTTTGTGGATTTTGCAATCCTTGTTTGACCATAGTTTCACCTTGCATCTTAAATGTTTCCACTATTACCACCGCAGAGGTAATACTCCCTTTGCCACATAAGAGCCGTATTTTGTAAAACGCCATCGCGAGGGAAAGGAGCCCCGAAGTGCCTAAACTTCCGTGACCCCAGGGAAACTTGGTGTTCCCGTGACTGGTGTCCCGTAATCAACGGACTGCCAACGGTCCCCTCTTATGAGAAACGTGTCTGGCATGAAATATTTCCTCTGGTAATTAGATTGTTTCGCCTACATATCTGTCTACGGCGGTAAGTAAGCTGTCGCCGGATTACGCGGGATATCTTGGGCTCATTCAAAATCAATCCACGTGGTGGTACCCCTAATTCGAGCCCGATTCGTTCCGTGATACACCCTATTTCCATTGATCCTCTTCTTCGTCTAATCCCCCACTGCATTTCTAAAGCTACTTCCAGAAATTATCAGCACCAAATCCAGACACGGCATTTTTATCAACCTCTGGAGCTGGATAATTACCTTCCTCGATGGAGGGGATAAGAAACGAATTCTGATTTGTGTCGCAAATTCAACAAATTTTCAGAAACTCTATTACCTAAATAATCCAGTACCTGAAGCTCAATTTTTCATTATTATCACCGGGAAACTCTATTATTCAAACATGTTCACCTGCAATAAAACTAAAGTTAGTATCATTCAAATTAATTAACAGTCCTCACTCTGAAATCCCAAAATCATTATGACAAGTTGTGACACTCCCATCGCGCGTGTGTCACCGGCAAATCGCGCGCTGCTCCAGCGAGCCCCGTCTCGTGGAACGGAAACCATGGGATTATTCTCGCGCGGTGTGGTCGGTGAGTTTGAACTCTCCTTGTTGGTACGGGTCCAAAGGAACCAAGGGGATCGATAGCCTCTCTCAATTTTCGTCTCTTTCCACGAGTGTTCTGCGGCAACGAGCGAACGGAACGTGGCCGCGGTGTAATTCGGTATGTTTTAGGATCAGGGGTCGGGTCGTAAAGTTTCCAGGGACAGCCATAAAATCAGCCGCAAAACCACCGGTGTCCACGCTCGTACACTCAGCCGTACACAGGCGAGCACGCCCACGCGGGCAGAGCGTTGCGGCCGGCGGTCACGTGGCCCTTCGTTTCCTCTTTAATTTCATAGCCGTTCATAGGAAACTCGCGGGAGTCAATATTTAACCGCGCCGGGGCATAAATTACTCGTACGTGGCTGGAATCGAGTCCACGGGATCGAGCGTTGCTATCGGTCGACCAAGGAACAACAGGCGGCTCCCACGTACCCGAGTAGGTATGTCTTGAATTTCGTCGGCGGGGTCGCGCCGCGCCGGGTCGATACTCGAGATTCCCCGGGATCGTGATTGCATTATTTCGAGTGCATCCTGTTGCACGGCGGCAGATATGCCTTGTAATTCGACAGACGGCGGCCGGGGTAACTCGATGAACGAAGTCAAGCAATACGTAGACGCCATTTAACGACGTTCCACTGCGAAGTTGGCGTGCGCGGGACGGGCGGGTTGTGTAAATATCCTGGCGTAACGATCCCGCTAATTAGGATACATTGTGCCTGTTATTAATTAGATTCTGCGTCGAGCAGCGATTAGCCGGGGTAGCGTGAGTTGTATGGTAGGTATGTGGCAGACGCTGCGATGCAGCCTCTGCTATCTATTGGGCTGGGTAGATCGTTTGAACTTGGGGGATGCGTATCTAAAGCTGGGATTCCACTGAGACAACGCAAGGCAACATGTCGCATGCGATAGTGATTGCATGTGTTGCATGCGAGAAAAAGATTCGGCGATGTTGCCGGTTGCCAAAAAGTTGCCTCAGTGGAATCCCAGCTTAAGAGTTTTGTGGCGGGAGGTTGCTTATGTTGCTGATTTCTGTGTATGGATTACGTTGCAAATGATTTTAGAGATTAACTATTGATTAGAATTTATTGGGGGAAGAATATATGAAGGGTTAGGGGAACACAGGGAATGCCCATTTTTAGTGATTCCGCGATGTATAACGTATTTTGTTGGTTGCAACTTGGGCCACAGAACTTTCGAATCACAAAGGGTTATGAAGTAGAAGTGTCCGCATGAGACAACGTTAAGGGGTCATTCCTGTAATCACGCCGCAAAATTCGGCAAGATTCTGTTTTTTTTTTCAAAGTGAATACAATGAATAACAATATCAAACTTTATTTTCATTTATTAATCTATTTATAATGTATACGGATCATTTTTTAAAATACACTTTTAATTGTGTTTTTTCAATGTTATCTGGAGTTAAAAATCGCGCCTTTGGGAAGAAATACCTGCCTGGCGGGAGTGATTTCAGTTCCCAGACCAATCTGAAACAAAAAAACCCAAACTGATTCTTAATTATTATGAGTACCGCTATCGCAGGTGCCAGAATTAGCCTGCGGCACCAAAAATAGTTGCCCGTCCCAGGTGGCGGAAATAGATTTTTGCATAAAGTGTACCCGTTTATGCTACTTTCGACATTTTATAAGATTTTAACCAAAAATAATTTATTTTTGTTAGAAAAAAGGCACGGAGTGGCATCCACGTCACCCGGCATACGATGGAGGTTTAATTTGGCAAACTTGTGTTTCGTTTTGATTTCGGCTCGCCGTCTTATTTGTGGCTATAAATTATGATATTTTGGGATTTTGAGGATGAAGAAGCTTCGATGTTTTCAGTCCACTTCCATCTCGGCATGACAGTAAAACAAAATATTATGAAAATATGCCCACAAAACTAGATGACTGGAACATACCTTTGAAATACACTTACCACCGGTAAGTGCGAATACTTTTCATGTTCAAATGATAAAGCAAAAAGAGTTCTATCCAAAACTTGAAAAATTTGTCTTTTCTAGACAAAAAATTGTGGCCAAACAATAATAAATATGATTCTTTAGGATATATTAGGCAACCAGTTCATAATTTCAGTATAATAATAATGAAAATGAACAAAACAATTGATGGAGAATTTGTACGAAATAAAAAAGGAGTAAATAATTCGACCGAAAAAATGCAACTTTGCTAAATACTAAAAACAGTAGAATGGTAAAAAATGGTTCAAATTCGTAATGACTGCACACACTGATAAAAATGTTCGTACTGAATGCTTATGCAAAAAGAAAACACGATACCTGCAAAGCTCTACTTTCCCTTCCACAATTATTAGGACAGGGTATTAAAACAACGTAAAACAATTCTCTTTGTGCTCCGTTCTTTTCTGATGCCTAATTACAGTATAAACTGTTGATGTCATGAATAAAACAGTTAAGTTCATTGAACCTTGTATCTTTACTGATGGACTAAAGTATTAAAACTTGATTTTTTCAATAAAGCTGTTCCGTGACATTTTTTTCTCCTTTACCCTTCATATGCGGTTGCTGGTTTGAGGGTGTTAGTAACGGTTACTATTTTTACGCGTTTGATCGAAGGGAAATTTATAAGCAAACTTCATGCGGAAAGTTTGACCAGAAAGTTGACGCAGGTTGCTTCACGGTTAAAAAGCAAACCTGAAACGCTAATGGTCAGAATGTTGCACGAGTTCGCAGCGAAACATGTGCCATTAATCACTTGCAGGGAAAGGGGGAGGGGTAATGCGAGAGTTAAGTGAAACAAAAATGGACAGGTTACGAAAATAAGGCGAGGATTTACGCGGCGGGAGTTTCTAGCCACGTCGGAGGAATCGTTGACTTTTACTACTTGGGTGATGAATGGACGCCCTGCAACAGTTTGCAGCGAGGATATATCGTGAAGACGTCATCGATGTTGGCACTTAGATCTCGAAATACAACTGTTTTATAAGTGACAGTCTGAGACGGAACTTGACAGGAACAATATTAATACTGGCGTGAGAATCGAAGACTTTGCCTTGAGCTGACAAGTGTCGGCGCATCACACCTCCGAATCCGATCAAAACAGGACAAGGGAAACCCTTTTAACCTCCATAAGCCACTTTAAGCTCTCCCACTTCGCTCTACACGATCTCGAATCATCCCTGCCGCGGTGCTGCGACTGCCACCTCTGTCGAGGGCCGTCAGAACGCGTCATCGAGGAACAATCAATTCCACCGACCGCTTTGTGTCACCGATAATGAAACACCGGGGATATTGATTCTTTCTTGTACCCGTGGAACGATAGCGGAAGCCTCCCCCGAGAGATTTAGTAAAAGAGGATCGACACCCAGTCGACGGTAGGTACTTCATTAATCACTGCTACGGGCCACTGGCGAGGCTCCTCCGCGTTATTGTACACGTTTTTCTGGCCGAGGCAAGGAAGGCTGACTGACGTTCCGGCACGTGGGCGTTTTAAACGGCCACGTTGTTTTTGCAAATGGAGGACGATGGTACAAAGGCGACAGAGCCGCGAGGGGCTGCCAGAGTTGCTCCGAGCGGCGGGGGTTTTGTGGAACAATAATTAGATCACCCCGCAGAGGAAGCGTGAACGGAAGGGGAGGCTTGCCAGGGATAATTAGGTAATTGCTCTACCTATATCTACGATCGATCTACGGCACAGGTCGACTAATTTCATTTTAATCAGGGCATTCAGTGCGTCGAATACTGCTTGTCTGGCAAGCCCTCGTCACAATTTTTCCGCCCTCGTGGCGACCGAGGAAACTCTTAGTCGATGGAAAGGGAAGATGCTCCAGGCTGGTACCGCTTGAAAACGATTCTTACGACGCATAGCGATGAGTTTGGATTAATTTTTTGGAATTTAGAGAAGAGTTTTAATTATATGGGGTGAGCAGTGAGTCGAGGTATGTAAACGTTGAGGATTTTCGAGATAAAAATGGAATTCTTATGATTTTTTATGTATTTGAAAAAAAATTTTGGTTACTTCAAGGCTACCAAGCTTTCCGTAGAACCAAGCATGGGGGTTAGAAAGTGCTCGAGAATTCTAAAGGTCTAAGCACACTCATTAGTTTCGTGACAGATCAGTGCTAATGGTCTCTTTGTTTCAGTGCCAGGTATGAATTACTCCATTTCAAAACAGGGAAACGATATTTTTTACCACTGGCACTGACAGTTTGGCTGTTATAGTGACAGTTTTTAATATTTATTTTAGTTGCAATACACTCGATTACCATACTTCGAATTAACATTATTTATTAAATAGAGAATTGATAATGTGCAACCGCGTACAAACTGATAAATAGGTACACTTAAAAAATGTAATTAATTGTATAAAATGTAGAAAATGTATTCAATGTCAAAAATTCAAATACAAACTATTAACCTCTACCTACCTATTGTATTGAATTTTACTGCACAATATTGTAAATTACTTTAAAAAGAAAGATTGGAAATTATAAAAATATAAATAATTTGAAATTTTTTAGTAAATTTCATATCTTTGGTATGCAAAAGATACTGTAAACTTTACATATATCAACATGGATTCAGAAGAAATTGATAAAGCTTTAGCGGATTATTTCTTTGGATGTAACATTCCATTTCGTATTATTGTATCTTTAGGAACTTTGTTCATAAATTGAATCCCGCTTATAAAAATCCAATTCGAAAGACATTGTCGAATAATTTACTTAACGCAAAATTTCAAGATTACAAAAAATCAATATTCGGTGTGGAATCCAAAGACGCAGTTCTACTTTTAGATGGTTGGAAAAATTCATCATCCAACAATAAGTATGTTGCAATTCTGAATTTAATGAACACGATATGTCCATGCAGGTTATGGCGTTCCACAGTCTGCAACGTTTTTTTTTTCAAACAATATGATTTTATACAGTAAAATACATGAACGTAATAAAGTTAAGCTATTTACTACGTCTCATTCTACACGTAGAGAATATACTTTTAGCGTCTAATAATTATTAGCGTTTCCAGAGTTTTTCCCCTATTCCCACTATAGATTATTAAGAAGCGTTGCTCTTTTTATAAAATCAGTTTGTACATGGTGGAATTTCAATTCTTTATTTAATAAATAATGTTAAGTTTAAGTTAGGTAATTGAGTTCATTATAATTAAGCAAATATTAAAAATAAGCACTATAACAGTCAAAACGGCACTGATATATATATGCGAATCCGCCTTTAATCTTCCCTCAACGAAATAACCAATTGTCTCCTCAACAAAAGGACAAGGAGTTCGAGCCTCCAATTCCAAAGACTTAACCTTCCAATCGACTTCTGCCATCCTCCAACGAGACTATCCGCGAAACCGAACATCTCACGTCTTACCGCCGCGTACGTAAGCCCGCGCGCATTTGAAAGCCAAATGAAATGCGGAGGTCTCGTTTACCCCGGCGGAAATCCCCCGCCCGTGGAAGCGTACGATGCAGGGTATCCGTCTCCAGTATCACAAAGGCAGGGATCGTAAAACATAGAAGAACGCGGAACACCGAGTCGGATTTCCCCATGAGACTCCACTTCTGTCGGCAGCCGTCTTCCGCCTTAGCAGCGGGTCTACGGTATTACGATACGCGTCCTTATGATCACGTACGGTTCCCTAAGATAGGACGTCTGAAAGGATTTCGCGGGCGGCGCGTGCACACGGTAAACAGCAGGGCGAGCCGGGCCGGGACGGCGAAGAATGGAAGGGAATCCGCCTTAAGTCTTAAAGTCGAGGGCGGCTGAGTTTAAAGTTTAAAGTTACCGGGACCGGCGGCAGCGGAGCTCCGTTGCGGCTGGAACGGGGACACGTGCAGTCGATACGTCCGCGGACGGGCAGAGGCGGAGGCAATGGCGGATAGAGGGTATGATGGAAGAGCGCGAAGGGTGGTACAGTTTAATCCGTGGTTCAACGTGCGCGGCTTGTCGGGCTCGAGCTCGCTAATGGAAGGTTAAGCCAGCTGATCCTCAGCTAACTTTGTACACCTTATCGAGCAAGGAGTTGATCGAACCGCTCCCGTTTACCTTGCCCCTCCCCTTCCCTGCCTCCCCCCCCCCCCCTGCCTCCCCCCCCCATCATCGATCAAACAGGTGTTTGTCTAAGGGATTCGCGACATGGACCTGATACGCGCCACGCTCGCCTTTCCTGATCCTTCCAAGCAGATCCAGCTGGGGGTCTGTTCAAACGAGGCTGCTGAACTTTGTGGCTGGACGTTCGAGTCTACTTTTGATCTGGAATTAATTGGGTGTCGTTTTTTGAAAAAGTTGTACAGTTCAATCATCAAAATATTCGTCATCATATTGGATGACTTTGTTTTATTTGTGAGATGAAGTCGTCAATGAATTTTTCGAACCTCTTCCATTGTTTTGAATTGTGGATCAGGCAGATGGTGCCAGAGCGATCGGAATAGGTGGTAATCTCAGCTCAGGGAATAGGTATATAACGTTCTTTGTTCCTTTTGCTACATGCCTAGCTCCCTGGCCAGTACAAGGTCCCCTAATATCTTGGAAATATTCGTATTTAGCGCATGCGCGTTGTTCCGCAGCTACCTCCACCTTCACACTTCGATCTCTCAATCGAACCGCAATCCTTTCTTCGATTCGCATTTAAATGACTTTTTCTCGAACACCAACGTATCTTTTTAGGACAAGCTCATAACGTTAATGCGCAGCAACTCTGTCTAATTAATCTTGTAATCGCGTATACTACATCTTGTCACTTCTACATATCTCCGTCTTCCGCTCATGTATAATTTATCTTTTACCAAAGGGTGCCCACCCGTATATAATAAATAAATAAATAAATAAATAAATAAATAAATGACACGTACTTAGGGTCTCAGGAAATACTCTTTCTCGTCACAGAAGCAGAACCCCACATATTTATAATATAATGATAGTCTTTAAATTATTTAACTACGTTCCACCATCTCGACTATCTTCAGGTTTTTATATATAATAGTTCGATAATAGAGCATTATTCTTGATTTTTTTTGGAGGTGGTCACTCAAAGGGTTGTTTCGGAAAACCACCCCCAAAAAATTAATAATTTTTTTCTACCCTTAATAATTTATTTACAATTTAGAGAAAAATATATGAAGTGCAGTTAGTATGTAGATATTTTTTAGTTTTTTTTTCATTCAAACATCTTAAGTAGTAACCGAGATAAAAAATAATAACGTTAAGGGCGTTTACCCCCGTATTACCCTTAAACGGGGAGGGTAGCGATCTAAAAACTTTACATAATGGTGTTTCAGGCAACGAGCATTATTTAAAAAATAACAACTCCAGGAATCGGTGTGGGGGCCATTTGCCCATGCTTACCCTGCTAAACCCTTTGTCGCACAGACAGATAACTTGTTAAAACAAATCATTTCTACGACATTGCCAGTGTCCTCTTTCAATTCGAATTTCAAAAAGTATGCAGTGTCGACTGTTTACTTAGGTCACATCGTCTATTTTGCCAAGGCAGGTGGCGTTTTGAAAACGCTAAGGTTGACAATAGAAAACCGCAAAAGAATGAGAAAATGTTTAAACGTAAAATGAAGATATATCTGGTTGAAGGTGAAGGCGCTGAATTAATTTTTACACCTAATACTTTCACGGAGACTATAACGGAGAAAGCTGGGGGAAGGTTTTAAGGCCGCAGGGACTGGCACTGACTTCCATCGATCTTCTTTTGTACGTTGAGGTATCCGAGGGATTTCGCGGAGAAGATTGTAACCTGATTTCAATTTGCTTTTATGCAAGCTAGTAGAAATGATCTCCAAAGCAGAATTTCTTCGTCCCAATTCTAATTTAACCCCAGAAGGTCGTTGAACAACCTTCAGGAATCGATAGAAGGTGAAAAACGGTTATCGATCGTTCGCGGTAGGCTCGAAAAGAGTCAGTGGCTTACGTCCGATTGAATTTTAAGCGTGGACGCTTTGCGACAACGTTTCCCTGTCTGACAAACTAGTCGGACCCCCCGGCGGCGATAAATTTCGCCGAGCTGCAGGTGTACTCGAACGGGGCTGCCGCGACGTCGGCAGCAATTTGTGAACTAAATGTACGGGGCCAAGTTTCTCTTCGATCGGGCAAGAAGGGGCCATGGCGCCTTGTGTTTTCGAGCTTTCAGCCTCCTCGCGCGATTTAGGTACGTCGATATAATACCCCTCCCAGACGACTCTCGCGAGCCTCGAGTGGTAAACTCGCTATTCGGGCTCAGCGATCCGCGAAACTTTCTGAGACTAATCGCGCGGATACCGTTGCCTCTGTAGCTTTGATATCGAGTCCTTACCGCTCGGAATGCGGGGTCCCCTCTGATCCCACCCTAAGAACAGGCCTGCAAAGAAAAGCAGGCCAGTGGTGTGCTCGTCGAGATCTTATCGAATGGCGCGAGCCACCCCATCCATATATCTCGCGTCACATACGCTCTATGGCGATCTGCTCCTATTCTTCCACGCATAAATGAAAATCAAAAGCCTGCCACTCGAAGCGTTCGAGCGTTCTTCTATTATGATTTAATTTCGTGGCAATATACCGCGTCAAACATTTGATATGTACATCACATATTTGCGTTTCATTCGTAGTAGTGGCCACTCAGTTAATTACCAAATTGTATATCAAAGGTAAACTTCACTGATATTTCGGTAGCGGGAAGTAATTCGTTATAGATAATAGAAACCTGCCAGAAAGTCACAGAAATTCGTAGAATTTAAAAAGAAAAACAATCTGCTTTCGATTCTTCTGCACCGCGCCCTCGATCTACTTTCCTCTCCAATTTTCCAAGTGCAACTCCCCCCGCGGCGTGATTTCGCATTAACGGAGGTATTCGAACGAGAGCTCGGGCCCCGTTACGTTTTCCAATTAAAAGCCAATATTTCTGGAGCGTATCGCGGAAGCAGCGCGCCACGTTTCCCCGATACAGCCCTCTCTCTATCGCTCGTTTAACACACGTTGCGCTCCCGGTCCCATTAAGCTCGCCTCGGCGAAGTAGCTCTCGCCCGTGGCTCGTCGGGCGAAAACTTCGGAGTTTCCGCGGCGAGTCCCGTGGCACGCGAGTTAAATGACAAAGCGAAGAAGCCGGGAGGAGAGAATCGCAACAGGAAACTCGCATTAGCCGCCGAACGCTCGTCGAGCAGTCACGGGTCGTTTCTTTCGCGGCTAGAGGGATGCGTCATAGAGCGCCGAGGAGCAGAGAGGAGACGAGTGGAGCGAATCAGGCTGGATGGTGGTGGCGAGTGGGGGAGTGGCAGGAAAAACGGGGTGGGCTACGCGAAACGCTATTTAATTTGTTTCCTAGGGTGTTGCGCGCTCTACTACCCCATTAGGCGAGAATGGGCCGCGCGATTTATGCCCGGCGAGATTATCTCGAAGATAAAAGCAGACAGCCAGATAACCGCCGGTATTTCGCGGGGGAACTCGCTTCCGTACGGAGGACAGATCGAATTTATCACCCATCGACCTACTTAACCGTTGCAACCGGGGGTGGCTCCTGGGGCTTGGTTCTTGGGAAGGAAGTGGGACCACGGTTGTTGTTATGCAACGTAGCTTGGCTGAATGTGTGGATTCTGTTGATAGTTGGTTAGTGGTTTTTCAAGATGGTGATAGGAATTCTACAGTATCGTTCAAATTTAGAATTAAAACGTCCGACTTTGAGATAAAATATCTATGGGGCAGCATTGAAAATGGTAGGGGAGATTGAGGCAAAATCGGGACGTTAAGGATAAAAGCTCATAACTTTGACATTATTAATGTAAAAAAGAAATTGCAATTAGGATTCATTAGCATAAACTCTTTATTAAATAATAGTATATACCCAATTCTTTTAAGGTAATTCCTAACCAACTATGTTAGTCAAATTAGAGTTGGGTAATAAACGACAAATATGAAGTAGTATGATACTATGGAAATAATAATAATAATTTTTCACATCATGTATATATATTTTAAACAGTTCAATGTTAATATAAATAATTGTAATACGAAAATAGAATATTAAATTGGATAGCGTAGTGAATTGGAGCAGCAGATCTGACAATTTCGCATTCATTTGAAGCGTCTTTTATAACCAAAATGTCAGAAAAAATGTTCAAATGAATCTGAATCTTCGTTCACTATTTCAATGTCTAAACATATCGATTGTGCGACGTTGCCATGCTCACTGCTCTACGTAGTTTCTAAAAAATTTACACGTAAACGTATTTTTTATGGGCATTTGCGAAGAAACCATGTGGTCAGTTTCGCTGAAATAAATAAATTTATTTCGTGACATTTCGATGTACTTTGGTGCCAATTTTGGTACAATTCTTGAATATAGTTTTCCTGTTTCAGCAGAGAAACTGAAACTATAATCCTCTTTTTCGACTCTGCCATAATTAACAATTTCTCGATAACTATGTAGTAAACCGATTTTAAACTTTGTACAAAAGTTTCTTGTATTCCAAATTAGTTTTGAACGAAATTTAAAAGAATTCTTGAATTTAGTAGATTATTCAGGAACTACCTTAATAGAAGAATAAATACAAAAAAAAATGATTTAAAATATGATTCGTTTTTACGGTTTTACCCCATAGCGTGGGTAAATCCTGGTACCATACTATAAACTGACCGTAGCACTAGCACCTATAACAACGAAACTCATCCAATTCTTCAGTCTACCAACCAGTTATAAATGCAAATGTCTTCACCATTTTCATCACCACTGTTATCATTATCCTTTGGTATTTTGTTAAATTTTGTGGTTTTCTTTCTCTTTACTAGTAGTCCTTTATTAAGATTTAGTTTTAATTTTGATTACATCCTCCTTATAGTTTCTTTGTTATATACATTTTGCGCAAAATCGGGTACCCGGTTTTACCCCAGCATACAATTTTGTAAATATTACGAGTTATCAACAATACCATCACGAAGTAAAAACAAACCTTTTAATTATTTACACTTTAATATGCAACAATTAACATAATTCACACCAAAAAGTATGTACCTGAACACTTTGAACTTTCTTAATGATCGGAAATTAGATCAGAGCGTTCAAAAACACACACGACGATATAACCTTAGTAAGCATGCTTGTAACACGATTATCTTTTGTTCATGAAATAATGGACATTCCTGTCGCTGCAACGATGTGGGAAAATTTTGAGGCAGTTTAAAAAATAATACCACGTCCTGGTTTTACCCAGGTACCCGGTTTTGTCCGAGTTTCCCCTACTATCGTTACTGTTTAAACATGATGACATGTTAAATGTTAATTTTGAACGATGAACATCTGATATATTCTACAGTGTTCAAACTTTGTCTCAGAATTTTTGCGACCCAATTTAAGAAAATTGTATATGCCTTTTCGTGGGCATTTATTTTTCAATTAATGCACACATAATCATTGTATGTTTATAAAAAAATAGTGCCGAACCGTATCTGCTTACTACTCAGTGATTCTATTACTTTCACATTTCAAACCTAATCGAATGGATACATTTAAACTACTCTGATTGAATATTCATGCTTTTTTCTCCTCTTCTAATGGAAGACTTGCTTCTCCTCCGGCACCCTCCTCCTTCCTCCTTCATCCTCAATGCTAAACAGTTCCACTGGTCGACTCGGCACAATCCACCAGATTCTCGTCCCCGTTGATTAAGACTGATGGAAACCACGGTATTCCGAAGTGAACACGGATAACGGACCGAAGAATCAGCGGGAACGACGTAACTCTTCGTAAACAGTATTTCGAAAGGAGTGGCAAGTCCACTTGACGCGCGATTATTGGCCGCGGAATCGGAGTTTACAAGTGCGCCCCGAATGCGGCAAGTTTCCAAGCGGGATTACGTAGGTCGCCGAAGGATACGGAACTTTTGTAATTGTTCTATCGATTTCCTTCCGTGCGCCGCCCCTCCTGCCCAGTCGTTCCACCCTGCGCCCCGGAAATAAATGTTCCCGCGACGATCAAGCGCACGCAGCTTCCCGAAATTAAACGGTTAGGCGTGCCTGAGGAGCCGCTCCCATTTCGGGAAGCAACAATGGGAACGAACAAAGGAATCTGCAAGTGGGAGTGTGTTTCGAGTGCAATTGCGAGGAGTAAAAGAAAAATGTGAATCCTTATAAATTAAAGAGGACGCGGAATAATGGTCGGCAAGTGTAGCAGTGGCCAACGACGAAATTCCACCCTACCTATTTTCACTCACAATGCAAAAAATATATGTATCGTTACGTTATAAATTAAAGAGGACGTGGAATAATAGTCTCCAAGAGGCGATTGTGGTGGAAACCGAAATTCCCATTTCCACCCGCAATGCAAAAAATACCCAGATCGATACTAGTTCCCATCCAGACCTCGCGTGATCCCGATTCCTCAGCCATTCACGCGTGCCCATGGTTATCAGGCGGAGTGCAACGCACGTAACGACGTCCAGCGTCCGGCCACCCCCGTAGCCCGGCTACATCCACGTTTTATGCGTTCGTTTCACGAGCGACGCTCGCTATCGCGTTCCGAAAGCCAGCTAGCGCGGGGTTGTTCCATCGTCGGTGACCGGGTCGTGTCGCCAGCAGGGAGCATGGAAAAATCGAGGGGGAGTCGGTGTGCATCACCTTTACGCTCGTAGTCTCGCGAGTTATTTATTTTTATGGGGCTTTCTCTCCCTCTCTCGTGCCGCGTGTCTCCTTCACCCTCCGCCTGGACGAAAGTCCTCGAGGATTCGCGGCGACCCCACGGCACGCAGCAAGAACGAACGAAAGAGAAAGGAGCTGCTCGGCGTGTTCCACGTTGGAAACCCTCGCCAGGAGGAAGCCTGTGCCCGCTTAATGGCGTTACGGGGTTGCCATGGCTACGAAACCCCATGGAACCACCGGCACCGACGGCACCGCGCCCGCTGGAAAGCCCATTTATCCTGGAAAAACATTATAAGAAGGAGAGAGCCGCGCCGTAGTCGCGCCGTGTGGCGGTACATCGGATCCCCGGTGTCTGCGCCAGAGTATGCCTCCACGGTCAGCCAGCCGCCCCCTCGAGGAAGCCTGCGAGTGCCGGGCCGAGCCCGTCTCTCGGGCGAGGACGTAGGAGAGTAACCCTCGCAGCAGCCCGGCGCAGATTGCCAGGCAAACGCGGGTGAGAAAAGTGCCACGTGAAGTCAGGAATCACGCGAGATACCCCGTCGATGGCGAGGAAAGCCTGTTCACCGGGCGCCCCCTCCCGAAGGGATCGATTCGCTTTATTATCGCGCATCAGCCAGAACCTCGGGATGCGCCTCCTTTCTTCCTTCGCGTTGTAGCAGTTGGAGGATAGAGGGCGCTTCGGCCGTGGTATCGGCTGCTTGTATCTGGGGGATGATTTCGCTGTTGGAGCGGGCAGGGGATGATCCAGAGGAGACCATAAACAGGTCGAACGAGCCACGCGTCCCGCGTGACATGGTAATAATAATTTCATAGCTGCGCGGGGGTGGAATCGATACGAGTGTCGCGTGTAATCGAGGAAGCCGCTTATCCCGTCCCCGCCGCGAAACAATAATCCGACAAATAATTGGTCGATAGGTGTTACGGCTGTCCAGTCAATCTCCCTCCGCCCCCCCCCCCCCCTCCCCGCGGCCCTCTAACCTCCAGCCGTAATTCCGACTGTCGAATCCCATTACAATCGCGATTAAACGTCTATTAACGCCGGCCGTGGCGGCTGTCAGCGTCGCGCTCGGCGACATAATAGATTAAACTGGATTTCGACAATGGAGACAGCTGGAAGAATGGAGAAAGCTGCCTCTCCCTCGTGGGAGCGCGCATCTGACGCGCGCACCTGTACACACATCGCGTGCCCCAGTTTCGAGATTGTTTCTTGATATCGCGCTGGGTTTTTGGTATCGATTGATGGTATCTCTTGCGCTGAATCGTGATCTCTATGCTAGACGCATGAAATATCGGGGAATCTGTGTTCTAACAGGGGACGTTAGGCAACCTAGCAATTTAGGAAATTATGCAACTTTGCGGGCAAGTAGAGTAGCTGATGTGTAAGACAAACCTATTTTTGGTTTAGGGGATGAAATCATCCCTTGAGACCGAGTTCTCTTTTTCGTGGAATATCTAGAGAACGGTGAGAGGTATTGGAAAAAATTTAAACAAAAGTTGCATTATTTTTTTATATCTACAAAACCGCGTAACTGGAATTATCGGATTAATGATTGGTGGTAGGGGTGACTTGAAAAGTATGGACTTTCGATACTTATTCTTACGCAGTTTTGTAGAGATAAAAAAAAGGTGCAACTTTTGTCGATACTTCTTTTCGATATCTCTCACCGTTCTCGAGATTTCCTACGAAAAAGAAAATTCTGAATTTTTGCAAGGGTTGATTTCATCCTCCAATTTCATCCTCCAAATCAACTAGGGTAGGGTGGGGCTAAAAGTCCGGCGGGTAAAAAGTCCCGAATTCAGAACCTCTATTCCTAAAAAATGTATTGAGTTTCGCTGTAAACTAAGAAAAAGGCGAGAAGAAACAGAGGTAACCACAGAATCGCCAGTCGCTCCTGGACGTTCGTGCGAATTACACGACACCTTCGTTATTTTATATATCGAAAACTAAAAGAAATATGTCGTCTTTGTTGTTTTATACGAAGTAAACCACAGTTTAAAAGCGGATCAGCCAAGTACGTTAAGATTGTATGTTTCTTTAGTAATGTGTGCATGATATTGTTTATTGCTGAATGATAATATTTTCTAACGTATAGGTATATCGCAAAAACTATAGAGGTACCATTGGGGGAAAAAGTCCCTCAAACTGAAAATATATATTTTATTATTTGTTTTCATAATAAGATGGCCAAACTATAAAGAAATGATGTCAAAGTCTTTAAATAGTGTTTTTCTTTTAGTTGAGCGATTTTTTTTTAGTTTTTAGTTCAAAGTGAGCCTCTGACTTATAATTTACTTTTTTGGTAAATAAGTCATGCTTTCCTTTCAATATTGTATACCAAAAAGAATTGGTATAATAAATATTTGTTGTTTTGAAAAGAGTTTTTTACTTATTTAGTTTAATATTACACGAAAAGACATTAGGGACTTTCTACCCTATGCAATGGACTTTTGTCCCGTGCAAAAGATTGCATAGACAAACATTTTGTGGTATAACTCAACAGAAAATAACAGTATCAACAAACGAACTTCGTGAGCGTACAGCATAATAGTTATAGTTTATACAAAATAACACCAGATATCTCTAGATTGTTAGTACTAAATTTTACATAGGTTCATACGAAAATTCGGGACTTTTAGCCCCACCCTACCCCACTCTACTTGCACCTAAAGTTCCTTATTTTTCTGAATTTCCGGATTGCCTAACCTCCCTTCTGAGTAGGGTTGCACCATTGAAGTGCGTCACAGTAAAATGAAACAGGCACGCCAATTACTTTTCACGCTGGAAATAAGTGACCAACCGTACGAGCACTATGCTTCACCCGTGCCACGTTGCAAAACAATGGTCTGCAAAATTGCTCAGGCCAGACCGCCGCCGCGGTTGCCCGCAAAAACCCTTCGCGGATAACTCGCGCGTCAAAACACCGAGCAATTAACCCTCGAGGGGATTTAAAAGCAGAGGGGGTAGAGGCATCGGCCCGGTTCCCGCTTATATGTCCCGAGGGGGGTTTGCCAAGGGTTCCCGTCCGTGGGTTCCTGCACGACCGCAAGGGAATTACTAAGGATTACATGAAAATTCTATTATCGTCTTAACGTTGCGCCTCGTACCCCGCTCGCGCTGACGGAATCGGGCTAATGTCACGAATCAATCTCCCGGCTCGCTGGTGCAACCTTCCTCCGTGCACCACTGCGCCTGCACCAACGATTTCACAGAGGAAAGAAAAAAAGAAGCTCGCTATGTCTCGCAATATTTAATCACGGTGACCAACCGCTACTCTCTACGAGCGCAAATTCCACGAAGCCACTTAACCAGCTGAGCTGCGACAAGGCGAAAGGGGTCAGGAATGAAATTACGGGTCACGTAAGTCACGTAATTGGCGATAATAAATTAATAGCACGGGCGCCGTCCGTCACGCCAGCAGGGCGCGCATATATGCGCCCGACATGCGTATTCAGCTTCGTAAGGGTGGCCCTGGCCGCAGCCAATTACCGCTCCCTCATTAATCCTGGTTAATTGAGGATTACAGGAAAAGTCTGTTATAGCCTTGCGGCAAGCGTCAGAGATTTTAATTTCGTCGTGCACGCCTGGCTGGACGCGCGGGGCGCAGACAGACTGGATCGGCGCGTGCGAGCGGGACACGCGAGCCAGCCATGCTCGTTCCTCCCCGGGAGCAGAAGCGTAGGAAGGAAAAATTAACCGACGCGAGGGCGGCGGATCGATGGAGGGGCGCGGGGCGTCCTGGCGGACTGTTACGTTATCAGGGATTTCGGGTGGCGTAATAAACGCCGGCTGACACGCGTCCCTGACCTGCCCGAGGTGTCGCTAAACCGCCGTATTTTCCGACAATTACCCCGTGACACATGGACACGCACATGCACGCAGACGCACGTGCTCTGTAATATTCAACGCGACGATCAGTGCCCGGGGCGCTGGTGAGTGTAGCGAACGATCGGTGGCTGGCCAGCCGCGTGCCCGGCTTGCCACAACCAATTACTGCTCTCTCATTAACTCTGTAATAATCATCATCGCGCGGGGCGTCTCTGTCGCGCTGCCTGCCTTGTCCTCCGACTTGCTCCTCTTCTCCCCCAGCTTGTCGACCTCTCCGTCTCGCTGTTCCCTTCCCCTATGCTCTTCTCCCTCCGCCGGTGAGCACATAATTGCTCGTGAAAAAGGGTGCCCGACAGTCAAAGTACGACGAATTGTACGTATCGGTGAGCGCGCACTGGTGAAAGCTCTCGGAGTTTGTGCTCGCAGTAATCACAAGCCGAAGGCGCAAAGTGTGGGCCCCGTTGTTCACTGGCACGGTTGTTCGTTCGGTTGGCGCCATTGTTGGGTACTTTAAGAAGCATAGCTGGGTGGAAAGGAGATGGTAGTCGTCGGAGTATCTGGTTGTGTAGGAGGATAGAGGACTAGGTCGTTGTGAATTCAGCGGGGGTCGAAGGAAACTGTTAAAATTTTCATTTAATTGTCAAATAACTGTAATTTGAGGCATTGAGAGCAAAAATGGACTAACCCACATTTTTTTGAGAAATTGAGTCAGTAGCAATAATGTATTACAATAGACTGTACTAATCATATAAAATGAGAAATTTTTTTTCAATGTGGTTAGTCCGTTTTTGCTCTCAATGCCTCATTTTATAACTACCTATTATCTTTCTGTTCTGAGAAAACTGTTATAAAATGCAGAGGATTTACTGGAACTTTTATTCCATACATTTTTGTGTAAATAAGAAACTTTTATTTTCTTGAAAGTAGAAAAAAGTTCTGGTTGAACAGGAACATTTATTCTGCTCTGGAAAAGTTATAGTTGTGACAAGCAGATTTGCTGAAAAGTTTGTGAGGTAGATAGATCTGAAGTTGAAACCTTAACCTTGCGGCGAAAATAATTATATGAAAAATACAATGTGCTTTCTCTTCTATATTTATTCTGGTTGCAATTCCTTAAATAATATTACTTAAAAATATATTCCTAACATTTATATTTTGACTTTAAATATCTGTTTAAAAGTATACGTTCCTTCAGAACTTTTATTAATCGAACATAAAATAACTGTTAAAACTGAACTTTTACAACAGAGTTAAAGTGTTAATGTACAAAGTTAACTTAGAACGAAAAAGAAATGATTTAAAATTTAAAAGTCCGATAAATAAGTTTTATTTGTAAAAGTTGACAGTTTCATTTGATCCCTGAAATTGAGAAGCTGAAATGATAAACGCTGTAAGTGCCAAAGAAATAAAAAATTATGCTTTTAGTAAATACGGTGGTAAACGCTGGAAGTGCTGTAATAATTTATTTTAGTTGCTAGGACCGTATCATATGTACGAACGTCGCTGTGGTTGAAAAGAAAATATTGAAAATTTTCACTTTTGGCACTTATATAATTTACCATTTCAACTCCTCAATTCTTATATGCAATGTGGCGATTGAGGACCACTTTAAAAAGGGGAACTTTTAACACTTTGAGTGGCGTAAGGGTTTTTGAAATGCCTCTTCTAGTCGATCAGACTTTTCCAAGTTCTGCCTGAGGGATTAGACCACCTTGGCCAGGTAAAAAAATACCACATCTTTGGGAATATTTCTAAGTGACAAAAACATTTTTTCCGATTAAGATTTTTCAATAAAGATACAGACTTCTTTCAATGATATATCCAATTTTTTCAAATTTTCTTTAAAAACAAATTTGACGGTCGAGAGTATACCATGATGTTGAACAGTGCACGTTATTTCTGATAAACAGGTTTCAAAATTTTAACAATAGGATATTAAATAAAACTAAGTTGTATATCGGCCAACTTTCGATTTTTTCGATATTTTAATTTTAAGCTGAATTATGTGCAAATAAAGGTCCATTTTCTTACACAGGAAACTGAGCTTTTTGTTTCAAAGTGTAGCTATTTTGTTATTTTTCAACCAAGCAAACATTCGATGCGACCTGCCCACGACAGAATCTTCTCGGCGTGAAAGGATGCCAACGCCAGTGACAGTGTTAATAAAGGAAATTAATGCTGTTTATCACAAACTTGAGCAATCCTGTCTCCTTCCCCTTGTCCCTCGCCAACACCCGCTACTCCTTGTCGCTGCCACCTTTTACTCCCCTTTTTATTTCGATTCGAGAACAAAGCCGGGTCGTAGCCCCAACTCCGGATTCACCTTCCTCTTCCGTACTCTTTAACGAGGCTAATTGCTCGCCGGCTCCAATCAGGCTCGCGGGACTCGCATCGAAATAGCCGATACCCTCCTCGATCGAGGGCGAAACTTTGGCGACAGGGAAAAACAACGATGTAATTTTATGAAAGGGTCGACTCTCGAGTGTTCATTAAACACGGACGTTGCTCCGCCGAGAACGTCCAGCCGCGTGATTCCTGTCCAACTTTCGATTCGGTCTGTTTACCCGCTGGCTAATGGTATTGCGACTCTCCATTGCGACGAATTAAAGTCGCGACTTTCGAGGATTCCCGTTGCCGGCCTTTGAACCAACTATCGCGAGTTTTTCAAATGGAGTGGCTCAAAGAAATTCATTTGGCTGGACGCGATCCTTTGTGTATTCAGCAGCGCAGTGCATTTCAATTTCAATATAATTGTACAATTATTCTCTGAGTTAATGATTTTATAATTGCTCAGTGGCGAATTTTCCCGAAATCTTAACTAACATTAATTTCTTCAAATCTAAATTAAATTGTTGAAATAAATTACAATAACATGAATCTAGAAAGATATTCATGTTCTTTATCATAACAAATTTGCAATGATACATGTATACTTTTATAATATACATAAAACACATTCTACGTGATATTTAATCGTAAATAATAACTGTTTTAATACAATCTTGAATATATGCAATAACATACCAATTCCTTTTTAACTATAGAATTAAAAATTGTAGACAAAATTACTATTTACAATTGACGATAACTGGTAAGGGCGCAGATCGTCGCAGTTAATTTCTATTAGAACTTCTTCTGCGACCATTGAACTTTACTTTAAAAAAGAAATCGAAGTTTGATCTCGCTTGATACAAAATTATTCGCTAAAAAAAAGAAAAACATATGTAGGTCTTGTATTTTTATCTTCCACAGCTGTAGAAATATTTAAAAAATAACACAATTAATGTAAATATGAATTTCGAGCATATTAGATAATACCAACATTGACAGATTATCTTGTTACATCGAAAATAAATCTTAACATAATTTCTAGTTTTACTTGAAAAAATCCTTTTTCTAAAACTATTAAATTTGAACTTCTATATCTCTTAGAGAATTGCAGATTAAAAATTGTTTTTAATGGAAAAACATGCTCTGATATTTCACAAATTAAGTACAATACACAGATTTCTAAACTAATAAAAGAGATTATCCTGCTTTTGGCCATGATTTCGGACAAATCCACCACTGCGCGCAGGTTTAAAGTGGAAAGTATGATCAGTCACGGTGACCAAGGATTTTTCGACCGCCCGCACTCGACGCACGTTTTACGACATCGATCTGACGTATTTTCGATACACGCGTCCCATTTAAACGCGTTATCGATGGTCTAAGAGTGCACGCACAAAGAGGACCTCATAAATATTTCATGAATGTGTTTGCTATGTCGTAGAGACTCTGTTAAACGTTATACTGATTCATTTGGCATTGTGTCGTATGTATGAATCCTTCTCCTTCATTATATATGCATCTTTTTCCATTCAGGACTACAAGGCGCGAAGGAAACAATGAATGGTGAATAATGCACTCGCTTGTATTGTGTGTTTAATAAATACCCCGAGTCGAACGTGACGAAGGATCGAACGGTAGATTACACAGGCCAGTGAATGTACTTCGTTAAAGCCTTTCTACCAAAGTGTTTAAACTGCTTAGTGGTCTGAGCTCAAGTTCCACGAAAAATCCTACACCGCAGCATTTCTTTCAAGAAGCATAGAAACTTCAAGCCGTCAAAACTTTGCGAAACAATCCACGGAACTCCTTTCACTATATTACACAAGATTGATCATTCAACCCTTACCCTTACCCCAAATATCTAATATCCCGTATTCTAATCAGAGCCGATGAAACCACCAGCCAATAAGAATATAAAACGTCAAATACCAGCGGGAGTAATGGAAACAAATATGACGAGGGGGCTTCGGAAGCCGCAGGATCCACTTGGATCTAGCCGAAGAATTTCGTTTATCCCGTTATATTGAAATTTTTGCCACGCACCGACGCATCCAGAATACCCGGGGCTGCTCGTACTCGCGTATAACGAGTAACGCGCTCTTTATTGCGAAAAGGAGAAGTCGTATAATGGACGGAGAGGCGCGTTTTCCTTTTATAGGGTGCGTGCAGTTGTGTATGGAATATACATGAGAGAGAGACAGGCCGGGCAGGCATGCGAGGGGTTGCAACGCGTAGACACGATGCCACGTGTCAATGGTACACGGTTATACGGCGTACGGGCCGTCCAAGGAGGATCTTCCTCGAGTATATGCGCCTCAGGAGACTGTGCGGTCCCCTTTATCGAACGGCCCCGGACGACCCTTAATTTTGTACTAACGCTTTTCCTACTTTGTTCGACCGACTTCTAGCTGTCACGTGGGGTCTCGCGGGAACTTTGCAGGGAGACGCCGACGGTCCCAGGGCTGCGTGAACTGCCCTCGTAAATATCAATGGTATCAGCGACGGTTCGATCTGTCTCGTTAAATAAACTTTACTGATCGTTCAAATGAACGAAATAGGAGACTGGGGGAGGGATTATGGAAGGTGGAAGGATGTAGAAATGTTTTGATCATGTTGCAAGGGGCGCGAAAAACGTGGCAACCGATAGGTGTTGTAAAGGGTTCAGATATGAGGAATTTTAGTAGAATACGCTATAAAAAACTTCAAAGAAAGTAAAGAAAATTACGCCATGGGCATCAAAAAGTCGAGGACGGAACGGAGTATTATTAATATAAAAAAATATGTGAAATCAAAATGAGCTGCAAGTACATAAAGGTGCTTTCCAACTGCGCTTAAGATGGCACAACTACATATACACAGCTAAAATGCTGTGTTCAGACATTCCATTACTTATATCGCGGACATTTTTATAATGTGAAGATAAAATGTAACATCTAGACATTTGCCTAGATGTCCGCGGCCTGGAAGTCAAATACTTGGCGTGGCCGGGCAAGGTATTCTCAGATCATCAATACCCATACCTTCCCCCTCGCAGGCTTTCAGATAATTTGCCAATTTAAAGCTCTGACAATATATGAGTACACTTTCATTATTTTACGTTTTTAAATAATTCTCATTCATCGACACCTTGACCTTGCCTGGCCACGCCACGTAGGTATTTGACTTCCAGGCCGCGGACATTTAGGCGAATGTCTAGCTAGATGTTATATTTTATCTGCACATTATTAAAATGTCCGTGATTATTACAAAGCACCTTTATGTACTTGCAGCTCATTTTGTTTTCACATCTTTTTTTTATATTGTAATTATTATTATCTTCTATTTTTTTATGATTTATTTTATAATACTCTTTTCCGTCCTTGATTTTTTCATGTACTTGTGGTAATTTTTATACTTTTTTGAAGTTTTTTATGGTATGTGTTTTACTTTTTATATTATAAGAGTTACTGTGATTGGCTGTTTAGTAAACATTTATTGGATGTGACGAAACGATGCCGATGGATCAAAAGTTTTGGGATGAGCTCCTCAATATGTACGAAGTATATCTATGTTTGTGAGAGTCAAAGTTGAAGGACTATTCAAATAAACAACTTCGTGATGTAGCTTCTCTGCCGCCTTTTTCTCTTTACAGATTCTGTTAATGCTACAGCAATTGCTATACACACCGGTGGTGGGGGCAACACTTCAGTAGCGCGTTTTGAACTGAACTGATGTCTCATCATTCCGTTTCAATGTGTATATGCTGTTCGATACCTGACACAAATCTCAAGATACACGTATCGTGATCTATATCGATATATGTAGCGATGCAGATCTCAACGTCTTGTGTTTGGGACTGCATTCTGGTTGCAATTCAATGGTACAACGATACATATTTGGAAAAACACGTGGCATCTCAAATTTTGACAACTTACCTTATTTCACACTCGCCAGTTTATAACTTGACGGTAAGCTGTCAAAATTTAGAGTACATTGCATAGTGAAGATAGCGATTGACGTACGAAACATGTATTAGTTCGTTTTGGCTGAAGGTGTTCGTGTAACGCGTATGCGTATTATGTTGACGAAAATTTTGTCGAAGAATCAGAAGAAAAATCTTACCGTTTCCGACTGATCTATGAGCTGATATTACGATATCTCTGTCATATGTAGACCAATTTTATTGAATTTGGTCTTATTCGAAAGCTTATATGCGATTTACACAAGAAAAATGCCTTTAAATTTAGAAGATATTGCAGGCGTGATGAGATATTAATGAAATAAGTTTCAGGTAAGGTTGGATTAGCCGGGTTACGAGTAAAAGATACGTGGCAGCGACAGTCGACATATACAGGGTGTCGAAACATGTACTTGGCGTCGAGACGCTGCCGCGTCTCTAGATCAAGGATGGAAATAAAACCAGGAGGGATTCAGATGTGGTGGATTTTAGTAGAATAGGAAGGGATATCAAAAACTGAACTAGAACTATAAAGGGTGCAGGCATGGAGGATTTTAGTAGAATACATGAAGAACTGAAGTAGAACTATAAAGGATGCAGACAGGGTGGATTTTAGTAGAATACATCAAGAACTGAACTAGACCTACAATGGAGTCCGATATGGTGGATTTTATACGGCAAAATACATCAAGAACTCAACTAAGACTATCAAGGGTGCAAATGAAGGAGAAGTGAAAAAAACGAGGAATGCCCAATTTTCGTGATTTTGCGATTTACATATAGCATATTGTGTTGATTGCAACTGGGACTGCAGAACTGTCGGATCACAAAGGATTATAAAATTCAAATACCCCCGTAAGATAACGTTAAATATTTGGTATTGGTAGGATTGTGTCTAGGGATCTAAGTAGAGGAGACCGGGGCAGATTGTAACAAAAAAGTTTTCAGAGTTTTTTCTCGAAAGTGTTTTCCTCAATCAGGAAATAATTTGCGTGAGTTACTATTTACGTATGTGGTGAAATCATTGAGTGTAAGTACGTGACAAAATCTTGGACACTTAGACGCCCGGTTTCATCTTAAACAAATCTGAACCTTTGTTACAATGTGCCCCAGTCCGGAGTAAATTGTACCACATCTGTTTTACTTATTTAAATACAAATATCAACACAAATAAACATTTCTAAAAAATATAAATGATAACACAGATCATTATTAAACATTTGATATACATGGGTTAAACAATCATTGCTTATTCATCTGATTCTATCAAATCTTCTTCTTCGCTTTCTTCACTTTTGCCTTCATATTATTTTCTACCTTTTGGATTCTCGATTGTTCTGTTTCGTCTAGAGCATCTTTTTCCGATGTGGTAGCAAATATCACCATTTAGAGCGGAGTAAGCAGTAACATATTACAATTTACGCCCAACTTGAATTTTTGCGTTTTATCTCGGTAAACGAGAAACTAAACATCAAATTACTAAAATGCGTACACATTATAATAAACCAATGTGTACTGATTCGTCTGCGACAATGAAGCAAAAATTCAAACAGATTCTAGCGACGGTTAATTGAAATAAAAGTGCTAAGACAAAATTTACTTACGTGCCCTAAATACTAAAATTCTGGGCTATAACCACAAAATGTGGGTCACGCATACATAACGCTCGTTTGTGTCACTAAAACCGACGGTGCCAATATCGTCAAGCAGCTCTCGCATGCTGTGGGTTACCAGATTTGTCGTTCAAAAGATTTTACTTATGTTACAATTTACCCCGTGTTACAACCTACTCCGGTCTCCCCTACTAAGTAGTATACACGATTGCGTGAAGATTTCGTTATCTCTTTATCAAAATTTTACGAAGTTCCAAATATGGAAGGTGCCGTTCCATATTACTTGCCTTTACTGTACAGGTTAAAAACAGGAAATGTTCACTCTGCACTGGAAGAAAATACGGAATGTCCGCACTCATTGCCTAAGCATAACCTTCAAGTTTCTGTCGTCAAGGTAAACAAGAAATTATTTAAGATGAAAATTACATAAGAAAATTAAATTCATTGAAGCTTGCTTCTTTACTGGTGGACTAAAATATTAAAACGTAATTTTCTCGATAAAGCTGTTTAGTGACATTCCCTGTTTTTCCCCTTACCTTTCAAACATAATAGATTTTATACAGTAGAATACATGAAGAACTGAACCAGAAGTCCACTGAAAATTGAAGATAGTACAGTATTGGGTCTGAATGACTACTGCACTAGCTAAAGAATATGCAAAGTTCCAAGGAATACTAGAATTTCGAATATTAGAACACTAACACAAGAATGTAAATAATCAAAGAATCTTTGTTTAAAGATACTTTATTCCCAATAATCTAAGCTGCTAATACCCACTGTATCGTAATTCCACCACTAGCGAGCCAGATTCCCGCGAGACGCATAGTGCAAGTGAAACAACTCAAGGATTCTTCCTCCGTCGCTCGTTACACTGTCTTCCGCCTCTCCTTGTTCCACCACTTGGCGACGCTGTTACGTGTCGCGCAATATTTCACCAGGGCCGATTTATTGGTTTACGCGTGGAGAAATGGCGGAGGCGTGGAGAGAAGCTTCCCTGCAATATTATTCGAGGCGGGAGAAAAGTTTATCGAAAGGACGATAAGCGGCGTGTCTCGACGCTGGCGGATGGCGTCATCGGTTTTACCGTCGGGGATCGATGCTGAAGTGCTGCGTGAGTGGTTCTTGCTGGTTGTTTAGACTTCGAAAGACGAGGCTGGTCACGTTCCCGATATCAGTGGCGTAGCTGCGTTTTGTATACAGTCGCGCTCCCCCCTTTCAACGGAAGAACAGTTATTGGCGTGACGAACTGGACGACTCCACGTCTACTTTGATTTCTTTCTGCTCACAATGGCCACACTGTGCAGCCCTGTCCGTTGCCCTCCAACCCCGCCGCAATCCGCGTTGATACGTTTTGACGGTCCCCTTTACGCTTATTTGCGCCCGGCGGGGGGACGGGACCCCAAATCTGCCACGGATTCTACGAATTTTCGGGGAATTTACCGATTCTTTCGCGTCAGCGATACGTGGGTTAGATTGTAGAAGGTGCAATTCAATATCTCTTACTGGAAACGAATTTGGGAACAACTAATCTTATTTTTACAGCCCCTGAGCTCTTATTATATTTTGAAACTCTCTTACGTGCAGTAGCTACCCTAGTTTTTTAAACAATATGCATAGGTAAAGAGTACAATGGTTGGCCACTTAAGTAAGATTGTCATATAAATAGTGAATTATAAATGTGAATTTAGTAAATTTGAAATGAAAATCAATATAAATAAGTACGAAAAACCCTAATAATCTAAAAATAAATAGAGTTTATAAAAAAGAGCAAGAATTTATAAAAATATACAAAAAATGTGTTGACTACGAAGAAATATAGTTATTGGCAAGGTTATGACAGTAGTTGTCCGATCGGTTCGACAGTAATTGGCTGCTGTTTGACACATGATATAACCTATAAAAGAAAATGTTATATGATTTGATGATAGAAATGAGATTAAAATTATTCAATACAAATGGATATAACTTATGTATGTGCGTGTTTATTAAATACCAATCAATCAATCAATGATCTAATTTATTAGATCATCTTCTGCATTATGACCTAATACAGGAGGTGGGCCTGGCGATGATTTAGAAAAAGCGGGACATTCTAAATTGCATGGTAGATCGTGGTACCCCATATTTTTTAGAAGCTGTACGCTGTGACATTCCTTACGCACAGCATCTACAATATGTATGATTAGTTCATCTGTATATTTTTTCCCATATTTATCACCTTCTTTTACTTTTGGCATTTTTTACTGTAGGATAATTCAGTTCTACTGAAAAATTCAAAATTTGTACAATTTATCCACTAGGTAATCACAATTTAATTTTTAACTTCAATTTTATTAAATAAATTCAACGATCAAATTAAATTTGAATAATCCAATTAATTCAATCAAATTTAATTTTCAATTCAAATTTAATTAAATAAATTTAATAATCAAATTGAATTTGAGTACACCAATTAAAATTCAAATCACCAGAAACTGAAAATATAACTATACAATGTAACATACCTAATAGTACTTCTTCTTTTTATTTAATTGTACTATAATTATGTAAATGTTGAATCTTTTTTAAAAATGACCGTTTCAATACCGGTAATGAATAGGGGCCAATAACTGTTTTACCGTTATCATGGTTATAAAATAGTTGCCGGCTGCCCGGCCAATTATTGCCATTCAACATTATTCATATGATAGTTGTTGGCCCCCCGTAATTTTCATAATATATGTATAATTTTAACAATTAAATAATTTTTTTATAAAGTTTTAACCTTTATTTATCAATATATACAGAATATGAGAGATATAGATATCACAAATACATTAAAATATTCGAAAACTTTCAACTGTACTCCTATGATTTTTTGATTGAATCGCTGTAATTTTAAAGCTGCAAAGTTGAGTCATCCTATCTGCTTTTAAATATAATCACAGTATATAATAAAAGGAGAAGTATTGGTTACATCCGAAGCAAGAAAGTACAAGGAATATGAAAATGTTCATTAAAGAAACCATAACATTGGTATTTCTATATATTTTTTTATTTCTCAAAATAGGGCCAATCAGTGTCAGGTGGCCAACCACTGTACTCTTTACCCCTAATATCTGCAAGCTATGACATGTCAAATTCGCATATTTCTTAAAAACATCCTCAACGAAAAATACTCATCGTCTGTTGAGGCGAATTCGATTTGCTCCTCCCAGCAAGCGAAACTGCCTCCCCTTCGCTGGCACCGCGATTTTCGCCCGACCCCGCGCAAAAAGCGCGCCACCGCTGGCACTTTCCCTCTCGCTGCAACTTTCCCTATAAATTACGTCCTCGCAGGAGCAGCGCGCAGAGTTCCACCACCCCGGCGCCGATATTTAATTTCATATTTATTAGCAATCCGCAGCCGCATTTTTCACGGTCCCCGCTAATTTTCACGGCCGTCGAAACGGCCCCGCGCGCGCCGGATTGTTCGTCGGCACTCTCGCCGAGCTTTGAATGGCGTGCGACACTTCGCCCGCCGCTGCGGAAGCAGAAGTTGGACCCTAAAGCCGCAGATTGATGCGTCGAATTATATTTGTCGCGCGGCGCAGCTGCTGTCTAAATTATACGCTACATTTAGCCGAGCAACCCCTGGTAGCCCGGTGTCCTCCGCGAGTAGGCGCGATTCGGTCCCTCTCATTGGCTTTGATGTACTCCGAGGCTCATGGGAGTCGATGAATTTTATTCCACCTTCGCGGTGACCGGCGGAGAGGGCTCGGCAAGCGCTTCGTGATCGATGACGCAACGCCGAGTCCATTTTAATAACTGTCAAAGAGCGGGGACGTCGGTGATGGGGGGGGGGGGGGGCTGAAATGTTGATGGGGCGCCAGCCGTCTACGGAGCCGCTGGTAACGATCAGGCTGCTGGTGAATATCGATAGTCAAGACTATGGTTAATGCTTTATTTTTGGGACAGTGTGGGTGGCAGTTATTGTGGCTCTTGGGCTTGAGGAGGAGAAGCTGCTGGTGACCTAGATATCTTAATTGGTTGAAAATATTGTCTGGTGGACTGAGCGACTGGTCTTCTTTCATTAATTTCCTCGGAGGATATTTAGCTGTATAATTCGTGTGCACAATTATAGGTGACAATTCTGGGTTGGGTAGATAATTGATTATCATTGTGAATTCAGGAGTTCTTATATTAACGCCAAATTTGCAGGAAAAGAATTGACAGAAGTCTTCTCACTCAAATATGTAATATATAAATAATTTATATGTAGATATAATGATAAAATTAGTAGTTTAATTAGTAAATTTATTATTAAAACAACTCGGCAAATTTAATATTCACCTGTCTATCAAAAACAGGTCATTTTGATTATAACTTAATCCTCGGAAGACGAATGGTGGATATGGTCGCGTAAGACGAGTGCAGAGTCAGTTTGACCCATAGCAACATTTCTATGGTAAACGGGTTTCGCGAAAAATTGAATATAAAATGACATAATCCCACTTAAATCTATATAAATAGAAATGTCAATGTTTGTTTGTTCAAAATCTTGAATCTCCGCAAGTTCTTCACCGATTGCTTTGAAATTTTGACACAACGTTGTATTCGAATACGCGCGTGTTTTTATATACCTACTATTATATAGATTTTCTACTATTTATATAGATTTATATATCTATTCTTTCTCTTCCATTTAATCAGACTGAGCCACAGCAACGCGTAGCCGGGTACAGCTAGCAGGTAATAAAATAATACATAAAAAAATATTTACGTACATTTGATACATAAAATAGGCGTATGTCCTGTATGATTTTTACAAATAATGTTACTGCAATTTTGGCATCTTATACTATATTTTGTCATATATAAAATATAACATCGTGATCGACTTTGTCAGAGTTGGATCAAAATGACCCTGCATTCGTTGTACGAGGGTTAAGGTATAGGTATTCTGCCCAATGAATTTGTTTTTAAATGGCTGCAATATACTGGCTCTACACAGGTAGCATAATAATTGTATGAATGAGTTGAAATATTGACTGTCTCTAATATAAATTATTAATTTAAATTTTAAGTAAAAATGTCATTGTGAATGTTTTAGCTGTTAGAAACACAATTTAAATTAATACGATTTCCACGTAACCTTTACTCCTCTGCGATTGACAATGCTCTTTCTATGAATCTGTCGATAAGTAACTAATTTCTTCCTCTGCTAATTGACCATTCCCCCAACCTATTACACATGCATAACGCCATAAGTCGATCCATCGTTCAGGATTGACACATAATTGAGGAGCGTCAGCAGCATTACTATTCCGATGAAGACGACTTGTAAAATTCGCTCCGTTGAAAGCTCCGCGACGCACCGCCGCGTCCTTCCATTATTCAATTTCTCTGCCCCTTGAATCTGGGGGAGGGCGGTGGCCAAATATTTCCTTCGTTTCTTCTTGAATCGTTTATCTTCCTGCAAAGCGGCCTGGATGCCTCCCCTCGTTTAGTATTCATTATAAAGTATAATTTCCATTGAAGGCCTGTTTCTCGTGTGCCGAGTTAAACGCCCGTATTTGGGAGGCGCGCGCGTTTATTGGTAAACTCGTAGGATTACCCTGCGCTAATTCGCAGCATGTGGGCCACTCGAGCGTACAAATAGTGCACACTTTTCGGGGCTTCCGTTATTCGTCTGTTAATCGAGTTTTTCAGCGAAGGGGTAACGCGGAATAAATACCCTTGTTACTGATACGCTGATAACACGCCGAGTCGTGCTAGGCGAAAATTAATTGGACGATCCGATTTCATATGAAATGCGATATTCGACGCTGTTATTAATCCTGGAATGCTTAACAGAGTTAATGTAACACGATTAGTGACCGTACGTGCTGTAGTTGCACCACACCAGCTGATATTTCATAGCTATTTTCATTTTCCATGCCCGTGCTTGAACTTTATCCCAGTGCCCGTATGTTTTGAAAAAATAGAACTAGGAACTTTTGGAGTGGCACAGATGAGATTAGAATGCCATTTAAACATATCCTTTAATGAAAGTAGTTAATTAAGGGGGATGCTTTAACCAGGCTGAACTACCAATTTAAAATCCTTCCCCAAATACTCTTCAACGACCATCCCCTATCACCCCTGAATCTTTAAAGTATCCACACAATTTCCCAAATTACTCTTCACTTCACTTCCCCAAATAAATTCTCCAATCTCGCCCAAAAAGCCACACTGAAACTTCATTTCTAACCCAAATCATCGCACACCCAATTTCTTTCTTCAGTGCCTTCAGTCACAATTCCTGTACATCCACTATCATCCCAAGATCTCAAAGGAATTCAAGCAACACCAATCCACCCCTTCCTCACCTAGATTCCAAACAATACTTAATCTATCACCCATGAACCAAAGTTTTCTAATTAACCCTCGAGCCTTCCAACGAACCAGGAGTGTGTTTGGGGTAACATATTCATAGGTACGGGTGAGATTACGCGCGCATACGGGGCGACGCGATTAAAAATTCAGCATCGAGTGGCCTGGGGGTGGCGGGCGATCCCCGTTTTCCTAGTAGGTCATAGCCAGAGCGGCGTCGATTACATCATGGTTTTAAAGGCGAGCGAGCGTGACACCGATATCGTCGGCCAAGGGGATGTACACTTACATGGGGACGACACGTTGTCCACTTGGATCCTGATGGCCGGAGGAGACGAAAGGACGAGGCAGCAGAGACAAGGATAACCCTGTGCGTGTTGAAGGGTGTACCATGGAGGGCGTTCCGAACGTCCCGACGTCCGCTGTCGCGTTTCCCCGTGGGCTTCAACCGGGGACGACGCCGTGGCGGCGGAAAATTCGTTGACCCTTAGTGTAATAACCGCGACGTCGAGCCGTCGTGGTGGTCGTCGTCGACCAGCCCTGGCATCCTCTTTATTCGACGTCAGGTCCCCGCCGCGGCTCTCATACGTGACTCGTAAAAAACCCCCGTCGAATGAATGCACCGCGAGGCGGCCAAGGCCTGGCCATAAAAATTTACCGAGCCGAAAGAACAATAACTGAATGAAGTTGGGAAATAACGGGGCGTATTTGCGAGCCTGGCTGGTGTTTACCGTGCGCGTTGCAACGGTTGCGAAAAACCGACTGTTTGCGCGTTCCTCGATATTTGCTCGTCCGCCGTATTTTATTACGTGGCCACTGATTTTGCTTAATGTAATATCGTTGTTAATCGGCGCGGATTAGTTGGTTGCACGTCCAATCGATTGGGGTGCTGTCGATGCGTGGGATTTGTTTGTGCAGGATGGGTGTGGATTTGTAGTGTAGGTAATTGAGAAAGGGGTGTTTTCGTTTCATCTCATCTGATTTCGTCCGATTTCTCCGGAGTTCTTCTGATTGCTTCGGAATTCTTCTGATTTCTTCGGAATTCTTATGATTTCTCCGGAATTCTTCTGATTTCGTCTGATTTCTTCTTATTTCTTTTTATTTCTTCGGAATTTTTCTTATTTTTTTTTAATTCTTCTGATTTCGTCTGATTTCTTCTTATTTCTGTTTATTTCTTCTTATTTCTTTTTATTTCTATTTATTTCTTCTTCTTTTTTTCTTATTTCTTCTTATTTCTTCTTATTTCTTCCTATTTTTTCTAATTTCCCCTGACTTCTGCTCCCCAAGCAAAGATTTCTACCGGTACACATTCCCCAGTACTATTAACCGAAATGGGGATATAGATTTCTCATATTAGTTTACCTCACCCACCGCGATTTTCAGTCGAGATTTTCCCAACTCCGTGGCCTTATCACGCGCGATCGACTTATTCTCGCCCAAGGGATCACTCTTTCCTGAGTTGCACAGCGAATTCGTCCCGCACGGCTCTATTTTTCCACGACGTCTCGGCCTGACGCCTACCCCCGAGGTGAAATTTCAAGTGGTCGATCGCGAGGCTCGGCAGTGCTGCGGCGTTCGCCGACCTCGACGGAATATTATATACCGCACCGTTGGGGCCCATGAATTATGCATATTTTCCGCGATATGAGTAGCTGAGTGATGGGGTGGCACGTAGCTTTGACAGGCTGTAAATTAGAGACGAAAAACGCGCGCCCGTGCCTCCGGTTTTACGGGGCCGATTCCCGTTGACGACGCCGCGGAGGCAACAGTGTCAAGATGTCGCGGGTGCACCCTTTAACCATTCTATTCTGCTTGGGTCTACATCACCCTACTATGTCTTTAGTTTCATACAGAGTTGGGCAAATTTTAATTGGAATAACGAATAAATCCCCAAGATTAAAAAAAAAATTTCGTGAATAAATCTGTAGCGTTATATTCGAGAACCAGAGCGACAATTTCAATAGTTTCTTAATTAATATATTAGCAGATTGTCTGTTTAGCGTCCTACTTTTATTCGTCGATATATTCGAATAAATTTTTATTCGCTATTCTCGAATAACTTTATAATCTTCGCAACATGTATTCGAATATTATTCGAAGCAGAATTTATTTGATATGTTTTTCGAATCAACATTTATTCGAATAACACCCAACTTTAGTTTCATATAACTTTTTCATTTAAAATTTTTTTGGAGACAAACTTATTGATTTTGTTTACTTCTATGCATGTTTTCCTGTTCTACTATTAGCTTTTATTCTACGTTTCCAAAAGTATGCACGTATCTTCTCACGGGGTCGACATGACCTGAACACAATTGGCATTAGTTTTTAAACGATTATTCCTGAACACAATTGATAGGTTAACACGTTTTCTGACATGGGGCTCGCCAGTGACGACCGCCTGGTACTCATAAGTTTTCTTCGGATTGATTGCGATAAATAAACGGTTAGATTTGCAACATCTGAAGTATTATTCTGTATTATTATCAGTACGAGTAATGTGACGCAACCAGTACACCATTAAATCGAGCAACACTCTTATTTCTTACGATATACAGGTTGCAGTCGAAAGGATGGTAGAAGTGAGCAGAAGGTATTTCCTTCTGCAAAAATAAATCAATAGTGTAGAATAACCTTTTCCATATAAGCCTTTGTTTTCAAGAAAACCGAATTTGAAAATCCATCCCGTACGCGCACACTTGTCCAAAAATCGGTTCCGCCTTTAAATCGATTTTCTCCAGACGATTATTCCACAATTTCGGGATATTTCTGCTCAATGATTCAATCCACCGCAGTGCCACATTCACTGTTGCAATCCTATTCCCCAAAATTTTATTCTGCACCTATGATTTATTTTTGCAAAAGGGATCACCTCCTGCCCGCTTGTACCATCCTTTCCACTCTAAAAGTTACAGCCAGCGCTTTACCCGTGCAATTCTTATGCGAGCAGGCGTCGTGACGATGCGCGAGCGCGTCGACCCGTTCCCATGCGCAAACAGCGAAGCGTTAGAGCGCGGCTCGCGGAAAAAAGCCGTGAAATGCAATGTAGGAGCTCTCGCATATCCACTTGGCGTTGCTTTTCACCGTGTAAATCGCTCCGCGGCGTCCGTGTGCCCGCATATCGATGACGGCGGGCGCAAAGTGCGAGCCGCCCGATAGGAAAAATCACGAATATCCGTTTCCGATTTGACACACAGCCCGGAGGGCTGTTTTCCGGATCCGCTGCTCGGGGGTCGCTCGTGCTCGCCTGTTCTCGCCACGGGAAAGAGCGCGTGCATGGGTTATAAAGATCGGCTGCGCCATAAACCGGCTATTCCGATATCTCGCGTCGGATTCATGGCACGGGAGGCGCATAAAATAGAGCATGTAGCGGGTCAACTGTTTAAAGTGAAAGAGCAGCCTGGGTTTAAGCAGCTTTTACTATACAGCCTCTTAAATATCTGTTGGAAAAGAGTGGAAGTACCCTTTTTAAAATTTTGCCACTTTCGTCGGCGGAGGCCCTCCATTCCACCCCGCGGTGGATTCTTCTCCATTTACTCTTTAATCCGAGCACGCGTCCCCGGCTCTTTGCGCCTGCCCAAACAAGAACAGTCAGCCCGACGACAAAAGAACAGATACATGCCTCGCGGAACGTGTATCGGAAAGGCCGTGTTTCGAAGGAACAATGCGCCGCTGATGCTTTTGTTCGTTCGCAATTCGCGCCATAACGCTCGGGCCAATAACGCGGTGAACGTAAATCCCATAATATTGGCTGCTGTACGCTCGAAGCAAACACTTAACCAAACAACAACGCGTCATTAAATGCTAATTACCGCGGCCCAGGCGTAACCGAGGCTGGACTATTTCGTGCAGTCTTCGATCGTCCTTTGACCGTTGTTATTTCTGTCGGCGGCGCCGTGTTATTTCGTACCGTGCACGTTGCACAGCACGAGAATCAGTTTATTATACGACACGCCGATGGGAACTCGGGCTTTCGAAAACACGCGTTGCCCGGCCCTCGAGCCGTAACCGGAACAGGAACAGTGCAACGGTATGCGGCTACATAGCTGCCACGAATAACCGTTTTTAAGGGAAATTCGGCAGCCATGATGCTGCACTGTAATGGCCAGATATGTATGGAGATTGCGCGAGCGTGTTTAGCCCCGTATCGTGCCTCTTTTAATTTTAATCGACCGTGGCTCGTGAAAGCCATCAATTTGTTTGGATAGTTGAAGGTTTGTGGGAAATATACCACTTTTAAGGTGCTTTTGTTAGTTTGGAATCATGTTATCATCCTGTCTACGTGTGGGCTACTTGTATTCGTTTTAACATGGATCTAAAAGTGTATTTTTAATATGTGATGGTGATTAAAGTGGTGTAAGTCTGGGGCTGCCATCCGTAAAATCATTAATCTAGGACAGGGAGCATTAAAACCCCGGACATTTTCAGTTGAAACCTGAACACTTTTAACTGTTTCTTATATTAGGTACGATATCCCCAGACAAAATTTTCTGTAATTTATAGACTACACCCGCAATCAAGAAATAAAGATAAAATATTTATGACTTTTTGAGCGAGCTGCATCGATAATCCCGGATCACTACAGAAAATCCCCCCGGACGCCCTAAAAAAGAGGACAAATCCGGAGCAAACCGGAGAGATGGCAACCCTATTAGTAAGTAAAAAAAGCCAAGAAATGGAGATTGAATATCCTCAAAAAATTGTTGCAAAATAGCGGTCTACTTAGTAAGCAGTGACATGATAGTTTCACTTTCATAATGAACCGCGACAGTTTCACGTTCATTTCGATAGTGGTGTAAGTCATTTGTTCTCTGTAAGTAATTTGTGAGAAAGGAAATTATTACATATTTTTGTATTATGCATTAACTTTAGATGTGGAGCAATAAAAGAAGAACTTGATAATTAGACTGAAAATGTGAGAAAAATTACGAGAAATAGTGGTAAAGAATACATTACCAAAAATGGTAAAGTTGCCAGTGATTTTATTTGAAAATAAAAATTGCTTTAGTTCGAAAAAATCTTTGAATTTATTAAGTTGTGAAGATCGAAAAACTACGTTTCAGAATTTTTGGAATTTGGAAGACATTCAAAGGTTTAAAAAACGTATTTTCGTTTCTCATAAAATTTTACAATAATAGCTAACAATCTCGACATTAGAAGAGCATATATGTTGTGAAACATTTTGTTCAATAATGAAAAAATATTTTATAATAAACTCAAACGCAACAGTCTAAATATCTCGAAACAAAGAATACTTTGACTACTGAAAAACAATGCGGTTTCTTAAAAAAAATTGAAAGCTAAGTGAAATTACCATTTTTAATTTTACTTGCGTCAATGTATCGTTTGTATACAGAACTCGCTGCTTTGTATCAGAAAATTGTTTTCAAAGGCACTAAGAAGATTATAATATTATGACACCCCCTTGTTATTGCCACCTATCACCCACGGTCTAGTGCACCAGCGTCGACGCTTCCTCGTTGTTTTTTCTTCAGGTTTATTTTAATAGACAGACTGCCATTAAATGTTCACAAACTATTTCGCCACCGTTTCGACGCCATTCTTAAGGAGGTATACCCGTTTGAACCCTCGGAAAATGTGTACATTTTGTGGATTTTTTTACAAGTCAACGGCTTGATGAAGATTTCTCGTTTTTTTTTGCTATCTTTACATAGTATTATGAACTACTTAAAAAAAAGTTTCAGTTAAACAACTATTGTTTTTCGGAAGTTATGGATACATATCCGAAAGTCTCTCGATTTTAGACGGCTAAACGGTGGTCCTGAAAAAAGCTGTATGTCATGTCTGAAATGAAAAAACAGTAAAATTTTCTTATAAAATATGTTAATAGTTATCGTCCTACGAGGCCGATTTTGAAAATTTTCAAAAATAAAGAAGTGGTGACAAATCAAAGGTAAAGTTAGATTTTTCCAAGAGAAAGATCCACCTTTTTTCTTTATAAATAATAAACAGGGAATCAAAATAAAAAAAAAGCCTCGTAGGACGATGTGGAATCTTATTACGATTCTGAATGCTAAAGTGGAAGTGAATTGGTTGAACGTAACGCGAGTTTTTAGGGCCACCGTAATGAAAAATATAGTTCCGCTGCGATCGGTCGATCCGCCGCCCCGTGCTACCTGGGATGTTCCACTCAAATGCCTATAACTTCTTCAATTTTCCGAATTTTTACATCAGACTTGTTTTATACTATTTCTAAAACATCAATCTATGAAAATATGTAAAAAGAAAAAATCAAACTTTTGACACTTTCAAACGGTTATACCCCCTTAAGTGAACCAGTTTGGCCAATTTCATCGAAACGTGTAAACACTCGCCTTTCAATTTCATTATTTCAATTTCGCTGAATCAATCGCATTGTTCAACCAAAGCGTGTAAATTCGCCTTGAGGAGGCTGAGTTCGACAAAGGTCCACTGAAATATCCTGGGAGCTGCAGGAACCGAGCTTCCGAACGAAACGTCACCTAGAGAATATCCGCCCGATAGGTGTGTTCCGCATTGATTGAACAATTCCATTCGGGGATGGTATTCGTCGATAACGGAGCTCGCGCTAAGCAGGGTCCTGGCAATCGATACCATCGTTGCATCTGTCACAATTTACCCTTCCGTAATTCCACTTGGCGAGGCGCGCCCTATCTTCCTACTTCCCTGGAGCCGAACAATGCGCGGCCATATTGGGCATGTATCGCGAATTATCGCGCTACAGCGATTTGAACGCATCAGACCTCGGCCAAATATAATAAACACACGAGGGGCAATGGCGCGTTGGATGAGGCCAGCTCGTCGATACAAAAACGAGGCTGTTGCACGCATTCTGGTACTGGTGCCCTCGTTCACGCGACATTTCGCAAACGAAATCGCCGGTATTCCACGAGTGATCGAGTTCTGCCGATACGCGTGCGTGGAGGAACTTGTACGATAGTTTGGAGTTGGTTAAAACTTCCTGATTCCTTTGCGCGAGCTTTGAAATATGGTTAACAGTCTGGACGAGGCAGGTCTGCAGCTGTACTCGTGAAAATTACGTTAGTCTACATTTGTCTGCGTTATTCCATCTGAATTACTATATTATACGCGTGAAGGTATCCATTTATTGGATTGGTTTCCATTTATTTTAATAGGTAAATTAACTTTTAAAGTGATCATTAATAATTTTTGTTTATTGGCATCGCAAAAATAATCAGATTTGCAAAAAGATTTTTATATGACTTCTCGATATTCAACTTGGCTTCTATTTATTTTTTATTGATTGGTTTTTATTTATTTTATTGAGAAAATTAACTTTTGAAGTGGTCATTAATATGGGGAAATAATTTCTGTTTATTGGCATCGCAAAAATAATCAGATTTACGCAGATTCTTATACGACTTGTCAATATTCAACTTGTTACGAGTACCTATTATACGCATAATGGAAATTGGTTTCTACTGCTATGATAGGGAAATTTGACTTTTGAAGTGATCAGTAATATTGGGAACTAATTTCTGTTTGTAGGTACCGCAAACACAATCTTTGCAAAATGATTCTGTTTGTCCATTATAAAATAGTGTACAATATTACAAGAATTGGATTTGACGGTTTTAGAGGACAATAAGCAACGGCGTAATTTTGATTCGATCACACGGGAGTAATAAGGCACACGTGAATGTTTAGGAAGACTTTTAGATGGAGAAACTCGGCTCGCACTTCCTCTTTCGTCACGTTAATTGCTGGCTTACTGCCGCTCGTATCGAGCCGTACGACATATCATTCCGCCGACAGACGTAAGGCGCGCAAATTAAAGTGTCGCGGAGTTAACGTCTCCTGGCTGTAATTGTCGAAACGATAGTTTCATTAAGGCTATGGAAAGGAACGTTCGAGAACGTCGGCCGCTTCCCTTAACGTCCTAATTAGATGCGATAATACCGCGAACAGACGAAACGACACACTACACCCGCGAAAATTGATCTATAATTCAACGATGGAAATTCCAGCGGTAATGTAGAACACGAGCACAGTATATTGCGACCACGTGACGAGCAGTTAGGAAATTAAATTACGATATGCGTGATTGGCACATGTTTGCTTGGGTTACAGATTCGTCACTGGGACGTTGGTAATTTATTCGAGGTGGAGTGATGTCGTTTCTTCTCGCAAAGGATCGGCAAACAAACGATTATGGCGCGTCATTAGATATCTCGTTCTTTATCTTACATCGGATGAGGCAGGATAAACAACAGATAACGTTTTTATGTGACCTATATGTGACTATTTGTCGACGCAGCCCTTTTTATAGGTTGGTTCGAGTTTGGAGATGCTCGCAACAGGTGTTTTTTTATTTGAAAAAGACGGAGATTGAAAGCAAAGAGGATATTTTATTTTATATATTTGAAGGAGATATTTTTGACACTTCTGATGTGTATTCGATAGTTATCCTCATATTTCTCACCAAAACTTAACATGAGTGAACAGCTGTGAAAAATAGAAAGAACCATTTTCACAATCATCCCTCGATGTCTTCCTAGATTCTATAGTACAAAATATCAATTCACAGCGTCCAAAACTGTTGTTGCCTCCGACAATCATGATCACAAAAAATAATAATCTCGACAGTCTAGAATCACACAGAATCTCTCCGAAAACCATACACTAAATACTCGCACGTAAATCTATAAGCAACCACTAATCATTTTAAATCAAACTTGCCACCGAACGGCAACGCAACTCTTAATCCTAGAACGACACTATGGGGTCACCAGGGACCCCAGAAAATTTTAATGTTCTCTACAAACATGTCAATAGACTTTAGAATATTTATTTATGTATTTAGTTAAATGGCAACCATTTGATAAATCCAAAAAACAGTAATAGATACTTATATACACTGAGCAATGGAGCGCAGATTAGAGAAATAATTATAAAGGTACAAACACAAAACCAAAATAAATAAAATAGCAGCTACTTAAGTAGTTACAAATATGAATGATAACTCTAGATTAATTGAAACTTCAAGACTCTAGAATAATTTACATACAGTGTTAACATTCATACACATACGATTCAGAGTAGTGCCTAAGTTTTCTAGGAGGAATATATAATATAAAAAGTTGTAAAATTTGAGGACACTTAACAACGTAATTAATCAACCTTTCCCCCCCCAAATTTCTCAATTTTCTTCCTGCGTAAACGAAAACCATATGCTGTAAATATCTATCTCTAAAGATACCCAAACAGAAATTGTAAATAATTTTCCACAAACGTTAAGTGAATTTTGAAATATTCAAAATTTCAGTATGTCAAATATGCTCGAAAAGTGTGACAGTGTTGATTCCCATTGAAATCCACCCCCGATGGATCCATTCACACCCGAATTCCCTCTCAGAAGGCACTATTTACCAAACACCGAAGCGAGCCCCGTGGACCAGTGTCAGGGAGGAGGATCCTTTCGCGGTGTGTCGTTGCACATGTCGGTATCGATTCACGGGTGAGCTTTAAAGCCGATTCGCCAGGCGAAGACGCGTACACGGCACAATTTCGCGACGTTAACCCAGATCGTCGTCCTTGGAAGCCGTCCAGCCTTCCGTGGCGCGGTTGCCAGGAGACCTGGAGCCAGGCTACATCGCGGCATCGCCATGGAAAATAGACGAGAAGCTTTTTGTCGCCTTCCCCTGCAACGAGATCCTAGCTGGCCGATGTCTCCCTCGTAAAGGGGATCGGGAACGATTTTCTCGTCCACCGCGGACGGATGCGACGTTCTTACGATTTGGATGAGAGCGAGGTAACTCCAGGCAGGCTTCCTCGATCCACTGAGCCTCTAACCAAATTCGCAACTAGAATTCATTGTAAAATACGCCTTTCACAATCAAAAATTAAAACACTGGCCAGGGTGCTGGTTTCACTGACTTGTCGCGGTTGGCTACAAGGGTTTCTATAGTAAAACTAATAGTATAATAGTCGGGGATGAATGAAGAAAGTTATATAGGCCTCCAAGCCAGTGGCGCACTCAGGATTTAACTTTCGCTGGAGCTGAGTTGACCGGATACAAATATTTCTAAAGCAAATTCAATAAAATTCGTTAGGTGATTATACAAATTTATTGAAAGAATAAACTCCAGTTTTTCTTTCTTTAACAAAGCTCTTGAATTACTTCAGTCGTGGGTTACATTAATCTCCTCTTTCCCTTTTCTTTGGGGGGTACCAGTCCTTTTAGGCGATAAGATATCGTCAGGTATCGCAATGAGTGGCGCAGGTCCTGTAGGCCTCCTAGAGTTTTGGGTTGCATCGCTGATAAGATATGCAGTTATTCTGGGGCGTTCCTAACAACGTCGACGCGGCCCGACCTCCGAATCGCTGTACCCAGCCGTGAATCGGGTCGCAGACGACGACCCCGGCCATCGGGAAGAGTAAACCCGAATACGGAGCAGACAAGTCGGAGCCAACTGCTCTACGTCTCAACTCACCCCTGTTTCGCCCGCGTCCGTCGAGTAAACTCGTTCCCCGCGCGGCTATTGCTTGTGAATGTTGGACCGCTTGCGTAACGCTATTTTTTCGACGTGTCTGTTCTCATCGATTCCGAGGCAGTTGTTCGTTTTTATGGGCCTGCGTTGTCGCGAGTGGGGATTGGCTAGCAATTTTCTTTTAGGAAGCGAGGTAAATGGCTCCATTATGTAATACGAGAATGAGTTAGGGATGATGGGTGGCGGCGAAGGTTTCAGCTCTGAAATTGGGTCAATCTTTATGGGGGAATTATGTGTAGGTTGGAATGCATGATTTAAGAAGCGAGAAGAAGGGTGGATGGAGCGTAATGGAAAGTAGGTGAAGCACCCTCTGTGCGTGGGGATCTTTTCCGCGGTCGGACCTCTTATGCGAATTAAAGTCCATTTAATCGAGCTGATAGAGAGGACGGGCGTAGTCGTTGTAAACGCAGTCGATTTTAATACGGAAATGGAGCCAATAACACTCGCGGAGCAATAATTACATTACACCGAGCGGGTACGGTTGCTCATAATTCAGGAACCCATCGCCCATCTATTTAGACGTCCATAGCCGACGGGGGTGGCCCCTTTATTTAAGTGCACCCCCGGTGTGCCTCCATCCGCGACCGATCCACGGATATCGAGCGGACGGTGAAGTAGAATGCTGGATGAAGTCATTTGTCCTCTCGCTGGCTGGTATTTGTCTCTGCGGGGAGAATCGTTGCAACTGTGGACTCATATAGACCACGGATGCTGGCTTTTCACAGGAGTTTCGAAACACCTGGACAGACGTCGGCGTGCTTCCACGCCGTGGCATTTAAATCCTCCGCATATTTAGTTTTAGCGTCCGTTCACGTGGATATTTACTGAAAAGCATCGAAGGTATTCTCCGCATCTCCCCGAGTGTTTAATTTGGAAACAAATGGAGCTCCCACTTCGCTTTACATTTTCCTGACAGAAACTTATCTCGCTCAACGTGCCGACGATTCAACCTTACAAAAAGTTAAAAAAATTATTCGTTATTGGTCGATTAAAATTAAGGTCAAAGTTAAAGTTGAAAAATTTATTAAACGCTCGACGAATAAAAAAATTAACTTTATTCGTGAAATAATCTAAAGCTAAATTAACCATTATACGGTCCGTTATTTAAATAATTTTTTATTTAGTTAATGCCCCACTCTGCATAGAACTATACCATTGAAACATCAAACTACTCCACTCAAAATTCCATGTTCCCAAAAATCCAGGAGTCGTTTTATCGAGCACGAGAAAGATGGCAACCGTGTATTCGCTCGAAAATATACACCAGATAACATACAACGGCCCAAGTGATGGCATAAGTTGCTCTACACGCGTATCGCGCATCGACTCGCGGTTTATCTTAACGCGATACAAATTTCCTTGCCCGACGGGAGCCACGTATCAGCTCCGGCGGAGCGACCGTATTGAAAGTTCGGCGGAGATGGGATCGCGGCGACTCCGGTGATCCGGGATCGGAGGACGCGGAAGGCCTCGCGCAGTTATGCAGGCGGACGGGGGACCCCGTGGTGGGAATTCGAGGACTCCACGGTAATTCCGCGATACGAGGGTAACGAGGCTCCTGCCAGATTATCTACCGGCTGGCCGACGCGACAGAGGGGTTGTTGGCAACGTGTATCCGTGTCCTGCACGGGCGGTCGCGTCGCGGAAAATATCGATCCCCCTTAGCCCGGCGAGCGGGGCGGGCGTTTAACAAGCGCGTTACGCTGGCCCCTTTTAAAAAGATCGCACTTCTGACTTCAATGGGCCGTGTAATCGGATTAGGCGAGGCACAATGGCCCCCGCGGATGTGTAACGTTCCGCGCCGATTTCATCTGCTGGATTTATCCAGCCTGCACCCTGTGCATATGCTCCTGGGTTTTCCAGGATCTTCGGCCCGCCGGTGGACCACGCTTTGAAGAGGATCGGTGCAAGCCTCTGTTAAAGTCGACTTAGGTCGGCTGTTACCTCGCTCGGAAGATTCATCGCGCTGCTAGGCGTTACGGGTTACAGGCTGACGACGTTTTTTGGCTTTGCGCCTCCGCGCGGCGGGCAACGTACTTACTTCACGCGGGGTCAAACGCTTGGGAGGGGTGGTTAGGGGCGTTGCTTTGTGGCCTGGTGGTTGCACTGAAGGGGTAAATTGTGATTTAAAGGAGAAGAGGATTTTAGGGTAGGTATACTGCTGTGTTAAGGGTGTATTCTGGTCTAGCGCGCGAGTTTCATGACCATTTTGCAGATTTTTTTATGGGCAAGCAAAGTAAGTGTAGTAAGGGGGGCCGGGGCAGATTGTAACAAAAAAAGGTTTCAGAGTTTTTTCTCGAAAGTGTTTTCCTCAATCAGGAAATAATTCGCGTGACTTACTACTTACATATGTGATGAACTCAATGAGTGTAAGTATGTGACAAAATCTTGGACACTTAGACATCCAGCTTCACTTTAAATAAATCTGAACCTTTGTTGTAATGTGCCCCAGTCCGGGGTAAATTGTAACACATCTGTTTTACTTAGTTAAATACAAATATGAACACAAATAATCATTTCAAAAAAATTTTAATGAAAATACAGATCATTATTAAATATTTTATATACATGAGTTAAATATATACAATCTTTGCTTATTCATCGGATTCTATCAAAATCTTCTTCGCTTTCTTTACTTTTGCCTTCATACTTTTTTTCTACTTTTTGGATTCTCGCTTATTTTATTGTTCGTCTAGAGTCTAGAGCATCTTTTTCCGGTGTGTCAACAAATAGCATGTTACAATTTACTCCGAGCTTGAATTTTTGCGTTTTATCTCAGCAAACGAGAAACTAAACATCAAATTACTAAAATGCGTACATATTATAATAAACGAATGTGTACTATTCATTTGCGACAAAGAAGCAAAAATTCAAACGATTTCTAATGACGGTTAATTGAAATAAAAGTGCTAAGACAAAATTTACTTACGTGCTCTAAATACTACAATTCTGGGCTATAACCACAAAATGAATACGTAACGCTCGTTTGTGTCACTAAAACCGATGTCAAGCAGCTCTCGCATGCTGTCGGTTACCAGATTTGTCGTTCAAAATATTTTACTAATTTACCCCGTGTTACAACCTACCCCGGTCTCCCCTAGACAAAGTTTTTCCTAACATCTTAATCGTCCTTTTAACTATATTTACAAATTTTTTGTTGTGAACAAATTAGTATGAAATGTCTGTATGAAGACATGAAGATTATGCGTTTTGCCATGATGCTGCGAAATAACTGCCATGATATCTCCATAACAGTCCACACGATGTCAATGCCCTTTTGCACTGTTATTCCGAAACGATGTCATTCTTGTCTGAATCGAAAGTATAAAAATATCTGCATAATTTTGTTCCTAATTAAGAAATTATTATCATAATTGAAGGGGGAAAACGGACTTTTCTGTTCAACGTGGCGTCATTTTGTGAAAAATTAATTTCAATGAATAATCTCGATCCAGACGATAGCCATATTCTTACTGAATAATTTTTTTCATTAATCATTTGTTTCAGATGCCTACGAAGCACAGAATCATGGCAGCATCATGTCATACTAATTTTTTCACCACAAGAAATTTTGTAAATATAGTTAAAGGGGTGATTAAGATTTTAGGAAAAACTTTGTGTTCTACACTTATTTTGATTGCACTTAAAAAATTCTGAAAAATGGTCATGAAATTCACGCGCTAGACCAGAATATCCCGTTAATTCGAAAGGGCCTGCAACGTTTGTTTAAATCAAGTCATTGCTGCCAGGTAGCACAACAACAGTTTATGTATGCGTATATTAAATAAGGAAGCCGCATCTGCATTGAAACTGAAGATACAATAGTTTATATTTAGGACGTTTGTGAAATCGGTGCCTGGATGTTAAATGAAATGTAGCGAGAAAAAATTTTACTGGTTTATAATAAATATTTAAATACCGTAAACTGGGGGAAGGTTGACAGTTTTTGGTACATTCTATTATATAATATAAAAATTAACAGTTTTACTTTTGCTTTAAGTATTCTATGTATTATGAAATTGCATTTTTTGTGAGTGTACTACAAGTGCGAAAATGTATACAAATTTATGTCCTTTTCCTTCTTTAATATGTGTTAATTAATTGCCAATGTTTCCACGGTTACGAACACATATAAATAGAATTAACAACTAAAGTTTTCCTAATAGAATTAACAACTAAAGTTACATTGACAGTTAAATTTGTTTATTTTTACGTTTAATGCATTGTATTATCACTTCTTTAAATTAACATTTTTACATTTGCTTTAACCCTTTCACTGCGGATTTCGACTATAGCCCACGCATTAAAAGAATATATTCTCTTGTACTGTGATACTCAGCAATGTACTCCGAAAAAAATGTAAAACTGAAAATTAAAAACTTTTTTTATTGATGTAAAATTGACACTTTTCAAGAATCGTCCGAAAATTTAAAGACGCAGCGAAAGTGTTGAGTACTTATCCCATTATAACATAGCCTCTTTTGTGATTGTACTACAAATGTAAAAATGCATAAAATTTTCGTCCTCTTCCTTCTTTAATACAACTACCAACATCACCCCAATTTACGGTTCCTTTTAATCCAGATTTAATATGCAACCTAATCCGATTTATATAAAATACCGATGGCATAGCACAAAATATTAAAAGTCATTTTTCTCAGAACCACCTTTTAACCACACACGCCCATTTAAATTACCACGGCAGTATAATATCTACTCGTACAGTTAGACGCAAATGACTAATGAGTGATTGATATGGTTCCATCTACGAACCCCACTGGGGTGCGTTTTTAAATCTTGAAATCACATTTGATACTCATTCCGAGTACACGAAATTTCAAACTAGTCTTCACGCAAGCTACCCACTTGCTTCACCCACGTCGCTACCTGTTCATTTTCATTCCTGCACCCGACCACTCCATAAACAGGCCGAGCATGTTAGAGCCAACGATATCTACACACCTTCAGGTCCAAAACGGTATACAAGCCCGCGAAGGTTACGCTCAGTACATAATCCCTCCACTCTATCAATGGAACAATGTGTTCACACAGGTGGTCTTCTCACGGCCTCATTCGCTCGCCATCTAGCCAGGTGCGACAGGTGTTGCGCGGAACCGCCGCAAAATGGCCCTCCATTTCGACCACCGTTCCGCGCGGAGGATCGTTTCTCCGATTCTGTGAAGTCCCCCGCGAGGAACAGACCAGACACACGAAACCTGTCGTGCTTTGCAGCCGTGCGCGAGCCCTATGGCGATCCGTCAATTAGTAAGTTACGAGGGGCGTCCCTTACATGTTTACGGGAACCCCGACGTTCCCTCGCGGCTTATCGGCGTACGAAACGGACGAGAAATAAATCTCTACCCCTTTCGACCCTCCCCCCGCCGGGGCGCAGCCCAAACTTCAGACTTCCGGCCGTCCCGAAGTGTTTATACCGCTGGGGAAGGAAACGCGGAGGAAAGAGATGGCACGCGGGGGTAGGGGGGGGGGGGTAGAGAGGTGCACCGCACCGCGCCGCAGACAATGGGGCCCTTTTACGGTAAAAAGCAGTTACTGTCTGCGTTTGAAAACTTTTCCCCTCAGAAAAATATCACCTTCTCGGTACGTCGGGGGGGGGGGGGGGGAGGAGGGGCGGGGGCAAATAAATGTAGCTCCGCGGCGTCCGTCGCCGCGATTCCTCGAGATTCCCTCCCCCGCGATCTCTGCCTCCCGAAAACTTCTGCGAGAGGAATATCCCCGTGGTCTACCACCCTCCCCCCTCTCCGAACTGATTCCGCCAAGAGAACCTATCGATTCGTCCGGCGCGTATTATTTCTGTATGCCCGCCGCGGCCCCAATGAAGACGGTTTGCTTTTTCAAGTATCGCCGTATTCCGCGCACGTCCGTCCATCGATCGCCGGCTCTCGCGTTCGCCCCGTCACGGGGATGTTCCGGCGGAATTCTCGCGACGAAAGGGAGCACGGGGATTGCGTGCGCTGGAAAGTGGGACCAACGATAGCCGGGTTGTCGCGCGAAGAATCGGGTTGATGTCGCCTTCGGCGCGGGAGGAAACAACGGGGGATGCTCGGGGCGGAGGGGCTGGTGAAGCGGGGTAGGAACGGGGGGAAAGATGGAGCGTGAGCGGAAGGGCAATAGAGAGTGACAGATCGAAGTTGAGGCTTGATAAAGTATGCGTTTCTGCGGGAGAATTTGATTGGCTCTGGGGAACTCGAGAATCACGTTTGATTGCGATGAATGTTTACTCGAGAGTTTCGGTTCTAATTCACACTTTGCAATCTTATATGGTTCGGTGGATTTTATGACGCATTGTGAGTTTTATTAGTGTGCGAGCATCATTGCCTTATTGCAGTATCTAGAATGGTAATTAGGTTCACTGTAGGGGCACCGTGCTCCAAATTAAGGCGTCATTCTGGTTAGATGGGTTGAAAGAAATCGATTTGTTTTTTAAACATTTTTCGGAAGTGCATATCCTCAAGAATGTACTGATACATTTTCATGGAATAATTCCGATTATTTTAGCTGAGGCATTTTGTAGGGAGCGCAGAGGTTCGGTCTTTATAGATGAAAACTTTGAACGCGTTTTTCTCGAAACGTCATTTTTTCACATCGTGAAGATAATATGGCAAAACCTATCGAACCGATTGCTTTATAAATTTTACTACTTATTCTGTACAAATATGACTCTCGCAGGGATTACAACCAAGTATTTTCATTGAGTCTAATCTACTTTTAAAATCGAAAATTGCAGAAGAGAAAAGCCGGAAAACATTTTTCCTGCATTTTGCCCGCCGTTTTGCTAATTTTAAAAATAAATCACTAATTAAAGTCCGAACGATAGCGACAGTCATACTGATTAAGAATCGATTTGGATTTTTGGGTTCAGATAAGGCTAACAGCTGAAATCGCCTTCAAGAGTGAGGCATAATTTTTTAAACATGCCATCAAGACCGCTTTCAAATGCATTTTAAAAGGAATAATTTTATAACTTTTATATATTTCATTTACTGTAGAAATGTAGTTTAATAAATAGAAACAAGTTTTATTCCATTACTATAATTGTTTTCGTCTCAATAAATTCCTAACAATCGCTGAATTTATCGGTGCGCTAGTAAATAAAGCTAGTAGAAATCTCTGGTTCTCAGTTTCTGATGGAAGAAAATTGTTTTTTGTTTGTTTGAGTGTAGATAACTTTTCATTGCTCTGAAACTTGTCTGACGGGAAGCGTGCTTTGAAGGAAATGTATAATAGTTGGCTGAAGAGAAAACGTTTCATGTGCAGAGAGCGAGTAGAGGTGGAAATTAAACCAACGTGGATGCTGCTTTGTTAGTAAATACATTAAATAACTTTTGGTACTGGCGAAACAATTTTCCGAAATATTTGCAGTGTACCTACGTGTTATCGATATTAAGGTAAATGTAGGTTTTTACTAAGCAGAGACTGCTGTATGAAACATTTAATGAATTCCAGCGAAACGCTGGTATTTTCCCGGAGAAGAAGGTAAATGTTAAAGCAGAAAGCAAAACGAGAAATGTGCACAGCCGGACTGTAGAATCATAAAACACGTACCTACCTGCATAAAAAATTACAATTCTGCAGCACCATAGAAGAGTGAATTAAAAAAAACTTAAAGGCTGCAGAATTTAAAATTAAAATGTGATTGCATTTCACTCCTATTATCACTTTACAACGCTTCTATTGTATTATCCAAGTGCTGCCTGTAACGGACAAACAATTCTACAGAATGTCGTAAACACGGTACTCGAGTAAATAAGAATCGGTATTTCATTCTCTTAAGTCACTCCTTCCTTCACAATCGCACTTCTCCCTAATTACACTCTTAACTTCCTTCCGCCCTCGCGCTTTTCCCCCTTTTTACTTTTCCCTTCTCCCCTTTCCCTTTTCCACCTTTCCAACCAACCCCCGAGTTCCCTTTCTTCATCCTTTAGTTTTGTACCATAAACAATCACTATTTCGCCCCTATGCATCATTTAACCAATCGTTTGCTCCATTCACGTAACGACCACTCTAACACACCCCCTGGTATATACGCTCCTCCTCGTATTGGATTGATGAAAGTCTCCTCCGCTACGGAAACATACAAGACCAGCAATGTACCTTAAGCATTATTTTCCTTTAATCAGTGACGTAATTTTCCCCACTATTTCCTTACAATCTGAAATAAATCTCACACTACCATATTCGCAATTGTGCAATCCGAAGAAGGGTGTTTCTTCGCGAAGACCTTATCAGAGTTAGAAAATAAACATTTCTCAGAAACGAAGTCCCACACTTCCCACGAAGAATCATCCCCTGAAAACAACCCTTGCTAGAAAGAACCCCGGAAGACTCCACAAAGCAAACAATGAATTTCGATTTCACACACCGTAAAACGACTCCCTCGAAGTGCACTACGTTCCTCTCTGTTCATCCGAGAGTTAACATGAGTTCTCGCGGAATTTCATCGCGCCAAGTCCCGCGGGACGACATCAGCGCCCCAGCGGGGTTGCATCCGGATAGATTGAAACGGATTCGTTGTTAGCATCTAAGTAGCTTTCAATCCAGCTGCTCCGGAGCGGAGGACGTGCCGTCGTATTCCGGGCTGTTCGCCCCCCTCAGCAACATGATTTTTCGAGGCATGCATAGAGATGTCCCCCGTGCTTTTTCATTCCACGACGCTCGCCACCCCCCCCCCCCCCCCCCGGCCGACCCCGTCGTCGCGCCTGCGTCTCGATCCCACGTCCCGACCTCGTTCCACCCCCGTTCCCTCTTTTTCCAAACCCCTCCCTGCCCGTCGATCGCCCCCTCCGCGTCCCGTAGTCGACGACGACGCTCGTCCTTGTTCCAGCAACGCGAAACCCTTTCCAAGCAACGGCGCCCGCCTGGCTGCCTGCCTTCCAGGCGCCAGCAAGCCTGCTCCAATACGCGCACAGGGACGGACGAGCGAGCGGAGGACACCGGAGGACGAACTGGATGTTCATCATTCATTTTCTAACTCGACGCGACCTTTCCTTCCCTCGCTACTTGCCACCCTCCTTGCCTTCCACCGCATTTCTCGTTTTTTCCACCGCTCGGAATGACCGTTCGTTCGTTTTTCTTTCAGGTGGGCCCGGGGCTGATGGAGGAGCTGAACCGTTCTCGAGATGGAGGATCGATCCACGTAAATTTGATGGTTTCTTTAGTTAAATGGGGATGGTTTTATGCGAGAGGAAGCGGGGGGGGGGGAGATGAAGATGTAGATGAGAGTGGAAGCTTTGAATTATTGGTATGGATGAATTAGTAAAGATTTATATGTGTGTATGTAGGTGTGGGTATTCTGGTATTTTGACCTGATCAACGACTGGGTGAGGAGTAGTTAGGACGAATGTTCATTTATACTTTATAAGCTCTTGGAAAATAAACGGTAATGGAGGGATCTTCGACATTCGACGTTTCCACGATATGAATACTGTATGAAGCGTTAATTGAGTTTGTTCAGTTGTTTTACCGAGACCCAATTTTATTATTTCCCCTGTGAATTATACAATGTCCGTGCCTTGTAGGTCTTAACGGGGAACCTGGTTCAGGACGTCGGAAGAACGGTGATTTTTAAGAATTATTTTCTCAACAAATATACAACGAACCTTTCAAAACGTTGAGTGTGTTTTATTCTAGATTCAGCCGATAAGATTTTTTTTTTATTCAAGAATAAAAAATTTAACATTGTTTTAATGATATATCTACATGTATCAATCCGCTCAGCCGGAGTTGCCAAATTGTGGACATGCTTGCTGAAATAAAAAAGCCTTAATTGTCACGAATTTAGATCGTCGATGGACTAAAATAATAAGAAAAAAGTCCAAATTTGACAAAGTTATGGGATTTTAAAGGAAAAGTTACGATTTTCACGGAATAATTTCAACGTTTTTATGCCAAAAAATTAAATTAAATTAAACCATTTTTTGCATAAATACCTACGCCGAAATTTTTCCGTCAATATCGTAACATTAAAGTCCCATAACTTTGTCAATTTTATACTTTATTCTTATTATTGTAGTCCATCGACGATATAAATTCATGACAATTAAGAAAAACCTCGGCTTTTTCATTTCAGGAAAGAATTGAATCCGCTGGGATAGAGAAAAGAGAAGCAATATTAAATCAATTATTCTTGAATAATAAAAACAAATTTTTTGTTGTCTGAATATACAGTAATTTCTTCAGTAACTTTTCGAAAGATTCGCTTTATATTTGTTGAGAAAATAATTCTTAAAAATCACCGCTTTTTCAGCGTCCTAAACTAGGTTCCCCGCAAGGACACTAATTTTTCGTTTCAAACGAACCTCGGTGGCCCGAGACCCACGCTTTCAAGGAAACAGTAATACACTTTAGCGACAGCGCAGGGATTTTTTTAATTTCGCAAATTGCTTTGTTAGACGTACAACAGTTTGGCTCCCGCGCTGAAATTCCCTATCGCGTCTTAATTAAATTTCTCCCGACATGTTCTCTTGATTCAGCCACCGAATATTCTCTTCATATCTTCCCACTGCTTCACGCTGTCTACTATTTTTGTTTGTCGAAAGTAAACACGAAGTTCCTTCCACGTGAAGTTTCGGAAGCTAGGTCGTTGAGAGAAGCTGACTTCACTGTTGTTCAAAACTGTGGCTTCGCTTTCGGAGGTAACTGAAACTCATGGATTATTACAATTTCATACAAATTAATTCGAAGCGTTGTATAATCTTTTCAATTTCACGAATTTATCCGTGGCCCGTGAAAGTGCACTCAGAGATGGCGATCGACTTCCCTTTCGAGCTTTAATTAATTCTCTATCGGCGGTCGGCTTGACTCAAGATCCGAACCGTTCGAAAGGCTTCGTGGAATTTCAGTCAAGAGTTTCGCGGTATCCTCGAAAACACGGGATGCCACTGGATACAAAGCGTTTTTCATCCAATTTCTTACCAGTCGGCTCTTTCAACATTGATCTCGGAAATGATTTATCTCCTGCCCTCGACCATCTGTTTTCCCCCTCGAGTCGCTTTTTACTCCTTGTTGTTTCCGTCCGTTCGCGCGCGAATATTAGACAAGCTCCATCCGACGCCGAACCATCGCGCAGGAATATGATTTTTGACAGGTCGATTCCGGAAATTTTTAGATCCCATTCGATACATTCTGATATGGGAATTTTAGGTGCTGTGTGCAGAGAAAGAGAGAGAGAGGAAGACGTGGGTGAGGTGTGCTTAATTGCAGCGATAAGTAGTCTCTGTACGAACTGTGAATTAAAGTGTACAGAAGTTCCTAGAGTACGGAGATTTTCAATTACTATAACAGTAAATCGAATGATAGAAATGCTACACATTTCCCGGCGATACATATCCCATTCAAATCCAATTCTTGCAAACCAATATCCCTAAAAGGCGTCACATTTTAATAGAAACTTCCGGGGTGCCAATCCAATTGCAATTAATGTACCCCACGCTGCCACAATTAAGAATTTTCAAGCCTCCACACAGCCCTCTGCATTGTCGAGCTCCGAGGGTCCGACGAAGGCGTAAAATTCATCCCGGAGACGTCAGTGGTTTCGAGTGGCTTTCTTTTATTTAGAAAAGCACACCTCCGCGGCGCAGCGCACCCCCCGCCCCCCCCCCCCCCCCGTTTCGCTCTCGAGAGGATCGTTCTTCAAATAAACCCGGAGCACCCCTCCGTGGTTTACGTCCTCGCCCTTGGCGTCTTTCGCGTAGAACGTGTGGCGCGGCGTCGTTGACACGCCGCGCGGGAAAGAGCGGGAGAAAAGGGACGCGGTGCATGTTTGTCGTTTGTCATTGGCCTGTTTACACCCGGATGAATTACGCCGGCCGAGATTCTCTTGCGCGTTTCCACGGGTGGAGCGCGTCGTGGAAAGACACGCCGAGGCTGTATTTATTTGCGTTGCATCGGCCAATGGGCTCCACCCGTCGGGGATGCCAAACAGATTCAGAGGGCTGAAGCCCTCGCTCTCTTAATTAAAGTCAGAGATGCGCGTTTTCTCCGGCGAGGGGAACAGGCGAAGAACCATTGCGAGCGTTAATCATCGTTTCATCGACGCTGTATCGATATGCTTCGAGTGAGACGTCGCGAGGTTTCCCAGTCGATTAAGGAGGTTCGATACCTCACTTGCGGGGCAGGCGGCGAGAGTGATCCCAATCTTAAATAAAAAAAAATTTTGTAGACAAAAATGTTATTTACATGTCTATTCCTAATAAAATTATTGCTACACAGCTTGTTTTGGAATTCAATTAAACAAAAAGTGTGTTTAATGCAGCTAGAAACATAATATTTTCATTAAAAGGAGCGTAAAATATGTGAGTGAAATGCGGCAACGTTGCTTTGCGTCCATCTTTTTTTCTCTTTCCATGTCACACTTGTGACGTCCTTTTGCGCGCTCGTATCGGTTCGCAACAAATTACTAAATACATGTTTACAGCTTGGTAGTGTTTTTACCAATTTTTACTGTATGCTTTGTACAAATATACATTGCATAGATGACGTGGCGTACAGCGTTTCCACGTTTCAAACATTTCCTTCAGCCAGTTCCAAAAATACGAGCATATTGCTATTTATTTATTCAATTATCTAATAAACCGTACGGTACATGACCGATTTTCTTTTTTTGAAATTCATAGGAATACTTAAGCTTTTCATTGTAAATTTTTTTAGGACTTTCTCACTATTTCTAAGGACTCTGTGTAACATTTTATAGAAATTTTATCGCTTCTCCCATAACAGCCTGTGTATAAGAGCGCAACTTTGATTTCAATTTTTTCAAAACCCGTGCGTTCAAACGACTTGAAATTTTGACACAATGCGGACTACACTTTGACCATTAGATTAAAACACTTTTCAAAGAATTCTCATTATTTTTTCTCCGGTATCAAACCTCCTTAAGGAAGGAGCTGTCCGCGCGATTCGACGGTTTCCTTGCACCAGGACTTTGCAAACACCGAAAGTCGACCTCGGTTCGCCAAAGTGTCTGGTTCTTCATCGCGATTGTCGAAGATTTCTGTGCACACGGGACGAGGATTCCTAGGTTCTGGGTTAAAAACATCGCTTCTCTTCCCTCGATTCCTTCGAATGGTTCGCTTCGTTCGACGGAGCATTGCCGTGATTCAATTTTTTCCCTCCCCTCCTTCCGCTCTCATTCCGTTTCATTTCGTTCCATTTCATTTCCCATCGTCGCGCGTTGCGCTGACAGCCACGATTAATAAACTGCCCTCCCGAATCGCGAGAAAGGTGCTGGGACGAAGAACGATGGGGCAGAGGAATAGACGGATGGATAGGAGACGGATAGAACCGAGGCAAATGAAAAGGATTCCAAAGACGCGATGCTGAACGATGATCGAGACGCTTGTATCTTCTGGCTGCGCTGCCAGCCGTTATTAAGTGGTTATATACACCTAGAATGGTCGGAACAATCGATTTTTCCAGTAAAGAATTCGCAGAAGATGCAACAGCGAAGAAAGGTCAGTTCTATGGCCTCGGAACCGACGATCTTCTGTAAAAAAAATTATCTCACTTTAACCTGTGCCTTAAATTTTAAACGCTGTTTTCTCGAAACTATGTTTTTAAAATCGGCCTCAATGGTTTTTCAAAAACTACGGCACCAGTTTGAATGAAACATGGCAGGATTATTTCCCACGCCAATATCTAGTCTTTATCGTACGGTTTTTTTTTATAGAACTCATAGTTTGTTTTTCATCATTAAAGAGCTGATGAAATTTCTCTAGAAGTTTAGTTAAATTTAGTTAAATTTAGTTAAATTCTCTGGAAATTTAATTAAATTTAACTCAATTTCTAAGGAAATTTCATCAGTTATAGAAATTTAAGTCTAAATTTCTAGAGCAATTTCATCAATTATAGAAATTTAACTAAATTTTACTACATTTCGAGAGAAATTTCATCAGTTATAGAAATTTAAATAAATCAAAGTAAATTTCGAGAGAAATCTCATCAGTTATAGAAATTTATCTAAATTTAGCTAAATTTTTAAAGAAATTTCATCAGTTATAGAAATTCAACTAAAAACTAAATTTCTAAAGATATTTCATCAGTCATAGAAATTTAACTAAATATAACTACTAGAGAAATTTCATTAGTTTTTTAATGGTTAAAAACAATCTGATTATAAATTGATGTAAGAAATAAACGTGCCAAGTTTCATTCAAACTGGTTCCGCAGTTTTTGAAACACCATTGGCACAATTTCAAAAACATAGTTTCGAGAAAACAGCGTTTAAAATTAAAGGTCCAGATTAAAGTGAGATAATTTTTTTTTTGATCTTACAGAAAATCGTTGATTCCAGGTCCACAGAATTGACCATTCTTTGATGTTGCATCGTCTGCGGATTCTTTATTGAAAAAATTGATTTTCTTTACCATTCTAACTGTACGTAACCCCTTAAACACTTAAATCTTCCTCGCCGGACAAAGAAAAAGAAAACGACGCGAGGAGCTGGCAGCGGGAATAAACAAAAATGAATGAAGAGGCCGGGGGGAGATGAAGGGGCTGCGAAGGGATAAGTAAATTTATGAGGGACAACCGATGCGCTGTTCTGCGCTCTCGAGAGCGGCCGTTACCGAATTCACTGTTTAATTTAGCCCCGCCACTCCGCAGAGGCGAGTCGCATTGAAAGCGGCGCGAGTTCTGGGAAATCTCGGTCGGACTCACCCACGCGAACCTCCACCAATCGAGGGGAACAAAGTGGTTTTTCGCGAAGCGCGCTGGAAAATCTCCGGTTGCAAGCCTGGCGTCTGGCCGAATATCTGCTTGCTGAAGGCAGGCTTGCATCGTCATGCAGCTAGCTATGTACACGCGGCATTATCGCCGGTTTCATTACCCGGGAACTATGGTCGCGGAGATATTTGCGCGGCTTTGATACGCACACCTGCGGCCATTAATCTTGGCCGATCCTCGAGAATCGTCGTCGCCCGCTGAAAGTGAACCGCTCTGATGTCGAGTACCATAAAACCCGCCCGTGGCCCTTAAACAGGGGGGAAGCCGAGGAAAACGACGGGTGTTGCCGTACGTGATAAAGCACTGAAAACCGAGTCATCCTTGGCGCGCGCGAGGAGATCGGTTAAATTACTAATTCTTCGGTTACGACGCGATAAGAACGTTAATTGCCAGCGGATGGCGGGGCCCGGCGTTGTCTCGCCTCACGTTTTCCACCTTCCGAACGCCGACGATTCTGCTGGAAATGTAAATCCCTTATCTCGCGGTCTTCTGTTTGCTTGATAATACGCGACACGAATTCTGATTAAACGTTAACCACGATCCAGCCCGAGCGCTAACAGGTCGCTATGAAGCCGTTCCCTGTTCCCGCTCTTCCTTTCAAGCTGTTCAACAGCGATATTTAATGGAAATGTGTGCCTGCCGTGAAATTACGAAATTCAGTATAATAGGATATCTCAGAAATAGCAGAAGTACAGTTTAAACAATGTAAGCGCTGATGGGAATTAATGAATTATTGGCGGTAAACACTTGTTGATTTAATTATGAACACAATAATTATTGTTATTCATTATTCAATTGGCGTAATTATTGCAAAGCGCAACAGGCAATAATCAGTTGATCAAACATTTGCATTCTGAATATACGCGTTATCATTTATTAAACAAAAACGACATGCCGCATTGCATTGTTTGCAATGTTGCTGTATCTGTTGGACACGTCACACTTCGTTGCTCCACATCCGCAATTTCACGCCAAATTAATCCATTAGCGTTTAATTTTAAATAGTTAATTTCAAAAACTGTCAGAGAATCTCCAGTTCGCTAAATATTCTTAAAGAATCGAGGTTACACATCAACCCTTCGTAGCCACACCTTCTTACAATCACAAATTGATTATATGCGGTTCACTGCACCCCAGCGTTATTTTTGAGTTACCATTTTCGTATTTTTGAGTGATAATTGTACATTCGTAGCGCTCACACAATCATGCTCTAATAGTCTGTTTCTAGAAATGAAAATTTTGATGAATAGTTGTGGATAAAAGCGTTTTTTTTTAATATCGCCAAATTTTCAAATTTTATTATTAACCTTTAGGGGATCGGCAAAGCCCTTTTTGGGGCTTTGAGTAAGCACACTACATAAAAATGATTTAAAGTATAAAAACGTATGTGCGTGTTATTGTTCGACTGTGTTTTTGTGTATGTTCAATTATAAATTCGTTCTGTTCAAACGAGCACAAAAAATACGGCAAAATATAATAATTCCTGAGACAACACAAAATTACCAAAAATAATAAATAAACACATGGAAAAAAAGAAAAAACAAGAAAGGATGATACAAGAACTTTCTACGTCTACGTCGTTACCTCTGGGTAACGCTAAAAGAAAGTTCTCTGAATTTTGATAGGTATATGTTCATTTGTTTAGGTCAGTAAAACTGCTATGAGAGTCAAACATTATTACAATCCGTCTACAAATTCGTAATCAGCAGTATCAAAAACCCACAGACATACTATATTTTTTAAATAAACAAATTTTATTACCGTTCCGGACCGGCAAAGCCCCTTTTGGGCTCTGTGCAAGTCCTCTAATTCTGCACAAAATATACGTTATATATATTTATATACATTTTTGGAAACTGCAAACCACTATTTTTTTAAAGAAAAGCTGGTCCTCTACAGGTTAAGATCTAAAAATGTGCAGAAATATTGGTAGACATATCCCGGGGTGCGATTCACCCCGTCTGACCACGAAGGAGATTAAATCGCCCTGACCTCAAATTACAAAAAAAGATTCTTCTCATCAATCCATTTAAAAGTGATTACAAGCAAAACAACTGCCTCGTTTCAATTTATTCCCCGCGTGCGAGCGGTCCAGCTCGTTCCACCCAGCATTATCAAACGACGAGTGAACTCGTGTTGCGCGGTTAATGCGCGGGCAGCGCGCGATATCCCCTAAAATACAGAAAGCGCCGGGCATCGCCAGGCGAGGCGAGCTCGAGAGCATTCTTCCTTGAATATTCAGCGTGCAAAAGAAAAACACGCGCCCGCGGACGTAGCGTTCTCTGCAGGAGCGTAGAAAAATGCGAGGATGCGCGTAAAACGTGGGCAAGAGGCAGGGAAATAAAAAGGAGAGGAAGAAAAGAAACGAAGACGCAGAACTGGCCGGGAAGAGGAGGAATCGGTTGATCTCGCGGTTCCCCGCGAGATCGTGGCTTTCCCACTCGCCGCCTCGGTTCGTACCTGCGTACCGGTGCCGGCCGAGCGCGGCCGAGCGGGCCCGAGCGGCGAGCCGACCGCGTACGAGCTGCTCCCCGCCACAGTCCGAAATCGGCTAGCGTGACGTTACGACGTGCGGCGAGAGTCGTTTGACTGGTAACAGACCCAGATGCCTGGGCAGTAGCGTTTCAGTTCGTTCGGTCGCGTCGATTTAAAATCCGACGGGTACACACGCGCGGGTCCAGCGAGTGGCAGTGTCAGTGACGGGAAACTTAGCAAAGAGAGTCCATTTTGTGGGAACCGGAGGAACGATCCAACAGACACCTTCGGCGTCCAGTGCAAGAAGAGGACCAACGGTCACGATGGCAGCCCACGAGCATCCAACCGCTGCTACCGTCGCCCTTCTCCTGCTGTTGCCGTTATTAGGTGAGTGGATTCCCGACGAAATCATTAAAATTCATCGCGAAGCACTGTGGACGGTCGCGCGAACGTTGCCCGGCTTGCGCTGCCGGAGAGGCTGGGCACGCGATCGCTCAGCAGGTGGTTAACCAGCACGCGCTACGTCGCTGGGATTCCAACGAGAAACGTCCAGCGCCGCGTTCTCGGCGGAATTCCACGGGACGGAGAGTCGCGAGAATACGCGACGCTACGCGCGTTGCATCGAGACGCTGTCCCCCCCCCCGGTATATGTTGGCCGCGCAGCGCGGCAATTCCCAGCGAATTCAAACGGTCGACGCAGTGTCGCCAACTCGCGGTGCACCGATGCTTCGTTTCCGTGACGTTCCAACCGTCACTCGCCCGTAGCGCTTCCCCGCCGTGCTCGCAATTCTCGTTTCGCGTGTCCGTCGCTGAATTACGCCCGGCCCCTGCACCTGCGGTGCCTCACGAACGGCCGCAGATGCGCTGCGCGTCGAATAGAACGGGGGAAGTTGATCAACTCGGGCGTCAGCTAGCGATGTCAAAACGCCAGAGACGCGATAACGTAAATGAAAGAGATAGTATCGATGAGTAATCTACCTGCGGCTGAGTCACCACACTGCGCGTGGTGGAATGTGCGGTTGTACGGAGAGCAAAAGTCTGATTTAGTATATTGATTAGAAATTGAGATTGCGAAGAGGAATAATCATATGGATGTGTGCAGGGTCTTAAGAGTGAAACGAGGAGTTCTTGGGAGTGAAATGTCTTTGGATATAGGTTCCACAGGTTCATTATTTTTTGGCTAGTAGATTTGCAAAGTACAGTAAAAATGGCAAATGAAATTGTGGGAGAGTAGGTATTTTTTTGCGTGACTTCATTCTAGCTTGATGAAACTAGAAACTGTTTTCATAGATTCTTCATTCTAGAGTAGTTGATTTCATAAAAAATGCTGCACCAGCGTCAAGAAATAAAGATTTTTCAAATCGCGAAGGGAATGGTCAGTTCCACATATTTTGAATACTCTCCGATATAACTTTGATTTTCCTCTTGGCTGGATTGCCAACAACACAACAGCACTTGTGCGCCTCGAATACCAAGGTTAAACATTTCCCAGCGTCAGCGTAGTCGGCTTCCCAACCTGACCTTATTTGTTATCATTTTATCAGCACCATTACCCAACTTTGAACATAAAATTCCAATCTCTAAACACAAAATCTTTATCTCCAGTTAACAATCAAGCACACCATTCCAGTAAATTTCACGTTTCAACGTTCAGACAGAATTTCACACACACCAGCTCCACATTTTCCCCTTGAACATTTCAAAGCAGCATTTTCTCGCTGAAACCTATCCCTAACAACACGATTCTCCCTGCTCGTCGAAACAATACGTCTTCCCAGCAGTAAACACTCCTTTTTTAGCACTGCTTTCGCGCGTTTCGCCGATTTCTCCCAAATCAGCATTCTCAAATATCAATTAGCGGGGCTGTAGGTTCGCCGTCGGTTGCGCAATGTTGCAGGTAATCTCCGTGGATCGTACCTGTCGAATACGAGAACGGGTCGAAGTGGTTAAACTGGGCCCTAAGCAAAGTCCCCGACACCTGAACAAACGATCCCCTTGCACCTGTACGGCAGGCGCCTCTGGTGCACCTTACGCGGAGTCGGCTTTCCGACCTAACAATAAACCTGGCCTCCAAGGGGCCAGGTTTCGGGCCCCAGGGAAACGTTACCTGAAAGTCAGGCTCCGTTGCTTCGGCTTTGTACTCCAGGGGCGCTTTCCGTGAAATTGCACCGACCTCGTCCGAATACCTGTCCGAATGCCTCGTGCAAATTGCCGTCGGAAGGAAGCCCAAGCCTCCTTATCTCTCTCTTTCTCCCGTCGTTGTGCCCTCTCCCTTTCGATCGCCCATTTATGATCCAGCTCGGCGAGTCCTTGTCGAGCGATTCTTCTCGTCTCTTTTTCACGGTTCTTTCTAGCCGTCCCTTTTTCTCCCTCGGTTAGGCGCTCGGTCCGGTTTCGTCGAGTCGCCGCGGAATCGCCGGGCTCGCGTCGCCTCGTTTCTTTTTCTCCCGTTGTCCTCTGGCTTCTACAAGCGTGCCTGCTCGCTCACCGCTTGTAATTTATAAATGGCCGGTTCCGCGGAGGGGCCTGGAACGGGGTACCGTTTCCTTGCTGGACCGTTTCACTTTCCAAACGGACCTTCTGGGCGCGCGCGCGCGAGTTCGAGAAAATGGTGTCGCTGGGTGGTGGCCCCTCTCGTTCGGGGATTTATTTGTCATTGTGCGGGGCACTGGGATGTATATGCTCGTGGCGTAGGTGCTGCGCCCGAGGCTCGCCGAGTGGACACAAAGAGGATCAGCTCGACGGGAGAAAGTGTCGCGACGGTGACGGGCGTCTAGCCGGTGAATAGAGGGACCTGGGGTATCGCGTTCGTTGCCACGAGATTCTCCGCGATTACCTTGAGAGCTGTTCGAGAAAATGCGTCGTGAACGGTATCGGCTGGCCGTGGCGGAGGGTCGTTAGATGACTGGAGGGATAAACGGGCCTCCCATGGATGACCTTTTCCTCTCGATTCTGCTGCTGCAGCCTCGCGTGCTGCATTCTCCACCGCGAGATTCGTCACACCGGTGCAACGAACGAACGCGTGGGTCATCGATCCCTTTTTTTTCTTCCCGTTGCATTGTTACGCGGTGACCCGCTCCTACGGGCCACGTGCATTCCTGGGCCATTAGAGGTCCCTTCCCGTGCGTTAGCATTATCGTGCCGCATAAATATGACGAAGGCCTCCGCTGGGCCTTTTAGTGGCTGCGCCGGAATCTTTAGGGGTGTGTGGTACGCTCCGAAATGGCAGTGATTGGCTCGGGTTCAACTCTGCTTCTGAAACTCGATTCGGGATCGATCCACCGAAACCCCGATACTCGCATTCCGAACTTGCTCGCTGCGTTTCGCTGGCAAACTGCGCGGACGATCGTTTAATAACGAGCAATAGAAACTGAAAGTGGCAGAGAAAGTTTTGGCTTCGGAGTGCTCTGTATCGGTAACACTGGATTGGTAGCCCTCATAGTTGGGCGAACTTCGATGTTTGCTTGAATTTTCATCCCCGTTTTGCAACTATCGAGGATCCTATTGTATTGAAATTCCGAACACCACTTCGTGCCCAATATCCACCAGCAGTGATCCCGAATTTTAAATATCCGCGTGGTTAAAGTGATGATGAACAAACTGTGCTAGCATACCCAATTCAGGCTTTAAATTTCTACATTCGTTTTCATGGCGCAGTGAAAATCCGGGAAGAGGGGCGAGGAAATGAAACAGGCGGACGGTGGAATGCTCTGGAGAAACAGTTTTACTTGCGAGGAACCCTTGATTATGGTTATTGCGTGGCTCGGTAGAAAAATGTTCCGTGGAAACCGAGAAACTGCGCTGGCGCCGCTTAATGAGCCGCGGCGGTTTATTTCGCTCTTGTTTTTTCAACTAATATGCTCGACGTCGTCGTAAAAACAGCCACCTTTCCCGGACGGAGCGGCAGAGGGTAACAGTCAGGTGAAACAAACGAGGGAAAGAACGATGTGGCGCGTAACGAGTACGCTACTCGCGCACGCTTTGCACGCTCACCTCCGATAATTAGCGATTTTTCGGCGGGAAATGAAAAACAAACATAGAGCGCTCCGGCAGCTCGTTTCAACAACGCCCTCCGATGAAATAGCCGGGAAATTGTGAGAGAAAAGCCACCCGAAGTGAAACAGAAGCCGTCGTTCGTCTCTCGTTTCGCTTCTGAACGTGGCGCGAATTTTAGAGAAATTTTGTCGCTCTGTCGCATCTACATATTCGGACGTCGGTGTTTCACTTCACGTGGGAAAATTGAGTTCCTTCAAATGCTTCTATGATTAATACAAACTTGTGAACTAAAATCGTGTTAGCACTAATAAAGTGTTTCTCAAACCTTTCTTCAGCCGCGATCCCCTTGTATAATATTCATATAAAGTGAGGTAAATTTAATAATGTAACGAAAACACATTAAAAATAGATATATCAGAATATAATTATAATTTAATAATATTAAAAATTAGATTAAGAATCACTGCACTATTGCGTTTGCACATTGTAACAGTCTTGCGATATTGAAATCCGTCTAGTTGTTATACTACGATAGTACAATTTGAGGTCGACCTTAAATTACGTAAGGCTTTTTGTGGGTGAAGGGGGTCGCGAATTTTTTGCGTTTTCTTACAGGGGCGGAGGGGAGAAGTCCGGTAGCGTCTTATGTAATATTTTTTACCCTAATTTTCAATAAATACAAATTCTATCATTAATGTCTCAGAAGAGTAAATTTGGTTTAAATTTCCCGAAACCGAGTTACATTAATTATATAAACTTTTAACAGAATTTTAATGGCAATGTAAAAAATAAAGACGCGGGAGGGGTTAGATTATAAAATCTTACGAATTCTTATACTGGGGCGGGAGGGGGTAAGAAATCGCCAAAATTACCCTTAAACAATTTAAGGACTACCCCTTTAGAATGGCTTCTTTTTAAAATTCGAATGAATAGATGAAAATTAGGGAGAACATATTGTGTCATTAATCAAGATTCTAACTCTTTCTTCGGTGCAATGATTAGACACTGAACAGAGACACCCATTTATTTCTTTGTTGTTGCGTGGTACAAAGTCCCCGTTTATTCTGCCCAAAATCGCCATTCTCTACACGTGTGGAGGAGCCACCGTCAGGAGCTTGGTGGTCCACGAACGAATGAGATACAGCTTGTTTCAGCATCGGGAAGTTGTGCACCCATTATCGCGCAGCTTGTTTGACTAACATTGCCCGAGGGCACGTTGACTGGTGTTTTCATTCAACGTACTCGATAATGGGGGCCATTGTGGCCAGTCCTACGATATTGTTCTTCACGCGAATTTGCGATTTCATCATGAAAATTGGGACACGTGAGCCCTCTTTCGTTTTCGGCGTGTTGCACGAAGCGACGTGCATCAATTTTAACGGCACATCGTAGGTTGATAAAGAATTCAAGTATATTTAACCGGTATTTAATTCTCTGAGCGGGGAATCAATAATTGGCGAGGTATTTAATAATAAAAATTTTATTTGTCGCTTCTCAAAATTTGTCGTTCCTCCAACTTTGTCGTTTCCCCAAATTCTGCGCGCCGGCAAATATGCCGCTTCCTAAAATTTTCTCCAAAATGTAACTCCACTTCTTCGCAAGCGACTGAATATTTAGATCTAGTTATTAATCATATTTGTAACTAGTTATCATTTTCTTTATTTTGGTTTTATGTTTGTACCTTTATGTGCCATATTTGCGTATTACTCGCATAATTATTTTTCCCATCTGCTTTTCATTCCCCAGTGTACATATTATTGTTTCTTGTTTTTACCAAAGGGCTTCGGTTTAAATAAATAAATATGGATCACATACGTCTACTTGGTTAAAATTAGTCAGAATTTGGCAGTAATTAGGGTAGGGTGGGGCTAAAAGTCCGGCGGGTAAAAAGTCCCGAATTCAAAATCTCTATTCCTAAACAATGTATTTAGTTTCGCAGTATATTAAGTAAAAGGCGAGAAGAAACTGAGGTGACCACAGAGTCGCCAGTCGCTCCTGGACGTTCGTGCGAATTACACGACGCCTTCGTTATTTTATATATCGAAAACTAAAAGAAATACGTCGTCTTTGTTGTTTTATACGAAGTAAACCACAGTTTCAAAGTGTATCAGCCAAGTACGTTAAGATTGTATGTTCCTGTAGTAATGTGTGCATGATATTGTTTATTGCTGAATGATAATATTTTCTAACGTATAAGGATATCGCAAAAACTATAGAGGTACCATTGGGGCAAAAAGTCCCTCAGACTGAAAATATATATTTTATCATTTGTTTTCATAATAAGATAGCCAAACTATAAAGAAATGATGCCAAAGTCTTTAAATAGTGTTTTTGTTTTAGTTGAGCAATTTTTTTTAGTTCTTAGTTCAAACTCTGACTTGTATTTTTATTTTTTGGTAAAGAAGTCACGTATTCCTTTTAATATTGTATACCAAAAAGAATTGGTTTAATAAATATTTGTTGATTTGAAGAGTTTTTTACTTATTTAGTTTAATATTACATGAAAAGTCATTAGGGACTTTCTACCCTATGCAATGAACTATTTGCCCCGTGCGTGGGACAAGAAGTCCATTTCGCATTGACAAACATTTTGTGGTATAACTCAACAGAAAATAACAGTGTCAACAAACGAACTTCGTGAACGTAAAGCATAATAGTTATAATTTATACAAAATAACACCAGATGTCTCTAGATTGTTAATACTAAATTTTACATAGGTTTATACGAAAAACTGGACTTTCAGCCCCACCCTACCCTACTTAAAATCGCCTTCTATTATTCCTCTGGTGGAAGTATCACTCTAACTCACACCATCGCTTGAAAGAGGAAATAAATTTTGCCAACTGTTCGTCGTACTTCCTACAATAATAATTATCGCTAAAACGGGATATGGAGCTGGGCACCCTATTTTCGTATCCTTGATGATGCGTGCTCGACGCCACTTAATAAGATGATAGTGCAGATGTGAATGTTTTTCGAGATGATAAACAAGGTAACTGCGTTACGTGTCTAGCAGGAAACTTTTCATTAAGACACACGCCATCTCCTTGAGAATGTTTCCGCCTGGTCTAATATCATTCTCTCTGATAATTTGCCATTAACTCGTTTCGACCTCCACCATTGACAGTGCGCTTTAGTAGCTTGTCAATTTTAAATCCAACCCAATTGAATTCCGTACAACTATTACTTTACGATTCAGCGTTGCTCGACTTCCATCGCAGAGGAATTTGCTGGATAATTCCTTTGCCTTCTAATAAAGACACGAGCGATAATTTCCGTGTCATTAGCCGCCGAGTGCTTAACGAGTTGCTGGACTGACGGGAGGACACGTTTTTAATTACGATCTCTGATATCCATAATCGATATTTCGCCGGGGGTAAGACGCTTCCGTCCTCCGCGAGGAATGTTCAATTCGCGCGTCCCGAACATTAATCAAGCCTCGAGAATGTCAGACAAAAACGGGGGCCGAGAGCAGCAAGTTGCTTCGGAATCGTTCAAGTAATGTTCACCTGTTGTTCGTGTGGAAGGAGGAATTAAACGGAACTCTGTAGTCTATCTTATCGAGGCCGAGAGAGAAACGCATCGCGATACGATACTCAAGATAATGATTGCTGATAAGTGATCAGTGGCCGCCGAGCTATTGAGCCGCGGAATGAATTCTTTCATTTAGCATGCGAATTTTAAAGGAACTTTACTCGGCGAGTTAACGAGATTAGGTACTAGTGTGTTCCCGCGGACGAATGGTCTTACGTTAGTCCCACGATCGTAGGAGTTTATCTTGTTACGTGAAACTGCGTCCTCTTTCTTGCACTCGCGATGAAGATTATTGGATCACGTTCCATCGTAATCTTCCTGCACGCTAGCTCGTGTAATTTTTCCCTCCAACGAAAGCGCAAGGTCGATGCCCACGAGCTGCCGAGGTTGAGTAACATGCGGGAACTGTTGACCTAGACAGTGCACGATGACGAGCAGGGAAATTTATACTTTGCACCACGTGGCACACGGACAGGAATATTATTAACCCTCTGTACTTGCACTACGACTTATTCGTCCGTTCATTAAACAGAGATCTTTCGCTAAATCGACACAGAACTTCGGAATGGGTCGAGTGATATAGTACAGGGATTTCAGAAGCAATAATTCATGTGATACGTAGGTAGTATGAAATCTTGTATTTGTGGAAGGTTCAGCGATGTCAGTGTCTAGCGTCGGTTCAAACTTTGGGCTGCCTGAGGGGCATACTTGAAGTTCCAAGGGTTAATATCACTACATAATCGATAAACGTTCACTGCCGTTCGTAAGTGATGGGACACTCGCTCTATTTCCGCAAAATTTGACGTTTAATACAGATTGAATAGATCTCACTAGTTCTATTTTGTGGATTTAATTTAAAATACTATATAAAGTAAAATGAGCTTTTGAAGAGCAAAGCTTTTCACAATTGAAGAGTCCTCGTCGCAGTGGCGGATTTAAGGAAAAAGGCTCAGGTGGCAAACATTCTGTGACACCATGTATACCATAACAGAATTAAAAATAAATTTACGCACGTGTGGTATGAAAGCATGTTGTGTGAAACAAAAATATATAAAAAACAAATTTTCTGTTAAACGATTTTATTAAAAATGCATTAAAAACTAAAAAATAATTCTTTTCTTGTATACAATTTCGATGGTGATTTTCACTTTAAATAAAATCGTGGAGCAGGGTATCTCACAACAAATTCACTTCCACGCTTGATTCTGTATTAAATTGATTCGTATTCTGTTATGACATACCCTGCTCCACGATTTTATTTAAAGCGAAAAAGCACCATCGAAATTGTAGTACAAGAAAAGAATTGTTTTTTAGTTTTTAGTGCATTTTTAATAAAATCGTTTAACATAAAATTTTTTTTTATATATTTTTTATTTTCTAGCTTTTAGTGTTTGTGGATTTACATTTCCCAGCTCAAACTTCTTTACAAATATCTTTTATTGCTGTATAGAGATTAACATTTTGCTTAAATGCTACATTGCTGAAGTCACTAAAAAATCATTCTTTTCTTGTACTACAATTTCGGTGGTGATATGTTACGAACGCCTGCAAAGTTTAATTTTATTTTAATATTCGTACATACGTGACGGATCATTTCTCGATAAATTGTGTATTATCGGCAATCGCGATGCGACTAGCGTCCCGAACGCAGCGGCTTTTTGTCGTTTTCGTAAACAACGGGAGTGGCTGATTTCAAGTCGTTTGTATTTGTGGTTATGGGTTATATTTATTGACGACTAGGTCATTTTCTCACTCGCTCGGGGTTAATTTGTTTTTTTAAATATTGTATTGTCATTCAAACTACACACGCCTGCAATGTTTCAAGACAATTGGATAATTGGAAGTGGGTCAAATTTGACTTGCCAGATTTGAACCATACAAACAAACATACAGAGGATCGAAGCTGAATAAAATCGTTTAAAAAAAGAATATTGTTTAGATAAATCATCATTTTTTTGGAAAATGGAGCGAAGGGGCCTTCTGAAAAGGGGCCCAGGTGGCAACTGTTCATTGGCGGCCCGGTAAATCCGCCACTGCCTCGTAGAAAACACTGTAAGTGCCAAAATTAAAAAAAGTTTTCTTTTATTGGAAAATGTTCTACGTGTCAATGTTAACACTATAGAATAGAATTTGAGTTTTGGCACTTACAGTGTATTTTACAAGGACTCTTTAATTATTCCACACGGAGTGTACATAGGCATCGATGCTAAAGGAATCTTGCAGGTTTCAGCATAATAATAAATAATCCTAGTTTAAATAACATATTATTTAATTATTACGCATTAACTTTAAAGTCTTTAAACAAATCTTCACCTGCAGTCGTGATGTATTCCCCACGCAATTCGATCTGCGCACTTGAGAAGCGTCTTTCAAAGACAATGTCTCCGCCTCAGTGTCAGCGGGCAACATTGTCGCTTTGCGCGCGTGCAAACGCGTTTGCGCGCATTACCATTCAGACTCTCCAGTTCGCTTCGAGCTGTTAAGTTTCTAAACGAAAGCTGAATGCGCCGTGACTCTCTTTAAAGGACTTATTCACGGGCGAACGAGAAAGCATTGGACGCTGCGTCGTCGTCTTCCGGTGCGCCAGGGTGCGTGAATGGAAAGTCGGCTAGCGTTTGCGTCGACGCGGAATTGGTGGCGTGTGTTTTCCACTCCGACGTGGCCGCGGTCCCCCGGGTGTCAGACTTCTTAACGAGCCGAAGGATTCGGTGACGTCACTAGACTCTGCCCGTAGGATTAACTGGCTAAATGCTCGACGTGAATTAAGCTGACGCCCACCCACGGCTGCGCTGCAAGGGCAGGCTACTTACTAAAATAACAGCGGGCTGTTATTTAATCACGTGAATCTAGAGTATCGGGGATGCTGGTTCCTCCTACGACAGAGAATAATTGCCCCATTGTTTTCTCGTTGACTTGGTTTTTCGACCGAAGGAGCCGTGGTATGCGGCACTCGAGCATCACTTCGATCACTCTGCTTTGGTAGCAAATAACTTAATAATGCTACATTTGTTAGCAAATGAAAATGTATAAAGTAGCTTAAAAGAGACAGTTCTTTCAAACATAAGAAATGAAGGAATTAAATTGACTTCGAAGTAAGAATTCGTAATTCTAATTCAGATTGATATACTTTTTTGGGGGCTGTATGCAATTGAAAAATATATTTCGCCCACATTCAATCTTCTAATATTCCTGGGATTTTATTATAAGCCTGAATCTATTTGCATAGATTCAACTAATGTTCTGTGAAATTCGGATTTATCTTGTTTCATTTTTCTAGCAAATTTTCTTTGAGCATTTCTTTGGCAGATGGTACTAACTAAAAATATATTAATCAAGGTTGGTGCTAAGGTAGGTAACTTATAATGGTTAATTCTGAATTTATCAACTCAACTTAAATAAATAAAATATCTTATACGTATAGAGTAGGCGGATACTTTGTGAGCAACTGTAAGCCGAAGACACTTCCATGATGTTCCTCCTACCTAGGGATGAATCGATACCGCCAAGGTATCGATACTTTTACTCATTACTTGTATCGAATGAAAGTATCGGTACTTACTCGGTATCGAAACAAAAGTATCGATACCTACTTGTATCGAATCACAAGAGTACTTTTTTATTCATATGCAGAATCGATGACTTTTTTTGTACTAGGTAGGGTTGTCACATGGCATTCCGTCATCTCAGCTATACAAAAAATCAAGTTGGATAACCCTTCCTTTTTTCTGCTACCAAGAAGGTATCGCAACCGAAAACAGTGCTGCTAAAAGTACTCGATATCGAGAATTGAAACCGTTATCGATATACATATGTATTTCATTATTAAATATATTTTAAAGGATGTCGAAAAGAACAGTTTAGGAAAGGTGTTGATGGCCCGCGAAACCGAAAGATTGGCGGACCAAGTGTATCTATGGTTGCTTTCATCTTTCATATACCTAGAATGTCGATACTCGCCCCATTCGATACGAGTAGTTATTTTTCGATACCCAGTTGGTTTCGCAACCCTGGGTATCGATACTAAAATACTTGGTATCGAAACGAAAGTATCGAGTATATACTCGTATTTACTTCTATCATCGATTCATCCCTCCTCGTACCCACGTGATATTTTCTTAGGAGAAGAATGTCTTTGCTCCATCAATTGCTAGCAATACATAAAATACCCTTAAGTTAATTCCTTTCCCGGACGATCCACCGGGTTTTATACGTACTCAGGTGTAATTAGTATTTGCCAGTGCCGATGCTTTATTGCCATCGTAATTTTTACGACCGACAGACGTGATTAAGGTATCGCTGGATCGAGCGCATTTCACAATGCCGTAAAACTGAACGAAGCGTCGCGCGAGCGTCCCTTCCGCCGGAATATATGAAACTGCGAGCCACGGGGCGCTTTACGATCGGTGCGCCCGCTAACCAGACGAATCGCGGATCCCTAAAAAGCCTGCGAGGCGTTGCACGATTCTTCCCCCCTCCCCGAGCATCCCGAGACATCTCGACGTCGAGTGAGGAGGGAAAAACCCTGCCTGGAAAAATCGTTATCGTAGAAATAGGCTTTAATTAAAATATTCCGACCAGATGACGTCTTCCTTGCGTCTTGTTCCGCGCTTGCTCCAGCGAGATGCTCCGCGAGGGTCGTTGAACCTTCCTTTTGAAAAGACGCCTGCGTATCTGTAGTATTTACAGACTTCTAAACTAATATTGTCAGCGTCGGTATTCTTGAATCCCCGCGGACGTGAATATTACAAATTCGACGAAATAATGTCAGCGTCCCGGCTACCCGAGGAGCCTCTGGCGAATATTTTCTTTGGAGAATCAGGATGATTAGTTTAATCAAGCCGGGGAGTTTAATTATCCAGGATCGAGTAGAGGGAATTGTTCCAGAGTTTCGCCTTCAAACTTCCTTTGCTGCTTTCGCGCTGATCATTAATGATAAACAAGGTTTCGGTGCTCGAAGAAGAGTTGTTGCATAAGCAAATCGTTCTTCCTTTTGACTTTAAAATTCCTTTTCTGTCATAATACATAGTATGGTAAAGTAACCCAATATGAAGACCTTTCCTAATATGAGACCGCAGCTTATCTCCGCTACAGAACTAAGCCTGCGATAGTGGAGATATAGACTTCACCTGCCCAATTTGTAAAGAAAGAAAGAAAAAATAAGTTTCAGGAAGAAACAAACTGGGTCCCATATTAGCAACACATTTTTTTATCTGCGTATTTAAATGACTTTCGGTTTTACTTTCTTATAAAGAAACCGAATCTTTGTCGTGACACTTTGGGTTGCTAAAAAATACATATCCTACTTTTAAAACGTGTATCGAATTTTAATAAGAGTGTTCTTAATCAAGAGTTACGATGTTTTTAACAAATGGGTCTCACACTCGAACAAGCTCTCCTTCAAATTCCTCTTGAAATTCGATTCCTCTTCAAATCCTGTATAAACTCATCACCTCTCAAACGCTAAATATCCAAGTCACTCGTCCACCACAATTCGCCAAAGTTTCCCAGACCTCTTCCCATCACTTCGTTCCCGGTATCCCTAGGCGCGTCGAGCGCGCTCCCTAGAAATTCGAATTCACCAATTACGTCCGTGGACGTGGCCCCCGTGGCGGTTCGCCGTCCGCGGCCTCCGCCAGCACTGTAAAATTAATTATCCCTTTAATTGTGCGGGAGACCGCGTGTGTGATTCGGGGGGCCGGTTAATTTGAATACTCGTCAAAGTGACGGGAGCCGGTCGCGGGACGGACGGATGACGCATGGGCGGGACCGAAAAAAGCGCAAAGAAGACGGTGAACCGGCGGCAGAAAGGGTGGGGGGGGGGGGGCGAGCAGGTCTGCTGGACAGAGGGAAGAGGCATAGGCAGGGCAGGATAGATAAAAAGGAAAGGAGACCGTTCCGCGGGTTTTGTGAAAACCTGTTTTGGGTTTCTGCCAGCAACCTGCCGCGTGCACCTGTACCGCGGACAAAGAGATTTTTGAGGGGGACCCTTGTTCGGCTTTTCAACGATCACCCCCGGGCCTTTTCCTTTGGAATAGACGCGTCTCCTAACCGCTCCTACACCGGGTGTCTTGTAAATGCGGCGAAGTTCGTTAGCTGCCCGCCCTAGCCTCTAAAGAGGTCCGCGCTCTACCCTTGGCCTGCGACGCTCGAAATTACTGCCACGATAGATCATCCTCTGGGGCCCCCAATATTTCCGTAACGACGTACGAGTTCACTGTGCGCTGTGTACAGTTACCTTGCGGACATCGGGATTTACAGCTGCGAGAGCCATTTTTCTTGGCGACGTCTCTGTAGTTTAGACACGTGGATGGCTGCGCATTGGCAGGTCAGTCTTGCTTGGTTTGGTCAGCGGAATTCTTGCGTCTGTTATTGGGTGAGATGGAGGCGATAAGGTTTGCCGAAGTTCCCTTGGAGATCTGTTGGGCAAGTGGAGTGGAAAGTTACCTTTTTCCTACAATTATAGTACTTCTGGGGATTACTATAACGGGACGTCACTGCGCCAGGAAGTATCGAGTTCGTGGATTTGGGAGAAATTGAAGTCGATTTATTCAGAGAAATAATAGAGGCTGGGGAGATTTATTCGATGAAATGGAGTAGAAAGGTTCCTTTTCTTGACTCCAAATGTATTCAGGGTCTGTGGATACGCTATTCACGTCACGCACCGTTCCTATAATTCACTTTAAAGGCAGAAATATAAAATCTGTCGTGTGTTACCTTTGGTATTCCTTTTGTGCGTTGTGTGGCTTCGGGTTTCTTTGAAATTACGGCGTTACTACATATCGCATGCGTGGTGCATCCATTTTGTTTTCATTAATATTCCATCGCGTTGATGGACAAAGTGGCTTGGTCAATAGATCGATTTGCATAATGAAAGTTTACACACTCTGCCTCTAAATTCTCATTTCGATTATAATAGCAGGGACGCCTGTAGCTCCGTGGAGCAGGTGGAACTTTGCTGTGAAATAGTTTGCGATACGGCAGTCCATCAGCAATCAGCCACTGTGCAAAGATTCTTTCGAATAAATGGAGCGTGGATAAACGGGAGTCCTACAGTAATCCTACTCTGATCAATCTAACCGTAACGCTGGTGAAACGCAGGAATCGATTTCCCGATAGACGTGACTTACACCTGCGACTCTCGGGTATTATAAGGAACACTAATCAGGAAATTCATAGCCTCTGAAATTGGAGAGGACTTTATGTATATTAAATTTGGTTTCTCAATGAAAATTTAAACAAGCGCACTAATTCAGTGGAGTGTAATATCGAACGTAGGTATATGCACAATGCATATCTATATATATATATATATATTTACATATAGTTACATTTATTACATTAAAATTCATAGCTGAAGACCGAACAGGACAAATATAAGTCAACAACATCCACTTTAGAATTACCCAGCCTGTCAAAATGACGGGATTCGGATATTTTTCTTTAAATATATTAACAGCCTGCTGGCATAGATGTAGGAATTTATGATGACTTTAATAAGATGGAACAACGGTTATATCTCTCTGTTTGTTTGCTTTCAAATGAGTTAATTATTAATTCTCTGTCTAATGTAGGTATACCTAAGTAGATACATAGGGTGACTGTACCTAAAATCGCCTAACAAAAGTTAAATCGCTGTCAACTGAATAATAATTGATATTTTGCATGCAATTTGCTTCAAAGTAAAGAGAAATTATTCATCTTTCATGTAGTATAAGTTAGAACCCATCGTTGAAACCCATAAATTTTGAATTAGGAATTAAAAACGCAAGACATGTAAAAATGCGGTCCTGAAAAAAGTGTACCTAATATCGCCTACTCTAGAAATATTGATTTTTCACATGTGCTTTTATTATTTCTTGTTCTATAAATGTTTTTTTTTATCCATCTTTGATTTTATTTTTGTTAGAAAAACATTGAAATTTAAATATATAGATTTTTAAAATATTTAATTTTTCACGTTCCGATGTACATATTGGACAAATAAAGTTTATTTCGGTTGCTCCGCACATTTCGTGATCCCACCTGTAACAAACATTACATCGAAACCATTGTTCTCTGGTAGGCGGTATTGAGAACACGCATACTGCTAAAAGAAAAACACTATTTTCATTACGAAAAATATTTGAATCGACTTCATTCCTTAAGTACATCATTAATTTGGTATTTCTAGTAGATATTCCTGCATTTACGGAATTATTAGACTTACTTTCTTCGATTGTGATGTAAAATTGTGGCAGTCCAATAAATGTTTATTTACAGTATTAAGATTCTCTATAATCCTTCCGTTTCTGTAATTTTTGATCACATGACGCTGCAATTACAGTAGATATGTCTTTCCACATATGTTTACGTACTAATTCAGTGCATAACCGATAAATTTTAGTGCTTACTTTGCGAGATATAGCGAGTGGCGATATTAGGAACATGGGCCATATTAGGTACGTCACCCTATACCAAGACCCGGCACTCTGAAGGGTCATTAAAATGAGTTATAAAATGAGTTTTAGACTAAAAATATAGATCAATACCTTTTATTCATTTATACAAGGATTGGTCTATATATCACAAAAATTTTGATCTTCATTTGTTATTGAAAAATCTATTGTAAAATGATGCAATGATGCATCATACTTTCTGCCGAAATGTCGAAACAAGTAATATTATATTACATGGTAATATGAAACCACACGTTTACCGTGTAAATTTTACTTGTAATTTATTCACTGGCAATAGTACGTGCAGTGAGAGCGGTGAGTGACTAATCAAATTGAAATTTATATGTGGTATATCTTATCAATACAATTACCTTAAAAATAAATGATTTAATACATGAAATGCTGTTTCTTTGATTTATAATTTTTATATATGTATATATAAAAAAAACAACTATACGTAGAAGCACATTTTTCGAATACCCGTCAAATTGACAGGTGTGGTAGAACTAGGTATATATCAAACGCTGGTAGTTCTAGTGTTAACCCTTTCGCTGTGTATTTAAATTATCGGACGATTTTTGAAAAGTGTCTATTTTACATGAATAAAAAAAGTTTTTACTTTTCAGTTTTTCATTTTTTTCGAAAAGCATTGCTGAGTATCACAGTACAAGAGAGTACATTTTTGAATGCGTGGACTATAGTCGAACTCCGCAGCGAAAGGTTTAAACCGCAATCTTCCTTGAAAAAGTAAAAGCTAAAGGTGGAATGATTCCTAGATCTCCAAGGTACCTAAATTTCTCAACTGCCGCTCCATCTTTCACTCCATACATCATTCCTAAGTAACTAGCCAAGAATCTATCCCTTCCAAAGAGACTAGATAACCCTGTGTCCCCAAAGTAAACCATCAAACCTTGAAGACTCCACACTTAACATCTCGCAGCTTGCAGCTCCTCGGAGCTGAACTCCCAAGCGTTACCTCATCGCAGCAGCCGATCTAATTATCACGAGCCGCGTGCTACGCGCCGCGAAAGCTACCTACCGCGCCCCACTCGAGCTGAAACTAGAATAAGACCTCGACATTTCACCATCGTTCCTCCCAACCTCGCCCCCATCAATTCATCCCCGTCCCGGCGACCTGTCGCCTGCAGCTTCCCCGGCAGATCGTTCCCGACGAAGGCCACGGGGCCGATAATGTCGAACGGTTAAGGGACGTCTATATTTGCCTCGAGGCCTGTCCCCGTCGATCCACCTTGCTGGCTTGCGCCGGGGGTTCTCGTCGTTAAAGTGGCAGGTCAGCCGTGACACCCTTGCTCCGTTCTCCGCACTTCCGTTGCCTTCGTTTTCGCGTGAACTGGATTAGAACGAACTTGGCCTGGCCCCGCGGACGCCGCCGACCAGCCGTGGGAATCGGACTAACGGGCGAGGAAAAGGAGATCCGAGGGGCCAAGGATCGCTCGTCGCGATAACAACGCCCGCCTCCGTGCTTCCTCCTTCGGTCAGGAACGCGCGTCAGGCTCCGAGTCCAGGGCCTCGTTAAAACTGCCAGTCGCACCGTGAAATCCGCGGGAACTTTACGCGTCCAGCTAGCCCACTCGATGCCCGGAATCGCGGATTAGACGTGGCGTAGGTCTGTCCAGGCCGATCACGTCTCGTTCACGAGTCTCGCGTTTTATATTTAAATCGAAGCACGGCCACTTGTTCCCCGGCTGCTCTCGGGGTGGTTGTCTGGATCATCTTAAGGTCTATTTAAATTCTAAGTAGTAGCAGCGAGAGAGGCTGATCCTCGCTGCTGCGAGGTACCATCCCAGAGGCAGGAGATAACAGGGACTTTTAAATCGGGATCGTTTATTAACGGGGAACCGTGGTAATAAACGGCCCGCCCAGGTTCTTATCCGATGAATACGTGGAAGTAGAGTTAAAGAATCTCTGAATTTCGCCCTCTGCTCCTCTGTTATTCTTTGTGCGCTGGTCTCTGAGCGCAGCTCAGTCTCGAGGCCGCTCATTGGACGAGGCCGGCCTGGGTGCATTTAGTCGGGGATAATTAAAGTACAGCGTGCTCGAGACACGGACGAGCTGGTAAATGTCACCGGTCGGGTATTGTTGTTCAGGGACAAGTGGCCGCCTAGGCGATCGTAATCGCCGTGACGTGGTCTTCATTCATGCAGAATTCAACCATCGATACCTGGCCGTTGCGGTGGCTCTCGTGGATCAGTCACGCGCGACGTGATCCATGGAATTTCCGCTGGCTACTCACTCCGCCGCGGTAGAAATTCCGCGGAATAACGGGCCACTTTTTCCTGGCTCCTTTTTTAGTTTCCTCTCCATTCTCTTTCCCCCGCGATAGTGAATTGTATTTGGCGTGGTCGCTGCGTCAATAGTGAACCTGCATTTCATTTCCTTCCCCTTCTTCTTAAGAGTTAGTTCCATTCTGAAACGTGACGATGCACGAAGGGTATAGTTGCGAGCGCGAGTCGATCGGAGAGTGTTCCAAGTCACTGATTTGTTTGGTGAAGTAGGGTAGCTCTTCGTACGCCTCGATACTTTCGAAAGGTACTCCAGATGCTCTCTTTCGATAGAATAGAGCGGCAGCACCCTAATTGTTCAGGAGTACCTTAACAATCGTTTTTCAACTCGATCGGTTTCTTTGCTTGGAGCCTCGTTAAATCAACGAGGCGCACTGTGGAAGAACGAAGGTTATGGAAGAGTGTTTCGACGTGGAATAGAGGGTGTTCCCGGTAACAGAGGCGCTCCACTGTACCTCATGGTAGGTATCATTCACTTTAAATTTCCCTCCATTTAGTCAAACAAATTCTCTCCACGAATACCCCAGCCTTCGATCACCGAAAATCCACGATCTTCTCGTCTCAGTCACAACGACCCAATCTACGCTGCTCTTAAATTTCGTGTGGCTAAAAACAGCACACGGTGCCGCGTTCGGTTAGCCAGGAAATAAAGAGCGGAGCGATTATACCACGTTGTAAAACCACGGAAACGTGGACAAACGATGGCGAGCCGGGCGATTCTTTTTTATGCCGGGACACGTAGTATTTCCTTTCATTCTTTCCTTTTTTTTTTTCGCCCACCACCCAGAACGATATCGGGCTGCAACGGAGGATTCGTGACGCCCAATAAATATTTATCCTTCGCCCCGGGGCTATTACTGGCAAATATTTGGTCGCATTTACGGCGCCAACGGCGACAAATAATACCGTGGAAGGGGGCACCCTCGCTATATGAACCTATGTACCTATAAACGGACTCGGCCGGGCGAATAATTTATTACTGGTGCCGGCCGGCGAGATTTGCATAAAACAGGGGTTTTCGCGCGCGAATCGATCGAAAATTGCGACGTTCGCTCTCTCGCACGTGGCGGACGCCAACCCCCTAGGTACAAGCGCGCGTACAGACCACCCCTGTCCTCTCCACGCGTCTGGGGGTTGTTACGACTGAATTTCATTTGCCAACGGATATCTTTATGAAACGCCTGCAGTCGCTGGATCCCGTGGCGCTTCCGAAACAACTCGTTCCGATTGTTTCGGCAAACTTTTCGTGTACATAGGTGAACGTGTGCTCTCTTTTTATTTATTTAACTTTTACTTCTGTATGGGGAACTACAGTGGAAGCTTACTTTTCAAATTTACGTTTGAATAAAGGAATTTAATATTGAATCGGGGGTCGAATGAAACTGTTAAGTTTTATAAATATAAGTTATTTATCGAACTTTTAAATCATTTCTTGTCTATTTTAAGTTAAATTTTTTTATTAATTATTAACACTTTAACTCTGTTGTGAGAGTTCAGTTTTAACATTTATTTAATGTTCGATTCATAAAAGTGCTGGAGGATCGTATACTTTTGAACAGATACTTATGGGTGAAATATAAAAGTTAGGAATATATTTTTCATTAGTATTACTTAAGGAATTGGGAGCAAGATAAATATAGAAGAGAAAGCTTATTGTGATTTTTATATAACTATTTTCATCGAACGGCTTAAAGTAATATTTACCCCAAATTTTCAGGAAATCTGCTTGTCACAATTGTAATTTTTTCAGTGCAGAATAAATATTCCTGTTTAACTAAAACCTTTTCTACTATTAAGAAAATAATAATTTCTTATTTACACAAAAGTGTATGGAATAAAAGTTTCAGTAAACTTACTGCATTTTATAACAATTTTCTCTGGAAAAGAGAATAGTCGTAAGATTACAGTTATTTCAGAATTAATTGAAATTGTTAACAGTTTCACTTAGCCCCTGCCTTAAACGTTCGAATGATTTTGGATCTTCGACTTTTTGCTTACATTTCTCAAACCACCAACCAGAAAATAATGCATAATATTTTGAACTTTGTATCGCATCTGCTTTTCTGCTCCCTACATCTAGATTATGAAATTATCGCAGCATTTATCGGATGTGAACGACCTCGTTGCAAAGTCTTCTCAAATTCCCCGTACTTGTTGCGCGTTACACTCCCCGCCGCGAGAATCAAGCGACGAATCCGACTCCGCGTTGTTCAACAAAAGAACACACTTACGATCGCCCGGATGCGCGAGCTTAATCATCGGTGCGCGCAAGCTGCTCTGTCGGCGGCGGATTTTCGATAATTGCGAAACTCGTTGGAGCGTCCGCGTCGGCGTTAATTTATTAATCGCATCGACGGGCCGCGGCCAATCGCTGTTCTCCGCCCGCGATACATATGAATACAAGTTGCGGTTTCATCTGCCCTGATATTAAACGAAATTACCAGGCCGAGTGGGAGCGAAGGGGGAGCATGCACCACCCCAAAATGAGATTCGAATTCCATTTCGCTGTTTCGACCGATCGGTAATCGAATTTTTTCCGCGCACAATCCGCCGCTCGGAGTTTTAATGAAATTACTCGTAGCATTTTATTATCGGGAAACTGGCGCGGCATATAAAGGCGGGGCAGGGTGCAACGTTAAATAAGGATCGCTTAAATATTTCTACACCACTGCTGGCCACCTTGAATATTGATCTTTCCATAAAATCCACTTGCATACCTTTGAATTTATTGGCCCGTGCTCTTTATGGAGAAACGATATGCTTGGACGCTATTATCGTGGCAGGATGGCTGCAAAATCTATCGGCACCGAGAAAGCTCCCATAAATCTGGCGCTACCTTGGCCCATCCAATTTTAAAACTAATATTCCGCGCATATGCCCATCTTAAAAGTAACATTAATCACACCAGAACTGGAAATCCCTGGGGAAATCGGTTGGACAGGGAAAGGATTAAAACCTACCCCCATATCTTGCCATCCGTCGCAGTAGTATCGGTCGATTTACCTTCGCCAGTCGTATCGTTGCCAGCTCGTGTTTCACGTGTCGTTAGCCGTGCCCCGGTTTCGACGGGACGCGCGACGCTTGTTCCATTAGGGACGGCCGTCCGGGTTCCGTGAGCAACGGCTAATCGAGCCGGCCAGGGGACATTGTCACGAGGCACGGGGGTGGGTGAGCGCAAAGATCGAGAAAGATGTCTGGCCAATTGGAGTGCGTGTAATGTAAAACGGTGGTGCACGGTCGGGGCGAGGTTTGAACGAGATGCTTGAAAAATGCTCGCGATACGAGCGTCTTCTCTCGAGCTCCATTCCCGAGTCTATCGGCGAGAGCCGCCCCCGCCCCTTTCATTTATTTTCCTTTTGGTACAGTGCGTCTGTTATCCTCGAGAGTGGTAGCTGGAGAACGCACTCTCACGCACACACAGGCTTCCTCCATCCCGTTTCGATGAAAGCAGACGAAAAATGCGATTCGTTAAATGTTCATCCCGGATCTCTACGCGGTTTTGCCCTCCCAAACTCTTCTCCCCTCTGCGCCCCCATCGTGCACGCTTAATTTTACCGCGGTATTTTTCGAGGCTTATCGCATTAATTGCATCACTGCACCGCGAGAGGGGATTAAATTTCGCTTAATGAACAATACGGCGAATCGGCGCACGCGAGACTCGCGAATAAATGAAACGGATTATTCCTGGCGGTAACGGGAAAAATCGGTTGCATGGGAGTGGTTAGGGGGCGACTTTGGAATTGACCGTTGAGTTAATGATGCGCGGATGGAGTGGGTGAAAGCGACGGGTAAATGTTTCGTTTACATTTGCAGAAGAACTGGATTTACAGAGATTCCGGTGGTTTTTGCGGTTGACGGGACATTTTGTTGGTCTTTAGTGACGATAGTTTGTGTAAAGAGTTTTTAATCGTAAAGGGCACTCTTCATTTTCCGATTATGTCGGTGTATTTAACTTTAGAACAGTGATTCCCAACCTGTGGGCCGCCAAGTGTTTTCTGTTTTTTAATTTTTTTTTTTATAATATTATTAAGTTATAATTATATTCTGAAATACCTACAGATTTTTAACGTGTTTTCCTTGCCTTATTAAATGTACCTTACCTTACATGGGGAGGGTCGCAGGTTATTTGAATATTATAAAAGGGGATCGCGACTCAAAACAGGTTGGGCAACACTGGAAAATTTTTTGATCCAGAAAAGACTAGAAAATTCTAATCTTCTCTACAAACGTATAAAATTGTTATTTTTTTACTGTAAAGGAAACCCGTATGTTGTAGATATTGTCTCTAAAGATACCAAAAGAGAAATATAATAGAATGTTTCAAAAATAAATATTCAAATTTCAATTTGGGAGCCAGCCTCGACCTCAGAGTGTCTGGTACGCTCTAAAAGTATCATAGTATTTTTCTAAGATTAATTGATGAAGCATTTCAAGATAATTTATATCCACAACATGCATCTAAATTAGAAAAATCAATAAGTAAAAATATAAACTATCGAAAGTAAAATTTGCCACGAGTTCACTGAGCGGGCGCAGCCCACCACTTCCCGCATTTTCGACTTCACTGAGCAATTTCCGTCCCATCACGAATTCCGCTGACAAACGCCTTCGCCCGTCGTCGATCCCGTTCACGGTTCAAGATCCGTCCAAGGAATTAAAGGGAAAAGGGGACGGAGCGCCCTCGAGGATGGGGCCAATCCACCCTAGCCCAGTTTTAAAACCAAATACTCGCGTCCCGTGAAAAGGATGATTTATTTGGACTCGTCTACAAATATTTGCCAGAGAAGGGCTGGACGAGGGGTGGGCCTCCTAGAGGCGGGCGCGGCAGCCTCGGAGGAAGAAGTCGAAGGCGAAGCGCGGCTTATTACAATTAATAGCCAGCGGTGGCTCGCGATCAAAAAGCTGGCAGTCACGGCCCGTGAATGGATCGTAATTCAGACACGGGGAGCGTTTCTTCTGAATAGAGCTTAATTCCTGGTCTCAGGACGCGTGACACCCTGTCATCTTGCCACGATGTGACACAGGGCGGGGCGGGGCGAGATAGACAAAGGGTGAATGCAGGGGGGTGGGCCGTTAAGGGGGTTGATTTTGATGGATTACCCGCGCTACCTCGTGGAATTTCGTCGAATATCTCTAGCCACCTTTTCCCATGAGACCTGATCGCTGGGGGTTGCCTAGGCTGTCATCCTGGACAGTGAAATGCACTCAAGGCTTTCGATTCTCCTTTTTCTTGCTGCTGCTCGAAAGTACTCGAACGCATCGGTTTAATAATTAATCCGCGACACGATTAGTCTTTCAACCCCCTGAAGCAACAGTCGCTTGTGTCGAATACAGCTCGGGTGCAGAGTGAGCTTATGTCTACGTCAGAGTTACAGCGCGTTGGAGGAAGTCCGTTGGGTTTAACTCGAAATGGACTTGGAATAAAGAAGAGTCGAAATTGGGTAGCCACGGAACCGCAATGGTGCTGTTTTTCTCGCTACTCCGTGCTCGCTTATGTATCTTCGTTCTGCAAACACGTTGAAAACAGTTACAAAGCAGTTTTTCCGGGGCCGTGTAATTTCAGTTCTCCTCTTTGTCGAATTAATTGCTGGAAACTGGCAAACACCGGCGAGGTCAAAAGCGGGAGAATGATAATTATATTCCCATCGTAATAATCTGGAAAGCGAGCGGGCCGGTAGTTAACGGCCGAGTGAATTTAACGTTTGTCCACATCAAACGTAGGGCGGGGAATTGCCTGTAACGAGGAATCGAACGAGGAATTGTGGTGATAATCGAAAGTGAAAAAGTACGTGTACCGTCGGTTCAGTCTTCTATTATAATTTTCGCGGGGCTGTGAATCGAGCCGTTAAACGAGCCAGATTGCAGCTCGCAGCGGGGCCATAGACACCCTGCTTACTTTGTGCCGGCTAGCAAGGCGAAAATTACGTATCGGTAAATTCCACCTCGTATAAACTAAATAATCCCTCGGGAAATGCAATTACCAGCTTTCGAACTAGTAACTTACGAATTCATCGATTAATTAACACGAAGCTCCGTTATATTCAGCTGAAAATCGAGCTCGAATAATACAATATCTATGCTTCTAACAGAATTCCTTTAAGAGGAGTAATTTTCACCACAAAATTAGATTTTGAAATAAATTCCTCCCGCATCTACCTCTTACAGATATTGTCCTCAAACAAAGTGCCTTGGATAGCTTTAATTGCCTGCTTCAAGATACAGCTTCCCTGAGAATAATTAAAATCTAGTTCCTTGTAAAAATTACCCCATTCCACAGTAACCCTTTCTCCACGTCCACGATACAAACCATATCCGTCGTAAATTACACCGACCTCCAACATTTTTAATCCAAAAAAACGGTGGCGCCGCAAGAACTGGAGCAAGCCAGTAAGAAGCGAAGATTGAGGATCCCATCGCCTTAGTAGACCACGGCGGATCCACCAGCAGCTCCAAAGAAACGGGTAGCTGAGCTGAGAACAATTTCTGTAATCGACGGCCCCGCGAGCCGTCCTCTCTCAAGTCCCGAAGTTACTTCAATCCAGTGTCGCTTTCATGCGATAGTTGCACGTAGCCGGGGGCGCTATCTCGCCGGAGCAATGGCTCGAATTAGGGCGATCGTAAATTCCGCCAGCTCTCGCGCTCTCCTTGCTGATTAAAAAACTTCCCTGTCGCTCTCGATCCTTGGAGTCCCACGTGCAGGCCGGCCGACGAACTTCTAAGCGCGTCGCGATGCACAAACCCGGGGGTGTATATCGGAGCCATCGCGTAGATTAGAGCGTCACATGCTCCGTGTTTACCATATCCATGTATATTTATGCCCGTTAGGAGGCGGAACACGTGTTCGGAGTGGCGACGGCTGCCATGTCGCGACGCTAACGAGCCGCGTTTGTGCCGACGCAAATTTTTCTCCCCGGGGGATGGCGAAGTTTGAAAATCGTCACTTCCGCATCCTCTCGGTGGATCGACCTGCTGTAATATACGTGGCGCATTCAACTCGTCGATCGAGTTGTGAGTTGATCGTTGGCGTTTGGTTAGTAGGAAGGATTCTGGGAGTGGAGGAGCGAGGGTGTTGGGGGAAGTTGACGGAGGGGGTTTTGGGAGCGTTTGGGATTGGATATTATTATTACTATTACGTCTTTATTAATCATTGGTTGAATGATGTAATACATATATATCGATGAGTGATAGTAATAATTAGTGTAAAAGGCGAGGATTGATTACTACTGGTGGATTTCTTATAGGTTCGTAGGATTATTTTTATTTTTAGGAATGTCCAACTAAGTAGGGTTGCCAACTTTTTTCAATGTGATAAAAAATATAGTACATCTTCAAAAAATATAGTACTTTTCAGAGGAAAGTGGTAAAAAATAAAACTACATTAAAATAAATGTAATATTTTATGTGCATTTTGCAATATTAATTAATTGATTGTCTTTAACAAATATGTTAAATGTTTGATTGCACTCATTTTTTATGAAAGATAGACTGGCTCTGTTTCTCTCTTCCCGCCACTTCATAGTCATTACAGAAAACCTTCTCTCTGTTAAAGTTTAATTTCGCAAATTAAAGTTTTGATGTTGTCATGAAATAAAGAAATAAGTAAAAATTATAGAATTTGATCAATGTATCGGTAATATAGTATTTTTGCGTACTATATATTTTTCTAACAGTATATAGTACACTAGACAAAAATATAGTACGATACTATATATTATAGTACGATTGGCAACCCTAGGTGTCAAACATACATAGTTATCGGTTCTGAGGAATAATTTTATGGTTAAGAAAATATTATGATGATTATGACATTTTCTGATTTGGGAGCATGAAGGGAGCATCAAGCAGTATGACACTAGACTCTAGAGATATAAAATATAGTTTCGAACCGGGCTAGTTTGAGAATCGCAACAGGTTGCACCGTCAACGGATTCGGATTTTTTTCCATGCGCCAGGTGCAAACCAGAAACTCGTCCAGCTTTCAACCACTTTCTTTATCAACCACTTTCGATACATTATTTCCCACATTTTTTCTAGCATTCACACGCTTCGGAGCAAATGCCAAAGAATTGAAGCAATCGCAGTGGCATCATCAGAAACATCCTGCGCAACTACTCCTAACATTTACTCCACCCCACCTGTCACGCAACAAGTATTCCACCCTTCAACTTTCACTACCTATCAAACCACACATAAATTCCCCCCGAAATCTGCAAACCCCTAAAACAGAAACCGATTAGAGTCTCCCGCCTCTTCCACGTCGTTAGCGATGGAAATCGTTTCGAGCACGATGTTGCAATCGCCGACGAGGCCGCGAGTATCGTTCCCTTGAACGCACGCGAGGGGGGTCCCCTGCATAGGATTTTCGAGTGGGCGATACTCGTCGAAGGGGGGCGGACAAATAATTGAATTTAGATTGAAGGGTTGTTTCCGTGACGGCGTCTCTCGAGTCGTCTCGCTTTCTCAATTAATTTGTGAGGCTTCTGCCTCGTGCCCCTCCTCCCTCCTCCTCCTCTGGCTGATCACGGTGCCCCCATCCCTCCTTTCAGCTCATCCCTTGTAAGTCTTCGGCGCTTGGAAAAACACTGTCGGATAATTCCGCGCTGTTTTGCTCGCCGCTTTGTGCCTTTGTGTCCCACGCGGCGCCCTCGATTAAACGTGGCTGGAGCCACGGCTGCATTATTACGCCGTGATTGCAGCGGGACAAATGAAATCATCGGGACGCCGGCCGCCGCCGAAACATTTTCCGTGGCATTAAATATTTCGCGATAAAATTGCGCCCGTCGACTGGCATTGTTCCATTCAATTATCCCTCGTTCGGGGCAGCGCTCCTCTCGCTCGTTAATTCTCCTTGTGTCGGGATGCTGCTGGCTTGATGCCTTGGGACCATGAGCGGGAGGTGTTCTGTGAGGAAAAGTGTATTCGGAGGATGGTGGAAGTTTCCATTCAAGGTTTTCGGTTTAAATATCTGCTTGGTTCTGTTCTGCAAGTACTATACTATTGTAAATATAGCACTTCAGGGGGGTGAAGATTCTTTCCCTTGGCCGTTATTTCTCGTCAAGCTTTTGAATTTTAGGTATGTGACACTGTGAGTTTCGGTATACACCCCTGTATCGATATTTATGGTGTTAAATATCGATATTTTGCATCGATATTTAGAGGTCCGATATTTGTATGTATCGATACGTAACAGGTAACGAATTTCGATACTTAAATGATTATGCAATTTCAAGATTTAAATTACAAATTGTTTATAAATAAAAAGTGAAAGTATATGTAAATTTTTCGTTTTCGTTATTTTTAAAAAAATGGCCTTACACCACTTTCAAAATAAACGGTTCATACTGTAAAATAAAACTACTCATATAATAAAACAATCTAATTTTAATTAAACAGTAAATTAATTAAATCTTGAACTTTTTTTTTAGATATTTTTACGAGTATCGCTCATCCTAAAAGTACATTTTGACGTGACAATAAATGTTGCGACACCAAATTTCACGATATCGTAACCATGTCGTAACATTTGATTCACGCTGTGATACAATGTCACGACTTTACTGTCACGTGCAAACGGACCTGTATATACTCTGAATTCAGTTTCTAATTTTAGGGAAAGGAATCAACATCTCTCCTTGACTCACGATGCTCTTCCTGCAGCTTCCACGCAAATTCTAGTTCAGACACTTCTGCTCCTCCAGCGATCTAAAATTAAGCTTAGCTAATGACAGAGCTCCAATTTTGTCAAAGAGCAACGTTCCATGCTCTCTAGTACTCTTGATCTTCAACGTTCTCTACCTTTCCACCGCAACGAACTCTGGACGCCTCAGACTTCCTCATCGCCAGTCTCGCCAGCTCCTCCACCCGCGAAATAACGACGAAAGAAGCCACTAACGCGGCAGATGACGGGGCGCGATAGATGCGTCCCGTTTAAATATTCATGTTGCGTAATTCTGAACGAGCCTGCTTCGCATCGCGACGTGATACAACGAGCGGCCTGCACCGTCCGCCGGTTTTCGCAATTTCCCTCGGCTGTGCCGCTGGAAACCGTGAAAACCGCAACCCAGGTAGCTGGTTCTCGTTTTTTAAACTATGCCTGCCCGCCAGGTAACGCTGCCGCGGTATTTACGAAACGCGGAATGAATAATTAATGGATAGCTGCCGCGCATGGAAGCGAGCAGGAAGCTTCGGAATAAAGTGTTTTTCTCGCGCTGCATTTGGCGGCTCGCAGTCATGTGGGAAACGGAGAACACGAAGGAACACGCCGGCTAGAAACGCGTATAAATATGGTTACTCAAAGACGCAAGGAATTGAACTGGGGATTGATCTTCTAAATACCGACATTTATCTCTCAATAAGGGTTTTATATTAAGTTACATAGATAAAGATTAGTTGATGTTTTATCAGATGATTTATAAATCTACTGAAAAGTTTCATACTACGATATTAATTTTATTCGTTAAAAGTTCTGATTTTTCTGTTATTTCCGGGAATTAAATATTTCTCATTTAACTTCTACCTAATGAAAGCATTTTCCAATCAAAAGCAATTTCTCATAAATTACGCCAATTTCCACAATCCGCACCATGATTCACTGAGAACCTAAATTCGCTTCAGATAGCCTCCTAATAGGATTATAAAGACTGTAGAATAAGATATGATTAAATCCCTTCTATCAATAGATCATCGATTCCGTTGAGGAACTGTATGCTTCTTCTTTCAAAGTTTGCCGATAGACAACAGGTACTTCCGCGTGGATAAAGAAAGTTCAGTGGAAGTTTACAAAGCTGGTGCAGGTAACAGGACTTGAAGCGTTAACTTCGTGTCCCGTCCGGTGCACAAGAATTTTAGTTGGTCCTTTTTCTTTCTGGCGAGCGATGTATTAAATTACGCGCACTCTGGGGAAGCAGCTTCTCATCTCGCGGTGGATATGAATAACAAATTACCCGGACCGGGAATACGTTATCGAAAATCGATAGGTTCGTTCCTTTTAATGGACGAAAGTGACGTTATGGGATATCGACGTTGGAGGGGTAGTCGGGGCGCGCGGGAAGACGTGCCAGTTTTACATATTTCCGCGTAATAAAAATGTCGTCGACCCAGTTTCTGGGTGTGGAGGCCAGGTGGACGATATGCTCCGGAAGCTGAGGAACATGCGAACGGGGGAAGTTTAGTAATAGGGCTACTTAAAGATAAATTCATGAAGGATAAGCTTCTGCGATTGATTTTCTTTGAAATTTAAGGGTGGAATGATTGTAGAAAAATTTGGATTAATATTCAGCGTGCCTCCATAATGGTAACTTCCAGAATATTCTACATCTCAAAATGAACGACTTCCATTCTGCACTAATGGACACTTCTTTCAATTGAAGTTTGCTAGAGTGACCTGTCCAGTGAATGAACACCCTCCAGTGAATGAACGTTTCTCATATAATACGAAAAATTAACGCCCATCCCGCTCACTTCACGTTCAAACTTACACCAAAATTTAGAGTGGACACCCACAGACGTCTCGCAAAAGCGTTTTTCTTTTTACTTATAACTTATACGGCATTAATTCCGTTTATTCAACAGTTGTTCTCACGGCCGTTTATTCACTGGCAATCGTGGACATTTCTTACTACACCAATGAATGAACAACTTACCCGGTACTTTTTTCTCTCGACACTTTCGCCGCCAGTGTGAAGGTCAGGTTAACCCACGCCAGAAACAAAATTTCAACCATGCATAATTATTATCTTATAAGACTAGTAAAGTATCAAATCAATAATATTATTGCAATGGAAAATGAAAAATTATTTACACAAAAAATCGTTTAAATACATTGGAAACCTAACCTCTGTTATTATCCCGTTCATTCACTGGGGTACACCTGTTCATTCATTAGAAATTTATGTTTATTCACTGGTCATTGGCCAATTTTTTATTTAATCCTCTGCCAGAGTTTTAATGAAAGTTATGGCTATTAAACATTGCTAGAATGGTGTTCCAGGATGTTTGACTTTAGTAATAAAACAGCTCGTTTATAGCAATAACATTCAAGGGATTAAATAACGACTTTTGAATATTAATTTTAACAGACATGCAGCTCAAGTGTTCATTCACTGGACAGGTCACCCTAGCAATTAACTAAAATTTCACTAGTTTCATCTTTCACGATACCGTCCTGCAAAACTACTGAGCCTACAAAGCGTTGGTACTTTCCCCACGTTGTAGTGCGAAGTGTAAAGTGCTCGCAGCGTGCAGGCGTAGGAAGTTACTCAAGCTCGTAACAACCCCCTTGTTCGTGCTTTCTAGGACGTGTGCATACTGCAAGCACCCTACACAAATCAGTGTGACTTTCACTGGGTGTCGTACACTCCTCTTAGCAAGGCTTGCCATACGCGTGCTCCACTTACGTTCCAAAAAACTGCACACCAAAAAGCTCTTGAAATCGAGATCGTTCTCAACTTAATCCCCTGCTTCTGCTGCTCTCAGAAATTTGATATAAAAACTCTATCACGAAGATTGAGGAATCGAAAAGAATTATTCAAGCGTTCCACTGGGGAAGCTGACGCAAAGTTCAACGCAGAGGGCGCCACTAGCGCATGTACCTTTGCATACCGTTGATTTAAAAATTAAAAAAATGACAACAAAAGGAGAAAATTACAAAATATTTTAAAATGTTTGAAAATTGTTTGTTCTAAAGTTGACTCCTAATGTCTTTTTTTTGTTTATCAGGTTTCAATTATAGATACATGAACTTATTATAGAAATAGAAATTAAAAAGTACAAATAATTTAAATACACCTAAAGCACCGATGACAAGTGGCACAAGCAAAAAGTTGCAGTCAGCTTCTCCGTTTACCTATAGTATTCCAATAGAGAACTAATTCCTGTGATGTGGGAAGGTAGTACCTAGCTCACGTGCAATTCGCAGCTGCAGTTTCACCGCAGAAAACAGCGGCAGAAATCGACTTCTGCCATGGTCCAGTATTTCCTCGCAGGATTAATGACGCTCGCCTTAATGGATCGCGGTATTGTTCCTTGTCGCGTGTGCCGGCCGCGAGAGAGTGGCTGGACGCGTTTCGCAGGTGGTCACAGGGGGGAAGCGAACCTGCTCCATATCAGGGAGAGGGCCTCTTTGGGCAAGAAGTGGAAAGTAAATGGCAGAGTCCGCCAGCTGCGCGCGGAGATCGCACAATTGGCCCCACGGTGTTCCATAACATGACACTAACCGCTTGGATTTAACGCGGGACAAAGCGTTTGTAACTCGAGCACCAGGAAATCTCGCAATTCCATGATTGCCCCTCCCCCGGCGCTCTGCCCTCAATCTCGCCACTCCGCGCGCTGATGCCGAGACGAGGAAGAAAGGGAGTCTTTCCCGCGCGAGACGCCGCTTCTCTCTCCAGGATTTTTCGAGCAGGCGCTGGGAAAAATCCAAGTCTTTCACCCTCCTTCACGCTATTCTCGTTTTACACTGTAGACCGAGCGGCCCCGCAAGGTTGTAACACTCTTCACGCGCCTCGAATTTCGCCCTTCGATTCTGAGATTAGAATATTACTACCGACTATATCGAGATTATCGAGCCTCCCTATTCGCTCCATCGAGTTCCTCGCAACGCTGCAAATTCAGCTGCCACGAGTGCTCGGGGTTAGCCCACGCTACGTGACCCGTGAGGACCACGAAGAGCACCCTGCGAGTCTTTCAATTCCCGCTTGCTCGCCCAATCAGCACTCCTTCGTCTCCCTCCGCAAAACATCTTGCCGGGGCAGAGATTTCTCCTCGTTGAGCGGTCGCGCCTCGTTAAGGGACTTCCTGCGGGCGCTCCTTTACCCAGGACGAAACAAACGGAGTTACCGTGGCCGCGCTTAGATGGAACAGGACGACGGCGGGAGCTCTAAAGAGGTGAAAAGGAATTTCCGCGGCGGTCCGGGAGACGGTCGGGAAAAGTTTCCCCGGGCGGGTCTTTCTCCCTCTCGCCCGCGCGCGTTTATCGGGGAAAGTGGCGGCGGGGATCCTCGCGTCGGGGCGCTTGCGGGAAGAAATGAAATTTTTCTTTGACCCGCGAGGGCGACAGGACACGTCTTTTCTTCTCGCCTTCCGTTACGACGAATGAACGTCCCCGCGCACGCGAGCTTCCGTTTCTTTCGACCGTGGCCCGCGACGAAGAGGAAAGTCGTCCCGCCATAATTGGCAGAATTACCAGCGACGTTCCCTCTTGTCCTCGCGCTGCTGATTCTCATCTAATTACACCGCGATTCTCCCGCCGAACTTCTTCCCGTGTCACTGTTGGGACCACACCTGAAAAGCCTGCCCCTGGCGCGCTTTGTGACCGGCATAGAAAATTCCCCTTGGCGAAAAGCCTCTGTGATGATGAGGCTCGACGGAACCCCTCCCCTCTGCCGCCCTCTCTGGCCCGTTTTATCAGTCTTCCTGGAGCTTTATAAAGAGAGGACAGAGGAGATAGCGTCGTGCTCGCGGAGTGTTTGCACCCGGCCAGAGTCAATGTTTGCTCGTCTTGGTTGAACGTCCACCTGCCAGAATTAGCAAGTCGAATCAAGGAACCGTTACTCCTGGGCCCCCGATACACCTGATTCCAGTTGATTCGAAGGGGGGGGGGGGGGGTGAAGCTCCTCCCGCCGATGGCCCTTTGAGGACCGCTCCACGGGACACAGTTATTAGGATTGTGTGCTCGTCTAGACGATTTTCGGCGTAGCTTGTAAAGATCGATCGCGATGATTGATTTTTAATGTTTTATGAGAGCACTGGCGGGCGAACCGTAAATCTTTCCGCGATCTTTAATTACGTTCTCGCCGGGGCTGTTTCTCACTGTCCAACGCGTGTTGCCGCGCGCGAGCTTAATTGCCTGTAGTCTGGCGAATGTGTGATTGACGGTGGTTTTATACAGAGCTTTTAGGGATTTTCTCGGGGATTTTAAGTTCTCTTTATCGCGCGCCTGCGGATATTCGTGGAAGTGATTTTTAAAGTGAGATATTCACTCGTCGATGCGGCACTCCAGTAACGAGGTGTTGCAGTTTGCAAAAGTCGTGGAAGTCTATTGGAGTGAGGACGAAGCTACTAACTGCCTTCGCAGTTTCTTTTTATATTGGAGGAAGTCGCATTATTGTAAGAAGGTAACGTTCGTTTAGCTAATTTGCTGAGTCTCCATTTCGGAACTTATTTTGTTCTGTTCAAGGCGAAGGAAAGATTTGTTTTAATGGATTGCACTCGTGTTTCCAGCTAAGTAGCATTATATAGTAAAGAGAGTACATCAGTTTGCTTTTAAATAATGTTTATTTAAATTGATATAGAGTTGGGGCGGAAATATCACAGTTCAGAATAACAAATTTCAGGAGCTATTATTCGTTCCAGCAATAGTAAGATTTATGCATCGTTTTCTTACGGAGAAGCTCCGCTCCCTAGTTTCTTGGTGCGCGAGTAAATTAACAAACGGCGGTGTTGTTTGGAAAACTACTGCGCTTATGAAAACGAAGTACACCCATAGTATGCCAGATTCAGCAGCCTCGAGCATTACTTTGCTAACTTACATGGCACGGGCAGTTACGTCAGTTCCGCTTAAAGTGGCTCGAGCAAATCGAATTTCCACGAGGTTTAGTTTAGCAGAGTTTATAGGTTCCAAGATTTCTCTCTTTCCATAAATAGAAGCTGGGAAACAGGACGCTCTAAATATTACCCAAAACGTATCAAGAAAACTCCAAGTGGCATCAAATGAATATGTATAATATAGAAAAACCCACGATGTCAGGAAAATCACACAGGACTACTTAGGTATATATTTATGGTTCCTAGGGTAGATGTCCCTATTAGTGCCATTTTATTTATTTTACTTAATAAAAACATAACGTACAAAGAATAGTGTACAATAATAATAATAAGAAGAAGAAGAACAGTCCCAATTTATTAATTAATTTTTTTGAACACATCTTTATACGTCACGTTTGGACGTTTCAGGTGAAATTCACAAGGAAACGTTCCCAATCCAAAAATTCTGATTTTAATGAAACTTTGTGTGAATGTAGAGCAATTTTTTCTGGGGAAATTTATTTTGAAGGGGTGAATTTCTGTTGTGACAGAGCGTCGCTTTTTGAAGGTCGTAAATCTCCACGATTCGCTGACACTTCTCTTGCACTGTGACGTCGTGCAAGAGCCGAAAATTTGAACTGATGTTCAAGGATGAGGATCAATGTGATGGGGGTGGTTGGGTAAGACACCGCACATAATTTAGCACAAAACAGTTATTCTATATTCTTAAACAGAAACTCAACGATAAAAAGATCACCGGAGATGTTCACACATCTTCCAAATGAACAAGTGATGACTTTTGATTGTAACAAAAAACTGGCCTGCACTATCGCCACGATAACTTTAGACAGGATCATCCGAAATAAAAAAACCAAAGATATTCCTTAATTACACATGTGTGGTTATCGTGCTACCCTCAAGTAGTGTTAAGAAACAACTGGACGATAATTGGCAAATATTTCAACGTAAGGGTCCCCGAAACATGGGATTTTCACACAAAAATGTTTTGTAAAAAAAAATTGTGTGAATGAAAATTGGCAGTAGAGGGTAGCGCGGAAGGCAGTGTAATTACGAGTAGAATCCCGTTTGAATTTTTAGATTCGGTCAAGAAATTTTGTATTGTGGCGAGAGTGCATATCACACGCAGGGCTGAGCAAAAATGAAATAAAAAAAATTGTTTTATTCTCTACATTTGTCGCAGAATAACGAGCAACAAATTTTAGACCCATACATTGTATACTTTTTTCTAGGAAAAATCATAAAAGTCACCAATGTTTTCGCGCGATTTGACCGGGGTTGACGGGGGTAGTTGTGAGGCGTGAGAAAAGGTAGTTTCACGATTTTGAAGCTACGTTGCAAATTATTTACAGTGACATCGGTACTTAATTTATGGGTTCAAGATGTGCGTTGGCGAAAGTACAGAAAGGTCGATGCGAGGCTACCCGGGTAGAACCCTTAACCCCTGGGAACCTCGGTTCCGGTTGAGGCGATAATTCTAACCTCGGGAATGACTGGCTGAAAAAGAGTCCAAAGCTTGAATTGACGAAATACAGACCGCGTATATCTGCTAACCTAAACGCGACGATACGCAGACGACACTCACGTGTCCTCGAATGTGAAACCTTACACTTTCTCTTCTCAACAAAGCCCTTAAAGTTATTACGTTTTTTTTAAATATAACTTTGTAACAATGCGAGATGGAACAAAACTCTAAATATAAGAATTGTTCAGTTTTTTATGCCCTATCACGCTACCAAAAGAAAAACAAAGCAGAAAGTAGATTACTCCCTGTATTCTCCAATATGTTCTACAATTTATCATAGATAGGGAAAACTCGGACAAAACCGGGTATCTGGGTAAAACCGGGACGTGCCATTATATCTTAAACTGCCTCAAAATTTCCCGCGTCGTTACAGTGACATATTGTAGCGATGTACATTATTTCATACACAAGTGATGATCGTGTTACAAGCGTGCTTACTAACGTTATATAGTCTTTTGTGCTTTTGAAGGCTCTGATCTAATTTCCGATCATTAAGAAACTTCAAACACTTTTGACAGTGTTGAAGTAGTTGAAGAAGTGTTTTTGGTGTGAATTATGTTAATTGTTGCATATTAAAGTGTAAATAATTAAAAGGTTTGTTTTTATTTCGCCATGGTATTGTTGATAATTCGTAATATTTACAAAATTCTATGCTGGGGTAAAACCGGGTACCCGGTTTTGGACAAAATATGTATAACAAAGAAACGAAAAACAGGAATTTATCAAAATTAAAACTAAATCTTAATAAAGGACTACAACTAAAGAGAAAAAAAAACACAAAATCCCGAAGGATAATAATAACAGTAGTGATGAAAACGGTGAAGACATTTGCATTTATGTCCAAGAATCATATAGTTCATTGAAATTGAATGAATGTTGGCCGCGGTTTACAGCTTGTTCTAACTGGTTGGTGGACTGAAGAATTGGATGAGTTTCGTTGTTATAGGTGTTAGGGCCAGTATCCAGTATGGTACCCGGTTTTACCCATGCCATGGGGTAAAACCGTAAAAACGGATCATATTTTAAATCGTTATTTTTTTGTATTTGTTCTTCTATTAAAAAAACTTGGATATATACTATTATTTAATAAAGAGTTTATTCTAATAAATCCTAATTGCAATTTCTTTTTTACATTAATAATGTCAAAGTTATGAGCTTTTATCCTTAACGTCCCGATTTTGTCCCGGTCTTCCGTATTTTATCTCGCATATCTCCAACAATCCCCCATAAATTATCCAGCAAGAGAGAAACGCACCTTCGAATACGGAAGTACAAAATGTGATCATCCACGCTTCGCGATCCATATCATCATCCAAAAACACACTTTGAGCGGATTTTAACCCGCCCCATAAAGCCCCCCTCCTGGAAGCCCTGAAAAAGTGGCGGAATAAACGCCGGGAGGAAAATTCAGGCGTAAAGTCCCCGCGATCCTCGCCATTTTTCACAGAACAATAGACGACAGGTTCTCAGATTCTCCCTTTCACCTGCTTTGTAAACCGCCTCCCCCATCTTTTCATGTTTTTCGTCCGTGACAACGGTGCGCCGTTATAAAAGGCCGCGTTATCAGTAGCTGGTAGCTGGCTGGCCTTATCAGCCGCGACTGGAACAAGGAGAAAATACGGTCCCAGTGTTCTCAGAAGTTGGCGCGACAAAAGGGGGATCCCACGTGAACGCGACTCCCGTGCTTCGTCAAACGTTGAGGCTTCTGCCGCGCTGTGTGCTCTCGCTGTGGTCCCCAGGTAACCGTAAAAACATTTTCCTACGCGCGTTCCGTTGTTCAAACATTTGCTCGCGGATCTTCCTGCAAGAAGAGAAGGCCTCCGCTGTTCTTTAGCCAAGGAAATCCGCTGGAAGATCCTTGGGGGGGCCGGCTCGAGGCCGAGTTCCGTGGAATCCAATCCAGGATATCGCGTTCCACCCCCGCGGTTTATCGCGTATATTATCGGAACGTAAGCCAATAAGTCCCGTGCTCGACCCTGGCGGGAAGGAAACGGGAGAGTTTGAACGTTAATTACGGCCCAATAATCCTGGTTTTCCGGGCAGGATGGAGGAGGGAGGATCCACGGGGAACTCCAGCCTGTATCCTTGACGACGCGCGAATTACGAATTAGAGGCAGCCTGGCCATAGGAAAGTGGCCCATCTCGCTGTAGCGGGTGGGGGAGGTTCTTCGAAGCGCCTCCGTGGAAAGAAGGCATCTGACGCGGAAAGGAAGCAACGAGAGACGGGCTAGGGTTGCCTCGAAGGTGGCGGAATCAAATCAGATGTCCGACGGGGGAAAAATTACGGGCAATTTTCACTTCGTTAGAGGGCCAAGGGCGGTGCTGTTGGCAGCGGTGTTGGCTGTTTGCCCCCCGCTTGCTCCTCTGCATCGAATCCCCTGGGATCTGACGGCATCCTCCCCCTGCTGCGCTCTCAGCCCCTCCCTCCCCTCTGCTATCCGCCAGGCCTGCTCTATCTCTCTTTCGAATTATATCCTTTGAATCTACAATTATGGGGCGCCGCAGGCATGCGGGACACGTTTTCGCGAAAGTTTGCGCGCCGAATACTAAAGCCACGTGGCAAACAGGATCAATACCGTTGTCGCGATGGAAGAAGAGGCCCACGAACGATATTCCTGGCGTGTCCTTTGGTTGGCCGCTCCGCCGTTTCGCTTTCCTTCCTTCCTACGTTTCTTGGAGTCCTCCCCCTGTGCTTTCGCCGTTCGATGCTCCTCGACTGGGGGCTGCGAGACGACACCCCGCGTCGTAAAGGGACACACGGAGGGATCGCCTAGCTACACTTACCAGCCGGCGGAATCGAAAAGTCCTCTCGCTTTTTTGACCCCGCTGTCCTACCCGAATCCTTTGACGTCGCTGGCCCCCTTTCCATTAGGCTCCTCCTGAACCTTCGGGGAATTTGGACAGCCCCGTGGAATTCCAGAGGGAAAGTTCGGATGGGATATTGACGAACTGATGCGTAATTGCGTTAATTTTGAAATGGGAGATGCGGCTGGGTGGTTTTTTACGTTCGCAGCGAGGGGGAGTGGATTTTGTCGATGGAGGGGCACCACGTGCCTGCAGGGTGTTTAAGGAAGAGATATGGAGTTCTGGTATTTGATTCTGTTCCCTGGAGCTGGATGATTGTTCCAATGGCTTTGTTGTTTCTTCGTGTTTGCGAGTGATGCGTGGAATCAGGTTTCTTTGTAATTGTGTTTTATGTGGAGTGCCCCGAAGAGGGGTGACTCATCGTCCAACGTGGAGTAGAAAGTATGGCGTGAAGGGTATTTACCAGTCGAATTTTTATTGTTTCTTATAACAATCGTAAAAGCATTTGTGGAACCTACTCTAATTCTTCATTTATTTTCTGTTGCAGGTAAGGAACTTCTACAATCTACATCCTGTTTTCCGGTTTGAGGGATTCTAACAAGGAAAGAATCCCGAACCCGGAGATTCAAAACATTTTGAGACTTTGTGAATATGTAGGGGATTTCCTCCTGATTACAACGCAATTTTTGTTTGCCGTCCAAATTCACTCTAAGGGGGTGAAATTGACCCCTTAAGTTCCGGCTATTTTCCGATTTTGTGTTATAACTCGCGATCTGTAAGAACTGTAAATGATAGTCCTAATTAAAAGAAGTAACTTTTGACTTGAAACTTTTTTTCTATCTCTTACAGATTGCTAGTTACAAAATAAAATCGGAAAATAGCCGAGTTTTCGGGGGTTGATTTCATACTCTTAGAGTGAATTTGGGCAGCAAAGAAAAATTGCGTTGTAATCAGGAGGAAATCCCCTACATATTCACAAACTTTCAGATTTCTTTGAATTTACGGGTTCAGGATCTTCCCTTGTAAGCCAAAGTCTTCCATATCCCACGATTCACCCAACGAGTAAGTGAATTCAGCAACTATTCTACCAATTCCTATTTCAGAATTTAAAATAAAGATCCCACATACCAATTTTAAAAATTAAAGCGTCCCTTCCATTTCTTTGGGCCCATCTTCTTGAATCCAAAGACTTAATAAGCTTCCCACGAATTCTTCACTCCTCTTCAAATCAGCTGCCCCTAGGAAAGCCACAAACGTCAAAAAAAGAAGAGCCTCATGAAAGGGAAATCGCGCGGATGAGTTGCACGTATCGCTTACGTGGCATTACTGAACCAGTTTCCATTGAACCGGTCGCAGGGCGCAAGCAGGCACTACTTGCTTTCGTTTCCATCGTATTCAGCCACCTATGTCATAGACCGACAAGTGCCTCCTGCACCAGGGCCCTCGAACCCTCCCCCGCATTTCCAATTCACGCTCGAAACGCGAATATCGCCGTAATACGTCTACTTCCGCGCGCATAACAGCCCCGCTCTTACGCAAACGCCATTCTCGCCGGCCCATTGTGACGGCTCCCAGCATCGCGATATTCACTCGGCACGGTGAAAGCCCCCTGTGCCGCGTTGTCCCGCGATACACTGTGCGTGACACTGAATTCCGCATCGCGAGGTAATGACCTCCGACTGAAGCTTAGGCCATTGATGCGCGGGAATCCGTGGAAAGCAGGCTTGTTCCGCGACGCCTCCCCTCGAAGCCACACCAGTGCACCCCGACCTTTTTATCGCTTCTTTCCTTTCGTCTATCGCGACAATCGTCGACCTGAACGAGGCTTTCTCTCCCCGTCTGCAATCGACTATAGAAAAAGAGCCTGGATCGTGATAAAGAGTCCCCCTACTTCTCGAAGAACTGGCTTTTTCTTCTTTTTTTTTTTCTGGATGAAGGAGCATGCTCGTTGAAAAGTACCGAGGTTATTTTTAAAGAGCTATTTGTGGGGATGATGCAAGAATAGAGGGACCATAACCTTGAATTTTTACTCTCGGAGGCTGGGAATGGGATCTGGGATTCTTTCATTGTAATGCAGAGAGGTTTTACAATCTATTTGCGTTGCGGAATGACGCTGGTGGTTTCGTACATCGTGCAGCGGGCGAGTTTAGATAGTGAGGTGGGCTATAGTTCTTTTCTAGGTAAATGCTGGAAACTCGTACAGAGAATTTTTGTACGATTTAGTAGGGTCTGCTCCAACTGTGAGAGTATTTGTTTCATACGATGCAGCGATGCATCTTCGAGATGCGACTGCACATGCACTGTCGCTCGTAAATATTAGGACACCCACTGTGTGTGGAATAATTGTGAAAAATGTTGGAAATTTATTGAAGAACTCTATTCTGAAGAAATTCTACTGTATTTAGTAAAAGGTAGCGCAAAAGTCATCATCCGATTTTTTAATGTTAGTCTATAACTTTGGTTTTAATTGAACCAACGTGGCCGTTTTTTGGTGGTACAATTTATTGAGACTTATAAATTTTATGACATCAAATTTCTAAAGATAATATCCAACAAATGACCGCCATTCGAATTGATGCGAATTTGGGCTCTATTTATTGCATTTTCATGTTGAATATTGTCCTTTAATTGTCGTAAAACCTGTTATTCACGTAAATCAATGTCTTCAAATGGCCCCAGAAGAAAGAAGTCTGGGGCGGTTAAATCGGGGAACCTGGCTGGCCATAACAAATCACCAAAACGGGGAGATTAATTTGCTCAGAAAAGTGTCGACACAATTTTTTCGCATTCTTGAAGGATATATTCATTCATCTTTATGGACAATTGCGTGAGTCTCTCCTATTGAAATATCAAAACATCACTGACATATACCTACCTGAAAATAAAAAAATTAGGAGCTATTAACATCGGATAACTTTTGCGCCACCTGTTATTATAAATTAAAAGCAGTGAAGAGTAGAGTGACCGTACCTAATATCGCCTATGAAAAGTTAAATCGCTGTCAATTAAATTATAATTGATATTTTTGCATGCAATTCGTTTCAAAGTAAAGAGAAATTATTCATCTTTCATGTAGCATAAGTTATAATCGTTGAAAGCTACAAATTTTTTATTAGGAATTACAAAACGAGAGACATGCAAAAATCCGGTGCTGAAAAAAGTGTACCTAATATCGCCTACTCATGGATATATGAGTTTTTAAAATCATTTTCACATGTGCTTTAATTATTTCTTGTTCTATAAATGTTTTTTTTATCAATATTTGATTTTATTTTTATTACAAAAATATAGAAATATGATTTTTAAAATGAGACGTGCTCCGCACATTTCGTGACCCCACATGTAACAAACATTAGGGTAAACCAACCAGTGAATGACCGAATTGTTGAATATATGCACCATTGAGATTAATACTTAAATATATTTATGTATAACAACAAAACAACTGTGAAATTGCATTTAAATTTATTTTTCTTGAAATTTCTATAAAGATAATTACTTATTCTTATCGTAATTAAAAAAAAAAACGATTATAAAATGCAAAACGTGTAGAATTCCTGTAAATGACCGCATACTTTTAATAAGAATTATACTTATTAATGTTTACTTAATACGCGTAACTAAAAATATGGGATATTAAAAGTGCAACTACACTCCATTTATAAACATATAATATTTTTAAATTTATAATTTACATTTCTTTGCCTAACGGTCATTCACTGGTATGCGGTCAATGACTGGTCGAGTTACCCTACATCGAAACAATTGTTCTCCGGTAGGCGATATTAAGAACACATACAGCAAAAAGAAAAACACTACTTTCATTCCGAAAAATATTTGAATCGATTTCATTCCTTAATTACACCATTAATTAGGTATTTCTAGTAGATATTCTTGCATTCACAGAATTATTAGACTTACCTTCTCCGAACGTGATGTAAAATTGTGGCAGTCCAATAAATTTTGACACTATTAAGATTCTCTAAAATACTTCCCCTTCTGTAATTGTTGATCACATGACACTGCAATTACAGTATGTCTTCCTAAATACGTTTAGGAACTAATTCAGTGCATAACCGATAAATTTTAGTGCTTACTTTGCGAGATATAGCGAGTGGTGATATTAAGTACGGTAACCTATTCAATCTGTATTAAATATGACATTTTCTATCACTACAGCAGGCGTCCCAACACTTACGAACGGCGCTGTCCTTTTCTAACACTAGCTGCATATTTTCTTCCACATGAATCCCCGTGATCCCTCTGCATACGCAATCCAAATTCGCCAAGCCGCATAATTCTCGAGACGTACCTATCAATATTCCTGGAGAAGCATCTCTGAAGTTCACCGGCCCTTGAGCGCCGCGCGCGCAAAGTACAAAAGCCGCGGCGCGTAAACAGAGCCGCGTGAGAGTGAAATAAATTCGATACCTACCTCTGGAAAATAGAAAATAAATCGACGCGGACGATGGTAGTAGCCGGTGCTCCCTCGAAGCTGTTTACATAAAAACCACGACACCGTGAGCGATGGTTCACCGGCTCGCATGTAAGCGCGCTTCCGCTAAATCGACTTCCGATCGCTGCTAGCTGCACAACAAACGTAGCGGCCCGCGACATCTGCTGCGCCGTGTCCCGGGGAAAAAAGGAAGGATCGCCGTGGAAAAATACCTCTCGGGGACGAATCCGTTCGCCCCGCGCGACGCTCTTTTCCCGGCGCTTTAAATCGATCCCCAGCGGCATCGACAGGTCAAACCGCACGGAATCCAGCCAAGTTTCCGCGACAGAGAGCGGCGAGGGGCAGGGGGGGAAAAAAAGGAAGAATGGGATCCTTCGTCGAACACATCGGTCGACACTCGATATCGGCGCGTATCCCTGGGGTCGACCTACTTCCTCGATCGCCGGGGCAAGACAGAGGAGCGAAACGTTAGGAGAAGGAATAGGACCCGCGGCGTGCGAGGAGCACGGAGGCGCTGACGTGACAGGAAAACGTCCAAGGAAGAGCCGAATAAGGGGGGCGGGCCTAGCGAGAATAGAAACGCGGGGAGGATTAAGAGGGAGAAAGAAAAGGACCACGGGGGTTGGAGAGGGTGGTCGCACGGAACGGAGCAAGGTTTCGAATTTCTCGATAAATTCCCCCTTCCCGCCGCGGCTCTTCCCACGTGAAACAATGGCGGAGTGGCGTGGAAAGACGTCTCGAATTTCGCTGAATCAAAGGTGATGCGTCGAGAGGGTGCGGAGGGGGGGGGGGTGGGGCCTGTCTATGGCCATGGCCAGGGGTGAAATCGATTTTGTCTAGGGTCTTGCGTACCGGCCGCTATTATCCCTCGCGGTTTTCTATAGTGTCATTGTTGTCGGAGCGGAAAGAGAGCAAGACCGGAGGACACGGTGGTCGCGCGTGGGAGAGAGCCAGTGGGATGCAAGGGGCTTCGGAGGAACGTGGACGATGGAGGAAGAGGAGGAGAATCCGGAGGCTGGAGGGAGAGGATTCTGGCGACAGTCTGAGTGGCGTAGACACAAAGCCGCTATATTACGTTTCCACTTGTACTTTTTTCTAGTGTCTCCTCGGGGGCCTAGCGCCACTGGCCGTGTTGCACGCGTTCCCCGCGGCTCGTGTTTCCGCGGTGAAAGGCCCTTTCCATTCACCCTTTCTTCCGCTCGCCGGCAGGACAACTGTTGCCAGGCTCCGACGTTGCTGATTTTCCATTCCGCTTCGAGTGAGGGGGTGGGGACGGGGGGTGGGGGAGAGATCTTCGCGAGTCGAGATCGCGTGACCAGTTGTTCGTGACGGAAGTTCCTGGTGGTGATGGGGATGGTTAGATTTAGGGTCGTGTAGTTGTAAGTTGAGTTGGGATTTATTGCAGGCTCGCTTGTTGACCGTAGCGACGCTGGTGTATTTTATTGAGCCTCTTCTCCGCCTTGGTTCTTTTCTCTTTCGAAGTGCTTCCACTTGGCCAGGTCCTTCTGGTGATAGATGTATTGAATGGCACGATTCGGTGTCAACCACGCGGTGTTAGGCAGTAGTGGTGCCTTTGGTATAAGCTGCACGTAGCTGAGATTGTCAATGTTTTGCCAAGAAAATTCAAGAATTTTAACTGCGCGTGACGTTTTTCGAACGCAGGCTTCTTTTCTTAACGAACTTGTTCGATGCTCCTTAATTACACGTGCGTTGCTTCGGGCAAGGTGGAGGATACCACGTTGCGAGGGACGATGGGAGATTGAAAATTAAAAGTTTTATTAAACGGTGGAGGACGAGGACGAATATAATGAACAAAGTTCGGCAACTTCTGGGGAAATGAATAACTGTCGCTGCGAAGGGGAATCGAAAATTGGTGGTCAGACTTCATTGTCTTGCGGAGCATGAAACTCTTTAGACGCGTAGAGAGACATATAACTTTCGCTGTTCGAAATTCATGGTGTCTAGGTGTCGCAGTCTCGAATCCAGCATGATAAATGCACCGAAATTCTATGGAAATTTGAGATTTTAGGACAACTTAAAAGGTTAAAGAAAAAACTGCACATTTAACCCTTTCAACTCAATTCGGTTTTTACTACAAGATCGATATAACTTGACGCCTACGACTCGGTCCAGAATTCTTCTCCACATGTTCGCACCATTAGCTCCTCATAAAGAAAAGAACTCTGTACACGAGGAAGCGCCTCCTACAAAAACGAGCCCCTCGCGCAGTAGAAACAGCAGAAAAAAGCATGACCACCAGCGGAGCAACGCTGGCGGAGTGAGTGGTGTCCTTGTTTGCGACAGAACTCCTGACTTCCGATCCCAGTGGATTCTCCACAGTCTTTTTTTTCGCGCGCTGCACATTCAGCCGGGGCAGAAGCCGCGGGGAAGCAAAACAAACGCCAGCAACTGTGGTACACGAGAGAAGGGAGCTGGAGGAACGCGAGAATTGATGAAAGAATAATTACAGAACGCATAAAAGTAACAGTATGCCGATTCAGATAGGGTCATTTCACGCGGAATCGGACACTTTTTGGATTAACATTTCGGATTTTGCTGAAACTTGGATATGTTGTAGTCTTTAGTGGTATTTTGAAATTTGGTGATTTTACAGCTAGTTGAAATATAGAGTTGACCTTTTTTTCCCAATAAATTATAAATTTTGAATTAGCAAACTGCTGAAAATTAACTTCTGCGTGCTTACAGTGGAGGCATAAGAATACCTAATAAAATTTATTGTGGATGCAATACTTAGAAAAGGCTTGGTTTGGAAGGCGGTGTTTGCAAAATGCTCAGGTGGTCTATTCTGTTAAAACACGACACTGTCCAAAATTTCATCGTACATTAATTGCAGCAAGATATTACAGTCGACCTACCTTAAACGTTGGCAGCGGTGCTTTGAAATGCAAAGGGATCATGTTGAATTCTGTTAATTTACTTCCGCAAAGTGTGTTTTAATACTTGAATAAATTCTCGCTAAGTTCTCGCTAGAGATTCTCACTAAAATGGGTGGGGAGACTTTATGACCTGTCAATCTCGTTATTTTTTAAACATACTGTGTATAAATCAACGTCCATCAAAAACTGCCTTTGTGAAGCAACTCGCAATAAACGCTCCATCGTTTTCTGACCAGGGAAGATCTCCAACCCGGAAATTCAAAAAATCATAAAACTCTAGAAATATGTAGAGGATATATGGGTATTTATCACGCAATTTTTTTTTCGCTCAAATCCACTCTAAGGGCGTGAAATTGACCCCTGAAAATCCGGTTATTTTCTGATATTATGTTATAACTCGTGAACTAGTAAGAGATAGAAAAAAAGTTGTCAGACAAAAGTTACTTCTTTTAATTAGAACTATCATTTGGTAACTTACAGCTCGCGAGTTATCACACAAAAGCAGAGAATAGCCACATTGTTAGGGATCAATTTCACCACCTTAGAGTGAATTTGGGCAGCAAAAAAAAAATACATATCTATATATCATCTACATATCCCCAAAGTTTAATACTTTTTTTGAATTTCCGAGTTGGGAATCTTCCCGTATGAGTCATCAGAAGGGGAGCACAGTCTCTTAGTAGCACAAAATCCCCCGCTAGACTTGCCCACTGAAAATTACCGTCACTTCGCAACGTGTTCCCAGCGAAGCCAGAGTTCAGCTAGCCTGAAAGGCAGTTTGCGCGCTGCCGCCAGTTACCAGAGTGTACAACATCGCCCTATAACGCTGTCTTGTTCCAGTTGCTGGTAAGACCGTTTCGAGTCTGTAATTACCGTCCAGTTCCCGGAACGGTTCCACCGGTCCGGCCAGCTCCATGTAAACCAGGCTTAATTGTGTCTTGTCCGTCTGGCCGGGCTGATGGTCCGATCAATCGCATGGTTCCGTGGCCGTTGGAGGTGCGTGTCTTCCAATGGACGCTGATCCTCCCGACTCGCGTCCACGCTGTCCGAACCGAAGGGAGAACGGGGGACGAGCGCGCGGCTGGGATTTCACGGGGGGCAGGGTGGCCTTGGAAATTCAATTGAAAAACTTGGTTAGGCCGGAAACTGTGTGTGGCAAAGGATTAAAGGAGCGGCTGCTCGCAAATTGGATTAGCGTCTCGCGTCCCATACTGGACCGTGGATACAGTTCGGTTTAAATGAAAGTGCCCTTGGCCGTCGTTTACACCGATCCACCCTCGGTATCTTTCTGGCTCGTGTTCGTCTGTCCTGCACGAAGGTGGAGCTAATTTTTTAATTAAAGCCCTCCCACTTTCACGGTGACGAGCTCTGCTGCCCCCTTCCAGACACTTTGATCTTCTGGATCGGCTCGCGTCTTTGGTAGTGAGGCGACTTCGGGTGGTGATCGATGCTTGGTGTTCTTTGCTCGGGAGGGTTTCAGGGGGGAGTTGTTTGCGAAGGGATTTTGCTTTTCGGGGAGCTGATTGAAGGTCTGTTGATGGATGGGGAGAATTGTTCTTGAGAGATTTTGCTGGATTGGTGATCGCCTTTGGCTGGTAAAATGAATTCCTGTTTCTGTGTAGCGGAAGTTCATTTTAAGGGGTACTCTAGTGTGACAGCCCGTTTTTCAACACCATCTTTCGGAATTTATTTAACAAAAACTATAAGTTTGTACTGGCTGGCGCTTTGCCTGCATATTAATGTGTGCTTGAAGTAATACTCAGAAGTTTTCTGAGCTTTTTTGTCGCATATATACATAGATATAGTCGGTGGTGCAAGTTTCTTTAAAAAATAATCATTTTCGACGGGCGATGATGTGGGGACTATTATAGACATCAAAAATTAAAAAACTGAGGTTTATTTTATTTATTATGCTTGTATTACGGTTGCTCTTTATTAACAATAAACATTTGCAGAATGACAAGATTTTGAAAAAAATGTTCGATTTTTGCTAGAGCTGTTTTCGTTTTGTAAAATTACTTTTTTACAAGATAGAAATTCTCCCGTGGTTCCAACCATAGCGACAAAAAGTTCACCAAAATTCTGAGTGTTACTTCCAACATATCTTAATAAGCAGGCAAAACGCCAAACAGTATAAACTCATAGTTTTTGTTAAATAAATTCGCGAAGATGGCGTTGAAAACCGGGCAGTTACACAGAGTACCCTCTTAAGTTTCCATTTGGATTTTTCCAAGCGGAATTGAAGACCGTCAGATGTAAAATAAATTCTGATACTCGTGGGATTAAACCGCGCAGTAGCTCTGACTCAGTCCCACTTGCACCGTGGCGCAATTATACACGTTAAAATCGCCAGGAAGCACCGTATATCGCCTATGAAACACTGTAACGAGCTAAATTAAATGGTCGTGGAATTAGCATTCAAGATCCAATTTCATTATCCTCCCAGCGTATTTACCGACCACTTCGGTTCTTCCTAAAATATGCACGAGGGTCGTCGATTAAATTATTGACTTCCATCCGACAGTTACACCACCCCCGCCCATATTTGCTGGTTGCATAGACGCTCCAATTAAATACCGATCCGTAACTGTCAATTACTCGATCTTTATCATTATTCTCGAGCACCCAAGAACAGAATCTACGCGCAGTTACTCGATCGTTATCTCAGCTTTGCTCGGCGGTACGATTGCAGCGGAGCTTCTAATTAAACAGCAAGTGGCCATGAAATATATAAGCGAGCCGAGATCGAATCTCGACGCACATATGTATGTCATTCGCCGGGTAGAAATCAACCCGGCGAAAGGGGGTAGTTTTACGAATGGCGAACAGATGGGTGTGTCCCTTGATCAGAGAAATCGCGTATAGAGTTTCCTTTGAAATCAGACGTCCCTTGAATCCGAGGCATGGCTTACTTCGCTCTAAGTGCACGTTCCGCTCAGCGGGCATGCAATTAAGAAGTCGAACAGGAAATTAAGGGTCGCTGGTTGGTCAGAGTTCAATTCGATCCGCCGTGTCTCCCTCCCTCTCTCTCCTTCTCTCTCTCTCTCTCTTTCTTTCAATGAAGTTTCCCAGATTGAAATCGAAGGGGTCTATTCTCAGCCGTCTTTCAAACCAGAGACCACTCTCCTTGACTTGGTAGACCACGGGTGTTTAATCTTCTGCAAAGCCCACGGAGTCGCGTAAAGGATCGGTGTTTACGCGAACGATAGCTGCGCGGCTCAAACAAAGTATCGTTTTATGTTGCTACGACGAACCGTGCTCGTATTACCTTCGTGGAAAATCACGTTGCTCCCCTCCGGAGCGATGGAACGGTTCCTTTTGTGAAGTGCTTGAAATACGTGGCTCTTTCGAGGCGTTCTCTGTGCTTAGGCTTTGGTATTGATCCTGCGAAAATCGTAGCAAATCGAGAAAATACAATTCTACCTTCTCCCTCCCTTGCAATTCCAGCATTATTCTGTACTCTACGGTATTACTCCATAAGTATACGTTTTAGTACCATTCGCTGTTACCTTCCATTACATTTCAATGAGACCCAGCTATTTCCCGCAATCCACGCTATTTTATCATCCGCCTATCGAAGGCGCAACCCCCAGAAAACTTAGGCTATCAGTTCCTCGGACTTCGCAGCATCTTTCATGAACCCTCGACGAGCAAGGCCGTCCGATAAATGGCATCTAGTGGAAAGGTTGCCTGTCGAAGCTCGATAGCCGTGCCCGTTTATGCACTGGACTCGGCTGAAATTAACCGGTCAGAGTTTACCTTGCGCCGCAGAATCCGTCGAAGCTTGCCAGAGCGGTGGAGGACCCTCGTTAACCCTGACTCCTCGCCTCCTCGAGGTAACCGTCCTTAATTACCGCTAACTTGCGCCCTGTTTCCGCCAAAGGAGAGAGCGCGCGTCCCTACACGGGCAACTTCTGTCACTGACGGGGGAAACCGTCGCGCGTCCCTGCCACGCGCAACAGTGCCGCCGGGACTTTTCCACTGAAACAACGGGTTCCCTCCCTCTGTCTACCTTTCTATCTTCCCCTCCCTGTCCAGGATGAATATGATCGGATTTGTCTCGATAGCTGCAGGAATGAATCACGATTACCGCGCGGAATGGGAACGATGCGCGCAGAAGTGCACCGCTGCAGAGACGATTTATTAATCCCGACGTGGCGCGGCCCGAGAGAACACGCCTCGAATTCAGGCGATTTCAAGTAACAGTGGATTTTCCGCGGTGTGTCACGCCTGTGTCACGTTTTATTGCAACACGGGACACCGTGAACCGTGGATCCGAAGCAATTTTTTCGTTTTATTTCGGGAATGGAATACACGGGGCAGGCGGGTGGAAATTTTTGTTCGGAGGGGAAATTTGATATTGGAATTTTTTTGTATAGCTTTGTCGGTGTTGATCGTTGGCTGTGAACGGAAATGGCCTCTGCATGAGGTTAATAGAATTTTCTTCGGAGTTTGACGAAGAGATTCTTCATTGACACTTTGAGTGGCACTAGGTTTTAAGAAATTGCTATTTGGAGAATACTCTCGATGATTTTGAGAATACGTCAACGTGAAAACTCGGCGATGGCAATCAAAGAAATTAAGAGGTGTTAGAACACTTGAATTTCACGCTTATCCAAAAGTTTACCAAAAGAAGAGTCGGACTTATTATAATTCCAATTGTTAAACAAGAGATGACAGCACCTTGACGGTTTCAGGAAATCAAAAAAAAAAAAAACACCGTCATGCCATAAGTCTTATGGCATAAGGAATACCTTTCAAAATAAGAAGGTTGCTGAACTTTTGATTTTCAGTTACCGGGGAAGTCTGAGTTTTTTCCGTCACAGATAAACATTGACATCTTAGAAAAAATTTTCTTCAAAGTTCTTTAAAAGGGCACTTCAACTGAGCGCATAGATTTGTTGTAAAAAATTCGTGAAAAAAACGCAAGTTTTGAGTCGCTCAAGGTGGTTTGATCCCCCTCAAGCAGATGATGATAATCGTTGAGTGGAAAAGTATGATAGAGTGGGAACACGAGCTGTGTATTCAGAAGCGCGAACGAAGTTGTAAAATTAAATAACGGAAGCAGTGGTATTACGGAAGCGTTACGATTTCTCGTGGAGGTGGCTGTGGGTAGATAACGTTATTACGCTGCGAGATATAGATGCAGCCCGCCTTCGCAGAGATAAAAGGAGTAACTGCATTATATAGCCCCATAACTCGCGATTAAAGTTGTTGATTACTTAGGCAAACCGAGTATGCAAAATTAACAAGTCCATTCTGGTTTAGCCCCGTTGGATACTGTGCTCCACATTTTCCTTATTGCTAGTCGCGGCCACAGAATATACGAGCAAAAGGGACCAGCGATAATTAAAGGATTTTATGTTTTAAGATACGAAACTAGCTGGGGTTCCGAGAGTTTTAGATTTCGCTGTTGTCGTTGTTTTTTCCAATATTTTGGGATTTGTTTTTTAAATCCATTCGGGTGTATATCCTGCGGAGCGTTTTTTTCACATCGATTTGTGCCAGAGAATAGTGTAGAATATTTTGTGCGTATTTGCATTTAAATTGAACGTGAAATATTTCAGCTTTTTCGAAGCTCTCGTGTAATGTCAACAATACAACCTCTTCATTATTTTCCAGTAATTAATTTCTTGATTAAAACCGTAACAGTTGTTAGGTTCTGGTTTCGAATGAAAATTTGGATGAAGTTATTTCCAGGACATTTGAAAGGAATCCGAGTGTATTTTATGTTATTAAAAATGAATTTTAATCGAGACAGTTTTCATTAGAGCCTTTTACCATCGAATTCAGAGTTTCCATTTCACGTTGGCTTGGGAAGAAAAATACTCCAGTACTGCGCCCTCCAAGTTTTTATTAAATTTGCACAAACCTCTCATATCCTGTTTCGAATGAAATGAAAACTCGGAGATAAGTAAAATTTATTTCTCAGACATCATAGATAACATTTAATACAAAAACTTGTTAATTAATAAATCGATGAAGTAGAAATAAAATCCCGTATGAAAAGCATACCTAACTCAGCTCGACAACAAGAGAAAATCCCTGAAAGCTTGTTAAAATGGCTCACAGATTACCATCGCAGACAACCCTCCATTTTTCGCGCATTTATTTTACCACCACCCTTTAAAGCATGAAAACACCAGGAAAATCCCTTTTCAATACTCTGAAGGTCCACGGCAAAGAGAAACAGGAAATAAAACATTATTGTCGCGTAACGAAGGAAGCAGAGGCCGCGCGTTTCGCAATCAAAACTTTTTTTCCCCGCTCGCTTTGGAGACCGTATAAATAAATCCCGCCCGCTTCTCCAACGGGCAACTTTTTAAAAGGCGGCGCCAGCGCGGGAAGCAGTAAAAGCGCCTTCCCCCGCGCCGGGCGGGGAGGGAAAAAATAAAATCCCGGGGCAAATTCGACGGAATAAATACAGGCGAAGCGTGAAGCTGCTGTTGCTGCTGGCCTTGGGAAGGTGAGGGTGATATTTTAGTCCGCGGCCTGCAGGGTCGCCCGAGGGAAGAGGAGCTTTAATCGAACGAGATGAACAAGGTTACAACCTGTAGATTCATAAAATACCCCTTAAAGCTGTAGGGGTGAGCCGTACCCCGAGCACGTCCGCGCGCTATCGCGATTTTTTAAACGTTCCTCGCGCGGCCACGGGGGGAATAAATAAAGAAACTGGCGGTAGGACGGCGCGGAAGGCGTCGACGCGAACAGGGAAAACCGCGTAACTTCGTTGCGGAAAGTCGCTGCCGAGCTGCTGTGGAATCTCAAGAAGATTAAAGGTAGCTTTTCGCTCTCTCGACGGGGAAAATTTTGATTTAATCTGCGCTGCTGAAAGTCGCTAAGTTCATTTAGCAGCTAACTACTGGGTGGCATCTGATAGATGCAGTATAACCGCTGCTTATAATCATCATCTTTGAGTTATTAACGCGTTCTCATGCCGCGTGGGTTATTGGTGGCATGCGATTTTTATTGCAAGTGAAATATTCTTTTAAAGGAAAATGGTATTTCTCGATTTAATGTCGAGTTGATTACAGAACAAAAGCTAGAAAGAATGAAGAATACGACACAATAAATTGAGGACCTTGCAGCAGGAGGGGTGCAACTCCATCTTTACCAACTTCGAGTAAATTAGAAAAAATTGTTGCTTTGACTTATCATTCAAAAGAGAACAGTAATTGAAAAATATATTTTTTGACACAATAAGTACCTAACACTTAATGAGTTGATAAGTTTTAATCTCTATTTTTGGCGAAAAAATATTCTACAATAAAAATATTAATATTTCTATTTTTATTTATTCGCAATGAATAATCATTTGTTATCGGATTTGCACGAAACGTGCACCAAATGATGTAGAATTTTTTTTATTACACGTCACAACTCGGAAACTGTCAAAAATGGAGCTGCACCCCTCGTGCAGCAAGTCATCAATTATTTTTTTAATACCAATATTGAATTGCTATAATTTCCTGCTCCTCTCGTCACTTTTTATGGTCCCAACAAAAATTTGTTTTCCCACCGTGCCACGGAACGTGTTAACGAGTGCAGGTGAATGGCCATTAGAGTCGCAGGTAAGCTTGTTTCGTATCCCCCGTATTGCAAATTACATCCGCCCTATCAATATTCAAGCAGCAACTCTGTAAAGCCGCCGATATGTACCGATACCGTTGCGATTACATGTAGAAGTAGATTTTTCGCGAATCAGGTACCTAACAGGATTTTCTACGCGTTCGACGTTGCGTGTTCCTATCGATGTTTGACCTCCCGCTCGTTCGTATAAATACATTAAAAATCGTTGCCAGCGTCGATGGTTTACGCCCCATTAATTATTCCTGTTTTAATTACGTAGCCGATCGTGTGCTGGTAACGTGAACGCGCTTGAATAAAAGAGGCACGATTTCCACGGGCAGAGACGTTTCCCTCGAAGCGTACAGCGGCTAGTGGTGGTTCCGCAGTCAGACGGGCCCGATACTAGTTTGCGCTCTACAGAGGTACAGTCCACATTTGCGTTTTTTTTCAACCCCCTCCTGCCTACCCCATTTTTTCGCGAGACTTCGTGGCCGTGGTATTTACGCTCGCGTTTAACGTGTGTGCGGCGAAATTCTCTTGGCCCCGGGAATTTTACATTAATTCGTCCGGGCGTACTTTATGGTGTAATTAGAATCGTGTTTGAGCGCAGTTAATATTGTATCAGTGGGAGGAAGTACCGAGCGGTTGGAATGCGATTTCATAAAGAGCGGGGGAAAAATTCAGCGAAACATGCAGCCACTTTAATAGAAAATTAACATTTCCTTCGTTTTTCACGCAGCGCTCGCCCGTTAGTGGTTAATTTGAATACGTTGATGAAAACGCGCAGGATATTTTGCAGGCTTTATTCGTTACAGTATTTCCCGGTGTACTGGAAGCGGAGCACAAATTTGCGAGGGATTAAATTGCATAAAGTTAAGCAAAGTTGAGGTATAGGTTACACGGATGTGATCCGAAATGTTTGCAAATGGATTTCCTTGAACTTTACAACAATTCCACCTTTAACAAGATTCTAGTATCTATCATCAATCCCAGTAGCGCACTCGGGATTTAATCTTGGGGGAGCCGAGATGAACTTGTGTGGTTATAAAAATTTATTTAAGGGGTCAGTCCACTGTGACGGTTTGAAAAATGAAGCTATTTTTAAAGATTCTTTTCTTCGTAGATACAACATATGATGCAATAAATCTTTTTTGTATTTATTAAGCTACTCTTATATTAAACAAAAAAAAAATAAAAGAATTCTTTTAATTTGTTTTAAATCTTTAAACGCGATTATCTCAAAACAACATTTTTTCAGTGCGATATATATTTTTAAAAAAACTGTTAAAAATATCAAATAGATTTTTTTATACTGTCAATAAGTGTATTAATAAGTAGACAAAAGATTATTTATGTTGGACATTCCGTTTACTAAAAAATAAATCCCAAAGAATGACAATTTTTCACGACTTCACAGCGGACTGACCCCTTAAAGAATAAAATATCCAGTTTTCTTTTCATTTTACAAAGTGTTTGAATTACGTCAGTCGTGTTTAGATTAATCTCCCGTTTCCTTTTTCTTTGTGCCCCTTGCATCCCCGCCCCACCCCCTCTGGGTGCACCACTGATTATCCCTCAAATTCCACAGTCGCTAAATCGAAAAACAGAGAAAACCACGTACCATGAATCCCACAATCAACGCAACCCCCAGGCCCGTTTCCGTCTCATTCTGTCCGAGCGAAGGAGAAATTCATAGATCGCCGCGTAACAGCGTCCACCCCCGAACGTCGTGACGCACTCGTGTCTCCTCGCGCGACGCCGCCAGGGGGAGAAAACGGCAGGAGAGGAAAAGCTCGGCGGGTGAATCCCCATCGTCGTCCTTCGCTGCGTAGGCGAGCCCCGGTCGTTCTGTCACGACTACGGCGATAAAAGCGAGATGGGAAAGAGGGGGCCAAGTAGCCCCTGCGAAGTCGTATATTCGCCCGAACGCCCCCGCAATTATACTGTTTATGTAAGGGCGTGGTTTGCAGCGGGCCGATTCGACGGCGCGCCACGTTCCTCGCGCCCGGGAGGAATGTACACACGGCCCGCGACAACGGCGACGGTGTACATAAATAAAGCGCTGGCTTTATATTGCTTTGAAGATTGGCAGATCCGGCCTAATGGTCAGCGAGGACGCAATCGGCTCGAACGGGGGACGCGCACCGCGTCCCTTTGTGCGCGGCCGAAGGGAATCCGCAGTTTCGGCCGTGGCAGGATGCGCCCGTAACGATGATTGACCGATTGTTATTATATCGCTGCGACAGCTGTGAAGAGGCACGGGGAGATGAGCGGGCGAAACGATGGTAGGTAATGGGGGAAGGCGCGGGGGTGTAGGGAAGGGGATGTCAGAGGAGAATTGAGGAACCTTAGGAGGCGGAGGGGATGCGCCAGGTGAAGATGAAGTCTAGGGAAAAGTTTGGGGAGGAAAGTTCGGCGGGAAGGTAGAGGGGCCTGAAGGAACGGGGGAAGTAGTGATGAATCTTGGGAGTTAGGAGCTTCGGGGATAGGGGAGATGTGTCGGGCGAAGGTGGAATAAAGGAGGAAGAACTGGAGCTTGAAGGGAGGAACGAAGCAAAGGTGTGGGCTTGTAAAGAGTCGAAGCAGCTAGTGGAAAGGATTGGGGGAAGTAATGAAACCGGGGATGTGTCTATGGATGTGGGAGTTTTCGAGACAACTGAAGAGGCACGTGTTGGAATGTTGGAAAGTCGGAGGTGAACTCGAATTGAAACCCTCTGATTTCGAGAAAAGTATCCCTTTCTCTTAGCCGCATCTCCCTCAAGTACCACTGTTACCGAAACGAGGGCAACAATTATTAGGAGGAGCAAGAGAAGCCCGGAGGAACACAGAGGCAAGCGAAATATGAAGGTGGCCGGAAACAGAAGTCTGGAGCTGTGGAAGACACGACGAGGTTAAGTAGCAAGCTGCCTCTCCGAGTGGAACGGCGACGAAGCTTGGACGAGGATCCAGGAGACGAATGAAGTGACAAAGGCCAGCAGAGAGCTCGGGGAACGAGCGGATCCAAAGCAAAGACGCGCGAATGCAGAGGCACTGGGAGTCACAGGAACGAAGATAACAGCACTGTATTTGAACGGAGGAATGAATGGAAATGAAGGGAAAATTCGAAGCGTCAAGAGGTTAAGCAACACGAGAGAAATTTTGAAAGCTGAGTCAAAGTCACTGCCGGCTTTACAAGCGACAGAATGCTACATAGAACTGCAGCCACGAATAAGGCGAGGATGCGGGGGAATCGCTCGATCGTTTATAATCGATGCGTCAGCGCGGGGCGATTATTGAAACGGAGCAATTCTGGAGTTACCGGAATGGTCCTGGTTGCCGACGCATACGACAGTTTTCTGGGCGGTTTGCCGTGTCTCTACGCTCTTTAACTACCCTGTTTATCAGCGTAGTTGTCTACCGGAGTGCTCCGGCGCCGCTCTTTTTCCATTTGTTCGGCAAACTTCCGTCGATCGCGATAGGAGGTCGGGCTTCTTTCGCAAACGTAGCGGAAACTTTTGTTCGGTTTGCTCGCCACCGGTGTGCACACTCCGAAAGTTTAATTTCGCGGAAGCTGCGGGACTAGCTTCGCCGGAGCGTTAATGCTTCCTCGAATCGGATAACGGGAGAAACCGTAATATCTTCGCGCGGTTGAAGCTCCTGGCAGAATATGCCGGCACCTAAAAGAAGATTCCTCAAATACAACTCGTATGTACACAAAGAATTACTTTCACGAATAAATCTACTAAAACCAATGAACTAAGAGGACAATTGTCACAGAAAATAATATGTAGGCGTTTAGGTGAGAAATAGGGAGATAGGTGGCGCTACATTATTTGAGTTCAGAGTACAATCACTTTGAGAAGAAGAAGAAGAGTCGGCTGTGGTAGCTTAGTGGTTAAAGCAGTCGCCTGGTAAGCGAAAAGATCCCTGGTTCGATTCCCGGTCCAAGCACTCGATCGGCGGACTCTTTTTCTTTAACAAAAAAATTCAGTGACCCTCCTCTGTTTCACCAAAAAGTCAGTATCTACATCAACGACCACGAAACTTTGCTCCATTACATCTCTGTTCATCTGTTCAACTCGAAGTTCACGACGAAGAAAACAGAAGATCCTTCTCACACAGCCTGGTCCCACGATCAATACCTACACCTGGCTTTATAAAATTGGATTTTCGTCAGAATTGAATTCCCCCGTCCAACCGCGAGCTAATGTGACCTCATCCGGCTCCACCACCTTGCGCGCTGGCGGGCGTAAGGTGTTCCCTATGGAACGTATGGCAAAAGCCAGCGTGTCCTTGCGGGCTCTGCAGAATGGCACGTGAAATTTTATGCAAACGTCCTCGGATAGACTGGCGCGCCGGAAGCTCCTCTCACTCTGCTCATCTGCGCGTGCAGATGGGGAGGAGGCGCTGGGATGATGTGACATTCGATCTGTACTCGCGTAACGCTATCTTAACGAAGAGGGAGATACAGCCGCGCTGAGGAGATACGCCGCGGCTCTGGGCGACTTCTAGAAACCGTATCTTTCGTCGATTGTGAAATCCAGCCGGGTGGTTCGATGCCGCCCGACGTCAAAGGAGAGGACGATCCCGCGATCGCAAGCGCGGAACGGAACCGGTGCGCGTTTCTCCTCCGCTGGCTGCCATTGTTTCGACCGCGAACCGTGGCCGACGCCTGGCGTGAATTACGACGCGTTGCTATTCATTCGGCCCTCGTTAAATTAAATTAATTCCATCCGACGGCTGAAATTTCGCGGCGCGTTAGCTGCACGCGCGCGAAGTCTCGTCCGCATTTTTCCGCCTTTTGTGGCTGCGCTGAGACCGATGCTCCATCGGTCGTGTTTGGGGGTTTAGTTGCTCGTGGCGGTAATTAGGGGAGGTGCGGGAATGAGTTGAGCTTGAATATTTGTTTCTTTCATTGCAGGATTATTTCTCTTGTGGAACGCGTTTATATCGAGGGTAAGTACGTTCATGTTGGAGCTGCGATAAACGATCAGGGGAAATTTTTTGTATTATTTTGAATTTGTTTTTAACTTTGGTTTTATTTTTAACTTTTGTTTCAATAAGATTTTTAATGTTTTATTTTTATTTTTTGAGAGCGGTGATGAGAGCGAAGCGTAGAAATACATTTTATAGTTTTGTAATGGAAGTGTTTACATTGGAACAGCGAGCAGAGCCACGCTTACTAAGAGATGGCCAACGATACAAGCGTGGAGAATTAAATATTACCTTTCTTTCGCTATTATCGCCGTTTTCATCCTTGATGCATAACAGATTTGTTTTTGATACGTTATGAGACGAAGTAGCCGTTAAATTAAATATAACACAATGTTTACGTTTTCTGCTTAGGCTTTTTCCGATTTTACGGAACTTCAAGATAATAATAATTCTTCTTTAGAATCACTCATGTTTAAATGATTCACCTTTGCGAAACCTTAAGGGCTTATACCTAGTCAAGTAGGCGAAAAGAGGTGATTGTGAATTTTTTTGAAAAAGCGGAAGTATATATTTTTACAGAACTTTTTGCACTTAACAGAGCAACATTCAAAGAACATTGGTAATTTTTTTGTAGAAAAATACGTTTATAATAAAGTAACAACCGACATCCAAGGAGCCTTTTCAAAATTTTGTTTTGCGGTGAGCACTGCCATTCGGAACCAGATTATCTAAAATAAAAAAACAAAACAGATTTCGTTAGTATATTAACGTATCCTCTGATTAACGGAGGGAATTTCTGAAATATTAATTTAAAACAAACTGACGGCTATTTAAAGTTGAAATCCTGATTTTTTCGTGGAAAAATCGGACGAAAAAAAATCAGAACGTTATAAATGCAAATATTTTGCCACGAAAAAATGACCAAATGTTCTTTAAATGTTGCTCGTTTAAGTGCAAAAAGTTCTGAAAAAATATATGCTTCCGCTGTTTCAAAAAAAAATTCACAAACATTCGCCTTTTTTCGGCCGCCTGACTGGGTATAATCCCTTAAACGACTGAAACTGTAGTATTATCACAGCTCCACTATAAACACACCAAAAAAATTTATTTTATCGCAACTTTTATCGCCGTCTGATCGACGCTCTTATAGTTTCTACCGCAACTTCAACATGAACGTACACTTAGGAGAACTTTGCTAGCTCCAATAATTTGCAACTTTATCTGCAACCGAAGCCACCCCTGTGCCCCGCAATTCCAGAATGACGAACGAGGCCCCTGCTCCGCAAAACTTCTCGGCACGTTACACACCGCGAGAAATCTATTTCCCAAGATCCTCAACGCCCGATCGCAACTAGAATCCCCGTTTAACTCCTATCCCGAAATACTCGTGGATTTTTCGCCGCCGGAACGGCGCAGCGTGTTTGCCAATAATTCTCGATCGGTTCGTGTGCCCGTATCTCGTTAAAAGTTTATCAACGATTTTCCCCGTGTCGCCTCGAATTTCGCCGGCGATACGAGTGTCCCGGTGGATGAAAAAAAAAAAGGGAGGGTAGAATTTCGTTGCTGTAGCCGGAGTCAGGGTGCTGGAAAATGGAGGGAAAAGAGGTAGTTGGTGGAGGGACGAAGCGGAACGGGGCGGCGGGGTCACGAGAAAATTCATATCGCATCGAGCGCTGCGGGACAATTCGCCGAAGCGACATTTGATCGTCGGAGCAAACAGAAGCGCAACGCAATCGATGATCCCACCACCCTATGCGCGTTGATACGTCTGGCTTTGGGGCGTCTGCGTGGGGCCGCGCTGGAATGATACTTCGTCGAACAATGACATCATCGAGGACACTCTGACGTTGTCTTGGCCCAGCTAATTGGCCGGCGTTATTGCACGGCCCGAGTACTCTTCCTGCTGGGATCCCTCACGTTTCGGCAACGGGGGAGATAAGAAATCGCACGATCGGATTGCCGAACGTGATATCTCTTATTTGCAGGCCTTTCATTTATAGCGCCATTGCTCCGTGTCTCTGTTGTCCAACTCGCGGATGGCTTTCTTCGCCCTAATGGAGAAAAATGGCCGAGTGAGTCATTCCAGAGGGGCGTTATATTTCACGAAATTACATAAACGGTATCGAGTGTACGGGGCGTCGAATGGCATTAATGATATTCAACGACGCAACCCTGCGCGGTGCACATATTTATTTGTGAAACACGAACGGCGATGTTGTTGCCGCAGGGGCATTTTGTTTGTAAAAATTTCGCTACTCCGCCGGGCGATTCGGAATTACGTAGGTGGAAAAGAGACAGCGATTTCATTGTAAATGCTACAGCCAGGGCATCGCTGATAACGCTTCGATACGTATATAATTCCACGTGCTCGCTGTTGGCTTTATCCTGTCGGACGTTGTTAGAATTCCATCCCGGCAACGGGCTCCCCATTCTTTCCGTCCTTTCGGGACCAGCGTTTTGACGCGGAAAAATTCGTGGAAATTTGTAAGCTGTCGGAGTAACGCTCGCGGATTATTCGCGATAGATATAAATACCTCCGTGTTTCTAAATATTCACAGTTCTTTGTCACGCCATATCCCCAAACTCCAGCACAGGTTCCTCGGCCCTACACCAAGCAATCTTCAACAACCACAATTCACACGCCTTCCTGACCCACTGTATAAACACGTCCTCGAGTCTCCGCGCGGCGTGCACTACATCCTCGCCGTGGCACGCGATGAAAGCATATTTCTACCCCATTTGGAGCCGCCTAACAGCCAAGGGGTGGAGTTGCTCTCTCAGCCAGGGTTCAGCGAGTCACGGAGCGAGCCCAGAAAATTCCACAGTTTATTTCTTCGCGGCTCTATTCTCCGGCAAACAGATTTGCCCTGGCTGCGCGTTAATTCCAGTCGCGCACCCCCGCTCCCCCTGCTAATTCCACGGGTACGGATTTAATGTCCGGCCGGGGCCACCCTTCGCTAAGACCCGAGGGGGCGTGATGGCCGAGCTGCAGCGAGTAATTTTGATATATCGACGCGAGTCAGGGCCAGCCCCGTGCCTCGTTTTTGCCCGAGAACAGTTTTCCCGATAATATTGCCCCGGACCCGTGCACTCCACCGAGCTCTCGAGATAATACCGGGCCGGAAATCGACTGTAAGCGGCAGTGAATCGATGCGTTTTCTCAATCGACATAGACGTACCCCCGCTGAATTTCTGGCGAGCGGCACGTCGGGAACGCGGCTCTCTAGGAAATTGTATTCTCTGGTCGTTTCTTTAACATATCGACCGCTACGTACCCTGGTACGTTGAAGCACCAGTATGCTATTAGTCGCTTGTCAGGTGTCTTGGGGAATTTGAACGATTTTTCTGGGGCTGCTTCGTTTCTTTCGGTGGACGAGGAATGGTTCATTTTGCTGCTTTAAGTGGAACAGCAGGGTTTGTCGATAAGTAATTTATTAATGCTTGATGGCACTACTTAGTTTCAGTTCTGTAGAGAAATGAAAGCGTGTCGCTGAAACACGCAGGTGTCGCAATGGAGTAAGGGAAATTAATTGCCGGGGGAAAATGAAAATAGTAAGCGACGGTGGTAGTTAATTAGACACTGTTGAGAGCAGGCAGTTTGAATGAAAGTCAAAGTCGTGTTCATTTATTAATAGAACTAAGTAGTTCTCTCTCGAAGCCATCGTTGTCTCTATTTATTCGCCGAGGATGAGGTAATAAATCTTCGCGAAACTTGAGGCTAATAGATATGCAAAGTAGAAGTTGAACGAATTCAGATTCGCTTCACGTTCCCGAATTAAAGAGCGAGCAATCGTTCGGGAAGAGATGGAAACGTTATCGAGACACTTAATTGGACATTTACGAGCGACGGGGCAATCCCGCGACTAGTCCACGAGCAAGAAAGATTGCGACAAAGCTAACAATGCATCCTCGTAAAGAGTTTCGTACAAACTTCAACCTCAACGTACCGATCTCCTCCTTATATTCCTACGATTTCATCGATTACGCTGCGTTACTCCTTTCAGGCTCTCATTATCATTCACAAAGAGGCAGAGGGAGCTCCTCCAATTCCGCGGAGAGTTTTCGAGAGCCATCCGCGCGATTTGCTATGCATATTCGAAGAAACGTTCGCGGAGCCTCGATTCCCTCTCGGGCGATTTGTACGGTTGCCAAGCGAGAGGAAAGTTTCCCCGCGAAGCTCGTGCCCGCCGCGTTATTCCCGAAATATGAGGGCACCGGGAAATTTATGACTAGTCATGGCGTCCATTAATCCGCGGCGATCGGTAATTCACGAGGGTCTCGTCGCTCGCCCGTCCCACCGTCGCAATTTCGCACACTTTACGGAGCTATCGAGCCTCGTCGACTGTCGATAGACACCGCCACCCTATAGAAAAGCTTCTCGATTCGTCACGATCTCCGTGTCGATCGGTATCTGACGGTTCCTCCAGCGTTGCAGCATCATCCACTTTTGTCCGACGTCGACGGGTGGGAGGGTGTTAGGGGTGGGGGTGGGGGATATACTCGCTGTTTCCTCGAGTGCACCAGGAAATATGTGCTTCACAGCGAGTGACGTGTCCATTTTTCCAGGGACCCTTGAGCGAGGAAATCGGTCAATTCATCAAGATTTGCTCGGTTATCGTGCCTGTGCGAGAATCAAACGTCTCTGCCCTTCGAGTCGGCTAACGGCGACTGCTCGATTTTTCATATTTCCCGCGTTGACCCTTGTGACGGGTGACGGGGGGGACGATCCGAGCCCCAAGTCTAATAGGGATCGACGTCAACAGCCCATTTCGGACATGGAACGGGATAAATCAGTTCCGTGTTGCCATGGTTCTACGATAAATTCGGCTTTAGCATATGCTCCGGGCTGTGTAGTTATGCACCCCTTGCGAACTGATACAGCGGTGCTTGGGAAAGATGGGAGATGCTTGTTGATAAGTGCAATTGGCGCGACGTGGGTGTGATGGATCTTCGTGGGGGCGAAATGGCTCAATATTCCTTGTAATTCGTTTACAGGTGTAGAGAAATCTGGTGGTTTTAATAGTTATGACTTGGCAGGAGGGATTTTCAGGTGTCTGCCTCGGAAAAATGAGTGTAGGGTAAATCCGGGTGACGCGGTCGACCTAACATGAAATGGCTATTAAAACTAATATAGATATTACTTATTTTATCAGAACAAACCTATCCTGATCAGAATTTTATGCTGATTCAGAAAAACTGTTTGATATTTGCTTTAAGGCAATATTTACTGTAAATCGGGTTGAAAACTGAAGTCATGGCATCTGGCCACCTCTCCTGAGGTGTCGGGAGAAATGGTTTTCGTCGTTGGCAGAGACCACTCACATAATTATTCATGGAAAATTAACAAAGGATAAAGCAAAATTATTTATGCGTGAATACAACTACAGTTTTATTGATATTTAATTTGTTTACGCTAAACAAGTAAATAACACATCAAAGAAACAGTGAACTACTGGCGATTAGCAAGGCAAATTAATACAAAAGTGAATAAATAAACTAAATAAATAAAAATAATAATAAAAAATAAACAATAAACAAAAATTATAAAAAAAATCATTACTCGATCATCTCACCTTTCTGCAGCGAAATATGGTCTTCTCGTTAGCTTTGAGAGGAAGAGTTAGTATGGCCAAATACTTTGGCTGCATTGTCCCTCAATATCTCTACTATGTTATCATCCCAAACATTAAACGAAAATAAACTTAGAAGTATATTTTAAATACGATCCTGTAGACCGCTGTTTAACAAAAGTGGTTAAACCTCAATTTACTTTTTACAGCCTATAAATCCAGCAAAACACAGAAGGAAGCGAAATGACGTTATTCATTCAACTGGTCGGCTTCTAGAGATGTAATTGGTCTGCACTTTAACGCATTTTCACGTATAGAGTCTGAAATATAGCGATTCGACCAACTCTCCGGCCCGACCACGTCCCCCGGATTTACCCTATAAAGAGTGAATTTTATGAGTGTATAAAAAGTTTTATATCAAGTACTTATAGGTCAAGTTTTATATAAAGTTTTATATCATCAAGTTTTACATAAAGTTTTACATAAAGTTTCATATAAAGTTTTACATAGAAGTTTCATATAAAGTTTTACGTCAAGTTTCATATAAAGTTTTACGTCAAGTTTCATATAAAGTTTTACGTCAAGTTTCACATAAAGTTTTACGTCAAGTTTCATATAAAGTTTTACGTCAAGTTTCATATAAAGTTTTACGCCAAGTTTCATATAAAGTTTTACGAAAAGTTTCATATAAAGTGTTATATCAAGTTTTATTCAACACAATGTTTAAACTAACAATAGGAACTTTTGTACTTCTTCTTATGAAGTGTGAGAGGTGATTTCATCCCCTATATATGCAAACGGGTCAAAACAAAAAAGAACACGTACATATTTCTTATCTTTCGGTCTTCCAAAACATATCCGAAAACCAAAGCAATCGGAAGCGGACATCCGAAAAACTCTCCTTGTTAGAAGAAAGGAAGGAAGACCCTTCATCTTGGATTTGATAATTTCTCTAGCAAACTCTGAGACACACATAAATTTTTATAACACGTTTAGATCCCCCTACGGATGTATATTTCTACGTCCACTAAAGGTTGTTTAAAAATTGAAGATTGCAAATTCGACCGTCATTTTCTTCCATTGAAAACAACCTTCGAACCTCCTCTTGATGCATCAGTTGGAATGATTCTCCACCTACGTGACGCAATTACCTGCCGCTGTCGGGACGGGAAGAAATGACACCAGCGTGATTAAGGCACCGTGGGCCATTAGTTATCGTGTTTGCTCGGACATTCTCAGCTGGAAGTCCTCCGATCGCCTAAGGACAGAGGTTTGTCTCAATTATTGCCCCGGTGCAACGATCCCGCGCAGGCACGCCCACGGGCACTCTCTCATCTGCGAGATGCACTTATCCGCTTCCTCGTGGCTCGAGAGAACGATGATGCAAATGGCACCATTGTCATTAACTTGATACATCCTTTGAACGCACCCCCTTCTTTCTTCATTGTTCGTTAAGGTTTTGATTGCTCTTTCGCTCGTCCACGTCCGTTTCGCTGTTCAGCAATTCGAGGTTGCTTAGGACGGATGCATTGGGAGTTGGGACTCCCTGAAGACGCACTTCTGGACTTTGGCGGACTTCTTGACTCAGGCCTTTGGATTTTAATGGATGCTCAGAGGAAACTGATGCCTTACTGGTTATTCAGTTAGATGATTAGGGAACTTGCGATTATTTAAGATTCAATTTTGCAAATTGCTGTTGAGATTGACTTCTATTTAGGGGAAGAATGATTTGAAGACTAGGTTTAGGTAGGAATTGTATCGATTATAATCAATACAATGAATAATTATACATCAGGCATGTGATTCTTCTTAAATTTGTATTTACTAACAGCATAGGGGGAAGGGATCCCCAACTTTTCTCGATTTCAATGAAAATTTTTCGATTGACTACAGCCAAAAGACACATTTATTCTTTAAATTTTCAAAATTTTCGAATCATGATCATCAGATATGAAAATTCTATCTGTACCAATGAAATCCTAGGCAGCTATAAACTTTGATAACGTCAGTCCAACTTTAACCCCCATCTCCTACAAGCCTTTGTAGCTAAAAAAATCCACGTCACTTTGATTAAAACTGTCGATAAATCCATAAAGGAAGGGGAACCACACAGCCTGGGAGCTGTTCCCGCATTTTGACTAGTCGTTTCAATAAAAATTAAAGAGCCACAGGGCTCGCGCCCGCTGTGGCCACTGTTCCATCAGAGGCAGACAAGCCTTTAAAATTTTTTATCAAATTTACCAGAGAAAAAGAAAATTATTTATACCCAGCCTTCGAGCTACAGTTGATCTCCTATCAAACATTCAAACCCCCGCACATGCCTGTTGCAGAGCCAACGATTTCGCGAACTTAGAAATGACCGATACTATCCGAAACCTCCACCCAGAAACTTCATGAATCCATAAAAGAATTACCCTCAATCTTCGTCAACCTACACAACCCCCCGCCGCCGAATTCATTCGTCCTCCATCCGCTGCTGCTTTAACCGCGGTTTCCCAGTCCCATCAATTTTCTCTCCGGGTCAATTATCGCCGACACTCGATCCGAATAAATCATTCGATTAGCTGACGCCACGGACCGCGACCCCGAAATATATATATATATCCGCGCGCGGTCTGGCACGATCCGGCGAACGAACGGTCTGCCGAAACGTCCGCGTGGGAAGCGTGTTCGAATTAGGGGATGATCGAGGATTCGGCCTCGTTCTATTATCACCGATCGTGGATCAGATTTCGTTTTTTTTTCCCCCGATTAAATCAAGCTTGACGGAAAAAGGAGGAGGAGACGGGCGTGACACGGTGGCCTGACGTTTCTGGCAGACCCTGTGCTTTATAATTGACACTTGCCAGGGGGTGGTAGGAAAGAGGGGGGAGGGGGGGGGGAGAGGGGGAGGCCTGCATCGTGCACACGATATCCTGGGCGCAAGCTGTTGTGGGAGCAGCCGTGTCAAAGGGGGTTCCTCCTCGCGCGAGGATGGGTTCTAGAGACCAAGAGAAGGGGGGGGGGGGGAGGGGGTGGAATTGAGATTGACAGTTAATTTCGTCGTTGGCGGGGTGGTCCGAAATTTCGAAGCGTCGGGATTGACCTTCCGCTCGAATGGAAACCCGACCATCGACGATGGGAGCAATGCCGAGGGCCTGGAGACAGTCGAAGAGGGATCCGGTGCCATGGGAGGGGCTGTACGCAGGCCTGAGAATGCGCGGTATTTCCCATTAGACGCGCGAAACTCTGGTTTCCGGCGCCACGGATGCTCGCTGAATTGCTTCGCGCCCACGTTTCTGCGGCCACGGGACAGATGGGGGAGCAAAGCCAACGAGGCTCGATTCATTCGCGCTTTTCACTGATCCCGTTCGACGCTCGATGAATCCTCGCATGGAGAGGCTCCTCGTCAGAAAATTCTGATTTTAATGAAACTTGGGGTGAATGTAAATCATACTGGAGTATGCTCGGAGCAAATTTTTTTTTCTTTGGAAATTCACTATGAAGGGGTGAGGTCACCCTTCAAGTTATCGCGTTTTTCCGGTTTTTATTAGAACTTTATTTTTCTTTTGGTAGCGCGATGGAGCAAAGAAAACTGAAACGATTCTTATATTTAAAGCTTTCTTGTTTCTCGCACCGGTACAATGGTATATTAAAATAACGGAGGAAACCGGTAATATTAAGGGCTGATTTCACCCCTTCGGAGTGAATTTTCGCAGGAAGGAAAATTACTGCTGCATACTACAATATGCTTTACATTCACACGAAGTTTCATTAAATTAGAATTTTCGTGTGGGTAGCGTTGAACTGTGCAGTTCTGATGGCCAACACTGAAGAGATGAGCAAGAATTCCTGGCCCCTTCAGTTCTTCCCGCCAGAACTATAACCCTGCACACATTTTATTGCTTGGACGTGCTGCTCTGAATAGTTGTGAGAGGGTATTAATACAGAATAGCAGCGCCCATCATAAATTCATTTTATAATCGCGAAAGCTTACTCCATATCTACGGGGCGTTTATAAAGATATGAGACATTTTTTCAGGATCGGTTGTACGCGCCAAAAAAAAATAATAATAGTCTTTATACGCGTATGTCCAATAATCGTTTTGCAGTTACAAGCATTTTTATATTTCGTAAAACACGGGCCTGAAACGCCTATTAACACGTTGAATGCCACGCTAATTTTACATGGATTGTTTGTGGCGCCAACGTGAATTTCTTATTCTGTGATACATGTTATGTTGAAATATTATCTACAACACATAAGTTGAGGTGTATAATCATGTTTAATAAATTTATCTTACTGGGGGTCACCGGTGACACCCGTAACGGTGATAATATTGAAAAATTCATAAATATTGACATTTACTCTAATATTGTGTTTTTACAAATCTTGACGTCGCCGGTCACCAGTGGTCGCCACGGCGGTACCGCCCAATTGAGTGTCGGTAACCGGTGACCCCCATGGCATTCAACGTGTTAAAGTTGCATTTAACGAAGTGCAGTTGTATTTCCGCGGATCGATATATTGATTATCATTTCGCCTTTGTTTTTTTTTAAAGGCGAAGAGGAAAGGATATGAATAAAAATATAGTATATCGGACATATGCGTATACCAACTTTAATTATTATTTTGATGAGTAGATCTGATCCTGAAAAACTTGTCCACATTTTTATAAACACCCTGTATACATGAAACTAGTAATACGCCAACTAGTATAATTCTTTGAAAGGAAACGTTTCTTTGACGAGTAAACGAGGCAAGACAACCTCCAATAGACTGACCACGCAGCAAACGAATGTCATCCCCTCGTTCGCACCCCTACTGCACCGCGAGTGGCACGGTTCCATTAACGACGCGAAAATGGAGTAAGAAGGCATATAGGAAACGACGCTCAATTCGCGTCGCGGCAAACTCGATTTCTCCCGGTAATCCGGGCTTCCGGTTTTAAAGGGTGGTTCACAAAGTGCCATCCCCGCGGCCGGACTCACGCTCCGTTTACGTTCCCCGTCGGCGCGGCGCCTGGATTAAAGCGTCCCGTGGCGCGCGAATAATTTCCACGCTGCCCACCGACACGCTGCCGACCAGCGGATTAATAATTCGCCCAGCAGCTGCCGAGGATCAGCCTTTAAAGTCGAATGTTCCTCGAAAAGTAGTACGCCCGCCGCGCCTTCAACTCTCGCTTACTGCTCATTAAAGGCCTACAATGAGCCTGATTGCTTCGAGGAAGCAGAGTGCTTTCATTGTCCAGAGAGCTAGACGGAACGACTGTTCTCTTGTTTGGAATGTTTCTGATTCTTTATGAGGAAAGTGGAGCTCGAAGGGCCTGAGAGGAGTCGTGACTTTGATTCCTGGATGGGGTGACCAAGGGCTCTAGATTTGCCATGTGTTGGGGTTTATAAAGAATGGGAAATTTAATTTTCGCTACCATTACAAGGGTAGACTTACAAGGGTAAACTTAGAAAACAACACAAATTGTACTGTTGGATACGAGAAGGTCTTCAGTGCCAAAAGTCAGTCTCGAGAAAAGTATCTGAAAAAATTACGAAGTTAGATATTTTTTATTCATAGTAAAGTGGTTGTAAAATTAACTGTAATATCTCAAAATTGGATATATCTCCTTTGTAGTCGCATTATTATAATCGCAATAAATTTTAATTATAGCCCTCTCAGGCTTTTCTTGCATAAAATGGAGAAATATATACAAAAATGGTTTGTTTTCTAAAATTATATAATATTTGCATAATATTTGCAAAAAACATAGAATATTAAAAAATATAGTCATAAAAATGTGTCATGTTCAGGTAGATGTAGTTCGACTTAGATTCGAGTTAGGGTTCGTCAACATCGATTCACAAAATTCACTATAACTCTGTCAATTTTAAAGATGCACCAATGAAATTTACAGGACATATGTAGAAAAGAATGAAGAATCTAATTATGTGTTTTATGCAAAAAGGCCCTGAATGCCCCTGAGCTCTCGATTTTCGACACTCACTGTCCACGTTGTTCAAAACTTCTAACTCTATTATGCACAACCTCCCTATACCTACTTCTTCCACCCACCAGACGAGACACGCATTTTTCCCGACCACCCCTACAGCGTAGTTACCCCATGATCCCGGATGAATTATCATCGAGCTCGCGGAGTGCAATTGCAGTCGGGGCGGCAGAAATTTCGCTAGATGCAATTTTCATTTGGTAACAGTGCTTCGTGTCCTCCTCCCACCGTCACGCGGGCTTGTGTGCATGCGTATCGCGTCGCGCAAAGGGGAGCCCCATTGCAATCGCGTCGTGTGGACCCCGTGTTCCCCATCGACTCTGTGGTGTTGCACGCCGCTGCTAATGTTGCAGCTTATCGACCGTACAATGCCGTCTCTCGACGGCAACGAGGTCTATTGTGTCGTTTGCAGCGCAACGAGACGGGTCAAGCATTCCATATTAATTTAAACAAGACCAGCTTCGAATGTACACCGAGAATCTGGGATTCTGGCAACGTTCTGCCCACCCTTCCGTCGGAGTAGAAAGCTTGTGGATTTTCGGCCTAAATTCCGGGCTCGATTGTTAAGAGTTAGAGGAGCTTGAAGTGCACGGTGTGATTTCAAGAGAAGGATTGGAGATTTTTTTGGGGGATAAGATATTCTAAGATAAGTGGTTTTGAAATTACTGAACTGCTGATTTTCGTGGAATATAAAGAACTTGCGTGAGAAAGACATGAATTGAGGATTTGAAAAACTATGTTTTATTATTTTCTGTAGGGGAGGGTTGCCTATATCGTACCACTTAAGACATTTTACGTTATATTTCATATTTGGTACTAATTTGAACGCAAATGACTATTGGAAATTGTAGCTTGATCTTTTAGGCACCTACTATTATATGCTTTACCTTTTGTTCAGAACAAATTAATTTGTTATTAATCTTTTTGTCACTTACTGTAAAACCGGTCTCCTAAATCGTACCTACGCCTCGGTCTCCTAAATCGTACCTCCACTAAAAATTGTATCAATAACAAATAGAGAAGAAAATATTCAACATAAAGTAATGATTATTATATAGTTACATATACATATGTATATGAATCACACACAGGCCGCAATAACCTATGAATATAATATACGTACATAACCTATATAACATACGAGTTGTCAAATCCTATTGGTACGATTGTAGTGGTACGATTTAGGAAACATGATCTATTTATTTATAAATATCAATTTAAACTTTATAATGAATGTAATATGTACTTCAAATGAATGTAAAATATTTTACATTAAACCCGCTTTTAGAAAAATACAAAAATACAGGACAAAATTGCATTGTTTGATTATTATCAGTAAAAATAAACTGGTAAAAAGTTACATCAATCATACCATTTTTTAAAATGTTTATAGCACGCACAAAATAGTGTGTAAGCTCAAAAGGTTTTGTTTCTATTTCTTATTTCGCATTTTCTTGATATTTTTATTGTCAGATGTCATTTACATTCATTAATTACTGACAAATTGATGAGGTACGATTTAGGTGACCAGTACGATATTGGCAACTCTCCCCTATATATTTGTTTCTTAAATATGTGGTTGAATTTTAAGTATTTTGGACGGGCATGAAAGAAGAACACACTTTAAATAATAATTTAATATTCATTAAAAGTATCTCTCATCTACTCTTCAATTTTCAACTTTGCAACTCTAATCTTCGACGTTCAAAACCCAACTCCGTTCAAACAAAACTCAAGATCATACACACATTCGCTCAGAATTTCCACGTGCATTCCAAGAATCATTCTCGCTCGCAATCGACACAAACCTAAACACGCACTCGGTATCTCTTCCGTGCCAAACATTCGCTCTTCGCACCAAACAGTCCACCCTCTCGAAAGTACTTTCTTTGACTTACTTTTCTCGCTCTCACTGATATATAATGACATGTATTTTAACCTATCGTTTCTTGTGTGTTGCAGGTGAGGGACTTTTACGGTTCACACTCCGCCCTTTCCCCGAAAACTATCCGTGAACCAAGCTGGCAAAACAATAAGTCTCTACCTACGAGTGAGTAAATTAGAGACAAAGAATTATCCAAGACGTCAGTCTCTCAAACACAATTTCAACTACTTAGTGAATCATACTCTCGATATCGCCAATACGCGTTCACCCCCGCGTCATCCAGCAATTAAATATACTAAGCGTCCAAAAGCAACCTTTATAAAAGCGTTACTAAGCAACCTTTATAAAAAAGGGCAGATAGAAATCGGATGAATGTTCATTCACAGCAGCCGCAACAATCTCGCCCTGCAGAGGCAGTTTACCAAAGGGAAAGGTTCGCCCGAGGCCGGATTATTCGTATTCATAGGAAAATGATGTTCTTGGTTTCATCAGAGAGATCCCCAGCCCTCGGTTGTTCCGCAACCAAGCCCCTCCGACACATTGAAATTTCCATCACGTTCGCTGTTCCGCGGATCGTATTAATGATCGCGCACAAAGAGGAGCGCAAGAGGAGCAGAGGCGGGTGCGGTTGAAGGCGGAGAGGCGAAAGGGCCGTTCCGCGGGGGTGGGCAACCCTCCCCGTACCCCCTCTAGAAAATCGAATTTGATATTTCCGTTCGTTTTCTATCGACAGCACGTGCACGCGTGAAAATACCGTGGCCCCGTCATCCCCTTGGCCCCCAGCCCCTTCGAAACGAGGATTTCTTATCTGAATTCCACCCCCGCGACTCTTTCCAGTCGCCCCCGTGGGGCCTCGCGCCGAGAAGGCCGGGGAATGCGAACAGGCAGCTGCTGGAGCTCGGGAGAAAGTTGTTGGAGGCGTTCGCGACTGAATTATTTAAGTCGCGGCCCGTCTTAATCGACCTCTTTCCCTCCTCGCCCTTTTCGTCCTTGCCACCGTAGCCCTTTGGTCGTTTTCGAACGTTGAAACGAAGGAAATTTAATTTCATCCCCGAGCGGAGAAGCGGCAGCTTGTTTCCCCTTCCGCGGAGACCTCTCACTCCCTGCAACGTTTTTAATTGCCCGTGTGCCATCCCCGTTGAGGAATCGTACTTCCTGGGACCCCGTAAAAGGAAACGGGGGTTGGAACGCGTGCTGAAGCTCGCTTTTCACCGTTGCGTGGAGGATCGAGGGTGGGGTAGTGATTCTTCTGGTACTTCGAATTGCGTTGAGTTCTCTGGCGAGTGAAATGATATGCTACTTCGAATGTTGGGTTTAAGACGAATTTGCACGGTTCACTTTAAAAGTTGATTAAAAAAAATTGAAACAATAAACACATTTACACGTTTCAATGAAATTAACCAAACTGGTTCACTTTAAAATAGCGTCGAAGCAAATTATATCTGCGCCAGTGTTGCAATAATTATGTGAACGTTATTGTTATAAAACATTTATGGTTTTTATACAAATAGAGAAATAATGGAGTCTTGTTTTTCTCTCCATTTATACACCATTATAAAATCAAGAGGTACTACAAATTATTTATCTAGAGACGCGGTAGCGTCTCGACGCCATTGAGGTTTCGTTTCTCAAGGATGATGAACCTGAAATCCTATTTTTGCAATATTCTTCACACATAATACTCTGCCTTAAAAACTTTCTCAATGGATTAGTACCTACAATCTATTTCGATTAGGTAATGTAATTTCAACAGATATAGTCTTTTCATTGAATCGCTATTGCCCAAATATTGAAATATCACATTTAAAGCTACAGTTTAAAACTCAATATGGAATATCGATTCGGTAATAAAATGAAAGAAGGAAAAGATTAAAAAATACTGCTTCATTATCAGCAGACAAAGTAGGCAATCAAACTTTAGCAATACTTTAGCAATTCATGAAAAAGAAGCTACTAATCATATTACATTTCATTCCGAAGCAATTGATGTTCATAATATTAAGAACATTGGGTGCTCTGTTACATCAACTCAATAATTTCCTTGTAGTAAGTTTTTATCGTGTAATATTTTCTCATTGCCTTTGAACACAATTATCTGGCACAAAACAGCAAGCTCTGTTTACGAATAATAGATCGAATCAGCTGAAATATAACCCTTGAATGTCGAGATGCTTGTTTGCACGCGTTCAATTTGGATGAAACAAAACTCTTTAAATTTCTCAATTTCGTTCAATATTGAATTTCCTTGAACCCTATTCACTTGGTTTTCAATTTCGTTGAATCAATCAAAGTGAACCGACTAAATTCGTCTTAGCAAGTAGACATCGAAGGGTAGTCTTTACTTGGAGAGTGTTTATTAGAGGAATAGAATAGAATGTAGTTGAAATTGATTCAATTAGAGACTGTTCACACAGTGTTAAAGACAGAATCGTGGGCTGTAGCATGTTAATATGTTAAATAAGAAGGGCCCCACTTGTGGCACTTGACAGCTAAATTGAATAGCTGTGGGGGAGATGAAGTATCTGGGTTTGAATTCTGGTCAAATCGATACAACGACTCCCTTTTCATGCAATGTTCAAAAGTGGGATATATCCTGGTAAGTTCCCATTTCCTATTTTAATTAATTTCTCATCTACTTCCTTCAACTAGTGAATGAATCAAGTAAAGTAAATCAATAAACAGTCCTCCAACTAACTTTAATTAATTTTCTATACAAAACTGTAATAAACACGCGGGATTCGATAATTAATCTTGTTTACCTGATAATTAGTTCAAGCGCGTGTAACACTTTGCAGCGAACAATTGCCAGCGCAACTCCGTCTGTGTAATCGTAGACAAGGGAAAATGAGTTTGAAACGCGTCCCGCGAGCCCGCCATTGTGCCGTTCTATTGTAACAAAATCGCTGCGAATCGATGCGAATTGGAGGCAGACAAAACGTGCAACAGTCGGAGAAAAAATTCACTTGCCAATTGATTCGATACGCCCACGAATCTTTGCAATTAGCTACCGTTGGCAGTGTATGTAACGAACAAAACTGCGATAATAGAGAAGCACTGCGGGTACATCGGCAGGAAGTTTTAATTGTTTATTATGCGAGATGATATTCGAAATAAAGATGACGAGAAAAAAGGGGTGCAGCAATTTTTGCAGACGGTCGAGCGTGTCGCTTTTCCAACTGTGTGTGTTCGGTAATTAATTTAATACGTCCGTAATTAAGTTGCTAATTCACTGCGAGCTCGGGAGAAACGTCGATAACGGCAAATAGGGTGCACAGGTGTATCGCAGGCATTTCTCATTAATAGTTTAGCAGATAGTTTTTGTCAACCGTGGAGCTTTCCAATCGCTTGAATATTCCAGTGAGTTTACGACCTGGAGAGCAAATTCAGTGCAAATTGGGGAAGATAAATTTGTTTTGCATCGTGTCTCGTAATTAAAATGTTTCTTTATGCCAACAACTGTTATTTGCCAAGCAATATCGGATCTGCCTTTTTCGTTTCACGTCTCATTAAGACTTTGAAAAAGTAACTGGTTGCTAAAATCTTCCTCATTATTCGACAATACTTATACTCTCCTCCTTAGTTAAAATGTCCTACCTAGTATTTCGAAACAACTGAAGTTAATACTGAAGTTTAATCATGTTCTTTCTGCGGACCTTGTTTTTCTTCATTCAATTTAAAAAATGTTATCATTACTTCGTGACAGCGTAATATTATTTATTTATTTGTAGTAATTCGTATTATTTAATTGTTAGTATTATGTTCTAATGCTTAGGCTTATTAACAATTCGTACTGCTGATTATATTGATTCCACTTAATGAGTAATAAAGTCGTGATAATAATAATAATAATTATTTTTAATAGATTTACCGATAGATAATGTAATATTAACGTCGCAATTCATTAAATGTGTCAGATAGAATATTTTAACCATTTGAAAAGCAGCTAGGTTAAATACATTAGACTGTTTCTAGATCTCTATGAAGTACGTGGGGTTTTCCAACTTTACTTAAAAGGTAAAAGCCGTGTGTAGCTTCAAGTATTTCAACATATCTTGAAGAATGAAAAATAAAAAATGCTAGATAGGACATTTAAACTACGAAGAGCACAACAGCTACCAGAACATTAAAATTCTTTATTATTAGATTTTAATATGACCAGCTGAGGCCACCTGCGAATTCCACCATCTTTTATTGCACAGATTCATCAACCGGCTTCATTCAGTATATTTAACGTTGAATAATATACACCCCTTAATCTTCTCACTACTCTCCTCTCAACTGCCACAAATGAAACCAAGCCCATCCAAATTCAAGCCACTGAAACGTCCCTCTGAAAACCTAAACCATACACGCGTCCATGCAAAATTCCATGCACGTGCCACAGTAGCCTCCGCGTTACACAAATTTCCATCGTAACCAAGAGATTGGACACGGCAGAGGACGAGATATTCGTCCCGAATAACCCATTTATTCGGCAATCAATTTAATGCGCTGGCAGCACTCGATTAACAATTAGTTACCAGTCCGTCCGCGCAAACAGTCCCGTGCACGCGTGCAACAATAGGCGGTCTAGTTCATCGCGATCGCGTAATTCGCGGCTTCCATTAGCAGATCGCGCGTGCTCCTCGAGGCAAAAGAGGCCGAACGAGCACGAATGCACCACGCGAGAGACGTCCCAGGGCAGAAGGGCAGCCAGAAGGTGGAATCCACCGCGGGCGAATTAATTTTGCGTATTCGTGGCCCGAGAGGAACGTTGGAAATCGCTGGCAATGGCGGCGTATCGACGCTCCCGTGCAGCACACGCGATCGCTTTCTGCTTCGCCCTGCTTGGCAAAAAAAAAAAAAGCGTCCCGCTCGGGGCATTAAATAAGCCCCCTCGTGCGGATGTACATACTATTCGATCTGACGGAAACTGCACGCACGCGGCCGCGCTTCATATACATCCCTTGATATCATTGAAGCCCCTTGCTTCCCTTTGACCGGCCGCGTATCTTCATCGGTGTATCCAGCCGGCCGGCCAATGGCTTTCCCCGGGAATTAATGAGATCAAAAAGAATTTCGAAACGGGATCCATAGGGCTGCGCGAGAAAGCGAGCATCCGTTGCTTCCGCGCGCTGTTTCGAGCATTTTATTTCGGGCCCATTAAGCGATTCGCGATAATTACGGGCTCGCCGCGTCTAGTTCTGCTATTTGCATTCTGTGCTTCGACAATAGCCGGCGAAACGGCCGGTTAGCCTGCTTTTGTTCGACGATTAGATCGCGGAAGGCTGTTGTAATACGCCTCTCCTGAGTGCCTGCCTCGCGCTTAAGCGTTTTAAGCGCCGCCATGTTCATTACGACAGTATGTCGCTGGATTAGTGATTGGGTGCTGCTTGTGTTGTTGTTCGGTCATACTTGGGGATGAAGTTCGTAGTGCGGGAGTTAGGATCCTCGGGAATTTATGGCGTCCACTGGCGGCGGCGTGTCTTTACGTCGATCTCTGTTGTAAAGTGGAGAGTCGCGGAATGCTTACTTTGAAAAAGAATCAAGCTGGAAGTTCGCTTTGTGATGGTCGACTGCTTTCAGGGGTGAATTTGGATCTGTGGATGGTTGAAGATTTGTAAAGGAAAAATTGCGGCGATGTTGTGTATAACGTTGAAAATTGATTTTAATTTTCTTTCTTTGTATCAACATATTCTGCTCGCTGAAAGCAGAAAAAGTTTAAATGGAACTTGTGGAATACATGGATCACATCATTTATGCCAAACTTTTATCAATTTTTTGTAGGAAACGGCGTGAATGTGATATATGGTTCTTTTTAGATTTTTTTCTCCTTTCAGCGAGCATAGAAAAAAATTAACATTAGCTTTCAATGTTGTAAACAATTTTACCGCAATTTTGTTTTTATACATCTCCACCGATTCGGAGGTGTGGATTCATCAGTGAGGGCAGTGACCATTACTTTTGTTAACATCCTGTACAGGGCGTAAGAAAATTATACGTGGTGATTCCTCATCTCTGAATCGTTGGAGATTTGTTTGAAAAATTATCGCAAAATTGATCTTGACCTTAAAATTCAGAGTCAGTTTTTTTAGTATAATATGCATGACTCACTAAAGTAAGAAAATGTATTACAGGAACTATGTTCTAAAGAACGTTTCAAACAATCCATGACAAAAATATCTTTGACACTTTAGAATACCTAAAGAAAATTGGATCTCGAATTTGGAGGTCAAGATGAATTTTCTTCCAATTTTTCTGACGGATCTCCACCGATCCACAGGTGTGGGATTACCTGTGTGAACCATGACCTAATTTTTCTGTACCCTGTACTAAACTCAAAAACCTTGAGGGGGCATTTTTAAAAATTTTGTGCCACTCAGGTTGTCAATCTTGGTTTCTCATAGGTGGGTTAGGATGGGTCAGAATTTGGGAAAGATAAAATGCTAGTGAAAGAGGTAAAACAGCAAAGTCCTAGATCGATTTTGGTTAGTTACAGACACACTAGACTGTGACTGACTAGGCATTCAGCCCTCGTAACAGGACAATTAGCAGTTCCCAGCCAAGCATACAATACTCGAAATCCACCATCACTGGTGAAACCAGTGAGCGTCCGACACTTCCGCGATCGGAGCAACTGGAAACCGTCACTACCCAGTGGGAATTCTCGCCAGTTGTTCGCAAGGAACGCTCGTTCCCCGAATAAGTACGTAAAAAGGTGCATAAAGGTGGAGAAATTTCTCGTGGTCGCGAGAGGATCGAAACAATGCAACGGGTTTTCGACATGTTTCCTCTTTTTGGCGTCTCGAGGGGATACCCACGCGCTCGTTTGCCATTCAAACTTTAATTAGGTCCATGCTTTTTGCGTCTTAATTCCGCTTTGTCGCCCGTGACGTCCCTTCGCCGGTGCTCCACGTTAAACGAGGATTAAATTCGGTCGAGGCGGCGGCACATAGCGGATGCAATTTCTCCAGTGCGTCCGCGAAACACGAAAATTCCCTTGGACTCGCGACGAACGGAGAATTCGTGGATATTCGTGCGAAAATTGGCTGGTCGGACGGCTGTGGGAAGAACACCGGGAGCGGAGAGCGATCAGTGAGAACGAGGAAGTCATTGCGACCCTCGTTTCGTGCCGCATCCGCACTAATAAAGTTCGCTAACCCTGTTTGCCGTTCAAAGCGTTAATGAACACGCCTCTCCTATTGTCTAATAACCGTTCGTACGGAGATTAATGTTTTGTTAATGATCGCAATTACGATCTTGTGCCACCAGACTCGCGAAATCTGTCTACTGGTTACTTCAGAGAAATATTGCAAAACACCTGATAAAGATATTTAGCTCAAAGTGTCTCTGAATTAGTTTACTTTGATAAAAGTAAGAACGAAGACTTTTTGTGAATTTGGGTAAAATTAGACTTGGAGGATATTTTATTCAATTTTGAATATTTCCACTACATTCGAACAAAAAATTTATTTTTCTAATATTAAATAAATATTTATTTTATATTTGGACAAAAATGTTTTTCCCCTAATATTAAATACATGTTTATTTTATATTTGAACACAAATATTTGTTTCCTAATATAAAATGAATATTTCTTATATATACGGAAAAAATATTTGCTTCTTAATCTGGAATAAGTATTGCATGTATTTTTAAATATCGAAACGAGATTGAATCTCTTTTTAATATTAGATGTATTTGTATTTAATAATTTGTGGTACTGGGGTAGTCATTAGAATTATTTGCTTGCAAGATTAACTAGGGAAGTGGGATCTTTGAGTTGTGAAAACTGAAAAGTACAGAAGATTCAGTATGGTATTTTAAGTAATCAATTTATTTGATAATTCTTCATTTTAATACATTTAGTATACATATTGCCACAATGAAAATCAGTTAAGTATTCCTACTATTCAACGCATCACTCTTCCATCGTTCACACATCTTTCCAACACCTCAACCTTCCCATTCATTTCCTTTACCCTACTACAGCTCTCGGATCTTTTCTTACCCAGAACCATTTTCATTTCTTCAAAACGTAATAAGTAGGTAGTTGAACTGAACAGAAGACTGAATTCAAAATTGGAAATTTCGCCCTCCGCCTCATCTTCCTCAAAAGTATCTACCCAGAAACCCTTGGCTGTTCCACGGCTTCATCTTACACCGCCCTTTTCGAATCTCCCCTCGTTAGATGCTCCAAGATCGCCCCACAAAACTTACGCCACTGCCCGATATTTAACGAGGACCGTACTCCTCGGGATCCAAGCGGTTATAAACACGCGAGCACCCTCTGGCTCGTCCTGCAGGGCGGGTCCTCCACCCTGGGTGAGCCGTAGTGTCGTCTGAGTTACGACTTATTGCCGCGAAACGGGGGAAGGTAAAGCATCGTCGTCCGGAAAATTGATGGAAGCTGGCCCGGAGTGTACAGTCGTCGCGTAACTCGGCAAGCTGCCTGGCCAGACAGGCTCGTGAATTACGGGAAAATAGCTTTTAGTTGAGGCGCCGTACCGTCACCAGGTGCGCGGCCCTCTATATAGGCGAACCCTTTTACCGAAATTGCTGGATATCGCCCCTCGACGCCCTGCGCTCGGGTAACTCGCTTCCACGTCGCAGCCACGAACTGTCCGCCATTCGGTAAGCAGGTGTCGCAGTCCACGGCGGCGACATTTTTGCGAGAAAATCGCCTCAGTCCCCCCCCCTTTAATCCCCCTGCTGTCTATCTTGAGGGCAACTGGCCGCCATTCAACTCGGCATGTGCAGGTTTTTCCATGTGGCGAACGAAAAACCAGGTTGGATTCACTGTGTTGGTCTGTTGCTTTGTATGTACCTACTTAAGGGTGGGGGGATTTTTGTGTCACTTCTGTGTCTATAGTTTTTCATGTGGGTAGTCGGGGGATGAGGTACGTTTTGGTAGGGTGATACTGATGAAGTTTGTATGAACTCAGTTTCTGTCTTAACTATTGTCTTTATCTTCCAAGGTTGCTCTAGCAGTAGTTTATTTTGATAACGATGGCTTATTGCAGATATAGTGTATATCTACATTTAGCACTTTCGAAAAAAATAGTTTTAAAAATGCAAGGGTACTTTATAATGCCTGTGCTTTATAGTGCCCTGCTTTTTGTTCGTAATCTCATGAGCAATCACATTAATTCCCCTGAAATCTTGTTGCAATTCAAATTCTATTTCCCTAGTGGAGATGAGGTATTACCCTCTCTTCCATATTGATAGGCATCACACACTGTACTTTCAAAAATTCATTTCTGTGTATATTTGACGATGAAGTTGCAATATTAATACAGTTGCAATATCTGTTCATCTCACTTCATCCCTTTCTGTTTTTTTTTGTTTTTTCTTTTTGGTATTTGTTATTTGAATCTTAATTTTAATTTTAACTTATTTGTCCGGTCTCTTTTCATGTCTTTTCATGTAATTCTAACGTGCCAAAGGCTTCTGATCCGTAATAAATAAAGAAAAAAAAAATTGAAGAAATACTCAGTTCCATAATTTCACAAGAAGTGGACATACAATATTTGTGCAATAAACCATCGATAAGAATGCTATTGGAATCGTGATTCTATTGTAATGCTGAAGTGTACAGTAATCTCATCACTCTCCAGTATGGAGAAGCCATTCCTCAACTGATAACGAGAATTGGGGGATGTTCTAAATTCTAAATAGAAGTTCAATTGCTGGATACCACCCTCAATCGTATTCATACAGTTTTCCCGCACAGAAATGCTTCCTTCCACAGCACCACAGTCACACTTCACGCCCAGATAGCTTTTCCGACATCGTGATACTGTTGTGCACGCGAGAGAAGGATTACTAGCGCGTTTTTAGAGTTCGTTTTGCCGGGACGGTAATCGATTGTGGGCGAACGGTTTGTGGCCGCAGGCTAAAACCGTTTGCGGTCGAGCGAATCAAGCGATGGACTCTGCAAGGCAATACGATGCTGCACTTGCGGTGCAGGGTGGTATTGGTACGGTTTGCGGCGGTGGAGATTTTCAGCACACTCTGGTCCAAAGCGCAAACTTGGAAACGCAGAAAATACTTTTGCAGGATACAGGTGAGGAAACATCTGTACACCTATTTCTGTTCTGTTCGAAAATTCGAAAACACCGTGTAATAGAAAAAGTGAATTATCTCAAGAATGAGTGTGCAAGTTATATCTTCTTGCGAGGCTATTATCCACTCAAGTTTTCTCCTAAAGCACCATATACTTAAAAAAGAAAAGAAAAGAATTGCAGTATTAGTTCTTCAAAATAAGTAACTCGAGAATTATAAACTAAAAACTGAAAAATGTATTAACTAGCCCCGGTCTCCCCTAATTATCAGTCTACTCGAAATTAAATTCAGTGCACCCCTCTCAAAAATACATATATATGTATACAGTACTAGAAATATTTATTGCATCACTCTCAAATTCACGTAGTAGGTACTTACAACTTTCATAGCAATATGCTTGATAAAATAATAGTGAGCAGCACGTTTTTGTGCGTAACACCTTCGCGCGTAATCCCCCCGCGTGTTAGAGGGCGACGAATTACCAGCCACTTGTTCTTTATTTCATCCAGCCGCCGTTTGAGAATGCTTTCCTGCCCCGGCTTTGAAACGGGACGCTGTCACGCGACCAGAGAGGGAAGGAGGAGCACAGCAGCCTCCGTGCACGCGGATAAAAGCGTGTAAACCGTTTGAGTTTTATCTCGTTACCAATACAACACCACCTCACACTTTATTATCGGCTGAAGGTGTTTCCCTTGGAATTACGCGTCGTCACGAAAAACCCTCGTTTTTCCTTGCACGCCGATCACGCGGGACAAGGGCCCCATTCTTCTTTCAGCTGGCGGATGTATTCAACGGAGATAACATTGGGAAGAGGCACACCTGATATCAGGCCTCGAAGGTTATCTTTTCCCCCGTATTATGTGGCCGTGGACCCTCAGAGCTCCGAACGCGCTATCCGCCGGGCTCTTTCGGGGGTGAAAGGCGAGCGAAGAGAAAGCTGGATGATTGATGTAGGTACGCGAACTCGTTTTGCAGAGAACGCCTGCACCCGGGGAATTTGTAAATTCGGAGCCACCCCCGCAGAGCGCAATAAGAGAGAAATTTAAGGATGGTGCGTCTGTCTTTCTGGCGACGTATGATCTCGCGAGTCCCGCGGAATTTCCTGTGGATTCCGCGTGTTTGAATATTCCCTTATTGTTAGTCGAGGAATTTGCTGGTTCTTAAAAATTAACCCTACAGTGCACACGCGTTCTTATGATATTGAAAAAGATTCAGATAACGATGACTCGTAGCGTTAAAGAAATATTTGTTCGGTATTTCATTTTGTTATTAAATATTTTTGTTAATAAAGACTGAGTGCAATAGATTACGTGCAGTCTAACAAATTTGTTTCTCAAAATATCCGTGCATTTCTAGATTTTGAGACATGGGCCTGCGAGGCTCAACATGTGCGTGTAATTTTAATTTAAGTGTGCACTGTGGGTTAAACATTGTTGCTTATTGTGTAAATGTATTATAGATTCTGAATATTCTGCTTTTTCTTTGCTGCACATTGGAATTTTTTATCGTTTAGTGTTTTAATCCCGAAAAATAGAATCACGGGCGCGGGATTGGTTAAAGTTTCCCCTAGCGTTTGACACGGCTGTTGTGCTCGGTGAAAAAACGGAATCGTGAGAACGTCTGCATCGAGAATTTACGGGGGAGGAATTTCCCCGCGAATCCTGACAACGTAATAAACGAGCAAACTGAATATAATCTGTTTCCATCTCCCTCCTAGCTGTTTTTTTACTCGCGGACGCTTCGCTTTCGTAATACGTCTTGCTTCAAGTATTCTACAGCGAAAAGAATTTCTTCAATTTTGTGCATCCGCCGTTCCCGTTCCCCGACCCCCTGGAAAAAAAACATACAATTTGTAAATGCGCCGTGTCTGGAAAATAGAATATAGAAGAAGGGTCGAGCTATTGCGCCATCGCGGAGCCGGATACTCTGCATTCTTATCCCGATGCATTTCGCGGGAAAATATCGAGCATTCTCAGACGCTGAACAACGTGGCAATAAAAGGAAAAGTGCAGCTAGGAAATTGTAAAAGTCCCATAGTGAAAACTTCCGTGCTTCGGTATATCGTTCCGAAGTTTTTCGAACGAATATTCGCAATGAAGCTCTGCAAGCAAATGTTAGCTTCTTCCCCAAACAAATTTCACACCAGTCAACAAATCTTATTCTATATTGTTTGTACCTCATTTCACGAGTAATCGCCACTGTAGAGGAGAGTTTAATAGTGTTGCTATTGGAGGATCGTAGATTGCAGAATACAGAATCCCTCGTTGCTCTTGTAAATATTTATTCTTGCTCTCTTATTGCGAGCAGGGGTGTCGGAGCTTAATAGGTTCTTTTATTTATTCCTCCTTTATCGCGATGGAGGCAGATCGACGATTAATGGGAAACTTGTTCAAGGCCCGGTAGTCCCGTTCGCCCAGATTGCAAATGCACTCCGCTGACTCTTTAGCGCCTGAACCTTCGATTGCCATGAATTATGCACTGGCCTTGGAGTAAAACGGCACACATGGTGAGAGCTAGGTGAGTTCCAGGAGATTGTCCGAGTGCTGACTACCTTCGTAAAATGTTTATCAGCTGGCGTTTGAAATATCCATTAGTCTTGCAGAGACTCTGTTTATTTTTGCTTTATTTACAGAAACAGTTTAGGTTCGCTTGTAATTATGCTTCGTTTTAAACTTCCTGACAAGGGTTGAAGGAAAAATAGAGGCTGTAGTTTTAGTAGGGGAACGTTGGGCAAAACGGACTTGCGAGGTAAGATGGGAAAGCATTGTTTATAGAAAATGGAAGGCACTACAGTATACACGGCAACATATCAGTGAGTTCGGTACAAAAGAACATTAGTTTGAAGAAAAAAACAGTGTTAAAGATCACGCGTGTCACGAGTTACGACGAGAAATTACACTTTTCTAATAACGATATAATTATCCAGAAAGTTTGCAAGAGTGTCGGTTTTTTTATGTGTATATTCTTTAACTAAAGCCGCGAAGTTAATTTTCTTTATATGTTACTTTTTCATAAATTTAAAGTTTTGTCTAAGAAATTATTAAGGTTTTATTTTACAAAAAGCATGTGAAGTATTAAATACGTATTGTGGCAAGACGGGATCGGATGGGTGGGACAAGATGGCACATCGAAAACTTGTCATCGGAAAACCAAAACTTCTTTCCATAATGACTCGCAAACTCTTGCGATCTTTAATCAATTATCTCTCGAAACCGATTCACAGGATTTCCCAATTTAACTATTTGCTAAGCAGCATGCGCAACACTGTTTTTACACGCCTGGCTCGAGTGCGAAATAGAGTGTTCCTTTTTATCTGTGGCCACAAGAAAATGGCTACCATCTGCGGGCAAGCCACCGACGTGGTTAGCTCACTAAACACTCCACTTGCAATCTCAAGTGAGATCATCCGCTTCGAATCGGGAATCCTTTAGAAATAATCCGTCTACGTATCCTAGTGTGCCGACGTAGACTTCTAAAATTTGTTGCATTAGGTTTGTGCTTTAAAATCATCGCCAATGGTTTCACTTCACAAGCTGTTACACAATTTCATTCATTGCTTCGTGAACCTTGGTGCCAGTCTAGACGGACAAAAACAAGACTCGCGAGATGACTAAACAACTTGTGTGACTGTTTAGTCATCCGCCATCACAACATGGTTAAATTTCGTGTTTCCGTATTTGATATGGATTTAATTTGATTTATTTAGAATAAAAATTAATTGCACAATTGATCAGTAATATTAGCTTTTAACAGTAACACTATCGAACATTCCGATTTTTTTTAAACTGTGCAGTTTTGGAGAGGACCTGAATAGGAGTATGTATCGGGCAATTTTCCGTTTGTGACAGTTTTCTTAAACGTAAATGTGTGACTTCTATACCTGCAAACTGTAGCAGATATAAAAAAATTATTAAAATGAAAATTTATTGGCTTTATATGCTCTATAAAACTGTGTGATCAAATATTTTAAAATTTGTAATTTAAACAGTAAAATGTTCCCCACCACAATTTTTAAACAATTCGGTTACATAGTTTTATACAACATAGAAAACCAATACATTTTCTTGATAACAATTTTGTTATATCTACTATAGTTTTCAAGATATATTGGAAAATAGGAAAACACTCATTAACCTTTAAGGGGTGTTTTCAGCCTGAAGAACTGTTTGGCTGTCATAGTGTTAATTTTTAATCTTTGTTAAGTTACAATAAATAAATTACCAAACTTCCAACTTAACAATATTTATTAAATAAGGAACTGATATGCGACCATTATGAACTAACAAAATACATTGCCTTCTTATTTAAATTTCCCTTGTCAAATAATTATTATTTTACAAAAGCTAAGAAAAACTCTAGGAACCATTAACGCTAATAACTCTTAGACGCTACAATCGAAAATGGGCACAATCGAAAAATTGCAATATTACTTTTATCGAGGTTCTCTACAAACCTACACAGTTTAAAAAAAAATTGTAGTGACCGGGTAACCAAACGTCCCTTGTAAGTTACATATCATAGCTGTACTTTCCCCAATACATAATTAAAACAGGAATATAATAGCTGTTCTACGCTGCAATAACTCACAAACTATTTATACATGAATTCTGGACGCTCCATTTACATGATGTCTCGTGCTCCCGTTTCAATGATTGACAGTCTAATCCCACCAGATCTCTTTGTCCCCTCGCCCAGATACAAACCAATATACCCCGTGATCCCACGTACCTTCCCACTGCCGCTCGCCAGAATCCTTGCGAACCGACTGTTCTCCAAGCAGAACACTGTACACTCTCCGAAAACAAGATTCACAAAGCATTAATCGCACAATCAATCATCTCGGAGACCCAGAAACCGAATTCTACGCTGGCGCCGAAACCCCGTTACCGCACGAAGCGGTTCCTTGCTCCCAGCCAGATGAACCTAAATTGCGCACAGTTGAGCTTCCAGAGGAAACGCTAGCAGAAACCCGCAAGACGAACTACATAGTTGATATTCGCTGCAACTAGCGTGCAGAACATTAAGCTTGCTCCGCGAAAGCCATTTTCCAGTACGCTGCGGCTGCCGGCGAAGTCTGGGGAAAGAACACCAGGAGCGGAGTAATTCGACGCAAACAGGATTCCCAGTGCAGGGCACGGGGAGATGACGAAATTTATTGCAAAACTCTGCTCCCCTGGAGGAACCAGTAGAGCTTCCTCCTCGAACCCGATACACAATAAAGTACGCGAGTAAAACGGATTCGGATCAATGGGATGCCATAAAGACACGTCCGGGGAAGCCTTATCTCCGCCCCGCGCCGAATGAAATCCCATAGGACGGCGGCTAGCGGGCGAAATAGCGACGATTACGCAGCTAAGTTTCGCGAGTGCACGCGAGCGCCGGCACTGTGGCGCCCAAATCTCTCGGGCTGACTTTTATCGCGACACTTTATCAGTTTCCCTACACTCCACCATAGTGTCTTCGTATTTTTCCTCTGTAAGTTGTGCAGGGTGTAAGCGAGTTTAGTGTCATCGATTTTACAAGTGATTCTATGCTTCTTTAGGGAAGGCTAATCTCCAGCGATCTGGAAAAACGTGACACTATATTTCTTTACACTGATTGGAGGATGTAAAAGAGGTGATAGGGGAGAGGTGCTATAAAAGGGATAGGTTTTAAATGGGACAAATCGAATTGCCAAAATTCTAAACGCATTACACATGCAAGTTATTTTCCTGTTTATGGCAACACAAGTGCTCAGTCATTTGACGTAGGTAAACATCGCTGCGGTGTCACTTGCAACAGAGTAGTAATTCGCGGTTGATGTTTTTCGGCATAAAAGAAAAATTTTTCGTTCGTTTTCTGTGTCATTTTTTAAGATCAAGATACATACAAAGTGTTAAAGTGTTATATCATTAAAATAGCCTGTACTAAACTGAAACGAAAATACTTAGCAGGGAAGCTTAATTGATTATTTTCTTTGTTTTGAGGTTATTTTATATTAAACTCACTTATAGTCTTAAATGGGACAGCATAACAATTCTTAAATGGGACAACCGTTTCATGACTGTCCCTCTCATACACAAGAACTGCTGGACACTTCCCTGTAAAGCTAATAGAAAACAAACTTTATCGTAAAAAATTAAAATCTTTAATCTGCAATATGAAAACGTACCTACTTATTTTAGTACAATTGATCACATTTGTGTTCAAGTAGAATTTAATTCTAAACAATTTTATTATTTAAGTGTTTTATAGATTTTTTATATACGTACTTATATTTACCACCTGTTGGCATTCCTATGTTGAACTTAGTTTGTAAGACATAAATTTTATAAAAAATATTACTTTATAACTAAATAAAGCTGCTAAAGCATTAACGATAAGTCACACTCTATGAAGATAGTCAAAAATATTGAGGATTTATAGTACAAAGAGTTAATTTTTTTATAGATTCCATTGTTTTGTATCATTAGGATTTACAATTATAATTGTAATACTTAATAAGTTTATTTTCATTAACGTATTCCTTTCATGACTTATAATGTCTCATTTAAAACCACCTAGTCGTAAAAATGACTCTCCCCTACGTAGAATTTTCAAAGACGAAATTAGTGACAGGTGTTTTTAATCAATCAGGCACGCAAGGTTTACTCTCGAGAGCTGTGAGCATTATCTATTCCACGTCGTCGTGTCGGATAATATCGCTGTTATCAGGATTTATTGTCGGCGGTGTGTTTGAGGAGGCGACTGGGTTTCCTCTGACGGTCTTTTGAGACGAAGCTTCTTCAGCTGGGACTCTTACGTCAGGCACGTTTCGCTCTACTTGGAGAGAACTGAGACGCCCTCGCGCGCGCGTGATGCTGAGCACTCTGCGTGTACAAGCAGGGACGGATCTGTTTCTGTCCTCTGGTTGCTGCTAAACTGTTCTTTCAAGCCTCCAGTTCCTTGCCGTTTGGGTAGAAATTGGAGCAGGTAAATTCAAAGGACTACTTCGCAGGAAGTACGGTACTGGAAACTGTTTACTGCATTGCTTGAATATTTGGCGTGTGTTAGCCCCACCTTATTTGGGATTAGTATCACTATTAGTATATTAAAATTCGTTGGATACCAACTACTTTATCAGTCATGTGTTTATGAAGATTGTGCCATAGCACGTGGATTGGGAAATGATGCAATAAATAGTCTGAAGGGATGTTTGGTGGTTAAGTGACCGAATGAACACTCACGCGCTGTTTTCTTAATATACTTTTATTTGTAACCTGAGCTAACCGAATTACACTATTACTATTCGACTTACTGACTAACTAAACTAGCATCTATTTTAATTATTTGTAATTCTATTAGAATCATATGCTTCCTATTTGCCTTCATTTATCTTCCGCCTAGTGTGCTATGATTCGTGGAATACACTTGTGATGAAGCGTTGACATAAACAGTGCGTTACGTGTGCGCAAGTAGAATGTGATCGACTTGGTCAGACACGCGGCTGGCTCGCCGATCGGGCGACTCAATTAGCTGATGATGACTGGGTAAACAGGTTGTAGCTATACAATTCTAATTAACATTCTATATGTTGCAGCAATTTTAGCGAGTGTGATTGATGCCACGTGCTGAATTAGCATGATTGAGCAGAGTTCTAATTACAGTGCTATTGTATTCAAATGTAATTGCAAGTTCATCATTTCTGTCTAGACTTACATCGAGTAAATAGCGTACATATATACCCACAAATTATTATTATTAAATGTCTTTATTGCACCATTGCAATTACGAATTTAACAATACTGGTTAATAGGCGAGGTTCAGCATAACTGCTGCTCTACAATCTGGACAAAAATAATTTAGAAAGGAAGAAAAAATTCAGTAACTATAAATCGGTGTAGATGTTATATAAAAGTCGATTATAATATAATAGATTATAAGTGTTCGTTTTGATAGTATTTTTAGTATATATATAAATCCCTAGGGAAATTTTCTTATGGTCTCAATAATGACGCTATAAACACTCCTAATTAATATTAACCCTCCCCTCAAACCAAAAGTAAATTAAACAAACTTCTGAATATATCCTCATAATCTTTTACGAATACCTAAAGGAACTCCACTGATTCAACCCTTCAACTTACCACAATATTGTCTCTCTTTAACCCCCGCAATCGCCCAATAATTTCTTCACATCGGAAACATCCAGCAGCCTCCGTTTGTCTACGCGATTTCAACACAACCACCCCATTCACAGCCGTCAATTAGAATTACGCTCTCGCAAAGTTCAACGACACTTGCCCGGCGGCTGGAGCTCGCGATAGAATCCGCCCCTGGCATCGCTCGTGCGAATGTCGAGCACGTGCAAATCCGTGTAACGAGTGGCAGCGAGCCTGCAAAAAGAGACCAGATTCGCCTTTAACGAGTCTTGCCGCTTTGAGGGCGCCGCCTTTTAGGGACGCACGAGCACAGCGGCCCCGACGATTCGTCACAAAGGGGGCCACGGAGCCGAGATGATCTTACGCCACGGCGTTTTTCTTTTCAAGGATTTCTCGCTCTCGACGTAATTGCGTGTAGTGCTTAGAAGAAGAGCGGGGCCGCGCGTTATCGTGGCGCGGGCTTCCTTTCAGATCCCTCCCCTCCGCGAGGGTACACGCCGAGGGGTGAGAGTCGCGTTTATATCGTGCAAACCTGGGCGACCGTGGCACGTTGGATAAAAAGACACTTGGACACGCCGGTGTTGTCGCGGTGTTCCCTAGACGGTGGACGGTTGTTGCGCGCGCCCGTCGCTAGTGAATTGTGGACAGCTCTTTTAGAATGAAAAGAATAAAACGAACACGCGGGGGATTCGAGGGCAGATCCATTTTCGGATTTGCTTTCAACGGCGCGTCCCTCTGGACATTATATTTAGTGCGACTCGGTTTTTCCCCCGTTTATAATGGATCCCTCCCGCGAGACACGCGGGGGTGTACAGAGAGGGCCGGTTCGGTATGACGAACGAACTGCGGGAGAAAAAATATGTTGGACGGAATTGGCAATCGGGTTGCCCGCGTTCGAAGTGGCGGGTGTCGTCGCCTGTGGACACAGTGGAAACGTGTGGTATCATGAAAGTTTGTTAATCAAGTCGTACGCCGAGTATTAAGGGGCGGTTCCGGTCTAGAGAGTGATCTTTAGGAATTAATTAAAGGGAAACTACCACAGATAATTTAATGGGTCTTTTTGCATTGTATTAAGATTGTCTTAAACTATAAAAATAAATTTTTTTCTGAAATTAATCATTATAAATGGCAGTAGGGATTCATTTAAATGGAGGTGTAATAAAATCATCCAAAATGGTGGGACTTGTAGCACCTAAACTATTGATCTGAAATAAGAAACAATGCCAGATTATTAAAGCGCATAAAATTTTCTGGTGGATATAGCTTTAAAAATTACAAAAATTACATTTTTTTGACGAGATAGCAAGACTTGAAATTTGAAATCACTTTTCCCCTATGTTTTTCGTCTTTTCAACGCCTTTAAAAAATACAAATTTTCAATTTTTTTAAAATGGTACAGGTTTCTCCACTGCACAGAAGTATATTCTTCAAAATAAAAAATGTTTCAGTCGAATCGGGTAATAACTTTTCGAGATATTTATCCCACCAATTTAAAGAACACTGTTTCCAGAGAAACGCGTTTAAAATGAAATAAAAATATCGATTTTTCTACATTTTTAGAGCGGAACCACTCGCTTTTTAATTAAACTTCATAACTGACAGGAATCATTCTTAATATATAACAAAGTAGAATGTACATTCCCAAAAAATTTCCACGAAGTCTTCAGATATTTCTAAAGCTCTGCTTAGCTAGAACAACTTTTACTCGAGACAATTTTAAAAATATTGCCTGTACGGTGAGTTGTAGAGAGATTTGTCTCGAGGCATATTAGTTCGGAACGTATCTGACTGTCGCCGCACGCCTCTATACCTCCTCGGCGCTGCGAGCGTGCAAGTTAATCCAACTTCGTTACGTCTTGTTGTACCTTCTAATATTTGCGTTGGAAACTCGACTTCGCCGAGTGGCGTAAGTCGTAACGAAACCGCCGGAAACAATCGCGGTCGACGGGAGCACGTCCACGACAGAATTAGTCGCGGAACCTATGGAGATGTAGCTTAATCGATATCCGGTGGTTTCGATGGAGCGCGGAGAGCAACGCTTGGGCTACGGGAGGATCATATTCAACCGGAAGTGTGGTTTACAGAAAACAGTTTGGAATTTCATCCGTTGCCCGGAAACTTCGTCAAGGGAAGCGCGGCTTAAATGTTCCCATTGTTCTGTCGTTCAAACGTTGCAATTAGTTTCCCACGTATTTACACTGGGGATTCTGCACTTGTATTTGCATTCTAACGTTCACCCAATTGGGGAAGGATCGACGAAACGTTTCATTCAAACGTAATGTTGGAGTGCAGAAAATTTTGTAAATAATATTTTGGAACGTATTACACAATTATGTTGTGTCTTTTAAAAATTTAGAATAAATTACATGAAACTCATATCATTCACTTTCAAATTCTTTCACTCAGTTCGTGATTCATGCTGGAATAATTTTATGCTTACTCCAGCTGTTTGCCTGCGTCGAAGTTTAACGATACCCACCGTTCGTATTTTAATAACAATGCCGAAACTGTTCCCCCTTCGATATCTTACGGACAGGCTTACCAAGAAATGCGTATCGTGTATTTTGATACGCTTGTTTGCACCGCCCCGCGCCCTGGAATTCTCAATTTAACCTGGCAGACGCAGCTAGACGTTCATAAACACCCTACTATCGCATTCCGCAAACGATGAGCCATCCTTCAGTTGCGCAGTGAATTTACTCGTGCCTGGTGCGTCGCAGAAACATCGAAGACTCCATGCGTACAGATACCAGATGTCGATTCGATCTGTGTGGAGGAAATATCAGGTAATTGTAGGTGGAGACAGGACTTGCGCACGCTCGGAAGTGATAGTCGCGGGTCCGGAGCAATTCTGAGGAAACCTTCTCTGCAATTCCCAATCACTTTTCTGTCATCAAACCTCTCGTTTCCAGCGAATGGATGCAGCAGGTTTAAGCATTTCGTGGAACTAATCTGGGAGAGTAAATGATCAGAGTTTTTCTTGGAAGCAACTCTCACTAAGAGTTGCTTTGTAGATTTCCATTCCCTGAAGGAAGAAAGTGGTACATTCTACCTTTAGTAGTCAGACTAGAGAACTACTTCTTGTTAGTTGATGAGGAAGAATTTGTAACGTCTCATTGCGAATTTATTTTCAAGATGTGGACACATCAAATTGGCCAATTCGAATCCTGTCCTTCCATAAAAACTATAGCCTCTATGAAATAGCAGACTGGATTTCTACACAGCAGTTTTGGAGTAACTGTCGTGCTGTCTCTCAGACCTTTCAGAGGGTTTCATGGATTTCTCCACTTTCTAGCCAGCTCACCAGCAAACCCTTATTTTCAAGGTTTAGACAGGATGACGTAAGGTCACCCGCCCCTGTGTCGAACTCCATCAATGTCTTCTCTCCTAAAAAGGAACGAAACCTTTGAACAAGACCCAGACTCCATGGCGACAGCCCTAGAGTGGGCTGCCCCCAGAAACACAAATAAGATCGAAAGCATCTTCCAAACCCCACGATGCCACTTAAATTCAAAATGTCCCTGTGGTACCTCCACAATTCACCCAAACCCTTTCAAATACATTACCCCATCGCCTTAAAACCACACCATCTTTTCTTTTCTCAACAAACCTCAACCCCCAAAAGATTTTAACACTTTAAAAAAGTATGCAAAATAAAGTTCTGCATATATATATAGTCCCAAGCCACTGCGAAGAATAATCTTAAATTCACACCCTCTTAAAACTCTAACTAGGTACTCGAAAAACCACACCATCTTTTTCTCCAACAAACTTCAAACCCTAAGTAAAGATTTTAGCATCTTAACGAGGGATGTAAAATGAATTTCTGCTTTGACAAAGGCACGTTATTATCAGTTTTATGTTTCCATACACATCGTTGAACCTGATCTTGCGATCAACGCGAAACGCGCGCACAAAGGGTGAGAATAGTCGAAAAAAGGCTGGTTGGAAGCCCACGAGCGGCATTTAATTAGAGGGAGGCTTATCTCCAGCCGAGAGTGTACCGTCTGCCGCGTTGGGAAAACTTTTTATCGGTATCGGGGTACGATACGCCTTTCACCATTGACGTTGTACTGGGATTTAGACGGCTTCCATGTTGTCGCTGTGCTCGTGCGCTTTGATCGGCAGCTGACAGGGGAACGTTTTGATTCCAGCGATTCCAGCGGGCTTCGCGGTTCTGTCGAAATTTAATCGCCACTGGGAATGGCGGATCCGCTTTGACAGTAGTTTCGGGAGACAAAATGAAAGCTGATAAATTGTTAGCTAGCAGAAGGTTGCAATATCTCTGCGAGTTCTTGTGAATCTCGTTATAATATCCTGCACGCTGTATAAAATGTATAAAATAATTAGAGTAGTTAGTGAGGGGATATCATTCTGCTTTGCATCTTCTAATGGCTTCTGAAAAATAAACAATAACTTATTTCTGTTTAAATGGAAGCAACTGGTGCAAGAAAGGAGTGAATTAAAAGTTTTCTCTCGCTACACGAAAAACCTGCTCATTAATTTCCTCGCGGACACTCGCTTAATGCTTTTTGCTCGCCTAATGCTCTCTTACTTATCGAGAATGATAATGATAATGCATTCTTAATAGCCAGCAGTAATTACTTTCTGCACTTAAAGATTGCTCCTCTTTTTGCGAGCGCTGCATCGCAGGGCCGATCAACGTGGGAATTTGATATCTATAATTTTCCAGTTACAAGCACTTTTGAAAAACACGCTCAATATTTTACCTGAATTTTGTTATTGAACATTGACAGATACAATGTCCTACGCACAATCAGGCCGGCTTATATGATACACAATATTTTACAATCAATCAACGTCGAAATCCATCACTTTTAGACACGCTTGTCACATAGACAGGACCTCGCTTCTACATGGAGACATCCTATTTTAAAGCCACTTCAAAGGCAGGTTAGACGGAAGCCTCACGGCCAAATTGCTCGCCTCTGGTGGCTTCGGTTAGCCACGTGCTAACAATTCACGCGGCGGCGACTTCCGTTCATCCTTCCGCTTCATGGCTTCCTCCACCCTTGCTTAAACACCTCGCCAGAACCTCAAGGAAACACCCATATTCCTCATTTAAAAAGGTATTTCGAGCTCAGCCTTCACTGCGACTGAACCGGAATCGAAAATTGGGAGGGGACTTGGCTAGGAAATTCTACAGGACCTTTCAAAGGATGTTAATACAGGATAAGAGTAATGACAAGAGAGGGTGAAGCAGGATACGAGATTTCAAATCTACAATGAAGCAGGCTTTGCACGTTGCAGTGTTGAAACCTAAAGTGTATCTGAAAATCCCTATTTTCAATTAGCAAAAGTCTAATCACCTCTTCAGATACATACTTACAAGGGGTACCAGCCTCCACTCAACTAAACATTGCGAGCTCGTCTTGGAGCTAGCATACCGCATGCTCCAACCCAATAAATTGGAATTCCAAACGGACCATTTAGTTAATTGGTATTAATAACAGAGCAGCTTTCTCTCCAGGCAGCGGAGCGTTCAGAGCGGATAACCGCGCGCTCGCTTGCGCCTGTCGTTAGAAGTTCCACGGACCAGCGGCAACCACCCTCTGCACCCTTTATTAGTGCATGTAATTTCGGTTTGCGGAACGGCCGCAGCGAGAAGCCCTTCGACCACTTCATTATCCCGCCGCGTTATATCGTAGCTACTTAATCGCGAGAGTTTGTCGACAAGATTACAACGGAAACGATCCCCAAGCGTCCCCGGGCCTCGCCTTAATCGAGAAACTTTCACGACGGAGCAGGGATGGCCGTCTCATCCGCGTCTTTTCCCCATCGATTCGACGTATCGGTTTCGAATCCAATCTTCCGTCCACGACTCCTTTGTCCCCGTAGATTTAGGACGCCGCCTGATGTGTATCCTGCGGACACGCTCCCTTTTGTTCCCGACGGTCGATCGATTTAAATACGGGGGCTACGTTATCGAGGCGCTTCCTGCGATTCAGGCATTTTTCGAGCCGCGCGTGCCGATTCTCTTTAGGAGGCCGGACCGTAATACAGAAAAGAATGGGGTGTGAAATTTCCGCTGATGAGGAAACCGTGTGTTACCGGCGTTCGAAGTGTATACATGGTTCGGTGGGGATTGAAGAATGGTTGTTAGGTAGGACGGAAGGTTGAGTTTCGTCCTGGACCTGCTAGCGGACTCATCCGTAAGGCTTACCTCGCAGGACCTGGAGGACATTAGACAGAAATATGGCCAATCTGCGGAATAATTCCCAACAACTTACATTTTTGTATGGGCCTTTATTTCGTCACTTTAAACAATATGTCAAAAGTCTCTATTATTAAACGTCTTTATTGCACAACACAAGGAGAAAACAACGAAGAGAAAGTAAACAACGACAAAAGCAAAGGCGAAGTTCAGTCGGGGACTGTTTTTCAACTTGACCTAAGACAGTAACTTAACCTAGGCTTAAAATAATACAGGAAAATTAATAAAATAAAAGAATACAGAACATACTGACCAGACCGCAAAGTGGGCTATATAACATTATAACGGGTGAAGCAGCAGAAAAGATTTACAAGAGCATCTGAGAGAGGAGAGAGTCGGAAGTGCGCGGATTTCAGAAGGGAGTGAATTATAATAATGGGGGGCGACGTAGGAGAAGGAAGCGCGAAGGTAGTTTGTACGATGACAAGGGACGGAAAGCATGTCTTGCGAACGAGTAGAGTGAACAGTGTGAAAGGAAGCGTTGGTGGGGAGAAATTTAAACAGGTGAGGAGGGAAGCAGTCGCGTATGATCTTGTCTCCATCTCTCTCTCATCGGGAGCCAGCCGGATTTTTCCAGGAGAGGCGAGATGTGGTCAAAGTTACGGGCACAAAACGGGAAGCGGAGGTAGGAGTTCTGAACGAGTTGAACACGGGAGGCAAGACTGGTGGATAGACGAGGACCATACACAACATCACAATAATCGAAGAGAGATGATAAGCGATTGTGAGAGGAGAAGCTTCTGTTGAGTAGTAAGAAGATATCGTGAAGGGTAAAGGATACGGAGACGAGTATACGCAACATGGCAAAGGTCAGAAACATGATTCTCATAGTTTAAAAGAGGATCGAAACGGAGCCCAAGACTTTTAAGAGAGCTGCTTGGGACGATGTTAGCTGAATCGAAGGAGAGTGAGAAAGGCGGGAGCTTGGCTAACAGATTAGAGGAACCGACTACAATCAAGAAAGTCTTAGATGGGTTAAGGGATAGCCCGTGCGATTCGGTCCAGCTCAGTATATCCCCTAATTCCTATTTGAGTTCAGCGGTAGATGTGGCGATATGAATAGCGCTAACAGTAGTAATAAGCTGCAAGTCATCCGCATATATGTGCGCGACCGAGAACTTAAGAACGTGTATAGAAGGTCCACAACATATATCAGGAACAGAAGTGGACCAAATATAGATCCCTGAGGAACACCACGCAGGATATATCGCGAGGAAGAGTTGACATCTGTCGATGTCAAAGGTAAAAAAAAAAACAGTTTTTCACGTATATTCCGTTATCTAGCAGTTGTACGACAAAAATAGGTATTGTAAAACTTGTAGCTTAGCAAATTCTGTACAAAAAAGGTTCTATAAGTTTTTTTTTTGTAAGAGTAACCATTTTCATTTATGAGGGCTTACAAAGTTTCAACGCTCATACTTTTGACAGAGGAGGATCCCGAACCCGGTAATTAAAAAATTATGAAGCTTTGACAATATGTAGGGGATGTCATCCTGAGTACAGCGCAATTTTTTTGCTGCCCAAATTCACTTTAAAAGGGTGATATCTTAGAAAGTAGGATGAAACAGGTATATATAAGAATGAGTAGTTAAGCGCTACAATACAATGTAAATTTAACGGAGACAGTGTAAATGAATGGAAGTTTTCCAGGGTGTTGTACCTTGTCCAGAGTGATTTTATTCCCTTTTTTTCGCGTCAATCAAAGAGCGAGTAGCGCAGCAGCAAAATGATACCAAGCATCGGAACACAATAAATGACTGGCGAAATATATTCTCCGATGGAACAATTCCGCGCAATACGCGGCGCTCTTCAATTATTAATTCCGCGAACTGGCCGGCCACACGCTCCGCCCTGTCGGAAATATCCGCGCCATATTTTGCATCATCGTCCTCCGACTTGTTCCTGGCGTTCCGCGCCGGACAAAGCCGATTAAATTGGAATGAAATGCAGAAATATCCCCAGCCGCGATGCTGCGGCAAGAATGCGAGATAATTACTCGGGAAAACTGATAACGTTAAAATACGGCGCGGCGCTCGAATTGGGAAATATCGCGGGCAAGCAGCGCGCTGAAAATGAATCCCGCTGAAAATGAATCCCGCTCGCGACTGTCGAAAACAATAATTCCGGCCTACACTTGGCGATCAACTGAGCACAGAGAAACGAACTTCCAATCGCGACCCAGCTACCGGTCCAATTTTGGATGTCAAGCTTCTCGGGTTTCGGTGCTCGAGTTTCGCGCACTCGCGAACTTTCCGCGATACCCACGGCCGTTTCCACCCCTCTGAACCCGAACGCTAACAATCGCGCGGGGGCTGACGGGAGAGCCTGTCCGAAGTTTACCCTCCCGCGAGCAGACGGCGGTGGTGGAAGTTTGTCAAGTAGCTACATCCGAAAATTTCGTAAGCCCCCCCCCCTCCCCCGCCCCGCAGGGGGCTTCTCGTTTTTCACCCTTACCCGGCCAATTCGATATCGGAATTTGATCAAATCCTCTCTCCTATAACCTCTTTCCATCCCGTCCTTACGTGCCGCTCACCCTCTGTTTCCCAACCCTCCCAGATCGAATTCTTCCAGCTCGAGTGACATGTCGCCGAGTTTACCCTGCTCCGAACCCCCTGCCGCAGCGCTGCGAATGTGCGGGGTGTTTTTTTTTCTCGTTTCCTTGTAAGTGATAAGTGCGCGAGGATGATGACGGGGGATTGGGTATTTCGCATGGTGTGCGCAGTGGCTCGAATCGATCTTTAAAGTGGCAGTAGAATTGTAAAAATGAAATGGGGGATGTATTTACGAGTGTGTTCGGGTTTCGGTTCTACACAGAGTGGACGCGTAAAAGTTGAAAATACTCCTAAAAATAATGCAAGGGTGTTTTTCTGAAACGATTTTATTTTTAACCCAAATTGACTCAGTATCATATATTTACAGGAAACGAGCAGACAAAAATAAAACTCACTTCATTTAATTATTACAGTTTAGTATTTAGTTATTTAAAGGTGTGAAGGAGATTCAGTTCAAATAATACATTAGTAAAGGAGGAATGAGAATTTGTGGCTCGATTTGGGTCAGAATGACCCAATTTCCGTACAAGAGTTAAGATTATAATACTCGAGCCTGTCGTCAAGGGGCTATTCCGTTAGCGCGCCGATAAATTCAGCGATTTTCAGGAATTTATTACGACGAAAATAATTGTAGCAATGGAATAAAACTTTTTTCTACTTATTAAACTACATTTTTACAGTAAATAAAAAATATAAAAGTAATAAAATTGTTGCTTTTAAAATGCTTCTGAAAGCGGTCTTGACATGTTTAAAAATTCATGCCTCGCTCGTGGCGGCGATTTCAGCTGTTAGACTTATCTGAACCCAAAAATCCAAACAGATTCTTGATCAGTATGACTGTCGCTATCGCTCGGACTATAATTAGTGATTTATCTCCAAAATTAGCAAAATGGCGGGTAAAATGAAAGAAAACTTTCTCGGCTTTTTCCTTTTGCTATTTTCGATTTTAAAAGTAGGTTAGACTCAATGAAAATACTTGATTGTAGTCCCTGCGAGGACCATAGGTGTGCAGAATAAGTAGTAAAATTTATAAAGCAATCCGTTCGATAGATTTTGAGATTTTATCTTCACGGTGTGAAAAAATGACGTTTCGAGAAAAACGCGTTCAAAGTTTTCTTCTATAATCGGAATTTTTCCATGAAACTTTAATAGTACATTCTTGAGGATATGTACTTTTGAGAAATGTTAAAAAAAAATCGGTTTTTTTCAACCCCTCTAACCGGAATGACCCCTTAAGCTCATCATCGTTCTTTCCTTCAGCGTTTAACTCCAGTCTAATCATTCTGTACCTACATGCAATATTAAAGAAATAGAAGCCAAAATGTCGGTTCGTATAAACATTTTCAGGTAGGTACAAATGTATGCACAGGAGCTTCGAATTTACCCAAAGCCAGCAGTATCAGCACCTAGACGGCAGAGTGTGACGCAGCAGAGTGCGTGGAGCGAGTAAGCTTTGAGACGGGTGGATGGATGGCGTGTGTATACGAAGGGTGGCGTCCACGGGACGTTGTGTGCGTGGGTGTAGGTAATAGCAGGTTCTCCTAGAACCGTAGGGGTGCCGGGGGAAGCTCGACTGTGTACGCATGCATCGGGGAATAGAAAAGGGAGTGGTGGATCCATTGAATAGCCCCTCGGGTGGCTGTGCCAACAAACCCTAACTAACGTAAATAAGATGCTCTAGGAGGGCGTCTATCTCTCTCTCTCCGTACCTATCCTCCTCTCCCTTATCCCTCCTCACCCCGTTTCTTTTTCTCCATTTCACTTCCCCCCGATCCCCTGATTTCCCGACAGCAACGCGCCACAGCCATCTTCTTACCCTCGACTTAGCTCGAAGGCGAGCCTGATGAAGCCCCCGGGCCAATTACCGGATTTCTTCGCGGAGACCATCGAGGAGAATGCCCCGTCCGCGACCCACATCCCCCCGAGAGACGGGCGCGCGTCCTGAAACGATGAATTCGCGAATTTACGGGGGGTGGATAATGGTTCGTGCGGTACACCATTGTAAATGGGGGGATGGGGCGCGGTGAGTCGGCCGAATTTGTAAAACGATTACGGAATTCGTTGGAGTGGATACTCGGGACGGATTCTGCGACCCCCTTTCGACTCGATGAGCCTCTTCGACGGCTTCCGGTGAATGAGTTTCGTATAACGTCGTGATGATCGGGGTCGCCGCGATGACGTCGCAGAATCGTGACCCTGATGGCCGGTGGGAGCCGTGGCGCCACTCGGGGAGTCATAATTACGATGCCTTTCGGCGGATCACGACAGCTATTAGGGTAATATCGTCTGGGGGTATACAAGGAATAGGGGGAAGACAGTGAAATGGTACTTGAGTATGTTATAAAGAGGATATAAGGAGGTCCACTAGGCATACAATATTCACATAACAAACAGGCAGTTGCCTGGTTTGAGAAGAAATCGCTTATTTTTAAAAAGTAATCTTTATTAAATTTATTGATACGTGAATATTTTACTGAAAAAGTGAATATTTTTAAATTGGCGCTACAAAGTGGGTTCAATGGGTTTTCTTTACCGTCACTTTTTCCTGGAAGTTGCCCCCGCCCATGATAATAAAATATTCTGAATGTGAAGTATTCTCAAGGCAATTTGTCCCAAAAAATCTCGAATTAAGAATTCTTGGAATGTTTGAAATTTTAACGAAGTGATTGAATTAACTTGTTACAAATTAAATATATTATAAGATAAGCTTCTTTATATGTTCTTGACCCATAACACGGTTGTAAGGCGAGCAGTTTTTAATGTTAGGAGCGTCTGACGCGGAGCACCGTCATAAGCCAAAGCTGGAAGCCCTATTCGCCTTCTTCTAAAAAGCAGAGGCTCGTTTTATTCGCCAACAAAGCAGCGAAAACTCTCCCTTTCTTCGCGCACGAAATAAGGGTTTAACGATAATTGATAGCGTTTAAAGCGCCAACAGGGAACTTTGTTAATCACGAGATAATGGAGGAACGGTAATGGGCATTCTAAAAGTTCGTCGGCTCCAGTCGAACACCACCATAAGCATCTCACTCGTTCAACGTCTGCTCGGAACCTTATTAGTCATCCCCGAGGCATCAACGGCCCTCTCTCTGCACAACTGCGGGGAAATCTTTAATTCACCCCCGTCACGGGTCCTCCCCTTTGACTAAGCGAGCCGGAAATGATGAATTCGCGAGCCTTATCGCGACGGCGGACCGTTGTTCCCCGAGCGACTTTAACAAATAAGCTGTCCCGGCGCAAGATATTTCTGGGGGTCGTAATCCTCCCGATTGCTGAACTTCTTATCGCGAAAACCAGAGTGCAAGGGACCGAAAATTGGACTTTCCGTTCGAAACGTTTCCCCCGTGCACCCCGAGACGTCTTCTAAATTACGTACACGTCTGGTCTGCTTGCTAACTTTGTAGCTGCGTTAGCGCCCCCTCAGTGTCTTCTTAAATTCACCCCTTATAGCAATAGTAATGCTGATTTTCTTTGTGCAAATTAGATATACAATTAGAAGATTGAAAACACCAACTTTTGGTCATTTTACTCCGTTCTCCGAGTGCCTAATTAAAAGTGTACACTATGTTAAGGAACTCGGACTAGTAGTTTCCAAAATATGCTATTCTTCACTGTGTTCTATCTACTCCGGGCATAGGTACGCAATTATCTGTGACCCGGCACACTCAATATTAAGTTACCGTGTGCTTCTCAAACGCGAAACCGTCCTCGGAGTGTAACACCCTCGCCCTCGTATCGCCGCCCCAGAGCAGTTTGCGTAGCGCTACGTCAAAGTGGAAGTTCGATCTTTGATACTTCGTAACGAGCCGGGCCAGACGCGCCGCGATCAATTAAAGAAGTTTCGCCAAGACGCTCTTTCGCTGGCAGAGCGCCTACAGGCGTTTCCGCGTCCCTGCGCGAATCACCAGCCGGAAATTATATACACGTAGCCGGAGCACCGTCTAGCCCGCCGTCGCGGAGCCTCCGCGTTGTTGTTCCATCAAATTAATTGCCACGTTACAGTTACAGTCGCGAATATCTCACCGAGGCTGAGCCGCAGAATGGCCACCGTTTACAACGCGCGACGCAGTGTCCCACGCGCGGCCCGCTGTAAACCGAGAGCGATTCTTTTTCCTCTCCACCCGCCGCTTCATTTGACACAGTTTCAATTTTCGTGGCGCAGCCGATTACGTCAAGCGGAACACGCGTCACGCGCGAGCACCACCCAGGATGGGAACAATGTTCGCGCCTCGTACATGCGTGTATTTTGCACACTGGAGTGGACTAAATCTATCTACTTCCCGATGTGTAGTAGGGCTTTTTATCATTCGATCGCTAAAAGGGGAGTTTCCACTGGGAATGGGTTCGAGGATTGTGACGTTTTGATTAAGGTTACACGCGAATGTTTAGAATACATCTTTGAAATTTTTACGGGAGGAAATTTTAGAAGAAGAACAAAACCTCTGGCGTTAGGACTCGAATCCAGGATCTTTGAGTACTGGTCAGCCGCGTTACCAATTCCCCCAACGCCGCACAGTGGGACAAACTGCACTGTTTTGTGTTAAAATTGTAGAAATTTTAATAGAAATATGATAGAGGGATGAATCTTTTTGGAGGTTAACGCTGAGATGATGCAGAATAAGGGAAAAATATTGAAAGACTATGACAAACACAGTTTTGACTTTGGACATCTATTTCAAAGTTGACATTTTCGAAGAGAATTTCGTTTATTTTTCCTGTTGGGAATTAGGCCATGGAAACTCAAGACACATTAATAGTTTTGAATCTTGATTTTATTCAGGACACTTGGAAGGAACGTCTTTATGGAACGAAACGATTCGATAGAATGAATTCTTGAGGAGAGATCCGTCAAGCACACGGACTCTATCGGTTGGTCATGCTATCGGTATAAACATCCTGATATTATTATTATTATTATTATTTTCGTCTTTATTACTCGTAAAACAATGGTAAAGTACATAAGGAGAAAGTAAAGGCGAGTGAAGGCGAGGCCGCAGTAAAAAAAAACTGTTAATAGGCCTAACCATAACATAAAATAAACTAAACATTTATTAGTACCACGTGTACTAATACTAACCATACTTAAAACTAATTCAACACAGAAATATGAGATATGAAATATGATATCTGGAATGCGAAATATGAAATATGAAACAGATAGTAACGAAACAATATACAATGGCGGCGAATACGCAGGTCACGGTACAGCAGGGGCTATGGTGGTAAACATCACAAAGTGAGACAACACTAAAAGAGCTGAAGGATGTGTTGTCGGGCTGCCTGTTGAAAGGACGGAAAAGAGTCTGACTGTCGGATAGAAGCAGGAAGTGAGTTATAATAATGATAGTAACATTACAGCCCTGTCCTCTCATGCATTCCAGAGCAGTAATATAAAAGATAATTTTTGCATAAATAAACTTTCATTAGTCAACCCTCGGAAGACGAATGGTGGATATGGTCGCGTGAGACGAATGCAGGGTCAATTTGACCCATAGCAACATTTCTATGGTACACAGGTTGCACGAAAAAATTGAATATAAAATGAATTTAATAATTCAAGTTTTTAAAACTAAAATTTATTAATAAAGAAATACATAAAAAAAACATTATTTATGTAGGTACATTTGATACATAAAATAGATGTATCTCCTGTGTGATTTTTACAAGTAATGATACTGTAATTTAGGCATCTTATACTATATTTTGCCATTGCCAACACAAATATAACATCGTGATAGACTTTGTCAGAGTTGGATCAAAATGACACTGCATTCATTGTACGAGGGTTAAACAAAACCAACATTTCCTTGACTCGTTATACATAATTTCGTATAGATTTTACCGCGCTGAATTCAAATCTGGCTGCAAAAATTTCCTAGACTCATTGTCAGCCCCTTAGTACACAAAGAAAGTTCGTCAGTCCCCTGTCGCATATTACTCCAATAACCCTCGACCCCCCCCCCCCCAGGTGCAACCTGCAACAATTCCAATCTCGAACATTCTGAGCACCAGAGCACCTTGGCAATTCACGCAGCCCGGAACATTGAATCCCGCGCTGCGTGTCCCCAGCGCGAGGTCCCCGGCAAACAGTTAGTCTCTCCGCGAAAACGGGGCTCTGTCATCGGCGCACAGAGGCTCGGCAGCGTTTCCTAGTTAGGGCAATTCCGTACTTTCGCCCGTCACGATTAATTAGCTTAATTCTGGCTTCCTGTCGTGCGTGCAGGCGCGCGGGGCACCCGCGGCTCGTCGCGCGTCACGCGCGCATAGCCGGCCGCATTCCGCCGTCATAGTTGACGCACGTATGCCGTCGTAAAAGCACCCGTGGCATCTGCCACGACGCCGAGGATGAGCGCCGCCGAGACGTCCATCTGCATCTCCGTGCTGTGCATCTACGTGCTGAAGGCAATGCCGCCGACGACGACGCCCGGTATCACTGGTCGTTTGGGTAAGAAGCTTAACGTCGACGACCGAGCTCGTCCGCCTCCCGACGATCGTAGATCTCTCTCCCGGGCTCCTTGTAACCGCTTACCGCCACGGTTCAGGCCAGTTCCGAGCACCCCCGCCCGTAAATCCCGCAGTTCACGGCACTCCTGGCTCGTGTCACTCCCGCCGTCCGCGAGAACTGCGGGGTTGTAGGTGGTTCTGCGAGTGCGCCACCGACTCGTTTACTTGCTCGTTCCGCCAAGGCTCACTTGCCGCATAAGATCTGAGGGATCTCGCGGGGTTCTAGGAATGTTGTCTGATTTTAGATATGCTAGATTTTAGATACCTTTGGAGGTAGTCGAGCGTTTAGCAGGCGCCAGTTTTGGTACTACGAGTTGGCCGAATTAAGATGGCGTGATTGGAGTTTGCAAGTTGGAAGGATGCGTGAGTCACGGTGCACGATATAAGTGACGTTGATACGGTATCTTGGAATGTGAGTCAGATGTTTTTTCTGCCCCCGTTGTAGGTACGTCACTTTTTGTGATTCGTTTGCTATGCTATTTCTTTGTGAGAAAGTAGGACAGATTCGTATGATTACATCGCGATGGCATTTAACATTAGTTTACGAGCGAATTTATACACGGCTGAATTTCTTTTGAATAGGACTTTCATTTTACTAGCCTGTAATTTGTGGAGGATGAAGCTAATTGTACGGACTATGATTGTGCGGTGCAGTTTTTCCGACGTTCTCCGCCCCGCTGGCGTGATTCAGCGTCTTATCGCGAATGAAGCTTGTGGTTCTGTTTATGATATTGCGATAAATAAGCGGTGCTCGCAAGTATGAAATAATAGTGGTCAAAGGTAGTTGCGGTAACCATGAGCTTCGGCTGGCGGGCCTTCCGATCGATATGTCAATTATGCGAAAATAACGTGCCGCTGGATGCGTTTGCCGCACGCATCTGATTGTGAAATGAATGTTCGCGTGGTTTCAATCTCCGCGGGCAAATGGAAATGAAACAATACCGATATAAAAGAAGAATAGCATGGCGTCGCACCTGCGAAACAAAAATATACGGAGGAAACGTGAAACGTGGGGAAAATATGGAGGGAATATAAAATGTGGAAAAAAGTGCGGAAGAAATATGAAACATGGGGAAACATCAAATATGGAAAAAAGTACCGAGGAAATATGAAACAGGCAGAAAAATGTGGAGGTAGATACATCGCATTAACTCATGCAACGTGCCACAGAAAATATTAAATAGAAAGGTATCTAACAGTATTGTAACTCCGGGATAGTTCGACCACTTTTTGGAAAAGAAATTTTAGCATCGTTGTTTTTCATATTTTTGTCGTTTTGTGCAAATTAAAAAAAAATTTAATCCAATTGTCGCTTTTCGAGATTTCGAAATAGTTTTCTCCGCATCCCACGCATTCGTTTTCGTCCCACTCTTTTAACGACATATCACTATCTTGTAGAATGGAATTTTCGCTCCCTGAATCTGAAGATGGGTGTACAGTAAAAAAGACACATGTAGGTAGTGTTTAGAAAACATTTCGATGTCAGTTACAAGAATAAGAAATAAAAAATACGAGCATGCTATGTTCCCCTCGACATCCTACAACTTTCGTCTGCAAGAATATTTCGTACCATTCATATTTTTCGAGATAGTTACACTTTTTCAGATACAGCGGACACACTGTATACTTATTTAACTAATGTGTTCGGACTGTCCTGCATTAATGTGGTTGGACTATCCCATAATCAAGGGAGTGATCGTCCACCTTGTCAAAATAAATTAAGAACAAACACATACGTATTGTTGGGTGTTACACTGTAGTTTTTTTTTACATATTATATCCCCCAATATCGTAATAGTGTAAATTAACTTACCTGTCTTTCAAATATCACAAGTACCGTAACTTGGTCTAAAAACATTCAGACTCGCATAAAGTCTTAAATGTATGTTATAACTTGAATATGGATTTGTGACAATGGCCAATGCGAGATCAACAACAAGCGCATTCACTTCTTTTGTGTCAATGACACACGGCACTCTCTCCTGCGTCAGTCTTAAAATAACAAACTGACCGGACTCTTCCGATGGTCGAACTATACCGGACTCACCCTATAGTAAAATAGTGCTCAAAAACAATAAGACAACAGGGCATTAAAATCTCAAAATATCTAGGTTTACTTATCTATCATTTCCTCTTTCGATCTGTGTAAGTTCACTAGCCCTCATATTCTGGATACATAATTATTATATAACTCATTAAGGGGAGGTGCCACCTTGGCTGCATAAAAATCGTAGGTTTTGTTTAGCAATTTTTTTTCTTTTAAATAATGAACTCAATAGAAAATTTGATTAATGGCATTTATTGTTTACTAGCTGACCCGTTGTCCAGTTTCACCCGGGAATTATTTATGATATTCCCCACGTTCCGCCACATCCTATTCCTATATGAATATTATAAAACTCAGTATATTCAACGCTATTTTAGAGGATTTTTCCCTACATATCCCCTACATATTCATAAAGTTTCAGAATTTTTTGAATTTTCGGGCTTGGGATCTTTCCTTGTAAGACATTTTTCCATCATTGACGCAAACATATCGTTTCCTCGTTTGATACTGCGTCCTTTGCGTGCGCGACAGGCGTGAATGTTTGCACGAAAACAGCTCCACAGATTTCGAGAGCTGGACGCGGGCCACGCGCCAGATCTGACTCGCACGAGCAGGCAAACGGCGGAGTATCGATTTGAACATCGCGCGAAATCCCGCGATAACAATGACGAAGGCGAAATGGGTCGCACCAATGAATGTTATTATTTACACAGAAACAAAACCGTATATTTTCCTACACGCGTTTGGATGCAGCGTCGTCAACACATTTAAGGTTGATTTTCTCGAAAATGAAGCGCGATATTAAAAAAACTTACTGTTTCTTTTCGACTTATAACAAGTAAATAACTCGAGAAAAGGGAATAAAATTTTTTGATATTGCGCTTCATTTTCAAGAACATCGGCTTTGAAATTCTTGACGTTACGTCTAGTCGCGTATAGGAAAACCTACCTTAACCACAGCTTTAGTAGGGTAAGGGTATAGGGTATTTATAAATGTGGCAGTCAGAGCAACAACGGACCAACCCACATTAAAAAATTGTTTTCTTCCTATTTTATATGGTTAGTAGAGCCTATTGGAATACTTTATTGCTACTAATTCAATTTTGAAAAAATGTGGGTTAGTCCGTTGTTGCTCTGACTGCCTCAAATAGCCTACAATCTAATCTAGGACGTATGTAATGTATGTTCAAAATTTCATTGAAATCCGTTCAGCCGTTTAAGCGTGAAAGAAGGGCAAACAGACAACGTTTCAATTTTATATATTAGTAAGGATCTCTTGAAGATTAGAAGAAAAAAATTTTTGCTTATTTTTTTCAACGAAACCTATGCTTTTCATTCGTCCAAGGTGATCACCTCCCCTTACCTAATTCCCAACCAGTAACGCCACTTAGGTACTCAAAAAGGACCAAACCCAAATTGCCTCAGCCCGCAGAAAATCCTCCACACGACGCAATCCCGCGTCACCTCGTACCTCTTTTTATACGACCGTGCTTACGGGACCGCCTTGTCCCATCCAACGCGAAGGCATTTTCAAACAAGTTAAGTCATCGCGCCGAGTTAACAGGTCATCCGCGCAAGCATCTCGAAATCCCCAAGGACAGGAGCACGTGACACGGTGTCCCCCGGATGCATGCACGTCGCCGGTTTCGTGACTTGGCGCGAGCGTGCACGCGTCTCGAGTGTCTGTAAAAATGGCGGAACAGTTTCCAGGGACGCGACGTGATCGTCGCCCGCTATTAGGGAATTACGTGCAATTACCCGGGGCCGCTCGGCTGGGCCCCGGCAGGAAAGGGCCCCGTTCTCCTATATCCCCTTCGATCGTGCCCGTCTAACGATCCGTTTCGTGTCAATGTAACGAGCGGTCACGTCTCGATTCTGCTTGCAGCTTACGCGGAGGAAGCTTCCTTGGAGATCCTGCCTAATGGGGAGACGCAGACGAAGCCAATCGGGTCCAGCATCCTCCTCACGTGCAAGCCAAAGGTCGACGACACGAAGCTCATCAGCGACATGCAATGGCTCGATCCACAGAATCGTGTGATCGAGTCCCTGAAGTGAGTAGATCGACGGGATAGACGGTTAGATCCTTAACTGCTGCAACTTGCTGGCGCATTCTTGGCGCCCCTCGCCCCTAGCTTACCCCTCGCCTGGCGGCACCAATTCGACCGGATGCTCGGGTTTGTGTAACAGTTTCTATAGGAATAACGAGCTTTTAGGAGGTCTAAACGGGGCCCAAATTGGTTTGATACGATAGCAGAGGGCTATAACTTATAATATCTTTGTTTCATTATCCGGAGAGATCGATTCGTCGAGACGGAGGTGTTTAATTGTTAAACGCTACTTAAAAGGGGCCAATTTTCTTCCGTCGCAAGCAGCTTGAAAAATTCACCGCGAAAGTGTGGCAAGTCGCTTCTGACGATACCGGGAATCTTTTATCTCGATCAAAAATGGCCCGTCGTTATTCGCGAATTGAGGTTGCGTTCCTGTCGCCGTGCTGGGGGATATCTATCAAGGGTGCCTGAATATTTACAAGCACATTACACTTCAGAGCTCGGCGGATGGATGGATTGAGCTCCCTCGAATATTTACAACCGCCGCAACAATTTGAAATGGAATATACTCGTAAATTTTTTAACGCCCCTGTCGAATCGCCGCGCAGCGTTTACGGGTCAGCGAGTGCTTCTTCGTGGCGCCGACGGCACGCGGTAAATATCGCAACTTTCTGCGCGAGTGTCCGTCCGCGTAACAAAGGGCCCCGCTGATTTATTCAACCCCTCAGATTTGCAATAACACACGGTACAGTTGCCAGCCATAATTCAAGCGTTCGCCTCGACCGAGAGGCGCGCAAAAATGTATCGCGGCGGGGCTAACAAACGCGCGGCGGGGCTAACAAACGCGCGTCCAGCCAGGCGGGGATATACGAGGGCCAGGGATGTTGTTCACGCTTTTGAGCTGCCTTTTTTCATGTAATTTTTTTTAACGATACCAGAGCAGCTTTTAGCAGATAATTAAAAAACGCAGGCAAAGAGATGCAGTATAATATATACGCCAGATGCGCGTGCCACTTTTGTATTACACACAAGTAGGACACGAGCCAACACCCAAGCACTAATTTAACGAATTTCTGTCACTTGTTTTGCACACAGACTAGTCGTCTTACCGATCGAAAGGCGAGTATAAAAAAACTCAATTCAAGACCTTACACGCAACCTTAGTGTGTCGTGCAGAGTCTCTACCCTATGTTTTCTGCGATGTACCCTTAGTTCACTTTAGTTTCTCTATCCAACTTAGACAACTGTTTTTCTTGTATCCCCGCCCTCATTTACCATCAGCACCATCACCATCCAGCGGCTGATTTACGCCTGGTACAGCCTCTGTACGGGGAGGTCTTAATTGCTGCAGGGCCGGCCGATTGTTCCGCGAACTAAGCGTTGCTCATTAAGCTGTTCGAGAAAGTTTTCCGCCTTCCAGCCGGTAAACTGACTTCCCGTTGTATTTGGACGTTAAACGCCGCGCGGTGTGCCTTGGCGTTCGAACAAGAAAACCGTGGGGGGATGCTTGGTTAAAATAGACGGTAAAGGATGCTCGGACGCGCTGTGAAGGCGCCATTCAATGACACAACGGCCGTCCCCTGGCAATTAAGCGCCCTCTCCCTTACCCCTCGTGTAGATATTTTCGTACCCCTACGACGGGGGGCTGGGCGAAGTGTTGTGGATCGATTTGAATGGAATCGCAAGCAGGTCGGGGGAAAATTCAGCGGAAATGTTAAGTATTAATAGTAAATCCAATCTTCTGTCTGTATTGGTGTGACATTTCTGGAGGGGTAATTAATAACTTGGTTAGTTCGAGGAATTATTAGTTCGGTGCAGAGATGGGCAAATTTTTGATTAAATGAATTTTCGAGTAAATAAATGTTAAAAAATTATTCGGCATGTGCCGAATGAAGGTGGCCTCGGTTAACTTTACTCGGCGAATAAAGTTTAAGTTTTTTATTCGTTGAGCGTTTCAACTTCAGCGTCGAATAAATTTTTCAGTTTTAACTTTAACTGTAACTTTCACTTTTACTTTAATTTTATTCGATGTCGAATAATTTCTGACGTGCATTGAAGCTGCCCAGTTAAAGTTAAAGTTACGGTTAAACTTAAAGTTAATGTTACGATTAAGTTTAAGCTGAAGTTAAAGTTAGCGTTAATGTTAAAGTTAAAATTTCAGTCAAAGTTAAAGTTACGGTTAAAATTAAAGTGTCAGTTAAAATTTCAGGTAATGTTTGAGTTAAAGTTACAGTTAAAATTCTAGTTAAAGTTAAAGTTTCGGCTAAAATTAAAGTTAAAGTTAAAGTTAAACTTGAAAAATGTATTCCACCCTGAAGTTGTAATCATTTGACAAATAAAAAAATTAACTTTATACGTCAAATAAATTCTCCTCGAACAAAAAAATTAACTTTATTCGCCAAATAATTGAAAGTGAAACAAACTTTTATTTGATCCGTTATTAAATAATTGTTGATTGAGTTAATGCCCAACTCTGGTTTCGTGTCAGTTCACTGAAATAGCAAGCATAGTTTGCAGGCAAACTCATTCGGTATTCACCTGGACTTGTTCCACAAACGATTAATAACGAAATGCGACTCTATTTTCAATGTGTTTTGAACTTACCTGCGAAATTCCATTGCAAATCGATACATGGCACCTCGCGCAGCCCTTTGGACCAAGGAAACCCATCGTCATATGTTCATGGATCGTGGATGTTTTCTACCCCCGTGTTAGTCTGCTCGATGACGAGAGATCCGCTCCGATTAATAAACAACATATCGCGGTGCCTGTCTTGCAAATATTTAACCGCCCGGTCAAACAATCTAACGAGCGTTAACCTCGGCAGCTCGATTCGTCGGCTCGCGTGTTTGCCCGATTACGCGGGCCCCGAGCGATTTGCATAATTATGTCCGCTCTCGTCGCGGGAGAGTAATGGCCGATAAATTCAACGGCGAACACCGGCCGCGCCGTTCCCGAGCACCGTTTCATTAATTGTACTTAGAGGCTGCTCCGATTCCGAGATGGAAGGAAAGGGAGTATCGTTGCATAATCGACGGACTAACACTGTTATCATCGCTCCACTGCGCCACCATATCGCGTCACACGGCTGGGATCGTTCCAGCCCTCCCTGACACATCACTGTACATACCGCGCATTCTGTTCGTATGTCGTAATTGTTCGTAAAGCGTTCCAACTTTTATTTCACGTTGCTGGATTTGCGGCGGTTGTACAGAGCGGCCCGTAACCGGCGAACAGCGGGACAAACTGCACTTCTTTGTGTAAAAATCGTAGAACTTTTGATAGAAACAAAATAGAGGGACGAATCTTTTTGGAAATTAAAGCTAAGATGTTGCAGAATAAGGGGAAAATATTGAAAAGGTATGACAAACAAGTTTCGACTTTGAAAATCTATATCAAAGAATCCTGAAGGCCAAGGCAAATTCTGCGGGCAGATTTGAATTCGGCGCGTTATAATTTATAGGAAATGATGTATAACAAGTCAAGGAAAAACTTCAAACACACATTATAACGAGACAACCGCGATTTTCTTCGAAAATATCAAGTTTGACATAGATTTTCAAAGTAAAAACTTGTTTTTGATAGTTTTTCAATAATTTTCCTTTATTCTGCAAAATCTCAGCTTTAACCCTGAAAAAGATTCATCCCTTTATCTTATTTCTATCAAAAGTTCTACTATTTTGACGCAAAAAAGTGCAGTTTGTACCACTATGAAACGGTACAAGCGGAAGGGTGGTGATTCTACATGAAAAAATAAATAAAATATGGGAAATTAAATTTTGTCGCAACTCGCATAGTTTTCTAGAAAATTAACTTTGAATTACCAGGTACGCATGTACCGAAATACAGAGTTTTAGGCTTCGGTACCACGGTGCATGCGTGCTCTGCTAAAAGTAAAAACCAATTTTCAAAAATCTAAGCGCGATATCTAAAAAATTTATTCTATATTTTGGACTTATCTTTTTATGTAAAATCACTACTCTTGTGCTTGCACCACTGGTTACGGGACATCCTGTATATTGGATTGCGAAATTCACGTTTTTAGGGATCGAGTACTGTGGCTGACTCTGTTAGGTGATACCACTTGCAGTCGTGGATGCAGGGAGATGTATGTTTTAAGTTTCGGTTTATGAGGATTTTTTGAGTAGTGCTTGACAACGCTTGGTGCTTAAATTCTCCAAGTATATACTTTGCGAAGAATATTCCTAACCTGATTTCACATAGAAACTCTTACGAAGATTCACTACAATCTTGAATTCCTAAAAAAGACAACTGAATTAGATAATTTTTAATAGTATGCAGGGTGGTTCACCTAAGTGTGCCACCTAAATTACTTGTAAATTCTTTGTTATATGAGAAAATGGTTCGAACAAAAGTTGTAGGGTATTAAGAAGAGCACACAATGTAATAATTAGATTTGAGTTATTTTACTTTTTTATCGAAATATGAAGGTCGCCTTGGCTCGTTTAATCGTAATGCATAAAGTTCGACCCTGCAATTAGAAAGAATGTTGAACGCTGAGTAAAAATCTATTAGAGTCTGAGCATCCAAAAACTAATAATTACTAAGATATCCTTTAAATAATTTTTCGATTAATGACCGCAAATGACTAATTATTACATTATCTACCCCCCTTGACACCATAAAACTTTTATGTTAACTCTATGTTCCAGCATGCCTATATTCTACTCATGCATACCATCCATATACTAAAATTTCAAACACTGCTCGTCAAAAAAAGTAGTACAAAGTAACCAAGCACCCACGACAAGCTCACGGACATCTACACCCGTAAGTGGCGCCGCCTGCAAGTCGGCCACACCGTTCCCCCCGATCGTAACTACAATTAACCATACCTGGAACCCGATGATTCAACCGCAGCCAGCAACCGCTCCCTTTTTCTCTATTAGATCACCAGTTTCGATCGCGTCCCCTGGCCCGAAAGGGCCCATTAAGCCATCGCTGACGTGGCCGTGCTCGAATTCGCATCGGTCGCGATACTATTCATTAACCGCGCGATTCAGCATCCTACCACTGGACCTTATCCGCCTCAGCATCTCGTAACGCTGCGCCGTTGTTAAATTGCGTGGATTCGCGTGAATGTGTCTCGTTTACACCGTACCGTTCCCTGCCCCTTCTCCCACGCAATCCGTGGAAATGTTTGTCCATTGGTAGGTTGCGATACAGGTAGAAGCATCCGAGGCCCGACCTGCCTCCAGGATCGAGGCTCGCTCTTACGACGAATTATGGTCGACCGATCACTACCAGCAATCCAACGCTATCGATCCGAATTCGACGCAGCGCACCGTGTTCATCCCCTCGTCTTCTCTGTCGTAACGATATTTCACGGATATCGGCCCGATGTTTCGCGTTAGAATTGGTTATTTCGAAGGATTTATGCGTTTTATATGACGGGCTGGCTGGTCTCGATCAAAGAGCGAAGCGATTCGAGAATTTTCAGCAATTTGGGTTGGGAGGAAAAAGTAACGTTTTGAGTTTGGTAGCTATGTTGGGAAGGAAATTGATTGAAGCATTTTTTAGGGTAGTTGAATCTTTGGAAATGCTCTTATTGGCAGCTGATTACAGTGGGGAGCAGAAAGTGCTTTCTATTGATTTTTCATTGTATTTCGGTGAATGTAATACTGGCGAAATGTTGGGCCGAGGGATGTTCGATTGCCCCTGTCACTCTCAACCCGAACACTCGACTCATCACCATAGTGCATAGATACGTTTGTGTGGCTCGCAAAAGTGAGCGCTCGAATAATTTTCCAATTATTTCCTGTAGCACGTTCCCAGGCCATTCGAAGCCACCGATGTACACCGAGCTGCACCACGCCAACACCCTCTCTTTGTTCTTCAACTCTCTGCAAGAGGAGCAGGCCGGGAAGTACACGTGCAAAGCCACTTACGCGAATTCGGTGTTCCTGGAGAAGTCTGTGACGATCGATACCATAGGTAAGAGAGAATTTCTGCGATCGAGCCACGCTTTGTTAAACTTTCACTGCGCATTCGTGACTAATTTATGGGATAACCAGATCCTCGAATTTCCAACTTGAAATACGGAAAGAAGCTTAGAGGAAGTGAGCTTACGGCTTTGAAAAAGATTGTCGTCTGCTCTTAAAGAAATCTGTTCACTTTACTGATTGCATCTATCTCGATGAAGTTTTAAGACACCTTTGAAAACCTTTACTTTATAAAGTTTTAATCCCTTGCTGGTTCGTTGGCTCTCGCCGAGTCGCGTGAATTTAGGAAAAATATCTGGAGGCGGTAGGAGAATGAACAGAAATGTTGAAAGGGTGTATGACCTAATGTGAAATGGTGCGGGATTATAGAGTATGAGAAAATAATGTCACAAAGTGGGTTTCACGGACGTATTAACAACGGCGGCGCAATTTCCCTCTGAAACTTTGCGTTGCATATAAAAAAGTGCTCTTCGTACTGCATACAAAAGAGTACGTTTTACATTCCTCTTAAAAGGAAGAACGCCGGTTTAACTTGACATTTTTAATTGCCACTATAGTCGTGCTTGTTATGAAAGCTCTAATTAATCTGAATCTCATCTACTTAAAGCAATATTTGCAATAATCCACATATGCAGAATTACATACGAGGACACACAACTTCTACCGCATTGCTTGCAAAGTGTGTCTGATCATGAACGGTCCGTTTCCCCTTTGGTCTGTCTGTTGGACAATCTTCACTTCTTTGCAGCTCTGAAAGTGCCACAACTTTGCACTAACGAATACTGAATACTTTCTCAGCTACGAGTCATATAATTCTACAAATTTCTCCAATATTTTTCAAATATTCTTATTACAAACAAGTTGAACAACTCTGGGAACATCAATTTCAAGAAACACAAGGATATAGTTTTAACCACAGATGTGCAAAAATTTATTTAATTAAAAATTTCGGATAACGAATGACAGTTAAAAATGTTATTCGTCCTATGTCGAATAAAGTTAATTTTTTTTATTCATCGATCGTTTTAACTTCAGCGTCAAATAAATTATGCAACTTTTACATTAATTTTAACTGTGACTTTATGTTTAATCTTATTCGATGTCAAATAATTTTCTGGCGCGCATTCGAGCCGCCGAGTTAAGTTATAGTTAAAATTAACGTTAAAGTTAAAATTAACGTTAAAGTTAAATTTAAAGTTAAAGTTAAATTTAAAGTTACAGTTAAAGTTGAACTTGAAAAATTTATTCGACTCTGAAGTTGGAATGCTCGACGAATAAAAAGATTAACTTTATTCGTAAAATAATCTAAAGTTAAAGTAACTTTTAATTGATCTGTCATTTAAAAAATTTGTTATTTAATACCCAACTGTGGTTCTAGCACTAATTTTAATTATATTCTGAAATCAAGTTTTAATTTCCTTATAAGACCATCCACTGTTCATTGCATAAAGGTATTGTGAATATATTTACAAAAGCCCTGCGCGTAGAATTAGAGAAACGGTCTGTACACTGTAAAGAAGGGCGACGACAGAAGTACCTATGAAGAGTAATTACTGTTTCGCAGTTGCGATCACTTGGGAAAATGCACCGACGAATCAATACCCTATTCTGGGAGAGGACTTCCCGATTGTGTGCAAAGTACGAGCAAGGCCTTCGCCTTCCGTCGACTGGCTGTACAACGGTGAATTAATTAAGACGAACGACCACTACATTATAGACACGTATGCGTTGACGATCAAGAACGTTCAAGAATCCGACGACGGGATCTACACTTGCCGTGCGTCGGTGTTGACCACCGGTGAGCTCAAAGAGCGACCTATTCGCGTTGAGGTATGTATTCAGCCTTCCAGCCACCATAACATTCATCGACGAGAATAATACAGCGACTTTTTCTCGGCTCCTCCTGGATTCTATGTATTATTTATTTTTGAGATTACCCCTGCAACGGATTGCAAGATTAATGAGCGATCGTTAGCAGGAATCCTAGAATTGCACCGTCGCGAGGAATTAATTAATGCAGTCGTTGGAACGTTTTACTGTCTGGTCTCGAGTTTTAAATGCTTTTAAATGCTGTAGTCTGACATGACGACAACGTTGTTCACCGAGTGATTATATTACCCTCGACGATGAGGGATTGCGTTTTGTGACATAATTTGATTAATCTATTGAGCACTTAACTATCCCTTTCAGTGCAACTGGCTTAATTGAATTACGCATACAAAAGTGCGGGACGTTCAAAAACCTTTTCCAACTAGGACACGAAAAATCAGAACACTCTATTCACCCATTTATTTACTACGAAATTCCCAAACAGCACCAAAACAGTCTCCATATGCAAGGTACTCTCACCTCCCAATTGACACAGGCTCTCCTCAAGCCCCAGCCACAATTGCGTCCACCAATTACTCCCAATTCCATTCCCCGCCACCGCAGCGTCTATCACAGCACGTTTGCATTTCATTTAACAGGTCCACATACGTCCCACGGTGGAGGATCTGCGCAGCCCCGTGGACATAATCGAGGGGGAAGACGCGAGCATAAAGTGCAAAGCCCACGGTAAACCGCCCCCGAAGTTCAGCTGGGTGAAGTCCCTGACCCAACAGAATCTGTCCAACGCGGATCGCTTCGGAGTGGACGCTGACATGGGCACGCTGACGATCAGCAACGCGAACCGGGACGACGCGGGCGAGTACCAGTGCACCGCCACGAACGCGGCCGGCCAGGCGAACATGAATATCGTGGTGAACGTGATAGTGAAGCCGAAGATCATGGATTTCGTGAACGGCAGCGTGGTGCAGGAGAAGGAGACGAGCTTGGTTTGCAAGGCGTTCGGCCGCCCGCCGCCGCAGGTCACCTTCAGGAAGCACACCTTGGAGAAGCCGTACGTGAAGGGCGCCCAGCCCGAGGACGACAGGATAATCCTGACGAACACCGCCGACGACAACACCGGCGAGACAGTCGGCACGCTGACGATCCACGAGAGCATGCGATCGAACGACGGGTTGTACGAGTGCATCGCCCAGAATGCCGGTGGCGTGGCGCGCAGGAACGGCCACCTGATCGTCGAGTTCCCTCCGTCGTTCGACTCCATGCCCAACACGACCGTGTGGTCCTGGGAGCAGAGGCCCGTGAACATCAGCTGCATCGCCGAGAGCATACCGAACGCCACCATCCGCTGGACCATGCGCGGGGACCAGAAGATCGACAACGACGCGATGATCAAGCAACTGGGCACCGGGCCCCTCTCCACTCTGATGATCGTCCCGCTGGACAGGCGGTACTACGCCACCTACAAGTGCATCGCGTCCAACACGCACGGCACAAGGGAACGCAATATCGAACTGAGGGAGGCCTCGAAACCGGGGGAGGTGATGCAAGCGAAAATGGCGGAGATCACCGCGACCACGATCAGGTTCGACGTGGTCCCGCCACCCACGCACCCTGAGCTAATGGTGCGGACCATCACTGTTCAGTACAGGGAGGACGGGAAAACTTGGATGGAGGCTAAGAACAGGACGTGGTCTGTTGGTGAGTGATGCTGGCTGCCCTTTGGATTTAGAGGTTTATTGGGGTGGATCTTTGAATCATTGGAATATTTCATGAGTCGTGTTCAATTGTAGACGAAGTAGATGAAGTTTCTTATTTCGATTCTTTGTGGGTTAAGCTTGTTCCATGCAGAGAGAAATACAGATCTCTATACTGCATTCCACTTTAGAGTAGACTCGTTCCGCGCAAGGATATGTTGGTAGGAAACTGGCAAGGAAATTGCTACGACCAATCGCGTGTGTTAGAATCGTGGGAGCTGCGAAGATCTATTCTTATATGGAATGGAGGATAGTAGGAATAGTATGATAGTACCCAGCTTAGGTCGCTAATAGTACTTACAAGCGAACACCGCGAACCCGGACTCATCGATTGGAATGCAACTTTGTGGGTTTTTAGAGTGACTCAAAACAAGAACTACGGTGTATTTCATTTGGGCCCTATCGCCCTTTAAGGGGGTCAAAGCTGACCTCAAAGTCAAATTAGCACTTCCACTTTTTCGCGTATAACTCTCAAAGTACAACAGACAGAAAAAAATGTTTCAAACAAAAGTTTAATGGTGCAATAAGCGCTGCAAACTTGCGTTAACAAAATTTTGAAAAAAGTTTAAGAAAAAAAATCTGAAAGAAAAAATTTTTTTTTACAAATTTTGTTAACGCAAGTTTCCAGCGCTTATTGCACCATTAAACTTTGTTTGAAACATTTTTGTCTGTCGATTGTACTTTGAGAGTTATACGCGAAAAAGTGGAAGTGCCAATTTGACTTTGAAGTTAGTTTTCACTCCGTTAAAGGGCGATAGGGCTCAAATAAAACACACCGTTGTTCTTGTTTAGAGTCACTCTAAAAACCCAAAAAGTTGTGTTCCGATCGGTGAGTCCGGGTTCGCGGTGTTCCCTTATTAGTAGTACACAGGCCTCGGAAGCAGAGAACCAAAATAATAGTTATTTTAATTTTTTTTTTTTGAAAAAAGTCGTTCAATTTTTATTTCAATGGAAGCCAGTTAGCATTAAATCCATAAAACACTTCGCAAACAATTAAATGACTAAAAAATATTAATTTTTAATTGTTCTGATTACGACTAACCATTATGAATGATTACATTTTTTTTCGCCATCAGTAACCATTATCGATAACGTAAATTTAATTTTGGTTACCAGTAATCAATACAAATGACCGGAATTGTTTTTGGCCACCGGTAATCATTATCGATGACCCGAATTTTATTTTGGTTACTGATAACCATTATCGACGAAAATTTTCTGGTTACATTAGACCATTGTCAATAGCAATTAACATTACTGGTCATTAGTATTTGATAACAACACGAAACAAAAATAATTATAAAACATATATTTTACTCAGCAAAAAACGGTAAATTGTACTCTAATATCTCTTATCCTATTCTTCGTTTCATATATTTTCATACAGTCTTTTTGCTCAATAAAATATATAAATTTCGTAATTAATTTGTTTTTCGTGTTCTCAGTGAATACTAATTATCAATAATGTTAATAACAATAATTGACAATGATCGAATGTAACCAGAAAAAAATTGCCGTCGATATTGGTTACCGGTAACCAAAATTAAATTTCCGTCATCGACAATGATAACCGGTAATCAAAAAAAAAAATGTAATCATTCATAATGGTAATTCGTAACCAAAATCATTTAATTAAAGATATTAACTCATACACCATAACTCTTAAAATTTCTCTTATAACAGTCATGATGTCTGCTCAAAAGTATCATTGCAACTACCACAAATGGACGGCGCAGAGTTCTACAATACTTACAATACTTACAAATATGATCTACTTAGGTGAGAGCCTATGGCGTAGCCCTGCGTTATACGCGAAACGTTGCAGAAGTGTTCGTTAATCAGATGCCGACCCCGTGAAGTTGGCCCACTGTTCACCCTGCATTTGTGGTAGTCGGAAGGATATAATCTTTGAGCCGTGTGTATCATAGCAGCTAGCCTAGACCTAGTCCAGACCTCCAATAGCAGTGGTGCCACAGAAAACTTTGTATAAAACCAAATCCACTCCTACCCCCACACTGCGACGTCGACCTTCTGTCCCAGATTCCCTCTACGTGATCGAGGACCTGAAGCCGCAGACCCCGTACGAGTTCCGTTTCGCCGCGAGAAACCAGGTGGGCCTGGGTAACTGGGGAGCCTCCTCCCGCGAGACTACGCCCGGAACCACCGTCCCCAACGAGCCGAAGATCATATCGCAATCAGCAGAATACGATCTCTCCATGTACAACAATCAGTACGAGCTGGGGTGGCTGGCACCAGCCGACAACGGCGAGCCCATCGACATGTACCAGATCAAGTACTGCCAGACGAGACGCGTGTCCGGCGAGTGGGAGGTCCAGGAGGACACCTGCCGAACGGAGGATATCAAGACGCAGGGCAGGACGAGGCACTGGCTGAAGAACCTCAACTCTGACACGTTCTACAAAGTGGAGCTGAAGGCGCACAACGCGATGGGTTTCAGTAAGGCTGGCATGGCGAAGTTTAAGACAGCAAGGGGTAAGTGTCTTCCATTCCCATCAAACACTGAAACGTTCATAACGCAACTCTCACCTTATAAGATCGCCTCCGTCGGTATTTTAGTGCCCTTTTTCAAATCGTAATTTCTCTTTGAATCGTTATTATGTGTGCACGAGGCTATTGCACCGATTGGTATATTCTTTTATTTATTCTTTTTTTTTTTACTCTACGAGAAAGACCGTTTAATTACTTCGCCTCTATTTTGTTCAACTCAAGGAGGAGGGAAAAGGGTCATTGAGGTATTTCGACGTTCAGTCGCCGGTTCACGTGGCGGCTATTGCCGATCGCTGGGAGGCTGTCCCGCGGATCCTATTCCTGCAAAATTCACGCACCGATTCCTTCGACTAGGTGGTTCTTTTTATGCTTGAATATCCTGCATTTAGGTCACGGTCTGCTATATTCGAGCCAGGAGATGTTGGCTATTCTGGGTCACTTCGGATGCTGTTAATCGATTTTCAGTTAGTGCGTCGCATCAGCTCTTCTATGTTTAAGAAGCGGACAGTGTGTTGCTTATAGGTTTACAAGCTCTATCGTTCAAACGTTATGATGTTTGTGTTATAGTGCACTAAGTCGCTTCACTTTTCCCTCTATCCACCACATAGAAGCATAGCTTAGCTTTTAGAGTCTTGTGTCCTGCTACGTGCCCTTTGAAAATACACAGTTGGTCACGTGTCCAAATTGGGCCTTTATGCAGAAAGCTACCACCTCACAAAATAAAAAAAGAATTAGTTAAACGTAGTATGGATTCCATAATCTAGTGATTTTTATTTTGCAAAAAATTATAAATTCTTACATTATACAGTTATTAAAACTACCAAGCCATAGTTCCACTTAAGACTTAAAAAGCTACAGAAAATTTAAAATAATATTAATTATACTACTCACTGTTAAATAACCCATTAAAAATATTAGGAAACAATAATAAAAAATAAAATATACTTAATTGAAATATAGCTACTTTTCTTTAATAATTAAAATCTTCAAACTAAATTTACTCAGTTTCAAATCATTGAGGGTTGGTAGCTTTCTGCATAACAGACCCAATTGTCACATGGTCTTTGACTTTCTATTCACAACTGTTCATCCTCCTCTTTCTCTTCCACTTTTAACACCATAAAGTTCACACCTATTCTACTCATATTTTGCAGATTTCCTCACTATTTATCATGCAAAATTGGTAAGACGATAGCGAATAAGTTTAACCAGTCTCTTTGAACAGCCAAAATCTTTCGACCCAACTATAGCAGACCCAGAACACACCCAATCTATCTTCTTCCCCCTTTCGTTTCCTCGAGCCTCCTTCCTCCTTTTCAGCCGCCCAGAATAATTTGCAAGAATATTCACGACACTCTAGAAACAGCACAACGTGGATCTAAAACACATGAACCAAGAGAGAGTCCTCAGTCCCCTTGACCCTTGTAGACAAGCGATTTAGATGAACTGGGTAGCCAGTCGGTGGGCACCTTAGGCATTAGATAATATCCCCTCCCTCAAACAAAATGTTGAAGACACAACGATCCTTCTACAAGTCACTTTTTATCATTCAGAATCTACAGGCCGCAATGTGGACTACAATATAGATACTTCCGCTGGAGGTACTCCCAAGCTCGCCGTGACCGCCATTGCTACAGCAATAACGATTCTATTCGTAGCCATTTAAAGAATACAAAAAGAAAGAAAAAAATAAACGCAAACAGAAAGAAAAGAATGAAAGAAATCACCGTCAGGAACGCTCGCTGTTCAAGCTCTAAAGATCCTTTCAGTTAGTGTACACGTTTATAGAAGTGGTATGCGAGATTATTCATAATTCCATGGGGAGGGTTGGGGAGGGTGGGAGCTACACAGAGACACACCACAAATACACACACACGGGATAAGATGGACAAAGATACTTCTCCGTGTGTACGTTTCCGTTTGTTCGCCGAGTTTTCCCAATCCGAACTTTCCGCCGCGTTTCGCGTCGTGTGTGACGTGGACTTGTTCGCGACAGCCGAGACACGTCGGCTGTATCGCACACAGCTCCCGAATATTGTAAAGTGAGAGCCGATTAGAGACACCGGTGCACAACATTCCGAGGACAAACGAGGAAAGAACGTTCCGTTAGCGGATAAGTGCGGGGTTCCGTGAACTAGTGAGAGAGAAAGGGGAAAAAACGAAGACGCCGCCGGAGTCCGCCTAGCTGCGAAGCGTATTTATAATGATAAAAAGGGGAGGGACAAAAATGCCCTACCGGTCAGCAAAACGTACTGGGTACGTTCTGCTACGCCGTGCGAGGCTACGCTTTCGTTTCTCGGGCAGGAAAATCCGGGTGTTAACGTCGCAGCGTTATCGCAAATATTTGCAAAAATACAGGGGAGGGGGAGGGGGGGGGGGCGAGGCAAATAACAGTAGAGCCAGTACGAATAATTTCGCCACGTTGCCGGGGCGTTGGTGGCGCGCGCGCCACATCTCGTCGCGTTCGATCGTGAAAAGCAGACCGAAATACAGAGAAATTCGGATGGAAACGCAGAACTAGAACGATGCGTATCAATTCCACGATTGTCGCGGGCCTTTTTATTTTATCTCTTTCGACCCAGCGAGCGCGTTCCGCGACAGAGAGGCTCGGATCGCTGCAGTCGGTCCTTGTACATTCGCGAAAATAATGTGCTTCCATTCGAGGAGCTCGGTTGCCGTACGAGTTATTGCATTTCGCTGCGACTTCCCGTTGCGGCGTCACACCGGTGCGCCCGAATGCATCCGTGGTGTGCACCGCGGGTCTATTTTAGCGTACAGTGAGAGGCTTGCGCGGGCCTGGGACACTTACTGCCTTAAATTGCCAAATGCCTAGTGTTTAGAGCGCGTTCCTCTACGGGGAGGGAGGGAAGAGTTATCTCGAGCCATCGACGAGGGTTGCAAGCGTATGGTTTCTCGGTTTTCGAGGGGGAAAGTAGCAGACGTACTACGTAATTACTGCATGGGATGTCGCGGGATTGTGTAACCAGCTGCGTGGAGCTGGAAGCAGTCGAAATGTCCTTTAACATTTTGCAAGTGGGGACTTCGATGTGAAGATATTGGTAATTAAAGATGTGGGTGTTGGATTTTAACAGGTTGAAATTTAAAGTTGTTGTTTTGAAATAGAGAACGCGTGGTAAAGTAAGAAAAACTCATTGAAAATTTCCTTCCACGTGTTCCAGAGTTCTGGAAGAGACAAAGGTTTGTTTACTGGCAAAACTCTCCCCTTATTTCAGTCCTTACGCCATCATAAATATTGTACATAAACGGCCACAACACCGCGGCAGGGTTTCTGCCGTTTCCACCTCTCTCGTTCTCGCGTTCTTAGCTACCTGAAACTTTCAAAACAAACGTTTGATACCCGGTCACAGACAATGCCAGCGATAAGGTTGTTCAGTATTATTTGCACCGTGGAACCAAGTAGACGTGTTTCGAAAAGTGATATAACAGGGAAATTAAATTCAGTGTCAATGTTTTTTCTCCTAAAATACTAATTTGCCTGCGTGTTACAATAACATTTTAAAAATCGGGAAAGTGAAGTGTTTATTAGACCTGTGAAATTCGAACAACCCCACTTCAATTGCTCGCACCTCCACCAACCGAAGCCCCAGATTACAGAATGGTAAGGGCCATTTCTTCACTCGATACGTGGGTGCTAGAGGTACTTGCACAGTTCTCGCCACTCAGTAGAGTACAAATATTTTTGGAGGGAAATTTTCTCGCGGTCTAATTTCGCAACGAACGGGGGATACCTAACGTAGGAGGGTTCAGAGACAACGACGAGAGCGTTATAAGCAGAATCTCGCGATACAGACATCGAAATTCAAATTCGACACTACACCTCGCAACCATCTTCGCTTGAAACGTGAAGACCACCGCGGATTGTCCGTGAAACAAAAGAATCCGTTTTCGTCCGAGCTGGGGATATCGGCCTGCGTTTCAGGGTCTCAATACTCTCTGTGGGTCTGCCGATTTTTGTTTGTTTTTTTTTTTTTTATTTACGTTGACGGGCGCGTCTCGTCCGCGTGCGAATACGTTTCAGAGCCAAAGAACCGCAGATAGCTTAAGATCACGCCTTGCCCGCGTGTCCCGACGCGATAATTACACGCTCCACTCGCGAGGATACGATCCGTGCTGGAACGATTGAATCTCGTTCAGCGAGAAAGCGACGACCTGAAACCAGCATCCGCACGAACCGGGAGCACGCCGATTTACAATTATAACCAATCTAGATTTGCGCATAAATATAGTGTCTTTTTTTTTTTTAGCCGTCGGTTCATTCCAGCCGATCGCACAACGATATTTTTTTCTCTCCTTTTTTGTGTATTCTCGTTATTACGATTATTATTATTTTTGTTTCTGGGGAAAACTGTTACTACTGAGTCATCATTTAGTCCTGCTTGATTAGCTCTTGGACCATTTACGTGTTTAGTGCGCATGATGTGTGTTATGATTACGATTAATTATTATTAATATTAATATTATCGTTATTTCTATCGTTATTATTGCGATTATTGTATTATTACGGCGTACATAGCTGCTACGTTTACTATAATTATTATTGTCACTGATATCACGTCATGGATTATGGTCGGAGCGGAATCGGCTGGTCCCTTTAAGACGCAGAGAACTCGGACTCGCTTTCTGCCTCTCGTGTCTTTGTGGGCGGAGCTAAGGAGCGCGCGAGGGTAGAGGGGATGCTTGCACAGTGGCCTCGAGAGGCAAGCTGCTTCTGCTCCGACTATAATGGTCACCTATTGTACATCGTATCGTCATTACCATTAGTATTATCGTCACGATTAATTGCTAATTTTCGGTCGGAGAGGAGGCGACGATAGGTGCTCCGTACGAGACCGGGCGCGGGCTCGCAGGAACGAGGGCTCCGTCGCAAACGGTCATTTAACACTCGAACAGTGTCTTGAGCGTGTATCGATCGGCAGAAAAAGAGTGTCATCGCCGAACGAATGCGACGGGGTCGTCGAACCCTCGACTACCTCGCGTTTCACTCACTTGCCTGGGTTCTTAGATGTTAGATTATACCGCATGGCATGCGCTTGTATCGTTTCAGGTTTAGTTTTTCCTTTCCACCCTCTCTGTTTTTTTTCCTTCCGTTCTTTGTCTACTTCTTTTTTTTTTCAATTAGCGCCGCTCGCCTGTGCCCCGTTCGGCGAGACCCTCATTCCGTCGAACCGTACCTTTTGTACCCGTTCGGTAGAGAGAGACCCCGTGATCGAGGATGGATGTGTGAAGTCATCCGCGTCTGAGTGTTTAGGTGTAAGGGAAATTGTAATTAAGAGGTTACACGGGCGTTCCGGGGCTTCGATGGGGTGCGGGGAGAACGCCTCGAACAAGGGTTGACTGTTTTGAAAGAATCTTTGAGAGCTGCCGTGGTATTTGAGTTTGTAGAGTGGGGAAGTGCGTCTTAGCTTTTTCGTTAATTAAGTAATCGGTATTAAGTAATCGAAGAATGATTTGCAGTGGTGCAAAGAACGTTTGAGAACAAGAGTACTATTTTATTTTTATGAAACTTGAACATTTCTGCGCGTGCACAAGAGCATTGATTTTAAATTTTCTATTCATCCCGGCTTGTATATCGAATCGCACGATATCAGACGCAAGAAAATCAACGCCCAGGGTGCCTTTACTTTATCATGCTTTCTATACACCTGGTGCTGTGAGAATCTCGTTCATTCTATGAAAATGAATGGCACTTGGAAGTTGAACCGTCGCGTGATGTGAACGCTCGTGTAGCTTCGCGTTTCAGATTCATGTAAACGCACCGTATGGTTATATCTCATGTGCACTGAATCGCCAATGACGACACAGACACAAACGCAGCGTGCTCTTTATCGTTTTGTGATCCATAGCCGAGAGTCGACGATCGAGAGATCTGTATTAAGTGTATTATACGAATCAGTATAGCAAGGAATCTCGCAAGTTCATCGAAACGGTGGCCGAGCCGAAAATACGGTGTATCAGTAATTAAAGCTGAAGAATCTTTACCGTGGCCTCAAGAAGTTCCGTGGTTCCTAGAAGCAGGAGGGAAAATTTGTTTCGTCATACTCGATAGGATTAATTAAACTTCGGGTGTTCATTGAAGATCAAAAAAAAACTTATTAAATTTATCGGATTAATTATGAAAGAAGCCGTGAATTTTAAGATTCGAAAATAAATGTTCCCTGGGGGAAAGTTGAGAAACATTTCAGCTTGTCTATTGTTAAATTGTCTAGAATAAGAGCTTTGTATATACACACGTTCCTTTGTCTAAGAAAATTGCCTTCGTTAGCTGAATAAGACGTTTCACAAAATTCTCACTACCTTTACTGCATTACAAAGTGTCTTCATATTATCCATTTCATGTCCGAGATGTTTCCTTCTGCTCGATGAATCGCAAAATTTTATAACAACCTCATCTTTCAAAAGTACTCCACAATTTACGCAATTAAACTCGTCCTCCCGTTTCCATTCATTAATCTAAGAAACCGGACCAAAGAAATGAAACAAACTCCAGAATTTCCACAATCGCTACCTCTCTCTCCCGACTCACACGCCTAATTCCTCCGTTCTCCCGCGAGGATCCAAAATCTCTGTACCAGCAGCACAGTACTCGTGGCGAGGACAATAACAAAGCACACGAAATCTCGAGTCCATGGGAATCTTGGGCAAACCAAACACGACTTATTTGCCGCCAAGGGTCTGTTCTCTGCGAGCACAAACCGAGCTCGCCGGGAGCTCCATTTAATCCCTCTTTGCACCATCTTCGCCGAGACCCCTCCGCTTCTGTGGGAACCATGGAATCCCCACGTGGACTTTGAACCGCGTTCCCTGGATCGGAGCGCCATCGAGGTCTCGGGCCGTCCGGCTTACAATTAGAAGCGAAGTCATCGCGGCGCTGACTTCGGTCGAGCTCTCTTCCGGTGAACGGTGCAGAGGGGCGCGATAGTAGTCTGCAACTGAAGCGAGAGGCGTTCTTCTTCGGGGCTGCTTTTGAACGGGGGATCGCGCCGAAAAGCGTGTGCTCGTCGGCGCGTGAAGCGTGCTTCACGCCGACAGGACAATAGCTTTGGAGGAAGCTAGGAGAGCCAGCCCAAGGCACGGCAAAATTGTGTTTCTGTCCTTGGAGCCTCTTCCTAGCAGCGAACCCTTTCCTTTTTTCGAATCGATCCGCTCAGGCCCGCCGAACGAGAGGCATAGAGGAAGAGGGAACGCCATCACCTCTCTGGGAGGGAGAGCTCTCTTAATTTGTAGCACGTCTGAACGTCCACGAGACTCCGATTCGAACGGGATTCGATTCAACCGTGCCCTAATGCAATTTTGCCCGAGTTAAATCGCTTTTGGGAGGAGAGAGACTCGGCGGGCGGAATTGCTTGGACCGTGGACACCCCCTAGTCTTTTTTTCACCGCGGTCGCGGACGCTCCACGGGAATTGCGCGACGTCGACGGGAACGAGGGAAACTGGAGAGGCCTGTCGTTGATTCGTTGCTCCAGGGACACCATTGGCGACGAGCCCCGCGAGCCACTGTGTTTTCGCGCGGTAATGCGTTCCTATAGCGGGACACCAGCTCGCGGGGTGTTGGAAGCGAGATTTTTTAGCGAATTATGCGATGGATGATAGATGTCGACGAGTTGTAGTGTTTCATAATGTGTGCGCGGTATTCACAGTGGCGGATTTAATGGGCCCCCGCTCATAAGACCAACAGGGCCTCATCTTCAAAAAAATTATGATTCTATCCAAACGCTATATTCTTTTTCTCCACTACTACTCTTAGCCCGTTTTTAATCAACTACCTCTTCATTTTCCCGAAAAATGGGACTCTGCCCATTTAAGGCCCTATCTTCAGAAAAAAATTATGATTTTATCTAAATACTATATTTTTTTCTACACTACTACAACTTTGCCCGTTTTTAATCAACTACCTCTTCATTTTCCTGAAAAATGGGCCCCTGTCCAAAAGGCCACTTAGGGCCCTAACTTCCAAAAAAAATTATATGATTTTATCAATACACTATATTTTTTTCTACACTACCAGACTTAACCAGTTTTTAGTAAACTAGGTACCTCTTCATTTTCCCGAAAAATGAGCCCCTGCCCAGAAGGCTTCCCTAGGGCCCTTCAAAAAAAAAAAATGATTTTATCCGAACACTATATTTTTTTCAGTACTTTTCTGTACCCTTTTTAGTGTGGGGTTAGTAAACTATCTTTTCATTTTCCCGAAAAAATGGGCCCCTCAAAATGTTTGCCACCTGGGCCTTTTCCTTAAATCCGCCACTGGAGATTAGACTGTTTAATGGAGAATTAACTGTAGATGATGGTTAGTAAGCTCGGTTCTGAAATATCTTGAGCTCAGTAAACTACAAACTGAGAATATTGAAGTATTTTTTTAATTACTTAATTGCGTACCACGAAAACCTCCACACTTCATTTCAGAAAGTACAATTCTGTGGGATTTAATTAATCGCGTATCTGTAAACCTTTTTACATTTCCAATGCTAAACTCTTTCAATATTATAAAATATACAATTAGAAATCAGCTGTGTCTAACTCACAGTCAAACAAATAAAGTCTAAATTCAAGAATACATCCATCAGTCCATAGGACCGCGTACCCTCGTGAAATAACGCGCAGCTCGTTGAGACAACACAATTACTCGAGCAAAAGGCTGCGTAAAATTGCTAGACGATCCTTGCCCAATCGATTATCCACCGATTCGCGCGATTATTCGATCCAGGACGCGGGATGAATCCGCGACAGTTCTCGCGGGAGGGAATCCCTGAAGTGGCACGAGTGTTTATTCTGCTCGACGTGTACGCGTCAGCCTCTCAGCCCCAGGCATCGGTCTAGGAGCGAAGGGCAAACTCGGGGATAGAAGGCAGATTTCGAGATTAATCGCTGGAGCTCTGAGGATAATGGGTCGCTTCTAACGCAATTAAAACTCTCAAGGCTGGTGCCCGACGTTGGAACTTGTAGCGGAGACCTGTACGATCTGAAACCTCCTGTACTTCCTCTCCCATCCCTCCATCTGTCATCTTCCCCCCGTTCCCCTGCAAAGGCTCGCAATTCTGCGACCTACAACCAGAGTGTACCGGCGGAATTACTCGGGTCGGGAGATCGGGGACCGACGTCGACGTGATAATTTCGACTGGGATGCAAATGGGCTGCTGAAGAGGCGCCGCGATGCATCTCAAGCTAGTAGTCGAAGACACGAGGAAATTCAACGTTGGGCGAAAGTGTCCGTACGGGGGAAGTCATTACCAAATCGTTTATAGACGCAGACGAGGAACAATTGCTGAAATGCTACAGAGAGTACCGAAGTAGACAAATTAATTTCGTATTCCGAGGTTCGACAGCGTAAATTCTTGGAACGAGGAAAATTCTAGATAATCATTTGGAACTTCTAGTGCCCATTAAACTGGGATATCAAAGCTGATATGCAATCATGATTTAATCTTGGGGGAGCCGAGTTGACCGGTCTAAAATATTTTCAATGCAAATTCAATAAAATTCAGTAGGTGATTATAAAAATTATTTTTACAGAATAAAATCCAGTTTTCTTTTCTATTTACAAAGCCCCTTGACCCCCTCTGGGTACGTCACTGTGCGCAATGGTATGGCAATTACAGGGAAATTTTCTTTTCTGGATTAATTGTCTCCAGCTGGCAATATGCTACCTCGAGCGACCACTTGATTTTATTCAGCCTGTAGAAATTTCACCGCACAAACACTTTCGTGCAGCGTTTCAGAAACGAACCAGGGATGCCCGTGAGTGTGGACTTATTCGAGGAACTCTCTTCGGTCCGAAACAGAGCCCCCGTTATAAATAGAAAGCGCATCTCCAACGAAGAGGGGTTAGAACCAAGCAGGAGCGAAAGAGCAAGCTAGTAGATGGTGGCGTTCGCGATATGAAGTGCACCGTGCAATGTCGAGAGCCGTGAATCTATTTTCGACGGGGGGCACGTGGCATTCGACCGCGGGTTTTCTAGCCGTTGGACCGCGAGGGCGCGATAACGCAACCCGCGGCTCAAGTGTTATACAATTATAGCAGTCGACGTCAAAATTCTCAGCGGACCCATCAGAATCTCTCTTATCTCATTTTCTAAAGCAGCGGGGCCATTAGATGTTATTTAAAACGCTCGACTACTAAAAGCAGGAAAATTATGGTCCCACATTTCCGTAACATAAAAGTGAATTCTGCTCTCCCATTCGTGGCCACTTTCCGCGTTTCAATCAGGACCCAGTTAAAATTTCGAAATTCCACCAAAGTTCTTTCGCTGGCGCGGAGAATTTTTCACGACCCATTCGCTACCATTTTCGCTGTCGAAATCGTCGCGTGAAAATGGAAAACGCCATCGGGGCGGGTAGAAATGACGAAATTAAAGGCGAGCTTGGAACGAGTCGGAGCATTAACGTGGCGGGCTGCTTTTTTCACCGGCTAGTTATTCCCGCTAAAAGCGAAAAAAAGGAAGGCGCCGCTGTCCGTTCCGCAATTACATCGGGCGCAATTCCGCGGGGAAGATCGTTTCTTGAAATTCGTTAGCGCGGTTATTTCCATTCTCGCAATTTTTCCTCGTTTCGTCGAGGGTGTTATTCTTCGATACACTCGTGCGCTTCGCGGCAGGTTATTTTTCCTTGTTCCGTGGGAACGGCTTTGCGTCCGCCCACGTAACGGCGCTGCGACGATGATAACGGCTGAGGCACGATCCTGTCAATGGCAGCCCTCGAGGAGACACGGGTTCGCTTCGTTGTTTCTTTCTTTTAATAGCGCTTCGAGCGACCATCGGCAGCGTTTATCGGCGTGTTTCCTCAGTCTCCAATGTACTCCAGCTGCGACGTGTAACGGACAGACGACGGGTGAACGAGGGATGGAATGTAAAACGAACGTAACGCGCGACATTCTCGAGTAAGAGGCGATGCGCTCCGTCTTGGGCTCGTGCTTCGTTTCCCTCTTTGCTTCACGGGGAGGGGGTTAGAAGAGGAACAGGGGGAAAGAAAGGCCAGGAACACGTTTCCGTGGGGGTAGGTCAGGCGTGTCTGAAATTTTATTTCCGACGTGTTAAATTCCGACGAATATACATATATTGAGTAAACACTTGTATCTGTATACAATATACACGTATATGTACAAACGTATATATAAATATTATATATATAGAGAGAGAAAGATGGAACCATTTACACGCGTGCAAGGATTATGTGCTAGCCTAGTGCCTAATGTTCGTATTTATGACGAGGGTGAACGTACAGTTTCCCCTGTGGAACACTTATTGTAAATATGAGTACGGAAATATATGTATAATGTGAGTGTTTAAGGAACACCAGATACCAGTGAATCCGCCGGCGAAGAAGCCATTTTCAAATTGTTTTCGCGAGGGATTCTTGAGCTGACGTTAGAGGCGAATTTGTGAGGATTTGAAATTGAACGCGAGTGTTGATTAAGTGTGAAAGAGAAGTAGGTGTTTGAGGTACTTAACCTCTTAAGGCGGCAGCGTCTCAGCTTAACCCACTAATTTCTGAATTTCTAAATTTCTGAATTCCTAAATTTCTGAAGTCCTAAATTTCTAAATTTCTGAACTCCTAAATTTCTGAACACCTAAATTTCTGAAGTCCTAAATTTCTGAAGTCCTAAATTTCTGAAGTCCTAAATTTCTGAAGTCCTAAATTTCTGAACTCCTAAGTTTCTGAACTCCTAAGTTTCTGAACTCCGAAGTTTCTGAACTCCTAAATTTCTGAAGTCCTAAATTTTGGGAGTCCTAAATTTTTGGAGTCCTAAATTTTTGAATTCCTAAATGTTTGAATTCCTAAATTTTTGAATTCCTAAATTTTTAAATTCCTAAATTGTTGAAGTCCTAAATTTTTGAAGTCCTAAATTTTTGAAGTCCTAAATTTCTGAAGTCCTAAATTTCTGAAGTCCTAAATTTCTGAAGTCCTAAATTTTTGAAGTCCTAAATTTTTGAAGTCCTAAATTTTTGAAGTCCTAAATTTTTGAAGTCCTAAATTTTTGAAGTCCTAAATTTTTGAAGTACTAAATTTCTGAAGTCCTAAATTTCTGAAGTCCTAAATTTCTGAAGTCCTAAATTTCTGAAGTCCTAAATTTCTGAAGTCCTAAATTTCTGAAGTCCTAAATTTCTGAAGTTCTAAATTTCTGAAGTCGCAAATTTCTGAATTTCTAAATTTTCTGAATTCCCAAATTTCTGAATTTCTAGTCCGAATGAAGAAAATACCACGTGGTATTTAAGTATACGTATACTTTGGCAAATAGCATCAAATATATTTTCGATTTTCACGATTGGAGTGAAAGAACCTTAAGGGGTTAATCACTAAGCCGAACGCCCAAGCGAGTAGACAGATAAATTTGACATGGTTTCTTCTCCACGGCCGTCTCGTTCATTTTCCGCTCACCTGTTTAACGAAAACGAAAGAGAAACGAGCGATAAAAACACGACGGGATGCGACACGCTCCAAACGAAACGGTAAATATGCTCAGTACATCAGAAGAGAACGCCGGTGTAATGTTGTATCATACCATCTGCTAAGTATATATTCGTAGTAGTCCCTGTTGACTTTTTGAAGCAAAAATGCGAGCGAACGAAAGAGAGAGAGAGAAAGTGGTATATGTGTGCGTGTTGCGAGCAAGAGGCACACGGTGCAAGAGGAAAGGCTTTCTGTGTGGAGGTAGCACATTTAGATTAGTGACGCGTAGAAACTAACATCGGGAGAGAAAGGTAGCGAATGAGCTTTCTTCCCCCTTCCTTGAGCTTCTCAGCACCAACCCCTACTTTTCTCTGCGTGTACCACAGGAGAAAGAAAAGAAAAAAAAAATAATAATGAGAATGAGACTCTCCCGTCGCTTCTGTTACACATATATTTTCGCGCTTCGTACTGTGCACACCGCCTTTTCTTTCTACTTGTGTACCCGTTTAGTTTAACAAGCTTCTTTTACTTGCTTCTTAGACGACGATCGTTTCTTTCATCGTGTACTACTCGTTGGCTTTTGGTTTTGGTTCTTTACGTGTCCTACGCTTTGATGAAAACGGATTTTTGGCACATCCCCAGAACCCCCCCTCGCCGATCTTGTTTCTTTTCAGGAGACTAAAATTAATCGTCCGCGTAACGTGTTTGGTGATGTCCGATGCGGTGTCGATCGATAGAACGGCAATCGTAACGATGCCTCGAGTAATAGATTCGTTTTACGTCTTACAAGGGAAGTTAGGTAACCCAAAAATTCAGAAAATTATGCAACATTTATGAGAAAGTAGAGTAGTTCATCCGTAAGACAAACCTATTTTTTGTTGGTGCTGTAGTGCGGTTTTTGGGAGTGAAATCCCCCCTCGAAAAAATGCAGAATTTTCTTTTTCGTAGAGTATCTCGAAAAGAAGTTTAAATAAAAGTTGCATCATTTTTTATATTTACAAAAATGCGTAAAAATAATTATCGAAAAATCCATACTTTTCAAGTTACCTCCCTCCACCGCCAATCCCTATTTCGATAATTTATTGCTTTTAAGCAGTTTTGTAGATATAAAAAAACTCGTAACTTTTGTTTAAACGTCTTTCCAGGACAAAGAAAATTCTGCATTTTATTCAAGGGGTGATTTCAGCCCCTAAAACTGCACCATTGCACCAACAAAAAATAAGTTTGTGTTAGGGATGAACTATTTTACTTGCACACAAAGTTGCATAATTTCTTGAATTTTCGGGTTGCTTAACTTCCCTTGTTAGAAGTGTACTCGCAGGTGGGTAATTACTAGGGGTGTGGTTGAAAATTTTGGGTACCCGAGTTTTGATTCAGATTCGAAAGGACCACTTTAATTTTTATGGTATCCTACGGGTTTCTTCACTTATCAGAAATATCGAAAATGACTGAAACCTCAAAAATGCCTGGCAGTGCCCGAAATTTTCGAATATCTACACACCTCCCAGTAATTATGCTCCTAATTGGGTCCTAATAACGACTAATTATCCTAAGTGAATTCACAATAAATAATTAAGTAATTGCGTTTGTAATCAAATGTAATTGTCTTAAGGGGCAACATACACCTACGACTAGTAAAACCAGGGTGACAATTTTTTTCTCACTATTTTTTAATTAAAAAATTTTTAAAATGACTGGAACAATGGTGTAAATTTAATTAATTTATTTTAATAATCCAGAACAGCTTCCGCGGTGACCAAAATATCTTCGATAAAATGCACAAAATACACAAAAGAATCTAAGTAGCTTTTGTCGTATTCGATTTTAAAAATGTCGATTTATTGCAAAATGACGGCCATTTGAATACAGATGTGTGATTTTTCAGTAAAAAATAATCCTTTTTTAAATGATAGATAAATAATTAACTATAACGTTTAAAACAAAATCCTACCTTAAAAACGAAATAATTCTATCAAAACCTCTGTTCCAAATTTCAGCTGAATCGGTCCCCTACCTAGTTCTCAAGAAATATTGGATACCGGTTTTTCAAATAGGTACCATTTTGAGAAAAACGCTATTACATATTCAATCTTCTTAATTTTCGAATTAAATTTACACAATTGTTACATTAAAGTATGTATTTAAAGATGCATATAAAAATTTTTCAGTTAAAAAATATTTGCAATGGAGAAAAAATTGTCAAATTTCAGCCTGATTTTTCTAGTCCTAGGTGTAGGTATACATATTGCTCCTCAAATGACAGTCCCAAGAGATTGCAAATTATCTTATTGAAATTGACTTCGTGAGAAGAATCCTACCAGTTCGTTTCCAATTCCTAAACGTGTTCGTGAAGTGACGATGATTCTTTCCCTTGTCATCACCAGACATCGTTCAGTACTGCTTTTGCACTAACGGATTGCGACAAACACGTGTCTGCATGGAGACACCTTTCTGACACGTTGTTCTTGTCCTTCAAGGTATAGACACCACTGTGATTCATCATCACGGACCCCTGATATCCAGCGCAGCTATAATCGGTATCGTGATTGCGTTGCTGTTCATCATTATCATCCTGATCGACGTGATCTGCTGTTGCGCGCATAAAACAGGTGAGAATATCTCCTCTAAAATTCATTCACTCCAAGTCTTTAAATCAGTGGCGCACCCAGAAGGAGGCCAAGGAGCCCTGGCATCCCTCAAAGAAGGGGCTGTGTAAAAAGAAAAGAAAACTGGATTTTATTCTGTAAATAAATTTTAATAATCACCTAATGAATTTCACTGAATTTGCATTAAAAATATTTTTATCCGTTCAACTCGGCTCTCTCCAAGATTAAATCCGGAGTGCGCCACTGTTCTAAATAAATCTGCCGAAGCGGCAGCAAAAATTCAACAGAGATTACAACACTTATCCAATGTTGTAAAAGTAAATCTATTTTAAACGTCAGCGTTACACGCTCCCGAATCGCAATTTCGATTTTATTAGACGTTTCAACACGCATTTATCTGAGCCAACATTTACCGAGCTTATCTGCAACATAAATTCACTTGAAAATTGCAACGCAAACTTATCTGAAATTGAGGCATAAATTCGTTGGGGACTGCAGCGCAAATTTATCTGAAATTGCAAACGGGAATCTACATGAAATTATCGCGCAGGCATATGGGTAATCGTCATGCAAAGTTGCCTGGGCACGCAAAGTGAATTTTCCTTGGAAAAATATATTTTTCATAAATCTGATCTAATCTGCTAATGCTATTTAATTAACAATTTCATGAAATTTCTTTTGCAGGGATCATATATTATGTCTGCGAACGGTCACGTCGGAAACCGGTGGACGAGGAAGACACGAAACTGGGCAGGTGAGACTCATTTCGATCAGATTCGACCGACACGTTTTCACATACACGAAACATCCTCTCAATTTCTATATAGATGACTTTACTCGACTTCCTATTATACATTATTATATACTTCACATTGTGCTTTGGCAAGTCTGGCGCTACATAACCGTGTCATCGAACTTTGCATCCCATCATCGACTCTCCTGGGTCTTTTTCGTTCTCGACCCGTGGCCATTGAAAGAATTCGCGAGCCGAGGCACCCGTGACAGCCGTCATTGACGTTAAATCATGAAAATTTGGGAAATTTTTATGCTTTCAAATTTTCGAGAACACCCGGTTCCGGTTTATTGAAATTTTGGGGCTCTGTTGCGCTTTGTTGGCAGACAATTTGATTAGTTCAAAAAGGTGTAATTCACTAGCAAATCACCAGAATCAAATAGATGAACTTTTATAGGTAGAGTGTTTAATATTTATTTTCCGCGCTAAAAATTTTGATACTAAAAACTGGATTAGGGGCCGTCCTTAAATTACGTAAGGGTAATTTTTTACCGCCTTCCTCACCAAGTTTAAGAATTCGGAAGATTTTATATTTCAGCACCCTCCCCCCTTCTTCCCTGCGTAATATTTTTCGCATTGTATTTTTTCAATTATTAAAGTTCTTTCAAAGGTTTATATAATTCGTTTAACATTAAAAAAATATTACATAAGACTCCCCCCACCCCCAAAGGTCTTACGTAATTTAAGGACGATCCCTTATCACGACGCAATGATTGATGAGCTGTTACTATAATCAGGACAAAACGAACTGCCCTAAATTGGTCTATTAACTATTCCTACCTGTGTTTTAGTCCCTAACTAGTTCACAGTTTCACAGCATCGTCAAATTACGGAATAATCGGTAATTTTCAGTTTGATTCAATAAAACAAGTTCAATTCGGCTAATCATAGGGAAAAAGACAAGAGTACATCTACGTACACTAACATTTTTATTACCCGTACCATACAGAACAAATTTACAAAGACGAATTTCTACTTTTAATTCACATTGGCAGAGACTCTAAACGTTGCACCCCCCGGTGTAATAAACAATTAGTAGGTTAAGTGGCTGGAGCTGCCCCCCCCCCATGTTTCTAGAAGCCCCTTTAATCCGCTACTCAACTTAACGAACACAATAAATCGGAACCGGGCGCGCTTCCTTTCGTCCTTTGCTTTTGATCCGGCAAAGAGAAACTAGTGGCCCGCCGAGGTGAAACGGTCCGGTTAACTCGTTAGAACGTAGCCCGCCATTAGGAGACACTTTGACCCTCTCGCATCTTTCTCTTTTTTTTTCTTTACCGGTAGTCTTTACGGTTGGCGGTTTCCATTGCCGTATTGCGACCAAAAAATGGCCAATGTCGCCGGGGTCACGGCCATCCAAGACTCGGGTAGTGGAAAAAATACCATTAGATTGGTCAAACACACTGCCATGTAAGAGAGATACATAAGTGAAATCAGTAAGAAGCATGGCCCCTCTCGAAGGGGCTCAGACACGGCTTTTCTACTTGGCATGATATCTTCTTTCCCACTATTTTTTTTATTTTCTATGCTGTTCAGACACCACCCCCATTCTCTTTTGCTCGTACGATTTGTTTCCTATCCTTGGCACCTGACAATGCTGGCAAACATCCTGGAACGTCGAATGCATACGCGCGCCAGCAACGCATCCTCCGCGGGGGAGGATAATCGAAGCGGTCGTCGATCGGGACAGGATCTGAGCATGACAGAACTCTCCCCCGTTTGCTTGTCTTCCACTTCAACCGCGCGCCCTCTCCATTTTCTTTCTTTCTTTCCTTTTTTTTTTTCTTCGCGTCGACGCATCGTTCGTGCCGCCAACCACTCTTCGCGTCTCGTTAAGTTTCATTTGCTACTTGTTCGCTCCATTCCGTTCTTCTTCCTCTGTCACTGTTCACGCGAGCTGCACAAAACTGTCGCCATTACTCGCCCGTGCTTTGGCCATGCTGCATGAGATATCAACACTCCGAAGTGATATTAATTGCTCGTTAACCCACGTAGCACACACCTCACCATCACGCTCTCTAATTCACCCCGCTCGGCCGTGGATCATGGAAGTAGGTGATTCTGCCTCGTTACGTCGCGCGGACACCGAAATCATTTCCATTCCCGCTAACAACGCGAACGCCCAACCGTATTTCGAACACCAATTTTAATGTTCTCCAAAGTCACTTCTCTTTTTTCTCTTTCGATAATCTTCTTGGTGTTTAGGTAACTCTTTCGTTCCCTCGTTAGAGTCGAGATGAGAAAAGAACAATTACGAACGATATGCAGGATATTTCGGAACTTGTTACTGTGCTCATTGTCAGATTTCAGCGTTATTTATGTAAATAGTGATGGGTTCGAACAAATCGCGAGTATTTTTGTTTGAACGTTTGAAGTTCTAAGAAGGTAATTATTGTAATAAAAAGTATTACTCCTCGCTACCATTCATTTAAAGTACTTATTTGTTATTACATTCGTTATTTGAAAGAACAGTATTTTATTTAAATTTCATTTTAAATTTTCGTTAAAATTGAAGGTTAAGAGCTCTGAAACACCCTGTACAGTCCCGCCCCGCGAATACACGATACTAACGAGCGATGGCATGCCTAATGCGTATTTTATTCGATGTTGCACCACGCGTCGCATCTCTCGACATGCTCAGTTATGCCCAGTACTAGAAGTAACCGTAACGCTCGGGCGGCAGAAGCTCCGTCGCCGTTTCACTAACCCGGTCCCCGCATTGGAACGTTTTTAGAGACGAGAAGGAGCCGCTGAAGGAAGAGAAGAAGATCACGCCCATCATCGACTCCGGCCTCCGCCGGGAGACGTCCATCACCTTCGACGGGAAGAGGTCCGTCTCAAAGACTGGCTTCGTCGGCAAGGACTCGGCCGTTTAGATATTCTTCCGGCGTACTAGATTGTAAAGTCGCACCGCGGAAACGCTGTTTCTGGCCAAAGTGTTTCGCGAACGACACGACAGACCTCGTACATCCGAGAATGCGCGGTGAATGAAGTCTCGCGGTAGCCCAGGATCCCTCTCCGCCCTGGAGTCCCGTGCAGATCTCTGTTCAATTAAAATCTGCGGGGGGGTCTGTGTCAGCGAGGGCTTCGAACCGACGACACTTCGTTCTTGATCGGGAGAAAGCGACACGCTGGACCACGGTCAAATGGCACGTGGCGTCATTCGACCGCTTCGTTCGTGGAACATCCAACGATCATTCGCGCCGTACATTCTCGCGTCTGTCCTCCCTCCTCGAGGACAAGACAGAGGACAAGTTAGCCTCTTTTATATTGGTAAGCCTGCACTTGAATTCCGTTTGGCGCAAAATTGAATGGCACCTTTCATTTCCCGCTGGGTCCCCGGTAGTCGACGGTCCGTGGAAGCCTCCGACAAGGAAATACGAAAATCTCTCGATCCATCTCCTCATCCACCTCCTCCATGTAACCGCCAAGAGCGCGCGAGCGTGAACCACGAGGGAAAAGCGAATAATCCCGTAAGGACTTGTCGATGTAACGTGACTTAGCGGATGTTGCGAAAGAGGAGCTAGATAGGTCGCTTGCACGAGGAGGAAGAATGTACAAAATTTGTCGCGAAAATTGGTAGAAGCTGGTCGATAATTAGTGACGATTGCTTCGAGGCATCTTCTAGATTAATCGCAGTCTAGTACGCTGGGTAGCGCTGTGTTATCGCGCGCGTAGCGCGAAGACAAAAGGAACCGGGCACCCCTATTTCGTCTCGTTTCTCCTGCGTCGACGAAGAGTGCCGTGTGATCCACTGACAATGAGACTAAGGAGCGAGGAAAGCGTCGGAAGACATTGCTCGCGAAGCAGAAACGAACGGAATGGGAACTCTCTCTCGATGAGGCTCGCGATTTCGCGGTAACCTCTGATCTGTGTATATAGTTTCGACGGTTATTATACTTCCTCGTCACGTCCCATTACCGTACGTTCTTCAATTAGGAGACACAGTCTCATAACCCGCAAGCACAGACAGGTTTTCATTTCCCTCCGATGATCGACACTCTAAACACTTATCGATTTCGTTGTTCGTACGATCTTCTTTCAAAGACTGATTCCTTTAAGCGCGAGATCTCGTGGAAACGAATTTTCAGTATCATCGACGATCAAGCAACTCGGGTCACTCGAACGTTTCCCATTTGGACTCGCCGTTCGCGTGTGTCCCTCGACGAAATTCATCGCTACGCGTGTTCCAACCCGTAGGAAGAAAACGATTCTACGGTTATCCGAATTTTCACCGAGCATTATTATGACTGACGCATGCCCCACAGCACGTTCCTTCGTTGATTGGTCAATTTGTTTTCTACTCCATTGAATATTCATTACTTTTACCCGTGATAATTTATCGTGATAGTTTTACCATGTACATTTTACAGTGTAAAGAGCGCCTCGCGCGCAAGAGCGGCCCAGATCTCTCCTTCCTGTCTTGAAATAAATTCTTCTTTGTCAGGGTTCTACGTGCCCCTTGTTGGTTGCCCTGTGATTAAGAAAGTTTGAAACCGAGAATTGGGCAGCTTTTGCGGTAGAGAATCGTGATCGGTATTGTCCTGGTCGATCTACCGGTTCGATCTCGGCACAGTAGACTTGAACTTGAAGGCTGTTTATATGATACTGGTACAGGAAACGAAAGGATGATCGGTACATCGATCGTGACGATCCTCCAACGATTCTCAGGCGTAATCATTTTACATTAAAAGTCTCTCTGAATATGTATGTATAGTGTAATGAAAAGCAGCGACAATTTCGACACTTGGTAAACGAACTCTATACCGATGCGAACCTGCGCGAAGTCGGCGACGCTTGTCGACCGTAGAATGGGACGCGAGCATCCGTTTCTGGACAGGCGGAAGAGACAGGCGGAACAGGAACAATCGAAAGCTGCCATGTATGTGTAATAATATTCGATAAACGTGAAGTAACCAAGTTCTCTGTCCTAATGTTTAAGATGGCTTTTCGAGAAAATACGCAGTTAAAATGTGATAAGTTTTTTGTAAATGCTTGTAAACGTTTTTCCTAATCATTAAGGGTAATCGGGGATAAGTCTAGGAGGATTCGGTAAGTTTAGGATGTTGTGCGCGAGTTCGGAAGGTGCGTTCGCAAAAAATAAGTAAAAATAAAAAGAGAGACGAGCAAAAAAGACGAGACGAGCAGAAGTGACTGGAAGTCGTGATCGATCGCGTTGTATATTTAAGTGGATAATCGTACCAACTGTATAAGAAAGGAGAAACGAATGGAAACATCCCGCCTTCACGCTTGCGAACACGCTTTCCGCACCGGTAGCTTTTTTACGTACCGTAAACAGAGTTTTGCCAAATATATAGTACTTATTAGCCTGTAAGTCAACGAGTACATATTATACACGAAACAACAAAAAAAAAAATATATATATATATTATATCGACGAGAAAAGGAAACGGCGAGAGCTATTCTTCGATCGTCACACGCAGTATTTCTCGAGGCTTCGCCGTGGAGTCACGTTTATCTAGCTATTTTATATTCGTTGCCAAAACCCGTAACCCAAGTAGCTTCCCACGACAAGTATTACTGCGCATCTTCCACTTCGATGGGGTTAAATGAAAAGCGACAAAAAACAAGACTATTATTACGAATATTATTAAAGTTCGTAGGTGTAAGGCATATTTTTTATGTATGCTTTTTCTGTACGCGTCAAGGAAACGTACTCGACTAATAAAGGATAAAGGACATTCCCAAGGTCAAGTGATTCACGACTCACGGGCGTACGTCACGCTCTCTTTCTTCGCCGTAAAACTTTATTCGTCAAAACGTTGGATCGGATCGTTACAAATGTTTGAAAAGGACTGCACACGCGCGCGTTCTAACTGTACAAACAAAGAACTTGTACTAACAGGCATATGCAACGTAATAAAGAAGAAACAACGAAAGAACGTTGGACTCGTAGATTACATAACAAACCGGGTGTACGTTTCACACCGAACCAATCGATATATCACATCTAATTCCTTATCGAGTATATGCAGATATGAGCAGCTCTACGCGCTATGGCACTGCATTCAGTCATGGTTAATATCGAGTGATATAAAAGCATATATAAAATCCATTGTTCTTCCTCGTTCACTTGTAGAGAGTACTTCTGATCATTTTCCCTGCGATGCGGCACAGGCGTTCACGATAATTGTAGTCCTCGGCGAACTACCGCAGCTTAATCTTGCTGTCACACTTCGATGCCTACGTTCGAGCGTTTACCTTTCTTTATTAGAAGCTGCTCCACGTTCAAAAGCGGCGGCTCCGTTCGCGTGTGCCACACGTACACCTGCACAAATGTCGAAACGTGATCACGGTGTTTCGTACAGGGTATAGAAATATCGAGGATCAATGAATTGAAGGTTATGCTTTCTCTTAGTTCTACGTAATGTACTTGAGGAAAGAATAAAAAGTTCAAGGCGAACTGTATAGCGTGATCCAATTGTTTTCTAACTAGAATTCTGGAATTCTTTAAGTTTTGTTTGATGATGATGATGTTTGCTAACTTTTTAACCCTTGCACATTGCTTTTACGGAGGGACAAATCAAATTACGTGAATTCTGCAGGGTGAAAGAAATGTATAAGACTTTTACTGATCTGCAGGAGGGGTTACAAGTAATCTATAAACTCTGGGTCAGTCGGGATCCCAAGAATACTTCTAACAACCACAGAGTTGCATTTAAACTATTACTGGCATTCAAATACCGCGCCCCGGAAGTCGAACTCGAGATTTTTAATCGCTTGTATCTCAGGAAGCCTCTGATCACAAAATGGCAAAGGACTTATCAATTTCATTTTGCACCAGGAACTGCGCACGTTTGAAGTTATCCTACAATTTCCAAATCCCTTAAAGAACTACGAAATAACCAATGCATGCCTTTGTGCAGCAATCAGCCAGTGGTTCCAGTTCGTCCCTAGTGACAATCTGACTGAGGATTTCGCTCTCCTGGTAGCCACCTTGGACGTCGTACGAAAACATGGCGTCCTTGTTCTCGAGTAGGAGCCTGAGATTGACAGCGAAGCCAGCCATATCTAATGGGAACGGGCGATCTGGCTTCCAGGCCGCGTTGAAACCGACCACCTTATTAGTAACGTTATCACATGTCGGTTTCTCCACCATCAGCCCGCCGACTAGGCCTACCGGCCACACGCCAACCTTCCTAATCTTCTCCATCTGGGACACACGATATTATATAAGATTTCCGTGACTGGACCGACCCATTCGTGCCGTTAATGCTCTTACCTCGTGGAACAGCTTGATCGAGTACGTGTTATCGTCGTCAGCGAAAAACACGATCCCCTTGTCGTTTAATTTCAGGTTCTCCCGAAGCCAGCGCAAGGCCGCGTTTCGCTGCTCGACGCCCCGCGGCTTCTTCCAGTTCGGGTCGTTTCTACCCAACTTGTAATTAGGCGGCGTGGCCGCAGCTAGGTGGGTATAAATTAGGCTGCTGTTCTCCAGGAATCTCGTCACCAGCTTTGTCTTCGTCTCCGCGTCTTCGACGACGATCCAATGGAAGTTCGGTATATGGAGGAATGTTTGCGACAACCGCGTCAGCTCGGCCTTTTGCACGGGCCTAGCAAATGTGGGGGTGATAGCATAGATCGTGGGCCTCTCAATGGGGGCCAGCTTGTTGGTCCCACCAAACAAGCCATGCCCCTGTAGCCTTGATATTATACTATACGTTAGACCGTACGTGTCTCGTTGCTCGACGATCATGGACTCCACCTTGTCCCTTATTTCCTGCCATTTGTGCCGTTCCTGGTAATCTTTGAAACGGAAGGAAAACGCAAATAGAATAGAATATTTTTAGAATTGAAACTTCATAATTTGCAATAATATTGTAACCTGACACATTTTAGAACCTAATAGACATACATTCACTAAAGCATACAGAAATTCAGATGTAGATAACGATGAAAGCATGAATGGGATGAGCCAGGAAGGAGAGGCGGGAAGGCTCGTTCGAAATTGGCGCGGCGCATGCGCAGAGCGAACGGGATACAGGGCGATCGGTGTGCTCACGTAAATACTACGTCACATGTGTGCACCGCTCGGGCCTCAATGACGGGGGATAAAAATGGAAAGCAAAGGGTGTTGGACGAATACTCACATATGAAACTTTGAAATGCAATTACATGAATGAGGAACAGTATCAGGAAGCCTCTGTTACAGCGAAAACCACCCCACATATTAAGTTTAGTGCCAGATTCGTCTGTGAGGAACACACTTTCTGTCATTGTCGCCGCGCCATGACACTGTTCTACGGTGCCAACTGTTTTCGCCCGCCACGGTGCTCGGCTCTTCATGCGAGAATCTATGGTGAAACCTAACCTCTAACGCAAGGACACCCCACGAGGGACATCGCCGCAATTCTCGCGCATTCTTCCGCGGTATCGCGTATTAAAAGGAAAGGTACATATTCATAAATTGACACTGCATTATCAATGAAATGAATTGTAAATCGATGTGAGAGAGGCAGAGAAATAGTATTTCAGTTGAGGCACACAGAATGGAGTTATGATATCAGTCGGAACATCATTATTGTCAGACACAGCGATTCTTTAATGTCGTCGTTAGCTTTACACAAAATATTTTACGGAGAAAGTATTTAAGCATGCGCGTGGTGGGGTATAGGTTAGAGGGAGCCGGCTGCGCCAAAGTCCCTAAACTGTGTGCGAGCCTGCGCTTACAATGGCGGCAAATTTAAATAGTCCACGTGTACCTAAAATGAGTAGTGTTGGAGATCGTGCATTGCCCAATTAGAATTTTTAGAAACTCTTAACACTTCGAATAAAACCTTCAATATTCTAATTTATATACACTTGGCAACGATTGTGCCACGCAGAATGCACCGGTTCCCGGTAGATCACCGAAGTTAAACTGCGTTGGGCACGGTCAGTGCATAGGTCGATAACCACCTATGAACTACCGTGTGTTGTTGGCGAATTCTTAACATTCAAGGTCTGCAAACATGCATTTCAGCATTCACAAATATAACAAAGAATTCGCTCGCCAGTATGGCTGATCTTGACGCGCAAAGTCTGCGCATTGCCTCTTCCTTTAACTCCAAATCAGTTTTCCGACTAAAAGTACATACCTTCCAAAGAAGAATCACTATCTGCTAGCGCACAGGAATCATCATACCTCGCATCGTTATTATCCAGACAATCGCTCATCTGTTTCCACATAACTACTCAAGCCCAATGCGCAAAGTACCTCAAAACGAAGCCATCACCAGTTGATCTTACAATCGCAAGTAGGGATTGTACGTTAGGGGGTTGGAAAAGGGATGAAAAAGTCTCCATCAACGCGTCCTCCTCCATCCCTCAAAGACAAACATCCCTAGGATGACTTATCGAGAGCAGCGACACCGAGGCTGGTCGAACGAATTCGGCGCGCGCGGCACGAGGCGCGCGCGTAGGTGGGCGCATGCCAAGACGTGATCACGGGCACGCGTGTGCCAGGATCGCGCATATATATCGCTTGCCGTGACTGGGCGCAGAAGGCGCCTTAGCGGGGCGCAAGGAGGGCGACATTCCGAGGCTTGGCAGCTAGAGCAGACAGCCGCTCAGATAGGGTCAGCCCTCACGACTCTCCTCCGAGGGTACCTCGTCGATGGTCACGCGCCGCTGGTATGGGAGGATCAGCTAGGAGCACGCGAGCTGGCTCCGTTTGGTGCGCGTAGGCAGGCGATGAATTAGTACGGGAGCAGGGTGGTGGATAGGCCGCGAAGGGAGGGGAACCCCGCGTAACGCGCTTCAGGCCGCGAGGACTGGCCGCCAGTATTAAGGCGAGCACCAAGAGGTTGCTGTGCTGCTGCTCGTGGCGGCAGCGGTGGTAGTGGTGACCGTGGCGGTTGTGGTGGTGGTTTCGTACCGTGCTGGTGCTACCCGCTGGTAGCCGGAGGATCGTATCGTGGTGGTGGTGGTGGTGGTGGTGGTGCTGTCAGAGTGGTGCTGCGCCTCGTTCGACAACGGTGGCGAGGGAGAGAAGGAAAAAGTGGCCCTCGAGGTTACGAGGCCAGAGGAGAAAGTGGGTGTTGCCGGAGTGTGACAACGGGAGGATCGTCTGCGGGTACCTCGGCGCCAGGACTCGGTGAACGGAGGGACAGTAGAATGCTCGTCGGTCGACGATCCAGGAGCCGACGTCGCCTGACCGAGCGCCTGATCCTCGTTGGTCGTGTGCCTCGTGAGTAACATTCCACCATAGGGCATGCATATCCTTCCGCGCATCTTCCTTCCGTCTGTAGCCTCGTGTACACCCAGCGTGTGTTTCGCGTTGAGCGAACCCCGAGCAGCCTTTTACACGCTCAACCCTCCCTCGCCCCCCGGGGGGAGATGTGGGCGAGGATCGAGGACCAGTCGAGCCGCTGGTCTCCCTCGTAGCTTTCGGGGAAGGGCCGCGTAATTCGACGGCTGGGAAGGAAATAGAGGTCGGATGCAAATTACGAGCGTGGATGAGGCGGTGCGCGATGGGCACGGTAATTGGGGCGAGGGGACGCTGGCTCGGCGGCCGCGGGGGAGAGGATGCGTCGGGTACTCTTCCCCTTTCGCATCCTCTTCCTCGTTTACACCCTCTCCTTTCTGCCCCTCGCGATTTTCCTTGTTCCTCCTCGTCCCTCGCCTCTTGCTCCTCTCCTCGCTCCTCCGCCCCCGTGCGATGGTAAACAGGAGTCGCTGGCGCGTAAAGTGCATCACGGGCTAAGGTAGAGCTCGAGCTTTTTCGACGTAACGAGGGGCCGGTGGCATGTTGTCGGGCACGACGATAACTTGGCGGGTGCCCTTACCCCCATCCCACCCTACTGCTTGCACGGCCACCTCTTTGGATACACGGCGGTGTACACACGAATACCAGAAATAATACTCCGGGGCTCGACGAGAACACCACCCATCCCCCGCATTCCCTTTCCGCCTGACAGTGTGCACTGGCCTCGATTAGTTCTCGCTTAGAGAGATAGAGAGAGTTGTGACCGGATTATTCCCTTTTTTTGAGGGGTTGGTATATAGGGGCCGGGGGGAGGGCGGAAGGGCGGAAGGGGTGCGCTAACGACGTCACCGTGTCGAGTGAGTCACGGCTTCTAAATTGATCCCCCACCATCCTTGCTCTTGCTCCTCTTCCTCTTGCGCCCTTCCACTTCCTCTTGCCTTTTCACCCCACCTATCCCTGCTTTTTCCTCCTCGTTCCCTCGTTCTATCGCTTGTCCGAGCAACTTGCGAACCGATTATGCCCCGACAATACGGCGCATCTCGGCGACAGTTTCTTGATACAGCACGAGCCATGACGAGAGTCGTTAGGCTAGACCTGACGCGACGTGAATTAACGAGGGGACCACTTATAAACGGCCACTCAACGATTTTAACGGAACTTCGCAGGTAGACAGACAATCGAAAGGAATTTCATCTGTATTCCACCGTCAGCTTCGCTAAGGAGTCAGATTCCCTTAAATCAAAACGTCTGCTTATCGAAACTACAATACACCTACTTAGCGAATAGAAGGTTTAAGAAGCTGCGCTTCAGTAAGTGAGTCAGTGACTGGACCGACACGAGGTTAGGATAGTACAGTGGCCGTTTTGCCTGCGGGGAGAAATATCGGGTTTAGTTTTTAGAGGCACTATCCAGTTAGCATGGATGAATTCGTTGCAGCTAGTATCACCCGACGCTATTTCGTCATTTCTATCAACAGAGCCAGGCGCGTTGATTTAATTCTCGCCGCAACGTGCCCTCCAGTTTACTGGACGAGAAAATACATCAGGAGAGTAGCAACTATCGTGCTTGAGGTTGTTCCACGATAACGTTGCGCCCAAGTTCTAACCGTCGTTCAATAATTTCGCAAGGTTACGAGGCTGCCGATAACACCGGTACAGTTTCGCAAGAATGATCGATCTTGTGACTGCTGGTTGCGGTCAGGCCAGACGAAAGATAATGCCTCGGCGCTATTTCCGCGATGTTAATTGACGAGGATTCCCCTCTCTAGGGACCGGGATAAGATTAAGCCTCGATGATTACGCGACGGTGTACGGCGTGGTTCTACGAAACGAGTTATCAGGCGAAGGTCCGATTGGAAATGTACCATACAGATGTGGTGTTTCGATAAAAGATATTTCTCGTGTCACGTGCAGCGTGGTAGAAAATTATTAGCAGGAGAGAAGCTTTAGGAAGCTTGAAAGGAAAGGTGAAGAAAGTATCGTCAAATAGGGTAACTTTGACCGGTAAACTAGATTTTAAAACAAATTCCTCTAGCATCGATTATGGCACAAGTGTTATTCTCAGAAAAAGTGCCTTGGATAGCTTTGATTGCCTACTTCAAGATGCATTTTGTCTGAGAATAATACCGTTTATACAATCGATGCTAGAGGAATTTCTTTTAAAATCTAGTTTTCTGGTCAAAGTTACCTCAGTGGTCAAAGTTACTCCATTTGTCGGTACCTTTGAACAGAGTGAGGCAGATGAAGGTGTACGTCTGTGTATCTGTATGGAATTTGAAGGGTCGAAAAGTGGTCAAAAGCAACGTTTCTGAGTAGTCCAGTATTGATTCTTCAAGAAATTCAATAATACCTACGCATTTATGTGCTGCTGATTTAGGTACGTCATATTCGATACAGAATTCCACTGAAATTATGAAAATATCCTATACGGAATACAGTACCTACTGGAAATATTGATTTATTATTAACTTATTTCAACCAAGATGCACTGTAACAATCGGGCATTAATACTAAATAAGGTGGCCTACGCGTCCAATATTGGATTGATGCAATAAATATTTCTTCTACTGTCTATGGACATGCAATACAGGAAATGTCATAAGTCTTCTACTATAAATAATCTGCCGTCAGTGCAGTCTTTTACTCTGAAAACCAAGACCAAAAGGTCTCCCGCACCAACATCTCCCAAAACCAGTAAACTCCATGAACATTCCTAACCACTCCACGGTAACATGCCGAGAATCACGTGACTACATAAAGATGCAAAGAGATGCAAACGAGAAGTTCATCCCCGCAGAATCCGTCTGCGCCAACAATTCCCTGACCCACTGTAATCCCACGATTTTTTCTTTCCTCCCAGACCGTTCCCCCTTCCGCTCACTAATCCGCAGTTCCGTCGGTGTTGGCGAGGTTTCCAGTTAAGTTACAATTTAATGCGACCGCCGTCCCTTTTCCTCCACCCGGATGCCGGCTGTTTTCTCATTAAGGAATGGAAGGTTCTTGGACCCCTCCCGGAAGCGAGACGCGTCGTCGTCAGACGGAAGCACCTCGTCCGTCTAACAATATGGCGGAATGAATATCGCGGGGATAGGTAGCAAAGAACGCTGGAAGGAACAGAAGAATCCATTATCGGGCCTTAATATCTCCCCGGCGTTCTTTATTTCTGCCTCTGCCCGTTCCCGTCGAAGCTTTATTAGCGGTCTTGTTCCTCGAGATGAATAGTCGCCCACCTCCGATTGCTGAGGGGGGACCAGCGTCAGCTTGCGCCACAATTCAATGGCTAACGAAATTTCTTCCACCCCTGCTCCTATATCAAGGGATCGTCGATTAAACTGCATCGTCGAGACGAAAGGGGGTCGAGTGAACTTTTCACGATTTTAGAGACTCGGGGAGGGGGCACTCTGGCATTTCCCTGGTCCTCCCTGGTAAAGGTCAGCGAATGTGGAGCAGGTTTCGAGCCGACAGATCGAGCGTCCTCGCGGGACCGCGGAGGGTCGGCGCGATATTTTCGCCCGGCGGATTTGACGTGCCGGAATCGACGGCACGGAACCAGGGAAATGACGCTTGGTCGAATTAACGTCGCGTTGGCGGACTTTGAAATTAATTAGACGGCTATCGGGGCGGAACAGTGTTTTATCGATCCCTGCCCTGCCGGTGGGATTGACTCGAAAATACGCTTCGGGCATAGGGAGATTGCAGCGCAGCGTTATTTTCCGCCTCGGTCCCGCGTCGAATGCGCTCCCTGTGAAATTGCGTTGAGATCGATTCGTGGTCATCGCATCGTCCACTGGCGATCCGGTGGAAACTGTATTAAATCGCGAGTGAAGTTTCAGTGGGGAAGGTGTATTATTTTGAAAGGTTCTCTTTTGAATTTTGATTGTCTCAAAATAAGTGAGTGTCTGACTGGATACTGGACCATTCCACTTTTTGCTATGCTTCTGTCGTGTTGCATCAGCTTTTGCGGAAGATGTTGAAGGTTGCTGTTTAAATTTTAAGTTTAGTAGTAACGTGGAGTCATAGATCGGGAGTTTTATGATCGAGCAGAATTCGATGCTCGGAACTTTTAAATTTATAACCATTGCAGTCGTGTTTCGTATGACTGTCTATCTTTCGAACTCTTTTGGCAAAACTAGGAAGGGATAGTTGTTTATTTGACAGTCATTCGAGATTCAAAATTCCAACTACAGTCATCTCATCATTAACTTACAATTTAGAGAAGCCGCAGTTTTCAAATCTGATTCAGATTTCAATAATAAATTTGATAATGAATTCAAGTCATTAGCCTTGGGAATCTAGGAATCTTTGGAATCTGGCATCGCTCGTCTAGTACGATACTGTCACTTTCTACTTCAAGCGGTCCACGTTATTAATTTCCCACTTTTGTGTCCAATCACGTGTCACAAGATCAAGCTAGTAGATATTACGATACGATCTATCGTTTGACACGACATTGTCATTTTCTCCTGCTATCTTGATAAGCCTACACTCAGTCAGGGTTTCTCATCGCGTGTCGATAATATCGAACCGCGAAGGTACTCAACAAGTCATTAATTTTAATTCTGATCAATGTATAGACACAAAGGAAGCAAGATGTAGCCACGCTATATTGTCTAATACATCTCTCAAGGTCTGGGAATTGCCTCCATGGCTATTTGAAACTCACAAGCATGTCCTCGGGACGGGAATTGGCGAGGTTTCCGAGCTGACTCACCTGGGAGTATTCTATGAGTAAGACATCCCCCTCAGGTTTAACAGAGATTGGGGTAGATAAGGGTTACCCCTGTCTGCTTCGTACACATGTGTAAGGATCAGGAATTCTGTTGGAAGGGCACTAGAATAACAAGTGGTCTGATAGGATACTAGTGTTTTCCACTGCCCCTTTTTAAAATTCCTTGTTACGCAGCAGTCATCTGAGCCCACCAAGAGTCTCAAAACATTACTTACTTCAAGCTTCAACTCGAAAAATTGCGGCAATCCAGCATAGATGTGGACTCAATCATTTGTCTGACATAGCACTGATCTTTTCTACTTCGATCGTGATTACTGCGCGCTGGTTTAAGCTTCTTCATTCTAAATTTTTAATTCTGGTGATTGAAGTATCAGTGGTCTGAAGCTCGATGTATGTCACGGTAGAAAAGTAGTAGAGAGTAGAATAGACGAGTGTCTGACACGAGACTGGGATCTTCTACTGTGTGCAGCTAGTGCCTATCGTCTTGCCACTGAAAGAGATATGAGACTTCCATTGAAACTTGTACCAACAGGACTGCACAAAGCAACCTGAACTTGAAATACAATCCAGCGTCTGATATAACACCGACATCTTCTACTGTGCTCATTGTAAGATCACCCACAACTCCACCTTCATGTCTCTATCATCTCGTCCCAAGATCTTTGAAATATCATCAAACGAAGCTTTGATCAGGAAAATCGTATATAGCAGTGGTTCCCAACCTGTGGGTTTTAGTAGGTTTTAGTTGACGATTCTTAACACTTATTTATTTTAATATGGTTACATTGCCATATTCTGTTAATGATGTAACACTGATTTCTCATTTATGAAGAAAAGGAAAAGCTGGTTACCCAGATGCAAGCACAACCATCATAATAAATAAGATAATTACATACATTAAATATCTTTAACACTTCGTTGATATACCCCTTTTTCGATCAACTTTGACATACTGCGTGACTCACACCTAGAACAATTTTTGAACGACTGTCATTCTAATCCAAAGAACCCAATTTCAAAGGTTTTTTATTGAAATTTTATCAGTTGTTCCGAACAAATTCTAGATTACCATATGTCGAGAAAAAACGAAAAAATCTTCAAAAAATTATAACTTTTACAAATTTCAATATTAGGTACTTTGGCTTTTTAAATCTATAGAGTTTTTGTTCAGATATAATATTTTAAGAAAAAAAATAGTATGTAAGCTGGCTTTGGAAAAAAAGTTATTTATTTGCATATAGAAGGTTGGATATTTCGGTAATTGAAAGAACAGAGATATTCCACGAATATCGACGATATTCTACGCATTGGAAAAGGTACAGAGCGTCAAAATCAGCTTATGGATTGCTCACACCCAGTGTGTCAATGAAGGATTAAGATAATTAAATATTACTGAGCTAGAATTATATTCAGAAATACCTATTGTAACGTGTTTTCTTCACCTTATTAAATTTACCTTATCTTATACGGGGGGGGGGGGGCCCGCAGGTTATTTGAATATTATAAAAGGGAGTCGCGACTCAAAAAAGGTTGGGAAACACTAGTGCATGTATAGCCAACCTAGCTAAACCTATTGTCCGCCACTATATACAGTCACTTACCACTGCGTCCAACTGATCCAGACTTTTCCATCTCCTGTCACTCTCCTCGCCCAAAAAAGAGCTTTACAACATCATTACCTAGAACTCTGATCAGCGCAATTCAAATAGCTCGCGGTCCGGCACGATACCTTCACTTTCCACTGCAACTCATTCAGACATTCCCATCGCCCCGTGGATCGCCTCGTCCGGCGTCTAGCCGCTCCCGTGTCCGTTCTCAGCGTGGCCTCCCATCCACGCTGTATAAATCCGCGTCTCCAGGGGGAGCGGAAGATGGGGTATCGCGACCGACAGCGGGCTCTTATCCAAATTGAAACCTTAGCGCGTTGCGAGCGGTCCGAACGGCTACGGTCATTTTCCACTTCGATCGGAGCCGTGGTCAGTGAACTGGCGCGAACACGTGCACAACGGGGGCTACGTACGCGGTCACCCCCGCGTACTCTCCCCCAGCGGGCTGGTGTATTGTTCAGCGTCGATCGAAGGGCGAGGCTGTCCCTGATGAATCTCGATGAATAATCCAAGACGGACGGCGACTTCGGCCGCTGACGCGTTGCCAAGCTAGCTGGGGGATTACTGGTACGCGATAAATTCTTGGCCCGGTTGCATCCCGTTGATTGGACGTCGAGTGCCACGGATGCTTGCCTCGGCCCAGCCGATTCCTCGCGAATCGAGATCCCGCTCCGCGGCCGGGCGCTCCTATCGGAAGTGGGTTATCGGCCACGTGGCGTATCGAGTCGTGATAAGAGGTAGTAACGGGATCAAGTGTACCGCGAGTCGGAACCTGATGGGGAGCTGGTCGAATCCTGGCCGAGTGCTTCGATGAAATTGCAACAGTATTTGTGAGTAGAATATGGCTATGCTCGGTGCTTGTAGGAGTCTGCTGTGCGGGTGGGTGTTTGAGGTGTAGAATTGGGGGATTTCATCGGGGAGCTATGAAAAGGGTGCTAAATGAACGTGAACTGCAGGAAATAGACTGAACATACAGCACTTGAAATATTGCTCCATTTAGTATTAACATTCGCAAAGTAATTTCGCAGGAAATATTTTTTGCATCACTCGAATATTTATCGTGCATTCATTTTCCCCTCACTCAGCATTAGTATTCGGAATACTAATAGTATTATTAGCTTTATTAAAATAAGTTGCTTACCAGCTACTTTATGAATCATGCATTATAGTTATGAATATTATTTTATAGCACGTGGATTTTGGTCTGATGCAATAAATATCTCCAGTACTCTAGATGGGTCCTAGTAGCTCATTACTTCGGATGCACTAAAATTCGAGGCGTTTGATTTGTAAAGTCGGTAGTTACAGAAAATGTGCCATAAAGTATGGGAAGAATAGGTGCATAAGGAAATATTACAAAAAGAGTTCGCATTTATTCCAGCTGATCTTGTTTTCGGTGTATACATTCGTGTTAAAGCTTCTCACCTCGTGTAGCATCTGGTCGACTGTTTGGATACACACCGATAATGTTCTGCGAATCATTCCAGTCTGTTCTCTGAACGAGAATGATACGCGCGGAAATTACTACCAGCGTTTTGTGTGACGATCTTTTTCAAGCCGAAAACAAGGTCAGCTGGGGGAAAAGTTAACAAGAAGTCGTTTGTTATATACGCGCGCTAAGTTCACGGAAGTTCTGCCCACAATTTATGGTATAGCCAGTGTAGGTGATTAGAACTTGTGCTCGTAAATGATTGATGTTCTACATGGTGCTCGTTTAACCCTCGAAGGATGGAAGTGTGTGTCACGTGGGGGATGGAAACCGGGTCACCTATGACTCTCGATATTCCTCTTCCTACATAGTTTTAGGTAACCCCTATTTTTCTGAGAATGTAGCAGTAGGTATTTGTAGTTCACCGTTGGAAAAGAAAAGTGTATTTATACAACACGGCAGTGTGTAGGTGGCTGAGTTCTGCTATAAATATGTTTTAATTCGAATTGCTGTTTTGATGTGTTTAAATTAATATTTCGGATTATTATGATTTATTATTATTTAAAGTATTATTTATTATTTATGAATTATAAATTTCTTATTACTCATATTTAATAAGGGTGCTTTAAATTTTCTAGAAATATTAATCATAATATTCGTAAATATTAATTTAATACAATTATTATTATTATTATAAAATTGTCTTCTCTACTCGTACGAATTCGTCACAAATCTAAAAAGTTCGGGCGGATCAAAGCAATGTGGTTTCCACAGAGCGGGAATTAATGTATTTGCGAAATCTAGTCACGTATTCAGGATTTGAAAGTGCTTCCACGTTACAAGCTCATGTTTACGAATCCACTGCAAATACGTAATCAAATATCTCCCTTGACAAATTTGGTAGAAGCATATTACTAAACAAATTGAAGCTTCTATTTACAAATCTACTGCAAACCAGTTGCTCTATACGAAAGCAGTTTAACCTGGCATGAGCGACAAAAGGCATTAATCACACCAGCTGTGTCATGTCAAAGTTATTATACTGCGCAGACCCAACGTTAGATAACCTAATCGCCAGGCAATATGTTCAATTTTGAAATAATTAAAAAAAATTCATATCAGTCTACCACAAGATTACACAATATCCTCGATAAGATCTTCTCTCTAATAACCAGCAAAACAATTAACGAATACTAAGAAGGGTACTAATTCGGTAAACCGAGAATTCAGAGGTTTTGGAAACGTTATAGGCCTCTGGGGAACCTTTTTTATTTTTCTGTATATCTTGAAAACCATAGTAGATATACAAAAAAGTGGTAAAATGAAAATTTAATAGTTTTTAATGCTCTATAAAATTGTGCAATGAAATTGCTCAAAATTCGTAGTTTAAATGAAGAATCGTTCCCCATCACAAGCAATTAAATAACTTCATTGTCCAGTTTTATAGAGCATAAACAACCATTCTCATTTTAATAATTTTTTATATCAACAATAGTTTCCAAAATAAACAAAAAAATAGGAAAGCAAACATTAATCCTTAAGAGGGGATTCTCGTCTAACAGCCCCAAAGGTAACGGATATTTAAGAATTTTTTTTTAAAAAACTGTCTGTCACATTGGATTCAACTCCTTTGGGATATTAAAGAGGCTACTTTAAACTTCCAGAAAATAGTTATTTCATGTCGATCCTCCTTATTATTTATTAATTATTGTGGAATCTTGTCCACCTCTTGGACGATGTAACTCCTGTTGGCGGGATGTGTAGCACCCATCTCAGTCATCTGATTGCAAAAGTAATAGAAGTTTCTTAAAGTTAGTTAGTTTATGCAGTCATTGGTCCACTTTAAAAAAAAAATGAAAAATTCCAGAAGTTATAGCGTTTGAAAGAAAAAGTAAGTTTTTTCCTTTGACAAATTTTTCATATTATTCATTATATCAACGGAAAAAGTATTATAAATAAAAACTAAAATTCAAATTTTAGGTCCAGTACCAGTGTAAATTATTTAACTTTAAGAAAATTTTCTTCTTTTTGCAATCAGATGACTGTGACAGGTGCTACACCGGACGCCAACATCGTCGAAGAGGTTAACGCGATTCCACAATAATTAATAAATAATAAGAAGGATCGACATAGAAAAAAATCAACAAGTTTAAAGATGCCTTCTTATATCCCAAAAGAGTTTAAAGCAATATGACCAACAGTTTTTAAAAAAAAAAATGTAAATTTCGGGGGCTGTTACACGAGAATCCTCCCTTAAAGAGTAACCCCACCCGGAAGCACCGAAAACATAGCAAAAAACAAAAATATCCTGACACTTCTCTTAAACTTTTCCAAACTTGCAAACTTTAAAAAGAAATCGAAATGTCCAAGTTAATGAAGTTCCCCTATAAGAACCTTCTCTTAAACGAACCTTAGGCGTCGTTTAAACAGCGATTTTTTTTGTAATTAATTACAACAGGTGATCCTAGCAGAGGCGATAAAAGGAACGCGACGTTAAAGCTCGAAATCCCCTTGTTATCGTATTACTCATCGCGCTGTCCGTGGAAAAAATGAGACCTCCCACCTCCGCACACAGCGTGTGGGTCGTTATCACTATCAATAGCCCCGATACGGTTGTACGGGGGTGGGGCGGAGGTGTTGCGGACGTAGGTGGTGTGTGCAGGCGCGTTGCAATAAACTACGCTTTATCGCCTTACGGCTGGAAGTTCTCGAGCACGCTTCGCGTGGCTGTTGAACCACGCAGGTTCGTTGGCTTCGGATCGCTAGATAGAAAATACGCGATCACGTGCCGCCTTTGTGGCCGCGCGACTGTGACGCCTGGGCGACTTTGCGCCTCACGTGCTCGTAGAACGGCCACAGAGTCGTCGGCTTAAAGTCGGCACGTATTTGCGCCCGGGACTTGGCCTGAATGCTAGTGGATGAACACGCAGATTCCAGGGGATAGGGATTTGTGTATCGGGCGAAAGGTTGCAGGATTAGCTTGGAGGACTATCGAGGTAATTGGGAGCATTCTGGTTGGCGGAGGATAAAGCGGTGCATGGGAGTATGGATGGTGGAGGTGTGCAGGGTTGATTGGTCCGTGGGATGAGCGAAGCATGAGACCGAAGGCTGTCGAAGGCACGCCTCCCGATTTTAATCAACCGCTGATTGCAAACTCACGAAGAACTGACTGGAGACTGAGAAACTAATTGGACATCCGATTGCTCGGTGAACTGGCCCAACTTCGAAGAACGAAGACTAATGGAAGCCCAATTACTTACGGCTCGAAGTGACGAGCGACCGAAAAATGACCAACTGACTAGAGGCTGGCTAATTGAAAGGCTTGATTGCTCGCTGAACTGACTTCGAGCTTGGAGAATAGTAAGTGTTGTGATTGGGGACTGGTAGGGGGAGTGAGTGAAGTAGTTAGGAAGGAGGAATTTTAAATAATGGAAGTCTACTTGAGGGGAGGTTCCGATCTAAAAATTGATTTTTTTTATTCCATTTTTCAAATGTTCAACCTTTTAGGAATACGTGTTTAAAAGAATTTTTTGAAACTCGTAAAATTCCCTAAGTTATGGGCATTTGAGTAGCGGCAAATGCATGGGTAACACTCACGTAAAACTTTAAACGCGTTTTTCTCGAAACAGTGTTCTCAAAATCGGTGGAACCTGTATCTCCAAAAGTTATTATCCCATTCGACTGAAACTTTTTTATTTTGAAGAATATACTTTTGGCTCGTGGATAGACCAGTAAAAAAAATGGAAAATTAATAATTTTAAAAGGCGTTGAAAGAACAAAAATATAGGGAAAATGTGATTTCAAACTTCAAGTGTCGTTATTTCCCAAAAAATGTAATTTTTGTAATTTTTCTGGTCTAGTCCACGAGCGAGTTTCATGCCCTTTAATAATCTGGCATTGTTCTTTATTTCAGACCAACGGTTTAGGTGATACAGGTTCCACCGATTTGGATGAATTTTTTGACGCCTCGACTTTAACGACTCAGTGCCGTCTGCAATGATTAATTATAAAACACAAAATATATTTCTATAGTCTAAGATATCCTTAATACAATGCAACAAGGTCCCATTAAATTATATGTAGTAGTTTTCCTTTAATTAATTCCTAAAGATCACGTATCTTTATGAGCTCTAAGACCGGAACAGCCCCTTAAGGGAGGAGGTCTACCTAGAACGGTCAAAACAACATGTTTTTTGGGGGAATTTTTTCTAGAAAAACCGATAAACTTTTGTTATTAAATATTAGTCTATTGGAAAGAGTACATCTTACGGATAGTTCAATATTTTTTGTTGTAAAAAGTATTGAAAGGTTTGTGAGTTATAGGCGATGCCCGAGATGTCCTTTTTGTTTAGGCGCATTGCGGTGACAACCGTAGCTCGGAGCAGGATCATCCAAAATTGAAAATTCGATTTTCTTTTAGATAATATATGAAATTATCTAGGCGCTGCCGGGTCTGATTTTTGAATAAATTATTTTGAGGTAAAATGGTGGCTGTGCAAGGTGAAGCATCGATACTTGGCAAATAATCGCTCGTTTTTCGAATGTAAAAAAATCTAGGCAAAACAAAGGGGAAAGCTCCCGATAGTGCTTAGATTTTTAACCGTATAATAAGCCTGCAAAGTCTCGTGTAAATCGGTTCATTCATTTTATAATTATGTGTGTCACCGACTTTGAAAACATGATTTTGAGGAAAACGCGTTTAAAGTTTTGGATCTGAGCGCTACACCGAGGAACACCTATCTACTTATACGCATATAACTTTGTCAATTTTGGTCGGTTTAACTTGATACTTTCAGGGAATATTTTCAAGACGTTGTACTTCAAGAAAATATAAAAAACGAAAAATCGATTTTTCGAAAATTTCTAGGTAGGCCTCCCCTTTAATAGCAAAAAAGAACTTTGAAGAATTCCATAATCAAGCACTGCAACACAACCCTTGAACTATCTCAAGGTTCCACTAGAAATCTGAGATTTCACGTCAGCAATATGCACATTAATCTTAATATATAAATCACAAAGTTTATATGTTTGTGCTTTTGTCGGTCGCCTAAAAACTTTCGAACGGAAAACTCTTGGATCACGAATGTGACTATTTTCACCAAAAAAAAAAACTAAAAAAGAAATCTAAATTCCGGACGAAGCCGAGTAGGAAAGCTTGTAACACAATAATCCACATTATCTATGACTTTCACATCCTCAGAATAATAGTAGAACGAGCTATCAAACGTTTCCTCCAGATTCTGCAGAACCTTAGCCTTCATTCGCCTTCACCATCGGCTTTAACTAACACAGTCGATGAATCACATAGTGTTGCGTGGTCCGGATAAGTTGGAGCGTGGATTCACGGGCGAAGGTGTAGGCTCGGACCAGCGGATAAGGAATACTTTCCCTCTGCCGGCCTTTGGGGAGATGCCGTGCCGTAGACGCCCCCTTGCTGGGATAGAAGTGTCTAGACGTCTGACCAAATACGCGCGCTTCTCCTGCCAAGAGGTGGAGTTGCACCGGCAGGCAGGCGGACAGTGACGAGACGCTTAAAAGATAATTCCGAGGCTGGTATGATGAACTCTGCAAACGGTCGAGCAAAGTTTCTTGCCACCACCCTGTTTCTGAAACTTCTTTAAAAAAAAAAACTCGGCGGAGCGACCGGTTGCCCGTGACACGGAACTCCGGCGCGTCGATGGACTCGCTGGGCTAGATCGCTGTCCTCGACGAGATGCAATCTCGAGTCGTTAATGTAACGAGTAAACGCGATGGGATCGTCGGAGATAAATGGGAGATCCTTTCTGGCGATAGGGACGGAGTGGAAAAAACTTGGCGTTGGGTTCTGGGCTCTAAACTGAGAGTGGAGGTTTTTGGGGCTTGATAAGTGGAGGGCTGGGAAATTTTGGAAGCCATAGTTGAAGGGTAAAGGGGAAAAACAAAGGGAAAACAATTTATACTCTTATTAGGCATCGGAACAGACCTGAGCAAAAAGATAATTCTTTACATTGTTTTAATATCTTTCAAGTGGAACACTGCAGGATAATGTAACAAAATAAATGTTCAGTTCTATTATTATTAAAACTAGGATGTGTACACAGTGACGTTGGGGGGCTCCTGACGTAGTGCAAGCTTACACCAATCAGAAATGCATAGCGCAAGTAGGAAGACTGGGGACATTCCCTGTTTTTTATCAACGCACCAAATCTTTAACGTTGTCTTATGTTGACATTTCTACATTATAACTCTTTGTGATTTGGCAGTTCTGTGATCCCACTTGCCACTAAAAAAATACGTTATACTTTGCAGAATCACTAAAAATGGACATTCCCTTTTCCCCCTTGCCCTTCAACTTATGTTCATTTTAGCATAAGATTCATTTACACGTCTTTGAAGTCTGATGCAGTTACGATTACAATGAATAATTTTGCTAGAAGGGGGAATGATATATCGCGAAGTAGGTACTTAACACTTTCTTATTCTCGTTGAAGAGGTACATATGAATGCCCTCGGGGCACAAGAAGCTTCCATAAAACCAGCTTTTGGCAAGGAGCGGTGTAAAGACGTTGGACAAATAATCGTACGGAGATTGATGAGCCGCGGGAGAAGTTGGGACCCCTTGCCAGCACCGAGCACCCTTACAAGCAGATAATCCCGAGCATTTCGTTTCCATTTTACACGATCGCGCGAAATAATCTGCCGTTTTCCTCGGCTCGGAGCCTTAATTCAATCCTCAATTTCTCGTTAACGCAAAGCCGGCGAAAGGCGACGCGGAGGCTGAGCAAACGAAAGCCACCGCCCGGCACGAAACTCGCGTATCATTTCTGCCTTCGAATTAATTACTCGAGCCGAGCCCCTCCGCCACTAATTCGCGCGAGCCCCGCCATTAAAACACGAACACGCGTCGCTGTTCTTAACGAAGCCAATTTAGACGTTACGTTCCGCCTTCGTCCCTTTGCAAGGAGTAAATCCTCGACAATGCGCTGAAAGCAGCCGCCCCCGCGTCTGCGCGTGCGAATGAAACGCGAGAGCGTTTGGACGTCTGTTGAAAAATAAACCTGAAAGTGTATCCAATGAGGAAGCAAGGGGGCCCCGGCGTTTCGAGTTCCTTCGCAACCCCTGAACTCCACGTCGGCTGCACGCGTCGGTGAAGCTCGGAGTGGCGGGAACTGTTAATCCGCTCGACGGTGAAGCGTTAAGGTAGGTTTTCCTATACGCGACTGGGCCCAACATCAAGAGTTTCAAAGTCGATTTTCTCGAAAGTGAAGCGCGATACCAAAAAAAGTTACTCTTTCTTTTCGACTTATAGCAAGTAAATAAGTCCAGCGAAAGGAGTAAAAATTTTTGATATTGCGCTTCGTTTTCGAAAAAATCGACTTTGAAATTCGCGACGTGTATAGGACAACCTATTTACCTTTACGCGGTGAAAAATGGCGGCGCGAAACGCGGTCGCGTGTCGGGCAGCTGATTAAACGGGAGCGTTCTCCTTCCGGCAAAGGTCAGGGGTTAAAAGTTCGGGGAAACGACCGAGAGGGGGTCAAAGACGTTAACTATTGAGCGACATTGTGACGCGAGCGGCGGGGGATGAAAAGGGCCGTGCGACAAACACGTTTGATAGCCGTCCGCGGGTTCATGCCGCACGACAGCCTCCTCTGTGTTTTTCGCCAATGAATTTCTACGCCTTCGAGCCAACGGAGCCGAACGGGGTGGTTAATCTTGCCACCCCTTTGCGTGCCGCGTCGAGTCTGCTTCAATGTCGAGCTGCAACGTTTCGCTTCTCTTACGAGGGACAAAGGCATGTGAAATGGATTGATAGTGGTGGGTGTTTGTCGTCGAATTTATTGTAACTCGGTTGATTAATGTAGCAATTCGGTTGGCAACCCCTTCGTGATGTATTTAGGGGCTGTGGCTTTTGCTGTTGGAGTCTAAATAGAAGAGGAATCGAAGAGATTGATGTTGGTGGATATTTGTTATGAGTTGTCTAACTAGGTGTGGTTTATTTAACCCTCGCGTGGCAATGCCTTTTTGGTTTAACGCGAGGCAAATGGGTCTTTCTTGTCTGATTAATTTTTTTTTTCGACATTCGCGTGGTTTAACAGTTTAATTACGAAGTGTTTCGTGGGCTCTGATGTCTGTCGAAGATAGCTTCCAAGTTTTAGGGTGAAAATAAATTTCTTAATGAGATTTCTTAGTGGCGCGACTGAAATGAAATTAATTTTTTGGGAATTAATAGAAGAAACAAGTATTTGTTCTATCACCTTTTAATACTAGAAAACAATTTTTTGTAAGTAAAAATATCAAACACAAAATTCACACAGATTGATAATCTGTAGATTATCAAAGAAATGGCAACGTCTTAAAAAAATTGTATCAATTTTAGCAAAATAAATTATGTTTCTGTCGACCGTAGGGTAATTCAGTTTTGCAAATATTGGCAAAATTCTAGTTCGAACGATAAAGTAACGTCTACTGAGGACCCCTGATATATTTAAAGTGGATCGGGCTTTTAGTTTTTTGGCAATCAAGTCTGGCATGTGGAAGGATACTGTTCTCTTCACGATGCTGCTATTCCGCTATAAATTTTTACATACAAAAATTATTTTTACATTCTTAAAAGGTGATAGAATATAGCTACCAACGCACAACACTTGTTTCTTTCTTTAAATCCCGCAAAATTAAGTTTTCTCAGCCGCCACACTAGGAAGACTCCTAAATCATTTATTTTTGTAAGTTTCGACTGCTCTAAAGAGAAATGATTATGAATTATGAAACGTTTGTCGTATTGTCCTCCGAGGAAAAATTCAATTTTTATCTCCAGAACTTTTCTATTATTCCTGCGTTCCTGCTTCTATTAAACCTGCGAAATTAATATCACTGTACCTGTAAAGCTGGACAGAGAAAAGTCGGAAGTGTTCGATCAACGGGACGATTAATCGAGCCGTAATGGAATCAGTAACGCGAATTATTGGAGAGGGGCGGTATTGAAGCGGATACGGCATTTAAATAGAAGTACATAAGTTGAATTGCAGATGGGTGAAACCCCTGAAAGCTGGCGTAGGAAATGGTAAACGGCGGAGAGCTCGATCATAAATATTCTTCGCGTTATTAACTGTCGGGAGACCGTCTGATACAATCGCTGCTCGTCTACGCGAAATTGCAAGATTATAGGAAATGCATTATCGCGTCTCCAACCCCCCAACCCCCCCCCCCCCCCCGCCCGTGATTGGGGACGGAGGGCGATGAACAGACAGTCGACGACACTATTAAATTAATCGATGCGTGTTGCTTGTGCCTCCCCGGGTGAATCGCGCAGACGGGGAAGAGTCTTTTCAAGCAAGTCGAGCAAATATTCTGTGGCTTGGGAGGAATTGATTTTCTAAGACTGTGGCATTGTTGACACCAAACCCTTCCTTCTATTCCTTCACACACATCTGAATTTGAAGCATCTCTTTCCTACATTGCTACACATTACTATGACTCTCTTCCTTCTAGAATACGTGACTTGAATTCTTATACGTCATTTAAATGGGCTACTCAATTACACATCCTTCAGCACTATTTCCAGCAGAACCTACACATCCTTTCTTGTCAGTTCATGTCCGTGTCTTGGCAGTGTTTAATTTCTATTTAATTTCTAATTCGTTTAGTTTCAGTTTTGATTTGGTTCTCAGGGTAGGCTTGTTAATAGTAGCTAGGTTACACTGTAGCCTCGCCATTTACTCGAACGAGGTATTATTTCTCATTGGTATATAATATAATTGGAATAATAATCATAATAATAATTGTTCTTCGAATTCTTGGAATCTAGAAGGGACATATGTGTCGATGATAATGAATGTGGTCTAAGTCAAAAATCAAAGTAGAAAATTATTGCTTATTTCGTATTGCATTGATCTAAATAAAAAAATCAATGTTTTTGATTTTTGACTTTGACCACTTTCATAATTCCCGTCATGTACTTTTAAGTAGAAATTATCTATACATCATGAAACCATCGTAAATCATGATTATTTCATTACAAAGCATCATCCCTCGCCACCCCTTTCGCGGGGCGTTTAATTTTTCTCAATTTCCACAAGTATTCTGCCTTGCTACACTCAATAACAGTCGTAAAATCATATGGAACACATGACGCTGGATTCAAACCTTTTGGAAAAGTATTCTTAAATATCAAAAGAAAGACCCATCAGCACATTCAGCCCTGAGTGACTCGAAGCAGCGTAGCAACAACAAGGCAGTAGCTTGAACTCCCATCACCATCAAGAGCAGCGTTGCTCGACCTCCATTTAAGAGGACACCGGAACTTGACAAGTTTAATGAACCGTCGGACCCTCGTTAAGGGTTAGACAGACAAGCCGATCCACGAAAACAACTCCCCACCGTTTCGTAACGTTGCCTGAGCGGAGAATTTCCAGGGATGATCATCCGAAATTCTCCCGCCTCGAGGAGAATAAACCAAACTCTCGCGCGGAAGCGTCGAGTAACCCGAGCAGGCTGGTTCCCTGTTGCCGCGCGACACGGAATCGCAAATATTTCACAAGAATCCACGCGATCCGCCTCGTATCCGGAATAGAAACGAAGGTCGACAGTGGGGCCGACGAACCCAGGGACCGCTGCACGAAAATTCACCCCCTAAACGAGAAGCTAATCAATACGAAATTTCAATCTTCCCCGTCTGGGACGAACACCATTCCCCTTTCCCTTGTTTCGGGGCTGCGCTTCCGCCTTCGCCCGCCGTTTACTCTGCTCCTCATCCCCCGAGGCGGTTGCTCGCGATCTTCCGATCGACCGGCTGGTTATCGCCCATTATGACGCAAATAAACCTGAAGGTTGTTCAAGGTCGCCCCCCTTGGAGTCATCTAATATTACCATGGCTGCGATGAACGCCTCGGTCTTGCTGGATCTGACGGGTGAAGCTGGCGCAGTGGCGCAGCTACGGTCCAGGTATGCTGGGTGGTACGCTGAGTGATTTGTTTCCACTCTGGAGATCGAACTGAACGATTGGACCAAGCTATGCGGAAACCTACCAACCCTCAAAATGAAAAAGAATTGGTAAAACACAGGTGGGAGGAGTTGGGGCGTTTTGATGCAAGGGGCACAATGTAACATGTATATTATCTGGATACCTATTTAGAAATAGTTAGAAGTTCAAAACATGATCACAAGATCGTAATATATAAAGCAGAAATTGTTTGAGTGTTTGTCTGTCGCCTAAAAACTTTCGAACGGTAAACTCTGGGGTCACAAAATGTGTTCCAGCTCATCATACGTAACTAATCCAGATGAACTATTAGATGTGACTATTTTCACAAAAAAATAAATATATATTTATTTATAAAATTGGAATCTAAATTTCGGGCGAAACCGAGTAGTAAAGCTAGTACACTATTAGGTATCATCTGATATCTCTATCAAGATGATACTTTATATGGTATCTTGTGATCATGCTTTGAAATAATTACATTAATCTCCTTTTTCCCTTTTCTTTAAGGGTTGCCAAAGCCCCTTGCCCCCTCGCTCCTCTCTCTAGGAGCGCCACTGTAATGGGGGCACTGCTGCAATATATTTAAGCACATAGGTATACTTTGTGAATTCTTATTTTTTATATACTAGTGGAAGTGTAATTAGAGTGTAGGAAATCGGAAGCTAAATAGTTTCCATGCTTTGAAGCATTAACTTTTCAAGAAACTGCTGCGATCTGAGCCTGGGGAGGCGATGAACCTTTAGTATAGAGGCATTTATCAGCAGCGCGGTTTTCAAAAGGCGTGACAGGGCGCCGCACGTGCATAAAAGTGCTCGATCGCGGCCGAAGCACGCGCGAGCGTTGCATGCTTCGAAAAATACCGCGCGAGATTTATTTACAGCCGTTCATACTTAATTTAACCGGGCCTCCTGCAGCAGGGAAAACGTCCGGGGCGATAAAAAAGATCGTAGAAACCCGTTATCGTGGTTATTCCCGGCCTCCTCTGTGCTCACGCCATTGTGCACGATCGCATCGCGATACTCGAACACGCTTCAAAAGCCGCGCGACTATAGGACGTTTAGAAATTAAGTCGCGGCTGATGCTGCTCCGCTGAGGGTGGAATTCTCATCCGCGTCGTTACAATTAAAACCTACGACCCCGACACTAAGCTGCTCCTGTAATTTCGTGCGGAATTGTTCCAAAGGACTGTTTCACGCGATATACGTTCATGGGCCACGAACAGATATCTGAAATATATTCACTGTTCCAAAAATAATCAAATAATTCTGAACGTGTGTGAAATATCAATGCTGAGGCAGGAGAATCAAAAATAAGAAATCCGTGGATTCACCTCGTAAACTTCACTAAACGTACATAATTTACTGAATCATAAAACTGAAGTTCCGCGAAATCCTCCGTTTTTGTATCAGTCGCCTTTTAACATGTCGAAAGCAAGATATTTTTCTGGCTCTTAACTGATGTATTTTCTTACTAATCCAGAGGTCTTTTAAAAACTTTGTATATATACGTATAAAGTTGTTGAAACATGAAATTCGGAGAGTGTAGATTTTTTGAAATTCCATCCTCTAGGGGTTGAAAAGGGGTAAATTGTATTTTCTTGGACTCCTTAATATTTTTTAGGCCCAATTAAATAACAACTTGGTTTTTACTCACAAAAGTTACCCACACAAATACCTAAAAAGCAATTTCAGGATTTTGCCCTAATCAACCCCCAAACAGGTGAAAAGGGGTAAAAAGTGTTTTCACGGATTCCTTAAAATCTCTTCGACCCAATTCCATATCGATACTTCGTTTCAGCCTAACAACACAAATGCCTAAAAACTAACATAAATGTTCGTAAAGCAATGGTTACTTTACAAAAATACACAGAAAATTACTTAACAAAAAAAACAGATATAAAAGTAATTCCTTTAATTATTCTACCGTAGCGAAATGCGGATGTTTTGCTATTTCTTCTATAGTAAATCTTCTCGAAAACTTCTCAATTATAATCTTCTATGCACTTTCATTGCATTTCTTACCTACGTAGGGGAGAGTTGCCAATACCGTACTGGTCACCTAAATCGTACCTCATCAATTTCTCAGTAATTAATGAATCTAAACGACATTGGATAATAAAAATATCAAATAAATGCGAAATAAGAAATATAAACAAAACCTTTTGAGCTTACACCCTATTCTGTGCGTGCTACAAACATTTTAAAAAATCAGGTATGATTGATGTAACTTTTTACCAGTTTATTTTAGCTGATCATAATGAAACAATGCAATTTTGTCCTGTATTTTTGTATTTTTCTAAAAGCGGGTTTAATGTAGAATATTTTACATTCATTTTAAGTACATATTACATTCATTATAAAGTTTAAATTAATATTTATAAATAAATTGATCATTTTTCCTAAATCGTACCACTACAATCCTACCAGTAGGATTTGACAACTCGTATGTTATATAGGTTATGTACGTATATCATATTCATAGGTTATTGCGGCCTGTGTGTGATCCATATACATATGTATATGTAACTATATAATAATCATTCCTTTATGTTGAATATTTGCTACTCTATTTGTTATTGATACTATTTTTAGTGGAGGTACGATTTTCGAAACCGAGGGGTACGATTTAGGAGGCCAGTTGCCTATATCGTACCTTTTACAATATCTGACAAAAAGATTAATAACAAATTAATTTGTTCTGAACAAAAGGTTAAGCGTATAATATTAGGTGCCTAAAAGATCAAGCTACAATATCCAATAGTTATTTGCGTTGAAATTTGTACCAAATATGAAATATAACGTAAAATGTCTTAAGTGGTACGATATAGGAAACTCTCCCCTACTATTATTTGTATTTTTTGCTTTTATGAATTAGTCCTTTGCTGGTTTTCTCTACTTTCTTTGTACCGAATCGTTTACCCACGCCCGCATATAAATAATAATTCCGCAAAACGCAATTTTAAGGCATTCCTCGAAACACGAAACAGGAAACAGATTTCCTTCCTGTTCGCCGTATTTTCGCCAGGCTGCTTACCACCAACGTACCCGTTGTCGCAGGTTTCGCGCGGATTCCATCGCGCCGTTGGTCCCGAGCAATTTTAATCAGGAACGAATGCTTCTCCGCCCGTGTCGAACGACTAGCAATGGTATTTCTAGAACCGAGGCCGACGCACCGTGGCCCAGTTTACCAGCACTCGTCGTTTCTGGCCTACATCGGCGGTTCTCTGTTCGGGCGCGACACGATCCGGGGCCGTGAAAACCGCGTTTCCCACCTCGGCGGCGAGGATTTCGCTCGTGACCCGGGATCGAGCACTGAATGGCGGATCACGTGGATCGGATCGACGGAGAACGCGAGTTAAGTGCGTGCGCGAACCAAGGAAGCAGGTGCACGTGCAGGCTTCCGAAGCGGATTGCGATGCAGAGACGACTTCCATTAGATCTTGGCGATGTTGGTTAGATGTTTCACATAGCAGAGATTGACTCTAGTGCTCGGGACGCAAATAATCATTGAACCCCTTCGAGGATTCTTCTGGGGCTGACAGATGGTCGACTTTCACTACTTACTAGAGGATTCCGATATTCTACGTACGTGCAACGGTAGGAAGCTACACTTTTGTGTGCATACTGATTGAAGATTGAAGATTCTTATCAGCATTGAAACTCTTCAGAGGTGAATATGCTGACTATTCGAGCGGTGAACCTACGCCGCGTGCGGGATCCGTCTAGTCGAATCTCTTAACCATACTCGCTGAACGCCTATGAACGTTCACCGCACAGGCTACACGGATCGACCGAACGCATATGTTAGAAACGACTTTCTACCCTTGGTGGGTCTGGGGTAATAAAGTCTGGTTCATCACAGACCTCTTACCAAAAGGCATAGCTTCTAGGAACAAAGTCCTTATTCTTTAAGCAATATGCTGTCGGACCGCTTGCCACCCTCTCTCCCTTTTTAAACAATCAATCCTACAATACCCAATAGCTGTAAGACCCAACGTGGTTAACACCCATCGCATGACGCCAGAACTGTTTAGTCTCAGGCACCCTCTATCAGGACTGCAAACAGGCTAAGTCCTCGCCATAATATCCTCAAAGGCAGGCCAGCGTGGGGCCATCCACCCTCGACCCCACCCCTAAATACGTTAACGCTAACATATATCCACATCATCCACAGTACCTAAACTGTTAAAAAATATCGTTCAGCAGTCAAACACAGTACTTCCAAGATATCTAAAGAATCATCAGAAGGAAGATCTTCCCCTTCACGTTAACTCCTTCTACTCTCCCCGAACACTCAAGCACTGCCCCCAGCACCCACATCCCCAAAGATCTACATTCAATTACGAAACTTTAAGTCACAGCACCTCTAGTCCCCCTTCCAAACACTCGCATCGCGCGCTACGTGCCACGAGCTCGCCCCGCCGATAATGGCAGTAGTAATACCGCAGGCCGCTCGCCTCCGACCAAGTGGTTGAACGCGTTTCGCGCCAGACGCGCCCGCGACACGACCGTGGCACGTCCGGCGGCCAGGTCCGACAGCAGGCGAAGCTAGATTCACGCGAGTGGCTGTGGACGTGGTCAAAGGCGAGGAGCAGTCGGCTCGCCTCTGCTTCTGCTACGACGGCACGCGCCAAGAAGACGCTTTCCTCGCCGGCGTCTCTCCGTCTCCGCGTCCCACCCCCGTGCGTTAGCAGGGGTCGCTGATCCCCTGGCCGAGGAATCGTTGCACGCGGCCCTCGCTCGTCCTTGACAGTGAAAAAGCTGAAGAGTGGCTCGAGGCCAAGGGGCTGCCGCGTAGATTTTTGTTTCGACGCGGCCGCTGGACGCTTTTGTCGACGTTCACTGTGGCTTTTGACGGGGAATTTCGTGGCACGGCAAATGCCCGTGGAAGCTGGGCCTGAATGAACCACTCCCCGTCCCTGGATTTGGATGAGGGTGGCCACGGCGGCTCGTTGAGGCGTGCTCAGGGCTGGCGCGATCAAAGTTGACGGTAATTCAGACCGTAGGTGGTGGCTACCGTTTGCTTGCTCGTAGGACGCTTGTGGACCAGGACGGCGGAAGAATACAGGGTGGATTTGTGCTTGGTGATCTGTTAACGGGGGTAAAGCTGGGTGGAGCTGAACGCTATTAGAGAAATCGGGCTGTGAGGGTTGAGAAGATTTTATTTCTGCTGGTGATCCTAAGCTGAATAGTGATTTTAGTGTTATGTTACTTGGTGTTGTTGGGTAGAATTGTTAGTAGTGTTACTTTGCTGGTACTGAATGTTTATTTCCGTGAACATTTTTCTAAGGTAGGGCTGCTCAATCTCGCCACTCGATTATTTACCACTTTTCTAAATATCCATTTACTGAATTTTCCAAATTTCGCGTATAGTTTAAGTCAATATAACGAGTGGAATAAATTAATACCTAAAAAATGATTTTTAACTTGTCTAAAAAAAAAGTCATTTACAGTTACATAACTTCGTCATGAAGAGACGAAATTGCATATATGGTCCATTTCAAAAGATATACTCTACAGAAGAGGTGTATGTAATAAAATATGAACAATTTATGTTTATAATTACATCCATATCTTTCCCAAGAATAGATTTTGAAAACTGTTACCGTAAATCTTTATCCTGTATGCCTACAGGAGGTGTTTCCCTAGTGTCAGACCCTTAAGGTTTTCCTTAGCCCTTTAGGAGCCAGATATTCAAAAAAATTATACGGGAAAGTTTCCCAAAATTATTTACTACGTATTGAGTTTTTTATACGAAAAAAACGATGTTGGAAAATGATGTGACGGGTACGTCACACTGAACGTTAAAGGATTAAGTAAGAAGAAAAAAATAATATTTTATTCTCTTTATTCTGCGTTTTTTATAAATTAACAATATTAGAAATCAAAATAAAACAACAAAATAATCGGGTGTCAAGGAAACTCTCCCTACGTAGAGATAAAAAGGGTTTATTTTTAATTAAAACTACAAAAACTGTGGAGCATATTTCACACTGCTAAGCTGTATTTCGTAATTCAATGTACAGTGGACTGTGGGCAAAAGAAAGTATCTTTATCTTATTTGGCGAGATTACAAATATTTATTTATATGGTTATTTAGCCACACAGATAATAAAACAAAAAGCTAACTACGGTTTCAAATACAGTAAATGACATGGATTTCAGTGGCATATTATCATTAATGTTAAAGTTACTGGTTCATAAATTATAACACGAACTTGTCGAGTAAAAGTAAGATCAACCACTTTGTTTACAACAAAAATGGCTACTGCTCACTGGCACGATACACTTTGTGGCTATGAACCAAAGATTCTTGTCTCCACTATCTGGCGGTTCTTATTCTTACTGCATAAATTACTTATGAATTCCTTATGGGTAGCGAAATTGAGCACACCTACCTTATTAGTTTCTGGGCACAGCCCAGGTTGTCACAGAAATGCAAACGACCCCTGTCAAAGTAATTTACAATTTTCCACTGCAGTAATACAGGTTACATCCTTCTTTCAAGGGAAATTAGCAATTTCTTTGGATGTCTGTTTAAACAGACTCCACTTGTGTATGACGCATGCTCGAAAATGGTTAGAACAGGTACAAAAGAGGAATTGGACAAAGTGTTTCCGCTGTCGACATCCCTTAACCTGCAGTAAACGTTTGTAGGTTCGGCCGAGCCCTTATGCGTTTGCCTCTTTGAAGTCAGTCAGCTTAACAACACCTGCCTTTAACCATGGTGATGGAAACATTTTGTTTACTTGTGGTTCATGCACCACCGATATTGCCACTTTGTTCTCTTCAAATTATTTTACACTCACACGGAAAACTTTTCCGGTTGCGTTGGTTTCTGGATATTTTTTAGAGGACCGAAAAATAAAAAATTGGTGTGTCTTTATTTTGGCCCGTGTGCATATTTAGGGCGTGAAACCACCCCTCAAAGTGCATAAGAAGAGGTGAACTTTGAGGGCTGGTTTCAACCCCTAATTTGTTATTTTTCAGTCCTCTGAAGCATATTCGAAAGCCAAAGCAATCGGAGGCAGGCACCTGAAAGTCTTATGAACTTCGAGGGGTGGTTTTACCCCTAAAATATGCGAACGGACCAAAATAAAGAAACACGTATTTGTTATTTATAACCGAAGCTCTTTGTCAGCTACAACAGCAAGTAAAAGTTTTCGCAGTAAATTACCATAATCGTTTTAAGGGGGTAGGCGAGACCGGGGCTAGTTGACTAATTTTTAACATTTCTAATTTTTATAAGTAGAGTATTGATATTTTGTTGACTTGATGCATACCAAAATTTTATAAATTTCATTAGGTATACAGACTTAATTTTGAAAATCGTTTTAATTGAGTCTAGGTTGTAGTTTTTATTGTATTTAGAGTAGTGAGACGAATAAGTCAACAAACCCCGGCTGCGGGGTTAGTTGACAAATATAATGGGGTTAGTTGACTTGACATTTACCTTTCAGTTTTAACCCGTTGCCTGCGAAAAGCGTATATATACGCTGTCACAGTTCCATCAATTTTATACAAAAGGCGTATATATGCGCTGCCAATTCCATCAATATAGTATACGAAACGCGTACATATGTATACTACGCCCAATCAATTTTAAAAAAAAAATTTCACTCCTTCACAGTGTTATTAAACGATTTTTAGCTGTTTTCGTTCCGAAATTCATTTTATACAATATAGAGACTCGCCCATGGTTCCAAGCATAGCGACAAACATAATAAAGAAAATAAACATTAGTTTTTCCATTTTTGATGACTAGAACAGTTTCTATACCAACTCCCGTCGGAGAAGATTTTTTTTAAGAAGTTTGTGCCACCGGCCAAATCTATGTATATGTGTAATAAACTAGATAAAAAATGCTGAGTGCTACTTCAAACATACCTTAATATGCAGGTAAAACGTCAGATAATATAAACTTATAGTTTTTGTTAAATAAATTTCTGAAGATGGCGTTGAAAAACGGGCAGTTACCTCAACCAATAACACTTAAATAATGTATAACCAGGTTTCAATTGCATCAAAATGTAACTGAACGAGTAGTAAGCATCAAGCATAAAGCAGCCTCGAGTTGCCATTCCCAATATTAATTCCGTTTATTCCAACTCGTCATCCAGCTCCAACTGCATTCAAATGCCTCTCGAAAATGGAACAGTCCCCCCTGGAGAGGATTCAATCGAAGCAGCGCACGAATTTGGTGGGGCGACAAAGTTTCGCCATTATTCTACTGAGAAACAAGCGCAAACAGAGGCTTCCGGCCGCGCCACTTGAATGTTCCCTCCCATAAAAAGAAACACGCTCGTCTGTTGGAAAAGTTTCGAGCTTACGAGCTCACCAATCATTCCCTCCCCTCGACCGGCGAGCAGAATGGCCCGTGTCGAAGCTTGTGGCCGTAACGATCGTTAAAAAAACTTCGAAACTGAGGCCTCCCTGAAGCTCCCCGGGCCTATTCGCCCCGGGAAAAGGGAGAAAAGACAGGAGCCGCGGAAGAACGTAGAAAGCTCGCGTACAATACACTTTTGTCTATCACTGCCTTAGCAGAGGCGCCATTTTTGGACGCGATTCAACGTTCCTCCGGCGCTGGTCGATTCGCCAGGCGTTGATCGTGGAAATTGTGTTGCAGGGTGGCCTCGACGCTGAGAGGTGTTCGTGCAGGATGGCAGGAACGAGCCGAGATGCTCGTCCTGTACACTCGTCGCTGCTGAATCGTCGCGACGGTCGAAGCTGGTCTTCGTGCGATTAAACGGTGGGCTGGGGGTCGTGAGGCTGAAAGGGAGAGGGTGGCGGCTCTTGGCATCGCGGGGATCGAGATGAGCGATCTACAGGCCACTCTCGAGTTCTCCCTCGAGCTTTGCAAGTTCTACAATGTCGACCTGTTCCAGCGCGGGTAAGCGGATCGGGCTTTCACGCCCCGATATCGCGGGCGCCCTCGGCCCACGTAATTGCGAGGGCTTACGGCTCATCGACGATTTCCAATTTCGCAGGTATTACCAGATCCGTACCGCCCTCAGAGTGTCGCCGAAAATCCCTGTCAAGGTGGAGGTTAACCAGCTGCGGAATCGTGAGTGAATATGTGCTTCCATATTTCTCCATAACTCTCCATAGCCATTATTTTTCGAAATGAACCTATTTGTCCATTGCTTATTACAGGGGATATTAATTGTCATTTTGTTAAGATATACGTGGGAAGTTTATACTGCAAAGATTTTTTAAAAATTAGGAAATTATATATTAAGGAATACTAGGGAAGTTTCAATGAAAATACGTTTTGCTTCTTAAGTATTTTATTTATTTTATTCCTTCGAGTTTCTGTGACATTTCTTGAGTCGTTAGCCAGCGTTAGCAATCGTTACTATATCCTCACAATAAACACAGAAACTTTTACGCTATCCGCGATCGTCAATTTCATATAATGATGGGCAAAATTTTTATTTAAATAAAATTTCGAATAACGATTAAATGTCAAAAAAATTATTCGTCATGTGTCGAATAAAGTTAACTCGCTTTCACGAACGAATGACGATTTTTTTTAAACTTTTATTCGTTATTCGAAATTTTATTTAAATAAAAATTCAATAGATAAGTACCTGCTGCAGTGTAATTAAAAATTAGTTAATACTGTGTAACGTGTACTATACTGGCAGCAGAGGCCTTTTTTAGAGTACCTACACAATTCCATCCAGAAGATAAGAAGAAAGCTCACAAAGGCCCCCAATTGTTCCCCAAAAACGGTAATCTCCTCCCCCAATCCAGTTCCCAAAAAGGAAGCCAAGAAGCAGCTTCCACGAATTACATCTTCCCCCTACTGCGACGCGTGTCCAACGCCCCTTCAGAACGTCCCCTCCCCCGGAAGGGGGAAACTTTCGGGTACGTTGCACTCGTCTCGGACACGACGGGGAGAGGAAACTCCGGTGAATTCACTTAGCGACTCGTCGGTTGCGCAACGATGAACTATGATACTTGGAGCCAGGCTGGTTGGACGATAGCGCTGGGAAGTTGGAAGGAACGTTGCACGCCGCGTCGCGGTAGTTTCATTGTGTGCACGCTCGCGACGGCACAAGAGGCGGGCGAGGCGGGGGCAGAGCGCACGACGAGACACGCTCGAGCATGATGCGACGAGGAGCAACCCAGCTTGAGACGCGAGCAACGGGCTCCCACTCAAATCAGACACGATCCACGCTGCCCGGTTCCCTCTTTCCTTCGGCCCCGCTCTTACGAACCGCCGAAATCACAGCAGACGCGATGCATTGTTGCAGACTCGTTGGAGGCGCCCGGGACCAGCAAGCGCTTTCGGATCCTCTACAAAAACGAGGAGGTGACGCTCGGCACTTCGGTCCTATTCCGGGCGCACGTGCTCGTGCACAGTCACAAGATCGAGGAGGTGCTCTCCCGCACCCACTTCAATCTCGGCGTCGAGCTATGGTTCAGCGAGCTGATGCAGCCTGAGAACATGGCCTGCGTCTCGTCTAGGTGAGCCTTCGCCGCTGAGACTCTCGCGTTTCTTGGGGATGATTGCTGGGGAACGATGTCGCGGCTGGAGGGCTGGAAGATTAGAGCGCGGGTGGAGAAGAAGGGATGACCTGGGCTGTCGAATGATCAGATATTTGTTTTTCTTGAAATTCTTTTACTCGTTAGTGTAAATATGCAAGTGCAACTAGTTCGAGGAGATTGTCCATTGAAAAGATTAAATATTTGACTGCATTGATTCATGTTATCAAAATTTCGATGACTGCGATTTCTTTGTTGGTCTTTTTCAAAGAATACCGTAGAAAGTCCCTGTATTTGATATATCTTCTCAATCACAAAGTTCCCCGTCCTTCGTGGGCTTACCTATCGAATTTTGCCTGAAGATGTTGAACTTTTCCTGAGACTTATTAGGCGAGGAGATCGATAACCTTGGCCGCGTGCGCCTTCACGTTCCAAGCCTGAAGGTTGAACGAGTTTGCTTTTTACTTTGTAGGGCGTTGCAGCTGAACTTTGCGCCCACGAAGGGGCTTCACTATCACCTGCCCGTGCTCTTCGACTACTTTCATCTCGCCGCGGTGTCCATCACCATCCACGCCTGCCTCGTGGCTCTTCATCAGCCCTACATCAAGTGGGTATCAAGATGGACTTTTGTTGGCTGTCAAATTTTACCATTACCGATAAACATCGCCTTTTTTTCTATTCTATTTCCATGGTTTGCACCCGATCCCCTGATACTTGCAGGAAGAGCATTCTTCATTACGTGCAGAGCTGGTGAGTTTAAAAATTCGTCGGTCTTAGAATGAAATTTACGAGTAAAACGTGAAAAGAAATATTGAAAGTTGCGTCGTCGAGAAACCATTTGTAGGAAAATAGATATTCTTGAATCTTGAAGCTGCTGTATTAAACCATTTAAATATTGGAATTGGAAACTCTGGCCACTTCCAAATCAAAGAATTAAAAAAGATTCCTTCATTGCCTTTAGAGTAATTCAATTTTTGCTAAATTTACAATATCTCGACGGTTTAATCCTCTCAATCAAACTATTTTAATTATTCAAATTGCTTCTCGAACATATTCCACCACCCAATCAGTTTAGGCAAGATTATTCCGCAACAGAGAATTTATATAACTTAATACTCCGTGACAGAAACAGCTTTGACCATAGCTTTGATCCAATTAAAATCACGCGAACACAATTAACTGAGCAATGCACTCTTAGCGCGCCGCGCGGAGGGAAGCCGTGGCTGCAATTCAAGCAGTCCGCAGCGAACGGCGATAACAACGCTGCGTTAGGAAATATCGTGAGTTCCCATGCGAGGCATTAAAATCGTCTCCGTTCGGTTTGCGAGTAGTCTTTCAGTCGATAAAATCGTGCACAGGAAACGACGACGAGATGCGTCGGATCAGCGACGAGGATACAGCACGCGAAGCTGGCCCAGCAGGAAGTAATCAGGTTACTTCTGGCCGCGAGGGAATCTTTGCTCAACGATTTAGCCGATCTAGCGCGGCTCCTACCGTCTTGCCAGCAAAGGGCGCTCGAGCTCGCTCAGAACACGCACAAAGAAATCACGAAGGTAGAGAGGAATTCTTAAGACGACGCCCTTTCGCTAGCATGAGCCGCCTTTCGCAGGTGTTGATCTATGTGACGCGTGTGTCGCGCAGTTGCAGATAATGGACTCGGAGGAAACCGATATCGCTCAACTATGCGCACAAAACATTGTCCTTTGGCAGCATTTTTTGGAAGCGTTCTCTGGGCGTGAGGCTGTTCATCAGCACCTCGCGAGGATCCATCATCAGCTGAGGGTATAAATATCCACCTCATATTGCTTTATTTAATGGGAGGTGCCACCTTGGAACATAAAAATCATAGATTTATTTAGCAATCTTTTTCTTTTAAATAATGAACTCAATAGAAAATCCGATTAATGGCATTTCTTGTACATCTCTTGAAGATTAAAAATAAAATTTTTGTTTATTTATTTTTCAAGAAAATGGCGGTGTTAGAGCCGCTGGTGGGTTCAATTTTGTTGGAACTTTTTTTTGAATCTTCAAAAGTTGTATAACAAATGCCATTAATCAGATTTTTTATTGAGTTCATTATTTAGAAAAAAAAATTGGTAAATAAACAAATCCTGTGATTTTCTTGCGTACAATGTATGATTCAGTTTGAATCAAAGATAAACTTGGTTCAAACAGAAATTTAATTTGCCTCGCGATTTTCTTCTGCTTTATTCATTGGCTAGAGTACCTAGTTGATGGAATCTCAGTAGTACACATCACCGAATAGGGAAACATCCCCATCGACACAGCAAATCGTTGGTAATTTCCAGGTGAAACGTTTCGCAGAGGGCTTCTTCGTGCTAGAGAATCCCAGGAAATCGGCCTGGGGTTGCTACGACGCGAATTACCAATCCTACCAGGCAGTTAGCGAGGCAGCTCGAAGGTCGAGGTACCTAGCCTCGCTGCCTCCTCTGCCGGTCCACTGTCCTGAATTGGACGGGGATCTTACTTCCCTGCCTTTGATCTTCGAGGATCAGTACGTGGACATGAAGCAGAGGCATAGAAACAGTGGCAAGTATCAGTCTTGCCGACAAACCTGACAGCAACACAATATTCCAAAATCGAGTGTGACTGTGTTTAGAAAGAAGGTTCCTGAGAATAAACTGTGAGTTATTTCTATAGTCTCTCGGTTAGTTTATCTTAGTTCAGTTAGTATTGGGGGAGCTTTCAAAGAAAACCAACAGAAAAATTCTTCAGCTAGGGGTGAAAGATCCCAGAGCCTCAGGTCTTCGATTGTTCAGTACTCGGATGAGAGAAAGCTTAGGTTACTCAGCACTTAGGTCGACCAGCACTCACGCCGGGCCCGTGCAACCCTCAACACTCCACTACCAAATGAATCAACGTCACCTTCACTTGCAGTTCCCGGCATAGACGACTGCAGCTGCGGTATAGCGGCGATCCTGGAGTCGAGATCGATAGGGATTTGGTCGCCCAGGAGCGAGGGCGCAGCCCAGGACATAGGCTCGGTTCAGGGTCGCCTGACGCTCACCCCGTCCACGCTTCCCGCGAGGCACAGCAAGTCCCTCGACCAGTTGGGCCCCGAGATCCCGCCCGTTCAACCGAGAACATCGCCGAAGACACTCCCCCGATCCGTGTCGACGCAGCTGTTCCCGCGACAGAGAGGCGGACGAAACGTCACGCCGCCGGCGACGGTCCCTTCGAGGGGCAGGCAAAGGTCGACAGCACCGTCCAGTAACACACTCTTTCCACCCTCGGGGCAGCAAGCCTGCTCAGCGCCGAATCCATCCCTTGGTTCGACGCCTGTGGTCCCCTTGCCTCGCGCGAAATCCACGCAGATGCTGGTCCTGAATCGGCAACAGCAGCCTGATCCGCAGACCTCCATCACCTCGCTCCTGGCGGCCATGTTCCCTGAACTGCCTCCTGGCGGGGAGTTGCCCGGCTACCGGTCGTCGAGCAAATCCTGCGAGCAGACCCTGACGGTGCCCACGATGGACCACGGACAGATGACGGATTGTTGGAGCGAGAACAAGTCTAGCGAAGTTGGGGAGGACATGAGTGAGTATCCCTTGAGCGCCATTGCTTTTCTTGGGAGGAAGGGTACACGTGATCTGACTGGGTCTATGTGCGCGGGGATTAGTTTCATTGCTGGGATAACGGGTTGTTGGACCAGTGGATGGTGATAACTTGTGGAGTGTTAGAGTTGGGAGTTTGATGAGGATCTGGGTGGCCCAGTTGGCAGTGCTGGCCTGGCAGGCTTCTCGTGTTGGTTTTTTAAAGTCCAAGTGGTTTTGTGTGAGCTTGTTTAACTGCTGTGATGATATAATGGTTGGATAGTGACAAGTTGGAGGGGTGGAGATTGAATCCTGGCCTGGCAACTGTATTCTGTTTACGGTTGTAAGCTTTATTCATTGTTTCATAACATGTCTAAGTGGCCTGGTTAGAGGTGCCATCCACTTTCCCGACTTTTTTTATAGGTCATTCACTTTGCGGTAATAAGAAATTCTGTTGGAATATATATGGGATTTTCATGTTGGTTTTGAGCGTGTGCAAAGTATCCACGATATCATAGCATACAGGAAGTGCTGTTCTAACGTAATGCTCGCACAAATGATATTTTATACCGCCTTGCATAACGTGTTTATTGCATTTCCCACGGCGAAACAGTACACCAGTTGAATGAGGAAACAATTTACATCACCAATAAACGACATAAAATAGAATACCTTCACAGATTGATAGATCTCTATCAATAAATAATCGTAGTGAAGTATTTTTGTGCCAGTTTAATCGCGTACACCAACGACGAAATGCCAACGTTCCCAGTGTAACCTTTTTATACCCATCTGACGTATCGATATCAGCCACACAGCATCCTCACGCGAGCGATCAAGCATTATAGTTGCCGATCGCTCAAGGCCACTGAGCAAGGTCTACGACCGCCATTCCCTGCATTCTATTTTCTATCTCCCCGTGTGAATCTTCAAGCGCTGCCTGCGTCTCCATCAGTAAATCAACCTTCCCATAACACAGTACAAATGGAATAAAATTATGTTACAAAAACACTCAAACATTCCATCTGCATGCTAAATACTAAACGACCATTAACCACCCTCTAAAACCCAGGAACCAACCGCAAAACGTCCCTTTTCAGACTACCATTCCCTAGAGACAAGAAGAATTCGCCTAGAGCCACGCAGCCACCGCTTAGCGTCTCGGCAGCCTCTGCCTTCGGTGAGCAACGATCAGAACAGCTTCTTGGTGGGCAAGTCGAGCGTGAACGGGGACGGGTTCCCGCAGGAGCCGCAGCCGCTTCACACGGCTACCCTGGACCGGGTGACCTACCGTGGCAGCTCCAGGAAGCAGAGCCACCAGCCGGGCAGCAAGTACAGCCAGACGAACGGGCTGGAGTCGCGCAGGTACCACACGATCGGGAAGACCGGTTCGGGGCAGAGTCAACGGAACCGTGAGATCCAGGACTCGATGAACGGCAGCGGCGTGCAGGGCAGCCACTCGCTGATACCGGACCCACCGTACAAACGATCGAATTACACCGCGACCGCCACGGATTCCTTCCTCTACCGCACGAATGGGACCAGCGGGAGGACGCACGGCGAGCCGGACAGGCCGAGGAGACCGAAGAGCACCGAGAGGCTGGTCGACGAGGTGGACCGGAACGAGTACTGTGATATCCGGCGGGAGAGGCCCAGGAGGCGCGAGGAGAGGCCCGCCGTAAAGTCCCCTCGTAACGGGGCGCCGTGCTACAGCGACGACAAGCACAGGCGGCAGCAGAACGAGGAGAAGGGCCAGGAGATGACCAACGAGATGTTCTACAAGGTGATGAACGCGATGTCGGAGCCCAAGAAGGAGCCGCGGGTGGAGAGGAGAAAGGAGAGGCACGGGAGGAGGCCACACTCTGCTCCTGTCTTGGATGTAGATCGTCCAGCGGACGAGGGGAGGAAGTGCGGCCACAGGAACAGGAAGCCTGCGCCGCCTCCACCTGCTTATCAGGACCCAGCGGTCGCGCCCCTGCCCAAGTACCGCCACCCCCCTCCTGCGCCCACGACGAGCGTCCTCGAGGTGGAGAATAATAATAAAATTATTCTGAAGGTAATGTGATTTTTGTAATTGAATTGCGGAAAGATAGGTTTAGGTGTCGTTCAGTTTGTGGGGCCTAGGGATGAATTAAAAGAGTCCCTTGAACGCGCAGTAGTATATTTTATTTGAATGTTAAATGCGTAAACTAGGAATTCCTGCGTTTCGTTGCTCGTGTCGGTATAATTGCAGTTAGCTGAACTTGTGCAAGTAAAGTTGGTGGAATACAGAGATGGGCAAACTTTTATTTAAATAAAATTTCGAATAACGAATGAAAATTTAAAAGATTATTCGCCATTCGTTCGTTAAACCGAGTTAGCTTTATTCGACACATGGCGAGAATTTTTTTAACTTTCATTCGTTATTTTATTTAAATAAAAATTCTGCCCATCTCTGGTGGAACAGGTATGGCGATATTATAAACGCATTCAGCTATCGCTCCACGAGATTTAAAACCTCCTGCTCTTTTTACCAGGTGGAGCCTATCAAGTCCCCCATGGAAGCGCCAGCGACCAACGGCACAACGCCGTCCGACACACCGAGCGCCGTTGCACCGCCGCCAAACACGAAAAGACTGAGATGCGCCAGCGTGCCAGTGGCGCAGAACAAGGTGGTGGTGCCGCGGAGCGCTGTGTCATTGCCTTGCATGCCTATACGCGACAGCAAGGACAGCCTTAGCAACAATCTTCCCGTCATTCCGAACCCCCTCAGCCCGCCGTCCAGCAGACCCAGCAGCCCGACCACCAGCTCCAGCTCTAGCAACCTCACGTCCGAGTGTTCCGGCTGGGTGAGCAGCGGGGACACGTCCAGCTCGGAGCAGCGTCGGAACGCCAAGCTCTCCAGCGAGCAGCTGCGTCAGAAGCTGTGGAAGATCGTGCCCAGGAAGGAACGACCGCCGGCCAAAGAGAGCGTCGAGGAGCACTCGTACGAGGAAGTCCGTCTGCCACCGCCGAAGATGTTCCAGGACGAGCCTCCGCCGCCGGAGGAGTTCCGCGACCCGCCGGCGATCATCGACAACCCTCTGTACCACGTCTACGAGACGGTGAAGCCAGTCAGAAGCCCCAAGCAGACGAAGACGGCGCCCTGCAGCCCGCAGAAGAATAGGGACAGAGAGAGGGAGAGGGAAAGGGAGAACGTTTATGGCGCCAGGGACATTTGCCTGGACTGCTACCAGGAGGGCAAGGAGTTGCTTCAGTCGACGCAAGACGATGCGATCAATTTCAAGAAGTGCAAGGAAGAGTTCAAGCGGCAGATGAGCTTCTCCGGGCAGATCTACAGGTGCGTCCCGATTACCGCACGGCGATCCTACTCCTGGATTCACGTATCTCTCCTTCATTCTCTTTGTACGCTGCATTACTAGCGGTGCCTTCTGTTTCGTCTAACGCTACGCGATGATTGTGCCTTGTTTGGTTCTCGCTTTCCTACCCCCTTCATTTTTCAAATACCCCAGCCGCTTCTTTGGTTTGGCCGGAGACGTCTCACCGGTACGTTTCAGTTTTTCGTAGTTAAGTTTCTCTTTGTCTACCTGGTCCCCTTTAGAGAGCGCAAGGGAGCGCAGTCGCGTTTCCATAAACGCGCCCATTCCTTTGGATACGGTGACCTCCTCACCCCATCGTCGGTAAAACCTCTAAGATCGAATGTGCCTCTTAGTGACTATCCAACCCTGGCCTCGACTATGCCGTACTTCCACATCAGCAACGAGTACCGGCTGTTCTCGCCGGAAGGCGCTCACCTCATCATCTGCGTGCACGGCCTGAACGGCAACCCTGCCGATCTGCGTCTCGTCAGGACCTACTTAGAGCTCAGCCTTCCCGGGGCGCATCTAGATTTTTTAATGTCTAAGAGGAATCGGGTGAGCTGGGCAGAACACGTTTCACACCGACGTCTATTCCACTTTCATCCCTCTACCCCTCTTTCTGGAATAATATACTGAATGTAGTGGATCACGTACTCGAAGTGGACACACTGTCCCTTTCTGATACTCGGTTTGTTCTTCGACTTTAAGGTAGCCGAACCTAACCCACAAGGGAAGATTCCCAAACAAGTTTCTTTGAATTTCCCGGTTGGGGATCTTCCCTTGCCAGTTGTGTTGGACCATGCATTTTACTCGGAGTTCCTTAAGAGCCACTTAGCCGTCAATTCCTTCCACTGATCCTTTTTTCTAACGTAGAATGTTTGGCAAATGTTCCCACTTCAACTGCAGTTACTGTGACTGCTACCTATTTGTAGCTCCTCTCAGAAAATGTTACTTCGTTCTTCTTTTCTGGGACAAGTCAATGATTGGGTGGATTATTCTACGACCTACGTGATTGCGTTTCTTCCGATAGGGTGATACATTCTCGGACTTCGACACGATGACCGATCGATTGGTGGGCGAAATCCTGCACCACATCGAGACGTCGGGCCTGAACCCGACGAAAGTCAGCTTCATTGGACATTCTTTAGGGACCATCATCATACGAAGCGCTCTAACGCGGCCACAGTTGCGACCGCTTCTTCCACGTTTACACACTTTCCTCAGCCTGAGCGGGCCACACTTGGGCACACTGTACAACACCAGCGGATTGGTTAACGCAGGTGAGCGCGATAAAAATATGCAGAAAGTTTCGAACCCTCGCAGCTCCTGTTCCTCCGCGACCCTCTCTGAAACTTTGCAAGGTCTCTCTGGTTATTTCTGTATTTCGATATTATACACCCAATTCCGTTTTTATACAGATCTTATTTACACGGTATAGAAAATAATTAAATACTCTTTGTGCACGATTTCTTCCGATCTAACACTAAATCATTTTCACTTAATTTTAATTCTAAGAAAAAAATTTCTACTTATTTTCCCAGGAAATTGCTCTCGATTAAAAAGACATGGACGTCTTCAATTATATATATATATAAATTTCACGTACAAAACTCTCATTACATCCACACCCTACCCACGTGACATCGACCGACTACCAATCTTCTTTCCACTTAATCGTTGTGAACCCTGTCCAGGTATGTGGTTCATGCAGAAGCTGAAGAAGTCCGAGTCCTTGCTGCAGTTGGGCATGAAAGACGCGTCAGACGTGAGGCGGTCCTTCATGTTCCGCCTCAGTCAGAAGAGCAACCTCGAGAAGTTCAAACACGTTCTTCTGTGCGGCAGTGCGCAAGATCGATACGTGCCGCTTCATTCCGCTCGCATAGAACTCTGCAAAGCTGCCGTTAGGGACACGACCGATCAAGGTAAGCAGATGCAGTTCATTAATTAATTAATCATCGTCCTCCAGCTTCTACTTAAGCCTTTGGGCACCTTATTTCTTGAGACACCCTGTTAACAAGGGATTATTTTTTATTACCAATTTTCAATTTTCGACTATCAATTACCCACTATCAATTATTTTCAACTATCAATTACCGATTTTCGACTATCAATTATCCATTATCAATTATTTTCGACTACCAATTATCGATTATTGATTTTTTCGATTACCGATTATTTTCGATTATCGATCATTTTCGATTATCGACCCAAATCACCGATATTTATACCTGCAATGCCGAACCCAAGCACAATACCTCCAAAACCATGCTTGAACAACCTAAACCGCTTGTTTCAGGTTCAGCGTATCGCGACATGGTGCACAACATTCTCTACCCAGTGATGTCGAGCTCCGGCGTGAGCCTGGTGAGGTACGACGTGCACCACGCCCTGCCAGCCACGGCGAACGCCCTGATCGGCCGAGCCGCGCACATCGCCGTCCTCGATTCCGAGCTTTTCATCGAGAAGTTCCTGCTGGTGGCGGGGCTCAAGTACTTCAGATAAGGAACGGACTGCCTAGCGACTAAGGGAGAAACAAATATAGGGGATGTGATAGGGAAATGCAGAGCGCCGCCAGGGGAGGAACACTCGGGCGCACACCGAAGTTATGATCCTCTCGTAACTCTCCGTGACGTCTTCGATCGCGTTTAGCATTATTAATTTCACCGAGAGCGTACCGTCGACAATTGCCCCGTTTCTCGCCCCCCTCCGCCCCCTTCATCGTTTCTTCCCCCCCCCCCCCACGGACAGGGTCGTCTGTCCTGTCGATGGGTCCCAGAAACGGGGCCATTCGACGTTCTTCCACGGCACGCGGTCGCGTCGCTCGTACGTCGTTTCTTCCTACGTGTCGTCGTCGGGTTCCTAACGCGTTTCGAATCTTCGTAGACGACTCATCGAATCACTGCATGATCGAAATGGTCCTATGCCTGCGCGGGGATTCGGCCTACTTGTGGTTTAGGGGAAGGGAGGCTTCTGGAGGAAATGGGTCGATGGATGCTGCAGGGTAGTTTGATGAGATTCGACGCGATGATTGATTAGAGCCGATGTGTGAAGTAGTTTTGATAAGAAAACGGAGCAGTCAGGTGTCGTTGAGGATATATCGTTGAGTAAATCAGAGTTTCTACTGACAGAATTATGAATTGATTGATAGTGGTTTCACTGTTGGTTTCTATTTATTTCTATTTATACGGGTTTCCTGTGCTTTATTTACCTCAGAGAAAGTGGGACCTTATAACAAGACCTTAAGGGGTAGCATCTTTCCCTGAATAATCATTTGTGATGACACGATGATCAATTATGCTTAAGGATGTATCGGACGTACAATATTAAACAAAAGTATATGAAATTTTACATACTTGAATATCTACGTCTTACGCATAGTAAATCTAAATGTGACGAACTCGAATGACAGTTGGAGTCTTATTTTTACTCCTAGAAATGTATTTTTCACTTTACAAATGCTTCTTCAAGTATTATTCGCTAAACTTTTGGCAGTGAAAATGCCCTGAATTCACAATTTTCTCAAGTTATAATTTATTTCTAAAAAACGGTGTAGTGAAAACAATTGAAACTCGTAAGATATTTTCATCTATCCATATACTACATGTACACAAAAATTGAAAACATTGGTACCATTTCTTCAACATTCTTTCAGCTGTTTTATCAGTCAGGATCGTCTCTTTCCATAAGAGTACGTGTAAAATCAGTGAAAATTAAAATCGTTATAACTCAGCAACCGTTCAGTGAATTCACATCAGGAAGATTAGAAAGAACAATCTCACAAATTTTCAACAACTTGGTACCATTTTGAATATAGGTCCGATACATCCTTACAGATTCTGTAAGAAGGAAAGAAATCAAGAACTAATTTTCTAACTGCTTCCTCCACCTCACGCAGCAATCCAGTCACGTGTATCATTTCTGATCATCAAACTACCTTGTAGTCTTATCCAGACCGATTCAGGTATCGATTTCTCGGCCTATCGCGAACCCCCGTGGCTGTCAAGGAAACTCACGGTTACATCGGATCTTCATAGATCGCTCTGGGAGGGAAAGGAATCAAAACTCGCCACACGAACGCGCGGGGTCGATCGGTCGATCCTCGAGAGCCCGCCCATCATCGACATCGCGCCATCATCGTCTCTAATCGCGAAGAGGAAGAAACAAGCGCGTCGAAATATTAACGACGATCGAACTAAACGTAAATAATAAGCTCGCGTGTTTTCTCTTCGTCTATTCTCTCATTTTTCTTCATTCCTTTGAAACTCGAGAGAACAGCAACGTATCTTCGACGGACTCGCCGCGCGGCTGCATTAGCCCGGCGCGAGCAGCGCGAAAGCGGGCGTAATTTAATCGAAGACACGAAGAGGCGAGATATAATAAATAAGGCAATGCAGGGGCGCATTGCCTAGACGCTAGGAAAGTTACGAAACGTATGTCAATTGTTACTCTCAGATAAGTGTGAGTGCGTGCGGTGTGAGGGGGATGGATGCGACGCGTAACATAAGACAGAGAGTATTCTAATTAACAAATGGCTACGAAGACGTGGGTGAGAGGTGTGAGAGGGGAGAATGAAACGACGATGTCGAGGCACGTGGACAATTGGGCACGAGGAATTATTCGATCAGCGTTGCAGGGGGTGGGCTCGCGTCCGCTGCGATGCAAAGTGACGGGGCAACAGTGAAAAGGCGAACAGGAGCAACGACAAGGGGGAGGAATAATAGAACGAGGACGAAGCAAGTGACTAACATTTCAGGTATATGAAATCCCTCCAATACTAGATCTCAATTGCTCAGAACAATCTAAATAAAGAAAAAAAAAAAAGTTATTCGTACGTTAATCGTAAAAGAAAAATCGAAGCAACGAAGACGCGCGACGACGCGTCTGCTAATTGCTATTATAATCGTGATCGTCATCGAAAGAGTGGAAGAGAGAAAGGAGAGCGAGTGTAATTAGACATTTTCTTTCGAATCCCTGAACAGAGGAGAGAATAAACGTCGAGATTCGCGGCACGACGCGTGGCATTCTATCCAGTCACATATCTTTGATTGATAAAACTCATTAAAAATATTCTTTCAAATTTTCTCCATGTAATTATCAAGTGACATCTGTCAGCTAAAATTGTTGGTTTTTTAATATCCCAGCTATTCCAAGTGTTGAAATAATTATTTCACTGTGTAACTGGGGAATTGCACCGTTCGCGCTGCGAATTTCCGCATATCATTAAGTGTAAACTCACTGCGCCCCAATCTGTAAGCGTTTACCTAGGCAATTGTATACAACCCTCCGTACGTGTACACCCTTACGCCACGAAAAATTGCGCACACTCGCGAGTCGCACGGTGTACGCCACGTGTTTTCCGTTGATATAGCACAGAACCGGAAATCTGTGGCGAGTACGGCTTCACCAGGACCAGGATCGTTAACTCGTACTCTTGTGCGCCTGAAGCTGCGAAGCACAAAAGACCTCGAAACATTTCTCGTTCAATACTATGATCGCGTCGTTTCGATTAGGTTTCTGTCTCCAAGCTCTGTCGTTAAGGTAATCGTCGGCTATTCGCGGGGATTAGAATCGCAGTGAAACGTACACGCTGTTAAGAAACGTACCCCTTCAGCTTTTCTAAAATCTATTTATGGATTTACAAAGGGAGTCACACATTCTTATAATCACACATTGATCACATGGGGGTTCACTGCACCCGAGCGTCATTTTTGAGTTGCCATTTTCGTATTTTTTAATCTTTTAACTTTTGAGTGATAATTATACATTCGCAATACTCCAATAGTCTTTTTCTAGAGATATAAATTTTGATGCGTTGAAATTTGTACTTGAAAAAAATAATTGTGGATTTCTTTTGTTAGAATTCACCAAATCATTAAATTTTATTTTTAAGGTTTAAAAACTTACAGAAATATTGGCAAAGAAAAAACAATTACCAGGGGTGCGACACACCCCATGTGACCGCGAAGGGTTAATTAATCCCTTGTAATATTTCGATAAAAAATTCTCTTAACGTTGCTATTCAATGGCTATTGAAACCCCAGCATCCCAAAGATAAGAAGAACGAAGTAACGTCAGCATTTCTTACCGATTCTAATCCACCCGCGAACACTTCCATTGATTTACAAACAATCGCACACGCGTATTGCATTTTTTCTAACATATTTATAACTATCTCCGACATTCATCGAACTCGTACGAACATCAGCGTCGATGACGAGCGGTGATCGTCGACGTGACCAGCGAGCATTCGCACATCGCGTCTCTTCGACGTTTTTAGCAAGCTTCCGCGCGATGCACGGGGCCCTCCCTCGGAGCACGCGTCGCAGTCAACGTTCTCGAGGGCGAGGGAACGCGTTTCGGCCCGATCGATACGAAGTCACGGGGTATCCGTGGCGAAAGGGCGACAGGGGTCCAGCGAGGGCGAGACCGAAGGGCTCAAGGGCAATCGAGATTCGAGGGCTGTAACCTCCGCTTTCGAGCGGGACACCGCGGTCGATGGAGCCATTCATCGCTGTCCTATTGTTTGCTCAATCGCGCGTCGCCGTAGCTAATTGGACGATCAACCGCGTTCCACTCGAGAATCGATTTTCTACCCACCGTGTAACCCTTAAGTTTTTACCAGGTAAGGCACAATCTTCGGGATGTCGAACGCGGGGGTCGTCGCGGAGACGGGAGCACGGCTGGTTCGCGCCACCGTCCAGCGTTTCCGCGCAGGGAAACGATGGTGGATAAAGCCGCGCTCGTACGCGCGCTCCTCGCTGTGCGGAATACATCTCGAAGGATTGTTTTCCAAGCAAGGGCGTGCGCAGACTTTTTTTCCAGAGGGGGGAGGTGACTTTGGGAAATGATCAAGTTGACAGGTGACGATTGGCTGCTTGTTTGAACCCACTTTGTTAGCGCAAATTTAATTAAAAATTTAAAATAGAATTTTAAAAATATTCACTTTTTTAGTATAAACTTAATGAAGATTAGTTTCTTAAAATAAGCAGACGCCCATGTTTCTGAGGAGAAACATCGAAAAAGTTTCTTCCGTTCCAGGACGTGTGTCGCGCACGTGGGAGCGCGGCTTAAGGGTGAACCCAGCGCAACAGTCGACGCGCCAGTCCCGCGAGGTGTACGCGATCTCGCGGAGGTGCTCTCACACGGTTCTCGAATAGCCCTTCGCCCTCGATTTGTCGTGCCGTCATCGCTGAACTATCGATCTTCTCTTTTTGTAAATTCCGTGACGTAAGTTCGGCCGAACGGAAACGAAGAACGAAAGGAACGAGAGGAAATGAGAAGTGGGAGAGAGAGAGAGAGAGAGAGAGAGTGGAGCGTGAGAGCTGCGAGACGCTGGGAACTGGATGTTCTCCAGTCGATCGTTCGCGATTAGTTCTTCCTTCGATTGTATTCTGTCGACGAGTCAATCGCGGAGGTTTAAGGGTTTAATGAATCGATCGTCACCGACGAGCGAGCTCGACCATGGCGTCGAAGCTCGATTGTCGATCGAACCGTGAGAGGCGAACAAAACGGAGTAGAGAAGTGGACTTTGGTGGGGAGAACGTTTGTAGTTGCAGGAGCAACGACGGTGAAGAGATAACAACAATGTATACACTATACATAATATATGGATACATATGAGAAGTGAATAAATCTACGTATACATAAATGAGATAGATTAATAAAAAACTGTGTCTGGTATTATTATTGTTACCATTGACGCAACTTGCGAGTTTCAAGCCTCTACTGAAGCTAATTCTGTATGTTACGGTTATCATTGATGGTGAATAGTGCAAATAATGAAACTTTTCAATATTCCATTATTTTTATTTCAATATTTGAAGCAAAGGCGATAAGAGAATTTGTGTAGCGCCTCTTTATCTACATTTATCTCGAAGTGAAGGTGATGAAAGTAGGTGGAATTCGAATCAGGGGCGGATTTGGGTATAGGCTAGGTAGGGCGGCTAATTTTGGGGAATGGCAAATTTTGGGAGCGGCAAATTTTGGGAATCATCAAATTTTGGAAGCATCAAATTTGAGGGAGCGGTCAATTTTGGTTAGCGGCTAATTTTGGGAGCATCAAATTTTGGGGAGCGACAAATTTTGAGAAGCGGCAAATTTTGGGGATTGGCTCGTTTTGGGGAGCGACAAATTTTGGGTAGCAGCTAATTTTGGGAGCCTCAAATTTTCAGCTGCGACAAATTTTGGGAAGCAACAAATTTTGGGGAGCGACAAATTTTTAGTAAAAGCAACTAGAAAAGGTTTAAACACAAAGGTTGAGGCAACTTTAAAAACAACTCATTTTTTTAATGTAGCGAATAACTTAACAATGACTCAGATGCGAGTTGCTATATTGAATTTGAATTTGATGATATTTCGCAGAAAGGGTGGTAGATGCTTGTTAGTCTAGGGGCGCCAAATCTTCAAATCTGCTCCTAATCCGAATGGTAAAATTAAAACAACATTTAACCCGGGGATCTACCTGGAAGCTAAGCTAAGTTATGCTATATCTCGTTGTGCCGTAAAACATAAGATAAAACATAGCACACAACTTAGTTTAGCTTTGGGTGGAAACGGTTCCATAAGGATATATCGAAGCTAATTTTTTAAAACTTAGCATTGCATAGCATAGCTTAGCTTAGCTTCCAAGTGGATCCCCGACCTTGCAATTCGGTTTCTCGCAATCCAGTATAGATTTATTTGTTTAAAATAACAGACCAAGGCACACCAGGATCTGGACCAGAATAAATACGCCGTATTGAGATACACGTGCGTGGGCAAGGAAAACGTTTACGTAAAAAATGACAATTTTTTCCATCACCATTAAAAAGAGAAAAGGTCCGCGTACGCCGTGCAGGTGTATCTCCATACGGGCGTAAACGTGCCGATTTCTCGGGGGAAAAAAATCTGAACGAGAGAAAAATATTCGAAGACGCTTAAAATACAATGAAATCAGTCGCTAATAATATAATACGTTAATGGATAAAATCGTGGCTCGTGCGAGAATCTCGCGAGTCCCTTGTAAATTTCACGAGGCGCAAGTGTGTCCTATAAAAAGAAGCAAAAAAAGAAAAAAAAAATACAAATAATGTAACAGAAAAATAATACCCCTTACAAAATATCGATTAGTGGTTAAAAGTCGAATCACGCAGTCACGCTTAAAATCCGCTCAGCATTTTACGCGACAATTTCTCGTAAATCGTATTACAAAAAAGAAAAGAATAATTTGAAAAATCTTCTTGTGCCTGCCACACACGAATTCTCTCCCAGGCGCCCGGCCGTATTTTTGATTTCGTTCTTTTCTAACGTTCGTAAGTAATTTTCAACATTTTTGCCTCCACGAATACCACTGCACCTCTTGTGTCACCATGCAATTTAAACACTTGCGATGGCTACGAGATTTCCGGAGATTAATGTTGAATCTTGGTACACGATGATGGAAGCAACGTTGGCTAGAATATTTCTTACACAAAGATATTCAGAGTATTCAGGAGTCGACCGTCTATCGAAAAATATCCCCTTTTTTGTACTTTTTTAAAATTCTGAATGCTCTGCTCGTTGAATGGATTTTGCCCGTTATCCCAGGAAATTGCCAACGCTGTCGGCCATTTCGTTCATGGGGCCGACTTCCCCTTGCACGTGCTCCTCGAAGTTCACCGATTCTTCTTCCTCGATGGAAATCGCTGAGTTCGTTTCGACCGCCCATTCCCCGCCTTGGTTTGCTTTCTCTTGGTTCTCGGATGAAGCTTGCCCTAAAGAAGCAGTTACCATTACCACACCTTCTCCATAAAAGCGTGGTGCAACAGGAAATTTCCAAACAATACTCCAACGCATTTCTCTGAAAATTTCCCTCGTCACTCATAAACACAAGCTTCGACTCTTACAATTTTCAAAAAAATCTGGAACTTTACAGAAATGTAGCTCAAGTCATCCTATCAACGTAACCATTTTTTTATTCAGCGATAAAATGGTCCTAAGGGTGAAAGCATCCCTCGAAGAAATGAATTCTTCCATAAGAAAAAGAAGTTGAATTGTGAGATGCACACACCTTGACCAAGATCCCGCGCTTTGCTGTGATAAGAGTACTCGCGTGCGTTCGCAAGTCCCGAGATAACGCAGGCCCTGAGGGCACTGCGGTTAAGATTCATGGGCGATGCGTCGTACCACTCGTTGCAGTCTGCGTCGTAGCATTCCGCGTACGCGATTGTGGTGGAACCTGCTCGTGTTAAGGGGAAACGCAGAAACGTGTGGAAATTGAGAAATGGAGAATTCGATATAGCAATGGCGTAGTAATTAATTTACCATTAAAGCCGCCAGCAACGAAGATCATGTCGTCTAATATAACCGTGGCGAAATTGCTGCGGGGGCTGAACATTTTTGGAACCGCGTGCCAGTCCTCCGAATGATTGGGATTGTAACGTTCCCCTGCGGGAGCAGAGGGTCGATATTCCAGCGGGACACTAATTTCTACGCAGCAGGAAATTCCTGGACGATGGGATTGTCTTACGCGGCAGAACAATTTGAAGCAGGAAGTTCCTGCGTAACGCTACAAGTATCCTGTATCCAATTTCACCCGATATAAGACTTTATCGTAGAAAATTGCAAAGCACGGAAACTTTCAGAGAAATTAACAAAAGTGAAGGTGTTTAGTTTTAGTAAAATGTAAAAATTAAAATTGCTTAGAGGATCTTACTGAAAAGTATATATACTTTACTTGGAATTTGATTAGTTTAATGAGGTAACGTGGAAGCTCGCTGTTCAGTTAATCGTCAAATTACCAGAACTAAGTCTAGTGAAACCATCGAAGCCGCCCAGAGCATAGAGACCATCCCGGAACGCGACCAGAGAAACTCCAGATCTCGGATTCAGCATGGGATGAATGTAGCTCCACTGATTGGTCTCCACGTCAAAGACCTCGGCGGAGTTGAGAACTTCTCGGCCATTGAAACCACCGACGATGTAAATCTTGTCTTGCAAAGCGGCTGCACTGGCGTCTGACCTTTGTCGATGCATCGACGGAATCATCTCCCACTGATTCCTCTGCGGTTCGTAGCGCTCACCCGAGCTCATCCTGGAGCGGCCATTGTAACCACCGAGGGCGTAGATCTTTCCTCCTAATCGCAGAATAAAAATTCCTAAGTAGTTTCGTTATAAAAATCGTGAGCTATCAAAGGGTACCATTTAAGGTAACAGTAGAATCTCGTAAAGTACAAAGTCGAATATGAAGAGTCGAGTGTGCTTGCGTCACTATTAGAATTTCCTCAATTTTAATAAACAATCCACCGTTATATCTACACCAGATGGTCACCGGTCTCTGTGGACCCTGAGACTTCAGATACAGCTAGCCACAGTGCTGACAGACGTGTATGACTTTCACGAAGAGGCGTCTTCCTTTTGCAAAGCTACGTTGTGTGTAACCAGAAGCCAGAACACAGTATTATCCCTGCGTTAGTAAAAGATTAATTCCCGTGGTAGGTACAGGCGTCAACGCAACACCTCGCGTGACACAGAATCCTCGATGCCGCGATGCGGCTAGCCGCAATGCCGGCAGCGAAATCTTTGAAACGTTCTGCAGGAGGCTACTCACAACCGACAGCCTCGATACGCAATATCACTATCCTGTTCGCGTGTGCGAGGGGAATTTTAACGTCACATGAAACAACTCAAAGTTTGCTTTGAGTGTTCGCTGATTAGAAAAGTTTAATAGATACGAGGAAGACCACAGAATAAACTCATAACTTTCAATCTCATTCCGTTTCGGAGATAAGATTTCATTTCTGAAGAATTAGGTACAGTAGAAATCGACAAAGACTCTAAACATTGAGGGCTTGTATTTTTTAAACAATTTCGAAATTAGAAAAATGATGACTTAAACCCCTCCTAATTTCATATGGATTGCAATATATTTCAATATCATAAAAATTCCTCACATGGAGGTACCACAGTTGCACAGGGCCCGATATAGGGGAGCCCAAGCAGGGCGACTGCCCAGAGCGGCAAATTTGGCGGCGGCAAAATTGGTTAATTGGTAATTGATGAATATTACATTTTTTATAAAACAAAAGACTTTCGTTATACAATAAACATCTACAAAACAAAAACACTCACTGTCAAAAATTATATTTTAAAGTAATTTTAGTTACCCAGAGCTAGATCGGGCCCGGGGCAGTTGCGCGGAGCAGTTATTTAGCTCGTTACACGAAAGATTTGTCCTCACCGTGGGTGCAGACGCTGACGTAACACCTGGCGTGATACATGCAGGCTCGTTCCCGCCATTCCTTGGTGGCTGGATCGAAGCATCTGACGGTGTTGAAGTGTTGATTGCCGTCGAAGCCGCCGATCATGTAGATGAGACTGTTCAGGGCGCAAAGTCCGTGGTAAGCCCTCGGCGTGGCGTCCGTGCTCACTGATAGAAACCATCTGTCAGCTCTGGAGTTCACATTACACACGAGCCGGTGAATCTCGTTGTTTGGGAGGCTCTAGCCGCGCGAAAGTCGCTGTACAGCGACGCTCGAGATGGGTGCAACAACGACAGAGAGTATGGAAGTTGATGGAAGTATAATGGGTAGGGAAAATTCGGGCACCTCGTGTCGTAGGTCTCCACGAAATTGGTGGGCGAGCCGGCGCTCCATCCGCCGATGGCGAACAGTATCTCGTAGGGGACGCGCGGCCGCATCAGGGGATTCTTCATGTCGATCTCCCCGCCGCCGTGCTTCTCCTCTTGCTCGGTTAAGTACGCGTTCGCATGGGAGAGAACTTGCTGGCACAGCTTGAAATAGGAAGAGGATAGGAGCTCGACTGGCGAGCTGGTTTCTGGGGTGATTTACTGGGAAAGTTGTTTCGCAGAGCGATAGGGGTTAGGGGATGGAGATACTGGGATGAGAAGATTGAGGTGCAGTGATAAGGATAGAGTAGGAATAGGGATATAGACGAGTGTCCTGCAGTACCAGCCACTCTAAGTTTTTGTACTATAACTTGGGCTGTTGTTGGTAAAAATCAAATTTCAAAAAGTAATTTGTAGTAAAAATTGTGCTTGATAATTGGGGACAAATGGTTTTTCTTCAATTTTATCATAAAGGTTAATAATTCGCTGGAATATAAAAGTTGTAATTCGTAGCGAACGAAAAATTGTCGTCCAATACCGGCCAACTACTTAGTTAGTAGATTTTAAGGTTTAAGTAATTAATAATGTTAGTAAAAACATTTAAAAATAGAATAGAACATTTATTTAGGCACGTCTACAAATATCACAGGTAAAATGATCGATATTCAATTGACTGTACAGCCCCCGTGAGCCCACCCCTTGCATTTGATGCACTGCACCAAATCATCGTTGAATGATTCTTTATAAATGATGCAATCAGTGACTTGTTCAGTAAAGACTAATTATGTTTAGTCGAATTTTGTTTTATAGTAGCATTTACAAAGTCGCATTCGCATCGTTCTGCGTCCATTTTCCACTTTATCTGTTTAATTTTGGAAATTTTTCTGTAGAAAAACAGAAAAGAAAAACCTAAGGACTTTAATTATAAGAAAAAATTAAAGAAAATTTGGCCGCTACTGCACGACAAGCACGTAAAAAAAGTTCGATCCGTAATGTACAAAGCAAATTGCAAAAACATTTGGGGGCATTTCTGTATACCTAATAATCTGAAAATAATGTACGTAATATGACAAAATTATTTAATTACTTGAAAAATAAGAAATCAACTATGAAAAATAGCTTTTGTCGTGCGGAAAACCAGCGTAAACGTTAAACGTCTTAAAACACTGGTAATACTGAAAAAAAGAACGTCACCGGAATACGTTGCTCAGGACTGTAGTATTTATTTATTTCTCTATCGGTAGTGCAGTTAACTAACATTAGAAGCCAGATCTATCTTTGCCTGGTACTGTAAGACTTTCCCCTATACACGATGAGAAGAATGGTATTAATTATATGTATATAATAGAAATGTCGAAGGAAGGTAAAAGTGGACAAGGTGAAGTTATATTAGAGGGCGTAACACAGGGGATACGACAAAGTCGAGATGAATGGGTTGAAAATGGTGGAAACAAAACTGATAGGTCGGTGGAGTTCGTAGGAAGCTTCCCTGCTTGTTTGATTTCCGGATAGTCGATCGCCCCGAGTACTCACTTGATCCTCCTCAACGATCTTCCACCCGAGGATGTCGTTCGCGAAGAACGCGTAGCTCATCAAACCGTATCGCACGCACTTGAGGAGCCTCGGCAAATACGGCTTCCTTTCTTCCGCGTTGTACTCGACCCAGGTATTAACGGCCTCGAAAACTATTTCCTCGTTTTTAACGTTCAGCTCGTCGTCGCGCAAGATCGCCTCCAGCTCCTCGCTGGTGAGCTCCTTGAATTCCGGGCTCTCCTGCAGTATCCGCTTAAAGTGATGGCGAATGTATTTCCGGCCCTTCTCTTCCAGGTCGCGGCAGAAATAGTGACGGGCGAATTTAAAGATACCTACGTTCGTCACAATTCAACAGCTTGGCCACATAAAATGGCAGAAGGTATTCTTCTTAAAAATTACATAGCACCTCAGTCGATTTCGAATTAATTTGGTACACTGATTGAAATTGGAAAATTATAAAAAAAAGAGTTGAGGGGTGTAAATCTTGATTCAAATTTACTAAGAATTTCTTGCTCGTCGTAACCAATCTAATCTTTTCTATCAACAACGATTCGACACGTTACCTAAGCAATTCTCTGGCGTCAGCTCCTGCAGCAGGAACCGACAGCAGAGCTGAACGACGCCGAGGACCTCGAACTGATCGGCCAGTGGTAAAAGTTGCTCGACGTTGTCGGGGTTGACGTTGCAGGTGCCGGTGTAAGCGTAATCGAGGATCAGATTGAAGATTTTTTGGGGAACGGAGTCAATCGCGACCTCGGTGGTCTCCGTCTTCCCGCCCTTCAGGCTGTTGGTGAAGAGGGCCTTGAAGTACGGGCTAACGGCGGACAAAATGGCACGATGCACGGGAAAAACGTGGCCCTCGGCGCATCTTATTGCGCCATCGCACAGCTGCTGGTTCGCTCTGCAACATCCAGCGTGTATATCTATATCCCAGGCAACAAACTACCACAGCATCATCCGCAACCTCCCCGAATTAATATCACCAGACTGTGATAAAACTCCGCGGAAAACCCAACCCCAGTCTGCATCCAGCAGACACCCCCATAAATCCTCCAAATTCAGATCAATACATCAGACCCCCGTGAAAGTTGAACGGAAGCCCGGCACTGATCTAGATTCCAAGCGAAATTACATTCGTGGCAAGTTCAACGGTCAATCATACGATACATAATTAAAACGTCCTATCCCAGAGTAGGAAGCCCCTTCCCCCCATGGGGCGCAGTGGACGCGGCGGGGTTTACAGACCTGAGCTCGGACCAGACCACGGGGAACTCAACGAGGGCGTAATTAGACGGTAGACACATGCATTTCCTGACTCTGGATGGCTGCTTCCTGGTGCATTGCTTGAGCTTCGCGGCGGTGACGACGGCCAGTGACATTCGGCTGCGGGACAGCTTCCGGAACTTCGTCCTGCCGCGGCAGTCGACCGCCTCTTGGCCGACCAGCGCGAACCTTGCCCCGTTGGCCATCACCTTCCGCGATACGTACCGCTTCTGCCTCCGCTCCGGCCGATCGTGCGCTCGAGTAATCACTCTGGTTATCGATAACAGCCCCGGCTGACCGGAGATTCGCGGCCATGACAGAGGAAGGCCGTGACTTTCAACTGACGGTTACGGGCGAGCGCGCGATCGAGAGGGGATGTCGATCTTTAGCTCACTTCCGGTGGGCGAGATGGGCGCTATGTCTTTCGGCAGTCTAACGGCGCGATTGCACGGTGAGGTTTTACAGGAGAATTTTCTCTCGCGAGACAAAAATCTCAGCAACAGTTAATTGTAAATAATGGGAATAGTCGCGAGGGATGAGTTTTTTTGAAAATATATCATGAAACTTGTCTGATAAAGGCTGGTTCAGACACGTCGAGTAGCAAATTATTTAGTAATTTTTCGTGTGTGGATACTAAAATTTAGTCGAGTAGCTTACAAGGGAACACCGCCAAGCCGGACTCACCGATTGGAACGCAACTTTGTGGGTTTTTAGAGTGACTCAAAACAAGAACAATGGTGTGTTTCATTTGGAACCTATCGCCCTTTAAGGGGGTGAAAACTAACCTCAGAGTCAAATTGGTACTTCCACTTTTTCGCGTATAACTCTCAAAGTACAACAGACAGGAAAAAATGTTTCAAACAAAAGTTCAATGGTGCAATAAGGGCTACAAATTTGCGTTAACATAATTTTAAAAAGAGTTTGAAAAAAAATATCTGAACGAAAAAAACTTTTCAAAATTTCCTTAACTTATAAAAATCAAATTAATCAGATGAACATTAGACAAATATCACGTGTTTAAAGAAATGCTCCGAAAATTCGAATAAATGTCAAGCCTCATTTTTCACAACAAATTAGAAAATTCAGTAAAAATTGTGGGTAGGTAGTATTAAAATCTACGTTCCTTTATTAGTATTTTAAGATATAATAAGCTACGAGTTTTAGACTTCAGTTTTCATACTTTTGTCCATTACGCGTCACACTATATGGAACATGGCCAACCGGAAAGTTGAAAATTCTGATTTTGTTGAAATTTCGTGTGAATGTAGAGCATATTGGACTATACAAGGAGGGAAAATAAAAATAAAGTTATATTAAACAACGAGAAAACGTGATATCTTTAGTGGTTGATTTCACCCCTTCCGAGTGAATTTCCATAGAAAAAAGAAATTGCTCCTTGCACACCTACACAAATGAGGCATTTAGAATAAAAACGGACTAAGTAACCCACATTTAAAAAAAACGAAACTTTCCTATTTTATATGATTAGTACAGCTTATTAGAATGCATTGTTGCTACTAACTCAATTTCATAAAAAATGTGGGTTACTCCGTTTTCGTTCTCAATGGCTCAAATATGCTCAAAGTGTCATTAAAATCAGAATTTTCCGGTTGAGAATATTCCCTTGCCAGTCAGACACAGAGATATTCATATCAGTAATGAACAACTCTTTTAACTACTCCATTCAGTCTTGCAAGTTTCTCTCCACCCCTTCGCACATGAATTTCACATAGCTCGGCGTCTTCCCGCAATTACTCCAACATTCTCCCCTCCACTGCATTCCAAGACACACACGTCCTACGCCAGTACCAACAAACCCCCATTTCACGGTCTACCGATCCTCCGACGGAACCTACCCCCTAAAATCCCATCGACAGCCTCCCCACTCCCACCAGCAAACCACCATAAACCCCCTCCTTTACACCAAACAAACAATCCCGTATCGTATCTTATCTCGCCTTACCTCGGTGCCGAAAAATCCAGCGCAAATTCATCCCCCGCGGTGCCCATTACGCAGCCCGCCCCCTCCGCGGAAAACAGGGAAAGCAGCCCGAGAGCGAGCGACCTGTAAATCAGCGATTTAGACGGGCGGACAGGGCGGGGTCGGAGCGTGCTGGGGCCGATCGAAAGCGTGACCAGAATCGAGGCCGCGACGGGGAAAGCCATGGGCGAAGGTTAAGGACTGCCGAGGGCGAGGGCGCACGCACCTATGTACGCGCGAAACGGCCCTGTTCGTTCACGCACGCGACGCGCGCCGTGAAAGTCACGTGGCACGCGACCGCGCGCCAATCAATATCGGCCGGCGACGCGGGGCGAGCGGGCGGCGAGCGCGCTTCCTCTAAGGGTGGGGGGCAGTAAACGACGAGAGCAGGGCGAAGGCACAGTGCGTTCGCGGCCGTCAACCACACCTTGTCGGGGATAGCCTTGCTCCGCGAGGCCCACCACGGGAGACACACACTCACGCCATCCTGCCACCCCCGCGGGCCGCCCCCACCGAGACAGTTCACTGTGCACGCTCGACGAGGCTCGCTGTCGCTTTCGCCGCGGCTTGCCTGTTGCGGGAAGTCTGATTCATCGGGGGGTAGCTGCGATCGAACGTGCGACAGGAGGGAACAGGAGGAACGTCACGTTGCCCTACGTTTAATTGAAGAAGCTGGCCTGCGTTTGCCACGGTTAGTGACTTGAATGGGGATGATCGTGTCGCTGGCACTAGAGTGTTCATAGTTTGACTGGTATTGGGGGGGTGGTTGTAAAATTCGTGGATTCTTGGGTGAATGAATGGGTGGCTGGTGTGTGGGAGGAGGGACGATTGAAAAGGGGTGGGTTTAGATGGCCTTTGGAAGTAGTGACAGTGGGATTTTTTAAATTTGAGAGGCTGAGTGTCGTTGCTTTGAAGGAATGAAAAGTGGATATTTGCATTTATGATGTTCCTTCGTCTCAGGGTGGTGTTCTTATTGGACCGTTGGTGATTCAGAACCTCCCCTATGTCGTAAAATCGTGGCTGGCTGTAGTGGTAGTTTCTACTTATCTTGGGGGCGTAGGAGGCAATCCAAAGAGGGTGGTTTTGAATCTCCAATCAGGTGCTTAAGCTACCAGATAATCTTGCGATCTCTCTATATGAAAACCGAAGTCCACGGGTATCTTTGTTCCAGGGTAACCAGTGGTAGGTCTCTTATCTCCATCGCATCCCATAAGAATTTTATAATTACTTCTCAGTTAAACGACTCCAGTCAACGCTCCTCAATTCTAACTACCACAGCCACAGTAGACTTTACGAGAAGTACCAAATCGTTTAAATACTGTTTCTCCGGGAAAGGAACTGAACGCCTGCAATATTTATGGCGATCCCCAGTCTTCAAAGGGTCTAGGAAAGTTCAAAGCTACTTTCTCATAGACGCTCGATAGTCGGAGGCTGGTCTCTTTGTGGCTCCCTGCAGACGTGGCTTTCCATGTCGGGGATTTTTCAGAGGACTGCTCGACTTTCCCCGAAGGGTGGGTGGGGGTGGTGGGCGCTTAATGGTGGCCGGGTGTTTTCGAGGAGCGTGTAGGTGAAAGTCGAGAGGTGCGTGCCGGCGCGGCCGCGTGCAACTTCTCTCTCGGGGATATCGAGCGATCGAGGCGTCGTGAATGTTTTAGATCGCCTCCTTTTTGATGCCCAACGCGCGAAACGTGCTCGCCGGTTTATCTACGGCTGCCAGACACCGTGAGGCGAGGTGCTGTCACGCTGGTTGCAATATTAAACGGGGCCGCGTGATGCTGTTTCGCTCGAGAGGGTGATACCACGCCGGGATTATTTGAAATTCTCCAGCCTGGGACGTGTGACAGCCGCATTCTGCAGACTTGTATACACCTCTCACGTAAAGGTTTCCTCTGCGCCATATATCTTCTCTTCTACCGTACTTTTACTGGTGTTCCTTTTTTGGAGCAAAACCACTCACTCTGATTCTCAAGCCTCGAAGTTCTTGAAACGTACAGTTTTGTAAATATCGAAGTGTTAGAAGAAGTTATTAGAATTTCTAGATAATAGTACTCGGTAATGTTAAGTAGTCGTTGAGAGAAAAAAAATGATAAAGTTTAGAGTTATTATCCCCATATTACCATGACGAGGGTGGGTAGAGATCTGAAAATTCTCTTACTGTTTTTTTTTTTAAGCAAAAAGCATTATTCGGTACACATAAATACTAAAATTGGCGTTTTGGCCGTTTTCCCAATACTTACCCGGCTGGACTCTTTAGTAACAAGTACTATAATACACTTATTAATCCCTGTACCCAATGGGGTTTCATTTATTTTCATCTCCCATGCAATGATTTAACACGCCAATCACTGAATGCAAAATTGTTGCGCCCAGAGCATTATTTATCACATTGTAAATTATCCAAAAATTCCCTGTGGAACGCCACGAAGCTCGAGAAACGCGTGAAATCCCGATGAGCGTTCTACCATTTGGAGCCTACCTACCACCTGAAAATCCGTAATTTTCCAAACCGTGTCACTTGTTGAGCGAAGAACAGAAGCTTGAACGCCGACGTTGAAAAGCTCCCATTATTCGCCGTCGGTTTCACCGCGATTGAACGGCCCGAGAGGCTCGTTCTCGATGACGTAGCTGAGGACTCGGTGGCGAGGAGGCTCGTAGACACAGCACGACGGGAGTCTGGCGTCGAAGCGTGTGGTAAACGACGCTTTCGGTGCGGATTCAGTGAGTCATGCGCCGTGTCGAGCGTCGCTTTTATTTCCGAGCGAGCATCCCCATCGACGCGGGCAACTCTAGTACGAGATGGTTAGAACGAGACGGTGAAATTCGATTTCGCCCACGCGACTGATCACACGCCGCCGCCAGACCGGAAACCGCTTCGACGCGAAACGGATTCGAAACGAACGCCAGCCCCTTAATCCACGTTTCCTTTGGGATCTGAACTTTTACCTTTGCGCCGAAAAGGAAACTGTGCTTTCGTGTGAGGGGACGTTTTTCGTGAATGATATTTGTGGATGAGAGTATAATGTAATAATCGTTACTGTGTTTAGAGGAGATTGGACGTTCAAGGGGAGGATTAAGATTTTTGTACGTTTTACTCGAGGTTCGAATATTATTTACAGGGTTATTTAGGGTGATTGTGTGTTTGTAGATGGTGGAAGAAATTGGAAAAGGTGGAGGTAGATGTTTGAGAAGTTTCTTTACGATGGGATGCGATTGTAAGTGGTCTGGTGTTTTTTTATCCGCAGACGGAAAGTTGACAAGAGGGACTAACGAAGATGGACGTAAAAGGGCGAGTTGCCCTGGTGACGGGCGCCGCTTCCGGTATCGGGAAATCGTGTGCCATAGAGTTAATGAATCAAGGCGCGAAGGTGAGTTTTAAAATAGTGAATTTCCTTGTTTCTATTATTTTCATTCAAAAGTATGTCGAAATAGCTGAGAAAAGGTGCTTGTAGAAACAGTACCTCCTTTCTAATTTTTTCTCTTAACCATTCGTGGTCACACGGGGTATATCGCACCCTAGAATGTCTTTGCCAATACTTCTGTAAATTTTTGAACCTTAATAATAAAATATAAAAACTTGGTGAATTTTAAAAAGAAAAAAATCGCTTTTGTCCAAATTTACATTTCTAGAAGAAGACTATTAGAGTATTACGAATGTATAATTATCACTCAAAAGTTAAAAGATTAAAAAATGCGAAAATGGTAACTCAAAATCGACGCTGGGGTGCAGTAAAATCCCATGTGACCAATTTGTGATTATAAGAATATGTAACCACGGAGGGTTAATTCTGATAATGATTACAAATGTAAACAAATATAATGGGGAGGAAAGTTCCCACACTAATTTTAATTGTAAGAAAACAAATATTCCTTTCTTCGTTTCACTGAACGCTGCTAATTGCAAGCCCTATTGAAAAGAATTGAGAACAGTGAAATCTTTGTAATTATATATTAATATTAAGGAAAGTGTGACTGCTACAAACTTGCCCCATAACACGCAAGATTAATATAAGATTATGGAGAACACGAGGAGCTATAGTTATACTTACCAAATCCTTCTTAAGGATACAACCTTGACTTACATCGCTCCATAAATGCTTCAACGCCTCGTGCTCGGAAATAGCTCACTTATATTTAGATCGCTCCCCGTCGAAGAAGAAGCTTTATCGCGGTTTCTCGCCGATTCGCACAGAAGAAAAATTGCATGCTAATACCACTGATTGGCCTACTTATCATGCATCACGGGCTACGTGATAAAAATAATTTAATAGGAACAACGAAGGGCTTCTCAGGAATTGTTGAAGCATTCAAAGCATTATCATGCAAAATAATGACGCATTAAAAGTTTCAAGCTGATAATAGTGTACTTGCAAATTTGTGCAAAGTTTGAGAAAGTTACGAGGAAAGTAATAATCCACGAGCTACACTGTAATTAAATAGCACTTTGTTTTTTATATTTTTTAAAGTTTCTTCAAGAATAAACGTGTTCTCTTTTACGGTAGAATTGCCGTCGAAAATAAAAAGAACGAGGGAACGTTTAATTAATCGAGCTGAAGTCGAGGGCACTGAACCTCGATGATATGCTTGGCCGCTCATGAAGTAGAAATTTTAAATTGTTTGCCTGAGTAGAATACATGAAATGTGATTTTTAGTTATCAAAATGTATGTGTAGTGATTTTAATTAATATTATAAGATTAAGCTGAACGATTTTCCACGATATTAAAAACGTCACAGTTTACACGCTCGAAATTAATATACAGTAATGTGTTACATTGTTATCCATAGGTGTCTGTATGTGACATCAATGCAGAAGAAGGCGAGAAGCTGGTGGAAACTTTATGTACAGAGTACGGAAAGGATCGTGTGATCTTTTGCCCGTGTGACGTTACAGACTATTCACAATTCGAGGGTACGAATGTTTAACGTGATTATTAAAAGTATAAATGAATGCTTGCTGTTTATCTTAATCTACGGTTATCGTGGTTAATTGAATTGCTTTGAACTTGCAGAATCGTTTCAAACGACAATCGCTACGTTCGGTCACATCGATATTGTTATTAACAATGCTGGGATCATGAACGATCGGTTTTGGGAACTGGAGGTCGACATCAACGTCGTAAGTTTGGATATTTAATAATTCCATCGGAGTGTGTGAAAATTTTGACACGCTATTTATTTAATACAAAACTTACGGTCTATAAGTATTTTAAAGAATATCAGATATTACTGTAATATACAGGGTGTTAATCTACTAATAGTCAATGTTAGATTATACAATAGTGATTATACAAGCGAAATAAAGCTGAAGTTCAAAGTCAATTTTCTCGAAAACGAAGCCTTTACTACAATTTCGTCACTCTTGATTTTCGTCCTATTTTCGCCTATTTTCGATTATACATAATCACCCTCTAAAGTATTGTCTGTTAGTAGCCTAACACCCTGTATATTTAAAAATATACAATTTGTATTTAAAAGTAATCGCCACGAAAATGAGACTTCGACATTCCACTTCCTATAGAACAAGAACTTTATTAAAATAATAATTTCAGAATGGCGTGATCCGTGGAACTTTACTTGCTCAGCGATATATGGGTACAGACAGGGGTGGCAGCGGTGGAATAGTGGTTAACATTGGAAGCAATGTCAGCATCAATCCTTATGCCAGTGTCCCAATTTATTCCGCCACTAAGGCGGCCATCGTCAACTTCACCAGAGCTTTTGGAGTAAGCATGCACTCATCAAGATTTCATTAGAAAAATGGCCCTAAAAGTGCATTAAAAAATGTCCACTTCTCTAGCACAATAGCCACTATTCACACTACAATAGTTTCACGAGATTAACGAAAGAAGTCTCTCCAATAGAAGCATTCATTTCACATTGTTATTGCTCTTTTCAGCATCAGTACCACGTGGATTCAACCGGTGTGAAGGTGGTGGCACTGTGCCCAAGCGCGACGGACAGTAAATTGTTACGGGATGTCAGCAAACAGCTGCTCTGGGCACGATACGAAGACGCCTGGCGTCGCGACGTGGCCAGCTCCGTTCCACAAAGGTAGCAGTGGCGTTTAAATACCGAGGATGCTAGCTAATTTTCAATCAGAAGCGTTAAATGCCATTTTACTCGACCTTTACTGAAAACCTTTACGAAAAATTAGCACACTTATACAGTGGCGCATTCAGGATTTAATCTTGGGGGGAGCCGAATTAAACGGATAAAAAAGTATTTAATGCAAATTCAATCAAATTCATTAGGTGATTATGAAAATTTCTTTAAAGAAGAAAATCCAGTTTTCCTTTCTTTTTGAAAATTTATTTAAAGAATAAAATCCTGTTCTCTTTTCTTTTTGAAAATTTATTTAAAGAATAAAATCCAGTTTTCTCTTCTTTTTGAATATTTATTTAAAGAATAAAATCCTGTTTTCTTTTCTTTCTGAAAATTTATTTAAAGAATAAAATCTAGTTTTCTCTTCTTTTTGAATATTTATTTAAAGAATAAAATCCTGTTTTCTTTTCTTTTTAAAAAGCCCGTGTTTTGGATGGTGTCAAGACCCCTTGGCCCCCCTCTGGGTGCGTCACTGCACTTATATCTATTTGCACGACTCGACAAACTGCAACGAGATCAAATTAGTTTCCCTAATTTTTCCCATTAATACCATTCGATTAATTTATCGTTCCAGAGCGGAGCACGTGGCGAAGGCGTTGATCCACATCCTGAACACCGGCAAAAGCGGAAGCGTCTGGTTGGTCGAGAAGGATCAACCCCCCCACGAGATCGCTTTCCCGAAAAATTAAAGCCCATTCACCACGATTCACGGTGGTGGTTCCTCCCTCGCTTGAACACGAATAACTATGCCGTACCATAACGAGATTATACGCAGCCCGCTCCGTTTTCGGGGCAGAGTGAACGCCGTTGATTGCAACAGTGTGAAACGTACCCTAAAGAAGCATCTCACTCCACACCAAAGATTACGGGAGACAAATTTTTGTATACCGGCAAGGAACATTTTTTTGTACATTGTTGCGCGTACCAGTACACTTAAGGGGTTCATCGAAAGCCACGATGGACGGGCTTAAGCCGCAACCCCACGTGCGCGGAACACTCGAGGTGCGCCTTTAGTGCGCCCTACCTTTGGAAACGGTACTTTCTGAGTGCCTCGAGTGCTCAACAAGTGCACTGGGTATGTAGAAATGTGGCTTGGAACGCGTTCCGCGTTGCACATTTCGCGCGTAGGATCGCGGCTTAAGTCCCTGGAGATGGACACTAGCGTTAATTCTGACGAACTAATAAGGTCTTTGAATTCCCAATGGAGGTCTGCTTCAGTCGGTACCGTTTCTCGTCCAGATGCTATTTTCCTTCGAGAGTTACTGGATTCAGTAGAGGTGAAAAAGGCAACTCCTGTCGGGCAGAGGCACAAATGGACGGCGGGGCGATAAAAGTTTGCAATCGTAAAGCTAGTGCTATGATTAAGGGTTAAGTAATTGTTCGACGAGGATCGAAACTCGTAATAGAAAGCATTAAGGGGAAGAACGTGTACCTAAAGCTCTCGACTTTTAATAACTGCCGTGATTTTCCTGTGAGACTTAAGATTTTTCTGATTGAAGGATATAGATACCTTTTTCTTACAGGTTTGTACGTGTCCTCCCAATTATCTGTAAAATCTCTGTACAAAATCTCGTGATATATTCACCATTCTTTTACAATCTTACATCAACGTTTTCCATATTATGTAATAATCTTCCTCTGTTATCAGAGCAAGGGAAATTAACCACTGATAAACTTCAATCAATAATTTTTACAATAACGATCAGCTTTCCTTGCTCTGTTAGCAGAAAATCGGAATTTTATCCACATGCCAAAGTGATTGAAAAACTTTTTTACCATTTTATTTCAGAATATATGTGAAATCGTCTGCACACACGCTACTCGTAACAAACATGGCCATAGTATTTCTCATTCACGAATTGAAATTTTTCTACCTTTACAATAATGAATACATAAAGCAACAACATCGCCATTTATAAAAATCCAAAGCGAGAAGGTCCAAAATGCGCGAAACACACTTCCGTTCTTTTCAATCCACCCACTACGCGTTCTTATCCATCGTTCATCAAGTCAACGATAGATGGAATGAAGAGCAGAGTAAAACGATTCTATTTCGTCGATAGTAACCTACAATTGTATCAAAGGGAAGATGGTAACTACAGTCGGGGCAAAATCGACTAGGTATCAAACACTATGCTACACCCACTCCTACTTTTACGTCATTCCAGAGCGTGGGTAGATGGTGGATCTCCAGCCAGCTGATTTTGCCTCGACCGGAGTGAAAAATTTGTCCAAGACCACAGTATAATCGTGCTCGTAATTTTTTATACGAACTTTTAAAAGGGGCGACCAATGTGTGAGGAAGAATAAACGTAGGTTTAGATATACGGAATCGAGGCCTAAGCTCGGTGTCTTCGACGCACAAATCACAATTATTATACATTTTAATCGTCCATTACCTCGATCGAGAACCATGGCCCCTCGTCGCGTCTGCATACCTCTCCAAACTTGTTTCTTCAATAAAGAATGAACATGGATTTCTTCCATAGAAATGGAGGAAGCAACGAGGATCCACCGGTGCTCAGAATCGAGGGGCAATCGCACACTCGAATATTAACATTGCGTACTCTTAATCGACGGATCGGTCGATAGCTAGTGGAAATTGTTGGTTTTGTTATGATTTGCGAGGAATGTATGTTGCAAGCCTAGCCAATAAAGTGCATAGCTTTTTAAAAAAAAAATAAGCGGAGGAAAGTGACTTGGATGACTTGGAAACGTTGGTTCATCAGTTTGTCGAGTGACAGGAAAACAAAAGTCAACATGTGACCTCGAGGTGGCACACGTTTTTACAGTTTAATTAATTAATCTCTGAATATCTCGAAATTCTGGTTTGGTATTGCGTATTTAATTTCTGCTCGATTCTTCGTCGGAGAGTGTGACGTAGCAGTTATAGTGTTTACCATAAAAACTGTTTCCAGCAACATGTTGTCACGATACGTAACCTCGATCGTCTCCAGCCTTCTTAGAAGTCCAAGGTAAGCCACTCGAACGTGATACTTTCTCTTGAAGTAATCATAGCCGAACGCTTCTTAGACTTCCTTTCAAACCATACGATTTTTTCCCTCAGTTCCCTACGATTAACTGCTCTGAATTACATTTTCCCCTCAACAGTCTGTGGAAAATCGAATCGCGACGGCTTCACGGGACGAGTTTGATGCATCAGAAAAAAGAGAAGAACGGGTTTTCGTTTTTGAAACAGAAACAGGCTGAAGGGCCGAATATGATAAAACCTGGCAATTGGTAAATTCTTATGTCAAAAATCCTTAAGGGTGGAATCCTTTTTTTGGTCTAACAGCATAGCAAAATTGGGGAACTTTTCTTAAGAAACTAGCAATTCGATTCATCTAAAATTCGGCACATGTTTTTATGCATCTTCGATGAAATTGCAGTTTTTTTTTTATTAATTTTTAATCTATATATATAAAAGAAGAAGTCCTGACTGACTGACTGACTGACTGACTGACGGACTCATCAACACCCAGCTCGAACCGTTTAACCTAGGAACGGGAAATTTGGAAGATACATTATTTTTATGACGCAGGCATCCACTAAGAAAGGGTTTTTGGAAATCCGATCCCTAAGGGGGTGAAAAGGGGTAAAATGTGTTTCCTCGGACTTCTTAATATCTCCTAGGCCCGATTAGATATCAACTTCGTTATTATTTACAAAGGTTACCCACACAAATGCCTAAAAAACAATTTCAGGACTTAGCTCTAATCGACCCCGAAAGTGATGGTTAAAAAAGGGGTGAAATTTGTTTTCATGGAGTCCCTAATATCTCTTAGGCCCGAAGGCGAAGCACGGGTATATTTTGCTACTGATAAATATAAGAGTAATTCATCACGCCACGCAAAACTCGTCGTTTGCTGTTGTGCATGATATTTACATTCCAGATTATCTAACCAGAATACCGATAAGTTCTATACTTCTTTTGTCCAATAAGAAAATTGGCGCAGAATTGGATAGCAAAAATGAAACGCCGATAACAAACGTTCAGAACTTTCAGTTTGAAAACTTACCACACTCCTCAATAAATCATTTTTTTTATTCTGGTTTGTTTCAGCTTTGTTTTATTAATGCGTAACTCCTATATTTATTATTAAAAATTAATAAGAAGAAGTCTGCAACTTCGTCAAAGACGCATAAAAACATGGTCCAAATTTCAGATGAATCGAATCGCTAGTTTCTTAACAAAAAATTCCCAAATTTTGCTATTAGACCAAAATGCTGTTAGACCAAAAAATAGGATTCCCCCTTAATAATTTTTCTGAGACTGCTGTGATGATTTTGATAGCTTTTTGAAATGAAATCATAGTGCCGATTCGCCCAAACCAATTCTCGAGCCATCGTGCAAGATCGCCGTAATTATTGGTGGTTCTGATGGTTTTGGTTTCGCGGCAGCCGATCAGCTTTTGTGTAAAGGAGCACGAGTTAGTACTCTTCCGATTCGAAGCCTCAGATTCTCCTTCGTGTACCGTGTGAATGTTTACTTTAATTCAAATTCCATAATATTTACACCTAAAGCAGGACAAGGGCAAGCCATGTTTGTGTACGGAGTAGGTGATCTCCCAAACGTACGAATTCTATCATACATACATATTTGACGTTGAAGGACGACCTACTCTAAACTAGAGATGGGCAAAATTTTTATTTAAATAATAATTTCGAATAACGAATGGATGTTAAAAAAATGATTCGTCATGTGTCGAATAAAGTTAATTTTTTTATTCCTCGGAGCGTTTCAACTTCAACGTTGAATAAATTTTTCAACTTTAACTTTAACTTTAACTGTAACTTCCACTTTAATTTTAACTGTAAATTTAATTTTAACTTTAACTCTATTCGACGTGGAATGAACTTATTTAACTTCAAACTTAAAGTTGGAAACTTTATTCGACGGTGAAGTTGAAACGCTCGACGAATAAAAAAATTAACTTTCAATAAGGAATAACGAATAAAGTTAAAGTAACTTTTATTCGATCCGTTATTTAAATAATTTTTTATTTAGTTATTGTCCAACTCTGCTCTAAACTAACTAATAGCTATCAATATTCATGATAGTAACGTATTCGTGATTATATGACAAAATTCGTAGCGCACAAAATGAAATTTGTGGGGAAAGTGTGTCGTATGAAGCTTGAATGAAACGATATTGAATGTGAATAGACACTATGACGATTTTAATTACTGCGTGGTCTAGAATCGATTTGTCCGAATGATTCAGAACATCGTGATAGTGGACAGTGATCTCGAGCAAGGACAAATGGCGGCGCGAAGGCTCTGCGATTCTTATGGGATGGATCGTGTACAGTTTCTCGAGTGTGACGTGAAGAATGTATGCCAGTTCGAAGGTTAATATCAGTGAAGCATCTGAATTTCTGATAAGAGGAATTTTCTCAATTCAGTGCTGACTACATTTGTTAATCATTTCCGTAGCCACTTGGAGACAAGCTGTCTGCAAGCACAAGGAGATACACATTCTCTTCAATGATTTAGATAAGGAATCATTTTCTACGAATTGCAATAAGTCAGAAAAGAAGGAGGTATGTGATAACAGTGCAGTTTTAAACGTATTTTGTAACTGTAAGAATTAACGAAAGGTGCAAGAAACTTTGAAAAGTATTTAATTGAAGCTCAACATGAAAAATCTGAAAGCATAGAATCCTTGAAATTTCATATAAGAATATTGGGAAGATTAGAGATAGCAGCTTATAAAATTTAAATCCAAAGTAATCTAAAATCTAAAGAGATCTAAAATTTAAATTTCAATGAAGAAATTACAGAATAACACAGCAAGGACGATTCAAATTGGGCTAAAAATTATGGGAAAGAAGCACGGTGGTCCTGGTGGCATAATAGTGAATTGTGCAAGCATTTTTGGATTCATGGGTTGGCCCCTGGATCCATTCCCTATTTACTGTAAAAAAGAGCCGGCTATAGAAATCACAAGGGATTTCGCGGTATTTTGAATTAGTCATACGATTGGTATTTTAACACTCACTTCATATTCACTCACCTATATATTCCTTTTATATTAAAGAAGGAGTATAAGGTAGAAGAAACTGGTGTACGCTTAGTGGCTCTTTGCCCAACAAATAAACAGTTCTCTGACATAGGATTACCTGATTTTCCAGACCCCATTCCCAACAAGAGTATCAAAGAGTTGCCACCGTGTACACCAACTACGTACGTAAAATTTTATCGATCAAATTTTCATAATCGTCTAAAAAATCATTCTTCAAACTTAGTACTTTAAATAATTAGTGACTTCCAGTTTGCCATTTTAAAGAACAGAATTTACGGGAAATACTTGCATCCACAATGTGTTATTTACATAAGTACACATGAAGAGGTATTAACAAAGTAATTCACCACAGCATACACATTCTTTAGGCCAACAGGAATCGAAAAGTCCTCTACCACTTCGCAATCGAAGTCTTCGTTCTCGAGATACAAGCATTAGAATGTTTCGCAGTTCAAATTCCAGCACGCGGCATTTAAATGAGCCAACTCATGCAAATGCGCATGCGTCACCCTTGCCGCCAGGCATTTAAATCATGCGCGCCACCAGTAGAACTCCGAAAGTTACCATTTATATCTCGGAAACGCAGCTTCAGATTGCAAACTCGCAAATGACTTTCTGATTTCTTTTGTCATGAAGGATTCGTGTAGATCGACTTGCCCGAAAATTTTTAAATGTAGAGACGCGGTAGCGTCTCGACGCCAAGTACATGTTCGACACCTTGTATATGTCGACTGTCACTACCGCTATCATTTACTCGTCGCCCGGTTATTCCAACCTAACCTGAAACTTATTTCATTAATATCTCATTACGCGTGTAATATTTTCTACATTTAAAGGCATTTTTCTTATGTAAACCGCATATAAGCTTTCGAATAAGACCAAATTTAATAAAATCGGTCCACGCATGACAGAGTTATTGTAATTTCGTCTCATAGATCAGTCGGAAACGGTAAGATTTTTCTTCTGATTCTCCAAACCAAATTTTCGTGAACATAATACGTATACGCGTTACACGCACACCTTCAACCAAAAAGAAACTAAGAAATGTTTCGTTCTTCGTTCGTCTACTCTCGGGATTATTCGGCAGAGATCGTCGTCCGTCATTATTGAATTATTTTATAACCTACCAAGTGTCAATCAATTTTAACCTGCCAAGTGTCAAATAATGTAAGTTGTCCAAATTTGAAATGTCACGAGTTTTTACACCAAATAGGAGACTGAATTATTGTCTCAATTAACAAAGGTAAGTCGCCAAAATTTTTTAATAGATTTCTTATGTAGTGTCGCAGACTTGGAAGTTGTCCGGAAACGGTTCGACAGAGAAGTCGCATAAGTTTCTGGAAATTTCTACCATGTGTGTACAAAATATATACAGTGGGGGACAAAAGTATGTGGACACTTTTAAAATCGTATAACTTGTTCAAAATTGGTCCAAACAACTTGAGTTTTTTTAAGAAGCTAAAAGGATTAGTTTTCTAAGCGACGTGTTTCTTCGTTTTGAAAAAAGTTGCAATTGGTCGAAATAGCAAAAAAATCAGAAAGATAATTTTTTCATCTTTTTTGTCTGTGCTCGTAATGAAAATGTAAAAAATGCCTTTTGTAGATTGAAGTAAATTGTATACACGCCTAAAATTTCATAAAAATCGGTTAATGTTGCTCTGGACTATAAACGCTTAAAGATAGCAGAATAAGGTCGAAAATCGCTGATTTCCGGGAATTTCGCGATTTTCGACCTTATTCTGCGAACTTTTATTCCAACACCAATAAATTGTGCGTTAAAAATATTGGATCTCTTCATTCATTTTCCTTAAATTACCATTAGCATTTAAATTTTCTTGCAATAAGACTTTCTATCGTAAGCTCTCACCTCCTTTGGACACATTATGTAGTCTCTACACTTACTATAGCAAAAGGCCACTCTATTTCTATATAATGTAAGTTCTATGTTAAGTTGTATAACTAAAAAAAATGTGACTTTCATATATTTACAGATAATCAAAATAGAAGATGATGCAGTATGATCTAGGTCAGACTATGTACGCACAAATTTACAGGTAGGGTTTTGCATACGCAATTAATCATTCACTTATCTTGACATATGAGCACGCATGATAATTTATAAATAATTAATAAATGTGTCTTATTTCAGTTAACGATGCAGACGAAGAGAATTATTTCAACAGCTGAAATAGAAAGTAACCCTGCTGCACGAGCAAATTAAATAAGCACATTTTCATGTATATGTATAATATAAAATAAATAAAAAATTGATTTCTTTAAAATTATTACCAAGATATAAAAAAAACATTTGAATTTCAAGATATAATAAAACACAATTTCACAGGATGGAAAAATCTGAAAGATCTTTATAATAATTGTGATAATTTAAATTCAAACATAATGAAGAAAGTCAATATAACTGCTTCCAAACAAATTCTTATTGCAAAATTATATTCGTTCGATCACGATTGTAGTGGAACAACGAAAGTGGAAAATTTCTACATCAAAGCAATACCTACTACTAAAATACAAATGGTAGATCACTGTTATAAACAATTTTCCACCACGGTAAAAGTATTACCGATGGTCATTACACGAGTATGGTAAGGGGTATCCGTTGATGATTTACAAATAGAAAAACAAGCTTGGCCACGAAATGCTAAAAATGCATACATATTTTTCTTCGAAAGGTGTTAATTGTGGTTGTTCTTACACTTCAATGTTAAATGCCTTTAGCGCCATAAGCTGCTTCGCGCACCATGTATTGTACACAAAGTACTATACATATACATATAGATCGGCAATGCGGTGCACATGGTTTCTTTTCGTAGTTGTTAAACTTACATAGAATTTATCCTTAATTCTGTCCCGTGATAATTTGTAAGTTACAATATTAAAAATTATTTGAAGTCATTCCGTATGTAAATTATCTTTTTAAAAAGAAGTGAGATCCCCATAAATACTTCAAAAAAGTAAAAAAAATACGCCAAGTACATGAAAAAGTCGAGGACGGAAAAGAGTATTATCAAATAAATCACAAAAAATAGAAGATAATAATATAATATTAAAAATTATCTGAAGTCATTCCCTGTGCAAATAATTTTTGTAAAAAGAAGTGAGATCCCATTAAAAACTTCAAAAAAGTAAAAAAATTACGCCAAGTACACGAAATCAAATAAATCACAAAAATAGAAGATAATAATAATTACAAAATAAAAAAAATGTGCTTTCCAACTGCGCCTAAGATAACACAACTACATATACACAGCTAAAATGCTGTGTTCATACATTCCATTATAGTCATATCGCGGACATTTTAATAATGTGAATATAAAATGTAAAATCTAGGCATTAGCCTAGATATCCGCGGCCTGGAAGTCAAATACTTGGCGTGGCCAGGATTGGTCAAAGTGTCGATGAATAAGAATTATTTAAAAAACACAAAATAATGAAAGTGTACTCATATTGTCAGAGTTTTAAATTAACAAACAAATTATTTGAAAACTTGTTAGAGGAAAGGAAAGTTGTCGATGAATGATCTTGGAATTATTTTAAAACGCAATATAATGAAAATCTACTTATAATATCAGAGTTTTAATTTAAATTGACAAATTATCTGAAAGCCTGGGAAAGGGAAGGTATGGGTATTGATGAACCGAGAATACCTTGCGTGTACTTGGCGTAATTTTTTTACTTTTTTGAATTTTTTATGGGGATCTCACTTCTTTTTACAAAGATAATTTACGTAGGGAATGACTTCAGATAATTTTTAATATTATATTATTTTCTTCTATTTTATGTGATTTATTTGATAATACTCTTTTCCGTCCTCAACTTTTTCATGTACTTGGCGTATTTTTGTACTTTTTTGAAGTTTTTTATGGGGATATCTTGTACAAGCGTACTAAATTCGTTACGTTATAGAAAGCATCAAGTAGGATCAGCTTTAACTTACGTAATGGCATGGGCACAAAGCGGAAGCACGTGGCTAGTGGAACCAGCGATCAGTGTTCACGAGATCCCTCGATTGATTCATTTCCCTTCGAAGGAGGGCGAGAAAGTCGATCCTAAAGTCTATGAAACCCAAGTAAAACTAAGACTAAGTTTATAGTCTCTGTGCGTGCAACGTGAATCTGTAAGAACAAAGATACTGTGACCATTTTAGCCCTGTACAGTGAAACTGGAACCACCATGTGCCAAAGCTCCTGATACATGTCCATTGAAGAAGGAGCCAAGCTGCGACAGGAACCCCCCAAAGAAGAAGTGAGAAAAGAGCTGGCAAAGAGTAAGTTGATTTTTTAGAGGATTTATTTTAATTCCACTGCACCCAACTTTGTGTAGAATCTGCGAACATCCTTTCACTTTTAGTCATCATATGATCGGTATCTGAGAATATCTTATCCTGTTCAGAATTGTTTTCCCATTGAAATGGTTGTTTGTTTACACTGATAAGTATTTTAAGACGCTAGTCGCGAGTTGCATTTACTTTGATAGCACGCGTGAAAAGTCGGAGTGATTCAACACAATTACAATCCCACTATGTCAACTTATAATAAGTGATGTGTCTCTGCATACTTTGGACTTTCTTCTGCAAAATCGTGCCGGCTTTTCGTGCGACGATTGTCCTGTCTGCGATGAAGCGTTATCATTTCGACAAACAATTTTAGAAGTGCACGTTATGTCACGTTAATCAGTTTAATGTTAACAGAATACTTAACGTTACTCACAGGCCATATAATGCTATTTCTATCAATACACTTCGCCTTGCCCGAAGATCGCGTATCGTTTACAAACGCGTTACGTTAATTACCCCCCCACTGGGGTTTGCATTAGTACCATATTAGTTGGAGATATTTCCGCGCTATCATTATTTGTTAAAAGTTTACGACCCCGATGCCAGAAAGAAGACAGATACCAGGCATGGTTGGTATGTAATAAATTGCAATTGCAACACAAAACCAACACATTAAATTCGCACGTTATCTTATCACGGACTTAGAGCTCTTACTTTTGACCCGTCGGGTACCCGGGTAGCCGAAAATTACCCGAAACAACTTCAAGCCATTGAATGTGGTATTGTTCAATCATATTTGGCTAACATCAGACTATACCACAGACAATACTACATTCAATGGCTTGAAGTTGTTTCGGGTAATTTCCGGCTACCCGGGTACCCGACGGGTCAAAAGTAAGAGCTCTAATCACGGTATCTTATCTCGCTTTCACTAAAACAGTGCCTCGCCGACGTTTAGGAATTCAAACTCAGAGCGATTTGAATGACATTGAATAATAATAATAAGATAAAGAATTCTCGAAAATATAAATAAGGAAAAAACAAGAAAGAGAAAATAGTCGGGACAGAAATTATATAACATATAATTTCGTAAAAGTAGAGTGCAAAAAGTCGAGGACCAGCTGTTAGCTGTTATTAACCTATCTAATAGTGTATACAAAAAATAGGTGTAGATAGTAAAATAATGTAATCGCGAATAAAGCCCTAGGTATGTGTAAAGGTGAAATCTGACCGCACGTGGATCGGCGAGCTTGGCACGAGACTCGCCGAGTCCACGCGCCGTGCGAACGCTCATGGCTCGCCGACTCGCGAGCCTGGGCGAGCCGAGCCGACTCGCCGTTCCACGTGCCGTCAGATTTCACCTTTAGATTGAAAGAGTAGAAGAAAGAATTAATTACTATTGTTGTAAGTAATGACCGTGGTAGTTTAAAAGATGAGGAGGTGGTTAGGGAGCGAATTTTAGATGGAAGGGAATTGTAGCAGACGGTGGTATAATAGAAAAAGGGACCGTAAAATTTAGTAGAGGAAGGTCATAAATCGTCATGTCGGGTAGAGATGTAGGGGAGATCGGGGCAGGTTGTAACAAGGGGTAAATTGTAACATAAGTAAAATCTTTTGAACGACAAATCTGGTAACCCACAGCATGCGAGAGCTGCTTGACGATATTAGCACCGTCGGTTTTAGTGACACATACGAGCGTTACATATTCATTTTGTGGTTATAGCCCAGAATTGTAGTATTAAGGGCACATAAGTAAATGTTGTCTTAGCACTTTCATTTCAATTAACACGTTGACTCCCGATGAAATCGAACAGTGCTTTCCTCGACGCCGAAAACGCCCCGATGGGAGTGTACTGCATTGCCCAATCCCTCCGATCGGTGTAGGCGTTGGTCACAGAACACAAATCACGCCATCGGTGTGATCGGCAGTCAACGTATTAATCGTCATTAGAAACCGTTTAAATTTTTGCTTCTTTGTTGCAAACTAATCAGTACACATGGGTTTATTATAATGTGTACGCATTTTAGTAATTTGATGTTTAGTTTCTCGTTTGCTGAGATAAAACGCAAAAATTCAAGCTCAGGGTAAATTGTAACATGTTACTATACTTACTTCGTTCTAAATGGTGATAAAGCAAGTTATATGCTGACACACCGGAAAATTATGCTCTAGACGAACAACAGAACAATCGAGAATCCAAAAAGTAGAAAAAAGTTTAAAGGAAGAAGCAAAGAAAGCGAAGAAGATTTTGATAGAATCAGATGAATAAGCAATGATTGTTTAACTCATGTATATCAAATGTTTAATAATGATCTGTGTTTTCATTTATATTTTTTAGAAATTTAAATAAGTAAAACAAATGTGTTTCAATTTACCCCGGACTGAGGCACATTGTAACAAAGGTTCAGATTTGTTTAAGATGAAGCTAGATGTCTAAGTGTCAAAGATTTTGTCACGTACTTTCACGCAATCAGTTCACCACAGATGTAAGTAGTAAATCACGCAAATTATTTCCTGATTGAGGAAAACACTTTCAAGAATAAACTGTGAAAACTTTTTTTGTGTACGTAAATACGGTGGTACGCCTTGAACAACAATTTCTCACGTCCCCGGCAGCTACTACTAAAAAACAACTCCTTTGAAAACACCTCCGTCCGTAATTTTGCAAGGACAAACTACGTAGTAATATCATTGAAAAATTACCTCAGAAAACAAATTTTAAATTTACCCATTCTTTTTGGCCTACAATGTGGTGTAACCCCTTAAGGGGGAATCCTATTTTTGAGGCTAAAACCATAGCAAAGTTTGGGATTTTTTTTAAGGAACTAGTGATTCGATTCATCTGAAATTTGGACCATGTTTTAATGCAACTTTGAAGAAGCTACAGTTTTTTTTATTAATTTTAAATAATAAATATAGGAGTTATGCATGATCGACCATCACGCCGCACGAAATCTGTCGTCCGCTAGTGTGCATGCTTCAAACTGATGAATCAGCACCAAACAAAAATATTCGTTGAGTGTGGAAAATTTTCAAACTGAAAAGTCTGAACGTTTAATATTTGCAATGCAATTTTGCGCCAATTTTCCTATCGAACAAAAGATACAACTTATCATGAAACGCCGTTTCATTTTTAGATTACCAGAAAAGTAAAAGCAAGCACACCAACGGCGTGATGCATAACTCCTATATTTATTATTAAAAGCAGGGCTTGAATAGGTTCAGAAAATAACTGTTTCAAACTGTTATATAAAGGTTCTGACTGAAAGAGTTGTGAAGAACCTTTATTCTGAATAACCGTTATAAAGAACTTAAATATCAGACAATATAAGTTTAAGTTACGGTTCCTATATAGCTCTATAACTTTTATTTTTTAGATTCTATATAAGTTCCAAAACGGTTATAGAACCGATTTAATAACTTTTATTTTTTAGGTTCTATATAAGTTCCAAAGCGGTTATAGAACCGATTCTTGTAACGATTGTACAGAATTTTATAGAAAATGAAATCACAACATATTACAAATATGGACTACTGTGTATAACCAAAGTATTTAAAAATTATTATAAATAAGTAAGTAAATATATATTATGGATATATCAAATATATATTATGTATTTGTGCATACATATACAATTATTTTGTAATATGAAGTGTACGTTAATATAAATGTTTGGTTGTTATGCCGGTGATGGTCTAGCAGTCTAGCTCATCGATTTGAATGATATTTTAATATCTATATTGTCAGAATCATGGTCCTGATGGTGAGGTGGCTCCTAATTGAAAAAATGAATTTGACAAATAAAAGTTTCGATCTATGATATTAAATATTTATTGCACTTTTTGCAATAATAATACACAGAATAGATATTTACTTACTTATTTATAGTAATTTTTAAACAATTTGATTATACACAGTAATCTATAGTTGTGATTTCATTTACTGTAAAATTCTGTACAATCGTTACAAGAATCTGTTCTATAACCTCTTTAGAACTTATATAGAACCTAGAAAATAAGAGTTATTAAATCGGTTCTATAACCGTTTTGGAACTTCATCGGTGTAATCCCTGTAATCAAATACAAATGTAATCAGTAGAGAAATAAGAATAAACTTGTGCTTATCTAGAAAGGACACACACTATGATAAACAGTTTACGTACACGGAGATAAACAATGCTAATTCTGATGTTAGTGTGTAGTTCAACAGTCCGATACACGAATAAATTGCGTGCAATCACATTGGGCTAACGGTTACATCGACACCCGCGACAAAATTTACATTCCACAAGTGGCACTCGCTGCGCGAACTTGGTTCCTTTCCAAGCGGCTTCCTGATTGTCCTTATTTACGCTTTTTTTTTTTCAAACGAAGGTGGGGCTATAGCACCGCATCCTAGAAAGCGGTCTTTGACCCTAGCACGCATCAACACTTATCTCGCTACCTGCTGCCTCCTCTAATTAGGCGCTGCCTTAATTCCATTCGCGGCTCGACGGTGATCTCAAGTGTCTGCCCCGTATCGGCCAGCCGCGAGTAGGCAAGCGCGACAATCGACAGCTAGTAACCTATATAAGTCTCGATAAGCCGCTGCAGAAGGAACGATGGACGTGAAGGACAAAACTGCGGCCATCACTGGCGGAGCCAGCGGTATCGGTTACAGCTGCGTTGAGCAACTGTTGCATCACAATGTCAAGGTAAACTTCGTCGGTCTACCTGTGAGAGACTCGACTCTCGATAGAAGCAAGAATCTTATCGAAGTCCTTTTTATTACCTTGTTATATCATGATATTTATCTCTCGACAGCTGGTATGTTCCTTTGTACGTAGTTACACCCTAGTATTAAGAAAGCAAAATAATTAAGGGGTCTCCCTACCTTGACGGACGAAAAATGATGCGAACTTTGGGAATTTTTTAAAACAAAACCATTAAATATATTTACTTCTAGCTTAGTAGCTTTATATGCCAATCTTTAGAGAATATGAAGAAAAAAATTGTTTGCGAAAATAGTGATTATATCCGGAGTTATAGTGCTTTAAATAAAACACCTTACAAAAATCATATGCGCATGGTTAGCATAAAATCGGCCGTTGTAGTTGTCTGAAATAGAACATTTAAAAAGTTATGTAATCTGTATGAGTGTGGCTATCGTCTGAATCAGCTTAAATGAGAAATACTGAAAAATAAAAAAAAATGGCAGGTTCGCTGGTTTTAAGTCACAAAAGTCTAATTTTGCAAAAACCGACGTAGTTTTAGTAACAACGAGAATGGGACATCTACTGAAGATATATACCAAGATATACAAAGTTTCAAGCAAATCGGATGATTAGTTTTGAAGATATCATGCTAACCAATTCGAAAAACACCGTTTTCAGAAAAACGCGTGGAAAGTTAGGTACCGTTATTTTTAATTAATTTTTTTTAAATGTTGCCTAAATATGTACAAATATAGGCATAAAGTTTTCAATTAATATAATTTGAGCGTTTGTCTTAAAAGAAATCCCAAATATCGCGCACCTTTTCAGGCCGTCAAAATAGGGAGACCCCTTAAAGTAGTGTGTAGCATTTAGAATACAGTTTGTTAGAAGGAAAGGAATTGTTGTTTAGAATCTAATTTCTAACTCTAATATTTTTCTCTTTCTTGTTTTCTTACATGTATTTGTTTATTTTTATATCTTCTTGTTACTTTCGTCTACTGGTACAATAAAGAATTATTATTATTAATTGGTTATATAGTAACACGTTGCATGTCCTTTTCCAGTCCGTTGCCATCTTGGACCTGCCCAGTTCTAAGGGAGAGGACGCGGTTGCGCAACTGAGCAGCCAATTCGGCAAAGGTCGCGTGTTCTTTTTCGTCTGCGATGTGACAAGCCAGGAGCAAGTGGAATGTAAGTCACAAAGTCCTAATCATTGTTTTAGTATAACATGATGGAAGCTGTAGTACGAATAATAATAATTTGAACAGCGAGCTTCAAGAAGGTCGTCGAGGTGCTAGGAGGCTTGGATATTTTGATCAACTCCGCGGGTTCCTTGGACAATGACATGTGGGAGCGTATGATCAATATAAATGTTGTAAGTACAATTTCGTAATTGAAGAGTCCTTTTAAAAAACACTGTAACTGCCAAGGATCAAATATACTATAGTATTACCATTGGCACGTAGAATATTTTTTGATAAAATTTTTTTGTTTTAATTTTGGCACTTATAGTGTTTTGTACAAGGACTCTTCAATTTTATAATATATCTTTAGCACCCTAAATTTCATTCTCATAACATTCCAAATTACTTCTTTAGATTCTTACCCTGATCCCCAGGTAGGTTTAAATTAAAATACCTTCCACTGATTAATTTTTATCTCACTTAGATGGGGCTCGTTCGAACAACACTTCTAGGCATCGACATAATGGGAAAACACAATGGTGGTCGTGGCGGTACGATAGTGAACGTCGCGTCCATCGCTGGTGTCACACCCGCACTAGAATTTCCGATCTACTGTGCGACGAAGTACGCTGTCGTTGGTTTAACCGCCAGCTTACAAGTAAGAGAATCCACTGAAAATTTCGGATAATTTTGAAACTCGAAAATACAATTTTAACTCGCAGGGCTCCTACGATAGAACTGGTGTACGTATGTTGCTAATGTGCCCCGGCCTGACGATGACCCCGTTAGCCGATAACATTAAGAAAATGTCATTTTTGAGCTTCATCGATCGCGAAAAACTCATGGCTGATATGGAAAGCTGGCCACACCAGCCGTAAGTACCTCGCTGAACACTATGAACTAGGTTTTTAATAATTTTAGTAGACTATAACGGTGAATGACACCTTTCTACAGTGAATTGTAAATAAACTCGACCCGTTTCTTTCGACTCTGCCCAACTTTTTCTGTAGACTTATTTCCGGTGTTAAACTGAATCGTTGTAAGTAATTTTAATCAATTGTGTTTCTAGGCCGGAAGATGTGGCCAAGGCGATGGTGAAATTAATCGAGAAGGGCAAAAACGGCGCAGCTTGCATTGTCATGGCAAACGAACCACCCTCTGTCATCGATATACCCACGTACCCCGATCTTGTGAAGCATGAGCTGTAAAATTGTGTATAAATTCTTTCACTAGTGCATATTACATCAGTTTCCCTATTTCTGTGCTGTCTGAAAGACTAATAACTATTCTATGACACTGCTCGAAATAAATACCCATCACCTTCGACTTACCACCTTCGATTTTAATTTTAACAAAATATACGAAAAATTTAGCTCCTCCAACTAGAAAATTTATGAAAATGAATTAAAATAGAATTTAAGTTCTGCAAAATTTACAAAAAAATTATATCTCCCAATTAGAAATTTTAACGAAATGTATCGAAATAGAATTTCATTTCAACAAAATAGACGAAAAATTTAGGTCGTCCAACTAGAAATTATAAGGAAATGAATTAAAATATAACTGAAGTTCTACAAAATTTACAAAAAATTTATCTCTGACTAGAAATTTTAAGGAAATGTATTAAAATAGAAATTAACTTAAAAAAAATATACAAAAACTTTAGCTCCTCGAACTAGAAATTTTAACGTATTGGATTGAAATAGATTTTAAATTCAACAAAATATACGAAAAATTTAGCTCCCCCAAATAGAAATTTTAAGGAAATGAATTAAAATAGAATTTCACTTTAGAAAATTTCAATACTTCAAGAATTACTAGTGCGGCTACCAATATCCTGCAAGGGGCTACTATTCTTTTTAAACCTTCCTAAAGTTTCCCAGGAAAATCATTTTCAATGTACCCTACAAACGAGATTAGAAATAAAACACGTCTACAGAGTATAATATTTTTCAGCTCCCCACAAACTTCCCCCAAAATCCTAAACGACAGAATTCCCACCGTAAAAATAAAAATGGAACGAAAGAAAAAAATAAAAAACGAGATAAATAATAAAAAAAGATTTTTGCGTTTCGTCCTAGGCCTGCTAGTAGGACTCATCAGTAAGGCTTTTTCTAGCAGGCCTTGCCTCAGACGCGGGAATTAGGAGGAGAGGGGAGAGAGACACACAGAGGACGGTGGAAGGGATGTCTTTCGTAGGATGCCACTCCATCTCGATGACGATTGATTTCCCCAGGGATCGGCGCGAGTCTACCAATGACTGGGTTGATTTGCTCCGCTGATACAAGTGTTTCTCGGTCGTTCTATGTCGACGCAGTTGCAGCGATGTGAGTCGATATCAACAGTCCGTGTGGTTGTAAAGGTCGTGGGGCGTCGTTCGCCCGTGCTGTCGCGGCCTTTGTCCATCCCATTTCCTACTCGTTGCAGGAGGTGCGCCGCCGATCCCTTCTCGATCCAGGCGAAACTACGCGCCTGAGAGCCGTATGACGGCTCTCGTTTTCTCGAGAGAGGAGAAGGCCCCGTGTGTTGCTGCGCTGGCTTCTCTGCCCGCCTTGTTGCTGCATTCTGCTGCTGCTGCTGCTTCTGTTGCTTCTGTTGCTGCTCCTCGGGGATCCGTCAATGGGCGAGCCATTGGCTCAGCAGCCGCGTGTCGAGTCGTATATGCTGCTCTTCCTCAGGCATGGGCCACGATTGATGATGATGGTGTGATGATGATGATGATGCCGCCGGTGCCATCTGAAATAATCTCACACCCCATTTTCTCCGGTCGGCGATCTCTGGTTGTTCGGTGACCCCATTTGACGAAACAAAGAGATCCGGTTGGAGATACTAAATCAGGCTGGCCCCATCCTAGGAGAGGCTACGATCCTGGCGTACACGATGGAACATCCCGTCTCCGTCATCGGTTGGTGTGTGGTTGTGTTGTTGTCGTTGTTGTCGTTGGTGTCGTTGGTGTCGTTGGTGTCGTTGGTGTCGTTGGTGTCGTTGGTGTTTTCTTCTTCTTCTCTCTCTCCTCCTCCTTGTCCTGGCTCCTGAAGCGGGGGGCTTTGAGAGAGCTGGTGGGTTTTAGGCGGTGTCGCGTCCTTGAGTAATTTTTCCCTCTCCTCAAGGGACCGAGTGTGATTATCCTCCCCCGTTCCCCCCTCCTCTTTCTTCCTCCTCTGTCGTCCAGGTGGTGCGCAGTGGTGTGGTGTGTGTGGTGGTGTTGCTGTATTGAAGGAGTTTTTCTCCGTTTGGCTGCTGCTGCTGGGCTTGCTGCGGCGCTGCTGTTGTAGTAGTAGTCCCCTCGAGTGACTGTAAAGAGCGTAAATTGGTGGCGGAATTTGGAAGGTAGAGGAGGAAGGGAGGAAAGAGGGGGATGGGGGCCGCGTTTCGTCCTAGGTCTGCTAAGTCGGACTCGTCAGTAAGGCGTTCCTAGCAGACCCTGCCTCAGACGCGGGGACAAGAATAGGTACTTCGGAGGAAGTATATATACGAACGAGAAGCGCTGCGAGGACTTGCGAGAACAGGATCAGCCGGGCGGTCCTCTAGCGGTGGTTTCTGGAGGTCGCCTGATACTTAAGATGACCTATATACAAGGATTTCTTTCCCTGTTTCAATTGTTGCGATGATTGAAAGTAATCATCCAATTCACTCGATTCTTTCTATTATATAGGGTGTTTATAAATATGTGTTAGTAAGAAAAGGTGGTATACGCATATGTCCGATAATGCTTAGTTTTGCAGTTATAAGCATTTTTATATTCCGTAAAATTCCGGCCCGCAACGTCTACCGTCAGACTGGCGCTGGAGGGGCACACGCTTACCATGCACGCGTATTTAGGTGAAATTCAAAGTCAATTTTCTTGAAAGCCTTTACCGCAATTTCGTCACTCTTAATTTTCGTCTTATTTTTGCCTGTATAATCACCTCCTAGAGTATTCACTACAGGTATATAAGGGAACTCAGAATTTTTCAAAGACGATTTTCTCGAATTTGGCTGAAAAGCGCGTCTTACTGCTTTGGGAAATTAATGTCAGAGTGAAGACCTTCACGTACACTAAGTATCAAAATTATCTGAAATTGCTAAACCTGAAGGTCCCCTTATCGGACATTTTCGTATACCAACTTGTCTTATTATCTTGATGATTAGAACCCATCCTGAAAAATTGTCACACATATTTGTAAACACCCTGTATATACAGTGCTCGCCGAAAGAAAATTTACAACTTTTAAAATGGAATAATTTTTTAGAATTGGTCCAAACGACATTATTTTGTTTTTGAGAAGCTACAAGGATTAGTTTGCTAAGTGACGTGTTTCGTCGCTTTGAAAAAAATGCAATTGGTCGGAATAGCAAAAAAATAGTAAATGTCGTTTTTCAAATTTTTTTTAAAATCGCTGATTTTGGGAATTTCGCGATTTTCGACCTTATTCTGCGATTTTTAAGCGTTTATAGCTCAGAGCAACGTTAACCGATTATCATGAAATTTTAGGCATGTATACAACTTACTTTAATCTACAAACGTTTTTTTTTTTTTTTTGATTTTCATTGTGGGCTGACAAAAAAAGTTTAAAAAATGGTTTTACTATTTTTTTACCTTTACTATTTTTTCGCTATTCCGACCAATTGCATTTTTTTCAAAACGACGAAACACGCCACTTAGCAAACTAATCCTGCTAGCTGCTAAAAGAAAACTCATGTCGATGGGACCAATTATAAAAAAGTAATGCAATTTTAAAAGTTGTAAACTTTCTTTCGTCCCCCACTGTACATTTTAGTTAGAACTGGAGACCCGGGGTAAGAGATGGCTTCAAGTGGGCTACCTTACACATTAATTTTCACGAAAACTAACAATATTAACTGCTTTCACAGACAACACATATATTTTTTAATTATCAATTTTTATGTTAGTAATTATTTCAAACAATTATTTATTGGCATAAACTTAAAAGAACGGTTTATTTCACGAACTGATAAAAAATTAGTGCCTGATCAAGAACTAGTTCCTTCACGGTAATAGATTCACAGAAACTTTATCTACAACCTACGCACTCCACAATCTTATCAAATTTTTACTCTCACACCATAATGCTGTACCAGTGGCTATTAACCTTCCCGAGAAGTTTATTTCGACAAAAAACAGGCGTCCCATACACGCCAGGAAGCTCAACCATTCGCTCTAGTTCCCAATGTGCGTGCAGCGAGACGCGATGCGGGTAACTCAATAAATCAACAGAAATAAACAGCATCCTAGACAGTTCCCTAGGCCGCGGCCAATTTTTCCGTGGATCGGCGTAAATTCGATCCTGTTTACCGGTGGTTCGGTGGTCACGTTACCCATCCCGCTAGCCGCGAGACATTCAATCCCGTACGATTGATTCTCGTTTTCTCGAGTTTCATCGATCGAGCCCGCGCCATCGGGGCTGGATATATTCTATTTGCAACCGTGCTATTCGCGAGATCGCCGCGGAGCACCGTGAACCTGCGTTCGATCTTGTGGATAAACGACGGACAGTTTTTCCACCATCGATCCAGCATGAACATCGAGGGCAAAGTGGCGCTGGTCACGGGCGGGGCGAACGGGATCGGCTTCTGCACCGCTCGAAAACTCATTCGAAACGGGGCGAAGGTAAAAAATCCCTTTGCAGAGGATTTTTGTGAACGGTGGTGCGGGTAGTAGGACCAAGGTGTTGCTTTGATTTTTTAGGCGGCAGCTCTCCTAGACTTGGGCGATTGCGGTGGCGAGAGCGCCGCTGCCGATCTGAACAACGAGTTTGGAAAAGAACGCGCCCTTTTTGTAGCCTGCGACGTCTCCAAGCCTGGGGAGCTGAAAGGTAGTTGCAATTCTTCTGCATTATTCCAAAAAAACAACAGACTGCTGCTTATGAAACCTAAATGGCCTGAAATAGTACGCTTTGAAATAGATGCGAGACATATGGGCGGTGATAGTGCAAAACCGCGTATGAGCGGTTTGTAAATACCGCGGATCTGCAAAAGTAGCAAAATTGAGATTTCGCGCCCATGGTTGCCAAGCGCTGTTTCGCTTTCTTTAAAAGTCACACTATTGATGATAATATTTATTACAAGGAGTGCCAAAACTGTCCCAAAAAAGTTCAGTTAAAGAAATCCCTTAAAATGGCTAAAATATTAAGTTTTTTCTTCCTTCTGTAAAATCGGTAAAATGCAGATCCGCGGTATTTACAAATTGCTCATACGCTGTTTTGCACTATCACCGACGATATGTGTCTGAGATTTCTCTCGAATACGAAACAACCGCGTACTCGTTCAGACGAGATCATGAAACACTAGTTCAGTTCTCAGGCACGCTAAATATTTAATAAAGCATAATGCCCACACTTTTCAATCGTATGCACTTAATAATATTCGAAATGACATATTTAAAGATATTATCAAAGAGAACAACAATTAATTGTCTCGTCGACACCAGCTGATACCGATCTAGGCATCGATACTGATACTTGAAACAGGTCTCGATACAGATATCCACGCGTGTTGCACCTTTTACATAGAAGTTGTTAAAAAAATGTTGCTTTGCATTCTACGAAGCCTACAAGGATTATTTTAACGAATTACGTGAAAAGTGAAGGAATTATGGTGCATATACTACCGTAGGAAGTATGTATGTAAAAAGACTCACGGTTTACCTGTCTTCCATCGTTTTTAATACCTCGATTGTAGCAGGATCTGTGATATTAATATTTGCGGACGAACGTTGCGTCTGTTTGCCAGAGTCGTTCAAGAAAGTTCTCGACACGTACGAGACTGTGGATATTGTGGTAAACATCGCAGGAATCATGGACGACGCGGACTGGGAGATTATGGTTGACGTCAATTACGTAAGTGGTCCAATATACTTACACCCTACCGAAAGCGTTGCATAATACTGCGTCATCAGTAATCTCGCAAACATAGCTTGAGAAAACAATCTTATCTCTCACAGTGCCGATCTTATTTTCTCTCTTTCTCCTCGCGGAGAGTTATCTCCTAAGAAGCCTTTGCGAGCCTGAAATTGTAACTGTTCACCTTGAATTGTATCTAGAAAGGGGTAGTTCACGGTACAATATTGGGGCTGCAGCACATGGGGAAGCACAAGGGTGGAAATGGCGGGACGATCGTCAACATGTCATCGATTGCTGGCCTCGAGGGAATCCCTATAGCGCCGATCTACGGCGGGACACAATACGCGATCGTTGGGTTCACCCAGTCCTTGAAGGTGAGAAAGTGGGTAATGTTCACGAAGCGCTGGGTCCATATTGATAGGGTAAATCCGGGAGACCCGGTCGACCTAATATAAAATGGCTATTAAAACTAATATAGAAATTACTTATTTTATCAGAACAAACTGATTAAAAAAAAAAGCTGGTCGATATTTGCTTTAAGACAATAATTATTGTAAATCGGGTTGAAAACTGAAGTCATGACATCTGACCACCTCTCCCGAGGTGCCGGGAGAAATGGTTTTCGTCGTTGACAGAGATCAATCACATAATTATTCATAGAAAATTGACAAAGGATAAAGCAAAATTATTTATGAGTGAATACAACTACAGATTCATTGATATTTAATTTTTTTACGCTAAACAAGTAAAGAACACATGAAATTAAAAGTGAACTACCTACTAACCTACTACCTACTACCTACTACCAAAAGTGAATAAATAAACAAAATAAACAAAAGTAATAATAAAATAATAAAAAATGAAAAAATAATTAAAAAATCATAACTCGACCATCTTTCCTTTTTGCAGCGAAAAATGTCCATCTCGTTAGCTTTGAGAGGAAGAGTTAATATGGCTAAATACTTTGGCTGCATTGTCCCTCAATATCTCTACTATCTTATTATCCCAAACATTAAACGAAAATAAACTTAGAAGTATACTTTAAATACGATTCTGTACACCGTTATTTGACAAAAGAGGTTAGATATTTTGTATAGCCTATAAATCCAGAAAAACACAGAAGGAAGGGAAATGACGCTATTCATTCAACTATTTGGCTTTTAGAGAAGTAATTGGTCTGCACTTTAATGCATTTTTACGTATAGACTCTGAATATAGCGACTCGACCAACTCCTCCGGCCCGACCGCTTTTCCCGGATTTACCCTACGTGAAAGAGTCAGGCGAGTAGGTAGTTGATAAGAAGAACTATCAACTGTTTGTCGCATAACGTGTTGAGACGATTACTTTTCGATAACAGCCATGATGATAATGAGCGATTAATAGTTAATTATAATTCTATACAATAGATAAGCACTTTGTAGTGTATTCGAGCGAGCGGTGTATCGATGTTTATGCAATAGAGATAAAACACTTTTGAGTGGGAATGCAAAGAGTTCGAAGGTTCCCATACCGGAGGAAGAAATGTTAAATTCTTATCACCTATGGTTTCTTTTTAATGTTTCGTCGCTTAAATTCGATAAATGTCACAGCTAACGAGGTTAGCAATGCCGCGCAAGGGTGATTAAAGTAGGTATTATTCCACACGTAGATAACTGAGCCCCTGATAATATGAATCATGTACTACGTGTCAGTCAAATTCACTTTATTCGGTGATATGTTCTATACAGATTGCATCATGAGGATCAGAAATATCGAGATAACTCTATTTTCACGACTTCGTAACTGATATCATCAGTTCAACTCAAAGTCTGCTTTCCAATAATTTGATGCCTATCTATTACGATTTAATTGCTCTCTCTAAATAGATCTGTTTGATCTGTTTTATAGCATTCGTAGGCGAGGTCAGATTTTGAGATTTGGCCCCTTTAAATAGTCTGACAACCGTCTGCCGCGCTTCCTGCGAAATATCATCAAATATTTTAATTCAAGGATACCCTCTCTCATGAAATTACTCCAAAAGTAGATCATTTTTAGGATTTTATTTAAAAGATAGTAAACGTCATAATGTTAAAAAACTTTTTACGCTGCATTTGTACATCATTGAAGATGATTAATTTTTTTTTTTATATTTTATCTAATATTGCTGTCTGTTGGTGGGTGTAACTGCCCTGGCGATAGAAAAAAATGCGGAATTTATAACGCCTTGTAGAATTATTTGAAATCAACAAACCAGGAAAGTACTTAAAGTTTATAAGATTCTCCAAGGAGTCATCTACGATCATAACTTGTCGACCAATCTTCTTCTTTTTATAAACATTTCCGTGCGTAAAAATGCCCGTTGGTTTTAAGTTCGTGGTTCAAAGGTCTGACAAAACATGAGATTGCAATACTTTTCTATGACTATTGCATATACGATTCCACGAACAATCTTATAAACTTTAAGAATCTTCTTGGTGTGTTGATTTTAAAAAAAAATTATCTTCAATGATTTACAAATACAGCATAAAAAGATTTGTAATACTATGGCTTTACTTTCTATTAAATAAAATCCTAAAAATTACCCATTTTTTTTAGTGATTTGATGGGAGGGTACCGTTAAAAGAGTCGAGAAAATTGTAAAATTAATTCAAAATGATAATTCACATACAAGTTATTGCTGATCTGCTACATGAAAATAAAGTGAATTTTTATTCTTAAAGTTGTTTCAAGCCTCTGGGTTTACAGATCACACTTCAGTTTCGGTGTTAGAGAAAATAGATAGACACTTTATTTTTGAGCGAAAATCTATGCTATTATTGTCGATAAGAAAATAAAAAGTTGCAGGCCCTTTTGGTACCTTTCTCAACTTCTTTCGCCCAAAATTTGCTTATATACAAATCCATCCCTGCTCGTGGAAGTTATTAATTAATATAATGTGGAATTAATTAAAAATTCCACAGCACTATTACGACAAAACTGGCATACGTATGTTAACCATATGCCCTGGTCTCACCACCACTGCAATGGCCGCCAGATTCATGTCCACCAAGGAACACGCTATGGACCTGCTCGACGAAGAAACTGCAGCTATTGCGATGGCCAGCATGCAGAAGCAACCGTAAGTAAAAGAATTTCCAAATCAATCAAACTTGTAATCGTCAACTTAACGACTTCTACTTTTTTCAACACTCGATAGATAAAAATCGAAAATGGTCTAGCTTTGCAATAGTATAATTCAATAGCTTGGAAGTTTAGTCACTCTGGCAGAAACACACTTGCACAATTCTTTAAATATTTGTCGAAGATTTTGTTTCGTGAAAAATTCGAAGTCTCAGATACACTATTCGTTCACTAACGCCTGTACTTTTAAGAACTAAATATAATTACTTTGTTCCTCAAACATTTCTCTAGGAATTGGTAATAAAAGACTCTGGAGATGAAATTGTCTAAACCTCTAAATTATAGTAGCATTGATAATTCGCCATTCGTTGAATTTGCACTTCCCCAAAGTGTCTTATTAAATAAATGTTTGTTAACAGACCAGAACACGTGGCGAGCGCCATCATCGAATTAATAGAAAAGGGGAACAACGGCGCAATTTTCGTTAGCGAGAACAATCAACCCCCATATGCCATCGAAGTCCCTAGTTACGCCAGCATGAAGGTCCCAATTTAAGGATATCATAAACTGACTAGAAATCACTTTTTTATTTTCAATTAAACGGGTTCCCTTATTCAACTCGATATTTACGAACACCTTGCCACTTCTAATATCCACTTTGAGTTGGCAAGAACTTTAACCACCCCTCCGTCATCTCTGGAAAAGAGAAAGTCTATATGATATTGCAGCTAAGGAGAGTAAGTTAAACTTGATTTACAATAGGAGTTTAAGGCTATTTAAGTATAATTTGCCCAATTAATGCTTGGGAAGAATTAGTAGATAATAGGTAATGTATAATTCTTAATAGAAAAAGCGACTAGTGATATTATCAAGGAAGAAGAATAAATCTTTAAACCCAATATGCAGATTCGATTCTGTACTTTCTCCTTGTGTAACAATTTTTATCGAAATGTAGTCTCCGAAATGTTCACTATCTTATCCTTTTAAAAAAGAACTGAGAGAAGTTGCTCATCTACGTATCGTTGTAACAATCACAGCAACACCGTTTACGCAAAGGAACATTCATCAGTTGTAATCTACGTAGAGATACGGCACTCTATTTATTTTGACGAGCTGCGGGTTCCAGCACTCATTCTGCAGGCAGCAACCATCCAGTGCACATCGTTTTGCTGAAATTCGAGAAGTCAACCGACATTCAAACTGTGAGCGAATTTTTTAGAAATTTCATCTTGTCTTTCTAATCTTTGCTAAACGATCGTCACGATGTAACACTATTTAAAAATGATCTAATTGCTCTAACTGAGAACAGGAATATTCCTTTGTATTGTGGAAGCATCTTGCTCACAATTTTGGGCATTTCGAACAATTTGAAATATCTCGGAACGAGTAAAAAGAGAATCGTGGAATATAAAGGGGAGGAGAAATTTAATTTAGAATAACTTAGATCCTTAATTGAAAAGAGGGGAAATTGGGGTGAAATACTTTTTTAATTTAAGTGAATAAGAGAATTCATTCGAGATATCGTTGCTTTATTATTCTGAAAAAATTTGGCTTCAGACCATGGACAACATTAAGAACAAGACCATTTTGATCACCGGGGGAGCCAGTGGGCTTGGCTTCACCTATGCACAGAAAATGCTTAAAAATGGAGCAAAGGTGGGTTTAAGTCGTAATTCAATCGGCTTCTAATTTAAAGGATTCTAGATCTTGTTCTAATATTCTTTGTATGGTATTCAGACTGTCGCTCTCCTCGACTTGAACACCACAGTTGGCCAAACAGCGGTGACCACTTTGGAAAAGGAGTTCGGAAAGGGAAAAGCTCTGTTCTTCCTTTGCGACGTGTCCAACGTCCAATTATTCGCAGGTACCTCGTGATATTTTAATTAAAATTATATGAAATTGTAGTGAGTTAGGCTGTCCTTTCGAAGGTTGATTGAAATATTGTGTATTTTCTTTTCAATTCGCTTTGAAATATATATCAAAATGTAGGAAAGTTTGAGTTATAATTCAAGTTATATATGGAGAGCTCAGAAACCACTCAGTATAAGTCCATTAGCATTAAAAACGAGATTTTTACTGTTTGTTCTCTAAATAATTTTGCTTAGTAATTCCGTGGTCAATATAAGTACTGTTATTTATTGCTTATGTATGAAAATAGTGACTTAATTGATTTGTCAACTGAAAGTTTTAACAATAATGAGGTTTTAGAACTACCTAACTCATTGTCAGGGAAATTTGTATTTACACTGATTGGCTTCTGAGTCCTCCATATATTATTCTGTAGCTACCAATTTCACAAAAGAATTAATTTTTAATTACACTCCGAAGATTAATTACGGAAACACTCTTATTCTCGTGGAACAGAAAACGTACCGTCAAATTTAGTGATTTACTGTTCAAGGATTTGCTTAATTTCCTTGTCTGCTTTTTACAGATACCTTTAAAAAGGCTGCTACCGCTCTCGGTGGCCTGGACATTGTCATCAACAACGCTGGTCTGTTCAATGACGTCAAGTGGGAACAAACTCTCCGTGTGAATGTTGTAAGTAGATTTTTTTGCACGTAAAATACAATACTTGGTGCTCATTTAAATGATTTAAAACACTTCTGCCTAGAGAGAAGTATTTCTTTGAAACATTAAATTTGACAGTTTCGAACATATTCGACAGTGTCGATTTAAATGACACACCCTGTACTGACCTCCAGTCAGGGACCCTTGAACATCGTGTCGCCTAATTTCTTGTCATTGATCAGACTATTTACACAACACGTGTAAAAAAGGTGTCAGTAGACTTCAGCCTCTCAAAAGAAGCAAAATATTTCAAGTCACTCATCCCTGACATACCAGAATGAACAGAAATTCAATCATTCCCAATGAAACTTCTTAGCACACTATTCTATATTATTCTAATTCTATAAACACTGTTCCCAAGATCAGCGATTTATTAACCAAAGTGTCCACTAGGATAAAAAAGTATTAATATAATTAAATATTATTAAGATAGAATTATATTCTAAAGTACCTATTTTTAATGTATTTGATTCACTTTATTAAATTTACTTTACCTTATATGGGGGTCGCAGGTTATTTAAATATTAGGAAAGGGGAGAAAGTTTGTAAAACACTGTAATAGACGAACCAAATCGTTTGTTGCAAGAGCACCGAAATAATAAAAAATGATATATTCCTATTAGAAATGCTAGTTACCATTTTCAAGATCTAATAAGATATAATTGAAATTTCAGGGTGGCGTGATCCAAGGTTCGTTGCTCGCCATTGATCAGATGGGTAAACACAAAGGAGGCAAAGGCGGTGTAATTGTGAACGTAGGATCGATCGTGTCCCTCCAGATCTACCCTTCATGCCCAGTGTATACTGCCAGCAAACACGACGTCCTCGCCTTCAGTCGCGGTTTGAAGGTAAATTTCGCTGAACTCGCCTTTATTAAACATTCCCACTGATTTATACATACGTTGGTACTTCAATTCCGCCCCTCTCCAAACATCTGTACAACGTCGAAATTGCAACCTATCGTTATTTATTAACACACTAATCTTCACCCTTGTCCTTTCAGGAACACTACTCTACGACTGGCGTGCGTGTGCTCGTGATATGCCCCGGCGTCACGAAAACAGCCCTGCTGGTCGATGCTACCAAAACTCTTCTCGACTTCATCGACCCCGAGCACGTTACTAAAATGCTTGAAGCACTGCCCGTGCAAGAGTTAGTAGAGATTAATTTATTAGCGCGCAGTTACCCGTCGAAAACGAACCATCAGTCATCTAATGTTTCCTTCGTCTTATTTCACCAGGCCGGACAACGTAGGTGAGGCAGTGGTGAAGCTGATTCAGAAGGGCCAGAATGGGTCCGTTTGGGTCAGCGAGGGTGAAGAGCCACCGTTCGCCGTCGAGTTCCCACCATTCAAGAAAGTGGAGATTACTTTGTAAAAGGAGAACTTTTCCGTTCGATTGAATGTCTGGAAAGAACGCGTGAAAGAAAGAGAAGAAAGAAAAGTGAAAGAAGTTGCGCTCGAAAAAGGCGATGAACGTTGGGAGAATTTTTTTGTACTTTTTACTTGATTCTTGCTCAACTTTTTTTATTATTCAACGTAGTTATTTATAAATCATAGCGAACAAATTTTTAGATACTGACAACGGACCACTAAATAAAGTTTTTCTTTTGTACTCGGCGATGTGAAAATAAACTGAAGTGATATGCAGAGCAATCGAAACGTATGATATTATTAATCGCTAATTTTTTTTTGTGTTTGACCCTGGTTTTTGGAATTATTTGGGCTACTTTCGGCTGTTAATAATGGAGATGGAGAATATTAAAAGTGTTTCGGGAGAACATGTACAGAAATGAGAAAATGGGACACCGTTGGAGAGATTTGAAGCAGTATTTATTTGTTATTTTATGCAATAGACTTGAATAGACACAGAAGAATTCGTGTTTCCATCAGCAGTTTAAATTAGGGACACAGACTTATTTTAAGTAGATGTTTGTAGCAAATTCTTTGAATAATAGCATTGCTGCGAGTAATTGAAATTTTATTGTTAAGAGCCATACACAAATTGTTATGTCGATTTATTAACTTATTATTAATTCAACAACTCGTATGTCTCGTCCAGACCTATTACACTCCACTATGAACGATAATATTGCCAATTGATTGCTTTTTAAAAGGTTTTAAAATTGAATTTAATTGAATTTATTGAAAGACAAAATCCCAGGAAAGATTTTAAAAATATGATTATTTTACGAACCTTGGAGTAGATGTCTCGTGGTGACGCTCAGGAAATAAAGTTTCAATTTGAAATGGAGAATTTTAAATAAATTTCTCTATTTATTGATTTTTTTATAATCTAGAAATCTAGATCTATTACAGAAGGACTGTTATTAGTTACTAAATCATTTTTAACATCAATATATTGTCCATCGATTTGCGTTTAAAAGTATTTTGAAGAATTGTTAAGGTTGTGCCGCAAAGAACGCTAAGGAGTGAGTGTATAAATGTTTAGTTACAGTGTCTGTGCAAAAGATTTAGATCACCAGAATGCAGAAATAACAATAAATAAAAAGGTGGCTTTGCAACTGCAAACTTTTCGACGTTTCAAACCAGGACTTTAGTTCAAGGGTTTCGCCATTAGATGACGAAAGCATTTCGCGGCCAATGCGCCCGCGGAACTTGAACTTTATAGCAGCGCAGTTTTCAAAGTATAAACGCAATCATTAGCTGTAGAAAGTAATTAAAGGTACATTCACCTTGCAGTAACGTGGAGTCAATCAGCACGGACCTGTATACAAAAGTAAAAGCGAATATTAAGACCGTACAATGTAGCAGAAGGGAATTCTTAACGTGGCGCTTTGAGTCAATTTGAGTCAATTCTCATTAACAATTTATTAATCAACACTCCCAAACAATGATTATCTCACGTACAGGCTATATTACATTGAAACCTTGAGAAGTAATAAAAAGGAAAAAGGAAGTAATTTAAAAATTAAAATATTTCTCAGCGAAGAGAAATAACAAAATGTAAAACCAGATTCCAATTTTCAGAGAGCTATCAATTCTCGAGACACAAATGCCCATTCTCTAAGAATTGGTGAATTCGTTGTCATTAAAAATAAAAAATGAGCAGTGGCGTATTTAACGGGCAGCCGATGAGCAGTTCCTCCAACGGGGCCCGATTTTTAAAAAAATAATTATGATTTTTATCCAAACACTACATCTTCTTTCCCTGCATTACTGCGCTTCGCTCGTTTTTAGTAAACTACCTCTTCATTTTCTCGAGAAAATGAGCCCCTCAGAACGTTTGCCAGCTGGGCCTTTTTCCTTAAATCCGCCAGTGAATTGAAGATGCATTAGAAGTTCTTGTATTTTGGCGCGAGTATCGCAGCCTCTCACGGATTCCGCGGCTCGCAAGGGATCAAGGGGCGAACTCCGTTGCGACGTGAACGAATGATCGCCACAGATAGAAACCGATTCGCGTAACAGCGAATTCGAAACGTCACAGCTCGAGAGGTCGAAGATCGTGATACGAAAGCGAGAGGCTTCCTTCGTTTCAACTCGAGGGAGAGGCTCGGGAACCGAGCTGCCACCACCAGTGACTAGTTGGTTACTTTGTCGTTCGGTCCCTGCCTCTTGTCAACGTGAAAACCGCTGGATACCGCTAACCACATTAGACTTTGACAGATTTCAATCCCGTCGATCCGTTCTTCCCCGCTTTCCTAAATTAGCAAGTAAATCGGCGACTGCAGTTCCAGAAAGGTTTCAAGTCTGGCGCACTTCGAACTGTGCAATCTTCTTTGAATTGTTAAAGGTAAAGAATACACACGGCTCGTTTAAAACTGCCATGATATTTATTTATTTATTTAATATATACGGAACAAAGTCCCATTAATGTGTATAAGAGAAAAGCAAAGAAAAAGTAACAATACTTAAAGTCGGTAATACGGTTTAAGCACCATAAATTCATACGTTAGGTAAAGTAAAAGTTAGGTATTCGAAACACTTGAAAATCGAGGGTGCTAAGTTTCCTGGAGGATCGTCGATGAATTAAGTGTTCATTCGTTTATAGCGTTCTCGCGAGAAGAAAGAAGAATACTTTGTGGGCGAATAAATATGCAGATCAAAGATAAGAGAGCGATCGTAACTGGAGCTGCCAGTGGTTTGGGCCTAACTATCAGCAGAGAACTGCTGCGAAATGGTGTTTCTGTGAGTGTTAATTAGATTCTTGTAATGTTCACGCGCGTGAATTAAACAGACGATTTTATGGGAGATGTTTGGCATACATAAACTTGATGCTTCCTCGATTATGTAACCATATTTTGATTTACTGTCATTCGAACGGTTTCAGGTTGTCGCGATGATCGATATCCGAGAATCCGCCAGCAAGCAGGCGATGGATGCTCTGAACGCCGAGTTCGGTCGCAACCGAGCAGTTTTCTTTCGATGCGACGTCACCAATAATTCCGAATTCGACGGTAATTACTATTAGATCATTATCGACGCAACGTGAGTAATAAGATGAAGAGAACACTTGGCTCATTAAACGCAGTAAGGGAGATGGAAGATGCAATTTGTTTAAAAGATCATTCGCTGGTAAAGGAGATTTCATATATTTTTTAAGTTTATAGCGTTCAATTTGGAGACCTTTATTCTGTGAGCAAGGGCGGATTTGTGTATAAACTAAGTGGGCTGTAGCCTAGGGCAGCAAATCTTGAGCGAAGGAAATTGGGAAAAGTTTAAACACAGCGGCTTGAGACAACTTTAAAAACAATTCACTTCTTTTTCATATAGCAAATTAACAATAACTCGTACAGTGGCTCACAGCTATAATCGTACACTCTTTAAAACCGCATAACATTTATAAAATTGGTGCAAACAACTTGAGTTTTTTTGAGAATCTAGAAGGATTAGTTTGCTAAGTGACGTGTTTCGTCGTTTTGAACAAAAATTTCAATTGGTCGGAATAGCAAAAAAAAAATAGTAAAGGTCGTTTTTTCAACTTTTTTCTCTGAACATGTAATGAAAATTCAAAAGAACCCGTTTGTAGATTTAAGTAAGTTGTATACATGCTGAAAATTTCATCAAAGTCGGTTAACGTTGCTCTGAGCTACAAACGTGTAAAGATCGCAGAATAAGGTCGAAAATCGCAAAATTTCCGAAATCAGTGATTTTCGATACAACTTACTTAAATCTACAAACGGGTTTTTTGAATTTTCATTACAGGTTCAGAGAAAAAAGTTGAAAAAAAGGACCTTTACTATTTTCTTTGCTATTCCGACCAGTTCCAATTTTTTTTCAAAACGACGAAACACGTCACGCAGCAAACTAATCTTTCCAGATTCTCAAAAAAACTCAAGTCGTTTGGACCAATTTTAAAAATGATATGTTGAATTCATTTTGAAAGTATCTCAACCCTTTTAAATTAAAATATCTGTCGATATTTCGCGGAAAGAGCGGCAGACGCTTGTTAGCCTAGGGGCGCCAAATCTCCAAATCGGCTCCTGTCTATGAGTATACAATAGTATAAAAGCGTGAAGAATTTTACAAAGAAGCTTAAGCTTTCAAACTCCTCAGCTAACAAAGTATAATCTGTAGTGTTAATGAAAATTTAAGACACCCCTAAAACAAAGCAACCGCTTTACAGTCGTGCACTTCACGCCTATCTATGAATGGCCCACATTTCCATTAGCGCTCTGTACAAACTTCACAGTTGCGAATTCTTTGGTAAGGACGATTGCATTAATCTTATTATTACCTTGTTTCTTTACTAGAAACGTTCAAGAAAGCTGTAAACACACTGGGTGGTCTAGAGATTCTGGTAAACAATGCTAGTGTGATTAATGAAAGCGACTTCTCGAAAGCCATTGACGTAAACGTGGTAAGGATAATCGTTTCTCTGAACAGTTACATCACTTTTCAGTACAATAAACGAACGATAAACAATTGCAACACACCGAGCACGTGTCATCCACATACAAGATGTCCCATCATTTCATTTTCAACATACTTTGAGCATTCCGTTTAAAATTAAAGGGCTAAACAATAGAAATTTTATTCTGTAATTTGCTCTGTGCTCTATGCCTTTAATTCTCCATCACGGTTCGAAAAGGTGTCCCTTTTTCTACGAGCACGATTTAATAAAGTGAAGCTGGGACATGGAAAACACTTTCCAAAATTAAGTACCATAAACGGGGGTAAGTTTGATGACTATCAGTCATAATAGGGTTACTTTTTACTTCTTTATTTCCCTGTGTGACTCCCTCAATGCAAACTCCAAATATTATTTCTCACTTAATTATAAAAGTAATCATTCATTTGTCTTAAACTACTTAGTGTCAATACACTAAGTTCAACCAATATTCAGGTTTTTAATTTATAATGTATAGAAAAAACACGAAAAAGTGTCGCAAAGTCACCTCCGCTTGCGGTAGGAATTTTTGATTTTCACAAAGTCACCTCATCAGCCACAAAGTCACCCCCGCTTACGGTATTCATCGTAGGTCCTCGTAATTTTGTTAATCGAGGTGAATATTCGCAGACCGCCGTTATACGTGGAACGCTTCTAGGAATGCAGCAAATGCAAAAAGACTCTGGAGGCAAAGGGGGTGTTATCGTGAACGTTTCGTCTGTGGCTGGTCTGCACTCCTTATCGCAGCTTCCAGTATATTCTGCCACGAAGCACGCCGTGGTCAGTTTCAGTCGGTCCTTTTCGGTAAGTGCCAATTTACTGTCGTGGAAGAAACGCTATCAATGCGTAACGTGGCGAGACTTATAATTATTCTCGGCAAACATGTAAACATCCGTTCACATTGATCGAGTAGCCTTCGACGAACCAAACGACAAAGCGGCAATCAACGTTCGTTCATTTTGACTATCGTTCGGTTGATTTTTTTTATTAGCAACCTTATCACTATCAAAGGACAGGGGTGAGGATAATAATTCTGTGCCCTGAACTTCCACAAACCACAGCGTATTTATCGAGCGATCTCCCAGAAGGAGAGCCACAACAGTTATATCAGCCGCCAACGTGAGTTTCTTTATGGATTTATTTAATATCATTTCTTTGCTATTTCCAATAATAACTGATAACCCGGCATCCTTCGCTGTTTTGTGTCAGGGGAACGATTTGTGCTACTTCCCGCCCCTTTTTCTACCGATTGATTTCTATTTTTTCGAGATACAGAGAAATGGAATGGGTATTGATGTTTCTTGTATGACTTTGTGTTGCCAGAGTGGACAGCATAGCGCATGGACTGGTTTATGTGATCAGATGCGCGCAAAATGGAAGCATTTGGATCAGTGAAGATGGAAGACCTGTCTATGAAATTCAATTGTCCGATAGCCTGCCACAAAAGCCTGACGATCCCGCGCTGTAAGGAGATTAGGGTGCAGTGAAAAGGAATTCGATCGCGAGGTTTTGTACGAGCTATTCGGGCCACCTGACGCGCACGAGTGTAAGCCGGTTGCTAGCCGTAGGCGTCTTGGGCTCGACTTTGAAGAAATACAAAACATTGTATGATTGAAAATAATATGAAATGTGTAATCGATGCTGAAACACTATTCCACGTTTTAGGAAACTGTAAAATACACCGTGTATATTAAAATGTATATCTAAGTCTTCGAATTGAAAATAAGAATAATTTTTTTGTGAATTGTACGCATCTATTTCTCACATCCTTTGTTACAGTTTTGTATTACATATATTTTTAGAATTTGTGTTACTTATTGATCATAATGTTTTATACTATTGAAACACTTTATATTTTTTACACAGTTCACACACTTGACACTACTTGTATTATTTACCTCAGTTTTCTCAAGGTACTCACATTATTTATACCACCTAATTGCAATATTTGCATTCCATACCTACAGTACTCCTACATAATACCTATACTATTCTTACACTTTTTCTATAGTAGTATTCCTATATTATTCTCACCAGACCCGGCTCGAGCCTTTTTTACGCCCTAGGCGAACTTGCCAAATTGCGCCCTTTATTTATAACACACTATAACACACTAGCTGTACCCGGCCACGCGTTGCTGTGGCTCAGTCTGGTTAAATGGAAAATAAGGAAAAGAAAAAGCGCACGTTTCTAATGTTTAATTTCACAATGTGTGACATCTATATAATAGTAGGTATATAAAAACACGCGCGTATTCGAATGCAACGTTGTGTCAAAATTTCAAAGCAATCGGCGAAGAACTTTCGGAGATTTAAGATTTTGAACAAACGAACATTTACATTTTTATTTATATTGATTTATTTGATGTTTTTGATGATCTTACTTTGAATTTTTATTCGTAGCTGAAAACATTTATAGTACAACGTGTGATATTTCATTTAAAACTGTATTTTAAAAAATGTCATCGATAAAAAGTCCATCTTGCGTCGTAATTTTGATTATAGGGACGAGCCGAGCCTGATACTCATACCATTCCAACATTGTCCACACATTATTCCTCAAGCATTCCTATAGCATTTTTACATCACATCTTCTTTCACCATTGCTACAGAACTTCTTGCACTATTTACTTACAATTCCGATATAAATGCTGCGTTAGTTCCACATCACTACTACATCATCCTGGCACAAGAGGGGCAAGTTTTCGGTTCGAATTTCACAAAGGCAAAGTTCGAAAGGCACATTTCGGCATGCAACTTTGCAGCATTTTCTAAGAAGGCCAAATTTTGGTTTCTTGTTTCTCTTGCAGGTGCAGCGCGAAATTCTGCCTCTCTTCCAGGTGCAAGAATAGTGCAATAAAATTCAGAACAATCTGTTTCTGAGTGGTTGCACCTGCAAGAGAAACAGAATTTCGCGCTGCACCTGCAAAAACGAAAATGTCCTCGCATCGTACGACCCACAAATTGGGGGTTATAACTGGCCCACATGCTAAAGTAAACTTGATTTTTCCCACAAAACATACTATTCCTATAAAATGCAAAATTCCGGGCCCGCAACTACTCTTTCAGGTGCAGCGCGAAATTCTGCTTCTCTAGGAGATGCACCACTTAAGAAACAGGGTGTTAGGAATTCGATTGAGCGGTTCTTAGACCTTCAAAACAGGCAGAATTTCGCGCTGCACCTGCAAGAGAAGTTGCGGGGCCGAAATTTTGCTTCTTCTGGGAAAAGGCAAGATAATTTTGGCTTGTGGTCCATTTAGAATTTCCAATTTTGAGGAACATCACAATTTGTGGGTCGTGTGATATGAGGACATGTTCTCCTCTTTTGCAGGCGCAGAAACTTGCAAATTTGTTGCCTTTTCGTGGGGCGCTAAATTTCGTTTTGCACCTTTGCTACACTTTTGGAGACGTCTTGTGTGTTGTGGGTTGCGTAATGTGTGGACAGTGTTGTGAACGTGTGGGAATGGTGTAGACGTAATCTGGGAATAGTGTAAATATAGTGTAGGGATAGTGTGAGCGTAATATGAGAATGGTGTGCGAGTAGAATGGTAATTGCGTGGAAGTATCGTGGAAATGGTGTTGAACTAATGTAATACAATAATACTACATAATCCAGATGTACTGTATGAGTAGAATGATACCAGATTAGGAGTAGTTTGGAAAATGTGTAGATGTGGAGTCGAAGTAATGTAGAAGTGTTATGGGAGTAGTATAGAAATAGTGCTGGTGATACGTAGGTGTAATCTGGAAAATGTATAGAAAATCTGTTGAAAATATGTGAAATGTGAAATGTGGAAAGTGCGATGAATGTACCTACATACGTGAAATCTGAAGATACATCAGATCCAGGTGGAAGATACATGACAAATGTAAAGTATTTTAATGATTTCAGACATTTCCTCAGCCTCACAATGATGTAGAAAATCGCAAGGTTGATTTTGCCCGTTTTTGTGTATTGTAACGAAGTTCTAGAAGTGGTACAGAAGTCCTGCGAATGTTGCATGAGAATTGTTTAGAAGATATGTGCGAGCAATGTAGTAACACTGTATAAATAATGTAGCAGTTGCAGAAATGATTTAGAAGTGCCGTGCGAGTAATACAGAAAATGTATAGAAAATTAATGAAAAACAAAGTGTGTGAAATGTAAATCGATTAATGATACGTATTACTCGCCCCTGCAACGATATTGTAAATAAATTTTATGTTTCTCAGCTTGCTGCAATATTGCAAATCCTACTTAGTAACCACACAGTCGTTCGCAATATTACAATTTCATTTTACACGTTTTTTATACTGCACCAAGCTTGCAAACACCTTACCACGTGTTACGAATGTATAATAAAGTAACAAATCAATATTCCTATCCCAATATAGCATATTACCATGGGGTTTCCCCGTAAAATAAATAATAAATAATAAATAATATTTACGTAATTATACAATGTCAACAACAAGCGCTACACTGTAGATAAATCTCTATCCGTTTCTCTCCCGATTGAAGCTACGAAGATTACGTTCAAATGTTAAATTTTTTGGCCAGACCCCCTTCTGATATTTCAGGAACCCCGCGAAGCAAAGTCCTGATAGAAGCCTAAATTTATTTCCGACCCCGTGGCGTCACATCATCAAGGGCCACTGAAGACTCGATTACCCGAAGGAACTTGCTTGAACTTTGATACCTATCTCTTATCAACCGATTGAGAGAGAAAAAAAATGTCGTTAAAGTTGAAAGGTTGTTCGTCGCAATATTTTTTCGTCGTTTCTAACGTGTAAGTGCGCTCTCATCGCGCCGCACGTGGTGGTAGGAGACCATGCTGATACTTCTGTCGCGAATCGATGTGCTCGGTGCACAAAACTTCATAATCAGGTCGGGCGAACGATAACCCGCTAACATCCCGTTCAACATCTACGAAGAAACGGAATTGAGAGATGACAGCCGAGGGAAAAAATATTTCATTGCGCAGAAGTGCGCGTGACGCACAAGCGATACCTACATAGTTCCGGATTACTTATCGAGCCTGTTTATTTTCTTTAATTTAATATTAAATGTTGCATACCCATCGTTGCTGAATATGTTTCACTGAATTATAAAGGATCAAGAATGATCTTAAAACAGAAAGCGGCAGTGACGCACTTAGGGTTTAATCTTGGTGGGAGCCCAAATATTTTTAATGTAAATTCAATAAAATTCATTAGGTGATTTTAAAAATGTATTTAAAGAATAAAATCCAGTTTTCTTTTCTTTTTACAAACCTCCTGAATTACTTCAATCCTGATTACATTAATCTGCTTGGCCCCCTTTCTTTGGGGGTTGTCAGGGCCTCCCCCCCCCCCCAGAGGTGCAATACTTTCACAGTGTTTTTATTCGCAGAAAGTGCCGCTTCAAATTTTCAAAAAATTAAAATTGACTTTATTTCAGTGCCACATCAGTTCAATGTTTTCAACATCACCGAGCCCTGCTCACTTGCGAAATCCTTATCAAGTACGTTGACTTGTAGAGAGGAATCAAGATCCATTTCACAGAGGGGGGACAAATTATTTCGCATACGAGGCATCGAGAGCCAAAACCGATTAACCCACATTGTAAAAAAATTAATTTCTTCTATTTCATACGATTAGTAGAGCCTGCTAGCATACATTAGGTATCGCTACTAAGTCAATTTCGCAAAAACTGTGGGTTTGTCCGTTTTTCTTCTCAGTGCCTCATATCGTCGTCTCGGCACTTCAGTCACGGTGAATACGATGACAAATCATGCACGATATCACGCGTTCCGTACGCGTGCAACTTATCGCCGACGGATCGAGGGTGCATCGCGCGCTCGCGCGCCTCGCGCCTCTACTCTGCAACAATGTGACAGAGGAGCGAGGACGAAAGAAGAGATACTGGTGCACACGCGTCGTTTCCAGTTTCTCGGTCGGAGTAAAGTTCACCGCGAGCCGATTCTCACCGGATTTTAATAGCGCGCTATTAAAACGCCCGGCCTCTCTGTAATTTATCTGTCCACGTCTCGCCGGGCGCTAAGTGCACTTACTCCCCTCCCGCTGATAAGGAGCCGCGGAGCACGAGCTGCGCGTACGTCGACTCATTATCGTCCTTGTGTGCCACACGACTCTCTGTAAATTATGTTTTCCAAGACTATTCGGTCGCGACCGCTCGAGATTCCGTCGAACAAACAATACATTAAATAGGAGCGATAACTTGCCACAAAAAGGCCGCCGATTCCAACCCGTGGAACGCTGCCGGCTCGCCGGGCAGCTTGTAGCAAGTGGAAGTGGCATTTTCCTTTCGATTTTCCAGTAGACGAGGGAACAAAAGAGTACCTACGACATTGATAGGAGAAGCTGGCAAGTAGATCTCGTTATCTGCGCGTGGCGAAAAAGAAACACGACTGACGCATTACGATTTCCCTTGGCGCTCCTTCACCGGGAGGACCTTCCGCGTCAGAGTTCATCGAAGATGAGTCAAGGAAAGTGGGCAGGCGCCTTGATCCCTTCTTCTATTCCCCGCGTTAACGCGTGGGAATCACAGAACTGGCGATTGGAGATGGGAAGATCGATGCATTTTGCTGGATTTTTATCGCACGGTCGTTGCACCGCTAGCGCACTTCCAGGAAGGATGTCACGCAACTGCGTTAGATAATCGAGCGGTGATATCGCGCCACTTTTCCAGCTACTGTAAACAATATTGTATCTGCTCTGAGCCAAACGGAAACACAGGCAGGTAACTCATCCGCGCATTAATAATTAATCGCCAAGTATTGGACTCCGTAATACTATGGGGATTCCCGTTAATAATAATAACAACTGAAGCAAAATTCCCCGCACCCCCGGGACCCTGCAAGAGTGCTGATAATTATGGATACGGCGATGACGTCCCTCCATTTAATTACGTTTATCGCGCGCAATGTGCACTACATCCGCGACGCCGAGAACACGATACGTTGGACTTCTTTCCGAGGGGTATCGCGCGTAGGAATCTACTGGCCAGATTCCAGCCCCGACCGGATTATTTAGTTTTGACGGGAGGGCTTAATCAGAGGCGCTATCGACCGAGATCCGTGTACCCCGAAACAACGTTCGGGAGGAGGGAAATTACTGGCTCTGACGTCCACCTTCCACGAGGCAGCCTCACCGATAAAAATCCAATACCCGCCGCTGTCGTCTTCCCAAGAATCATCGCGATACGATAGCTCGCGTCACGTATAAATACCATCCGCGAAGTCCGCTCGAGCTTCAGTACCTCGAGGCAAGCTCACCCTGTCGCGGCTACCAGTCTTCCACTATAATCTCTCGCGAGTTTCTGGCTCCTTGCGAGTTCCTTGACAACGATATGGGTACGTTCGATCGTGCTCGGGACAGTGCGACGAAGGAGAATGAAATAGGAACGTCGAGCTCTTTAAACTTCCCTTTTCTTCTTCTTTCGCTCTTCGAAAAATAGAGGAAAGCGACGGAAAGTGCTCCTGAAACGATCGAAGGAACGAGGGCTTCCGTGTAAAGATCTATAACAATCGTGGAGACTGTTGCTAGTATCCGAGTTCCTCGAGTTCCGACAGCACGAAATCTGTTTTTCACGACTAAAAGCCAGGATTAAACGTCCCCTAAATGTTACAGAGAACGGCAACGGTAACAATCACAGGCGCAGAGGTTCGTCCGCGTCGGAGAAGGCGAAGGAGATCGAAGCGATAAATGGCATCGTCGCGGGGAAGAATGTCCTGATCACTGGCGGTGCCGCGGGATTGGGATGCGCGTTTCTTAATCACTTCATAAAGTACGGCGCAAACGTAAGTGTTGCTTGTTACGAAGGTACAGAAAGGACTTTCGGAAAGCCGTCGAATTTGTCGCTTGGATTTCAGATAATAACTATATTGGACATCGACGCAGAGGCTGGAAAAAGGGTGGAGATGAGCGTGGACAAGAGCTGCGGGGAGAAGAAGGTACATTTTATTCACGTCGACGTGTCCAATTACGAGCGAATGAATGGTAAGCATACCGAAAGTAATTACTATCAACAGAGAATGATAAACAGCTTCGCTAACCGCGAGATAACGATACTACTTGCCGGGATTCTAAAGCGTCAGTGGAGCCTCAATCGCGGAATTGATAAAGATACTGTCAAGGCGTCTAGATCTAATGAAAACATAAATATTTTGATTACTTAAAAACCAATTGAATCGCTCCTTAGCGCCGTGGAGCACGAAGGCTCAACGTGAACCACTTTTTCGATCCGTTCCCTTTAATTTTTAACATTGATCTTTGCGAATTTCAGAGGCCTTTCAGGAAGCTTTGAGACTGATGAACGATATCAACATCGTTGTGAATAACGCTGGCATCTTGGACGAGCGAAGATGGGAGAGAGAAATAGCAGTGAATATTGTGAGTAATGGGAAAGCGTCTTCCATGTCACGCTCGATATTTTTTTTTTTTATTTGCAGGAAGTTGCATTTGTGGGTACTGTTTCAGGGAGGGATGATATCCACCGCGATGCTGGCTATTAAGTACATGGACAGGGAGCAGTTGGGTCACGGTGGAACTTTGGTGAACATGAGCCAGCACATAGACATCAGAACCACGGCCCAGCTTCCGGTTTACACGGCCACCAAGCACGCCATCATCGGTCTCTCGCAATCCCTCGCGGTAAGATTATTTTATTAGGTACTAGCGAAATACTCCCGCGCTTCGCATCGGGCCTAAGAGATATTAAGGACTCTATGAAAACACATTTCATCTCTTTTCGCCACCCCCTTCGGGGTTGATTAGGGCAAAATTCGGAAATTGGTTTTTAGACATTTATGTGTGTAACCTTTCGAAGTAAAAAACAAGTTGGTATCTAATCGGGCCTAAGAGACTTTGAGGAATCCGTGAAAATACATTTCACCCCCCCTCGGGGTTGGTTAGAGAAAAATCCTGAAATTGGTTTTGAGGTATTTGTGTGGGTAATCTTTGTGAGTAAGACCCAAGTTGATATCTAATCGCGCCTAAGAAATATTAGGAAGTCCGAGAAAATACATTTTACCCCTTTTCAATCCCTTGGGGATGGAATTTCCAAAAATCCTTCTTTAGTGGGTACCTACGTCATGAAAAGAATTTATCTTCCAAATTTCACGTTCCTGGGTTAAACGGTTTGAGCTGGGCATTAATGAGTCAGTCAGGACTTCTTTTCTGTATATAGATTATTATAAAATAGTCCAGCAAATAAGACATTATATTGCAATACTCGGGGCCGCATTTACATTTTTGAAGGCCCTATGCGCAGCATTACGAGGCCTCACAAATTTTTCAGCTGCCTCCAATTATTTTATTACGAATTTAATATTTAAAAAGAAGTATTTTATTTCGCATCTATAACTAGGCTGCTTTTTATATTCTTATTTGTGAGGAGTTCGGTTTTAAATTAGCCCTGGCAATAATAGCGCACCCTTCTAAATAAATCAAAACACCCTAATTGCCTCCAGCAGTGTATATACACTCTGCGAAATAACTGCTGTTCGTTAATCAGTACTCAGAAACTAGTTGAATGTACGAAATGAAAGCAAGCATAAATCTGCGTCAGGACTCTTATCAGTACGAGAAGACCGGTGTCCGGGTGATAACGCTGTGCCCCGGCTTGACAGAGACCGCGCTCACAGTGGACAGCCCGAACAAGCTGCTCTCCAGAGTGATGAAGGCGGACTTCGTGAAGAATCTCGACCAATTATCTATACAAACGTGAGCGTCTTCCCCTTCGCGCTAGACACCTTGGCCAGCAGTCAGCAATCTTTATCTCGACCATTGTTCCTCGTTGCAGGCCGTACGTAGTGGCTCAAGGGCTGATGTCGATCCTGAGGGTCGGCGAATCCGGTAGCATCTGGGTGGTCGAGAACGGCCGTAACCCGTACGAAGTTTACGTGCCGGATCCTCGAACTTTGCGCCGCACTTACAAGAATAACTTCAACCTGATCGAGACTAAAGTGGTGACGAGGGGTCGACCGATAAGAGAGGTCTGCGACAACACGCGGACAGGTCTGATGAGTTGCGCTTGATGGGAACGACCGCGACGAGACGTCTTGGTCATGATCTATCGGGAACGCCTGAACGTCGAGGTCGTTGTGTGGTCGCGTTTCCCCCGCGGGATCGCGGGGAATCGAACGTCGCCGAAGGGCGAGGGATGTGATCGGGCATCGACGCGCTCAGCGTCTGACCTCTTCGCGGGTGGAACCACTTGCACAGTGCAACGGGACGATAAGTTTGTCGCGTACATACTGTAGAACTTTTACTATCTGAATCCCCCTTATTTGAGTTCTTTGTTGTTCGAAGAAAGCATCGTCTTGTGGAGTATCCGTTCTATTGAACTTTTCTTGTGGGATAGTCTTCTACTGAAACAATCGGAACGTCGTAAATTGAAGTTGTAGGGAGGCAGCGCGATTAGCAATAATGTACAATAAGCAGCTACGATGATACATATCAAAAAGAACTTTCGGGATACTGTGTTTGCTTGTATTATTGTCTCATTTTTCCGAAAGTTCCCTTATCAAAGTCATATCTCCAGACGATAGTTCGTTGATAGTTAATTATATTAGTAGAATTCGTTGTATATCAATTATGATCGTGCTAACATCGTGTACAGTGTATAATGGACTTTGTCCGAACAAAAAATAAGAATACTTTAGTCGCAGGAGGAAATAATAGGATTTTCCATCGGCTTCATAGTAGAGATATGTTAAATTAAGAATAGAAAAAAGAACTGATTGAAAGGTGGCGAGAATGGTGTACAGCGACTGCTCCTAAACTTTAGGAATGAAGAACTAAGATAACAGCAAGAAAAACATATTTGAGATCTATCGGTCTTAAAAATAAAATGTTTGAATGCAGATCGTATCGGAGAACTTATCACGGTTTTATGAAATTAAAATAAATGCCGCTGCGCAACGTGCAGCAATTCCATGATTTCAGCCGCGCATTGGACCTGACCCACGCACTAGTCAGAGTACTGTGGATGTATTAATTCACCAAAATTAAGATTCAATATACAATCAAGCGAGCAATCAATCATCAAATATTTATATCGTATTTTCTTCATAAATCCACGCCACACCATTTCATATTCTAAGATTAAGCTGAGAATAACGATATACTTTTGTATATGATCGTGTCTCTTTTATTTTAAACTTCCGTTTAGTACTGTCAATTTACAAGTGTTTCTGTCGAACAATGTTCAATACGAAAAAGCAATGATATATAATTGACAAATACCTTCCGAACAAATCTCTCTCTTTCTCTCTCCCCTCTCTGTTTCAGAGTAATTTGGCGGGCTTAAAGAGTACAATAAACGTTGCTTTTATCATTCCAGTATTATTTCAGCATTGGTAATCACAATATCTGCTGTACAAAACAAAAATTCATTATCGGAAAACCGCATTAGCAGCGTGCATTCTTTACACGCGCGATGCATAAAACTTAAAAGTTATATTCTCTTCTGATTTTTCCCCCATATTCCTTCTCCTATTATTATTATTTATTTTTTTTCACTTATCATTTACTCATTATATGCATTTATTTGTTTTTTTACTTTTTACTTTACCTTGCAACTTTACTGATAGTTTATGGAGGTTTTCTCTTCGACTTACACGTAACTAAATCTCATGTTATGTTATTGTAATATATTCTGTATACGCTTGGGACTCCGTACGAGCCATAAGAAAATAACAGTCGCAAATAATATACCTATTCTGCCTTTCTTCTTTTCTTTTTTTTTTTCTTTTGCGTCTTATATTCTTAAGGACATTATCATGCTTTTTAGAGTCTTGCTCTCGTAACGCTACCTGCGATCCGCGCACAGCAGCGTCCTCGTACATCAAACGATCCCTTCGAAACTCGAAGCTATTAAACGCAGTCGAACTACAGCAAGGCATTCGCTCTCTCATTTTCTCTTACCACTAGCATACCACGTTCAATATTTTCAAAAACTAATAAGTCAATAAATCGATGTACGATTCGGCTTCAAGCGCGCGCGCGCGCCCCCCTATCACTATGGAACCATACAAAATCAATTTCATCTCCCTTTTTTTTGTGTTTTCTTTTTGTTTCCGTGTTTCTTTATAAGGAACAATTCAACGTTCCCGTTCGAAAAATCAAAACCCCCTGGTAAATAGACGAGTAAAATAATTGTTTCACCATAAATCGCATACATATCGGTCATTATCTTAAATAAATAAAGTTTTGACTGTTCGAAATAACCATAATATATTGTCCTACTCTATCTGCGATTGTACGCGTGTTCCACTTTGTTTTGTTTTTTTTTCCCCTCTATCTCTCTCGTTCCTTCTTCCTACCGATTAGTGTTCCGTTTACTCGCGAAAAAGCGGCGATCAACGTTTTATGTGCCTCAACTGAATCACAACACATGCAACACAGACAACCAGTTACTAGTCATTACCCCGCCGTCTTCCTTGAAAATCGTTACGTGCTTGCACTCCTCTATTTTTCTCCCCCTAGATAATCGCGCTCACAGTTGCATTACAAAAAATTTCCCTTGAGATTCTTATTGTTCTCTTAATTGTAGTTGCATGCTTGTCGAGTTAATCAGCGTTCACACGAGCAGACTTCATAGTTCTCGACGGCCCCTCCCTCTCGTGTGTATGTTCTTGCGAACATTCTAACCGTCCGGCGTGTATTGTACTTTTTTTTTATTTTTATACGTTCATAAGCATCCGACGTTACCTTAACTCGTAGGACATGATGGCTCTGAATATCGAGTTCCGAAAAGTAACTACTTATAACAATAAGATCCGCGTTTATTTGTCGAGATATTCTAAACGCAGGACTTTTGCAAAGCATCGATTAAATTCTCCCTACGGTGTACCTGCGTGGTTGAATACAAAAGACCCTCGATAAAGTTCTATCAAAGAACTTTCCCCTTACCGTTACTTTTTCTTCACCCTCACATTCTTAAATCATTGAATCCATCATCAACTCGAATTCAAATCAGTCCATAAGGGCAGAGCACATATCGTAAAAATCTTAATCTAAAGTGAATACTTATACATATAGTGGCGCGTTGTTCATTCAAAAGGACACGACGCGGCTATTCTGCTGCGACTGAGCAGCGGATTGTTCGTTGGTCGTACGCTGGGTTTGACTTCCAGGGTTGTTCTGTTGTTGCTGGTTAGCGGGCTTGCGGTTCCCGCCTCTGGAACCACCTCTGTAACCGCCTCGGAAACCAGAACCGCCGTTACCACCACCGCCTCGGTACATGCCTCCCATCCCGCGATTGTAATAACCGCGTCCGCGGAAACCGCCGCGCCTCGTTGACGCCACACCAAATGTTTCGGAGTTCAATTTGCGCTCTGTCCTCCAGTCCGTGCGCTGGAACCGGCTGTAGGATTTTGCGAATATAATTTCTCCGCACGTATATTAAATACTAAGTTATCTAAACTACAGATTCATTCGCTTACCCTTTACTCCTCTCGACAGCCTCGCAGCTAATATTGTCGAAGAAAGATTTCGACTTATCGTAATGAACTATCTCCGGCTCCTCTTCGGGCTCACCTTCGCCTGCCCCAGTCTCATTACCACTGTCATCCTTCTTTTCGTTATCAGCACCAGAATCGATCTTCGTTTTCGCCAACTGAGATCTAGAATAATATGGAACGAAAGTTTGTTTGGTATATTTCTCAATTCCCGTCAGCTTGGCGCATGAAACTTAAGAGATAAATGGATTTGTCGACGCGTCGCGTAAGCAACACATAAATCGAGTGATTATGTGTCACTTTAAAAAACGCTTGACGTTAATTTTGCATGGCTTCCACATTGGTCATTTCAAACAGTACTTGAAATGAATCCGGCACGACCATGCTGAATGAAAGATTCGCGAAAGAGTAGCAAGTTAGTACCTCAATTCTTCGAACTGGGTGTTAGCTTGCTCGAAGTCATAATCATTATCGAATTTCAATGTATTCTTCGGCTTGGCGCCAGCATTGCCGGGTTGGTTTCTAAAACCACCGCGGCCTCTCCCTCTGCCCCGCATGTTTCCACGATTCATCCATCCGCCGCGGTTCCCTCTGCCACTTTGCTGATGGGTACCCTGACCCTGCATCTGACCATCCTGCTTCATTGGATCACGCTTCCCTTCGTTATATTGAGAGACAGTGCCACCTGTCTTGTTGCCAGTATGACTGAAAGTAAAAGCGTAAAACTGCACGTACAAACTCCGCCACCGACGTAATGCTAATATTAGCGGTAACGAATTTTTAGAGAAGACACAAATGTTATCGATCCGTTACCTATCGTGATCGCGTCTAGCAGGCTGAATGGTTCTCATGTTCGTCTTGTCGCCGAGCTTGCCAATGTTACCGCTCGGCTGTTGTTGTTGCTGCTGCTGATGGCCTACCTGAATACCCTGATCCATTGTGGGACTTTTTCGTGTCAATAAGGACGAGGTTGGAGTTGTTGATCGGGAACCACCACTAATAAGTTCTAACACACCTATGACGACAAAGCAAATGGTCACACACATCGCGTATCTCGGTACGTTCAGCAACGATTTCAAGGCCGTACATTTCAGTATATATTCAGTATCGTAGGTTTAATTCGAGCTCTAAGCATAGTATGATTACAAAATACTACATTGCATAAAAATTAATTTCAGGGAGAGATTTCTACGTAAAACTTCAACTGTTCTTGCTATTATTGTACTTGCTAGTACATAATGCTTCGGATGCTATTTAAATGAGATTCAAATGCACGTTTAGAGTGAAATTAGGTGTTATAAATGTAACAAAGAAATTTTCATGCACAAACTTTTGGTGAAAGAGGTAAACTACTGAAAACCATGAGCAACTTACGCTATATGTATAAATTATACACGACGCAAGGCGATCACTCGAAATGATGAAGCTGTGTGATTACTTTAAATCATATTAATTTAAAATATAATAATAAACACACGTTTTAATACGAAAACTTTCATTGCGACATATTAAATAATAGAAATAAAATTATTCATAACTACTTAAGCGGACACATTTTCGAGTCAATAGAACACAAAAGTTATGAACAATACGTTGTGCGAAGCAAATGTAAGAAACAATCACGTTAAAGCAACATATGTATTTAATTATTAAATTATTCGTATAATCATATATTATAGCAGGTGCTACATAGATTTCTAAACGTTCACACATATATGAATAATCACAAACTTAGATATGCTCAGAGCATTCAAAGTTCGCTTTATGAGTTTGCAGAGTCAAGTCAAAGCACAAAGCTAAGTTATGATAGAAATGCAGTTCGCAAAATAAAAAAAGATCAGAAGAGATAAAATCGAAACAAGCATTTTAGACGATTTATTCGCCTATGATATGTAATTTGCAGTTAATAAGAGAGAGTTATTGAGTTTATGAGTGTAGTTAGCAGGCATTACCAAAGAAGAAGCAGCAAGCATGCCATTGGCGAAGGATAGTTCATAGCAAAAACAGTTTACCATCTTCCGGAGATTGGTCTTTTGGTAATGGGTCGACATTGGCCGTCGGTAGTGAGTTTGGGATAGAGATGGCATTGGGTTCAGCGGAGCCCAAGCTCAACTCACTTGGCTGTTTATTCATTGGTCCACGTGGATCTCTAGGAGCAGTCGCCATTCCCATTACCGGTCCCATGGTACCCATTGTCATTCCATAGGGTGTCCCATATTGCCCACCCATCGGACCCATCTGGCCCATCATCGGATGAGGATAACTGGGTTGCGGCTGGTACGACTGCTGGCTCATCGACGGTTGCACTGTCATCTATAAATAATCGCAATTATTTAGCAATCATAATTACAGCCGCCGTCAAATCATATCTTTGTACAACATTTTAACATTTCCTGATAGTTATTAATTCAAAGTATTCAAAGTCATTACCTGCACGATGGCCGGATCGTTCGGAATAGAGCTAACATTGTTGACAACTCGAATATCTTTAATATCCGAGCCGCGGAACAAAATGTACTCGTACACTTGATTCTGCGGTGCCACCGGAAGTTGCGTTTCTCGGTCCTCCGTTCCGAAGGAACGCACTGCATTCCAAGAGAAATGGAATAATACATTGTATATTTTAATAAGATATTTGTTTAATATGCCTCGATGTTAATTATCTATGAAAATAATTTACAAAATGTATATTCTCGATGTCTCTGTGCCTTGCGCACGTATGAAATGTAAAATTGGATTGTAAAATAAAAATATATAAGTTAAATTATAAATTAAAGTTTGTGTATTACAAGCGAGGTCGATATACACTGCTATAAAATTCAAATTTAACGATTCATTATAACAGTTTTGTAATGGTAGCTGAAAAAAGAAAGGACAGGAGACATAAACAGGGCAAGCACGGAACACAAACATTCCACACAATGGTGGATGTAAGTAATGGCTTTGAAACCACCTAATTCTGTGCAAACGATATTGCTCATATTATCATTGGAAATATACCGATTTTGATCGATTTTACTTCTGAATATCCAAAATTTAATCTGCTCTATCTGTTCTTGCAGATTACGGAGAGGAACATGAAGCGGATACGTTACAACAAAGATATTTTAGAAGATAGTATTTATTGCGTGTTACGAGAAAATTCAATTGTTTAATTTAATTAAAAGTTTTGTAACACGAAAACATACGATTGCTCGGTTAAATAGTATTTACGTGACATACATCCAACTTCCACAGATTGTTCCTTTGCATCCAAGCACAGATTGTTATAATTCCAAGAGCGTTAAACATAATTCTGGCGGGTTTATGTAAATTGGGAATATGTTAAATACAGCAAGAGTTCGCGGAACGTTTATTTGAATTAGAAATATTCTGCAAAACAGCCGTTATATGTGACGGGTGACCCCGGTTGTTGTGTATCGAAGCTTTACCGGACGAATCAAATACCGAACGTTCGGAAAGTATTTTCGAGCTGGATAAAGACAAAGGGATTCTCGAATTATTAGAAACGAGCTGCGAGTGATGCGTGGAAAGCGAGAAGCGAAAGGCAATCGGGGATTAATAGTGACGGGTGCTAGATCGAAATAACCGGGAAATGGAGCAGCGGCAAAACTGATTTCGGTATCCATCTTGATTCGGGACTCACCATTCGCTAGAGCAATCGTGCATTCTTGAGGATCAACGGTAAATAGCCGGCCTTCGTAACGAATATCCGCCTTCGATATTAAACTAATCTTCGAGCCCAGTTCTGGCATTCCTCCGCTCATCTTGAATCCTTTTCTTCAGCACGGTGATCGATGTGATATTACAGGATTCACGATACCATCTGACGAAACCACCAGCTGACACCAATGGTCGACAGCAAACTGCCAAGTCTACCAACCGAAATTGCGCATGCGCCACGCCCCCACGAATCCAGAGATGCTTTATAAATTTCGAACGTAAGCAAGTTAAAGATAAATAAAATACTCGCTGCATTAAACAATTAATCGTCGCGAAAGGAGAACACAACGACGCGGGCCACACTATTTATCACAGAACATTGTAAATTTATAGCAATCCTGTATACGCAAATGTGTTTCGCGTATACGCATAAATTCAACAATATTGTTAGCAGAAGACACGATGCGAAATATAATGTGCTTAATAATATCCATAAATACGGAAATATTGTAAGCAGTATGGACATATGTTGGATGCATTCAAATGTTTAAAAGCTGGTTTTACGGTGTTGGTATCCTTGATTAGAGTCGACTCAGGTACTTGAAAGTTGTGTAAGAACCTTTTCTCTTGTCCCTACTCGCTAAGAACTGTGTGGATACGGTTGAAAAATGTACACATAACGATAAAAAGGTGTAAACTGCGCGAGAGATTGTTGTTCCAGTGATTGACAAATTTCTTTTCCACAGATATGTGATTGACTAGCGGTCTCTGCACATTGCACCTCTGGCCAACATGGCGGCTTCATTGGGTCGGGTTTGTAAATCGGGTCTGTTAAAGTCGAATTATGGACCGCTTATCAGTCAGGTATGTAATTCGGGAATATCACTCGCCTTCAAGTATATTTAATTGCCCGTTACAAGAATATCACTCTGTGTCGCGGCGTTCGTTTTATAATATTGACGTTCTGAACTTAATATGAAGGGTTCCCGTGGAACTGCACTACTTGTCGGCTGCTATGACATTTTTCCCCGAAGATACTTTAATTTTACGCTGCCTAACACACTTCCGCCTCTAATTGGCCGTATTTCATAGAAGGGTAATAAATCCGAAAAGATTTCGAGGATGTTTTGTCTGATGTTATGTAATAGCGGTCAGTACTGAAAATTGTGATGCTGCCATGGTGAAACATGCGTGATTACTGTGTGGGTAGTTTTTAGAGAATCAGATCTATCACTGAAAGACATCATAATCTTGCTCATTCGAGGAATCGTAATCTTATATGGAGGATTTCGAAAGTTAACAGTAAAATTAATGTAAAATCACTGCTAATGTGTAACTTGCCCGTTGAATTGCCAGGGAATTAGTTCATCTAGTACATCTCTTAATACTATAGATCTTATTAATCTCATCTACTAAGTTTAAAATAAAAATCTTTCACTGCGGTCTGAACGGATCTGACATAACACTTTTCTTTCAATTTCAGCAGGTTCATAATTTTTCTACAGCAAATCAATGGTCCAGGAGTAAAAAAGTGGTATGTGTAATTCTATAAGTAATCGAAGAGTTCCTTTCCCATTCCCAATCCAACAACGACAAAGTCCAGTTTCCATTACATTCCTATGCGTGTATTAATAGTAAGTTTCGATCGTTTAAATATCATTATTCTACTGGTGATACGCAAGTAGTAAATAATCATTGAAACATTTATATTAAAATAAATTACAGCTACTGACCTGCCTGGGCGTAACAGCGGGAGGTATTAGCACGTTAATTTATACCTTGGATAGCTCTGTAAAAGCGGACGAACTAGTCGCCCATGCACCAAATTACAAATGGGACTTCTACGGTCCGATCAGCGCGCTCGATCATGCGAGGTAACTGGGAACATAATATCGCGCGGCGTACGATCTATACCTGGAATATACGAACAGACTTTCCGTTATTTAGCATGCGGCGAGGCTGGGAGGTATACAAAAATGTGTGTTCGGCTTGTCACAGTTTGCAATACGTAGCGTTCAGACACCTTGTTGGTGTTACACACACCGAAGACGAGGTGAAAGCATTTGCGGAAGAAATTGAGGTGCATAACTGCCAAGAATAAAGATTAAATGGTATTAGATGTGTACGAACATGAAAGAACTTTTCTTTTTTAATATAGGTGAAAGATGGTCCTGACGAGACCGGAAACTACTTCATGCGCCCTGGTAAATTGTCAGACTATATTCCATCGCCATATCCAAATGAAGAAGCTGCCAGGGCAGCTAATAACGGTGGCTACCCACCAGACTTATCATACATAATTAATGCAAGGCATAACGGAGAGGTAAATTAGTCGTTTTTTCCAACTTTGGGTTAAATGGCATTCGAGTAATGCAATTTTCTTTGGAATGGATGTTTAGTATAACTTCTGTTGGTATTAATTACGTTTCTTGATATATAACTTATATTCCAGAACTATGTATTCTCTTTGTTAACTGGCTACATGGATCCACCAGCTGGTATTCCAATAAGAGAAGGTCAATACTTCAATCCATACTTCCCGGGCGGTGGTATTGGTATGGCGCAGGTAAATAAAATTAATTATCTGACGTAACTTCTTAAGTTACTTTTGAAATTAATTGTATAGAAATGTGTTAGGTTGTTTTCGACGAAGTGCTAGAATTCGAGGATGGCACTCCGGCGACTGCTTCTCAAATAGCAAAAGATGTTGCCACATTCCTAATGTGGACGTCGAATTGCGAACACGACGACAGAAAGAGATTAACCATTAAGGTAAAATGGAGCTGTAATTGAAAATATATTTCCGGAAATGTATGCAGCTGATACACGCGGCAGTTAATTATCTTTCGTTATTTCCAGGGTACTGCGGTATTCTTAGCGCTAGCAGCATTAATGTTTTACATGAAGAGACACAAGTGGACAACCATAAAGAATACCAAGTTACTTTTCACCCCCAAAACGAGAAAGTAATAGGTTTGAAACATAAATCAATTCAGTGATTAGCTCAAAGAACTTGATTCGACGATGTTAGCTTTCCATATTGGAGTGTAGTTTTATAACTTATTCGGAAACTGCGCATCTTTGAAGACAGTTACACGCAAAACTGACGTACATTCACATTGCCGTCAGTCCAAAGTCAATCAACTTACGCATTGTACATATAACTACAGCCAATGATACCATCGTCTGGTACAAATAAATTGTTAAACACATTTAAAATACATTTATTATCCGGCGAAGCGTCCTCAAAGTATCGGCGTCAAAGGAAGTAGAAATTATCAATGTGAAGATCGTTTCTAAAGAAATCCTTTTATTTCTTTTCAAGCTTGACTTCGTCGACATAGAGGAATAATTATTTAATATTTTTAGTAATATGAATTGGATTACACTATTACATTATTTATAGTGTAATACTGAAATGCGAAGCTGATGAAGAGGTATGTATGTATAATGTTTCAGGTAGTTGAGAATTTCATACTATCGCACAATAAATTGCGGAATTCTGTTAAAAATCTCATACTTTGGTTTGGATTTACTTTAAAAATAAAGGACAGACATTGCTACAGCTTGGATAACAAAACTCCAAAAAAAATTATATTATGTTTGAAATAATTTACGATTATATTTCCTTCTCTAAAATGTAACATAATTATGGAAAACCTTTTTCCGCTCTGCACGCAATCTTTATGGGAACGGTATAGTTTTTTTAGCGATTCGTAATAGAATTGCGCTAGTATTACAGACCTGATCTCCTAATGACTGAAAAGCTATTTATTGATGCTTCGGATGTGTGTGAAGAAATTAAGTATAATTTTACTAATACATCAATCATGAAGCTTGGGGGGGGGGGGGGCAGAAAGTAAGATAATGCACGTGTCGTGCATTTGTGTCGTAATGACCGAATAAACTTACAATACATTACTTATATATAAATAGTGGAATGGAGAACTGATGATTTTCAATATAATGCTTCACATATTGATGTACCCGTTGATGCGACACTATACCATTTACCATACATGCTACTATTAACCAAATTACTACTTGGTATGCTTCAATCGTTAACACAATTCGTTTCATCAACTAACAAGGGAAGATCCCAAACCCGAAAATTCCAAAAATTCTGAAACTTTGTGAATATGTACGGGATTCCCTCCTGATGACAACTCAATTTTTGTTTGCTGCCTAAATTCACTCGAAGAGGGTGAAATTAATCCCCGAAAATTCGGCTATTTTCCGATTTTGTGTTATAACTCGCGAACTGTAAGAGATAGAGAAAAAGTTTCAAGACAGAAGTTACTTCTTTTAATTAGATCTATTTGGTAAAAAAATTATTTTACAGTTCGCGAGTTATAACACAAAATCGGAAAATAACCGGAATTTCAGGGGTCAATTACACCACCTTAGAGTGAATTTGGGCAGCAAACAAAAATTGCGTTGTAATCAGAAGGAAATTCCCTACATATTCACAATGTTTCAGAATTTTTGAATTTCCGGATTCGGGATGTTTCCTTGTAAGAAACATTTTCCACTTTTCTTCCCTTTTTTTTTTATATATATATGTATATATATATAGAATAAGAGGCCGTTCTTGGATGATGTCTCAACCAAACACGCTCGATACATGCTCACTTTTATGCAACTCGCACAAAAAGGCACATTATTACATCAAATATTGATCTCAACAACCTGTTGTTCGCTAAAACCTTAGTAACAATTAACAGAGAGAAAGTAATGTAAGGCTTGGTAAAAATGAGCACACGGAGATATAAATTATTAAAATTTAGGATGGTTCTACATAATAGTTAATTAGTGAGACACCTCCACAGATTATGAAATGGCACTTATGCACGAACTGAGAATGTTCACTAATTTATATTCAGGCATACTTGTTTTTCTTTTTTTTGTTTCGTTTAAAAAACTTTGAAGGCATAAGTTGTTCTTATTGATTATTACTTTTTATTACACAGTCTGTGTTTCCAGTTTTAAGATTCAAAATATGACTCTTGTTTTAGATTGTATTAACTTAAAAAGCTGAAACAGCATTTTCTTAAATTAAACGTAAGCGCGTATCTTTACAATAAAATAGTAAAATTAAAGGGATAATTGTACGTACGTACGTGAGATGTGCCCTACGGTTAAGAAAACGATAAGTAGAAATAAGCGTCCGAATGGATTCTCTATGTAAATACTTTTGTAAATCGAAAACACTGATTCAACTTTTATAGTCATCACCACCTTCTTTTTTTTTCTTTTTCTTTTTATACAGGTGTTACTTCTTAGCGTACGTTTTTTATTGGGCACCCATTTAATATTATTCGGTACCTTTATCGGATCTCGCCCCATGCTACCGCAGAAAGGAAGAGGTGTTGAGTTTACACGTGGTTAGGCTAAAAAGTGCTACCCTCCGGAGGCTGAGACAGTTTCATATTTTCCTTCAGCGTCATCAAACGACGGAGCTCTTGAAGAACTGTTTTAATTGTGTACTCCCGTTGCCATTTCGCTAGCACTGGTACGCTGCGATTATCGACCTACAAAATGCGAGACGCGATAACTTTCCTGTTAGTGGATTCGAACGTCGTTGAATACTTACTGCGCCTGTAGTGCTGTTGATACAATTCATATTAATCCTGCTTAGAAATCTTACGTTAGGAGCATCGTCTGGATATCTTTGACCGCAATCAATTTTCAAACTGTACATCCTATTTTCATACGGTGTCTAGAAAACATTATGCGAAGCTTAAGCACTTTGCTAACTTAATTAATTATTAATACAGATGTATGTGCAATTATATTTATTGAAACTTTAAGCCTTATTGATACTGCTTTTCACTGGTACAGCATGAATTCGTGCGGAGACTAACGATACAAGAATTAAATGCTACGTTTCAGATCGGTAGAGAAGAATTTCTGAAGAAATTACTCTAGGTGGTCCAATTATCATTCCGGTCCAATGTGTAAGAGTCATGTCGTCATCGTTTTCCAAGCCCCAACTGATTGTACCATCGCCTACTCCTTTCTGACCTTGTTCTAATTCCTCTAGTAAACGAAAGTTTCGTGGCACAACTAAAAGAATGCAAAAGGTGAGTTACTTCCGGCGGGGACCATGAAATAAATGAGATACTGTTTTATCGGAGAGGCTGGAACAAGTACAGGTTATGAGTTTCTGTGAGTTTAGGCATGGTGTAACCTACTGCTCGCTAATACTCCCGTAATCTTTCGGTAATCGTAGGGAAATTTCGTTATACGGCGAGAAGGAAATAACAGAGATACCGCCGAGAAGTTAACGAGTCACTGATTACTTTTAGACACGTTTACTGTGCGCGATAAGTTATTATAAAAGAACTACGACAATTCTCATATTTCGTCGGGATTTCGTGGGCTCGGTTTTCGCCGGGGAACTTAACGCGGGATTCATTTGAGATTTTAATGCGGCGTTCTTCAATCTCCGCGGGACCAACGGGTTACGCGTCGTTCGCATCTTTAGCTCGTAAAACAGACATAAAATACTTACCTACACCGGTAGCGGGTACCGCCATGATATCTTATTTTTGTGAAGCGCTGTATATTTTTCTAAAGGATACCCAAGCGACACCGGATAATGTGTCGCGAGCCGATACACTTTATAATACGCAGCTTAACTGTGGCACGGATCTTTCATCACCCGGAGATAAGGAAAGGAAAATAATATCTAATATTCCAGTGAAATTCACTTTGGGAAAATTCAGCCAACCTCCGTGAGGCTGTCTGTTTCCACAGACTACTCACTGTCTAGACGGGTTTACCGCATTGCAAATTTCGCGTCCCACAGTTGCCAGCGGTGTTTTTACAAGTTCCATACAAGTTTCGCAATCTCTACGCTTCCAACAGATTCATACTTCCATTACGCTCTACGACCTTATCTAAACAGTTATCACTCTCGGCTTTTACTCCTTTTCAGGCGAATATTCTTCCCATCTGACGATGCGGCACTTTGCGTCAAGCACGAAAGCGGTATCTATAATGCCTGACGGAAAGTGTCACATGTGATTTTTGTTACGATGATCGTGCGTATGAGATTTCTAATAGAAGATTCTAGATTAAGCTTCGTACGCTAATTGTTTCGACGGTGTTTTCATTACAACTGAGTTTATAGGAGGTTTGCCGTGAGCGATGAATTTCTACGCAGGGACGGGGATCTGCACTGCCCCACTACGCATGTGAGCAAACTCGGACGCCAGTGGGATTAGTGGGAAGGAGGGCTGGTACAAATGGCGTCGACCCGGTAGTGGGGAGGAAGTCGGTAGTATCGCGCCGGCTGCGCAAGAGCAGCCTGCAGGGCAGATTTTCCAATAATGAACAACCCGTGGTAACTGTCAGTCTGCTCGTGGTGCATTTCGTTGACTCTTGCTGCCGCACAGTGTGCCTCGGCGTGTGTTTAAAATGTGCTTTACGATTAATTGAAACGTCCCACCGAACGCGGATTACTCGAAGAACGTCGGGGATCCCGCTGCCAGACAGGTATGTGGAATTAAAAAAAAACAATTCGGATTTTTCGCGTTTATAAGGGAACTGCCCCCCGAGAGTGCCCGTGTGCGCTGTTTGACATGCGAGCAGATACACCTACCGAGTGTCCACCATAATAAACAAACGAACGCCATTGACCTTTAGCTACCCATTGTCGTCAATTTCCAAACATTCTGCAGAATTATCTTCTCCATGGACGTACGATCGAATGTTAGTGGCGAGTCGTCGCGTTTCTTATAAAACTTTCTGATTTAAAGAATGTTTGTGTTATCGTTAAAGGGATTCCTGCGAAAGAAACTATAAACAGAAGAATATCGATAAGGTGAACTTTCATGTGGAAAGTTAAGGGCTTCTTGTGATTCGTGATTTTATTGTCCGGGTTGATTTATCGAGTGAGTTTACCATTCCGTTTGGTTACGCATAATATCATTTCTCACATTTCACTCCGTAACGGTAGATCGTTAGTATAGCATACAAATTTTCAAAATTGTTCTGTTTTCCGCATTTCGATGGCCAGCGCGGAATCGCGGGCACAAACATTCGATTCGAAAACCATCGAAGGCAGATATTAAAACTCTCGTTTATCGATGCGTCGGGCAAACAGCACGCACGCTGCCCCGTTCGTTTACACGTGAGAAATAAAAGAATGGACGGGCGTTCAGCTGGCATTAAAACAATCTCTGCTGAAATTTTTTGATAGCTCGCTCCAAATATTTAAACACGCCGTGCTCCCAACAAGCTCGTAACGCCGCGTGAGCGGCTGTTGCGAAGGCGGCCGTAAAACGTTCACGAAAACATACCGAGGAAAGGTAATCGCCATGTACGCGGCCACGGTCATCGATAGTTTCGCGTCCCCGTGAACCTTCTAATTGACTCCGATAGTTTTCTTCGTACCACCGCCGTGTGTTCGCGTGCACACGTACCGTTTTCACGGCGGTTGCCAGGGCTGTTTGTCAATGAATCGGCCGGCCAGCGAACTGTGAAAAGAAGATCAGGGAACGACGAGGAAAGTAAAAGAGCAATAAACGAGTGCTTCGGTTGCGACGATCGGCCGCTGGCCTCGCGGGTTCAGGTGTATACCGTTACGGGCTCGATTAACTTGAGAAGTATTCGATCCCAGTGCGCGGGAGCCACGCGATAGGTGATTCGTGGCGAATCTGTTAGCGGCGTTGAACTTTCTTTTAATTGTACGTCTGTTGCCGTGTCGTTGCGTGGCATTGGCACGCGCGCGCGTTTCGCGAGAGCTTTCACCGCACGCGCCCACTTTGCAAACGTGGATTGACCGTTATCGTTTGCGCTCGATAACATTGTGCCCGCGAACGCCAGTGTTCTAGCGTTCTAGCTGCCGATTTCACTGGATGTATCGAAGCGCACGGCGGACGTGATTCGACAGGAGGCGATACTGTGTAAAAAGAATAGCTCCAAAGAGGGGAATGAAATTTTTTCGCGCGAGCCATGGTTTAATGGGAGAATTCACTTTGAAACTGCGTGGGGGCGTGCGCACGCGCACGCACTCAACCGAGCGGTCAACTTTGTGCAGCTTTCTGTGGGCCTTTGTTGTGCCCGTAGACGGGCTGCGGAGAGTAAATATTTTATAACATTGGACGTTTAAATTCAATTTCACGGTTTTTCTGTCGTTCTATTTTTAATTTCTTTTCAAAATCGATTTGGCCGAAAACGATGGCTACTGGCAGGAGATTTTAGTGTACTCTTTTGATATATTTTTTTTAGCTACCCTTTTCTTTCAGCGTGCACCGTGCATGTTGGAAAGCTTTGTACGTACGCGAGCAAATGCTATTCAAACTTGTGCCACTGGCCCGTTAAATCGTTTGCTTTATCTCTGAAGAGTTGCGCGCATTGAAAGCAGAATGCAAATCTGTTATCTGTTGTATGAGGGAAATTGACCCAATTTGTTTAAATAACAGATTCTTTTATTGGGAACTCAACGAGTCCGGAGCATTGAAATCCCTGCAATTGACTTCTTCGAATCGTTTATCATTTACTAGTTGCACTTGTATATCGGAAGTAGTATGCAGATTCCTTCTACGCCCCGCCAGGAAAATTGTCCTAGTTTTTCTTCGAATCTAGAACGACGCGACCCTTGCTAAATATTTAAAGAGAATATCCGTTTGGTAACGATGCAAGTGGCAATCAAAGTTTTCCCATTGCACTCGCGATTAAGGTCATCGAGACCGCTATATATTTCTGGCGGCGGGGAATTTGATACAGCTTTTTCATCCTCGCTTGGAGTTTATGAAAGCTTTTATCAGACAAAGAAGGAACCACGCGTGTAAAGTATCATCGGATGCAACGCGATAAATGCTCGTTCAAGAGGTTGCTTTATCTTTTTGGGGATTCACCGAACAGCCTGTGTACTGTGTTGCGTCAAACAGGCATAGATACGCCTCAGGAAACGGTGAAAGAAACGTGTACGATTTCATACAGGACAGTGAGGGAGAAAGGGGAGAGACAGAGAAATGGTAATGTATGAAACGTAGGTGCCCAAAACCATTTTCGTTCCACCAGACACTTAGCGACCTCCGCCCACCGGCAACATTTAAAAGATATACCACCATTTGCGTCAAAGTATCTTTAAATACAACAAAGTGTGCGCGTGTCGGATTTCCGGATGGGTGTACGTCAAAACACCGCTATTAGGAGAAATTATAGAACTGAAGTCTTGCTGTGACGCAATCGGTATCTCATAGAATTTAGAGCAGCGTCTATATTGATTCTAAAATGTGAATAACTCCCTTGTGGAACTTAAATTTCGAGTAGGTAGCCACCTAACAGGTTTCTAATCGCATCCTCCGTTATCATCTCGCGTACACTAGCTCGTAGAATTGTTAAAATTGAACTCACGCCCTCACTCATAAAGATTCTATACTCCCACTTTTTACATTAAAATTAGGAAAGCTAAATTAATTGGGTTTCAAGCAGAGCACTGTCAATTTCGTTTACATTTGCACATGTCTCAAACTATCTGCCAAAAATGGCTCACTATTGTACATATAACCTCGGGAAGATGTGCTGGGTTTAGTTTCGAAGGACCTCGCTTAAAACTCCGAACGGAGAAACTTGCATTACGTAATTCAGTGTCCCAGAAAAGTGATGACAGCTGAGTCTTTCATTGCACTTCCTCGCGGCAAGTAAATATCCTGGCTCTGGATGCTCCGCGAGGTTGATGATTACATTAATTAAGCGCGACGACGTATTTTCACAAGAACGCGGCACGCAGATTTGAAAGCGGGTCTCCGAGATTGTTCCGAGGCATTTAAAGTCTTCCACCCGCTCACTCGCGCCCCCCCCCCCCCCTTCCTCGCATTGTAAAACAGCGGCTCTGAAAGTTTTCAGATAAAAAGTGAGACTCGAATGGCCGGGAAAGAATTCCTTATTACAATTTCTCGAAATACCCTCTTCGCCGTGCTCCGCGGGACATTTCGAGCGCGTTTTAAATACAAAACACCACTCTTCCCCGAGTAACGCCGTTTACCTTCGAAACGTGGCCATTAAAAGATCTCCTGGTGCCTGTCATTGTTGCTCGCGTGGCAATTACGCTGACTATTGTCAATCACAGAACCTTGTTCTCTGCTAAATCTTTGCAGACGTTGCACGGCGACTTTCTTCATTTCTATTCACTATTTCCGCGCCATCACAAAGTGCAATATAAAATGTGCTTCATAGCGTCTACTACAGTCCAAGCAACATCACCTGCCCACTCAAGGTGACTTCCTCTGCTACGAATAATACGCACGACTCCCGCTTTCAGCGCATATCAATTCTCATCTCTGTCGGGAGACAAAACGCCCGTTATTGAAAGTGGGCGGCGAATGAGTGGCGCGTTGGTGGGGGGGACTTCCTCGGTGGCCTTGAGAGAGCAGTTGATTTGGGCGCAACTATAGAATCGTCGCCGTGCGATGGATTTACAAGGCGCACGATCCAAATTCCTTGCGCTACGGAACCCCTCCGCTGGCCCGCGCCGTATCTCACCGCGGGCCATTGTAAATACGATTTTTCCTCCTTCGTAGTTTATTTACGGTTGTTGCCGCTGGTAGATGGAACTCCGTCTGTAAATCTAGCCCATGCAGCGCCGTCGGTCGTTAACCATGCAAACGCTTCCGCTGGAATCATGCCAGTTGTCCGTCGAAAGTCGCGATTTAGAGGGCGGAGACGGCGCGGCGAGTTTTCCTTTCTGGCCCCGGCTCCTTTGTGCCCTTGGTGGCTTCATCGACTCGGTTACAGCGGCATTCGCGTCCCGGAAACCGGCAATCCCACGTGCTCGCGTTCCCTAGTGCCTGGCCTGCCGTCGTCGCGTTCCCAGATAAGGATACAAACTTTTGATTTACACTTTTCCCGCCCTGTTTCCTCCGAGCGCGGCGAGGCTTGTTGACTTTCCGCGATGTGATCTCGGTTATTGTGACGCCGGTGGGAGGGGCACGCGTGCGCGAGAATAAAAGCAGAAAATTAAAATTGGGAATTAAAATTTGCAATGTCGCGGATTGGAATTTTGATTTTGTTCAGGAGTAAAGGCGCTGTTTGGTTCGGTGTCGTTAATGTTTCACTCGTGGCGAACACGGGGGGTGCCTTTAGGGTAAGTTGAGGACAGTTGACCCACCTAATATAAAATGACTATTAAAAGTAACACTGATATGATTTATTTTATCAGAATTAAGCTGATATTTTCAGAATTTTATGCTGATTCAGAGAAACTGGCCGATATTTGCTTTGGGGGTAGTGTAGACTATTTCAGCTTCAAAAAATCGATGATTTTTTTTACTGAATCTGAAAGTCTTATTCTTTTTGAATATTTTAAACAAAATTTCATGATGAATTTCAAATAATTGTAGAAGTTATAGCAGCGAACGTAATTGAGTGCACCGTCGAGTAACGGCCTTGCAGAGTATTGGCATAGGGGACTTAACTTGAAGCCGTTTTTCTCGAAACACCATTTTCTGACACAGTGTACATCATAACTCTTGAACCAATGAATATTTTCAATTGAAATTTTTGCTGCACGTGTAGAATTCCTTCCTCTACAGAGTGGAATTCCCGCACTAATATTGGATAATTGTAAAACATTTTATAACTGATTAAAGACGATTTTTTTCTGTAAAAATGTCGGGGAAAAATCGATTCGTGTGTAATTTCCACAATTTTTGTTTAAATTCATCGGCACAGTTCCGCTCTGTGGAATACAGGGCATCTTACAGGGCTATCTTCAACGATTAACAATTTCAACAATTTTATATATTCCGACGATTTTTTGTTGTTGCTAAGGTCGGTATCAGATATAGAATAAATCCGGGAGACGCGGTCTACCTAATATAAAATGGCTATTAAAACTAATATAGAAATTACTTATTTTATCAGAACAAACCTATATGTTCAGAATTTTATGCTGATTCAGAAAAACTGGTCGATATTTGCTTTAAGACAATATTTACTGTAAATCGGGTTGAAAACTGAAGTCATAACATCTGACCACCTCTCCTGAGGTGTCGGGAGAAATGGTTTTTGTCGTTGGCAAAGACCACTCACATAATTATTCATGGAAAATTAACATAGGACAAAGTAAAATTATTTATGAGTGAATACAACTACAGATTCATTGATATTTCATTTGTTTACGCTAAACAAGTAAAGAACACATGAAAGAAAAAGTGAACTACCTACTGGCGATTAGCAAGACAAATGAATACAAAAGTGAATAAATAAACTAAATAAATAAAAATAATAATAAAATAATAATGAAAAATAAAAAAATAAACAAAAATAATAAAAAAATCATAACTCGACCATCTCTCCTTTTTGCAGCGAGAAATGTCACTCTCGTTAGCTTTGAGAGGAAGAGTTAATATGGCCAAATACTTTGGCTGCATTGTCCCTCAATATCTCTACTATCTTATTATCCCAAACATTAAATGAAAATAGACTTAGATGAATATTTTAAATACGATTCTGTACACCGCTGTTTGACAAAAGAGGTTAAATGTCAAACATCAATTTACCTTTTAAAGTCGATAAATCCAGAAAAACACAGAAGGAAGCGAAATGACGATATTCATTCAACTGTTTGGCTTCTAGAGAAGCAATTATTGGTCTGTACTTTAACGCGTTTCTACGTACAGAGTTTGAAATATGGACCAACTCACCTCGACATACTCTATCACGCCGCTTGTATAAACCGAGGGAAATGATATTCATTAACCAACCGTATCCATCGTTTCCTTCGATCATCAAATTAGTGCCATTGGGATATTACCTGCGCCATAATGAGTTCTCCGTTTCTAAAATCTAGCGTGACTTAGAGGAAACGGCTTTCAACAGCAATTCCATGCTATGGCGAGTCATAGCAACACCGCCGTACACACAATCATCATGCATTTCAAACGTCTGTAGAAAGTACCGTTTAGTCTCCAACGAGAACTCCGCATCAAATCATATCAAACGCACGCACAGCTCGTTAGACGATCCTCTTCCTAAATAACCATCCTCGATCAAATCTTACCCATCTACTTGGAGTCATTCAATCTCCATCTGCACCACCACCCCCTCCGCGTGCACGAGACAAGCGACGCGCTGTTTAAAACAGCCCCTCGTAAACTCAACGCGAATCGAGCAGCTACTTTTCGCCCCGTCGAAATATTCGATAACAATTTTGTTGCTGCGGACGCATCCACCCCCCTCGCGATTGCATTTCTGCGCGTTATCGACGCGGGGCCCGGGCTGGCTTTTCAATTATTCCCGCTGCCAATGGGTGTACTAGGGGCGCGGGGAGGGAATCGATTTATAGACTGTCCAGCGCGACGTTAAATGTAAAATAATATTCGTCACGTAATTCCCTGTTACCTGTGGAACCGGAACGGTCCCGATGGACTCTACATTATTGAGCGTGGCATAGGTAATTCGCGGCACGACGCGACAGATGTAGGTTGTTCCAAGATTAAATCGTTTTGCCTGTACTCCGGCCGGGAGGAGGGGTGGGGGGGGGGGGTAGGGTGGTGGGTGAGTGATGAGAGGGGGGTCGTGAACAATGCGTCTACGCCGATTGCCGATGAAAAACCTCCGGGAAAAATCGATCTCTCGGCCATTCCCCGTGTTTTCTCCCTAGCCCCTGCGTCTCCAGGGGTTGTTCAGAACCCTCCGAAGCGTCCTTCGAGGCCGTCCTCTGCTTTAGCTCTCCGCTCACCCTCGAAATAGTTAACGAGATTCATCGCGTTCGTCGGCCGAGGGAGAAAAGCCTCCTGGACGGAGAATAAACTTCTCCTAAGCTTTCTGGCCGTATCTCGAAAGCGTTACTCTCGCTTTCACAGATCGATACGCACCTTCGCGCGCGTCACGCGAGCGCCCGTCCGTTTCCGCCGCGTCCTGGCGCCGGTCTGTCTTCGAATTGCGTATTACGGAGAGCCCGTCGCCGCTCTTCGGCGCCGGGGATATAATTCTTTGACACGACCCTCGCGAGTTCCGCTCCGCGGAGGAGGAACAAGCAGTGCGAGGATTCTTTTGATGATTTTATTAAAGAAAATGGAGCGCGCTCCCTTCTCGTCGCTTGATATATTCGTTTTCCCCCCTCCTTGTGGCGGCAGCTCGATCCCGCGGACACTGTTTACTCCGAAAATTCGGCGGGGAGGCTTTTAAGGATGGGGTGCAGTTGTGTTGAGGAGTTTTGGTTAGCTTGCAGGTGGAATTTATCGGAATTAGAAATTATTGGAGATATACTGTTTCTAGTGTTCGATTTGAATTTAACATTGATATAAAATTAAAGCATTGAGTAGTTTAGGAAGACGGTTTCTAATTCAAATTTGAGTTTTGGGGAGGGGGATATCCAAATTTGAGTTTGGGGCGGAATGGTTCGATATACTCGTATTACTCGTAACGTCTATTGAACGAAACTCAAACTTGGATTTCGCCCTACCTAAACTCAAATTTGATTTAGCAGCCGTTTTGCTATACTACTGCATTAACGGGCTGTTCCGGTCTACAGCCCATCAAAATAGGTGATCTTTAGGAATTAATTAAAGGAAAACTGTTACATATAATTTAATGGGACTTGTTGCATTGTATTAAGGATGTCTTAAACTACAGAAATGTATATTTTGTTTTATAATTAATCATTGCAGGCGGCACTGTGGAGTCGTTAAAGTCGAGGCGTTAAAAAATTCATCCAAATCGGTGGAACCTGTAGCACCTAAATCATTGTTCTCAAATAAAACACAATGCCAGATTATTAAAGGGTATGAATCTCGCTCGTGGACTGACCAGAAAAAATTACAAAAAATTATATTTTTTGAGAAAATAACAACACTTGAAATTTGAAATCACTTTTTCTCTATATTTTTCGTCCTTTCAACGCCTTTAAAAATTACAAATTTTCAATTTTTTCAAGTTTTACTGGTCTATCCACGAGCCAGAAGTATATTCTTCAAAACAAAAAAGTTTCAGTTGAATCGGATAATAACATGTCGAGGTACAGGTTCCGCCGTTTTTAAGAACACTGTTTCGATAAAAACGCGTTTAATAAAGTTTCACGTGAGTACATATCGAGTGGCCGAGTGTTGCCCACGCATTTTTCGCTACTCAAATGCCTATAACTTCCGGAATTTTACGAATTTAAAAAAATCCCTTTAAAAACATATTCCTAAAAGGTTGAACATTCGAAAAATAAAATTAAAAAATCGATTTTTTTACCGCCCCCCCCCCCCCCCTTCAGAGTTCCAATTGGGCCAACTAATGCAGAAACCGTGCACAACCCTCGAAATGACAAAAAATTAGTTAACCACAGTACTCATAATTTTTTATCCCTTAATTATGGATGCCATAATTTTGCGATCTTTATTTTGTAAAAAATTACCCACCCATAGAACAGCTCTTACATTATACAATTATTAAATCTACCAAGCCACAATTCCATTTTAGGCTTAAAAACAAAATCTACAGAAAATTTTAAATAATGTTAATTATATTACTCACTATTAAATAACCCATTAACAACATTGTAAAGCAATAACAATGAATAAAATGTACCCAGTAGAAATAAAGATACTTTATCTTCTAAAGATACTTATCTTACAATAACCTATGAATATGATATATGTACAGAACCTATATAATATACGAGTTGTCAAATCCTACTGGTACGATTGTAGTGGTACGATTTAGGAAACATGGTCAATTTATTTATAAATATCAATTTAAACTTTATAATGAATGTAATATGTACTTAAAATGAATGTAAAATATTCTACATTAAACCCGCTTTTAAAAAAATACAAAAATACAGGAAAAAATTGCATTGTTTGATTATTATCAGTTAAAATAATAAACTAGTAAAAAGTTACATGAAACATACTTGATTTTTTTAAATGTTTATATCACGCACAAAGTAGGGTGTAAGCTCAAAAGGTTTTGTTTCTATTTCTTATTTCACATTTACTTGATATTTTTATCATCAGATATCGTTTATATTCATTAATTACTGAGACATTGCTGACGTACGATTTAGGTGACCAGTACGATATTGGCAACTCCCCCCTATATCCCACATCCTTTCTAGAAAATTCTCCTGTTGCTCGTCCTTCCAAAGGAAATGCAACGACAGATACAAAAATAAGTATCTAAACACGCCGTTTGAGAGTTGATTTTCCAATCGCCGAGCGTCAAACCTTACCTACGCGTCGAGCAAATAGGTTGCCGCGCTCATTAAGTATACGAGGTAGAAAGCGGGTTCGTGGCACTCTCTCGCGTCTATGTATGCACGTTAGAGTTAGGGGACCCCCCATCGGGGTGGTTGTACTATTGATTTTTTTCGCCCTGTCCCGTTGAATTATCGAGAGAGCCCCTCTTATGTGGGCGATCCTGCTGGCGCATTGTGCTGTCCATGACGAAGGCGCATAGAACGCCTAGGTAAGGAGCGGTGATAAAGGACGGCGATAACATCGGCGCCGCGATAACGCTGGACCCCTATGCAACCGGTCGGAGCGAACAAGTTCGTCCCAAAGATCGCGCGGGACGGAATAGCCACGGGCGGGCCCCCTAGTTCGCGCTCCAACACCCATCAGGGGGACAGTCGAATGCGATACATACAATTAGGCTGCCCCCCGGTGCCAAGTGCACGCGGAAAATCAACGAATATCCATCGTTATTTTCCACCACGTCGATACCAATTACGATTATTGATTGAGAGGCTGTCTCGCGCGCGTCGACGCGGGGCCAGCGTTCTCCGTCCATGCGGAATAATAACCGACAGTGGGGATAAATCAGGAAGCTTCTTTGGGCAACGATGGGATACGTAACCAGAGTATTTAACCCTTAGTTTCTCTACTTAATTTGTCCCTCGGTGTCAAATTGACAGAATGGTAAAAAAATCAATATAATGATAAGATAAATAGTTGGCTTTGAAAGTTCTTTTATTGAAAATAAAAAATAAAACTGGTGTGCAGATGCACTGTGTATATTTGCGTTTGTGCCAAATTGACACAAGAGACGGATGAGGGTTGAATTAGCAAATCCATACTGTTATAGATCAATACTTCTTCGGTCGTTTCTCGTCTCTTTTTAATTAGATTCTCAAATTCAATAGAATTAATTCTACACTTTCCATAAGGAATCACCCTTGCTACCAGAATATTTCATGTATCACCTAGTGACGATTTAAGGGGGGAGACCACTGTAAAAAATCGGTAAAATCAGTTTTCTTCTTCTTCACATTTTCTGAAAGACATACGTTTCAAGAATGCTCTCTCCAAATTTTATGAAGAAATTCGTATAATTGACGGAGATATAATATTTTTCGTGAAGAGGTGTTAAGCGCACGACTGAACCAAGCAGAACTTCGAACGCGATTTCCTCAGAATGACATTTTTCAACCGCGTTGAAAGTATGCAGAGAAAACTATACATCAAATAGACATGAGCAAGGGCATTTATACGAAAAACCCGTCTCTATTACTTGAAGATCAGTTTCTTTTAATTAACGGGCTCCTTCTATTTATTTTATCAACATCATTACGCCAATAAATTTTTTTTTTCAGCGGTCCGCCTTTTCGGTATCTTTTGCTATGTGTAAGCTTCTAGTTTCCAAATATTTTTGTCTTTTTGAATTCACATTAACAATATGGCTAAGGCACTGTCAACGCCACAGGAACGATTTTGCGCAGCGCGCATTTTGGCGAAGAGTAGATACAGCGGAAACGGTTTTATGAATTTGATCGAAATTTTTTTTTTACCGTTCAATATGTACATATTAACTATACTAAGCAACACATTGATTTACTTGCGTTGTTTGGTTGAAAAAATCCCGAAAACACCCTTGCTTTTCAGACTATTACAGTGGTCTCCCCCCTTAAGGGGTTAGGACACAGTAACGGGCCAAGAAAGCAGACGACTTTTAGACGACGATAATAAGAAAAGTGAACAATGGATTAATATAAGGTTTTGTGTTTTAGTTCACTATATTATGAGCTATAAGAAAAGCATATAATATTTACAAAATAGCATTTGTACGCAGTGCAATGTCTCCATTTAAAATGTCCTTTTCTTTCGGATGGCCAACTGGTGGGCCGGATTCCGGCAAATTGGATGAACTCTAACAAAAACCCCAAAAATGTCATAAACCATAATGTATTTCCTAGGCACTGACGATCCAACATTTAAAATTTATTAATTAGTGTACAAAATATAAACAAAAAGATCACACACTTTTTTGTCGAAATATGATCATTATTTTTCAAACATCGGCCATTTTGTCAATTTTCGCAAAAAATGAAATGTTGGATCGTCAATGCCTAGCAAATATATTATACTTTATGACATATTTGGGGGTTTTGTTACAGTTCATCCGATTTCCCGGAATCCGGCCCACCAGTTGGCCATCCGGAAAAAAAGGACATTTTAAATGGAGACAATGCACGGCGTACAAATGCTATTTTTTAAAAATTATATGCTTTTCTTATAGTTCATAATATAGTGAAATAAAACACAAAACCTTATATTAATCGATTGTTTACTTTTCTTATTATCGTCGTCTAAAAATCGTCTGCTTTCTTGGCCCGTTACTGTGACCTAACCCCTTAACGGGCGGCCGATGAGCAGTTTCTGGCTGGGGCCCTGCCCAGAAGTCCCCGCAGGGCTAAATTTTCCCCAAAATTATGATTTTATCCAGAAACTATATTTCTTTGGTTTCCTATAATTTTCATCCCTCACACGCGTAAATTTATTTGTAATTCCGTTATGTATACAGGGTGTGCCAGAACGTTATCCACCTGGGCCCCTTTCCTTAAATCCGCCGTATCACCCTCCAGTAATTTCTCAGACAACAAACCACATCCGCGCCAACTGCCAGTGGACACATATTTACTCGTCCTCCAAACTCGATTGCCCCGAAGAGGAAGTCTGTTAGAGAAAAGCATGGCGCCGCACTTTCCGCTTATTTTTCCACAAGGAATCACGTCTTTCGCGGTCGTGCTTAGAATTCGTACCCCACCCTGTATAAGGGGACACGACGCCGGCACACCACCCCCCTCAGTCGCTTTCCAGTCTCCTGCACCACTGTATGGTATTACATCCAGAGGTAGGGTGCCGCGGGTTTAACCGTAATAACCGTGAGGAGGCGTGTTGCACAGCGTTAGATTAATCGAGCGAGTCGCCTACGCACGGCGTATGGCACGTAGAGCATTTCTCACCTGCCCTTTCTTCCTCGCTATTTTATTTTATCCCGTGCGCGCACGCGGGCACGTGTGACGAGGAGCTTGGCCCAGTGGAGCGAGGAGAAGTGAACGTCGCCCGGCGTTCCTCCCTTGTCGCGGCTCGTTAACCTCTCGCGTTTCAATCGCGAGCGATTTGTCGATCGTCCCGCAGCGATTGGGAAGCCGTTGCTACCTCGCCCGCGAGGTTGTAAGCGCGAGGCTCGCAAAGGGTGTTTGTTTGCGCCACTGTAACGCGCCGGCTTTGTCGGCACCTCCCCAGGGGCGCGAGTAGAAAACGATAAAGAAATTGAAACGACGTGGCAGCCCTTTACACGCGCTTCGGTATTAAAATTTCATTCAACCCTTAGTCGCATTCGGATCGCTCACAATGAAATTATGCTCGATGCACCTCGCCGCGAAGTGGTTAGGGTTTTCAATAATCACTCTGGGGGATGTAGATTTGTGGTTTGAATTGTGATTATAGTTTCGTTCCAGTTATTACTACCCGACAAACAATTGAAAGTATACGCTGGAACCCCTCTCTGGTTTGCCCACCCCCTATTTCGTGTTCGCAATGCGAGCGGCTTTGTCCGCCCGTCTCGAGGATCGTTCGATACTCTAAATGCGTTTCCACGAGCACGTCGACCGTGTCGTTTCCGCGGCGCGCAGCGATCTGCCTCGCAACAACTTGGGAATCTCGTCGCGAGGGGAGGGCTTCAAAGAGGCGAGGGTCGAGCCGCGCGCGATCCTGGGACCCAGGAGTGGGTGCTCGACAGGCTCGAGTGAACGGTACAATTTCATCGACGGCTCGGGCAATAATCTCGTCGACAATGCGGCACCGCTCCGGCCGTCAGCAGCGAGTCAGCTGGCGTCTTCGATCCGCTCTCGGCTCGTCTCGAGTCGACGGCCCCCGTGCCCCGTCCGTTCCCTCGCCACTTTCGTCCATTTCGAGTCCGTTTCAATGGGCATCGCGGATAAAGCCGCGATGGAACGATAGACGCGTTATCGTCGCGAGCCATGCGACGTCCCCCTTCACCAATTTCTGTCTACCTCTCCCTGCCAGACAACTCTGATCCGCTCTGAAGGGCCCACCCCCGAAAAGAGATGGCTGGCGTCTACGAGGACCGAGGAACTACGAGGGCGCAGAAAAATGAACTGTGAGCGAAAGCTAAACGCCAGCAGCATCAGCGACACGAAACAGGTTAACAGTTTTCGCTCCCAGCCTTAATAGGACCCGGACACGACGGCCGGTTGAAAATTATAATGAGTTATTGTCCCCGCTATGTGGCTGTTTAATAGCGCGCCATTTAAGCCCGCTCCCGGCCTCCGCGCGGCGAAAATCTGTCGAGTTTGCCAGCGCCTCCTGCGGGAGTGGGACAAACTCGATTAGGGGAGCCTTTAAGCCCCGTTTCCACGTAGGCCTACAGTTTGGCTGTCATAGTGCCAATTTTTTTTATATTTATTCAGTTACAATAAACTCAATTGCCTACCACACTTCAACTTAACATTATTTATTAAATAAGGGACTGACATGCAACCATGTACAAATTGATAAAATACATTGTGTTCTTAATTAATTTTTCCCTGCCAATTATTATTTTATGAAAAGAGTAACGCTTATTAACAACCTATAGTTTAGTGGAAAACCTCTAGGAAACTCTAAACGCTACAACAGTTTCACCGTGCTTGGACCCGTGGGAGCGCGGCTTAAGGTCCATTAATTTTCAATCCCTCGTCCTAAGCAACATCCACGGTAGCCGTTCTAATTAACTGAGAACAATAAATCCTCCCGCTTCTCTTCTTTAATCAGTTGCTCCGTCTTCAAAAGTCTGCCTCGGGGAGGGCCAAACGCAATCCGCCGTGCAGCAACCGAAAGCCAACGAGCCCCGAGCATCGCCCGGCTGACGACACCTCGTCACGCGATATCCACCCTTTCGCTCTATCACGCACGTGCCTCCTCTGCTCCTTTCTGCCCCTCCCCCCCCCCCTCATTATCAATTTCTCCTTGAAAGGGGGAAGGGGGAGGGGCCGAAACATGTGCCTGAGATATCAGAGGGCAACGGGCTTCTTGATCCGACGAGACAAGGCCGCCCGATCGCTTGTTCGACAGGCATTATGCGGCGTAACCCCGCTATCAAGCGGGGGGCAGCAATTTCATCGCGTACGGATTGCAATAACCACGCTGACAATGGCGTCCGCGCGCAGAGGGACCGGCCCAGCTGGCCCCGTGGCTTTTTACCGCTTATTTACCACCTTCGTGCACCCCGGGCACGCACCGTGCAAACCAGCCGGCCGCGCGCGCACGCAGGCGTGCTGTGCACGGGCACGAAGGACGGCGCGGCGCGCCTGCCTCTCCCTCGCTTTACAAGGCTGGTAACACATGTTGCATGGAGTGTCCTATTGTCTCGTGTCGTGGTCGGTGGCGTTGCATACCGGGTGATCGACGTGGAAGCGAAAGGACCCTTGGAACGGTCGATCGCTCCGGCGATCGAGTGCCTCTCGATGGGGCTGGCGCGCCCAGCCGCGCCGCCGTCGCCCGCACTCTCGGGCTTGCGCAAATTACGCTCATCCGCTTTGTATAATGGCCTCGTGAATATTTACCGCGAGCTGGGTATACGATTATACGCTGTTTGGGAGTAATTAGAGGATCTTAAGGAAGAACGTGGCGACTCGGAGTCTCGATAGGTGCTCGGCCTGTGGGAATTAAGGGTGCGTTCTCGTCTAATCACTGCACGATGTAGGATTTTTTTAAAGAAAACTGTAGCAGATATAAAGTCTTTTTGGTATTGATTTATAGGGGAAGGGGGCATGATGGGGAAGCTAAGTAAAAATGCACAAGAATTGATAATTATAACTTTTATTTAAGTTTTTATGAATCAATATATATATATAAGTTAATACTTTTGTTTTTGGTACATAGTTTGAGAAATATTTAAATACAAATTTGGAATTATTAAACTTTAAAAAAACTGTTACAATAAAATGGCTTCCTTTTGGTACGTTCGTCAAATGTCTAGCAGTTTTCGATTATCATTTTTTTACGATACCCCACCTTACACCTCGCTACTCCTACATATTTTAAGATGATAACATTTTTTTGTATTGTTTTTTCTCCGATGTAATCTTGAATACATAGCTACAGGTAACTCTGACGACGATAAAAACACGTTGTAGATGATATTTTAAGTTAGGCTCGTTTGAATTCAAAAGCCGAAAGTTTTTCTTAAAATATATGAGTATGGTTATCGTATTACCAATTGTTACTGCGGAATAATGATAATTCGATGATTGGTACATGTTTTATTGTTAGTAAAAGTTCCCTGAGAACGGTAATTTCTTATGCTGAATAAAATCAAATTCGGTGGACCAAAACTTATGAAAGTTGATAATACGATAGCGAGTTCATTTACGAGAAGAATCCCGAAAGAATTTTTTAAATCCATCAATTACTTCTTTTGTTTTTATGTACACCGTCTTTTATCACCGCCAGAGTTATAAATATTTATTGAAGATTACACTGGAGAAAAAACAATGGAAAAATTATTTTTATCATCTTGGAGTACGTATAAATCAATACCAAAAAATACTTTTTATCCCGTGTGTTATAGTTTTCTTTAAAAAAAAAAAATCCTACAGTTTTGAAGGGATCACACGAAAATGTACCCTTAAGTCGATTTTGGTATTTTGATCGGTTCTCGAGTATGTTATGAGTGAGTTAAGAAATATTAAAGATTTCACTCGAGTAGGTGAAATGTTTGTTTCTGAATGGAGAGTTAGATTTGGGTACACGGTGATTGCGATTTGTTGCTACTTCAGCTGTTTTCGTGTGCAGCGTCAGGTAAAAAATAATCGTTCAAGTCTGAAGCCACCATGTGCCTGTAGATTGTAAAAATAGCAGGAGCTGATATTAAGAAAGCACGATCGCAGCTGCGTTCCCTCATTAGCAAATTATACCCATTAAATACCATTAGTATCCCAGAGTTACTATCGGGTCGAAGCGCGCATAAGTTATCTAGTACATGCGAATGAATCATTTTCATGAGATTTTCGTGCCTGACGTCATGCAGGACGCTGGAAAGGCGAGTAATGTATACTTACGTTACAGTCGAAGCGGTATTTCAGCGAATGTATGCATTAACTGATTTGATTAGATAATGTATTCACAAGAAATGAAATTTATACTTTTTCTGGTAGATATATATGTATATTTTTACCATGACTTTGGAAAGTAGGTGTGCACAAAGAAAAATGCTTTGAATGGACATTTTTACTAGCAGAACCCAGTGGCGAACCCAGAGGGGGGGCCAAAGGGCCCTGGCACCCCCAAAGAATGAGCTTTGTAAGACGAAAAGGAAACTGGATTTTATTCTTTAAACAAATTGGTGGATGCCAGCTAGATATACATCACAAGCAAAATCCTTTGTATAGCGATAACAGATTTAGACACCATCATCGACCCTTGCGCCTTCCAAAGTTCCTTCCACGTCATCCTTATCCCCTCTTCGACTACTCCTGTATATATAACCCTGTCCCAAAATCCTAAGATCAGGTCATTGTTACAGTTTAAGCGCGGAACCTCTGTCAAAACGCCGATCGAAAACTTCGGAATAAAAACTTCTTGAAAGTACCTAGAACTCATAATAAACTTGTTACACTTGACTTCCCTGCTACGGAATCCAACAAAATTTTCATAATCACCTAATGAATTTTATGGAATTTGCGTTAAGAATATTTTTATCCGCTCAACTCAGGTCCCCTCAAGGTTAAATCCTGAGCGCGCCACTAGCAGAACCCATAAAGAAAATGCGTCAATTATCCACCAGTTGCTGCTTCAAATCCCCAAACTCTTCCGTAACTTAAAATAATTTATTTTCAGGAAAAGTAGAAAGTAGGTGCGTTTTTACTTTTTATCATCTAGGGGTGTGTGATTATAGCCACCAATGCGACTGCACCACCCACTCTCTCCCGTACAATATTAGTTAAAAAAATATGAAAAAAGTGCACTAAAAAGAAAAAGGTGAAAATGTATACCTAAGAGATCTACCTATACCTACTCATATAATCGTTATGTCACTAAATTCATCACCGTCCAGCCCAAACCACTGACCCTAGAAACATGAAATTCGGAGAGTATATTCCTCTTGCGACGTAGGTGCTCGATGAGAAGGGATTTTTTGAAATTCCAACCCGAAGGGGGTAAAAAGGGGTGAAATATGTTTTCTCGGACTCATTATTATTTCTTAGACCCGATTAGATATGAACTTGGTTCTTACTTCAAAAGTGTACCCACATAAATACCTAAAAAACAATCTCAGGATTTTGCCCTAATCAATCCGTAGGGGGTGGTGAAAAGGAGTGAGATGTGTTTTCATGGAGTCCTTAATATCTATTAGGCCCGAAGCGAAGCGCGGGGTAGTTGGCTAGTCTAATAATAAAAGTTTAAATTTCATTTCTGGTTCACGTAATCAAATCACCGTGTGCATAATTGACTATTGATTATACCTATATTCTCGCTGAAATAGCGCTTTGACTGTGATATATACTTATACAGTGTTCGATCGCGCTGGAAAACCTTGATAGCTCGATGAAAAATCGCGCGGCTTTTAATAGGAGACCCGCGTACCGACCTGGATTTCCATACTTTTCTAAACCGCGATAATTATCACTGCGGGGCGAGCCGCTGACCCAGTTGCAATTAAACGAAGGGGAGGTGGAAAGGAGTTTGACTCGCGTGCCGACAAAAGGCAGGAAGGAAGGAAGGAACCGAAGGCCTGGCTAACGTTGAAAAGGAAAAGGGGTGCACCCTGTGTTTATAGGTGCGATATCGCCTAATGAAACCGTGGCAGAGGCTGCATCGGGCCTGGTTAGCGAAACGCGTGGGTTAATTGACCCCTGGCCTAATTACCGACCAGGTGCACATATCTTGCACGCTCCACCGTTACAGTCGTGGATCATCGGGCGAGTATGGTGGGGGATGGTTCTTCCGTCATTGATATTCACGCCGCCGCCGCGACACGACGGGCAATCAAAAGCGACCAAAGGCGAGCGGAATAGACGAAGATGGGCAGCGGGGGGAGAACCATGGAAATAAATAAAACATGGAATATTTTCGAAGGGACAAACGTTATAACTCACCTTGCCCGGCGAGTAGCTTATTTAAGGGGACCGAGGGACGCATGAAGGATGGGAAATGTAAAACGTCGCGTTTAATGGTATTACTACTTCTGTATTCCGTACGGCCACGCGGTGGCTTCGTAGCATCGGTATTAGAAAAGCTTGTCGAGAGGTATTTGTTCGTAAATAGAGGGAGGGGAAATGTGAACAAGTGTCTGGGAAATTGTATTGCTCTGTTGGTTCTACCGGAAGAGCCTTGTTTCGGGGGATGAAAGGACTCGAATAATGGTAAATGTAAATAGGTAGCTACTGCGTCTAGTGGTATTAGTTATTTCGAAACAGTGGTAATTAGAATCTTCATCCCAGGAGCGTCTTTATTTCTTGCAACAGCCGTTTCTCCGTTCCTTCTTTAATATCGCCGCATCGTTAAGCGGAAGTACCGAAAGTTTCAAATTGTCCTCGTCCCCAAGTGCAAAACTAGGAAGCCTTCAGCGTGTTTAAGCTTGGAAACTTCCCTCGTCACGTTTAAGCGTGAAAAACGTTGGGGGTGCGAGCTTGAAGGGAATTTTTAAACTACCCTGTCACTTGCCCCCAAAACGTTTCGTTCGAAACGGCAATTTTAATATATCCCATCTGACAGGGCTTATCAATGACCCACTATGCTTCTTAAAATCAAAGTTCCTTTAATATAATCTAAAATGAGCGAAGACGAAGACGAAGCCATAAAGATTTCAGCGCGATCGATGCGCCGCTGCAATTAAACTTCAAAATCCAACTTCTCGACCCGTTTTCGAGATTCCACGAAGGGGATAAATCTCTCGGAGTAATGAGAGCGTTAATATTCTTAAAAAAGGCGATGCTTCGTTATTAAGGCGCGGGGCGGGACAGGACCAGTTTGTTGCGATATTTCAGTGGCATTGCTCAAGGTTTATTTTACGGGAACGCTGACGCGGGCAGATACTTGCGCGTGACGGCGCGCGAAATGGCGTCAGTATGCAAATGGCCCGATTAAGGGGGCCGAAAAATGGACGGTGTAACGATCGCAGGTCGGATCGATCGAAGGAGCAAAGCGGCCGCCGCGGCATAGGCTGCAAATAATCCTCCGCGTCGATGGTAAATGCTGCGGGGCGGCTTGAAAGCGTGTCGTCGACACGTGTTGCGCGGAACGATACGGCTCCTCGTAAAATCATCGAGCCCCGAGTCTGTGGAAACTCGTGGAAACGGCCTCGAGCGCGAACGATAGGCTTTTAAGGTGCGACGAAAATGCGTGCCGCTTAACCCGGCGTCGATTGCGCGTTAAATATTAATGGACCATTAAAGCGGGCCGTGACGAAGTAAAAAAAAAAAGACGATTAAATTACAGAGCCGAGCGTCTCGATACCTTGTAAAACGTCCGCGCGGAGAATTGAATGCGAGATCATTATAGACCTGGCGAGGAGAAGTGATGAACTGGGCACGAATTATAATGGAAGGTCGTTACGGAAAGGATGCTGGAAAGGGTACGGACGCGCAGTAGTGGGGAAATGTCAGAGTTTTCTTTATTAGTCTCATACAGCTTCTTAGAAAACTGTTTAGACTTTTTAGAGTAACATAAAATAGAGTAAGGAATGACGATAAGAGGTTCCACTTTGATATCAGATACAGTTTCATGTAGGGTAGCATTTTATTCTCTGTATAACTGCAACTGCTGTTTCTCAACCTTTCTGTTAGCTCAAACCTATCACCTCCGCTCCCCCATTTCCTCCGCTACAACCACGCAGTGCATTAGCCTTCCCACTGTTCGCTCGTTCCCCTGAAAAGTGCCTGCATCTAAGGCCCCCGTCGACAATAGAATAGGTTAAAATTCAAAGATATTCTCTCGTCCGCTGAAGGATTAGCACCGTCATTAGCCAGCGCTAGATCCCGTTAATGTATTCTTCGCGCGGAACTATTAATCCCAGAGTTACGGGGCCCTAGATGCCCCTTAAATGTCCCTCTGGCTATGATCCTATTGTAAGGTGATCGGGCCACAGAGTGCACGGGTGGCCCGATGGATTATTCATGCGAGTGGTAAACAGTCGGCACACATGGACACGCGGCGGATGGAGCCTGGAAAGTGGGCCCCGGGTAATTCCTGGGACCAACGGTGGCGCATCTGGACACCACGTGCCCACGAGCCTTACCCCTTGGCCGGCGAGACCGCCCCCTCTCCCCTTCGTTAATGGCAGGACAACGCATCCAGCGGCCCACTGTCCAGATTTCTTTCGTCGCCCGATCCGCACGGGTCAGGCCCGCGCGTGTTTATATCGGGGCCGTTGGACGGGAACGTGCCTGGAATCTCGCGTCGCCCTCGCCTCGTGCTCCAGAACGGCTCTGCAGTGGGGCGATTGCTCGAAGGGGTTCTGTGCCACTACGAGATTCACACGATCGATTTCGGATTCGGCTGGATTTGTTACGTTCGCCTGGACACTCTCGAGCAGTTTGCCCGACGGCGATGGAGCGTAGTCGACTTGGTCAATTGGGGGCGGTTTGTCTCGTTCGGAGCAACTCGACTGCTATCGAAGGTGGGTGCTAATTGTAGGCTGATTTGCGGCGTTCCCACTGGCCATGCATTTTTAGAACTACAAGCGCGTACTTTGTCGAGTGTTGGTTATTTTAAGAGGTTAAGGCTTGGCTATTTTATTTCTCTATTCAGGAAAATTTCTGATTAGCAACGTGAGCTGTAAAATCAATGCGAAAAGTGTCCCATAAATGGCAAACTCGTCGTTTATAGGCAATTTAAATAGGTTTGACTTCATTCGATACCGTGAAGGAGCAATAGAGGTTATCTCGACAGCTATTTTTCATTATACCAGTTGAGAATCTGGTGCACAGTGATTTTAATCGTGTAGTTTAGCTTTGGAATTGATATAGGAGGCCGCGGTTAAAAATTGAGATAAATTGGTCACTTTTTCTATCCCCTGTTTAATAAATTGCTCTGAAAATGAGTTAGATACATGAGCGCTACATGCTAGCGTTAACAAAAAAAAACAGGAATTTATGGAGTTTTGCTTCAGCCTGACAGGATACGGTCCGACTAATTGGCGATAACGAGGCGTTATCAATTTCACAGCGGACGATATCGAAGCATCTGTCGCGAAATTGCGTTTTAATTTCCGCGTGACGGGAATTCCCGAAAGGAGTCCTTTTAATCTAAGTTTCCTTTTACTCGGCGAGGCGTTCTATTCAGTAGGACGGTTGCAAGGGAAAGAGAGCGAATGGAGTGTATATTTTTAAGTGGCCACAGCTGGAGCATGCTCCGAGATTAGATAACAAGCCCTTCGCGTTCTGTTTCATTCGAATCCTATGAGTTTCCTCCCGGCAAGCGTGCTTCTTCTGCTACGCTCGTCGCGAAGGCATTTGAAGAAAAACAGAAGGGTTGGGGAAATGTATCGAAACGGAATTCGAGCAAGCATGCAGAATTTCTTGAACTCCTAGTGGGGCGCACGCGAAGTAGGGATAAGAAAGTCAACGGTGAAGTTCGGTAACGAGAAACAATAAAAATTTTATACGCTAACAATTCCGCTTGTCTTTCGTGATAATAATCGAACTTTCGAAAGTACTGTCGTTATTTTGCAATGGCAGGTTAAATAATGGGTGTTATGTAACACGCGGTTGTTCTCCTTTTGCTTTTTGCAGCTTGTTGATTTTCAGATATAAAAGATGATTTATAGAATGTAGTGGGGAATAGGGGAGACTGGGGCAAGTTGATACAGGGGCAGGTTGATACAGACGAATTATCTTGACACTGTATAAATGTAGCTCCTTGTGCGAGATATGCGAAGCTTGTTGTTCAATTCTTTACTACGATCTAGCGTACGTCTGTGTACCTTGATGTTAGCAATCAATTTTTAATTGATTTCGTTTCTATAGAGAAAAAGTAAAGTTGTGTTCACTTTCTAATCCGTTTGGAGACGGGATGAAGAATTTTATCACTCAAATTAATTGGGCATCGCATTGAGTCCTTTGAAGGTAAGGCAATTACGTTTTGTTATTTTGTTTATATGCTCTACATTTTTTTATGGAGATGTTTGTACATAATGACTTCCTGTGGGGTAGGTTGATACGTTTTCTCTGGGGCATGTTGATACAGTGTATCAATTTTCCCCGACTACTTTTGATTGGATTTTTCCTTTTATTTCTAGGAAAATGGTACGAAATTAAGTCAGAAAAACGAATCGCGACAAAATACCGCAAAATATTTTTCAAAAAACATGTGTCGGTGTAGAAAAGGAGTCAATGTCGTTACGTCAAAGCGCGAAAATATACAGAATAGATAAAATGGCTTTATCTATTAAACGGACATTTTACAGATGTATCAACATGCCCCGCAGTGGGGTAAGTTGATACATTTTACCTTCGTTCAAATAACATTTTTTCATTCATTTTGTATGCATTTTCTCAACTTTTCATTTACTATATATTAAAGAGGAAGGATCAAAGTATATTTTAGCATATTTGTTATTAAGTAATTAATTCAAACAAAAATGGAAAAAAATTGAAAACTGAAAAACGTACTAACTTGCCCCGGTCTCCCCTACAAATTTGGGAAATAGTGGTTGGATCTTCTTTTTTTACACTAGCTCATAATACTTACACTTTCAATAATTCTGAAGTGCATTAGTATTGAGGTCTTATCGAGGATTCTTTCGGTTCTTCTATAAAAATTTAATATATTCTTCTGAAGAGTGGAAAACCCACGGAAAAGTATGGAAAATCGTTAAAAGCAAGAACTGCAACGGCACTTAGCAACAGCACCGCTAGCACAAAAATACAGAGCATCCCGAAGAACTTAATTTCGCCTCACGACCTTCTTCCTTATCTCCAGCTGTTCCAAACACACACAGTGCAACCTTAAAATTTCTTCCACATAAAACACTGCCGTTAAGCTCCTAGTTCTTGATCAGGTACTAATTTTTTATCAGTTTATGAAATAAATCGTTCTTTTACGTGTATGTCAACAAATAATTGTTTGTAATAATTTCTAAAATAAAAATTGACAATTCAAAAATATTTGTGAAAGCAGTTCGTATTGTGAATTTTCGTGAAAATAAATGTATAAGGTAGCACACTTGCCTTTGTTATTTTGGTCATCTGAATAACACATAGGCTTGTTCAGACAAGTGTTGGCAAAGTACAATGGTAAGTACAAAGAAGAAGAGTCCTTACAAAAAGTATAGCGAAGAAGATTTACAATAAGCTCTAGAGAATATAAATCATAATAAATTATCTGTGCGGGTTGTCGTCATGTTCCTTACATGATGAGCAATTAGTTCCCATGTATTTTAGATGATCGAAAATTAAATAGCTTTTTACTTGATCAAAAATGAATTCCCATGTATTTTAGATGATCAAAAACTAGTTCCCAATTACCTTATTATTCCACATCTTATAAATACTTTAATTACACTTTTTTTCAATTTTCTTCCTTAAAGATTGAACATAAATTTATCTTTAGGTAGCAAAAAACTTTATGATTTAGGATCTTATTATGTTACAAATCAATATTGAAGCTGGAACCCCTCTAAAATTATCAAAAACTACTTAGTTCCTTAATGATATACCCCGCAATCAATTATCGTCATCGCGTAAGAAGTTATCAACTTTCCTCTTCCAAGCAACGTAACGTTACCCCGAACTGTCTGCGCGTAAACAAGCCAGAAGAAGGATCCCGGGTATCCACAGTACCCGCAAATTTCACTTCATCGCCAGCCGAAATCTCCTTGAAAATCTGTGAGAAACATCCCTCCACCCCGTTCCTCCACATCCCGAATTCACACGGCCAACTTGTCTCCTGTTTTCCGTAAACAAAGACGGCGAGTGCACGCGAGTGGGGTGGTTGCTTGTCGAACGAAAGCTCCAGTTTCCAACGAAGCGCGAAACACGCTTCCCTGCAGTTCATCCCTTACCCCCTCGGTCTATCCGCCCGCACGCGAAGGGAGGCGGTGTGGAGGCGAGTTCCTCGCGCGATGCATACGGAACGAGGAAAGTTGCCGCGAAAGGACGCGAGAAATGGCGGAATGAAAAGCCATGGACGGCCGACTTTTTCTCCTTACCTACCCCCGTCTATTATCCTGCTTCCCCCGTGCCTCCACCCCTTCACTTTTTCTTCCCGTGTTTAACATTTTTCCCGTGTATTCAACTGGTTGCCGTTCGGAAGGGCTCGTGCTCGAAAACTTTAATAAACGAGCTCATCCAGCCGTTCGTTCCCCCCCCCCCCCTCCCCCTCCCTCTGTCTGCCCGGCAACGTTCTCGGTTTCCTCCCTCTGTTTCCAGGGTGAAAACGACGCGGAGGATCCGTCCCTCCCTCTCTCTACCCGGCCCCTCGCATTTCGACTCTGGGGCACAGGGATCGATCGATATCTGTCCCCCCCGCGCGGCGGGGAGGTGAATTTTCGCACGGCAACAAGATATATCCGGAAATAGGGCCGCGACATTAATAGACACCGGCAGCACGGCTAACACCCCTTTTCGGGGCCGCAGTTTCGATCGCGTCCCGCTGCTTCGGATTGCGTGCTTTCGGTTTACGAAACGTGCAGGGGTTTCTCGTGGGAACGCCGAGCCCGGCGTCGATTCCCGTCGACGACGAATTAGCTCGTCCCGATGAGAATTTGAACGCCGGAGCCTTTAATCGACCAGCTGGCTTTGTTTCTTTTTGCCGAGCGCGCGGCGGGTCGGCTGGGATTGCAGTTTAAATATCTCTGTTGCTTTTTAGGGCACGGGGGAATGATATTTCTGGTATAGCTAATTTAGTGGAGGATATTGGTGACGTTCGTGGTTAAGGGGTTACTTTGGCAGATCGGAAAAAGGCGTTATTTTTATGAATTGTTTTTCAATTAAAAAACGATATACTTAAAAATCAAGATAGATATCTTTTTGTGTATAAATTAAGCTGTATTCTCTTCAAAAAGAAATGTGATAGCTTGAGAAATGATGCCATAGCAGCCCCTTCTCTCAAGGTCTCTTCATAGTTACAGCATTTGTGGCATCAAAAATATCTCAGAGATTAATGGTCCGATTGCAATAAAATTTTGCACGAACTTTCTTAAGACTTTAATCTAGTAGGTACTTGTCAAACCGATTTTGGAGAAATCTAGTTTTTTAAAAATGGCAGTTACTTAAACAAATTCATCTTCTTTGGTTAATGACAAAAAGAATGATTTGGGGATGATACTAAATTGCGATTCTAAGTTATTAGTTGCTAGAATTTAGATAAATTTATTGTGCTCCGAGATGTAAATTTTCGTTGTAGTCCTTTCCCTTTGTAATTGAAGCATTAAGGGGTCTTCCTACTTTGACGGCCTGAAAAGGAGCGCGATATTTGAGATTTTTTTTAAGAGAAACCCTCAAATCATGTTAATTGAAAAGTTTATGCCTATATTTGTACATATGTAGGCAACATTTATAAAAAAATTAATTAATGAAAATGGGTATCTAAAACATTAAACGCGTTTTTCTCAAAACTATGTTTTTCGAATTGGTTAGCAAGATATCTCAAAAACCAATCATCCGATTTACTCCAAACTTAGCATATATCTTCAGTGAATGTCACATTCTCGTTGGTACTAAAACTAAGTCGTTTTTTTTTGCAAAAGTAGATTTTCGCGACTTAAAAACACCGGCGAATTTTTTGCAGAAATCGATGTCTATTTTAGACGCTGCCATTTTTTTTTAATTTTCAGTGTTTCTCACGTAGTCTTGATCAGGCGATAGTCACCCTCATACAGATTGCACAAATTTTAAAATTTTCTATTTCGGGCAACTACAACGGCTGATTTTATGCTAACAATGCGCATATGATTTTTGTAAGGCGGTCTATTTGGAGCACTATAACTCCGGATATAACCACTATTTTTGCATATAATTTTTTTCTCATATTCTCTAAAGATTGACAAATGAAGCCACAAAGCTAGAAATAAATATATTTAATGGTTTTGTTTTTAAAAATTCCCAAATTCCGCATCAATTTTATTTTCGTCCGTCAAGGCAGGGATACTTAAGGTTCAGATACTTAATTTTATTAGAAGAATCATAGAATTATACTGGAGGCTAGGATATTAAACCCTGCTTCCCTAAGCATCTTTAATCGCCCAGCTGCATTTTCCTTTCCACTCTGTAGCATCAGACTGCAATTTAGATTCCTACATTTGCACACAAGTAGAGGCAGTTACCCCACAAATGATATCTTCATTAAAAATGCTGTGTAGGTACATATTCTGGATCCCACAGAATTAAAAATACATTCCCCACATCTATCTTTCACCCCCCATTCGTTAACTTCCCCAACAGAATTCCACAGAGTACCTAGATACCCTTCGAAACATCAAACTGCAACCCAAAGTTCCGCGTTTGCGAAGGACCAGAAACAAATAAGAGACTCAAGCAATAATTCATGCCCAGGATCGTCGGCCTCTCCCGCGTGGCGTTGCACTTTCGCGAATAAAATCGCCAGCGATCCCCATCTCGCTGCCAAAGATGGATAATGCGGTTCTCGAGTCTCGAGCAGCCCAGTAGACACAGTGTCGCGTTGCAACGTATCGATCCAGCTGTGGCACATGTCATTAGATCCCATCGATACATCGCGCAGGCGGCGGTTTTCACCGGAATCCCAACTAATAACGCGACCGAAAACAATATCGCGATTCGTAATTACGCTGAAACGCTCCGAGGATTCTGCACACAGCGACCCGCTCGTTATCGAACTCGCGGTTTGCGACCTGTGCTCCGCGCGGTGCGTGCATTACGCGCGCGATTGGGATAACTGCGCCCGGCAACGTTTACTCGTGAATTTATGTTCTTTCGCGGAAATGATGAATGCACGCGTGAGATTCTCGGGTGATTGTCTTTCTCCCGAGAGCTGTTCGTTAAAAGGCTTCGAACAGGTGGGAAATGATTGTTCGAAGCCTTTGGAAACGATTGCAAAAGTTATCGTTCCTTCGCAGTCGACTGTTTCGCAGAGCGCGTTCGTTGAAAGGGAAGATTGTTTGGTGTAAACAATCCATTAGCGGTCGCAAGGTGCCGGGTGTTCGGTGCGAGTAGAATTTAATTTGTCTGGGTAATCAGGGATCCAAGGGGAGGGGAATGTTTTCAGCTGCTTTCAACGCACGGCAATCTTCGTGCTCTGGAAAGGCAGTGATAACCTTTGAAAGAAAGCTTCGTTCGATAAGTAGCGATGTAAAAACGCGACTCGGTGCAACCACGTCAATGGATGCTTTGTTTAAATCTGTTTTCTGGTGTGGGAGTTTGTGTGGCCAACAAAAGTGAACGATCGGTCTGTTATTGAATGAAGGTGGCACGTAAGGAAATGTTTCGTTGGGGAAAGTAGAAAGTTTTTTAATTAATCCAGTCCACGATTGAAGATTCCATAAAATGGGAGTATTAGGTTTCACTTTTCATTTGGTTTATGTAAAAGGATGACTTCGATACTTGTTACCAGCTCGCGCAGGCTCGTGTCGTCCGTTAAGGGGGAACACCACTGTGAAAGTTGAAAAAATTTCGATTTTTTTCTTCTTCACTTTCTTAATGTTTGACTCTTCAAAAATAATCTCCGAAAATTTCAAGTCGATATTCGAAGAATTTACGAAGATACGGTGCATTTTGTGAAATGCGTCACGGTACAAATGCAGTACAATTCAAACTTTAAACGCGATTTTCTTGAAACGACATTTTTCTAACTGATCGAATCAATAGCTCTGTCAATTTTTATCCGATCGATTTGAAATTTTTACAGGATCTTTAAAACAAGAGTATCTTCAGTTGTGCGTACCGATTTTTTGATCGAAAACATATTTTTTAAAATACGCTCGAAAAACTATCCATTTTTTTGCCGATTTTCGAAACTTTTTTTTCCCAAGCGCACCATTTTTACAAAAATAATTTTTTTTAAAAATCGGTACGCACAACGGAAACTACACTCATACCGATTATATTAAAAAAAAAAAATTGATTTCAGAGTTGCCGTTCCAGAGATATCGTTTCGATAAGCGACCTATGTTTTCTTGTGAGGGGTGTAGGAGATTAACTGTATATGGAAATCTATGCATGTTTTTCTATTACTTTTTTTTTTATAGTCTCTTAAGACATTGTTCTAATGATAGGTAATAACAATTTTATAATAAAACTGTAAGTTATTCCTTAAAAAAATCTTAAAAATGGGCTCATTTTTCCGGCCGTCACAGTGGTGTTCCCCCTTAAGCCACGCTTCCACGTGTGTAACGCTGTGCTTGCAGCGCGCCTTAAGTTGCGCTTCCACTTACGCAATGCGTGTGCGGCTTGCAAAGTAATTCGGATGCCCCTTGTATACGTTCCCTCTGAAAAACAACCGTATTCTAGCACCACTATCCCTCGCAACGCTAATTAATTTCGTATTTAGGGGGTGAAAGCATCCCTCAAAGTTCAGAAGTTCAAGTTTTATTCAACACCCGGTTGTAATTTTCTTTAAACTAATAATGGGAACTTTGGTACCTCTTCTTAGGAACTTTGAGGAGTGTTTCCACCCCCTAAACATGCAAACGAGCATGAAAATAAAAACACACCTATTTCTTATTTTTCAGTCCTCTAAAACATATCCAAAAACGAAAGCAATCAGAGGCGGACACCTAAGAATCTCTCCTTGTCAGTCCCATTTACAAAATTTAGCCACAAGTATCTTCAAAAATCGACGAATCAATTTGGTAATTTGGAAAACATCTAGTCACACGTGAGTTTGTTCCTTTCTTTTCTCCTTCATCTACATTCAACGTCCGTCACTTCGTGTTCCTTAAGCGGGGGTAACAGGGTAATTGCTCGAAAATTAAAGGTATCTTTTGAAATTTATTAAAAGCAAACTACATAATGAATCTTTTTGAAACTTTTAGGATTTTCTATTGGATATTGGATATTTTTCAAATTTATTTAAAGCAGATTTGCAAGCTGAACAGGGCCAATAACTTTGCGCTGCAAAAAATCTGGATGGTAGTTTTCTGACGAAACGGTGTTTCAAAAATCAAAAAACCAAAATGTTTTAGAAACTACACGCGGATAGTTATGGCACGCCAGGAGATTTTTTTGACGGTCGTTTCCTTCTACTTTTTTTTTACCGAAAGAGATTAATTTACTAGAACCGAATTTCACAATTTTTTTCAGAGGTTCGCCATTTTGTCAATTTTAAAAATTTTCAAAATCGAACCCGTCGTGCCATAGCCATCCGCATATAGTTTCTAAAACTTTTTGGTTTTTCTATTTCAAACAAACCGTTCCGTCAGAAAACTGTCAACCCCTTTCAGCGGAAATTTTTTACAGCGCTGAGTTACTGGTCCCGTACAGTTTACAAATCCGCTCAAAATAAATTTCAAAAAAGACATTCATGTAACTTAAATACCCACTAAAAAGTACTGAAGGTTTCAAAAAGATTCATTAAGTAGTTTGCTTTTAATAAATTCCCAAAGATACCTTTCCTTTTCGGGGAATTAAAATTAAAAGTTTCACTGTCCACCTTTTTCAAAATTTCCTTTATTAATCGTGAACGTCTAACTTCGAAGCTTCTTCCTGCAGCCGTAGGAAGCCAGTGCTCCCGCGGCACTGAGAGGCGATGTCCTTAACTGGCGATATCGAGCCAGCATGCAGCGCGCGAATGGAATAAAAGCCGTCATATTGTCTAGTTGGTCGTAATGAAAATAACACGACCGTTACATAGTTAAGAGTTGTGTGTGGACGCGACCGGGGAGCGTATAGAGAGGACAGAAAGCGTCCAAGTGGGAACGCCGGGGCCGAGACGAATCTTTGAAAGGCCACGTTGGTAGTGCTATCAATAGTTCGGCTCAAGTGCCTGCTTTACCCTCCAACCTTTTACACAGTGGCGTAGGGAAAAGCAGGGTCAGGGCATAATGTCGGCGTTCAGACAAAAGGGACATACCTTGAAGAGCGTTTCTTTGTTAGCGTTCGGCCTGGCTAAGAAGCTGTAAAGATCGAACGCCACGCTGGGGAGACTTCTTGATATCAAGCGCGAGGGAAAAAGGGATGCAAAATTTTTTTTCAGAATATCACAGTATAAAAGTGACACAACATTTCGAAAATATTTTCCTCCGTACTGCGTGGCATGAGAGCTCCGAGCCATTTGTCAAACAGAGCGGGGAGAAAGTATGTTGAAGGCTGAAAAATCAGCGTGCAAATAGAAGCGGGGCTAAGGGGAGTTCGCTAAAGTTTGATGCGTGTTTTATTTCGCGAACGCGTGGTTCCCTCCCCCCCCCCCCCCCGCGATGAAAGAGGCGCGCCCCGAGTTCGTTGTTGGGAAGTCTCGTAAATTTTCCACGGGCCAAGCAGATGCAAACGAACAGCCGAGGAAGTCGTGAACGCCCGCCAGGAAGTCGTTCCGAGATCGACCTAATAGCATTTTAGCGATATCGAGCGGGCCCGCGTGACTCGCGCCACAATGACGCAGGGTGGAAAAGGTCGTCGACCTTTAAAACCGTGTCCGAGTGCTCCAGAAACCTCGAATCCACCCGAGAATTCGCTTCTACAAGGGATTTAGTCTTCGATCGGGCGTCCCCCTCGTGCAATCGGCGGATCGACGGGTCTATTTTCGGAGGGAGGGCTTTACCTTGCTTTTGTCGTCGAGCGATACGACGCTTCTTTTGAAACTGTTCGCCGTGGAAAGGAATAAGACGCGTTTGGGGTGCCAAGCATGGGAACTCTGTGTGCTTCTGAATCGCGAGTGACAGCTCTATTTGTTGGACACGTTGTAATCATCACGCCGTTTACTAATTTATTATTAACGAGATGGTACCCTTTAGCTTAGAAACTTAATTGTACAAGATGGGATGACCAATACGCCTAAATACTTGTGCTACTTTTAAACTAAATTAGAAATTAAAGTTGATCAGTTTACAGGGAAATATGAAAATTAAAAAATTTATTTCTTTTACTTTGAAAACCAGCATCACTCACTTTGTAAAATACTATCCCATAGCTTTCGTTCTAAATTCGCATGGTACCACTTTATCATAAGTCTGCACAGTTTCTCCTTCGAAACAATAAATTGCTGCACTTCGGAAGAAACATCTGGTGAGCTTAAAAGCGAAGGTACCATCGCGTTCTATCGAGCAAAGTCTCCTTACAGGAGAACGTTACCATTACACGCGAAGACGGTAGCGCGGTGAAATTAAATTCCCCCTGGATTCGGCCAGAAAGGATTAAATTCGAGCAGGCGAGTGCCTCCTCGTGAAAGGGCTTGCGAATCGGCAGGTGTTTCAACACACGTCGCCGGATTTTCGTTATTCGATCACGTTCCTAGGCATGAGCGGGAACGAGTGACCTTTCCATAGTCGCCGACTGGTCCGGAAACCCCGAATCCGCCAGCGAAATCGCGCGATCTGTGTGTTTTCCAGTCGAATTCCACCGTTCCGCTCGAGGGGGCCTGCTGGACGTCGATTTTCCTGCAAATTCAGTTCGGGAAGAAGTCCGCGGGCGAACTGACAACGACCGATCCGATTCGCCGCGGTTACTGGCATCCTCTCGCAAACACTGGACAATGGGAAATGTGTGGGACGGTCGAAACAGAAGTTGATGGATTTGTGGAGCGCAGAGTCAGCCTTGAATTCGAGATCAGCTTTGCTCAATACAAATGGGAGACTCAGAAGCTGAAGAAGTAAAAGGAGCACCCATGTCGGAAGAAAATGTGCGCGGAATTTGGAGATCGTTTTTTACTGTCTTTGCAATTGCGATTCTCACGAGGAAAGAATGGAGGGTCAGCTGGAAATTAAAAGTTTCCTTCAAGCAACTCAGCAGAATATTCTCGCAGAAAAATTCTGCTTTATAGCATCCCGACAGTTATTTTCAGGATGAAAGTAGCGTTCTTCTATGTAGATGGAATTAGAATTTCAAAGGTTGTTCCAACGTTAACTCTCCCCGTTCTTCGAAGCTATTAATAACGAACTTGCATAAATTTGCACGTGGGAAGTTGAATCCGCTTGGTCCCTGGCGGTGCTGACCTAAGTTCAATCGAGCTCTGCCCGGCCTCTGTGTCATGAAAGGGCCGTTAACAGTAATTTCATAGCTGTTTTAAACTAAATCGCGGACGATAATACGATGGGAGAGTACGGATTACAAAGGCGTTGCACGATAAACTGTCGATAGCCGATAAAAACCGACTTCAAAAAAATAAAATTACACTAAAAAGTAAAACATAACTTTTCCCTTATTTAATCTACAACTCTTATATTTTTTAATTCGGCGCCAGATTTACACAGTTCAAATGATGAGGCACCGACTTAAAAAATGTGAGAGTCGTAGATTAAATAAGGGAAAAAATTATTTTTTACTTTTCAGTGCAATTTTATTATTTTGAAGTCGGTTTTCATTTCTTTTAAATTTTTTTAAATGCACCAAGAAGTGGGAACTTAAGCAAAACAGTAGCTACAGCTCAGACACCGCGCGCGATTTCCACCGATTCGCGAGGGGGCGAGACGAATTCCCCCTTATCGCGATTCAGGGAACGCGGGTACTCGCGAAGCGAATCGATCCATCGACGGGCAACGCGAGCACAACGGAATTAAATAACCCGGACGGTACGTAACGCGTCGGCGAGGAAGCGGCGTGCGTACGGAAATTTATTGCCAATTTTCTTGAATCCCGGCGAACTTTCCTTATGGCGCAACCGCACGGAAACACATGTGGGTCGAGATTGAATTGATATTCGCAGATTAAACGGCGGCTGGTCGATTGATCGCGCGACGGATTAAAAAGCGCGAGAGCGGAGATTGGATTTTTCAAAGCGCGTGATCGCTGGAAGAATGGCCCTCATCGACAAAGATAACGTGGTCGATAACTCGAGTGTATAATTCGCGCTATCGATGTGTAGGAAAAATGGAAAGTGTCTTGAGAACGGCGTTTGAATAAGGCAAAACAGGTTATATGATAATTTTATCTAACTTGCGCTACTGATAACGTCACCGCGTTATCGATAAATGGAGGCTCATGGATAATCGTTAACGGCACCTCTGCTCCTTACCGCGAGAGCCCCGCCACGCTTCAAATCCCCCGCAATCCTGTCAATAGCAAACGTTCTCCCGGCGATACCCGTGGAAACGACTGCCTGTCCGTGCACGAAACTATCCCATATCCGCTGGCCATCTATACCATCCGCGGCGTACATGGTGTTCCAGATAAGTTAGTTTGAAAAAGTGCAGGGAAATTGCGCGGAAGCGCCGCAGAACAAAGTGCTGGCGCGACAAAGAGTGGCGGAGTGGCGTGCAAAAATGGAAATCAAAGCATGCGGCGAATTAACCGAAAAAAATTCATCAAACAATCGACCAGCGATAGGTACCCTTTTCCTACCTTCTCCTTTGTTACATTTTTTTTTTTTGGAGGGTCCTGGATTCTATCGTTTCGTTCACCCCACAGACACCCCCATATCATTTTCTCCGTTTCACCTCCCGCGCGCCACAATTGCCTTCCCTTCGCAACCCCTCTCTCTGCGCGCTTTTTTTACCTCAGTTTTTTGTACTGTACCGAGGCATCAAAGCTTTGTCGGCGCGTTGGCCGGAACAACGAGCAGATTCGAAATTAGCACGGCCCGCTGGAGGGGGAGGGAGCGAGTCTGCACCGCCGTTCCTCCCCTCGAAGGGAGAACAGTCGGTGGAATCCTACCTTTCCCTTTTCCAGGCGCCGTCGAGTCTTCCTCGAGGGCCTTTGCACTCCTCGACCACGTCATTACCGTGTTAAACGTTCTCCCCTTATCGGGGGTAGAGGCTATCGATCTCCCGACGGTCGCCGCACAAAGCCACGCGAGTCGCGAGCCACCCCGCCGGAGGAGGGTCGCAGACGGCGATATATTTCTTACGATAGGCGGAAGAAAACCGCCCGAGAGTTGCCCTTTTGTTTTTTCCCCCGACCTCCGATAAAATACTATCTGCGCGGGGGCATTGTTCGATCGCCACCGCGGATACACCTTTTTCCAACCACCCCCTGTGTCTTTTCCTTTCCTGCAGGCCTCTGAGTACAGCCCGTGAGGGAAGGGAATGAACGCGGATGAATGATGGTATAAAAATATCGCCGCGCTTTGATGCGTCGCTTCGAAACGATGCTCGCGGTTGTTCGTCGAGGTATCTGGGGATTCGAGGTGGGTAGGTGGGTTTGAACTTGTTGCTCTACGCGTGGGATTGATGAGGACGTCTCATGGAAGACCTCTTTTTAGGAATCTCTGGGTTTGAGGAGTTAGGTCACCTCGGCGTTCCAAAGCGAGCGGTATTTTCGAGAACTTTTTACAGGAAATGTATTAACCTTTTTATCAGGTATAAAGCATTTCTTGAAATTTAAACAAGAATTTTTTTAACGTCGGTAGCTTAATATATGAAGCAGAAAGTGTTTGTGTGTTTGTCGTCTAAAAACTTTCGAATGGGGTCTCTGGGGTCTCGAAATGTGTTCCAGCTCATTAATCTAACTAATTAACCTAACTAATCCAGATGAATGTGACTATTTTCACTAAAAAATATATATTTTTTTATATAAAATCAGAATCTAAATTTCGGGCGAGGCCGAGTAGTGAAACTAGTTTATTTATAAGGGAAAATTCAATTCGATTAAGTGATTCAGACTTCCTTCGTAAGTGAAAATCAAAACTTTAGCTGTCTTCTTATTTTTAAGGGTTGTGTACTATATACTGTTAGAAAATGATATAGTCGATACGTAATAATACTATATTTCCGATACGTCGATAAAATTCTACAAGTTTTACTTATTTTTTCATTCAATGCCTACAACAAAACTTTGATTTGTGAAATTAAACTTTAACAGAGAGGATTTTTTCTGTAATGAAAAGGAAGTGGCAGGAAGAAAGAAACAGAGCCTGTCTATTTCTCATAAAAAATCAGCTTCTTATAGGTATATGTCAATTTAGACTTTCAGTACAATCAAACCTTTGGCATAATTGTTAGAGAAAATAAATTAATTAATAATGCAAAATTGCATAAAAATGTACATTAAAAAATAATATGTCGTTGTTTTAATGTAGTTAGATTTTGTACCACTTTTCTCTGAAAACTACTATATTTTTCCGAAAAATAGTTGACAACCCTAGTACCCACATATCGTATTACGTACGGATTTTGTGAATTTCAGGAGATTGTAAAAATTATAGCATTTAAAAGGAAAAAAGTCCTTTGCTGACTTTCCTTTTCAATATCTTAAGACGTAATTAAAAAAAAGGTACAGAACGAATACTCGTTCACCATTCCCTTCGTCCTGTGTCAGCGTTTAGTAGTTCCGTTTGGGTCAACCAAGAATATTAATAATCGCGTTAGTAACGGTGCAGCCTCTGCATTTCAAGTTGGAGACGCTCAAAGGAAGCTTAACTTGTATCGTTACCATGGCATTTTCATTGCGCCCAGGTATTCCGCGAACTTAAACTCTGCCGAGAGAAGTAAGTCCGCTTTCAAGGAACTCGGGGCGGTCAATTTGAAACTTTAATGAGTTTTTACCGTGGCGAACCTACGAGATGGAGGAACCTCGAATCTCGCGAGGAATTTATCGCGTGGTTTAGGAAACATGGACAAGTTGGTCCGTTAATGTCACCTTCGAATGATTTGCCCAAGGGTGGGGAACCTGTGGCCTTTTAGATTCTTAAGTGCAGCCTTTTGACTGAATCCAAATTTTACAAAACAAATCCCTTTATTTTTATTAATACGTTTTTGTTCGTCCGAAGACGGATACACATTTAGAGAATTAATTGAAACTGCGGACCTCCATGCTGCAACCAAAATGCTTTCCAACAAAAAGCAGCTGCAAAAAAATCATGATTAACTTTAAAATATCAAGTAGTTTTCACTTTTTGAAATTATTAAGTACGTGGTGGTTAGATTTGTACAAAATAATGTACATTTTTAAGTACTAATTGAAATTTCTTGAATGCGGCCTAATTTGAGGCCTAATTATGAGCAAAAACGGACTAACCCACATTGAAAAAAAAAAAATTTCGTATTTTATATGATTAGTGCAGCCTATTGGAATACATTATTGCTATTAACCCAATTTCGCAAAAAATGTGAGCTAGTCCGTTTTAATGCCTCATTTGATTCCAACATGAAAACGTTCCCCATCCCTGGATTTGCCTCTCGACCATCTTCATAAATTCAAACTATTCTTCTGCAATCTCTAAACAACTTATACCTATACACTCCAATACCAATCACTTTTTGTAAGGTAAGTGCGGGTAATAAGGCCCACCTAAGGATCTATAATTTACAAAAAAAACTTGTACATATTTTTGAAAACTTTTGTTTTTATACAAATCTAAAATTAATAGGTTCTTAAAAACCTTGTAAACGGGCTTTGTTTCGTGTAGTGCAGATAATAAGGCCCACCTATTTATTATGTAGAATGCGGGAAACCAAAGACATCTTCTTCCTCAGGTGTGAGTCCAACGCAATCCTCGTGTATCCAGGTGAGACACATGACACACTGCCGCATATCACTCTTGAATGCAGTTCTGCATAATTTGCAAAACCAATTGTCTGCAGAGTTGCCGTCCACGTTTTCTCTGAAGGTGGATGGCATGGGCTCTTGTTCACACACTCTAGTCTTTTTTCTTCCGGTTGAAGTGACACGTGCTTTGAAGCTTTTCTCAATATCGTCCCTGCTTTGGAAGAGGCCTCTGGTTACTTCCTGAGCCTTAAAGCCCACTTAATATTTTGGTGGGCCTTATTATCTGCTTCGTCACTTCCTCATTGCCGAGGTTATATGTTAAGCGTGCACTTTACAAAATTATAAATTTTCTGAGAATATGTTGCCAACATATGTACTGCCAATGCAAAGCCAAGAAACCGATGTAATTCTTATAATTGCAGCAACGCTAGTTGCCGGTGAAAATTTTTTGAATTTACTGCCGACAAATGTTATATTAATCGCGCGGAAACTCTTCGAATGACATTTCGTATGTAATAAAAGCAATAAATGGCACTACCAGTTTTGTAGATTGACCTGCCAAGGATAAATGACAGGTGGGCTTTATTACCTGCTAGGCCTTATTACCCGCACTTACCTTATATTCTCTTCCAAATTGTGATCAACTTATCTGAATGGACCTAACCAAATTGCCACATTCAACACAACTCCACGCTAATGCATCCTTGAACCACTTCGAGCTCCTTCCGCCGTAAAGACACTCACGTGGCAAGGAAATACAGCGCGACAGTACTGTCGACTCGCTCTTCCACTGCCCGATTAGAATATTAGACAATCGAATCGGCGCGTACCATGCCTCTAGCATTGCCCCAACGATCTAAATCGTGCGCAGCCACGAAGGTGCTCCACGGACGCGACGATCCGCCGTGCACGATCACCATCACCGATCGTTCCGTTGAGTTCGATCTCACGTTCGGCCAGCTTCCGGTGTTCACGTGAATCGTCGCGTACTTGGCGCGCAGACGACGGCTGCGATGATCGTCGATGCACGAAGGAAGTCCCCGACGCACGCGGCTGGCATACCCGATCGCTCGAAACGAAGAATAGGCGACCGGTAAGGTGAGGCCGGGATCGATGCTTCTTTTTTCTTCTCGAAAAGCCGTCGCTCGTTGTCTACTGAATCGTAATGTTGGAAAAGTTAAACGATCCCTCCCCCCCCCCCCCCCCGGTCCCTCGCCGTGGAGGAGCCTCCCTCGTTCCGCTTCTATTCACGCTGTCGCGCGCGACGGGATCGCGCGACATCCTGAAGTCCTCCGCGCGGACCCTTTGTTGCGATTCCAGGGGACAGCATGCTCCAGTGGCTGCCACCGCTTTGTCCGCTGCGATGGTCCGCGTTTTTTATCCTGCCTTCGGACGCAGAACGGGAACCAGGATACGGATGATGGTTAGTGGAACTGGGAAACGTTTGGTCTTTGGTGGGAGACAGCAGGGGGAGGTAGATAGTGAAGCCGCAACGAGCTGAAGTTGATTCTGCCACGTCGCGTGTGGGGATTATTCGATTTTACCGTATTAAACCCTTAAGACACACCTCCGCAATATTACGTTTCTTGCGAAAAGTCTCAAAATTCCACTTCCGTAATATTACGTTCCATAGAATCGTAACCGGTCTACGCTTTCAGCGGGCACATGAAGAATAGGGGGCTTCATTCGTATTATTGACGCGGCCAACGTGTGGGAGACGTAGAAAGCAACAATAAATTCCAAAAGATGGTATATATTTGTTTACTACCCACGAACGGTAAGAGGTTGTAACGTAAATGGCCCGGTACTTAATCAAGGTCCGATAATTAAAAATTGAGAAGAAATTTTATTAATAATAACAGTTTTAATAATTTGCAACGTTTAAACTGTTCGAAATATAATTGCAAAATGCTTGATATAGATACAATTATAAGCTTACATATCTGAATAGTTATATCATGCAAAAATATTATTGTACAGTAAAGCTTCAACAGTTTCAATCTCGCTTCTTACCTAATGGGCTCAAGCAAGCGAGAAAATATTTTTGTTAAGGTTATAATTAATTATTATTTTATAATTATTGAAATAGTACAATTGTTTTGGATTTATTATATATTGAAGAATTGAAAATTAATTGGATCTCTTAATAATTTTTTGTTTATGATAATTAATGATTGGGGCACGCTAGGAATTTCATTTAATTACTGGGCCATATGAACAGTTTCATGTTTTAATTAATTTAAAACTTTTCCTTTAACGAATGTTTTTCTAAAATTTTGTGGTCGTTAAGAGGTTATAAGTGGACCCTTTTATAATTAATCGTCGTTGGCAAACCTTGGGGACTAACAGCTTTCCCTTCTTTGCCCCCCACCCCCTGCAGCTTTGTTAGCCAGAATTATACTTCACTTTTATACAGTACCATCATATATCTATGCATATGCATGCATATGCAAGTTGCAAGTTGCAGTGTTTGTTCAGCAGTGCCCCATACGCTGTACTCCCAGGCCCCCCCCCCCCAAACAATCGCATCAATTTTCGCACTTTCTCCACTTGAGGCCGCGAATATGCAAATAAAAGGAGAGAGAGGGAAAGAGCTGAAAACGACGTGTCATATTTGACGCTGTTTCTCGAATGGGGGCCCAATCACCGTGCACTCTCACTCGAGGTCCGAGACCGCGGAGAGGAAGTGGAGACCTTTGACACGTTGGCACACGTATACCAAGTAATTCGTAGCAGAAGCAAAGCTCTGGGCTGCTAATATCCTATGGGAGGTTGCGCGCCCCACCGGTTATAATTCTTGGAGGATATAACTCTCCTGGAATGGTCTGAGGCGGGTTCCGTGCGCCGGACGCTCTTAACGCTTCCAACGAAACGCTATCGAAGGAAACTAGAGGGAAATCGGGAGGCCGTGGGTGGCGGAGGGACAGACAATCGCCGAGACTCAATGGTGGAATAGACGGTAAATTAAAAGTAATCGCGAAGTGGTCGATTTCCTGTCGATCCTTGCGGAGGACAGACCTATGGGGAGCAATGAAGATCGTCGGGCAGACCAGAGCGCGGTGATTTCTCGTAGGAAGCGCGACGCCGAGAGTTTGGAACGAAAATTTCGGTGGGGTCTCCTCAGTGGAGGTGAATGACTTCACTCATCTTCAGTTCTCGCGCAATTTTTCAAACTCCTCGAATCGTATCAATTATGTTATAAGGCATGCAGAGAAAGTGGTGTAAATATGGGCTAGCACTTTTATTTCAGGATTTTTTGCCACACCTGTTGAAGATTTTTATTACGTGACACTTGAATATAAATGTTAAATAAGGTGAATGTCCCAATTTCTGTTCATTTAAGAGGTTACTCGTCATAAAGAAGGTGTAAAAAATTGGTTTGTGATCAAAAGTTGCAGAGTAATTGATTAATTCTTTAATAATAAATCAACTAATTTGAAAACTATTTAGGAAAGATATTTCAAGATGTTTAATTATTAGTAATTTGTAATTAAATATAATTAAATATAATGCTACAAATGTCCGTATTTCTGCTCACGAAAAATAGTGATGTACGTATTTCTACTCACCATTTGTACCAATTTCTGCTTACATAATATGTTGCCTTTTCAGTTAAAATAAGTTACATTCTTCATGGAGAGGTTTTATAACACAACAGTAAAGCATAAAATAATGATAAACAAAAAATAAAATGCCTTCGAATAGAAATAAAGGTTACAGCGTACATTGAATTGTGAGGTTATGTTACTAAAATTTTGGTGAGTAGAAATGCGGACATGACGGTGATTCACTTGACCCTAAACCTGCTCACCTGTTTTCTACTTAAAAAAATTAAAAATAGTAAAAAAAATCTAAATCCAGAGCACAATACGGCATCTGTTTGTTATTAAATGACAACTTCTACTGCATAAACTATTTTCTGCCCAATTATCGAATACCAATAGCGACGCTGTTCCTTAGCACAACCAGCTAGGACACGATCGAAAAATCATGAGTCCCTCGTTTTGAAAGTTTTTCGTTGCTTATGCTGCATTTTGATTAGCCCCAACCTCGTGCAACACTCGCGTAAATGTTCAAATAATTTAGAATTATTTCGTAACAACTATAGTATAAACGTAACGCTTATAATAATAAGAAAAATACGAAATGTTTATTTTATGATTTGAAGTTAAAATAAGCTGAACGAGAGTAATGTTTGTTACAAATTCTATATCTTACTATCTTACTATATTATTATTATTATTATTATTATTATTATAAAACTGCAGCGTTTGTTTGTATGTACACAAAAATCTCAAAAAGTACTGAACCAATCATTACGAAATTTTAACTACAGCACCCTTGAACAAAAGGAACGGACATAGGCTATGTAGTACGTCTCAAAAACGCGTTATTAACATGTAATTTATATGCAATAATTTCATGTGTACAGCTGTTTTGCAGACCACGTGACTCGTGTATACGACAGTCTACTTCGCGCGCGCATGCGCATATCTCGCCCGTAGCAGCACCGCGATGTCACCACCAGGTGATGCACCAGCGAAGCTTCTCGCGCGCTTTCTCGCGAGAGAACTGGATTACCGCGGATGTATATGTCAGAATGATCGTCGGAGTACAAATTGCTTTTGTAGATTTATCCGTACTCTCTTTGGATGTTACTATGTCTCGCGTGTGATCAAATTTGTGAAGATCATCCGCCCGAGCTCGACGTATGCAACGCTAATGTCAGAAAATCATCTTACCAAGAATGTTATTTTTTCCGAAATATTATGAGGAAATTAAGCTTTGTTTCAAAATACTTAGTTTCGTTAAAAGATATTAATTTTAATAAACATGAATCAGTCACGCTAATAACTCGGGCGGAGCCGACACGGGGCATGCTAGTTTAAAATAAAAGCGAAAAGGTTCATGTTTGATAGTGTGTGGTCTAAATAAGGGCTACCTATTATTAAAATATTCTAAAAGAAAAGTGAAAACTGCATACTTTCAGATTGGAATAAGTTCTAAGTTTTATGGAAAGACAGAGAGCTTCGAAATTCATTTTGGCCGGTTTTAATTCACTTTATTAATTATTACTATTTGGGGACTACTTCGATAGTTCCACAAAAACGGAATAAATTTTCAAGTAATAGGCTTGAATGGTGGGAAATGGGAATCAAGGATTGCGCGCCAGCTATTAGAGTACCAATCTCAGTTTTAGGAGAGTACTCGTGACCTTCGGTCAGTTCCTTCTAGGATGGCCCCCGATAGCTCGAAACGATCGATTTCGCTGAATAACGCGGTCGTTGCCTGGTTATTCCAAGCCGTGGAAACTCCTTTCATTCAGTCTGCAAACAGAGAAAAAACCGCCGGGCCATTTAGCCGCGGAAAACGGGGTCAAGTGCTTTCCGCGGTTCTGCTTCGAGCCCTCCGCTCTTTCGGCGGATTAATAGGCTCTTCCCGTGGGAACATAGTTGCTACGTGGACTATTCTATTAACGCTTCGTAGGCCGCGTCAACTGTGCGCGGGCGAACGTAAAGCACGATAAAAATATTATGAATGATTCAATTCATTACGGAACACGTTAATTATGTAGGTATTTGGTGTTAAATTGACCGTCTCAGTATGTAGTGGCAATTTCATCGCTCGTATTTCTCTAGTGGGTGGGAAAACGAATATAAGTCTTACCTCAAGCATAAACAGTTTCTTTTTTGTTATTTCTTGTGAATGGAAGTTAAAAATAAAAGTTTCTTTTAACATATACGAAAGGTAAAGGGAAAAACAGGGAATGCCACAAAATTATAATACTTTGGTCCATCAGTAACGAAACAAGGTTCAATGAATTTAATTTTCTTATATAATTTTCTTCTTAAATAATTTCTTGTTTTACCTTGACGACGGAAGCTTATGCTTATATTTTGTTCCAGTGCAGAGTGAACATTTCCTGTTTTTAACTATTTAGTATACGAAATCTTTAACGTTATCATACGGGGTATTTGAACTTTATAACCTTTTGTGATTCGACAGTTCTGTAGTCCCAGTTGCCACCAACAAAATATGCTATAAATCGCAAAATCACGAAAATGGGCATTCCCTGTTGTTCCCCTTCATGTGTTATCAAATTTCACGTCCGAAATTTAACACCTGATCTTACATGGTACTTTAAAAATATTCTAATTCTCTTCCTGCGAAACTAATAATAATTCTGACTCACACCAGACTTGCACCAGAGATTTATTACTTTGTATATTGCTACAGAAGTTCGTAGCATTGATATTAGTCTTCGAAATCGAGTGGCTCCTTGAAGAAGTAGTCATTCGTTTGTGAAAGGTATATATAAGAGAAAAAAAAAGGAAGATGGATAACTTCTTCAGAAAATGATGAAGACTCCCACGTTTGCGATCCTTATACATCTACTCCACCTTTACTTCTCCTGGGTCAGTGTGAAACTTAGGAATAGCATTCATAGTGGTCCACATTTGGACCACGTATCTACTCCAATTCCAATCCCAATTTCCATTCGAATCAAATTGCTGACGAATCCAAGCAGGGATGTGTGTCAAAGGGCTTCTTCCGCCGGCGCAATGAATCGAATTAAGGTAAACTTCAGCGCGGCCAAAATGTAGGAGAAGACACGAGAACGTTTCCGCCGATGTAGGTGAGAGTCTCGAGTGAAGTTCCCTCTCGGTGGTTTCCGCGTTTCCGGCGTTCTGGGTCGATAGGTCGTCCCGGCGTCCAGCGAGTCGACGACACGGAAAAGGAAGAAATTCAGACTCGCGATGCCTTCTGCGAGCCCGAAGATACGCGCGCGTCACGTGGTCGCGGAGGAACGCGAAACGGAGGATGAATCGTCGAGCCTGATCTCTCCTAAGTGCGGAACATCGTTCCTCGGCCCGAACACCGTTCTCTTCTTAACTTCGCGATTTTTCCATCGGGCCGGGACATCTGCGACTTCGGCCAAGTCGGGAGGGGACACGTTCGAAGGGAACTCGATAGAAGCGAAAAGGAGTCCAAGTGTTTTCAATTCTATTCGCCGTCGTGTCGAAAGCTACAAAGTATTCACACAGAAAAATTCTTAGCTTACAAGTCAGAATGTTCACCTGAGTTCTGCAAATGCAAACGAAGAGTAACACCTTTTAATTAAATAAAAATCAATCAAACGTGTGAGTCGTTGATGTACTAGACGACTCCCAGCAGACTAGACTGGCGTGGCGGGGACGTCAAGGTCGTTGGCTTTCGAAACTCTTCGCCTAGAATATCGGGTCACCAGGTCGATCGACCAAATGGACGCAACGAATTAGCCTCGAAAAGCCTTCGGTTGACGCACGAGCCTCGGCTGCAGTGGAAGTCAGAGAGTGGAATCGAGGAGACTCTGAGCGAAAAACGGCCACGAAGGCCACGAAGGTCTAGAAATTACTTTATTGCCGTCGACAGTAATAAAGCATGTGTACGCTGAGGTAACCATGGGTTTTTCACGCCAGTACCCTTTTCCAGGACAATGTCCAGGAATTCCCAGACAATATAATATGGGAAATAGGTTTCCTTGTCTAAAGGAACTTGATGTATACTCGACACACCGGAACTGGAATCAGGTAGATAGAAGACCCTCGATAGAAGAAATTCTCTGTGAAACACCTCAAGGCACAAAACCACCAATGTCCAAAAAGGAATACTGAAAATGTCCCTGAGCTAGTGTCTGCAAAACACTCAAGGTCATCACCATCATCGCTCATCGCCACTTTTACATCACTATGCCTCCGCAAGGCCCACTAGTTATACGCTGCCTCCGGTCAGCTACACGCTAAACACGTCCCATCACCGTCATACTTCCCCTCCTCCAATCAAACATTGTTAAGGGCAACATTAAAAGCCCGCAGATATGTACTGCCCTTCTTAATAAAAATGGCTGTCTAATATTTCAAACAATCCGAGAAAATTGAGGTTTTAACATTTTCTTTGTGCTGTCCTTGTAAAATATAAATAAATTACACTGTATGGAAATTCAAATATTTCAACATTTCCTGACAAGTGGAAAAATGCTAGGTAGGACATTTTAATTAAGGAGGGCAGTCGAAAGCATTCCGCGTTTGTGGTGCCCCGTTGGTTTCCGCACTTGTAGAGTTCGGGAAAAAGTACCTTTGGAGGGTCGGCGCACAATGGAACAAACTGCACCTCTTTGTGTAAAAATCGTAGAACTTTTGATAGAAACAAGGTAGAGGGATAAATCTTTTTCGAGGTTGCAGAATAGGGGGTAAATATTAAAAAAGTATGTCAAACAAGCTTTTACTTTGAAAATCTGTGTAAAAGAATCCTAAGGACCACGACAAATTCTGCGGCCAGATTGGAATTCAGCGTGTTAAAATCTGTAGGAAATGCGGAATAACAAGTCAAGGAAAAACTTCAAACACGCATTATAATGAAAAAACGGCAATTTTCTTCGCAAATGTCAACTTTGACATAGATTTCCAAGGTCAAAACTTGTTTATCAAACTTTTTCAATTTTTCCCTTATTCTGCTATATCTCTTAGCTTTAACCTCGAAAAGGAGATTCATCTCTCCATCCTATTTCTATCCAAATTTCTACGATTTTGATACAAAAAAGTGCCGTTTGCCCCACTGTGCGGCGTTGGCGAAATTGAAAATGCGGCTGACCGGTACGAAGAGGACCCGCCGATCGCGGATTCGAGTCCCACCGCCCCAGGATCTTTTTTTCGCCCACAGATAAAATTCTAACCAAAGAACGTACCACAATTACCACACTCCATAAGAAAATTCGACCAAAGAAAATTGTCAAAGAAGTCAACCACTCCTCTTGCTTCGCTGTTTGTAAATATTAACTCGGGTGCCTTAGTTTCCTAGCGAAACTGGAGGAAGCTCGTTCCTCGATTCCTCGAATTAAATCGATATTCGAAAACGGCAAAGACACCTGGAGCCTGGAGCAGTGGCAACCTGGGCCACCGAGGTTTCCCCTGGTCCCTTCGATTCGTCCTGACGTTTGGAGCGAGCGAGGAGCGCGAGGGCGCGCATGGCAGCTCAGGCGAGGGTTAAGTGGCGCTTTAAAGCCTCCGCGTGTAGCTCTTGGAGGCAGTCGCGGCTAACGACGTCTATTCTTCGGCCCTTGAGAAGCGATGGCGGCCCCGTCCTGTCCTCTTCGTGACTCACGGATGTTCCGTGACTTAGTCACGGGTGCCGTCTTCCCTCTCGCGGGCGCGCGGTGACGTCCGCGCGGGCAGGTACACCCGCCCGATCGAAGTCACGAGGTTAAACGCGGTCGACGCTCGCCTTGGAAACACAAATCGGACCGCGGACACGGTCATCGATCTATCGCGATCGAGCGACGGCCCACTCCGGGCCGAGCCGTAATCTCCTTCGATGGATCTTCCTAGCGATGCCCAGGGCGCGCGATCCGCTCGTGATATCTGTTTTTTTTTCCCCCCGGACGACGTCGTTCCGTTCCTGTAGCTGTCCGTGCGATAGAAGATTGCTGTGTTTATCTTGCGTTACGCCATCGTTCACGTAATTCGTCACGTTTAACTCTGAAATGGAGCGCAGCGGGCCTCCCCAATTGGATCCCATCTGTGATTATTAGAACGAATTGCTGGGGCATGTGTCGTGACTCGAAAAGTTCGTAGCTCCCCGCGATAGATGTCTGAGAGCGAAGCTAGTCCTGAGAAGTTCCATTTTTGTGTACGGGGTTAAACGCGAAGGCTTTAATCGCGCTTTATGGAGCCACAAATTATGGTTGCCACAGAAGTGGCGCGCGAGTTGAGCCACGCTGTACGGAAGAGCTGCTGCAAGGAGTGTTGAATTGTATCAGGGGTCTTCTCTTCTTATTGTTGTCATTGTGCGCGGGGCAACGTTTCGAAGCATCTGTCCGTCAGATGTGGTCACTTTCTCCTGCACACAATACTTCACTCATTGAAATGCTTGGCCAGCTAGATTTATGCACTTGGTAGTCCCGGAGGAACATTGGCTGTAGCCATCTTGCAACCTTGTCCCCTCTCGGTGGCACATCGACCGATGTGTCCTAAAAAGGCAACCCGAAATTCGGGAATTCGCAAACCTCGCTTCGCCCACGCCGAATATATCTTGTCACAAAATTTCCGCGCAAATAATCTGCCTTGGGGTCTACCTATTAATTAGTTATTCCCCCAACCAATTGGTGAGACAGGTTCCCGGTCTAGGAGAAGCAGTCTCTCCTCGAATTAACTGAACGTGATTCTCGAGTTATTCGCGGCTACAGAGACGTGAAACAGCAGACAGTCTAACGACCACTTTCCCTCGCCGATCTAATATTCATCGTTATCGTTAATTTGTCGATGAAGGCGTAACGAGTTCGCACGAGCCGCGCTCAGACACGCATTTGCATCGAAACGACGCTGGGAAAATGGCATAACGCGTGGAAAATATAACGGGAGACGAGTGCTCCAAGAATAACTGTTTTATTTTCGGGCGCAGGAACACCAGGAAGATACGGTAAAAATGTGACGGCTATTTCTGTCGGGAATGTATTTTGATATGTGTCGAATATTCTTAAATTATTCTCTTCAAGTCCTCGGGCGTTCAAGAATCAAATTATATGACATTGAGTCGAAAGGTTATTGGCACACCCTTTAAAGGAGAATAACTTTTTTTAAAAATGGTCCAAACAACGGGAGTTTTCTTGAGAACCTAGAAGAAGTTTAGACCAATTTTAAAAAAGTTATTTTGTTTTAAAGGGTGTGCCAATAATTTTTTGACTCACTGTAATTTTATATTGATTTTTATGAGTGAATTAATCGAGATTCCATTTCTCTGAGTAAAAAGGTAGGAAGGTTCTATTGATTTTGTGCAATGTCGTATCGAGTGACTGCCAGAGTCTCCAGTTTCTATTGACTTTTCTTTACGACCATAACTCCCACGAACGACCCCTGCCGAGAGGTGTGCTTCCAAGCACGGGGGAAGAACCCCCCCTGTTTCATAATCGATAAAGGGGTCCTACGCTTCCTCCTATTTATAAGCCGCGTGTCGATATCTGGCGGTATTAAATTCGCCAGCGGGTTTAATCGCCAGCTTTGGGGAAATAATTGAGTTGCTTTTACGGTGTTAAAGCCGAAGTTGCTTGCGCACCCCGTAGCTCGAACGGCGTTGTAAATCCTGCCCGAACTTGGCGAAGAATTAGCTGTAAACTTTACCGCGCGCAAAGCTGCTGTTCTTCCGCCAATCACGCCGCTCGACGCGGAAGTCATTACGAGCCCGTCCAAAGTTACTTGAAGACTTGGATATCACGCATCTAACTTACAGTAACACACGAAATTAGCCGTGCATAAGGAAATAGATGGCATGCACGGAAAGAAATTTCCAAGCAAACTTACGCAGAAAAGTACGCAGACTTCACTGCGAACTGTTACAAGTTTCATATTTCACGGCGCATTAAATTCTCTGAGAAAAAACGTCATTATAAATTTCCAACTTCAATAAAAGACTGAGGCAAATGATTTCTTTCGCACTTCCTGGACTGTCATATGTAATTACCGAATCGCTTGTTGAAATTATGGTACGTCTTCCCCGTGTGCAGAATTAATTACGCGGTGGAGACGTAGGTATAAACAGTGGCGCGGCGGAGGCTTTAAAGCCCCATGAATCACGAGCTTTAAACTGAGAATTCTTGCTGCACCCGTTGGTGCCTCGTAACGCGTTACGCTCAAGATGATAATCCAACGGCGGGCGTCCAATTACGAGGTGGAGGATCAGCGACCAACGAACGCCTCAAAATGCTTCACGTCGTAAAAGCACGGTCAAGGGCCGAGGGTTTCGGGCGACCGATAAACCCAGAGGGCCGTTGGTTTTGGCCAACGACGCGTAACAAAGCGGCCCAAGGAGCCCTGAAGAAAAGGTGGGACTCTTCTACTCTTCCCAGCCCTGGGGGAAGTGACTCACCTTTAAAACGTATGTATTCCTTCAGAATAGTGCACGCGAGTCTGCGGGGGCACACCACGTAGGTACACCTTTCTCGAGGCTCGGAACTCCATTAGAAAGGTTCACTCGTGTCTATAGTGAGTCATGGAACCTGTCGATTGCATAGAGATGGCTAACTTGTGATTGTCGATGGGTTGGGTTTCATTTCTGATTGGAGTTTCTGAGTTTTAGTGATAGATCCAAGTGAAAAGCTTCGAAGCTTGAGAAGGTTATTAATTATCAGTTATTAGGAGAAATAGGGACTTGATGAGGAAGTTCGGAATTAAAGGTCGAGTTGGATATTTTTGATATTTTTTATTTCTTAAATTATAGGGCAATTCTGGTAGAGATGGACCACGTTTTTAACAACGTCAGAAACTATTTTCCTCAGAAAATATTTTAAAAGTAGGGAAGAGTGAGTAGGTTTGGGTCAGATTTCAATTAATCTAAAAAGTTGACCAAATTGAGAGAGAAACACGCTTTACATGTGAACAGTTATAATTAATAAAATTTTACCATCAATGTTCTATCATCATTTCATTTCATTATTACAAAGAAATCTTTCAAATTATAAAAGTTTTAAAAGTAATTGTTTGATCCATAACTCCCTTGTGTGGGAAGTTTTGGGTCAGGTAATGGGGATAAATGAGTCGTTTAATTTTTCTATTAGTTTTGGTGTAAATGTGGGAGACTTTTATATATGTATATATGTATTTATTACCTCCAAAGTGAAAATGTATGTATACGTAAGACAGTAATGAAGTAAATAAATAAAATAGAATCTCTAAAGGAATAACATAATAAGCATACACGCATTGGAAGTAGTTAATTAAATTTTTACTGTAGATTTTCAAAACCAATGAAGTCAACATCGAATTTAAGAAAATTCTGTGCCCTGCTCGTACCAGCTACGTTGTTCGGAGAACTTAAATGCAATATTTTTTTTATGCGATATTTGTTCAGGAGTCTTTCTCTCTCTCTCTCTCTCTCTCTCTCTCTCTCTCTCTCTCTCTCTCTCTCTCTCTCTCTCTCTCAGTCATTCTTTTATAAATAAGTGGCATTGTACGCCTGTAAAAAATAGTAGCTAAAGCAGTTCGTTAAAAAGAAAGTGAGGATGTGTGGGTCGACTCAATTCTCCCGCACACTTCTGGCCTGCATCTGAGCGTTCATAATAAGGCACCTGTGTTAGTGAAGCAACGTGTTTTATGTGACAATTTATAAGCTATAAGTGTTGTTTAAATATAAGTTCGTTTACTAAAATTTCTACCGACACAACGTGTGTTACATAAATTTATAACAGCGACTTACTTCGGTTACCAGTTTAGATTAAACATACCTCGAAAATACACTTTTACTTATAGAAGATTAATACGCACTTTCACAAACTTCTCGCTTTGGTTAGGGATGCTCCTACTACTGCTGTAACTAATAATACCTACATATGCGAATAAGGTATGCCTAATAAGGATGGAAATACACTAACTGACCCTGAATATTAGATTTGGCAGCTCGTGTAGTGAACACGATCATAACACAATATCTTTATAAATATCTGCGGAAATAAGAAAATAAAATTTTGGAATTTGGTCCACCTGTACCGGAATTACCCTATGATCCACATACAGAAAATTATTGCCTTTGCTCTCGGAGTTATTAGTACTCCATTGCAACGTGTTCGGGATACTTCAATCCCTCGCATTTTTAAACTTTGTCGCACGTACAAAGAAGCCTACTAATTTCCAACGTTACGAGGTGATGATCGAGCCAGAGGCCAATCCTCCTCCTCCGACCCAGAACGAAGCAGAGCACCAAGGATCCGCTTGGACGGCTATTAGAGCCGTTACGGAACGGGGCGTGAAATAATTTCAGTCGGTGCGCCTCCTTCCGCCGCCGCGGAACGATAAATCTAGCGATCTCGCGTGAAGAAGCATGGAAATCGTGGATGAAGGATGGGCGACGGTTCCGTCGTGCTCCCTCGACACAGCCTCCAGCGAAGATCTCTGACCCGATTCGAGGTATCGGCTGACGTCATCCTCGAATTCACTTAGGACACGTTCGCTTTTAGGGTTTCGAGTCCAGGAAGAGTAGGATGAACTGTGGCTCGTTTGTCAATGCTAATTAGCTACCCATTGGACCTTTTCCCTCGCGCCTTCTCCAAGAACGCTGCTACCCAGGTAGACGGTCCTTACAAAATACTCTGCCGTTCATAAATATTACCTACTCCTGGTGGAATAATTGCGAGGAACGTTGCGAGTTTGTCGTAGAACTCTAACAAACTTAACTTTATTTGACATTTTAAATTGAGAGCCGTGAACAGATTTCAATCTTGTTATGAACGGTAATGTAATTAGGGGTCGTCCTTATATTATGTAAGGGTGATTTTGGCACTTCAATTTGATAATTTTGGAATTCTTATCCCCTCCCTCCCCTCCCCAAGTATAAGAATTCGCAAAATTTTATATTCCAACCCAGCCCCCTCCCCTTCTTACGTTATATAACGTAACATAACGTATATTTTTTACATTGTATTTTTTCAGTTAATAAAATTCGTTTAGAGGTTTATATAATTTATTTAATTCGATTTAGTGTGGGATAAAACATCGCTTTTTAGACTACTTAGATGGAAAATTATATCCCCTTATATCCCCCCGCACCTTGTAAGAAAACGTAAGAAATTCGCGAGCCCCGACCCCCAACCGTTAAGCGTGAAAGTAGAATATTATCAAGTAGGCCTAATTATGCAGGAAGCTACCAATCCTCAATAATCTGAAACTGAGGTTAATGATCTAAAATTTAGTTTGAAGATTTTAATTGTCAAAGAAATGTAGCTTTATTTCTATTGGGTATTTTTTATTTCTTGTTATTGTTTTACAAATGTTTTTCAGTGTGTTATTTAATCGTGAGTAGTATAAATAATATTATTTTCAATTTTCTGTAGCTATTGTTTTTTAGGCCTACAATGAAACTACGGCTTGGTAGTTTTAATAATTGTACAATGTAAGAATTGTTCTATCTATGGGTTGGTGTTTTATTGCAAAATAAAGATCGCAAGGAAATGGTGTCACCATTCGTCTTTGCACGGTTGTCAAATATATATGAGACAGGAGTAAAAAAACGCGATGCGAACTTCCTGTCGCAGATAATTAATCACATCTGAGCTAAAGTGACTAAGAAGTGACTGTCAACGGAAATTGCCACAGTCCGTCTGCTGCCGCGGATTTCGCCGCGAGCGAACCTCGGTCCGCGTTTTTCAATCAGCCATGGAGGGAATTGCTCGTCGCGACGGAGCTCTTCAGATCGAAGGAATAAGAAAGCCACGAGGAGTAGCAGCTCCTCGGTCAGCGTTTCGGCCGTGACGCATTTGCATTTCCATGGATGTCGGGCCGGCAGTGCTGCTTCTCTATGCGTCGCGGCTTCTATCTTTGCGGCCGTCTCGAGGCTGGAAACGATCCCAGCGCTCGTTCCCCGTTTCGTCTAATTCCGTAAATGTCCTCTGGATGCTTTGGACGCGTAAATAAGACCCGCTTCTATTCCTGGATGTGTCTTGCCGGGACGGGGCGCTCGATGGCGAGGGTCGATTGCCTCTCTGTTTGACGACGGTGTCGGTTTTTTAATGGGGGATGTTAATGCTCTCGACGTGGTAATGGGACGTGTTACGGAAGGACTCTATGATCAATATTAACGTCGCTTCTTTCAACGGTAAAATTGGAATTTCAACGTTTATATTCAAGATTCTATTATTATTATTATTATTTACTAACGGGATAGAATACGGTATATACAAAAAGGTTGCAATATGAATAATATTTAACCCTTGTACGAAAAGTGGGTCATTTATTTTAATTTTTAATTTTTTTTATTGTTAAACTTTAATAAGTTCTTGAAATATTAAACCGCAATTATTAAATGAACTGAGTTTATTTTGTATGCTCGTTTCTTGTAAATATATAATATTGCAAATATTGAGATAAATATATAACATTTATTAAATATATTAATAAATATTTAATAAATATATAAAATTACTTATCCGTATAACTTTATAAATTTCGTACAAGGGTAAAGAAAGAGAAAAAAAATAGAGGGAAAAGTCCCATTTACACAAACCAGAAAACAGAAGAGGGTGATTAAAGAATATACTTTCATCGGAGATAAAAAATTACTGCACTTTTAAAACACCCAATAGAGGTATCAAAAAATGTTAATTGTCCATTTTCAATTCGTTTCCCGCAAAGCCAGTGTAAGCATCCGGTACTTCTGCCTTCCTTTAAATTTTAATCTGTTTAACTTCCTGTCGAATCCGCCCACCTCCGGATTCGCTAAGTTGAATTAAATTCTGCCAGCGAAAGTTTCATGTTTTTGGCTCGAAAGAGCCCGCGAAGAACAGTGTGCTGTAGGGTTGCTTCTGGCGCGTTCGTACACAAAGATGGCCCCCAGTCTCGACGAAAATTAGGGGTTGCGAGGAAGGCAGCGGTCTCTCCCCTCGACTCGGTGAGCATTTCGTCGAGGGGACAGAAACGTAATTTGCAACGCCTCCGACTGGATGGCTCCTTGGGCCCCCTCGTTGCCGAAATGCTCCGTCTTGGTTAACGAAACGGTTACTACCCCTGGATCATATGTCTTCGCATAATATCTGCCTTTCGCGTTCTAGACGCGATCGATAGTGCATGGAAATCCGTTTCGCCTCCCCTGTCGCTCGTGTGATGAGTCATACTGTTCCGAGGGACGGTTAGACGGTCAATTTTCCTGATTCAACTCAACCGCCTGGAAAATCTGGCTAGTAAACTGAATCATTTCAATTTGGAATCCAAAATTAGCCTGGCACGCCTGTCGCGTGCAGTTTCAACAAACCGAGAAGGTTTGCTCTCTGGAAACATTGCCGGGGGAGGGAAATAATTAGGTATCAATAAACTCATCATTCTTTAGGAAGATTAAAATAGCTAATACTGTATACTTTGCTCTTGAACAAGATATTTCAATTGGATGAAAATCTTCCCCTAGACTCGCCCAGAAATCGCCAGCGTTAATTGGCTTATCAGGGCCAAAGCATTCCTCCATTAGAAACCTGTCCACCCTCGATCAGCCGTTCCAGCGTGATTTTTATTTGCCGTGCGCACGCTCCGACCGGGTTTCCGCTGGCGACCGACATTCTAATGGACACGCGAGTACATTATTTGCTCGGGCACGATTCATCATCGCGTAATCGTGTTTCGTGCGCCGAGGCCCCGTGGTATTCATTTGTGTATTGGACGGAGGGAACAATCCACACAGTGCACGCGTGCGCCCCTGTGAGACGCAATAATGTCCGATCGCCAACCCCCTTCTTTCTCTCCCTCGCCTCCTGCTACTACCGGGACAGTTGCTGGAGTCGAGTGGTGTAAGGGTAGGAAGGGTGCGCTCCCCGAAATCACGAGCTTACATATCCATTGAAGAAGACGATAGTCGAGGGTTGGAATAAGCCCGACAAATCTACGGGGGTTGCGCTGGACCCGCTTCTCTGCGCGGTCGAAAACTCTGCTCCGGTTCGCGCGATAAAACCCAGCGGATTATCCCGTACGATATTTTGTCTTCCATTGAAAACGGTTGATAGATGATAGCGGCCCTCTTATCTGGGAGATATACGGGAGGAAATGTCCCTTTTTCGATGTCGCGTCGCGGGTAGGGGGCTGCTGAAAGAGGGTTGCTTGTTGTGGGTGATTCTCGTAGTTTTTGTCTGGGCTTGCTTCTTTGGGATGTAAGAGTCAGATAAAATCTTAAGTTACTGTGCGACTTGATGCTACAATAGAAACTTGGCCTCTGGTATCTTTTATAGGAGTCACTGTAGATTTAATTTAATTGTGTACTGTGGAGGGGGTTGAAAACGGTTGTTGGGTGGGAATGGGAGAAAAGAGAGGTTGCGTTTCGTTCTGGGCTTGTTAGTGTACTCATCGGTAAGGCTTGCCTAGCAGGCCATGCTATCGTACCATTTAAGATATTTTACGTTGTATTTCGTATTCAACGGCGTCTATAGACTTTCTTCCAGAAGGGGGCAACTTTGGGGTGACGGTGATGAAAGCCCGCTTGCTTTTTTGAACTCATTTTGTAGTGCTAATTTAATTAAAAATTTACATCCGAAATTCCGAAATATTCACTTTTTTAGTATAAACTTAATAAAGATCAGTTTTTAAAAATACCTAAGCAATTATTTCTCAAAAGCCGTGGGGGGGGGGGGGGGGCAACTGGCCCCTTTGCAGCCCCCTCCGGAAGCTCTGGTTCGTATTTGATACTAATTTGAACCAAGTTAATTTTGGATATTGTAGCTTGATTTTTTAGGCACCTACTATTAGATGTTTAACCTTTTGTACAGAACAAATTAATTTGTTATTAATCTTTTTGTGACATACTGTAAAAGGTACGATTTAGGCAACCGGTCTCCTAAATCGTAGCTCTCGGTTGCCAAAATATGTAATCCCTCTTCTAAAAATAGTAAATTCTCGAATGAAAAGAATAATAAAAATGTGGGTGAGAAACGGAATCTTTTATATACATATATTAAGAACAAATAAAGAAACATTCAACATATAATAGCTAATTAAAAAAATTGTACATAAACTATATAACATATGAGTTCTCAAAATCGTACTGATACCATTTAAACTTTATAATAAATATAAATAATAAACTTTATAATAAATGTACATAACATAAATGTAAAATATTCTACCATAACCCGCTTTTAGAAAAATACAAAAATACAGGATAAAACTGCATTGTTTGATTATTATCAACGAAAATAAACTGGTGAAAAGTTACATCCATCACACCTGATTCTTTTAAATGTTTATAGCACGCACGAAATAGGGTGTAATCTGGAAAAGTTCACCTCGTTTATATTCATTAATTATTGAGAAATTGATGAGGTACTATTTAGGTGACCAGTATGATATTGGCAACTCTGCCAATAGGAATAGGTAGTTAAGGAAGAACTTGCAAGAGAGCGGGATCGGTCAAATGCCCTCTTGTGACGGAATCGGACTTGTAACTCACAAGGGAAGACCCCGAACCCGAAAATTCAAACAGTTCTGAAATTTTGTGAATATGCAGGGTACTTCCTCCTGATTACAACGCAATTTTTATTTGTTACCCAAATTCACTAGAAGGGGGTGAAACTAACCCCTGAAAATTCGGCAATTTTCTGATTTTGTGTTATAACTCGCAAGCTGTAAAAGATAGAAAAAAAGTTTCAAGTCAAAAGTTACTTCTTTTAATTAAATCTATCATTTGGTAAAACAAATTTACAGTTCACGAGTTATAACACAAAATCGGAAAATAACCGGATTTTCAGGGGTCAAATACGCCCCCTTAGAGTGAATTCGGGCAACAAACAAACATTGCGTTGTAATCAGAAGGAAATTCCCTACATATTCACAAAGTGTCAGAATTTTTTTTAATTTCCGGGTTCGGAATGTTGCCTTGTCAGTACATATTTTCTTCTGACCACTTGAACTACAATACTACCCTCTCAAAAATCACATTTAAACTATCCACTGACCAAGGCTACCCTACTTCCTTCACAAAGTACCCTAAAAATAAAACACCCACCGTACAGGCAGCCAATCAATCCATCACCAGAAAAAGCTGTTCCCGTTTCCCGCGATTCCGCGTAACAGACTCATCAATCATCGCGAAGACAATACAGAGGCACATTAACGATCGGCCGCGATCGTCATCGCCCCCGAAACGACATCGTAACCCACACAAGGCGACGCGGATCGGTCAGAGCTTTCTTTCGATCGGCTCGACGAGCCAGTAAACGGGTCGTTTGACACGCACCATTGTTCGCGGCTTCTTTCACAAGGAAAGCTCTCTGGGTCGTCCTAGCGGGCGCACTCCAACCCACCCGCCTCGGAGATCACGCACCTCTTTTCAACCCCGAGCCCTCCCTTAATCCTCGCGCATTGTTGCGCGAGCCTCGCACCGGCTTCGCCAAACTGGCGGCAAAGTGAGTCAGGGCGAAATTTTAATTCGTCTTTGTCCGCCACTGCACGAAACCTCGCCATTGTTCGTCAGATAAAAGCCCCATCAGATAGCGTTCATACGCGTATATAGACAAGAGCCATCGTGGCATATCGACCGTTTCCTCTGCCTGTGCGTGTGTCCCTCTGGCGTGCGTGCGCGCCCTGACCAGCAGGGAGGGACAAGGACAGGGATGATCCTGGCGGCGGTGGTGTCCCCGGCGTCACCATGGCCCATGGCGTTTCACGGGGCTCGTCGCCGGGGTGCGGGGCCAGGACGATGTATACCCAAATCGACCACCTCGGCCCGTCTATGCTGCGCCCTTCGAATATTCGAAACACCCCCTCGGGCTGTTTAATTAAAAACTTTCCTCGCGACGAATGCGGGACGTCTTCTGATTTACGGAAACGCTCTGTCCGTGGGGGCCATGGGACGTCCCCTTTGTTCGAGTACCCACGGACGAGGGAGGCATGTGGGCGATTGGAAACGGTTGCTAGACGGAAATTTGCTTTTTGGTCGCGTTCACCGTAGCAATTTAAGGGTTTTGGGGGTTTTGTAGGGGTTCTGAATAGAGCTCTTACTTTTGACCCGTCGGGTACTCGGGTAGCCGAAAATTACCTGAAACAACTTCAAGCCATTGAATGTGGTATTGTTCAATCATATTTGGCTAACATCAGACTATACCACAGACAATACTACATTCAATGGCTTGAAGTTGTTTCGGGTAATTTCCGGCTACCCGGGTACCCGACGGGTCAAAAGTAAGAGCTCTAGTTCTGAAAGGTCAAGCTGTTAATAACTGGGGCATTTCTCGTTTGTATTTGAATATTTTAAATAGCGACGGGGATGAAATATTCAGTTTTCCGGTGTTCATTAAAAATTGGTCACGAGAAGTTCCAGACGTGTAGTTTTACTTGTTCCAGCTTGATACTTGAAGACTCGTGACCGCGGAAAACGCGAAATCCGCGGCGGGAAGATTGGCGCAACTACGAAACACCTTTTCCGAGCGATACGGGACGGAAAGCAATTGCCACGGTCTTTCTTATTAACGAGAAATATCGAAGTGGGGAACCGCATCCTGAATTACAGCGCGAGAAATTGCGCGCTCGGGCGTGCTGGGAGATTAAGTGCCAAGCCGATATTAAGTGTCCCCGCTCGCGAATGCCTCATCCTAAATTCATTGACGTCGTTTTCGAACTCAATTTGCCTCGGCGCTGGTACAGATGCGGGCGTGGATCCCTCGCTTTATAATTGGAAAGCTACCTGAAATTTCTATCGGAGTTGCTTGTTACCAAGGGGGACTCCGCTTTCTCGATGCGCGCGACTGGGGTGAAATATGTGTATTACGAATAAAGAAATCAAACTAAATTTCAATCTTTTCAATTTAAACCTTACGGAATTCTAGAAACTCTTTGGGTACGTTTTCAAAGCCGATTTTCTTGAAAATGAAGCGGAATATCAAAAAATTGTACTCCTTTTTCTCAACTTATTTACTTGTTATAAGTCGGAAAGAAAGAGTAACTTTTTTTGATATCGTGCTTCATTTTCGAGAAAATCGACATTAAAATCCTTCACGTTGCTTCCAGTCGCGTATAGGAAAACGTATCTTTTGACGACTGGGAACGTCATTTCGACGGGAGTCGTTTCACTCAAGACAGATGGAACCTTCTCCCGCCTTTTCCGACTGGTTTAAAGTGGTCGAAACTGAATTTCGACTAACCATATTTCCCGTCTAGTGGAGGTAGTCCTCCTCGTATTCCTTTTAAGCGGCGATTTCGTTTCCCGTTACTTCATCGTGGCTATAATTTGTTTATCGGCCGCTCAATGCGGTGGGCCATCGAAAGCGGTGCACATTTCCGGTACAGGGGAACGACACGTGTACGACGACGGGAATTGCGTTCCGAGATGTACTTCGAGTGTACAGACAACTGAGGAAACTTCTCAGTAGACGGGATATTAAATGCACGCGAGGCGTTGGAGCAGCTTCTACTCGTGGCAAGCACAAAGGCGTCCACTGACCTCGTAAATATTTAAATAGTCCTCTATTGGATCCTGCAGAGCGTTGTTTTTTGAAAGTCGAGGCGGCAAAGGGCTTGCTCGTTATTGGCATCTTTCGGTAATAATTAAAGTTCCTCAGTAATGATCCTCTCGTGTCGCTGGAAATTCTTTAATAGTGTTAGATAATACCATCTGCACCTCTCTTAGTATATTCTTTTATAGTACCAAGTGAATATTGTTCAAGTGAACATTAAGGAACACTACTGCGACGGCCGGAAAATAAGATTTTTTTAAGAATATTTTTCAGGAGTAATTTACAGTCTTCATATAAAATTGGTATTACTTAGCTTTAGGACAATGTCTTAAGAGACTATAAAACAAAAATGAGGAGAAAATCATGCGTAAATTTTAATGTATTAATTAATCTTCTAGAATCTAGACCCATCACAAAAGAACATAGGTCGCTGGCGGGATGTATAACTTTAGAACGGCAGCTCTGAAATCAAATTTAAATCTCGTTTTATAAACTGTATGAGTGTAGTTTCCGTTACACGTACCGATTTGTTAAATACATTTTTTTTGTAAAAATGGAGCGCTTTAGGAGAAAAAGGTTCGAAAATCCGGAAATAGGATGGACATATTTCAAAAAATTTATATTCGATCAAAAAATCCGTACGTGGAACGGAAACTGCACTCATATAGTTTATAAAAAAAAAATTAAGTTTGATTTCAGAGCTGCTGCTCCATAGTGACACATTCCGCCAGCGACCTATGTTTTTTTTTATGAAGGATCTCAAAGATTACTTAATATATTAAAATATTAAAATTGATGTATGTTTTTCTATTAATTTTTTATAGTCTCTTAAGACATTTTACTAAAGGTAGGCAATAAAAATTTTATATGAAAACTGTAAATCATTCCTGAAAAAATTCTTATTTTTCCGGCCACCACAGTGGTGTTCCCCCTTAAATTAATCTATTTCTATGCTTTACAAATTTAATATATAAATTTTGTGGAGGTTCTTGGGCGGGCTTAAATCTTTTCTACAGAAAATATTTTGCATAAGCCGCAGAGATATGTATATTTTTCGCTACAAGCGATTTAGCTCTGCAAAGTTGGAACGACATTACTCTGGATACGAGAAACCAGAGAGTATTTCCGCGAGTCGCTTACCAGTCTCGAAATAAAACGAGCACGCGTAGGAACTTGGAATCTACAACTTCATAATTACGCGCGATGGTAATGGGGTCTCATAGACGACAGGAAGCATCGTCGTGCACTATCAAATGAACCTTCTAGACGCCGGCCAGGTTTATTTATCCCCTTTCTTCCCGTTGCTGCTCGCGGTTTCGGTGCATGCTACCGAGACGATTGCATCTGTCGAAGAACGGACGTGAATGGAGGAGCATGTCTCGGCTTGCGGAGGGATTTTTTGCTTTTGGCGAGACTGGCGAGGATCGAGAACGACGTGGAAAAATGCGCGCCGCCGTGGGTCGTATTGTTGCACGCGAATCTGGTGCACATGCAATGCATTTGCATTTTCGTAAGCTCGTGCAGCGTGACTGCGTCTTTTCCTTTTTGTTCGGTAATCGATAGTGGCAGCTACTTTCCAGTAATAATTATTCACTGTTGAAGAGGAAGTGCACAGACCGCAGGGAAGTGAAAGAAAAGTATACTTAGAGGATGAATGAAAGAAAGAAGGATTAGCTTTTCATTAAATTATTCGATACTTTAGATCGGCAGTCTTCGAGGATTTCACGTGTTTCGTGGACATTATTAACCCTCGGTTGTCACACTGGGTCAAAATAACCCACAATTTGACTTTGTGGTAAATATCTTTGAAGCATCATTTGAAAATGGCACTACTGTTTAAACATGATACTTTAAATGTTAATTTTCAACGGTGAACATATATTCTACAATGTTCAAATTTTATCTCAGAATTTTTATACAGCTTATTTTTAAACAGCAGCTGATTGAATATTGGTTTGGGCCGAGTAGACGCAGTGTGATAACTACGTTCGAAAAATTCGGTATGACAACCGAGAGTTAAGGGAAACCGATTTACAAATTTTATAGGAAAGGAAATGAAGTGTTGTGTTCCCCTCGAATTGCACACGAGGGAACGCGGCTTTAGGTACATTCTAATTTAGCGTGTTACTCGGAAACACGGTCCACATGCCTGATTTGTCTTGCGCCCGATGGAAACACGCGTGCCTAGTAAAGAAGATGCATGACAGAGAAAAGGGGCGGCAAGAAGCCTGGGACGTCTTAAGTCTTCTTTAAATACAGAGTGATCGATGATCCAAGGGTGGGGCTCGAGTTTCGTAGAATCCTTCGAAGTATTAGATCTATTTGAAAACTCCGTGCCACCCTTACTAACTATACTAACTTTTCTTATTCCCTGCTGCGACGAATGCTCACATTTTTGCCAAAACTTTATCAATATCCTCAGCATAGAATTTTCCACGTTTAAATATTATACAAACTTTTATCAAAATACGTACTCTCGTTTATGAGTATTAGGAATATTGAATACTTACTTTCCACTGCTTTTAATTTAACTAAAGAGTTAAATAAAAGAGTGACCATAAAGGTGGTCACACCTTATAATCACAAATTGGTCAGATGGGATTCACTGCACCCCAGCGTCGGTTTTGAGTTACCATTTTCGTATTTTTGAATGTTTTAATTTCTCAGTGATAATAATTATAGATAGGTACATTCGTAATATTCATACAATCATGCTCTAATAGTCTTCTTCTAGAAATGTAAATTTTGATATGTTGAAATTTGTAGTTGAAAAAATAGTTGTGAAAAAAGCGATTTTTTGTTAAAATTCACACAATTTTTAAATTTCAATATTAAGGTCTAAAAATTTACAGAAATATTGGCAAAGACATATACTCCTGGAAGAAAATTATCTAGGATGCGATACACCCCGGGTGATGACGAAGAGATAAAATACCAAATAAAGTAAAATTTGTTAGAGTTCTTCAAACAAAATTATTCCACCCACAGTAGGTGTCCTAATACTTCTGAAAGATAGTGTGTTTAAGCTCTAACCCTTTAAAATTTCCACCCGGCAGAAATATGTTACTGAACACAGCGACTAATCCCGAAGCCCCGTGTTTCGAACATTATCGAGCCCCCGTGATTTTCCACGGCTGAACGAGCTCCTCCCGTGACCGCGAATTATGACAACACATCCTGCAACTGACCTCAGAATACCTCACCATGCGCGACGCGGACTGACGTGAAATAGGAATCATGCTGGATGCTTTTGGTTCTTGTTGCAGGTGCACGGAATCAATAAACACGCGATGGAGAGAAGAAAGTGATCGGAAAAATCGAGACGGAAGCCTCCGCGGATTCGACCTCCGGTTCACGAGATGGAGACATTCCTCGGGGCCCGTGTCAACATAGACGGCGCGTAGAATAAAGTTTGAAAGGGGAAACATCGAGCACCGCGATCCAAGATGGGCAAGTGTTGCAGCAAACGGCAAGAGCCACAACCCCTTGGTGAGTAACCCCTAACTTCTCTCAGGCCGCTCGCAGCTGCCCGGGTTTACTTTTTTCGAGCTTCAGTTAACGTTTTAAGTATCCCCCTCGAAAGTTCCCGAGTGGCGGTCGAGGCGCGGTTAGAGGAAGAGCTGTGAATTGGCCGCGATTGGTGGGAAAAAAACTGTCCTACGATTCCTTGGGAATTAGTGGGTGGCTGGGTGTTATAACTGTTTCAAATTAAGGTAGGTATTCCTATACGCGGCTGGACGCAACGTCCAGAATTTCAAACTCGATTTTCTCGAAAATGAAGCGCGATATCAAAAAAAGTTACTCTTTCTTTTCGATTTACAACAAGTAAATGAGTCGAGAAAAAGGAATAAAATTTTTTGATATTGCGCTTCATTTTCGAGAAAATCGAGTTTGAAATACTTCATATTGCGTCCAGTCGCGTACCTATAGGAAAGCCTACCATTGCAATTCAGGGGTAGCTTTGTAGTGCTAGTCAATAGTGCATTAGTTACTATGGTCTGCCAGAACGCTGGAAAAAATTCTTCTGTTGTCCAGTGAGCCCCTTAGCTTTCAATAACAGCGACTCCTTCTCACTTTAAGTAGCAAGCTGAGTACAGAGTCCAATAATAGCCTCGGTACCCTCGTGTCCTGATAATCGGAAAACTTCTTGAGCTCCATGATCAGTGAACGATTCCCAATGTGACATCCCGTTTAGTTAGAGCCGTAGATCCCCGTAAAAGTATTTTCACCCATTTTCATTTTACTCGTAATGAAATACGTCTTTCCTATTTATGTCTGCTCCATGACACATGTCCCCGTGAAGACCTGAAGTCGATGTCCTCCGTATGAGCGTGTGCGATGCGTTTGGTTTTTATTACAAATGGTCGGCTCCGTTATTCAGGTTACAAGAAAGCGGACACAGGGCTAAGCTCCAAGCACAGCAATGGAGGCTCCTTGGACCGGTACACCGCTGACCCGAATCAAAGGGGAGTACAGGCAAGGGCGGACATCATTCGACCCAGGCCGACACCTTGTAAGCTACAGATTCCGCACCAACCCCGTAAAACAAGCTCGCCTGTCGTTATGCCTGCATGTGTGTATTTTATTTTATTTTATTTCGTTTCGTAGAACAGCGCCTCGCTTTCAGTTTCGATGGAAAAGCTCTGGCTCGTGAGTCTGATTAATTTTCCTACGCCTTCGTTTCTGTTAACAGTCTCGTTCAGCTTGCACTCGCAGTGGTCAACGAGTATCAGTTTTAATCAAGTTTGCGGTCACTGGGGAACTAATTCCATTTAGTAGTAAAATGGTAAAGTAATTAATTTCATTGACGGCAAAGTTCACCGTAAATTCACGAAGTTCCAACAGCTAACGCTACATCGAATCAATTTTCCCCGCGACCGCAAACATTTCTATCGCAACTGGCGCCAGTGTAATTAAGATTCAGCTTCCTTGAGGGCTCCCCCGGTTGATAGACGTATAAATTACTTGTGCCCTCGGAAACAGCGCACTCGCAAAGGTCGAACAAGATCGTGGTGGCCCTGTACAATTACACCGCCCGCGAGAGCACCGACGTCAGCTTCGTGAAGGGTGACCGAATGGAAGTATTGGACGACTCCGAGCCGGACTGGTGGAAAGTTTTGCACCTGACAACTTTGCAGGAGGGTCTGATTCCTTGGAACTTCGTCGCCGTGGAGCGCTCGGTCGAGAGCGAAGAGTGAGCATCCCTCAGAATTATAACTTTCGCTCCTCGCCGGGCCTTTCTCAGACGAATAATTCTGAAATCGTTGCGTTTCTCTGTCGCAGCTGGTTCTTCGAGAATGTGTCGCGCAAGGAGGCGGGCAAGCTCCTCCTGGTGGACGAGAACCCCCGCGGAACGTTCCTGGTGAGACCCAGCGAGCACAACCCCAGGGGCTACAGCCTGTCCGTGAAGGACTGGGAGGAAGGAAGGGGCCATCACGTAAAACACTATAAAATCAAGCCGCTCGACAATGGAGGCTTCTTCATCGCCACCAACCAGACATTCCCCACTCTGCCAGCCCTTGTTATGGCGTACAGCAGTAAGTCGCGACCGCGTTATGCCAATGCGTATCACCGCTGAAACGTTCTAACCGATGCTCCGCGCGACGTTGCAGAGAACGCGCTGGGTCTCTGTCACGTGCTGTCGAAACCGTGCCCGAAACCGCAGCCGGACATGTGGGACCTCGGGCCGGAGCTGCGCGACAAGTGGGAGATCAATAGGACCGAGATACAACTGATACGGAAGCTGGGCCACGGGAATTTCGGCGAGGTGTACTACGGCAAGTGGAGGAACAAGATCGAGGTGGCCGTGAAGACGCTACGGCCGGGCACCATGTCCACCGAGGCGTTCCTCCAGGAGGCCGCGATAATGAAGCAGTTCCGGCACAGGCACCTGGTCGCGCTGTACGCGATCTGCTCCAAGGAGGAGCCGATCTACATCGTGCAGGAGTACATGTGCAACGGCAGCCTGCTGGACTTTCTGAGGACGGGCGACGGCAAGTACATGCAGTTCGAGGATCTGATTTATATCGCGGCGCAGGTAGCCTCCGGCATGGAGCACCTCGAGAGGAAGCAGCTGATACACAGAGACCTGGCGGCGAGGAACGTTCTTATAGGCGAGAAGAACAAGGCGAAGATCTGCGACTTCGGCTTAGCCAGGGCAATCGAGGACGACGAGTACTGTCCGAAACAGGGGAGCAGATTCCCGGTCAGGTGGACAGCGCCGGAGGCCATCGTCTACGGTAGATTCAGCATCAAGAGCGACGTCTGGTCCTATGGTATACTGCTAATGGAGCTCTTCACTTATGGCCAAGTTCCTTATCCTGGTGAGTCACGTCGGTCCCTTATAATTTCATGGCGGATTGGCTCTTTCTAACGAGTCGTTGCATTTTCATAACATAATATATCGACCAGGGAAATCGTCCTACTTCGTTGAATGATTTAACAGGAGGAACTCCCCTTTCTATTCCGTGTTCCATTAGCTTGGGGACAATAGGGAGTGTTTGTGCTATGTTTAAACAACTTGAGGTTGAAGACTGCTTTGATGAACACCACACGAGTGTAATTTTTATTGCAGATTTTCGGAGGGTATATATTTGAAGGTCCACCTTTTACGACTTTACGTCATAATTTTTTTTATTATTATTATTATTATTAAACGTCTTTATTGCACAAACAAGTATATGTAAAAAAGTGCGAGAAAAGAAACATGACAATCGCAATGGCGAGGTTCAGTGAAGAAACTGTATTTCAACCTAACCTAAATCGTTTTATCTTTGCAGGTATGCAGGGTCGCGAAGTTATAGAGCAGATAAACAAGGGCTACCGTATGCCCAAGCCATTGAATCACCCGCTGCCGGACAGCATTTACCGATTGATGTTGCAATGCTGGGACGCCAGCCCCGAGAAGCGACCCACGTTCGAGTTCCTGAATCACTATTTCGAGTCGTTTAATGTCACCAGCGAAATACCGTATCTCGAGCCGCCAACGGACTGATACACAGCTCATATGCAGAACCACCTGGCGCCGCACGGTCATTTCCACCCAGCGCACATCAATTGTGCCATGGAGTTTTACGGTATCTATTGCTAAGCCTCCAGCGTCCAGGCTGGACACGCTGTTCGCTGTCCTTCGAGAAGGATCCTCCTCGAGGAACGAATTCCCGAAAAGGGAGATTAAAAAAGAAGAGAAAGGAAGCTTCTCTTGAAACGACTCGGTGGCAAAGAGTACTGCGAACCTAAACAGGTATCTCGAAGTAATCGTTATCGAACGCTGCCAAAACATCTCCACGGTGATCGCGAGTATACTAAGTGCTCTTTTCGTTTATTCCTTTCTCGGACGTTTCGTGAATTGAACGATCATCGAGCAAGCATCTCAAGAACAATCAATGATCTTGTGTGCCATGGGACTTTATACATAAACAAAGGAGAAACGAAGGATTAAATCTTGTTCATAATTGTATAGGGTGTTTACAAGGACACTGAAGCTTTGTGACCAATCGTGAATAACTGCCGACTAATACTGGGTCAGACGACTGATAATAAGATTATAGAATCTTTGCCCGTTACGTATCCAAGTATCTATTTAAGGTTTAACACGGAGAAGAATCGTTCATCGTTCGAACTATTTAAAAGTAAGCATTTTCACAATTTTGAGAGTATAATATATAAATAATTGACGAAGAGTATCGATAATCTTGGAAGGTGTTTAGAGGTTAGAACCGGAACGAGTTGGCAACTTAAGCGTAGAGTTTTAAATGGTAGAAGATGTAACCGACTTGTATTTAGTCCGTGAATGTACGATTAAAAGCGCGGAAGAGGACCATCCGCGCCATCTCTGTAATCCACGGGTGACTTTTGATCTCGAGTCGGTCGCGACCGATTCCTCGGAATGTTAAAAAATTCCTTTTTTCTTGGACGCAGCCTACCGTTTGCACAAGCCCGCGACAGGGCACAGTCGCGTTCTACGACAACGCGAATTAAAAGAGAACGAATTTTCGTTTCGAGCGACGGCTCGCGTAGGACAATATTTTATACGAGATTCACGTGTTTTATACGTAAATAAAAAAGACAAAAGAAGGGAACTCTTTTCGACGTGATTTTTGTTACGGTGCATTCAAAGTGCACGCTCGTTTCTCTATCAGTACATATTACTTTCCCTGTGATTGCACGAAAAACTGCCATTTTTCTTCGACGAAAATAATACGTCCCCGTGTTCATCGATTCGAGCGTCGCGTTCGTCTGAAGGTTCATTTTCAAATCTCGCGATTAGAGAGTACGACGAAAGTTACTAAAAACGGGAACGAGCGCGGGTACGTTGTGCGCAGGTCTGCGCGTCGCGACAACTTTTCCGTTCTCCACGCGGATCTATCGAGAGGAGATGGAACTAGAGGATACTACCCGAGATAAGGATTAAGTCATCGATGTTGCACGTACAAAGTGTCTGCGAAATTGTAAATTTTCTACTAAACAATACGAAACGTCAGGTTAGGGTAGAGTTTATTAGGCGATAGGCCGCGAGGTAGATGTGAAATCTCTCCTCGGAATACGAAACACGACCGTAACGATCCCTCTTTCCCCCCTCGATATCGTCGTATCAGTGTTTTTTTAGACGGTTTCGATTCTGAGGACATATCGTTGTCGTCATGGTCGGCCCCGCGGAACGTATCGTTACACGTAAGTCCCTAGGCGTAACCTTGAACTATGTCACGGTAAACCACGATGAGCCATTATGACACTTTTAGGATATTAACGTTTAGACGGATAAGAAAGTAGATGAAGCGCGCGAGAGAGCGGGAGAGAAAGAAGTGGGCGTGTGAGAGTTCGAGGAACGAGAGATTATTGCGTACGGTGTGTGTAGTGATTTGTTACACCTGTGTCTATGCGGTATTTTTATTCTTCACGCGCATCTTGCCCGTGGCGTTAAGAGACTAGCAATAAAATGTCGCGCTCCCCGGTAGCCCCGTAACCATTGCTCAATAGAAGAAACCATCGTTCTCACGAGATCACGTTCACGAAGCGGACAGTAGCGCACTGAAATCTTACGAATCTGATGAGGTATGGATTGCAAACAGTGGCGGCAAAAGATTTCGGCTGCTCGCGACCAACTGTCCCCGCTCCTCCCTTTCTGTACATTTCAACCGGACGAGCTGCCAATAGAGTGTACGCGTCTGCCGTCATATTTTTAAAGCTCGGGACACGTTCCGGGATGACGATCGAAATGATTGAAACTAGCTCGTACGGCTACGAGTTAATTGAAGCTACAGAAATCAAGGTTGCAGCGGAAATCTTTTGCCCCTGCTGTGTAGTTATAATTACAAACGGTCCAAGAGGCATCGATTGCCATCGATGTGCCGATTCAGTGGAATACTTTACGGCTTACGTTTAGCGGGACTCGTCGCGAACTCGACATTATATTGCAACTGATAATGAACAGTATACTGATAATGCAATGTTTTCTACTATATAATTAGCGAGGCGTTCCGCCCATACCTTCGTTGTGTGAGTTGATTAATTTATTCTATATGGTAACGAGATGCGGTGAGTGCACGTGGGAAAGCATCATGTTTACGTAGAGTTTAGAAGGTAGCCGTATTACGTCCAGTAAAACTTTTCTATGAGCGTTTTATACCGATCAAAATGTTGTTGTGTTTCACACGGTGAATGGTCATTTTAAGGTTTCGCTGACGACCATGTTGTCGCCATAGTTCGTAGACCTAACAAAGCCAATTGATCGCAGTAACTCGGCTGGTCGGACGGTGTTGTCGAACGGAGAGAAAGTAACGCGCCTCATTTTCTCCTCCATCTCGAATCTCACTGTCGCGTGCGTATCGTTTCATCCGAGCAAGACAGAGTAGTATATTTAAATGTTATTACCGGTAAGGGCGTCGTGTGGCCTTTCCACTGGACCTAGAGACTGATGTATCGTTTGTACGAAGTACAGGAACAGTTGTTCGACCAAATTTCTTAACCTTAAATCTCGAATTCTCTTACAAAGTTTGCGCAGGGCAAGCATTCGACAGTAGCTGAGAAAATTGTGATTCCGCGCGTGTTTGCTCGCTTATTTTCCATCTGTCGATGTCTAAATGGCAACTTAGGGCAGTCGCGATCTGCCTGTCGTATTTGGAGTAATATATTTTGAAGGGTAGTCCTACAAAAGGTCGAAGCAGATCGAAAATTCGCGCCGTTTTTGCTTCGCGCGTCGAATTCTGGTCGGGAGACGCCGCGTGTTTCAAGCCGATCGGTAAATATAGGTGTTCCAATTATGAAAGAAGCCGTATTGAACGCAACGATGCTGTCATCGCCTTGCATCCGGCAGTCCAAAGCAAAGTATACTTAATATGCAGGCTGGTTTGCGCAACGCCAGGCTATCAATGTTTTAATATTTGTCGATCGTTCGTTGCTACGGGCAAATATAGAATGTTAAGGCTGTAGATTTAAAACCGACTCGCGCTAAACTTTCGTAGCCTATAAATTGTCTGTCGTAGTTATCAGCGGAGTAATAAGTTACGATAACTTCAATTCTATTTTTGCTACTTTTATCAGGTAGCTATTCTTACCACTTCGATCGAACTTATCGTTCAGGAAATTGTAATCCCGTTGCGGACAACGCTTGCGTTCTACCGGCATGTGTCGTAATTATTAAATGCACAATTTCTTTGCAATTGTTAAGCGAATAACGCGCTCCGTTGCTTGTCGAGTCGTTCAACAATCTCATTATAAATAGAAACAGTTGTTGTCGAAAATACTGCGTCTCTCGGCTTGGACACAAGCTTCGAGTGCGACATCGTGCCGCAAAGAGTTCAATTTTTTCGTATCGTCCGTAGTAATCATGTCCAATCGCGAGAAGCAGCCTTTCGCGAGAAAGTTCGACTCCTCTCTCTCTCTTGAGATTCGTTTCGCCGTGGCTCCGTTCAAGTGAAATTTTAATATAAATCTGTGATATAGCGACAGACCTCATGTTTTGATACAGAGTTTGAGTAATTGCGCGGGGCCATCGCGAAACCATCGTGCCGGAGCGCCGCAACCGTCTCGTGGGAGTTAAAAACGAAATGGCAATGATCGTCGCGTGGCGCGCGCACCAAATAGATGGATATTTTTTAATGCATTTAGGCTTTCCGTCGAGGTTTCTCACAGTACACAGCGCGTCAACATGGTTCACTCGTACCTTAAGTAAAACGGATCAATATATCGTCATTGTTTACGTACCAAAGCTTATTATCATTAAGTAATTTAACGGTTACTTTGTATCGTTGTATTAAGTATCACATAAGCCTATGCAGATAAATATATTATGTATCATATTAATAGAAAGGGTGTTGATGACCTTGTCGAGCGACGTACGCGCGTACACATTCTATCCGCAACGCGCAGTATTAATTAGCAGAAGACCGGGGAATCTCAATGACGGCAACACGTTAATTTCCAGAGATTTATTCTAGTACCAATCTTTCCATCTCATGATACAAAAATTTGTAAATAAAGGTATCCAATTTTTCTCCGCTAGTAAATAAATGAATTAGCTGGACACAAAACGATTTAGAAAACAAACAAAAACCAGTACATCGTTTCGTTATCTTCGTGCTTTCATCCATTTCTCTTCTTATCACTTTCTCACTAGAACGACATCGAAATCGAATCGTTTTTAATACTTCTCTTTTTGTTCCTACAAAGACCCAGATGATTTTTTTTTGTCATTTTTTTCTGTTTCTGGGGAGGGCTTTTAATATATATTATATATAATTTAGGTACCAAATGAAATTGGTTTTGTAGCAAACATATAGTATTTTAGACTAGTGGTCATGCGTAAAACGTTGCATGCTAGCCCCTTGAAAAACTGTATAAGAAATCTGCCAGTTATAATTCAATACGTTACAATTAAATGTACATCATTTCTGCCATATGGGACATCTTCTTTGGAATATGGACAAACTCCTCAAAGTAGCTGGCAAGCTCGTCGATCGTGACGTCGCACGACGGCGGCGATATTCGTGCCTGTACAGAACATGTGTTTGAACTCGACGGTTGACCAGACGATGAGGCAGTGGTCTCTGATTGACCGCTGCTGCCTCCGCCTGGACCAGGCCCCCTTTTCAAGCTTGGCATCGTATTGCTGCGCGCCCGTTGGAAACTACTCGCTTGAAAGTTATCTTGAATGCTGGTATCGTCTTTCACTTGTCTAGAATCCTGACTAATGTTCAGCGCTTTAAAGTCCTTCGCTACCGAACCGTGGCCAAAGATCTTGGAGTTTTTACCAGAAATACTAAGTTTACACGTCTCTTTAAACAACGTACTCGCTAGATTATCACTAAGACAATTAGTGCCTGCATCATTTAATTTTAAAACAGCCTCTTTGATTATCGTGTTCTTCTTGTTCTTGTCGATTGCTCTTTCATTCTTAGATGGTTTAAAATTCGTTGTGCTTTTTATGCCCCGAGGGCTGATTGTGGTTAATGTCGGCCTGGTAGGCATCGATCTCCTTTGAAACAAGTAACTGCAGTCGGAGCCGACACTTTTACTCGTCGTTCTGAACGGATTCGGTGTTTTCGCTTTGTCAGTAGACGTTATACTGAAACAGCAGAAAGCAACGTTCGTCATTAATATCGCATTGAATCAGCGCCAATGGTCGCAGGCGTAAGCTACTTCAGGATTAATGTGTGGCGACTAATATTAATTTGAAAGTGGATTTAAAAGTGTCGCACAAAATCAGACAACACAATTGGCTAGTACTGTTCATCGATGACTCGTCGTTCTTGATACACACTCTTGAATTGGATATTTGTAAACATTGAATCTCACCATTACTCGTGCAACGACGCGAGGCTAAAGACGTTCGCGTGAAAATCGTTTAAACAACGCGACATAGGAATGCCAGATAGAATTTCATACTTCACGTCGACACACTTGAACCAATAGCAATTTCGTGCACCGCACTTGCATTCTCTGTGCTCGCCTCACGCGACTCGGCGCGGAATATTATTCGGAAACTAGCGTGCGGCGAGCCGTGCACGGCATCGAAACGTTTATTGGGCACCCTTCTTAGCTTGTAAACATTTCGTTCCCCTTACAGATCACAGTGAACCGTGTCGATTCGCACGCCGTCGAGAATATGAAACGACAGTCGATCGAAACGCGTGCCGCCGAATGCCTGCATGGTAAGCAGACCGAAAACACGCGCAATGTAAACAGCGATGGTCACGTACTCGGCGGGACGAGGTAGCGCGTTAATCGAGAGACCTTGACCGGGCGTGGAGCACGGTTCAGTCGCGGAACGGCCACGATATCCGATACGTCGAACGATCGGAGGTGCCCAGAGACGTTCGTGGGAACGGAACGGGACGGGGGTGGTACCCCCGTGTACCGCGGGAGCAGGCGCTTTGAATGATCAATGCCAGGAGAGCGGAGAGCATGTTCGGGGCGGTAAAGTAATGCTTACTGGGGGCAGCTAGACGATAGCCGATCAATTTCGAGCTTCTCCAAGCTGACCGGCAGCACCTCGTCGGCCATGCTCGTGATCTTGCACGGCTCTGTGCTCAGAGTTTGCGGGAACATGGCATGGTGCCGAGCCACTGTTGGCAAACAAACGCTGACAGCGCGTCGGAAGGTTCCAGAACGGTAAAGGGGTTACGATGTCTCGGTTAAATAGGTTAGAACGACAACGACGACTGGCCGTGCATACTTGGACGGCGACATTCACTGCGCGGTATTCTCTCCCCTCGATAATCACAGTTCCCCCGGCTCGCTTGCTCCCCAGCCTGTCACTGTCCGTGCACCATCCCGATCCCCCTATTACGAAACTCAAACAGCAGATATCGCTCGCAGACGCGTTACTTCGCAGATCAATTAATCATCGACAGCACGTAAATAAACAGACTTTTGCGCGCAACTGCCATTCTACTGCTGTTCGCCACCGGAAACAACGATTCCAGATGGCGCTGCGGCCGTAACCTCGTCGCGCGCTTTCTCGGACGCCATTTAAAACGTTTCGAAGATTTAAGCGGTGCACGAACAGGATCCAGCGGGGAATAAATACGTCCGCTGTCGTTGGGATTCGGTGAGTCGTTTATTGATACGCGGGTAAATCCGAGGAAGTGTGTCAATTAGATGTTGCAAGTGTAAGATTTTCGTATTATTAGTGCGAGGTTTTGTTCTTTGTCGACGCTTACGAATGGCAAGCTGTGACCTTAGTATTGTACGGAAGTAGCTGCCAAGACGAATTTAGTGACGTATACTATGGTAATTTTCAGTGTTGTGAGAGGTTAGAAAGGGAATAAAGATGTGGTGCATGATGTAAACAGGGTTTCTATATTCAAATTGTGAGATGTCAGTCTTTACTTAATCCCAATATTAGTATGTATCGCATCCTTTCATTTCTAACCTTTCACGTGCTTGAATATTATGGAATCATTATATGTATGATTCACAGCTGCTTTCACGCAATATAATCAACGTTATAACCGTCCATTATAAGAAAATAATTGCGAACACTGATGTAGCATGGTATTTCTTGTAAAAAGTACTAAAAGTAGGAACATCTCGTGTGTTATATTGTCTTTATACGCTGGTTACTACGAACGAATCTACTATATATGCAAATGTTTACATAATACGGGCGTTTTACATAAATACGTTATATATGGCATGCATAATATATGTCACATAAGCAAACTAAACACTTAAATACCGGGTGTCTCGAAACTACAGGTATACACCTAATTACAGTTCTAAAACACCGATATAAAAGAACTGCAGTATTTTCATGTTTATGTTTCAATTTCTGCAATTTGCACATTTCTTGCGACACCGTCTGTATTACCCTTTCCTGTAATTATGTATTTTCTTATCCGTAATGGGTCGTTTAAGTCGAGTTTGAAACATTGGTATCCTAGTAACGTAATACCACAATATGTATGGCTGAATCGCGTGCTATCCCCGCTTAACGAATCTCTTCTCGCATTGCATTTACGGTCGCCGTATAAGTCGCTGGGATTTAACTAAAACGCGAATAGGGAAGGCAATATTGATCAAACGTACCAGTGCGTCATTAATATGTCGTGATTTCCCGCAAAGCTCGAAACAGAGCCTCCCGGGATCGATCTGAGCCCGCGGCCCGAGTGCAATATCGCGAAACGAGATAGAGTTGGTACCTTTCTTACCTGGAACACGAAGTCACGTCCCTGTGCGTGCACCACGCTCGCGTGCACTCGCGCGAGTCCCCAGATAAAGTGAAACCGAAAGGAAATTTATTGTCATAATTTATGGAAATATCCGTTATCGTTCGCCGTGTGTTACTTTATTTCCTTCATTTTATATGCGAGTTCTGAACGCTTTTAAAACGGTTCGTCATGGGAACTGTATCTTTGCAGTGAATTTCGCCACGTTCTTGCATCTCTGCACACGAATTGCTCAGTTTTTAAATTGAACGGATGGTGGGAAATAGGAGTATAATAAAATGACATTTTGGTCGGTTTTAAAGTAATTTTCTTAAAACTGGAATTAGTTAAGGGATTAATGAGAAGGGATAGTTTCGTAGAGAGTTTATTGAGTTTCGTTCTCGCTGCTATAATACATTGGATCTTCAAACTTTTTACCTTTTTGAACCTTGAACCGTTTGTACGTTATTATTTAATGATTTCCGCATGTGATCGATGGGAACTTATATTGAAATACTTTTCCTTGGATTATACGACTCTTCAGGGGCGTCCGGAGATTTTTTCCAAGTGGAGGGAGGGGGGGGGGGGGGAGCAACTTTGGGATGATGATAAAGAAAAATATACCTCTCTTACTTTTTTTAATCCATCTTATAGTGCCAATTTAATTAAAAATTTAAAACCGAAATTTAAAAATATTCCCTTTTTTAGTATAAACTTAATAAAGATCAGTTTTGAAAAAATAAGCAATTTTTCTCAAAAGCCAGGGGGGTCAACTGCCCCTCTTCATGAGTTGATTCAAGCTTCTCAGGGTAAATCTAAGCAAACCATGAAAATTTACCAGCGAACGATGCTCGCAAGGCCTGATGCGCAGCGTGCGAGGCTTTATTTTAGCGTGTGAGCGAAATATTTACGAATTCCTCGCGTTGAAAGCCACTCGGGAACCTCGGAATGCGTCAGCCTGAAACAACGGTAGCCATCGTTGATCCCATTCAACGATGTTTTCACATTTCCCCGCTGGTTCCGTTTCTTTGTCCCTGATAATTGGATTATTATTCCCTTTCTTTAAATCATTGTCTAACACTCAAGTACCGCAGCGTACACTTTTCGTAAAACTTGAACCCTTCGCAAATTCTTCAAAATTAGACCGCCGTCTTTCTCCCACATTGATCTACCGCCCTCCACCTTACATCTCTCATTAATTTACCATTACCTCTCTGTAGCGATACCTCTGATTACGCCACAAGAGGGCATTCGACCGGTCTCGCTTTCTCGCAAGTTCTCCCTCGACCACCGATTTCTATATATACCAGTTTCGTCCTTCCTCCTAATATTCCCGCGTCTGAGGCAGAACCAGGGGGGCCAAGCTTCCCTCTTACGAAAGTTGAAGCAGAGTTTGTAGCGCCTCCTACCTATTAGGTGCGTACTAAACTGTGAATGTGTGAATCGGGACGTATGTGTATGTGTATACGTGCAATGCACCGCTTACTTTAAAACCTGTCCACGGATCGTCGCGCCAGCGACACATATGCAGCAGATAGAAGGATAAACATTGAAATTGAATATTCTTCTTTTCTTAGAAAAAGAAAATATATTCAATTTCTTTGTATATCCTTCTATCTGCTGCATACGCGTCACTGACGCGACGATCCATGGTCAGACGGCCTTAGAAAAGGTAAACCAGGGAAAGTGAGGACGCCATTTGAAGGAATGACGACGGTCGTCATGGTAACATTTCACCAACGTCGAAAGGTTATGTGTCGTGCTCACTGATACACCTAGGTATGTGTGTGTGATGTACCTAGCGCCTCCTACCTATTTGGTGCTAACTAAACGGGAACTTCGGCCAAACAATGACGGCTTGGCTCCCCTGGTCCCGACCAGCGAGCCTCAGGCAGACAATCCTGTATTTTCTGTCACTTTGAGGCGTCAACCATATAATAATCACGCGCATCCAGCCTGTGCATTTTCCCTAGCCTGGGCGGCAGAGTTGGGCAAAATGTAATCTAATTACAAATTGCAAATTACGATTAAACTGTAATTGTGTAATTGATTACATATTATTTTCTGTAATTGTTTATTTGGGAAGCTTGACCATATGGTTTTGTCAACTATCTAAATGAACAATTACAGAAGATAATGTGTAATCAATTACACAGTTACAGTTTAATCGTAATTTGCAATTTGTAATTAGATTACATTTTGCCCAACTCTGCAGGAGACTGCCTTCGTCGGCCGCCGATCGTCTCGTTCTTTTGTCGAAGTCGACGGGTTCGACGTTCGGTTTCGGCCACGTCCAACAATGCCTTCGCCGAAGGTCACTCGGCGCGAGGCCCACACATTAGGGATACATACATTGTATCTCGTACGGCCGTCGCGTCGCACGGCTTATAATAGAATATTAAGATTTGCGTTTAAGCTATTATTTACAGAGATTTCATTATTATCAACATAATTTTTTTAAATGGAACTATTGTATATTTTTGTTATGTATTTCAAAACGCGCTCAACGATGTGTATGGAGCGCATGTTTGAACAATAATTTATCCGGATATTTTTATGAACATTGGTGGCAAATTTCAAGCAAACTACGTTCCATTTTTATTTGTAACTTTATTCGAACGGTTATTCGAAGCTCGAATAATTTCGGCGAGGGCCTTTATCCGAAGGCGCGGCTCGGGGGTCATAAACGCTAGACTAATAGCATAAGGACAAAGTCAGCAATAGGCCATTCAGTAATGAGTATGGCAATTTCTATCATATAAGTATCACTAATGGATTACTAGTGCTTTTCTGATGAAAATGGCACCAAACATGATATAATTCGGATTATTTTTAATGGCTGTAATGGAAAGTACTTTGAGTATGGAGAGTACTTGAATTCTACGTGAACTGACACGGAACTGATATGTGTGCCCAGTAAGCGAAACGTAAGCGATACCTATGCTCGTGTACTTACATCGTAGATGGTTTTTATAATTTTTAAATCCATTCAATATTTAATAAGGACAGAGTCAATCAACTTGTAATGAAACGTAGGGATTTAGGGGCCTCGGGTCCCAAAACCTACAATATAAATTTTACAAAAACGTTTAAATTCATTATTTTCAATGATTTTTACGTGTCGTAGGATGGGCATCGTCTATTTAGACACACGCGGAGAGCAGAGATTTGCAAGAATGGCAGTAACAGCGTCAATTTTTAATATTTTTCAGCGTGCGACACGTGAAAATATTAGTTAAATGTTCGACTTCACGTAAAATACTAAAATCAATTTCATCTTACAATATATAGCTTGTATAAGCACTCAAGAAGCGCCATATAGGCTTCTGATCTCCAAAATAGGTTTTCAGAGAGAAATCCGCGTGGGTCGTTGACAAACCGAGCCAAAGCGTAGCTTATTGTTAGCGAAAGCCCGCCCTCTATGTTAAACTCTCGCTCTCAGTGATGCCAGATTCGGGACGGGAGCGCTCGAGAATTTCCCCCACCTCGCATGCACACTAGGCCGGAGCAGCGTGTGGGCATGCGCCGAACTCGCGGACACGCAGCTCCGGCGTAGTGTACATGCGAGGTGGGGGAAATTCTCGAGCGCTCCCGTCCCCAATCTGGCATCAATGCTCGCTCTAAACAAGTCACACGTATACAAGCACGCACGCATCTTTCATTATTTCAACACACTTTCAGTAGTTCAGAGTAGTTCTTGCGTTGAACGCTGTTCATGAACAGAGGTCGCTAAATTCAGTCCTCAAATTATGGGTCGGTAACACAGTTTAGGTGGTGACACGAAGTCCCATAAGGTGATAGGTCTATTCTATACCTCGTCTGTGCTCGAGGACTGAATTTAGCAGCCTCTGTTCATGAAGAGCGTCCAACTCCGGAACTACTCTGAAATCTGTTGAAATGCTGAAAGGTGTGTGCGTGCTTGTATACGTGTGATAACTTAACATTCTCTTCGTCAATCTTTTCTTTTCCTTTCTTAGTTGTATGCGTCTTTTGAGTACCTTACTAATATAATATTAGAATTATGCAACGTGTGAGGTTAAATAAATTGTTATATGGTCGCTAACTTCAGTTCAGCTCGATTCAGATTCATTCAGATTCGTCGAGCTATAAAAATGGGGCGGTTGCGCAAATTTGTCTTTAAATTTTTTGTGCGCGAAGAAAAGTGCGGTTCTTTTGTTTTCAAACAAAAGGGTACCTAATTTTTTTTACCTGTTGTCATTTGTATACGTTTTCTGTGATATGATAGAGTTGGACTGCGTTTAAATGTATTCTACATGAAATAACGGTTAAATTGGGAAGATAATTAAATTCTTTATACGTTTTACATGAAATTATATTGTAATATTTGTCGTATTTTCTATACATAATAGACAAATCAGGTTAATGAAAATATTTTTCTTCTTCTTGCAGATAAATCTTGGGAACATTCCTCCGAGGCCAGGAACTTCAAATGAGACAAACGATGGAAAGCTGTCAGCCTCAACAATGAACATGAAGAAGATAGTGATTTTATACAAAAAGTAAAATGAAATTATACAATATTGTAACACTGTAAAAAAGGCCTTTCATGCAAATAAAGTGGAAAAAAATTGGGAAAGAACTGTATTATTATTTACAATTACCTTTTACAAATTCCTATCCAAATTCCAAACCTATGATTTCCATTGTAAAAGGCCTTTAGAAGGCGCAGCTCTTGTTCGCTACTTCAAGGCAACGCCTTCAATGGTGAAATTACAAGATATCTCCTTTCGCTTCATGTTCTCCTGATACATCGCTCCAAAATCTGGCCAAAATTTTCTGAACGCCCCAAAATTGAGATTGTAACAGGAGAACATGATGTGGAAAGAGGTAGCACTAAGTTAGCGTCTTCGGAAAGAGAATCTAAGGCGGAGAATTATTCGACGTAGAGGCGCAGCGTCTTCGAAAGGCTTCGACGATGAAATTCAGGGCGTACCTCCTTTCGCTTCATGTTCTCCTGATACATTTGCTAAAATCTGGCCAAAATTTTCTGAACGCTCCAAAATTGAGATTGTAACAGGAGAACATGATGTCGAAAGAGGTGGCACTAAGTTAGCGTCTTCGGAAAGAGAATCTAAGGCGGAGAACTAAAATCGGCAATCAAAGGGTACTTTCATTGTACTCTTTGGACGCGGTTTCACGTCCCGAGTACTTTTATAAGGGGTGAAAAATACCCTACTATACAGGGTGACTCAGAAATCGGCAACAATCGCGGAAAATCGGCGATCAAAGGGTACTTTCATTGTACTCTTTGGACGCGGTTTCACGTCCCGAGTACTTTCCTAAGGGGTGAAAAATACTCTACTACACAGGGTGACTCAGAAATCGGCAACAATCGAGGAAAATCGGCAATCAAAGGGTACTTTCATTGTACTCTTTGCACACGGTTTCACGGCCCAAGTACTTTCCTAAGGGGTGAAAAATACCCTACTGTACAGGGTGACCGAGAAATCGGTAACGATCGAGAAAAATCGGCGATCAAAGGGTACTTTTATTATACTATTTGGATGCGCTTTCACGTACCGAGTCCTTTCCTAAGGGGTGAAAAATACCCTACTATACAGGGTGACTGAGAAATCGGTAACAATCGAGGAAAATCCGAGAGGGGCAGAGTATTCGAAAGGCCTTCGACGATGAAATTCAGGCGATACCTCCTTTCGCTTCATGTTCTCCTGATACATCGCTCCAAAATCTGGCCAAAATTTTCTGAACGCTCCAAAATTGTGATTGTAACAGGAGAACATGATGTCGAAAGAGGTGGCACTATGTTAGCGTGTTCGGAGAGAGAATCCAAGGCGGAGAACTATTCGACGTAGAGGCGCAGCGTCATCGAAAGGCCTTCGACGATGAAATTCAGAGCATACCTCCTTTCGCGTCATGTTCTCCTGATACATTTCCTAAAATCTGGCCATAATTTTCTGAACGCTCCAAAATTGAGATTGTAACAGGAGAACATGATGTCGAAAGAGGTGGCACTAAGTTAGCGTCTTCGGAAAGAGAATCTAAGGCGGAGAACTATTCGACGTAGAGGCGCAGCGTCTTCGAAAGGCTTCGACGATGAAATTCAGGGTGTACCTCCTTTCGCTTCATGTTCTCCTGATACATTTGCTAAAATCTGGCCAAAATTTTCTGAACGCTCCAAAATTGAGATTGTAACAGGAGAACATGATGTCGAAAGAGGTGGCACTAAGTTAGCGTCTTCGGAAAGAGAATCTAAGGCGGAGAACTAAAATCGGCATTCAAAGGGTACTTTCATTGTACTCTTTGGACGCGGTTTCACGTCCCGAGTACTTTTATAAGGGGTGAAAAATACACTACTATACAGGGTGACTCAGAAATCGGCAACAATCGAGAAAAATCGGCAATCAAAGGGTACTTTTATTGTACTCTTTGGATGCGGTTTCACGTCCCGAGTACTTTTATAAGGGGTGAAAAATTCCCTACTATACAGGGTGATAGAGAAATCGGCAACGATCGCGGAAAATCGGCGATCGAAGGGTACTTTCATTGTACTCTTTGGACGCGGTTTCACGTCCCGAGTACTTTTCTAAGGGGTGAAAAATACCCTACTACACAGGGTGACTCAGAAATCGGCAACAATCGAGGAAAATCGGCAATCAAAGGGTACTTTCATTGTACTCTTTGCACGCGGTTTCACGTCCCGAGCACTTTTCTAAGGGGTGAAAAATACCCTACTATACAGGGTGACTCAGAAATCGGCAACAATCGAGAAAAATCGGCAATCAAAGGGTACTTTCATTGTACTCTTTGGACGCGGTTTCACGTCCCGAGTACTTTCATAAGGGGTGAAAAATTCCCTACTATACAGGGTGATAGAGAAATCGGCAACGATCGCGGAAAATCGGCGATCGAAGGGTACTTTCGATGTACTCTTTGGACGCGGTTTCACGTCCCGAGTACTTTTCTAAGGGGTGAAAAATACCCTACTACACAGGGTGACTCAGAAATCGGCAACAATCGAGGAAAATCGGCAATCAAAGGGTACTTTCATTGTACTCTTTGCACGCGGTTTCACGTCCCAAGTACTTTCCTAAGGGGTGAAAAATACCCTACTATACAGGGGGACTGAAAAATCGGCAACGATCGAGGAAAATCGGCAATCAAAGGGTACATTCATTGTACTCTTTGGACGCGGTTTCGCGTCCCGCGTACCTTCCTAAGGGGTGAAAAATACCCTACTGTACAGGGTGACCGAGAAATCGGTAACGATCGAGGAAAATCGGCGATCAAAGGGTACTTTTATTATACTATTTGGATGCGCATTCACGTACGGAGTACTTTCCTAAGGGGTGAAAAATACCCTACTATACAGGGTGACTGAGAAATCGGTAACAATCGAGGAAAATCCGAGAGGGGCAGAGTATTCGAAAGGCCTTCGACGATGAAATTCAGGCGATACCTCCTTTCGCTTCATGTTCTCCTGATACATCGCTCCAAAATCTGGCCAAAATTTTCTGAATGCTCCAAAATTGAGATTGTAACAGGAGAACATGATGTCGAAAGAGGTGGCACTATGTTAGCGTCTTTGGAGAGAGAATCCAAGGCGGAGAACTATTCGACGTAGAGGCGCAGCGTCTTCGAAAGGCCTTCGACGATGAAATTCAGAGCATACCTCCTTTCGCTTCATGTTCTCCTGATACATTTGCTAAAATCTGGCCAAAATTTCTGAACTCTCCAAAATTGAGATTGTAACAGGAGAACATGATGTCGAAAGAGGTGGCACTAAGTTAGCGTCTTCGGAAAGAGAATCTAAGGCGGAGAACTATTCGACGTAGAGGCGCAGCGTCTTCGAAAGGCTTCGACGATGAAATTCAGGGTGTACCTCCTTTCGCTTCATGTTCTCCTGATACATTTGCTAAAATCTGGCCAAAATTTTCTGAACGCTCCAAAATTGAGATTGTAACAGGAGAACATGATGTCGAAAGAGGTGGCACTAAGTTAGCGTCTTCGGAAAGAGAATCTAAGGCGGAGAACTAAAATCGGCATTCAAAGGGTACTTTCATTGTACTCTTTGGACGCGGTTTCACGTCCCGAGTACTTTTATAAGGGGTGAAAAATACACTACTATACAGGGTGACTCAGAAATCGGCAACAATCGAGAAAAATCGGCAATCAAAGGGTACTTTTATTGTACTCTTTTGCTTCGGTTTCACGTCCCGAGTACTTTTATAAGGGGTGAAAAATTCCCTACTATACAGGGTGATAGAGAAATCGGAAACGATCGCGGAAAATCGGCGATCGAAGGGTACTTTCATTGTACTCTTTGGACGCGGTTTCACGTCCCGAGTACTTTTCTAAGGGGTGAAAAATACCCTACTACACAGGGTGACTCAGAAATCGGCAACAATCGAGGAAAATCGGCAATCAAAGGGTACTTTCATTGTACTCTTTGCACGCGGTTTCACGTCCCGAGCACTTTTCTAAGGGGTGAAAAATACCCTACTATACAGGGTGACTCAGAAATCGGCAACAATCGAGAAAAATCGGCAATCAAAGGGTACTTTCATTGTACTCTTTGGACGCGGTTTCACGTCCCGAGTACTTTCATAAGGGGTGAAAAATTCCCTACTATACAGGGTGATAGAGAAATCGGCAACGATCGCGGAAAATCGGCGATCAAAGGGTACTTTCATTGTACTCTTTGGACGCGGTTTCACGTCCCGAGTACTTTCATAAGGGGTGAAAAATTCCCTACTATACAGGGTGATAGAGAAATCGGCAACGATCGCGGAAAATCGGCGATCGAAGGGTACTTTCGATGTACTCTTTGGACGCGGTTTCACGTCCCGAGTACTTTTCTAAGGGGTGAAAAATACCCTACTACACAGGGTGACTCAGAAATCGGCAACAATCGAGGAAAATCGGCAATCAAAGGGTACATTCATTGTACTCTTTGGACGCGGTTTCGCGTCCCGCGTACCTTCCTAAGGGGTGAAAAATACCCTACTGTACAGGGTGACCGAGAAATCGGTAACGATCGAGGAAAATCGGCGATCAAAGGGTACTTTTATTATACTATTTGGATGCGCATTCACGTACGGAGTACTTTCCTAAGGGGTGAAAAATACCCTACTATACAGGGTGACTGAGAAATCGGTAACAATCGAGGAAAATCCGAGAGGGGCAGAGTATTCGAAAGGCCTTCGACGATGAAATTCAGGCGATACCTCCTTTCGCTTCATGTTCTCCTGATACATCGCTCCAAAATCTGGCCAAAATTTTCTGAATGCTCCAAAATTGAGATTGTAACAGGAGAACATGATGTCGAAAGAGGTGGCACTATGTTAGCGTCTTTGGAGAGAGAATCCAAGGCGGAGAACTATTCGACGTAGAGGCGCAGCGTCTTCGAAAGGCCTTCGACGATGAAATTCAGAGCATACCTCCTTTCGCTTCATGTTCTCCTGATACATTTGCTAAAATCTGGCCAAAATTTCTGAACTCTCCAAAATTGAGATTGTAACAGGAGAACATGATGTCGAAAGAGGTGGCACTAAGTTAGCGTCTTCGGAAAGAGAATCTAAGGCGGAGAACTATTCGACGTAGAGGCGCAGCGTCTTCGAAAGGCTTCGACGATGAAATTCAGGGTGTACCTCCTTTCGCTTCATGTTCTCCTGATACATTTGCTAAAATCTGGCCAAAATTTTCTGAACGCTCCAAAATTGAGATTGTAACAGGAGAACATGATGTCGAAAGAGGTGGCACTAAGTTAGCGTCTTCGGAAAGAGAATCTAAGGCGGAGAACTAAAATCGGCATTCAAAGGGTACTTTCATTGTACTCTTTGGACGCGGTTTCACGTCCCGAGTACTTTTATAAGGGGTGAAAAATACACTACTATACAGGGTGACTCAGAAATCGGCAACAATCGAGAAAAATCGGCAATCAAAGGGTACTTTTATTGTACTCTTTTGCTTCGGTTTCACGTCCCGAGTACTTTTATAAGGGGTGAAAAATTCCCTACTATACAGGGTGATAGAGAAATCGGAAACGATCGCGGAAAATCGGCGATCGAAGGGTACTTTCATTGTACTCTTTGGACGCGGTTTCACGTCCCGAGTACTTTTCTAAGGGGTGAAAAATACCCTACTACACAGGGTGACTCAGAAATCGGCAACAATCGAGGAAAATCGGCAATCAAAGGGTACTTTCATTGTACTCTTTGCACGCGGTTTCACGTCCCGAGCACTTTTCTAAGGGGTGAAAAATACCCTACTATACAGGGTGACTCAGAAATCGGCAACAATCGAGAAAAATCGGCAATCAAAGGGTACTTTCATTGTACTCTTTGGACGCGGTTTCACGTCCCGAGTACTTTCATAAGGGGTGAAAAATTCCCTACTATACAGGGTGATAGAGAAATCGGCAACGATCGCGGAAAATCGGCGATCAAAGGGTACTTTCATTGTACTCTTTGGACGCGGTTTCACGTCCCGAGTACTTTCATAAGGGGTGAAAAATTCCCTACTATACAGGGTGATAGAGAAATCGGCAACGATCGCGGAAAATCGGCGATCGAAGGGTACTTTCGATGTACTCTTTGGACGCGGTTTCACGTCCCGAGTACTTTTCTAAGGGGTGAAAAATACCCTACTACACAGGGTGACTCAGAAATCGGCAACAATCGAGGAAAATCGGCAATCAAAGGGTACTTTCATTGTACTCTTTGCACGCGGTTTCACGTCCCAAGTACTTTCCTAAGGGGTGAAAAATACCCTACTATACAGGGGGACTGAAAAATCGGCAACGATCGAGGAAAATCGGCAATCAAAGGGTACATTCATTGTACTCTTTGGACGCGGTTTCGCGTCCCGCGTACCTTCCTAAGGGGTGAAAAATACCCTACTGTACAGGGTGACCGAGAAATCGGTAACGATCGAGGAAAATCGGCGATCAAAGGGTACTTTTATTATACTATTTGGATGCGCATTCACGTACGGAGTACTTTCCTAAGGGGTGAAAAATACCCTACTATACAGGGTGACTGAGAAATCGGTAACAATCGAGGAAAATCCGAGAGGGGCAGAGTATTCGAAAGGCCTTCGACGATGAAATTCAGGCGATACCTCCTTTCGCTTCATGTTCTCCTGATACATCGCTCCAAAATCTGGCCAAAATTTTCTGAATGCTCCAAAATTGAGATTGTAACAGGAGAACATGATGTCGAAAGAGGTGGCACTATGTTAGCGTCTTTGGAGAGAGAATCCAAGGCGGAGAACTATTCGACGTAGAGGCGCAGCGTCTTCGAAAGGCCTTCGACGATGAAATTCAGAGCATACCTCCTTTCGCTTCATGTTCTCCTGATACATTTGCTAAAATCTGGCCAAAATTTCTGAACTCTCCAAAATTGAGATTGTAACAGGAGAACATGATGTCGAAAGAGGTGGCACTAAGTTAGCGTCTTCGGAAAGAGAATCTAAGGCGGAGAACTATTCGACGTAGAGGCGCAGCGTCTTCGAAAGGCTTCGACGATGAAATTCAGGGTGTACCTCCTTTCGCTTCATGTTCTCCTGATACATTTGCTAAAATCTGGCCAAAATTTTCTGAACGCTCCAAAATTGAGATTGTAACAGGAGAACATGATGTCGAAAGAGGTGGCACTAAGTTAGCGTCTTCGGAAAGAGAATCTAAGGCGGAGAACTAAAATCGGCATTCAAAGGGTACTTTCATTGTACTCTTTGGACGCGGTTTCACGTCCCGAGTACTTTTATAAGGGGTGAAAAATACACTACTATACAGGGTGACTCAGAAATCGGCAACAATCGAGAAAAATCGGCAATCAAAGGGTACTTTTATTGTACTCTTTTGCTTCGGTTTCACGTCCCGAGTACTTTTATAAGGGGTGAAAAATTCCCTACTATACAGGGTGATAGAGAAATCGGAAACGATCGCGGAAAATCGGCGATCGAAGGGTACTTTCATTGTACTCTTTGGACGCGGTTTCACGTCCCGAGTACTTTTCTAAGGGGTGAAAAATACCCTACTACACAGGGTGACTCAGAAATCGGCAACAATCGAGGAAAATCGGCAATCAAAGGGTACTTTCATTGTACTCTTTGCACGCGGTTTCACGTCCCGAGCACTTTTCTAAGGGGTGAAAAATACCCTACTATACAGGGTGACTCAGAAATCGGCAACAATCGAGAAAAATCGGCAATCAAAGGGTACTTTCATTGTACTCTTTGGACGCGGTTTCACGTCCCGAGTACTTTCATAAGGGGTGAAAAATTCCCTACTATACAGGGTGATAGAGAAATCGGCAACGATCGCGGAAAATCGGCGATCAAAGGGTACTTTCATTGTACTCTTTGGACGCGGTTTCACGTCCCGAGTACTTTCATAAGGGGTGAAAAATTCCCTACTATACAGGGTGATAGAGAAATCGGCAACGATCGCGGAAAATCGGCGATCGAAGGGTACTTTCGATGTACTCTTTGGACGCGGTTTCACGTCCCGAGTACTTTTCTAAGGGGTGAAAAATACCCTACTACACAGGGTGACTCAGAAATCGGCAACAATCGAGGAAAATCGGCAATCAAAGGGTACATTCATTGTACTCTTTGGACGCGGTTTCGCGTCCCGCGTACCTTCCTAAGGGGTGAAAAATACCCTACTGTACAGGGTGACCGAGAAATCGGTAACGATCGAGGAAAATCGGCGATCAAAGGGTACTTTTATTATACTATTTGGATGCGCATTCACGTACGGAGTACTTTCCTAAGGGGTGAAAAATACCCTACTATACAGGGTGACTGAGAAATCGGTAACAATCGAGGAAAATCCGAGAGGGGCAGAGTATTCGAAAGGCCTTCGACGATGAAATTCAGGCGATACCTCCTTTCGCTTCATGTTCTCCTGATACATCGCTCCAAAATCTGGCCAAAATTTTCTGAATGCTCCAAAATTGAGATTGTAACAGGAGAACATGATGTCGAAAGAGGTGGCACTATGTTAGCGTCTTTGGAGAGAGAATCCAAGGCGGAGAACTATTCGACGTAGAGGCGCAGCGTCTTCGAAAGGCCTTCGACGATGAAATTCAGAGCATACCTCCTTTCGCTTCATGTTCTCCTGATACATTTGCTAAAATCTGGCCAAAATTTCTGAACTCTCCAAAATTGAGATTGTAACAGGAGAACATGATGTCGAAAGAGGTGGCACTAAGTTAGCGTCTTCGGAAAGAGAATCTAAGGCGGAGAACTATTCGACGTAGAGGCGCAGCGTCTTCGAAAGGCTTCGACGATGAAATTCAGGGTGTACCTCCTTTCGCTTCATGTTCTCCTGATACATTTGCTAAAATCTGGCCAAAATTTTCTGAACGCTCCAAAATTGAGATTGTAACAGGAGAACATGATGTCGAAAGAGGTGGCACTAAGTTAGCGTCTTCGGAAAGAGAATCTAAGGCGGAGAACTAAAATCGGCATTCAAAGGGTACTTTCATTGTACTCTTTGGACGCGGTTTCACGTCCCGAGTACTTTTATAAGGGGTGAAAAATACACTACTATACAGGGTGACTCAGAAATCGGCAACAATCGAGAAAAATCGGCAATCAAAGGGTACTTTTATTGTACTCTTTTGCTTCGGTTTCACGTCCCGAGTACTTTTATAAGGGGTGAAAAATTCCCTACTATACAGGGTGATAGAGAAATCGGAAACGATCGCGGAAAATCGGCGATCGAAGGGTACTTTCATTGTACTCTTTGGACGCGGTTTCACGTCCCGAGTACTTTTCTAAGGGGTGAAAAATACCCTACTACACAGGGTGACTCAGAAATCGGCAACAATCGAGGAAAATCGGCAATCAAAGGGTACTTTCATTGTACTCTTTGCACGCGGTTTCACGTCCCGAGCACTTTTCTAAGGGGTGAAAAATACCCTACTATACAGGGTGACTCAGAAATCGGCAACAATCGAGAAAAATCGGCAATCAAAGGGTACTTTCATTGTACTCTTTGGACGCGGTTTCACGTCCCGAGTACTTTCATAAGGGGTGAAAAATTCCCTACTATACAGGGTGATAGAGAAATCGGCAACGATCGCGGAAAATCGGCGATCAAAGGGTACTTTCATTGTACTCTTTGGACGCGGTTTCACGTCCCGAGTACTTTCATAAGGGGTGAAAAATTCCCTACTATACAGGGTGATAGAGAAATCGGCAACGATCGCGGAAAATCGGCGATCGAAGGGTACTTTCGATGTACTCTTTGGACGCGGTTTCACGTCCCGAGTACTTTTCTAAGGGGTGAAAAATACCCTACTACACAGGGTGACTCAGAAATCGGCAACAATCGAGGAAAATCGGCAATCAAAGGGTACTTTCATTGTACTCTTTGCACGCGGTTTCACGTCCCAAGTACTTTCCTAAGGGGTGAAAAATACCCTACTATACAGGGGGACTGAAAAATCGGCAACGATCGAGGAAAATCGGCAATCAAAGGGTACATTCATTGTACTCTTTGGACGCGGTTTCGCGTCCCGCGTACCTTCCTAAGGGGTGAAAAATACCCTACTGTACAGGGTGACCGAGAAATCGGTAACGATCGAGGAAAATCGGCGATCAAAGGGTACTTTTATTATACTATTTGGATGCGCATTCACGTACGGAGTACTTTCCTAAGGGGTGAAAAATACCCTACTATACAGGGTGACTGAGAAATCGGTAACAATCGAGGAAAATCCGAGAGGGGCAGAGTATTCGAAAGGCCTTCGACGATGAAATTCAGGCGATACCTCCTTTCGCTTCATGTTCTCCTGATACATCGCTCCAAAATCTGGCCAAAATTTTCTGAATGCTCCAAAATTGAGATTGTAACAGGAGAACATGATGTCGAAAGAGGTGGCACTATGTTAGCGTCTTTGGAGAGAGAATCCAAGGCGGAGAACTATTCGACGTAGAGGCGCAGCGTCTTCGAAAGGCCTTCGACGATGAAATTCAGAGCATACCTCCTTTCGCGTCATGTTCTCCTGATACATTTTCTAAAATCTGGCCAAAATTTTCTGAACGCTCCAAAATTGATATTGTAACAGGAGAACATGATGTGGAAAGAGGTGGCACTAAGTTAGCGTCTTCGGAAAGAGAATCTAAGGCGGAGAACTATTCGACGTAGAGGCGCAGCGTCTTCGAAAGGCTTCGACGATGAAATTCAGGGCGTACCTCCTTTCGCTTCATGTTCTCCTGATACATTTGCTAAAATCTGGCCAAAATTTTCTGAACGCTCCAAAATTGATATTGTAACAGGAGAACATGATGTCGAAAGAGGTGGCACTAAGTTAGCGTCTTCGGAAAGAGAATCTAAGGCGGAGAACTATTCGACGCAGAGGCGCAGCGTCTTCGAAAGGCCTTCGACGATGAAATTCAGAGCATACCTCCTTTCGCTTCATGTTCTCCTGATACATTTGCTAAAATCTGGCCAAAATTTCTAAACGCTCCAAAATTGAGATTGTAACAGGAGAACATGATGTCGAAAGAGGTGGCACTAAGTTAGCGTCTTAGGAAAGAGAATCTAAGGCGGAGAACTATTCGACGCAGAGGCGCAGCGTCTTCGAAAGGCCTTCGACGATGAAATTCAGAGCATACCTCCTTTCGCTTCATGTTCTCCTGATACATTTGCTAAAATCTGGCCAAAATTTTCTGAACGCTCCAAAATTGATATTGTAACAGGAGAACATGATGTCGAAAGAGGTGGCACTAAGTTAGCGTCTTCGGAAAGAGAATCTAAGGCGGAGAACTATTCGACGCAGAGGCGCAGCGTCTTCGAAAGGCCTTCGACGATGAAATTCAGAGCATACCTCCTTTCGCTTCATGTTCTCCTGATACATTTGCTAAAATCTGGCCAAAATTTCTAAACGCTCCAAAATTGAGATTGTAACAGGAGAACATGATGTCGAAAGAGGTGGCACTAAGTTAGCGTCTTCGGAAAGAGAATCTAAGGCGGAGAACTATTCGACGTAGAGGCGCAGCGTCTTCGAAAGGCTTCGACGATGAAATTCAGGGCGTACCTCCTTTCGCTTCATGTTCTCCTGATACATTTGCTAAAATCTGGCCAAAATTTTCTGAACGCTCCAAAATTGATATTGTAACAGGAGAACATGATGTCGAAAGAGGTGGCACTAAGTTAGCGTCTTCGGAAAGAGAATCTAGGGCGGAGAACTATTCGACGCAGAGGCGCAGCGTCTTCGAAAGGCCTTCGACGATGAAATTCAGAGCATACCTCCTTTCGCTTCATGTTCTCCTGATACATTTGCTAAAATCTGGCCAAAATTTCTAAACGCTCCAAAATTGAGATTGTAACAGGAGAACATGATGTCGAAAGAGGTGGCACTAAGTTAGCGTCTTAGGAAAGAGAATCTAAGGCGGAGAACTATTCGACGTAGAGGCGCAGCGTCTTCGAAAGGCTTCGACGATGAAATTCAGGGCGTACCTCCTTTCGCTTCATGTTCTCCTGATACATTTGCTAAAATCTGGCCAAAATTTTCTGAACGCTCCAAAATTGAGATTGTAACAGGAGAACATGATGTCGAAAGAGGTGGCACTAAGTTAGCGTCTTCGGAAAGAGAATCTAAGGCGGAGAACTAAAATCGGCATTCAAAGGGTACTTTCATTGTACTCTTTGGACGCGGTTTCACGTCCCGAGTACTTTTATAAGGGGTGAAAAATACACTACTATACAGGGTGACTCAGAAATCGGCAACAATCGAGAAAAATCGGCAATCAAAGGGTACTTTTATTGTACTCTTTTGCTTCGGTTTCACGTCCCGAGTACTTTTATAAGGGGTGAAAAATTCCCTACTATACAGGGTGATAGAGAAATCGGAAACGATCGCGGAAAATCGGCGATCGAAGGGTACTTTCATTGTACTCTTTGGACGCGGTTTCACGTCCCGAGTACTTTTCTAAGGGGTGAAAAATACCCTACTACACAGGGTGACTCAGAAATCGGCAACAATCGAGGAAAATCGGCAATCAAAGGGTACTTTCATTGTACTCTTTGCACGCGGTTTCACGTCCCGAGCACTTTTCTAAGGGGTGAAAAATACCCTACTATACAGGGTGACTCAGAAATCGGCAACAATCGAGAAAAATCGGCAATCAAAGGGTACTTTCATTGTACTCTTTGGACGCGGTTTCACGTCCCGAGTACTTTCATAAGGGGTGAAAAATTCCCTACTATACAGGGTGATAGAGAAATCGGCAACGATCGCGGAAAATCGGCGATCAAAGGGTACTTTCATTGTACTCTTTGGACGCGGTTTCACGTCCCGAGTACTTTCATAAGGGGTGAAAAATTCCCTACTATACAGGGTGATAGAGAAATCGGCAACGATCGCGGAAAATCGGCGATCGAAGGGTACTTTCGATGTACTCTTTGGACGCGGTTTCATGTCCCGAGTACTTTTCTAAGGGGTGAAAAATACCCTACTACACAGGGTGACTCAGAAATCGGCAACAATCGAGGAAAATCGGCAATCAAAGGGTACTTTCATTGTACTCTTTGCACGCGGTTTCACGTCCCAAGTACTTTCCTAAGGGGTGAAAAATACCCTACTATACAGGGGGACTGAAAAATCGGCAACGATCGAGGAAAATCGGCAATCAAAGGGTACATTCATTGTACTCTTTGGACGCGGTTTCGCGTCCCGCGTACCTTCCTAAGGGGTGAAAAATACCCTACTGTACAGGGTGACCGAGAAATCGGTAACGATCGAGGAAAATCGGCGATCAAAGGGTACTTTTATTATACTATTTGGATGCGCATTCACGTACGGAGTACTTTCCTAAGGGGTGAAAAATACCCTACTATACAGGGTGACTGAGAAATCGGTAACAATCGAGGAAAATCCGAGAGGGGCAGAGTATTCGAAAGGCCTTCGACGATGAAATTCAGGCGATACCTCCTTTCGCTTCATGTTCTCCTGATACATCGCTCCAAAATCTGGCCAAAATTTTCTGAATGCTCCAAAATTGAGATTGTAACAGGAGAACATGATGTCGAAAGAGGTGGCACTATGTTAGCGTCTTTGGAGAGAGAATCCAAGGCGGAGAACTATTCGACGTAGAGGCGCAGCGTCTTCGAAAGGCCTTCGACGATGAAATTCAGAGCATACCTCCTTTCGCGTCATGTTCTCCTGATACATTTTCTAAAATCTGGCCAAAATTTTCTGAACGCTCCAAAATTGATATTGTAACAGGAGAACATGATGTGGAAAGAGGTGGCACTAAGTTAGCGTCTTCGGAAAGAGAATCTAAGGCGGAGAACTATTCGACGCAGAGGCGCAGCGTCTTCGAAAGGCCTTCGACGATGAAATTCAGAGCATACCTCCTTTCGCTTCATGTTCTCCTGATACATTTGCTAAAATCTGGCCAAAATTTCTAAACGCTCCAAAATTGAGATTGTAACAGGAGAACATGATGTCGAAAGAGGTGGCACTAAGTTAGCGTCTTCGGAAAGAGAATCTAAGGCGGAGAACTATTCGACGTAGAGGCGCAGCGTCTTCGAAAGGCTTCGACGATGAAATTCAGGGCGTACCTCCTTTCGCTTCATGTTCTCCTGATACATTTGCTAAAATCTGGCCAAAATTTTCTGAACGCTCCAAAATTGATATTGTAACAGGAGAACATGATGTCGAAAGAGGTGGCACTAAGTTAGCGTCTTCGGAAAGAGAATCTAAGGCGGAGAACTATTCGACGCAGAGGCGCAGCGTCTTCGAAAGGCCTTCGACGATGAAATTCAGAGCATACCTCCTTTCGCTTCATGTTCTCCTGATACATTTGCTAAAATCTGGCCAAAATTTCTAAACGCTCCAAAATTGAGATTGTAACAGGAGAACATGATGTCGAAAGAGGTGGCACTAAGTTAGCGTCTTAGGAAAGAGAATCTAAGGCGGAGAACTATTCGACGTAGAGGCGCAGCGTCTTCGAAAGGCTTCGACGATGAAATTCAGGGCGTACCTCCTTTCGCTTCATGTTCTCCTGATACATTTGCTAAAATCTGGCCAAAATTTTCTGAACGCTCCAAAATTGATATTGTAACAGGAGAACATGATGTCGAAAGAGGTGGCACTAAGTTAGCGTCTTCGGAAAGAGAATCTAAGGCGGAGAACTATTCGACGTAGAGGCGCAGGGTTCTACGAAAGGCCTTCGACGATGAAATTCAGGACCTACCTCCTTTCGCTTCATGTTCTCCTGATACATCGCTCCAAAATCTGGTTAAAATTTTCTGAACGCTCTAAATTGAGCTTCGTAACAGGAAAACATGATGTCGAAAGAGAGAGAATGAGTCGAAGACGGAGAAGTAATCAACGCAGATGCAGGCTTTACTTGTGATTGTGGAATTTGGGATTTAATTAGGAAATTGAAGTTATAGGGTACATTTCTACATTGAATGATGCGTTTTTTCTCTACATGTGATTTATTAAAATACTCTGAATAATGTACAGTGATATATAATAATTCGATTGTCTAATTACTTAAGTTTAACTTAAAAGGGACATATTGTAAATGCTGTAAATGCACTCTTCCAGTGCGTTTTCGTTACACCCCACATTTTACACAGACGTCTGGAAGACGTCAATTGAACGTCCGTTTTAGATCCGGATGGCTTTTAGGACGACTTTTGGGCGGCTTTAGACGTCTGTGTGCTATCTGGGACCAGTTGACACGAACCGACACTTCCAAAGGAAAGAATTGCTTACCTATAACAGACGAAAGCTCTGAATTAATTAACCAGTCCTCAATATAATTGCTAATTGGACACTAAATACACTCGATAATTCTTACTACTTTAAAGCAAACTTATTCAATATTATATTTATTTGCAAAATACACAACATTTTATTCTTATCCCGGGTACTGTTCCGTTTCACGCATAAGTGATAAATAAATATCGGTACGAAATATCGATACAATTAGTGATCCTCTATTTAGAGAGTGATCGGAACAACGTATATCGTCGCTGATTGGTTGCTGCGATTTGGAGCAAAAGCGGAAGTAGACAGAGAAAGAAACTGTAAAAAAGAAAGAGACAGAAATACTGATAGAAAGAGGCAGAAAAACTGATAAAAAGAGACAGAAAAACTGATAGAAAGAGACTGAAATACTGATAGAAAGAGATAGAGTGAACGGTTAGGTTATGTTTATTTCCGATTTTGCTCCAAATCTTGAAAAATGGCTGCGGTTATACCGTTCACTCCCTGGAGGATCACTAGATACAATTGACATGTAGCGCCATTCCTATTCTCGTGCGAATGGAAATTTTGATTTCCTAACCACGCTTAATTACATTTCTCGATTTCATAAAAATACCGTTACGGCGTAACAATAATATTTTGAAAGGATGTTACATATACCTTACTAAAATGTATTTGGATTTAATATGAGACAATTTTTAATAGCCAGTAGCAAAGCTTAATTGATGTATTTTAATAATGATAAACCGTATCTTCAATTTCTGGTTTATTTTCTGTTAGGGCCCCGGTTTTGTCCTGGTCTTCTCTAAATACAGTTCTGCAAGAGGTAGTAGAGGCGCACGTTTAGCGGCCAGTACCCAGCAGGCAGGGGGGCCAAGCTTCCCTCTTACGAAAGTTGAAGCAGAGTTTGTAGCGCCTCCTACCTATTAGGTGCGTACTAAACTGTGAATGTGTGAATCGGGACGTATGTGTATGTGTATACGTGTAATGCACCGCTTACTTTAAAACCTGTTCACGGATTGTCGCGCCAGCGACACGTATGCAGCAGATAGAAGGATAAACATTGAAATTGAATATTTCTTCTTTTCTTAGGAAAAGAAAATATATTCAATTTCTTTGTATATCCTTCTATCTGCTGCATACGCGTCACTGACGCGACGATCCATGGTCAGACGATCTTAGAAAAGGTAAACCAGGGAAAGTGAGGACGCCATTTGAAGGACAGGACTATCTTCAACGATTAATAACTTCAACAATTTTATACATTCCGACGATTTTTTTTTGTAAATACTCGCAAACGTGCCCACAATAGATTGTTAAAAGCACAACCAAAACGATTGTTTGGTATCAGACTAATATAGCGTTAAAAAAACTAACGATTTTACGTTTCCAATAGTCCACTACCCCCTTAAAAGCCCCACAGACAGTCCGAAGCTGCGGGGCCAAGCGATCAATTTTTACCGATCGACTAGACTCGCGAAATCCTCGAGCGGGTGCGAACTCCGTCTCGGCGAGGAACGATCATCTCGTTTTCTCGCTTAAGCGGCTAGAAACGCGCGCTGGATCCGCGCCAAAGCACGTACGTGCGCGCTACGCCTACGCGCCCGCCCCGATTCACTTCCTGCGGATTTGCACACGGGTTAGAGGAGCCAAGCGCTCTGCCCGTCGCGGCTGAGCAACACTGTGTCGCGACAACGCGATAAATTTATATTTCAAGATCGAGTCGGCCAACGAGCCTTTACGATCCCCGATATATTACCGTGGCAATAACGGGCGCCGAGTTCGCGGCAATAACTGACAGATCCTCTTCCACAGCGGACGCACTCCCCAACGAATACGGCGGAACAGCGCGCAATCGTCCGCGAACGCTAGATTGACGGCTGCCCGAGACGCGGTATGCGATCCGTGCCGTTCTTAATCGTCAATAGCGACCGTTCCGCTGGAACATTTTGCTGGGTTCGGTGATAAGTTCATTCGAACGTCGTCGGCGGAACGTGGGCGCGCATTACGCCGACACGGGCGACGATCAAGGAGTCATGTACCTACGCAGAGTCTTTATCTATAATTTTGTGACATCTCCCTGCTCCATTAGTTCAGAAATTTTGTCGCCGCTGTTGGCAGAGTACGTGCGCTCTTGAATGAACACTGTGGAGGTAAAGATTTCAGTGCAATATTGGATCACAAGGATAGGGGTCGGTTCGAGATAATTTTTAAACTCTGGAAATTAGAATCCGAAATTTGAAGTACCGATTCTGTTTTGTAAGTGGAATATCTTAATAATTTATTTATTTATTTATTTAAATAATTAATCCTGTTTTATGAACTGAAGCGAATAAATATTTTGCATAAATCTGTATTTACCATAGTCACCTAAACAACATACAAATAAAAATATAACGATATACAAATTCCCGAGGCCCGCTGCGAATCTTAATATATAAAGCAGATAGTTTATATTTTTGTGAGTTTGTCTGTCGCCTAAAAATTTTCGAACGGTAAAGTTTGGGCTCACGAAATGTGTCTCAGCTCCTTATGCCTGGCTAATCTAGATGAATGTGACTATTTTCACCCAAAAAAAGTTTTTTTTGTAAAATCAGAATCTAAATTCCGGGCGAAGCCGAATAGTAAAGCTAATGATTCTATATTCTTAATTTTATATTTTTTCTTATTTGGGATTCAAGAGTTTCGAATCACGAAAAAGTGCAAAATTTCGAGTTCTCGAAACTCGAAAATTTCTCTAGTTTCGAGGTTCCGGTGCTTGGAAAAACCCTAATTTTTAGTATTACCAGAGTATATTACTAAATTAGATCGCTTTAATAAGTCAGTAATCACTCGGATCACCAGAAACCAGCACCAATTGTTTCAAAATTAGATGAGGTTGGAACATTCAAGCATCACATACGTTAGAAACTTTTTTCCACAATTTTATACATACTGTAGAGTCTAGAACCATCACCATTGTTGCACCTACAACAGAAGAACAAAATACCTACTTCTAGTTAGTCAAGTGAAATATTATAAATTGTAACTTAAGGTGACCATTCGTCCCCGATTTCCGGGGACAGTCCTCGGAACACGATTTGTGTCTTCGGTAATTTTTGTCCCCAATTTTCTCCCCAATTTTGAATTCAAGAGTTCTTGTAGAAAACACTGTAAGTGCCAAAATTAAAAAGAAAATTTATCAGAAAATGTTCTACATGACAATGGCGATACAATGGTATAGAAGTTGAATTTTGGTACTCACAGCGTTTTCTACAAGGACTGTTCAATTTAATTTTATCTCCGATTCTGTATTTCTTCTTTAAAGTTAAAAAATAATCAATATGAAACCGAAGCTACGAGTTTGCTATTAATTTGGCAACAGTTTACCCGAGTCTACGGGGAGTAGACGTGGTCCCTAAAAAAAAATATTTCTTGTCCCCGGAAACCCCAAGAAAAAATGGTCACCTTATTGTAATTGGCACCTGGGCTCCCAAACGCACAAAAATCTCCAACAAGGATCAACAGTTGAAAAGAAAACGCCCTTGGTACTTTTCTTATTTCCCCGAAGAAAAGTTCGATGTCCCGTTCAGCTAGAATTTGATCCTAAATCGCAAGTCATCTCGAGATTCTCGATGTGCTTCGATGATTTATCCCATGCTCCTCATCTTCCGACAACCCCAATCAGCTTAATGGCGGCGTGTACAGGGTGGTTGCGTTTGCACCTAGAAAATCAAGGCGAGACGAGCATCGTGCAGTGTTGACAACTGTAGCCAAAGGCAAACGCTGATATTTATGAGGGCCCTTGTGCAGAGACGTGTCGCGACACTTCGCTCGGGGTGTTCCGACGGGGGTGCCAGGGCAAACAGGACGGAAATAGATGTGTGCAGGACTACACAGTGAAGCGACATGCACTTTGGACACATTCCCCAGCTACTTCCTCGTCGTTTACGGGGCAGTCTTTAAAATTGCTTTTACATCCTTCTCCTTGGAGCGAAATCGCGCGCCTTGATATATTTCACGTGGTAAATCAACGTGGTTGAGCTGTGACCTCGTCTTTTTATGTGGGGATGATTGAGGACAAGGGACACGGGAACTGACACTTCCTTTGTCAAGGAACATGTATATTTTTTAGGGATGGGTTTCCTGAAGCTTTGAAACCCAAGAAATTTTCGAGTTTCGAGAATTTGATACTTTGCACTTTTTTCGTGATCGAAACATTGCACTTTCGTCGTGATTCGGAACTCTCGAAAGCCAGATAAAAAAGAGTATACCTAAAAGAAATAAATAAAGAATCGTTCGCAGCTTGCCTCGAGATTTTCTATATTTATTTATTTATTTCGCTTGTTAATATATTGTTAATATTTTTCGGGGGTATTTTCTGTAACTGTGGTCAATAGAGATTTATGCAAAAATTTTGTTCACTTTAGTTCTTAAAGCAGAGATATTCCACTTATCTACAGAACAGAATCAGCACTTCAAGTTACGAGAGTTTAAAATTTCGAAAGTTTCGAGAGTTTCGAAGCCTCGCAAAGTTTTGGATTCGAGTTTCGAAGCCTTCCAATGTTTCGGGTTCGAGTTCCGAAGCCTCGCAAATTTTCGAATCCGAGTTTAGAGAATTTAAAAATTAGCTTCGAACCCACCCCTAGTATTTGTTAAATGAGAAGTCTGTAATATGTGACCATCTAAAACACAGTAAAACTGCTATAAGGAACCAATGTACCTACATTCAGAGGCAATAAGTAATCAATGTTGCAAACTACAGACACTATTTACAGATCCTAGCACGCAAGTACCTATGTAGAATTAATGAATAATAGACGAACACGCTAGTCGAGCGCTGCATCGATTTTCTCTTTACAGCCTTTTCCTGGTAGAAAAACTTACTCAGATGTTCAGTTCTCGAACAGCATTGTTGGAGCGTAAAATATATATTCCTATTAGATTAGATTCCATTTAGAAGTTCCCTGCGCCATGGAGACCGCCTTCCGTGAAACCATATTTAGTTCGAACCGTGGCGCGATACAAGCGTACATTTATAAAGACCGGGGGCCGCGAAGTTTCCTACAATTTTAGAACTCGTAAATCGCCCCCACCTTTGATTTCGTTATTTTACGGCCACCAGCGCACTGTACCGTCGTTATATCGACGGCAAAGATCGATCCCGTGGCATCGTCAGTCGCGCGAGTGTTTTAGTATTACGCACAGACGTAAGAAGTGGCGCTTTTATGAGGAGCACTAATTCCCAACGCGGTTCACCGCTCGTTTCCTGGTGCCTCTGTGTGCCCGTCCTTCGTTGGCCACTTTTGTCAGGGGATATATTCAATTTACGCCCTTGATCGCGGTCACAATTCCAGGCAACGTATCATTCATCCTCCCTTTATCAGAGTTTATCACCTCGTCCTCGTTCGCACCTTGTCCAACTTCCCTATAATTTTATTTATTTATTTACAAACGGGAAAGTCTCATTAGTGTACAAACAATAGGGGAGAGTCGTGCAGTACCGACCAACTATTAAATTAGGAGATTTATAGATCTAAATGATTAACAATGTTAATAAAAAGACATTTAATTGGTACAACACAAGATTTTTTTCAAATTTTATTTGTACAAACTCGCAAGTAAAATAATTAATATTCTCCTGATCTGTGCATGCGACGTGTGCCTAACCGTCATAGTCGGTACACTGCACCCAATCTTTGTCAAATGATTCCTTGCAACCAGAGATGGACAAAAATTTTATTTAAATAAAATTTTGAATAACGAATAAAAAAAAATTAACTTCATTCGTCGAATAAAAAAATTAACTTTATTCGTCGAATAAATTCTCATCGAATAAAAAAATTAACTTTATTTGTCGAATAATCTAAAGTGAAAGTAACTTTTATTTCATCCTTATTTACATAATTTTTTATTTAGTTAATGCCCAACCTTGCTTTCAAATAACACACTGGACAACTTCTTCATTAAATCCTAGATTTCTGTTTGTTAGGTTCTCATACCTATCCTTATTTACTTTATTTTTCTGCGGGAAAATGTAGAAGGTAGGCTGAATGAACATCTTATAAATTAATCTGAGTTGCTAACAGATTGAACTTAGAGATAAGAAAAATTTGGTCTCTACTAGTTGATAGAGTCTGTTGGTCGATACTGCACGACAGTTGGATGGTCGGTACTGTACGACAAACACGGGGAAACATTTTAGATCATGGTATATTATGTACAAAAAAATATTGCAAAACTAGGACGTTTTATTAAACTTAATAGACTAGAGATAGTATACATAATAGAAGAAAATCATTTACTTATACGAGAAACAAAAGATCAGTTTTAAAAAATAACTTTTAACCCACTGATTATCAACGTATACGTTTAATGCCCCAGAACATCGAGAGCAATGGAGTAAACAATATGGCCCCGAAATAAATTATAGAGAATTGTGATTTTCATTGATTAATTCAAATAAAGTGCTAATATGTGGTCGAAGAAGCGAGAACTAGCTTTGGTCGGTACTGTAGGACTTTCCCCTATAAGTAATAGTGGCAAAAGAACTCGCAAACGTATAGGAAAAACGGGAAAACTAATTTATTTGATTTGTACTGAGCCTGTAAGCTACGTGTAAAATAGGGTAAAACTTCTGAAAGTACCTCTAAGTTAATTACAACAGGTGTATAGGAAGTCAAAGTACAATTAAGAAAAGTTAAACTACAGTATCAAGCAGGAGGTCGTGTGCGTTTATTATAAAGAACGGGTATTAATTTTCTCCCGAACGACGCGTATACGTTCTCCGCGAGAAAATCTTGGATTCCAACCAACTTCTTGTGGTGCTACATCACTCTCAACTGTTACAATTATCGTCAACCCGATTCCGCCGACATGCGAGAGCATTTCAGACGAAGACTGGGATAACTTTTTATTTTTACTCGTCACCGATTCCAACGTAACGGACGAATAATAATCGTGGGCGTGATCCCCGAGCACGAGCGTCTGACTCGTGGCGATTCAATCATTCCACGTCTAATTTTACCCTGATTTTTATGAGGCCGCTATATTTTTCGTTTATCTTCACTGACGCTTATCACGCGCTCTTTTTTATGTAATATAACTTTGTCTCAGTGTCTCCGATGCATAATCATAATTTCACCTTCGAGGGCCTCGTTCCCATCCTCCAAGTAGCGACGCCCTTAATTTGGCCAGCCACGTGCCGCCACTTTTCGCGCTCCGGTTTTTAAACACTACGCGAACGTGAAATATCCTTAGGTTGCCCAGTTTAAACAACTTCGCCGCCGCTTTGTTTCCCCACAGATGAACCGTTTGTTTGAGGAATCCCTTCTGGCTATTTTCTGATGCGTTAAGCACAGATTCTGCTGCTACAAAAATAGGCTTGCCACGGTGGCTTCTGAGGGACGGGGTCTCATGGAGACTCCGAATATCATAGATATCAAATATTACCTCGCGCTGGAAGTGCATCTAATGCACTATTAAGCCCGCTATTCTCGTATCAAGATTGCCGATTCACGTCCTATATACGCCACCGTCGCCACACATGTCTCAATAAAAGTAAATTATGCGCTCGAAAATGGATAATTCACGCCTTCTCGGCGGTCCCAATAACAGTTTAGGCTCCTCGATTTTCGCAAGCATCGTTTGAATATTAATACCAACCAGTTGCCATTATTTCGAAGCTAAGCTTCGCGATCCTACGTCATCCCGGATATCGAATGCTAGGTACATATATATCTTTTCTACGTTCTGATGAAAGGAGGTCTTGGTGTTTCCTAGAACGTTAGTGAATTCGCGGGAACGCTCGGAATAATGTACTGGAAGTAGTATGAGCAGCAAGATGGCGAAGCAGACACCTGAGGGCAGTAGCCCGAAGGTGCATAAATCATCCTTATGACTAAAAAGAGGGGAAAGAATGCAAGGCACGGGGATTCATCCCGTCGTCACACGATAGCCTAATTTCTGTCTAGCCTGACCAAAGGCGAATGACGTTTAAAGCCTGCAAATCATCCTGCTGGACAGGTAGGGGTACTCAATCCTCGGTTTACTGCACAATTGAAAACTCACATTGACGAAATGATGTCAGAGGAGTGCAATAAATCCTTCGCACGATCTAAATGGCATCCATATGTGAAGTTCTTTGTATTCGTTGAATAGACGAACCTTCGACTTATATTGGACTATTGGAGGCCAGAAGAATTTCCTCAAATCGACTCACAAGGAGAGGTGTTGATAAGTGAAAAATAAGAAATACGTGGTTTTTTTATTTTGGGGGTGAAAGCACCCCTTAAAGTTCATAAGAAGAGATACAAAATTTCCTATTGTTATTTTAAAGAATACCATAACGTTGTGTTGAATAAAAATTTATATAAATACTTGATATACACTATGTTATAATATTCTTTAAACGAACAATAGGAACCTTTATGCCCTGTCTTATGACCTTTGAGGGATGGTTTTAACCCCCGAAATATGTTACAATAAAAAGACACGTATTTGTTATTTTTCGGGCCTCTAAAACATATCCGAATACCAAAGCAATCGGAGGCGGACACCTGAAAACCTCTACTTGTCTGTTCTCAAGAAAATTATAAGCCAGTATATCCCAGCTCTCACTCAGCAACAATATTTAAATCAACCCCAAAGCTATACCACGATCAAAGGCCATCGGATGTAAATCAAATTTTAACTCACTCGAAGTGCAGCGAATGACTTGAGCAGACCGTAACGTACAAATCAAATCCAACTTATCACGCGATACCTCGACATGTTGTCCCCAACTGGCCATCCCGCGACTGCCTAGCACAAATCAAGCCTTAAGAGTACTAGGCAGTCGTTTTTGTCGAAAATGCAGCCGTTCTTCTTCATTTAATTACAAAAGAAACTTTTCTAAAAAGCTTCTTTAATGATCCACCTGTAGCGCCATCTATAATGCATATATTTGGCGAAACAAACATGTTTTTTAAAATTTATGATATTACTAAACATTGTGCCAAAAAACAAATCTGAGTTTCACATTATTCCTTTGTAATTAATTGAAAAAGGAACTCTTCGTTTTTGACAAAAACGACTTACCCTTAACAATTTTTCACGACACTTTTTACCTCAAAATGAAACGTTGCGTTCAATCACGCACCATTTTTACAACAAACAGTATTTTTTACTTTCCTCGTGTACTGCCCGAGATAATCTTATATAGAACTCAACAATTTTTGGCTTTTTGCTCCAGGTAAAAAATTGAAGGAGAAATCATTCCGCCCGCGAAATACTGTTTTTTAGAAGAAATTTCTTCTAAAAATTTCGTATTAAAAAATTTAAAAAAAATTATGATCATTCTTCAAGGTATGTACAACAAAGGCCTTCAAACAGATGTTGTATTCCATTCACTATACTCGCATAAAAAATTCTCAAAATCAGGCTGATTTTCCGGGCTCTAGAGTGGCATTGCCCCTTAAGCCGTGTGTGCATCGAGCAAGCAAGCCGCTAGCGGGTGGTTCGCCGGTTGCCGAAAATCTGACGCGCTTAGCCCACCACCATGAGCCGGCTCGTAAATTCTCCCAGATCCTGGGACTTGCACCAGCAGGTCCACGTTACGCTGACATACGCGGTTTCGCAGGGCCTGAGTCGTGGGTTGCGTCTTTAAATCAGCGGCCAGTCTCAGCGGACACTGCCTCGCCGTGGAATAATGTTTTGGCGCGGCCGCGGCGACGAGGATCAGTCGGCAACATTGTGAAACAGGGTCTACGTGCGGGCTAAACGTCCCGAGTGTTGTGGCGCCATAATTCACCGAGGGAAATGGCCAAAAGCTGAGACAGCGCGAGAAAGATGGCGGTGTGACCGGCGACGAGCAAAAGGGGCACGGTATGCGGGTACATGCACGCTTCTCAACAATGTATATAACGTTTGACCGCGGCTCGGTGACGCGACAAAGTAAATTGCAGTGCCGGGGGAAAGGAGTGAAACTCGCGCGCCTCTAATTGCGCGGCTCGGAATGATTGATATAGCGCGGCCTCCTAACGGCCGCGGTGAATACGGCGTGCGTTTAAAGATTCGATTAAACCGGCCGTGCGCTGGGTGGCCTGCGACCACGCGCCCGAGAGACCGCGCGGATTCTTTGTGGCGCGCAGGAATTCTGGGGCGGAGGGGATGTTCATTTTAGACGGTGATAGCAAACTGGGCCTGAGGTTCTCCTGAGCCTTGCAGCCACTGCGTTGCGGGGATGGACGAATACCCGCGGCTGTTCCCATTTGTCAGGAAAAATAAGTCGGAATTGGGAGTTAAAAGAGGACCCGTTGTTGAGGACCTCTGCCTTGAGCCGCGTTCCCACGTGTGGAATCAACGGCGAGAAAATTTTTTAAAACACTGATTTATTGTGAGTTATAGGCACGCATTTTTTATTATTATATGTATATATCTCTATGGCAGTGCTCCGCAACATTTTCTCACAGAAATTACATTTATTTATGAAGAACTTTGTTGAAAAAAAAATCTCTGGCAAACATTGCGCCGCGGCACAGTTAGCATCGTCTCGTGGCACATTGGTTGCGGATCACTGCTCTATAAAAAAATAAACCGCGTTTAACTGTTATATTTAAGTTTCTGAAATCTCAAAGTGAAAATTTCTTTAAATAATCATCTCCGAAATCAGTCACTCGGCAGTTAGTTGCCAGTGAAATAGTGGGACAAGACGACGAATTAATGACGCTACCGCGGTGGGTCGTTGCGTACACGGCTTAAACGTTGAATAATAACGTACGAACGAATCCCGTTTGTCCATACGGTGGCTCGACGCGTGCGAGTGTCGCCTTCGCAAGGCTCATAAACGTCGACATTCTATATTCGACAAGTTTACGCACCGCTTTATGGACACGGTCTCTGTGAACATTAGATTCGCGCGTTGAAAATGGCCAAAAGGGACGTGGAGTGACGATCCTTCAGTCGCGTCGGTCACTGAAAGGGGTGAATACCTCATTATCGTTAACGACACCGGGTGCGTATCAAGGGAGACCGTAAAGGTGACAAATTATACTTTCTTGTGAGTGGAATAATGCCCGTCCGTTGTCAGACGGAACGACGTTACGCGGCTAATTTCAGCAAACGGTGCAACGTGTAATTACCGGTGTCCAATTTTCATACCTAATGTGTAAAATCGTGTACGCAGAAGTTGAAGCTAGATACTATAGCGCACAGTAAAAAGACTTCTGCACAGTGACTTTATTACCTTTATCGATCTGCATTAATAATTCAATTTGCGCTCATACGTCCGCCGGTTTTATTTCACGCTCATTACTCTGCTTCTCTCTCTCTCTCTCTCTCTCTCTCTCTCTCTCTCTCTCTCTCTCTCTCTCTCTCTCTCTCTCTCTCTCTCTCTCTCACTCTCGTGCTCTCTTTTCACACGCACTCCTTGTCGTCCAATCATTCCTATTTACGCACACATCCTTACGTCCATCAGTAATAGTTGAAGAGTCCTTGTAGAAAACACTGTAAGTGACAAAATTAAAAAACAAATTTTTTTATTAGTTCTACGTGCCAATGGCAATGCTATAGTATAGAATTTAAAGGCCATTTCCCTTTGTAAATAAGTTACCAATAGTGTTACAAAATGGTACCGCTGGTACGTCCAACACCACTTCTCCAGAAAACAAAGTAAGCGCCCTTTAGGTAAGTGATAGGTAAACAGGAATAGCACTTACAGTGCTTGGAAATTTAAATGAATGCCACATTCAGTAATCTCTACAATTAACAGGTGGCACATACAGGGTTGTCTACAAATACAATTCTTTTTTTTAATGAATTTGGACTACATTAATGCAAAAAAATATATTACCTATTCCTATCACATTTCAAAGGAGATAAGAATATTAAATCCTAAGAAAATCAGATTCCAAATCGAAATCAACCTCATATTCCACGTCCAACATTCAATTTGTTACTAACGTAGATATTCTTTGCACGAGCGTTTCTCAATTGGTATTCCGTGATACAATGTTCAGGGATCCGCGAAAAGTTATCTTCTAATAAAGTGTAAATATAAAAAAACGTGTAGAAGAGTATCCACCGAGAAATGCACCTGACACCAAAATTTGAAATTTGAAACGACGCGCTCTGTTTCTCTTGAATCGCCACTGGTTCCGCCAAATTGTAGCGCGTTTGAAACGGTTTCGCGGTAAGATTTAATTGGGAAACGCTGCTCCACGCGTATCCTCCATAAACAATAGATTCCCCGCTCCGCCCACGCTTCGTTAACTGTGCCAAGATAAAGCGCACAAAATTCCCATCAGACTCCTACGACTAATCAGACCCGACGCAGCCAAAAGCCAGCGTCTTTCGTCTCGAGGGGGGCCCCACCGTACCAGCCGCGGATCAAATGGCTAATTTTAACCGTTGCAAGTTGCACATAGCTCGCGATTCCGTGCCAGGAGGCCGGCACGCCAAAAACGCGGCACTTTAACGATCGCATTTGCACCGGATACTCGAAATCTTTTTGATAGACCGCCGAACGACGACGCCCCGCGGAATTCTACGCGGGCGAACCGTGCTTCCTCTGCTCTTTAGCGGGGGGCGGCGTCGGGCTCGCGGGGCCCAGAAACAGTTCGTAATTTACGACTGCTTTGCGAAAGGAAACGCGAGGGGCGAGGGAGAGGGTTAAAGGAAGGGAAAGCGAAAGTGAGTGACGGGCGACGAGGGGAGGAGCGAAACGCTTTATAGCGACATCGATCTCTGTCGGGCGAGGGCGTCCAGCTGTCCCCTTCCGGGCGGATAACGAGCAGAATCTGTCCTCGAAATATCCGGGAGGACGACAAGCCGCCGCGCGATCGACAATGTTCGCATAACTGACCCGACTCGCTCGAAAATACGAATGGAATCGACATCCGCTTCTCGAATAACGTGTCTCTCTATTAATCTTCGCGATTGCACCTCGTCGTTTATCGCCCCCTCGTGCTTCTCGGCGATCGTTTTTTAGGGGAGTCAATGTAATTGGGAATACACAGTGGCGGATTTAATAGGGCGGCCAATGAGCAGTTGCCACCTGAGCCCCATTCATAAAAAAAATTATGATTTTATCTAAACTATATTTTTTTTTCTGTATTATTACACTGAACCCGTTTTCAGTAAACTACCGCTTTATTTTTCCAAAAAACAGCCCCTGCTCAGAAGGCCCCCCTAGGACCCAGTCTTAAAAAAAATTATGATTTTATCCAAGCACTATATTTTTTTTTCTATACCTTTCTGTACACTTGCCCCCCTTTTAGTAAATTACCTCCTCATTTTCCCGAAAAATGGGCCCGGAATGTGAAATGGGTTCAGAATGTTTGCCACCTGGGCCATTTTTATTAAATCCGCCACTGGGAATACATCTTGTGGATCGATGATGGTTATCTGTAATGTTCCTTGGGGGGACATTTAGGGGATATGTTCCTTGGGTATTGTTTGGATGATTGGATGATGATAGTGGGTTTAGTGCTGTTTCAGTGGTGCGATAGAGAAAGTGTGTTAGTGGTTGGGTAAGAGAACGTGCACTGCATGTGACAAGGGAAAATGAGAATAATAGAATTATAGGTGACTTGTTCAGTGAATGAACACTGAAGGGTCCATTCGACTTTGCCGGACGAAAAAGAAACCTATTTTCATGATTTTTTTTTCAACAACTAATGTACAGATTTTAAAGTTTTTTTTGGTTAAATGTTTATTACTCCTTGCTATATAGACTCGCAGTTTTCATATGTCGAAATATATTTTGAACTTAATATAGAGTTTTAAAAGGACTTAGTTGAATAAAGAACTACTGTATAAATTTCAACGTGAAAGAAGCATGATAGGTTTTAATTTTTCGTGCGATATGAGCAACGTTCATTCACTGGAGGTGTTCATTTACTGGACCAGTCACTTATATTTCTATTATTGATCTCTAATAAGTGTACGTAATTTTGAATTTTGATTTCAACATCTTGATGTCGAGGATTTTTCAAGTTTTAATTTATCAAAGGTGCCAAGAAGAGTGGAAGAGATTAACATGTGAAGTGGAAAGGACATTCAGTCGAAAATACCTCGTTGAAATGTGGTTTTCCTTTCTCCATGTAGGGAGCAGGGAATTCCAACATCTCCATGGACATGGTTCGAGTGTTTGCCTTGCCAATCAAACGTCGACGATTCTACCGAGTGGTTAACTTCTCGTCACGCCCAGCTCGTCGTCAGAAGTCATTGTATCATCGCGTGGAATCCCGCGAGAATTGGTCGCGATGTAACAAAGACAGGGTCGAGCACTTCATCATTTACCAGTCGCGTGCCATTTTTCGTGAAGCGCTCGTCAAAGAGACTCGTGTTCTATTTCTGATTTTATTGAAAGTCGGTTAAAGTGTATCTAGGTATTTAACATTCTTCATTGAAATCTACAAAAGGCACTTTTTAAATTTTCATTACGGGCTCAGATATAAAAGTTAGAAAAAACGACCTTTATTATTTTTTTCGGTATTCCGATCAATTGCAATTTTTTTCAAGATGACGAAACGCGTCACTTAGCAGACTAGAAGCTAGAAGTTTTAGTCCTTGTAGCTTCTCAAAAACACTCAAGTAGTTTGGACCAATTTTAAACAAGTTATTCTGTTTTAAAGGGTGACTGAATACTTTTGCACGCCACTGTATTTAGCAAACTATTGACAATACTTATTAAATATGGATCTTCGCCACGAAAACAATGAAAAAAGTCGTAACCTACTTACACAATTAAATACTCTTTATTTATCAACTTTTTTTAACAAATAAGCACGCAAATTACCGGAAAAATCTTAGGGTAGTTCTCGCGATTTACCGGTTTACCGATATTACAATCTCTAATCTTAGAAGCAGTCTGTGTGTAAGTCTATATATTCAAACTCTCCAAAGAAATAACATTGCCTCGACTACTTCGCAGTTCCAACACTTAAAACCATTAAAAAAATATGTCAATCAGGCATTCCTCAAATAACACAACACCCTCCAACTTCCATTCCATCCAAAAAGAACTTATCCAGACAATGACATCCAGCTCCTACGGGATTTCAAAACCACTCTACTTTTTCGATGCTTTCGATTACGTGACGGCGTTCATCTAATCGCCTCCGCCGTTATCAAACCAACCAGGTTCGACCAATCGATGACATCTCAAAACCCCTGAGAGGTGATATCACCGTCCGACAATAGGAGTTCGCGCAATCAATCTTCGCGTATCGACCGAAATCCAATTGGCTTTGTCTTCGCGTGGCAGCTGAGGAAACCGCGATCGCTGCCAAATGCAACAGCGGATCCCGTGTAATCCGCTGAGCACACGATCCGCGTTCCCCGGTGTCCGCCCGCTAATATCTTTATATCGGTGTTCGTGAACATCGTTTTCCCTGTCGTCCACTCAGCGGAACACATTTCGACCCGAGCCCGAGATATTAAAAGCTCTGTTTACAGATTGTTAATCAAAGTGGTATATTGGATGACACTAAACTCGCCTCCTCCGCCGAAAATCAACGGACATTAGATTCCTGTGCGTCGTCGACTGTAAACTGTTCATGTAGCACCACGATCGAATGGTAAATATAGCTTGTGGGATCGATGACATAATGTTTCATCATTTCGAAGAATTCTGAGCGAGGGAATACAGATGAACTCGGTGGTTAATATAATAATTATATTCAGCTTAGAACATGTAATTTATTCGATAAGGGAATTTAAGTTGGGTTAAGAAAAGCTAAAGTTTGTAAAACATTTTTTAGTGTGCTTTTCTGCAATTGCAAGTTTCTCAGAGATTCGATTCGCCCACAGAGCTTCTCGCGTTTATCGTTAAGGAAAAGGATAATATTCAAACGACGGTTAGACAGCATTAGGGGTATACACGTGTCGAGGTAGATCCACTTGTCTTTTAATGTCCAGACGAAAATACACCTCAAAGTGGCGGGCAGTTTGCGCTAATCTCTCAGCTGAACCAATAAGAAGAGGCTCTTTATCGCTCTCGTTTACAAGCGTTTGCTTGACGCCCATCGCGGATTTGGACGTCGTCATTTGGATCAAGTGTTTCCATAAATTTCGAGGAACTGGATGTTTCTGATAGCAGGAAGCAAACACGAGTACCTTGAGTGGTTAGAGCGGAATATCAAGCGAGTGCTCGAAATATGTCATATAATTTCAGATTTTCCAGCTGGGATTATAAATCTGTCGTCGTTAAAATATTTTGTATTTTGTAGGTACATTACAGCTTCTGTGGGACTTCGTAATATACGTAAAAAAAACTCTACATCGTTTGATGCAAATCCGATAACAAATGAACGATTTATTGCAAATTTTGAACCCTGCATAAAGGTTCGAACAATTCGCCAAAAATTGAAATAAAAACTTATCAATAACTACTGGTGCCTTTACCCTAGGTACTACTTATTGTGTAAAAATATACATATATTTTTCAATTAGTTTTCCCTTTCCAATGTTTAGTCAAAGTCATAATTTTGTAAACAGTTTTTTCTAATTTACTCGAAGTTGTTAAAGATGGATCTTCACCCTTCGTGTTGCAAGGTCCTTAATTGCAAAAGGTTTTCTCAATATTTAGCATCTTTAAGTTTCTAACAGCTTTTTACTTCAAGTAATTTCTAACACCTCAGAATTCTTGAAAAATGCACAAAAACGTTGAAAGCTACATCCCTTACGTCTCTTAAAACAATTTTATTCCATTCTCTCTTACCTGGATTTCACCCTTCACTATTATACAAAATGATATATATAAATCTCGCGCGCCACCAACAAGCCAGTAGCCGCGTATAATGCGCTATTTAGCACTTTTAGCACTCGCGTTGACTGTTGGTGCCGCGCGGAATTTATACATATCGCCATATCTTCTACAATTATTTACTAATCAGTGTGAAAATTTGTGAAAATCTTCCTTGTATATTAAGGAAAAACTTTGTCGCTGCAAGTTATATGTACCTCAAAATTGGCTCGATACTTTTTAACGGTGAACGTTGAAAAACATGGATTATGTCCAGTATTACTTTGTAATTAAATATTATTACATTTTTTAACATAAGGGTTTTGTGCATACAATTTACGGCTTCGCTAGAGTTTTCTGAAGTTATGTTTTAAGTCTCATAACGATCCCTTAATATTTACTCAAGTTATCGCAGTTTATGTTTAAAGAAATAATGATTTTGGACAAAGAAAAATTTTTTGTTTATAATTTTTAGCTCGTATAGTAATGATTGGATAAACAAACTGTAAATAAAAAAATGTGTGTCGTGACGAGTTTTACAACACTAGGTATATTTTTTAAAATTCAGTTTAATAACATTTAATTTTCTAATCTTTCTTAGCGTTTGGACAATAATTTGTCCCATTTTCGAGCGCTATTCCCCTTATTGCATCCGACCCTTCAATTGCCCCATGAAAATTGAAGGAAACATTTCCGTTATTATCTTTTCCTATCCTCCCCAATTTCTGTGAGAATCTCTACGAGGTGTTTTTCGTGTTTAATATTCCTATTCCTGTCACACCATGACAATTTTCATCCCGCAAACACAGATCTCTTCTCGAAAACTGGTCTGTAACTGTTGCTTGCATGTGCATAGACTTGGATTCACCGTAGCGAAGATGCATCTGTGTTGTTGCACGATACCGCGTTACACGCAATTTCTCATTGGTTTAGCGGGCGTGACGAAGGACCGATATAGAAAACGCGCGAATATTAATAGCATTATAAACAAGCAAAGCTCAGACGCCGAAATTAGATGTAGGTTACGAGGAGGAAGGCGACGAAACGGCGAAAGATAAAAACGTGGCTTGTTGTTTGCGGAATTCCGCGGGCTCCGATAAAATTATTGGCGAGCTTTCGCGCGGAACACCCAACGATTTCGCGATGTTATCGGAGTGAGAAATCGAGGTAACCGAAACTGAATTTTTCACGATGTTTGAAGTGCATACTTAATCTTAGAGAAATTACTGATTCAATCGACTTACAGATAATTTATTCTAGCTTGTATAACACAATCTACTTTGTGTGAAAATATTCTGTAGGATTTCCACGCCAATTTTTGATACCCTGTTATTGCAAAGGATAATTTATCTAATTTGTGCCTCAATAATTTGGCGCATTAACGCCTGGAGGTTTTACGCCCCACGTATGCACATATTTTAACTCCACGTTTTGTATCGTTTAGTTGCGTTCGATATGAACCGGGACGCAGATCTTTCTAAAGCTGATTCATATGCGACGTGAATGTATAGCAATGCCAGTTACATTTTGCAACGTAGCGTGCATTAATCGCGAAGGATGCGGCGTGCTAATAAATTGTAAAAAGATGCGTGCAACGCACTAGATTTAAATGAATACGGATTAAATCAGCGACTGTGACTGATTTATGAATTTATTGTAATTGTGCATAAAAGTTTTTAGCATGCTACATTACATAAGGTAGATAAACAGTTCTGAAATTTAGTACATTCGTAATTTTCACGCCTAAAGAATAACATTTCTACTTTCTACAGGCTACAATATGAAAAGAGAAATTTGTAAAGGTGCTTTCAGCTTATTCCGTAAGCATGCATTAACATTGTATACTTACGTTAGCTTTCCATAATGTCCTCCACCAGCCATATATGTGCATTTGAATACGGCGCAGTAGTAATCTCGACGAATTCTGCGACATCTTCAAACTCGACAATTATCCAGTATTCATCTTAGGAGTAAGAGTAATTCCTTGCTAAAAGCAAATCTCCGAATCGATTCCACATAAATTTTACCACTCCTAGTGCCTAAATTGTGAAATCCATATACACTGCTGTTCGTAAAAGTATTGGGACACCTACTCTGTGTGGAATAATTGCGAAAAACGTTGGAAATTTATTGAAGAACTCTAACAAATTTTACTGTATTAGGTATTTTAAATTAAAATTAGAGAAAAGTATTTAATCTGTACAAAATATCATATTTTCAGCGAATACAGCAAGTGTACTAATACCTACTTATGAAGGGCTGTGTATACAAAACTTCTTCCTTATTTTAATCTGCAGTACCCACGCACAAGTTCATGCATATTTCTGAAGCCAAAATTCAAACCAAGATGCTCCAAAATACCCATCGCAAAGCACCATCCCGTAAAGTAATTACTCCTCAAACAAACACAGCATAATTTTTCTGCCTATCTCCCTCCTCACGTTCAACCAGCCTCAATCTCGATCGAATCGGGCAATCGAGTCCCCTTTGTATTTTGTAAGACAGTAAATCGTGCATATTCCAAAAGAGCGTCACCAGTCGTCGCCGACGGAGGCCGGAATCGAGAGAAACGGGCTGAACGTGAGCCAGGGTTCGCGCAAGAAATAAATGCTTCGGGAATCCGCTCGAGCGGCCGCGCTGGAACCGACTTACCGGGTTCACCAGATTTATCGAGGAGAAAGTTGCCTGGGCTCTGCGAACTGTGCTCCCTGTAAATCACTGTCATCGAATATTATTTAGTTGGTGCGGGAGGGTCGGCCTGTTCCCCTTTGCTGGCGGACTCCATCTCAGCGGCAGCAAAGCGGAAAAAGACACACCCTCGGCCAACACTCCTGCCAGTCGAATGCTCCGCGGCCAAAAAGGAACACCGTTGATCGTGGAAGATGCGTTCCGCTTCCCCGTTCACCGCCTACAATTTCGCTCGCTCGCTCATCGCCGGTGAAATACACGCGCTATGATATATGTTGTGTACGCGGACCAAACCGAAATGAAACATGGAGAGGGACGTGCACGTTGGGGAACAGAAGTATTTGCAAATGGCCAGTCGCTCTTGTTAAGTGCCTTTAATTAAAGCGGGTTCGGGGCGTTAGTCGAATACTATTTATGAATGTGTAACTATTTGCTGGATTCAGTGGGCAGCGTGTGTGGTACATAGTTTTAATTTGTCTGCATGGGGAATCGCGAGTAGGGAATCGATAGTGGGCTAATGCTGGGGATGATAATTAAGTTCACTTTACATTATTCGTGTAATAGGATTATAATTGAAAAGGGGGTTGATATCGTTTTGGATAAAGGGAATGGAATCGAGGTATGAAATATTTTTTATGTAACTGATAATAAAAGTGATGATATAGATAGGTTGGGTTAGGTGGGGCTAAAAGTCCGGCGGGTAAAATGTCCCGAATTCAAAATCTCTATTCCTAAACAATGTATTGAGTTTCGCAGTATAGGTACTATGTAAAAGGCGAGAACAAACGGAGGTGACCACAGAATCGCCAGTCGCTCCTGGACGTTCGTGCGAATTACACGACGCCTTCGTTAAGATTGTATGTTCCTTTAGTAATGTGTGCACGATATTGTTTATTGCCGAATGAAAATATTTTCTAACGTATATATCGCAGTAACTATAGAGGTACAAAATCGGGGAAAAAAGTCCCTCAGACTGAAAATATATATTTTATTATTTGTTTTCATAATAAGATGGTCAAACTAGAAAGAAATGATGCTAAAGTCTTTAAATAGTGCTTTTGTTTTAGTTGAGCAATTTGTTTTTAGTTTTTAGTTCAAAGTGAGCCTCTGACTTATATTTTTTTTTTTGGTAAAGAAGTCATGGTTTCCTTGCAATATTGTATACTAAAAAGAATATTTGTTGATTTGAATAGAGTTGTTTACTTATTTACTTTAATATTACACGACATTAGGGACTTTCTACCCTATGCAATAGACTTTTTGCCCCGTGCGTGGGGCAAGAAGTTAATTTTGCATTAACAAACATTTTGTGGTATAACTCAACAGAAAATAACAGTATCTACGAACGAACATCGTGAACGTAAAGCATAATAGTTATAGTTTATACAAAAAAAAACACCAGATATCCCTAGATTGTTAGTACTAAATTTTACATAGGTTTATACGAAAAAGAGGACTTTTAGCCCCACCCTACACTACTATAAATTGTATATATTTTACAGGTTTCATGTGCACAGCGTATCTCATTTATTCGACATATGGCATATATTTTAGACTCCTTATAATTTACATAAGTTATGTGTCTCACATAATCCACATGTCTTACGTACCTCGTATACCCCATATTACCCATGCATCTTACATGTCCCACACATTCCATATATCTCACATTTTCCACACATCCTGTACATCCCTCATTTCTTACACATCCTCTGGGTTTCAATGCTACACTTGTCATTCATGTTTTCTAGGTTTGATACGTTTCTCACATTTCTGTTTATTTTAAGGGTTATTTTAAGCCCCTCCGATTCGTTCAGAAATGACGCTATCAATAAAGTTTCTGAATTAAAAAGCCACGAATCCATAAAAGTAGAGTCGCGCCTCGTGATATGGACCTTCGTTTTACCAGCTGTCTCATTTCAGTATATTCTTCGCTCATGTTTCCAGTTACATGCACATCGATACCTGCCTCTGGTGGCCGTCTTCCCTGTCAAATTGTCACGTTTCGTCGAAGGTGGTGCGCACGTGTCCTCAGTCACAAATTGGACCACCCACGGCAGTGCCGTGTACACGCGTCATTTCGATAATTGGATCGCACCAAGTTCCTTCGACGATGTTTTAGTGAGCCACGAAATCGCGTGTACGCGTCCACCCTCGTTAGCGCGCGTCCGTTGACACGCGTCGACGAAAGTACGCGCATAGCGGACAATTTTACTCTGCTAACTGTAACTGACATATTGCTATTGTTTCGAATAACGTACGATTACCTATTCATCACCTGTCTTCTTCGTTTCTTGACCCACTTCTATTTCCATACTGCGAGCCGAAACAATAAATCGCATTACGAATTCCGTGGTACACTTAATAGTCGGAGACACATAAACATTCTCGAAATATAAAATTCCAATCAGGAGATTCATTCGAAATTCTGTTAGCCTGTAGTTGCGATAAAGCGCCAGGATACATGTGCCCAGCGAACATATATCATCTGTCAGAGGAACTTGTAGTTACCTCATTGCGCTTAGTAAACTGCCTTCCTGGGTGATTAAATACAAATTATTTTATGTAATTAAATAGGTGTGCGTGGCGAGGGGTACATTTATAATCGAAACGGTGATTAAACGACCCAGCCGCTGGATTTCATCGCTGGTATCGTGGTAGGCGGTCCGCAGCCATTGAACGAAAGGTGCGGCCAACGTGGGCTAAATTTAAATTCCAAACATCCGCGATACCCGCTTCGAAAAAATGACTGGCAACCGTCGCGACTTCAGGGGCCTGGTCGAAAGAAGAAACCGATTCCCCTCTCCATACATGTCGCTCGTTCCTCGAACATGCCTTCTGCGTCAAGCTCTTTACGCTCTTGTATATTTTTTCGACTCCGTACAGAATTTCTCAGCTGGGAGCTTTATTTGGATTCCGTTCCGCGCTCCCTCCCTTTCTCAAAAGCAATTTAGAAGGTTGTTTCATCTCAAGACGGATCTGTCGTCCACAGAAAGTTGCGCGAAGGTCTTTTAGCTATTCGAATTTCCTATATGAAAGAGTTTCTTAGAATATTACTCTATTTCGAATATTACACGGTTTTTTATTCATCGCTGAAGACTCTAAGATTATTTTTCAGTAAATATTAAGGTGAAACCTCACGGTTTAAAAAACAGATAGAGAAATGTTCGACTTTCGCAACGTAGCGTGTTTCATTCTCCTCGACTTTCTCAAGCGATTGGAGGGACTAATTAAAGTGTTCCATGGAAACGTGTAAGCGCCCATTAATGTTAGGGTCGGTATTTGAATTCGACATGAAGTAGGGCCACTTAAAACAATCAGTGGCGTCTCTACGCCCGTAGCAAATGGAATACCTGTTGCTTTTAACTGCCGCCCACATCGAGCGCCAATTCATCCGCCACGACTTTACGGGGGCTCCTGCATCGCGTTGGGAATCTTGGCACATTCGTTAAGTCGAAAATACACGAGGGAGACGCGCGTCCGCCTGCTTTTGTTTGTTTATTAAATCGGGGGAAAATTTCCGTGACGCTCGCACCAACTTCTGGCAAACAAAGCGCGTGCTACTAGCAAGAATCGATTCTCGTGTAGCGTTGACCTGTACTACTGAAAATGCTCCTGGGACCTATTCTAATAACGATATCTACAATATCGGTTATATTAGAGGTAGGTACTTTCTAGAGATACCTTATAGTAATTTATTCTCTATATAACTGAGATATTAAAGATACTAGAAAATACTAAAGATACTGAAGATACTAGAAAATATTAAAGATATTAGAAAATATATCAAAGATACAAGCAAATACTAAATCTACTAAAGATACCAGAAAATACTAAAGATATTAAAAATACTAGAAAGTACCAAAGATACTAGAAAATACTAAAGATACTGAAGATACTGAAGATACTAGAAAATACTAAAGATACTAGAAAATACCAAAGATACTAAAAAATATTAAAGATACCAAAAAATACTAAAGATACTAAAGATACTAGAAAATATTAAAGATACTGAAGATACTAGAAAATATTGAAGATACTAGAAAATACCAAAGATACAAGAAAATACTAAAGATACTAGAAAATACTAAAGATACTAAGAAATACTAAAGATACTAAAGGTGCCAGAAAATACTAAAGATACTAAAAATACTAGGAAATACGAAACATACTAGATAATTTAACATCAGATATCAAAGGTGTTTAACCCTCTAACTCCAACTAATAAAATGCTAAAAAAACACTAAAAGACAATCTTGTTAAAAATTCAAATCACCTCTGAAAACTCACCCTTTTATATCTTCATCCAACTATTCCTCAAATCACTATTTAATAATGACTTGAACGACTGTTTCAATTGTACTCTCATGGTAGACTAATATCCTACAATGCTGCATAGTTGCAGTCTGAAATATCGTCGGCTCACCATACGAGAGCATTGGTGGGAAGTTCATAGGGCTCGTTCGTAATCATAAATTTACATCCACGACGTGCCGGCGCGAGTTTGCTCATGGGGTTAGCCCTGCGGGACGCGTCGGTGTGCGTGCGGATAACCGTAACTCTGTTTACAGGCGGTGAACGCGGTTAACCTTAGCTCAGGAATTCCAGTGATGCTGCGTGAAATCGAGTTTGCGAAGCCGCAGCCCAGTTTGCGCACCCTCTGGCCGCGACACCTCCTCCGAGACACTTGCAACGTGCAATCTGACCACGGAAACCGAAAAGTGAGCTTCCCGCGCGATTTCTTGCGTTTATCGATTACTAACTGTTGAATTATTCCACAACAGCTCTTGTAACTTTTTCTTTGAAACGACGAAAGATCCGAATGGGACACTGCTTCCTGGGTGTTCTAGTTTTTTGAAGATGAAACAAATTAGAGACTTGTGTGCATGTTCTTATTGAAGTGTCTGCATCTATGGTACTGCTAGTAATTGGAAGTGTTAGTGCGCTGGAGCAACAGGGTAGCAGATGGAGGAGCGATTAAGAGTAAAAGAAATGCAGCAGTAATATTAGAAGCTTGATTTATGGGAAGCTTGAAACTTCACGTAGACACTTAGCTGAGAGCAGACTATCAGCTTACTGATATAGTGGGACTTCAAAGTGTGGTGAAGTAGAAATGAAAAAATCTGCAGTGGTATTGAAAATAGACGCTAGATTTTAGGGAGCACTTCAGCCCGTGCTAATTTTATAATTCCGATAACGCCTAGGGGAAAGTGTATTTTAACACCTTAAAATTCTGATATTTTTAAACATACAGATTAAGAATTTTTTTGATGTCACTAAACTTGCAGTTTTTGAATCATCAAATTCTTTCCCCTTCCTTTCAACGCTTAAGGGTATTAGGCAGTCGTTCCTGTAAAAAATGCAGCATTTCTGTTTCAATTAATTACAAAGAAACAAATTGAAACTGAGACTTGTTATGAAGTTTATTAACATCGTAAGCTTAAAAAGCATGTTTGTTTAATCTAAAATATGCATTAAGCTGTTTAAAAATATTTCTTTCGTTTTGCAGTGATAACGCAAAAATGGAGGTTCCAATTGATTCAAAACAAATTCGAGCATCTTCACAAAATATGTAGTTTCGGACCTAAATTGAAGTTAATGAAAACTCTTATTCTTTATGGAAAGAAACTAAGATCTCATCTTTTGAGGCCTGGGGGGGGGGGGGGGGGGATAAAACCTCATCAATGGGGTTTTAGTTTCTTTTTATAAAGAATAAGAGTTTTCATTAACTTCAATTTAGGTCCGGCTGGAAACTACACATTTTGTGAACACGCTCGAATTTATTTTGAATCGATTGGAACCTCCGTTTTTGCGTTATCACTGCAAAACAAAAGAAACATTTTTCAAAAGCCTCTTTAATGATCCATCTGTAGCGTCATATATAATACATATTTTTAATTAAACGAACATGTTTTTTAAAGCTCAGGAAGTTTATAAACTTCATGCCAAAGAACAAGTCTCAATTTCAATTTGTTTCTTTGTAATTAATTGAAACAGAAATGCTTCACTTGAGACAGGAACGACTGCCCAGTAACCGTAAATCACCCACCTCCCATTTCCTTTTTAATCGCCACGAAATTTTAACGAAAAGTGAGGTCGAAATTCAAATCTCCCAGCTCTAAAATTATACCCAAATTGTTGCTGCCACTTTTCAGAACAGGGACCCAACACATTTTTCACAACTTATTTAATAACAAATTAAGGATCTGCCTGCGAAACGGAACAAAGCATCTCTAACACGACTTTATACCCAGGCCACTGATTTTTCTTCTCTACAATTTCTCTTTCCCTCTATCAACCTACTCCCACAACCGAACAGCAAATAAAACCCACGGAATCCATTCGCATTTTTACACTCCACGTTCTCCACGGACAAAGCAACTTTAACAGAGGCCACAAAGACAGCACATTCATCCTGCATTTTCATCCCCAAATAGTCATCCTCCACCTCTGACTGACAGCCCCTCCGCGAAGGCCACGCACGACTTCCCTTCCGTGCACACACGGGGGCCTAATGCGATGTTAAATTACACCGCATCTGTCCAACGCTCACCATGCACCCGCGCCCGCCCCCTTTCCGCGGCCTCTCGGCGGCATCCTTCCTCTTCCTCGACGCGGTTACAAACATCGCCCATACGTTATGCACGGTACGCGCGGCAACCGGCTACGTGGCTAAGGTCCAGCGAGTGTTCCCGCTATATTAAGACCGCCTTATATAACGTTCAGTCATATCCGCGCGGCCCTCTCTATGAACCTTTAATATGCTCGAGCGCGGACGTGGAGCGTGCAACGCTTCCTGCGCGCGCCCCGCGACGTCGAAGCGCACGAAAGCGGTCCGCTTTCGGCCGCTTAATTAGATTTTCCGAGAAATCTCCCCAGACCGGGGGATCCCGAGGGAGGGGACGCGAGCCGACTTCCGGTTAGCCCGAGGGAGACGGTGTTGTTAGACTCGAGGCTCAACCCGCTTAAGAGGGGGTGGGGGGTTGGTGAATGGCGAGGAGGGCGACGTGGGGGGCGTTTGAAAGATTCTGGAGAGGAGATTGTTTGGGGGTGTGGGAGGCGGAGGTTGGGGAAGATGGATGTTTATGAAATAGAGGTAGTGGTGATGTGGGAGCTCGCAGGTGTAGAAGGCGGAGGTGTAGAATTAGAGAGGAGATATGAGGTAGAAATGTGGAAGATAGAGGTAGAGTGGATGGAGATATAGAAGATGATGGCCGTATGAGCTGCTTTACAGTAATTCATGCCTGCGCGGGGTTACAGAGCGATAGAACTCCGACTACCTTGATTTGTGAACCGCGTCTGACCATAGATGCTCCTTTTTCACTTACGCTTGGCCACTGCCGAGCCTACTTTAGGCGCACGGTTCAATTACACTTACTACTTCTTGCTTCGTATAGGGTTTAATATCTGCCGTCGTGATTATGAAAGTGGCCTAAGTCATTTTTCGTCCTTCGTTCTGAGATATTTAGATTTCTGGGTTTGTGTAATTGATGTGCAGTCGAGCCTCGATAACTCGAATCTCAAGGGAAGGGAAAAATCTTCGAATTATAGAGGTTTCGGCTTATCGAGTTTTCGAGTAAGAGAGGTTCAACCAACGAAAATTGAACTAAAGGCTTTGTGCGACTGTTAATTTTTCGACTTGTGAAGCTGTAAAGCAACACAAACTCAAGTTTTAAATATGTGATTTTGCTTTGTGCTAGTCTTTTAATATATTGAAAATCAATAGCATTTTTAATCGTGAATAATGCAGAGAAAACATTTTCTTCAATATTTTGAGATTTTTCTACGAAAATTCGTAATACATTGTAGAAGTAAACTTCGGCTTGTGGAGGTCGGAGTTCTTCTACATTCGAGTTGTAGAGTTAGGGAAGTTTCATTTCGTTCACCTCAAATTGTAGAGGTGTTTAGAGCGGAGCGGAAAGGAATAGAGACAATTTTCGTCTTGTGGAGGTTTTCGAGTTATCGAGGTTCGAGTTATCGAGGTTCGACTGTAATACAAAGTACCTGAGTGATAAATTACATTTTCTTAGACCTTTTACTTACAATTAAACCACTTTCATAATCCCCAGTACATATATCTACCTATGTGCTCTTTTGAAAGAAAATCGTATTGGGTGGTTATTGTTTTAATTTTGCGAAATTAATACTATTTTATAATAGTATTAGCACATTTGTGTGGAGCAACTATTAGTTTCGGTGATACGCAATTGGCTATAAAGTGACTGGCAAACTGCGTCGAAAAGTAAAGAGTTTTACTTAAAAAAATAAAGTTGACATTCTTCGACACTACGAAGAATGTTTTACGAAGATATTCTCGCGGATCTACTTAAAGAAGACACCTTGTATACAATAATAATAAATTTATCGCAATTTTCCTCCGATTTCATTGAGAACTATCCACAATAAGTGTTAGAGAATTATACATTTTATATAAAAGGTAAATTATTTAAGAATATTTATTAAAATAATAATCATAATTGTGTAAGATATTTAAGAAGTATACATTTTATATAAAACGTTAATTCTAACTCCAGACCCATCACACCACATACTAAAAATACCTTGCACAAATTTGAAATTTCATTGAAGGAGTGGGTATCTCTATTTTACTTTTTCGAGAGACGGCCACTATAATTTTGAATGTCAATGAATTCTGTAAATCACTGAACTTCTTTAGTTCCCCAATATCTTTTAGACACAAATTATACAACACATTATTGTCTTCATTGACTAATTCCAACCAAGCTGTATGCTAAAGAATTTACCCCTAAATAAATAAATAAATCTCGCAACTCCACGCGCCCCTAAACTCGCACAGCATTCCCCAAAGCGTGCACGTGGAGGCGCTTCGAAACCGAGAACGCCAACTTGCCCAGGTATAGACGGGTAAGAAAAGTTTCCCGAGTCGCCGGAAGTTGGCCGAGGCGGTCGAACACGCGTCGCGACGGTAATCGTCGAATATATGAGCGACAGGAGCCCCGGGGAGCAGGAGAGAGATCGTGGCTCGTATTTTAGCGTGACAATTCTCGCGGTGGCAAGCGAGTGTCCAAACAATTAGCGATGAGCCGAGCTTGCTAATTTGCCCGTCTAACCCGATCTCGTACGTTAGTCGTACGATCCTGATCCAGCCATTCGATTATTCTCAGACCTGCGCGAGATTTCTCGTTCGGGCTTCGTTAAAAACCCTCATCACGCGGCAATTAGCTGGCAGCGCTAATAGAGGGCGACGGGTCGCCGGTGTAATTACAAGCCGATCCGTATCTACAAGCGGAATTGTTAGGGGGACCATTATGTCCTTGGCTGTCGAGTTAATTAGGTGGTACCGTTCGTCCTATTTAAATGATAACGAAATTCGCCGGTGAACGAGTGCTACCGGCTCTCTCGATGATGTTTCGATCACATTATAAGCTCGTGGGAATTAGGAATGGCGCCGTTGCAAATTTCCCCGCCCCCGGCCCTCTTGGGGTAGGTATTAAAATAATTGTGAAAGTTGAAAAGAGGGTAAGGGGGTAGCAGGGACGGGAAAGGTAAAAAATACAACGTACAGAAATTACAATTAATTAAGCGGGCTTGGATTGCATTCACGTCGATTTGATGGGCGCACAAGTGGAGTTATGTGTGAGAGATTCCATGGAACGCGGCTGTGCTGCTTTGGTTGATTATATTATCGAAGAGGGGGAAGGGATTTTTTTTTTTATGAAAATATGGTTTTTGTTAGAGATTAGTTTTGGATAGATAAATTTCCATGTAACTGCAGAGTCCCTGAATGAAATTAAGTCTCTGAGTCACTTGGTGTTGGTGGAAGGAAGCGAGCAGAAAAAGATGAGCTGGGGGATCTTGGGGAAAAAGAATTGGGTGAAAAAACATGCATTGGTAAGAATATTAAGGAATGAGTTATTTGAAAATTGAGAGGAAAAGAGGAAAGCAAAACCTGCGGGGAGAACCAGAAAGTCCTTAGGGGTCCAACGTGGTATAGGTACTATCGAATGAGTGCTTCCCAATTTTGGAAAATCATCTTTGACCTGCTCCAACATGAAACAATTACCGTTTCTTCGTGTCAACTGGATTACTAATGATCGCAAACCAAGAGATCTCTTTCGTCTAAAGTTGTAGCTACTTTAATTTGACTTTCAAAATTAGAAAACCTAAGTCTTCTAGTCACACGGGATGTATCGCACCCCAAGAGTAATTTTCGAGTTCAAATGTCGCCGCGCCTTGGCGACATCTAAAGGGAATTCATCACGAAAAAATCCCTTTTTCACAACCGTGGAAAATTCCTCTTTTTCAACTACAAATTTTACTTTTACATACATTTTTTAATTTTTTTTTACGATAATTAAAAGATAAATTTAAAAGGTAATTTTAAAATTTATATTTCAAGAAAAAGTGTACAATTAGCAATCAAAAGTTAAAAGATTCAAAAACTCAGAAATTACGCTGGGGTGCAGTGAACCCCGTGTGACCAATTTGTGATTATAAGAAGGTGGGATCGCGAAGGGTTAATAGAAACGTGGATTGCAAAGCGGTCCACTAGCGTCTAAGCCATGCAAAGGGTTCTCTGGCTTTCCTCGAAGGATGAATTGTTTGTTCTTTCGCGATTCCCCAGTCCCGATGCACCGTTTGTTTGAGTTGGCGCCGCGGCGCGTGTTCCCGCGGAAATCGCAAATACATTCCAGCCAGCCGCGGCGATCGCCTGGGAAGAAAATATCCAGACGGAACTGGCAATGTGGATTCATGGCTCGAACTCTCGAAAAAACTTTTCACGATTCAGAAACCGCTGGGAGAAAATTGAAAATTGGTATTAGAACCTGATGGCCACTGTTGATAACAGCGTCGCGATAATAGCGAAGGAAATGTTCACATGCATTACTACAATAAATCTTAGAAGAAAACGTTACAAATTAACTTTGGTACAAATGGTAAGAAAATTTTGTACATAAGTTCCTCTTTCTGGAACGAATAAAATTCTACTCACTTCCCTCTCTTTTTTATCGCTATTTTGATATAATTACTCCTGACGCAATTTTCTCCGAGACTTCGTACTTGTTGGCCATTCAGAATCTAAAGCTGCTCCACGCGAATTGGACGGTCGCGCAACGCAATAATTCACCGCGCAGGGATGTTCAGGGATATTTGTGACGTATGTACATCGCGAACACGCAAGGTCCCCCGTACATCACGGTACTCGTTACATCCGAGGATATAAATTGCACGTGCAAATGACTTCTTCATTCTCTGTCATTACGTTTCCTCCCCTCGTTCCGCGATCCTGCTGCTCACCGCTGCCTCCCCAAATAATTAGGCAACACTGAATCGCGGTGCAGGAAATATTTGTTGCATCACTCGAAAATTTAGCGCGTGTTCATTTTCGCCTCATTCAGGATTAGTGTTAGCCATACAGTGCCCGATATCTTGGTTAAAATAAGTTGGATACCGACTACTTTATCATTTGTGTATCATAGTTGTGAAAATTATTTAATAGGACATGGATTTGGGGGTGATGCAATAAATATTTCCAGTGCTGTACGCTCCGCCTCTGGCGAACATTGATGCAAAGCTATCAAACTTTACTTTGCACGTCTACCACGGTTTTCTGCGTCTCTTCGTTAAGGGCCTAAAATTTTACCTGGTCATTATTGAGATGTTGTGGGACGAAACTATGCAACAAAAAAAAAAGATATTTTTATGTTTTGATCGAGAAGAGTCGTTAATTCTACCAAGTCCCAACGCTAAATAATTCTAAGAAGATTAAAATCAATCAGGAATAGGATTTCTACATTGGCCCACATCCCTTTCAAGATCTATGGATCGATTTTCTTCTTGTAAGAACGAACGCCACTTTCTATAAGCTTACAATGCTGATTCTTGAAAGAAGCTGGAGAAGAAGTAGGATCTACAAGATCGATTAAGGAAATCTGTCAAATAAATGGAAACTAGTGCACGGTCTAGTAATTCTACGCTTCAGGATTCGCTTTGGACGGAAGCTGTGCGACTGTGGGCCTAAAATAGAAGTCGATTCAGCAAAGAAATGAATCATTCTACGCAATCCTCTTCGAGTTTCAGCATCGATCGCGTTACTTTTAGATTCCATCTCGTAAAGATATTTATTAAATCCCACTTAGCATACATTAAAATAAGCCCCATATGCAACGAACCTTTGCAAACCACATCACCACGAAGAAATGACTTTCAATCCTCGAGAAAAGAAAAGAAGTCCAATGAATTTCCCCAATTTCCCTTCCATCCTCGATAAATGCACCCCTTTCCTTTAACCGCGTGGACGATAATCGAGGACCCCTGAAACGGCGCCAGTCTTGAAGGTGATTTAAAACGAGCCCCGAAACTCCGGGGCAAACTGTTGCTTCTCGCGTAGATCGAGAACTGGTGAGACAGTACCTGGTGGGTGGCGGCGGTGAAGTGAAAGCCGATCGAAGGATTTATCCCTGGCGGAGTGACACTGGCCGCCGGTCCGGCGGGTAATTTACGAAATCCGTGAAAGTGGAAGCGAGGGTGGACGCCTTGATGCCAACTGACTGCGACGGTTTCATTCAAGAAGGCGTCGGCGGTCGTCGCGACGCCCCTCGCGCAAGCGCCCCGACCGCGCTCCTTTTTTTCCCGTTCCTTCCACGCCGCTCGACGCACGCGCGCGCCACCGCGTCGCGTCGCGTGCCGATTTATTTGGATTAATTGAAATATACGCCCGATATTAATAGGCCGCGCGGCCGCCACCAGACCTGCCCTCGTCGCGGGAAAAAACGGATCCGCTGCATTTCAATTAGCAGCGCCGCTTCGTTTTCGGCATCGCTCTCGACGTCTTCAGGGGCTTTGGTTATCTCGCCGTTACGTCGTGGCTGAGTATTTGTTGCAATTTGTTGCAATGGTGCAAAAAGGGGAGGTGAAAGAAGGGGAGACGGATTTGTATGGGGAAGAAGTCTGTCGGTCTTGTACTATGGCAGGGTTTCTCAAACTTTTTTGTGTCGCGACCCCCTTTTCTAATATTTAAATAACCTGCGACCCCCTGCCCCTATATAAGGTAAGGCAACATGGTGGAAAAACCCTATTAAAAATTGGTATTTCAGAATATAATTCTAACTTAATAATATTTAATTATCTTAATATTAAATATACTTGAAGACAATTAATATATTATATTTCATATATTAAATATACTTACAGATATTTAATACACAGTCGAACCTCGATAACTCGAAAACCTCTATAGGGTAAACACCTCTACAACTCGAAATAAAACGTCCTTAACTCGAACTATATTTTGCATTTTAAATTATATATTTCAATTCTACAATTCGAATTTAAAAGGACTCCGACCTCTACAAGTCGAAGTTTACTTCTACATATGTATTACGAAACTTCGTAGAAAGATCTCAAAATAACGAGGAAAATGTTTTCTCTGAATTATTCAAGATTAAAAATGCTATCGATTTACAATACACTAAAAGACTAGCACAAAGCAAAATCACAATTTTTTTTAATATATAATAAAGAGTAATATTTCGAGCATAAAATGTGTCTTATAATTTTTATATATGCAGGTATACATACATATATGTAATACATAAGTTACAGATATATTTGATTATAGGTGTACAATAAACAATTGACCTTTAAAAATTGAATTTGTCTTGCTTACTATCTTCACAAGTCGAAATATTAACAGTCGCACAAAGCCTCTATAAGTCAAATTTTGGTTTGTTGAACTTTTCACACTCGAAAACTCGATAAATTGAATATTCATTCCCTTCCCTTGAGATTCGAGTTATCGAAATTCCACTGTATTTAATTATCTTATTTAGTGTGATGGTAGTGCTTGCATCTGGGTAACCAGCTTTTTCTTTTCTTCATAAATGAAAAATCAGTGTTACATTATTAATAGATTATGGCAATATAATCATATTAAAATAGATACCCAAGTGCTAAGAATCGCCAACTAAAAATAACTGCGACGTCCCCTCAGTAATCACGTCGCGACCCCCTTGGGGGTCGCGGGCCAAAGGTTGGGAACCACTGTGCAATGGAAATATTTGAAGAGTCCTTGTAGAAGACACTCGAAGTGCCAAAATTAAAAAAAAAATTTATAGGAAAATGTTCTACGTGCCAATGTATTACCATGGTAATACTTTAGTATAAAATTTGATTTTTGGCACTAACAGTGTTTTCTACAAAGTCTCTTCATTTCTTCTTCGCTACGTGATAAGGTGTAAAGAAGATTCAGTATCTTCTTTTTAGGATACTCGGTGCTTTTTCGTGGACTTTTATAGGGTGAAGATGTCTTCCTATGAAGAAAATTTTCTAGGGTGTAGGCTCTATTAATATCAAATGAGCGATATGGCAGCAACGGCTGCTGGGGATACGATAGTGTACCTTATCAGGTACTGATACGTTTGAATACTCTGTCAGCTGATAACGTCCTATTATTAGATAGGCATATGGGTCTAATTAGATACTGCGGTCAAGGTACTAGTCGCTAGATTCTCAGATTACAATTTCAGGCTTGGAATTGGAAAGCAACAAGTTCCTTCAGCTTTCAAGCGGAATTCGTTTCTTGCAATTCTATTACTGCTCCACGGAATGATTAAAAATTACTCGAATCGATCACCCGCGCTCACCAATCTGTCCCATTTTCGTGCCCCGTCAGAATTCCCCTCCGACCAGAAATTAATGTGCGCTCGCAGTTATGCGCGGACCCAGATCCATTAACGAATAAGTCGGGACGAACAATGCGCAACATTTTACACGTAGAGCACGAGGACGGCAAAGGGTATCGTCGTTGATTAATCGGACGCCGCGGGCATACCAGCAGGCCGTACCGAATTTCAGGCATTGAGGAAATGTGGAAATTAATCAGACGTAACCATGTAAACTACCTCGAGCCACGGTTTCGATACATTGCAGCCGCGAAACAATGTATGCACGCGAGAAGCAACAGATCTTATTGGCTGCACTTCTGGCGGCATGAAATCGAGGACATTTTCTATCCAATAAGAAATTTTGAATCTATTTGAGACACGCCTATTGCTTTCAAATTTATGATGTAACTATATATTCTCTCATCATTCTCAATTTGTGGTAGATATATTTCATTTGAGCTGTGCGATGGAGAATTTGGGAATTTAGAAAACAAGAGAAATGCAGAGAATTAGAAATGGGATTTAGTAGAGAAGGTATAATTCAATATTCTCGTATCTCTATTTGTTTCAATATTGAGTGAATCTTATGAGAGAAAGGTTTCAAGACTGAGAGTGTGGATTATATTAATTTCATCCCAGACACACGATTTGTATCGAAGTACCAATATGAACTGTTCGCTCGTCTCGCCATTCGCGGGTGTTGCCTTTCTTTAAACGACAATTGGTAGCGACGGCGCGGTTGGATGAAGACATCATGCAGAACATCGACGGTAACGGAGAAGAAAGTTAAGTCCGCGGTGGATGGGAATGGAGGAGTCGAACGCCCCTAGAAGCTTCTGCCGGTCAAAAATAGACGTGGAATGACACGGGGAAGCGGATACCGTAATATTTTAGTGTCACCGAAATAAAACTGGGAGCCATCTGGCCAATTATACGAATGCATAAATCCGTGCTGGATGCCGGACGGGAAAACAAACTAGACGCGTTTCGTCCCGGTTTACGACTTCCGATTGATCGAACCCTCTGGCGAGGAATCGGTCACACTGTCACGCCGAACTACGGTACACCGAGGCAAAGGTACCGCGATCGGGAACTATGGGGGAAAATGAAAAAATCCTCTGACCGCAGTCGATCGAAAGTTGCTTGGGTGGTGGGCCAATTATTCGCGAATATTTTCTGGTTCAATATTGGAAATTAAATCAACGAATTTGGCTTCACAATTTAAACTTTCTTTTGACCGGTTCTGTAGTGTATAGTGAAGTCGTAAAAGCTGCAAGAGTCCCAAAGTTAACAGCTTCGAGGTTTTGGAGCAAGTGCTTTGGAAACCTAGCTTCCTACAAAAAAATGCCAAACCTGTGGTTCCGAAAATTCGAAGCTGTAGAGTGACTGTACCTAATATCGCCAGGCAAAAGTTAAATCGCTGTCAATTGAATAATAATTTATATTTTTGCATGCAGTTCGTTTCAAAGTAAAGAGAAATTATTCATCTTTCATGTAGCATCAGTTAGAATCGTTGAAATCTACAAATTTTTAATTAGGACTCAAAAACGTAAGACACACAAAAATCGGGTCCTGAAAAAAGTGTACCTAATATCGCCAGCTCAGAAAATATCGATTAATTCATGTATATACGAGTTTTTAAAGTCATTTTCACATGTGCTTTTATTATTTCTTCCTCTATAAATGTTTTTTATCCATCTTTGATTTTATTATTATTAGAAAAATATAGATTTTTAAAATATTTTATTTTTTACGTTCCGATGTACATATTGGACAAATAAAGTTGAGAAGGCGGTATTGAGAACACGCATACCTACTGCTTAAAGAAAAACACTATTTTCATTACGAAAAATATTTTAATCGATTACAGTCCTTAAGTACATGATTAATGAGGTTTTTCTAGTAGATATTCTTGCATTTACGGAATTATTAGACTTACCTCCTCCGAATGTGATGTAAAATTGAGGCAGTCCAATAAATTTGTACACTATTAAGATACATTAAAATACTTCTCTTTCTGTAAATGTTGTTCACATGATGCTGCAATTACAGTATGTCTTCCTACATATGTTTAGATACTAATTCAGTGCATAACCAATAAATTTTAGAATTTAGTTTGCGAGATATAGCAGGTGGCGATATTAGGAACATGGACGATATTAGGTACAGTCACCCTAAATATCCCTTCTAGGTAATACACTATGTATTATATATAATGACCTGCACCTGTATTCCCTATAAAGTACCTCGAGTTTTTAATTCAATTAACATTTAGGTTTCTAATCGAGTACCTACGTTCTCTACGAGTGGCCATGCTGATTGTTGGGTGTATTAGCGAGGCTTAAAAGATTCTATTAAAAGGAACGTGAAAGGTATCTCATACAATCGATTCGAGTGTTATGGCAGCGAAACGCTCGATCTATCGATCGATCCACGAGGAAAGCCACTGCGTCGGCTTCATTTGAAGCGTCAAAGTAGGACCGCGTCTGATCTACCTCCCTTCTCTACTTCCAATCGTACTTCGTGCCTGAAGAGGCTCAAGGAGATCGATCTGACGACGTCTGCAAATAAATCAGATACTTTAACGAGCCCCTGTCGTGTCTTGGATCTTACAACCGCGCCCGAGATCTTTTTTTAAAACTGCCGACAATTCCGCGTCGATTTGAATCACCTTCCCAGCGGCCGATATAAATTCTCCTTCCCTCCGAACAGTCCACGCTCATCGCGTATTTAAATGCATTCTAATAAGTAATGGTAATAATGGTAATTGTAATAATGGTAATGATGGCAATGGTAATAATGGTAATGGTAAAATCTCTAATCACTGCCGTTCATAAATATTTGGTACAGCTTCAATATTTCCCACTCCTTTTAATTTAAAATACCAAATACAGTGGAATTTCTTAAAATTCTTCGATAAATTTCCATCGTTTTCCACAATTATTCTAACACTTATAAACGGCAGTGTAAACACGACGAAACGAATACCAAAAGCAGCGCAGAAATTTTGGGAATAGTTAAGGTAGTTCAAAACTAATTTGGAATACAAGAAAGCCTTTTACAAAGTTTAAAATCGATTTACCACATAGTTATCGAGAAATTGTTAATTAAAGTTTATGCATTTTAACACAGTGGCATATGGCAGAGTCGAAAAAAGAGGATTATAGTTTCAGTTTTTCCGCTGAAACAGGAAAACTATATTCAAGAAGTGTACCAAAATTGGCACCAAAGTACATCGAAATGTCACGAAATGAATTTATTTATTTCAGCGAAACATTTTTTCTGACATTTTGGTTATAAAAGACGCTCCGAATGAATGCGACGTTGTCAGATCTGCTTCTCCAAATCACTACGCTAACCAATTTAATATTCTATTTTCGTATTACAATTATTTATATTAACATTGACTTGTTTAAAATATATATACATGATGTTAAAAAATATTATTATTATGTCCATAGTATCATACTACTTTATATTTGTCGTTTATTACCCAACTCCAATTTGACTAACATAGTTGGTTAGGAACTACTTTAACAAACGGGGCGCGACAGCGAACAAATACGATCATTAATTATTGTTCGTCCCTCCAGCCCGCCAATTTCCTTCGCGAACAAGAACGCGTCGCTCGGTGATTTATGGAATTTTCCGCGAGCGACTGGCGCGGACGCTGGCCGAAATTTTCACCCAGGCAGCACGCCTTTCGACACAGCCGGCTGAAAATATCGATGCGCTCGATTCGCCCGCGTAATCGTTTCATTGTCATCGAATGGCGGTTGTCAACGGGCACGTTTTGCAAAGTTGCGTGTGCCGCTGACAGGCGCTGCGACGCGAGCGTCGCTTGTCGCCGACTGCCACGATCGCGATGTGACAAGGGAACGGTTGCAATATTTTACAATGATCGCGAGCTCTGCGAGCCTTCCACCCGAAAATACAATCATCTGAACGAAATACAACAGCGGACGCGGGCCTGGGGCAGACATTGTCTTAAATCCCCTGTTGCTTTGAAAGGAAATACTCCTGTATATTCCCGGGACTTCGTGGATCGCGGAGGAATTGTGGGAGGAGCCCCTTGCGATCTTTTTCCGCGAAATCAAGTTGTAGGGGATTTTAGATGTATTATTAGCAAAGTTCTAGAGACATAGGGAGAGATGGAGTACTGAGGAATGTGGATGGTATAGTTTATAGTTGCTCGGAGGTCAGGGTCGGGAAATTTGAAGGGTCGGAATTCTTTTATCAGTATTATCATACGTGATAAAATTATACTATAATACTACCGGGTGCCCTTCAACTTACTTCTTAGTACTAGGGAATATTTATTTAGTACCTTCTTTAGGTGCTTCGCGGAGGCCATTCACGTGAATTTTATAAATATTAAAGAACTTGAAGAACATATTAAATAAATTATAAGCACCACTCGTGTTTATTTAATCCCCAAGAAATATCCTTTTTAAATTTCAATCTCCTTTCCCTCGTCAGCTACGACTTCTCCGCTGACTCCACTTCCGTTTCCGAGCAGCCGCGTCACTTCCTGCACGCAGCTTTGGAAAAGAGGCGGCAGCGCGCATGCCCGGCGGGGTGATCGGAAGATAGGAAAGTGGCGCCAGGAAATCGGGCGAGGGCAGAGTTTCGCGTTCCGCAAGGTAAGGCAGGGAAAGACGTCTATTTCCGAACGCGGACCGCTCCAAATTTAAACGACTCCACCCGCCCTCAGGCTCCCCCGCTTTCACATCCTCCCTTTCCGTCACATTCGTTAAGCTGCCACCCGTGTTCATTAAGCTCAAGGAGAATCACCTAGGACGTTGCCCTCCTCCGTCCTAATCCCTCCAATACCACAGCAACGCATTAAATTTCCTAAGTGTGCAAGCGTTTCGAGACTCTTTCCCCAGGAAGTTTTCCGCTTGAACGATACGCATTGCATTCACCGCGTATTATGTTTCACGGCAGTATTTTTGCGCGCGTGCTTATCGGGCCAAATTTGGCGTAGCGTGTGAAATGCCTCAGCAGCTTCACGAAATGTTTGAAAAATAAAGTGTGGGAGGAAGGAGAATCCTTTTGGTGAATGGTATTATTATTTGGGGAAGGTAATGTGTATATATAATGAGGTGTTTCCACGGAGCTAATTAGGAAGTGTATGTAACTAACATTCCGGGGGAAATGTGATAGCGAAATATTTTTAATTGACTGGTAGTCTTCTTGAAGTTATTTACCTACTATCCTCTTAGTAATACCTTCAGTGAAGTTGACCTTAGAGCCCTGAAAAGAGTGCAACAAGTGTGTATTATCTTATTAGGAATCAGGAATTAACAGAGTAAGGTATAAAGTTATGCTAGGTTAATAATTCGTACAGAAGAGCGTCTCTTTTACTGTATTTTTGTAGTAAATGCTTTCATTTATCCGTTGCAATTCGAATTTCGCGGGTTCGTGGAACAAGAGACACTATCGCCACATAGCGGGAAAAGGTGTGAACTAAAAACACGCCAACGCCAGGCTAGATCATATATCTATAACTACCATTTCACCCTGGCGTTGGCGTGTTTTTAGTTCATTCCTTCCTCCGTTACGCGGCGATACTGTCTCTTGTTCAATGACCCCGCGAAATTTGAATAACATACAGCAGCACATGTTTTCAAAAAATTGATTAAACTTGTTACTATGAACATAAATGAGACACACTCTTTCTGAGTAATTATAGATGCACTGTTTTCTTTATTAATATTTTAGCTCGTCAGTCATTAATTACAGATAAGGCAATGCACGTCTCAGGTGCTTTGTTTTGCAATCTCAAAATATATTTATCAATAGTCTTAGGAAGATAAAGGAAACTCAATCCTTTCAGAACTATGCAAAAGTATATTTGTCATTTTTAAAGATATCTTACCGTGATTTTTTATTTACTTCGACTGATGCAGTTGCTATGTCAGGCGATGGGTGATTGCAATAAAAAGACACCGTGGACCGGTTGTTCTCCACTTTTTTTTCAAAATCGTTTTCTTTATTTTGTAGAAAACTGCGTGATAAGTACACCAATAATCTTGCAATGTCGAAATGTTGCCGATTCATACCGGGGGGCACGAAGGGGACTGTCCGGAGCAAGTTCTTTCGAGTGAATTACGCTCGTTTATTATTGGTCAACAGTCTTTTTTCCGTTCTCTTTCTTTTTACTTTATCGCGCCTCTCCTGGTCCGAACAGCCTCCGAGAGGCCCGAGTTATTATTGTTTTGCTGTTTCTAACAAGCCAGAGCAGTGAACAACGAACATCATCATTTTTTTTTTAGTTTTCATTCCTATGTGGTACAATGCTACTGTATAAAAAACCATTTAATTTCTCCGCGTTATTCGTGGCACGCTCGAAGAGCTCGTAGATGTTTCTCACAGTTTCGAAACGAAGAAAAGAAGAAAAGCCGAGGAGAAGATGAAGAAAAGATCGAGAAGGAGGAACGCGTTCGAGATGCTACCACCCTTTGCGCGCCCTTTTCAAATCTCGCGGCGCTTCGAGCGCCCCCGCGCGGCTGGCGCGACTTTCGAATCACGTGAAACCGTTTTTCTTTATATTCCTTCCCGAGATGACTTTTCTTTTTTCTTTTTTTTTTCCTTTTTTGTTAGAGAAGCGACCTACTACTTTAAATGACACTGTTCCTACAACATCGATCGATTACCTTGAAAAAAGTTTCACCAATTTCTCCCGTTTTCTTTCTTCACTCTCCGTACTCGTACATGACGACGGCAACGAAACGATGATTATTCGACCCGAATGACACACGTTGGCTAGTGATTCGCCCTTCCCTCCGCTCGTCTCTCTTTTGTCCCATTCAGTCTCACGCGTATTCACTCGCCCATCAGCATCCGCACACGCACACACGCTCTCGAGCATCTTTTCATTCTTTTGGTACTGCCTGTCCCCCCTTAGCTAATCCCATCCCCCGCTCCCCTAAGATCCTCGTTCACCTTTTCGAGAAAAAAAAGAAAGCGCGCGTACCAAAAGAAACGCTCATAAGACACTGGCGTCCCCGAGTAGCCACGAGACGGTCGATAATTTTGATTCTCAGATTATGCCATCAACTTTCGTCAGTCTGCGGGTCTGTGCATTGATCTCGTCTCCGTCCCCCGCCACGACCTACCATTTCCGATTACCTACCGAAACGCAAAACGAAAGAGAACAGATAAAGAAGGGACAGAGAAAAGAGAAGGATAAGAAAATGATTTACGCTCCGCGGCGAACAGGATCGAGGACATCGGATGGCGCTCGCGCTGCTCCGCGATTGGCTAAGGACGATCGAGCAACGGGAGGCCATGTTGGATGGATCCTACCGCCGTGGTGGACTAGAGACACCAATCTTATCGACGACCACACGATTGCTAATTACAAGCATCGACGGGAAGCCCCGAAATCCCATTTCGATTACGCAATTTCTCTGGAACACCTCGTGAGAATCACAATGATCACGTTTAGAGGATCGCGAAAATTCATTAATAACGACCGATTCGATTTCATCCACCAGAGGGGACGCACGGCTCAGCATGACTAGATGGACCGGAAGCGGCCAGGTTGACCAAAGGATCCGATCGCCAAACATCGAACTAACTATTCCACTTGGGCTCAGACTTATACGTTTATCGACATCGCTAGGATGACCAACCTGGGCACAACGCTTCCGAGAAGACGCACGATCGGCGAGGACAAGACAGACGGGCACTCGTTCATCCTGACGCTCGGACTAGCGTTCTTTGGAAGCTCAGCCTAAGGAGAGGCAGAATCTCTTGGCTAAATCGTTGAAGGAGTGCGTTTCCTTCTCACCGATTTTCATTGATTATAAACACTCTGCATTATTAGCTGGGGGGTCTATAGTGTTAGGGCTCTGAGCCACCAATTTGCTAACGGTACAAGAGCACTCTTAGAACTCTCAAGCGAGAACACTCTCAGAGGACGTTCCACTTTCATCTGCTTTTGCAGAGCGGTGGCATGCAAGCTTCCGTTTCACTGGGTGCGAAGTATTAAATGTGGACACCCAGTATTGTTAAAAATATGAGCGAATAATGGCAAGATCTCTTATCCTGGCACATGGACAAGAAAGTCTTGCATGAAACAGGATAAGAAGTCATCAGAAACTTTGCATGCCTCCACTTTAACGTCGTCGAAATCTACTCTTCTTTTTGGACGATCGAGTGTCTCGTTTGAAACAGTCCTTAGAGCAGACCCGTCCAACACAGGCCCCGAAACTTAACAACTTTCACATAGATAAAACACAATATGGTGCCTAGATAAAGATGAAACCGTGTAGAGCTTCTGTGTTGGATAGTCCAGGATCAGATGGCCACCCAGCTGAGCACTGACTTTGCACAGAGCAGCTCGACTTCAACGATCCATCAACTGATCTATCCATCCCCCATGAAAGCGAGATTCAACCTCCCCGAGTCTAATATTCCAAGCTGGCTACCGCCTGGATATATACAATAAAGTGTGATCGAGGCGCCACGAAGATCGACGGTTCCTCGCAACGATAACATTCGAGCGTGATGGCGCCTCGACCCGAGCGCCGTTTCGAGCGCCAGCGTGTCGAGGGACTGATCGAAACAAGCTTCGAAATCGCGAACGATTGGAACTACTGGAACCTGGCGAAACAGCCGATCGTCTCGTGCCCAGCCTGATCGCTCGCAATTTTCCCTTCGAAAGGCCACAATGATCCCCTCGCTCGTGCCGGATCGTTCGAGAGCTCGAGCAGCTCGCAGCTCCGATCTGCGCGTCGAGCTCCGACAGAAAATTTCCTCCTTTTTGTTCATTTTCTCGCCTAATTAAACTTAACACGTTCGCGCTCCTAGACCCTCGTCGCCGATTAAAAATTCGATCTAAGCGTGACGACAGGTTTTCTCTTCCATTTTTTTTTAATTTAACCGAGGCTTGCACAAGACCCATTGGATTTAGCCGCAGCATTCGCATTTTTTTTGTAACACTCACACACACGCTCACTCCCAACCACGCACAACAGTCTCTCAGCTTGCTCTCGCATTCTTTCATCGATTAATTCTCTCTTTCTCTCTCTCTCCCTCTCACTCTCTCTCGTTCAATCGCGACGGACCGTGTATCTCGCGTTAGTAGCGCCTAATTGTTCGTTCCCCTCGTCCTACTTTTTTCTTCCCCCTTCTTTACACAGAGACGAATACGATATTAAATTCTTCATCACCTAATATTGCATGCGCGTGAACACATTTTTTTTTGTTAAAGATGGAGAGGAAAAACGGATCGATTCCGTGTCGAGTGTCGTGTGTATGCAGAACTGTGCCCGGACATTTCTCGAAAAAGATCCTGTGATTCTTTTTAGTATATATATACATATATGTGTGTGTCGTTGTGTATGTATGTATATGTATATATACGTACGCTTTCATCGGCATTGGTTCGTTTTTTTACGCGTTAATCGACGCCAAATCGTGGGTTTCAGCGGTAGGCTCTCACAGTGCGCGTCGCGCGCCCGCAAATAACGAGGGCAAAGGGAAGACTTCGAGACATCGACGTAATCTCGTGGACATTTTATCACGAGAATGACTGATTCCTTTCCTTTCCTTTTTTCTTTTTTTTGGTCTTAGAGTTCGTCGAATTTGGGGTTTCAAGTACGTTTCTTCTCGACTCCTCGTTCGCCTCGCGTTTCACATGCGTTACACGCGTTGGAGAGACGGTACCGCGACGGTAATTTCTCTGCAAATTTTACCCCTTCGTCTTACAGTTTTAAGGATTACAATAATTGGTGACTTCTCATGAGATACTTCAGTAGTTTTTCGTTCTGTCCAGAGGTCGAGAACCGAGATCGACGCCCGCCACTTCTCCGCGTCTGTGTTTCAAAGTTGCGGTCAATCGTTGGGGGTACTCGATGGATGTAGGTTGAAACGTGTAAAGTGGTGCGTATAGAGAAACAAAGTGAAATGCAGGTCTTTTTAAGGTACGTTACCGTATCACTGATCTATGCTGTCAGACGCTATTCTTTCATTGGATTGCTACAAGAATTCTACCGAATTTTTGATTCAAGTGTTTAGTGAAGTCTGTATTAATTAATATATCGAGTGGTGACTTCGAAGTAATGGTATTTGATCTTGGATAATGCGTAATGGAGCACAGCCTGGTCAAAGAAAAACTTGTCAACGCACCTATTAGAAACATTGTATTTTATTATTCCCTGATGTTCCCTCTAATTTTATCCAACTCGAAATTACTACACTACTAATCGACGTGCGTTACGAAAAGCAGCACGTTTCATTTTGCTTACGAAAAACAGCACGTTTCAGTTTGCCACGTAAAGAAGCACATTCCATCGTTTCTGACGAATATTAGCACGTTTGGTCTTTCGTCGCGAAAACTAACATATTTGACTGCTTAGCCACGAAGAATAGCACATTTTATACTTTGCGGTGAAAACTAGCACATTATCCTGTTTCGCCACGAAGAATTGCACGAGTTGGATTAAACTGCAGAAACTATCACATTTCGGCGCATGGTTAGTTTAAATTGTTGAAGTGCATTTTGCATCGAAGAATTCAACTTTTGAAAATATTGCTTAATAAATAATAACTCCATCTAATCTCCAAAAGGAAACACGTATGAAAATTTTAATCTACATAATTTAAGTACGGTATTTTAATGTTTGATAAATTACCGACCTAGTACTAAATAAAAATCGGGTGGAAAGGTATTTAAGTTGACGCACTCGATGTTTCGTAGCCAACCATCCAAATGTGCTGCTTTTCGTCGCTATAAACGGAACATACTACTTTTCGTGGCAAACCGCTCAAACGTGCTAGTTTTCGCAGCGAAAACCGAAACGTGCTAGTTTTCGCAGCGAAAACCGAAACGTGATTGATAGTTTTCGTAATAACGAAGAGAAACGTTTTTCGTAAGAAAATTGAAACGTGCTTACGTTTCGTAACGCACGTCGCATTGATACTCGTTAGCATTGAAAATTCGCCAACAGCACACGGAGAGAGTTTCCCAGATGGTCACCCCATCCAGGCACTAACCGTGCCCAACGCAGTTTAACTTCGGTAATCTAACAAGAACCGGTGCTTTCTGCGTGGCGAAAGCCGTTGGCGGTATTAATCACTAATGACCATTAGCCATGAAGCTACTATTTCAGATAAACTCTTGGAAATTTAACGAAGACTCTTATTTCTCGCATTAAAATCTACAATTTCCTAAAAAAAAAAACAAGGACGATCTAGCGACTCCAAAGTTCTAACATTTGAAATCATTTAAATTGATTAATATCCTAGGCTTAATCGATACTCACCCTCCACGTTTTAAATTCAAATTCATCTAACGAAATTCTTTTCCTTTAAAAAGCGTTGCTCCTCTCGCGACACAAAGTCTCGCTAAGATATGTTAATATTCCGACAAATGGGAGATCCTCGTAGCAACCCAGGGCGAAAGAATTTCTCGTCGCAGAATGCTTGCGCGGAAGGGGATGCGAGCGGGCAAGGGAAGCGGATCGTCGACGCTCGGTTCGTCGTCAAGGCAGATCTCGTCCTATTTCGTCAAAAACTGAAGCCTCATCTATCTGAATAATAATAAAGTAGCGTTATATCAGACATCCTGCGAGCCGTTCGAAACGCGTCGGGACGCGCGTCATCCCCCGACTGATCGATCACCCAGCGCGTACTCGTGCCCACCCCGAGAGCCTTCCACCCCCTTTCCACTGATCTGCCAATCACTAAAACGTGAATGCTGATTCCCCTCTCTCGCGAAACAGTTCGGAAGGCCCAGTTTCGATCTGTCCAAGGGTAGCGCGCGAACTGCGAACGAGAGACGACCTCGTTTCACAGCCGACGGGGGAGATCGATCGGTCGATCGTTGGCGATCGTTCAGGCCCCTCGACGCGCGCGCACGTCCCACGGCAGTTTCGCGCGGCCCGTCAGCTCGTGTTTATGCGTGGTGTAAGGTATTACTTTTTAATCAGTATATAGCATATCATTTTTAGTCATAATAATTATATTGATATTGAACTACCTAACCTAATATTTACAGAGTTTCTTTTACGGCTCTTGGCACTACTTTTCCTCTCTGATTCTCTCTCTCTCTCTCTCTCTCTCACTCTCTCTCTCTCACACTCTCTCTCTCTCTCTGCCCTTTGCACTCTATCGCGTCTCGCACAGGCATTCGCGAAATCACACTTTCTCTCCCATCGAATCGCCATTTACTTTCCCCTTTTATCCTCCCTCGTTTCCATCCCCGGTGCTGGCTCTACGCTTCCCACACACTCACGCACACAGTCATTCTCGCGCGTCACTCATCCCCAGCTATCTCAGCCGCGTAATCATCTCTCAGGCTCTCCCTCTCCCGTTTGCCTCGCGGCCGCCCCCAGCCGCCCGCCTCGACAGAGCTGCGGGTGCCAACCGCGAGTATCGCCAATAAATAATTTACTAAGTCTTTTGTCGCAGAGAACAAACTTCCACGATCTGCTCGACGACAGGCCGCTCTGGCGGCGCAGGGCCCACGTCGGGGGGCACGGTCGGGCCACGTCACTGTCCCTCTCCTCCGGGAACCCGATTGCAAAGTTATATCCAACGTCGTCCTCCCCGGATCGAGCTGCACCGAGATCGCCGCGCGTCAGTCTTCGGTTCGTCTTGTAGGCCCTCCTCGTCACCGTCGCGACGCTCGTGTCTCCGTCTCCCACCTCGCCATTCGCGGCCCATCATGGTTCGACACCTCCCTACGTTACGAGCTAACTAGGTCTCGTCTAGTGCTTTGGAATCGTCTGAGATCTAGGCTATAGAGACTGGCCTCTTAGGATTGCCGTTCGGTGGCGAGACATCGACCACGGGGGACCGACCCGCGACGAGCCTGCAGCTCGATCTCCTCTTCTCTCCCTCCGTCGACCGGGAGAGGACGTTCCTCTTCCAAAAAAAAAAGAAGAAAATAATACGCTGGAGGATCATCCACGGTTCAGAGGAGGATCGCTCCCCGAGCTCCCTTTGTCCTCTTGCACGCCGTGAGCGGGATTGAAGGCGGCCGCGCGCACGCGGCCCGATCCGCCCCGTCGCGACGAGGCACCGGTCCAGGCCCGAGAACCCGTGCGAAGTTTCTCCTGCGAGTCAGTCTTGAGGGATCCTCGACGGCTCGAGGATTCTCGAGGGCAGCACAACGACGACGATCTCGGCGCCAGCGTCGTCCTTCATCTTCTCCGCGTCCGCCGCGCCGCCTCCTCCGGCGTCGCCGCCCGCCCTCCTCTGTCGTCGAGCGCTGGCCCGTCGCCGTCTCCGCGTGATCCTCGGGCGTCCGTCGACCTCGAGGAACAAGAAGCGACCCGTGGCCTCGAGTGCTCTCCATCTCGGCCGCGCCTCGGATCAGACGTGCTGCTGATGGTGGTGGTGGTGGTGGTGCTGCGGCTGCTGGCTCTCGTCGGTCTCGCAGGGCACCACCGTCAGGCTGGACAGGTTGCTCAGGTTGCTACTGGACTCGGAATAACTGGACAGGGTCGGCCTCCTCGGCGGCACCACCACCGCCGGCGTCGAGCTGCCGGGGCTCGGGAACTTCCGGAACACCCTCAGCAGGGAGCTGCCCGCGCTGTGGCAACGGACTATCCGACCTGGCGCGTCCAACAGCGCCGACTGGCTTCGGTAGGGCGGCGGACTCTCGCTGTCGAACACCGTCCTGTTTGGCGGCGGTCGAACGCACTTCTGGTAGATCTCGCTCTCCTGGAAAATTAATTGTGGAGTATAGTAAATGGTCCAGATGGGTGAACGGGGGGTAGTAATGGCTGTTGAATCGGGTGGTAATGGGCGGTCGGTGGTTCTATAGTCTGGAGGGAATATAGTGGCTTGGGTATACAGTAGTGGACAAAAAAGTTACCACTTTTTTCAACCACCCTACTTCTATTACTTTTCAATATCAACTCAAAACTGCAGTGTGTGCCTAATATACATATTATGACAGCTGAATTCAAAGCTGTATAAAACACAGTTACAGCTGAATTTATTTATCTAACAAACAAAAACCCTACGTAACATTAAAAAAGACAGAACACTTTTAAAGCCAACAAAAAGATACCACTTTTGAACATTAATAAAAAAGATCTATTATTTTCTGGGGGCACTTTTTGCTTTTTGCTTTTTATTTATCGGCCCCAAAAATGTGTTACCCCGTTCAATGTCATATAACACTTTTGTTTATCAGTTAAATAAATTCAGCTTTAACTGGGTTTTATACAGCTTTAAATTCTCCATCAGGATATGCATATTAAACATACCACACTCCCAAATGTATGCTAAAAAATAACAAAAATAGAACATATCGAAAAAGTGGCAACTTTTTTGTCCGCTAGTGTATTGTCTGAATGAAATATATTGATTGCTTGAACTGAAGCTGAACTCGAACTTCGTGGTAATCCTCGCGTGGCGGGTACAGGGTAGGTTCGTGATAAACTTCTAAATTATATTCCCATGTCGTTATATAAAATCCTCATCTTTTTCAAGAATCAAGGGTACCCACCCTAAATATCAAACTAAATGGGCTACTTGGTATTAGTTATTACTTCTTCAAAAAGATGAGGATTTTAGATAACGAGAAAGGAACCTAATTTAGAAGCTTGTCCCTAGTCTTATTATCCCTAGCTTATATATTAATGAAATTATGAGGCAAAATGGACCACGCGTCCAAACGAAATCAGTTCGAAAATGGAGGTAGTTAACATCTGCGACTTGGCGTTTGTAATCCCACTTTATGATCTCAATTTAGTAGGTATAAACTCGACTATTATATTTTAATTTAATATTACTTCTTAAATACAAAATTCAATATGAAACTGTGTACAAATACGAGCGTACCCATTTCTGCAATGCTTTACATTACGCTTACAATAAATAAGGTTATCAGCGCAATAGTGGCGTAGCCCCAAAACTGTTGTTTTGAGATACGTACCTAACAGCTAATGAAATTATTGACGTTTTAAAGTCGTTGCTTAAAATTTCTACTTTTAGGTACATGGTATGATTTTTTACAAAATCTAATTGCTAAGGTGTATATTATTAGCATATAAAATAATGACCAATGCTGCACAGGCCAGTATTTTGCGACGTAAATGAACAAAATGCTCAGTGCAAAATAACATTTTTGTGCTGCCATTTTGTGTATCTTTTTGTACGGTTGCTCAGGGCACTATGGAATTCATAATTTGCTGTATAAGAAGTGGTTTAGATTGAAATGTCAATTCACCCCAAATTGTGGGTTACGTCACTATTGCGCTGATAGCCTCGTTAATATAACCTTATTCAATTCTGCAACAATAACGCTGATAGTGAGACTCGCGAGTTTTAAAATCGTCTTTGACCAAACCTTTCAAAATCTGACATCCAGTGTCGAGTCTCTCTTCTACCTCACTTGTGACCATGCCATGTCCTCTTTATTTGGGGAAGGGAGGATCTCTTCATCAATTTTCATCTTCCATTTCCCAAATAAAGTATCATTCAAAACCTAGTTTAAGAAATTCTACTTCACAAATTTCTAATTAAGAAACTTGTCTCTATCTTTCAAAATTCCATAAATACGAGATATTCCCCCAAAACCACTGCGACACTAAACTTTTAAGGAGCAGGTATCTATATAATATACCGCATGAAGAAAGTAAAAATCGATGGGGCGATTCGCTCGCTCGCGCCACGAGCCGACGAAGCGGAACGTGGTGTCTGTGACCCCTGGTTCCCGGTTAATATTCGCGGACGCTCGCGAATGACGGAGCGCAATAGCAACCAGAGCGGCCGGGGAAGGAAATGAATAAATAAATATTTTTTTCGGTCGTTTGCCGGTGGCCCAGGAAGCGGAGGCGCATTGAAAGCGCGCCAACCCCGAGGGCCCCGTGAGTCCAGCGAGGCCCGACGCGCATAGGTGCACACGTGTAGGGGCGTAGGATTACTGAAATTCTAACCCGTGACCCTCAAGCGGGTCTCGAGGGCGCGCGTGGTTCAGCTCGATTCAGCCTGGCATCCAGAAGCCTCGAGAGGGTAGAACACGATCCTCCTCTGGCCGCCTCTTGCGCTTCCACCGCGCGGCTGTCTCCCAAGACGCGCGCGTTGGCGAAAATAATAAATACCGTGGATGTCTGCCGATGACTCTTGTCGTTAAAAAAATTTGCAATTCAGGTGGGAGTCTTTGCAATGATAAACTTCAATTTACTAGGCGCTGATTTAGTTAGAAGTGTGAATTGGAGTATGCAGGTACTTGCTCAAAGCTGGCCGAGAAATTGGAGGAATTTTGATGAGATATGGGGACCTTGAGGTTTTGGATCATTTAAGTTAATTGTGGTAGTTCTTATAAGAATAGAGTTCTATAAAGGAAGAGTTATAATTATGCAATTTGAATTCTATTTTCTAAACTGCTATGGTATAATTTGCTAGACCTGGAGAAGTAAGTTGGAGAACTGTCAAGGAACTTCACTAAAGATGACGTATCGCGGGTATTTCGACTCTGACTCCTCATAGAGAGAATAGCTACTGGGGCGAGCGTGAATAGAGCACCGCGTTCCAAGGCGTTCCAGGGGATGTTGAACAAGCATCAGCCGCGAAATTATCCCCCGGGGAAATCAACTTCCGTCGAGGAAACGCGATTAAACGAGCCCCAGAAAAGCTCCTCCAGCGGGAATATTTTAAGAACGCGTAACGCGCGCGGCAAGATCGCTAATTGCGTCTTGGGGTATTCCGAGGCGCAATTAGAGCTTCTGGGTCGACATTAATTACCATCGAAGAAAAATCCAGCCGGCTGATCCCGGAGGAACACCCAAGGATCCTCTGAAAACCCACCATCAAAAAGGAAACGCTTGACGATCGACGGTATGCCATTCGACGTACGATTCACGGCTCATAAATAATACCTAAACATTGCAATCAGCAGAGTTAATTACCGTGCATGATTAATGGACACCGTCCGCGAGATTAGAGCAATGAGAACAGCTCGCGCGACCAGCGAGGTTCATGCTCAACACCTGCACATCGCTCGAGGCTGGAGCAGAGCCGACCGGAGTGCGCCAAGGTAGCACGATTCCATCCGGGTACGCGAAGCGTGGAGGATTTATCCGTTTTTACACGCGTTATTACCCACCAGCGCCGCGTGCCGTTCGAAAACTCGCGCTTATTTCTCGCGTATCTAAGCGGCGTACGTTTAACGTATGGAAATGTGATTGGGCAAGTGTATGCGTCCGACTGGCAGGCCTGATTAGCTAGATTTGTATCCCTAGCGAAGTGGTATCAGACCCGAGGGTGATGTTAATGAATAACGCGTTGATCACTTAGGAGGCTTTCATCCCAGGCGACCAAGGATGAGACGAAGAAGAATGGGCTGCTTTTGAAAGGAAGAAGCGAAGAGTCAACTGTCAACTTCACTGTGCGTTGCGAAGAAATGTATATTTAAGCGGTATGGGAGGTTTCAGTTTAGGATTGATCTATGTGCGAGCGTGGCACATAGGTGGTCCTTAAGTAGAGTCCGAAACACAGAAATTTTGGGGAGTCGGCGTTGGTGGAATTGATTAAGGCGGCCGACCAGCGCGCAGTGGATCCGAGGAACGTGGGTTCGAGTCTCATCGCCCGAGGTTCTTCCCTTTTTCTCCGTTTAGTTCAGCTCAGAAAGTAACACACCCCACAGAAACAGCAATTCAAAGTACCAAAACTCTCTGAGTCTCCTCCAGGTAAATCATGAGTGTTTTAGTACCTCTGCAACGCTTTGCAGATAGATTATTCTAAGCGCTACTTTACCACCTCAGGGCTCGTAGGAATCTGACAAGACAAGTGGAAGCCTGTGAGTATCCAAGAACAACTGCCCGCTGGCACCCCCCGAACGTACCGCTCCGCGCAAGTTACCCCTGCGTCTCTCTATGTTCAAAATGATCAGGGCTAGGGGGGTCATAGAAGGCGTAGAAAGGAAAGTGCAGCGAGCCAGCGGTTTCGCGGAAGCCGAAATAATTCGGAAGCGTTGAATATTCCATGAGAAGGGGCTCACCTGCTCGGGGTCGCGGAGATGAAGGGCGGTGTGCGCCCCGTACGGGCGCTCCTCGCCGTCCGGAAGCTGGAGCCGCGGGGGCAGGTCGAGGGCGAGGTCCTGCCGGACGCTTCCGGCCCGGATCGCCCGGTCCCTGGCGGCGGCGACCATCGCTTCCTGCATCCCGTCGGTGGCTCCTTCGCCGCCACCCCCGCCGACACCGCCACCGCCCACGCCGGCACCGCCGCCGCTTGGATCACCCTCCAGTCCACCGCCGAGGCCGCCGTGACCGCCGCTGCCTACCTCCATTCCTGGGCTCACCGACAGCATCTGGGGATGGGAGCAAAGAGACGCCTCCGGTTAGTTGCAATCATTTCACCCGAGGCATTCGCTGCAAGGTGGATCAATCTACTTTGGCAGACATCCTTCCTGACTCTAACGACGCTTCCGCTGCGCGCGAATTAAACGTGGACGGTGCTGCTCCGGGGGCCTTAGAGGGCGATAGGGAATGGGACTTTTGTGTTCCCATCACGCGAAAGTTGAATCGAGTCTTCTGAGAAGATTGTAGGGTAAAGTAGCCGAATATGGCGACTTCTCCTAATATGACACCCCAGCTTATCTCCGCTACAGAACTCTTGAATGTCATAGCGATGCTATTTCTTTACCAACTAACCGTATATTTGTTGTTTTGTCAGCACAGTGGCATGGTAATCAATTAAGCGTCTTTAGCAAGCACATATTACTAAAATACGTTGCAGAAAGTTTTTGAGGGGGTTCGATTAAATTACAAATACCTCTGAAGTGGTGAGTGTATATTGATTTTCTCGAATACTGTTGCACGGTGCTTGCAATGGAGTTTCAGGCTTACTAGTTGTATATCATTAAATGATGACGACTTAACATCGAAGCTACTTAATAGTTATCATGTTATTGTTTCCGAATATGAGACACATGAACTGATGAGAGTGACGAAGAAATTGTTCTGAATGGTGACAGTGATTAAGTAAGAAAATTATGATGCAGAATGCTTGTTTTGCACAGGTCTTTATTATTCAGGTGTGCTAGATGAACAATGGGTTAAGTGTACGTATAAAACGTTATGATGGGCGTGGTGGGCCCACGAAGACTGCGATAGTGAAGAAAAATATATCACATGCCGACTTTATAAAAAACGAAAGAAAAAATAAGTTTCAAGAAAGAACAAACTGGATCTCATATTGGGAATCCATTTTTTTATCTGCGTATCTGAATGACCATCGTTTTTATTTTATTATGAAGAAACCGAAACTTTGTTATCGAATTTTAACAAAAGTGTTCTCAGTCAAGAGTTATGATGTTCTTAAGAAGTGGGTCTTATATTCGACTACTTTACCCTAGTAGTGAGGAAACGATGGAAGTGTGCGATACGCGTTCATAGCAAATACAGTGTTATCTCGTTATAAGTCCGGGTCTCCTGCTTCGTTATAAGTACATTTTCTATCCCCACTACTTCTTTCGCAGTTGAGAGGGCGCGTGATACAGAAGAAAGGCGAGCCGAACAGCATACCGTTTCGTTAAAGGTTCGGTCTACCCCCGAGTATCGAACTTATAACGAGACAAAGCTGTACCTACGTATACTTTCCCCAAGCCATCATCGCTGAAACATTGAAAGACCTGCAAACGTCGGACATGCCCCCATTCGGACGTCAGCGACGTAGAGCCACACACGCGTCCCCCACCCACGCAAATTCAATTACCGCGCAATTAATAATTTATCAACCACCTGCGGTTACCGCCACTCAACACATTGCGTAACAGAAATAACGTGGTGGGAGACACTTAACGATAACGACCACGTCCCGAAGAGGCGAATGGACCGTTTCGACAGCTACTAAATATATCGTCGCGCAGTTACGAGTTTTCCGCGACGAGCATGAACACGTCGCAAAACTTCGCCCCTAAAACAGCGGGGCCCGCGCGCCGCCGGGGCCATTAAGCCGCGGAGTGTCTTCCGGCATCGGTTTACGATCGCCGCGATCGTATCCGCGGAATAAGAAGCGATACAGAGGCGATCCCGAGCCGGGCGTGCATCGGGCGCGCTCGAATTGTCACGCGTAAAATTTTTAGGGAACCCGTTTGGCGATCGAGATTTATCGCCGGCCACGGCTGGATACTTTCGAGTGTTGCGCTCGTAAAACCCGGCGACTGATTTCGCGAGGGGGACACGACCAGCGGCGGTCGCTTCTTTATTCAATCGTCTCTGCCACTCGATACGAGAGTCGCGATTTGGCCTCGGATCCAAGACATAAAATCTTCCCCGAGGAGGGGTGCGCGGGGCGCCCGGTGACGACGATCCGCTCGCTTCTCTGTTTCATTGGGCGGCAGTCTTCTCGATTGCACTGGATAGCGGAGGAAATTTCGAGTGACGGAATTGGAAAGGTTCGATGAGGTGTAACGAACTGCGGCTGAAATTTTATTATCGCGAACTCAGGGTTTCGTTAATTACACCGATATTTTGATGCATGTCACTTTTATCGGTAACACTCGAATAATCAACGTTCGAAAATTGAAAAGGCTCCCACTATGTGCGTCGGTATTCAATTCCATAAGCAAAGCGAACAAATTATTTATCGTAATTAAATCCACAGCCTTCGAATAATTAAATGGCGAATAAAAATGACCGTCTGCCTCGTTCTCGTTGAAACCCGACGCATTATCCAGACACGGAACTCCAGTCTCGCGAATCACCTCTCATTTTCTCCTTTTTTCCCCTACGATCCACTAATTCGATCAGTTTTCCTCGATTTAATGCATGCCTCCGAGAGCGTGCGATTTTTCTTTAATGATTCAGCGCGCAGCGACTTGCCGGGCGATGTTTTCGTTGCTGTTTATTAATTTAATCGGCCCCGAGGCGCCGCGAACGCGCGCACCGCGAAAGCAACGATCGAGCGCGGCAGGGAGGAAAAAAGGTTTCGCGTTTTCTCTTTTATCGAAGCCGCGATTAATCCGCTTCCGCGTCGACCGCGTCGAATTCGACAGGCCTCGTTATCGGCGTTCGATTTCACGCGGCGCGGAAGGTAATTTCGCTGGAAAAATCACGGGCTCGAACAATGGTCCGTGCCCGTGTTTCCGATGCCAGCCATGGATTCAATCGATCGACTAGAGTTTCGACTCGCTCTTTTTTTCTCTCCGCCTCCCCCGTCGCGGCCAAGAAAAATTGCAGCGTGCTGGAAACTGCGTCAATTTCGAGGCGATAACGAATTCAACTGACGTCATTCATTCTTGAACGACTCCATTCGGTGAAAACTCGACGCCACTTCGGAAAAGAATCTAGTGTACCAAACTGAACAGTTTTTCAGAGAAACACTAATAAATGAGTTACGACGGTGGGTTCCAAGGAGGCCTATTATATTCAAGATCACAATTGAGAAAACATTGTAAATGCTATTATCAAAAAAAAAATTATCGGAAAATGTTCTACGCGCTAATAAGTTACCTAATTTCTGAATACGTTACCAATAGTGCTAAAAGATGGTACCGCTGATACGTCTATCGCTACTTCTGTAGAAAACAATGAAGAGCCAATTACCTAGGGACAAATCGGATTGGCATTTACAGTGCTTGCAAATTTAAATGAATGGCACATCCAGTTTTCTCTACAATTGAGAGGTGGCACATAAAGTATTTCCTACAAATACAATTCCCTTTTTCATGAATTTGGACTATATTAGTGCAAAAGATAGAAAATTTTGTGATGCATGTAAGTTATTGTATACTTAAGTATATTTAACAATCAAAACAAATCAAATTACGTATGTAAATAATTTAAAGTCAGAGAAATTTTTTCTCCCTCTTCAAAAATTTGATTTTTGGCACTTACAGTGTTTCTACAAAGGCTCTTCAAATCGCTTTGCAAACAGTGCCTCAAAATTTTGACTCGGTCCAAGTGAAAATTCTATTTTTCCTCTAACCAAGACACTAAATTTCTCTAAATCTCAAGAAACGCTTAAAAATAAATTTTCCTCATAACTTTGCTTTGAAACTCTGACTCGTTCCAAGTGCAAATTTCTTTTTCCAACTGAGCCACCTCTTTTTGCACGTAATCGGTGTCCAAAATTTCTGTAAACCTCGCTTAGAAACGCTGCACCATTGTGCAAAGAGGCAATCCCGCTAATTTCCATCAATCCACCAGAGGAACGCTGAAAGATCAATTTTCCCGCACGTTCGCGTCCCCGTCCGCGACAAGGTTAAGCGTTCCACGGCGACGCCGTTCGCTGGCCGTGTCTCATTGCCAATTCAACGACATCGTAGACTGCTGACTAGAGGAATCTATACGATAATAACGCGCAAGGCCAGACGACGGGGCTGCCGCCGTTCCGTCTCGAGCCGTAGACAACCGCCGGAGATCGTCCAGTCGTCATCGGGCACGGTTGTTCCCAGCTCGCGTTTTGGCATGCACGTATCACGGCATTATTCTGGTCCGTGACGAGCAGGGCAATTGCCCGTGACCGGGGCCGACGTATAAATTCCTCGTGTCCGTCATTTCGCGGCGAGCCCTCGACTCGTCGCGAGAGCGCGGCCGCTAGAGGAGCACTTACGTGATCCATTTGCCGTCTGAATGACAGGAAACGTGTTCGAGAGCCGCCAAATATCGCGAAGCGCGACTATTCGGATGATTGGCGAGGGGTAGCTGGCGCGGGAGGTCTCGCGAACTTCAAGCCGTCGTGGTTTAAACGGGGAAAAGAGGGAGTGCAACATGGATTGGGAGGAAGCTTGAAGAGATGGGGATGAGAAGAATTTTGTTGATTGATGAGAAGGAAGTATGAAGGAGGTAGTAAGCCGAGTGACGTGTAGTGTTAATGTGTAAGGGTAGTTGAGGAGAAGTTAATAGTAGCCTCTGGTTTTCAAGTTGGTTATTTAAATTATCCTTTGATTATCACCGGGTTTAGATACAAAGAAGGGAAGCCACGTCTCCGCGTGTGTAATTCGCGATACAAGCCACGTGGGAACGTGCCTTAAACCAACGAACGTGACTTACGAGGTCGCTTTTTGTCTGACACATCGCGAGTGACTAATATTATACAAATAATGTGTTTAGTGGAAGTGATACCCCGTCATAATACGTACACAGTACTTCCTAATGCTCATAGTGACTTCCGAAACCGTTCGAAACTATGTTACTATGCAGAAATATGTGACGATCATTCACAGTATTCTCTGCGTTAGGAACAATCGCCAGCAGCACGCACATTTTCATTAATTTGCAGAGCAGAGAAAATAACTGAACTCTGACGAATAAACCACACAACACCACAATCAGACACTTATTTTCAGAAGACAGAGATCAATTACGGCTCTCAGATTTTTCAGAATCAACACTGCACAATATGGTAGATACACAGAGAACACCGGAAAGATCTTTCGAAATGCAAAGTCTGAGAGTGCAGCAGCGAGATAAGCACTGGGTTTTTTTTTTTAAACGAGGAGCTTAGAAGCGGTGACTAAGAAGGAAGCTTCGAGGAGCGTTGCCCACGCGGAACGCGAGCAACGATAGTCGTTCCTATCGAGCGCTTAAGCGACGACTATGCGGACAAATCGACGCGGCGCGTGTTACGCGCGCGGAAATACGAGGATACGGTACAGTCGTAGGTGAAACGTGGGACCGTAAGCAAAATGATCGCGACTGGTAACGCTACCTTTCAATGCACAACGATAAAGTGGAAGACGGAACACGAGATTAACGTGGCGCCGTTCGTCGATCCACACGGCGAATTGGTCGTGGATCGAGCTGGTCGAAACTGACAATGGAAACGTGACTCTGTGGACAATTGGAAAATAGGATCTGTGCGAACTTGGCGCCAAAGGAGACTCGAGACTTTCTTTCAACAACTGTTATTGGAGGTAATGTTGACGAGAGTTCTTAGCAACGAATGGCAGCTCCATTTTCGAGCTGCTAGAATTATCAGGAATGGCAAGTAGGAAGAGTTTTACTGTGGTAAGCTGTTGAACATGAGTTTATAGTCTAACAATAAGTCTTCGACTTTTCTTTTGAAGAACCTAAATGTAAGTAATTACTAATAAAAATACAGAATTTCCTAATTCCTTTAAAAGAACTTTGCTAGTCTTCAAATCTAAAGAATAATCACATTTATTTCCTCAAAATGCTTAAGTTTGTTACTGAGAAAGTTTCCACGTTTTCAGGGGCGTCAGAAGTATCCACACCGTCGTTGTGGCAATAGCTTGCAAAATGACACATCGTACGCAACAACACGCACGTGATAATGCATCCCCGTGGCCGTTAATTAGCGACCTAATTGCGAGCGCGACCGAACAGGCGTTCCCATTTTATCGCATGCCTTTTAAAGAGTCGGCGGCGCAGGCTAATTGGCTGATTTCCACGGGCGACTTCCATCGAATTTCCTAGCAAGGCGATGGATAAAGCGTGCCTGTTGTACGCAATCCCCGTAGATCAGACGTGTGACCGCAAGCAAAGCCGCTGCAGCGTTGCGTTTCAACGCATCCTCGAGTGAACAGGGAAAGTGGTACGAGTGCGGACTGTCGACGAACGTTCTCCTTTTCATTTGAATGCCCCGTCGGCGGACGAGTCCACGCATCGATTTTCCATGCGATACTTTCGAATTTAAATGCACGAATAAAGAAACGCGAGATAAACTACGAATGTAAGGCGGACTTCTTGAAAATAGTCTGATTGTTTTCTAGTATTTGGTTTTACTGATAAGACAGTGTGGATTTCCAAGTAGAGCTACTTGAATAGTGCTTCTGGGTATTTCTGAGTGTAAAATCTCTCGAAAAGGTATTTCATTTTGGTGGAAAGAAGGTGAGACATCAGAAGCAGTGGTGGATGGGTATAAAAATATTGGTTGCCAGGAGACTAAAGGGGCCCACCCACAACTTTAAATTTAGGTGTAAAACTTTGTTAGTTAAGTTCTATTATATTTTCAAGCCACTAGAAGGTTTTAGCGTATTGTCTGATGTTTAAATGTGGGTGAAGTTAGCCCCGATTTTATGAAAAATTAAAAGATTATAGTTTGTACTAGTTGCGAACCGCGTTGCACCGTAGTTTTCTAAAATTCAACACCGTTTTAGAAAAAAATTGAAGAAACCAATTTTACAGATTTTTCGAACGGTGCAATATTACATACACGTGCTACATAAAAAAAAACATTAAAAAACGATATTTTTCATGTGGGTGTTTGGAAGAATTTTTATTTTTCGATTTTTCTTGGACACCAATGTTGTTAAACGTTTTTTTCGAACGGTACAACTAGTACAATGCAGTAAAATCTAGAAAAACAATTTTTTGCGAAAAGGGGTGCTATCTTTAGAATTGGTTTTCTCAATTTCTTTTCGAAAACGGTTTCGAATTTCAGAAAACTCTTAGCGGTACAACGCGGTACGAAACTAGTACAAATGAGTACAACAATGATCTTTTAATTTTTCACGAAATGAGGGCTAACTTCACTCACACAATGTTTAAAGGGCCCAAAGGGCAAGCTGACACCCTGACACCTCCGCCACTGATGAGAAGTTACCCTCGCGTCAACTGAACCGTAAAACACTGCTTAATAATTACTCGATAGGCAGGTGACAAAAGATTGAAAATATGAGAATGTTCATGCGATAAAGTAGCTGCCTGCGGTTTAATCTGTCGACATCGGTAGCAGGAAAGTTACTCATCGATGCATGAAAGAATTATTCACTAATTCCTAGAACTCCGCAATCAGTTCTCGTTAATCTATCTAATTGATACTTTGCTTGGAAGGAATAAATTTCTAATTAAGCAGTACAGAGTACTTCAGTATTACGAGTAGAAACTCAGCTAGCAATCGAAGTCCAGAAAACCGTCGCAGCATCTCTCACTTCTAAAAGAACGCTGAAATCATTAACAGTTCTCCTAAGCGCAAGCTCGATCGCACCTATCGATTATTTCTCCGATGCTATTCCCCAGAATGCAAACAGAATTACGTCAGGGGTTGCGTGCTTGAAAAGGGTTGCCTTTCAAAGGTAGCGCGCATTGACGAGGGGTCTGAATCGTGCCCCGCGCCGAGGATTACACAAATGAGAACGCGACTTAATCCTCTGCGCCCCAAGTTTGCATTAACCTTACTTGCATTAAACTTCACAGCGAATGTCAGCGACCATCATTCTCTGGCCCGAATAAATTACTACTTTCACTATCACTCTGCTACATTAAATTCCCAGCCTTAAACAAACCCATTCCTATATTCCCGCGAATAACATTGAATATCTTGGAACCCAGGGGGTTAATAACCAAGCTTAACTCGATCCAGCTGCAGCCTCGCGTCAACAGATAGATCAGAAGCGATCCGCCAATCCCCAAAAGCGACCCCTGGGGACTACCTCCGCCGCGCGGCAAGCTCATTATTCGAATCCACAAAGACGCTGCCTCCGTCCTCGAAAACATTCACCCCCCCCCCCCCCACCCCCCGTCCTCGCCTGGCGTCCCACCGCCACGTCCTCCGGCTCTCGACGATCGCTGCTGCGATACCGCGAGCATTATCAGCGAACACACGCTGCAAGTTTCGATTGCACGGCGTATCAAACTGCACCGTATCGCCGCTCGAATTATTCCCTGACTCGGCGGAATTAATCGCCGCCCGATAAAAACGCGATAACGCCGCGGGCTGGCCATGAAAGAAAAAATTTCGACGCCGATTGTTCTCGCCCCGGCTGACGAGTCGCCGTTGCGAAAGAGGAAACGCTGAAAAGGAGCCGCGCTGGACGAGGAAGCGAGGCACCCTGGCCGGAGAACGCGCGCAGGCACTCGCAAGGGATTCCTCGCGGTTCCGGGGTTATCGGCTGCAGCCTTGTCTTCCCGACGAAGTGTTATCAGGTCGGTCCCAATTCATTCCCCGGGCTAATAATAAGCGTATCGCGCCCCCAGCCTCGTCGTCGCTCGGGCACCGCGACCTATTGCGCCAGAGAGACAGCCGAACGAAACAGCTCGGCGAATCTCGCGGTTCCGCCGCGAATAGGAGACGATGATGGATGCCTGTCTACGAGGGCACGCTCGGCTGAGCTTGCTTCGACGAAAGTTTCGTGGGAATTCGTGACGCTCGGCATGCTTTCTCTGGCGCGAACGTGAATTGAGGGAAGCTCCGACGCTGGTGGTATTTGGAGAGGTCGGAACAGGGGCCTCGCGAAAGTGTTACGCCGCAATTTTAAGGGGTAAACGCCTTGTGAAGGTAAAAAATATAGATTTTTAAAAGAATGGCGAATATTTAGAAACAATTCTTTTTTTGTTAGAAAATTTCTTATAGAAGTGATAATTACGAAAAAGATTTTCAATATTTTGCAAAAATCGTGGGTACTTCTCTGATATTTAGTGAGTAGATTACGAAACTTTTTGTCGTTTTGTTTTAGGTCCAACGGTGTGGACGTGAAAAATTGTTGTTATATATTTTGTAACCTTATGTTACGTTTTTAATAAATTTCATAAATTTCTTTAAAATCACCTGCAAAGTTGTCCTACCATTTTTGGCCTCTCATCGTGGCATTACCCCCTCACTAAACTTTGTAAATAGACAGACGAAGGAAAAGTTTTTGACCCATATTGGACTATCCAGTTTATAAAATATTAAAAAATCGTGTCAAGTGTTTATATTAGTAACTTCACTCCCGTTTCCAAAAGCCTTCCAACGTTGCTTATTATTAATTCAGAGCCACTTCAGATTTGATGAAGAAGGTTCGCAATTGCACGGCGAAGCACGATTCACCGCGATAAGTCCAACTGAACTCCAAGTAAAGGTGGATCGATCTCGATCCCCTTGTTTCTTCGAATACACCCCAAGCCAAGAAAATTCCTCTCCCTCGAATAAAACGCAACGGTGCCCGCTGGATTGTCGCGCGTTAAAGCTTTAAAGGGGTTCTCCGTTTCCACGGAGGCCGTCGAAAGGGAAAGCTGCGGCCGTAAGGAGCAGTAACGAGCACCGGGGGATGGCTGGGCTGGTAGCACTGTGCTCGTACACTCGTATTGATCGTGCACAATGGCTTCGCGTAACAAAGACGCGTACAATGTCCACGGGATAGGTCGCGAGCGAGATCGAACCCGGCGGAGGGACTCGGAAGGGTCTCGAAACGGGGTTGCATGGAAACTCACGACTTCCACGCGGTGAAAAATGGGCGTGCGAGCTTGGAATTTCGACCTGGCTCTCGCGCCACGGCAACGGGACCGGAGCCGCTGTTTCCCTATTCTCTGCGTTATATTAACAGATTATAAACTGAGTTGCCTCGCTTCGATCCGTCGGGACTTTTCCCTCCGCGTTAAATTTACACCGCGACACCAAGTTTCAGATATGGAAAATATCGATCGGTTTCGCGAATTCGTGAGTAATATAATAAATAATATCGTTCCCTGTATTTGATATTCGTAATCTCAAGGAAAAAGAATGAATGTTTGAGCGGGCTTAAAAGCGTCGAAGGATAAAGAGATTTGGCTCGTTGCTCAACTCCGAGAGAGAGACACGGTGCAACTCCTCCGTCCTCTGGTTTATTAAATTGGAGCATTTGCATCATGGAATCCTAGTTACGATTGCATCGCGACACAGAACGAGCCACTTTACGGCCGGCACGCCGTAAAAATTTGCGCTGCACTCTGCCAAGCTGCGGTTTATGATTGCTGCAATACGAAAACCGAATAGTGGATGCATATTTAGGACAAGGTATGGTGTGTAAAGCCGCGGTCCCACGTGTACGGACAAAGCACGATGCGGATGTTGCACGCTACTTAGCAAAATATCCGTGCTTCGGTATAAATTAGACTTTCCGTTCTCAGTTAACATAATACTTCATTTTAAAAGTAAGCGTAGCACCTCTGCACGTGGGTTTTGAAATCATTCTATATCCAATAGCAGTCCCGTTAAAATAAAGATTCTTCTAGTATATGGATCATCGAAATCGGTTCAGTAATTTTTAAATTTTGCGATTTCAAACATACATACATAGGGGAGACCGGGGTAGGTTTTAACACGGGGTAAATTGTAACATAAGTAAAGTCTTTTGAACGACAAATCTGGTAACCCACAGCATGCGAGAGCTGCTTGACGATATTAGCACCGTCGGTTTTAGTGAAACACACGTGCGTTATGTATTCATTTTGTGGTTATAGCCCAGAATTTTAGTATTTGGAGTACGTAAGTAAATGTTGTCTTAGCACTTTTATTTCAATTAACCGTTATTAGAAACCGTTTGAATTTTTGCTTCATTGTCGGAAACGAAGCAGTACACATTGGTTTATTATAATCTGTATGCATTTTAGTAATTTGATGTTTAGTTTCTTGTTTGCTGAGATTAAACGCAAAAATTCAAGCTCGGGGTAAATTGTAACATGTTACTACTTACTCCGCTCTAAATGGTGATAAAGCAAGCTATTTGCTGACACACCGGAAAAAGATGCTCTAGCTAGACGAACAACAAAACAATCGAGAATCCAAAAAGTAGAAAAAAAAGTATAAAGACAGAAGTAAAGAAAGCGATGAAGAAGATTTTGATAGAATCAGATGAATAAGCAATGATTGTTTAACTCATGTATATCAAATGTTTAATAATGATCTGTGTTTTAATTTATATTTTTTAGAAATGTTTATTTGTGTTCATATTTGTATTTAAATAAGTAAAACACATGGGGCACATTGTGACAAAGGTTCAGATTTGTTTAATCTTTAGAGGGCCACTATAGTGGCCACCTAAGAATTTTGATACTTTGCCGGCCATTTTGGTGGTATATATGCATAAATTCTAAGTAAATAAAATTTACAATTGCAATGAAAAAATCCCAGCCCTCTAAAGGTTAAGATGACGCTAGATGTCCAAGTGTCAAAGATTTTGTCACGTACTTTCACGCAATCAGTTCACCACATATGTAAGTAGTAAGTAACGCAAATTATTTCCTGATTGAGGAAAACACTTTCGAGAAAAAACTGTGAAAACTTTTTTGTTACAATCTGACCCGGTCCCCCCTACATGGCGCCAACATTTTTATGTAATGGTATAAAAGGCAAAGGGTTGCTTTTCAAAAATCAATGCAAAAAGGAGAGGTGTCTTAAAACACTCCGCCAACGGATCTCGATATATCTCATATTTTTGGCTCCCTGACTGGCAACTTGATCCCTAGATACACATCTCGTCTTTGTTTCCTCGAAAGAGACGATTACAAAGACGAGGTTCAAGGGGAAAGAACCTCTATTTCGCGACGCGTTAAAAGCGTCTCTGCCTCGTGGATTTCACGCGTGGGAACGTGGCTTAACGTCACGCCTCGTCGTTCGATCTATTACGATCGCTCGGCTGAAGCTGCAGATGACCACGACGTTGCGCGGTCGAATCGTGCCTGCAGATGTTTGTCGTATTAAACGAGACCGCCGCGAGATTAGAAACGCGTTTGATGACTTCTGGTGAATGAGGAGGGGGGGGGGGGGGGAGGGGGGAGGGGGGGGGGGCTTTTTTTACGTGGACGAAAATATTCCAGATAATCGGGGAGCGCGTAAGTGGCCAGCTATACCGAGGCAAAAATTTACATCAGCTACTCGAGATAGTGCGTATCGGTTATCGCGAGTGAATTGACGTAGGCCGGCTGTAGATACCAGCGCATGCTGTCGGGAACGCGTGTAGATTATGGCTTTTAAAAGTGTCTGGTAGTTCGCTTCGCGCGATGACCGCATTACCGTTTTGTGGGGCGCTTATTGGTAACAGAAGGAAATCAAATGGTGCACGTGCACTTGTCAGAATCACTGCTCACCAGAAGTTACGTGTGTAAAAGTATGTTCAGAAATGTGAGTTTAAGACTCCATTGGCTGGATGCCTCCTTTCACGAACCTGTCGCGTTCGATACATTGATTCTCCTTTTTCCTGAGTTGCGAGGCCCCGCAAGAAGGGTCTGCGCCAAGATAAGATTGCAAGAAACCATTACGAGATGAAATGGTCCTTCGTATTATAAATAACACCTAGAGCACTACTTCATCTACGGAATTGAAATTTTTCAATATCCATCTGGCTAACATATATGTGCCGTTCTTCTAATTAACCCATCCCACGAATTTGATCTTGAAATCTGATTTGACTAAAAGATTAGTAAAAGAAGAGCATCCGAGGGTCAAGCATTAGAGGAGGAACAGTAATCGCCGACTCACGACAATATTTCAGAACACCGTGCACCCGAGGATTCCCAAGCTACGAGGAACGATTCGAGCTGGTGGTCGAGGCAAATCGATCGAGAAGCATATTCGCGTCACGGGGGCAATGCACTGGCGATACGATGCACCAGTTGCACCGGCCTCGCAACTAGGATAAGCCTCGATGCAGAACCTGGCATCGCAGAAAAATTGCAAGTTTCGAGCGACCGGCAGCTCTTTCCACCGATTCCCATCTCAATTCCTCTGTAACATCTGCGTCTGACCGTAACGTTGGCACAGCGTGCCACAATTGAATCGCCCTGCACAATGATTGCCAAGGAATCTGTCCACTGGATCCCCCGAATTTCTGTTTATCTATAATCACGACGGAATCCCAGATCCATATTCTGATTAGATCCGCTGCATTTAATATCGACATAGGCGTGTCGGGTCTGCCATTAATAGCACGGCGCGCGATAATTCTGCAATCCTCGATGCTAATGACTGAGGCGTACGGTAACTCTTGGAAATTATCAAAGCAATTATGATTAAACCTCGGGGCACCTCACGCTTCGATTCGCAATAGAACGCCGCTGTGTGAGACAGAAGTTAATCAACGAGAAACGCCCTAATTTCCCACGACCAGCGCCCTTGTGCTCCGTCAGAAAAGCCCCCACTTCAGGCCTCGCATTCAGCATCGCCTGGGCGAGATGAAATCGGCGTGTTTTAGAATCGCGATACCGTGGTAGGAAAGGTAAGGAGACGCGGGGCGACGCTTTCGCTCGAGATTAAGATCGACAGCCATCAACGAGTTTTACGACACTCGAGATCGGTCACGAGACCTGCGCCGGCTCGCCGCCGACCAGGGTCGACGTTCTTTCTCGGTACGTGATCGCGCCGGGCCGTGCCGAGAAGTCGGCTTGCGCAACCGAAAAGTCGACGATCGTGCCTTGCCCCAGGCCGTTCAAGGCCCCCGCCCCCTCCACGCTGGGTAAAAAGGAACCACCGTTAGACACACGGCAGACGGAACAGTGCTCACGAGGCTACGCGGAGAAATCGAAAGTGACTATCCTCGCTAGAACCGTTTTGCACCGTTAGAGGACGTTCGCTCTACCGGTGAATCCGAAATCCTTGGTCTCCTTCGGCCGCGCGGAATGGGATCGCCTGACCGTTACAGGCTGGCGGAAACGGCAACGAATTCATTGCCCGAGCGCCGATTCGACGTGGCGGAAGGATAACCAAGCAGCGTGGCTCGATGGCGGCCATACTTTATCGGGCAGGTAAAACGGCAATCCAATCTCTAGTCGTACTCTTAACTTTATTGGAGGTTTAGAGGATTGAGAGCCTTGCACGAGTCCCACATCATAAATTCCACCGAGTTGGAATTCCCAGTCCGGTTCTAGTAACGCATCTCTCGGTCTCGAATAGGTAAAGATCTCAGACGTCTGAACACGAACAGGGGCGGATTTGGAGATTGGGCGCCCTTCTTCGCGAAATATCATCGAACATTTTATTTCAAAAGAGTCGAGACAATTTCAAAATTAATTCAATAGGGCAACTCACATATGAGTTATTGCTGATTCGCTACATGAAAAAAAAAAGTAAATTGTTTTTGAAGTTAGTTAAAGCCTCCGTGTTTAAACAACCTTTTCCAATTTTATCCACCTCAAAATTTACCGTTCCCCAAAATTTTCCGCCCCTCAAAACTTGTCGCTCCCCCAAATTTTCCGCCCCCCGAAATTTGTCACCTCCAAAAAGTTCTCAGTCCTCAATATTTTACACGTCTCAACATTGCTCCACCCCCCCCCCCCCCCCCCACACCAATTCGTCGCTTCGCATAATTTGCGGCTCCCCAAACCTTTCCATCCCTCAAAATTTGTCGCTCCTCAAAATTTGTTGTTCGCCAGAAGTTTCCACCCCCCAAAATTTGTCGCCCCCAAAATCTACGGCTGCCCAAAATTTTCCACTCCTCAAAATTTGTCGCCCCCAAAATCTACGGCTCCTCAAAATTGTCCGCCCCTCTAAAATTGACGGCCCCTCAAATCTTATCGCTCCCCCAAATATTCCACCTCTCCAAATTTGCTGCCCCCGGGAAATTTACCGCCCTAGGCTGCACCCTACAAAAATCCATTCCTGTCCACGAAGCTGTCCCACGGGAGACACCCACCCGTCCCACGGTAATCGTCGAGATACTCGAATAACCTTCGCCCAGCCCGGCCGAAAATATCGAAGGCACCGATAAGCCCGGTTCGAAAGCAAACCGCTCCGCGGGCCACTTGCTCGGCAATCTCTCGCGATCTTCTACCAACGGCCGGCGCGATCTCGATTCCTGGCAGCGTGGCCCACGCGTCCGACCACTCGGCGGACGCGGAGCGGACCGAGCCGTTTCGCTGGGGCCAGTCGGAGGGGATCCATTAATCTCGATCGAGCCGCGTGTATCTGCGATCTAGCCACGGTGCGCTAGACGGACGCGCCTGGTCGCCTATGCCAATTATCGTTAGCGTCCAAGGCCGAGGGCGGACGGATCTGTTCCTGGTAGCGAGCGCGAGCGCGTCCGTGGCCAAAGCCTCGCGACGCGCAGCCCGCGACTGGCCGTCTCGATTCGACTTGGCTAGAGAAGAGGGCCAGATAGGACGATTAGGCGACCGGGGGCAGACGGGGAGGAAACTGCGCGCCGCCGGGGACAGGGACGGGAAGAGGAGCGCGTCGGCTGTCTCTCGACTGACGTAAGCGACTCGTTATCGGACGACCTTAAGGCCAAACAGGCGCGACCGCGCCAAGAATCCGCGCGATTCTAGAGTCTAGCCGGGCGACGGAGCTTCCCGTTTGCAACAGGCTGCACGGAATTGTTTAACGGCTGTTGCGAAACGCCGCAGACGGCTCTAACGAACGGAGGCCAGGCGTGATGCAAATGGAAACAGCTGTGGGTGCTTCCGGGTGGGAGTGGAGGAGGTGCATAGGGTTTGGGATTTTACTGCAGTCTTGGGATGCTTCAACCCTTAACCGGTGACGTCCCACTTTGTGACATAAACGGTGACGTCTCCACGGTGAGCAAGATATTTCGGGAACCGATTTGCCTAAACTTTTGCAGACTTCTTTTATATACCAAAGACTAGTAGATGAACAAATTTTTTATTTTAAAAAAAACTCTATTTTGTATTATCGAAGAACGAATAATTCAGACATCGAAAAATCGTGGTTTTGCGTTATATAACCGCCATTTTGACTAAAAACCAACTTTTTGAAATACCCTTCGTTCATCTACTGAATTCAACCATATATTAACAGAATCTTTTTGAATTTTTAATTTTAGATGATCCGGTTTCTGAGAAATCGTGCTCACCACACAGTGCCTTTATCAAAACAGCTTCCGCGAGAATTACTGTTATTCGTTCATTTCTTAATGATTTTTTTTATAACAAAATTACTAAGAGTTGCTACATATATGCACTTTTAAAATAAGCGAATAGTTGTACAAAAATATACAGTAGATATTCCACAAAAAAATCTCGAGAATCGCGTTCTTTTTCGTCAGCTGGCTAAGCACAACCCCTTAATAATTTCACATTGCCAAGCTTAAATTTATTTTTAACATATATTTAAGTTATCAGTAACTTTATTACACATTTGCATGTTTGGTTCAAAACCACTAAAAGTTATTTTCATGACACGACATATGGTAAAACAAGCTCGAACAAAAAGGAGGAAAATATGGGAAAAATAATTCTGCAGGAGTCTTCCAGACTCCACATCACCAGTTAAGGATCAAAGGGGGACTTATTGGGGTACCGTTTGTATTCTGAAGATTCAGGGAGGAATGATTGAAAGGTGGATTAAACTTGTGGGCTAGCGTTATTGCATTGGGCACCGACGTATTTGATACTTTCTCCCTTTTACGTACGACTGGTTCCTCCTTATCGATTTCAGTTGTCTTAGTGGGATCTAATCTCGGTACTAAGTAATATCAACTAATATTAGATAAATCCCGGCGGACCTTCGGCGACGGGCAATAATTTACGGGATCAGCAGAGAGATCTGATTAATGCAGTTTATCAATCACTCTAATATCCGCCTAGATATGCCTACGGAATGGTGTGACTTTCAATGATTCGGATCCGCGGTTAGACTTAACAATTATCTGTCAGAGATTATCAATCGTTTCGATATCCTTGCGGTCCTGACTCGCGCGATAGACGACTTTCTTCGAACGGAGATCGATGATTGCGCGTGGCAATATCTGCCGATATTATTTGATATAGGTTCCCGATTACTCCCATATCTCAAAGAGCTTTACCATAAATTTCAAGGTACACGGATTAACGATTATTTATGAGCTCTACAGAAATTACCTAACAGAGATCACAGATTTACTGGCCGCGGTATCTCGCCACGAGTGTTTTGGACAGTTCTACAATAAACCCAAATTTCCTGTCGCGGGTCTCCTAATCTCGAACGGAAGATCAGCGTTGTCGAATGCCACGAATAAATTACCGTTATTACGCAACGTAATCAAGCTTTTCGACTGCTAAAGTCTCCGAATCTTACATTATCCATCTTGTATATTCGTCGACGCACAAATCGTTTCTTCACATCTAGAAAAGAACGGTTGCTTTAGATAACTGTATGATTTCGCGGTTCAGCCTCGTTCTTCTTTGAAGCTTGTGGGTACGGAAAACCGCGCGTGAGTCGTGATAAAAAGCACGTGAGGCTCGATCCTCGCTGTCCGTGGACTTCGGTATAGCGACGATTACTGTAGTGCCAACCAGACGTAAATTTGTAAACGCGTCGTGGGAAATATAAACGCGGAAATACGACTTATCCAGGTGTGACCGCACCGCGTCACGCAATTTTGCAACTGTCAACGCGCCTTGACAGTTTCGCGATTTATCGGCCGAGATGGCCGACCCTGATTCTCCGCCGCGAGTTACTTTTTTTCTAAGTGGTAAGGAAGATCGAGATACGCGGTTAAAGATTTAACGACTTGTTTGTCAATATTATAATGCTGCGCGTTTGGTTCCCCTGTTGCGCAAAGCTGCAAAGAAAATTACCGGTTTCCTCTACTGCAGGAGTGAAGGTGTACACCTTTTGTTTCGTCGCACAATGAATGCAGTGGATGTCATAAAAAATCAGATCTATGGTTTTTATTAGGGAGGAAACCAGGGTGATGGTTCGAAAAAATCGAATTTTAATGTTTGGGGTTGCAATAATGTGCTCTTATGTATTAATGTAAAATTCGAAGAAATAATGGAGTTATAGATGATTTGGTGCAGATAGTGCAACGCTCGAAATCGGCAGTTCGCGGATGATAGGAGCTCCTTCTAAAACTTTAAACGCGTTTTTCTCGAAATGACGTTTTCCAAACTAGGCGTATGGAGAACTCAGTTAATTTTCATCCGATTTACTTCAAATTTTTCATACCAACTGTAAATAAGATTATCTTTAGTTAAGCGTTAACGAATTTTTGATTGGGTAATTAGTTTTGTCGTAACGTTGAAAAAAATGTCGATTTTCGACACTTTCTTATAAAAACTCCGCTATTTTGTAACCAATTTTTTTTTTTTAAACGTGTATGTACAACTGAAGATATTTCGTCAAATTTTAAGAAAATGTTATAAATTTTCATTTTAGTGCCATCGGTGGAACGCTTGTGGTGAAAATTTGTGGCTACAGTAATCAATATTATTACATAACATTTTGGGAAAAATTTTGTTCAGGAGATGTAAAGCTAAGAAAGATATTTTATAAAAACCGCTAATTTACCAAAAACAAAGCCTCGAAATTAGCCTTTTTTCCCCGGTCAGTACCCTGGTTTCCCTTCTTAAAATGTGGATGTTTCAAATGAGAGTGAAAATGTAATGAAGTCTGTGTAACTGCATTGCAACAAAGACTGTTAAGTGGAGCACTGCATGCGAACGTGCATTCCGTAGTGTTTCTTGTGTATCGACGCTTTGACTCTACCGTTCCGTGGTCAGACAGTTGGAATTTAAATAGCGCGCGCCGGAAGTGGGGCGTCGAAAATTTTAATTGCTTGTACCTCGAGAACGGACACTCGGATCGAAAAATGGTAAAGAGCTTTCTGACTCTGCTTGTTGGGAATAATTCGTGTCTTTCTGTTTGCCGCATAATTTTACAGTAGTATTTCCAAATATAGTAGGTACAACTCTTTTTCCAACCAGGGGAATATTTTAAGAAACGCGCGCTAAAATTGAAAATCTATTCTGAATTTAAACACTTTAATCAAACTTTAATTGTTCAACCCATCATTCTTAATTAAACGATTCGTTTCGACTGAACCACCAATTACCAACTTTGCACGCGCTGCTCATGCATAGTCGATCATCCACGTATTAAGTATGCCAAAACGCAGCTGAACTTCGATAAACAGAGGAATGATATTCTTGACAATATTCGTTGACAATATTCTTTTCCTTGTGCAAATCTAGGTCACCGCGTCCGATCTCGCGACCCCATAAACCGCAGAAAGAAACCATCGGCGATAACATCGTATCTGCGCGCTGCCCCCGATCTGCAATAATGCCGAGGACGGGCCGATAACGCGTCGATTGTTTGAAACGTCGATCGCGCCGAAAGAATCTCTCTCCCTCCACAACCGCTCGGGCGACATTTAGGGAGGGGAAAAAGTTTGTTAAACAGCGTCAGCGTTTACAATTATCGATAGGCCGTCGTCATAATAATGCGCTTGTTTATAGTCTGCGCCGTCGGATACGCGCTCGCGGTTAGCCTGATAATTTGTCATCGCTCGTCCCGGACGCCGCGACGGCGGTAACGTGACGCGCGTTTTTCCCGTGTTTGTCGCTCCGCGCGAGGAAAATCAAGAGGCATCGTCGGGTCAGCAGACGGTCGCGTTATGCAATCGAAAGAATCGGGGGAAAAAACGGAGTGGGGCGAGATGGCGGGGAGGGTTTCCTGGAAAAACGGACAGTTACGCAACGGACGCGACGATTCTGCGACACATTTTGCGAAGGACTTCACTGAAATTCGTCGCATCTTGGCGAGAAAGTCGGACGATCGGTATCGACGTCGGGCTCAATTACGAAACGTAGGAAATTAATGAAGATGATAATCCAAACGCCTCGGAGCGCGTTACACAAATTAAAACTATTGGGAAAAAAAAAATTCGGGTACCTCAGAAAAACTTGATAACCCAAAAGCAGGGGCATAGGATTACATCCAGAGGGGGGCCATAAATAGTGAAATCGAATTTTAAATTTATGTACGTGGTTAGGAATTAATATAGCCGGAGCCGTATAATACGGAATTACGTCACACTTTAATTTCTTTGTATTTTGTAATAAATTAATTTAATTTTGGACGAACGACTTTATTATTTTTTCACTCCTGTCCAACCTTCGCTACGCCCATGCCTAAAAGACCTCTATATAGTAGCATAAGCAAAATTCAAATAGCCCAAGAAAATCACCAAGGTCTCGAAGAAAACAACCTAGAAGAATATTCACGTCTCGAGTATCTCTCAAAATTGAAACATTCCGGTATCTCAAGCAACTTCCGGCTACACAAATGTATCAAACTATCCCGTTTGTAATATCCCACTGATCGCCCAGTATAGGTCCACTCGTGTATGCCCACTTTTTTCCCCAAATCGAAATTTCGAGCGGCTCGGATCGTTCGGTTGCCTGACCAGCCGCCTCGTTTGGATCCTTGGGCCATTTTCGAGTTCGTTAATTGTCGAAGAGGCGGTCCCTAAAGGCTCGCCGCAGCGAAACTTCAGCTGCCACCTGAAAGAGTACGCGGCGAGGCTGAAAGCTCGCGCGGCCGCGTTGTTCCAAAGGACTTCTTGTAATTAACTGTCTAGACTGCCGGCGTTATTATCTGGGCCTCGTTAGCGTTATCTCCGGCAAGCGGGAAACGTCTGCTGGAAATTACGCGAGCGTGTGCACGGCTGCTCTGTGTCGGACTCGCGCTCTTTCGTCGGTGTGCAAGCGGCCGCGAAAATTGCGCGCGCCTTTCGTGTCCTTTCTTCCCCGCGCGGCCTCTGTGATCGATTAATTAACTTCGCGGCATCCGTTCTTCGCGACGATTCTCAAGTGCCAGAACTCGGGGAGGGGAGGGGAGGGGGGGGGGGTGTATGCATGTTAATAAGCTCGCTGGTTGCGCGGTAATTACGACGACAGGGGAATAGAAGGGCGCTCGAAAACGTTCGACAAATGGCCCTTTCTGGTCGTTCTGAATCATTGCTCGTGTCTGTCGAGTGAATTCTAGCGTTTGCCACTTCAAGCTGACTCTTACGCGCTTGAATTCGCCCGAGCTGATGCGCGATACGTGGACTTTATCGAGGGATAGATGCGTCGGGAGTTGTGGACATTGTTTTCTTACAGATTTATGGATTCAGGAATTTTGTACGGGATTTCGTGCAGGTACGCGTTTCCTTTCTTGCAGCGCGTTTCGCGGGCGGGAAAGTCGTTTCTTTGCTCGACTGGGAAGTTCGAATCAGATACTGGAATGCAAGAGGAAAAAGGTGGCCATTCCAACCCCGCGATGGAGTCCCCCACGGAAAGTTTCAGATACTTCCTTTCCGCGCCGCGATTCATCACCATCAGGCGACAATCTTCCACGGGCTCGGGCGATATCTCGGTTATTTCCGCAGAGGGAGGGAAAAGTAACGTGCGATTACACGCGCGCCCGGCAGCACGTATGCAAACCACGGGCGAAGGGGTTGCGTGTCGACGGCGCGTTCGTGCCCGGTGTCGACGTAATTCTGCGATAGCGCAGGGTCGACAACCACATTGTAGAAAACGGCAGCCTTCGAGCCCACGCCCAGGAATTAACAAACAAATGGGACGAACGCGAAGGAGACGGGGAGAGGTCGCGGCTTGGGCCAGCGCTTCTTCAAAAAGGATTCAAATTGAGAGGATGCATCAGCATTTAAGGAAACGGTGAAACAAGGAGGGGTAGCTTAGTCAATTTTATGAAACAGAATGTAAGATTAAATAGTGAAATAATATTGTAATATTGAATAAAAGTAATATTGAATAAGTAAATTATTTGCGAGGTACCGGTGGTGTTGAATTAACCAATAAACAAAATAAACACGTGGTTGGGGCATCAGGAGAAAGACACCATAGAATTTTTCTGAATTTTAAAATCTAACTTTTGTTGAAAACAGTTTTTAGTTATGGATGTATTGGACCTATTTTCAAAATAGTGCCAAGTTGATGAAAATTTGTGAGATTGTTCTTTTTAATCTTCCTGAGGTGCTCCAAAAAATTTAAACGAATTCACTAAACGGTTACTGAGTTATAACGATTTTAATTTTCACTGATTTTACACGTACTCTTATGGAAAGAGACGATCTTGACGGATACCATCTGAAAAAATGTTGAAGAAATAGTGCCAATGTTTTCAATTTTTTTGTACATACAGTATATGGGTAGATGAAAATATCTGTCGAGTTTCAATTGTATTTACCATACCGTTTTAAAAAAATAAATTATAACGAAAAAATTGTGAATTCTGGGCATTTTCACTGGCAAAAGTTTAGCAAATAATGCTTGAGAAAGCATTTGTAAAGTGAAAAATACCTTCCTAGGATTAAAAATAAGACTCCAACTGTCGTTCGAATTCCTCACATCTAGATTGACTATGTGTAATCCGTAGATATTCAAGTATTTCAAATTTCATATACTTTTGTCTGATATTGTACGTTCGATACATCCTTAAATTATCGGAGCTGCCTGAGAAATTGTACATTGCGATGAAGTAATCACCCTGTATAAGGGGCCTTAAAATCTTTTAAGTGCTTTTAAGGGCCCTTAAAGGTCTTAATTCGGTCCTGGATACTAACGAGATTCCCGTTTGGAATCCTTGTACAAGGAATTGAATGTAAAGGTTTATAAGTAGTATTTTAATCATTTTATTTCATTTTATTTTTCTTTGATCTGGTATTTGTTAATTTTATTTTACTTTATTTGTCTGTTACCTATATTATTAACCCTCCGTGGGCACACCTTATAATCAGAAATTGGTCACGAGGCTCACTGCACCCCAGCGTCATTTTTCAGTTACCATTTTTGTATTTTTGAATCTTGTAACTTTTCAGTGATAATTGTAGAGTAATAAAACTCTAATAGTCTTTTTCTATAAATGTAAATTTTGATATGACGAAATTTGTAGTTGAAAACTAGTTGTGGAAAAAGGCAATTTTTCGTTAAAATTCACCAAATTTTTAAATTTTAATATTGAGATCTAAAAATTTACAGAAATATCGGCATAGCCCAAAATTTTTTGCCAGGGAAGCGATACACTCTGTATAACCACGAAGGGTTAAAATGTACCAAAGAGCTGTTATCCCCGTAATAAATAAATAAATTTTCACTCCGACCACCGCAAACTCTCCGAAACTTCAACCAACAAAGAATAAATCCCTAATTAGAACATCAGATACCCTCCATTCATTCTCAAACCCGTGTTTCTCAAAGTCTAATACCTACCAAAAAAATCTCCTCAAACTCTGATAAAACATCGAGCTACAAGGCCTCAACGTCACATCCTTGGAAATCCTACCCACGAGCCTTCGAGCCCCCGGAGAAGAGGCCACAGAAATCAGCGCAGGAAATCGTGTCCACAGCGGTGCGGCGTGAAAATCGGGGCGCGACGCAATCTTTCGAATCGGGCAAGTGGAACGTGAAAAGCGCGCGTCGACACGGTCGATCGACGCGGATGGCCGCGCTCGTGGAGCGGAGAGCAGCCTCCGACGCGTTTCCCACGGGCAGGCGGAGGCTTCTCTCTCTCGTCGGGGGACAAAAAGACGAGGACGGGCGTAGCGGGGGAGAGCGCGGGATACAGAATGAAAAAAGAAAAAATAGACAGAGAGGAAAACGAGCAGGCTGACCTTAATTCCGCGGGGGAAAAAACGCGGAGCGCGCCGGTTAGAGGGGCACGTGGACGCGCTGCGCGTATGCACGGTGGCTAGCGCGTGCGTGCGCTCGCGTACGATTTCAGGAGCGCGCGAGGGGGCCGTGCTATCGATACTAACGAGCAAGATTAGACGATCCGCTAGACCCGCGAGATATAAATCGCCGCGGCGCACTCGCGCGCCCGATTACCAGCGTCATGCACCGCCGTGTCCTGGATTCCGCGGATGACGAGATAATGCGTCGATCGAGAGATACCGGGATATTTTCCACGTGGGAACGGGCCGGAGGCCTCTTTCTCCTGGCCCGCTCTGTGTACTGGGTGCTCGCGAGTGATACTTCTGTCTTGGTGCTTGGATTGCATGGTGCACGCACTGCTTAAGTCGAATGTTTGTCTCGATTGCGCCTGAATATCTGAGAGGGGATGGATCGTTTTGACGACGACCAGTGGCGAATTTAAGGCGAGAAGACACTATAAATCGAACGAACTCGCAGACAGCAAGAATTGCAAGAGAACGCATTTTTTGAGGAACCAGAAAGTCTATTGTACGGCCCAGAAACAGCAGATTAGTCTGCGGCAGCTGTAAGTATAAACAAAGCACAATTTTTCTTAACTTAAACCCGTTTTTCTCAAAACCACGTTTTCGATAGTGGCACCGGGGAGAACTCAAAAACTAGTTGACCGATCAACTTCAAATTCGGCACACTTTTAGTTAAACCGAAAGGTTTAACTAAATTTTTAATTTTAACCACTTTTTTTAAACAAATAGAGCGCAATTTTTTTATGCGAAAATCACACTTTATTGTTTGAAGTGCCATCATTCTTAAAATATGCAATTTTTTTACACCATTTTAGGTCCATATTAATATATTACAATAAAAATTGTATTGGTGAGTTTCAAGTAACTATCAGAGATCTGCCGTTTTTCGCTTCGAAAAAGAACCTATTTAATCCTACTCCTGCTCTATTTCTTTTGTATTTATCATATTTTTACTGTCATAAAAAATTTGTTTACTTTTTATAATGTTAAATAAAGCCCCCTTAAAGTTCCGAAAGGATTAGCGCATTGGTACCTTTACAAAAAATTCCCAAAATCTGATATAAGAATAAGCCGTTTACAACAGCGTATTCCAAAAAAATTATGATTTCATACAAACACTATAATTTCTTTTTCTGTACTACTTAGCCGTTTTTAGTAAACTACCTCTTCGTTTTCCCGAAAAATGGGCCCCTCAGAACGTCTGCCGCCTGAGCCTATGCTTCTTTCCATGATTAAATCGCGTGGTGCGGATAAAAAGCTTCGCGTAATTGGCACAGTAATGGTTTTGGGGAAGATCGAGCTACTGCGGTATAAGTGGAATGCAGGAAATTGGACGCGACTCCGGCGGAGTGTTGCAAAACTGCTTAAGTCGTAAGCAGATTATAATTATTTCGAGCAGTGACGGGGAACGGGAGAAGAAGAATTGCAGGTGATACAGGTGATCTAACCGTAAGCTACGGTTGTTGACAGACCATTCTTGTAATAATTCACGAAGTGGACAGAGACATGACGCGGGGAGTTATTTTTATTGCTCTTCTCGAGAGGCTAATACCGTGGCACATATGCTTGGAACAAGTAATGAACTTGTAAAAAGAATTCAGCTGCAGGTGGTAAATACAATTTTCACTGTACAGTGTGCGGGAAAATGAGATGTTCGTCATAAAACCGAGCTAAACCGCTTATAGCTGTTAAATCCATCATTTAATAGCAAAATCAATATTTTATATCGATTCACTGTCTAAAAGTGAACCACCCATTTTTGGGGGTTGCAGTATTCAACGCACTTAAGCATGAGATGATCTCCGCAGGCAAGGCTGAGAATGTTTTTCCAGGGAAGGATCAATCATGCGGACTCACACATTTGGGGTACCTGGGAACATCGAAGATCGGGAAGAAAAATATCCGAGGCACAATGGCTGGCAGGCTAGCCTGCATTAGAGACAACCCCTGGGTTTGCATTTCAGCAGAATGGCCCTGAATGCCTCCATTTTCCTCCGCCGGAAAAAAAACCTGCACGTAAATCCATACACGAGAAAGAAGGAGGGCAAAAAGTGCGAGGGATAGGGCCTAGTGGTAAGCTGAACTGAAAAGCGCGCAGAGATACCTGGAAAATCGATGAACACAGCGGAGGAAAGTGGGATGGCATTAGAAGAGCGGCTAGCGAAGCAAGCTCGATAGCAAACGTATTCGGAACTTGGGAAACCTAAAGAGCATGAAGAAAAACTGCAGCATAACAATTGCCCGCAAGGTTGCACGTAGGTGGAAGTTCTAAATTTGAATTTCATTAGTATAAAGTGGCTTGATTCTTCTGTCGCGTAGCAAGTGCGTCACTAGCCAATTACGATACTCGCAAGATTTCCATATCGGTAAGAATATTCTAAGCGACCCGCTTGCACAATCATTCACTTGCAGGCGCCGATTTTCTCAAACGTCTCATTCATAATCGCAGACGAGCCATTAACATATTTCACGCGGCACGGGTAGCTAATCAATAATCACCCACTGTAATATTCATTAAAAGCAAAATCGGCCGCAATCAGATCACGTTCTACCATTTCCACCGTACTCCACGATTCCGCCGAAAACCCTCGACATCAGACACCGCCGAGCATCCGTCAAATCTACAATACGCTCCCGCTGCTCGCCGTCCCCGAAATAGAGAGCCAACCCCCCGAAATCGTTCGATCCTATTCAATGACACACGCGCGCATCGTGGCTCGAAGCAAGGCTACCTGAGCCCACCTCGGCGGACGTGAATCGAGGTGCAACGTCCCGAAATAGAGGCAATTACCCATAATTTAATGGGACACGGCATCGAAGCGAGGCCAAACATTTCGGGCACACCCTGTATAAGGAGACGTCGAGGCCGACCTCACGATCGGGCTGATGACATTTAAAAGTGCGACGGGAAGGTATCGACCGACAGAAAAGAGGCGAGGGAGCGAACCGGCGGGCGAACGAGCGAGCTAGAACGAGAAGGAGGGACAGAGAGCGAGAGAGACAGGGAGAGAAAGAGACGTAGAGAGAGAGAGAGAGAGAGAGAGAGAGAGAGAGAGAAGGAGGACGGGAATGACGGTAATGGGAGCGAGGGAGACGGACTGTCGACCCAGACGAGAAAACTGCAGTGAAAGCCCGACTCGCATTCTGGGCCAGACGGAAGAAACACGAGGCAGACGGTGTAACGGCCTCCCTCTGTCTCGCTCCTATCGATTGCACCGTCTCGATTCGCCCTCACGGCTCGCCGCGTCCGCGCCTGCACGCTCGTTTTTCCTATTTTTCTTCTGCCGAGGCCCCCGGCGTAGGTATCTCTCCTCTCGTCGACTTTCGCGCTCCCCGAGCGTCCCGTTCACGGCGAGGGCGGAATTCTTGATTACGCGACCAACGACGCCGCGATTTCTGGCCACGATTGCGAGGTCTGCGGCGGAATTAGGGGGAGAGGCGGGGAGAGGCAGCAGGGGGGGGGTGGGTTTGTTGTCTTTTTCATGGGAGGTGAGGGAGCAAGGAGGCATTGTTTGGGTGGCGAGGAGACTTATTGCTGCACAGAGGATATTATGGGCTTGTCGGAGCAGGATGCGCGGTCTGGGTAGGATATTGAGGGTTGGGGTGTTGCGGAGGATTATTGGGAATGGGAAGATGAAGTGGAATTTGTATGTAGGATGGTGGTGGGGAGTTTTCGGGAGATGCATGTTTGTGGGAGAAATTTATGGTGTTGCTGGGAAGCAGGGGCGGATCACCCCTATCGAATATAGAAATATTATTGCATTGTGTATTATTATATAGAAATAATTAATGTGAATTTAATTATTCAGGCTTTTGTATCAGATAGAGATATTTAACAAACATAAACTACAAGCAAATTTCGAATCTTGTGAAAGAAGGTTCACAAATGTACCAAGAGAAGCTCCTGAATCCGCTTCTGCTGGAAAGATGTTGGAGAAACTTATTGCTAGCGAGCAAGCTTGTGGGGTGAAATGGAAGATGCATTTTGACACTCTTTTCTTATCACACTATCAAATTCAATCCTCATAATTATGAGGCCAAGAAACAAGTTTTCCGTTTTTTTATTGTTTTCGGAATCTATTTCATTTAGACATGGTATGTTAACCATTACACTTGGGAAAACTAAAAGTGACCGACAAATGCATATTAGTTTAAAATAAATTGTTTTTAAATTGTTATATTGTGAGCGTCGCACAGTGGTACACAATGACATTTTTTTTCAATTCTGTCTACAGGTCGTAATTTTTCAGTAAACCTGACAATTTTTTTAAATTCTTCGTAATTTAAATTCTCTATCGATCGCTCCAGCCCGAATTTTAAATATCGTTGCAAATTTTTTTATATTTAGCGAAATATCCAACATTTTAAGAAGATCAGTACTGGGGCAGAAAAATCAACTACAAGAACGCGCATGAACACAGATGAACACTCTTGAACAGGCAAAATTACCTACACATTTATGAGATACCTAAAATATTGTAAAAATACGAATTTCGATCCGCCGTTTTCAATTTGATCTACAATATTAGATTTGTGGGGCAAATTAAAATTTTGGTCTGTATGATAATTACCTCATATTCGAAACCGGCAGCCAAAAAAGCCCCCAGATACTGATCGTTTTAAAATGCTGTATATTTCGCTAAATATAAAAAATTACCACCCCTAGACTGATTCGAAGAAAAAAAGAAACTATGAAATTCAAGTACCGATTAAATAATATTCAAATAAATTTAGTAAAATGAAACACGAAGAGGAATAAACGAAATTTGTTGATATATTTTTAATACGCGTCCTTGGGAAAAGCATCGTCTACCGATTCATGCCACAGCAAATAAGTTCGATACGCTGTTCTCAAAAAGAGAAGCAAAACCCTCCCTCGAGAATCAGTAATTTGTGAAATTACCGAAGAATTAATAAACCGACGATTAATCATCGACGGCTGATAGAGGAAGAACGATCAGCTCGCGTTTCTCTGAAGCATCAAAGCCATGCGAGTTCGAGGAAGCCTCGATTCAAACGACGGTCGAGACAGAAAACTCGTTGCGAAACAATTGGGAATTGTGGGAAGCCTGGCCGATAAACGTTAGAAGAGATAAATATTTCAGACACGTAGGGCACGTCTTTCGAGAAATTATTAATAGATCAATTAAACGAATGTATCTTATCGAATTATTGTTGCCACGGATTGGATGGGTTTGATTACGCGCGGATGGTAGACAACATACATTTAGATAAGCTCGACAGGAGCACAGAGGAGGCGAATAGACGCGAGATAACACGTGGGCCGTGCGATTAAAGCGATTAAAAATCGACGTCTGGCTGAATATCAAGTTTGCCCCATTTTCCAAGGATGCGCGCGCGGTGACTGACGTCCGCCACAAAGTTTGGTTAATTCGCGACAATATTGACGGCGTGTGTTAATAGATCTGCACGTGTTTCGTTCAGATAAACGTCTAAGTCAACACTGTTATCGTGATTGAGTATACAGCTTAAGTATATAGTATAGAGGACAAGTTTTTAAAATATATGAATATGTGATGCGAAAGTAGGTGATTCTTGTTGAAAAATAGAAATGCTTTTTCAGTCGAGCTTTCGTACTTGCGATAATCGATTTTGGAAATATATAAGTGCACCGGATGCATTTTTCAAATTCTAATGCACACAATTGTAGAAGAAGCCTATTCTAATATGATACAATCTCGAAGTTTAAATTTGAAGAACGCTTCGTGTCACGAGCTTCAATTTTAATGGGTCTACAGCGTAAAACGCATACGCGGAGTATAAAGAGGAAATGATAACAGTTTTCCGTAATGAATTTATGCATCTCAAATAAGACTTTAATTAAATTTAACCTTGAATTTCTATCTGGTTCGAACACTTTAAAGAAATCTCGGTACACCGATTTAGGTTGCATAGATTCACTTTTCAAACATGCGATCATAACCATTCACACACCGTATATAAAGTTGCTATAGAAACGAGAGATACCGAAATGTTGAATGAAGAGATAGCGATAAGAGGCTAAGAAATTGTCAACATACCACTAGGGCCATGTCGCGTGGTTTCGAACCCTGAACGTGAAGGATTCGGGCGCCCAGCTCAAGCAGCTTTCTCCTCAACTGTTTCACGGAGACGCCGAGCGTCTGCATGCAGCGACGCCTCAGCTTCATTTGAACCGCGCCGCCAGGTTGTCGACGTGCCGCAAACCACTGACCGTCAGCTGTCAAGCTGGCATAAACACTCCCGACTCGCGACCCCGCCGGCTACTGCTTCTTCAAAACCTCCTCTAGCCCGGAATTCCTCCCGCCACTGATTATCACTTTTCCTTCCTCGAGTAATCGAACTGCCTGCACTCTGTATTCCCGGATCCAGCGCGAAGTACGGGGCTGTCAAAGTGTCATGGCAGAGGCGCGGGATCGCTCACCCACGTTCACCATTGATCCAGCCGGTTAAAAGGAAACGGCCTCGTTTCTGCTTAATTCGATCCACTGCTCCCGATCCCACTCGAACGCCAGGCTTCACGGCTGTCGAACGAGACGTTCAACGAGAGATTCAATGGCTGCACAGATTCTATCTCCTCCCTTCAGCTCCTGCCGTCCCGCTGATATTTGCAGAGCACTCGTACGGTACACTACGGTCGCACGAAGGAAGAGTCGAGGAGTGTTCACTTGGGAGGCTTCCAGCAGGAGAGCACGCGTCCCGCGGCTACCTTCGGCGGCGAGACGTTTCGTTGCTGGCAGACGGGACGCTCTCAACAACGCGCCGGGCACGCGCGTCGTCTTTTGACAGGCACGACCTTGACTTTCGACTGGCACAGTCGTTTCCACTCCGACTCGGTTCCTCCACGCTCCTTCGATCCTCTCTCTCTCGGGAATACCATTCGCTGGAACGCCCGATCGTTCGTCTAGGAAGCTCCTTCTTCCGACTCGACCCCAGTCGGCCTGCTGCTGTCGCGAATCCCTTGGCGAGACACGCGAAGAGACTTGCCGTTCGGCCGACTTCTCGCCTTGCTGGCTGGAGTAGAAATGTCAGTGGCGTCGTTGCGAAAGTGCCAGGCTGATTTCGATGACACGACTTCGCGTAGAAACGGAACGCAGTTACGCGTGCCCACCGGCACCGTCCAACGAAAGGAAAATCGCGCACCGTGGTCGGGAACTAGTTCTTTTTTCCCCGTCGCTGAACGACGGGGTCGATACCTCCTCGTGAGTTCTCTGTTCGCACCGCACCGAACGCGACGAACTAGAAAGCGGAACCTGCTCCGCGATAGCGAACCGCGGACAAACGTATTCGAGACACCCAACACGTTCCAAGTCCAGCGGCAGACTGAATTCGTCCGGTGGCTGTCAGGCCGCAGCACCGTCGCTTCCCCCCTCTCACTCGATCGCTCGCCCTCTCTCTCTCTCTCTCTCTCTATCGTCGGCGGCCAGACGCTTTCCATCGGTCCCCCCACCATCCGCCGTCGGCGCAGCAGCGGTCGCATTTACCCTGCCCCCCTCCCCTGCCTGCCCCTCACGACACCCTTTCGCCGCCCGACAAGCAGGGACTCCCGATCTATCGCTCTCTATCTCTGTCCGATGCACTGGCAGACGCTAGTGCACACGCACACGCCGGCTGCCGACGGGAGGGGGCTGTCTGTGTGCATGTGGCGTGCAGCGGGTGTCCTGCGTGGCACAGCGGTATCGACGCGCACACACGCTAGCCGGGCACACGTACGCAGAGGAGGAACCAGCAGCCGGTTAAGCCGGTATATGTCGTAGCGCGACGCAAAAATCATCCGCGTGGCGGTGTGTCGTGTGGCGATGATATCCCCGCGACAGGACGGCGCGCTGTTATTATTCTGGGTGGGAGGGGGACAGCGGCCGACAAGGACTCGACACGGTGACACCGCGAAGTTTCGTACCGGGGGCCAGGAAGCCGCCGATTAATCGCGGGCGCGAACGCACGGACTTAATTAGAACACGTCGACAGCGGCGAATCCTCGGGAGAAGGATGGTACAGTAAATATCCTGGATACCGTCACTCCCTGGCATTCTAAACGGTATGTTGGATTCTATGACGTTCAGATGAGGTAAGCGGACAAAATAGAACTAAATAATAATAAATTTGTTCGAGGACTACCTATATGCCTTCAAATTACCAGGACTGTTTTATAAATTGTGAGCCATGAAATGCAGCGTGTGTTGCACACGACAATCTCGTGATCTGCATCCTCCCCCTTAAGTTGTGTATGGGCGAGGGAATGTGTGACTGAAAACCGTCCCGACCCGTATACGGGTCAGGGGGCTGTGAACACGTTAAGTATCAGATTGTAGACAGAGGGAGAGATCGAGGGGGGACGCAAGAGGTCGAAAATCGGGGAACGTTTATTCTTCCATCGCGAGTTACTCCCCTTTTCCTCCTATTAGTTTCCCCAACGGGAGTTACCCCGAGGGTCATAAAATTTTCACCGACGATGAAACGCACGCGGTCACGGTAACGCGAGCGAGCGCGCGCGTGGAAAGTAATTACCTTTCGCCCAGCAGCGTGGAAGGTAAAACCCCCGGAATTTCTAGTGTCGAAATCTCCGAAAGAGTAGGAAGGAGCCCGGCACAATATCTCTCCCGCGCGCGCGCGCGCGCGCGAGTGTTACGCGCGTTCGCTCGCGCGAATTATTCCCGTCCACGGTGCTCTCTCCAGCCGGTTCCATTAATTCGAGTGCGCCACTCTACCCTGTAGAGGGTGAAATTACCCTTGAAATTATAACAGGTTGATACTTCAACCGCACCGGCGGCATCGACCGTCAGGTCGCTCGCGGATCGATACCGCTCGTTCGACGCTCGATATGGTCTCGTCCGATGGCAGCGCGCGAGCCCCGACATCGTTTAGAGAATAGTTTTCAATTAAGCACGCGAGGGATGGCAGCAACAAAAGAAGCTGCTGCTGGCTGCTCGTCGAATCGTTCAACCGGGCTCCGTCTCGCAATCGGATAATCGCTGGCTGCCAATTAAGCCCGGGCCTGATCGCGCGACGCTCGGTTTTCAGGCGTTTCGCGTGATGCACCGATTCCTACCAGCTGCAGGCAAATGCTTTCAATTACGCCCGAAACATTCCACGTCGTTTGAAGTCGGCGTCAATCGTCCACCTATTATACCGCCGATTCCAGCGATTTTCTAAATATTCCCCGACGCTATCACTCCTAAGGATCTTTGAGGATGGCAAGGCAGACGTTAACGGATAAAGGGACATTTATAACATCCTCGTATTAATCCCTGATTTAATTCAAAGTATCCTAAGCGATCCCACTGAAATGCATCAGAAATTGAACCTCTGACCTCCCCCTCCACCTCTCGTTCGTTCCTGCGTCCTCACTATATTTCTTTCAGCTAGGGTATCGGCGCAGTTCGAGTCGACCTCGTTCGTCGCAAAGGACGCGTCTCTCTTCCTGGAGGAGAGCCCGGTCGAGGCTGTTCCCGATCACGTTCAAGCACGAAGGCGTGCGGAGCGGTGCAGAGACGACGACGGCCCCACGCGCGCCCAACTTCCCTCCACGGGGCACTACCAGACGCTCCTGGCCCCCACTACACCGCCGTCTCACACCAAGAAGCCTCACAGACGAATTCTCACACCCGCGCTGCCGAGACCGCGAGGAAGCGTACCGAACGGCGAAGAGAGCGAGGCGACCCGGAGGAGGTGGAGATACGGATAGACAGATAGACGGAGAGAGATAAGGAGAAGAGGAAAGGTTGGCCGAGGTCAGACAGAGATAGAGAGAGAGAGACAGCGGCCGCGAGGAGTCCCTCCGCGGGCGCAGGCTCGCTCGCTCGCTCGCGACGTCAGTATAGGCGCGCCTTAAGGAACTTCGACGGCTGACCTTACCTCGGCCAAGGTCGTGCCACGACGAACCGTCGTCTGCCTCTGATGTCGTTTTGACTGACTGCGATCCATGTTTTGACGAGCGGCGGACCGTGCAGGCGCTCGGCGGACACACGAGCTGGCCCGGACGAGAGCGAGCACGAATCGTAACGCGTGCGGGTAATTATGTCGCGGGAGCATGTATCGAGGGGGGCTGTTAATCGCGCGTCGATAGCTGGGGGGTCCATCAAGAGGTCAGCCTTTAATACTTTGCAACGAGAACAAAGGCTACTGTTGCGGCATCCTCTGACGCTTTTGGCTTCAGATGCACCCCCCAAAGTACTGATAAACGATTAACACGTATATGTGTAAGGTATCAACAGTTTCGCCCCAGATTAATCGCGAAAAGTTTTGCTGAGATCCACGTCAACAATGCCCCGGCTGCTTGATAGAAACCCAAATGCAGTCGACTCTTCACGTGCACACTCCTTTGCCCCCCATTTCCTTGCAGTGAGCATGTTTCTTACATTTCTTGCAACCGGTGCGCGGCGACAGTGTCCAGATCGATGGCAGCTTTGTTCTCACCTCCGATGCGGGACGGAAACTTTTCCATTAGACGGCCGCCTCCCGCGGACCTTAACGACCCTGCCTCTTGTATTAAATTCCGGTTCCGCGGTAAAAGTATTTCGATACCCGGGGACTGAAGCTCCTCCCTGGGGAACACCTTGGCGAGGAGAGAGAGAGAGAGAGAGAGAGAGAGAGAGAGAGAGAGAGAGAGAGGCACCCGTACAAGCCCCAAGACGTAATACAATTACGTAATTAACTTTTCGAGCTTCCACGAAGCGGCCACGAGTTTCCAGGTAGCCGTTCTCCCCGCGTCAGACGCGAAACTCGCGATCCCTTTTCCTATCCCCGGGCAAACTTTTCCCCGACCATTTCGCGCTGGTAGCCGCGCCACGTTACGCGCGGGTAGACGAGCGCGCGCGCGGGCGACCTCCCAGGACCAGCCAGTTCAAACATTTTCGTGGAGCACCGCTGCGGAACTTTCCCTTTCATTCAGGGCCAGGTCTATTTCCCTAGCGGGGGACGATCAAAACAACCCTCTATCGGCGCCTTTCATTCCCCGCATCGGTGATAGGCGAAGAACTGTCCGACTGTGGAAAATGGTAACAGGACAGAGGGCACCTGATCGGTGACTTTTGCCTGCAACGCTCGGGACAACCGCGGCCCGTCTTACCCGGGGGAGCGGGGCACCGCGAAATGGCCAGCGGGGAACAAAAAGACGTTGAAACGCGCGAACGCGCGGCGGATAGTGGTGGCTCGCCACCAAAGTGTCTCGTCTGAAAAGGCCCTTATCGCTCGTTGGGCGAGCGTGTCTGGCCTGTGCGTGCGGACGCGGCTTAATGCACACCGAGAAACAAAGAAGGACACGGGGGGACAGAGAGAGAGGAAGGGAGACGGAGAGTCGCACGAGGCAGCGGTGGTGCGCGCGAGCGGCTCGTCTGTGTGCGACGGGGACGGGAGCGTGTGTGTGCGCGCCGTCTAGACAGGAGGTTGTTGGGGCCGAACGAGGGTCGGCGGAGAGAGGCGAAAGACGACGCTAGGTTGGAGGGATTCGTATACCCGGGGAGAGAAAGGTGGGGCGCAAGCGGGGTTGGGAAAGGCGACGGGGAAGGCAGCAGAACGAGATAGTGGGGGGAGGAGGAGGAGGAGGGGGGGGGGGGGGGGGTATGATAACCGGCTATCATATCTCAGGGCCGGTGCTACGAGTCCTCCGTGTCTTCCCCTTTCTTCGCCCCGTCGATCCTTCTCCTCCTTCGCCTCCGTCTGCCCTCTGTATCCTCTCGTTTCGCCCTCCTGTTCAACGCCGAGACGTTGCACCGACCGGTGCAGGGCAACCTCCACCTCCACCGACAGCTCCTGCTTGTGCCTCTTCTTCTTCTTCTTCTTCTTCTTCTGCTTCTTCTTCTTCTCTCCTGTTTCTTTTCTTCCTCCCTTTCTTCTCGTCCTTCCCTCTCGCTAATTTTCCTTCTCCTTCCATCCCCTTACAAATCGACTGCGCCGCGACGCGGCCCAGACGGAACGCGATAACTCTGTCCCTGTGCTCCCTTTTTTTTTACCCTTGCCCTTTTCTTCTCTTTCGATTACGGCTCCGCCACCCCGCCCGCCCCGCCCCGCCCTCCTGCGCCTCTCCCCCTTTTATTTGCCCTTCGCGAGAGACATCGCGCTGCCTTATCGCCCAGGGATGGGGGTTGCGCGCCGGCTGCGTCTGGTGCTTCCAATCAGACCCCTGGAACCGGTACGCGTTGTTCCGAGGGATCGCGAGGACGAGGACGCGGACGACTCCAAGACGGTGGGCTCGCAGTCGGCTACGCGCTCGATAACGCGCAGCGGCGGCTGTTTTCGTTGCGTAAGGCCGCCTAACGCAACGCTGCCTGCCCCGATTGCCTCTTTTTCCGCTGCTAGTCTTCCTTCGGCGAGGCGAGGCCGCCGTGTCATCCGACGATTGCCTTCGACGCTTCGACTGGCGCAATGTACTTAACAAGAGCTTCCAACGAGCTATAGCTTCTTCTGTATCTTCTAATGCACGCGGAGTGCATCTTGACTTGTGATAGCGACGATGCGGACGCTGATAATGCGGACTGAGGTCTTCGCGGAATAATACGTGCGAACTGACGCTTTACAATTTTGTAACAGCTAAGGCTGACCTTTGTCCATTCATCGTTGTTCATAATACACTAACGCTGTTAGTATTATTACTACGTGGAAACTGTAGATGTGACGTGGGTGTCATATAAAGAAACTTAATACAAAGTATAATACTAAGGATATTGGATAGATCTGCGTGGGTGGATCTCGAAATTTGATACGCCGGTATCAATGGCCCCGCAATTCGCCGCTAAATGCTCCAGGAAACAGAATTAATGGAACCCTTCATAATGCACGATAAATCTCACAAGTTCACGCGCGATTACTCTCGGATGTCTACTTGAATCGGCTCCACATTTCGATCGATTAAATTTCATCCACAGATGAGAGGGGCACAACGGTGATTTCAATGCTTCGGCGAGGCTTCGCGCAATTTGTAAATGACATCGATCGTCGTGCAGTAAGGCAACCCTTGTCTTATTGATTCTATTCCGCGCCATTCAAAATAGAATATTAGCGAGGGGTAGCAAATAAGCGAAATTTGAAAAATTCGCGAAACCTAATCAATAATATCATGCCCTTTCTATTTAAGATCCTTAATAGTGAAATTAATTGTTCTACCCTATTGGAACTTGTTGGTTTATATGCTCCAATCAACCCCAGATACTAGAAACCGGGGCTAGTTGATACATTATTCTGTTTTCAATTGTTTTTCATTTTTATTTTAATTAATTACTTAATAACAAATATGCCAAAATATACTTTGGTATATACTCTTTAATATATAGTAAGCGAAAACTTGAGAAAATACATACAAAATCAATGAAAAAATGTTATTTGGACGATCAATTTGGATGTATTAATTGGAAAACAATTAAAAAATGATTGTTAACGTCAAGGTACACAGATGTACGCTGGATCGTAGTACAGAATTGAACAAAACACTTCACATATCTCGCTCAAATGGAGCTACATATATACGGTGTCGTGATAATTCGTTTGTATCAACCTGCCCCTGTATCAACTAGCCCTGGTCTCTCCTATATTGTCACAAAATAGTTCCTGCAAATAATTAATTAGCTCCTAATCTGATTGACAAAATCTACTCGACCATTTTTTTTTTATAAAGTCGGCCGTACGTAGTTTATATTAATCTAAGTCTGAAAGAACTTTCCTGCAGCTATAACCCGTGAAAAAAAAAATAAAGAAATGAGACAACCATACAGGGTACGTTAGAAAAAGGCCACCTTTTGTATCCCGCAACTTTAAATCGAAATATGAGCCACTATACCCAATTAATCGTATAATTACAAGTACTAATGACGTTGACTTTTTTCAGGTAGCACTTCTGCGTTCAAGAATAAGCTACACAGGCTATTACGTCAGGAAAACTCTATCGCGTCATAGTTATTAACGATGCTTTGTATTGGGCTCTATTCGTTTATTTTCTGTAATAATAATAAGAATATTACAAGCAAGAACCTCTTCCTCTTTCCCGGACAGAGTTATAACCCACTCGAAATAACAAAAGAGCTTCTTAAACAAAAGCTAGACCCTTATCAGTCCCTAAAATCCAGTGCAATTATGCCAATCGTCCGGAGATCCGCTATTCGTCGATTATTTCACCGTCCCCGCCACAAAGGTTCCTCGACGAAAACCCCGAGGCCTCCTAACGAGGTATCATAATTCAGTTTGATCGATGTCACGAGTGCACACGGAGGACAAAGTGAAACGTGAACTGCGAGACGGGCCTCCTCTAGGAGCAACGTCTGTTCACCGGTCACGCCATCCTGGTGATCGTCCTCGTCGGCTTGCAGACCAGCCACGCAGGGATATCGACGCTCGTCTCCCCTCTCCATTTTTATTTCCAGCTTCGATCGGGTGTCGTCTGCCAGCTCCAGCACACCCCGGGGACCAATATCGGCCCTCGTGTCCATTTCGCGCGGCAGATTATTTCGAATGTCGTTAGGCGAGGCCGGCCATTGGAACCGGACACGCTTACCGAACCGCGTAGGTCAGGCATTCCGAACCGTCCCGCCGATTTCTCTCCTCCTCCACCGATCGTCCACCGTGGCCGGCAGACTATCGATTTCATCAAAAGTTCGCGTGACAACCGCGTCTTTCCTCCTCCTTTTTTTTTTTATTCTCATTTGGAAGCTGACTCGTCTCGTTCCCGTCGATTTTTGGGCTCCTCTTTTTCTCGCCCCGGCCCCGCAAGAGTGCACCGCTGGAATCCTACGCGAATTCTCGTAAAATCTTTTATGCGCCCGTGGGCCTCTGCGTAACGACGACGCCGGGCAAAGGTGGCGAGAATATTCGACGGAGGAGACGTTTATGCGCCGATATCTGCGCTATAAATTTTAATCCCTCCCCCCCCCCCGCCCCTTCCCGGCGAAAAAATAAAATAAACGACGGGCGTCCGCGCTCCGGCGCGCTGATGCGTTTCCTCGTTTCCCCGCCCTGGACTCGATAAAAACCGGTATCGTGGCGGAGGATTTTCGAGATTAGAGGAACCGGCCGATAATTCGCGGGCATTGTAACGACAGCCGAAGGCCGCGGATAATATCGATCTGCCTCCGATAAGGCGCCAGCCGAATTCCCTGGGGACGAGCGAGACGTTGATAAGCTGCTCGGCGCGCGTGCAACGGGAACTGGAATCGAGCGATCCCGAGAACGCTGAATTTTTTACTTCCAACTAAGCGAATTACCATTGCGAGACTATAGTTAACTTTCCACAACATTGCAGAAGTGATGTTGAAGTTTGATGACACAGGGGTAACTGGCAAAGATAGGCCTCGAAGTGGAAAATTCCACGGATTATGAATAATACACTCACTTTCCCCCCGACTCACCCGAAGGGGGTGAAACTTTTTCAAATCGATCTCGTTCCTTGCCCCTCCCAACTGCGGAGCAACGAACATTAAGCGAAAAAAAGAGGAGTCCCGCGAATGCTTCCATCCAACCACGACGCCATTCCGCTCGCCGCGATCGTCCACTCGATCGCCGAAAATCACCGAGCCCGACGGAGTGCGGTCTCCCTGAATGGCACCCCGTCCAATCGTGCCGCACAATGCGCGATTGGCGTTCATCAGTCGGCCGGGAATAAATTATGGGATTTATTCGCGAGCGTCGATATTTATCGGCGCGGTCGCGGGCGGAAAAAAAAAATGCGGGAGAAATAGAATGAGAAAGAAGCGCCGGTTAATTTATGCCCCGGCGCGGCCGGTGCCCGCACGTGCTCGTATCCGCGACGGGAATTAAAATAAAGCGATGGGTGCGCGGGGAGGAGGTGAACAGACGACCGGTGAGGGGGGCCAGGGGTGACGTTAAATCGAGTTAATTCCGCGGGGTTACGATAAATTTTTCAGGCCGCGATTATTCAGCGACGAAACTCGGCCACGGATGGAAAATGGAAAATGACCGCGGGGTCTGGGAAAATTCTAAGGGTCGTCGACACCGAGGCACGACCGCCCGCCGATCGATAGCCGTCGAGGGGGGATGGGGGGGGGGGGGAGGGCCGATTGTCTTGTTCGACCTGGCGAAAGTGAAAGTCGCGAACGCTGCCGGTCGATAAACGAACCGAGGAAAAAGAGGAAGGGCCGCGGGGACGGTGGATGATAAGAGGGGCGAAGGGAAGGGCCTTTTGTCGGTCTATTAATAAAACAATCTCGGCGAAAATATCTGCGGAACGAAAAATACTGGCGGGGAATCGAGCGCGTCGCAGGAGCGGGGCTCTCGCCGCGTTTATCGATACCGCGCGATTTCGATCGGGGATCGATGACTCAGTGCGCGTCGATCCTTCGCGTGCGTGGACCTCTTATCGCGATACGCGTGGTGAAGTACAAACGAGTGTGGAGACGGATGTGACCGCGATTATTTTCGGCCGTTTGCGTGGGCCCGCCCACGTATCCGCGAATATTTCGACTCTTTTGGGTCGTCAGGCTTCGGCGAGAAGTGAAACGGTACCGGCTGACTCGAGTCGTTGGAGGAGTGGCTTTTTTGGCTAGAAATGACAATTGTGTAAGGGGGGAATAATTGAATTAGGAGTGTAGACAGCAGTGGGTTTGATAGAGGTTTGCTATTGCGACTGTTTTTGCTGTGTATGGGCTTGATACTTTAAGACTGAGAAGCATTAAGGGGTCATTCTACTGTGACGACTGAAAAGAAACTTATTTTTTCGGAATTAAAAAAAGGAACAAGTATTGCACGTGTCATTTTGCACGATTGTAGCTTTATTCTATCACCTTTTAAGACTATAAAAAATAATTTGTAAGTAAAAATATGCATTTATAGCGGAATAGGTTGTAAGTTCGTGAAAACTAAGAAAAACTTCGGTTCGGTTATTTTAGGCAAAAATTGAAGGCTCCATATTTCCCGCCATTTCACAATTCCAGTGGCGAGGCGCATCAATAAGAAATCAATTTCGGCGCAATGAACTTGACATTTTTAAATTAAATTTTTTATTTGAAGTGTACAAATATATATTAAAATACCTCTAAAGTTTGGGAAAGATCGACGTTACTTTTCTGTGTTAAAAAAATTCGCGAATATAACCTTTTTTCAGCGTCTTAAACCAGGTTCCTCCTTTAAGGTTCTTGCAGTTTAGATAGCTTGTAAACAAAAAGCCAAATTGGTAATGAAGACAACTAATTCTTAGTAACGTTATCCTGTGATTATGATATCATTATTGGTCACGTCTGAGAAGTTTAAGTGTCTGGGAGCGTGATATCAAGTTTTACCACTTTGTGCAATTATTCAATTTCTTCTTGTCAGTCCTTGAGAGAGGTCCTCCAGGAATGAAAGAAACTGAATTACGCATTATCATACCTCGGTGTCCCCTCGTGTGCCATTTTATACACTCACAACTTTATAACTCTTTATTTACAATTGCATTAGTATAAAGATGACTACTTAGCTGGTAATTCAACTTCTGGTATTATGTGGTACCAGAGCAAAGGATATAATTGCTTGTTTTAAATGGTACAAAGAGTTTGCCCAGAGAAATGAGATTGATATTACAGAGCAGAATTTATTAACACCATGCATCTCGACAGATGTATGCACAGAATGCACAGAGAAACTTGATTGCAACTGGAAAAGGCAGACGCATATAAAAATCTACATAATTCACCGGCCACTGTTCGTTCACCCAAACATCACGGAATATTTCGAGTAACCTCGCAGACCCGCAGGCGCCGGATTTCTTCATCTCCTGATAGACCTATCTCGAACAGACCAACAATCCTCGATGAAAACAGTCGGCGGAGAGCGCAGACATCGCCAGTTTCTCGAATAACGAAAAGTGAGCTCATGCTCGCAGTCGAATTTCAATATCCTCGCTCAACACAACGTGTTCCCGATAGCTGCACACTTTCTTGAGCCTGAAGGTAGGTTTTCCTATACGCGTCTGGACGAAGCGTCAAGAAATTCAAAGTCGATGTTCTCGGAAATGAAGCGCGATATCAAAAAAAGTTACTCTTCCTCTTCGACTTATAACAAGTAAATAAGTCGAGAAAAAGAAATAAAATTTTTTCATATTGCGCTTTATTTTCGAGAAAATCGACTTTGGAATTCTTGACGTTGCGTCCAGTCGGGTGTAGGAAAACTGACCTTAAGTACAGGGTCAGCATTTTATCTTGCAACCCGCGCTCGCGCGAACAGGTGAGATGGCAACAGCGCCTCACGCACACATTCCACTACACCATGCACCGGCCCGGCGTTCGGAGAGCTGCTAGTGACCGCTGGGTAGCAGTGATGCCCGAGCTTCGAGAATTTTAGGATGGTCTCTTTCAAATTAACGTCGCAAAAAGCTATTGGGAATTTCCAGGCCCAGATAATCGAGCCGCGCGCTCCGCTTTTATGATCGGTTTACCACTCGTACCCCAGATTACTGTAATGAGGTTTGAAAACAATGTCGACTGGTCTCGTACCCGTATCAATTTAAAAAAAATTTGCTACGATAGGGTTGACCGCGGCGCTATACCCCTGTACGGAGAGATTTTTCGCCACCTGCGTGTAAAAGCCACAATAATAGCGCATCGTTCGAAAAAAAAAACGACATTAACGGAAGCCGGTATAGGCGTGGCGTTGAGTAGCTTAAAGGTTAAAACATTCAGACCCAAAAAATCTAGAAAAAAAATTCATACACCGTTACAATCAAAGACAAGTCCCATTAGTTACCCCTTACGTCCGATCTATGCATGCACTGCATTAAGAATAGAATCATAAAAAAGAAAACCAGAACAATAAATAGATTCTGAGGTCTGCAGAACTAACACATAATTGAATAAAAATAAAAATTCTCAATTTATGAAAGTAATGATACAGAAACAACTAGCCTATTGTTTAGCAACACCATGAATTTTAAAAAGAGCATTAAATACAGTATCGAATAAACAGTTTGCAAAAGCTTTTCACAGAAATTATAGTTAAAAAATTGATAAAAGAAAGATTAAGTAAACGTAAAATATGATAAATTATCTCTTATGATATCTTTTATAGTTCAAAAGTTATACGAAAAAGGCCCGAAATTCTTCAACCCGGGCCGAGAAATTCCGAATACCTCTTTGCAACGTTAATTTGAAAGAGACCATCACTGCTGTACAGCAGACGCTGGCAGCTTTCCGAACGCCGGGCCGGTGCATGGTTGAAATGGAATACGTCCGTGAGGCGCTGTTGCCATTTTACCTGTTCGCGCGAGCGCGGGTTGCAAGATAAAATGCTGACCCTGTATTCTCAAGCTCCTCTCTATCATACACCTCTTTCACAATGGAACAAAACTCCTCTGAGAATGTTTTTAAAACGAATTAAAATGAACGACTTAGGATTACAAAGGAAACTATCATTTTGGAAAACTGCTGCGTGCAAGCTTTCCAGGACACTCGTACAATACTTTCGAGGGATGCAACTCCCTCGGCGCGAAAACACGTCGACGCCACTCAAAGTTTTCGTCGCGATATCTCTGGGAGGCATAATACATACATACTTATTCTCTCATAGACGTACACGGATTCATCGAATGCTCATTGAAGACCCCTGCCTCCAATCATCTCCGTGACCCAAAAGGGTGCTCGATCCATTCAACGACGACACCGATAACGATTCGTTGACCGAGGATCGCGCCTATCGTGTGACCGCGGTTCCTAATCAGTGGTGACGCGAATCCTCCGACGGCGAGTCATTGCGCGATAACACGGCGATACGCGGAGGCCACGAATAATTATTGTAATTCCGGGAATCGCGACGTTCCACTTTTTTCACACACCCCGCCCCCCCCCCCCCCCGCCCCTCTGTGTCATGAGACTGCTAAGTAGTAACCAGCTTCGCGGAAGGTTCGCCGAATCGACGATCGACGCGACACAATTTCGATTTCCGTGCCAGGCCGCGTCGCGCGCTCCGCCCGCGTCGAAATTGACCGGGGACCGCGATCCTCGTGATACACGTCGATCAGATACGTCGTGTAGTATTTCATACGTCGCTATCGATCGATCGGAGCCGCCTAGACGCGGCCGACCGCGGCGTTTCGCAAGCCATCGCGCGAGAACGTTCCGTCGCGCCTCCGATCCGTGCGGTATTCCTGGAGGACAGGTGTCTGTTGAAATCGTGGGAGGGGTTGTACTGGTCGCGACACAACACGCGGTCCCAGATATATAATGAACTGGGTTGAAGTACTCAGCGTTGCCCGGGAAAAATTTTATTGTCACGAAGCGTCAAGCCAGGGAAATAAGGGGGATGTATATTTTTCGCAGGGTTTTAAAGAGTAATTATATAAAACTTGGCGCAGATCGGTTAATAAGATCGGGATAAAAAATGTCCTATATGTTATTCCTGGCCCTAGACTACGTGTATATCAAATTTCAAAAAGATCCAAATACACTTTCGCATTTATTATATTAGTAGGATTATTATTATATATTATATTATTATTATTAAGTAGGATTCGGGATGCAGACACGTTTTTATGGTATAAGGGGTATGAATGGAATCAGTGTGGGACTTACTACGAGTACGATTATGGATTCTATGATTATTAAGACTTTTTAGGCTGATGACGTGCAAGGAAACGTTCGCAACCCGAAAATTCTGATTTTAATGAAGCTTCGTGTGAATGTAGAGAATATTGGAGTGTCCAAGAAGCAATTTCTTTTTTACTGCAGAAATTCACTCTGAATAGGGTGAAATTAGATTAGATATGAAAACAAATAGGGGAAAGGGGGGCATGACGGGGTAGCGAGGTAAGATGGGGTATCATAAAAAAACCATAATCGAAAAATGCTAGACATTTGATTAAATGTACCAAATGGAAGCCATTGTATTGTAACAGGTTAGGTCGTTGATAAAATTTAGTGGGGGAGCACGCGTCTTTGGTTTAGAAATGTGAAATCGTCCACATGCTCTGTGGATCTTATTTTGTGTACTAAAAATACTTATAATAAATATATATTTAAAAACGGTAAGTCAATTACTTTTGTTACATTATAATCTCCATTCTATTTACTTTAATGTACAATATTAAAAATTTCATTATTTTTTTATTTGTTGTACAAATAACATCAGTCTCTGGAAAACGATGATTTGAGGCAGAATGGGGTCCTTGATACGCGGATTATGGTTGTCATGTGAGGTGGAACAACGCCATCGTTCTCTATTATAATTTAAGTCGAATTTTCGTTACTTTTAATTCCGATTTGAAAATGGTAAGAACATATAAGAAGAAACTAAACGAGGAAAATGGTCAAAAGAAGTTATGAAGAAATCTGTAGATAAAGTGTTAAGCAATAAGAAAGCTGCTCGAGAATATTGCCTTCCACAAACAACATTTGGAACGTTATGTCCAAAAATTGAAACAGGGAAATGAAGTGATCATGGGTTTACCATTAGGTCCAATTAAGAGTGTATTTTCGCAAACAGATGAGGAAGAACTTGTCACATATTTAAAAGATATGGTTCCACAACTCCTGTACGAGGGTAGGAAGAAAACAATTTTGAAGAAATTCATATTTACATCGATTGTGAAAATATTTAGAGGAACCGTGTTGCCCCATTTTCGGTACCCCGTCATACCCCGTGGCAGGGGCAAGATGGTTTGTCATTAATTTTTTCTAAAAGATTAATAACATTACATTTTTCTTTAAATGTGGCTCAAACTATATACCAAAGGTTAAAGTATTAACTTATAATTATATATTGATTCATAAAAACTTAAATAAAAGGTATAATTATCAATTTTTTTTACATGTTTGCTTAGCTTCCCCATCCTCCCCCCCCCCCCCGCCTTCCCTAATTTTGTAACCGTGCGAAATGGAATAAAACTTCGAATAGTTATACCTACCTAAGAATTATTCATTTTATTTTTTATCGCACTACTAACAGAAAAATACAATTTTCTTTTTATTTGGAGGATGGGAGACGATGACGTGATATTCTGTTTCTTTGTGTATGAATTAGGGGCTGCTGCAGGGACCAACGAGTGTTGATGATACACCGTTTGGTCCCCAGTATTAGATTTTGGGTATGGAGTGTTTCAGTTTCATGAGTGGAGCTGTAAGCTTGGAAGCTGTCAACCATAGCCAATAACGGAATTATAGTCGGAAGAAAATCAAACGGTCGCTAGACGATCCTCTTTCGACTCGTAAATTATTCGATGCCTACCACTGTTACTCCCCGATATGTTCGTTGGAAATTAAAGCACATTGGATTCATGTAGACTGGGTTGACAAATGAGTAGCGCAGCGAAGGATCAATGCCAGGCGTCATCGCCCCGGAAGAAGACCGTGAACCGTGATCATTCAATTACCAACGAAACGCCTCTACACGGTGTCACGTGCTCCCCCGGCGATCTTCGTCCCGTTACGAAACACCTCGGCTGGATCGGCACCTCGTAATTTATTAACGAGATGACCCGTCGATAGTCAGAAGGATTAAGCGTTCGCAGCGCGCACAGTAGTCGTCGGGCTTGCCAAAGTCCATTAAGCGGATCGGCCAACAGCTGGGCGGCTTCTTTGTCTCGCGAGGACGGGGCCGATAGCTACTAGTCATCGAGTCATCGCTCGTAATAAATTCGGCTTTTTAAATAAGAACGATCGCGAGCTCACGAAATCGAATATCGGGCATATCCGTTTTAGCTGCCGCGGATCCTCGCTTCGGCAACCAGAATTAAATTCTCTAATCTCACAAGATTACTGTACCTCTCTGATCCCTTCTAATAGAATCTAAACTCGGAGAGATAATGATTAACCAGAGCCTTCGACTACGATCCTCAAACGAAGCTCTATGAGACGAGATATAGAGAAGACGCGTCGAAATTTTTAATCGACCAACATGGCCGCAATTTTTACACAGAGGGAAGATCGTGGAGGGGGCACAGGACTGGGTGGCAAAGGTTTCAGGAGTAACGAACGTCGCCAAAGAGAAGACACGTGAAAGAGGAGACACGGCTGACTGCAGACGCAGCGAGTGGACGCAGCAACTGGTCAGCCTCTTTCTTCCTTTCCTCTTCTACCGCCTCTCGTCTTCTTCTCCTGCCGATGTTCTCCAGGGTGACCGACCTCGGCGTCGCGCCCGCCAGGCTACGAGAAGCGGATCGTAGTAACCGCCGCCTTTTGCCAGCACCAGCCGAGTCGAATTGTTGATACTCGACTCGCCCCCGTTGGGTCGGATTAAAAACCGAGCGGGGGGATTACCACGGCGCGAATTTATTCGACACGCCGCTACGAATTAATGGAGGACACGTCCCTCGAACAACGAGAGGGCAGTCAGAATTTTTGAAAATTTCAATGACGGACCGCGCAGGGTTTCCTGCGTCGTCTGGGATTCCTTCTTGGTTTGCGGCTCATGCAAAGCATTTTCTGGAAACTGGAGAGTTTCACGTTGCACGGTCAAGCTTTGTATTATCTCATGTTAGGAGAGATGTAGAAGAGATTAGGATAGGAAGATTGTTCTCGTTTAATTTTACTGAGACTACACTTTCATAAACCTTTAGAGGGCCGGGATTTTTTCATTGAAATTGTAAATTTTATTTACTTAAAATTTATGCATATATAGCACCAAAATGGCCGGCAAAGTATCCAAATTCTTAGGTGGCCACTGTAGTGGCCAGCCCGGCCCTCTAAAGGTTAGTCTTAGGTTTTTGTATTTTACCACGAATTTACCATCTCCTTGGAATTGTGAATAGATTTCTATTGAAGTTTATTGAAAAACAGTACCTGTGTGTAAGATAATTGGGGCTCTTGCAGCAAGAGGGGCGCAGCTCCATTTTGTACAGTTTTCGTGTCATGACGTGTAATAAAAATAGAAATATTAATATTAATATATTAATATAAAAAATATTCTGTAATAAACATATTAATATTAATATTTGTATACCTATTATCAACTCAATAACTACTACTTGTGTGAAAATAGGTATATATTTTTCAATTAGAGTTCTCTTTTTAATATTAAGTCCAAGCAATATCTTTATAAACAGTTTTTTTTCTAATTTACTCGAAGTTGATAAAGATGGAGCTGCAGCCCTCTTGCTGCAAGGTTCTCAAAGCCTCTTAACATCCCCAAAGAATATTTATCCATACTGTTCAAAATAACAGAAACAGTTTACAGAGGCAAATTCGTTTTCCTCGTCTACATACAGGCTTCAGGAAGTTTCACCGTTGCCGTATTACTTTCCACCGATTAGCAACTCGTTTCACCAGGCTGTTTGCGTTCAACACGACTCCGCGCGATTTTTCACCGCACAAAAGAGCGCGTTAATATGCAAATCAGGCCCGATTACATTATACCGATATCACGATCGTATTTCATCGACGATGGCCCGGTAATATTTTATTTATAATTTGTTCCGTATTTTTTTTTCCCTCGCCCCGTAGTGTTAGCGTCGCGTGTAAACCTCTCTGTACCTAAACGCTCCCCACAACGCAGAGGACACCGAATTAATCGTATTCTTTTACCGGGCGAATGGCATTCCATTCCTTTTTTCAGGTGGCTCTCTGACTTTTTTTCAGCGTCACCTGATCCTATATTTGGACACTGGGAGCTGGACGTCATTTTCGAGGTCCTGCGCGATCGTTTTATGGCCACCGATGGCAATATTTCACCAGCTGGAAAGAAGCCTCTGTCATTTAAATGGTGTTCTGCGATACTCACGACCGGGAATTAATAGTTGTATTTTTTCTTCCAAGTATATGATTTCATCTGCTTTTCTCGGGCCAAGAATGCAATAACCATCGCTAAGTGCCGTGTTGATAATTGGAAAAGGAATGGTTTAAACATCCTTCAAAACGACTTGAGGAGGACGATTTCGATATAACTGTCGTATATTTCTGGAAGAATTCGATTCCAATTTTTGCCAGAGGTGGTTGTGTGTTTTTATATTGCCGTTCGATTCGAGATTCTGACTAATAAGACTATTCGCAACAAGCCTCCAACAGTTACAAGAATCTCTCTCTTTCTCCGCTGAGATCCCCCGCAGCGTCCTTCAACTCATCCTCCATTCCAATCGCTGTTTCACTCGAACAGCACCAAAACATCTCAAGCAGCATCCTAAGTGATTGCCCCAGGGCTGCGAATACCAAATCCGTCGACGAAGCTCCAATAGTCTCGAGCAATATCCGCGAATTCAATTTTTCTTAGCAGGCAGCCATCGAGCTGCCGCTCGCCGTTCCACGGGATACCGGGGCAAGTTGCTGGCAGGCTGCAGAAGAATTCGCGGCCGTTCGACGTCGATCCAAATGACCGAGGCTAATAAAAGGGAAAATAAGAGGAACACGCTGACGTCTGGCCACTGTCTGGGCCCTGTGTGCGCGCAGAAAAAGAGCAAGGGAGAGGCGGCAGCGGGAGGGAAAGAGGAACGACTGGCTTGCATGCGAGCCTACAGTCAGCCACTGAGTCATTAGGCATAATAAGCGAGAAGTCGCGTAGCAAGCGCGTGTACTCGACTTTGATTCACTCGGCGTCTTTGCCCGAGCCGCCCCTCGCCGAGGCGTGTTTCTTTTCTGCGCTCGACCCCTGCCGCGGCCGCGGTTAGTCCTCTCTTCAGCCGAGACTTTTAGCCGCGATGACTAGCCACCGAGATTACAAGTGGATAAGTGAGGCGTTAAATCGGCCCACGATTTCCTGTACGAGTGGGAGGGCCCCCGAGATCTGCGACAGTTTTTCTTCCACGGGCTCCGGGGGAACGATGACCAAAGGGGGTTGAACTTTCGGCGTTCGAAAGTGAATCTATCGACGGATGAAAGTAACGAAGGCGATGCCTCAAGGAAAATCAACACGAAACAAAGAATTATTATCTCCGCGAACGATCCCGCTAAATAAGAAACTTTAATCGAGCGATCACCTCGGATAAGATACTATCCGAGAATTTAATTCTCCATTATAAAGATCTCGTCGTAGTTGGATCTGTATTACGGAACCAGCGATACGTGGCTAATACGCGGCAGCGGAGTCCCGCGACTAACGGGAGAATTAAATTAAGCGCGATTAAGGGAGATAGCGCCTTGGATTTCCAAATTTCCCAGCGATAACGCGCAGCTGGAGTGAAAGCGGCCGCGGGGATCAGATAGCGGTGGAAAAAATTTCGCGGTACGTCGGGTCCCGCGATCAGATGCGTGCAATCGGAGATGCGGCGATGATAAGGGATAAAAAAAAAAGAAGAGTGCCTAACGCGGATGCCCTCGGGAACTCGTCATGCTTCCTCCCATGCCTGTTCCACGGTGATCCCTAAAGAGACGCCGAGGACAATGAACCCCCGCTGCACGTGTGGCCGTGTGTGAGCGTGCATGCGAGTTCCATGGGGATAATGGGTAAACAATAATGAGGGAGAAAACGCAGGTGGAACGAGGTAGAAAAGGAGGTGATGGAACGGCGTTAACGAGCTAGAAAACTAGCGGAAATTTACGCTCTGACAGATCACGGTTGCCTCCTTATGAACGATATAATAATAACTATAATAACGCTATCGGCGGATCTGCCCGAGGACGTGCCAGGCGTCCTCGGCGGAGCGGGCGAGGAAAGGGAAGGGAAAGGTCGTGGGGACCATTTCGGACGAGACACTTGGATGGCCACCTTCTTGGATCCCTGGCGTCGCAGCCGCAACACGTGCGCCCGTTTGGGCGCGTCGGCCGCTCGCGTAATAACAGGCCGGATGCAAATGGCGCGGAGGAGAATCACGCGGATGCGGGTGACACTCGCGGGGCAAGGAAAAAGGCCCCGACTTCATCGATGGGTGAAACGAAGGTGCATAGGCGCGATCTGACGCGCTCTGTCGAGCGTGCACGCTGTGCTTGCCCGTAATGACAGTGCGCGTTAACCGCCGGCCTACCGTGCTCTTTATTATGCAACGTCATCGAAGGGAACGGCTGAAAGTGAAAAATCGCCGATCGTAATCGGCTGGTAATCTCGATAAAGAAACAGGATCAAGCGCGAGAGTGAAAACCCTTAACGACCCCGCCTGGACGGGCACGTTTAACTGCCAGCGACGCGTTAATACGCCAACGTTTCAGCCTTCGATCGGTCGAGTCCGCTGACCGATAACTATCGCCGAGATTATTCCGCTGCCAGGGAGCAATCTCGCCCCGTTAATTGGGAGACGCCAGTCGGAGAAAAATGAGATCCTTTTATGCGGCAACTTTATGACGGATACGTGGACGCGGAGGTACTTTTATTGGAGCTTCCTCAGCGCCGAAGGGTTATAGGGCCTCGCAGTCTTTCGTGGAACTTCCTTCCCGAGATGAAAATTCTCTGGATAGATACCTACTTGGTGGAAATTATCTTCCCTTCTGTCTTTCAAAAATTCTAATGCCATGCATTTCTCTAATCTCTGTTTTGTAATAGTAGATGTAGCAAGGAATTTATGAGTAGCCGGACTTCTGTGCTCCTTTCTCTCTTGTCAACTTTCTTATTTTCATAAAAGTCGACTGGAGGAATTAAGTTCTCGCAGCGAGTGAGGAAGAAAGCGACTCGACTGGCGCCTCGATAGTGGTAAGACGCGAGGAAAGGAATTAGAAGAGGCCGGCAACGAGGACAGCGACGTGGACTGAGCCGCGCGATGAGTACCTGAAGCCTCTTATCTGAGCGGAGGAGGCGGGGATCGGCGGGCGTCAATCAATGTCTTTTCAAGGAATTGCGTAATCGTCTAGACTAGCTGACCTCTTTATCGCTCTTATCGCCCCCCGCCAAGGTTGATTCATAGTCGGCGAAGTAGACAGCGAGAAGAAGGTGTTATTACCTAGGCTCGCGGCGCTAATTATCGAGCGCGTCTAGGCCGCCGTCTATCGACCGCGGCGGAGCTCCCACCTTTCCCTTTGACTTTCGACACTGTTTCGAGACCGCTTTTTAATCAGAATATCCGCGAAGGTCTATTTTTAGCGAGGTCTATGAGGGCCCGAGTCTGGCGCTGATCCGCGATGGCCACGCGCGTCTGGCCGGCCCACGTTCCGCGGAATATCTCCGCCCGGCTTTCCCTTGTTATCCCCATGATCCAAGGTGGCTCAAAGAGAGCGATATCACGTAACACAAGGGAAATCACGGGCACCGGGAGCCGGCCAGCTTTTCACAAATGTATGGAATTTTTCATCTTCGCGAAAGGCGTGCGGAGCCAACGTCCGCGACAGGATGTCGCCTCGACGCTAAGATTTTTGTTCGCGGGCGAGGGAAACTGTGATTCGATGGGAAGTGATGTTTGGTACTGCAATCCTTTGGACTATTTAAGAGGCTTTAATGAGACACGTGTTTCCGTTTCAAACGCGGAGGGTCATTTTTATCTCGAAAAATACCATTCGATGCTCCTCGAAGTCATGCAATGTTTATTTGGTGAATCTGTTATTGTCTACAGGTAAGTAATATTGATAGGAAATAATGTCAGGAGCTGTTGATTCTGTGTCTGGCCGCATACTGGTCGCCTCTACTTGTCAGATTTACATGGGAAGTAAGAATCTGAAATGGCCATCTCCTTTTATCCACTATTCTCCATGCAATCTTAATCATTTCAATTGCATTTTACTAATGAAAAAAAATTGCTAAGCATAAATGTATTATGCTGTATATTTCACGTAGACATACAATCAAATCTCGTTAACTTTCGCGAGGTTGCTAACTTATATAGTTTTAGTTGCAGAGTTCCTTCCCCTATCTAACGCTATATAAATCATCTCGCTATCTCTTCCCGCTTGCCAGCAGTAGCGGCGAAAGGGAGTTGCAATTTTTCGTGACATCCAATTGTCAAATTTACCCCTCATACCCGTTGCGTATCTGGTGCGGGGACCAACGTAGTTCTACGTCACAGGTGTTACATCAGAAATATAGACTACCACTGTAGAAAAACAGGAATATGTTCCCTTGACTTACAGTGTAGGCTACATAAGCTACCCTAATATGCGTATTAGCTTGATCAGCGCTTGCGAGCTACCCTTATTTATAAGTGCCGATTTTTTTTCTGTATTTCTTTGCACTCATCCCCTAATATGGTTCCATTTCATAAAACAATAGTCCCTGAAAAAGATTATTGCAATCGAACAGCTGGAAAGGGTGTCGACCAGGCCTTAAAGTTTTGAATTCAGCAATGGTTTGAATTTGAAGATTTTCTAAAAAATGGTAAACCCTATCGAAATTTTGTTCAAATAATACTAAAAGAGCGTTCAATTTTCTACAATTACTGTATATATAATTTTTTCGTGCTTCCAACCATTTTTTAGATAACAGTGTTTGAATATAGAGAGGCGCGTACCACCTGTACAGCGTGACGTATTGTCAATATGCGCGTAGTGCGGACCTTTGTATATTCAAACGCTATTATCTGAAAACTGGTTGGAAGCACGAAAAAATTGTATATACAATAATTGTAGAAAATTGAATGCTCTTTTAGTAATATTTGAAAAAAATTTCGATGCGGCTTACCATTTTTGAGAAATTCTTTACATCCAAACTATTGATGAATTCTAAACTTTGAGGCCTGGTTGACGCCCTTTCCATCTGTTCGATTGCAATAATCTTTTCCGGGGACTATTGTTTTATGAAATGGAACCATATTAGGGGATGAGTGCAAAGAAATACGGAAAAAAAATGCGGCCTAAAAATAAAAAAAGGCCTGACCGGCACCCTTTCCTGTTGTCTGATTGCAATAATCTTTTCCGGGGACTATTTCTTTATGAAATGGAACCATATTAGGGGGTGAGAGCAAAAGAAATCGCATGTTGAAAATAAGGGCCACCCTAGTCCTACACTCTTCCACACAGAAAAACTCATGGGTACACAATCCTCGAGACCAAACAACCCCGAACCCAAGAAAATACGTATCAACCCTTTCACTTACAACCTTAAGCCACCCCATTTGACATCCCTTATGATTACCCGAAACCCACACGAACGCTCCATTAACCAGGCCCAGAGTCCTCCCACTGAATCTCCCTAAAAGCACCTTCCACATTGTTCCCCATCCCCAGTGTCCACCTTTGATCCATGAGCCTGAGCCACCGAGGCGGGACGCGTCTCAGAAAACAGCCTGGAGGAAGTTATGCAAAGAAGGGCCGATTCGTGCGCGCGATCGCAAGGGGGGGAGGGGGGGGGCCAGTCCACCGGGACAGCGGCGACAGGTCGTCCTACGAGGCTTCGGGGCTCGTATGCAAATCCGGCCGTCTTGTCCGTCTTGTTTTGCGGTGGACCGCGTCGTCTCTCGAAAAGGCCAACGGGGGACGCCAACCGCGGAGGAGGTCGAGGTTGGGGCCCGGTTACGGTGCGTTGCGGGTCGTGGCCTCGTCAGGGACTGGGTCGAGGTTGTTCGGGGGCCCGGGTGCGTTAAAACGGCCCGTCGTTGCACGCGCGGTGGCTGTGCGAAAAGTGTCTGTCGCGATATTCGGCTGGCCCCCCTTTCTCCTCATTCCTTTCTCCCCGGGCGACCCTCCAGAGGTCGAACCAGTTCCAGATGATGGGCGACGGAAGGCTGCTGCGGTTCCACGGCGAGGAATTTCACGGGCATCGTCCTTGCCGCGGCCAGGCCCCGCTGCGTTCGCCTTTCGACGCTCCTGTATTTGGTATTCCGTGTACCATCGATCGCGGCGCGTCGGGGGCTTACCTCGTGCTCCCAGACGCGTGCAGGAGGGAATTCCTGGGGATTCGGATTTTTACAAGGATGTCTGCAAACGTGCAGCTGCGATGTCGCTTGGTTCCCAGACCAGTTCCGCTTGCTTTCGATCCGCGAGTGGGTGTATAAGTTAGGTATGTAGGTAATTGGGACTGACTCCTAGAAGACCTCTATTCTTTAATATTATGCGCCTCGGTGGCCACGTTCGGTGTAAAGGATCGAACATATGGACATTGGGTGAATCATTTCGAGCGCGCGCCAGACGTGGCTCCGTGAGTAGGCCACGTCTGTTCAGCTGGGCTGAGAGCACACAGATTTCTACTAAAGTACACACTACGGTTTTTACATCTGTTCAAAATGAACCACCCGTGAACCGCGCTGAAATACAATATTAACGATGAAGAAAGAAGGAAGAAGATTCGAATGGTACCATTCCTATCATAGAATTCTTAACCCTGATAAGCCCAAGTGTCAGACCCGTAGTGTTAAAAAGCTATTTGTCCGATGTTTCATTTTGTTATAAATATTTTTCTTAACTCTACAGTGCACACGTAAATTAAAATTACACCATTCCACACAGGGCGGTTCCTGGCGGGGGTATAGAAGGGGCTCCTGCACCTGGGCGGCGAAACAAAGGGGCGGCCGCGAGCCGATTATTATATATAAAATTTTGACTAATAAAAATAATAATCAAAACTGTTATGCTGATTATTAATGATATCATTCCTTTTCGCGTTTAATTTTTTCTTTAAATTATCCAACGTTGGTTTTCGAGATAAACATTAATAAGTACGTACAACCCATTTTCACGAAAATAAGCAAAAATCGAAAAATTCAAGGCCCTGTACTTTTTAAACAAATTCGAAATCGGCAAAATGATGACTTAAACGCCCCCTAATTTCACGAGGGCTACAGCATATTCCATTTTTCACAAAATCTGTTTCATCAATCTATTTCTTTTGCATGATAACTTTATAAAACTACTTAAAATTCACCATAAAAAAAAACTACCATCAAATTCTTAAATAAAGAATACTAAATTAATAAGGACGGCAATATTGTTTTTGCACCTGGGCGGCCAAAACCCAGGAACAGCCCTGATTCCACACGTTGGGCCTCACAGGCCCATATCTCAAAATCTAGGGATGCACAGATATTCAAAAAAAAAATAGATTACGTGCAGTCTAAAAATGTTCTTTTTCCGAATATCCATGCATTCCTAAATTTGGCACTATGGGCCTGTGAGGCCCAACGTGTGCAATGGTGTAATCTTAATTTACGTGTGCACTGTAGGGTTAAAATACTGTTTCACACCAGCTTCCAACAAGTCAAGCTACCAGTAAGGGATTGAATACACCCAATCAAGGACCAATGATCACTATCGATCCACGCTTACAAGATCACAGTTGACGATCGATCTCACGGCTCGTCCCCGCTAACTGCACGCGGTGCAATTTGGAAAGCGCGCGCCGCTCTCTCGCGGCCGCGGCGTTTTACGCGTGCCAGACACGTACGCGGCGAACTGTGTGTACACAATGTCTCCGACGCTGCAGAAACACGCTCGAGTGGCCGGTTACTTACGAGGAAACCGAGTCTCTGCCACGTCCATCCGACGAGGTCCCCGGGTTGTCGCAATGCAGCCGCGATTGCGGCGCACGACGACGCGAGCGGGTAGGTAAACACGTCTAGACATCCGACTTTCACCTCCGTCGCGAGCCTCTGTTGTAACGCAGCTTCGCCTCTAACTGGCGTCCCAGGGAGAAGCGTTGAAGGACGCCCTGGAATCCAGAGTCGCCGATACCGCGGCGAGGAAAACAGTCTCCGAATGTTCCAGCAAACTTCGAAGGAAAGCAGCCTATCAGGAATCCCCCTTCGTGAGTGACCCTATTTCTTCCGTCGACGGGGCACAGCTAACGGGAGCTCTACGGTAAAAGTTTTCGGCAATGATTCACGCTCCAAGCGCGCGAGAAAGATTGCCGAAGTGGGGCGAGTAGAATGGCTTGGGTGATAGACGCGTTGGTCAATATTTGAAGCTTGACGATATCACTAGCATACTTGGGAGGGAAATCGGTGGGCGAGGACTCGGGGTTATATTTAGGCCTACCTACTTTGTTAGTAGGTCCTCTTATCTGTTTATAAGGGCTTGTCGCGATTCTTATTTCAGACTGTATATGTATATTCATATTGATAAATGTATATTGATATCCCGAAACCCTTTGCTTGGCGAATCCTCTGGTGCATGCGGAGTTTCCCTAAGCTCCCACTGATGTTTCGATGATTTTGAGTACCCCGCCGTCGCTTCAATCACGAATGGTGCCAATTGATCGGATGGAGCGATGCCACGAGCCGGGCATTTTCCGCGCGTTCCATATAGAGACACCTATTTTTAGACGAAATCGGTGCAACACCTACGTCAATCAGCCAGCTTCGGTGTCGCCGTGACAGGAATAAAATCGCGGCGTCCGTCGCTCTAGAAATAAATACGTCTAGACGTCCAACTTTCACTTGGCCGTCATTGACAGGCCAACCTTCCGCGGTACAGTTTTCAAGAACGCGGCTACCTGGCTTCACGGGGCTCGACTCTGATCGACTCCTTCCTGAAACGCAGTTTCGAGGCTGGCCCGGATGCACTTCCGCCAAGAACCTTGTTACGAAACTGGCGGGGCTTTGAAAAGTCAAATGAGAGGGGAAGCTCGTCACGTGGGATGGGAAATATACACTACCGCAATTACTATGCTAATTAGCTTTAGGGTTATTATGACGCTTTTAATCATACGCTCTACAACTCCATCACAAGGTAGGTACTTAATTCTTCAGAGTGAATGGAAGTCAAGAGCTTCTGAAATTTTAACGAAACCTTTCACCTGAGAATTAATCGATACAGTAACTTTTATGCGCCGGAGAGCTTATGCTTCGATTATGCTCGCGTGATTCAGGCTCGCAGGAATTTATCCACGCAACGTTTACCGCGGCGTTCCGTTTCCTGGATGATGCGGTGGGCCGGGAAGCCGGGCGCGCGAGGAAAATCGGGGGATGCCAATTTTAAAACGGAAGGCTATCGGGACGCTCGAGTTTTGCGGTCAAGGGCTTAATTCACCGTCCGGATGCTGGGACTGGTGGCGATCGATAAACGCGTCCGTTGCAGGAAAGTCCAAAAAGTAGCGGACCGGCAGGCGGAAGGACCGCAGACGCGGTCTGCGGTCTGCTTCGACCGCGCCGACCTTCTCACCGCCCATGCAACACGCTCGCCCCGGCTCTTCCGAGTATTTCCACCGCGTGAAAATTCCAGTTAATTTCTCTGCCCACCCCCCCCCCCCCCCTCGGACGAAATGCTCGCGAGAGACTTCTTACTTTCGGCGTTTTTGCTTCCCGAGTGACTCGAGAGTTCGCATTGGCTCTTTGGAGAGCCTTGGAGGCTGGTCGAGGGTTGCTCTTTGTGCTTGAACTTATTGAAATTCAATAATTCGTTTCACTTCGGAAATCACGAATTCTTCCACTCTTAGGGGGTTTAATGATATGAGTGTCTAACGTCAATTTAAACTTTGCTGGGCCTGAGGGGAATATTCAGAGTGCAAGGGGCGAGGAGGGATAGTTATGTAATTGAAGATTTGAGAAGGATGAGTTTTTAAAAGTAGAACGGTAATGATATGTGAAGTTTGTGGAGTGGGTAAGAGCGAGATTTAAGGTGGAATCCTTCTATTTAGCTGCAGGGAGGTGTGCTCTCTATGATGTCTGAAACAAAAGAGACTGTGACTGATTTATTCGCCACGCACACTTCCGGCCGCGTCGTTTCATCAGAACAGAAAAGAATCGCCAACGGACAAGGTGAACGCATTGTGTGTAAAGACATTTTAAAGGTTTCATTAACGCGCTCTTCATACATATTTACACGCATTGTCGGCATCGGGCAGTGCAATTGTTCTTGCGCGGCGCATGCGAAATATTGGCATGGAACTGTGGAACTTCTCCTCGAAATGAAACACTGTGCAAAATACAAAGTGTCGCCAAGAATATTTACTGCTCTAAACTAAAACTGACTCGGGTAAACCAACCAGTGAATGACCGAATTGTTGAATTTATGGAACTTTGAAATTAATACTTGAATATATTTACGTATAACAACAAAACAACTGTTGAAATTGCATTTAAATTTATTATTCTTGAAATTTCTATAAAAATAATTAGTTATTCTTATTGTAATTTACAAAAAAAAAAGATTATAAAATGCAAAACGTGTAGAAGCCCAGTAAATGACCGCATACTTTTAATAAGAATTGCACTTATTAATGTTTTCTTAATACACGTAACTAAAAATATGAAATATTAAAAGTGCAACTACACTCCATTTATAAACATATAATATTTTTAAATTTATAATTGACATTTCTTTGCCTAATGGTAATTCACTGGTATGCGGTCAATTACTGGTTGGTTTATCCTAGTAGAAACCTAAATGTTAATGGCGGACATACACTTAGATATGCCAAAAAGGTTGATTTTCCATTTTTTAAATATTTTTAGTGTTTGATATGTCAAAAATGTTTTCTCAAAGTTTGGGATCGAAATTTTGGGAACACGGTCACTCAACAACTATTTAACCGATTTTCCTCAAATGTTTCATGGCTATATGTTACACTGTTACGCAGTTTTTGACGGGTGGAATTTTTATTTGATCATTACATCATTTTTTATTGCATAAAAGGGAAAGATTGCATATCCAAAAATTGAACGTCTCATTTAGAGTGCTGCCATTTCTTTAAAAAATAACTTTTATGAAATCGGCCTTGTCAAAACCAGCATTCGTTAATATATTTTAAGAAACTAATTTGTTTTTTGCTTTCATGTAAAATCTGTTTAATTGGGCGCGGGTACCGCTAATCACTGCAGCGAATGACGTATTTGGAAGTAGCCTCTATAACTGTATTATACATACAAAAATGAAGTATTATAGCCAAAGATGTGACAATTAATATAAAAAAAATACGAACGCGAAAATATTAATACTTTCTTAAAAAAAAATCTAAAAAACGTTCAGTAAGAGAAGTGCCATTCTCAAGACACTTATCCTTTTCAAAGATTTAAACATTCCCTAAAAAGAATGCAAACTCTAAAATTCCTTCCACAACCCAACAATTCCAAGTTTCAAATGGTTAAACATTCTCCGAAGAAATTGCGAATTATTCCCGCCACGTCTGTTTCACTCATACCGATCCCCGAACGAAGAAGACATCTCCAATTTGGTATTCCTCCGAAAATCGATATCCCCGCCGATAAGCTGCAGCCGAAACCAGGGGCGTGATTAAATAAACCCCTGGGCACGAACGGTGAAAGTTCCTCAGCCCTGTGCAGACTGATACCGTTGAATTCTTAACGCGAGTAATCTCCACGGTCGTCTCCTCCTATCGCTTATCGTGGCTTTTAGCCCGGGACCGGGACCTAAATTTCCGTCGGACAAGCCACCGACAAATCGCCAACTCGTCTGGCCGAGTTCCGGTACGGAGAGGCCCAGACCAAAACCACGCCCGTGCGAAGGGTTTCTGCGCGCTGGCCAGAGGCCACCGCGAATCTTTCATGGGGTGGGCTGAAAAATTCACTACCAACCCACCCCCCGATTACGAGGGTCGATCTCGCCGCGTCGACCATTCCCGCCTCTCGTCTATGCCCCACCACGACCCAGTAACCTAATTTCTGCCAGCCCCCGATGATCGATCATTCGCACCACGACGGGCAACTGTAGTCCACGAGGGCTTACGAATCGAACCTCGGTACATTTTACTCGTAATGGAAATTTTGGTAGATGGAGGTACATTGAAGTTATATTGTACAGTACGAAATACCGCCATCCTCTCAAACTGTAGGTATCGATTTCCGACACTAAAATTTTCGGTTTAAATGGGAAATTTTAGAGTCGGCGCGATCAACGACAACAAAATGTAATAAATTTTAATGTCTTAGTTTGTGTTTATGTTTCAGATAAGCACAGAAGGCGGAATTTACGGCACCGCGATTCTACTCACTGCCCGAGGAATTAACATTAAATTTTTTTTAAATAAAAATTCTTTAAGTACTTTCAAACAGTGATCTTTCATTTGCGACAAACCCCATCTTTTTAGCTTTTCATTTTCATATAGAAAAAAATTCATAAAGAATGCTCAAGTTTCGGGCGAAATAGTACTATGCTCCATTGAGGAAAGTCGCGAACGTTTGATGTTCCGAGAGGGGCTAAGGAAAAACTCGAGGATGATGAATATTTGTTCCTGGAGATTCGCGCGAGATCCTGCAGTCCCCCGATCGAGTGATTAATAGCGCGCGTCCGCTATGGGTTATTTTCAGACGACACACGTTCGTGCGACGGGTCTGGTTTTGAGACGAGCGATCAGAGACACGGCAGGATTCGGGGTAGAAAAGGAAAACGGAGTAGGGAAGATCGATCGACAGCGGATCGAGCGACCTTGATCGCTGAGCTGAGCCACTGTATCTCGGAGTAGTTTTTCCTACCGCTTACATAAATTAATGAATGACGAACCCGTGCGTGGCGATAAAGTCCTCCCTCTTCGCCAAGCTGCGCTACTATAAAGGGGGGAGGGAGTGAGCTGACTTGCAAGACGATAGAAACGCGAGACTTGATCTACTTCGGAAACTAGTTTGCATAAATGGCTAGCCCTGATTAGATTGCGAATTACGTCGACGGTGTCTGTCCAAGTCTGGCCTTGTCTGTCGTGTGCGCACCGTTTCCATCATTCCCTCCCTCTGTCGAGAGATTAAAATACATCGGCTCTTCGGCTGCCTTCGTTCCTTGGAGCTTTCTCAACTACCCCTTGTAAATTCAGTTCCGAGTCGTTCAAACCTTATACTCGTTTAAAATCATGCTGAAGGATGCAGGAGCAAATAAGACCCTTGAGTGATTATCAAGACTTCCACTGACCACGTCTTACACTTTGATTCTCACTAATCCCGTGCAAATTCTTGTGTACCTAGACTTACGGTAGTATGAACTACTAACGAGAATCAAGACTGAAAAAACTAGTAAAAGTTTAGACGATCTTTCGATAAATATTTGTGTCTTAGAACACAGGGAAAGTTGAGTGACTTATAAGAGTTTCAAAGCGGACGAAAAGAATTTTTGAAAATGGGTGGTGGATAAATTTTGAAAAAATTATTGTTTTCAAAAATTCTTTGTCACCATATTATAGGATATAAAAAAAAAAACACGAAACTTGGAATTAAAGTTTTTTTCAATAGGTGTCTTTTACGGTTTCACAGATATTTAAGATAATATGAAAACTCAAAATTTCCCCCTTTGAGGGGGTGATTTCACCCCTACGATTGTTGCATCGTCGAAACAAGAAATTGTTACATTTTAGCATGACTTCAACTACATTTCTCCAAGGTTCAAATCTTTTTGAATTTTCAAGTTGCAACATCCGCTGTCACTAGCAAAGTATTAAAAAGTTTAAATAGTCTGGAGCTGGAGAACGTGAAAACTTGACAGCTTGCGAATTTTCGAGCACACGATCCAACTGGTAGGAAAGAAATGGTCTTGACGATCGATTGAAGAAAACCTGTCTCTCGCAGGGGAGCGTCGACGAGGATTAAGACACGTCCATTGGCGTTTCTCAGCGTCTCCTCGAAAGAAACCCGTAGTCCCGTGAATTCCGGCAAGATCCCCGAGAAATCCTTGCCGTCTACCCGTGCAGGACAGGAGGGGGAGAGAGTTCGACGAGCGCTGACAAAGGGAACGCGCGTCGACGGGATCGTCTTATCGGCCGCTCGTTATCCAGACGTACGAGGACGAAAAGTCTCCGGGCGGAGAGAAATCCGGGGGGGGGGGGGGGACCCTTAGGAGCTGGCCGGGCTCTTTCCTTCGACCCTTTTACCGCGCACCGCGATGATAGGGATAATCGTTGACACGTGTAAGTCGAGCCCTGTATCCGATTGGTAGCGAAAGTTTCCTCATTTCACCGAGGGAAGGATTAATCCTGATATTCTGTCAGGCTCCGAGTCGACTCCCGATCATTCGTTTGCGCTCGAGTAAAAATTAATGAAAGGAAGAATGGCTTAAAAAAGGTTTTGGAAATGGACGAATGGAGAAATTGTGCTGTGAATACAGAGATTAGATCGCGATAATAGAATCCAGCTATCGAATTGAAGCGAAGAATTTTACACAGACACGAGGAAATAAAACTTGGTCACACTAGCTATTCCACCCCAAGTCACCCCACACGACGAAGGCTCAGAGTAGGGAGCAACAATTGCCTAAGAATGCGTCTGGATCCGTTTAAAAATACGTGAATCGGCCACGTACGCACGGCGCTAGGTAGGGTAGCAGCGTGAAAGGAAATAGAGAGATCGTGTGTATCCAGAGGGTGTGGGGTGCACGCGTCTGTCGTTGGGTCAGGGTCGACACGCCAGCGAGAAAATCGAGAGGGAAATCTGGCTACTGCCAGTCGATCTATATATCGCCCGACGTAGCCCTACCCCATATTACAACGCGAGGGGGATGTTCGCCACGTCCCATTCACCAGCCATTATGAAATATTCCGCAGGGGCTAATACCACCCCTCTACCTCCACGTTAGACTCGGCCCTGTACACGTGACCAGACGTCGGAGCAGTCGCGTATAAAAAGTTTTCGGCGTGGTTGTGGCGGGCAGATTCCACCCCTCGTAAACTACACCGGCGAGATCGTCGCCGGGACCTTGTTAAGGGGAATACAAAATTTTATACACGGGTGGAATTCACCGAGGACTCAAATTCACGGCTGGAGCGCTCCACGGCTTATCGCATTCCTCCGTTTCCCCTTTGAAGAAATATACTGACGGGTGGTGGGGCGCTCTCCCTCTCTTTACGAGAGATCCGGGACACTATAGTCGGGGAATGTTCGCGAAGATCGATGCTGATTTTCAAGAAATTTTGCAGATTTTGAGATGACACTGTTAGTAAATATTTTACTATGGTATCATCAAGTGGGGTAACTTTGACCAGAAAAATAGATTTTGAAAGAAATTCATCCAGCTTCTATTGTATAACAGGTATTAGTCTCACAAGGGAAGTTAGGCAATCCGGAAATTGTGCAACTTTGGGTGCTAGTAGAGTAGGGGAGTCCGGGGCAGATTGTAACAAAAAAGTTTTCATAGTTTTATGTCGAAAGTGGTTTCCTCAATCAGGAAATAATTTGCGTGATTTACCTATTACTTACATATGTGGTGAACTGATTGCGTGAAAGTATCTAGCTTCATCTTAAACAAATCTGAACCTTTGTTACAATGTGCCCCAGTCCGGGGTAAATTGTAACACATCTGTTTTACTTATTTAAATACAAATATGAACGCAAATAATCATTTCTAAAAAATATAAATGAAAACACAGATCATTATTCAACATTTGATATACAAGAGAAACAATCATTGCTTATTCATCTGATTCTATCAAAATCTTCTTTGCATTCTTTACTTTTGCCTTTATACTTTTTTTCTACTTTTTGAATTCTCGATTGTTCTGTTGTTCGTCTTGAGCATCTTTTATCCGGGGTGTCAGCAAATAGCTTGCTTTATCACCATTTAGAACGGAGTAAGTAGTAACATGTTACAATTTACCCCGAGCTTGAATTTTTGCGTTTTATCTCAGCAAACGAGAAACTAAACATCAAATTACTAAAATACGTACACATTACAATAAACCAATGTGTACTGATTGGTTTGCGACAAAGAAGCAAAAATTTAAACGGTTTCTAACGACGGTTAATTGAAATAAAAGTGCTAAGGCAACATTTACTTACGTGCTCTAAATACTAAAATTCTGGGCTATAACCACAAAATGAATATATAACGCTCGTTTGTGTCACTAACAATCGACGGTGCTAATATGGTCAAGCAGCTCCCGCCTGCTGTGGGTTACCAGAATTGTCGTTCAAAAGATTTTACTTATGTTACAATTTACCCCGTGTTATAACCTGCCCCCCCCCCCCCTAGTTGATCCATAACAGAATCTTGATTTTTTCCATATTGCGGTTTTAGGGGGTGAAATTACCCCTTGAAAAAGAAATGCAAAACGAGGAGAGGTATCGAAAAGAAGTTTAAATAAAAGTTGCATCGTTTTTTATATCTACAAAACGGCGTGAAAATAATTATCTAAAAATCCATACGATGCAAGTTACCCTCACTACGAATCTTTAATTTGATAATAACTTTTAAGCAATTTTGTAAATACAAAAGATATGCAACTGTTCCCGAGACATTCCACGAATTAGAAAATTCTGCATTTTCTTCAAGGGCTGATTTTGCACCCTAAAATCGCACTATGGGACCAAAAAAAAATAGGTTTGTGTTACGAACGAATTACTGCACTTGCACATAAAGTTGCATAATTTTCTGAATCTTCTGAAGCTATCCAAGGCACTTCATCCGAGTAGAATAGATACTACAGTAATTTGTTTTAAAATCTAGTTTTCTGGTGAAACTTACCCCATTCCATAGCAAACGTAGAGAGAAGTACCTCCCAAAACTGCACCCCATTCCGCTCGAAATACCAATTAGGAGTGACTGATGCAAACAAGCCCAAAAATCCATCCGCCTCGTGCCCGGACATGGTTCGAAAAAAATTAATCACAATCCCCGATAAAGGCGACTACGAATGCCACGTAGAAGCCTCGAACATCGCCGCACCGCGCCGCTGCCACGTCCACGTGTCGAATCACCCCTAAAACGGCCGTCAAATCCACCCCACCGCGGTTCACGTGTGCACGGGCGAAACAGCGGCCTGCCCGATTGTTTCGCGCACACACGGAACCGCCGCAGGATCGCGCCAACGGCCAGAGCTTTCGACAATGGCACGACGGGGGACGCGGCCGGCAATCGGTGTACACACCCCCCGGCTCGTCGACAGACATTTCGCTGGTCCGCCAGTGGAAAGTGTCACGGTGGCGGGAGGGGGAGTAATTGAATCCGCGCGAGGGGACTTTATTTCGCGCCGCGAAATTGTCCTTGCGCCCGTCGCGAAACTTCGTTAGCTGCAGCCGCCCCGAGGAACTTTCCTCCTAGGGGTTGCGGAGGAGCTGGCCGCGTCGTAACGACAGAAGATCAGCGGAATTTCCAGGTGGAACGACGCAGGGGTGGCGCGAGGAGAATTCGCCGGTTCGAGGCGCTCCACTGTCACCGGCGGCAGATAGAATCGGCGATGTCCGTTCTTAGCGGGGGGTGGAGGTGAGGAGAAGGACGACGGAAGTCATCCTCCCTACTTCACCCGCCAGATATCGTCCGACGTTTCCGCTTTAAGTGCGACCCAGACAGCAGCCTGGTCCAAAAAAGCACCCTCGAATCCTGCATCCTCGTGCCGTCGCCGAGCTCGCCCCCTTCCCAGCGACGAGTCGCTCCGAGTGTCTGCTCGTGGAAGCCTGAATGCGACCGCCGCGCGAACAGAGGGGGATAGAGGACGGAGGACGAGGATGGCAGTGGACGGAGAGAAGGAAGACAGCGCCTCGGGGGCAGTTTTATTTAAATCGGACTCGGAGAGAAAATGTGGCCTCCGGAGGGCCGGCGAAACGTCGCCCTGGCAACTTGGATCGTATATTTTTTCGAATTATTCCACGGGACGGGGCTGTAAAATGTCCTCCGCGGTTCCTGCGGCTTGTGGAGAGGAAGATGGTGGATGGAGGCCTGGGGAACGGGGGTAATCTGTGGTATACCTTGCAGGATGGGGTGGTTTCGTTGAGCGCCGTCTCGTGATGTCTGTTATTCTTTTGTGGGGTGAATTAATCGTTAAAGGTTCAATTATACTCGAAACATTCAAGCTTCTGCCCACAACCTCCGGGATAAATAAAGTGATCGTAACTTGGGAAAAGAAAGTTTGCAGGTTACAATTTTAGAAACATCTATCACGTCGCTCTTTCTAATAAACAGGGATCAACGTCACTCCATTCGTCTAGCTTCGACGAGCCGTCCCACTGTATTACAAACAAAGCCCCTCCAACGAATTCTACTCGACGGAATATTCCACTAAGAGAAAGCGCGGTAGCTATTTCTCAATACCAGGCGCCGCTCCCGCCGAACTTTCCTCGAAGATGCTTAGAAATTACGGCGGCCCTCCGAAAAGGAATGGGGAGGAAGAACAGCGGGAATCGTAAATAAGCCGAAATCCTCTTACTCCAAGCCTCGATGGACGGTGCCAGTGTCTCGCGGCCGGCTTATCCACGTGCGTGACTTTTGCTAAGTAGCCTTGAAGCTGTCCAAAGCGGATTACCCGATGATCGGCTCGCGACGAGCGTTACGTGTCGCCCCGTTTCGCGGCCGCGCTCCATCGAGCCCGTCGAAACTGATTTACCGTCGACACGCGGCTCTCCCGCGCGATCGAGCCCGTCATCGGCGGTATCCAGGTCATCGACGGCCGTCGATTCACCTGGGGCCGTTCACCGGATACAGGAGGTGGGAGGGGGCCCATTTGGCAGCGCAGACAGGCACGAGTCGCTCGACGCCACCTGCCTTACGTCACGAAGGCGGACGGAGCGATCAAGAGCTACCAGACGAGCTGACGTCATGGGGACGTTCCCAGGTTGACGTAAATGTCTCGCGCGAGGCCTCCAGCGAGTCATCTTTATTGCACTTCCAGGGAAATATACGCCGTCTAGACGGGCTATCGCGCGATCCCCTGACTCATCTAGCTGGGGCGAGGGGAGCGACGCTCCGATCGCGATGATCAGGTGCTGCTTCCACGTGTTTTCTTCTGCAGGTGGGAAGGGTCATGGTATAACGCGATGTGGAGAATTCTTGTCGATGTAGTTTGTGAGGGGTAAGAGGTGGAAGAAGGTATGCAAAGTGGCAGTGGCGGAATTTAAAGAAAAAGGCACAGGTGGTAAACCTTCTGAGACACCCTGTATACACAACAGAATTACAAATAAACTAACGCGCGCGTGGTATGAAAATTATGGGAAACAAAAACATATAGTGTTCGGATAAAATTATAATTTTCTTTGGAAGATAAGGCCCTGGAGGGGGAGGATTTATCCTCTTCAATATTATTAAATGACTTTATTGCACCATTACAATTAATATGACAATGGCGAGTAGGCGAGGTTCAGCATTAACTTGCGGCTTTACAACCTAACCTAAAGACAGCGACGAAACTAGGGGGGGAGGGGAGCGGGTGTTTCTGCCCCGAGCGCCAAATGAGAAATATAGATTTTTTATAGAGAAAAGACATCGTTTTGGAAAAGCTACATCACTGGCTTTATTCAAATTTATATTCTACGTTATTCCATTGGGAATAAAGGAGACACACATTTTATGCAAAATGTAATTAAAATTTATTTATTTAAAATTTTTTTATCCGTTATCAAACAGCAAACAAATTAGGGTACATGCAATATGTTTGAAACCAGTTAATAAACACGTTTATTATGCCTCTTTTATGTAAAGTGTGGGCTCAACCTCCTAAGGTGGGCAATACAAGGTGGTAAAATGTTGGGGGGGGGGGGGGGGGCACTAAACAGAATCCTTGCTGCGGACGCTTATAACCTAGTTTCGTCCCTGCCTAAAGAGACATTAAGAGATAAGAAAAAGAAAGGAAGTAAATATTAAATAACTACAGAGGAAATCATGAGGATGAAAGAACGAACACTGAGTTTAAAGGATGCAATCGGCGACAGAGAACGTATATTAGAAGGAATGGCGTATATTGTGAAGGAGCCGTGGATATGAAGTATGCAATAGAGAGTCTTCCCTTAATGATAATTCAACCGTGAAAGAATAAGACATAAGTGTAGAATGAACTTTCTCCTAACATAGAAGATAACCAAGGGAACCTACTCAACAGATTAATTAAAAAACGCCGAGCACTACGTCTTCAGCATCACTTCGTACCTATTTGCTTACCTACTAAAAGCTGAATACATACAACACCACATGGTATCCATCGACAAGGTGTCAACTACCAATCACACCGCCCGCTCCCCGAGAAGCTAAAGACACTCTGCCTACCCTTTCCCTTACCTCATCCCGAAAGTTGCAGCGTACGTCATACTCGAAAGCATCCGCACACGCACTCTCCCCCTGTCTCTTTTTCTCCTGCTCCCCAAGTTCCGTTGGCGCGCGAAAGAATTCGAGGAACGAGAGGCGTACGATCACCCTCCGTTTTTTATCCGCGCCCTGGCACTTTTTATCCCCTCCCCCCAGTTCGACGCCGCGCACGGGCCCCCGTTCGCTTTTGGCAGCCGATCCGCCGCGCTTGGACGTCGCCCAAACGTAATAAATTTCAAATCAGGTCGTTGCTTCTCTTTGCACTTAGCGACGCGACGCCACGCGTCCAACACCGCGGTGAAAGCGAACCCCGTTTGCATTGGCATCGGACAACCGCCGTCCCTCCCCTCCCCCTGCCGTTCGCGCGAACCCCTCCTCCGCTGCGCGTCCTCTTCCCTGCCAATTCTCACCCCCGTGCCCCCGCGCATATCCTGTGCGTGCATGTGCGTTTATCAGCCGTCGAGATTATCGTCCAAGGCACGATTGGCGGAACTGACGTGAGAAACCAGGCGACGCGGGCGCGACGCGATTGGCCATCCCGACGGCGAAATTGATTTGCCCACGGGGCTAGGTGTGCTGGTCGCCGAGGGACCATCGACGCACGCCTTTTAACCCTTCTGCACACCGAGTGGAAGACTGACTTTGCAGCGAGCTTTAAGTTGGAGGCTGATTTTACTGGGATTTTGAGGAACGGGGGATGAAATGAATTGGTCACTTTGAAATTATCAGGATTCCCATTTCTCGATTTCTTCTTGGGGATTGGGGGTGGCTGTGAGTAGGAGTGCAGAGGGGAATATTGTCAACTAGCTTTACTACTCTGGTTCGTCTGAAATTTAGATTCTGATTTAAAAAAAAATTTTTACTTATTTTTCTGTGAAAATAGTCACATTCATCGGAATTAGCTATAGGTACCGTTCGAAAGTTTTTAGGCAACAGACAAACACGAACACTTTCTGCTTTATATGTATATTAAGATTTAGAGAATTTTGGGCATTGGTTCTGGAAGGGAAGAGAATTCTCGTTAGGTGGAAGAGCAAGGGGCATTTTTTCTTGGAAAGGGAACATTTCCAACCCAAAAATTCGGATTTTAATGAAATTAAAGTTATCCCTCGATACTCTTAAAGTTATGACGTTCTTTCGTTTTTTAATATAACTTTGTAACAAAGATGGGCAAAAATTTTATTTGAATAAAATTTCGAATGACGATTAAAATTTTTAAAAAATTATTCTTCATTCGTTCGTTAACCCGAGTTAACTTTGTTCGACACATGACGAATAATTTTTTCAATTTTTATTCGTTATTCGAAATTTTATTTAAATAAAAATTTTGCCCATCTCTGCTTTGTAACTTTGTTCCTTATGCCTTATCAAGCTACTAAAAGAATAATAAAGTTATATTAAAAAACCTAAATACGTGATAACTTTAAGGGCGGATTTCACCCGTTCGAAGTGAATTTCCGCAGAAGAAACCTTCCTCCTTGCATAGGTAGGGTAGGGTGGGGCTAAAAGTCCCGTTTCTCGTATAAACCTGTGTAAAATTTAGTACTAACAATCTAGAAATATCTGGTGTTATTTTGTATAAACTATAACTATTATGCTTTACGTTCACGAAGTTCGTTTGTTGCTCCTATTATTTTCTGTTGAGTTATACCACAAAATGTTTGTCAATGCAAAATGGACTTCTTGCCCCACGCACAGGGCAAAATGTCCATTGCATAGGATAGAAAGTTCCTAATATCATTTCGTGTAATATTAAACTAAATAAGTAAAAAAACTCTATTCAAATCAACAAATATTTATTAAACCAATTCTCTTTGATATACAATATTGAAAGAAAAGCATGACTTCTTTACCAAAAAATAAAAATATAAGTCAGAGGCTCACTTTGAACTAAGAACTAAAAAAAAATCGTTCAACTAAAACAAAAACAGTATTTAAAGACTATGGCATCATTTTTTTATAGTTTGGCCATCTTATTCCGAAAACAAATAATAAAATATATATTTTCAGTCCGAGGGACTTTTTGCCCCAATGGTACCTCTACAGTTTCTCCGATATATACGTTAGAAAATATTATTATTCAGCAATAAACAATATCGTGCTGATATTACTAAAGGAACATACATACAATCTTAACGTACTTGGCTGATACGTTTTTAAACTGTGGTTTACTTCGTATAAAACAACAAAGACGACGTATTTCTTTTAGTTTTCGTACAGAAAATAACGAAGGCGTCGTGTAATTCGCACGAACGTCCAGGAGCGACTGACGACTCTGTGGTCACCTCCGTTTCTTCTTGCCTTTTACTTACAAGGGAACACCGCGAATCCGGACTCACCGATTGGAACGCAACTTTGTGGGATTTTAGAGTGACTCAAAAAAAGAACAGCGGTGTGTTTCATTTGGGCCACATCGCCCTTTAAGGGGGTGAAAACTAACCTCAAAGTCAAATTGCCACTTCCACTTTTTCGCGTATAACTCTCAAAGTACAATAGAGAGAAAAAAATGTTTCAAACAAAAGTTTAATGGTGCAATAAGCGCTGCAAACTTGCATTACCAAAATTTTGAAGAGTTTAAAAAAAAAAATACCTGAACGAAAAAAAAACTTTTTTCAAAATTTTGTTAACGCAAGTTTGCAGCGCTTATTGCACCATTAAACTTTTGTTTGAAACATTTTTTTCTGTCTGTTGTACTATGAGAGTTATACGCGAAAAAGTGTAAGTGCCAATTTGAATTTGAGGTTAGTTTTCACCCCCTTAAAGGGCGATAGGGCCCAAATGAAAATGCGCTCCAATCGGTGAGTCCGGGTTCGCGGTGTTCCCTTGTTAGTATCGAAACTCAATACATTGTTTAGGAATATAGATTTTGAATTCGGGACTTTTTACCCGCCGGACTTTTAGCCCCACCCTATCCTACCTACTCCAATTTGTTCCACCTTCACGCGAAGTTTCCCTAAAATCCGGATTTTTGGATCGGGGACTTTTTTCTCGTGGGTATGTATTATTCTCTGCCACCTCGTTGGCTCGTCTGCGAAAGATAAAAGTTCACGAGAGGCAGCAGAGTGGCTGGCCAAGCATTGTATGGACAACTTAAAAAAGCGTGGCCGCTTCTGTAATAACAGAAAACATTGACACACCGTCTCCGAGATAATTCCTTCGTTTACGCCAACGTGAGAGCAGCGAGCAATTTACAGAAGGAAAAGCGGAAAGCGACGTCAAGGCGCGAGTTAAACAGCAGCTTCCGCGAACCGCGGCACCGGCCGCGTTTCGAAAACACGTCGAACCGCGCAACAAGTCGACGCGCAAGGCTCCCCAATGTGCTTTTTCAATTTGGTAACGCGCGAATTATCACGTTTGCCGTGGTGACGGTGGCCGATATGAAAACTTAATATTTACGAGAGACGTCGATGACTCACGCTAATCTTTTGCACACATGGCTGCTGCTCATAATTGTGGGCGAGGAATTCAGCTACTTGGGATTCCATCGGAATAAAATGTTTCGCAAAAGTCAGTTAATCGGGGTAATAACAATTTCTCAATCTTTGTTAAATATCTCGTGCAACTGGCGTTTCATGGTGGCGGAAAATCAATTTTTTATGTTTCTTTGTCATTACACTAATAAATTAATAATTTACTGTGTAATCTGTAAATTTCGTAAGATTCTACTTAAAATATTTACCGGATTCACCCGGACTCACCAATTGAAACGCAACTTTGTGAGTTTGTAGAGTGGCTCAAAGCAAAAACAACGGTGTGTTTCATTTGGGCCCTATCGCCCTTTAAAGGGGTGAAAACTAATCACAAAGTCCAATTGGCACTTCCACTTTTTCGCGTTTAACTCTCAAAGTACAAAAGACAGAAAAAATGTTTCAAACAAAAGTTTAACGGTGCAATAAGCGCTACAAACTTGCGTTAACGAAATTTTGAAGAGTTTTAAAAAAAATATCTGAACGAAAAATAACTTTTTTCAAAATTTTGTTAACACAAGTTTGCAGCGCTTATTGCACCATTAAACTTTTGTTTGAACCATTTTTTTTCTGTCTGTTGTACTTTGGGAGTTATACGCGAAAAAGTGGAAGATCCAATTTGACTTTGAGGTTAGTTTTCACCCCCTTAAAGGGCGATAGGGCCGAAATGAAACATACCGTTCTTCTTGTTTTAAGTCACTCTAAAAACCCACAAAGTTGCGTTCCAATCGGTGAGTCCGGGTTCGCGGTGTTCCTTTGTAAGTAGGACGTTCGTCCACCACCGCAACGCAACTCCAATTTGACCAAAAAAGGATTGCACGCATTGGCGTCAATCACTCGCAGGGTTTTGTTTCTCCTCAATACAACTGTTTTTCGTTAATCTCTTAAGGTGCAAAAAAATATCATGTCTCACATTATTTTATTATGTTTTAATTGTCATTAGTTTCATGAAATTAGACTCTCGTGCGATATGTTTCATGGTATATTTTCAAAAACCTCATCTCGCGCGACTATTTCCATTATTCACATTTAGTTATTGTTAAGATTTTCGTCTCACGTAAAATATCACCGTGAATTTTTAATTATCACTTTTAAAGACAAATCTGACAAATTTCCTCGAGTTCCACCCACGACATTGCATGTAATCGTTTTTTGGCCAAATTGTAGTTGCGTTGCGGCGGTGGACGAACAGGCTTATATACGAGGTAATGAATATCTTTTCTTGTTATTCATATCAGGGATTCCCTATTTTTAATAGGTACAGAGATAAGATCCCCTGCTTACTTCGCCCAGTATATCCTCGAATTAAAAATCTAAGAATCCTATTTCCAAATCTTCCATCAACCAACACCTCCCTCGTCACTTCCCAAGCCAAAGGAAATGGAATCCTAAACCACTGCACAAGAATCTGCATAGAGCTCTCCTAAACAAGCTCGACCGTTCCATCACGACATCCAGCCACCGTGGAATCGATGGTCCAACGATCCCTTTCGCCCAGACAGTGAAAAGGCAAGCGCGTGAACCCGGCGCACTCGAGGAACTGCATCGGACAGAATAGATCCGTTCGACGACGAGTATTTCGCGGATGGATCCGAGGGCCATTGAAAAGGACCTGGTGGAAAAGCCCCGTAAGAAAATCTTATCGTTGAATGGGCCGGGACAAAGGGTCTCCTAGTTCGAGGTACAGCGAGGAGGGGAAGGCGAAGATGGAGTCGCGGCGATAAAGGAGCGCGCGGGGCTGGTGGGCGCTGCTCCGGGGTGCATCCACGCGGAAGGGAACACGCGGAGGAACGAAGACAACGGCGCAGTCACGAGCGCGGGGGAAACGCCAACGGAGGCCTGGAAATCGTGAGCGAGCGCTAGGCCGGATCGTTGTAAAAACGCGTTCGCCAGACGACGCCACGTAGTCGCGACGACGAGGAAGAAGCTTTCCTCGAAGGTGAGACGGTCGACGTACGTGACCCTCTCCACGCTCCCGACGTCTTTTCCTCGGTTCTTGTCCGGGTCTCTCCTTCCCAGCGCAGTCGCCAGAGGCTGGGCATTATTATTCCTAAGAACATCGCGATCGCAGCGCGGAAAACACGCGGGGAGGAAAACTTCCGAGTGTAATCGTGATCGACGATCTGCGCCGGGGAAAAATAGGGAAAAATCCGGGACAGAGGAGAAGCCGAAGATTGGTGCTGGAATTCCCGATTCTGTTCGCAGATTTGAATGTGAAAGTCGAGAGCCGGTAGTCGATTAAAGTTGGAAGCTGGTATTTAGGTTTGGCTATTAAAACGATGGAAATATTCTTACTTAATTCTTATGATTTAAGTGGGATCTGTTAACGAGGACTTCTAAACTTGGATTTCCTTTTCTATGTCAGGTTACACGTGGAAGTTTCCGTACAAGTGGAAGGAACGGAGATCGCTGCAACGATCGATGAATCGCGAAAGGAAGTGCCGGCTCTGTAGAATCGCGGATTTTTCGCGGGTGGGACGGCAAGAAAGGCAAGCAGAAGAAAAAGAATCGCAGTTCGCCGTAACCGGAGACTCCCGCTATAGCGCTAGACATAATATTTACTTCTGCCCACCTGCCCTCTCGGTCGGCCACCTCCGCTGTCGCGGCCATCTTGGATCGGGAAGGTCGGCTGGAAGGTCTGAAGTGCACACACGCGCGCACGGGGGATTATCGTTAATCGCGGCGTGATTCTGCGGCAGCGACATCCACCTTGCGCGCGATATTTCATTTATAAACAGACACGTCCCGAGGAAAGGTAACAGATGCACAAGGGGTTGAAGGAAATCACGGTTAGCCAATTTATTGAATCTTATCAAGACTGCAACTTAAGGGGCCGTCCTTAAATTACGTAAGGGTAATTTTGCCGATTTCTTACTCCCTCCCCCAGTATAAGAATTCGTAAGATTTGATATTGCAACCCCCTTCTTACGTAATATTTTTAACATTGAATTTTTTCAGTTATTAATAAAATTCTTTTAAAGGTTTATATAATTCATTTAACTCGGTTTCGGGAAATTTAAACTAAAACAACTTCTCTGGAATATTGTTGATAGAATTTGTATTTATTGAAAATTAGGTTAAAAAATATTACGTAAGACGCTACTGATTCCGCCCTTGTAAGAAATCGTAAGAAATTCGGGACCCCCTCCCCCCAAAAAAAGCCTTACGTAATTTAAGGACGAGCCCTAACACACGAAATTTCAATATCACAAAATGCTCCCATACTCTACAAAAAAGCGATTTTGTGAGAAATATAAGGTCGGTGCACAAATTCGTTCGTCAAAATGACTCAAAATTTGACTGATGTAAAATATCTTTGAGGCATCATTAAAAATGGTATTACTGGTGCCATGTAGTAGTCATTTTATAAGATTTTTAATTTTTTTCATTAAAGTAGCATATCTTAAGAATATAAGTATGAATTTTTGGCTAAAGATATTAAAAATTAAAAACAGTTATGACTTTTTAAACAAGGAAACTTTTTCTGTAACTCTTCTCCTTTCAAATTTATTTTCAAACATGATGACACTGTAAATGTTAATTTTCAACGATCAACATATATTATATTGTGTTCGAACTTAATTTAACAGATGGTTTTTAAATAGCTGATGGAAAATTGGCTTGGGTCGAATCGACCCAGTGTGGCAACCACGTTCGAAAAAATAGGTGTAACAACCGAGGGTTAAAAGTGAAAATATATTACAGTGGGTGGCCAAATTATTATACTCAAACAAAAAGGTTTGAGATTTTGTAAGTTTAAGCGATGGAATAAAATAGATGTCTCGTTTTAAATGTTATAATATTATTGTTTAATACTAGTATATGTATTTAAGATTGCAAATTAAATACATTTAGGTATATAGGTTTAAGACTATAGTGTACGAGAAATACAATTACTCAATATTTGGTGACTCCGCCTTTAGCTTTTATGACAGCTAGGATTCGGCGTGGCATTCTTTCAATGCATTCTGTGGCTACTTCGCTGCAATTTTGGAATATTCTGCCATACTTTGATGATATTCTCTATTATTTTTATCTTACTTGTAATAATTTTATCCCCGCCCTTTTAAAAACAAATGAGACTTATATGTTAAAAAATTACTCACAATGTTTCCAGATGTTATAGCTAATTACTAAATGAAAAATCAATAACATTCATGCATTGTTACTTTAATCACAGCCACGACTTTCACAGATCTTGACGAAAATTTGTTGAGTACAATAATTTGGCCACCCTCTATATTATACACGTTTCTTTAATCAAAGTATTTTCCTCGGCTATCTATGACCTTTCGCCACTTTTCCTGATAAACTTCCGTCACCGAGCATCACCTAACAGTGAGCGAACGAACTTTCGCACCGACCTAACACATCATACATCATCCAAAGGTCCTCCTCTTTGAAATACCAATGCCTCTTGCTCCTACATCACACATTCAAGACGCCAGACAATAAAATTCCCGATTCCCCTCACGCTTACACCCAAATAACAGACTCTAGAAGCTCCCCCGATCCCCGCAGCTACTCCAGCAGACCGTCGTCGCCTTCGTCGAGCGTGTTCGGCGCGAGTTTCGCGGTTCTGTAGCGCAGGGTGCTCCATCACGCGTGCGAAACCAGTCCAGCGAGTCCCTGGCAAGGGCACGCATAGATTACGCGCAGCTAAATGGTGTTTTAGGGTAAGGGCATATCGACAGAGGCGCGGAGGGGCACGAGGAGGGGTGAGGGGGGGGGGGGGGGCGCAGCGTCGCCAGAAAAATTGACCGGACGGTCATTACTTCGCCGCGACACGCCTTTTTTATCGGCGATATCGTTACGCGTCGGGTAATTGGAAGCCATTTCAAGTTCTCTCTCCGCGCCGGCCGTCTCGCTTGCGTCGTCCCCCTAGCCCCCCTGGATGTCTGGCTGTCTCGGCGGTAACGTGAAATTAAATCGGGTCAATTAAGGAGCGCGTATTAATTTTGCTCATTAATCACCGATGCCCGAGCGCGTCGATTATTTATTCGTAAATCAGATTTAATTACCGTGCCTGGCGACCCCCGACCGTGGACGTACCCGCGACAGAATAAATCAATGGCTGTCCGACACCTGGGCGCGAATAAAAGATGAGGAGGATAGGGCAGTACAGGGAACCGCGTCAAGTTTCCACGTGAAACGGAGAACGAGTTCGGGGGATCAACCTGTAGAATAGCGGCTCTGCAGCCGTGAAACAATTTCCTCGGGAAAATATTATTATTCCATTCCCCGCGTTAAAACGTTCTAAGCAGAATCGCTCGGGGTGCCTCGTGATGGCGGATGGATTTAAAAATACACGTCGCGGGGGTGCGACCATATATTATCATAATTAGATGGTGGACACTCATTTCCGAGAATCATAGGTGAATGTTGTGAAAACGGAGAAGCAGGAGCCTCCCCCATTATGTAGTATATTGAGGACCTCATCAGGTATTCTAAAACATGTAGGGTAAGGGGGCGCAATGTTCGTCCCCCATTTGTATTTGACCCTGTAGAGGGTGTATAAAATATTAGAATGGGCTGTGGAATTGGCATGAATTTACTTTAAATGTTACTCTATGTATTCACAAATCGCAAAATGTAATTACCTACTTAGGGCATATCAATACGAGATAATAAACCAAATGTGAAAAAGGATAAAATTTAAAATCTGAAACAAGTGTTCTTAAATATCGTCACCCAAGAAAATGTTTCTGAAACGGGAGATAAATTAAAAAATGAATTTTTTTATTCCAGTAGGTATTTGAGAATTTTACAATGCGATAAAGTTACAGAGAAGAATATTATTTGTCGGCTTGAAAACCAATGAAAGATAATTCACCCCAGTAACTTTTCATGTTTTAGCCCTTTTAATTTCAACTAACACATTTTTAGAAAATCGTTTTCAGTTTCAGTTAGAGTTTCTTGGGACGAAATTGGGAACACCTCCTGGGGACAAAAGTTAGAATTCCACGCGAACTTAAAAGATATGCCTGAATAAGTGAAAATAACTTACAATTCGAAATAATACCCACTTCGACGATTAAACAGCTACCACACTAAAGTCCGTAAAAACTCATCGTGCTCGAAAACCTTATTTCCCGTCGCAAACACCCATAAACGTAACCGTTCACTTCCAAGTCTCCCAGACTACTAACCTATATATAGCAATTCAATATTTACCACCAGATGACATTGAAAGTGCAACCACAGTAGTCGAGGAAAGCAAGGGGACGAAATCAGGCGCGGGGGCAAACTTTGGGCCGCTAAACCTATCAAATCACAGTGAAATGGTGGTCCGAGGGTGCAATTACCTTGTCCCCCTTCTCCACACAGAAATAACCACAAGTTTATATTCGATCGTCAGTCCGTGTTTTGAGGGAAATAGCTCGATTTTCCTAGCATGAGAGTTGCCTAGGAAATGCGAAGTAGCGGAGCGCAAAAGGGGGACGAGGACACGGGGATACGAATGTCGCCGGTATCCAGGATCCTCCTTGGATGTTGAACGTTAGCCTCCTACACGAAATCAGACCTTTCACTTCCACGTGTCGGGGGCGTCTTCTCGCGGGACAAGGAGCCGTGGCGCGTGCACGAGGAAATAAGAGAATCCGCCGAGGATCGCCGTAGATATTCCCGTCACGTACGAGACGAACACTCGAAAATTCCATTTTCCACGTACAACTCGCGGGGATATCGATGCCCGTACGTACACGTGCCAACGGACCCTTAAGTCCCGACAGCCCTTACGGGGGGCATCGTCCATCTGCGAGGCGAACAAGCCGCGGACGCAGAATAAAGTCGCTGCCAGGACATGCCTCTGCTACTGCTGTCAGGGGATATCGATTACGGACCTGTACCATTTTGCTTTCCCTCCGACGGGCAAGGTTACGGGCGGAACACCTCGTTCTTACTTTTATTGTTAGACACTTTTCCTCGTCTGGAACGGTCGCTCCATTTGCGGCGCGAAAGTAAGAGCGTTTCTGTGAAGTCTCTGGGTTCTAAGAACTCCATGAGATCTGATGGTCTTCTGAGTTTCACGAGAATTTTGATTTTTCAGCCTGATCTTGTGAATTTGGGGTAGGGGAAAGTGGGGCAAAACAATTGTTTTTCTAAGACAAGAGCTGCGATATGCAGCCAACGTATGTGTTACATTCGGGTGGACCTCACGACGGTATGAGATCAATCGCAGAGCAAAGACCGTCGTAGTTTTTCATTCAGAGAAGTTTAAAAATTTCGAGTTGAAAAGTTCCAGTGTTGCGTTGGTGAATTGTCTTTTTTATACCACTTGGATTTAAAGAATCTATTACGGTAAGTACTGCATTGTATTCTGTAGTCTTCACACGGTATTTTGACGTTTTACCCGGTTCTTTATTGCATGTTGAAGTGTAAATATTTAATGTTTAGTAAATTACTTCATTTGGGGCAAAACCGGGTACCCGGTTCTATGTATGGCGTAAATGTCTTATAGGAGCTGATTTCTAATCTTTAAAAATCCAATAATATGACGAACTTTTCATTCATTCCAAGTCCAAGGAAAAGTGGATTCAGTGCATTGTCTGCCACGGGTGGGCTCGTGAGATTTGCACAAGTGTTGAGGAGGGCGACGAGACCTTTATTTGTGATTTCTGTTCACTAAATAAATTAAAATAAATTTATATACAAATTAATATTTATTAAAATATATTTCTTTATGGTTTCTAAAATAATAGTAATAAAGGTTTTATAATTATAATATATTTTATGCATTTTTTAATAGGTACTCGGTATTATCCACACTTATAGGGTAAAACCGGGTACTTGTATACTTCCGAGAAATCTTATTTTCCTGTGGGCCAAATAGTTTTTTCAAAAAAGGACTCTCATTTGCTGATTCTGTAAGGTCCAATTAAGATTTCTAGCGGTGTCTCAAAGTTTATTTTGCCATCTGACTTTTTGCTAGTAGGAAAAATACATTAGGCCCCCGGTTTTGCCCCACTTTCCCCTATCAGTAGGTATAATAATCTCCTACATCTAATCAGATACGATAGTTTGAAAGAACAGCACAAGCAATTTGGCACCCCCTGGGACCGTAGGTCAGCCCCGAAACCCTCTCCGAATACAACAAAAATGGACGTGTCTCAGAAACTTGAAAGTCGCGCGGCTCTGTCAGTTCGCCGGAGCTGGTTAGGTCCACCCTCCCTCCACCCTTCGTTCCTCAGCCCCGTTGCCCGCGACGCGGACCATTGTTGTTCTAGATTGCATTGCAAATTAGATCACGGACAGGCGTCACCCTTCCACCGCCCTTGTCCCAGCCAGTTCGAGTTGCAACATCGTTGCCCAGCCGGTTCTCGGCGCGAGTTTCTCGCCGTAAACCACCTTCCACCCCTTTCAGCTTGTATTTCCGCCGCCGTCCGTCTCCCCCCGCGGGCTTCTTGCGGAAGCAAGCGTGTACACGGTTTAAGCTTAGCGGGGAAACATGGGAAAAAAGTAAATTGTTTCCCGTTGAAAGTGAATTACCGCGGCCCTTGCCCCCGCCCCCCCCCCCCTGCTTCCACCCAGGATAATTGTCCGAGAGCTCGTGCCCCAGGGTGGTTTGAAAGAATTTTAACGCAAGTGAAATTTGCTCGTTCAACTTCCCTTCAATTTTCTAATAGTGCGGCTGGACATCACTTGAAAGACTTTCCATGAATTTGGTTATTTGATATTCTGGTTATTTAATTTTATATTCTGTTAGTAATCACTTTTCATGTTTGACTTTTAACGGGCATACCGAAAGGCAGCTACAGTGACTCACGGATTTGGTCAATCGAGACTAAAGATGTCAGAAGCGACGGGGTAGCTGTCACAATTAATACACTCGCTCCATTTAACTAATTCCTGTTTACATTACACCGCGATATCAAATACATCACGCTTCGAAATAATCGCAAAACCAGCCACTGTGTCCAATTGAGGAGTTGAAATGGGAAAATATGTAGGTGCCAGAAGTGACAATTTTCAGGATTTTCTTTTCAACCACGGTGACGTTGATACTTACGATCTATGGGCTATCTTGCGACAATCCTGGAAACTAGAATCAATTGGGCCCAGATATGCAGAAAGCTAGCAATCCTTAAAATGGTTCAAAATTAGATAAACACAGTAGGGATTAGGGTTTGTCGGCTTCTAAAAACTGGTTTTTATTTATAAATTTGTAAAATTTCGAAAACCGTTTTTTAAATTAAAAAAAACCGGCTTTATATACTAGAATTAATATGCAGAAATGAATTAATTGTTTAATTAAAAACGTTAACATTTTGACTTGAAATCGCCTCGGACACAAGCATATTGTAGTAGGTAACAGTTTACTATAAATCTGATCTTCATGAGTTCATATTTTCTTAAGAAAAATACTAAATGGAATAAAGATTTATAATTTGGTACCACCTTCTAAAAGATTTATATTTTGTGCGGATTTTAGTTATTTTAGTTGTTTTTTTTGCATTTGGTTTTGTATGCAGTCTATTGTATTGTGTCATATTTTTGTAAACCCATAAATATTAAATGAACTCAACAATTGTACGGATTTGTACGGATTTTAGTTTTTTAATTTTCTTTATTTATTTGGTTTTGTATAGATTGAATATAATTTATTTTGTTACACTTTTGGAATTCCATAAATATTAAGGAAACTGAAAATTTTTAAAATAAGTACAAATATTTATTTACTATTTTAATTATATATCTTTGTGAAAATTAGGAAACTGATTTAACCGGTTTTTGTGGGGGGGGGGGGGGGGGGGTGAATAGTGAAATTCGAAAACCGGGTTTTTCAAAAGTCGATTTCTGTATAAACCCTAGTTCGGATCCCATAATTTTGTAATATTTAGTTTGCAAAAAATGGCCAACCCATAGAACAACTCCTACATTATACAATTATTAAAACTACCAACCAATAGTTCCATTTTAGGTTTAAAACCCAAAAAAAAACACGAGAAAATTTAAAACAATATTCAGAATACACCGCCCTATTAAATAACCCATTAAAAAACATTCTAAAGCAATCACAAGAAATAAAATATACTCAATAGAAATAAAGCTACTTTTATATTTACCCATTAAAATCTTCAAACTGAAACTCAATTTCAGATCACTGAGGGTTGCTAGCTTTCTGCACAACTACGCCCAATTATTCCAGCACTTACAGCGTTTACCATTCCAAAAACAATTATAAAAGTGCCATGGAATCTCTACAAAACGGTCCATTCCAAAAGCAAGCCAGCACTACAGGAGCCTCATGATCACCCCGAATCAATGAATTCCCACGAATTGACTGTACCCTGCGGCGTCACGTGTCTCCAGCAACTACCACGCTAATCGAGACCGTCGGCGATCCGATTCGCCCGACGCGCTCACGTGCCCGAAAATTTATCGACTAATTCCTATTTACGCGCGGTTAAGCGAGCAGAGGGAACGCGGGTCGATAGCGTCCGCGGCCGTGGCTGCTCCTCGACGGCGAACAATACGTCCCCGTGTCCCGGAAGTCCGACGTCAGGGCCATAAGCGCGTCGTGGCGGGCGAGACAAATCGAATCAGGTACCGTTTCCCTCTCTCTATCCGTTCGCCTTTCCGTTTCCCTCGTCCCGTGTCTACGACCGGCTGATGTTATCAGGCCGTGTCGCGTCCGCTGGAAATAAATCTTTTGTGGAAGCGGGCGAGAAGGACCCGCCGGGGGTGGTGTCCTCGCCCGCGCCACGGGCGGAAGGATCGAAGGAGGGAAAAGTCTGGCCTGCGTGGCCCGAGGGGGAGATGCAGGGCGACGAAGGCGATGGGAAAAAGGAAGATGAAAGCGAGAGGATGAAGAAGAAAGGGGGGGGGGGGCGGGAGGGAAGAGGTGCGAGAGAGTGGGAGGAGGAAGAAGAGGAAGGAATGTGGGCGCGAGAGCGCTAGAGTCTGGTTTTCCAGACGGGGGACGGGGAGGAAAACATGTGGGTTAGATAGGCGCAGCTGCGCTACCATCCCGGCCGAGATTAGATATCAGCAGCTTTTTTCCAGACAGCCTTCGACGTTCCACGAATCGCGTAATAATCTCGTCGAAGGTCGACGACGCCGCCCGCAACTACCTCCAAGTTGGATGGGAAATCGCGCCTCCTTCGCCCTTCTGGCGGCGTCTCACCAGCGGCGATCCAATAACGAGAGGAACGATCGTGCCAGGCCCGCTATCGGGAATTACGAGCTCCGTCAGGTATGCGACGGGATACGGAGAGGGGAACGCGGAAAACGCTGCCAGCGGATTCTTCGGGTTAACACCGTGTTAGCTCTCGATTCGGATGACGGCTGAGGAACGCGGCTGGATCGATGCTGGTTAGGTTTTATTGGGCGCGCGGCTGCCGGTGCTGGCTGCCCGGGCAATTTTCAAATGGACTGTGACAGAATTTCGGATGAAATGGGAAGATCGGCTGCGCGAACATGGCAGGGGTTCGAAAGTGATGTGGTGGAAGGTTGTAACGAGAATCTGGATTGGGAGAAAAGGGTGTAGTGTTCAAGGGATTTCAAATGAGTTTCTGCTTTGATCTCAGAACGATCTAAGGTATGTACTGCTTTTCTGATTAACCCTCGGTTGTCACACATATTTTTTCGAACGTAGTTGTCACAAATTTCACTCAGCTGCTGTGTAAAAACTATTTGTTAAATAAAGTCGTAAAAAATCTGAGATATAGTTTGAACATTGCAAAATATATCATGTTCATCGTTGAATTTAAATCATCATGTTTAAACAGTAGTACCATTTTCAATAATGCCTCAAAGATATTTTATGGGCCATTTTAACCCAGTGTGACAACCGATGGTTAAAGTTTAAGTAATCACTCCTGTTGCAAATGTCTTCGAAATCCTAAAATGTGGAATCCATCCTCCACCTCTAGGTCTCCCAAACAGTCTGCCTAACACTTACTAAGCATTTCAAGCTTGTCTAATTTATATCCAACTGTCTCTGTATACCTATCTACATAACATACTGATACAACTTAACAGAAAAAGTTTAAGCACCAAAACTGTCTGTGGCGCACAAGTACGCCTGTACCAAGTGAACCGAACCGCGGCTTAAGATCCTGACGAGAATCGCAATTCGTACGTGATCCGACGTTGCTATTGAAGGAGCATCCTTCGCGATTCGTTCGAGCATGTTCCGCGAGCTGACAGACGGTTCGAATCACGTTGAAATGTATCGAGCGACTCACCGGTGTGCCAGGATGACGATGATGGTCCTGCAGCAGAAGACGCCGTTGGTGCGACGCCGGCAGTTCCTCCCGATGGTGATGATGATGCCGATGATGGTGGTGATGCCGATGGTGGTGCAGGATCGAGGCGGAGGCCGGCTCGTGCAGTAGCAGCCGGCGATGATGAAGATGGTGCGACACCGTCGCCAGGACACCAACCAGTGCTCCGACTACGAGGACGAGCACCACTGACACTATGTAGTTGCTTGCGCTCACTGCAATGAAAAATCGTGGCGCCTTTAGTACCTCGGAGGAGGAACTTACGTTACAGCGTAGGAACGGGGAGAAGCGATACTGCAATTGTTTTCGAGTATAAGGTACTGTGTTTCAGGATGTTCCATGATTCGAAGTATGTAATTGTGAGGTGTTGTAAAAATTGTAAAGTGTTTTAAATGTTAAAGATGGGATGCTACAGAGTTAAGAGAATTTTTTTTGGGGGGGGGGGGGGCGTTTATTGTGGAAGAAAGTGCAAACGATGAATGTGGATTATCGTTGAGAGTGATCTCGTGACACCTGCAGTTCAGTTCCTTTCTAAGCCTAACTTTCAAGCCAAAGAAAGTGATTTCTCTGGTTATTTGGCACAGTACACTTTATAGAGAGATTAATAAGAATGATACTGCAAAAGCTGAAGCTCCTTTCCCCGAGAAGAGCACTCTTCAGGCTTCGATTTTTATTCTATTTTACCGTAATTTATATCAGAACGCAGTTTCAAACGGTTTCAACGGTAGAGTCTTTAGAATGAGCACTGGCAAAGTCAGTTGCACTCGCTCGAGCGAGAAACGAATACGCCACGTCGTAATCTGTGTAGCGGTGATAAGTGATAGGCGTTTTTTTTTTTGTTGTTGCGGGAACGTTCCTTCCCAGACCATTTCCTGGGGGATCTAGACGTTGTTCAGCGAAATGTCACTGAAGATAAGTGAGTCTAGAAAATGCTATCAATACGTACGTTGAAGAGCGAAGTATCGCAGTGGAAGAGTGATTTCTACGAAAAATGTCGAAACATGAATTGCGGAATTAATTATCACTATCTGCTCTCGCAAAAAGATGCAGCCGCAGACAGTGATACGAAATGATAAATACCTCTGCAGACAGAGTGATGTGTAATTTTTGTATAGAGACGGAATGCCGAGAAACACGAAGTCGAGACGTTATATTAAAAGATATACTCGGAGCTGGTTAATCAATTAGTTTTAATGCACTCGCAGAATCGCTCGGCGAGACGAACGACCGCGATATTAGGAAGCGAATGCAGAAGCTCTATTCGAAGTTACTGTGCATTAAGCTCGATGGAGGTACAGTTACAGTTTGACGAGGCCGTGGAGCGCGAGGGAATTCCTCTTGGAGGAATTCAAAGTGTAAACGCTCGGTTCGCAGCGAAAGCCCCGGCGACGCTTTTCACCGCGCCTTTCGCGCGGCGATGCACGAAAGTATCGACTAACTTCCCGCTTCCAGTCAATTTCGCACGTGATGCGTGAAAAAGACTCGAGGCACGAGAAGTTTCCAGCACGAGTTTCCTTCCATCGGGACCAAGCCCTTCGCCGCGTCTCCTCTTCATTCTCAAAGTGTACGAGACTGGAAAATTTCTTATAGTCACGCGCCGCGTCTTCTCTCCAACGTCTCGTGCAGCTAGACGCCGTCTTCCAAATTTTCCCAAAATTCTGAGAGCTTCCTATCCACCTCCAACCATTTCCCTTAATATTACAGCATGGAGAGATAAGACGAAATGTGTCTTGGAAAATCGCGTTTCTATTTAATCGAAAAGAGGAAAGTTATCGCGGTGTAAATTTTATGAAGATTCATCTTCCAAGTGTTTCACAAATATAAGCAAACTAAAGTGTTAGAGAACTTGTCAGTGAACCACCCTAATTTTTCAAAAATTTCCACCTCCCACATTCCCATATGGTTGACAGAGATATCTTCAATTTTATGCAACCTGTTCTGACTCTCTCCAACTCATGAAGGAACTCCCTTCATCTCTCAGTTGATCTACTATGATTCCTCACCAACGAAAAATCACCTCATTTCCTTTGCCTGCCGGGGCTCGAAGATACAGAAAAGAAGGGCGAGCTTCCTCGCTCCGTGGAAAACGAAGGAAGCGCAAAAAGGTACGCGAGCTCGTAGCTGGCCAGTGTGCTGAGAGAGGTGTGCAAGAAGAGAAAGAGCGTGTGTACGAGGACACGATTGGTGGGACAGGATGAGACACGACCATAAAACCTTATCAACGTTCATCATCGCCGGTTCAACGGTTTGAACCGCTCGTCACCCGGCGCTCGTTAAACGCTCGACGAGTCGCGACGGTACTACACCCCGTGGCCCCGTGGTCACGTCGAGACGCTAACAGCGGCGGCGGAAAAAAAACAGACAGGAAAGGGCGAAAAGAGGTCCCTGACCCCCGAGGAGAAACTTCTGCGAAACGGTCGCGCACCGCTCGCCACCGACGTGGACAAAGGACTCTCCACCAGACGCTGGAAATTCGGAGGAACGAACTTCTTGCCACCTTCGACGAATTCTCCTGGCGTAGGAACAGAGGACCGAGGAGGAGCGCAGGCAAGGTGGTTTCTGACGCGAGAGACACTCTTCTCATCGACTGGCAAGTGTAGGTGTTTGAAGATGCCGTCAGAGGAGATGGAGGAACGTGTGACTTGGACTCTTCAGAGTTGCAAGTTGAAACGAGGGTCCACGTAGTCACATATAGATTCTCAGAATATTGAGGCCATCGAGAGGAATGACAGAAGACCAGCAGAACTGATTAGAATGATCCCCGAAAGAGGTATACCCCAAATAGCCCCTAACAGTTTCCACTGCAAGAACCTTGGATCACGAAGGTCTGAGGTCCTCCAAGAGAGTCTCCTCCACTTCTATTACTCGTCTATTTCAGAACTTTGCGCGATACCCCTTTCACGAGGGTCGCGGCATTAGCGTTATTAGCCGCCACGCCCTGGCTCGCCCGACAGCGAAATGTCCGTGCAGCGGGAACGATCCTGCTGGGCCGTGCAGGTGGCCAAACATTTCGCGTGTCAATATTTGACGGAGCGTTTAGGACGTCTGCCGTCTGGAGAGATGCCCGAAAGGACGAAGGTCCTTGCACCTTTCCCCGACACCTTGACCGTCCCCGTCGCCCCTAGTCCGTGCTTCGTCCAGGTAGGACGAAGCGAAGCGGCGTCCGGCGTCGGGGACTTCTCTGATACGGTCGTTTACTTCCGTCTTTCAAGGAGGAACGCTCGGCATTCCGCTGGGCCGCGCGATCAAAGGCGAGCACGCTTTTTTTCCACGGCGCGGCGAGATTTCCCTGAAGAGGTTTTGAAAGACGGCCTTCGTGACTCCGCGCGAGCCAACTGTTGGCGTTGCCAGATCGTATATGCCGGCCACGACTCCTCTGAAGCCGAACAGAGGCCCGCCAGGGCTGTATAAAGCGGGATCGCGGCATATTATCCCGATCCCCGAGGCGGCGTCCCCTCCTCCCCCTCCCACAGCCCCTCCTCTTTTTGCCTCTCGCCGTCTCTTTCTCTGGCACACGACGGGAAAGGGACTGTCAGGTAGCCGGGGCTTCGGACTCCCTTGTCCTCCCCGGTTCGAGGCCCTCTGACATGGCGACAGACCCGATCACAACCGGTGATCCTCTTCCACCGGGGACGATTTACGCTGCACCGCCAGCAATGAAACGAGACGCGGACGATCGACGTCCGACGTAACGCGGCCTCCTCGGTGGAATCTATTATAGAAGCTGCCTAACGTAGTCTTCTGTCGTTCCATCAAGCACCCGCATGGCGCGGCGAAATAAATGGGTCTGGCGTTATGATAGGTGATCGGTGTATTAATTCGTATTATAATTTCAAAGCGAATCGGGTGGACACCTCAATGGAAGCAACGGCGGCAGGGAATTACAAGAATCCTCGCTGCGCGTTGATGTTGAGAAGATGTCTCGGTTGTTGGAGTCATTTTTATTTCACGATCGCTGCAGGGCGAAAGATAACGCGGCCCCATGGAAAGCTGCCGATCCCACGCCACGAAAATCGCCCGCAGTCCATTCCAGGCGGCGGCCAATTCCGCGTTCGTTCACCGGGCAATAAAAATTAGAGCGCCGCCTCGCAACCGTTCCAATCGATGCGGCCGTCGCGACCGAAAATCTATTCAAATTGACCATCGAAACCGAGCGTATCGACAAAACCACAGGCTCCGCGACCCGTCCCGGTGAATCAGCGCGTTAAGGCTGAATTTCCGCGGCGAACACGCGAACGGACAGCTTCCAGGACACGGTTCTACGCCCCTGACCAAAACGCATTTCGAGAGATCTGGTTACGGCTGGAAAATGTTGGCCAGGTTCCTTTTTCGGTTATGCCACCTTAAATGGCACTCTTGCAAACCTACGCCAGCCTCGAATGAACAAATCTCAAGTCGGGTAGAACATCACCTGACATATTTGTGTAGCTCAGAGTGAGGCTCTTTTAAATCAATGCTAAAGATGCAGCGATACAAAATTTAGAAAGTGCAGCAAAACCTTCCACCAGCTACACATGCGTTCCCACAAACGTACCCCTCGCAGCGCGCAATAATAACCAGTCCCGGCAACTTTATGGGAGCCAGTGCATCCTCTGGAAGCGAAAACTGCAGGGCTGGGAGGGAGGGGCCACCGAAACTGTGAAGGATCGTCGCCCGGCAGACGTCTTTTCCCTTCTGGCCGGCGTCTCGCGCTCGCCCGGCGACTGCAAATCGCCGTGACACGGGCCCGTCGGGACGACACCGACGGCAGGTGCATCGGGATCGGGCCTGCCGCATCTTCCGCGGCCTCCCCCCGCCCCCTCCCGCGGCGATCATAAGCGCGGAGAGCGGCCTCCGGGCGAGCGTGTGCAACGAAGTCCTCCTCCGTCCTCCCGGCGTGCACACTGGATACTCGGTGCGGCGGGCTGCATGTGCAGGGATCCTCCGTGTGCGCGCACTTAGCCCGCCGGTGCAGCGGACGCGGTGCATTGTGGTGCAGCGAGGACGAAAGGGGCTGGGGGAGGAAAGAAAGCTGGAGGAGGCGGCGGAGGAGGAGGATGACGACGTCGGCCGATGGTGGCGGCGCAAGGGGGACGGCGGCGGTGCAGCGCATGCAGTGCACCAGACAAAAAACGATGAGCCGCGGTGGGGGCCAGACGGGGGGCAAAAACACGCGACGGGCCCCAAACCCGGGCCCCTCCTGCTCCGCAACCGACTCCCTTGCGTACGCGAGCCTCTCCGCAGCGAGGCGGGCTCTCTGGTGTGCGAGAATACGCGCGCAACGCCGGGGCTCTGCGTGTGGATGCACTTTAAGCCCTGTGGCCGCCCAGGATCGTATGCACCGCGATCCACAGGGACTCCTCCGGGGGGTGTTGGATATCGTCGCGCGTTCGTCCAAGTTCGTAGGCGATTTCGGGACGGAGCACTTTTGCCGTGGCTTTAGTTTGAAGGTAATGGCGGCAGGGTAATGGATGTACTGTTTTAAAATCAGGTTACAGGTTTCAGTGCCTTTTATAGGATCCAATAATGTCAGCGATGCGATCGCAGTCACGAGCTAGCTGCCGCGACGCGCTTTGCAATATTCAATGGGCGGGAGTTTCCAGGCTAACTTCGAATTGTGAAGTAATTCGATTCCCCTGAATAAGCGATGTTGCAGGTTGCTCGAATTGCCGTCAGCGGAGTCGCGGAATTCTTTCCGAAGGTGCTTCTCCAAACAGGCGAGCTTATTAGATTAATCGTCAGATTGCTTTCAAGCAAAACTAAATATTGCAATGCTTCTTCCAAACCGAGTAAATGACGCTTAATAGTTCATTCGCATAAGGATCAGCTTTACTCAATCTTGACATTTCGAATCTGGATCGACAATTCTCTCCATCAAAGATTCCTGCTCTTCGAGGTCTGGAGACTTCAATGCCTTCCAACCACTCCCAACCAACTTCCACCGACGCGGCTCATCGGCCCATCGCTTTCTCAGCCTGCAAATGCTGTGGATCTTCGATCAGCAGCCGAACTCCAGCCTAGGAATGCGCATACCATTGCAACGACCACGCGGCGCGAATAACAATTCGCTGTCATCCCGTCTATTACATAATCCGCGACACTTGGTTCCCGGATTTCCGATGGTTGCTGCAGGTGGCGAACGTGCGTTCGCCGATGGTGTCGTAACCGAGACGCGCGTGCAGGTGTGACCTTTGGTACCCTTTTTTCCCCTCTACGTCCCTTGCCCCGCGCGCGCGCGCGCGCCATGGTTGCGCGTTTCGCAGACGGAAAATATATCGCAATTAACCGGCGTGCTGTAATCCGGCGTGTATTTACGTGCAACTGCCCGACGATGGTGGCGGCGGGCTGGCAATAAATAGCGAGAACTTCCGCGATTTTTGCATTTCAACCGTGACGAACGTCGCGGCGGCTAGACACTGCGTATAATCGCCGATTCACTCGTGTCTGGCCTCAAGCCGCGTTCCCACGCGCGCTGCTTCACCCTCGGCGAGCAGAATGGAGTTGGTCAAGTTTTAACGTGTCTCCGCGATGTTATCGAGGAAGGGAAATTTATTGGCATTGAAACGAGACGGAGGATTAATTTGGAGCTGGGCGTGGCTATGGGATGAGATTGGTTTTATTCAGAACAGACACGAAGGGTTTGCAAAATACTAAGTAAAATGTGCGCTTAAGTCAGTTTTTCTCGGTTGGAAGCTCTAAGACCAAGATGGTTAATTACAACCATGTTTGCTCCGGGATCTAAAGAAACGTTATGCTACTTACCGAGGGTTAAATACGTTCTGCTCTGCTCGCTGCGCATATAAGTACACGGCTTAAGACCAATCCGAGCCTCGACATGAACCTCGTTTAAACGCAACTAATTTCGCATTGGTATAAGACTGCTACTAAATGGCGCTTAAAATGCAAACACCTTCGACGCGGCGTACATAAAGTGCAGGATTTATTCGAAAGGAGGGAGATAAGGATCGACGAAACACAAAGTAGCTAAAGTACTTGGAGAGAACAGGCCCACCTCGATAAAGTAAACTCTTCTCGACGTGCGCATTGCAGCAATGTGTTTAAAGAAGGGAAAAAAGTAGCGACTCCGGGAACGCACCTATCTTGTAGTTTATTAAAGAAAAGTAACGAACCTCCCCTCCATTAATTTCCCATAATGCGGCGCGTAATACCGCGACGATGTTCGACACGGTTGCTCCTCTGCTACACGCCGAACTTTCCAGGAAACAGAAATTAATTTTCCTCATCCCCCGGACGAGTTGTACAAGCTTCTTTATAAATTATTAAAACTTTCGCGCCGGACTTCGTCGAGGGCAGAATATACACGTCCAGCTTTTGTCGGTGAGAGGGCTCATGAATATGTACCCGGCTGTAACGCCGACAGTTTTTCTTTTAAGCCCGGCCCCAAGAACTTCGTTAATCCGCGATACGGGAAGCGTTTTGCATTTTGATGGAAACGGGGAAACGGATACACGAGTCGCGAAACAAAGGAAACAGGAGAACGAACCATGGTTCTTTTTTTTTTCTTTTAGGGATGATTCACAGATCGCGATTAAGTCACGCATCGAGTCACCTCTCGGCAAGATATCGTTGCGTACTTTCTAGATCCACGGACGGAGTGTTGCAAGAAAGAACACCAATGCTGCAGATATGAGTTTTTTGGATGGGATAAAAAAATCAAGGTCAGGATATTAATGGGAGGCTAGGGTGACTGTACTTAATATCGCCAGGCAAAAGTTAAATCGCTGTCAATTGAATAATAATTGATATTTTTGCATGTAGCTCGTATCAAAGTAAAGAGAAATTATTCATCTTTCATGTAGCATAAGTTAGAATCGTTGAAACCTTAAAATTTTTAATTAGAACTCAATAAACGCAAGACACACAAAAATCGGGTCCTGAAAAAAGTGTACCTAATATCGCCAACTCAGAAAATATCGATTAATTCATGTATATACGAGTTTTTAAAGTCATTTTCACATGTGCTTTTATTATTTCTTCCTCTATAAATGTTTTTTATCCATCTTTGATTTTATTATTATTAGAAAAATATAGATTTTTAAAATATTTTATTTTTTACGTTCCGATGTACATATTGGACAAATAAAGTTGAGAAGGCGGTATTGAGAACACGCATACCTACTGCTTAAAGAAAAACACTATTTTCATTACGAAAAATATTTTAATCGATTACAGTCCTTAAGTACATAATTAATTAGGTATTTCTAGTAGATATTCTTGCATTCACGGAATTATTAGACTTACCGTCTCCGAATGTGAAGTAAAATTGTGGTAGTTCAATAAATTTTTACACTTTTAAGATTCAATAAAATACTTCTCTTTCTGTAATTGTTGATCACATGATGCTGCAATTACAGTATGTCTTCCTACATATGTTTAGGTACTAATTCAGTGTATAATCGATAAATTTTAGAGCTAACTTTGCGAGATATAGCGGGTGGCGATATTAGGAACAGTGGCGATATTAGGTACAGTCACCCTATATTCTTGAGGCACGGTCAGTGAGAATGGATGTATGATCTATTAATCGATCAATCTGGTTTTCATCTGTTTCGTTTGCCTCTGGAATATGGTTTCAAAAGCGCCCACGAAGTTTGTTAGTGATCTAGATCATTGTGAAGAAATTCGTATGTGATCGATGATCGAGTAAACTTTAGACTTTTTTCCCTTTTTACATGCCTTATGAAACTTGAACAGTTTACATGTGTAAATGGCGTACATTACTAATTCTACATCGTTCTGAGAATTTTGTCAATATTCCAGCCACTGGATTACATAACATATTGAGCAAAAGTTTTGTAAAAGAAATAGGAATTGCACGGTGCAATTTGCGGATAGAAAGTTAATCACGCAGAGGCTAGTCCATTATTTATTGGAGTAAAACACTTCGCTAATAACTAATCCGTATTTACTACAACATAAATCCAAGGTCTAAACTAAATTTAACATTATGAATAACACAGGATCAACTTTAGATTGAGGCGTTTACATGCCTGGCTGGTCCCTGTAGGCAAAAATACGCAGCTGCCTAGAGTGTAAAGTTGTCAAGGGGCGCAAACTGGTCGTTTTATTGTTGGCATTTTTTAAAATAAAGTTTCAAATGAAATATTACAAGTTGTACTATAAACGTTTTAAGCTACGAATAAAAATTCAGAATGGGATCATCAAAAAGCTCAAATAAATGTGGGGGAGAGTAGGGTAAAATGGAACGGGTGGGTAAAACGGAACATCAATGTTTCTCTTAGATAAGAGCTGCGAATGAGTTGGTATCGCGTGACATGGGACCAAAGGCTTCTCACAGCATTTCGTGACAGACTGTAGACCCGTGCACATGTTAAGCGGGCCCTACACGATGAGATTTGTCTTGAGACATGCCTCGAGACAGGTCTCTCTGTCTTCTTCTCTCCACCTTGCCAGCACGAGGCAGAGAGAACCGTCTCGAGACACGTCTCAAGATAAGTCTCATCGTGTAGGGCCCGCTTTTTTTCTCCGTTAAGAGAGTTGGAAAAATTTCCGGTATCGACGTTTCAATATTGTGCTGTACTTTCGACCACTTTTCGGCACTTGGATTTCGAAAATTAATAACGGTAAGTATATCGTTGGTTGCTATAGTCCTTACACAACATTTTGACGTATTAAAAAGTTATTTACCTCACGCTGAAGTGTAAATATTAAATGTTTATTAAATGACTGCATGTGGGGCAAAGCGGAACATTTTGCGTGGGGTAAAACGGAACGCCTATTTAACCCACTTCCACCAATCCAATTGTCTTGAAACTTTACAAAATTATGAAAAACAATACAAAATTATGAAAAAAAAGGGGTGAAAAAATTACCCGGTCATCGATAAATATAACCCATAACCACAAATACAAACGATTTGAAATCAGCCTGTAACCACAAATCAAATCAATTCAGTCGATATGCAATCAGCATATAACCACAAATGAAAACGTAGACACTAAAAAGTAAATAATAAAAAAAAACAAAAAAATGTTTAAGCTAAACAATTTTATTTAAAATGTACCTACTAAAAACTAAAAAAATCTCCATGCACGCGTTGATATTCATTATTCATGTAAAACTCCATGTGTATTTGATTATTTTCAGTAAATTTTATGTTATCTGGTAAAATATTTTTTCTTATGTGTATAAAAAATATATTTACAGTTTTTTACATAAATGAATACTTTTTAAATCATAAAAATAAAGATTTTGTATGTTTACACGGTCTTCAAGTGGGTGTTCCGTTTTACCCTATCACTTGAGCGAGGCGAAGATTTCAACACCTCCGGTAAATCTCATTTTCCATCGTTTCCAAAGATTTTTCTTAACAATGGCTTTGATTTTCTTATAGTCTATGGTCCTCTGAAGACTCCTATTGAAGTACCGTGTCTTTTTCTCGTTCCGATTTTATTTTATCACCCTCCAAAGTTAAGCGTTCGGGTAAAGTTAAATTTTACCCTACTCTCTCCTATTATAAATAAAGGGCGCAATTTGGCAAGTTCGCGTAGCGCGCAAAAAAGTCCCGAGCCTGGGTGTTTAGATTTTGGAGAGTGTGTTTAGTTTCTTTCCAAAAGCGCTCACTTCTAAATAGATAACAGCTTTGTGTACTTAAAGCAGAATACAGTAACTTCAAATAATTTCATTAAATCTGTGAAGTCACACTCAAGTGACATTTGAAACCTTCCACGTAAGATTCCTTCCTAAAACTCTACTATCTGCTCAATGACCACTTCGTCACCCCGCCATTCAAAATATACACAGCCCTGTCAAGTTCTACCCATCAACACCCACATCTCCACCCACGAATGAAAAATGATAAGCCACATAAAACCAGCAACAAATCAACTGCCGCCGGCTGGAGGAACCAGTGCTAACGACAGTGGAAAATGTCTGCACAGTTTCGGGATACCACCTGTCGACAGTTGGACACGCGAGCATGCGTGAATCGGCCATTATTCGTTACATAAAACTAGACGTCACGTGAACGGAAAGGAAAACCGTGTATATGCGGGCTACTGATGTCATCGGCAGATGGTCCCACGTATACGGGCCGTAAGGACACCGAAATATTTCCACCCGTGGCTGCGCAATATCGATCCCGAGCCTCCTACACCTACAGCGCCTATAAATCTTATTCCCAGGGATGTCAGTGGAAAACGAAAAAAAAAAAAAAAAAGGCTAGTGAGAACTACACACGAATTCACTCTTCCAACCCAAAAGCGACCTAGGCTGCGTTCGAACGCGATCCTTCCACGGACAATGAAGGCCGCGATGCCCGCGGCAGAGAGAAGAATTTCCAAAGGAACACACGCGGCCAGAAAGACGAGTCTGCCGGTGAAATCTCGCGAGGGGGCCGCGGCATCAAGCGTTTCGACCGAAATACCACGGTATCGCGGCCCATAAACACGCGAGCGCGGGCAACCGCTAACAATGTGCGCGCACTTAACGCGGTATCGCTACTTGTTTCCCCGGGTTCTTGCGACAGCACTGACAAAGGCGGGACAAAATTACGATCGACGGTAAAACGCGGATGAGGCGGGCGCAGTAAAGATCCCGCGATCGAGATAACGGGCACGAGAGACGAAAACACGGTGCAACGTTACGTTTCCTGCTGGTATCGTCCCGAAGGATTTTTCTCGCGAAAGGCTGCCTCCTCTTGGAGGTCGTGGATGCGGAGTTCTGGGAATTCAATCGGCTCTGTCGTTCTTCTACATCAATCAATCTAAAAAATTCCTAAGATCTTGACTGATCTTGAAAGATTCTAGTTATATCTCCCACTAATAAATTGTATGAAATCTCATCAAGGTTTTCCAGACCCGTTAAGGGGTAACACCACTCTAGAGGCAGAAAAGGAAGACCTAAATTTGACAATTTATTTTGTGAGTATAACAAACGGAATAGAATTTCTTTTCGGAGGGTTTATTTAACACATATTGAAGTGCGAAAAACAATTTTTTTTTTTATTGCCATTTTCATGCAAAATGGCGGCTACAGAGCCCGTCTTTGAAAAAAGCTTTTTTGAAAACGCCGCCACGGGAGGACGGATTTCTCGGCATGTATGAGTCCTGGAACCAAAAATAAAAAAAATTTATAATCTATATACAATTGGCTTTGGAAGTACGTAGGGTTATTTTTTTTAATAAATTTTTGTGGAAGTGGTGCACTTTTTAAGAAATGAATCGATTCTTTGCCCTAAAAATGAGCATTAAATTGTTTATAAAAAAAAAGTTTACATTCAATAAAAAAACGGCTACGTACTTCCAAAGCCAATTGTATATAGATTATAAATTTGTTTTATTTTTGTTTCCAGGATTCATACATGCCGAGAAATCTGTCCTCCCGTGGCGGCGTTTTCAAAAAAGCTTTTTTCGACGACGGGCTCTGTTGCCGCCATTTTGCATGAAAATGGCAATAAAAAAAAATTGTTTTTCGTACTTCAATATGTGTTAAATAAACCCTCTGAAAAGAAATTCTATTCCGTTTGTCATACTCACAAAATAAATTGTCAAATTTAGGTCTTCCTTTTCTGCCTCTAGAGTGGTGTTACCCCTTAAGATTCTCAAGGCCCGCGTAAACATTCAAGCTTCGTTAAGATTTTTAGCATTACAAAGCATCAGATGATAGATTTGGCGTAATATGTTCGAAGTGGTTAAACGTATTTCGGGCCCATTACCAGAGGAGAATACTTAGTACGCCACTGCGAAATCCAAGGCTCACGGTGATCATCGCACGGGCATAATTCATCCGCGGTTTCTGCATTACGCACAATTCCGCGCCGCAACGCTTTATGATCTAAACGAAGAGCTATTTCAGCGCGGGTATCGCAAAGACATCGTGCCAATTAATCTGCCGCCCCCTCTAGCCCACTTATCGCCGAGTTGATCGGGAATATAACTCTTTCGTACGGTTGCAGGCAATCCGCGCTCCACCGAGATCGTGTGCACGAAATTGAAACTAAGAATGCCCGTTAACGGGTCGAAATTGCAAATTTCGCTCGACGCGTCTGCGGTGGTTCGATCCGAGAGGCGAGATAACGGTGGAGGGGAGGGGAGGGCGTTGAATATTTAAGTGGGAGGATTGAAGACAAGATCGGAAAGAAGCCTGTGCTCTCGAGAGTCGTCTCGCCCCAATGTTTTTCTCTCCTCTCTCTCTGACCCGTCCACCGTATAAATTAACACTCGTGAATTGCTTCTTTTTCTTAATAAAGTAGCATACTTGAGGCGTGACGCTTATTCGGATCAGAGAATTTCGGAGACTTGCTTTTTAGCATTCTTAGCCTGCAGGCGTTGTTAAGTGTTCGGCTATTCGCGTGGAAGACTGGAAACTTTGTAAACATCGAATTCCTTTGACACCAGTTTTCTCCAGAGATTACCGTGCATAACCTTCCTCTTACTACGCTTTCAAATGCTATTCAATAGGTTTTAGGTATCAAAGAAGACTGTCAGTGTTTCTGAAACACTTTCAGGTGGTTCTAGACACTCAAGGCTCCCAGAATTTGCGTCCAGAACCTATTAACGATCCCCCAGTGGTAAATGTTCAGTGGTAAATTTAAGGGAAAAGGCCCAGGTGGCAAATGTTCTGAGGAAAATTTGTTCGCGGAAAATGAAGAGGTAGTTTACTAAAAAGGAGCTACGTAGTACAGAAAAGAAAATACAGTGTTTGGATAAAATCATAATTTTTCTTTAAGATGGGACCCAACTTAATAAGGCCCACTGCTCATCGGCTGCCCGTTAAATACGCCACTGGCATTTCCACCGCTATTTCCCAAGCGAATGTGTCCAAGTCCCAGGAGTGGAGCCCATCGCGTTGCGCGTCTAATTGATGCCCCGGTCCCGTTAAACGGTCGCTCGCGACGGAACGCCGCGGCGGGGGGGCCTAAGAGGGGCTTCGAAAAATGGAGGAAAACAGGCGACGGGGAACGGCGGGGGCCCCGATGCACGCGTCGCTGATTTCGAGGTTAACCTTTCGGCCCACGGAACCGTTGGCGTACGCGCCGCTGACCGCCAGCGCACAAGACCTAACGGACCAAGGACGACCGACCGTCTCGCCTTGTACCGATGGAATTCGTGGATTTCAGCAGCGCGTGGGCTCGCGGCTCCGTATCCACGCGGAACTGCCCGTTCCCGGAGAAATGCGACGAAAAAAGGGCCCTCCGCGACCATCTGCGTCGCACTCCGCTCGGCTAGAACGCGCTTCTTTTCGGCGGCCGAGGAGGAAAAGAGATATTGACGCAAGAGACGCGCGCGTTGCGACGATGCTTGAGGAAGTGGCATTCTTTCGTCGCGTCTGAGAACAATGGCGAGAAGACCCGAGTGCTTCCGAAAGAGTTACTAGATTAGAGCTGTGCTTTCTCTTTCTAAAATCTCGATGCTCAACTACATTTGGTTCTCGTTATAGGCTCCGTGCTCGGTGCTAGCGGCGAGCTCACAACGCATAGGCGTCGATTATTCCGAGCAGCCAATGATAGTGTTGCGCGAGTGAGAGAACCTGATGATTCTCAAACGAAGGATTCCAAGAAATGGTGGGGATAGAGACCGAGCATACAACGCATAGTCGGATTGAGCTTATAACGAGAATTTACTGTACCCCGTTTCTCAAACTTCAAACTCCCTGCGCAGCGACCTGGTGAATTCCCAGCAACCTCTCCAAACGTATCTCCAACCCCACGCCCGAAGTTGAGAAAGAGAAGCAGAAAGGCGGGGGAAAGAAGTCGAGAAGGATAGATCCGTCTTCGGTCAGATGGACGAGTCGTGACGCCAAGTTCCTGTTCGCCCAAGGAATCGTGTCCGTATGGTGGCGTTGCATCGTTTTACTCGTTAATACGCTCCCAACGGGGGAGGTCGTGGGGGGGTTGAAGAGGAGGAGGAATCGCGGCCAAAGGTGGGTAAGATGAAAACCGTGGTACAGCTCTGTCGTTTGCACGATCCTCGTGGGGAGACAGAAGGGGGTGGCAGAGGAGGAGGGAGCACGCGTCGTATAGAGGCTGGACGACCGAGAGCGTCGTGGCTCTCTCCTCTATTGTCCCGTGGTGCACAGCTCCTCGTTAGGGGATCCTTAACGATCGCTCTTCACCGACGGGGCTCGTGGTTGTCGTCGAAATCGTCGTATCGTCGATCTTAACGAGACTCCTAGTTTATCTCCCACCCTGGCCAGCCTCGCGACGGGGGCGGGGGAGAGGAGGGACGAGCTTAGCAGCGCCTCGTTTTATCGCCGAGATGGAAGCCGTGGCAGCGCGACTTCCGTCCACCGGGTCCCGGCGTGACGCGACGCGGATTTCAACCGGGCCATGATAAATACGACGAGCTCTACGTACGATTGATACCCCCCCGCTTGCGCTCAACGAACCGGGCAATTTCCTAACGGGCTTCGAGCGGCAGCCGATCTCAGACGGTGATTTAGGCTGCCACGGGAACGGTACACTCGTTTGCAAGCCGCGCAAGCTGTTGAGTAGATAGATATGCACAGCCCGGAGGAATACATTCCGGGGCAATTGCAGATGCCTGTGTGGGATCGGTTTGCGAGCTCACAGGTGCGCCGGATGGTAGCATCGGCGAGGGTGCGTATTGTCGGGAGTGTTGCTTACTTTTGGGGTGGGCTTTTTAGAGCACGGAGAAGAATCGAGCTTTCGAGTTACTAGATTCTACGGAGGTGTACGCACCTCCTTGGATTCAATAAGAAATGAAGGGATGAAAGGTTGCAATAGGTAGGGGAGACCGGGGCTAGTTGTTACAGGGGCAGGTTGTTACAAAGCAGTTTAAATTTTTTTCGCTTGGACTATCACTTCGACGATGAAGTGGCTGATGTGTTTCAACCATACACACTTGTGTATGTTGTTTGTTTGTAGTCGGTTCATGCGTTGTCACTTTATTACAGTGTTTTGTGTTTTCGGTACTAATAGTAACTTTTCTCTTTCTACTTGAATCTTTTCTACCGAACAGACAGATAAATGTATGTAAATTAATATTACCACGTTTAAATCAGTGTTCCTTTAGCTACAGATTGGCACCAAGAACATAAGAATACACCCAACTGGTATGAACTTATAGCTTTTTATACACAATGGTGTCAACCGGGGCAAGTTGTTACACAATACAAGGGGCTTGTTACATACGAAAAGGGGCACGTTGTTACAGAGGGAAAGGGGCATGTTGTAATATTGTATTTAGTAATTAATTTATTAATTTAATCCTTTAGTCCAACTGTTAAAAGAAAAAACGAAAAGTAAAAAATCAAAACCTAAAAAGATTTTATTAAAAAGTTTTAGAAAGGAAACTGACGACATAAAAATAAAAGAACATACAGTAAAGAAAAGGCAGATGAGAAATAAATCCACCACAAATAATAGACACTCTTCCTCCGAAGATGAAGAATGCGTTTGCTTGCACTGTCTCTCTCCTTTTTCAAGATTCAAAGAGGGGCTCCACAAAGTGGATTCAGTGCATAGAATGCAAAAAGTGGGCACATGAGAAGTGTGCAAAACCGAAGAATCACTTTTATGTGTGCATTAATTGCGAAACCCGTATGAAACGGACGACGATAATTAGTGCAACTGATTTCAGTAGTTTTTTATTACTTTTAAAATAGATTTTTTATTGTATATTTATTGTAACAGATTCTTAACATTAATAAATTTACTTTTGTCCAAGAAAATATAATTATATTACTCATAATAAGCCTCGTTTCGTAAAATTTAATTCTGTAACAACTTGCCCCGTATTGTGTAACAACTAGCCCCTACTCGGGGCACGTTGATACAACATGTCTCGACTTTCAAAATGGCTTGTTTCAAAGTCATGGTTTTCGTTTAATTACATGCGATGGCGGTTATCGATAGAGGAAAGAACGTACTTTAAGTCAGAGTCATTGATAGTATTGAATATGGAATGCAAAAAAAATAAAAAATAAAAAACTGAAAAGTGTAACAACTAGCCCCGGTCTGCCCTACCTACGCGAATTCCTCGCTGTCGTAAGTAAACTTCGCAATGTACAGCGACCCGTGATTACGATCTCGTGCTCCCTGGTACAACTCCGCCGAGGTCTCGCCACACGATTTCATCAAATTAATCTGCACAAAAGTGAGCAGCGGAGCCAACGCAACGTCTACGGCGATCCAAACGCGACCTCCTGCAAGCGAGGAACCCTCCCCGACGAGCCCCGATCGCTGGAGATAATTAAGAAGACCAGGGAGAACGCGGCGCAACAAAAGAGCCTCTGGATAGAGAGAATGAACGCCTCGGCTCCGTACCTACTCGCCTTTGGAAAATAGAGGAGCCTTGGAGTCGCTGTTTAAAAATAGACCGCGGACAATGCGAGAGCGCATTCTGCAACGTAATTATCTATTTATTAAGTGCGTCGCCGGTGTTCGACGAGGCGCGGAGAACAAAGGGAAGGAAACGAGACGGAGGAAAAGTAACAATGGGCCGATAGGGATCACGATGCAACCGAGCGTGGAGAATGCGCCGAGGATGACTGCGTGACCCGCCGTCATCGCCGGTGGTTGCTGTCATTTCGTCGACGCACGTCAGCCGCGTTCCCCGTGGCTGCCGAGGGAACGTCAGACGTCCCGACGCTGCTGTAACCGCGATCGATGCAAGACCAAGAGACCGACTCGAGAATCCAGAGACAGTCGAGGCCGTAGCACGCCTGTCTTGCCAAGCGAACGGTGATCGTCATGGAAACGACGAGTTAACGATAGAAAAGGAAGCTTGGAAAAATTGTCCACGTATATTCTGATAGCTAATGGGCATCACTGGCGAGGGAACGTCCGCAACTCAAAAATTCTTATTTTAATTTTATTTCTTCGTGAGAAGAATATTTTCTGTAGAAATCTACTTAGAGAGTGTGCAGTGTGTTCTTCAAATATTTAATATATTTTTCTTTTGGCAGTATGATAGAGCAGAAGATGGTAAACAATTCTTGTATTTAAAGTTTTCTTCTATTTCACACCGTTTCAAAGTTTTATTCAGAAAATGAAAAACGCTGTAACTTTAAGGGTTGATTGCACCCCTCCAGAGTGAATTTCCGGGAAGAAAAATTGCAGCTTGCATACCTATTTCTAGATTCACACGAAGTTTCGTTAAAATCAGAATTTTGAGGTTGCGAATGTTCCCTTGTGAGTTTTAACTAAGAATTTTGAGCTGTTAAAATGGGGTGTATCAGTGGGAGGTTATGAATGTGTAATGAATGAAAATTAGAATAAAGTTGTGTAAGGAGTTTACAGTATAAATATCTTTGTAAAAAATACGTCCGCACTGCGTTCATCTGTATCTGACTAAGAACATCCTAATCCCCTGATCCCCTTAAAGGTGAAGTAAATGAAAGTTTCTCTTGAATTAATATACAAAACCTATTTATATTCCCTACAAATCACGTGTTTCTATATATCGTCTACGGAGCTATCCGTTCAGAAACTAGCACCGGTGATGCAAACTAACAAAATCCAAGAATGAAAGAACTGTTACATTTGATAGAGACGGATGAGTTTTCGTAATTGAACCGCCCAGAGATCATTAACAAGTTCATCAACATAGAAACTTGATAAAATACGTCCAAAAAAACTGTCTCCCGTGTCGCAAACTCGGTCTCCGCCGAGGACATTTAACGACGTACATATGTCGCAACGGTGGCGTCTGAGTCACGCTCCTCAACGTAGCCGCGATCTAGCATTGACGCGATCGACACCAAGCATCGTAGACCTTCGAGAAAACACTCGCTAGCTTCTTATTTGCTCTTAACAGGCTAGCGCAGCAATTGGAAAAGTACTCTTACGAAACACTGGCTGCCCTATTAGCCACAGCCTCCTTATTGATAGCCGCGTTACTCATCGCCAATCAACCAGTCAATCGACACACAAAGAGTCCAAACACTTTCGAGAATAAAAGAAATGTCTGTTATCGTCAAAGCTGGAGGATGCAGAGAACTGGTGCACGCGGCAGAGGAGCGAGGGAAACAGGAGCAACTCCAAAATCGTTCGCAGCAGACAGGCCGCGGGGCGGGCGTGTGTAACGGTGGACTCCCTCGTTGAAGACGGCCGCCTAGACACTTGACAGACTTGTGCTTTGCACAATAGTAGGAAGCGCTAAAAATAATCCGGCTCGGTTCCACGACGTTCTGGCCTTGGCCAGCCTCGGTCCTCGCAACCTGGTGGCACCACCTTCCCCTCCGCCACTCTTCTTCTGTTCTTCATCCACTACCCCGTTCTTCTTCTGCTTCTTCTTCTTCTCCTTCTTTCGGCTACACAACCGTCTCCCCCGTTGTTCCGCTCTCACAGACGACCGACCTTTTCCCTCCTGGCGTTCCGTGTACGTACAGAACTTCCACCCACACGCGGGCGCAGTGGTTAGAGCGCAGGCGTAGAATATCTCTCGCGGCTCCTTTTCTCCTGATAGTGCTTCGTGTTGGTCCTCATCCTGGCAATCCACCCTGACGACTGCGATCACGACTTGGACATCGAGTCCCCCGCGTGCCTTTGTTCAGATCTTTCTTAGATTTTTCTTTCGAAACTGACTGAAAAGAGGGAATTTCGAACTTGGGGTTGTGGGCGATCACTTATCCTTTGAGTGTGAAGTATTAGCTAAGTGTAAAATTCGTTCGCTTCATTGAACCAAAGTAAAAATATGTTGCGAGGTTTTTCAATCAAAGTATTTTCCTTGGCTAGCTATGACCTTTTGCCATTTTTCTGTTAAAAGTACAACTAAAAAGAGACGAACGAACTTCTGCACTGATCTAATAGAATAGTAGAAGCCAGACTGCTTGGTGACTGTGTTTCCATTGGTATTCGAGTGTATTCTGTTCAGTTCTCGATAATCTCTAAACGTGACCAATTTTCCAAAACACCGCTGGATAATTACGACTGTTCCACAGTGGAAAAGCAGAAACATGAGTAGCTAGTACCTAATCGACACCAAAATGACAATCCTTAACGTGCAGAAATGAAGGATAAGGGGAAAACAGCGTTATCGAGAATATTAAGTTTTAATAATTTAGTCCATCAGTAAAGAAACAAGGTTGAATGAATTTCATTTTCTTATATAATTTTCTTCTTAAATAATTTCCGTATTCTGTTTCAGTGCAGCGTGGCCAAGTCCTTCTTTTAACCAGTATACCAAATCATTAACGCTATCTACGGGGATATTTGAACTTTATAACCCTTTATGATTTGACAGTTCTGTAGTCCCAATTGCCACCAACAAAATATGCTATAAATCGCAAAATCACGAAAAATTGAATTCTCCCCTCACAGAAAGGAAAACGCAACTGCCTCGCCTACCAAAAGCTACTCGATCTATTCTGGAACGAGGACACCCAGAGGCCCCGATGCACGCGCACGACCCACGATTCTTTTTTACTCCCCCATTGTTACGTCGCAAAGCGTCTCCCAATTATATAGATCCAATCGAGCCGGCACGCTCATAAATATGCAAAAGGTGTCTGTCTTTATCTCGCGACGATCGCGGTGTCCACTGTCAAGCTCGTTTGCTCCTGTCAAAGAGGCTCATCGGAGGCGCGTGAAGTTAATCCCGCGGTCGGAATGAAAAAGGCCGCGACACCAGGAGGGGGGGGGCGGGGGGGGGGGGGGGGGGGGGGGTTACCGAGGCACGAGCGATGGGAGCTCGTTAAATGGGAACAATCGCTGTACGTGAGTGGAAGAAGAACGTCTTTCCTACAGATACGCCGCATTCCAGGACGCATCGACGGTGCACGGCCTTAGCCTAGTTGCGGAAAAGGCCGTGCGTCACGTAGAGAGAGGTTTAAGTAAATCAACTAATCGCGATTGCGGCGCCATGTACGGGGAAGTTCGTGATCCCCGCTTGTTTACCGGATTAAAGCTGTTTCTTACGACGCTCGGAGAGACGATGATGCACTATCAGCTAGAAACGTGTTAGAAACTCATCCCCGGCGAGACGTGAACTCTCCACGAGTCCAGCTTTTGAGATTGCAGCGTCGTTCGCGAAGAAAAACCTGCGTGGATCCGTCGTTGAGTTTCTTCCCTGAGACGGGGAATCTCTTAATCACCCGCCACGTGAAATTCGAAAGCTGGAGAAGGGTCTACTGCTAAACTGATATTCAATTTCTCCTGATTAGAGTAGCCTTCTCATCAGAAATTCTTGAGCGATAGCAGGTGTAGCTTCTTATCGTTCAAAAGAAGAGCCCTCCACGCGCGATATCAGACCCAAAGACGTCGTGCATCGTTCATCCTCTCGGTGCACGCGGAAGACGCACAGCGCGGCCGTTTGACGGACAATGGAGGGTAATTGCAAGTACTTCCTCTAATGGGAGCTGGATTCACAAGGTGCATCGCGGAGTTCGGGCCAGTGCAGCGGCACCGAGCTTTCGGTGCAACGGCACCGACGCGTGCAATTGCAAGCAACGTTGTTACAACCGCGGGCGAGAGAAAAAAGCACGGGCAGACAGAGAGACGCTCCTTCGTCGCGCATTGTACGCGCATTCGTGCCAAGAGGAACGAGCACGTCGCCCGTGGCGTGAGACAGAGTGCTGGTGTTCGCTTGAAAATGCAAATGCAGTCGAGCTTTACGTAACCGCGGCTTCGCCGTGACAAAACATGACGACGCATCAGGCCCGATGACCCGTTTCGCCGAACGACCAACGAAAACACCGGATCCTCGAGAAGTCGATTTCCCGAAACTGTCGCGGGGACACAGAGACTAACTATGGTCGTGCAAGACTTGACAAAATTGTGCTCCATCCATTCCATGAGATACGTACACTTCCAAAGTGATAGAAGGACGCTTTTCTTTGGCAATACGTAATATAATCTTCTCCTCGCAGACACAGAATCTTCCATCCACGTGTTTGCTAACACATGAGGAAGTAGGACGTGTTAAAAATTCATAGTTTTTCATGATATAACATTTTTACTACGTTAAAGGGACTCTGTGGAATAGTTCTCTGCCAGAATAGGTTACATTCGACTTTATTAGCATGTGGAACTACGAAAGCGCGGCGTTTCTCAAGGGTTTTTGGGATAGATACCGCATTTTTATGCGGAATTGATACTCTGCTGCATCCGAAGCGAAGTCACTAAATGACGTTTTTCATGTTTAAAAGGTGTTTTAAAATAGATACCGTGATGTCTCCAGCAAATTATTTATTTTTCAATGACAAATCTGATATTTAAGCATATTTTGGGACTTTTCATCACTTTTCTCACATATCATTTTTATTTTATGTGTAATGAATGTGGAGAAAGAAGAAAAGACAATTAAATTTAGAAAAACAGAAATAATATCAATTTTATCGTAAAAAGCTAAAATTATCAAGTTTAAATGAAAAATTAAAAGTGTATCAATATGCTACATCACGCCCGGAAGTGCGACGTCTCTCCCAACAAAGTGATGTTTTTGATTTTCATTTTTTAAGGGTGATAAATACTAAAGTTTTCATTTCCTTCAATACAAGTAGTAGCAAAATATGTTGGACCAATAATATGTATCCTTGGAAAATATTTCCATTACAAAATTTAGATATGGTGACAAGTTTGCGTAAGGTGCAGTAACTCTCCCATAATTACCCTACCAATTAAAAATATCTGTTCAAAAAACCGATGCATTCAGATGCACAGAGCTCTCATATCTTCTCGTTTCTGGTAAGCAACCACTCGAATCTCTGCTTCCTTTCTCCCGACACCTTTTCTCTTTACCCCCAAAAGCGGAAATGAGCATCAGTCACGACCCCCGCCGGGCGAAACGCGATTTGGGCGGTGGGAACCGTCGGCAGAAGCTCTTCCGTCGTTACGTAAAGTCGCGGGTGGCCGCGGTGACGTTGGTACCGCGAAATTGATCGCAATTTCCGGGAAGGTCTCGCTGGTTGCCTCGGTTCCTCGGCCAAAGCGACGAGGAAACGAGCTCGAGAGCGGCGCGACGGTAACCCACGCGTGCCGCGTGTAACGTTATCGTGCTAAGTGTTACGTGTTAACCCGCTGTTAAGAAGCGCGTCCTTGGTCGGACGGCGGAGCATCGCTGGATATACTGTTATATAGAGCGGTTTTACATAAGGCAATTACGGAGCAGCTACCGTTCCTCCGTGTCGATGGAGACAGAAGTGCAGCGGACTGAATCATCGCCGACCGCGGGAATCGTGACATCGAGTCCTCTGATAAACACGAACCAGCATCGGATTATACCGTGGAAGTATATACAAGAAGGATCCTCTAACAGGGGAAAATCCCGAACCCGGAAATTCAAAAAATTCTGAAACTTTGTGAATATGTAAGGGATTTCCTCCTGATTACAACGCAATTTTTGTTTGTTGTCCATATTCACTCTGAGGGAGTGTAATTGACCCCCGATAATCCGGTTAATTTCCGATTTTGTGTTATAACTCGTGAACTGTAAAATAGTTTTTTAACCAAATGATAGACCTAATTAAAAGAAGTAACTTTTGTCCTGAAACTTTTTTCTGTCACTTACAGTTCGCGAGTTAGAACACGAAATCGGAAAATAGCCGAATTTTCAGGGGTTAATTTCACCTCCTTCGAGTGAATTTGCGCAGCAAACAAAAATTGCGTTGTAATCAGGAGGAAGTCCCCTACATATTCACAAAGTTTTAGAATTCTTTCAATTTCCAAGTTTGGGATCTTCCCTTGTAAGTCCGTAAGACTATTATAAATCTCTCGCAAGGAATGTAAATTGTGATGGTGGTAAAATAATAAACTACAGAAAAAATGGACAGATTGGAGGAAACGTTTCTTTTCATAAAGCTACGTTAATAAAATTAATATTATCAGCGCACTGGTTGAAAATGTACTTTGCGATTCAGTCTGCATGATTTGGTACCCACAAGTGAGTCAAAGACGTGGAATATTACTTTAGAGGACGTATCGTTTGAGAAAAATAGGGTTGAAGTTGATCAAGTGTGTCTACTGTGGTTTTTCGTACGTCTGCTGGTCTACATTTCGACGCAATCACTGTCGCACGCTGTTTATGCAAGTGATTTAACACGTTTTCGTGCGCTGAGAATACACTTGATTTCTTGGGCAATAAATTGTTGGAAATTTGTACGCGCGAACGAGGAAAACACATTAGCGCGTGAAAGTGTGGTAAATTGGTATGATAAACATGATGTAACGTGAGTTTTAGTCATACCCCGTAATGGATCACCGCGGATCACAGAAAGGAGCAGCGAGGCAGCTTTGCCGATAAAATTGTACGAGTGAGAAGAAAGCGTATTTTGCAATTTCGATTTATTCTTAACCGAACGGTCCCCTCCCATTGGATTGCACCACGAATTACACCACACCCTGCGCATTTCGATACGGGAAGTACAAGGATTACGCAGTCTGTGTGTGCACTAGGATTACCTAGGGTTTACGCGGGATTACGTTCGTCAAACCGTGCGTCCGTTTTTCACGCAATGTTTCCCGTCGCTCTGCAGCACGTGTAAAGTTAATTGTACATTCGTTCGAACGGAATCGAACTAGAAATGACAAGGATTTGGAATGTACTCCTGCGTAAGCTGATGTTGTTTGACCACATGTGAACGTACCCAGTCCAGTCCACCTCGATTAGGAACGATATCGAATGATTCATGGGCTCCGTTCGAGAAAGGAAAATCGACTGGCACGGAATGTGTGATTTTAAAATGTTCCACTTTAAGTAAATGGGCTTGCTGTGCTGGTAAACTGGAGTTGCTGAAATATTTTATTCCAGGTGCCTTAGTCAATTTCTTTGAACGACGGTTTTGTGGCCAAAATTCTACAAATTTCATTATTTTTTATTAACGATTGCTAAAAACTCTATACCACTATCAATAAATCTTTAATTTCACAATTTTTTCGAGCCTATTTATTTACCACACAAACGTCAACTTCTCAATATTCATAGGTATACCTATTTTATTCCACAAATGTTCGATATAAGTAAAAAGAATTCCATAACGATACCCTTATTGCTTGTTGCACTCGGTGAAAGGTGAATTCGCTGAAATGTTATCGACCGTGTGCAACGCGCCCAATGACGGTGCAGTGCGTGGAAAATATTTCGTGCGTCAGGGGCAACGGTCATTCAGCGACGATTTGGGAGGGACACGGGATCGAAGACCTCGTCGAATACGATTTCGTCCTGTACCGGTACGGTGCCTGTGCAATATGCATCGAATCATCCGTGAGTACGTTCACCTCGCAAGGCCAATTGCATTGCATTACATCGGCGCTGCCCCTCTCGGCCCCCTTTTAACTTCTTCGCAGGCATTCAATTCTAAACGCCTCGTGAATAATATCGTGTACTCGTGAATGGTCGTCACGAAACGAACACGTGGTGGACCAAACAATGTGGAAACGCGGCGACACATTCGGCCCATTATTTATTTCACCATGATTCTTTGAAGGCCAGCTGACCAATTTGGTAATCGCTGCTGCATTTGTGGAAACTTGGTGTCGATTTGTGGCGAGTGTTAAGAGAAAGCAGGTGTATTAAATAAGAAACTTTTGCAGCAAGGAAGATAATTGTTGTGTAATTACACGAGAAGATGTGTAAAAATCTTCAGCGGTGGTTTAAATAAATTTTTGCAACTTCTGTGAGTGTCGAATGAACATTATTTCACTGTGCACCTGCGCAATAGCCTCCAAGAGATCGAAGGCGACTAATTAGCACGCCAGAAAACATTCTGAAATCGTCATGCATTAATTTAAAAAAAGAAACGTACATTGAAATAATTACACGCATTCAGCCCGCATGCGACAATTACACATAAATACCGTGCGGGTTTTTACATTGCGTTACGAGAACCGGCGACATTAAAATATAAGTATAACGCGATTTAATTGCCATTGGACCTCCCATGTCATCGAATGCAATCGCGTCTTCCCTGGAATAAAATTTCAGCCTCGCATTCCCCGCGGTGCCGCTGAAACGCGAAGCGATAATCCGGTAGTATAAAATGTCCGCGAGGCTCGGCCGGCGGAGGACCATTGAAAATCGATGATCCTTTTTGAAATTCTTGGCGGGATCGTCACGTCCCTCGGCGGCAGAGTGGCTGGAAGTTGAGAGCTGCGGAGGAAACGCTCTAATTGAAGGAAAAGGGGCATCCAGGGGCCTCGAGACACAAGCCCGGTGGAAATTTCTATGGCGTTCCACAGAATGGATCGTTATTCCTCCCTCGTGGACTCGTCGCTCGACACAGCCTCGCGGATACCTAATTATCCCACGAGCAAGCGCGAGCATGAAACTCGAGGCAAAGCCGAGCCTAGCCGGGCGATCCGGTGTGAGAAAGGAGAAGGAGCAACGTTCCTCGCCAGTGAGATCCTTGAGGCTTTCACAGCCCAGATTCCTCCCAGTTAACCCCTTGCTTGCAGGAATTTTTCCCGGCTACCAAGAACGTGTATTGAAATTGGAAACGACATGGGGATTGTGAGGGAAATTCTGATTGCGCTTCTGCCAACTGTGGCGTCGCATTTCTTGGATACTATGAAATCTTTCTTCTGACTTTTTGGGATACGATTCCTACGTTTACACCGTATTCTCCCTCTTGAAATTCACATTTTCTTATTACGAATTTCATCTCCGCGTCTAAATGTGCTTCATTATCCCCACATGAGCGCAGACAGAGGAACACGAATTCTCGAGGAAAGGAGTTTATGTACTAAAATACCACATCAGCTGCTTATTGCAAACTGCACCTAATCAGTAGATCGGTAAATCCTAGCACAACCGCCTTAAAAAGTCGACCAATCAACGTCCCCTTATTGCAAGCCCTCCACGAAGCTTCGCCATTCTCCATAAGTATCTCGCAGTGAAGGACGATCCTAGCACCCGGAAGCCCCGAGCATCCTGGAGCGCGACGTTCCTGGTACCCGCGGCTTCGGTTCAGGTCCCGCGCTTGTGAATACGTTTGACGAAGGTGGGTATGCAGAAAGCCACGGGACGCGAGGCGTCCGCGCGGCGGAACGTGGTCAGCCGTAAATTACTTCAGTGCACCTAGAGCGTCGAATGCACCAAGAGTATTATTTACGACGCTGGGCTCTCTAGGTGCAGCCTAGGCCGGCTCGGATAGACCAGGATACGATTACATCATGGCATAAACAGTCTGTAATAGTGGCTCAAGGTCTACTATGCGCGTACGCGTCGACGCCGACGACGACGTCGCCATTCCAACCCGCCCAACGTCGTTTCCTCTCTTTCCCTGCCTCCTTCTCGGGCTCCAACGAACGCTGCGCGCACAAGTCCCACCGCGACTGTACTTGGTCTCGGTTTGCAAAACAGCTGGGTAGCGACGTTTCGTCACGGAGAAGGTTCCTCCTTGGAGGATTCTACTGATGCTTGATATTAAACGAATAGCGTGGTAATTGTCATATTTAGGGTGAGAAGCACGAAATTGGTAGTTTGGTCCGCGTTGGAGGGAAGAATATTTAAGGGTGGTATGAAGTTTGGGGGTAACATTCAACTACTATTGTATTCTGTGATTGGATTGAGGGATAATTGAGGCTAGCAGCGCAATAGTGGCGCAAGGCCAATACTTTTTTTTTGTTTTGACATTCCGGCTAATGAAATTAGTGACGTTCTAAAGTCGTTGCTTTAATTTCTATTTTTAGATACATAGGTATGATTTTTTTAAAAAATATACGGTGGTGGACGAAAGAAAGTTTACACCGTTTAAAATCGCACAACTTTTTTAGAATTGGTCCAAACGACTTGAATTTTTTTGAGAAGCTAGAAGGATTAGTTTCCTAAGTGGCGAGTTTCGTCGCTTTGAAAAAACATTTCAATTGTTCGGAATAGGAACAAAAATATTAAAGGTCGTTTTGTCAACTTTTTTTCTGAGCCTGTAATAAAAATTCAAAAATCCCAGTTGTATATTTAAGTAAATTCTATACATGTCCTAAATATCATAAAAATCGGTTGACGTTGCTCTGAGCTATAAACGCTTAACAATGGCAGAAAATCGCTGATTTTGGGAATTTCACGGTTTTTCATTACAGAAAAAAAGTTGTAAAAACGACTTTTACTATTTTTTTTTGCTGTTCCGATTAATTGCAATTTTTTTCAAAACGACGAAACACGTCACTTAGCAAACTAATCCTACTAGCTTCTCAAAATGACTCATGTCTTTTGGTCAAATTCTAAAAAAGTTATGCGATTTTGAAGGATGTAAACTTGTTTTTGGAAAGTTGCTCAGGCCACTGTAGAAATAAAATTTTGCTGTAAGAAAGGTGGTTTAGGCTGAAATGTAAATCCACCCAAAATCGTGGGTTAAGCCACTATTGCGCTGAAAGCCCCATTATTCTCCTGTGGGGCTCGGAGGCAGTTGATCTGCGATCTTTTGACTTTTGAAGCAGCCAAATCTATGTACCCGAATCTTTTATCTCGAATCAAGAGATTAGCGCGGGAGTAAAAAAAAAAACAGCACCACCACAGCGACGAGCACAACTAAACAATTCCACGTCGGTTTGAGAAAGCACCGCGACACCTTTCTTGCGCCAAGCCACAGGCACGGTAATCCTTATCTTCGCAGCGCCTCGTCGCGTCGCTCATTCGCATGCATATTGCGCGGCCCGCCGTCATTTCGCGTCCGCGGAATAGCGATAGCGTCGCCCGGCGCTGATTAATACGTCATTGACGCGAGCTACCTTCGTCGGCGGTTAACGAGGCCGCGTGATTCGCTCCAAATAGGATGGACGGGTCTCTTCCTCGGCGCGACGAGCCGATCCGTTGGAGAAAATGCAGAAATAAAGGAGTACCCGGGACACGGCCGGATCGTTGCCGTCGGTGCGCGCGGCTTCGCTTAATCCCCGTGAACGCGTGCACCCTCGTAAAACGCCTTTATTTATACCGTTCGGGAATGGATGCGGTAAGAAACGTAATCGAGCTGAACGCAGCCGAGTGCGACGTCCTCTTTGTGGCGAACGCGCATTATTAATAGCTACACGCGACTACGAAGATTACAACTAATGGCCGAGGCTGGATATTCCACCGGCCTCGCCTAGAATCCGAGAAAAATCCGCGGAACGAGTTTTCTCGGGCTCGGCTAGCCTCCTGTCTACCGTCGTAGACGGCGCAGGCCCTCTCCTTCCCTCACGCTCTACCTCCTCGTCGCTTCATTCCTGCATAATCGCGCCGCATTCGTCCGGTGCTCGACAACGCATTCGCTATGCTCCCGCCGACTTTCCTTCTTCTTGTTTCACTCGGGCCTTAAAATATTCCCTGTCAATGGCAGGGAAATTGACCGCCGGTGTCCAGCGAAAGGTAGAACGCATCTTTAATCAGCTGCACCGGTGGAGACGAGCGAAAGTCGATGGATAGTTCTCGTTTCGGGGAGATCCAAGTAGTTTACACTGATTTGGTGGACGGATACACGAGGGGAAAGCTATGAAATCGTTGCAGCATTTTATCAAGCTCCATGTCGCTTCAAACTTAAGGGAACTAGGCAGTCGAAAAATCGATTTTTTTTATTGGATTCTCCGAAAGTACTATCCTTTTTAAATAAAATGCCCATTGGTTTATATTAAATTTCGCAAAATTGTTGATTTGGCAGTTAAAAAGGTCAACCTGCAACCTACAGCGCCGCCTTTGCCCAGAAACTGTAAACGCGTTTTTCTCGAATCTTTTTTTCTCTTTGTTTTCCCCTAGTTGCGAATGAACGGAGGTTTAGATCGACTTGCAAAAATTACGGGATGTATAAAACATGTGCCATTTCCCGCGCAACCTATGATATGGTTCGTGAAAATTCGAGATTTTCATAAAAAAAATTAGAAAGTCGCGGATTTTTAGTAACCCACAAACACGGCCGAATTTTTTTTTGAAATAATCGCAGTTTTTCGGCCACCAATTTAATAATTCTGTTCTAATCTGGTTTTGCTTTCATTTTTTTACAGATACATTAAAAGGAAAGTGTTTCTTTCACGGAAAACGACTGCCTCCTAGTCCCATTAAGGCGAATTTGGTATTTACACTTTGTATAAAGACTTACATCCGCAGTGAAAGGTGTAAAACTTGTTTTCATCTGCATTCATCCAAAGTGACCAGCGGATAAAGTAGATGAGCCAGTCTCTCTACTTTTGACGAATTCACGTTCACTGTGGATGAATCATCCGCGATGCACATCCAAAGTTTAAATTCGCCTTCAACGAACACCTTGCACCAGTCAATGTTACTTGGAGAAACAGACCTGGTACTAAACCTCGCGCTTATATTTCATAGTGTAGGCGAAAAAATGAACCTCGGGTGCCGGGACTCGACCCGCGATCTGCGTGTCCTCTGCGTATTAGTCAACCGCGTTGCCAATTCCCCCAACGCGACTCTCCGATGTTACTCCCTTCCGAACTCTACAAATACCGAACACAACGGGGCGCCACCCATGTGCTAATCATTCCTAAGCGCCGAATGTCTACAATAGAATATTCCTATCAAAGTATCATACAGAAACCACCCCACCAAAAATTATGGCAACTTCCCAACTGCCCGCTTCTACATAAATCGAAGCTCACGATTGTTATAGCTGCTAATACAAACTCTGGCGAGGGAAGCATGATCGACAGATCGCGATCCCGAGAGTCGCCGTTGCCCGGTTGTTTATCCGTTGTGCGCGCCCTTTTAAAAATAGGCGTTCATTCAAGGATCCCAGCCAGACGCTGGCCAGACATTCGACAGAGCGTGTACCAGACGGGCATTTTGCCGGGTGCAGGCCAGCCACGCGCGCCAGCGTGTATACAACGCCTTTGGAGAGGAAACAGACGCGATGAGAAACATCCGTGGAATTTGTGTCGGCGGAGGACGGACAGGCGGATATCGTTGGACGAGAAGGGGGCAGAAGGGGGAATTTCAAGTAATCAGCGCTGATTTTAGACCGCGGATTCGTCCACGCTGAGGACAATCGGGCGCGAAGGTGCAATCGAATTCTCGGTTCTTGGCCGACGCGCGGGGTTCGGCTGATCGGTCACCGTCGCGAATACACTACCGAACCAACTATCCTCTGGCTAAATTAGCTAAGCGACGGAGCTTACGATGGATTTTTTAATGAAAACTTCGAGAGGGAACCGAGTGGCTTGCAAGAATGAGCTTCATAATTTCTTGGATTCAAAATAGGAAGGTATCTAGTCACAGGGTAGTTTCACCCGTTAAATCTGAGTCAGTAGAATTGAAGAAGAGATGAGTGTCCCTCGCGATTGTTTACTCCAGATCCACAGTGTCACGAAATTCCAATATTTTGCTCCGAAGCTTGCCCTGGCATATCAACGGGCGTTTCTGAATCAGCGGTATATTCGCAGGTGAGCGACGCAAGCGAAACTGCGCCGCGGCTCATGCCGAGCGTAAACAAGACACCGAAAGGGAAGAAAACGAGAGACAGCGTCGACTCAGCGCGAAGGCACGACGCGGCGTGGAAAGCGTCAGGGACAGCTTCCCAATCGACTGGGCGGAAGATATGGAAGAGGAACGGCGAGGAAACGCGGCGATAACGCGTGAAGCGACCTCGGATGCTGTGGCTCGTTCGGAGCAGGGCAATATGTTGGGCTTCTTCGCGCTAGAAATATACTTATGTCACTCTCTTTTCGCGGTGGCAGCCACAGCGCGGGAACGCGCACGCTGCGCGAGGTTATTTTTGTTTAGTCTGCCGCTTCCCCCCTGAACCGCCTGCTCCGCTCGGCTTGCAGGTATACAGGGTGTTTGCGTTCTTACCGTCCGCGTAATTTTCCTCGCTTTTGGATCGAAGCAGACGGGAATAAGGCGGGGATATTTGGAAAAATTTGAGAAATCGTGGCGATCGATTTGGAATGACAGAAGCAGCTGAGCGGTGTAAGGGAGAGCTGGAAGAGGAGGAATTCTTCTCGCAGAATTTCCAATGATCCTCCGCTCGGCGGATCAACTCGGGGAACTTGGAAAGGGTGCCAAGGAGGCTCGCGAGAGAATCGATAATCACCGGCGTGACAGGGAGACATAAACGCGCGCAAGCAGCGGAGGCAGGTAGCTTGATTGCCGCGTCGCTCTTTTCACCACTGCCACAACAAGGACCCAGGGCCAATGATCGTGATCGCGGTGAGGGAATGACAGGCTCGGGGCACCACCAGCGATTTAGAAGTGCTCATTAGGAAGCATTGACTTAATTCAGACCAGGGCCACGGCCTCGTCGCGCGATTTTGACGTTTTCTGCCCCGGGTAATTACACGCTCGCAGTCGAAGAATTCTGCACCGCCGAAGGGATGTGGAAACGTACTCCATCGACGTTTCCAGTTCGGATATAATCGGTGCGCGCTGCAGCTCGATGGCGCGGGCCACGTTAATCCGTCTGGCTAGTTAGCTAAAGCGTGACGAGAGAGTATCGAGTATCGAATACCGAGAGCGATTAAATGTTCGGGATGCAGGCCTGCCCGACCCCCGAAATTCGCGGAGTCGGTTTTCAGCTGGCAGGCTGCGCCGTTCGGTCCGATCGACGCCGATGGAAAATGGCCAAGCGTGTATCTGGACGAACGACAGATCGCGAACGACGAGGCTGGTCGATGCCCCAGTACTGTGCACTTGGCACCATTTTCCTACCCTTCCCATCGGCACCCTCCCCCCGCTCGCTTAGCACGTTCCTCGCCCCAGAGGAACGCAGAGGGACGGCGGAGAACGGATTAAATCAAAGGGAGGAGGGTCCGATGGTGTCAGCGGGAAGGTATATGGGGTGCTCTCGAAACCCTCGGGCGAACTTTGTCGAAGAAACTTGAAAAACTGTATGTCCAATGTTTCTCCAGAAGCTAACCAAGGCTGGGCTGATGAAGGATTCGCGAGGCCTCAATGATACAGCGTGGGTGCAGTGAAACAGGTGCAATAGGAGAGGTGCTTTCATCGAGGAATAGTTTTTTTAAAATGGAACGAGAGAAGATTTTCCAGTTCAACCAACACGATGATTCAAGGACCAATTTTCCAGCTTCTTGGGCCCACACTCCCTTTTCCAGCTTCTTCAATGCCCCTCCAAATTATCGGCCCGCGAGGACCTGACGGTGAGCGTTGGAAACCTATTTGCAGGCGTGTGAACCCTAACGCCAGACGGATGGTATCGTCATAAATCCGAAGACGGACGGCGAGACGTCGTTCCGCCGTGTAAAATGTCAGCGACAATGGCGCAACCGTGGACGTGGGTCGACGAACCCGGCATCGAAATTGTGTCACGCGCTTCCCACTACAGATTATAGCCTAGACACTCCATTAGACGGCCGCGCGGAAGAATCCCTATTGATAAAACGCGGTAATTAGGCCGAACATCCCGTTTCGCTGCGCGCTCGCGCACGCATACGCGCGCGGCATCTCTTTCCCCCGCGTGTGCGCCGAGGGCCCATTAAATCGACAGACGCGCTGCGCGATCACCTGCACCGGCTGAAGGCTCTTCTTTCCTCTTTTTTTTTTTCCAGTCGCACGCGATTTACCGCGGTAATTAACATTTACATCGGCAATTAACGGCAACGGGATTTAAATTTCCAGCTGGTCGGGCTGCACCGAACGCTCTCGACTCTCCCGCCTGGCCGCGTCACGACGACCGTTTAATTCCCTGCGATATCGAACCGAACAATTGGCGGGATCTCGACGCCGATGACTTTCCAAGCCCTTCGCGATATTTTTCGCCTCTCGCGGGGAGAAATGATTCGTGCTTCTCGCCTGGTTTTGTTGGAAGTTAATATCTGAGGATGTCGTGGTAGGTTAATTTGCGGAAGGGTGGTGAGTGACGTTAAAATACACGAATACAGAAGCTAGAAAAGTACAAGGCTCCTTTAACTTAACCTAATCAGAAAACCTCCAATTAACCCATCAACCGCATCCTTCCCCACGCAAAACCACCACCGTATTAAAAAAACCCGTGGCCAAAGTAACGTCGGATTAAACTTCTTCCGCGTGAACCGCCGTCGCCTGTCCTCAAGTATCAGTCAACCGGTGACACGAAAATTTACTTCAGCCTCTCGAAAGCAACCCCGCACGAGCTCCTTTCCCAGCGAGCGATTATCGCCAGCCAGGGTATACAAATTCGCCGAGATCTCGCTCTCTTAAACGACACTGGAACCACCAGCGGCGCCCATCCCCTCGCGTTTGTATCCAAAAAAAAAAAAAAAAACGAAAGAAAGAAAGACAGATTTCGTACATTAACGAACGAGCTGCACCGTAGCGGCCTCGTCGCCTCCTTTATTTTCCCTCTCGGGCCGGATTCCCGCACGGCGTGGAGGCTCTTAAAAAGCTGAAAGGTATTTCCTCGGTTCCGGAAGTCGCATTATTCCTCCTGGCTGGAGGCGAGGGCCGAGCGGAGTCTGCCCGGTATTATAGGGCCGGGGGTACATATAGTTCCCTGTACAACAGTCAGTCAATACTTTATAGCACGAACCAACTTCCCATCTCTCTGCCACCGCCCCGCCGTCCTCCATACTTCATCCCTCCGCCTAGCCATCCTCCCTTCGCTAGAGAACCGTGGAGGGTACCAAAGCCCCGGCGTCGCTTTCCTCTCTCGGTCCTTTCTTCCGCCAAGGCGGGGGCAAATACGAGCGACGGTTTCTACGATCTCCCATCGGTCTCCCTGCGCGGCTCTGGTAGCCTGGCAATATTCCGCGTATCCCCGGCTCCCTCGAGGGAACGCGCGGCGGGCGATGGAGGAGCAGGGGCGGCGGAGGAGAGCGTGAAGCGATGAAGGGCTGCGAATTTGCAGCGAGCTTCAAGCGCATCGCGCCACCCCCGGCGAATAAAAACGGGAAACAGCGTCGTTGCGTTGTCGGGCGTAACTCCGCTAGGTATTTTCCGCGCGTGACGAAAAGACGAGGGACATCCAGCGCGAGACGGCGTTACCGAGCCGGGGCTGGCCCTGCTACCGATCGTACTACTTTACGGCTCCCCTTGTTCCCTTTAATCTCCAACGCAGCCGCCTTCGCCCTGCCATCCCCGTGCCGTCGAATATTCACCGCGTTTACGTTTACATCGCGCTCCCCGGCCCCCTCACCGAGTAGTATATTCTCCTAAGCTTCGCAGCGTGATCCACGGCCAGGGGAGGAACGCTCGAACCCGGAACCTTTCGTTTGCCAGCACGACTGGCCTGATCAATCGAGCTGCCCGCGTTTACCCGCGGCTTCCTTCCCTCTGATCCCGATCCCGCGAAGAGCTGCAGACCTTTTCTGGGCCGCTCGGAACGTCCGGTGAAACGATGGAGGATGGCGTTTCGTGGCGAGCGCGGATATGTTGCAGCCTTGGCAGCGTGTAATTGCGTAATGTTTGCTGCGGAAGGGATGCGGAGCAGAGGCAACGCCGCGGGAGGGCGCCGAGGAGAGGCGAGTATCTAGGTCTGTGTAACGATTTTTAGAGTCCCGACCCCTTCCGACAATCGGCCAGGCCATAAAAAACTTGAGGCACCCCACAGTCAACGCTCTGTGCCAGGGTTTCCATAGCGACCGAGCCCTTTCGCGCCCCCTCTGTCGTTGACCTATACCTACGCGCGTCGCCCTTAGATATCCCGGCTGCCCTAAATCTATTAGACAAATTCAAAGACACACAGCGTCCGAGGAGGAGGCATTGCGTCCTAATAAAATAAATCACGCCGCGGCAACGTGAACGAGAAGTTCGGGAGCCTGGGTGTGTGTTCTCGGGCCGATGGGGTGGATTGGTCGGCCAAGGGTCAGGAACCAAATGTAACGTGGTGTCTGTCTTCTGGACTGTTTCATTTCGATGTGGAAATAGCGACAAGAAGGATTTGCTGTGGGTCAGAGTTGGGTATTAACTAAATAAAAAATTATTTAAGGAACGGATGAAATAAAAGTTACTTCAACTTTAGATTATTTGACGAAGAAAGTTAAACCTTCTATTCGACGCATGACGAATAATTTTTTTAACTTTTACTCGTTATTCGAAATTTTTATTTAAATGTGAATTTTGCCCTCCTCTGCTGTGAATGGTTTTTTTTTGGTACCGACTTAGGTTATTTGTTGGTTGCAGGTGTAAATGGGTGTATTCGTTAATTGGGGTGGTATTTTTGTGGTATTATGTCTTCAAAGCTCGAATCGGATCTTCGTTTTTACGTGCTGCTGCTATGGCACACAAGGGGATTATTTAATGCAAATCCCAAGGTATTAAGTGCACACACTGCTTCCGTCATTCCTAATATTTGAATGGCTGGGAATGAGAATGATACCGCCTATATACCTAGATGCATGTGAAACGAAGTTACTGCACTCTCGTTCCCACAGGCTCATTCGATTCGTTCTACAGACATGAGATTCTGCGCTTACTTTGAATACTGCAGTAGCTTGTGTAATATGCAGCTGTTACGCCTGGCTATGCGGATCTTCAAACATTATACGCTATCAATAGTGCTATACTAAATTACGCTTGAAAGCACAGAGTTAGCTCACGATTTATTCAGAACTGTTGAAACGCAGATTTACACCATCTATCTGCCCCGTTTTTACCTGCAAAATTCAGACTTATAAAAATGTTTCGAACCCGATATAGATACCATGTACACTAATGACGACTTCGAATCTAATTGGAGCTTGAGATCCTGATTGTCAATTAAGAAACTACTCCACGAGACCGAAAGTTCCCTGAAACGACATTTCTAAGAAACAGCAAAGCCGCTCACCCGGATGAATACAGAAGAAAGCACGGATGAGGGGTGTCGAGTCCGCGAAAAAGCGTTTCTCCTATCGCATCTCCGCGGATAAGTGAACACGAGATCCTCGCCGTGTCCAGCATCAGACATGCAACGCCGTCGAAAAAAAAGGTGAGAGCCGCGGAATCGTAAATCGAGAATTAAGTATGACGGCGACCGGGTAAGACGTATATAAATTTTCCCCGGCCGATGAATAATAAATGACGGAACCGGGGAACAAGAGGGAGACAGTACGAAGTAGAGCCGTGCTCGAGTCCTCCTGAGCAAGAAGGGCAGGAGGGAACGAGAAGGAGAGCTCTGTACAGAGGTGAAGCGCAAAAAGGAAGAAGGGTGCTGGGCGAGAGAGACTCGCGGCAAAGGAGAGACGGAGCATGGAGAGAGAGAGAGAGGAAGGAGCGAACGAAAGGACGTTAACCCTTTTCTTGTTTCTCTCCGGCCCATCCCTCCGTTCCTTCTCATCGCAGGAGTGCTCCTTTCCGCAGGAGAGTTACCTCCTCCCTTTCTCTCCCGCCCTGCAGTCACTTTTTCCACCTCGCGATCCTCTCTCTCCCTTTCGTCCACGCGCTTCTCCTCGCCTCTGCTCGCTCCCGCTCGCCGTACACCGAGTTCCCTCTGTGCCACCCGCCCCTCTCTCTCTCTCTCTGCCGTTCTCTCGCCCCTGTCCGCTTTCTTGCTCTCCCTTCTCGCCGAGGGGAGAACAAAAATTACGAATCCGCGAGGCATTCGTCGAGAGCCACGGCTCGATCGAGGGGTTTCGCTCGGCCGTGCTTGCGCGCCAGCCACGACTCGCTTCCACCCAACAGCCGCGATAATGTTTAACCCTTTTGACCACGGCCGCGCGGCTGGAGGCATAGGTTGCTGGATATGTAGTTCGGGAGATGGATTCGCGAATGTAGGTAACTTCGGCATGGGAAAATTGGTGGTGGTCGTAGCAATATTGGACACTGTTTCCGGGGCTATTGTACGCTTCGAAGTCCTTGCACGCGTGTTCTATATACGCTACCGTTCAAAAGTATGCAATTCTCTTGCACTTGTTACATGTAGGTTCGATAATAAAGAAATTAGGGTAAATGTAGAGTAAAATCAATTAGCATAGTTGATTATTAAGCTTAGCTTTATCAAATTACTACCCATTTTACCCGTTATATGTGCAATTTTGCCACTTTAAAATATAGATAAGCTTGTTAGGGTTGCTTTGTAAATTACGTAAGGCGTTTTTGGGACGGAGGGGGTCGCGAATTTCTTACGTTTTCTTACAAGGGGAGCGGGGAGTGAGGTAGCGTCTTATGTAATATTTTATAACCTAATTTTCAATAAATACAAAATCTATCATTAATATTCCAGAAAAGTAATTTTAGTTTAACCCTTCATTGACACGCTGGGTGTGAGCCATCCATAAGCTGATTTTGACGCTCTCTACCTTCTATATGCAAAATAAATACCTTTTATCCAAAGCCGGCTTATAAACTATCTTTTTTTTCCGAAAATATTATATCTGAACAACAACTCTGTAGATTTTTGGCTTCTAATATTGAAAATTGTAAAAGTTACATTTTTCTTGAAGAATTTCTTCGTTTCTTCTTGACATATGGAAATGTAGAATTTTTCCACAAAAACTGTGATAAAATTTTAATAAAAAAAACTATTGGAATACATTCTGGAAACCTTGAAAATGACCCATGATTTTTTTCATAATTATTGGATTCTTTAGATGAGATTGGCTGTCGTTCAAAAATTGTTCTGGGTGTATGTCACCCAGGTATGTCAGTTGATCGAAAAGAGAGGTGTGTCAATGAAGGGTTACATTTCCCGAGACCGAGTTAAAAGAATTTGTATAAACCTATAAAAGAATTTTAACCACTGAAATAATGTAATGTAAAAAATACTATGTAAGGACGGGAGGGGGGGGGGGATATAAAATATTACGAAGTCTTATACTGGGGGAAGAAGGGGGTAACAAATCGCCAAAATTCCCCTTACGTAATTTAAGAACGGCCCCTTACTTTTATTTTTTATGTGATTGAGTTGTTTAGATCCCAATAACTTATATTTAATTTTTTGCTTCATGAAATTTCAATGTTAATAGAGTTGGTAATGGCGTGATTACCAAGAAACCCCTGGAATCACAAAAATCAGTAATATCTCACAAGGGAACACCGCGAACCCGCACTCACCGATTGAAACGCAACATTGTGGGCTTATAGTGTGACTCCAGACAAGAACAACGGTGTGTTTCATTCGGGCCCTATCGCCCTTTAAGGGGTTGAGAACTAACCTCAAAGTCAAATAGGCACTTCCACTTTTTAGCGTATAATTCCTAAAGTACAAGAGACAGAAAAAAATGTTTTAAACAGAAGTTTAATCGAACAATAAGCGCTGCAAACTTGCGTTAACATTTTGGAAAAAAAATTTTTTCGTTCAGGTATTTTTTTTAAACTCTTTCCAAAATTTTGTTAACGCAAGTTTGAAACATTTTGTTCTGTCTGTTGTAGTTTGGGAGTTATACGCGAAAAAGTGGAAGCGCCTATTATTTAACTTTGAGGTTAGTTTTCACTCCCATAAAGGGCGATAGGACCCGAATGAAACACACTGTTGTTCTTGTATTGAGTCACTCTATAAACCCAGAAAGTTGCGTTCCAATCGGTGAGTGCGGATTCGCGGTGTTCCTTTGTCAAAAAGAGGAAGCCTGCAGCTGTCAATAATAATCAAATTGCAGTTCGTCAGTCACATTTAAGATGGGAAAATAGAATGAAACGATTGTTAAAAGCTGAGGAATATCCAAGCTGGAGTACAAACATGTAGGAAAACGTACCATTTTTCTTTTTATCAAAAAATACTTTTGTAGCGTAGATAAGCGTTATGTTAAATTTACCATTTTTTAATTAAAAAACATGTGAGATACGTCTATGCGAACCTTACTCTTAGTTCTACGTCTTGAAAAGCTAATTTCACAAAAGTTTCCCATCGAAGAGCCCGCGCCAATCAGCGCCTAATTGTCAAGGAACTGGAAACGCGTATAAATCTGCGTTGATTGGGTGGAAAATGGACGGTGCTTGCGCATAGCAACGCGGCGTGAAATTTCTAGGACAGTTCGCGCATATTTCCGCGTGACCGTATACCCGGTACGCCAGCGTGGGAAGGAACCTCCGACGTTATAATTATTAGAACCAATTTGTTTGTCCAATAACACGTCATTATCATAAAGTTGTAAAGATAATCATTGCCTCTACCCTGCTTTGCCAGGCCATTGTTTTCGGCCCGAGGGCACCCCGTCCTATTATTCGGGGTTGATCTTAAAACCTACGGGCGCACACGTAATAGGCTTCTGGCCCTCCCGATTATCCGCTCGCCGGTCTCGTTCAGGCATTTTAACCCCTTTCGGGTCCGACCGTGAAGGTCTTAAATCATGCTTGGGGTGACAAACCCAGTTTCACGTCCATTTACATCTCCGTTCCGGCCCATCGATTTGAATTCCATTCCACGGGCTATGTACATTCCTTCCTGTTGAAATTCTAATTTTTCTACCTTGCACCGTACTGTTTCACTAACTCGGTTGCACATTCGCGTTTGAAATGCCACTTGAATTTAAAAACACTCAGAGTAGAAACCAATATGTCTCAAATAAAAAGAACAGTGACGGTGCTTCAAAATTAACGCCACCCCCCCCCCCCCCCCACCCCTCGATTGAAGGGAAAAATTAAGTGTATTATCACAGGAGATATGAAGAAAAAAGAGAAAAATCAGCTTTACCGATTCCCTGACTGGGTTACCTTTCTCGCGACAATGTAGAGAAAGGTGGCGTCGTTTTTTTTCATAGGGGGTTGCGCCCTTAATAAAACGAACACGCGGGCCACTGCGCCAGCGTAACACGCATGTATGTATGTTGACGAATCTGAACGGGGCGAGAATAGCGGCGGACGTTTAAAATAAAGCAGTGGCGACGGTAAATTTATCTGTACCGAGCGCGAAATCTGTTTACCGCCCCTTGGGATCGGCCGGGCGATGAAAAGCCGGCGAAAATACCGGCTGGAATCCGTGCGGGGCCCCCTCCGCCCCCTTGCAAAAACCGCCTGCCCTCCTTGTCACTCACGTGTCAGTTGCTTCTGTTATAGCTGGTGAAAATAAGGCCGGGTTTTGGAATACCTGACCGGTTAGTCAGAGCCATTTAGTCATTCCTCTTATACCGGGTACCGGGTACCGCGGCAGTCACCAGAACTCGCCTTTGGGAACTATCCAGATCACGAATTAGCTCCGTAAAAAAAGCCACGAGGGTTACAGAGGCACACCGAAATAAACACGTTAAGTAACAACATCGGGATACATCCTTCGAAAACGGCGAGGGACAATGATGCACACCCCCGTGAACCGTGCCCAGCCCTTGGCGGGGCTCGTATGCCCACCGACCCACCCCATGTAGCATTCCAAGAGTGCTCGTAACTATCTTCCTTTCTAATTACCAAAAACAATGAAGCAATCGTCGAAAAAGGAAAGGGCCGTTTCCTAAGACGCGCTCTGATATATGAATCCTGAACCCACCCCACACACTTTGACGTTTTAGAATTGCGATTGGGGTTGCAGAGATTGTACCCGAAGCGTTAATAATTTAGGTTCATTTGTTACAGCAAGTTCCAGGCCGCGTCGATCGAGAAAAGGGGCAAACGAAAGTGAATGGTTGCGTTACAATTCTCGCGTGTTCCAATAAAAGGAGAACGACTGCAGGTTGAACAGGCTGGAGTGGTTCTAGGGTTAATTAGGCGAAGCAATGAACCGTCAGATATGAGGAAAAAAGGGGGAGGGAGGTAGGAAGAAAGAGGAGAAAGAGAGAGGAAAAACGAGGCTCCGCCAGAATCCGGGAATGTCCAAATTTTTGGCGCGCAGCCAAGCCGCGGTTATCTTATTATGATCAAGCGGAATTAACGAGCTATTTATCGAGATTACACGCAGCGATACGCAACGTTATAATCTAAAATAAACGGCGGTCCGTTCCGCGGCTTTATCAGACTTTTAAACCGGCATTCGCCAAACACACGATACAGATATCGCGCCGGTGTTATTGCAAACAAACGCGACGCCAACGAAAACACCAGAGCGACTCCTTCGAAATCGCGCGTCTCTCTTCGCGTGTATCGCGGGTCCGTACTTTTTAATCGAGCCCGGCTCCTCGATACAAGACGCCGATTAGATTCGGGTATCGATCACTCCGGGGAAATCTGCGGCTGTTTTTGTGTCTTCCATTGCGACAGACGTCCGTGATTTCGCGCTAACAAAAGCTTCTACGCGATCGCCACGAAATACTAACTGTTATCTCGATTCTGCGAGGTGAGTTACTGCGATTGGGGATGTCTGTGCCCGATGCTACAATGCTCAAACAGAATCTAAGACCTTTGTTCTTGGAGCCAAGTGAATGCGTGTTTAAGAGTTTTTAACAATTTTTTAATTAAATTGAAACCACAATCGAAAGAACTATAAACTGAACTATTTTTTGCGACTTGTATAACTATTGGTTTCCTTTGTTTCTGGTGGGGATACAATAAGTATTATTGACGCTAGCTTGCGACTCGGAAAATGTCAAAGCTCAAAAATATAAAATAAATAAAACAGTTAAAAAGCAAAAAAAATATTTTCATGTGCATCAATTTAATATGAAGGTGTTACGCCGCACATTCGACCAAATCTCTACCAATGAATCACGCCGCCTATACATAAAAGTGCCCACGGAGAAGATGCGCGATTATTCCAGTCTGAAGGTTGAGTTTCCAACGTTTTGCACGATGAACGGGCCCAGGCAGAGTGTGCCGGGCGAGATTGACGGGGAAAAGCGTCTCCGTGGATCGCGAAGGGGCGCAGGAAAGGGCGCAAAAGGGAGCGGGGATAGGCTGGTGACGAGATCCCTCGATCCGCGGTATACGCACGGAGCAAAAGCGGAACAGGGAGCACGAGGAGGAGTGCACGGCGAAACGGGCACAGAGAGACGGAGATGAGACGAGGCGAAGTCGGCGGTCGGCCAGCGCGCGAAAAGAATAGCTTGGCTGATTCATACGCGAAGTCACGAGCCGTGCATCGCGCGCAGCCGGCGTACGGCCGCGCGAGCGTAATCGAAAACACACGAGATGCACACGTTCCACCCCCTCCAGCCCCCGCCCGTGCACGCTTTTACACCGGGTGTCCGGTAAATCGTGGCGCAGCCGCCTCGGGGAACTAAATAGAGCGAGTAGGAAAGGGGTGAGCGTAATTTGTTCCGCTGGCCGCGTGGCTCGCGAGCGGGGAGGATTTCAAACTCGTGAAACTATGATTTCATGGACTTGATCGAAGGGGTGTGATCCACGCGAGTGTCATCTAAGATTTATATTTGAAGTGGGGGTGAATTCAGTTATTTCGTAGGTTGAGGTGAGGCAATTTCAGTGTTGTGTTTAGTGTGGCGTGTGAAGGGAAATAGATTACTTGAGAATGGCACAAATTAGCCCCCTAACGGTGGTTAAGAAAATTTTCTTTGAGTTCTAGACGTCTTTCTGGCAAAAAGGAGAGAGAACTAAGAACTCGAGAAGCATTGGATATTTAAATGATGGTACAATAAATACATGGAAGCAATCTGATTAATCACGTAGCTTCCGAGTGTGTGCTCTTCTTTGCTTATTTACGTGTGATTAAGAAGTCATTCCGGTTAGAGCGGTTGAAAAAATCAATTTTTATTTTTAAATATTTTTCAAAAGTACATATCCTCACAAATGTACAGCTAAATTTTCATGGAATAATTCCGATTATTTTAGCTTTTACAGAGGCAATTTGTTGGTAGCGCAAAGGCCCATCCTCTATGGATGAAAGCTTTGAACGCGTTTTTCTCGAAATGTAATTTTCTCACATCGTGAAGATAAAATCTAAAATCTATCGATCCGATTGCTTTATAAATTTTACTGCTTATTCTGTACACCTATGACTCTCGCAGGGACTACAACCAAGTATTATCATTGCGTCTAACCGACTTTTAAAATAGAAAATAGCAAAAGAAAAAGCCGAAAAACATTTTTCTTGTATTTTGCCAGTCATTTTGTTAATTTTGAGGATAAATCACAAATTATAGACCGAGCGATAGCGACAGTCATACTCGTCAAGAATCTGTTTGGATTTTTGGGTTCAGATAACTCTAACAGCTAAAATCGCCATCACGAATGAGGCATGAATGTTTAAACATGTCATCAAGACCGCTTTCAAAAGCATTTTAAAAGCTATAATTTTATTACATTTATATTTTCTATTTACTATATATATATAGTTTAATAAATAGAAAAAAGTTTTATTCCATTACTATAATTACTTTCGTCGCAATAAATTCCTGAAAATCGCTGAATTTATCGGCGCGCTAAACGGAATGACCCGTTAAACACAAATGAAAATAACGTGTCCTCAATAAATGCTGAGGGTGTCTACTCCTTTGGCCATGTTTACTCCATTTGCACGACTGTACTCACTAAACATCACACAAATTAAACTTCGATAAAGGATCCCTTGTTAATCGCGAATGAAAATTCCCCAAAATGGAAAAGTAGATAAACACAAAAAACTAATAACCGATTTTCGCTCCCGAAGGCGAAAGGACGAATCGGTGGAAGAATCGAGTCCTGTCCCCCGGGCGAGACGCAGAAGCCGCGAGTGCGCAGCGCAAAGAGGCAACGAGGCGAAGAGTGGCGACGGGCGAAGGGAGGGCAGAGAAAGTGGCCGCACGGTTAGAATAGTTAAAAATAACCCGACCAAGGGTCCTGCGCTGAGCTTCGGTTCCTGTAAACACGCCCTCGTGGGGAGAGGCATGGCAAAAGGAGCAAGAGGGACACGCTGCCCGCGTATCTGGCACACGGGGCGCACGCGGCACGGAAAGAGATAGAAGGAAGATTTTGCTGGTACTCACGTGCTTTCATAGAAGTGTCCCGACTCGGTGGCGGCAACTGCGTCGTCGTCGTCGTCGTGGTCGTCGACGTGGACAACGAGCCTTTGCCCTGCGTCGCGGTGACCTTGACCTGCTCCTCGGCCTTCTCGTCCTCGGTCGCCGCCTCCTCCGGGCTCGGGCGTGTCCTTACGCTTCCAGCTCCCGGCTCCTCATCCTCAGGGTACGACCACGATGACATCGGCCCAGCTACTGTTGTCGTGGTCCACTCGACGACACCACTACCACCACCACCTGTGACCTCACCACCACCGTCCCCCGCGACCGCGAACCCACCCCCGTTTTTACTCGCGGCACCTGCTCCCTCCCCTTCGCCCTTCCTGTTGCGTCTTCCACGCGACTCGTCCGCACTCTCCCGATCGAGCAACCGCGGCACCGTTCGATAGACCGGGCGAGATGGCACCTTAGCCCCGGGTGCGCCCGCCGTCGTCGTCTTCGTCACCGTCTCGACCGTCGACGAGCCCCCGCCGGACGGCACAGATTCCTCGGGACTGTTCGCTCCGGGCTCCAAGATACCGCGGCGTTCCGGACCGGTTGCCTCCAAGATGGTCGACGACGGTTCCGCGTGACGGGGACGGGACAATCTAGTTTGGAACCAGTGCGGTCTAGAGTAGTCTATGGAACTTGATGCCCAATCGTCGAGCAGGCTTGCAACCTGCCGCCGTCTCGACTTGGTCCTCTCGTAAGCCAGACCTCCTCCTCTTCCTCCTCTCCGTCTTCCTTCTCCTGATGCAGGGGAAGGAGCGTCCTTCCTTCTGTCGACGATCGCCGTTGGATCGCGGGGGGATGGCGACCGTGTCCCGTCGAGAGCGTCCTGTTCAGATCGTAGCGACGATACCTCTTGATAATCCAGCTCCCCCTGCGGCGGGCGGCGTCGCGGGGGATTGTCCGACGGTCTCCGGAAGACGGGCACCGAACCCGGTAATCGAGGCAGAAGACGAGGAGGTGTAGCGCCGAGGGACACGTACGGATCGGACACCACCGGCGCAGCCGTCGTCGTGCACGTTTGATTGCCGAGGACAGCGACGGCGAGAAGAAGCAGGGGCAAGCCCACCCCCGCCCCCGTGGTGGCCCCCACAACCCCCGGCCCTACCACGAGAACTCGCGAGGCCGTCCAGTCCAGCTGGTTGTAGGCCGATCTCGTCGATGGAACCTCGGGATACGAGCTGCTGCCTCGTCCTCCTCTTCCTCCGGCTCCGTCTTTCTATCCTCGCCAAGATCACCCGACGCCTCCTCCGCCTCTTCGTCCTCCTCCTCCTCGTGATCTACATCCAACCTTCGTACGCCACTGGTGGCCTGCGCACCTGCTCTCATCCAGAGCCAGCAGCGGCTCGGGCTCCGCCTGTATCGGCCCAGGTGCCTCTTTTTCTTCTTCCTCTTCGTCGTCGCGACAACTGGTCCACCCACGAGTGTTCGGTCTCGCATTTATCCCGTGGTCGCGTGCCGAACGTTTGTACCGAGCTTCGCGCCGCAAGAGAAACCGCGTAAGGAAATCGCTGCTACGCGACCGCCTTCCGACATCATCGCGAGCCGTACTGATCGCCGCCGAGCGCGATCACCGAACGATCCTTCGCGGACGCACACCCTTCCGGTACTCGCCCCTGCATCATTCCCGGCTGCCTTCGCGTTTCCCGCTTCCGCCCGCTTCCTTCCTTGTCCGTTGTGCTTCAGCTCCGCGGAGGGATTACACTGCGCCTGGAACACGGAAGAATTCGTGGTGTTATGCCTCTGCGCGTGGCTCTTACGTCGGAGGTGTTTATTGTCGAGGGAGGGTCTAGGTCAAATATGTTATGAATGGGGACGGGAGAGTGATAACAACGCACGTCTACTGGCTCGCGGAGCTGGATAATGGAATAAACTACAATGAGGATTTATGTATGAATACCCTAAAAATAATATTTGCTCGTCAGGAACCAAGATTGCTGTGGCAGAAGCATGAAAAACATCTCGAAGAATTATGCAAACATCACCCTGTAATTCTTTAGCAATTAATATCTACCCTAGGAAATAGAAACTTTGGCAGATCTCCTTTCTAAGAAGAAAAATCCTCCACGTTTTGCAAGCAGAGAAGCAAGATATCGATGAAAAAATTCAAAACAAGCTAGCAAACGAGGAAAGACGTTGCGCGAGTTGAAGAGGAACAGTGTCGCGCAGCATGCACTATCTTATTCTGGTCCATGGTCTCATGCTTCCTGCAACTTCCTAAAATACGAGCCCCCAGGAAATCGTTCGCCAACAGATTTCGAGCGATCCGTTTCGTTCTACGTTCTACCCTCCTCTGCCTCTCGCTTTGTCTCCTTCCTCGTGCGTGGCGATGCAATGTAATGAACTATAATGTTGAACGCACGCGAACGTTCACCCCACCGACACACGCGCCCGTGCCTCTCACGTACGCGGCGCATAAAAATGAAAATGTTGCCCCGCGGAACGCGCACTCGAGATTTCGAGTGGCCCTCGGGCGAGTCGACCTCGCATTGCGTGCTGGATTTATTATTCGTGACGAGCATTGGCGACCTCCGGGTGCCGTTCTCCGCGGCCCTTTGCACCCGGGATATTCTGACCCCCCGCCGGAAGAATAATTATTCCAACTGCACAGACGGCGACACTCGAGATAAACGTTGATCGATATTTCGCGATTCCGCCGATAAAAAGAAAAACAACGATAACGTTTGATAGAGCGCCCCGATACGAGATCGATCGGGACGACCGTGGTCTGGGTTAGGCTTTCGAAAGTGATACCGGGCTGCAACGTGAATCTAGTATTACATATCACACCCGTCTCCTGGAATTGTACTAGAGAACGCGTTAAACCGAGGAACCTCCGAATGTTTGTTAATATAATGGTAGATGTAGGGACATTAGACGTGAATGGGTCGAGTATCGCGTGCGTACAAATCAAAGTAGAGATCGAGAATTTTTACGAGACTTGTTTACCAAATACTCGAGGCCCCATTAAGAACGCCGCTGACGTAGGAGAGGAACCGCGAAAATCCTATTTTTATAAACCCGTTGGTCGGGGTATGAATAGTTCTGCCCACCGCTTCGCTACAGAAACACTCGTTCCTCCTAGAGTCTAGAGCAACGCCGGGCCAACATAGATCCGCGAAAGAGGAAAGGGGAATGTGGACGTGATAGAACAGACGGAGTGGTCTGTTTTTACTGTCCGCGCCTCTCCTAATGCAAAACTCGTGTAGCATCGATAGACATCGAGCTGGTGCAGCGACAACGACTGACTACGGCTGCCCGTTAGCCGTGTTCCGCGGTTGTGTTTATTCAACGTGCTCTATCGGGCAGGAAATCACGAACAACGGTGAAAGAGCGTCGGCCGTGGTGCCGCGACACACAACGCTCGGATATTTGTTTACGCAGAAAACGCGAATCCCCCGGCTAATTATAGTCGCCAAGTCGAAGGGAGGAAACGGCGAAGACACTATTTTTACGAGTCTCCCGCCAGAATATCGTCGGACCTCTGCCTCCGTCTGACCGCAACAAAGCCAACGCACGATAAACGCGAGACAGTAACCTTTCTATTCCGCCGTGCCATTGGAAAATTACCGTTTTTACTTTTACGCAAAATGTCTCTATCGAGCTCGCTAAATTATGAATGAGACGTGTGCCGTGGGGGTATTGAACGGCAGGCTTAGCGATTAATAAAACGGCGCTCTGTTAGATACCTTTAATTCAGCAGTAGAAGTAGCGGTAATAACAACCGAATAGATAGGGTTCGAAAGTTTAAAACGGTAAATAGGAGAAGGTTTTCCTCCTGTGACAGCTTTAGCAATATAACAGTTAGCACGAACGGTTTCAGAAGGAAGGTTTATGTAACGATATTTAATGGTGATCTGTTTAGCGGCGTGGATCCCTGAGAAAGGCACGATCGAAGGCGCGATTTTCACGCGAAAAAAAGTGAGGTTAGGAATACGCGACGGGAGCGCTCGGGTCGGCCGGGGTGTCGCGAGCGCGCGCGCGTGTCACCCAGTGGGAATTCGCTGTTTTCATGAGGAAAAATGTGCGCGGCACGCGCGCTGACGTTCTATTTTCGAATGAAAGGCGCGATCAGGGGGACAAGAACGAAAGAGAGATGTAGAAGCGGAGAGGAGTGAAAGAGAGAGGAAGAGAGAGAGGGTGGGGGAGAGAGAGAGAGAGAGAGAGAGAGAGAGAGAGAGAGAGAGAGAGAGAGAGAGAGAGAGAGAGAGAGAGAGCGGGAGCGGACGAGGAACGGGAGAATGAGAGAGAGTATCGGTGAACACGCGCGCGAAAGACAAAGACGGCAGGGAAGAAGCAAAGAAGACGGACGTAGGAACGAACCGCTAGAGGGAAAAGCGCGGAGGAGCAGAAAGCGAGAAAGCGACGCAACGAGAGCAACAACATTGTACAAAAACGAAGAAAGATTGCGATGCATCTATATGCGTATATATGCGGGAGCGACGAGGATAGAGGTGAGCAGATAGATAGAGAGGGACCGAGGGAGAGCGTGTGCGTATGCACGCACTGTGTTTGAATATACAGGGCGGGAGAAGGCGGACAGAAGCGCAGAGCGAAAGGGACAAGGAGGGCGAGAAGGAGACAGACAGCGTGCTGCCTTTTTAGTGTGAACATCGGCGAGGAACTCTGACTCGTCTCGTGCTAGGCGGCCATGCTGGGTCTCTCTCGCGTTCCGAGAATGGGAACGTTTCGCGTGCACGCTGAAAACTCGCGTATCCCATCCGCCGCGCCAGCAAATATTCCGTCGCGCACGTTCCCGCTCGCGGTTCCGCTCGAGGCGATACGCGTCCCCGGCGGGATCGAGACGGGGCGATCAGTCGGGGGTTGTATCGTCGGTTTAAAGGGGGGGGGGGGGGGAGAAATAAAAAAGAGCAGGAACGCGAACGGCGGAATCGAAGAAGGCGAAAAGGAAAACGACGACCACGACCGGGAACGTGCACGAGGCGACGCCTCGGCGGGGCAGAGGGGGGAGATAGAAAAACAGAGAAAAAAAACCCGGAGGAAGCGTCGAAGGAAGGAGGCGCGAGGTATAAAAAAGCGACTGAGCGTGCAAGAAAACGAAAGAAAGGAAGAGAGAAGCACACGCACCGTGTGTTGACCACCACGCGTTCGCCTGTTCGGGATGAAGAAGGGGAGGGGGCACCTCTGTTCACGAGCACGAGTAGCAGCAGCAGCAGCGTATACGCGGTACACGTAGAACTACGCGCGGCAACGACACACACGACGAGTGCACGCGTCGTCGTCGTCTACGCGGCGGCTCCGTGTTTTCCACCGTGTGTACCGTGGCGTTGCGTCCGACCAAGGGCTTTCCCTTTCTCGGCATGGACGCCACCGGCAGCCACGCCAACGGACGGACGTAAGAAGAAATGAGAAGAGCGGATCGGAGCGTGATTCGTAACAAGCGAACGACCGGAGCTCGAACCGACCGAGCCAAAGATCCGTGGAGCAAGCGGTGCTGCCTATCGGATGGCACTGCGTTCAGCGCCGCGGTGCGCGACCCCCGTCGGCCTTCATCGTCTTTCCTCGTCGCGCCTCGCCTCGTCTCGGCGGCGCTCGTCGCTTTTCGCCCCTTTCCGTCCCTCTCAAGTGCTGCCCGCGTCTCGCGCGTCTACGCTACCCAGCTTCGCCCGTCTTGCTCTTCCCTCTTCTACGCTCGTCCAAACGCTACGGCCGCTCTCTAACCCCTTCTTCCGCGTGCAACACCCTCTCTTTCCTTCTTCTCGCACCGCAGCCGTCTCCGTCGCTTCACCGTCTAGCCGCCGTCGCCACTGTCACCACCGCCGCCTCCACCACCGTCACCACCACCGACACTACTATCGTCACAGATGCTGTCGTCGCCGCAGCCGCAGCCGCCCTCGCAGTCATACTCGACGAGCGCTGTCGCGAAAACCGTCCGATTTACAGCCACTCGCTGGCCCCGTTCGAACCGGCCAACCCGATTATCCGCCGCCCGATCGCATGAATCTTTTCGCTGCACCCTTTTCCCGACTGTACGGGCGATGGCTACCGCTCCGGGGGTTCTTAAATGATGACTGACCATTCCTACAACCCCTTCCCCTTACTCCCGGGGATAGTAGTCCTCACTATGATCGACACGACCCTAAATGAAAATATTTCCCTGCCCGACCGAGACTTTTCTCTAATAAAAGAATCAGGACCGCAGAAAGTTGAAAGTCTCAAATGAACGAAGGTGTCGAGCAAACTGGTTGAGAATTGAAGTTCACGGTATCTTATCTACCAATTTGTCCGTAATTTCCCGTATTATCGCGTATTATATCATACATTCGCGCGCAGAATATGGCAATCGCTTATTGGTACTGATAAGACACCTATACCAGTGGACTTTTTTAATGAAACCGTAAGGCGATCTACACGTGCGCACCGATCCCCCGATCGATACACCGCCGCGACAGATCTCTCTGTAAAATTTCTGGCGTCTCGTCGATCGCGCGATAAAAACGTCCCCCGCGGAAACGGGGTCGCGAAATCGTTACACAGCAAATTATTGAGTCCAGTCGACCAGGCTAGGCTGGACGACTCTGACGTAGCCGTTTCTAAATAAGGAACAAGCGATTCCGTGACGTGGATGCCCGGCCACCCTCCCAAGGGGCTGAAAGCGGTGGGCAAGAAACGAACAGGTTTCCCGTCGCGGGGACAGAACGGCACCCGGGAATGCATATCCCAGCGTGCACGGCATTCCACGATTAACCTTTCCAATGAATTATTATCGCTGACCCGGTGCACTTCAGCTCGCCCACGACCTAACACGCGCCTCGTCTCCGCCGCTCCGCCACACCGCTCCATGGCCGCGAAATCACGTCGCACCGGCCCGTGGCGGAACAACGTGACCCAGAGAAGCGGCTCGATTTCAAGATATCGGCGCGCCAGGCGGCAGTCTGGTCGTATCGAAATTCGGCTGTGCGGCAGGCATGTGTCCTGTTTCGTCCGCCGAGCGTGGTTCGGACCACGGAAAGGGTGACTCAACGGAACGTGCCGCGAGTGATGTGCCAAATATGCATAGGCTCGCCTGTATCGGAGAATCTCGGATTCTATTGCTTGCTCGCCTGTTGGGGGACATTGTTGCTCCCGGGATCGTCTCTACGCTCACAGGCTCTCCATGATTTCTCAATTCTTTTCAACCGTACTATACACTATACAGGAAATAAGAAATCCATCCCACCCACGGCCCACACGGATGACCTGGAAGCTGAGTTTCCGACCCCCATCTCGATTCACGATCCATCGCGCTTGCCTGGTCTATTCCATAAATACGCAACATCGTTAAGATTTAATCGGATGCTCGGTCCGAGCGATGCGAGCCCGTACCATTCTCTACCTCTGCGTGCGCGCGCGCGCGCGAGCGACACGAAAACGCGCGGCATCATCTCGACGTCTGATGCAGGCTACCGTTGACCCCCGTCGCTGCGAGCCGCCAAGCTTATCTGCTGGATAAGGGGTCTTCGATCTTGTCGGGCTGGTCGTATCGTTAACGGGACGCTCGCATAACGACAAGGATCGACGGACGCGGCCGCTTGTCATCGGCCAGGGGAACGCCGAGCCGCGCCGAACCCTCCGCTGGCGAAAGGCGAAACGGCGCAGGCTGATAGGCCGTATAGATACGGCGCGCGACCAGACGAAACGGAGGAACGGTCGTTGGGGGGTGGGGTGGGGGGCGGAGCGGGGGGAAATGCAAAAATTGCACTTTTACGCGCCGCTACGACAGCGGCATTCCGCAGGCATACTTGGAACCGGACACCGAGTTCGTGGAACCGGGACGGTCACTCGAGAACTATGCTATTTAAAGAAAGGCACACCGTGAAGCACACCCCGTTCACCGTTACTATCGACCTCCGTCGACCTTTTGCCCGTCACTCGCGTCTGATTAGCGTAGCCGGATCGATGGAGGACCATGTACAGATTGGCTGTAGCCGCTGACCCCTGAGGAGGAGAGCGACTACATGCGCCACTGATGCCTGCTTATGGGCCACCGTTCGATGGGTGAAAAACGCGTGAGACACCACTATCCGTGGATATTGGGTAAATCCGGGAGACGTGGTCGGGCCGGAGAGTTGGTCGAGTCGCTGCATTTCAGACTCTGTACGCAAGACCGCGTTAAGGTTCAGGAGAATTGCTTCTCTAGGAGGCAAACAGTTCACTGAATAGCGTCTTCACGCCTTCTTCTGTGTTTTCCGTGATTTATAGGTGACAAAATGTACGTGGACGCTACATTTAACCTCTTTTATCAAACAGTGGTGTAGGGGAGAGTCGTGCAGTACCGACCGCTCTAAGTTTTTTTGTTATACCTTGAGATAGGGTCGATAAAAATCAGAAATTCAAAAACGTGTTTGTAGCATAGATGGAACTTAATAAGAGGAGGGAATTTTTTTGTGAAATTTAATAATAAGAATTGATAATTCGCAAAAATAAAAAAGTTGTAATTTCTAAGAAACGAAAAATTGTCGTCCAGTACCGACCAACTATTAAATTAGTAGATTTTTAGGTCTAAATGATTAACAATGTTAATAAAAAGACATTTAATTGATACAATACAAGATTTTTTCAAATTTTATTTGTACAAACTCGCAAGTAAAATAATTAATATTCTCCTGATCTGTGCATTCGACGCGTGCCCAACCGTCACATTCGGTACGCTGCACCCAATCTTTGTCAAATGATTCCTTGCAAACAGAGATGGGCAAAATTTGTATTTAAATAAAATTTCGAATAACGAATAAAAAAAATTAACTTTATTCGTCGAATAATCTACAATTAAAGTAACTTTTATTTGATCCTTATTTACATAATATTTTATTTAGTTAATGCCCAACTCTGCTTGCAAATAACACACTGGATAACTTCTTCATTAAATCCTAGCTTCCTGTTTGTTAGGTTATCATACCTGTCCTTATTTACTTTATTTTTCTGCGGGAAAAGGTAGGAGGAAGGCTAAATGAACATCTTATAAATTAATCTGAGTTGCTAACAGATTGAACTTACAGATAAGAAAAATTTGGTCTCTACTGGCTGACAGTCTGTTGGTCGGTACTGCACGACAGTTGGGTAGTCGGTACTGTACGACAAACACGGGGAAACATTTTAGATCATGGTATATTATGTACAAAAAAATATTGCAAAACTAGGACGTTTTATAAATAAATAATATCACGTAATAGACGTTTCAATAAATAATATCACTATTAGTTTCATAGCTATTTTAAGTAAGGTCGACCGCGTCTCCCGGATTTACTCTAAGGGACTAGCTTTGCTACCCAGCTTTGCCCGGAATTTAGATTCTAATTTTATAACAAAACTAGAAAAATATACTCGCGCTTCGCTTCGGGCCTAAGAAATATTAAGGACTCCGAGAAAATACATTTCACCCCTTTTCACCCCCTTAGGACTTGGTTACAGCGGAATCCTGAAATTGGTTTTTAGGCATTTGTGTTGTTAGGCTAAAACCAAATATCGGTATCGAATTGGGCCTAAGAAATTTTTAGGAATCCATGAAAACACATTTCACCCCTCAGGGGTTGATTAGGGCAAAATCCTGAAATTGTTTTTTAGGCATTTATGTGGGTAACTTTTCGAAGTAAAAACCAAGTTGATATCTAATTAGGCCGAAGAGATATTAAGAAATCCGTGGAAACACATTTTACTCCCTTTCACCCTCTTAGGGGTTGATTAGCGCATAATGCTAAATCTGGATTTTAGGCATTTGTGTGGGTAACTTTTGTAAGTAAAAACCAAGTTGATATCTAAGCGGGCCTGAAAAATAATGAGGAGTCCAAGAAAACATATTTCACTCCTTTTTACCCCCTTCGGGTTGGAATTTAAAAAAATCTCTTCTTATCAAGCACCTACGTCGCAAAAGGAATATACCCTCCGAATTTCATGTTTCTAGGGTCTGCGGTTTGAGCTGGACCGTGATGAATCAGTGACACAACGATTATATAAGTATAGGGTAAGTCCGGGGGAGATGATCAGTTTCGTTTGGAGCCTCCTACAGCCAACCTATTTGAAATAAAGCAACGAAAATGATGTAGAACAAAACTTCAATCCTTTGTCTACACATCCATTAATATCAATATAAACAAAAAATTATTACTTAATATACAAATTTTACAAATGAAAAAAAATGACATTGCCCATCTCTCCCATAATGTCCGGGAAAGATGGTCATATGTACCTTTCAGACTAGCAAGTTGTGGACCTTACCTGGTTATCACAGATTTTTTCTAGTTTTCGTCTACTTTCGTTTTTGCCCGCTCAAAACTTCTTTGGGCTTTTACTGTGAGTCTTCTAATCCGCATGTTTGACACATCGCATCAAACGCTGATGCGATGTGTCAACCATGCGGATTAGAAGATCTCAATTTTCATGGGCCCAATAACCACCTTAGCCAGTCTTCTTTTTTTTTCGTTATGAAATAATTTTCTCCGCATCCGCTGCAATTATTAATGTCAAAGGCAGACTCTTGAACGGAATCACATTTATTGCCAAATTTTATTTTTTTAGAGGACTTTTGTTGTTTCAATTATTTTTCCGCCTTTGCACTGTCACTCATTTTTCGAGTGTTAATATGCGTTTGCGACGTTAATAATTTTCCCTGTTGTTTGACACGATTCCGAGTAGGGTACCTTTTGAGCGACACAAGAACGATATGTTCTAAAATTTGGGTTGGTGTACGATCTTCATCAATTTCAGCAGCAAGACCCGTGGTGCTTGGTCGATTTAAGTGTACATTCGGTTTCAAATTAGTAAAGACCGTATTAGATGGACCGGGATCATTGCTAGGACCATTCTAGGCTATACAAAAACAACCTTCAAAATATCTGAAATTATATCAAGTACAGCTATGACCATCTCTCCCTTAAAGCCCTGGTAAGATGACCATTCCCATTTCACTTAGACTAAAAAACGTAACCCTGAATACTTTAAGGTTAAAAACACTGTAAACAATACACTATCCAAAATACATCTTGAGAACTGAAAAGATTTAAGGTGACCAAAATATATACCAAACATTTTGGAGCACCAGCTTAAAGTTCACAGTGGATTTACAAACCTTTAAAATCGTTCTATTCCAACACTTTGAACTGAGAATGTTGATTTTCTATGACACTTTGTACCCACGTGGAGGCAGCGCCAGCGGGTGTTTCCTTCTAAAAAATACTGTCACTGCCCATCTCTCCCCGACTTACCCTAGATTGATTATTTTTGAAAATGGTAACATTCCTCTGGATTAGCCAGGCATAATGAGCTGAGGCACATTGCGTGACCCCGGAGTTTACCGTTTGGAAGTTTTTAGGCGACAAAGAAACAAACATTTATATACTTATTAAGATTTGCTTTTCAATGGATCTCATTTTGGATATTTCGCTTCGTTTATAATAAAATTCATTCAGTGCCCCACTGATGGAGGAGGCTACAAGAGGGGGAAGTGTTTTCGGGTGAACTGTACTCGAATGTAGGCGATGGTGAGTGTAAGGTCTGAAGATGAAACGCGTTACCCTGTAGAATAGAATGACAGAATAACGAGGCGAGTATCGTTATCCACTCGATGACTGATGAAAGCTGGGCTCGGAATAGCCCGGCTCGATATTCTCGTCAAGAATACCGTTTAATGAGGAAGTGATCTTGCGCGGGTCGCGCCGAGCGATACGGAAAATCCTTTTCGCGCGTAATCCTCTTATACCTTCGTGAGGCGAAAGTCGAGTCGTGAATCACGTAAGAATCGCGTCGCTAATGAAGCGTCATTATTTCCCAGCCGACAAAGTCGAGGGAGATTAGTCGTATCGGCCGCTGCTATCGGGACGGATGGAATATTTTTGCATCCTCCATTTGCCGCGGCGAAGATACGGCCGAGGCGCCTCGCGAAAGAAGAGCGGTCGCCCGATCTTCGCGGTCGAGCGGATGGATACATGTTCGACTGGGCAGAGAGGGGCTGGTTACGAAAAAAACGGGACAAAAAAAAACGGGGGCACGTCGGTGGATCGTGAGATAGGGGCACGACCGTCGGGAACGTGTGGGAGGGAGGGGAGGGCAGAGAATTTCGAGGCGACGAAAAAAATGGGGACAAAGCAGAAGGAGCAGAAAGCAGGCAGGAGAGACGCAAAAGATGCGAGGCGCGATGAGAAGGAGCGAACGTAGTAAAAGGAGGCGGTGGCAGAGAAACGTGGGGAGAGGGGACGTTTAAAAGAACCTCAAAGAGCATAAAGACCAAGTGATAATCGGTCAGAGACCCTCTACCGGGGCCAGACGGCTATGCACTCGGTTGGAGTGCCAGGGCAGACAACGGACAGACGTACGGACGTGCACAGGGACGAACGGACAGACCGAAGCAACCAGAACACATTGTGATGGCCTGCGGCTCAAGCCTCTCCTCTCCTCTCCCTCTCTCTCTAGCTTCGCTCCCGGTGCTCTTCCTTCCTTCTTCTTGTTCGCTCTTCTGGTACAGTCCAGGCCATTGCCATTCACCGCCATGCCTCGTCTCTCATTTTCCAACCCGTGGCCCTTCTTCTCTCTCCCTCCGCCCTGGCCTCGTCTCATTTCTCGCGTTGCCTTCTTCCTTCTCTCCTTCCTTCTTCCCGCTCCTGCCCCCTCCAACGCTCCCTCCAATTTCACCCTCTCCTACGCTTATCTGTCCCTCACCCCCGCCCCGCGGACGGTGTTTCATAAATAATAAAGCGAACGCGAGAGGCGGGTAACGCGCGAACGCGAGGCTGAAGGCGAGACACCGAGAGCACCCGTCACCCGTCGTTGATTTTCATTTCTCACGGGGGCGCGAGCCTCGGCCGCTTGGACCCATTCAACGGTGCCATTCGACTCGCTCGCACGGCCACTCGCGCCACCGACTTCTCCTTTTTCGACGGCACGCACCTCCGCTACGTCTGTCTGCCCGGGGAGTCGGGCAGAACTGCTAAGCCCGCCGCCTTGTCCAGGAACGCGAGGACCAGGCCGGCCTTGATGGACGCACGCTTCGAGAATGGGATTGTCGATTTTTGCTGGAGAAAAAATTGTTATAGATACCTCTCCGTCGAATATTCCCAATTGAAGAATACTTACCTTCGCACGCTGTGAAAGTTCCCGCACGCACGGGGCACGTACGCCACGATCGCGAGTCTCTTTCGCTAATGATCCGTCATTTGGGCTGGTTTCCTTGTAACCTGTCGTGGCCGGCGCAGCGCGCCGCTGTCTCAGCGTCACGGCGCATTGGGAGCGAGTCCTACGCATCACGAATCTTTCTTGTCCTGTTATTATTCCATCAAATACCAGAGGCAGCCAAGGGCGTCGAGGGGACGGGATACAGGGGGAGAGAAAGAGGCACGGTGCGGGACCGTCGGAGGGCTGCGGGGCGGAGGGGACGCTTCTCTCCTCTCGGGAGGCTGTATTTTTGCGGCTGTTTTTTACAGTTACACCTGCCGCTCTCGAGCGCACCGATCGCGAACGTCACGCACCACGTCGCATCGCTTCGTACTTCATGCGTGGAACATGAGGACGGGCCTTGTATACGAATCGCGGTAGCGTGGGGTGCGAGCAACATTGAGCGACCGCCACGAGTTGCAAAAGGAGAGGAGCGACGGAGGAGTGCGGCTGAGCGCGAAGGGGGAGCCGAAAAGAGAGAAACCGACGACGGCCACGGGCTGCGAAAGGGAATATACTCGTGACGCACCAGACGTACTCGCTCTTCAAGTTGTTCTTTCGAAGTCAATGAACTTGCCGATTATGCGAAATCAGCCGCTCGGGGACCTCTATCTTTCTCTCCCCCCCCCCCGCCTCTCTCTCTCTGCGCCCCTCCCCACCCCCCTGCAAGCCCGTTCAATTCTCTCTTTCCCTCTCGCTTAAATATTCAATTAAACGGCCGGATGAAATTTATACGCGACCGGCATCGAACCGTGCCCTCCCCGCTCGGCGCGGTGTCGTACGACAGCGCCGCGATATATGTATCGACGAAAAAGCTGAATAACACGCTTTGATCGCCTTCGCGCGTCCCATTGGCTCCGCTCGGTGCCTGGTGTATCGAGGAGAGGCGCGTTCATCGGTCTGTCGCGGGTGTTATCTGTTAATAACCGGGGAATGTTTGCGCGACACACACGCGTCGTAACCGCGCCGCGGCGTATGAGCGGGTCGCGTGGCCGCGAGTATTTTTTTTTTTCTTCCTTTCTGGCGTCGCGATTCCTCGCGTATCGCGCGGATACACCTGTTGAATCCCCTTTAATACGTTTCGTGCGCGGCGAAATTACCGTGACGTCGACGTATCGGACCGTTCGATTCCCCGAGCGTCGCGTGCACCTCAGCGTTAGCACCTGGGCCCGCGAGAGAGAGAGGAAGGGGCACTCGATGAATTTCGAGAGAGCAAGAAGGCGACCCGTCGATTTGCCCTCCGCCAATGGGGAGCGCTCCGCGACGCGAAAATACGCTTCTCCCGCCCCGCCTCGCCCTCGCCGACCCCTGCCCCTCGCGATATGCATGATTCCAGAAAATTGAACGGCTCTACGTCTGATGGGGGGGCATCTATTCGGCTGTACGAAGCAGACGGTGCGCGCCCCTTGAAAAATACATGGCCGGGGCGTGTGTGCGGCGGCACACGTACGCGCGATGGCTCGCCGGGCGTCGAGGGCAAATTGGATTATCGACGATCAAACACGGAATCCGATCAAATCGCTCGGAAAGGGCTTCATCCTTCATCTTTATCGGTTCAACGCCGTTCGGTGCAATGTCGCCGCCACCCCTCCCGCGCCACAAACTCGCCCCACCCGTTCGATTCTTCCCGGGGGTGATTGCAAAATTCCGCATTCCGCCGACGAATACGGTGTCCGAGGACGGGCGCGGGCCGCCCCCTCTAAATCGCATTAATCACGAGGACGCTATCGCGGATTCCGCGAACGTGGCTGACGATAAACCCGCGGCTGTTTAGTCTGGAAAAATGTGTTTGGTTTCGGTCTGCGGAGAGCGCGTCGGGAGGGTGGCACGAACAACAGCGCTGGCAAATTAGCCGGGCAGAATAAGAGAGACCTGGGTGGCGCTCGGCTGAGACGAGATAGCCGGATCGCGGCTTTCATTATTCAAAAGAGAATAGCCTCTGCGTATCTCCTTGCCGCTCAATGTTTCGCGATACCTTTATCCATAAAGGTAGCCCTTAAACGAAGGGAACCCCGATTCAAAACGTCCCCAATAACGCGATACTGCCCTTCGTCAAAAGGAGCAACGAAAATTAGGGGAGGCGCGGAGGCCCCGACGAGGCCGTGGCTGAACGATCAAAAGCCCCTCGGCCGCCGGCGAGCGAGCTCGTTTCCCATTGTTTTCAAGCCGGCAGAAAAATTGCATTTCCTGTCCCGCTGGACGCACTCAGTTGCACGCGGGGCAGAAACGAGAAGGGGAGGCAGAAAAATTACGCGAAACGGTCCGAGCGGCGATAAGCCGTCAAAGGGCATTCGCCGCGGCCGGAGCCGACGGTTCTCTCGGTATCGCGGCTCTCTAGCGTTGACCGCGTCGCCCGACGGGGGCTGGGGGAACGGAAAAAAAGGGATAAGGGGGTCGAAGCGGCGAGGGAGCAGAAGGGAGCGGCGAAACACGAGAAAAAGGAGAGAACGGGAGAGAGGAAAAAAGAAGCCTGATCGGGGAGCGCGGCTAGGTAACCGCCAGGAGTCGAGAGTTATCGTCTGGCGATAAAAGTCGATGGCGATAATAACGGCGATATACTCGTCCCCCCCCCCCACCTCGCCCCCGAACCCCGCATACCCCCGTTTCTCGGCGGTGCCCCTCTCCGGTCAACCGTGATCGCGCTGTCCTTCTTTCTCCCGGCCGTTCGACCAGGGTGATGCACTGGTCTGGCCTGCGTCCGCCTGTCTGGCTGTCAACGGGTCGTTGAACCCCCCTCTTGCCCCTCTTGTAACCCAGCGGACCGGTGTCTTCAAAGCTTCGAGACTTATCGTCGTTTAAATGCAACGCCGCGGCCGCCGCTCCATGGCTGCACGCAGCTCGACCATCCTCCTCTTTAGCCCTTACCCCCTGCGCACGCCGCGCGACGCCCCCACCCGCGATCGCGGACACAAAAGTGGGCAGCCGTTTCTCGGGCGAGCGCGAGTCCGTCCGCCGATTCCGATCGTCCTTCGCGCAAGCTCGTTTGCGACGCGATTGTCGATCATCGGCGAGCGTGCGAGCGGCAATGAGCTCGGACCGGCCAGTCCCGGGGTAATTAATCATTCCAATAATCCCGGGGTGGGAGCTTGAAACTGTGGGGTGGCGGCGTGTTCGGCGGGCGAGGGAGGGCGGCGCGAGTCTCGCCTCTGTTTTTGCGCGAACAACGTGGACTGCGTTCGCTGGAGCGTGCCCCTGCGCGACTGCGGTGTGTACCGATGAAATATGCTCGAAGGGCGCAGCACGTTTTAAGGCCTGCGTTGTAGAAACCGATGCATCTGGGGAGGAAGAGTTTCTTCTGCCTTTGATCCGAACTATCGCACTGACTTTTACACCGATACCTTTGAGGTACTGTATATTTCCCTAGGCAGTTCGGTGTCAACTCATTACCAGGACAGTCCCCATCCAATTTCTGTTCAGCCTGACTCCGGTCTTAATTCAAGTTGGATGCAGTTGTGGACGAAGCAATCATACATCACGATCGCCGTGCTCGAGTGACATATACATAGTCATCTTGCTATAGTCTCCGCGGTGTTAACTTTCACCGGACGCCCATCCATCACACTTATACACCCCTCCGAAAAGACCGGAGTCCTCCAGGGATCGGTCTTTGAAGTTTCTTCGCCGATCGACCGGCTCATCGATAAATGAAACTCCCCCGCGACACGCCGGGAGAGGCGGCCAGCGAGCAGATGCGATGCATTTCCCTCGGAAACAATTTAAACGAAACCATCCCCCCCTCGTCATCGACGAGCCGCTGGGTGAAGCCGAGAGCAGGGGGTGGACGGATAGAAAGCGGCCTAAGGAATGGCGGAGAGAATAAAGGAGAGCGTGGCGGAGTCGAAAGAAGGTGCCTACTAGAAATGGTAATAATAAAATCTGGAGGAGTCGAGAGTTAAGGGGGGCTGGGGTCGCGGGAGTCAGGGCGGTCGGCGCGGCGGTCGGGGCAGAGGGTAGGTCGGGCGGAGGCGCGAGGACAGAGTATTTTAACTTTTTAAGGGGGTGTACGGAGCAGTAGGAGCGGAGCAGTTCACTCGAACAGTTTGGTTGGCTTGTCTGCCGGGGGTGAATCGGGGGTTAGTCTAGACGGGAGTCCCCCGACTTCCACCACCACCACCACCCTCGCCCGCCTCCGTCGACCCCCGTCGCGCGCCACCCCCGCCGCTACCACTACCACTCAGACTCCGAGCAGACAGGTTACGACCAATGTCGTAACAACCCCTCCCGCCCGCCCCTTCGCCGCTTCTCTCCTTCTCTACCCCTTTCTCCTCACACCTCACCCCCCCCCCTCCCCTCAATGCACTCGTCCAAAATCTCTTAACCGTTCTCTCTCGCTCCTCCTTCGTCGCTCGACCCTCGAACCGACGAGTGGATGGCGCGGAAGAGAGACGAGAGAATGGAGGAAGGAAAGAATGAAACGGGCGGTATGAACAACGCGGCGGCGGCCGGGGGGTGGAACGAAAGAAAGGGCGCGAAGAAAGCGGCCAGGAAAGAAGAGACTGTGGCGCGCGCGGTCGCGTCCGTGGAGAGAAAGGAACGAAGCGTTATACGGGAAAACCGGCGCTCTCGAGTGCAGCCTTTTCTGGCGTGGACGGGGCGCCGCGCCGGTGCCCGCGCTGTGTGTGCACGCGACTCTCGCCGCGAGCCACTCGACGCTTTCAAATGAGAAACATGATGTTAGAATACTAATAACAGTGGCGCTTGTTTGCACGGCGAGCCGCGTTCGGCGAGCTAAATGACGGTGTATTTATTTGTGGCCCCCGACCGGCGTAAATAAGCACCGGGGCGTTCCGTAATTCGAGGGTGCAACTTGTGGACTCTCGCGATCCCGGGGATCCATACCTACTTGGACATGGGTTGCATCGATCGATGATTCTCTGCGCCCCGGGCGCCTATCGTGATGGTCTACTTGCGGGCCATGGTTCGGATCGTGATTGATACATTGATTAGGTGACTTCGAGGAGGTAGAAGATTACTTTGTTGGATTGCAGGGTAAAGGACCCAATTACTGCCACCTACTCAATTACTATCACCCTAAGCTGTTTTACTTAAAATAACGAATAAATCTTGTGAAATGATATATAAAAACAAATCAGCATACAGTTGAAACTGTTATTTATACGATGCAAAAAGTAGCACTTAATTTTTTCACCGTCAATTTGGATAAGAGGATCAAAAATTGTGAGCGGATATTAGGAGAGTGAAAACGATGACTTCCTTACTAGCGAAAGAGAAAACAAGGCGTTAAAGAAAATGCTGTTATTGTACTACTTAAGACTTAAGCTATTAACATAACAAAATATAATGTTTCAGATAATCTAAGCATCATAGAAAGTAATAACGATCGGAAATCAATGATTCATTAAGTCTTTTAATTTAATAATTGGGTGACAGTGATTGGTACAAGCGTTTCAAGCATTTTGGTATTACTGTCATAACAGTAGTTGCTCATGTATTTACATGGGACGATATACCCTTAAAATGAGATAAACACTATTAGGTTAGCTGGCAGTAATTTGGGTGTCAGTAATTCAGTCAAATACATTTGAAGAGTGTCAGTAATAGATCCCGAAATATATTTTTGAAGTTGATGAATTTATACATAAAAATCGAAGTTTTAAGATCCACCAAATTTTTTGCATCAAGTAAACATATTAAACAATAATAAATAACAAGAACAACATATACTTTTAGTCTGTAAGTACAAAACTATAAGATAATGTCAGCGTCAACGCTTAAAGTGACAATAATTTGGTCCTTTACCCTACTATGTATACCTACACTGCTGATGTAGGATAATTCATATACTTTGAGAGTTAATATACAGTAGTTCGATAATTGCGTATGTTTAATCGAGTGGCTAGGTGAGAGATACCCTAATTGTGTTCAAGACTGCAATTTCATTAAATGGTCATGCCTAGTTGTCAGGCGAAAAAGAACGTGATTTTCGGGAATTTTTTGTGGAAAATCTAATGTATATTTTTTGCAACTATTAGCTTATTTTAAAAGTACATATATTCAGCAACTCTCGGTGATTTTGTTATAGAAAAATATTAAAAACTGAAGTAATAGCAGCCACTCTCCCGGAAGCTGTTTTTATAAAGGCGCTGCGCGGCGAGCACGGTTTCTCCGAGCCGGATCATCTGAAATCAAATAGTGAAAAAGATTCTGTTTATATATGAGTTTATCTGGTGCGTGAAAGAACGATTTTTCAAAAAAATGATTTCAAACAAAATGGCGACCGTTTAACGCAAAATCATGATTTTTCGATGCCTGAATTGTTGGCTTTTCGTGAATTAAAAATAGAGTTTTCATCAAAAACAAAAATCCTTCGTTCACGCACCAGATAAACTCATGTACTAACAGAATCTTCTTCGCTTTTCCGATTTCAGATGATCCAGCTCGGAGAAATTGTGCTGACCGCTAAAAAAATAGCTTCCGGACGAGTGGCTGCCGGAAGAGTGGATTCGTTGTTTTAATATTTTTCTATCACAAAATCACCGAGAGTTGCTGAATATATATACTTTTACAATAAGCAAATAGTTGCAAAAAATATAAATTAGATTTCCCACAAAAGATTCCCGAAAGTCACGTTCTTTTTCGCCTGCCAACTAGGCATGACCCCTTAAGCATGTATCCAACTTATACACAACTTTCGTACCAGTGGCGCACCTAGAGGGGGCCAAGGGTCCGTAGCAGCCCCCAAAGAAGGGGCTTTGTAAGAAGAAAAGGAAACTGAACTTTATTCTTTAAATAAATTTTATAATCACCTAATGAATTTTATTGAATTTGTTTTAAAAATATTTTTATCGGTTCAATTGAGCTCCCACCAGGATTAAATCCTGAGTACGTTATTGCTTCGTACCAATGTTCGCAGTAGCCTCCTACCGATCCACTCGCTCGTGCATCTTTCGATTACTTGGAGCATACTTGCGCGAACTTCGTCACACGATCGTCACAATAGAGGAGCCAGCATCGGCGAACAGGCCACGACAAGAAAGAAAACTGCGATAGCTTCTCGCAAAATGAACAGACTCATCCTCGTATAATGCGCTTTGTGCTGGTTGCATGCGTTCACGCGGGTAAATACCATGACGAGACAGAACCCGCGAGACCTCGACTGTCAGCCACGACGATCTCTCGAATAATAATACATATATTCCCCGAGACGGGCCCCAATAATGCGGCATTGAATCTTCGGAACGCTCATACACCGCTATCCTGCGGCGGACGTGTAACTGTGCTTATGCTCGTCCACGTGTCCGCTGTGCATAAGCACGTCATTGTTCCATTACAACGACCAGGCAACGAGAGATACAGCAACAATAACATTATACGTGTAAACAATGGGGCATTGACCCGGACTGAGATCACGCGGCTCGGACAATGAGTGCACACGCGCGTGGAAAAGCGAAGGAACGGTCGGCGTGTAATTGCAGGAAAATTTTGTGGACAGTTTTGGAAATTATTAGAGTAATACAAACAACCCCTCGTTGATGCAATACAAGAATTGGGAAATGAATTCGGCGTCGAGGCAGAGGAATATTTAATAAGATTGGAGTTGGTATTTTTAATCAGCGATAGAAGTAAGGATATTATTTTGTCATCAGATAATTATATTTAAATACTGTTCAGAACAGTGGCGCATTTAGGGTTTAATCTTGAGGGGGAGTCGAGTTGAACGGATAAAAACATTTTTAAGAAAAATTGATTTAATGCAATTTTAATCGAATTCGTTTGGTGATTATAAAATTTTATTTAAATAATAAAATCCAGTTTTCTTTTCTTTTTACAAAGCCCCGTCTTTGGGGTTGCCAGGGTCTCTTACCCCCCCCCCCCAACTGGGTGCGCCAGTATTTCAGAAATGTATGAAAAGGTGAGTAGGGGATGATCTAAGTAGTCAGGAAAATGATAATTAATTACCCTCGAATTCAGTAACAAACAATTCTACTACCCAAAAATATGAAAAAAATATAATATTTCTAATTTGAAATTTCGATACATATGTTCATGTGAATCAACCATATTCAACCTCTATATTTCCCTTAATCAACCTCAAAGAATCTCGCAATAACATCTAAGTTCCAGCAACAATCCCACATTCATCAGACAATTACCCTTACCCCACATTGGAAAGAAGAAACCACCTCGCGTCACCTCTCCAGCCTAATACAAAATAAATTCGCACGGAAAGCAAGGCGGGCCGAACGAGTGGCTCGCAAAGCGACTCTCGCGGACGTAATTCCCTGCACGGCCCGTCAATTTTCCCCGCGAGGAAAGTATAAGCGGAGGCGACGCGTCGGCCAGCCTCGGCACGAAATTTCTTTTGTGGAATCAAAGGCGCGAGAGAGGGAGAAAGAGTGAAGCCCGTTACCGGGAGCAGCGGCGAACGGAGAGGGGCGAGGAGGGCTGGAGTGAAGGGCAAATTCCCTGACAGCCCCCCGAACACAAGCGAAACGCGAAATACGTGCACGATCCCTTTGATCTCGATAGCGACTGTCCGCCACCTTGTAAAGCGTATTGAAATTTTCCAGGAGCAAATCGTGTCGATGTGTGGCCGGGCGGAATACGTCGGCGGGTTGGGCACAGCGCAAAGCGATGCGTGGAATGTAATTGTCGGGCTCACGAAGAATGCACGACCGCCTGACAAAGACGTTGTTACCATGGATCTCCTTTCCCTCTGCCTCTCTCTGTCTCTCCCACTTACCCCTATTCCCCCTCTCCCTCTCGCCCTCTTTGTTCCTTTCTCTGGCCCTCGCCATGACACGGGCGCTCCTTCGTCACAGGACTCGCCAGCGTCGGATGACCAGCCTTCTATTGGCTCCAACTTGCTAAACAGCCCAACCGATGAATCTCGTCGGGCAATCATCATCAGTCGAGGTAACTAATTCCCTGAAGAAGGGATTATCAATGCCACTTGACTGAGTAACCACCAACAGAGCTCTCAACAGTCAGCACCATTTAAGGTATCCGACCATCGCCACGAAGGTCGAAAGTTGTCCTCTGTTTACAGGAAGGAGCGTCTCGCGCGCGTTTTTTTTTTCGAGCGAGGTTCGCAAAAGGGGGCGCGATAAAAAACAGAGCGAGGATCGCGCGATCCGATTGTTCGCGGAACAATATGTTTACCGACCAGTTCGCGGTAATTGTGCGCGCCGCGACGTCTCGCGAGTTTCGTGGAAAGCGGGGAGCGCGAGGCAGGCCGGCTCCAGCGGCCAGGAGCGAGATATAAATTGTTAATGCGGCCCGGTTATTGTCGAGGTAATTTTAATCGCGTTTTATGCCAAGATCAACGCGCACGGCCACCCAACCCCCGCCCCCCCCCCCCTCCCCGTCCCTTTGTATATTCATGACCAGCGATCGTCTCGTTCCTTAATTCCTCCCTACCAGCCGCCGGCCAGAGTATGCTCGCGACCAAAACGAGAAGCAGATTTGCTCCCGACGATTCTTTCCAGACTGATACTCCCTCCCACGCTGCCCGCCGCTCCTCCTTCCATCTTTCCTCGCCTCTTTCTTGCGGGACAAACGAGCGTGACTCGCTCTCGGCCGCGAAAAAGACAAATCTTTTTGCTGGAATGCACGCGGTTCGGCCTGTATCATTGTCTCGCGACGCCTCCGCTGCTCGCTGCGCGCCTGGATCTGCCGTTTTGCGGAACGATTCTATCAGGGCACTTCAAAAGTCTGAATTAACTGTCTGGACAGTGGTCGTGGTCCCTATACCTTGTAATTGAGTTATCAGACACTTTTCTTTTACTTGAAACTGCAAACACTCTACTGGTTATTCGAGGCAGTGAAAGTCAGTTTCTGGTCACCTTGGATGAGATTCGGCTGTACTACGGTATGCCCCAACCACCGTAATGAACCGAAATTTTGAGGGGTTGGGCGGGAGGGGGGAGAACCTTTAATATAAAATTTTAGCTTCGGGTATTTGTTAGTTTCTGATAAAAACTTTCAGCATGATACATTGAAATCTGCCTGTACAGACGTTATTAACACAATCATCTTCTTGTCGCCGTCTGCTGTTTCGACTGTTTCACAGCCGACGGTATTAGTATTGGTTGGAGCTAGGCTAGCACGGGGGGCGCGTAATGCGTGGTACCGAACCGATGTGAGTTTGGAAATACTAAAAATGAGACTCCAGTTACAAGCATCCCGCGATGAGGTCAATATCGCTATTATATCCTCGGCTGTGAAACAGATGACGGTGACGAGAAGATGATTGCATTAGTAACGTCTGTATAGGCGGATTTAACTGTGTTATGCCGAAAGTTTATTATTGATATCTCAGAAATTAACAAATACACCAAGCTGAAATTGTATAATAGGGGTCCTCTTCCCCTCCCTTCCAACTCCTCAAAATTTCAGTTCATTGTGAGGGTTGGGTCATACCGTAGTATATCCTGAGATTCCATTAGATTCGAGCGAGCGTAGAGGAAAGTCAGTATTTGATGGGAAATATTAAGGTGGAATCAGACGGCTCGTGGCTCCGCGAGCCGGCTCGCCTCGTCTAGCTCGTCAAGTCGGCTTGGCGAGCTCGACTCGGCAAGCCATGACCGATCAGACGGCTCGTGGCTCCGCAAACTGGCTCGGCTCGTCCAGCTCGTCAAGTCGGCTTGGCGAGCCCGGGCGAGCGGAGCCATGACCGATTAGAATAATTAGAAATTATTGGTATAAAAAGAATTTGTATATCTGTGCATTTTCTGGAGTTACAAAACTTTTTATTTCGCGAAAAAGAAGAGATTCCTATAGAGATGCTCGATTTATTAGTCTTACCAAACAGTTATACAACAATGGATTATCCACAAAAGATAATTCTTGTAGTTATAGATAGAAATTGAAATAAAATTACAGTTAAAATTACTTTTTGTAAATAAACAAAATTACAACTTTATATTTTTGTTTTTTGTCCTCCTAATATCGTGTATATATCTATCATTTAAATACATTTCATTACTTAATCAATAATACTGCTAGAGGCATAATAATATTTTTTCCGCGCTTGAAGCAATTTCAGCACACTGCGCGGCACCTAGATCCCGTTGAACGAAAAGTATCCCGTTTTCTTTCTATCGTTAAAAATGGTCTGAATCTTTATACATTCATATATAAAAAAAAATTCTTTTTCTTTTTATTTTTTCAGATGTTAAAATGCATAAAACAAATGAATACAGGGTTCAGATAATTCCAGCTTTCTTGAATGAATAAAGCTACGCTAAATTGCAAGTGCAAACTGCTAAACAGCAGAAAAAGGGAATGTATCATATATGATACGTTTGGCGCTGAAGGATTAAAGGATATGAAGAAGTTTCAGTCCAAACAATACATTAGTAAAGGATGAATGAGGATTCGTGACTCGATTTTGGGTCAAAATGACCCAATTTCCGTACAGGGGTTAATAAAATCACTGAGGAACTCGAATATCTACTTCTCTCACTAACAATAAGCGTGCATCTCTCGAATCATCCTGGTATCTACCTCTGTATACCTAATTTGACGTAAAGAATCGATTGGGGTGGTTGAAAATAGTGATTCGATCACTTTCGAGGCACTTTTTGTAAATTTTACCACCCCTCTGACGAAGTTACTGCAGTTTCAGCGCTCGTTCGACGAGCAACCGTAAACCCGCGTTAACAGCCCGGCGATTCTAGACTAAACAAATACCATCTGGTTACACTTTTTCCCTCGCGTCGTAATCAGCGACCCCCAAGGGGTCGCGTTCCAGGCTCGCTTCTATTATGACTGGGTGCAAGGGATAATAAGCTCGTCGGCCTAGAGCTGAGGACCTCCGCGAACCGCGAAAGGAAAACATCTTAAGTGCGTGCGTGCAACGTGCGTGGAATCTCACTTCTCGTCTCTGCATATTGCAGAACGTTTACAGTGAACAGAAGGGGGGGGGCACGTATGTGACAACGGTTTTATGATGGGCTTACAAGCAGATGTGGGATCGGTAGTGTCGATTAATTTGGGAGGGGGAATCAGGTATGGAATTGCAAAGTACTTGATACTAATGAAGATGCTATGTATGCTCGTCTGGTTTCAAAGCACGTGTTTCTATTCTATTCCAAAATATTTCAATATTACCTGCGTTAACTTAGTCTCTGTAAACTATAGACCAATTTCAAAACCTTTAGAAACCCTGTGTTTCCTGCTCCAAGACAATTCCAATCAGCCAAATTACCATGATTATCAATAAATCAGCTTCCCTTAAAATTCGAACCAAGGTATTATTCCATGCCCACCACATCTCATTCACTCTCCAATTTTCAAACCTCCATCCTCCAGCTGTCACACAGACACCACAAACGCCCCCAAGCCCAAACCCACTGAAATATACATCCACCGAGATCTAAACAACCCTCAACCCCCCCTGTCAAGCTGTAAGTCACTCCGAGTTAAAATACTTCCCAACCGTTCATTCTTCTCATTAAATGAAAGTGTTGTACAATAATGGCATTCTGTGCATACCTATTCTATTCACCGTCCGAGATGTGACAGCGTTTTCCTTCATTCTGGAGGCCGCGAGACGCGAGTTAGGAGGATGGGCCGCGATCGCGTGCGTTATACGCGCAGCCAGCTAAGAATGAGGACAATTTTAGAATCGCGCTTGTCGGTCGGCGAGTAAAATTAATCAAAAAAGGACGAATTTGATGGCTCCCTCCATCGCGCCATGCCTTCCTCCCCCTCGGTGCCCACCTCTGTCCGACCGCTCCCCGCGACGCCGAGCACCGGTTAGCTGGCTAACCCCTTGAAGAGGTGGGATTCCTTCGCAACATGTTTACCCGAAATCATCAAAACAACCCCACCATCGGGCGCTCACAGGGCCGTCGAGCACATCCCGGCGTGTCGACAAACCGTGGAAACTCGCCGCGACGGTTTCTCTTTTCCTCTCCTTTCTCGTCGCGCGAATTTATCCCGCTCTCTCATTCCCTCCTTCTCACGTTCCGCCTCCCTCTCTGGCCGCTCCTCGCCGTCCTCGTTCTCCTTACAGTTCTCTGGAATCTTCCCCGGATTTCTCCGCGTCCTGCATTCTTTTCTTCGGGCGGACGTCATACCGACGACGGGCTTCGCAAAAATTCGTCGCTGCCCGCGCGAAATTTCTGCGCCCAAACACTGCCGTGGCCCATATACAGCAGCTTCTTCGAAGTAACGTAAATTATCCGCGATCCGCGTTGCTGGCGATAATTTGTGAAAGTTGTATATTCAACTACTGCCACGTACTTGAATTATTTCGTCCCCTTGCTATGGTTTAAAACTTGCAACGCTCCATTAACTTAATTTATAGCGAAGGTGTGATTAGAGATACAGCGAAGTCACGAATGTTTAGATAATAGAATTATTCGGCCCCCTGCACGCAGCATCCAGTTTTGGGATTCCGTGTCTTAGAATGAGATCAATGGGGGCTCGATGAAAGGTGAGATATACGTTTCATACGACCCCAAGCGAAGCACGGCTACTTCGCACGTTTTTTTCCTCGCAGCGTCCTTGCTCGGACGCTCGAAACGTGTTTACTTGGACGCCTGGATGATTCGACCCACTTCCCTATTTCTCTTCCACTCGCGCTGCACGCGTGGTCAGCGGAATCGAGAGGGCCGTCGAATCAGTCGGGCGTTAAAATAAACAAAGTCCGAGCGGCCGGACAATCGGCTCGAAAAAAAAAGAACGTGGGAAAATAAACACGCGAGCAACGCTTAGGGTCGTGTGGAGTGCGTATCTCACCTCTCGCTCTGTTTCCATTGATCCCATTGATGGATGCACGGAGCCTTAAAGTGGAGCGCCGTAGACGGGCTCTGCCGATGAGTCGTGCGAGACTCGCGCTGCTCGAATTACGTTTGCTTTAACGTCACGATGGTTATTGCGATTTCAGTGCTTTGAGAACAAAATGTGCACATACATGTAAATTCGCGATTTCGATTTATTGCGGGGAGTTTAAGAAGTTTAAGAAGTCGATTTTAAACCTTTGGCCGGGTTTCAATTACCATTGTATAAATTATTTATGTTCTTATTACTGAAATGAAGATTTCAGAGTCGAAACCAAAGAGTAAGAAAGTGATTTAAAATACTATTATCGCGAGTATACTCATTTAAAATATTCTATACTGGGAAGTCCACCTCTCTAATAAGAACGAACCTAACATTGAAAAGGAAATAAATTCCACACGTTATATATTTATATATTTTTATCTCCTTTCAAGAGAAATCAGTTGGAGACCCCTGTAGTACATGCTGTCTAACTCTATTTTCTTTCAACAAACAATCCATATCATCAAAGATACTTGCACATCCTTCGATCCCATATTGAGGTACAATAAAACAGCTGAGACTTCCAAGAAATCGACTCAACCTCAATTTCCCCAGCTCTGAGTACTCCAATCATACCCCTCGTTCAATTTTCAAAGTCCCAAAGCAATTTCCAATTACACCATGATACTCAACCTTCTAAGCAAATCCCGATATGCAGTTTCATCAAGTGGCCCGTGCATCCGAGCGAACGTTAACATTGCATTTAACCGAGCTCCCGGCGCAGACGTAAACATCGACTAGAGACAATACGCAGGGACAGGCGGTGTTCGAGTGGCGCGAAAACGGGCGAGCAAGCGAGGGAACGCTCGCATATTTTTACGTGGCCGACGTGCAGCTGCACCGCCGCCGCGAAATATATTCGTGACCTTTAAATAGTTTCCCCCGTGTTTGCTGCAGGAGCCCGCATTTCGTGCGAGTTCGCTTGCGTAAGTTCTGTTTGCGAGCAACGGGGCCCTCCGCGGCACCCTTCTCGGGGGACGCGGCAGGTTTTCCGTTAACGGAAAGCCTGTTCTGCTAGCCTTTATTAGGCGGTCGCTGGGATTCCCCGATAGGTGGCCAGGCTATTCGAAAATCGGATTCCTCCACGGGATATTCATCCTCCGGCGAAGTAAATAAGACAACAATTGGGTATACTTCGAAAATCGAATTTACGATATGAGTGTTTTGAATGGGAGGTATTTTTGAGGAGAATCTGGAGAAGTTGAGTGAATGGAACAGGTAAAATTGGAGGCTTTCACCCGTGGTCGTCCCATCTTCTTATAATCAACAATTGGTCACATGGGGTTAGCTCCACCCAGCGTCAGTTTTGACTTATCATTTTCGTATTTTTGAATCTTTTAACTTTTCAGTGATAATCTTATATTTGCCATACTCATAAAATCATGCTCTTTAATGTCGGGAATCCACGTAGAAGCTAAGCTATAATTTCCGGCGCTATGCTACGTTATAAAAAAATTTGCTTCGATACATTCTTATGGAACCATTTCCGCCAAAAGCTACGTTGAAACATAGCATCGCATAGCATAGCTTGGCTTAGATTCCCGGTGGATTCCCGGCTTTAGTCTTTTTCTACATATGTAAATTTTGATATGATGAAATTTTTGACAAAGAGCCATTTTCCAGGCCTTGTGGAAAAATCGTTGGAAATCCTAAATGCACGACATTTGAACTAAAAAATTGCTCTTGTAATCGTTAATTTTTTAGATCTCTGGTGGAATTAGCTGCATTGCTGGTTAAATTATGGGGTATTATTTAAAAAAAAAGGGTAGAAGGGAAGAAGCGAGAAAGAGACGCAGGGGACGCAGGTAGAGACAACGAGACTGTACTTGCGGTGCTGCGTGCCTGCAAATCTGCAGAGGCGCGTGGAAATTGGGGGAAAAGCGCGACGGAGACGAACGCGATGCGGGCGAGATGGGATTAAGGGAAAAGAGCAGAGGAGCGAATGCAATCGGCCTCGTCTTATTTATTAAAGCAAAGAGTACGAGGCAAGGGTCGGTCGGATGCCTCGGCCTTTAGAGGCCAGCCACTCTTTACGAGCGCAGACTGAGATCGTCATAAACACGTGCAGCTACCTCGCGCGCATGGATTCAATTGTTATTGCCCAACGAGTGTGCTCAGGCTAACAGAAGAGGGCACGATTGCAATTTTGAATGGGTGGTAGATGGGGTCCAAAGTGCATGGTTATGGGAATCGAGGCGGCTGTTCTAATTAACGATAGTCGATCTGATTTCCTCAAGAAATGCAATGCGAAAAAAGATTACCTTTAACAAATGAAATTGATTTTATAATTATTATTATTGATATTCATAAACGGGTTTAAACGCATTACATAACAAGCGTACATAACACTTTGTGTATGCATATGATTCAATAAGAAAAGAAACATACATAAATACATAATATATCAAAAATTTTAATATATAAAGCAGAAAGTGTTTGTGTGTTTGTCTGTCGCCTAAAAACTTTAGAACGGTAAACTCTGGGGTCACGAAATGTGTCCCTGCTCATTATGCCTAGCTAATCTTAATATATAAAGCAGAAAGTGTTTGTGTGTTCGTCTGTCGTCTAAAAACTTTAGAACGGTAAACTCTGGGGTCAGGAAATGTGTCACAGTTCATTATGCCTAGCTAATCCAGATGAATGTGACTATTTTCACCAAAAAATAAATAAGTAAATAAATTTGTTTTTTTATAAAATCAGAATCTAAATTTCGGGCAAAGCTGAGTAGTAAAGATAGTATACCTATGTATAGAAGAAAAGTGAAAAATGAAAAATGAAACATAAGAAATGAAAAATGAAAAATGAAAAGTGAGAAATGAAAATGGAAATGAAAATGAAACTGAAAGTACAATAAAAATGAAAGTAAAAATATATCATTTAATTTTACTTTAGAAATTGTTGGATACTGCATATAAGTTGATTTTATTTTCAAAATTTGTGGACGTATTCCACGTTTCAGGATTAATAAGGGGGTGTTAATGAGCATTTCTGCGAGCAATCCCTTTCTGATATACTGTTATGTTAAGTTATTCCGTCACTTGATAGTGGGAGTTCGAAATTACCTCCATTAGCAATCGTGTATGAGTCAATATCATCGACTCAACATTCCAAGCAATTTTTTTATGGTGCTGCATATAAGTGTTTCTACTAGAGCTCAAAATTGCTTAAATAAAGGTGAGCCGATTTTTATTAACACTATCCTATTAATTCCAAGATGCGGAACGCATCTTACTAAATTTCTAGGTACCACTATTGAACCGCCTTATAATAATTATACTATCATACAATCTTTCAATTTACCCGCGACAGAAATGAGCGGTTAAAGCAATTCAAAGCACGAGTTCCACAAAGAACGTTCAAACTCGGAGACAACTAACAATCGTCATCGGTCAAGCGGTGTTTGCTTTCAGTTCCGCGGACGGAAAGGATCGTTTAGCCCGAAGTTCGCTTTATACAGCTCCCGTGGCGAAGTTGCCCGTTAAGAAGTTCGGTCTTAAACTTATTAAAAGGTATTTAGAAGTCGAGGGGGGGGGAGAGGGGGCTGTCTCTGTTTGCCGCGTCAAGCGGGCTAGCCGATCCGTAGAAATTTAATTAGCTCGCGCGAGCGCACGCTCCTCGGTGGAAACGCCGGTTGAACCGACTAAAATTATTTTCCACAAAAGAACTGTGCCCCTATCGCTGCTCGCGGATCTTCAAGGCCACGATACGTCTGTCTCGCATCGCTCCCCTCAGTCCATAAAAATTCAACGATGCACATCTACTCCGGTGTCTCCCTTCACGTGTATACATATGCATACACGATTACACATGCATACGCGAGCGCGCGTGGCTACGTACGCACGGGTGCACGCGATTAAAAGTGCGTGCGCGTGTGCGAGTGCACGCCGCGGCGATTAAACGATAATAAAGTTCACGAATGGCCTTAAATGCCATTCCTAATTTAAACGCATGCGTAAGAACGCAAACGTTAAGGATACGCCGCCGTTAAATCCCCTGCCCTAACCTGTCTGACGCGCGAGACCCGTGCTCCACCGATAAACCGTCGGTTTGCTCGGTGAATCACTTTGCGGATCACGATAACGGAATGAAAGTAATGAAATTAGCCCGAGGCAAACGGGAGGCCCCGACTTACGTGCGCTGTAACGTTCGAACAAGAATTGTAACCTTACCGATCGTCACCCCTTTGGCTCCAGAACGCGAAGGTTAGTAAATAGTCCAACTCCTCTCAGCCCCCTGAATCCTCCAGCTCCTCTTTTCAGCCGGCCGTTTATCCACGGGATGTCCGCGATCACTGTCCCCTCGTATCTCACCGGTCACTCGCGTTAATTACCCACGAAAATCACTCGCGAGGTGCATGAAAGCCAACGGACGCTTCACTCCCGATTCAACGTTCGCTACGAAAAAGCGCGCGCTCTTTGAAAATCAGCGGTAGCTTGGGCATGCTGCAGCCTACGGCGGCGACATCTAGCGGCCCACGTGCGCACCACCGGGATTCCACGACGCCGGCCGGCGAGGGACGGAGACAGCCGAGCTCGGCTCCGCGGCGCTGGCTCGGCGCGCTCGTTGTGGGGACGTCGTTTCGGGGTTGAGGTGGAGGGGGCGTCTAGACGCAACGTCACGAGTACGTAGCCTCCCCCCTGAGCCGCTGTCGGTTTCTATCCCCGTTCCCCTCTGCCGCCCCCCAGCCGTGGGTGCCGGCTGTTCTCCCTCCTCTTACCTCCCCGCATCACGATGCCGCGCCGATGACGGTCGCAGCCAGACACTCCCGCGCGAGGGGAAAGGGTGGGAGGGAAGCGAGGGTGACTCCGGCTTTTTGGTTAGGAATTGTTGCCGGTCCACGCACGTGTCTGCGAGTGTGCACCCTGTGTGCGTGCGTATGCGCGCCCGTTTGTATGGTTCTGTGCGTGTGGTACAGAACCGGGTATCTGCACGTGCACTCTCGGTGTGTACATGGAGCGGAGAGAAGGATGAACGGATATGGTTGCGCGCTCGGGAGACAGGGACAGGCGCAGAGAGAACGAGTGGATGGAGGAAGAAGGAACCGTACCTTGTGGATTTGTATCAGCGCGTATCCAACGATCCACCCAGATGGAGGGTGCGTCAAAGTGGCCGCGAATTGAGTTTTCCTCAGGGTACGTATAATTCTAGCCCTCCCCCTTTATTCCGTTGCCTTCTCTCCGTCACTCGTTCCTGTCTGCCTTTCAACCTTGCGCTCGAGACTAACCGTGCCGTGTCGGGACACGTGCCGGTCAGCCTCGCGAGGGTTAGGCACGCGGGAGACACACCAGCGCCAAACTCTGTATATATTTATATTCGCGCTCGGGACGCCGGAGGTGGCTTATAATCTCCGTGTGCGCGGATATCGGGATCGTGTCCGTGAAATGCTTCGAGATTCGTAGCACTCGGCGTAGGTATACGCGTGTACCGACTCGCTGCATCGAACCGTCAGCCTCGCGCTGATCCAGAGTTAGCGGAGGATTTGAATAATGAGCTCCATCTAGCAGTCGTTTCCAAAAACGCGTTGTATATCGACACGCTTACTTTTTACGTTTCAGAGTCTGATGTCACTGAATACCTTAAGCAAATTTCACTGAAAAATGTCCCTAGACAATGATTCAGATTCTGTTAAGACACCGTGCAGGGTCAAATAATCGCTGTTCTGTAGTAGAGCTCTTACTGATACTTCAGAATCCTTTGAGAGACTCTCAGTGTACGACGTTTTAGCTAAGCAGCGCGCTAGAATTCCCATTTGCATTCCGTCTAACTTTTGGTTAGTTCTATACCAATCCGCACCTTTCCCTCCAAATTCAATCGCGCTCGGCGATCCTCGCGCGTTAGCGAAGTAAAAGTACTCGTCGCGATTCATCGTCGGTATTAACTTCTGTGACATACCCACCCATTACACTCGCTTTCACGCGGCATTCAGCGGGAACGACGTTCCCTTTTTATTTTACGTCGGCGAGCGAGGTGTTAGCTACTTGTGAAAACACTTTCGCGCGGTAAACGGTTTTGCAACGGCGAATAAAACGCCCCGCTCTTTGCACGTCGCTTCAAAAACGATTGCAACTCGCGCGCACGAGCTGCTAATTACGAGCACTGTTTCATTCCGCCAGCGTGGAAGCACCTTGCAACCCCCTCCTGCGGGGCGGGGGAGGAGGAAATTTGAATTACAAGCGCAAGCAACGATAGCTTTTATATCCCTCTGTTCCGCTGCCCCTTTACTTTCACCCCCACACGCCCCTCACCGTTCTCCTGCCTGCATTTGTATATATTTATTACGCTTGCTACAAAATCAAGTAACACTCCAGGGGGTGGCTGCGAGCCGCGTGTTTAACGAGCGAGCGAAGACGCTGAGAATGGAATCGCGGGTGCTTGAAAGCACCTACTCGATTTCACAGTTTTTACGCGCGGCCCGCGGGATGCATGTATCTTAATTGTCGATTAACGGATGAATAAAACATCCCTATTGTAGCTCGTCCCTTTCTGTCTCTCCGTGACAAAAAGTGCGTAGTGGCACAGCTTGAAGCACAAAGCAGCCAATATTAATGCATATGTAGGTAAATTCTTTGCAGTGACTGTACACAAAATCTGAGTCAAATCCTGCACACTGATCTTCGGTATAAAAACTTCTCTCCGCCATCAGCTAACGAGTTCATATGAAGGGTAAGCGGAAAAATAGGGAATGCCATAAAACAGCTTTATCGAGAAAATTAAGTTTTAATTCTTTAGTACATCAGTAAGGAAACAAGGTTCAAGGAATTTATCTGTATTCTTCATAACATGAAGATTATACCCTAATTAGGCGTCTTATAATTGTTTTACATTATTTTAATATTTTTTCAGGTTTAAACAGCGCAGCATACTGAAACTAATTAAGAAATTTCTACATCTATTATTATGAAAACAAAGAAAGCCACTCTGTTTATTAAATGTCAGATATTTTATTTCTCACTTATTTGTTATGCAGGAAATAGCGTCTCGTAAAATAGCATAAAATAGCTTTTAAGACCATGAGGGTTTGGTGTTTTGCTTTTGAAATAAACAGGGGTTCTGTGTATGCTCTATTTGGAAGTACGAACTCTCCTTTTTTTCTATTACTCTTGCGTCTCTTTTTTTATGATGATGAGATTACTCAACCAAGGGCCATTATCTGTAGATGCTTCAATAAAAAATATGTAATATTCGCATTTCCTTCACTTGCTGAATGGGGAATTTGCATTCCCTTATCATAATTTCTTATTTTACCTTGACGACAGAAGCTTATGCTTCCGCGTTTTGTTCCAGTGCAGATTGGCAATTTCCCGTTTTTAACCAATATAGGCAAAACTTTAACGTTATCTTACAGTGGTATTTGAACTATATAACCCTTTGTGTTTCGACAATTCTGTAGTCGTAAAATCACGAAAAATGGACATTCCTCGTTTTTCCCCTTACCCTTCACACACAAACCTTCATCCACTTCCAAGGTCCTCCCATATAATTAAAAAAAAAACGAGTCTAATTAACACAGCCCTTTAATCCTCTCCCTTGCAACATTCGAAATCTCTATGCAACGTGATACACGCTACCATCCCTTGCTCCCCCCGATCGCAACGCGACCGGATGCGCTGGCGATCGAACCCCTTCGACAGCCGGCCAGTATTTTCTGGGTTATTTTGCGTGCTGAACCGTATATAATCCAGACGCGGTCTCTAAATGCGGCGTACCTCCTATTTAGACTCTCCAGTTGACTCACCGGCGGTTATTTCTGGCGGCGGCGCGTTTTCGACCGTGCGTGCGTACTCGCATGGAGAGACGCGCGTGAACGGCTACTCACGAGACAGAAACGCGTGCACGCACGCACGACGCTCGCCTTTCCACGATTGCATGCGGCGCGTGCACGCGCGAGTTACATCATAAGCGCGGGCGCGAGAGGCAGGAGGGTTTTCGTCGGGCAGGAAGAATGAAAAAGTTGGTCGTGGCCCTGGGTCGAAACTGAGTCAGGCCCTGCCTCGTAAACGGCGCAGGAGCGGCGGGTGGGGGGGGCGGGGAGGGAGGGGAAGAGGGTAACGCGATGCTCGGTCGCCCTCCCTTTTTCGCGGGCTTGTGCTTTTCTCGTACGCGTTTCGCCTCTCCTCTTGCCGCGCTCCTTTTTTCATCCACGCTTTTCAATAACTCGCTCGAGCACGACCCCCTCTTCACGCGCTTCCACCCCATTGGTCTTCCGGCGACAACGAATGCAACAAAACGATTTCCTTGATAACGCCACTCGAGCGAAGCGACGAAATGTACAGCTGCGCGCCATAATAGAGCCTAGCGATGCACTTCGGGTTCCCTCGACGCTGCATCTCGCACGGGAAAAATAAGTTTTTATCGATCACTAACCTACGACAACCATCTGGCCCGCGGTGGCTGGAGACCCGCGTAACACGGAATCTCGATCTTGAAATCCGTCGACGTCGGCTAGCGGGGATGCTTCTTCAACCAGTCCCCCCGTCGTAGCTTTGAATTCCCATTGTATCGTTCGTCCCTGTGCGCATTTTCCATTTGGTAAGCCATGATCGTGGAGAAATCCATTTAGGGGAAAGGGGGGCATGACGGGGTAGCGAGGTAAAATGAGGTATCGTAAAAAAACCATAATCGAAAAATGATAGACATTTGATGAAATTACCAAAAGGAAGCCATTGTATTGTAACAGTTAGCTCGTTGGTAAAAATGAGTGGGGGAGCACGCGTCTTTGGTTTAGAGCTGTGAAATCGTCTACATGCTGCGTGGATCTTATTTTGTGTACTAAAAAGACTTATAATAAATATATATTTAAAAACGGTAAGTCAATTATTTTTGTTACATTATAATCTCCATTCTATTTACTTTAATGTGCAATATTAGAAATTGCAATATTTGTTTATATGTTGTACAAATAACACCAGTCTGTGGAAAACGATGATTTGAGGCAAGATGGGGTCCTTGATACGGGGAATGATGGGGTACCCCATCATGCCCCGGATTATGGTTGTTCATGTGAAGTGGAACAACGCCATCGTTCTCTATTATAATTTAAGTCGAATTTTCGTTACTTTTAATTCGGATTTGAAAATGGTAAGAACATATAAGAAGAAACTAAACGAGGAAAATGGTCAAAAGAAGTTATGAAGAAATCTGTAGATGAAGTTTTAAGCAACAAAACGGGGTACAAGAAAGCTGGTCGAGAATATTGCCTTCCACAAACAACGTTGGAACTTTATGTCCAAAAATTGAAACAGGGAAATAAAGTGATCATGGATATACCCTTAGGTTCAATTAAGAGTATTTTCGCAAACAGATGAGGAAGAACTTGTCGAATATTTAAAAGATATAGTCCCACAACTCCTGTACGGGGGTAGGAAGAAAATAATTTAGAAGAAATATTTATATCGATAATAAAATATTTATATCGATAATAAAATATTTATATTTATATTTACTCCGAGTGTGAAAATATTGAGAGGAACCGTGTTGCCTCATTTTCGGTACCCCTTCATACCCCGTGGCAGGAGCAAAATGGTTTTTCATTACTTTTTTTTTAAAGTTTAATAACTTCAAATTTTTATTTAAATGTTGTTCAAACTATGTACCAAAAGTAAAATTATTAACTTATAATAATACATATATTGATTCATAAAAACTTAAATAAAAGGTATATCAATTTGTTTGCATGTTTCCTTAGCTTCCCCATCATGCACCCCTTCCCCTTTTCGTTTATGTAGCGGTTAAAGTGTAAAGGCCTGCGAATTTATTTCCATCAATAAACTATTATTATTATTATTATTATTATTAATGTCGTGAATCCATCTGAAACCTAAGCTATGCTAAGTTTTAAAAAATAAGGGTTGCTGTTCTTCCGCTATTAATAGGTACCTACCTAAAATCTACCCCCGAATGCCAAAGGTCCATTCCAAGTTCAGATCACTACAGATCCGTCCATCTTCGAAGAACGAGAACCTTTATGGAAGTATATACCACGAATATGTAGTTTCATGCCAAATAATCGAAAATACAATCCGAAACGTCCGGCGATTAAACGGATCGACGGGAAATTAGTAACCCCGCAGGCTGCCCCTCCGATATTGGTTTTCATTTAACCGATCGTGTTGAGTAATTATTTACTGTCTACACGGCGATACTAATAGCACGCAATATATTCCATCGGTACGGCGTAAAATATCGATTCCCCCAATGGGATTCCGGCCGCTCGCCCGCCTCTATGGGTTGCTTTGTGACGGTCATCGGGGGCTCACGGTCTCCGGGGATCTATCGGAACGGTTTAACGGCAAGACGTTAATTAACGCAACCGTCCCCCTCCATCACTGACCTTGCCACGCTCTGCTAGAAGGTCCTCGCGGTTGGCTTATTACGTCGTCGACTATACGTTTGGGACCTACCCCAATCAAAGCGAGACTAAACTCCCGCGCTCCCAAGCACAGGCCTAATCGTCTTGAGTCACGCGACGCGAAACGAAGGGCGACTGGGAAGCGATGGGGAGCTTTTTGCGCGCGTTCTTCGATCCCCTCGGAATGCACCGCTCGTGTGATCGCTGGTACGCATCGGGCAGAAAGAATTATTTACGCCAGTCACTCGGAACACTGACAGTCGCCTTCGCACTGCCCTATACCCCGTCTACACGCAATTATCTTCGCGTGTAGGGGCGTGCCTGACCGTGGGGCTCGTAATATGCGAAATTGTGGGTTGAGGGCTTCCTGGTTGGATCTTGAAGATACACATGTTTCGTTGGATATATGTGATTCCAGTCAGTGCTGGATTAACCAATAAGCAAAATAGGCACTTGCTTAGGGTGTCAGGAGAATGGGGGGTCCCATAGAAATTTTCCGAATTTTAAAATCTTTAGAAACACTTTTTAGTCAAATTATCGGAAATGCCTAAGAAATCGTACATTGCGTTGAAGTGATCATTCTGGATAAGGGGGCCTCAACATCTTTTAAGGGGAAGACATTCCCTTAGACGGTCAAAACAACATGCTTCTTGAGGATTTTTTTCTAGATAAACCGATCAACTTTTATTATTAAACATTAGTGTATTGGAACGAGTTCATCTTACGGATATTTCAGTACTTTGTGTGGTAAAAAGTATTGAAAGGTTTGTGAGTTATAGGCGATGCTCGAGACATCCGTTTTAGGCGCTTTGCGGTGACAACCGTAGCTCGGTTGTCCACAAATTGAAAATTCGATTTTTTTTATAGATAATATATGAAATTATCTAAGCGCTATCGGGCCCGAATTCGGAAAAATTATTTTCAGACAAAATGGCGGCTGTGCAAAGTTGAAGCTCCTGATGGCGCTTAGATTTTTAACCCTAAAATAAGACTGCAAAGCGTCGAGCAAATCGGTTCATTAATTTTTTAGTTATGTGTGTCACCGACTTTGAAAACATGATTTTGAGGAAAAGGCGTTTAAAGTTTTGGATCTCAGCGCTACACGGAGGAACAGCTACCTACTTACACGCGTATAACTTTGTCAATTTTTGTCGGATTAACTTGGCACTTTCAGAGAATATTTTCAAGATGTACTTGAAGAAAATATACAAATAGAAAAATCAATTTTTCGAAAATTTCTAGGTGGTCCTCCCTCTTAAGTGCTTAGAGCCACTAAAGTCCGACAGCAATAAATAGTCTGCTGATAATTATGTAGATTGTGGAGGGTTATAATTCAAGAGACCGAAAATCAGTTATCCTTGCAAGAACTACTTAGCGAAAAAGCTATAGGTGTGTATAACGTCCGTTGTCTGACTACACGCTATTGATTATTCACTAGTCCAGCCTTGACTTCGTCCTCCACCTTCAATTATTCAGTGGAGCGCCGTTAGTGCACAGTGCCCGGTCACAAAATCAAACGAAACTGCAACGAACCACGTCCGTGCATAATTGAGGAAAGCGGTAAACCTCTTGCGATCATACACAAGTGGCGTACGCTAAATCGTCGTTACAGGCCAGACCACCGAAAGTGTTCTACCCCGTACATCTCCATTCAACACACCACCAGTCTTACCAAACATCCTTATCCATCCAATCCTGTCACGCGAGATTACACCCCCGGCGAGCCTTGGCTCCCTTTATCTCCGCGCACCCAACGCGCGGCCGCCTTTGCGCTTTATTTAATTTACGAGTTCGCTATATCTGCTCCAGCGACCTTACCCGGCACGAAAGGCGATCGTAAATTTAGCCGGGCAACCCTGAAGCTGACAACGGCCGCGCATTTTTACCGCGCGAGCTCGACCAAGACAATCCAACCTCGTAGCTGCCACCGCGAACCCGATATAAAGCCGATCGAAGACGAGCGATCTTCCTTTCAACAGAGGCGGCTGTCAATCGCCCCTCCCGCCTCTCGGTCGCTTCCTCTCTGCCAACTTCCCCCCGCGTCGCCCGGCCAAGTAAGTCGAGAGCACCGCGAAGGGGAGAAGGTAGACGCGGGCGCGGTGAGAGAAAGGCAAAAATTTTCCTCCCCGATCCAACAACAACGTCTCTCGTCGATGGGTTTTCGGCTGGCCGCCTATACTACCGCCTGTACTATACAACCCGCCCCGTATACAGTATAACGTCCCTCGCCCCGAAGACTATAGTCACTGGCTAGACTGCACCCCCGCCGGCCGGGGAGAGAAGGTCGGCGGAGATCGTGGGACGGGGGTAGGAGCGATGAGACGGGCAAGGGAGGATGGGTGGGGCAGTCGGCTGCGGTGGGGCGGGAGGGAGGTATCGCTAGAGGAGAAGGCAGAAGGGAAGAGAAAGAGGGAGACGGAAAAAAGAGGGGGGTAGGGGAGAGGGAGAGAGAGAGAGAGAGAGAGAGAGCGACGGCGCGCTGGGTCGCAGCGGGGGCGAGGGTTACGGGTGGCTCGAGGTAGGGGGCGCTGGCTAGACACCGCTCAGACGGTCCAGGGGGTCGCAGGGGGTAATTTCTGCATTGGCGTCGCGAGCTGGGAAACGATCGACACCGCCGGGGCTCGGAGAGACTGCACCTGGCGCGATTGCGACCAGGGTGGCCTTTCCCTAAAGGTCACGCGGTGCACGTCCGCTCGGCTGCACCTGCGTCGGCGACGGGGCCCGCGCGTGTCACGATTACGTGCGCCAAGCGAAAAAGGATGTCGCGGCGAGTGGGCTGGCCGTCTGCGCCTTGCGAGTTCGAATCCCATCTGGCGGTCTGCGGGCGCGCGAAACCGTTCGCGATTAGCCAAATGCTCTCCCCCACCGCAATTGTACCGATTCATAATTCATGTCCGCTTCCGGCGGGAGAGCCATCGCGCGGTGAGGCAGGGGGTTGGAAGAAATATAGTGACGTGCCCGAGGTATGATCGAGTGGCGTATTTTGTCGCTTCGCCCGGGGGGTCGTGTGGGCAGAAACGCCCGTTTGCTTTGGGGGTAGTAAGGCGCTTGTGCTTTGTGGTGAATCGAGCCAACATCAGCCCCCACGTGTTCAAGCTGTCTGTGAGGATGGGGAGTGTGGGTAATCGCTCAGCGATCTTGACGATCAGTTGATGTACCAAGCTGCCCAAAGGCTGCATAGAACGCGTCCCCAGGTTCTTGACTTACAATTTCTTCCACTTGCATTGCATTCGTTTACCCCTGGAACCCTCAGGTGTGACACCCGTGCACTCGATAACATGGGAACGATTCTTCCGCGGCGTTTCCACTGGATCGCACTCCCTTTTTGCATACGCGAAGCAAAAGTAGCAACGCCAATCGAGCGAGCTTGTAGTCACAAAGCGAGTACAGTCAAGAGTTCCACCCCATTGACGTCGCTCGATCAGTCGCGGCCGGAAGGGGTGGAAAGCATGTTAGGTACGGGAGGGACAATCCCCCCGGCGGTGTACGCCAATGGATCGGGCGGCCAGGAAAGCGGCGGACTGTTTTTTATCGAGTGACTGCAGAGAGCTGAAAGTTGAGAGTCGAGTCGAAGCGGGTCTAGACGAGCGGGCGTCTGCCATCCTCTTTGCCTCCTTATAGGCAAGTCCCACTGGCTGCTCGCCGTTTGCCATCGCCTTACGTGGCTTCTCGCCTTCCACCCTATAGAAGGAGATGTCTTTTTCCTCGTTAAAGCTGTCCCGATACTCGGTATCAGCCGCCACCGAACACCATTCCTCATCGACGGCCACGCGGAAGCGTCTCGGAGGCGGTGACTTGGCTCCCGAACCTGTCGCGCTTGTCTTCACCATCTAAGGGGAAATAGAAATACGAGAATCCTGCACAAAGTGACGCTAAGCAACGGGGTTCAACCGAGGATCGATTGGTCTCCCAACAAATCTCCGTCTCCGCAAACGGGAATTGCCGTAAGACGACCACATTGGCGACTTGGGTATATGTATGCAATGGATTCACACCGAAACCTATCCTTCGCCATTCTCGCAAGCCACGTTCTTCTCCAAAATTCCGGCTAATTCCGTAGTCTACGAATAAGCACGCCAAACTGTACAGGCCTTTTGGCCCCATGGCACCCCGTAATGAGGGGTGAAGAACACGTTTGGCGGTTTATACTTTCGCACGCCACTTGAGCGCGGCCCGGAAACCTCGCTATATGCCTTCCACCCACCGTTGCAAACGATCCCGACACGCATCGAGCAAAGCTTCCTTGATCGCACCAACTGGACGTAGGGAAGAAAGGCACCACAAGGACAATCAAGCCTGATCGTTCCTAACAATGGCTTCCGTAACGCGTTACGCACAGTCTCCTATTCCCCCAAATTGATGGTCCCTGGTCGAATCAGGCTCGCAGTCCCCTTGGAAATTCGTCGACTCCGTATTCTCCTCCATTTACGAGTGTTCTCCGGGCAGAAGCGTCGCCACTTGGCTCTCCCGGAAGCGTGATGCGTCGCGTCGGGTGCTTGGCGAACGGATGGAGGCACGGGCAGACGGGCGGACAGGATACGGCAGGGACAGGTGGCCGGTTGGCGGTCGTAAGTGGGCAGGAAGGAGGACATCGGGGCCCTGACGCGACAGACAACCGAACAGAGAAGGCGGCCGGCGATGGGAAGAGGAGGAGGAGGGCCAACGATTCCGTGTCTGTCCGATGCGTGCAATGCAATTTCCCGCAGGGCCGTCTGTGCGGTCGTGCATGCCGCTTGCGCCATTGTTCCTCCCCCTTCCCGCATACGAAAGTGAACATTCCCGCGATCACGATGCCGGGCATAACGCGATCTTGTCCGGTCGAAACCGCCCCGGGGACGTAACGCCTCGGCTGCCCGTCGGCTTCGATCTCTCGATCCGCCGAGGAGATGCGTAACCTCCACGGTGCCGTCGCGCGCTCCTCGGTCGTTCCTCGCTTTGCGGAAACCTCGGCGAGCAGCGAGCGTTCGCGAACCGTCGGCGTCGTGACGCTTGAATCTTTCATGGGACCGGTGCCGCGGCTATACATGCACGTTCCACTGGTACATACCCTTGCGCTTTGGAATATCGAGTTCCGTCTAGCAACTTCGCCAAAGAGGATGTCTCGAGGCCACCCTCCTTGAACGATGGGAATTGTGTGTATGTACAATTTAATTCGCGTTCAACGATTTTAGGTAAATTAGGAGAAGAAGGTGATATCCTTGAGATGAACTTAGAAATTATTGTGCCCCGAGTTTTGGATGAAACTTGCTTTTTCAACCTTATGTTAATACCCGAGTACCCGGGTGCCCACATGAGACCATATTGGGAATATTTTTAACACCAAAGGTATCGGCACTTTATGTATGTACCTATACCTATTCCTACATTAACCGATCAAATGACCGATTAGGAAATGAAGGTCATATTTTTGGTCATATTTTAACGTGGGAAACAATGCACAAAAGAACTTTGAGATAGTAATAAAAAATTATATATTTTCATTTTTACTTTTAACATAAAATAAATAATAATATCTTTTTCCATGTTCAGAATTTAACCCTTCACTGATTTTCGAGCACTTCATTTATGTTATTTATTTCTTTCAATAACTTTTTCGCTGAATGTCGACACATTTGGGAATAAAACTCAGAAATAAAATAAAACAGTACAAGTAACATATAAATCTAAATATTGAGTATTATAATGTTTTCACTTCGATGTTATCTCCGAGACTTTCAAAATGGTACAATCTTGTGATAAGTAGTTTTATAAAAGGGCCTTAGTTTTTCTCATCGAAAAATGAATCAAAAGGAATGATAAAAAAGACAAATTGATTAAACGGATAATATAAGAATTGTCATAAAGTCAAACGGACGAAAGAAACAAAAATTAATGCAGAATTTTGGACCGAATTTTAAAACCAGTCATTTAACCCAGCGATTTTTCCCTTTTACTAGCAAAACATGCATTGACCTTTTCTTTTCAAGACCCAGAAATAAATGAATTATCATCTCACTTGAAAAGTTTGATCTTAAAAGGGAGCCAAAAGTCTTCCTTACTTCACAGTATTAATATAGAAACGTTTCAATCTCAGATAGTAAGGGCTGCTCAATCTACACCACTAAATGATCCGCCCTGCGACCATTTCGGTAATATTCCAGTAGCGACGAGGATGTTATTACCGATGAATATTTAATGCCAGCAGACGAGGCTGGGCCCCAAGTCATCAAAGAAAAAGGATAATCGCATGAGAAGGGACGAAGGACCGTGAAAGCAGATTTCGATCTATTCGTCTGCCTGTCCATACGTCGGCCGTCGGCGAGGGGGATGCCCGACGTAACGTTTCAATGTCACGGTCGCAGGTTTAGACGGTCCCCTCCTCCTTCACCCTTTGCTATACAGGGTAGACCGCTCGAATCGCATCTGCTGCGCCAGGAGCTGCCGCTTAACACCATCCACGATCATCCCGGATCGGCATGCGGTGCCGCGCCATAAATCATCGTGAATCAATTCTTACTCCCAGGCATCCCCACTCGCAGCCGTTACGCCGACCTTAAAACGAATAGGTACATTCCTCATTTCCCTCTTCGAACCACCCCTCCCACACGGCCGAAACCCGGCACAGCTTGGAATACTCAAACTACCCATTTCCAAAGAGCCTCCACTAAAGGCAGACATATTTTCAGCCAGGAATCAAAGGTCAAGGCATATCGATCCCCCCGCTCGCCTTTCCCCAGCGATTCCGCCGCCAGTCGAGTGATCCTCGTGCACCGCGGTACGGGAAGATCGATTTCGCGAAACCCGGGCTTCCTCCGGCTCGACCTTGCACAATTCGTGGAGGATACGGCGCTATAGGGAGAGAGAGGGAAAGAGATAGATAGAGAGAGAGAGAGAGAGAGAGAGAGAGAGGGCAGGCGTCGATCTACGAGAAAACGGTCTCGTAACGGGCTCGTTCGACGTTTCAAGGAGTCTCCCGTTACCAGAGAGCCGCTGTCGTCTGGAGTGGCGAGGAGTTTCGTGGGGACGCGATCGGGGGTGGCGGCGCAGCGTCGGGGGGCTCGGAAGGGCGGCTAGACGGGCGGTCGGTCGAATGGAAGGGTGAGACAGCAGCAGCAGGAGGGCGACGGGGGGGGAGGGGGAGGGGGAGATGGGGTGGCGGTGGTGCACGGTGAGACGAGGGCAGGGTGAAAGGAGAGATGAAAACGACGGCGGCGACGCCGCAGCGGCGCGGGGAGGGGTGACCGACTGTGGCACGCACACGAACACGTACAGGGGTAAAGGGGTGAAGGGATGAAGGGTTGAGGGGGTAGCAGGATGGGGGCAGAGGGGGTGGCTGGCTGGCAGACGTGATACTTGCACGATGCCGGAGATTCCGGGAGGTTTGAGGTTTCGAGCCTTATTTCAGACGCTTCGTCTTCCTCTCGGCGATTTCTCGTCCTCTCCAAACCCCCGGGGCTCGCTTTCTTCCTCCCGCTTCTTCCCGCCGCTCTCCTACGTAAATATCAACCGTACGTGAGAAACCGTGCACGCCGGTGACAGGGGGATGGTTGAGGCTGGTCGCGCGCCCCGCGACAAATTACGCTGTCGGCTGGAGCATCCGTCAATGGGATTTCTAACGAGTGCTCGAAGATCGCGGCGCGATGATTGCTGGATATTCGCGATCGCGTCTCTCGCACCGTCAGGCTCGAGACAGCCTTCGGGGTAACATAGACGCAGCGGACAGGGTGAACCGTGGCCGCCATTGAAGGAGCCCGAACGCTGTCAGCGTTGTCCGAGCGGCAGACGGAAGGTCCAATTCCGCCCCGTGGAATAATGTAACTCGAATAGACGCGCAGCCCCGAGAGCCTCCTCTCGCAGCTGCACTTACCGGCGCCACCATAGAAATGTCCCTCGAAAAATCCCCGCGTAATCACCTGGAGGCGCGGGCAGGGGGCGCGGGGACGGGGCAGAAGCCTCCTGGACTTGCTCTCGCCGAAAACCGCTTTAATTCCCCGGCCGCTTAATTCCGTGCGTACGAATGCCACACGTGAATATGCATGACCCGTAACCGTGGCGGGGAACAGAAAAAGGGCAGAGGGGACGAGGGCGAGAAGGAGGCAGGGGTAGAGAGAGAGAGAGAGAGAGAGAGAGAGAGAGAGAGAGAGAGAGAGAGAGAGAGAGAGAGAGAGAGAGAGAGAGAGAGAGGAGAGTGGAAACTGGCATGGACGGGGACGAGAGAGGAGCGCGGGCCGACCTGTCGCGACGCCGATTTATTTTGTTTTGCAACTTTTTCGCTCGAACCCCGCGAACCTATTAAAATGCCGTCCAGCACGACCGCGCCCGTCTGCTCGCTATCTGTTCGTCCCCTTTCTTTTTTCCCTCTGCCCGTTTCGTTTCCGTGAAAACTTTTCCACCGCCACCCCTCGACGCCCCCGTGGCCTCCAGCGACCCGCGCTAAAGGGCCCCCCGTGGAACGAGACACGGTACGATCGGGCTCCGTGCTCCTTACCCTCCGGGGATTATTCCTTTAATCAAGGGAAACGAGTCACGAAAAGATTCCGTGCTGCGAGAATTGGCTGTAAACGACGCTTTATCGCCTCGCCGTCGTGCTGGATGCTTCTTTTTACGGTCGGGCCCACTTTGCTGGTTGGCTTTCACGGCGAAAAGTAGTACGGACGGTTCAGGGGGGAGGGAGGGGGCAAGTGATCTGATCAAACCTGCGTTTCATTCTGCTTTAGGCTAGTGTAAGTCGCTTTCTGTTTGAATGTGCCCAGGATCCGAGAAGCAAATTTTTTCCGAGTATGGAGGCGGGGGAGTACGAATTAAAAGATCAAATTTCAAAAGCCTAAATTAATACAAAATGATAAAGTGCCTTCCGAATTCTCGAACGTGGAATTCTACACAGCAAAATCTCGAGTTGCTGTTAATTTTTTTGAAGAACTTGAGGACACTATCGAGACGTTTCCGGGGGTTGGTCGTTCCGCGAGAAAAATAATTTCGACTTTTGACTGCCGCTTCTTCCGCCGTCGCGTGTTCGCGATGAAAATTTTAAAGGAGCTGCCGCAGCCCGAAGAAACGCAGAGAACAATTACTACCTTCCTGGTGTCGTGTGAGTTAGGTTTTATCGTCCCCGGCGCAAGAACTGTTTAGCTGTGTTTTATGCGGCCCCGAGTGTTCCGGTCTGCACCTTACGATTCTTTTATCCTGCTGTGCAAATTCTCGGGAAAGTCCAACGAACCGACGCCCAGGCGATTTCTGCCCCTGAAAGCTTAAGGGTACGTTCACATTTCCACTGTAACTTTCAAGTACCTACCCCAAATTCGACGCTGTTCAAAACTCCCCCTTTCTTGCGTCGACAGAAACCATAAAAATATGTATACGGAACTTCGAGTCGGCGAGTCGAGCGAGCATTGCCAAACAGCTGTACAAAGTTTGAGCTCGCAGCATTGCCTTCAAACAAGTGCTCGAAGGGTTCAACTGCTTCTACCTTTCACCTAAGCCAAATTTGATTTCTGACGCATCAGTACAGTTTTTGCGAGGAAAGCTGAGGTCTCTAGAAACTTTCATTTCTTCCTCACCCTTCGCAATTGAGGGTCACAGTAGAAAACAGGCACATGCTAGGATGTACTATAAATTTAGAGGAAAACTAGTTTTAGGGAAAATAATTTTCTCAACAAATTTGATGGTGGCGCACCCACAGGGGGCCAATGGGCCCTGGCACCCCCAAAGAAGGGGTTCATTGTAAAAAGAAAAGCAAATTGGATTTTATTCTTTAAGGGGTCTTTCCACTGTGACGCCCTGATAAAGTTGTTTGGAACTTTTTTTGTCACAAAAAGAATGTGTTTACTAAATTGAAGTTTTTTTTTATTCATTAATTTGTGTTTTGAGAATACTGTGAAAAAAACGCCTCGACTGCGTGGTCGATTTTGAAAGAACCATGTACCTGGGGCGGTGGTTTCAGGGAGATTTGTAATCAGTATGACTGTCATAGCGACACTGGAATCCCAAACTGGAATCACACATTTTCGTTGTTCATTTCTCATCTTTTGCGTCGCAGAATGATTACAAAATTTAGCTAATTTCGATAATTTAACTTTTGACGTCCGCCATTTGGTTAACTCTTCATCAATCTAATTAATCTTAGTCCCTGCCATAGCGACAATCATAATGATTACAAATCTTTTTGGTTTTTTGTTTCAGACACACGGTTCCTCCAAAAGCGACCACACACTCGAGGCATCTTTTATTTTACAGCGCATATTACACCCACTTATTTTGGCGGAAGCAAACATTAAAAAAATATGAAAAAAATATGTTTGTATTCTCAAAGCACGTATTAATAAACAGAAAAAACTTGAATTTAGTAAACACATTCTTTTTGTGACAAAAAACTGTTCAAAACAGCGGTACTTTATCAGGACGTCACAGTGGAAAGAACCCTTAAATCAATTTATATAATCACCTTATGCATTAAAAATATTTTTATCCGTTCAACTCGGCTCCCCCAAGATTAAATCCTGACTGCGCCACTAATGTGACATGTGCCCCTTTCCAATTGAACCCCTCAATTCTTTCCCGCAAAGCCTACGCTTACAATTAGTGACTCAAATAAGAGTTCCAGTGACTCGAACACTTCGAGTACCCCCGAAAGCTCGGAGCACCCGAGCCACCCGAGCCTCGCTCGCCTTTCCCCGCCGCGAGACTCGAGCGATTCTGCTTCGGAAGCGAGCGGGTGCAGATAAAACACGGTTCCTCGATACGTGCAGCGGTGCTGAAGCCGTCCACGGCGAAGGCAGACTGTCTGACCTGGATGTCGCGTTTACTTTGGTGCACCACCACTTTCCCGGTGCACACGCCTCCTGCAGACGCCCGCGACAGTGTCTACGTGACGGGTTTTGTCGTAAATGCGGCCTGGATGATCCTCGTGTGGATGCCGCGCTTGTAGACGAGCTGGAAGACAGGGCTGGGGCGCCGTCGCGCACCCGCTGGGTATAGCGCCAACGTCTAGGCTTTTCCGCTCGGTAAATAAAACACGCCGTGACGCCCGTCCCGCTCCTCTCCTCTTCGCACCCGCGCCCAGCTCCTTTCCCACCTTGTAGACGCTGCTGGCGGCGTAAAAAATTTCTCGCCAAGGCGGGCGAGATTGTTCCGTGGCTGCGTGAAACGCGACTGGAACAAATGAAGCCCGCCCGCCGGAGTAATCTCGCGCGAAGACGTTACAGGCACGCCGACGCCCGTTATGGGACTGATGGATATTAATAGGGGGTTAGCGGGATTCCATTCACCGCTGTCGCCACCTTCCGCCATCCTCCGCTTTGTCTCCCTTTATCTCCCTTTCTGCGTACACCGCATTTATTATTTACTAAAAGAAAGACCTACGCGAAGGAAGCACGGCAGAAGGTTGCTTCATGCTTTGCCTTAGTAGGTACGCGGAAATGGACAAGGCGGTGTAACACTTAAACTCGCGGCAACGTCAAACGCCTTCCTTTCCTCGTCACTTTTACAACGTCCTCATCATGTCGACGGTTCTGAGGAAACACGCGGGGAACACGGCGAGGAATGCTCGAGAGTTACAAGCAGGCACGAGGGGGTCCTCGAATAACACCGAAACGCGGAACGGTGGCTGGCGAAACCGGGGGGGGGGGAGGGGGGGCTGGGAAATTTACGCAAATGCATCTGTAAATAAGAGAGATGAGGCGCGATGTTGGATTCCTGTTCCGCGAGAGCAAGGGGACGGTGATTCATTTCGCAGCGCCGCCAGGGGGGGCCGAGAAAAATGTCTGGAAGAAAGCCACCGTTTCTGCTGTAATTCGCAGAGAGCACGAACCGCCGTCTCGTGACCTCCCGCTGTCGTAAAAAGTTCCTCGGCCTGGGCGAGATTGGGTCGCCGTCGTCGCGGCACCGCTGACGACCGTTTAACGCCGTAGACGACGTCAGTTGTCACTCAAATTACAAGCAGCGGCGGTCGTTCCAGCGCCGCACCGGCTAGACGTCCTTGCGAATTATGATTATTAGCGCATACAAACGGGCGACATTACGACACCCGTTGCACGTGCACACCGCGATTGTTCGCCTCCTCTCAAGCTTAACGAGGCGAAATCAAGGCGGAAGCGTGCTTTCAATTGTCCCCCTGCCCCACCCCTTAACATTAATCTCGCGATTAAACGAGGCTTCATCGGGGCCAGTGATCAACGACTTTGGTTGTTCGTTGGAAGGTTCGTAGAGGATTTTGCGGTGCTTCGTAGAGTATTTTTGGTGATTCGTGGGGTGGTGTGGCGCGGTGCGGGGCAGACGATCGAATGGTTACGCTCTCGCAGCTGCGATTACGAATTCTGGCTAGGGTCTGGCCTGGATGGCGTAGCAATCAAATTATCGTGGCAGAGGGCTCGTTTCAGACAACGATTTCAAATGGGGTTGGAGGAGGCCGGCGAAGGGAGCGATCAAACTACAGGAAACAAGCCCTTCTCCGGTGAAGCAGGAAACACGAACACTATCGAGTTTTGTATAAACTTGTTAAGAACCCGGGGGGCTTGCGTCTGCTCTGATCGGGGGAACGGAACGAGTGTCTACTTTCGCTTGCGGATATTACAGTGGCTACGTAGCCTTTTTTAATCCAGAAATTTGGAGTACCAGGCTCGAATGAATAATCGAGGCTGGGCCGTACCCCTAAACTCGATCTCCGAGCAACCCCCGCGAGGGCCAATGACAATTCTCGCGCCTTTAACTCTCCATTTACCGTGTGCCCGTGAAAACAGCAACAGTATTATCTCGGCGCAGTTGAAAGAGACGCCAGTTGCGAAATTCGCCGGCGTTCAGCGAAACGTTAAGCGGATCCACTCAGCCACTTAGCTCGGTGTCGTAATTAGATCGAAATGACGCAGACGCCGCGGCGTCGCGCGACTCGTTCGGCATTCGCTTAATTGAATGATCCAGTAGTCTAACTGTTACTTCAATTAACCCTTGCGTGCCCGTCCCGGCGCATCTGCATGCGCTGGCGGTGCACCTGCGCGCGTTTCCAGGCGTTTCACGGTCGAGTGCAGGAACGCGTGTGCGGGCATTCGACAATGCCACGAGGAGCGCCGCGAGCCGCGATCAACACCAGGCAGTGATGCCAGACTCGTGGGACGTGGGACAAATGCTTACCCCCACCATGACACACCGTCGTCCTCCACTTTCCTACCATCGCACTGCACACAAGCAAATCTCTACTTCTGTCCGTGTGTTGCTGGCACGACTCTTTCCTCCAAGAATCCACCTTGCAGAAACCCGATAGTATGAGTCGCAATCAGGAGGTCGGGTGTTCAAATCCCAGTGCAACGGTTCTATTTTTTTTTTTTTTAATTATTCTCTAATTTCACTCATGTAATCTTTAATTTCGCTTTCTGACTTCTCAGTAAAATAAAAACTGAAAAAATTATTAATTTGCAAAACACCGTTTTTGCTAGTGATGCAATTCGCGATATCAGAAACCACTGCAGCTGGCTGACGTACGATGTTAGTCTTCCGCCGTTCTTCATATGCATAAATAGAAGTAAAAAGATTATTGAAATTATGTTATAATTATAATTATATTATAAAACATTGCAAGCAAATTAATAATTTTCATGTTTTTATTCTGCTGAGAAGCTAGAAAGCGAAATTAAAGAATAATTGAGTGACATTAGAGAATAATTATAAAAAAAAGTAAATCGCCACACTGGGATTTGAACCCCCGACCTTCTGATCGCGAGTCATACGCTCGGGTTTCGGCAATGTGGATTGTTGGAGGAAAAACCCGGACAGGCAACGCATACGGACAGAAGTTGGGATGATTGTGTGCAGTGCGATGGTAGAAAAGTGGAGGACGACGGTAAGTCATGGTGGGGGTAAGCATTTGTCCCACGTCCCGCGATTCTGGCATCACTGACACCAGGGGCGAAACACGTTCCTCCGGCGACACAGGTGTCCTTCGTGGGCCCTGACCAACGCGGACCAGGCACAATGGCTTTCCGTAAGGAAGCGCCTCACTACTGTTTCTTTAATCGCCTCCGCATGCGAAGGAGCGCGGGACAGGTGAGTGGACGTCGCCAGAGCCAGGCCCGACGCAATGACTGTGCGTTTCGCGGTAATTAAGATCTTTGAGGGGCGATCGTGCTTAAGATAAAGTGGACTGTAGCGGTAAAATTTGTTGCTTCCTCGAGAGGTCTGAAGGGGCCCTCCTCTCGCTTTGTCTCTCGGCATTAGCCTCCTCTTTTTAAGAGATCGCGGTTCTCCAAATATTAAGCTCCTGTCGCGTCAAGGTCTAGACTCATATCCACTTTACATTCATCTAATTATACTCTGTGTTGCCTATACCTTCAACGGTAATTACCCACACTCTTGTTCCCCCATTCGCAACCTCTCAGCCCCCTAACTGTAACCTCCATTCTCCATCTCAACTCCTCCATCCAATGTTTCTTCCCCTATCCAAAATCTCTGTATACCTACCGCAGATGTGTCCGTACCACTGTCCACTCTACTTCGAATTGCAACACCCCGGGGCTTTTTACCATTCCCAATCTGGCCCTATCCACGTTTCCTCCCCAGAACACCCCGCGTCTTAGGTACGTACAGTCGCGAAACGCCTAAGCCAGGACGTTTACCAGTAAACGAACCGCCCAATTAACTCGCGACTACCTGGGAACACTCGATCACGGCAATGTGCAGGCGCACACGCGCCGCCTGGAGACCGCATACCGCGGATCCCGGAGGCCGTGTAACGATGTAATCGGTCGGCGACGGTGCATTAAGCATTCCAGCCCGTCGGAGAAAACAAAAACTCGGCGAGAGGCTAGAGCAGACGGGAGCTAGACGGTCTCCTGTGTCTCGGGTAACTCGAGACCGCGGGGATGGAGCGCCGTAGACGGCGACAGCGTGGGCGTTGGACGATGAAGAGGGGTGGTTACGACTTCGATACTCCGGAGACGTTCCTTCTGCTTTCACTTTCGGTGTCACCCCACCGCTTTTCGCCTTTCCTCGAACAGCCCGGCGCGAACAAAGGGACCCGGAGTGCCCGCCGGGGAGGGTGGGTGTATTATAGAGCCGAACGTGCAATTATTTCGTAACGGTGATCTTATTATAAGGCGGTTTTCACGTGAACGGAACTGCAGAAACGCTCGGCTGCCCCGACCGGCGCCGGAAGCCGCCCCGATTTTGCTTTCCGATCGATTTAGCCCCGCTGCAGCTGCGTCGCATTCGTGCACACCAGAACGTGATTTAATGTGTCCCCGTTGTCGCTGGGAGATCTTGATTTTTTTTATCGCTCGACACCGAGTGGATACACACCAGCGGCGCGCTTTTTACCAGCCGTTAGTCGGCTGGCTTTGTTCGGCGGACACTCCGGCAAATAAATCTGTCGATTGAAATGATGAGACGGGGCGGTAATTCACTGTACTTTCCGCGGCTCGCTGGAAAATACTTGATATCGGCTTTCCGCGGTGTCCGTCAAGCTCACACCGCTAAAACACTTTTTGTTCCGTAGTTGGTGAAGTTTTGTAACATCGTGATGTGACTTTTCGGAAATAGAAGGTTTCTATTCACTCCTCGAAGTTCAGAACGTCGGAAGGAATCTGCTAATCGCATCAACGCGACTAACAAAAAAATTCCGTTCCATGAAACGACGGGACGCTCGACCGGCGAGGGCAATCGAACGAAAACAGCGGGGTGGGAAATAAAATTGTAATCAGAACGTGGCAGGTCACCCTCGGAGATTGCTGAAAACCAAAGGGTTGCCGAGACGGGTGGCCCCGGGTCCGCAACAGGGGTTGCCGGAAAGTTAATTCATCCCCTCCGTGCGAGAAAGATCGAGCAGACGGACGATCAAATTTTCTGTAACGTCTCGTAATTTTCACGGTCGAGCTCGCAACCCCTCCTCCTCGATCAAGTCTCGTCGATGGCCCAACAACCCTCGCCCATGGGGGAGCATTCCCCAAATAACTGATTTTCATGGAGCTTTGCATGCTTTGCTGACAACCTGCGGACGTCCATCCTCCAGTATCGCCATTAAAGGATCACAAATAATTGGCCTTCCAAACTACCCGATACTATTTCTATTCATGGAACGTCCCCTGCAAGACTGTCCATCGCTGTTGAAACGTTACTCAGGATGTGTTTACAGGGACGAAGGGTGCACGCCGTGAAAAACAATTCCACTATTGTCGTTGATACCAAGCGGCAGCCAGCGCGTCCTGAAGAATACCCCGCGACCAGCCATTTGTCAAATGCGCTGGTATCGGCGGATCGAAATGGACGCTGGCAATATATCTGTCGCGTGCTTTCTTCGATGCGCCTGCCACGGATAAGGATCGTGATGGTAGCCACCCTCTATTACGGGCATTTTCAGCCGGTCCCCCGTCGCTGCCCGCCGAGGACACAACGGGGGAACCCGATCGTCGTGTCCGATTCGTGACACCGGCAGAAAAATAACCAGCCACGGACAATGCGCCGCGCGATTCATAAACGATGACGAATGCTGCTTGTTACCGGTATCTACTATTGCTCGTTACCGTTTCTTTGCCCCGTGCAATTGTCTGGCCGGGTAGGGAGGGGCCGTTTGTCAAGTAATGGGGTCACCGTAATTTCGTTTCCGTGAAATATGCGATGGTCCAGACGGATTCGTTATGCCTTCTTGTCGTATCTCTCCACTGGACGATATTTCTTCCTTACTAGCGCGTATGTTTTTGTTAGATTTTAGAGATCTAGCTTCTACAATTTACTACTACTATGATCTGTTATTATTAGAATTTTCTGCGCTACATGTACCTTGCGAAGAAGGTTCCTCTGATTTCCATGTTCCGTTTCAGACGACTCCAGTTAATTCCGCAAGCTCCGCCACCGCGCTACTCTACATGCGCTCCAGTGGTATATACCCGGATTACTGATTTCCCTCTAGAAGCTTTAACGGACCACTATCGCCGCACCCGCCCCTGAAAATCCAAGAAAACGCAGCTGCTCCTAGCCGACGGATCCATTCGAGATCACCGGATCGGGATCATTAAAACGAGCCCCCGAGAACGTCCTTTAAACGTCACGCACACCCTCCACAGAGCCGCGCGTTGGCGCCTGACAACGAGACGTTAAATAATCCCGATGAGATTTCATATTTATACCGCAGTCGGTGTCGCTGCCCGCTCACTAATTACGATCCGCGCCGCGAACGTAAAAACGATTCTACTCATTACACCGGGCCCCCGAAACAATTAATTACGCCAACGGCCACGGACACGGCGCGAGGTGGGGCGGGGATGGAAATTTGTACCTTCGTCGGCTACCCCGCTCCATCCTCCTACCCCCCCCCCCCCCCTCCCCACCGCTTTACATTTTTTTTCTCTCCCTCTCCGCTGGCCACGCCGAACGGGTGGGAAACGAATGCGGAACAATATTTCTCGGTAGCGGGCGCGTCGGCTGCCGATAAATACGGAGGTTCGCGCGCGTACATCGAGGAGCGCCCTACCAGTTTTGCGGTATCTCGAACGGCTTAATGGCACTGTTAACTGCCGTATTATTTAACGGGGATTTATGCATCGCAGTCGGCCGATTAAAACGCTACCGTCCGCCCGGGCCGAGGGGCGGCTGCGGCCATCGGGAGGGGTGCAACGATATAGGAAGACGCGGACGTCGGGTGGGCGGCCAGGGGATGTGCCGCGTTCTTGATACATTTTTAGCTGAAAATTTAAATTCACAGTTGCACGTTGGGGGTTCTATTAGAGCACACCGTGTAGGCATCACTTTTTGACAGCGCTGCACTAACAAGGGAAGATCCCAAACCCGAAAATTCCAAAAATTCTGAAACTTTGTGAATATGTAGGAGATTTCCTCCTGATTACAAAGCAATTTTTTTGCTGCTGAAATTCACCCCTGAAGATTCGGCTATTTTTCCATTTTATTTTGTAACATGCAATCTGTAAGAGATAGAAAAAAATTCAAGACAAAACTTACTTCTTTTAATTAGATCTGTCTAATCGTAAAAGTTTTATCAATTTTTTAAACAATTAGAATCAAGTTATAAACAAAAATATTAATAATGTTTTCTAAAATCCGTTTTATCACGTGAAAACTGAACTGGATGTTTAAATAATTATGAAACATATTTTTTTCCATACAATTTCAACTTTTGTTGAATTCCGAAACTGTGCTCCTCGACAATCGAAGAAATTTGGATCCCATCATAACGTACCTTAAGCTGCGCGACGAGCAACATTCTTCTATTATTTATTAGGAAACAATACGTGACGTGGGACAGTCTTATTTTTCTTGCAAACCAATATTGTTACACCATTTCTTCGAACGGTAAAATGCTCGGTACAATGTTTTTCAAACAGGAGGGGCTATATGTAAAATTGGTTTTCTCAATTTTTCAAAAACGGTATCGAATTTGTGGAAACTCTCGATGGTACAATGCTCTGTGTACTAGTACAATGCAGTACAATCGAGAAATACTATGTTTTTAAAAAAATGGGGAGTGTTACCTAAAAAATTGGTTTTCTCATCTTTTTTCGAAAACGGTTCCGAATTTTTTAAAACTTCCCACGGTATAACGCTGTACAAACCTAGTACAAACTAGTACAACAAGGATTTTTTAATTTTTCACAAACTGGGGGGCTAACTTCACACCCATGAACTCTTGTGAAAAAGCGAAATCTACTGGATGTTCAAAATTATTTGGTTTCTCAACAATATATCCACTTCTATACTGATAAAAGTTATTCTCATTATCAATGCTCCTCACAACAATAGACACGAGATAACACTTTGATAGGAGACAAAAATAGGCATACATATAAATTATCTTACTTTCTTACTACATGTCGCGTACTATTTCCTAATGAATGTCAGAAGAACATTCCTCGTCGTGCAGCTTAAAGTACATTATAATGGGATCCAAAAGTTCTTCGAATGTCGAGGAGCACAGTTTCGCAATTTAACAAAAGTTGAAATTAAATGGAAAAAATATGGATTCTGCTGTTTCATAATTATTTAAACATCCAGTTCAGAGTTCACGTGAAAAAACATGAATTTTAGAAAACATTATTAATATTTCTGTTTATTAGTTTTTTCTAATTGTTTAAACAATTGATAAAACTTTTACGATTAGATATATCTAATTAAAAGAAGTAACTTTTGTCTTGAAAATTTTTTCCATCTCTTACAGATTGCGTATTACAAAATAAAATCGAAAAATTGCCGAATCTTCAAGTGTTAATTTCACCCTCTTCCAGTGAATTTCGGCAGCAAAAACAATTGCGTTGTAATCAGGAGAAAATCCCCTACATATCCACAAAGTTTCAGAATTTTTTGAATTTTCGGGTTCGGGATCTTTAGACACACTATAGTGTCTCTAAGGATCTTCCCTTGTAAGTGCCACCTACAAAATGCGTCGGGACTGTAAATATGAAACAAAAATTGTTTTGTACCCTAACGTTGAAGTTCTAATTTTTTCGCGCAAAAATCAGGAGTTCAACTTTAAATAGCCGTCATTTGGTTTTAAATTAATATTTCGGAAATTCCCTCCATGAATCAGAGGATAAATTAATGTACTAACGAAATCTTTTTTGTTTTTTATTTTAGATAATCTGGTACCGAATGGCAGTGCTCAACCCAGAGTTGGGCAAAATGTAATCTAATTACAACTTACAAATGACGATTAAAATGTAATTGTGTAGTTGATTACACATTATTTTCCGTAATCGTTAATGTAGGTGGTTGACCACAATTTTATCAACTACCTAAATTAACGGTTACAGAAAATAATGTGCAATCAACTACACAATTACAGTTTAATCGTAATTTGTAAGTTGTAATTAGATTACGTTTTGCCCCACTCTGGCTCAACCCTACACAACTTTTTAAAATTGGCTTCTTGGATGTCGGTTATAATTTTATTATAAACGTAAATATTTTTCTACAAAAAATTACCAAGTGTTCTTTAAATGTTGCTCTATTAAATGCAAAAAGTTCTGTAAAAATATATGCTTCCGCTTTTTCAGAAAAAATTCACAAACATTCGCCTCTTTTCGGCCTCTTGACTAGGTAAAACCCTTAATAAAATGCAAAAACATTTTTTAGGATAGGTAAACTCCCTTATCTCGTAAAAAATGTATAAAAATCCTTTAAGGGTCCTCTTAATTAATAGGAGTTATATTGAGTAGTTGGAAAGGGCTTGGGGTAACGTGTCTGTCTATTACTCGCTGTTTCTACTTGCGCGTTGGCGTGCGTAGTCGTGGGTGGCACGGTTCGAGTACTGCAAGCGATTTTTATAGACTGTCTTCACACATGGTCGCAATATCGTCTGGGAATATAACTGGGACAGTTACTCCCAAGCATTCTCCGAATCACCTGAATTCGTCACGGCTACATCAGCATCGATGCCACCGCTACCAAAGGTACCCAGTTAAAGAAGCATCCCCCAGCTTCGAGCACCGCCGCACGCGATCCCCTTCACCCACCCCCGTCAGGATTCTTTCGGTATTTCCAGTCGGCCGGGAATCAAGGGAATATCTGCCGAACGCAGAAGGGGAACGTCTACGGTGCTGTTCCCTCGGCGAAAGGGAGCAATCCTAAGGTCGCGGGCGATAACACACCTCATTGGCTGCGGGGGTGTCCCAGGACGGAGGGGGGACGGCAGACCTCGTGCGTCATCCACGTCACGATCGCTGGCAATGGGATCTCGGATCCAGCGGGCGGCGGTACTATTGAGGATTTGCATCTCTTGCCTGCTGCGCCGAATGCAAGAGGAACCCCGGATCCGTGAGCTGCTGCGACGAAAACGATGGGAAATCCGGTTGGGCATATAGGTATGCTGGCGGATGGTGCGACGAGGAGCGACGGAATATAGGTGGGAACGATAGCGTCGGCGGGAACGGGATGGAAGAGTTCGGGAAGGTGAAGAGAGAGAGAGAGAGAGAGAGAGAGAGAGCGATGGATAGAGGAAGAGAGAGGGTTAGCGAGAGAAACAGAGCATGGTCGATGTGTCTAGCCTAGCCCGGTTGGCTGGCTGGCTGGCTGGTTGGTTGGCTGGTTCGGGTGGCTGGATGAACCAGGGACCGTCTAGCTTGCGTCTGCCCCGCACAAACTCGGCATTATCTATACGTCTAGACACCCCTGCGCCACCGAGAGAAGACCATAGCGGTTTGGCGCTCCGCTTGTAATTTACAGCGTGCCCCACCGTGTCTCTACATCTACGATCCCGCAAATTTCTCTCTACAGCTCCGCCCCCCCCCTCCCCTTCACCTCCTCCTCCCCCCTTTGTCCTGTCTTTCCTTTCTCCTCTCCTTTCACCTGGCTCTTTCCGCGCCTCCCCATTGACCTCTGTTCCCGTGCATGTATCCAGATACGCTTGTCCCGTAGATCTTCGGTGTATCGCTGGCCTCGTATGCCGAGGGGGTGGTGCTCCGTCTACACTTCTCTAAGGACCACCCAATCGCGGTGTCTTGGAGCTGTGTGATATTGTAGTCTATTCAAATAACGATAGCGACGGTACACTTGCGGAACTTAACGCTTGCGTGCTTCCCGAAGTGTTCCTATTTAGTCCAAGTGCTTTCGAGTATGGAAATCCTTGATTCTAATTTTTGCCTTAACTTCCAGAGTAGACGGAATCCCTTCTTCTTCTTATCCCCTCTTCCCCCTCTGGAGCTATTAAAAGCTAATTCCTCCGTCACCCTTCAGAAGCTCCGGCACCTTACGGCGTCGGTGGGCTATCGAGGACGGTGGAAACGAAAGACCAAATTGTCGGGTGTACGGATGTTATCTCCTCCGCATGATGTACCATCTACGTCTGCTAGAGCTGAAGCCTCAGGTCCCCACGAGGTTCGAGAACAGCAGATGCAGAGAGATCGACGTTGATCGTCGCGTTCGCCCCGTTTCACACGATCCCGATGATCGGTCCCCGCGCCGCTAGTGGGGCAGGGCGACGCGATAGACGGGTATGCTTGTCTCCCCGACCCGAGCCCGGCCTGGAACGGTGTTCCGCGGGATGATCGATCGACATCGGCAGGGGCCACGGAGCGAGGATGCACACGGAAGTGGCGCGGCGGCACGCGAATCACCACGGGAATTTCTGAACACGCTCGTCGATGTTGATGATGAGGCTCGCGTGCGCGACACGCCACTTCAGATATCACCGGCGTACGAGCGATCGAGGGGGATCGGGCGGCCACGTGAAAAGGGAAGCAGGCGTCAATTGGTATACACGCGGTACACCGTGGGGGCTCGCGCGGCGTGAAGAGAGTGCGAATATCGGTATCACGATAACGAACCCTCGCGTGTCCGAAAGTGCAGCACGAACCATCCACCCCACCTGCACGTTATCCCTCAAATTCGCCGCGTATATCGACCATCTTTCGGTGATTAATTTCGGCCGTTAGTACCAGGAGGATCCAGCCAATTGAATCTCTCTCCGTTCCCTTTGTGCATACGTTCGCCTCTCCGCGATGATGGATTCCAAGGTGTACGCGATTCGTCTAACTTCGGGAGAATTCCTTCAGACTCACGGTGTCTTAAAAACAGAGGTACAATCCTGCTCAGGAACCTGAGCACGGTGGATTGAAGAAGCACACTTTAATGCTTACCCATCACTCTCGACAGTCACGTAAAAGCAACTGGTCGCTACGTAATGGAGACCAACGATGACGTTTATCACGTTACCCAGGCTTAATCGTCCCCTCTCACCCCTTCTCTGCCGGGCCATTCGCGGCGCGGCGTGTACCCCATTTTTCCTTTCGACGGGAGGGGGTTCCATCGATCCGGCCGTACATCGACGAATTACCAAAGCGGGATCTTCCGGGCGCGCACCGGGCGCGATCACGGCACTATCGATTTCCAGTAAGGGCCGCGTAAAAGGCAGGAAGCGAGTTACCGCGGGAAAATCTCCTTGAGCCACGTAAACCGAGCCTGCAGGCCCCCCGGCGCGGCCGTAAACCAAGAAGCGTTTAATCTCTCGCCGCAGTTGTAACTGGCGGCCACGGAGGCGTAGACGTCTTGGCTTTAAGCCTCCAGGAAATAATCAAATCGGGCGATACAGGCGGTTCCGCGAGAGTACATGCCTAACGCGGGGCGGACCGATCCGTGGTGTACATGCACGTGGATTTAGGCGCGCTCCGAGGCGCGCTCGTCTTGGTTCGGCGAGAAGGTAACGGTTCGGAAACCTTTGTAGTTGTGAGGTCGAGAGCCAGGGGAACGGGAAAGGCAGAGAGAGAGAGAGAGAGAGAGAGAGAGAGAGAGAGAGAGAGAGAGAGAGAGAGAGAGAGAGAGAGAGAGAGAGAGAGGCGGAAGGGGATGGAAATGGCTGCAGAGTGCAATGCGCCGAGATTACGACTAATCTGCGCCCGAGACCGGTCGGAAGCGTAGTTTCTGTAACTTACATCGCTTAAAGCGTCAGCTCGTTCAACCCTCAAACTCCGTCGCCACCGCCACCCCCGCAGTTTTCTCTCCGTCTCATTCTCCCCCTTTATGCCGTCCCATTTTATCCCCCCCTCCGCGGCCACTCTCGCATTAGCCAGGACTGATTCCCTTGGGAAAATTGCGTTCTCGAAACTCGAAAGTTCCACGCGGTACGCACCTGCCGGCTCTTCGCCGTCACAAAGGGGCCACGCCGCGGGGAAACTTTATTCTTCCAGTACCCGCAGCTTCGAAAGTGGACAACGGACGGCTCTTCTTCCCGACACGATAAGGCGATCCGATGGGATACATTATTCACGGCAGCCAACGGTGGAACTAGACGGGGTCCTCCTCCTTGGGGTGGATACGGCGAAACGGTTGCGAGCGCGGTGGACTTGGGCTGGTTCTAAAATAAAAGGTCAGAAACGTTAGGCTGACGAAAGACTTATTAAAATCCCTCAGCGCCGTCTCACTTTCGCCAGACCTCGGGTCCCACCGAAAACGGGGTGAGATTGGCTATGGCAACGCGTGGAGATATCGAACAAACCGCAGAGGGCTTCTTAGTCGAGTCTTGGAGCCGCTTTCGTCTCCGTGGTTCCTTTAGTGTAAAAAATTAAGGACGAAATGGCGGATGAAACGCAGGAGGCGAGAAAATCCGAAAAGTCCAGCGTGAAACGTGGCGAACACCCGATGAATCCGGTGGGCTTTGATAGTATCTGGTAGGCAGGCTCCGCTTCTACTTGCTTTCGCGTGAAACGGCTGGGACTTTAATCGATCGCCATTCACGTATTTCAGTAAAGAAGTGATTCTGCGGGACAAAGCGTGCCGACGTCGGTGGCCCAGAAAATACGAACACCTGACGGGTGAATTCTTTAAAAAGGTACCGCAGGAGATATTCGGGGGGGGGGAAGGCGCGGCGCAGTATCGCCGGTGTGCACCACCACGAATTTTAATGTGCCCACGGTGTCACTGACCGTAGGTGCTGGCCGAAGAATGCAGAAAGGAGGGACTTCCGGTGGACACTTTCGAACGCAGACCGGCGGAAGATGCGATTAAGCGTTCACCGATTCCTCTGAAACAGTCGCCGTCCGTTCCCAGAACGACATCCGGAATGGTGGGCCTCCGATCATCCCGGCCCGAGCACAATCTCGAGTTCACGGGTCGTTGGTATATTTCCCCGAAACGGACGGTCGAGCCACCCCTCGGACCTGCTGAATTTCGCGTCACGCAACAGAGATTCATCTATCTCGGCTAAGGAGGGCGCGTGGCATTAGGACAATACTAATCAACGTACATTTCGTATAGTTTTAATATTTTGTCATTTTTTTTTCTTTAAAAATAAATTGTGGTCTCGTACAATTACAAAGAGCGCAATGGGGATGGAGTGTTTTCATGATTATACAATATTTTCAAATAGGACGTGTCGCAATGGGGAACGCGTGTTGATAGCTTTGTACATAACATTGAATCCCATCGGTAAAATAGGAGCGCGTACGCTCCATTCGTTGGGTATTTACATTCCGAACCATTTCTGTTTGAGGGTCGGCGGCAGTTTCTCCGTCAAAGAGATCGGGTTCACTTCTACCGCTACCATTTCCTCGTCGTTCAACCAGTCCAGATAAACGAGGTGCTGCAAAGGGCATCGATGAAATCTGTCTCCTTTATTCCAATTTTCTAAATATCGAAATTACCTTGTATTTCTTGAGAACCTGAAAGGCTTGCTGGGACTGCGAGCTCAGGACGGAATTACTGTCCTCGGTGAAGTCGCCGTTCTCGCGCCTCGGGATCTTGGCTTCTTTCTCGGGGAGCTCGTTCGATTTGTTAATTACGTACACTGTCGAGTCGTCGTGCATTATAATGATGTCCTCGTTGCGCGGGTCGAATATTATGTTCGTTATTGGGAAGGACCGCGCCAGCCATTGCTTGGGAAGTCTACTTTGCAAGTTATTCGAGAACTTCGTGTACTGCCTTTGCAGGATGTTATACTCGACGATCTGAAATTACACGATTAAGCGTGGAGGATGGCTACCAATAAACGCGAAGCTTTATAGTTTTTAATTTTGCTCGTCGCATCGTAGTGGAAGAAAGTTATAACGGCAATTTACTGCACGCTGTATAGGGAGGCGGGAAGTGCAGGGCCATAGATGGATTATGCGTTCTTTATGGTTGACGTAATTATTATTAACTCCACGCCCTATGATGGTATGCTCTTTGGAGTAAGCGAGGCTTTAATATCTAATGATTAAAGGAGGCCTTTACTACGTGACGTATAGACCGAATGGACGTGCTTCTTTTACTTACCTTGTGATCGGAGTATACGACTACTAAATTCAGAGTGTCTTTCTGCACTGCCATAGCCGTCGGTGGACAGCTGTATTTGGGTAATAACCATGCCACAGGCGTGTCAGTACTCACGGTTTCGCTAACGTTATATACAGCGATGCTATCTTGACGATCGGCGCACACGATATATTTACTATCGGGGGAAAAGCACATGAGTCCCACGTTCACTATAGATTCCTTATTCGTGTGGAAAGAGCCGAGGTGCCTCAAATGCTTCTTCTCTACTTTATACAAAGTCACGGTGTTCTTCTTCCCGTCGCTGTTGATCGTCGCGAACAACTTCCCATTCGGACTGAACAACATTCTCTGTATTTTGGTCGCGGTGATATCAGTATCGTTCCTCGACAACTGTGCGTCTCCTTCGACAACGTCAAAATTAAAAACTCTAATGTGGCTGTTGGTCGAATATACAATCGTTTTAGCGTCCTTGTTAATGGCGCAGGAAATAATATTCTCGTCCCTTTTCGTTTTCAATTGCAACAGTTTTATAGGCTCCTCTTCTAGCTGGTGGAACATGCCAGGGCGTATCGACTCTGGAGGTACCTTGGCTGGGGAGCCGAGCCTCCACAACTCAAGGAAATTCGTGTATCTTAACAGAATGCACCTAGACTTTCTACAAACAATAGCACATGGCATTTGAAGCAACGGTGGGTATTTAACGAGGATCTTAGGAGGGTAACTCGACTGTGCTAGATATCCGTCTACACCTGCCGAATATAATTTTCCGTCTGCATCTACTAAGGCTCTGACGTCGTGGGCGTGCAACCTCCTCTCAATTCCTTTTACCCACTGCGCTCTGCCAGTAGACTTCATAGTTATTTTGCAGAAACTCCTGACCACAGGATCAACACCAGCGCAATATACAATGTTCATATCCTGAGATAACGTAACAGCTAATATGTCTGCGGTGTGACTCTCGTGGGATTCGATTAGGGTACCTATGTGAGGGTCCCAGAATGACAAACACCCGCGAGAATCTCCCGAAACTATAATGTTATCGTCTGTGACTGCCAAGCACCATATAATGGTTTCCTTCTTCGCTTCTTTTCTAGAAGTTGTCATCTTATGAATCGCGTGACCCGATATAGCGCTCCAAACCCTTATCGTGTCGGTGGAGCCTGTGTAAATCATTTCCCCAGTGTTGTCCCACTTAATACAAAGGATCCTTCCTTTCTGTTTGTCAAAGATCCTTTCGTATATCAACATGTCGGACGTTACATTGAACGTGTTAATGTATCCGTCTTCCGTACCTATCGCTAGGCAAGTTTTTTTATGGTTCACGTCCATACACCAAGCTGCTCCTCCGGTAACTGCAACCTCGTTTTTAATGGACAATGTCGTCAAGTCGTACTCCACTATCATACCATGGAGGCCGGTTGAGAACAGCCTAGGACCGATCCATAGAATGTTTTCCACGGAGTTTTCTGGGTGGCCGGCTATTGTACACTCCACGAAGGGTGCATTACCAACGTTCCACACTTCTATCGAATTATCATTTCTGTGAAATAATGGTAGATTGAGATTATTACAAGGAATTTCAGATTTTAATGGCAAGTGTGTATCAATGAAGCTAACCTCGCCAGTGCTAGTTTTCTCGTTTTCGGTTCGTAAGATAAACAAGTAGCAGATCGGGGCTCGAGGTTATAAAACCTAATGTTGTGTATTTTACAAGTCGACATGATTTATTGAAATTCTTAAGATCATTTACAACAATGTTGTTAATTTTATTATACAAACTATACTACACACTAGAAAACATAACCACAACTGTCACGCACGTGGACACCATAAGTAGGGCTGTTTTATTTTTTATGGTGGTATCAGTTTTGAGCAGGCATATTTTAATTTATTGGTTTGGCGTTCGTTTGGTAAGGTAAACCAACCAGTAATTGAGCGCATTCCAGTGAATGACCATTAAGCAACGTAATGTTAATTATAAATTTAAAAATATTATATGTTTATAAATGGAGTGTAGTTGCATCTTTAATATCCCACATTTTTAGTTATGCGAATTAAGCAAACATTAATAAGTACAATTCTTATTAAAAGTATGCGGTCATTTACTGGGCTTCAACACGTTTTGCATTTTATAATCGTTTTTTTCTTAAATTACGATAAGAATAAGTAATTATTTTTATAGAAATTTCAAGAAAAATAAATTTAAATGCAATTTCAACAGTTGTTTTGTTGTTATACATAAATATATTCAAGTATTAATCTCAAAAGTCCATAAATTAAACAATTCGGTCATTCACTGGTTGGTTTACCCTACTATGGATTTTGAATTTACCCTATATATATTATTCATCCGTCGCGTGAGTGTATTCAGTTAATAATGTTGTTGCGTGACCGTCTTGGAGCTGAGAATTCTTCTGGGGAGTTCGAGCGCGGGACGATGCCCGTGGAACGCTAAGGCGTTCTGTTCACTGGACGTGGATTTTTAACGATAAAATGAATAATAACGATAATAATGTATGACACAATTTGGACACAAATAACTGATAACTTTAATGAACATAATAAACGATTTGAACACAAACAAGGACTTTTCAATGTTTTTATAACACGTTTGTTCGCTTCTGCTCTCAGGGCTCGAGTGTCCTTTCGAAGGCAAACGCGTTTACATCTTTTGTTAATTACAAAATGTCCTTAAATTCTAAATTCCCATTCGTCAATCTATTTCCTTTTCGGTTATTGATTTTTTTAAACAAGCATTTAACAACATTGCGCTGATTTTTTACACTTAGGGATCAAAGTGGAGTTCATTTATTCAAACACCCGTTTCCAAGTGGGTATTGATTAATTTGTAATCTTGAAGTTTACTTATTAAAAGAATCTCTAACTATTTTCAAACCCCTCGGGCTTGTGCGAACTTCGCTCTGTTTTCCTTTCCAATTACATTCGTGTGGTCCGTTTCAAACTTCGCGCTTCTAAAGTTTATACTACACGCCGCTAGACGGGAGTCGCAACAATGTCAATTTGAGTACTGTTTTTTGTCTGTTTCTAATCTTAGCAATGTCCTTCATTTACCATAAGTATCAATTTATGTAGTGGATAAAAAAGTTTGCAAGAACTCCACTGTAAAGCATAAATATAACTATGAATTTATCGAGGTTAAGTTCCCGGTGCATATTAATTATTTAACGTTATTATTCAAAACGAAAAGGTTTACAAATGATTATACATTAAATTCTTATTCAGATTAAAATTCATATTACATGGCTCATTTAAACGTAAATAAATATTTCCAATTAAATTCAACAAGAAACCAAAGTTAGCCACTAGTTGCAGCTATGCTGTCGAATAAAGACTTTCAAATAGTACTAAAAAGCGCGCCATTTTTTGTTGGCGCGCACTGAAGCGCCCCCTGTAGTCGATCCTTTCGTAAAATTTAACGTGTAGACCGGTGGACTCAAGAGATCGTGCTACTTTATAAACTAATTGTTTGCTGCTGAAACAAAAGAAAATTAATGTATTCTTGCATTGAACGTGTTGCTACAGAGTGAAGACATTTACGTCGTCACATTGTTTAGAATCTGCGTCACAGAAAAAGATCGCAGTGCAACAAAAACGGTCGCTTTTGCCCAAAGGACAGAGTAGATTATAAAAGTCGTTTGGCTCACGAAAGAATAAAGGTAATTATGCTTGAATTCCCGCGTGGTTTACATTGTTTTTTGCTACTCACTGGGCTTGGGGTGGACCTTGAAAATATTATTCGGGATACATCGTCGAGTGACGTAACATTTTTCAAAAAACGAAATTCGAGTAGCAGGGAGTAGCCTAACCCTACTCAGCGGCGTGATCCCCCCCTCCAGGCGAATTATGGCGCGGACTCGTCATTTGTATTGTAGACGTTGAGGTGATAAGACGTGTTTAGTGCTCGCAGGTATTTAAGGTACGTGACCTTATCAAATGGACGTTGAAACCTTTTGCGTCGCAATTTTCATGTACACTCTACTAAGGCATCGGTTTAATATTTATCGGTTTTTGGTTAAATCAGTAGAAAAATATTTCATCAATTTTCGCGTGTCTTTTTTGTTCTCCAGTCGGCGTTACTGAACTGGAAAATTTATTCGGTTTCTTAGAACTTAATTACAGTCTTTCCGCGACGTATTTCGAGTCAATTGTTGCTTAATTATTATAGGATTTTATTTCTATTATCATAATTATTTTAAATTTGAACTTTTTCTGTTACAGATGCCTGGGAGCCATTCATATGAACGGATCAAACGCGTTATAGGCGCCATGACACTTGATGTACAATTTGAAAGAAATTCCTCTGATTATTGGTAATATTTGAAGATATTGCAACAATAAGGTGACGATACGTATATACACATATATATTTTTTTATTGTCTCTTTTATCTAAATGCCTTTGGTGGCAAACATGATACGAGATTTCGTAATCGATCAGTGCTAAGATAAAGACGAAAGGAGATTAAGTGGATTTTTTAAATTTTTATTTGTGAAAATAAATGGAATGGGGTTGCTAGATTTTAAATGAAATTCGAAATAACTTAGATTTTCCTGCGTTCTGGTCGCGTTTGAATATTTTGTGATATTTTAGAGAATCTCATTATATTTTGATAATTTTTTACTAAAAGATCATCGATATTGCATTCATATTCGATGTTAGAGGTAAGATTGAAAATATTCACAGGAACTAATTTAAACGCATTTAAACATGCTATTGCAACATGCCTAGCTAATAAACTTTGATTTCTGCACTGAATCTTGAAGATTTATAAAAACCGTGATATATTTTACGATAAAATTTGAGAGGCATGCACATGTTTACAACTCTGATAACGAAAGTCATTATTTGAATATGCTGCACTTTCCAACAGGTTTTACTTTTTCAGCATATATATTTGTATAGTTATTAACATTTAAAGATAATCGAGAATTCAGTAAATTTTCTCTACCATTATAAGATTTCGTTAACGATTTTGTTATCCGGTACTTTTGCTGGTGGCATTACATTTGATAAAGGTTTGTGATCACAGTGCAAAAAAATTGCTTCCGGATTCTTCTGGATTGAAGTTTTATAGTTAATTTAGGTATAAATGACAAACAAGAGTTGCTGCTTTTCACGTACTTACCCCTACACGATCGCGTTTGCCAGGCCTCCGCGAGGGGCTATGAAACTCTTCGAAGGAATTGTTTAGATTATAGACATATGAGATGTTTATGCTATGCTGTAGATAAGCCTTCGACTAACTCCTCTACTTTCCGCCTGCAGTCAGTTGAAATAGTACCATCAGACACTGCACAGTGAGACATTCGAAGCATTTTTTTACATACTTATACGTTATATTTTAGTTTTTCTTTCATTTTATTCAATTCAAGTTTTGCTTTATATAGTTTATATTTAGTGCGTGTTATATATATTTATCCTGCATTTATTAAGTTCATAATTAAGTGCTGTTTTCACTTTACTTTTATAATAAATCTCATTTTACCTATACTTGGTAAAATGGTAAGTACTCTTAAACATTTGTCACACGAGCTAGATATTTTCCGCTATTGTTATTCATTTGTTAATTATTTAACGAGAAATGTCAGCAAATTCATGGATGAAAATCTTGCGAAGCATTTTCTGACGAAAATGAATTGTAAGTATCATATATCGTAGATAAAGAGTATTCTTAAAATATATACTATATATCATAAGTCAGATTTGATATATTATATACAATAAATCAAAATTGATATGATTGCAGATAGAATAGACTAGCATGCATCCGCCGCTATTGATTGTAAACCTACCGTAAATTGCATCTGTCGGCTCCTGAACATTAAAGTTTCTAGCATGTTATTAAGTTTACTAGGACTAGGCTTCGTTGATTATGCTCTATTATATATATTATATCGTATACATATCTGTACCGCACACAAAACGTTTCAAAAAACGATGCAAGTTTTATTAAATGGCTGTATCTTTGTTAAAAAAAACCTCCGGACACGGAAAAATTACAAAAAATACTGTTTGCACTCCGTAGCACTTGACAAACATCAAGAAACTTTTAATGAGCCGAAAAGTAAAAACTTCAAACTTTAAAATGGATTTTGTTCCATCAACTTTGCATGAATTTCAGCGAAGTTATGGGAGTTTGAAGATTTTAAAATACGTAGCTATGTCCGGGTTTCGGAACAAAGACCCCACTGTGGCGTCGGCTGTCAATTTGACCGTTTCTCAAAGTTCCGCCCTTCCCTGCTTAGAAAAAAGTCTACGGAAGCCCTTGTCTCCTCACCCTATTAATCCCCATTTATTTCAGAAATTTTGTGGCCGCGTGCAATGCGGTCGTTAGAGTCAGTGGTTTTTCGTGGAAAGTCGCGTTGTTGTCCAGAGCGCAGTGACTCTGAGTTAGCTTCTTGTTTACAGTTTTTAGAAGGCACGCCCGAGGGTAGAGTCAGTGCTTTGCTGCGCACGTTAACTTGTTTACAGAGCATCGGGACTCTGCTCGACCTTTAAATCGCGAGAATAGAATCAGTGATTTTCGTCGTGTATAATTTTCGATCGGGTTTAGTATTCTTCTATTTCTTCTTCTTTTTTGTATCATTGAAAGTCAAACCCGTTAACAATATTAGAGTCAATGCATCACTGAAAAGGAGATCGGACGCGGGACTGCGAAGGAAGGATGTAAGTATCATTATACTTTAATTAATCATTAAAATTCAAAGTCAAACTTTTCGTTTAAAGTTCAAAAACTAAACAGTTGTTGCAAAAGAATATTTTTTATATAAGATATTAATAAAGCCTTTAACTGTAATTTAAAAAAGAGATTATAAATTTTTATTTTCTACTTTTTTACAGGATATCCACTGGGGCCTCCATTGCAGCATCCACAACAGGACAACGGAGCTTCAACGTCGTCATCGTTGAGGACGTAGCTTTGACATCGAACTGTAAGTGAAAACATTTTTATTCCTCCGGTCTCCCACTCATGTCGTAGGACGAAAGGTCCGAATCGACACGGGGGACTGGTTGTATTTTGTAGAATTTGGCGAGGATAGTGACCGTGGGTATGCATCATATCCGTGAGTGGTAACAATTATTTCTGTGTTATTTTTTATATCAGACTAGGGTCTTCTTGTACGTCGCGTTTTCAGTAGTTTAATATGAATTCATTATTCCTGATTCAGAATGTTCATCTATAGAATCATCTGTGAGTGTCTTTAATTGAAATATATTAATATGAGTGCATTTAGCATATTATAAATTGAGGGGTCGGATGCAATAAGGGGACTAGCGCTCGAAAATGGGAAAAATAATTGTCCAAATGCTACAAAATATGGGAAAATTAAATGTTATTAAACTGTATTTTAAAAAATATAGTGCTGTAAAGTTCGTCACGACACATATTGTTTCTCTTTACAATTTGTTTGTCCAATCATTACTATTCGAGGTAAAAAAATTATAAACAAACAATTTTTCATCGTCCAAAATCATTATTTCTTCAAACATAAATTGCGATAACTTGAGTAAATATCAACGGATCGTTATGAGGCTTAAAACATAACTTCTGAAAACTCTAGCGAAGCCATAAAATGTATGCACAAACCCTTATATTAAAAAATGTAATAATATTTCATTAAAAAGTAATACTGGACATAACCCACGTTTTTCAACGTTCGCCGTTAAAAAGTATCGAGGCAATTTTGTGGCACATATAACTTAGCAACGACGAAGTTTTTCCCTAATATACAAGGAAGATTTTCACCAATTTTTACACTGATTAATAAATAATTGTAGAAGATATGGCGATATGTACAAATTCCGCGCGACACCAACAATCAACGCGAGTGCTAAAACTGCTAAATAACGCATTATATGCGGCTACTGACTGCTAGTGGCGCACGAGATTTATATATATTGTCATATCTTCTACAATTATTTATTAATCAGTGTGAAAATTGGTGCAAATCTTCCTTGTATATTAAGGAAAAACTTTGTCGCTGCAAGTTATATGTACCTCAAAATTACCTCGATACTTTTTAACGGCGAACGTTGAAAAACATGGGTTATGTCCAGTATTACTTTTTAATGAAATATTATTACATTTTTTAAAATAAGGGTTTGTGCATACATTTTATGGCTTCGCTAGAGTTTTTTGAAATTATGTTTTAAGCCTCATATCGATCGGTTAATATTTACTCAAGTTATCGCAATTTAAAATTTTTAATAAAAAAATTTTTTGTTTATAATGTTTTACCTCGAATAGTAATGATTTGACAAACAAACTGTAAATAGAAACAATGTTTGTCGTGACGAGCTTTACAGCACTATATTTTTTAAAATACAGTTTAGCAACATTTAATTTTCCAATCTTTTTTAGCGTTTGGACAATAATTTTTCCCACTGTCGAGCGCTAGTCCCCTTATTACCTCCGACCCAACAATTGTTTATAATATAAATTGAATGCTAAACTGTTCGTGTGATGGAAAATCAGCTTAGAAGTTGGATGCCCTTCAACTTCGTTACTGTGATTATGATAATTATCACACAATGATGATAATATTAATGACATTCAATATAATATGTTCATTGAATATAATTTATTGACAATATTGAATAACTTGGTTTTTATTTACCATTTGATAACTTATACTTCCTTTGCAATTAAAGTTTGCTCGTTTGTATAGGAAGTATAACATAATTTACCATGTGCAAAAAGACATTTCGCGATGGGTTGATTTCAAAATCGAAGTAACAACTGTGAACAGTAGTTTTTTAAACTTCTGACGATTTACTTTGACAATGAAATCGCCCAAGATTAATCCAATACTTCTGAAACTTTCAAAGAAAAGTTGCATAGACTCTTTCGTGAATAATTAAATCTTGATTAGAGTCCTTGTGCTTAAAAGTTCAATCTTGATTAGAGTCTTTTTCCCTAACAATTCAATTTTAATTAGAGTCTTTCTTGATAATTTATCGTATATATTTAAAATACAGTGATTTTTATTGCAAATGAAAGAGAATAGAAAAGTACTCCGTTGAATGCTATACAACACATTAATTCAGCTTTCTAGATCAGGATTTTCAGGTCAATAATTCCGTACCCATTGCCTTTGACCCATCCAAGTGCCCAGGCGCTCCTTGGGTAGGTGGAGGCGATAGGGCACGATGATTTTAGTTCGTAAGATTTAATCAAATTTCTCAGCGGTGAGCTCTGTGTTAGTGTATCGTGCACGACGTAATTTCCACACTGTGTGTCTGCGTGTAGTTAAACTGTGGAATTACGTCGGTTTCTCAAATTCGCAATACAATCGAGTTATTCACCATTTAATTCATGATGACTATCTTGCAATACGCATCGCGTGCATATTCCTTTGCGATACACAATAATGATCACACCAAATACTCTACAGAATATGCACGGAAAGTTCATAAATCTCCATGATCACATAAAAAGAGTGACAAAAATAATCATATACTTACTTTGAATAATAATACAAACTATGCGCAATGGCCACTGCCTTTGCCAGCCGATTTCAGTGAAAATGGTACGTACTTATTATACTAGAGTGAGAAAGTTGAAAAAACTCGGGTGGCGGAGGCGTCCCGGGACGTCCTCCCTAGTGTAGGCTTTGCACCCGGGTGGTTGTTTGAGAATCGTGGAGCGCAGTAATGAGTGTGTTGGCGAGAATGTGCCTCTGGAATTTTTCAAATATAGGACTAGGCAGGATAGGTAGCTTACCCTCTGGTACGGGTGTGCTTTTTAAATATAAGTAGGTAGGATCGGAGAGGTTATCACATTCTCTGATCGGGTAGGCACGTCCCCTTGCGTGATGACCTGCTTTCAGAAAAATTGAGAGAACAGTCGACGGTGAAGCTAGCGTGAGTGGAGGATGCCCTCGCTTCTGGCTTCGCCTCTTCGACTTTTTGACGCCAGTCGACATTGCACATGGTCTCTGGTCGCGAAACGTTCTCTTTTGTAGAGTCGATTGCAAAGTTGGTGAGATCGGTGCATACTGATCTGCACCACTGACTGTGCATTCGATCCTTCAAAGCCAGCGACATTGCACTATTGTCGTTGGTCTCGCGTTCGCGATTGCGCGATTCCTTCTGCGGATCATTGATCGTTCATGCGCTCTTTTCTAGATTTCGTGATCTTGTTGCATTTTCGCGAAATCTTGGGCTGTCTCGTGCACGTTAGGCTTAAGTTTCAGAAGGGTGAATCCCCGGAGAAAGAAGTGGCTCTCAGAGTCGAAGATAGCCCGGCTAGAGAAAAGGCCACCTCGTGCGGGCTGTTGAAATGGTTTTGCATCCCAGGATGCAGGGTCATTTTTGTATCTTTTTGTCACTATACTCGCCTGTAGTTGTTGTTGTAGTAGTTGCTGGCCCATCGACATCCACCCAGTGATGCTGGGCACACCGCGAGTTGAATTACCTAAGCAGTGTTGCGTATGAGATGATCACGGTTCAAGTTAGCGTGGCGAATAAATGTTAATCGTGGTTTGAATTAATCATGTTAACTACTTAATATGTTTGCTTTGAGAATAGTGTTGCGATTAAATGATCGCGATTGCTTGGAAGTATTATCCATATTTTCAATTTGTTTTTGCTTTAGTGTACTTGTATTACCCTTGTTGCCTTGATACATTTCCCTTTTTTTAATTAGAGTTGTGGTGTTGCTAGATTGTTCCATTTTTTGAATTAGCGTTGCGATGATGACAGAGCGCGGTCATTGAATCAGATTATTTAAATGAATTAACTTCCTCCTTTTTATTTAGTGTTGCGATAGCCTCTGATCACGTTCCTAAATTAGAGTTCCGACCCATAAAAAGCTTAAAATTGCGCACTAGGACCTGCATCAAGATCACCAAGGTGGTTCCAAACAGCCTTCAGGAAGGCTGCACCAAAATCGTCTAGAGTAGAGTAAAGGTAGGTAAAAGTTCGCAGCGGATAAGAGTTCGCACCATGCGAATTTCATGGTTTGAGTTGTGGCAGTTGCCAGTGGTGATTGACAGTCAATTATCAATGAAGGTAGTGACACCAGTGTCGAATTGTGTAGCTATGCTTCGTTTTGTTATCGTACAATGCGGTAAGTACTGAATTCGTTAGTTCCGATGTAATATTCTCATTTTTAGGAATCAATATTATTCCTATAAATTGATCAGTAAATATTTTAATTCATATGTCGTCTGAAAGAGCTGAAATTCTTCTATTCAAAAGTGCTAATAGAAGCTTTCAATTCTTCTCACAGATAACAGGATTGATTAAACAATGTAAAAGTAGCTGTGGGGGCAAAAGTTCACACAATGCAGTGGGGAAGAGTTCGAATGCGAACTTTTGCCCCAAAATAATTTTACAGGTGTTATATGTTCATTAAACTTATTTTATTTCTAGAGTTTGCTAAATTAGTAACGAAAACTGATTTAACCGACTATAAAAAATAAATTAGAAATTAATTATCAATTACAACATGGAAATAAATTTTGAGTTTATGATAGTTGAGCCACGCTGACATCGACTTTTGGTTTTTTTTTTAATAATTTTTAATCCGCAATATTTTTCCAAAATACGTTTTTTATTAACTTTTTGATTAAAAAATATGACTTTATTTTATTGTCTTATTCATTTATTGTTAGAACTTATAAGAGGACAATCGGCCGAAAACCAATTAGTGAGGAGATGCTTCAGATCGCTCGAGACAAATTAGAAGCAGGACTTTCAAAATGAAAAATCACTGCAGAATTGGGAATAACCCCAACTATGTACCTATGCAGGAAAATAAAACACTTCTTTGGATATTTCGTGTTACGTTCTTTTACCCAATAACATGCGAACTTTTGCTCCACATATCGGGTAAAAGTTCGGATTTGACACTTTTTGGAAATATTTATTTTATATAACTTGTGACAGGTAAATTTACATAAAGTCACTCTCTATCGAATAATAAGGGATAGTAGTTATTTCTCAAAAAATGATATGACTATCAGTGTAATACCAAAGATTTTAGAGAAGTCTAAACTTTAAGTGCGCACTCTTGCCCCACAATACTCTAGTGTTGCGCAATATAAACCATGGGTGCACTAGAATTAATTAGTGTTGCGAACAATGAAGTGCGCTGCTGTCCGGAATTTGTTACGAATTCGTTGAATCAGCGTGGCCACCGATGATGTCACCATTTAACAATGGTGGCTCGTTGGAAGCTTTCATTCTGAGTTTAGTGAATTTGTGTTGGGAATAAAAAAACATCCCTCGCGGTTGTTTTCGAGAATTCTCTCATTTTGAATATAATAAAGTAGTGTTGTGAAATAGAGATCCACTCCCGCGTTGTCTTGCTTGAATTTAAAAGGATGTTAGCGTGCATTCGTGGAATAATATGAAAACTAGTAGGAAACTCATTGAACTATTGAAACGCCTAAGAATGACATATACAATGACACAATTTGGAAAAGCACTAATGAAAACAACGTATGCAAGGTATACAAGTTCATGAATATAAAGATTCTAGCAAGGTAAGAATGAACAAACCGCTCCCGTGACAAATTTTGTTGTTATTCTTTGCTAAACATTGTTCCTCAGCTGAAACACCATTCCATGAAATTTCAGATCTCTACCCTCTCGTTTAAGGATAATATGGGGGTAAAAGTCTTTAAATTTATCATTTTTTTTCTCGGTTACTACTATAGATAAATAAATGAAACAAAAGAGCCTTGTAAATCCTACTAATATAATAAATGCGAAAGTGTGTTTGGATGTTTCGATGTTTGTTACTCAATCACGTCCCAACTACGCGACGGATTTTTCTGAAATTTTGTACATACACACATAGTCTAGGACCAGGAATAACATATAGGATACTTTTTATTCCGATTTTTTTAACCAATCTGGACCAAATTTTGCATAATTACTCTCTATAACTCTGGGGAAAATATAGGCTACCATGGAATCTGGACATTCCACCAAATTTATTTAACATAAAAATATATATAAACAACAACATTTAATCGGTCCACGCATGACAGAGATATCGTAATATCGTCTCATGGATCCGTCGGAAACGGTAAGATTTTTCTTCTGATTCTTCTGATTCTCCAGTCACAATTTTCGTCAACATAATACATATATACGCGTTACACGCACACCTTCAGACAAAAAGAAACTAACAAAGTATTCTCAGATCATCAATACCCATACCTTCCCCCTCCGCAGGCTTTCAGATAATTAGTCTATTTAAAACACAGCCAATATGAGTATATTTTCATTATATTTTACCGGTGGCAGAACGTGTGTGTAGTAACGACTTTCGTTATGACTGAACGATGCCAGTTATGGAAGTCATCTCTGTTCAGACGGTTCGGCCACGAGACGCGATATATGTATACGTCACTCGGCGTGCAATAACCGACCGATATTCTAACATTTCGTAAATACGTACGCGTGTATTCTCTCGCGAGGCCTGCTTGGTCTCCCCCCACCAAAGCCCATATTCGCCGAGGTACATTGGCGGGGCGCAGGGGTCATTCGGTCTGTGGACATCGTTGAATTAAGACGTTTCAATAGCTGCGTGCTTAAATGGTACGCCTACATTATCTATCGTCACATAATTACTTTTAATCATTATTAGTCTTCTTCTTTACTGTCTACCGTCACTTGCTGCTACCATTAAATACACTTTCGTCCCGAAATTGATTAAATATCGCGAAAAAACCGTTGGACGATCGTCGCGTATTCCCTTCGTTGCCTTCGTACCGATATTTCTGCACATTTAGTGCACACATATCGTGTCTCGGTATTCAATTACATCCCTTTTCGGGCATATTTCAAGTTTATTTCTTGTTTAATTGCCTTACGAATGTTTTAATGCCTTTGTTTCAATCTCTTGTTGCATCGTTCGGTTACAGACGTTGAGGCGGGAATCCAAACCAAAGGGCAGGCAACGCCATGACACTTGGCGGTTAATTTGAACGGTGCTTGGATGGCGACTGGTCATTCATTGGAAAAAGAAGGTGGCAATACGTGTGGTATACTTATTTTTATCGTTATTTTATTGAATCATTGTTGGCTGTGAGGGTGATGGGTAACTTTGCAGTCGGTTAATATCGGGATGAAATGGGAAAAGATTGAATTATAATAAATTGAATAATTCTAGTCGGATTTATTTAAACATTTCAAAATGGCGTCAGTAGATGTTTAGGAAATATTGGAATGATCGAATTCTATTGCATTTCGGTCGCGTTTACGTAGAATTCAATAATATTTCAATGATTTTTAAGAATCTATCTCTATGAAGCTAGTGTAATTGCATTTACGTTCGGTTTTGGATGCAAGTTTTGTTCTTTATGTACAGAAACTGCGTAGTTGATCGAGGACATGCTATTTAAGCCTGAATAATTAACGAATTTTGATTCTTGCAATGAATTTTGGATATTTATAAAGATCGTGATATATTTTAAAGTATTATTCGAATAACACGAACGTGCTTACAACTTTAATGACGAAAGCCACTGCTACGGTTTATTTAAATGTAATAATTATTTCTGATGTAGTATATTCTGGATAATATCGTGTTACTGAAATGTTAAGCTGCTCCTATCGAGCGAGCATTCTGTATTTTCGCATCACACCTTGTATTCTAAATAACAAGGAGCGAAAGTACCTTGGCTGGTTCCAAAAAAAACAATATTTCCTCGTGACAAACACTCGATGAAACCACATTCACCCCACCCTCCTATCCTACTTATTTTTCAGAGATTGTGACCGCGTGCAATGCGGCCAAATAGAGTCAGTGTTTATGTCGTACGAAGTTTTTTGTTTTGAAGAGCACAGTTGCTCATAGTAGAGTGTCGTTAACAATTTTGGGATACGCGAGGGTAGAGTCAGTGTTTTCTACGCAATTTATATTCTTTTGCGAGCATCGGGGCTCTGACTTTCGAATCGCGAGAATAGATTCAGCGGTTTGTTCGACAATTATGATCTTTGGGGCGCGTTGATAGTCTATTTCTTTATTTTTTTTACTTTTGAAAGCGAAACTCGTTATCGGAAATTAGAGTCAGTGCGTCAGCTGAAGAGGAGATTTGTGCGCAAAATATTATTGGAAAGATGTAAGTATCTATGTATTTCATTTTATTCCTTTAAAGTAGAGTCCATTCTTCAAAATTCTAGAAACAAAAAATTAAAAAATTAAAAGAGAATTAATTTCTAGAATAGAATCACCAAGAAATTCAAAACTAACAAAACTTTTTATAATGTAGACATTTTAAGAAAAAAAATTTGTTAATTTTAGTTTTTAATATTTAATTTTTTTTTTCTTAAAATGTCTAAATGATAAAAAATTTCGTTAGTTTTGAATTGTTTCGTGGTTCTTTATTAGAGTTCGAACAATCGTAAGTTTAGAAAGAAATTATAATCGTGTTCTGTTCCTTCGTTACAGTCTAGGGGCAGCTGAGCAAGCTGATGACTTTTTCTAGCAGCTTGATGACTTCCCCTGAGCAGTTGCAGAGGTGTTGGCGCCTTCATCACCGGGGCACAGCGAAATGTGAGTGCGCATGCATTATGGTTCCTCTGGTCACTCAGTCATGTCGTAGGACGATTGGTCCAAATCGACACGAGTGACCGGTTGTATACTTTGGCGAGCATAATGACCGCGGGTATGGTAACCATGCCCGTGAATTGTAACATTTTGTCTGTGTATGTATTTCTTAGACGAGGGCTAGGGTCTTCTTGTGCACCGCGTCTTTTCAATAGAATCAAATTATAATCATAATTTCCAAGATAAACGTTTCCTAACGCGAATATTTATCATTGATCATACATTGATGTAGATATTTATTAAATAATGCACCAAAAGATGCATAGCAGCTCAGAAGGTATTGATATTTGATATGAATATCAATACGGCTGAATGCTAATTTTTATGTAGCGAAGAAGTCTGATACTCTCAGACTCCACAGCTACGATCATTTTTATCTAATATGTAGTCGAAAAATCGGATGCCCTCCGATTCCGTCATTGCGACGATTATAATGACTTGAATTTCTTTTATTTTTCTGATACTACTTACGTGTTCAAAAGTAACTTGATGTCTAAATGATGATAATAGACATACAAGTGTAATTCCTTTCTTATAAAGGTCACTCGTTTGCGTACACAAAGAATAATTAATTTCCATGTGCAAGAAGACAATTGAGGGTGGGCAAATTTCAGATTCAAAGTAATTAACATGAGAACATACATTCTTATTACCTATATGAAATTTACTTTGACGATGGAATCGCCCGTTTTAAATTCTTAAATTAAATTCTTCATGTTTTAGAGTCATTTTCTTAAATAATTCAATTTTATAGTCTTTTTTCTCACTAATTGAATGTCGAGTAGAGTCCTTTTTCTTGATCTAAAGTAGAGTCCTTTCTTATTTATCAAACTTTAAACTATTGACAAGTTGAAAGTCGATTAATTTTGCTTTATAATGTAAAATGAAAGAATACTAGCGTGCTAGACACTATACAGACTAATCATATTTTCTAGTTGAGGATTTTCAGGATATCTTTCCGTACCCATTGCCTTTTAACTCATCCACGTGCCCATGCGTTACTTGGGTGGGTGAAGGCAATGGGGCACGATGACTTTCTTTACTAAATAATTACATGTCGGCGGCTGGCATTGCGTTAGTGTATCGTGCACGCCGCATTTTCCACCTGTGTGTGTTTGTGTGGTTAGGCGGTGGAATTTGCGTCGGTGAAAGATTTTTATCAAAGACCATGTTAACGAAACTATAACATTATATTATTATTCATTGCAATAACGATACCAATGTATCATATTCCTTGTTGCACACGATGATCATTCTAGTAAATAATCTTGGAATATGAAAGTTAATCAATCTCGTACAATCAAACGAGAAAGTAAAGTAATAACGCTTGATGTATTATACCTAATACGTACAATGCACATTATCAAGTAATCCATTCTTTGAAATTGAAAATAATTAATTGCTATGTAAATCATACTTATACGCAATGGTCACTGCCTTTGCCAGCCGATTTCAGTGAAAACTGGTACGTACTTATTAGAGTGTGATTGTGGCCAAGCTCGGGTGACGGAGTCGTCCCGGGACGGTCTCTCTAGTGTAGGCTTTGCACCCGGGCGGTGATGCTTGAGAATCGTGGAGTGGGTTGACTGATGATTGTGTTTGAGAGACTGTTTTGATATTTTTTAAATATAGGTTTTGTGTAGGATAGGTAACTTACCTTCTGGTACGAATGTGTGACTTAAATATAAGTAGGTAGGGCCGGGGCAGGTCGTCGTATTCTCTGATCGCATGTTCCCCCGCGCGATGACCTGCTTTCAGGAAATTTGTGAGAAAAGTCGACGGCCAGACTAATGCGAGTGGGGTTTGCCCTCGCTTCTAGCCTCGCTATGTCGACTTTTTGACGCCAGTGGGACATTGCACATTGTCGCTGGTCGCGGTCGGCAGGACGGGCTTGGGCACGCTATTCATTTTCAGAAGGGCGGACCGCCCGAAGCAAGAAGTGGCCAAAGAGCTGAAGATAGCCCGGCCAGAGAAAAGGCCACATCATGTGGGCTACCAAGAATGGCCCTGCATCCTCGGGTGCAGGGTCATTCTTATGTATTATATTGCCATTATGCTCGCCAGTAGTTGTAGTAGTAGTAGTAGTTTGGTTGGCCATAGGCTGACCCATCGAGATAAGGGTGGAACGAAATATAAGGGTAACATATTTTTTTCATTATTCATGACTTCTAATAGTGGGCAAAAGTTCCCTTTTATAATGGAATTTAAGCTGCCAAAGTTTGAACGTGATCATCAAATTTTTTCAGGTGTCGCAAGCCCTTCAAATATTAATTTTTACTGAAATATTAATTTTTGAAAGGCTTGCGGCACTTGAAAAAATTTGTCGATCACGTTCAAAGTTTGGTAGCTTAAATACCATTATAAAAGGCAACTTTTGCCCTCTATTAGAAGTCATGAATAATAAAAAAATATTTTGCCCCTATATTTCGATCCACCCTAATCGATACTCCCTCCCCTGAAATTGAGCCCACCGCGTTTTCAATTAGAGTTGCGAAGAAGATTACGGGGCCAGTTAGTGTTGCGACTAAATGTTGATCACGGTTTGAATTAGCGTTGCGAATCAAGCATTCCCCGCGTCTGGTTCTAGCATAGCGTTGCGAATAAATATCGATCGTGGTTACTTGTAGTGTTTCGAAAAAAAAATCGCGATTGTTTTTCAGATTATTCTTGTATTTTTAATTGGACTTACTAGAGTTTGATTCATTGTATTCTTTTTATTAGAGTTGCGATGCGACTGATCGCGTTTTTTTAATAACTCGTCCTAGTTTGATTTTAATATTTTTTTGAGTTAGTGTTGCGATGATGACTGATCGCGTTTGTAATTAGAGTTGCGACCCCCACCCCCCAATGCCCCAAAACTATCCTGGGACATGTCCAGAGACATGCTCCTGGGAAAAAAGAGTCCCGAGCAGCTGGATCTGCTGCACATGGGACTCTACACAGCCTTCAAGAAGGCTGCAACGAATTAAAGTTAGAGTTGCGTATTACGAGACACAGGTGCACTGAATTTTTATTAGTGTTGCGAAAAATGAAACCACCCACGCGGTGGTTCTCGGTAGCTTTTTCGTTTGCTATTCGGGATTTGTATTGAGTATAGTAGAATTTTCAGTAATGAAGCACCATCCGGGAATTTTGAATTTGTTTGAGAAATTAGTGCTGCGGGTAGTCCAAAGTCCTAGTGACTATGCTCGGGAGTTGATTTTAGTCTGTAGTGAGTTAGCGTTGCGAAACAAAGAAACGGTCCACTCACGGTTTTTTTGCATTAATGAGTGGACAATGATCAGCTGCCCTTCTGGCTACTGATCATTTTTTCTAGCAGCCCTAAGTGGCTGCACCATCCTCCTTCTCCTACCACCACCTCCCCACCCTTGAATCGAGTGTTTGTCACTGGAAATATTGTTTTAAAAGTATATTCATATCTTGCAGATAAATGTTTTCTATTTTTTTAGAATATTTTTAAATTTGAAGTTCCAATTTTTATGGAATAGCATTTGGAAAATTTTATTCTGTGACTGAAAGAATGGCGATGAAAGGTGTGATTCATTATTTGTAATAGAAATTGCAGATTTCTGACACACCTCCATTCAATTGAAGTTCTAATTAGAGTCTTTGAAAAGTAGTAGTAGCTATTCCTCATTAACGTTGCTGATTTTTGCATAGTAACTTCGTCAATCGTTGTATTTCCTATCAGATTGATAAGAAATGTAGTTTTTTATTTTTATAAATTTTCAACATTCCTTTGCATTAATCAAAATTCACCCGCGATTGTTGCTTCATTTGATGATATTAAAAGGAAATTTGCACTGAAAAAGTAGGTAAATGCAATTCATCACTTTATATTGATAGTAAATTTTTAAATATTAACGCGTGCTCGTTGTTGCTACTTTCTGTATGAAAGTAATTTCGATTACTGTGCAGTAAAGTGCAATTATTCCAATTTTCAACATTTGCATAAATGTTTTTGATTACCCATTGTATATTATGATTGATTGTCGAGTCATTGATACATAAACTTTGAAGATGCCAATTAATGAGAAACTACAAGGAAATTATTAAGTTGATGTAACAGAGCACCCAATGTGCTTAATATTATGAATATCAATTGCTTCGGAATGAAATGTAATATGATTAGTAGCTTCTTTTTCATGAATTGCTAAAGTATTGCTAAAGGTTAATTGCCTACTTTGTCTGCTGATAATGAAGCAGCATTTTTTAATCTTTTCCTTCTCTTTCATTTTATTACCGAATCGATATTCCATATTGAGTTTTAAACTGTAGCTTCAAATGTGATATTTCAATATTTGGGCAATAGCGATTCAATGAAAAGACTATATCTGTTGAAATTACATTACTTAATCGAGATAGATTGTAAGTACTAATTCATTGAGAAAGTTTCTGTTGCAGAGTATTATGTGTGAAGAATATTGCAAAAATAGGATTTCAGGCTCATCATCCTTGAGAAACGAAACCTCAAGGAATTTTTATTAATACTTTTAAAAATGTTTCAGGTAACATCGTGGGTCCATCGAGGAAAGAAAGAAACACATGACAATTTCAGATTTTTATTAGGCAGGTCATTATTTAAATTTAAGTAGATATGTGTATGGTTAGGTAAGGTGTTTAGTGGCCACATAGAATTAAGTAGTTTTTAAGAAATAAAATAAACACTGCAGTGTTTAACTAAATATAAGTAGCAATTATTAAATACGAGCGCTCGTATCCGTAGGAATTATTAGTATTTAAGTAGCCATAGGAAATATGCACTGGCATATTTCCTATTAATGAGTAGAAAATTTGAATTATTCACTAATTGGGAAATATTCCCCCTTTTTTCTTTGTTTCATTCCCAATTAATGAATAATTATCATGGTACAAATATACCAGAAAATTCTTCCAATTTTAAATGAAAGAAACAAAGAAATGTTTTAAATTCTGCTTTAGTTTCATCGCGGTAGGTTTTTACAGAAGGACTCCTTCTGTTGCCCGGTTGTGGAGCGATCGAGGATCGTTTTGCAACCGTGCATCAGGGGGATCTATGGAAATGAAAATAAAATTTTGCATAAAAGGAGGGTGGATGGGCCGCGGTTAGGGCGGGTCTCCACTCGCAGCGCCTCCACGTGGTGAGACCTGGGCAATCTGTATTATTTGAAGTATAATTACTAATCGTATCGCAAGTAACATTGTAATACAATTATTAATTACGTGACAAGTAATACGAGCCGATTGGCTGCGATCATCTATCTTCGTCAATCTCTGTTCCATCCTCAAACACATGTTAAGTTGCCGAAATTTGAATTGCGACATGTTTAAATATCATCAAACTGTTTTTTATTTGTAACTAAAAACTGAAATTTCTCAGGGCTAGACTAAATCTTATTTCGCAACGCGGGTTTCGAACGTAACGCGATTTGCAGATGCATCCATGCACCCCACGCTACTCATGCATCATGCAACGTTCTGCGAGGCTTTTATGAATTAGGTTTTACTGTAAATATCAATGTCGGCGGTAAACTAATACTCGGAGCAAGTAGAATCAAATTATCATTACTTCACTGGAATGATTAAACAGTGCATTAGAAACTTGCGGGAATGTCAGTAACGGGGTGAATTTTTAATACTTTTCGGCGTACGATACGCGAAAGAGTTCTACCACACGCAAAGTACTAAGGTAAAAGTACCAATAACTGGACACGTCCCAATACCTGGACACCAATGACATTTATATTTTTACTAAGCTTCATAGAAACTTTAGAACAATATTGTTGGGAACATATATTATTTTGTAACTTGATCTCTTATATAAAAAATTAAGAAAGCCCTAGATGTAAAGTTTAATATATAAAACAGTCTTTAAATATCGGAGGTGCATGCACTCGAATTCTGCGTAGATTTCTTAAGTAATTCTTAAGAAAAATACAGTTAGTTGTTAAGGTGATAATAATCGTTATGTAACGTTTTTCTGAGAAAAAAACGTATGTACAGAATCTTAAGAAGTTTCTTGTTACATACAAAACAAAACATTGATCAGTTAATGTTGATTTTAATTAAACATATACGTGTTCATGTACCGGTACATAATAATCTTGTCCTCTGCACGCTGTCCCAATAACTGACCAGCCGTCCAGTTGGTCGGCTTGTCAGCATTTTGAACGCTTAGGTGAAGTCTCAATACCTGACCGCATTGTCGAACCGGTAAAGTGTCTGTGTTGTCTCAAATTTTTGTATATCAAAAGTGTAAGTACAAGTATAGTGTACATAAATTAACAGTTTTTTATTTTCAATTCATATTTTTAGTCAATTGCATGCTACATTTTCAACATAACCAAAATTGAAAAATGAAAAATTCGCGCGCAAACCATTCACACAAACACTAGTGGCGCCCTCTGCGCCAAGCATTGCGTTATCTTCCCCATTGGCCAGGTATTGGGACATCAAAAGTGGGACGCTGGGACAAATCAGAATTCTATTGTCCATGTACTGGTACACATAACTATTTGCGTTTTTACTCAATTTAATTAAAATAACGCACTGAAAACAAGTTTTTAGTAGCTCATTTGATAGAAAGAAGTAACATTTATCTGAATATTGACACTTTTGTTAAAAAGGACATTTATTTCTAGTCCATTTTTAAGATATACAACTTTGATATCCTTAAGTGTCCAGTTATTGGTACTTTTACCTTACTTAATAACCAATGTCGTCTTGCAATTTATAGCTTACACGGGCTTTGAAGAAATGCCATTCTTGAGCGCCATAGTCTCTTGATCCCCGAAATGGATTTTCGGAAAGAAATCCGCGTGAGTCGTAGACAAGCTGTGCCAAAGCATAGCGTAGCAAAAGCCCTGCCTTCTATGTCAAACTCTCGCACTGAACAAATCACACGTATACAAGCACGCACACACCTTTCAGCATCTCAACACATTTCAGTATAGTTGCTGAGCTGGACGCTGTTCATAAGCATATGCCACTACATTCAGTTCTGAAATTCTGGGTCGGTAAGACAGTTTGGGTGGCGACACGAACTTCCATAAGGTGATAGGTCTATCCTATACCTCGTCTGTGGTGGCATCTCTGACATTCCCGCAAGTTTCTAATGCACTGTTTAATCATTCTAGTGAAGTAATAATAATTGGATTCTATTTGCTCCGAGTATTAGTTTACCATCGACATTGATATTTACAGTAAAACCTAATTCATAAAATCCTCGCAGAACGTTGCATGATGCATGAGTGGCGTGGGGTGCATGGATGCAACTGCAAATCGCGTGACGTTCGAAACCCGCGTTCCGAAATAAGATTTAGTCCAGCCCTGAGAAATTCATCGGTTCAGTGTGTTCAGTCAAGTGTGTGCATATTATTTCGTGATTTCTCAATTCGTGCATCAATTTCATCGATTACTGGACCATGTGGGGGGTCGCTTAAGAAGATTCAACTACAATTCACCCAATACCTAGAAGACTTCTCGCGCAATACATTTCTCGAAGAGCTGGGAGTCGTTGGAGCGTGACAGAACGTCAACAACCTCTTCCAAATTCGTGATCTGCCAGTTGAACTTTACCTGCGACAGTGTTTGGGTCTCAGTGAACGCGAGAGCCTATTATTTTGTGAAATCTCAATTCCTGGATTAATTTCATCGATTACTGGACCATGTGGGGGGTCGCTTAACAAGATTCTACTACAATTCGGTACTGACCCTGCAGCTGCGGGACATTGGCCTGCAGATCGAATAGCTACAGCTGAAGGGTGATGCTTGTCTGCATGGGTAGCACAATGAGACAGTTTGCAACGAACGGTGAGTGATACTTTTTCATTCTTTCAACATTTCTGCATGCCATCGAACAAAATGATTGCTGTAGCGAGCGCAGACACCACGAACACATACTTAGTACTCGCGAATAGTAACATTAATGGGCCTGTGCTTCCAGATGTTTAATACGCGTAGAAACATACAATAAATAAATTTTAGATTCGCAATTGAAGTTTTACTATCGCGTTTCAAACATTCTAAACTACTTTTCTTTAATTTCACCCTGCGCGCACGTCCCCCCGGCGCCGCTCGTGCGCATGCGCGAGTTTTTTTCGACTTTTCGGAAAATTTTTTTTTTTTCGAAACTTTTCCATCTTCCGCGGTTTGGGCCCTGCGCGCACGTCCCCCCGACGCCGCTCGTGCGCATGTGCGAGTTTTTTTAGACTTGTCGGAAAAAAAATTTTTTTCGAAACTTTTTCATCTTCCGCGGTCTGGACCCTGCGCGCACGCCCCCCGGCGCCGCTCGTGCGCATGCGCGAGTATTTTTCGACTTTTCGGAAAAAAAATTTTTTTCGAAACTTTTCCATCTTCCGCGGTCTGGGCCCTGCGCGCACGTCCCCCCGGCGCCGCTCGTGCGCATGCGCGAGTATATTTCGACTTTGCGGAAAAAAAAAATTTTTTCGAAATTTTTTCATCTTCCGCGGTCTGGGCCCTGCGCGCACGTCCCCCCGACGCCGCTCGTGCGCACACGCGAGTTTTTTTCGACTTTTCGGAAAAAAAAATTTTTTCGAAACTTTTCCATCTTCCGCGGTCTGGGCCCTGCGCGCACGTCCCCCCGGCGCCGCTCGTGCGCATGCGCGAGTTTTTTTCGACTTTTCGGAAAAAAAAAATTTTTCGAAACTTTTTCCATCTTCCGCGGTCTGGACCCTGCGCGCACGTCCCCCCGGCGCCGCTCGTGCGCATGCGCGATTTTTTTTCGACTTTTCAGAAAAAAAAAATTTTTCGAAACTTTTCCATCTTCCGCGGTCTGGACCCTGCGCGCACGTCCCCCCGGCGCCGCTCGTGCGCATGCGCGAGTTTTTTCGACTTTTCGGAAAATTTTTTTTTTTTCGAAACTTTTCCATCTTCCGCGGTCTGGGCCCTGCGCGCACGTCCCCCGGCGCCGCTCGTGCGCACGCACGAGTTTTTTTCGACTTTTCGGAAAAAAAAATTTTTTCGAAACTTTTCCATCTTCCGCGGTCTGGGCCCTGCGCGCACGTCCCCCCGGCGCCGCTCGTGCGCATGCGCGAGTATATTTCGACTTTTCGGAAAAAAAAAATTTTTTCGAAATTTTTTCATCTTCCGCGGTCTGGGCCCTGCGCGCACGTCCCCCCGACGCCGCTCGTGCGCACACGCGAGTTTTTTTCGACTTTTCGGAAAAAAAAATTTTTTCGAAACTTTTCCATCTTCCGCGGTCTGGGCCCTGCGCGCACGTCCCCCCGGCGCCGCTCGTGCGCATGCGCGAGTTTTTTTCGACTTTTCGGAAAAAAAAAAATTTTTCGAAACTTTTCCATCTTCCGCGGTCTGGACCCTGCGCGCACGCCCCCCCGGCGCCGCTCGTGCGCATGCGCGAGTTTTTTCGACTTTTCGGAAAAAATTTTTTTTTTCGAAACTTTTCCATCTTCCGCGGTCTGGGCCCTGCGCGCACGTCCCCCGGCGCCGCTCGTGCGCACGCACGAGTTTTTTTCGACTTTTCGGAAAAAAAAATTTTTTCGAAACTTTTCCATCTTCCGCGGTCTGGACCCTGCGTGCACGTCACCCCGGCGCCGCTCGTGCGCATGCGCGAGTTTTTTTCTACTTTTCGGAAAATTTTTTTTTTTTCGAAACTTTTCCATCTTCCGCGGTCTGGGCCCTGCGCGCACGTCCCCCCGGCGCCGCTCGTGCGCATGCGCGAGTATTTTTCGACTTTTCGGAAAAAAAAAATTTTCGAAACTTTTCCATCTTCCGCGGTCTGGACCCTGCGCGCACGTCACCACGGCGCCGCTCGTGCGCATGCGCGAGTATTTTTCGACTGTTCGGAAAAAAAAAAATTTTCGAAACTTTTCCATCTTCCGCGGTCTGGACCCTGCGCGCACGTCCCCCGGGCGCCGCCCAGGCGCATGCGCGAGTATTTTTCGACTTTTAAGGGTAGAGGTACGCCTGCTTGTCGAGAGTGACACCTTTTGCTTTTGCTTTCTCTTACAATTAACTTCATCGTGCACCGTGTCGTTTCTCATTTAGCATACTTTTAAACACTTGTGACCTTTCTATTCCCTACTTTCAATTCTCTTTTCTTTCTTTTCGGAAATATAATTCGCTCTCTGGAGAGATCTTGAATTAGCACAAGATGCTCGGGCACGATACACTCGCCTGTGCAAATTGTCGGCTTTGTGGTGGGAGCGCGTATTGCAGCTGCATGTGATTTAATTGTGAGGCGGGCTGCTGTGAGTCTGACCCTCTCTGGCGCGGCCCCGAGCGGGAACTCCCGTTAATGGGGGGGGGGGGGCTGGGTGAACGGTGGTCGCGTAGTAGCATTTTGTCTCTGCAACTGCAATGCGTGAGTGTATCGAGCAGCTCGAGATCTCTCGCGATGGTGAATCCGTGTCCGTTTGTCAATTCTTTTTCATCTCGGCAATGAGATACTGAAATTGGTACGAGTGGATCAGTTTCATCCCCTGGTGTTCTAGTCGAAAGGGAAAAGTTTCGGGCGTAGGGGGTGTACCTTTTGGTACACTGCCCGCGTAAGTCACCCGGTTGGACTTCCCAGTGTCTGTGTTAGACGGCTTGAGTCAGGTCACACCTAATGTTGCTCCTGACGAGTCGCATCGGTGCAAGAGGAATCGTCTGAGAGATGCCGAGCGCTTTTCCCTTTCGACTCGGACATTAGGGTGGTAGGAACTGCGCCATCCAATACTCGTTTCATGCTCACCCGTAGTCTTTCCTTCCTTGCTGAATTTATTTCAATCGAGTGATTGCTTGGCAGTTCCCTAGATTCGATATCTAAACCGAAGGGATCGATGGAACTTTGTTTCGAACCATCTCTTTGGTTTAGTAGGCTAAGAGTTTCATGTATCATCTATCTCTCTACGGGTCTCGAAACGCAGCAACCTCCTCGTGGTGAGACCTGGTAATCGGTGAGAACCGAGCCGATAGCTGCGATTGTCAAATATTCTAATTAGATATAAGAATTTCTCTAACCTAAAAGAATAAAATATGTAACTTGAAATGTTGTTTGATTGGTTCCTACCGGGCCTCAGAACACGAGTATAGTGTTACGTTAGACGGATAAGTGCAAGTTGGAATATTTCAGCGAGATACTGGAACTGATGGGTTTTTGACAATTTTTAAAGTCCTCTTGGCTTCAGCACCTTATTGAAATATATTCCTTGGCGAGGTATTCCACGTTACATCATGAAAGCATGTCTTCCACAAATAATGCTGTTGTTTATATAAATTTTTATGTTCAATAAATTTGTTTTGCGTTAAATAAACTGGAATAGAACAGCAAGGTTATAAGGCGTATGTATTCTTGTTTAGTTGTGATCCTTCTTTCTCTGTCGTTGCACGGAATACGTTTATAAAACGATCTTTACATTGTTACTCTAACAGAATCATTTGTAAATCGCGGGTTTCAAACGATCTAAGTTTTACCCGTGTTGAATTCTAATTCCACGCGTAGCGTTACAATCTTATTTTAGACTGAATCGATAACGTTGGGTGTGACATGAAAATGGTAAAGGGGCTCGCGAGCCCCCCGAGCGTGCGACACAAAATTACATTGCGTGATGGGTCTATCCTATACCTGGTCTGTGGTACCTGGTCTGTGATTCTTTCACAGGTGAGGTAACGAGTGTGTCCTTTATGACTGATCGTGGTAATTAGTTTCACTTTTTACCGCTGATAGCGTTGCAATCTCATTCCATTCTTAATAGATAACGTTAGTGAGGTCATTGCAATTATCCAAAATTTACATGACATTCAGTTTAATACATTTACCCGTAATAATACCAGTTTTGATACGGATGTAATTAGATATGACTACAATCAGGAGATGAATTATGAAATTTTTCAAAATTGCCTGTACTCATTTATTTCACTGTTATACTTACAATTAGAACCTACTATTTATTTGCAATAAAGTAGAACAGACGTGTTACAGAAGAAAATAGGTTGGGCTAGTCCGTCTAATAACTTCTCCTATAGTTGCATTGATTAACTCTACTGTGCCAATATGAACAGGACATTTGTCCATGAGAAATGATTACGTATAATTACATAATAGCAAAGTAACAAGTGTTTGACGTACCATAGTAAAACGCAACTGTATGATTATTCTCGTTTTCTAACGGAAAGAATCGTGTTACGCTTTGTCACGTCGATAAGATTTTAAGGACGGCTCTACGTAATATTTTTCCACGAAACGAAATATATACGATACTGTAAAGAAGTATACCATATTATATCTTAATAGAACTGGGTACTTACACCGACAAGGAATGTGAAAGCACATATCTCCGGTTTATCGTAATATTATTGCCTTATCTGACAGAAGGAAGTATTAAAAGAGGAAATTGTTGTTTGTGAACTACTACTTGAAGTAATACAGTTACACCAGTTACGCCAGTTACGCATGGACCATAATATTTACACATCCAGAAAAAATTATTTCTTACACTACTAAATATGTATGTATAAACGAATTTCCGGTACTATCACAACAGTAATCACAACGCGCAATCGTCCACCGAAATTTTCTGGACATTGAAAAGAGTGTAAAGAAAATTCCCGAATCGATCGTGTCGGATTCCAGCACAGACTGAGAACGCGACGAAGCTCATCCCTTAACATTACACAGAATTCATAAAAGTGCTGGACATGTTTCAAGAGTACCGGGAGGAAAGAGTGCACATTACAGGTAATACAAGGTAACTGCTTCATTTACTGAGAAATATTATTTTTACAATCAGGCGAGTGTCTAAAGTAGCCTTAAAGAATATACCGATAACATTCCATGCAGATGCAGTCATGTGTTTATCTGGGATCAAATCTAATTTTATATAAAAAAATATTGGACACGGATGTTTATTGAAACGTTTAAAGAGAAATGTAGTATTATATATATATATATATATAAAGATTTATTTTCAGCCTCAACGGCCTTGAAAAGGAATTTGGTTTTACAATTTACCATTCATTCATCCACTCTGACATTCCTTTTATCTTACGAACTACAATCTAACTCATCTTTCCTTTCTTTTAAACTTCTTTTCTATTTAAGAGAAATGTAGTATAAAGTTCAATGTATAAAGTACAGTATTAGATGCAGTATAATGATTTCCTATATATATAAGGAAAATAACGAGGTTTATTATAAAGATATCTCAACGAATGTGTCATTATTTTATCGTTATCTGCATCAGATATTTCAGAGATTCCGCTCCGTATCGGGTGTATAAAAAGTAGTGGCCACTGCATTCAAGGGTGAATCCAAGCTTTTGTTACGAATGTCTGCTGATTCAGATGCGTGGATACGCCCGTGAAAGCAGTGACCATTATTTTTTATATACCCTGTACATTGTGTTTAACACAGTGAACAACATTCCGTGTGGCGCATCGCGCACGCGCCGATCGTGTTGAAGCAACTGTGTTCTCTTACATTCAACCCACTTCATATCAGTTACTCGCACGAGATTTCAGTCGAAGGTTGATAAGTGGGGATCGTGACATCCTTGCGTTGTGCAGTGTTACGAAAGGGACGTACTTACGGAACTATTGCATTTGCGAGCGTAAACGACGTTAGTCCAAACTCGGCCGGCCGATTACCATTTCTTAAGCAGCCTCCATCCGTGTATCGCCGTTTAAGGATCTTAAACAGCACTCCGAAATAGGTAAATAGATCTACCTTGTAACTCGGCGCACGAATGTGGTTATCAACAGGGGCGGATGTGCAGACCTGGCGCCCCGTCAAATATTTTAATTTAAAAGCGTTGGGACAATTCTACAATTAATTCGATATGACAACTCACGCACGAGTTATTGCTACTTTACTACGTGAAAAAGGAAGTGAATTATTTTGCAAATTTGCCTCAAGCCTCTATGGTTAAAGATCGCCTGGTCAAAACAGCGAAAATAAAAAATTGGTCCTTTTATCCACATATTAAGCGAGTAAGCATATGTCCCCCAAAATTTGCAGGCTGCTTAGCCTATATACAAACCGCCCCTGGTTATCGATTGTAACCATTTCCAGAAAGTGCGCATGACGCATCCAATTGACGCGTAAAAACGGTAACGTGTTTTTTTCGGTCTACCGCTTTAGGATAGTGGCGAAATTTCCTGACACCAATGCAAACAATATGTTCTAAAACTTACACAAGCTAACGAAAAATGTCCTACCAGATTCCAATGCGGGAAAACGGTTGTCGCGTTGTCTCGCCACCGTTTCGCAACGTTGCGACTTTGCTTGCCGTACTAACTGGAACCATGTCACACGTTACATATGTACCTCTCAATTTCTGTTACTCCAAAGTTCTAGCGATACTGCTTAATTTAACGTCGTCCTTCATATTGTCCTCTCTTTTCCTCCGCTTGTAACGCGGGTCGCCAAAAACGGTTCATATTGCCTTTGACGAGACATCTTTTTTCTCTTTAAACCGCAACGGCGAATTAGAAGTGACACCGGTACGAAATTCGGATTGTAGATAGACTATAGATTTTGTGGTATAATTATTAACTGGTGTTTCTAGTACCTTTTTCAGCTGAAGTTAACGTCAGTAATAAATGAACGCTGAATGTGCTCATATTTATAAGACTCCAATGTATTATTTGTTGTTCAATCTATATTATGATTGTTATGTATTCTGTTGCTTATGAAATGGCATATAAGTATGAGCACTTTACACAGTCTAATGGTTCAAACTAATAATTTCAGGTACACTCCATAATATCTTATGTAGCACGTGATGATTCATTCATTTCGAGATAAGATAATATCGCCTTACATATCCCTCAACACTTTTATTTAAGTATTTGTCGCATAGGATCAAATATATAACAGCACAACTTTTGTTGCTGTTGCATTAACAACTTGTCAGGTCTTTTATTAGGAATAAACATGTTTTGGTTTTTTTTTCAGAAGTTACATGAAATTAGTTAATATAATTCGTGACACTTCTTTTTATTATTAATGTTTTCGTTTCTGTTGTAGCGTCAGATATACTGTATATTTTTTACCTAGGATGAAATAGTGATACCTACTTTGAAAGTAAACTATTCTAAGCTTAAGAAAATAATTTTTAATACATCAGAAAGTAATTGTTTTCAGTAATTTCATGTATCATCAGAATTTCGTGCGCTAATGTTCCATCAATGTTGTTTTCGCAACAGTGGTAATAATAGGTTCTTTTTCAGTTTAAACAAAAACCAAAAGATGGCAACTGGGCACGGTGCACCTGGTGCAGGATTTTATCCAGGACAACAAGGTTTAGATCTTTATTCTATGTTTTACGTATTGTCCATCAATTACATTATTTATAATCTTCGATGCGAGCAGTGGAATATTTAGCAAGCTGCAAGTACCCACGATGCTCGATTCAACTGGCAATCATCGCTCTATGTCATCAACGAGCGTATCCACGCTTCACTCATTATTTATGATCGTTAAGAATTCACAGAGAAGCGATAGTATTTGCACAGATTTTTGTGGGAGGAAGTCGAATGTAACATCAGTGTATTGTCAGTACAATTTATGTCACTATCGAGTGATATTCGCCTGTAAATAAGATTAGAAACTAAAGAAAAGAATGTTACCAACGTTTAAAAAGGCTCTGCACTGATACTTAGTGGCTGTTTTTTAGAGCACAAAATTTCATGAGCATCGATGCTGAATTTAGAGCGCAAATTTTATCCCAGCGTGATGTTTTATGTGTTGAAAATTCGATTGTGCAGGTTATCCTCAACAGAATCCTGGGTATCCACCTCAAGAAGGGTATAATCCAGGATATCCACCTCCTTACGGAGTAAATCCACCAGGTTCGTGTAACATTATCCTATCCCTTTCATTCGTATAACAATTCCCATGTAAGGCGTACATCCATCTAGGCGTTTTTATAGGGCCTGGTTTTGTTCCTCCTCCGGGTCCACCGCCTTACGGGCAAGCACCGCCGCCACCACCTGGTCCAATATTTGGTGCAGGGCCACAACCAGGCATGTACGGGTCAAATTATGCAGAAGATTCCATGCACGATGAGGTGAAAGGATTCGACTTCAATCAGAAGTCTATCAGAAATGGATTCATCAGGTTAGTATTATCACTAACAGTATTCTGCTAGATTTGTCCAACCGTAACTTTGAATCCCTCTTTCAGGAAAGTTTACAGCATACTGATGTGCCAGCTTCTGATCACTGTATCAATGATAGCGCTATTCCTTTACCATCGTCCTACTAAATTATGGGTGATGAGACACCCAGAGATGTTTTGGATTTGTTTTGCTGCTGTTATAGTTCTGATTATCGCCATGGCTTGCTGCACTAGCGTGAGACGAAAAGCTCCCATGAATTTTATATTCCTGTTCTTGTTTACATTGGCTGAAGGTTTTCTCTTAGCCACTGCTGCTTCTACATACGATGCAGATGCGGTAAGGATTAATAAACATGCGATTGCGCGTTCTGTCGTAAATTTATTAAGAGGCAAGACATATTTCTATTAAATATTTTCAGGTACTGTTGGCCGCTGGGATTACCGCAGCCCTTTGCCTTGCACTGACGTTGTTCGCATTTCAAACGAAATTCGATTTTACTGGAATGCACAGTTTTCTATTTGTCGCATTGGTTGTTCTTATGATTTTCGGAATAATTGCGATGATCTGGCACGGCAAAATCATGACCTTAGTGTACGCATCACTCGGGGCCCTGCTTTTCTCGTTTTACTTGATCTATGATACACAAATGATGATTGGCGGCTCACACAAATATTCAATTTCCCCGGAAGAATATATTTTTGCGGCGTTAAATCTGTACCTAGATGTTGTCAACATCTTTTTGTACATTTTGACAATTATTGGTACCTCGCGAGATTAAGTATTCTAAAACTATTCTTTCCTTTTTTTTTTTTACCAATCGCTGGATTAATCGTAAACGCGAAATGCTTTGACTTCTGTTAGTATTCTGTTTCGACTCTGTTGACTTTGCGGGCAGAGAGTGTATTATAGATGAGTAATGAAACATACGAACGCGAAAAATATTGGCAGCGACTTGAGCATTAATTTCTATGAAATAATAGATTTTACACGTTTTTCAAAGTATATAGTCGACACAAGAAGTGCGGAGAAATTATTGTTTAAATGTTTGCCCTCTAGTAAGCGAAACAAAATAATTCCTATGCTTGCTGAGCAAAGTGAGCTTACCATTATTATAGTTAAGAATATAAATAGGATTACCATAGATATAAACGCATAATTCACGTGTCTATTTATCCTTCTTCATTTCATTCTTTCTGTCCCCCTTTACATCTATTTTCTTGTTTGAATAAAGTATTACTACTTTCATCGTTGAAAAGAAGTGCAACTTGTTTTGTAAAAAAAGAAAATAGGTTTCTTTTTTTCCCGTACTTCATCGTTATACAAAGAAGCTCTTTGCATCCAATAAATAATTGATCGATTTGTAAATTCAATATGCACCATCAAATAAGGCTTAATGCTATTAATGTCTGTATTAGACAATAGTCTTTTAATGTTTGAATGTTAAAACTCTGAATTATCCTAATATTCCGTACATATATTTATTCGTTATGTGTTTAGAAATAGGATTACTGATATTGTCTGATCAAGTTTGCATAATAAAATAAATATTTCGATGTATCGAGGAACATCTTTATTTATTATCGTAAAGATTCGAGGCTACTTTAATTTATCATCTATGATTTCATACAATATAGAATAATTTTATACACATTGTTGATACACTGTTAGATTAGAAGAAAGATAATCGATTATATATACATTATCGAAATATACAAATGCTAAGTCTACTGTCATAAATACAAATATATAAAGTTATACACGTTTTATTGGCGAAGTTCTCGTTATACTTTGTACTTGTTTCTTGGGGGTGAATAAAAGGCAGTGGTTTTCGAAATCGTGAATATTTGTATTTGTAGTAAATTAGTCTTACACAAATAGGATAAAAGCTCCTTGGTCTTAAGCTTCCAGATTTTAACTTAAGATGTAAATAAGCATATATAGTGCAATGTCCGTATGAAAAAGCATTCAATGTTCACATAGATTTTAAAAGCCCACATTCATTCTCACTCCTCTCATTTATGGTAACAAATTGCAGCCTCATAACAAATAAATTGTTCCTAGTTGACTTTGTTCGTGCAACGATGCATGGAGTTCCTTACGGAAAGCAAAGCTCCATCAGCAGCGCGGATTACTGATTTCTTATTTATAAAACCTGTGACAGAGCTTTAATGGTTGTATACATGCAATAGACACATTTATAAATACAATCATATATGTGACAAACAGCGCTTATAGCCCCACCCTTTAAACCCAGGTATAATTAAAAAACTTCACTCTTAAATCGGATATATAAATCTTTTTCGTATGTACTTTGAATTAAACGTAGGCACCTTCTTTCTAATCAGTACTGTCATCAAATATGCTGAATTGAATTTGATTAGGCAGTGTCGTGAAGAGTTTAATTATACTATTATGCTTTAAATTATGCTCTAAATCTATCCACAAATCTAGTTTGAGTGGCACGAGCTGATATATAGTTTATTATGCGCCAGTGAAATAAATAATAAAAATTAGCAGCACCGATTAGAACTTCTTTCCACCCTTCGATCGACTGTTACTCTATCAAGAGCATCTTGAGGTTCCTTCCCGTGCGTCTTTTCCAAGATCGCTTCGGCTAATTCACTAAATGCACGATCGATATTGATGTCAGCTTTCGCGGATGTCTCCATAAATCTGATTCCATGCTCTCTCGCTATCTGGAAGTAGCAGCGGCTCGTTAGTTTAAACATTCAAGGCGTGCTTGCAAAATTTTGGACCTTCGAGTGTCTTACCGCTTCTCCTCTTTCTGTGCTAACGACGCGCTTCTCTTCCATGTCGCTCTTATTTCCCAGTATCATTTTCTCCACGTCTTCGTTCGCGTGCTACAACAATGATTCATCCAAAGTGATGTAAACAACTGCTGGGCATTCCTATCTGTATTTGGTAAAGAGACTTGCGTGTACACTTACTTCGTCGATGTTTCTCAGCCATTTAACAATATTTTCGAATGTTTTCTCGTTAGTAATGTCGTAAACGAGCATGATACCCATAGCGCCTCTGTAGTACGACGTAGTGATGGTATGGAATCTCTCTTGTCCAGCTGTATCCCTGTAAATACATAGATTAAGGTTTGTTTAGAAAGATTTACTAATGCACAACTTACCATATCTGTAACTTGATTTTCTTTCCTCTTAATTCCACTGTCTTGATTTTAAAATCGATACCTAAGCGACAAAAAGCACAGTATTCGTGTGTGTAACAGACTTCACAATCTATTAACATCTATTTACACATAAAACATTCAACTTTGGCAACAAATGTTCGTCAAGCGCAATCTTTACGGAAAAACAATTTTGCACGATCGTGTATTCGACACCTGCTTGATACGTATAAAAAAAAATAAGAGAAACGGCACTCCAACACCGAACTATTCGTCGTTTTTTCAAATAGAATATCGCATATTTTCATCGCACGATACTACAATTTCATCTTGGCTGCATAACCTGCTGTGCCGAATGAAATTTGCAGTGTCGAACGCTCCGGTTCGCGAAAATGCGCCCGTCGTACGGGGAACAATTATCGTTCCGTAATGCTTCCCTTACCGATGGTGGAGATAAATGTCGTTGAGAAGGCATCGTCCGAAAATCTAAACAATATACAAGTTTTGCCGACCCCGGAATCGCCGATGAGCAGCAACTTGAACAATAGATCGTACGTCTTTTTCGCCATTTCACTGTTGCTTCGCGTTAACGAGGCGCCGAGAGGAGGAAAAAGAGTCGAACCTGTGGAGCACGATTAGCAGTTTTTCCAGACGACGTTTCGAACATCGAACGCTCTGAACGATTATAGGTTTCAAGGTCGGACGAGGGCGCGTCTCGTCGACGTACAACGGTGCCTCGTTAACGACGGGAAAACCGGTCACAGGGGCTGACTATTAAAAGACAATACGTCACACAACAGAGTAACACGCAGAAGCATCGGGGTAACTTTGCACTTTCGGCTCTCGCTGTGGTGAATGAGTGAATGAGGAGAATACAGATATCGGCTAAGCAACAGCGATTCCTGGCGCGGCTTCTTTCTCCACCGTAATTAGCGGCAATCGTAAAACTGTGCCGGGTTCAACCGCAAATATCCTATCTACCACGGGAGGTCACCACCACTGCAACATTAATTTAAAATTACTCGGACGCTATAGGGCACGTGCACGCAGGGCTGTGTATAAATTTATTGCTTATTTCATCGATTCTATGCTATTGATTTCTACGTAGAATTCCACTCTACTTCGTATTGATGTATGCTGAAACGATACATACGGGGACGCTCTACGGAGCAACATGTTTTCTTTGTATCCGAGATAATTGTTATGTCGATAGTAACCTGAGCTACTCGAAAGCAATTTCTCTTTTATAAATATTGTATGTTAGGACGCCTATCTTTAGTACACTTGTATGCGGCACAAAGATGCATCGAGTGATTGCATTCGGTCACTCGTAGATGCATCGAAGATACGCGACGCATCTACAAGTGAATAATGACCTCATGCCCTCGGGACATTATATCGGATGTCTGATAAAAAGTGGTGCAAGAAATTTCCTCTAACAGCAAGAAACTTCTGTTTATATTTTAGAGTTTATTGAAGCTCCTTAACGCGAAGGAGACGGTAACATATGTGATATTATAAAGAGTCTTGCTGAATCGAAAAATCCAAAAAGACGAAGATTTTTCTCGCTACCCTTAACAATTTTCAGGAAAACATTTGGTAATATTGTATGCAATATTCAAATTACATTATCTGTTATTTGAAAGTTCTCGTACGTTAGAAATATCGAGTAATTTAATTAATTCGACAGATTCAACGAATCTTGATAGAACTAACGTTAAAATCTTGCGAGTAGCGGTAAAAGTTGGGCGGAATTGAATTAAATCCGTGGAGAACGAAATTGAATCGTATCATTCGGGATAATTGCAGAAATATTCCACTGCGGATCGCGAACGATAGGTGGCGACATATTTCCGTGACAGTCGTGTCGTCACCTGTCTTCGCAGTCCGCAGTTTTTGTCGAGGCCGTGTCGAGCACACGAGGGTGAAAAGCACTCCAAACGGAGGAAACACACTAGGAAACGAGAGCTGTGCCCGCGTGGATTCTACATATGTTCTCCAGTCTTTCGCACGTGACCAGGACCATGGCTGCTAAGGTGCAACACTTCGATCCACCGAGCTCGGCGAGCTCTGAAAGGTAAGCGACACCACATCGCCGATCCCTTGTCCGCGAATAAGCTATTCATGAAATTCCTGCGATCCAGCGATGATGGGGAAGTCTGTTCGGACGAGCGTGAGATATTCATCGCCGACGAGATGTGCGACGATGCTGAACATTACAGACGGTCCGATATCGCGACACCTACGCCGCAATCCCCGCGACCACCTTCCACTGGTAAGGCAGTCATCCAATTTATTACTTCCACCGACCTTCGGATTAATTTCATAATCTTACTTTACAACGTTATGTTCTCGACTATTGATACGGCATCGTCCAGCAGCGAAGCTCGGTATTCCATCTGCATCTTGATAGTCACATAGATTGTATGCTAATTATTTACAGAGCCAGAGACTTGGAGTACTTGCATTTGGCAAAGAAGAAATACGTGGTACTCTGAAATAGAAACCTTGTTTAATTTAAAGAAGACTATCAAGACATCCAAAAGTACCCATTCCATATTGCCTCTGTCCTCTCTCACTGTTCCTTCAAAACAATATCACGTACAGAAACAATTGTATTCGTAGATTCGAGTAATCTTTCCGTCCTTATCTTCCTCTTGCTTGATGAGTTACGTAATGTAGTCTTTACGAGCGAGGCGATGCATAAAATAAAATAAAGCAGGAGATATTTAATCATGCAACAGGTTCTCAAAGATCACCAAAATCGAGGCGGCAGCGCACTACCAGTTTATCGCAATCTAGTAAAAAGACCTCCGCGGAGTCCATCCTTAGAAGTAAAACTAGAACGATATACACGGCTGGTAGACCACCATGGTACAATTCAGCGGGGCAGCAAGTCGAGCCTTTTGTAATAGGTTGGTAATGTGTGTATTACATCGTTTTAAGACGGCGAAAGGGTATTCGTTATTATTAATAGCTCTGTTTCAGGAATTTGTGGCGGCAGCGCATCAGGAAAGACTACAGTCGCGACAAAGATCATAGAATCCTTGGATGTACCATGGGTAACTCTTCTCAGCATGGACTCGTTTTACAAAGTATGGGGAACCGTTATTTCTAATTACATCGGTTGTATCCATTGATCATTAAAAACAGACCAATGGCAGTGCGAATACCTTCTGGCGCAGGTGTTGAACGAAAACCAGCACGAAATGGCAGCTAACAATGAATACAACTTTGATCACCCCGATGCTTTTGACTTTGAGCTACTGAAAACCACAGTGCAACGTTTAAAGGAAGGTAGAATGGTGGAAGTTCCTATTTATAATTTTGTAACCCATCGCAGGGAAAGTAGAACTGTAAGTCGACGTTAACGAACGTATTTGACAAGCGTTAAATGTATCTCGCATCTACTGTACTTCTACTTGTTCCACAGAAAACAATGTACGGCGCCAACGTCATTATATTCGAGGGAATATTCAGTTTCTACAACGTCGACGTTTTGAAGGTAAGCGGACGTACTGTCAGGAAAGCAGAATGAGTGGTGTGATCACAAACCCACTAAGGTACGAAAGCGAAATCACAAATTACCACTGATCTGCTTCCTTCGATTGGTCAAGATGTGCGACATGAAGGTGTTCGTTGATACCGACGCTGACGTGAGGCTCGCGCGACGATTACGTAGAGACATATCGCAAAGGGGAAGAGGCTTGGAAGGTGTTCTAAAGCAGTACAGTACAATGGTGCAACCCGCTTTTTACTATTATATAGCGCCGTTAATGGTTCACGCGGATATTATTGTGCCACGTGGCGGGGAGAACGAGGTGGCGATAGAACTTATAGTGCAGCATGTACATACGCAGCTTCAGCTGGTAAGATAAACTGTTCCCACAAATATTCATTGCACGCGTCGCGTTTACTTATTATCGATTCTTATTTTTAGAGGGGTTTCAAACTCAGGGAGAAATTAGCTCACTCGTATATTGGTCAGCCATTGCCATCTTCTCTCTACCTGCTCCCAGATACACCACAGATAAAAGGTCTACACACGTTTATAAGAAACAAGGAAACATGCAGGGACGAATTTATATTCTATTCCAAACGTTTGATACGTCTGGTTATCGAGTACGCGTTATCCCTTCTGCCTTTCGAGGTGAGCGCCAACGAATTTGTATCAAGTTCCAATTGGTAGGTAGTTTTTTATATTAATGTTCACATTCATTGCTATGTGCTCGCAGGATGTAATAGTAGAAACACCCCAAGGAGTATTGCACCAGGGAAAACGCGGTGCCACGGATAAGATATGCGGCGTTTCCATTTTGCGCGCTGGTGAGACCATGGAGCAAGCGGTTAGGGATGTATGTAAGGATATTAGAATAGGGAAGATACTTATCCAAACGAATCAACAAACTGGAGAGCCAGAGGTAACTATTGCTCCTGTAGCCTATTTCCTTCGTCGGAAGCATAATGTAAACGAGTGAAATATGTTGTAGCTTTACTACCTCCGATTGCCCAAGGATATCAAAGACTATAGGGTGATCCTGATGGACGCGACAGTGGCGACGGGTGCTGCTGCAATCATGGCTATTAGAGTGTTGTTGGATCACGACGTCGCCGAGGAGAACGTGTTACTCGTGTCTTTGCTGATGGCAGAGTCCGGCGTGCACTCGATCGCCTACGCATTTCCACGAGTTAAAATCGTCACGTCCGCCTTAGATCCTGTGATAAACGAGAAGTTCTACGTGTTACCCGGTATCGGTAACTTCGGCGACCGTTACTTCGGGACCGAGCCGTCTTCGATCGAGAATTAACGCAGCTTCGTAGCATCTCAGTTTCGAATTCACACGGTTATTTAATCTGTTGTTATAATTCAAATACAGTAATCTCATATACCTTTAATAAAATTTGCGCTACACTCGCGAGCGTGTGTAACACTCGTGTAGCTCGATTATCCACGTCCACAAATTCGATAATCGAGCTTACTTAATTATGCGTTAAAGCGGCGTTGTGTTGACGTTACCGCCAACCTCGCCCCTTTCGGCGGCAGCAGCAGCAGCGGCATTACTGCGTAATTGCCTGTAGCCTCGAGCACTCGCCCGCCGGGAACGACGCCAAGAATCCAAGTTTCCTGTACTTCCGCCGTTCGGTTGCCCTAGGAGATACGTGATCAGCTTGTCGAGAGCGGCCAAATCTTCGCTCGTGCTACCAGAGTTCCCTAAACCCTCCGGCGGGCGACTATCGGATACAGCCTCCCCCGTGTGCCCAGTATTCGTAACGTTGCTGGCTATGCCAGGCGTGTGGAGGCCCAGTTTTGGTGTGAACTGCATAACATGTATATGAAATACTTGTATCAGTTTAGGAACCTGAGCTATTGTAAAAATCATCACTGATTTCAGACATTGTGAAACGTTTTGTGTACCTCTTCTGGGCCATGCTGGCCGTAGCTCAATCTTTGCACCTTACGGAATGTTTCGTCGTTTATGGCCTCACGTACAGCTTCATTCAGCGTTTGCTCCAACGCCCTTTGCTTTGGTTTGCTCAGCCCGTCGTAATAACTTGGGATATGATTCTCGTTATTTATGTTATTTGTGAAAGTTTTATTATAACTACAGGGTATTCGCGGAATTTCGTCAGTGAAGTGGTACTTCTTGGACTTCTCTAGTAGCGTTAGAAGAACGTAGCTTACAAGGGAACACCTCGAACCCGGACTCACCGATTGGAACGCAACTTCGTGGGTTTTTAGAGTGACTCAAAACAAGAACAACGGTTTGTTTCATTTGGGCCCTATCGTCCTTTAAGGGGGTGAAAACTAACCTCAAAGTCAAATTGGCACTTCCACTTTTTCGCGTATAACTCTCAAAGTACAACAGCCAGAAAAAAATGTTTCAAACAAAAGTTTAATGGTGCACTAAGCGCTGCAAACTTGGGTTAACAAAATTTTGAAAAAAGTTTTTTTCATTCAGGTATTTTTTTTAAAACACTTCAAAATTTTGTTAACGCAAGTTTGTAGCGCTTATTGTACCATTAAACTTTTGTTTGAAACATTTTTTTCGGTCTCGTACTTACAGAGTTATACGCGAAAAAGTGGAAGTGCCAACTTTGGCTTTGAGGTTAGTTTTCACCCCCTTAAAGGGCGATAGGACCCAAATAAAAAACACAGTTGCTCTTGTTTTGAATCACTCTACAAACCCACAAAGTTGCGTTTCAATCGGTAAATCCGGGTTCGCGGTGTTCCCTTGTTACAGCCTTCGAATGTTATTTTTTTTAGAACAAAGTCGTCCCATACGAAATTTGTGTTCTAAAATCAATTCTTATTTCGTATTTTCTATTAGTCACGTTTCGACCGCTTAATTCCACGATACCCTGTACGATGATTACATAAACCGTTTCAGTCACCTCGAGTCTATAGAGCTGTTATCTCGTGAGATATTCTTATCACGAACCAGGCGAATATCGTGCTCCCAGAAACGACGCAATTCCGGCGTAGATGTGTACGGGGCGGCCACTTCCTTAATCTGAAAGGAAACTGTGCTTGGTAATTTCGCGGGAGACGTATTTTAATCGCCCCCAGGGGAGCATAGAAGCATTATAGAGACTGAACATATGTCAAGCTGGCATTAGAGGTATTATTATACAGTCGATTGTGAGCTGCAAGCCGGTAGCAGCACGGTCTCTGAAATTATCGTGAAAATTGCATAGCACGATTTCTGCAATCTCGCGAGGCCATCTCTCGAATTTGCCCGGGGATCAACTATTCCGACCTTTCTTACCTTTAAAACGATTATCGCCGTGATAAAGATACACATCACGTTGATGAAGGTCAAGCACGCGCTGATTATACCGTTACAGAAGAATTCGACCGGTAGGTAATCTGTGTAAATGTAGACGTACGAGGTGTTGTAGTCTGTGTACGATTCGCCTTTCATGTGAGGCATTTTGATCGGTCGATAGATCAGCCATATGCACCCGAGCGCCCAGAATAAACCCTGCAGAAATAAACAACGTTGATTATCGCAATTGAATTAACCGCTTTCTATTAATCAGTTTCAGAGGGAGAGAGGAACTGTCAAAACCAAACGCTCTTCCCATTTCCTGCCCGTAAACGATTTTACCAGGAGCATATTAATAGACCAGTAATTTCTCGACTGTCCCGGAGAGACACATTTCAATTTCCATTAGAACTGATCGATAAACAGAATTTATGGAAGCTCATAGAATTCACCTTTACCATTCAATTTCCTGTAATTAACTGGTTATTTCTTACTCACGCAATTTACCACTGGAGGTAGCAATGAAGCTGATATGGCGACTCCAATTAAGGGTCCGTTGCTTCCTTGTAGCAAAGCCACGGCTACTCCAGTGCCAGACGGAAGGGCCCATAACACCCCCATCCAAAGGGACCTATAATTGCCTCTAGGAGAAAAGAAGCTCTTGTTTTATCAAATCTTCGCTATCCAATTTTTCGTGGCGGTGGTTTTGCGTGGTGGAGCCGTACCTGCCTTTCATTTCATCGGTCGGCCAGTCGTTGTAACCCCAAGGCATCTCGGTTGTGCCCAAAATCAGGCCAAATATGAAACCGAAGAGGATGGAGAGGAATATGCCGAGCAGTAAGCTCTTCAAGCCAACGAATTGGAGCTTCCTGTCGGCTATGATAGTGCCGAAGGTCAACGACATTACGGGGCCCTTAAAAGTAATTAAAGAAATGAGTTACGGTGAACGGAACGTGGAATAATTAAATCATTTTGTGTCGAGTGTTACCATTAATGGAGACACCAGCATGGCTGCGACAACGTTGGTTGCACTGTTCTCAATGAGACCCAATGCTGCGAGGCAGCTACAGAAAATTGTATAGATAATTGTAGTAAATAAGGAAGAATGCAAATCAGAAATTGTAAGCAGTGGCGGATTTAGCAGGGCGGCTGATGAGCAGTTGCCGTCTAGGCCCCTGCACAGAAGGCCCCCGCAGGGCCCCATGACGAAAAAAAATTATGATTAGGTATATGTATCCAAACGCTACATTTTTTTCGTACTACTACACTTGGCCCGTTTTTAGTAAGGTATTTCTTCATTTTCCTGAAAAATGGGCCCCTGCTCAGAAGGCCCCCTAGGGGCCCTATCTTAAGAAAAAAGTATAATTTTAACCAAACACAGTTTTTTCTGTACCACTACACTTGGCCCGTTTTTAGTAAACTACCTCTTCATTTTTCCCCCAAAATGGGCGGCCCCTCAGAACGTTTGCCACCTGGGCCTTTTTTCTTAAATCCGCCACTGATTGTAAGTGTTCAGAACGGCAGTGATAATCAGGAAAATATTGGGAAACTCGTTTTTCTACTGGCAACTCCAACACCTAGCTTGCGTTCAAAAGAATAAACGTATACACTATACAGGGACCGATCTAGCTTTTCCGCCTCTCTGGGCAAAAATGTTTTTGCCGCCCTTTATATTCAATTATGTATAATTATTTTAAAATATCATTTCTGGCAGTGAGTGATTTTTTTTGTAGATATTCGTTAAATAATTAAAGCCTTTTGTTTTATAAAAAAACTAATATTCATAAAAAAAACAGTAAGAAAAAATAAAATATATAGGTAGGAGGTAGATATCTATTTTTCAAATCGCAAAAAAACACCACTCATAAAATATTTAAAAAAAAAATCAATAAAAAACCAACGAAAACAAAATCACAGAATATATTAAAAAAGTTTTAAAAAATTTTCAACTTTAAAAAATCTACCTCTCTAACTCTCATTGGTGATTTAAAAACAAATTATTAGTTCGATACTAAATTCAAACAGGTATTACCTACATTTTTATCGCTTCTTCAAAAAGTTTCACTTTTTATTGGTTTTTATTGATTTCAATTTTTTCTTTCTACCAATTTCGCTGCCCCCAAAATTCTCGCCGCGGGCAGTTGTTCTTTACGTGTCGGAAATTCAAAAAGTGTCATTACGACGATCACGTTTCAAGCAAGTGTAGTTTCTCTCGTGAGAAGAGAATGGAGTTTCCAATAGGGGCGAAGGGAGAAGTAGGAAAATAATTCTTACTCTGCTGTCAGCACCAGCAACACGTAATCGAACGTGAGATCGCCCCCGCTGCGAACCCCATCAACTACCTGTTTCACCGTCAATTTCGAGCGTATCGATTCTACGAACTCCTTCCAAGCATTCTTCCTCTCCTCCGATTCTTTTCGCCTGAAAGAAAATTGCAGTCTTACACGATTCTTCTGACGAGCGTTATCTTAAATAATTTTCTTCCTAATGGAAACCTTCGTGCTAAATCGTCCTTAATAGCCGCGGCTCCAAAACTCCCCAGGCCACTGTACGTGCACTGGGTCGGGATCACGCTGAAAATTATTTAACAGCAAATTAAGGGATCCTGAAAGTTACACCCGGTTCATCGAAAATTACACCGGGATGTATCACCTCACTATGGAGTTCATTTTCACACCGATTCCCATTTCCGTCAGACAGTGCAAGCAATTTTCGCATGGCTCCCCAGCGGGCACCGGAAATATCACCTGTCCATGGAACAGAAGAAAATAAAGCGTAACGAGGAACAGAAGCGGCGAGTTTAATCTCTTACCTCGTAGTACATGTTCTCCTTGTCTTTGCACCAAACCACGTGCTCCACCTTAAGCTTCTTCAGCAGCTCGTGCAAGACCTTTCCGCAATTGAGAAAAGGAAACATAAGATGTAGATTAGGGGGTTAGACCACCTTGGTCAGGTCAAGAAATACCGCATTGAAAAGAGGGTTTCTGTCACTTAGAAATAAATCCCCAAAGATGCGGCATTTCATGACCTGGCCAAGGTAGTCTATCCACAGTAACTCGCATAGCGACAGCTTTTTCTCTTCCCCTTTTCCCGTAATTTCTTCTATCGGAAGTACAAAGCCCGACAATACAAATACACATGTCCTATTGCACTAATTTTCAAAACTAAAGTGCCTTTTTATCTCTCAAATCATGATACCGTTTCCATGGACACGAAAACAGGGTTCCTGGTGCGCAGACCGGATGTCCGGCGTCCTCGAGGACGGGGATGCAGTCTCCCATCCAAGTCATCGCCAACATCGGCGTCCTCCAGTTCATTGTCGTCGTCCAAGGTCAAAAGTTGAGTCCTACTCCTAGTTTCTTTGAGACGCAGGTCCACCTTCGAAGCCGCCACCGATTTGCCAGGCTTCTCGCTCTTGGCCCGCTTCACGGGCACACCGAAGATCAGCTCGTGCTCGTAGCTCAGAGTAGGTATGCACACTAAGAACACGACCCCGCCTGGCATTGTTATTCATGTGATAAAAGATTGCTTGGTCCGCACTACTGTTATCTTGCCACGTTTTCGCGATCGTTTGCCTCTTCGTGATTTCACCCAGTCCGTACCGAACTAGACGGTCGAGGCATCAGTTCAATTAACGAATCGCTAATCACTTTATTGCTTCGCCTCTAATTAGCTGGACGTCCACATCGAGCCAGTCGAAGATTAAGTGTCTTGCGCGATGCTTCTGGAGATCTGAATTTTACTCCTTCTTTAAATTTGCATCGTCAAAGAGCTGCAGCAGCTTTTGTGTTAAGTATGAGGGACAGATGGGAGAAGGGATTTGATATAAATGTTGGTAATTAATTTATAGAGATCTGGTTGTGGCTGTTATCGAATCAGGAGTGGAGGAGGATAATCGTGCTGCCTCTGTGTTCATTAAGTGTGAACAGTGTTCCAGGGGAGGACACTTAGGGGAAGAGGACGTAATTGGGACTGAAGGTGATTAAAAGTCCTTTGCTTTACGAAATAAACATTTATTTTAACAAATCAACAGCGTAAAGACTAGCGTCTAGAGACTAGTCCGACGTCACGTCCGACCTAGGTAACTAGAGGCCACCAGGAATATTCCGCGCGAAGGGAAATTTTAAACTCACACGCGATTTTTACGAAAATTGAACCCGTCCGCCCGATTTAAAAGCATTCCTGTCTATTTCAAGCGAAGTGTGCGTGAAAAATATCCCTTAAACAACGAGCCTGAAGGAAATACTAACGAACGTACTCCTAATTGACAAGAACTAGCTCGCGTCGATCGAAACTAGGTCGAAAACACTTCTGCCGCCTCGAGTTTCAACAGGCTCAGAAATATTTGTCCCCTCGAACGTGCACGACGATTCTCTCGCGGTGTGAAATGCAAATCTGACGTACGCGAGGAAGCGTGTTGAAAGCTTAGAAATTAGAACAGCTTATTGTTTGAAAGAGAAAGAGTTGTGCCGTTAACAGCCGTCTCTGCTATTAATTCTACCTCTGCTGGGATTTTTAACGCGGCTCCGTGCAGACAATATTTCTAAACCTGCATCCCACCCCGCTGACACGTGTCGATAATTTATCCTAACCAATTAAACGAATAACGGATCGGCGTTTCGTTCAATTCCATAAGTACATAGTTGAGTGCCGTGCAGAATCGCCAGAAATCCCCCGAGCATCTCTTCAATTCTCATAAAAATCCGGAATTCTAGAGTTTCCCTTGGCACTTTCCCCCGCTAGCTGCACACTCCGACACGCCCGGCGTTCTCTATCCCCTGCCCGATAAATGGTGGTAATAATAGTCGTCGTATAATAACTCGCTACGTTTGTCCGCTAAGAAAAGAGTCCCTTTTTTATTTACATACGGTGTTATCTCTCGCGTTAGGTACTCACCTACCACCGATCTCCGCGGTTCTTCTACTTGAGACCGTTGCTCATTTATTTGCTTATCCATTATTAGTATTGTTATCTTCTTTTCTTTCTTTTTTAAGGCCATACTTAAGGAGAGGAGCGCTTCGGCAACTCCTGTATGTCCATCGCCGCGAAGGGCTTGGACGATCCTCGAGGGTAAGGATGTCGTTCCGTTATGTATACGGTGTTGTGGAGTGCTCGGTTTCGTTAATCTTCCAGCTCCTCGCAACTCTGAGCGAAGCACGTTGCTTTATTATTATTTAGATCCTCGTATTGGGTGGTCTAGGAAACGGTCACGCGAGGATCCTCGTCGAAAACGTGACCGTCCACGAGTGTCTGTTACACCGATGGCATCGGGTCTCTGCAAAGATTCTTGCAGATTTTCAAATAGATTTCAACGATTCGTCCAAAGACTCCTTTCTCCCGATTGGGGACCGAACGAGCAATTTTCGTTCCTTTGTATCACAACTCTAGAGGGTGCTGAAAAATCTCTGTGCAACGGTTTCTGCATACTAAACGAGGTAGTTTGATGATATTCCAGAGTACAAAATTCGCAAGAATCTCTGTAGGAACTCATTGTGAGAGAAATATTAGTCTCCGTTGCTGAGGACAGGGAGGTCTCTTGCGAAAATCACACTTTAAAGTCAAAGGTTTTCCAGAAACCTCAGAAATAATAATCAGCTTCCGATCAAACATGTTACGTATAGAAGAACATTGTTAGCCGGTTTTAATCAAGACCCAGCCATCTGTGTTTGTACAGAGAGAAGAAGCGGTCCAGTCTGTACAGTTTTGTCCCTGGCGGAGACGTCCCTGTCCTCGAAAGCAGCAGGAATATTTAGCCGGCCGCTTTTCACACGTGTACACACACGGAAGTGTGTCTAGTATCTAATTCTAGACACGCGTCTATAAACTGAGAAGTAAATCGCACGGTGATCTCAGTGTTTCCCAAGAAAGAAACTACACCAGCCTCTATGGGTCGCGAACGCAACAGAGATCATGCCCTTCGCCTTTGAAAAAGCCGCCCCTTCTTCTCCCTCCACTGACGCTAGGGTCCATCTAGGAATCTTAAGGCCACGATACCAAGACATGAGCGATCCTCCAACAATCGTCGCGCGGGAAATACGCGATGTAGCTGTTCGACGCTCGCCCCGTGAAAAATGCGGGGTCTTTAGGAAATGCTGCACGCGTTCCCTGTCGATCGATCTCTCGGCACGCAGAAAAGCAACAGCGACGAAGACCGACGTTGCTCGTCCGGGATAGGAAAGTCCCCAGGGACGATTCTCGTAAAGAGGAAGCCTCGAAATGGACTACGATCAACCACTGCCTCGTGGCTTGCAAATGGTATCGGTTAAAAAAATAGCTTTCTCTCTCTCTCTCGCTCTTTCTCTCTCTCTCTCTCTTTCGCGTACCACTCGTCGAGTATTCAAAAGGATTCGCGCACAGTAGACCGAGTATGAAAAGAACGCAGTCGCAGAGCGCCGAAAATCACGGCGGAATCATCTCGTAAACACACCTGTACTCGATCAGCAACGAGCCACTCCTCTACCTCTTGTCTATCTATCGAATTAATGGGAAAAAATATTCCTCTCGTCCCTTCCCCCCTGGATTAACTAACTCTACCCTAAGCAGACTCACGTACACACACCGAACGACTGTGTTTCTGCGTGCGAATGAAAGCCTCGGTAGTCAACGAGGATACTTTCCGTCATCGTGGTCCTGCAATCGAAATTATCGCGCGTTTGGGCGCGACTCTTGAGGGCGAAAGTGGTCAGAGTCGCGATGGAAAACCGATAGGGTTTCCCTTTCAAACCGGGGCGCTGGGTCGTCGTAGGAGCGACGATAGTAACGAGCGTCGAGGGGGCCGCCGCCACGGACGACGCAGTCGACGCTCGATGTCCGCGTAGGACGATCTCGTCTGCTCCTCGACGATCCCCAAGGGTCAAGCATTCTCTTCCTCCTCATCGATATCCTCCGACGATTCCGAGGAGGACGCTATGAGGGCGGTCGAGAGGCTCGGCACCTGGGCTGAGTAGGGGAACGAGCTCATGCGGAGCCTCTGAGGGTGGTTCCAGCATTCCGGCAGGGAATGGGAACCGTCGTACGCCCTCTTTTCCGAGCGGGCCCGCTCCATGGAGCCCAGCTCCATCATTGATACCCTTCTAGTGGGCCCCCTCTTCCCGTCTGCAAGAACGAAATTGTCTACTTATCCGACTGTCTCTGCGAGGCTAAACTACTTTCTTGTCTACCCGTCGTCATGGTCCTGTAACATTCATTTCCCTCTTTCAATGATCGCCCACTTGTACGCTCGATTTTCCTCTTCTTTTTCAGTGCACGGAATGGCTTGGAAATACTTGGCACGGGTGAGAAAGGGGTGGTGAATAATCACGCCTTTCAACATCAGTTGAAAGGGAGGAATACTTTTAATTCTTGTACTGGGCTTCGTTTCTAACCGCTAAGGATCCAATTATTTTGCACAAATCGGTCAAAAATTCCCGAGTTTTGTTATTATAGATTTAGTAAGTGATTATTCTGCCCAATAACGTATCATAATTAAATTACAAATAAGATGGTATTTTTGTGCTATTTGGCATTATACAAGGCAACTGTTGCCAATTATTAGAAGTCAAGAATAAAATCAGTAAGGGTGATTTTTTATTGCACCACGTATTCGAACCCATTCTGTGCGTACAGAGTGTCCCATTTCACTTTAATCTATCATTTTTCATATCTTTCAGAATTGTATAGGAAACAGTTTGGAATCATTTCGAGGCCACTTTAGATTTTATTCTGCTTCTGTTTTATAATCAACGCACGGGAAACGGGACAATCTGTACAGATATTACTTCGTTGGATGTTCTTGTGTGGTGAGCGTGCCACGGTTACTCACGTGAGGCGTTCGAGGGTGACTCCGACTGCTCCGTTTCCGTCAGCGTGTACTCGTCCTGCTTCTCTTCGATGTCCTCGCAATCGATACTCGCCGAGCAGATGCTCTCGCGACGGAACAGGCCAATTACCGATTGCACTTTCGGCTGCTCGATCCCACCTTTAATTGCAAAGAAATTTTAATAACCTGCCCGATCATCCACGGCGGTTCATTCGCCTTCATTACTTGAAATACCGCTGTGGGTTTTAATGATGCGGAGAACCGTGCAAGGAAAACTTGTTTGTTCTTAAAGAGACAAATATAATATGATAATATATTATGTCAGTATTTAAATAATCTTGATTCAGAAAAATTTATTTTGCTACTCTTTGTTATCTAAAGTTATAAAGAATATTTGCTCCTTCGAGATCAACATCTGTTCCCCCATTAATAATTGCTCCGCACCATTAACAGCGACGAAGGCATTTCGAGTAATCGAAATCAGAGGAACACCGTGTACGTTGCAGATAAGTGAAAAACAAGGTGCTCGACAAAAGAACATATTGGAAACGCAAAAGGGTGACTGTTCTCAAAGGCTGAGTGTTTGAAATATCCGCGAACAGTCAGGATTAATGATGCATAAACTGATCGTGTGTGGGGTGCCTGTATAAACGTGTGTGTGAATATTAAAAGAGAGAAGGGGGGGGGGGGGATTGGGTAACCCAAAAAATCGAAGGCAAAAAACACATCTCTGTTCACGTCGAAAAAGAAAACGACACAAAAGTCGAAACGATTTGATGCGTAACATTTACATGTTCTCCAACCGGAAGTGGGTGTAATAGTGATCCGAGGTTAGTATCCTCCGGGTTCGTAAGCTGGCATGTCTTCACATATACTCGTCCCCTGTAAAGTAGCGGTTTTCAGCGTTCGCACATCTGTCTTTGGATATACAATTGGCCGAATCAAATCAAATTCTCGTTTCAATAGACGTAGGACTTTAATGGGTCCTGGATCCAATCAAAACGTTAAAAAAAAATGACCAACAGGGTAGTATCATCTCTTAAACTCTCAACTAAATTCAACAATTGAATTTACCATCCAAAACAGACTTGCGATACAGTAGGGTGGACCTGAAACAACGTGTCTGAACATTAAGAGATCGTGCTGCGTGTAGATGTTTGGAAGAGGGTAGTTTCGAGGGGTTACCCGACCCCCATCGACAGAGAACTTGAGTGTTGAAGACTATCCAAGCGATCGGAGTTTACAGTCTCGCAGAGGTTCGAGTGTTGTGTGTCTAATGCACATTGTTATCGATTAGCTGTACCAATGAGTCAGCCGATGAAATCAGTGTGTTGCACATTTGCACTCGTATGTTGTATCGATACTATCCTACGTCTGTTTTTATGGTATGATGAGAGATTCACGATAGCAGGTGTTTTTATGACGACAGTCTTACCTAGGAATGTTGCAGACGGAGAACTGTAAGCCAGGTACTCTTTGTTGGAACACCAAGCAGGGAACTCGTTCTGTTTAATTGGGTGTCCAGAATTGTAGTCGTCTTCCCTTTTCCATGGTAACATGGTCTCCGTGGCTGTGGGCGTGGTTACCCTGTAGGTTTCTGCGAAAGCACCGAAAAGTATTCATTCCACTGCTGTCTCTTTATATTCCAGACCAGGGGCGGCGAACCTATGGCACGTGTGCCAGAGGTGGCACGTATGAAAATTTTGCTGGCGCGTCAATGATTTACAGGTGCTATCATTAATATCTGTGTATTAATCTAAAATAATTATTATATGGTTAGGTACACTTACGAAAATATTTTTGGCCAGCTTTTACTATACGACAATGTGTATGTCAAGTTATGAGTTAGTTCCAGAGATGGGCAAAAATTAATTATTCGTCATGTGTCGAATAGAATTGATCCGGGTTAACTTTATTCGTCGAATAAAGAAATTAACTGTATTCGTCAAATAATCTAAAGTTGAAGTACCTTTTATTTGATCTGTTATTTAAATAATTAGTTAATACTCAACTGTGGTTAATATTTATGAAAATCTATGTTAATTTTTAAACTTGCCTAAATAAAATTCTGCAATGATTAATTTTCTTCTAATTTTTCCCCTATTAAAAACGCAGCAGAGAAAAAGGTTCGCCTCCCCTGTTCTAGACTCCACTAATAATTAATTCTGAGACCCTACCATCGCGACCCAGCTTCATGTCAGCGTCGTCCGTGTTTATGGTGTCCATCGAGGTGGTCGTGGTAGCGCCGTGGTGGTGGTCCGCGTTCACGTTCGACGAGTCTACAGGAAGCAGCTCGTAAGAAATTTGACTATGAATAGAGGGCGTAATTAACCCCCCAATCAAGTCCATGGAAAGAAGACTTTGACGAGTCTGAATATAGGGCGAGGAGCTAATTCCTCAAAGAAATCTGGATCGTCGAGGGAATTTCTTTGGAAGTCGATGCTCTAACTAGACCTAAAACTTGCCCCGGCACCGGCGGGGAAAAAAACCACGGCGAAATTCTCACCGGAAGTGCGGGCCGTGAAAGTTATGGCCGAGTCCCAGTCCTCTTTGCTCGAAGGCTTTGAAGTGTCCCCGTTCTCCAGCTCGTACAGCACCCCGTTGATGTAATCTGGCGACGAATGAAAATTCACGATTATTCAAACGAGCCTTTACGCTAGCGGGCATCGATAGCCTTCTTCCGATTTACCTTGGGTGAACAACTTCGTCGAGCCGTTCTGCTGGAACTCGGGGAAACTCACGTGATTCTGCTTGCCGTCCTGCGACCGTGCAAGGGAGCGGTTTTAATTACGGGAATAGAAGATTCGCGCACCGAATGAGCGCGCGGGGATGGGGCGTGTTCTTACTTTGAGCAACTTTTTGCTGCGCTTGTGACGGTGCTTGTGCTCCCCCATCATCCGCCGTATGTTCATGTGCATCTTGTAATTGACCTGGGTGGAGAGGTCGCGATCGTTAACCGCGTGACGGCTGTAGCTCAAGCGTCGATGCTGCAATTTCGTTTCCTTCTTTCAGGGAGTCTCTTTCCGTGTTCTTAGAGGGTGGTTCCGAAATAGTTGGCTGAACTTTGGCGACGCGCTCGACCCCTTAAACTCGCGGGACGTTCGCGGCCAAGTGTCCATAACTCTGGCGGAGGGGGACGGTCCCCGTGTTCCCGTGACTGTTCTTTATTTTTCGGGCGGGCGGAACGAGCTCCGAAAGTTCAGCCGTTTCTCTCGGAATCACCCTGTCTCAGTGGCGGCGAAGGAGAAGGGGAACATTTAGGGTCCGAACCCGTTTCTTTCCACTGGTACTAGTTACTCTAGAATCCTGTATCTACTATCGATTTCTACTTGGGGTAAGCGAAACGTCCGCCATTGCTCGAGCACATATTCGTCCCCTCATCACTGCGAATTTAAAATTCTGAATTCAGTCGAATCTCCTGCACGGCTGGGGTAAAAAGCGTAACAATTAAAATATATTCCTCCGATAGAATCTCGACGCCCTCCAATGCGGGGGCACGAAGTAGGGCCATTCTTTTTTTTCGTCCACCGCGAGATAAGAATCGATGTCTGAAGTTTCGCTGTGTTACGATCCCTCGCTAAACATTCCCCTCCCCTTCCCCTCGTCAGCGAATTTTTCAGGGACGCGTGCCTATATGTAAATCGTCTGCTAGAGTGGAGGGTTTCTTACCCTCTTGTACGGTTTGCAAAGTTCCTCGGCCAATAGATGGTGGATCCTGGCGTCCGTCAGGTCCTTCTTGGAAGGGTTGTACTCCAGTTCTTGGAGATCAATATTCCAGCCCGCTTCGAGCTGGCTGCAACTCGGACTGGAAGGAGAAAGAATGAGACTGCATTTTATGACGGGCTGCCACTTGAAGATCGATACCGTGCCTCGAGGAGGGCTAGCCGCTCAATCGAGATACAATGCAGACTTATCTTCGGTTATGCGTCTTGTGCAGCGTGTGCACAGGCCCGGCACACACGGGCACCGTCGTTTCGCAAATGATCAATGTCGCGGGTAATGGTGCCCGTGCGGAATTTCCTTGATATCGCACGCAGTATTTCACCCTCTCGCATTCTGCGCTCATCTCGATCGAAACGATTTTAAAACGGACGTTGCCAAGGGGCAATGTCCTTCTAAGTGGACATTACGTAATTCTGAGAATGGGATACAATACAAGTTCCTGTTTTAATTAAACAGGAATAAGGAATTGGGATTGGCTGTTTTGCTAGGAATCTTGTTTTTTGCTATTGAGAGGTGATTCAGATCTGGGGGGGATTAATATGTCAGTGTGATTTTGTTGGATTGCGACTCTGGGAGGAAGGAACTTGAAATTATTTTTAGATTAGTATTTTCAGATTATTAAGGGGGGACACCACGGTAATGGCTCGAAAACTACAGGTATCTTTGGAAATTTATTAAAAGCAAACTATGTAATGAATCTTTTTTAAACTTTCATGACTTTTTATTGGATATTTAAGTTATACGAATATCTTTTATTTTAATTTATTTAAAGCAGATTTATAAGCTGTACAGGACCAGTAACTTAGGGTTGCAAAAAATTTCCGCTGACATGATTGACAGTTTTCCGACAAAACGGTTCTTCGGAAATCAAAAAACCCAGAAGTTTTAGAAACTATATGCGCATGTCTAGGGAACGGCGGATTCGATTTTGAAAATTTTGAAAAATAACAAAATGCTGAACCTCTGAAAAAAGGTTGTGAAATTTGCTTCTAGTAAATTAACCTCTTTCGTTGAAAAATAAAAAGAAGGAGACGAGCAATCAAAAAAATCTCCCGGCGTGCCATGGCAATCCGTATATAGTTTCTAAAACATTTTGGTTTCTTGATTTTAGAAGCATCGTTTTGTCAGAAAACAGTCAACCAGATTTTTTGCAGCGCAAAGTTACCGGTCCTGTACAGCTTGTAAATCTGCTTTAAATAAATTAAAAAAGAAGATATTCGTATAACTTAAATATCCAATAAAAAGTCCTGAAAATTTAAATAAGATTCAATACGTAGTTTGCTTTTAATAAATTTCCAAAGATACCTTTACTTTTCGGGCCATTACCGTGGTGTCCCCCCGTAATTCACTGGTTCAGTGAGATCAGCGATTCAAGATAAGAGTACCCGTGTGATTACTTTAATCACTCCCAGCAGTATATTCCACATTTTCATTCATACCATCTGTTAACGATCACCGTAATCAAGACCGATAAAATACATAACGCCTCGTCGTATCCACCTACAGCCATTCTGCGAATCATACGTAACAACATAGGGAGCATTTCACGTTACAGCACCATGCGTTGGTTCATTCTCTCCCATTTCAATTACAACGTTACATCCAGCAGGATTAAACCGAAACTCCACTCGAGATCGTCGCAATTCTTTTCCTTTAATTAAAACTTTCTTTATAATTAACGCCTGCCCCGCTCGACCGTCAAAGGGACACAACGCGGCAAGTCCGTATCAAAGAGAGCTCTGCGCGGGATTTCTTATCGCGAAAAACAGGAGAAAAGAAAACGGGTCAAGTACGAGGAGATAATTCAGCGCGGTGCGGATCGAAGGGCACAGTTGGCGGAGAGTAGAAAGGGGAGAAAAGGATTATCGTACCTTCCATTGAATTGCCCAGTGTGGCTGTAGTTGCGGAAAATCGCGGACATGCTCTCCGTGCCGCTGATGTTACCGATCGTCGACGCGTTCCTTCGAATATAATCCAGGGCGTCTTTCATCGCCAACTTCGAGTACGTCTCCAGTATCTTGGGCTCGGCGCCGCAGTGGTCTCTAACCAGATACGGTCGGATGAATTTATTATCGAACCGCTTGAACCTGGAACACAAGAGAAAGGGCGAAGGGCGAACAGAAGCGACGTTAGACGAACGCCATCGTTATACCAACGACGCTCGACGACGAAGGAACTCGCGCATACTTGTCGCGGAGGTGGTAATTGCCGTGCTTCCCCACGATATCCTCGATCCCCGCCATCACGTGATCCATTATCTGGAAAACAGAAACGTCATTCCATTTTTCCCCGGTGTCTCCTTTCTTTTTGTATCCGCCGAGTCCGAGCCCCGCCGCTGGTTATTCTATCCGTTATCTGACGTGATATACGCTAAGAGTATCAACCGCGGAGCAACCCGGTTAATTTACTTGCCCATTGTTCTCGTTTTGACACGTTCATTTATGAACGGTGACTGGTCGAAAATCAATGCGATCCTCGGTTGCACACAGGCACACACACGACGAGCCCAGAGGGGCAACGATTATTGATTCCCCTTGTATCGCGCGGCCGGCTATTCTTTTTCAATATTTACTTTAACGATAAGAGCGCGCACCGCGCCGTAGCCTATAATTTATACACGCGCGCACGGACCTGTCCGGCTCTTCGCTCGCCCCGTATTTTTATTAGCCGATCGATCTCGCCGTTGTCGCATGAAACGCCCGTTAAAAAACGTTACGGTCGGTAGTGTTGCAAAATAGAAGAGTGACGGAGGCACGCACCCGCTCGTGGATCCTCTCGTTCATGGTCGGCTTCTTCTTCTCGGCCCGCTTCACATTCAGGATCTTCACCAGGGGCTTGATCGTGATACCCTGGAAACAGATTCCCCTGACAGCTCGAAATCATTCTGAGATAGCGGGATCGCGCGTGAAAAACGTGGCAATGAAGGGAAATTACTGATTCTCGTGGAAGCCTCGCTGGAGGGAGGGGCACGAGATTGGGACTTATTTTTAAACCCTTGCGCTCCGAGTCTGCCCTCCAGGCGCGCTGAACTTTAAATTAATGGCAGTGGCTGGTTTCGTCAAGAAGCTTCATAATCTTTGGTGTATTATTTTATTGCGTGTCTCTGGTTTGGTTAAAAAGGGTAAGAGTCTTCTGGAAGGACTCCTATGAATTATCATTGAACCTCTTTTCGTGCTTCCTTTCCATATCTACGTTAAAAACAGTGGCCAACACAGTCGTTAGTTTTCAGCTACTGTTTTATGATTAAAAGTAGGAAAATGTATAAACGCAGATCCCCGAGGGCCTGAGTTTTTCTTCGTGGACGGGAAGTGGCGATCCCGGGGTTCCCGAGCTGGCTCATCAGTGCTGAGACTGTGCGAGCAGCTCAACTGGGAAGGTGAAAATCCACGATGAGACAAAAATATCCTGTCTCACGTGAGACTTTTATCTCACGAGACAATTATTTCATTATTTTATTATTTTTTTTTAAAATTATTAGTAGATTCTTCTGAGACATGTTTCATGATACATTTTCAAAAATCCCATCTCTCGCGACTGTTTCCATTATTTACTCTCATGGTAGAAAAGTCTCGCGTAAAATCTCATCCTGGATTTGCATGTTTAGACTTCCGAGAGCTATCTCGAAGAATAAGAAGGCAGAATATTTCGAAGTGAAAATCGTTCTCATTCACGTTCTTCTCTACACATTTACTTCCACTAGAAATCGAACGCCGAAAAATTTGAATTCGACGCATTGTGGAGGCGAAGCTATCGATAGCGCGCGGTCGAGAATGTCCATGGTCTTGGAAACAGAATTCTAGCGTGCCGGCTCGCCTTTTGTGCATCGATAATCGGCGCCAGCCGAGGATGCGGGGGGCGAATGTTGCCGGGTGTGTGTGCTCGGACGGCGCACCATCGATATCGTGTTTCCGATCGATTGCGCGGCAAAGTCGATGGTGTTTTTAGAACTAATGGAGCCGCGGAGAGCAAGCTCCGCGCTGATCGCAAACAGGACGCGCCTTCGGGATGAAAGTGGGTGTTTCTTTCCCATTGCTCTTTTTTGCGCGACGCTTTAACCTTTTCGCAGTCTAATTGCGATCGTATTCCACTCGTTTCGCTCTTGTTTCAGATCCACTTAATTCCCCGTCCTAGCGGCCGAATGGAATTACACTATCGGCAAATAGATACTCTAAAATAATTCCCTACAACGGGTATAAAAGTATTGAGAGGAGGGGCGGCGCGCAACATGGCAGCCTTATCATTTCTCCATGTCGGTTATAATGTAAGGGCGGTCCGTTTCCTTTGGCTCGTGTTACATGGCAAGCGTGCATTAACGAAGAAAAGGGTCCTTTGTGCGGTACACCCACTTGCCGCCGGTATTACGGGGATGTATCCGTGTGTTTCCACCAGACCGTGCGTAGATTGTCATAAAATCCTGCGGCGAGATAGACAGGAGTTTATCCGCGGTTGTCTGTGATGACAAAGTGGCCAAGGCGTGTAATAGAAGTTGGTATATCCCGTGGGTAGCACGCGGTGTAACGGCAACACGAACTGTGATAACACGCTTTGATGTATCCCCCCTGTCCTGCGAATGCTGTTTTGCAAAACATCGTTCGCTAGCTCCCACAATCGATAAGCCGGCCAACTAACGAGCATTCCTTGGGACACGTCAGGAGTGTGCGAATCGCGTTTGATAACACGTTTTCGGCTTGTTTCCCGACACTGGAGCTCTTATTTTAAGGCAGAGATGGGCAAAGTTTTTATTTAAATAAAATCTCGAATAACGAATGAAAGTTAAAAAGAGTATTCGTCATTCGTTCGTTGACCCGAGTTAGCTTTATTTGACACCTGGCGAGTAATTTTTGCAACTTTTATTCGTTAGTTTATTTAAATAGAAATTCTGCCCAGGAGATTCTAATGTTATTGATTTTTACGAGGCTTTTGAAGCTTGTTATCTCTGAACCTGGCGAGCACATTCGAAGAGTTATCAATGTTTATCGATTAGAACTAACTTGGGAAGATTTCGCAAAAATGAATCCAAGCTCGAGGAGTTATTGAAGAGTTCCCTGGTTTAAATCAACAGTTCTCGAAGTTTGCTTGCCGGGAACCCCGGGGGCCTCGGAACCCTGAGAACTACGCTTTGAGGGATGTTGATTCAGAGAATGGGGGTTTTCCAACTATTATATCACCCTCTTTAAATCGATCAGCCTTTATTGTTATTCTTTTGCGCGGGCACAATTGCATTGAGAATACTGGGCTGCGCTACTTTAAGCACCACGCCCTGAGTTATTATTTTTAACTATCTCGAGGGAAAGCATTTCAAATTTAGCTCAAAACTTAAAAGCAATGAATCATCGTCTCCCTTTTAACTCGGATGTGAACGAACTTTTGACCGCATTAATACACACGATTCAAAGAAAATTCAATTCCCTCGACTGAACGGTAACTCTAGAGAAGTGTATAAAATAGCAAGCTACATTTTAAATTTCGAAGCTTTCAATAAGATTGCAGATAAATTAGAATTCTCCTGAAACTTGCAACTTCTGAGTAGAACTCCGCCGAAAATCGACCTTCTCATAAAAGAGACCGTCTCGATGGAAATAACTTCTACCGAACAATGCTCTTCCCAAAGATAAATGAAGCTTAACATACCAATTGCTTCTATCCACTTAAACATTTTCTTTGCAAGCAAACATTCTCCAAGGCGCTCTCTCTAAATCTCGGCATCACAGCATCTCGAACCCAAGAGTTTGCGCCCGGAATTATAGACAAAGCCACTCGACTTTAATCAAACACCCCCGCCAACATAAAAGCCAGCGCTAATGATTGTAAAAACTGTCGAATGTAAATTGGGTTTGAGATAACCGCGGTGGGTCAACATCGCAAGAACATCCCGTATCTTTAACTTTCCCCTTTCGGGGGTGAGGGGCACTGGCAGCTGGCAGCATGGGAAAACCGACACCGGCTGTTTGCCAAGGTGATGCCACGATATTTGATTTTCGAAACCGCCGTGCTCGGTATCCCGCCCTTTCAACGCGCCACGTCCGCCACGCCTGTCCTTCCTTTACCTGTATGAACACGGTGAAGTAGATGACCGCGATCGTGGTGGTGACGAACATCGGCTGCAGCGGCACGTGTCTGGGGTCGATCAGCAGGACCAGGGCGAACGCGACGGCGCCCCGCAGTCCGCCGTACGACATTACGAACTTCTCCACCTTGTCCAGCTTGTGCAATCGAAACTGGTTCGCCACCGCCGTCAGAACGATCACGCCTGCAAAAAAAAGAATGGCATTTCGATCCGCTTGAGCTGTGACGATCCGCGCCCGTGCACACGTAGGCCTGCATGAATTTTTCAAGTGCCGCCCGCGCCGCACGATTTAGCGGCGATCCGTCGCCGGGAAGCCGTAAGCTCGCGACAGTAAGCCGCGATGTAAAACGGTGGGGGAGGGACGGATCCCGTTAAGCGGTTCCTCGAGATTCTTCAGCTTGAGCGGGGTTCAAGTGGGAACAGTATATTTCTTAAAGGATTAATGGGATTAATGGGATTGCGGAGTAATTTTGACGCTGCAATGGAAGCGATAGGGGTAGCGAGGGGTTGCTACATGTGGAACGCCTGTTCGCAAGAAATTGATGGTCCCGTACGTAGTGCTGCTTGGGCGACCTCTGTACACTTGGATTACGAAAGAAGTACTTCTACTTCCAGCGGGGCGCAGACGTTCCATATACTACAAGCCAATAGTCGAGATCCCGGAACAATCCTCTAAAAGGAAAGGGTTCCAGACTCCTGCTCCAAGTAATTTACTTCGGCTGTTCTCCCATCCTTTACCGGTATAAAATCTCCCCGAAATCGCATGAAAATCCGTAAAGCATCTCTTCCTCTCCCCCGTGCCAAGAGCTGTCACGGAGCTGTCATCGGAGCCAAAGACCCAGCGCAAGAAACGACATTCTTGGCACCGCCGCGTAACGGACAAACGACACGCCACATAACCGATGATCGGTTTAGCTTAAGGCTCTTATCTCGCGATACCATTAAGCGACTCGAACTTGTCCCGATCGCGCGGGGCTACTACGCTGTATAAATGGCGCCCGCGAGATTACGTTGTCGGCGCGGGGGACACCTGGAGCCGGTGTCTTCAGGGTCGGACCTTGGATTACTCACCGACGATCCGGTAGACCGAGCAGAAGACGATGGTGGTGAGGACGAACCACGTGTTCCAGTTGTGCCTGTTGTTGACGGTGGCCACCCCGAGGAACATGAATATAATGGTCTCCGAGCTGCTCGACAGCATTTTCATCGTGTATTTGACGGTGGTGTGCGACTTGTGCGATATATTGGCCTCCACGTAGTTCTTCATGGTAATGCCGCAGAAGGTGATCCTGGCGATAAAGAGGTCACGGGTAATGGGGAGCCAAGAGGGGGTGGGGGGGGGGGGGGGGGGAGCAGCGTGTGCGATAGTGTCGGCCGGGAAACTCGAGTATCGATCGACCAGCCCGCCGTTTCCTAAACGCAGTCGAAATTAATTCGGACGTACGATCCTTGGTCGGCGTTTACGGAATCGATGTTCATTGGGGACAGTGGTCTCTCGGTTTATTACATGAACGTGACTCCTTGTTGGGATACTCTTGAGGGGTTGAGGGGGGGGGGGATGAGTGCTCGGCTCTAGCTCTAACTTAGCTCATCCGATTTAGGATCGAGGGGCGACTCTGTAACTATAATTAGGGGTTTGAGGTATTCGAAATTCTATCCTAGCGTTGGCTCTCGGTAACGATGGATTAGTCGTTAGCGTTCGTGGTCATCGGATATTGGTTGCGAAGGCAGATTTCTTGGCCAATTTCTTCGCAATTAGAGGACCTGCCGGAGATTCTGTGCGAGTGCAACGTGAGCGCATGCAAGTTGGAAAATTGTCCAAGAGTCTCTTATTTCTGAAGCGGGCTTTATTTATCCGAGAGTATTTTGAGATTCTCTGAGTATATTTTGAGGACGGAAGCTTAGTTTGCTTTAGAGGCTATGATTAGTAGGCGAAGAATAAACGAAGTCCTTGGGCGAAGACAATTTCGAGTTGTCGAGATCTAGCAAGTGGAAGGACTCTGTAATTAGTCAGACTTGGAATCCCTGCAATATTTTAATCAACTGGATGCTATGCGGGACCGAGAATTTACTCGAATATTATCATTCTCTACTTCAAGTGCATTGTTATTGCCACTAAATTCTGCTCAGTACAAGAGTTATTGTTTTTCCTGGATTCACGGTATTGTCGATGATTCCGCGTCGCCGTGCACGATCGCGGAGTGCTTCGCTCCCTCCCCCATCTTTCCATGTTAGAAAACGTGACTTCCATTCCTTCTACTTTAAACTTCTTCGATGCGCGGTAGATGCGAAATATTGGAAACTCCGTGTTGCACTGTCCATTACTACTTCGTTGTTGTCGAAGAAACGATGAATTATGCATAAGGCAGTCGCGGCGTTCCTCCTGATCGCGGAACTTAACGCGGCAACTTCTCTTCGACAACTATTACGTACGGCTCGAGGGTGAGTGATGAAAATATGAGGGACTCGGATGCCAACCGCTACATATTTACAACGCCGAAACTTTGGGAAGTGGTATAGGTTCGGAACGGGAAATATCAAAATATCGGCGCATCGTAAGTTCAGGGAAATCGAAGTGGCACGAGCTCGGAGCAACACGTTCCGAGGAATGGACGATTCTGTTGTGCCAGGGTTGGGCGTTATTCGAATAAATTTTTAGTCGAATAAAAATTTCGAATAGAATAAAGTTATTCGAGAACAACGAATAATTTTTTATTCGAATAATTAGAAGGAAAGAGGAAAAAGGAGATTGATGTAACCACAACTGAAGTAATTCAAGAGTTTTGTAAAAAGAAAAGAAGACTCGATTTTATTCTATAAACAAATTTTATAATCACCTAATGAATTTGAATGAATTCGCATTAAAAATATTTTTATGCATTCAACTCTCCCCCCCCCCCCCCCCCCCAAGATTAAATTCTGAGTGGGGGGGGGCAGGTTTGCCACCTGATCACCATATAAATCCGGGAGTGCCACACATTTCAACCCGGATATTCGTATATAAACACGGAGATGGAAAAACCAAAAAAAAGTTTTGTTCTGCAAATGTGCAATTCTTTTAAGCTCGAACAATTCAGAATTTAAAAGTATCTGTTTTTTAATTAATAACTTTTGTTGTATATAAAATTGATACCATTGTATAATACCACAATTTCTTATTATCTCATTTTTTTTCTATAACCCGGAGATTTTTCCAGTAAAACTGGAGCCCGGAGATTCGCTTCAAAACCCGAAGCCTCCGGGCGAAAACCGGAGAGGTGGTAACCCTGCACTGGAGGTGTCTGTTAAAAAAGATTACACTTATTTGAAAATATTCAGCCAATGGAAAATTGGTATCGGACTCTCGATAACGATGATGCTATTCCCGATACATGACAAGAAGCAATTGGATTTGGTTCATTCGTCGAAATTCCCGTGTATTACTTTGCGAATGTTACATCTCAAGTGTCCCGAGCAGCAGCGGGTCATCGGTTTATTAAGTAGAGCCCATGGCATTGAGATACATGCGCATTCGAAATGGCCCTATTTGTCGGTCAAACAGCCGGTGAATTCCGTTTAATCGTATATAGATAAAAATCGACCAGATTCGACCAAGAACGAGCGATTACGGGTTAAGCATATTTGAACAGTTATTACACAGAGCGTACTTCGTATCATGATCGATCATCCGCTGGCGGTACTTCACCGTGGAACGTGTAAATAATGGACTTAACGAGAATCACGTGGCAATTGCGAGGCTTTAAGGGGTCTACGGCGCGGCGGGGGTTTCAATTATTTCAGTTATTTAATATTGTCGAAACTTTGGCCGCGGTCAGCTTAACGAATTACCGAGCAATTAGTCAGTGCCTCTTCCTCCGCGCTACACCCGCGATTTAGCATCGAAAATGCACGCTAACACCGCCTCCCGTTCCACCCTCTCCTCGTCATAGATCGTAATAACGCTTAATTAATGATACGCCGTTTAGGGGCTGATTAAAAGAACGCGGATCAATCGCCGCGCTCTCTTATTGTCCGAAAACATGCACGCTTTGGTAAACGTATGTAGCGATTCGCGTGAGAACCAGAGAGCCGTTTCCCGAATTTATTGCGAGATATAATTTAGGGCGTCAAGAAATGCACCCCCGAGCTCGTCTAATAAACCCCCAGCGCTCGTACCAGACACGTGCAGTGCATTCGACTTTATTGGTGCAAACGGGCGAAATATCTCGGCCGGTGATGTTAACTGCCCTGCATATATTTCCTTTTATGCATTCTCTAATAAAAAATTGTCGTTTACGATCCCAACTTTCCTATAAAGCGCGATATAACACGTGGTTGCATTAACCAAGGTATCGCCCTTATCGACTAGATTAATATTTCTGCAGGTTCTCCGTTACTTCTCCATCGACATTCTACTGTACACAAAGCTACTAAGATTCGCCCTTTCAAAATGAACAGCCAATTATCCATACAGAGGGTGGCTCCTCAAATGGCCAATGAAGATTCATAATTGGACCCTTGACGTAGTCAGAAAAACCTTTTTCCACGTCGGGAGCCTTTTATCGGTGATTTGGAGGGATACGAAGGGCACAGAGGTACCTCGGGCCTGAGAGATCGTTGCACTTTAGCGGCCCTCTGGGTTAGGTCTGATTAGAAACTGGGGGGATCTACTTACGCCAGTATACTCGACATGTGAAAAATCTCAGCGTTCAGATAGGCCAGGTACGCCATGACGAATATGAAGATGGGCTCGATCACGCGAACCTGATGGGTGAACCTCGTGACGAAACCGGTGGCGAAGCCCCATATCACCCCTATTATCGTTCCTCCGATCGCCACGACGAAGAAGGAAGCCAGGCCCGATAACAAGTCCGTGTAAAGGATCCTCGACGGTCCCATCTCGCTGTAAGCCTCGAACATGTGGTACAGCACCTGCGTGTCGTTAAAGAAGTACGTCTGGCTCAGGTGTCCTCTTAATCGAGCGATTTAGTGGCAATGTCACGAACAGGAAAAGATTTTCAGCCCGCGAATAACGCGCGCGTGTCCAAGCACGCTTTTGCAGTTGACTTTATCCTTCGACATCTATTTATGGCGTTGCATTAATCAGAATTGAAACTGAAGTTAGTCTGTTTGCAATTTTGACTTTTATTGACGAGGCAAGATCCCCAACCCGGAAATTAAAAAAATTATGAAACTTTGGGAATATCTATTGGATATATAAGTATGTTTTTCGCATTTTCTTTTTGCTATCTAAATTCACTCATATGAGGTTAAAATTGACCCCCGAAAATCCAACTATTTTCCGATTTTATGTTACAATTCGCGAACTGTAAGAGACGGAAAAAAGTTTTCAGATAAAAGTTACCTCTTTTAATTGGGACTATCATTTGGTAACTGAAAGTTCGCGAATTTGAACACAAAATCGGAAAATAGTTGGAATTTAAGGGGTCAATTTCGCCCTCAGAGTGAATTTGCCAAAATAAATGTGAAAATTGCAAAAAATATATCCTCTAAATATTCCCAAAGTTTCATAATTTTGTTACTCGGTTCGTTGTGGATTAAATTCATTCTTGTGTATTGAATCGAGTAGGGTGGTCAGCACTTTCTGAGGTATTTGTGGAATAATTATATTGTGTTCCTGGGGATGGCTAAGAAAGGATACTTACAACAGTCACAGCATCGTTCAAGAGACTCTCCCCAAACACTACGATGTAAAGGATCTCGTTCACGTGTATTTCCTCGAATACTGCTAATACAGCGACAGGATCCACAGCGCTGATTAACGCTGAGAAAAGGAACATGTCCAACAGTGGTGTTTCGCAGCCAAACAGGCCACTCTTGCCTAACACCCACAGTGACGCACCTGTAAATAATTCACAACAGCAGACGATATTGATCCTGTTCGTGTGAAACTTCTGTACAAAGCCCTGGCTAATGAAGAATCGACGTGTACGCCGAAAGGAATTCAAGACTTGACTTCAAGGTATTTTAGAAGAAAAATAGCAAAGTACCAAATAATTACCAAATAACTTTTGTACTATTTTCTTTCCAAAAACGCCTTTCGAATCATGTTTCGCTTTCGAATGTATTATATAAGTGACTTTTAGTAATTGGATTCTTCAATTAATCAGGCTCTTCAAATTATCAAACATTTTATCTTATTTTTTATGAAACCGGTTTCCAATAACTGGCTCGAAAGAGTTGAAGTAAAATTTTATCTATGACAATGTTTGCATGGCATGGAAATCAGCGTAATATCTACAAATGATAGATATTTAAAATCATAAACGGCTGTGATTGACAGGCCAAATGATTAGATATCAGAATTGGGCGACAAATAATGCGACATATTGAGACGATCATTGCGTGCTTTAGACGAAAATAATATCCTCGCGAGCAAGGCAACGGATTTGGCCGACGACCTCGAGGAACAATCTCAGCAATTTTTCATTCGCCTCCGATATCCGCGATGCCTCGCGGCGGACGTTCGCCGATAATAACAACGAAATCGCGTAATCGGTTCCACGAATGCCACGGGTGGCGTCCACGTTGCATCTTTAATTTGCCACGGGCATCCGCGTTCCTCATCGCGCAGAGGGAATGGTCAGTTTCGCAATCACCGACGAACATTCAGCGAACACGTTGTGCCATAAACAGAAATCGCGTGGGCGGTTCGACGTCCGCGCGTTTTCCCTCTCGACGAGCTCGCGCGTGCCGCTCTGTATGAGCTGATTATGAAATACTCGAATCAATAGAGAAGCATATTCAATGGGGGGAAAGGTCGCGAGAAACATCGCGCGAAGGCAGACGGCGAAATACTTTCAAGTTCTACAGAAACCCTTGAGAAGACCAACAGTACCAAGTGCTATCATACTTCCTGAGTTTGTACCTACTAAAGAGCAACGGTGTTTATTGCGCATTCACTCTATGCAGTGTGTATCTTGAAATTGTCAATTCGAGGTTCACTCTGTTGGCCTTCTGCGTTGCTTCAAAGTGTCTATATTAATAATACAACTTTTTATCACCATGGAAGTTTTTCACACCCACAGCAATATAAGCTTGAAGTTTACTCATTTGTCTCACCGCCCCTCAATCTATATACCTCCTATGCCGGAGGCAGGCAATAATATAAAATGAACCGACGAGAGGAGGATAGTACCTATTAGAACAATACAGATTCGAGGAAAGGAGGAAACATGTCAACGCGGACGCGCGACACCGTTTCGCTTTTACACGTTTTACCAACCTATCGAGAGCGTGTTAAATATAGTCCCAACGACGGCGAAGAGGAGTATCGTCCCCAGGTGGTCGAAGAACAGCCGGTTGGGCATGAAGTAACCGGCGTCCAGGATAATGGGCGGCAACATGTACAGGAAGAAGGTGTCCGGCGTGAGTGGCGACACGTGGACGCTGCTCGCCTGGAACAGTAAGACACCAACGACGACGCCGACAACGATCAGCAAGCAGGACTCCGGAAAGATCTTGCTGAGCCTTGGCGTCATGTGGAAGCCTGCACGTACAACGGTAACTTAACGGAAGAGGAAGGGAACAGCAGAAAGCTCGCGCCTCTATTAACTCTTTCGCTGCCGCCTGGTCTGTTTACAACTGACCATATTCTACTGAGAATCACTCGTAGAATCGTGACGTTACTGGTGTTATATTAACCGACGTAATATGAAGTTGCTAAGACGAATCACAGGAAGCTGTACTGATACAGTAGGGGTAGTACATTGAGAGCCCTCGTCCCTGAAACTTTTCCCATCGCCCCGAGTCAGTTGTTCCGCCGATAGTAGTTCACCGTTTCTCGCAGCAGCGTCAGAGTTAACCGCAGCAATTACCAAGGGAACCGGCAACAGCCAAGCGCCTGCCGAGGCCAGTAGAGTTGCACGCGTACCTATTTTCGCGATGCTGGCGAAGAAGATCCATATCCCGATGACGAACGGCGTCTCCACGCGGTGAAACTCCACCGACATAATCTTGTATTCCGGCACCCGTTGGTTCGACGGGTCACCGTTGGCCGGATGAGAGGCTAGATGAGACTCCACCGGGTGGTTGTCGCCTGTGTCAGCTGACAAGCTTCGAAAGGACACGTCGTCGGGCAGGGATCCGTCGACGGGCCCCATGGGACCGAAGCTCTTGCCTGGGTAGGGCTCCCTCAAGTCCCCAGGGAACTCGTGGTCGTCGACGATGGGCCCGTGCATCGCGTAGTCGTTGACGGGCACGCGTTTCTCGGGCTGGGCATGCTCCGGAACGGAATCGTAGAACTTGACCAAGCCTGCCTGGCCACACTGTGGCCAGGAAGCGGCCACGAGGATCAAAGCGAGCACGATCATCGGGGAGTCTGCACGTGGAGCCATGATGACGTTACGCGTCGACGACGATGCTGTTGGCGGGGACTGCGCTCGTCGACCGCGCTCGTCCACCGTTGCTGAGTCGCTCGCTGTACCATCAGAAGGGAACTCCAGCTACGAGGGAACCCGCAGGGTACGCTGCTCCTGTCGTGCAGGGGATCCTCACCCTCGTTGCCGCTTCGCTACACCCTTGCTCCTGCTGCTTCCCCCTTTCACCTTGTACGCGATTCTCTTTGCATTTACAAGGCGCGAGTATCTTCTGAGCAACGTCTCGAGTGGAGACTTTCTCGTATCACACGTGGAAGACGATCGTTTCGCGAGATTAGCCTCGGCGCACCGTAGATCCCCGTACCATTCGGTTTTAGTGGCGTCTGAATGTGGCCGAGACGTTGTCCATTATTGCTTTCGTGGCAGGCATCGGCTATCCTATTCTCCCTTTTCTCTCGGGGATATACAATTGCTCTCTCGTTATAGGACCTGGAACTCTTGAACCCTTCGAACAGTCTCTGTGGCTAGTATGTTGCTCCTCGAATCACGGTATCGATTGAATCGCAACGGTGATCCCACTCGCGTAGCAGTGACGCTCCGACACGCTCCTGTACCTCTTCGATCTTTCCCCAAGCGTTCCCAAGCGTGTTCTATATTTGCATCCACGGGCGGCCTTTTTCGGCGGCACCAGAATTTCCCTGTCGCCGTGTCAACGAACCGTTGTGGAGGACCCACCTACGCTCCACCGACTACATTCATTTTCGTCCCCGTTAGAAAAATACGCTCGCCTAACAATAGAACCCACTCGAGTGCGGCATTTGTTTTGGTACTTACCGCGCCGCCGTTGCTGCCTCGAGTGTGTCCCGCGTTTATTGGCCGACTATCGACGGACTGAATCCACTTCGTACGCAGCTGCAACAGTACAGGCTGGAGACGAACCTTTCGAGCCTCCTCTTGGCCTGCACAAGATCTTGTTTACACCTCGTCCCTCTCCAGTTTCACGTTCATGCACCGGAATCCACGTAATCACATCGTAACCGGAGCGTTTACATTCTCCTCGTCCTGGAGCCAGTATCTCATCCCGAAGAGCATGGAAGATCCCTCTGGTCCCCAACCAGAATCTCAGCAACTCTCTCTGGATGCTTGTGACAACGATGTTTCACAGGACTCCTCTATCCTCTCCCCATCGAATCGCTGTCCAAAAAGGACGCGGATCCTAACGCTGGCAGAATTCCACCCGGCACAGATCTCGACAGACTTTCGATCAGGGGCGGCACACTCTTAGATCCTCACGCAAGCACTCGACGATGCAGCAGCCTCTCAAGGACAAGGTAGCCCAAGAACAAGGATGAACCCGTCACGACGCGGCAGCGACCATACATCGTGCAGTTGCATTGGAAGCGTTCCCCTAGGTTTCAGCGTCGCGTCGCCTCGATCGACCGTCAGGGCAGCACTGGGCGAGTTAAGCCGTCGACAGGCTGGCCGGTTCGCGAGCCACGTCCAGCACCATGGCCACGAGAGCGCACAGCTAAGGGCACCAAGAACGCTGCCAAAAACGTGCGTAGCTGGCTGCGAGGCTACTCATGACGTCGTCGCTGATAGCCGATGGATGTGCGCTGTCCCTCCTTCTCTCTTCTACTAAACTTTGGCTCTTGCTCACCTCCGCTCGTGTCCCTCTGTCTCTGTTCGCCACCAGCCACCTCTCAACTCTACTCGCTCCCTCTCGCTCACTTTCTGTCCCTCGCCTTGGCTCTCCGTGGAAGCCTCCAGCCAGCTGATCGTTGCCGGAGCCCGCGCAGGCGTCGCGACGCCGCGATATAGCCGCGCGTGGCGTCGCTGGGCGTTCTTGCACGCATCGCGGTGCCTCGGGGATGTAGTCGTTGAGAGTTTCGCCGCTGAGGGCGGGCTGTCGCGCGACAACCCCCTCTCTCCCAGGAACGGAGGATGATTCGAACGAAATCGAATAGCACGACGTAAGGCTGATCGATGACGATGCCTGCTTTCAAGGTGGGCCAGATACTTGGGTAGGTCTGGTAGTTAAGCTGACAAGCTGGGCTGGTGGCGGGTAGGTGGGGTAGGTACATCAGTTCGCTGCGGAGAATTTGTTGATAATGACCTCTTCTTTAGGGAAGAGGAAGCTGTCTCCGGTTGACGTGGATTTGTTACTCTTAGGTAATGCTGGGATAATTGTTTGCAGGATGGAGTTTGTAAATGGATGATTTTCCGCTGTGTATTTATCAGACTTGTTACTACGCTGTCCCTCAAAACTATTTTCTTCGTACTCCTTTGATCTTGCCTGAAATAGAATTTTCATTGTTGAATCTGTTAAGAATGCGCACCGTTGTACTGTGACTTCTGTTCATGATTTTTGCAATTTCGCGATGCAATTTTCCTTGATTGTGACGAAAAGTCAATGGGCCCCGTTCTTCCATTGTGCTTTGCTCCTTTCGGTCCTGCATTCAGGGGAACGCGTCGTGAAATGCAGTAATACAATGAGACTGAACTAACTTGATGTTTAACTAACGAGGAACGCCGAAAGACGGTTAGATCGGAAACGAAGTTCCTTAAATTTCCATCTGTCTTCGAACGCCCACATTTCTACCCTTTCCTTAACCATCAGAATCCCCTCAAAATTAATCAAAAATCCTCTCCTGGCTTTTCAAGCTCGACATCTTCGCCATAGTAGACTTGCAAGTAGAAACACTCCGTATGCAATCAGACATGTATTCTTTCATAGAGCACAGCTCTACCCGCATTCATTTTTCGACGCACGTTCGCTAAATATTTTCCCCGCAATTTACTCAGAACTATTTACCCTCCAACCCCCGAATCCTTTCTTTACCGCCGCGTGAATTGTTTCGTAAAAGAAAGAAGCGATCCGTGGTAGAGGATTTAAAGCCCGAGCGGCTGTACGTGGGTCGGTGAATCGTCACATTCTACATATAGCGGATCACGGAATCCGGGGGAAGGCGACCTTAAACCAGCCCCGTCACGTCGTCGGATCTCAGAGACACCTTTACCCTTGACCCTGTCACTGTTGCGCTAGCAAAACTGCTCGGCTGCCTCGACATTCAGCTCGCCAGCCTTTTCGATCATGCTCCGCGCGACCTACCCCTCCTGGCCATCGTAGCCTACTTACCTTTTCTCCGCGTCGCGCGGTGGAGGCGAATCGGTTCATGATTTTTTAATCGCAGGAACGCGAGCAGGGGTCAGATCGTTCCCATTAAACGCGAGCACGCTACAGTTATCGCCAATGCCCGTTCCGTTTGTGCTCGAGTAACACGGCGATAATTAAATGGACACTGCTTTTCCAACGACGTCCGTTCTACGAATAAAAATGAGCCTCGCGGTTCCCTTTTGTCCCGTAATGTGCACCGCGGGAATAACGAATGGCGCTGTGATTATTAAATGGAAGACGGTTGTTCAAGTTATTTTTGCACGGCTCAGGGAAACGCGATAACGCTCTTCATCATCGTTCTTCATTTCGCGTTTCTCAGTCGAGAGTGTGGAACGCGGAGTAGTTGTTCCGCGGATGCTGAGCGTCTATCGAGGCTCGATTAATTATCGAAGCTTTCCAAGGGGGCTTGAAAACAATTTTTTTTTTCGGGTACATTGCATTTCGCATGCTTGTCGCCAGATAGGAGTGAAAAGTGTTTATCGCTGGGTCTTCCTTGCGATGGTGTTCGTAAGTATCGTGATAACCGTAACGAGGGGCACGTTAATGATCCTACCCAGCAGTAATCGTAAAATTGAGAAGCGTGCGTTGGAGTGTGCATGAGTGGTTCACTCGAAACGGTGCTGCCTTCCAAGAAACGGGTCATCTTCGTATCTTTTATTTCGCGAGTGTTGCACGTGAGGGCGTATTAATTAAAGAAGAAATAGTTTCCGAATGCAAATTACATGCAGCAAAGGGTGCCTTTCTAAGCGAGATTCCACGCGCCTTTTTCCTATTGAAATACATTTTTCCCCACCATAGAAATAACCACCGTCGTTCACGGTTTCCTCGAAACACTTCCGCCGTATTCATGCACCCTCTAAGACGAAAAGTGATGAAGCGCGTTAGTTTTTTAATACTCCCGCACGGGTCTAAAGTATCCCGCGAAAAGTAGCGGGCGAACGAAGAAGAATGGACGAAGTTCGGCGGTGGAAAATTCAAAGTGCAATATCTCGGTAATTAAGAAAACCATATCCATGTATCTCGCTTCGTGTTCGACTTAATTCCATTTGCCAGTGCGCCTCGGAAACAAAGATAGAAGTGGCGTAATTGCGAATAATGGAATTGACCCCGACAACTGGGAAGAAAGTGGCTTTGGTAGCGGAATCCTTTATCGCTCGTTCCCCTTTAACGAATCTTTTCCTTCGCGCCCGACCGAGCCCGGCCAAAGTGATCGGCGGCGTTCCTCGCGGCCCCATAAACAAATTGATAAGCAACGGAGTCGAATCACGACGGAGCAGAGATATATATTCCCGTCACAGCGATTGTTTAACGTACGCAGCCAGCATTTAAATCGCGACGAGAGGCTTTCAGATAACAACTTATTCCGGCTGCTTGCGCGGCGAATCTATTATCAACGGCCAGGCCAGATCGCATCTGGTTACGAGCACGCTTGACGTGCTTTATTTACAACGGCTGGGATGTAAGCGGGGGAACCCAATTTCTTCCCGAGTTCCCGCCTTCCTTCATCAGCCCCTGAGAGCACCATTGATGGCAGCTATTCCGTTGCACGGAGAAAATAGCACCGTTTCGATTTCGATGGCGTCCCTGTCGCTCGTACATAATCCTGCCTTTTGCCATGGCCGAGGAACGGCGCGCTCTCGATCATAAGAATGCAGCCCGTTTCTTCCCCACAAGCCGCCGGATTAATATGCCGGGCCGCGTCGCTTGGGAATGACGCTGTTCAAGGCTGCCGCGTGCTTTACAATTCGGACGCGCGAAACCCGCGGTTCGGAACTATCGCCGAAGTTGGGTTCTGGATCATTTTGGAGGAGGAATTGAATTTTGCAGGCGAAAGGAATACGGTGTAGTTAACGCGGAGCCCCCGGGGGGAAGGTGTAGGATCAGCTGTTGGAACGATGGTGAGCATAGTTAGTTGAGGCGAAACGTTTGAATGTGTAATGTTTCCTACGAATATCAGTGTTCCCTGGAAATCTCATATTTCGCTGGGTTTTCGGTGCATTTCACTTCGATTCTCAATTACGCGTGAAATCTACACGCTCTGTCACAAAGGCGCGATTAAGTGATTCACCCTGCACGTATCGGTGAAATTCATATTACAAGAACGGTGAAACCCTTTCGCTATACGAGGTGTATTTAACGCGTTATCAGGCGACACCCTGAGGGCTGAAAATGTGGGAGAAAAAAAAATTCGTTTCGGCATTGTTAGTGAAAGTTTTGAGTCCGCCGTGCAGTTGCCAGCGTTTTCGACATTATTGATCCCTCTCTCTCTCTCTCTCCGGCGGTTGTTACAGAGGATGGTGTGTTGAACGCGTTATCACAAAATTTCCAAGCATATTCCGGCGGATTAAAATGACCAGAGTTTTAGCGTTAATGAAATGTTGAAAATACCTTGCAATTATGAGAATTATTATTGATCGCTCGCTGGGGTGTATGGTGCTATCTGATGCATTAGGTGGAAATTTATGGATATAATTCTGGTGAATCAAAGGGACGGGAAATGTTCGCTTTTAGTATTAACGCTGGAAATGCCTCCCAGCTGTAGACACTGTTAATGTAATCAAGTACGCGTTATATTACAATCGTGTTTTTCATCGTCAAAGTGACGCGAAAAAGTTCCTCTCGATAAAAACGAAACGTTGAATTAATGTCGCGCCTGAAGTCACTCAATACAGTTGTCGCATCGGTTATAGTTATTTACCTCGATCTTTATCCGTCCGATAGGAGGAATGATTTCCCGTGGCAAAGTAGGAGCTTGCGCGACATATGATTCATGCTCGAGCTGATAACGGCTATTTTGGAAACAAGAAGTTCGCGGACCCGCGTTTATCAAACCGTTTTTGCCCGGCTTCCAGCTCTAAAACGTACCCGGCGAAACTTTCCGACAACTTCGATTCATCTTGCATAATAATATCCCCTCGCTGCTTTTTTTTTTCTTCTTGTCTATCCTCGACCGGCATCGGTCGAGCCGGTGAAAGGATAATCGATTCGGGAAAGAAGATAAATTCACTTTGCCAGATCACGATAAATCGAAACCCAGATGCTATTTAACTCTCTATTGGGGACAGTTTGCTCGATGGATGCGCAGACGCATGAAATATTGCTACCCAAATGGAAATAGGAACTTGGGGAATCAATTTTAGAGAATCTTTGGACGTTATCGATCGGTTAACGAAACCGGGTGTTTAATTAGATAATGCAATGCAAGGATAATTTAATTTCGTTATTTAATCGATGGTTAATTATATGTTGAGACTGTCTGGTGTTCTACTATTGGTATAAGGTAAATGACCCAATTACTGCCACCTACCCGATTACTGTCACCCTCAGCTGTTTTACGTAAAATAACGAATAAATCTTGTGAAATGATGCATAACAAAATTTAGCATAAAATTGAAACTGTTATTTATACGATACAAAAAACAGCACTTAATTTTTTCTTCGATAATTTGGATAAAACGATCAAAAATTTTAAGCGGATATTAGCAGAGTGAAAACGATGACTTGTTTACTAGCGAAAGAGAAAACAAGGCGTTAAAGCAAATGCTGTAATTGTAATATTTAAGCTGTTAACATAAGAAAATATAATGTTTTAAATAATATAAGCATCATAGAAAATAATAAACATCCGAATTCAACGATTCATTAAGTCTTTGTACTTATTAATTGGGTGACAGTGATTGGTGCAAGCGTTTCAAGCATTTTGGTATTACTGTTATTGCAGTAGTTGCTCATGCACATGAGACGACATACCTTTAAAATGAGATAAACAGTATTAAGTCAGCTGGCAGTAATTGGGGTTTCAGTAATTCAGTCAAATAGTCAGTAAAATAGTGTCAGTAAACGATCCCGAAATATATTTTTATATATAAAATTTATACATAAAAATCGAAGTTTTAAGATCCAACAAATTTTGTTCATAAATTAAACATATTAAACAATAATAAATAACAAAAATAAAATATACTTTTAGTCTATAAGTACAAAACTATAAGAAAATGTCAGCGTCAACGCTTGCGGTGTCAGTAATTGGGTCCTTTACCCTAACAGTGCGTGGAATGTGTTTAAAAGACGCTCGCGCGTCGATACGCAGCGTAAGGAACTCGTATAACATGTAGCTCGCAATTCTTTGCTGTCTGCAATAGAATTTGAGAAATGGCGGTGTGCTCCCGGTGTAGGGTATCTTTACGTCATCAGTTTCCGTTCAAGACGACAGGTTTCATTCCTGAAACGTAGTGTGTGGTTCGTCTATTCGAGGCACTTGAGAAGACCTGCCTTAACAATATCCTTTCAGATATATCAATTATTTTACGTTATTGAGAAATACCGGCGTGCATCTTGCAGACACGTTGCGCCAATTGCACGGTAATCAATATCGCGACATAGGTCTAATATCGACGCAGGGAATCTCGCATTGCTTCCTCCAAACAGGTGCAACTGTCCGCAGAACTAACAATTACACCAAAAACATCTCTCTTCCTCTACTTTAAGGGGTTACAAACATTTAACCACGACGAAAATGAATGATTTTAGGAATTTTTTAGGGGTTTTATTAAAAAAAAAAAAATAAAAGAAAATACTTATTACACATAATTTATTCGTCCATAGAGTACACGAAAAAATTATTTACTTCTTCATTTATTTCTGTGGACCACTGCAGGAAAAATGGTCAGCATTATATCTCCTTTAAACATCGGTGGATCTGAAAAATAAAATAATATTATTGGAAAATAATGTTACCATTATGGGTTCACGAGCCATTTTTTTATACTGTGTTCCTGCCACCCCACAATGGCAACATTGTTTTATAAGACATCATTTTATTTTTCAGATTGTATTCATCACAGATGTTTAAACGAGATACGCTGACCATTTTTTTTCTGCAGTGGTCCAAAGAACCTAAAAAATCATATATAATTTAATACAAAAATTATTTTAAATAAATTTTGTAAAATATTTTTCGTGCACTTTATACACTAATAAATCATGTGTAATCAGTATTTCCTTTTATTTTTTTAATAAAACCCTTAAAAAATTCTTAAAAATCATTCATTTTAACTAATCCCACATAGAATAGGCAGCAACTTAACAATAAAATTGAGGTGCAGCGTAAATGATGGCCCAAAAACTGAACAAGATCCACCCTCGCCTCTCATTCCTCAGAAAACAATACACAAATCACCACGACACCCCCCAACAAATAATCAAGACAAAATTTCACACCACCCCGCAAAGTAGACCGCCTTGAAGTGAAAGCTGCGAGAATGGAGCCAGGATGGTCGGTGGCGTATAACCAGACTGAATCTTCTTTTAACCGACAATGGACGATCGGGGGGTAGGGGTGGTCGATAGAAAACGCCGTTCCGGCCGCAGATTTTTCAGCAGGCTTCACGAATGATGAAGTGCTCCCACGGCCCGTCCGACTTACATCCTCGTTATCATACGGAGACAAATCGGAGCAAGACGATAAAAGTGTAACGCGGGCAAGCCGGGGGTAGAGGGGGGAGGAGGAGGGGGGTAAAACTCTCGGGTACCCTACCCCTCGCCGGGCGATATCGATTTTACGTTATGCCACGTGCAGCCTTGACTAGCCGCGCGTATTTTTCGAGATCGTGCCGTGAACAGCATTCGAGATATCCGGCACCGTGTCGCGCGCGCGTTCCTGCACGTCCTCGGGTGCCGTGCGGGGAAGGTCGTCGATAAATTTCGCGCCGGGCCAACCCCGGCTATAATTCGCAACTTTTGCCTCGCGAGAGCTGCGGAGAAGAGGCGTTCTTCGGGAGTTAACGCGCGATACCGCGGGCACACAGCTTCACGGGGAAGGGGGAATGGGGTAGGAGGGGCGGGGGGGGGGGGGGGGGGGGTGACTGGAGTCTGGCCCCGTTTCCAAAGTACCGGGGGATTTACAACATTAATTTTCGTGATGGACAAGTACCGGCTAATGGCACTTTAATGACCGAGAACTCTATTGAATCGGGCTCGTTGACCATGCGTACCACCGTGACGCATCCAGAATCAAGATTTACCCCCTCGTGACGCTGATCAATGACCGACTGACTTGTCGAGAGCGATACACGGGACCGAGTGCTCGACGTTTGCGGATCCTTGGGATTCCTTGGCGTCATGGGGATCCCCTTGAGTCTCGGATAACATCTCGTCGGAGGAGTGAGCTCCTCTCCGCTCTGAAATTCGCGATCGCGTTTTGGAATCGACCACCGGCGCGCGGCAAAACTATGTTGTCGAACGTTGCATAGTCTTTGATGGATTAACGTGGGAGCTCGGCAGGGAGTTGGATGGGGTTGAAGTGAACGCGGGGAGTCGTAATAAGTTGTCCGATCCGAGGTACGCTTAAAGATCCCCGGTCAATAGTGGTCGCTACCCTTAACTCGGAACACTCGGGGGGGGTTTTTAAGGAGTTTAAGGAGCTCTTGTTATTGGAAACCGCTGCCGGAGGATAAAACAGCAGTCTGGGTCAAGGTAATCCTGTCGTGATTGCTTCGTAAGTTGGAGAGATATGTTTTTTGGGACCCATGCTTATTAAGACCCTTCTTCTTTTCTTCTTTCAACGGCTGGTACGCGATCCCAAAGTTTCGTCGCATCATTTTTCAACAGCCCGTGGAGAAAGCTGGAGCTTTCCTTCGCACGGCAGAGGGGTGTGATTGTGTTATTTAGGAAATAAGGTTCCGAGGAACGCGTGCGTTGCGGTGGCTGCTAGGGGTCGGCACGGGGGTGAGTGTTCTTAATGGCGATCTGTATATTACCAGAGTGGAGCTTAGAGCTTGGGGGTTGAAAGAGAATGGCGAACAAAGCGAACGTAGGTACGGGGAGTATTAGAGACAGTTGGAGCCGAATGGTGTTATATCGGTGTTTATCTCGTTGTCCGAATGACCTTGTTAAAATACCCGAAAACCTTTAGCTACCCCCGCCAATGAATCGCGTTTTATTTAAAAGATTTTCCGTATTGTACAAAGTTCGCCATAATCCGCGCGGCTGCTGGCATCGCAAAACAAAGCGCGAATATTAAGGGGTCAAAGTAAATTCCTCAGCGGGTGGAGAAATACTTGCTGGTTTTTGTAGGTTTTAAATTTCATTGGGCGACTCCTCGGGTCATTTTTTAGGGGGGCGTTGTCGAGTAAGCCGTCGAGAGGAGGTGACACTTCAACGCGGCCACTTATGCCCGCAAAATCCAAGAGTTGACGGGGCTTGGGCGAGCGCGGCACTTTCTAAGTCGATTCCGTCGAAAACGAAGGTCTCTGCGAAAAATATTCATTCCATACCTCCGACTTACCCTTCGGGAATATCTTCCCACATACACTGCGCTTTAAATTACTTCAAGCTCTCTCAATCTCGGCTGTCGAAAGAGTAGAATAAAAAAATAGACAGCTGATTATCGTATCACATGCTCCACGTGATACCACGTAACTTTCGTTGCACAATTTCTGCATGCAACGAGAATTTAACGAGCCGCCGTACGTCTCCTTATTATTCGACTCGCCCCATACACGGTACACGCGGGAAATTGCTCCCCTCTCTTAGAAGGGTAATACTTCAATCCATTACACGCCGACGAAGCAGTTTTTCCTGAATTTAGCGAGAACTAAACTCTCGCCAGGCCCTGCGTGCACCTCCCACGCGAACGTCCTGCATACTTATCTCCGCGACAGCTTAAATAATTGTGACGATTCTGCGGAGAGTCGCTCCGAATGCGGAGCGGTCAGCGCGTTCAGATGCACTTTAAATCGCGGCTGCTCCACAATATCCCATCAAGCTTGGAACAGAATTCGCTCCGCGACCGTGTTTCTGCCGCTCGTACACGGGGGATCACGGAATTATTCCAGCGACGGTGCGCGCTCGCCCTCTGAACACCACGGCCGCGGCGGGCCGGGAAACAGTAAATTCCCGTCCGCGGGGTCGCCTTTCTTTCCGATTTCCCCGTCGTTTCTCCGTAGTTGATCACACTTTGATCAACGGCCCACCCGTTAATCAAGGCGTAAACTGCGCCTCGCGGAGGGCTGCTGCGCTGTTTCTTTCTTCGCTGCTTTATCACGGCCGAGAGGGCCGTTCTCATTTCCAGGTTCAAAGGACCGGCACGGTCCCTTTTCGCGGGGCTTGTTTTCCTTAATACTCGATGTAACACGACCTCTCGCATTCCATGCCTCGTTTCTTTGATCAGAAGGAAGACGCCGGCCGCGGGTGTTTCAGCCGAGCGAGCCTGATAACGATAACGAGGAGGAAAGGAGCTCAAAGGCGCGTGAAACGAACTCCTGAAGGAAATATTTTAGAACGGCTCTAGCGCGCCCGCTCTCTCCCTCTGTTACGCGAAATGGCTCGTTTGCGTGTCAGACCGGCGGTCTTATGAATTTATTAAGTGTAACTCGAACGGCCAGAGGCAGCCTGGCAGAAAAATTACCGCCCCGCGTGAAAAATGTACACCGCCAAAGCGATATTTGTAGAAATAGGGCCGGGCTCCCTTCGCTTTCGGGCGAAGGTCTCCGTTAATACCGCGGTTTTTCAACTGCGAGTTCAAAGCGTTTCTACCGGCGGGCTATTGATTTTTTCCCGGGTTGAAATTGTCTTTTGAAAAGATCCCGATTCGTGCAACTTCCTCCGTGGATTTATTCCCGGGACGTTTATGAACTCCTAGGAGTTCGTAGGTACATCGTTCTTTTCAGCGGAGCATTAATCGTCTTTTATTTACCAGTGTTGCACTCTGCGAATATTTCTGTGCAGGTTGTATTCACTTTCTCGCCTCGGGAATGATTGCTTCATAATTTCTTTACGGAGATCCTACAGAGGTAATTTTGCAGCCAAGCGGAAATATGCAGATCCCTTTCCACTTCTGCCTTGATCAAACAATTGCGCGAAAAATTGCCAACGCCCCGTCGAAAATATCTGACAACGGATAGCAGTTAGGCGATCGTAAACAAAATGCACGAGTGGCCGGCGGCGGAATGCTCGCAATTTTTCAAAAAAGTTGCCCTCTCTGCGCGGAAAAAAAGCGCTCGCAATGCTCACTTCGGGATTGATCTTCCCGCAACCCGGTGGAACCGGCTCGCAATTCGTGAATGGCAACGGTTTCGTCGATACCCCGCGCACGACGCTCTTCGACTTGAATGGGAGTAGAAAGGAAGGAGGGGGAAGGGAAGAAGGACAAAATCGGGGGAGAAAAACAAAATACTCCGCCGATAGCGGGAGGCGAACAAAACAACTTTGAATCACCGGGCAAAACAATACGGGGACGGTAACAGTAATTACCAGCGGCGGTGGAACTGAAACCCGAGGCTGTTTTTAAATACGCGCCATCAAGTAAATCAAGGCGGCTCGCATCATTTTCTAGGAGGAGCGGCGGGAGGAGGGTGGGGGGGCGCAATTACCGCGGATATTCTTCGCGAACAGCGGGCCAAAGGGGGCGGCGCAGCGGCGTGCGTATTCACGGTGGCGTGCGCCCTTTTCATTTGCGGGGCTTCATTTCATTAAGGAGACATCTCTCCGGCCGGCCGCAACGATCACGGGATCGAAAAGGACCCCGGCATTCAACGGGTTAACCGTTCTCGCGGGTGAAGCGTGTCGCCAATACGCGGAGGACCGTTGGATAGGGGATGAAGCTGAGGGGGGGGGGGGAGGGGGGCCAGGACAGTCCGCTTAAGCAATCACATTTTCAACATCTTAATATAGACACGTCACCGTTTCTCCCTTCGACCCCTCTTGCTTGCTCTCCCTTTCTCCCTCGTCTCTCTGCGTTGCCTCTGTTGGCTCTGGTCGTCTCCTTCGTTTCCCCCTGCGGAGGCTGGCGCTGGAGAGTTTCACCGCGCGAGGGGAGCGAAATGCGGAGAGAACAAGAGGCGAAGGGGGCAAATGGAACGGGGGGGGAGAGAAAGAGAACGGTGGGGGGGGGGAAGGGTGGGAATAACGGTGGCTGCAGAAGTTTTCGCATTGCACGTAAATTACAGACGACATCGATGCATCCCGAAGCTTCCTATATTTGCAACGCTCTCCCCCGTGGAAACAATCGCGCGCGCGGAGGGCTTCGATACTCGAGTAGCGAGAGTGGTCCTTCCCCGGTCCTCTTCCTGGACCCCGGCAACCGTTCGTTGATTTAGCCGGGCAACTTTAATCATCGCGCCGCCCCTCCCTCGCCCGTCCGGCTAATTTTATTCCGTAGCGAGCGGGCAATCAATTTAATAAGGGAAGTTCGCGGCCCCCGCCCTCGCGGCGGTAGTCTTATTTTCTGATTATATAAGGCACTAACGCCACGGAACGTTTCTCTGCCGGAGACGCGTCCCGCATAAACGGACCCGATCCACCGTTGCCGGCGGTTCCGCGGGAATAAACTTGCCGCCCGAGATTGGACTTTACTCCGGTATTATTCGCGGCTGAATTGTGAGTCGCGTTTAGAAACTCCTCCGCTCCACACGCTCGCCGCACGCTTTTTACCGGCTTATTTGCCGGCCACCTGGGCATCGGTCGAGCTTTGTTTGTCTCGATACCGCAGTTTCGGCTGGGTGACGCGGAGGAAAGTTGAAGGGTCTCGACAGGGACGTCCCGCATTCTATTTAGATACTTATTAACGGGAGGTTCCGGTCTAAAAACCGATTTTTTTTTTCAATTTCATTTTTCGAATGTTCGACCTTTTTGGAATACGTGTTTAACAGGATTTGTTGGAATTCGTAAAATTCCCGATGTTATAGGCATTTGAGTAGCGGAAAATGCATGGGTAACAACTGGCCACTCGGCACTTATGTAAAACTTTAAACACGTTTTTCTCGAAACAGTGTTCTCAAAATCGACGGGACCTGTATCTCCCAAAGTTATTATCCGATTCGATTGAAACTTTTTTTATTTTGAAGCATATTCTACCGGTTAGGGACGGGGGGCCAGATGAAAATGACAAAAATTTTGAAAACTTATAATTTTTAAAGGCGTTGAAAGGACGAAAAATATAGGGAAAAAGTGATTTCAAACTTCAAGTGTCGTTATTTTCTGAAAGAATGTAATTTTGTAATTTTTCTGCCCTTCCGCTTAGCCAGAAGTATATTCTTCAAAGTAAAAAAGGTTTCAGTCGAATCGGATAACTTTTGGAGATACAGGTACCACCGGTTTGGATGAATTTGTTGACGCCTCGACTTCAACGACTCCGCAGTGTCGTCTGCAATGATTAATTATAAAACAAAAAATATATTTCTATAATTTAAGACATCCTTAATACAACGCAAAAAGTTCCATTAAATTATACATAGTAGTTTTCCTTTAATTAATTCCTAAAGTTCACCTATTTTTATGGGCTGTAGACCGAAACCTCCCTTTAAGGGGTTAGGCCACCTTGGGCGAAGCAAAGTCATATTCGGCAATTTTTTTTTAGGGAGATAATGAAATAAATGGAAAATTCAATATGAACCTGTTATTGTACAACTCTCGACGGAAAAATTTGTATTTTTTTCGTACAAAATGGCGGCCTTAGAGCCGTAATATGCAACATCTCGTCGAATAACGTTTTCCACTGTGTTTAACCTCACGGCTATACGGTTTGACCTAGAAAAAAGAACCAAAAAGTTTTATTTTCCACATTTATAAAACTAAAGAAGTACATATCGATTTTGCGATATCTTGAACACATTCCTTGCAATTGACACTTTAATAAAAAGAAAATTGCACTTTTTCTCCGCATGTTCACCATTTCGACAGAAATAAATGTTCATGGATATCGACATGCACTTCTGACATGACTATAACTGTGCTTTGTCCAAGGTGGCCCAACTCCTTAAGAAGCGTTGTATTAGGAGGCAAATGGCTGAGAGCGACTCAAAGGGAGTAACGAGAAATTACAGCCCGAAAAAGTAAACGGAATTATCCGCGGAATAGGGGAGAATCTGCGAGCACAAACGACGTTGGAAACGGCGCCGTCGAAAGTCATTAGCGGGAGTTTGGCGAAGGCACGGGGCTGGGAGCCTCTGCCTGCGCCTAATGAATAAATACAAATCCATTTCGGGCTAAATAATACGAGCGCCGCGGCACCGTCTGCACGACGATCCCGGATTAGCCGACGCTGCAGCTTAAACAATCACATTTTCGAGGCCCCGAACAAAGGACGCCCTCGTCCCTCGTTATTTCCCCCTTTTCCGTTTAGACGACAGCGGCGAGACAGGGTACACATAGACGGAAGTGCGGAGGGCCGGCGACCGGGGCGCGAGGGCAGCGCGGAACTTTCGCTGGAGGAAGAGTTAAAAGCAGGGAAAACGCGTCTATCCGCCGGATTCCGTAATTGAATTAACACACCAGCCCGCAGATCGCCCCTCTGCGAAGGGGCCAAAAATGGCCGGCTGGCTTTCAGCGCTCGGGGGACGAGGCGCGCGCGCGCGCGCGTTCGAGTGGCCAATTTCATCCTCGTAGCTGCTCGGCCTGGAAGAGCGCTTTCCTTCGTCGTCCGACGCGGCCCCGCTGCTCGCCGCCGAGGAAGTGCACGGGGCAACAGATAAAGTCGGATAATGGAAAAACTAGCGGGGGGTAAAAAAAGCCCGGGAAACGACGCGGAGATGGAAGAGGGATAAGAGCGAGCGGGTCGGTGGAAGTTTCGCATCGGGCTTGACTGGCTGTTGCTTGGAAAAACGCGGGGCTTGAAAGGCACCCTGGAACTTCCCCTTAATCAAAGCAACGAAGATCCGAATTTGAATCGGGCATCCCGTAAGGGAGAGCGGCTGATTATTATTTTCCCCGTCGGTCCGCGAGCATCCTCGAACTTCCTACAAAAGGATCCCCTTAGGAGCCCCTCCGCGCGCGCCACCCCCGCTCCCCGCCGCCACGCTGTCTCTCTTCAAATTAAAAATCCAACCGCCTAGGCTAATTAAACTGGACGCCGCCGCTCCCTTTTTAACTATCGTTGTCTAATCTAAGTACTTTAAAAACAAACAGAGTGCGCGACGCGTTTGTAACTCCTTGCGCCTGTTAATTAAGCTCCAGCGAGTTCTTTCAGCTGCAACTCGGCGGGGATTTAGCGTGCCATGGAGTTCTGATTATCTGTCTTATTTACTCAGTCACCACTCCTCGATTTCGAGGGTGTTCTGTATACCTTGAACATCCCCTTTCACTCGTATCGATGAATGTAGCCGTTCCTCTAGATCCGACGTAATAAGGTCGAAGCGTTTCCGGATGTCGCGACAGCCTCGTACGTCAAACAGTCACGCGAAAGGGTTGGAAACGTGACGTCCGATCGAGTCAGCCACCCCTCAGCCGTCTGCGCCGCCGGCGGAACACCGGTAAACAAACGCAATTGCACGTATCCCGTCGCAATCCCGTGAAATCTCGTTGCCTCGTTCCACGTCCCGCTATCAACGCGCGTCGGCGGTTTGGTTTGCCGCGTGCGAAACGAGTTTTGTTGTGGCCCGTGCCTCCTTAACGCGGCGTCGCAGACGTCACGGAAATCCCCGAGCAGTTCCTTGGGCCGCGCAGAAAACAACCCCAGACGCGGGGGAAAGGGTGGGGGGGGGGGGGTGAGAGGGAGGGCGGAGCGAACGGCGACAACATCAGGTGGAAAGTGAACATCCCGCGTTCCACCATAAACGTCAGAGTTCATTTCGCAGCGAGAAACGAGTTTCGCCGTCTCGTCTTCGCGCGAGCCTCCCTCTAGCCCCTATCGCAGGAATACCGACGCAGTTCCTCGCTAGCATCGAGCACAGCCACCGTAAACGGGGATATTATGAACCCGGGGAACTCCGCGTTCCGCCGTAAACACGTCCCGGCTCGCATCGTATGGGAAACGAGTCTCGTCTGGCGTTGTTTTTTCGGGGGCCAAGCTTTCGCCAGGCCGTTACGGGATTGCCGGGGTTAGTTTGTTGAATACGCAGGGAAATATAACGGGGAACGCCGCGTTCCGACATAAACGTCGGGGTTCGTTTCCAACGAGAAACGAGCTACGCCTTCTCACTCCCCCGCGCATCTTCGGCGGTGGAGGTTTGCAATTCTGTTACGGAAGTTCTAACACGGTTTCTTAGGAACATTGGGCATGGACCGTAATGAAAATATCATGAACTGGGAACGCCACGTTCCGCTGTGGGCGACTGGAGTCGCAGGGGAAACGAGCTTTGTCGTCGTTTCTTAAGGCGAGGTTTATGGTACCGCTGTTGGAATCCAACCAGGATTGCTCGCGTACGCGTGGTTCAGCTTATGACTGAAAAGATTGCGAACTGGGAACTCCACGTTCCGCCACGAATATTAGAATTCGTTTTACTGCATCACCCATGACTCGTGAATTGTATTTGAACATGGCGACAAATCCCACCCGGTCCTTTGGGAATAGTAAATGTTCCCCAGGACAGCATTAGAAACGGAACTCCGCGTTCCGCGACGAACGCCAGAGTGCTCGTTTCACGCGTGGAACCGAGTTTCGTTGGCGTACGTTCGCAAACCCGCTGGCAGGGACGCTGCGAGCCCAGACGCGGTCTTTTGGAAATATAAAATATCGCTCGGGACAGAGGAAGGGAAATCCCATAGAAAGTGAAGTTCCCGTTCCACGAGCGAGAACGCTGCCGGTGTCTCGGTTCTCTGCATAGAACGGCGCTTTGTCGTCGCGCTATTCGCGACGCTCGCGGACGTTACAGAAATCCTCGACACAGTTTCTTCGAACCGTGAAAGACTTTCTGAAACAGTAGGGAACCAGCGACGACAATATCCGCAAGAGGAGAACTCGGCGTTCTGTTACAAACGGCTGCTTCGTTTTGCGCATGGTGGAGCCGGGGGGTTTTGTCGTCGAGTCATCGACGGGGCTCGCGGACCTCGCCGGAAGCCCTGACGCGGACCGTTTCGAAGTCGCGAAAAAATTCGCCGAGCCAGCGGAATAAACATTCGCCGCGTAGAACGCTCGCGTTCCGTGGCCGCGAGTCTCGTTTTAAAACCTCGTAGACGTTAAAATCGTGGAGGGCCCTACGTGCTCTCCCGGAAATATTGCAGATTGCATCGAAGTCTGGGGGGAAAAAGCTGGCCGACGAATGCGACAAGGACGGAACGCCGCGTTCCATGACGAAAGGCGGTGTCTCGTTCTTACGCGCTGAGCGGGTCCCGTCGCAATTATCGTTTCATCGAAGCTCGTAGGCGACGCGCGCCGGTAGCTCGCAAGCCGAGGCTCCTAAAAAATGCAGAAAATTCTCCGCGAAATGGAAAGACCGAGGAACGACATCGTTACGATGAAAAGCAATTGCAAGTTCCGCGAGGAGAAACGGCCGCGGGTTTCGTATCGTCGCGAGAACATCTCTGACTTCGTCGTCCCTTTTCGATGGCCCGTGCGTCGGGGACACGTTCCGCTGAAAGGGGCGGGAATTTTTCGGAACTTCGCGTTCCGTCATAGACGTGTCGTCGTGCTCGCTCGAAGCGAGGGAACGTTGCGTGGTCTGGTGTCTTAGAAACGTGGAAAACACCGCGACAGACAGGGGTAAGCCAGCGGCGACAACGTGGCGAAAAAGGAAGTCGAAGATAGGGAAGAAGGGTGGCGATCGTGCGCCGCGTGAAAGTTTTGCGTGACACGCCGCAACGGCTGTTATCGTTTCGCCCCCACGCAGTGGCTCACAATCGGAATCCGCTGCGTTGGAATTGCGAAATGCTTGCGAACGCGCTATTGTAGCTCTAGTATCTCCACCGGCGTCAAGTAAGCTTGTACGAACCAGCCAATCTGTATGTTTCATTATTTCATTTATTTTAGTTTCGTTCTAGTATGTTATTCATTTTATTTTAGTACTCGAGGCAGTCACATAGTTACTCAGAAAGGTGTTATTAATTCTGACAATAGTAAAGACAAAAAGGAAATTCGATTTCTGTTCGAATATCTCAACACTCGAGTACTAAAATCACTGTGTAGACGATTCTGGTACGTGATGCCAGGTCAATTCTCCCTCCTGCAAATCTTCAATCTATTCAGCCATTGTCTTGCTTCGAATGGCTTGGAGTATTCAAATCTGAGAAATGTCAAGCATCTGTGATGGGTCTTGAATGTTTCAAGGCTGTGTTGGAAGTCTTGACGAGTCTCTCCTTTGCCATTCCTAGAAGTAACTATCAACCCTTCCATTGACAACTTGTTAAACATCGAATGAGGAACAAAATAGGATCAAACCTCTCCAAGCCTATCGAGACTGTAAAATTTTTTTGAGATTCTACTAATATTCCCAACGATCGGAATTTTCCATCCCCCCGTTGAAAATGACGCCAAGCGTCTTCAAGCCCGTGACTGGGTTTCGACTGTGAGCCACTGTACGAGCGTAGAGCCCCGGGGACGGAGGGTTGTCCCGTCGTCGGCCAGGGGTTGCTCGGAATCTATCGGCAGGCCAGATTTCAGCCGCGTGTGCACGCGAGCTGCTTTCGACGGTATTGTTTTCCGTGGAACGCCGTGGAATATTCGTGCCGGCTTACGGCTTAAACACGTGTAATAGAAGAAGGACTGGGCTCGAGTCTGGAGAAGGAAGATCGAGGTGATAAAACTGTGGCTGGCAGGGGGTGAGCGTAAGGCTATTCCGCGAAAATAATTTCCCTTTTCAATTGGGACGGTATCTTAGAACTCGCTGGAACAAGTCTGCCGATTCGAATTAAAGCTCTACGTTACGTAAGACGTCGGGGCAAATAACGGTATCAATAGAATCCCTCGATCCTGCCTTCGCTGAATGGGTATTGAAGATACAGCGAGAGTCACACAGGGCTAGCAAGAGAGAGAGAGAGAGAGAGAGAGGGAGAGAGGGGGGGGGGGGGGAGAGAGAGTTAAAGTTCGTGCACACGGATTCATAGAATATTCAGAATGCACGTCGATGCTTGAAAGGATGTATGCCTGGATAGTAATATTAATTGGAATCTATTGGAGGAGCGTGTATTTGGCAAAGAATGCCCTCCCACCATTTTGTTTTTAATACACGTTGACCGGTGCAATCGATAACCCTTTCCCCAGCTTGATACGAGCTTATCGATCCCCCCATTTTGCGAGGCTCTCCGCCTTCCGTTTTCAAATCTTCCTTTCGAAACAGGCGACAGTCGGATGGGGCGAGGTCCGCAGAGTACAGTGGATGAGTCAGAGCTACACCAGCCAGGATCGAAATTTTTTCCTACGTCGTTCTCGTTATATGTTAGGGTCTCGCGCTGTCTTGGAGCAGCAGGACAGCGATCCGGATTATCTTCTAAATAATGAATCGAAAAAAAGCGGAGATATCGCTCGTTTGCCGTGGCATCGTCGCCACTCAAAATGTGTAAATTTCACGGGGGAGACGTTTCGAAAGTTTTCCTTTAATAAAACGTAAATAACGGGATCTATAACTTCCACGTGTTGACGTCACAAATTTCTCGTCCGATCCAGGAATTCGTCCATGGATATCTCAAAATGGAAGAATTCCGAGCCTCGTCGATATTATGTCAAACGAAGGGTACAGCATTATTTTCACTTGCGAATTAGTATTAGACAGGTTTTAAATGGGACAAATCGAATTGCAAAAATTCTAAACGCATTACACATGCAAGTTAGTTTCATGTTTATGGCAACACTAGTGCCCAGTCATGTGACCTAAACTTTATTTCGGTTTCACTTGTAACAGAGTAGTAATCGGCGGTTGATGTTTTTCGGTAGTAAAAGAACAATTTTCGTTGTTTTTTTGTGTCGTTTTCTGAGATCAAGATACATACAAAGTGTTAAAGTGTTATATCATTAAAGTAGCCTGTATTCAACTGAAACAGGTAAGTTTAATTGATTATTTTCTTTGTTTGAGATTATTTTATATTAGACTCACTTATAGACTTAAATGGGACAGCATAATAAGTCTTCAAAGGGACGTCCGTTTCATAGCTGTCCCTCTCATACACATGTATCGCTGGACGCTATATTTTGCTTTCCTAAAGTTCCTAAATGTTAAATTATCAATTATTAGTTGATGGCGTATTGTTTCAAATTTAAGAATTAATAGAGTGACTATTCAAAGTGACAAACTTTATCGTCAAAGTTAATAATTAAATCTTTAATCTGCAATATGAAAATGCGCTTACCTATTTTAGTACAATTGATTCCACTTTAGACTTCACTTAAGTAGAATTTAATTCTAAACTATTATATTATTTAAGTGTTTTATAGATTTTTTATATACGTACTTATATTTACCACTCGTGGTTACTCCTTCGTTGAACTTACTTTGTAAGACATAAAATTTATAAAAAATATTACTTTATAACTGAAACAGCTGCTAAAGCATTAACGATAAGTTACATTCTATGAAGATAGTAAAAAATATTGATGATTTATAGTACACATAGATTCCATTGTTTTGTATCATTAAGATTTACAATTATAATTGTAATACTTAATAAGTTTATTTTTATTAAAATGTCCCTTTCACGACTTATAACGTCCCATTTAAAACCACCTTGTCGTGAAAGGGACATTTCCCACTTATTTGAAAATCGAAGATTTTCTTATTTTCTATTACAATTGATGAATTTGTAATATACTTTTATTGAAGAGAAGTAAACGTGTTTTCTATGGAAGTGCTTCTTTTTTTAAATACCTATACTGACATTGTCAGAAATGGACGCTAAACAAAATTGTCCTTTTTATAGCACCTCTCCCCTGCTACAATTTTGTTCCTTTTCCACTCTGCAACTGAATATCGTCCAGTACTTCGATTCGCAATGATTAAATAACGAGGTAATGAATATTCTTCCGCTAAAATGATAGATGCGAATCTAATATTATTATTATTATTATTCGTCTGTATTACTCAGTAAATATACAAAGAATAAAGAATAAATATACTGCAGTACAATACCTACTGTTAGAAGCTAATTCGTAACTACAAAAAAAAAAAACTAAAACTAGAACTACGAAGCAAGAAAGAGAAATTAATAATTCATTAAAATATGTGGCGTGTCCAGCGCAGTCTTTAATCCATTGTAACTCTGAACATGAAGTTTAAATAACGTGCGATCGCGTAATATTTTCCCTCATTTTATGGCCCACATTTATGCTTTAAAGGCATCGACACGGAGTTAAGAATCAGCCTGCGCGGATACCCTATAATTCAAGCCCTCGAGTGTCTGCTTAAATGTACTCCACAACACGCCTGGAAAATATCGGTTGTGGAGCGAGTAATTCGAAGGCCGTTACGTATTATTTAATGACTTCGAAACCCATTGTTGCGAATCACGAGCCTCGTTGATTTCCGCCAGTAGGTATATAGACGCCGGGCTCTGGATACGCCTCGAAATGAAAGTCTGAGGAGAGAGATTTAAAACAAAGAGCCGGAGTAGACCAGAAATGGAGCCTCCTTACTCTATCCATCATCCTGAGAGAGGACGTTATTGAAAAATGCGCAATCCGCGGGGGAAGTTACGTGTGACGAAGCGCCGTCACGCATGAATCATCTATGCGACGGCAAATTTTCCATTCAACCGGGGATTATTATTGCAAAAAATGGCCCCGGGTACTCGAGACTTTGACGGCTGGCACGGCACAATACGGCTGTGGTCTAGCTGCAAGTACACTCGCTGGCGAAATTTTCTGCGGCGCCGAATATCCCTTCATTGTGCCTGAAGTTTGGCGCCGCACACTTTGGAAGCCGAAGCGACGCAAAAGGATACCCGGCATTCCTTCCAGAATAATCCAACGTCGAATCGCCAGAGAGCCATTAATAAACCCCATTATCCGCCTTCAAAGTGTCCTGCGCCGCGGGTGTATAGCCAACAGGTGTTTACGCGACAAAATTTTCACAAAAAATAGTAGGGACCATTAGCTTTCACTCCGCGGGAGACGTTCACCCACGATCGAGTTTATCCAGGGCGATCGACCAGCCCGTAACGATGCTTTGATAACTTGGACGAAAGTCCGGATTCATTCATGTTTATGTATCCAGTTTCGATTTAATAAGTTTTAATATTCCATCAGAGGAACGTGAAACGTCAGTCGGACGACTACATAGTTTACGTTTAATCACAGAAAAAGACGGTCCTGGCGGTGGAACTTGGACGGCGTGTTTCACCCCCTCGAACTAGTTTTATCTCCCGGAGGTCCAAAAAATTCTGCCCGTTTAAACAGAAAACATTCCCTCTCGAAATGCTCCCTTGCCAGCCACAGACTTCCAATCCCCCGGCCTCTTAAATACCGACACAAGCGCGGCCGGAGTTAATCAAAGGATCGGACCGTCAGGATACGTAAAGTCTCCCTTTCATCCCTCCCCTCCGCCCTCGCCTATCGGCCAGCGTCCTTTCCTTTTCCATCATGCAATCGGGGTGATGGCAAAAGGAGTCGCCGAGTATCGGTGCTCGAAGCTCGAGAACAATAGGGTCTCCGGGCACAAAGGGCAAGGATGCATCCGTGTCGAGAAGAAGGAAGCGTGGCGTACGAGTCGAGCGTGTTCGCCGCGTACACGGGGGCGGTGGGGGGGGGGGGGTGGTGAGGGAGGCAGGGTGCGTTCGTCCTGTGAATACACGCGACCGTGGTTTCAGAGAGGGGCAGACTGTGCGCCGTTGGTGGGGGGTGGTTGGCCTATCGGCTCGGGGTTGCTTGGAATCTATCGGTGGGCCAGATTTCACTGACACAGTCTCCGGCTTACCGGCACAGGCGAGCGATCCTCTCCGCGCGCAGTGGTGAAAGGGTGATACACACAGAGGCAAGGCAAAGAGAGAGAGAGAGAGGGACCTTTGGTGGGTGAGGCGCTTGCGCGTTGCTCGCTGGAAGCGCGCTCGCGCACTCGCGCCGCTCCTCGACGTCCTTTTGCGAGGAAATTGATTCTGCGCGAGACGACGGACAGCCGAGGGTTGCACTCGCCAGACGAGCCGGGGTCCGCAGACCGCGCACACACCGCAACGGGGAACCATCAGCGTGCGCCAGCCGACAGCCACCGTGACGGCCGTGCGACGGCCGCTATTATGTAAGGGGGACGTCGTCTCGGGGCGCAACGACACAACGTGGACACACGCGTTCAACCCCCGGGGGGCAAGGCGCGAGGGGGGCGACATGCGAAGAGACGGGTCGCGCCGGCCGCGTCACGACGACACACAGACGGGCGCCGACGGTGATCGCAACAGCAGCAGCAACAACAGCAGCCGTCGCTAAGACGAGCCTCGTGTGCACGCGCAAGCCAGCGGATCCTCGATGGAACTGAAAATCCTGCTGCTGGTTCACATCGTGGGTGAGTGTCACAAGCATAGATCCTCCGGTGCGTGTGCTCGCGCGCCACGCGACAACCGACCCCCTGTCTCGCTGGCCTCTGGCCCTCGTCCGCGCCTCCTCCGTCCGCTCAGCGCTTGACCCTCGCTACTCGACGGTCCTCGCGGGCCGTTGCCCCAACGTGTCGCGTCCTGTATGGATTAGCAAAGTTCCTTGCACTCGCTGATCGCCGCGCGATAAATAGTGCCGATCGACTGGCCGCGTCCAGCCCGCAACGTGCTCGGAACGTGCGAGGGTTAAACGTTGCTACGGTGCCTCCTCGGCAGCGTCAGGCATCGCTAACATCCCTCTCGATGTCCCGCTTCCCTTGGTTGTTTTCTCCGGCTTTGATTGCACGAGGTCGGGGCGAAGGGTTGATGGGGGTGGACGGGCGAGATCGGGGGCATGCATTTTAAGGATGATTCCCTTCCGGGCACCGGCGCTGGGTTGTTTAGTGAAAAGCGTGTGCAGCTCTTCGAGGGATTTTCAAGCACGGTTTAATTCCAGCGTGCGTGGCTCGCGGCCCAGCTCTTTCAAATCCCGTCAGCCACGCGCAAGGTCCCTCTCCGACGGGAGCTTTTTGCGTCGCGACGCTTTGCATTTTTCAACGCCCAGCACGCCGAAGGGTCGAAAGCATGTGAAAAATAGAGGAGCGAGAGGATTCACCCTAACGGGACGAAATATGTGCTTGCCGTGGCTGTCGACGGGAGGCTGCTATCGTATCGGGGTCCCCAGGAATTCCTCGGAATCCTGTCCCGAACGGATTCGGCGTTCAATTAAAAACGAGCACGCTAGATCGGCCCGCACGCCGAGCGAAAGATTCGCCCGTCGACGCTCGGATCTTGCCCGGTTCCCGTGAAATTACGTAATTTCGCCACGTTTCACGTGGTTGACCGACTCCATTCGACCGACTCTTTGTTCAGGGGGCGGAAAGGAAGAAGGGAGAGCAAGCGAACGAGACAGGAGGAAAATGAAAGAGTAAACACGTACAACACACAGAGTAAAGGGTGCAAGAGGGGGGAGGGGGGGGGGGGGGGGGTGGTGGTAATAGAAAAGGGGAGTAAAACCGCGGAGCGAAAAGTCAGATGTCGAGGGAGCATTTCGTCGGTGCAGGGGATCGTCACCGCGCGGTTAAAATATTTGCCCCCGCGACTATTTATTTGCCCACGCGAATTGAACAGCTCGATTGGCGAGGATACGTTTGCGGACCGAATATCCCGTCGACAAACAACGTCGCCGACGACGCGGACGCGAAAAAATTACTTTACGCGGATCGCCAGCCGGAGGAATTGTAGCCCGAAAATATAAAAAAAAGAGTCCGCGAACATAGAGACGGGGGCAGGGATCGACTGAAGGAAAGAGCGACGGAGAGGCAGAGAAGGAGAGAGAGAAAATGAGAGAGAGAGAGAGAGAGAGAGAGAGAGAGAGAGAGGGAGGAGGAGGGGACACACAAAGACGGAATCGAGAGGATTCTTATCCATCGGAGCATTGAACTCGCGCGGGGGGTGGAGATGGCTAGACCGAGAGGCGACGCTGAAGGATCGCGGCTCGTAAAACGAGCAGGCGTTTCCATAATAGAAATTTAATGAACTTGACGAATAATTGTGTCAATGGATAATTGCATTAATGCCGCTCGAACGGGCACGCCGGGGCTCCGCGCCGCCTAGTTCTCGCTCCACTTCGCTCGGTCCCAGCGAATCGCGCCCTCGCGCCCCCGTTCGCCGTCACCGCCGCCTTCCGTCGGCTCATTTCATTGCCACTTTATTGAATTTTTTTATCCCCTGCCCCTTCCTCTTCCATCCTTCCGGCTCGTCGCCCACGGAGGAGGAAACTCGACTCGGAAGAGCCCGTATCTCCCGCGGACCGATCGAACCGTATCCCTCGATTTTACGACTTGGACGCCCGGCAACGAGCTGCGAGGATCCATGAGGCTCGCGGCGTCCTGCACCCTCCCCCGCCCCGGCGCCCCTTTCATCGCGCGGCACGCGCGTCCAACGCGCACACACGCTCCCCCGGAGCTTCGCGACGTGAAATACGATCGCGCGGCAACGAACTGTCGATTCCATTGTAGCGATTCCACCGGCGACGCCGCTCCTCTCCTCCTCGTTTTTTCCGCCGCATCGTCGCGAGATTGTTTTCCTCGCACGCTTTTTGCTCGCCTCTTCCCCCTATCTCTGTGTACACCGCTTCCTTTTTTTTTATTTTAGATCCTATCTCGCTAACCCCCCCGGGTGACTACACACGCCCTTACAGGGCGGATGAAAAATGCAGGTCTGAGAGAGAGAGAGAGAGAGAGAGAGAGAGAGAGGGAGAGGTAGAGGGGTGGGTCCCGTGGTGTGTCGCAACATCGTCGTCGACAGCTATTTTTCTTTCAATTCTCAGCTCCCCACGCCCGTTTCTTCGACGTTGACTCTTTCTTTGCCTTCGCTGCTCGTTTCATTCTCTTTCTCCCTCCCTTCCCAGTCGTTTTTCTTTAACGAGTCGGCTACGATTGTCATTTTCCGTGCGGCGCCGCGCGACGCTCCGTCGCGTCAAGTACCCCCACGCCCCCCCCCCCCCTTAGTTGAATGGGCCGTCACTTTAAATGCGGATCGTCCCTTTATACGGATATGGAGTAATTCTCTCGGAGCGGCAGCGACCCGATTTATTCAGTGGCAGCCGGTGCCCGCTTCTTACGCAACGCTGGCAATCCTTCGTCCCTCTGCCCCTCGAGACCAGCGGCTCCCTTCGCTGGAGCGAGGAAATTTTGTCTTCTGCGGCGGGCGAGAGACGTTGCTCGTCGGAAAGAATATTCTATTCAACCGGGGGACACCGGAGCGGAGGAGGGGGGGGGGGGTGTTGGAGGAGGAGAAGGAGAAAGAGAGGGGCCGTAGTCACCGGGCACGGTTTAATTACTTCCGAATCCACCAGTTCTGTTGTTCGCGCTAACAAAACAGCGCCGCGAGATTTATCGTAACGACGCCCGGGAACAGAGCTTCTCGTCGACTCCTCGCCGTTGCGATACCGCGTATGGAAGGAGTACAGTGGAGTACTTGAGGCGTACCCGAGCTCTGCGTCGAGCCGCATTTTAAGGGGGTACGTGCCACCAAATTTGTTCTTCTGCTACTTGCTCCGCCAGCCCAAAACTGTCTGCTCGACTTGATGAGCTAGACTGCGTTTACACATCCCATGGTACTCATGAACGTCAAATTTTATGTAACTCTTTATCATTCTGATTAGCGTCAAGGATTTAAGATGTTTCGGCGGGCTTCGTCTATCTGTCGTTTGCGATTGGATGCTTGATGGATTGATAATTGGGGGTATTTTTACCAGAAGCAGTCTTCCTCTATAAAGTGTTTTTCAGGAATTGTTCCTCATTACGAATGCGCCGTTGTTGAATGCGAATCTTTAATTCATCCCGTACATTCTCAATCACGTTCAAATTAGATGAATGAGGAAGTGGTCGCAATCCTGAAAGCGGACACTCGTTTATGAAAATGTGGTTGCGCACCTGTGCTCCGCGTGGAATAATAACATGGCCGGCTTACAAAACATGTTAAGTGATATTTACTGACCGCGTTCGTTGCAATTCACCACATTGCCGCAGATCAAAATGTTTCATTTATAAGTAGCTACGTGAATTTAATGACAACCTTGTGCAAAATGGCTTTTTAGTTTTTAGTGACCGCTGTTAATTCAGAACCAAAGGTCTCTGGCAAACGTTATTCGTACTCGCGTGGTTATTCGACAAAGGTAAAGTGGCTGCAGAAAGGAGCCCTTCGACATGACTCTTCTCGTCTTTGTTGAAATTTTTGTCAACAACTCAGGCTCAATGCCAGTAGACACATAAACTCGCACAGTTTAGACTAAGGCCGGGGCTATATATATTGGCCGGTGAGTTTCGTGAGGGGTATTCTCCCACCACACATTTTGCTTGCCTCGGTGCTTCTTTTCTCAACGTTTTCTGACTCGCTCTCGTTCCATCTCGCTCTCGCCTTCGCAGAACAAGTGTGAGCCAGAAATGGTGGGGATAGTGCCAAGCTTCTGGGGTGTAGACCAAACCGAGCTGTCAGCGTAGAAATACACACATCAGAATAGGTGTGCGTTAGCTACGAAAAAATTCAGGAGCTTTATTGGTTAGGACATTGATACTTCCTCGATAGCTTCATCTCGTATTGGTCTACGCATAGCTTCGTAACGCACACAACTATTACGCTAAGGACAAATAACAGCCAAACGGCTAGGTTCAGGTGGAGCCGAGCAGCGTTCCCGTTACCCCACCATGCCCTGCGAGGGCCACGCAACTCCAACTGACAAATCCACGATCGTCAGATGGTGGTGGCTGATTTCTCCTCGATCGCTGTTCGCGAAAACGAATTCACCGGCCAGTATATCTGGCCCCGACCTTAGATAACTTTGACGCAACGTTACTGGCCACGCGTGCAGCAATTTCATCCCCACTCGATTCAGAATCACCCGAGATATAGTCGATAAATATCGCATAATCGGTTCTGCGAATTACATCCACCGTCCCGTTAGAAAGCCGAGCGTAAAACCCACCTCCATCCAGCAGCGAGTGATTACAGTTACGCGACGAATATTCAAAATCGATTCCCCTCGAAAGCGTATCGAGCGTTCGGCAAAAAAGTCGCCGCAGCTTTTCGATTTACCATTTGCGCCAAGTGCCACCCCATCGGTTGCTACCGCAGCATCCAGTGCACGCCCGCTGCGCCCGCAACACGTCTCTCGCGACGCGAGATATAATCCGGCGACGCGATCCTCGATCTCGCTAATTTGTCCCGCAGTTTATCTTCCAGCCGGGGACACTCGAGCCCCTCCGAACTCTCCAGGGGCCGCTTCGAAGCTTTCAAGGCTTCCATCGCGGGAATCGGGAAACCTTTCCTCGACTACTCCCTCTCCCGGTGGCGGCGGCAGCCAGAGCTGTTTCTGCTAAATAGCCCCGGTCCTCCTGCTTTAATCGTCGCCGCCTCGTAATGAATTCGCCAGGCTTTTCTTAAGCGCGACGGTGTAGGGAGGCGCGGGGGGGGGGGGGGGAGGAGGAGGAGGGAGGCGACGCCCGTCTCCCTTCTGCTGCCAATTGCATCGACGATTAAATTACGACGGCCGGGCAAAGGTGAGCCGGGGCGAAGTCGCAAATGAAATTCCCAGCGAACGGAATCCGCCAGAAATCTTAACGATCCCCGCTATCTCGTCCGGGCAGCGTGCCGGCGACGACTTCGACCGAGGTTTCAAGGAAGTCCGTGTAATTTAAATCTCGACCGCCCCTCTGCATCACCCAACCGCCCCCCCCCCCCGGTTAACCCCTACCCCCCCCCCCCCTCCTCACGCGACGGTAACGCGGAGAAAGGGGCGCGCTTAAAATGCCTCTGTGTCCGATTAAATCTTAACAACCTAATTTCCCAAGCCCCGCGTTTACCTCGATTCGATGTTCCGGAGGGGGGGGGGGGGGGGGAGCGGTGTGTTCGATCCCCCCTCTACCCTTCTTCATTCCCTTCGCTCTATTTTCTATTCCTCCCGCTGTTTCTTTCTCCCTCTCATCGGCTCGCTTCTTCTCTGCACTACCTACTCCCCGCTTTTCGTTTCTCCTTTTTCTTTTATTTCCTTCTTTTTTTTTTTTTTAAATTGAAACGGGGTACGGGACGCGAGAACCAACGCCGCGGGGGTGAGAGTTATACGTACGAGGTCACGGGAGTCCCGGCGCATCGGAAGTCACTTCTTTCTCCCCCCGGCATAAAGTGGGATTAGAGCCGGTAATCTTGTGCTCGCCGCGGGTTACTCGCGCGAAAATTCTGAGGGGATCGTCGCCGGGGCGAATTAAAGGCTTCGGCCGCTGCGAGTGTGTAACGCCGGGGACGTTCTGGGGGAGGCGGGGGGGGGGGGGCAGGGGGGCGGAGAGGGGCCATCTTCCCGTTGGCTGGTTACATCGCGGGATACGGTAAGCGGGTAACTGTAATTACCCATTTGGCTACGTCTGGCCATAAGTAGCCGCTATTGTAGAGTCAGTATTGGCCGTAATGCGAAGTGTTGCGAAAGCTAATGGCCGTTGCTTTAAGAATAAGGCTGAGGGGATGGCGCTGTTACGGCCGGGGATGCAGCAAGTCATAGCTGAGTGAATGGAATGCTTTTGTTCCGGAGTGAAACAGGGAATAGTGGAATACTGAGCTTTACTTAGAAGGCGCAATTAACTTTGTGCGTGAACCGTTCGGCCCCGCCGTAATACGCTTCCATTTGCAGTTGTCAAAGATACGACTGCCGGCGCGGTGTTCCAGTCGACTGCAACGTCAACCGCGGCTACGTACACCCTCATTTTCCGCAAAACTGCTGGGGCAGATGAGACCCGAAGCCGCCATTAAAAACACGCTCAAACATCACCGTGGAATCGTATTGACCTCGCCTGCACTTAATCACCGGATAGAGTATGGTGAACACACACGGCCGTCAGCCGGCACACATTCAAAACGTGTCCGGAATGCAATCACACAACATTTGTATTCACTGTCAGACTCGTATTACCCCGTTCAGCTCGATAGCCGCGGCGCATAAGGCGCGTGGGAACTTATTTCGTGATTCAGCCAGTGTTTTAAATTCAGAGAGGGAATATATCGCGAGCATCTTTATTCATAGTATAGCGGAGTATATTCCGGGGGGGGGGGGGAGAGGTTCAGAACTTACGAGAAGAAAAGCCGAAAGTCATTATCACTATTTTGTCCGCGGAGAGCTTACGGAGACAAATGTGTCTAGGGCTTACGAGTTACGAGAATCTCGATCTGGCCCTGTTCGCTGGTTCTTTGCAAATTTATCAATGTTATCGCGCAGATCTCGAGTTAACTACCGTTACGTCGCGATGCACTTAATTAACGTTTGGAATATTAAATTATATTATTCTCAAAAACGTAGGGTAAACTTGCCTGAATCGTACCCCTTAAGAACAAATGCTTATTACATGAAAAACAACAGGGAAAATGAAACAAAATTAGTGAGAATCAACTATTTGTTAATAAAATAAACAATTTTATAAACTCAAACAACAAACAATAATCAACTTCTATTCATAGAAACGATTTATTTTTAATATGAAAAAAATACGATTTAGGATTAATGTTCCTAAATCGTACCATACTTATCCTAATTCGTACTTTCAAATTTAATTACTACAATCATCACATACATACATACATATTCAAAAGTGTTTCTATCTATTCCTGCACAAAGCTCGTGCACCCACATTTTGCACTGCGTGCATTGTATCATATTTTCCGGTCTATTTTCTTGACACAATTTACAACACCAGCTTTCATTTGCATCGTCTTTCTCCTTCTTCTTTTATTTATTTTGTATATTGGTTTTGGCGATATTCTTCCTCTTACGAGTTTTCTTTGCTTTTCTGTTTTTTCTGGTTATGATTTTCTTCTTAGTATGTTTTTGTATGTTCGTACCAGTACGATTTAAGCTTACACACGGTGGTACGAAATAGGCACATAGGTCAATTCGAATTCAAATCTATGGCGCTAAAATATAGGGCACTGTTCGTTGATGTCAAAACAAGAAATAAACTTGAAAAATAGATGTAGTTTTACATAGAAATTTGTTCCACTGATTATCACAAATAGTAATTGTTGTTTACACTTTTTACGTGTAGGTGCGATTGTGACTGTCTTAGGTTAAATGTGTCCTGAAATGGATGCTTGGAATATTTTAAACCTGCTTTCGATCCACATTGAAGGAAAGTGTGGCACTTGAGGTATAGACATTTGACAGGTTTCTCCAATGAGATTTGTCTGTAAGGTTTAAGTCCCCATTCATAAATTTAGCGAAAGCCCCGTGCACAGTGAAGTGCAGGCACATTTACGGTATTGGAAACAAAAATAGTAGACAAATTCCTGGTCGCGACAGCTGCGTTACTTCCTGTTTGAAACTCGTAAAGAATGCAATACCGCGAATGCACTTCTCCTACCGACATGTTTACTATCAAATTTGTAGCGAAATATAAAGTGTCGTGGAGGAGATTTACTATTTCGTGCGTTTACTATCTTTCTCGCATCGATTGTCGTTTCTTTGCTTAACACTTGGTGGCTGGATTCGCGGGAAACGATTACTCAACGACGAAGCTATGTGAAGCACACTCGACACACGGAGCTTCAAAATCCAGGGACTTTATTAGAGCATGATATTTTGATCTAACAAGATAAACCTCTATAAAATTTTATTTATTTATTGAACGTGACACGGGCAACTGAAATTATCGCCAAAGAGGTGTCTCAGAGGAAAATAGGTTTAATTAATATATTCCGAGAACGTGGCAGACCGAGAAAAATGGAGACTTAATCGCTCATCGAATATTAATTTGTTGATTGTGAATCTTCCGCAAGCAGCCTAGTTTGAAATAATAATAGGGACCCCTTCTCTTATAGGGGAGAGTAGCGTAAAATGGAACGCTTAACTTTGGAGGGTGATAACATAAATTCGGAAGGAACGAAAGACACGGGACTTCAACAGGAGTCTTAAGTGGACATTAGACTATAAGAAAACCAAAGAGCTTGTTAAGAAAAATATTTGGCAACAAAGAAAAATGAGATTTACCGGAGGTATTGAAATCTTCACCTCGCGCAAGTACAAGAGTAAACGTACAAAATCTTTATTTTTATGATTTAAGTAGTATTCATTTATGTAAAAAACTATAAATATATGTTTTAGGTATAATTATTACAAATAAAATATAACAAAACTATATTTTATACACAGAAGGAAAAATATTTTACCAAATAACATAAAAATTACTGAAAATAATCAAATACACATGGATTTTTACATGAATAATGAATATCAACACGTGCATGGAGAATTTTTTATTTTTTAGTGCATTTTAAATAAAATTGTTTAACTTAAAAATTTTTTTTGTATACTTATTTATTATTTACTTTTTAGTGTCTAAGTTTTGATTTGTGGTTACATGCTGATTTCATGTCGAGTCAATTGATTTGATTTGTGGCTACAGGGTGATTTCAAGTGGTTTGGATTTGTGTTTATGGGTTATATTTATTGATAAGTGGGTAATTTTTTCACCCCTCCCGTTTTTTTTTCATAATTTTTTATCGTCATCATAACTACGTACGCTTGCAAAGTTTCAAGACAATTGGATTGGTGCAAGTTAAATAGGTGTTCCGTTTTACCCCACGAAAAGTGTTCCGCTTTGCCCCACATGCGGTAATTTAGTAAACCAACGTAAGGAAAACAACTGGGTAAAACGTCAAAATGTAGCGCAAGGACTAAAGAATCCAACGGTGTTCTTGCCGTTATAAATTTTCTAAATCCAAGTGAAGAAAAGTGGTCGAAACTGCAACGCAATATCGAAACTTCGATACCGGAAATGTTTACAACAGTGTTAATCGAAAAGTAACGTGTGCACGGGTCTATGGTCCGTCATGAAATGCTGTGAGGACCGTTTGGTCCCATGTCACGTGATACCAACTGATTCGCAGCTCTCATCCAAAAGAAACATTGATGTTCCGTTTTACCCATCCGTTCCGCGTTACCCTACTCTTCGCTACGTTATATTAGTACCTCTCTTAAGAATCCTAAAAATCGCGAGGGCAATAAAAATAGAAGTCGAGCGAGCGTTGGATTCACCTGATCGGTCAGGTGCCAATCCTATAAATTGAACTGTCCAAGTTGTCGATAGATTCTAATAGATAATCGATAATTATAAGATTACTAGGCACTTTTATAGATAGTCCTGCCATTTTTAAAGCAAGTTACATCTAGATCAGTAGTCGACATTATATGGTCCGTGTGACGTGTGAATTAAATATTTTATTGGTTACGTCCACCATTTGTGGCGTGGGCTCTTGTCGTTGCTCATCCAGAAATTTGCACGGCTAGAAATAAGTACAGTGGACAGAACTATTACAGTCCAATGAGAAGGAATTTCGGTTCTGTGCTGTGTAAAGAGCAATGGGATTACTCAGAATTAGGACAAAAATGTCACTTCTAATAAGAATCGAGCCTGATTCTTCAAGCTGAATTATTCAGATCTACAATTTTGAAGGTGGATTTTATCTATTATAAACTCTTATCATAGCTCACCTGTCCAGTTGTTCGGAATTCGTGAACAGCAGGGTGAACGTGATACGTGAACAGATGGGTTAATCAGAACCTTATTACATTTCGGCAATATGGTAGAATATATTCTTGGTAATCTTCACGCGAAACGGTGTCTCGGATGAGAATGATAGAGCAAGGCAGATTTAACCTGAATCATACAGCGACACGTGAGCTCCTTCCCACCGGATTGTCACGTTCGGTGATTCAAATTACAGTTGTATTTCAATTATTGTATTAGGAGTAAAGAAGCTCTAGAGTCCAAGGGGCATAGACATTTTTGTACCATAGGCAGAGCAGGTACTATTAATACTGTTGCAATCAATTTCCCAAATTCATAGTGTCAGGAGGTTCTTAACCCTTGGTTGACTCTCTCGGTGTGAGCCACCCATAAACTGATTTTGACGTTCTCTACCTTCTACATGCAAAATAAATAGCTCTTTCCAAAGCCGACTTACAAACTATTTTTTTTACCAAAATATTAAATCCTCACAATAACTCTGTAGATCTTTAGCTTTTAATATTGAAATTTATAGAAGCCACAATTTTTTTAAAGATTTCCTTCGCGTTTTCTCGACATATGGTAATCCAGAATTTTTTTGCCAAAGCTGTGATAAAATGTCAATCAAAAAACTATCGGAATACATTCTACGGACCTTGAAATTGACCCATGATTTTTTTCATAACGATTTGGTTCTTCAAATGAGAATGGCAGTCGTTCAAAAATTGTTCTAGGTGTGAGCCACCGAGGTATGTGAAAGTTGATTCGAAAAAGGAGGTGTGTCAACGAAGGGTTAAATTCCACTTAAAACTTCCTCTTAAAAATAAGCATGCCACTCTCCCCTAAAATACCCACATACAGAGTTGGGACAATTCCCTTTATTCGCCGAGAATCGAACACAACGGAGCCCGCGACCGTATCCCCAAAACGTTCGTGTCTCGTACCCGGTTCGCTGCATCCGCCGTTCGCGACCCTCGGACCATTTTTCCGAACGACTGCATGTCTAAGTGACAAGGTGAGCCTGCCAGATGTACGCGGAACGATAGCCCCCGGTGGGGGGCGGTATTAAAATGAGAAACACCTGTCTGTTGCAGGAATTTGCTCCGGTTTGCGAGAGGTGCGCATCCAGATACCGACGGCCGTGGAGAAAGGTAACTCGGCGACACTGAACTGCTGGTATGACACCGAGGGAGATCCTTTATACGCCGTCAAGTGGTACAAAGGGGGTCGAGAGTTTTATCGCTACGCCCCGAACGAGACCCCGGTCGTCAAGACTTTCCCCATCGGGAACTTGACGGTGAAGGTGAGCATCGAGTAGTCCCTTCTCCCCTTCTTCGGCCCCTCTTTTCACCCTCCATCCCCTTCGCCGAGCTTCGGTGCCCCACGGCGCTGGACCGTCGAATCTTCGCCAGGCCGAGAGAGAGAGAGAGAGAGAGAGAGAGAGAGAGAGAGAGAGAGAGAGAGAGAGAGAGAGAGAGAGATAGAGAGAGAGAGATAGAGAGAAAGAGAGAGGGGGAGAGAGAGAAGGGCGGACGTCGCGGCGACGAAAAAACGCCGCTGGGCTGCGGGAAGACCAACGTCCGGGGATTTATCGCAGTCGGGAAGTTGGATGGAACAATAACTGAACGTTCTAAAATATGGCGCCGGGAGATATCGACCCCTGCCTCCCCCGTCGCTCGGAACTCGGGGAATTCGGGCTTCTTAATGAGCGGCAACAGAGGGGGGTGGGGGGGGGGGCGGCCGCCTCGTGGCGCACCACCATCGATTCCACGGGTAGAATTACTATTCGCGAGCCCATCCCTCGGTCGTTGGTATTTTTACGACCGCCGGTGCGTTCAGGGGATCGTGTCAGAACGTTCTCGAGACATCGACGTCTCTATTGTCGTGACACCTCCGCGATTATCGCCGACGATATCGTAAACACGCCCCGTTTTCGTGCGGGGATGCTCGTCCGTCAGTGTCTGGGGGTGGAATGAAGACATGGAAATCACACCAGTCGGCGGTACTGCGGGACTTGATTTAGTGGTTCTGGCCGTCGCGGAGGACAGCGCGTAAGAATATTTCAACTTGGTATTCGATATTCGTATTATCGTTTCGGATTTTAACATTCGGCGCGCATTGCGTTTGCCACCCTTTCCGTGAAATATCTTGAAAGACTCGAGACAATTTTAAAATTAATTCAATAGGACAACTAACGTGTGAGTTGTTGCTGATTTGCTATGTAAAAAAAAAAGTGAATTGTTTTTAAAGTTGTCTGAAGCTTCTATCACTTTCGGTTTTAGGGAAAATAGATACCTAGACATTTTATTTTATCGTCGATGGAAAAATAATAAATAAGTTACAGGCAAAAACACTTTGCCACCTTATTCAATTTCTTTCGCCCGCAGTTTGCGGCCCCAAAAATATTCTGCCCCGGGCTGTAAAAATCGTGAAATCGTTTTTAGGGATTCTGTTTGGATTTTACTTTGTAAGTTTTTTAACCAAATTGATTCCAGTAGGTACACTTACATTCAGAATTATCATCAATTTACTAATTAGGGTGAGTCACCTACCGCTACCACGTTAAATTAAATACAAGAATTAAATCACAGCGTCGAATAATCTTTCGAATTACGTGGGCAAAGAAGCCGCTAATCATTACATTGTACGCCTTCCTTGATACTATACAACTTTTCTTTTTTGCATTTTTTCATATAACAAACAGTTTACAAGTAATTTAAGGCGGCAGAGTTAGGTGACTCTCCCTGTACAACAAGCAGTACCAAACTACCAGCGGCTGCACTACTTCCCCTCGTATCTTTCATTATTCAGAGCAGTCCATCAGCGCATTCCACGCAAAATTCATCCCCCAAAGCGAGGTGACTCTCAGCCACCAAAAAGTCAGCTCCGTCCCGAAATTCCAGCCACCCCACCGCGGGGGCCGTGTAAACAATCCCTCGTTTAGCGCGCAAGTGTCGCGTTGTCCCGCACTAAAAACGCGTTGTAAAATTACGAAACCTCAGAGCTACTCTTTGCAGCCGGCCTCAATATATCCTCGTAGGTGGATGTCGCGTTTCCCAGCGAAGCCGGGGTCTCGCGCGGTTGCCCGCCCAGCCTGTGCCCGACTGAACTCATCCCCCTCCGGTTTGGCGAGAAAAAGCTCGGTCTACCCTCGGCGGGGCGAGGGGGGAGGGGGGGGGGCGGGGAGGGGTGAAGGGTCGGTGCACAGAAATAAATCGGCGACGTGTCGCGAAATTCTGCGCGCGACCGGTCGACGGAGCGCCGTTACCAAGCGTAATGTTGCTCGTAAACCGCGCGGAGCGGCGGGGGGGGGGGGGTGGTGGATTTCGCCAGAGCGTGCGAATCGTTGGCAGGGTGTGCTCGGTGAGGCCGAGTGACACATCGTCACCGGAATCGATATCGCGAAGAGTCGACGCTGGTCCAGTATCGTCGTCTTGCAATGGCGAGTGCTATTCGTCGTCGGACGAAACACAATGCCCGAAACGGCCTTTGTCTTCCGGCCGATTGATCGATGTTCCCGCGTGGTGCATCGTCGCCGCGTGGTACGCCCGTTGTTTTCCCTTGTTCTCCGCCTCTCTCTCTCTCTCTCCCTCTTTCTCCCCCCCTCTCTCTCTCTCTCTCTCTCTCTCTCTCTCTCTATCTCCGTTTTTTTGCTTTTTATTCGCAATCCACCTCTATGCCGCTGCAAGTCATAAATTTCTGGCTGGCGAACAATTCGGAGGTCGGTTGGAAGACGCTGGACAAGGGAGCGAACCCACGCGGGCCTGCTTTTCTGTTGCAGAAAGCTGAAAGCAACTCGACCAAGGTCGCGCTGACCAACCTGGAACTGGAGGCGGCCGGGGTGTACAGCTGCGAGGTATCGGCAGACGCGCCATCCTTCCACACGGCCATAGTTTACGCCACCATGAACGTCGTTGGTAAGAGGAACGTTGGTTAGCGAGCCGTAAAAGAGGGGTAATGTTAACTGGGTAACCATACACATTACATGGGTAACCCTCTAGTGCACGGGTTGGATCCCTGGGACCCATGAGGATATTGTCTTTCAGTTATTTTAGTGTACCTATAGTCCGAGAATAGTTTTATTAATAAATTTTTTGCTTTTCTAATGTCTTGTTACGTGTAATAATTTTATACTATAAATAAATAACCTTGTTGTAAGCAAATGGAACTTCTTTATTAATAAAAATATAGACAAAACGGTGGGTCCCTACCCGTGCACTTGCGGGAAAATTCTTCACCCGTGCACTAGAGGGTTAAGTCGGTAAGAGTATTCTGGACTAACAAGGGAAGCTCGGCAACTCGAAAATTCAAAAAAATCTTAAACTTTGCAGAAATGTAGCCCAAGCGGCCCTAATAACGTACCTAACTATTTTTCGATTCGACAATGAAATGGTCCTAAGGACGAAAACCTCCCCATCGACAAAATTGTGAGTTTTCAGATTATCGTGAATATCTACGAAACTGTAAAAGATATAAAAAAGAAGTTAAGTTTAAAGTTCTATGGTTTTTATGACCTATAAAGCGGCGATTAAGAATTCGCGGAAATCATTGTTCTTTTCAACATTTATCCCCCACCACCATTTTTCGACAATTCTTTATCAGCGTATTGTAGAATATCGAAAGCCATAAAACTTTGAATTTAACTTTGTTCGATATCTTTTACGGTTTCGCAGATATTCACGATAATATGAAAACACACCATTTCTTTAAAGTGGTGTTTCCACCCTTAGAATCGTTTCATTGCTAAATAAAAAAATAGTTGCACTATTAGCATCACTTAAGCTACATTTCTGCAAAGCTGCACGCTGTGATCGTTGTACATCATTGCAAACATAAATCAGGGGATGAAAACGGGTCGATTCTATACTGTCCGAACACCAGTACAGTATAAGCGTACAATTAAACACGCTCCTCTTTCGGTGACTGAATTTTTAAAGGTGTCTTCGTTCCCGCCAGATATTCCGGAGTCCTAAAATTGGTACCATTCGATTCCCCGGCGTCGGTACCACAATCGCGGCGCACTGCTCGCACCGTAGCGCGGCTCGACGACGCGAAATGGCGGCGGCGGACTTAACATTCTCCTTTACTTGCGTAGCGGCAAACAGAAGCGAACGTAACGTCTCGTACGAGGGAGCCGAGGCGCCCCAGCTCGCGCACAGTTTCGAACTGCGAATTAATACCAGCCACCGGCCTGGGGTGGACTTAAGGGCTTACGCGAATCGCTGTGGACCGAGCCGAAGATAATACTGCGGGTACACGCGCAGGAATGAACGGGAATTAGGTGTTTTAGGTGGAGGGGAATTAGGTTAACCGTCATTTCACCTTTCCCGCGTCTCCTTTTTTCTCTCTCTCTCTCTCGGCCCCCGAGCGATAGCAGAACTGGGTTGCCGAGGATAAGAGGAGGATTCGCGTTGACAGTTCCAGGACCGTCAGTGTTGCTCATTAATTTATAGGATGGAGGATGACAAATGGGCGGGGTCTGTACAGCGCGAAAGCTCAAAAACTGAAGCTAGATAACAAAGCTCGGGGGTCGGGTTAAAGATAGTCCTCCCGCGTGGAGCGTGTAACGTTAACGTTTACGCTTTCGGCACGGTAAATACACTACCGGCCATAAATTCGAGACCATCTCCTTTATTGTTGCCCCTTGAATAAGGGGAAGGGGGCGCGGGGAAGGGGTGGTGGGCGAAGAAAGCAACGAACGAGCGAGAGAGCAAATAGCTAGAATTACCATTTCGCTGTATCCACCTATTATATAATTGCCATTTATCTGACTGTAGAGCACCGCTTTAATAATCGCTGTACGACGCCATTAGATTCTTCGGGTATGCCCATTGTCTGGGTTAAGCAACGGGACAAAGAAGCGGGAGTGGGCGATAGAACTTGCTGCATGCAGGCCCGCGGATTGGAAAATCTACGGACAAAGACGGGGCCTTTGCAATCTCCGGGAAACTGAAAGATGCACGCGATCGAGAAGTTAATGGAAAGGCTGTCCAAAGTTGGCAGTCAACTGCCAAGAGTATATTTTTCTTTTTTTGGATAAGTGCGGCAGCGCTGGCGAAGTTCCGCGAGCAGTCCAGCGCGCAAATTATTGAGTTTCCATTAAAAAGAAGGCTGCTTTCGTTCCATTAAGGGACGGTCTCGAACTGGCGATCGATAATATACAATAAACAATAATTAAAGTTCACTCCGCCCGCGGGCCATCGAATATCTCTGCACGTGGATATTCGGCTCCGCGTCGAGCTGCGAAAGGGTGCCGTTCAGTTATGTGTATTAATGTTGTGTTTTAATTGCAGCAATATTTAGGTAAGGCCAGAGTTGTTGTCGCGTGCCACGCGTCGTTTAAATGTTAAATTGCGCGTGACACACGGGGGTCGCGGAACGTCGACACGGACGACTCCAGTTGACACGGGAATTGCTTGGCGTTTCCATGTTTCGCATTATGGGTATATAAGTCGGAGGGAATCAGGACTCACCCTCCCGAATAAGGGGCTGAAACTTTTCACGGTTCCTCTGTCTTCCGTGATTCGAGGCTCGGGTGGAAAAATCGCGAGCAACGCGAAGCTTGCCGTGAAGGGATTTCTCCGGGCGCCGCGAGGTGTTGTTAATTTTTACGCTCGGACCACTTCCGTAAGAGAAACCTTAGGGCGGCACCGGCCACCTTCGTCGGAGAATGAAAGTTCTCAGACACTTTACGCCCCTCGGCCGAGAATTACGCGGCGAAATTTTTTCCAGCGGAATATGGAATCCTGCACAGAAGCGCGGGCCATTTTGATAAAACGCCGCTGTGCCTCCTATTTCGAAATTTTTAACGAAGAACCCGCCGCTGAGAAACAAGTGCCGGATGTTCTGCGGCTTCGCGACGAGCCCTACCCCCCCCCCCCCCAATCTTCCGTGTGTTTCAACTTTTAATAAATCCAGAATTTTTCAGGGAACAGTAGCGAGACCCGCGCCACACAGAAAGAAAAAGGATCACTGTTTTTTTCCTATCTACGCGGAATGTTTCCAATCTCCACGTTTCGTCCCCGAAGGCGGCCGCATTTTTCACGTGTTTGTTCCCCGATGAGTGCCTCGGTACTCACTCGAATTTCCTTCTTTCTTTTTTCTATTTTTTTTTTCCTGCATAGAAGAAAAACGAAGACAACTCGAGGGCCTCTCGCGGATAAAAGCGACACAAGGGGGATAGGTAACGGAAGGATGTTCTGCTCAAACGTTCTCGTTATCCCAGATAGAAAGGAAGCTCGTAGGAATCGTCTGGCGCAATCGTACGCCTATACTACTGGCGCGCCCGTGCGAACTTCCCCCCGGGCTTTCGGGCTTTCGACCCGCGGAAATGCACGCGAAAAAATATCAAACGAGGCCCGTTCGGAAACGCTTCCCTTGCTACCCCCTCGAAAATATTCGACGCAGTCGTGTCGGTATGGGGGGGGGGGGGGGGGCGGCGGGAAGGGAGGGACTGAAAGAGCAGCCTGGCACAATGGTGTCTCTCTTATGAATACATTACCCCGATATCGAAACGCGAGCGCGAATTGCCCGGCATAAAAGAAGAATTTTTCATCAGGCCGCGGCACGGAGCGGGGGGTATCGGTATGTGCATCCGGGAATCTTGAAAAGTTTCCCCCCCTTTTTGCGATACGTACACACCAGGGATAAGGGATGACGCATGGGGGGGGGGGGGGTTGAACGTCAAAGCAACGTTTCGAACATGCCTCGCATACTTCCGCCCCCCCCGTGTATACCAGGCGTCTCTTGTTCCGCAGAATTACCCTCTCAAAGGCCGTCGATACACGGGCTAAGGAGGAAATACCGGATTGACGAAATGCTGCGTTTGAACTGCACATCCGGACGGAGCAAACCCGCGGCCAATCTCACCTGGTACATCAACGACCGACAAGTACGGTTCGGTATACCCTACCCGCTGTAACAGCGACTTTGTGTTCCACTGGCTCACGCAAGACGCCCGCCCAACCCCCGTCTCGTGCTTGAAACGTTCCCGCGAGCGTGGTAGAGAGGAGGGGGCTTGTATTTTGAGGCTGCCGCTTAGATAGCCGGCGCTGCTGAAAACGATCGAGGAGAATTTAAACGGCCTTAGGAATTGAACGAGCCATCGGGGAGAGGGGTGTCGCGCGTACACTGCGGCCATTTTGAATATTAGGATCGGGGCGAAGGAATTCGTTAAGTCAATTGGCGGGGGGGCAGAACTTCGGTAAACGAAAGAACCTGGCCCGAATGTTGGCTCAGGAATTTGATCAGTGGATACACCTCTTCTGTGTACAATCTTCGGGAATGGATCCGCCCTTGCCTTCTCGATTTCTTTACCTTTCTTTTCCTCTCTCGTTACTACGTGGAACTTTGAATCCTCCGCGCTGTAGGGACGGTCAAGTTGGTTGGGGCTGCGTATATATTGTATAGTCGTTTCGAATATTAGGTTCAGGGATACATACTTGCTGAAGTATGTATCTGCTAACTCGATTGGCAAGGGCGGTACTTGAGTGGATGAAAGATTCAGCTCGACTGCTGGTTCAGGAATTCGATCAGCAAGAAACTTTTCCCTCCTACAATTTTCAGAAACAGAATTACCTTTGGGCCGCTAAGTTTTTCTTCATCGGCCTGCTACTTCAAATTTTCAATTTTGCGCTCGATGGGGGCAATTGCGTTTATCAAAGTGATTCAGCTGTATAAACCATTTCGAATATTAGATTCGAGGGGGGAAGCTTAACTGACTGAAACAATCTTCCAGCGAGCGAGAGATCCGGGCTCGACTTCCGGCCCAGCAATTCTGTCGATCGATTCCATACTTTTTTTTCTTCTTCTTCTTTTAATACTTGCTGCAATCTTTGTTTGGAAATCGTCAAGAGCGTCGAACGAGGGCGAAGGAAAAGTTCTTGCTTTTTTTCTTTTACTCGACTATCGTTCTAACGAAGTGGGCTGTTCGACCTGCAGACGAATGCTCTCTGCCCGAGTCTAATCTTCAAAATGGCCACCAGCCCTGCGTGTATTGGGTGATTCGCCGAAGTTAAGCAGGATAAATTACTCGCGAACTACTCGCGGAGTGAATGAAGCGGGACACTGAGCACGGTAAATAGTTTTCTAATCTTAAACACTCGACGCAACGGTAAATGTCAATTTTTGCTAATAATTACATTGCAGGCTCCCCTCGACCTCGCGCGATCTTTTCATATAACGAACAGTTTAAGAGTAATTTAATGTCCTCGGGTTAAGTGACCCAGCTCGTGTAATACAGCATTATTTCCGGCAAGTTACAGCTTTTAAACTAATGAACATCTTGCAGACTAGCGAAGTCACTTCGGTAATCGATCTTTTAATTACTTCGAACGGTGCCCCGTGCCCTAATTTGCGAACAAAGGGCCGAAGGAGCGGAAAAAAACAGGACGGAAATTATATTCCTCGCAGAGACGAAGCGCGGCAGCGCGGTCTCGCGACGAATTGTTTTGTGCGTTGATTTTTCCGCACCTATCCCCGAGGCGAATTAATTGCAGATCGAACGAGGCGCCGGAGATTTCATTTAGCAGCGGAATATTTCGCGACAGGACTCTTCGAAGCGAGTTTGCCGACGCCCGCTCCTACGATGAATAGCGAGCATTTCGAAAAGGCCGTTCGATTGTTGCAGTGCTATAAAAAAGAATGCAATCGAAGCTCCGGCGACAGTGACGCAGCTATCAAAATACAGCCCTGTCAAACAAATTGTCAGTAAATTCCTAGCTGGACGTGTACGTGTCGAAGTGCATTGTTATTAAAAAATCCAGCACTCTCCTGCGCGAAGAGGGGTTCGAAGAAATACTGCTTCTGTTTAGTTTTGCCACTGTCGGCGTTTTATCAACCCCTCAGCAGTGGCTCCCTCCCGAAATGATAACAGGCAGCGTGGACCAGGGGGAGGATAGAGGAAATGTTTAAGTTGCCCTAAAAACTAAACGGCGTAAGATAACACATTATGCAAACTCGTGTGTTCGGTCCACGATTTTTCTACGATAATCCAGCGACGGGGATTTCCGATCGCGACAGAAATACGAACCCTTCGCGGTTCGAGTGTATCCTTGGGCCGCATGAAAATTTACATCAATATTAGCTATGGAGTTTGTTTTCGGCTGTAAGCGAGACGCTTCCTGACACATATAGAGTAGATATGTATATTCGTACCCGCCGCACAGTGGTCCGAGTCACCGAAAACGTGATAAAAAATCCCCACATTCACATTTCACCATGCATCATTATTAACATGGTCATTCCGGGGGGTTTAGGGGCCGCAGAATCTGATTCCGAAGTCAAAATTATTATTAGATTAAAACTATGCCCTGTAGGGGGGGGGGGGGGGGGGAGGAAATGTCGATAAAATAATGTTATGTTTTGTTTAACAGTACTATCTCATTTGATTACGTTGTTTGAAGTTAATTACGGCATTTCGAAAAATTCACAGAGATAGCGTTTTTATGATAGCAAAAACTATTGAGCGCGCGGAAATTAATAGGAGGTCCAATAATTTGTATAAATTCACACTTCAGATATTGAAAATGCTTTCATTTGTTCATTAGATGAAATTGTGCATTCATTCGAGGTAATTGAAATATATAAAAAGTTATAAATAACTGAAATATAAAAAATTATGCGATGGTCGGCTTTAATCGCGTGTTACATTTTTTGGAAACTTATGTCATTTGATAGTCCATAGGGTAAAGGACCAAATTATTGACACTTTAAGCGTTGACGCTTACATTATCTTATAGTTTTGTACTTATAGACAAAAAGTATATGTTATTCTTGTTATTTATTATTGTTTAATATGTTTACTTGATGAACAAAATTTGGTGGATCTTAAAACTTTTTATGCATAAATTTTATATATAAAAATATATTTCGGGATCTATTACTGACACCCTTCAAATGTATTTGACTGAATTATTGAAATCCCAATTACTGCCAGCTAACTTAATACTGTTTATCCTATTTTAAAGTTATATCGTCTCATGTACATGAGCAACTACTGCTATAATAGTAATACCAAAATGCTTGAAATGCTTGCACCAATCACTGTCACCCAATTAATAAGTAAAAAAGACTTAATGAATCGTTGAATTGGATCTTTATGACTTTCTATGATATTATTTGAAATATTATATTTTGTTATGTTAATAGATTAAATATTACAATTACAGCATTTGCTTTAACGCCTTGTTTTCTCTTTCGCTAGTAAGCAAGTCATCGTTTTCACTCTCCTAATATCCGCGTAAAATTTTTTATCGTTTTATCCAAATTATCGAAGAGAAAATTAAGTGCTGTTTTTTGTATCGTATGAATAACAGTTTCAATTGTATACTAAATTTTTTTTATGCATCATTTCACAAGATTTATTCGTTATTCTGAATTATTCCAATGCAAAATACAAGATGAATTGTGCACTTCATTTTTTAAAACGAACGTTCCATGTAACGGGACAAGAACACAGACGAAACACAGCATATGTGTTTAGAATGAAATGTAAATTAACGTAAAGATTAACATATTAATTATTTGCATATTTGTGTATTTATATATTTGTTATTTATACATTTAATTCCTATTACTTTCTATTTTACATAAATATGTTTTCTTCCATATGTTCGGGATTATATGTAGAATTGCTGCCAACATAATTGGTTATTACTCGGAAGTCGCAAAAAAGTGCAACTTCACCTTTTACACATACATTCCTTATACTATAGACTATCAAATAATATAAATTTCAATGATGCCCGTTGATTCCAAAAAATTTAACACGCGATTAAATACGACCATCGCATAATTTCTTATATTTCAGTTATTTATAACTTTTTATATATTTCAATAACATCGAATGAATGCACAATTTCATCTTATGGATAAATGAAAGCATTTACAATATCTGAAATGTGAATTTATACAAATTATTGACCTTCTATTTTCCACGCGCTCAATAGATTTTGCTATCATAAAAACTTCAAATTAATTAATTTCAAATAACGCAATCAAATCAGATAGTACTGTTAAACAAAACATAACATTATTTTATCGACGTTCCCTCCCCCTTACCGGGCTTAGGTTTAATCCAATAAAAATTTTGACATCGGAATCAGATTCTGCGACCCCAAAAAAAAAACCGGAATGACCATCTTCATAATGATAAATGGTGAAATGTGAACGTAAGGACTTTTTATCACGTTTTCGGCGACTCGGACCACTGTGCGCCGCGGCTTCCGGCCGATGTTTTATGCAATGTTATCTCTTTACATTTTGAGTTTCACCGTGGCTGTTCAAACTGGCTTGGAACAGGGAGATTTCAATTGTCAAGCTTTATCCTAACTTTTTACATAACATCAGACGTTTCCTCCTTCTTTATTTATACACAACGCGCTTTGAGGGGCTGGGGCTGATTGTGTCTCTTCTCTAAGCGACAAGGATAGATCTATAACAAGGGAAATATCTTTTGGTTCAACAAGATAGGTAGGGTAATTATTTGGAGAAATGCCGCACTTTCGGTATTTCCGGGGTTGTTGGGAATAAAATGCAACTCTGTCGATTTAATTTGTATCAGGCTATTGGTTTGGTCCCTCCCAACAAAAGGATCTTTCTGGTTTTGATTTCTAATAGGTGATAAATATTAAAATTTTGGTTTTCTTCAATGCAAGTAGTAGCACAATACAGTGGCGGACGAAAGAAAGTTTACACTCCTTAAAATCGCATAACTTTTTTAGAATTGGTCCAAACGACCTGAGTTTTTTTGAGAAGCTAGAAGGATTAGTTTGCTAAGTAGCGTGATTCGACGTTTGGAAAAATTTGCAATTGGTTAGGATGGCGAAAAAAATAGTGAGGGTATTTTTTCCAGCTTCTTTTCCTGAACCTGTAATGAACATTAAAAAATCCCGTTTGTAGATTGAATTAAGTTGTACACATGCTGAAAATTTCATCTAAATCGATTAACTTTGCTCTGAGCTTCGAAAGCTTAATCATCGCAGAATAAGGCCGAAAATCGCTGATTTCGGAAATTTCGCGATTTTAACCAACGTTAACCAATTTTGATGAAATTTTCAACATGCATACAACTTACTTCAATCTACAAATGTTATTTCTTAATTTTCATTACAGGCGCAGGAAAAAAGTTGACAAAACGACCTTTACTATTTTTTTCCTATTCCGACCAATTGCAATTTTTTTCAAAACAACGAAACACGTCACTTAGCAAATCAATTCTTCTAGCTTCTCAAAATAACTCAAGTCCTATGGACCAATTCTAAAAAAGTTATACGATTTTAAATTGTGTAACCTTTCTTTCGTCCGCCACTGTATGTTCAACAAATAATATGTATCCTCGGAAAAAGTTTCCATTGCAAAATTCAGATACGGTGACAATTCTGCACAATGTGAGGTAACTCTGCCACAATTACCCAATCAATTTTGTTCCTTCCGAATCATAAAAGAACTCTGGTTCGTCCCAGCCCCCCCACCATCACCCTCGATAATCGTCGCGCAATTACAATAATCAAATCATCCACCAGCGATCGCTATTTCGGCAAACCTAACCCAAGGGTACCAGCAATTCAGAGCGCATCACCCCGCCCCGCTGTTCTCACATCATTTGACAGGCGAAAACGCCTCGTGCCACGTACGCGCTGAGGTAAATTAGACGTGGCTTCGGCGACGGGGTGTCGCGCGACACGGGCGAACCGCAAAGGGTTAAAGCAACAATCCTTAAACGTCGAACGAGCGAGATTACTCCGGCGCGCTGGTGGCGATTAGCAAATTCCCGTCGTTGCGGCGGATCGTCCGATTAATCGTGGAAATTTGTCCCCTTAAAACGCCGACGGTGGCTTAACTCGCCGAATTAATTATCGGAATTAAGTCGCTCGCCAACCTGTCCCGCCTCCCACCGCCCCCCCCCCTCCTCCTCCACCCCCTCACCGCCCCCGCGGAACCGTGTTACAGGGAAGCCGTGGGAGGTGGGCGCAGGGGTGGCGCGCGGGGGTGGCAGACGGAGGGGAATTTTAACAGATGTTTCCCGCATAATCGTCGGGGATCTACGTTTAAACGGCACGCACGTCACTGGTTTCCGTCTGTGCAGCCTCTCAAGTCGCACGTCCGCACGTACAGCCCCCTGGACACTAACGAGTCGGAGTGGCAGGTCTCCCAGATCGGCCTTCAGTTTCTCGTTACGCACGACCACTTCACCAGCGGCAAGCTGAAGATACGATGCAGCGCCTCGATCTACGACATATACTGGAAGAGCACCGAGGTCAGCGCCGAGGAGGACAGGCCCAGGGTGATCCATTACGAGCCGGCCGCCACCATCGTGGGCATCAACTATCTCCAACCGCCGCCCAACTTCCAGACGGGGCAGAAGAAGCCCGACGGCCACGTCGGGGTCAAAGGTAACACGGCTGTTCTTTGGTCCCGCGAATTTTTCTTTCATCCGGGAGAGATTAATTTGGGGGGAGATTACTTTTTGTCGTTTGTATTTGCCGGGCACGCTCTGGGTAACAGATGCGCCCCGGTGTGGCGTTGAAGCTTTCTGCTCGGGGATGTCGCGCATAATGTAAGTTTTTGGTTGTCCTGGCGGGGCAGTGGTTAATCGGGTATGATAGATCTCCAGAGTGCTGTCCGACTTCTTTGTTTCGAGCGCGATTCGCCGAGTGGTGGGATCTTCTTGGTAACGACACTTTCGTCGGCCGCGAATTTCTGCGGCTTTTGGGAGCCGTTGGTTAATTAGGTCTGATAGGTCCCTTGGGTTCTATTGTATGGTCTTGTGGCTTTCATTACTCGCTCGGACCTCCGTTTACTATTTAGTACTGATAAGTGGGATACTTGATCGGTATCTTTTCAGGGCAATATCTACTCTTTTCGCTATAGAATTTTTGGTAATCAGGTCTGATGAATCTTCTGGCATTTACCTAGCCGATGTTACGGTACAACTTTTCATAATGACCCCGGCTCACCCGCAAACTTCTGTACTGATTAATTAAGACTCCATGGTTCCTCTTGCAACCTGTTGAACTCTTCGTTGCTTATTTAATTTACGACGTAAGTTCGATACCAAGTGTCTTCGATGCTAAACCGTTATTCGCGCGATTGGGAGTTTAAAATTTTCTGCGAGACTAGCAGTCGGTACGCGAACTAATAGTAATAGCCGACGCAGGTATACAATTTATTGCTGTCTACATTTTAGCAAAAGGTTTAAAACTCTGAAAAAAAATGAATTTTCACAGTATCGACGAACTGTAGGTATGCAGAAAAAATGTTGTGTAGCAAATTGACAGTGAACAATGTTCTCAATTTAAGTTTTCATGAAGTGCCAAAAAGTGAAGCAAGCAAAATTGCCATTTGGAAATTTACAAATGATGATTAAACGCAGAATGGTTGAGAAAATTGAATATCCCCGATAATAAGAAACTTGCAATAGTTTGCTCAAGACATTTTCGTGAAAATGTAAATTACTGTTTTTCAGATGTAGATACTATTTAGCAAACGAATTTTAAGAGAAGAACGCAGTTCCAGTATCTGTAACTCTTAATGAACAGAGAGAAACATTAAAATTAAAAAGAGAAGACAGGCTTACTCAGAGGTAGTTAGAAAAAAGCAATATGGACAGTCACAAAAAATGTAGAATTTGTAATATTTTGGCCTTCGATCATATTTCCGGATGACGGCGTTGCTTTTACATATTCCAATATTGTGTCTACACGTATTGTCAACATTTTTACTGTAAGAAATAACTTTTAAGAGTACCCTCTGGTCAAAACGATTGAAGAATACGTAATTTTTATGAATTAAAAGAAAAAAGAAACTGAACAACACTCAGTAAAAATGCTTTTCGGATTTTATTACTACATATTTGAAGAACGAAAAAAAATTATTGTTCGAATTTTATCAATTTTTGCATCAGATATACAGCATTCATTGTACGACTGTAGAAATTTGGGCTCTTGACGGGCGCCATCAGAATTCGTGACAGGATCGTCTGAAATAAAAAAACCAAAAATATTCTTAAAATATATGTGAATGGCTACTCGCCTTATCCGTCTTCATTGCAAACTAACAATCTGGCGATTTTTAGAACATGTTTAAACCCAATCCAAAATTACTCTTTGTGGATAAGGCGATAACCATTCACATATATTTTAAGAATATTTTTAGATTTCTTATTTCCAATGTTCCTGTCACGAATAATTTTTTTTGTTCTTCAAATATGTAGTAACAAAATCCAAAACACTTTTTTACTGTATGTTGTTCAGTTTCTTTTTTTTAATTCACGAAAATCACGTATTTTTCAAGGATTTTAACCGGAGGGTACCCTTACATAAACTTGTATACTACTGGTTCCATATAAACATGTAGCAAAATGCATACCTGCGTCTTCAATATTTGTAACGCAACACGATCGCCGTCATTCCCGTGGTGGTAGTTTTCATTGCCAATACGCGCCAAGTTCGTATATCGCTGGCAACGAAGCGCAACAAGCATGCGTCCGCGGGATTCTCGCGTAGCCCAAGAGTACTTGCGAAAATAGCGGAAGCAAACCAAACAGAGGTAGAAGCTGCTTGCGCCGCGTCGTCGAAGATAAGTTCCGGCAGCTTTATAATTACTCGGCGAAAAGAGCAGGGGGGCGCAATTTCCCCGAACTTTAGCTTCCCCGTTTGGATGCTAATTCAAACCGACCGGCGGTCCAGGTGCCCGGTGAATCTTAAGCGAAATAGATTCCCCGATCGTTAAAGATGCTCGCTCGTAACGTCCCAATCGCGCCGAATTCCCTTTTTCCCCTATAATACGAGCGTGATGCATGGCCAGCCGAGTATCCGCTTGTTTGTCCGTCGAGCGGTACGGATAATCTGACCGGCCGAATTATCCTGGTTAACGTCAAATAGCTCGGTGCGCCATCAAATAATTCGTTTCACGCCAGATAATCCGAGGCTGCGGCAAGGATAATTCCCGGCGCATTCCAGGATTATTTGTTGCGGCTTCGGATTGTTTGGCGTCAAGTGAGCCGCACTTCGCCCCGCCGCGAAACGGCTTCCATCGAAAACAACGGCGACGACGGCAAAGCAACAATGGATCGACGCCGACTACGACGTGGGAAGGGTCGCGGGGTGGTAGTAAAAAAAAGGAGGTGTAAAAGTAAATAAATCGATGAATGGAGAAAATAAAAAAGGGAACGAAACTGGCGGTATCGGTTTCCCCCTCTCGATACAAGCGAAGTTTATATAATAACACGCCGGTCACAATTCAATCGAATTCGTATCATCGGCGGGAGGGGGGGGGGGGGGGGGGTGGGCGAAAAGAGAATGCGGGGGGCAAAAAAGACACCGGTCGAATTCGGTGATCGCAGGTTGCAGAAAAGTTCGTTTCGTTATTTGAGTTAGCTGTTTGCCTCGTTATAGACCGGCTCCTATTTTCCATTCGGCACCAGCCTCCCGCACCTCTCCCCTCCACACCCTCCCGCCTTCAATCCCTCCCCCCCCCTCCGTTTCTTTGCGCCTGGTTGCGGCAAAGCAAGTTATCAGATAAATGAAATATTTGCTCGTTAGATTCGCGGACCGATCATTTCGCGAATCGTAGAATCCGGTTGCATCGCGAAACGACGCCCGAATTGATCCCCTCCCCCCTCCGCCCTGAAGCCCCGCAATTGGAACGATAAGGTACGACGGGGACGTACAGCGGTGCGATAGGACAGGTTTCGCTTGGATGATGGCGCGGGGAAGAATTATGGACGATAATCGAGGCGCGTGCACGGATATCGCGTCGCGTCTACTTTCGTTTCCTGCCCGCACGATCTCTTGCGGATGTTTGCGGGAAACGCAGCTCGGTGCCTGCACCCCCTCTGCGGCGGCCCTTTAAATTTGTCAAATTAACCGGGGACGAGCGAGCATTGTAAAACGCGCGATTAACCGGGTCATAATTAGGCTTCATTTACACGCGGGCGAGGCTGTCGCGTTACGGCCACGGTTCAGTCGGCCGCGGTTCGTTCAAATGTTATTCGAGGACACGGAGCGTGACTGGAGCAGGTCGCGTTAATTCATTTCGCAGCGCATTGAATAATATTCGATCGAGCCGTGACTGGAACGGGATTGTAACCAAGTGAATCCAGTCGACTCGGGTACAACTGTCGCGTTGATTCTTTTGGGGTCGTTGCTTCGTTCTGGGTGATTAGAATCATCGGGAAAAATGGTTTATTCTAAAGGGTTTATGCTTATTTTAGTCAGAGGCACAGAGTTTTGAAGGAAGGGTTGGAAATTTTTAGACCTCGCACTAACCTCGTACCGATGACTTTGATAATCCAACGGGGCTTAATAAACACACCTCTGCTGAGACTAATATTTATCGAGATATAAGCTAGGACGGAGGTAAGAGCATGATCAGTATGTTTATACAGCACACACCAGATTAGTTCTGCCAAAGGAACACCCTCGAAGGTAGAGAAACACTACTTACATTTGCATTTCTTTACGGCGAGGAGATGAAATTTCCCCTGGAAGTGGAAGAAAATCTCGTGGAGCACCTGCTATACAGGCAACACAGAGGGGCTTTCCACATCTCGCTTCAAACCATTCGTTCACTTTCACGAGCTCCCCGAATGTTTCTATGCCGCTTTAATTTCATTCCGTATCATTGAGAGCTCATTACAAGGGGCACCGTTACAATTACGGGAGCGTTGTTTATTTGCAAATCGGGATGTACATTTCATCTGCTCCGCGGCGCGTGCAATTTAATCTACCGGCGTTTCTTTATTACGTAAAGCAACGGATCGAGAGGACGGTGGAATATGAGATTGAGCAATTGCGAGCGGGGCGAGGATCGATTGCCGGTTGATTAAAAGACAAAGTCGCTTGTAATCGTATTAAAGGCGACAAAAAGGACGTTAATTATCGTCGGTTGCGGTGGCGAGGCCGTTGCGGGCGCGAGGAGGACAGGGATTTTTGTTCACGCCTCGCGGGAGATCCGTCATCCATCATCGGCTCCTAGCGGTGGAATCGAAATTCTATGACCTACATCCGCCGCGGTCAGCTATTAAAGCATAAGCGTTCTCTCAATTTGAATTTTTATCCGTTATTATGTCCCGAAAACGCGGTTTTATTACTTTCAATTCTTGCGCCGAGCGCCGACATCGCTGACTACAGGGATATATTAGCCGCGGGGAGGGAAAACGGCACGAATTAATTCCGGAACTTCCGCCGGTCGCCCGGCACGCAAGGAGGATCCTCTAACACGACGCCCGGCGAGCTTGCATTTCCGACTTCTGCCGCTTTGTTCCCTGACAGAACTGACAAAAAGCATCGGTTAGCGATTTTATCGACCGTGGTGTGGGGGGGGGGGGGGGGGGCTCGAGATTTCTCTCGCTGAAATTCGCAAGAATTCAGACGGCGAAGGGCGCTGCCCGATGCAATCTGTCGGCGAGAATTGTTGCCCGATTGTTATGCAAATTCGATTTCAAAGAGTCCCGCAGCTGTGCCCGTTTCGCCTCACGGTCTTGCGACTTGATCGTGCAATTTTGTGCACCTAAACAATGATTATTGGCGGCCCCTCTACCTTCGAGGATGCTTGTACGTGATCGTTACCCCTTCAGAATTTAATGGTGGCGAAGAATGTTCGAGTGGAGGAAAATGGATCCATCAGACTTCCCGCTGTTGCTTGTCACCATCTATACATATATTTCCAAGCAATTTCTCCCAAGCCTAGGACCTTTGTACCTTGGTGAATCTACTTGGTGTACCTACTCAAAGAAAGGCTGAAACTTGACTTCTGTGTTAAGGGTACTCTACCATTAAAATTGTTCAGAAAATATTTTGTGCAATCTACGGTTTTCCCAAAACACGTTTCCCTAAGGGGGATTGCGCCTTGTTGGGCCGAAAAATAGGTAATTCTTCGTGAATTTTTTTGTACCAAAACGGTTCGACAAATTAATCTGTGGTTTGGCAGGCTGTTTTATTGTATCTTGACCTATTGTTCTGAATTTTTGTGTGACAGTGAAAAAAAACAGGGCAGATACAGAGATAGCGTTGAAAAATAATCGGGTGGCCCAGGCGTTGACGAAAAGTACTGTAAGGGTTGTCCAAAACACAAAAAGGAAAAATGATTCTTAAACTGTATGAATGTGGCTCTCTGTGGTAGTAGATGCATTAAGGGCATCCGCTGGTCAAAAAATCGAAAAAAATTTGTTTGTATATTCTCATTCAACATTTCAAAAATGTTCAGTTACAATTTTGGATCGAAATTCCTAACGGTACAGATTTGATAGGCAGTTCAGGGGGATCACCAGTGTGACGGCCTTTAAATAGGTTTTTTTGAAGGTGGATTGTGAAGCAGGTATAATGGAAATGTGATTTTTCTTTTAATTTGTAATACATTCATTGATCTAAAAAAATAAGCATTTTTTTTGTTTAATCGAATAAACGCATGAAAAATAGGGAGCTCACGGGCAGGTCCCCGTCACTATAGACGAACGCACTCGGCGTCAAACTTTAAGTACGTTTTTTTTTTCGAAACAATATTTCACGCACTGTCGCCACGATAAAAAATGCAATTCTTCACCGAATTTAAAAATTCAAAGGGGATTCTATTCGTAATTACACTGGTTTCCGCGCTACCCTCTATTGCAAATTTTCATACAAACAATTTATTTTTTACGATACTTTTGTGTGTACAAAAAAAAATGTTTCGGGGACCCTATCGTTTAAACATTTGGCAATCATCGCCCAGTTGTTTTATAACACTGCCTGAGGGTAGCGCGATAATGACACATGTGTAATTAAGGAATATCTTTGGTTTTTTGATTTTGGATGATCCTATCTGAAGTTATCGTGGCGCCAGTGCAGGCCAGTTTTTTTTTTACAACGATGCAGCATGTAATGCATATCAGAGGCAGGGGTGGGCAAATATAAAATAAAAAAATTGTTTTATACTCTACATTTGTAGCAGAATAAAGTGCAAAAAGTTTTAGACCCATACATTGTATACTTTTTTTCTAGAAAAAATTATAAAATAGCCGTATGTTTTCGCGCGACTTGACCGGCGGATGCTCTTAAGAAACATTAAAAAATGTTAAAATCGCAGCCTCGGTTTTGCCCCAAAATCAGGAAAAAGTCTTTACATAATGAAAGAACCGTAACAGATGTGGCAATAAATCTATTACCGCAGATAGCCACATTCATATAAATTAAAAATCTCTTTTCCTATTTGTGTTTCGGATAACCCTTACAGTACTTTTCGTCAACGCCAGGACCACCCGTTTTTTTTTCACTATCACACAAAAATTCAGAACAATAGCTCAAGATACAGTAAAACAGCCTGCCAATCCTCAAATTAATTTGTCGAACCGTTTTTGTACAAAAAATTCATAAAGAATTACCTATTTTTCAGCCCAACCAGGTGCAATCCCCCCTTAAAACTGCAGAAGTCCTAACAAAAAATATAATCTATAAAATCATCTATAATGGTAACTGTGCGACTAATTGTTTTCTTTTCATAAACATTTTCGTGCGTAATATTACCCGTTTTTCTCGATGTTTGTGGTTCAAACGTCTGCCTACACATGAAATTACAATATTTGCCTATGACCGTAGAGGCGTAGATGATTCCACGAGCGATCGTACATACTTTAAGAATTTTCGTGGTTTCTTGATTTCACATAATCCTACGAGCCATTAAAAATCCCGCAGATGAGGACCTTCTTTTGCATCACCCAGACAGTCGTAGCCACGAACAGTCAGTAGTATTAGATAAACCTTAGGTAGACTTTAGAGAAGTACAAATACAACCCAAAAAGTTTTTTGACCCTACGACGTTTACTTTTTTCTAAATAAAATCCTAAAGACGGGGGTTTTTCTGGAGTGATTTGATGGGAGGGTGCCCTTAAGAGAATTAATATGTTTCGCGGGGAGTAAGAGACCTTCATATAAATTTCAAAACTATAAAATAGATGAAGACCCTCGTCTAATAGCGCCATCGAAACAGAGCTACAGCGTCGTAAACCCGTAAAGCCCTGTTCCTCCCAGGACGATCAGCTGCACGGAGCCCAGCTGCTAAAATTTCAACGAACTCGTACTCGCAAGAGAAAGTGCCCAAGTCCAGCAAGCGGAAGCCTCAAAACGTGAACTTTCTTCACGGCTGTTTCTAAATTATTCCACCTAAGAAGCAGCCGCTGGCTTGTCCGTGTAACAGCATCCCCTCAACAGGCATCCGTGCTCTTTCTCTAGCCCACAATAAAACCATCCCCGAGGCTGCACACCCAACGGAAAATATAGACCACAGAGAGTTGAAGTCCCCGGAATACTCTAGCACGAGCCTCACATGTGAATTGGCGCTGGCATTCGGAGTATATAGCATCATGATTTTACTATCCTGTTATTTACCACGCGCGGGGTCAAAACGCGCGGGAGTGGGATGAAGCGCCGCGGGGGCTGAACGCGTCGACAACGAACTTTGATCCCCAATCGACCTGTGTCTTTGTTCCAGTTCTCGGGTCCTCCACGACGGAACAAAGGCTGCCGTGTCTGCGGCTGGTCCTGGGTCTGCTCGCGTTTCTTCTGATCGTCATTCGTTAACCGTAACGCAATTAAAGTACGCGCGCTTTGGAAGCTGTTTATGTAAATCGACGTGCTTGTAAGAGAGTTCGGGGGCCCCGCTTTGTGTGAACGTGCCCCTCCATCACGGGATCCTCGGTCGCCCTCCGGCGACAGCTGACGCAACGGCGAGGAACGACGAGGAGCGGCGAGAAGCGTGGCCGTTCTCGGACCGTGGTGACGAGAGAGGCGTCGTGCGATGTTTAGTCTGGGAGAACGGACGGTGACGGAGAAGAGAGGCGGCACACGGAACGAGACGGAAGATCGGTGGTGGAAGCCCTTTCTCGGCCTTAATTCGTCCGATCGAGGAGCCGTCTACTAAAACGAAACGATCCCGTTGGCGGAAGAAGAGGACGGAATCGAGGAGCGGCTCGAGGGACAGCCGAAGAGTATTTTATTATTATTAGGCCGCGTGGCTGCTTCCTTTCGGCGAGATGATCCGCTAGCGACGAGGCGGGCACGAGTAAGTAGGTACGTGCGCGCTGCGTCGCGTCGCAGGAGAAGGACACTTTTCGTTCCGTACTTTCATGACCTGTACGTTTATTACGCACACGCGCGCCATCTGTCTTGCTCGATCTCAGCCATCTCTATCTCATTGTATCCGTGCTCGATTAAACGATCGGACCCGCTCGACGACGCTCGGCCGCGTACAGCGGAAGGTGCGCGGAGGAGATGTACCTGAATCGCGATATTACGTTCGCGTTGCCATTGTTCGTAGCGCTCGCGCATGCGAGTAACGTCTTTTTCCCGCGCGAAATCACTCCGCCCATTGATAAGCTGGCGCGAGAAACGGCGGAGAGGACGGTGGGGAATGCGCGGCCGGGAAAATAACGCAGGAGAAGGGAATGTTTTTATGCGATGCTCGAGGGCCGAGAGAAATGACGATCGTTCGTTACCGAAATTTCATTCCCACTCGCCCCGCTCGCACAATCGACGTCCCATTCGACGCTTATTACGCATTCAGTTTATTAAATTAATACATCTCGCCGTTCGATTCAATGTATTCCCTTCGATACATTTGTCAACCGCGTTCGACACGCCTCTGAACGGTAACGAATAACAAAAGCGATTTACGTCACGTTCTGTTTACAGTGAATATATATACATATATATATATATATATATATATATATATATATATTTATATAATATATATAGAGGTATCTATGTGTGTATATATATATATATATATATATATCCTCCGATTCAGCTTCCGGTCAAAACGTTGTTCCCTGCCGGCGATAGCAGTATCGTTCGCCCTCGAATCGCGACACGCACACACGGAGTTAGCATTTTCTTCGCGCCTGGTCGCCAGACGTTTAGGTTACCATTGTTTCCTTTTCTCGCGACGACGGACGGGCCACGGCGAGAGGCTGGAGGAAGAGGACAAAAGGAAGACGGACGGGAATATGAATGAAACGATTAAATCGTATATTATGTATTATATATGTATATGTATATTATGTATTAACAAGCGATGTGTGCTAGCATTAGTTACGGGATTTACGGTTAAGAATCGCAACGACTGAATAATACTCTACATGATTTTCTAATTGTAATAAGTATTTTTGAAAAACCGTCATCGTTTCTACGTAGCCAGCGCGTGCGTTGTAGGGAGCGTGTTTCGACTTCGAGATTTAGCCAAAAGAAAGAGAGATGAAATAAAAAGAAGAAAGGAGCGCGTGATAGTCGGGTGTAATTGATATTTTCGAACGGATGGGTATAATGCGTCTCTAAAATAGATTTAAACGAAAGAAAAATGTGGTGTAATGTGTCAGACGTATCTCGCGTGTCCGCAGCATAGTTTCTCGACTCTTTGTGTAACAGATAAAAAGAAAAAGAAAAATGGTAAAAACGAGACGAAGAAAGGGAAGCTAGTCGAATTCTTGCCAATCATTTGGTATCGATGCTCATTATGTTCCTCAGCTTGTCACCATACGGAAGAATATTTATGATAATAATAACGATATGACCACAGAACCGTGTTTCCTTCGTATCGCCGTAGGAACCGTGCTGTGCACAGGCTTCTCTGGTTAAACCTTGGCTCGGGCACAGCCGGCGAGCGTTAATGACAAATTCGCTTCAAATCAGATCCGAATGTTGTTCATTCAAGGAAATTGCAATTCCAGGGAACTGTAGTGCGCGAGTTAAGGTGTAATTCGAGAAGCATCTCCTACCAGATGACCCCCATTCCCACGACGGGTAACAGCGAACCCGCCGGCCGCTAGTCTCCCGCGGCAAATCCTCGCTGAACCGTTCCGAACGTTTCGGCAATAAATATTATTTTATCGAGCGCTCGCCGATTGAATCGTGTTACTGCCGTTATTACTCTATTTGTTTCCGCATCACCGGTAATAACGCTGATGAAATAATTCAATTACACGTTTCGCATCCGATCACCGGCGCAGCACGGCGCGCGTGCAGCATGGCCGCCTCCTAGCACTGGCCCCTCTATTAATCCTCGAAGATGCGCTATTCACAACCGGCTAATCCGTTTATTCTTTCAAATCCGAAACCCAATATCCCGTTCCAAAGGGCACGCCCCAACGTTTTACGCTTTATGCTTCCACTTGCACCCGCGAAGAAACGCCTGCACGCCGGGCTATTTTTAAGGTGAAGAGGATTTTGAATTTTCAGTATTTCTTCAGGAGACTGAATTAGATCTGAATGTCACTTTGATTAAATTCGTTTAGAACGGGAGTTAATTACTAGCGGCGTTCTTTTAAAAAGTATCTACCGTTTTATTAGGTATACAAATACACCGAGTGAAGCTGAAGAAATCGATTCGTGGAGACAGTAAGTTGAATTTCTATTTTATCCCTAACTCTTTACAATAATTTTGCAGGTCACAGCTTTGGAGCAACTTGCTACGGGATCGGTGTAAGTGTGGCTGCCCATCGAGCCTGCTGCTTTTTTTAATCTCGAGCAAATTGACCCCATTCTGCCTTTTACACGATGAGTATTTTACTCTGCCAGAGGAGGAGGAAGCGTGGAGGAAGAATAGAAAAATTCAGAAGTATCTTAGAAATAGCATAAAGCGTAACGATCTAATATTCTGCCCCAGTTGCAGTACCCTCTGTATTCTTTGATGGCCGCAATGAAAGTAACCATGTAGTCAGTCAATGTCTCTCCGTTCCCCGTCCTCTGCTCCAGCGCTATTCATGAGTCACCAACCCTTGTTCCCGGTGATTTATTGGTCCCGGGGTTCGTGGTACTTGTTCTTCAAAACTTTCCGAAAAGCTACATCTGAAACTTCCCCAGCTGGGTGACCACATACATCTGCAGGAACGAGGGCGCGCTCTTTATTCAGACTTACGGTAACATCGACGTATCCAGCGATATGTCAAGGGGAACAACCCTGAATTAGACGGACACGTTTGGAATTTCATACGGAAGATGGAGGCGTTTGTAGTCCAGAAATGTGAACAAGTAGAAATGCATTCTCTACTTGGCTGTGGATATTGCGTCTCAAATTGAAGTGAAAATACTTGAAATTGCACTTGATTCTCCTTATTTTCTCGCAGAGTTCCCGAGGAATCCACCCTCCCAGTTCATCTCTTTATTACCACAGACTTTATATCGGAGTGACTGCGAGTATCCTGGCGATTCAACAGTAGATATATCATACACTACTGGCTTTTCTAGATTTTTCTGATTTTCTGTCCTTCTCCCTTACCCTCCAACGGACATCAAACAACGTTAAACTCATGTCTGATTACTCCTAAAATCTTACGACAGAAACAGAGACCTCCGGCATTTCTTCAAAAAGAAAGATCAGAACAGTTCTTATTGTACATAATACATAAAATACAGTACTGGAAATGTTAATTGCGTCTCTCCAATATTTAGCGTGCACTCCCTTGCACTTCGTTTAGTATTAATATCCGGTAAGCAGTTTCCCGCGATTGTTGTCTAAAAATAAGTTGAATAATACATTATACATCACGTAGTTATGAAGCTTGTTTCACAGCACGTTGATGCGCGATGCAATAAATATTTCCAATACTGTATATAAATCCGTGAATATTAGCAGAGTTCCATGCAACGCAACCATATGCACCACAAGGCACGCGATAAAAGAGGATCTCCGAACAAAGCGGAACCGCTGGGCCCATTCAGTGCACGTCTCTCGGTACGGATCCATTCCCTTCGCCCTTCCCCTCGTTTTTAACGGCGGGCGATTCTAATCGATGGCCCGCGCCGCGTAAACCAGACATTTTTACTTGTACCGTCGCCGTTCCGATTTTACAATCAAATTAAGCGTTAATGGAACATATCATGAAGCGTGCACGCGCTGCCCGGGATTGGTGAGCAGATAATACGGGCCCGTGCGCTCGTTGCCCAGAATGCAATCGATGATTCTTCCCTGTGTACGTGCGGGGAGGGGGGGGGAGGGGGTGTGCACACGTGACAGCCGCGTGTGGAGGAGCCCGACGAGCCGCGGGAGGAACAGATGAAACCCCTCTGTAGGGGTGACGCGCCCGTGTGTACGGACACACGCGCAGAATATATACATAGGTATGTACGTGCGAACGCGACCACGGTTGCCTGGAGACGGGAAACACGGAGGAGCAGAGGGAAGGACGGGAAATTGGGCTACAGTCATGGCTCCATTTGGGCGGCACGCGGGTTTCGTGCAGAAATTTCTCATCGTCTCTCGATGATCAACACCCGCGCGATCCATCCAGAGTCCGTATCCATCATCCCGGATCAGCCCTCTCGCCACGAAAGATGCTCGTCCACATTCGGACCGCCGTGGGATCCTCCTACGACCTCCCTCCGGTGTGCGCGTCATAACCTCCCCGTGCTCGCGAATTTTCGGTGGGACTCGGCGGCGGCGAGAACCTCTTCCCGATCCGTATAAAACGATTGCCAGCCTCCCGACTGTGAGTTAAGTCTTCTGTCCCGCCTTCGAGACGAAACGACGCGGCCTAATTAGCGGCTTCTACGCGCTAATCACGCGGCACAGCGAGTGTGTCCTTATGACGTGCAGTGGTGCGGCCTTATTGTTGGTCCGCCACCCTTGGCCTTTTTATTCTCGCTCATGAGACGCGGGATTGGGGTGGTTTGTTATTGGTGGTACAGAGGTGATTCTGCATATATATGTCAGTTTTCGCAAATGGGAATTTCTTCCTGGGGGGCATAGTTTGGGAATCCGTCGGGCAGTTGGGGTAGAAAATAGAGCTGTTACTTTTCTACCCGTCGGGTACCCGTCTACCCGAAACAACTTCAAGCCATTGAAAGTGGTATTGTTCGATCATATTTGGCTAACATCAGACTACACCACAGACAATCACAGACAATACTACATTCAATTGCTTGAAGTTATCCCGGGTAATGTCCGGGTACCCGGGTACCCGACAGGTAGAAAAGTAACAGCTCTAGAAATAGTAGCGAGGCTTATTGTCGGCTGTATTCTGCTTGTTTGTGTCTGCAATTATCGTTTGCAGCTGTAATATGAGAATTATAAATTAGCTCGTAGAGGACTAATTTTTAAACGCATAAATTTAGAGTATTCTTTAAGATTTAAAGTGAAGGGGTCTCCCTACCTTGACGGATGAAAAATGATGCGAACTTTGGGAATTTTTTAAAACCCAACTATTAAATATATTTACTTTCAGTTTTGTAGCTTTATTTGCCAATCTTTAGAGAATACGAAAAAAATTGTATGCAAAAATATGGGTTATATCCGGAGTTATAGTGCTTCAAATGGAGCGCCTTACAAAAATCATATGCGCATTGTTAGCATAAAATCAGCCGTTGTAGTTGTCTGAAATAGAAATTTTAAAAATCGGTGTAATCTGTATGTGTGTGGCTATCGTCTGAATTAGATTAAATGAGAAATATTGAAAAGTAAAAAAAAAAATGGCAGCGTCTAAAACAGACATCGATTTCTGAAGAAAATTCGCTGGTTTTTTAAGTCGCAGAAGTCTAAATTTGCAAAAACCGACTTAGTTTTAGTAACAACGAGAATGGAACATCTACTGAAGATATATACCAAGTTTGAAGTAAATCGGATGATTGGTTTTTAAGATACCGTGCTAACCAATTCGAAAAATATCGTTTTGAGGAAAACGCGTTTAAAGTTTTAGGTAGGTAGGGAAGACCGGGGCAGATTGTAACAAAAAAAGTTTTCACAGGTTTTTCTCGAAAGTGTTTTTCTCAATCAGGAAATAATTTGCGTGATTTACTACTTACATATGTGGTAAACTGATTGCGTGAAAGTACGTGACAAAATCTTGGACACTTAGACATCTAGCTTCATCTTAAACAAATCTGAACCTTTGTTACAATGTGCCCCACTCTGGGGTAAATTGTAACACATCTGTTTTACTTAGGGTAAACGCACCAATAAATTAACACTTAAGCCTAATGAATGAACACTATTATAAAATTATGTTTGCAGCGCGATTGATTTCACGTGCTGCAAAAAGTATTTGAATACGAAGCAAGAAATTAAAAGAAGTCTATAATTAATTAGTTGCTTATTTTAATAACTTATTTTGCTCATTTTAATAAAAAATGCCCATTCACTGGTACGTGTTAATTTACTGGTACATCCACCCTATTTAAATACAAATATGAACACAAATAAACATTTCTAAAAAATATAAATGAAAACAGATCATTATTCAACATTTTATATACAAGAGTTAAACAATCATTCCTTATTCATCTGATTCTATCAAAATCTTCTTCTTCGCTTTCTTTACTTTTGCCTTTATACTTTTTTTCTACTTTTTGGATTCTCGATTGTTCTGTTGTTCGTCTAGAGCATCTTATTCCGGTGTGTCAGCAAATAGCTTGCTTTATCACCACTTAGAACGGAGTAAGTAGTAACATGTTACAATTTACACCGAGCTTGAATTTTTGCGTTTTATCTCAGCAAACGAGAAACTAAACACCAAATTACTAAAATACGTACACATTATAATAAACCAATGTGTACTGATTGGTTTGCGACAAAGAAGCAAAAATTCAAACAGTTTCTAATGGCGGTTAATTGAAATGAAAGTGTTCAGACAACGGTTAATTACGTGCTTTAAATACACACTAAAACCGACGGTGTTAAAATATCGTCAAGCAGCTTTCGCATGCTGTGATTTACCTACCAGATTTGTCGTTCAAAATTGTTTACTTATGTTACAATTTACCACGTGTTACAACCTACGACGGTCTCCCCTACTGTTATTTATTAATTAAATTTTTTTTAAATGTTGCCTAACTATGTTCAAATATAAGCATAAAGTTTTCAATTAATATAATTTGAGGGCTTCTCTTAAAAAAAATCTCAAATATCGCGCTCCTTTTCAGGCCGTCAAAGTAGAGAGACCCTTTAAAATCATATCAAAACTATCATGGAAACATTATAAGTAAATAGTGAGCAGCGTTCAAATCTTGTTGCAAAAGGAGTGCGATAATTTTTGGAGGCAATTTTCTATTATTATTATTATTATTAATCGTCTTTATTACTTTAATAGAAGAAACCTGAATATTTAGAAAAGGTATAGACACAAGAGTAAAGACGACGCTGCAGTGATAAAACTGTTGGCAAGCCTAACCGCGAACTATAAACTAAATTAATGCAGGTACAACAAAACAAACATTTTCAGAACAAACAATATATTTTCAATAATATGTTAACATGATAATGGTTTACTTACTTGAAGTGTTATCTCTGTAACCTGATTTGAAGTGTAACGGTAGACGCGTCCTCAGCCTGAAACAGTGATATGTCTGATCACACACTGGCCGCTTCTACTTGCCCGTCTTGTGTGGCATGGCCACTGCTCCCGTGTGCCAAAAGAGAAATTACTTTTTCTTCTCTTACCCACTATTTCTCCATTACACCATGATACCATTATACCGAGCAATGGCGTGGTTTTGAATATACAGGGTGAGGCACCTAACTCGAGGTCTTCAAATTCCTCGTAAATTACTTTGTGTGGGAATAAATGTTTAAAAATAAGTTGCATGGTAGCAAGGGGCATACCATGCAACTTTTGTTTCAAACATTTTCTCATATAGCATGTAATTTACGAGTAATTTGAAGTTACTAAGATAGATGTCTCACGGTGTATATAATTATTTTACCGTCACAAAAGCACTTAAATACTGTCACTTAAAGAAATGCAGAACTCATCTACACAGAATTAATTTGATGACACAAGGTTCTCAGGAAAAATGTCGATTCCCCGAGTTTCAGAAATATCAACTTGCAACGTTCTCAATTTTATATTGTACCAGCTGACCTGTTACTGGGTTTTACTCGGGAATTATTTATGATGTTTCCAAAATAAAAAAGCTTAAAAAAATAGCCAATAATCTAATCTAGGACAAACAAACAAACAGACAACGTTTTACTTTTATATATTAGTAGGGATGTAAAAAGTATCTCTGCAACCCCAGAAACAAGATCGTACGTTTGCGCAAACTTTCTTCCGCATGTTCTCGCGTCGAATCGAGGCCCGGCGCAATTCGTGCCAATAAGGGAACACCCTGTATATCAAATCGGATTTGTTTTTATTCTCCTAACGCGTCACGTGGAGGCTCGCTGTACACTCGGCGTTTCATATGCAGCGGATGCGTTGATCCACTCACTGATGAAACACACGTCCCTTCTTTCGTCCCTTGTTCTGTTTCCCTTTGGTTGTTTTCCGTATCTTCGCCGTGTTTGCCCACCGTTGCGCAATTTTGCGGCTCGTTACGATACACACGCGCCGCTCTTGTCAATTTCTCCATAATGCGTGGCCGAGTTCCTTCCGTAATTATGATTGCGGTATTTATTATTGATGGTGCCATTAACGCGTGCCTGCATATTGCAACAGCACGCAGCGCGTCGCCAACGGAGCATTGTTTTCCATAACTTGTCGTTTATCTTTGGCACGGAATTATAACTTTTGTGCGCGCAAATTGGATACAGAGTAGAGGATGTGAAGTCAGAGATTTCAGGGCATAATTTCTACCTCGGTGGCGTTGAAATACTATCTGGAAATATATGTATCATACAGTTTCCTAAAATGTTCGTTCACCGCCTCCAAATTAGGATTCTAAATTGGTACTTTCGTGCATGATTGAGCTGTGAATTATGAGCCGCTTATTTTAATGGAAATCCATTACTCCCTCTTTTAAAACGGACGAAATATTGTACTCCGCAGAAAAGTACAGATCTCGAATGCAGGATCGTAATTAGATGCGTCCCACGCGGCAGAAAAAGCAGCCCGATCGAAAGTAGATGCGCATAAACGGCCACAAAACAATTTGGCCGCGGTCCAGTCGAATCGGTGACACGTCACAGCTCGTGTAGTGCGGATTTGAGAATTTGCCTACGAGATTTTTGGACCTCTGCCTGCGCCACTATGGAGATGGTATCGATGGAGAGTGAGTACCGGCAAAGGAATCCCATTCTATTTTCATGTCCGCATTAATATTTAGCAACCGTTACGTGCACGTCCGCGCGGCTTTCGGTGTATTTCTATGAAAAATATATACGATCGCGAAACAAAAGCAATCATGTAAAGCTTTCAAAATGAAATTTGCTTTATTTCTACGCGGGATAGGACGTAATTCATGGTTCAATAAAAAGGGGTTGATTCCGTGAAAATTTATCGAAAATGTGGAATAAAATATTTTCGTACGACATTCAGTTTTCGAGGAAATCGATTTCCAAGATTTATTGGGCAGGAGCACGGTTGTTTGCGGTTTGGCTAACGCGTCCGTCTATTGCTGGTTATTTCTACTTGCGCGTCAGTGTTCGTATACGTTGCAAGTGGTATGGGATGCATAAACGCGATGTTACAGATTGCTTGCCTTTTACGATGCTAAATTATTATATTCGATTCAGTCTTAGCTTCTACATAACTTGGTCTCCAAGATGCCCACCGTACTTCTTCGTGTTTACTTCTGGGACTGCATTAAGAGTTCAGTCTACAAAGAATGAATTGAATGCATTTCCCAATTAATAGAAGTAAAGCTTCAAGAACGCAAAGCATTAAAAAGTGAAGATCTATCACAACAACGAGGACACTTTCGGCAATAATAATATTAACATAATTAAACCCAAGCAATCTGGGATGACCTTTTACACTGATTCACCCACACCATCGTCAAAAGTTATCACTAGGTCTACTAAGGTGGTCAGAATGACTTGTTTTGTCATTTCTTTTAATCATTACTCAATATATCTTATTTTCTCAAAATTTTCGAGACTTTTATTGAAATATATAAATGATTAATTCTAACAGTTTTCTTCTTCGCTTGTTTTTTCTGTAAAATTTATATCTGGTATGCCTACATATATCCAGAGGGATTATTTTGACCTTTACGGAACGCAGGTAAACTTTTGGTTTCAGAAGTTTCTCATAACTTCATACTTTCAGTACATATACCTTATACAAAAAATGCCAAACATTACTTGTGTGTTATGTTTGCTCAATAATTGCATTCTTCTTTTACTTTCTTCGTGTCTTAAGTTTGTGCATAAAAACAAATCGGAAAAATTGAAATTCGGAATTCTATTTTCTATCGTGATCTGTGAAAAGAAATTACGCACAAAATTACTTACGAATTGTGGAAAGACAGTCACGAAGTCTGAACTGTAAAAAAATAAATAATTTAGACGAAAAATGTTCTGACACTGATGAAAGTGATTCATGTGGAAAAGAATATCCACAATCGGACAATGAAAGCAAAAATGAGTCATCAGATACTGGAAATAAAGGTTTCGTCTTTAAAAAAAAAAGGAAAAGAGTGCAAGTTAAATAAAGCAGAACAATATATAAAAATGTCTGTCTTTTCTTAATTCACTTGTTCTTTTCAAAAACAAGTCATGTTTACCCCTCTGGTAGAGGTAGGCATACGTCAATCGTCGGTATATACCTACAGTGGCGTGCAAAAAGTATTCGGCCACCCTTTAAAATGGCAAAACTTTTTTCAAATTAATCCAAACGACTTGAGTTTTTTTGAGAAGCTAGAGGGATTAGTTTGCTAAATGATGTGATTCGTCGTTTTAAAAAAAATGCACTTAGTCGGAATAGCAAAAAAAAAAAATAGTAATTTAGCAAATTAATCCCTCTAGCTTCGCAAAAAAAACTCAAGTCGTTTGAATTAATTTGAAAAAAGTTATGCGATTTTAAAGGGTGGCCGAATACTTTTGCACGCCACTGTACTTCTGGTGTTAATAGGTTATACCTAGTCAGGCGGCCGAAAAGAGGTGAATGTTTGTGAATTTTTTTTGAAAAAGCAGAAGCATATATTTTTACAGAATTTGTTGCACTTAAAAGAGCAACATTTAAAGAAAATTTGCTAATTTTTTAGTGGAAAAATATTTATGTTTATAATAAAGTGACAACCGACATTCAAGAAGCCTTTTTAAAAATTGTGTTTTGCGATGAGCACTGTCATTCGGGACCAGATTATCTAAAATCAAAAGCCAAAAAAGATTTCGTTAGTATATTAATGTATCCTCTGATTAACGGAGAGACTTTCCGAAATATTAATTTAAAACAAAAGGCGGCTATTTGAAGTTGAAATCCTGATTTTTTCGTGCCAAAATCACGCGAAAAACTCAGGATTCGGTCGCCTGACCAGGTATAACTCCTTAAAATCATCCACATCCAGTGGAAACATCGAGCAATGGTCTGCCGTCTGCGTAAAAACCTCGCCGCGCACTTTCGATTACTGCGACACGAAGGAGCAGCCCCGATGGTACCGCGAACTACCCCTCTATCCAAACTTTCGCCCGTTGTTTTCCATGCGCGTAATTAAAGCCTTTATCTGCAATGTCGCGTTTTCTAACTGGGACACAGCCGAGGCGGCAGCGCCTTTAAACGTAGAAATCTCGTTACTCTATTATGCGGAAACTTCGTAGGCATTGCTTGCGCGGCTGGTAACGCTAACTCTTGCAAACTATCCAAGCAGAAACACGGTAATGAGACTACATGTCAATGGATGGCACCACCGATGTATAAACTCGAGTAGCTGTCTTGCACGGGATACCGGGGCCGTGCTTGCCGCTCTCGCGAACGCTTCGCGCAGCTGCTGCCTGGCCCGCTTAAAAATGTTATCGCCCCGTGAATAATGCACTGCTACCGAGGCTGGCGGACGATTGGGCGGGGAGGGGTGGGGCGGGGGGGTGGGGGGAAGGGGAGGAGGAATAGGAGAGGCCAGCCGCGCGCTGTCCCGTCCAACGATTCGGCGAATACATTTCAGAAATACTCGCTCGTCGCTCGTTATCGCGAAATATTCAACTGGGGCTTCATTATTGATTCAACCCGTCAAGACGCCCGTGACAAAACACTCGCCCCGGTCTCTATTTTCGCGCCGTTTGCGCCAGACAGCCGTGCATGCACCGTTTCCGCCACCGAGTCGATACCACGCGCACACGCATTGATAATCCTCCTCGGGAGCGGCGGTTCGCTCGTAAGCGTGCCGCACGAAGTGTCCTGCGAGGCATCGCTTCTCCAGCTCGCATGATGGATCATTCTGAATCCCAAAGCTCCCGGGGCCGGCTCGCCTCGCAGCGAGGACCATTTCTTCCGCAGACAAACGTTCCCTCGGTCTTTGGATCTCCAGCGTAGCGGAACTCTTGAGCGGATACGTTTCTCGCGCATCGTCCCGCAGCAGGCGTTCATCGCATTTCATTGAGGTGCAGGTGTTACGTGACGCCTCGGCGTGCACGTTTCTCGGCCAGATTCCAACGGCGCGGACTGACCTGCCAAACGGGACGCGGGCGGTTCGACGATCGCCCTCGCGGGACGTATAGCGGCAGAGATACTAGGCAAGCGGGCTGGAAGATGAATCAATAAACGCGTCTCTGGCCTGTTACGTGTTCAATTTTTCCACCGTCCGCCTTCAAAGGAGGGCCGCATTGTCATGCGACCCGCCGCCGGTATCGGGCCTCTTCATAAATCAGGATTGATGGATCCGCGGGCGGAATTTTAATTCCGCCGGCGAGTGCTCGCTTCCTGCCCGCCCGTCGAATATTTACAACGGCGGGGCGCGGGCGCGGTTTTTGTTTCCGAGGGCGCCAAGTCGACGCGCATTATGCGCGGCTGCATTGTAGCAACGGCGTCACGGGCCGTCGACGTGACGGCGGCTATCAGCGCGCTCGTACAGTGGAGGCTGATTCGCCGTGACGATTCCCGCGTCAAAATATTTTCCTTCGGCGCTGGGGGAATGTGACGTGCGCTCGTCCGCGCGGGGCGATGAATAATAGCGAGCCGAAGCTTTTGCTGGAGCGCTTTCAGAGGGGTGGCTTTCGCTGCGAGGCGATTGCTCGTGGTAGATACAGGGTGGTATTTAATAGGACAGTGGCAGTAATAGATCAAGGAAGGAACGATAATAACAGTGTACCTTATTCGGCTCCATACACTTTGGTAAATTATGATGACTGCGCTACCAGGTGCATCCATGTTACTATTACATTTTCCTGTCACATTTTGGGTTATACACACTGTTCTTTCGGAAGGTTGTTATGCACGGCATGCGCCGGCTGTTCAGAAAATTCCAACCGAATCGACGGATGCCACCACAATCCCACCGTCGATACAACCTCCTCCCTACGTGTATCACAGTTGACCGCGATCGTAAGTCGCGGCAAACTTGTTGACACTTGGACCCCGGTATATCGAGGGCCGAATTTCCCCACGGAATTGTGTTGTTCGCGTCGCAGCCGACGTCCGCGTTCGCCCCGACATCATTTTCAGAGATCATCTGGCCGGGAGCCACGTTGCGTGGACGTGTGGGCGACGGTGCGGTTAAACTGGAAACGTATATTTAGAGGGAAAACTAGATTAAAAATTGTTGCGGTGCCGGGGCTTGTCGCGTAATTCCCCCGTAAAATATGCCCGCCGCTCGGCGGGACCCGAAGATACCGGGCCGAGCGCGAAATCCCTGGAATCGACGCTGGAAATCAACAAGTAGCTGAACGGCAGGGTTTCTTTCTCGTAAAATCGACGCGGATAATCGTATATACGGGCCCGTGCACACGATAAGGTCGCGCTCGAGGAAATGTCTCTGTTTCACGGGCATCTTATTATTGGGGCTCGGTTATGTAACTCTGCGGAGCACGTCCCGCGGCACGTGATCGCCGATCGGCTCGTTTCTTTCAGCAGTCCAGCTTGCCGCGCCGGGCGCGCAACGACGCTCCGTGCTCGGATAAAAAATTCAGCGGCTAACGATCGCTCGGTCTTGGCCGTTAATTAACTGCTTAAACACGATGCGTATCGAAGGTCCGGCGATCCTCGGGGATCCTGGTTCTTTAATTTCACGGTGATACGGTTGAAGGAGAAATAAAGTATGTAGTTCGGAAAAGTGGCGGAAATGAGGTGGCGAATAAATAACGGAGGCAGAGGAAATCGGAGACCGATCAGTGGATATGAATTTTTCGAAATAGCACGGGAAGGCGGTCGTATGGGCGTATTAAATTGAAACGAAAATAGCGAGGATTGGCGGTGGTAAATGTCGAATTGAGATGGAAACGTTACATCATTAATTGCGACGGTTATTTTTACGGCTATCTGAAATATTACACTCCGGCGAGCACTTCCCTGTGCCGAGATAAGAAAGGATTAAAAGCCCGCTTGGATGTTGGAGATCGAACGAATTCTTTATTGCGAGGGGGAGGCTTTGCGAGGAGCGAGATAAATCATAACGGGTCTCTTGTTTTCCTGAATCGTATCGCCGGTGAAATTCGCCGGGAAAATATATTGACGTGTTTCTGCCTCTAAATTCGGGACGATAAATAACGGTGACACGGGGCAACTAAAGGTGCCTCTTTTGCGCGCGGAATTAAAAAGCGTCGAAATTCGGGACACCCCCGTTGGACGAAGCTCGACGTTCTTGATCACGGACTCGACGTTACATCCGGGGAATGAAAGGCTCGTTGAGAAGGAATAATGGGCCTTTGGAGGAGTAGCAAGAATTGATCGACAAATTTCTCAGGTGTTTCTAGAATGGCGCGGGGCGACAGCGGCAGCGGGGTGTCTCTAAAATGAATTCGATGGCCGCGATCAATGGAGAAGCAAGGGACCAAGAAGGTCTCGAGTGTCGCGGGAGATGTCATTAATTTCGTCGGACATCGCGGGGCGCAAGAATCGTCGGGCGAAGTAACCTTTCCATTGGTGGAAACGCTGAGCTTGTTTGTTCTATCGCCACTCGACGATGAAGCGGCGACAGGATTACATAGATCCAGGGGCCATTCGTGTCCCCGTGTCTAGAAATTCCTCCGATATTTCACGGGGACGGGCATCATGGCGGCGTGACCGGCTCAATTGCGATCACGCGACTGACCGCGTTATCCGCTAATTCTAAGAGCTCCTTCCGGCAACAGTTGCATAATTACGATTGACAATGGGGCGGAGGGCGGACAAAGCCGCGGCATTTTAACGAGTTATTTTCTCCGAGATTGTCCGCGCCGTCTGAGCTATTCTCAGTGCATTATCTCGCGGGGCTGAACGCGCGAGTTGCATGCCGAGCGGGGCCAACGATACGGAACGCGTTACTTTATTAATTAACGGGGCTTACGATATAATCGCGGCTGGGAATGAAAAGGTACCCCCCCCCCCGGATGAAAGGTGTACAATGTACAGCGGCATGATAAAAATCCGGGCCATTTTTGCGAGATAGGTTGCCTGCGTCGGAATAAATAATGGAACGAGTTTATATCAATTCCCGAATGTGAACGTTTTCCACTTGCAGATACAATCCGCGTTTCGAAGCGCGCGTGAAAGCGCCCGCGGCCGCGCAACCCTTATTACACCGCTGTACTATGTACTAATACGAACGAAAGTATTTCACGCGCGGAGACAGTTATGCCTGGACCTCGTTCCCGTTGCGAAATCGAGGTAGAATTATTCCACTGCGAGATATCAGTTCACCGTTGCCATTTCAAGCGCGTATTCGAGCGGGAAAAATTAACTGTTACTACTCGACAGCGTGTAAATCTCTGAAAGAATATTCAGGGATATTTACACGTATTCCGCCGGCGCTTCAGCGATTTAATGCAATTATCTTCGCCGCAAATATCTTTATCGGGAGCGGATAAACGATACAGTGGAGTCTTACAAAACGTTACGCACAGCTCATTAATACTTCCATTGCCGCGCTTCGATTTTATTTACCGTAAAGTAAGTCCTGTGGGTAAAGTAAACTTTTCTAATTACTTATTTGAAAATAAAATATATAGTAACATAATAAATTTATATAATATGAGGATGATAATTAGGCACACTCGCGTATTAAGAAATGTAAGTTTATTTAAAATATGAAAATTAATTTTTAGGTATTAAAATAGTAGGTTTATTAAATATTTTTAAATTTCTAGTAAAGTTAATTTAATAATTATATCCTTGATTAAAACTCATATTTTATTTTAGCTCACTTTACCCCATATAGTAGCTTGTATGGGGAAAGTACCCTAGCATTTTTGTTTGGCCAACGGTAGCCAACAGTTGGGAATTAGTTGGGATATAGTTAGTGTTTTTGCCTACAAATTCCCAACGCAGGGCCTACGGCAAAAAAGTTACGACAGTCTGCCAACCAATATTCAATGTTGGGCCAACGATTACTATGGTTCGTTAATTAACAAAAAGTTACGACAGTTTGCCTACAGATATTCAATGTTGGGTCTACAATTACTATGGTTGGTTAATTATCAAAAAGTTACGACAGTTTGCCTACGAATATTCAATGTTGGGCCTACAATTACTATGGTAAATATCGTCTTACAAACGTCAGAAAATTTACTACATCCAACAACCTGTTATTAGGGTAAGCAGCCCAGTAGATGGACGGGGCCAGTAGATGGACGATTCGTAGATTAATCATCAATTATGAAAGAACTAGGTTTTTAATTTATAAGATTTTTTTTATGTTGTAGAAAAAACGTTTGTTGTTTTATAAAATTATCATTTTTAATAAAAATTGTTTTTATACGGGAAAAATATTTCTTAATACGATCTCACATTACCACCGGGTGCTAGTTGTTCAGTTGGTAGTAAGCATTGCTAGCGTGCACGTGGTTTATTGCAAGGAACTAGCGTGTTTGGACGTATTTTAAAGAGGTATGTAATACGTGGTTGCATTAGTAATATTCAAAATATCTAAATAAACGTCTAAAGAAAAACATAAAATAATAAAATTTAGAGAAATGACTGTCCATGAAATGGTATAAGTTTTCTAACCTAAATCCAATAGATCCAGAGCACAGAATTAAACCTTTTCATGCCGATTTTTTCTTAATAAATACTCATAACCAAGCAGTTACAAAGTTTACACATTTTTTAATATAATAAATGCGAGAAAATGATTAAATTATAACGTACAATATTTATTTCACCTATCTTTAAACTGTTTTTAGGTTAGTTACCGTCCATCTCCTGGTTGTGAGCTGTTCATTTACTAGCCCTACCGTCCATCTACTGGTGATATGGGCTATGAATAGAATTTTTATTATCTATGCTCGAATAAATTATTTTTTTTTACATGAAATTAATTTTTTTCTTTAATTTTATATATTTCTACGTGTAAAGATTTTGATTTTTGTTTCATGAAACAAATATTTCTAACCAAAATCTTAATATAAAGTTCGGAATCCGCTAAACCGTCCATCTACTGGCCTGCTTACCCTATATTTCTAGTTGTGATTTTTCTTTTCTTATTTATAAATAGGACGTTGAGGATGTCTTAAGGGGGTTTGCACCTTGTTGGGCCGAAAAATAGGTAATTGTTTGTGAATTTTTTGTACAAAAACGGCTCGACAAATTAATTTCAGGTTTGGCATGCTGTTTCACTGTATCTTGAACTATTGTTCTGAATTTTTGTGTGACAGTGAAAAAAAACATGACAGATACAGAGAGAGCGTTGAAAAATAATCGGGTGGTGTTTAAATTATCGGACTAACATAAAAGTCCGTACATCGAAGCGTAGGGCCCGACGCGTTAACGAATTTTCACTTCTTTTACCTCCCATATCTCAGAAAATAATTGTCACCTCAACTTCAAAATTTCGTGCGATTGATGTCTCATCACTAGGACCAAAAAGAGGCGAAAAAAGGGCTCATTTTTGGGTCACTTTATTTTAACACATTTTTATTAAAAAGAAAAATTTCTATTCCCCTTTAAACTTTTTTTGGCCCACTTTACCCTGACCTCGCCTAATTATATCAGGCCTCAATCGCAACAGATTCCTGCACACGAAACAAAGACACCGCAGTTCCTTCATTCCTAGCAAAAAAAAGAGCTAACATTGCCACCGCCAAGGAAACAGGATTCAAGCAGAATGAACCCACTAGCATTCCACCAAGTGTCATTTCTTATTCTCACCAACATCTCGATTACATCTTTCATAATGCTCCATTACCCTCGCTGCACCGTGCCCCAGCAAGAAACATTCATTCGCGCCGCAGACGAGAGCATCTAATCCACATCGCGACTCTTTTAATGGGGCCCCACTCGGTGCTCAGGAAAATCAGCTAGATCCGTGCACCTCCGCGGGCCGGGAGGGGCAACGGTGTTTCCAGGCTGCAGCCCCCTTCACGAGATTCCTCGCGTGTTGGCAGAGGTCTCGGTTGCGGGCACCGAGCGTTGCGAAAGGAGCGCAGGGGGACGACTATAGTGGGAGCGTCGGCAAAAGGAGGATAGAGGAGTGGGAGCGTGGTAGCGTGTGACAGCGAATACGGCGAACGGCGGTCGAGTGGAAAAGGAGGGATGACCGCTGAGTATCGTTAACCGGTATACAAGAGTCCGTTCTCCAGCGTGCAAGTGGCCGGCGAGTTAGTAGCGCGAGTGAACCCGTTCGGCGCGCAAGCAGCCGCGCCGCGTGAACAGTGAGTTCGGAGTGCTCGGCCGAGAAAGGAAAGCAGTGCACACGGGGGGGGGGTGTCGGTTTCGATGAGTCCCGTGGACGCTGACACATCGGGCCACGCTTCTATTTCCGTGCCTGGGAGCGCCTGCCTCTCGATCGGCGCGCGGGGCAAAGAGGACGGAGAAGAGGCCGCGCAGAGATCTCCGACGCGGTAGACCGGTCCACTGGCTGGCAGGAATCCTCGCCGTTGCATATACGACGAGGTACGTGGATAGTGTTGCCGGTAGTTTCGGCCGTAACTCGTTACGGGCCCCGGGAGTTCGGGCGTGTGCATGTATCTCGCGCCGGAATTTCCAAGAGTCCTTGGAACTTGCACGAGAGTTGGCCCGTGAGGGGGGGGACGCAACAATGTTAATCGCTATGGGTACCCCGAAGTAACCGTGGCCGGGCCACCGTGACGCTGTCGTTTCTGCCGCGCTTAGTTGCCGAGGTTGACGGTGAATGGCTGCCGTCGAACCGCTCCAGCGACGAGCAAAAGTGCAGCATGTAATATCGTTGCTGGAACGAATCGGTGCCGCTGTAATCCCGCAGCCACGGACTCGGAGCACGTGGGTAGCGGTTGGATGTTGTGTTCTTAGGGGACGGCATGTGTCATTCACATTTTTTGCAAGATCTTCCCCGCGTGGAAGGAGGACACTTGGAGGGGTACAGTGTTTACAGTGTCCCGCTGATGTGCTTCGTATTGACTCGTTAATCTCTTGTTTTGTATACCTTCCAAATAACTACTCGTCTTTAGCCTTTTAAGTTATTATCTTCTTGTATATTTGAATGCCATCTGACAACACGCGAGCCCCTCTACCTCACCTTTGCCATTATTTTTCCCGGAATACCCGGTACCACGCGATACTGTAAACATTCCTCTGCTATTCTGAAGAAACCGGAGAAGAAACGGTGTACAGAAACGGTACACTCCATGATCCCATGTTTACAGAAACCTGCTCGTCACGATAGGACGAACGAGCACCGCGTCTGTTTCCACTTATTCGGAGCGTTTCGCGGCGGCTGGAGTTGCACGATTCGGTAATTTCCTCTGACAGCGGCTTCTCCCGCCTGCACGGGCCGTGTATCGACAGATCACGGCGGGGAAGGGGGTGCTGTTCGCGCCTGGTTTTTCGGGATCCATCGAGGGGGATGGCGTGGTTATATCTACAAATTGATCTCCGCGATCCTCGACGACGATAAACCACTTTGCGAAGAATATCGACAGGCGTGCTCGATTTCCAGCGTTCTATTGTTTCGCGGCGGATACAGCTTGCTCTGTTATCTCGATTGACGTTGTGCCCGGCGTCGGAGGAAAACCCGCACGTGCCTCTCGCACGTGCGAAACCCCCTCGGACGATTCGCCCAGATCGATCAGCAACACCTACGTGGCTCGTTATGAGGGAAACGCGGGTTCGTTAAGTACGCGTCGAGATAAACAGTCGGGCGATGCATGGTGGCACGCATGGCTGGCCTTGAACGGAGCTACAATACCGCTGGCTGCTGCGCCGTGATTATTATGGCTGTGGATGCAGCCAAGCGATGTTCGCGAGTACCGCCGAGCAAGTGCAAGAACGTTGACACCAATTGCGGGTGACTCACGGCGGGCGTTCTTGCTGCGTCGGTGATTCTTTGTTTTCACGCGCGCGCGCGCTCAAGTGGAACGGATCTACGCACAGTATCGTTCATCTTGCGGATCACCAAGGTCGGGGTTATCAAACGGACCTTGATGAATAGCGGTTAAATCATTCGGGATTTAATTTGTTTTCCGTGCATGAGCTGAGTAGTACAGTACAGCGTCAATTATCCGAACGTCGTTTATATCCGAATTAGTATTGCATTATCGCTATCCGCCCCACTTCTTGAAAGTATGTAATAACTTTTTATTGCAGTGGCGCACTCGGGATAAAAATATTTGGATATACTTCCGAATAGCCCCAGTGGCCGATCGACACGAGGTTTGCGTAGAGGGGTGGGGAAAGGTTGTGTGGATCCTAAATCTTAAATTGTAGCTTCGGGTATTTATTAGTTTTCGAAATATTAATAAAAAATGATTATTCATTTTTTTACAAATTATTTTATTGAACCGCATACACGTAGCCCTAACGGGGATCCATCCTGCCCCCCCCCCCCCCCTCCAATTTGTTCTACGGACAGCTGGACGCGTTTCCCTTACCTCCGCGTGCCCCTCAGGCGCCTAAATGGCACGCGTATTTAGCTGATATTCAAAGCCAATTTTCTCGCAAACGAAACGCGATATTAAAAAATTATATTCTATATTTTCGTCCTATTTTGGCCTGTAGAATCACCCCCCTAGAGTATTGACTATCAATAGAGTAATAGGTATCTACCCTGTATAATAGGATTAATCTTATCCGTAAGTTTTTGATTCAAATCTTCAAACTCACATCGGTTCGCTACCACGCCCCCGCACTCGTCTAACTCCAACCAATACTAACATCCAGAACAAATTGAAAAGTGGAATGCGTTGTGTCGGAATAAGTAAACAGAAATACTAAAAGTGTTTTATTAATATCTCGGAAACTAATAAATTCCCGAAGCAACAATTTTAGATTTAGGATCAACACGCCCTCCCCACCCCTCCCCTCAAACCTTATGCCGATCGGCCACTGGGGCCATTCGGAAGTACAGTCAAATATTTTTATTGCAAATTGACTAAAAGTCTTTAGTTGATTGTAAAAATTTATTTCAAGATTAAAATCCAGTTTTTTTTTCTTCTCACAAAGCCCCTTCTTTGTGAATATGTAGGGGATTTCCTCCTGATTACAACGCAATTTTTGTTTGCTGCCCAAATTCACTCTAAGGAGGTGAAATTGACCCCTAAAATTCCGGCTATTTTTTAGTAAGAACTGTAAGTTTCCAAATAATCGTCTAAATTAAAAGAAGTAACTTTAGTCTTGGAACTTTTTTTCTATCTCTTAGAGATTGCGAATTACAAAATAAAATCGCAAAATACTAGCCAAATTTTCAGGGGTTAATTTCACCACCTCAGAGTGAATTTGGGAAGCAAACAAAAATTGCGTTGTAATCAGGAGGAAATCCCCTACATATTCACAAAGTTTCAGATTGTTTTGAATTTCCGGGTACAGGATCTTCCCTTGCAAGTAATTTTGGATTTAATTCCTGTAATTACAAATTGGCTAAGTGCATCATGCTTCATTCTCCGAACTGTTCGATTACCCGAACAATCCGATTTTCCGAACCACCTCGGTTCCAAGTACTTCGGATAAACATTTTACGCTCTACTGTATCTTGCATTACGTTTCAAAGGTTAGAGTCATCTAGGCAAACGATCCTACTTGTCAAGATATCCATTTCCAAATGCCACGAGCACGGTTCCGATCTCCATGCTTCCCAAAATTGACAAATTCACTCCGATCGCGAGTCGACGAAGGCAACGCGGAAGAGGAGCGATCGAAAAGCTTTGGAATCCTGCCAATCGTATCTGATCGTGGCGCTGTCATCGGCGATCCATTGCTTAATCACTGGAATGCCCACTGTCGATCGGGGACGCAATCTACAGCGCGTCCGATAACCGGTGCACCGTTCGTGTTTACCTTTATTTCGAGGCACCGTGACACCGCTACGTACCGTGGCCACCGTAAACGTCGGTTTTATCGATATTACCGATGAAATAGAGAGAAAGCGAGCTATCCGGCACAGCAACAGGAGCTGGCCTGGTGCGTCCGTCGATTCCCGTGGCCAATTGTGCGGCCATAAAGGCACGGAGGAGCTGCCGCCGTGGGCAGACGAATCGTCCACTTGCACGGAGCACAAAAGGAACGGGCGAGACGCACGCCTCGGACCTCTTCCTCGTGTATTCCTCGCGTTCTCCCTCGTCCCATCTTCTTCAGCCTCTTCGCCGCGCTATTTGCCTGGCAGCCTCGCGTGTCATTCTTCGTTGCCTCGTGAAATGAATTTTTCCTTAGCCACCCACTGCTCGTGACAAACAGGGCTCCGACATTTCGTTTACGATCGATCGCGCGGGATCGAATGGCCACGGTAAACGGCACTGCCCTCTCGCAATCGATGCTTCCCTTCCACGAACCACTCCAACGATCGATGTTGTTTTCCTGTCTTCGCAGTCCTCCTAGCTCCTGAGAGACTCGACAACGCGCGATAGAGCGTCTCCGAAATTGCATCGTATCCGTGGAACGGTTCTTGTCGTATTTGCGCCGTGTCCTCCTCGCTTCCATCCTGAGAAAACTTAGCAGCCAAAGATAGATTCCCGGCGATACGTTTATCTCGCTGGCACTCGGAGATCGCATTCAGAGCTGAATTGTGGCGGAGGCTAGCCTTGAACCGAATTGCAGCCGAGGACTGGTAGAGTAGAATCGAGCTGACAGTGAAATTGTGGGTTACGATCGACCTCGCGCTGAATGGAGCACGTAGCCATAGCGGAGATTAGTTAGTTCGGTTAGCAAGCCACTGATACCTGACTCCAAACCGGCTGGCCGAATTTTCCATCGCCGGTAAATACCTGGCAGTGAAAGGGATACGAAGGCAAGGATAGACCTCTCGCTGCGGATCGATCGCTGAGGGGTTTGGAACGCGTGGAAACGCAATCACGGAGTCGCGTAGTGATTCGCGGCTCGTCGTTATCCCTTTGTGCGCGGTGTCGTGTAGAGTTACAGGAGCTCGCGTTACGAGCCTCGTAAAAGTAGTACAGATTCGCGGTCACGGTAATCGAGCAGCGATTCCGTGGGGGACGATCGCGCCGCGCGTTTCGAAAGAGCCCCGCAGTTTCAGGGCAAACAAGCTACGAAATCCAGTCCCGACCGGGGCTTCATGAATAATTGAGCGCACGTCGCTGGGCTATTGTAACGTTAAGCGTTAATATCGTTGCGAAACCTTTGACGCGCTCCGCCAACGACCTACATCTCTTTTCGTGGGCCGCGTTTATGCGAGCTGCGCTTTCCGCGAAATCTTCCGCGGCCATTCGCGGTTTTCCCTCGCGCGGGAACACTGGCGGCCGTCGATCCCGATTTCCAGCTGAATAAAGGACTCGGGTGGAAGCGGAGCTGAACTGTTGCGAGAAAATGCGGGCATCTCTCCATCTATGCGACTAAAATCTCCTTCTAAACAGCTACTCCAACTAAAAGCAATTGAAGTCGATATTAATGCGGAAATTAGTGAATTTCTGTGCCAGGTGCTTTGGTGTTTCCCAGCGAAGTCGGGAATACATGTTTGTCTGGCGGAGCCGAAGCTGGAACATTTTACTTTGTGGCTTTCGCTGGTATCGCTGAGGTTGCGAAATTTATTTTGTATCTCACTGCTTCTGTGCTCTTGATAGGAATTATTGCTGTTACAGCTATCTCTCGTTCGACATGTAATTTCATTTTACGGTTTATCACTGGACACCACGGTTGGTATGCGGGTTTATTTAAAAACCGACTTTCGAAGAAAAAAACGGTCCGGTTGAACTGGTTTTCGAATTTTTACAAAAACAAGAATAATTAAATATTAAAAAAATATTTATTCCTACTAATATTAAAAAATCTCAGTTCATTTAATATTTATGGAATTACACAAATATAACAAAATAAAATACACTCTGTCTATACAGAACCAAATAAATAAAAAAAAAACTAAAATCCGTACAATTTTTCAGTCCATTTAATATTTATTGAACTACAAAATTTAACAAATTAAAATATGCTCCGTACGAAACCAATTTAAAAAAAATCTGAAATAACTAAAATCCATACAAAATATAAATTATAAATCTTTATTTCATTTAGTATTTTGCTTCTGGAAATATGAACTCATGAATATTAGTTGTACAATAAACTGTAGGGTTTTGGTACGGATAAAATACATGACGCGCTTGGTGTTAAATAATGTGACTGTTTATTGGAATGTCGATATGGTTCGCTCGATCGCTCCCGTGAGACCCCGGTGCCTGGGCCCCTCCGCGTCGGTTTCGAAAGGCTCGTCGCTAGGATGAGGAAAGGTTGCGATTCGTGACCGTTTGTTTTGACGCGCTCATTTCCTGGAACTTTTGCTGCGACGCGTTCCGCTCGCCACAAAACTTTTATTACAATATGCTTCTCCCCGAGGCGTTTTAAAGTCAAAATGTTAACGTTATTTATTAAATAATTAATTCATTTCTACATATTAATTCTAGTATCTAAAATCGATTTTTTAAATTTAAAAACAGGTTTTCGAATTTCACAAATTTATGAAAAACACGAGAATGGTTTCTAAACCCGGTTTTTAAAAATCGATAAACTCTAGTTGAAATAAAATTCGCTCAGGGGGTGGGGGTCATTTACGTGGCGAGTATATAACGGGTGTATGCTTGGGAACTGTATTTCTGTTCATCGCCACGCTTTCTATTCTTATTTCTCCGCCGTTGTTATCACATGCAATCATGTACGGCGTGCAATAGTAATATTCGCGCGATAAAGGGGACGTGTTTCATAGAGATAATTGTGTAAATAATCAAATAGGCTGCGCGCCGTATCTACTTTGGCAAACAGAGAAATTCTTTAACGCGATTACACGCGACGGTCGATCGCGTAGACGTATGTGGCTGTAACGGGCGGACGTCTCAGAAGAGTACGATACCTGTGAACAGTTTAAAAGATAAAGGCCGTATATTTATTTGCACTGCCAACGAAACTGTGGAATATAAATGCGCGATACTGAGTAACAGCAAATGTCAAACGCTTCATAAAATTCTACAGTTCTGCTGTTGAGCTGTTCCGCGCAGCTGAACGATACCTGTGCACTTGTAAGTACTTTAACCAGATTCAAATGTCTGAAGGAGTGTTCGGAGAAACGTTCGCCCCGGCCCGAGAACACTTCACTCAATGGGCCGCGAATTGCTACATTATTTCGCGTTTAGCGCTAATTTCCCGGCAAACGGCGAGGTCATAGCGCGACGCAAAGACTGAATCGCTTTGCACCTACGCGCGAGACGTAGGCGGGGATTATTAAAGTACCGCGAGAGTGCAGCTGGAAGGATTCTATTGAAGACAAAGACGCAACAAAGATGAAAACCGTCCCTACCATACCCTCCACAAACGGAGCGGCGGGTGTTTAAAATACCGTTCATTGTACCTGAAAACAATGTGCCCCGTTAAACGGGAGCACGATGTTTGACCAGTCTGCCCACTTAACGTATTTTCCGTGGCAAGCGCACACAAAGGCGCGTTTCATTCGAAATTATATCATCTCGATGTTGCGGCCGGGCGATAAAAGAATGATCGTGAAACGGGGGAAATAATTAGCTACCTTCCTGTTTGATCAGGGGCGAAACGTGCCTCGTTAAGGCGGATCCGTCGCTTTAAATTTCCGTGGACGGGGAAACGTACGACCCGATATGTTTTTATCTCTCCGAGATAAGCTGCGCGCGACGATAACATAGCTGATCCGTAAGCCCCGTGCAAAGATTACAGCTCGAAGCTTGTTACACAACGCGCGATCCTCTCTGCCGGAACGTTGTGCAACGGCACAAAAAAAAAGCTTCGCCTCCAGCTTGCTACGGACTCGACCTCATCTATGGATCATACGTGACAAGGATGCTATTATGAGGCATTCGTTGCACGCGAGCGTCCTTGTTTTTGCAGCCCGCGGACGGCAAAAATGTGCGCGCGACGCACAGCCCCGCGACTGTTTGCCAACCTTCTGCTGAAAATCCGCGCCGCGAATTTTGCTCCTTTGCTGGGAAATTTGCTGGGATCAAATATTTCAACGGCGTAGCAGAGGCGGTGATTTGGATGATTGGATGAAGGAAAGATTTCTTCGACACACAGACACTTGAGTGAAATTTGCAATAAGAGTTTATTGTGAGATACCTACGCCTCTTTTACAATTAGTTAGAATTAGAGCAGTGACCAACTGAATTGCTTGGGATTGGCTGCAATGGTTTTTATATTAAGGGTCCATTCTACTTTGCTGGTCGACAAAGGGGCCAATTATCATGATTTCTTTCCAATAATTAATTAATGTTTTTTAGGGGTTAAATAGTTTATTATTTCTTGCTGTATAGAATCATATTTTTCATGTTCCCAAAATATAATTACAAATGTGTGGATTTAAATCGCAATGTTTATGCTTCAATGAGAACACAGACCGTCTGCGAAAGTCCTTCTCGGTCTTAAAGTGGTCCTAAAATGATAAAAATAGACTGGTTATGTCCCATAGGGGTGTACGCATAAAGTGGACTAGAATTATCCAGGTATCAAAAATAGTTTTTGTTCCATTCACAAAAAACATAAAAAAAATAGACAGAAATCCAGAATTTTTTCTTTGCAGGGCGGCTATTTTGTAACCACAGTTGATAAATCAATAATTCTAGTTCACTTTATGCGTAAACCCCTATAGGACACAACCATTCAATTTTTATCATTTTAGAACCACTTTGGCGCCGAGGGGGACTTCCACAGTGTTCTCACTGAGGCACAAACACTCCGAATTAAATCCACGCATTTGTAATTATATTTTGGAAATATGAAAAATACAATTCTGTACAGCAAGGAATAATAAAAATTTAACAAAAAAAAAAAACACATTAAAATCCGTACAATAGATATTGAAATAAAAAATTCATGAAAATAGACCTCTTGTTCAACCGGCAAAGTAGAATAAGCTTTGAAATCACAGGTCGTTTTAGGTGATAACATATCGTCAGATATCACTATGAGTGGTGGAAGTCCTGAAACCTCTGGTCCTAGAGTTTTAGGGTTGCACGCGTGTTAAATATCACGACATGTGGCGGATGTCGCGTAGGTCTCCAAGCGCTGGAATCCATGCTCGTTTTTAGGTGATAAGATATTGTCGGATATCATAATAAGTGGCGGAAGTCCTGTAAACCTCCGAGTCTTGCAGTTTTGGATTGCATCGGCGATAGGATACAGTACTGGAAATATTGCAAGGTATTTATTATAAATGGGCTTAAGGGGACTAGGCAGTCGAGAAATCGATATTTTTATTGCATTTTCAGAAAGTACTATCTTTTCTGAATAAAATGCCGTTTGGTTTATATTAAAATTCGCAAAATTGTTGATTTTGCAGCTAAAAAGGTCAAGCGGTAACTTATAGCGTCGCCTTCGCCCAGAAACTTTAAACGCGTTTTTCTCGAATCGTAAAAATTCGTGATTTTCATAAAAATATTAAAAAGTCGCGGATTTTTAGTAACCCACAAACACGACCGAATGTTTCTTGAAGTAATCGCCGTTTTTCGGCCACGAATTTAACAATTCTGTTGTAATCTTAGTTTTTATTGGTTGCGCGGGAAACTATGAATGTAACAAATAAGAATCACACCTTGAAATTGGATTACGTCACTTTTTAAGACCAACATTACAGCAAAACTACAGAAGAAGGTTAAAATGTTTACCAGTCAGCACCGCCATTTTTAAAGCACATGTATATTTCATACCAACTTTTTTTTAATCTCTATTATAATAATAAACATTGGGTAAAAGGATACATCTGGATTTGCTTTCATTTTTTTACAAATACATTAAAAAGAAAGTGTTTCTTTGACGATCCCCTTAAGTCTGGCGACGTTGCCTTTGCTTTGACTGCCCTCGTGCATTCTTATGTTGCGCTCCCCGAGATTCAAACTCTCAACACACACTCTTGAGCTTCGGTCACCCAAATTCTCCACGTGCATTCGGAGAAACCATTCAAACCTCACACCCCTGACACATTCGATACTCTACCATAAACATTCTATCTCGGTCGCAATCGCTCTGTTCCAAACATACGTTATCAACCGAAGAGTCCTCGCACTCCCACAATATTTATTGCGTCACTCGAATTAATGCGTTATGAGAAAATATTACAAAAATCTGTAGCTCGCCATCTGTGTTAAAATCGTTTTAACAATCATATTGCTTTGAAAATTCTCTGTGCTACGTACATTTGAGTGTGTTGCAATAAATATTTCCAGTAGGTGTAATTTTTATTCTGGGGCGTTTCTAACAACTTCCAGCTCCCAACAAAGTGGCATTTTCATTTATTTACTAAAATGGTGGAATACTATATAATTAATGTGAAGATACTCATTTATCCGAGGGAACTATTATGCAAAAACTCTTCTCTTCGCGCCAGCAATGCACCATCCGCAATTTGGTCGAGTTGGCTATGCCAAGTCATCGAACTGTTAAATTTACGGCATCTCTCTCTTATGTATCTTCCTATAATTATAACTCTACTCCCCTGGAAATTCGTTCAATGTCATCCCTCTCCTCTTTTAAACTGCCCGCTCCTTTATTCTCGCCCACTTTCCTTAACTTTCTTATACTTCTTGTTCCTTTGTCCTCGATTTGTCTGCCCATCATTCAGCTTCAAGTCTACTATTATGTACAGAATTACAATTCAACACGGTAGCAATGCTGAACCTCGCCCATTCATCGCTTAATTATAATCGGTGATGTAATAAAGACGTTATTAAAATATCGAAGCAACGCGCGCTGAGAGTTTGACATAAGTGCCTCTATCTTTGCCACGCCGGTTAATTAGCAATCTCAATAATTTTGATAAGAAAAGTAGAGGCCTGCCTCCTTATCGTAGATTGCTTTGAAGTGTGTTGATTATACTCACAGCACCTACACGTTTCTTCAATTAAATTCCACTTGCACGGACTGAAATTGCTGCCTCATCGAGAGTAGTAGCCCGAAGCAGCGTGCAATATAATTTTGTAGTAAGTTGGTGGAATTCTTGTGTCAATACGCGCAGATACTACGCGCAGCAAAGCGTACTCCCTCCAGTGCTGTCAGGTACAATATTGTTAGGAATCGTATCTCTACGTCGACCAGGTGACTGTTTTGACCAGTTAAGCTATCCAGGTCCCCTATAATCCCTTCTGCCTAATTCTAGCACCGAGCAGCCTGTCGTCCAGTGTTAGTTCCCCAGCAAATGAACGTGAAAGGTCCGAAGCTCTGGTCGGCTAGCCTGGCGCCTGATGGAGTTCTGTTTACAACAATTCCTGTATACCCAACGATATTACATACAACAGGCCTTTTCACTGAAAACAATAAAGCTACAAGATAAACAGTAAGCCTACGCTTCGGCCTTAATAGAGAGGAAACAAACAAGCTTTCAAGAATCTTTATACACCCGCTTAATAACCAATTAAATTTTATCTATCATCATAAAAAAATCTATCTAATAAATCCAGCGACTCAAGTCACAGTTCCCTCCAATATACCTCTGCTGCATCGTTCCCAGATATCCACGCCACCCACTGACAGCTAGAAGAAACTTTGATAAGATAACTTAGCAAGAAGGAATTACATTCCGCAACAGTAGTCACTTTATCATAACGACCCTCTCCATACGAAACACCACAAGTATCACAGAATAGAATGCAACTATGCAAAGCGCGGCCGAACTTTCAAGCCCCTAGTCCCCTAGTGCATGTCATACAGAGTCAGATTCCTGGGCACGCTTTCCTCCAACCACCAGCTCGGTTCCCAGGCTCGTGCAAACTTCCCTTCCGCCCAAGAAAAGCAGGTACACCCCGAAAACCTCCGCCAAGCAATGCTCGCGAAGCGGGGCCGAGCAAACAGCCAAACAGCCGACTCCCACGCGTTCATCCAAGGACCCGGAGCCTTCCAGTCCCTTCGCCCGCTTACAATGAAGCACGGCCGCGTGGGGGGGCTGCGTTTAACCTGAAGAGCAAGCAGGTGCGTCCGTTCCGCGCGCGACTAGCGTGCAGTTTGCCTGAGGGAGCGTCTGGCAGACCACCTTCGCGCGTCCGTGGAGCGTTCGTGTAGCGTTTCCATCCGCGGTGTCCGGTTTCACGAGGAAATTCGCCCGAAACTCGCGCAACCATCGAGCCTGGGCGCGACCTGATTACTTGGCCCCCTGGCGCACGAAGATCACCGATGCACGGGAAGTTCGGATCGATCGCTAACAGCTGTGCTGCCCATTGAAATTCGCGGGACCGCCGCTGGCCGCTGGTAGGAGGTGCGTGTAAATTAATTTCGAGCCGGCCGAACATAGCTCTGCGGCCTGATGTGTTTAATCGCGCCTCGCTATTCGTCATTATCTTCCGGCGATTTGCGGCCGGATTAATTAGGCCGCGAGGCGGGGTCCTTTGCGGCGGCGAGTCCGCTGATATTTTCGTGGAAATCCCGGTCGAAACACGGCGGAAACGGCTCGGCTGTTTTCCAGCTCGCGCGGGGTCGACCGTTTTTAATACGCGCGCGTGCAATGAATATTTCAGGTGGGATTTTAATAACGGCGCGCAGGTAACACGCTTTCGCTCGGCTGGGGAACGAATCCCTTTTGAAAACGACGTGTAACGGCCGGGCCCATTGAAATTCCGCGAAACTACGTTACCCTAAACGCATTCGTTGCAGCTTTGGCGAAAAAATTCTGATTTCGAGGAGCGTGCTCCGCGGAGCGCCGAGTGCGCCGAAGACGCGGGGGGGGGGGGGGGGGGGGGAAGGCTTTCGCCTTGTTGCTCGTGGATATTCAGTTCCACAGAGTGGAATCGGTGTGCTGTGAATTCCGAAGGGTACATTTCTCTTGGAACTTGTTAAGACCTACATAAAAGTTTGTAGTGCATTCTATATTATAATATTCAGCTTCGTCTTCTTTTGTGGCGGTCGAAAGTTGTCGAACTGAAAGCGCAGGTCCAAGGACCACCTGAGATATTTTCAGGAGATTTCCAAGCGAGTATTCCCCGGAAGGTGCGGGAATTTAATTTCTCACGCGTTCGTTTACTTTGAAACATGCTAGTAACGAAATAATCCGATTCCTCCACTGGAATCTCCGACTCGCGTGAATAGCAAAGTCTGAGGACGCGGCGCGGGCTTTTGCACGCTCGCAGAATCCATTACGCCGATTACAGTGACGTATGATCGTAAACGCAGACGCCGGGCGTATTTCAAGGTATTAAGCGTTGCGTAAATCTCGGTTTTGTTTAGTCACGCTCAGGGCGCCGGTGTACAAGGGGTGGGCGAAGGAGAGAGAGAGAAAGAGAGAGGGAGAGAGAGAGAGAGAGAGAGAGAACATCGTTGAAGAAAATCGTCCGATATCGACATCCGCTTGCTCCGCCTTTCAATTACATGGGGCTGGTTTACCCCGAGGGGGTTGGCGGATGGTAAACAGAATCGTACGTTTCTGTTTAGAGGCGTTGCTCACGGCGATTCGTTTTTCCCCCACGGCATTAATTAGCGGCTTAATTAAACGAAGTTCGCGATCGTGCGTTCGCGTCTCTCCCGGTCGTTTACAAGGAGAGGCAGGCAGCGGCATCGATCTTCCTCCTCTATTTTCTCCCTTTTTTGTTTTAATAACTCCGAAAGATAAATTTGATGTATCCGAATGTATAGGTGGAACGAACTCCCGGCTCGTTAACTGTCCAGCGATAAGTACTGCAAATTTACCTCGCAAACCGGCGAGATCCATCTCGGGTATCCTGTTTACTCGCGGCGACACTTCTTGGAGCGTATTTCCCCAAATTACGATGAATCATTTTCGAGGCCGCGGAGGGGGGCGCAAGAAATATAGAGCAGGCAATTCGGCCGCGACGGTACTTTACGTTCACCTCGGCCGCGAATAATGTATCAAGGGTAATAGACGAGGCGTAAGAACACGATTTTGCGCGTGCATTATTTATGGGGTGCGGTGCTCGAACCCGACTTGGGGCCCGATGCATCAAATATGATATACGCGTGGCGATTAACGCGTTAGAGGCGACGGTTTTCGTCATTGTGAGTCTGTCACGGCCGGTTCCAGGTGGGAACGTGTATTGTTGCTGGCTGGGCAAGGGACGTGAATACTGAGCTATCCGATGACTATGAAATGTAACTAAATAACGGCGGCCTGCGGTGATCGTAGAGTGTAACGGTGTTTAAATAATATCTGAATCAACTTGACAATGAATGTTTCAGTAAGTAGGCGCGGTGGCGGAAAGAGAATGGATGATTTTAAAAGGGAAATACTGGAGATTTACAGTAACTCAATATTATAAAAAAAGTAATTTTAATACTTCAATGTTGCAGAAATAGATTAAAAAGAATCCTGCAGAATCGTACTTCTTTTCCTATGCGCTACAATTTTGTCAATTTGCGACTTTTTTTCGTTTTTGACGTCCATCGACAATAGTTTGGAATTATTTAGTTGTATGTGTAAGGGCAAGTCGATTGGTTAAATAGTTTTCTCTAAATTACCTCTATCGTTTTGCAACTTCGACGCTGTAGCAAGATGCGCCGACAGCGACATCAACAATGCATTATTTTACCAAAAATTTTTTTTATGTATCTTCAAAAGTTAAATGTGATGTCGTAATACAGTTCAAAATGATTTTCTTTATAATTTCTCCAGAAAAAAATCCCAAAAATCGACCTGTTTTAGCCCTGCCTAAAGTATCTATAGTCCTCCCTTAATTTAGTGGTACATAAGATTCAGGGACATGCAATGAACAAAAATATTAATTTTGACTTTATGAATTAGATTATAAATGTGATTTTTATAGAGCATAAAGAAACAGTCAAGAACTGTTTGTTGCATATAAAAACTCCATAGATATCTCCTAAACAATACCTTAGTTTTCGAGTTATATCTCGATGATTAAAGCAATTGTCCGAAGTGCCTGCCTCGTGCCTCAACGCACAGTACTGCACGCCTTAGTACGTCTTGACCTCATCTAACATTTACAAACAATATCCATCGATATGAAGTAGATAAAACTTCGGGCAGTTAGCGCTTTGTTCTCGCGAGTTATTATTATCAAGCTAGTGCGGAACTGAATGCCAGGGCGTGCAGTAGCGTGTTGAGGCACGAGACGGGCAGTTCGAACATTTTCTTCAATCTTAATATAAGTAAAAAGCATAACGTTTATATTTTTGTGTGTTTGGGTGTCGCCTAAAAACTTTCGAACGGTAAACTTTTGCAATTACGAGATGTGCTTCAGCTCATTATGCCTAGCTAATTCAAACGAATGTGACTATTTTTACAAAAAAACTACATTTTTTTTATTTTTATAAAATAAGATTCTAAATTCTGAGCGAAGCCGAGTAGTAAAGCTAGCCATCTATAATTCGGAAACTAATGTATATAGGACATATGCTCATGTGACGTTTTTACTTAAATATTAGTGTGTAGATTTACCCCCTCAAATAATAATATTTATTAATTAAACGCAGTAACTGTATTAACATGCTTTTTGAATCACCCTTATATTAAACGCATGGGGAGCTCCGCCTGAAAATACCTCTCAATACGCCTCGCCTCGCCTCGGCTCATTTTATTCTTCCTATGCTTTTCTTATGTATTTTGACAATTTGACTCACACTGCGAGCCGCCTCGCCTCGCCTCGCCTCGGCGCGACTCCGAGCCGTGGATTTTTCCTCAAGAATATTTTGAGGAAGAGAGGCGGGCCAGGCGTAGTGTGAGTGGATGCAATTCCACCGCTTTCAGTGACCACTAAAACAGGAAGGAAGAGGTTCTCTGAGCAACTGACCAAACACATGAACCGAGGCAAGCTCAGATAACTTCAGGTTCGGAAAACTCGAGGCGACGCGAGCCTAGATGTGAGTGCGAGAAGAAGTTGCGCCGAGGCTTGGCTTGGCGAGGCGAGGTGTAGTCAAAGCCTACCTTAAAGCTTCACAAGAAACAGAAACTCAAAGTATCATCCAAAAAGCCCAAAACTGTGAACTCAATTCTCTCTCTGAATATCAAATAGAGACGCCCCGCGCGTTTATTACGTAATTAAGCCTCGACCACACGCAAAAATCTGATGGAAATCGGCGAGTCCACTCTCGTGCACCCTCTTCGCCGCCCGTTTTCTCATTAGGCGAGCAGAATTCTTCATTCTTGCCAGGAATTCGATTCTGAGAGTAGAGCCGGGCACAATGATAGAATATTGATCATCCAGCATCGCAGTAGATATTGCCGCGACCTTTTTCTGGTTGGCAGGGATCGAGGTGCTCCCGCGAGGTTAGCGGAAGTCGCGAGCATCCGACAATGGTGTTACGGCGAAGACACCCGTTGTTAACGCGCGCGATGTGTCGCGACGGCAATCGGTGAGTCACGATCCTGGTTAATTCCCCGCGCGTCTACGGAGCTGAAATGAGTTCACGGTGATCCCGGGCTCGGTCTGCCCTCGTCCTCTCTCGCCCATTGTCTCCGCTCCGGAGCCGCGGAGCGCGAGCTCTCGGGCTTTCCGTGCACGTACACGCTCCCGCGTTTTGTAATACACCGCTCAAAATACACTGTGTAAAACAATTAGCCAGCCACGTACTCCCTGCAATTCACTGGGACAGGCCGAGTCATCGGGGACGAAACGAATGTTACTGACGTTCGGCCCTTATCAAGATCGTAGGAAGTAGTCTCTTCAACGTTGCAGTGGATCTCCTGGATTAGTTGTGCTTCTCTGTTTGAGAAGTTTCGCAAACCCGGTCGTGCGCACGCGAAGATTTTTTGACGGGGCCCACTGTAACAGACATCTCTCTGAAGTAATGAGTCTAAATATCGGACTGCTGCGTAAAAGTTCCTTTGCTTATGGTGGGGACGTTGGCCTACGAGTCGAGAAATGCCACAGAGGCTCCAGAAAATAATATAAATGAAATGGCTAATATGCAAGAAATATTTTTGTTCAAACTTTCCTACGCGAAGCAGCAATTTTATACACAATAACATAATGGTTTTATGGAGATGCTCTAGATAGAGGGCGGAAGTAGAAATAAAGATTGTTATTGATGAGGGAAGGATAAGTAAATTTTAGAATATTAAGCGATTCATATTTGGTTGAAGTTCAATCTGTTTGTGCGGAATTTATTAAAATTTTAACCTTTCGCAGGCCACACGGGGTGTGTCGCATTCCGGGCATTTTTTTCTGTGCCAATACTTCTGTAATTTTTTTTACCGTAATATTAAAATTTACACATTTGGTGAATTTTAACAAAAAATCGTTTTTTTTCACATCAATTTTTTTTAACTAGATATTTTATCATATCAAAATTTACGTTTGTAGGAAGAGACTATTAGAGCATTACGAATGTACAATTATCTCTCAAAAGTTAAAAGATTTCAAAACACGAAAATGGTAATTAAAAAATGAACCTAGGGTGCAGTGAAGACCATGTGACCAATTTCTGATTATAAGAAGATGTGACCACGAAGGGTTAAGTTTGTCAGAGTATTTGTAGTGAAAGATAATGTTTAAGTTGATGAGAGTATATTTAAGTTCCTGTGTTCCTCTAATTATGAATAGAAGAAAAGATCATTGGAGATTAAAGAAGTGTTATAGTCGATTTCAGTAGATTGTTTATCGAGCGTTTGGCATGTGTAGGGAGAACAGAGTTCATGAATATGCAACGCTCCGTTTGAGTGAGTGGTGCTCTAATTATACCAAGTAGTCTATAAATTCTGCGCTTGAACCTTCATTAGCAATTCCCAAGAAGTATTTATTCTTGCATTTTTGGAGACGCTGAAATTAGTTCTATGTAGGACGTTGCCAAGTGAAAGGACAGATTAGTGAAAAGATCCCAGGCGGCTTGCATCGCTGGAAATATTTGCTTTGAGTATCATTGGCAAGCTTTGTTGCATTACCGCTTGTATAATGCAAACGAACCTACTTCTTCTGCGTAATATCAGTCGACAAGTGTACTGTCAGTAAACAGATACATTCGCACCGCTTGTTTGAATAAAAGTAAACAACAAAAGGTAAAGACTAAAAATATTCATTGATTTGCACAGCAGCCTTCGTGAATGGTGCTCAAATTTATCAATACTTCTCTTGTTGATTATATAAAATTATTCAGAAGCTAACAAATCCCATTGTTGTTGTAGATAAAATTATAACTCTTCGTGCTCGACGAAACTCGTTTTAATAAAAATTACATTTCCCAAACTAATATTTTCTCGTTCCACGTTATACATCCCCAAAAATCTCTTACATTCTAATAGCAGCGAGTCTATTTTATGCTTGCTACTCATAGTTTGGGAACCGTATATTCAGAGCATCGATTTCCCACAAATAACCGCCCTAAAACTTTCAACAATTATCTATTTTTTAAGAAGATAAAAATTGAATCTTGTTCGCAAAATGTATAAAAATATTCTCGAGTGAAATGCTCCAAAAGGCCATGAATATTCAATCCATCTAGATTTTAAATTCACTGCACAACTTCGTCAGGAATCTTTCTCCGGTAAGAATTTATTGTCGCCGATTTAAACTCATCGATTTCTCATGAATAAAATTAAATACTCCCCGCTAATTTTGTCCGGCGCTCTAACACACTTATTCCCGGGAAATTTTGAGACGTCGAAAGCGTATCTTTCCCGATTCATTCGGTCATCAGATCACTTAATACTGTCATTCCACGCCAGACACTCGGGGAAGTGTGTCCTCGCAAATATCGTGGGTACTAATGGTATTAAACGGAATTAATACTATTGGGCTGATTGAAATCTCCGTGCGAGATTGGCACGTTTCGATTAATCAAATCTACGCAAGTTCGGCCTTAATTTAGTAGATACCGTAAAATGGGGGAACATTGGCAGCGCGGGGTAACATTGGCATACGCCGGAGTTACGTTGTTTTACGTCAGATTAGTAAAACTTAACCTGTTAATGCTATTTATATGATGTGCCAATATTACGAGTTGATTTTAGTTAAGATGTAAAAAATAAAATAAAATAATTTAAGTTTACTGACTTCTCATTAGTAAAACTTAACCGGTTAATGCTATCTACATGATGTGCCAATGTTACCCCGGTACACTAACGTTTTTAACATGTGTTAAAAAGGAAAATGACAAAAATTGTATGCATTTTGATACTTGTAGTACAATTACAAAAGATGCAATGTTATGATATGATACTTAAAGCAAATGTAAACATGTTAATTTTTACATTATATAACAAAATGTTTAAAAAATCTGCCAATGTTCCCCCAGTTTACGATACGTACTCGCATTGCCGATCATTCCGGACCTGCCTCCAGATTTCCAGAAATCTGACATCGACCACAAGTGAAGGTGACAGGGATAAGAAACGATAATAAGCTGCCGTCATACGCTAATCGCGATACAATCGATCCGAAATAAATCCCCGGTCGTGGACTAGAAAAAGACGAAGATACCGCGGCGATTTTTCCAATCAGTCATTAGCCCGAAGCCAGCAATCAAGTATCTGGATCTCGGAGAGTCTCGAACACGCGAAAGCAATCGAGGCGGAGGTCGGCTTATCGGGTGGACACAGTTTCCGTCAGCGGAATCGAGCGGTAACCGTCCCAATTAAGTCCAGTTACGGAATCGCGATTTTTATCGTTTCAATTCCCACTTAATAATTCGGCGAAGCGTCCTGTGGTCGCAGAAAATTCTCGGCTACCACCGCCTCGAGCGTGGAACCGTGAAAAGCAAAGTTTTTCCCCGACGCCGGAAGCAGGGCCAACCAGCGACAGTCGCTTCTCATCCTTGCTCTTTTTTTTTCCACCCCCTTTCCTCCCTCGTTTTCCCTGGCTGACGACGACGATTTATACAAGTCGAATCCTCGTCGCCGGTGACTAATAATACCGGGAATAAATGACGGCCAGATTGTCTAATCAGTGCTCTGTTACCGATACCGCCAGTGGCTGGTCAAAACGATGCTAATCTACTCGCGTTGCCTCGGCGCCTTGGACGTTGCGACACCGTCGTGATAACGAATGCTCGGTAGCCCCGATTATTAATTTCGACTAATTGTTGACACCGCCGGGACGTTCGAGTGTCAATGCTGAATGGAATATGGCTGCACGATAAGAGGGATATCTCGACGCTGCGATTGTGTAATCGTAACTCACGGTGAAAGAGGATTCTTGTGACTCACATATGTGCGTGTAAGCGGAAACTACTTTGGAAGCTTGATTTTGTAATTTTTACTGGATATAGTGACGTGGGTACGTGCAATTTGGCAGACACGTGCAATTGATAATCTATTTATTTCCTAAGGGAATAGGGTATAGTAGTTTTTGGGATCAGTGTAATTTGATTTATTGTATGGTGCAGGCTGTTTTTCGTGGAGGGAAAGATGAGTTACTAAAAGGGAGTAAAGTATCCTCTTAATAATAATAATAATAATTCTTTATTGCACCAGTAGGCATTACGAAAGTAACAAGCAGATAAAAAATAAACAAATACATATAAGAAAACATGAAAGAGAAAAATAGTAGAGTTAGAAATTGTATAGTATACTGTTGGTTTTGTTTAACTAATGAAAGTTTATTTATGCAAACATTATCTTTTATATTGCTGATCTGGAATGCGTGAGAGGACAGGGCTGTAATGTTTATATCAGGATGTTTATACCGATAGCATGACCAACCGATAAAGTTCGTGTGTTTGACGGGTCGCTCCTCAAGAATTCATTCTGCCGATTCGCTTCGTTATATAAAGACGTTCATTGCAAGTGTCCTGAATAAAGACAAGTTTTAGAACTATTAATGTGTCATAAGTTAAATATGGCCTAATTGCCAATATATACATCTGCCGTGTTAATTCGAAAGCGCGTATCTGGTCAAAAGGTGATTCTGAGATAAATGAATTTTAGTATTCTGTGCTGTGCCATCGGTATGCTATATAAATCGGATTAGGTTAAATATTAAATCTGGATAAAAAGGTATCTAAATATTTGTGACAAATCCATAAAATATTTCTTAAACTCCAAAGGAAATATTGATAGATACACCGAAAATCAGGCATCGATTTCAAATACGTCCGAAATATAACCTGTTATATCTTCAGTTTTAATCTCGATATGGCTTTCTCATTTAATATACATATAGATAAACTATTTTTCTACTAGGTGGAGCAATAACTCAATTTAAGCGAAAGTTGCAGATACGCCCTTTCGAATTAACACGGCAGACATATAATAAAAGGAGAAGTATAGTGCAAAAGGCGAGGTCCTGCTGTCAGCTGTTTTGAACCTAACCACTTAAAAATACGTAAAAGTGTATACGGAAAATAGATGTAGATAGGCAAATAACGTAATCGCGATTAAGGACTAACGCCATATATGTGACGTAGAAAATAGCAAGAGTAAAAATGAATTGCTATTGCTGATACTCATTAAAAAATAATTTCACTGCATGTTTGAAAGATGAAATTGTGGTTAGAGAGCGAATTTTAGGTAGCTTCAAATATAGCTGTAGCTTCAATTAAACTACACATTATATTATGAGAATTCCTACCATTTAGTTGGAAAACAGGGGGTAATGAAGCTCGAATATATAACTGCATATTTACATTTTTGCCCGTCACTGTGTATATTACTTTTAATTTTAGTTTCATTCAATTAAGGGAACGCGTGCCATTTAGCGTACAGCGAAAGGATAAAGTTTTATCCGAGTCAGTATTGCGCTGGTATATTAAAAACATTTATCCTCGAGGCAGCATTCGCACGCGTAAGTTCCCGCGATACCGATCTGCACTATGATCCAGGGGAAAGATCGATCGAATTCCTGGACTCGTTAGTCTCACGCAACTGTCATTCCTGCAATGTAAAAAGTTTGTCCTTACCGCGTGGCCTCGGTTCGCTCGCAGCGCTATCTCATCAACTATTTTGAGAATCGATCGCCACCGAGGTACCGGTGCGCCAGCCGCAGAAGTGCCTCGTGTGAGAAGGCCTTTATCTGGCAATCCCTCGAGATGCCCGCAGCGCAAAGTGGTCCTGACTCCAATTAACGATCCCCTTTGCAACACCAAAACAATCACACGAAGAAAACCCACGCGCAATTACCGCGAATCTGCGCAAAAATGGGTCCAGTGAATGTTCCCCTGTTTAATCGCCCTGAAATAGTCCGACTAACCAGGCACGATCAAGAATAGGGAATAATGCAGGCGGTAATAGTCGTCGCGAATCACGGGACGGCGCGCGTACAGTCGTCGAGCCAATTTGCAAATAATTCGAAATTTACCGACCGCTCGAACCGTGTCATTTGCCCGCGGAATATTTGATCGCCCGATCGAACGATTCCCTCCTGTCGACGGATGAAATATTCCGGTCGGGGAAAGACAGCTGCATGTGTCGCTCTTTCATGAGCCGCGCGGACAAAGGCTTTACTATAGGCGCCGGCTGTTTGGCAGGCATTTCATTTTTGGACCATTTTTTAAACTTCACTCGTTCAGCTATTTTCAAATGCTCGAAAGGACGCGGGGATTTCAGAGGAAATGGGAGATATTACATAGGTAGAGTGATCCAAGACACTTTATTTTTCTTTTACTATGTGTTAACCTTTTACCTATGTGTAATTGTAAAGTGTAATAGCACGAGCGAAGTGTGTCAGTCACATAATTTGTATAATTCATGGGAAGTCATTCAGTTAACGAGGAGAGGTTCCCATGTGTCCGCCTCCGATTGCTTTGAATTTTGGATATGTTTTAGAGGACCGAAAAAAAAGAAATACGTGTCTGTTTATTTTGGCCTGCTTGAATGTTTATGGGGTGACCCCCCCCCCCCAAATTTCATAAGAATAGTTGGTGCCCGCCTCCGATTCCTTTGGTTTTTGGATATGTTTTAGAGGGCCGAAAAATAAGAAATACTTACGTGTTTTTTATAGCGGCCAGTTTTCATATTTAGGGGGTGTAATCATCCTCCAAAGTTCATACGGGGTACAAAATTGTGTCGAGTAAAACTTGATATAAATTTAATTTGCGTCATAATTTGCTGTATGGACGATGTTCTTGTCGTCAATCACCGTTATTGGGGGGTAACTATGGGGGTGGTTTCAACCCTTAAACATGCAAATGGGCCAAAGTAGAAAGACATGCATTTCCTATTTTTAGGCCCTTTAAAACATATCAAAAATCCAAAGCAATCGGGGATGAACAACTGCAAATCTTATAACCTTGGGGGTGGTTTTACCCCCTAAACATGCAAACGGGCCAAAATAAAAAAACACGTATTTCTTATTTTTCAGTCGTCTAAAACATATCCAAAATTCAAAGCAATCGGAGGCGGGCACCAACTATTCTTATGAAATTTGGGGGGAGGTTTCACCCCCTAAACCTAAACATTCAAGCAGGCCAAAATAAAAAGACCCGTATTTCTTATTTTTCGGTCCTCTAAAACATATCCAAAAACCAAAGCAATCAGAGATGAACACCTGAAAATCTTATAACTTTGGGGATTTGGTCTCACCCCCTAAAAATGAAAACGGGTCGCTATAAAAAAACACGTATATTCTTATTTTTCGGTACTCTAAAACATATCCAAAATTCAAAGCGATCGGAAGCGGACACCTGGGAACCTCTCCTTGTAAGTAGGAAGTATTGCTAGATAGATTATCGTAGAAAAGTCAATTACCGATATGAAGATGGACGTTGTTGAACCCAGAAAGCGTGGCAGTTGGAGTCGCCCACGCGAAGAAAGCAACAAGAATTCAACCAAGCAGACCTACCATTTTCCATCGTTGCGGATTGATTCGTCCCCTTGATTTCCCCCGTTATCAGGAAATACTCTATCCCACGGACGTATCGCGGGAATAAAGGACGATTTAAAGAGACCGGTACCAGGGTCAAACCTCCCAAAGATGGTTTCTCTAGTCACCCCTCGAATTTACTTAAATTAAAATCATTATCCCCTACCAAAAGCCAACAAAAAATCTCCCAAATAGAAACCCTTGAGCCTCGACACTAGTAGCTATCCGAGGCGCAAGGGTTGAAATCCACGAGACTTCTGTCCCAAGATTCTCATCAGAGATACCCAGCCTGAAAATCCAGAGGGAACCTGTTCGGCTCTTAAAAGGAACTTCCTCCCCCACGGCGGAGCGGAAGTTCTTAAATGCCGAGGCGCGTAATCAAGTTACACCCCCGTCCAAGGAACAAAGTGTCCCATAATTGGAACATTCGTTCCCCCCCCCCCCCCGAGACGAGGCCTGAAGTTCGTTAATACCGCGACCAGTTAACGATCAAGATGGTGTTCGCCGACACGCCGCTCGCGTGCCAGGCGCGTTCATTTCTGACGGGAAGAATCGTGCTGCTCGATTCTAGGTGACACGGCCGCGGCAGTTTTCACCGGGGCCTCCGCGCTCCACCTTGCTTTTTTTCCCCGCGATCCTTCCTTTCTTTCGCTCGCCTCTTATCTGGCGTACCAATAACCGGGTATGTGTGTCGCTCGATAAGTTGTATTGTTCCTGCTGGCTGGTCGCGTCGGGCTTATCGGGAGTAAAAGCGACTCCAGCGAAATTCGTCGCGCAAACGTTTTTCTCCCCCCTTCTCTCTCTATCTGTTCTTCAGCCGCGAACCACCCCCGCCATTTCGCGTGCGATCGAAGTTTAACGAGGCCTCCACTGTCACCTGGCCGCGATCGATTTCTTTTTAAATATCGATCCCCGCTGCACGAAATGTAAATGCTACTGGAATCCGAGAAGGTAAGACTGCCCGTCGATGCTTAAGCCCCACTCGATTATTTACTAAAATCGGGTCAAGCCTCGTACCCCCACTTGTTCCTCTTTAAAATTATTAATGAACAGGTAACAGCTTCCAGAGCCGCGTAATTAATTGATTTCCGCGCTTCGTCCTTTTATGCCAGCTGCTTTCCGGTTTTTTTTCAGGCGCCAGTCTCTCGTCTCGTGGCCGCCGCATCTCGAATGCCTCTTTTTTTTTTTTTTTAGTAGATTCAGCAGTTGTTTGAATGCGTAGCGTATAGAAGAGGCGCTCGTCTGACCGAGACCCTCTTCGGGCGTGTATTCAGCGCAGGCACGAAAATGGAAGGTCCGCGTAAATGTATGTTGAATACCGCGTTGGTAGCGAGTTATAGCCATTCTTCTGCCCGAGGAGCGTCCGTTTTACGCGTGGCTACTCGAATATCCGTCATAAAGGATCAAGCTCAATGCCATTAAACTTTAACGTCCATTGTGAATAAATGTGGCATTAATATTTCCCCGCGCAGAAGTAGACAAAGAATGCTGCACACCTTTTGGACCGCGCTCGGCGCCCAATTACCGACGTACTGTTTCATAACCACAATTCCAATAATTAATCGGTGGACGGAACTTCGGCGGGGCCGGTTCAGCCCGACGGAAATAAAAGCCGGCGCTCTAACTGTCCGATGCTATTCGACTTCGCTAAAAGCAGAAAGGCAACAACCCCCGCGGAACATTAGGTATACCAGTCATTCCGTCGTGGCGTGCAAGCCTTATTCGATTAATCGATCGAAACTGACGTGACTCGCGGGGATAGAGCGAGAGAAGGCTGTCTCGGGAAATATTAATGACGCCAGGCGGAAAGCGTGCAAAAAAGAGACATTTGTTTTTTTGTTTTTACGCTCGGCTGTAGCTTGACGGGGGAAATGCTATCGGTGGCGTTTCCTGCTTGACAGTAAACGATCTCAATCGTAATTAGCGAATCTGTCGATCTTCGACGTCGGTTCCGTCGTCGACACAACTTCGGGGTCTTGCTCGGGTCTTTTTACGGATATGAAAAATGGTTATAAAATGGTTGCATAATTAAAATACATAGGGCCGTCTTCGGATATTCCGAATTGCACTCCGTGGGAAAATTAGGGGGGATCGCATAAATTATTTATTGAGAATTTGATAAGGCGCAGGAAGGATATATCTATCTGTGAAATCTGAGCATTGAATTTCAGATTAATGGTGTTACCTTCTTGAAACTATTTCCGATCCCCGTTACTGAATATTGTATACACGCTCACATATTTCACTGTCCTACTTTCTATTTTTCAATTTTCTAATCAGGTCGTTCAACATGTAGCATTGTCGAACTCTCCGTCGTCATTTCAAACTGCATAGGTACCTATACAATGGAATTATTCAAACGGAAAGCCAGCTATTATGATCGACGGAGTCAATCGATACCCCTTACTCCCAGAGAGGAGCAAATCGAAACCAATATGAATTCACAACTAGCGGCAGGTTTCAATTAAATTACAACAAAACATGCTGCGCAACGATCAAACATTTCAGAACTCATCCTCATTAAGAGGTATATTCCACAAAATTTTTATGATTTTTTTTTCATATAAAGAAACGCCATATTTAAAAATAAAGGTGTACACCTTGTTATGTATAAATTAAGCTGTGTTCTCTTCAAAAAGAATTTTGATATCTTAAGAAATGGTATCATAGCAGCCCCTTCTCCCAAAGTCCCAAAAGCCTCTTCAGAGTTACAGCATTCGCGGTACGACAAATATCTCAAAGATTACTTGACCGATATGAATAAAATTTTACACAAACATTCTTAAGACTTGTACTTGGGGGTGCAAATTTTGAAAAGATTTATTTTTTGAAAAATGGCAGCCACTCAAAGTCAAACATTTCATTTTCGACCTAAGTTTTCATTTTCTTTTGTTAGTAAAAAACAAAACACGACACTAATAGGAAAATCGTCTTGACAAGTACTAAATTATAGTCTGAAGAATATTCGTGCAAAATTTTATTCAAGTCCACTGATCTCTGAGATATTTTTGGTGCCGCAAATGCCGTAGGTAACTATGAACAGGCCTTGGGGAAAGGGATGCTATGGCCCCATTTCTTAAGATATCAAATTTCTTTTTGCAGAGAATAGACCTTAATTAGGCCAATTTAGTTTGAAGATTTGAATTGTTAAGGGGTCATATACGTTTCTCGGCGCTAAAACGTGGTCAATGTTTGGGAGTAATTATTCAGGGATAAACTATTAGCCCGATTGGTTTAATTCTTTTAGTGTTTTATAGGTATACGTTTATAGATCATAAAACAGGTATGAGAATTCCAAAATTTTTAAAAATTTGGCGTCCACGGGCAGTGGCGTAGAACATGTTTTCTGGCGCCGCCCAAAACGGTGGGCATGATTCAGCCCGTACGAGTGGTCTGAAATAAAAATTACCGATTTTTTAACAATCTGTGGGATCATGGTTATCGTGTGACGTCGCCATTTTTTCGAAAAAAAAAAAATTGCGGAAATAGTAGCACTTTGAAAAAAAGGGTCGTGATTATCGCTATAAAACCCGTACGTTTTTGCTTGTTATTAAAAAATGGTTCAATTTAATTGAAAAAGCTCGACGTTACACGATAACGAATCTTATGTAGAATATGTGTGTAAATGATGAAGTTAATCGGATGAACGGTGAGACAGTTATCATGCCCACCGTTTTGGGCGGCGCCAGAAAACACTGGAAACACTTCTACGCCACTGCCCGCAGACACCACATTTATAAAAATTCTGGAATTCTCATACCTGTTTATAATCTATAAACGTATACCTATAAAACACAAAAATAATTAAACCAATCGAATTAAACTAAACAGTTTATCCCTGAATTTCTCCAAACATTGACCACGTTTTAGCACCGAGAAACGTATATGACCCCTTAAAAAAGAGTAGTTTTATTTCTATTGGGTATATTTAATTTCTTGTTATGGTTTTACAATGTTTTTTACTGGGTTATTTAATAGTGAATAATATAATTAATATTACTTTAAATTTTCTGTAGATACCTAGTTTTTGTTTTTTAAGCCTAAAATGGAACTATGGCTTGGTAGTATTAATAATTCTATAATATAAGAATTGTTCTATGGCTTGGTATTATTTTTCATAATAAAGATCACACAATCATAGGATCCGTACTGTGTTTAACTAATTCTTTGTCATATCGGGGGTTGGTGGCCTTCTGCATAATTTAACCCAGTTCATATACAACAACGTGTAAATCATGATTGTTAAATATGACCTTTCTTCATATGAAAAAAAAATCATAAAAACGACCCTATTTTTCTTAAACCCGAATGAACACCCGAGCTCCTACGTTTCCGGTGTTGTTTATCGAGACACTTAATTCCGCGAGCCTTTTATCGTCAACTTATCTCGCTCGTATCTACGTTAAGAACACGCGTGTTCCTTCGCTAAGTCTGCCTCGATAACATCTCCGTGCCCGCAGTCTCCTACTCTCGTAGTGCATCGAGTCGAATCCCGCGGATATAACACAATATCGTCGCGTTCGAACGACACGCAGAAACGTCCGCGTCGTTGCCGCTTGCCGGCGCGCGTGCTGGTGTATTTTCTGGCCGACTCTAAAGAACTTCCGTTTTAATTTATTCCCGGAAGCCGGTGCATCCGTGACAGCGGGGCCTCAGGAGGCGGGACAGGATCAGAAGGAAAAGTTTGCCGGCTGTTTCCAAGGATTACCTTCCCCTTCGTCGGGCATGGGCTGCTGCGGCTGCTCGGACGAGCCCTCGTCCAAGGTGGAGCCCAGGGTAAGAATTATTTTTTATGATTCCGCCACAGCACGGAAATCCCCGGCCAAGTATTTTAATATAAAACTTGAAGCTTTGCCTCTTGTCACGGTAAACTGGTTCCCCGTGGCTGCACAGCCGGATGGCGTCCTTTGAACCGTGCACCGCCACCACCCCCCTCCGATATCTCATTTTTTACCCCATAGATACGCCGTCCGCCGTAAATTCGAGGCCACCCTTCTGACGGATCGATAAGCAGGGAATGAGAAAAAATTGTTTCGTGCTATCAGACGCCTCGCGGGACCGAAACGTTTTAGCGCCAATGTGTATGCAACGATTGTCGTGGAATTGTCGAGCAAGTGATTATTTTTGGGGATTCGTATGAATTGGAATTGTCGTAGTTGCTCTGCATAGTTAAGGTATTTATTTTCTCTCGTAGTTAATTTGTGGCTGCTCCAAAAAATGGCACTTCGGGTTATGCAACTTGTGTAGCCCAACGAATTATAGTCAATTTTGTGGATAGTTGAATTTGTTTGTTGCGGGCCAGCCTGTATATGCGCGGATCCTGTGCTTGTAGTTCTGCGTTTGAAAGTTTTTATGGAACCGCTGGGCGTTAAACTTGACTTTTTCCGTTTGAGATAAAGCAGAGTGAGGTTTAAGAACGGGGGGAATAAAATCCTTGGCCGGGATCTATTGTTAGAAATAATGAGATACGGGTAACGTCCTGGTTTAAAGTTCTGTAGACAAATAATAATCATGGGGCCGCGGCGTTCTAGTTTATATTAAAAGGGTTCCTCCTTTTTTCCATTCGGAAGAGCGCAGGTACAACATACTGTCGCTCCTGGAAGGACGGTGAAATTCTCAAAGTTCTCCAATTTGAAAGTACGGATAAAAATGTATACATTAACTTCGTAGCTACTGAAGTACAACGCGCAAGTTTCTAGATTAAAATTCTTTAGACCGGACTCTATTATAAAGTTTCCAAGTTTTCGTAAGAAAAACAAGTCGAAAATAGCGCCGCGAAGGGGCAATTTAATGGGAACCTTGTCCATGTTTAAAGAACGCCAATGTACATATGCTTCTGCGAGTGAGTGTATCTGTTTTTATCTTTTAAAAGTCCTAGCGATATCGGCGAAATCGTAGATTACGGATATGTGTCCCGCGATTGGCAACACATGAATCCTTTATTGGCAACGTTAAACAAGATCGCCAATATATTTCTAACGGCTCTTGATTAACGATCTATCAATTAGCGCGTACTGAACCATGCATGGGGGCAGCGAAATATTTCATGCCCCTGAGTAGTACCTACCTACTCGGACTTGCTTTTTTAACTTTCGAGGAACAACGAAATTGTTCAAAGCAAGTGCCGCAGCACGCGGAACAGAAACCTAACAATAACGTATGACATTCATTCCCTTCTCTTAAAGAGCTATCCTCAATTGTCCCCGACCCAACTAAAACGTCCAATTAATACTCAAGTTCATTACCGCGCAACGAGCGTCGCAGACTCCACTAACCCCTCGTTTATCCTCTGAACCAGCTCCACCCCTATCCACCCGTATAAGCCGATCTTCGGGCCACGTGACTATGTATATTCCAGGCAGACAATATTGGCCACTCAAAGTCAGCTTGTGAATCATGCCAAATACCATCCTCCACTTCTAACTTATGCTAGCTCCTCCCCTACTTTCTTTCAACCGCAGAGGACGTCTGCTCCTAAATTTGCAGTTTTTCTTTAAAATACCACGGTGCTGCAGAAGAACGAGACAGTAGAGGGGATGGTAGAGTTAACCCTCCGTGGTCACTTTATGACTTCCAAAGGGGATTTATCGCGAAAAAAGATAAAAAATACCGTTTTTTTTCCACAACCGTGGAAAATCGCTCTTCTTGAGCTACAAATTTTATCCTATCAAAATTATTTATATTTCTAGAAAAAGACTATTAGAGAATTACAAATGTACAATTATCACTGAAAAATTAAAAGATTCAAAAATACGGAAATGGTAACTCAAAAATGACGCTGGGAGTGCAGCGAAGCCCGTGTGACGAATTTGTGATTATAAGAAGGTGTGACCACGGAGGGTTCATGAAATAGCATGGCGATGGCTGCTCACTTGCACTTTCTGCTCTGAGTGTACAATAAGAATTCCATGTGTTGTGTGGGAATGAAATATGAATGTGCGTGAAAACAGTTCGTGTACACAGGTGGCTTAGCAACGCACAGGTTGAGATACAGATTTGTAAAGATAAAATGTGTAAGAAGCAACTTTTTCCTTTCGATGCGCGCAATCGATCCGGAAGGGGCTGTACAATATTTTTATTAACACCTTGCGGGCCGTAAAACAGGAACGATTCGCGACTATGTTATCAATACGGCACAGTGGCGTGCTTTTAATAAGGCCGAGAGGAATTTAATTACGTTCCAGACGCTAATGCAAGGTCACCGTCAAAGAATCTAATTAATTTAGGGTGGTGGCTGCACACGGTGGCTGACTTGTAACAGGGTTACAAGTTCCCTTGTGCCGGTGAAACGGCGCAGATTCGCTAAGAGCATTAGTCCCGCGCGATTTCACCGGCTGCAAAATTTCCTGGAATGCCGGCCACAAACGACGGGTTCGGCTCTCGTTCTTTTTTTTTTACCGATCGTCGAATAAAAACGGTACACGGTGGCTCGTGTGCGCAGGGGCGCGTTAAGTCGGCGGCGCGGAGCTTTTTCCTGAGGGGGTCGAAATTACATTTGTAATGAATGGGGACATTCATTGCGCTGCATGGGCGTAAACTAATCGCAAGTAGAAGTGTCAAGTGAACCGTTACGAACGGGAAATTTGAAAACAGTTCTCGTCGTTAGTCGCGTCGGAAGGGTCGAATTGATTTCCCATGAAACGTTCCTAGATTTATTAATCCTTTTATTAAAAGGGTACAAGTACAGCACAACGTGACAACAGTAAAGGTATTATGTAATAGAAGATACGACACAGGACCACATCGACGTATATAGGTATTTCTTCGTGCGTAGGGCTGCCATCCGTCCGGGTTTCCCCGGATTTGTCCTCTTTTTCTAGGACGTCCGGGCACGTCCGGGGGGATTTTCGGTAGTGATCCGGGTTTTTCGATGCTGCTCGCTCAAAAAGTCATAGATATTTTATCTTTATCGAGTGTTCTTTAATTTATCAGCGAAGATTTTTATTTATTATCATTTAGTTGTACAATTTCAAAAAGTGTAAATTTTCTCTAAGAAATTATACTGTAAATTCATTTCAAAGTCAATTGTACTGTGGGATGCAAGAAGGGCCTGAGTGTTCTGAGGCCGTTCTTGCATCCAACAGTACAATTACAGTCACCTTATTTACTGGTCAAGGAATACTAACAAATTGTGTGGAATTTATAACGAATCGAATTGCTCTTTAAATACAAATACTCTTCCGCTCGAAATTATTGTTATTCTTTCGTCACCGTCCAAGAGTCCCAACATTCCCCCGAATTCTAGACGACTGATCATTTATATTCGCATTCCAGCCGACCTCACACCCTCGGCACCCTCAGTACTCGCGCGAACGACCGCACAGGCGCAAAAGAGCCAACCGCAGCCTCTAATTTCGCGTTCGAAAAAACGAGAGAAGGCGGCGTGGGAAAAAGGAAATTAATTCGATTGCGTTTGACTGGGAAAAGTGAGAAATTATCCGAGTGTTAAGGGGTGGAGGTCGTCAAAGGGTGGACGGTTTAATTCTGCCGCTCGCCGCCAGATATCACTCACGAATCTCGCGAAAGAAGTGAACCTACGCGCGTGTAATTCGTAGGTTACGTTCCCGCAGAACGATTTTCCAAGCTCTCTCCGTTTCAGATGACGGAAAATGAGGGCATGCCGTCGGAACACTCGGAGCAGATATTCGTCACCGATCGATCCTTCACCGACATCCTGGCTTTGATCGTCATGGTCGCCCTCGCCGCTGGCTTCGTACGTCTCCACTTCTTCTTCCTCATTGTCCCCTTACAATGTCACAGTATACCCTCGCCCCTGTGCGGCGAGAAAATATATATCCCGTTCTCCATTCCGCGCAGGGCTACCTCATAAGCAACACGGTGAAGAAAGGGGACATCTACCGCGTTATAAATGGCTACGATGACTGTGCAAACGTTTGCGGCCGCGTCACACCGAAGGAAACTAATCCTGAATTTCAGTGCAAGGGTGCAGACATGACGGAAAATCGGTAAGCATAAACCCGACGCCACTCCCTCAATTCGCCCCCGCGAAGCCCGCGCGCCCGAGCTCCTCGAGCGTCGCGCAGTTTGCAAAAACTTAGCGAAAGGTATATACTCAATTGGCAGGGAAGCAGTTCTTAGAGGGCCGAGTAACAAGTTCGTTCGGATTCTCGCGACGACACTTGCCACGTTCGAGTGCTCGGAGCATTCGTTTCTATTGTTCGGAAATGTGCACAGATCAATTTATTAAACGATTTTATTCAGCTTCGATCATCTGTTTCTGTGTATGGTTCGAATCTGGCATCTCAAATTTAACCCACTTCCAACTATCCAATTGTCTTGAAACTTTTAAATACAATATTTAAAAAAAAAATTAAGCCCGAGCTGGTGAAAAAATTAACCAGTCATCAATTAATATAACCCATAACCACAAATCCAAACGACTTGAAATCAGCCACTCGCGTTCTTTACGAAAACGACAAAATGCCGCTGCGTTTGGGACGCTAGTCGCATCGCGATTTGAAATTAAATAAAAGATATTTCTAAAGAAGTCTGAGCTGCGAAATGTAAATCCATAAACACTAAAAACTAGAAAATAAAAATTATATAAAAAAAATTGTTATGTTAAACGATTTAATTAAAAATGCACTAAAGACTAAAAAATAATTATTTTCTTGTGCTGCAATTTCGATGGTGTTTTTTTCACTTTAAATAAAATCGTGGAGCAGGGTATCTCACAACAAATTCATTTCGACGCTTGATGCTGTATTATATTGATTCATATTCTGTTATGAAAAATCCTGCTCCACGAGTTTATTTAAAGTGAAAAACACCAACGAAATTGCAGTACAAGAAAAGTATTATTTTTTAGTTTTTAGTGCATTTTTAATAAAATCGTTTAACATAACAATGTATTTTTACATATTTAACATATTACGTTGTTCGCATTGTATCGTGACTTTTCACCGTGTGAGTATTCAGAAATTTAGAATGCATAAATAATTTTTTGAAGTTCTTTTCCGCATGTTTAATGATAGTAACGTTTTTATTTGTGACGCGGTTAGTTGATGCGATTTCGAGCGATACTTTCCTGTATTCATTACCTGCAATGGCGCACCAATAGGGGAGTCAAGGGGCACCCTCGAAAGGAGTAGCTTGGTCAAGGGCGGATTTGGAGATTTGGCGTTACTAGGCTAACAAGTGTCTGCCAACCTTTTCATGAAATATCATCAATAATTGTAATTCGAAAGAGTTGAGACAATTTTAAAATTACTCCAATATGCTAGCTACATGAAAATTTAGCGAATTGTATTTAAAGTTGTTTTAATCTGGTAATAAAATCACCCCAAAATAAAAACATGTTGCTACCTTTTTCAATTTCTTGCACCCAAAATTTGCCGGCCTAGGCTACAAAAAATCCGCCCCTGAGCTTTGTAAAAAGAAAAGGAAATTGGACTTAATTCTTTGAATAAATTTTTCTAATCACCCAATGAATTTTACTGATTTTGCATTAAAAATATTTTCACCAGTTCAACTGGGCTCCCCACAAGATTAAATCCTGAGTGCGTCACTGACTTCCTGACTGTTGAAGAAGTCAATCGTGTTACACATAACATGTATGTAAACTAAACAGAACGTAATTCCATCGGAATGAAATAAAAACAAATGATACCTCGTATCGAGCAGTTACGAGGTATGTATTCATAACTCTGTTTGCTCACGGAAATGTACATGTGTCTTCAAAGACCGAACGGAGCTGTCACTCGACCTAATATTGGCTAAATGAATTTATCCTGCGGTCAAAGACAGGAATGCAGCCGAAGAGACGTAGCTTTTAATAACATCGTTTTCGCAACATTGCGGTATATTTATAGAAATAGAATTCGTTTACCTTTCAATATTAATAAAGGAGATGGCATTTCTTTAAATGGAAACTCCCGTAAATTCCCGTTAATAAAATAACGCAGTGTTTTCAGCGACCTTAAACGCGTCTCGCTAGAATTTTCAGCCAAGTTTCTCTTTTTTCTTCGCCTTTCGAAACGCGCTGGTAAAAAGTTGGCGCTCAACTTTCGCGAGTATTCCAGTGCGCGGCAAAAATATTCGCCGAATAAATTTGTTAGTGAGCTAATCCTTTGCCGGTCGAAGCTGGAGATATAATTTTAACGGTGGGGTTTTCACAGCAACGTTAAAAGTTAATTTGCAACGTCTTTCCTTCTCGCGCGAACGATAAATGGCCCGCCACTCGATACCCATACGGCCGTGTCCATTTGTCCAACAATTTGTCCTATCAATTTCCCGTTGGAAATTTGTTGCAGAATTTAAGCTGATAGAATAACGCGGCAGTGGCAACTATAACGCTAAACGTGTTTCGATAGACTTTTCAGTATCTTGTTTCTGTTGTTTTTTTCCCCCTCGCCCTATATATCCCCTGAAACGTGTTCATCCGACTTTTGCAACTCGGTAAAATTATTCGCTAAATGGATTTGTTAGCGTGCTAATCCCTTGTCGGTGGAAGGCCAGAATATACCTGAATATATACTCCTGGCAATCAGATTAAAAGTGTACTCCTAACAGACTTCAGTTTGCAATTTTTTTAATAATGCGAAATATATAAACTTCTTATTATTTAGATAGTAACACTGGCTTCGTTTGCGTGACGTTCTTTCCCATCAACGTTCCATTACAATTTCCGCAAATTTTATATTACCAAAGTAACTTCCCCAAAATTATTTGTCGCGGCTCCTGGATGTCTGAGACCGCGCGAAACGTCACCAATGGATTGCCTACGGAAAGTTCGTCGGAAATAACGCCGTACGGATTCCCGGTTTCCATAAACAATGAAACCCCAGAGGATTAACCATTCGCCAGCAAATTAATATCGGATTTCATACGATAATAATATCGAACTGAATGTTTTACGCGGCGCCGCAATAATGAACGAACTAAGTACGCGGCAATGAAAGCCGCAGATGATTAATATTTCGTTAACCATTTTGCGGCGATACCGAAACGCAGTTTGGGAATCGCGCTCCGTACGGCTCGGTTAAAGGGCAATCGCCGCCGACGCTGACCCTTTTCCAGGAGAATCTCCACGGGCAACTTACCGCCGGCCGGGAGAAATAATGCACGTAATTGCCGTTAATGCAGCGTGTAAATTCTCTCCGCGCTTTTCCGCTGGATTTTCCCAATTTCGATCGACAGTTTTCACAGCCGGCCGCGGGTTCATTAACACTGCGCTCATTAATAATTCATTTCCCCCAGGTATCTGCTGGTGACCGTGGATTCGAACGGGGTGAGGTCACGCAAGTGCGTCGCCAACTGCACCGATAAGTTAGTATCGCATAATGTACAGGTCTTCGCTAAACGAGCGAGGCCATTTCTTTTGGTCATTCGTACGTGGCCAGTCACGACAACTATTCATTAGATTTATTTGTCTGACCGTTGTTCCGCAGCGTGATATTCTTGAACCGGTGCGTGTCGAAGCACGCGACCGACACGGCGAATTCAGTGATCAAGAAGCTGGGCTTGGATAATTTTTATAAGGTTGGTAGTTTAATTAAGTGAGCGAGACTGGAATAAAAGGTAACTGGCTTATTGCGGCCGCGATAGATCCCGAGGTTTTCCCTTGGACGTTGTCGGTACGATGATCAATTGCTAAATAACAGTGCCGATGGTGAAGGGTAGTTTCCCTCAAGTGGTGGGGATCCAAATGATCCTCGGTGTTTCGCAGTATTGTATTTGATTGATTATTGTAGGTGAGCTTTTAATAATGTGTACCACAGAATTCGCAACAGAGAACAAATGCATTAATGGTTTATTGTAATGTAATCCGTGGTATTGTAATAGAGGAGTTGATTTTTCGGTATATAATGAGATACAAATGAGGAACATCTGTCTGATTGGTGAGTTTGTATTTAGGAAAAGAGTTGTAATTCCTCGTATTACAGGTAAATTATATTTAAGGTGCCGTCTCATTTTTGTTATGGTCCGAACCGATCGAAACGTCCCTTGTAAACAGACGGACCCTAATGAAACTACTGCGGTCGATAAAAAGAACTTGTACATAGGTGACATCTCCAGGTACTCTGTGTAGACGAACTTTTGACGCATAGCTTCCACATTATCTGTTCTCTCTGTTTCGGCCGCGCTGTTGCCTCAGAGTTCTCTCTTTCTATACAGAAGTCTTGAAGAAATACAGCACGAGAGCTGCGTCTAGCGTCAGAACCTCGCTGAACGTAGCATTAGCAATAATGAAAGATAGAGAGGTTCGGGAGTGTAGGAAGGAAAGATGGAAAGATACCAAACCTGACATAATTTAAACTATAATTATTAACGATATTACACATAAAATTTATTTGCAGAATTGAAAGCCCGTTTCGTTCAAAGTAGTCCGATTGAAATTATTTTCCGTCAATTTAATCGGCAGAATCACTTTCATATTGATACGATGAAAAATAAAGAAATTCTGTTTCTGCATAATCGGTGATATGTACATCGCTGAACAACTCCAGGCGGCAGGTTAGACGGGTGGGCGATACAATGTCGCTCGGCTCGGGCCTCGGGGGACCTCAAGAATGAAGGCCTTCGATTAAAAAAATTATTTTTTTAAAGACGACCCCGCGGTGTACGGAGAAATCTGAGTACACGATCTGCGGTGCACGCAGAAATGACACTTCACCATTCACATTTCACACTACACTTCTTACAACAGACAATCCGCACTTTGGACTTTACATACTACGCGTCACAATTTGTACATGTATACATATGTAGTAGTGCATTGTTTTAACAATAACATACTATTTATTACATACATCCTAAGTAGTACATTCTTCGCAAATCACACAACACACTACGCATACACTGATTTCACTTAGGAACTACATAGTGAGTAACACGGTAAGTTATTAACCGCCCCGTGAAAACGCAACAAAGTTGCAAATGACGAATTTTTCAACAATGTTGCAAATGGAATTTCGGTATTCGAGAAAGAAAATTTCGCCTCGCAACTTTTGTTGCAGGGGCAGCGCGAAAATCTGCAGGTGCAAGAATCGTGCATTGGAAATCGGAATAGGCCGTTTTTAAGTTGCCGCACCTGCAAGAGAGGCAGATTTTGGCGCTGCATCTGCAAAATTGGAAAATGTCTCACCCCGCACGACCCACAAATTTTGTTTTGCCCACAAAATTGGGAACTTGCTTTTTCCCACAAAAATCGAAATTTCGGTCACAAAGAGTTTTTTGTGGGAAATGTCATTTTTGTGGGTAAAGGGAAGCACATTTTGGGTTGTGGGCTAGTTACAATTCCCAATTATGTGGGAAATCAGAATTTATGGGTCGTGCGGTGGGAGGACTTTTTCGATTTTGCAGGTGCAGCGTTTTATTACATTTTACATTTTCGATTAAAATCAATTCGGCGTTGCAGTAATGTGAGAAGGGTTTGGGAGTGGTGTGGCAGAGGTGTAATAGTGTAGGAGTTGTAAGGGAGAGATGTAGGAGCAGTGTGGGTTCAGGAAAAGCCTTTGTTTTGTTGCTTGCGAATTCTGTGATATGTGACAGGAAACATAAATTAATCTACAAAGTGTGACTTGAATCGTAGAGTACGGGAATATGGCGCCCAAAAAAAAAAGCAAAAACAGAACGTGTGCACATATCAATTTATTGAATTACCTTTAGCGGTACAATGTAACGTCATTCCATGCAAACATGATAATTATGTGCCATTATAGCAAGAATCATTGACAGCGAAACAGCCACGGATTTACAGATTCAATAACAAATACAATTACTTTATTCCGTCCTAGCTAATATCTGTCCAACAAAAGGGTATCTAAACATTTCAGGAAGTTTCAAGGGACATGAGCGTCGCATGGAGGGAGCTGGTCTACCTGCTGCTCATAGCTCTAGGTATGCAGTTTCACCGTTATCGTTTATCTCGAAATTCCACTCATTTTTCATAAATGACTTTCAGCTATCTCACTCGGCATCTTAATTGCCTTCCGCTATATGGTGCAGTGGGTCGTTTACATTGTCTTAATCGGTGTGATTCTCTCCTGTATCGGTGGCTCCGCGTACCTCTGGTAAGCGCCACCCCTTTGTGCCAAGATTTCATTGAGTTCCACCGCACGATTTGTCTAAGCACGATATAACGCGTGACGAACGATGTTGCTAGGCGCTTTTCTATCTTTGAAGCCGCATTGCGAAATGTCTTGAATGGAGAACATTATCTTGCTTCAGGCTCCTGTGGTATAACGAGAAGAAAGGGGTGGAGACGCACAAAATACCTGAGGAGGATTCCAGCGAGAAGTCTTACATGATTTACGCGATAATAATGTCTACCGTCACTGTAAGAAACTAAAAACAACACAGGAACCACCTATTATTTGAACGATTCGATAATTGATCCACAACTGTCCAGATAATAATATCTGTCGGCAGCGAACAAAACTCATTTGCCTGACGTTACTCATCTCTCATAAATTCGTAAATTAAATACAGGGGTGGATTTGTATATAGGCTAAGTAGAGGGGCAGATTTTGAGCGAAAGAAATTGAAAAGGGCAAGGCTTAAACACTTAATTAATTTTAAAATTGTCTCAACTCTTTTAAATTAAAATATTTTATGATATTTCGTAGAAAGCCAAATCCGCCCCTGGTTAAGTAAACGTAAAACAGTACAATTCCGAAGATACCATAAATGAGAGGAACGATGTTCCACGAGAAAATACTTCCCTCGAATAGCCCGACAATGGTTCGGATAAGGGTGGTCCTGTAAATCAAATATCAGAAGGACAACGCGTGTCCAACATTCGGTATAATTTCGGTAGCATAATCGCGGCGCGAGTGATCGAGGTAATCTAAATGTAGGTCGTCACGCTTCTAATCGTCGCCGTAATGAGAAAAAGGATCGCCCTGGTGATGCAGCTGTTCCGCGAGGCAGGGAAAGCCGTTTACGCGATGCCGGCTCTGCTTCTTCAGCCCATATACGTAAATATTTGACGACGCAAATGGTACGCGCGCTGCCGGGTTTGCAGTCTATCCGAAAAAGATGAAATGACGTTTCAGACCTACTTGCTCATCGGCTTCACCGTGTGCGCCTGGGTTTACTGCATGCTCTGGATAGAGAGCGGCGGGAACATCTACATGAATAGGAAAGGCCACATCCACTTCCGAAAGGACACTCTCCTGATCGTAAGTTAATGGATTGGTCGGCAGCCGAAAGCCCCGAGTAGACATGAAGAGAGCACCGTATTATTTGTCGCAGGCAACCAGGTGGTACAATCTCTTCTTCTTCTTCGTCACCTGCGAGTTCGTTCTCGGCTGTCAGCACATCGTCGTCGCCTGCGCCGTGGCGCGGTGGTTCTTCACCAGGTGACATTTTTGATCGATATCGTAGCTCGTAGGTGAAGTGCCCCTGCGAGGGACATTTCCATGCCCCCTCCGCGCCTCCCCACGGGGATACCTGGGCACGCTTCGTATTTTCATTCCACGGCGCAATTAACGTAATTGTATTTAACGATACGACAGCATTAGCACATCGAGATTGAAAAGAGAGATACCGTGGGTAACACGCCTTTCCTGGCGTTCATTCTTTAACGCGTGTCGCGCTGGTCACGTAAGGGCACGGTTTTCGTACACCGCTCGACAATTATGTACGCCTCGCAGGGGACTAACGAGATAAGTTATTCTTTAATAAAATATATCTGCCAAATGTGTATTTTTAAAAAGATGCACCATTTTTAGCCGTGCTACAATTTTAAACGCTTTTTCCGATATCGTGCCATTTAAAAATAGTAGGATTTATAAATACATGGTCCAAAGAATAGAGTGGTATCTCCGTTATACCGCGATACGCTTACTTTTACTTACGTCCACTCCAAAGCATCGGTGTGACCCGCTGCGTTCAAAGTACAGCTAGCAATTAAAGCCCAGAGGAATCCCGAGGCCCATTAAGCAAACTCTTTCCGAACAGAAACAAGAAGCGGCTGTCCCTGGCGGTGACACGCGGCTTCGGTTATCTGGTGGCGTACCACTTAGGCACGGTTGCATTCGGCGCGCTGGTTATCGGCGTAGTCCGGATCATAAGAGCGATGATTTTCTTCGTCCAAAATCGCCTGAAGCAATACGATAACGGCCTGGTAAAGGGGGTACTGTGGTGCTGCCAATGCTGCCTTTGGTGTTTCGAGTGTGCCTTGAAATTCCTCACAAGGAACGCTTACATAGAAACAGGTACGAAGCCCCTCCCCGCCCCTTCGTCTATCCCTATCGCGATTCTACTGAATATTAAATGACCGTTCTAGCAATATACGGCTGCAACTTCTGCACCAGTGGAAAGAAAGCATTCCAGGCCGTGTCGAGTAACATTCTGAGAGTCGCCGCCATAAACAGCGTCGGTGACTTCGTCCTGTTTTTGGGGAAGGTGATGGTGGTTAACTTGACGGTGATCGCGGGCGTCTATTTGGTGCAGGTATGTGAACGATCGTCGTCAACTAATTCCCCGTCAACGTGGATCTTCTAACGTCCCTGTCTGTTTAGAAGAAAGAAGGACTTCATCATCCGTGGGTGCCGATCGCCCTGGCGGGATGCTTCGCCTTCTTAGTGGCCCACTGTTTCATCTCCATCTACGAGGTACGGGTGAAATTAAATGAAACGATGCTGCTTAATCTCCCCGCTTATTACTGGGAATATTGAACGACCATATTCCATGCGTTACAGATGGTCATTGATACTATATTCATCTGCTTCTGCGAGGACTGCGAGAAGAACAACGGCATCGGTAGACCTTATTATATGAGCCGCGGATTAATGGTAATTAATCCGCCTATAATCCCACCTATCGATCCTACTCTTCTATAGAAAGCTTCTTTTAATTGAACCCCCTCCGCTATTGTTCCAGGAATTCGTTGAAAACAGCAAAAAAGCGCTGCGCTATATGCAGCAGGAGCATGCCGCCGCTCAGACGTAGTGCATCGTTATTCGATGAGAGCCGGCCCAGCATTTGAGAGATGCGAGGGAGTTCCAGGATGTACCTTCAGAAATCTGAGGAGGGACTGCTGCGATAGAAACGTGATCGAAAAGGCCTCGAGAATGAGCTTCGTAGGTGCATCATGGCTTTGACGCTCCATTACGCTGTGGCGTATCGCTTCTGCGAATTTTATGAACGTCCATGAGATGTTTGACCACCTCGTTTTCAGCGTGCAATCACGGTGCCGCGTGGACGAGCGCTGCCATAAGTTACTGACCGTTGCGACGGGTTTTGTGGGAAAGGCGTTTTCCCTATCGCGTTTCTGATGGGAAAAGAGGAAGAGGAAGTGAGATAAGGGGAGGACGAAGAGTTTCTGAAAATGGGGCAAAGGGAAGATAAAGAATTGGGCGGTGCAGTAATATACACGGTGACTTAGGAAGAAATGGTCAAGAATTAACGTAGATTATAAATTGAAGAGTCCTTGTAGAAAACACTGTAAGTGTCAAAAATTAAATTCTATACTATAGTATTGCTATTGGCAATTGGAACATTTTCCGATAATTTTTTTTTTAATTATGCCACTTACTGTGTTTTCTACAAAGACTCGAGTATCTTTATGGGAGTAATACTTAGTTTCTAGATCGTTCTATATAAATAACTCGCATATAGAGCAGGCTTAAGGAAAATGGATTCGCGAAATACTTAAAAGTGGTCAAACTATTAGGAAAAGAGAACTGTCTGTTACTTATGGCGGCATCCATGCTGCACTGTGCTTCTAAACGGCAATCTTAACGCACACGAAAATGTTGTTCCATTACGAAGGACGAATGATTCTCGCCGTTGCCTGAACAATTACCTCTTCATCTTCGTTGTTGAAGAAGACTGGGCCCAGGAACCCAGTTGATTAAGTTACGTCCGCAGCTTTCGAGCCAACGAATCGCTGAACATTCCTGTTCCTAATGAAATTCCACGATCACCCAGTAATGTCATGTAATCTTTCATACGAGTCGATCGCCCCCCCTCCCATGATGCGTAGATAAGTCGTTTGTATATTACACATAAAGGATTCTCAGGTTACCGCGATGTTATGAAATTTATAAACACGCGATATTCTTAGAGACTCCAAATAAGCTTCCGTACGGGAGAACTCTGTTGCAAAGTGTTGGTTGAAAACACGCCATAAGGGTATTAAAAATTGATCAAACGATGGCAGCGCGCGCGGAGCTCCCGACAAGATTCACGGGCGCGATAATACGCGACTATCTGAGTAATTGCAGCCACATCGATCGTCATGTGTACATATTTTTACACGGGAAACCGCCCACCAATGGATATATACCCATCAAGCGTCGCGTCCTTTTGATAATCGATTCGCTCACCACGAACATGTACAACGCTATTTTTTAAAACGCTGAAGCAGTGATAGCCTGCAGTTGCAAGCTGTAAATGTAAGTAAATGTAAGTTGTAACTCAAAGAGATAGTATTATAATTTTAATAAAAACCGCTGAAAAAGAAAGCTCTCGTGTACCTATCGTCCAATTTTGTACCTTCACAATCATCCCTCATGGGTCGGTTCAATATTTTTTGGAAAATAAATACCACAAATTAAGTTCATAAAAATATAGACGTAGTTACTACTTTCAACTATTAAAATAAGAAAACGTTCACGCTGAATGTTCATTTCTGGAGGACCTTAAACCAGTGGCGCATTCAGAGGGGGGGCAAGGGACCCCGGTACCCCCAAAGGGGCTTTGTAAAAAGAAAAGAAAACTTGATTTTATTCTTTAAATAACTGTTCAAAAGACAAAGAAAACTGAATGCTATTCATTAAATAAATTATCAAACGGAACAGAAAAATGGATTTTACTCTTTAAATAAATGTTCAAAAGAATAGAAAAGAAAACTGGATTTTATTCTTTAAATAAATTTCCCAAAAGAAAAGGAAGCCGGATTTTATTCTTTAAATACATTTTCAAAAAGAAAAGAAAACTGAATTCTACTCTTTAAATAAATTTCCAAAAAGAAAAAAAAACGGATTTTCTTTAAATAAATTTTCAAAAAGAAATGGAAACTGGATTTTATTCTTTAAATCAATTTTCAAAAAGGAAAGAAAACTGGATTTTAGTCTTTGAATAAATTTTCCAAAAGAAAAGGAAACTGGATTCTACTTTTTAAATGAATTTTCGAAAAAAAACGAATTTTCTTTAAATAAATTTTCAAAAAGAAAGGAAACCTAGATTTAATTCTTTAAATAAATTCTCACAATCACCTAATGAATAATGTTCAATTTGCATTGAAAATAGTTTTATCCGTTCAACTCTGCTCCCCCCAAGATTAAATCCTGAATGCGCCTGCCTCAATCTTCTTAACTCCGAACACGGAGATACGATTAAAAGAAAGAGAAAGTTCAAATCTATTAAATGCGTCGCAACATGCATGCTTGAAAGGGAGTTGAAACCAGGCACCCGTGGTGCCAGCTCCCAGAAGCGCTGCGCTGGGAGAAGCTGGAAGAGACAGGTCGTGAGACAGAGGGACGTGGCAGAAAAGACCAGGCAAGACAGTGCCAGCAGAGACTCTTCCGCTGTTCGTTATTTTTTTTCTTCGTTTATTCGATTCGGGCACACAGTTATTGCATGAATGTGATCACGTGCAACCGGCGGTAGACGCTCGTTGCAACGGATTCCTCGGTCGCCGGTGCACAAGGGTGGATCTTTTGTTATACACTCAGCTGGCAGTTAAGTTGGGCTTCGACATTTACGAAATCTAAAGCGGACACTTCGTCGTACGTATTGTATATTTCGTTTCTCCTTTAATCCTTTCCTTTCAAAGACCGAGACATGGGGCGGGGGTTGGGGGAGGGGCAGGGAATGGGTCGCGATTGAACGGATGCGCGGTAACATAGTCGCGCCTGTTCGGTGGAAAAAAGATTCACTTATACAAAAATTACCTCGGGGGAACATTGTACTATGCGTTGTAGGCGTTGCCAAATTACGGACAACTTCGACGGGACTAGCGAACATGAGTTTTAGCGGATGAAACGGCGCGGCTCCACTTCGCCAAGCGAAATCCTGAACCCTTCGACCCGATCTTCGGCTATCAGAACGCACGGGGGAACACGCGGGATTAACTGCCGCTAACGGACTCGCTTACAACACGAAAATATCTCTTCATTTACCATAGACAGATTTGGGGGCACGGTGGCGCGCCACTTCGCAAGGCTAGCTTCGCTAGATTATTCGGAGCTGCGGGCATACATTCAAACGCTGTTTCGCTTTCTGCAACGTACGTCTAATCGCGTAAGTGGCGAGCGCGTCTAATCTCCGAAGGGAAAGTGTCGTTGGTCAAGCATGAATTCACATTGGGTTCGTTAATGCCCGGTAACGAGGCGCGTCGCTGGTTCCACGCGGTTCCAGCTACGAGCAGCGAGATTCGCGGGTCATGGGTTTGGCTCTCTACTTCCCCCCTCGCCACGGAGCTCCGTGAAACGGAAGCCTTAATGCCCGGTCGCGCGTTGGTCGGGGGACACGTCGGTGCTCGAAAACGCTCGGTTAAGCGGCGAACGCATCGGGATCGGCGTCGTACTTATTAGAGATTGGAGCCGATGTGAATGGCGGAGAGATCGCGAGTGTAACTCGAGGGTACAAATCATTCCTGGTCACGCCGGGTAGTCGCGGCGGCGCAAGACATCCAATCGTTCGAATAAGTTATATTGTACAATTTGCGGTCAGTCTTCGTCGTGGAAACAAACGATTCGTCCCGGGGCTAAACGCAATGAGGGGGGGAGGATGTGAAGTTTAAAAGAGAATGGGGGGGGGGGGGGGGATCGACGATCGTCGGCAGTGACGATTGAGGGGGATCGTCTCTTCGCAGGATGTATAATAAATAAATTGTTGTATTACGCTATAAACGTGTGGCTCGGTACATTACAATTACGCTTGGTACGTACAAACGGCTCTCGAGCTACTCAAGGGACACGAAATATCGGCTTCGGCGAGGAATTCTTGAGAATTTGAAGGCTGAAACCACGACTGAGTGTTCATCTTCTTGTACATACGATAAAAAGGACTGATTGTTGCTGCAAAATTTGATTGTTAGAATGGATGGAAAGATTGCAGTCTGCTGTGGATTATATTTAACTGGGCCTTACATTAAAAACTAAGGCCTCATTCACATTAATCAACTTTTATTTCAAGGCAAGTGAAGTTGAAAAAATCTCTGCTCCGCTTGAAACTTGAAAGGATATTATTTCCTGTCAAGTAAAGAACGGGCTCACATTGGTATAGTAGTTTCAAGTTACTTGCGGTCTTACTTGAATAATGTGAACAAGGCTTTAGAGTCTAGTGGGTGGTACTCTTTGAGGAGTCCATGTAAACTGTCTTGTTGCAAGTAATGTTCATGTTTTGTCAGCATTGCATCTTTGGGACGACTCTGAGGGAGCAGTGATACCGCTGTATTTCAATACCTTTGTTTATCGATACATCTTACTGTAAATAGTATATATGGAACCAAAGAATAGCCATACTACCTGATACAAGGGCAGATTAATATTTCAATTGGATCTGGCTAGTGTACTACCACAAATTTTGTACTAAAGAATGGCCCATTAGCTACCTATCGTGCTCACGAAGAAGAGCTAGACCCTACTCAAATTCGCGTAGCATAGCAAAAGGATAGACACTCTAGTAGCCCTTTACCTCATTGTAAAATCACAAAGGAGGAATCTGACCCGTTTCTCATATTACGGATAGAAGTGGACCGTCACTTTGAATATCCTTCAAAGGATAATCCCCTAGCTGGAAAATATAGGGGGAATCTCGTCAGGTGTATAACTTTAACATCCCAAACTCTGCCCTGGATTTAGGGTTTAGTAACCCACTTTAGCCTTCTCTGGTCCTTTTATCTACGCAGCTTTAACAACAAGCCATAGACGATTACCCAATCAATAAAGTAAGAATACTGAATTACCTAGCATTACTACGTCCTCAGAATCCCAATAACACCAACTACAATGCTAGCAAACAACCGAAATCTTTTCCAAAGGAACAAGACACCCGTAAACCTCGAACAGTACGCACTTCATGTTCCACAATTATCTCTTAAACGCATTTAATCCGAACTCAGCCCAGATCCCACGATCAAAATCGACTGGCAATATTTAGCTTCAGCAGTGATACTAACAGAGCCAATCAATCGAGGTTTTGACCTTCGATCCCTAATTCGTCGTGTGGTGTACATATAAAAAGGAGGGTGAAAAAAACTCATCCCTTGGGCTCGGCGAGAGCTCTGCCGAATGACCCGCATTCGAGCTTCGATGCAGACGAGCCTCGGGATCCTGGAGACTCTCCACGACGCGTTACGATCGAGTCTTCAACGCCTTCGTCGATCGATGCAGCAGGAGAGTGTGTTCGAGAATTGTCATGGATAACGTCCGTTTCCGGTATCGTGCTCGACTTTCACAGTCGCGATCACGCCGCGTTCACTTAATGGAATCACGTGTTTCCCTGCGCGACGGGCGCATGCAGCAATGACGAAGACGGGCTGTCCTTTGAATGAAAACGATGACGACGAGGAACGAGGCGCGCGCTCAGCCTGCAAGCGCACGTAGCCATGCCAATTGTACGCTTCGGCGATACCCATTAGTGGACGTCGGGAGCAACGTTGGCTGAACTCCTGGGACCTTGTGATCTGCCTCTAGACAGTTATAATATGATATCTTACAGGTCCGGTAGGTAACAGTTTGCAGGCCTCCTGGAGAGCCTTCTGCTGTGCTTCCAAAGTATTCTGTCCTCCTCGGCTTCTACCTCTCGTGTTTGCAGGTACAATGGAAGTTAACGGTGCTCCGGGTCTTGTGCTTCTTTGCTGGGAGATTGTAGTTGAAGGTCTCTTCCTCTTCCTCTTGCAAATTGGTAGAAATTATAGGTCCTCGTGGGACCTTCGGGTCTTCTTCTAGAAAATTACAGTGGTCAACTTTCCTTCCTGTTCACGATTCAATGAAAACGAATTTAGTACCCCTTTGATCTCTTCCTAGGAGATCGTCATTTATCGTTTTCCTCTCTCTGTTGCAGATACATTAGAAGCAAACTGTAGATCTTTCGGCGTCCTGAAACCTCACTGAGATCACGGTATGCAAGCTTCTCTTACTCCAATTTGCATGTGCACAGCAGATGGACTTTTGTAAAGTTCCTAAAATTTCCCCATCATCTCCTAAGACATTACGATTTACCCCCCCCCCCCCCTTCCTCTCACGTGCAAACACGGTACACCGTGGACTGGAACCCTCCCATCCTTCTTCTTCCTTGCCATGATTCCACAGGTGTACCACTGCTGACGACGTTTCCATGGAGATGATCCACAGGTGCGCACGATCGAATCGTCGCTGTACGAACTCGACGATCGCTCGTGTAACTCGCGGAACCGCGCGAATTCCGTTCGCGTCTTGAGCGAGCCCCGCACAGTGTCCAGGAGGAAAGTAGTACGATAATCGCGATTTTGAGTAAGGGGAGGGTTGAACGGGTGAATCGAGGACAGACAGATAAATAATAAATGTAACAGCAGGGGGAAGACCCTCCAAGGTTGCGAGATTTCAATGTCCGCGAAACTGCGCTTGATTCACGTCGATATCCACGTCATACGTTTAAAATAAAGGCAATATAATATTAATCTTAGTCAATAATAATATTAATAATAATAATAATAATAAACTCTGCAATATTTAATATAGGTTTGTTCACACGGACTAGATACACTTCCCGCGAAGCGGACCGATCGATCGATGCGCGTTCTCCCTCTGTGACACGACGCATCATTCGGGGCAGGAGGGGGCGGGGGTGGAGGACACATGACGCGATCGGTTCAGAATACATTGACCATTGACGCACGCCCCGGGATCGTGGTTACCGATTACCCACGATTACATGCGATCGGTAAAGATCGCGTTCGGATAATCCGTCGGGCGTGGAGCGCGCCCGACGAGTCGCTGCGTGGTCGCGTGGCTGCGCCGTTGCGCGTGCACGCGCGTCGCCCGTCGTTCGCGATCAGTCCGACCCGTTTACGCAACGGCCCCGCTGTTGTTATTATAAAATAGATTGCACTTCGTGATAACCACGCGTCCCGTCTCCGCGTTCTCAGCTCCATTCAGCGGTAATCGCCATCCATCGCAGAAAGGAACTCGTTGGTCTGCACGAGGTGTGTGTGTTGCATGTGTGTACGTATGCTTTGTGTGTGGTCTGTGTGGATGGGTCGAGGCACGACGCGCGGGCGCGCTGGTCATCTTTCATAGTTTGTGCATCGATCTATCCCCGTGGCGGCAGCTTCATCAACAAAGGCTGCAACACTTGGACGCATCGCCCAGGTGAATGTGGCAGACGGTGGGTAGCGCGGTGCACCCCTTCCCCACCACGTTGTCTTGGACCAGGTGTGGCAGGCCCAGGTTCTGGTTGATGTCCCCGTCGCTGCCCCGGTGCTTCGCGTCGCACCACTGGCGACGCTCCCGCCACTTGTCGTCCGCCGCGCTGCAGAACAACATGGACTTGGGGGACGGGGGGCTGACGCGATCGCGCGTGATGCTGCCGCAGGAGCGAGCCTTGTACAGCCGCCCCTTGCCGAAGATGCCCGGCAGGGGGACGCAGAGCTTCTTGTGCACTGCGAAGTAGCGGCTCAGCAGCCGTATCTTCCTGTTCTTGCAGTCGTTCCTGTTTATCCCGGTGTTCCTGTTCTCCTTGTCGTTGGACGGCATCTGATTGATCGCGCTACCATTCAGATCCCTGTCGTCGCGGCAGATCTCGATCCGCTGGCACGTGTCCCGCTGCGGCTCCTGCTTGTTGTACCTCCCGTTGGGGCTGCAGTTGTTCTGCCTGTTCGAGGACTGCGACAGTTTGGCGGAGCTGAGGGACCAGCTCTGCAGCAGTCTAGCCCCGAAGCCTTTGGCCTTCTGCACCGTGGCGGACGTCTGCGACGTCGGCTGGGGGACGCTGCTGTGCGAGCCGGTGCTGCCCTGCGACACGGACGACGACGACGACGAGGATATGCTTTGGACCCCCAGAACAGCCGAGTTCCGCGACACGTGATTGTGGCACGACGTGGGCGCCTCGGCTTCCTGCACCTCGGTGATGCGATTCAACGACTGGCTCTCGCGCAACCGCGTCTCGCCAGCTCTTCTCCTACCAGCGCGATGCCTTCTGCCGAATATCACCTGATTCTCCGTGCTTCGATGCCTACCGCCAGTAGTCGTGGTGGTGGTCGTGGTGGTAGTGCCGGTGCTGTTCCCGCTGTCGTTTCGATTCGTCTCGTTCGACGGCGTCTCCGTCGTGTGCTCCCCGTTACCCACGCCTCCTCCACCCCCGCCGCTCCCCCCAGGATCCTGAGAATCGCTGGAATCGTCGTGGCTGTCGCGCCTCGGGGGCAAAGGCTTCCCCGTTGAGGCGCCCAGTTTGTGGGCCCTCTTCTTCCTGCTCTCGCTGTCATCGTCGCTGGCGTCGGAGCTCGAGCAGGACGTGGTGCGCGCCTTGTGGAACTTGCTCCTCCGCTGCTGGTAGCCCGCCCTCCTCACCACACGATACTTGGAGTTGCCGCCCTCCGTAGTCGGCACGGGCACCGTGTCCCCGTCCTCCAGGATCTCGTTCAGTGTCAGCTGAGGCGACGACGCGGAGCCCGCGCTCCCAGGGGACGGCATCGTCTTGTACTTGGGCGTCATCGAGAGGTCATTGTCGCTCAGCACGCCCACAGGGTGAAGAGGGATCGATACCGTGGAAGACTCCGTCAAGATGGTCGTGGTGGTCGTCGTGCTCGCGACATACGGTTCCAGCGCGGCTGACGACAGACACGAGTCTAGAGACGTGGCGGGCGATCGGTGCGCCCCCATCATCCACTTGTTCGCCGGCACAGGCCCAACCAAGTTCAGACACTCCGTCACCGACTTCGGCCTGTTCTCCATGGCCGTCACCTTCCTCGCCCATCCCGGCGACGACGCGTCCGCCAGACGATTCTTCAAGTTCTCCTGGCACGTCACGTCGAGATTCGTCGCTGCAGGTACTTGTTCCGCGAGCGGTTTACTCGCTTGAGGCTCGTTACCGATCCCGCTCAATGAACCAGACTTGAGTCTCTCATCCCCGTCGCCGATGATCTGCACCACGTTGCCGTCCTTCTGCGAGCTCCTCTGCGTCGATAGGGGCTTCAGGATCGGCTTCTCCGGCAGCTGGGGCAGCCTCTCCTGCAGGATGTGCGAGAGCTTCCCTTCCGAGCGTGATCCCCGCCGATTGAACGAGTTCAGCGCGGAGTTGCTGCCGCGATCGTCCCGACCCGAGCAAGAGGACACGTCGTCCTCGTCCTCCTCCTCCTGGACGATGCTGCACTTCCGCGTCCGAACGCTCTGCAACGGAAACATAAGGCATCTATCCTCCTTTCTATCCTCCTCACTGGCTCATTGCTACCATCGTTAGCGAACAGCTATACATGCTAGTGGCCATTACTGGAAAAGGGGTCATGCGACACGTACCTGCGGCACGTCGCCCGGCGTCCGCGGCACGCTCAGCAGCGATTGGTTGACGGTGGTCAATGAATTTTGGTCGGCACGCAAGTTCGCTGCCGCATCGTCCTGCCGGCTGAAAATAACCAACGGTTACGATCTGTGTGTACCAGGTGCTCGCGTTATTAGTACCGCGCGATTTTATCGTGAGCCGTGGGATGAATGAAACAAATGGAGGAGGGAGAAGTTTCATTCACCTACATCGATCGCTCTCTGCAACAGATTTTGAGATATCAAGTTTTCAATATGTGGCCACTGGCCAGCTCTTGTGATTGCTTTTTGATTGAACCCACGCATCTTCCGAAGTATGGAAACCGCCCCTCTTTTGTTATTTATAAGAGAAACGCCGAGTACTAATAACGCGAACGCCCTGTATGCAATCATCGCTCCCCTTTATCACGAGTCACTGGCGCGCATACCTAGGCGAGACTTCAAGGATCTCCGGGCGAGTCTTCTGCACCTGCTCCTGACGGTGAGCACGCAATTTCCTTTCGGCTAACAAGAAATACGTCGCCGTTATGTGATTGTACTCGTTCTTGTCGAGGGCGCTGCGAGGCAGATTGAACGAACATATTACGAACGCACTGCAGAATCGTGGAACAATCGTTGGGTTGTAACACATGAAATGTCTGCCAGCTCTCTGACGTGTTTATTTGCGTTCGGCTAGAGAACAGTCAATTCCGTTCGAGGCTTTCGCGTGAATCATGTTCTTTTCAAAGTTAAACTTCATCAGGGATTCGAGGACGTCATACTGCACCGTGAGCGCTGTAGCGGGGATCCTCGGATCTCTGATGAAACTAGTTGCAGAACTTTATAGTCACTCCTGCAAGTCTTAAACAGTATTAACTGGAAGAACACAGGTCACGAAAGTTTCGAGGATTTCATTGGAAAGTCAGATTTGATATCGGTGACTAAGCTGTCTACCACGTATTCAATCTACCATCAGCGGCTGAATCACGTTCTCTATATCGAGGCCCAATTTAGCTCCCAGCCGAGCAAATTACTCTGCCCAAAGAAAATCCTTTAGAAGACAGGGGGATAGTGTCCCAAAATACAATACAAATGAAATTCAGAATCCTGCAACTCGCCAACAATCACGCTACGATCCAACTATTAAGTAGCTCGAAAGGGAAAAAGTTTGATCGTTAAAATAGACAAATAGACCAGATTTCATCTGTTACAACCTAATAGAAACCGACTACTTACTCCAATATCTCTTCTTTGGTGGCAATGTTACCGTTAACCATCTTAGTGATTATATGATTGTGGTGATCGTCAGATACCTGCTGCCTGGACACAAGAGGCAACGTTTCCACAAAATCGCTGTCCGATCCGATCGCCAGCCACGAATCCGCCGCTATTTCTTCGAGCCTCGCTCTGCCCTCTGGCTCTCTGACGAGCATTTTAGCGATCAGGCGCTTGCAACCCTCCGAAACGTGCGGCGGGATCGAGTACTTGCAGTCCATGATCATCGTGAGGGTTTCGCTGTCGTTCGCCTCTTGGAATGGTGCTTGGCCGCACACTAACATGTACAAAATTACCCCCAGTGACCAGACATCTGGAAACACAGATGGAGGTCCTAACTACGGGATATGAAACTCATCCTGAACTGACGGAATACTAGACTTGTCGTGCAACTGGTAGAATAGAAGCTATGCAATATTTTAACTCTGTCCCATCAGTCGAGGCTTCAATTATATATATGATTAAATTTTATAAAATAGTTGACCTATCAAAAGCTACAGCTGCACACTCAAGCTACCAAAATAGGTATTCTTTTTCATAAATATTAAACAATTTTTGTACTGCCTGTGGTGGAACTCATTAATGATTCGAGAATCGATTAATATACTTATTAACTATAAACGTCACTATATTAAATATGCAGTACTTCCATCTCTTATACTTAATTTGTTCTTTTAAAGGGGCATTTTAATTTGAAATCGATTTTTTTTAAAGAATATTGTTTCAGAAATGTATGTGCAAAGCCCTATATCTGAATTTTTTAAATTAGAAAGATTATAGGTGTGTGAACGACGCGACGACGCGCGTCGCGACGGGTGATATGGAAAACTTTAAACGCGTTTTTCTCAAATCCATGTTTTCTAAATGGTTGCCATAATAGCTTAAGATCTACTTCACGGATTGATTCCAGATTTGTCGTGCACCTTCACTGCACGTGTCTTTATCGTCCGTGCCGAAATTAATTCATAATAATGTTTTTTCTCTCAGTTTTTTTAGGCCGCAAGTTACAAATAAACATGTAAAAATCAATAGTCACACTTCAAAGTTAGTTCAATTTTATTCTAATTAAGAATCACTTTGGATTTTTTATTTCGAATGAACAGACCAGCCGAAATTACGGCAACCATGGGAATACTTTTTTTTATAAGGAATGCGTTCAAACGCATGCATTGCCACAAATTTGAATTCTTTCTCTCTACAAAAATTTGTAAACATTACTGAAACATGGATAAATATATGAATCAAAGTTTGCCGAAAACAATTATACAGATGGTCCATAAAAAAAAAAATACCAAAAATTGTGTAAAAAAGCGCGTTTTAAACTAGAATACCCCCTTAATCTTCCATAACATCTCCGACTACTTTGAATAAATATTAGCTTTTCCTTACCAACGGCAGGAGCATCGTAGCTGTCCCCCAGCAGAATTTCCGGCGCCGAATAAGCCAGAGATCCGCAGGAAGTCTCGAGCTTCTGGCCCGGGCAGAATCTGTTGCTGAACCCGAAGTCGGTGAGCTTCACTGTGCCGAGTTTCTCGAAGAAGACCACGTTCTCGGGCTTCAGGTCCCTGTGCACCACGTGCAATCGATGGCAATATGATATGGCTCTGACTATCTGCCGGAAGTACGTTCTGGCCACCTGCGATCGATCAAAAAAGGGTATCAGTGAGCCTGCGGCAGAGGGTTGCCCGCCCTTTGCATTCTCGACTGAAGACAATGGCCGAATCTGTTTCGAGCCAGAGAAATCTGTTTAACCCTTTGCAAACTAACGACTCGCAGCACTTGTTAGACGCGTGATCTTTTGCGATATCCGAATATTCGTACCACGACTCAGTTTCGTGACCGAGTTAAATGGAATAGAAGATTATATTTATCTCCGTGACAGCGATGTGGGTGATATATCAGTGCTAGAAACCCGGCGATAATGATTCATGTGAATATGTAAACAGCAGTTCCTCCGCGGACACCACAACGTTGAAGTACCCATCGCCTAGGAAATTGTAACCCTGAACTTTCCCTCTACCTAGGCAACAAACCACTTAGAAAACACTTGGAAAGTACATACGTGACTGAGACTGAAAACTCGAGTTTTCGTTTAAAATACTTGAAGGCTCGGTGGAAATTCCTAAGCTTTCTTCTTTCCACTCCAAGAGCTATATTTCGCATTGTTTCAAGCTCTAATTAAACTAACTTCAAACGGTCAGAAATAGTTCACCATTCGCCACCGACTCTCTTCTAATTCCAACTAATGATATTTTAACAATTGATCTCATTTTTCTTCTCATTTTGTTTATTTTCATTAACGTGTCCCTTTCATGACATCTAATGTCCCATTTAATTAATACTACCCCATCGTGAATTGGACATTTTCGGCTCATTTATAGTTATTATTAAAGAGTTTGCCATATATTTTCATTGAAGACCAATAAACAGATTTCCTATTAAAATGGACTTGCGTTTTAAATATCTATCGTGATATTCTCAGAACTGGACGCTAAATAAAATCGTCCCTTTTATAGCACCTCTCCCCTACAATCTAATTTCCACTAAATTATTACCAAGTAAACATCGTCTACACTGAAACTTTCTGCATGGAAAGAAGGTCCATAAAATATTTCTCCTGCTGGAATCCGATAGTGAACAGTACAAATACAGTGAAACACGCCCAGTTTAATACACAAAGGGTTAACAGAACGATGTGTTCCCCGATTACTTGGCTCGCTGTTTCGTGGGAGCAGCCACTCCTAGGAGCCGAAAGTATCAATAAAGCCGTGTATGCGAGCATCCGCGCGAATTTCCGCAGCAGTTCGCGTAAACGGCTGGACTTGCCCCCAGTGGGTCGTTAGATTCTCGCGTTGGAAATTACCGCGTTGAAACTATACCTCTTCGCTGAGGCCGCTGTCGTGTCGCATGATATAATCGTAGAGATCGCCGCCATCGCCCAGCTCCAGGATCAGGTAGAGCTTCGTCTGGGTGTCTATCACCTCGTAAAGCCTGACCACGTTCGGATGCTGCACCAGCTTCATGCATCTCACCTGCCGGGGAGAAACAAAGAGGGCGAGGGGTAACAGAGACGCTCGTTCGATGCTTGCCCCCTAGCGCGATCTGGTCAACGACCCTTTCGCCTTCCCCCCTCGTCGCGCCATTATCTCGTTGACCTTAACGAGATCTACAAGTTCGAAGCGGATCGTCCCGTAGATCTCTTTCCTACGCCCGCGATGGCGTCCAAACGGATCTTACGCAATCCGCTCGTTAGTATTTAACGCACCGTACGTGCGTGCGTGTGCGTCGCGGAATGATGAAAATCACGGCTCGTAGGAAGCCGCTCGAGCCGTCAAACTCCTCTCCATAGGCGAGAGTTATTCAGGCGTTGGCCAATTGGATGATTTCAAGACACCGCGGTGCATCGGGTTGCAGGATACAAAACGGACAAGCGCAGGTTTCTGGATCGTAAAGGTGCGAATCCACGAGGAGATTCTAAATCTCAGCAACAATTAGATCAGCAAAAATCTCAGCAACAATTAGATGTAAATAATGGAAATAATAAAACTAGTGATAAAATAATTAAAAAATAATATATTACTGAAATAATTGTCACGTCAGATTAAAGTCTTATGTGAGACACGATATTTTTGTCCCATCGTGGATTTGCAACTTAAAAAAGCGTTCTGGAATTGAATGAGACAGTGTTCTCTGAATTTCTTTCACAGATGATCCTCCTAGGAAGGCCTTCTTCGCAGCTAATTGGAAAAGGTAGGCGCTTTTCTTAACCAACGCGTGTTCGCACCGCTCGCGTCCAATCAACGAGGGAGCCCTGGTTGGTCTTTGATCTAATATGGAAAGCTACGTGGTGGGCAAGTAGAATATTACTACCTACGACCGGCCGTTTCGTATGTCACAACCCAATAGAAACCTCGCAGTTACTCCTCAACTAATAAGGGAAACAGGAGTTACATATCTGGTAGAACAGAAGCGATTTAATTTAAAACACCGGGTGGAATGTAGACAACGCTTGTAAAAGCTTCACCGAGTTAAAGTTCCCCGCGTTTCAGCTACCAATGGAGCCACTTCCATCCGGGGTCTGAGAACCCACTGACCACTTCTAATCACACATACATCTGCGATTAAATTAACGATCCAACTGCTGTCCCAGTGTGATTTCTTTCTCAGACCCCCAATGGAGCTACCGTTCAATCAACGCTTATCAAAGTGACTTCCAAAGGCGCAGAAGCGTTGAGCAGCGCCAGCTGCAACATTCTACTCCGCCGAGCGAGGCACTGGATGAGCGAAACGGAAGGAAGGAATTAGCATGCGTTTCGATTTCCTTCTCGGCCTCCTTTATGCCGTGCGTTCTCATTCACGCGGTGCCTCGGGGGAGGGGGCAGGAACAAAGAGGAGAGGGATACGCGATCGTCGGGGGAGCCGTCGTCGGCTCGTATCGACGTCGACGATGTAGCTGACGCGTATGAAAGAACGTCTAGGCTTTTCTCTGCTCTCCCTCACCTCCTGAAAGAGGTGCGCTCTCGAGACCTCGTCGAGCTTGCTCTTGTCGATGACCTTCACTGCGACCTTCTCGCCGGTGAAAACGTGCCGCGCCAGCTTCACCACGGCGAAATGACCGCGGCCAAGCGTCTCCTCCAGGTCGTAGAGGCCGGCGATCTTGCCATCGTAGTTGCTGTACCCCACGCGACGATGCATCTCGTGCTGCTGAAACGAGCAAACAACCGGGGAGTCAGTGGGTGGCTTCGCGGGCAACGCCTCGGGTTTCTGCGGTTTGGAAAGCGTTCAGAAGTTTGTACCGAGCCGCCAAAGAGGTCCCCTTTCGCGCGAGGACCTCTTTGTTGGCGTTGGCACGCGTACCACTCTTGGCAAGGAAACGCGAAGGATTGCCATTGGATCGATGGATGAAAAAGTAAGTTTCCAGGGAATTCTGAGGCTCATAGAGCTTTCTTTAAACGCGAAATACAAGAGGAATGTTATTGTATCATAGTTTCTGTATTTGGTGATTGAAACAAACTTTCAAATATAAATTCTGATAAGTCACGTAGGAGCTGTATTATTCGCACCGCTTAAAGGGGGTGCCAACTTGGACGCATGAAAACCAAAAATGTTCATTATCTACGTGATATAAACTAAAAAAGTACATTCGTATATTTCAAAATAAATATTTTTATGTAAATGGTGGGTGTTTAAAGAAGAATTGTGATTTTTAGCAGAAAAATTTGGTTACGAAATGTCTGTAGCTAAAAATATTTTCAAGCAATCATAAACTCCATATGTACCTGTTTATATTATCATAAAAGAAAAATTCTTTCAAAATTTTAAATCAATCGGATGAATAGTCTCTGAGATCCGCGCGTCGCCGATTGGCGAGTCAAGAGCAAAGGACACACGCGTAGCGGTTCTATCACCGCAATTTTGTTGAAAATATTTGTTTCTAATCTTCAAAAGATGTATAACAAATGTCATTAATCAGATTTTTTCATTATTGAAAAGAAAAAAAATTGCTAATCAAAACCTATGATTTTCATGCTTCCAAGGTGGCACCTCCCCTTAAAACTCAGGCCAAAGGTGCACGGCGTGGCAGGAGCCGCAAAAATCATTAGTAAGACAATTTATAGCCACGACCGTGCTAACAACGTACACGTGCTGCACGCTACCGCGCGAGCATCGGATCCGCGAGCAACAACGGGCCGATTGTTCGCCTTATATAGAAAATAAATTTCTACGCCCACTGAACGCGCGATCAGGCTCAAGGTAGTCCCGTGTACTCTCACTTTTCCGTTGCACAGCTCGTTCCTTTGACGAGCTGCGCCACGTCTCCTCGTATAAGGGTAAACGGGCCGATTGCTTCCGGCGCCGCTCGCTTCCGGGAGACCGAAAGCGGAGTTTTAGGATCGATCGGCGCTGTTCGAAAGCTTTTCCGGCGCGAGGCGCCCGTCACGCGAGGAAACGGGGTCAGCCTGATCATTATTAGCGAGAAGTAACGATCAAGCGAGTCGCCGATCCATGGACGATCAATCGTTAAAAGGTTGCAGGGCGAGTGCGAGAAGAAGTGGATGAAAGGCGGTCACGTACTGATTGTAATTTGCGATTCCAAGTCGACGGTTGTTTTACGCGCACGCGAAATTCGATCGCGAGCTTTCGATATTTCAGAGGGCGATAGCGTAGTTCGTCGGTGGAAGTTTGAGCACCATTGCGATCTAATGCCAAATCGGTTTGTGGTAAACGATAATGGCTTAAGTTTAACTGGACGGCTACAAGTATGGTGGATGTGGTTATTGCATAAACCGTCCTAATGGCGACTAAATATAGGATCATAGCAGTCCCCGAAACTTATGAATGCATGCGATCTAAACATTGAAAGATTAAGCACGGATGTACAAGGTTGCATGTGTATAAAAAAAGAATCATGAATTTGGTTAAACCGTAATATCCTCGCGTCTCAATAAAGCTATTCTTAGCTGGCTATTAACGTCCTCCATTCAGCGCAACGAGAAATCAATATAATCGTAATCTGTGGTAAAAATAAACGGTACGCTAGTAGCGCAATTTGTTCATCGATCTACTATAATATTAACACGGAGATAAAGCGGCAGCAGCCTATGTACCCTCAACTTTGAACTACGTACGTATCTCGAGCGCAACCATCCATGCTCGACTGCGAATAATCGACTAATTAAATGAGAAAAAATTCATTCCGACTTGGTCCATCGATTCCACGAAAGAGGAAGCAGAACAAAGAGCGAATAATTTATTTTGCGGACGCGAGGCCAGCGCAAGAGACGCGAACGTGATATCCATTTCTAACGGAAATTCCATGCAGAGCGCTCGAAGTGAACGGGGACGATCGTAAGGCAAACGCGAGTGCAGCGCTTTGTAAAACAGTGTCGTAAAAATAACTGACCTGTAAAATTTCAGGGGCCGAAATGCCCTCGCACCGAGAGACTGAGCCGTGGCGAAAAAGGATCGTTCGGTCGAGTAAGGGATCCCTGATATCGCGAGTGTCGCTCGTCAGTTGGGCACGCGTCTCGCTGAGTTCCGGTTTCTTTTCGAGCCCCGGCTAGGGAGCGCAATTTCTGTACGTCACACTTTACGTGCACGCGCGTCAAACTGAAGACGACACGCGGACCGGAGGCCTCTGACTAACCCTCGGCGTGTGTGTAAAGCGACGCGTCAACGTTAACGGAACGGATGCGAAAATACATTTCTTTGAAGTGCACGGAAGTATGAAAGGAACGGACAAAGGCGTGAATAAGACGCGCCCACCCCTTCGCCCCCGCTGGCGTAGAGACGTTTAAAATTAGACGCGGGATTCGTTGAGAATTTTCACGACCAATCGAATTCCTCGGCCGATCAACGAAACTTATTCGAGTTCACGGGGACGTGCATCGCGGCGTGCTTTCGTAACGCAGCCGATACGGTTCCGTAATCCTTGCCGCACTTACATAACGCCAGACAGTACGTGTAACAAGTGAATTTATTTCTCCCTGCTTACGGCCACCTCCTCCATCGATTCGAGATTTAACAAGCTTGTTTACTCGCACGCTGAATAATGACGTAAACCAGCGTGCCGTCAGTCCTGCAGCTTATTAAATATTGTCCCGACTAATTTCCCGTGATTGACGATTAATATGCTGTGCTATTAATATGGAGGGCGATCACACGGCGAAGATTTCTTTCACCCTTTTGCCGGGGTCGTTCCAGGAACAGGATGAATAAAATTCAAATTCGTCGGGGCAAAGATTCACTAGTTTTATTCGAGGTAAATCTTAAGTGCGATGCAGGTCTGTGTTTTATTTTCTTTATGGGAGTGTAATTATTCAACTTTCATAACGAGTTATAGGATTGATGTGACTAATGAAGTGACTTTGTGAAAATCAAAAATATCACGCGAAAACTATGCATTATAATCCCGAACCAATCTAATAGTTTAACACAAATCAATAACTTACTTTTATAGTTGAGAAATAACATTTGATGTTGCCACCCCCTCAATGCGGTGGCAGTATGTTTTGCCGTATGAATAACGCAGGGGAATAAATAAGTACACAATAACCCGATTAGTCACAAAGCCACCCCCGCTTCCGGTAGCTACGGGAAATATTTATTGCATCACTCTCAAATTTACGTAGCGCGCAGAATTTTCATAGCAATATGATTGATAGCCCACTGATTCTGGCTAAGATAGTGAGCTACACATTTTTGCAATAAATAAATTTTGCAATAATATTTTCCCACTGCTAATAATAAAAGATGTACAACTGATAACGTGTTTTATATTCGAGTGAGGCAATAAACATTTTCACTGCTGTAAGTCGTTCTCTCTGATTAATAAGAATCGGTCATTATCGACGTCCTATGGAGACCGCTTTCTGTGGGTCGCACGAATTCTTGTTCGAAACGATGGAAAACGCGTGCGCTGCACGTGGCGGGTGGACCGTGTGCCAGAAAGCTCGGTATTGTTCGATCAGCCGGGCAGCAGACAAAAGTACCGGTTCTAAGAAAAGCGGACATGGAGTCGACGGTCTACTCTCGAGGCTAGTCTAGGTTACAAAGTTAGTCGACCATTATTTTTGGTCGAGTTGCTCTGTCACGATGTGTATTTCTACCACCCTGGCAGATACAACCGGCCAGACGAACGACGCGCGTCCCGATTAAAATGCTCGCTATGCGGAAAAGAGTTTTTTTACGGCTATCGCCTACTTTGAGATTGATCGTATGTATCCGTCGGCGGGATACACCATTATCGACGGCAGGATATTCGAGATATCGAACCTCCCCTTTGTATTTTTACGCGTGGGATTTAGAGGCATAGTTCCTGTAACACGCTTTCCCTCAACGTAACGATAAATTATTGCTTTTTATTACGCCCGTAGTGCGAATATATAATTGCGGAAAAGTTGTGACATAAGTCATTGCTCTTAAGTATTCACGTGACAGATGGTGATTATAAAAAGAATTAATGCATGCAGTAGATGACCTCATTACTGGACATGCAGCAGTATGTTCGTTTTTGGGGCTGAGTACCTTTTTGCTGATAGGCAAGGAGAGTGATAAGGAAATCTGAATTATGGGAAAGACTGATAAGTACTTTTAGTTTGTAAAGTAAGTTTCACGAAGGAATTACGTTGAAAAGTATAATCAGTCTCTTGTCGGCCTCATTGGCCCACTTGTGCTTGATGGCTACCTTATGGCCCCATTAATTAATTCCTTAATCATATTTTTCCTATCCATCCCGGCGAGTATAAAGCCTACTAAGTAGTCTGTAATTATATATACCATGACTTACATCGATCTTCGTCAAATTCTATACCATGAAAAAATTACTTAATAAAACATTCTGAACGTCAAGCTATAATCTTCTTCTTCGATACATCAACAGTACCGGAAATATTGATTGCATCACTCGCATATTTAGCGTGCATTTGCTTCCACCTCATTTAGTATTAACATTCGGCAAATATGTTTGCGCGGCTGTTGACTATGCATACAGTGCCTGATATCGTCTGAGATCGTCAAGAAGTTGGATACCAATTATAAAGATTGTTTCATGAGACGTGAATTTGGGGGTGATGCAATGAATATTTCCAGTAGGTGCTTCACAAAAAAATCGCACAAATGCCTCCTCCATCACTTCCCAGACACAAGCGTTCCTCCTTCAACAATTTCCCAAGACCCACAAACCCAGTATTAACACATCATCGACACACAATTTGCATTTCACAATCGCCCAATGCAATCCCCGAACGATCACATGCAAAGGAGTCTCCCGTCCCATGTTTGGAAGTTGCGGTGATACAAGAGGATCGAATCGAGTGCACGCCCCATAGAATCCACCCCTAATTCCTCTCCTCTCTGGAAACACGCTCAAGGGCATGTCATGGAGCTCTCTACTACCCTGTACCTGAATTAATTTTATCACGTTAATTAGTGGTTACTTGTGTCCATCCACCAGGCTGATATCCAGCGACCCCTGTGGACATTGTTACGGATCCATACGCCTATTTTTCCACGCCTGTGGATCTTCCCCTACGGGCAGGAGATGAAGACACTCCGTTCCTACATTTAGAAGATACAGGCACCGCCAACATGCGGATAAGGGAAATGCAGCTGGCGACACGCAGTAAAATATCAAGCTGACCCTGGCTGTTAGCCACTCATCGAAAAACCGCCCTTCTAATGAAAATATGTGTAAACCGTCGAGTCAAGGCGCCCAGGCCAGTTAATCCAAAACACTGATAAGTAGGGTAGGGTGGGGCTAAAAGTCCGGCAGGTAAAAGGTCCCGAATTCAAAATCTCTATTCCTACACAATGTATTGAGTTTCGCAGTATACTAACAAGGAGAGTATTTTAGGTGTCCGCCTCCGATCATTTTGATTTTTGGATATGTTATAGAGGACCGAAAAATAAGAAATACGTGTTTTTTATTTTTCCCCGTTTTCATATTTGGGGGGGGGGGGGGACTGCGTTGAAAGTTAGGGTTGAAAAATCATTTTTGTGAAAAAAATGGACTTTTTGAAAATCTGGTGAGTCAGTCATATTTCGCATTCAAAGACACAAAATTCGTCCATTGACACTATTCCCCTATCTCTAATAGTTCTCTAGATATTCCACAAAAATGATTTTTCAACCCTAACTTTGAACGCAGTTTTCACCCCCCAAATATGAAAACGGGGAAAAATAAAAAAAACGTATTTCTTATTTTTCGGTCCTCTATAACATATCCAAAAATCGAAATGATCGGAGGCGGACACCTAAAATACTCTCCTTGTAAGTAAAAGGCGAGAAGTATACCAAAAAGAATTGGTTTAACAAACATTCGTTGATTTGAATAGAGTTTTGTACTTATTTAGTTTAATATTACACGAAAAGACAATAGGGACTTTCTACCCTATGCGATGGACTTTTTGCCCCGTGCAAAAGATTGCACTGACAAAGATTTTGTGGTGTAACTCAACAGAAAATAACAGTATCAACAAACGAACTTCGTGAACGTAAAGCCTAATAGTTTATACAAACTAACACCAGATATCTCTAGATTGTTAATACTAAATTTTACATAGGTTTATACAAAAACCGGACATTTAGCCCCACCCTACCCTATGGAGACTTACAAGGGAAGATCCCGAACCCGAAAATTTAAAAAATTCTGAAAAACGCAATTTGTGTTTGCTGCCCAAATTCACTCGAAGGGGGTGAAATTAACCTCTGAAAATTCGGCTATTTTCCGATTGTGTGTTATAACTCGCGAACTGTAAGAGATAGGAAAACAGTCTCACAACAAAAGTTACTTATATTTAATTAAATCTATCATTCGGTAAACAAATTATTTTACAGTTCACGAGTTATAAAACAAAATCAGAAAATAACCGGATTTTCAGGGGTCAATTACACCCCCTCAGAGTGAATTTGGGCAGCAAACAAAAATTGCATTGTAATAGGGAGGAAATTCCCTACATATTAATAAAGTTTCAGAATTTTTTTGTTAGTGTGCCAGTTTAAATAAACCTTTCGTTGCCCCTGCAGTGATGTGGAGCAGCCAAATTTTTCCGAGAAAATTGATATTTGAGTGTGGGCACGCATATTCCTATCATTTATAAAAAGCATGCATACCTCGGAGGCTCATTTCCAGTTTAGAACGGCATTCAAGCATTTATCAACTGTACAGTACACAAAATTGCTATTAGGCGCTAATTATTTACTATCGTGTGTTAAAACCGAAAGGTGAAATTAGCTTCCGCGACTAAAAACTTTAACAATGGTAACGTCCTTGGACTCTTTGTTAATATATCGATGGCTTAGTGCACAAATCTTGTATGTCTACTTGTAGCGTTTTTGAGAAAAACAGGTATAACCATGCAACGGTATAGAAATGGTAAACATAAGATTCGGGGGCATACAATGAACAAAAATATTATTTTTGTCAAAATGAAGTAGATAAAAACGTGATTTTTATTCTGCATAAAGAAATAGTCAACAACTACTTGTTGCATATAAAAACTCAAATTTCATAAAAAGTAGACATACAATATTTGTGCACTAAGCCATCGAAACGTAAATATATCTATATAAGTACTTTGGACTTCTTTACATTTAATGGGTTATACCTGCCAGGAGGCCTTTTTAAAAAGGCTTCTTGGATGTCGGTTTTAATTTTATTATAAACGTAAAGATTTTTCTACAAAAAAATTAACAAATGTTCCTTAAATGTTGGTCTTTTACGAGCAAAAAGTTCTGTAAAAATATGTGCTTCCTCTTTTTAAAAAAAAATCACAAACATTCCCCCTAAGAACCAAGATAACATTTGAATTTCCAGTTCAGGCAAACCCGCAGCGACACACAACTACATATATGGCATTATTAAGCTACATGACTAAAACTAACTTCCCTACTTGCTCCCGGTGTTAACCAGGCACCGGTTCGTCCACGATTCCCAACCTCCTAGTGGCTCCTGGTGTAAACCAGGCACTGGTTCATCCGCAACTAACACTACTTACATATACATGTAACGTCACCCTGCATAAAAAAGCTTAGCTAGCATATCCTGATCTCTAATCACCTGCCACTCCATTCAAACAAGTCCGTGTCACATGAACATGCAGAAGTTAATAGCGAATTAAATACCACGTCATAAGAACGTGACGCGCAGTGGGCGCGGATGTTGCGCGGAAAAGCAAACACTGAAAGCGTTCCGCGATGGATCGTCGCGGACGAGAAGCCTACAATACGTCTATTCGTCCGAATCCCGTGCCGCGACTGATTGGTCTTGACATTTTGCCGATAACAATTTACCGTCCCCCAGTCGTCAGCATCTCACCTGCACGTGACGCGCGCTCGTCGCCCGCCCGTTGACCTGGTTCCGTTGCATACGCGCCTGGAATAACGAGCCGGCTCCGGGAGTCGCCTATCAACCAGAAGATAAAACTATTCACGGCCCTCCCCGCTCCCGGCGGCGAACACCATAGGCGAAACGACACGCGTCGCCAAGTGGAAACTATTTGATCGATGCGCAGCGGCATTGCATAACATCGGAGGAAGCGCGAGGAGCTCGCGTGCGCACGCGGATGCTCGCATTCCTCGTCGAACTTACGACCAGTTTATCTGATCCGACCGGCCGCGTATCGGTAGCGCGTCGATGAAGAAAAAACGGGCACCCGCGACGCTCGTTACGCCAACCGCGTCCAAGTTCCACCTCGTTCCCCGGAGGCGTAGCAATTCGATTGGCAATAGCGTCGCGCTTGCGGAGGGATGAGCGGAGTTACCATTATTTGGGACGCGGCCGGGGTTCGTAACAGTCGCGACATGCTGACACGCGTTGAAAACAGATAATCGCGAGCGCGGGTAAATTGGATTCGGCGCGCGGTAACCGAGATGCTTAATCCGACCACGCGAACGGAATCACACGCGGGATTATCTAAAGTAATTCAATTAGGGTGCGTAGTCAATTTCACCGCAAGGACACGACGCTGGGGGCTGACCACTTCGCAACACAACGGAATAGTGCACTTTTGGTGGCGGTCGCGAAATTATTGCAACAGATTTTTTAGGATGATCTTCATTGGTTTCGTACGGATTTCTGTTGTGAATACTTGAGGATTTGGTGCTGACTCTTTGCAAACGAGACGGCGGAGAATATTACTATTAGATATGCGGGAAGTCGGGGATTACAATGGAGAACGTCAACGCACATGCCATTGTTGCAGTGAGAATATGATAGCTTTCAGGAGAACGATTCTTCAAGAATTTCTCTGATTCGAGAATGAAACCATTTCTGTACTACTATCGTATAACGGTTATATAGGGGAGAGCTTCTCTTAACGCAGCACAGTGGGCTGAATACCGCTTTATGTGGCCAAAATTCAAAACACTGTCATATCGATTTCTTTTCAATAAAAATATATATAATGAAATCAATATAAATAAAATACGATAAATTACACAGAAATAACAAAACATATATATGTATATAAAAAATATAAAAATAAAATATAGGTACTATAAATATAATAATAAGAATTATAATATAAAAATAAAATACGAAAAATATAAAAATATAATTATTTTAACCGCGTCCTGAACGCTAAAATACCTCGGTTGTCTATTTTATGAAATCTGAATAAATTTAAAAGTTGCAGGTAGTTCCATCTCAAATGTGTAGGGGAGAGTCATACAGTACCGGCTGTTTTCAGTTTTTGTACTATAACTTGGGCTACTGTTGGTAAATATCAAGTTTCAAAGAAGTAATTTGTACTGCAAATAGTGCTTAATAAGAGGAGACGAATCGTTTTTCACAAATTTTATCGTAAAGATTAATAATTCGCAGAAATAAAAAAGTTGTAATTCGCAGCCAACGCAAAATTGTTATCCAGTACCGGCTACTCTAAGTTTTTTGTACTATAAGTTGGGCTGTTTTTGGTAAAAATCAAATTTCAAAAAAGTTATTTCCAGTACAAATTGTGCTTAACAAAAGAGGATAAATTATTTTTATTGAATTTTATCATAAAGATTAATAATTCGCTGGATTAAAAAAGTTGTAATTCGCAGCGAACAAAAATAACTTTTGTCGTCCGAAACACTAGCGTAAACGATAAATGCTTAGAATTCTGGTAATACTGAAAGAAAAAGAATGTCGCCGGAATATGTTGCTACGGACTCTAGTATTTATTTATTTCTCCATCAATAGTACAGTTAACTAACATTAAAAGCGAGATCTAGCTTTGGCCGGTACTGTATGCTGCCCGGTACTGTATGACTCTCCCCTATTTTCTCATTTATAATTGTCTAACTAAGCTTTCATATAAAATAAGTCAGACGTCATTTTTTTAAAAACCTGTTGGAAGTTTTAATTATTATAAATCCTTGCATTATACATGGATTACGAACTGCTTACAATTTACAACTTACAACTTAATACTTGAAATACATCTGCTGACATATATAACACCGTTATTTAAACCTGTATTCTAATATTCTATAATGATCATCTTTAACATTTAATTTCACATTGAACTTTACGTTTTTGTCTTCGGAACGCTGTACATCATCACAGAATCGTCTGAAATGAATAATATTTTGGATTTTGAAGCTTCAACACACAAGGGTTGTGACTTTATAGGAATTTTTATTTCAAAATAATAAACTTAAAAAATTCCCGTTATTCCGTGTAAACCGTAGAGGAGATAGAAAAATTATGTTTTGACACGTTCCAGTCGAGTGTGCACTGCTAAGAAAATTACTTTAATATTATTTCTTTCTTCTTACTTGAGAAAAACCTTAAGCATCCAGCACTAGGGGAGCTCCCCTAGATTCTCAGAATTGCAGTAATATATTCTAAAATAAACGGGTCAAGAATCGAGGTTCGCCCGAAGTACCAATGATTCCGACAGCCTTCCAGTTATATTCAAATGAAGAAGCACAGAAGCCTACCACCAGAGGCTTTTTATACTTCTTTATAGGTTAAAGGAAGCCAGTGCCATTTTACTCGGGTGGCCCAGTTTAACCGAGAGAGGATCGGATTTAGCGACGCGGTGCGGGTAAATTGATTTCCAGATCTCTCGATTAGCCAGAAATCGAGCAGACGGGCTTGCACGGCTGGCGGGGGGAGAAAAATTTCATTAGCCCGTAATTCCGCGAGGGGATAAAGAGACGAGCCGCTGATGGAGCTCGTTGGCATTAAAACGGAAAAGGTCGTCGACGAATGCAACGAGCGCTCGTCGAACCAAACCCGTCCCTTTTCCCCGCGAATTTCATCTCTGATATCTCTATGAACCTCGCGAAATGCCAACGACTCGCGTGCGCCGCGCGGGCGATTAATAAGCGTAATGAATAATGCGCTGCCTACTTCCACTAGCTGCAACAGCAGCGAATTAATACCAAGCCTTCCCGCGAGCGCATAGACGCAAAACCAAGCACGCGAAAGTCGCGAGTTTTTCCCCGATCCTAGCTTTTATCACCGATTGCTAATCGCGTCACAGATAACGACCGCCTGTGTCACATATGTAATCTCCAGCCGCACGCGGAAAAGTGGCGACGATGCACGAGCATTGTTTTGAACAAATCCGCCACTGTTCGTCCCAGATGCAGAGGTCTAGCGCGGTCCACGGGTTTCACGAGCGTATATACGCACCGGGCTGACTGTTTCTCCGTGATACATCCGCGGCGCGATGTTTGAAACAGTTTCGCGAACGGTTCCACTTGGACTAGTAAACCCCGAATGCGTATACTCCGGGCAGAAAAGCTTTCTAAACTGTTTCTTGTTAGGCTTCAGGAATGCGGGTACTCTTAAACTTTCATATCGTATTATAGCTAGGCCGGGTTACGTGGACGCTTCAATAATTCGACTGTTTCGCCAAGCTATACACCATCGATCGCGATGATTAAAACTGATACGATATCAAGCGTTCCCAACAAATTCCCTGTACGAACCACGTCTCCGTGGAATTCAAGGTAGATACGTTAGAGCAGTGATGAGCAGCCTTTGGTCCGTAGTTGGCCAAAAGTGGAAACCTAGTACCCCACGCGGACCGCAATATTAAATACTCAAATATACTAACCAAAGAATTTTAATTTATGGGGTGAATTTAGTATTTCTGATATAGATTTGAGGCAGTGAGAGCAACAAAGGACTAGCCCACTATTCCAATAGGCTCTACTAGTCATATAAAATAGGAAGAAAAAATTTTTTTTTTAATGTGGGTTGGTCCGTTATTGCTCTCGCTGCCTCATTTACAATTGAAACAAATGCAGCCCGCGGGTTGCTCATCGCTGCGTTGAAGGAAGATGGAACAGAGGTTTCACTGTGCTCCCATTGTCGAAACGGTACTCCACGATCGCGCGGAAAAAATCGCAGGGGGCCCCCCACTGTGGGCCGATTCGCGAGGCGATAACCCATGGTAATGCGCAATGTAAACGCAGCGGCGCGGCTGCGTAACAGGTAGCGCTCGTTGGCGTACCGTTACCGGGATTCCTCGAGAGGAGTCCTTCTGGGGGCGCGTCTGCCACGCGCGGGAGCCTGCGAAACCGCAGCGGCTGAAACGATACTGTTCCGTCCGCGCGCCGCTGCAACAATTAGGAGCGATTAGAACACGTTCCTCGTCCCGCGTTCCAGTGGAATGCAACGCCCGGGCGCAGGGTGCAATGCGACGAAGTGCATGCGTGCACTCCGCGGTATTCCAGCGAGAGGAAGACGTGGACAGGCGGGCAGGGAGGGAGAAAGAGGAACGATCGAAGCGTGGACTCTGTAATCCGTATCCGTGAGAGACCGATGGTGTACAGTGCCACGCCATTTTTAGTCGTATCGCACACTTTTCCTCCTCCCGTTCCTTCCGTCTCCTTTGACCCCTTTCTCCGGCGACGGTAAACGAACGTGACGTAACGAGGCATTAACATTTCACCGACCGGTTCGTTAACCCGGCAATCGAAATACCGGGGGCCATCCCGGCCGCTGTCCTCCCCGCTTTCTTTTCTTCTCTCGTGGAGACGGTCGTTAAGAAGTGTCCGTGGACTTTTTGTGGGTCCTTCCGGTGAGGCCGGCGCTCTTGAGCCAGATTATTAATTGGGCTTGAAAACGAGGTTGGACACGCGGTTTTTCGATACGGAACTGCGCAGTGAGTGAATGGTATGTAGAACCGAATGCTGCTTGGGACGTTATTTTATGTATACGAGAGAGTGTGGATAGTCGACGGGAGGTTTCGTGTGGAGTTTAAGAAGCGAAGCGTATGTGGCGCAAATGAAAGTATTTTGTGAAAGAAGGTACCGTGTGGGCTATCTTGTCCTCCATTTCCAAGCGCTTCGAATATCTAATGGCACCGGAGATAAAGCGAAAATAGACTCTAAGCCAGATGTAGGTATTATTTAACGTACCTAACTGAGCGTGAATAAAATATAGTATATCATTTGTGGGATTCCTTTCATACCACAGTATATTTTGTAAGACACTATTTTTAAATGCCAAAGAAACTGCCGCGTAAATCGATGTGAAATCAAATCGGAAAACCTGATTGAGGTATGCCATAACGCTAATACCCACTACTAACAATCGATGTGACATTAAACGCCCATTGGGAACAGGTAGTACTTTACTCCGCTAATAACTGTGCCAGAATTGGAAATGAAATGCACCGCATAATGCTCGAGAGGAACGAAAAAGAGGTTGGGCATGCATTTTCCGACACGCTGCTCAGTGCCCCCGTGCTAGTTTCCGTGCGATAAATTTTCGCCGATACTTCCGGGAGGTGTTGCGAGCCGGTCACTTTATTAAGAAAAACGGCGCTATCGTGTCTCGAGGAATCTTAGCACGCCCGACGATTCTTCAAAACTTTCAAGCGCTTGTATGTGAAAGTGTGCACCTTGCACGCAAAACGCAGGTTTCGCAGAAAACGATCCGCGTCGCGAGGTCCGGGACGCCTATTCGACAGACGCTCGGGTTTCAAGGTCGCAAGTCAGGTTATGTACCCGCAAGAGAAGTAAATATGGCGGAAACGGTGTTGCGGGAAGCACCGACGAGGATATTTCGCAAAACGTGTAACGGATTTAAAGTGGCCGGCTGTCATTCGCGTTTATCGCGGGCGAGCACCGCGCTGTATCGCGTGCAGTGTACGTCGCGAATGTTTATAAACGGAATCGCGTAAGTGTCGGGCGCCGATAGTGCGATACTTGACAATCGCGCGGGTCGACGCGAAGCCCGAATTCCAGTGACACAGTTCGCCAGCTGAAGGACAAGGAAGCGGAAACGAATGAGATCGGCTGTGTAGAAAAGGGGAAGGGAAAAGGACGCTGAATGCACGCAGCGTCGACTTCCGGTACGACGAGTACCGCAACGCCGAAGGAAGGCAGAGTGGGAGTAGAACGATGTAGAAAAGGGAAGAGGCGCGAGAAGCCATTTTTACAGGAGAGTCCACTAAATGTACCGTTTGAATAATGTTTCACGTACCGTTTTGCCCGCTAGACAGAGGAATCCAGCCAGCAGCTGATTTGGCCTCCCGTCCGACGGACTGTCATTTGTGATGGAGGTTCATGCACGCGTGCCCGAGCGCCGCGACGATTGATGCACCGCACCTGAGACCGTTGCTCGGCCGATTTCTCGCGGAAGGCTCGCCCCTTTGGCCTAACGTCGCGTCGTCTACGTTCCTTGCGGCGGAATGGCAGACGGCGACGGTGCGGCCACGGGGAACACACTCGCGTCGGGCGTGCACGACGAGGACGACGTTAAGTCGCCGCTGATTGCCACTCGCGCACGCACTCACGGGCAATGGGACGTGTGTTTACACGGCACTGGCACTGTCTCTTTCCCGCACCGCCGTCCGCCCGACACGGTTAGCTCTCTTCTTCCCTCGCGGAACGACGGCGACGACGATGACACGACGCGGAACACGGGGCCCGTAGCCCGTACACCCTTGGTCGCTGGATCACCTCGTCCCTTTTCGAGCCGTCCACTCTCTGTTTCTCTCGTCTCGCCACCCCAACCCGCCCCGTGGCTAGCCCTCCGCCCCTTCGATCCAGAGCCAGAGGAAAAGGAAGATTTGCCTGCTCCTTCCTCCGCCAACTGTCCCGACACACTTCTAAGCCTTGCTCTCTCTCTCGCCTCTGCCGTTCACCTCGTCTCCGTCTCGCCCCGGCCTGCTCCCTCGTTTCCCCGCTGTTCGCTCTGTCTCTGTCCGACGACGTCGCACACCTCTTTACCAATCGCCTCTTCCTCGTTCCACCCGGCCACCCCGGGGTCGACCGTTTCGATCTCTCGCGCACGCCACGCACGCCCGACCGTTCACTCGCGACCGGTGCTCGCCCGCACACTCGCGGAATTGAATTTTCTCCGAGCGATTAGATAAAACTGACGGACACCGCGAGCGTCCACGGACAGACGCGCTCGCGACACCGTGACACGGGAAAGCTGAGAAAACGTACGCGGCGGAGCACGAGCGGCCAGCGACTGCCGTCGCGTCTGCACGGGCATGCTAGCGTCACCTGGTGCCGCGTCGGAGGGACTACTGGCGCTATCTGGCTGGCGCGAAAATTCGAAATCGTGGGAAGGTGATTCAGAGCCTCCTTTCCGGTGGGGCGTCAACGAGGGGGATTCTCTTCGGTGAGAAGTCGATTTGGGAGCTCCTTTTCGATGGGAAGTCGATTCGGGAGATCCTCTTCGGTGGGAAGTTTGATTTGGGGGCTCCTTGTTAGTGGGAAGTCAATTCGGGAGCTCCTCTTCAATAGGAAGTTTGATTCGGGAGCGCCGCTTCGGTGGTAAATCGATTCGGAGGCTCTTTTTCGGTGAACTACGGTTGATTGGATAATAAATCGCTGCGAGAATGAACGGAGTTGATAATGTAGATTTAAATACGTCATTTAGGATGCTGTATATGTGAATTATTAGTATTCGTGATTTGAAGTAGTAATGTTTAATAGGTTTGATTTATGTATGCAAATTTATGGAGGTTCACCTGCGACGACGTTTGGTTTAATTTGTTTAGTATCCGCTGAAACAGGGATCGGTGAATACGACAGAATACATTGTGCGGGTTATCGACCGAGTCGGTGGAGTAACCCTGAGGAGAAGAGAAGACTGTTCAACTAAGCGTCGAGAGATGTCCGTGGCGTTTAAGAACCATTGATCGGGGGATAATTATAAATCTGTTCGGCTATTAATTAAATTTGTTGTGTAACTTGTTATGAATGTTTATGTGACATAAACAACGAGTTGTTATATTGTGTATTATTCAATATACCATTCAATAAATATGCCTTTAGTGACAGAGTAAATGCCCAGAGTAAATTCTAAAATTGAGTGTACAAACTACAAATCTAGAGGCCAAGTATATGTTTCGACACCCTGTATATGTCGACTGTCGCTATCGCTTATCATTTACTCGTCGCCCGGTTAATTCAACCTAACCCGAAACTTATTTCATTAATATCTCATCACGCCTGCAGTATTTTCTAAATTTAAAGGCATGTTTCTTGTGTAAACCGCATATAAGCTTTCGAATAAGACCAATTTCAATAAAATCGGTCCACGCATGACAGGGATATCGTAATATCGTCTTATGGATCTGTCGAAAACGGTAAGATTTTTCTCCTGATTCTTCAGAAAAATTTTCGTCAACCATAATACGTATATACGCGTTACACACACACCTTCAGCCAAAATGAAACTAACACATGTTTCGTTCGTCAATCGCTATCTTCACCATGCAATCCACTCGAACTAATACATGCTTCGTTCGTCAATCGCTATCTTCACTATGCAATCCACTCCAAATTTTGACAGCTTACCGTCAAGTTATAACCAAGTTATAAACGTGTTTTTACAAATATATACATAAATGAATACTTTTTAATTTAAATGATAAAAATAAAGATTTTGTACGTTTACATGGTCGTCAAGTGAAGTGGAAAATTTCTACATCAAAGCGATACCTACTACTAAAATACAATTGGTAGATCACTGTTATAATAAGCTTAAGGCAGCGATTTTTCACCACAGTAAAAGTATTGTCGATGGTCATTACACGAGTATGGTAAGGGGTAAGGGCACAACATGTGTATCCGTTGATGATTTACAAGTAGAAAAACAAGCTTGGCCACGCAATGCTAAAAATGCATACATATTTTTGAATATTATTGGAGAAATAAAATGTAATTGTAAGATAAATATTTAGAATCGAATCTGGACGGATGGAATAGAGATTGACGAAGATAGATGGTCGCAGCCAATCGGCTCGTATTACTTGTCACGTAATTAATAATTGTATTACAATGTTACTTGTGATACGATTAGTAATTATACTTCAAATAATACAGATTGCCCAGGTCTCACCACGTGGAGGCGCTGCGAGTGGAGACCCGCCCTAACCGCGGCCTATCCACCCTCCTTTTATGCAAAATTTTATTTTCATTTCCATAGATCCCCTTGATGCACGATTGCAAAACGATCCTCGATCGCTTCACAACCGGGCAACAGAAGGAGTCCTTCTGTAAAAAGCTAAACCAGAATTTAAAACATTTCTTTGTTTCTTTCATTAAAAATTTTGAGAATATTCTGGTATATTTCTACCATGATAATTATTCACTAATTGGGAATGAAACAAAGAAAAAAGGGGGAATATTTCCCAATTAGTGAATAATTCAAATTTTCTACTCATTAATAGGAAATATGCCAGTGCATATTTCCTATGGCTACTTAAATACTAATAATTCCTACGGATACGAGCGCTCGTATTTAATAATTGCTACTTATATTTAGTTAAACACTGCAGTATTTATCTTATTCCTTAAAAACTACTTAATTCTATGTGGCCACTAAACACCTTACCTAACCATACACATATCTACTTAAACTTAAATAATGACCTGCCTAATAAAAATCTGAAATTGTCATGTGTTTCTTACTTCCCTCGATGGACCCACGATGTTACCTGAAACATTTTTAAAAGTATTAATAAAAATTCCTTGAGGTTTCGTTTCTCAAGGATGATGAGCCTGAAATCCTATTTTTGCAATATTCTTCACACATAATACTCTGCAACAGAAACTTTCTCAATGAATTAGTACTTACAATCTATCTCGATTAAGTAATGTAATTTCAACAGATATAGTCTTTTCATTGAATCGCTATTGCCTAAATATTGAAATATCACATTTGAAGCTACAGTTTAAAACTCAATATGGAATATCGATTCGGTAATAAAATGAAAGAGAAGGAAAAGATTAAAAAATGCTGCTTCATTATCAGCAGACAAAGTAGGCAATTAACCTTTAGCAATACTTTAGCAATTCATGAAAAAGAAGCTACTAATCATATTACATTTCATTCCGAAGCAATTGATATTCATAATATTAAGCACATTGGGTGCTCTGTTACATCAACTTAATAATTTCCTTGTAGTTTCTCATTAATTGGCATCTTCAAAGTTTATGTATCAATGACTCGACAATCAATCATAATATACAATGGGTAATCAAAAACATTTATGCAAATGTTGAAAATTTGAATAATTGCACTTTACTGCACAGTAATCGAAATTACTTTCATACAGAAAGTAGCAACAACGAGCACGCGTTAATATTGAAAATTTACTATCAATATAAAGTGCCGAATTGCATTTACCTATTTTTTCAGTGCAAATTCCTTTTTGATATCATCAAATTAAGCAACAATCGCGGGTGAATTTTGATCAATGCAAAGGAATGTTGAAAATTTATAAAAATAAAAAACTACATTTCTTATCAATCTGATAGGAAATACAACGATTGACGAAGTTACTATGCAAAAATCAACAACGCTAATGAGGAATAGCTACTACTACTTTTTAAAGACTCTAATTAGAACTTCAATTGAATGGAGGTGTGTCAGAAGTCTGCAATTTCTATTACAAATAATGAATCACACCTTTCATCGCCATTCTTTCAGTCACAGAATAAAATTTTCCAAATGCTATTCCATAAAAGTTGGAACTTCAAATTTAAAAATATTCTAAAAAAATAGAAAACATTTATCTGCAAGATATGAATATACTTTTAAAACAATATTTCCAGTGACAAACACTCGATTCAAGGGTGGGTAGGTGGTGGTAGGAAAAGGAGGATGGTGCAGCCACTTAGGGCTCCTAGAAAAAATGATCAGTAGCCAGAAGGGCAGTTGATCATTGTCCACTCATTAATGCAAAAAAAGCATGAGTGGACCGTTTCTTTCTTTCTCAACGCTAACTCACTACAGACTAAAATCAACTCCCGAGCATAGTCACTAGGACTTTGGACTACCCGCAACACTAATTTCTCAAACAAATTCAAAATTCCCGGATGGTGCTTCATTACTGAAAATTCTACTATACTCAATACAAATCCCGAATAGCAAACGAAAAAGCTACCGAGAACCACCACGTGGGTGGTTTCATTTTTCGCAACACTAATAAAAATTCAGTGCACCTGTGTCTCGTAATACGCAACTCTAACTTTAATTCGTTGCAGCCTTCCTGAAGGCTGTGTAGAGTCCCATGTGCAGCAGATCCAGCTGCTCGGGACTCTATTTTCCCAGGAACATGTCTCTGGACATGTCCCAGGATAGTTTTGGGGCATTGGGGGCTGGGGGTCGCAACTCTAATTACAAACGCGATCAGTCATCATCGCAACACTAACTCAAAAAAATATTAAGAATCAAACTAGGACGAGTTATTAAAAAAACGCGATCAGTCGCATCGCAACTCTAATAAAAAGAATACCATGAATCAAAAGTAATGCAATAAATCAAACTCTAGTAACTCCAATTAAAAATACAAGAATAATCTGAAAAACAATCGCGATTTTTTTTCGGAACACTACAAGCAACCACGATCGATATTTATTCGCAACGCTATGCTAGAACCAGACGCGGGGAATGCTTGATTCGCAACGCTAATTCAAACCGTGATCAACATTTAGTCGCAACACTAAGTGGCCCCGTAATCTTCTTCGCAACTGTAATTGAAAACGCGGTGGGCTCAATTTCAGGGGAGGGGGTATCGATTAGGGTGGATCGAAATATAGGGGCAAAATATTTTTTTATTATTCATTACTTTTAATAGTGGGCAAAAGTTGCCTTTTATAATGGTATTTAAGCTACCAATGTTTGAACGTGATCAACAAATTTTTTGAAGTGCCGAAAACTTTTCAAGAATTAATATTTCAGTAAATATTAATATTTGAAGGGCTTGCGACACCTCAAAAAATTTGATGATCACGTTCAACTTTGGCAGCTTAAATACCATTATAAAAGGCAACTTTTGCCCACTATTAAAAGTCATAAATAATAAAAAAAAGTATTTTACCCCTATATTTCGTTGTCTCGATGGGTCAATCTATGGCCCACCAAACTACTACTACTACTACAACTACCGGCGAGCATAATGGCAATGTAATACGTAAGAATGACCCTGCAGCCGAAGATGCAGGGCCATTCTTGGTAGCCCACATGATGTGGCCTGTTCTCTGGCCGGGCTATCTTCGGCTCTTTGGCCACTTCTTGCTTCGGGCGGTCCGCCCTTCTGAAAGTTAATAGCGTGCCCAAGCCCGTCCTGCCGACCGCGACCAGCGACAATGTGCAATGTTCCACTGGTGTCAAAAAGTCGACATAGCGAGGCTAGAAGCGAGGGCATACCCCACTCGCTAGTCTGGCCGTTGACTTTTCTTACAAATTTCCTGGAAGCAGGTCATCGCGCGGGGGAACATGCGATCAGAGAATACGACGACCTGACCCGGCCCTACATACTTATATTTAAGTCACACATTCGTACTAGAAGGTATGTTACCTATCCTACACAAAACCTATATTTAAAAAATAGCAAAACAGTCTCAAACACAATCATCAGTCAACCCACTCCACGAATCTCAAGCATCACCGCCCGGGAGCAAAGCCTAGACTAGAGAGACCGTCCCGGGACGACTCCGTCACCCGAGCTTGACCACAATCACACTCTAATAAGTACGTACCAGTTTTCACTGAAATCGGCTGGCAAAGGCAGTGACCATTGCGTATAAGTATGATTTACATAGCAATTAATTCTTTCTAATTTCAAACAATGGATTACTTGATAATGTGCATTGTCTCGTTTGATTGTACGAGATTGATTAACTTTCATATTCCAAGATTATTTACTAGAATGATCATCGTGTGCAACAAGGAATATGATACATTGGTATCGTTATTGCAATGAATAATAATATAATGTTATAGTTTCGTTAACATGGTCTTTGATAAAAATCTTTCACCGACGCAAATTCCACCGCCTAACCACACAAACACACACAGGTGGAAAATGCGGCGTGCACGATACACTAACGCAATGCCAGCCGCCGACATGTAATTTGTTAGTAAAGAAAGTCATCGTGCCTCATTGCCTTCAACCACCCAAGTAACGCATGGGCACGTGGATGAGTTAAAAGGCAATGGGTACGGAAAAATATCCTGAAAATCCTCAACTAGAAAATATGATTAGTCTGTATAGTGTCTAGCACGCTAGTATTCTTTCATTTTACATTACAAAGCAAAATTACTCGACTTTCAACTTGTGAATAGTTTAAAGTTTGATAAATAAGAAAATACTCTACTTTAGATCAAGAAAAATCACTCTACTCGACATTCAATTAGCGAGAAAAAAGACTATAAAATTGAATTATTTAAGAAAATTACTCTAAAACATGAAGAATTTACTTTAAGAATTTAAAACGGGCGATTCCATCGTCAAAGTAAATTTCATATAGGTAACAAGAAAGTATGTTCTCATGCTAATTACTTTGAATCTGAAATTTGCCCACCCTCAAATGTCTTCTTGCACATGGAAATTAATTATTCTATTGTGTACGCAAACGAGTGACCTTTATAAGAAAGGAATTACACTTTTATGTCTATTATCATCATTTAGACAACAAGTTACTTTTGAACACGTAAGTAGTATCAGAAAAATAAAAGAAATGCAAGTCATTATAATCGTCGCAATGACGGAATCGGAGGGCATCCGATTTTTTCACTACATATTAAATAAAAATGATCGTAGCTGTGGAGTCTGAGAGTATCAGACTTCTTCGCTACATCAAAATTAGCATTCAGCAGTATTGATATTCATATCAATACCTTCTGAGCTGCTATGCACCTTTAGGTGCATTATTTAATAAATATCTACATCAATGTATGATCAATGATAAACATTCGCGTTAGGAAACGTTTATCTTGGAAATTATGATTATAATTTGATTCTATTGAAAAGGCGCGGTGCACAAGAAGACCCTAGCCCTCGTCTAAGAAATACATACACAGACAAAATGTTACAATTCACGGGCATGGTTACCATACCCGCGGTCATTATGCTCGCCAAAGTATACAACCGGTCACTCGTGTCGATTTGGACCAAGCGTCCTACGACATGATTGAGTGACCAGAGGAACCATAATGCATGCGCACTCACATTTCGCTGTGCCCCGGTGACGGAGGCGCCAACACCTCTGCAACTGCTCAGGGGAAGTCATCAAGCTGCTGAGAAGTCATCAAGCTGCTAGAAGAAGTCATCAGCTTGTTCAGCTGCCCCTAGACTGTAACGAAGGAACAGAACACGATTATAATTTCGTTCTAAACTTACGATTGTTCGAACTCTGATAAAGAACCACGAAACAATTCAAAACTAACGAATTTTGTTATCATTTAGACATTTTAAGAAAAAAATTAAAAAATTAAAATTAAGAAATTTTTTCTCTTAAAATGTCTAAATTATAAAAAGTTTCGTTAGTTTTGAATTTCTTGGTGATTCTATTCTAAAAATTAATTTTTTTTAATTTTTAAATTTTTGTTTTTTAAAATTTTGAAGAATGAACTCTATATTAAAGGAATTAAACGAAATATATAGATACTTACATCTTTCCATTAATATTCTGCGCACAAATCTCCTCTTCAGCTGACGCACTGACTCTAATTTCCGATAACGAGTTTCGCTTTCAAAAGTAAAAAAAATAAAGAAATAGACTATCAACGCGCCCCAAAGATCATAATTGTCGAACAAAGCACTGAATCTATTCTTTTCGATATTCTTTTCGATATCTCTCACTGTTCTCGAGATATTCAAGGGAATAGAAAATTCTGCACTTTTTTCAGGGGGTGATCCCACCCCCAAAAATTGCATTATGGCACCAACAAAAAATAGGGTTGCGTTACGGATGAACTACTCTACTTGCACACCAAGTTTCATAATTTTCTGAATTTCCGGTTTGCCGAACGTCTCTTGTTAGCCGGTCGATTCCATTAAAGTCTCAGCAAGCTTTAATTTCAAAATGACCTCAAATCCAACATTACTTAACCACTTTCAAACCTTTCACGAATCCGATAATTGGACAAAAGCCGCACATTATTAAACCAGGTATGCTGCATACACTAAAAGTATTCCTACTCAGTGACAAATAGGATGACTCTTTATACATTCGTAGAAATAAGGCTACACAAATATCGTAGACCCCACGTAATCCCTCGATACTGTCTCCTCCCACGTAAACAAATGCTAAACAACAAGCGCAACAAACACCATCACAATACGCACGATCGATTCGCGCTTTTTCTCCGATCCATTCTTTCCTCCTCCCTCGTGCAAAATATCTCCATTCTTTTCCCTCGGTGCCATCGCTTGCACGAGTGAAAATAACTCGCGAATTAGTTATCATTCCCATAAAGCACGGTGGAAAGCCCATAGCGTCGCGACGTAGACGCATAAATTTCCCCAGGGACGGCGGAGGATACACCGACGACCACCTTCCGCCACGTGGTTCCGTGCAAAAATGCGATGCTCGACGATGGCCGCGAGCGATTTGTAGGCAAACACGCGAAACACGCGCCGTTTCCGACGATGCCCCCGGGATCTATAGGTCGTCGACGGCGACGGCGACGACGACGACGTCCGCGTCGAGGCGTCAGCGCGCGGCCAAGCCGGCTCGGCGCCAAAATCAGCTCGCCAGTCGCGCTTTCCGGTCGGTGTTTTATAAATACTGCAGACACTCGAAGAGTGCAGCGAACACGGGAGCCGCTGTAAAATCACAAATCTCGACGGGCACAGTTACGGCTGCTTCGCACGATCCTATCGATTTATTCTGGTATCGTTAGAGAAACCGATTCCTCCCGTATGTACGGGGACTCGCGACAGCGTGGGTCTCCTTAAAGTGTGCCGAGAGTGTGGTGACATTTTCGTGGATTAATTGTGGCCCGGGTTCACGAGCGAATTCTCGGAACCAAGTGCCAGCGAAGTGCGCGAGTGCGTGGACGAAAGTCGAGGCAGAAGATTCTGGTGAATTGTAGGTGGTCCGGGAAAGTGATAAGTAGTGTTCTGGGAGTTCTGATAAAGAAAGACGGACTGATAATTTTGGTGTCATTTGTTTCTGAGGGAGTAAGAGCATAGAGCTTTCACAGTACTTCAATTTGTGTATTTGATTCAGGAATTCTAGGTAAGATCTTTAGAATCGTGTTACCTACTTCTTTTGGCCATATGGTTAAAGTTATTTTTATTCGACTAGATCGATCAGGGGAGGTTTCCTCGATCCACTGATTTTAAGGTATTCTATTTATTACACAGCTAATTGAATGCGTCTATACACAATTAGATCAATAGTTCAGCATTTTTCTGTTACGTTACGCACGTTTCCTGAACCTGCCGTCACGCTTTGAGATGTGTCGGGTTGAGGAAAATTTTAGGGAAAGCAGAGGAATGTTCGATGAATACGCGGGCGATATAGACATCGTAATTTGGCGAATGAAGAGGTTCGTGTATACCGGGCGAGATTTGTGGCGTTTCCGTTTGCCCATCTTGCGCAACAATAATCGCGGATCGAAAATACGAGCTTAAGTTCTATAGAGAAGAAAATAGCCTCGGCGAGAAATTACATAGAAACAATTTATTTCAAGTACTAACACGCTGCTATGATTTATGACCAGGAATCTATAACGCTATTCTGGTCTACGACACGCGCACTCCAGAATAACCATCTTTTCAGAATACTCAAGAAACACTGTGCCATTCCTTGACTAACGTAATTCTTAACATATTCTACTTAAGGGGAAGGTCTACCTAGAAATTTTCGAAAAATCGATTTTTCTATTTTTATATATTCTTGAAGTGCATCTTGAAAATATTCCCTGAAGTGTCAAGTTATTCCGATCAAAATTCACAAAGTTATGCGCGTCTAAGTAGGTAGGAGTTCCTCGGTGTAGCGCTCAGACCCAAAACTTTAAACGCGTTTTCCTTAAAATCATGTTTTCAAAGTCGCAGACACACATACCTAACTAAAAAATTAATTAATTTTCCTTTCTTTTGCCTAGATTTTTATTTACACTTGGAAAACCAGAGAATTTTTGCGAAATAGCGCCTAGATAATTTCATATATTACATAGAAAATTTCGAATTTTCAATTTTTGACGATCCTGCACCGAGCTACGGTTGTCACCGCAAAGCGCTTAAAAAAGGACGTCTCGGATATCGCCTATAACTCACAAACCTTTCAATACATTTACCACAAAAAGTACTGAAATATCCGTAAGATGCACTCTTTCCAACAGACTAATGTTTAATAATAAAAGTTCGTCGGTTTTTCTAAAAAAAAAATTCCAAAGAAGCGTGTTGTTTCGACCGTTCTAGGTAGGCCTCCCCTCTTAAGTAACGTTGAAAGCCACTAAACAGTAACTATTGAATTTACTCGGAAGTATCTACCCACGAAAAACACCAATTTTTATTTTCCGCACTCGAATGACGTACATTTTTAAACTACAGTTTATTTTTCTTATTTCCCCACACTTCGCGTTCCTCGGCACTACTTTCTCCAATCACATCGATTCTTCGACGCCTGCACCCTCGTGAAACATTCACAACGCGGAATCGCGTTCCCCATTTAAAAGTAGCTGAACATGAAACGATAAGGGCTTCGCTTTTCATGGGCCTGTAACGCGATACACACGTACGAAGTATCTCTTTCCTCCAAGACGAAGTAACACCCCGCCCCAGCGAGGCGTCATTCACGAAACTTTTTCTCCCTTCATTCATGGAATGCCCGTGCCACTTCGCAGCGCTTACGAGCCTTGTAAGTCCGTGAAAACGCGTCGTTGCCCTGCACGCGCACAAAGGGCGCATTATCTGAAACTTACGCCTCCGCTTTGTGGAACCGCGAGCACGTGATCGCGGTTTAAGTGACTTTCGACAAACTTCTCGCCGCTCCTCGCGTTCCTCTGCCCCGGCCGATGCTTTAATTCGCAACGGGAGCCCCGGCACTCCCATTCTGAACGCTCTAAACTTCTCCTACTAAAGGAAAAGTACTGTAACTCTCCGCGGAATTTCACACTCGCAAAACCCCTCGAGCGAAATTACAAATTACAATGTCTGAAGATCCTAATTCTGTTCCCTTGCAGTGTCTTAAGTCTCGCAGGTATACTGGTTCGAGGACCGGCGTTAATCGGAGTGCTAAATCGTTACCAAGACTCGATGACTGCTCGATCGTCGGGACAATGCGGGCCGTGAAACTGCGTCGTCGACGGCTCACCGCGAAATGACAGACTGTGAGGACCGCGATCTCTTCGTCAACCACACCGAATCGTTAAACGCGTTCCCAACTTTTGGCTTCCGCTCGAGCTTGTGGCGCACGATCGACGACCGCCCGTCAGAATGAGCTTAATGAAGAAGGCCATCGGCGGCTCCATTCACAGGATACGAGAGTTCGAGCTAGAGAAGGTAACTCAATCACCAATCGAACCTTCCCTGCGATACTTCTACCACTCCTTTCCTTCCTCGACGATCTCTCGATGCCTCGAGTGGCCGGCTGGTAATAGAATTTTTCCTTCCGCCAAATCAAATCAAACTACTGGCCCAATCAAAGACGCGATAAATATGGTGAACGTGAATTGGGTAGATCGTGGATGAAACGATTAATCGACTGACCTATTCCGTGGACTGGTCTGATTAAAAGCTTAACCGTTAATTTCCAAGTGGAGTTGATTCCACAGTAAACATATTGAACTACAAACTTGAAGTTGAAATATCAAATGCTTCAGCGAAGAGTTCCATAAGTTAGGTTTTCGTATACGCGACTGGACGCGATGCGAGGAATTTCAAAGTCGATTTTCTCGAAAATAAAGCGCAATGTCAAAAAAAGTTACTGTTTCTTTTCGACTTATAACAAATAAATAAATCGAAAAGAAGGAATAAATTTTTTTAACATTACGCTTCATTTTCGAGAAAATCGACTTTGAAATTCTCGACGTTGCGTCCAGTTGCTCATAGGAAAATCTACCTTTCGGGTTCTTTGGCGAATCGAATTTAGAGGCAGAAAATGACAAGCAGTCCTGGCTGCTAGTTCCCCTGCGTCATGTCAGGCGATGAATCACGAGCAGAATGTTGAATATTCGATGAATCTTCGAAGCGAGCCCAATGATCCAGCCGCCGTAAAATTGTCTCTTAAGTGATCTTCTTTGCTGAACGATGGATGCTTAAATTACTCGTGGACGGGCAGATAACGTAGTGGTAATTCGCAGCCGAGTTTCCAGCCACGAGCCGTCGAGATCCAGAAATAGTGGCCGCGTGTGCAACATTTACACGTAAGCGGAGCAAGCCGGGCGATCTCCTCCCGCCTGGCACTAAACCAACTTTCCCTCGATCCTCGGTTTATGACAATAAGCGACGCGGTTGTAACCTTTAACACTCCGGCAAGTCGCACGGGGAGGCTGCTCGCGGCGGAGCGTGTAAGCGGCGTCTAGCCCCGTGTGTTTCCATTGTTCCAAAGGACAAGCGGTGAATCGTGATCCTCCCGCGTGTTTCGAAAGACTTCGGAAAATTGGGAACACCGCGCGGCGCTCTATCGGCACTCGGACGCCGCTCGCCGCTTAGCTCCGCGCGTGGAGGGAGACTTTGACGTGACAGAAATGTGTCACGATGAACGGGACACTTTGTTCTCCTTCTGTGCTCTGAAATATTCACCATGGAGACTGGATTTCGAGGCGACGCCAATACCACGACGTTGCCCGAGCACTTTACAGTACAGACCGATGTGAATCCAATTTAGGAAGTTGCTTCAGTCCCGCTAACAAATCCGAGCACACACTAATTAGCATTACCGTCAAGCCCACTCGCGGAGTCTCCAACAATTCCGAATGCAAGCATCGAGCTCGACGAGTCCTCCGCGCTCTCCTCGCCAATGAAAGACTTAAGTACAGCTCGCAGAAGTTGACGCAAGGTACTTCCACTTGTAGCGAGTATCGCGGGCTTGCAACAGATCTCACCCTCGATAATTCACAGCCCCGTCACGTGTCCACCGTCAGACACTCTCCTAGTCTAAAAGGAGGCCACCGTTTCTTTGAAGCGGACGGAGCGCGCCGACGACGGGTCGCAGTTGCAGCGCTAAATTATGCATCGACTCCACGAATCTGGCTTGCGGAAACCCTTGCAGAGGCGGCGCTAAAAAATCCTCAACCGCGCACCGAGTTCCTCAGAGCCACCCCCGATCATCCTCCGTTATCTGTCGATCTCGCGGCGCGATCGAAACGTGCCCGACGAACGGACCGTGTCGCGAGTCGAATTAAAAATAGATGGCCGAGGCGTCGTGCTCCTCCACGTTGCTAGCCGCGGACCCGACCTCCTCGTGCCAGCCAAATCCAGTCGAGGGATGCGATGCAGCTGTTCCGTCGCCGCTCGGGTCCACGTCCCGTCGCGACCCGCCAGCCCGTGGCTACAGCTGAGCACGGTTTTCTTCTGGAACAGGTGAACCTGATCGACGAGTTCGATATCCTGCAGATCGTCGGCGAAGGATGGTTCGGCAAGATCCTGCTGACCGAGCACCGCAGCACCCAGACCGAGATGGTCCTGAAGGCGTTGCCCAAGGCGTACACGGGCATCACGGACTTCTTTCGCGAGTTCCATTACGGGCTGCACCTGGCAGCGCACAGAAACATCATCACCACCTACGACGTGGCCTTCGAGACTGCGGGCTTCTATGTCTTCAGCCAGGAGTACGCTCCGCTCGGTGAGTTAAGAGGAATTTAGGGAATGTCGATGGTTGCTTCGGGATGCTAGAGTGTTGGATGTTTGCTGGTTGTTATAATGGTAGATTTCATACAGTCTTCTGGTCAAGATGAACGTGGGATCTTGATTTTTAGCCGCCCTGCTTCCAAAGAACTCGGCGACGAATAAAACACTGGCGGGTTTATACGCTGAATTGATTTATCGCGTGCCGCTTTGCGTCTGGACCGCTTGCCCCAATTAAGAGGCAGCTAAAATTACGCTCGGAGCTTTCTCAAACGCTTCACGCTTGACATTAACCCTGCGACGCCGCTTTGTTCCTGAACGGCGGCCGTAGGAACATTAGTGAAATCAAACGGAAAGTAAATATTGTAATAGGGCGTGCGAACTTTATGAAACGATGATCACGGTTGCGTGGAAAGTTGGGGTGTTCGCGCGAACTTTTGCTTTGGTGTTGAAGTAGACTACGTACCAGAGTACCTACCTACTAATAGCGCAATTTTCCATATAACTTGGATTATTTCTATTAACACATCCAAGGCAATTCCTGCCGCAATTGCTTCCCTCATTCGTGCCTCAACTTTCAGGAGACCTGACGTCCAACGTGACAGAGACAGGCTTAGGCGAATTGCACGCGAAGAGGGTGGCCAGACAGCTGGCCGCGGCGGTGCATCACATTCACAGCCGCGAATTGGTGCACCGAGACATCAAGCTGGACAATATCCTCGTCTTCCGAAGCGACTTCTCGCGGATCAAGCTCTGCGACTTCGGCGAAACCAGGCGGCTGAACACCGTGGTGCGACGGCACAACGAATGGCTGCCATACTCGCCGCCTGAGGTATTGCAGATCGACACTGACGAGACGTACAAGTAATTATACGCTTGACCATTACCAGAAATTACCGCGTCCCCGAGATCCCCCTACGCGCTCGAAACTTTGGCTAGAGTCATTAAGCGCTCGAGATAGCGAAGCATCAATTTAACCACCAGTTGTGGAAGTTTAATTTTGTGTTTTCACGATTCGTTGGGATTGAGGGAAACAGAAAGTGTTTAGTGCTGCTAGAGTGCGTTGGGTGATGAAATTGTGACTTCGTAGTAAATTACAGAAAGTAAATGATCAGAGCCGTGGTCCGCGCGAGCATGAATGAGAAAGAGAGCGCGCGCGCGCGCGCGCACGTGATAGGTACCTATTTAGAATATTACGTTCGACGTTTTTCAGAGCACTCACGTCGCACGACGTCTGGCAATTCGGCATTGTCCTATTTGTCTGTCTGACCGGATGCTTGCCGTGGCAGAAGGCGGCGTTGGACGATCCACGGTACACCAGATATCAAAACTGGCACAACGCGACGCTCAACATAGCCAAGAAACCGAAATTATTTCAGCTGATCAGCTCGCGGGCGCAGAGGTCAGTCTCTTCCTCGAGCAGGCGCCAGCGGTGCGCCGTATTTCGACGAACTCTCTTGACTTTTCTGAAATGCAGAGCTCTTTGAATGATCCCTCCCACACGTGGAATCTTAAACATTAATGAAACATTCGGTTGTAGGGACGAGGAGGAAGTTAATAAGAGGGGGAGGGTTTCGGGATTGATTCTACGCGTTCAAATAATCAAGAGGGTTCGTAGACGATTATAGACTGCACTCTCAGGGGGTGTGAACAGTAAAGCTCGAAGATGTTGTTCTTTTAGCTGCCGTTTATTTTCGAAATAAGCATGAGGACGATGACGGACGCTACACCTAACACTGTGTTGAATAGTTTGTTGTCCCAATGAGGATGGAATTATTAAATGCATGGAGACAGTTGGTTCTGAGAACTGAAAGAATTCGAGAAATCAAGGGACCTGCTGTAGTACCTATGATCGGCAGCGGCGGATTTAACGAGTGGCCGATGAACTGTTGCCCTCGTAGCATTTCTGGTTGGCCCACAGTATCCAACAGTTTGGAAATAGATGGGATATAGTTAGTGTTTTTGCCTACACATTCCCAAAATAGGGCATACGGCAAACAAGTTATGACAGTTTGCCTAGGGATCGTCCTTAAATTACGTAAGGCGTTTTGGGGGGAGGGGGTCGCGAATTTCTTACGTTTTCTTACATGAGGGGGATCAGATAGCGTCTTACGTAATATTTTTTAACCTAATTTTCAATAAATACAAATTCTATCATTAATGTTCCGGAAAAGTAGTTTTAGTTTAAATTTCCCGAATCCGAGTTCAATGAATTATATAAACCTTTACAAGAATTTTAATAACAGAAAAAATTAAGTGTAAAAAAATATTACGTAAGGAGGGGGTTGGAATATCAAATCTTACGAATTTTTATAGTGGGAGAGGGAGGGGGTAAGAATTCGCCAAAATTACCCTTATGTAATTTAAAAACGGCCCCTACGAATATTCAATGTTGGGCCTACAATTACTGTGGTTGATTAATTAACAAAAAAGTTGCGACGATGATACTATATTGGGTCAATCAAAGTAAGCCAACATTTAAATGTCGTCTTAAGTGGCCTCCAGACGCTGATACATGTTACATGAAACATTGATACATGCTTCCTGATGCAGGTTTCATGAAACTGGCGCCTTGCTCGCCAGCCAGGAGGGACAGCAAGATGCATGTATCAATATGTATGTCACTGCAACATGTATTAGCGTCTGGAGGCCCCTTTACAAACGTCAGAAACTTTGCTACACCCAAAAACCTGTTATTATCTTCCAAGTTGAGTTTCTTCTTTTCTTATTTATAAGTACGTACATACATTGCAGTTTGTTAATGTCGGGCCATAGTTTAGTGACACTTCTAACACTATTGCCAACAATAAATGCTACTAGGGTGCTGCCTGGGTCTCTGCCCAAGAAGGGCCCCAAAGACCCCTTCTTCCGAAAAAAATATGATTTTATCTAAACACTATATTTTGTTTGTTTCCCAAGATTTTCATATCACACAAGCGTTTTATTTGTAATTCTGTTATGTATACAGGGTGTCCTAGAACGTTTGTCACCTAGACAGTTTCCTTAAATTCGCCACTGATAATCGAGACGCCACTAGAACCACCCAGGTTTCGTTAGTTAAAATCATCATTCTAGAGTACTATTCTACCATCGGTTTCTTGATAGCCCCATTAATTAAACACCGTCTGCAACGCTATGTTCCCCAAAGTGTATCGATTTTATCAGCGTCCCATCGGTCTGAAGCTAATTTCCGGTCGCCCTAACGATCCTCCTCGCTGTTCCTCAGGATGTTCAAGCGACTGCTGGACCCTAAGGCGGAGAAGCGGCCCGTCAGCGTCTTGGAGGTAAACAAATACGTGGAGGACAGGTGGCTGGCGAAGCTGGGCGCCGAGAAAGCCTTGAACGGTAACAATCGATCGAAATTAAAGGCTACGTGGCCCCCCTCTCTCGTGTCTGCTCCATTGATTCAACGTTTGCACAGGTGGCGCCGACGAGAGGGACGAACTTTGCCCCTCGATGTACAGCTTCCACAGCTCTCTCGAGGAGAAGAATCAACTGCTCCACACTCTGACCACTTACGGGATCGAGACGACGGTGGACAGAGCTAAGAAGAAGGACCGCATCAGGGAATGGATCCAAGCCAGCGCGATCGCCGAGGAGTACGAGGAAGATGAGTCCGACTTGAACGAGGACATCCACATTCTCGAGGACGAGGACGAGGAGCCAGCCTCCATGAAGGGCAGACACTTCCCCGAGACGCGTCCCGTCGTCAAGACAAGCGAGCACAGACGGCACAAGAGTAGAACGCACGGATCGGCGACTAGAAGGCGACAGTCCGTCAAGCCTACGGAACGAAAAATCCCATTCGCGCCGCAAGTGGCCGAGGAAAGAGAGACCATCGCGCGGTTCGCCAGCTTCCCCAACGGCGACCCGAGCCTGGCGATCTCAACGAACGGCACCAACGGCAGCCTGGTGCCGCCGATGACACTGCAGAAGCAAGACTCCACCTTGGAGGAGAGCAGATCGATCGGCAGCGTGAACGGCCACGTCGTAAATAATTCTCCATCCAGCAGTCTGAACGTTTCCCGTGACAGCTCGCTACCCACGACCAGCGGCGGCTTCAGCCCCAATCTACCAGCCCCGGAGGAGGCTCCCGCGAACTCCGTGGCGCAAGACCGGACGATGGTGACGCACGGTGACGTCGGGGGGGATCGAAACTCGCCGAGGAGCCCGCAGATCCCGGCGAGGAGGCATCGCTCGCAAACTGCCCCGTTTCCGGCCCCGACGTCGCCGGTGCTGAACGGAAGCCGGGCGGAATCGGCGAGGAGGAGCCAGTCGGCCACAGCGCTGCCGACCACGCAGACGGACAGGTCGGCGTTGCCTACGGGCCGGCAGGAGAGGTCGGCGTCGACGACCCAGGCGAACGAACAGTCGCCGGCGATGCCACGGGGCGAGAGGTCCGCCCCGAGGGCCGAGAATCGATCCGCGGCGCAATCAATGTCTCGAGTAGAAAATCAATCCGTGGTAATGCCGCCAGGGGTGGCTCGAGTGGAGAGTCAATCGAGCAACGCTCCGGCCGTGGCCCGAAACGAGAAGTCCACGGCCGGGCCACTCGCGAATCCGCTGACGATGTCGGTCGCCTCCCATCTGGTCCTGCAGAGCTTCAACGCGCTGCAAGGGATGAGCGTCGCGAACGCCGGCGACGCGGTTAATCATCCCGGTACCGGCTCGGCGTCGAATCTGCACGCCAGCCCGAAGAACAGCCCGTCCTCCACGCCCGCCAGGATCACCACCCCGAAGAACAGCCCCACTACAACCCCAGCGAGAATGTCCACGCCACCGAGACCCAAAATTAACCACAGGGTTGAAGAGACGTTTGGTTACGGCAAGGATCCGTTCGAACACTACGGTATCGCGCAGGGTGTGATCCTTAGGGCTGAGAACGTCCGGCGGGGGTCGCACGAGAGCGCCAGCCGATCCGTCAGCAATTGAGGATCGTTGTTCGGTTGAAGATTTGGACGATGGTGGATTGGAGGCTTGCGTTGCATCATGTGCGACGCAGCTGCGTTGTCGCGCCCTGATTCAGGGTGCTCTTGCCCACGTTGCGGTACCAGGTGCTCTTCCTTCGTTCAGCATTATTAATGTATCGCATCGTGGAGATTAATTGATACGAATTGGCCCGGGGAATTGGTAGAATTTTTGTTAAACTTGTGAACGATGTAGCTGTATGAAGATTTATAAATTCGGCCCCGAGGACGCAGGGTCAACGATAAGTAACATATCGCGCAGCGAGATAGAAAATGTTGCGCAACGTGCTACAGCTGATTACTATTTAAAAAATCGAACGAGCTACAATGTGAGCACAACCTGACACCACACCGCGCGTTTACTGATTCTGCGAGAAAGCTTGCGGACAGTGTGACGCTAGAAAATAAAAGAAGAACATCGGAATGACGTTTCGATGAGAAAATGCGAAGTTGCAGAGGATGTTACGTAACTAGACGAAGGATCTATACGGAAACCGACCAAATCTGTCCTACGCTCACGCATACTAGCCCATGCCGACTTTGTATTAAACGATATGACACGACTGTACCGTTTAGAATGTTCCGTTTGTTGGACACGAGCCACGACGAGGCCCACTATAGCGATTCTTTTGTTCCTCCACGCCGATTCTTACGTTATTGTAGCTGGTACATAGAGCACGCTCCGTTGAACGATTTTCAGGATTACCTTTTCTCTTATTGCTCCGTAACAGGATGCCGGTGCATCGTCGAAAGAAGACAGAAAGGTAACGACGAGGCGGAGCTCGCGTCGCTGGGCTTTCGTCCCATTTTCAACCGTGTGTCGTGTATTTCAGGAACCCATTCGCGTGCCTGCGGTCGTCGATCATCCAGCGACAAGCAAATGAAATTTGGCACGAACGCTCGGAGAATGGCGTGTCTACGTTCTTCTCGATCGCGGGGGACGATCGAGCTTCCGGCTCCTCGGGCACGCCCTCCAGCGACCAACCGACGATTAACCTTACTGATCGGGATATTCGATCGTAGCTACCCCCAGGACGGTATTAGCGTAATTGAAATGTAAATATTACATTGCACACCGTGCAGAGGCTCCCGTTCCTCGGGAGCAGCCCAAGGTGTGGCCGGCGGAATGTGACGTGAATTAAATGAATTGTGATACTAGAGGACCCATGATGTGGCTTTTCAATCGCTCCCAATCGGACCCTTAACAAAAGCTAGCAATTTCTAGTTGAAAGACGATAATCTCAGTATGTAAATGTGAGATTTGAAAACTTGATCGCTGATGATTATCTTGTATCCCATGAATAAATGAAGATAGAAGGCACTACGCTTCGAGGACAATTTTTAGACACTTTTAATCGCGGTTGATTAAGGGGTCATTCTACTTTGATCGGCCAAAGAATGAAAATATTTTTAAAGAATCTTAATATATGTATAAGGCAGAAAGCTTCTATATGTTTGTGTGTTTGTCTGTCGCCTAAAAACTTTCGAAGGACAAATTCTGGGTTCACGAACTGTGCCTCAGCTCATTATGCCAGACTAATCCAGATGAATGTGACAATTTTCACAAAAAAATGTACTAAAAAAACATTTTTTTTTATAAAATCAGAATCTAAATTTCGGGCGAAGCCGAGTAGTAAACCTAGTACAACATATAATGAAATAAATCTTTTTGGAATTTATTAAGCTACTCTTATATTAAACAAAAAAAATTAAAAAGATTTTTTTTAATTGGTTTCATGTGTTTTTTTGTAGCGTCAATGTGACACTTACAAAAAAGAGGTATGTTTGTGGTGCAGGTAATTTCCCGGCTCAGGCTTATCTGAAACAAAAAATTTGAAAAGATTCTTAATCTGTATTAGCGTCGGTATCGCCCGCAGCTCAATCAACAATTTTTATCGAAAAATAAACGAGATTTTTCTCGGAACACATTCGAGAAAATACCCTTTTGGCGAACTTTTCCTTTCATACCGGCGCCATTTTGTTATTTCTCAACAAAAATTGTTAATTGAGCTACGGACGATAGCGACACTCATACAGATTAAGAATCTTTTCGAATTTTTTGTTTCGGATAAGCCTGAATTAAACAAATTAAAAAAAACATTTTAAATTGTTTTGTATGATATAAGAGTAGCGTAATAAATTCCAAAAAGATTTATTTCAGTATATGTATGTTGTATTTATTTAGAACAAAATCTTTAAATATAGCTTTAGGTATTCATCGCCACATGGCTTCATTCTCGGCCGATCAAAGTAGAATGACCCCTTAATTCTATAGGAAATAATATTGCCCTGTGATGAAAGCTAGGCCCAATCTAAGGGGTGCAAACAAGGCAACTGCACAGAGCGGCAAAATTGGTAGGAAGAGAAAATTAAAATCAATAAAAACCAGAGAAAAAAGTAAAACTTTTTGGAAAAGCGATAAAGAATTTAGTATCAAACTTAAAAATAGTTTTTAAATTGCCCATATAATTATTATTATATTGGGTTTTTGTTATTCAACAAATATATACAAAAAAATTTTACTCACCGCCAAAAATTATATTTCAAAATAATTATTTATAATTAAGTATAGAGGATTGGAAAAAATCGTGTGTTGGATCCTGGATAAAAGCACCACCAATGTTGTCGCGTGTTAGGAATAAATTCTGAGTTTTCCTACTAGAATAACAGCGATCGAAGGTAATTAATTAAGAAGCATCTTCTAACATTTCATGTTGCTCATACTAAACAAACATGAAAGCATCCGCTGAAGTGAACAGTTAGCCGGCTTTATTGATTCAACTTGGCCACGATAAAAGTGCATCCTTCGACTGCATATAATTGAAAGCGATCGCGTCCCGCGCACTCTAAAAGCGGACTTGATCGCTGTTAAACGAAATCAGCGGAGCTAATAATACTTGGCCGATTAGCGGGACCCATGGTCGATACGGTACCCCATAAATACCGTTCGTCCTCGCGAAGTTTAATTGTCTCGCCGTGATAAGCATTTTTTAGTCGCTTGCCGTCGGTGTATCTCGTTGCCGCGTAATTAATTACGAATAAAAAGAGGAGAGAAGCGCAGCGATACGGCGGCAGAGGTTGGAAATGCTCGATATTCTCGACGCCGCTGCGTGTCCGTGATTCTCTCCCTAGTGATGGCCTCAAGACACATCGAGTCACATCGGACGCGCAACATAAATCTCCACTCGGCTCGAATGTCCTTCGACGCAGAGCCGTTCGATAGTTGTACTGCATTTAAGAAAGAAACTGTCCCTAACGACATTAAAGGAGATTCCAATCTTCGTATCATAGAATCGTTGGCAAATTTGCAAACATAATGATTCAAACGACCGTCGGCGGCTCCCTCCCGTCGCTTCCGACCCCGTCCTCGGCGTCGACGTCGCCTCGACGACGTCGCCGCCGCAGAGACCCCGGAGGAGGGTCATGGGGGTACGTGTCTGGCGATATGGAAATAATTACCGGGCGGGGCGAGGCACGAATTAATTAAGAGATACGTAAGTAGCGTATATTGCGCACGAGATGCAATTACGTCGTCTTTGAATCCACGTTGGGCACAGCCAACGCCTAGATATAACGAAGTACGAGCCAGCTACCCGCGATAGACCTCCGACACCGTTCCTCAACCCCTATGTCCGTCGCCTATCAACGAAATCCATATTTATACCGATTCCCTCCTCGAACAAGTAAGCACAACGATCTCAGCAATCGTTCAAAACCGTTCATACAGGAAGCCAGTACGAGAGCGTCGAGTAAGCTTAATTGCACGCGGTTGAAATGAGCTCGCATGATTGATGGTTTCGTGGGTTGCTCTGGGTAGATGGATGAACCTTCAAGGCTGCTGGATGCCGAAGACATTAGAGGTAGCCGCGCTGCAGAACGCGCTGCTGTGGAATTCTATATTATAAACGTCCCTGCTGCGGAGCACTGTAATTCGAAACTTTAAAGTCTTCCAACTCTGCGGCACAGTGTTCCGGCGTTTAAATCGCTCGGTTTGGAATAGTAGATGATCCACGTGGGCCCGGAACGGCTGCCCAATTCAGGATTCCAGGCCGTCACCTTCGGTGGGCAACGCTGGCGGACCAAAGTGCGGATGAAAATTAATGAAACCACAATTGGCGTTAATGGCGTAGCACGGCTTCCCCTGCTCAGGTCCCAGCCAGGGAAGCTTCTGCATCCTCGTTACGGCACCGCGCGACGGCTTTCGGGGGCCCGGCCGGGTTTGTTTGAGCGCGCAGATCCGCGACACGATCCAGATACGACTTCCCAGCGTCCGATCGAACCGCTGGAACGGCGCTCTATTTATAATCGCCGTGGCCGCGCGTGTTTGCTCGCTGGTAACGCGTTCTCGGATCGCTCCTGGGTCGATGTTAATTCACCGATTCCCGCGTTATCGCGCCGGGATCTTGTCTTTACGCGCTCGCCTCGGCCTTCACGTTCCGTGTAATTACGACGGCCGTACGAATGCGTGGCTAGCCGGAGGGGGGGGGGGGGGAGGCGAATTATGGGAAACGCAACGCGCGCCTTGAAGGATGTTATCGTGACACGCGTAACTTATCAATGAGGATCGCGATTTATCGTCTCAAACGAGATGCTCGGCCGTGGCCGGCGACTACCAACGTCCTCGCGCTTCGCTGTGGGTTCTTCTTGTTGGGTACAGGGCGGTTCCAGAATGGTGTTGCGGGAAGATTATATGTTTCCATTTTGTGTGACTTAAGGGGGAACATGGTGTAATCGGCAGAAGTCAAGGTTCTTTCGGGGAATTTTTTGTAAGGAAATTATATAGGTATGCAATCTTTTTAAAACCTTCAGGCTATACAAAATCAGTTTTCTATAATGCCGATAACTTAAATTAGAATAAAGGTTGACGCCTTCTTAAGAGTAGATACAGCATCAGACCAGTTAATGGTTAAGATTAATAAGATAATAGTAAGTGTTTGAAAGAATAGATCCGTTTATCACTAAAAATTTTCACGTTATTTGTGCAATAAAACTTATTAAATTTAATAATATTATTCCGGTTCAAGGTCCATTCATAGCGTAATTTTATTAGAAACCCAAAGTTATTTGGTTTTTTGGTTCCAGGCTACTACAACGGATCCTAGACTGCATGCAGTTGAACAACTTCGTCCCACGGAAAGACTAGCCCCATTTGGAATTACCGCGTTATTTTTATATCAAAATATGTGTGTTTACTTCTTGACATACATAATAATATAGCCTGAAAGTTTTAAAAAGATTGCACGTATAGTGTCCTTACAAAAAATTCCACAAAAAATCCTTGATTTCTACCGATTGCACCAGATTTCCCCTTAATAGGTGCCAACTCGAAAATTCAGATTTTAAGGAAACTTTGCGTGACTATAAAACATACTGCAGTATGCAAGGAGCATTTTTTTCTGCGGGGTGAGTTTAGCCCTTAATGTTATCGCAAGTTTTTGTTTTTCCAATACAACTTTATTTTTCTTTTCGTAGTGTGATAGGCATAAAAATTCGAATAGCTATTACTTATATTTAAAGTTTTGTTCTATCTCGCAACGCTACAAACTCATATTAAAAAAGGAAGAAACCGTGAAAAGGGAAATTTCACCTCTTGACTTTCCTCCATGCACACTCCAATATGCTCTATATTCACACGAAGCATCATTAATGTCAGAATTTTCGAGTTGAGAGCGCTTCCTTGTCAGAATGTAGGCTATCTTACAATCTTAAGTGCTGCATAGGAAGCTACAAGATTGAATTCCTGATACAATCAACTCTAATAGGTATCTTGGCATCCAGTAACGCGATAACTTCACCCATTGACACTCAAATTCCTGCCACCTAAACCACTCTGTAATTAAAACAGAAATAGCTACGCAGCCTGAAATACCTCAGCTTTTCTCACTTCCATACTATAAAACACAATTCTAAATGTTGCGACGCTGCCTATGAACCGCCCTGTACAAGTCCCCCGCTAATTTGTCTTATTTATCTCTATGTTATCCCCCTTGCTGTTGCCTGGCGCGTATACGAAGGTGCGAAGCCATTTCGCAGATTATATGCAAAAACGCAGTAGCATGACGAGCGGGAGAGGTGTTAATAAAATCGCAACACGGCAGCAGGGGGATAGTGTTGCCCGGGAGCCACGAACACCTGTAGGAATCGCGGCGATTTTCGAAAAGAAGCATGCGTGCTTGCTCGCCGGCCGCGTTCGTGCGGCTCGTTAATTAACTCGCAATCCGGTAATTGGCCGCGATAATAAGTCGTAGTTCTGGCACGCGGGGTCAGCGGCACGCGGGTCATCGCCGGGGCTATCTACCGTGACTCCCGTTCACCGTCGTCGCCCGCAGGAAACACCGAGGCGACAAAAAGCTCCTCGGGACCAAGTCGCTTTAATCCTTTTCGGGGCGGCTGATCCTGGGGCGCGGCTGTTAGCCAGCAGGGGGAGCCAGGGGAAATTCAACGTGACCTGGAGATTATCTCACGCGCCGGGCTAATAGCTTGTTTCACTTTTAAAAATTCACGTTAATAACGCGCGTCTTTTCGTGGGCGAAAGTCGAGGGCCGCTTGGCGTTGTGCCTTTTTTTTGTGGGGACGTCGGAGGTCTGTTTGCGCAGAGGTATTTGCATGTGTCGCTGAGAGAGCTACTGTGGGTTTAACGTTTTCATTTCGGTGGGTATTAAAAGCTGTTCAAGTGGGCACGTAATGAGTATTCTAATTTTTGTGACGAAAGGGAACAAGAGCAGAGCAATACGTAGATTATGTTAAGCGTTCCTGAAACAATCCCTAAAAATTTCTTCGTCTTATTCGAAGAGAGACGTGTGTCAATTAGCTAAAGTGGATACAAGGGAATCGCTGGTGGCTCGCTTGTGCAAGGCCTTCACCCGCTTAAGAAACGCTTTGCCGTTTCGTTAACAAGATTCAACGGATCGAAGTCTTACAGCACGCACCGAAAGAGGAGGCGGTTTCCCTTGGAAGCACTCTACTTAATACGATCCATCCACAGAATTTAAAGTTACCTGTCGTAAATGCAACATTCACAGAAAAACTTCCCGAAAAGACTTCACCGAAAGAAGAACAACTAATTACTACCTAGAAAAACTGTACCACATTCACTACATTTACACAGTGAATTCATCCCCCAAATCACGTCCACGTACCCCAAGCCTCTGCGCCGTTGTAAGTGTAAAAATGCAAAATTTTCAAACAATAGATACCGTCGCTGTTCCACAAAGGGTGGAGTCCGTTCACCACCCCCGTGCAACCCCGATCCGCGATAAACATCCCCGCGTTATCGTCGGCGGGAGTCGCGGCGGCCGTTCAATCTCATCGTCTCGCGTTCCTCCATTTTCATAAATCAGCAAGTAGCGAGCCGGAATGATTAATCCCGGCGCGGCCCGGGGGATGCTATGCAAATACCGATCGGGAGGTCCCCGGGCGCGAGGCACGGGGCGAAAGCGGATGACGGAGAGGCCCGTCGGCGATGATACCGGATACCGGATTCGCACGCGAATAATGTCCTACGGCTGTCGCGAAAGTAGTCGTCGCCAAAGCGTATGCGTACATTAGCATTTAGCAATTAGTAGGGAACACGGTGCGTACCACCAGCCCATGCTGCTTCGTCACCGCCACCCCCGTGGTCGTCACCGTTCGACAGCGCGCGGATTAAGAGCGCGAAACGCGCCCCCGTCTGCGCGAGAGGGGTGTCTACGCGGCCGTGTGCGTGACCGTAATGGTATAAATATGGAGTGCCGCGACTTAAACCGCGTCGCTCGCGCTTCTGCAACGAATTTCCGGGGGCTGCTGATGCGCTTTGCGTGAGCCTGTTCAAGCGTCCGTGGCAAAGGGCTCTCTTTGTAAGCTCAGGCTTTTTCGACGACACCGTTTTGCACGGGGGAGGGGGTTAAGATCGTTTTTGTGGATCACGATGTTTCATGAATACGCTTGGTGGAAGATGCCTCTCTTAATTGCTGATGCGACGTGGTGGCTAGGGGGTGTTTCTAGTTTGGTAGTCCCGTTTTTGAATAATTTGGTAGCTTCAACCTCTGAGGAGTTATATACCTTCAAGCTGTGGCCGATTTAAGGAGGTTCGATACCTCACTTGCGGGGCAGGCGGCGAGAGGGGCAAGCTTATGCTTATACATGGGAGCACTGCAGTGATACCAATCTTAGATAAAAAAAAATTATGTAGACAAAAATGTTATTTACTTGTCTATTCCTAATAAAATTATTACTACACAGCTTGTTTTGGAATTCAGTTAAACAAAAAGTATGTTTAATGCAGCTAGAAACACAATATTTTTATTAAAAGTAGCGTAAAATATGTGTGTGAAATGTGGCAACGTTGCTTTGCGTCCATCTTTTTTTCTCTTTCTATCTCATACTTGTGGCGTCCTTTTTTCGTGTTCGTATCGGTTCACAACAAATTATTAAATACATGTTTACAGCTTGGTAGTGCTTTTACCAATTTTTACTGTATGTTTTGTACAAGTATACATTGTATAGTTCACTACGCGGCGTACAGCGTTGCCACGTTTCAAGCAGTTCCTTCAACCAGTTCCAAAAATACGAGCACATTGCTGTCTATTTATTCAATTATCTAATAAACCGTACGGTACATGACAGATTTTCTTTTTTTGAATTTCATAGGAATACTTAAGCTTTTCATTGCAACATTTTTTAGGACTTTCTCGCTATTTTTAAGGACTCTGTGTAACATTTTATAGAAATTTTATCGCTTCTCCCATAACAGCTAAGTTCCTATTTCCACGTCCCGCGTTTCATCCTTGTCCCAATTGGAGGGCAGAGTGGAAATGTCATTCGTCACGGAGCACGTTCAGAAAGCTTCGTTCTCGTTCGGCGGTGTCAGCAGCCGAGCAGATACAAAAGATCGCAGCTTCTACTCGAGTAGAGGATGTTCCTCGAATGATATTCAATTTGTCCGCTTTCTCGCTTCGCGTTAAGGATCCCGCTGCTCGGGCAACTTTTGTCCTCTCTCGTGGATGATCGGCGGCGGAGGAGATTGGACAGATGTTTCGCCACCCCCGGGCAATATGAAAATCCGACTGGCGAGAGGTTGGTAAATACCTTAAGCCGCGCAATGGAATATTCGCACATTAGCGACGGGCCATTAATACGAGCGCCGTATCCACGGAGTGGCGTGTTTCGCTCTTTAGCAGACGGGTAAGTGGGTTACCCCCGCGCGCACCCCCTGCCGCTGCTAATTGTTTGGACACGAAAAGCCCCGCGCGCGTAAAACACCGCTTCCTTACGTGCTCGTTCGCTTTGTTTGCTCTTCCATGCCCGCGCATCGCGGCCGCCAAATTGAATTTACTCCGCCCGCGTTCACCGTGTATTTGTCTTCGAAAATGCACCGGAACCCGACGTCGACGGAAAGAATCGGGGCCCCCCTTTCATCGCGCCCCTTCGTTCGGCAGTCTATTTTCGCGCGGCTCCGCACCGCAACGATATCGGATTTTTCCTGAGATTTAGTCGCGGGACGTTGTAAAGTCGAGGCGCGTGATATTCCAGCGGAATTTTGTGTAGAATTTTCAGTGGTGGTGTAAGTTTAAGTTTAAGTTTAAGTATTATAGTTGGGAGGCTTCGATACGGGGGATCATTATATAACTGGCAAAATATCGGCGATGATTTATTTTCCAAGGATTGGATTTTCAATGGCACTTGACAATCTTGAACCCCGTATCTCGAAATTGCCGAGAACCAATGGAAATTCAACAAGTTTCAATCGCCGCGCTCCAATTTCACCCAGAAATTGTTCCCCGCACAATTAAAAGCTGAAGCGTCGCCCGATCCTGCTGGAAAATCATTAAAACACGGGTTTTTAGCCCTGTAATTGCGCGCCAATGGGCGGGAGATCGCTTAATCCAGATTAAGACAATGACTCCACAGAGTGAGTCGGGAAATGACTTCCGATCTCATTAAAAATTGCAAACGTTTTCGCGAGTGGCGTTGGAAAAGAGGCTCGTAAAAGCCACCCTCTATCGGCGGTGGATCGTTCCGTGCGATTGCGTCACCGATGACGGGGCATCGTTAAACACGATTCCGCTCGTCTATCATTCTCGACCGTGGCTGATTGTCGCCCCCGAAAAGCTTTTAACGCGATGCCGTGCGCGTTACACACGCGTTACATCACGCTCGTCAGCCGGCGTTCTGACATTAACGAGCGATGGAACGTGCGAACTTTTGCCACCTCGCGAAGAAAATTGTCGCCGTCCCGCGAGGGAAACGCTCCGCAGGCGAGCGATAATTCCTGGCCAAGTGTATCGCTAGAAAACGAGTGGGACGCCTCCGATTAGAATATCGCAACTTCCTCGCGCTCTGATATCCTAATGGTACTTTCTGACCAAACAAGTTCTCTGGACTTCGACGAATTTTTCCTGCTCCCCGGAGCCACAGCTGTTAAAAAGTGCAAGTGGAATTCTTGACTGACTAACGCGCGGCGTTATCGTAGCTGACGCGAATTAATTACTCGATGAGAATTGCCACTAGCGATTCCAAGCAAAGATCTGTTGTCGATGATGGACTTTTTAAACATTTCTCTTCAGTAACTCTGCTTAAATTCGCGAATAAACGTGGTGCACCGAGTGCTCTCTGTCGCTCTGCCTCTCTTTTCTACTCCTTCGGATTTTCCCCCCGGTTCTTCCAGCGGAAACTCATTTCGCCTCGCGCAGATCGCAGAATCGTCGGGCTGGGAGGAGCAATTTCCCGGATTAGGGAAACTCCGAGGTAACACTAGCCAGGTATTACACAACCCGCAACTGCATCCCGTAATTCTTGCTTTGAACACCGTGCAATATGAGCAGTGATTGCGAGTTACGATAGTTTTCCGGATTACCCTCAGCACTGATGCGACTTAATTCGAGGAATAACAGTTCTAGTGGAACAAGGAAACTTGTGAAGTCAACTTTACGCGAGCTTTCATTATGCACGCAAAGCAAAAACCCATTGAAAATTTTTCTCGATTGCTTTCAATTTTCATGGAAAAAAAGGAGGAAAAGCGGAAGACTCGTGGAGTAATGAGGGAAAATCGATTTGGGCTTAGAAACTATCGTTTCCACTGGTGGTTGCCAGCCAGGATCAACCGCGCGCAATTACGAAGCGTGTGAGCGCACGCACCACTCGGCCAATGACATTTCCTTCCATTTTCCTTCGAACGCCGGGGGCAGTACGCCGTCATCATCATCGCCTTCGCGAAAAGGAGTCGCGGAACAATGCGAGCCGCGTCAGGGTGATCACGATTTCGCAGTTCTTCGCGTGTGCAATTGCGTGCGCGTGCAGTGTATCGCTGCATTGCTGCGCTTCCATGACTCTGTGCACGGAGGCGTCGATAAATTCTTGGATTCCGTCTTTCTCCGCAGAAACGATTTACGATGGAGTTTTCAATCGCTCTTTCTTGCCGCCTTAATTTTCACGTAGCTTTAAAAAGTACCTAGTAGGAAAGAGGAACTTGGTTCTTCCTTCATGCTGATTCACTGAACCCTCTAAGACTAAGTAAGCAAATAAAGAATGCTCCCTATGCAGGAGAAGGTACACTATCGCTTAAAAGTGTTTGATCACTTGTTATAGGCAAGTTTAATTAAACTGAAAATGGAATCGTTTCATTCGATTTTATTATTTTAAAATGGTGTTGGAACTGTAATTCCATCATTATCATTATTATTCGATTATTATCAGTGACAGCTTTAGTCCAACTATTGATTTTGGTGATTCAAAGGTTTTCTTAGTAACCAAATAAATGTAAAAAATTGGGTAACCTGTCCAGTGAATGAACACTTAAGCTGTGTGTTTGTTAAAATTAAGCGAGAAGTTTTATTACTAAAGTCAGACATCCCGGAACACCATTCTAGCAATGTTTGATTGTCATAACTTTCATTAAAAGTTTGGCAGAGGATTAAATAAAAAATGGGCCAATGCCCAGTGCATGAACATAAATTTCTAATGAATGAACAGGGGTAATATCCAAATGAATGAACGGAATAATAACAGAGATTAGGTTTCGATTTAGATGATTTTTTGTATAAATAATTTTTCATTCTCCAATTGCAATAATATTATTGATTTGATGCTTTACTAATTAGTCTTATAAGATCATAATCATGCATAGTTGAAATTTGTTTTCTGGGGTGGGTTAACCCAATCTCCACGCTGGCGGCGAAAGTGTCAAGAGAAAAAAAGACCGGGTAAGTTGTTCATTCATTGGTAAAGTAAGAAATGTCCGCGCTTGCCAGTGAATGAACGGCCTTGAGGACAACTGTTGAATAAACGGAATTAATGGCGTATAAGTTATAAGTAAAAAGAAAACCGCTTTTGCGAAACGTCTGTGGGTGTCCACTCTAAATTTCGGTGTAAGTTTCACCGTGAAATGAGCGCGATAGGCGTTAATTTTTCGTATTACATGAGCAACGTTCATTCACTGTTGGGTGTTCATTCACTGGACAGGTCACTCTATAATTACTAATAATATTGAAATGCCATTAAACAATTTTGACATGAAATCTTGAATATAACTTACTAATTAGGAACTGAACACTTCGATCGCGTGAAAAGGAACAATAATATCGTTATCTGTGCATTAAAGTGGCAAAACTGCGCAGATATTAAGAAAAGGGAGTAGAAATCTATTAAATACAAATCGCTGAATTTTTTTGCAACATCTTAGTTGACAGTGTTTTAAATTGAAACGAAGTTCTGTTGAATCGGTCTGAAGCGATCAAGCGATCTCCGCCGAGAAAGATACGGGAATGATACAATGAGGTGATACATCGTGTAAAAAGGGAGCACTATAAACCTTTTCCCCGTGGCATGGCCATGAAGCGACCGGTATCACTCATCTACCGTGTCTTCTCTCCTCCTCTTCCCGTTGACTTCCTGCCGAGCATTAACCGGGTGTCGGATTACCGCGTTCCATTCCTAAGCTGCCACAGAAACAGACAGCTTAATCCAGGCCGATTTACCTAAGCGACTGGTCGATCGAATCCGATCAGAGGCAGTGCGCCAAAAAGGATAAAAAGGGATGTATATACTCGATTCGCGTTAAGGATGCAGTCGTAACTCGGTTACTATTCACGGTTTAATCGAATTACCGTGGATATTAAAGAGTCAACAGGAAGTTGAATAATCTGGATTCAATTAACAATCAGGATGGCGATTAAGCATGTATATAGGTCAGTAGTCTTTCGGTGGCAATCTAAGCTTTTCAAGCATCATAGAATTTGCGGGGCAAACTGTTCAGTTTTTTATGCCTGAAAAGCTTAGTACCTTTCCTGAACCTGCTATGACACTCATTTAAAATTCAAATTGGATGAAACGTCCAGCGAAAGTCCCATGAACCAATAGAAATCTCACTGTAACACTTTGCGCATTGAAACTCCTTAGTGTTTTGTGGAGTAAGACCACCAAGTGTAAATACATTTTTCTGTGTACAAAAACATGGCAAAAACAAATAAACAATTTAAAAAAAAGCATTGTAGAATCCTCTTCTAAATGTGACTCACTATACGAACTACAGTAATAGTACTTATTTTAGTAAATATCTATTCCCAACGTATAGTGAGTAGTACTTACATAGTTCAAATTGTACAAAATGGTAACCTAATCTTCACTGAACTATAAGCGAAAGTTAATTTCTGTCAATCCCTGAGAATTTTAACCGATTATAATCTACACCTCGATTTCGAGCACGGCTCTAACAAAGCTGACCAAGATCGTGGATCGTAAAATGCCACAAAAATAACCACGAATTTAGCGTCGTTCGCGGCCATAAATCGCTCTACTTCCGACACTAAAAGTCACCGGTGCACCTCGATCAAACGTGCGTACAGGGTTCTTGACCGGTGCAAGTCGAAATGCAGAGAGGGTGTGTAAGGTCTATGGGCCTCGCGTACGCTGCGCCCATGGCTATGATTCAGGGGGTTAGCGAGACGATAAAGCGGTCTGCACACTGGAAGATAGTCCTGTTGCCTTGAGGAGCAAGGAGACTCGTCTTGTACAGGGGCGTCCATAGACTTTATTCCAGAGGGGCGGGGACGACTTTGAGAGACGGTTAAGTTGACAGGCGACGATAGGTAGCTTATTCGAACCCATTCTGAAGCGCCAATTTAATTTAAAATTTAAAAATACTCACTTTTTTAGTATAAACTTAATAAATTTTTTCTCATGCCAGGGTGGACATTTTAAGCGAACTTAGCTCCTCGCGATATGCAGATCTGATAGATAACTTATAGAGACTTGTTAGTCGTGATCAACATTTTATCAGAAACATTATTACAGGTCTCTATATTTAAATATTAATCGGAGAAAAACAGGGACGCAGTCAGACCCACAGGCAGAAGTAATAGGGTGATAAATTAATAATAAGTATAACAACTCCTTTAAACAAGACTGAAATAAATAGAGCAAAGCTTTGATAACCAGAGACACGCGCTTACTCCCAACTACATAACGAAGTTAATAAAGTCTCTCTCCACTCCTTCACCCAGTCGATAAAACACGTTACCCTCAGTTTGCCAAGCAGCCGAAAGCAGCGAGCGCTAAAAAGTGAAAAGGAATCTGGTTAACCCAGTGTGCGCGTCGCCTAACAGCGATTAACTCGCTATGTTATGTCTCCAGGATCCTGCGCGACCGTTTTACGATCCGTCGTTCAGCGTCGCGCGAAATTCGAAACCCGGTTCACGCGCTAGGTGTTCCCCCCGGAATGATCCTGATTTCGAGTGCCGAGGATATTTACAGCGACGCTATCCCGCCTCAACGACCGTCTCGCTTTAAAGAAAGATTTCCTCGTCGATCTTGATCCCCAGATACCAGCGGCGCAGGGTAGCACAGTAGCACCGCGGAAGATGGATCGTGCGAAAACTATAACGACGCGCGAACAAGACTTTCACTTACGCGCGGGGCCCGATTATACAATCGCGCTCGAATCTTCCCTTAATTATGGCCCGCGATCAATGGGAGAGATACGACAAATTGCCGGATCTTAATTTCCCTCTTCCTCCCGAGCGTTTCCTTGGCGAATAAATACTATATGAGGAGCGACGAGGCCGAGGCTCCCTCAAGTTCCTTGTTCGACAGTCGCGAGATATTCGCGAAACGGCTGGCAGTGGAAACTTTGCTAGCGCGCGGCTTCCGTCGTTAATGGCACGGTACTAAGTGGATAATGGTCTGATTTCTGGCAGGGAAATGGCCTGGATATTGAGATCTCTAATCGATCGGCGTTCCAACACTTCGAACATGGGAATCGAGGAGAGGAATTGTAACAGATCAATCAAACTGAGGCCCCCTAAGCGTCCGCGTCGATAAACCGCCATCGATCACTGTTTCGTCTCGGCGATCGAGGGGTTGACGTTAGCGACGGAATTCGAGCCGCCCGGGGCTTGTAAAGGTGGAATCTGACAGCACGTGAATCGGCGAGCTTTGCGTTCGAATCGCCGAGCCCACGTGCCGTGAGAACGCTCACGGCTCGCCAAGTCGACTTACCGAGCCTGGGCGAGCCGAGCAAGCTCGCCGATCCACGTGTCGTCAGATTACACCTTAAAACTGACCTCCGTGCCTCGTGACCAGCACCCAGCGCGCTGCGTCAAGAAATTCGAGACCGATGGCGTTGAATGGAATTAATTGAAACGGCCAGTTATTATAAGAAGTTGCGGCCCGTTTCGCCAAGATCGATCGATCGCCACGTCCAATCGCTCCCGCCTCGAGAACCAGTTTACCGGCGGGTTTATTAAAACAAGTAATTGCAATCTTATTATAAACTTATCGTCGGCTCCAGAACTATCCTCGGACCCACTCGCCTCGAATGGAAAATTGCACGCCGCTCTTTCCTCGATCACGTGAGCCAGATCGATTATTCACGGCTCGTTTCGTTCGATTAAAAGCCGAGATTGCTTTGAGCAGGATGACGCTTTTTCCCCTACAACTAGTCCGCGCTAACTCGCGCTCTAACGGATATTATTCGGCTCTGTCTTTAACCTTGCACGCTTCGACGCGATTCTAATCACTGCTCAATTGGCAACTGTTTCTAATTCGTGCACTGTTTCTGCAGACTTGAAGGAGTTTTGTATTCCTGGAATAAGTTTAAACTTCATAACCAGCCAGAAATATATAACACGAAAACATGTATTAAAAATATAAAAATTGCATAAACAAAAGGCGGAAATGGTAGCTCATACATCTGAAATAATGTGCATATCAATAGCTATTCACCATGAAAATTCAACTACTTTGAAGCGATGCCATTTCTAAAAAATTTTGTCAAAAATATGGTTTCAGAAATTGGGGTGGTAATATTGACCAGGGCTGAAAGGGTAAAAAACACGTAAGAAATTGTTAATTTTTCACAGAATTAGTATCTTTTGCTTTTTTTGTAGTAATTGTATGTAAAATTTGAAAATTATGTTAGAGGACAGTAATTGTTGTCTTCATTTTAGTTCCCGGCACATCGCAGCACTTAACAGAGAAATAAGCACCTGGTTAGTATTACAACCCCGGTCCATATTTACACTTTCTACCTTAAGGGGGGATTCTCGTCTAACAGCCACAAAAGTAACTGATATTTAAGAATTTTTTTAAAAAAAACTGTCGGTCATATTGGATTAAACTCTTTTGAGATATAAGGAGGCATCTTCAAACTTGCAGAAAATATTTTTTTTATGTCGATCCTTCTTATTATTTAGTAATTATTGTGAAATCTTGTCCACCTCTTCGACGATGTAACTCCTATTGGCGGGATGTGTAGCATCTATCACAGTCATCTGATTGCAAAAGAAATTGAAGTTACTTAAATAGTTTTTACGCTGGGATTGATTGATTTAAAAAAAAAAATGAAAAATTGAAAAAGTTATAGCGTTTGAAAGAAAAAGTTATAGCGTTTTTCCGTAGACAAATGCTTCATATTATTCTTTATATCGACGAAAAAAGTCTTATAAATGAAAACTAAAACTAAAATTTTAGGTCCAGTCCCAGCGTAAATTATTTAACTTTGAGAAAATTTTCTTCTTTTTGCGATCAGATGAGTGTGACAGGTGACGTCACTGCACCTGACGTCAACATCGTCGAAGAGGTTAACGCGATTCCACAATAATTAATAAATAATAAGAAGGATCGACATAGAAAAAAAAGTTCTACACGTTTAAAAGATGCCTTCTTATATCCCAAAAGAGTTTAATGCAATATTAACAATAATTAAAAGAAAAAAATCATAAATTTCGGGGGCTGTTACAGGAGAACCCCCCTTAATACGCTTTACGCAGAGTGCGATGAAAATAAATAACAAAATTTCGGAACACGTTCGTCTGGAAATCTCAGAATCCCATCGAGTTGCGCGTAGTAAATCCGCGCTTACTCCATTGATTTTCATGTAATTCACTCCACCCTCCTGACTTGTACCTACTACCTCCAAGCACCCACCCCGCTCCAGCCACGGCGCGTATCTCATCCAGCTCTGTGTATTTCTGCGCGAGATCTTCGCGTTCCACTAGCTGCACTCGACAGCTCGCTTACGGCAGATATTTCGCGAGGAGGAATTCTCGCGGGGGCCCCGAGGGTGCTAAACGGAAACACGAGCGACGATTTCGCGGCCGGTGTAACGAGCGACGGGGCGCGTTGTTACGCATTTACAACGCCCACACACGTAGCGCCAATCTTAGCCGCATCCTCTCTTCTTTTTCTCCCACCCGTCGAATGGATCCGCGGCACGGTCGTCACGCGGTCATCAGGGTTGCGCTGGATGGGGCCGTGATTGAGCCGAGCTAATTGCAAACAAAGTGGCCCGGGGGATTATTCTCTCGCGCCCCGGTTCGATTTAAACCAGACTTATGGCAGATCGATCGACAACCCTTGCTCGGGGCGGCATTGGGGAGCGCGGTTGATGCACGAGGGATGAGGAGCACAGGCGCCTTCCTGTTCCAAGGAGACGGGTCATCCGCTGCAAGCTTTTCCGGGGGGCGTGGATATTCTCTCCTCTACGATCATAAAACGCTCCATGGCCAATATGCTGTTTACTGCGCGCAGATACGGCGAGTAATCGACCTACGCTTGTTAGAGTTTTAATATAAACACGCGAGAACAGGTTACGGTTTGCGCCAGTATTTATTGTCCGGGGATACTTGGACGCTGGCGTCTTTTTTACTGCTACAGTGTGTCATAAAATTATCTACGCGGATGGGTTCTGTGGGCTGGTGCTTTGCTTCGAGGAGGAATCGAAGGAGGTTGCGAAGCATGGTGCAAACCTCGTCGGCTGAACGTTTTCGATAAATGGCGAAGCGAGGGAAAACGGGACTGCCGAGGCTCCGTTGCAATAAAAGTGGAAACGGTATGCGAGTATCGCCGTGCCTTTACTGACAAATACCAGTGCGGATGGTAATTTGTTTCCACTGTCGCGTTTAGGCGCTAACGAGCACGGGTTGATTACTTTGCCAGTTCGAGAAGCTAAATTACGGCGGGACGTGTAAGTGGAGGAGCAACGATTCGACGTTTTATGAAAGGGGCGTGCAGCAACAAGCCGCGGAAAATGAGAATGATTATCTGCGCCTGAAGGATGTAAAAGGAAAATCGTATTTCTTGCGGGTTGTCGCAATACCTTGGCCAACCAGAGTATCTACGGGCTGGGCAGTTAAATGCATAATAAATCTCTGTTATTTATGCACGTATGAAGACAAGCGTACAAGACAAATTGCCCCGCTCGGAAGTTTAATGACGCCCAAGTGTACTCATGAAGTTCTTTCCTTTTCGAACCGAAATCATCGCTGTTTTTCCGAGTGGAGCTCGCGAAGGATGAGAGAAATCAGCTTTTATGCTCCTTTACATTCGCCAGTGAATTATCTAAGAACACTTCTGGGTGACACTGTTTTCATGGCCGGCTCTCCAAGTGCCTGCGCGAGTACTTTCAAGAGAAACTCTTGAATACAGAAGCTGAGACCCGGATTGTGTGCTCGGAGGCTCAGGTCAAGGGTATGGTTCCCATAAACCTGTCGCTTCTTTCCTGCCACTCTGCTGGGGTGGTTCTTCGGGGCTCTTCTCCCTGTGTTCAAAAATGCCACGGTGGGAAAACCTTCGGCCACAAATCACACTCTTTTTTTCTCCGTGTCAGAGCGGGGCAACGAGAAATGTATTCAACGATGAAGACAGAACGTTTCTCAGGAGACCACTTGCGCAAGTTAAAACGCTGTTCTTTATAAAATATTCAATATGCATATCTCTAAACGCATGAATAAATAGTTATATACGGATATTTATCCTGCAGCACTATTCCTAGTATAATCTACTTATCCTTTCCGCACTGTCTTACTCTTTGTGAATGTACTTTTACTTTGTACTTTATTTTTTTTCTTTACTTCTACGTTACTTCATTTTTTGTTTTCTCGTATTTAGCTTAAAGCTTCGAGCTGATATTGCTAATATTACTTTAAGTTAAGTTAAGATTACTTCACTTGTTTATTCTTACCTTTTTTAATGATTGTTTTGTTGCCCCTAATTTAGTTTAGTAGCCTCGCCTTTACTCTTCTTGTCTACGCCTTTTGTAAATATTCAAGTTTCTTCTATTACAGTAATAAAGACTAAATATTATAAAAATACTCCGGTCACTGCATTATTATCTATCTCGTCTTCTATCCACTCAAAAACTAGAAAAACAGAAAAGCGAATAGACAAACAGGCAGGCCAGAATTATTCCTGAATATTGCTCGCATCGTTTTCAATCTACTGCAGGCATTACCTGCAAGTACGAATCAGAAAAATCCATTCGTCCATTCCTCTCTGCTCCTCCCCGGGCTTTTAATTCCGAGACGAGCCCCCAAGTACACGCGGAGCCAGCTGTTTTTCCCCCGCCGGAATGATCTCTGTACGAGGCTGTCGACGTCTAAACGACCGGAGCACTTTGCTCGCGCGGATGCTTTTCGCGGATCGTTCCTGCCGGCTCTGGTTTTTATTCGTGTCTGACGCGGCCGGGACAGATCGGAGGCTGGAGGTCACGGGCTGTGTGGGCCGCGAGTGGCTCGTCGCCGCGGGGGCACCGAGGGCGAAATCGGGGACCCGTTTGCCTGTCAGCACGTGGAAACATGCGCGTCGCAGAAGCGGCCGTGAAACGGAAGACATTTCCACGAATCCTTCCCACAAGTGTGTGCGCGCAGCTTTTTCCGTCCGCGCCTTATCACCGAAACAAGATGGTCTTTATCGTCGTGTCATCTGTGAAGTACACCTTCCGTCCGTGCCCTGCCAGATAACGAACGAGCGTAGCGGAGGAAACGGGCTAAACCTGTGTCCCCGGTTCAACAAGCATTTTTAATTCCCCAATTCACAGAGCAGGGATTTACGTTTCCATATTTGCAGAGATTCGCTTGGCCCTGCTCGAAGTGTCGGGGAATTATTTGGCGTCGATTGGAGAGGCTAGAAGTCCTCGCGAAAGAAGAATCGTTAATGGGAAATCCATCGATCGGGGGGAGCCGAATTGTTAGCATCGAAAGGCCACCCCCTGTTTCTGCGATTCCTAGCTCGCAGCAACGCGAAAGGCCCTCCTGGAGACCGACTCGTTACATACGTTTGATCCACGGTATCGGGTCTATATTTAGCGTGGCTTACGATCTGTCGATGTCCGTGCGTGCAGCAGAATTTCTGCGGATCGATCAGTGGGAGGGCGTCAATGACCGGGAGGACGTTCCCGGGCCGTTCTCGGGAGATCAGGCTCGTCGAAAAACAGCGATATCGTAAGCTCTAGGACCGGGTTACGACGTGGCGGACAGGCGCCCCTGTGAAAATATTGTTTCAACAGCGGCCGCGGCTTTACGGCCACGAGGATGGTATTATTCCAGAGTCGAATCCGGCATCGTTTCGTCGCGCCCTCGCGCGGAATACAGGGGGGAGGAGGGAGGCAAACACGGAGGTGATACCCTTAATTGCGCGTCAATGCTCCACGGGGGTAAATCTACAGAGATCTTATATTTCGAATCAGGAGATAAAGAGGAATATGACACTCTGTGCGACGTAAATCAATACCGCAGAAGAATATCCCAAATAACCACAAAGTGAACGATCGTTGATGAGGAGTAGGGATGGGATCAAGTTCAATGTGTAGGGGAGGGTTGCCTATACCGTACCACTTAAGACATTTTACGTTATATTTCATATTTGGTACTACTTAATTTGAACACAAATGACTATTGGATATTGTAGCTCCACCTTTTAGGCACCTAATATTATATGCTTAACGTTTTGTTCAGAACAAATTAATTTGGTATTTATCTTTTTGTCGCATACTGTAAAAGGTACGATTTAGGCAACCGATCTCCTAAATCGTACCTCCACTGAAAATAGTATCTATCAATAACAAATAGAGAAGAAAATATTCAACATAAAGTTAATGATTATTATATAAGTTACATATATGCATATGTATATGGATCACACACAGGCCGCAATAACGTATGCATATGATATATGTACATAACCTATATAACATACGAGTTGTCAAATCCTACTGGTACACGTGACCACATTCAGTGGTCACATTCATCTGGATTAGTCAGGCATAATTAGCTGAGGCACATTTCGTGATCCCAGAGTTTATCGTTCGAAAGTTTTTGGGCGACAGACAACCACACATACATATAGAAGCTTTCTGATTTATATATTAAGATATAGATGTATGATACATCGTATATTGCAATTTCACTCGAATTCAATATTGTAAACCGAAACCTATCGTAGGTAACTCGTGAATCGTAAAAGGTTCGAATCTACTTGATCCACGTTCGATTATACATGAAAGTACCGCTTACATTTATCAAAATATCTACTTATAGAGAGCTCTAACCTATCTCGTCGAGGTTCAAGTCTACTTAAAAGTACCTATTGTTTTTCTTTTTCCAAGTACTCGTGAACTGTTCGAAACTATCCAGCGAGATTCGACCCTACATCCAATACACTTCATCCCATCACTAATGAGGAGCGTAATAATTCCACGCAAGCTCAAACGAGCGCGAACGATCCGCCGTGTAAGCATCGACACGCGGATGACGAATCGCGCGAGGGAACAAGAGCAGCCGCCCACTCACGCTGCCGCGTTCGTTTAACCCGTTAATCCGGAGACGCAAATAATTAATGATCAGCTGCGAGGCCGCCGTCTCCCGCAGCTGTTGGCATTTGCAAAGTAGGATTAACGGTAGAAGGGAATCTAATTTGAATGGAATCGAGGGCCTTCGAAAAGCCCTTCCTACGGCAGCACGCGGTCGCATTGTGCGCGGCCACTTCCGTGCGGACAGTATGCGAGCACGATGCGCTGGACTGCAACGCTGCCATCCACTGTCCGACGAGCCCTGTGCACACGGGGTAAATCCGTCCTGAAACGATTTTAGGGTGACCTGGCGGCGACGACCACGATCGTCGTTACCGTTTATGGTTACCGAAACGGCTCGCTTTATTGCCAGCGAACAGTATCCGTCGCGCACCCGCGCACTCGCTTGAAAGTCCACGCCCGCTAGTGGTCGCAAATCACTAGATTTCAATTGCATCCCTTCTCCGGGGAATTCGACGACGCATAAATAAGCAGCTTCCAGGTTTCTTGTCTCTCGAAAAGTCGAGGGAGTAGGTGGAAGTTTAAATTATATGATGCGATCAATGAGCATGAATATTGGGCGGTAAGGTTCTTAAATAACCCGGATCAGACACGTCAGAGGAATGTAATCGCTCTTCCATTCGGTTAAGAATTCGTTAAATTTCAATTCTCATGATTCAAGAGTCTACAGACTAGTAATAATTTGAATATTTGATTTGAATAAATGTTTCACACATTCAAAAGATTGAAGGAGAAGAATATTCAATTTACAGACTCGTATCTTAATATGCGGCAGTGGTAATTTATATAGCAATAGATTACCGTCGCGGCAACGATTAATCTCCCTCGGAATGAATACGACAGACGGTCCCAACGCTGGGCGACCCTTGACACGCCGATAAGGGATGGTCGTGTGGCAACGTTTGTACGCATAAATTGCCCACGCGCGAATGTAACGATAACCGGGTAATCGGACTTTGAGCCGATTTTACATGTGTATCTTGTTTTCCGAGTGAACGGCTCGCGGTGAACAGCGTTTCCGGCAGAAAAATGGCTCGCCTCGCAGCAACGTTCGAGGACTATTAACAGCTAAAACACGGTGCGTAGAATTGTCTATAAATCACGAGACACTCTAATATCTCGCGGTATACAACGTGTAATTTCCGAGCGTGAAAGCTGAAGAATATAGTCGTTTCGCGTGAACTGCTTATTACAAGTGCAGAAGTGTAATATTAAACGGTCGAGTGAAGAAATAAAGTTGCACGAGCGTGACATCGAACGAGACCAGTTAGACGTGTTAAAAAGCTCTATCAGGGGTGTGACTCCTCTACGTCCTATTTGAATAAAGTGAAACAGGAAGTTGCTCCAAAAATTAGATGTAAAGTATGCAGATTGAAGCTAACCATCTCGGCGAACAGACTATTTTTTCAGTGCCACGCTGCCGCGATAATTACGACGTCCTAGATTTAGAGAAAACGACAGGCAATAAGCGCGAGTAGGTATCCGAGGGAAAAAGAGAAACGGTGGCGCGTGGCACGCTCCATGCACGATCTAATGTTAGAAGCGTGGAAGGGATTCCGCCGAAAATTCGGGGTCCTTTTTCCGCCGCCTGGGAAACGTTCCTTTGCTAGACAAACAGAGGGCTAGCACCGGATCCGCCCCCCGTAAATTAGTTTTCTTAGGCGCAATTAGTCGTCGTGGATCACAGTTCCCCGGAGACACGCGTATCAGCCGATCGGTGAGGCCTTTCGCCAGATCGGCTCGTAAATCGTTCCTGAACTCTGTCTCTCGGTAAATAACGGAGGCCAAGGATCTATTTTTGAGGGCAACTCACTCGGCCGATGACATATCAATCTCGTTAGAAGATCGTGGAAAGAAGCAGCGAGAGTGAAATAAACGAGGAAACGAAAACCACCTTGTTGTCGTCGAAAGTGAAATGAGAAACAGAATGAGAATCTAGAACTGGTACGAATATTCGAATATTCTGAGTAAGTATTTGAATATCAGTAGAATTCAAATTTGAGATTCGAATAATTTAAATATTATTCGAATAATTTGCAGTAGTCAAATATTCGAAGATTATTCGAATAATTAGAAATATAATAGAATTTTGAATTGTACCGAATAGGAATCTAACATGAAATATTTTTTCACACTGTATCGTGAAATTTTTTCATGAGTCTTTACAATTATTAGTTTTTCAAATGTTTCGATTGGTATTCGGTGCAATCCAAAATTCGAACACTTTGAATTATTCTATTATACCGAAACTTTCGAATACTCCGAATTATTCGAACACTTTGAATTATTCGATTACTCCGAATTATTTGAATACTCCACATTATTCGATTTTGTCGAATACTCCAGATTAGTCCAGATTATTCGATTACTCCGAAATTTTCGAATACTCCGAATTATTCGAATACTCCGTACTTTTCGATTATTTGAATTGTTCGACCATTTCCAGCTCTAGTCGAATCCTATAGAACAACCATAGCTATCTAGTTAAGGCTTATGCTCGAAAAAAGAACACTGTTTTCATCTAAAATTCAGGAGAATTGAAGAAGATCTACTAACCCCTCAAATTAATATCACAGTACAATCTTCCAGCCCCAAATCACGACCACCTGAAATCTTCAAAGAATTCAGCTTCTACCTACCTCAGCTCAGTAATCAGAAGGCAGCAGAAGTTCGACGCAATTACATCTCCCCATTTGTAACTCGGCCCAGCAAAGATGACACACGCCTAATTAACCTAAAGACACCCGTACAGCATTGAATGTAACGCGGACACGCGAGCTCCCCGACAATATGGCGAGCCCGCGACAATCCTCCGCCGAGGAAGGCGCATCAGCGACAATTAGGGAAATCAACGCATCTCTGTGACGCCAGTTAACGAGGGAATGACTAACGGAGATCCGTATCTTCCGGGGCAAGCCGCGCGGAGGGCCGTAAACGTCCGTCGGTTAATATGCTTTGTTTATGGCGGTGATACCGGAGGTGCAGCGAGACGCGGACCATAAATTCCACGTCGGCGGGGGTGTTTGCCACCGGTGCTGACTGCGCCGTCGGCGATGACTCACGGGGGCCAGGGGTGGGTTTACTTAGGTGTGCTCCGGGTTAAACGGCGATTTTCACCGGGGCGATTCGTAACGCCGTGTAAATACCGGTGGTCCGGACGTTTCAAACGGCCGTCTGCGTTTACATTAATTTCCAGCAGCCAGAGGGGGGGGGGGGCGAGCGAGGGCGGCGGGGGGAGAAGCGGCGTTATAAACAATCGCGCTCCCCCGGGAGACTTCGCTGGCCACCCTTCTCCCTTGGCGCGCTTTAAAGACGGATTTATCTTCCCTAATGGATCTGCCGCGTGGCCGGTTCCCACCGAAAGCGCGAAATTTACGTGTCAACCCTTTGAGCCGGGAGGCTGAGGGAGGTATTCTTAGCTGCGTGGTTTTCCGGCTAGGAGCTGGCGAAGCAGATAGGGGGGGCTTCTGGTTTATGGTTCTTTCGCGAAGAGCAGAAACGAAGGATGGACTCTCCGCCGAGTGTGCCCCAATGTTATAGGTTTTGATTATGTGGGAGGATGATTTCAGACAGAGGTTCGATGAGAGAAGTCTTCTTGGAACACTTTGTATCAGTCCCGGACAGAAGAATGTAGCCACTTGTTCGAGGCTCTTAAACGGAAGGGACCTTTTTTTTCCTTCGTACAAACTCGAGTGTGTGGTCTTTGAAGACCTCTGTTTATATTCAGCCATGATTTAAACGAGGAAATATTTACTCAAGGCGATTTTATGTTAAATAGTCGCGTCCTCGAGGATTCTACGAATCGAAACATAAATATTTTTTATCATCCCAGTTGAGAAGTGACTCTGTAAAAAACGGAGTAGTTTAGCTCGTTCGCTGGGGAACACTTTGATTCATTTACAGACGCCTTCGCTTTGAGCAATATGTATTAATTCGACGTGAAAGGAAACGAGCTGGTAAGAAACAAGGAAATATGGTATTAATTGCGAAACAAGTTAATTATTCTTTAATCAATTTCAAGTACACACGAGACACGTTTCTGAAACGAATTATCTACTTATCAAATAATTAACCAGCCATTTTAGGTGGACTTTGAACCACCGTTTCGCCAACAACACACAGAGACCTCTCAAATGACCACGCATCTAAGAACTGACCATGCCCAATGCAGTTTAACTTCGGTGATCTAACGAGAACCGGTGCTTTCTGCGCGGCACAGGCCGTTGGCGTAAGCAACAATCAACGAGCAGACAAATACAAAACACAATTATCGACTTACCTTCACGTTTCGTTTATCTTGCAAACGAACCCGCGCCGCCAGCCGAAAATCGCCAAGGAATCGGTAACAGAAAGTCATGCAGTCGCAAGGAGGTCGAGGACAACTCTGAGGTGCCAAGAACAAACGCAAGGAACATAAATAATAATAAAGTATATTAAAAATCGTATACAATTTTGATTTCAGTATATATATATTTATATAACGATATGGTCATCGGTCGTCGGTTACTCCGTTTAACTACTATGGCAACGTAAAAGTGGTGCAAAGACGTCGTCTAGCCGCGGATCGTGGCGAGCGTCTCTGCTACTTTTAAAGGTAAGAACGTAAAAGCCAAACGAGGAAAACGCACGAAAAAGAAAAACGGAGGGAGACGCGAGGGAGGCTCCGGAAATCCCTCCGCGGCGCACGCCAAGCATCCCCATTATCCGAGTGTATGGCGTAGAAGAGGAGGCGTCTCGAACGGCCGGAGTGGATGAAAATGCCGGGGACACACTCGTTACACACAGTATTTTCAATTTTATTGACAATCATCGTGACAAAAAGTGGCTTACAAATACTCGGTATAAATCCCTCCCTCTCGTTTCTTTAGCGTCGCGTTCGTTCCCCCGATCGCCCTCGGATCGTTCCTGTCATCGCGGACAGCAACGCGCTCTAACTCTCCCAATCCTCCTTTCTTCCTCTCCCCCTATTTTTTTATCTTCAACTCGACGTCTCTCTCCGTCCCCTGGACCGTCAATCGTCCCCGTCCACGAACGCGACATTGTCCGTTTTCGCTCGTAACGGCTTGATATGTGACACTAAAAAGGTTCGTTACTCTCACTACTTTACAACATTACACGTGTACGTTTCGTTTGGCAGGGGTCCCCGTCCTGGATGCGATACGGGTCGTGGTGTATTTTTTTTTCATTTTCTTTTTTAAGTTGCTTGAGGCAGTTATCGTTTTTCAGTCCCTTTCGTCGTCCCCCCCCCCCCCGTCCCGCCCTCCCCGCGAGACATCGCGCGGAACCATCGCGTGATCCACGGAAATTTCGACGACGGAACCAGTAACAAAAAAGAGAGAGAGAGTGAGAGAGAATGAAACCGGGGGGAGTACGATTGCTCCCCGTTCGTTTCAACGCCGTCGAATTCTAAACGTTGCACGCAACTGGTTCTCGAGATGTCCCACGCGAAGCACCGATAAGAGGGACGTTCCACCGCAATCTCCTATCCTATCTGCTTACCCTCCTCCAGCGATTATAAAAATTCTGAGATATCGACGTATCGCGTGAAGCACGCGCGTCCTCGCCTCGAGGTCCCGTACGCGCTTACGCGACATTTATGTGTATACATATATATATATATATATATATATATATATATATATCAATTTTCATATGCATATACATATATATTTATGTACTTGACGATGTACTCTTGTGTCAACAGCTACTTCTAGATTGCGCGAACATAGAAACACTCGAACGTGTACGATTCTCTCCTTCCTCGTTTTACCTACGGATTACTCGGGGATACACTGAACTTTCGTGTCTTTCTTCTACAACGTGCGTGTGTACGGCTGTGTGTGTGTGTGAGTGTTTATGGGTCGTGTGCACGGGCCCAGTCCCTTCCGTGAGGACCGAGAAGTCGCGCGAGGTACGAAATGAGAACAGGTATTACTGGAGGCAATGGCGCTTCGTGTCCCTACGGTTCCTCTGCCTGCTACGTTCGAGACGTATATATAAGAGTATGTTAATATATAAAACAGTCAAGTTTGGTGGGGGGGCTCCGTTCGGCAGTAAAAATTCGTTCGACACGTGGAATTACGTCGTCGCTCACCGTATGTAATGTATACATCTACGGCCAGCCACACAGACCTTGTGTAACGCGAGGCTAGTATCTGTGAAAGTAGGTGTCGTCATCGTTGCCAATTGGGGGACCAATGAGATATTTGTAAATTCTAATATACGTGGTGTTTGTTACCCTTTCAACTGTGCTTCTCGTGTTGGCTGTCCAAGGATCGCGTATCCGTGAAGTCGTGTTTGGGACTCGTGTGACTGACTGTGTATCACGCTCTCTGTCTAGCCGCGTGCATTCCAATCGACGCGTTCCCTCCGTCCGTGGCAAGACTAGCGGCTCCTCCGAAGCTTCCTTTTGAGGTATTCCGATCGCTAATTGATATCCATTGAGCCTGACGCGTCGCGCGGCGCTCTACGGGACGCCTGTCGTCTTCCTCGCCCCGCGAACGGGCTAATCGACTTTCCTCTTTTTCATTTAAGCTGTGTGGCAGTGTCTCGGGAGAGGATCGACGTTCTGCGAAAGATTCGAGGCGAACTGAAAGCTCCGCGGACCAACGATAGGAAAAGGAACGCGTGTCCACCGCGACCGTGACGTTGCTCGCGTCTGTACACTTCTCTGTTATGTATATCTATGGCTCGTGCCGATATATGCAAATCGTTTTGATGATCGTTTCCCATTTTCTTCTTATTTACAGCGTTTCTCCTAACATCTAAGAGCGATATTTACAGTTACGTCACCAGCATTCCTCGTTTCCTTTTCTCCTTCTAGACGTCCGCGCTATACACTTGCTCGTCGTACTTCCGGCGACGGGCGACGGTGACAGCCTGGCCTATTCGATCCGATAGTACTTTCATTTTATCTCGTAAAAAAGCCGCGTTTATCACGAATCGGTACCGCTAATGTCGACTAGCGAACAATATGAAATTATAAAAACGCCGGCGCTAGAATGCCCAGGCCACCGCCGTCCGCCGCGTACGATTCATTTAAACCGTGTTTTACACCTATATTCAGTTACGGCTAGGATAGATAAATAGACGAGACGATACACGTTAGACGGACATGCGGACTGTACGAGCTCCGCTACGTATATATATATATATATATATATATTTATATGTATAAGTAAGAAAAGATTAGAGATAGATACGAGTAAGAGAGTCCTGCCGTACATTCGTTTGCGCACTCATTCACTCTCATCACTTTTAATCCACGCACGGAAAAATCACAATCTCACTAGAACCGGGTAGTCTCGAGCGCCAATTTCACGGTCGCCGTCTGGGTCGACGGCTTCGAGGGTCCACGCGTCTTAGCTCACCACTTTCGCGACTTCCGGCGTTACCGATCGCAGAGATCTCGCCACCGTTCAAGTTCAGATCGATCGATGGGAGCACCAGCCGAAAGATCAGGCTGACGTTTCAGCCGTTCCCACGATGGCACGCGAAAGAGTCCTCCCTGAAGACTGAAGACGGCTGCTGAAGAGGCGAGGGACGAAAAGAGCGGCTCGAGACCCGCGGCAAAGACACGTACGGGCTAATACGTATATCGGGTGGTCGAGAAGCACCGTCGCGAGTCATCGACGCTGTTCGAAGCATCGTGGAGTGGCACACGTCAGGGTTACCAGGAGGCGCGGGGCCCAGGTCGCTCGGCGGGACCGTTTCGGCGACGAACGGTGGTCAGCAGAAGCGGACTCAGACCTCGGTAGCCTGCGTGTAAGAGGGCGCGAGGCCGTGGGCCGGCGTGAGCGGGCCCGTGGTCGACGCCAGCGACCTTCTCGAGTATATGGTGGCTGCCGAGTGTGGCGTGTGTGGCGCCGTGTGCGGCGCCGTATGCGGCGTGTGCCTGCGCGAGGCCGAGGCGAAGGGCTAAATGGGCCCGTAGTTGCTAAGGGCGGAAGGCCTCTCCTGCTGCTGCACCGACTGTTGCTGCTGCTGTTGCTCGCAGCCAGCGGTGTTCATGTCGCCCCCCGCCGACTGGTGACGTCATACGTGCGACAGAGGGGGTTGCTTGAGGACGTGATGGTGGAGATGATGCTGGGAGGCGCTGGCCACGCTGCCGGGTGGCAGCAGGGCGCTGCCCGGACCGGGCGCTGGCGGGTACGGCACTCCGACACGTCCTACGACGCCCTTGATGCTGCTGCTGCCGATGCCTCCGCTGACGCCTGTCACGCCAGCTACCATACCGCCGCCACCGCCTCCGTGACCGCCTCCTCCGCTCCCGCCGCCGAACAAGCGCCTCCACAGACGTTTCCACGAGTCGACGGTTTTGCCGCTCCATATCCAGACGCCGGACGTGATGCCTACCGCGAGCGCCATAAAGTACTTGAGCATCAGGACGGAGTACAGGGGCCTTGCCCTCGGCCGACATGGGCACGCCAGCGAGCCTAGCCACTCGCTTCTTAGCGCTGTCTCGTACATGTGGCAGCCCAACACCACCCCGGCCGGCAACGTGTACAGAACGCTGAACACGCCTATGCGGATCATCAGCTTCTCCAGTTTGTCCGCCTTGGCCCCCGGTTGCCGTTTGATCACCGAGCGGATTCTGAACAGGCTCACGAATCCCGCTAGCAGGAAGCTCGTACCGAGCAGCAGGTATACGAACAGGGGCACCAGTATGAACGAGCGTATCCCGTCCGGCGCTACCGTGCAGACCCCAGCCACCGGGTCCCCTGCCACCCCTCCAGCCACGTACGCCGAAACCGTCTGCACCGTGGGTGCCAGCCAAGCCGCCAGGTGGAAGTACTGGGAATACGAGGCGATTGCCTCGTTGCCCCACTTCAGGCCCGCCGCCAGGAACCAGGTGAACGCGAGGATCACCCACCACACCGAGGACGCCATGCCGAAGAAGTAGATCATGAGGAAGACGGTGACGCAGGCCCCGGGGCCCTGCGGCCCCGACTTCAACGCCGGCCCGTCGCAGGCGATCTCCTCGTGGCCGAACATGCTCCTGGACAGGTAGCCGACTGACACGACGAAGTAGCAGGCCGAGAGGAAGACGATCGGCCTCTCAGGATACTTGAAGCGCTGGGTGTCGATCAGGAACGTGGTGACGGTCACGAGCGTGCTTGCGGCGCACAGGCCGCTCCACAGAGCCAGCCATACGGCCGCGAACCCTCGCTCTTCGGGGGTGAGAAACGCCCCGTGGCACGGCAGGGCGCAGTTCGGTACTCCTGCAATGTCCTGGATGATGTTCCGCGCGATGCTTATCGGCGGCGCCGGTATGGCTCCACTTACGGCCATGTCTGCCAGCCCACCCCCGCTGCCGATGCTGCCGGTGCTGCTGCCGCTTATCGGGCCCGGGATTACTGTGCCCCCCACCCCCAGGGGTACGAGGGGTGCCCTGCATCGGCACGCGCAATCCCTCGCCCTTTCCCCCGGGGGATGCTGGCAGTTTTTTTGATTCTTGCCTGGCTTGCACCGCGGTGGCTGCGTCGTCTTCGACGGCCTGGTCGGGCGCGGTGGCGCCGCAGCTGGCAACGGGGCGCTGCTCGCCGCGCCCCCGTTTCCAAACGTGGATCCCGTGCTGCTGCTGGTGCGATTGTCCTGCTCCATGCAGAGGTTGTCCGGGTCCCCGTGCGTCGGTAATCTCTCGCAGGCCATCCTCTCCGGCCAGGAGAATCCGTACTGCTGCATCAACGGCGCGCAACCGGCCCGCGCCCTCTCGCACACGCTCCTGCAGGCTGGAAGCGGCTTTGTGTACTCCGGCAGACAGATCGGCGTGTACATGGAGCAGAGGAAGAACTTCAGGTCGGGGGAGCACTTGATCTCCACCAGCGGCCAGAACTGGTGCACTTCCATGCCGGCCTCCTCTTGGGTGTCGTGGTTCAGCTCGTTCGGCATCGCCGTCAGGTTGTAACCGATACCGCGGCACATCGGAATAGTGATTTCCTCGCATCTACCGTTTCCGTTAGAGCCTCCGCCACCGAGGGACGAGTGCCCGCCGCCGCCGCCGCCGCTGCTGCCACCCCCGACCACGCCGTTGCCAGAACCGCCCATGCTCCCGGAACCAGAGCCACTACCAGACACGACGCCCGCCATGGACGAAGACGAGGCGGACGACGAGGACGACGAGGAGCCGCTCGATACCGAGCCCACGCTACTCACTGGACTGATCCCTGATTCTAATCGAGCGTTCGGCAACGCTGCTAGCAACAGCAATGGTAAAAACGACGCCATCGTTCGACTTGGAAGCAGCTTCGACCGTCCAACAAGTCCCATCCTGAGAAACGCTTCGCTTACTCTTGCGTGGCGCGCATTACTCCGGCCTGCAACACAGAAAAACAAAATGTTCTGTTGTAATTATCCGTCGAATTATGCGCCCTTAGCCTCTACGCTACCTCTATAACAGCGTTTCCCAACATTTTTTTCTTAGTGACCTCTTTTATAATATTCATATAAGCCTCATATAAGGTAAGGTAAATTCAATGAGGTAAAGAAAACACATTAAAAATAGATATTTCAGAATATAATTCTAATTTAACAATATTTAATTATCTTAATACACTTATCTTAATATACTTAAAAATATTTAATACATTTAGTTATCTTATTTAGTGTGGTGGTTGTGCTTGCATTTGGGTAACCAGTTTCTTTTTTTTGTTTTTTTCATAAACGAGAAATCAGTGTTAAATCATTAATAGAATATGGCAATGTCACAATATTGCAATAAATAAGTGCTAAGAGTCGTCAACTAAAAATTATCGCGGCGACCCCCCAGAAAACATTTCGCGACCCACTGTTTGGAAATCACTGGGCTCTAAAATGACAAATAAATGCAGCCATTTCATACGAAACTGTCATTTGTTAATTAACTTCCACAGCCATAACATCTCGTTTAGCTAAAACTACAAATTGTGCAAACCAAAAGCTCCGAAAAGATTTTAGAGAAGAGATGACAACCTAACCCAGCAACCCCCGTTGAAGCTGGTCCCATCTCCAGTTTCCGAGATATCTCGAAGCGAACCGTGCCCCGATCGAGTTCCGTCTCTTAGCCAGAGATCTAGCCAAGGGATCTAGACCCCGGGACGTTGATTTATGCGGCAGCAGCCGCCACCTGAACCCCCGGTGCCCTTGTTCGTTAAGGTCGCAGACGGTCTCTTAACGGCCACGAAATAAACGAGCGAATCTCGATTCGGTCGGCGGGTGGTTATGCAAATACAATCGGGCCCGATGGTCTAGAACGGGTTATATAATGTTATGCTAGTTTGCGTCTGGTCCTTTTGCCTTTTTTCGGCGGGAACCAAACGGCGAGCTTAATTAGGACCACCGTAAGGGGCCCAGCGATTGAACACGTTTTTGTGGGCCCTCGGATGGGAGAAGTATGAAGAAATGACTATATTTAGGGGGAAAATAGATGGCGGACGATGCGGCGAGATAGATGACACTCCGGGGAGAGATTCTGGTTCTTATACGACGCTTCTTTCGCCAGTTTTTGTGGCCTCGGTGGCTGAGCAGCGCGCTTGATGTATGGAGGAAGCCGAGGGGGTGTAAACGTATTCTCGGTTCATTCGACGCGATGCGATAAATATGATTAATTCATATCGTTCAATCTCTCTCTCTCTCTCTCTCTTTGCGAATGCTATCGAACGAGCGCAAAGTCAGGAGTTTATCAGCGCGAACTATTTCTGAACGCGCGCGATGGAATGTATGAGTCAGGCGAGTCGAAGGAAACGCTCGCAGACAAGTAGAGGCGATAACAATGTATCGCTGTACTTTATAATTAACCAAAGCGATAGGAGCGCGATGTGCCAGCTAAAAACATTTCACGTTTACACCATAGATCCTAGGGTTCGTGTTCACCGAAGGAACCGAGTCTCTCTTGCGGATTCTCGAGCGTCTACACCCACTGTTTAGATCGCGACGAGGAGCGGGAACTATGGCTCTGGGTCTCCACTGTGCTTTTAATAAACAGAGACAGGCTGAAGCGCGCCCGGTCGCTTCCTTTTGCAACAACGGTGCTCCGGGCACCGCGGGCGAATCTAACAAAGCACCGAACGACTGCAACGGCCGAGCGGAGGCATTAAACGGGGGTAAAGGGTGCCAGAGGCGGACGCGATGTGACGGGCAAGACGTGTAAGCTAGCAAGGGAGCAGAGGAGAGAGCGACGCTGAAGGCACGGGGGACGACAGTCGTGGATCTTATAATAGTCGGGGCCGCGGAAAACACGTGACCGGAGCGAAATGTTATTGTAGGAGGCGGTGTTAGTTTTACCGTTTGTTAACTGCTAGCACCCCGACACGCGCTCCGCTGCTATTTATAAGAACGCCGGCCAGTGTTGCATCTTCCTCGTGCAGAGAAGGTCTACGTGTGTGGCGCGGAAGATTGACGCGCGCAAGGAAAGGATCAGGGAAACGGGCGGGGCCCTGGGACGGCCCCCGGGCCCCCGCGACACGGAAGGGTTGAGGAAGCTTCCTGCGAGAGACAAATCACGACTGTCTCCGCTAGGACGAGACGCATTTTTCCTCCCTCGCCTCGTTTCCGGTTAACCCATTCGGTCGAGATGCCGCGCGCAACTCGTAACGCCATGGAGGATTCAGTGGAGTTTAGTTTCCTAAGAGGATTCCACTCAAGGGGACTTTTTAATGAATTTATATAAAGCTGAGACACAAGTAGACCCAGAGAAATTAATTTCTTACTTCCGGGTAAGTGCTGTCTCGTGTACGCGGGGTATACGAAACAAATGCCACCGGGGTAGGGTGAACCGGAGACTCCCAGGGTTTCGAGGATGTTGATTCGTTGGGGGAATGGTTATTCAGAGCGGTTGAACGCGAAATTCCGAGCAAGGAGACGGCTCAAAGATCGAGGATGTCTAAGAGCTGGGACGTTTAAGCTTGCAATTCGTAAGTGGCCAATGGACCCGGCAGTCGTCGCTGCCACGCAGCTCTTAATGAAGAGGAAAGCTACATAACGCTTCCTTTCCTTCAAGTCGCATTCGAGTGGCCGATGGAACAAGAATTCGATATTCATGGCCGGCGGAGCCCGTGACATCTGAATGCCAGGTCTCTTTAATCGATTTCTCGTCGTCCGGACGTGGCCAGGGTTCACAGGACCCATCAACGACGGCACGAACAACCCTCTGCACTTCTCTCTCGCCTACTCGGAAACACGTGACTCATGCAACCCTCGGTCCCCACCCAGTGGGCACCCCCTTGGATTTACGTCTATGGGACGCGTGAGTCTGCAGAGGTGCACCTTTCGATTAATCGACACGTGGCTAATGGATACACAATTTTTCCTTCCCAGAAGTCACTCACCACTCCTCTATTACGAGGAAACGTTCCCAACCCGCAAATTCAGACTTTAATAAAAATTCGTGCGAAGGAGCATATTGGAGTAGGCAAGGAGGAAATTCACTCTGAAAGGGTGATATTACCTCTTAAAGTTAACGCGTTTTTTCTTTTTTTTTTAATATAACTTTGTACAGGGGCGAGATAGAATAAAATTTTAAATATAAAAATTGTTCATTTTTTATGCACAATCACCCTATGGTAAGAAAAATAAAGTTATACAAAAAAAAAGATAAGCACTGATTAGCTCTCGATATTACACCCACCTATTTTAGCGAAAGCAAGCATTAAACAAATAAGAAAAAGAAATGTATTATTCTCAAAACACGTATTAATAAATAGGAAAAACTTCAATTTAATAAATACATAATATTTGTGACAAAAGAGAAGTTCCAAAGAACGGTCATTTTTTGAGGTATTACAGTGGAAGATGGGTGTTTCGCTTATGAAGGAAATTACATTAGAAAATTAAATTCATTGAACCTTGTTTCTTTCCTGGTGGACCAAAGTATTAGAACTTAGTTTTCCCGATAAAGTTGGTTTGTGACATTCCCTGTTTTCCCCTGCTTACCCTTCTTATCACCCGTTCCTCTCAGTTTACAAGAAAACTGAGCACCCTGCACCTCGATTTGAAACAACATTTCCAACACCTCAGCCCCGGTCCCATGTCGCCCGCCAAGTCACCCACCATCCAACGACTCAAACCAACGCGTGGATACCTCGATACGCTCTGACAGAGACGTGCACGCCTTTCCGATTATTAATCGCCACGTGGCCGAGTCATCGTAATTCATACGGCCGAACGAATGCCGTGCGCGCCTTATACCGGAACACGGTCACGCGCGATACCGTCGATTGATCGTTAATCGGCGAGCAACAACGTGCCGCGCTTATTGACGCGTCGTGGAGATCGGGGCCCGGGGAAATTATCGCGTTCGAAAACGCGATAGAGTGCTGGCCGGCCGCGGTGCACGGGCGCTTATTATTCCTGTCTCACCTCGAGCAGCTTGGGTCCGTGCGCTGCTTCCTTCTACGTGACTACCTCCTGGAGGAATGCAGGGCCGGGGCGCGATCATGGTGCTTTCCCTCCTCCATTCGCGCTATAATTTCCCATTAAGGAACATTTTCGCGAGATGCCCCGGACGCTGCGCGCTCTTTCTCGAGCGAGGAGAGACGGAGAGAAACGTCGGGCGAGAGGATGGAGATCGTGTCGAGGTAATGAATCAGTTTTAAAAGGCCTCGCCCCTGCCAGGAATACGCGCGCTTCTGCTGGCAGCGTTGTTTGGGTTATGATTTACACTTCTTCCATGTAAATTCCGCTTCGCCCTCCCTTCTTTCTTTCCTGCCTACGCGCGCTCGTCTTCGCGCGGAACAGCGAGAGGAGCCTGACCCTTGAACACACCGCGGTCGCTCCGCGGTGTCCCTTAATCGTCTGGGATTTGTCTGTGCTTTGAATCTTAGTGCATAGGCGCGGCCTTTGGATCCTGGCCAGTGTTACGCGCGGGAGTTACCGAGGTAACTATCGCTCGCCTGTAGAGCCGATAATTGCGTGGAACTTTGCTCGCTGGGGGGTTTCAAGACCTTTGCGCTGTTACTGAAACTTCCTATGGTAACAACTGCACCTGGCGCTGTCGAAATGATGTATCGTTTGGAGTATAAGGGGAGCGTTAGACATTTCTCTGTTCTGGATGATTAAAGAGCAGATCAGAAGAGCAGCCAGGCTCTTGCAGAGGAATCAAACGTCGCGCAGTCTCCGTCGCTCTCGCAGGAAAGTAAAAAGTCTACTTTTGATCGTTTGCGAGAAAGCAGCGATTTGTCGACGTCGGGCGATCGTAGCTCACAGACGTTCCGCGAGGCGGAAAACCGCGTGAAAAGGCTCGAGGCAGCGGCGCGTAAACGTTGCGCGACTCTGAGGCGACGTGTCCCGGGGACACGCGTCTCTCGCGGTCGTCGAGAAATTTTTAATTCCCCCACGGCCGTCGGTCAAAGGTAAACCACGCGCGCTCGCCAAAGGCGGAGTGCCTCGACTGAAACCGGCAGAGGGACAGAGGCGAGAGCACGGCTAAGGAAAGGCTCAAAGAAGAAGTCCTGGTTTGAACGACGCGCGCGGCCAAAAAGATGCATAAATCAAAGCGTTCGCGGAGATTTATGACGAGGTATGGATAAGGTACGCGTCCTGGCCGCTCGTTAGTTGGCCAAAGTGACGGCGGACGGTGTCAGGTTTTATATGAAACCGCGCGTCGCGAGCATTAATCATGAAATCCGCCGGGACAGGCCTGACCCAGGTACTACGAAATCCCTTGCTCGCGTTGCCACCTCCTCTTTCGCGTCCCGTTGTCTCCGCTCGCTTGTCTCGTTGCGCCTAGGTACACGGTGAACGCGCGTCGGAGCGCGTTCGACGCGGTATGTTAATAATTGAAGCCCGTGGATGCGAGTGGGTAGAGAATATCGACTGAATGTCTGCCACTGGAACGAACTTGTTAATCCTTTCGTGAGCGCGATGCTGTCTGATCCGTGGCCCTGCCGAAGTCGTAATCGAGTTTCGAGACGTTGTTATTTTAAATTGGCGTGCTTGCTGGACCTGTGGGGATGGTGATAACGAGCCGATGGCATTGGAAGATTTGGTTAGGAGGGGATTAATAAAGGTCTCTGGAACTCTGCTTGTTTTTGTTCCATTTTGAATAAAACTAGTGAGCCCATCGTCTACTCGATGCATCCCCCGTGCTTGAAGCTGAATACAGTAACACACGCGTGTAAAAGGGTACATTTATGTTGGAGCTGCGATGAGACCGAAGCGTCTGGGTACATTCTACATAGAGTAAATCCGGGAGACGCGGTCGACCTAATATAAAATGGCTATTAAAGCTAATATAGAATTTACTTATTTTATCAGAACGAACCTATATGTTCAGAATTTTATGCTGATTCAGAAAAATTGGTCGGTATTTGCTTTAAGACAATATTTACCGTAAATCGGGTTGAACGCATAAGTCATGACATCTGACCACCTCTCCCGAGGTGCAGGGAGAAATGGTTTTCGTCGTTGGCAGAGACCACTCCCATAATTATTCATGGAAAATTAACAAAGGATAAAGTAAAATTATTTATGAGTGAATACAACTACAGATTCAGTGATATTTAATTTGTGAACATTTATGTTAAAAAAAAGTGAACTACCTACTGGCGATTAGCAAGGCAAACGAATACAAAAGTGAATAAATAAACTAAATAAACAAAAATAATAATAAAATAATAAAAAATAAACAAATAAATTATTTCCGGTTATTTTCCGATTTTGTGTTACAACTCGTGAACTGTAAACAATTTTGTTACCAAATGATAGGTCTAATTAAAAGAAATAACTTTTGTCTTGAAACTTTTTTTCTATCTCTTAAAGTTCGCGACTTATATCACAAAATCGGAAAATAGCCGAATTTTCAGAGTTTCATTTCATTCCCTTCGAGTGAATTTGGGCAGTAAACAAAATTGCGTTGTAATCAGGAGGAAATCCCCTACATATTCAGAAAGTTTCAGAATTTTTTGAATTTTCGGGTTCGGGATTTTCCCTTGTTAGATGACCATCGATACAATCGTCGAGAACTAAATATTACTTTTTCTTCGCTATTATCGCCGTTCTCATCGTTGATGTATAACCTTATTAATGGATACAGGCAGAATAATAAGCGAAGTGTTTATTGGGTACGTTTACATTGAAGCTACGATAGAAACTATAAAAGATAGAAGCTCCTCAAAAATATTTTTCTTTCGTGTGTTTATAGTGGAGCTGTCATAATAGTACCGTTTCAGTCGTTTAAGGTTTCTCAAAGAATCATTATCTTCAATTATCACAAAATGAGAAGTCAGAAGTTTACGCAGTAAACGTAAACATTGTGTGCATCCAATTAATGCTAACAGATATGAATTTAGAGAGTTTCATCATTTATAGCTAAGAAAATATCCTCAAATTTTTTTTTTTGAATATATGCGAATGAAAATGGAAACTTTTGATTACATTTTGTCCAAGATATTGGATGAGATCTGAAAAAAAGTGGTGCAATTGACATGCTACGCCAATTCTTTATGAGAAAGGTTAATGATTACCATAAAGTAAGTAAAAAAAACATAAACGTACCCTTAGATGTTCTTTATGGGATCAGAAAGACGCAAATCACCGTAACTCCCGGTAAGTTTGTAAATAAAATCGCGCTACAATCTTTGCAAACCTTAAACGACTGAAACTGTACAATTATAACAGCTCTGCTATAAACACACCAAACAAAGATATTTTTCAGCAGCTGTTACCGCCGCCCGATCAACGTTCTTATAACTTTTATCGCAGTTTCAACGCAAACGTCCCCTAAGCTATATCGCGCAAGATTTGAAACAAAAAATTCGGCATTTCTCCCCATGCAACGTGCCACGAAGGGAAGCATCTCCCTATTCCACGGTTAGATAATAACCTAACCCAACCTCACGAAAATAAAAACTCACCTCCACCGCATTTTACATGGCCCCCCATGCATCTTCTTTTCCCCGAAACGCCATATTCGCCTCAGCGGCGGGCGGTCACTAAAAAGCGAGGCCGGCCATAAGAATCGTAATTCATCGCGAATAAACAGGGGACAAACAGGCGACCGCGGTGCCCATAAACAGCGAAATTAATTCCTTCCGAGAACAAGCCCGATCTGAGGGGGGTCAGCGGCGTTAATTATAGACAAAACGAGGCTGCAATTCGTTTCCCCGGGTGCTGGGGCCTCCTCGATCGGCGAGACGGGAGGAGAGAGAAGTCGAAACCGCCGGGCAGAATTCGAAATCAGTATCCCGTCGCGCGACGCGTCGTTACATGATGGATCGAGCGGGCCGTCGGAATTGCGAAAGATCGCGAGGACTGCGAGCGGAGCTCGTCCAACACCGGATGACCTACGGGTTTCGGAGAAGCCACGAAAGAAGCGCGAATAAATTCTGTTCGCGCCGCAGACCCCTCCCCCGCGTTTTTGCATAAATTATCCTGTCGCTGCCGCGGGAGGTGGTTCCCTTCTCTCCAGCCCCCTCTCGATAGGGAAAATATTTGCGAGCGTGGAGAAGCCACGTATCCAGCGACAGAATGACGATCGTTTTATTTTGCGCTTAGCCAGCTCCTCTCTGTCTTCCTCGCTCACGTCTCGGATTCCTCCTTCTCTCCTATCGTTCTCTCACCCTTCTTTTATTTGGTTCGGTTTGAACAAGCGACCGGGTTGGAGGCCCTGACAGCCCCCCGAAAAATATACGAGCGGAGATATTTTCTTCTCGCCCGAGGAGTCGACGGTGGAAAGTTGTAAAATGTCCGCCGAGATAAGGAATTCGGGGGCCGTTTCTTGTTGGCAGCGTGTGATCGGAGCTTTGGGTGTTAGGGGAGCTATCGCCTGACGGAAGGATTCTCTCTTTTTTTTTTGTTGTTTAATGGGCGAGGAATGGCTGATGCTTCCGTTTCCTTGGCGCTGGAATCTTGTAATGAGTGAAATCCGAACGAAGCATTCAAGGCACCAGGAATCCGAGCAGAAACTTGGCTAACAAAGAGCTAAAAGCACGTCAGAGTGAAGAGCGGGTTAACAGACAGGTCTTCACTTTGAAACTTTACACCTCCGCGCGGTGTCGTGTTTCACGACCACGTTTCACGCCTTACATATCAAAAATAACGACGACAATAAATTACCACCTCGATGCGTGTGGCGTGTAGGAAAAAGAAGGATCGCCCGACATAGCGGATGAAGTACAACCGAGTCTTGTTTTATGCAAACGTCGAATCAAATTCTCAGGTTCCCCTGGGAACGGAATAGCAGCACAATGGCCCGGCGATTAATTATAATTGCCGTGGAATCGATCGAATGAGAGACACTGACGACCGCGTACAGCGGGGCAAAGAGAGACAGGTGAAATATGTCCGCTGTCCCTTCAACATTTTACACGGGACGAAGATATACGTCGATGGCTCGGCGCGGCGTTACGAGCTCGCGAAAGAAACGCTAGAGCTTCGCTGCCGAGCACGCGTGTGCGCCCGTCCCCATGAAAAATGTCATAGCGTTTCTTTCGACGGCCGATCGATCGTTCCTCCGCGGCGAATCTCCGCGGAAGTCGATCTCCCCTTCGAACATTCCCTTATATCTCCAAGATGACGCGCTGGCGACGAGACGTCGCCCCATGCAAAATGTCCCTCAGCGTGGGGGCCCTGAATTTATGGGCACCGTTCAGTCGGCCATGAATGAAAAATTGACGACCAGTGTCGGTATTATTAAAACTTACTTCCAACAGTCGAAGATTTGCATCTGTTTAATCACTGGGTGATTTCAAGGAAGAGTGATTAAATGTCCCTTTCATCCGGGAGTAAACATTGTGCCACGTTCATTCAGCGACATGCATCATTGATGGCAAAAGGAACACGACCACCGGTGTACCAACATACTCCACGATCCATTAAATTCCCCGGAATGGTGTGCTCGCCCACTTTTTGCCGCGGCTGGTCCCATAAAGTGCGCCGCGAAAACGTGTCACAGCCCCGCTGGGGCTATTTAGCGATCATTAACGCGATTCGTGTAAACACAAATCACGAGCCGCGTTAATAACCGGACATCCTGGTATTAATTAACGGCGGCGGTGGGCGCGACGGGAAAGTGGTCCTCGTAAATTCGAAATAACCAGTCGTACGCGATCGCCGCGGCCCGCTCGAATTAAAAGCACGCCCCCGGTCGAAGCGTGCCGCACGAATTCGCGGGGTTTGAAAGATTCTTGCGGATGGTTGGCAAACACGCGGCACCGTGGTCCGTTTTCACGGGCCGGCGGGGGAAATCGCGATTAATGGGCCACGGGTTTACCATTTGCATGGAGCGCGCGATTTCGTATCGCGAATTGAAAGGAACGAACGACCGTTGAATCGAACGAGATTCGATCGGTGGCACGCTCGCGCGCGCGCCGCGATCGAGTTGCATCGCGATGCTCCATCGTGTCATCCGGTCGAGTTTCGTTTCATGGATGCCAATGGAAATCGTATATCGACGGGGCGATTAAAATGGCAATCGAAACGCGGCCCAGCGATTCGATGTAGTATCAGGGAATTTGTAGGCGCGCTAGATGCAAGCGAAATATAGTGAATGGGCGGGTTTTTAACGATCTATGTGGCTTTGTGCGTTTTTGTGGGCTCAAATAGTAACTGTGTAGTTTATCGAGAGAGTCTTCTATGGAAATACTCCGTGGGGTGGAGCTTAAAAGTTAAAGAAAAAGATTAAAACATTTTTATAAGTCTTACTACCCTGATTTGTTCCTTTAGATATGCAAAGACTAAAATATAAAAATTTTGGATAATACATTCTTATTTTTGGGGGTAGCTCACATGAGTCAAAGATTATAGAAATTATGAAAATTCAACATATAATGGCCATATTTTAATTTATACATTTACATTTATATTTGATAATTAGTTAAATTTATTGTTCACAGAGGCTCTGACATCAGAAAGTGTCTGTTTCCTGCTACCGTCTACTAATTTTTTTACTTAATTATACGCCAGATGGGACACAATGGTACCTCTTCTCAGTTTCTATTTTTCTCAATGAACAAATGAATGCATTTGAAAAAAAATTTTAGTATTCCATGCCCTTCCATGTAATTATCATGTACATTGGAAATTTCACCATCGTTGAGCTAGCTACCCCTAAATATAAATCAATTGTGCTTATATTCTGCTCGATTTTATTTTTTATAAAAAGGAACAAATTGAGGTGGTAAGAAGATCATACTTTCATAGCTGAAAAATAAGTTCCACCCTAATGTGCAGTGGTAAAAGGTGAGTTAGGACATTTCGACCCCTGGTACATTGTGTTTCTGTGCAATGTGGGGCCCAAGTGTGCTCTTTTAAAGTAAATCTGGCCTATATCGCGACGAGCCACCATTCCCATCTCGCAGGCAAAGGTTAAGCCACGAATTCCCAGCCACCGCGAGCAACGAAGTATTCTGAACGGTGTATTTCCCAATGGACCTAGAATTATCAAACTTCCCTCCAATATCCCCTTGGATGCTAAACTTTTATGAGGCCCCCCCGTACCGTTCTCTGCCATATTACTCGAACCAGCCGCCGTATCTCGGCGAAATTGTAAGCCCATCTCCCGCATGCTCGCCTCGGAGGCGTTATCGCGAAAAAGGGCGCTGGATTGCGAGCTAGGGCGTTTCTAAGATTGCTCCGCGCGCCTTGTAACAGCTCCAGATACGAAAGCCTCGATTGCTCCGTACCCGGGACGAGTTTATTAAAGACCAGCTGAGCACTGTGGATAAAGAGGCGGGGAAAGTGGTGGCCCAAGTCGCGAATGCACTGATAAACGGAACTATTTATTAAGCCTCGGGGGCGATACGCGCGCCGCGACGTACGATGTGCCACGAGGCCCTTTATGCGATTCTAAAGTGCGCTTTATACGTTTTCCGAGCGCGGACGGTGTGGACCTGTTAATAACTCTATATATCTTATTCCGGGACAGGCCACGGGGAGGCGGCCAGTGGCATGCGAGCTCCTTCCTTTTTCAACCGCGTGACACGCAATGCGCGATTACGCGCGCGCCACCGGACCAATGGACCGGGTGGATAAAAAGCGCACGAGGTATTCCTGATACTCGCGCCCACGTCACGGTGAAATACGGTCTCGATCTTCCCAGCGCCAGGAGCACACACGCACCTACCCAACGTGAAATCGATCGAGACACTTCCCCGAGGATACTTGTTTCTCTCGCGGGAACAACTCACTATCTGGACACCTCTGATTTCAATGAAACCGGGCTTGACCATTTCGATGGCTCGCGTATCCCACGCGAGAGACTCCCAAGGAGATTTACTTTCATTAAATCCGTGATTATTTAGATTCCTGTATTAGCTATATAATTAAGAATTCGTTCATCGTTACTCGTTTTTCAAAATTCCATCTACTCACTTAGTCTTTGCAGAAGCCTCGCGTGCGTGTCTTCTGCGGTCCTCCGTGCCCTTCGTTTTGCCCTCCTCCTCCTCCAGCCTCGAGCGTTTACCCGGAGGGTTGGTATTTCGCGATGAACGAGAAGAGAAAGGAAAGGAGCCGCGCGGTGTCGCGTGATCAGGATGCAGACGGCCAGTAATCGCACACCGGAACACGCAACCGGTATTTCGGCGGGAAGCGGCGCTGGCCGTCGGGGCCCTAACGAGGCCCGGCAAGAAAACGGGCCCGGCGCGCGAGGTGTCAACTTTAAAAGTGGATCCCAATACCAGCCACCACTTCCTGCGCTCGCATCGCGGACTCTCGGGTTTCACGCTCGGGCTGGACTCGCTCGCCTGGACGGGCGGGGAGGGTTGGAGCTCGCTCTTTCACAGACCGTAGCCGAGAGTCCGTGGCGCGCTAAAAAGGGCTCACCGCAAGAACGGTCCGCGGCCAGAACCCGTCCCCGGTTAGCGTCCATGGACCGTAACACGAATACGTGTTTGTTTTCTCGCGGCGTGAATACGCGCGCATCACCCGTTGTTGTATCCTGTTCCCGGAGTCGACACGCGGCCGTCTACACGGGCCCGTGCCCCGTGGAAATAGCCGCGTTCCATGGGAAAAGACGCGAGGAGTATGCAGAGCAGAGGTGGTTTGCGGACGGCTGGTTTACAGAAATTGGAGCGGAGAGAGTGCAGTGGAGATTATTGACTCTTTGCTGGTAGATTCTGGAGCAAGAAGTCTTGGTTCTAGTGTGCTAGTTGGAGAGGGAATGGTAAATAGAGGTAGTTACCAGGAAGATGAGGGGAACTTCTGTGAAATTCTCTGAAAGGTACTTATTACTTTGACGGAGTTCAACCTGATTTCACACGATCCAACAGGCTCGCACTCTAGAGGGTGAAAAATCGTCCGTTTGTCGCGATAATATTCCCATCTTCCTCTGAAACGCGTCCCGTGGTCTGGGCAAGCGGCTGCCATCATTTCCAGCGCGAACAATAATCCGGGGGTTAATAGCAGCGGCACGCCGCGAAGCCAGGAGCGGTTCGCAGCCGCTTTTGTCCTAGCTGGCGAGTTTACAGCTCGCTCGTCTCGTCGGGCATGAGTAAACGTGGCCAGGAAAGGATTACAGTGGCCTGTCACGCCTCTCTCTTTTTCCGTTCGCTCTGAGCGCTCGTTCCTGCTCCCGCCCGCGCGCCGCAACCAGCCACGATTACCTACCGCCTCCCTTCCACCCTCCCCCGCCGGTGTACGCTAATTAATTAGGAGTGAATTATGGATTCGCGGGGCCCGTTAATTGGATCCGTCGCTCCTCCCGCGGAAACGACGCCGATGCGTGTCCGCTCCTCCGCGCCCTTCCTCTTCTGCTCCGCGTGGCAACCGAGAGAGCGGGGCCGTGACTCCTTCGGGGCGGATGCACCAAACGACCCGGTGTGTATATACGCTCGTAACTCGCGCGCTATCGACGTTATCGAGCGTTTTGCCGTGGCAGAGCCTCGCCAGGGCCGCAGCAACGATCCACGAGGGACTCGTGCCGCGTTCCCACACGAGCAAGCAACAGTTCTTGTGACGTTTCGTGTATGTATGTCTACTTGGTAGACAACGATAGTTTTGGCTGTTTTCGGAATATAATTGACCATGAGTTCTGATTTAGGATACAGAGACCATTCGATGGTAGATACCCATACCCAAAGTGCACGAAGATGGCACAAGAAGCGTGTCCTCTTCCAGGAAACGGGTGGAGGAAAAGGTAGCACGTCCCTGCCACCGGCTCGATAGAAAGTTTCGCCCATTTTACCTGGCCGTTCTCTCTCCGCTGTATCCTCTATCGCTATCGTTTAGCCAGCGGCCAGGGGAGGCGGTGACGCGCTGCCAAGTCGTTGCCACGGCCCCGCTGTTTACTTTTCACGAGAGACCGGCAGGCGTGCACCGGTCGTCCGCTGCCCGTATATACCACGGCGAAACCAGCTCCGAAGAGGATCATCGTCGACGGCGGTGGTGGTCAGGTACGGGGACGGCGAAGGGAAGGAAGAAGGTCCTGGGCTCTCGACCTCCACAGAGAGAAGCTTGGACAGAGACGGAGAGAGAGGGGGGGGGAGGGGAGGGGAAGGGAGAGGCACGAGAGACCGTAAATCATCGTCCCACTCTCCCGCCCCGTTCGAAGATGACGCATCTGATGGAAAAGGGAGGAAGCGAGGAGGGAAAAAGGGAGAAAAAGAAACAGAAGCGGCCAACGAGGCGGGGAGCGAGAAGAAGGATGGGAGAAAGGGACGGGAGATACGGACCTGGTGTGCTCGTTATACCTCTCTTGCTGCTCTTATCCGCGACGATCTGTCTCCTACCCACGGCTGCCCTTGAACCCGGGGTGCGCATCGCCCAACGAGAGAGGGCCCCGTGGGTCTCTCCCTCTTTGCAGCGGGGCGAAACGTGGCCAGCGTGGCCTGTCGATGGGATCGGGAGATCGCGACTCGGCGGCCCCAGCGGTCGAAGGGCAGCCAAGCTCTAGGGCGTAGGAGGGGCGACGGGTTTCGGAGGACACTGGGCCAAGGTGTTGTCCACATGTGCCCTTAATTAGGAAGCCCGATGGAGCCCGATTTACGGCGCGGATACCGGGGCTCCCTTAATGAGGGGGTGCAGAGATAAACGGCCGGGCCGTGTCTCGTGTTTACAAGCCCTTTAAACGGCCCGTTGTCACTTAATTATGTTACGAGGAGGCGAGCCGAGCGGCGTGACGGTGTGGTGTACGCGTCGAAGGCGGAACACGCGAGAGGGCGACCGAACGTAGTTACAGGCGCAGAGAGTGACGGACGAGCGTGACGCCGCGAAATATTCAGACGCGCGGACATCGCGTCGATAGATAGCCACGGCTAAGGGACCGCTGGAAACAATGCGCCCCCGGAGGAGGCTCGACGACGCTATCTCCACGGGCGAGATAAATTGCGCGGCTTAGGCTGGAGGCTACCTCTGAGTAAACGGCTCCCGAAGCGCGTGGGAAGCGTGCCTCGCGGGACAAATTGGAGAAGTTGTCAAAGGGAACGCGAGGAATTCGTTGGCCGACACGAAATTCGTCCTCTCGATTGATCTCCGCTTCGCCGGATTCCATTTCGCGCTGCCTGCTGGGTCGAAAGACCCGTTTCCTCGCTACCTTTGGACCGCTATGAGATATTTGAGAGAATTGCCGCGCAAATGGTATCATGATTAATTCAAAAGAACGTGTCTCGTTTAATTCCTTGCCACGCACACGATATCCCAACGTGTGCGAAGACAAGGTGTCCTCCTCGGAATCGCCGAATTCGCGCGCTAGGTCGATCAATTTCCTCAGAATTCCGTGTCCAGATACCGAGAAGTGTCCCCTGGTATCCGTGGAGTAACGGTAAAGCGGTTAATTCCCGACCTTCACGGTGGGTTTTTGCCGGCCCCCGAGGACCGAAGGTATCCCAGAAGGACGAGCCGCCGGATTCCGTGCTCTCGACGCCAATGCAAATCGCTACCGATGCATCACCGAGCTGTCAACCGTTCGTTGCTTCGCGATAAACTTTCCCGCTCGTCCGCTCGAACCGGCCCAGCAGGGAGGAGGAAAGAGGTCGTGCACGACCGACACGCACGCCTGGACCTGAGCGCGTTTGCGTACGCAGAATCGCCAAATAAAATCTGCGCATCGTCGTAAACGGCGGGACAATAGCGTCGTCGTTGGTCGACGATCATTTCGCACCGGATTGATCACCTGGCCAGGGAGAGGAGGTTAAATTAATTCTGCTGCGAGACGAATATTCCCACAGACTGGGGTTATCAACGAGATTCTGATAATTTCGAGATTATCTATCTTGTCTTGAAAAATCGTGGTAAAGGTTTCCTTGTGAGATAGTATTTGTTTTCGAAGCTTATGCTTGCAGGACGTTGAGAAATGTGTTGGTGAAGCGTTGAAGTATGGCAGCATGTTCTACAAGCAGCGACAGGAGGAGGAAGCTTGTATAAATAGAATCGAGGTACAACGATTCTTTATTGAAAAAAGGTACGGGAAGATATGAAGCCCGAGAAAAATGGTAACCGGTTTTGTCGTCGATAGCAGAGTGTCCCAGTCGACGATGTCTATCTTATCTGTTTATTCAAGTCGTGTTCACTATTTGAAAAGGTAGCGTTTGATCAGATTCAGTGAAATCGCCATCGACGAACGGTAGTCTGAAACGCAAGATTAGATGGGCTTTGCCGTTCCACTTCCCCTGTGTTTTAAAGTAGCTTCTTAAAGATTCTTTTGTACAAAAGAATCTCCGAGCTTCAACTTCTCAACCACTGGGTGCGCGATAATCGCATGCAGGAGTGTGCGTAGTACATAAAGAATTAAGAAATAAATTACCATTTCATCGACATTATCGCGCTGCACTCGCTGTATTCATAACACACTGATTACACAAGCGGAGAGGTCACTGAATATTGAAAAATCTGCATAAAAGGCTATAGACAGAGATACGACAGACGCTCATTAAATCAAGGCATTAATTAAAGAAATGAATGACATCCATTCTACAGAAACTATATCCACTAAGAATGATTAAGATAAGTATCCTCGTAACAGAAAACTGTAGCTGTTTAAACGTCCAATATTTTAAGGGAGAAAAAGAAACAATAGGTGCAAAGAAATTTCCAAGTCCTCGGGGAAACTGAGATGAATTTAATTAAGACTCTTCAATCCCTCGCCGTTCGAGGATTCAATTAAAATCAATTCGACTAAAACCTCCTTGACCCAAGGCTGTCGCAAAAAATTACACTACACCGAGGCCGTCGTTATCAGTATCGTCTCGGCTTATCTGGCAGCCGCTCGGCGTTCACGGTGCACGAATTTTTAATCGCTGCCGCGTCCTCCAGCCGCGAGAAACCTATCGATTTTCTGTCGCCAGACACGACGCGGCGCACGGATCTTTTCCGCCATTATTTCGCGTCCACGCTTTCAGGTAAATACGAATTTACAGGTAACGCAGTACACCGCGCCACAGAAGAGCCCCTCGGTGTCCCATTCATGGCGGAATTGGAAAACGCTGCAGCGGGTCCGAGCGCGTTGGGATGAAAAGCTGACGAGGCCCTGAGCGCGTCGAACTGGATTGCGAGCTTTATTAGACGGGATAACGCGAGGGCAACGGGGGGCCACAAGGCGGGCGCTTGTTCCATATTTCCGCGAAAAGAGCCTCCCATCGCGATCTATCGATAGGTCGGCGGGAAACGCTTCCTCGAAATCTGTCGCGATCCCTTTTAATCACGCGTCGTCAGTGAGCAGAGCCGATGTAAAAGCTGCCAGGCGAACGATTAATCTTTCTTCTATTCGGTCGCTCGCGCTGGAAATGTCGAGTCAGGCGTCCTACTAATTTCGCGTATATTTTCGGAGCGATTTAGTGCTCGAGGAAGATATCTGTGTTCAATTGGTCCCAGTGTAAGGGAAGCCCAGGGCCCGATCTAGAATCTAGAATAGGGGCGCAGCAGGGCTGTTACCTAGAGCGACAAAATTGGTAGAAAGAGAAAAATAACCCATCGTTGACACACCTCTTTTTTCGATTAACTTTGACAAGCAGGGTGGTTCACACACAGAACAATATTTGAAGGACTGCCACCATTCTCATCTAAAGAATCCAATCGTTATGAAAAAAATTATGGGTCAATTTCAAGGTCTCCATAAAAAAATCTAGATTAACATATGTGGAGAAAAAGCAAAGGAAATCTTCAAGAAATTGTAACTTTTACAAATTTCAATAGTAGAAGCTAAAAATCTACAGCGCTGTTGTTTAGATATAATATTTTTTTTAAGAAAAAAATAGTCTGTAAGTCAACTTTGGAAAAAAGATTATTTATTTTGCATATATGTAGCTAGAAGGTATAGAGCGTCAACATCAGCTTATGGATGGCTCACATCCAGAGTGTCAACGAAGTGTTAAAATCAATATAATAAAAGAAGTAAAACTACCTACCGCCTACCTATATATTTTAATTGGTTTTGTTACTGCTTTTTATGAGTATCAAATTTTTTACACAACAAAAGGCTTTTGTTATTCAACAAATACCTACAGAAAAATTTCAATCACTGCCACAACTTATATTTTAAAATAATTATTTAAAATCATTTCTATCCAGAGCGGCGGACGCGCTATGGGGGCCCTGGGGAAATCTAAAACCTCCTTGAAACTCTGTGACTTATAAATCTTCAAAACACTTTGCCTACACCAACACTGAAATACTAAGTACTTCTTCGAGACCCTATCAGCGACATATCGGTTCGATTAGAAAACTCGACGCCAAGTACGGCGGCTCCGATCGCGCGCCAGAAACGGCGCTCGTCGATCCGCTTCGTGCGCCAGCAACGATCCTAAGAACACCTCGTCGAACAGGGCGAGGGAGCAAGTACGTCATTATTTTGCGGCTCGTTTAAGGGAACGGTGGGTTTTTCGAAACCGCCGTTGGAGAAAAAAGGAACCTGTTCGCCGGCGACGGTTTCCCCCGTCGCGACGCACCGCGCGGAGGACGAGACCGGAATCTCCTTGCGACGCCGGAGAAATCTTATTTCGAGCCGACCCCCGGTCGCCGCGGCCAGTCGGCAGTTTAATTGATCCCGGACAAAGGCGAACTGTACCGATCCGTTGACCAATAGAGGACTTTACGAGGTCGTTTCTTCGTGGCTCGCGCGCCGCTTCTTCTACAGCTTCGCGGGGAAAACATTAATTAAGACCCGCGTTCCGCCGCGGTCTCGATTCTGCGGACCGGCCACGGTTATCACGAAACCAGGCGCGGCGCGCTGCCTCTGTCCGGCCGTGCTAAACGGATCGTCTGCGCGACGCGTTTCGAAGCTCCACTTCGCGGAACACGGCTTTCCGTCGGCTCCCTCGGGCCGAGTCAAAGCGGGTTTCCTCGGGCGGAGGGAGGGACGTCTAGCGATGGGCACTCGCAAAGAGCGCCGCGAAAGCTCAACCCTTCAGCAGTTTACGACTGGCCTCTGGGGGATCGTAAACGGAAACGACGGGGACAGTTTGGGCTGGATCTGGGTCCTAAGGCAATCGGGCTATGATGGAAGGTACCGTTTGCTGGATCGTAAAATGAAATTGTTAGGATTATTTTGAATAAGTCTGTTGAATTCTATAATTCTGTAGAGTAGTGTGAATGTGTTCTATTCGCGTTTGATGAGATGCCGCGCGAGTTGAAGGTGACAGCGTATCCAACACCCACGAAGATGAATGTCTACCGAGCGGAATACCTGTCACGCTCGAAAGCTCGATCGACTGCGCAACGGTGGTGGGACTGATTCAGAAAAAGTTTGATCTGGCTGGCAGGAAATATGCGGTATCCCCGCAGACACCGCTGCGACGGGGAAGACCGTAAGGGGAAATCTTATGGTGCGGTGACGACGTTCCTCGTTGGCACACGGTCGATAGGGCCGCCACTCCACCACCACCGTCATTCCACCCACCATCAGGGCTCCCCTTGGAGAAGCTTTCCGACCGTGTCGGTGCTATCGACCCAACAGTTTCCCGTGTGAATTACACGAGAATTTTTGACCGGCCCAAAAAAGTACTGGCGACGGAACGCGAGAAAGATTGTCGAAGGATTCTCCAAGATCGAGTGACGTTATGGTAGAACGAGGTGGAAGAAATAGGGAATACAAATATGGGGTAGTAGTATCAAGTAAGCTATGAAGCAGAAATAAAATTGATTGAATGTACGCCTGCAAGTTTCATTTGATGTAGTGTCTACCACAGATAAGAATGTTAATGGATTCCACTTTGAAATGCACGTTCGGCAACAACCACAATTCACTCAGCGTCTTGAAATACGATCCGATCCTTAGATTCCCACCGATTTCGACGATTTATTTATCTCCTTGTTATTCCTCGCACGATGATCGTCGCGTCGAAAACAAAGCCGCCAGTTTCGCCCGAAGAATTCCCCGAATCGTCGCAATGCCGAGACAAAAGGAGGAATCGCGATACAGCGACGCGTTATCGCGTTCGTACTTTTTCCAAGGATTCCGCGCGTAACGCGACACCGCAGAGGGAAAACAAGCACGAGTTTCGTCGGTAGGTACTCGCCGCAGAATATTCCGACAAAGTGGCTTTTGATCCCTATCAGCGACGCAGGTTCGCCGTCTGCGGTGCGAGAGCCTTGAAAAGGCCCGGGGTAAAGTTTAGCAGTTTCGAGTTACCTTTTCGGCAGTGCTATTCAGGAAAGGGGTCCGTCGGCCGCGTGTTCCGTTATCGAGCGCCGCCTAAACAAATACAATGCACGAAAACGAGGCCGCGAGAGGGCCTCGCCTCTAAACACCTACCGAAAGAGCCCGGCGTGAATCGTACCCTTTATTTGTTGCTTCAATTTCCATCGCGTGTGCGTCCTCCGCGCTGCTCCACCGTGCCTGCGGACGGGGCACAGAAGCGAGCACGCGAGGAGACAACAAAGGAACAATTCTTTCCCTTCGACTGCTATCTCCTTTATTTATCTATCGTTCATTCGTGGAACCGAGCCGAACCACGGATTCCTCCTCCCTCGAAGAGTTACGATCGCCGATCTCGCCAGGATCCACCAACAGAGCTCTCTCCTGACCTTTCGAAGGGGACCCTAGGGCCTCCTCCTCTCTCTCTGCTTCCCCTCCACGCCGGTTTCGATGCAGATTCCATCCAGCCCGGGGCTGCTGGGCCCAGCGGAGTCGACGATCGAGGGAGACGGCGAGCGAGAGAGGAAACGGCACGGAGCGCGGATGGGGAAAGCGAGAGGGAGAGGCTGCGCCAACAACCGAGCAAACGGCCGGCAAAACGGAGGGGCGAACGGGGGAGGAGGGGAGTCGTCTCGCAACTGGTGTTAACTCGCATGGCTCGGGGAGGACGGCCACGACCACGCCGGCCATTTTTTTGCCGACCCTTTTGCGGCGCACACCCGTTATGCAGATACACGCGCGCGAGCGCTATTCCGCGAATCGCGGCGACCCACGCGGACGAGCGGGCAAGAGATCGCGCGACTTATGCGGGAATTGTGTAACCGGGATGAAAAGTGGGCCTCGCGCGTAGGAAAGCCGCTCCGCGTGGGTGGCAATCGAGGCGAGTGTCGCGAAACCGGGCGAAAAATTTCGCTGGAAGCCCTGTTTCTGGCGTCGTCGGCCGTGAGCTCTTTGCATCGCTCACCGTCGCGGATAACGTCGGTGGGAGGACGTGTTTCGCGCTCGCGATGAGCGATGCGCGGCTAATTTGCCCTTGTCGCGGTGCGCCGTGTGGAATCACTTGTGAAAATTGGTACAGTGGCGAATAAATCGGGGGGGAATGGCGAGGGGTGCGAGGGACGTCTGTCGCCTGCACTTTGTATTCGAATTTTTCGACGACAGCGTGACCAGTCAAAGTCAATATTGAAAATATCGAATTATTTTATTTAGCGAAAACAAATAAAATTTCGATAAATCTGTTGTTGTAAATAATTCTTTGTTATTTTTCCATGAATAATTATGCAGGCCATCTCTCCCAAAGACGCGGGAGAAATGGTCAGATGTTATGACTTCAGTTGTCAACCCGAATATCAGCAAATATTTTGATTTAAAGCAATTATCAACTAGTTTTTCCGAATCAGCACAAAGTTCTGAACATATTAGGTTTATTCGAATAAAATAAATAATATCAGTGTTAGTTTTAATAACCATTTTATCTTAGGTGTACCCACACCCCCGGATTTACCTTAATTACTTTCGTTCTATAACCCGGCTCGCGATGACTAATTCGACCAACTAGCCACTATCTGCAAGTCATCCCGCAAATTGTCATTCTCAGAGATAGACCCTCTGAAGATAAGCAAAAGCCGAGGAAATATTTATAATTTCAGGAACCGAGCCCACCAGCAAAGCGAGGAAGAAAATACCATAAAGCAGCCAAACGCGCCACATTTTCCGTGCTCCGCCGCGTCATTCCACCTTCCCCGATACTATTTCATCAAGCAAGACTGAGACTTTCGCCGAAGCCCCACGGTTGATCCTCGACCATTCAACGCAACGGGCCACCACGAACTGTGTACACGCATACTTGGCCCACCCGCGTGCACTTAATTCCGCAACGTTCTATAGGTCGTTTAACGCGTGATTTCATTAAGCGAGATGGATCGCGTCTTCGCCGTCGGAAAGGTTAATATCCAGCCGTCTGGGTGCGTCTTGCGCCGCCCGCGGAACAGAGAAAGAGAGACGGGGAAGCACAGAGAACGTGGCCGTGGCTCGCGTACGTCGATTACGGTTTCACCTGCCCACCTGAAGGGAGAAAGAGGGACGAGTCAAAGGGACGGTGTCGCGTATACGCTTCCTCTCCCCTCGCGGCAAACGACTATTCGCCCGGCAGAAAAGGGGGGAAAAAGAGGGGGGGGGGGGGGGAGAGAAGAGGTAGGCGGTTGGGACGCGACTACGGCGAGCTTGACGCGACATGAAAAGCGTTCTGCAGCTCCAGAGGCCGGGGGTGGCAGGGGGAGGAAAGGAGACGAGAAAAAGTCCCGTACACAGCGAGACACCGTTCGCCAAGGTTTTCCCGCGAAACAACGGCGAGGAACAACGCTGGCGCGGGTATAATGCCGCCTCGTTAAAAAATAATTCATTTAACCACAATGCTTCGACGATGTGCGAAAAAGCAAGTTCGTGCCCGCGCACACACGACACCCAGCCAAACCACCGCCGCCTCTGGATCTCCTCGGCGATGCAACCCCCTTAGCCGGAGCGTGTGTCTGTCTTTCTTTGTCCTGGACGCGGGCCCCCGACCCCTTTTTCCCTCCACTGTGCTCACAATAACGCGCGCGGCGCGATACGCCGGGCGTCATAACAAGGGCGGCCGGAGAGCGTTTGTAATTAACGCAATAAATAAGCATCGGTGCACGAGGCAGCGGCCGCGTGCAAACTCGGAGACGAGGCGCGATATCGCTTGGGCGAGACCGTCCCCGTTCATTCATGAGCGGCTGTCCTTGTTTTCGGACGCGACTCTGAATAGCCAGCGCCCGAGAAACAGTGGGGTCGTAGGCTCAGCCGAGCGTTAAAGAAAACATGTTTTTTTTCTAACGCCCCGAACGAAGCGCGAACGCTAGGAAAGAGCGCAGTTGAACAAGGTATCGGGTTACAGCGAAGGGTCGTAGGATGTTTTTTTGCTGATATGGCACTAGCACATCGCGGAATCGGTCGAGCTCGTTAACGTAAACACGCCTCGGGCGCTCGAGCGACGGTCAGGCGAAAAAAAACGTGGGGATAGGAGGGGCCGTGTGTAGTTGTCTTATCGACGTCTCAACTTATTTCTTATTTCTGTTTATGCTATTGTAGTTTGCACGGAGTTCGAAAAAATGAGGACTCTGGGCGCTGGTACTGACGATGACCACTACTTGAGGTACTCCGAGATTGCGGAGGGACATTGGCATGGAGTGGTGTAGCTTTTAGATGGTTCGTGTATGAATGACAGTGCTTTGAGAGGCGATTGCTTTAGACCTTCTTAATTGGAGAATTATTCCCTCTAAGCCACCTCTTAAGGTGGAATCAGACGGTACGTGAATCGGCGATCTTTGCGTGTCATGGATCGCCGAGTCGTGCTCGCCAAGTAGACTTGCTGAGCCTGGACGGGCCGAGCAAGTTGGCCGATTCACGTGCCGTCTGATTCCACCTTAAGGATGTATCGGACGTACAATATCAGACAAAAGTATATGAAATTTTAAATACTTGAATATCTACGTCTTAAGTACGCGTAGTAAATCTAGATGTAAGGAATTCGAACGACAGTTGGAGTCTTATTTTTAATCCTAGGAAGGTATTTTTCACTTTACAAATGCTTTCTCAAGCATTATTTGCTAAATTTTGGCAGTGAAAATGCCCAGAATTCCCAATTTTCACAAGTTATAATTTATTTCTTTAAAACGGTGTAGTGAAAACAATTGAAACTCGGCAGATATTTTCATCTACCCATATACTGCATGTACAAAAAAATTGAAAACATTGGCACTCATTTCTTCAACATTTTTTCAGATGGCTTATCCGTCAAGATCGTCTCTTTCCATAAGAGTACATGTAAAATCAGTGAAAATTAAAATCGTTATAACTCAGTAACCGTTTAGTGAATTCGTTTAAAATTTTTGGAGCACACCAGTAAGATTAAAAAGAACAATCTCACAAATGTTCATCAACTTGGTACTATTTTGAAAATAGGTCCAATACATCCTTAAGAGGGGATTGCGCCTTGTTGGGCCGAAAAATAGGTAATTCTTTGTGAATTTTTTCTACAAAAACGGTTCGACCAATTAATTTGAGGTTTGGCAAGTTGATTTATTGTATCTTGAACTATTGTTCTGAATTTTAGTGTGACAGTGAAAAAAAACATGGCAAATACAAAAAGAGCGTTGAAAAATAATCGGGTGGTCCTGGCGTTGACGAAAAGTACTGTAAGGTTTATCCGAAACACAAAAAAGAAAAGAGATTCTTAATCTATATGAATGTGCCTATTGGTGGTAATAAATTTATTGCCCTATCTGTTACCGTTCCTATTTTATTTAAAGAAGTTTTCCCGATTTTGAGGCAAAACCTGTTTCAGACTCAAATCAGGACGCTTCGCCATCTTCTAAAGACTGCCATTTAAAATTTTTTTTATTTTCTTAATGTATATACTACCTACCGATAACCACATTCATATAGATTAAAAATCTCTTTTCCTTTTTATGTTTCGGATAACCCTTACAGTACTTTTCGTCAACGCCAGCACCACCCGATTATTTTTCAACGCTCTCTTTGTATCTGCCATGTCTTTTTTCACTGTCACACCAAACTCAAAATAATAGATCAAGCTACAGTGAAACAGCCTGCCAAACCTCAAATTAATTTGTCGAACCGTTTTTGCACAAAAAAAATCACAAAGAATTACCTATTTTTCAGCCCAACAAGACGCAATCCCCCTTAAAAGGTGGCTTAGAGGGAATAATTCCCCAGGTAGGAAGGTCTAAAGGAATCGCCTCTTACAAAGAGAAAACCGAATGTGCCATTCATTTAAATTTGCAAGCTCTGAACGAAGAGCTGTTTTCTACAGAAGTGGCATTGGACGTAACAGCGGTACCATCTTTTTGCACTATCGGTACCTTATTTACAAAGGGAAATTGCATTCCCTACTATATTATTACCATTTTCACGTAAAACATTTTCCGATAAAAAACATTTCATTTTGGAACTCTCAATATGACTAAGAACAAGGAGCACGGTGCTCTTACTACAATCACTCGAGGGTTAAGGTGTAGATTCACCTGTTCACACTAATGAAGACACTAGTTGGAACTGGAATAGAAAGTGTACCTAATTCTTAGACCCTGAAGTGCGAACTATTTCCTTCTTCGACGTTCCACTCCGCGTAGCAAGCAGGCTCCCACGATCGATCAGTAATTATATAGAACTCTATCAGATGCGGACACCTACATAAAAATACCATACTGCGCGTTTAGTTGCACGCATGGAAAAATACGAGGCAGACTGGCTCCCGCTGAATGGCCGTACGTGGGAGTTCACCGCGAAGCGCCAGAAAAACCGATACAACGAGTGGCGTAACAAAGTTACAATTCACGGCCGGGAAGGACACTTGCGAGGGAAACGGGCTAAATTATAAAAAGTGTTCGTCGTCGAATTGTCGTCAATTAAGGCGCCATCGAGGCTGAATAAATTTATAAGCTCCGTAGTCCAGAAAAGGAGGAGGGGGGGCACGATCGATACGAGGCGTAGCCCGCGGTGAATGGGGAAACGATCCGCGATTCAGATGATAATAACGTGAGCCCCGTCTTCCCTTTTTTTTCCATTTCTTTTATCATACACGCGCCTGCGCGCCGCCCTCGGAACAATCGGTCCGAAGGCGCCCATTGGTGTAACTATTGTCCGTCAGCTGAAAGCGTGTCACGGCCTCAAACGCGCCGTTTCGTTTCCGTTTTCGCCCCCTTTCCAAACATTTTCATTCTTTCATTAAGCGCTCTTTTCACGCCGACTCCGCGGCCGGCGACTGTTCCACCTTCGCCTTTCATGGGGTTTCACGGGCCGGGGAGTCGCCGAGGGTGGACCAAAAAAGGCCATGGACTTGCGGGGAACCCGTTCGCATAATGGGAGCCACCTCCAGATGTAGGTTTACCGGATACTAAAGCGTGGAACGCGCTTTTTGCCCGCGGCCCAAGTGGGACGACGCGCGAAACGACGTCGATAATGACTCGGGAGGAGGGGAGGCGTCGTCTTTATCCGAACGGGCCCGCGTGCCTCTGCCACCGGGACGCCGGCATTCGATCAACGAGTAACGACGACAGAAATACAAAAAAAAAAAACACGGGAGTAGGTGAACAACAACGAAACGAACCAAGTGACGGCTAAAAACTAGAAAGTTCGATCAATGTAACAGGCTACGGGCGTCGAAGTCGTGTAACCGCTGATCTCACCGCTTTCTACGGGTACATAAAAAAAGGACCCGCTACTGTATTCAAACTTTCTTCGGCATATTACATCGCGAGATATAATCGCTCGAATCTGGAAGTTATATTAAGTTGCCACGATTAAAAGCTCAACCTGACCTCTCTTCTTTCGATCGTATTTCTTAACCAAACATCTCGCAGCTAATTCCGTACCGCCGCGGTGCAAGGGGAAACACAGGATATTCGTGTCACTTTTCAGGACCAATTCAAATTTAGATTTGACAGTGGAGATACTGAATTATCCCCGCAGAGAGACATTCTGTCGACTCCATTATTGTAAGTGAAAGAGGATCGACAGCTCCAAGTAACCTCCACCCTAATTAGCCCCCATGATCCACATGTTCTCCCTGCCAGCGTAAGCCACCGAAAAAGAAGCAGACATCTCCGTTGGACTTTGCCTCCGCGTCGTCGCTCGATCTAATCTAGCCACCAAAAAAAAAGGGGTGAAAACCGTCGCTGCGTCGTTTATCTCCGGGCCTTTTTACGACTATCGTGCGGCTTCCTTCCTGTGTCGCGGCGCTCTCGTTAAATTTGCACCAGACCGCGTGCGACGACGATATTTGCGGCCGTATATTTTTTCCTCGCCCGCTCGGGGAGGCGCGCGTCAGCCCCGGACGCGCCGATATTTATCCCGCGGTGTCTTACGAACGGAAACGCGTCGGCGATAAATCGACCGGCCTCTATCGGACACTCCGAGCATCCTTACGCGATAAGACAGCTAGGCGTCTTCGGATTACCCGGGGGGTCGTAGACGCTGCGACGCTTTTAATTACACTCGCGTCATCGAGCAGCGCGTTAACACGAACCGATGACAATCGGGGGGCCGGGATCGTTGCGCGCCTCGTTTTTCACTCGGTTTCGCTGCCTGTCGCAACCGTCCATGGCTGGGCTCGCTCGGTTGTGACACCGGTTCGCGATCGGATCGTGCCCAGCGGATCGCGAAAAAGGAGCGAGAATCGCGGCGGAACCGGACCGTCTTTGTTTGCTTTAGTGAGAAATCACGGGAAAGAGCGGGCGCGTGCACGCGCAAAGGTAAACTGGACGGCACGCCGAACCGGGACAGCAATAATTAGTCATGTCGCTCGGGCGACGGTGTAACCCGTTGCCAAGCCAATAAGAAGCCGATCCGCGCTCGTTTCGCGTGATATATCGTCGGCCAGGTGGGTGATGTCGACCGCGCGCGACTACGCGAGACAACTCGCCGCCGTCCTTTTTCCAAGCTTCCCCCGTGACAGGGGGATGAATACGTTCCGCGTGGCTACCTCATTCTTGGCGTTTGAGGAGCAGGAATTTCGGGGGTGAAATATGAGCGGCGGGTAACAAATGGCGAATAACATGGGTCCGGGCTACGAGGAGGAGTTGATAGCCTCCGTGCGCAATTATAAATACTGGATGCCGCTGGGCGATGTTCACTGGGGACGAAGGGTACCCTCTGGGTAATCCTTTATACGTCATTCCCATGAGCATTTGCGACAAATATCGAGCTCGGTCACTCATCACGTGGAAATGGGAAAATTAGAGTTCCGGCTATAATTGTGTGCAGGATTCTTAACAGTCTGAGTGAAGTATGCTCCGTAATAAATAAGCGGAATGGAGTAATTATAAAAACAAAGGGGAGAGCTGTTAATTGGCAACGAATGTAACGAGAGATGAGGTGATAATTAAAGCTGAGAAGCGAGCAAACGTGCGTTTACTCGTGATTAATTACCGCTGCCTATTGATACGTGTTACACCAGTCGCGGTTTATACAATTTCACGTAGAGATTCTGGGTAAATGCGTAACTAGAAATAGTAAGGCTGCGAGTAAGTAGTATTACATGAATCCTGTAGCTAACCGCAGGCCACCGGCGAAAGAGTCGTGGCTCGCGTGGTCGTTGTTATGCGATACAATGTCTGCTCGCTTTTATTTGCATAAACGCGCGTCCGTCGTGTATAGACTGCTCGCGTCCTTGATCGAAGTCCTTATTCGAGACGGAGAGCTCATCGCGTATGAATAGCAGGTACGCAATTACGAGCGCGCGCAGATGTCATCGGCGAGCAAAGTTGACGAGCCTCGTTTGGCCGGGGCCCCGATTGTCGAGGATTTAACGACACGAAACCGATTCAGGGGGCTGGGACTAAATCTTTCGCGTCGCGGCTCCGCTCTTTCTTTTCTTATTTTTGTATCCGTAGCCGTGAAACGGGTCGCGTCAGCGGCGGACGAGTAAAAATGGGGAAAGTGGTTAGACCGAGAAGCATCGCGTGAAAGCGTCGCAGAATGTGCCCCTCTTTTTGCTTGTTTTCTTGAGGCAATTGTCCATCGATTTATCGATGCATCGGTCTATTAATACGGCCACTGTTTTTAGCTCTGCTGTGATATCGAATGGTTAGAAGTGAAGTGGGCAAAGTGGGTTTTGAAATTGATGAATTACTGAGGAGAGATCGATTGGCAAATGTTTGGGATAGATAGCAATGAAAGAAACAGTTGAATAATTTTGGCGTGGAAATACTTTGAGTAGAAATCAAGATTCCAATATGATAATGAGACATTTCTAAACGCTGTCGAGAGTGAGACAATATCTATTCTGTTTTCTGATTTTGCTCATTTGAATGCGGCGTGCGACGCTGTTGTCAATCTATCTTTGCTCCGTGCGACCGTAGAATCTCTAATGTATCACCTTCTCATTGCATTATAAGTAGAGACCTATCGGAGAACACAATCTCCTCCAAAAACTACAGTATATTTCTGTTGAACGTTCAATGTACAAATCTTAACATTAACAACTCAACACTTAACATTTATCAGCCATTAACGACAAGCTCGAGTACCTAACAACGAGCGCAACCAATCTCGAGGGCAACGTGCTCTTTTGATATCGCTAGATACGCCGATAATCGGTCTGTCGAGAAATAGATTTTCACATAATCGACCACCTGCTACTTATTTCGATACTAAACCCCTTGACATGGATTGCACCACCTCTTCTATAGGCACTTCTCACAATACATTAGCGTTCGCAGTGTTCTAGTCAACGGCGTATCGCCGCGGAGAGGTTAACTAACCCATACCAAACATTCGGGAGAATACTCGCACGTTCCACGATACCTGCCTCGAAACCATCGTCCACTTATTGCCATCGAAATGCTCCAATCATCGGCGGAGCCCGCTAGCCGCCGCAGCGCTCGGCAAGTGTTCGGCAAGGCAACAAAAGAAAAACGACTCGACTGTTTACCGAACGGGACGGTATTCCAAAGCTGAGTATCGACCGCGTTTGCATGGATGATTTTTGCGTAGGGACACGGGAGAAGAGGCTTTTACGCACGACGGGAGTAGGCATCGACCATCGGTGGAGGAGGCGGGAAGGAAGGATATTCGGTAGGCATCGGTGAAATAGAAGGGGAATTGGAAGCAGCAAGGTCTGTCGTTCGGTATTCAGAATGCAGAAGGACCGAGGAGAGAGAAAACGGCGCAGGGTGGCTCGGGTTCGCGTGCATGTGTTTCTCGTTCGTCCCTATGCACGGAGTCCGGCGGAGAGGCTCGGTAGAGACAGAGCGGGAGAAGGTGGAAAAGGAGAGACAGGGAAGGAAGAGCGAGTGGCCGCAAAATATATGCTGCACGCTCTCGTGGATGCTCGTTTGCAGCGTTCGGTGGCGGAACGGAGACGGTCGCGGGCGGATAGCCGGGCGATCCGAGGGAGACAGACGGAAAAGGAGAACGCGGAGGCTGGTCAATGGTAGAGAGGGCCCCGACTATCGGAACACCCTTCTCGAAAACAAAGCCGGATCTCACCTTGATTTATCGCAGAGTGCTGCCGCGGTGCCTCTCTGTGCTCCGGTCCGGGCTAAGCCGCCGGGGTGAACTTCCCCCGGCGAGAATTAATCCATTATCAGGCTCGACGGCAGGAAAATAACAAACAGCGGCGGCGGCAGCAGCGTCCAAGGTGAATCGTAGACACCACCAGCCGAGCGCTAGTTCGGAGGCAGGGAACGAGGCGGCCGCTCGTTTCCGGAGTCTCTTTTTTTCCCTTCCGACGGACAGGCTTGGCTCGTCTGAATCGTGTATACACAGTCGGTGCCCGCCACTAAATCGGCCCCGTAAAACGTATGCACGGGCAATAACGTGAGTCACGTCCAACAGTCGAATGCTCGCGTGTACCGCGGCCGGCGGATCACCACAACGCGTTCCCCTACGAGCCGTTATCGCCCACGCACAGACCGCACAAAACCGTACACGTTCCTACAAAATTTTCGTTTGGTGCGCACGCTCACGCTGGGCGACGCGTCCGACGGTGGGACACGACGCACGGTGCCGATACACACGTGCCAGTAACGAGAACAAGTCACGAAGCAACCCCGACGCTGGCCGAGAACGCACTGACGTGAATGCAACCGCGGAACCACGAGAGCGGGGGGACCCGATCGCCGCCGAGTGGGGGAACGGCGTCGGGTGACTTCGGCTCGCCTCGCTGCGTCCCGTCTCCCTGTACGCTTCGCTCTACCTTATACTCGCTACACGATCGTAGGATACCGTGGACTGCTTCAATTTTTATCTAGATGAAATTTTTGATAAAAGATAAGGTACTTTTTATCCGTTGTTCATCGAGCGAAGATAGCCCGTGTAATCTGTAGTGATAAATAGTTTCCGAGCGAATGTAAGTATTCGACAAATAAAGATCGAGAAGGTAAAGGGACTTCGTATATTCATTTTCGGATTATGTGTTTATTTTTAATTGTAGCTTTAGCGGATGATCATTGGAAATTTTGGGAATATCGAGCAACTACTTAGGAATGTTGATACCTATGAATATCGAATCGTTAGTAGAATTTTCTTAATAAAAATGTAACGAATTTCCGATGCAAGTGAGGTATATTATTCGCGCGCTCTATTATCTTCGATTCGGCTCGTTTGAATAACTCGTTTATCTAGATAATGCCCAACTCATGCCGCAGCCTCCCGAGAGTCAGTTCCGACGTGTATTCAGCCTCCCTCTCTTCTTTCCCCCCTCTCTCTCTTCCCCACTATCTTTTCTCTTGATATTCACGACCTGGTGTTGGTGCACTGGCACACGCACACCTGTTTGTCCGCGCGTGTGCACGCGACTCGCACCACCTTACCCTCTCGCGGCAGCCACCACACGCGCGGTGACGTCACGCTGGGCGCCGTGGCGTGGATAACGAGATGGCCCGAGTCTTCCTCGGGACCCTCGATCGCTAATTATCGTCCTAGAGGTTTCGCCTCGTTCCTCCGTGGGTCGGCTTCTTCCTTTTCCACCCGTGGCTGCTGCTGCCGCTGGCAGACGGAGAAATCGTGCGGGTTCGAGAAGTCACCCTTCCCGCCGCGGACTGCTGGATTTTCGTCCGCCGCTCGTTCCACGGTGGCATTAATGATGTCTCGTGTAGGTACAGTCACGACCGGTTCCCCGGGACCTACCTCCCTATCAAGATCGAGTATCTACTAGCGAGAGTCCGCGGACACCCAACCCCGTGGACCCGAACAATTCCCATCTAAGGTTTCACGTGGCGTGTGTAAAACGCGAGGAGGGCCATTGGTCCACGGGATGACGTCCGAGTCCGCGCCGGCCACGATGCTTTACCACCTCTCGGGGCGGGGGTCAGGGGATGAGGACGAATTCCGCGCGCAAAAATGAACGCCTCGCCCGGCGTATAAATAACGAAACACCCCTCCTCACCCCCTTCTCGTAGGAGGCAGCGAGGGCACGCGCAATAAATAACGTCGGAGAGGAGCACACCTGCAGCGACAAGGCGTGTCCGATGGACGATGAAGTTTAACGTCCCTTCCTCGTTTATTTCTCTGCCCAAAGCTATTGCAAGACGCGACGCCAATAAAATGCTAATCGACCCTTCCTCGTTACCTTGTTCCACCCAAGCCCTGTGTACCCTTTATCGCGATTTGAGGTACGAGCTCGTCGTTATCGTCAGTGGAAGGGGGATTTACCCTGGAAGGACGAGCGTCCGGTCCTGAAACTTATACGAGATTGATAAAAAGGGGAGGTGAACCTTCACTTTGTTGAGCCTGATTTTCGCTTAACTGCCTGAGTAGAAGGAGTGAACGTTAATGCCGGGTTTGCGCGCAGGAAATATTGCCAAGGTGAAAGGCGAGGATAAATGTGGCTAATGCAATTCAATTGTGGAATCGCCGGACGAGTCCCCGACGTGATTACCATTAGTGCCTAGAAACAGGAGAATCCACCGCCTTCGAAGCCGTCGCGTCGCGAAATCTCGCGAAGAATCGCGTCTACCCGTTCAGCCGGGTTCTTTGGGAGTGCAGCCCTGTCCCCTTTTGTGAGCGCGGTGTCCTCTGCGTCCCCGAGCTAGCAGGAAGGGAGCTTCCCAGCCCTTAGGGCCACGGACACTTTCCCTCGGCGCTCCCGCAATAGCCGGGAAAACGGAGGGTAGCTTTCTTTCTCCCCGAGAGCCAGGCCAGGCAGCCCCGGGTGCATAGGAATGACGGAGGATTGGTTCTGATTACGATCTCGCGTCACCCCAGCCTAAGGACCCGCGACAATGACGATGGCTATAATTCCGCGTACGCGCAAGGTGGTCCATTATAATCCTTCAGCCGGGACACAGGGGCGGGGGGCTAGGCCGTGGGGTGCGATGGGGGACAAAAGGGGCGGAGGACGAAAGCCGGAGGAGGTCATTCGCTCGATGGTAACGGCGCTCCTTATTAAATCCATCGAGGTTCGTTAACTCGAGCCACGAATTACTTGGGAGCCTCGGGATTTTCGAAAACTGCGCGGCCTCCGTCTTCGCGCGGTCCTCGATACGATTTATCGGCCGCGATATTAATTAACGTCCGGCGAGCGGGAAAGATCCCTTACAATGGCCGCGGGTTGCAGCCAGGCGAACTCGATGGCCGGCCCGAAGACGAAGAATCTCGCGATTGTTCCGGCAACAATGCCCTCCCCCGTCAGAATTCGCCGTCGAACTTAAATTTTAAGAGTCACTGGCAACGAATGGACTTGCCGGCCGCCGCTAAAAAGCGTTTTTCCCCCTCGCTCGAATGGGCCGCGGGTCCGCCGCTCGGAGCCCTTACTTTCCGCGCGACGAATAATTCAAGAGAGAAGGAGAGGGCTGGAGGAGAAACTGTGCAAAAGTTCCGCGTAACTTTTCTTCGTTTTCGCCCATCGATTCCGGTGATTCTCATCGCGCGGTTTATTGTGGCTCGCGGTCGATTCCCAGAGGGTGGTTGCAGTTACATTCTTCGCCGTCGGGCTAGGGGGTGGACCGAGGGTAGGCGTCAAAGCGAAAGTTTCCATAATAACGCGTTCGCGGCGATACTTTCCGTGCCGGTCGCAGAGGCCAGAAGCCCTGGCGAGCTACGCGAGCGATTCGCGAGGATGACGGAGGGGGCGAGTCACGAGGGGACAAAGAGTTTCACCGAAACTTTGCACGCGGATCACGATCGCTTGCTGTTTGTGTACGTAATCCAAGTTTCCCTATTTAACGTCCCCGATAGAACCGCACGGACCGCGTTACGGTCGTTCAACGCGACCAAATAGAGCGGCTCGCCGGGGAGGGGGCCCGGGGAGCGGGGGGACGGTTGTTTTCCCGTGTTTTTCTACGCGTGACAGAGCGCGGTCTGCTGGGATGAAGTGCTCAGAGACGGCGTCCAACGGCAGGTCGGAAATATAGGTTTTTGTCACCGGGGTGGAAGTTAAAGTCTGCTCCCCCAGCGGAACCCTAGACTCACTGTCTTCCGTAGCCATTGTTGGGTCACGGTTGACATTCACGGCGTCCAAGCCCGGAGTCGTCGCCGCCGCCACCAGGATTCTCGAGGGAGGCCCTCGCTCACAAAGGATCCGTCTGGCACCCTCGAACTTCCTGCGCCCGTAGGACCTGCTTTAGAAATCCCCCGAAACCAATTTATCTTGAGAAGCCCGGGCTCCCGAGAGCTAAACGGATTTTCCCTCCGGTGGCATTACGCGCTTTTATTCGACGTGAAATTAGCTTACCGGACGCGCCGGCGACGGGATCGATCGCCGCGAATTACTCGCCCGTCCCAGCGGAAAGAGGAGCGCGAGCAAAGACGCGAGGATAGATCCCCAGGCAACACCCCAGCCGCGATTCTAATCGCTCCCACGCGATAGCTTAGCTGCATCGCTGTCTTCCTGCCATTCATCCCGTGCGAATGACGATCGTCGGCAGACTAACGGGCTATTAGCGTATTTATTTCCTTCATTCGATACGTCAACCCTCCCATGAGCTCTGGAAATAGACGCGCGAAGTAACGCACGTCTCAGAGACAATGATCTAACGAATGCAAGTCCGAGGACCGCGTGGGCCGGCGCTACAGTGTTTCCATCCACTCATTGTAACTCAGAAAATCGCCCGGCGTATTTGCATTGCTCGATGAGCGCGGCAGAATAATGGAGGCGTCCAGAGAAGTCGAGAAGCTGGCGCGACTAGATACATACTCCTGGCGGAGAAGATTACGACTTCCTGCAAGCCTATCTGCCATGGCGTACACACAGCGGGGTGTGTATCGCGCGCGTTGTGCTGACCGGACGACGGTGTGGCCGGGTGGTCGAGGCCAGCAGATAACACGGTCATATCGGTGCAACGAGGCTCTCCAGGTGCATACACACGGGACACACTCTGTCCCTCTCCCATGGCGGGAGAGGGGGCCCCACTGTTTTTAAGCTTTCCATTGTAACGGTTTAACGCTCGAGCGTCCCAGCATCGTTCGTTATCTGCTTATGGTTGGCGATACGTTACGAAAGCGTTTTCACTGCCGCCCGGGATGGCGCGTTTATTCCCGAGGAAAAAAGAGCTCGGAAGGTGGTCGGCCCCGTGCTCCTCCTGGCAAGGATTCTTCAGATACAGCCGGGCCAGAGTTACGGGCCACTCTTCCGTTTCGAAACGCGCCTCTCCGAAAGGTCGGAGCAAGTAGCGACTGTCGAGTCATCGTTGCTCGCCCTCTCGAAACTCGCCCGAGTGCGACGGGGGCAGACGTGGCCGGGGACAGAGAGAGGAGAGAGACTTAAATGACCGATAGACTGACGCTGCGGGGGTACCGTCCAGGCCCCAACCAGTTTCTGGACACCATTTCTCGTTCGAGGGGGCCCACCGACAAAAAGGCGCAGTTATGCGCGTATTTCACTCGAAATGGACTTGTTTCTTTCTTGTGCCATCTGAAAGGGCGCTTCCTCTCTATTGTTTGCCACGTGAAGGAACGTACGCGACGCGCCGTCCACATTTCACAGAAGTTTGCAAACACTATGGGCCCGACCTCCTGGCTGCTGCGAGGCGAGGTGTGCGTCGCACGATGATGATGGACGAGGACCGTCTCGGGCCCCGCCGACCGAACAGGCCTCCATCGCCGGAGACGAAACGTGGGCCCGTTTTTATCCGTAGGATCTGTGCCCAAGCATTGACAGCGACACGGACGCGGAATAAATTATGAAAATAAATCGTCACCCGTTCGAGATGGACTATCTATCGGGAAACACGACGCGCTCTACGTGCCTCCACCGTGAATTCTAATTTTTTCTCGGCCACAGCGGAGCACAAAGCTTCCTCCTCGTCCCTCGTCCACCGGGTTATACAGTGTGTTTAAGAATTGTGAACGCTCACTCGGTAGATTGATGAACACTTCAGGAAAGAAAAGGAGTCTGATAACGGTTAGACTACTCGTTTCTAGAATAACGGTTTCTCGTTCCGTTATCAATTTAAGGTTATACCAATAGTTCCCGAGCACCCTATATTCCTCTGCTAGAAAATTATGCCAGCGAATTGCACGAGATATTGCGCCTTCTCGCCTCCCTCGCTCCGTCGCGAGTGCGAAAGGGGGTCCTTTCACGGGGGAACTTAATAACACCTTCGCCCCTCGAATCATCCTCCGCCATCCTCGAAGAAACACTCCCTCCCGAGGTCTCTCGATTTCGCGCCCGCCACCGGGGCCGTATCGACTCCGCCCTTAATCGTAAGATTGTTTGATCGAGAGCGAAGCAGGTGGCCCGCGTCGCGAGCGCCACCGGGGGACGAAAAAAAGAATGGCCCCTTAAATCGCGCGACAAAAGCCCGCAAATTCGAGGGTCGCATCTACGCGTTCCTTGGGAACGCTGTCGGGTACACGGCGAGGGGTAACCTGAGACGGTGGAAAGGGAGAAGATGCCAGAATAAGATTTAATAAATGCCACAGGCCACAGGTAGGCGACGTCCTTAGCACCGCAAAGCCGCCCACGGGGAGTCGGATTTCCTCGAGGCTTCGATGATTCTGACCGTGACACTCGGCCCCGCGTTCCTCGTTTTAACGATGGTTACGCGAGCATCCGTTTATTCCGTTCGACGCGAAACGGACCCCGTCGACGTCCACCATTAGTCCGCGAGACGTCCACAGGGCGAAAAATCAGGATTGCGATCTTGGCGCCGCGGTCGAAAAATTTCGTATTCAGAGACTTGAACGCGTGGACGTGCAGCCGTTGCAAACGACGGCTGAAATTATTCCAATCGCCGCTATCCACCCTCTCCTCGGCGAAGCCTGCGGAACGCGTCGCTCAATGTCGCCATTCACGCACCGAGTGAAAGTTCGTGCTTGAAAAGGGCTTTAATTCGTCCCCATTTTTATGCAAAGAAGGCGATCGCGCGGACGCCCGTCTGCCTCCGGAAAAAGGCCCGATTTAATTCCACCCCCTCCTCCCCACTACGTTTTCGACAGAGCTGCGCAGCTCCTTTCTGTCCGATCGAATAAAAACGCGAATTTTAACGCGCCTCGCCCGCGACGTGCCCGAGATATTCGCGTCGAAACACCGGTCGCCGCTGCATACCGATGAAATAGAGATCGTTCCGCGACGGGACACCGGGCGTTTCGGTGGGACGCGCGTTTTGTAACGACCCGCGCTCGCGGGGGAACCGTAAAAAATCGGGAACGGCCAGTATAGCGGGTGAAATGTGGCCGCTTGTAAAATTGTATCGCGAGAAAATTGGCGTTTTTGCGCCGCGTAAGTGGCAGCGCGCAATTGTATCGCGGCTAATAACGATCCTTATCGGGGGAGATTTGTTGGGCGTTGAGCGTGTTGTTTCTTTGGCGAACGAACGCGATTGAACGAATAATAGCGATCTCTGTGAGAGTCACTATTCATTATTGCATCTAACAAGGAGCATGAGAAATCAATACGGCTGGCTATGGAATTCTTCGATGCGTGAACGAACTTGTGATTTCTCTGAATAATACCAACTAGGGGAAAGGGGGGCATGACGGGGTAGCGAGGTAAGATGGGGTATCGTAAAAAAACTATAACCGAAAAATGCTAGAGATTTGATGAAAGTACCAAAATGAAGCCATTGTATTGTAACAGTTAGGTCGTTGATAAAAATGAGAGCTTAGAGTTTGGAGCTGTGAAATCGTCCATATGCTGCGTGGATCTTATTTTGTGTAATAAAAAAGACTTATAATAAATATATATTTAAAAACGGTAAGACAATTATTTTTGTTACATTATAATTTCCATTCTATTTACTTAAATGTACAATATTAAAAATTGAAATATTTTTTTATTTGTTGTAAAAATAACAATCAGTTTCTGGAAAACGATGATTTGAGGCAAGATGGGGTCCTTGATATGGGGTACCCCATCATACCCCGGAATATGGTTGTTCATGTGATGTGCAAAAACGCCATCGTTCTCTATTATAATTTAAGTCGAATTTTCGTTACTTTTAAGTCGGATTTGAAAATGTTAAGAACATGTAAGAAGAAACTAAACGACGAAAATGGTCAAAAGAAGTTATGAATAAATACAAATTTATTCATAATTTCTTTTGACCATTTTCGTCTACATAAATGCAGTTTTAAGTAACAAGAAAACTGCTCGAGAATATTGCCTTCCACAAACAACATTGGAACGTTATGTGCAAAAATTGAAACAGGGAAATGAAGTGATCATGGGTTTACCATTAGGTCCAATTAAGAGTGTATTTTCGCAAACAGATGAGGAAGAACTTGTTGAATATTTAAAAGATATGGTACCACAATTCCTGTACGAGGGTAGGAAGAAAATAATTTAGATGAAATTCATATGTACATCGATTGTGAAAATATTTAGCGGAACCGGGGCAGGGGCAAGATGGTTTTTCATTATTTTTTTAAAAGTTTCATAACTTCAAATTTTTATTTAAATGTTCCTCAAACTATGTACCAAAGGTTAAAGTATTAGCTTATAATTATATATACATTCATAAAAACTTAAATAAAAGGTATAATTATCAATTTTTTTGCATGTTTGGTTAGCTTCCCTATAATGCCCCCCTCCCCTTCATATATTTAGGTATACTCTCGCAAGGGAAGGTCGCCAAGCCGGAACTTCAAAAAATTATGAAACTTTGGGGATATGTAGAGGATATTATTACGCGACTTTTTTCCTGCCCAAAGTCACTCCAAGGGGGTGAAATTGACCCCTGAAAATCCGGCCATTTTCCGATTTTGTGTTATAACTCATGAGCTGTAAAATAATTTCGCGAATTATAACGCAAAGTCGGAAAATAGCCGGATTTTGAAGGGTCAAATTCACCCTCTCAGAGTGAATCTGGGCAACAAAAAAAATCGGTTGATACATACCTGGGGGTCGTGCTTAAATTACGTAACGCTATGGGGTGGTGGGCCTGAAAAGCTGTATGTCGTGTGTGAAATCAAAAACCGTAATTTTTTTTATAAAAAATGTTAATACCTATCTATCGATTCACGGTGCGGATTTGGAAAATTTTGAAAAATAAAGAAATAGCGATACCTATCAAACATAAAGCTAGATTTTTCTAAGCGAAAAGTCCACTTTTTTTGTTTATAAATAATAAACGAGTAATGGGAATAAAAAATGCGTCGTAGGTTGATAGCTATTAACATATTTAATAAAAAAAATCACTGTTTTTGATTTCAGACACGACATACAGCTTTTTTCAGCGCCGCCGTGTAGCCGTCTAAAATCGAAAGAGTTTCGGATAAGAATCCATAACTTCCGAAAAACAATAGTTTTTTAACTGAAACTTTTTTTTAGGTACTTCATAATACCAGTTAAACATAATACAAAAACGGAAAATCTTTATCAAGCCGTTGACTTGTAAAAAAATGCACAAAATGTACACATTTTCCGAGCGTTCAAACGGGTATAGGTACCCCCTTAACACTTATCGACATCTTCGGGTTAAACTTGATAACCCGTGATATCCCTAAAGTTTCGTAATTTTTTAAATTTCCCGTTTGGAGATCATCCTTGTCAGACACCACAGAGGCACCTCTAGATGTAGCTGCTGGATAAGTCAAGAAATTAATCGCTGCTTCCTAAAAAGCGACTGTGCGGGCGTCAGCTTGGAAAGCGGAGAAGTGTCCTGGTGCTGGAAAAAATGTTAGGACCCCCCGACGGAAGTGTACGATATCGAGAACGCGACACCCCGGTCGTACGTAATACGAGCGTATCGACGACGTTTCTCTTATAAATACACGTCGATATACCGCGTGTACCGGCCGGGGAGAAGAACGACGCGAGAAGAGAGGGGTGGTGGGTGCCCGGTTACGAAGAGATCTGACACGTCGGTAAATTTCACCGGTGATCACCAGCCGCGACTTTACGGCAAACGAAACAGGCCCGCCGCCGTGTACCGTAATATTCTGTCGAATTTACGGGGGGAAGTGCGTTACGACTTTATTATGGAAGCGGGGCCCCCGGTAACCGTGGCACGCCAGCCAGCGCCCACACCATCCGACGGCGTGTCTTTGTAAATTCCAGATTTTTATAATGCCGCCACGGGCGGCGGCTCTAGCGATCACGGGGAGACGTCGCCCGAGGTAGCAAAACTCTGGTAGCTGGGGGGTGTTGCTTCGGAAACGGCTCGCTTGAAATCGGGCGAGCCCGAGCCGCGGGAAGTATGTATGCGCGTGCGTGCACGTTGCCCTGGAAATTGGTCAAGTAGATGCACGAGGTGGGCCGAGATATCTGGCGCGAGCAAGAAGGTGATTACTTTATGGCGGTTAACTCCGACCGCAGCCTCCATCGCGAATTCGTCTGCGCCGCGATACGATAACGCAGCACCGGCATGGGTAAACTGAAGATAAAATCGATGCAAGCTCCGCTGCGCTCGCCGGCAATTACCGGTACCTGTTGTTACCGATTATCTGGCTCGTCAGTCACGAATAAATCAATACTCGCGTTATTTTCATTCCGACTTGGTCCACTGCAATGGCCGACAATAAACACGGCGGCGTTATCGAGCAGAGCGTATCTGCACGCGAGGAAGGGGGCGTATCGAATTATAAGTTACAAGCCGATTCGCCTTCCATATCCTTTCGGTGAATCGGCGCGGTGCGGCCGACCGAGTTCCGCGCTCGGGAAACGACCGGCGTGGGCGCGTTGCTTCGCGGCGCTTGCGGGGATTTTTCCTCCAGCGAACTATCGGGAACGGATTCGAAAGCCAACGTGTCGAGGGGATTACGCGATCGTTGGTGGATAACCTTTTTATCCGCCAGCGAAGGCAACACTGGTAGCGCGGGCTGATCGAGACGCGCGTCCGTCGTCTGGCCGTTTTCCTGCGTACGTGCCATCGACAGAGGTCCAGGCGTTACTGCGCACGTGTACTTACAGGCATGCACCCTGCTCGCTTGCTTGAGCGTGAGTCAGGCCAGATAAATAAAGATAAGACACCGGGCCGGCCGCAGCACTCGCCGCGGAGAAAGTATTACTCGGACGATAATGTACAGTTGTAGGTTTAATGAGCGGCTACGTTTCGTATGATTTAAAGGAATGGCCAGGAGAAACCGGCGCGTGGAAAAAAGGAAAGAGGAATCGAAGGAGCAGGGACCGATGGTGTCGATGATTTACACGGATCGAGATTAGCCTCGCGATACCCAGGGGACTACCGGGGCTCCTTCATAAATCGCCGGATGGGGACACTTTGAATTTCTATTTGTACAGGGGGAGGAAGATCCCGGGGGGATGACTCGTCAACGATCTGTTGGGGCCTCTTCAGATGGGACACTTTGGTGGTTCGTTACCTGCGATGTATTTGCACGTTTCCCACCTTTTGTTTTATAACGTCACTACTCTCGCTCGTAAGTGCTGGACGTGGTTGACAGTGCCTCAGACAGTAGAAAGAATCAAGTGGACGGAGGCGCAGAGAGGCCACTGTGTGCCATTGGTAGCTTTTCCTTTTAGCGACGAAGAATGACATTATTCTTCTGCGAGGGTTTCATTATATGGCTCCACTGTGATTAAACATGAGAAATGGACAATGCACGGCTCTGTCGACAAAGGCACCTCTGATCTACCGTGCGAATGGGCCCCGGATGGCAGTCGCGAGCCATCGAAGTGTATTTTTTTAAAAGGCCATTCCTCGTCCCCTGATTCCCATCGGGAATGCGACGGACTCTTGTTTTAGCGCGTGAAAGCCGCGCTGGTCCTCGTTATTTATGGGCCCCGCGATAGCGGCTCGACGAAGCGCGAGAATTTCCGTGTAAACTACGCGTATCCAATTAGATACACGTGTACACGTGGGGACACCGAGGTGCTTCACGAATCCAGGCCTGTTGATTCGTGGCGCTCGATGGTCCGCTCGTAGCCGGCGTGAAACGGCCACTACGTGGATCCCGTTTCGACGCGTCGGATTTAAAGAATCGCCCTCGCGTTGCGGCCTAATTTACGACGACGGATCTCGCCTCTCGTTGCCACCGCGCTCGGCGTGCAATCGTTAACCTCCGGCTGTTAATTAATGATCGCGTTATTTTAGCGGGCGAGCGAGGGCCTCGCGTGCGAGAGCCGCGAGCGTTTTTCGGGGTGTTATGACGAATGGGCCGCGATACAGTTATCGATGGCCTTCGTTAATAATCGCGCCGGCCACGGTTTCACTTTCCATCTGATAAGCACGCCGTTTTGATTAATCGCACGGCGAGGTGCGCCGATGAAATTCTAAAAGTGCACGATGACGGTAGGAGGGAGACTGGAGGATGAAGGTCGACTGCTGACGTGTATCAACCCGCGAGAGATTATTTTTTGTAATTCTAGCGGAAGAGTATAACAGCGATTGCTGGTGGTGGAACGAGTGATTTCAATGTTTAAATCATACGTGCCGAAGATGGGTATCGCGCTCCCAGAACGCGCATATTCCACCCGAAGACGTCGGACGTTCTGCCGCCCTCGCACGCGGGACGTGCCGTGAGTCAGGCGTTGAAAAAACCCCATGAATTATTTAAGATCGCGGGGCAGCACGATGAGCCAGTGTTATTTTAATTCGTGGGGGTATTTTCATATTCCAACGGGCGCTGCGCGCTGACGAGGCTCGCGCTGGGACGTCCATCTCCGATCGCCGATGAATAGACATTGTGCGTTCCTCTTCTGCTCGCGCGCCCAGACGCGGACGATCGCCTCGTCAGCTTCGAGTGGCAGCCGGAAGCGAGCTCTCTTCGTGGAAGAACACAGTCGTGGAAACAGAGGGAGAAGGGGCAGCAAATCACGCCAGCGAAGAGCAGACGGGGGCGACGGGGAAAGGCGAAAAAGAAAACGGCGAGGAGTGGAAAAGCCGTGGGCGGGTTCGAAAACGTTTCGTATTCATGGCCAGTGAAAACAATCGTGTCAAAGAGAACGTTCTGCTACCCGTGAATGGGATAGCCAAACAGCATTGTAAAACATTACGCTCGACCATGCGATCCAGCCACGTATGATGGATCTGTGTGTAACGAGCATCGAGTGCTCCGTCGAGTGTGTGCCTAGCGGATCGCTCAGCGATGAATTGCCGGTATACGTCAATCCGATCTGTGTATTTGTACATTCTAATCGCGTGCTTGATACTTTTTATCCACGCGCAGTTATTCTCGCTCCCGGTGTTCGACTGGAACACTTGGCAAGGGATTCTTTGCAGGCCTTGGCGTGCTTCCTACGCCTTTGTTGGACTGATGCTTTGAGGAGAAAAATATTTTCTTTTGCTACGTATTTTGTATCAGTTGGGGCAGCATATCAATAATGTTATACACTTTGATATTCAATCGCTCTCTTCTTCTTGATACTATCTTGCACGCATGATATCACCCTCAGCATTTAGCATTTTCTACTCCAAGTATTCAAACTCGACTCGCAGAAATGTGCCGTCAGTTATCCATAAAACGAAGAAGCAATCGGTGCCAGTGTCTTTACACGGGTCTCGGCGATCAGACGAAATTGACTCGACTTCACACAAGCGTCCGTCATTCAATTACCACGCGTCCGAGGTACATCCTGCTCGCAGCGCCAAGGATTATGCGTCGCGGGGGGGTCGGGCATAAAAATCATTTATTCGCTCGTTAAAGATTGAACGGCGTCGAGGGGGAGGCGTTGCTGGTGGACGCGCACGGCGGACAGCGGTGGAGGATTTAAGGGCCTCGTAAAACGCAAAAGGAGGATTTTTGGCGAGGGCGCTAGGGACGGCACAGGGAGGCGCGAGGATCTCGAGTTTCCGCTTTTCGTAGCTGGCCTTTTTCGTTCCCGAGGCGTTCGCCGCGCTACTTAGGTAGACGGAGGATGAATACCCGCGTGACTCTACCTGTACAACGGCCACAGCGGTGTCGTGTAACACTTTATTCCGTGTCTCGTGTTTCCCCCGGCAATATTTAATCGATCCCGGCACGCTAGAAAATGAAATCCGGCAAGATGGCGGCCGCAGGCCCCCGTCCGAGATTTAGGGGTGGTCTCGGGGCGCGCCGGGAATTTACGCGCGACTCGACGCGCCAGGTAACGTTCTCGCGAGCTCACGAGCCTTCGGTTGGAAATAGAATCCGCGGCCAGGGATACGTCGCGAAACCCTCCCGCGGGGCATCCCGTGGAATCGAGAGAATTGATCCGTTGTCCTCGCGTCTCCTCTATTCGCTTCCGGTCTTGAGGATACCCCCACGGGCGGAATATCGGGTCACGGCGCTGGCCGCGCGGCGCCTCTTATCTAACTGCTCTCCAACTGGTGCGCTGTAAATTCTGCTATCGGCCACATAAATAAAATGCCCGTGACTGTATTCGATACGCGCGGTTGTAGTTTCTTGCGCAGCAAGACCGCTCCGAGTGCCGGGGAGCGTTAATGCATGGAATGGAGGTCGTAGATAAATGCTGTCTACCGGAAGCGGAGTGTCCATTTAAACCGGAGAGACCATTCTGACGCGTGGTCGTTGGAACAAAAGTCGAGGGGGGTTACGAAGAACTTGCCGCGCGGCTTAATATTGTATCATAATATGTATCGCACGATTTTATTGAAAATACTGTAAGATTCATTTTAGCTACTCAACGAAGAAGCACAAATCGTCCGGAGCCGCTGTACGGCAAGACGGGGAGTAAGAAGTGCAGTCGGTCGCGCGCCTTATACTCAACTTCCTCCTTCGATAAATGCAGCGTAAATAGTGGAGAGGATTAAAGCCAGCGCGGAAAATAATCCAAAAAAAAGGAAGCTTCAGTGGAAGTATTGTAACTACACGGCCGGCCAGCCGGGCTGGGGATACGGTCGGCTTAACTGCATCGGACACGGAGTGGCTCGGATTCTATTTGTTGGATTAACGGAGTCGCCGTGGCTATCGGGCTCCGTTCTACCCGTTTCACGCTCGATATACATATAGGACGCTGGAATCAATTATCGATGTTCCCGGTAGTTTTCTCGCGAGCGTCCCGGGCGCGGCGATAAGCCGCCGGTTTATTAATTAGGAGGACGCGCGCCCGGGCCGCGCGAATCGTGTCGAAACGAGCGGTTATGACGCGGGACGATCGTAATAATTAAGAATACCGGCGGCTCCCAGCGTCGTTCGGGGAGCTCACCAATTAACACCGGTAATTTATGCGGATTCGAGTGAAATGCCGGGGCCCAGCTCGGCCCGTCACTCCGAGACGTCTGAATTAAAGGAATCGAGCGCGCGCGTGTCTCTGCGACTCTGTTTGTTGGATTAACGACTAGTTTTATTCCACCGCTAGCCCCTGAGCCCCCGCGTGCCTATCGTTCTTTCCTCCTCTGCCAGTGGTTTCTCTGGACCGGTATGTACGACCGGTGGAATCAATTATCGGCGTTTTCCATCTTCGTTCAGGCGGCGGCCGGCCGGAGGGGCCAGCGGGGCCTGCCATCCGATGCCCGGAGCTGGATTAAGGGTACGGGGATCAGGCGAGCGAACGTACGAGAGGAACCACTTAGATCTGACGCGAGGCCCAGCGGGATACGACGCGATGTCCTGGACAGCCTGGGAGTGTCTAGAGAGCGTCGGTAGGATCGGGGCGGCCGTGAACGCCGGGGGACGGTGAACGAGAGAGACGGCCAGTGAAATGGAAAAGGGCTAAAAAAGACGACGTCGGACGTGCAGATGGAGGGATAGAGAGAGAGAGAGAGAGGGGGGGGGGGGGAAGCAAGTAGGCCCATGGGTACTAACGTACGGACCCATGTACCTTGTATGCCACACGCTGAGTGACTTATGACGACCGATACCGCAGCGGTTCTCATCGTGACCCGGCCGCGCATCGCGATTGCCTCAGTGAACCGAGCGCAGAACCGGTTGTTAAGCAAATACCGGGGCTATCCCGCGCACCCTGAAACCAATCCTCCCGGCCCGGTGAATTTTTCATGCGGCCGGGTTTCGACTAACGCGCCCCGTTCCTTGCACTCGAAACAGGTCGCGGGGTGGGGTCCAGAGGGATGCTGACGCGGGTCGAGGATCCTCGAGGACGCTCGAGAAGCTCGCGACGATTGGGAACGTACGAGCCAAACGAATGCTAGAAAATCGATCCAGCGTGTCGCTCCGCGCAGAAGGTGAAACCTCGTAGAACGGGAGCGCAGGAGAGAGCCACGGTACACGTCCAGCGAGACCAGTTGATAGCCAAAAAAGGGTTGGAAATTGAGCGGATCGTTTTTATCGGGGCGTTGCGCAAACTGTTTGCCAACGGCCCGCGTATAGGTGTGTTAGTCATTTTCCAATTACGCTCGATAGGCTGCCAGAGAATGTTCTCCGTTCCTTGTGCTCTCCCCGATTCGAGGGACATTGCGACACGCTCGGATAGCGAAGCGAGCCAAGTCCTGCCGCCGCGCCGGTGTCCTTAAATTTCCACGACTCCGCATGCGGGCGGAGGTGCTCGAGGGATGCTAATAAAATTTCTCCACTTCCCGTGGAGTTACCCCCATCGATAAACCATGCCCCATTTACATCGATGGATATTGGGCCTCTTTAACCCATTTGCCTGCCACTTCGACTGCCATGTTGCCCGTATATGGGCGACAGTTTTATATATCTCACAGCGAGTGACGATGAAAATATCCCCGAGAGACGTACTTTCCCAGAAAAGGAAGAAAAATGAGAGACATTAATCGTAGCGTGGCATCCCTTCCACAAACTAATCAATTGAAAGCTACCACTGGTTACTCATCCGTTAGACAGCGAACCACAAAACGCAGCGTTAATAATCCTCAGACCCTAGTGGAGGCTCAAGTAACTGCAACCCTTGGCGAAGGGTTGGAATCCTCTTTCGAAAGGATCATAGCGCACGGAAGCCTCCAGCAGCTTGAACACCGCTAAAGTGATTTCCTTCGCCACCTCGACGGGTGCTGCGTCGGAAGGAAAGACGAGGAGGTGACGCAACGATAGCCAGAGCCTGTTTGGTAAAATAAATCGGCTCATATACAAACCGATGATTTATTAGCGATAATTCCGGGGAAACGGTGGGATTAACGTCGCCGATTCGGCGGATTTATCGGTTGACCACTGGAATTTATTAGCCAAGCACCGCCGGCGGGATCCTTCTCTACGAGAGGATCCGCGATACACGAGGATACCGTTAATTAAAGATGATTATATCCGCGCTTTCGATGATTGCGATACCCCTCGATATTACACGGGCAAATACGACGGGCACGCCCTTCGAGGCTCGATGCACGCTCGTCGCCGTGGTCGAGCTGAAAGGCCCGCAATTTATGCGTGTATATCTACCCGCATTAATGCTCCATGCCCGGTCGTCGATTTTACGAACGGCGGACAGCTTATCGAGCCACCGTACGACTTAATTGGCCGATGAGCGACGAGGTCGAGCACTAAGCTTTACTCGCGGAGGAAATTACGTGCTGCGCTTCTATCTGATTGAAATTAAGAAATATCGAGCAAGAAGTGGCTTCGATGTATGGATGCAGAGAAAGTGCGGCGCGGTAGTCGAAGCGCCAAGGCTCTGATGTCCTTCTTACAGAGATTTTGCATTCCGAAGGGCTAGAATGGTACCTTACGGTGACTCGTGTGGGTTTTACGACACTCGATGGTGAGTTTAATGCAGTATAAAACTCGAGACGCATTATTTCAACGCGCGTTCATTACTCATCTCCGCCGGATCAAAGGACGTCGAATTTACAAGTATAATAACGCGCGAATCACCGCGTTAATAGGCGGCTGGAACGATTATGGGCCCCGGTTCGAAGCCCTTGAAACTTCCCTCGGGCCTGGTCATTGGGAGCGTTCCACTATCGGCGAGAGTTCGAATCGATCACTCGACCTGTAACGTCCCACTCGCTCGCAGCTTTTCGTCAACTTAATCTCCGAAGTCCTACGTACGTGCTCCAGGAGGGCTAATCTCGTTAACCGATCGTTCCCCGGGGATAAGGAACCACAGGTACACGGTGTTCGGAGGAGCATGTGGGCGTACGATAAACATCTACAAGCAAACTTCCAGATTCCCCCGATCCCTCGGCTCGCCAGGCATTCCGGAGCGTTCTGGTTGCGTGGACACTGGGCGCATCATTGTCACCCCGCTCCGTGGCAGCTTTGGGAGCGAATCGATCCTGCGAAGACGGCCCCCCTTACACCTGCGAAACGGTGACGCGCCGATAGCCGCGCGTAGGGGCCCCTGGCGTGTCGCCAGGCCGCGACTCGAAGGCCTTGAAACGATTTCTTCGTAATGGCAGGGCGTCGTCGGCCGATCGACCGTGGCTGATTAAGCCTGAAACGGTCGTGTCCACGAGCTAGACGTCGCCCGGTCGACCGCGGCGTGGGAGGGAAACGCGTAACCGTGTAAAACTCGTCCGCAACGGCTGTCCTGGCAGGGGGATTGGATTACCGAGAGGGGGGTGGTGGCGGCGGCGGCGGAGGGCTGGCACTTTCCAGGGCACTTGTGGTTCTTCGTTCACACCTCGACCCTCCCTGGTAACCGTGTGCCGAGAGAACTCTCGAAGATACGAAGAGCGCGCGGAGAAAGGGAGACCGAAGGAACGCCGGAGAAACGAGAGGGAAAAGAAGGAGAATTTATCGTCGGCCAGTGGCGTAGGCCGTGACACCGTCGTGGCCGCGAAAACGCGACCGGTTGCACGCTCGTTGCTCGCGTATACGAATACCTGGGTTAGTCTATTAACAATTTTCGAGCGCATAAAGGGCCTAGACGGGTGTGCGGACTATTTTATTCCCACGTCACGGGCTATCGCGGATTTCGTACACGCGACGGGGACAAACGTAACGAGGAGGACCGGCGAGGCGAGGATAAACAAAACGAATTTATCGCGTACAATGGGTGGCACGCCCCGAGCACTCTCGCGCCAATCTCGAAATTCAAACGGCATCGCTGGTATTGTTTCTATAACGAGGCTGTTGTAGCCTCGCATATATAAACGATTTCGTTGCGCCAGCTTCAGAAGGCATCGATCGACGTTTAGGCGCATATCCGCGCCGTTTCGAGAGTCCGCTCAAGAGAGGCAGAGAGGGTTCATTGCCCTTGGCGCCTGAATGTTTGTAAAAAGGGGCGCGGGCGGATTTATATTTACCTATATACGTATATATTTGTTTCAACGATTTCGCCCGCCGAAAGTTGCTCGGCGGAACAGAGGCGTATCTTGGAGCTTCGTAACTTTAATTGCGCGTCTTCTCGTTCCTTTTTCCTATTTATTGCGGGATCACGAGACCGAAGTGGCTGTCCCGGTTCAACCGTACAAATTATTATGCGAGAGCATGGGAGCGGCGCGCGAGACGAGGTGCAAGCCTATAAAATTTATTAGGGAACTTTCGTTACACCCTTGCGGAACAATGGGGTATCTGCAGCTCGCAGACGCCATAGTTTGAGATAACAAAGCGCGGGGAAGTCGTAAATCCTCCGCGGACGACAATAGTTTGCGGTAATTGTTTGTTCCCCGCGCCTCGCGCCCGCGGTAGACGCGAATAAGTAAATTGGACTAAATACCTCTTGGCATAGTGAATACGTATCACCCTGGGGACAAGCTTGTCCTGGAAGTTACGAATGGATTACTGTCTCCAGAAGGAAGTACAGTGACCCAGAGATCTATTTACTAGGAGCACTAGCATTTTCCTTTCGCCGCGTATCAGAACCACCGAAGCAAAGAAACTCCTGCATTGCACAAAGAAGCGTAGCAACAAAGTGCTCAGGGAGCAGGGAAGTAACAGGGAAAAAGTAAACGACACGGTTTCCCGCGACAGACGCGAACAGTGGAGAGCGTCCGCCGTCGCGAATTGTTGGCGACAGGCGCAAAAGGTGCTGGAGAATCGATGACCCGAGGCGGCGGGACAGCAGAGAACAGAGGTCAGAGCTCGTGTTGGAAGAAGACGAAGGAGCCAGCAACGAGGCCTGGAAGTAGCGGCTCGATGGAAAAGGAGCCGCCCGTGGGCTAAGTGAAATGGCGCGTGCCCAGTGGATTTCACGGTGCGTTAGTTGCGGGTCCTCCCTGTCGCTACCTCGCGCTCACCCCGTTCCTTTTCTCCTGGACTTCCTGCTTGCCGCGTTCCCAGCGCCGGTGCACGGAGCTCGCTCCGCGGCTCGACTTTATCCGCGACTGGCCAGCGTGCAGGAATTATAAATGCCCCCTGGCTCGGGTTTGGTCGCGCGCGATAAATCTCCCCGGGAAGCCTCAGGAAGCGAAAGAAATCTTTTTGGCTGCAGGACGGCGGCGCGATGTGGAGCGAGGCAAGGAAGCGGGCAGGGGTGGCTGCCGAGGGTCGGGGGGGGGGGGGGGGAGGATTAATTTATCATTCAGTAAAACATGCATAACCGAGCGCCGCGAGTCCTTGTGCGATTTAAAAAACCCTCACAGTGAATCGCGCAGTCTCATTTGCGGGCGGGACGAGGCCGCGGGCGTATTACAAATATAAGGAAACACGAGCGGGCAAGGAGAGAGACGCCGGGCGGTGGTTAAAGGGAGGCCGGTCTGTCTCAATGCATGCAAAGCGGAAACGTATATGTATAGTGGAAATTTTCTTCTGTGATACTCGCGCGCTGGGTCTCGCGGTAACGAGCTCAAAGTTGGTAACGACGCCTTGTTACCTTTGTATCAACTCGAAAATTAAATTCCCCGCCCGCCGCTGCTTGAAGCGGCCTCTATGAAATTATATGCCGCTGCGACTGCACCCTCGAATCCCTCGGCTTGGAGAGCCGGACCCGGCGAGACGGGATGAGCCGCGTTCGAAGAATCGGTGTATGCGTAAGTCGCGGGAAAGAGGCTGCTCGCGTGTAGCACCGCTCGCGGAAAGTCGCCGGGCGGAGGGAGATGGGAAACCGGGGCCGGGGATGGTGGAAACGAGAGGAAAGACTGGTGTTTTATTATTTTATTGCGGCAACGCGAGCGGGCTACTCGCCGAGCTGCGAGACAATGAAGCGCGTGACGGGCATATAAATAATGCCAATTTATCCTCGGTTACGAGATACCTATCGCTTGCGTGGCAGCTACCAAGCACGACGGGGTACCAGCGCCGGACAGGACACGATCGGGCCACGGAACAATCCTCTGGATCCGATGCTGGATCCGGTGTACGTTTATAAAATGGAAGTGGGCTGGAATATTCACTCCGCCGCACGATGGGCCCGAGTTATTCTCCACTCCTTCTCGCTCTGCGGTCACTTTCCTCCTTTTGCTGGCAGATACATTAATTCAATCAGGAGTCCTGATATCGCCGCTGGCCAGACTTTCGTGGCTCGTTAAGGAATGGAAATAATCGGCCCCTGAGCATTCTATCGTGTAGCAATTTGCTAGACTGAGTGTTGGGAATGGAACTAAGGGCTGGGAGGATCGTGTTTGACGTCTTGCAGAGGTGGAACGGAGTTTGTTGGGGGATCGTTGCGAAGTGGGCGTGGGACCACTTATGGGCGAGTTAGGTGGACATGCAGAAGCAAAATAGAGAAGTTTTGTATAGTAAACTCAGGCTATGGATGCTGCTCTACAATCTTTTTTGCCGAGTACATGATTATCTATACATTAATTGAATCATAGGGGAAAGTCGTGCAGTATCGACCGCTCTAAGTTTTTTTCAGAAATTCAAAAACGTGTTTGTAGTATACATAGATGGAACTTAGTAAGAGGAGGGAAAATTATTTTTGTGAAATTTAATAATAAGAATTGATAATTTGTAAAAGTAAAAAAGTTGTAATTTCTAGGAAACGAAAAATTGTCGTCCAGTACCGACCAACTATTAAATTAGTAGATTTTTAGGTCTAAATGATTAACGCTGTTAATAAAAAGACACTTAATTAGTACAATACAAGTTTTTTTTCAAATTTTATTTGTACAAACTCGCAAGTAAAATAATTAATATTCTCCTGATCTGTGCATTCGACGTGTGCCCAACCGTCACAGTTGGTACACTGCACCTAATCATTGTCAAATGATTCCTTGCAAACAGAGATAGACAAAATGTTTAATTAAATAAAATTTCGAATAACGAATAAAAAAAATTAACTTTATTCGTCAAATAAAAAAATTAAATTTCTTCGTCGAATAAATTCTCATCGAATAAAAAAATTAACTTTATTCGTTGAATACTCTAAAGTTAGAATAACTTTTATTTTATCTTTATTTACATAATTTTTTATTTAGTTAATGCCCAACTCTGCATGCAAATAACACACTGAATAACTTCTTCATTAAATCCTCGCTTCCTGTTTCTTAGGTTACCATACCTATCCTTATTTACTTTATTTTTCTGCGGGAAAAGGTAGAAGGAAGGCTAAATGAACATCTTATAAATTAATCTGAGTTGCCAATATATTGAACATACAGATAAGAAAAATTTGGTCTCTACTGGTTGACAGAGTCTGTTGGTCGGTACTGCACGACAGTTGGGTGGTCGGTACTGTACGACAAACACGGGGAAACATTTTAGATCATGGTATATTATGTGCAAAAAAATATTGCAAAACTAAGGACGTTTTATTAAACTTAATAGACTAGAGGTAGTATAAATAATAGAGCAAAATAATTTACTTACACGAGAAACGAAAGATCAGCTTTAAAAAATAACTTTTAACCCACTGAATATCAACGTATACGTTTAATGCCTCGGAACATCAAGAGCAATGCAGTAAACAATATGGCCCATAAATAGGTTATAGAGAATTGTGATTTTCATTGGTTAATTCAAATAAAGTGCTAATATCTGGTCGAAGAAGCGAGAACTAGCTTTGGTCGGTACTGTACGCTGGTCGGTATTGCACGACTCTCCCCTAAATGTCCAAGAAAAGGCACGCAAAATTGTTTTAGGAATCATATAGAAAGTAAATAAGACAGAGAAAACAATTTGAATAGTGTGAATAGACACACTCTTTGACGATAAAGTTGGTCGCTTTGAATAGTACTTGTTTATTAATTCTTAAATTTGAAACAATGCATCATCTTTTTCTAACTAATAATTGATAATTTTAAACAATACCATCTATGTATCAGATGATACACTATTTACTTTACATGAATTTCGTTTAAGTTTTCGCGTGACCGATCGGCAAAAAATAGTCCGGACTCTACCTAGACGCTTTCTAATTTTAAGTCTCCGATCGGGCGACGAACAGGTCGATCGATAACTATAGAAGCCCATTGGTGATAGGTGACAAATCTGTCAGCATTCCGAAAATCCCTCAGTGACGAGAACCATTTACACAGCGAGTCCAATCGTGTTTTGACAAGGACTTACTAGTCGCCGAGGGGATTTGAATCTCGCCTATCCAAACACCTTGTCCGATTAATTTCCCTTCTTCTTTTTTTCCCACAGAGACACACGACGATATTATTTCCAGGGACGCTCCTAATCCCGAATAAGAGCGTCCCCCTGAATCGTCAATGCGTCGCCAAGGCCTACGGTGTTCTAACGGTGAACACGCGAAGTGACAGGGCCTGAACTTAAGGGCCTGAAATCTTTACGAACAGGAAAACCCGTAATCCTCTTTGGGAAGGAAGGAACGCGTTGTTCACGAATGGGTTCGACGTGCCGGCCTTCCTGAATGTTTACGGGGAAAAGATGCGAGAGGCTGATTCGCCTTTACGCGTCGAAATCTAAATCTTGTCCCTTTCCCTGTCCGACGTCCTTCGTTCTCGCTTATCTGCCCTGTATCCTACAAGCGTACACTAAACACCGTCCCTCGGGCATTTCTCAATTATCATGAGGACAAATTTATCTTACAAATTTCGGTACTAACGACTAGCATACCACACTGCCGAAGAGAAGAAACCAATGCTCGGCTTCAACGATACATTTCATAACCCCCCGAGCGCTGCGCTTCAACTAATTTCTGAAGCACCAGTTTCTCAGAACGAGGTAAATTGACTTGCACCAATTGACTCGGTTACCCGTCTCCCCTCACCCAATCAAGATCAGAGGAGGCACTCGGGTCACCAAGCTGATTGCAGTAAACACTAATTCGCATTCAAGAGGCATCGGGGGAGGAGGGGGGGGGGGGTGGGCAGTATATACAAGAGATCCTAGCTCGTGCCCTGGTCGTGGCCATCGAAAACCCGTGGAAAATCGTAGAAAACGTGCCCCATCGAGGCACGAACGTGGGGCGTTTCGTGGTCCCGAACTGGCCGCGCAGCATACGAAAAGAGGCCCGCGGGGACGCACAACGACTACTAATTATATGTGCCATGCAAACCGAAAACCACTGGACGACAGAGGCAGCAGCACGCGGCGAGGGGGCAGGGAAGAAGAGACTCAAGCGGAAGAAGGACAGGGGGATGCGTGGAAAGAGGCGGAGAGAGGAGCACGCCGGGCGAGCACGGGGTAAAGAGAACGTGAGCGAACAAGAGGGAATTTGCATGAAAATACAGAAAGTTTCGAAGGAGCGTTTCCCTTAGTTCACTCGCGGTGGCACATAACGGGAGCCCGGGTACATATACAGAGCGTTTCACGCGAGCCACGACTGCCGGATCCACAAAGGCGGCGTAGGAGCTTTTCTGTGAACTCCTGGCGTTCCGATATGTATATAAGGCGGAGGAGAGAACGAGAGAGAGTTTTTTAACGAGCAACGACCGCGGCAGCGTTCGTTTTATATGCGCGCGTGTATGCGCGAGCTACGCTACCGCTTTGCCGTGGCGCAGCGGTAATGGCGCTACCGGTAATATTACTCGGTGCTCTCCCCGTATTCCTGATCGCAAGCCCGCTACCCCTGCGTGCAAACAGGGAACGATACCGCGCTGCCAACCACCGCCGAATCTGCTCGCGCCACTTCCCTGAAATCGCGTGCACCACTCGCGACAACGCGCGACAGCACGCGACAGCACGCGACCAACTGCTGCACCGTGGCTGGTAGGGATTTCGTGAGGCACTTTGGGGTGTACTCGAGATGCGGAGGGATATCGAATGAGCAGTTGATGAGCAGAAGGCCCCATTTTCAGGACAAAATTATGATTTCATCCAAAAACTATTTTTTTTCTGTACTACTACACTATGCCCACTTTTAGAAAACTACCTCTTCATTTTCCCGAAAGAATGGTCGTTGCCCCCGCAGAACGTTTGCTACTTGGGCCCTTTTCCTTAAATCCGCCACTGTCGAAGGAGCAAGCTGCCGAATGTGACTTTCTCAAATTACAAGGAAGGCTGCAAAACATTCGACGCTGGTTTTGATGAAACTTGGAGATTTATATAGGAGCTGAAGAGAAGGGATGTGTTTTGTCAGCCATAGTGATTCAAGGTGGAGGGTGGAGATAGCTTCCACGGTTTCAACCCTCAATTCTCAACCCTCGATCCAATTCATCCCAATAAGTTTTTACGAGAAACCAATTTCGCGACACTCTTTTTCGATTAATATTAAGCGTAGGAGTGACGTTAACTGGTTTTCGAAATCACGAAAGAGTTTTATGTTTTCTAGAATTTTTTGGTAAAATACGCGGTTTAATTTCTGGACGACTGGCTATTGCAAACGCCACTATAATCAGGGACTGTTGTAATGAACTGATAAGCGCAACATTGTGCAAGTTCAATTGTAAAATGGACCACTACCTTTGTGAAATTTTGTCTGACGCGTCCGCGGAAATGAAGCACAAATGCAGCTTTGTGCGCTTTGGATTGCACGGGTATGTATTTGAAATGTATCCTTTGATGCTGTAATCTAATCGGGTAGTTGAACCTCGCAATTTAGCAATTTTGGAAATAATTCTTGATCACGTATGTAGGGTAGACCGGGGGCGATAGAAACAGAGAGGCGATTGTAACTAGAGCTCTTACTTTTGACCCGTTGGGTACCCGGGTAGCCGGAAATTACCCGAAACAACTTCAAGCCATTGAATGTGGTATTGTTCAATCATATTTGGCTAACATCAGACTATACCACAGACAATACTACATTCAATGGCTTGAAGTTGTTTCGGGTAATTTCCGGCTACCCGGGTACCCGACGGGTCAAAAGTAAGAGCTCTAATTGTAACACGTTAAATATCTCAAAACGATATGATATATATTAACCCAAATTTTGGATATATGATGAAGAATCACACATCCATGTTCTAGCAGTATAGATACACAATAGGCATGTATAGCGAAGAAAACAACTTTTCGATACCCTAAAGTAACTTTTTCTTACCGATTTAAAATTGTAATATAAATCATTTTTCTTTTTTTTAATACTTAATCTGACCATTTTTAAAGTAATACTGATCGTTACTTATGACTTTTGCGCGTCTCGTTAATTAAAATTTATAATTTAAGTTCAAAAGTCTGGTCGGGGGCGATTGTAACATCGGCAGTAGGAATCGGTTTTACCGCAACAGAACCGAATATTGACAAAAAAGATGAATAATATTGTCGTGTTTGCTTGGCGTCCTATAGCACAGCACAAGCAAACGAAATAAAAAATGGGTGCAATGTACTGGATGTAAAAATTGATCACATGGAGAATGCCCCAGCCAAAACGTTTTCTATTTCTGCCACAATTATTATAAATTTTACTTTTTCATTTATTATTATAATTAAAATCAATAAATATTTCAGTTTTGTTAAGTTAAATTTGTGCTACTATCGACTCCATGCAGTGTTACAACCGACCCGGGGTCAGGGACGGTTGTAACACTTTCTCCGCTTCTGATTTTTTTATTAATAACCTGGATATTACTTGACATACAGCGAAACTGTTGTGTCTCAATAATGTTAAATAAGTAAGTAACATTTTTCTACAAGAACTTTTCTTCTAACTGTGATAGTTCTTGCGTAATCGTATTCCAAATTCAAAGTGTTACTACCGTCCCCGGTCTACCCTACGTATTCACGCGCGCTAGTGTTCATTCTAGGAAAATGTACACCATGTTCCACCATACTACTGTATAACAAATAGAAACGTCAAAAAGACGTTTAATAATAATAAAAAAAACGTTAGCTACAGAGCACCGGTCATAGATATTTACCAAAATCTCCCCGAAGCTACCCTCGCTTTATTTCGCACCACTCTTCGCAAGGGTAGAGGGTCGAAGGAGACGTAGACGTGGGGTCTCCTTGGATTTAAGGAAAAACGATTGCAAGTCGGATGGATGGGTCCGGGGTAAGCGATGCAAAGAACTACGAGGCCGTAGCCTGTTCTCCATGCACGCACGTATGCGTCGAGGGTGACTAGACGCTGGCTGAGTAATATACATTCATCCGTAGACAAGACGGATGTGGCGAGTACGCACAAAAGTACAGACTGCTTTATTTTTCTTCCCTCGTCTCTCGCCGTTCCATCTGCACGTTTATAATGCTCGCAGTTTTTCAATCCTCGCGGACAGATCTTCCTGTTGACGAGCGCCGCGGGACAAAGTGGTAATCACGGGCAGGAAGGACCGTCTGCTAATCGTCCAGGTCCACGCCTGGCAAACTCGCTGGCGTTAACACGCCTATATTAACCGCCATAACGCTGGATGGACGGTTTCACGCAGCAAAAAGCTGGCTACCATTGAGACGAGTGGCGACGCAGCGGGACCGGCCAGCCGATGCTCGATGCTTCGCAGAAATTCCGCGTCCGACGGGGAACTCTGCGAGGCTCGCGTGCGCCAGAACGGTAACTCAATGGAGATGCACGCAACATTCTGGTCGTTTGTCCCGCGGGGTCGGGAAACCGTGAAGAGGCGACATCGATTACTGGAGAACGTCGCCGTCCAGCCACTGGAATTCTCGAACGCCTGTCCGCCGGGCTGTCGTTCTCCATTCCTATTGAGCTATTCCCCGTGGCTCTTAATAACAGCCGGCTCGGAGAGCGAGAAATCAGGAGGACGATGGAACGAGACAGAGGGAAAGTGGAGAGCGCGGAAGAGTATCGAAGAAAGGATCGAAGTGGATTCCGTGGCAGATGAGGGGGGGGGGGGGGGGGGGAGGGGTTGCGGACGGCTCGAATGGCCGATATTACACCCCCGGGCGGTAATTCGTATCGAGTTTTCCGTGCTGGCCGGGCAACTCGATCGGAAACGCGATCAGGATGGCGAAAGTAATTTTCGGACGATCGGAGGCCGTCCCGTGCCGCGGGCTGATTCCGCGATAAGGAAAACGAGGCTTGTACAGGGTGTCGGTCGTAAAATTTATACAGAAATGCTCGCCATCCCCCGCCACGGCCATCCTCCCCCTCTTGCCGCGAGACTACCCGCATACAGATCTCCAGGGGAAACCGGGGAAACGTTAGCTTTGATCGGAATTGGCAATTTGTGCGTCGATATTAATCGTCTCTGTCGTCGTCGAATTGCTCTTTGTTCGGATGGAGGAGGAAGAGGTCATGTACCTAGTTCACTGGGAGACAAAAAGTTGCGAGGTGGGTGGGGAGACACGTGTACCCTTATCGCTGTCACATCTTAAAAATATAAAAAATTGGGGGAAATACAAAGCGCCAAAGTGGGCGCTGCGCATTGCGCGCGTCAAGGTGGTGAACGTGATTCCGGTCGAATGACTCATCTGAAAGCAAAACCGTTGTCAACGAATATTCTCTGACTCACAATCTACAAGGTGGAACTTGATTGGAATATTTTAGCAAAAGTTCGCGAAGTTATTCAACAAATATCAACTTTGTACATTTCTCCTGATATAGGTAATTCTCTAAAGAATGTTTAATAAAAATTTTCAGAATTCTGCGATCTTAACGAGCGAATTCCACCATGTGGAGACAAGTGTTTTGTAGGCTCAGTTAAAATTTCAACTAAAAATATTGATCTGTTCTCGACTTCTGATGTTCTTCATCGTCTTGAGGCGCCCATTGCGCAGCGCCCACTTTGGCGCGTTGTTTTTTTCTACAATTTCTATGTTTTTTCTGGTCTTAAAATACGTGTTATATTCACAATAAAGTATTGTAAAACGTGCAAATGGTATGAGTTATTAGTCGTCCTTCAATTCAACCTAAAAGAAACCGTTCTGGTTGGCCGTTTAATACCCTTGTACCCCCTTCAGGGGATATACCTAATCCGGCGGCCGAAAAGAAGCGATTGTTTGTGAATTTTTTTGAAAGAGCGAAACATATACTTGTACAGAACTTTTTGCACTTGAAAGAGCAACATTTAAAGAAAATTTGGTAATTTTTTTGTAGAAAAATATTTACGTTTATAATAAAATAACAACCGACATTGAAGAAGCCTTTTTCGCGTGAAATTAATATTTCGGAAATTCCCTCCATTAATCAGAGGGTACATTAATATACTAATGAAATCTTTTTTGTTCTTTGATTTGAAATAATCTGGTTCCGAATGGCAGTGCTCACCGTAAAACCAAATTTTTAAAAACGCTTCTTGGATATCTACTTAGGTATTGTTACTTTATTATAAACGTAAATATTTTTCTACGAAAATATTACCAGATGTTCTTTAAATGTTGCTCTTTTACGTGCAAAAAGTTCTGTAAGAATATATGCCTCCGCTGTTTTAAAAAAAAATCACAAACATTCGTCTCTTTTAGACCGCCTGACTAGGTATAACCCCCTAAGACGAGTTGCACCGTTCATGGAAAAATTTCTAACTTTCATCGAACCTTGACCCCTGCATCAGCGAGCTACCATTCCTAAGCCCCCCGCTGGCTTGACTGTTTCCTGATATGTACATATTGCTTCCGCCTGCAGTTCCAGATTTTCCACGCGCCGTTTCCCTCGAGTCTCTCCGAACACGAGCCCCGACAGATTCCCACGACTAACTATCATCTTTTTATGCGAATAGGGGGAATTTCGCGCGGTGACCCCGTAGTCAGGCGACATATTGGGTGATAGCCTCCGCGCGCTAATCAGAGGCATTCCCCGGCCGACAAATGGCAATTTAACGCTGTCGACCGTCTCGGTCGATATTCGAGCGACCCTTTGACCGTCGACGCTAATGCACGGCCGGCCCTTTATTTCCGGCTGTCACCCCGGCCCGACGATACGCTCCACGTCGTTCGACACGGAGCGGTCGGACGTGGGTGCCCACCAACCGGTGCATGAGCCTCGCTCTATACACCGCTGAAAAGGACCACGCCTCCTAGCCAAAGGATTTAATTACGAATTAATTGTGATGCACAGACGCGTGGGTAATTCTAGCGGCAGGTAATTGCAGCGCCGCTAGATACCACCCAGCACGCTCCTCCGTTACACCTGCCTCCTCTCGCCCTTTGCAAACCGCTGGCGCCCCTTTATCTCCGCATCTACCCCTGCCAGACACCCCCGCGCGCTACCAAGTACGACTTGTTAGTTATTCCCTCGATCGCTCGCCTTTCAATGCTACTCTACTCGAATGTATATGTAATTATAGAAACCACCGGGAGATCGCAATGCGTAGTTGTTAGATCTGATGATTGAAGGAACTACTTAGAAAATGAAATTGTATTCTAATTGTCTCTCCATAGTCATCTAATTTTGAAAGCTACACATAATATCTTTCTACAAAAAATCTTCCCCTTGCCCTTTAGAATTAGGCTCCATATAGTATCGGTACTCGGACCAGGCGCACCCCTCGCACGAAATCACGCAGCTACATCCCCAGGAGCTCGCGTGGCGTTTCACGGAAGGGGTGGCGGCAGGACGATGCGCCCTCCGAAGCGTCGGTTTGCGATTCAACGGGGCGCGAGCATATGCGTTTTCCGTCCTGCGTTCAATGCATTGGTAACGAGTGCATTGGCGCTCGTCTTCCGCCCCCGCCCCTGTGTATTAACCGGCGGTCCCGTTGGAGTCGCGCGGCCACGGCCGGGATCGCATAATTGTGAAATAATGCGCGGGTGGTAGGAAGCCATTGTCGGGGCCTGCCAGGTGTCCCCGGGACACAAGGGGGGCGCGGGGACAATGCGGTCCGACGGATAACAGAATTTAATGAAGCGGGTCCGCCACTTAGAAACGTCGTGTTTCGACGGTGACAGTGTGTCCGATTCAAAGCGCTCGTTACGAGGGGCGATCTGTGACGAACCGTGGGGGAGGCTTCGCGTACACTTCCCTCCGGACAAAAAGGGACGCGCGCCACCCCTCTCCCCTGAATGGAGAGAGAGAAAGCACTTCGATAAGATGCCTTTCTATTCGACGATCCGTGTGCACCAGACACACGGAGACGCGAGAAACTGAGCGTGTCGAATCGATGTGCTCGCTCTTTAGTCGATCGCCACGTTAGCCGTGCGTCCTGCTTTGTGTGTAACTGTTTAGAGCCGTTCCGTGTTGCATTAACTACTTGGGAAGTCAGGAGGAATGCATTTGCGTGAAATGAATTTTTCTGGCACTGTGTATGGGAACGTGTGGAATATTCTCGGCACTTTTTGGAGCAAGCACGAATATAGAATGGATGAGCAAAGGTACAGTAAGGGAGGTAAATTTCTTGGCGAATTTCCTAGGTAAAGCGAGGTTGTTACTGGTCAAATAGATCCGTACGAAGTGGCAGTGTAATATATCCGGCTCATGGCGGTTTGGCGTTGACAAATCGAAGCAAGTGCAAATGTTTGCCTTGCTCTTAATAATATACACTTCGCTGTAAATAATGAAGCTGACTTTTGAAGGAAATATCAAAAGCGAACACGGTTCAGCGAAAATGTCGCAGAAAATATAAAATAAGAGGAATGAAGAGGATAATATCGTTAATAGGTTGTAATTAGGATCGAATGCATTTAAACACTTTACTATCAGAAAACAAATTTGGTGCAAATCTACCACTCGGAAGATCCTGTCCTACAAATTGCAGGGAACGAACTTCCAATCTCTGCTGAACAGAATCCAATCGCAAGCTCTCATCAAACTCCCACGTCCCTTCGATTTAAGTCTTACCTGATTGCCGGCTTCGATTAGATCGTGCCAAATCGTCGCGTCCCTTCTATCTGGTGTCGTCAACGAGATGGGATTCCCGACATAGCAGCGATTTATTGCTCCGATAACAGCTCCGATTCGCCGCCGAACGCCACGCGGAAACTGTCACTCTCTTCTGTCCGTTCTCCGCACAGTGTCCGATCTGACGATCCACGAACCACTTCGATCCTCGCCAAACTTCCCCCCGCCTATGCCTCTCAGTCCAACGAGCAAGATCGACGCGATTTTTCCTCCATTTAACTTCACTCCCCCGAGATCCGTCCCTATTATTCTCCGCACTCGCACGTCGAATCAAGCGCCGGACAGTTTCCAGCGAGGAAATCAGCTCGGTTAACCGTCTTTTGTAGCCCGACACCTTTGTCCCGCGATGCACAGACGGTGGAACGATGGTACAGCTCGAGCGAGCTAGTTCTCCTGGGAGAACGTGCCCGAGTGAAACGATCGTTAGAGCGAATTAAGGGATTACCAGTTAGTTTTCCGTATTTTAGAGGGATTCTGCACGCGTTGTCCACGTTAGCCGGGTTGCCGGTCTCGAAGGCGCGCGAGAAATGTACGCTCCGCCCGGCGGCGCTCGCTTTTATCGACGCTCGCGAGGAGTGCGCGCGTTCGCGCGCGCAAGCGTGCTCCCTCTTTCTCTCTCTGCTCTCTACCCGTGTCTCCCTGCAACGCGTCCCTTTTCGCCGCTCTGTCCGTCCCTTACCGGTCCCCTTGGACGTGTGCGTGAGGACGCGTACGATACGCGCGCGCCGAGTGTGCGCGACGACGACGAGGAAACGCGACCGCCGATAAAGACGCGTCGCATCGCCTGTACGCGACTGCCCCTTTCGCGCGGATGCTTTTCCTTCATCGCCTCGCACCATCGATCTGCCACGACTTCCGACCTTTCCCAAGTCGCTGGCAAAACCGTACGACTCTCGATTCGCCGCCCTTGTTCTGGGGGATGAATACACCAGGGAGGCGACTATTCGAAACCCCCTTCGCTTGGCACGCTCCACTCGCGGCACGCGCGCTGAAGACGCTCGCTGTGCTTCATTTTGCTCTCTGAAGTTTCCTATCTTGGTTGGTTTGGGTTGTTGCGGTCGGGGTCGTTGAATTGGGATGATGCTGTTGGATGCAAGCTAGCATATTAAGTGCTACGTGGGAGAAATTGCAACCCCCTAATTGTGGTACGTGAAATGATTCCACGTAGCTTTTCAAACCGGGGAACAGAGATGGGCAAACATTTTATTGAACTAAGTATTTCGAATAACGAATAGAAGTTAAAAAAATCAATTTTATTCGACACATGCCGGCTGATTTTTTTTTTAACATTTATTCGTCATTCGAAATTTGGATTTAAATAAAATATTTGCCCATCTCTGTCTCGGAAGCAGTGCTTGCTTCACTCAAAGCTGCGATCGCAACACTCCATATTCCACCGTGATAAACTCAGCTTCCAATGAATCCTATTTCTAGGTAAATGGAGAATCGATTGATAAGATTACTGGACCAAGATTGAAAGCCAGAATCTTCCCCTGCATTAAGCGGTACTTTAATCAATCGAGCTGTCGAAATCATTCATCTTCCGGGAGAGCCCGATAGCAGAAGACTGTCTGTGGTCTATATCTTATTCTACTTCCGTGAACGTCCCCCCGAAACGGACCGCCATTAGAGCCATATCTGCCATCCCGTCGGTAAATTAACACCCCAAGTACCTCAATATCTGTTCCACTTCCTCCATCCAACGAACAGATCGCGCGACCCCCACCATTCGCCCACGAATCTTCAAGTTGCTCAACTAGGTACCAAGTAACACGTCGGCGGAAATGAAACGGTAGCAGAGGCGTAAGAAGCTGCCGACGCCAAACGGCGCCGCCACGATGGAAGCGTATCCGCTGAACAAATGTTTGCGATTGCTCGATTAAGAGCGCTCCGACGCCTGTTTGCTGGGCGCATTAATCTGACGAAAAAGTGCCGCGGCGTTTAACGCGTCACAATTAAAATATTTACCTGCGTCCACCGACGCCAGCAATCGGCTCGCCGATTTACGCGGTTTCGTTCGTTTCCAGTCACGAACACAGCAGTCTAAGGAAACCGCCAGCCAAACGAGACACTTCCGAGTCAGGTGTGCGCCAGTTGCACGTTCATCGAAGGATTTACGATCCGCTTCGCGGGCAATAATCGGGGCCACGTGACGCCGCATGCGAATTATCCCATAACCCTTGATGAATTGATATTGGCCCGAGTGTTTTGCCGCGCTTTTTTCTTCTCCCACCCCCGCTGTCGTTGAATATGCAATTGATTACAACGGCTGATCGGAGGGACCGCGTTTCGCGTTTCAATGGCCGCGATTAATTCCGATTCCGCGGAGTATCGCGCTGCCAGCGTGTACGATTTAACATATTTGATCGATACCTGTGCCAGCTTCGATTATTCACCGTGCAACCATCGGCCACGGAATCATTATCCCGTTACTGCTCGGCGAATTTAATTGGTACCGGAGCTTGGGAGGCTCCTTCGTTCCAGAGGGCTGAGTGGGGGATTAAAAATTGTTTCCTGTTTATTCGTTAAGTGAAAACGTGTCACCGGGCGCAGATGCTTCGCGCGACCGTACTTTATGAGACAGTAACTGGACGTTCTCGATGTCGAGCTCGTAGAATATCATGCGCGTGTTAATCGGTTGCTCGAGCAAAACGGGGGGAAGCCAGCTCCGATGTCCGTCAGCACTGTGGGCTTAATCCCGCGAAATCTCGTCCTGTCTTGTAACACTGATTGACCAGACGTCCTCGCAAAAACGAGTCGAATGTAATTAAGATATTAATAACTCGTCGAGAGCGGCGCGACCCGCTGCCATAACCGTTGACGAGGATCCTCGCGTCCCGTCCAACGACGCGGCTGGTCGGCCTCTGATCGAATCTGCAACCAGCGGCCTTGAATCGAGAGCCGGCATTTCGAGCGAATCGAATCACCGTGTCGTCGAAAGGCACTTCTGCCAATAAACGGAAGATAATCGAGAAATTGCTGCCGGCGCGGGATAGATTGATCGATGTCGATCACGTGGACCGTGGGACGTAGGTGTTTAACCTCGAGGATGTTGTGCATTTGATCTGTGAATTGATCTGTGTAACTATCAGACTCCGAAATGGGTCCCAACGGGATTTGAATCTGAATTTGTCAGTGATATGTGTGCTAAGGTATTTAGAGTAAGGGATGGCTCTATTAGTTCCCAGGTGCTAGATGAGTAAGTAGTACGAAGTTAGACTTCAAATGGAAAGTTATTATCGCGAGGAATAACATATTTTGCAAACAGCTGCTAGACAGAAGTTATCTGTTGACTCCTCGAGTGACTCAAAGCTAACAGAAGCCTGATCGTCCCAAAGAGCTACGCAGTAGAGAATGATCTCACGTTGCCTGAATTGTATAGTAGAAACACGAGGAAACGTGTTCGGCCCCTTAAGGAATCAGCTAATTCCAGAAATCGGTCGCAGTCGCATAAATTTCGACAATGTAACCCACACCGGCAGGGGGGGGGGGGGGCATTTGGCGCGATAAGCGCCTAGAATTTCGTGGTGGCATTCCTTTCGGAGACAGACGCGTCATAGTAGCCCGGCCAGGGAGGCCTTGGTGAAACTTAGGGCCGGTATCTGTTTAGACGCAAGAGTAGCGGAGCCGTCTACTATATTACCGCGACTAATGGTAATGACGCTCGTAATTCTCGGCGATAGTGGCGGGTGCAGGGGTCGAAGGGAGACGCGTCTGAGTCCCGATACCAAATGAGTTATACCGTCGAAGCAGGTACTTAGCCCCCGATGCTCGGTATCGGTGTGTCCGAAGAGCACAGTGAATCACGCGAGTGAAGAAGAATCGGGAGGGCTGGAAAAAGGAAAAAGCGGAAAAGAGTGGCCAGTAAGGGATGGACAACAGAACGATGAGGCTTTTATTTATGCAGCTTCATCAGGCATTCCTTCGGCGATACGATTAAATGCCCTGTAAATGCTTCCTCGGTCGCCCACTTCGTTTTCTCGCGTGCGCTATCGCGCGCGTTTCAGCTTTCGTCGCGTGAGCGGCTAGGAAGAGGGAACGTCCCACAATGGGGGGCTCGCCGGTGCAGCGTGGCCAGGAGTGCTGCAGGTAGAAAAGGAAACGAGATAAGCCGTACGCTCGCGCGAACCGTCCTGATGAATAGCCGGTGAATCGGCATTGAAATCGTACGTGACCATTGTCCCGGGGACGCTTGTATCGACTTCGCACGGTCGCGCGCGCGCGCGTAAGCCTGGTATTGTAAAAATCTGCACATGAAATTAATAAGCCGAGCTTGGTCAGGGGGCTGTTTAGGGAGGCAGTGGATCTTGTTTTCGGAGGGCTCGTTACTCGTTGGTGAAATAGTGGCCGACGATTATCCGCGGGATTGAAACAACCGCATGAATAATGTATGACGAGCTGAGACTAAAATGTGTACGAGTTCCCGGTATGTCCACCGGGCGATTTTCTCGGTGAACGAGACGATTTTCCGCGTTCTTTCCCGCTGTGGGTATTTCAAGATCAACGGACAAAGGGGATGGAGGGTCGATAGGAGATTAATTATCAGAGGCCTCGCTGCGGCCTCTTACTTTGCGGCGTAATACACGGGTCAAACGAGAGCTCGTAAAAGCAACGAACCTTTTCCACCGGCAAGCTTCTCTCGCAGGGCCATACGTACCGCCATCATGCTTGCACACAGAGAGGGAGGGGGGAGGGGGGGGGGCACACGTACGAGTGCACGGTCCTTCTGGCTAGATGCATCATGTGGAGCATCTTGTTCTTCATCTCGGTGACGGTGCTCGTCCACCCTCCACCCTTTTTCCCTCTTTCTTTACCGCTACTGCGGCACGAGAGGCTCGCCCTTTCCATCCATACACGCGACCGGCAACTTTGTGCCTCTCTCCCGGTCCCTCCTTCGCTTCTCCCCCGAACCACCCCCGTATCTCGCTCGCTCCCGCTTGCGCGACTTTTTTTCTCGAAGCTCGAAGAAGAAAAAAAAGAAGACCAAGAAGAGTACCGCCGAGGTAATCAAAGGGGTAGGTGTATATTCGTGGGTACTTTACCCCCTCCTCGAAACGCCCCGGTGCTCTCGAGGTACACGAGAAACACGCGGGAGCGTTGCCGAACAATCGTTTCGGGAGCTTTGAAGTTTCCTCGGCTACACGCCCCCGCCGATCCCCCGTCCCCTCGTCCCTCCCCCGCCGTTCCATCAGCGGCGTACATAGGCGCAAGGGGACCATACGCGTATGGCGTCGGGGCATGGATGTGACACGGTGCGCTGATGGCGCGGCGAGGCTGGGGGGAGAGGACCAAGGGGGAGGGAAATAGGTCCTGACTCTCCACCCACGTATACACCAAGTACCAACGATAATGTCGCCGAACGTGGGATGGGGGGGTTTCTATTTCACAAAGAGGGGCACCAAGGGGGTGGGGTTGCTGGCGGGGGGGTCGGCAGGACGCACGATGCTTAAGGGGCTAATTACGGTATTTTTCCCTCGGAGATTCGCACGATGGTCATCGTGGCTGGATGGTACCTGCTTTGATTTATCCCTTCGCTGTATCTCCTCTCTCTCGAGGGAGAGAGTGGGTGGGCTTTGTGACGCGTGATGATAGGTGTACTCCTCTCTCCGGCGCCGCTATCTACCATGTTGCGGCGGGCTAATCAACCAAAAAGAAGCACTTCTTCCTCCTTCTGTCTTCGTCGCTCTCCCCCGCGCCGGCTCACTCGTGTCACGGCGTTTTCGTTCGCCTCCTTTTCCGCTTCGCCCCCTCGCCCCTTCGCCAGCTGGGGGAGGCGGGGGGGGGGGTTCCTCTTGCTCCGCGGCGCGGGCGAGCGTTTCTTTCGCGGCCGTGCCGCGAGGAGCCTTTGCTTCCGATGCCGCGTATGCAGAAAACATCGCGGAAGTGCCCACTCATTGTCCCGGAGTGGCAGCTCGAGTGCAGCTTTGCCGACGACGGGGTAATTAGTTCGTATTATACTTTGTGACATCGCCGGGGTCGGCCAATGAAGCCGAAGAGCACCCTCCCTTCCGTTTTTTTTCTCTCTACTCGCCTCGCTCCGTCTCCCTCGGCCGCGCTCCTCCTCGAATCCAATTACGATTTTGGCCCCCCTCTTCCTGCGTCGGCCGATGGACGTTCCGCGTTGTCTACATGGATGGAACAGCCACCCTCGTCGCTCCTCGCTCGGTCTCTCTCGAGTCCGTGTACCGGAGCAATGGAGGGCGGGTGAAGAGGCAAGAAGGACGCGATCCAACGCGCGAGGCTGACCGAAGCCTCTTTGTCAACGAAAGATCGTCGAGCACGCTTGCGTAGCGCACACTCGAACGTAAAGAGCCGGTGAGTTACGAACATCCTCGACAAAGCTCCGCTCGGTTGGTACATCTTTTTGTGGCTGCGGATCGCGCAATGAGGACACTCCATAGGAAAGTTCACAGGCTGAGCGTGCAACGACCGGCGAGCCACTTTCGAAGAGCTGGGAGTTTTCACGTGGGACCGCTGGTAACACGATGAACAGGGGCCTCTTAACTTCCCTGTGATATTCATCTATCAGCAAATCGTAAGAGCAGCAACATTTACCTACAGTTTGCAAAACGAGACAGGGATGCCGGTGAACCCATCCCTTGCGCGCTACCCACCCCCGTGGAAATAAACTCTCGTTAACGTCGAATCGAAACGGACACATGGTGGAACAGTCTCCTCAAAGACATCGACACGGCATAATTTTCCGCCAGAGAGAGCACGCTCGCTTCGATGCCCTCGGATTCGAAAATTTCCCGAGGGCCACGCTCCTGTTCCCTTCTTCTGTTCGCTCTTTGCCTTGCCTCGCGACGCTTCCCGCCAAGAAAGACAGCGAGCTTCAAGGGGTCGTCGATGAAACGACAGAGGGATGGAAAAATAACACGGAGCAGAGGATCGAAGCGAATCGACGCTGAAGAGCCGGCGACGTGTCTAAGAAACCCCGGGAAAAAGTGTATTCTCCGCGCGATCCCTTGTTCCTCGGCTGTCACCAGCGACCGTCGCCCCTTTTTTGCCTCCTCTTTTTCGGGGTCGCGTGTGTCTCGCGACGCGACCCCGCGTCATAACGCCGCTCATAAGCCGCCCAGCTGAAAATGGCATCGCATGGACGCCCGTGAGAAACGTCGCAAGAAACACCCGAGCCAGATCTACGGAATCGTTTCGGTTGGAGGGTGACCCCTCGCGCCCCATCGCATGGGAAATATTTTTTTATCCAACGGCGAAAGGTAACACGACTCCTTCACAAAATAGAGATAATGTGTTTGACAACTGGTTCTCGTTTCTTCGTGATAATGTCACACGTTGGAGATTAAGAAACCCAGATGACGCCTGACATGTTTGTCATATTCCTCGGGCTTATCTTTTACCCGTTATCGTTTTTTCTTCTGCTCTCGAAATATTCCGTATATCCTCCAGACTCATCTCCTATGCATCACCCTCTCACCTGCCTAAAAAGGACTCCTGATCAGGGATCCGTAGGAAACGTCGTTTGAAAATTCAGAAGATATAGGGCTCCAGGACCTTATGCAAATGAATCTGAAAGCCTCCTGCTTCCTTCTTGGAATGCCTGGATCGAAGCAGTGAATGCTTTAACTAACGTCGTCGTCTTACAAATGCCTGCGGCACCGATCAGCCGCGATACCACCGTAATCGGTACCTACAAACCTAACTATTTGACCCACATCTGGGATACAACAGAAAACCTGTGCATCTCGAAGAGTTTTCTTTGAACGGAGGAGTGACGAGCATTTCCTGCGCTAAAACGGGCCACTCGTTCCCTTAAAGTCAACCAGTTGAGCGAGGTAATTCGAGTACAAACGGTCAACACATTCAATTCTCGTGCAAGTTGTTAATTTCGTCGGAGCCAGCACTCGACAGCCCGGCTGCGGCGCAGACGTCCGTACGGGAATTCAGGATCCTCTTCTTCCCCATTTGCACGCCCGCACCACGTCTGTTTCGCGTACCACTAATACGCAAACCGAACTTCCACGCCCGTCCGCGTATCCAATTGCGAGGGAACGTGAAAATTGCTGAAGCAGCATCTGGAGCATCGGCCTCGGTCTCGTTTCTCGTCGCGCTGGTAAATGAACTCGCGAGCCTACGCAGCAGAAACTAACCAACATTCTCACCGGCCGGCTCGCTTCGCTCTTGAAACAATCGCGTGCACCCGAAGGGTCGCGAATTCCGGCAGCGCGGGCTTCGGCCAAAAGTACATTACGCCGTCAGGAGCTGATTGCGTCGCCGTTGGTTTCGGTTCCAATCCAAGTTGCGGGACGGAAAGTCGCGGCCAGCAAACCCGTGGAAAAACAAAAATGTCCGTTTGTTTGGTTACCCGAATTGATTTCGTGACATCGATCGCCAGCTCGTTTTTCCCTCCCCCAACCGTCGCCACTCTGGTTCCAGGCTGGCGGACATCTGGGCGACTGAATAAATCATACGAGTGATCGAGTATTCGTTTGCGACTCTCTGTCTCTGATTTCCTGCCGCACCGCCGAAATCCCCGGCGAATTTTTTGCGACGGGCGAAAAAGTTGCGTCGTTAAAAGTAAACTGAACGGCGTCGCTTTATCGCGGGATTGACGGAATAGCATGTTAGTTCGTGGTTCTTGAAACGTCGACGGCCTGCGGCCTTCAATTCTCAGACATGTTTTTCCGGCGGGACTCGAAGCGAAGCGTCGAATAGATTCAAGTTGTTGCCACGAAGGGATTATTCATCACGAGTGGCCACAGTGCCGCGTCCGCATTGGCTCACTCGGTGAATTATGCACGGCGACTCGTAACTGGCGTGGCAATACTTTGGGTGGTAAATTCAGGAAGCATGAAAAATAGGAGAAGCGAATATGTGTATTGCGCGAAATGACCAAGAATAGAAATACCTATAGAGTTTCCCTCTTAACTTATTTAAGGATTTGCATATTATCCCGGGGGTTGAAACGGTTCCGAAAATAACTGTTTCAAAGCGTTATATACCGGTTATGAAGAACCGATATTCTGAATAACTGTTATAAAGAATCGAAATTTCAAACTATACCGATTTCTATTACGGTTCCACAGAACCGATATTATATCGGTTCCATAACAATTATATATCGGTTTTATAACTGTTTCAAGATTATTTCGGTTCTTATAACTGTTTCGAGAAACGATACCGATATTATAGGGTAGAGTGGGGCTAATAGTCCCGTTTTTCGCATAAACTTATGTAACATTTAGTATTAACAATCTACAGATGTCTGGTGTTATTTTGTATAAACTATAACTATTATGTTTTACGTTCACGAAGTTCGTTTGTTGATAGTGTTATTCTCTGTTGAGTTATACGACAAAATGTTTGTCAATGCAAAATGGGGTAGAAAGTCCCTAATGTCTTTTCGTGTAATATTAAACTGAATAAGTAAAAAACTCTTTTCAAATCATAAAATATTTATTAAACCAATTCTATTTGGTATACAATAGGGTAGATGTACCGTTTGTGGCCATTGCACTGTTTTTGGCCATGTGCATAATTATCTTATTTTTAAATTGCTTGCAGATCATTATTATGCGGAGAAGTTCACATCATAAATATTTTGTTTAGTATACCGCCAGAATTATAAGGTTAAATTCATTGCTTAAACGGAAAAATATTATATTTTTCATGAAGTGGCCAAAACTGGTACAACACCTTATAGTGGCCACAAATGGTACATCTACCCTATTGGACGGAAACCATGACTTCTTTACCAAAAAATAAAAATATAAGTCAGAGGCTCAATTTGGACTAAAAACTAAAAAAAAATCGCTCAATCAAAACAAAAACACTATTTAAAGACTTTGGCATCATTTCTTTACAGTTTGGCCATCTTATTATGAAAAGAAATGATAAAATATATATTTTCAGTCTGAGGGACTTTTTGACCCAATGGTACCTCTATAGTTTCTGCGATATATACGTTAGGAAATATTATCATTCAGCAATAAACAATATCATGCACACATTACTAACGGAACATACAATCTTAACGTACTTGACTGATACGCTTTTAAACTGTGGTTTACTTCGTATAAAACAACAAAGACGACGTATTTCTTTTAGTTTTCGATACATAAAATAACGTAGGCGTCGTGTAATTCGCATGAACGTCCAGGAGCGACTGGCGATTCTGTGGTCACCTCCGTTTCTTTTCGCCTTTTACTTAGTACCTATACTCAATACATTGTTTAGGAATAGAGATATTGAATTCGGGAGTTTTTACTCGCCGGACTTTTAGCCTCACCCTATCCTAACCGTTTCGAACTCCTGGCATTATTAAAGTTCCTAATTGTTTCAGTGAAAATGGATGTTGTTTAACAGCTAGAAATTCCTGTCGAAACTAATTTTAAGGCCATTTCTGTACATTCACAGCAACCCTCCACCTTCTCAATTCTCCCAGAAATTGCGAAAGCGTGGCCACGTTGCGCAGGTAGCGCGAAATAATGTGTCCCCAGGAATATTCCGACGCGAAGTCGTAAGATCGTACAGAGACAGGGTGTACGCGCAGGGTGAAAGGGGCCACCGGCTCTCACCCTTTCGCGCCCTTCTTGCAGCATTCTTCTCCTCCAGCATCGGCGCACGCACGATACGCACACGCGTCGCGCGGAGGCGCGTCGACGCTCGATGAATTCTTTGATCCACACTGTAATTAGTTGGTGGCAAGCAACGCGGCCCCACCTCCCCGCGCTCCGCCGTCACCAACGGAAGCTGGCAGTACCCGCAGATGGGGAGGTGGGGGTTGGGTAGCAAAAATGTTTGAGTGGCGATCAAAGTAGTACGACTCTGCCCTGTGCCGGGCTCACCGGGGGCAGCAGCCAAGGGTGGCAGCGCTAAGGAAAGAAGAGGAGGAGAAGAGGGAAGCCACCCCCGTCGACGACGCCGCCACGCGCTATTGCCGGCTAGCTTGCCATTGGCGTAGCTTCGTGCCACTTTCTCCGTCTTCTTCCTAAGCTCCTTCTCGCCAGGCTGTCGCGGATAATGGAAGGATTCGACAGAAATTTCGGGATCTACGCGCGAGCGAGGAAACGTGGACTCGCCGGGTGAACGTCGATACTCCCGAGGGGGTGAAACGAGCGCTGCTCGAGCGGGAGGAACAACCCCATCCGGGGGATCGAACGGGACAAAGAACGGTCAAAATAATTCGAGAGAGTACTACGCCAGTGTTAGAGGGCGCCGCATGACACGTCGAGTGCGGCACTCGGCGCCCTCAAAGCACCGCCCGCCATCGTAGCCGTCGTCGGCGACGAGGACGACGTCGCCGAACGGCGTCCTGTAACGGCATTGCTTCCACGGGGACGGGTATCGGTGTGGGAATTTAATGCATCCGCGGGAAGAGCGACGATGGATAAACGAAACCGCCACTCTACGCCCGCTGCTGCGAGCAAACGCGGCGCGCCTCCATTCTCGAATATGTACACCACGGTTTCGGGGACGCGCAATCATATTTGTGCAAGCGTTTTGTAACTTCCGACTGTACGGGCGCCGGATGCGATGGCTCTTGTTTATGGAGCGCGAACCAACTGCGCTGGAAGCTGCTGGGGAGTTTCAGTGTTGTCGACGGAAGAAGACAGTGAATTTCGTCTGGAACAGTTGCGGGTGTTTGGCCCACGCGGAGACGGCTTCGCCGAGCTCCTGTATTGTTCGCGGTAGATTTCTGAACAAGTTTAGAGAGGAATCAGTGGCACGAATAAGAAGAATATTCTATTGTTACGCGTCGATCCCTGCTGTCTGCTTAAATACATTTTCTCAGTCAATACTCTCCCACAGGAGCGTAACCTTTGTGGAACCGTGGCTTATTACAGCATCCTCAACATGGCAATATTTTTACAGTGTATATTCTGAAGAATCTGGGCGAAGAAGAAATTCATTTGAAGCTTACTCTCGACAAGATGGCCCAACGAAGGGGAGTAACTATCTCTGAAAACGCCCCGCTCACTTTCAAGGTTCCCTTTGAGAAGAAAAATCAGTCCATATATTGATTGGCCTGCTTCCCCCCTTCTAAAAGTGTTTCTAAAGCCTCGAGTGTCCCAGAAACTGCCCTACTTTACACGTGAATCCAAGCCCGCGTTGCTAGGAGCGTCACTGCGAAATACACTAGAATCGTGAGAAAGATTTTCAATAAATGCCCGCCGGGCGAGGAGGAAATTCGTTTGAAGAAGTCAGGGATGAAGGAAGGAGCGAGGGGCCAAGTAGGTGTATGCACGCGCGTGTACACGAGCGATTTTATGCTCGCCGACCCTCTTTCCGCGCGGCGTAAACCCTCAGACACGAGAGGGAGGCAGGATGGGGTTGCACTTTCAGACGTGAATTTTCACGAAGCGAATAAAGCGTGTTAAAGCCCGTGTTTTCGTGACGCTTGCTCGCCGCTACGCTCAAGTAATATCTTAATCCTCTTACGCGAGGAGAATGGTAACCCAAACTCTGAACAAGCCGCTACAGAAAAAATGGGACAGAAGAGTGAATTAATCGCGAGAGAGATCCACGATCTTCAGATCCGCATGATCGCGTGGAATCTGCTTATACCCTGATAATCTAGTGCGATCGGCTTAAGCCTATCTATTCTAATTCGTTTAAGATTCCCTTTGCGTCAGCTGCGTTGCGGATGAATTACCTCAATACTTAGACCAACGCCACTTTCTGAAGATACCGTCCACAATTCACCAGACCTTAACACCTACGATAGAAATATTCGTGATCCCCGCAAGTGTCCCCAAAACTTCTGCCCTCTTCCAGCCCTTCGCATACCCCGTTTCTCGGAACTTGCTTTTCGGCAGCGACAAAGGGCCACAACCAATACGCACCGCGGGCAGGATTCGGGGACACGGGGAAAGGTCCATTTAAATTTTAAAGTGGCCCATGAAGCGACGATCTACCGAAGCCCAGGGCCCTTCCGTGCTTAGCACCGAGGCTTCATCCCCCCGGGGGAAGCGTTGTAACCGCGATCGATTCGCACGGAGCGCGGCGCGCGAATTCCGACGACGGGGTCGACCCACGCTCCTACGCGGCATTAATGCACCGAAACGTAGTTACAGTTTGTAACTCTATTTTGAGGGACATGCACGAGGCACGTCGCCCCTACCCTCCCCCTCCCGTGCGTTCCTCCATGGAGTGAATCCGCTCACCCCGGCCCCACCCCCGTCGTAATATTCTGCGGCACAGATAACGTTAACGGTTATGACGACGTCGAAACGCAGGCTGGATGACGGGAGCCGCGTACACTCGACCATAGGGTTCCTCTATATACGTATATAATTTGAGAATTACTAACTACGCCGTCCCTCTCTTTCCCCACCCCTCCGCGTCACACTCACTCCCCCTCGTTTCGGCGAGCTGTGCTTTCTCTCCTTCGCTTGAAACGCCCGTAACATCTGTGTCGCAATTATTCGGCGTGCGCTCTTGGAAGTGTTCGCCGGGTGATCGATCGACGAGAGCTCGTCGATCGCTTTAAAGAGGCCTTCGACGCTGGCAACTGCTGAGAGGGGGGCGGGCAGAGTACTGGCCGATCACGAGGAGATGATCGGTCGTAGCCAGCGGCACGCTCGACTCCGTGAAATTGATCCACGGGTGAAGACAGATTGGAGAGGAAAGGGTGCAAGGCACCTTCGACTGGTTTTCTGGAGGTTGTTTTGTGCAGGGTGGTCTGCGCCTTGATGGTACGAGTGGAGAAACGGGTGTTCCTTCGTGGACGGATAATGGAAGCTCGTTTGATCGAAGTCTATTCTGTTATAAAATTTCTTCTTCGCAAAGTCACCGCTCTTTACGAGTACACCGGCAATAGACGCAATCACCCTGAATGCGCGAAGGAAGACAAGCAACGGGAACGAGGTCTGATGAATCGTCGTAAAAACGAGTGATCCACCCCTTTGGCGATAGATTACAAGGAGCAAGGTGCACTCAGCTCACGGATCGTAAATAACGAGTGAACTGCCGTTAACTCGATGGTCGCGCGACCCGACCTGTCGTGATTTATGAAACCGTACCTAATGGCGGCCGTGGGTGTCGTAAATTAAAGGAGGAGGACCGTCATACACTTTAATCCAGACGTTGTCTTCCCATCTGCCGTTGGATCATTGCGCGGGTGTCCACGCACGACAAATTCTTTCCGTCTGATTAATTTCCTAGTGGGAAATTAATCACGCGGGGGCACGCGGAACGAACGCCGCCGCTGGCACGCAGATTCGGTCCGTTGATCTACGGACGCAGCCGGGAGACCGAGAACACACTGGGAGGGTCTCGAACAAGGGAAAGCCAAAAAGGGGGTTAGGGGGCGGTTCGAACCCCTCGAAATATTGATTGACATCCGGGTGACAGATTTCACTGGCCACACACCCTTTTGCCCTCGATGCTGCAACGTACACCGAGGCTGAGCCTTCGGTCGCCAGCTCCTTCCACGTTCTTTGTCATGCTGATTCGTTGCCAACCCCGCAGACTGCTCGGTCGAAAGCGTTGATCTGCTGTAACGTTATCTGAGGAGATCTATTATACACAACTTCTCACGATCGTGGTTTTTAGGTGACGGAGCGAGAGCGGTGGAAGATGCGCATTAGGGTGAGAAACTTGTGTTGCAATTAGAAAATTAGAAGTGCGAATTAAATAATTAAATTTTGTAGGAGTCTGTTATGAATAAGACTAACGAGATCCAATATTGATTGAAATACAGCAGTGTCGCGTATCGGTATCAACCGTACTCGGTATCGCTCTATTTTCCAGGGTTTTCCTTTCGGTCGTGTAGTACGTGTCCGAAAGGAAGGGGAATCGAGGAAAGGGAGCGGAAAACTCGGAGAGATAGAAAATAGGGGCTGGAGAAAATTAACCCGTCGCAAGCGCACTCCAGCCGGGGAACAGGAAAATACGCTGGTGAGGTATAAAGGATACTCGAGATTCTGTAATCGAGTTATATTTCGTAATCCCCTCTTTCGATCCCGCCCCCTGGCTTCGTCTCCATTTAGCAGGAGAATGAGTATCAATAGGAAGCAATGTTCCACAGAACCATTACCTGGAATACCTCACTACTTAGCGCAAAAAACTACAGCTAGCAAGAGGTATATAATCCCTCTTCGGGAAATGGAATATCGCGGAGAAGCCAATACGCGCCGAGCAATTAATTTCATAAAACCTAATTTATCGAAACGAATGACGCAATCGCGCAATGAACCAATCCGCAAATATCATCGCTTAAAGTCGACAGCGCTCCGTGCTGGAAAGGACAGACGGGGAGGCGGGGTGTACCGAATCAATCAAAAAATCCAATAACACCGTGTTCCTGCAAAAACCAGATACGTCCTGCCCAATTATGCGATGCGTATCATCGACGGAAGGGTGCAGCTTGCACGGAATCGAAACGCGATCGGATTTCGGGACGAAAATGTAATTTTCATCCGGCGAACGCGGCCCGTTGTATTCTCTCACGGCCGCACTCGATTTCGCGCGATATTTCGATCTTCTCTGGCGCGAATCACCCGTCCGGGCTGATCAGCGTCACCGATCCTGTCGCGCGAATATCTAAAAATTCCGTTTCGTGAAATGTCGCGAAAATAGGAGGGGATCGCGAGGCTGGCTCCAGCGAGAGCTTGATGTCTCGAATTAGCACGTCAGTGGAAGACGGACGCGGACAGCAGCCAGCGTCTGTTTGCTAGCCACTCCGCTATCTAATAACGTGCAATTAGCGGCGAGGGTATAATTACAATTAATACTCGGCAAGAATGACCGCTTCCAACTAAACGGTTCGATAAACAGGTTCCAGGACGTTGCCGTGGACGCGAACGGGCGTCGCGGGAGAACCGAATGCCAGCAGACGCTGATAATTCACCTGAGATGCTACCTCGGCGACGAAACGCGCGCGGCGCTCGTTATCGCGTAAGGTTTCTATTTACCAACGAGTTAGCCAGGTATAATCTGCTGCAAGGTGCACGATCCCATGCTGCCGTCGCAATATACCGTTATCAATACCTGGAACGGCGTAACGATTAACATAATCACTGTCCCGACGGAAACTCGCTCTCCCGCTCCGCTGTCCGGGCACGATTAACTTTTTAGCTTCTGGTATCTTGCCCTTGGATCCGTTCCTCCGTGTAGCAGCGTGTTATTAAGGGCTCCCCCGACGGGGGGGGCCCTCGACATTACGCCACAAAATATTCGAGTTTCCCTCCACGGATCTCCAGTATCACCGGAGGCTTTTCAGCTCCTCCGCGAACGATTCAATCGGGAGGCGCTTGTACGTGGAATGGAGTCGCCGTGATCGTTTCACGAGACGTGGGGCGAGAGTTGTTAATTCATGGCGGGTAAGTGGAGACCGTGATCCGGGCGCTCTTGAAAGCCATGTGCTACTGTAATTAATATTTGAATTCTATTCTAGTGGAACAAGCACTTCGTATTAATCAAGGTGCTGGGCAGAAGTTTGCCTTTCAGACACCCGTTGAAGGGTCATTCTACTTTGAACGGCCTAAAAATGAAGCCATTTTTAAAGATTTTTTTCTCAGTAAATACAACATACAGTGAAATAAATCTTTTTAGTATTTAATAAGCTACTCTTACATTATACAAAAAATTAAAAATATTTTTTTTATATGTTGTAGTAACTTAGAAAAAAATCTTTAAGAATAGCTTCATTCTTCGGCCGATCAAAGTAGAATGACCCTTTAAGCAACAAAGAATCGATCATTCCTCGAAGAAGAGACATTGACCCAAAGCAGGGCAGTGACCCACTGGTGCACTCCGAGCGCAGGCTTGCACTCCGAGAAAGCATTATCTGCCACTATCTGGCGAACTTCCGTTTCAAAAGCTCGATTGAACGCGCGGTGTTTTCGCGGCTGGGCATCGCACTCTGGACAGCGTTGGGATCTCGTTACGCCGCAGACGCAACAGATAAGAAAGGAAATCGCCCGTGTGAAGGCACGGGCGCTGGCCCGATGCGATTCTCGCGAGTCGCAGGACGATGATTGCCCCGACGGAGGAGGCAATTGAAGATGTGACAACGGCTGGACGCTTCTGAATCATGTCACACGTCAAATGAATGCTCGGAAACTGTCAACCGGCCCAATTACGTCTTCATACCAATGGCCGATCCGACCGACCCACCCGTGTTTTCTACGCCTGTCCCACGCGCAGCTCCGCTATGCCGAGCGACTTGACAGGTTCGATGTAAGCGACCGAAAATTATGCCGATCAAAACGGCCGTTTACGTCATCCTGTGCCACTTGCTCGTGTCTGCAGCGTTTGATCCAGTGACACATAGAAGCAGCTTTATGACCCTCCGAGGCTCGCTGCCACACGGCACTCTTTATTCGTCTAGACTGCAGCGATCGTGAGATTGCTACTCGATGGTCGACAAGTACGAATCCCTTCTGATCGTCCACTTAGCGTATCCTACTCTCGAAGAGGAAACACGTAGCAACGGGATTATTGAGCCTCTGCGATTTTATTAGGGAGAAAGCGATACAATATAGAGAAAGGTATTAGAACGTACGCATATCAGAGTGCAATGTATGCGGATAGAAAGTGTAATCACGGCGTACCGAAGGTATGATTGAGAAATGTGTGAAAGTAGCGTAAGAAGAATTCAAGTAGTTTCCACTATTATATATCAGACGTTCTCGTGCAATATGTACTTATCGTGCCTTTAAATCCGACCAAACTCGCTCGTTCATCTGGCCTGCATAGAAACCCAATTTCACGAGATTTCAATTCACCAGGGGCCATTACGGTAAATTGCTGTAGCCGTTCAATGGCGGGCAAAAAGCGTAATGACTGGAACGTTTCTAACTAACAGAAAGGAACACACGTTACACCGTAACGGTCCCTGTCCTCCCGTTCTGGCCATGGTAAATAGTTGGAGGTTTGCTCTCCCGTCCCGTTAGAATATTATAAAATTACCACTTAACACGACACTTTACGAACGCGCGCTTACGACACCGCGTACATCTTAATTTACGCGTCCGCTGGCTGCAGCCAGCCAGCGAGAGAATTCACGGAACTACTCATTTTCTACGACGATCACGAACTAGCTGGAGGGGCGGCTACACGGTCGAAATTTATTCCAGCTCACGGATCTACCGATAATTGTTCGTCTCCGAGCACCGTTGCCACCGCTCCAAGTGTTTTCGTGCACGCAGGGACATCCATTGCGAGCTATATGGGCTGGGGAAGTACTGGAACGAGTAAGTAGGATCGTGGCTGGTCGACCGAATGGAATTTCAAATTCCCCGCGAACTATTCCATCGGCCTTTGCGTCTCGTGCCTTGGGAGCCAGCTTTGGAACATTGAATTTCAGTACGTTCAGGTTACAGAGCATTTTAGAGAGACACTACTTAGTCCAGTGAAATTAGGATTTTTCTGGGAAATAATTCCCAGCAAATTACGCTTTTGTCAAAGGGTCAAAGGTAAAAAGGAACAGTTATTCGCGAATATCTAATTATCTATTAGTTTTACAGCCAAAATAGTTATTATAAAATTAGTAGCTTAGGAAATTTTCTGCCGAAAAGGTTGTATGAGTTTTTTTTGTACGAGTAACAATTGTTATTTATGACGGCTTACAAAATTTCAATCCTCATACTTTCGACAAGGGAAGTTCGGGAACTTTCCGGGCATTTTCCGGGTTCGGGAACCCGGAAATTCAAAGAATTATGAAACTTCGTGAATATGTGAAGGATGTCCTTCTGAGTACAACGCTACTTTGCTTGCTGTCAAAATTCACTCTAACAGGGTGAAATTGACCCTTGAAAATTTTCCGATTTTGTATTATTACTCGAGAACTGTAAGAGATAGAAAAAAAGATTTGAGGAAAAAGATACTTCTTTTAATTAGGACTATCATTTGGTACCTTACAGTTCTTACAGTTCGCCAGTTATAGCACAAAATTAGAAAATAGCCGGATTTTCAGGATTCAATTTCACCCCTTAGAGTGAATAAACTTAAATCTTTGGGGATATGTAGAGGATATACAGGTATGTATCACGCATTTTTTTTGCTGCCCAAATTCACTCTCCAGTTTGCTGGGATTTATTCCCCAGATTGGCCATATTTCCGTCTACTTTCACTGGACTACACCTAATATTTTATGGGAAGCTCAATATGGTTGAGAATGTAGTTCATGGGATTAGTAGCGCGAGGGTAGAGGTCGAGCGAACGCAGGCATAGCTGCAGTGCCTTACTGGTAAATGATCCATGTTTCATTAATGGACTTCCACTTACAGGTCGTGGGAGGTAGTCGAGTTAGGTAGGTACCATACAGGTAGTTGAATGGCAGCTCAATATTCCCCGAAGAATGAACTTTCGCAGACATTGGAAGGCGTTCCCCGTTGCAACGAGACGTCGCAGTCTCCTCGGTCGCCATTCCCAGCATCTCAGATGAAAAGCAACTAACCATGCAGACTGTAAGTAGTCCTGGGAGGTAAAGGATTAATCACGAGATACCCACGAACACGTCGAAACGTCGGTCCCCTGGGATATCGATTCCTTTGTTTCGCCCGCTGCCAGACATTTTTGCAGGACACTATTGCGGAGATGACTAAAGGGGATAGGAATCCCGGGGAGTGGATGAGGTGAACGGATGTTGACCTCCCTTACGAGACTCGCACGAGACGCCAATAAGAAAACATATCCCTGTCGCCGTCTGCCAAGACAACAGCTTCGAGGAAACGGACGCGCGACGAATGAGTAACGGGCGCCGTCGCCCGCTTGGAAATCGGAAGTGATAAATCGTCCCGCGGATCGAACGACTCGGTAGCTACTAGTATGCCCAAGGCACGTGGCGTGCACCGATCGAACATGAGCTTGGGCGACGAAAAGCGTGCCACTCGCAGGTCGCCGTCCCGACTTTGTCGCCTCCTCTCAACGACCGATAAATCGGCTGTTAAACGCTCGTAAAACTCGCACCCCAAAAGCCACTTGTCGCCACTGTCGGGGACTGGGGTTGTCGCGGCCGCTCATCTTCGGGATTCCTACGGCCTGGTTAGGATGTCACTAAATTAACGACGCCACCCGCGGCGTGTCCGAGGGCAGCACGCTTTCCGCGTCCACGAGGGAGCCGTGAAAATGCCGATAAAAGGACGCGCCGGGGCCGTGCTTTTCTCCTGTTACCGTGGTTAAGGACCGCGCACGCTCGTTTGATCGAGTTTACGATAATGGGGCAGTGTATAAAAGACTTCATAAGGTTAGGGACTTAAGGGGGCGGATTGTACGGCGCGATATGTCGGGGCTGTCGCATTTGGTAAGCTGCCGCGGCGATGCTTCCGAGAATTTTACAATGGGCTGTGACAGAGCACATACAAAGGGGAGTGAATAAGAATCAAGGGAGCGGAGGATACAATTGAGCGAACAAACGTGGGCTATCCACGGGTTCTCGTCACGTTGCGAATGTCGCGAAGCTGAAACCAGGAAAAGCAACGACGAACGGTGTTCCGTGACTCGTTTCCCGATCGCTGCGGTGTGTACTTTCGCGCGTCGTTTCCTCCAGGACAAAAGTATCCTTGTTACAGGGCACGTACACCCCCGTAACCGCTTTTACAGGCCTCTTCGCGGCGCGGATCGATGGGCCGCGATACGAGGCCCTCTCTTTGTGCTCGCTCGAGCAACGACCCAGCGAATTCATCGACGGACTGCGAGCGTTCGGATTTTGATAGACGCGTCGGGCGGATACTCCATCGATACGCCCCGAACAAGGGCGCGGAGGACAAGCCACAGACCTCTTTACACATCCAGGCCGAGGACTTGGTAATGACAGCCAACGAGCACACGCTCTATGGATCCTCGAGCGCGTGAGACTGAACAGCCGGTGAATCGTGCTGCAAGACACTCTAGACGCCTAAAGCACTCTACATCGTCTACCGACCGGGATGAATTGACATTTCGCAGCGTATCCGTTGACGGCGCCCAACTTTTTCCACCTCGTCGAGGGACCCTTGGATCCTTCGATCGAGCCTCGGCTATGATGGTGTGCTTTCGACACTGTGCTTTCCGGAGTAGCGCGACGCGGTCTGAAATCTCGTTCGACGCCCTTATCGTACGATTTCTGCTCGGTTATCTACTGACCAAGAATAGTCACGTTCCCAGCGGCAGACAGCGATAGATACGGATAAACCAATCTGTTCTTCCTAAGAGGGATCCACTCTAAAGCAAACTCTGAGGCACGCACGGTAGCCTAAACAAATCTTTTTACTGGCACACGTGACCCTTCCCTAACAACAAGACGGCTGATGTCGTTAATCTTTTTCTCAAATATGTGTTCTGATTTCTATTCGACTGCAAAATAATTCTCCTGCACCTCAACTGCCTTCGAGGTACAGAATTTCATGTTTCAACCCTACCCTCATCGATGGTGTACAATATTTCCACAAATATCAACACACAGAACTAAACATTATTGCAGTCTTACTATGAGAAAACGGCACAAGGGTCCAGAGCAGCAAATTTGGTAGAAAGAAAGAATTTAAATCAACAGAAACCAATAAAAAAGTGAAACTTTTGGGAAAGCGGTAAAAAAGTAGGTAAAGCTTTAGTAATTCAACAAATATCTACAAAAAATTTGGCTCACTGTTAAAAATGATATCTTAAAATAATCATTTGTAATTAAATATAATGGGCAGCACAAATCATTTTTGTCCAGAGCGGTGGAAGAGCTAGATCGGGCCCTGCAAGGATCGTACAGATTTTCCTGCACATTATATCTATACCAACGTTGCATTGCACGCTCCTCTAGTTCCTATCCATTAAAAGATCACAGTGTTCCCGCGGTTCTCGCGTTAAATTCCGATCCATTCTTCAGAGAGCTGACCTAAATGCTCCCGAGACAATCGTCGGCTCTTTCAAAAAGATTTGCGGGGGCCTGGTTTGCGGCACTTGCACGTCCCGGTGGTTCGGGACAATCGGACACGTCCGTGTATAAATTAGACGGGACCTGTATCAGGTGGATGCATCCTTGAATTATGATTCGCCGGGCGGACTAGCCACAAGGGAGGCGCGCGTGAATCGCGGTAACGTTCCACCGTACGTATCCAAATATTGGCCCATTACAGGATCATAATGCTCCCTCGCCTCGCGTATCAAACTCTCTCGGTTCGAGCCTCCCGAGAGTTTGCCCAGGGATGAATAAGGTAGATCGTGTGCACACGCCGCTCTGAGTGCATTCTGATCTAGGCCACGTTTCCTTTTGCGCCATGCTATCAGCTCTTGCACCTCGTACAATGCGATTCGAGTACATTGTCTTAACCGTCTCGAACTTCTATTTAAGTATATACCCGCCGTGTTGTTACTTCTTCCCCGAGCTGCTTTGCGCGCTCAATTGTTATTCCTCTGGGCGAAGATCGTAAAAATTTCTTACCGATGTCTCGTCTCGCGATGCTCAACGGTCGAGGAGCCTCCTCTTTTTTTCTCCCATCTGCGAGAATATATACGTGGGAGATATTCGTATCCTCTCAGAGTATTGCCTCCTGTATATTTCCTCTTCTTCTTCTCTTTTTCGTGTTTAGAGTGTCGTGCCTTACAAAGAATCTCCCTCCTCCCCTCGTTCAAATATTGTGCTCTCTACAGGATCTCCATTTCCTTCCCCTTTTCAACCACCGTATGCTCCATATAGCAACGATTTCTCTCCGAGCGTCTTCCCTTTCCAAAGCTATCCCGCTGATAGAGGAGTTCTAATCGAATCGACGGCGCAGCTCCAGAGTGCCGGCCGGTTTATCGAGACGATCGGATTCGTCTGGTCGCGAATCACTGTCTCGATTCACGGCGAATTGCTTGGGAAGTGAATAAAATCGCGTAGGCGTGCAGCCCAGGTCGTATTCCAATTTAGACCGTGTTTCCTACCGCGCCGTATTATTGATTTCCGCCCTTTGTGTCGCGTGATCAAGAAAATTGCCGTCGCGCTGGCGAGGAAGCACATCAATGCCGGGAAACGAGCTGGATTGGGAGGAAGGGGATGGTGGTGCACCTACCCCAAGGACTGGTAATGCACCATCCGACGATAGAGTGACTCCAGCCTCGACTAACTGCTGCAGCTTTACGACCTTCTCGTTTTCATTATCTAACGATCGACTGGCGAGCATCGTGGAACAATTTGGGAATTTTCTCTGGAGCCACCAGGACTTTTCGAGTTCAACTGATGATTGATTTTGAGTAGGTACAAAGATCAATCGTGAACACGTAGAATGTAGAAGAATATTCTTTCGTATTTAGAAACAGGATTTTGTCGAAAGTAAAGGCCAGTACAGTAAAACTCTTTTCTACTTATCGGTTTATTTGATCATGGAGAGTCGTTGTTTTCCTATTGCAGCCGCTATTATGCGCCACCCTCCACGTGGCAACCAATTTCGAATACTACAGAGCCTCGGGGAGAAAGAATTTATCGGTGGTTTGTGCAATGGCCTGGCAATTTCATATTTAGATATATCGACTGGAACTAGCAGCTTGTTAAGGGGATGTTTGTTAGACTTCATAACTCAGTGGATCCTCTGAAGGCTGAAGTACGTTCTTCATTGGTTTATGATAAAAGCTGCAACTGGGCTCCGGAGTGTCGTATTTTGAAAGACTTTGCGCGAGAAAGGGATGCACTGAAGGGTTGTTTCGATCAAAGCACAGTAAGGAAGAGGGTGGCGCAAAGGGGACTTCAAATTCTAAACAAGAAGTTACTCGTTGAATATATTACATCGGGATAACTTCACCGTTGAAAGAAGTCTCTGGCGAGCACGGAGAGCCGACTTTGAATCCCAATCTGACGAATCAATTAGCCCGCTCTTACCCTCCACGCCTAATTATAATCACGAACTGTGAACGAAAATTTATGTCCCCGCCCCTGTGCTTCTCCGGGCCGACGAGAGCGGCAATTTAAACGAGATGATCACATAATAAAGCGTTTCGCATCGATAGAACCGTCGAGTACGATCCTCGAAAAACTAACCACCGCGTCGAGGGGTGGAAGCAGCGTCACAGGCAGATCGGCAGCGGCAACAAGAGCGAGCTGAGACGGAGCGCGCCGCGGCAGAGGGCGAGGGAGAAAGAAAAAGGGAAAACAGAAACGCGCCGTCCCGTGGGATCTGTTGGGCATTGTTGAGGGGGTTGTTTGGTTCGTCGCCCGTCGTTGGAGGGCGCCACAGCGTTTTCCCTCCCTCGCGCGGCGCCCCGTCCTTTTCCGCGTCCCTTCTACGCCACCTCTGTCCATTCCTCTTGTCGGAAGGGGAGAGGGCCACCTTTTCACGGGGGGGTTAGCTCGGGTCTGTCACTTGGTGATGGATGATTCTACCCCAACGCGATCAATTCGCCTGCCGCGCGTGTACATGCCTCGGGGGCGAAGCCCACCCCTCGGCTCGACCGCGGATCGCGGTGCTTTCGGCCGATCTAGCGGAAAGACGAATTTCTTCGGCGGCTGCGCGACCCCCGAAGCAACGTCTGGCGAAGAAACAGCGGTGCGCGTCGAGGGAGGAATATGAACGACGTGAAACTGGAGGAGCATAGACAGCACGGGCGGAGCACCTGAGTATCCGAGGAAATTTACGATGCGATGTTCAAGGATAGGGGTTGCAAAAACTAGGATACACTTGCTACGCGGTGGAAATATGATGCACGACTCGGGGCGAGCGTGATATCGGCCAACGTGGATGAAACGCTAGGAAGCGGGAGCGACCCCAATATGTTGGCGGGCGCGATAACACCGCCGGGGCCCCCGTCAATGCTGAAAATGCTAATGATAACGATTCATCTTTTCAGAGGGGCCGACCCCGTCTTCCTCCTACGCCTCCTCCAGCCGCCATTCGCCCCGAGACGTAATCTAATTTGCATAGTAAATTTTAATCAATCTAACCGCAAGCGACGATACACGGCAGTGCACATGCGATACGCGGACACGTATCGGTGTGTATCCCCTATGCGCGGAACACGCGGTGAAGGCAAGGTACGCACCATACGAAGCGGCGAGGCCGGGAGCTTTCGCCCCGTAATTACTTTCCTCTGCCGCTGCACGTCAATTCAAATTGCTTTCGAATTACCTAACGCTACGCGGGCGGGACAGAGTCGAAGCGATAGGTGCAGACAGAGGGACCTGGGGGGGGGGGGGTAGGGGCGAGCGGGAAAGGGGAAAAAAGACGGAGAAGGTGCGAGGGAGGAAAAACGGGTGAAAGGGGTGAAGGGAGAGGGAGAAGAAACGACCGGGGCTCTCTCTGCATCCACTATCCTCCTCGTAACAAGCTCGGGAATTACACGGGCCGACGTTATGTTCCTGGTTACACAGCCGCGGGCGTTTAGTTGATCGGAGCTGCTGGCTGCAGCCGACCTGCCTAAAGAACTGAAACGACGGTTCTTTGGATTATCGTGCGCGACAAAAGATAACGGCGCTTATCGCGCCCCGAAAGGGGGAGAAAAAATTCTGTGAAAACGTGCAGCCGTATTGTTGGGACCCGCTTCCTCTGGCTTACGCCTCCTCCGCTACGAGTGGCTCACGGGTAACCGGATTTATAGCGGGCAAACGTTCCGCTCGGCGATAAGTCGCATTGTACTCTTCGCGGTGATAACACGCAGGGATCCGACGAGTTTTCGCGGCAATAAAGCCTCACCTTGCCGATGACGCTGCCGATTCTTATCGCGATGCCCGAGGATTGGATCGTAAATCGCGCTGCTTCGACTTTTTCCTGATTACCGGCAGATAACGTGCCTTCCCTTTCTTATACGACTCTTACGTAAGATGGACGGCGGTCGTTATCGAGGAGGTAATTGTTTTAAAACGAGTGGAACGAAATTTGACGAATTGAATATTAGATTTCTTGGGACACTTTTAAGCTGTTAGAAACAAACTTGGAATTTAAATTACAAATGATTCACAGACTGTACTGTAGTACTTCTTCCACCCCACGTTATAAATCGTGAATAAGGAAGCAGTGGTCATTCCCCTCGCCCCACCAAGTCTCAAGAATATGCCGTGTATCAAAGCACGAGGGGTGGTTTTACGTTTGCGTGATATCGGAGCGGTATTCCTGATCGATTGTCCATTTACACGAAAATTGCGGTCGCAGCACAATGCCCACTCCGCAGACCGATGAAAACTCGAAGGAAACGCCGGCATCTAGCCGCGATCCGGCTAATTAGCCGTCGCTTAATTGTCATCGTACCTCGTTGCACCCCTATACAGGCACTGGCAATCATCGGACCCGCTCGCCGCTATTTATTCTGCTACCGTTGCGATCTTAACGACAGCTGGTGCTCGAGAAAACGGTCCGCGGATTGAATTTTAATAGACACCGCCGGATGAAACGACCCGTCGCGAAAGCGGGGGACGCTTAACGGGCAATTGAAACTCGCGCATTCTATAACATCGACGATCGACTGTGGTCGCGTTTAAAAAAGCAGGCGAAACCGCGGAAAGCTCTGTCGCGCAGCGCAGCTGTTGTCACCCGCGAAACGAATGCTGACGAGTAGTCGAAAGGACAAGCTGTTACTCACCGTGAAAATGAAACGCAGGTCACGTATGTGTCTAGAGACAAGGAGACGTCGAAGTGGACGATGATTTCTCGTTTTCACCAAAGATCTTCGAAAATCACAGTCCTAGTTTGGCCGGAGGATGGTTGGCGCGCACGTGAATGGGAAAAGAAAGCACGACGGATGCACTTGAAGGCAAGGCTACCGACACTTTCGGTGGCGACGGTGGTACGTTCTACATATATACGTGTAGGTTAACCTTGAAAAGGCAACCCGGTTGCGACGATACGCGAGGCTGTTTTGGGTGGCGTGCTGGTGCAGCGAGAGCGCGACTCTGGGTACGCCTCCTCGTGACTGCCGCGCGAACCAGGGAAATCGATAGAATGACCCCGGCACATGCGTGCATCGTGTCCCCTTGCTCGGGGACCGCGTACCAGACCGTAGGAGGAAGCGGTGGAAACGGCACGGGGGACGGCGAAGGAGAAGAGGATGAAGACGACCAGCGGGAAGATGAAGAAGAAGGGTACTAGACGGGTCTCTCCCCCAAAGTAATGGGAATTTCTTTTCCATTTGCCGTCTCTGTCCTTCCTTCCAACCCCCGCCCCGCCGTTCACCGTCCCTGTTTTTCCACCCCAACCCCCCGGTCTCTTTACCCGCGCTCGGAACGCCCTTGCGACTTGTCTCTTCTTCGGCCGCGCACCGCCTAACAAAGGCTAAGAAGGTCTAGGAAAGCTGAGTTTATCTTGCCGATGAAAATGGCCGAGGTTGCTACTTAATCGTCGAAGTGGTCCGAATCGATCAGCGCGGTTATCATCCTAAAAATTACACGGTCCCCTTTGAAATTCTCGTCTCATCCTCGATAAAAGAAGCTGTGGCTACCTTGCCTTCTCCCGGAAACGATATCCGGTGGGTGCCGTTTCGCGCGCGAGAAGGAGGATGGAACACAGAACTCGGGTGCACGCGAGCTAATCCAGGCAGGTGTGCCAACGCACACCCCCGCCAGCGTTTACCTTTCGCGGCGCGAAACCAACGGAATCCGCGACGATCAAGGCGAGCATAAATCTCAAACTTATTCCCGGTTAATTAAACGTGACGCGGGAAACGGCCGAGTCCGTGGAAAAGAAGAGAAATTTCGGGTGTCTACCCCGCCAGTTCGGTCCGAAGTGAGAGAGCAGGCGAAGTTAAAATGTAAGACAAACACGGATAAACGCGGCTGGATAAAGTCCAAGAAATTTATCGTTTGGAAAGGCTAGCCGGCGGCGGCCGAGCGGGAGCTTGTAAATTCAACCCTTCGCCGATAAATCCGACCGTACACAACGGTAAATTTTCATAAGGATGGGGAGCTAGCTCAGGGATCAACTACAGTATCAATCATACACCTTAGTGTATTGAAGACGGCCACAGCTATTCGGAGATGTTAATTCTTTGGAGGTCTAATTCACTATTAAAAAGAATTATGATGACACTTTGGGTACCATCAGTGCTGGATAAGAATATTCAATTATTCTCGTAGAGTCAAACAATAATCATTTCAGCAATAGATAACAGTAATCTATATGAAAAGCCATTAAAATCTATTTAGTAATGATAATCACTCTCAAAGAGTTTCTCTCGAAAGCGATGACTCTAAAACTATTCTATTCCACATCCCCAATTTACTGTACCGCAAACAGGGACGCATTTTGAATTTTGGCGCCCCTAAACTAACAAGCGCCTGCCGCCCTTTCCGTGAAATATCATAAAATATTTTAATCCGAAAGAGTCGAGACAATTTCAAAATTAATTCAATTGGGCTACTTGTAAAGTAAGTGAGTTACATGTGAGTTTTTGCTAATTCGCTACAGTGGCTTAAAGTTGTCTCAAGCCCCTGTGTTTAACCATTTTCCAATTTTTTCACTAAAAATTTGTAGCTCCCCAAAATTTTCCGCTCTCCAAAACTTCCGCCCTCAAAAATTTTCCGCCCCTCCCTTCAAATTTGCCGCTCTACGCTGCAGCCTACTCAGCTTATACACAAATCCGCCCCTAACCACAGCAAACCACCCGTTTTTCCATTCCACCAAAAATTGCATCAGACCACGGAATACTGCAAGCATATTTGGAGTATCGTGCGCAAACTGGCAACGAAAATGCCATCGTCTATTCCAAAGGTATCACTCCACGTTCAGGCGAGTCGAGCGCTCTCGCAATCATTTTACATTTGCCGTGGGTTAAGTGATAACGCGAGAAAAAAGAAGCGAAACGGATCTCTTTTTACTGCGGGGAAAGTTGCCGGGGGTAGGGGGCGAGTAACTGCGAAATGTGCAGAAAGGTTGGATGTACGACATCGGAAGACGCGGCGTCAAAGAGGAAGGGTCTAAAGGAGACATAGCAGGACGCGCTGGATCCGTGCCAGGCTTGCATTTCGGAGTAGGCAGAGGATGTTGCTCGCGAGTCCTTGCCAGAAAGAGATTTTGCATCGCTGGCTTTAAGCTGTGCGAGCGTAATGGCGCGGAATCGGGTGTGTACGCTAGTAAAATTCTCGATGGGGAAGCTCGTATAACGTTTCTCATACGCGCTGCTCGTTTTTGAGCTGCGTGCACGAGGCTGAATTGAAAGCTGCACCGTAAAGGTCCTTTTCTAGCTGTTCCTTCGGAAGACGGGCTTCCTTGAGAATGGATTCGCTATTGGTCGTAAATCTGACATCATCCCCTTTCCTATTATAGGTACTCCCGAATGGGGTACATAAATAGCTGTAAGTATCGTTTCGGTAATCTTCATGATTGTTATACATTCTTTTAACGTTTCTGGTTTAGTGTGTGTATTGTACTTTACTGCTCAGTGGTACAAGGCTTGTAGCTTCAGCTACAAATAACAATATACTTATCAGCGATTGCTCTGTTATCGGGAGGTAATTATTTTTCTTATCATGAAGAAGCACAAGCACGGAGTGGATTTGGATTTAATGTAGTTCCTGAATAATCTTATTAAATTCAAGAATTCTTTCAAGTTTCGTTCAAAACTAATTTCGAATACAAGAAACCCTTGTACAAAGTTTAAAATCGATTTACCACTTAGTTATCGAGAAATGGTCAATTAAAGTTTATGCATTTTAACACAGTGACATATGGCAGAGTCGAAAGAAACAGGGTTATAGTTTCAGTTTTTCTTCTGAAACAGGAAAACTATATTCAACAAGTGTACCAAAATTGGCATGAAAGTACATCGAAATGTCACGAAATGAGTTTATCAATTTCTGCGAAACTGACCACATGGTTTCTTCGTAAATACCCATAAAAAATAGGTTTACGTGCAGATTTTTTAGAAACTACGTAGACCAGACAACGTGGCAACGTCGCATAATCGATATGTTTAGACATTTAAATAGCGAACGACGATTCAAATTCATATGAACATTTTTTCTGACATTTTGGTTATAAAAGACGCCCTGAATGAATGCGACGTTGTCAGATATGCTGCTCCAATTCACTACGCTAACCAATTTAATATTCTATTTTCATATTACAATTATTTATATTAACAATGAACTTTTTAAAATATATATACATGATGTTAAAAATTATTATTATTATTTCTATAGTATCATACTACTTTATATTTATCGTTTATTATCCAATTCTAATTTGACCAACATAGTTGATTAGGAACTACCTTAAATGGAATCTGAACTTAACGCTTGCAATAACATCTGATTTCACGAGGCACGTTTTTAGACAAATGCAGAGGTGTGAAGAAAACTATAATTAGTAAAAGATCCATTTCATTTTCGAGGCTACAGCTGGCATTTCGACGAAGCTGTACGAGTAAGGGATAAGACCTTCTCCTTAGAAACGGATATGAAGAACAATGTATACGGGTTCCTACTTCTGCAAAACAATCTTTCCTCTACAGGTATTACGAATTTACGGCCACGATGGTAAAACGGAAAAAGTTCGTTAGAGCGACTAGAGTCCGCGGTCGTGTTTACTACGAGGCATTAAAAGTTTGAACGAAAACGGCTTTCAAGTTTCCTCGTCTTTTCTCCGCGATGAAACGCTCTCCCCGAAGAAATCCAGTTTAAGAAATACTGCAGGGATATCTGGGTTACGATCCCCCTGTAAAAGTGGTACGTAAATATTTCCGCAGACACGGTCTTTCAGCACAGGAATTCTTAATAGAATTTCGCATCGAGGAGCGAGGCGAGCTGCGGCGGAAAATCAAGCGGGATGAACGCGATCGGCTTCTTCGTCGATCGACAAAACGTACATATGTACTACCTTTCCCTTTGCACCTAGTGCCCATTTTTCAAATTCCCTACTCTCAAATTTAATTCCACCCTCTTCCTGTAGGTGTGTACACCATTAAAGCAGAAATAAATTTACTAATCTTGGACAAGGAAAAATTCATTTCCGTCTAATTCAGGCCATCCTTAACCCCAAACCTGAGTACTAACATTAATATTTTCCTGATGATTATTATTTTTAGTCGAGTTAATTTCTTATATACTTCTATTACTGTGCACGCTGCGCGTTTAGCGAGTATGTATAGGTAGATACTGTTGTGCTTCATTTCCTCGAGGGATATCACCGCAGACGATTAAATCGACCTATCAATCTATCTGCTTTTTAAAAGGAAATCGCGCATTCTATAGCCGGTATATAATTTCTTTCTGTGCCGCTTATCGGTTTTCCAATATGCTCGGCAGATGCTACCGTTCCTCTGATAAGATGACCGTGCACGAGTAGCTAGCACACACGGTGGCAGTGGGGGTGGGGGATCGATCGGCGATTCTCCTTTTGAAGGAGCCGACGTTAACCTCGTACGGTGCTCCGCCAACGCCGCGATACGTTCTCATTCCTCCCGACAGTGTGTTGGCAGTGCAAAAGGGGGCCAAAGGCGTTCTCTATCGCGACGGGTGTTGCCATGACACCATGAAACCTCCACCCCTGCTTCTAAATCTTTCCCTCTCCGCGTCTCACCCCATTTTCCCCAACCACCCCCACCCTCGCTCTTGTACATACAGCCCTGGGCAACTACAATTTCTTGCTTCAAATTCGCTGGAATCACTCGTAAAACACGCCGGTCCACGGCGAGGCTATTCGAGCCGGTATTTATTGCCACCGCGCGTACACTCGTGGATCTTTTAAGCTTCGATTGAGCGTTGCTAACCGTGCCAGGATTTTTCTAGTCAAACAAAACGAGGGTTGTTACCCTATCCGACGGCTGGCCGTGCAAGGGGCCGTTATTGTCTGCTAGTGTTGGCATCCGACGGTGTACATTCGAATCCCTGTACAGCAATTATACTATATTTCAGCAGTTCGGACAATGTCTAGCCCTTGGCAGAGACGAGGCACGGCTACTGGAAATTTTTCATCGCGAGAGAGGAGAACTGCTTTCCACGGTGTACGATGTAGCTTTATCGCGATGACTTTTACTGTCCACGTCAGAAGTATCCGTCCAGATGTACGACATGCAATCGTCAATGCGAAACAGTGCGCACCCCTCGGTTAATTTCGAGGCGACCTCCCGCCACCGCCTCGTTATCGCGACAATTCGACCCTCGCGCCATTTTAAACCGTAGACATTTTGTAGCCTGCAGGCGCGTTTTTCGCGACACGAGGGGGGGGGGGGGGGGGCTGGTGATCGACGGATGTTCCCCCTCCGGCACCGGATGCGCGGAGGGTATTTTGTCTTCCGTCAGCACTCGAGAGCGAATTTCGAATTTCGGATATATGCAGGAGTCAGACGTCGGCCTGCGCCTAGGAAATCTGAATTGCAAATCTGGACGCAATTAAAAGTGTATCGCGCGGGAGCTGCAGGCCCGGCCAGCCGGCGTACGGACCGCCGGGGGTCGAATCCGCAATTAAGGCGAAACATTATATAACGATCGCAGTCGAGGGGTCGGCACACCGGGCTTCTGCGACTCTTGTCCGCGGAAATTGGCGCTCGCTTAAAAATCGCGACACGGGCAATTAATCGCCTCGCCGCGAGACACGGGCGGGAATCAGCTTCGGATCATCGGTGTATACAACTGATCAGTCCGATCGGGAGTTGCGTTACACTCGTCCGCTCGTGATTGCCGATTAATGCGCGAAACTACGCGGTGCAAGCTTTTCGAATATTGCAAAGTGGTGGTGAAACCAGCAACAGAGAACTCTGAGAAGATCCCGACGCCCCACCCCTAAAAGGGGGATGTTTCTTAAACTGCTCGTTGAGACCCGCAGCTTGAGTTGTGACTCACTGTACAAGGAAAGCATTTCCACTTTTGCTCGTGTTCGCGTAAGAAGAGAGATAATACCGACCCTTTGCTTAGGGATCTTGAGGAATATAGATTATCCCTAAGACCGCAGACGTGGCGAAGAGATCCCTGGGTGGATTGGAGTATTGGATGAAAGTGAGTGTCGCAGTTCTTCAGTGGAATAAACAGGGCTATGGTCTTACTCGAAGAACGAAAGTAAAACGACGCAGTATGAGGGACCTGATTTCACCTGACTCTAATATCCCCTGCAGCCTCTCTTAAAGACGCCACTTTAAACTCCACTTCACTGTGACATCGTTAATCGCGTTCACCAGTTTCGCTAAATAGACTTTCCCACAGGATGTAGGTTACTATAAATACGAAGCTTATGATGCGAGCTAGCCGAGCGAGGGATTTCATTAGTCCGGAAAATTTTCGGTAGATCGACGCTAATATAGGGTACACGGCGGGTTGGGTTCGACCAGATATTAAGGGTGCGAGAGTCAATAACACGGAATGCAACATTCGACGGAATCGATTAATCCCACGGGAAGGATAACAATATTGTATCCACGAAGGAACGATCCTAGCCGTCACCTTGCCTCCGAGCTCAATTATTTCAGGGCGATCGAGGGGCAAATCCGCGCTAGGCGGCCAATTAAAATCGATCAGAAGTCTACGCGAACTGACGCAGAGGGCTGAATAATTGAGGAAAATTCGATTCTCGTCCACGTAATGGCGGTTTCGCCATCGACTTTCCTGTTCGACTGCTGTGCCCCGCTAGCCTGATTCGCGTTTCACCCCTAATGGATCTCCTCCAATTAAACATCGTTACGAAATGCCTACATTTATATAAATTGTACACTATTCGATTGCACGAGCCACTAAATCCTTTTAGTTCTTTTTGCCGCGTATCTAGCAGCGGGCCGAATAATTATTGGATTTTTCCACCGAGCGAGGATGCGGCTCGGTTCGAGCAATCAACGCGCTCCCGTATCGACGACTGTACGTTCGATATATCGCGAATGATTTCGAGGAAATAAAAAGAGGCGAAACCGGTGGTTCGATGAGAGGGAATCAACGCGATGGGAAAAATGCGCGCCCTTTCCAGCCCGGCAAATCATATAGCGCCCGCTATCGAATGTAGGGTAGACCAGGGCGAATCGGATTAAAATAAGAATTTAGTCCATATTTCTTACATCGCGATAGAAATGATCATTCCGATCGTTCGTAGTACCTCGTCCCTCTCCCCCGCACCTACTGCAATAGTTCGTCAATTGTTTTAAGTCATTGTTTAGAGGTGGCATACGTTTTCAGTGAGATGGTTGCGTGCGAACGTTACAATTTTGGTCCGTATCTAACCTACGTAATCTGCAATTTCGTATTTAAAATAAAAGTAAGCTTGAAAATTCAAATGTGCTTATTGTTATTAGTTTGCACGGTGTCCAAGTTTAGTCTTTCATGTATTTTAGACTATTACATCATAATATGTTTATATAATCTACAATCTTTGAAATACTTATATATGGGGCTAATCGGATCACGTTATTTGGGGCGAATCGGATCACTCCTTTTTTTCATTTGAGTATTTCTATATAATTATAAATATGATAATTGTTTATATACAGATGGTTCGTAGGTACATAAAATAGCGCAATCAGGGATCATGGTGTCCAAAAAAAAATAATAAAGGAGGCTGTGATAAAAATTAAATCTAAAAAAATGACGAAAAAATAAATAAATTAATGGTTTTAAGAAGATGAGATTGTATTGACTGCGGTGAAAAATTAATTCGTCCATTTTCAGAAGATTGTCTGAGAAAAGTGGGGCCACGAGAATTGTGCTGATAGAGGCGACAAAAAACGGCAATATCCTTCCAATCTGTGTGCTAAGTAGGGTCACTTGACTTCACTGTCATTAAATTAGATTTGTTTAAGTTGATTCTAAAGATTTTGTTATGAAAATTTCAGTTTTTTCAGAAATTTCTGGGTGGTCCGATTCGCCCCAAGTTTCGGGGCGAATCGGATATTTCTCACTTTTTCGGTTTTTGTTTATAAATGAAAGATTTTTATGTTTAGTTTCAATTTTTATACATATATTCAAGTTGAAGCCAAAGGTGTACTGGTTACAAATATATTATAAAAAAATAATTCTTTAATGTTTAACTATTGTTTTTTTACAGTCAAACACAAAGTGATCCGATTCGCCCTGGTCTACCCTACATGGTTGTCGAAAGGGCCGCCGGAAACATCGCGAGCTCGTATTTTCGGGCAGCCGGTTTTTCAGCGATGCGTAATTTTCGAATAAAATTGTGCCACCGATTGAATCCGCCGCAAAAATGCGCAACGAATTTCATCAGTTGCGATTTATCGTCGCGCGGGTTTTTAAACGAGGGGCGGGATGGACGGAGGAGGGGCCGAAAACGGTGGATAAATTTTTCCCTCGTCCTTTTTTCGCGCGCAACAAAACGAAATGCACGAGTGGTGCGCGTCGATAACGAAACGTTGCTGCCAATTATTCAACTGATAAAAAAGCTGATGGCTGATGGAAAAGGTAAACTATCACGGCGGTATGGACGCTTTGAATCCATGGAAGAACAGACAAAGGCGCCTACAAGAGTAAACTACAGTGTAAAAGCTAATCCCTAATTACACCTGCACACGTTATAGATACACAGCCCTATGCAGGTTTTAAAGTTCATAGTTCAGACCAAAAAATGGCCCTAAGCTGGCTTCCAAAGCAGAAATAGCCTCTCTATGCAAAATTCTAGTCAGCCTTTGCACAGCCATCGAACCGTCAATGAAATCGAACTTCAAAGGTGCAGTATTTTAGTAAATTACCCGAAACCTATTAGCGTACACCATACACTGTACTTGTGTGGAAGCACCTCGAGCTGGAAATCGCGAAATTAAACAGAATCGCCGAGCAATTTTACGGAAATGGGCCATGTATAATTGTTTATCGAATTTTCTTTTACGACTGTCATACAACATGTCGCTAATGATATTTCGAATGTGGACGCGAATTTTATATCGTTAATTCGCAAATTAACTTTACCAAAAATATTTCCACTCTCGAGTTATTGCTTTAATTATATCGAATAAATTATTTCGTATGTATTCCGCGAGTTTGTTTGAAACGAGTAAAGAGATAACAACTGTGACAACGCTTTTAGTATTGACGCGTTGAAAGTTTCTCCGCGTTTCCAAACGAAATATGTTTAACGTTCACCTGGTACGTGTGTCGTCACTCTCGTTTACGGCTCATTTCCATAAAGTTTATACGAGTGGAATAAAGCATGACGTATTGGCTCACGTGTTTACGGTTGCAGGTGATGAACGCCGGACGATGTTCCTGACAGCTTTATGACGATGCCGGAAAATAATCCGCGTTCCTGGATCGACTTCTCCGGACTGTTTGTTATTCCAGCCGAGTTTCCGTGAGAGACCTGTGAATAAAGGCGATCCCTGAATACGTTTTTAGACTGCGAATTAAACTCAAAGCAGTTGCGAGCAACTGCAATGGAAATCTCCGTGGAAATTGAATCACTATTCAATCTGTATCTGATTCTGTAGACTCGGTTAAATTAAAAGTATCAATAATGCAACAGAAAAGTGAAATGGTAAAATAAACTCCCCCATTCGCGTGCACATTGCGGTATGGCTGCAAATTGAAAAATCTATGCATTTTTCAGAACAACTACAGCTATCCCAAAATCATCATGAATTTAAAGAAATGTCAACGAGCTAGAAAACGTCGATAGAAACTTGTATAAAGTGCACTGTAATTGGTAATTTGTAACGTGGCTGGCGAGGGGGTAGCTTAAACCAGGCCCTTCACTGTGTACACTTGTATATCGTTGGGAAAAAAACAAACTCTCGGCCGCAGTCACAAGGGGTGCCCGAAAGTCTACCCGAGAGGGTTTTCGAAAAAAGAGCACCCCATCGACACGAAACCTTAGACGATGGGTAGTAACCGGAAACCGTGAAGCACATGTCCGATTCTCACAGCTCCGTTTCTTTTCCATGTTGATAAAACACGTTGTAAAGACACACCGCCTGGTGCCAGCATATACCATGACGGTCTCGTGAGTTTGTCGCCTGCAAACAAGCTCCGTATGCCATGCTCGGAACAATTTCATAAGGCATTAATTCCAGCATGATACACCTGGCGTCCTACCCTATAATTTCCATAATGAATCGACCGGAGAGCGAAGCCTCCTAGAAGGAATTCGAATAAACGCCAGGGCCCCCTGCCATCCGTCCCGATAATTCGCTCGGAGAGAGAGAGAATCACTCAGCCCTATTTAGGTCCGTGGATTCGACGTAGCTGGGAGACATTATCGCGCGATGAAAGCGATTTCCGCGTCGCCAGGCGTGCCCGCCCTCCGTCGGGGCAGAAATTAGAATTCCTGGCGGAAAATCAGGAAAGATTATCGTCGCGGGGGCTGTTCCTCTGGCGGGCGAAAGGAAAAAAGACCGAAAGGAAGAGAAAGGGTATGAATGAAGAGGGGGGGGGGGGGGCGGGGCGGGGAGCCAGGGAAATAGGCACGAACTTTGTCGCGTCTTTTTGCAAGGCCAAAGGCACACGGCCTCTGAATATATTAACGAAGCCGCGCGCTTTGACGCACACAGGCCGCGGCGCGTAATTTTTAATTACTAAAAAGAACCATGCCCCACCCCCCCCCCTCCCCTACCTCGCTCAACGGTCTTCCTCGGCGGTACCGCATTCACGGATACCGTCCTGACTACTGTGCCCTCGTATTTATCGCGCTCGCCTTCGAATATACGCGCGACAGCCAAAGCGAATACGCGGCCTTTCGTCGACTTTTTTTCTGCGATCTGCTGTCGAACCTGCGCATGCACGCGAGAGCCCTGCAATTCGCTTCCGGCTGTCTGCGCGCGCGATAACCAAACCGGGGATGAATGTAGCCGTGGAATACCGTAATTGATGCAGCTAATTCATCACGTCGCCCGCCGGCAACCGCCCTGCCATCCCCGAACTGTGGAAATAACACGGTGGTCATGCGTGTTTTTCCCATCGCGCCCGTTCGTGCCCCGACGAGCGTGCATTATTTCGGCGTCGACACAAATTAACCGCGAGCATCGGGGATTGAATATTTCCCAATAGACGCCTCCTTGAGCCTGTCGTGTCGCATTCGAAACGATACAAAGAACCAGAGGGACACCCGACGGGGACGTTGACCAAAGCTCGTCCACTCTGCGGAACAGCCCGAAGGACCGTTTCACTTGTTTGCCCCGATTCAATGCAACCCGCCCGTTGACCGTTCGCCGGGATCGCAGGGAGTTAGTGGCTCCGCGGCGTCGTCCAGGGAAACTTTTCCTACCATCCCTTAAAACCGGACATAAAAGCCAGGCACCATCGATCCGTCGCGCACCTCCCCCCGATTGTCCCTCGTTTCGCCCGTCTTTTCGCCGTGCAGCCCTCCGATGCGAAATCGATTATGAAAATACGGGGAGGCTCGAGGAAAAAAGTTAGCGCGCCCGGCACCGCGCCGGAAGCGACTATCTTCAAGTCGTTCGCCTCTGATGCTTCTTCAGGCTCGAGGGTATTTTCTTTGAAGTCTCGGGGCTGCCGTCGCCAGGTGGATAATAGCGTTTTGTTTTTCATTATCGAGAATTCGCGAGACGCCGCTGCCCCTTGAGATCGGGGCTGGAGATCGGTGTCCTGCGCGCCCTGGCTTGATATTTATACATAAAGCGGGACGGGGAGCTCGGAGCGGGGCCAAAGATCACCTATATTGCAATCGTCCCTCGATCGCGCGCGATTCATATGCCCCGAGTAACATAATACCGCCCGGCTTTATTTGCAGAGTGTGTCAGAAAAGCCCTCGGAGATTTCGTCTTTCATATCGAGTCCGCGGATGCAATATAGTCCGGGAAACGGGGAGGGAAACAGAGGCAGGGGCAGCGGAGGTAGATGTAACTCAAAGCGGGGACGAGTTACGGACAAATAAGGAAACAGCGCGACGTTAAATTCGTTTCGCCCTTTACCGAGGAGGATCGTGCAGCGGCGCACGGAAAGATTTCCATCGCCGCGGAGCACATGCATATCTTGAGGAACTTTTACGCCGGTCTATACCTACCGTTTTCTTCTCTCTGTCGGAGGCAGGGTGTGTAGGTATACGCGCGCAACCCTTTGCGCCCTTGCTTTAATTTCAAACAGCGTGTCGGTAATTCCCGCATCGCAGGCCTGAAAAGTCTGAACCGTAAAATGTCCCTCTCCTTCTGCCCTCCCCACCATCTTGAAAATTCACAGTTCCGGTGTCGAAGAGAGAATTCTCGCAGGGCAACGGTGGATTAAGGGATTAAAGGATGCGTGGCAGGCTTTGACGTTCTCGTTTCTCACTTCTCTCAGCGTTTTACGACAGGAGCATCGCTATCCAAATACCTCTTTTCGCTTTCTTCCCCGTCCTATCCGCTCGCTATCCCCCCCCCACCCCGCCCCCTCGATCCTCCTCTCGCGTGTTTCTGCTCTGTCCTGCTGCCCCTCGTTCCTCTTGCTATCCGCTTTGCCGTCGCTTTCCCAACCTTGTCTATTTCTCCACCTTTCGCCCGGCTGTAAAGCGCGACGCCACCTTTATTTCCCTTTGAACCGCTCTTTCCCGAATTGCCTTTGCTCATTTCGCGTTAATGTTCCCGCCGAAATGGGATGCGCTGGCATTGAAGCCGCGCTGCCGCTACTGAGCCCCCCGATGCGGCCTCGCGGCAAAGCTTGCGACGTCCGTAGCGCCGGTCGATGAAAGATCGACGATCGCCCCGAAAGGACGGGGGCGGATCGTTTGAGCCTGGCATCGAGTTAACGGAAGAGTCGCGGCGGAGCTCGCTGTCTAGCAAATCGCGCCGTTCGACGCGAAAGGAATTGCAGATTCGCGAACACGCGGCCCCTCCCCCGGCTCGGTTCGACCGTTTGCGCGCCGCGACGGGGGAGAGGCAATAAGCCGCGGGCAAGGCGCAGTTTGTAAAACGGATCTTGCCCCGATCAAACCGTCTCCGATAGGATTAATCAATTCGCGGTCGAGTGGCATTCATTTGCAAGGAGCCTCGATACCGAAGTGTCTCCGCTGCGACGATTCTTACGCAGTATCCTTCAGCTAACAACCGATCCCCTCTTCCCTCTCCTCCTCAATAATTACCCCTGTTAATTACCGCGGCCCAATCAGCGCTCGGGTCACAGGCACGGCGCATCGAGAATATGGAAATGGGATTTGTCAAGACGACTTCGCAGAGGGGCGAAGTCCTCCGATCAAAGACCCGGGGCAGCGACCAAAGACGACCACGGATTTCATGCAGAACACCGCGCATTTAAATCCTTAATTGCGCCTGCAAATCGCCGGCTGCCGTCGAGCTTCTCGATATTGAAAACGCATCGGGGGTAGGGAGAGGGAGAAGTGTTACGGCCAGAAAGTATAACGCAGTCGACCAAGGATTGAATTGAACAAGGTATTCAAGGAAATTGAGAATTGAACTCCTGTCAGCTAGCAATTAGACATTATACTGCTTCCAGGAGGCAAGATAGAAAACCTCCGATTTGAAAAATCTATTCCAACGGCGTTTCCTCCCCGCCAATAAATCCGTTTCTTCTGCAGCTGGCGGCAAAGGTGAGAAAGTTAAACCGGGAGATAATTACCGAACTGATCCAGTCAGCCAGCCAGCGACGCGAACTCGTATTAACGGTCGGCTGGCTAAATACCTGGCATTGTCGAGTGCGCTGGGCTCGGTGTGCGTCTACACGTACACGGCCAGTATTGCTATCTGCGGTCGGGAATAGTGGTAGATGTGGGATCCAATCGGGAACATTGCCTTGGGGCAACACGGGGGATCCCCTCGATCGAGGAGGCGTCAGTCGTGAAACGTTTCATTGGTTCCTGGCGCACACGTGCAGAGACGCGTGTGCACGTACAATGCCACACGGCTGAATGCCTACTTTCGCGCGGAAACCCGTCGCAGCGGAGGTCTATCGGACGCGTTTTAATCGGTTTATTAAATGCAGCGATTTGCGGGGCGCTCTTTAACGCAGCGACGCGACCAGGGTAGGGCACGTCGGTTCACTCTTCAACCAGAGTTGACGCGATAACGTCGGCTTTTGATCGATGCGCCTGGCGCAAAGATGATCGAAGCCTTGCACCGCGGCTTCATTCTCTCCGGCAACGGAGCGTAAATACGCGCGACAGCCGCGGCCAGCTTTGACGCGATGAATATGAATGAGAACAGCGACGGGCATGATCTTGAAATTGCATCGGTGAAATTCGAACGATGCTGGGTTTGGCTCCGTGTCTACGCGCCCCCTGCGCGCTGCGACCCATGGGAGAGGGTGCCCGTCGAACGCCGAATATCGCCGCGGATATGCCAAATCGAATGTGACATTATAATGGAACTGGGCATTAGTGGTTTTACCGGTTGGATCGGGGCACGAGTCGCTGGGGAAAATGCTGCTGGAAATTGCGCGGAGGTGCCTCCGCCTGTGTGCGATCGAAAAGCTAGCGATCCAGATCGTTTCTCTCACATCGAGACGAATTATGCAGTGTCCCATCGCACATACGTCGGGTGAGATTTAAAATTCCTTTCGAAAGAGGGTTCTCCTTTTAATCTGAATTCAAGCATGTACTGTTACAAGATAAACTTCCCCAGCATCTGTAGCGATAAAAAAAGCAACGTAGGGGAAAGGGGGGCATGACAGGGTAGCGAGGTAAGATGGGGTATCGTAAAAAAACAATAATCGAATAATGCTAGACATTTGATGAAAGTAACAAAAGGAAGGCGTTGTATTGTAACAGTTGGGTCGTTGATAAAAATGAGTGGGGGAGCACGCGTCTTTGGTTTAGAGCTGTGAAATCGTCCACATGTTGCGTGGATCTTCTTTTGTTTAATAAAAAAGACTTATAATAAATATATATTTAAAAACGGTAAGTCAATTATTTTTGTTACATTATAATCTCCATTCTATTTACTTTAATGTACAATACTAAAAATTGCAATATTTTTTATTTGTTGTACAAATAACAATCAGTCTCTGGAAAACGATGATTTGAGGCAAGATGGGGTCCTTGATACGGGGGTGATGATGGGGTACCCATCATACCCCGGATTATGGTTGTTCATGTGAGGTGGAAAAACGCCATCGTTCTCTATTATAATTTAAGTCGAATTTTCGTTACTTTTAATTCGGATTTGAAAATGGTAAGAACATATAAGAAGAAACTAAACCAGGAAAATGATCAAAAGTAGTTATCAATAAATATGTAGATGAAATTTTAAAATGGGGTACAAGAAAGCTGCTCGAGAATATTGCCTTCCACAAACAACATTCGTTATGTCCAAAAATTGAAACAGGGAAATGAAGTGATCATGGATTTAACATTAGGTCCAATTAAGAGTGTATTTTCGGAAACAGATGAGGAAGAATATATCGAATATTTAAAAGATCACAACTCCTGTACGAGGGTAGGATGAAAATAATTTAGAAGAAATTCATATTTACATCGACTGTGAAAATATTTAGAGGAACTGTGTTGCCGCATTTTCGGTACCCCGCCATACCCCATGGCAGGGGCAAGATGGTTTTTCATTACTTCTTTTTAAAAGTTTAATACCTTCCAACTTGTATTTAATTGTTGCTCAAACTATGTACCTACCAAAGGTTAAAGTATTAATTTATAATTATATATTGATTCATAAAAACTTAAATAAAAAGTATAATTATCAATTTTCTTGTTGTTTGCTTAGCTTCCCCATCATGCCCCCCTTCCCTTATATGTATAGGGAAAAAGGATCCCAGGAACCGGCGTGGAGGAACGAAGTCAGTAACGACCGCTGGGTTTGGCTCTCGAAGAATATTGAAGTATTAAGGAGAGAATAAACGTTCCCATTACCTCCGTCGGGGATCTTAATTGTGCCGGCATTCAGCGTGCTCGCATAAGTACGTTCGAAATCGACAAGAAATAACGATCTTGTAGACACAATGCGTGGCGCGACAGAGAGGGGAGCCCCCTCCGAAATTCTTCGCTCTCTCCCCTCGGGTAATTGGTCGCCGCGGGTGGTGAACTTGCTCTTCGTTACCGTTCACGAATGGTCGTTACACGTTCCGACGATTCGAGTACGACGATGCCGTAGCACGGCGCGGCCAGTTGCGCCCGATCCACGGGCGTTTCGATCTTCCCTCCGCCCTGATCACATTAGCCGACAATCGAATCGGCCGCGCGATGCGCTACCGCTCGCGACGCCGGATGACAGCGTGGGGGACGCTCTGGCGCACGTGTGAGCAGTCGCAAATTAAAAGAAAGCAATAAGAGTCACTTTAGCCACGGACAGGGTGCGATCGAAGCGTCGGGGGTTCGAGCAGCGACACGACAAAAATCCAATTTCTGCCAGTGCGAGCAAATGACTCATTTGTCGCCCGATTCGCCCCGACGCTAATCCTCTCGCTCGGTCGCCCGCGACGAATTCTTCCACGGTGGACGGAGCTGCACTTGGCCGTGTCAGTGGCGCGGCAACAATTTCCCCCGCAGCGGGATCGATGGAAAGATGGCGGAACCGGGGAAGATCGGCGCTCGTGGTAAACGCGTCACACGCTGGTCCAAAGCTTTTTCTCGCTTTTCTCCCACCAGAGCGGTGGGGGCTTTAAAATCCTCCGTTTGGGGCCGTTATTCCATCGCCGCCATCAATATCCTTTTTCTCTCGAGTACGTGTCACGAGCCGGGAAACTGACAACCGGCCGGTGACGAGGAGAAAAAACACGGAGCCAGTGGCTCGTCTACGTGGCGCGAGTTTGCCATTGTCGTGAAACGTCCCCGTTCCCCGTGTCTCACCGCGCCGCTCGCGCTCTCGCCCTCTGTTTCCCTGTCCTTCTCTGTCTCTCCATTGACAGTTCGAACAGAGGCGAAGTGTCGACGATGGTCGGGGCGCCGATTCGAATCTCGTACTCAAACGCGGACTCCATTCATGGGAGCATAATGGGGTACGAAGGAGAATGGAGGGACCACGCACACGCGTCTACGCGCCGTCACAGCGGAGGCTTTTGCACAGGCTCGCCATGGGATAGGTCCTACAGATACTGCGCGCGGCTGTCCATGGACATGACTGTTCCGCGCAAAAACGGAAACCTACGTTGATACGCGTCCCCGTTCTCGTCCCCACGTTGAATTTCCCGTTTACGTCTCTGTTAAGTCCTTCATTAACTAGCGGGGCCCCGAGGGGTGGAAACGGCGCGTTGAAATGTCGCGCTAGACGTGTCTACGCTCACGATGGATGCCGCTCGAACAACATTTTCTTTACTTTCCAGTTCTGCCTGCCATTCGTGACTACTTGTCACCCCACATTCAAACTTTTACTACTTAATCATAGTAAATTCACGGCAAAGAACAAAAGGCTTGAGAGTAAAATATTCCACGAGCGATTGTCCCGATTACAAAGTTATGCGACCAACTGCTCCGCCAAATTGTTTGCAAGCCCAATAGGTACAAATTTCGACGTCGGCAGCGAGCAAATTATTAATCATCGTTTTTACCCGTCACGCATTATCCGTGCGAAATTCTCCCAGCGTTCGATTTTACGCGCTTGGCCGGGTCCGTTCGCTAATTAAATAAAACTCCGCATCGCCCGTAAAAGTGATACCATTTTTCCCTGCGCTTTCCGCTAGAATGATACGCCCCGACGAAATGAATTCATAGCGGACCGGTTTATAATGAATTTACGAGCGATCGCTTTATTTCGAATCGACTCGATATAAATTGCCCGCCCCGGATACCGGTGTGCATAAATTCGGCGCGCCGCGTTAAATGCTCGCGTTGCGCCGGCTGATTTACGCGGCCTGATAAATTTCCAGCGGCCGGTGGCCGCACGGTTGCCAGGGCCCGTCGAATATCCGCTCGAGAACGTCTGTATCCGCGCCGGGTAACGCGATCACTCGTACGTCCCGCCCGAAGGGGGTGAATTAAGCTGCTTCCTGACGGCGGGACGCACGGTCGGCCCCCGTGAAAACGGCACAAAGTGGACGTTTCTGAAAAGATAATGGGGCGGGCGGATGCCGTGAATGCGAGTGGAGTTGCAGGAAAGCGTGTCGAGCATTGTTCCGCATATTACGCATTCCCTGTGTCGCGTGTCTTTAGAAAAAGGAAGGAGAGAGAAAAAAAAAGAGATACCCTCGGTCCACGTTCCGTAAGGTAGGCTAGAGGTGTGTACACGACGCCGACGGGAAAGAAGGAAGGCCCGCAGCACGGCCTTCCCCATCTCTCTTCCGTGATGCGAGTTTTGTGTTTACACCACGCAAAAACTGCTGGGGAGGAATGGATGCCGCCTTGCGAGCGGCAGAAGTTGAATAGGATGCGCCGGCCACCCCCGTTCGACTGCATGTCTAACTGCTTGAAGAAAAACCTTGGCCGTGCTTCCGCGATTCACCCGGTGAAATAGAGATTGCAATCTCCCGTGCGCCGCCTTTTATCGCGTGTCGATGCCGGCAACGTTCTTTGCCCCTCTCTAAATGAATTAGAGATCAAGGCGAAAGTGGGCGAGGCTCGTTTCCAGAAAGAACAAGTTCCATCTTTCATTCTCTCCCTTTGAATTCTTGCGTAACAGATTCTTCGCAATATTATAAAAGACGTTCGTCTTCCAGGCCCATAGTCTCCCTGTAATTAAACCCGATTTCCATGTTCCAAGAAACGTCGAACCGTCTGACAGTCGACATTATCCGATGGCATCGCAGCCGGATGGGATACGCGGTTTCCCTCGACGGATCGATTATTAAGGCCGCCTCCGCTCGGTCACAATGGCGTTGCTAATAATTACTGTGTACAATTGATATTTAGTCGCGCGTCAATTTACTTGCGGCTCGCCGACCGTGCACTTTCCATAGATCGCGCGGGGTCTTTTCAGGCAAAGCCGCGGCGCGGATGGACACAAAAGGGACGGAATGAAAGTAGTTTGCAGAGATGCTTTCCTTCGTCAGGGTCAATTTACGCGAAGCGGGGGCGCGGAGCGGCGACGGCGTGTCTTCTCCGAGGTCCTTTATTCACGGTTCGCGAAATGAGGTGCGCTGCAAGGAAACTCGCTTGCCTGTCACGCCGCTCCGCGATTAAGAACATCTGATCCGGTCAGCCCCGTTAATTAAGTGCCCATTTTGTTCTGCGATAATTAATTCTCGTCTTCTTTTCTGTTCGTCGTACACGTTGCCGGGTAGGTCATTATTGCCGAGAGGGTGGGTTCTTGGCGGAAAAGTAAAATGGCACTAACTACGCTCCCTGTGCAAACAGAGGGTGTCTATATATTCCCTGGAGGCTGGCAGGAAACAAAAACGTATTCGAATGTACATACCAGTTAATTTTGCATAAAAGAGCGCCACCAACAACCTGGCAATGTCAGAATCACTAAAGCCATACACTTATAAATGAAAACTGCCTCGACTGATCTCCTCCCCGCCTCGGAAATCCGTCGTCGCAACATCGGAATAGCCAACTGTTACGAGATTTCCATACCCGCCGCGCTCCGCCATGTCTGTTTTTGACATCCTCGTGCTCCTGCCATCGCGCAGAGGATTTTTCCACGGCCTGCAAATACGATTTCACGCGGCGAACGCGTCCCGTGGAATTATACCGTGAAACGCTGCACACCCCGTTCCATCGACGTCGCTATGGATCATCCCTCCGATTTTTTTTCCCCCCCTTTTTTTTGGCACCGACAATTTGTAAGATTGCCGTTCGGGTCGGGGCAGCATTTTCGACGAGCTGATGAAAACTCGCGAAGGCAATTTCGCGTGTGGGGTCGGGCGGCTGGCAGGGCGATATTTGCAGTGGTCGGCTGCGAAATTTCAATTACGCGTGTACCCGGGCTGATTCGATTATCGGGACCGGCTTGATTACCGATTCAATTGTTGCAACGAGTGCGCCGAGGAATTTGTTCTTGTTTGCGCCAAAGCGCGGCCGACGCATCTATTATGCAGCGCGATCCTCGGCCCCAGTTGTTCGCACTCTCTGACACCTTTCCCCGTGTTATGGCGTCGCGTCGCATCGCTCTATCACGCGGACATCCCGTGTAATTTTCTCTTTCCCCGGCTGTCCCGTCTCTTTTCGCCACGCATTCACTCCCCCGCCTCGCCTCCTTGTCGTCGTCCACCACCCCCCCCTCCCCCATCCCTCCCTGCGCTGCTTCTTATTCTCCGCCGTTTCTCGGTACGCGGTGTATTTCCGCGAGGGCGTTAAGCGGCATAATGCGGCAATTTTGCCGGGCGCTGGCAGTAAATTCGCGGAGGTGCGAATAGCGGTGGCTCTTATCCTGGAGGGCCATTAAGTGATCTTTCCCCGATTATTACTGCCAGCCGGGGATTCCATTTCAGCGCGGAGTAGGAAGGGAGAGAGAGAAAGAGGAGCGCGCTGATATTACCGCCGCTGGAAATTCGCGCGGCCCATCGTCACGAGTGACACTTGACGCTTAATGCGTGCGACATTATATAAAATTGTGTACGATTTCAGGTAACGGCGAATTTCCGTGGCCAGTGTTGGGAAACATTTGCTGGGTAACGACTGTTGAAACGTAGGAGGCGGGCTTGGGGAATTTTTCTGAAGTTGTGGCAATCGGGGTGGTACGAATTGCGGAGGGGAAATAAGTTCGACTTCGTTGCTGCAGTTACGATACCGATGAGTCTGCTCTTCAATCGATATCACGATCGTTAGACCAACGATCGATATCGTTGCACCAACGGAGTTAGCTTGTCTGCCTTACCAGCGATCGATTACTTTGCGACTGAAGAAATCAACGAAACTTTACCGTGGATCAGTACACTTTACGAAGGGCAATCTTAATTTGTATTCGCAATTAATCATTCCCACCACTGTTGTATTTCAGGCCGAGTTAAATGAGAAAGCTAGAGCGTATCCTACCAAAATGGCTGCAGGGATCGGCATCCCGAATTCCACGCAGAACCCCAAGCCGCATTCCGAGGTAATTGTGTTCGGGGATTGGAAAGTGGACACCGATGCAGCCCTACACGAAGTTTAATTATTGATCGAATTCTAAATACCCCTGGCAATCCCATTGGTACTCATCGCGGAGCAAGCCTAATGAGAAGAATGGCCCTGACCAAACGTGACCTACGCAACGCAATCACACTCCGCGACCAAGTCAAATACAATTACAGTATCCGCGTGAGAATTGAAGTGAAAGTACAATCCGACGAAATCAGCGACGGAAACTCGAGCTGCAGAGTCTGAATCGCGACGTGACCCGCCGGAAACTTCGGGAATCACGGAGGATTCGCGAAGCGGAGGAGCGGGCCGAGAGGCTCCGCTCACAGGGACGCGAATAAAAGGGCGATCTCATTTTGTCCGGGAAAACTGGGAAGCACCGCATTGCGGCAATATCGCGCAACCTAGCAAAATCACGGGGAGGTCGCCTCGGAAACAAGAGGTGCAAGGGGGATCCAGGAGCGCGACGAGCTAGCAGGGTCTTGCCTTTGGTACGTTTTAAGGAGGACAAAGGGGTGGAATGTGGATAAACGACGCGAGTATGACCGGCGAGGAGGAAGGCGAAAAGCTCGGAGAGACCGCGTGGATCGAGAGGCGAGTAGACGAGGATCCGTTGCTAGCTGGAATGAGGCGGCTCGTGTATCCTTTTTGATCGTGTGATCGGCGTGCTCCAGAGAGGAGGATCTGGCAACAACGGCTGCAGGAGGTGGAGGAGAAGGAGGAGTGATCTTGCAGGAGCATTGGCCACGGGAGAACGAGAAGAAAGGAGGGAAGTGGCATAGGTGGAAAAAGGTCGAGGCACACCTGAGAGGAGGATAGAACGCGATAGAACGAGAGGAGAAGGATCGAAGCGGCGGTGGGACAGAGCCAGGCCTGGTCCAGCGCTCGTAAAACTCGTCTCGTGCTCGAGAAATACCTCGCGGTGAACTTGGAAACTTCCGGCCGAAAAGGGGCCCAGCTCTCCTCCGCGTTTTTCCGACTCCGTGTGCACGCGGTGGATCTCGCGGGAGCGCGTCTCCGTTGTAGAACAACGAGTGCCGCCGACACAGACAGAGGGACAGTGCGTCGAGGGACACGAGCAACTTTCAGGGAACAATGTACCGCCCCGTGGGAGAGTAAGACGCCGTGGATCCGCTGAAAATGCGGTGTTTCGCGCGCCAACATAATACTCGTCCACGTGTGCCACGGAAACGACGCTTCTCCTCGCCGCTCCGACTCGCTTAGACGCCTGCTCGACAACGTTTTCACGGCTCTTTCCTCTGCGAGGTGGCGTCGACTACGAACGTTAGAGCTGGGCGATTTCGCGTTCCTCAGGTGAGCTTCCTTCGTTCAGACGCGATCGAACCGTGGATCTGGCGCGAATTTCGAACAACTGATTTCGACGATGTGTGTTCGTTACGGAATTCTCGCGCGACTCACACAAGCGAGCGCGTGTTTATTTATCCCGAGGACGATATTGAACGCGACGGGGACCGATCACGCACATGCAAAACAAATATCGCGATCAGCCGTAGTCATCGTTGGTGCGCCATTCCGGGCCGGATTTGCTGTGATTTTCGCGAGATATACGTTCGAAAAAGTAATTAAGCGACTTCAGATTTCAATACTGTAGGTATATGAAGTGATCAGTGTCAGGTTAGAGATCGATTCCTTGAGAAGTTGATTTATATCGGGTGGTGCGAGTGGAACGAAGGATTCGGGAAGAATAAGGTAAATATCCCAATACCTGGACATTTAAGGTACGGCGGACACACGTTTGAGAATTTTTCAGTTAGACAAATCGATTTATTTAAAAACGATTTTGCAATTACACGAGGCATCGTGTGTACTTTATTATTAAAAAAAACAACATATTGTAGGTTTGAATAATTTTGTAAAATATTGAAAATTCATAGTCCTTACAATGGCCTAGTTCCTGGACAGCTTAACTAGTATGTGCCGAAGTCCCGATTTTACTGTCCCATTACCTGGACACATGATGAAATTTGGATATTTTCTAGGGAAATTAAATATAAAAAAAAAACAACACAATAGTTTTTTCTTTTGGCATATTTCTTCTGTATAAGTAATTTATTCAAATCAATAAACAAACTTAAGTAAAAAGAATCTATTATTGAATGACTAATTTTAAGGTCATTGGTATTCGTCGGTAACACACGAATTTTACACATAAATTAAATATTATCATTAAAGCAAGATACCAAGAATACAAAGTGATAATTGTCAAGGTGTGAAGTAATTATTTTATTATTGTGTCAACAATAACGCGTACTTATTTCTCAGTTTGCACACATAGTCAGGTTTAGGGTCGTTCCGGGATTTCACTGTACCAGTAGATAGACACGCGAATAAAAAACTTATACGACCTTTAATGTTAATCTTCCAATCAAATAATAATACTACAAGGTACTATTTTTCTAAAAATGTATTAGTTGTACCAATATACTAAACATTATTAATAATATTCGCTTAAGAAAAAGTGGAGACTGTTTAGCAAATCAGATAAGAGCAATACTAAAATGGTGTAAACTGGAGAGTTCAAGAAAATTAATTTTTATTACGAGTGTGACAAGCTTACTAAGAAAAATATGAATATGAATATATTTTATTAAATATTTGAGTAATTGATTAAAATAGTTCTTGTATGGATAAAGTGAATATTAAATGTAATAATCAGTATTATTTGCACTAGTGTCCAAGTACTGGGATGTGTCCAGGTATTGGGACATTTACCTTAGGCGAGGCAAGTCGCCACCGTTCATTGAATCAAGTCGAGCCAGCCACGACGTCCGGCCGTTAATAAATGTTTTACGTCGCGACTTGCTCAACCGGGAGTAAACAAAACCTCCGGCAGATGGGTTTTTGATCGAATCACGGCGCGTGGAATGCTGGATGCGATGGGGCGAGGGGGCGAGGGGGCGAGGGGGCGAGGGGATTCAGGGAGGACAAATGACCGGCAGCCGCGATCTCTCCCCCGCGTGTACGCGGCGAGATCGGCGCGTTCGAAAACTACAAAACCCAAACTAATTAAAAGGGAATCAGCCAGCCGCCGTGACACAAAATCTCTGCGTCGATCGACCGACTGTGTGCACCAGTGCGCCCGCGAGAGCGAGAGAGAGAGAGAGGGAGGGGAAAGGCCGCGTCGCGGCGCGGTGCAAATCAAATATTAATCGCGCAATTAGCGCCGATTGTACGTTAATCGGTTTTGCTTTTTTTTCGCGCCGTGTGCATCCGCCCGCGGTGGCGCACGCGCGTACAGATGCAACCAGAAAATGTTGGAGACGATGACACGCGCCGCGCTATTCACCCTCGCTGTCATCAGTCACGGCTTTATTCCTGTTTGCGGAACCCCCCATTAATTTTGGATTATCGCGAATTGCTTGGATTAACGGTTGCGCAGAATCCCGCGATCGGGTGTGGTTCGATGATTAGAAACCATGAAAACTTCATTATGTAGGGTGGTTTAGCGAAAATGTTACAATTAGTGACTTTTAAATTATGGGAGGGAAGAAGATTTCGTTGAAGAGATTTCATTGTTTAGCCGAAAGTGTATTAGTGCTAGTTTCTCAGTGGCGCACCCAGGATTTAATCTTGGGGGGAGCTGAGTTGAAGGGATAAAAACATTTTTAATGCAAATTAAATAAAATTCATTAGGTGATTATAAGAATTTTGAATAAAATCTAGTTTTCTATTCTTTTTATAAAGCCCCTTCTGTGGGGGTGTCAGGGCGTCTTGCCCCTTTCCCTGGGTACGATGTACTTTAAAATTGAAGGTGCGATAAACTGTTGGGACGCCCGCTAATTTTATTCCTTTCAGTGTGCTATGTAAGTATGCAAAATTTCGGCACAATCGAATTATTCTAAACCCCGCCGCAAGAAGCTTAAACTTGCGATATACCTACTAGGTATAAACTTTTTTTTATTTTCTTTGTCCAACTTTAGAAAATAATCGTTCACTTGGAACAGAGGTTCCTGGAATGCATAAATATTTTACCGCCACAGTCCAAAGACTGGAGGAATGGAAAACTTGTACCATCTTCGAACTTCCTCCACTTAACGATATCTTAAGGGGGGAGCCTGGTGTAGCGGGGCGAAGAAACCGATTTTTTTTTTTGCATAAATCAATAGTTGAACATCACTATAATATGTTCCCAAAGCCGCAAAACGAAATTCGAATAATTAAAGCGGATATAGCCGGTTTTACTACGGAGCACCAGGTTACCAGATTTAAATGCGTTTTTATCGAAACGACAATTTTGCAATTGGCGGGCAATGTAACTCCAAAAATATTCAACCGATTGATTTGACTTTGTGCACGGATATTTGTGAACATTTTCTCCACAGAGCTTAGCTATTGGTATAATCATAGTATTTAATTAAATAACTTTTTTTACACATTTAAAGCAAAATTTCGTTGGAAAAGGTGAACTTCTTTTCAAGAGGCCGCCATTTGTTCAATTTTGCATCTTTTAAGTTATAAATTTATACGATTTATGCGTGCATTCATAAAGTAAACAACAATTGTTGAATTTTTGGTTTTAGATGAATACAGTAGACCCTACGTTGCCCGCCGCGGAACAATTGTGTCGCCAACGGACTGGGCATAAGCCCGTATAATTCTGTTATTTGCCACTCTTTTTTAATAATTTTTTTTCGATCGATTAATACTTTCTATAAAAAAAATTCCGGAAGAATGACTCGATTTTCAGCTAGTTACAGCAGGCTCCCCCCTTAACGATATTATCGATATATCGTTAAGTATCAATAAGTTATCGATAAGATATCGATATCAATAACCGATAGTCCCAACTCCAGTTCCATCACACATTTGCATACATGCAGAGTTGCATATTAAAAAAACAGCTGTTTGCAAGAGCGCAGTTTCGTTCGAAACTTTGAGTCTCTTAAGGCAGGGTTTAGAGTTGTTTGGTCGAGCCGAAATTTTGCACACATATTTAGCACACCCAAGGGAAATAAATCAGGGGACGTCTCGGACAGAATTCTTAAGGCGTAATGCCACTGTAGAGCCCGGAAAGGTAGCCTGATTCTGAGATTTTTTTATGCGAGTATTGTGAATGGAATACAAAATCTGTTTGGAAGCCATTATTCTACATACCTTGAAGTATGAACACAATTTTTTTTTCAATTTTTTAATACAAAATGACGGCGCCACAGCTTAGCAAAAGAAGCTTCTTCTAAAAAACAGTGTTCCGCGACCGGAAAGATTTCTCCTTCAACTTTTGACCTGGAATAAATAACCGAAAATTTTTTAGTTCTGTATAAGATTATCTTGAGAGAAAAATATACTGATTTTTGTAGAATGGTGCGTGATTGAACAAAAGACGGAACTGCCACAACCTCGAAATTGTTGAAACGTTTTGTTCAATCACGCACCATTCTTACAAAAAACAGTATTTTTTAATTTCCTCATATACGTCCCGAGATAATCTTATATAGAACTAAAAAATTGTTGGTTTTTTGTTCTAGGTCAAAAATTGAAGGAGAAATCTTTCCGGCTGCGGAACACTTTTTCAGAAGAAGCTACGTTTGTTGAGCTGTGGCGTCCCTATTTTGTCTTGGAACAACACCCTCGCCACCAGAGGGTAGTTCCTTGCCTCCCCCTGCTTCGTACCTCCTATAGTTTCTGAAACACGAAGGTGCAAGAGTTTGAATAACTACCCTCTGGAGCTGAACCTCTTTCAATAGCTTCCTCGAACGAGATACTTGAAAGCCTTTTACCACGACACTAACGACACCATTACTGAATACAGTTCACCCATTACGTTAATTAATTTGTCGTTGCGTTCCCCATACAGCAGTTGGCCCGTGACCGAGACAACATGGGAACCAGAGCCGTCGCTGTGGGTGCTGCACCAGGTGCAGCGGGGGTGTCAGGCGAGGCTGGTTTAGCCGGTGTGCCAAGACTCCTGGAGGACCTGGCTCGCCTTTCAGAGGACAAAGATACAGCCGACATAGTCTTCCTGCTTGGAAGGGATGAGACGCCAGTGTACGCTCACAGAATTATATTGCAGGCGAGGTCAGTATTCCGCGGTTCGAATTGTCTCCACTCGCAACGAAGCGTATCGAATCGGAGGATTAATTTACTTAGGCGCGCGCTCAGAGGGCGGTTCACTCGCGGCGCCCACAATGAGACAATATATATTACTTTCTTTTCCTCCCGATATCTTTCACCGTCCCCGAGGACGCGAACAACTCCGACGCGAACAGAGCAAGCCGAACGGGAAATATTATTAAACGAACCACCGCGATGCCGTCCTGGGACCGAATTAACTGTTAATCGTAATTTTTATTAAAACCGCTCGTCGACGCATCCCCTTCGATCGATCAGCGCCGAATCCCCTCGGAGGTCTCGGAACGATCCGAAAGCACGCGAGAAATCGCGCGGGAGACGAACGACGCGATACTCTAGCACAGAACGGGGGAAACGTGCGGGCGGTCGCGTGTTTCCGACGCGCAACTTCGCGAAAAATAAATACGACGTGGCGCCGCGAGACAACGGGTCTCGCCACTTGCAGAAAATGGAGAATTAACGTAGCCGAGTGGAATATCGCGGACCCTTATCCTCGCCGCAGTTTTTGCAATGTAAATAGGGACGCACGTAGCGTAACGAAGGAACTTCGCCATCGAAAATACCTTCGGTTCACGGGAACACGAGACAATCGCGAGTCTACTGGCTGGAGCAACTCGCTTCGCGGTAACTGCGTTACGAACTTTTCTCTCTGCCGCGGAACTGGCGGCGAAGAAAAACCCCCGCGCGGCTAACTTTCCACCGCGGGAATCGCAAACGAACCCAGCGAAGAGGGGAATCATAACTTCGTTAAGTTCTCAAAGTCACTGGCGTCCGACGGACCTCTGCATAATTCGTCCTGTTTCGTTGCTGTTCCACGAAAGAAGGAGGAGAAGGCGTTCCACTGGTGAAACACCGTTCGATCGGGGCGGGGAACAAGGACAGCCCTTGGTGTCGCGAACAGGGACGACAGAAATATCGCTAGGTCATCAAACTTCTGTTTCGGCGGGAAGAGCAGCGGCTCCGCGTAGTTGGCGATGAATTTTAATTAAGGGGCCCGGATTGTTACGGCGAAATGAATCGATCGAACGTTCTAATTAGTCGGACAATGAGAGGAGTGCTCTCCGCAACGGTTCACCCGCGGCGGCCGCGTCTCGCCGCGTTTTCACCGGCTGAATTCTAATTGTTGTAAGGACAGGTTCTCGGCGGCGCATTAGCAGGGGTCAGTAGCGAGACAGCGAGATCCCGGCAGGACAGGGCGATGCTAATTGTAAAGTCAATTACGATATTTCCGCGATCCCTTTTGATATCGGGGCGTGGAAGGGAAACGGCTCCTTTTGTCATCGTCCCTTTTTCCCTCGCCGCGCCGTCCCCCGTCGACGCCGACCTCGGAAAATTAAGTTACGCATGCTCGTGACAGGCGTCCGCAGGAGAAACGAATGGACAATACGCGGCCGCACTCAAAACTCTACGCGGCGCACTCCAGTCCGGTGAAAATCCTGACAAAGAGTCGCGATTCCCCACCCCACGGACCCTCGGAATCCTTGTCATTTCGAAATGCGACGGAGTCGAGGACGATGCTTCAGAAACGGAAGAAAAGGAAGTGGAAAACACGCCGCGGCGTCGACTGTTCGATGGCACTTTAACGCGATCCCTTCGTTACCCGTCGCTTCTGTCCGCCTCCATGACGATACCGAGGGCTAGTAGCGAAATGAAATTCGGACGTTTCGAGGGCGAGAAAGCCCGCAACCCCTAGGTCTAATAATCCCAGGAAACAGAGATGCCGCAAACCCATTGTCGACACATAAGCTCCCCAGTAATTATGCATCCGACGACAACGCTACACGTCGAGATCGATCGAGGAACGATCCGATAATGGACCGTAGAGAGAAGCGGGGCGTTCCAGCGTCACGGGAAACGAGGAGGTGTGACGCGAATTTGACTCTCGTGCGCCGGAAGCGTAGGCGGTTTTTGCACGGAAATCGACGGAGCCGTTATATAATCGCACGCTTGGTCGTTAGTAGCGGAGCCCGCGGCGACATTCAACCCTTGCCGCCGTGAAACCAACCAGCCACGACCCTCGTTTCCCCGGCGCCACTAGCCCCCTTCTACCCCTCTAACATCCTCTCTCCACGAGCCGTTCTCGTGAACCTACGCTACCACCCCCGTGACACCTCGTCGTCACACCAGACGCGCGGTGCCCTATTCTTTTCTCGCAGCGTCACTCGCTGATATTTGGTTTTCTTTGATTCCGCTGCGCGGTGTTCGCCTGTGATTAGGGAAAAGCTTCCCTCCGCGCCCTCCTTCTTCTACCCCCCGTCACCCTCCTCACCCTTCCGCGCCCCCTCGACCACCCATTTCCTCCTTTCCTCCATTCCTTGTTCGCCTCGTTCCGCGCGCCATCCATCAGGACCAAGCATCCGGTACCTTTATTTCTCTTCTTAATACTCTTTTTTCTCATCTGTTTCTAGCGTGGTTTCGTGCACGAATATTGCCGTGGCTCGCGCCAGAATTGCTTGGCTACGTGCGCGTCGTCTCAGGCTGTTGGCGGAGGATGCTGGAGGCAGCTCTGCGACATGCTCGTTACTCGATCTTTGGCAGGATTTTCTGGGAATCGAATTTCAAACGGGCGAGGCTGTGTTCTGTCTTCTATGTCGCGCGGGTTGCACTAGCGTCGCGGGTAAAGTCGAAGACCCGCTATATCGCAAGATTTCCCTCTAATTTATGGAAATAAATGTGCAGAGCTTAGCTTTGATATTGCGCGCAGCCCGCATATCGCTTCCAAACCGAAAGCGTAAAGGTCGAGTTCCTTTCTTCCTCTTTTTCGTTTTGTTTTTTTTTCGTTCCGTTGAAAGTCGAGCCGCAGCGCTGGCGCGCATCTGTGCATATTTGCGCCAGTATGTGCGGGTGTTTTTAATTTTTTCGAGCACTAGTTTCCCTCTGTCGACACGGCAACCATGTTTCGCGGGTCGGCCACGATTCCTCGACTTTCGCGCTCTCCTGTCGACGAAGCCGAGCGTTTGTTAACGCGCCGGTTATGATATCAAAGCAGCTCACCGTGCACGCCTTTTCCATTTGCGCCCGCGCTTTGACGGATTTTCTTTTGATTCGATACGAAACGCCGGCACGCTTTGCCCCCTTGCGACTCGCCTCGCGAACCTCTCCGTTTCTAGCACGCGAAATCTTTTCGCGTCGTCGAGGTTAATGGTATTAGAAACTGGGGCCGTTGTATCGCCAGTCACTCCGTGGGCATGGAACATGTATTCAAGAGCCTGTCTGTTTTTCCTGGCATAGAAACTAACTCCCTGGTGTCTATTTCCATTCTTCGAACAAATGGATGCTGCACCTCGTTGCTCGAGCAGGATTCTCTTAATTACTCCTCTAAAGCTCCTCCATTTCTCCAGCACCGACGAAAGTAAACTGGCCTCGTACGACGAAATATCAATCCACGATGTTTCGCTATTAAAAAAGGTCTGAAACACCCTCCGGAATATTTCCCAGGGAAGCGTGTGAATGCACGTGGAAGGAAAATACGAGGAGAAGGTGCGCCAGCGATTCAAGAATAAAGAAACGGGTGTACCGTTCGTTTCTAGACTTGTCGATGTTAAAAGCCTCCCTTTTGTGTATCTAGTGCCGCGCGAGGTAGGAAATGGCACGGCGGGAAAGCCCGAGATCGAATGGTCTCCCAATGGGTCATGGGGGATCTGCTTTCAACTCGAACAGTCAGAAATGATCCGTCCGTACGAGTGCCGTCGGTTCGCCGTAGGGAAAAAGAGCGCGGGGGTGAGGGGCGACTTTTCGATGGTTGCCATTAATTTCTAGAGGAACGAAAACTAAAGCCCCGACTCGCGCACGTTACGAATACTCTTGCGGCAACGGAGCTTCCTGACGAAGACAATTAAGCCCTTTTGTAACAAGAAACACTGCCAGAAGTAGTAGACGCGGGGGTGACGAAAGGGCGAAGTGGTGGGTGACTGGGTGGGTGTTCGTTAGAAGGGCCACGCAGCCACGTTGCATTTACTCTCGGGCGATTCAGAGCCGCGTGGCTCTTCTTCCATTGTCCCCCGTCCCGCGTACCATGGCAATTATCGTCGCGGAGAATCGATACACCATCGGATTCGTTTCTTAGGTGCAAGAACTTCACGGCCGCGAAGAGGATCGGCACGCCGGGAAATCCAACACCGGTGCGTATGCCGCACGCCCATCCAGAAACCTTTCGGCAGTTCATTCATTACATTTACACGGGCAAGGTAAATAAAGCGCTCGGATGAAGAAAGAAGATTTAGGGTGGTTTTGGGGAAAAGTTCTGTGGGTGGAAGATGTATAGTGAGGTTGTAAAAACCAGGGATCGAAAATGTTTTTAAAAAAATTCTGTTAGAACGTATATGTTTCGTTTAAGAAAATATCTGTTCCTGTGGAATTTTTATTGATAGAATTTAAGAACTTTTTTAGAAAGTGTTCTCATGAAACAGATATTTTAGAATCTATATAATAAAAGTTCCATGGAAACAGTTATATTAGAATATTTATTAAAAAAGATTCCATAAGATAAAGAAAAGTACTAAACTATTAGGTACTAGTTTTATTTAATAATATAATATCATATTCTTCGTGTTTATTTAATAAAAGCTATGAAAATCATAACATAAGTAGTTAATAGTTTCATAAGAATTATTCAACAGAAAAGAGAACTTGTCAAGAATAATACCTAAATAAGATTTTTTTATAACTTACATGAACCAAAATACACAAAAAATTATAATACCTACGTAGCTAAATATTACAAATCAATAACACTTATAATAATTATTTATTATTGTTGTAGTACTATTCATTGAATAGTATTCAGTATTTGTTACAATGATTGAGAACTTTTTTAATATTGATCAACAAAATATCTGTTCCTGTTACAGAGAAATTTTTATTTTTATATTTTATAAGTTCCATTCTAACTAGAACTTTTATTTTCAAGAACATTTACTTTATCGGTTCTCGTGGGAACTTATAATGTGAGAACATTTTTAGAAAAGTTCCACGGTCCAAGTTTCAAATACAACGTTTTGAAAAGTTCCAAAACTCTTTCGAACCCTGGTAAAAACACTGTATACTTTTTGGGAACTTTGAAGAATTTGAATACAGCAAGATGAATATGTAAATATTTTAGGCACATGCGATTGTTCCCTCAAGTTTGTCGCTTTGTACAACATTTGAGTGTACCTCTTTATATTTCCTCCACCCAACATGAGAAAGTTTTCCGTTGACCCATAAGACACAACCGAGCTACAACCGTAACTTTTCTATAGATCATGCTACAGGACAGTGGCATCTTCGAGATGCTAGGACTGGCTCAAGAACTCGGCGTCGAGGAACTTTGGAGAAGTTGCGAAGAACATGTCTCCGCCACCCTCAGCCCCGGAAACGCGTGTGCTCTTTTGACTGCGGCACTGGAGGCTCAAGAGCGAGTTCCCGGTAAGTTATTCATGGCATCCTATTAAAAGTTGAAGCACCAAACAATTCCAATTCACGAACTTGACGATTTGCTACCGTTCGAATGACGGGACGCGTGCAACTTGAAATGTCTGGGAATCGCATGTAACGTTTAGAATAGAAATTACGAAACAGTGAGCGTCTGGCGAGTTCCTTAGCCCTTATCAATTTTAAAATATAGTAAAATCTATTCGTTTTTGTATTGTACAGCTTCTTGATCATTGCTGTACTATCTTCTATTAATTATACTAAATTTAAACGGTCTCAATTATTCTGTTATTTTATTCATGGATACAAGAAAATTCTTAAATATGACATTTTATATTTTATATTTCAAAAATTTCTGCTCACATGGTTACTCATCGACAGTGTTCTTCGTCGCGTAACCGCCCATAGTTGCCATCCGTTGCCACCGCGGCAGCACGTATAGGGAGATTTTACGGAATCAATACTACCAACACTCCAACCTTTGTCCCTATGGAAGCTTTTAATTCTTTGTACGAAATCTTGCACATAGCAATTTCGCATAGACCCTCATTCTGATTTATTTTTCCGTTATGGAATAATACTCGAGAATGTTTGAAATTTTCGAACGTATTCGGTTTGAAGAAAGTAATATAGTAAAAATAACTAGAAAAGACTGTTGGTACGACTACGACGCCGTATCTTCCGGCGTCCGGCGTTTCTAAAGCACACGTTTATTAAGCGTTCTGTGTTAATTTTTGAAAACCACTAAAAACATGTCGTACAAGGGGCCACAGAAGGTTCAGAAGGTGATGGTGCAGCCCATCAACCTTATATTTCGATATCTGCAAAACCGTTCGCGTGTGCAAGTTTGGTTGTTCGAGAACATAAACCTCCGTATCGAGGGGCACATCGTTGGTTTCGACGAGTACATGAACTTGGTACTGGACGATGCAGAGGAATACTATTTGAAAACGAAGAACAGGAAATCGCTGGGACGCATAATGTTAAAAGGAGATAACATAACATTAATACAAAATACGAATCCAGGGGCGAATTAATTATGGGCCCGAAACGTGGGGGGACATTTCTGGGACGAGCAGCAAATTGTTTCATACCTCGCGTGGAGATCACGTTTGTGAACTGTACAGATGAAAAAACAAGGACGTCGAAACGCTCAACGAAGAAATCGTGAATACCTTGGACGTTGTAAATGTGGCGTTTAATTTAGAATAGTTATGATGAACAATGACGAATTGATCAGTACAAATTTTAATTGATATCATCAGCGTCGTATTAGGACGACAATATCGTTCCCTACTGAAAGACGAAATTATTACTGTACTGAAACAATCTTTGTAAGAAGTCTAGAATATTTGAATCTAACTGCATCCTGTGAAGCCTGTATTTCATCCAATGGAAAACTATGCGAAATATTCCATTTGTGTTACATGTAAATATTACATGACTGACCAGTTACTGTAACGAATGTGAACTCAACTTACATTTAATAAATATTTTTCAACCATAATGCATGTGTTATTGATACTCATACGTGAAACCCTTAATTTCATATTTACCAGATAGAATTAGTATGTATTTAGGTAATATGTAACGAAGAATGAATAATTTATAGCCGATAGAAGTTAAACACTATTGCCCGAGAGAATGAGAATATAATTACTACCAATAAGAATCGATTATTTAATACCACTTTTCTCTCACAGGTGGTAAAGGAGCTTGTTCATCTTTCATAGAAAGATGTTTCGCCTTCATTGGGGAAAATGCTGTAGATACAGTAAAGACTACAGCATTTTGCAATCTTCCAAAGGACGCATTGGTGAAGCTTATATCTTCAGACTACCTAGGACTGGAGGAAGAAGATGTTTGGAGAGCAGTACTGAATTGGGCTAAATATCAGGTTCCTTTGCCATGAAAATATTATTCCGTTTCCGAGCACTTTAAATCCCTTGAATTCGAAGAAGACTTAGCGCTCTGACCGTGCGTATGTCGTGCAAGGTCTCAGACCTTATATCGCATACGATTATTACCGGGTCCTTGGGTCCTTAGGTTCTTGGATCGGAATTTAAAATTACGAGTTAAGGAACGCTTAACCGTACGGACCACGATCCTAGGCAGGGGTGACGCAGCCTACCCAACACTGGACAGAGGAGGAGCGAGCGAGGGTTTGCCAGCATTTATCGGGAGTGATAAATCACGTTCGCCTGCTGCTGATCGATAGCCAGGTGTTCGCGGAGGAAGTAGAACCGACCGGAGCCGTGCCCATAGAGCTGTCCTTGGAGAGGTACGAATTTTTCAATCCAGATCGATCAAGTGGCTCAAAATCCATAAGGTATGGTTTGCCCGGAAGTATTGTTTTTCTTGGAGGCTTTCGATTTCTACGTTTTGTTTTAGGTACAGATATGCAGCGCTGCCAAACAAGTACGCAGAGATTTGGGAGGACAAACGATTACAGCCAAGAGTGAGCCCGTTCTTTTTTCTCGGCTCGCAAATTTTATCCCGAGATAAGATGGGTTTCCAACGACTTTTGAATCAGTGGTACGGCTCGCCGAAACAGAGCTGGCGTTTAGTGTACCGGTGGGTTGAATGTGCATCGATAAAAAATTATCACAATTAACGTAACGTACTAATCGTTAATAAATTTCAGAGCCTCCAGTCACGGTTATTCAGCGACATCATTTCATCGGCATTGCGACGGAGTTTGTCCAACATACGTAATTACACTGGTATGTAATGCTATCGCATGAAATTAACTCTGTGAATAACAATGCTACATGATGTTTCAGGGAACTCGAGGAGAAATCTGTGGTGGTTTCAGCGATGCGCCATGGGGCAAAACAAATGCTAAGGGGCACTACATCTTTTCAGAGAAAGCTTTCCTATTTACCCTAACGAACAATCAAGACGTACCACCGACAAAGTACGACATTGTGAAGAAGCCATTTGCAATTTGCTATCACCCGGAGTAAGTTCAGCTTCGTTGCCAAGCCAACGGATAATTGTGAACAACTACTTTAACTCTCTAATACCATTGCAGCATTGGTCCGATTTTCGGGGCGGGAGCGGATTTACTCATTTCTAACAATTGCAATGTGAATACGGAGAGTTATAGCAATCTTCCACATAGCTACGATGGCGAGCATGCCTCCAACACCGTACTCATGGGAGGCTACCACTTTTCAGTAGTAGACTACGAAGTTTTTACTCCTAGCCATCCGGTCTCCAAATCCGCTCATTAACGGTACATAAATATCTTTTATTGCATAAGCTTGTATATATGTGGTTCAAAATAATGTCATTTAACATTGCGAGTGCAGCATAAATTAGAAATGTATTATTATAGATTAAGGCGCGAGAGTGCAATTTGTTGTTTGGTTCAGAGCTGAGTGAATTTTAAATGCGCACAGAGTATATTTAACAAAACTGTAATTTTGTATACTGTTCGTACTGAAAATAAAGAATGAGACTTTTCCAACTGTTCAAATTTCTGTCGCGCAACGAAACTGTAATGTATGTGTATAAATTTCACGCGTTAACAAGTAGCCGATCGAAATCGACCGAAATTAGCTTGCAATTAAGGACTTTGGCACTAGACGGAATTAAAGCATGCCAAGCAATCTTTCGTGTCCCGCATAACGAATGCCCGATACGCTTCGGTGCACAGGCCGATTCCCAAGAAGCTCGTTAATTCGCGCGTTAAATTACTATGTGAACGGATACATTCGAAATCTAATCTGTATTACAGCGGCGCGTTCGAAAGTAAACGTGAAATGTGAAAATCCACGGATAAATGCGAACTACTGAATACGCATTAGACCATCAAACACGCCGATGACACGGATGCACGTAAGTACATACGATAAGTAACATCGTGCCTGTTCTATTTATTGTAGCCTAACATTTCAATCTCGCCCTGCTCTAAGAATATGTGACAATTCATCCTTCGTATGCTAATTAGTTAACCAACACGTGGAATCTTTACGAACAGTGTTTCGACAAATTATTTAGCAACTTCGTTTTAAATAGAATGTTCGTTTTATACCTTTCTCCTCCATTTTCTCGTGGTCCACTGCAGGCTCCATCCACCGGCTCAGACAATCTTATTCAATGCTCCTGTCTTCAGAATATTTCCCGCCAGAATACACTTTTATCGTAACTCAATGGATAATGGCACTTCGTTCAACACATTTTTAGTGCTAATTAAACGTTAACGCGATTAAAATTCGAAACGAGAGACAAATCCACGATGCGACGTTTTCGATAATTCAGAAGCAACTGCCCGCCACTGGTTCACGCTGTCCAACTGACCATCTAACGGTAACAGTAATAAACACAACTCCTGAACCGCGAGAGGTAATCGATTTGAATAAAACAAAAATTAATTTTTCGCTTCGATTAGAATGAAGAGGTAAGTAAATAGTTGAGATCTTGAATTCTCAATTAAACGTTATATTGAACGCATTTTCAATATTCTTTGCAAACGTTCCAAGTGATGCTCCAATTTGGAACGTTCCGTTTTTCACAACTCCCGGTCCGTGTTCTGCGGTCCTGTTAGTTAGGTTCCGAAGTGTATCTTGGCGCGGTGTGTTACGTTACGAATTATTCGTAATTAATATTAAGTGTTTGTTAGAAGCCGTTTTTGTAAGCGAGTTGCGTAAGGATTTAGAATGTTGACTTACGCTCGCTCGCTACACGTAATATTTGCGGTTCTCGTGCGGGAATGTTGCGAAAAGTCTCGTACACTGTCTAGTGGGCGAACGAGTGCATTTTTCCTCCTCGTAATGTACGAAGATTCGCTCCGTCCGGGATTCAGAGCTCGCGACACGGTAGAAGTACGTTTCAGACACAGTAATTGATACTTGAGCGAGAACCGTTGATACCTATATCTCGCGAAGTCTGCCTGCTTATGCGCGCTCTCGGGAACCGAGTATTTATGCTCCGTGAATATAGATATTCGTGGGCAAACCACGCGGGACGACACGGCCATCTTTTCTCTCTCTCTAACATACCTTATATATATATATATGTTATTCTTCCTCAACGTTTCGTCAGTTAAGGTTACACATTCCCGAGTTTTTAATCGCGTACTCTTCGCGAAAGCTTACGAAGAGCCGTTCGCGCATAGAAATTATTGCAATTACGTGTTAGTATTGAGACTTTTTATCAAAAGTAAAATCTTTATTGTTCAATTGTCACTGAATGTTCATTGTAACGTGATCGAAGCTCATCAGGTATGTACATGGATCGAAGTGTAACAAAATTGGAAGTCGCTCTTTTCAGTAATATATTTGACGAATTCCTACTTAATCGTATGCTTTTATAACAACTCTTCAATTTTGTCGTTAATGTTATCGTTGCATTTTTTGTACAAATGTATTGTCGACAAAGGTTGCCCTAGTTTCGCGCGTTAATTTAACGTGGCAGTGAGTGGCTTCTGTAACTATAATAAATTCCTAATTCTACAATTATTCAACCATCGATGTATTTTACAGGTTCTCGCAATTTTTAAGTAGTGCCCACTGGGAGTCCAATCGACATCGATTCCTCGGCCAGCCTGGACGCCAGCACCAGCGACACAGCGAAACGTGAGTTTTGGATATCTTTCGAGTGAAGGACTATTTACATATAAAGGGCCCAGGGATTGATGGATTTGTACTTTACTTGTGAAATAGCATGGCTTTATAATTGTTATATCAGTCTGAAGCATAGTTTCAGTAACGTGCACGCCGAGAATTATATTAATTATATCGTAAAATATTTCTATCCGTAACATCGCGATCGATCGATTTACATAATCGTTTAAAATCACAAAGCGCGCCGTTCGAAATAATTAGAGGATCGCCTAGTTGTCCCCCATTGGTAACCGATACTTTGAAAGCTTAACATTCCCAGCAAAGTTTCTTTTCTTCGTTTTCATCCGTCTCAGGGATTCTAATAATTATTTCGAATGGTGTGATCCATTAATCGCTACCACCTAGTGGCTATGTACAAGTAAGTACTTACTGGCCCGGGTCCCGTTCGCGCAAACCTTGCCTATTTATTTAATATTTACACTTTCGTCCCCGCTCTACTCTCTAAACGAGCCGCTTCGTTACAAATGAAGCGCCCCTGATATACTATGCCCACGCGCAAGTGGGAATTAATTAAATAGAACAGATCTAGAATTGCACGTGTCCGAAGTCGGTTATCTAAACACGATCAACAACGCTTTAACCGCAAAGTAAAATACTGGCCTTTTAATGACTACCTCGGTGATCCACGATAACAAGTACCTAACAAAGCATAAGTGTATATAAAAATCGTTAACAATATCCGTTCGTTGCAATGTTCGCTCTGCCCGAGAACCAGAATCGCGTTTCGACAGACAAAAGCTCAGAGAAACACCGTCGCTCCCACCCTCTATTTACAAACAGTATATACATTCTATCGTAGAACATGGTATAATCTCTAATCTCGCGGATGTTCATTGGACGTTAAATAGATAGTGTGCTGTTCGTTGTTTTGAAATTGTCATGGACACTCTCCGAAGATCCCCTGGGAAATCATCAGCTCCCGTATCTCGTGATCTCGCTGGTCCTGGGCGTTCGGGATGTCGAAAGCGCCGATCGGCGCGAGCCGCGCGCGCTAAAAGCAAATCGGTGTTCGACGAGGCTAGGCTCGGCCCCGCGGTCCAGGAAAGACCGCAAAAGTTTCGTCCTCGCGGTTGTTTCTCAAGGAAGGCCCGTGGACCGTGGCGCGGTGCCCACGAGAGTTTCACCGAAATCCCCGTGCTCCCGGTGTTCGCGGGATCGGTTATGGATCCCGGCCGACGTTTGCGACCCTCTCCTCCAGGAGAGGAGGGGAGGAGGGGGGGGGGGAGACTCTTCGGCGGGAGAGCAAATAGGCGCGGGATAAAAGCAGAGAAGAGGCGGCAGAGCGGCGGCGACGGAGGCGTTTACATTGGCAGGCGTCGAACGCTTGTAAGATAAAGCGGTTGGCAACGTTCTACACGTGTACGCCGGTTTGTAACGCACGCTCCGAACACGTGCACCCCGCAGTTTGACGTGTTTATCAACCGATGCACCGCCGGTTGCATCTCGCCGTCGCTCTCCCGCTTCCGCGAACGCGGATCGGCTCGCTCTCTTGATCTGTCTCTCTCTCTCTCTCTCTCTCTCCACCTCCCCCCCCCCCCCCCGCCGTCCCTGGCCACGATCAGCGCGAGCTGGCGCGCTCGTTAATTAAAGCGGAGGACTCTCGTTAAAGTCGATTGGCTTTTGCGCAACCAGCCATCGATCGGCGACTCGCGATCCTCGCCGTGATTACCCGGAATTGAGACGTTAATCCTTCATTCTTCCAAGCGGCCGCGGGTATTTACGCGGGGCCGCGCGCGCGCGCGTTTAACGATTCGGCGCGAATGATTTGTCTCTGCGCGAGCGATCGGCCCGATCCGGTAATTCCTGCTCGGGGCAAGAATGCAATTAACGATAACGCGCGGTTCTGGAAATCTTGGCTGACTATCGAGCGCCCGCTGAGCGCCTTCCTGGCTGACGCTCGATGATTGGAAAGGAAGGGGGCGAGGGGGGAGGGGGCGTAATTGATTAGGATATCACGTATCCCTTTCTCACGCGCCGTATTTGGCGGAGCAGGTTATCCCGGCGACCGCTTTCCACGCCAGAAATTCATCAGCGCCGCCTCTGTGTAAACAAAACGCGCGCGAGTTCGTCGGATATCGAGCGAACGTTCGACTTCTCGTTGCGCTGCCCCGCGGCCTAACGAGAAATGCCAGTCGAAAGTTTCCTCCCCTCTAGGACCTCGTCGTCAGGTCTATAGGCGCTGGCCTTTTCAGCGGAGGACTGTCTCGATCGCTCCCGCTCTCCATGTCGATTTCATCGTCCTCCGTCTCGTCTCTCGCTGGAGTGCTCGCGGACTTCATAGACAGGTCCATAGGGTTGTCCTGGGGCGGCAGGCAGTCCGCTTCCGGTCCCGGGCTGCAGAGCGGAGAACCGTCCTCCGAGCGAGCCTTCGCTGACACTGGCGAACCCCCCACCTGTGTTCGTTGACTCTTCAACACCGCGTCCAAGTAAAATCGCTTGTTGTACGTCCCTCCGACCTCCGCGTTCGGGGAGGAACTCTGCCTCGAGGCCTCCATGTTATGATTGTGCGCGTATCTGTCGTTGTTGTTGTTATTGTTTATCCCGCAAGAGTCCTTGTGGTCCACGCTGATGGTTGTCGTGGCGGTGGTGGTGTTCGTGGCGGAGATCCCACCGGTCGCGTCTTCGATCACTGGCGAGTGCCGAAGGAGGGTGGACGAGTGATTGGGCACCAGCGGGTGGGAAGCCCCGTGAGAAGTGGCGTACAGGTGATAGGGCGAGAACATGGTGAGGCTCGGGGGTGGTAGGAAGGCGGGTGGCAGCAGGGACATGCCACCGAGGTGGAAGCCAAGGGGTAGGCTCATCATTTCCTTGCTGAGAGCCGACAGCTCAGCCACGGAGGGCTGCAGGTGCGAGTGCAGAGGTCTGAAGCCCGGGTGCCCGGAGAACGCGGCCCGTCGCTCCGATATCTCCACGGAGCTGTCGCTGTTGTGCGATTCCGGGGAGCTGATGCTGGGCGACGTCGAATTCTTGTAGTCGTCCAAGCCCAACATCAGCACGTCGTCCTTCCGCTGGCCAGCGTGAATGCCGATGGGTGGGCTGATCGGTTTCCGTTGCTGCTGCGCCAGCTGCTGACTGGGAAGGGTCTGCTGGTAGTGATGCTGCTGTTGCTGCTGCTGCTGCTGCTGCTCTTGCATCAGACAGTGGATCTTGAACCAGTTAGATCTGCGCCCGTACCTCGAGCCAGACTTGGACATGCCCACCAGAAGACATTTCCTCAGACGGCACGCTTTGCAGGCTGTTCGATTCTTCTTGTTGATCACGCACTCCCCGCCATTCTTGCACTCGGAGATGCTGCTCAGGTTGTTGTAGGACCTTCCGAAGAACGACTGGAACAAACAGAGAGGAGCTTTCGTTATCACTAATGCGATAATGCAACGGGGGCAAAGGGATTATTATTCATCTCGGTCGTGCTAACGAAGCGAATTAAACCGGGCGGGTGAGCGTTACAAAGGAAGAGCGCGCTTTAAATGTAAATTGAGGTCCCGAAGATTTACCGAAAGATGTGCCGCGAGCGCAACAGCGGTGTAACGCTGGTAATGAGTACGGCAAAGTCGTTAGTTCGTAACAGCGTGCTCTCGTTGTCCCATTCATGTTGTACGAGCGGGGAAACAAGCGGCGTAGGCGCGTGCGGCCTACTGTGCTCGTGCTAATTGCCCAAATGGTGCAATTCCGCGATTCCGACATCGCTTGGCTTTCGTGTCGGAGCCGGGAGAGCGCCGGGTCCCCCTTTCATTCGCATGCATTCTCGCAACATTTATTTTTCGGCTTACTTAACCGTGTCTACCCGCGCTGATGTGTTCTGCTTCGATTCGACAATTATCCGTCGGCAAGAAAAAATGCCTCCCGCTCCACAGCCACCACTGCCCCGCCGTGTTATTCTAAATCCATCGCGGTCTCGCAATCGGCAACGAAAAACCAAGAATCAGACACGAGTCTTACGAAACGCGCGTACAATTTAAGACCTCGTTCTTTATGACAGGCATCGAATCAGCCTCGTGCCCCAACTATGCATTTAAACTCGCCGCGTATCGCTCCGAGACACCTACGACTTCCTGTGCAACGACAGCTGGAAAATTTCGCCCTTCGCGGTAATGATCAGCCTTTAAAGAGACACGACGGCCGACGTACCTATGTACGGGCGGCACCGTCCACTTTCGCTTTTTCTGCCCGTACGCACGCTATATTATTAATCGTTTCTGGTTCGTTTGTTCCGAAAACGAGCTCTTCCTGCGGCCCAGTGGTCCCGATGCGCGAGCCCCCGAGACCCGGCCGCGCTGTTCCACTTGCCCTCCTCGCCGCCTAGTTCACCGGCGGTGATTTTCGTCGCCGTCCTCGGCGGCGTCGTTCAGTCGTGTCTGAGCGCGCACCGTCTTCAACGTCGGCCCCCGTCGAGGAGTGCAAAGAGGACAAGGAGGACGGGCCACGGGAATACGCGCGACGCTTCAGGAGCGATGACACAATCGAGAAAATGCTACCGTTATTACGTGCCCGGTCCCTCCGCCCCCGTGCCCCCTCTCCCATCGCGACGGCACACACTGGGATTATGCAAACGCGACTCCACTTCGAAACTCCGCTCGGTCGCCTTTTCATCGTCGAACCTTCCAGCGATTGTTACGGTTTCCTTTCGAAAACCACGCTGACCCGCCGCTAAATAGACCGGCTAATTACGCCACCGTTGAACTTTCTTGGCGTAAGAAACCCGCGTATCTCTGACTCACGTCCCGGCGGCGGAGGGGAGGGCAGGAAAAAAAAACGGCGTCCAGTTGAAATTAGTTCTCAATGGGAGCGATAATGAACCATTGTATCGTTTCCACTCGGTTTTCTGCTTTTTACGCGGCCCCTATAAACCGCGAGTCGCTCGGTCCGACCTGGTATCGGCACCGCGCCAAGGACCCCGGTCGCGCGCTCTTCGGGTTTCACCTTTTGCCACTGCAATCGTGAGACAGATCTACGCGAAGACATTGTGGCCGCGCGAGCACGTGCACGTTTCGTCAATTCGCGATCTCGGATCGCTTCGAGCCGGTGCTTCCGGCGCTTCGCACTTGTCTGCCACAATTGTTTCCGCCCTAGTTCACGGTTACGTCACCTCGACATTGTTTCGTTTCGTTATTTTCGTTTTCAGGCCCACCGTAGCATGTCAGCTCCCCCTCCCCCCCACCCATCAGCCCCTTCCTGCCCCCATCTGTGTTCTCCACCGTGGCGTCGTTTGCTTTTACGCTCGACTCGCGCGGCCCGTGCACGAGACGCGGAATAGAGTAGCGCGAATTCGACACGCGATTGTAGGTGTTTCGGTACGTAGAAGTGTTCGTGACACGGGATAGGATTGATTGAATTTTTGGAGTGATTCTGAAGACGATTCGTCAGATCTGAATCGGAGCTACAGAGATAACAAGATATCTCGTCTTATCCCAAGATTAACGTCGCGCGTAAACAAATCCGTCAGTCACAGCAAGCAAGTGGGATCAATCGGTCCATTGTTTCAAACAGATGCTATCTCGAGCCATAAAAAAAGTCCCCTCAAAATTGCATCCATTTGAAACCGTAAACCTGAAGATCTTTTGCAAAATAGCCATTCGGTGGTTGAGCCAAAGCGCGGTTAGATTCGGGGGCCCGGTTGACACGCATGCCTAGTCAGACGTTTAACCTCGGCCACGAAGCAATTCGTGAAAGCGATCAGTGTTTCTCAGCTTTACGAAACCGCGGGAAAGATCGCCGCCGCTAGCTCGCAGAAAAAAAGAAGAAACGGAGAGGAAAATTTCAGGAACGAGGTTCTTTGCTCCCAATTGGCGGTGCTGTACTTTTTTTCCCCCCGTCCTGATCGTCACGCTGCTCGATTTCCTCTCGCACCGGCGGCTTCGAAAGGATCACCTCGATCGAAAGATGCGAAATCAATTACAGAAGCCGATTACAGCGGGCAGCTTGTTTGGCCACTTTAAACGGATCCGTTGTTGAATTCCCAAGGAAATGGAGGGTATCAGTTATTAGATTGCAGAAGGAGGACTCACCTTGCAGCCCTCGCAGGTGAAGGCGCCGAAATGGAAGCCGGCCGCGGGCTCGCCGCACACCTTGCACTGTTGGTTCATCTGCAACAGAAAATAACGGCGTTCTTTGACTTTGCTCCACGCGATACTAAGGGTTTCGCGATACGGGCGTTTATCTACGATCGACGGCGTGGCACCGTCCCCCGCCCCGCGGACTCGCAATCCTCTTTCCCGGCGATCGCGGTGCTTCCGTTCCGGTGGGTGACGAAACCGAGGGAGAAGAAAATCGATGTCACCCTCGGGCGGTCGCGCAACCTCGTATATTCCTGGCGTCCGACGAAATCACAATGCGAGCCTTATCGCGCGCCCACAACCGATCGAGCACGATTGAGAAAGAGAAGAAGGCTCGTTGCGCAATTCGCCGGTTTGCGCGGTACGCGCGAATCGCTGGATCGTGGCAAAGCGGTGCGTGTTACGTTCAACGAGCGGAAAACCCTCGGCGCACTTGCCTCCTCGCTCCTCCGTCTGTACCTCTCTGTCCCTCTCTTCCTCGGCGCGATACCTTTCGCCTTCTTCGGCCGCCCGTCCACGAAACGGATCGCGGGCCCCCGTCAGTCTCGTTTTCACACCTCGCCGCCTTTATTCCTTACTTTGTGTCGTTTCTGCCACCGCAAGCCCGGCCATTTGCATAACGCTCCGAGCGGCCCGGGTCCCGAGATTCAAACGGCCACCGCCTCTCCCCCCCACGTTCCGAACGATTTTTCGCTCGCGTCGACGGAACCACGTCCCGATACAGTTTTCACGACCGTCTCTGCACACTGAATCCTAACGAGGCCCGGGTAATATGGGACAATAGTAGTGACCCACATACGTAGCCCGAGGGCACGCGGGGCCGGTGTCACCTGCGGCGACTTTCATACATGACAGACTGTCGCTAAATGGGAAAGTAAATCTCAGCTAATGGAAGAGACATCGATTGTTTGATCAACGGAGTCTCTCTTTCCTGACCTACACCCCACAGTCGTTGACTCTTCTCATTCGCGGACGCTCGACGCCTCGACGTGCCTACGCATACCTTTAATTCCGCGTTCGATGCTTTTTCCCCTCCCCCCGTTCGCCCGCCACTTTGGCTTCCTGCATCGCGACCCGACTTTCATATCGTCCCCGGTGGACGGGTACACACCGTACACCTCTCATCGCCCGGCGAATCGGTCCGGTGGCAAGGCACCGTTTCACCGGCGTGATTTCGTCCACCGAGGGGGAGAGGAACGAAGGAGGAACGATCTCTTCGCGGGATCGTGCCGGCCGAGCGTTGCTACAGAGCATTTTTCGAATCGGCAGGAAAAACTGGCGTATCCGCGATCTTGGGCAATCGTCGCGGTTTGCTTGCTGGACCTCGACGGCTGCCCTCGCGAAATCGAGAGGGGAACAGGCGCGGGATCAGGGACGGGGAGAGCGCCGGCTGTTAATTGAATTTAAATGACGATGGTATTCTCGTTAAATATAGCCGGCAGGCATGGTTGATATTTTAAGAGGGGCGCATCCACTCTTCTGTCTGCGCGGGGCTCGGCACTCGGCAGAAGGATTGTTCTGTATACTATTAATTACCGATAGATGCCGGCGTATCGATAGCGGGGATAGTACGAGAGCAGCGCTTCACGGTGCGCCAGAGGTATCGCAACCTGCACTGATTGCAGGTGTGCATCCGGTGAGCCATTCAGGGGGTGCCTGCATACTCGAGCGTTTCACGTCGATGCGGTTGCAACGTTTAAGCCATATTGTTACGCTCGCGTGTCGCAACGCGTGCACGGGGCCGGTGATACCGTGTTTACGGGCTTAATAGAATCCCCGCGACGCGAAAAGAATGATAGATGATTTAATGTTCCTCCGGCGGATGACTTTTAATTATGGCCTCTCCGCGGCCACAATAAAACGCTTGATTAATTAAGCGTGGCTCGCATTTGCGTGGATGGAGCGCGTTTAGGTGTTACTTAACGAAATCGTTGCTTCTCCCTCCGCTAATGATCATCAAGTCGTTGGGACGGGGATTTAATAAACGCAGCTCGAGTGAAGCATCCTTCGTAGTTATAGAGAAAGTTCAGTCGCCGCTGGGAATGCCTAAATTCGAGACGTTACCACGGGGAAAGTCGACGTATAACGAGCACTTATCGATACATTTTCGTGCGATTACTTCGAGGGAAGGTCGAGGCCCGGCCCCGACGGCGATGATCGTCAAGATCATCAGTGCCTCGAGCCGCAATTGTTGCGCTAGTCGATCGAGCCGTGAGAATCGTAACGACTCCTACCGCTCGTAACTCTCGGCGCGATCGACTCTACCGCTCGGCCGATACACCGGCGATCATCGGCGATTCCAGGGAAAAGACAGTGGACGGGACCGAAGGTGCAACCGCCAGCACGCTTGATCGTTTCAAAGGGATCAATTCCCGAGTTCCTGCGCCTGCCGCTCGGTGATTGTCCTCCTTTCTAGAGCTGACCTTCTCCGATAAAGACACTTGCATCTGTGCGATCTTCCGCTACGAAGGAAAAAGAACGGCGCGCCGATCTGGCCGACGATCCTACGGAAAGCGCGGTACCCCTTTTACCAGCGACGCCAGACGCGTTTAGATGAGCCTTCTCTCGAATTAGCGGATTTTTTCTTCATTTACATGCGCGTGAAAGTCGTACCCGTTGTTTTAGCGCGGAACTATTTTAAATGACCGACGCCTCGTTACTTTCGTCGCCGCGGCACAGAGAGGCCGGACGACGGGCATAGAATTTCCCGTTTTCTCGACGACTCACGCCTACGGAAACGAGCATAGTTCCGTTTTCGCAGCCACGATCCAGGATTAAGCTTTACGACCGTGTACGCGGCCGTTTTAAAACGTACTGCTCGACGCCCCTGCGCCGGTCGCGTTTATGCTCCCTCCCCTCCGATTTTTAAGCCAGCGACGCGGGGGGATTGTAAAAAAAAGGTTCGAGCCTGTTTTTCGTGGGGCTTGACCGTTATCCGGCTTTTTATTGGTGAAAAATGGCTCGGGCTCTATTTTCCCCGGAGCACTAAAGCGTCGCAGCTTGCTCAGCCGGGTGGGTCACGGGGCAGGTCACTTTTTTACTGCCCCTTGAGAGCTGCAATTATCATTGTGGGACACTTCGCGTTCGCCGTTGTTCTCATCCGATTTTTCACGTTCAATCCTAAGTTTCCATTATTTAAAGATTGAAATGTAAAAATTGGGACTTCGGTCCACTTAAACCTGCACGAAATCGGTAAGGAGAATTCGCGCTCGAACGATCGTCTAACGAGTTGAAATTTCCCGTCACCCGTGCCTCATCTTCGGCAAAGCAGCGCGATCCAGTTTGCAGAGAGGCACTTCCGGTGTTTCGAAACGAAACAGCGCGGCGTTCCGCAACGCGCGCTCCGCCGATCGGCCTTCGCGCGATGCAACGTGGACCGTTTGTTTCCGATGCTATTATTCTATCGCTGTTCGATACCCCGGCCCGTTCAGATTCGTATCTAACGTATCGCGCAACGAGCGGCGCGCTATTGGAACGTGCGTCAAATACGCTCTCGAATGGGAGCGCGACGCTTTTTCCACGAGCCGATCTATTTACGCGCATTTCGCGTTATAAATAGCTATTGCAATACCTATGTCCAAGCACAGCCGCGTGCATTACGATTCAAAGTTGAACGATCTTGATTCGAAAAGCGCATTGTGCGTCGATTTGAAACGAGATTCGCGCCGCTCTGGGAATGCTTATCTGCGGTATCGTCGAGATCAGCGACGCCTAATGAATCAAATAATTAGCCTAATCGCGGCGCCTGAAGGTTGATAATGGAGGCAGCGTTATCGCGCGCGAGTTCCCATGCCCGCGACACGGCCGTTATCGTTGGGATCTGGTCGAACCGTGACGCTTTTCACTCCGTGTCACGATCAAACACAAAGAAATCGGTCAGCCACACGCGCTGAAATTACGAAACGCGAGTGTGTCCTTCGGCTCTTCTGCCCGCGTTCGTAGCGGTGCGCGGTACGAGTCTACTTATTCGACGAAACGAACGTTCCACGACACATTAAGGCATTATGGAACAGTATACCTACGGTGCCATTAACGTCTACCGACAGCGCGATACGTTCTGAATTAGTCTCGATGGGGAAATCCGCGATTGAGTCGCGATAAAACAAGGAATATGGATGGTCGTAATTTCTGCCAGTCTGATTTGACTGTCCCTCGTAAACAAGAAGCTTCTCGTACCTTGAATGCGACGGTGATCTAATGCTGCAGAGGAGTCATCAACGGCAGGATCGGTTGCTGGGTCGCTTTGTCAAAAGTAACACACCATCCAGCACTGTGCCACCATAACGTATTACGAACTGTTGCGAACCGATTCGCGACACTGGTCACTCGATCCCAGTCACCGAACCGTCGGGTGCCGCGAATTCACACGAATGTCTGCACAGGGGATCCAACGGTTCGGTACACTGACAAATTCACTCTGTCCTCGAAGCGGCGAAATCCTCTCGGCACCAGACGCGAACGCCTTCACTGTTTCGTCCGCAAAATCCGTGGAACGAAACTGTCACATCGGTGGGCGAGCAGTGTTCCTTAGCCTGACAGTCCTCGGTCTGTGTACACTTTGCGTATGTCTCGTCCACTCGGCCTTCGAAACGTCACTGGAGCGTGCTTCACAGTTGTCAAAATAAAAAACAGCTCCACCCTCCTATTGGGCAATGCCCCGATATTCGTCCTCCGCGATGGGCAACGTCGCGAGAAAAAAAAGGAGAAGGGAAACGTATGGTTCGGTCCGACCGGATAACGGAAGAAGAAGCGGCAGAAGAAGAAGAACAAGAAGAAGATTCTTGACGCGACGATGACCGTTAGGTGAATGACTTTGGAAGGCGAGGGTGTCCACGTCGATTCTTGAATCAGCCCCCACCTCCGATTATTTTCTGCGGTCCCACTTGGTTCGCCCGATCGGTCGGGCCCGCTCGCTCGTTCGCTCGCTCGTTCCCTAGCCAGGCTAGGCTCGTGCGCTCTCGTAAGTATACTTCGAATGGGCCTTATGGGCACACTGTGCGTCGGATCAGCGGAGAAGCGTGCAGGGTCCATCCGCGGCACAGGTGGGCCGCGGGTCCTCTCGTACCTTTGGTGGGGGGTCATGCCGGACGACCGGGGAGATCCTCTCCAGCCGCGGGGAGGGGGCACAAGGGAGGGGCCTCACCGCGCTACCCTCTCCCCTCCTCTCCTCCTCCTCCTTCGCCTGGACCTCCTACCCTCTCTGATCTCGTGGACCTGCGAGACGCAGGCTTCCCCGCCGAAGCTGACGGTATCGATAACGATCCTGCGCTACCCAGGACCTCTTCTCTCGCACTCTTTCCTCTCCCGCAGCAACGGATAGCTGGGGATCGTCGCTAGCACTCTCGCAGCGTCCAGCACCAAGGTGCTTCTCGATGACGGTGGATTTAAATCGTTGAATCGGTTGTGTAAGACTGTTTCAGATGGGATTGTTCGGTGGCTGAAGAATCTGAACCGTACTGGGCAGGTTTTTTTTTTACAGTGACACGTTGTTGAGAATCATTTTCGTTGCTTCGTGCGTCTTCGAAGTAAGAAAGAGAATAATTTTAGTTGCAGACTAACCTTGCATCCTGAAATCGCCTGCGGTGAATTTTTTTCTTCTAAGCACGATACAAAGCACAGGACTCGTATTACTCATAGCACCGGTCAGTGCTAAAATTAGTTTAAAGAAATACCCCGCACTTGTGCGGAGTAGCACAATTCTCGCTACGTGTCCTTGAGGATCCAACCGCGGCGACTCGTAGATCATAGAGATCTTAATGATCGATAAGGGCTTTGGGGCTCGTGTTGGTGATATATGGAGGCATGCTCGAGCATTCCTCGTTGCCTTTCATTTATTCCGTTTTACTTTTACGAAACGCTTATGCTCTCCCCTCGCCCCCTCCCCTTAAAAGAGGGTGGCAGTGGAAGAAGATGCACCTCAAGAATCAGAGTTTTCACCGAAATGTTGGTGAAGTAATCAGTGGCGTGATGCGTCGGGAATGAGAACTCAAACTTTAGATACACGTTCAGACGATAATCCACCATAAGACAATACACCCCTGCTGCCCTTAGCTGTTTATTGGGCACCCTCATTCGTGGGGAAAGTCAATGTAAACAGACCGTAAACCGTTCAAAATGCAATGCACGAAAAAAAGAGCTTAACGCGGACGTTGAAACGGTTTGTAAAACACTCGTAAAGCCACTTTTTATGGTAGATGAGCGGTTAATCGGGAGTGCCTGCAGGAGGTACGAACGCGCTTACCTCTTGTGGGCCCAGCCCGGCCAGCGAGGTACCACCTAATCGCTCCCAAGTTCTACCTTCATTCCCAGGGATATTGGGAGGGGATTTCTCGGAATACAGATGACACGGTGGCCCCCGTGGATGGCCATGGTGGCGCAGAGGGTGAAGGTATACGCGGAACAATGGCCTGCCGTTATTGTTGCGTTTTGTCCTAGAAAGGACGAGGCTGTCGTAAAGTGATGATGGTGGTCGTAGGAATCGCTTAATCAGGCCCGTTCCCTTACGGTCGGCAGCTTAGCTCTAATTAAAAAGTACGCGGCACCGCTCCGAGCGCGCCGGCTTACCGTAAAAACGTACCCATTGTAAAAACTGTCCCAAAAAATCCTACTTCTCTCTACGCGCCTCCGCGCGCGTTTTTACGACGGGACGGCCTACTAATCTTTATGGGTGCGAAGTGCCGTCCAACGTTGGCCCTGTAAACGTTTAAAAAAAGGCCAATATGCTGCATCAATAAAACAACACACGGGCCGCGGCGTTCCGGGACCATTATTTTTTCAGTCGCTTTTTGTCGCCGCGCAACAAGCAAATTTCCGTAATTCCTTCCACATGAGACACGAAGAAAGCGTGCTTCTCCCGTGCTTTACCTTGAATAACAATGGCTGGCTCGTTATCGCGAACACGGCACCGATTCCTCGGAATAGTTTAGGCCCTCGTCTTCATTTCACCCCGGGGACGCTTCTTCCGCAGAGAGAGAGAGAAGTCTGCCAGCCCCAGGGAAGGGATCAGTTCCAGGAGATCCTAATTTGTTGGGTCCCTCGGGTCCGGCGGGATATAAATGCGTGAAATTTTAACACCAGCCTCTCGAAACGCCCGCAATCGCGCCGTCGCGATCAAACGCGATTTCTCTTCCCGATCTTTCCGCAACTTTGTCCCGAGCCGGAGGATCGAAGGCCTCGGGGTCCTGTTGCTGGCGGATGCTAGCTGGGGCGCCGCTAATCAAGGATGCAGCGACTGTTCCATAGGTGGCGCCACGTGCACCAACTCCGAGAAACCCGTGTCCCCGGCCCCCATTCAAACGAGCTAATTAACGCTTTTTCTTTCGCCGCGGCCCGATCGGGCCTCTTCCCAGGGTAGCGCGGAATTCTCGTCGAGGTTGCGGCAAAAACCGCGGGGCGCCGATACGTTCCGAGCCGATCGATTAGGGAAACGAGCCGCTGGAATGCGTGTTTCGGGCCTTTTTTTGCAATGACACCGTTCAACGACGTTTTCCCGCCGTTACAACCCGATGGAGACCGGTTGATTAGCTCGTACGACGCCTCTCGCAAAGCTTAATGAGTGTTGCCCTTCCATTTCGTTGATCCTGTGACTGTAGTGCACGCAAATGGTAGGGGATGCCACAGTGAGTTGTCTAATCCAGGGAGGATGACAGGAATTATTGCGTTTGTTTATTCGCCAGTGACTGAGGGTTTGAGGAAAAAAACTGACAAGTTGGCTCGTTGGTCTAGGGGTATGATTCTCGCTTCGGGTGCGAGAGGTCCCGGGTTCAAATCCCGGACGAGCCCGGTGTGGAATTTCTTTACTTTTACTTTTTACGTACCGTACACTTTCACATCATCGCGCCTCTAAACTCCATTGAGCGTAATCCGTGCGGTAATATCGCGCGTGGAATGCCCGTGCCGCTTCTAACGGTACGGTCTTATTTTTGTCGACGTTGACGCAGACACGTTCTTTTCAGTGGTCACTCTTTCTTTTTATCGTTAAGATAATTATACCTCGTCAACGACCCTGTCTTCTTCTTTCGATCATCCTGTTCCATAATAGAGTCCGCTGAATTTCAAACGTTTTATAGCGAACGTGTGTTGGTAGGTGTCAGTGTTGCCGAGGATTATAATTAATGCGAGAATGATTCTTCGTTTCGGAGGCTAAAGTTCGATGTAATCCGAAAATTACAGTGATTCACGGGTTTGCTCACATCCTCGCGAATAGTGACTAATCGCAGGAGTTATTGAATCTTGTTTCTTCTAGTCTGAGGAACCTGAATCCTTCATAGTACTTAAGGGGGTACACGGGTATTAAACGGTTAAACTGAATGGTTCCTTTTGGGTTGGATTGAACGACGACTAATAATTCATACCATTTGCACGTTTTACAATACTTTATTGTGGATATAACACGCATTTCAAGATCTGGAAACCTGAAAAATATTAAAAATTAAAGGAATTACAAAGCGTCAAAGTGGGCGCTGCGCAATGTACGCGTTAAAACGGTGAACATCATAAGTCGGGAACGGATTAATATTTTTAGTTGAAATTGTAACTGAACCTACAAAACACTCACAATGTGAAACTCACCCACAATGTGAAACTCGGTCGGAAAATTGTAATAAAAATTCATAGAGTTATAAAACAAATATCAAGTTTGAAGGATTTTACTTAAGTAATTCTGTGATAAATGTTGTCTTAAATGTTAAAATTATGCGATCTTAGTGAGCAAGTTCCACATTGTGAAGAAAAGTGTTTTGTAGGTTCAGTTAAAATTTCAACAAAAAATATCGATCCGTTCTCTAGTTACGATGTTCACCGTCTTGAGAAACACAGTTTTGAGAAAAACGGCTTTAAAGTCCTCCGCGGCGCGTTTGCCTGCATTAGCGCAATTTTCCGAATTTTTCAATCAAATCTTTTTTAAAATACTTCTAAGACTTGTGGCTAAAATAAACAATAAAAAAATCGATTTTTTGACCTCGAAATATCCGTGTATCACCTTAACACTCTTCTAAAATAATAACAAATAGGTACTCCGGTGCAATCCTGGCTTTAACATCTTTTTATTTTGCAAATATCATTTCTGGACCACCTGTCTGCAGACAGATAAATCCAGCGGACAAATGGAGAAACGGTTAAGGTAATCCTGGCCGACCGATAGCAGGTCCGTTAACGCTGACGTGATTTCTAAAATCATCGAGACCTGCCGTCACAGTTCTCCGCTCGATCGCGTGTCAGACTTCCACGAGATCATCAACATCCGACCCTAAGCGCGTGTCCACCGCGACAATCCTTTCTCTGCCGTAGTGACGGAAATAAACGTACGATCGTCCCCGAAACTCGTTTTATTGCCTCGTCCGTGGCAGAGTTCGAAGGATTTTTTCGAAGGTCACCGCATTATAAACGTCGATCCAGCCGCTGGTAAATATCGGCGACGATAAAATCGCCGGATCGACATTTTATGGGAAGACGTGGCACTAGGGGCAATATAAAAGCACATTTTTTTGCAATAAACAGACGCGCGTACGCGGTGAGATAAGAGTGCACGGATGGACCGCGCTGGCAGGCATAGAGCGTTTACACGTTTTGCAACGTCGGGTTTATAATAGTCACGCGTCGTTTACTTATATTTGCTGAGCAAACAGTTTGCACGCGCTGGGCGCTATTTATTTTTTCAATCAAGCAGCCTCGAAGCCGTCGCTATTGTGCATCGTAGACGCGCGGGTCTGTACGTACAATCGCGGCTAATTCGGGGCAGAAGTTTCGACACTTGACGGGCAGACGCGCGAAACCGGCAAGGTGAAAAAAGTCCACGGCGATCGTTGCACAACGATCCCGCGGAGGTACCGCGGTAAAGGGGGCCATAGTTGCTTCTAAAAGTGAACGTTTGGCCAAAATTGTACGGGCGATCGGGGCCATGGCACGAGTCCGCGTGCCGAAGGAGCCTGCACAACGTCTCGGTGGACGTGGCTCTTTTGGGTCGTGGGTTCTTTCATCAACGGCAGAAAGAAACCAGGATGCGCTTCCATTCTTTATAGGTACCTCCATTTTTCAGTCTGGCGATTAAGTAATACGTAATTAATAAAGGCACCATTTCGTTCTGATTTTTTATCGCGCACGGGAACACGTTTGTAGTAATTACAGTCCCACCTCCCTCCCCGTGCGTGTCCAGACTGTGTTCGTAATCTTGTACGGATCACGTGTACGACAGGGTCGGCCGTAAAATTCTGAACGTGCAATTAGGGCCAAGTCGTTAATTTATTTTTCTCTACGTGTGGCCTACACTTTCAGCGCCGTCCCCTTGTTGTCCTGATCGTACCTGGTGCGCGGACGTTATTGGGTGCTTATCTACTAGGCATCTACAATAGAAATTCTGTATAAATTCTTAAGTACACAGCATCGACAGCCCTCTTTATTCATATTTGTAGGAATTTAAGAATTTACATTTCGCCATTAACACCCCGCAGTCTCTTCTTGCGTTCCCATTTTACTGGAAGCAGATCGTCTTCCTAATTTCCCCCGCGGTCGAAGAAACTGATGATTTATTACGTAGAGAGCTACCAGCCTGCTCCGCGTCCAATTTCTCCCATTCGGCGGAAAAATGCACGCACAACCGCACGCTCGTTATCGCATCTGCACGGGTAACTACTTGCGCACCTGCGCCTACGTACGAGCGAGCTGCTTGTGGTCACCGTAAGTCGCTCCGTGGCCACCTCTTTCAATTACCCGGGTCAGCGCGGGGTCGATGTCGTTTATGCGCTCTGAAGGACCTGGAGCTGGCCGGCAGATTATACAACGATAAAATATCGGCACGCTGACGTTGAACGGTTTTTTTACGGACGCGAGTACCTCCGTTGATGACGCTCATCGCGGCCGTGTTTTGCGGCTCACCGTTGGAACGGCCAATTAAACGGCCCCCGAGTTCCCCAAGTCGAATACAAAGGTTGCTTTCGTTCCACGTGGTGGCGAGTTTCCGAGAAAATCTTTCGTTCCTCCACCGCTGCGCCTCCGTGTGTACCCGCCGCTTTCAGGAATTAAACAGCGCTTCGTGCTAACCAGTGCGGTCAACTTATCTACCCTTAGATTGCTCGGCGGACGCCGCCGTTTCGGCAGAAGTCGACGAACGGGAAGCGGGGGTTAATCGAACCCGCGGGGACCGGAGAAAAGTCCCCGCGCAGGACCAGAGGCGCTGAATCTCCGCTGTCTGGTAACCTCGCGATACTTTCACCCCGGCCGCTTCGTATCCGTCCGCTGGATTCCTCCGAGCTATACCGTGTCAGGAGTTTAATTAAAGACGGTCCAGGGGGAAGAATTCCCATGGATGCTTTCCACGGGAAGTAGGATACCCACTCGCGCGGACTCCTCGTGCAATCTCGTACCCGAGCGCCGAGTCCCGCCGTCCCGGCTGCCTCTCAAAGCCTCACCGACGACGCCGGCGCGCTGTACGCGGCTCGCACGTTCGTTAAGCGAGACGTCCTGGCGATCGACGCGTAACAAACACGAGCGAGAGCTAATTTGGCGGCCGTGCGCGCGATAGATGTCTCGGGGGGGTAATCCGGCGCTGGAAGCCGCGAGGAGCTGCGGAGGAGGCTTCTCCATCCTAGGAGGTGCGTGGACGAGGTAATGTGGGAGAGGTCGGCCAGGGTCGGCCGGGGTCGTGCGCGAGGCACGCATGCCGGAATACAGGGTGCTCGTAAAGTCGCGATTAGAGAAGACGAGGCCCCGGTGTTCGGCTCGTACGCTGGCACGCTCGCATCGCCCGCCGCGGAACATAGGATTCTCGGAGTTGCAGGTAATGTCCGAGTGTTGGTCGCGGTCGGACGGCTCTCGGGGATCGATGCGCCGGGGGTTTCCAGCGCGGCGGGGACCCCGGGGTTAAACGTCGAACGTATCTCAACACCGTCGGGCCGAGTCGTCGAACGCGCACGTAATAAGCGTACAGAGTGGCTCGGGACGACTCCGGCCAGTTTCGTGATTTACGCAAAGTAATCCCATTACGGGCCGAGTCGCTCGTTAACGTCACCGCGACCGTCTCTACGAGGTTGAACGACGTTCCAGCCGCGGCTGGGAACTCGCGTCATTCAAGGGGGAGATTCTTTGAGGGCGAGGATATGGGAAGACTATTTTGGCCGATTGCAACAGAGTCGGCAGATTTAACTGAGCTGTTTGTGACGTGCAAAGTGTCCGGGCGTTTAATAGCGACTGAGGCGGACGCTTGAGATACACAGGCAACATTCCGTATAGCGTCCATTATGGAGAACAGAGTGGTTGAGGCTGCCTCTATCCCGAAGGCACACGTGACCCGTGGGATATCGATAAATATCGAGCCCGAGGAGAGAGAGGAATGGTACAGAATGCAATCAGTAATAAATCTCGACACATTCTGACACCGAGAAGCGATCCCTCCGACGATACTAGCGAAAGCGGCCGAAAAAGTGCCAGCTAGGTGGTCGGGGAATGACAACGCAGAATCGGTGGAGTACCATTTTTGCCCCGTCCTCCCCTCGGCTGTCGTCGGGTTCAGCCTTTCAGAGGCGTTTAACAGTATCGAGTGGTCACAGTTATTCGCAGCGAAGGAGAGGAATCCTTATTGTCGAGGTGCGACGTCGCGGTGCAGCTCGTCTCGGTCCTCGGACGTCGGAGGAATCTCTCGGGCACGGGTGGTCGTCGAACGGGGCCGCGTCGGAAAAGAGGTCGTAGAACCCTCCGCTCGGAACTCGAGCGATGATTGAATAACGTTAATAACAGCTTCGGCAGCTGTAACTCTGCTGTTTGGTCCCTCGTACACCTCGTAACTTAGAACGCGAAGAATCGCCTGGACGTCAACGCTTCACGGCCGTTTTTACACCTTCTTTCCTCGACGCGGCATCCATCGCGAGAACAGGTGGCACTCCTTCTAAGCGCGATAAAAATATCCCCGGTAACGACGGCGCCGATTTAAACGATAAAAACACGAAGATACGACGGAATGCCTTGTCAACGTTGGGAGGTTTAACAGCAGTATCTCTCCGTTTAATTTGCCGTGGAAGCGCGGCAACGGCCGCGGATGCGTTACACTGTAATACTCGATGGGGTTAAAGGGTTTACGGGAGAGCCACATACGGGGTGTTCAAGAATTCACCGGCGGATAATTTTAAACTCGTTTCGCGATAAACGCGCTCGAAAGTCAATCGTTCTCCAGTGGTAAGACGCTTCTGTTACACCTGTTCCATTAGCAGTCAGTCAGTTTTCTGCGCGTATCAATTAAGCTTATTGCTTAATTCTGTCAGGTTACAAAGGTCGCCAGACTTTGCTGGATACCTGTGCAATTACATTAAACAGATACATTTCTACGCGCGTGGGTCTCGGGTAGCGATATTTCAAACATGATTTACGCTTATTCGAATGCTGAAGTAGCAAACATTCGTTTTATGCGTGGTCAAGTAATTGGTGGTACTGAAGAAGCCGCACGTTTATATTCGAAGAAGTTTTCAAACCGCAGCCATATGTAATTATGGCAGATTCGGATAGATCAACACTCGTGATGTAGATATTTCCCTGGGGCATCTTTCTTGCAAGTAGGTAGACATTTCCAGGAACATACCGTAGAAAACCACAATCATTCTGGATCGAAATAAGTGCATCGAACACCTGTCGAGATCGATAAGAGCACTTCCACTTCATAACTGAAAGACGATTGATCCCCAAACCCACTTACACTAGCATTTTCACCTTCGTCCCTCCGAATCTAGGGTGACCTGTCCAGTGAATGAACCCCCCTCCCACAGTGAATGAACGTTGCTCATGTAATACGAAAAATATATCAGAAAAAAATTTTATGTTAAACGATTTTATTAAAAATGCACTAAATACTAAAAAATAATTATTTTCTTGTACTGCAATTTCAATGGTGTTTTTTCACTTTAAACAAAATCGTGGAGCAGGATTTTTCATAACAGAATATGAATGAATTTAATGCGGCATCAAGCGTTGAAATGAATTGGTTGTGAGATACCCCGCTCCACGATTTTATTTAAAGTGAAAAAACACCATTGAAATTGTAGTACAAGAAAATAATTATTTTTTAGTTTTTAGTGAATATTTAATAAAATCGTTGAACATACAAATTTTTTTTTATATATTTTTTATTTTCTGGTTTTTAGTGTTTATGGATTTACATTTCGCAGCTGAGACTTCTTTAGAAATATCTTTTATTTAATTTCAAATCGCGATGCGACTAGCGACCCGAACGCAGCTTTTTGTCGTTTTCGTAAAGAACGCGAGTGACTGGTTTCAAGTCCTTTGGATTTGTGGTTATGCGTTATATTTATTGATGACTGGGTAATTTTTTCACGCGCTCGGGGTTAATTTTTTTTTTAAATATTGTATTGCCATCCACACTACGCACGTCTGCGAAGTTTCAAGACAATTGGATAGTTGGAAGTGGGTTAAATTTGAGTTGCCAGATTTGAACCATACATACAAACATACATACAAACAAACAAACAAACAAACAGAGGATCGAAGCTGAATAAAATCGTTTAAAAATTAACGCCCATCGCGCTCATTTCACGGTAAAACTTACACCGAAATTTAGAGTGGACACCCACAGACGTCTCGCAAAAGCGTTTTCCTTTTTACTTATAACTTATACGGCATTAATTCCGTTTATTCAATAGTTGTCCTCACGGCCGTTCGTTCACTGCCAAACGCGGACATTTCTAACTTTACCAATGAATGAACAACTTATCCAGTCTTTTTCTCTTGACACTTTCGCCGCCAGTGTGGAGATTAAGTTAACCTACCCCAGAAAATAAATTTCAGCTATGCATGATTATGATCTTATAAGACTACTGTTACGTGCATATCGAATGGCCAAGTCAGGGAAAGTTTTAGTGAAAAAATCCAGATACAGTCCCGAGTGTTGGCCGGGCATTTTAGCAAACAACTAAGGCGGAGACCTCCCAAGAGCTCGGCGCGCTCATCTGGTGAGGGACTAGGCAGTAACCCTTGGGCACAAGAGCGGTCCTCAAAATTGTGACGCCCAAGGATTTACAAGGCCTATGCTGCAATGTCTTTCCGCCGATGCGAATGTCTGGACTTCGACAGCAATGTAGTTTGGAACGTGGAAACGTTTGGGCCTGTCCTCCATCTTGGCCATTCGAGGGTAGAGGGTGAAACCTCTCTACGCAGCATTTTAAATAAGAGTTTTTCGGTGCGGAGCGGCAGTTGACATTGAGGCCTCAAGCAACCAAGTTCACTCATATAACATAATTTTTCGTGCTACCGAAGTCCCTATTCCAGTTGTAAATGACTTAAATGTCATGACATAAAAAAGGGACACCATTTTATTAATAAACAATTACAACAACAGATATCTAACTGTTATTAATTTGTAACACTACTTAGTAAAGTATCAAATCAATAATATTATTGCAATTGGAGAATGAAAAACTATTTATACAAAAAATCGTCTAAATACATTGGAAACCTAACCTCTGTTATTATTCCGTTCATTCACTGGTGTACCCCTGTTCATTAATTAGAAATTCATGTTCATTTGCTGGTCATTGGCCCATTTTTTATTTAATCCTCTGCCAAATTTTTAATGAAAGTTATGACTATTAAACATTAGTAATAAAACAGCTCGCTTATAACAATAACATTCAGGGGGTTAAATAACGACTTTTGAATACTAATTTTAACAGGCATGCAGCTTAAGTGTTCATTCACTGGACAGGTCACCCTATGTCCATGCATATCTTCCATCGCGCACACCATGTATATCCGATGGGGAAAGCCGTTGCCGTCTGAAAATTCAGGCGGTGCACCGTAACGTTTGGTAATGGTCATGAGACGCGACAGCCGGGAAAAGCGTCTCTGTCACGGCAGGTTAATATTTAGCCAGGCATCTGGGAAAACAAAGTGAAAGGAGTACGCACCGTCGTCATCATCCTTCGACGATCTTATACGACGACGCCAGGCTACGCGCACACAGTTATATGGCCTATGAATCACGGGCGGCGATGCCCACGTTTAGCCCGAGAGCTAATTGAAACTTTTATTCGTAATTACGCTTCGGTCCACCGCCCCTCCACCCCCTCTGGCCGCCGTGTTTTTTCTTAACACGCTCCGCGGCTTATCCCCGCGGTAATCCTCGCCCCGCCGGTGTATTTCATCGTTTGCAAAATAGCGCCAAGCCGGGAGGATGGTACGCCTTAAAATAGCGTCTGACATGTCCGCCGGTATCCACACTCTGGAATTACTTCGTACACTTTACTGGTGGTACTTGCGCCGCGGATAATGAGTATTCGCTCACGCGCTCCGCTGGCGCGGCACCCGATTTTACTGCTTCGACGCGGCGAGGAGGATTAGATCGGACGTGATTAGCAGTGGCATTTTTGCCGGTGGCCGTTTCCAGCTATACCCGCAATAAACACGCGCACTTGGAGGCTCCGCTGCTCCCATGCGCGCCGATCGTTGCCGTTCAAAGTAACTGTTTACAACCGCGTCGATCTTAAATCAATTTCACGCGCCTCTCGGGACGCACGCAACCTCGCCAACCACCGCGGAACGAAGCCTCGATCAATGCCGCGATTAATTAGTGGCTGCGGGCAACGGAGCGTTCTGGATTACGTTAACAGACACGTCGATTGTCGATTGCCGATCCCGAGCGGCCCGTCGATCGTGATTAGCCACGATCCTTGGGCGATCGATCCGCGCCGAACGCTCGGCACAGAGACGCGTGACAGCCGTGAGATATCGCGACGCGGAGGACTCGCGTTGGATCGATCTCACCGAAATGGCTCGTCGAAGATGCAGGGTGAACTTGGCCCGCGTTTATCCCCCTGGTTATCGCACTTTGACCGCGTCTGCCTCGGCTTCCACCGAGATGGAGATACGTATGCGGAGCGCGCGGTCAAGGCTCCTCGCAGCAACCCCCAGTGAGGTCTTCATCGGCTACCGCGACATTGAGGGATATTCCCCTCTGCACCTCTATCCCCGGGTAGCCTTCGTGAGGGATAGCCTCATCGCGAAAGCGAATCAGAGCCGATGCTAATCACTCGATGCTGGCCGCGGCAACCAAAGTTGCATTATCCGCGTGAAAAATAAAAGAGCCGGCCCGGCTACTCTCGGCTTCATTAGCATACGCTCTCGTACGTGGGCCCTTTCGCGGCGGTGCGCTCGTCATTAGCCCGAGACGCGATTAATAATTGCCCGGGACGGTTAAGAGTCGATGCTTATTTCTTCATCGTGCGTGTACGCGTTCGTGCCCCCGACCACCCCAACCCCCCCCCCCCCCGTCTCGCCCTGGCGGACGTGGCCGTTGCGTTAGGCCGGCGAATAATCGCCGGTAATTAGACCGTGGAATCCAGGCATCTTTATCACCCACGACGAGATTATCCCGGTCGTTTAGCGTCGTCGCGGCCTTTTTGTTGCGGCTACATTTTCATTACGCCTCCTGACATTATATTTCAACGGCGGAACGGGGCCCGCGTAATTCCAATTGAGATGGATCGGCCGTTCGTGAGGCCGATGCATCGCCTCTAAACGCTTTTCCACCGTGATTGATGCGTTCGAGGGTTTCTCGGAAAGCGTTGAGTTATTAGGGAGGCTTAATATACAATAGGGGAGAGGGATCGTCGGCGATGACCGCGAGATGGGGACCAATTGCAGAGTGTCACACCACTAACTGCGCAACCGAAGGAACTATCAACGTCAGCATTGTCATAGTCTTTCCCAGTTGCGCAACAAATCGCGCGATAGTCGCGGGGGTAATTAACAAATTCACGAGCACGCGGGGGAAAATGCGCAGGCACGGGACACGATTACGTCAGGCTCGGATCATCGATGCTCGATGGGGAGGGCAGGCCTATAGATTCGCGGCTCCTCGCGCGGGAATTATGTACATCGGTGTTGTCGAGTACGCGCGCGGTTTGATCATCGCGGAACCATATTATTATTAAGCTTCTTGATACGATACCTCGCCGTGTCGACGAGGTAGCGCTTTGTAAAGGCGTCTGGTTTCTCAATTACCCGTTGCGTAACTCTTAATTACGATGCCGCTCGGTGTGCGATAATTCGTTACAATGTATGCGCGTGCTTGATGCAACTGCCACTTACGTACACGCGAGCACGTGTATCATCCCGACGAATTTCGTACAGGGGGACTACGTGTGCCCATCCTTGGAGGCGCGTTACAAGGACACCGGAGTCTAGACGCCATTATTCAAGCCACGATGATTTAGAAACTGAAATACAGCCGGATATGGCTGCCTCTACCCGAGGTGAGGAAAATATCTCGCTTCTTACGCCAATAAAGTAACCGTCCGATCCTCTCGACATTACTGAAATTGAGATACGCAGTTCTGTCGCAACTGTTGAATAGTATCGGCCGAGGATTCATAAATTATCCGAGCCGAGCGCGCGGTTTATTAAAATCCTCGCGCATATTTTATCTGTATCATAGCGATCGTAGCAGCCAATGGGGAACGAGCCACGCCGCGCGTATGATATAATATCGTGGTCCACGAAAAGGTCCATTCGCTAAACCCCGTTATAGGCGCGGCAGCGGTTTTATAAACGCGCCTCGTCTCGCCTTTCTCCTTCGCGAAATGGCGTTTTAATTATTACCCGGCGCATTAACCCTCGCGAACCCGTGGCCACGCACCTGCATTGGAGCGCGTGCCCCCTTCGCGTGGGCGTGCGCGAATCCACGGGGAAGACTGTTCCTCTTCGCGGAAGATTTCACTCGACCGGCGCGGCGACCGCCTCGCTATTTTTCCGCGACGCGATCTTATCGCCGCGGCGGTCTTTTATTCGCCGCGGCGCGGATCTGGCCGCGGGAACGTGTGAGAACGCCGATTAAATCGTGGCCGAGGTTTCCATGGGGGCAGCAACCCGTAGAGCTCCAAGGAGTTTGGATTTATACATCTTTTCTGAGAACCTATCTCCGGGAACAAGCCTGATTGTAACCATGTTTAAAAACCAGTTCAAACGACAAGGGCACTTGACTAAAAATTGGGGTAGATACCGATTCTACGATGGATCGCGATTTTGGATACGTTTCAGATTTAGAGGACCGAAAAATAAGATATAGGTACGTGCTTTTTTATAGCGGCCCGCTTTCATATTTATGGGGTTAAATCACCCCTCAAAGTTATAAGATTTTCAGGTGTAAGCCTCCGAATGCTTTGGCTTTTTATTTTTTAGAGGACCGAGAAATCAGAAATAGGGATCTTTTTATTTTGGCTCGTTTGCATTTTAGTAGTGAAACCACCCCTCGAAGTTCATAAGAAGAGGTGGTGTCTGCCCCCGATTGCTCTAGTTTTTAGATACGTTTCAGAAGACCGAAAAATTTAAAAACACGCATTTCTTATTTTTCAATCCTCTAAAACATAGGGTGACCTGTCCAGTGAATGAACACCCCCCCAGTGAATGAACGTTGCTCATGTAATACGAAAAATTAACGCTTATCGCGCTCATTTCACGGTGAAACATACACCGTGTTTCTTTTTGCTTATAACTTATACGGCATTAATTTCGTTTATTCAACAGTTGTCCTCACGGCCGTTCATGCACTGGCAAACGTGGACATTTCTTACTTTACCAATGAATGAACAACTTACCCGGTCTTTTTTTCTCTTGACACTTTCGCCGCCAGTGTGGAGATTAGGTGAACCCACCTCAGAAAACAAATTTCAACTATGCTTGAATTTAGAGCTCTTACTTTTTGACCCGACGGGTACCCGGGTACCCGGACATTACCCGGGATAACTTCAAGCAATTGAATGTAGTATTGTCTGTGATTTTCAGGTGTTCGTCCCCGATTGCTTTGCTTTTTGGATATGTTTTGGAGGGCCGAAAAATAGGAAATGCATGTCTTTCTATATTGGCCCATTTGCATGCTCAAGGGGTGAAATCACCCCTCATAGTTACCCCCTAATAACGGTGACTGACGACAAGAACATCGTGCATGCAGCAAGTTATGACGCAAATGAAATCAATATCAAGTTTTACTCAACACAATTTTGTACCTCGTATGAACATTGAAAACGGGCCGCTATAAAAAAACACGTATATCTTATTTTGCGGTCCTCTAAAACATATCCAAAATTCAAAGCAATTGGAGGCGGACACCTGGGAACCTCTCCTTGTTAGTAAAGTATGAAATCAATAATATTATTACAATTGGATAATAAAAAATTATTTATACAAAAAAACGTCTAAATACATTCGAAACCTATCCTCTGTTATTATCCCGTTCATTCTCTGGGGTATTACCCCTGTGCATTCATTAGAAATTTATGTTCATTCACTGGTCATTGGCCCATAATCCTCTGCCAAACTTTTAATGAAAGTTATCACTATCAAACATTGCTAGAATAGTGTATCGGGATGTCTGACTGTACATAGTAATAAAACAGCTCGTTTATAGCAATAATATTCAGGGGATTAAATAACGATTTTGTAATACTAATTTTAACAAACATGCATCTTAACTGTTCATTCATTGGACAGGTCACCCTATCCAAAAACCAAAGCAATCGGAGGCCGACACCAAAAACCTCTCCTCGTGATATTAAACAAAATTTCAGCACGACTTTAAAGAATTTCCTTTATCGTCCAAACATTTCCCAAAGAAAAGAGCCGTTGCTCTTCTGGTTAGACCCCAACGTTCGATCTCCCATTGTCAATACCGAACAACAGTGTGGTAAAACGTTTCCAAACTCTTGCTCCACGCGTTACCTGCGAGAACCGCGGGACGGGTTTCAGGTAAAGCAGCAACCGTCCGGTTTCCCGGCGGCAATTACACGATCATTGGGCCCGCTAACCGTCGACTGTGTTAAGCAGGTCGCCAATAAACGCCCACGTTGCGAGTGGCCCTGTCGTTGCTTCTACGCGCGACACCTTTCGTAGACGTCCGTTTTATCGCGGTCTAGCGAGCCGGGCTTGCTAACCGTGAAATCCAACGTGCATGCCGCCAGTTAAGGGGTTAAATACGGTAGTAAGCGTACAAGTAGCGGATTTAGATTCGCCTGTATCATTCGTCAGGGGGGAGATCCCCCGTTCCACGAGGATAATCGTTCTCGCTTCGAGATACCCGGGCCTAGGCGGTAAGGTGCAGTCGAAATGGTAGCGGCTGAATGGAGCTCTCCCCCGACATAAGCTTGTTCGTTCCCGAGGGAAGTCCGCGGCCGGAGAACACGGTGGTCCGCGCCGATGCAAATGCAAATGAGCCAGCTCGGTCCATATAGCGGGCGTGCATAGTGGGTCACATTAATCACCCCAAGGGGCCCACCGGGCCAAATCACTCGCTTTTCGGCCATCTCCCTCTAACCTATCCGCTTTAGCGGCCTCCTGCGCACCGGCCCGCGTGTCGCAAATATTATCGCGAACCCGGGATTCTGTACGACCGGTTCCCTGCCATCCCTTTTCGAGATAATGGCAATGAGGTTAAAACGACGAGGCCAGTGGACGCGGCTCCACGAATAATACTTTGTCTTCCGTCCCCCACGCTGTTTTGTAACTATTTGTTTCGGCCGAGTCCTCGAACTCTTGTTCCGTCCCTCCACGGAATTCCAGTGGAAATATCAGTTTCAGAATTCCGATGGCCAGCCCCGATTTCGAGAGCGTTTACCGCGTCTCCGCTGCGCCTCTCTGCCTCTTTGGCGGCGTTTCACTTAAAGTTTTGGCGCGACGGGATTTCTGAAATTCGAACGCACCGGTGGACCAATTACACGGGCAAAATTATCGACCGAATTGTAAGCCCGTTTAAGAGGATCCTCTGTGCTTCTCTGGGTATCGGGACGCTCGTCGCTCCGCAATCATTGAACGGCGTTTATACCCGTGTAGGTATACAGGCGGCGGTGTGTGCCACGAGCAGGTTGTACTTACAGGTCCGTATTCGGCGCCACTTAAGCGCCGACAAACTTATCCGTAACTACTCCCGCGGATCGGCTCTCTCTTTAACTTGTCGATGTGCCCGCCGAACGGGGAGCAACATATCGAGAGCAAACGGCTCTTCCGGAAGTCTTATATGGCGGAGAGTTAAGTACGGACTCGAACAGTCGGGGATAACTCTCGGGAATGGGCCCCGGGAGTGAGTACATCGAGGAGGCGACCCGCAACGCCGGAAATCGGCAGAGAGGAAAATGATGCTTTAACGAAGCAATAATGTAGGTAAAGAAAGGGTTATAGACTCGTAAGTGGCCACTTAAGCCGGTAAATGAAAGCTCTTCTCCACCTAACGGTCCGTTCCGAGCTTCCAATTGCTGGATCGAAAAATCATTCGATGCCAGTGATCGGCACCCTAGCTTTCCTTATGTAGCCTTAACATCGCGCGCACAGGATATCTCGTTTTGGGTGAGTATGTTTTTGTAACATTTCGTTATACAATAATATAAAAATTAACATTTCTACATTCGTTTTAAGTGTCCTATTATAACATTGCGCCTTTTGTGATTGTACTACTATTTAGTGTCAAAATATATATGTGCAATTTGTATTCTTTTCCTTCTTTGAAATATGTCAAGTAACTGCCAATGTTCCCTCAGTTTACTGTATATCGTGGATATTGAATTGAGAAAGATTGCACATGGTGGTTGAAGTTATCCCACGTTTGGAAGACGTTGGTAGATTACCATGAATAATTTCTATGGATTCGATAAGATATTCAAGATGTGGATGACAATCTGAGCACCGGCGCGCATCTGATCATCTTGCATACAGCAATTGAACCTGTACTGCATTTTGTCTACATTCTTAGATAGCGGTTACAACATCGTACCTTTCGTTAGTCGAATGGGATATTGTGAAACCGTGATTGAAATGGTACTGGCACGAAATGGATGATGAAATATGATTAAGATAACTTCGTTAAATTTTCAATAGAATTAAGTAAACGTGTGCGTCATCCTTTCATATTAAATCATGATCTTATACGAGTAGTTTCCCAGGAGGTTCTTTGCAGAAGAAAATGTCATGCATGATTGAATTTCATTTTTGAAATTTAGATGGTATAGTGAATCCAAGAATGCATCCATTTCGAAATCTCAGAAGGTACCGTTCATTTCGATTGTTTCGAGTAGTACCTATAGCAAGATGGAAAGCACAGAAAATTGATCTGGTCAGGCCATATTGAACTCTTTTCACTGGTTTTTAACCTTATAAAGATACTCGCCTCGCATTGCTCTCGATACGCGCCTCGAGTATCTCCCATTCGAGACAAGGTATCGCACATATTTCTTCAGCGTCCTTTTCCTAAAGAATCCGCAGCATCGTCCCATTATTCCCATTCGCCTTGCCGCGAAACAAAGCGCTCCTTTCCCCTTTAATAGTCGCAGATCTGATTGCGAGTCCTACAAGCTCGTTTCTCCGCGCTCTGGCTCGCTCCAAACGATTATTCCAAAAAAGTCTCTTCCGATTACGCGCACTTAATAGGCTCGGACTCGCACGGTAATTGCGAGGTTAACTGATTTTTAATGACGGGTCTGTCGATTGCTACCGCGACCGCGCGCTGCTTCTTCCTCGTCTTCTTTTATGCCCCGTCTTCTTACTTCTCCTTTTCCCCTCGTTTCACCGTCCTCCTCTGCGAGATTCCCACTCGCGGACTCTTCGATTCCTTTTCTTGCCCGTTATCCTACGTTACCCTCTCGACGGTTCAGTTTCTTTGACCCTGTTTAGGCGAAACAATCACCATCGTGGATCTGGTAAATCACGTAGGATCTATCGAAGTCTCCGTAACCAGGTGAAACCAAGTTGCACGTGATCTAAAAATGTGCGATGGCAGTAGAAGCCTCAGGTCTCTTCCTAGAACCAAACTGTGTGCAGAAAATATCGCTCTATATTTTCGTAACAAGTTTCTCATCCACAACCATACCTCCATCAAGTACAAAGCTGAATGACACGGCGGTGTTACGCAACCCTCTTTGCAACGTCGATATCCGTGACTAGTTTTTAATTTATTAAACCATCCTTCGTCGTTATGAAGATATTATCCCGGCTAATATATTACGTTTATTTCAAATTCAAGGATTTGAGGGCACCCAAAAGAAATACAGACGTGTTATGGCGTTCCATAAATATTCCCGGTAACGTATTCCGAATTTTCGAAATCGTGGAGAGATTTAGGGGATCCCTGGCTCGAAGGTGTCCGGGCAAACCAGTTATTAAACCGCGGCGATAGTTCTCGATGAAATACAACCACGGAAATGGGAGTGGAACCTTGAAGACTAGCAGCGTTCGGGACATCCTCTCGGTTTTCATTCGAGCCTGAAAGAAGTTGGCCCACCGCGTGTGGATCGCTAGTTGCCGTCAGCAGACAACACTTTTCCAGGGCAGTGGCATCAAGGTTGCATAATGCAATTACCATTACGTAGCGTCCGCGTGCTAGGTACGTGTATGGTCTTCTTTAATCGGCGTGGGCGTTCTTGGTAGGAAGTCGAGTAGATCCGTGACTTTTCAGACCGTGGATTCACACGGTACTTTCAACCGTGACGGTCACCTACTTCCACTATTCTCGCATCCACGTAGGATTCTAGGTAATCGCCTGGGATACCACGTGGCTCGCCGAAGTCTTGCCCTAAATTTCTATTCATCTTCTTCTTAACCCGCGCAAATACGCTCATCGTCGAGTCTAATAATCTAATTCAATTCAACTCATTCACAACCTTCGTAGCTAGTAATTCTAATTTTTGTACCGTGGATAGTTGGCAGAGTATTCTCTGATTACACGACGGTGTTGGATTACCTACTATATTCTGAAGAATTCTAGCCAAGCCGAAGATGGAAGGTTTCCAGACTGAGTAGTAATTGTTGCCACGGGTCGGGCCAGACAATGGAGCCTCGAATTTAATTTCGAACGAGGAAAGAGGCTACGCAGTCTCCTTGACGAGCAAATGATACCCCAGCGCTATTCTTCATTGACACGCAAATCGTTCTACATTTGCGTAGTGCCTTACGTGTGGGTACGACAATGGTGCCGGAAATGATTCTCGATTTTTTCTCGTCCATCATCGTGCGGGACGGAAATTCAGTTACGAGCGCGCGAGATCGCGGCAGCGCCGGGCAAAAATGATGGGCAACAATGTAACGGAAATCGCTCCTAATACGTTGACACCCATGCGCATTATTACCTTAATGTTGCTCGTCGGCCCAGCCGAGGGCCTGCTCTCGGTCCCAATGGCCCATTCAGTGCCAGTAGAAGAAGTCCGAAATCCGGTCGCCGGAATGAGCCATTGTGTCGCCACAAAACGCTCGAGTGTCCTCACAAAGGAGTTGCTCGCTGCTACCGTGCGAATGTTGCAACATAACAATCCGCTGCAACGATGCGGCGGACGAGCGGTGACGCAAAGCGGAGTCAAAAACAGAACACGAGCAGCGCGCCCCCCGAATCCCTTTTCACCATCCCCATTTGGGATAAGTACAGAAATGCAAAGCGTCCGAGTGGACCCTACTGACAGAACAGGTTGAGGGATTTGTTCCTTTGTCGTTGCCTCAAGAGGAAAAAGAATGCGCATTATGTGCTAAATCTTCTACAAAGTTGAACACCAGATCAATCGAAGAATTGGGATCACCGGAACATGTTTGATTCTCCTGTGTTTTTTTAGTTGAGCAGGGGTGGATTTAGAGATTTGACGCCCCTAGGCTAACAAGCTTTTGCCACCCGTTTAAATGAGTTGAGGCAATTTTAAAATTAATTCCATACGACAACTCACATTTTAGTTATTGTTAATTTCCTAAATGAAAGAAAAGTGGTTTTTAAAGTTGGTCTCAAACCTCTGTGTGTCAACCCTTTTCAATTTCTATCGCCCAAAATTTCCAGCACCAAAATTTGACGCCCTAAGCTGCAGCCCTACTTATCCCACACACAAATCCGCCCCTGGAGTTGAGCTTCAGCAAGCTTCGGTCCTCTGCTACCCCATACCATCCAACACGAAACAGCACGAAATCACAGCGTTGTTTCTCATATCCCGCAGGAGGGTTTCGCAAGAGCCGTGACGGTGTATATCAGGCCCGCGGACGGTGGGCCTAACGAAGAACGATACGGGGGCCGTTAATAAAAAAAAGCCGGGTGGGGGAACCTTGCACGGGATACTATTAATAAGCGTATGATAAATAATGGCAAAATTCGCGACGTTTACGAGATGTCCTCCGGTGCCCAGGGCTGCGGTTCGCATCCCCGTGAATGCATCAAAGTTGCGGGCGCTCGGCTGCGAATATTGCGAAAGGGCAGAGACGGCCGCGTTATTAACGTCAGTACACGGCGCTGGCAATAAAACGAATTTCGTACACACGTACGTCAGTGGCGGCGGTATGCAAATGCCGGATGGGAGGCATAAAGCGGGCCGAACGATAAAATAAATCGTCCGGGGCGCACGCGATTCGGTGCACCGCGCCGTGCAACGCGCCACGCCACGCCACGGCGCTCGATATACATTTAAACGACATAGTAGTCGCACGATGAAACTTTATGGACGCTATTAAGCGGCGCGCACCGAGGGAAGAGGCTGAAGATCGGGGCCGATAAAGACGTTGTCAGGTCCCCGTGGGTAACCCTCCCTTTTTCGGGGACCGTGGGTCGGGGCGTGAGGGGGGGGGGCGGAGGGGCGCGGGACGCTCTAAGCCCCCGGACGGGGCCCGTATCCTCGCGCCGCTGGCCCCCAGACGAGCACGTTAGTCAGGATTAGAAGGGTTCCCCGAGCTTCGGGCGGACACCCGAAATTCGTTAACGCGAAGATGTATTCATGGGTTCAATTGGGCGGCGAGGGGGAGCGGGACGGTGGAGAGGCAGAGAGTGGAAAGAAGAACGACGCGGCGCATTCCAGGAGATCGAAAGGAAGGCACCGGGGAGAGAAATATTTAGGGCTCGTCAGTATAATCACGCCGTTGGAAGATATATTTTATTGCCCGCGCCGGGAGTACCGTACGGTCGCCGAGAGCTAGCTCCTGGCAGGTGCGACCGCTAGGTCCGAACGTGCAAGGGACGAAACGCGCTGATCCTTTCGTTCCTTTCGTGGTGGATTCTGTCTGAGGGTTTCTGGGCTATGGAAAGGCGATGATTTTAATCTCACCGAGTTTGATATGGAGAGTGGGGCATGGGGATATTTATAGAGCGTCCGTGACACCGGTGCTTGGAAAGAATATTACGGTGCGCATGCACCGCGTTGCGGTATCGGGAGTGTAATTAAGATGGACGCTCAAACAAAGATTAATGACGACGAAGGTATCGCTTTCGGAGACCCGGAAACGTTGATGAAGCGAGACCGTGGTGATTTCAGGTCGACGTGATGATCTTTCTGGAGCTACGATCGAACTAGAAATCGTGGTAAAGGTTATCAATCATATAATGGTAGACAAGTCTATATATGTACGTTCTATCAAGGAATATTATAAGCGGAGGTATGTATGGGTATTTCAGTTGGCCGACCAGTGCACTACTTATTCTACTTGCTCATAGTTGCTCAACGCCGATGCACATATCACAGCTGTTAATTTTCTGTTGAATTATTTAATTACTATTTCTGGACCTAGTTCTAAGATCTAGAAAATGCAGACCCGATAGTTTTGTTCTTGCTATGATACACGGATACTTTCCCCGGAGCGAAGGAGCGCATACGCTGTCCTCGGGCGCGAAATTAATGCGCTCAGGGGGGATTTGCGGTGCAGCGTGTGTTCTTTATTTTGACAGAGAATTATTTATAACTATATTTTGGCCGTGGTCAGGAGCAGCAACAGCGAGAGCAAGGATCACCCTCGGCCCGCCTTAAATCCGATTCAGGTCACTTTATGCAAAGCAGGCTTTGCATAGCATTTCACTCGCGACGACATGCACGGGCACGATGAGACATGCGACGATAATTCGTACGCGATGAATCGTCAACGACTCCTTATCCTCCAAACCGAACCGTGCCAATACATTCTCGATCGCCGATGTAAGTTAATACTGCCGCTTAATCATCCATCGCGAAACGAGGAAATTGGATCGCCCCGATCGCTTAAAGACAATCTATTAACCCCTTCGCAGGCCCCGTATTTGCATCCGCGAATGAATCACGCGCCTAGCACGGTCGCATAGTTGCCCGAGCGAGGAAAGTAGAAAAATGACCGGTTAAATCCAGCGACACGCCGGCACGACTGTTTTCGCAGAAGGAGGATCTCGGAATCGCAGACAAGTGCGACGGAATCCTGGCACTGCTAGATGACCGGTTAAAGGTCCAGATCCCGCGAGGGAAAGAGAAAGAGGGACAGGAGAAACTAGTTTCCGTCCGCTTTGTCCCTTTCGTTTCACGGCCACCCTCCTCGAGGAGATATGCCGCGGGTCCGGGCTCGCGCTCGCTCGCTCTCTCGGTTTCGACCGCAAAACTCGTCCCGGACTTTGCCGCGCTAATCGACTTAGGTAGGTAAGCATATCCCGTGAGTAATATCATCACATTAACCCCGGGCCCGAGTCGGTTGCACGCATAAATAGAATCGTCTTTGGCCCGGCCGAGCGCGATCTCGGGCCAACGGGGGTTAATATAAATGCGTGTGCGCGCGAGGGGTCAAGTCCCTACGCTAGATTGATACTTTACGCGATCGCGCGCTGGCCCGGCTGCTGAACGCTTGCTCGCGCGCGCTTGCGTGCCTAGTATCGCGAGCTGCGCGCGTGTGGTCCGCGAAAAAGCCAGGTATCGTTACGGCGAGGGCGGTAGACCGACGAGTAATCGATTTTAAAGCGCGCGCGACACTTTATACCCGATCCCGCGAATTACACGCTATTCACGGCGATCTGCACCCGGCGTGCACGCGATAGCACCGGGAAGATTATTGGGGACGAGCTGGATTCGTCGCGACGGAGATTCAATTCCCTATAAGGACAGCCTTTAAAATGTTTACAGCTGCGTGTTACTGTTTTTTTTTTTTTTTTTTTGTAAACCATACCGTTGGGATGAGGCCAGTGGCATCTCGCCGGATATTCATACTGATGCATCGGAATAATTCGCCGCCGCATGGGGCACGTCTCAATTATGGGTACCAAGCGACCCATCGGGCATCCAGCCGAGCCGGGGACCACCTTGAAGACGTCGTTAGGAAACTGTCACAAATTGGTCTAATTAGCGTTCACGTTTGTGCCGTAATGAGGCCGGATCGCGGACGGGTCGCAATTAACTTTTTGATTCACCTCGAGGAATCGTGGAGGATCGAGCGGTGCATGCTGAAGGATGGGGATCGGTATTCCGGAGGAGAAAGTGTCGCAGAAAAGAAAAGCAGCAGGAAGTAGCGGGACGCATTTGCTGCGCGGTTAACTTCCTCGGGGAAAAACGTTGGTGATTATCACTCGTTAGAAAGGCGACTGCTTCGCGAGGGAAATAGTGGTCCATCATTGGGACCATTTGTTAGAAGGGAAATATCGGTTTGAGAGGTTCAAACACAAACTCCTCCGATTACCAGCGTCGCACTGTTTCCTTGGCTCACAAGCGAAGATCCCGAATCCGAAAATTAAAAAAATTCTGAAACTTTGTGGTTATGTGGGGTATTCTGTGGCCCTCTGTTTACAACGTAATTTTTGTTGCTGCCCAAATTCACTCTAAGGGGGTGAAATTAACTCCTGAAGATTCGGCTATTTAGAAAACAAAGTTTCAAGACAAAAGTTACTTCTTTTAATTAGATCTATCAAATCGTAAAAGTTTTATCAATTGTTTACACAATTGGAAAAAGTTATAAACAAAAATATTAATAATGTTTTCTAAAATTCGTTTCTTCACGTGAAATCTGAATTGGATGTTTAAATAATTATGAAACAGCGCAATCCACAATTCTTTTCCATACAATTTCAACTTTTGTTGTATTGCGGAAGTGTGCTCCTCTACAATCGAAGAACTTTTGGATTCCATAGTAGCGGACCTTAAGCTGCACAACGGGCAATGCTCTTCTAACATTTTTTAGGAAATAATACGTGACACGTACTAAGAAAGTAAGATATTTTATATGGTCTCCCACCAAAGTGTTATCTTATGTCTATTGTTGTGTGCAGCATCGATAATGAGAATAACTTTTATCAGTAACATATTACGATGTATTCGCTTACGTATGGCATAGAAATGGATATATTGTTGAGAAACCAATTAATTTTGAGAAGCCAGTACATTTCTCATTTTTACAACAGTTCATGTTTGTGAACTTAGCCCCCCATTTTGTGAAAAATTAAAAAATCATTGTTGTACATTTTTCGAAAAAAAATTGAGAACATCAATTTTTAAGGTAGCCCCCCCCCCCCGCCTTTGAAAAACATATCTTTTCTGGATTGTACTGCATTGTATTAGCTCTACCGAGCATTATACCTCGAGAGTTTCCAAAAATTCATTACCATTTTCGAAAAATTAAGAAAACCAATTTTAAACATAGCTCCCTCTTTTTGAAAAAAAATCGTTTTTCTCGATTGTACTACACTGCAGTAGTTGCACCGAGCATTATACCGTTCGAAGAAAGAGTGTAACAACATTGGTTTGCAAGAAAAATAAAAAAATGAAGACTGTCCCCAGTTACGTATTATTTCCTAATCAATGTAAGAAGAACATTGCTCGTCGTGCAGCTTAAGGTGCGTTACAATGGGATCCAAAATGGGTTCTTCGATTGGCGAGGAGCACAGTCCCGCAATGCAACAAAAGTTGAAATTGTATGGAAAAAATATGGATTGGGCTGTTTCATAATTATTTAAACATCCAGTTCAGATTTCACGTGAAAAACCTATTTTAGAAAACATTATTAATATTTTTGTTTATAACTTTTTTCTAATTGTTTAAACAATTGATAAAACTTTCACTATCCGATAGATCTAATTAATAGAAGTAACTTTTGCCTTGAAACTTTTTTTCTATCTCTTACAGATTGCGTGTTATAAAATAAAATCGAAAAACAGCCGTATCTTCGGGGGTGAATTTCACCCCCTTAGAGTGAATTTGGGTAACAAAAAGAAATTGCGTTGTAATCAGGGGGAAATCCTCCACATATTCACAAAGATTTAGAGAATTTTTTTAATTTTCGGGTCCAGGATCTTCCCTTGTCAGCCTTTTACGCAATCCTCCCACGCGGGGAACTGGCGCGGCGCGAGAAAACTCGCTTTTGGCCCCGACGGAATTACCCGCGGGAGATGTGTCCGAGGATAATCGTTCACGTCCCATGTGTATCACTCGCCGATGATTCATAGATTTCTTACGCGCGCCGGCTTTCCTGGCCGTCCCACATATCCGTATCCACCGCGCGCGGATGTAAAATTGCACGCGGAGGAAACAGTGTGGCAACAGTTTCGCGCGCCTTCGCGAGGATTACCTTGCGCGCCTCCTTTGCAATCGCATGGGCGGTTTTCCGTACGAAATATCGCGTTCGCGTGCCATTCAACGGGACGAAACTACTGTCATTACGATTCTGTGTAACCGCGAATAAATCGGTGGCCTGCTCCTCCCCCTGCGCGTTTAATTGACCGTGCACACGGCCATTAACGATTTCGCTTTCGTTGACGGGGATTTCGTATTGATTGCTATTGGATTGCAGCGGGGATAGTTTCGATTTGGTACACTCTTTCGACGTGTTTACTACGGTTTCTTGGTTAAGCAGCCGCTTTCCTTCTTTGGTAATGCATGAAAGAGATGCTCGATGCGTGATCGCAAGATCCATATACGTGATACCGATCGATTCGACGTTCGTCAAGATCGCCTGGCAAGAGATCGCTTCCAAATGGATCCACGGTACTGTTACGTACCTGTACGTGCAACGACGAAGACGACGCCGAAGTCGACCCCGACGAGGAGGATCCTGAGACAATGGGCGGTCGATTGCGCAAGATCTCCTTCCGCTGTCGGGGCACAGTGTGTTCTCCGTGCATGAGCCATGGTGAGTGTCGCAATCCTGGCAAAGGCAGGATGTCGACGAGGCTGCCTGGTGCACGGTTCTCTGCCCATGCCGATCCTGATTCCGTTTGGACATCCTTTTCGTCTCTGTCCCCCTTCTACTCTCAACTGCGTCGTTCGCCGTAGACTTCTATTCTCCAGATACCTCGTTGACGCTCGCATCGTCATTTGAAAGATCCACTGCCAATTACCAGCACGCATAGTCCAAGCTGGGGGTGAAAACAGACTTGGACCAAAGAATAAAATACTTCATCGTCCGTTTCTATTTTAAAGATTCGTAAGTGAAATAGTCAGCGATTGGGGTAGACCTCCTCTCCTACTTCATATACCTAAGACCCAAGAAACAGTACACTACCATTCCCACACAAAATACCACGACGCGACAGTAGTCGTGACTCGTGACGCGACTGAAATCACCGACAGCTTGAATGAAGCATCATCGGTCCCATTCACGGATGTCTCTGAACTCCGACCAGGATCGTGTGTCTTCGAGGTAGGTCCAGCAGTAGACTCGTACGTTTTGGTTTAATATATTCGGAGGTGGACTCGTAGATCCGCTGGAAACCGAAGCGGCGTCTTGAATAGTTGATGAGAGGGGTGTTACAAGCGAGCACAGCCGCTCGTCCTAGATACGGTTACAGTCACGGTCTTCACAATCGTCGCTGGTCTTCCTAGCGCAGACTCCCTCGCTACCGGAAGCACGGCGGCAGGGAGGACGGGCGGGGGTGTGTAAAGAGGCTGCGTTTCCGGCGACGGAATCGACAAGGACGAGTCGGGACCTCGCGCCAGATGCATCCTTCGCTGCACAAGCTAGCGGTTTCTTTCACGCGCGGCGGCCGGCCGCTGGAAAACGGAACTTCGCGGCCGGTGCACACGGGCACGCTCCGTGCGACCTGTCGTGACGATGCGCTCCTAACAATACGGATAATGCGAATTTTCGTAACGCACGCGAAACGGGGTCGCGAAGATAAATTGACTGACGAATACCGGCGTGCGCGCCTCTTGCACCTTCCTCCTCCTCCCGGCTCGACGAGCTTAGGAACGGAAGTGCCCGTGAAGAGACAAAGCTTGATAGCGTTGCGCGACGCTGGCTGCGGGATAGGCACCTTGTAATTCATCAATCGCGCCTCCTCCACCGCGATTAGCATCGGAGGTGATCGCGGCGCGATTAAAGAACACGTCAATTACTCGTGTCCTTAATTTCTGCGATCGGGCCCCGCGATACTCGCGCAAAAACTCGGCGAATCGATCCCCACCGAGGGCCTTCGAATTATTCATCGTTGCGCCGGGCTCGTTAAGAGGGACACTGGATGGCCGCTCGTAAATGCGAGCGTTATTCTTGTTTCTTCGCGGAGGTTTTCTTCTGGCCGTGGGTTTGGGAGGTGGCGCGATGGAAGCTCGAGGTTTTTGACAGAAGGAGCCGTGCACTCGTTCGGAGACCGGGTTTTTCGTATTCATGTATGCGGCCACGCCCCGGTAGTGCAGTACCCGGGGCCCGCTTCTTGCCCCAGTGTCTGGTCTACTTCATTAGCGTGGACCAAACGAGCATACGCGCTTACCGGGACTTTACATATCGCATGAGTTAGCGGAGCCACCTTTACACTGATCCTTGTCTACGTTGAAACAATATTTCGTGCGCTGAGAGGGAATCCTCTTCGGAGACTCGTTGGGAATTCTGTCTGGATCGCTCGTCCGGGTCGGAATTTAAAAGCTACGTTGCAACAACTGTAGCTTGGTATAGTGCATCTTACATTTTCGTTACGAAGTCTATAGATCTATAGATTTCTTCCACCTTTCTTACAAAAATATCTGGGTTAGGTCTGGTTTTGTATTTTAGAGAAGAATTGGGTCCTCCGACATAATCGCAAATTTGCAACTCCAGCGGCGAGGCACTACGAACGTGTTCATATATCTCCATTTCTATCGAACACTTTGTAACGAAAAAATTAATTTTTATTGTTTGTATATGAATTAAAATACCCTGAAATTTTGGAAAAGATCTGCATAACAGTTTCTTAAAAAAAAAATTCTTAAGAATCACCTTATTCCTAGCGTCCTAAATAGGCCTCCCCCCTTAAGTGGAATGCATCTCTCCTTTTTCATTTTTGTGTATCGAACCACAGGCATTTTTTTTTCTTTGCCAATATTTCTGTATAAATCTTGAGACTTTAATATTGAAATTTAAAAATTTGGTGAATTTTAAGATAGAAAGTCGCTCTTTTCCGCAACTATTTTTTCAACTACAAGATCTCACAATTTACATTTCTAGAAAAAGACTATTAGAGTATGATTGTATGAGTATTACGAATGTACAATTAGTATTCAAAAGTTAAAAGATTAAAAAATACGAAAATGATAACTAAAAAATACCGCTGCGATGATTTTTCTGTGTATAAGTGCAGGTGTATCGAACGTCGCACGTTGCAGGGGGAGTCAATGTCCCACATTATCAGACTTTGTTAGAAAGTCGCAAAGCCGTGGAGTATTCAGTCGCAATTGCCCTTTCGAACGAACGGATCTTTTTGTTACATTTACGCAAACGCACTCGGCAGGTGTTCTCGGTTTAATTGCGGTGAAACGCGGCTGTGACGGCGACCTGCGTTACGATGCTTCTAATTTGCTAGCCGAACAGGGGTACGCCGGTGTGCTAGGCTGCGACCTATCGTAAACCTCCTCTACGTTGATTTACGCATCGTTTCGCGACGCGGTGTCTCAAACAGGCTATCCGATTTTATATTTTTCTGTACGGTGATGGTGTACCACCGTTGAGAATTTACTACACAGCGATGCACTTTTCAGTTGAATATACGCTTCCCTTAAAAAGAAGCATCAATCACTCTCCTCGAGTAATTAAAACTACACAGAGCATTGACAAAAATGTTTAATAATTTAAAGACATAACGCTTCCTGAAACGAGTGGAAAATACTCTGTTCCATTACCAGAAGTGCTTAAGTTCCTTCTGGTCACTGTGTCTCGCAAGGGCACACACCTTAGATATAAATTCCATTCCTAGCGAAGCGTCGTTGTTATGAAATGAAACGCCTTGGAGCGAGGTTCTCCGCCAGTTTCAACCGAAAGGAAGAAAAAGTTCGATTGCTCGACGACACGTCGTAATTTCTACCGTGAGCAGCCGATCCGCAAGCTGGCATGTTTCGCACGTGCCGCTCGTGATCGAGGATGAAGGGACGGAGGACTGGAGAGGCGATGCACTGGATCGGATCCGGCGTATATATTCGTTTCCCCTCGGTGGACCCGTGGACGGACGTACGGGGGAGAGGCAGGGGGCACGGATCGGGACACGGCATGCCTCGCATGCCGTCGTGTCGACCCGGAGATTAATGGTGCTTTAATAACGTTAATTGAAGCCCTTAGAAGAATCGATACGGCGCCGATCGGACCGGTATCGTTTCGAGATACCGATCGATCTTATGATAAATAGTCAGCGGCACTGCGGGCGACCGCTCCGACGCCTTCGCCCACGAATGAGCACCGATCGAGAACCCTTTGCCCTTCCATTTCAACTCTTTCTTTTATTCTACCGCGCCTCGCCGCTCTTATCCTCTTTTCATCCTAAGTATCACCCCTCCGCCCACGGTGCGATAGGCGCTCACGGGTTGATCCCTTTGTGCCCCACCGGTCGACCCGTTTCCACGGGGAAACCAGCCCGCGGACCGGAGGGACCGTTGGACCCGGCGTATCGCGTGAGAATCCGCGGAGGCCACCGGCGAACGCCAGTCTCCCGAAGCGCCTCGACATTTGCGTGACAGACCGAAAAAGTGGATTGCATAAATGAACGCGGGAGGAAAGCGCGGGTCGCCGCGGCAGCGATCCTCTCCCCGGCAGGATGAGTGCATTTAACCGAGATACGAAACACCGCCGCGGCACCGAACACGGCCAGTCACGGAACGCGTAATCCTTTCTATCTTGATAAAAGAGGCGGCCGCGAGGGAGCCGGCGCGATTTGGAATTGGCGAAGTGTCAGCCCGCGACCATGACCCGTCGACAGTAAAACCAGCCAACAATAGACAATGGCGATCCCATGCTCCACATACGGAAAGCACGGTAGGCACGCGCGTTCGCTCGCGCGCACAGATAATCGCAACAGAAACGCGGCTGCGCGTGCACGGACGCACGCACGCGCGCGCACGCGGACGATCCCGTCGTCGCTGGCAAAAGTGTTGTCGCTAATTGTTGTGGCGCAACCGGCGCATTGTCCCGCCGGATTAATCGTCATGAGAAACGTCAGAGCGAGCGTTGCCATTGTTGCCTGACAGCCGAGCGAGCTGCTGCAGGGGAAGAGGACGGGGCCGAGCCAGGCAGCTTGGTTTTCGTTGCAAGTGTTACACGGCCTTTTACAATTCGGTGTGCGAAAGTAACGTAACCGATAGACGGACGGATAGGTGGGTAGGTGGTGGGTAGTCAGATAGATGGACGTACGGATAGATAGGTGTGCACGTAGGTAGGTGCTCCTCCTTGCGGCCGTGTCGTCGTTGCCGCCACGGCGGTGTGTGCGTGCGCGCCTAGTGCACCGTGATCGGGGGCTTGAAATCAATTCCCGACGGAACGGCGCGGGGGAAAACTATTCGGGCCCGAGTTTCCACCGTCGATTGTCTTTTGTTCCGAGAATTACTCGGCCGAGCCGCGGGCCCCCGAGATCGTTGTCGGCGTGAAAATTACAGCACGCGGCGTTGCTGACAGATTGACAGTAGGCGCGATAGGTAACGCCGTGTCTTTCTGTCGCCGTGCATGGGACACTCGTTACGTCTATATCGAGCCGCGTAGCGGACGCGCGCCGAGGCGTTCTGTAGTGGGTGATTGCAAAAGTCTTGATACACGATTAATTGGACGACTTCCTTCTTGTCCAGCGCCGTTGTTCGAAACCGCGTCGCGCGGGTCGTTGATGGAATTCGGGCGCTCGCGAGCGGTCGGTTTTTCGGACGGTCACGAAAGGAACGGGCGGTTATATCGGGTTGCCTCGTGCCACCCACGCGAGGGCTTTTCACGCCTCTGACGCGACTAGTTCCTTTGCCAGGGCACCGAAAGCCGTCGTCGGTGTTGGCCCTTCAGATATCCCGGCCGTGACAGATAACACAATGGCTCTAATACGGCGTACTGTGAAAAGGGTAAAGAGGTACCCACGACGAAGGCGCCGATGAATGGTGGCCCCGAGAGAAAGAGAGGGGCTGCACCTATCTTATCGGATCTCCTTCAAGTCGGGGCGCAGCCAACAACTCTTTGACAGTGGTGCCCATTGTTCCACGCGGTTTCTTCGACCCGCTCCGTTTTCTGTCCGCGATCCTGTCTCGCCTCGTGATCGCTCCACGTATACGATTTCCCTCCGACTCTTTCGTTTCGTACCACTTTCTAAGCCGGCAAGGTCGCTGAAAAGTTAACCCCTCGACATTCGTTTCTCCCGCGCCGTGGACTGTCAGTAGGACCCACTTACCGTGACTCGCTCCCTCGGAGTGACAATTAATTCAAAATAATCGCAATACGTACAGAGTCCTCGACTCCGTCACGCGGACACCTCGAGTATCTTATTGGAGCTCGAAAGCTGGCATCCGCGCCGCTCCGAACGGAGGAGCATCCGCGCCGAGGAACCGCTGCACTTGACAGAAGAGGAGCATTGTCTCGCGCGTCGACTCGAGAAGAATGGACGCTCGGTACACACGCCCACGCTTCACGCTTTTTCTCTTCGCCAGGGGGGCTTTCCTCCGTAGAAAAGAAGGCGCGTGCACGGCCAAATACGTGTGGCTCGTTGAGCAATATATTGAATACACGGCACCGCGACGGATCGGGGGGGCTCGCCTCATTGTGAGCCTCTCGTTAACGCGCCGCGTTTACCGATCGTTTCCATAAATACCCTCGGCAGTCGGTGCTCGCGGCGGTTTTCTCGCGGCCGGTATCTCCGCTCGATATCGAAAGCGAATGCAACGCCTTCGATTACAACTATAATACAACGCCCCCGGTCGGGCCGTGCATCATCGCCGCTGAATGACTTAATAAAAGAATCCCGATTACGCCAGTCGAGATTCCAAGCGTGGCGGGCGAACAAAGGGTCGGCCGACCTCCCACCAGGCCGCGAGCCGCGCTCTCGCAGAGATCTCTCGCGAGCGGAGAGGTGCGAGAAAAGGCCTTTCCTGGCCAGCTAATGGCACAGATTTATGTGGGTTAGGGCGTCGACTTAGCCGCTAGAAAATCTCACTTGCCCGAGCGCGAGCACCGTGACTCATACGCGTCTGCCCACCTAATCCGGTACCCGCTCGCACTGTTACTCTGCGCGGGGACTCTGATGGAAGGAGGCGAGCTGACAGGGTAGGAAGAGGCACAATGAAACGGGCGAGAGCGACAAGTTGGGCGCAAAACACAATGCGGGCGTGGGTCCTGGCATCAGGCAACCCGGCCAGGCGAATCTCGCGGCCCTTTCCTCCTCTTCCTTCCCAGCCACCAGGCTGATGGCCCTCGTCTCCCTCGCGCGCGTCTGCTCCGCGGCCAACCTCGCCTCCTCTCGGATCTCCTACACTTTTCCTTTCGTCCCGCCGCGATGACGAATCTTCCCCGTGTCGCGTGGAACGCCGCGAGGATGTCTTGTGCAAGGATCCCGGAGCCACTCGAGCGCCCCGGGGACACGGCTCGCGCCCTCGTTAACTCCGAGCGCGGAAAGCTCGCGCACGGGACCTTGAAACCGTTTTCCAACCATCGAAATCGACCTGCCGCTCTCTCGCTGCTCGCCAGAGCGAGGCAGAAACGCGCGCTAGTCGCGGGGAACGGGCCGCGCGGCCTTTTAGACGCGGCCTCGTGCACGCTTTTCGACCGTGCTCCGGCCGCCGTGAAATTTATTGTGCGCGACGAGATCGAGGTTTTTAATCGCGCTGAAGACGCACGCCAGGGAAATGTGTATAGGAGCTAAATGCTACCTATGACTGTGGATTACAAATAGATTTCAGCGGATACTTAGGTCGATTATAAAGGCACTGAAAATTATTGCAATTTTTCACTTTGCGAAGATGTAGGGGAGAGTCATGCAGTACCGACCAAAGCTAGTTCTCGCTTCTTTGACCAGATAGCACTTTATTTGAATTAATCAATGAAAATCACAATTCTTTATAACCTATTTCAGGGTCATATTGTTTACTCCATTGCTTTCGATGTTCTGAGGCATTAAACGTATACCTACGTTGATATTCAGTGGGTTTAAAGTTATTTTTTAAACCTGATCATTTGTTTCGCGTGTATGTAAATGATTTTGATCTATTCTGTATACTATCTCTAGTCTATTAAGTTTCATAAAACGTCGTAGTTTTGCAATATTCTTTTGTACATAATACACCATGACCTAAAATGTTTCCCCGTGTTTGTCGTACAGTACCGACCAACAGACTCTGTCAACCAATGGAGACCAAATTTTTCTTATCTGTAAGTTCAATCTGTTAGCAACTCAGATTAATTTATAAAATGTTCATTTAGTCTTCTTTCTACCTTTTCCCGCAGAAAAATAAAGTAAATAAGGATAGGTATGATAACCTAACAAACAGGAAGCTGGGATTTAATGAAGAAGTTATCCAGTGTGTTATTTACAAGCAGAATTGGGCATTAACTAAATAAAAAATTATGTAAATAAGGATCAAATAAAAGTTACATTAACTTTAAATTATTCGACGAATAAAGTTAATTTTTTTATTCGTTATTTGAAATTTTATTTAAATAAAAATTTTGCCCATCTCTGTTTGCAAGGAATCATTTGACAAAGACTGTGACGGTTAGGCACACGTCGAATGCACAGATCAGGAGAATATTAATTATTTTATTTGCGAGTTTGTACAAATAAATTTGAAAAAATCTCGTATTGTACTAATTAAATATCTTTTTATTAACATTATTAATCATTTAGACCTAAAAATATACTAATTTAATAATAGGTCGGTACTGGACGACAATTTTTCGTTTCCTAGAAATTACACCTTTTTTACTTTTGCGAATTATCAATTGTTATTATTAAATTTCACAAACATACTAGCCCTCCTCTTACTAAGTTCCATCTATAGTACAAACACGTTTTTGAATTTCTGATTTTTATCGACTCTACCCCAAGATATAACAAAAAAACTTAGAGCGGTCGGTACTGCACGACTCTCCCTACTATCTACGAGGAGTCGTTCTTGAGTCGCTGCTAGCAACTTTACGGATGAAGATGCAGGGTGGAAGAAAATTGGGTAGGAAGTCGCGATGCCGCGAGTGATTTAATTGCATGCAACCGGTCCAATCCAGCCGGCGATATTTATTAATATCGATGTCGCGTTAATCGTCCTTATCGAGGGCCCTCCGTGCGCACCGTATACACGGCCGATCGTCGTGTTACAGCTTGTACACTGAGGAATGCAGGTACATACAACTTGAGCGCCGTCGGGCCCCGTGATTTACGATTAGGTAGTCCAGAAATCGACAGTACATAGCCAATAAGAAGAAAATAAATGTTCGCAACAAGGCCTGGCGGGCACGATCTACGACTAAGTAAGCTGATACGCTCCCGTGAGCGAGTTCGATCCGGCAGGTTCTCGAAACACGGCGTGACCTTCGTGGCAGAGATGCATCGGGAGGGCCCGCGAGGACTTATCCGATCGAGAGTGACGAGAAACTTAACCACGGGCCAGGGCGAATGCCATCAAATGCCATCGCCGAATCCGCAATGTAAATGCGGCGTATTCATCGATTAACGATAACGTGCACGTCAAACATCGTAAAACAGAAGAAAGAGGAACGGAGGACCGTTCACGAACGAGACGTGACCGAGAGCGGGACGGAAAGGACGCTTCGTTCGCCGACCGTGCCTTTCCCGTCCGTGTACGGTCGCAATAAAACGTTAAAACGAAAGCTCGAAGTGATTCGTTCGTAGGGCAAACACGAAAGTCCCCCAAGTTTCTATCTTATCCGCCGCTTCTACCTGTCTGGGGCATCCTGATTTTATGACCCCGCGGTGAGGGGCCCGGGAGGGGGCCACCTGTTTCAGCCGAAATGCTACGGTTACACAGGGGGAAAGGTGATCATCGTCCATTGTCGAACGGTGTGCTTAGGACGCGTTTTTAGCGATCACAAGCGCCGACGTGAAAGGGGATCGGTCCCTCGATGGTGTTAGACGTGTTTGCCTGGTCGAGCCTTAGATCGGCTTCTGCATCCTCGCAATCCGCTTTGAGTGCCGCGAATAGGCTACGGACACTAATGATACTTTATTGGTTGCGCTCGGCGTTGCGCAGGGCCCCGGAGCAGTTCGCTAAAATTTTATCCCTCGGCAAACAACGCCCCCGGGAACCGTTTTGCGGCACACTCGTTTTATTGCCACGGGCTGGGAATTGGAAACGGGAGTAACGTCTCGCGGGGCTCCGGCGGCCAACGCTATCGGAAAGAGTGTATTCCCTTCTTGCCCATGAGAAATTACGAAGGCGACACCTTCGAACAATGGCCGGTCACACCCACGCGTCATTCGACGTGACATCGTTGGCGTTACCCATAACTGTCTCGTGTGGTTCGTCATAAACTGTAACGAGCTACCGTGCACGGGCAAATTTACGGCCCCGTAAAACTGAAATTTTACGTCGTCCCCTATCGTTACACTTTTCAATAGCGCAACCTTATTAGGATGACCAATCTTCTCTCATGGGGGATTGATATACTGCGTGGTTTTTACAACCTTGCCCTCGCAGTTTCGAAACTTAGTACTTAACCCTCGCTTAGCCGGTGCCGAATCACTTTTCACCAGTCTCTTATGCACGTTTATGTAAGCATTGTAAGCCATAATGTATAAGAAACAGATTTTCAAAAGAATGTAATGTTTCATTTATAAATTAAGCAGACAGCGAATAAAAAGGAATTATTTATTCTGTCTGAATGTATTTTCTTTCATTACAAGTATTCTGTGGGTATTAGTGTCATTTAAAATATCCGTTAGTGGTGTAATAAGTTGCCATTTTAGTGGTGAAATTAGTTCCAAAGTAGATATTACGAAAAATTTTACATAGGTATTAAATGACCTAGCGTTATTTATGATAGACGGTCGGCTTAATACACGCTTTTAATCTGCAATTGAGAAGCTAACACTGAACAGTACCACCCACTAAATCGAAAAGGCAAAAGGGCAATATAAATTCCCCAAAGGAACTGTCCACGCTATAAAATCAGAAAGAAATCAACCGACGCCATTAGACTCCCGGTTGTGACCTGGAAGCAAGCCTACTCGAATCACCGTAAACAGAGCATTAGCCCATCGACGGATTTGCGGTCGAGATTTATTATCCCTTCGATATTATACACAACACAGCAGAGTTCTTGGAAACCTCGTCGCGGCGTCCTTGCAAACTGTTGAAAATATCGCGAGTAGTCGCGAGCCCGCGAGTCACCCGAGTCTGGATTTCGACGCCGGCACGTAAACATGGTCACGTCACGTTCGCTAAATCGGTTATCATACGGTAGTATTTGCAGTGGAATTTCGCGTAGCGTACGTTCCCCCAGGTGTGTTGACGACGCGCGTATGCCTGCCCCGTGCGTGTCTCGCGATCGTGCATCGGCAGATGACACTTGTCGCCCTGGTCACGCACAAACTATATTCGTCTCACCGTCACAGGGGCACACGGATCGAAGTGACCGGCGGCCAGTTTGATATGGCGGCGGCGGCGACGACGATCGTGTAACGCACGGGCACACAGAAAGCCGTCGAATCGCCGGGAGCCTCGAGCGAGGGTGAAGACACTTCAGGGTCAGACATTTGCGCATCGATATGACTAGCTCGTATACAGCTCGCAACGGCGCTCATACTTATGTTACGCTTACCCGCCAGCACCAGCCCGCTTCTTGGCACCCAGGTATGTCATGTCCGTGATATTTTTTCCAATACGCAGTTGCTGGTATTAATTGGTAACTGCGGAAGCCGTTTAGCCGCTAATGATGATACGATCTCGCATTGTTATTGAGCTGCTCGCGTTTTATTTGCGTGCTTGCCTCGGCACATCCTTTTAACGGGATTGCTGTTTGAGTTTTATTCTGTGGGGCATAGATGTGCACAGGGACCGAGAGTTTCTAGGCAATTAGGCAAATTTCGCACTGTGCGCTATCGTGTTTTCTAGATCAAGTTATTTAGATTCTGTTTTACACGGTTCATAGTCCACTGGATTTTCTCAGATGCAAATTCTGTGGTTTCTTTCGAATTGTCTATGAGTTGGAACGTGAATGTGCAACTTCATTTGTGACAGTTTTTGAGTAATGACGTGTAATATATGTAAAAGAAATATTCAACATCGTTTGGTGCTCGTTTGATGCAAATCCGGTAACAAATGAGCGATTTATTGCAAATTTTCAACCTCCACCTATTATTGTTTTCTGCAATATTTTTATTTTTGGCAGCTGCGGATTTGAAAAATTATTTTTTGATGTCGTGGGGTATTGATGAACAAATCGGATGGGGTAATCTCGAACCTTCGAGATTAGCAACGTTAACCGATTTTTATGAAATTTTCAGCATGTATAAAACATTACTTAACTCAACAAAAGGGATTTTTAAATTTTCATTACAGGTTCAGAAAAAAGTTTAAAAAATTACCTTTATTATTTTTTTCCGATATTCCGACCAATTGCAATTTGTTTCTAACGCACAAGAAGAGGAATTTGAAAAATACATTAGGCATAAGTTGTAGCAACATTATTTATGGATTGACCATTGAAGTCGCGCTTTCTGTGCGACTTCTGCGATATTTAGCACTCTGTTCGTGATTACCCCACGGCAGTCGAGTAATCACGAACACCAAGGGTTTTGCTTTTTCACTATAAAGTTACTTTTTATTATAAATTTTCAAAAATTCGTCACAGTACTTTATAGATGAATAGTTTAAGTATGTTTGTAAATAACAAACAAATTCATTTCTCACATAGTTTTCGTTTTGTTTGCTTTTTTGCTTAGGTGTTCGCAATTACCCCACTCTCCCTTACTTATTGTGTGAAAATATATATTTTTCAATTAGTGTTCTCTTTTTAACGTTAAGTCAAAGCAATAATTTTATAATCAGTTTTTTTTCTAATTTACTCGAAAATGGTACATGGACCTGCAACCTTCTTGCTGCAAGGTCCTCAATTCTTCTCCGCGCTGGTAGCGATCATTGAATTTATGTTGTTAAATCGTTCAACCATACGTCGACCATAAATAAGGATGAGATTGCCAGTGCGTCACCGGAGGCATACAACTCGATCCTTGATCCGATGTAAAGAGTAACATTGTAGGCAAATAGCCGCCTTATCTATGCAAACCTGACAGGATTATTCGCCGGTTACTACTTCGTAAGCTGCCATCGAATAGGATCACGTTAGATCGGTGTGCTTCGGTTTCACAAGCCCGCCGCCCCGAGAACCGGTACTAGAAAACGCGAGAAAAGAGGGAGCGCGCTGGTAACGAAAAGAATCCGATTTTTCCTCTCTCCCCGGCGGAGTCGCGGGAGCAACGCGACCGCGGGAGGAAATCGTGGAGGCAGACGCATTGTCATGTGCGGCTGGTACATACTGTACGAGTGCGATATGCAGGCTCGCATCACGTCTAGTACCCCATAGTTAAGAGTTAGAAGCCCACACGGTAGCGAACATTGTTATTCAAATCAGGCATTGTCTCCTGGCCGGCAGATGCTAATTTTTCGGTCCCTGCTTATTACACGCTCGGCCGTTTCTAATGCGTTTGGATGTAGAGCGAGCGAGCTTGCCGTTGCGAGCCGTAAAACAGCGCCTCTCGTTCGATCGAGTTCGTTGGTTCGCCGTGCGACACGTGTCGACGCCTCTCTCGATGATTTCTCCGCGAACTCGTTCCCTGAGATTGATACCACGCTCCGCCCCGGCTTCCTACATAATTATGACGTTCCAAGTTTAACCAGAAACAAAGGGATCGTTTGTTACGACCGGCTCCACGCGACTTTCTTCTCGAGCTTCGGTCGCGAGCGCTCGGCGATCGTTACTCCGCGTCGTGAACTTGGGGAATCGATATTCGAACCGCGTCCGCGGGAATGGCGTTTTGTTATCGCCGTGTGCCGCCGCGTGCCGAATTTCTCAATGATCGCAGAAGAGTAATTCGCCTAAATCACGAGACTCGGGAGGAGATTCCGATTTTCAAGCTTTCAAGCCACTTGTTATTTCACCATTCCATCCAATCAAATACATAAGCCGAGTATGTACAGCATACGCCGCATTGTCTCATCGGTAGAAGTTACAGTTAATCCCACCTCCACCGGTTCTCCAGCCAACAGTCCCAAAACCGCGCGATTCGAAGCGTGCACCCCGATTCGGTGGTGGCCGCGAACTCGATCGTTCGGATTCGATCCGCAGGCGGAACGGTGGCGCCGATCGTGCTGGTATACGTACGTGTCAAGCGTAACACGGCTGGGCGCTGTGGGATATTTTCGAAGGCGAACGATAGAGACATAAAGAAGGGACGTGCGACATCCTGCCCCGCGGGCGGGCATTGGCGAGGTATAAATCATCCGCGCGAGGGATTGCATTTCAATGCCTCGGGCCTGGATAAGTACCGGGCGCGTAGACCGCGCCGTAGCGCCGATGCACTCGGCCAGACTGCGCTTTTATGCATCGTGCGCGACGACACTGCCACCGCTGTCTCGGAGGCGCGCATCCCTCGTTACAGATGCAGGGAGCGCGTATCCGGCAAGCCTCCCGTACCAGGACGACGACGGCGACGAGGGCCAGGTTCCTCGGAGGTAGAGGAACTCGAACATCGCGAACCCCGCCTTTCTCTTTCGTCTGCCTTCCCGTCGTCCCTGCAGCTCGTCCATCCTGCGGGGCTGACTCACCTAACCGATTCGCAGCCAAAGGGAATCGCCGGGGCACGATGCGGAGCGGCCGGCTTCGCCTCACGCGTGCCTCGCTTTGCATCCGCCGCGGTAACTCCTAGACGCACCTGCCACGCTTGACCCACGTCCGTCGTTCGCCGATTTTCCTCGGCCACTTGGGATGAAAGTGGATTTGACCGATGAGCCTCTGATACGTAACGGGGATAAGAGGCGGCGTTTCGTGCACCTGTTCGTGCACATGTTTCCTGATTTTCCAAAGAGAGATCACGGGGGAGATGGGTTCAAGTGGCTGTGAGAAGACGCAGCCAGCTCCGTGAAGGATTAGGCTAATTAATACACGACGTCTGGGGAGACAGCGTTTTTCTTCCACAGACCTTTGCTTCGCGTATCTTGGGTGTTGATCGACTTCCTGTGGATACGAGAGTTTAAGCTTCTGCGGGTGTGGTGGGTGTTAATGTGTAGGGTGTAGATCATTTCGAATATTCAAATTAAAGATAGTCTAGGTCTAGATAGATCGATAGAAGGATGGTGTGGATTCAAGTCACGATAGACACTCCGCAGGTGTTACGATAGGTTGTCGATTTTAACAAGTAGCTTCATTCCTTTTAGTACCACTTTATCGTACTGACAAGGAGAGGGTTTTTTGATGTCCGCCTGCGATTGCGTTGGTTCTTGGATATGTTTTGGAGGACCGAAAAGTAAGAAATAGGTGCCCTTTTATTCTGGCCCGTTTGCATGTTTAGGAAGTGAAAGCACCCCTCAAAGTTCATAAGACGAGGTACAAAGGTTCCTATTGTTAGTTTAAAGAATGTTATAACATTGTGTTGAACAAAAATTGATATAAATACTTGATATAACACAGTGTTATAATATTCTTTAAATTAACAATAGGAACTTTTGTACCTCTTATGAACATTGAGGGATGGTTTCACCCCACCCCCCCCCCTCCAACATGTAAATGAGCCAAAATAAAAAGACACCAATTGTTTATCTTTTGGTTCCCTAAAACATATCCAAAAACCAAAGCAATGGAAGGCGGACACCTAAACGTCTCTCCTTGTGAGAGATCTGAAGGTTTCATGTCTGATTCCATCCCCATTAAAAGCAACCCCAACGGTATACAAGTACCAGTAGCCACCATTAGCCACTCTCTACTCCCAGGAGCTACCTACGTACCAGGTTCACTTGAACCTCGGCAGGCGATGATCGAAAGTACTCTAGACACACCGAGTTTGCACGCCGCAGGAAAAGAAGTGGATCATCGATCGCCGATTACGTCTGCTCTCGCTGTCCCTTTCGCGATCAGCAGACCGAGCGATTTTCCCGAGGCGCGGTTACCTGCTCCGTACCTGTGATCCGGGCGCGTGTAACGGCCGATAAACGAGCGGCGTGGTTCGCGGCCAATGGCATAAATCTCGGTTCGCGCGACACGTATGTGCGTGCGGTACGAGCCACGCACTGGGCGTGTCGCACGCAACGCCTGGCACGTGGATAGCTGGATACGCATCGGCGGTTTCCCTCGTGCTTGCATGAATCGTATGCACCCAAGCGGGTATGTGCAACGTGTCGTTGCTGCACGCATTTACACGTATTTCGTTGGGCGCACCGCGCGCGGCCGCCTCCGAGCGTGGAATCGAAAAAAAGAGGAGTCGATTGAGACGCGAGGAGCGGACGATCGAACCGGTTGCGGCCGGTATTATCGTTAATTCTTCGTGATTATCTCAATTACCAGGGATTAAGTGATTCAAAGGATTGCAGGCGGAATTACCAAGGCCTCTTGTAGCTTTCGCTCGTAGAATGTGGATCAGTTAGGGTGAAACGTTCGTTCGCCCGTCGTCCTTCCTCCTCCCGTTCGCCGTTCTTCATTGTCATGCGAGGGCGAACGTGTTCCGCGTTAGCAGGGCTCATTGCGCCCGAGAGATAATACATCGCAGGCACCTGGTTTAAGAGCGCACAGAGGCGTACACGAAGGGTGCGTAATGCGGCTCTCGGTGCCAGGGGACGTGACCAGACGCGGAGCGTCCTGTGTCGATGAAGAAGAGGCACTTGCACTCGGGATGAGTCAGTCTCTTAGAATGTACGGTGGCGTCGTGGCCGACGGTCGCACGGGAATACGAAACGAGCGTACATGAAAAAAGAGGGATGTGGCAAAAGAAACGTAGGACTAGCCGCTGCGTTCTGCCTTTGATACGGGCCCCCCGACTGTCCGTTCGGTTTAGGGTTCGTCTTGGCTCCGTTCCGTTCGAAAACAATCGCGGGATCTAATACAAAGTTCACTGGGATTGTATCTCTGCTTTGAAGTCGAGGTCGATTCAGAAATTTCAGGGAAGATTATGCTACTAGGTATTTTAGATCGAAGCTAGATTAGCCTTCTAATGTTTGAACGTGGAAACTGGTGTACCACAGGTGGAAGCTTTCACTGTACATATTGCGGGCACCGCGATTGGAAAAAACAGTCATCACCAGGATCGTTTCGCATGTGGTTTTCCGGAAACATATCGAGGTCAACGATCGGCCAGCCGAAGCGTTATTACGATGAGACAATACTGACCAAGCGAACCGTGATCCCCAGGCAAATTATTTAATAACGAGGTAACACAACTAGATTCACGTTCACCACGAATGATCTGGTCCCGATGCAACGTCCACTCCAAGCCTGGTAAGAATGGCGATTTAATTTGTGTTTGAAGGAGGTTTTTGTATTTGGACCCATTTCCACCCCAATTCGATAGACACTTTCTGCAAAGGAAATTAAAAAAAATATGGAACTTTGGGGATATGTAGGGGATATATGAGTCTGTATTACGTATTTGTTTTGCTGTCCAAATTCATTCTAAACAGGTGAAATTGGCCATTTTTTGATTTTGTGTTATAACTCACAAATTGTAAGGGATAGAAAAAAAGTTTTCAAACAAAAGTTACTTCTTTTAATTAGGGCTATCATTTGGTAACTTACAGTTCGTGAATTATAACACAAAATCAGAACATAACCGGCTTTTCAGTCACCAATTTCACTTCCTTAGAGTGAATTTAGGCAGCAAAAGAAAATTGCGTAATAAATAACCATATATCCTCTACATATCCCCAAAGCTTCATAATTTTTTGAATTTCCGGGTTGGGGATCTTTCCTTGTTAGTTACTTAGATTGGACTAACGACGCACCCAACTACAACGACCCAGATAATAATACAATTGTACTTAGAAGCAGCTTTAATTAAGTCGAGGGACGTCACGAGTGTCTCAATCGGTTTCGATTCGATCCGATTTTTTCCGCGCCCCGTCTGGTATCCCCGTGAAATTGGCTTTGATCCGCGCGGCGCAATAAATTATTCCGCGCTAAAATCTCTCCCCGCGCAATAAATCCCCGAGTATCGATTATTCCGACGTGGGTATCACCGCTCCTATTATAGAGCGTCTATCCCGCGTTTCGTAACATCATCCCGCGGAATGTGCTAATTAGTTCGAACGACGACCTCGCGCTCATGCGTCACTTTCCTGCATGGGATTTAATTGCGCGACCGCAGACACGCAGCTGTTAAAAGTGCCGCGTTATTCGTTAATTAACCGAAGGTATCGATCTTCGTTGGTGCAGAAGGCTCCCTGATAGCTCGGTATCGAACGTGTCGACCCTGGCACCTCGCCACGCACGCGGTGCCTCGCCGAGGAGGCTTCGATTTCGTAATCGACGTCTTGAACTTTTACACGAAGACACACGATCGGCCGTCGCAGAAATGAAAATAAGGCAATAATGCCTCCCTCGTGACCGTCGTGCTGCACTTTCTCGCACTGCTCCTTCGCGGGCTCCTGAATCGGCGCCTCTCTTGCCACTCTTTCTATCTCGTTATTCGGTATTCCCGCTTTGATTGATCCGTCAGCCGACGGTTCGAGTCGTCAAAATCTGGCGGCAGAGAGTGATGTCCAATAAGAACGGCCACGCGGACGCCGTTTCCTGGGACACTGGTAGTTGGAAATAATGGGCACGCAATTAAAGACATTCTCAAGCTTCGCGAGCGATTGGATTAACAGGTGGATTAGGTTTCTAAATGGCTTCCTCCCACGGTTCGCTTGCTCTCTTACACGCGCGCAGGCCCGGCGTGCATTTAGTCCCCTTTTCTTTATCGCGCACGCATTAGACGGTCGTGGGATATACATAAGCGTGCAATTAACCGCGGCGGAGATATCCGACGAGGCGCGATCCGGCCGGGCGAAAATGAAATGTAAATATAGATGTGTCGCATTACGCTCAACTCGTGTATAATTGCCCACGATCCAGGCTTCAAGTCAATGAAATTCACCATCGGTGAGGCTCGATGACGCGCATGTATATTCAGGACCGTTTATGCAAAGTGACGCCAATAAATATGCAACGATGTAAATGTCAGATATTTGTACCGCGTTTATGGCTGTGCCAGGACGCTAGAAACGTATGGGTCATCGTTAGATTTCCGAGTTAAGGGGTGCAATTACTGCAATTACTACGTGACAGAGGATATTGATATAAGGACATCCGCGTTACATCCCCCTCTCATTAATGTAGTTATACATATAATACTTCGATGGTATTATCTTGGGGGTCGGTGATTGACTTTCCACCACCGAAGTCGATAAGATTTCTTGCAACGATACGATAGCCACGGGAAAAGATGGTTGCCATTCGTTAAAACGCCAGAGGGTCGTTTCCCCTGGTTTTTGTCCAGCTCCAGTTTCTTCCTTTCTCTGGATCGACCGGCTCGTCAAGAAGATCCATCTTCTCGCAGACAGCGGCTACGCCACCGCGACGGTAATGGAAATTCAAATTTATTCCCACTGCCATTTGCGCGGGACGGTTCATTAGCACGGTCCGCGGTGAACAGCGCGTCTTTAACTACCTGGACGGGTCCGCGCGGCGATAATTTAATTATTACGTTAGATTTGCTAATTCGCCTCGAGGGGGTGGTGCCCGCTTCCCGAGACCGCTTTTTCCTGGGGATGGTTTAAATAATGAGAAACAAGCTCCTCCTCTCTTCGACGGAATTCACTAGACGCCCAACCACCTACCAGCGTTCCTCGACGACGAGTGTTTTATCGTGCAAGCTCGTCTGCATCCTTCCCGGCTTTTTTCATAACAAAATTAACGTCCCCTATAGAATATAAACCATCGATTACCTAATAGATGTTTGGCGCCTTTCTCATCTTCAAAACCCATCTATGGTGTCCGTTCTTCTCTCACTGCGAGAGAATCTGTTAACATCTCCTATTTCCTAATTGAACGATTGAAGACCTAAGTAATATCCTAAGTAGTCACAGACACGGATTTTCGGGATAGGTTAAGTAGGCTGCAGTCTAGGCTGACAAATTTTAGGGTGCCCCAAATTTTAAGGAGAGACAAATCTTGGGGTCCGGAAAATTTTGGAGAGCGGCATTTTTTGGGGAGCGATCAATTTTGGGGAACGACAAATTTTAGGGAATATCCAATTTTGGAGTGCGACCAATTTTGGGGGAACGGCGGGGGAGCTGGAAATTTTGGGGTGCGGCAAATTTTGGGAAGCAACAAATTTTTGGGACGCAGCAAATTTTGGGGAGCAACAAATTTTGGAGTGCAGTCAATTTTGGTGAGCGGTCAATTTTGGGGAGCGATAACTTTTGGAGAGCATTAAATTTGGGAAAGCGACCAATTTGGGGGAGCTGAAAATTTTGGGGAGCAACAAATTTTTGGGGTTGCGACAAATTTTGGGGAGCAACAAATTTTGGAGAGCGATAAATTTTGAGAGTATCAAATTTGGGAAAGCGACCAATTTGGGGGGGGGGGGGGGGTGTAAATTTTGGGGTGAGGCAAATTTTGGAGGGCGACAAATTTTGAGCGAAAGAATTTGGAAAAGGTTCAAACACAGAGGGTTAAAACAACTTTAAAAACTATGCTGCTGTATTGAATTAATTTTAAAATTGCCTCGACTGTTCTAAATTAAAATATATTATGATATTTCGCGAGAAAGGGTGGCTGGCAGACGCTTACTAATTCAAATGAAACGCGCATACTGATAAGCCGGGAATCCACCGGGAAGCTAAGCTAAGTTATGCTCTGCGATGCTAGGTTTTAACGTAGCTTTTGGTGGAAACGGTTCCATAAGAATGTATAGAAGCTAATTATTTTAAAACGTAGCATGGCATAGCGTAGCATCGCATAGCATAGCTTAGCTTCCCTGTGGATTCCCGGCTAGACTCTCAAAACGATGCCTACTATCCACTTACACTCCACTTTGTTCATTCAACTCATAGACCAAGTATGCCCGTAGATTGATCGCGAATCGGTAAATCAGGGTATCTACAGGGCGTACGTTCCTCGATGGGTTTCTCTGGTTGTGCGCACGATTCTCCTCCCTGTCGAACGGTGAAATTATGTGAGACCAGGCCCCGTAAGTACGTACGTGCGAGACGGTGGTGGGTGAAACACGATTCCTGGTGTTCATCAAAGCGGGTTGTATCGTAACACCTCTGTGGGTGTCTGGTGCCTGGCGCGCGCGGAATATGTATATCGTTATTTCATAATGGCCGCGGGTGGTGCGCCCGTCGCATATCATCGGGGCGAGTTGCGAAAGAAATTGGCCGACCTCGTACCGCGGGAAGCAAACGTTTCGACGCGACTGGTAACGACCTGGTTACCATTAGATTGGACGGCAGCCATGAGTCACGGGAAACGGAGGCTATAGGCGGCCGCGAGCGAGAGCGCCCTGGCAAAAATTAATTATAACATAGACCGGCTGATTAATGACCAGATAAACATCGGCTTTTGGTCCACGCTCATGAATTATTCAGCCAGCATCCGCTTCAATTTCTATATGAGACGTTTACAAGTAATAACTCAGCCGCGCATTACTGTAATTATTTAAAATCGTGCGCGGCGGGGCTGATTTATTCGCGGCCCTGTCGGCCGCACTTTTCTGCCGCGTCCTGGACGTTGTCTAATAAAGTTCAAGTTCTGGAGCGATCAAGTGACATCGTCGGATGTCGATAGTGAACGACAGAAATTGTCGATTGACGCGGTATCTTTGTTACAAGAATCCCTGGAGATATCTGGACCTCTTTTTATTGCACCTGTACAAGGGTTACATAAAGGCACTTTACGCGATAGTCATCGATAACATTATCGTTGCCAGCAGCTCCAGTCCGCGCTTTCCTAACAGCGGACATCACTTTTCCCGCGACCCAATTTACGATACCGAATCAAAGCAAATTGCTGCGCGTACTGCTCGGCCAGCTCGCTCTCGCATGCGTGCAGCTTACAAATGCCCGACGATGGCTCCGAATTACGTAAGATTATGACATCTGTGACACAATCGCGCACATGCGTGTGCGTAACGCCCTCCTTCCGTGACGGTCGTCGACGTCCACCGACACACTCGACCGTGTCTGCCTGCCTCTCTGTAGTTTTCGCATATTTTTTTCGCAACTTTCCGAGTTTTCCAGCGCGGCACGGTTAATTGCCAGCGACGACACTCGCGTTCATTTTTGTTGTTTCCACGGAGAATGGCCCCGCGACCGCGCTGCACCGTCACCATTCACACACTCGCTCGCGTGTCATCTCGTTCGGCTCATCCTCCGCCTTTGTCATTCCGTTGTGCCTCGATATTTCGAAGCTTCCGGCCGTTAACGTCACTCTCGAATCGGTGCCTTTGAGGAGACCACCTTTGGTAACCGGAAATTTAGAAACAACTGTCACGGTTCGATGGTAATATGAGTTACGATTAAGGTAGACGCGTTTAATTGAATTCGAAGGTGGCTTAATAACGCTTTGGTGACTTTAGTGTGTGTAGGAGATCGATTAGAACACATGACTGTAAGCTTGTTCTGCTCTGCTGCATCGGAAGCAGCGCGATGCAGCTTTGACAGGCGTTAAAATCACTCAAGAGCGTGACGTTCGAATGCACCAGATGCACATGGCGTGCACTGGGCGTTCATGATTGGAAATTACGGGAAACGCTCGAGGCGGCATCAGTACCTGTCGCGGAGCAATGTTGCTTCAGTTTTATTGCACACCTTTGAAGTAGCCACGCGGAAAATGCACTCTATTTTTCCAATCGGTTAATCCAACAAAAAAAAATCTACCCATAGAATATTGAAAATAGAATAAGAATTCTATTCATCGTGCCGAGGGAAATCAGCGCTGCTCAAGTTGCATTCTGCAACGAAATCGCAACATATGCAACTAACGTATAATGACGGTAATCTTTGCAGCCTTAACGAGCGATCCCGAGAAGCTATGTTGCCCTGACTGCGCCGGTCGTCGACTTTGTCCAAAGGGCATCGCTTCTCCGTGCCACCGAATCAAAAACTTTATGATTCCCGCCCGCGTAGAGTCATAAACTCCTCTTTAGAGAATATCAGTACAGCAGTTGCGCAAAATGCCCGCAGAAACTCTGCAGTTTTAGATTAGCGAACGATTTTCTAGAATAATCTAGGAGCACGTTGCATCAGGCAGACATTTCGCCCTATCGCCTGCCACTTGGATCATAAACGTTGCCGCAACCGCGAAGCCGTCGAAAGAGCGAAACGCATTCGCGAAACCGCAGCTTTGTTCGATCGGATGGTCGGAGGGACCCGTGAGCGCGACACAGGGAGAGATAAAGGAGCTCATCGGTAGGCCACGGACAAAGAATATGATTTTGTTTTCATATTCCGGGGGCGGGCGCGACGGCGAGCATGGCAATGAGCCGTGCAGCCTTACGACCGGAAGCGAGGGAGGCACACGCGCATCCGGCGATGCGAGACGTCTACGCAAGATACGATCCTTTCCACCTTCTTTCACAGCGCGACGAGATTTCCTTTAGATTCCAGGCGATGACTTGAAAATTGAACAGCCACGTCGCCTCTCCGCGGACGTTCCCCATCGAGGGAATAATTCACATCGTACTTGGACGATCCCGCTCGATAAAAACCGAGGCAGGCCCCGTTTATCTTGTTTCATGGTCTCGAGCAAGCGTGAAAGCCATTTGCAGGCTCATCTTCCTTGGACGGTCTTGCTGTTTGCCCGCGACACGCTGGAGTTTCGTAACCTCGGATATCGCTGTCCTAGGTGCGAAGTGAATTTCGTTCTGCCATTGGTATGCGAAAAGCGCGCCTCCATAGCCCGAGGCTTTAGATCAGTAAATACTCCTTTTAAGCGCGTTCCATTTATACTGGTGGTCTGAGGTTTCAGAAGAATCCATGGAGGAGAAAGACATTTGTAAATTTTCTAGCATTGGGTATAATTAACGCTGCGTTACAAACATCTTCCTCGTTCATCGTCACCTATCCTCTGAGAGGGAAACTTCTCACAACTTTAGGAGCCATTCTCAAATTACGTGAGGGTAGTTTTGGGGATTTCTCACCCCTTACCTCAACCAGTATAAGAATTCGTGAGATTTTATATTCCAACCCCTTACTATTGTAATTTTTTTTAAATTAGAATTAAAATTCTTTTCAAGATTTATATAATTCATTTAACTCGGTTTCGTGTGTGTCATGAAACATCGATTTTTACGTTACTCATATTGAAGATAAGGTTAAAAAATATTGCGTAAAACGCTACTTGAAATTCGTACCCTCCCCCCCAAAAAAAAAAATACATACGTAATTTAAGGACGATCTCTTAATAAATGATTGACACTGTTCCGTAGCTAAACACCTTTTCCTAAACGAAAGGCGGCTCGACGAAATGCCGATTTCGTTGCGAAGATCGCGAAGCAGACGCTCACCGATCGGTCTTGCGTGTTGGGGGTGATTCACGCCGGTTCTTCGACGTCCAACGAGATCCGGACGCGGCGGTAGACGGCGATTTCGTTATGTAAGTAACCGGAGAAAATACCACGGCTCTCGCAATTAGGCTTGCCAATACAGGGCTACATCGATCGCGTGCCACGGGGAACGAAGCAATTCTTATTGCTACAATATAACAATTGCATCGGCTGCCATGGAACGACCGTAGGATGCGTGTCGCAATTCCCTTGATACGTGCATCCGTTGCTTGAACTTTTCCAATCAAGTGTTCGCCGGCGGATTTCGTGTAAGGTACTCCTTTTCCGGGAGCACCCTTGCTTCACGTTCGTCACGATTTCTGAAAAGAACTCCGTGCTGCTTCGTTCAGAAACTATGAACAGGATCAGTGACCCGAGGAAGTCCGAGGGAGCTAATATCGCTCCCTTCCCATCTTTCTTCGTCACGCGAACCAATAGATCGTTCACGGAGGAAAGGACACGGACGAGCTTACCCTGCAAATGAGTGGACAAATTATTCCGCGGCTCCCGAAACTCGACTCTTCTTAAAATCGTCACGTCTAAGGGTAACAGTCGAAAAAGAGGTCCTCCTGTCGCCTCGGCATTAAGAGTCCGTTCGTGGTGCATCGGAAGGATGCGGCTACCGTGCACGCATAATATGTAAATGTGTCGTAACCACGCTCGGACTACCAGAACGATTTGCACGGTGCAACGGTGGCATTAGGAGACAGGATAACGCGCTGACACGCCTGCTGGGACCCGCCACGATTTATCTGGTGGTTGTCGCGCGACGAAAGCGCCCGAGTACCGTGTATCACTCGGCAGCAAGGGGCGCTCGAAATCGACGCACGACGCTGAGGACCGATTCGAGTGATAGATCCCCTGGCTAAGGTGAAATATACTTGGCGTAACGTGTGCTTCGCACGCAGCCAGCCACTCGTGAATACTGGAGGACGTTCGTCACGTTGATTCGAATGTGTTTCCTGCGCTGGCTTTCGGGGAAACGGTAGTACTTTGCATGTCTGAGGGGGTGGCGTTTTTTCCTCGCTAGAGACAGTTATTTGTGGCGATGAAGATGGATGGTTATACCATCGCGTGGGTTTCTCTATCCTCGTTCCTACTCGATGTACTCATTAGTGATTAATACTTGCCGCGCAGTAAAAATGGCTCCCAAAACGTCACCTCCAATATCGGTTTATGCTAAATTAGAAATCCTCGAGTTCTCCAGAGCGGAACAACGGAACCAGAATGTGCCTGTACACACAGAGTTGCCCGAGCATTTAAATTCGAGTATCGTTATGCGCTTCGTGGCGCCAGCCTCTCCAAGCAGCGGTGTCGTCTCGGTCGTCAGGGGCTTGTGTGAGAAAAAACAAAGGGTTGACGTAGCTACGTAGCCACCTGTCAGCCGAGAGGCAAGACCGGTGGCAACTGGCGTCGTAACGATTCCTCGCCTCCGGTCTGCACCTTCTTCTGCGTGGCCCCCCTCGTTACACGGCGCATTCAGCGGAAATATTAAAATGCCCCCGGCGAGTCCTGCACATGACAATAAGTTCTTCGCGCTCCGGACGTGCTCTGGATACCGGTCGCTCGCTCTTAAACTACCCATCCGCGTGCACGTAGATCCCGTGGCGTTCCCTTCTTTTCGTCCATTCTTCTTCCACGGGACCGTCTGCCACGACCATAATTCGTCGGGGTGTCCCACGGGATTGAAATGCACGCGGTGCGCATCCTGTCCGGGGAAATTCAAATGAGCCAGACCACGTCTTCGCCGCGACCACTGGCCGAACCAACGAGAGATTTGGAAATCTGCTCGGCCGCCGTTCTGACCGATGACTGACGGTACGCGTAGACGCGGTCGAACGACGGCCAGCGAGATACTTGCGATAAATCCCCCCCTTGCACGACGGATGGAGGCTCCGAAATGTAGGTGGACGTAATGCGAAACCGCTGGGCCGTGCAACGAAATTGAAACTGAAGGGTAAAGGTTGTCATTGAAATTCCATTGGGGTAGAAGCACGCTCGGCTTTGGAATTATACTTTATTAAGCGATACGAGAGTTAGGGATGCCTGATTCGGTGGCTCACAGAGTTCAACTTACTAAGGATCATATCGCGGATGTTACAAGGAAAATCGCCAAGATTTGAGAAGAATCAAGTTTCCTCATTTTAGGTGACGAATTACTAGGAATCACAAAATAACAGCACTTTTCCACAGCAATACAAATGATTTTACGATCTTGGAGGATTTTCCAAAATATGAACTTTAGCACAAATGGGCAGTGGAGTTTCTCTGCACGCTCGCGATGTGATAAATGAATCTGTGGAAACATGTTACGTATGTTTATTCATTAAAGTTTCGTTGCAACGAATATATTTATGGTAGTTTCAAAGACTCGCGCGCAAAGTGTTTCGGCTCGCGCAAAGGGTCTCGCCCGCTCGTAGGCGCCATACTGAGCGGTCGACACCAGAAGAAAATTCGATCACGCGAGGCGACGTGTGCTTCGCAACGTGACCCATCCCGTGTCGCTAGTGAATCTTGATGTCTGAAGCACAGGGAAAAGAATTATAAGTTATGGAGGCTGAGGGGTTCCGCTGGGAGGCTGGTGTTAAGATAAATTACTCACCGTAGAATCGAGTAGCTTCATTACCGCCGATTGACGAAGATCGTTTGCGGATTCCCCCTCAATCCGCGCATGCCTCCGTCAAACGGCTGTCCGCGTTTCTTAGTTGATCATTAATGTGTTACGTTTCGCGTCAGGCTAACCATTTGGTTCCGACGCTGCTCGTTACATACATTAGGGAGTCAAGGATGCTGCAAGTGGATGTAGGATCGAGACAGCCGGGTGACTTGGAGATCTAGCAAAAGGAAACGTAACCTTCGGGAATGAAAAACTTTGAAAATTCAACTAGTCAGAGGCAGCTTTTATCGAGTGTAATAAGTATATATTAGCATGTGGGGCCCTCTTCAACGGTGGATGGGGGGGGGGGGGGCCAAAACGATGAAAAATGTGCATATACACAGGTGCTCTATTTCACCTTGATCCCGAGTTATAACCATTTTTAAAAGATGTTACTTTGCTTCGATCCTCTGTAGGGTAAATCCGGGAGACGCGGTCGGGCCGGAGAGTTGGTCGAGTCGCTATATTTCAGACTCTATACGTAAAAACGCGTTAAAGTGCAGACCAATTACTTCTCAAGAAGTCAAACAGTTGAATGAATAGCGTCATTTCGCTTCCTTCTGTGTTTTTCTGGATTTATAGGCTTTAAAAGGTAAATTGAGGTAACATTTAACCTCTTGTCAAACAGCAGTTACAGAATCGTATTAAAATATACTTCTAAGTTTATTTTCCTTTAATGTTTGGGATAATAAGATAGTAGAGATATTGAGGGACAATGCAGCTAAAGTATTTGGCCATATTAACTCTTCCTCTCAAGGCTAACGAGAAGACCATCTCTCGCTGCAGAAAGGAGAGATGGTCGAGTTATGATTTTTTTATTATTTTTGTTTATTTTTTATTTTTTATTTTTTTTTATTATTTTTATATATTCACTTTTGTATTCATTTGCCTTGCTAATCGCCAGTAGGTAGATCACATTTTCTTTGATGTGTTCATTACTTGTTTAGCGTAAACAAATTAAATATCAATGAATTTGTAGTTGTATTCACTCATAAATAATTTTGCTTTATCCTTTGTTAATTTTCCATGAATAATTATGTGAGTGGTCTTTGCCAACGACGAAAACCATTGTGATGACTCCAGATGTCATGACTTCAGTTTTCAACCCGATTTATAGTAAATATTGTTTTAAAGCAAATATCGACCAATTTTTCTGAATCAGCATAAAATTCTGAACATATAGGTTTGTTCTGATAAAATAAGTAATTTCTATATTAATTTAGATAGCCATTCTTAACATATAGGTTTGTTCTGATAAAATAAGTAATTTCTATATTAGTTTTGATAGCCATTTTATATTAGATCGACCGCGTCTCCCGGATTTACCCTATGTTTGGTGTTTGTTTGTTTGGTGTATGGTTCAAATCTGGCCACTCAATTTTCATTCACTTCCACCAGTCGAATTATCTTGAAATGTTGTAGGCGTGCGTGGGTGTGATGACAATACAATTTTTTTATAATAAAAGATCACAAATGAAAAGAAAAGGAAAAAAAAACTAAAAACTAAAAACCAAAAAAATATATAAAAAAGAATTTATGTTAAACGATTTTACTAAAAATGCACTAAAAACTAAAAAATTATTATTTTCTTGTACTACAGTTTCGATGGTGATGTGTGACTTTAAATACAAACTCTGTGATTATCCTGTAGAATTGTTCAAATTAATTGTAAAGAAAAAGGATAATCACAGAGTTTGTATGATTTTATTTAAAGGCACATATCACCATCGAAGTTGTAGTACAAGAAAATAATTATTTTTTAGTGCATTTTTCGTAAAACCGTTTGACATCAATTTTTTTTTTATATCTGTTTTTGAACACCAATAATTATTAATAGCAAATAAGGGTAGTTGTTAATGTAAAACTGATTCTACCAAATGTTTGCATAACTCTTTGTAATTGGACTTGTTTTTCGTAATGGGAAATTAATAGGTTACTTTTTTGTAAATTTCTTAACCAATGAATTGAGTGAAGTCGTGGAAGAAGTTCCACTTGATGTTGTACATCGTATGTCACATTTATTAAATTATTTGAGAAAATCTGCAAGGCGACGACTGCAGGCTTGCACACAAAGCGAAGGTGGTCATTTCGGACACTACTTATTTTTGCAAGAAGACTTTTCCTAAGGAGTTGCCCAGTACTGGAGTACAAAAATGGTTGCAACTCAGGAACAAGGTCAAATAGGGCACATGTTTAGGTATATAAACTTTCTTTTCATCGTTTTTGTGTCCCCTGTCCACCATTGAAATGGGTCTTACATGTTAAGATATACCCTGTATTGTGTAAGGTTTAATCCAGAGATGGGCAAAAAATTGTGTAAGTAAAAAGTTTGAGTTCGAGTAAAAGACAAAGATGTTATTCGTTCTTCGCTGAATAATAATAACCCCGAAGTATCCTTATTCGAAGCGCACACGGATGAAACAGTTTATTCGACGGGAATTCACCCGACGAGGCGAAAATACTTTTCTTATTCGAAGGCCTTCATTCTGAGCTTCGAATAACTTTCTCATCTTTAGCTGTATCTTTATTCGAAGGTCGAATAACGGATAAAGATAAAGTATGTTTTATTCGATTTGTTATTTAAATAACGTTTTTATCTACATGATGTCCATCTCTGGTTTAATCAAATACGAGCGCTCTATATTCATCATTGATGAGTTATTTGGTATGAGAAATACAAGTTCAAAGAGTATGCTTACTGGAAAGCTTGTGCGAATGTCGTCTACCATGCGTCGGGCTCGCTTGGTGAACTTATACACGCATGAAACCAACGAATCTGCTTCTTTGACTGTCGGAACTTGGTGACTACTTATCTTCGAGGTCTGGGCATTAATGACTGTCCTTAGATTTGCTTCGTTGGGTTTCGTTAATAGAGTTGTAGGGGCTTGGAATGATACCCCCCTTGTTAAAGGCCCAGACGATCTAAGCATTGAACACCATAATTCAAAATTAGCAGAAAATTTATTTAAAAAGCCCGAAGCTTTCGGAATGGGAATGATTGGTAGCTTGAGAAGAGAACTTCAGAAAAACGGATTACTCCCACATTCATACTCTAAACATTAATCTATCGAGATAAAGTAAATTAGCTTGGATTTTCCCCATTCCGAGAGGCTTATACCCGATTAATTCTCAAAAATCTCTTGCAAAACCATACCTGTTCTGCACATGCTGTCGTACGCAAACTGCTGCCAGCAGACACAGTGCGTACATCGGGTTCCTCATGCACTGCACGGTCATAATAGATGGCTCGTCGCCCACGTATAAGTAGAAATATTATTGAGCACGGTAATTTTGTAATTTACTTAGAATTTGCGGTCGCGAAAGCTTGCCGAATGGCCGAATGTTTGGTTCACTCTTCATCTGTCGGAAACGAATGCCGATCGCCGATCGATGGTTCCCGGGTTGCTGCGCTCGCGACTCGATCCCCGCATCGCGCCCTCGCCAGTCCTTCGTGAGAAACAACTCCTATGTTTTTCCCATTACTTAGGCACGGGAGGCGGCGGCGGAACGATCGCCAAGGGAGCGCGTGTGAAAAATCCGCTCCGCTGCCGACCGTGGCTGCGACGTTTCGAAACTTCGATCGATATTAAAACGATCCCAGAGGATTCGTTACGCTAATGACAGACTAGAAAACGCAGTGTAATCGACGCCGTGATATCACGACTTTAACGAGTGCCGAGATTACACGCTGAATCGTGGCGCAGTGCGAGGTGTAATTACGCGCCGGTACATAAATGTTCGATTATTTTGTTCCATGAGTTTATTGTAGCCTCGAGCCTTTCACTTTCCCGCGTTTCCAACGAAAGTCACATCTGGAGGATTCCGTGTTTTTTCATTCCAAGAGGAGAAAGAGATCATTTTAACTCGGGTAGATTAGCGATGGATATACAGGGTGCTTTGTTATTAGTGAACACAAGTTTGGAAATTAAATTCATTAGGTGGTTATAAAGACTTATTTAAAGAATAAAATCCATTCCTCTTTCATTTTACAAAGCTCCTGGATTGCTTCAGTCGTGGTTACATTAATCTCTTTTTTCCCTTATCTTTGGGGGTGCCAGTGCTCCTTGCCTCCCCCCTCCCCCCTCCCCTTTAGGTGCGCCACTGCTATAGACAATATTATAATACTTACTTCTTAATTACCCCGTGTTAAGTGATTTGTACGCTGAGTTGTGGTTTTCCACCCCATTCGGAGGGACTGTTAAAGTTAAATCCGTGGAAGTTTGATTTATAAGATAACTTAAAGCCCATAGTGCAGATAGATATAGCATACTGCTAGAAAACATTGCCCACTCACAACGGAGCGCCCTGTACCCTCGTAGCCCATGGCTCTGCTCCATTTAGAGGAATATCTCAGTTTTACAGAGCGCTCGTATTATCCGCGGAAATTGGTTCCAGAGAACGCGCGAGGTCAGGGAAGACCGGGGCCGACGCGAGGATCGCGTGCAGGACCGACTACTCATCCACACTCACGTATTAAACATAAGTGCCACTTACCTATGGCTGATCCTCACGAGCCGCGAGCATCTCTGACCGACCCATCTCCTCCCCAAGTTTCGTCGTTGCTGATCCCTTGGCTGCCCTTGTTGCCCGACTCCGTTACGCTCCGCTCTTTCTTCCCTCGTGGCGGTTCCCGCGAAAAGCGCGGAATCGTGGTGCATCGCGACGGACAGCCGTCGGCTGGCTCGTCTTCCGTATCCTAGAAATTTATTTACGCACGCGAGAACGAGCCAAGGGACTCCCAGCAAGAACAGACGACAGGACGAAACAGTGTTTTGGTTAAATGACGAAGGAAACCTTATAGTGTCAACCATATATGGTCTGCCGTGGCGGGCAAAGTGGTATTTTTCACGCTTTCTAAAGCAAGGGGGAGTGCCCCATTTGCCGCACGACAGAGCCGTGAGAACGTACACACTTGCCGACCCGTCGAGACGAAATTCGGGATTCGATTCCGTGATTACAAGGAATACCGAGCGTTTCGAGCAGCTTTAGACGCGGTTATTGCGCTCTAAAGTGCTACAAAATTGCACGCGCGTCGTGATCGCGCCCGGGAGATCCATCGAAACGGAGGGTGCCGCGGGGAGGGGCGAGGAACACGCTCCCAAGGATCAAGAGTTACCGTTCGATGCTGGGCGAGGATCGCCGCGCTCGAGATGGGACGGGGATCCCGCGAATGGCTCATTTTCACCTGGGGATTACCTTTGGCACACAATCATCCGCCATTAAGGCTGTCTGCAAAAATCCCGAAAACACCGGAATATCCCTTTACACGGGGCAGAAAAGGCGATCTCTGGTGCGCGCATAACCCGTCCGCGGCGGGTATATCACGAATAGCCCCGTGATCTCGCGGCATGATCTTTCAAGATCGGGAGTAAAGGAAGGAGAAAATAAGGCGATGTCGGATGATGGGCAGCGGGGGCGAGAAAAAGGGAGAGAGAGAGAGTGCAACGATCGAGGGGCGAGTGCGTGTGACGGAGACACGGAAACGGGGCAAGAGAAAGAGAGAGAGAGAGAGAGAGAGAGAGAGAGAGAGAGAGAGAGAGAGAGAGAGAGAGAGAGAGAGAGAGAGAGAGAGAGAGAGAGAGAGAGAGAGAGAGAGAGAGAGAGAGAGAGAGAGAGAGAGGGGGGGAGAGGAGGCACGAGTGCTAGATCTCGAGCAAGGATCGGAGATCATCTTCCCTCTTCGACCGCTCTCGTCCTCGATCCTAGGAGGCGGCGGGGGCGCAAAAGTACGAGAAGTGCTACGCCGTCGCTCCCGCCGCCATTATCAAATTATTCACTCACACCGTGCGCCATCTATCTTCGGGCAGCGCGATCGTAACGTGTTATTATTTGATCCTCACTTTGTTAGCGATCTGACTCTAACAGCCCCGCGATATGTACCTGGTAGATCCTGCTCGGTGATCTGGAGTACTTCTCACGATCTCGCAGGCCAGGCCGGGGCCGATCTCGGCCGCGGACTCTCCGGACGGTGTGGAAGCTGTTGCTGCCGTTGCTTCTCCTTTGTCGCCGCGGAACGGACGGAATAGAAACTCTCGGGGGATCGTTTAGACCGGCGCGGGCGATCGGGCCGTGGTAACGTCGGGATCCCCGGCCGAATAACTTATAACGATTACGGTCGTGGCAAATTTTAATATTCCCCGGGTGATGGAACGTATCGGGGATTGAAGTGCGCTAGACGAGATCGACGGCGCTGATACGGGAAACGGTAGTCGTTTTCGCGTGTACAGTTAGGGCCCCTGTTCCTTTTCGAGCGTCCAATGCCATCGGTCGTTCCTTGTACACACGCCGTTCTAACAGAGTTTGTTCTGATTTTACTTAACCGTGGTATTTCCAGGCAATTGTCTCTCGATCATCTCCCGGAGCGATTACCTTGGAAGTTGCAATTATTTGCACATTCTGAATTCTCTTTACGAATCCCGTCGTCCAATTAGGCGCGTGTCTGCTGCTTCAAAGCGTGCTGCATACATCGAAGATGTTCTAGGACGAGCATTTCCGGTTCAATCTAATCAGCCATTTGTCATCCTTTATCGTTACCTCGATCAGAGTTGCCTCAGGTAGAGCCAAACGTTAATACGGGTTCTCTGCTACGTCGGCGAAGCTCCCGCGACGACTGGTGGAAATAATTTTGCAATTACGCGAAATCACGCCGGCGATCCTCATCATGATCTACCCGAGCATCGGTCGATTTTCCCCTGACGAGCGCGTAATTTAAGCGCTCACACACACAGAGGCTCGCCCGGCCTCCGAACGGGGCACAATTATCCGTATTTATACCGGTCGGACGGCTCTAATTGCCTTGTGTAATTCTCATAATCGTAAATACACGCGTCAAAAGGTGTTGAAACCCTAGCACGCCTCAAGGAGCCCGGGCTCGATAAATAAATCACGGACAGGCCGAGATACGTAATCTAATTCCGCGATACGGGTAGCGAGAGGCTCGGGCCGACCTCCGCGCCCCTCTCCGCCACCGCCGCCGGTGATGGAGACAGATAGTTTATGCAGAAGAGCCGCGTTCAACCTAACATTTCAGGGATCAAGGTGATCCCTACCGGGTTTTCTTGAAATGGCATCGACGCTCATTGCCTCCGCTCGGCGTCTCACGATCGAAACGCCTGATTTCGCGCTAACGCGCGGCCCGAGATTATTTCGCGGAGTCACGTTAAGTTGATACTCGCCGGGCGATAATGACTCTCCGCGCTCTACCGCTCCGTTCCTCCCGTTCGGTGAATCATAGGAGCGCGCCGCTACCACGCGTCCACGTCTAGCCTGGCTGCCATCTTTTACGCAGATTTTTAGCCAGCAGCCCCTGTGGGAAACTATTCAAAATAGCCAGCGTTCAATTGGGAGCAACTCTCGCCGGGTGGCATTGTCCCAGAGGGGGGGGGGGGGGGGGGAGCCGTCTGTGCTTTTGTAACAGCACACCTCCGTAAATTCCCGAAAGATGACTCGCGAGCAACGTCGGTGGAAGACGATGGGGCCGAATGAATGGGATTTCCCAACGTCTCGGCGAGGCGAGAGGCGTCGGGTCCCGTGGAAGAAGTTGTTCTTGGCACTCGATACGGCTCGCGACTGTCGCTAATAACAATGGACACGCTGTAATTGGCCGACGCGTGCAGGGGCGGGGTGGCTGGCAGGACGTTCTCGTTTCGATTGACGCAAGTACAAATAGAAATGGTAGGAGAGATTACTAATCCGCGGGAATTATGCGTGGGTTACCGAACCCAGTGGCGGATTTAAGGAAAAATTACCAGGTGGCAAACGTTCTTGGACACCCTGTATACGTAACAGAATTTTAAATAAATACACGCGAGTGCGGTATACAAATTATGGGAAGTAAAAGGAAAATATAGGGTTTGGATAAAAGCATCATTTTTTTTTGGTAGGTGGGGCCCTGGGGAGATATTTTTGGCAGGGCCCAGGCGGCAACTGCTCATCGGCCGCCCGTTAAGGGGGGATTCTCGTGTAACAGCCCCCTAAAATTGATGAATTTTTTTTACAAAACTGTTGGTCATATTGCGTTAAACTCTTTTGGGATATAAGGAGGCATCTTTAAATTTGTAGAATTTGTTTTCTATGTCGATCCTTCTTATTATTTATTAATTATTGTGGAATCGCGTTTACCTCTTCGAGGATGTTGGCGTCAGGTATAGCACCTATCACAGTCATCTGATTGCAAAAAGAAGACAATTTTCTTAAAGTTAGATAATTTACGCTGGGACTGGACCTAAAATTTTAATTTCAGTTTCTATTTATAATACTTTTTTTCGTCGATATAAAGAATAATATGACAAATTTGTCTAAGGAAAAAAATACTTACTTTTTCTTTCAAACGCTATAACTCTTTCAATTTTTAAACGATTTTATTCAGCTTCGATCCTCTGTTTTTTTTTGTTTGTATGTTTGTTTGTTTGTATGGTTCAAATCTGGCAACTCAAATTTAACCCACTTCCCACTATCCAATTGTCTTGAAACTTTGCAGGCGTGCGTGGTTTGGATGACAATACAATATATAAAAAAAAAATTAACCCCGAGCGGGTGAAAAAATTACCCAGTCATCAATAAATATAACCCATAACCACAAATCTAAACGACTTGAAATCAACCACTCGCGTTCTTTACGAAAACGACAAAAAGCCGCTGCGCTCTGGTCGCTAGTCGCATCGCGATTTGAAATTAAATTAAAAAGACTAGAAAATAAAAAATATATAAAATAAAAATTGTATGTTAAACGATTTTATTAAAAATGCACTAAAAACTAAAAAATAATTCTTTTCTTGTACTGCAATTTCGATGGTGTTCTTTCACTTTAAATAAAATCGTGGAGCAGGATTTTTCATAACAGAATATGAATCAATTTAATACAGCATCAAGTGTCGAAATGAATTTGTTGTGAAATACCCTGCTCCACGATTTTATTTAAAGTAAAAAAAACACCATCGAAATTGCAGTACAAGAAAATAATTATTTCTTAGTTTTTAGTGCATTTTTAATAAAAGCGTTTAACATAATTTTTTTTTATATATTTTTTATTTAATTATTTTTCTTTAAAGTGGACCAATCCCAGCGTAATCTAACTTTAAGAAACTTCTATTTTTTTTGTAATCAGATGACTGAGATAGGTGCTACACATCCCGCCAACAGGAGTTACATCGTCGAAGAGGTGGGCAAGTATCCACAATAATTAATAAATAATAAGAAGAATCGACATAAAAAAATATTTTCTACAAGATGAAAGATGCCTCCTTATATCCCAAAAGAGTTTAATCCAATATGACCAACAGTTTTTTCAAAAAAAATTCTTAAATTTCAGTTACTTTTGGGGCAGTTAGACGAAAATCCCCTCTTAAGTCCGCCACTAACCGGGCCGCAGCTCCATTTCCTTTTTCTTTAGAAGAAAGATTTATCCATGGAAGTCCGCCTTCAAGCAATACAATTTTGAAAGGTTCTAATGAAAATTCGGGACTTTACGCAACCCTTAAAATTCTCATTCCGCCATCGTCCAGTTTCAAGAGCAAGGGGCGCGCGTGGGCAGTCGATTAGCTCGAATCGAGGCAGGTTTCACTGACCGGGATCATCGCGTTCCATTCGAATCGATCTTCGGGACGGCGATCGACTCGGGCAAAAGCCCCGCTTAATTCTAAAACGTTTCTAACGATCTCTCCGCTTGATATTCCCGCGGCGTGCGCGAAATGGTGGCTCGGACTGGCGAGTGTCCGGTCGCTTGTCGAATTCGATCACGTAGCGTTTTAACGCTTTACATTGAACGCAGCGCGTGCTCTGTGTAGAACGCAGACGCGGTTACGAGCCGGCGCGGGTGTGCGTGTGCGTACGCGTCGAGTGTGCGCGCGAGCGAGCCCGAGCGCGAAAACGCGCGTGCGTACGCATAGAGACGAGACGTGGGTGTCGAGTTGTAAAACAAAGTAGTTTCCAGGGGACGTTCCAGCTATCGGGGGAATTTATAGAAGCAGCACGTCGAGGACGATCGAGCGGGCTAGCAACCTTCCGGCGCCTCCGTCAGAATCATTTCGCACCGTTTTTAATCTCTTTATTCAGCAAATCGAGTGTTCACGTCCAGAAAGAATGATAATTGCACAGCTTCAACTGGAGTTAATGTAGCATTTGCCACGGCCGCAGTTAATTCATTAAAGTACGGTGAGTCCTAAAAATATTCGAACGCCCTTTAAAACAGAATAATTTTTTTAAATTTGTCCCAAACGACTTGAGTTTTTTTAGAAGCTAGAAGGATTAGTTTACTAGCTGACGTGTTTCGTCGTTTAAAAAAAAAAATTGCAATTGGTCGGAATAGCGAAGAAAATAAATCTCTAGTCGTTTGGACCAGTTTTAAAAAAGTTATTCTGTTTTAGGGTGTCCGAATATTTTTGTGATTCACTCTAGCAGTTGCCAGGGCCATAGTTAATTCATTCAACTACACACTTTTCGTTACACTGGTGGTGATTTTGATTCAGAAAGGGAAGGATCCGGCTTAATAGGTTGCTCCGCAGGTGTTCCATGTTTATTTTAATGCAGATCACGCAGCTGTTCGTGGTGCACCATTCGTGGCAAAGGTTTCATCATTTGGATCGATTATCAATGTAGAACTGGACGCTCGGCTCACATTATCAAAAAATAACGACTAGAAAAGACACCGAAATGTGCCTCTGAACCCTCCGCGCATCAAGTTGTAAATCAGCAATGAAGCTTTGGTACACTGGCATTGTCGGCGGTCCGATCTGGAAATTGAATTACACAATGCCCGGCGCGCGACGTTCTAACGAGGCCCCCCGACCGTTGTCAAATGCATCCATTGCTGGCGGTTGTTTATATTCTCCGAACGATATGCAAATCCGCGGCGACCTATGCACCTAGAAAGTGTATAATTACAGCACCGCGGTATTTTAACGATATGTTAATTGTGCAATCGGTGTCTCATTGTAATTAAATTAGTAACTACTGCGTCGCTGCACGCATGCCGTATGCCCGATGGGATCCCGAAAGGAATCACGAAACACGTGAAATCGCCGCGATGACGGTGCAGCTTGACGGGGCTCGCACGGAACTTTCGTCTTTTGTTCCTGGCGGCTGCGGAGAGGAAGAAAGCGGACGGGGCGAGGCGATAATGTCGAACGGGGCATGGCCGGGACCTGTGCCCGTGAAAATCAATTGATATGTGTCACGATGCTCCGAAAGCTTCCTTGAAAACGCACCGGATGCGCGAGGGGGTTCGTGGCCGACAGGCATTGTCTCGGGGCTCCCTTCTTTCATCCGACCGACATGTCGAATGCTGGATGCATATCAATTTATGCCCCATCTCAGAATTCACTCTCCGCGCCTGCCACGGGGGAGAGCCTCTTTCTTTCTCTCTTCCTTTCTCCTCCCCTTTCGTACTCCCGGCGCCTGCTTGACGTCCGGCGGGGAGGCATTTCCTTTCGATATCACGTATGTCCTTACGATTCCCCGTGCACCGACCCCGCCTCGCAAGTAAATCGGTTCTACGGATTCTCGGAACGGGAGATATCGTCGCGACGTACAATAAAACCGCTCCCAGTCTGCGAGCCTCGGTACGCCAGACGGAACGATCCCGGAGGAATTACCGAGGCGCGCACCAGCCCTCCTTTAATCCCCCTTATCCCGAGACAATCGAGATATTCCACCGACGTTCCCCGCTGGAATTAAATCATCCCTCAGCCAGGGGCCGCAAAACACAAGGTTTCAGCCGGCGCGAAGAGAGACGTCCGATCCGCATGACGCGCCACGTCGCGCAATTAGGCGGTATGATTGATTAACGAATCGCCCGGCGAATAATGATAGAGCTAAGAACAGAAGGGGGGAGGGATGGGAGAGGCGGCGCTGGCCCGTTTGCGCTGGATAGCGCCGAGATTTCGAGGGGGTCGGAGGGGGTGGCTGGCATCACACGGCGCCCCTGGCAGGTCCATCAGTATGCGTGGGAGTCGGCGGTTTCGAGGACCAGGAAGTGGGTGTTGCTGCACTCCATAATTCACCAGGCGTGTGCTCGCGGCTCGCCAGCCTCCGTGCGTCTGCGCGTTAAAAGAGGCTCGTGGTCCACGGGATCGAGGCGGACGGATCGTCCAAGCGGATGAAGACGTCGGCGCTAACGTTTCACCAGGCACCGTGGAAAGATACAAATGCGGACCGCGGGATCGCGTACGCCCGCGGTTATAACAAATCGTCGGCGTCTGTGCGCCCGAGCCGCCAGTACGCGTGTGCGTGCTGGTCGTTCGGAAACGATGTTCAGAGAGACGGGGGTTCTTAATAGATCCAATTTCACTGTGCGCCGACAACTGCGTCACAGAAGATAACAATCACGAGTCACAAAAGTGTCTTCTCTTGAACAGCACTCACGGTGCACGGCTGGTCGCTTCGTTGCCCTTCGGGTATTGAAGACTCCGGGAGACTTCGACGCTGGACGGGCGTATCGCATTCGCGCGCTATATTCGACAATTGTAGGTAAGTACAGAGGCGGATTCAAGCAGGGATGGGCAAAATTTTTATCTAAATAAAAATTTCAAATAACGAATAAAAGACAAAAAAAAATTGTATAGTAGTTGACTACCTAAGTCCTAAGAGCTTTAGTTTAGGTAAACGCTATGGAATAAGTAACTTGAATGTTATAAATGAAGTTTCGTTATACCAGGCGGAAAGAGAAGTATTGAAGATGATTATAACACCAAAGCAACTTTCAGAAATCAGTAGTTTCGATGTTATGGTATTATTATAAAGAAACGTAACTCAAAATTGTAGTTATTGACCGGTCGTGGCATAGTTGTTGACCGGTCCAGGTACAGTTGTTTTTTACTTTAAAATTACTTTTATTAAAACCATCTGTCAACATATCAAAATCAAAAACATATTGTCTTGGGGCAGGGTGAGTTTCATGTTCACCCTTCACGACGTATGCCGTGCACTTCGCCGCGATCTCATTGGCTCCTCATTCGTTTTTTTTTTTGGCTTCTTAGATTTCTCTCTCATCTGCTTTTTCTTTTCTTCTTCTTCTTCTTCTTCTTCTTTTTGCATCTGTTTGCCCCTTTCTTTTCTTATTTTGCATTTTTCTTTTCTTTTTTTTTCGTCGAGCGCCTTTGATCTCCGAATTATCGTACCCACCTCCGGACCAATGAAAAATCAGAAATCATCAGAGGTGCATACCGTAAACTGGGGGAACATTAGCATGTTTTTGGAACATTTTGCTATATAATATGAAAATTAACATTTTTACATTTGCTTTAAGTATCCTACCATAACATTGCATCTTTTTCAAAATTCTCCTTCATTAATACATATTAAATACCTGGTAATGTTACCCCCTAACTAGGTAACATTGGCACATCATATATAAGTAGCACTAAAAAGTTAAAGTTTTACCACACATTTGGGGGAAAATGAAGGATAGTTTACTAAAAATGGGCCAAGTGTAGTACGAAAATAATGTAGTGTTTGGATACCTATACCTAATCATCATTTTTTTTTGTCAGGGGTCCCTGCAGGGGCCTAGGCGGCAACTGCTCATCAGCCGCCCTGTTAAATCCGCCACTGTTTGAATTATTGAAGCCTCGAATAACGAATAAAATTTTCTTATCTTTTATTCGTTATTTGAAATTATTATTTAGATACAGATTTTGCTTATCTCTGGATTCAGGAGCTATTCTCGGTGGGGCGAAATGTGTAAAAGTACATAGTACATTTTTTAACTTTCTTTTCCAAAATTTAAAATTTTCTTCCAATTTATATTTTAATATCTCTGATACCATAGCCTAAATAATTAAATTTCACATTGATTATTTATACATAATAATACACAATCTCATAATATTTTTATATTTCATTACTTTTGGGGGGTGGGCGCGATCACCGCTATCACCCCTCTCTGGAACCGTCCCTGTGTATGTAGTGTATATCAGTCGCGTACCCAACGACGCGTTTTCAAGTTGGGAAGTTGTAGCCCCGAGCCCCGTCGCGAGTAATTAGAAAAATAATCGTGGGGGACTCGTGCAACCAGTTGCTTCTGTGGTGACTTGTGAAAGGTACCTACCTATACTACTTAATCCTGTAGAGGTGGTTTGGATTTCAACGGCTACCATCGGTATTCGTGATTAAAGACGCGGATTAAAAAGTGTTTTGCGAGATAACGACGCGTTAGGGAGAACTGAAGCGAATAGGGTTAGAGGAAGGAAGGATATAGGGACAGAGGGAGCGGGTTCGATTCGAAGCAGCGGCTATCTGCGATCGTAACCGGCAACCAATTACGTTTCTTGAACCGGAAAACGTCGGGTCGGGACGTATTCCAGGATGGAGCAGCCTGAAATTATAAATCAGCCGATAACCCCTCGGCTGTATCGTTTTTCTTCTCCGTTGCTGGTGGTGGCTAAGCCAGACGCTGGACAAAGAAAGAGAGACACCGACTTCGTGGCCGGATCGTGAGGGCTTTTAAGCTCATACATCACCGCGAGGGTTACGCCTCTCGTATTTGCTTAGTCGTGCGATCGGGCAGGCGCGGATAAGCGCCGAGATGAAACAATTAATAATCCCCACGAAACACCAGCACCGTGGGCCAGATGTTTCCTCGCCGCGACCAGCATCTTCCTCCTCCTCTCCCGCGTCCTCTGCCCCGTCTTCCGCCGCGCTTGTCCCGGTTACCACCACTGCTTGGCCGAGTAGAGCGTGGCCAGGAACGGGTGCGGGTTCCCGCGGATACGAAAACGCGGGATTCGAGAACGCGACCGCGGACTGCGGTTGCGGCTCTATCGGGCCGGAGAAATTTTACGCTGCCATTCTGTCATGCGACTTTCTCTGGACAGCTCGCTTGGAATTTTAGGCTGAAGCCATTAGGCTTTATACCACGTCGATAGCGCGATTCCTATCTCGCCGTGGTGGTTGAATGCGCCCCGGGCGACGTGCAGGCAAGTAGGTAAACAAGCGAGCTGCGGATGGCAATTACGCATTTGCTGCGCCATGTATCGTGCTTTGTAGTATAATAACGCGAGCCGGTGCCTCGAACGCTGCGGTAACTTTACTCTGGTGGAGCATGATTCTATTCTTTGGTGGAGGTGTAAGTTTCCTGGGGAAGGAATCATAATCCCCATTTATAGGTGCAGTAGCTCTGCATCGTGGCATGGTTTAAAATCGAAACTTTAGATACTCATATGACATCGAACACGTAGGTACACTTATTCCATACTCCGTGCAATTGAATTACACTTCCTGCGAGAATGTAATGGCAGCTGCTTCGGGACACCAGGAATCGCAAGGTTGCGCGGGGGAAGCACGCGATGCGCCGACCTGAAAAATGGCGAAACCGCGGGCTATATCTCAGCGTCCGCGCTGGATATCTTAATTATCGGGCAAAAATTAATTACCGTAACGCCCACCGCGTCCGTGCACTGGAACGAAGGCGGCGCGAGAGGACTCCCGTAGGGCATTCGTGGGAGTCGAGCGACTTGCCCGCTCGGTACATCGCCGCGGTCCCATGAAATTTTAGACCCGATCCCGAAGCGATCTGTCTTGCCGCTTTTTTCTCATCGAACACGGGTGAACCTTTCGGGCGGCCCCGGCAACGGTCCAACATTCGGTTCCTGGACGCGAAATATGCGCGTTTCTCACGCTGTCCGTTGCGAGTGTAGCGTTACTTTTTTTCGCGCGCGCAACCAGCCGCGGAGAGACGCGGAGAAAAAGACGGTGGCTCCGTGATATCTTCTTCTAATTACGGGCGACGGTGCTTTCCAATGCCCGTGGCGATTCCCCGTATCGGCCATCGCGCGGAAACCCCGTAAAAGCGGCGTATTATATGAATGGATGATAAAATTCCGTGTCCTTTAGTGGCGGTCGCGTTGCATCTGCAAACTGGCGATACTCAGGTCCCTCTACCTCTCTCCCTCTCTCTCTCTCTCTCTCTCCATCGTCGAAGGAAGATTCATTTCCAGATGCGGACGGTTGCATTCGTACGTCTATGACCCGGTATCGGGGCTATATCGTATCGGTGAAACGCACGAGAATTATTATACGCGGCGAGGCGGTCGTTTGCTGTTGCCGGGGCTTTCGTGGAAGCGTATCAGCGACGAAGCGGCACGAACCGGGAGAGTAACACGAGTAATTTCAGCGATGGAAACGGGGCCCGGCCGGCCATGGTCTCTCGGGTGGTGTGGGAGTCTCGGCTGTTTGGGTTCAAAGGTTCGCGATTATAACATTCCGGGCATGCCGTTTCGTGTGCATCAATTCGGTACGCCAGTTCCCTCTTTGCGGAGTTCACAGCCGCGTGCTCCTCTCGCGCGGATCTCCTCTGCTCCCTCGGCTTTTTCTTCTTCTTCTTCCCGTTCCTTCGCCTCCTTCGCCTCCTTTACGCCGGCCCCGTTCCAAACGAACTTCCACCGCATCACGTGCCCCTCGTGCTCTCCTCGGGGTGAGAGAGGTAGGCAGAGAGAAAGAGAGAGAGAGAGTGTGGGAGAGGGGAGGGAGCGGGTCGATCCTTTCCAGGAAGGACCTGCTATCCGGGAATCGGTAAACGCTTCATTTTCCCCGCTCTCTTTTCACCGCTCAGTTTGTTATTTCTCCGCTTTATCCCACGTATCCGCCGGCAAACGTTCCGCGCGGGGTCAGCTTCTGGTTCCTTCGTGCTGGCTGGCGTGATGGCCGAACGGGCGAGGGAAAGTCGATGGGCACACATGGGAAGGTCACAAGTTGGACGGGCGTCTTTTGGATGGGATCGGGCTTTTTGCTGCGGGGGTCGAGGAGTGTCAATAGTTCCAAGAACGACTACTTTTGGAACAAGGGACTTCAAATATTAATCTTAAAATTTTCTAATGGACTTTGGGCGAATTTAACTGGTCTTTAAATGGCACCTGGACTGTGCACATCACTGTACTTACAGGCTTATGGTTTTGTAAGGAGAATTAGGGTGTTTTGAGTGATAAGCTGGCAAAGATACAAGTATGCAAATGTATCACTACTCCTAATTCGTCTGTGAGTGAAACGAGAGCACGAGGTATCTAGCAATCGGTGTGCAATGTGTTCACGAAGAATGTGCTAAATCGTGACATTTTGGAGAGGGAAGGAACAGAGAGGAGAAAGGTTATGTCAGCGAGCTATTAGGCAAGAATGTGTCTACTCACAGGAAGGTTTAATTGGTGAAAGGGTTATTGGAGTTGCCAGAGGTTATTCTAGTTCGTTTCAGCTGCTCTCTGTCCCCATTCTGTTCAGTCTAAATGAAAACTGCAGCACCAAACTATCCTCAATCATTGTTCCCATTCTGACCGGTTACGAATCAATGATCATCACCCAAATCTTCCATCTCTTCCGCTGCTAACACAAACGTCTTCTTCCAAGACCCCTGCAAAGACGTGAAATCTCGTCAGGCTGTTCTCCGCGACCCACGGGGTCACGTCGACGCGAGAATCGCTGGTTTTACGAACGGGCCCCGATTTTTCCCGATCCCAACGACACGGGACAACGTGACCGACGTGGGTCGGGATTACAATAAGGTGACGTCAGCCGAACATGTAGCCGAGAAATACGAACGCTGTTAAACTAGATCACCGCGGGATTTATAGCCGGCGTCGGTTTTTAACCAACGGCTTTATCGTTCCATTGTCCCGTCGCGTTTTGTCGGCCGAGTAATTTAAGCGGTTGGCTACGAGGTCGAAGCTCGGCGGTCACCGGCGTCGTTGTTCCCCGACTGAAATTCCCGGTGGACGCGCGTAAAATTTGATGGGGACGGGGGTTGAGCGCGGGGCACCGTTATCGCCCGCCGTTCGTCGTTATTCCGATCGGCCGGGGGAGCAACGACAGTGAAAGCCAACGATTGCGACAATCAGGGCCCAATCGGGCGCCGTTTCCTGAATACTTTGATTTAGAACGTTTCGCGGAGCGAATCCGCCGACGAAGGAGATATTGCCCGTTCCTCGGTCGGTGGGGTCGAGCGTGTTCGAAGCGGCGCGATCCAATGATGGGCGCATAAATAACGCGGAAAATGGACGACAGCGACAAAGCTGGCGCTGATTTCGCTAGTAAAGGCAACGGCGCGCGAGCGGCGAACGGCCAAACGGCCTACCGAGATGGATTTATGCCAGCGTCATTAGGGATTAATTATACGCCTTGTCAGGCAGCTGATGCCCGGCTCTAGCGGGGCAGAGATGGCCCCGCGCCGAGAGAGTTGCTCTCATCGTGCGCCGCGAAGAAGGAGGGAACGGAGCGGCGGATCGCGACCGGGACCGAAGACAAGGAGAGGAGAGGCCCGACTTCCCTTTTGGTGTGGTGGTACGGTGGCTGTACGGGGGCCCCCGTCCTATGATTTACACCTCGGCTGGATCCACCGTACACGCGTGTATCCTAAAGAAAGGAGCGATGCTGCACCGCGGTTTATGTTAACGTTCGACGAATCGTCGGATGAGCGATGCCTGGACACGACTGTTCTAACGAACGCTCGGCGAGTCTCGTAGGGCGCGAGTCCCGTGGCAAGATGAACCGGCGCCATTCCCTCGAGAGGAATGGTGTAGCGTACAATCCAATACGCCACTGCCTGGGGACATCGGACGTTCTGCGAATGCTAACCTCAGGGAAGAGTCTTCACTCGGACAGCTCAATTAGTGGGTCAATTAAATGTCCCGGGTATTCATAGTCTGTGGATTCAGTGGTAGCTGTCAGCTGGTTCAAATTTGGGACCATTTCTCATGTTCGCCATTTCAGTTTGGAGGCCTTCGATGAGGAGTATTATGGAGTACAGTCACTCGAAAGCCCAACAGATTGTACAGATGCAGCTCTGACGCGTTCCAGAGATCTGGCAAGCTTGGTGGAAACAGTCGAGCGCTTCCTGGCGGTGTAACAGATTGTCTGAACGAATCCGAACACCGTGGCTCGATGACAGGACATAAGTATACCGCGAGGCAATTTACGTAGGCTCAATTTGCAGTCCGCACGGTGCTTCTAATTTAAACTGCGGGTTTCGGCAATCTCCGCGTTTCTCATGACGACAATCCAACGAGCTGGCCGAGGATCTCTCGATGATACGTCCGCGTTCGTCACATCCGCAAACCTGGCAGCTCTGGCGACCGCAACGCTGGCCTATTATTCCCCGATGGCATCCCCGTCCTGCTTCTCCGCTCTTCTAGTCGTCTTTGTCGTTCTGCTCGCCAACCCCTTCCTGCCGCCTGGCCCGGGTAGCGCGGCTGGCAGCTGCGATCGCGCGTAATGGAGCCTGCGAATTGTTTGATGGAAGCAACGCAGCCGCGTCTCGTTTATTGCAGCCGAGTTCTAATCTTTTCCGCGGCCAGAACAAGATTGTCTCAACCACGGTCACCTTAAAAATGGCCCCGCTTCAACCGCGAGATGAAGCACGAAAGCGGTCGCCGATCTTTTCGAAAATGTAATTATCATCTGCGCGACAGTGCTCGATAATTTGACGCGTCAGCGTGCGAAGAATCTTCTTGTACTTCCGTGGTATCAGAGATAACTGTCTGGGAGCTCCTAATCTTTCAACCTGTCGTCGATCTTCCGGCAGTAAATTCTCCAAAATAAGCTTAACTATCTTCCTCACTTGCCTGGTCAAGTTACCAAGACGTACGTACGTACGTACATCCCAAGGGGATCGCAGCTCGATCTACCCCCGAGTCTCTGATCCTCAACCTCCAGGTTCCTGTGGCCAGGAAGAGACACTCGAGGAATCAGATTTTCGTTGGCCCACCGCGATGGCACGTAAGTGTAATAATCCTTGAGCGCGAGTGCTCGCTAGGAATGCATATTTCGCCGGTGGCTCGCCCACGCCAGTCAGTCGGTAGGTCCGATTGTTCTCAGGATATATCCTGGGCTGGTTTGCTCGGCTGGTTAGCTCTCTGCCCAACCTTCAGCCTGGATACCCGGCATAGTTCGCCTACAGGTCCTGCAAAGCGGTACTCTCTTCTCTCTGTTCCCGTCCAGAGAGACGATGCCTGGCCTCATCCTCCCCTCCTCCCTTTGTCTCGTTCTTTCGGCCCCGTCTCGTTTCCACTCGTCATGTTTCGCCCGTCGGTGCGCTCTCCTCGTGCCCTCCTTCGTCCTCGCGAGCCATCGGCTCCGTTTTCTCGCGGGATTCGCGTGTGACGCATCCCAGCCACCCTGAGAAACGCGCCCACGCAACAGCTCGGCCCTGCTTCGCGATTCCTCGCCTGCAGGCTACACCTGCCGTCTTCCTGCCTGTGCAACGGGTGATCCCGAAATCCCGACCCCCGCCTCGGCCCGCGCCCGGCCGCATCTGCCTCCTCCGCTTTCACCGCGCGCTTGCCCGTCGTAGATCTCTGTCACCCCGGCGTAAGGTGGATTCGGTGCCGGCTTTTCTTTCGGGTGAAAGCGACCGGAGCCAGCAGCAGAAGTGTAACGCCGCGTATAAATCTTCGCGCGAGAATTATCGCGATGACTCGGTATTTAAATGACCGTCGCGCGCACGCCGGCTCGTGCAACGATTCCCGGACGCTAGAAGCGAGCAACTAATGCTCGATCCCCTCGATTACGCTCGGGCCTCGATCGCGCGCTGGGGTCGACCGTCGAAAGGAAGATCGACGAGGACGAGGTAGTGAGATTTCTTCGGCTGCGCGGAGAACCGGAGGCATTGCTCGCTAAGAGTCGAGGTGTGTAGGTAGACTGAAACCAGTATTTCTTCGATGAAATTGGGCTCGAATTGTGGGACTCTATGGACGCATATTTCTAAGATACTACCCATCAATCACCAATAATTACCATCAGTTTCCACAAAAACTTGGGTTTAGGATCTTCACTTTATACCTTACCTATTAAAGACACTTTCTTTCGCACAATTTTTATCGGTCAAAACCAGGGACTGTACGCTCAGCAAATAAGAACGAGTTCACCAAGTTTCAGCGACTGTTCCACGTACTTGATGGTACCGGATGCAATGCAAAGCAGACGGCGAAAGAGAGGGAGAAAGAAGATCCGTAATACGCGTAATTACAGGTTGCTGCACGGAGGCCCTTTGCCGCGTACGTGCATGCAGAGCAGAATTTCCTGGCAACGGCAGAGGGAGAACAACCCACTTGCTCCGGCGAGGGGGCTGGACGCCACGGACTGATTTATCGACGCGTCTTGAGCGCGGTTAATTATTAATTCCGCGGAAAAATTCAACGTGTGTTCGAGGCCACGGTTCTCGCTGAGCGGCGTGCGTGTCGCGTGGAAAGCGTGCCACAGCTCGCCAAATAGGATCGGGGATATCGACACAATGCCCGAGGAAAATATCCGCGGCTCCCTATCGTAAATCTGCACGGGTGAGACATATTTTATTGCGCGCTCGTAACGTATGGATGGTCCGCGGGCCCAGCGCGCGCTCGCCGTGAGTAAAGGCCCCTGCTACGGAAATATTAATGCAACTTCATCAATCACGCTGCATAAACAGTGGGGCAAGAAAACGATTTACTACTTACGATCTGACCAGCCTACCGACGAATGTATAGCACTCCCCGAACGCTCGCGGTGCCAGGAGAAACTCCGGCGAACAAGCACGTCGCGGGCCGACGAGCATTCGTCAAAATCTTTCAACGCCCCTGAGCCAGTCCAGCATTCCCACAGATCTTTCAAACGAGATCAAATTGAAACTTCACGTGCTGTTTGCGCTCGGGAAGAAAACTCTGCGAGCTGGGGCAAGCCTGTTGCTACGTGGAGGAAACGGCGTCAGCCGAGGGGATGTGATTGCGATCCGAGTGATCGATAGGAACTCCTTCTGACAGGCTCAGAATAATATCTCCTCGTTATCTAGAAATATTCAGAGATTCTGCGAGGAAATGACTTCTTTCACCCCTTCAAAGTTGTTTAGAGACTCGATAGCTCGACTACCTACACTGATCCAAGGTGTGAGGAACATTAAGTGGCACGGTAAACGGTAGTTATTTCCGACAGCTGGACCAACTGCCAAAAGGAAAGCACAGATCTGGTTGTATCAAGAGACGATGAGTCAACCGCGATTTCATTCGTTCTCAAGCGCGTATCTGGCGAGAGGGAGGACGTGCGTGAGTTTCACCGAGTGTGTATTCCCATGGGGTCACACGAGAGATTTCTGGATTACGATCCAGCCTTTTGATAGAAACTTATATGGCAAGGAAACGGATGGCGTATTCGGCATTAAGGAAGTACGTGAGTCTAGAGCGAGCGGTAGTTATGGGTGCGTTTCAGCCTGTCGACGTGCGTCTCCCTCGGGTCCTCATCTTCCACGTTTCCTTTCTTTTCTGCAATTGCCTAACGTCGTCCTAAAACGGACGCTCGGGCCCACTGGATCTTATGGGCCCCGCGAAACGCACGCATAAGAATCCTCGACCCAGTTCAGAGGTCTCGGAGCTTCCGTTCAATCTTTCTTATCACAACTTCCGGAAGAGTGGGTAGAATAAGAAGCATTGAAGATATTGCGTCGCTGGCTCAATTTTGCTTTACAATCAATTTTATGAGTGAATTCTTTACCCCTTCCTCATTCCCTAATAGTGGAATTCGAGGATCTGGCACTGTCACTTCCGCAGCATCATTTTTCCTCGCATGTTCGCGGAACGGGGACTTTTGCGAGCGTTTATCAGTAAAACCGTAGCGATTAACGGTGAACGCACAGAAAGCAGGAAGTCGTTTGTCGGATTCTGCAGCGCGAGTTCGCGCGCGGTTTTACGGTTCTCTCAGGCGTCCAATCCCATCGAAATACCAGCGTATTTCGAACCGGATCGTAATTAACCGCCCATTACTTACCAGTCCGGCGGAGACGGTGAAACCTTTTTGTTTCTACGAATCGGTCGGTGGCGCGCGCTCGCTCCTCTTGTCTCTCTAACGACGATGAATCCCCACCGACTTTCTAACTGCGGCCCACCGAGGCCGGGGCACGCCGAAACCAGTCATTTCGGTATCGTTCCCCTCGTGTATCGATGATTCTCGTCTGCTGCCTAATGAAACCCCGCTAACCTTCTCTAATGATCGCTGTCACGTGCAATTTCTGCTGCGGCGTTTGTCGTAGGGGAGCCACCGGGGGCAGAGAAAAAACGGCACGGGAAGGGAATCGTGAAGGAGCGCTCGCGTCTCGAAAGAATGGCACCGCGTTACATCGACACCTGCTATTTATCATTAGCCCCTGACGGCCCCACCGTTATTTATGACACTCCAGAGTGTTTTAAAATAATCATACACTCATCTCGTGGGGCCGACTTCATTTTTGTTCCGCAAGCGTAAACGACGGTAATGAATGTGCTCCTATCTTCTCGGAGTCATCGCGTATAAATCACCTTTCGGAAATTAGTCGGTCCATTACGACACCCGGCGTAACTGTAACACGCTCGTTCCTTTTAGGGCCATTCGTGGGTACTTACAGTAAAGCGGTACACGAATACTGTGAAGAATTTGTGTACACACTTTATCAAATTATCAACGAGTACTTCTGTCTCTTTCTCAGGTGTATTTGTAAAAATTCACGTATGAAAAGGAGTTCCCCTAGTGCCAGACACTTAAGGTTTTTCTCAAGTAAAAAGAAAGAAATAATATTTAATAAATCTCCTTGTGCACATGCGACTGGAACGTGTCGAAACATAATTGAGGCATTTGATGGGAAAAGGGCACATACACCAAAATGCCATTTCAAGAAAATCGATTTCAAAGTTTTCCTTATTGTATAACTTAATAAAAAGTAATGCAATTAAATCCAATTTTTTAGGGATGTAGTTATCGTGTCCTTCAAACGTTCTGAAAACAGAAATCATGATTTGGAAATGATATGTGTCTTTATTTATAAGTTTCAAGCAAGTGGTTTATGTTTTTCCATAAATGTGGTGAATTCGTAACAAAGTTGTTTCTTTGTTTAGTTATTTAAATATAATTTTGTTTCCTTACTTCGTTACACATTTTTTATACATTGCTCAAATAAAAAATACAAAATGAAGCACAAAAATAAACAAAAAATGTAATGTTTTAAGTAAGTATTAGTTTCTTCGATTTTTTGTAGCAAGCTGTCTTCCGAATCAATTTTTTCTTTTCTAAATTAGCTTCTTTCCTTGCGGATTCGATACTCGCCTCACTTTCCAAATTTCCTCGCTTACACAAAATCCTCTATGAAACAAAAGTACATATTGCACGACAGCACGGTAGCGCGGCTGCTCAGCGACTATGTAGCTGCGTGTCGATCACGCTACGTAATAAAACAGCATCTAGCTAATCTGAACGCGAGATAAGTAGTGCCCTTGATATATTATATATTTAACATACACCTGAGTCGATTTAAACGATTTAAGGAAAAAGGGCACATAAGCCTATGTGCCCTTTTTCCATCAAATGCCTCAATTGTTATTTTTTTTATCCCCTCTACGGTTTACGCGAAATACCAGCTCGGTAGCGTTTCAAATATCACAAGATATAGCTAATGTCTTGTATTACTACTATCACTTAGCCTAACTAAATTTACATCTAGCATTATTAATTCAGATCGGTAATTATTAATTAAGAGGATAGAAAAAAGAGAAATCAAAGTTACCAGGTCATGAATTTTTGAAAGTGCCCAATTCCCTACGAACTAAATACCCACAGTGCGAAGACCTCCCTTAAATACCTACTGCAGAAAGTCAGAAGAAGCCCTGCTTGCTTCGGACACATGCTCTCGTCCTCGGTGAATGAAGTGCTATTATTTCAGCAGGCAAGCGGAGCGACAACGATTCCAGGGCAGGCAGAGAGACATCTCCTAGTGGCCGGCTAATCGCGCGGAGCGTGTAATCAGTGTACTAATTAGCCGCGACGCGGCTGTTGCACGGGCGACAGCCACCTGTCCGTAGTAGGGTAATAACGTCCCTCTGCCGGCGCGGAACGTCAGGCTAGATGGCAATGTCACATCTCGGAAGTCTGAGAGGACTGCGCTGCCTATTATGAACCGCGAAACGACCTGCATTAGTGTGCTCCACGTCTCGCGGCGGATCGTTTTGTTCTCCACTCGTGGCCGACGACTACGGTTGTTATGACGTTAATCGTCCCGACGCTCTTGGCGGACCGCGCTCTAATCGTCGCACGTAGAAGTCGAATAACCACCGACGGGACGGACGCACCAGCAGGACGAGGGACAAAGGCAGATGGAAGATCCGGGGAGTCGTTTGCACCTGCTTAATCGTCGGCAGAGAAGCTCGGCGAGATTAATTGTCTACTATTCATTCGTAATACGATTAGCGAATCTCTGCGGACGGGGGCGTAGGTACATCGGGCTGATTATTCGAGTTACGTGGGCGTTGCGGATTCACGTCCTTTTTCTGACAGCAGACAGAGCATTGAGGAAATTTTGTCAAAGCTTAGGGGATGATGGGGGTTCGAATCCAACTCTAGAGTTCCATTTCTCTAAGTGGAATGTTGTTGTTCGAAACACCCCGAGTAGGATCGATCGCGGGAAAGACGCGGACCCTAATTTTCCCGCGTAAATCGCCGATAATACGTGACGTCATCGTACATCAGGTTCCCCGGGGTTGATTGGGTGCGAGAATTGGGGCCCGCCAATTACCCGGTGACCCAGCCACGATTTATGGGGTCAGTCGTAACTCACGCTGGCTCTCGTACTCCCTCTGTTAGTGGGGGCCCCCTATATTCCATAACTCGACACCCCGTAACCCTCGACGTGACTGTAGGTGGATACGTACATAGGTATAACGGATGCGCGGCATCGGAACGAGGCGCAGGATTTATTGCAGATTAAGAGTCTCGGTTGGCGCTTCGCGGACAGGAATTCGCGAGTCTGCGAGCGGCTAGGCCGGAGATACTGCCGCGAAATTCAGGCCTCCGCCGTCGATAAACCACGACGGTGTCGCGAACCCTATCTCCGTGCCAGGCGTCATTGAATCGTTTGAAAAAGTTCGCGCTCCATTCGCGGCGCGGCTGTCGAGATAACAGAAAGACTGCATTGTGGCGAACGGTGCAGCGAGCTCGCGGGGGGAACAACGGCGAGACACGAGTGACAACTTCGTCATAAAGAGTGGACGAGTAACGACGGTGTAGTTCCGAGAGTACCGATCATAAACCTGGCAAGCTAACAGCGCCCGGGGACCCGGTCGCGATTCGAAGGCATAATTCCCCGCTGGAGACACTTCCTCGCGGCTCTGTCTTTGTAGCTCGAGAGCTATTGTTGCTCCGGCTCGCACTTTCTACACAGACTCGTTCTCTAAGCTTCCTGATTCCCTCGCGAAGATCGCCTCGCTTATTAGATCCTCCGTCGAGGCCCCGGCTGATGATTTCCGTGGTCTGGACCGCCCAACCAACCTGAATCACCTGAATCGCCTGAATTGACCCAAACTACGCCAGAGTGGCGTTTATATTGTATAACAGACCTCGACTCCGTCAGGAGTGCAAGGAACAGAGTATAGTTGAAGGTGGTAGGAGTTGATCACGGTAGCTTACTCGAGGATTGAGTGCAAGGAGTTGAGAGGTAGACTCTGCACAGTTTTTGAGTTAATAGTAGGTATCTAAAGGTGGGCACACCTTGCATCCGCAATAACAGCTGGACAGTTTTCCTGCCTCGATCGTCACCAGCTGAAGAGAGGTCAGCCAGATACATTACTGATGAAGAGCACCCGCGTAAGACGGACGTCAGGGTGAAACAGGCCGTCGTCGGGTCTACGCGCAGGAGTGTCTTGCACGAGGGAGTATTTTTGCCGTTGGTACGAGTTTGCAGGTTGCGCGAAGCGGTCTGCGCGATCAGGCTGGCCGCTCGGGCTCGGTGACCGAGGATCCCCCTGGGCCCCTCGGGGCCCAACGGGCCCACAGTCGCCCTCCCACTGGCCCCTGGCCCGCGTTGCATCGCGTTGCATGGCGTCCTCGTGTGGGCGAAGGGTCATGGGTCGCAGACACACCGCAGTGGCTCTCAGCTGTTCCTGATACCCCGCGCACAGGTTGAACGAGCCAGCTCTTAGCTACACCTAGCGAATTCCTAAGGAAATCACATCGACGCGATGCCTAAACACCTGCTGACCAATGTATCTCCGCAACCTCGCCAGCGTGATCACAGAGGACACCTGGATCGATAGAAGAGCAACGAGATGCTCGATGAAAAAATGGTCCCCCTTGAAGGAATCGTCACCCTGAGAACCGTCTTCCTCTGGTCCTCGAGATAGGTGGTGGACCTCGGAGGCTGCACACCCGGACAAGCACATTGGACGAAAATCGCGGTGCGTTTGTCGCATAGGTCGGGCGACAATTGCGCGGGCAATTTGTTCGCGGGCTGTCGACACAATGACGTCGCGCAAAGTGCACCGGGGACAGGGGGCTCCGTCGCTGGAATCTTACGATCTAGATGGGTGACGGAGAAACCGATATAGCTGGAGGTATCCAAAGTAAGCGTCCCGCGTACGATCACGCAACGATTTCGACTGCAGATACCTCCCCTCTGTGCAATCTTCATTAGAGAACAATTCACCGTTCACGGCAGCGCCATTCTTCCCCGTTTCGAGGTGGGTGCACCGTGGCACCGTTAGATAGGCGCAGACGGTATCTCGCCGTGGAACTCGCACGGAATCGTCAAGCGAGCACGCAACAAAGAAGAGGGATCACCGTGGAGGGGAATTTTAGGATTCCTCGGGCACCGATACGGGTTCGTGGTCGAAAAGTTATGGCACGAGAAAGGCTGCTGACCGCAGAGGGCTCCTGTCCTCTCGTGCGAAAGGTCACGCGCGAAGGAACTGACCTCCCTTCTCTCCTTTCTCCGTCCCGGTCCCTCTCAGCGGCCTGCCCTCGTCGGCCCTCGGCCAGCGGGGCGAGGGAGGGAGGGGGGGGGGGGGAGGAGCTACCCCAACAATTTCGAGCAACGGCAGATAGAATCTGAGAGGGGCGGGCCGAGCAAATTGAAAAATTATGCCGACGCGTACGCGACGCGTTTTTGGCGAAGATGCAAGACAATAGGATAGGGAGATAAAAAGGTGAGGACCGTTCAAAAGGGTAACGCCATCACGGTAGGCGCACCGCATACGTATAGAGGCGCAGGCCCGTATATATCTGCGACGATCTACGGAAAGGTATATATACCCCCGTAGGCTTGACGGCCGGTGCTCATGCATAAATGCGTCAACGTTGTTTCGCTCCCTATCTGCGATCTCTGCGAGGCTCTCCCCGGCTGTCCGTGCGCGCCTATATCGTCCAGATTTCTGATCGGCTTATCTGTTCCTCGCGTTTCCAATCGGCTAGCCATTAAATCGAACTTGCCTAGTACCTTCCACCGCAGGCCCGCGGATGATAAATCGCGCGGTGCGTGCGCCCGCTGAGAGAGACGCGACCGTTCGTCAAGCTACAAATGGAAGTTCGATAAGGGAACGAGCTTGTCGTCGCCTTTTGTTCGCGAGCTAATTGCTCGTAAATCAGTCATATCGCGCTCGGATTCGGGTAAACGCGAGCAAGCAATTCCCATCGACGAGCCTCATCCCGGCCGTCGTGAAACATTGCTGCTTCCATTTGTCCCATTAAGCTCGATTTAGATCTCTTCTCCCCGTTCGGAGGAGGACGAAGGAACCACGGCAGAGAGATGTTCCCATAACGGTAAGCGTCGGTCTGATTTTCTCGGATTCCCTTTGAAGAGCGAGGCGGGCAGGCCTTGATGCCCGTAATCTATTCGTTACCGTTTTAGAGGCGCTAGATGCTCGTAAACTCTCATCAGAGATCGAATCGAGGCGCGCTTGCCAAGTGGAAGAAGTGGTACTGGAAACGGTGGGTTAATTCGCGAGTGATGAGCTGCCCGGGCTCTCTCACTCTCTCTCTCCCTCCCTCTCTCTCCCTCCCCGCTTCTGCCTGGCCCTTTTTACCTGCCCTCTTTCTGTTTCGTTCCATCCTCGGGCCGAGCGGCGCGGTGCTCGCCTCTGCTCGCGCGAGTACGCGCCCGCCTCGCGATCGTCTGCGGGCACGTCGTGTTCCCACGGACGGGGGCCCGGGAGGAGTTCTTTCGAGTTTGAAAACACGGCAATCAGTGTAACTGCTTCTGCCGCAGCGCTATGCGTACATACATATGTATATCCGCTTGCATCCCGTGCCAAGAACATTGTGCGGTCGTGCGTTTTCTTTCTTTCAAAGCCACCGCGATGTCGTCGGCCATGTTAAGCGGTTTTTATCCGGAGGTCCCGCCGCTGATTGCCCGCATTGAGCCGCGCTCTCCTTTGGGACCATGAGAAATCAGCCTGCTTCAACGTTAGACAAGATGCTGTAAACTTGTCTCTCGTTTTCATTCAGCCTGGAATCCGACGGGGGTGGGGGGCGAGCTTATACTTAACGGCGGAGTGAAGGGGATGCCGCGGGTAACTTATTGCGCTGATGCGACTGCCGCGGCTACATAGATGCAAAGTAGGGAGTAACGCCGCTCGGGATATCCCGCTTGCTATTATATTTAAGCTAACTACCTTCCCCCTCTTTCCCTCCGATAATCAAGCCTTCATACGAGGATCTATGATATTAATGGAACCCTGAAACGCTGATGGGAACAGCACGGGGGCTCCTAGTCACTCATCTAACAGCTAACATGTCCAACGGAGTGAACGCGCAGTGATGCGCAAACTCTACTGCATTGTGCGGTTCCTGTTTTTTTCTTACTTGTGTTACTGACAATGGTTTCTTTTTGCAAATGGAGGCATGTGCAATATGGGAATTGTGTACTCGATTGGGACGGCTTTGACATTTCCAAAAATCAGGACTATTTCCAGAAGGGTGAGTTTTAAACTCGAAATTCAATCGATAGATATATCTATCTTTTTTATACTTATATAAAAACGTTGTGTCACTGATTCATCAACGTCCAACCCAAATCGCTGACCCTAGAAACTAGAAAGATTTTTTGAAATTCCATCCCCAAGGGGGTGAAAAGGGGTAAAGTTTGTTTTCACTGACTCCTTAATATCTCTTAGGTCCAATTAAATGTCAACTTGGTTTTTACTTACAAAGATTACCCGCACAAATGCCTAAAAATCAATTTCGGGATTTCGCCCTTATCAACCCTTAAGTGGGTGAAACAGGGTTTAATTTTTTTTCACAGATTCCTCAAAATCTCTTAGGCCCGATTAGATATCAACTTGGTTTTTACTTCGACAGATTACCCACACAAATGCCTAAAAACCAATTTCAGGATTTTTCCCTAATCAACCCCTAAGGGGGTGGTAAAAAGATGTGAAATGTCGTTTCATAGAGTCCTCAATATCTCTTAGGCCTGAAGCAAAACGCGGGGTTATTTTGCTAGTTACTTATAAAAGTTCCCAGAATTCTGGCATTTCCACTGCTCAGTGACAGAATTGCGTGCATTGCACTAGCCTCGGTAAAGTATTAGTTTCAGCAAAGTTTCGTCAAGGAAAGTTTGGATGCAAATATTTTTGGTATTTCAATTATTTTATTTATTTCATTCCATCGATTTTCCGTGACATATCTTGAGTCGTAAGCCATTGTAGCCAGAAGGTGCCATGGGGCCCTAGCACCCCCCAAAGAAGGGGCATTTAAAAAAAAAAAGAATACTGAATTTTACTCTTTAAATAAATTTTTATAATCACCTAATGAATTTTATTGAATTTGCATTAAAAATATTTCTTTCTGTTCAACTTGGCTCTTCCCAAGATTAAATCCTGTGTGCGCCACTGCCCACAATAAACAAAGAACCCCTTACGCTATGCGCGATCGGCAATTATATTTCATGTGCACGAGCCAACAGATGACGAATACGTAATTAAAAGTCTGGACGATCACCTGGAGGTGTCCCTTTCCCCTGGGAGGTGGAAATGTCAGAAGCGAGCGGAAGTCTTCCCTGTCGGCGGACAGAGCACGTATTGGTGATTCATTCCCCGGCAATCGAGTATCGGCTGGGTAACGCCGTCCCCGTCGGCGTCTCCCATGACGACCCGGTGAGTAACTCCGCCACTATGGCGTGTCGTGGAGGCCCCGATACCCGTGCGCGCTCGCGAGTCGATGGCGCAACGCAGCCTTTATTCCTCGACTTTTACGAGGGGCCCTATCCTCCACCGATGCAAGATCGGCAGGGACCACGCACACAGGTGGAGGCTGCGCAGCGTGTGTGCACAAGTGGAAGCTAGTGGTGCACGGCGCGGTGCAGGATCGGTGGCTCGTACGAGCCCCGTCTACGCGTGGGTGGAGACCTTCCACGAGATCTGCTGAGAAAGCGCGGCGCGGTGGTAGGCCGGCGTAATCGAATCGTCGGGTAATTACTCGATAGTCGCACCGTGTCATTCATATATCACCGGGCGAATTGGTGTGTGTCACGCGCGTCCCGGCGAGCAAGTAAATAAGGCGGACCGCGGATTTACGCGCCGCAGGCCGATCGGTATCGGCCGGCGATCGTATCGGGCAAGTGTGCGCGGGCGTCGCGTAAACGGCGATAAGGCGAGAACTAGCTCGTAAGTTTCCGCTTCGCGGCTCTACCCAAAGCGTTGTTGCCCCGCGAGCTGCTCGTGCACGAGCCAGCGCGGCCGATCTCTTAATTGATAGATGAGGAGGCGGGGGCGGATGCCGAGCTGAGGGAGCGTTGTTGGTTCTGCCGCTGATATCTGCGCCGCTGGTTCATGGAAACTGCGAAGACCATTGCTTCTACGTGGGTCTTGAAAGTTAGGTAGGTCTGTCTAGGAACAAGAAGGTAAATTGAGACGGTTAGAAAAGCTACGATAGGAAAATGGCAGCGTGAATGGTGTTAAAGCACCCCGACACCGTCAGATTCTTCTCGGAACCCAAGTTTACGATCAGACAGCAGGCAATGGGTCGTTGATGCGAAATCAAGTTACGTCGAACCACGAGCTGTCTGGCGGAGCCTCATCCCGACGGGTTGCCGCCGTCGAAGTGGCGAAACGACGAGGATGCACACTCATGCACAGCATAATACGGAGCGGAACCCGAGGCGAGGCGACACACGTAGGTAAACGATCGTTTGTCCTCCCACCTCTCGATTGTCGTCTCGGAGCAGCGCGGTTGTTGCATCCTCGCGAGCTGCGAAACACGAGGGCAAAGATGGAGATGAAGGTGGAGGTGGAGGTGGCTGCCCTCGGCTATATCTTGAGTAATTGGAACACGACCTCTGTCAACCCCCGCTGACCCTAAATGGTCAGCGGAAACGAGCTTACCACCGGGGAGAGGAAGCCACCGACGGTCTTGGGCAATCGCATATTAGATGCAGATTCAGATGCAGATGGCCGTGGTCGTGGGCCATCGTGGTCTAGTAGCTCCCGCCAGGTAGAACGTTCGTGTTCGTACCGGATGACGCGTCAGCCCCTCCGTTCGCGCTTTATTATACTCCCACGACGATTTATGCTAATCCTGTACGAGCATCGCGCGTAGATTACGATGAAAATAGGGTAGGTGGATCGTTCTGTTAGCCCGATGCACAGATCCTCACTGGTTATTGAATAGTAAGGTAAACGTCCCCATCAGCCACTGTCCTCGACCAACTATACCTACCGTGGAGAATAGCGAAGAATTGAAATTCAGGGTATTTTGCCTACAGATTTAAAACTTGCAGCACACAGTGGTTTAAAATGCGATTCTAGCTAAGCAGAATTATTTTTGTCATTATTTTTCCCTGCACGTATATATATACCTACCATTTATTATTTTTAATGTCAGTACTACATATTTATAAGTATAGAAAATATATTAGAAATAAGTAGAAATAATATTAAAAATAAATAAATAATTGTGACAGATGTTTATTATAAATACCTAAGTAGAAATAACATTAAAAATAATAAATGAGTTAATACATTTAAAGTTATCTACATAAAGGAAAAAATAACGACCAAAATAACTTTGCTTAGGTACAATTGCAGTTTAAACCATTGTGCAGCGGTCTAGTAGTGATCTATCCACTGGTTACTTTCCACCCCTCAATTCCCAGCGTCTCCCAATTTTCGATTTAGGCACTATGTCCAACTATTATTCCCTCCGCTTTTCCGTAATAATTCACATCAAATGTAATGACACGATCAATCCCATCATAAACCATAATACAATATAATAGGAGAAGTTTGAGCTATCCTTTCGTTTACGACGCGCTCACCAATCCTTCGATTTTTAGTGCTCCTCTAATGCCCGACAAAGTCGAAAGCGCACGGTCATAGAAACCGTCTCGGGCAATAAATAGTTACGTTCGGGATAGAATCTGGCCTGTTTCCGGCAGGATTCCCACGAATCCGTGTCGGGCAGAGGCCGACAGGCTATCTCTTCATTCATTTAACGATTTTTCGGAGACGGTCAAGGAGGTCGCCGGTTTTTCAGCTCGGGGCGAGCGTACCGCGGTGCCATAAAAAGGAAAGCCGCGTGAATCGGCGACCAATTAAAGAGGCCGATTCATACGGGCGAAAAGTATCGGCCGTAAAACGTCGCGTCGCATCAACGCTTAACGATTGGCCCCTCGCCTTCTGGTCTTGTGTTTCTCGGAGACGAGTGAAGGAAGAAACGACTGTATCGGCGATAAATTAGCCGGTTGAAAAAGATCTGGGAACGAAGGCGACGGTGTTTTTATGAAGGCGATGCGTTTTTTCTGCCCCTCCCGAGTCGTAAAACATTCGCGTAACACGAGCGGAATGCGCGCGGCGTCCGTCCCGATAAAATATTTGACGAAACGCGGATTTCACAAGTCGCTGTGGCTGGTTTCGGTCTCCTGGGAAGAACGGTGCGGAACGGGCGGGAGCGCGCGAGCGAGCATAACGGCGAGAGTCGCCCACGCCGCTTCCAGCCGTGATCAAGGAACAATGTATAACAGTTTCTTCATGGTTGTCTCGTCAAATCAAGTATTAGTCATCTGCCAGGAACGAGATTCAGTGAATGTACTCGTGCGCGCCTGTTCTAGCCGGCACCGGTTTCCGGTTTCCATTCCCTTTCCTGTGAATCTCACCCAGTAACAGGCGAGCCGTGCGCTATTGCAAAATTATCGCCGCCTGGAATAATCCACTCCCAATGGTCGTTTTCCAGATTCGCTTTGAAATTGAAATGTCTTCGATTGATGAATCGCTGGGTAGGTATACCAGAAACCAGTCTTATAGACTCTCTTGCTGGGAGTCATTCGGCGAAATGTCGAGGCGTATGCAGCTATAATACTTTGAGAAGGTATACATGTGTGCAACCATGGGATTCTGAATCCTCTTCTTTCAGATTCAAAGTTTTCGCTCCATTCAAAATAGTAGCTCGACAATTATGAACGATGAACAGTTTCATCTTTTATTTTAAGGGGGGAATCCCGTTTTTGTTGTCAAAAACATAGCATTGTTTGGGAATTTTCTTTTAAGAATCTTTGAACAAGTTGCGCGAACTGCAATTTCAATGATGTATAAGAGCATGATCAAAATTTCAGATGAATCGAATCGCTGGTTTCTTAAAAAGAATTCCCAGATTTTGCTATGTTTTTAGCCCTTTATACACGATTTTAGACACCGCTCTAATACTTCTCGGACACCCCCTGTGGTGGAAGGAGAAGTCCCAGGCCCGCTCATAAATTAGTCTGAAACAATTCTGACACGAATCTGACGCCAGGCCGAGGGGCGGAAATTTCCATGCGAGCACGATTTGTCGACCCTTGTATCCGGCGAATCTTATCACGCCGATCGTCTGGTTCTTACGCGAGCGGAACATTTTTCACCTTTGACCGGAGGGGGCGGGGGTGGGGGGGGGGGGTTGGACGGTCGAAGGCGGAGTGGCCACCCGGCGGGTGATTCCTGGACAGCAGGTTGATCCGTTGGAGCTGTTGGAAGGGAGGGTGCTGCTCGAAGGGTATCGATCGCGAAGTATCGGTTCGCGGGCTGACAGTGCCTGAGAGATATATATCTGAGAGTGGCTGGCCGGCCCGAGTGCCGCGGGGTTCACGCGGGGGTAACTCAATTTGTAGTTACAAACGAGCATAATATGATAATGCCTCGGTGCCCGGGCACACCGATTCACCTGGGCCCGTCTCCGCTTTGTTAGCGGCCCTCTGCTCGGCAAACGCTTCCCCCCCAGCTGTGCACTGTCATTTGTTCACGTCTGTCAATACGTCACTGATAGGCGCACCGGTATACCTCGTTGGGCACCGAGATATGCCCTGTCAAGGCCAATCTTCGCACGAAATTTCGTGTGCGAGCGTGAAATCTAGAATCGGCGGGCCTTTCGATGGTGGAAGCTGAACTTGGCACGAAGCATGTTAGGGCGAGAGATGAAGGATACTCGCAATCCTACGGTTGCGATAGAAAAGGAACTTTATTACTTAAGGGATCTTGCAGAGTAGATTATTGGTAAGTGGAATCTGTTATTAGATGCATGGTGAATATTGGTGATTTAGTCGGACTGTTAAGATTGCTCACATACCTACTTATGTAAACATTTTTACACTTTCCTTTGACCACCACTGTATGTGGGTCACCGGTGATGTAACTTGACTTTTTTAGTGCAATCGATGGGTTGGTGAAGATGCTGTGAAAGCGAGCACGCAAGGACAGAACTCGAACAGGCTTTTTTTCCTCTTAATTCAATGACGTCTTCGGTATCTCTCTTTGCAAAAACAGTGCCCCCTTTCCTCGACTATATGGATCAATATATTTACCATCGATTGCGATAGAATTCATTTCTTTCCCAGTGACAATAACTATAAACTCTTCTTCGTGAACGCTGTACAGCGTTAATTTACAATCTCCCCTGGCGTTTATCGTTCCAAAACTGTGGCGCGGCTAATAGTGCGTGTAATGTATACCGCTACCGCCAACCACCGCGCGAAAAAAGGACCGCGCTCGTCGTATAAATCATTTGCCGCGTATGGTATCGAGGCCGATTCGAAAGTACAACGCTTGTCAAATTGCTAAACGGTTAATAATACATCGGCGGCTATACTACTTTCCGCTCCTTGTTCCCTCGGCTTTCTTCACGATTTCGCCGCTCGAGCAGAGCCGTTGGCTCTGGGGTACGCGTGATTTAAGGCGCATCGTAAATAGATAATAATAAATCGGCATCGCGGTGCCCATTTGCTTCGGGACCAATTTGTTAGGATCGCTCGCCCTCGCGACCCGAATATATACACTAGGATGCCACACGGCTATTTTTCAAGTACCCGGGGCCTCTCTGATTTATTTTGGCACGAACGAACGACGTTGCGAACGCCTCCAGCGAATTATCTGAGTCGCATTGGCGCCAGCACTCACCACCGAACGCGCTCCTTCTGACGTACCTAACCCTGTCGATGGTCCCTGAATTTTTCATTTTATCGACCGATTTTCCGACGATAGTTATAGTCACGGTACAAGAAAGGAGGGGGAAGAGTGGTCGAGTTTCGAAGCTGTGCGTTCACCCAAGTACTGACGTAGATATATATTTTGCAACGACGCAGCAGTGATTTCTTAGAATTATTAACTTCGAGAAATTCGTCCTTAAATTAGGGTCGTCCTTAAATTATATAAGGGGGGTCTTGGGAGGGGAGGGGGTCGCGAAATTCTTACGTCTTCTTACAGTGGGGGGAGAGGCTAGCGTCTTGCGCAAAATATTTTTAAACGAGTTAAAGATGAGAGAAGAGACGCAGTGAAGAGTAAAAGGAGTTAAATGAATTATATAAACCTTTAACAGAATTTTAATAACTGAAAAAATGCAATGTAAAAAATATTATACCGTGGAATATAAAATCTTGTACTGAGGGTGGGAGGGTGTAAGATATCACCAAAATTACTCTTACGTAATTTAAAGACGGCCCCTTATAGTGTACGACGGAACTGAAATTAGAATTCATAAGAATTGAAGAAGCTTGGTAAAAGTATTCCCTGAAGTTCGATCATTGCGAAAGCATTCTTGACAACTGCCGCAGCAATTAACGTGTCAAAGCATCGTTCCCACGATGGGCAAATTGTAGAAAGCTGACGTCTAGCTTAGCAAATGAAACGTTGCAATTTCGACGAGCACAAAGTATCTCTGCGAACCTCTCGAATCCTGCAATCCGCCGTTGCAAGGGGGTCGAAACAGGTGACGACCGTTCGATCCCTTCCGCGAGCGTAGCGCGGCGGTGCCTCCGCCGCTTAGAAATCGATGATCCGCAGCTGTCAAGCTATTAGCACCTCGCGCCGTGGGTCGTTATCATTATCGGCCCGACGTCGGGGGAACGATTTTAATTCGCGTTTCACCGCGTGGCCACTCGAGCCGCTGCCGTACAAGGAAGCAATCACGGTGAAACGTAAAATTGACACGGGCCGCGCGAACCCCGCGGTGGTTTTCGCGAGAGAACAAGGCTGGCGCATGGAAGGCACACGGGGCCCGTGGCTGCCACGGCGGATCCCCCTCCCCCCCCCCCCCGCCCCTCCACCGTTCGTTAGAATCGAGATTTCGCGGCGGGCCCCGCCGTTTGACGCGGCGCGCATCGGACGTCTCCTGTCCTTCCTTCCAGCGGGAGATTAATCCTTTAGAAAACTGGCAATCGGGATAATGGCGGCACCGTGGGCCTCTCACGCACCGATCCTCTACGTGCACGCGACTTTCAGATCCGCCGTGCGCGTTATGTGTAACGACGACGCCGGAGAAATTTTCATTTAGCTTGCAGCGACGTGTCCCGTTCGTTCCACTGTTATCCAACGAGCCGTGTTACAACAGACTTCCCGGACAGGGATCGCGCTTCGGATGCTTTACGACGATTGACGCCGGGGCCCTGACTACTTCGTTACACATCGTTAAGCCACGCTCCACCGCGGATGATTCCCAGCGCTTTCACGAGCCCCGTTTAACACCAGCTCACACGTGAAATCTTATCATCATAAACAAATCATCTGTCGATGGGGGGCTCGCTCCTGTCGCGAGCAATCTCCTGTCGGTGTCTGCCGAGACGCCAGCGTGTTCTACTTGATTGCTCGCGGAGCGTCGACGGCCGAGTAGTTTGTTGCCCGTGGTCGACTTTTAAGTAGATTGTGAAATGTAGTTGATTTAGTACTAATTCACTGTACGGTGGATCAATTCTTTTGATGGATCACCAGGGGCTATCTGGATTCTAAACTTATAGGTATACGAATTAAAGCTGAATCGAGGAGCTTGCATCAATTGAGGGGTGCAACTCCGTGCACGTTTGATGCAAATCCGATAACAAATGAGTGATTTATTGCAAATAAATAAAAATAGAAATATTAATAATAGTATTAATATTAATATTAGCATTGAGAACAAGAAATACTAATATTAATATTTATATTTTTATTATAGAATATCTTTCCGTCAAAAATAGAAATAAGAACTTATCAATTCAATACCTACTTAATACTTAGTAAGTACCTACTTATTGCGTGAAAATATCTATTTTTCAATTAGTGTTCTCTTTTCAACATGAAGAGAGATTTTTCTAATTTACTCGAAGTTGATAATGATGGAGCTGCACCCCTCTTGCTACACGGTCCTCAAATGGCTGTCCCCTCGCCTCTGGGTAACGCATCCAACGTTCTCATCCTCTTAGGAAAATCTTCAGCGGGAGAAAGGATGAAACTTTTTACAATAGGTACGAGCGATGTACGTGTTGTGGTCTGAAACGCACCATGCCGCGATACCCACGGCTCTCTCTAATAAAGTTGTCGCGAATAGGTTTCGCATAGCGTTTCGTTGTGGGGGTTTAAAGCAAGATGCACGGTACACGTCCATGTGACAAGGTTCGAGCCTGAACTTACAAGGAGAAACGAAATTTATCGAATTGCTTTGGCCTGTTCCTCGTCTTCCTTCTCGAAACCGAAGAAAGTCTTTGTTGTAAGCTGTCAACGTCATAGACGTCCAGCCTTGAATATTGGCCATGGAGGGGTAACCTTTGTTCGATATCGAGTTACTTGTCATCCTCCTTTTTAATTCAACATCGCGTCTGTCTTAACGAGCAAACTGCGTCTCAATTTTCGATCGGTTGATTTGCGACCGAAGGTCGTCGCAGGTTAAAGAGAAATTTTTAGCAGAAAATTTACGATCGACTCTGCTCCGTCCGCTTAATTAGGCGGGGACTTTAGAAAGTGTACGCCGAACACAATAAACGTCTGATTACCTTCCAACGTCGAATTCTCCATGGGGTGTGCCGTTGTAAAGTTTCTTGTCGGGATGTTTGTGCTCGATTTGTTTTTAGAGAGTCGAGGATTAGAAGTATGTGGAAAACGGAACGATCAAAAACCTAGAGAGACTATTCCTTTCAATAGACGAAGGAAATTGAAACAAAATGTCCCTCGATAGCCACATAAAGTGCACCCATTCCATTCCACACGACCGATAATTATTCACGCGGTTGAAACAGTATCGGTAAAGCGCGAGGCGTAAAGTGAATCGAATTATCGAGTGGAAAGGGGTCGACTGGAGTTGCCGGTCGCCTTGGTCGATAATTCATTATCCCCCGAGCCACGGTCTCGTCTCATTTTCGCCGCACGGGGTCCTCGATCACGCCTAACGGCATCGCATCGGCGTAAATACGTTGCGTAATTAATTTCGCGCAAAGCACGTCTCGCCGCGGCGTTATATTTATAGCGGTGCATTAACCCGGTGTGTTTTATGCGTCGACCGACGCGAAGGGGCAGCCGAGGCCTCGCGGAATCCACGAAAAAAATTTCACGAGAAGAAAAATGTTGAAAAAATATATTGCCGCGCTTGGGGCACGGGCAGGGGGCTGGGGTAGCGCGATCTATCGGAGGGGCAACGGGGAGGAAAACGGACGCAATTTCCAGAGGTCGAGGGACCGGGTGAAAATATCGACAGGGGGTCAGGTCTCGGGTTAGTTAATGCGCTTTCTGTTTCCCTTAGCCGTCTTCTTCCTCCGTTCTTCTTCTCCCTCTCGTTCCCCCGTCCTTGTCCAGCGTAGGTGTGGAACCTCGTGGCAAGTCCACACGGTGGACCACTGACTGCGCACAATTAGGCCTCAGCGCAGAACGAATTCATCTTCGTTGGACGCGCGAGACTCCGGCCAGTTCGGCACGATCGATTATCAATCATTCTACCGCGATGCCCTGGTCCACGATCCGATGCTCTCGAGGGCCGCGCGCGCGGGGGAAAAAAGTAGAACCCGGCTCGTACGCGATCCACGGCCCGCGGGGTGTACCCACCCCCGTAACCGGCTGCTCGTCGGGCTTCGACGTTTCCTGATGGACGTTTCCAGTGCCTCACGGGCACGCACGTCGATCGGGATAAAGTGGCTGTCGGGATTCATAATGATTGGGCCCGGGTGCGTTGGATTTTATCGACCGTGGGCCCCGGAAACTCGATCCCCGCTGTCGTGATTTATCGTCGGGGCCATTTTCGTGGGGCATCGCCGTGATTTCGAGGAGCCGCCGTCCCCGTGATCCTTTTTCGATGGCCTTTAGCGAGCGACTGCATCGACGGAGGCTTGTGTAACTCCGCCTTTTTTTAAGGATCTTTCGTCCCACTCGGCGATGTTTTCCACATCGAATGGAAAAACGTGTCGACAGGGTTGCATCTCTCGTCGTACGGTGGCTTGATTAATGGAAGCTTTCCAGGAATATGGGAAAAGTCTGTCCGCGTGAATGTAAATTGGTCAAACCGTGAACAGACGCAATCCTCGAGGTGCAGGCCTTGATTAATCGGGCGAACCTGTCGCCTTTCGATTGTGAAAAAGGGGGAGGACCAGAAACTTGGTGACATCTGTGGATTTTCCATCACGAATTTGGTCTTTTTATCGTCCTCTTAGGGATCAAGAGTTGTTCAGCAACCCCTAAAAACAAGAGCAGATTTTTATATAGACTCGGTAGACTGTACCCTAGAGGGGCAACTTTTGGGCGAAAGAAATTGGGAAAGGTAGCAATATGTTTATGTCTGTAACTTCTTATTTCTTAATTGAAAACAATAGCATAGATTTCCGCCCTCTAAAATGAAATGTCACACCGAAAGTGAAGGGTGATCTTCAAACACAGAGGCTAAAATTTAAAAATTTAAAAACATATTAAATTAATTTTAAGTGTCTCAACTCTTTTAAATTAAAATATTTGTTGACATCTCACGAAAAGGGCGGCAGACGCTTCTTAGCCTAGGGGCGCCACATCTCCAAATCCTCCCTTACCTAAAAATGTTCAACGGGCAAATGCTTAGAGCATGTTTGCATGAATTACGCGTAGCTCTCCTGCCTGCACGTTGTTTCCAGCGTTACAAGAGATGACAGGAAAATGGCAGAGGGTCGATAGACGTCTCAAGTGATCGAGCCCATGGGAATTCATCTCAGGAAACGATCCTCGGATTGGTAGGTTCGCTGGTACTCTCCCGATGGCCAGGTTAAAATGCATTTACGTAAGTAAACCCCGCGCGGATTGGCCGCGTGCCCGCGAGAAAAGAGCAGTCGGAGTAGAGAAAGAAAACGGAGGGAGAGTGGCCCGGGGGAGAGGGCACCATTGGAACCGTCATGCCGATGTCATTGTAGCTGGTGATTTATAGCCTGTTTGCACCGTACGCCGTCGTCGCTGGAAAATCGTTTGCATTGCGCAAAATTTAATAAAGCGATCCACGCATCGACATCTCCCCCCCCCCCCCCCTCTCGACGACGGAATGTCTGAGAATTACGAAATCGCGGCGAGATACGCACCGGATCCGCTGTTTCGTGTCCGACGATCGCCGTTGGAAACACGAAGTGTGCTCAAGAAGCGACGCCACCGTGTCCTGGGATCGAAATACCGGGACCGGCGTCGATGTAGCGACGATGTTCTCTGATAAGCGTGTCGCGAGCCCCGGTGGCTCTGTAATTAATAATTGCGACACCTGGGGACAGTGATAAAATATGCATGAAGCTCGAGAAGATAGGATTGACGAGTCTTCGAGACTGGAACCGAAACATGTCCTAGGCGTAGGCCCAAAGTGAAAGAGTATGGATATTTTCACATGAAACAAGTGGATCGAGTCAACCATATCACTTACAATCAGTCGCATCCCTAATATCAGTCTATGTACTGATCTTCTTTTTCACGAGTAGCTAGAAGTCTGTGACATTTTTAACACTCTCGAACCAACCACCATAGAAACCAGTTGCAATCATTATGACATTGGATTACCTCTTAACGCAACGTCGCAGCAGGTTGGTCCATGCGACAAGAAACGAGAAAAATCGCCGGGCAAAGGTGAGACAGGTCGGTAGTCGCGTAATGGGTCCGCGCGAAACATCGAGATAGAGTCGTCGTTGTCGCCGCCGCCGCTCGGCAAACAGTGATAATAGTCAGGATTAATAAATCCCCTTTTCTACGGCCATCAATCGCTGCACGCCGCGGCTGGGATTGTTAACACGTTCCTACTTGAACATCCACGATAGAAATATCACTCTCCCAGGCGAGATACGGTAGGTGCGAGTGGTTCGTCTTTTTCTCCCCCTCTTGATCCCCCCTTCCTTCACGCCGGCTTGGTCGTCGTCGTCGATAATCCGCGTTTAGACGCGATAGTCGCACGCGGACGTTCTCGCTTGACAAATGATCGTCGGCCATTCGATTCGTATGCTTTCTATTTATGCCCCAGCCACGAAACCCCCGGCCAGTCATGCGTCGTGACGTAATCGGTGAAACGAACAGAAACACGACAATGACGCCTCCACCTTCTCGCCGACACCCGGCTCACACCTTACGCCGCAGGTAAACCGCGCCATTGACTCCGCGGCAGAGAGCGTGTGCGGGGGTGAGCCGCGCGAAACCCATCGGACTTACGTGTCTCTCGCCGCGCGCCAATGAACGAATACGAGTCAGCGATGAAATATTCCCGAGGGCAGGGTATCCGGCTGCAAACTAGCGCCTCGACACCGTGGGGAGACTTTTTCGCCGGGGTTCCCGCCGCCGAGTACCTGGAACCCCGTCTCCAAACGACGCCTATTTCGCTACGTGATCAGGGAGGGCGGACGGCCGCGTGCTCGTTAAAAAGTTGTCAGAAAGTGTTCTGCGAGACGGCCCCGGTCCCCCTGGCGACGCCACCCGGCGCCTTTTTGCGGCCACGATGCTTCCGTGCGCGTAATTCCTCCGACGAGGCAACGCGATATAATAATCTTGCGCGAAATCTCGCCGTTCCACGGCTAATTTGCATACGGGCGAATGGTCGTTATCCCCGGCCGGGGTGGAGCACGCGGGGGCGGAGTCTCCAATTTTGCGCGAACGGGGCCTGATCGCGGGCCCAGTTGGACGGGCAGGCCCGCGTCCGCGCCGCGTAATCGCGCTGGCGAAAAAAGTTATTACGTTTTTTGCGGGTTGTCCGAGATTAAAAACGGCCGGCGGCGTTGTAATTGCGAGCGATAGGGAAGCGGCACCCGGTGGCTGCTACCGGACGTCAGCCTGGGCTCCTTTCTCCCCCGTCCACCCTCGGGGAGAGGGAATACAATTCCGGGAGGAGGATGCAGGCGAAGCAGGGGACCACTCGGAGTGGATCCTCCGGGCACGACCGCACAAATTACAGGCCACCAAGCCAACGGAAGCCAGCCGAGGTGGACGTAGAAGCTACGCACCGCGGAAGTCGGATGATACCCTTTCGTCTTCGTGATCGGACGTCACGAAGTTAACAGGTTTTCCGATTACGTCCACTTCGGCGAATTACCTCATGAGAACACGGTGTCCTATACCTAAGTACTTAGGTACTGCCTCTATCCACGACGCGATTTACACAGCCAATTTACACACCCTTAGATGATCTTTTTAAAGTCTATAAAGCTTCCCCCTGCAGCTCCGTCCTCGTGATCGTCATTCATTCGCGTCAGCTAGGTACTAGCACTACAATGTATGGGTTTATTTCAGGATTATCGGCCGATCAGCGGCGTCCATCGTCATTCTGCAAGCAGAAGTGCCTGGGGGAGGGTTGCAGACAGGGTGGGGTGTCGCGCGGCGGTTGAAAAGAAACGGCAAATTTTCACTACGGCTCGTTGCTCGTTCCCCGCTCTTTTACGTAATATGATTTTCAATTGCACACGCCCATCACGTATCACGGCGCCTTTCTATTCATATAATCTTGGCCGAGCGTGTGCACGCTGCGCTGCAGCGAGGGGGGAGGCAGGGCACTTTTGATTATCGAACCTCGACTGCGGCGGGGAGAGGCGTTCGCGCGCGGGCATAATACCAACATACACTGGCTTCTTAGTGGGCATGCATTATAATGCATCTACAATGCACCGGCGCGGCGTGCATCAAAGCCGGCTACGTGAGCGACTACGTACCTGTGTACGAGCAATGCCCGAGCGCTCATGCTGCCGATACCGAACGGGCTAATGGCCGAACGATCCATCCCTCGGTGATATTCTTTCTGCGTTCAGCTTTTCCTGGGATCTCCTCTCGACGCGAGCTTCCCGCTTGGGGATTTTCTGTGGCAGGTTTTTCGTGGATTTATTCGGGTTTTTTCTGGTTAATATTGATGGTGTGACTGGTTAGAAATTGGAGTTAGTTGTTTGTGGGCAAATGGGTAGGGTGGATATGCATATCTGCATCAGTGCAGCTGCAGACTCTTATGAAGAATGTAAGGATAGTTGCAATGTTGGTGAAATGTTGGAAGAATATTTTGGAAGGACGTGGCAAATGCTTGGAAGCCTCAAGCAGAAGAAATTTGAATTGATAATCTAGTGAACTGAATAGGGTAAAGAGTACAATGGTTGGCCACTTAAGTAAAAGTGTCACATAAATAATGAATTATAAATGTGAATTTAGTAAATTTGAAATGGAAATCAATATAAATAAGTACGAAAAACCCCTAATAAGAATGTATAAAAATATATAAAAAATGTGTTGCCTACGAAGTAATATAGTTATTGGCATAGTCAAGACAGTAATTGTCCAATCCGTTCGACAGTGATTGGCCGTTATTTGATACATAATATAACCTAAAAGAAAATGTTACCTGATTTGGTGATAGAAATAAGATTAAAATTATTCAATAAAAATGGATATATTTTATTTAGTATGTGTTTGTCGTGTTTGTTTCTGTTTTTAACAGGGGGCTAATTACTGTTTCACCATTAACATGGTTAAAAAACAGTCACTGGCCGTCCGGCCAATTACTATCATTCAACATTATTCATATGGCAGTTGTTGGCCCCCTGTATTTTTCATAATATATGTATAATTTAAACAAATAAATATTTCTTTTATAAAGTTTCAACTTTTATTTATCGATATATACCGAATATGAGAGATATACATAATACATATCATAAATACATTAAACTATTCGCAAACTTTCAACTGTACTCTTACGGTTTTTTGATTAAATCGCTGTAATTTCCAAGCTTCAAAGCCGAATCATCCTATTTGCTTTTATATATAATCACAGTATATAATGAGTGGAGAAATATTGATTACATCCGAAGCAAGAAACTACAAGGAATATGAATATGTTCATTAAAAAAGGGCACAACATTGGTATTTCTTTATAATTCATTTATTTCTCAAAATAAGGCCAATCACTGTCAGGTGGCCAACCACTGTACTCCTTACCCCTACTTAATCTTGAACTAATTTTTTTGTGTTTGTATGTTTCAGACGTAACACGTTCATCCGACATGGATCATCGATGCACCACAGTGCGAATCGGTGAGTCGGTTTAATCCACAATTTTTTTTTCTGTTTTCTGCATTTCTCATTATTGTCAACTAAAGAGTAATACACCCGTGCAATTATAATATTAATAACTGTTAGCGTCAAGATTCAGGGTCGACTATTAAAACGTAAATAATGACCACTAACGCAGAAAACTGACAGGGAAACGTTCCCACCCCAAAACTTCTGATTTTAATGAAACCTCGTGTGAATACAGAGCACAATGGAGTACCTATCCAAGGAGCAATATTTTTTTTCTTCGAAAATTCACTCTGGAGGGGCGAATTTGAAATCAGCCCTTAAAGTCATTGCGTTTTTACGTTTCTTGAATACACGAGTACCAAGAAAATATACACCGAACTTCGTGCTAAAGACGAAGCCCCCAAGTATCGCTGCGAGTCCAACGCGTTTGTCAATACGAAGGCGCGTCACGCTCCCCAGTGGTACAAAATCTCGCAACCGATGGAACGTTCGCCCACTGACGGAAGGACTCTCTCTCGTCAGAGCCTCGACTCGCATCGATTCCCCGATTCGCGTCAGAGGGAGAGGAACAAAGGGGGATCTCTTACCGCGCGCCCAGTGACCCAATACCGCGCGTACCGATCGGCGCTGGGAAATGGTCGGCAGAAACGATCCCGCGGAATTCGCGGACGAGCAGGCCGGCGCGCCGAAGAAGGCGAATCCCTCACCTATATCCCTCTCGCAGCCGGTTCAATCAGAAGTGGCGCCACACGGCTAGGAAGGGGATGGTCGACGACGAAAAAGAGAGAAACACGAGAGCGAACATGAAGAAAGAGGCAGCGACGCGGAGAAACGGGGACGAGACGGGGACCCGGCGCGTAATGCGTTGGCGTCCAGCCTCATAATACGGTAGCGCTGTGTATCGACGTGCAGGCGCACGAACAATCACGAACAGAGGTAGAAAAAGACGAACAGGGAAAGGATGAACGGAGGAAGGAGGGAGGGAACCGTGGATAGGAAGAAAGAGGGTGACGCGGGGGAGTGAAACGGCGGAGCGAAACGAACGAACGAATGGAATAACAATCCGTTCCAGCGGTCGGATGATCCCGTGGCGGCGTGTGCTAACTAATGGCATTCAAAATTAGTCCTACCAGCGGCGAAATTATTGAATAGGATCCCCGAGTGACGCCCGACGGCTTTCGACACGACGCGGACGAAAGTTTCTCGGTGGAGCGCGGCCCACGGTAGCCGGAGCCGTTCCTCGCGACCGCAATTGCGCGGCCCTCCCAGGTTCCGATATTAGTTTTCGACCTCACGTCCTGCCTCGTCGCTCCCTCCTAGCCCCCTTGGTCCTACGTCCCTTCCGTCGCGAAACGTTTAACTGGTTATTACGGTTACAGAGTACCGCGCATCCTCGCGCGGATAATCTATATCCATTTTTGCACCCGCCTAGGTAGTCGATCCCTTTTCCCCCATCCCACGGGCGTTTGCACTGTCTCGTTGCTCCTTCTCGTTCTTTTCCCCTCAGCCGAGCTTCCTCCAGCCGCCCCGTCGATTTCGTGGTAATAACGTCGAACGCAATCTTCACTCTGATGATAGATTCAGGGGCTGCAGTCGGCTCTGCTCTATTCATTCATTTAGTATTCCGTTCCCAATCGAGAAGGTAGAACTATACACTGTAGGTAGGTAGGTCCGAGAAGTGCCGCGTCGATTATCTGCACGTGTCACATTGGAATTCAGGGAATGCCGTAGAATAAAGCGGTATTAACGATGGCTGGATTCATCGATCGACTCGTGGCTCAATTGGACATGCACCGGCTGATTGCCGCCCGATCCAGCGAACAGAGTCTGAGTAACGAAGCCGCCTCGCAGCGTTAATGAGTCTTCCAGCTCGCGTTAGATCCGTTCTAGCCTCCCTCTCCCCGCCCTCTGTTCACGAGGAACGTTTCCACGCGATTCATGCCCTTTCACCCTTCATCGCGTCCAAACGAGGCCCCGCTCCTCTCGCCCCTCGTTGCCTCTCCCTTGTCCAGGCTCGTTTCGGCCTACCGACACCTTAGCGCGTTCTAAATGCCGGTGATGAGATCATTTATCATCGTACGAAAATGTGAGGCTCTCCCTTGGCTGCGAGCCTGGAACCACGCTTCCGCGCTTTGATCGCCTCGTTCCCACGAGAGTCTAACCAGGAGACCTGGCCAGGAATCTCATCCTCGTCCAACGTGTCCTGATGTTGCTGCGTCTGTCGATTCTTGGGGACGATGGTTTTCCTGCGGGATTTAACCAAATCTGCTTGAGCACTGAAAATTCCAGAGCAAGGACCTTGGTTCGACGAAATCAAGCACATAGATATATGTTCATAGAAATATATCTACTTGCAGGGTCAGCGGAACCCATTATGCATGTTATGCGCCGCATAACGGTGGCAGCCGAAGGGGCACTAAAAAACTATATCGCATGCTTAATAATCAAGGAACCCACGTAAACAACATGTAAATGTAATTCTTTTTTTTTTTTCGATACTCTGTAAAGGCAGAACATATTAAATAGGAAACTGGTGGAAAATTTTGCGGCTCTCAAATTGGGGTTGCCAAAATATTTCTTGCATAAAGGCGTCAACCATCCTCGCGCCGGCCCTGTTTAATTATCCTCGTATTTTTTCCCTCGTATTTGAATGCAATGAATCCCGTGGACACGTTGGCATGTTGTTTTCGAAAACTAGATGGTGTACCGCCGGAATTCCTCGTTGCATGAGTCGAAGGCGAGCCCATTGTCGACAATCGCGCGATCCATTGACCAGAGGATTACCGTTATTACAGCCAACTTTCATTTGACTCTCATTATACGTTGGTTCATCCACTGGCGGTGTCCGTACGTCGGATCAACGGCGTTGCGTAAAAGCGATTCGACCCGGGCCATTTTCCCGCGGCGATTAACGTCGGTTCACGGGCGTATCGCGTTAATGATCATCCTTGCTCGTCGCGGTTTCTAATTAGTCACACCCGCGCAGGTGTATCACGTTTAGCTAGCTACGTCGATCGGGTTGCCTCTCTCGAGGCTGTCGTCTCCCCGCAGAAGAGAAAGCGCGATGCGTTCTCTGTGATTTCGCGGGCAAACGAATTCTAATTGAACAACACAGGCTAATGGCAGTAACAGTCCTCTCTTAGGAGTCTCTGTTGTCGCAACGACAGCCTGTCTGTATAAAAATCCACACCATACTAGTATCCAAGCGAATATTCAACTTAGATCTAACGTAACGGAGATATGAATAGAACCTTTGTATTTTGAAAATGGGTAGAATTTCTCTCGGCCGCGTTTAATCCATGATGTCTAAAATTCACCACAGCTTCCCTTTTTCAAAGTAGAATAAAAAAAGCAATGGTAGCACCTAAGTAGTCAGCAGTTGCCGCCTGAGCCCATCTTCCAAAAAAAATTATGATTTTATCCAAACAGTATATTTTTTTGTTTCGATAGACGCGTAAATTTATTTGTAATTCTATTATGTATACAGGGTAGCCCAGACCTGGGACTTTTACCTTAAATTCGCCACTGGTAGCACCTTAATTTTTGTATACCATTTTCGACAGACTTAAATAGGAAATTCTACATACACCGTAGTGTTCCCGAAGTTTTACGTTCTCTGTGCAGAATATCCAGAAGCGATGATGCCTTCAATATGCCCCGTCGCCATCGGGCAAAGCTGTCTTTTGCCGTCCCTATTTCCGTGGAAAAGAGGAACGAGCGTGTGACGAGCCGCACACCACGAAGCTCAACCTACGCGACCCACCGAGGAGAGAACCTCCAGGTCGTTGCAGCCTCGAATTTGTTTGAACGAATCCGCCGGGAGCCCGAATGAGAGCTACAAGTAGCGTGTCTCGCCCACGTGCGGCTGTTGAAGACGTCGGGGCTCGTCGAGCGCTGTTAGCGCGCCGCTGTATTTGCATAATGCGGAATCGAATTAATGGATTTAGAGCTGACATCGATAAATATATCTGCGCTGATTCGAATTCGCGCTGCTCGCTGGTATTCAGCTTTTGATTAGGATGAATGTGGGCATTGTCCCGCGGGTCTTTCGAGCGGGAAGAGAATATGATAATCGAACGTCGAAAAAGGGCACTGCCGAGTGAAACGCCGCGGACGCTTTCGACATTCCGAACGATCATCGTCGGCGAAACAAGTGGAGGAATATTAGGGCTATCGATGGAGACATCAATCACTATTAAGCATGACCGATCGCCGGAGTCACTTCGGACGGAGGTGATTCGAACTGGTTCTGGGTAATCCCAATCGGACTGTAGAACAACGCGCGCCTGGGGCACCGATTATTAGCAAGCTTCTACGTCATTTAGGGCCTTCCACTGCCGATGGAGCATTTCAAACCGGATCATCAATTATGTACGCGCGCGTAGATATGTCGGGGCAATAAAAGTTGATAAAAAAAAGCCTCGAAGGTTCCAGCATCGTCTGCGGATGATTATCGATGCCCAGGCATTAGAATTCTGAACCGTGGAGTCCCGAATGTGGCAATAAACGGAGAAACAACATTAGAGACACCGATAGCAAAATCCACCGTTACTTAGAACGTCCGCTCTCTGGGGCGACCTGGTGCTACGTGCCCCGTCTATATATAAAAGATCATTAAATCGATAAATAGCGAAAAAACTCGGCAGAGGTAGCGATAGCTGAAACCACGGCTATAAAACCAGCCTCGTCCACTAATGCGTTTCAGACTATAAAGTTCCAAATAATGGCAGTAAATCAGCCGAGCAATAAATAGTAGGAGAAAAAAAAGGACCAAAGGTTGCGATAGCAGAATCCACCGCCGCCGAGGCTCCGATCCGCTAGAGCGCCCTGAAGCGTAAGGGCCCCCATTACTTGTGTCCACAATGTCGAGGTATTAACCCGCTTCGCGGTGCACCTCTCTATGCTGGCGACCTCCGGTTCGCCGTTGTAGAAGAGGCAACGGTAGAAAAAGCGGGAGGGAGGAAGATGTACAGGTTGATTCACCTGCTATCGAGTCGGAGAAAGGACTGAGTTGCCTAGGAAACCACCCCCTCCCCTCTCTCAAACACTTTGAGCTAAGTTTTAGAGACATCGTTCTTGAGGAATGGCTGATATAAATATAATAACGAGATCAATATAAATCAACTAAAACTCATTCAAACAAAAATACTCTCGATGCGTTCCAACCCATCACTACTTTCGCCAAAAAATCCCCAAATATCTGCATAAATCATAAATTATCAGGACAGGAGAAAAGCGAAGAGTTCTCTTCATCTGGAGATCTTCTTCAAAGTCAATTCTTCCTTCATTGCTACGATAGCGCGAAGTAGCATTTCAAACGAAAGCTGCATAGCATTCACGAGACACTCCTGGCTATTACACCGTCCCCTCAGTGCCATATCGCTTTTGTTGCAAACACGTCCCCGCGGAACATGGTTTACGAGCCGCTTGGGGTATTGAAGTCAGGTGAATCAGCCTGTACACGAGAGGAGGACCAGAAGTTGGCTCGGTCGTGGGGCCCGCGCGGTGCCCTGCCACTTGTCCTGGAATTCCCAGGGACAAGTGGCGGTCCGAGTGGGTCGCCTTCCGCGTTCGCCGGCGGATGCGCTCAAATTCTATAGGCGTACTCCAGATGGAGAGTAAATAAGGCCGCGACGAAGGACTGTCGCGGCAATTCGAGCGATTCCAGCCACGTGCACCGACGACCAGAAGCGGAGGCGACGCTCCCGATCCCCCGGCTTCTGCCGGCCGTAGAACGCGGCTACGCAGCCGATGCGTGAACTCCGCGTGCCACGTGGGATGCGGAAAAATGCAGGCCAGTTTATTGGAATTCACTTTGTGTTACCGCACACGGCTGCCGATAATGATCGTTCTGCGCGCCGCCGCGCTCACTTGTGCCCACGGTTCCTTTTGAAGTCCCCAAGCTTTGCGGCGCTTCCCCTCTGCCGGTGACTTGTAATACAATGTAGATTATCTGGATGTAGATTAAACGAAAGGAAGGAAGCGCTCGTCTATTTGAAAGTGGTCGCTCGAGGAATCTATTACTGGGGCGAGAGAGGAATTTAAATCCAGCCGCGGTAGAAGCGCGAGCTCAATGTTAAGCTGGCAAAGTCGATTATCGAAAAGTAAGATGGCGATTTCACTGGCAATGAGTGGAATACATGTTCAATCAAGGAGCTTGTGTATAATGGACGGGTAGCACCCACACGGAGTATTACAGGAGTTTAGGAAATTGTGGGAACTTTTCTAACGTTTTCGAGCGTTCGATTATCGATCCCCCGTGGTAGAAGGATATCCTGCTGGTAGACTACGCGGGTGCACATAGTACGACAATGAGTCTACACGCTGCCCACGCGCGCGCGCGCGCATGCAGTTTCGCAACGCTGCCGATAATAAGGATAATAACTCGATTTTATTGCCCACCTTTGCCCTTCCCTTACTCTCTTTTCTCCGTCCCAGGAAGACATTTTCTAACGTCTCGACGCGCCCCTCTTTCGCCGCGGCCGCACAATGCGGTGCTTTCGTGTCGTTCCACTTACGTTATAATATACCGTGGCATCGGTAAACGCATCTCTGCGATTTAATATCGGGTACGCGAGCGCGCAGAACTGGAGTAACGAAGTTAGTTTAGTCACGAGCAGCGGTTCTACTCCTCGTCAGAGGGGACATTCGCCCTTTGACGTTCCTTGGGTTGAGTATTTAATGCGATTAATCTTCCGTGTCGCGGAATTTCTCCTCCACTCCTACGCTTAATTACCAAAGCTTCCACTACACTCTCATTCAGGTACCAAAATACGAGGCTCTATCTATGTCTCACATTTTGCCAGAATCTACTTCTTTTAGTCTCCATGCCACTTCACTGTTAGCAGGAGTTTCTGTGCTTGCACTTTTATAAATTATGTGGCCCATCATTTCAATTATTAATTTACACTATGTTCGTTGCTGTACCTACATCTCTATTCCCCTTGCATGCGCGAAGTCAAGGGGCTGCACAGAATCCAGATGAATTTTCTCTGTTATGGAAGAGGCGCCTATCACACGCCAGCATTCACGATGAGCCGACAATGCATTCTGTCACGAGCAACGAGAGGCGTAAACACGCTGCCAGCATAAACCACCAACGACGCTGCAGAGGCACGGTCCGTCATGCAGACTCGGCCTCGATTTTCCAGCGCCGCACGGCGAGCTTGCGTCACCGTGAAACATTTCCCAGCCCGTGACACTTTATAGCGTACTCAATTCGTATAAGTTTCGCGGGATTTCCTCGAGGTACTTTGCCGCCTGCGACTTGGCGCGGCGCACCATCAATAACGCCAGGTTACGGCGGGGATTGTTGCGGAGTTCATATTGTGAAACTAACTCGCCATATTTAACGAAAACCCGCAGACAAAGCGATATTTCAGAATCGTTTATATGGTTTATGTGAACGATGCGAATATTCCCAGAAAGATCCGAAGGATTACCAAAACCCCGACTGGGATTCCCAAAGCAGCCTACATTCGTCCAATCGCGACGATGCTTCCCGAACGGCGCCGCTTGCGAAATTGCGAAATCCGATGCCTCGCTGTATCATCCGTTCAGAAGCAGCTAACGGGATAAATTCGCCGCGTGTCCCGCGGTTTTTTGCGCTTTTAGAAAATATATGTGACGCGGGCAACAATAGCGCGCCGCTAGACGGGGATCGGCAGGAGAGAACCTGTTTAATCTGATTCCGCGACGCGATTGTGCTCCGCGGCCGCGCCGCTACATATTAGCGTTAATAATTCACGATTTTACGGCCGCGGACTCGTGAAGTTGGCATTATCGCCGGGCCTCGGGCACGCTGCTGGCATAGTTAGCACCGACACGCTGCACGTCTCTCCTCCGCCTCTCGTATTTATGTGACTTATAAAGACTCGAAGCGGGTGTAAATCTCGCAGGGAACGCGGATCCACCAAATCGCGTTATTTTTACGACGGGTGGCTCGCGACGCACTCGCCGCGGGAAGCAGTGTCCGTTCAGGGACTGGCTTCATTCCCTTTCTTCGTCACGTAGGTGTGAATTGGATATTTCTCGGGGCGTCAGGCGCGGAGCAAGTGCTCGGCTATGCGGGGCTGGCCGAGTGAAAGAAACGGGGCTCGTGCAACCGTGAAACGCGATACATCGTCGATACCGGGGCCCGATATCGATCTCCTTACATTGTGAGGAGAAAGAACGATCCCACTGGCGAACCGTGAAACGCGTCTAGACCCGGCGAAACCGTGGGGGAGCGTGGGTGTTGACTTCCTCGGTGGCGAGGCGGCCGCCAGTGAAACGCGAACGGATACGTGGTCCGGTGAACACGGAAAAATGCTAATTCGGAATCGTTGCCCGATTATTCATCGATCGACGTTATCCTGCTCGTTTGTTCTCCCGCGGTTCATTTCGCCGGGAACGCCGCCGGTGTTGCTGTAATTTACGTACCACCACGCGACCCAGTTCGGTGTCCTCCAACGGGGCGAATGCGTTTCGAAATCTTGAGTGCATTGTGCTGGGCGTTTTAGTGGCTGGTGTGTACTCCTTGCTCGTGGGTGTCACCAGTCGAGAGGGGGTGAGATATCGTTGGGCTGCTAATTGGATGTTTAAACGTGTTACCACTTGGAGTGTACATAGTCTCATAGCAGTTTAATTTGCAGAGAAATTCAGCGATTCAGATGTTCATATTCTGAAAAATTTATTCCTCGAAAACGGAAGAGAGTTGGGCCTTGCTACTTTAGGAGGTTCTTCTGGGTATTTTCACGCACCACAGAAAAATAGATTCAGTGTTTCATAGTTGCGCAGCTGTTTGCTATAAAATTCCAAAGAATTCCATATTTCTGCACTTGGATTCCGTATCAATCTAGGTACTGCCGCATGGTACTGGATCCGCCACGCACCTCTACTCACTTCTCGCATATTACAAAGAGAGATCTATCCTCTTATAAACTGTCCCTTGGCGCTGAACTTTTGCAGAGTGGCAGGACGGGGAATTGCGACAATCGAGCGAGATTACATCGGGACAAATCGCGGTGGCCGGCTGTCAGCCGGTGCCCGCTTGCGACACGGTCCACCTAGACGGGCAGAGTCGATTAAAAGCAGATTTGTTGGGGTTCCACGCGTGCTCTGCCTGTTTCGGGCGAAAACGATTAAACGTTGCGGCTGCTCCAGCCGAAGACACGCGCGGCTCGCACATTTATTTCGCTCGCCTGAAACCGTTTTTCCGCGATGTGTCTGCGCGGCCGTTCACGCCGACCCGCGCCACTTTCACCGTTGACTAACATTGTTTGTAATTGCAGAAATTACCCTCGCTCGAGTTCCACTTGGAGTTACTTAACAGACTGTCCACCACTCTTTCAGATCACTCTGTTCCACCTCGATCGAAAGTGGCAGATCTTCTTGTCTCCTGTTGCGTTTATCTTTATTCAATATTGATGCTGTACAACGTTAGGGATTAAGGAATTTAAAGAGCAATTAGGAGCAAATCGATTCGATTCGCGCAGCCTTGGTCGTTTCTCAAGGCAAGTCACCCCGATATTTCGAGGAGATTGCAGGTAGCCACGGCCCGAGGCAGTCGGCTGGCGCCTGGCCGGCGTTTCCTGGCCTGTCATTACCATACGCACTCATCCGTTGCACGCACGGGTGATCGTGCGTGAGCACGTGCACGCGTGGGAGTCGGACCGACGTCGAACTGTCTCGTGCGATCTTGGAACCGCGGAACCACGTGGCCAGCTGGTGTTGGTCCAGTCTGAAATGTCCGAGAAGTTTTGTGAATCGTTCCTCTTAAATTAAGTAGCTCGCGAACTAGTTTTCTTTAAAAAATCTGCAAAGGATAAGTAAGAATTAGTGGCATCAGCATAAAAGGCTTCCTAATAGTTATCAACTCCCAGGCATTATCTCAATTGCAAACTTCTATACAGAATACTTGCCATTCGCTAAACGTCATCCAACACCCGCGACATTCCACGACATTCAGCCACCACAGGCAGCCTCGGGAAAGCGAGGAAGCCGCGCTTTCCCCGGCAGAACGATAAATCGAACCGGTGGCGAGAGCGTCGCGAGGATCGTTTGTCCTTTCGAGCTGGTCGCTCGTGTCCGCGATCGATAAAACCAGGGAGCCGATGATAAATTTCGTGGCGCGAGCGGATATCTCGGAGATCTGCGCGGCGTGACGGGGCTGGCGGGTTGCGCAACCACGTAACAGCATTGTGTGCACGCGTCCTCCTCCGCGACGCGGCGTATCGCGAGCCGCGTCGGGAATCGGCGAAATAATGCCAATAACCATTTGTACGTCTCCATTAACGGTGTCCATCGTTCGTTGGCACGATGTGAAGCCGCCGCGGAATGGAACGTGGCGAACACGCGAAACCGACAGCCGGCAATTTATGAAGTATTTTTAAGCGATCCTGTCCGACGGCACGCTGACAATGCCTCCACGTCTTTATTACCGGCGTCGGCGATGAGTATGCATCGGCCGCGGTCGATGGAGACGCGGGAGAAAAAAAAAAAAAAGGCGAGAAGGAAGAGAGACGGATCGAAAGGATCGCGCACGGCCGTGTGAAACTCGACGAGGCAATTTCCGGATGATTTTCGAGCGGACGGCGGAGCCCGAGGAGCACGTCGCGCGGGTACCCGTGGCGAATAAGTGTAGTGGACACGGTCGCCGAGGTGCAATGCCATCCGCGGCCTTTCACCGAGGATGCACCTGCATTCAGGTGCATCGGGTCGGCCGGGGCGTAGGGAGACACGGCGCGGCGCGCCTTAATGGCCAGCGCCGCGTTATTAATCGACAATAGGCCCTGAGAAATGGGCAACAATTACGCAGCTGAGCTTAATTTGTAATTTCAAGGGGAAGTGCCGATACGGTTAATGAACGGTATCGATTCCGCTGCAATGAATTTTCAAGCAAGTAGGACGTCTCGCGCGCGCGCGCGCGGCGGTTTATCCGCTTCACCGAGGGGCAATTAATTTCACCGCGCGCCGATTCGAAGGTGAGCTGGGACAACTAGCCGACATCGACTGTCACTTAGGTCTCGCTTAAGTGTGTTTCCTCGTTTGAGGAGTTAAGTGTCATCCTTGGCCAGCGGCCAGCGCCACTGAGGAATTGATGCTCATTCTTTCTGACGTTTCCCAATTACCAGTGTCGTATTTTATCGCCGTACTTTAAGGACTCTTGGCGCTTATCTCCACCGCGGACATGTCCAAGAATCGATAGGATCCAAGGGACTCTTAATTTAACATTGGTCGGGAAGCTAAAAAATTCTATATCCACCGGTCCCGCTTCAACTGTCTCCGAACATACCAATCTTGATACGGCCGTAAAGGCGCGGGTCAAGCAAAAATGCCACCAAGGCCACGCGCGACCTAAACCGCCGGGGAAGCGGCTTCTGCGGCTTATCGATGTCATTGCGGCGGCATTTCGCGGGACGGAGGTATCTTGTGAGAGAGGATCTAGCCCTCGCGAGCGATTCGACACGGCTAATGCGCCCAGCCCGGCGTGTTACACGCCGTAATGTGTCTATTTCTCAAGTCCCGATGACGAGGCTGTCGAGCGGCCTTCCGGCACTCGACCTCGGTCGCCAGAGGGCTCTCTTCGCCTCTGCAGGTTAAGGTACTCAAAGGAAGGGAACGCTATCGCGGCGATTCGCACGATCGTGAAATGTGCCGGGATCCGAATCGCGTATACACTGTGTCCACCTCTGATTGACACGCTTCCGTTAGACACCGAGCTGTCGCGCTTAATGGGGCATGCTCGTCGAAATCGTGGGCGCGATACAATCGGCCCTGCTGCCTCGAGCACCGAGGATTCGTCGACGAAACTACTTAACGCGATGGAACAGACGCGCACGATTCCGAGGAGCGCGTGAGCGCGGCGAACGGTGGCATCCGAAGTAGAAGCGGAATGTCTGCTGAATTTCTGGGTTTATCTACTCGCTCGGTCAGCCTGGATCACTCGACGCTGTGCCCGAATTGATAATTATGCGCAGAGTCAAGTTTCCTTAGTTACGGATAGAAATGTATTCAATCTTAACGATCGCTGCGCGAAACGGTAATCTTAAGGTAGTTCCTGAATAATCTACTAAATTCAAGGATTCCTTCAAATTTCGTTCAAAACTAATTTCGAATACAAGAAACCTTTGTACAAAGTTTAAAATCGATTCACCACATAGCTATCGAGAAATTGTTAATTAAAGTTGATGCATTTTAACACAGTGGCATATGGCAGAGTCGAAAAAAGAGGATTATAGTTTCAGTTTTTCTGCTAAAACAGGAAAACTATATTCAAGAAGTGTACCAAAATTGGCTCCAAAGTACATCGAAATGTCACGAAATGAATTTATTTATTTCAGCGAAACTGACCACATGGTTTTTGAAACTACGTAGAGCAGTGAACATGGCAACGTCGCACAATCGTTATGTTTACACAATTAAACAGCGAACAAAGATTCAGATTCGTATGAACATTTTTTCTGACATTTTGGTTATAAAAGACGCTCCCGAATGAATGCGACGTTGTCAGATCTGCTGTTCCAATTCACTACGCTAACCAATTTAATATTCTATTTTCGTATTACAATTATTTATATTAACATTGAACTGTTTAAAATATATATACATGATGATAATAAAAATCATTATTATTATTTCCATAGTATCATACTACTTTATATTTGTCGTTTATTATCCAACTCTAATTAGACTAATATAGTTGGTTAGAAACTACCTTAACGAACGAATTAACATGCGAATGTTGAAAACTGATATTACACCGCATTTCTATGCGAGCGACCGGATACTTCATTCGAGATTGATTGGGCAACGGGCATGTAAAACATACACCGGCCGGGTAAACAAACCGATAAAAACGATAGACACGTGAAAAGTCCACGCGGCCGGCAATAAAAGTTATACGAGCTTCGGGATATTTAAAATAGAAGCGTCCGTAAAGATCGAGCCGCCGATAGACGGATGAATCGAGAGGCGAACCGAGTGCCACTCGGTTCTGCTTGACCTCCATTAATTTTCCCTCGCTATCGGTTCGAAAGTCGCAGGGGGGACGCGGTTCGTGGATGTACTTTATGGAGGGCGTAAATCACCGGCGTATGCCGGCCGGACGCGTCGCGGAAACTGGCCGAAATCGCGGCGTTTCCTGGGGCTCTCGTTCGCGAGATTCTCGGGGATCCATCGGGCACGGATCGGCACGGCGATCCACGCGCGATAATCTGTCGAGCAATGGCGATATGCGGGTTCATCTCTCTCTCTGGAGACGCGTAAAGGTCAGCCTCGACGTAAAGGCCTCCGCAGACGTTCCACATTACCGTGCCCGTTGCCATTTCTGGCAAATAGATCCACGGCTCCTCTCCTTTTTCTTTCTGCCGCGAGGCGGCTCGCTCGGACGTCGCTCGGGATATTCAGCTTAACTGGAGACTGTGTCGACGATATCGTTTATAATGCACAGCGAGATCGAAATTTTGAAATGCGCGACGCGAAGAATTAACGTGTAGAGAGCTCACACTTGAGATCGCTGCGTGTTATTTCAAGAGTTAGCTAATGGTTAATTAATGGCAAGACAAAAGGTGACGTTAAGAAACATCACGTCGTACATCTTATTTCGTGTACGTCAAATTGCATTATCAATAACCCGACGTTATGATCGCCGAGACCTATCGACAAGTTATCGATATCTTATCGATAATCGTCAGCAGTACGTCTATCATGCGCGCCGCGCTCCTCTCGTTCCTTCTCGCGCCTCCTTCCGCCCGCAAATGTCGATTCCGCGCCCCCGTTGCATCCTCGCTACGCTTATCCCCCGATCCTTTCTCGCGGATCGTCGCTCTTACGCAATCGCACGTATCACTGCGCCGGCGGCTTGCATAGGTGAACGACGATCCCGTTGATAGCCGGTCGTGTTCTTACCTTGATTCGCTCTCTGGAAACCTGTTAACGCTTAATAAGTAATGGACTTATTTGCCGATCCCCGCTCTACCCTGTCGTTATATAATCCGATCTCCCGGCTTGGTTCGCCGTAACGGATCCTCCCTTCGCGATGGGATCGTCGTATAATGAAGACACATTGTTTTAATTAAATAACCCTCGCCCCGATTTTTTCTTTTCCCGTATCAATGATTTTCTTTGCCGAAGATTGTATCGAGTGACATTTAGCGCTGGACGATAGGCATCACCGTGCGCATGTATACGCGCACGCTTAAATCGAATCGATTTACGTACACGCTGTTCGCGAGATGCATCTCCGCTCACAATCTCGCCACGGCGTTAATTATTTCCGTTCGCATTATACCGCATGTTAATTAACTGTAACGGCGTGCACGCCCCGAAAAATAATTTCAGGCCCCGTCGCCCGCGCGCCGGCGTTGATGGGCGTGCACCAGAAAATCGCTCGCGCGGACACGTGGTAATTAATTCGATGCGCCGCGTCGGATCGCGTTATCATTATTACGCGCGTGATCGCGCCGTTATCGCCGCGTCCGATCCCTCCGCCCGTCGTCCGGGCGGATCGAGGAAGACCGGTGCCGGGGCAATTTCTGCGTGGCAACATTGTCGAATATACCCGGGGTAATTATTATGCCATCGCGGGAAATATATTGATCAAGACTTCCTTGCGGTAATTCGTTTACGAACCTGACAGCTTGATGTATGCCAGACACAAACCTGCTGTAACTTTTCATTTTGCCATCTGACCTCTGCATTGTTCTGCGCGCAGTTTTCTGTCCTCCCTTTCATGATATACGCGGTTCATGGTGGAACGATGAAAGTTATCGAAGAATAGCCACATCCCAGCATTGCGTAATACGCGTGATGTTATTACGAATCCTTCCTTCGGAGAATCAAGCGAGGGCTTTCGAACGATACCGTGCCCTGTATCGTTACAGATACTCGCGGCAGAACGCAACAGTCATCATCGTTTACGTACACGCCCAGCGCGGAGCGTACGCTCCGATCGGATCGGTGAAACGAAACAATTGTTCTTGGAGTGCCCCGGGAGAAATGAATGACTCGAGGTTCCATCATCTGTCTCCATCACTCGTCGCTTCTTCTCGCTCGTCCTCGTGAATAGAGCGAGTCGGCATTTAGGGAAGGAGGAGCAGAAGGATCTCGGTTCGGTAAAGGGTGGTAGAGACTCGGCAGGTCGATCTTGTATACTGGTTCAGGTCACGGGAATAAGAAAAGGTGCATTCACACGCACTGCCACCTGCTGTCGCATTAAGCCCTCTTCTTCCACTCGTATTCAGTCTCGCGGGAATTACCACGGGCAGCCTTCGATTCTCAAGAATTCTACGCCGGGATCGCGAGTGATGGAAATCAGAGCAGGGGTTATAAGATCCGGAAGGATGGAGAGGATTCTTATCTCGCATTCTTATGCTCGCGAAAAGGGTCAAACTCGAAAGCAACGCTCGACGTAACGATGCCGGGAGTACACGGAGCTGCGCAACGCTAACAAGTGGCGGGCTGAAGAAAACACAGGAGAGATCGATACATCGGTCGAAAGTGAAAAGGCGATTACGAATAGAGAGAGAGAAAGCGATGGCACGCCACGCGTTTCGCGTGTTACAGCGGTGGCGATGGCCGTTACACTTGAAATTGCCCCGTTGCCTGGTACGCCGTGGCGTGCAGAAAAATCGCATCGCGATCGGTTCTCGGGACGCGATCGGGCGCGGGCAACCCAGGCAAATGTCAGGTCGTGACTTTCATGCGGTCTACCACCTGCCATGGGATCGGTAAGTGCGTCGTTATTAATGGCGTCCCGATCCAATCGCATCCGGAATAGGCGTAGGTCTTCGAGCGATGTTCTCGGCTTTTCCACTTTCTATATCGGACCTTTATCATCAATATTCCTCCTCGCTACTTGGCAGTCGCTTAGAGGTACAGGTGCCCCGACGTGCCCCCGTTTAAATATCCCCATAAAAAGATAAGGAACAGAGTGCAATCGGACGTCTATTGAAAACAGAAACAACCATCAAACTTCTTGTCTAGACACTTGCTTCCATTTCTATAAGTGCCAACTTCCCCCAAGTTCTTCCACATACTTCTTAGATTACTCTATATAGGTACTCGAATCCTCCACAAAGGAGGTTCGCGAATATAAAGTTTGTAGTGGATTTTCAACGGATTTCGTTCGCAGGAATTCATTTCCTATTACAAACTACTAGACCTCCTGCATACAGACAATCAAATTATCTCCCCCTCGATCCCCGCCTGGCTGCACTCGAGCCGCCATTCCTGCAGTTCACTAGAAACCGCGAGATGCCAGGGAATGCGAATCGTAAATCGCGCGATCGTTTCGCCGACCAGCGTACGGGGAGAGCAAAAAACGAGATTACTCGGAGCTGATCGGGTCCTGTCACGTGTCGGAAGCGAGGCGGCCTCGCGGGGCGCGCTCCGGACAGCTCCGGAGATCGAGGCGGCCTCTTGCGCGGATCGCCGCTCGCCGAGGCCGTTTTAATCTCCCTCGAGGTCGACTTTCCGGTACACCCACGCCGGGTGTCATCGATATATCACGGCCGGCGCATTCGCAGCCGCGGCACGCTCTCAACGCCAGCCCGAATCTCGCCTCCAGGCGAAGATTCCGCGTTGTTCTCGATTCGAGAGAAAACCGGGCTGCCCTTTTTTGGGCCCCGCTCGTAAAGTGACGCAACGCGGGGACGGCTGCGCTCGGGTCGATCTCGAAAGCAGGGTGCGGTATGGATCATCCCGAGGCGGCCGTAAAAACGCGGCCCGTCCCTTATTGTTGCCCTCGTAACGCCGAAACGCCAGCCTCGCAGCGTCTGTTGCGCGACAGGTCGTCCGCGTGGGAGTAGCGCTGAGTTACTCAATGAGAACAATAAGCTCGTACATCCATATTGGAGCGTGTCTGGAGCCGTTTCGAAAGTTTCCGCGACACGGTTATGGAGGGAGGTGGCGAGCATCGTTCCAGAAATCCTCCCTATTTGAAGGGAATCCTATTTTTTAGGCTAAAAACATAGCAAAGTTTGGGATTTTTCTTTTAAGAAACTAGCGATTCAATTCATCTGAAATTTTGACCTTGTTTTGATGCATCTTTGAAGAAGCTGCTGGTTTTGTTTTATTACTTTTTAACCATAAATGTAGTAGTTATGTTTGATCGACCATCACCCTGCGCAAAATTCGCCTCCGTTGGTGTGCGTGATATTTATCTACCAGTTAATCTGAACCAGAAAAATAAAACGGCGTTTTATTTTATACATATGAATCGAAATACTAGTATCTTAAAAAAAATTCCCAAATTTTGCTATGTTTGTAGCCTCCAAAATAGGATTGGATACGTAAAATCGTTAGTTTCTTTGGTGCTAAATTACTTTGATACCAAATAATCGTTATAGTCGTGCTTTTGACAATCTATTGTGGGCACGTTTGCGAGTATTTACAAAAAAAAAATCGTCCGAATGTATAAAATTGTCGAAGTTATTAATCGTTGAAGATAGTCCTGTACGGCGCACCGCTGCAGGTGGTGTACATCGATTCAGGAGAACCACTCATCTGAAAGTAAAATGCTTTGAGGTGATTATTCTATACACAAATATCTACAGTGTGGAAACTTGCCGATGAATTTGAACAAAAATTGTGGAAGTTACACACGAATCAATTTTTTGTCCACATTTTTACGGGAAGAAATCGTCTTTAATCAGGTATAAAATGTTTTACAAACATCCAATGTTGTTGCGGAATTTCTACACGATAGAGAATGGATTTCTACAGCTCCAATTAAAATTTTAGGCGAAAATATTTATTGGTTCAAGAGTTATGATGTACACCGTTTCTGAAAATGGTGTTTCGAGAAAACCGGCTTCAAAGTTAAGTGCCCTATGCCAATACCGCTCTGCGAGGCCGTTACTCGACGGTGCACTCAATTACGTTCACTTCTATAACTTCCACAATTATTTGAATTTCTTCATGAAATTTTGTTTAAAATTTTCATAAAGGATAAGACTTTTAAAATCAGTAAAAACAAAAGTAATCGATTTTCTGAAGCTGAAATAGTCCACTACCCCCTTAAGGAAGATTCGTAAAGCCTGAGAGTCTAACGAACCGCTTCGAACATGAAATCCCCTTCGTCATCGAGCGACGACAGACCCCGTAAGAGTACCTACATTATCTGGACCATCTGTCGGAGGCGAAATCTCTTCCCTTCCTCCCGAATCTCTTCCATCATTCTCCTCCTGGAGTCCCGGCATCGTACGATCGTTTCAGCTGGTGCATCCAAGCTCGGTGGGCACGGAGGATGAGCAGCGTGGACGATTTTCAGGCTCGCCACACGAATTCCCCCGATCGCTTATCTGCGAGCGTCGGAGGAGGCCTGGTCGTGGTCTGGGGACGCGGAAGAAGACGGAAATCGTGCGATCGCGGAATACGTGGCGCGGGCACGAGAAAGAGAGAGAGAGAGAGAGAGAGAGAGAGAGAGAGAGAGAGAGAGAGAGGGCCTCCTCCTTCTCTCGGGGAGATGCCGTGGGTGCTCTCTCGCTCGGTCGCGGGTCCCTTCTTCTTTTTCCCAGCCGGGCGAGCGGTTGCGATTCCGCGATTTACGATTCGCTCCCCGCCGTCGCGGATTCCCGAGGACAGGCAGCGCGACGCTTTATCGACCGCTCCGCCGTAACCTTTCCATAACTATCGCGTCTGTTGCCGTAGATCAACGGTAACGCCGCAGCGACCAATTTACCGAGCGACCTCTCGGCCGACCTCCTCCGCCAGGCCTCCTCTCCGCGGTTAATACACGTACCTCGCAAATATATATCCATCGCTATGTATAATCCGTGCACGCGTATACATCGCCTCGCCTCACCCTGCGCCCCGCGGCAGGAAAATCGCGCCCGCTGACGCAACGCCCTCGCGTAATACACCGTACGTACGTCGATGGGCGATTTCCTTCGCCGATGGGCGGCCGATCGACCCTACCGCGGCACGTCGATACCGTGACGTTAATTACATCCAGCCGACTCCGACTCCTCTGCACTCAATCTGCAAACTGCACCGTCTGAACGATTTATCGCCGGGGGAGCAAATTTCTTTGTGTCTTCAGGCGTAGAAGCTTTGGAAATCGCTTTTCCACAGGGAGACACTTGCCACTCCATCTTCTGGCATCTCAAGATACCCGAGATCTTTTTTATAAGGCCGTCGAGAAGCGAATCGGAGAAATTAATAATAATTAATTACTTGTCCCAGCGTTACGGTCATCAGCTCTTCATAAACTTTTCTCTTCGTGTCGCCGCGATTCGCTTCGCCGGGGAACATCCTGCAACCTTTCGAATTAAACCACCACCGATCACTCTCGATTTCCTTGAAATTCGTTCATCCTCTACTAAGTAGTACTCGATCACCAGCGTCCCGTTAAGCGACGCGGCTCAAAGCACAGACGCGAGCCGCGGTCGTCCGGCGTGTATGTTAATTGCGCGAAACCGACGAAACCGCGATCAGCATAATGAAACGGACAATCAGCGAGGGGGAGGGGGCCCAGCGGGGCCCGTCACGATTTCACATTATAATGCCCCGTGGGCCGTCGTGCGAGCGGTAGCACACCGGTGGCCCGGGCTGCGCGTCCCTCGATGGACGGATAGGCGAGTGCATTAGATCGGGTACACGTCGTCGCGGCATGTCGTGGGCTTTTTTAGTTCGTCGGCCGCACGAGAAAATCTCCGCCGCTGCCGGGGGAGCCCGATCGAGACGTATGTACACATCGAGCTTTACGATTGCCCTCATACATTAATGTAAACGCTGGTCGGCTACCGGCGAGGCCTAGAGGCCGTAGGAGACCAACACAGCCAGCCAGAGGCAGGAAGTAAGAAACGGGGGAGGTGGCGCGGGGGGCTGGAGTAAAGAGGGAGAGAGAGAGAGAGAGAGAGAGAGAGAGAGAGAGAGAGAGAGAGAGAGAGAGAGAGAGAGAGAGGGAGAGAGGGAGAGAGAAGAGAGAAGAGGGGCACAGCGAGGACGGAGAGGATGTTCGCGATCCGATTCGCGACCCTTCGCCGATCCGGACGGTGGAACGACAAAGGGGACGACGGCGCGGCGGTCGAGAGCGGCATCGGCGACGAGTGGAGGCAGCCTAGGAAAAAGAGGAGAAACCCACGGGCAAGAAAGCGCGCGCGTGTGCGGCTCGCAACGGTGAAACTGGGCGCGCGTTGTTGCTGTTGTTGTTCGGTTTGGTAATATCGATTCGTCGCGCGCGATAGATCGATGGATGGATCGGCAGAGGGGGAGCCGGGACGCGGCAGGTGAGCGCGTGTGTTGGTGGACGGGATGCAACTCTCTCGGAAGCGATCCCGCGCTCGCGAGTAACGACGATATCGCGAACGACAAGCCGGGAGAGTCGAGAGAGGCCTCGCGCGTTTTGCCAGTCGCGAAGCTTTCCCCCGCGAATCGAGATTGCTCCGCCGGCCGGAAGGAGATCTTGCCTTATGCGAGCGCCTCGGTGTATGCGCGTGTGTTATCCGTGTAAACCGCGTACACAGGGGCAGAGAGGGTATACGTACAAACGCGCGCGCGCGCAGAACGGTTGAGTTCGCGGAGGAGACGCAGCCCTCGCGACCGGCCCATAAATCAGGCTCCGCTTCTTGCGCGCCGATCGTTTGCCATCGCCGTCGGGTCAGAGGGGAGCTTGTCGACGATTCTGCTCAGCCGTAGTCTTTCTGTTCGCGAGCCTGAACGGTTTCAAAGCTCCGGGACGCGGAATACTTTTTTTTTTCTCTCTCTCTTTCTTTACCCCCCTCCCCGCCCCCTCGATCGCTCCTTCCCCTTGCTCACGGCGCTGCTGCCGGCTGGCTCGTCCGGGAGACATCGCGATGGACCGTGCGACTGGAGCAGAGCACGATTAACGCGAGAGAAACGGCGCATTAATTAGAGGAAGTGGTTCAAGAGAGAAAATGATAGCTCTCGCGGCATCCTAATGCGAGCAGAGATCGGTTACAGCGCTGCATATCGAGCCTCTCGATTCGATGCATCATTGCGGGCAGGTCAAGGTCTTGGTTCTGGTGTTCTCTGAATGAGGATACACCCCCGTTTGTGAAGATAATTGAAATTTGGTGTTCCTGAAATTTCACGAATGGGGTAACCTGTTGGGGAGTATCGAATGATTAACCCTGTGGCACAGAGTCACCCGAGTAAATGAAACTCTATCTCATTTGGAAGGTCCATTGGATGGTCCCCAAATTTGATTTAAACCTCCCGATAGGTTTTCCAGCATATCTGACGTAGGTTGAGAACCGCGATGTCATCTTCCCGCTGTAGAGCCGCGAAGAGGTCGCATTCGAGAGTGGGGCTCTATGATCCCGTGCGCGCATAGCACAACCGGTTGTCTCTTCTTTTTTTCAATCCGCACTCTCACCCCGTATGCGTGTGCACGATAACGGGCGAACATGCGGCTCTGCCTCGGCCGATTCACACGCACAATGACTGGGATACTCGTAATTGCCGGTAATATTCATCATTTAATGGTCTACTCGGGGTCAACGCATCTGGTGGCCTCTGCGGTGGAGCCTTTGCCCGGATTTTCGAGTAACGAGAATCAGCAGCCTGGCCGTGGGATTATTTCCGCGGGAAAGTTTGGTATTCCATGCATTTTCTAACAGAAGCCATCCTATCTGATCCTCTCATTTCGAGGATACCCTTCCAAGCATCCCATTCGTAAGGATCTCCGTCACAACTTCTTCTCTAGAAGATTCTCAACCTAATTAACTAGAATACCCAATCAATTACCAAATACATCACTCTACCAAAGCACCAACTACCAACAAGTCTCCACACTGACCAATTCGATCACCAACACCGTCAGAAGATCGAAAATCAATCGTCAGCACTTCTAATCTTAACGCCCCACTGGAATACCTTGCCCCTGCAGCAAAAATTCCCCACGGTATCATTAAAAGTACTGGACGATGCACAAGAAGAATTTCCTCAAGCAGATGCGGCTACCGTAACGCAGAAACACCCTTCACATGCCGTAGATCAGCGACGCGCGGCTACGTTTATCGCCGATTAATTATCGCGATATTCTCCCCCCGTGAGTTTCGCGCGACTTCGATCTCTCGATCGGCAGCGGTCAAGGACACCTGACGAGTCGCCCCCTCAGCCTACCGGTAGTCCCCAGCGCAGAAGAACTGACCCCCGACCCGCGGGGCTCTTTCGTGTAAGCCGAGAACTGGTAAAGCGACGTAGCGGCCTCGGTTACGACAGGTCGTAAGACTACAAGCGTGTCTAATAGGTCGCGATAACGCGGCCCGATGATATCCTTCGGGCTGCATCGCCTTCGGTGTGGTCCGCGTAAGGCCCGCGATTAAATGCCCACGTCCCAGTCCTAGACCCTTGGCTGCACCGTCCGGAAGGTGTGACCGCGGCCTCTGGTAGCCACGCGGACTCTGTCTCGCCTCTCGATTCGCGTGCTGCAAGTGGAGGTGGACGGTGGAGGTGCTGCGATAACAAAATTAAAGTGTGCCACGCTCGGATAGGTCGAATTAGGAAACACCGAGTGGAAAGTTTAAAGCGCTGTAGGATGAATTTTTTACAGCGTCAGGTTTTTCGAAAGATAACTCTTGTCATCTCCCAGAGGCAAGTCCATAACGTCTCCGTTTATCAGCGCCGTACGTTGCGCTCGGCTTGCCAAGAGACTGCCAAGACCGTTAAGAAGCATTACATTGAAAGTAACTGTAGCAACCCGGAGTAATTTCAGGCGATGAAAGTAAGTTCGATAATTTACGATGCCTTGCCGCAATTACCCTCGCATTAAGCGAGTGGCCGGGCATAAAGCTCGAAAATTATATCCATATCGGGAATTTACGAGGATGTTAAAACGGCTGGACGTATTAATCGGGGCATTATATTCGGCGAATTAACGCGGCGCACTTAACACACGCGGGTGATTTCCAATCTCCCTCTGCCCCTCTTCTCAGCAACGGCTGAAATGAAATACGCGCGTTTCCGTGGAGTTTATCCCCATTGTCGGCGCGTGTATCGCCTGCGCGGGATTGTTTCTCAATAAGCACTCGCCTCGCGCGACTTTGTGCCCGCTCGCGAATATCCAGGCGAAAGTAGAAGCGCCTCCGCCCCCTACTCCGCCGACCGGCCGACCGGCCAATTCGAAAGTTCGCCTTTAAAGAAGCGTAAAAATGTTTACGAGGCGATCGCTGATAACACCTGCGACATTTTTCCTTTGACGGTGACCCCGGGCGGGGAGACGTCGCGAGGGACGCTCGTGACGCGAGCGGTCGGTCCTGTTTTTAACGACGCCTCCGCGCCGCGACCGTTACAACGGGGCGAAGCTCGGCAAGCTGGCGCACTTTAAGCCCCCGATCGCTTCTGAAAATTCATTTCTCGCGCGGCGATAATTTAGCGGGGGCCATTATCATAAAATGTGGAAGGCCCCCGGGAACGGCGTTTTAAGTTATGAAAGCGACGGACGCCGGCGGGCAGCATTAAAACGCGCGGTTTAATCGCCCGCCGTTCGCCGATCAATTGCCAAGATTATTTGGAATCGTATCGAGGACGTCGTGTTCCGGGGCGCCCCTTCAACGTCCACGCTCGCCGGCGCGTGGGTCGGCCACGGAATCGTCCGGGACTTTTCCTGTTGGGCTATTAACCTTTTAGGGAGTAAAAGAGAAACGGTCGGGCGAACTCTGCGCGCTCGCACTGCATCAGGTTCATTATAGAATTGAATGGCACCCACAGTGCTCTACTTTCTCCCATCATCTTGGGCTCAATGTTGCCTGAATCCGAGGAACAGATTTACAGAAACATCCGCAGCTTCGAATCGCGTGAATCACTTCGAGGATGCTTCCATTAGGTATTTGTTGCGAAGGTGTTTTGTCACGTTCCCTCGAAATCGTCACGATCGACGTAATCGACGCGTAATCCGCGAGTCGTTTGGTCCCGGTGGCCAGCTGCCATTCGGGGACCGCCGGCGCGACGCTTTCACTGGCGGGCAGAGGTCGAAAAACGAGGAACACCGTGTTCCCTGGTGTTGCCGATGGTGCGTGGGCGGCTTGCCTCGCGGAAGGAAGACCGAGAGTGTCACGCGAGGCTCCGTTTCCACGCGTGCTGCAATTATCATTGTGCCGGTGTGTTACGCCACGTGGCACTTTCGCACGCCACGCCTTCCGCGGTAGCGCGAGCGGGCGCGCGCGCGCGCGCGCGGGTCGCGTGCCAATTATAGGAAAAGCGACTTTTTCGTCCCACCGATTGCAGCGGATTCCTGCACGGCCTGCCGTGTCAAGGTGCGTTCGTCATACGCGAAAACAGGTCTCGCGAGGGAATTTTTCTTTTTCAGGCCGTGGAAAACCGCGTCGATTGAACTGCAATCCTCCTGGCCCCGTCACGAGAGAGACCGTTTCGGCGAGGGATCGAAGTCGGAGTTGCGGGATTGCGTAACAGATCCCTTAGTACTATTCGATGGGAGAGGGACCGACAAAGTGATCGAAGCTGTGTGGGCAATTTAAGTCGATTAGATCTACAGTGTCTAGATAAGCAGCTGTTGACTGGGCCCCTGCCCAGAAGGCCCCCCCAGGGCCCTATCTTCGAAAAAATTAAAATTATGATTTTATCCAAACCCTATATTCTTTTTTTGCACCACTACACTTGGCTCATTTTTAGTAAATTACCTCTTTATTTTCTCGAAAAAATGGGCCCCCTCACAATGTTCGTTAACCGGGTCTTTTCCCTTAAATTCGCCACAGACTTGTGGAATTAAGATTTCCTCCAATTTTCTTCAGAAGTATCCCAATTCAAAGCTCCACAGTGTCACTAAAGATACGAGATCTTGAGGAAACAACCCTCAACCACCCTTTTTAACAGCAAAGAACCAATCTCAGGCATTGCTATTCCCCCACTTCTCTCTTATATTTTGGCTCGCGGTTGGAGCAGTGTCCACGTCGTGACGGTGACGAAATAAATCGGCCACTCGGCAGTCCGTGCTTCGCGATGTAACACCGTCACCAGGAAAAGGATTGCGGTCGCAGGGTGAACGAGAACGCCAGGGTGTCGGGGTTGCTGGTCAAAGTCGCGACACGCTCGGTGCCCTCGGACCTGGTACAATCGTGAATCCAAACGAACGGCTTTTGAAATCGGATCCGCCAGATATTTCTCGACCCAGGGCCCGGGCTATAGCCCCGTGAAGGGGGAAAGGGCGAAAGCCCCATCGTCTCAGTTACAATTTGTGTTCGCACTTAAAAGAAACATTACCTGGTGGGACCGGGTCGAGGATAGCGCGGACGCCTCGTGTGTGGTCCTACATAACGCCCTCGACCGTATCTCGAATCGTTCGTTACCGATTCGATTGGAGTCGCTTGTGCCACCTTCCCGCTCTCTGAGTGGAGACGATCGGCAGAGTCGCTTAAAAACTTCGCTTCCCCTAGCTTTTAATTTCGTACTCGGTCAACGACCTCTTAGCAATACGTCCAATTCACTACGATATCTACTTCATAATGGGAATCTGTGTGGCTTGGAGCAGCTACCCTTGTAGCCTGGCGCGACCAGTCTATTTCATTTCGACTGTAATCAAGTAAATTAAGAGTTAAATCGAGCAACAGAAGACGTGACGTGGTGTTTTCAAATAACCAGAACTCTTCGACTTTTTTCCTGGTAAAAGAACCCTGAAACCACCTTCCGTGCCGCGCGTTTTCGCGACCAGCAAAGGCGCCACTGATCGATATACTCGCCACACAATAATTCGCGCGACTCCGAGCCGGGAATGCGATATGCGGGTTACGTGATATTTCAAGCGACTACCCACTCGAGGCATCGAACCCGCTTTTAAATCAAACGAACTCGGTCAGCGAGCGAGTGATGTCATCCGAAAGAAGCGTGTAGCTACGCCTGTACTGACAACGTTGGTATTCCTCTCCTAGCATCGCGCCTCTCCGATCTGCTCCCCTTTACCCTCTCCACCTTTTTTTTTCTTCACATTTTCACCTCGATCCTCCGAGGCGACAATCTCCCTCGCTTACGCAAGTCGATTAGCCTCCACGCACCTCTCGTTCCCACGAAATTAACAGAGCTGTAAACGAACACTGGTCAGACTCGTCCAGCGTCCGGCTAACTAATGGCACCTCCGAAACCGTCCTCTCCATTTGAATAATTTTGTAAGCAGCCCGATTGCATCGACACGGCCCCGGTCACTCCCGAGCTTTCCACGAAATCGACCTTCCAGGATCGGGACATCTATCTGCGAGCATTCCTTCGCTCTGATTTTTTCTTTGCCAGTCATCCGGCCGCAAATCCGAATTCCTGGCCGTCCGATCGGGGCATTCCCGCGGCCTGAAACCTGTCCCCGATCGCCGGATCGGCCAATCTAGTCGATGCATCACTCTCGTTCGAGAGGAATCTGGAGGAACGAGGGAAAAAGGTGGCTCGCAGCCTCTCCGGCAACCCGAGCGCGTTTACGCGCGTTTTTACGCGCGCCCGCTCCTCGATTATTTACAATCGTACGATATCGATCGCGATATAAACGCCGCGGCGGAATTCCACGGAATTCGGCGCCGGAACACGGAGCGCGGCCTGAGAGATCGCGTTCGAATTGCAATTTTATTCACCGGCCCGGTCGTCGCGAGGCGACGCTCGTAAAACTCGCGCCAGCGGTCGAGACTGGCCCCTAAAACTTCGCCGTGTTGTTCCTTACGACGAGAGCCCGCTGTTCTTCGGGGATAACAGGCCGAATTGATGGCGAAATAACGGCGCGAGATCGCGAGCCAGTTTCGCGAGGGTGATTACGGTAAACGGACCACTCGTAATGGCCACGGGTACCGATAAATGCTTGTGATCCACGTGCAATATCGGCGGTCGTGATCCAAACACCTGAGGATGTGCTTCGCGGAGGTCCTCAGACGCTCTGCTGCGAAAGCTTCTGCTTTAGGAGTCACTGAAGAAATAAATTTCAATTTTAATTTGTAATGGGAACGGAATTAATTTTGGAGGCTGCCCAGGGCCATCTCGTAACCCTTTCGCAGGGTTCGAACCACGAAGTTGTTACATATAATTGGGAAGAAGGTAACCGTGAATCGTTGCTCGAATTGCTTCGATCCCGCGGCTACTTTCTGTTCGCCGTGGTTTTTACCGAAGAAGAAGGCTGTCCTTTAGCGGCGGGAATTCTTTTTCATGGAGCTTGATTGCTCGATACTTTTCTAAACGAGGGAGAGTTCGAGCCGACGCTCATTAAAAGGCATCGCGCGAAGCCGATCGTTTTCTTTTTCGATGCGGTACACATTGTGGCTGCTTAAACGGCGCGTTTCTTCCGGTTGAATCGTGTTTAGGGGAAGCTTATGAGCTCGTTAAACTTTTACCTTCTTAATCACCTTTCGTTTTTGTTTTGGTGACGTGAGGTGGCGAGTCTCTTCATTTCAAAGAAGGCATGCAGTAGTATCACTGCCACAGTTCCGTAGAATAAATGTCTACACCTCACTTCGTAGTTCCATAGAGTTACCAACAGTTTTACTGCTTCTCCTTTCTTCCCCCACGTGTTCCTGACGTGCCCGTTTACAGCCGCACTTTCGATTCGATAATAAGATCTTCATCAGTTGAACAACGATCGTAAGCAGCTTCGTAATCCAATATAGGCTCCGCGTCCCCGCAACGACGCAGCGCCCCGCGTGATTTAAACTGCCAAGCTCCGTCGTTCCTTTAATATCCATTAAGATACAAGGGGACACGCGAGGAGCGAGACATCATACATTTCCTCCGAAGTACTTCGTTCCTCGAACTACCGGTTTCGAGAGTAAAACCGTCGTGCGACGCGCGAAATATCCGCGCTGAAAACGGCGCCACAGGGGAAAGGAGCCTGTGGTCCGCCCTGAGGCAGCCGTCCCTTGCCTTTAAAGTAAAAGTAATACCCCACTCCGCCCTAAATTAAAAGGTTATGAGTAATAACGTATTTCAACGAATTACACCTTTTAATGGAACAGTGGCTTATCGCCTCGGCTCCTCTGATATTTTACGTCTCTCGGTCTCTTTGAAAACCAGGACGACGTTCCTTTCTCTGTACCGTTCCTCCAAGTTCGCTATATATGTGTAGGTACGTATATATGGAGAAAAAAAAGAAGAGGAAAGGAACGGAACGGAACGGAAGAAAGGAGGGAAAAAAGTTTCTCGCGAGACGCTTCTCGTATGAAGAGGCTAAAGGAGAGGACGATCCCGCGCGGCGGTTTCGAAATCGAATTATTTATTCCCGTCGCGGTGCGATATTGGGACGGGCGATCGTAAAACTCGAGGCTCGCCTGATGGATCCCAGTGTCCTCGGGCCTGTAGAGGCCGTGGACTGCTTCGGATAAGGCCGAAATTGATGGCGGAATAACGGCGCTAAATCGCGACCGAATCGCGTATAATTAGGCTGGGTTACAACGTCTGCTCTCTTCTCTTCGACGGGATATACAGGGTGTCCAGAAGCGTTACTTTGCTCTTTTATTTGTCGCGTTATTATGTTACAACGCCTCTGGTGCGCGTCGTTAATTACTCACTGCAGACTGTGATGCTTCGTGCAGTTTACTTTTGAAGCATGGCACTGAATGCGAAAAGAAATCAAGGTGGCCAGCACCCTATATAAATTGGTCGAGAAGATTGCACGATAAATTGTTAAGGAAGTGGTCAAATATTATACACCTAAACGATCTTGCGGGGGGCATTCAAATTAATTATTTAACTGGAGCCGAGTTTTGAGAGAGTATTCGAAATGAAACTGTCCACCGACCGGGGGACCCGTATTCTTCCAAAACAGTTAACCTTAAAGCCTCGCAGAGCTGAAGTTCAAAGTACGAGACAGTTATTTGGTCCTCGGTCAACGACTCGTCGAAATCATGAAACCTGTAACTAGCGAACCCATTGTTTCCTTATGATTCTTAAACAAGCCACATTTTACAGCTTCCTGGACACCCCGTATACGCGCGTGAGCCACGTGTAATAACGCACACGCGTGTCGATGCGGAGCCCCAGACACGCAGAAAGCATCTTCGGCGAAACTGTCTTCGTGTCGTTCGGGGCGGCGCGAAGTAGAGATTAATAGCGAAATTATACCATTAAGTAGATTTTATACGTATCCAGCCGGAATAAAAAAGTCACCAGTTCATTTGCATGCCACGTGGGAATCCGTCCAGCCGGATTATTGGCCGATTTATATGCCGGCGTTAAAAAAATCCCCGGCCTCTCGGTCGCGTTGTTCCGCAGTGGAGGAGGAAACGTGTCCATGTTCGTTTGCGAAAGCAACCGAAACGAGAGCCCCCCGGACTCGCGCGTTACGTACGAGAGAAATTTCGCGCTGGTCCAGTCGGCGTTATGGCTGTTTATCGCGGACGATTCTATCGTGGTGATGTATGGCGACGCGTCTCCGGGAAAATTAATCGAGCTTCGGCGCGATTCCTGGCCGGGCAGCTTCCGCGCAGGTACCCTCCCATACAGCACACTCCGTTGCAGAAAGGTTGCAGGAAGGTTGCAGTTACGTTGCGGTGCAAGGTTGAAACATTGCAGATAATATTTCTGAGATGTTGCAGGAATCTTACTATGTCCGCCCGTGTGCAACATTGCAGGAAATTTTTCTGCAGTGTTTCCGAGATGTTATAGGCAATTCTCCCGCAACGTTTCGGAGATTTTACAGCAATTGTCCCGCAACGTTTCGGAGATTTCGCAGCAATTGTCTCGCAACGTTTCGGAGATTTTACAGCAATTGTCTCGCAACGTTTCGGAGATTTTATACCAATTGTCCCGCAACGTTCCGGAAATTCTCCAGCAATGGTCACGGTTAAGGAAATTAATTAAATTACAATAAATACTGACAATTAAATATTCATATATTTTTTCAATTCAAGACGACAACAACAATAAGAACAATAATAAAAACAATAAAAATAATAATAGTATTGGCTCTGGTGGATCTTCTTAAACCCGTGTATGTGGAGTTCCAGGCTCTTCTGCCCTCTTTACTTAAAATGTACCTACTGCATGCAGCATGTAATGAACCTGGAATAATATATGCATTTATTTTACAATTTTACAATTTTAAGAGCTGAAATGTGATAAATAATAAATTGACTTACTCATTGCTAATTTTACTATTTGTTTGAATGTACTGAATGACTCTGCCACAGAATCCTCTATAAATTTATTTAATATTATCAACGCCATTATCGAAATATTGCTTCCGCAGCTCCTCTTCAGTAAATGAATCTATAAAAGGTCATTAATAAATTATTTTAGTCATAAAAAATGGCTTCATTAAAAACAGCATTCATGTAACGCCAATCACAGGGTGCATTGAACCGAAGCAATAAAAAAATAACAATCACCATTACTTTAAATAATTGAACGGAAAGTGAAATGAAAGTTATACAGTATATGCATGTTTACAAGGAAACTGCGTGAAAAGTAAAAGCTTGTAGCACGGAAAGCATAGAAATATATGTATTTTAAATAATTAAACAATTGCAGTTGGTTAATAAGCATAAAATATGTTGTATTAGTTACTTTAACTTAAAAATAAGCTCCTTAATTTGAATAATTCATATCTATTACTTGTGAAAAATCTGTTTTTATGTACGAAATTCTGGTCCAGACCCATGTTCTGAAACGAACGGAAATATATATGAAACAAACAAAAATATTTCTTTTTAAGAAGTTCGACTTAACTCACAAATAGTATATACATAGGTTCTACTTACCCGTGATATGTCAAACCTTCATCCAATTCACTCAGGTCTCCTGCGCCACAAAACACACACGTTCTAACCATTTTTATTACTTAAAAGCAATTAAAAAGTAATCACGCTCTAATTATTTACGCTTGTGCTTTCTTACGAGTTTTCGCTTTGCAACCTGCCGCGTCGCATGTTCTTGTTGTCGTCTTGTATAGAACAAATATATGAATATTTAATTGTCAGTATTTATTATAATTGAATTAATTCCCTTGCACTTTTTATCCTTTCTGTAATATCACACGCATTTTGCCGAAACATCATTGCTGTAAAATCTCCGAAAAATTACAGGACCATTGCTGTAAAATCTGCGAACAGTTACGGGACTATTGCTATAAAATCTTCGAAACGTTGCGAGACAATTGCTGTAAAATCTCCGAAACGTTGCGAGACAATTGCTGTAAAATCTCCGAAACGTTGCGGGACAATTGCTATAAAATTTTCGGAACGTTGCGTGACCATTGCAGAAACGTTGCAGGAGTTATATTGCACCGCAACATTGCTGAAATTTTGCAGGAATCTTCCTATGTCCGCCCCTGTGCAACATTGCACCGCAACGTAACTGCAACCTTCCTGCAACCTTTCTGCAACGGAGTGTGCTGTATGACTAATTAGTATAAATTGTGCGGCTACCTTTCGTCAATTAACCCATTAATCAATCCGAGGTGGGCCGACTTTCCGTTCTACTTTTGCGCCCGGTCATTTAGGGGAGAGTTGCCAATATCGTACTGGTCACCTAAATGATACCTCATCACTTTCTCAGTAATTAACAAATATAAACGACATCTGATGATAAAAATATTAAGTAAAGGCGAAATGGGAAGTAGGTAGAAAGAAAACCTTTCGAGCTTATGCCCTATTTTGTGCGCGCTATAAACATTTATAGAAATTAGGTATGATTGATATAAGTAACTTTTTACCAGTTTATTTTAGTTGATAATAATCAATCAATGAAGTTTTATCCCGTATTTTCGTAATTTTTCTAAAAGCTTAAATCTCGTTAAAGGTTAAGGGGACCGTCCGGTCAAAAAGCTCGAAAAATAGGTGATCTTTAGGATTTTTTTTCAAAAATGTATACAACTTGCAGTAAAAAACTTTATGGCCTTTCTTTATTCGTTCTTCAAGGATATAAAAACTTCCTTTTTTTTTTCATTTTTCTATGTATAATGGCTCGAATTTTACGCGGCGCTCAGTGCACTGCTGCAACAAACAGAGACGGAAACGGTAGACAGTAGAACTCGAGGTAGAATTGTTTGAAATCAAAAAACCAAATATATTCTTATAGGTTGTATCCATCACTATCGCATCAGCCTTTAAGAAGGCAAATAAAGTAAAATGGCGATGTTTGGTACACATTTGAACACAAACATGCGAAAAAGGGGGTAATTCTGCGCCTAAAAATGTTAATAACGAAGAACTATGACCTCTAAAATTGATGGTCAAAGGGTGATGCGATAGTGAATTCATTTACAAAGAAAATGCCACCAAGTTTTATGGAATCGGTTAATAATTTCTTATGTTATGCTGTCTACCGTTCGGAAAAATCATGATTCGAGAAAAACGCGTTTAAAGTTTTACGTGAGTGCCAAGTGGCCGGGTTTTACCTACACATTTCCCGCTATTCAAATGCTTATAACTTCGAGAATTTTACGAATTTAACAAATCCTTTTAAACACGTATTCTTAAAAGGTAAAATATTCGAAAAAATGAAATAAAAGAAAAATAGATTTTTAGACCGGACGGTCGCCTGAAACAAATAATTGCAGGTACCTACAAGATCAAGCTACGATATCCGATAGTCACTTGCGTTCAAATTAGTACGAAATATGAAATATAACGTAGAATATCTTAAATGGTACGATATCAGCAACCCTCCCCTACATAAGCTCCGAACAGGCGGCCGGTAATTCTTCCCGAGACGCAGAGACCTTTCAACTTTTTACTCCGTTCCATCGAGTGTTCCCACAGCCTTGGGCATCAAACAGCCGACTGCGAATCGTTACTCTTTCCTCCCCTTCCAGCAAAAACGCCGCGCGCGAGAGCGTCTACAATCTCTTACACGAATCTCCCTCGAATCCCCTAGCTTCCTAGAAACACCTACGTCTTATGAATCGCATCCAGATCCTTGCTTCACGCACGGTCGCTGGCGATAACCATAAAGCAGGCCTGAAACCGCGAGCATGCGCGCGATAAGAGGGCGCGAGGGCGCTGCGCGGAGCGTTGACGGGGCGAGATACGAAGCTGGCGGCCGCGCATCCCTGCCGCGTCCTTTCGTTAAAGAAAGCATCGACCGATCCGCCGTACTCGGAAGAGGCAGTCGCGGTGCCGCGATCGGCAGGGCGAGCGCGCGTCCAATTACCGACGGGACCGACGTGTAATACGAGCTTTAATGTCCCGGTGGTAGCGGCTTATTAGCTGGCGGAACGGCTCGACGGGAAGGAGAGGACGATCGGTCGGCCGCGTAGTTCGCGGGAGAGGCGACACGAAAGAACGGCGGGGCCGGTGAGCGACAAACGGCCGCGGAGGCCTGGCCTCGGGAACGAGGCTTTCGGGAAAAAAGGGAAGACGGTACGTGGCGAACGTAACCGTCCTCGGATCGACAGATCTATGGGGCCGCTACTAGTTTTTCTGCGCACGGCGGCCTCGATCTGACGCGATCTCGCCTTGACACCGGCTCCTCCGCTTTCCGCCCCGAGCCGGCGTCGATCGGCGAGCCGGCAGGCCACCTTCCGTCGCCGATCTTTTGCCTCGCGCGTTACCCAAGCCTCTCTCTGGCCACGGGCTTGTTTATCGCACGGTAAATCGCGGGAGCGCACGTGCACGCTGTGTCTGCGCGAAGCGGGGCGTCGCGAGTTTTGGAAGAATAGTGAACCGGGTTGTCTAAGTGACGCTGGCTTGGGGGTTGGGAATTCGTGGTGTGCCTGCACTGCAGATCTATCTGGGATATTGATGGAATTTCAAGGCAAGATGGGGTCATACATCGTGGCACTTTGAAAAATCGATGCAATCTGTGAAATAAGTATCGTCATCGTTCCGAAGCGTCGAAAGCAGGGAGGCGAGCACGGTGATCGATAAATCAACGGGAGTGCTGGCAAATGCTCTCGTCGGTGAGGGCGTGCGATACCCATACAGCTCTCGTAGCTGCTTTATATGAATCGGTTCGGATCGTCGGTCGAAAGAGAAGCTCGTAAGTCGTGGCTCACGGCCCACGATACGAATCTGCCTCGATGTAATATTTAGCCCATCGACGCTCCCCATATGCTGCCGACCGGGACGAGAGAAATGTATCGAGGGACCAGGGGGAATTACGACGGTGGCCCAAGGAGTAATGGCCGGGGAATCGTTGGACTAATCGTAAATTTAGCACCGATGCGGCGCAAGATCGATTGCTGGTGCAAGTGACTTCCGAAGGGGACGTCTGCAGAGTTGTTTATTTGGGAATGGATATCTACATTCGCTGCTACATAGTCTTATACCTACACATAGGTATCTGATCACTTTACTATCTTCGGTTCTCCAAATTCCATGCGAGTGGAAACATGGACACTCGCGGCTTAAGATGCAGAGGTTTTCTAGGAAGAGCAACGTAGCTGCTAGCTCTACCCTGAATTAAGCCATCCTTCCCAAAGGAAGCCAGCGGAGCCAAACGATCAGCGGCCTCATCAACTTTCCCTCATTCTACCAGAAAGGCAGCCGGTATTCCGCGTTCCCGCGGCCGTAATTGCGCGTTTAACCGCAAGTGCACCGAATAAACGGCCAAAAGGCAGGCCCGTGGCGGATCGCGCACGAGCAGTCGGTTAAGCACAATGCATTCGCGAGGAGGAACACACGAGCGGCGAGATCGGTGGTCGTCCTTTCTACGTCCCTCGAGCGTGCACGACGTCCCCCGCGCCGGTGTCGTAACTTACGTGGCAGATGGCGATGATCCGCGGCCGGCGAGGAAGAGGCACCCAACGGAGATTAGATCGATTTTTCACGGTTGCAAGAAAATCGCTCTCGAGCGCGGCTAACAAGCGCCAGATGCAAATCTCCGGCTGCGGGGAGAGAGGAGCGCGCTAGTCCGCGCGAACCGGGCTGCCCGCCAGGGAGATAATGCGCCTGGGTCGGGATGAAAAGTTGGAACTAGGGGGCCCCCTCAACTAGATCCGATGTCCACGGGCTTAATCATCCCGCGAGCTTGGGGACGACGCGGTGCACGCCGGCTGGCAGAGCGGCGCGTCGCCTCGCTAATACGTTAACGCAATTAATTATCTGAAATTTACGAGCACGCGAGCCCAGGCGAGCGGTCGCCCGGCGAACTCCAGCTCAGATAACAGGTCGGTCACGTGCTAATATTTCACCTGGCGGCGGCACAATCGTAACCGCCTGCTTATCAGCCTCCGCGAAATGCCGGATATCGAACGATTTATGAAACCCGAGCGGGGATGATTTCTTTACCTCGATCTCGCTGGGGTCATCGATTGCGCGTTGGACGCCGGCGTTTTTGGGACGAACGTTACCCTCGATCAATCATTTGCGGAGGCTTTAGCTCGTTAAGGTAGATGGGATTGCGAAATGTGGCTAATTTGAAAGTGGCTTGGCCTGAGACGGGGTTCGATCAGGAAGTGAGTTGGGATCGATGCGAAGTTGTTGCGAAGTGGACTGTTAGTGACTGATTCTCTCGCACGCATCCTCGTGGAAATGTTTTTAAAGAGCCTCTATTATCGTCGGAGATTTAGCCGTGATTGCCAATCCAGCGTCGTTCGAATTCGCGGCTACGGTTTACCGTTTCTGTGTCAATGGTACGTCGTGCTGCGCGTACACGAGGCAGGCACGGCTGATAGCCGAGCCAGCCGCAATTAATTTTAAGCATTTTATGCGGCATAGGCGTGCAGTTTATTACGAATTTTAAGCAGAAGCATCGCTCGCGCGGTCGCGCGCGCGCACCGGCGTGTACCCAGCCGCGCCGGCGAGCATTACGATTGCAGCGGAGATGAATCGTGTTCCCACAAGACACGTAGAGGGATTATATAACCTTTGATCTTTCTTACAACGGTTCATCCATTGTACAGGTTCTTTCTTCGAACCCGCCGCGGGTTCTAAATTATTGCCTAGAACTTACTTAAAGAGCGTAGATTATTATTTATCATCGTGATTTACGCAAATGACCGAACATTTCGAGCCACCAGATGTTTACGTTTAATAGCCCCGCGCGCGCTCTGCGTCGCCCGGCCGTTGCTCGCGAGCCCGTTCAGCCGCGCGACTCGTTAAATTCGCCAGATCGGTATCGGATTGCACGCCTACACGTCTGATCGGTAACTTGTATTCTAATTCACTCGTCGCCGGAGTAAATCAACTTTTTAAATTTATCCTCGTAATGCATCCGCGGCTGTGAAACTTTACGTTCTCCGCGCGACCGATTCATCATCGAGCTCGATACCTAGCTGCGAAAGCTCTTGGTTACTGTATCAGCGGCACCTTGCTCGCTGCGTCTTGTCTAACTCAAGTTATATCGAAATATATTAATGTTTACGATAACCCTGAGTGCCAAAAAAAAAAAACAAATCTTACAAAGGAGAAGGGGCGAAGACAAAGTGCATAAAGACTAGAGCCGAGTTAAAATCCTCGAAAGCACGGACCAAACGAGAAGAGCGTTCTCCAGTCACCGAAATCACGCGCAGGTTAATCGAGAGCAAAGGTCCCCTGATCCAGATGTGGGAAGCACGCGTCGCGGACACCTTTCATCATCGTCATCATCGCCGGGCGTGTCTCGCGTGGTCATCGATACCGGGACCACCATTGCCCTGTGTCGGTGTGAAGCGAAGCCAGTCGAGAGGACGTCGATCGTTGATGTGTGCACACCGATTGGTAAGCGGCTTGATGACCTAGCCACGATCGGGCCATCACGTCCGCGGTGTGCTCTGGCCATCAGTCGACTCCGCTCCATATAATTTGGAGCGCTCACGTGACCCTGAAACGACCAGGGTCAACGCCACATTTGTAATCTTCGAGACGCCGGCGCGACCTGTTCGCACGTTGTTCCCTCGCCGCGGCAGGTACACGACGACAACGAGGACGGTGCCTGCGAGGGGACCATGCCTTCGAGCCTGAATCGCTCTTTGTTGACGGGCATAGGCCAGGTTCGTGGATTCGCGGCGGCTCGAGGATGGAGGGTGACGTTTCTAGAATTTACTTAATCAGTGACAGGGATGTCGAGGACAGGATCCCTGAAAACTTCTGCGGATATCGAAAAAGTCTGCACGATCGAAAACGTGAGCCGCGAAAGCGAGCGACTTGAATGCACAAGTTGCAAGGACGACGTTCTTATTCTAAACAGATCCGAACCTCTCCGGGAACCGAGATGCAGGAGCATAAAAGATGTACAAATAAATCGCCGGGATACTTTATGTCTCTACCTTCGAAGTGAATCATAGAAAGAAGGTCATGATGTGCATCAGCGAGGTCTCCGAAGACTTCTGGTATGCATGCCAGGATCAAAAGCTCGAGCATCTCTTGCAGAACTGCAAGCGGAATTGTAGGTTTCTCTGTTGAATCTCAAAGGTGTTTATTCCACCAAACGTCCTAAGTTTCTCTCAAATTCTCTTCACAAGACGGTACTGCCACCAAATACCTACTTCGATCTTCCAAACAGCTACCGAAGAATATCCTTTAAAAAAAAAAAAACAAAGGATTATGAATCTCTGGTTCCATTTCACTTCCAGCTGCCCGATTCTCGCCCCAATTACACGGACCCCTGACCCCTACGTGATCTCTTGGAGCAGGCATCGCGGTATGATTTATCCTTACATAGTTGCTGAGGCCGCAAATGATAGATCAAGCACGCGGCGTCTAATTGCTGGATGATCCCGGGCGGGATCGCGGCCACGCGATCCAGGCGCCACTAAATCACCGGGATCAATTACCCGAGAATATCTCTCTCTGGCGCGCGAACCGCCGATGGATTCTCGCCCTCGCGCAGCTGCGCTTTATGTCAACATCGCCTGTTCTCAGCGGGCGAGTGGACGCGGCGGAATTCCCTTCCGATAAGTCCCGGAACGGGCCCGGAATTCCGCGCGCTCGTTCCCGCCGCGTGTCGCCCGGCGACATTTCGCGTGCGTGCGTGTCCCGCGACGCGCGACACAGCGAGGGCCGAGGGGCCCGATGCCCCCGTCCACCGCGCTTGAGCGTCTCGCGCTATACAGCCAGGAATTCTCGATCTTCCGAAGAAATACGGGTGGAAAGAGCGCGGATGGATACGGTAAAGGGAAAGGGAAAGGGCCGTCGGAGCGACAAAAGCGGCGAGGAAGGATCTCCTCGGCAGCGTGGCTCTCTGGGAATTCCAGCTGTATGGTAGTCCGCTCTATATATATATCAGCCGGACGGGGGACATATTTCGAACGCGTCCTATTTATTTATTTTATCCAGCGGGAAAGGGTACGCGGTGAAGCGGCGATTAAATTCTCCCTACGTACAGCGAGGGGAGGGTTAAGTTATGCATCTCGGTCGGTCCCTCCCTCTCTTCGGGGACTTATCTTCGGGGCATCTTCTCTTCATACATATATACACGTATATACACACGCGTGGTTAGACGGCCGGGGCTCTCTCCGACACGGAATGCGCCTCGCGGTCGGCTCGTTCGCATCCTTAAATCACGGATTAAATAAAATAGCTTGCTAGCCGGAGTCAAATGAGATGTCAGCACAGGACCCACCGCCCTCGTCTGACTCCTCCAACAGACTGCTCTCGCTTTCAGCCCCTTCCTCTCGCGCGATGCTGCTACTCGCGCCGTATGTCATCCCTCGTTTCTCCTTTCTTCGGCGCGGGACAAATGGGTTTCGGCGGTTTGCTGGAAGACACGGTGATCCGACCTAAGGAGGCGAGTTGATGGAGCAGCTGCGAGCGGGGTGGAGAACACGGAGCGGTGGAGCACGTGAAGAATTTCCCTTTGAAGTACGCGGGTACACGAACGCTCGTCCTCTGTGAAAGATTTTCACGTGCACACGAGTGTCCTTAAGGCGATCGTCGCCGTTGCGCTGGCGAGTAGCGTGTAACGACGGCTCGCGTAGCTCTTGTTGCCAGTCGAGGGGGCCCCATGTTGCACGGACGCCTCCGGGTACTCGCGAAGAGGCCCTTTCCACTTGCCTGGGTATCGGTACCCGGTGTAATTGGAGCGATCGGCACTTGTTTTCGCACGGCACGATCACGAGCGGTGCCTGCGCGGCAACCCGACCTCTCCGCGGTACCGGTACTCATTACGCGGCTTCGACACTCCGTTGCAACCTTCCACGGTGTATCCCCGTTACGCTCGCTTGCCTCGATATTGAATACCCCCGCGCGGGCTTTGAGCTACGACGCTCGAGCGGCCGGCACTTTTAGGCCCTCGTGCTTTATAGCTCGCGGAGTTTCCGTGGGGGTGCTTGATCGATGATGCCAGTGCTCGCTTATTTGTCGTCCCATTCAGCTGTGCCCGATTGCGCGGCCATCGGAGAAACGTGACCAGAAATAATTAACGCGTTCGTCGCCACGGTATTTTACTCGCCTCCCCCCTCCCCCCCCCCCCGCTCTCGGTATTTTCACTCGCTGGACGGAGAGTTTATGGCGTCCCAAGTGGTAGAGTCAAAGATATCTCAGTCGTCGACGCTTCCTTTAAATGGCACCGTACGCGACTTCGGACGAATCAGTTTTTCTCGTTGCTCCGCGAGCGTAGGTACGACAAAAGGATGTAACACCGATACCGCTCGTTCTCGTGCGAGGCACGGAGGGAAATGGTGGAGGTAAAACATTGAATCCCCCGTGGCACCGAAAGCGGAAGAAAATAAAGAGCAGGAGGATGTCGGGAGTTACGAGGACGCGTTGTCGTAAAGATGAAGGCGCCTCCACTCGTGGCTGCTCCCTTCATCCGAGGACGTCGTAACCGTCCAATTGACTCCCGTATACCTCGGAGGAGGCATGATTCAGCCCGACCGACTGCCACGTTCGCTACCGCCGTCGACTCGTGCTGCTCGTGACCCAAGTGCCTCCTCTGAATCCCCCTTTTGCGATCGATCGCATTCCCACCACCGTATCTCGAGCATTAGGGAAGCAGACTGTCCAGGACGTCTGCCTGCTGCGGCTTCTTCCCTTATGCAAGCTGCCCCTCTCAAAGATCGCAGTCGCTGCCATTCGAGGGTTCGAGGGAACGTGTCTGACTGACGTAGAAAACTTGGAGACTAATTTTTAAGAGGATTTCCGAACAAGTGCGCCCTACGCTCTTGATTTCGTTATATACAAACTTCGAACCAAATTAGTGACGCGAATTTTACGCACACCCCTTGTTATCGCGAAATACTGAACTCCAACGATCAAAGTCTTTGGCAGAGGCTGAAATGCGGGCAGAGCGTAAGAAGAGGATGGTCACATGTCGCGGTAAAAAAAATGAAAGGCGATGGGAAGCGAGTGTCGCAATTTCGATTTCACTGTCGAAAAAATCGTCGTCGCCGGGCGATGCTCGGCCATTAATTAAGCAAACGGGGCGAATCGGTCGGTACGTAACGGGTCGGAGAGGTTTGGCGCAGATGCGCGGGCAGAAGACACATTCTCCGCGTAAAAACGAGCTGGTGACCGCGTGCCTTCTCGGCGGTGCCCCACTTTTCAGGTCATCGACGGCCACGATTGCACAACGGAGGTCCAGAGGTACGAACCTCCTTACACGTGTACGGGAGAGCGGCCGATTTGCCTCTCTTCAATTTTCCCCGGCGATCCTTTCTCCTCCCTCGAGTTATGTCGCCACGGACGCGTAAATGCCTCGTTACGGTTCGCCCGGACCAAGGTGGTAATTAGAGCGGCCTGGGACCCCGCTGTTCAGCTGGCACGCGGACCGCCGCTGCCTTTTTCTTCGTCGTCCTCCTCCGCCTCCCACCCCTCCCCCATTTTTTTTTCTCTCGTTGGATCACCGCCGCCACCTTTCTCCGTCGAACGACCTCGATGACCTCCATCGCCGCGCGAGAGCGTCCTCCTCTCAGGTGCATCGTACGCGATCCAAGATAATTAGCCTCCTCGATCGAAACGGACGCGTCGACGTGCGAGATACTCACGTAATCGATGCGAATCACCCTCAGTAATGAACTTCTGCGAGCGCGGGTTTCAAGGATGCCGCCAGCGGGGATGCTAGTCGCTGGTAAATGGACATTAGTCCGCTGCGTTGATTCACCTGTTTGTGAAAAGAATACACTTTGAGTTAAGTGAGGGTGGGTTAGAAAGTTTCAGCGATGTATTGTTTCCAGAAGCTTAAGGGGTCATTCTAATTTAATCGGCCGAAAAATTAAGATATTTTTAAAGATTTTCCTCAGTAAATACAACATACAATGAGATAAATCTGTTTGGAATTTATTAAGCTATTTTTATATTATAGAAGAAAAATTTAAACGGCACAAGGTGATTTTCCGACACAGGCTTATCTGAAACAAAAAATTCGAAAAGATACTTATGAGTGTCGCTATCCCCCGTAGCCCAATTAACCATTTTTGTCGCAAAATAACCGAGAAAAAGGGTGTTTTTCAAACTTTTTTTTCAAACTTGTGCCATTGTGTTATATTTACTGAAAAAAGATCTTCAAAAATAGCTTAATTGTTCGGCCGATCAAAGTAGAATGATCCCTTAAGTTCGAGCTTGATGGGTCTGCTTTTTTGTTAAGAGACGGAGTTCAAATTGCGCCGCGAGTTGCAACATCCTCGAAAGACTCACGTTGGGAAAGGGACTCCCGTTTTCGAGAGGATCCTCATTACGTTACGAAATTTACGAGACGACGGTTCTTGGACCCGCTGTTGAGCATTCACGTTCGTCGGTGACGAACGGTGAAACTACGGCATTTCTGAAACTTCTTGACCTCGCCAAGAGGCGCGTTTGCACGCTCGAGAATTCGTAGTCCTCCGCGTCGCGTAACGGGGATGTCGTAAATTTATTTTGTTCTATTAATTTGGGACACTTTTACGAGCAGAATCTTAGAAGAAACCGTTGCAAATGATAATCGCTTCGGAGGACGTTTGGATTCGTGCAAAGATTAGTGTACTATTTAATGGCTGAATTGATATGTATATCAATCCCGAAATTAAGGAAATCAATATTCCACTCATTTCTGGAATCAATATCAATCAAAGCACCGTTGGAATCCGATTAAAATGCAAATTCCAGGCTGTTGCCCGATTCGTTAACTGGAAAGATATTTCTATGTTCGCCGAACATCACTGTTCGTCCACCGAAAGTGAAATATCTTCTATGGCATCTCTGGGTTGGGCCTAAAATCCTGATCTCTGAACTCTAACTTCATCAAACATTCAAGAGAAACGGTATGCTCGAGACGCGAACGTCCTTAATTACATAAAAATTCCCCATATTTGCGTCAGATATTCTCATCGAAACTTTCCCATTCATAGACCATCCACCTACTTCGGTAAACGCCAAATCAAAATGATCTTCCAAGAGTAAATCAGTATTCACTGATCGCCAGATCGATCTCCCTGAAATCTTATTTTACTTCATACCCCCATCGATTATCGATGCGCCACCCCGGTCACATTCCTCCGCCATATTCGCGCTAGCTAATTGCGCGACTCGAAATTGCGCGGCGTAATTGCAGGAGGTGGCCGCGACATTCGGTGGCACGTTTCGGTGCATATTTCAAGGTGTATCCAATGAGGAGAGGTCCCGTTGGTTCGGGTGATTCGAATCTAACGGGACGCGGGCAGCCACCGAGATAATGACGCCCGCTGATAAGATCGATATTACGGCGGGGAGGAGGGCGCGAGGCGCAGGTGGATACGCCGCTGATGAAATACGCGGGCGAGGACACGCGTGAAAGCAAGGTCCGTGCACGCTACTAATGGACGTGAAAACAAATTACGAAAGGGGGCCCGGCGACCGAGAGTCCGTGCATAAAGCCGCCTCGTAAAACTGTAACGTTAATCACGGCTGGAAAGGTTCCCCGGGTGAATTACGGGCCTAGGAATGGGTGTCATGGGGATCCACGGTGATCCAGATTCCTGCCGGGGCATCGTGAGAGTGAGTTTTTCACGGGCCCGTCGCGTGAGCCGCCTTGACACGCGTCTCGATCGTTTCAGCTGCAGGGTTATTTAGGTTGGTCGTTAAAATTGATTGCTAGGCCGTGGCCCGTGTGTGTGGTCTGTCTAACCGCTAGTAGATACACATTAGTAGCGTACACAATGACTGTGCAGATTTCCATAGTTGCTCCTCCTCCCGGGTAGGTACTCAGTGGCGGAATTAAGGAGAAAGACCCAGGTGGCAAACGTTCTGAGGAGCCATTTTATCCGGTAAATGAAGCGGAAAATGAAAAAAAAAATATATAGCGTTTGGAAGGAATCATAATTTTCTTTTCTTTTGAAAATCCGCCACGGTAGTGAAATGTCAGTACTCTACCCATGGGAAATGTTTCATCTCGATGGGTAGGGGAGGCCGGGGCTGGTAGGCCAGTTTATCAGTTTTTGATTTTTAATAAATTATGTGGGCGAAATGTCATTAAACCGGTTAGTATATTTGATAGGGTATACATTTGACTATCTGATTAAATTATTAATGTTGACTCAATGTGACAACAATTAAGGTATTTTAATGTTTTTTTAACACCTTCCACGCTGGTCAACCAGCCCCATGATCGGGTTTGGTTGACTTACAGTATGGGGTAGGTTGACTATATGTGGGTACAATCAGTTAAGAAAATGTTATTAGTAACTTATCTCAGTGGTAATAAAATAACACAATGTCACAAGCGTTGTTTCATTATAAAATATTAAATTCTTTATTTCATATTTTAATAATAAGCTGAAATTGTTTTCAATTTAACCATTAATTATAATAGATTTATTACATAGTGTAAAGTTTAGGGTTGTTATCGCCATATCACCCCTACCGAAAGGGGGTAGAGATTTGAAATTTCTCACAGTGGTTTTTTAGGCAAAGGGCATTATTTTGTACACATAAATACTAAAATTGATGCTGGGGCCGTTTTCCCTGTGATTACCTGGCAAAACCCTTTAAACAAAAAAAATCGCTTTATGAATAACAAAATATCAATTTAAACCTTATTAGTCAACCAGCTCCGACTGACCATTTTGACTTCAATAATCTATATAACCTTCAATTATTTATGTATAAACAAAAATACTATGTCGATAGATCATCTAATAAACAAACTTTAAAATAGTCCCTTAACATTTATTCTATTGTAACTATATAGAACGTGAAAACTAAAATGTTTAAAAAAAATATTTACTTACGTAGTCAATTTTTCGATAATCGCTGATAACTGTTAAAAAACGTGCGATCGCGGGGTCGGACATAAATGCATGGCATAGCAGAAGTGACTTCTTTCTACAGCGAATATTTCCGCAGTAGAGCATATGTCGGTGCAAAGTTATTAACAATTAGTCAATCTACCCCTTGAGACAACCAGCCCCGGCCTCCCCTATATATTGTGGTATTATCACTTCAGATTCTAATAGTTACTGGGTGTGTTATTTGTGATAGGTGATTACAAATGTCCCAGAAGTTGGAGTAAATTCAAAGTTACCCATTGACTGAGAAGTCTGTCCCATTTCCCCCACATAAGCCGTCCACCTCGAGGAGGGAAGAAACTTGATCGAGCGCGAACTATCGATCGACACAGCCGATAAAGGCAATCTATTATTTAAGAAAAGAAAAAGACCCCACGCTCGCGTTCCCCGTAGCGATTTCGATTTTTCTATTTCCAATTTCTCATAATCGCCCACTGACACGCTCCAATGAAGTCATACACTTACCCGCGTGTCTCGCGCGGTACGCCGAGGCGATCGATCGGTGCCACGGTTCTCACAGTCCCGCCGCGGGATCCCATTCGATCGAATATTTCATACCCATTCCCATTCCGGCTTCCGTGGCTGGATCGCTGCTCGCCGATGAAAGTGCACGCGCGCGTGGGCCCGCCGTGCACGCAGGAAATGCAAAGCACGCGACGTGCCAGCCACGGGGATGTGTCTCGCTAAAGTCAACGCGGTAAAAGTGTTGCTTCATCCGTCTGACCTCGACAGACATACATTCGTTGCGTGAAACCTTAAAAAAGAATCATCGTTAAAGAAGAATAGCACAGTTCTCATTGCGATCATTCTTCAAGAATCTTCTGCTCTGAAGAAAAGAGACTTTGATCTTTATTTAACTAGATTTTATTATATTGTATTTGAATTTCATAAACCACCTGGTAACTGTGTCTCATGAACTCTCTTTCCTTGAACTCTCGAGCGTGGTTTTTCGGCAGCTTCGCCGATCTCTCGGAAAAGAAACTCTGCTCGCGCAGGATAATAAAGTCAGAGGTTTGTAGCATGGCGCGCGGCTCTGCCCGCTGGGAAATGCGCCCCAGTAATAATTCCTAAGGAGGATAGGAATCCTCCTTTCTCTCTTTCTCCTCTGAAGCGCGTTCGCATCCGTCCCGGCGCGTCAATTAAACCGTCCCGGGAGAAAACCGAGGGACCTGATTTCGCCCACCCACGCGTAGGACGCGTAGAAAGTTGCCCGTGGCCCGAGATGGGAGAAAAATATCGCCGGCGTTCCGTCGCCGGACGCAAATCAGCCCTCGGCTGTCGCAACGTTCGCCGTTGAATACATATTTTTTAATTAGCCGGACTTATGGCCGGCGATCACGTGCCGGGCACGGGGCACTGCATCATCCTCTGCCACGGGGAATATCTGTTCCCTTTTTACCAGCCGTGCCCGTCCCTGTGCCTCCGAACGCGTCCGTTCGCGTCCCGGCGAGAGAGGAGTCGCGTGGAAACGTTCGCTCGACCGAATCTCAGATTCCAGCGCGCCGCCGTCGATAAATCAACGACAAATAGAAACGTTCCTTCGTCGGGGGACTTCTTGCCCGGCGGAGCTCTCTCCTGCCTCTCACACGGGACATTACCCAAGTGTCCGGAATCGATTTTGCGCTACTTGAAACGTCCTGTCGATCACCGGCCTGCGCTGAAACATTTGAGTACTCACGGGTGGAATTGCTCCGTGTTTTTGCTTCGGATCGACCGTCTTGTTTGTAACATTCATGTAGAAAGGAGGAAATGATTTCGTCGCATTTGCACTTTGAAGTGTCTCAAGAAATTAGTCATTGCTTTGTTCCACTTTTCCCTCCGGACCTGACTTACTTCTCCTCGTTCCTTCTTCTTCTGCTTTGAAAGCTTTATGTTGTTACTTCCCCTTTCTTTCGTTCCGCGGGTGACGTTCTTGTGATGCTCCCTCGACGATGCACTTTAGGAGGTTGTCGAACCCGACAGCGAGACCGCTTATCTGCCGACCCGTTTCTTAATATCCATTCGCGAGTCGCCCATATATTTTCGTTCGCGGAACGTCAAAGTGGCCTGACCGAATGGCTGCTCCATGGCTCGTTTATTGCACCTTTAAATCGGCCGAGCCTACGTTCCGGCGTGGTCCCGGTTCGTTAATCGCGTCCCGCGAACGGAAGATTCGACGATTATGCTCGAATATACGATTGTATCGGGACACATGTTCCCTTCGAATGGGATTCTAACTTGTAACTGCGGTTTTATGATGCTCCCGATGGGCGCCACGGACGTTCGTCCCCATCCATGGGACGTCGAAGTGGAGAAATAACTGGAGGACGGCTCGAGGGTGCGATCTTGGACCAAATCGCGATACACTTCCAGTTAATTAGAACGAATAAAGACGACCATTCCCTTTCGAGCTTAGGATCCACTTTGCCATGCCTAACATTTCCGAAAACCAGAATAAAAAATGAATAAATAATTTCCTCCATATGCCCCGAAGCCAGAATACAGACTACGAAACGATGGTCGCCAATCACTAAGGAACGTTCACTAAACGAAAAAGGCAAGCAAGTAGCCAGAGTCACGGACCAGACAGACGCATTACGATTATGACAAACTGCCGTTTAATCGCTGCATAACAGCAGAAGGGAGACGCATCGAGGGCTCGTTAACAGGGCTCTGATCCCATAATCCACCGCGGTCCTAACTCCCCTTCTCGCTGTGCCATCAGCGTCCCGTTTCCGCTACAGATAAGGAGCGAGCGTTTAAACCGCGAGAAAAGTACCACGGCGGGCATTACGATCGAGAAAACCCCTTCCACCCTCGAAAACAAGCTGCGTGCCCAAGCACCGTCTTGGTTTACGAGGTCGTGGCGAACCTCGGAGCCTCTATCGTTGGACATGCTATGGGGACTCATTAAGAGGCGCTCGCGGCCTGGCAAATTTTATTTTCCACGGCGAGAGCACGACGCGGGGCTCGAGTTTCCCGCGGCGACCGAGAGCCGCGATATATTGCTCGGGGACGCGTCCCTCGTCCAGGGGCGTTATTGCGTGGCCTGGGTCGATCGGCGAAAAGTTCGGCGCGATCTCTAATGACGGTCGAAACCGCGATGTTTAAGTGCCGGGCGCGATAAGAGGTGGCCCTTCGCGTTTACGAGGGCTATTAAAAAAAGCGAGCCGTGCGTGTATCGCGAACAGTGGGGTGTAAGCGTTCTCCACGGCGGACGGACGCTACACGGAACGTGGCGACTCGCACGAGAGGGAAGGGCTCGGGATTGAGATGACTCCGCTCTCGACCTAGTAAGGGGGTTGTTTACGAGGCCATATAGCCGCTGATATTTACAATGATGTCGCTGGCGGCCGCTTAAAGTGGCCGCGCCGAGAGGACGCCCCACTGGCTTTACGCCTGCCACGCATCCCCCTCGCTGGACCTTAAATATCGCTCCCTGGAACGGGATTTAATTCTCCAGCCGCGGTGCCGAACGCTGATTGGCAGTTAGCAGGTTTAATCCCGCGGCTGGACCAGTCCCGCCGTCTGCTTGGTACTTATTAAAATGATGCGAGAAGGATTGCTCGGGGGAATCGTTCTTTAATCGCGGTGAAGAGTCCGTGGTGTTGTTGGGGGTTCTCTTGGAGGGATATAGAAGTTTGTGAAATTTAGTGACGAGCGTGGAAAGCGTGTGTTTTGAATCGGGGAATGGACTTTCGGATTTTTGAGTGTTTTTGTACTTTGCAAGGAGTCGTGCAAATTTTGTGTTGTGTAAAGTTAGGGGAATGGTTGTTTGACGCGAGAACTTGGAGAGATACTGATCTGGTGTGGTCACTGATGCAATTCTGACTTGAGGGAGGAGAAAATTACCAATTAGATGATTTAACCAATTAAATTTTCCAGCTGGGGTCGTTCTCGGTCGAAAGCTACGCGCGACAAACAAGCACGGCGATCCTGATTATGATTCGAGGCAGACGTCCACCGACCGGATAATCCCCCGGAACGAATTGTCTGGAAAAGGGCACGCAGAAGATCGGTGCCCTTGATCGGTGTGCACGCTTTGATCCCGCTTCGCAGGCCTTCTCGTCCAGTGACGCGGGCGATCCGCAAAAAATCGGCAAGAAACTTCCGCCTGTCTCTAATGGCGGAGCTCGGGGTTTACTCGGAATCGATGGTCACCTGGTCGATCTCATGACGATACTGTTCCATTGTGCGTGCTCGATTTCAAGGAAGCTCACAGGGTTATGTGATTAGTGGTTAATGATGATGAATCGATCGACATACAGATAGCTAAGGAGCTAAAGATACCTCGTATTTCGTATGCAATTTTGCGATCTATAAAATATATTAACTGCTGGATTTCATGAAATGCTCTTGTGACTAATCAGGCAATCAATAATCCTTTAATAACACTTTGCAATATTTTGTTTGCAGAAGAGTTGGAGAAGAGGGAGAGTATTGTGACAAGAGGGGAGGGGCACAGAGGAGGACGGTGGAAGTTGGGGTGAGTAAGAATGTACTCGAAACCCTCGACATAACGGGTAGCGATGTAACCAGATCACGACGAACAAGTGCTCCGCTGGACGAACAAGGGGAATCGGGCGGTTATGCACAGACACGACGCAGGGGATCGCAGAACGTATCCGCGACACGGCGCCCGTATTACGATTATTAACAAGTACAATTGATTTTGCGACGTTCCCTGCGCATAGTACTATTCAAATTTATTCAAATTAACGTTGGCAAGGGGACATGTTTTAAGGAGTTCCTCTGAATCGAAGCTATCTAACGATAACTAGCACGTAGAATCACAGAAGTCAATTACATACACGACTCTTTTCACTTATCAACTGCCTAATTAACTGAGAACTATTTATCTGAATTCTGTAGCTGGTACAGAGAAAGATAATTTGGTAATAATTGTTACACATTCGTAGTCGATATTTATTAATGAAAAATCCACCAAGTGTCTTACAACTTCTGTAGCCAGGGGCGAATTTTGAGTGCCGTGAAATATCATAAATTATTTTAATTTAAAACAGTTGAAACAATTTTAAAATTAATACAATTTGAAAATTCACATATTATGAGTTATTGATAATTTGCTGCATGAAAAAGAAAGTGTATTGATTTTAAAATGATCTCAAGCCTCTGTGTTTAAAGATCAGGCGGTTAAAACAGTGAAAATAAAACAGTGGCCCTTTCTATTAAATTATGTTTAACATTTCATTCGCATATTAAGTAAAGTATACGAAGTATACTAACCCCAAAAACTGTCAAGCTCCTTAGCCTATATATAAATCCGCCCCTGCGTCTGAACCCTCGGTTTTCTCGCTTCAAGTGAATATTTCCTCCATAATCCACGCTTCGAGCAGCAAAGTTGCATATTCACGCGTGCTCGTGGGTGGCAGTGGCCTGTCCAGCCACCAGGAAGTCGAAGTAAGCATTGCAGATGAATCGAGGGATCTACCTGCGAACGATCGGGGCTTGCCGACGAGAAAATCCTCTCGGAGGTGTCGCGGGACCGTTTCGGTCGTGGCTTATTAATTTGCATACGCGTTTTTCAACGGCCACTCAGCACGAACGTGCCTCTGGCTCGTTCGCCGTCCCTATATGGTAGACGCGAGCCGCTACTGTCCGCCGCTACCGACTTCCGATTCTGTACGCTCGTCGGAATACATCGAAATATACTTTATATCACCGCGATACAATCTGAGCACTGATTTCGTGTAATGATCCATCGGGCCACCAGCCGGGAGCCTCATCTGTGCTTTCTCTTTCGTCTGTCTGATGAGGACACGGGCTTTTCATCGTGGAGACTTTTTGATCGGCTCCCCGATAACGCACGAAATTGCTCTTTAGATCACTGATGTTCCCCTTCGTCTGTATACGTGCTCGCCTGTCTTGGAATTTAGGGCGCGTGGGGTTGTTGAGGCTGGTAGTAAAACGAAGAATGTGTTGGAGGCGGTAAATAGAGTGTTGTACTCTTTGCTATTATAAAAATTTGAGAATTGCACTGCGGATGTAAAGTGTGGTCAGGGCCCGATCTAGGGGGGCGCCAGCAGAGCAACTGAAGAGGAAAGAGGGAATTAAAATCAGTAAAATCCAATAGAAAGGTAAAACTTTTGGTATAAGCGGTAAAAAAGTAGATAATACATGTTTGAATTTAGTGTCAAACTTATAAATAGTTTTAAACTGCCCATATAATTAGAGGAAATTAGGACAAAACCGGGTACCTGGGTAAAATCGGGACGTGCTATTATTTTTAAAACGGCCTTAAATCTTTCCGCGTCGTTGCAGCGACATATTGTCACGATGTGCATTGTTTCATCAACAAAAGACGATCGTTATATCGTTTTGTGTGTTTTTGAAGGATCTGATCTAATTTTCGATAGTTAAGAAACTTGAACACTTTTGACAGTGTTCAGGTAAGTACTTTTTTGTGTGAATTATGGTAATTGTTGCATATTAAAGTGTAAATAACTAAGACAGCTTGTTTGTACTTCGCCCTGGTATTGCTGATAATTCGTAATATTTACAAAATTGTATGCTGGGACAAAACCATACAGGATAAAACCGGGTACCTGGTTTTGGACAAAATGTATATAACAAAGAAACGAAAAAGAGGAAGTTATCAACATCAAACTAAATCTTAATAAAGGACTACAACTAAAGAGAAAGAAAACCACGAAATTAAACAAAATACGGAAGGATAATGATAACAGTGGTGACGAAGACGGGGAAGACATTTGCATTTATATCCAAAAATCCTATGGTTCATCAAATTGAATGAAGGTTGGGTGCAGTGTACAGCTTGTTGCAAGTGGGCTCACGAAGGCTGCACTAGTTGGGGGACTGAAGAATTGGACGAATTCCGTTGTTATAGGTGCTAGGGCCAATTTTTAGTATGGTACCCAGGCCGTGGGATAAAACCGTAAAAACGGACCATATTTTAAATAATAATTTTTTTGTATTTGTTATTGCATTAAAAAAAATGGATTTATACTATTATTTAATAGAGTTTATTCTAATGAATCCTAAGTTAAATTTCTTGTTTACATTAATAATGTCAAAGTTATGAACATTTATCCTTAACGTCTCGGTTTTGCCCCTACTTCCCCTAATATACTAGGAAAAGGTGCGTATCCGTTTTCTTTTCGCAGTGTCTGGTAGTACTACTAAGAACGAGATTTTTCCACTGTGGGTTCTGGATAGATCGTAAAAATAAGAATGCAAAGAAGTAGAGTTTTTACGACTTCACGTGCCTCTTTATCCTGATTCTGCGTGCCAGTGTCTGGATGATGTCACTGGAGAAGCATCGTCGCAGAAGTGGCTTCGATCCCGTCTATTTCTGGAGGAGCTTAGAAAACAAGCGAATTGATAGAGGAAAATCTTGCGCGATGCTATAAGATCGTTTTCCGACCTCGTATTTCCAGCGCACAGTAGTTTCGGCAGAGAGGAAACACGAAGCGCCTTCGAAGGAAGTCTGGTGTACGGTAGGGACAACCGCGTGTTCAGGCTTCCTCTCAGTTTAAAAGGCGATTGCGGTTAACGTGGAGAACAGCGTCCGTAATTTATCGCTACCATTTAAAGCGCTATATAATAATACGCCGGGGTACGACTATTTCTTAACGTCTCGGCGGCGCTGCGGCAAGCAGAAAGGGAACAGGAAAGACAAAACTCGGAGGAAAGCGGTGGATGTTTAAGGAACGAAGATCTTATAAAGTACGAACACGTATGCATAATAATTACCGGGGGGAAAGTTATTCAGGAAGAAGATTACGCCGAAAAGATGGGTACACTTAAATAGGGCTCCTTTCTTTCCTTTCTCAGTCTTCCTTGCATCCACTTAGCCACTCGAACGTGGACCAACTACACTCGAGGGCAGCTAACACCCTCTATTTCAAACAAATTCCATTACACCTCCTCGAATCAAACATCTTCAAACTCCACCTTTCGATCCACCATCGTTATCATCTCGCCTTTCCGCAAACATCCATGTCCCCCGTGACGCGGAGCGGAGAGGCAAGCTAGAAGAGCAACGCTTAAAGGTGGCTGGTGTATCTGGCACCGAGTTCGCTGGATGACTCATTAACGAAGGCTGTGCATCGCGTATTGCGGCATGCACCACTCGCGGTGCACTTGGACGCCGCACACACGGTCACGCGCGTGCATCCACGGCGAACACGCTCGCAACCGGGTCGTGCACCTTTTGTGTACGTACCGGCGGTGATTGGACAGCGGATAGGTGCGAGACGATCGTGGGTAGATGGTTGCTTTCCGATCCCGCGGCTACCGCGGTAAGTAGATCATGTTCTACGCCGGCCTCGCGGAGGGACGCGTGGATCGAGGCCTGTTCCTGGATCGGGGACTGGTACCTGGTAATCGTCCCTATCGCGATCGTGTCGCCCGATGCTCCCCTTTGATGGGCCGCGAGCGTCAAGCATCCAGATTCGATCACGCGCCGAGATCGAATCACGGCATCGATCTTATCGAGCGCATAATATTATATTCTCCGCAGCGGATAATTACGAGGATTTTTAAAGATTTGGTGTGTTTGTATGATGCTCCTGATCGAAAGGAGAATACTTTTCCTATAGGAATTCCGAGTGGTTTAAACGCGCGTGGAGCAGACCTTGTCTCATTCCGCGCATTCCATGAATAATCAGAAAGATGAAGCCAGTGCCATCGTCGCTCCACATCGCGAGGGTCCAGCGACACACCGGGCCCAAAATAAATGAAGTCAAGCTCCGTTGCGCGCGTATCTCGGACACCTTCGACTGGTTCGACAACGAATTCTTTATGCAAATCCGTATCGACGACATCGGGCGATTATGCAAATTTTTTTCACTGCACCGCCGACAGATTTCGTTCCGTTCGTTTGTCCCCGCGTTCTTTTGTTCGTGCTCCTTCAACGGGGCATGCATAAAATCGTCTTCGTCGTGATCGATGACACTTGCGATTTGCAGGAAAGTTTTACTTTTTACAGATATCGATCTTAACTAAGTTATCGCGACCGCGGGCAATTCCCGCCCATCTCACTGCAGCGATTCCTGTCACGTTTACCAGAAATCTTCGCCGAAATCTTCGGCCGAAATAAAATTTCACGAGGGACCACGAATCCTTGCCCCAGACCTGAATACTCTCCGCTGGTCCACTGTAACCGTTCGTCACCCGCGGCGACGACAGCGCAGCGCGCGATGCCCTTATCCGAAAAATACTTTCGCCGCTCGCGGATCGCCCGTAGGCCCATCTTCGTCTGCACGTATCCTCCCCACCCGCCCCCCCCCCCCCCCGTGCCGTTTCGGGGCCGCGACAAATTGGAAATTACCCTCTTGCGGGCGCGCGCGCGCGCGCACACGGTCGCCTCGATTGAGATTAATTGATTTTTTCAACGGCCGTGCTCTCACCGCGTCCACGGTCGCCCTGGTTGGCCATTTTCGGACTGAAACCGTGCGGATCGAGATCGTGAGAACCGTGACGGAACGCTAGAACGCCTGCGGGAGGAAGAAGCTTCTCGCCTCGCGGAGGAAAGCGGAGGCTTTACGTCACACGAAAGTATCGGCCGGCCGTGCCGATGATCACGATAATCACGATAAGATGGGACGAAAAGAGGCGAAGAAGAAGGGAGCGCCTGGAAACGGCGACGCTCTCTCGACGCCTGTAATTGCTGCCCGCCGAAATTGGACCTGGTTCACTTTGCCAGAGCTGGCCTACGAGAACAAGTTTCGCCGTGAAAAGCATCACCGTGCAGCCATTTTTTCAAGTGGCCCTGGTAATTAAAGTGTCGTCCCAACTTCGAGCAGCTTTTTCAATCGTGTGGAAATATATATATATATATTCTAATGATTTTGGATATAGAAATTTGGGGAGTTTCTAGGTTGGACTGATACCACTTGAAACGTGGAAAAACATAGCGCCGTAGATCGGATCAAGTTAGCACTCGAGCGACGCGAAGCTGCGCGCGGCGTGAGAGCAGTAATTTCCTATTCACGCGAGAGGTTCATTATAAACACCGAACGTCCCTCAAAGGCTACAATTTCGCGTAATTTCGTCCCGGCCGATCTTTTATCGCCGCCGATCCACGCTCGCCGATTAGAATTGCACAGGCATCGCCGTTCCGTATCGTCCTTGATAAACGAAAGCGCCTCGTTTCCAACGACACGGCTCGCGAACGCTTCTCATCGCCTCCGTCGTTAACCGAACAATCTGGTTAATAGTTACCGCCTGCGTTATTGCCGTCGTCGCTCATTACCACGCCGCAGTGCTCGCGCGTTTCCATCGGCGACGCTTTGAAAAGGGACGCGCGAAGGGGAGCGTTTCAGCCGGTGCCATTCAGGTGGATTTCCTTTATTCCTCGCGCTCGTAATCATTCCACCGCGTCTTCGCCTCGGTGCAATCCGTGCTCAATGGCGTGTACACTCTGTGTGGTATTGGGTATCATTAAAACGACTCGAGTGCACTTTCTGTCACTTCAAACCACCCTTACGTAGCCTGGCAAGGTAACGATTAGTCTGTACAATATTATTAATATCTCCTTCACAGTTAAATCTCCGCGAAATCATCAAAGCTGCTGATGCAAGCTTCTATGTATCTCCTAAGTCATCTGCACCCTTTAAAGTCCACTTCAGACGAATACCTTCCAGACGATCCACTCGCTCAACTTGCTGCCCAGCTCCAATCGAAGCCCACTATCAAGATCCCCGATCACGCTCCCTTTTCCACGACGTGGATCCCGCGACCGTTTGTCCGCCTTTCGTTGCACCTGCTTCGGCAGGCTGGAAGAAGCGCGCCGCCGTGTCCCTTCCCACGCAAACGCGGTAAACATTAATTGAAATGTCACTCCCGCCGCGACATTTTCACCTGGCATTCGCCTGGCTTGCTTGCCAGCCGGCTCGAACGGCAACGGCAGCGCCGTGTCACTTCCTGGTGCACCTTATTAAACTGAAAATTAACATAGGCGGCCGATATGGTCGTCGAGGGAGCTCTCTCGCCGAGAGAGGTGAGTCTGGGATGGCCGCGACGAGAGGCTCGCGGCTAGAGCAGGGGAGAGAGAGAGAGAGAGAGAGAGAGAGAGAGAGAGAGAGAGAGAGAGAGAGAGAGAGAGAGAGAGAGAGAGAGAGAGAGAGAGAGACGGAGGGGAATCGTGCACCGCCAGGGGGAAATTTATCACCATAGAAGCAATTAATGGGATTTTTCTGGGGCCCAGCGCCGGCCCACGGCTCACGAGCACGGTCCCCCGTTCCGTACATCGTGGTCACGTCTCCTCGCACACACGGACCCGGCCTCGGCTCTGTGTGCACAGGGGCCTTATGTAACGTCGTCGTCGGCCTGATATTAAGGCCACGGCTGAGAATGCCCGTCGAAATCGTCTCCCCCCCACCTCCCGCGGTTCATTAGGGTGTCTGAATAAATGAGCGAGGCGAAGGCTGGCGTTGCTCTGGACGCTGCTCGTCACGGTGGATGAATTCCTCGGGTTGCGAGATTAGGGATTCGATTCGTCTAATTGAGGGCTTCGAGTGGCACGGCGCGGGAGTACTCTGATGGATTTTGACCTTTCCCGCTGACAAGGCTCCGGCTCGTTTCGACGCTCTGCACCTAGTTAGTTTGACACACTGACAGGATTCGCGCTGCGATTTTCTGGCAGCTTTCGCGTTGCTTCACGCTAGCGTGGGCGTTTCGCGTGTAGTTTCGAGACTTTGATAGAAGCGTCTGCACTCTGATCATCAGACGCTGTACTATTACCGCGAGGCATTGTCAATGCGGTTTGAAAGACCGTGCACCTTCCACCCTTATCGACTCTTGAAATCGCGTCGCGAGGGAATACCTCGCGGACGCACCGAGAGCCGCTTGCCGACTTTTCTCTTTCCCTTATCGGCTCGGTCAGCGAAACACCGCCGGCCGGCGTTCCCCATGGCAAAAATGATGAAGTCGCGTGCTTTCGCTACCGAGCCTCTCCCGATCGGTGCCCCCATACGTGCACGTGAGAGCCGCGCAATCACCGCGCGATAACGGTCTCCGGTGCCGGCCGAGTTTGACGTTAATTGGCCGTAATTATGGGGCGAACCGCTTAATTAGGTGGGCCCGGGTCGACGGAGGCGCCAATCCCGAAATTTATCGACGCACGGGGACGCTGGATACAGAGGCTGCCTGCATCGATCGCCGAGATCGTGGAAGAAAAAACGAGGAGGGCCCGCGGAGGTGTGTGTATAAAAGGGCGGTGGAGAAAAAGCGCGACAGGGACCGGGGGAGAGAGAGGATCTCGCGGCTGGTGTAGCCGCTATCAGCATCTCGCGATCTGCGCCAAGCCGGGCAGAGGTGCTAGGCGCATGCGCGGGCGCTAGTGGACGGCGTTAATTAAGCGACGCCACCGCTAGAGCTCGCACTCTAGCGGCCTGCGCGCGCGCGCGCGCGCGCGCGAGCGATGCGGCCGATTTTTAGCGGCGGTTCGCGCGATTTTTTCGAGACGACCGCAGCCGCCACCAGGCCGCCCCTATCTGCCGCTCGGAATCGGAAGCACCTCTCGCTCGCGCGAACCAGAGGAGGAAGAATTCGAGGCGCGCGTTCCCGCCGCGAAACCCCGTGCAGGAGTCCCTTGTACGGAGATAGCCGTATCGGGGCCGGCTAATCGCGCCGCGCCGCTCCGTGTCCACCCATCTGCACCCACTACCGGTTCACGCTCAAAGGTATCGGCCGAGGATCGAGACCGCGGCACCGCGAACGATTTACCGGTATCACGCGGGAAACTGGCCGTCCCTTGTGCCCTCGACCGTCATCTCTGATCGTGAGAAATCTGGGCTTTCAGACGCCCGAGAAGCAGCCGTCTCCGAGCTGTGACATTCGGAGGCAGTATTATATCATACCGAGCTTCTAGAGAGGGGAAGATTGAAAGGTGCATTGTGAAATCGACAGTTTTATAGTTAGCTCAGGCCACTTCGTGGAAAGTATCGCAGAGGATGCCTAAGGGATACCAGAACTGCGAAATGTCAAGACCGATAGACGATAGGCACGCGTCATTAGGCGTCCATGCCTGATCGATCAAATTATTAATTTCCTTAACGAGCTGTTACTACTCCATCCTCACTTTATATCGACAGGCGCGAGAGCAATAAAACTCTGCTGGCATTCAGGTGATCAGGAGGTTGGCAGGGGGTCGAAAGAAAACGCGGAGAAACGATCGACCGCCTCGTAGTTGCGTCCTCGTGGTCCCGATGGCCTGGTAACCAGAGACAGATACCAGCTAAATGTCACTATGAGGTTTACCTAATCGAACGATTGGTTCGCACGACTCATCCCGTTTCGTTTCCATGACCGGCTAACTGGTCTACCGGCCATTATCGTCACGCGATCTCTCACACAGCGATTTGGCGCCCGGCAGCGGGTGCAATCTGCTTGCGACTATGTACAGGTTCCTCACAAAGTCTGCTAGACTGGGAACTTTCCTATTAAGGGAATGAAAGAAGGCACAAAACATGCCTGAAACTCTAATGCACATCTAACAAAAATTTTAGAAAGTGTCACTCAAAACGTGAACTATACAATAATTCTTCTCCCACAAAACCATAATTCATAATTAACAATAAACACCACAGCGTTACAGTCGTTCCATCAAACGCAGTGGACGTTCGGAGAGCCGCGAGAACTCGATTGCCAGGCAATCAAATCTCCGCCGTGCCCCCGTGCTCCACAATTCCTAAGGTCGTGCGATCGGTACGCGGCTGGTTTCGGGCGATCGGCTCGCCACACGCGCTCCACGGAGCAGGGGACGAACTCCGCGCAGCGCCGTGTAAAACGTCGGGACGTCACTCGTTTTGACGCTGTACAAGGTTGCGCGCGAGGCGTTCCGCGGCTGCCACGGAACACGAAACACGATCGTGGAGGCAGCAGCCGATCACGCCGATCGCAGGGCGAGTCACCACTCCTTCCCCGCGTAAGGTGACTCACTCGCCACTCACCCGATATCCCAGAGACGGTATCTCGCCCCGAGGGGTGGGGAAGAAAAAAATCCAGTGCTTCCCACGTCCCGAAACTCGCGGCTGCGTCTCTCGATTCGACCCCGCCCCGGGCGATATCTCGTCTGTCGCTGGGCCATAAATCGATTTCGATCGGACATCGGTAACGTCCGTGCCTCGGGACAGAGGGAATACGTCGGACACGGGACTCTGGGTATACGGCCGATGCTTATCGGGCAATTTTATTGTTTCGCAGATAATAAGTCGCGCGGAGACACGGGCGCTGGTCGGCTTTTAACGCCTCGACGTCCGTTTCGTTAAATTGAACATGGACGAGAGATGACGGGATGGGACGTGGTTCTCGATTTTCGGTTCGATGCCCTTGCGCTTGCGATCCCGTTGGCACGGTTTTGAATCGTTCGTTCATGGAATGTTTAGGGAGGAAAGCATGAAGGAATGGTCTTTTTATGGACCTCCCTTGTGGACGTTGTGCGTCCATATGTAGAAGCCGCGCATAGAAGTTTCTAGAAATCAAGGACTGATGGTCGTATTTCAACAACAATCCCCTTGTTTTCGAGAGTTGTCAGGGTATTACTAAAAACTGTATTGATAGGAAAATGAATCTTCCCAATCATAATATGCGCACTCTCTTTCTTCGTCTGTGACTTTTCATCGCGCGAGTTCGATCGTGACGCGAGAGAAACAGCCACGTTCCGATCACTTTCCATATCGCGTTTATTAAAGGGATCAGGCGAGAAACGGTCAAGGATCTCGCGTTCTCTCAGGGCCGTGAAAGTTCCTTGACAGCCTAGACCCGAGGAATGGCGCATCATGAGAAACCAGTCGGGGCCTTTCGGAATAGGGAATCGATTGTCGTTGTCGATACGATTCCACGGGCTTCGCTATTGCGACCGTGCCGGCTGTACCGCTTCATTCCAGGGAAGTTGGCAGTGTTCTACCGGTAATAGAGATCCAGCGGCTCGATACGATGTGTACCAAGTTTGTACTCGTATGTTCAATCGCGTCGATCGACATTCGCCGGGCAATCGATTTCACGCTCGGCGAGCGAGTCGTGTGAATTCCTTTATTCGAATGTAACGAGGGCTTCCTACCCCACGGAGGAGCGTAAACGGACCCTTGACCTTCAATTGTCAATTAAAATACATGGGAGCTTCGCAAATATCGTTGCTGCGGACTGTTATGCGAATAGCGCGGGGCATAGAGCAGTCCCACGTAGCTCGAGTACACAGTTCCGTGTTCAAACACTCGAAATTACAGGCCAATTCATCACAGTTATGTCATTTCATGGTGAACGCGGCAGGCAGATCTCGCAGCACGCTCGATATGAATTAGAAGACTGTTGAATTACTATTTACCGGTTTTTCTCACGATCCCGTGATAGACCTTGCTCGAAGGCAAGCATAACGCTACATGGCGACCGAAAGAAGTCAGGAATCCCGTAATCCGCGGCATCTTTGCCAACTAAAGGCCGGGGGTGGTGTTATTCCTGGCCTCCGAAGCCGACAATCCAGACTCCATTGGACCCCGCGCAACCAAAACGTATCCTCTGAACTCTCGGCCCGATGATCTACCCGTCTCTTGGAAATATCTCCATTTAAACATTGCGTACACGGTGTGTCACAAAAAGATTAATAGGTAACAAATTAATTTGTTCTGAACAAAAGCTAGAGGGGGGATTCCCGTCTAACAGCCCCAAAAGTAACTGATATTTAAGATTTTTTTTTAAAAACTGTTGGTCATATTGGATTAAACTTTTTTGGGGGATATAATGGGGCATCGTTAAATTTGCAGAAAATATTTTTTTTACGTAGATCCTTATTGTGGAATCTTGTCCACCTCTTCGGCGATGTAACTCCTGTTGGCGGGAAGTGTAGCACCTATCACAGTCATCTGATTGCCAAAAAAATAGAAGTCACTTAAAGTTAGATAGTTTACGCTGGGATTGGTCCACTTTAAAGAAAAAAAAATGAAAAGTTCAAAGATTTATATCGTTTGAAAGGAAAAGTAAATTTTTTCCTTAAACAAATTTGTCATATTATTCTTTATATCGACGAAAAAAGTAGTAAAAATAAAAAGTAAAATTAATATTTTATGACCAGTACCAGCGTAAATTCTTTAACTTTAAGAAAATTTTCTTCTTTTTGTAATCAGATGACTGTGGCAGGTGCTACATCTGACGCCAAACTCGTCAAATACGTTAACACGATTCCACAATAATTAATAAATAATAAAAAGGATCGACATAAAAAAAAAATTACAAGTTTAAAGATGCCTTCTTATAGGTATCCCAAAAGAGTTTAATGCAATATTAACAATAGGTTTTTAAAAAAAATCATAAAATTCGGGGGCTGTTAGACGAGAAGCCCCCTTTAAACAGCTAATAGTAGGTGCCTAAAACATTGGGCTGCGATATCCAATATTAACTTACGTTCAAATTAATACCAAATACAAAATACCTATAACGTAAAATATCTTAAAGTAGTGCGATATAGGCAATCCTCCCCTAAATCCATCCAACATCCAGCCCCTTTCTTTTAGAAGCTATTTCTATATCCTTGAACAGCAAACTCGTCCTACGAAGTTACCAATCTCAAACACATCCCCAAGTACCTTCTCCCCAGAAAATAAACCCTGCGAACCATCCTACCGCTCTATACATACTCTCATTTAGCTTGACTAAACGACGCGAGAGCCCCCAAAGTCGACTCTTCATCGTCTGAAAATCCGACTTCCCCTCCCTTTCCCAACACGCCCCGGCGTTGACCGCTTCCGCGAGGTTGCGAAACGCCGCGTTTTCTGCGAGCCGCAGGGGGGAGGGCCCCGCTGAAACTTCCACGAAGTCGAAGACAAAAGGCGCGGTTGCGTGGAGCCGCGAGCGCATGTCAATGCTCCGGCAATTAAACCTTGTTTGGCGCGAACTCGCCGCGGCTCGTTTTGTCGCTCCCCTCGCGCGTAACCGCGAGGCCTGTCGACTACGCCACGGGAAAGTACTCGCAGAAGCGCCGCGCTGATTTATTTCCGCGCGCACCGGCTAAAACCGCCGCGCCGTTCCTTCTTTTTTTTTTTTTTGTTCCGCGCGAAGATTTGTACGCGCCGTCCGCCGCGAAGCGCGCGTCCCGCCCCGTCCGTTTGTCCTCGCCGTGTGGCTGCTCGCCGCGCACGGGGATGGTAAACTGGAGCAGCTTTTTGCCAGCGCGGAGGAAAGTCCCGCTCGGAGGCCTTTTACGTACCTGCCCGATCCGCTTCGCGGCCTAGGGAGGGAGAGTGATTTTTCTCTCCCGACCGTCCGACATGTCACCGGCGGTCGGATTCTGTCGCGATTAAACGGCGATTTATCAGCTACATATTCGTGACAGTGATAAATGCCGGCTGGCCGCACGAAATCGGGTCAGGAATCGAACGTCGGGCCGCTCGCTCGTCCGCGCTCAAGCCCCCGGGATCAACTGTGCACGGACGCTTGGATCGCTTCGCGATGATGGGGCGTGTGGCGCGTCGCTTGGTCCCTGTGTTTTCGACTTGTTTTGATCGCTACGTGATGCGGGATGGCTTGTGGGGGAGGGCGATGTCAAATTGGTATTAAATGATGAAGAATTGGAGGCTTGAGGAGTATCGGGACTTTCGTTGTGTCGGGCTGATGCAGTTTAATATGGAGTAGATGAGAGCGATGTGTCGTGTAGGTACCTGTTTAAGGACGCGAGCAACGTGTCGGATACCGATCATTCATCGAGTAATCGGACCCCATCGGTGCAATTACCCTTAAACATTTTTCTCGATCGCGATCGTATTTCGCTCCATTTAACACAAAGTGCCTTCCTGGAATTTACGAATTCCGTAGGAGCAGCGGCCCATTCGACACGAAATTCCTTCACCTCGGGCCAGCTGGCAGGTGAGAGACTCCCAGGCGGAGGGCTGCAATAAATTCCATGCCCCTGGGTCACGTTGTACACTGGCCACAGGTGGGATCCAGTCCGACCATACTTTGTAATATAAATTTATAAAAATCGACTTCCCATTCGACACGTTTACATAGTAATTTGTAAAATGGATTTTCTGACACCTTAATACCACGGAGATACCATCTACATTTATGAGACGCAGCTGCTTTCATTATTAATATCTCACTGCGTTTCATTATTAATATCTGGCTGCGTTTCAACTTTTTCTTAATATAACCTTCGGCGCCAGTTTTGCACAAATTTCGAGCTCCCAGTATCAACTATCTCCCACGTGTTTTCTCAGCGCCCAGTGATTGTTGATCCTTCTCGTCTCTCCGTTCCCCTAATCGCTTACGCTGGCCTTTCTCACACCGGCGATGGAAGTCGGCGTCGACGGCGATTCGTTCTACGCGTCGATGCCGAGAGGCGTCCCCCGCGCGCGATGCGTTTCGCCCCGTTCCGAAGCGAGTGAATCGTGCTGGGATTATTACACGCGCGAATAATGTGCAGGCACGTAGGCACGCGTGTCACGCGCGTGATTAAGATTTTCTCATTACTCGGCATAACGCGCCGTATCCAGCATCCTGGACCCCCTATTAAGCCACCCGGCTCCGGTTTTCCCTGTGGAAGCACGGCTCCACGACTTTTCCACGAACCGGCACGCAGAAATTATTCGCGGGGATATATCCGCGGACGAAAATATTCGACGGTGAAAGCGCTTGTGGACGACAGCGGCTTCGGTAGTGGAGCAACTCTTTAACTTCTTCTCTTTTTTTTCTGTCTGGTGAAACTGCGTCTTTTACGACGTGGGAGATCATCAGATGCACCGTTGGTGGGTTTGACATTTCTCTTGAAGACTTTTATTTGAAATTTTGTGAGTTTCTTCGCGTGCATGGTTGTGTCCTCCGTCGTGGACTGGCTTGCAATTTTGTTCGTGAAATATAAGAATGAAATTCCGATTTCAATCACCACCAAATTTCCTGTATTGGAGATTGTTCTTCATAAGTTCGTGTATACGTGTAGAATGAGCTCACAGCGTCTATTAAAGTCGCCCATCGTGCTCTTCCTCTGAATAGCTAGGAAAAGGGTTCGATTGAGTAATCGTAGCAGGAACTCGAGTGTACTGGGTCGTTCCCAGGGGCTATCAGCAACTAGAGGCGCCGCGTCCGTTCGATAACGTGAGTCATGCTCTCTAATTAACGATGTCCAGCGAGCGCAGCAATTTGTGAGCCGTTCGTAGGACGGTTTTTTCCATTTGTCAAAGCGACCCACGTTGGAATGCTGCGAATAAACAGCGCAACACCACCTTAATGATCCCCATGGATTCTGTGGATAGAATTATCCAGCTACCACTCACGCTTTTTGATCCCATCGAATTTTTGGAACTTGTTGGACTTCCCCAGAAGCATTATTACTTGACCCCCTTTGCTAACGATTAAACTGCAATCACCTAGTTCCCAGGTTCGAGATACGTGCCACGCGGACTCGTAGAAATCTGTGATTCGAAGAACCATCTTTTACTTTTGGCAACTCTTTCGAGGAACTTGCTTTTACTTTTGGGACGGATGACTTGTAGATTCTTCGATAGCGTTACCTGTTCCCCGCCAGCTTTTCCTCGTAGATTCCAGAGATCGTACGAGTGACTAACGTACTAAGCTTGTTGGAGGGCCTTCTCAGAACTTAGGCAACACAGTGAAACGGAATTTCATTCCGTTTAATTTCTTCGCTGACGACACATATGTAGATTAATTTAACCCACGTTGAAGGCAACCCATTCAGGGCACTAGTACTTGAAGAGAGCCATTACAATCTAAACTGTCAGTCCGAAATCTACTTGGCAGCCTCGGGCGTCAGACACCAAGGCACTCGATACTGAGAAACGCGGTCTTTCCGAGTTGACGAATGGATCAATAAACGTGACGTTATTGTTCGTTTGGTTTCGCGGAGACACGGGCGCATCGATCCAGCGGAAATTCTCACGGCCACGAAACACGAGCAAGTGCGTCGATCGTGGATGGACGGTGGACCGATCGCCGTTTCTTGCGCAACGATCCAGCGATCCGTCTTCTGGGTGACGACGATCGATCGGTGCGCTCGTTCAATTACTCCGCTGTGTGCATTCTACGCGAGCGAAGGCAAGGTTCAAGGACGTGACTGAATGCGTTCTACCAGCCTCTGGTTTCGCCAAGTTCCGGTATCGATGAGTCACTCAGCGCTACGCTCAATTATGTGGGTGATCTTTGGATACGTGCTGCACCGGCCGAGAGATAGGGAGAGAGAGAGAGAGAGAGAGTGAGAGAGAGAGAAAGAGTAGCGAGGTGCGTTTCATCATATTCGTGGAATGCGAATTGGCAATTAGACCAGCAGCCTTGTTTTCCTGACGTCTGTCTCTTAACGCGAGCCGAATTTCGGGAAAGCTTTTGTTTTCCTGTTCAATATTCACTGAATGTTTCTGGAGCTGTCCAGGAATCGGTGGTTCATAATTCGCTTAAGACCACAGGTCCTCTTCTAACTGACCAGCTAAACAGTTACACTCAAATCAGTTAATGTAACATGTTCACGCAGCAGAAGAGATTTCCCCGGTCCAGCCAAGAAGGGAATCAGCAGGCCACCACTGTTTCGAGAAAGGAGGAAGCTCGATATCGAGGACCCAGCCGCTGGAAGGTGGCCGGCGTCGCGTAACCACTTGATCGCGCCTGTAATCGCATTGTTCGCCTGTAATTGCGCATTAATAGATGAGAACTGGGTCTGCGGCGGCTGCAGGGCTACGACGATCCGCTAACCCGCCTTCACCTCTTTGCGTAATCGGCCCGGCGGTCGTGCCCCCGGTCGAAATACACGGCGGGGACGCGGCTCCGTGCCTCTCTCGTGTAATTCGCAAATTCCACGCTTGTAACGCTCCGGGCCGGCACGGAGGATTTCTCGGGTTTATCCTCTAAGAACCGTGTATTACACATTTTTGAAATTACGTTCACGCGAGCCGTCGGTGTACCGTTTGCCCTTAATCCAGCCGCGGCAGGAAACATTTATTATTCCATGAGAACGTGTTTCGCGTAGTGTCTTCGGCGAAACTGTTATTTGGGCAAGCCGATTGCCGCAATTACGATGCTTCATCGTGTCGGCCTGGTTTCATCGAATTATCGCTCCTTTTTTTTCGAGTTCGGAAGCGGTAGTCTTCGTGGCACCCTGCTTTTGAATGTTCGACGTGGCCTGTGGTGGAATTTTTCGGCCCTATTTCGTTCTACGAAGCGTGTAATGTAGATTCAGCGTCTGAGCTTATTTTATTGCGAGATGACTAGGTGTAAATCGGAGCTAATGCCCACTTAGGTGGTAATTATTTTGAAAATATCCTCGGTCGAGTGTTTTATACTGTTCGAGCGGTGACGAGAAGATTTACGATCATCCTCCGGCACGGTACAGATCTTTAGAGTGTGTTAAAAAAGGCTAGTCAACAAGTGCCAGTTCTTTTCAGCGGAGAGAAGGCTCGGGCGGTTGTTTTTGCGTATGTTTAACTTTTGAGTTTAATCAAACTGTCTGTAACGTTTATTAATGCTCCAGAAGGAGCTGACGGCTCGCGTTAGCGGAATCCCCGTGACGCGTGAAAGTCGCTCAAATTAGAATCGAACCACTTCCCATGATTAAACGATCCGATTGAAAGCGACTGGCGATCAGGGCTGTCATTAAGTCGGCTCTTCGTAACCCACGCCGTTGGAAAGGTTGCCAGCGCGCTGACTTTTAAATGACAGCTCGGCAACGACGCGCGCTGACGGTACGGTTTCGAGTTATCTAAAAAAAAAAAGGACGAAGCGGAGGCGAGAATGAAGACAGGAATTTAATCCACAAACGACAGAAGAGGAGAACAGCTGTTTTTTTGTTTTTTTTTTAAACAGCAAGCGGAACGCTGGATGCCTCGTGGCGACCAATCGTGCACTCCGCAGTCCGCACGATATAAATGATTTATCGCTGTCTAATGGCGTCAAACGCCGTCGTTTGTTTTTATCTGTAACAAGCTGTGAACCGGCCACCTATCATTGAATATGCAAAAAGGCCAACTTGACGAGCGACAGGGACGTCTCGCATCCACGCGCAATTTATTGTGTTTGCATGGATAAGCTTTAAAATTGCCAGGGAACGAAATTAAGTTTTTCAGTACGTTACTTCGCCTGACATTTCTGTCGTACCACCGGTCCCCTTTCTACTTTGAAAAAGTGACACCTAGAGACAACATCGCTAATAGCCATACCAGCGCGAACTGAAGGCTCGTCATCGCCCGTCATCTCCACCCGTCATCGCGAGAACTCACGGCTTCCCCGACGATCGCCCGCGATCCACGCGTTATTTTCAGCGCCGCTAATGAGTAATAAACACTTTCCCCTATGAACTAATCGATTGAGAATCGGGACAACGAAGATCGCGTATCGCTCGCAGCCATGACGCGGGTGTATTCTTTTATTTCCCTCCGTTACAAGGAACATCGAGGACGTCGCGATGCGCTGGTCAGTCCAACTCACCATGCACCTTGCATATCTGCTAGTTTCGCCGGCAACAACGTCCATGTGGATCATGCCAACGAATCGCAGCCCCACAATTAAGGGGCCAATTAAGGGACCTTGTCTGTGGCTCGTTCGGGCGGCGAAGGAAAAAAATTGATCACGTGAAATCAAGGTCGCGAACGTGATGGGCTACCGGTTTACATTTGCATAATTTCGGGTCAGCTGCGCCGGCTCCGTCGGTGCCGCGACTGGCTCGACGAATGGGAGGAATGGAACGGTGGTCACGAGTTAACAGGGTGGCAGATTAAGAGCAAATGGGGGAAGGTGGAGTGCGAAAATCAGCGTCGATTAATATTGTCGGATTAGGAAATAAGAGACCTCGGAGGTAGGGATTTTTCGATAGTAGCATATACAAGCAAAGTATCGATACTTTTCGAAGATTTTTTGTATCGATAATTCGCGTGCGATATTTACGAGGTAGGGGAGAGTAGGGTAAAACGGAACATCAATATTTTTCTTAAATAAGAGCTGCGAATGAGTTGAAATCGCGTGACATGGGACCAAAGCGTCCTCATAGCATTTCGTGACAGACCATAGACCAGTGCACACGTTACTTTTCCGTTAAGAGAGTTGGAAAAAATTCCGGTATTGACGTTTCAATATTGTGTTGTACTTTCGACCACTTTTCGGCACTTGAATTTCGAAAATTAATAACGGTAAATACATCGTTGGATTCTATAGTCCTTACGCTACATTTTGACGTATTAAAAAGTTCTTTACTTCACGCTGAAGTGTAAATATTAAATGTTTACTAAATGACTGCATGTGGGGCAAAGCGGAACATTTTGCGTGGGGTAAAACGGAACGTGTATTTAACCCACTTCCATAAATCCAATCGTCTTGAAATTTTGCAGACGTGCGTAGTTATGAGGACAATACAAAATTATGAAAAAAAAACGGGACGGGTGAAAAAATTACCCAGTCATCAATAAATATAACCCATAACCACAAATCTAAACGATTTGAAATCAGCCTGTAACCACAAATCAAATCAATTCTATCGATATGCAATCAGCATATAACCACAAATCAAAACTTAGATACTAAAAAGTAAATAATAAAAAAATATACAAAGAAAATAATTGAAGTTAAAGAATTTTATTTAAACTGCGCTAAAAACTAAAAAAAATTCCATGCACGTGTTGATATTCATTATTCATGTAAAAATCCATGTGAATTTGATTATTTTCAGTAAATATTATGTTATCTATATAAATATTTTGTCTTACGTGTATAATATATATTTTTGTTATATTTTATTTGTAACATAAATTTTACATAAATGAATACTTTTAATTTTTACATAAATGGATACTTTTTAAATCATAAAAATAAAGATTTTGTATGTTTACATAGTTTTTAAGTGGGTGTTCCGTTTTACCCTACCACTTGAGCGAGGCGAAGATTTCAATACCTCCAGTAAATCACATTTTCCTTCGTTCCCAAAGATTTTTCTTAACAATGGCTTTGATTTTCTTATAGTCTAAGGTCCACTGAAGACTCCTATTGAGGTCCCGTGTCTTTTCCTCCTTCCGATTTTATGTTATCACCCTCCAAAGTTAAGCGTTCCGTTTTACCCTACTCTCCCCTATCGAAAGAAAAGTACTTGAATCGAATCGATTGCATAACTAGTAATTTTTTTTTAATTGTCAATTACATCAAAATAATGAGGCCAGGAAGAAGAATTGTCGGTCCGCGTTTTTTCTAGTGGATAAAGAGAGTTCTTTAGCCACAAACACCGTAACTTCCCACACAAAATTTGATTTTTTTCTTTTCATTCTTATTACTTTTGGAGTGGTTGGCAGTGTAAAAGTAAATGATTACGGGAATCGAGGCACTGCATACTGCAGAAGTCGTTTTTCTTACGAAGAATAATAATCTATTCGATGCCAATATTTAAAGGTATCGATACTTTCCCACCTGAGTATTATCGATACTTCTATTTCGATCCAAGTAACGGCTACAAGTGTCGATACCATGGTATGGACGTTGGTGGAGTTGGTTAGGCGGCTGCCCAGTACGCAGAGGCACCCGAAGCTCGTGGGTTCGAATCCCACCGCCCGAGGCCCCCTTTTTTCCGTGGCTGCTGAATTACAAAACCTATTGCAACGATATCGTCGAGGAAAGAAAGGCTCCTCGTGGACGTTCACGGACTTCGATCGCGAGGCGAGGTGCAAAAGTCAGCGAGCCGCGATAAGGATCGGGAAAAGCGCGATCGATCCCAGTTGGATCGCGACGGCGTCCGTGAGCATCCGCGAAATGCAAAGTAACTGGCGAACGATGTTAAAGAGTCGTGGAGCAGAGATCCAAGGACACGGGACCGCGAGAAGAAACGATCCTAGGTTCAAGGTGGGACTGTAAAGGTGGAATCAGACGGCTCGTGGCTCCGCGAGCCTGGCTCGTGGAGCCGCGATCCACGAGCCGTCTGATCGGTCATGGCTCCGCTCGCCCGGGCTCGCCAAGCCGACTTGACGAGCTAGACGAGCCGAGCCAGTTTGCGGAGCCACGAGCCGTCTGATCGGTCATGGCTTGTCGAGTCGGGCTCGCCAAGCCGACTTGACGAGCCAGACGAGGCTCGCCGGCTCGCGGAGCCACGAGCCGTCTGATTCCACCTTTAGACGATCTTGTTAACTTCGACTTCATTCGTGCCCATGGGCTGCATTCTTTATTCAACAAACGTCACGTCCCTGCACGTAGCTGCTGGCGTTAGAAGAGGTGAACCAAGGGGCAAGTGGAATTCGCGGAAACAGCGCCGAGTGCTCGTAAGATCGACATTACCGGTCCAATAAATGACAAGTGATGAATGGAGGCAGTTTTTTTTAATTACGGTAATAAACACTACAACGACGTCTATTTGCAATTTTAATCGGACACGTTGCTTCGACGCTGTTTCCTCCGCGTGGCGATTTGAACTCGCAGCCGTGACCCTTGGAGGACTGTAAAGTGTCTGTACTCTCTAACTTCGCGATTAGTATATTAAACCAATGAGGAATGATTGATGCCTTGAAACGTCGCCTTGATCTTGGATTGCTTGTAATAGTTCTCTTTACCTCGCTGATGTCACTGCATGTAATTGGTGCCAAAGCTGAATATTCTATCCATTCTTTTATTAACACTTCTCTTAACACTTCTTTCAAGTCCTGCAGGAATATCAACATAATATATTGAGATTAGATATCATCTAATCGGCAACGAAGCTTGAACCCCAATCCGGTGAAAAGCCTGGAAACCACGGCGAAGTCCCTCGAAGGCTATCGAAGGCTATCGGGATGACTATAAAACGATGTTGTCAGCGGAGACGATCGAGACGATCGCAGAGTGGTGTAGCGATGTAACGGTCACTGGATGCGCGTTCCCGTGGGCCATTCTAATATCAAGGACTCCGAGACACACGGACCGCGGGGACGGAAGAAGGGTGGGGGCGGTAGGAGCAAATGCAATCGACCCCTGACCCGGCACGCTGAGACCTGCAGGATATCTGACTCATGACGCGCTCGGCGTCCTATCGCGGCGGCGCGTCATCGCGCGTACTCGCGGGGCTCGTCTTACAAAGTAGAATGGGGAATCCTCTTCGAGTAATCTCGAAAGGATCCCGCGGCACGCCACCGTTAATCCTGATCTGCCTAATAATGGTAACTTGAGCGGGGACCAGGGTGCAGATGCGATGGGACATGCAAGACTGTGTTCCCATGGAGGTGGAGATAAAAAAATTGCTTGGCGTACAGGCACGTGATAATTGAAATAGGGTAAGTCCGGGAGAGTTCGACCACCGGGAGAGTCCGGCCAGTGTTGATATTTTAAGACTGACGCAAGATAGAGCACTGTGTGTCATTGACACAAAAGAAATGAAGGCGCTTGTTGTTTATCTCATATTGACCATTGGCACAAATTCATATTTGAATTATAAGATACAGTTAAGACTTTATGCGAGGCTGAAAGTTTTTAGACCAAGTTACAGTGGTGGTGATATTTGAAAAACAGGTAAGTTTATTTACACTCTTCCGATATTGGGGATATAATATGTATATAACTACAGTGTAACACCAACAATACGTATGTATTCGTTTTTAATTTTTTTTGATAAGGTGGTCGATCGCTCTCTTGATTACCTGTAGTGGGTGGACGGTCTAACCCCGACGTGCGGGTGAGACCGACCAGTTGCAGTGCCAATGTTTTTCGTTGAAAATGAAAATAAATATTTAAAATTATCGCACACTATAATTTATATATACTCGAAATTGCTTGGGCTTTGCTTTAATGTGCGTAAAACGACAAAAATGTGAAAAACAACGATGCTACAATTTTGTTTCCCAAAAGTGGTCGAACTCTCCCGGATTTACAATAATTTAAATAATGAACAGAGGACTAATCGACGGTTGGAACTTGAATTCTTCGAATGCTGGAGGATTGATGGTTCTTAGACTTTGGAGCGATCGTAAATGTTGGTTCCTGGAGAATCTCAGCGTCACTGAAGTTTCACGTTTTCCCCGTTGAGATTATAAAGAATGGGTGATCGAATCTAGGGGAAGACGCTGGGGTTTCTCCAGTATCACAAAGCGTGAAAAACAGCGGGACGAGCGTTCTACGTGCTCGTGGATCGCAGTCGAATGGTTACGACGTACGGGACATGATTATTGGCCGATCGGAATAATAATTGTAATCATCCAAGGGAGATAATGACCGGGTGGCGACGGAGAACTTGGACGCCGGAGGTGACACACGCGACATACGTGACACGCGGTCATTCCTCACCCTCTTCTTCGAATAAAATATCGTGTAACGGACCGTGAAAGAAAGCGAGACCATTTTTCATTGCTTTCTTCGAGCTGATGCATCTCGTCAAAAATAATATTCTATCATTATCCCGATACAAACATGCGTGAGTGAATGTCACGAAAGATCAAATTACCACAGAATTAATTTCTTTCATTTTGCAAGCACCTAAATAGAAATTTGAAAATAGCCCAAGGTGCTCCATATAGGGGATGAAAAAGTGGTATATTCTAACCTAAGTAGTTCTTTTGAAGAACTCTGCCAGAGATGCCCCTTAATTTTTCATACAAAATTTCATACAGAAATGGAGTTTTATAATGCAGCTAAGGCTACTCCTACCACCAGCTAACTTTAATAGCCTTTAAAGCTCGAGTCAACGAGGTGTCCGAGTTCTCAGCACTCAGAACGGACGTGGACGTTTCCATAATCGCCTCTGTACCGTTCGATACCTGACATCGATCGTCGAGCACGCTGTTCCCCGTTTGCCTATCAGAAGCATCGTCGTTTCGCCGGGTAATTACACTCAGGATAATTTGCAATACTCGGTCTTGTCTATTCCTCGTCCTCCTCGGTGCATTGTTTTCCAACTCGGTCAACCGAGATGTCCTTCGATCGAGGATCGCCTGAGATAGGATCGAAATCTCAGGGTCGCTCGGCCGCTCTCAGGACTCTCTCGCGCTAAACGGCTCGCTCCAATCAGACATCCACTGCACCTTCCTTTGGACACCTGTTCAGGAGTGTTTCCCTTCAAAATTCGCAACGAATGAGCTACTTCTCTCTTCAGTAGTTGGGAAACTCTACTGCACTTGGAAAATTCTACTTTGCTGAATTACCAGGTCACCAGATTACAGGATTAATAAATTTTCTGTTTCCAGGATCTCGGTGACTGGGCATGATGCACGTTGCACTTGATTTATCTCACTATTCTTCCAGCACTCTCCAACGCTTGTGGACACAGCATTATCCATAAATTTCTCCCGGTGAACAGTTAAGAATTAGTCCTCCAGATGATGAGGATCCAGGGGCGAAAGGAAGGCGCACGGATCCGCGCGAGGCGAGTCTCCCGCGACTGATGATTCGCATCTCGAGCTGTTCGTCCCGTAATAAGCGTATTACAATTCCCCGCTCGTATGCGCATGTTAATGGCGAATCGTAGGCGCACGTAATTGGAGAAAATTAAGACTCGCCGAATGGGGGCTGGAGATGCAACAGAGGGTCGGTTCAAAGATTGTGCCCTACAAGGACCTCTGGCTCGTGGGTTCATACCACTCTGCTACTCTTGCTGGTCACCGATCTCGGTATGAGGAAGAGGAACGGAAGAAAAGGGTTACGAGGTCCTCGCACCCGACGGATCTGAACTCTGGATAGTTGACGGAAGTACGTAGCAGTCGCCAAACCGTGGCCAAATTGACGTCACACAGTGGGTTAGGTTAAAACATTATTTAAATCTTTGAATGGTACCGCAGAGTCTACTGGACTTAGGTATATTATTCGCGAGCAGAATGCGTTTCTCTGGAGAGCGACAAACGCAATTTCGAGCCGACAGACTGTCAGGCGAATGGGAATAACGAGTGCAAAAGATCGAACGATCCCCCCCGTTCGATGTCAACGATCGACTGGACACGCGTGTTCGCTCGATCGAGTAGTGAATCAGGCCTGCGTGTCAGGAAAGTGGTACGAGTCGATCTTGGAAACATAGTTAGAGGGAAGATCCATTATTTGCTTGTCAGGCGGGAATATTACGATGTAATAAACGTGACTCCTCTGCTGGGAATAAATTGAGCTTTCATAGGAGACGGGGGAAAAGTGCGCGCTTCCTGGAAAAATCGGATGGCATCGGAGGCTGGAATATAAATCGTGCTTCGACTCGTGTTTTCCTGCTCGTTCTACTTGGAAACTTTCCGCTACTTTTCCTCTGCTTTTCGCGAATAATCCCGGTACGTATCTTGTATTTTACGAATTCAAGGGAAAGAGGAACAAGGAGTAAAAGTCTCTTGCCGATCGTTTAAGCGAAACAAGTCGAGAGTTTAGGCTCTTCGGTCCCGCACAGATCAATGCGCTTTCTTAATTACGCTTTACACATTACGGTGTCGTTTATTTTCCGCAATTCCCTCGCCTCTCCGTGCATCAATCGCCGACACCAGCGTCATTAACACGCCTCTTGATTTATTGCTCGAAAAAGAAGACGGAGCACTCGCTGGATTTCGGTGCGCGTCGATAATACCGTGGCTAATAACCCTGCCGTGCAAGAACCGGCGACTCGATTCGCATAATTCTTCAAAATTCAAGGCCTCCTCGCCTCGCCTTCCACGCACAGGCGTCTGTGCTGGGACAAAGGAACTGTTTCAAGAAACTCTGTCGCAGATCCCGCGAAAGCTCGCGACAGTCTCTTGCCGATTTCAAAGGAGCTTCACGAAAGTTTGAACAGCGATTTTTAACACAAAGTTCGAAAATCAGATCTAAATATTCCGATTTCAATCTTCTCTGTCTACCTTCTGGGAAAACAGACTTTGAGAACGGCAATCGTGATTCAATTTGCAGTTTCCTCACCGTCCCATTCCACTACGTAACATCCACGACATCTTTGCGAGTGCTGCACGATTTTTGGCCCCGGGCGACAATCCTCTTACGTTTAATCCAGTGTAGGTACCTACTTCTGTTGAGCAATGTTTTGATGATCGACGATCCAGCGATCGGCGCGCCGGGCGCACATTCCGATCGACCTTGGTGATCGGGTCCGCCACGTTCGAAACCGGCAACCGATATTAAGTCGAACGGAACGCTAATTCGACACTTTAAAAGCGAGCCACAAGCCACGGTGCGTTCTTCGCGAGCGGCCCTGATGCGCTCGCCTGAGGTCGCCTCGTGATGGTGACATCCGACGTGCTCCGCCTATCAAAATCGCCTTCAGCTCGCGAATCTACGCTCTGGGGAATCCTGCGATGCCTGACCCTGATCGAATTCCTGCGGAATACTCGATCGTGGATTTCTGTCGTTTGTTTTCCGATGCTTGTGTTGATCTAGGTGCCTGGTTTCCTGGTCGCAGTGTACAGTAAAAAATATAGAATTTTCTTTTTAAGTTAAACGGCGACTCTTTTTCGTTTTCGAGAAGAACGGGAGAGGCTAATTTTAAGTCGATTGAATTTGTGGTGATTGGTTGAAAAATAGGGGGATGAAATTTTCAGCCCCGAGGCGAGAAGTTTTTGTTTAAAAATTTTGAATTGTCATCATAACTACGTACGCCTGCAAAGTTTCAAATCTATTGGATTGGTGGAAGTGCGATAAAATTCAATTTCTAGATTTGAACCAAAAAAACATACCTACAAACAGAGGATCGAAGCTGAATAAAATAGTTTAATGAATAATAAAAACATGGCAGACGAGATTGAATTAGGGTGATGAAATATAACCGTGTATTTAACGCGAAATGCTCTCTATAACTGTACTAAAGTACTGGTCTTCGCTAAGCATTAGAAAAACGCCCTCACCATCCCTATCTCAGGAAAATCTCTAAAAGCTCTGTCTACTTCCTACAAATCCGAAGCCAGAGAGCCTTTCACTCTGGAACTGGCGAATCTTCCAGTCCTCTTTCCCACCGACTTCCAATGTGACGTTGAAGCGATTACTCCTTGCATCAACGTCGTTACTTTCATCTGGATTCCGCCTCGGTCACCCGCTCCGTCATCTCGAGCACCCACTCGACCAAGATAGCAGAGCGAGTGGAGTGCTCGCGCGGGATAATTGTATCGCGGCCGCTCGAATAGGTATGACACGAAGATACACGAGAACATGCGGTGGACGCGGGTCGCCGTGGTTTCCCAGCCACCTTGTTATGCGCTCCAGCTTTTATCTCTCGCGGGTCCCGCGGTGACGAAGCCGACCTGTCACTCGGTCGCATACACGGGGTACGAGAGATCGTGATTTTATCGCGCGACCGCTTTTGCATACGCCGTGGCCGCGTACGCGATGATATTCTCGGTCCCGGGTGACAATAACGCGAGCAGGTACGCGCGGGGGTGGCGCGCCGTGTGTCCACGTCGACGCGGATGTCAGCTCCGTGGTGAATTTCCCTCCTTGCCTTTCAATCGACGAGGAAATTCGTTGAGGACGCGGTTCACGTAGCGTGTCACGAGAATGGATTTGGGTGGCGATGCTTCTTGAGGAATTCGGGGCGAGGAAGGAAGTCCCGATAATTGAAGCTAGTATTATTTCTCAGCTGATAGGTGTGCTCGCTACTCGCGGATCTATAATACTCCGTTGCGAGTAGTATGCGCGTGCACGATACGGACTGTAAATTAAAGTTCAGCGCGATGGCGTCAGCCGCTGTTTTCCTTCCACTTTGCATACGTAATGGCTGTTAATCGGCGATCCTCGGGCTCGTACGAATCGGGGCAACCTTAGACGGCGGCGGCGTTGACAACAGGCGCGTACAAAAATAACGTTTGAAAGCGAATCGGGGAGAGTTCAAGAGCGAAGGCCTTTGCTCGCTGAAGGAAGAGAGGCAGACAAGAGGGACGGAGACAATAGGCCTGAATGTAAATGCAGGGGACGTGAGTGCCATCCCGATTCGCGTTTGTCGTTCGACGAACGGAACGAGACGCGATGCTCCGTCCCGTCGGGGCTTTATTCGCCGTCGTGAATTCAAGAATCCCAAACGCGACCACTTCCTGTCCCTCCCCGGTGATAAATTTTCATCGCGAGTCGCGCGATGGTTCGTGGAACGATTTTTATTGCACCTTCTCACCAGACGTGAAAATTTATCCGTCGTTGTCTCGTCCGGCAATGACACTTTCGAACGCTTCGATAGTAAACCTAAGTAGTACGTATGTACATCTAAATCTATGCAGAGGGACTGTAAGCACGATCCCGAAGAATTCTACGTCCATTTTTTTTTTTGTCAAAATCGTAGAACTTTTAGAAAATAAGATAGAGGGGTGAATCTTTTTCGAATGTAAAGCTAAGATGTTGCAGAATAAGCGAAAAATATTGAAAGAGTATGACAAACAAGTTTTGGCCTTAGAAATCTATGTCAAATTTGACATTTTCGAAGAAAATTGCGGTCTTTCCGTTATAATGTGTGGTGAAAATTTTTTGTTGACTTCCTTGACAGATTTTCAAAGTGAAAGCTTGATTGTTATACTGTTTCAATATTTCTCCCTTATCGGAAAAAATTCATCTCTGTATCTTATTTCTATCAAAATTTCAATGATTTTGACAGAGAAAAGTGCTGTTTGCCCCACTGTGGGGCGACGGTGGATCCCGCTGGCGTGCACGCGTTGATTACGCGGCGTGTTTGCGAAGCCATTAGAAGGCTCGTTACGTGTCATTGCCGGGGATATCAGCAGGCCCCGTGGTCCTCGTCCTGGCGGCTGTGTCCCATCCTGCGGTATTCCGAGGCGGTGCGCGCCGCGAACACGAAAAGTCGGGGCGGCTAGCGCGCGGCTCGCGCACAATTATGCATCCGCGGAAGACAGAACATTAATTTATGGTTGAAATAAGGGGCCGGCGTGTGCGCGCGCGTGTCGGCGCGTCTGTTGCCGCGGACGAGCGTGGGCGCCGTGAGTGGCTCGCTTAAAACATTTCTCTGGTTCAGCTCCTCTGGCGCGCACCTCCGACGAGCTCTCCGGCCCGAGACACGGCCGCGTGTTCGTTATTTGTACCCACGTATTTATATGCATATATAACTACCCCGCGCATTCACGTATGCAACCAGATCCCGGTTATATTCGCGGCGGACGCACGGATACACACGTACGATCGGGGGACAAGCGTCTTAAACTCCTCGTTTTGACACCCTTCGACGTGGGGGAGGGAGGATGATGGAACCGAGGGAAATGGAAGCGCGGGAAAGGGGTATGTGAAGGATGCAGGAAGCAGGAAGCAGGAAAGAGGAGCAGGGAGATCTGTCTTTCAACTTTCAACATCCACTTTTAACCCTCGACTTTTTTGGGGGATTGCAAGTGAAGTGGAAAAGAGGGGAAAAGGTAAATGAAGGATGCAGGGAACAGAAGAGAGGATCAGGAAGATCTGTCTTTCAACAACCAACCATTGATTTTCTTTTGGGGATCCTTCATTCTGTGGGATTTATTGAAAAATACCTGTGAGGGTGGGGAAACGTGCAAGTGGTCAGCAACGAAATTTAGTAGACCACTGTGAAACAGAAGTATAAATAAGAGAGTGTGAAGATGGGAGGCGAGGGAAAAGGCGCGAGTAGAGGAGCAGGAAATAAAAGGAGTAAGAGGATGGCGGGGAAGATGAAGGAAGAGAAGGAGGCAGAGCGAGGAAGGGAGACACGGCGAGTCCGTCGGAGCGGACGATTAATAACCGAGGTGTTTCGAATAAATTAAAGCACTTACTTATCTCGCGCTCGCGCGAAACACCGATAGCGCGCGGCCCGTGGTCTTTGTCGTAACACGACGGACATATTCGTTGGATTCGTTCTCACCTATTCACTCCGCGCGCCGTGTCGAGGATTGCTTACACTCGGCTACCTGGGTGGTTCTACGCGTCACAAGGAACAGGGGACGATGCATCTGATGCATCGCGCGATGTACGAGGCCCGTGAGACACATTAAGGGGGCTTGTGAAGCAATTAGATAACGATTAACTCTTCAATTCACCGATTTTCATCTTTCCGCTCGAAGAACATCTTTGACACACATTTGAAATTTGAGAGGCTCGAGGAAAATCTCACTGACAACGAGACAACTACTGCCCACCCTGTCCAGATACCCCCCTCCCCCAGGGCCCAATCATTAAAACAGAATATTATGATTTTATCCAAACACTACAATCTTTTTTCTGCACTATTGCTCTCAGCCCACTTTTAGTAAACAAGGTACCTCTTATTTTTCCCCCAAAAATGGCCCCTCGGAACGTTTGTCGCCTGAGCCTTTTCCCTTAAATCCGCCACTGTGCGACACCCCCTACAAATCCATCTACCCACAATCCCATTTACTTCTGCAGGGCATGCTGCACCGTCCAATTATTCCCAATGAAGTTCCCTTCTATCCGTATACAAAGCGAGAGCACAGACGCGCAAATCGGAGGATTCTAATAACGCCTTCGGAAAATGAGTGGACGACGGTTTATCACGGATTCCCATCGTTCGGTGGAATCGAATCCCCCTGTCTCGACGGCGTTGCCTCATCGCGGCTGTTCGGGTTCAAGATTCTCTCATAGATCGATCCTCGTTGCCGTTGCGACGTGCATGCGCGGAGTCCATCGGCCGATGGTAATTAACCCATAAAAGAAGAGTGGAGGAGAGTCCTCCGCTCCGCCGCGATCGCGGCTCCTCGCCGGTGTGCACGTGTGTATACGTGCACACAGCCGGGGATCACCGAGACAATGGAGCGAGGCGTTCCAATCGCTTAACGGTATAGAAATATCCTCGCTACTCGGCCGACAGAGACAATCGCGGGGCCTGGAGAGCAGGTCGACGACGTCTTATTCCCGCGGCTAAGGTCGTACCCTTATACGACCGTGTATATAATACAGGAGGCAGGGCGAGAGGGGGGGTGGGTGGGTGGGGAGGGGGCGGGAGAGAGAGGGAGATGGACGAGAGGCTTTAACCCACGTCGTGCGGGAGCCGGCAGGTTCAGCAAGGGTTTTAACCTTGAGGATGATTAGAAAGCAAAAGATCCCACCGTCCTCCGTCGGTTCGCGCGCTGGATCACGACTCGTCCTCGCTCCTGCGCCCTCTCCGCCGCTTAGCCCAGGACTTCTAACGTCGTTACGCCGACGAGATATCTGGGGCAGAGCACCTTGGATCGCGTGTGAACATCGCGAGGCAACCGAGCCGCGAGCGAATCCTTGCTGATCAATTTAATTATTAGGGGAGCACACGCGCCTTCTTTCTTGTAGCTCGCTTGCAGGTACTTTGCGAGGATCAGGATCAACTGCTTCTTGGTACTGTCCGCCATCGTCTATCATCTTTGGGGTAGCAAGTGGATGCTTCGTGTTGGGAAGCGCAGGCAAGTGTGAGGGAATTAATTATCTCCTATTTCATGCTACTCAATTCTACCCCTTTGTTGCTAAGTTTGAAAGTGGAGTACAGCACCAGAATGTTATCTTTAAGGAAGCTTCGACGTAGACGCAAACCTCGACGACAATTTGCGAGCTGCGGTGTACATTGTCACTGTGAATACATCGGGTAATATTGACAGTATGATTTAAAGTATGTCGCGTTCCCGATAGTGTCTCGTAATCGGTTCTCTGCATAATCCACACTCGGCTCTGCACGGCAAACAATCGATCGATCGGCGTCGCTGTTGCAGCCGCTGCCATAAATCGGGACTGGCTACCGGTAATTACTGGCTGCGAGATTCATTCGGCATAATTAATGGTTTCTCGTGGGCGGCTTCAATACGCTGAGACCAGCAATCCTGAGCTTGCTTTGACCCTGCTCCTGTATCGTGCAAGAATGCGTGTGGTTTTCTAATTTTAGAGGCATTCCAGGAGTTTCTCACGGGGCGGATCAGAATTTCTCCTAAAAGTTCGGCTCCAAGGTAATTTAACTTGAATTCGCTAATATTTAGAAGAATCTCATTAAGGGTGTGCAAGTTCTTCGGTAGCTACTCTATAAGCGACGATGATAACAACCGCTTCGTCAATAAAAGCCAACCAGTTTTTAAGTTATTCATGGCAACTTTCTCACACGTCTCGCGTGTTATTTATCACGCCCTAAAACTCCTGTATATCACTTTTGCTCGAACGCAATGTAATTACAAAAACTTGACTTCGTTATAAAGTGGCCGTTATCATGGGCGATCAAACTTAGCGACCGGCTACCGACGTGGCTGACCGACAGGTTCAATTTATTGTTTCGAATTTCATCGTCTCGCTGTCACTTTACGAGCACTTCGCCGATCCCGTGGAAATTCATCCTGTCACTTCCACACCGCCGCCACGTTTCGTTCCCTTTCAGTCCGTCATCTCCGCCTTCGAAATCGGTTTGGTGAATCGAGCAACATCGGTGGTCCCCGAGTCGCTCTGGCGAGGCCGAGGAGTCATCTTCGTCAAGAGGGAGATCAGACGGCTCGGGAGGTGCAGAAAAAGGAGGATAGGAGAAAGGGATGAAAAAGAGTGGCCGGATGGAGCCCGCTCGTGGCACACGGGGCAGCCGGCAAACGAGGCGATTTAAATGTATCGAGAATCTGCGACGTGGCGCGAAACGATCGCAATCGGTCATGACGCCTCCACCAGCATTCCGATCTCGACGCAATACGTCGGAGAGATTCCTTTGTCGCGTCGATCGTCTCGACGTATGAAACGTGGAAGAACCATGCCACATTCCCGATGCCAGCCACTCGTTGCAACACGTGGACGTAGGTGGAAAATGTTACGGGGAGCGTGTGCTACACGAGCAACTATGTCGGCAACTCTGCAAGTAGGTGAGACTTTTATAAGAGTGTCCCCAAATCCCTCAAAGCTTGAGAATGAATTTGAGCAACCACCCCTCCGGCCCTCTTTCCCCCGAACACAATATTCTGACTAAAGCTGACTAAAGCTCGCAGAAGCGCCTTGCAAATTTCAGAGTTCCTCTATCACGGTCGTCCCTTCGTTAGACGTTAATTCAGAAGGCCCATTGTTTCGCGTGGCGAGCGCGCAGACCCACGTGGCCATATATCACCCGCGATGCCGGCCAGCGGGCTGAAACTATCGACGACACGATCGAACCATAATTTCTCCCCGGGCTTGTTAATCACATCGTCCCCGCGGTATCGTTCGTGTTGATCACTCATAGTTCACAAGCAGCGGCGAGAGGCAGCGTGCGTGACACTCGTGACGTCCTCGGTGCTTTTTAAAGCCGCTTGCTATCGCCACGATCGGCGCCTCGGCTCCCGTAACGTTCGAACGAGAAACGAATCCACCTGCCGACAGGTACGCCCTTATCGTGCGCTGGAATCGCCACCTTTGATTCAATAAGACCTCCGCGCGATGACGCGGAAGCCCGACGCGCGCGCCGGGGCGACGTCCCCCCGTCGCCGTTCGCGCTCGCTGCCCCCGAAAGCTGATTTCTGGCCGCGCGGGCCGACGTCGGCCTTGGAATGCGCCACGTAGAATCTATCGGGCGTCTCATTTGAATTCCACCGCGGTATCGTTCAATCGGAGGACCCGCGGTGGTATGCGAGGCCCTCGAATCGCGCGTTTCACGATTTCGCCGTTCAACTCTGTTTTCCTCGCGATCCCCTTCCATATCTGAGTCGGAGGATCTGGCTGGAAAGAGCGCTTATACGTTTCGGGAATTCCTCCTGGTGAATTATTCGCAATTGCACAGGGTGAACCATAGTTATTAGCGCCTTTAGTGTTTTAAGAAGATCGTGGAATTATAAACTGGAGAATAATATTGAAGGATCGGGTACAAAAAGGGGAGGGATTAGCGTTTGAAAGTGTGAAAAAGTATTGTCCCAACGCTAAGAAAGATTGGAACATTAAATGTTGTTAAACTGGAGTTTAAAAAACACACATTTTTTCTACTTACAGTTTGTTTATCCAATCATTACTAGGGTAAATCCGGGAGACGCGGTCGGGCCGGAGAGTTGGTCCAGTCGCTATATTTCTTCAGACTTTCTACGTAAAAATACGTTAAAGTGCAGACCAATTACTTCTCTAGAAGCCAAACAATTTAATGAATAACGTCATTTCGCTTTCTTCTGTGTTTTTCTGGATTTATAGGCTTTAAAAGGTAAATTGAAGTTACATTTAACCTCTTCTAAGTTTATTTTCGTTTAATGTTTGGGATAATAAGATAGTAGAGATATTGAGGGACAATGCAGCCAAACTATTTGGCCATATTAACTCTTCCCCTCAAAGCTAACGAGAAGACCATCTCTCGCTGCAGAAAGGTGAGATGGTTGAGTTATGATTTTTTTTATTATTTTTGTATATCTTTTTATTTTTTATTATTATTATTTTAATATTATTTTTGTTTATTTAGTTTATTTATTCACGTTTGTGTTCATTTGCCTTGCTAATCGCCAGTAGGTAGTTCACTTTTTCTTTGATGTGTTCTTTACTTGTTTAGCGTAAACAAATAAAATATCAATGAATCTGTAGTTGTATTCACTCATAAATAATTTTGCTGTATCCTTTGTTAATTTTCCATGAATAATTATGTGAGTGGTCTCTACCACCGACGAAAACCATTTCTCCCAGCACCTCGGGAGAGGTGGTCAGATGTCATGACTTCAGTTTTCAACCCGATTTACAGTAAATATTGTCTTAAACCAAATATCGACCAATTTTTTTTTTAATCAACATAAAATTCTGAACATATAGGTTTGTTCTAATAAAATAAGTAACTTCTATATTAGTTTTAATAGCCATTTTATATTAGGTCGACCACGTCTCCCGGATTTACCCTATTCGAGATAAAAATTATATACAAAAATAATTTCTTCGTCTTCAGTTATATTCGAATTTTGAGAATGTTACAATATCTTCCTACACGCTCACAGAAATCTCCCTCTTTCTGCTCCTCGTGAGAAGCTTCCTTGATTCTCCGTGTTCCTCTTCAACGTATCCCAACGGAAATGGCAAATTAGCCGCTGTCGAAGATAACGACGACACCGTCCTCTGTTTCCTCGCAGGTTCCAGAAGAAGCGCGCTTGAAATCGTTATCCTCCGCGCGCGCGTGCACCTGATTGCGTGGGTGCCCGTTTGGGGCGTGCATTATCCTGCTGTCGTCGGCCGTCGAGCCTGACTAATGGGAGAAAAAGCGTCGTGGTGGACGGTGGCAGGCACCCTGGCTTCATCCTACGTGCGAGATCCTTACGAGCGTGTAATAAGTTCCCCTGGACCCTCTCGCGGATAAGCATGTCGTTAAGGAAGAAAGGGAAAGAGACCGTGGCGTCTTCCAGCACGGAACGCGCACCAGCCAGATTTCAAGGGGGAGAGAATGCAGCCTCGCGAGATTGTTACGAGCCATTTTGCGTTTTACAGCTCGGCCAGTCCAACGCGAATAGGCGATTTTGCGCCGCTCGCAGGCGGACGCATTTTAATTGGCATTAACAAAACACACGCAGAGGTCGGAGGATCGATTCCGAGGAATCTTCTTGTCGGCAGGCCGATGGATCGGATTCCCATCGCGGAAACGTGGCTCTTTCTTGCGCGGCTAGGCGAGAGAGTTATGGGGGTTGCGGGGAATATGCGGTTGATGGACGTAGGTGAAGTAATATAATGGTATTGGTGGTCGCGAAATGACTAAGACTTAGAGCTGATTGTCTATCAATTCAGAGCTGAATATTGTCGGGTTATGACAGAAAAGCGAAGCGATTGAAATCACATTTGAGTCATTTCGCGGTGGAATTTTTCACGTCCACACCGTTGGATCTAAGTAGAACAAAAACGCAAAAAGTTTTGTCATCTACATACTAGGGAAGTAGGTACCCATTTCTGCAAAATATTAGAAACCCTTTTTGTAATTAACATTTCTATAAGAAATTTTCTAGCAAAAAAAAAGAAATTGTTTTGAAATATTCGCCATCCCTTTGAAAATCAATATTTTTTCACTTCTCATACAAAGCAAATCTCAATCACAATTTCAATCACATCCAAAACAGAGACTACAGACTAAAGCAAAGCCCCACTACCCACGTAACGAAACTGATAGAATCGTTCGTCCCCCTAACGATCTTCGTGATCCGTCGATTGGTCTGGCAGCCTTTCGCGCATATGATCCACCCCATATTACGGTGCTCCGTTCAGAATCAAGACACCGTAACCACGAAGAAGGAGAAGAAAGCTACGAAGGAGGCAAGAAGGAAGAACTAAGCAGTATGCACAAAGAGGAAGACAGAGTATGGTCGAAAAAGCGTAGAGGACCCGTCGAGCGCTGCGTGACCGCGTGCAAACGCTCCGTGTCGAGATGGTACGGCGCGCACCGGCGTGATTACAGGGTCAGTAATTAATATATTGAGCGGTAATTAATATATTGGTCGGGCTACGCGGGCAACGTGTTATTAGGGGACCCTTGGGGGGGCAGAGGAGGGGTCCTCCTCTTTTGCGGCGACAGATTCGGCTGTTTGGACGCCGCAGGGGTTCGAGTACCCTTCGGAGAGGACCCCGTGGGTCACCCAGCCTCTTCGACTCTTCCGCTTTCTCCTCCCACTCTCATCGATCGTCGATCGTGACTCAATTTATCACTGATAATTTGCGCGATACGAATCCATCGCTGTCGCGAATAAACGTCCGCGAAGTTATTACCGCGCGACGGTGGCAGATACGCCGCGCGATCGGGAACACGCATCGCCTCCTCATCCCGCCTGCCTTTCGTATGCTTGACTGTAATTTATCGATCGGCCGCCACCGATAACTTGTCCCCTCCTCGCTCGCCTTCTCTCTCTCTCTGCCGCGCGCTCCTCTACGACGGAGACGGGGCTCGAGCGCGTAATGCAAGTTGGTAAATTACTGGGACGCGGGACGCGATGATTCGGGGAAATCCGAGCGGCGTCGATGGAATTTTTAACGAGAGATCGGGTGTCCCCTGGACGGGGGCTATCGCCGGGAATCAGACGGGAATTACAAGTTAATCGAGGATCGCCGGGAGATAGTACCGTCACCTCCAAAAGCTTGTCCTCGGAGGAGGCTTGTACCCGTAGCTTGTACAAGCTTTCTGCACTCTGCTCGAAGTGTAATAACTCTTAATGTTGGGGAACGGGGTGGGCTTGTACGTAGCGACATTAACGATTGCTGAGGTCTGAATATTAAATTTATTAATCGAAAGGAAGATTCCTGAGAATTTAAGCAGAGCCTTGACAGAGTAACTAACTCGGACTAAACTCGTCCTCAACATGAGAAGAATATTTCGATGGCTTAGTGCACAAATATTGTATGTCCACTTTTTGTGAAATTTGAGTTTTTAGATGCAAGAAATTGTTCTTGACAGTTTTTGTATAGGGTAAACCAACCAGTGAATGACGGGATTGTTGAATTTATGGACCTTTGAGATTAATACTTGAATATATTTATGTATAACAACAAAACAACTGTTGAAATTGCATTTAAACTTATTTTTCTTCAAATTTCTATAAAAATAATTACTTATTCTTATCGTAATTTTTTAAAAAACGATTATAAAATGCAAAATGTGTAGAAGTCCAGTAAATGACCGCATACTTTTAATAAAAATTGTACTTATTAATGTTTGCTTAATACGCGTAATTAAAAATATGAGATATTAAAAGTGTACACTCCATTTATAAACATATAATATTTTTAAATTTATAATTTACATTTCTTTGCCATTGGTCATTCACTGGTATGCGGTCAATTACTGGTTGGTTTACCCTAATATCTACTTCATAAATTTGTCTGAAAATAATATTTTTGTCCCTAAATCTTACGTGTCATTGCACGATTCAACCTGTTTTTCTCGAAAACGCTACAAATCGACATAAAATATTTGTGCACTAAGCCATCGATATATTAGAAAATGATCGATCAAGCATATTGAATGTATCCAAGTGGTCCCAAAGACCAGCAAGAGAAACGGCCGTCAACCGAGTAAAATACCACGGCGTCGTGCAGAGTTGATTAACCTTATATCTCGACCGAATCCTGTCCCTCCGTTTTCCGTTTTTATCGCAGCCCCCCATCGATCGGTCATCTCGAGCGACGTCCCCGCTCGATCCGCTCGATTTTAGCCAAGATCGAAATCGCCGCGGAGACTCGCGGAGGCCGTCACCCCCCCCCCCCCCCCACCCCCTCCGTTTTCCATTTAAATGCGAGCGAGAGCATCGGCCAGAATAAATTATCCGATCCATCGATTATTTCCTTACAACACCGCCGGCAGCCCCTTATTTAGAGAACCCGCGGCCGAGCCCCCCCTCCCCCCCCCCCCCCTCCGGCGCTGGGAAGCGTCCACGGGCTCTCAGAATAGGAGAAATTCCCTGACAATCGTCGAGGCGCTTGCGATCCTTCTCCTAGATACACATCGAGCGCGGGGCTGCGACGATTCTGGCCAAAGGGGTCGAGGGAAGCGGGGGAGGAACGCAGACATCGGATGTCGTCTAGAAACGCGGTTCGAGAAATCGCGGAAACCGTGTCGATTGGAAAGGTCAGACCTGCGACAGTTTCGCGGCACCGTTTCGAAGCCGCGAGACGCCGCTGGCGATAACGTTATCGACGAAATCAACTTTCATCTAAGATGTGGGTGATTATTAGAGGTTAGAGTGGTCTACTTGATTCTTCAAGGGATTTCCGGTAGAGCCTTGGCCACAGGGGCGGATTTGTGGATAGGCCAAGTAGGCTGCAAAATTTGGGGTGGCGATAAATTTTGAGGAGAAAACAATTTTGGGGAGCGGCAAATTTTAGGAGTATGGCAAATTTTGGGGAGCGACAAGTTTTGGGAGGTGGCAACGTTTCGAGAGGTGGCAAATTTTGAGGGGCGATAAATTTTTGGGAGCGAAAGATTGTGGGTAAAAGATATTGGAAAAGGTTTAAACACAGTGGCTTGAGACAACATTTAAAAAAATCGCTTTTTCTTCATGTAGCGAATTAGCAATAACTCATATGTGAGTTGCCCTGTTGAATTAATTTTAAAATTATCTCGACTCTTTTGAATTAAAATATTTTATTCAAATCCGCCCCTGCTTGGCCAGAGAGGCAGAAGAAAATTTGTTGCTGTGACAGATAGGACGATATAGAGGGAAAGTTTTGAGTGTAATTGAAAACACTTGCCTCTACGTGGCACGGATTGGTTCATTACGGGGTATTCCGTTCGAATTGATGCACGCGAGTATCGCTGGGATGATTGAAAGTGTTTGGGATCAAAGTTGAAGGCTTTCGAGTAGTATAACGTATAATATACGCGACTTCCACGTACGTAAGTGGTATTAGTCCGAAATGAGACCTTTCACTGCTTGGTCACAGAATTATTCAGATAGTATATGGAATAGAAAAAGCGTGGTATCCAGAATGCGTGGAGAATTTGGTCAGGGAACTCCGATTCGTCGAAGCCGATCGTGTCAAGGCAGTTTCATTGGTCGGGAGAGACATTCGCGTGCAGGGGAGATCGAGGGAGCTGTCTCGTTGCCGGGTTCGAAGGTGTCGAATGATGAAACACACCGCCGCAGCCGAGGAGTCTCGTCCATCAACGAAATGACGTGGAATTAGTAGTTTGGAACGGCGCGGGGACGGAGAATTTGAATTTCATCCGCGGACGCGTGCACGCGCTCTCGCAGGGTAGCATTAGCGCGCCACGGTGAAAGGCATCGAGGACAGTGCGATATTATTTGCCTTTTTCCCTTTACGCCTTGAATCGTTTCCTACGAGTGCTCGTTGCTAGTGAACGATCCGATCGTAATTCCGCGGCTCACCTCAAGCAATCGATGACTGTTCAGCAACCTGCTCGAAAGGTTGCGCCGATTGCGACTCTTACCCTCCGATATCCTTCCCCTCCGTTGCTCTATAGATATGAAAATCGGCATTCTTAGAGGTCTGGATTGCCTAGAAGACGGAACCCCTCCGCGTGCAAAATTAATTAAAGAATTCCTATTGACGCGGGTACAGCAACTGATCACAAGCCTGAACCGTTATCCAGCGCGCAAGGAGTTAACAAGACAAGCAGACACGCGCTCGATCGCCCCATTAAATCCGCATCCCTTTCGTCGCCAGTCGAAACACACGTGCCAATGAGAGCGCGCGCGCGGAGAAGGAGCCCAACAGTGAGGCACTGGCTGCGATAGCAGGTAATCCGTGATTAGCAGCGCGTCGATTGCCTCGTATCGGTGATCGGTAGCTGGATCCCGGCGATATTTCAAGCGGATCGGGACCGGTGGACGGTGAAACTCGATCTCGGGGATCGAGCGCATGGATCCCCCATCGGGAAAGCCTCCTTTGAGGAGCCGGCTGCCAGCGGACGTACCGCGAGGCCTGGATATCTTCCCCGTCCTCTCCCCTCCGGCTGAGTGATATAAAACCGGCGACCGGGAATAAATACTCCATTGCGGGAGTACAGGGCCCTAAATATTCATGGGGTACGTGGCTCGATCTCCTTAGCGTCCTCGTTCACTGCCGTTTGAACCGCGGGTTCTACGGCCGTGGCGGGGAACGTCACGTTTGTTACGACCGCGGGGGAACTTTACCATTGGAAATCAGCGGAGGGCTTTGTATCGTCTTGATCCGATCGACGTTACGAAACGCGCCGCGTTTATTCTTGTACCGTTGGCCTTTCTTCCTCTTCCCCTTTTCCCCGAGATTAGCTACATTGCTTCATCCCGCTGGGCCGTGGTCGCAGGTGATTCGAAGCTGCTCGTTCGGCGAGTGGTCCAACTAGGGGTGAGTATGTGCATATTAATTGCTATGTGAATTTGTTGGAGGTTTTAAATGATAAATAGTTCAGAGCTAAACAATTTAGAATTCAATATTATTTTACAGATTTTTGCTCACATTACCTATTCACGGACAAACGTCACCTCGCCATCTAATTAAGTCGCGAACGTGGAAAACATAGTTCTGATCGTTCGCTGCCTTCGTCGATACGTAATAACGTTTTCACTCGGGCCTCGTAAGTCATCGACGAATTAACCCTCACCGTGTATCGTCAATCTCGCCCATTATCTTAATATCCTCCATCATCTGTGCATCCTCCATTATCCACTCGCGTTTGACTCGCAAATCAAGATCGTAGATTAGCCATCGAAAGCGGCGTTTAGCATTAAACGATGTTTAATTCACATTATCATAATAGAGAAAAGCCCGGCAACTATACGTAGTTCATACCCCAGCACTCCATCACGGGGTATCCATAGAACTATCTTTTGTATCTCCAACGTCGTCGAATCGTGCAATACATTCGTACGCATAGACATAGGAGCTAATTAATCCGCGGCACGTTTCACGTGGGATTTATAATGAATTTCAGCATCTTCTCCCGTCGGTGAACACTATCCCCTGTCGCCGGTCGCATAATCCCGTGTTTTTGTGCCGCGAGCGCGGCTTTTCAAATGCAATCAGGATTATTTCTCTGCGGCTCGATTCCAGCAGGCCGGTGGCGCAACGGTTCGGTCAATTAATTCGCTGAAATCAGTCAGGGCGATAATTGAACGGCTGACAATGGAGAGGCACGATCGAAGGCAAAACAATTTGCCATCGCGACTGGTTAGCGCGCGACGTTGACGTTGAATCGTTCCCGATTTCGAGCACGACGAGCCGGCCGCTAATAAATTAACCGGCAAATCCCTGCGGGCGAGTAACGACGCGCGGAGGGAACGAACGGGCGTAATTAAGTCCGCTCGTAGTCGCGGGGCCTTCTTCCCGCTCGATAAGCACGACGAGCGTCGCCGTTTCTTCTCGCTTTTCTTCCTCGCGCGTCCGTCACCTGGCTCCACGTTAATCTCCTTCGATCCGCGTCCCGGCTCGTGCGTGAAGATGAAGCGTGCGGCGACTTGCACGCCGGATCATCGATCTTTACGGCCCGCGGGGCCATTTTTTTCGCTGTACAATTGAGTTACGTTTATGACGGATCGACGCGCCGCGCGTGCAACGCTCAACGTTCGAGGTATGGTGTTAAAGGGGGTATAATTAAATGGAGAAGGTGCGGTAGGGGGATGAAGGCGGAATAAAGAAATTTCAGACTTCCTGTGTAGTTGTACTCAGGGCTTGAATAGGTTCAGAAAATAACTGTTTCAAACTGTTATATAAAAGTTCTGACTGAAAGAGTTTTGAAGAACCTTTATTCTGAATAACCGTTATAAAGAACCTAAATATCAGACCATATAAGTTTATGTTACGGTTCCTATATAGCTCTATAAGTTTTATTTTTTACGTTCTACATATATAAGTTCCAAAACGGTTATAGAACCGATTTAATAACTTTTATTTTTTAGGTTCTACATATGTTCCAAAGCGGCTATAGAACCGATTCTTGTGACGATTGTACAAAATTTTATAGAAAATGAAATTGCAACATATTACAACTATAGATTACTGTGTATAATCAAATTGTTTAAAAATTATTATAAATAAGTAAGTAACTGTATTATAATTGTTAACTTTGTAATGAGAAACAAATTATAGGTCACAGTTTACACTTTGAAACTTACACTTCATACTCTATATTCTTTATTTCATAATTTACTGTTTACACTACACACTTCACAGTCCATACCTCATACCTCATACTTTACAGTTCATAGTCCATTTCTCAAAGCTCACACTGCACCATTCACATTCACGCTGCACTTATTGCAGCTCTTACAACATACAATTCTGCACTTCAGACTTTACACTCTACGCGTCACAATTTATACATATATCCTAAGTAGTATGATTGTTCTCAAATCACACGACACACTACGCATACACTGATCTTTACTTAGGAACTACATAGTCATCTTAAGATCGCGCACAACACGGTAAGTATTCAGGTAAGTTAGTAACCGTCCCGTGAAAACACAACAAAGTTGCTGTTACGTCCGAAATCGAGATTTGAGATTGATGATTGACTTCGCAACGTAAAGAGGGGAATCTTGCCCCGTCGCCTCCACAGCGCAACCGTAATCCCTAAGGCCGGTCACGCTTTTTGGAGTAACTGTGCGGGGCAGGTGGATTGGCAATTTAAAAAGATGGAGAAAGGAAAAGAAGAGATGTGCGTTTCGTCTTGGGACCGTCAGCCAGACTTCATCAGTAGGGCTATAGCTGACGGCCCCGTGCCCTAGACACACGGGGACTAAGAGGAAATAAACTTGGAACTTGTATATATACGATCGAGAGTAGACGATAGGACTTGCGAGAAGAGTAGACCTCTAGCGGCGCCGGCGGAGACGTACCGGCGCGACCCATGGTGGGGCCGGGACGTCACATTGCAAATCGCAATTTTCCACAATGTTGCGAATGACAAATTGTTTCTACAACGTTGCAAATGTGAATTTTTCAACAATGTTGCAAGTGGAATTTCGGTGTTCGAGAAAGAAAATTGCGGTTTGCAAAACTTTGTTGCGGTTCCGCGAGGCGCCAAAATTCAGTTTGCAACATTGTTGCGGGTACATAGATTCGCAAACGCTTGCTTCAAATTGCATTGTATGATTCTTGCACCAGCAAAACCGATCATTTCGCCTAGCAATTTCTCTTGCAGCTGCAGCGCGAAAATCTGTCTCTCTTGCAGGTGCAAGAATCGTGCAATGAAATTCGGAACAAGCGGTTTTCGAGTTGCTGCACCTGCAAGAGAGGCAGATTTTCACGCTGCACCTGCAAGAGAAGTTACGGAGCGAAATATTGTTTTTTTACAGGTACAGCAACTTGTAACTTTGTTGCGCGTTTTGCGCTAAATTTCGGTTCGCAGCTTTGCTACACTTTGTAGCTACAGTGTGTAGTATAAATTATGTACTGTAAGGTATCAACTATAAACAGTGAAGTACGGAATGAGAATCACAAGGGTGTGAAGTGTGAATTATGGCGTATAGTCTGTGAATTGACAAGTGTCAAGTGTAAAGTTGTGAGCTGTGAAATGTAGACTATGAAGTATCGGCTGAAAAGTGTAACGTATGAAATGTAGGCTGTGGAATGTAGGCTGTTATGTATGGATTGTGAAGTCTGAATTGTAACCTGTGATGTGAAGCATTAATAGTCTAAGAATGTCGTACTTCCAGTCAGTACTTACCAACTGCGGCAATTGATCTGAATAACTTCCCACAGTCACCTTATGTAACATAACCCAACAAAACCATCGAAGTTTCACGCAGTTGATATTTCACTTCGTGTGGCACGAGCTACCGTAACATGTTAGGTCTACCTTATACCTCGTCCGCGGTAGCCCGTAATCGGGTTGATGTCGGCGTAGATCCGATTATAGCCACCGGCCAGTAATACCATTTCTCCTAATAGGCCTCCCGATAGTTTTGATCCGCGTCGAATTTCTCTGCACGCGTGTTTACGCCGATTTACCCACGAGTGCCGTCTTCGTTTTCCCCTGTTGGTCACCGCGAATGGTCATCGGGCACGCAACCAGTAGCACACGCGACGCATTAATCCCTCAATTTTTCCAACGTCCAGGCATTAACCTTTAAAGTAGAGGACGCGCGATCGCCCGCAATCACGCGTGCCGCCGTTAAAGCTATCCGTTCCACTTTGTAGAAACACGGCTCCTTTACAGAATCACGGTCCATCTTCCTCTCATCGTCTCCGTTCCCGAACCACGCAGGAGTGCTCCCAACTTTGACGATTTCGACACGCTAACGAAGTCTCAGAAATGGTATGGTAATTGCGCTCTATCACGCGCGTTCGTTTCCTAGGCCACTATATTTGCTCTCAGCTAGAACCGTCGGTGCCTTTAATCTGCTCGCAGAATGCAAATGGAGTGGGAGCTCTGGCGAATCTGAGCACCGTGCCTGGCCCTGTCGGTATTTGCCCATTTTAGTCAGAAACGGCGAAGATATTTTCAGAGAGAGCGTAGGAATTCTGCGGCGGAGGATGATTTAATTGCAAGATCATGTTCGCAGGAGATTCGAAAGGGGCATAAAATAACGCCAGCAGGCAAACTCACCTGATGCCATTGTTGATGTCAAGCTTTGAGAAGAATAAATATGTCAATTACAATTCAGCAAAGCCTCAACGCAGAAGAGAACCAGTCCCAGAAAAGAATAACGAAATCCCAGCGCAGTGTAAAACCGTCCAGAAGCGCTCGTCCCTCCTAATATGCATCTCGCGGCAAGCGCGTTGCGCGGAATATACGGAAAGCTTGCGCGGAGAAAAAGCTGCGAGTGAAAAAGTGGACTTTACGATCGGCGCGCAAGCATTCCCGAGATACCTGCCACGGAATCGATTAGGCACTCGCGCCTATCCCCCAGCGTGGTTGGACAGCTTCTAACTACTCGCCGCCTTAATAGTTCATAAATTCGCAATTCGCAAATCATCTCGCCGCGAGCGGCTCGCATGTATATCGATTCCTCGCGAGGCGAATCGTCCGCGGGGATCCCGCGGATCGTAAGATCGCAACAGCGAGGTGCCCGGTCGTTCCGCGGCGCTGCTCAACGATCGTGCTCGCGCCGCGGAGCGCTCGAGACCCGCGCGAGTGAAGTTTCGACGGTCGTAAGTTCCCGTGTAATGACTTAGAGGATTGGGGCCGCCGCATCGCCGGACGTGTAATTTACGCGGCTCGTAAGTCGCGTCGCCGCGAGTTCCCGGTTAAAACGGCTCGGTTACAAAGTTACATGCCTCCGCCTCTAATAGAACGCCTCGTAATTTCGACGCTAACGATCGAAAGCGGATTACATCGGGGGAATAGTTTCGCGCAACGTCTGCGCGTGGACAAGTTCGATCCTTGGACGGTTATAATCGTAAGTTTCGCCCGAACTACACAAAAGGCCGCGCAGAGACTGCGGTGGGTACTGAGCTTCGATGAGGGATGGTATTGCGATCAGTAAAGGTCCCAATAGTCAGCATTCTTCTGCACACAGACACAGCGGATAAAAGAAACATCGAGAATCCGCTCGAAAAGGAGTGCAAACGAATTGCCCGCCCCCGCGGGTCCCACCCCTCGATTAACTTTGGACGTCGACGCGTAAACTGCATCGGTTCCACGGCGATGATATCGCGGTATACTCTTTATCTGGCGAAATATCTGGCGATAGTATCTGTACAAGTGTTCATACACCCCCATGGGACGCACACCTTGCGCCGGCCTCGGCCTGTGCACGAGTATTAGCCCGGCGAAGGCGTATAAGCTCGGCCCTAAGTGTATCTATATGCATCGCGGCCGGTGCATCCCGCGTGCCTGTTATGGGATGCGCTGGCGTTGCACCATAATATTATTAGATAAACGGCCCGCTGCTAGATAGTGTGTGCTTCTATATGGTTTACATAAGCGTCTGTGACCCCTTCGCCTCGCCAGGGCCTCCTCCCCCTTCCTCCCCTTTATTCACCTTTCCCTTCGCCCTTCGTATAGTCGACGGCGCGGTCGGTTGTGTTGGAGGCTCGGCGCATCGCGCGGAGATGCACCGAGGAACTGGCAAGCGACAAGTGCGATCTTCCACGTCCTCCCCCTCGGCCCCTTCGCGCCTGTCCGTCCTTATCCCTCTCTGGAAACCGTCGTGCCGCCTTCCTCTGCCCCTTCGTCGTTCATCTCCGAAGGGTTAATGGGGTTTCAGGGAAATTGCCTCGCGCCTAGCGACGGATAGGAACTGCGCTCCAGCCGTAGCCCCACGGGGAAGTTGCTCGCCTGTCGTTGAACTGAGGAAACTAATCGTCGCACGCAGCACCTCGCTGAGTCCAATCTACCCAGGTGACCTATAGGAGCCCTCGATTATGGAGGGAGCGCACGATAGACGCTAACGAGCGGCGAATTCGTGGCGCTTTTGAAAAATATCGCGCTGTCAGCTACCAGACGGAGCCGCACCGTTTGACGAGGCCCACTAGCTGCGGCGGGGAGCGCTGTCGGGGGCCCGGCATCTCGAGTCGCGCTCCAAACCCCATTCGTCGTCCGGTTCAGGAAAATCGGATGGTTAGTTAGCGTTTCTAGCGCCCGCCCGATTGGAACGGAGTCGCACGAGTGCCGCGTTTCCACGTGATAAAGCGGCGGCTTCGATTTCCATGAGATACCACGCACACGCGTTCCACTGGCTGCGTGGAGGAGCGGCGGACGGGGCCGGATCAGGAAGAGGAGAGGAGAACGATGAAGAATGTTCCGGCAGAGCGTCGGGTCCTCCTTCGGATCTTCATTAATAATTACTTCTCCTCCGACGGATCAAGTTTCTCCGCGTGTACGTTGCGCTCCCCGCGCACCTTCGATCGGGAAGTAACCAGATGCTACCACCGGCGCAACGGAAACGCGGACGATGCTGCGTGAAAGCGCGATGAAGCCATCTCCGTGGCGGGCGTGCGCTTGCACCACGGCGTCATTAACAAAGTCACGGGGAGACTCAATTAGCGTGGAGAAAATCGAAAATCCAGTGGAGTTGTTTCTTCGCGTGGTAGGGTGGGGCTAAAAGTCCGGCGGATAAAAAGTCCAGAATTCAAAATCTCTATTCCTAAACAATGTATTGAGTTTCGCGGTACACTAAGTAAAAGGCGAGAGGAAACGGAGGTGACCACAGAGCCGCCAGTAACTCCTGGACGTTGGTGCGAATTACACGACGCCTTCATTATTTTATGTATCGAAAACTAAAAGAAATACGTCGTCTTTGTTGTTTTATACGAAGTAAACCACAGTTTAAAAGCGTATCAGCCAAGTACGTTAAGATTGTATGTTCCTTTAGTAATGTGTGCACGATATTGTTTATTGCTGAATGATAATATTTTCTAACGTATATGTCGCAGAAACTATAGAGGTACCATTGGGGCAAAAAGTCCCTCAGACTGAAAATATATATTTTATTATTTGTTTTCATATTAAGATGGTCAAACTATAAAGAAATTATGCCAAAGTCTTTAAATGGTGTTTTTGTTTTAGTTAAGCGATTTTTGTAGTTTTTCGTTCAAAGTGAGCCTCTGGCTTATATTTTTATTTTTTGGTTAAGAAGTCATGTTTTCTTTTCAATATTGTATAACAAAAAGAATTGGTCTAATAAACATTTGTTGATTTGAATAGTGTTTTATTCTTATTTAGTTTAATATTATTTACACGAAAAGACAATAGGGACTTTCTACCCTATGCAATGGACTTTTCGCCCCGTGCGTGGGACAAGAAGTTCATTTTGCATTGACAAACATTTTGTGGTATAACTCAACAGAAAATAACAGTATGAACAAACGAACTTCCTGAACGTAAAGCATAATAGTTATAGTTTATACAAAATAACGCCAGATATCTCTAGATTGTTAGTACTAAATTTTGCATAGGTTTATACGAAAAAGGGGACTTTTAGCCCCACCCTACCCTACATACTCCACATCTTGGTTCTTTCCGTTCATACGAACAGATATATTTAATGGAATGTCCAGAAGATCTGCTGTTTATAAATTTTTATCATTCCATCGTTTGATCCCACCCCTTAAGTTTCTATTTTTTTCAAGTTCCCAGCGGTCTCACCCCCTTTCGCTGGTTATCCAGTAACAAGAAAGCTTAAACTGCAGAGTCTGTCCATATGGCGACTTACGTAACAAGGCGCAAGGGTCCGTCCAAGTCAGATGAGACGTTCCTTACTCACCCTCTGAGCGTTCATCCCAGATCCTCGCGAGGTTCACGAGACGTAGACACCGACTATGCGCCCCCGCAGTCACGTTCGCGCTGCAACGTGCACGTGCGCGTGCAAACATAGACGTAATGGCCCGCGGTTGAGGAAAAAGCGCGTTGCACGAACCACCACCACGGGCAATTGGATAATTGCGAGCGTTTGAACCCCGGGCAACGCGTGCACCGCGCTGGGGATCCTCAAAACTCCAGTTTCCAAGTAGCTCCCTATTCCAAAGCGTAAAGAAGGGAGCAAGTAGCAGAAATGACCACACAGTGCACCCCCAAGTCGAGTGAAATTTTGTCACAGCGACTGGTTTCACTAAAAACGATTCACCAAGCTTTCAACTTTGAACTTGTTCACGTGCACTTGGCTGACCCGCCGGACGCGACCTTGTTTCGCAGCGGAGGATAGACGGAAAACGGCTACCGCGGGATCTCGGTCGAGGGGAGATCGATCGAGGCGCGAGATCGGCGAAGAAGGAAGCCGGTGGCGCGGCGCAATCGCGAGATTTCCGTGAGAGTCGACGTGATCGAAAAGCCAATATCGGTTGCGCTCGATCCCGGCCGGCCGCAGGGAGAAACGAGCCTGATCCGCCTAATGAACCGATCGCTGTATCGATTAGCGCCGGTTAAGAGCGATCGATTGCGTGTCTTGTCAAATTTGTCAACGGGTGCGAACCGGCCGCAGACATAACGATCCCGGCGGCCGACTCGATCCGCGTTCCGTTGCGAAACCCGTGCCACGATCGAGAACGAGAAGCCGAAAGGATAGAGGAAGAGGGACGAGGCCTCGATCGCGAGACGCGTGCCGAAGTTGGTCCACGATTCCGCGGGGAACGAGCGAAAATTTAGAAGATCGCGGAGGTTGCATTCTGGAATTAGTCCTCCATCGATCGGTATCGAGATACGTAATAAAGTGCTCGACAGTGAATTCGAAATTGATCCTCTGACTAGATATGATAGAGGAGTCGGATGGTACGAGCCTAGTCTATAAATCATCCTGCATATGATTAGATCTGTACCGCGGGGAACAGAGAGAGTGCTTTAGACACGATTCGTTACGAGCCACAGTGTTTCACGAAAACTAACGATGCCCGGTGAATCCTGAAACGAAGTTCACCCCCGGTGCACCTGACGCGGACTCGAGACCGATCTTCCGATTAGTTCCACCGAGGTACCACGATTGATGGCGATCGTGGTCCGGCAGATCGGCAATCTGGCCCGAAAATTCGTGGCGGCGGGCGTAAAACGAGACGCCAGTAATAAGACGTTTCATTTTTCTACGGCTAAGTGCCGGTTGCATCGGGAGCATGTCGGGGATGCTCGAGGACCGTGGTACGCATCGCGAGTCCTCCTTCCTCCCGAGTAACAGCCGCTGCGAGCCGGCGTGCACGTTCGCGCTGGCCGATCGGCAATTTACGATCACCGAAGGGCGCTAAAAGCGACCGAGGGCCTGTTAAACGTGAGCCTCGCGACGTCTTCCTCTTCCCTCGGTTACATCCGCGCGTGTACGCGTGCACTCTCGCCCGCCGGTGTGCTCGTCAGCGTCTGCTTGCACACGCTCGATGGAAAACGTTGGGACGAGAGGGGGAGGAAGGGAGACGGGGGTCCAAGGAGATGCGAGCACTCGACGCGGCCCAATTACTTTAAATTGAGTTATAACCGGATCAAATTGCCGATAATTGGCGATTGCATAGCTTAATCAGGTGGCATCCCCCCTACTCCCACGTGTTCCTCTTCGTACCGTTGGCCGGTCCGAGGCGTATGAAGTTATTCCGTGAACTGGGAGAGGGGGATTCTTAGAGAGAGGCCGAGGGAAGGGAGTACGCCAGAATAGAGGGACGGAGAGGATGAACCGACGAGGAAGGAGAGAGAGGTCCAGATTCCTCCGTTCAGAGAGCAACCTTATACTTCAACAATACAAATTGCTGATTATGCGCCCGGCTTTTACGTGCCTTCTAATTGGGCCGTCTTGCCTCTTGGGAAAGATCGGCCGATCGCACGATCGGCCCTCGTTAACCCCTAACGCTCTCCGTGCACGCCAGGGTTCCGTTCCTACCCCTCTTCCCCTCCCTCGCCCCTTGCCGCGAGGATAGCGAGCAGCGTCGCGGCTGCACCCAGCGGTCTCCTCTTCCTCGGGATCGTCCTCGGTCGCGCCACGCTTACCTATATGGGCATGCAGGAAGTCGTACCACGCGCTGGACCAGTTTCGAACCGTCGTTCCCTTTTGACTATCGAAATCTGGATCGAGGGGACGCGCGTCCCGTCGCTGATTTCTGCCCCGTCGATCCCTCTTTATGGGACCATCTTCTGGACCCCGGCTTTCACTCGGCACTTTTATCCTCCGCGGATGGCGTCCCTCCTGGCGGAAGCGAAGAGAGGGCTCGAGTATGGACAGCCGTATCTCCCAGCGAGCGTAAACGAGCGCGATTTCCTCTCGCTCGACCAGGCCACGCCATTAGGATAATTTTATTGGGCAATTATGGGCGGCCGCGGCGGTATCGCCACGCACGTGCGTGCATTTTGTCGTCCGGTTCGGACGCGATTCACTTATTTAGCGAAGAAGATGGGGGCAGTTATGTTTATCGAGATAGTGGGCTTTAAAGGGAAACTTTGAATGGAGGTACTTTGGAGTTTGATAAGACGGTGGCTCGAGGTGGAGGACTCTTGAGATTCATTTAGTGGCTTCTAGTATTCCGAAGGAATCGAAGTCCACGCGTAACCTTTTCAGTAATTGCGATTGCGCAAGCAAGTGCACACGGTGCATTAGAATTTAACCTTCGATGCCAGTTCCGATACAAACACTCAAGTCCCCATCCAGACTCGAGGGTCCTCGGACGATAGAAAAATCTTGTTCGATCGCGGTTTCCTTGTAGCTACTCGAGCGGTATCCGCGCGCGTCACACGATGGCTTTGTGAAATAATAATGAAGCGAGGACGTGGCTCGTTGCTCATCGTTTCGGCTGCGCGTAATCAATTAATTCGCTCATTAAGCTTCTCCCTCTCCCTTTAAGCGATCGCTGGTTCGCTGGGACGAGGGAAAAAAATGACCGGACACGGGACCCGAGGCTGCGTTTACACGGTGCACCGCGACCGACTTCTTATTCGAGCCGCGTAGAACGCGAGTAAAACGGTCGATCAATGGCTCCCCGTGTCCGCGTTCGGGACGCGACGATCTTCTAGGTCCCTGGAGAGCTGTTGACATCCAGCTCCCGTGCGCTATGTTGGCCGGCTCGCGTATTTTATACCGAGCGTCTCTCCTTTCGGAGAGGAGCTTCTCTCGGCCGCGGCAGAGAAAAGGGGTCTCGAAAGGTAGCGACTGGCGATCTCTCTGGTCAGTCTCCTGCGCGTCTTAAAGGTCTTCCGCGGCGACTCCGAGAATTTCAGCAATGCACCAGTCCCCCATCTGTTTTTCCTTTGTGCAAATGAACCTGTCACTGTCTCCATTCCCGCTCTTTAATCGTCTCGTCTCATTAGCCCCTGGCATCGTGCACGGCAGCTTGTAGGTACTTTAAAGGACACCTGCAGGTCGACTCGGAAGCATCGGAAACGTATTGTTTCTTTCTGCTTTGGTCCTGTGCAAATGAACCGACCGTGCTGGTGAGACGAAGGCTAGATCATGACAGTTCTTATATCGCGGGATCGTCGAAATGTATTGGTACCACCAGCACAGAGTACCTACCTGGGTAGTCTTTCAATGGAAATGCAATTGGAAAGCACGAACGAACATCCCATTAGGGGCACGCTCGATCTAGATCGCTCCAGTTTCTCCCGCAGCGCGGCTCGAGCTGGCAGCGCCGATCTCTGGAACCCTAACCGGTAACCCCGTCGATATTTCACTCGGCGAGAGGCCGTGGCAACGGATCTCGAACCGGGGCAAAATCGTCCTGCGTGCGCCAGTCGTTGCCCAACTCATGCATAGAGTCATGACACGGGTGTAAGCGATTGCTTATTGCCCGGGTGGTGCAACCAGTCGCTTGCGGACTGACGCATTGGCTCGAGTCTCGCCCGTTTGTTATCCTGGATAGCCGTGGTCTACACGGTACCGTAGTACGTGTTCAACTGCTCCGCTGCTTCGCGAATGCGATCCGCGTTCGGTCCATGTACGTGCGCGCAACGGTCCCGTAAGGGTACCCTGTACATCGCCGCGACATTTTGTCGCGGCGAGCGCTGGAGATCCTTGAAAGGGGTCGATTCCAGTGGAATGCAAATACGTGGATCCTGGAACACCTTGGGACACGCGGAAGCAAGTGACGATGCTCTTACCGTGCTCGAAAGGATATTGACACCTGTTTCTAAGTGTTCAGTGGCGGATTTAGACCTTGAGCCTACTAGGGCCCCATCATTACAAAAAATTATGATTTTATCCAAACACTATATTTTTGTTTCTATACTACTGCACTGAATCCGTTTTTAGTAACTACTTCTTCATTAAAAATGGGCCCCTCAGAACGTTTCTCACCCGGGCCTTTTTTCTGTAAGTGTGTTAGGATTTCAGGTTCAAGGTATCTACCGCTCGTTCGAAAGGGAGCACAATTCCATTTCTCTTCTGGTTAAGCTAGAAATTAATTATTTTTATAATACTTTCTTAGAAACGATTCTGCTTTTTCGTCCCTACTCTATCAAGCTCCAGTCGCCAGAGTTTCTTCAAGCAGAAGGAACATCAAAATCCTGAAAGTACCTATATAGTGCTTCGTGGCAGTGGGAACGCGACCTAAGGTGCAGACCCAGCGTCCCGTGGTTCGACAGATCGACTGGGGCGCAGCGATTTTTTCGGTCGCGCCAGTTCCCTCGCGGCCGATACCTACCGCGAGGGCCCCTTATCCGGGCGTCGCGTATACATTACGCGCGAAATGAATGATCCGATATATGGGCCGTGATACGGTGAATTATGGGCGGCAATAAAACGCGGCTCGATGAGTTTAAAGCGCAGTAAAACGCGATCGCCCCGGCATCGGGTTTTACGGCGGAATTGGACGATCCGCGGCGGTCTGGCTTTCGCGGCTTACGTAAAGCTATTATCGCGCCGCGGCATAAAACCACGGTCGATTAGCATCGATAATCGACGCTGGCTGAAGACGCGCGTCACGTGGACTCCGGGCGAGCACGGCGACGAAGGGGAAGAGAGGTGCACCGTTCACGTGCGTTCCGGACGTGGAAAGAACGTTCGACCTGCCAAGGTCAGCCGCGTGGGCAGGTATCCGTAACTCTGCGATTTTGCAACGATCCCGCGCTTCCTGTTGCAAACTGATTAATGGCGGCGGGCCGCTGAGTCGCTGTATATAGGTTGTCAGGGACAAGGTGGGATCTTCTGCCTCGCGATCGATTATAAATAACGATGTAACGAGAAACATGCCTGTAAACATACAGTCCACAACCATTTGCTGTTCAGCTGTAGAAAAAAGAGCGGTGGAAACTGAAGATCTGAAAGATATCGTAATTCAAAATTGAAATAACTTGTAGTAAAATTAAATGACCAGACTTAACGATCTCACCTTTCCATTCCACGCGAGGGAACGCAGCTAATTGCGCGTCCCACTGCGCAGGAGTTCATCTTGGGACAAGGAGGTGAAACGGAAAGGGAGTTGCAAGAAGTCACACAGAGACGTGTAGATTAAACGAAAAATATTTAATCTCGCGATACGTTTAGGTACTGGCCGCTCGTGCTTCACCGCTTACACGCTATTATGTACAAAATGATGAGAAAGAAGAGAAGAATGAAAGTTAAAAAAAAAAGAAGAAAGAACACAGAGAAAACGTTCGTCTTTTACGCCAGCCGAGAGGTCGTACACCAAGCGGAAGCATAGAAACGATATTGTGATTCGCAGACGACTCTTTCCCCCCCCCCCCCCTACCCTCCCCTCCCTCCCGTGTAACTTATTTACAAGATGTACGTTTGCTTTATACACCGACGTGACGTCACTTCTCTTCTCGATCGTTTTATTTACTGGCCTTCTCGTCGTGGCAGGGTCGCGGATACGCGAGGAGCGCGTTTCCCAGCGTCTCTGCCTTCTCCGCGCCTGGACGCTCCGATGTACGACAGAGATGGGAACACACGCGACTGCTCGAAGGTTCGCGACGTAGCTGCACAGATCCTACGCGGTCCGCTCGTAGTATACATACATACACGATATAGAATATTTATATAAATATATTATATTAAGGCACTCCACTACTGGCCATTATATCCACGACTCTCGATTCTCTTTATACAGAAGACTATGCTATTCAGAACGTGTCCGCGCGTAGAACTCGCGACTACCCCTGCGAGGAGCGGAGGTAAGAGACGATGGAACCGATTGGTGTCAGCGATTCGATCAGACCGTTCGGGTTCTAGCCACTACCGTAATAAATTAATCGGGCGACACCTATGTACAAATTTGAACACATTTTCGTGGCGGCGTTGATCGTTACCCCGCAAGGATCACCTCGCGCCCTCTCTCGCCACGCGAATGATCGCTCCGACGACCCTCGAGCGTGTTCCACTCGCTCCGGTCTGCCTCCGTTCGTCCAACCTTGCGCGCGCATGGAGCCGACGACCTTCGCGTTTCACACTCCACCCGTCGGTTCCCTCGAGTTTACCAGCTCGACGGAGGACTCTGTGGCACCCACTGGCGCGCAAGAACTCGGGACCAGCCCGTCGTGGGCTTGCCAGGTCGCCAGGGACCTCACAACGACAACGGTAACTCCGCCGGCCTCTTCACTCCCAGCGTCAGGTCCAGCGGCTTGCTCTTCGTGGTGGCCTCCTCCTTCGCGGGGCTGTCGCGGTCGCGCTCGTTCTCGATCGTCCTGTTGTCCTCCTCCGACGACTGACTGGGCCGCGGCGAGCTTCTGCTCGATCTCACGCTAAGATCGATAGGTTCGTCCTGCTCCACGGCTAGGCCGCCTGGACTTGGGCTTACCAGCAACAGATCACCGCCCCTGGGCGAGTGCTGGGACGTGGCTGGCGTGACCAGGCCGGGTGGCGGGTACACTAGACCCAGGCCTTGATGCGGGTGATAGCCTGTCGTCAGGGTGACCGTGGCGTTGATCTTCCTGGGAGGGAACTCGCGCTCGGACAGAGTAGGGGACGCGGCGCTAGCCTTGAAGTAGCTCAGCGCCGAGTTACTCCTCGACTCGGTGTCCTGGCCGTCGCCGCCGTCCACTGACGACGCGCCGCTGTCGCTGGGGGTGTCCGCTGTCCTCTTGTACGTCGGCAGGAACGGTCGGAACACGTCTGACGGACTGGAGGGCACGCAGACGGAGTCCTTCTGAGCGAAGTTCATGGGGAACATCGGGGAGCCTGGATGCGGCTGTTGCTGCTGCTTGTAGAAAGGCGGCGGGGTGGTGTCCCTCGGTGGCGTGCCTGGGGGCTGCTGGGGGTTGCCGCTGACCCGCTCGCGCTCCTTCTGCCACGCCAGCAGGCGCAGCTGGTTCTGAAGCGCCACGTCGTCGGGGTGCGGAGACTTGTTGCCCCTGTCGCGCTCCTGCTTCAGCATGGCCACGTGCAGCAAGTGCGACTGAAGGGCCAGGTCCTCCTGACTAGGCGAGGCGCGGTCCTTCGCGTCCTTGTACATCCCGCTGCCCTGCTGGACTTGTGGCTGGGGCAGGAACGCTGGCAGGAAGCCTGGTCCGAATGGCGACCCTGCGCCCGGCGTCACGGTCACGGTCTGGCCGCCGTTGGTCTGCTCCTGCAGCAGGCAGTGGATCTTGAACCAATTCGATCGACGCCCGTACCGGGAGCCAGACTTGGACATCCCGACTATCAGGCACTTGCGCAGCCGGCACGCTTTGCACGCGGTGCGGTTCTTCTTGTTGATCACGCACACTCCCCCGTTCTTGCACTCGGATATGCTGCCCAGGTTGTTGTAGGTCCGGCCGAAGAAGGACTGTAAACAACAGAAAACAGAGTGGTGAGTTACGTAAGCCGATCGCGATGGAATCGGCGCTGCTAGCGTCAGGCGCCAGGAATTCGACGTTGTAGGTAGGTGTCAAGGAGACTCTTTTTCGCGTTTCGCGTCTTTTTTCCCACCGCGGTGATTTAATGGCTGTATAGCGCTTGGAAACGATCGGTGAATATTATTCTACATCGGCCATGGATGAAGCATCCACCCCGGTGGTCCGATCGTTTAGCCCGAGATTTATCTCCTTGCTAGTCAAGCTTTTTACCGTTCGATCGCGACTTTCAGCGAATAATTTCTCTTGGTTGCTTCTAATAGACTGACAGAGCGCGCCTCTGGGGAGCTGGGCTCTGTTTATGACACCTAGATGGCTTGTGTTCAGTCGTTGCAACCGGTACTGCACGATGAAACGATGTCTGAGCGATTTTAATAGCGTCGTCTTTATTCCAGTTGATTGGGGAAGCTGCAGACTTGTTAGGTATTGACAAGTTTCATTACCGTTTCAAAATCAAGATTGTGCACAAGTGCATACAGTGATAATTTCAGCTCTATTACTTGCTTAACACTCGAGTATCTATCCGTGCCTAGTAGTTGGCCTAAGAAAGTCTCCATGAAATTTAATAATTACCCTACAGCATCCACTTGCACCGAGTATTCTGCTAATGGAACGAACTCGGAGGACACGATGGTTACCATTTTCGCGAGGGATCAAGTGTACGCTTGAGAAAGGAGCTTCGTCAGGAGTAGATCTCTCGACGATAAGAAATTTGCCCAGGAAAGGCAAGCCATCCTGGTGACTTCCTTACAGGACCAACTCGCAGAGCTGGCAAAGTTGTAACAAATAGACACGCGTTGAACCGCGCAGAATCGTTCTTTTCAACGAAGGTTCCGCCAGACATATCTGGCACGAAGGGACGTCCACTCCATACAAAGAATCCGCGCAGGTCACGCGCTCTCCAACGAATTAAACGTCAGGATTTAATGTCACGCGCGTCACGAGAATTAGCATGCCTCTACCTAGGAGGGCTGGCCGAACAACAGCGTGGGGGTGGCAGGGTGGAGCAGGAGATGTAGAGCGTACACGTTGGCGTGGCTGGCTCGTAAAGTTAAACGCCTGTCGGCCGACAATAAAACTGCCTCGGAGAGTCCTGCCTCGAAATGCCGGGCGCATCGGGCACTAATTTACGACGCGCCTCTCCTGTGTCTTTGGGCGACCATTTCGCGGTTTCGAAGAACTTATAAACCACTACCTCTTTGCACGAGTAAGAAATACTTTGGAACACCTCAGATTCTAACATATCATCCACAATCTAAATACAATACATTGCAGTTCTTTCACTAAAATTAGAAACGATCAGAAGTGGATTTGGAAATGAAACGTGAGATTTCCATGCAAAATCATAAAATATTTTAATTTAAAAGAGCTGAGAAAAATTAAAATTAATTCAGTATGACAACTCATATATGAGTTATTGCTAATTTCGTATATGAAAAGAAGTGAAATGTTTTTAAAATTGTCTCCAGCCACTGTGTTTAAAGACCACCCGGTCAAAACAGTGAAAATAAAAAAATTGTCCTTTCTATTAAATTATGTTTAATATTTTATTCGCATATTAAGTGAATTAGTCATAGGTATAGATTGCCTCCCCCCAAAATTTCCGGTCTACTTGGTCTAGATACAATTACGCCCCTGGAAAAGATCCCTAATTGAAGTTCATGTTAAAATTACTTGCCCAAGTTTAGCTTGTAATCTTGAACCCAACACCGAAGCATCCGTCCGCGTTTTCTGCGGCCACGTTGCTGCAGCCTGCCATTTCCCGTCGGCAATTTGTCAAACTTTCCCGCGCCGCTTCACGATCACGGACAGCCGATTTTCCCCCGAGGTGGCGTTTTATATGGCGTTACAAATCGCCCCGAGATTCCGGGCATGCCGTCTGATTTGTGATAATCCCAGGCTGCCCATGACGGACTTGTCGCGGCTGCCCTAAATGGCGAGCATTTCAGCTCGCCCCGTAGATTTTCTGCTGATTCGTATATACGCCGTATATACGTGATTCGCGACCGGCCGAGGACCGGCAAAAACTTGAAAAGCCGCGCGAACCACGCGCACGCACGGCCTGTTACGCAACCACGCGAATCCCGTTGTCCACCTTGTTTTCTGTCTACGGTCAAGATACGCGCAGCTGACCGTAGCAACGGCGACGCAATCGCGCGATTGTAAACATGCCTGTACGCCGCCCATCCGCTCGTATTTCTCCCAACCAGCGGATATTATCTTCCCAGCGATTCGAGCTAAAAGAAAAACCGTCTGAAGCTGCGCACGCGGGCACCGAGGATCCCACTGTCTTCTATCAAAATATCAATCGCCGGAGTTTCTCCACAAAGCCATTCAGCTATCGAGTGGATTTAAAACACCCATCGCGATCCCGATCGCGAGGCGCTTTCTAACGGAACGTCAGCGCGCAAAGGACCCGCGCTGCTCTCCCCCGCGGCATCCTCCAATAACGCGTTATTCCGTATCCCGCGAAAGTTAACCGCGGACACGCGTGCACACTAGATCATACAACGAGCTCGGACAATGAGCGTTTCGTAGGCGGAAGCGATCGGTACGGCCACCCGAGGCCGTGCTCGTTTTCGCGTGCAGACACGGCACCGTAACCTCTTTCACACAGTCGCGGTGACAGCCAAGGATCATCTGGCGTACGGGAGCCGTTTCCACCGCGTCCGACGTCTCCGCGATCTGAGATCGCCGTCTACGCGGGTACCGCTTCCATCCCGCGATCATTACCAGTTTGTCAACCTCGCGGCGTTGTCCTCAGCGACATCGATTAATCAACGCCGCCGATGGCCATCGTTCTGCGCGGGACCCTTCGACGCACAGTTTCGCCTGCCGCAGCCGCTTAATAAACACGTATACACCTTCTGTCGGCCGAGCCACCGAGCTATTCTAATCGGCTAGAAACGAGCGGCTTTCTCACGATCGCGTACACCGAAGGCCTGCACAGGTGACTCACGGACGCAACCGTGCGACGCCGCTCGAGCGCTGGAGGTCGGATAATCTCGGGGCATTATCGAGGCTGAAATGTGGGCCACGCGATCGATCCATCGCGGACACTTCCACGCGGATGAGTCGACGGTCCCATTTCGGGACGCGTACCGCTACGCGAGCTTTCGGCTTTCCGAACCGTTAGCGAGCCGCCCACGTGTGCCGCGCGTCAGCCGAAGAGAGGCTGAACGTTTCCGGTATGCAATGTGAATTATGCTCGCTCCGAAATGGCCCTCTGGCTTCATTCTGCCACGGAGGGATTCCCGGGCATGGGGTTCCAGAGACTTTCAGCCCGGCGATACTGAATTCGATGTTATTCCAGTGCTAATGCTAGGACGATGTCTTGATGTTACTTGAGAATCGCTAGAGGCGCGTGGGAGTGGGTCGAGGATCGAAAGACACGGCGCGTTATGGAATCTTTTCGCCGTGGAGTTGCAGAGCCTGCTCGCAAAGGATGGATGCAACGATTCTCGGTCAACGATTTAAGAGCGTCGATCAATTTCGCGAGTGGCATGGGCGCTCGGTCGCCGAACACGGGCAACGTTCCCTCGATCCGGCGTCGGGAATGCGATTGGCACGGCGTTTGCTAAGTCGATCGCTCGCGCTGCTGGAACAATTTCCTCGTGCGCGGGGAGAGTGAGGGCGAGGGAATAAAAAAAAACACGGGCACGCCGATAGTTTCCCGCACGTGACGAGAATCCAAGCAGCGAGCAATCGGCGGGCTATTTCAAGCAGAACTGGAACCGGCGATGGCGAATGGTCGAGCCGGAGTCTACGCGCGGAATTCGAGTTCCGGGAACTCGGTGTCGACGGGCAGATTCGTTGGCCGACGGTTCCGCGAACCGTCGCGTCCTTTATCCGCGCGACGACGGCTAATTGCGCTTGCAAACACGACTTTCGCGGCCGGCAGACGTTCGCGGATGACGTCGCGAGTTAACGCGATTAGGTTAACGCCTCGAGGCTGAAGTAATTTTCACCCGCGACAATCGACAGTCGCGAGGATGCTCGATTTTGCGGGCGTGGAACAATGAGCTGGACTCGCGATTGCGATTTTCTACGCGTTGCGTGCGATCATCGTAGAAAACGGCTCGTGATTCCATTCGATGGGACTCCTCGTTTGCCGTTTTCTGCGTGGGATCGGGGAAGAACGTGGTGAACGAAGGATTTTAATTAGGTGACTGTGGAGTCAAATAATTAGTGGCTACATTGGTTGATACTAGGGAAGACTTTAGAGGGCCTACCTGGACGGGCCATTTCGCATTCCCACGTCCTTAATATAGATTCTTGATGCCGAGGAATGAAGCGAGAGGCTCGTGGGACAAGGACGCGAATGGCGGATGAAAAGGACGAGGATACAGAGAGGATCGAAACATGGAAGGAGGCCAGGCGTTGAGAAGAGACGAAAACGGGCAGATAAAGGCTGCGCCTCCCGTGGGGACGACGAGGAGGTCGCCATACAGCGATACCTGCGCGCGACGGAGAAAACTGTCTCACCTGCACAGGTGTCTCGGCGATTGTAAAGGAACGGTGCGCAAAGAGGGACGGAGGAACCGATTTTTTAGCTGGGTTTTTGACGCACGAACCGAGCTGCGTGAAAAGCAGCGTTCTCTTTTGACGAGTCGGGGCAATGAGTCGGTGACTCTCAGACGGTCCTCAAAAGAGACGTTATTCAATCTTGGAGAAGCTGCTACTAATTCTAATTATACTTCAAGAGGTACTTTTGCTACCCTGATAGAGCAAACAAAACTATACAATTCTTATATTTACATTATATTAACATTAAGGATGCATCGGACGTACAATATTAGACAAAAGTATATGAAATTTGAGATACTTGAATATCTACGTCTTACGCATAGTAAATCTAGATGTAAGGAATTCGAACGACAGCTGGAGTCTTACTTTTACTCCTAGAAAGGTATTCTTCACTTTACAACCGCATTTTCAAGCATCATTTGCTAAACTCTTGGCAGTGAAAATGCCCTGAATTCACAATTTTTGTCCAGTTATAATTTATTTCTTTAAAACGGTGTAGTGAAAACAATTGAAAAAATTGAAAAGATATTTTCATCTATCATGCAGCATACACTACATGTAAAAAAAAGTGAAAATATTGGTACCATTTCTTCAATATTTTCTCAACTGTTATATCTGTCAAGATCGTTTCTTTCCTAAAGAGTACGGTTAAAATCAGTGAAAATTAAAATCGTTACAATTCAGCAACCATTTAGTGAATTCGTCTAAAATTTTTGCAGCGCATCAGAAAGATTGAAAAGGTCAATTTCACAAATTTTCATCAACTTGGTACCACTTTGAAGATAGGTCCGATACATCCTTAACCCTTTAGCACCCAGTGTAACGTATACGTCACATCAGTTTCCGACGTATAAAAAAATCGATAGTGAATAATTTTGAATCCCAAAACGGGTCAGTTTTCTAGATGGCTCCGAGATGCAAGCTACTGATACGTTTACCGCTGTAAATAATGTTTACAGTAACCATGAAAACGTTTCTGGCGAATGCATGTTGGACATTTTTCGATAACCTGAAACGTTGCTCTTGTTTTCTCTAAAAAGTTGAGAGTAAAATTATTTTTCTTACATTTTATTTGGTAGATACGTGTAAATTGGTTGTTATACTAAAGAATATTACTTATAAAGTTTGATTTGATCAATTTTTAATTTGTAGTTGCATGTTGAATTTCATGTGACGTATACGTCACACTGGGCGTATATGGATTATAAAAGCAAAATTTTTTTCATCCGTACAATGGTTTCTATTGCGCGGACGTCCCCTGGTAAATGCTCCACCACCAAAGAAGTCATGGCAAGCATCGACATCTAATTCTAAACCCTCGGACCTACAGCGTTTCGACAATGTTGACCATTGGGTCGTGTTCAGCGATGACAGACAGCGCTGTGAACATTGCCCTTCTGGCCACATTCAATCAAAGTGCTATAATTGCAATATTCACTTATGCTCGAGCGCAAAAAGAAATTGTTTTGTAAATTACAATAGTAAAAATTAAGATTTTGTACTTCGTTTATACATTCTATAACAAAAATATGTATTCTTAATTTCATTTGTAAGAGATCTTAAAAGTATAAATGAATAAAACACGAGTATGTACATCGTTTAGAAATGTTTATAAAAGATATAGGTACTCGTCTTTTATTCATTTATACTTTTACGATCTCTTATAGCAAACATGTATTTAAAACACAATTTTTGTATTTTAAACATTGAGCCACATTTTACTCCGTATACGCCCAGTGTGACGTAAACGTCACATCTAGAAAATCATATTTCCACTGGCTTTTTGGGAAAAGAACGATGAAGTGCATGTATTGGGACCATTTTTCAGTTAACTAATCGCAAGGAATAATTGTTTTCCACCGGGAAAGGTGTCTGGGCCCTAAAGGCTTAAGAGCTGATTTCATCCCCCCAGAATAAATTTTCGTAGAAAAAGAATATTCTCTCATTAAAAGCTTCATTAAAATCAGAGTCTTGGGGTTACGAAATCTCCCTTGCGAGTAAAATCAGAATGCAGCGTCGGTGGCCGTCAGCAGTCGGTTCAAAAATCAGACCGACGACACTCATCCGACCAGTGGCGAGACCGCAAGACCGGTCATCGATGCGTCAACCGTCGTTAACCGCCAATTTGCCCGCCTCTGGTCCCGAGGAACGCGTGACTTCGGCACAGCAGCGTGACCCTGATACGCGCTCGCGATACAGGCCCCATCGACGCTGGCGCTGTTCCGCGGAACGCGCGCGTCATCCTCGCTCCAACGTATCCCCGTGGCCTGCTCTCCGCGTTTCCTTCCTCCGGTGACTTTCCCAGCGGGGATGACTCGACGCCTCGCGCCAGATCTGGATCCCGTGCCCTGGCACCGCGTGGTACCATCTGCTCATCGCCGCGCGTTTAATAATTACCCAGGCCAGTCCCGGTGACGTACGCCCGCCTCTACGCACGGCGGACCATTTTCCGCGGAAGGTGGGAATCGCTAACCAGCCGTTCCACGTAACGATTTATCTAGATCTCCGCGTCTATTTACAGGCCTTAGCTGCCAGGCGTGACCAGCACGTTCCAGTCTCGCGATTTTACTCCGTTTCTCGATCGCCGCCGCGCATGACTGACCACGCGGTATGATCGACATTTAGCCAATTGATTCCTCGCCGCCGGGTCTACCTTTTCCGCGTGCGCCGGGCCTTTTCGCCTCGCCGGCTCGTCGGGCGAACCCGCCGGGAGAGATTGCCACCTTTCGAAACGGAGAGTGAACGGATCGAGGGGACGTTTTCCACGATTCGGACTGTGGGATCGGGTTCAGCGAGCGGAGGATTTTTGGCCGGGGTCCAAGGCGTTTCTGCTGAAACGGGATCGTTGAAAACCGATGGACTGCCTGACGTCATGCTGGCCGAGGAAGACCTTGGCTGATGCCGTGCGCTCTGAATGCTGAGCGCGGCCAGCCACTCTCGTTTTCGTTTCGAGTAGCTAGACGGTGCGTTACCTTCTGTTTTCGTAGATCGATCACGGCGATCGAGAGAACACAGAGTTACCAATCGATGAGACTCGGTGGGGATCAAGGAGACTCGCTGTCGATGAGGAAACAGTTTGCAGGGACGATCGAGGGCGGTTCCGGCGCGTTTATGGCGGACTCGAAGTGTCACAGAGATTTTAGTGCCCCGTCAGGAGGCATCGACGCGGTTTAACGCACTTTTATGACGCGGAACACTCGCTCGTCGTACGGTACAGCGGCGATTGAATTGCAGATCGCGCGGCGACAATTCCTAACTGCAGGAACAATGAACGACGGTCATTGTATGCTGATTCCCTCCATCGCGGTTTTGTAAGTTCGTTTCTCCAGCGGTACGTGCGAGGAAATGAAGCTTAGGGGCCGCCGTGAAATCGATTTTCGCCTGGGTTTCAGCTTTCTTTAGAAATGCCGCGGCTTTGCTCTGACATCGTTAGAAACTTGAGAAATCGAGCGCTCAGAATTACCAATGTATATACTCCAAAGCTGCCTCGATCCGAAACCTCCTACGATCAACAGAAATAGGTACTCAAACGCTCCTCTGTCCATGTTCCCGGTCCATGTCCAAATGTCCCCGGGGACGTGGAAGATCCTCGGGGAGCGTATTCGCGCGGCTCGCAACGGCGTCGCCTAAACGGTCTCCATCAGGAAGTCATCGATCTTCCCGCGGCGAGACGAGCCCGTGTTTCAGCCGCCGTCTCTCGAAAGCTCTCGCGTCCCCCGTTCGGGCCCCGCGCTTTATGGTCGCGGCCAAGATCGTACGTCACAGACTTTTCCGCCGGCCGGATATGGCCGCGGGGAATTTGTCTGCGCGCGAGCGATTTGCTTACATTAGCCGGGCTCGATCCGAGGGAAGTCGAACGCGACGACGAACTACGTGTTCCGCTGGATCTGCCGTCGGATAGCCCAGCATGCCGGGGATTGATGCACGGTCCCGCCGGAAGATAGAAGAGTCCGACGACGGGCGCATCGTAGCGAGGCGCGCCGCGGCTTGCCCGCTCTGGAAAGGGGCATAGCCGCTCGCGTGGTCGGTGCGCGCGAGAAAAGCACGGGGACAAGAAGAAACCGACGTACCGATCGGCGGATACCGAAGAATTATTCGCCTGCGCCGAGGAAACGATGCGCCACGAAAGAGAGAGACGGCCGCCCGATGGAAAAGTTATGGTCGAGGCGATCCGCGCGAGAGTGCGTTTCACTCCCGTCCCTTTTCCCCCGGCGGGTGCAATCGATCGGTCGAATCTGTGCCCCCGCTGGGACGCGGGTCGATCCTACTCGACCGCGGTATCCGAGTTTCACCGGCGCGGATTTCGTGGGCCAGCGCGAGCTCGGCGCAGCCGCTGGAAAAGTCTCCTCTCCCCGAAAAGGGTAAGAGAGAGAGTTCTGGGAGGATCGGCCGCGCACGAGGAGCGTGATCGATCGCGCAGGACCGGTGATTTATCCGTTGCGTGCGCGCGCGGGAAAATGTCTTGCGTCTCTCGCGTGGATGTCGCGGCGCAAAGGCCGCGCATACCATTATCCGCCGGCGATCCGCGAGATGGATTTAATTGCTCGATCATATTCAGACAGAGGGAGGGGGGGGGGGGGCGGGTCGGCACCGGGGAAAATGTCGAACGATCGACGGAGCCGGGCTTTCGCAAGACGGCCGATAAATTGTTCGGCTTCGGCGACTGCCACCGATTGTTTATCGAATCGCTACCGTGCCGTTGCTTAATCGAGGCGTAATCTGCGATCGTACTCTCTGCCTACGTTCTCTATTATGTCCCCGGGGCAAAGAGCCTCCATATCGAATTTCGCGCCGCGAGGCAGAGCCAGCTGGGGGGGAGGAACAGGAAACGATCGCGCTCCTCCTTTTCGTTCCAACAAATGGATGGAACTGTCGTTGCTGATAAAAAGTAACGAGAAGACGAATGTACCAGATAAACGTTGCTGCATACCGACGCGGTGGAACGCTAATTTTCGAGGATCGATGGATGCGGAGAGCCGGCGATAACGTGTCGCGATACGCGCGACCAATCTCGCGAGAAGACAATACGGTGTTTCCTCGTTACACGAGACGCTGGCGCACGAGGTACGAGCTTACTCAATCCGAAAGATCATCCTCGATGCACGCCACCGTCGCATGCAGCGTCTATGGGAGACGACGGGGGTCACGTGAATCCGATTCACCGGTGATAATCGTTCGACGAACGCTTTCCACGGCTGCCTCGCGTTCGATATTTCATCCGCGGCCGGTTCGCGTGACTAACAGCCCCGGCCACCTCGTTTGCGAACCAGGAACGACGATTGTCTCGCGGGCAGACAGATTTAGCAGACAACGGGTCGCCGCCAACGTAGACGCAACCCCGACGCGCTTATTTACGAGGCTGCGCAAACGCCGGGCGTCTCGCCTCTTTCGCTTGCTTCCGGTGAAAGTTGGATTTTGGAGCTCCAACTTATGCTCGGAGTGACCGTTCCGGGTACCGCTAACAGGTCGTTGCATTCAGGAAAGAAAATAAGGCAAACATGCGGTTTTTAATAAGCCCCATCTTCTGCTGAAGCATTCTTTTATCCGTCCCTGCCGAAAGTCAAGCGACGAGGACACGTAGAGCAGCGTTCAGGTGCCACTCACTTGGCAAGACCACTCGACCGTCCAAAGATCCCCGGAGTTTGCTCAGGAAATTATCAAGGAATCTTACAGATGTTTAATCAAAGAAATCAGCATAAAGAAGCAGCTCGGGAGGCCAAAGTTTCGCGTGTCGATGTCATGTCGACAGAAGCGCTATGCAAATGCGGCCATGAGGCACGCAATCGCTCGGGCGAAACGTATTCAACGGAGCGGCCGAAAACTTGGAACGATTTCACGCGCAACTCATTATACGCCGGTTCGACAGTTGGGCCGTCATTTTCGTCGCTTTTTCTTTAAAAAGCCATCAGTTTCGGCATTCACAGAAGGCTTCGCGAGTCCTTTTCCCGGCGAATTGGATCCGGTCGAAGGGGTTTCCAAGAGCGAACCGCTTCGGGGGGGATTCGCTGGTTGCGTCAATATCGGTGTCTCCGTTTGCGCAAGCTCGATCGTTCTGAAAAGATCGGCTGCGGACGTGAGCGCGGACGTCGCGGTGCCGACGCCGGTTGCGCAGGGCGACGGGGAACCACCGAGAGGCGTCCCCTGAATGCTAAAGGCGATCCTCAAGGGCGCGACCACTGTGGTAACAGATCCACGATCGCTCGGGCGTGAACTGGGCCACTGGACGACTCCTTTCGTCGAGGCTTCGTCTTTCGAGACTTGCTACATCTAACCAGTGAAGTAATTAATATGAAAGTGGCGTGTAATTCTGATTTAGGGAATGGTAAGAACTGGACGCAGCTTGAATTATGTTATAAATATTAGAATCTCGAGGCGGGGATCCGAGAGGCAGGCGAGGCAGACTAGCACCGCGTCGTCGGATCGATAGATCGCGATTTATTGGCTCGTAAAATGAGCGTAAAGCGGACGTCGCCGCGATTTGGCCCACATACGAGGAGCAAGGTGCTGAACGTCGTCCGTTTCGTCATAAATCCCTGGTTTATACGAGCGTAGCGGTGCGGTTCGCGGTTTCCTCCCTGTGTGTCACGTTTTACACGCGCCGATGTCAGGCACCGTCGAGGTTAGGCGCGATTTCCGGTGGGAACCACCGTTGGTTCTTAAACTGTGCGAGACACTCATACAAGAACGTGTCGAAAAACTATTTATCATTTTGCAACTTGAGGGTTTGACTTCAAGATTTGGACGTACACTGTATAAATACCAGAAATAGAGGAGGAGTTCCTGATGGTACCCAAAGCTGACACATAAGTACACCAAAGGTCCATCCTCTGCCAAGCGAAATCCTGCTCCTCCACCAATAAACGAGCTCAAAGTCGCCGAGGAAGATCAGCGCGGTTTGCTCGTTCCATGACATCCGGCACAGACGAACGCTTTTATCGCGGGGATCTATTTGCAGCGGCGGTATTTAAATGGCTGGCAATTAGGCGACGTAATAGCGGCAGTTAAGTTAAGTCGAAGTCGCCAACCGAATCGCCTCGTACAACGTTGGCCGTAGAAAAGGATGCCGCGGAAAAGAGCGGCGGTGGAGGCGGAAGAGGATCGGTATCGCCGCGCTCGGATTCTCCGCGTGTGTTAACACGCGCCACCTTATTGCCAGGGCTTCTAACGTCCGCTTTATGAGAGAGCTAATTGTGCCGGCGCGGAGATATCGCGCGTAGATTGGCTCTATAATCGAGTTTACGGCGCTGGCTCCGGAGCCTGGCTGTACACCAGCCGCGATGCAAAGTGCCTGCAGGTCGAACGGAGTTTCCGTGTCACCTGCCTTCGATTTCGCCGCGGAGTTCGAGAGGTCGATTCAGAGCAGCACGATCCGCCGTCCGTGTTACCTCGCGCAGGCATATTCGGCGCTGACGGCAACGAAAGTTTCTTTAGCTGGAATGTTAATTTCATCATCGATAAATTTCGAAGCAGCTCGAGTTAGAAGATAATGGAGGATACGAGCGCAGCCTCCCATCGCGATCGTTATCCCGCCGTTTCGGTACCGTGTCCAGGCAAGCTTTGCTCTCACGAGCACGGTTTTCCCATCGAAATTAAGAAGCGAGGGAAAACGGTAAACGGCGTCGTCGGCCATTCATTCACGTCCGTTTGGCGAAGGCAGCGATAGTTTCGCAACCGGTGGCAAGTCGTCGACGGCACACAATCGCAGCGGCGATTCTTGGGTTCGTCGAAAGTCAGCGGCGTTCCAGGTTTTGCGTAACCGCTCGAGTTGGTCGCGGAATCGTTACGATTTGCGGCGACGGAACGGAAGGGGGGGGGATGCCGATTCTCATCGGTGGCTGGCCAGCCGCGGATAAAATACGGGACGTGACAGTTCTGTCTAAGGGACCACGGAGTCGATATATTCTGCCGCGAGTCGACTGGACACTCCCAGCGAAGCAATAAAGCGCCACGGTAAAAAACGAACCGGTCGACTAATCTGTCGATCGTGACGGGAAACGCTAATCGGCGAACGCGTCGCGAAATCGTCCAACGCTGTGGAAATCGACCGCCTAAACGGTCGAAACCCATGCGTGCCGGCATTAGCCGCCTATATGTACTGTAAAACGGTTTCTAGGTGCTGTGCCCATTGTGCGCCTCACTGTCACTTTTATCCCGCTCGAAAGAAGAAGTGTCCTCTTTACGTGTCGCTGACGCGCTGCGTAAATTGCATAAAGTGCTTTGATAATCCACTTCCTGTGACGTAACGATGCAAAAGACACGTCTACCTCTACCTGCTTGAATATCTTTAAGTCGATCAAAATGGATCAGATTCAATAATATTCCTCTGACGTGACCGATTCCTTAATCATTCTTAAACGACTGTGCTCAAAGATAAACTTAATAATATCAATTTTCCAACTACTTCAAACTTGATGAACATTTTAACCCAATCACCCCCCATGTTTCATTTTAATTGTATGTAAAATTTGTGTCAAATCATTGACCCAGTGCTCAGAGGCCCGGATCCTGAACGCTACAACGTTCCCTCTTCCTCGGGACCAGGTGCACCGATTTGCAAGCCTCGGCACGCTCGTCTCGGTGCCCGGGTGGGAGAGCGATTCGGGGATTCGCGACGCGTTGTGATGCAAATGGCCCCGCAGGACCATTGTTTTCCGTGCGATGATTATGCGCGACCGACATCGCGAAAATTTCGTCGACGGCTGGTTGGCCCGCGGACGCCGTGATTCACGAAGGCCAGCGAAGTTATATTCATCGCGCGACAATGAGGCGACGGATCGAGGACAGGCGACAAAGCGGAGACGATTTCGCGGCGGAACGTGGGTCGCTGCTTTTCACGCGGCCCTTTCAATTTGCGACGGTGTTGTCGGCCGCTGCTCGAGCGGCCTCAGCCTGGAATCCGAGGGACTTCCGGCGGCCGAATCCGAAAAGGCACTTAGCCGCGATGGAAGTGTCGAGTTTTCCGGTGTCGCGGGCCTGGTTGCATCAAGAGTGCAGTTCACTGTGAGTTTCTAGGGGGAGGAGCGACGATTGCACTCGCACGTGCTGGAAAAATCGAAAGGGGAACGGCGAAGCCTACTTCCAACGACTTCTCTTTGGTCCCTTCTGAATTTTTCTATTTAAACGATGAAATATCCAAGAAAGAGTAGAGAGGAGAGGATTTCGGCTTTGGGATTTATACGAAGAATTCTTAGTTAAAAGGAGAAACTGCTTGGTTAATCGTGTCCATATAAATTATCTTCTAAATCTAGTTGTGCCGAGGTAACGGATGATTCGCGAGGTTCGTTGGAGATTGAGAAAGAGGAGGGCGCTTTTAGATCGGCAATCGGTCGAATCTCGTGGAGGCTGAGGACCGGATCATACGTTGTCTTTCGTACATCTCGGAGAGCGTCGCGCCACCAAAAATGGAAGAGGTTCCGAGTGGGAAAGGTGGGCAAGCGGGGCGGAGGGGGAGGCTCGTCTCCGATGTTACGCGGGGAATTCAAGGCAGTCGTTAGTATGCTAATGAGTGTCCCTGGTTCCTCGATTCGCTCCCGTAATGCACGGCCCGGTAAATTATTTCAAATATTTCCCGACCGACCAGCGGGGCCCCGGGTCTCCCTCTCATCCAGCTGCTCTGGCTCCGTGAGAATGGAACGCTTCTGCGTTGACACGTACGATACCAAATTGAAACCGAGCGTAAATAAGAAGATGGAGACAGATTACGTGGAATTTGTTGGGCCTTGCCACGAACGTGTCAAGTCTGACCCCCTTTTTTCGGCTTCATTCGAACCGTACATGGAAAAGTGGTTGATGGCCACTCGGGTGCTACGAACTCAGCTCGAGACACACTTCGCACTCGGTAAGCTCTAACAGTTGCGAATTGCAACGGCTAAATCTCAGGTAAGATTAATTGTTGCGACGCGAAGCGTTGCGTGGCGTTGTTGATAAGGTTCCCTCGAAAAGAAGAAGCACCTGGGCCATTCTGAGGGGGCCGGGGCAGCGGGGGGTACGCTTACGTGTCGGTGTAGGATGAAAGATCGGTCGCCGGGGTCGAGGTGCCTTTAATTCTCACCTCTGGACTTTCGTGCGGCTCTCGATATCAGGGCCCGATGGCGCCGTTATATATCCCGCGATAACATCGAAAACGCCGTGAGAGCAACGCTCCAGCCTCTCTCGACCTCCGGAGTACGTAGTTACGCCGGCCAGCGACGTACACGGCACGATGATAATATTAATTCCCCGGGCAGCAGTATCGTCTTTCATCCGAGCCAGGTCGCGCGGCGATCCGCGATCATTAATTAAACATTCAATTCGTATGAGAAATTTTCGCGCGCGCATGATCGAACTGCGGCCTCGCCACCGCTTGAGGATCCGCTTGATCGATGTCGGATCGGGGCGAGAAAAATGTCTCGGCAACGATTCCCCCGTGGTAACGGTAACGGCTCTTCAAAAATCGGGTTATAACCGTTCGCTCGTAAACGAACGCGGGATGATGCAATTGGTCGTCGAAAACGTGAGAAATTAAGCCAAGGAGAGGATGATGAGGTATCGGCCCCTGTAACTCTGGCCTTTGGGATATTGTGCAATTGATATCACCGAGAACAGCGCCTGTTTTTCAATTAGAAGTCCCCTTGCGCCACGCTAAAGTCCCAATAAAGCGTTAATAAACACGTAAGTGCCGGCCGCGTTATCGCGGAGGCATCCACGAGGAGAATGCGAGGAGAGGGCAAAGGGGCTAACGTCTGACGAGGAAGAGCGACCAGAAACGAGCCGATGCTTTCGAAGCCGGCCTAAGATACGCCACACATAAATCTGTATCGTATACAGCCGCGGCCGTATTTTCCCTCGCTGTTCCTAGTCCACAAAGAGAGAGTCTAATTTACCTAAAACGCGTTATCTGGTGGCTCGGTCTCCGAGAAAACCGTACGCACGCGGCAGAAACAGAGACAGCCCGTGGGCCCGTTGTTGCCTTAATGAGGTCCAATTACTATCGGATGGGTCACTTAGTATGCGGTACCGATATTCCACCGGTGCACCACATTAGTGGGACGAGCGACGAGAGCAAGGGTCAACACCCTTCGGCCAACTAAACGCGGCTCCTAACGAGACTCCGCTGGATCGTCCTGTCGTCCCAGCTGTACGCGTTCCCGCGCGATCGCGAGGCTGCGCGCGCGCGCGCGCGCACGTGCGCCGCGGAATCCGCCGATTGAATATTATTCGCGGCCTTATCGATCGCTGCCGCGAGGGGAACGTCGAAGGACATCGCGATGAAAGCGCCGGCCCTCGCTTTGCTCGCTCCCCAGCGGCTGCACGGGAAACTGACGTTCGGAGGCTGGAGTTTGTCGTCGAGCGCGATGGGGGAGGATTTCTCAGGTCTCAAAGGTTCGCTCGATTTGGGAAACCTTGTGTTGCACGAGGTTCTACGTTGCGACATGGATCGGATTGTAACCCACCTATTTTATCGAACGTAGTTGTCACACTGGGTCGATTCGACTGAAGCCAATGTTCAATCAGCTGCTGTTTAAAAACTACGTGTTAAATTAAATCACCAAAATTCTGAGATTAAGTTTCAACATTGTAGAATATGCGTTCATCGTTGAAAAATTAACATTTAAGGTATCATCGTGTTTAAATAGTTTTCAATGACGCCTCAAAGATATTTTACCTGAAAGTCAAATTATGGGTCATTTTGACACAGTGTGACAGCCGAGGGTTAATGGAGTGGAACTATCAGTGAAAAGAGAGGGGGACGATTTTTGCTATCAATGGTGTAACAGAGTACGAAAACTTATTCGACGTGTTTTTGCATGTCACGATTCCTAAGACAATCGCGTTGTTACCCGCCGAACCGTCTCCAAAGGGGGACGATCTGAGATAATCAATTCTCCGCGCTCGATTCTCCCGTCCACTTACGGATTCGCGTCGGACGGACGTTTTTTAACCCCGAACGTCCCATTCTCGCGTCCATCGGGATCGAACTTTCTCACCTTTCTTCGTCGTCGATGGCGCGACGTATACGTGCTGGTCGTTCCTTCCCGCTATTTGTCACGGCTTATTAACCCTCCCTTTCCTTTAAACTGGAGTGGAAGCGACGTGGGGTGACTGCGAGGCGACGCGGAAGACGTGGATCGCGTGTGCCACGGTCTTCCGCTGGTGCCTTCAACGCGTGGAAAGCGATGTCGCCAGAGATTCAAGAGAAATACACGCGCGACTTGATCTTGATCGAAAAGCGTTGTTAATTACTTTTGCACGGGCAGAGTGTGACATCTTTATAACAGCTGTTGTACGTATCACTTCCTGCAATTTTTCACTCGAACGAAACAAATCTGCTGCTTCCCAACAACTGGAGGTTGGAATAATTTCCTATCAAGTTCTATGTAAGATTGTACCGATAGTCTCGAGTCTCTGAGCAAGGTTGTAAGTGCGAGGGTTGTGTTTTAAATGCTACTCTGGACACGATCGAAGAGGATGATTAAGTGGATTGTCTCCTTACCTTGCAGCCCTCGCACGTGAACGCTCCGAAATGAAAACCAGCCGCCGGCTCGCCGCAGACCCTGCACTGTTGGTTCATCTGCAATTATAGAAATTATGTTATTCGAAGGATAACGACGGATGCGTCAGTTAGGCCTGCTCATCCTTGGGAAGATAAAGAGACGAGGTGGCCTGGCGGAGGGGAGGGATGGGAATGAACCGGTTCTTCTACGTTCGCTTCGATTTTTATTCCTCCCACAATATCGTACGGATGCTCGAATGCTATTTGGATTACCGGGAAGAGGCGCTTGAAAAATCATTCCCCGGCTTCTTTACGACCGTTATCGCCCCTGACACGGTTCAGCCTGTACTCATGCTTCAGGCATCCGACCAACAAGCCTTCGACTATCGATTTCGTTCGCCTCTCTTCACCGTCTCCCCGTATTGTCTCAACGTGATCGTTGCCTTTATTTTGGGCGCAGTCTCCATCGCGTGACAGGTTTGCGGCGCCATGGAAACGAGTCGAACTGCGTTCTGCCGTTTACATTTTGTCGCATCTATTAATAATGCGGTGCAATTTGTCGAAGGCTCGACGGAGGACCATTAAGCTCTTCCTAGGTGAATCTAAGGGCTCTTCTCTGTTCGACAGGGTTGGAGTTTGTTTCGTGCAGGCGGGTAACTATAAACCCAACAAAATTACCTTTTTCTAAAAAAAGGTACAAAAAGTGCGCCAAGTATATAATCCCGTCAAAAAAGAATCCCACTTAAAAACATTGTCGTAAATTAATATCCTATCAAAAAGAATCCCACTTAAAAACATTGTCGTAAATTAATATCCTATCAAAAAGAATCCCACTTAAAAACATTGTCGTAAATTAATAGCTTCACAAAACTAATGATATACAAAATTTGCGCCAATTACAACAATGGCTATTTATACAAAGACAAAAATGTATTTAATAATATTAAGCAGATATATTTTCATAGAAATAAATATTTTTATACGAATAAAATTTTTAATTATTTTACGAAAAAATGTTAATTAATTGTCTTGGTTAACAAATAAAACAATATAAAACAAGACAAGACACCATTGAGACAAGAAAGATGTGTATATGTATAATAATATTAGGCAGATATATTTTCATAGAAATAAATATTTTAATACGAATAAAAATTTTATTTTCAAAATACTTGGCGCTGCGAAACCGAATTGGTGTTGCTAAACTGAATAAATATGTATAAATTGCATTAAAATCTTTTTCTTTCTTTCTTGTCTCAATGGTGTCTTGTCTTGTTTTATATATTGTTTCATTTATTAACCAAGACAATTAGTTAACACTTTTAGAAAAAGGTAATTTTGTTGGGATTTCACACATTTTTTAGTGTTTATTGATGACTGGATAATTTTATCACCCTTTATGGGTTATTTTTTTTTTTTTAATATATTGTATTGTCATCCAAACTACGCACACCTGCAAAGCTTCAAGACATACAAGAAGCAAACAGAGGATCGAAGCTGAATAAAATCGTTTAATTAATATAATACTATGTCACAATAAATTTTTTTCTCTGACGTAGATCACACTGCATTATCTTCTGCTTCGATTATCTGTAAATATATAAAAGCCATATTTTTTAGTTACAACATAACGTAGAACTTATAGAAAACGTGTGGACTTTGGCTATAGATGTAGAGACTACATAATGTGTCCGAAGGAGGTGAGAGCGTATGGCAGAAAATCTTGTTGGAGGAAATTTAAATGCTAATGGTAATTTAGTGAAAATGAACGAAGAGACCCAATATTTTTAACGCACAGATTATTGGTGTTGGAATAAAATTTATTTAGCATGTTTATTGGTGAATTGAAATATTGTTAATGGGAAACTAATTAAATTAATGAATAGCGTGGGAGCTACTGTGGATTTTAATAAAGTAGTAAGAATATCTCTCACAAAAGACTGAAAAGTATCAAGGGAGATGCGTTTTCAGCGTACTTTCTTCACTAATGTGACTTATTCTAGATTGCAAGCAGTACACCATAATTTTCTTAATTCTTAATGCTACGCTAATTTGAAAAATTTTGTCCATTTACCTTATTTGACAAATTTCCAGAAACTTGTGCGAAACAAGATGCTTCTCTGTCTATCTAACCTTCTGCGGACAACCTCCAAGCCCGTGCATCCCCTTCATTTCTATTCAAGCCTGTGCGTCCTCTTCATTTTTATCCGAGCCTGTGCGTCCCCTTCATTTCTATCCAAGCCTGTGCGTTCCCTTCATTTCTATAAGCTTTACATATAAACTCTAATATAAAAATAGTTTGCTGGTATAAGAATAATATATTATTTTGTAGAAACTTGTGCGAAAGAAGCTGGTGCTCTGTCCAACCTTCTTCAGACAAGTTCCAAGTCTGTATGTCTCCTACGTTTCTATAAGCTCTACATAAATAGTCTATTAAAAAATTTTGGCGACTTACCTTGTTAATTGAGACAATAATTCAGTGTCCTAAATGGTGTAGAAACTCGTGACGTTTCAAAAATTTTGACAAGTTTCCTTATTTGACACTTCGCAGGTTATGATTGTTTGACACTAGCGAGGTTACGTTTATCTCCACAGATGTGCTCTCTATCTGGCTGTCACGTGACAAAAATTTGTTACGCGATTGGCCGAAAGTGCCGAAACCTTCATGCAATGAACGACGCGCATATTGGAGACATTTCCTCTCCCTTTCATGTTCCCCTTTTGCCCACACTTGACGTTGACGATGCTTAATTCTTAAGAACGTGAAATTCGTCAAATTGGAACTTTGCATTGAAATATCTCAGCTCATAAGGCATGTAGGACCAAAACAAAGACACTTTTCTGATGTAAATCAAACCCAAGTTATCCATTAAGACCGTTCAAAATCTAATCGGATCAGCCGTTATTGAGATTCAATAATCTCAGGGTTTTTGATAGCGGGTCGTGGCGTAATAGAGACACTGTGCGTCTCGCGCTGCGCATATAGCTATATACTTGGCGCGAGACACTACCGTGTCTCTTGATCTCCGCTGTCTAGGTAAAAAACACCGCCTGTCGTGGATCGGTATCGGGGAAATGGGGCCATTTTTCGGGTAAACTGGAATAAAATTGGACCATCGATGATCTGATAAGGGAACTTTCCTGGGACCTCGAATACACCTGGCCTGGTCCACTGTTGTCTATTCTTATCTAGCCAAAGAGGGTCTGTTCACATAATTCAACGAAAAGAGGCCTTGTTCTACTAGAGCAGAACGAACTACTACCTGTTCTTTGATGCACTGCTTCGCTGAGGAAACGAAGATTTGGAATTACACCTGGTCCTAATTTGTATTTTAAGGGTGTTATCAAAAAGTCGATCATAGGTATTCTTCAATTTTCGAAGGGAGTAGAATTTCTAAATATAATCCTTCGTCTTCGTCTAAAGTACACCTCTTTAATAAGTCAAGAAAATGACGGCACGGGAATGATTATCCTTGGAAAGGGGGGTAATCCCCAGAGAGCCGGGATTTTTGCAGGCGCCACGAGCGTCTTAACGAGAATTCCAAGCGGCTGTAATTAAAGTCGCGATACGACACGAGCCTTTTAATCGACCCTCTGCAATTGTTCCTCGAAAGTAAAGGCACCCAGCGACAGACAGAGGAAGGGAACGAGGCGAGACGGCAGGGGGAAAAAGAGCAGCCGGGCTCGTTGGTTCGTTAAGCTTTCCAAGTTTTTTCTCGACGCAGTTGTTTGACGCCCGCTCTTTCTTCCACTCCGCTTGCTGATGAGCAGGGGGCCCATCCTCTTTTCCATCTTTCTCCGCCGAGCAGGGAGCAGTGATACAGGTATCGTTCCTTTTTTCCTCCTCGACTTTTTCTTTCCTCGTTTGTCTCTTAACTGCCTCGCGCCATCAACGCTGACCTACTCAGTCCTCTAAAGATTTTTGGGCTGCTTTGCTCCCTGGAGTCCCTGCACAGGAAGAATACACCCAAAGAGAAATCTCAGGTAAATCATTGATATAATCCCCAAATTACTGTCATCGATGACAATCGAAAAAAAAAAGCGCGGCTCGTTTCTGGCACCGTTGCAGCGAGGCTGGAGAAGGCCAGAAGCGCCAACGGAATCGCGTGAGAATGCTCGACAGGCGAAGCTTTTGAATCGGGCGCGAGCAGGCGTGCGGATCTCGAAAGGGAGCGGGCGAAAGAGGGAGGAAAGGTTAAGCGGCGCAAAAACGGGGCGCGGAGCTAATATCGGGACGTTGTTTCCATCGATGCGATCCACACGCCACGGCGGAATATTCGAGCGAGAGAGGCCGTGCACGCAGGTCGACGTTGATTAAGAGTGGTCTCGCGATTAACAGTAAATCACGGAGAGGCGCATCGATTCAACCAGCCTTCCCCGTAACCGTATCCGCGGCCCGTAACCGCGCGGTGACTATAACCAGCAAACGGTACCATTTAAGTAGCCGAGCCTATTGATTTTACAAAGGATCTCGCGACGGACGGCAACGAGACCGATATCCACGCCATCCCACGGAGGTTAATTCGGGCCAAGGCTGGCCTGCAGCACCGCCACGGATCTCTGCCCTAAACTGTCACACGGTCCGTGAAATCCGCGTTTTCCGCAACGGTGTCTCCTTTAATTGGAATCTCTCGACGCGTGCCCTTCCTCTGTGTCCCATTCCTTCCAGTATCGCTCGATTAATAAGCATGCTTAAATATTCATCCACCTCGAATGTCGAATATCAAGTGGTTGAGAAACAGGAACATTCTGTAGGAGGAATTTCTGGGTCCCGAGTTTCCCAATAGCTGGTCCATTTAAATAACTAGATTCCATTGCCCAGAACGCGATGTCACGATGAATTAATATTCATGTACCAGTCTGATAATGGAGATTTTAAGGCTCGCGGAATCTCTTCCCATACTGTGTTCCAGTTCCCATACTCCGGGCAGTGCGAGTGGCTTCCCCTCCAACCCGAGACGCTTATCACCGGCACGAAGCATCAGATAACGCGGCGCACTGGCCGACCAGGAGCGTAGCTTCTCCATTGATATGCAAAAATATCCCTCGAAGACCCCCTGACTCCGAGCAGAGGAGCAACGAGGGCGACTCTATAATCCGTTCGTAGACGTCTCATTGGTCTCGTCGCGGCGTGGCATAAACCGAGCATCGAGAGAGGGGGCAGGCAAGAGCACACGCATGTGCGCACCTCGTACCCCAGTTTCCACGGGGCCCAGAGTCAATATTTGCCTGGCACTCGTTCGTTAATGAAGTCGATCGACCTGCTCCAAATATCGACTCACGGAGCCGCGACTGCTCCGAACGGAAGGACGATCGAGGGAAGCGCGAGGGGTCACGAGGAAAACCCCTCCCTTGTCATCGTTCCACTCGTCCCCCTGCTCGTACGCGCGTGTTCCCCGCGTCCAGGGGCACGTCGAAGTTTACGCGCCATTAAACTCGAGTCCCGTCTGACGTTTATCCCTTTATGAGACTTTTTTTCACGTCCCCTTCGGCAGCTCTCGCCATTGTCCTTCCAACCCCGGCGACTGGGAGCGGCAACCCTTTTCTTGGGCGACTCCTCGCGCATACATTCCATGTAGGGATGAAGGAGGAAGGAGGAAAGATGATGAAAGGGCTGGCAGAGCTTGTGCAGGACGAATTTTTGTGATGTTACACTTTCTCGATTCTGATACTGCTGCTGAATTTTTTTTTTTTTTTTTTTGAAGGGTTCCGCATAATTTAATTGCATGAAGGAAACATGTTACACGCGGGAATGTAACTGGAAGATATCCAGGATCCCGAAGCGATAATACGACCCAGAAACGTCCAGCGATCTTGTCGGCGGGCATAACGTTAGCTCGCGCCGAGCGTAATTACAATCGCGACGAGGCGCCCTCGCGGCCAGCTTCATTTTCTCTAATTGGCGATAAACAGACGTAATCGTCCGTATATTTTAGCCAGGGCGACGTCGTTCGCGCGCGTAACTACGGGCCCGATAAGATCGCGGCCCGGTGGCAGGCGGGTTTCGTGCGCGAGAAATTCCCTTGACGCCGCGCCATTGCACCCGGCTTGATATATCGACTCCCTCTTTCCCGCAGATTCATTAACTCATTAACTTAGCGAGAAAAATTGCCGGCCGTATATCACGCGGCCGGCTGGTAATCAAGCGGTCATTCTTAACGCGGCCATAAATTCGCGAATTAATATACCGCCAATTAATTAAATCGCGAAACGCTTTCTCTAAGTAACAGCTCGCCTCGCTTGCTCGCTCGGAGGAACTGTAACAATCGCTGCCCCGGACCCTGTCAACCGAGTAATTGCAGTTAACGCGCTCGTGAATCGCCCGCTGGAACTCGTTTAGCCTCGCTCGCTCGCCTCGCGGCGGAAACTCCATCGACGAAAGATTATTCCGAGCGTTTAATTGGACGATTATCTCTTAACTCGCTTTTCGTTCCTACGCTTTTTGTACCGTTCCACGATAGACGCGGCACGTTTCCACGCGCACCTGTTGCGCGGGCTGGCTCGGAGATTACATTCAGGGAAACGAAAGAAGCAGAGTGAGCAAGGCTTTGTAGGAAGGCTTTATAATTCGCTCGCGAGTCTCTAGATTTTACGAGGGCTCCGAAGAAGTTTGGTATAACCAGAATCGCTGCGGACTGGCAAATAAATAATTATATGCTCCCCCCCCCCCCCTAAAAGCGGCCTTAACGAGATCAGAAAAAGGTCTTCCAAAGACTTCGAATTCCTCCGGCGTGGTGGACCAACCTCCCTAGCCACGGTTACTTGCGAATTCCTTTGTGATCCATTTCCCGCCATGGGGTCGAAAAAAGAGAGGACCGAGGCACGAGGCGTCCTCCGCTCATTGCCAGTCACCGCGGGTCGTCCACGGGTCTTCGGCGACCGAAACGGAGGACAGATATCCAGGGAAAGCTCGAAAGGGAAACTGGAGTGCGCCCGGGCCTGGGCGCAGGTCGCGCAATTTGTATCCGGGCTCGGATGCGTTTTTAACGATCGCTTTGATGGATGATGGCCGCGCCTCGCTGGCACGTCGATCGGAGTCCTTGAAAAATGATGCTCCAGATCGTCGTACACGGTCACGGCAGACACACGAACCCCGTCACGGCGCACGCAGACAGAGGAGCCGCAGCCTCGATTCTTCGCCCAGCATATGGCAGAGGGAGAGACGGCAGCTCCTTTTCGGTTAATATGTTTTCGCGAGCCACAAAGCGCCCGGTTGGGAGTCAAAGACAATTAATAACCTTCCGTAGGATCATTTATCGCGACAGTTTAGCCCCACGAAGGCGAGCCCGCTCGCTTTCTCGCCGCGCGAGCAGAGGCCTTGCTCGTGAAGGAGGCGACCGGTGACGAACCGACCCGCTCATTGTTCGTCTCCTCTGCCCGTGACCGATCCAATTTTTAACAGTGTCTTCCTCTCTCTCTCTCGCTCTCTCTCTCTCTCTCTCTCTCTCTCTCTCCTCTGCTCCTCCAGTCGATAGTCCTCAGCCACTCGAAGTTAATCGAGGGCGACCAACGGCAACCCTTGCCACTTGTGGGAATCCTCCGCGGGATTCGCTATGCCCGCGGATAGTCGAGGGGTTGAGCGGCCGTGTCGTGTGAGTCGACGAGAGCCGATGGAGAAGTCAAGCAGTACTACGGTTAGGGTAACGAATTCACGGGTTACCGGAGAGAAACGACACGTGAAGCGGCGATACCGATCGCGGATGGACGCGGAACACTTGGCGACTGGTTCTCCAATCGAATCATCGGCTGCACGCGCGATTGCCACGTGGATAAACCACAAATTGAACGTGTTTCGGCGGTGCAGCTGCTTCCTGCGTGGGCTCGAATACGTTTCACTTGCTTCGCGGTGTAACTTTCAGTGTTTACTTTAGAAACGACGCTGGGTAAGTGTGCGAAGATTCTGAGGAAGGAAGGGTAGGGAAGGATTGCGAAATAGAAAAGGAGAAGGTGGAAGTGGAACGGAACGAAGAACACGCGAGTTGACTCTTTACTTTGAGCTTCTAAACGCACGGATGCATAAGCGATGCTTTTTAGAACGAGACACCGCCATCAGTCACTGGACGCAGCGATCTTTGACCCACTGCGTGCCCAGGGACTTCTAAAACAGCACTGAAGAAATACGACTGGATGCTGGAATGAAAGATAGGTCTCCAATAGTGGGAATTGACTTCTGAACTTCGTTAGAGATCTTTGTCTCGGTCGACCGCGCGGATCTTCCATTCTAATAATCCTGCAACGATGGCGGAAGTTTGTTTAGCGTCGCTTGAGTATGCTGGTAGAAATTTCCATTTGTGGGAGTGAAAGAGATTTTTAAATCCTCCATGCGATTGTGACGCTTGGGAAATAGATAGATGGATGGGTAGATAAACTCGCTGTATAGGGGCGAGTGTGATCTTAAGAACAGCCGGTGGTACGTTACGAGAGTGAAATACGACGAGTTTAATCAGCTGGTTTACCATCGAGAAAGTTTTTAAAACGTTAAAAAGTTTTTAAAAGGGAGAAGACTGATAGATTGTAACAGAAAGTAATTTACGCGCGAAGAACCAACTACCATGGCCGCAGAATATTCACAAAGAAATTGCTTAAAAATACTTGAGCTAGAAATCCTCCGCGACCACTTTCGCTTCAGAAGCACATAAATTACACCACGCTTTAATTACACGGCCCCAATGATTTACATTCGTCGCTCTCGTCCTAGATACATAAAACCCTGCTCACCCTACAGCAGCTTTTATGCCCTGCGCTCTTTCCGCGCCGGCGGAACGCTCTCGGAACCGTCTCCGTCGCGAGTCGCACGCTGAAAAGTCATAACGTGCCCACAAGCCCCGTCACCGCAATTCAGCCTCTCTTTACGCGGTAATTAAGCGCGCCTGCATTGATTTACAATATCGTAAACGCGTGGTATCAGCAATACCGAAACAGTCTCAGAAGTTTAATCTTCCTTCGCCTCCTCCAGGACAATCCGCAGAGAAACGGTCCTCATAGGTGCGCTAACCTTCGTTTCTATAGAAGCTTGAGGGACCCGACCAGATTATCGCTCGCTTTCTCGCGGCGGATCCGCGTCGGTGTGGCGATAAAAGCTCCACTTTCCGTCGTTTCTCCTCGGGGAAAATGCAAATGGAAGGAAGCACGGCGGAGTGTGATTCCCTGTATTTCGCGAATTATCGCCGCTCGGGCAGAGTGCATCGGTTCAGATTAGAAAACTAACGGGCCCGCCGAAGCACGCAGGACTGTGTACCGTTAAATGCATGTCTCGGGGGACGTGGCATCGAGATAAAGGCTGACGCTGAAAAATGCCGCACGCGAGCGCCGCTTTTCGCGCATTTCGCGGTGACGTCGATCGCGATCCATGCGGCGGGAGAGGTCAACGGGACGTGACTCGGTGCGACAGGGTCAGGATTCGACGCACGGATCCCAACTGACGCTTCCGTTTCCCGTCCGGGCAAAAAACTACACGCGCGGATACTGCGCGCGTTTCGCCGGCAGCTTTACGATTACCGGGGCGAGAAGGGTGAAGCGAAAGGCGTTAAGTCAGGTCACGGCCCCGGAGGGTTGATATGCAAACGAGGGATCGACGATCCTTAGGCGGCTTACGCGGGGCGACGCAATCGCGACGAAGGGATCTAAACCGTTGATTGTCCGAACGATACACAGCCACGAAAGAGCGTCCGAGGCTGAGATTAAGGTTAATTAAACGTCCAAGATTCGCTGCAACCTACGGATGGCCGTGCTGCCGATGGAAATTTAAAACCATTATTTCTGCCCGCGCTTTCTCCGGCCGGAGTGCGGCTCTTTTCGAAGTTACCCGTGTATGAGCGGGAGTCCGTCGGTTTTTGTGGACTTTCTCTTAAAACTAGTCGAGAGGCTGTACGATCTTCGAAAATGGGGAGACATCGCCGCGGAATCCATTCGCTCCCGTCGAATGGCTTTGCGTAGGATTGCCGATGAAAGGACCCGAGGAAGGCAAAGAAAGCAGTGCGCGCTAGGGTTACGGGAGATTCTTTCGAGGTACAAGTGGGTAATAACCGTATGAAAGGGCGACAATGGTGGCTGACACACCGCAGCCGGACTAAAAAAGGCGAGAGTGCAGAAGGCAGGGCCAAAGGAGGGGGGCAATAAATATATTTTGACATGGGAGAACCTGGACGGCCACCTATGCATAATAATTGTAACGCTCGGCCCTGCTCTGCCGTCTCCCTTTCTGACTCCTCGTAACCCTCTTTCTGTGTCGCACACGTGCGTGTACGCGGTTCACTTCCGTGACTCTTGCTCGCCTTTCTTCCGTGACAAAAGTGTCGCCCTTTGTGCGGCCCGAATTACGGCGCTGTCTACCAGTAGGCAAATATTGCAGCAACAGGCGGCCCCGCGAGGGGTGACGGTAATGTTTTCATTTGCGAGCAACCCCCAACCAACCGCACGACACAGATCGCACGCGAGGGTCCGCTGTTTGTACTCGAAAGTGTAGAAAGAAGACAGTGAAGAAGCTGACGCGGAGGGAACGAAAGAAAAGTTTGCGATTGATGCTCCTGTTTGATATCAAAGACAGGTTTGAAGAGGCAGGGGTTCTGTTTAAATGACTATTCATAGAGGTTCTTGGTAGGCTTGAAGATTAATTAGATCATGGGGGATGAAAAGTATTTGCTAGGAGTATGAAGTTTCTGTGCAATGATTGAATGATTCTACTTAGGGCATATCTTCACGAAGCAAAGACTAACCTGTAACTGATTTCCTCAATCAGAGCGACAACAGAGTTCACGGCTCTAATACAGTGCAGGGTGTTCGGTTTCACAGCTTCGTAATTATATTCCAATCAAAATCGACTAGTTGAAAGAGGATTTTTAACGGTGAAACGCGCTCACGCCGCTATTACGTTGCATTATCAATTTCACGCCGCGGTATAATCGCGAGCAACGCGGCCACTTTCGATGTAGACTTTAATTTACGAGGGATAAATGGAGCGGTGAATGGACTGTAAGATTGACGAAACGCCGGTGATTACTGGCTGAACGCGCGTGATTTATTTTCTAGTTTTTATAACTATCATTAGGCAGAGTTTTTCGCCCCCCACTTCAGTCCACCGAAGCTCCGCGGTCGCGCCAGCAATTTCTCGCTGGGAAACTATTCTCGTTCAGAGAGCGTAGTTTTTCTATCGCGAGGCGAATCGCGGTTCGCATCTATCAAATTGGATCTCCGAAGCTCCCGCAAAACGGAGTGACCGAAGTGCCTAGCTTCTGGTACAAAGGGGCGAAGGTTGTCGAGCACTAAGATTTCAAAATGGAATCAAACGATGACACGGTTCGGAAACGATTTCGGGGCTCGTAGACTTGAACGCGCGGCGACAGCGCAGAGGAGACATCAACGCCCGCATACGGCACGAAGTCACCAGGAAAATATTGAAATGTTAAGAACTGTCTCACTCACCTTCGCTGTCAGATATCCACACAAGCGTCCCGAGCGGTGTTCTCTCCGCAGCACAAACAAAAAATCAACCTTCTCCTCCCGCAAGAACAGATCGTCCGTGTTCTCTTGTCACACGTCGCACACCATAACCCGCGCCTCTGCTCGCCGAAAGGGCGGGAAACGTTTGACTCGCGGAATCGTTCGGTACCCCGGCACACACACCTCGAAACAGTTCTGTCCTCTTGCGTGGTCACGTGGCGTGGTACACCGCGGCTCGTGTACGTCACGTCCGGTGCCGCGGGGATCTGGTTCACCTGACCGCCAATGCCGAGCCACCGATCTCTCACCCCCTTCGAAGGACACGCGGGCTGGCTCCTCGTAACCGTTCCCCTCGATGCAAATCCGTCGAATGCCCCCGAGTACTCTGATCTCGATGATCCACGCGAGTCCGACCGTGGGCTTCCAGGTCTCTCCCTCCTCTCCACCTTCGGCTCTCCGTCACTGTCTGCCTGTCGTCTCTCTCCCTCTCTCTTTCCCTCCTACTCCGCCCGTCCTCGATCCAGCGATTTTTCCCTGAATCTGACTCTGTCTGTCTCTCTCGAACGTCCACGAGTCACGGTGCGGCCACGTCGATGGACGGGAGAGGACTGGCGCTTCGCGATCGCTGCGACCTGTTCGACTGCATCGAAGGCGCCTAAGGTGAGCCACGGCGTACCGACCGCAACCGATTTTCCCCCTGGTGGCAGGGAACACCTGAGCCAGCCCATCGGTGCACGCCCGTCTCGTCGCTCGCCAATGGGTCCGTCGCGGGCACGAGCTTTCCGCCAATCCTGCTCCTGCAGGTCCCAGGAGACCGGCTGGCCAGGTACCACCCATCGGTCCCCCACTGTCTGAGATCAGGGGCTCCTCCACTCTCTGCCAGGTCTACCGTTCCTCGTGCTCTGTCCCGGCGAAGCCCCCGCGGAGAACCGATCGCCGGCTGCTCAACGAGCTGCTCCTATCTTCGCCTGAGAAACGGTCAGCGTCGCGGGGCCTCCCTGCTGCCTCCTCTACTCGAGAAACCGTCCTGCCGTCGATCCTGGACCTGGGAAAATGTGTTTTTTTTCTGCGTTTAGCATCCGATCACCGTTATTTCAGCGCGTACGCGATCGGGGAGCGGGGTTTCAGTAGTTTCTGTGATCGATTATTAGGTACATGCATGTGGGATGGATGTTGGGGATCTGCTGGGATAGAGGAGACTTTGGAGCAGTGTACCTTCGTGTATGTGTCTCTGAGGGATACGTAACGGGGGGCTTGATCCTCCAAAGCTGAAAGTTAGAGCGCGAAGAAAAGCAATCCGAGAAGTCACTTCATTGTCATCGCACACCTACGAAACCTAGGTATTATAAAATTCGGAGCTGCGGGTCCTACATTTGATCGAGAAGAGATTCCTCATCCTTTACTCAAGTTTGACCATTTCTAATTGCTGCTGCATTGAACCTCCATAAAAAACACTTCTACATTCCTTTGTACTCTATCTTCTGTCGTCGCCTAAGTTGTCAACACACATCTATAAATCGATTATAAAATTTGGAGCTCCGCATCCTTTACTTAATGGAGAAAAGATTCCTCATCCTTTATTCAAGTTTGACTATTTCTAATTCCTACTGCATTAAACCTCCATAAAAACACTTCTACATTCCTTTGTACTCTATCTTCTGTCGTCGCCTAAGTTGTCAACACACATCTATAAATCGATTATAAAATTTGGAGCTCCGCATGCTTTACTTAATCGAGAAGAGATTCCTCATCCTTCACTCATGTTTTACCATTTCTAATTGCTGCTGCATTGAACCTTCATAAAAACACTTCTACGTTCCTCTACACCCTATCTTCTGTCGTCGCCTCTAAACACGACTCGCAACGTAACAGATCCTCGATCTGAACAACAGACTGCACGCGTACGCCGTAGATACTACGTATCTATACCACGGGACTCACCCATATAATTTAGACGCTGGCCTGCAAGACGTAAGCGCTCGTAATGATAGCTATTACCCGCTCGCTGCTTCAATTAACGTACAGATCGGATAAACACAGCGCCGCGTTGCAGACAGAGGCGCGGAATCGTTTCGATCTTGTCGCTTCCACCAGTGGCTGGGAACGATTCGACCTTGCGAAATCACGCGAGCGGCAATTAGACAGGCTAGGCGAATCGCGGCGGGATGAAACGTGGAGGGGAGGGGGGGGGGGGGAAGTCGGACAGGGGTGTACAGGTGGGTGCGACCGCGAGGGTCCGATGTTCTATTTCAGGCCGCTCGAGATTTCGTCGGATCGGAGGAATCCGGCGAGTTACAGAAACTGGTCGACCCAATAAAATGTCTGAAGGCGTTCAAAGAGGAGAGCAGGAGGGGTTGGACGGCGCCATAAATTAAAGAAGATGTCCACCCGTAGAAATTAAACCATAGAAACTGGTTTCGAACGTAAAACGCTTCTCCTCCTGCTCTCGATCCCTCCCCTTCCCTCCCGGGGCCCCTCTGGCCCCGTCGAGTTTCGTTTTCGACCCCTCTACCCGCGCCATGACCCTATGAATCCTCCGGATCCCCGGCGCTTTTTGTGGTCGCGTCTCCTCTTTCGCCCGAGCCTGTCTCGCTTCCCCGTTTAACGACCGATTCCATTTTATCGAGATAATGCCGTGGAAGAAGCGGCTACAAATCTGGGAAAGTCCGCTACATTCGACCGGATCCTATGGCCTTTTTTACGAGCCAGATAGTCGACGGCGAACCAGGCAGAGGCGCGATACGTAAAACACACCTTGGTACAGGGAATCGTAAGGATTGCGTCACGATCTTGTGATTCCTGATCGAGGGCCGCGCTTTGGGCTGTTTATATGGTGAGGGGGGCCGGTGGAGTTGACATTAGAGATCGCCTGTGTATTAGGCAAGAGAATTTAATAATTACGCTGGTGTAGAGGTGGTAAAGAAGCTTGAAATGAAATGGTAGCAAAAGGATCGGCAAGCACAAATAGAAAAGAATTTTGGGACCAACAAAAATCACTATGCATTTCCCTCAAAATATTTCTGCAACGTTGTACAATAATGAGTCAGAGGTTTTCAGAGTCATAAATAATTTATCGGACTTTTGGCAGAGGACATAACGTGAAAGAGCTCTATGGGGTATTCGTAGATGTGTAACAAACACGAGAGGCGCGGTGCACTCCTGCAGATTCGTGATCAATTGGCCGAACATAATCCGGATGTATTTACGCGTCCGTCCGTCGATCCGCTCCTCCACGTCGTTTTGTCTGTCGCCGTGTCGTCCCTGTGTGCATGCTCGTTCATGCAGACACCCTTGCCCGAGGAGGCAGATGGGCCTAATATGAACTCGATTCTGCCCCCGAAGATATGAACTCATTCTTTCGAAGGTGTCTGCCCATCGACACGGAAGGAAACGAGATTTATCGTCCTCGGCATGGAGAACGATGGCCCCGCATCCACGTGAAACGGCTCCTTGCAACGTTTACGGGCAGGGTTGTAGTTGTGCGATCTTCCCTCGACTTGAAATTTAATTAATGATAGTATTCAAATCCTAAGTGTGACAATGGTGTTGCAGCGGAATGAATTTCGGCTTCGGTAGTGTGGTACAATAGGATGAGAGATGCTGCTATTAATTCTACTGTTCTACTTAAGAGAAAATTCTGAGTGTCTACCATGTTTGTTTGGACCTGGATGTTTTATATTTAATTTATCTACCTACAAGGAATAGTTCCCACTCAGCGTGTGGCACAGTTTCGGCCGCACCCTGTACTTCAGTTTCGAAATAGGTGGATATCCCAGTTTTAGAGTTTCCTAAGCGCTCATGAGATCGAAATACATGGAATCGTATGAAACTACGAGTCACACAGATAAAATCTGAGTGAAAGTCACTTGCAAGATCGTACTCCGTCGAAAATTTTATCCTGGGAGATCACAGAGACCCTATTACAAAGTGGACACAGTTGATTACTACATTTCCTCTTCCACTATACCCTTTATCTCCGTAAATCTCTCTTTATCTCGCACGGTGAATTGAAGCACTCCCAATCTGGCACTACTTAAGCCACCACAAGTCTTCATTCAACTCCTACGCTTCCGCAAAGCTACCCTTCGCAATATCCATTCTTCCAAATGCCCACATCCCTCCACGACACAACTATACAGGGTCCTTCGACTGCACGTGGGAATAAAAATGGGTGATTCTGGATTCTAGGTTTCGAGAAAATTGACTTTGAATATTGCCCCTCAGGCGCCTACGATGCAAGTAGTGGAATTCAAAGTCAATTCTCTCGAAAACGAAGCCTTTACTGCATTTTCGTCACTCTCGATTTTCGTCTTGGTATGGTGTCTAGAATCACCCTTTAAATTTATTCCCAGTTGTACCCGAACACTCTGTACACACGGAGAACATCGCTGAATCGACTTCCAATCACGATCGATCTCTCGCGACACGAGCCACCGCGAGGATTACATTTCGCTGATATTCAGGCTATCCAGCCGGCTGAATTATGACGTCCGAGCTCTCGGCGCCGTGCAACAAGGATCGCCGTGGTATTCCCGTGATTTCAGGAACGCGGGGACGATTAATTGAATTCCGCGAGTCGATCCGCCAGCCAGCGCTGAAAACTGGCACTCAATCTCATTAATCGAAAGCGCGGCGGAATGTCGTAAGACCGCGGCGCGCAGTGCTGGCGACGGTGTTCCTTGCTGGCCGCGGATCGTCGCCGTCGTGTGTTGGAGACGCCGCGCCGCGACGTCCGTTCGTCGTCACCGGTAATCGATTACCGCGGCCGGATTATTAAGCGTCCCGGTCCCCACGAGCGAGGAAAACGCATCTCTCGCCAGAGGAGGTCAAAGGGACACGGCTACGGGACGCGACTTCTCGCCGCGAAAACTCCGCGCCAGGATCTCACGACTCCGCTGCCAGCAGGCATGGACGCGTAGCTTGTCCCGGCGTTAGAGTCTCCGAAGAAACGGAGCCACGGCGTTATTAATCGCGGACGCCAGCAGACGGGTTAGGAAAACGACGGTGTACCGGTCGGATGCGTATCGCGAGTGGAAGGAGTGTAGTGAGGCGTGGGTGATGGAAGCTGTGCTCGAAGAGACCACTTGGCGCATATTTCAATGGTGGGTAAAGTGATTAGGAGCGAACACATGGTGGTTTCAAGTGATATTGAAATGCAGATGTTGGAAGTTCTGAAAAATCTGTGGCAGGGGCTTAGAATTCCACAAAGGCTGAGACAAGAGTCGAGGGGCGAGTGACAAATGAAAAATGATCGGAAGTAATGGTTCGTTTAGGCAAAAGGGACACTTCGAATCTCCTCGAGACACGTTTATCGTATTGTGGGCAAACATCGTTTAGTCACCCGAACGACCCGGCTCTCGAGTGACCATTCACGCAGGACACCTACCGTAGAGGAGGTCCTGCGCGAAAGGATCCATGCCGGGTCACGAGTCCAGGCTTGAAAGTGGCCACGGGGTGATCTCTAACGACGTTTTGACCGGAATCCCCTCGGGTTCTTAAAGAAATCCGCGCCAGTACGAATCCTATTAGGACTCGTTAAAGCGCCTTTTTCATCGCTCTGCCGCATGACCACGTTTTTCTGTCCCGAAAATATTCTCCGTGCCTGGCAAATCGCCTCGTAACGGATACTTTGGCTTACCGACTGCGACTGAAAAACCGTGGGGACTTAGAATTCACCGTTCCCTGGCTACTCTAAGCCCCTCATCTTCCTCGAAGGCAAATCTTGGGCTTTATGGACTTGTACAGTGACATGGTTTAGTTCTGCTGCACCTGTACTTCGAATTTTAAGGGTCTGTTTAGCGCAGAGTAGTGTACCACGACTTGCAGATGCTCATCTGCTAATTTCAAGATCAATTCCTTCAACTCTAAAGGGCCTCAACTCCAGACGCTGATACATATTGCAGTGAAACATTGATACGTGCGTCTTGATTCTTGCTCACCCTCCTGGCTGGTGGGCAAGATGCCAGTTTCATGAAACCTGTATCATGAAGCATGTATCAGCGTTTCATGCAGCATGTATCAGTGTCTGGAGGCCCCTTAAAGGTGCAAATCCTCGATGAGACAAAAATATCGTGTCTCACATGAGACTTTAATCTCCATTAGGGTGACCTGTCCAGTGAATGAACACCCCCCAGTGAATGAACGTTGCTCATGTAATATTAAAAATTAAGGCCTATCGCGCTCATTTCACGTTGAAACTTGCATCGAAATTTAGAGTGGAGACCCGCAGACGTATCGCAAAAGCGTTTTTCTTTTTACTTATAACTTATACGGCATTAATTCCGTTTATTCAACAGTTGTCCTCACAGCCGTTCATTCACTGGCAAACGTGGACATTTCTTACTTTACCAATGAATGAACAACTTACCCGGTATTTTTTTCTCTTGACACTTTCGCCGCCAGTGTGGAGATTAGGTGAACCCACCTCAGAAAACGAATTTCAACTATGCATGATTATGATCTTATAAGCCTAGTAAAGTATCAAATCAATAATATTATTGTAATTGGAGAATGAAAAATTGTTTATACAAAAAATCGTCTAAATACATTGGAAACCTAACCTCTGTTATTATCCCGTGCATTCACTGGGGTATTACACCTGTTCATTCATTAGAAATTTATATTCATTCACTGGTCATTGGCCCATTTTTTTTTAATCCTCTGCCAGACTTTGAATGAATGTTATAACTATCAAACATTGCTAGAATTGTGTTCCGTGACGTCTGACTTTAGTAATAAAACAGCTCGCTTATAGCAATAATATTCAGGAGATTAAATAACGACTTTTGAATACTAATTTTAACAGACATGCAGCTTAAGTGTTCATTCACTGGACATGTCACCCTACTTAGGTATTATTATTCTTTTATTTCCATTATTTACATTTTGTTGTCGACCTTTGTTGTCGAGTTTTCTATCACGAGACAAAAATCTCAGCAGCAACTAAGTGTAAAGAATTTTTGAAAATATATCATAAAACTATGTAGTCTTACGAGAGTCTAATTTCATGAAACAAAGGGCAAAATAATTAAAAAATAAAATATTGAAATAATTGTCTCATCATAGATTTGCACCTTAACCCCCATCATTAATTCTATCAACAAACTCGATTCTGTCTATCAAAATTCTCCTCCCTGCATCCCCTTTAATATCATCGAACACCGAAAGCCGTTCAAGCTTACTCCACCAGTGTCTCGAGTTCCCAAGAGGACAGCGAAGGCCATACGATTCGTTACTTGATCGACCAATTATACGATAATGCCCAGCTCTGGTTTCCCCGAGCGGACCCACCACCCCGTTTACCAAAGCAACACCGAAGACACCGATCCTACCCTCGTCCAGCCACGATCCTGGCTCCTTTCCCATGCAGCAGTGAGCCGCGTTATCGAGCGACGACAGCCGCGATCGGCAGAGTTATCGGTCACGGGTGCCCGGTTGCACACCCCCGGCGAATAACTCTTGCCCCGGTGGAAGCGGCGACCGTTCCGTTCGCGTATCGATTTCACCGGGCACGGCGACGAATTATTTCGAGTGATCCGCGGGAAACAGGATCTCGAACGTAACGCGTGTCCCCGCGGTCGAAACTTCGCCACGGTGATCCCCGCGCCGGGGCGTAGGCGAATCTTCGATCTCGAAAGCAACTGGAAGTGAACCGGCGGCCATGTACGACCGGCACGACCCCACGGGAACTGGGAGTGCACGCCCGTCGGTATCTCGAATCTACTTTGTGTCCTTCCACGGTGCCTCGGGAGTGGGTACAGGTACCACACCGCGATCCACGGGATATACGTTTCAATGATCTACGGCCCCGGCCGGATCGAATCCTCCAGCGCGCAGGATTCCGTGGACTCGCTGAATCCTTCTACCGATACCCCGCAGACAGCCAGGCGTTTGGGGGAACGCGCCGCGAGCCCCCAACGGGCGGAGGCGCGTGCTTCGTGGGATTCTGTTTCTGGCGTTTATCGCGATGATGAATATCGATTACTCCGTGATTGATACTGGGGATTGCGGACGGTGGACCGCGTAAATTGATGAGCTTGACTATCTCCGTTGTTGGCGGATAGATACAGACGCTCTTTGGCTTCGATTGGCTTCAGAGGGTGCTGATAACCTGATGAGGTCTGCAGGATAGAATACGTCAGGTTCTTCCAGTGACTGCAACCCTCCTGTATCGTTATTGAAGTGACGAAAGCGTGTCCCCTCGGATTGAGGGAATATACCTCAATGGCCAATTTCCGCGATGGGCACACGGTGGTCGAATTTCCGCAGAATCATCCACCGTTGGCGGACCCCAGAAAATCCCACTTCAGAGTGGATGACTCGGGCAGAGTATCGGTTGCCAGAGCGGGACGCTTGGATGACGAATCAACAATGATCGGCAATGATTAACATCGATCGTGACAGTGGAGTGCCGGTGACAAAGTGGCCCTGGGCCTAACTAGGCCTCGACATCTGTTCGATTTGTCACGGGACGGTTTTCCAACCGATGGATCGGCCTGCAGCCGTTGTCGAACATCGCCTCTGTGAATAATTGTTGAATACCGCTAATGAGAGTCTAGTGGTGAGAGACGCACGTTGCACTCTCGAACCGCGTCGAATCGCGCGCGCGTTCCGCGCCGTGCAGAACGACTCTTTACGCCCGTGAGAACACTGTTTAACCGAACGGTAGATTCGTTCGTTTCGATACGCGTAACAAGCACTCGAGTAGACTTTGTATTGCGCCCCTAATCACTGGAAATTTATGACGCCAGCCAGGGGGATGAAAAAGGTCAATCTGTAAGAATCGAATCGAATGCAACTGAATCTCCTTGTTATCGAAGCTTCCGAGTTATGTTCATTTGCTTTAATGGTGGCATTCATTGAGGTTGCCTGTGTTATTCCTTGTATATTCAATGAATCTCTTATCGATCTATCATTCCACAAAGCGAGTGGAAAGGAGAGAGAGGTAGAGGGCAGGGGCAACGAGTATCCTCACCGCTGGGGACTCGATCAAAGTTCATTGTCAGCGTATAAACAGTCGTCGGCGTCGATCGATTAAAGCTCACGAGGTGGGTATCGAAACAAAAGCGTCGATACGAGGCCGTGGACGCGGCACGAGTCTTGAAACGTAATCCGCCGTTGCGCAGGGACTACCAGGCCCTATCTGAAATTTAATATCGCGTCCTCGCGGTTTTCGCGATAAATCGACTGCCCACCGCCTACCGCCCACTCGCGGGGGCCCGGCATATTTAATTACAGAAAATCGTTCGACCTTCGCGCGGACCTCCCCACGTGACTGTAGGTTTATGCTGCCCCGTGGACCATCTCTCAGAATCCGATGTCCGTGAACCACTCCGCGAACAAAGAGGCTTAATGAATTCCCGTAAAGGATGACCGAACGCGAACGAATCGATAATTACTGCTTTGGACCTGGAGAGTGCTCCGCGGCGCGCTTCACTCCCCGACGAACCCGATTTTATCGCCCCGATCTCATTCAAGGGCATACTTTTCGACTATCCATTTCTGAGGAGAGAGTACCAAGTGAAAATAGGTGGATTAGGGGAGAGTCGTGCAGTACCAACCGCTCTGAGTTTTTTTGTTATACCTTGGGGTAGAGTCGATAAAAATCAGAAATTCAAAAACGTGTTTGTAGTATAGATGGAACTTAATAAGAGGAGGGAAATTATTTTTATGAAATTTAATAATAAGAATTGATAATTCGCAACAGTAAAAAAGTTGTAATTTCTAGGAAACGAAAAATTGTCGTCCAGTTACCGACCAACTATTAAATTAGTAGATTTTTAGATCTATATGATTAGCACTGATAAGAAAAAGACAATAAAAGGTTTTTTCAAATTTTGTTTGTACCAACTCGCAAGTAAAATAATTAATATTCTCCTGATCTGTGCATTCGACGTGTGCCCAACCGTCACATTCGGTACACTGCACCCAATCTTTGTCAAATGATTCCTTGCAAACAGAGTTGGGCAAAATTTTTATTTAAATAAAATTTCGAATAACGAATAAAAACAATTAACTTCATTCGTCGAATAAAAAAATTAACTTTGTTCGTCGAATAAATTCTCATCGAATAAAAAAATTAACTTTATTCGTCGAATAATCTAAAGTTAAAATAACTTTTATGTGATCCTTATTTACATAATTTTTTATTTAGTTAATGCCCAACTCTGCTTGCAAATAACAAAATGGATAACTTCTTCATTAAATCCTAGCTTCCTGTTTGTTAGGTTCTCATACCTATCCTTATTTACTTTATTTTTCTGCGGGAAAAGGTAGAAGGAAGGCAGAATGAACATCTTATAAATTAATCTGAGTTGCTAACAGATGGAACTTACAGATAAGAAAAATTTGGTCTCTACTGGTTGACAGAGTCTGTTGGTCGGTACTGCACGACAGTTGGATGGTCGGTACTGTATGACAAACACGGGGAAACATTTTAGATTATGGTATAATACGTACAAAAAAATATTGCCAAACTAGGACGTTTTATTAAACTTTAATAGACTAAAGATAGTATACATAATAGAACAAAATCATTTACTTACACGAGAAACAAAAGATCCGCTTTAAAAAAATAACGTTTAACCCACTGAAATTCAACGTATACGTTTAATGCCTCAGAACATCGAGAGTAATGGAGTAAACAATATGGTCCCGAAATAGGTTATAGAAAATTGTGATTTTCATTTGTTAATTCAAATAAAGTGCTAATATCTGGTCGAAGAAGCAAGAACTAGCTGAATCACTGATAGCTTCAGAAGTTCTAGGAGTTCTACTTTGAATAATTGTGGGAGTTCTTGTGGTGGCTGATATGGGAGTCCTGGGAATTCTAATTCTAGATGATTCAGGAGGCCTTCATCGAGAATTCCAGTTCCAGAAGATCTGCTTTAGAGTTCTAGTTCTGGGAGATCCTGGGGTCATTATTCTAGGTATTCTGAGGATTGTCGTGGTAGTTACTCTAGGACCCCTCAGAATTCTAATTTGAGATGATTTGGGAGTCCTGAGAATTATAATTCTATGTATATAATTTACGAGTTCTTCATTGAGAATATCTGCTTTATAGTTCTAGTTTTGGGAGATCTAGGAATTCTAGGAATTCTTGTGGTACCTGATCTAGGAGCCCTGAGAATTTTAAATCTAGATAATTTGGAAGCTTGAGAATTCTAATTCTATATGATTTAAGAGTCCTTCATCGAGAATTCCAGTTCCAGAGTATCTACCTTAGAGTTACAGTTCTACGAAATCCAGGGCTTATAATTCTAGGGATTTTAGGAGATCCAGAGATCTAAGGCTTCCAGTTCTGGAAGCTTCTGTACGTTCTGTGACTTCGTTACAACGAGATTTATGGTCCATCCAATAACGCAGAGAGGGTCCAGCTTTCCCGATGCCAGGATCGACGACAGGAAGCAATGACCCGTCCCGTCAGTGACGAGAAACCCCTCCGTCTAAATACGCTTAATGGATGACAACTATAAACTACCGCGCCAGTACATAACACGGAACCACACGGTGAATATCGTTCCGCACGATTGAGCGCTCCTCTGGTACGAGGGTCCCCGGCTGCTCCTTCGCTTTCAACCGATCAGCCTCTCCGCTATCATTTCGGTCCCCCATTGTTTCTTCTCGGTACAAAATGCACCCTGTTGCGGCGTCCTAGAGACCCTCTCGTGTAGCCACGTCCTACGGCGTCATGAATATTTTCCTAGCGCTAACGAGTCCCATCGGTGCACCATCCAGAGGAGAAACTTGATGCTGGCATACATCTCCCTATTAATAAAAACCGCTAGCCTGTTGCTCGAATATCCTCCTGCAGTAAGTGCGATTCCTTCAAAGTGACATATGTTCTATCAGTAATCAGCAGAACGGAACTCGAGGGACCAAAGTAAACTCCCATCTTCGAACACGCAAGAAAGGAACAAGAAAGTGACCACAAGATTTGAGGCTACAAAAAAGGGGAAATCCAAACCAGAGTAGAGTTAGATGTACACTTCATAAAATGGACCCAGCATGTTTAGCTGTCCTATCGTATAAAATCCGTGAAAAGACGTCGATGGTCGCACGAGCAGTTTCCCAGTGACAGTAATCCGTAGGAAATTATCGAGTGTGAGCGACGGCGGGGCCCGTGCTCGGTAATTGCCGTGCCTTTTGGCCAAGAGAGAGCTCCCTCTTTTCATCCCGCGGGACAAAACCGCAACAGCCACAAATCTAACCGCATGGACGCGCAGCGTTGAACCGGCGACACGTCGTTCGATAAATCTGCTACGGGAGCGCTAACGCGGCCGAATGAATGGCGTTACGGGCCGAAGAGCATGCTGAATAAGAGGATGCTGGCTCGTTGACATGGTAGTCAAAATATTGGGGGAGTGCCCGGCCCGCTGGATCTCCGGGATCCACTCTCCTCTCTTTCCCTCTTTTTTTTTTGCTTCCTTTCGATGCTGCAACGCATTATCGGATGAACAACAACGATCCTGCACCCGTGAGCAGCTTTTACGAGCTGCGTGAAGCATCCCGATTCGGGGAATCGCGCGAACTGCCGCGGCTGTTGGGGCGCAGCTCGACGATCACGATCACAATGGCGCGGGAAAGATGCAGCTGAGGCTTCGGAGGGTGTTTCACGGAGGAGAGTTCGATATCTGAGGGTGAACTGACAAGTGTGTTCAATGTTCGATCTGTTTTACCAGACGGTTGAAGGTTTGAGAGCCCCTCAAGTTTGGATACCAGAAGAGAATAGTGTAAAGTGTTGATTGGACACAGGCTCGTCACCGAACACGGGAGATCCGAGCCAGAGCTAAGATCGCAATCAGTTTGCAAGCATTTCATCCTGGGAATTCATTCTAACCTGACAGTAACCACTCCATATTCTGCAAGAAGAGTAGATGTCCAAATTTAATCAGCCGATCTCTCGTTCTCCCACAAAAGGGCACAAAAGCGACGCCTCGGAACCGCCGAGACAGCGATGTATCACTCAGGATGGAACACCAAGGAACACGTTCCCATTGCCCGTCTTCTAGTTTCTCTTCTCTCCTCCCGCCTGACCATCTTTGGCATGGAATTCGTCGCGTGAAAAGAGAGCCACCGGATACAAACGACATGCTATAGTCCGGCAAGAGACGCGCGTGGACCGCGTGAAGGGAACCACGCGTTGCGACACCCCACTTCCACCGGCCGATACGATCTCGAGATTAATCGAGAGTTAGGGACCGTTTCTCCCGACTCCTAGCAAAAATACTCTGGGAAGAAGCGTCAATTCTTGGGCAATTCACTCACACAACCTTGCCCCGTTAACGCGGCTCCACTACTCCTTCCACACCTCCTCCTTCCTCCGTACCACCGAGCGATACGTCCTGGTCCTCGAGCGTCTGTCGTAAGCTGGCCCAATTTCTATGCTGGCTCACCTTATAAATCGCCCTGCCTTTTTTACGACCTTCGCATAAAGCGCCTGGACGAGTCCTCTCCGCCGCAGGTAACGAGCGACTCTTCTTCTTCGTCTCGCCTCTCTCTGTCTATCGTTTCGCCTTTCATCCGCCCCCTTTCGTCCTGGCTGAATCAGACCGAATTCGTGTGTCCCATGGTGCACGGGCGCCCGGCGATTCCCGAGTTTCGCCGTTAAAAAAGCCATTGGCTATTCGCTGGCTTCTTTATGCTTTACATCGTGTCCGTATAAAACGCCAGGAACAACGACCTGTCGCTATTAAACATCCGAGACGCGGCCCAGTATCGGTATGCTCTCCGCCGGGCGGAAATCGTATTTAACAGTTTTCGGGCAGGCCGGGCTCTTGTACCTCGTAAAACCAGGGATCCGGATATTCCGTTAATTACCCGCCGCGCCCGGTGTTCGCTGGACCCGTACGTAAAAATAATTATATTACCGCCGAGTCACGTGCTCGTCTTTTTTTTTTCCCCTCCGCTTCCTTTCCTTTTTCCTCGCTTGGGATTACACGAGTAAATGATTGGTTGTATTTTAACTCGGTGCTTAATTGATAAGTAGGTGTCGGATTTATCGCGACGCCGGCGAGATTTATGGGACAGTTTTGTTGCCTTTGGAATCGACCGGGAATTATTTAAATTTCAGCGGGTTTATATTGTCGTTTGAATTTCGGAATGAAGCTGGTTGGTTAGGCGAGCATTCGTCGGGGAATCGTTTGAATTACTGTAGTAGTTTGAATTCTTTTGAATTGAATTTGAAATGGGATTATCTGAATCTGGGCAAAAATCTTGAACGCCTACGTTAGAATCGAGCGTGCAATCCGTTTTGAAACTAGGCGTCGCCCATTAGTGGTAGACAACACTTTCTTCATTCAAATGAAGACTCGTGACTAATCCTGTCCGATTCATTCCCATTGACATTTAACATCAGAATTAGAAAATCGTAATATATTTCCATCGAATTCCATTATACGGATCGGGGCCTTAAACCAGAGTAGTTTGGAAAGTTGGATGTCAAGGAGCACGAATAAAATTTCGCTGATCATCGCTGTGTATCTTGTTAGATAGCTAATTAATTCGAACGCGCACGAAATTTTGTATCCGACCCGCGTACAATCTTCTGCCCCGACCTATCTCTGTGACATTTCACGGGAACTCTCTTTCTCATTAGCTACGTTTGAGTACAAAGTGACGACACCATTGGTTGAGAACGGGGGCAGGTCGCTGACGGGGGCTTAGTCGTTACGCGTTCCAGTTGTTTCGCTACATGTCACAATTGTTGGCAAACATGTCAACTTAACCCGAGCGTCCATTTAATCGGATTAACTCTGCACGAGGTCGGGTCGCGCTCTCATAACATCGCCCGGCTACCTGATCGATCCAGTTAAATGTCAAAACGTCGCGCCCTAATCCCGCGCGAGTCTTGTAAGCGGATTATCGCGTCATTGAATCGGAAAATCCAGTTATTTCCAATTTCCCTTTTAGCCCAGTGGTAATACCTGCTGGCCCATTGCCGCACTTCCACGAATCCCGTTGCTGCCCGACCGCACGCAATTCATTACCGGAAACACTGATACACTGGAGACCTGGGTTGACAACCGAGTTACCGATTCCAGCTGTTCCATAATGGATTATGGTTGAAAAGTCGAAGAATATCATTGTTAATGAGTTTGCATTCGGATCCTGTTACTTTCTATCCTGTCAAAAAGGTCCTATTCGAAGGATATTTACGCCAGATATTCACTCGATTCATTTTTAAGATTCTGACACACTTTGCGGCACAGTGCGTTCGATTTTTGTCAATCTGGGGTGTGAAGTGATTATGCAATTTTTTTTTCCGCGTTGAATATCGAAGATGCGAACGTAAAGAAAAATTATCTAACGCTTTCATTCGTCAATATGGCATTCCCAGAATCATAATTCACCTATTACAAAACCGAGCACCACTCAGCCACCTTTCAATTCATAATTTTCTATTATGTACCATGTAAAGGAACCCACCCAGTTTCGACCGAGAAATCGGGTCCACCGGGATTTCTCGTTACGATACCCCGATGGTAGCCAGCCCGCGAAGATTTACGATCGATTCTTAGTAGATTTTGTGGCGTTCACAGTAGAATGCGGTCACCCACAATACGGTCAAGTGGCACGCCGTATCATAAATTAACGAAACGTACCCAAATAACCTCGCAAAAGGGGCGAGAGCTCGGCCCGAAGAAAGGGTTACAAGGGGTTGAAAAGGCGGCGGGGAGGGGAGGGGTTGAATGAAGTATACGAGGCCCGAGGGTACCATGGGTGGTGCAAATGTTTTGAATCGCTCGTCGCTTGGCGAGCTTGTCGTGGGTGGAGCCGCTCTATTTGCGATCGAATTGGCCTTCTGTTTGTATTCCACGAACCCTCGCGATCCCTCGACGCCGAAATCACAATTCCCCCGCGCGCGTTTCGACACGGCGCGGCTACCTGTGCACAAGCCTGTCCCGTTTTCCCATCGGACGACCGCAAGCGTTCGTAAAATCGGTATGCGCGATCCGTGCCGTGACTCCTCCGGAGAAAGGTGCGCAAAACTTTCGGAACAAGAGGTCGGAGGCCAGTCGCGTGAAACTGGACGATTCCTGTAAAGAACTCCGCGGCGTGTTCGCGTTTAGGTCGCGTTTCCGCGAAACGCGATCGTATGCGCGACACGAGCCACGGTGAATCGACGATCACCACAGGTCATCGTGGTCGACGCGTGTCAGCGTTCTGGGAAACATTGAAATCGCGGATGCATCATGTAAAATATGTAGCCGTGTAAGAAGTGGCATATGTAAATTACCATTCTGAGAACTCTGATGGGTCAATATGTACCTGCCTACATTGCGGTGTGCGATCGTTTTAATTGTTCTCTTTTCCCGAGCAGTGGAAGAGACCTTTCTCGACAGGGTTTCTAGGAAACATTGAAATTTCCATTCGTTGGAGCGTTTTCGTACGACGGCGATATCGGGGCCGACACGATTCTCTACTTCGCCCCTAAGATCTGCTAGTTCGCAATCGCGCAATTACCATCGGGCAAACAGGTCGCTTCTAGCGTGTCCGTTAAGGCATTTCCGCTCAGTTCGCAGTGGTTGGATGGCTGCGTAACGACCGGTCGTATCTCTCCTTCATTCTCCTCGTCTTTCTTCGTTTTCTCGTTAACGTTGCCGATTTTCGACACTAGGGTATCAATCATTCCGTTCTGGGGCCGTTTATGTATTCTGGCGATTAATCGTGGACGACTTTGTGCGACTTGGAGAGGTATGACCCCCGTGGATTATCGATATAATCGTATAAAACAGCGTCGCGCCACCGTCGAGACACTGCTTTCCGCTTAGAGGCTCGCCGGGCCTGCAGTTAAGTAGGTGGAATGGAAAGAAAACGATGAGTTGCTGGCCAACTCGGCCTGCCTCGAGAGTTCAGCCACGTTCTGCCTTCTGTGTTGACAATTTCACGGTAGGCTACGTAGAATCTTCCTTTGCGGATTTTCGTTCTAATCCTCGCCGCACCCGCCCACTTTCTGCCTCTCCCAAAGACTTTTGTCCGCGCCGATGGATCCCATTTAAATTGGGATTAACGCGCTGCACCTTTTCGCGTTGTGCGGCGCGGCGAACAAACCGACCCTGCGCGGCCCCCCCTCGAACAATTTTGCGATATTTGCTTTGAGATCGGCAGATTACGGGGTGGCGAGCGCCCCGTGCCCCGTGCCCCGTGGCGCGCACGGATTACTCGCTTTCGCCTCGGTCAATCCGCGGATTAGCGGCGGACCAGCGTGCCGACTAACCAGATTGCTGGTTAAAGTCCCGGAGATAAGATTCCAGCGACGATACCGCACGCGCACAATCCTGGTAAATGGATAACATCGGCTGGGCTGGATTAAGGGAGGAGCGATTCCAACGAGGGTAGCTCCGTTTAAACGAACCAATACCCACGACGCTGGATTCTTCTCAGGACCCTTTATCCCCCGATCCGCTTAAAAAGAGGAGGTGTCACTTGTCGAGGGACATTATCGACCCTTATCGGGTCCAGATCCATTCGTGCACCCAGTGATAGCCAAGCATCCTCTCCAGAAAATTGAAACTTACCAACAGGACTTTTCTCGCGAATGTTTCTCGGAAGGCGAATCGATCGTGAAAAGATGACAGGGGCAAATTAGACGAAGACAAATTGCCTGGGCGGGCGAGCACACCCTCGGGAACAGTTGGGCCTTAAATTTTCCGGCATTAAGGGCAACCCTTCCGTTTGCTCACGCAGGGTGGACTGCCGCCAGAATGCTCTCTGCGGCATCTGTAACGGTACGCAGTTTAAGGCAGTCGATTGCCTTTTGCGAGCTTGCCCGCTTTCGTTCGACCGTACAATGCTACCGCAGCGGAAGAACAAGAAGAGCCTTTAAGTACCGTGTTGTGGACGGGGTGCGCGTAGACGTACCGGCTGGACCCGTTTTCAACCCTTCCGCTCGGATTTCGGCCCATGAATATTGAGGGGCTGGGGCGTGGTAGCCGGTGTGCTGCCATCGCCATGAGGAGGCACATTCCTACAAATGGGATTATCCTAATACTGGTAAATACGCCGAGAAATTGTCGTCCCCTGTCTACCAGTAGAACAATAACCTCGGGTCACCATTGCCTCTGTTGTGCCTTTCTAGCGACCAGGATCTGTTTAAGAACTTTTCAAAGTACCTATGTAGCATTTCTCAGTCTCATGATACAGATTTTTATAATTGATGTACAAATATTGTACGCATCAATTGTTAGTAGGTACCTACCTAACAGTGAAATACTATTCTGAGAAACTTCTGCTGCATTTTCACTGTATGATCTTTCTATTCTGCATTTTACGAAGAAAAGCTACTACTCATCTTCAGGTACAGCAAAATTTTAATTTCAATATCCCTGGGCTGTTTAGAAATTACAAATATAATTACAAACACATCAATTACTGCTACGTATAAAATCGAGACAAGAATTCCCGTTAACGAGGTTCATTGGTGTCATTATGATAGCAGAAGAAGGGTGTCACTCTATGAAACAGTTTTATCCGCACAGCTTCAGGTGCCCAGCTACCTAAGTCGTCAGCCGAGAATGCAATCGCAGCCCGAATCGTAAATCTATTCTCAGCGAACTGTACCAGAGCCCATTATGCCTCTGCATACCGTTCAAATTTTATTTAGGGCTGCCATCGTCGGACCAGGGAAATACAATCAAGACAAAACCAAGGGAAGAGAAAGAGAGAGGGAGGGACTGCAATAGGGGCAACCCTTTCACGGACCGAGAAACAGAATAGGACGTCTTGAAAAGGTGGACCGTAACTTTCGCGGTTTCGGCTCGCTAATCTCCGCCACAAATTTATTTATGACACTTGCAAACCGCGCGTTCTCTCCATCTGTGCACGCCACTTGGGTCCCAGTTAAATGCCAGTAAGGGGGATCGTTCGTCAAAATCGTCAGGGCGACTTTAGTTTATGTGAAATTCCTGCCATTTCCTGCCATTTCTCAAACGCTCATCAATTCCTCCCTGACTATCACTGACACTTCCAATTCGCTATGTTCTGTGGTCAAGACAGTCGTAAACGCCGCGCCACGTGGCCAGAGCTTTTCCCTCGCGGCTTCGCGACGACTTTCGCCGGGCAGAAAACAATTAGACAACCGGCAGGAATTTCACTCTAATCAACGCTAATGAACAGTAATCGATCTTTGGGAGGAGCGGCGAACGGGCCCCATTAGGCTGCTCCGTTTCGACCTACTGTCGCTCTTAACCGATTGGTTTCACTTTCTTCAGCGAATATTACCGTTCTAATGATGATAGCGGCGTGCTTTTCGGCTGACCTTAATGCCTGATCCTCTGTCATATTGCGTTACACTGTTTTTTTCCCGCCGCTTTCGAGTAGGTTTCCATAAATCAACGTCCGCCGACAAATCGCTCGTAATTGAGATTGAATTCCGGCGTGAATTTATCGTGCGCTCGGTAATTTGTCGCCATTAAAAGTAGGTTGGCAGAAACGTGACAGCTTCGCACAGTTCAAAATCGTTTCAAATGTTCGCGACAATGTGACGTTGCACGCGTGTCATCTAGAGGGACACCGGAAGTAGATGGATGACCGAGCATACCTGTGTCAATAGTCGTGCAGATCGAACAGGAGGTCAGGCCTCTACGTGCCATTCGTTTCAACGGTTTTTCGATGGGCTTCTAGCAGAGAATTACGGATATTGATAACCGCCACGCGTTGATCCTTCGAGCCTCAACGCATCGAAGATGGATGACGGCTGATGGACAATCTATTAAGATCGATTTCCGGGTCGCACGTCGCTCTGTTTACACCGCGCATGCAGGTTTCCCTCTGTTACCGATCGCAAGAAGATTGAGCACCACTATGCATCATGCGGATCGAACCATTTGACGCTATCCTCATCGACACGGTCATCATACGATACCAGTAAAGTACACATTTAAAAATTCAATCCTCCAATTTCCCGCCAAAGATCGCAACCTCCCCACCCAGGAAGCCAAAACGCCAAAAAGCCAGCAAGCTTAAAAGCTCGCGGCTGAAAGAGCACTACCGATCACAGCGCAAGGATCACAGCAGCATGCTTCCCAGCCAATCCAACGATCACGATTCCCCGCGGCCCCCCATAACCGCAAATCGTCTGACGGGGGAAGGACGTGACCTCGAGGAAACGGGGTACGCCATTGCGAGCAGGCGGGGAAAAAAGAAACCATCGTAGCAACGCAACGGGGATGTAGAGCTCGCTCGTAGCCCTCTGCTCGAGGGGGCACGGATCCCCGTGGGAGGAGGGGAGGGTGAGGAGGGGGGGGGGGTTACAACTTGACGTAACTTGACCTTTGCTCGCATCCTCGCGATAGGGGTTCCACGGTGGGCCACGGTAGCACCGGCCAATCCCATCTCTTCGCACCTCCTCGCGGAGAGCGTTTCCTATCGTCCCTGGATCTCTCAGCTCTGCTCTCTCTCCGCCGCCGTTTTCCGCGGTGTGCCGTTGTTGTTGTTGCTCCCGGGGCCCGTTGTTGTTCGGAGGCACCGGGGCCCAGTCCTCCGGAGCGTTTACTTTACTACCGTCACGTATAGGCCGCGGCCGAGCACGGCGTAGAACACGCCGTAGGAACGATCATGTCTACGGGCGGCCGGCAGCTACCAGCCTCTCGGTAGCTACCAGGGCCGAGCGCGCACACACGAGGCTAGTTAAGATAGCGATCCGACCGGGGCCGGGGCGAACAATGCCGTAAAGAAGCGGCGCTGCCAGTGAATCAGCCCTTATGGCGAAAACGTGAACGATTAGTGGCCGTCCGTGTTAACATGGATCCGCGGGGACGACGGTCGGCCCGCTTCTGAGCGCCGCTTCCCGCGACTTCTGCGCCGCCCTCGCGTCCGTACGCGGTAATTGCGAAATGGAGCCGCGCGGATATAGCGTCAAGACGCTGGGCCTCTATCGTCCAGGGTGGTCGGGGGCCGTTTTTTTCCCGATTCCCCAGGATCGCTGAACCGCGACGTACGCGGTTAAGTGTCCGGTGATGGCTACCGGCCACCGGCGACGCCGGTCGTTGCGCCGCTGACGTTACTCGATTTAAGGCACCCACTGATAGCCTTATCGGCCGTTGTATCGCTGCATTCGACCGTTATTGGCCGTGTTGTCAAGGCCGGGGTCGCTGAGGGGAGCGATGAAGTTGTGGCGCGTTGCTTGCACGGGGGAACGGAGGCTTGAATTGTGGGGAACGGTGTTCCGCTTGGGAATGACTCGTGGAGTTACTGTGGAGGGTGGTAATTTCTGTAGACGAGGTACTGCCCGGGTTTGTAGCTAATTGATCTATCGAATGATGAGTGTTTAGGACAGAGATAAACCGTTCGCTCTGTCAATGTTCGCTACCCTGCAAGGTAACCCGAGGTACAGTTCAAGCGAACGTCAATTTATATTCCCAGAAATGCACGAGGAACGGCAGCGCAAAAAAGCGTGCTCGTTAATCGAGGCCACTCGAAAGGTGGCCACAAAAAGGAAGTCGGCTAGCGTGGCGAGGTGAAAAAAAAAAGGGATGGCACTCGGAAGGGCAGGCGGAAAGGACAATCGCTCGTCAACCGGCCGTCAAAACATCCCCAAGGATCCATGGCGAATCAGATTCTCACACAGAGGAGTCGCAAACGTCAACGGCGGAGGTTCCACGGATAAACGAAGAAGTATACCGTGGCCCCGGGGCATTCTCTGCGCCGAGCACGACAATGTGTGACCGCAAACAAACGAATGGCAGCGATAGGGGGCGCCAATGCGCATTCAAGACGAGACAGACTGTCATTTGTCACGTCTTTCACGGTCTCTAATGACACGCACTGCTTTTGGACGCCTTCTTATGCCAGCCGGGCACCTGGCACCGACTCGCTTTATTATTTCCTTTTTTCCCCGCCTCTCTCCTTCCCTGCTCTCTCTCTCTCTCTCTCACACTTCTCCGCCTCATCCCTCTGTCTCTGCGTGCTCTCCCCCTCGCGTTACGCGCGCATGGCAGCCGCGTCCGTTTCTTCCCTTCACGCTCGCCTTGCCTACTATCATCTTTTCCCGCTCCTTTTTTTCCACGGTTGCGAGTGGCGTCGCGACGGTTGAACTCGATTTGTTAGGATTAAGACGGCTCGGACGGTGATCGAGCTGCACGCCGGAAACGCCGCTGCTCCGCTGGGGTGTGCCTTTCGTGAAAGGCGGAGGACTTTCTCTTCCCGTGGATTTAGGTTTTGGAGAAAGGTGCGGTGTATGGGAGTGATCTTACTAATCTGGATCGAAATTGACGCAGAAGGTTGGATTCAGGAACATCTCCCTCCAAATCGAGAGATGCGAAAGTTCCGGATTACTTCCCCAAACGAAATCCCAAGCAGTATCGAGCATAGCGTGTACACGCAGGCGTGCATTATCCTCAGTCATCGTACCTCTAACGATCCGTTCATCCTCCATTATAAATCGCGGCGGGATTTACCGGCATCCACGTTGCGGTGTAACTGCAGTTGGAGGAGGCCATTCCGCGCTGATCTGAAAGCTTGAAACCCTCGGACCCCTTAGAAAACACTCGGTCTCTTATCCAGCGATCGTTCGAAACGAATTACAGACACGCCGTGATTCGAGCAGCGCTGGCTGGAACGTAGTCCCCCTTCGCACGCCTTCCCCGGCTCCTATGATTTAGCCGCGCGCGCCACAGCCGGAGAAAGAGTACCCTCGCAGCCCGTTGCTGCGCCTTCTTCCCGCCAGTCGGCATGATTTAAACTCATTGGGTGCCACATCCGTGCGCTTAAGTCCGACACGCGCGTTCACGCATACAAGCCGAACTTGTACACACCGGAATGCCTACGCCCGAGCACGATGTTGCTGGGCATACGTCCGCGAGCAAGGCTGCATCCCAGTTGCCACGCAACCTGCTCCGCTGTCCCAGCACCACCCACTCATCTGGTAGCAGAACGTTAAAGTGGTCTCTTTTCGGCGGACCACCCGACGCGATATTCGTCGCGATTTCGGTGGAGGAGCTTCGGAGTTCGGTTTTGGAAAGCAGCTGCGGTACAGAGAAATTATTCTACCTCGTGTTCTTTGTATAGGGGGAGTCCCCCTAGTGCCGGACGCTTAAGGTTTTTCTCAAGTAAGAAGAAAGATGAAAGAAGTGATATTAAATTAGTCTTCTTGTCTTTTCTATCCCCTCCACCGTTTACGCGGAATAACAGCTCGGTAGCGTTTCAAATATCACAGACATAGCTAATGTCCGGTATTAGGTGCTGTCCGAAGTTAATGGGTCATTCTGGTTAGGCGGTTTGAAAAAATCGTTTTTTTTTTAATTTTTCGGAAGTACATATCCTCAATAATGTAGTGTTAAATTTTCATGGAAAAATTCCAATTATTTTAGCTTCTACATAGGCATTTTGTAAAGAGCGCAGGGGCTCGGCCTCTACATATGGATGAAAACTTTAAACGCGCTTTTCTCGAAACACCATTTTTTCACATCGTGCAGGTAAAATCTCAAAATCAATCGAACCGATTGCTTTATAAATTCCATTGCTTATTCTGCACACTACGACTCTGGCACGGAATACAACCAAGTATTTTTATTGAGTCTAACCTAGTTTTAAAATCGAAAATGGCACAGAAAAAGAAGCTGCAATACATTGATTCTTGCATTTTGCCCGTCATTTTGCTAATTTTGAGGATAAATCACTAATTATAGTCCGAGCGATAGCGACAGTCATACTGATCAATAATCTTTTGTATTTTTGCTTTCAGATAAGTCCAACAGCTGAAATCGCCTGCACGAGCGAGGCATGAATTTTTAACCATGTCATCAAAATCGCCAGGCTATACCGTTTCACTTAGAACAAAAAACCAAAAAGATTTATTTTCTGCATGCCTAAAACTAGAAAAGTACGTTTCGGTTTTGGGATATCTTGAACATATTCTTTGCATTTGACACTATTATAAAAAAAAATGCACTTTTTCTCCCCATGTTCACCATTTCGAGACAAATTAATGTTTCTGGATTTCCATACGTACTTCTCTAGTTTTAGGCATGCAGAAAATAAATCTAATTGGTTTTTTGTTCTAAGTCAAACGGTATAGACGTGAGATTGAACACCGTGGAAAACGTCGTTCTTCAAGATCTTGCGTATCTATCACATCTCTACCGCCGCCATTTTGCAAGAAAAAAAATGCGATTATTTCCGGCGAAAGTTGTATAACAACAGACTTCATATTAAATTTTCTGTTTATTTCATTATCTTCCTAAAAAATAAAATGCCGAATATGACTGCAATTTTGCTCCGTCAATGGTGGCCTAACCCCTTAACGAAACTCGTCCAAAAAGATCCTTAATTGCGTAAGGGAGACTTGAGATCTCTCGGATCGAGGCTTCCGCCGCAATCAATCGAAATACCGTGAAGTGGTTTTGATCCACATCGTCGAGGCGAGCGCATCTGAATAACAAAATCGTTCGAACCGCAAAAGGAGCAGCGGAAAGGGCAACGGATGCTCATCATCGTCTAACCCCTGACGCATGTGCTCTCGGAGCAGTCGTGTAGGGAACGAGCATCGTCTATCAAACGACGACTAGAACAATGGCCCGTGACTTAGTAGGAGCGCCTCCGCAACATGACACGGCGTGTATACTGCGCGCTCGAGCTAGCCGCGCGCGTCCGCCGAGGGAAGAAAGCGGGCGCCTCGGCTGTTCTAGCTTCCATTCTGTAATGATCTACACGAATCTGGGCCCGGTGGCTTTCGTGCCTTGGCCGCTCGTCCGCGTTACTCGAGCGCCTCCGCTGGTCGCGCACCCACTCGTTTTTTCTCGATCGCCACGAAGCGCTGTTCCAGTTGTTACGCGGGTAAACGAGGCAGCGGCGTGAAAGGCTTGGCCGCCGCGAGCGCGTGTAACGGCGGTGGCTGACGAGGGCTTACGAGACGGATGAGCGGGGAGTTTTGTTTAGATAATCGAGAGGAACTGTTGCGGCGGAACGTTGGTTGAAGTGATTAGGAGCCACCGATCGAGCGTTTATTTTTGCCTTACAAATCGGCCTCAGGTAGCGTCGAATAACAAGCTTCGCAACAGAGGAGGAATAAAAAGGCGCGGATGTATGCGAGGCAGGGGGATCCACTATACGATCGTCGACAGGTTGGTCTGCCGATCGGAGGCCACGGCCAATCGAATATAAAAGGGGGATAAAGCAAACAAGTTGCTCGCTACAGTTTGACCGTATCGTGGACGCGAGAAGAGCGGCCGTGGGCCATCGCGCGCCGTTTCGCCCATAAAACCACGAGTTATGGTTATTTAAAAACTTATTGGCCCGCCCATGCGTTGCGGTCTGCACGGGGGTGGCTGGCCAAGGGAGGGAAAGCGAGGAGAGGGCCGAGAGAAGGAGCAAAGGAGCCGTGACCCAGCCGAGATAAATCAAAGGATATTAAGACCATTCTGTCCTCCCTTTCTTCTCGTTCCACGCTCGCTTCTCGCTCGCCGGGGCTAAGTCACTGCCGCGACGAGCCTCCACCTCTCCTCCCTTTTTTTTTCTCCTTTTTACACTCCCCTCCGCCCTCCCCCGAGCACGGGAGTTCTTAGCGAAACGCATTACGGGGAGGCTGAGGGCCGCCATAAAACTATCTACGTTCGCGTCCAACGCAGGAGTGCGTGTACGTGGCTGCTTTACGTTCCGATCGGCGACAAGAAACCGGGAGCAATTCACCGGGATCCGAGGGAGCAAAGTGGATCCATGATAAACGGATACCGGGGTCCACGGGATTCCCAGCGGCCGCCTTCCGACCTCTGCGACGCCCAAACTCATTTTATTGGGGGTGGCGAGCTATCCCTTCGCTCGTCTGCTTGGAACAGGATCCGAATGTGGTAGAAACTTCAGGGCCCCTTCGATATTTAAAGGACGTTGCTTTGTAAATGGTTGGAAATCCAGCCCCAATTTATTTGCGATGGTAAAATGGATTCTTAGTCGATCATTTCCTTGATTCTGAATCGAACAAGCTTTATACATACCTACTACAAATTTGCTCCGTGAATAGAATACTTTCCATGGAAAGCCATCGAGCCCCAAGAAAGAGCCCTCGGCTCGTGGTCATGTCGCGCGCTCGTTCACCAGTAATTACACAGGCTGGCAAGAGGAGTGGAGCGTAGTCGCGGCCGTTTAGGATCGAAGCCGAGGGGCCCCGATCTCGCACACGTACTCCGGGATTATTAATGAGTGCATCTCAATCCAGCAATTTTTCCACGTCGTAGCTGGTAATGCACAAACCGCGGGGGGCGAGCAAGCTATATTGCCCGATCAATCAAAATGGGCCCGGCCTGGCAACCAGGCGTCTTCCGACGGGGCTGCTCCACGAATCCGACCGCCTTTTCACCGCTCGACGAACGCCTGAAAATCCTCGACCGTGATCCTGCGCCGGCCTTCAGCGACGAAGGTCGAGCCACGTTGAAAGGGACACGCGGCGTTGCTCGATATCGTTTAAATACGAGACGCGAATCGTTAAAACCCACTTGCGCACAGGCATATATCACCGTGGACATCTATTGTTACATATAACATGGTTCGAGGGTAATTCGATCGGTACTACATTCTCCTATCGTCCCGAAATCGACGACAAGTTTATTCGTCTTAACGCGAGGGGTATAAATAAAGGGTTTCTTAAAAAAGTTTCTTAACGCAGTATGGCCGTTGTACGGGATAATAAGTCGGGCTGTAAATTATGCTCGGTGAAATGCGCGTGAAATTGGGAGATTTATTTTATGCCCCTGCGCGGCGTTGAATTGAATTGTAAATTGCAGGGGGGGAGTTTATTTTATGAATTGATGAATGAAAATTTCCAGAGATCCTAGCGAATGGAGTAAAGTTGCGCGAGACAGGGTTGAATTAAACAGAATTTGGTAAAATTTAGTGGAATTCAATTGTACATACTCAGTGTGACTGAGTGAAACCGAGGAGGATCGAGTGGCACCGAGTTACGCCAGCGGGAGAAATTTCCATCGAAAGAAAGACGCGTCAGTTCGTTCGAGTAAACAGCTGCGTTCCAGGTTTCTATTCATTTTAATCGTCGGATTTAAATCATGCAGCCTGTTCTCGGTTGCGCGCGCGCGCGCGTCCACGCTATTACGCGCGTTACTAGCACGACATTAATATCACCGGGTAAGCTGCTTCCAAGCATCAACGCTTTACACGCGTGTAAATGACCGCACGTACACCGACGCTCCGAGGAGAAAGTACGACATTACGCGGTAATTATCCTTCCTTCACTTTTGACTCCGTTTGACTCCTCGACACTTGCCATGTAAATTATTTTATTCCTGCGAACAATCTCCGGTCCCTGGACAAGGGTGCACGCGGATCAAGCGAGCCCCGAAAAAAGTGGCATTAAAAAACGAAAAAGGAGTGTCGATATCGAGTAGAATCGTCGTGGAAGGGTGCGTCCCGTCGAAAGGACCTACCTGCGATATGCAGCCACGCCCACGGGGCACGACAAAGGACACCGCGTGTGAAAGTACTAGAGAAATGCATCCATTGTGCCGAGAGTCAAAACGCGCGTCGTTTTTTGAAAGCAGATCGCGCCTTTCAATCCCGCGTAGTCGTCATCGCCGAGGAAACCATTGGTAGGGTTCGCCGTGGACTCCGAACGGAAGTGGAGGAGATAAACGATGGGAGACGGCGATGGACGAACAGAACGCCGTAGAAGTGGGCTAGAAAATTGATCGTCTGACACAAAAACGACCCAGGGAGCCACGTGGCCTTAGATAATTATGTGTTCTGCGTTGGCCAAGATGAGCTCTGCGCCCGGAATTTGTCTTTAATTTCGAACACTCCTGTGAATTACGCTAATGGGGTGGTCGGGACCTGAGCTATATAGCGTTCGTTGAATGCGATATGCCTTAGAATTTGAGAAAATAAATAATAGATCAGCTGGGGTATGTGAGTGGTCTTTGAATAGTTGTATGTGGAAAATGAATTTCAAGTAACTATTACGAAGATCATTAGCAATTAATATGCCGGAGTATGTTCAACTCCGAGCGTACCGTAAAGTGGGGGAACGTTGGCATGTTTGGAACATTTTGCTATGTAATATAAAAATTAACATTTTTACATTTGCTTAAGGGGTTAGGCCACCTTGGACGAAGCAAATTTACAGTCATTTACGACAATTTTTTTGAAGAAGATAGTAAAATAAATGGAAAATTCAATGTGAAGCCTGTTATTGCACAACTCTCGACGGAAAAAGTCGTATTTTTTTCGTACAAAATGGCGGCGATAGAGCCGTGACACGCAACATCTTGCCGAACGACGTTTTCCACGGTGTTTAACCTCACGGCTATGCCGTTTCACCTAGAACAAAAAACCAAAAAGTTTTCTTTCCTACGTGCCTGAAACTAAAGAAGTACATAGAGGATATACATGAACATTCATTTGTATCGAAATGGTGAACATGCGGAGAAAAAATGCATTTTTGGTTTTATCAAAGTGTCGAAACCCCTTAATTATCCTATCATAAAATTGCATCTTTTGTGATTGAACTTGACAACTGATCTGGTACCAAGTAGTTTCCAATGGTCCCCCAGTTTATATACGGTACCTACTGCAGCGAGAACATCAGAATTCCGATGTAGCCCAGGTTTCCCCGTCGAAACTCAAAATCAACCCCATTATTTACGCGCAGCCGCCACAACTCTTTTAACCAAGGCATCCCGATAATTATCACGTTTGCGGGGTCGACAGCGGCCCGTTCGTCATGCGCGTAGGCTCCGTTGCACGTTTCCCACGGTAAATCAGCGCGCGGCTCGAAACAATTAGCCCGCTCATTAGGAAGAGCGGAGGCGGCGCCAACACGGTTTTCCGCCGTGTAAATTAGTCCGTCCCGTCCGTCAACAGAACGCCGACGAAGTTTCGGAGGCGGAGGAGGAAGCGCTCCTTCAGAGTCCTGTCGGCCGGAGGAGGAGGCTGAAAGCGATTGCGCAATCAGCGGCCGAGCGTGGCCGCGGTATCAATGTTTCCAACACGGTGAAAATTATTAAGCCCCCGGCGGTAAAACGTTCCCGCGAGTAAGCAAGGAATCATCTCTACGCGCAACGACGCGTCGCTGCTTTCCAAATTGATTTATACCCGCGGCCTCTGCGATCCTGTAAATTGTTTCTGCCGCGGGTTCGCCCGGCTCTCTCGACCTTCGTGCTTTCGAGTCGGCGGATCATTTGCATTTTTAACGGGCCACTCCGAATGCGTATCGAAATCCGTCATTTCTCACGGGATAATCCCGCGGCTGCCTCCAACAGTTACGCATCGGCAACATGGCGCCGAATATTTATACGCTTTCAAGAGGACGGCTCGGGCGTCTGCTGGAAAGCGACCGGGTCCGGGCTAAACCCCGACGGTGCAAATGGATTCGTACAGGGGGAAAAAAGAAGAAGAGGAAAAAATAAACAAAGACCCATCTCCCAGATTCGAATCTGGAGTTTTCCACGTCTGAATGCCTCGGGTTACCCCCGCTTCCAGTGTGAATATCGAAGACAAAGGGAACAATTCATCCAGTGGTGCTTCTGTTTCGATGCTGAGGAAGAGGACTGTGAAAGGAGTGTGCTTCAAATTTTCACTGTTACAAGTGGACAACTGTAAAATGTAATTAGATAGGTACCTACTTTTAATTCAACGTTTTATTGCTGCTCTGAAAAGGTATTTAGGGTAATGTCACACCTGCTAGCAGAAGGGTGGCATACTGTAGCCGTGAACGCGCCCCCGCCACGAAAGGGGACACGCTGGGCTGCCGAGGGGCGTGCGCGTGAAATCACGCAATTCTAACGTCGCGTGGGCAAGCGGTGTCGCGGAAGCAGAGGTAGTTACTCGAAAACCGGTAGCAGATGAAGCTTCAACTCAGGCGATACTGGAGCGAAAGCAATGCTCCACGTTCTCGGTGCAAGATGAACTGACTTTTAATTGCATCCACAGCGCCGCTCGGATCTGATAATCGAAAGAATATCAATTCCTCCGCATAGGAGCAACTCCGCTCGCTGCTTGAATTGTACCGTGCCAGGGGGACGTTAGGGCTCGCGATTGAAATCGATTTCACGATTCGATTTGCGATCACGGAGGGGACCCGTCACGGCGGACAGAAGAGGACGAGGCGGGGGAGTAAGGGAGAGAAGCAACCGTGGCCCGACAGAGGATAATGATCCCGAACTCATTTCGCGATCATTCTATCTGATTGATCTGATTAGTCCAGGCCCCGGAACAGGTCGACCGGTAAATGATCTCGGCCGATCTCAATCAGCTTCTGAAAAAAATAAAACGGCATCGACCCTTCCTCCGTTCCAAGACCTCCCCCCTTCCGTCTGTCCGTATTTATCCTGTCTTTTTCTTCTGGCTCTCGTGTCTTCGCCCTCCTCCGCCTCCCCCTCCTCCTCCTCAACGTCTGCACGATAATGAGAGCCTCCCATGTAGAGAAAAGGGATTATTTGCGGCACGGGATCGAAAATGCCGCGCGAGCCTCATTATCGGATGCACGACTACCACGATTCTGGAGCGGCTTTCGTTTCGACATCGTTCCCTTTCGGCTCTCTCCTTCCTCGTCGATCTTCCCGGTGGCAGCCGACCCATCCAGCCCTCCTTTTTTTTCCGCTTTCCTTCGCCGTTGCACGGCTATCGGCGCGGAACCGGCGAAACGGTAAATCAACGACAAGGCCGGGTCAGGGGTCGAGGAATTGGAGCTGCTCCGGTGCTTCTGGAACAAAGTCGTGCAGCGGCGACACCGGTCGCTCGGGGGACAGGTCTGTGTACACTTGTAGAACAGAACGGCGAGAGGAAGATTGGGACGCCGAGCCACGCTCGGGAGTGAAACCCGCGGCACGGGGCACGCTTGGAGGAATACCAGTGGGAAAGTAATTGGTTCACGACGAACCAGAGGTCGAGACGAAAATTCTTGTGTGGAAAAATTGGGACTGGTGGATTATGAGTCCGTGGGACAAGCGCAGGCACTAGCGGACTGTCCAGGGTGTGAGTTTGGCCGATGACAAGTGGGCCCCTGATGAAATGGGCCCCCTTAAGCATCAGACAATATGTTAAAAATATTAATGAAATTTTAGAAGCTTGAAAATATAATAGAAGTAATGGTAATTATTTGAATGAAGGATCTAGCCGGGCAATTTTAGTATTCACGTATACGTAAACTGGGGGAACATTGGCAGCACGTGGTAACATTGGCATACGCCAGGGTTACATTGGCAACTATACGCATGAACATATAAATTCGTATTCGAGATCGAGATTTTAGGTATTCAATTGTTTCAACGTTTGCTGTTAGATATTGTCCAATAATCGACTGTCAAATAGGTAACTTTGTTACGTTATATATTGTATTATTAATAACTTTTCTTACTGATTTCAGATTAGTAAAACTTAACCTGTTAATGCTATTTATATGATATGCTAATGTTACCCCGGTACGGGGTAATTATAACATGTATTAAAGAAGGAAAAGGACAACAATTTTATGCATTTTGACACTTATAGTACAATCACAAAAGATGAAATGTTATGATAGGATACTTAAAGCAAATGTAAATATGTTAATTTTTACATTATTAACAAAATGTTTCAAAAACCTGCCAATGTTTCCCCACTTTACGGTAGGGGAGACCGGGGCTAAAAGTTCCGATTTCGATAAAACATAAAAAATGACTGGAAAATAATGTAGTTATTCTCTTCACTATTGACTAATTTCTTGTTAAATTTATTATATTTTATGATTTTAAGCTTGTATTTAATATATTGTAATAGGTTTTTCATAAAAAGTAATTTATTTGAGGCTGGTTGACGCGGAACTTCTTACCCCTTTATAGGGCAAATTGTTATTGCATTGAGGTAAGTTGTTACTAAGATATAGGAGTTGCCTTTTAATGAAATATTTCATTTTCCAATGAAATAAAACAGAATTTTATTAATAATGTTTATTTAGGAAGGTTCGGATCAACAAAAATGTATTATCTTTAAAAGAAAGCCAAAACAATATAATAACCACAAAACATTATCTTTGGTATAAAAACTAAAATCTACAAATCAGTCTTACATTCAACTGTTTGTGGGTAACTACTTATTGAGATTTGTACTTAGTAGCCTACAGTGGCTTCTTATCCAGATTGTAGTTTTTTAATAACTCTCGATAGAGTCAAGTCGCAGTTTTTATCTTTATGCATAACTTCAATGGAAATGGTGCCCCTCTCCGCCTTTCATTCATATGTTCGTATCTTAAAACACAGCAGGAACAATTGAAGGGTTGGATGCAATAAGGGGACTAGCGCTTGGAAATTGGAAAAATTATTGTCCAAACGCAAAGAAAGATTGGAAAATTAAATGTTATTAAATTGAATTTCTAAAAATATGGTGTTGTAAAGCTCGTCACGATACACATTTTTTCTATTTACAGTTTGTTTATCCAATCATTACTATTCGAGCTAAAAATTATGAACAAAAAAATTTTCATCGCCCGAAATCATTATTTCTTTAAACATAAATTGCGATAACTTGAGTAAATATTTAGGGATCGTTATGAGACTTGAAACATAACTTCAGAAAACTCTAGCGAAGCCGTAAAATGTATGCACAAAAACCTTATGTTAGAAAATGTAATAATATTTAATTAAAAAGTAATACTGGACATAACCCATGTTTTTCAACGTTCGCCGTTAAAAAGTATCGAGGCAATTTTGAGGTACATACAACTTGCAGCGACAAAGTTTTTCCTTGATAAACAAGGAAGATTTTCACCAATTTTCACACTGATTAATGAATAATTGTAGAAGATATGACGATATATATAAATCTCGCGCGCCACCAACAGTCGGTAGCCGCGTGTAATGCGCTATTTAGCAGTTTTAGCACTCGCGTTGACTGTTGGTGCCGCGCGGGATTTATATATATCGCCGTATCTTCTACAATTATTTATTAATCAGCGTGAAAATTTGTGAAAATCTTCCTTGTATATCAAGGGAAAACTTTGTCGCTGCAAGTTATATGTGCCTAAAAATTGCCTCGATACTTTTAACGGCAAACGTTGAAAAACATGGGTTATATCCAGTATTACTTTTTAATGAAATATTATTACATTTTTTAACATTAGGTTTTCGTGCATACCTTTTACGGCTTCGCTAGAGTTTTCTAAAGTTATGTTTCAAGTCTCATGACGATCCGTTAATATTTACTCAAGTTATCGCAATTTCTGTCTAAAGAAATAATGATTTCGGACGATGAAAAATTTTTTGTTTATAATTTTTAGCTCGAATAGTAATGATTGGATAAACAAACTGTAAATAGAAAAAATATGTGTCGTGACGAGCTTTACAACACTATATTTTTAAAAATTCAGTTTAACAACATTTAATTTTCCAATCTTTCTTAGTGTTTCGACAATTATTTTTCCAATTTCCAAGCGCTAGTCCCCTTATTGCATCCAACCCTTCAATTTATACATTTGCGGTGGGGCAAGTTGTTACGGTAATAACATGCCCCAAATTACGGTAACAACTAGCGACAAATGTAGCAATTCGAGAGATTATTTTGCTTATACATATAATGAAACGATAAACACTATTACACCATGTTCTTAAATGTCATTTGATCCATTAGAACGAATCAATCAATAATATCGACGTTAAATAATCGAAATAGACCAGAAAATAATCATAGAAAAATATTTACTTATCTGGTACTAATAGGTCCTTGCTTACAACCTCACGGTTCGCTGTGGCGCACACTATTTAAATGTAAGACAAGAGTGGCGTGATCAATTCACACGAAAAAAATAATTTAAAGTACAACGGTCTTTTCATTTTGAAGATAGAACCGTCGGAACAACTTACCCCCGGAACTTTTAGCCCCGGTCTCCCCTACCAAATAATACACTTTGCCTAAAAACCAGTGAGAGATATTTCAGATCTCTACCCCCTTTCGTTTGGGTGTTATGAGGATATGTAGTGAAGCTAAAAAGTACATACAATACGTGCATTTTGAAGCTCTCAAATATCTTAAGTAGTTGTTGAGAAAAAAAATGGTGAAGTTTGGGGTTGTTATCCCCATATCACCCTAATGAGAAGGGGTGGAGATTTGAAATTTCTTTCAGTGGTTTCTCAAGCAAAGAGCATTCTTTGGTATTCCTACATAGATACTAAAATGGGACCCATGGGTCCGTTTGCCCCATGCTTACCCGGCTAAACCTTTTGCGAGCAATAATTTGAAGCTTTTAGTTATTTCTTATAAAAATTAAATGATAGCCTTATAGTTGTAAGTGGGTTCCCCTTCCCTCCTAGCAACCAATATTTTTAAACAGATGAGTGTCACAAGATGCACAGCAGTATTAGTGCACCTGCAGACCTCTGAAGTTTCTTACAAGAACCACAGTGTTAAAGAAAATGGGCAGCGTCCATTCGCTGTGAAAAATCTACCAATCTCCCAAAATCTACACGTACCTAATTATAGTCTCCACGCTAATCAGTGCAATCAGCGAAAGTGTTGCACACGTGGGAACACGCGTTCGGGAACACCCTGTAAATATCCCCGGTATATCGCGCGTGTTCGCGTTTCCCCGTTTCGACCAGGTCTGTTCGGTTTAATGCACCCGTGATCTTTGGCACGCATGTGCAACAAGGGCCGCGGCAGGTGCCTCGCCTGAGTCACGGATTTTATGGTCCACGACCCCGCATTTCGCGGTTTCTCACGCTGCCTTTAACGCAGGAATGCTAAAAAGTCGTTCCTCATTAAACGAACTGGAACGGAATTCCGGAACGGTACTGGAAATACCGCGGCAGCGGTCGGAGTTTAAGCGGGAGCAATATGGATTGCGCTTGGCGTGTTGCGCGGCGCACGCGACGCGGGAAGCGGAGTCCCCTCGGCGTGTGACTTATTCGAAGATGAAACCTTCCCACACGGCTCTGCGATCTTTCTAAGCAAAGCGGGAAATCTGCGGTCAGCTTGAAACGAGAATCAGCTCTCTCAAAGCAGCTCTCTATTCTTTGAACTTGCTTCGATTTTTCTAAAATAAGCGACAACCCACTTCCGCGGAGCCGTTTCGAGGAACGATAGATCCGACTCCTAGGAAACTCCAGCTAGAGCGAAACAATCGCGACTGGGGGAACTTATGCGGGAACACGTTCGCGTAATCGCGCGTGGCTAATGATGCAGCGAGTATCTCAGACTTGTGGCTAAAGTTTTGACGAAACTATTAAATGCTTTAATTGTAATTTGTTAAATTGACAGCAAGTGCAAGATGGAGACCTGCGGGGTAGAATGTTCGTCGCTTTATTGGACGTTGGTTAAGATCGTTAAAGAATACGATGAATTTCTAACGTTCAGAGTTTGAGTTTCGCATGGCAGGCAGTGGTCAACGTTTCTGCGTCGATGATTCGCGTGGAAAAAGTAGAAAGTGAAACGGGTGACACTTAGAAGTGCGTTCTGGCAGGTAAAAAGAAGGAACAGTGACCGATTGGCTGAACGCAGCGTTCGCTCATTCATGCAAACACGCTTCTGCGATCTTTCAGTGGCTGGTGCGTTTGCGGAAATGGCGCGAAAGACGGCGATTAAGCGCTTCCTTGTAAACCACCACCAACGCAGACTTTCTGGTCAATGAAAAACGTTCAAATGTGAGCACAGGTGGTGCTTGGGGTAAAAATGTTGTGATATTACGAAATTAAACCAAAATTTAATGATCCATAAAAAACCATACAACTTTGAATTTAACTTCTATTTTTATATCTTTTACAGTTTCGTTGATATTCACGATAATCTGAAAACTCACTATTTTTTGGAGGGGGTGTTTTCACCCTTAGGATCGCTTTATTGCCGAATCAAAAAATAGTTAACGTTATTAGCATCACTTGAGCTACATTTCTGCAGTTTCAGATTTTTTTGAACTTTCTAGTTGCCGAACTTCCCTTGCTAATTTCCTTTCGAGCTACATATCCATAAGTTATGGGTTAAGTTCGAAGCTCTTCGTTTCTAAAAATCCATATCAAATTTCGTAGTTACTCCTGAAAAGGTTTCAGAAGCTTCTCTTCGAAGACAAGACTTATTGAAATACCTATAAAACTCTTTCACCCATTTTTCTTTCTACCTCCAATCAAAGAAGACCTATAGCCTGTCCCAGTTGTGTGACTCACCCTCAGCAGCGATCATTATGCAGTCAATCAACACGTTAACTAAGGTTGTTTTCATTAACATACAAATTACTTACCCGAGGATGCGAAGAATGATGGCAATCTGACATAAATTTCAACGTCCCGATATCTCTATATTTAAGTCTGATTTAATTGACGTACAAGCGCGGAGGAAAAACACAATGGGGAAGTTACAGATGTAACTGTCAGCGTTCCTGGAATTTCTACACATTCCCCAGTGAAACTTTTCGCACGAGAAAAATCGTGGATTGAAAGTTACTTTATCAGGAACTCGTGCACACTACTGCAAGGGTCCCGACAAAGTAAGCGCGTCTGCCGTCCTTCAAACCCGTTGGAAATTCAGGGAACAAGAAAAAGACAGATCTCACTGTCGGCTGGAGATCTCTAAAGAGTCTGAAATCGCAGCGACAGGTGTCAGGATACAGCTCGCAACTGGTACACGTGGTAATTATCGATATTCCTGGTGGCCCGTGACCCTTCGCCCGTGAAACGTCTCGCCTCGTCCAGACGGATGACACATTTCCGTAACTATTTAATCACGACATCGTCGAATTAACGTCAATGCATCAGTTCACTGTCAAAATGGCGATGGATGGTGAAACGAGGCCCCTAGAACTTGGTTACCTTCGCTGAAAATTACAAGCCTCTCTGCAGTTTCCAGGTAGAAGCAGATGGGACATCACGGATCACTCAGAATTATCCACATCCAAAGTTCCTCGCGTGAATCAGTGCCTCGGTCGAATTATCTAATCACCCAATGAATCAACAACTCTCTCAATGTACAAAGTCTCTCAAAACGAAGAACACCCTCTATGTAGATGCAAACCCAATCAGTGGCGCAGCCAGAGCTTTGTAAAGAAAAAAACGTAACTTGATCTTATTCTTCAAATAAATTTGATTGAATTTGCATTAAATGACTTTCTCTTGAAAATATTTTTATCCGTTCAACTCGGCTCCCCCCCAATATTAAATCCTGAGTGCGCCACTGAACCCAATCAATCCTCGCGAGATAGCCAGACGTGGAACGCGGGGAACGGGTCGAAATGAATCGGGAACGCGAACCCCGGGTCGGAATTAAGCTCGGACGGGGCAATCTCCGTGGAAGATGAGCGGTTTCATAGACGAGCGAAGGACAAACGCGCGGGAAAGAGGAATCGAAGCCTGGCGGCCTCTGGCAGATGCGGGGATGAAGGGGGCGCGAGGCGCGGGGAGGGATCGAAGGGGTAGCAAGCGAGATGCATTTCGTGGATTAAGAAGGTTATATACCTGGCGGTCTCACGGTGAGCCAGCGCGGTAGGAGTCTAATAAGATGTAACTAAATTATGATTGGATTCATCATTGCCGCAAACGGGATTGGTATGGTCGATCGTTTCTGCCCGTGGAACGAACAGCCGCGCGCCACCGTCCGGTCAATAATTCATCGGCCCCGAGGCATTCTATATGAAGCGTGATATACCGTGATCCCGAATGAGCGATTGCCAACGGCGAGGCGAGACGGAAGAGGAAGGGACTGCATCCTTCTGCGCGCATATACTCCTGTTTCTGCGGCTGCAGAAGGGTTGCTGTCAGACACCTCGTCTCGGCGCTGCTACGGGGTCGGTTGTTTTTCAAGCGTTCGGTGATTTGTTACTTCACGAAGCAATATAATTGCGGCAGTGTTACGATAAAAATTAAATAAACAATTACTTTTGAAAACGGGCATATCGATGGCTTATAGCACAAATATTGTATGTCCACTTTCAGCGTTTTCGAGAAAAACAGGGTTAAAAAAAATATTATTTTTGACAAATTTATGAAGTAGATTACAAAGATACAGTCTAGAACTATTTGTTGCATATAAGAACCCAAATTTCACAAAAAGTGGGGATACAATATTTGAATTTTGAAGCATTCTGAGCAAAAACGTACTAATCGACATTGAAAAAACATTCATTTTTTCTATTTTATATGATTAGTACAGCCTATTGAAATACATTATTGCCAGCTCAATTTCACAAAAAAATGTGGGTGAGTCCGTTTTTGCTCTCAATGCCTCATTCGTGCACTAAGGCATCGATATGGTTTAGAGTTCCAATGAAGTAATTGATGTAGCTTGAAAGAATCCTACAGTTACCAGAAGGGGAAAAAATTGGACACCCCCTATTGCAGAGATGGGCAAAAATTTAATTTAAATAAAATTTCTAACATCGAATAAAAGTTGAAAAAAAAAACTATTCGTCATGTGTCGAATAAAGTTAACTCAGGCTAACGAACGAATGACGAATAATTTTTTTAACTTCTATCCGTTATTCAAAATTTGATTTAAATAGAAATTTTGTTCACCTCTGCCCTATTGTATGTCATGTAAATATTAGAAGAGTAAAGTTTCTGAAAAGATGATCCAAAAATCGCAGGGTAACCTTGCCAAGCTGTTTTCCGAGGTGGCAGGGAAAAGAGGATCGCCCAAAGAAGAGGGGGAAGGGACGAGGGTACGGCGTGAGTAAGCGTTTATGCAAAACGAGCGTAAACGTTCGTTTTGTTGGTTGAATTAGCCCTAGGCGATCTCTCGGCTGGTATAAGGGCCGGGGAGGGAGGATCTACGTCCTCTTCTCGAGTTTCGGGGCCCAATCACGTGGCCAGTCATTCCCGACCCAGAGGCCCTCGGATCAGGGCAACACTGGAGGGTGATTTTTGCATGTCACGTGGGCAAACGGGCGCGCACTGAATGCCCGTCGTTAGGCTCTCGTTGTGCTACGATGAGTCGGTTTCACGCAACGATACGCCTGGAGAACGCTCCACTTTGGGCCCCTTTTTCAAGGGCTCCTATCGACGAGACTCGGGCAGCCCTGCGGGGAAACCTTGAGGCAGACGCCGTGCTAGTGTCCGCCCATCGAGCCGCGAAAATGTTTCAATGTATTCTACGCGCGACATAGAAAAATAAATTGACGAGACTTTTCAGTCAAAAATATATCAATTTTTTGCTTCACGACGTCGACACTGGGGAAGTTTGAGGAGCAATTTGCAGGGATTATTGATTTTTATACTCGAAGACAGTGCCACCGTAAAATAAGGGCAAAGGTAGTTTTATAGAATATCCTTCTTACGGTCCTGAATTTCCCCGCAGGCTTGGCGCGATTTTCGGAGCAATAATGGCAAAAAGATGCCAGTGATTTTACGAGCAGACCCTCGGACTAACGGTAAACGACTGCGACTAGGGAACCCTTCTGGCGACTTTTACGACTTGACCCACATTTCCCGGCACGGGGACGAGGGTGCAGGTCTGCTTGTTCTTTCTCCCCGGTGCGCGCTCGCCATAAAAATGCGAGAACTGTACGAATTTCCCGCTGGTAAAATAGTCGAGGAAGAAAGGCGAGGAGAAAGGACGCGGGGACCTCGTTGCCAAAAAGTCACGGACACCGTTAGGCCGTAGAATGATGGACGCCTTCGTGGAATGTTTATGCCCCGTGATGGACGCGTTCTTTCGGGGAAGTTCGACCGTTTTACGACCGCCTCCATATAACACAAAACAATCTCGAGCAGATAATCCGGGGATATTCGATAAACGACCGTAAAAAGGAGAAAATTTTGCCGGGAAGGAAATTTGCTCGTAAACGGGAATATTAAAAATCCGACACTATCGTGACTTATTGTTAGTGATCCATGGGGGCTTACTAATTTTAAAAAGCCCTCCAAAGCGATTGTAAATACTGCATCGAGACTACAGTAAATATATAATCAAATAGGTATACATAATAATAAAATCGTATTCTATAATTTCTAAAACGTGAACCCCTAAATTTATCGTGCATATAACCAAAGACAAAATGATTATTTCAAGCGAGTAGAATATCTAAAAATACATGACCAAAGCCACAGTGGACAAAAAGCAACCATACCTAAGAGCCCCACTTCTCCAATAACCCTAAACAGTGTGTTTATTTCCCCCAGCACCCTCGATTTTTTTCTCAAAATTTTTATCCTCCCTCACTTCAGCCTGCCCGTCGACCCACTCGACTTGCCTGCTTTCTTTACGATCGGTCGCGCTCATCTGGCCGTCGCACCGTGGGGTTATTACTAATGCCCTCTGACAATCGGGAACAATGGGCGCGTGAATGGGTCATAATCGATTCGATTGTCGTAAGGGATCAGCCTGGTTTCCTGCGACCCGTCGTTTCAATACCTGGAACCGCGCCTCCAGACCAAAAACGAAAACATTCGGTATCATTAAGTGTCTGGCCCGTCCCGGACAATGTCCGAGGGCGGGCGTGTAATTAATGCACTCGGGGAGCTTAAGCCCCCGAGCCTCGTAAAGTGTTACAGATTTTTTTCTGCAGCGTATTTTTATTTTTTTACACAACCCGCCCCTCGGTGCCTGGTGCCCGGTAAAAATCCCTGTAAACAGAGGTGCTTAAGGTAGGACTGGCGTTGACCCCCATTATGCCCGGGCCCCTGAGCGGCGTACCTGACCCTCGGGGCTATCAGCTCCCCGCTTAGACTTCTTTCTCTTCGCTGCTTCGCGCGGGCAATTAGAAACAGTAAAAAAATGTGAAAAAGCCGAGGAAAGAATTGGGGAAAGTGCCTTTGGAAGCGGAGGGATCGGAGGATTGCTCTTGCGGTGTAAAACTTTTTGTCGCTCCCGCTTTGAGGTATTCCGGTTAGCAGAGCTGGGGACGAGCTATAAAACGGGGACCCCTCGAAAATTTAATATTGCACTCGCCATGGCGATTTTGGATTAGGATTAAAGAAACTTTGAGGGATATAGGGGGAGGGTTTGAAGATTCCGGAGCGTCGATCTTTTCCATCGGGCGCATTCACGGGCCCAGCGTGAAAAACAAAGGGGCAGCGTGGTGAGCACCGAGCACGCGGTCATCGAGCAGACATCCTGCGTCTGGACGCGAATGACGCAGCAAACCAGCCAGCCGTCCTGTTGCGTCTTGATGAGCACGACGAGAGACATCGTCCGTCGATTCGAACTATCGATATCCGACCCCCGCGACCCCCGTCGGTCTACACGAGCTGGAACGCGATATACGCTGCTACAGGTTCTGATTGCTCTCCACGGATGTGACAGATCTGCCTCCTTCGCCGCGGGACACGAATTTGTCGATACATCCTTTACGAAGGGCAGAGAGGATGCTCATGAACGCCGGTATCATCGACAGATCGCCGGATGTTCACCGGCCACGGGCTAGACACTCATTTGCTCGCTCGAGCAACAGTCCGAGTCGATTAAACCGTGATCCGATCTACACTTCGGGACACGGTGTACATACCCGTGAGTGTTCCCCGGAACTAGCGATTAACGAGGCGATCCTCTAGCGTCTGTCGTTCACTTTCTCGGTACAGTGGAGCTGGGGATATGCCCAGACGATGGCGTCGAATACATAGAACGGGACAATGGTGTCACGCAACAAGTGTCGAGCTTCTGCTGGATGCCAAGGGCAGCAAGGTGGGTCAAAAAATCACGAGATCCCAGGCGTGGGACGAACCTACCCTCCGGTCGACCGACTTTCATTTTTATTGACCGACGCGCTATCCGTCGCTATCCGGGGCCCCACGAAAAAAAAAAGGAAGACGAAGAGAGGAGAGGCATCGAGAAGCGTTCCCCGAGGTCGAGCTCGACTTTCCTACGAGATCGTGGCATACCGCTGCATTCTTCGCTGCTCTTTCTCCCCCATCCCCCATCTCGAGGCGCTCTCCTTTCTCCTCCCCCGCGCGTTTCTTCCCTTTTTTCGGACCTGCCAACCGAAGCACCAGCCACCTGCTGAGAAAAGTGCTCCGTGACCGTTCGACGGTTGCGTCAGGACCGGGCACAGTTATTTGCATCATCCATCAGGCCACGGGGGGAAGGAAAACGAGGCGAGGAGGTCGCCTAGAGGGAGCGAGAGGGGGGGAGGGGAGGGGGTTGCGAGACAAGAGAGCGAGGAGAAGGATGGGACCGCTCCCGATTCCACCCGGGGGATTCGCCCGCATTGTTGGGCCCCACGGTGATATTTTATTGGGTTTATGACGTCATTAATCTGATCGCAGTATCCGCCCACCGGCTTAATCGTGACGCATCTGAAACGGTGGACACTTGCCGCGCGCCTCTACCTATACCTGCCTCCTGTCATCTCGGGAATTTTCGGACCGGCCAACGCTGCAGATTCACGCCGAGATATACCCCCGAATACGTAAATTATCCGCTTTATGGGCCTTCCGTGCACTCCTTTCTTTCGCGCACACCATCCAGCCACCGCGTTCACGGTTCCTTCTCCCGGCCTCCCCTTTCTGACGGTGAACCTCGCTCGCGACTATCCCTTGAGCACCGTGAAATGATCGACGAAATCTCTGAGCATTGAAGTCGTCTTTAAAATACGTAAGGCTTTTGGGAGGGGGGAGTTGCGAATTTTTTACGTCTTTTTAAAAGGGGATAATTTTCAATGTGAAACCTTTGAAAAAAATTTAATAACTGAAAAATGCAACGCAACAAATATTACGTAAAGAAGGAAGGGGGAGGAGAGTGGAATATAAAATCTTACGAATTTTTATACTTGCAGAGGGAAGGGGTAAGAAATCGCAAACATTATCCTTGCGTAATTTAAGAACCGCCCCTATTCTACGTTTTACCCATCATTCCGCAAGTGTGATTCGTGGATCGACAGCTGGAACCGTCAAACTATTTAGAAATGCTCACGAATTGAAGAAGTAGATAATAGTAAACAACTCGAAGCTTAAATTTTCCTATCACACGACACTTTCTCTACCCAGCAGCAAGCATGATCGATCTCCGAACCGTTGAAACTCAAGTAACGCACTACAGTATTGTCTCCGTATGTACTCGCTGGTCGGGGTCGGGACCGGCGTGTAACACGTATCGTGAACCAGTGATGCCAGATTCGGGATGGGAGCGCTCGAGAATTTCCCCCACCTCGCATGCACACTAGGCCGGAGCTGCGTGTGTGCATGCGCCGAGCTCGCGGACACGCAGCTACGGCGTAGTGTGCATGCGAGGTGGGGGAAATTCTCGAGCGCTCCCGTCCCGAATCTGGCATCACTGTCGTGAACAGAGCCCCTAATTCCGAGTGTTCGTTTCTCGCTTTTTTCTGGCCGAAGGGGGGAGCGAGATGGAACGCTTGCGTGCGCGACGGGCGTGCGCGATGATCGCAAGCAGTTACGGTGACCACGGGAACCGCTTCGCAAAATCTTGACGCAGGCCCGGCTCAAGTCATCTTGTCAAATTACACCCTTTATTATAATACATTTATTAGAGTTTATTGATGACCTTACTCTGAATTTTTATTCGTAGTTTAAAACAGATGCAGTACAATTTGTAATATTTCATTTTAAACTTTATTTTCAACATACAGGCATTGAAAATACCATTTTGCACTTCTTGTCGACTTTCCGCCCTAGGCAGCCGTCTAATTTTGCTTATAGGGACCAGCCAAGCTGACAGGCAGCGATCATTGCGATCACTGCATCTTTTATTGTAAATACAATACCTCGATGGACTGTTACAAATACAACATTGATGACAGTACATCAAATTATCTATGTGTTGGCTATTTATTTAAAACAATTCGGGGATCAATAATCTGACGTGTTCGTTCTCTGTCTCAGAGCGATCTGAGGCAGTGATGCCAGATTCGGGACGGGAGCGCTCGAGAATTTCCCCCACCTCGCATGCACACACAGCTCCGGCCTAGTGTGCATGCGAGGTGGGGGAAATTCTCGAGCGCTCCCGTCCCGAATCTGGCATCACTGATCTGAGGTAATCACCGATCACCGTTTATTACAAAGTTTGAGATGCGCGATGTTGCCAAATCATATATATCAATATGGCCCCACAAGGCGCGTAACTTAAATCTACTTATCCTAAGGCAAACAATTAGTCAACACTATCACTGTATTCGCTGCCTGTATTGTTGAAAATAAACTTTAAAATGAAATATTACAAATTGTACTGCATCTGTTTTAAACTACGAATAAAAATTCAGAGTAAGGTCATCAATAAACTCTAATAAATGTATTATAATAAAGGGTGTAATTTGACAAGATCGCCTAGGGCGCAAAAAAGATGAGCCGGGCCTGCGTCAAGATTTTGCGAAGCGGTTCCCGTGGTCACCGTAACTGCTTGCGACCATCGCGCACGCCCGTCGCGCACGCAAAGGACGGAGTGTCACGGCGCCCGAAAGACGGAGCGAGACAAAACATCAACGCGTCGTCTATCTCGTACCGTCCTCGCTCGCTTTCAGTGGCTCTCGCTCGCTCTCGTTCCATCTCGCTTTCGCCTTCGCCAGACAAAAGTGAGCCAGAAGTGGTGGGGATAGCGAGTAACCCGTATCGTGTATACCAAGTCGAGCACATACCGAGACAATACTGTATCTGCTATTCCTAATACCCCCGACGCACATACATAGGTACATTACGTACATCAGCTGGACTAAATTATTTGTACTTTCACGGTAGAACGGAGTGACAGGAACGCCGTGGCCCGCTAATCAGGGCTGAAAAACTCTCCTCGCCTCGCGGAACGGGCACAAGTCCGGCGCTGATTGGCCTGACAAGGGACGCGGGATAGTTGCACGCGACGTGTTTCATAAAGGACCGCGTAGTTTCTCGCCGGCGCTATACGTCGTTGTTCCCGTTCACGAGCCGTACAAAAGGGTGTACAATGTACACTGCTACGTGCACGCGCGACACTCGAGGCCATTCAACGCCGTCCGGGACCGTTTGACCGATCACAATACGAAATTAAGATAGCGATCGACACCCCGGTATCGCCTGGCCCCCGGTCTGACAGGAACGGGCGAAAATAAATAAACGGCCGATAAATCGCGTTGCGAAACGTCGCCCCGGGGACACCCCGCAGATCCCATCGGCTGAAACAACCGCATTCAGGCTGAACGTTGAAAACGGATTGTCGTTGAGGGGTCGGTGCTCGACGAATGGAAATCCGGCGTACGCGGATCTGTCCTGTCTCCCCCGATTGAAAAACGAGACTGTTGCGGGCGAGATCTCGGCGAATAAACACGCCAAGATGCAAGGGGGACAGATAAGACGTTAGGCGACGGTTTCACGTGGGGCGGAATTTTTCGACCGACTCCCACGGCCCACGTATCTTCAGCGACGAAATAAATCTTCCCCTTAGCGGCTGAGGAGCGACTGTCAGCCACGGGGGCCTCGTCCTCTTCTATGCTAGATACGACCGGGTCGAAGACGTAACGCCCTCGATGATCGATCGACGTTTCGATTCTTCGCGAAGAAAACGTACGCACGGTGCCGCGCGCGTTCCTCTTTCGTGCGCGCCGGCCACTCTGAATCAGCAAATCCTTTGATATCGTTTGTGAGGCTGGCGGCAGCTGCTCGCGGGCCCCGATCCCCGCATTATTTCGTGCCTCACGGGGCCCTCCGCGCAACACGCCGCGCCGGCCGGCGTGAATACGCCGGTATATATACGAGCAGCATGCATGTAGACATCAGATACCGCCGGTATAATATAACTTTTGCCCGCTAGAGATACTTGACGCCGCATACCTTCCGCGAGCACGGAATGCTCGGCGTGCCAGCCAGCCGGGGCGAAAACGTATCGGTGTGCGGCCGAAAATATTATTTTCGCCCGGCCACGGGGTACGTATGTACGTGCTCGTGCAACATGCGATCTGATTGAGGAAAGAAATCGTGACTGGGCTCGCGATGGATTTCGAGCGTGCTCGTGTTTCGAGGCACCCCTTCGGAGCGATACTCCTTTCCCACGAGGATGTGAAAGTAGTCACTGTGACTTGGATGGAAATCTTCTTCAGATGCTGATGGTGTCCATCTTCTGGCAATGATCGATGGATATCGGCGTCCAGTTTTTGGTATTGAGGAAGGGTTTCTTTGTCACGAGGGTGGACGGAGGAAGAAGAAGGTATCTGTCGGAGCAGATTCTGAATCGCTTCGAAAGCCTCGCGAGATACTTTCTAAATAAATAATTATCCCAATGAATGGCTGCGTCACACCTAATCCATCGATCCGTGAATAATGGCGCTGCAGCATTTAAGAATCCCTCTCGTGATTAATTTTATTTACGATGCATGGGTGGATTGACTGGCAGTAAAAGATGCCCTTATGTGTTGCTTGTGAATAGAGAACGCGATGCAAACGATACCGCAAACATGGAAAGGTTAAGCTTCGCTGGGGAAAGTAAATTAAATTTGTAGAATAGTCTCTCCGATTTCACAAAAAACTGGGATATCAATCGAGGCTTATTTCACAGTGTTTCATTAGCCTGTCCCGTTCTTGCGCGGTTTACGAGAGGTATTTATAAATGGCAGCGCTAATAATTCCTCCAATCAAATGACCGCGTGTTTGAAGAATTTAATTCAGTTCACATTAGCGGAAATTCTTTGATCCGACGGATAGGATTTCGCGTGTGCATAATCAAGTCAGCGGTTTCAGCAATTTACGAGGTAAGAACTCGAGGAAACTTAGTGCAGCGAAGAACATTTTCTCGTAATCGTACTGGAACCTGCTCAGTCATGTTTCTTAACCCCTCGCATATCAAGCGAATTTAGCCACTCGTGTGGATAGGAAGTAGCCTCTGCATCGAGCAGGTATTCGAGTACATAGGGTAAACTCGGGTAAGTTCGTGGTACAGGTTACTCCGTGATACTTTTTCATTTATCTGTAACTCGAAATTGTCTCACTCAATTTAGATGGAACAAAAACTAACAGACAGCGTTGATCTTCTAGTTTATGTCGTGGTAAAATAATTAGTCAATTGAAGTTAGTGTGATAGAGTGAGAGAGCATTTTGTTCCAGCAGCGCATTATTCGTGAAATTTTTCGTGCTAGTTGTGGACGATCACTTGGTTATGTATTATATGTGCTTTAGAAGATAAATGGAAAGTTCAAACTTCAGGTAAGTGATGGTAAAATGACACTTTAACAAGTCTTGAAATTATCATACAATAAGGCATCTGTGTTATTTTTGCTTATGAAAAGTGACTAAATTCTTATTTTTCGTGCGCCCGAGCCTGCGTTTCTGATGGTGCTGTTCGAGAAATTCTGGTGGCAAATACCAGATACAGTAAATCCCCGTTATGAGCCCGACGAACGGGGCTGGCGGCGGACTCATAGTGGGTTGCCGACATGATTCTCTCTTTCGTACCCGACGGCAACTTTGTGTCTGACTCTTTCGTTTCCTCTCGCTCGTTGTCCGGTTCTCTCACTCTCGTCCGCAGTCTTCCAAGAAATGGTGGGGATAGTCGCCGGGCTGTCAACGGGAGGTAAAAACGAACTCATAACGGGGATTTACTGTACCATGTTTCCTTACGTCTCAGACATCTAACGATCATGAAACGATTCATTATACACAAAATAACAATAATATAAAATAATATGAAATAATATAAAATAATATAAAATAATGTAAAATAATTTAAAATAATGTAAACTAATGTAAACTAATGTAAAATAATATTAATTAATATAAAAAAAGTAGCTGATGGCCATATCACGGGCTAGCGAGAACTACCACTGAGTTACTAGAGTACTATCACGGAGTAACCAGAGTATGTCATGATAACTTAATTTTATATATTTTCAATTAAATATACTTAGTAAACTTCTGTTAACCTATTATTTATTTCTCTGATGTCTGACCTATCATTATATCCTAGACTCACTTTCAGAATATGTAAATATTATCAGTTAATAGACAAATTGTAAAATTATCACGGCCTTACCCGAGTGTACCCTACACCAAATACCCAAGCTTCCCTCCATTTATCGCCCGATAAAGTGTACAAATATTCCGCTGGGAGCACTCTCGAAAAGGGACAGAGCCTCGCGCTCGGTAACCCCAAGCAGTATTGGTCCGAAAGGAGCGAATCCTCGGCGATCCGCCCAGCGTTCGTCCACAAGAGTGCCTCACCCTGTATGCACGTACATAGGCACCGTACGTGGTCGAAAGTATCTTTTACCAGCGCAGCACGAGCGGTGTACGGGTCCGTGAGCAGGCAGCACACTTCTCACGGATCCGAAGTGGTATACGTAGACAGTCGCCCCCGGTACGACCCCGGAACGTACGATTCGTATTGTGCGCGATCGCGGAACGAACGATCGCTACACGATCTCCCGCTGCTAGATCGCCAGATCGCCGATCCGCCGGTACAGCGATCTATTGATCGCGAACAACGCTCCGCACACACGGGGCAACGGGCGGCTATCTAGCCGCTGCATCGATATGACTACGTTTCCATCGATGCGGAAGTGGCCGTTCACGAAAAACGCACACACGATGGACGCGCGCGCGCGCGCGTACGCGTACGCCAGCCGGCCGACGAAACAAACGCGTAATTGGCATTCTCTCCTCGGATCAGGGAACGCTCGATCGGTCGTAACCGGCGGTCCGGTGCGATATGACCGATGCAAATGAAATTTCGCCCGATCGGCCGCGACCGCCCGCTGATCCAGGCGCGTACGCGGAAAAGGGGGAAACGCGGCAGCGGCACCACGCATGCTTGCCTCGGCCTAATGATCGATTAAGTGGATTACGCGGCTCGTGGTAAATCCCTCCCGTCCTCGGCCGGGGATTTATTAATTGTGGAATTTACTGTCCGTAAGGGAGAGCCGAGGGTTCGAGAGGTCTTCCGCGAGCCTCGCCGCGTTTCCGCTTAATTTGATGACGATCAGGGATTCGCCTCGCGGCGACTCCATGCGCACCTCTGAAGACCGTCCGATGATATTGCTGTTTAGCGTTGATTGGCCGACGTCGTTGCACGGATTAGATGTTTTGCACGCCTCGCGGGAGGGCTTGATTAGCCGCAAGAGTTTCTTTCACTGCCTTTTTGCGGGGCTTTCTTTTGGAACGGAGTGTGACGAACGTCCCCGCGAGAATGGGCGACCTGGCGTGCGAGGAGTCGCGAAATTCCTCTTCTCTACCGTACACAGTAGTCACGTTGCCTAGCAAATGGGTTTCGTTTTTATCCTCCGCCGTCTTCAGCCGTGCGAAATCGATCCTCGGCTCATTACCCTTGCGCAAGCAGGCATTCAGGCGCAGTTTGTAATTAAAACTGGATATCAGGGAGCGGTGGGTTACGTCACAGCTCAATCTCGATTTCGTAGATCCAGATTTCGCATCTGCGCGGTGTAGACGAGGCGATTATCCTTCCAGTGAAACGAATCAACTCCATCCATGGCTTCTTTCGATCAAACCAGAGACGCTTCGGGGAACGGCGGTGTTTCGTGCGAGAAACGATCGGTCAGAGGTGTCGACGGGCAAAAGGAAGAAGACGGGGGCGAAGAGGAGAGGGTACGACATCTTCGGGAGTACCTGTTGACTTAGGCGAGCGGATAATACGAGTCGGAGAAAGGTCCTGACACAAAAGGAGGGTGGCGATTCGTGCCTGCCCGGGATTCGAGCCACGATCGTCGCCCTCTTTCCACCACCGTCGCCCTATCCTTCTCAGTGGCTTCGTTTTCTTAAGTTCCCTCTTTCGCCACGTCCTTTTTCCTCCCGGTCTCGTTGAACGGCGGCTGCCTGCGCTGTTTGCCCCGGATAAACAGAGGGCGAAAGGAACGGGCGTCGTGGAAGGCCCCGGCAGTCTAATTGCGGCAGATTCTTGCCGATCGTTTTTCGGAAGACGTGCTCGGGATCCGAGGAATCTACTCGTAGAAAGCGTTTCACCGAGTACCTGTTCGTCGGGCGTTTTTTCCCTCCTAATTTAGGAAATTCTCTATCAAGAAACGTGAACTGCTCTGACTCGCGGCACTCCGAATGGAATAGTTTGAAGATTAATTGGAATCCTCGAAGTTGCTCGGTCTTCTAACGAGTACAAGCTTAATTAGAGTTAATCGGATACGGTTTCACTCCTAACAGGTTCATTTACATCTTCTTTCCTGGGGACTAAGCTTGCAGCGACGCATAATCCTTTAATCCGACATATTGATGGATCCTTCTGCTTCACAGGTACTTGCTTAATCCTTGGTCGTTATTTTTACCGTGTTCGGGACAATTAATCAGGACTGTCCCTGGACACCATACAATCGCTGTCGGTCTCGCGCATCTCATTGCCTTTAATAACGAATGTAGGGCAACCCTTGGAGAGACCTCCACTGTGAATGCTTTCTTGTAAGAAGTGACAAATAGGGGATGTTTCAAAGAACCATTTCGAGATATCACAAATATTCTAAATGAAGGGTACCACGCAGTAAACAGTGCTCTATTCCTGAGCCCACAATTGTTTAAATTGCAAATCTATGTCAGGAATAACAAATTCACCCCATAAATTAAAATTCTTTGATTAGTATATTTAACTATTTAATATTGTGGCCCAAGTAGAGTAAGTATTAAGTTTCCACTTTTGGCCCACTACCGGCCAAAGATTGCTCACCACTGCTCTATTCCACCCTTCATCTGAGGGAATCCATGACTCCCGCGGGTCCTGAGTAGCTACCATGTTCCTTCCGTCGTGGCAAGCCAGAAAAATTACTGCAGGGGGAAGGGAGTCGTAGACGAGCCGAAGGTTAATGAGTTTGCTACCGTCTGTCACGAATAAAAGTACAGGCATGGGGCTCGGTGTACCGCCGGATGAAATAAGGTACGTATGCCTCGCCGTAGGTTATAGCAGACGATACATACGTGGTTTCCGGAATGCATCCCCATTGGTCGCGCACGAATTACCCGCTGGAAGGGGGCAAAGAGCAAACCGCTCGCCGGCAAGATGGCGCCTGTTCTAAATTCAAAACAAGACGCTGCTTAGCATATACATATCCCGGGCTCGGCCGCACGGTGCACGCTATGACATTCGCAATTCAAATCCGTACATTTCTATTACCATTTTAATTCAAGGGCAGTTGGTCGCGGCGCGTGCACCAGCCCCGTAAGGGTTTCTCCTACCTCCAGGCGATCTCTTTTACGCTTCAGGCTTTCTTTCGGTCAAACATTACTTGAAAATCATCCAATTTGCTGGAGTGCTCCTTCACAGGGGTGGGCCATAGAAATTGCTGTGATAAGAACCTACAGTTCCCTTCCAACCACCGGTCAACTGACAGTCTTCAGAGCTGTTACATTATTCATCCGATCGAAGCTCGCGCCAATTTTCTTACAGCCGTAACTCCATCCGCGCTTCCAAGAGTCCATCAGCCATTCCAAAATCGTCTACAGCATTTATCCAATTAAATACGTCTCGCGAATTAAAATCCCGACTCCACCCTGTCGGAATTCCGTTCCCCTGGATCACCGGCCATCGAAAGCTTCGCCCTTTCTTCTATGCGCCTCAAGAAATAGTGGTCGTGCGCGCTGCTATCGAATCGCAACGCGTGTCACGCACGATCTACCCTTTAATGCCCCTCGTTACGAACCGCCGGCACACCGATCTCGCTCTGCGCCGCGATAAAACGGAAATTTTATGAAGATGAGGCATTCGACGTGGCAGCGGGACCGCTCGCCACCGCGTAGGAGAATGTTTCTTTCGTTGCATCCAGCAAATTGCCGCGCGTTTCCCGTGGCGAGCGGCTGGCTCGTTCGTCGATAATCGTCTCGTTAGATCAGCCATGAGAATCGGAGACAAGGATCGGCCGATCGAACATCTGGCGAAACCCTTTTAGACGCGGACCCGGGATTTGTGGCGACACCGAAAACTGACTCGTTCCCGCGAATTTATGTGCGCCGTCAGATTAAGGGACCCTATCCCTTTCTTCTCGGGGGCGCCCCGGCCATTGTGCCCACTTCCGTGTACTCGGTTACGCATAACGAGATCCTCAGGATTTCACGGGGCTCCACGACGACGTGTCGCTATTTTCTATTAATGACCCGTCCTCCTGCCCGATGACACACGGAACAGATGTTCTCGGCTCTCCTTGATGCACCGCTTCGTGACTGACAATACCTACTTTCTTTTTTGCTCGGCTGTGTATCGTATCGCCGATCGACTCTGTTACTTGGGCAACGTTCAGATGGGGGCTCTCAGATGTAGGTGTTTGTTACTTGAGAATCATATCGTTATAAATTCTACTTTGACCGGCTTGCGGACCTATATGGTGGAAGAATTCGGTATCGAAATGGACTAATTTTTTCTACGGAGGAAAACATTTACTTCCAGGTTATGTAATAGTTTTTGAGGATGCTGATTTCAAAATTGTGGTGATTGTTGCCATAACAGAAACTGAGTTTCATTCCTGTAAACCCGAGACAATATTTCGACATTTATATTCAGAATTTATTTAGTTATTTATTTTCACATTGACGGGTAATACTCATTTTATAACCGAAAAAGAAGAAAATGACACTAACAATAAGTAGACAGTGTAACCGCATACAGAAAAAAAGACAAAACATATTAAACAAACGTATCGATAGAAAACAAAAGAATGACAGCTCTACTACGGCCACAATTTTGATATTAGCACCCTCAAGAGCTCTTAGAATTTCATTTTTACTTTGAATATAGTTTTTTGCATTCTTTTAGGTTTCAAAGCATCACTTTCTGTTACAATATTTAGATGAACGCATATTTGCAAAAAAAATGTCAATTAGTACCTATGGTTATTGTTACTGAAAAATATAGTTTGGTTGTTAAGTTATGAAGGTTAATCCTACCCCGAGTCAGACTCGGGTTAATCCGCAAGCCGGTTAAGTAATACCTACATGGCAGCTCAAAATAGAATTATCCGCAGCAGAGTAGGGTAGGGTGGTGCTAGCAGTCCGGCGGGTACAAAGTCCCGAATTCAAAATCTCTATTCCTAAATAATGTTTTGAGTTTCGCAGTATACTATGTAAAAGGCGAGAAGAAACGGAGGTGACCACAGAGTCGTCTTGACGCCTTCGTTATTTTATGTATCGAAAACTAAAAGAAATACGTCGGCATTATTCTTTTATACGAAGTAAACCACAGTTTAAATGCGTATCAGTCACGTACGTTAAGATTGTATGTTCCTTTAGTAATGTGTGCACGATATTGTTTATTGCTGAATGATATTTTTACTAACGTATATATCGCAGAAACTATGGAGGTACTAATGGGGCAAAAAGTCCCATAGACAGAAAATATATATTGTATTATTTTTTTTTATAATAAGATAGCCAAAGTATAAAGAAATGATGCCAAAATCTTTAAATAGTATTTTTGTTTTAGTTGAGCAATTTTTTTTTAGTTTTTAGTCCAAAGTGAGTCTCTGACTTATGTTTTTGTTTTTTGTTAAAGAAGTCATGCTTCCCTTTGAATATTGTATACCAAAAAGAATTGGGTCAATAAATATTTGTTGATTTGAAAAGAGTTTTTTTACTTATTATAGTTTAATATTACACGAAAAGACATTAGGGACCTTCTACCTTATGTAATGGACTTTTTATCCCGTGCGTAGGACAAGAAGTTCATTTTGCATTGATCACCATTTTGTGGTATAACTCAAAAGAAAATAACAGTATCAGCAAATGAACTTCGTGAACATAAAGCCTAATAGTTATAGTTTATATAAAATAACAACAGATATCTCTAGATTGTTAGTACTAAATTTTAGCCCCACCCCACCCTACAACTACTTCCAAGTCGATCTTTTTCCTAACAATAACGTGTTGGATAAAGTCCCCGACGTCTCGCAAAAACATCCCCTCCTGTTTACAGCATCGCATGTTCCTAACTTATTAGCGCATCTTGCTCGACGTATATTTACCTACCATCCCATCGCGAAACATTTGTTTCCTCGTCTTGGCGAGGCTTTAATCGAGCGTAATTATCTCCTGTTCCCCCGCAAGAAGATACTGACGTAATCAGAGCGTGATTGACGCGACCTTAACGGTGCCGAGCCCGTGTTTTTCCGCGGACACGTTTTCCACGATCCCTGAGACTTGGCTTAATACAGTTTCCCGAGGAGGATGGATCGCTGGACGTCGAAATTTCGACGAGGCGTGTCACGACGCCCGGAGAGGGAAATCCGGGTCTGTTCGTTTAATTGCGGGCATTGAGGGAGCTGGGAGGGCACACGTTGCTCGCGCGAGGGTTGATCGTCGCGATTAATCATGGCCGCCGGTCACAATCGACCGCAATCTGTATCTCGCATGCACGCTGCCGTGCCTGCGGCTGCTCTCGTACCGTTTGGCCTCTTCGCTTATTAAAGACATTCAGGTCGGTGGCAGTAGTCCGACCTGGCGTCGGTTCGTAACAAGAAATTAACAAGCGCGTGATGAATGGCTCGCTCGATGTGCCTGGACGCGGATCTTTTCGATCCTGATTCCCGCGGATGCCCGTGGCGTTTGTATCGATGGACCGATAGTGGCCATTTCGGCGTTATTAAATATTGAGGTATTTGGAGGAATAGAAGCCTAGAGCAGCTCAGACTTTCAGAGCATCCCCTTGGTGACAATTAACCCTTTCACTGTCTCAGTATCCTATGGATATTCAACTAAGATACTTATAACTCGATATGGTGGGTACCTATAAGTCCAGGAAATTCTTCAAAAAGAAGTTGTTTTGATGAGAAAGAAAACTGCGAATGATTGACGCCATAGCGTGCAGTCGTTTTATGATGAAATTGCAGTTGCGTTGCGACGGTGGACCTTACTCCAAAATTTATAAACTCCGACCCCCTTTTAAGGAGGAGATAGTATGTTTAGAGACACACGTAGGCTGCGCACGGACTTATCAAGAGAGAGTGCAACCTTGTAAGACAACCACCTACACAAAGACTCTATGACCTAACAGATCCCGAAAAGTCGTTGCCGAGGCCCAGATAAATCGACCGGTTAGGTGTCACGAACGATCGAGGCAGCCGCGTAGGGCGATAATTTATCGACCTAAGCCTAGGTGACGTTCTCGATCCGTCTTTGGGCGGCGCCCTTTCTTCCCAACGCGGTTGAGAAAGAACACAGGAGCGTCGGTAGACAATGTGACGGGCAGGGAAGGAGGAGTGCCTCGAAGGGTGGACGGAAATCTCGAAGGAGAGAAGAAAAACGATCGACGACGGAGGACCACTCGAAGGTGCCACTCGGGCCATTCACCGGGAAACCAAAACATCCATTTTCGAGTGGCCCGGGGACAATGACGACCCCGTTGACCCAGGGCCGACAATGGAGTCAGGAGCGCCACTGAAAGAGAGATGTCCATCGACCGGGGATCGACCCATGGTCCAGATCGGAGATAAATTTCGCATTTGTAAAAGATCGCCGAATCGACCGCGTCCAGTACGTGCTCTCGTAGCGGAGGAGCATGAAGGAGAAGTAGGAGGATCCCGAAATCGTTGATTTTTCCAGCGAGCACAATGCTCGACCCACGGTTCCTTTCTGACCCGGTAATTGTCCACGTTCGCTCGACAATAATTCCAAGGAGGTGTCCGTCCACGGACGTCTCTCGCTGGACAAACGACCAACGAATAGAGGGCTAAACGGAGCGGAGCATCGAGTAGCGCGATCCGTTTCTACGCTCGGAGCGGCTCGCCTTCTTCCGCGCGCAATATTATTCCGAACTCGAGGCGTACGAGCTGGTCGGGGCATCCGCGAGTATTATTCGCGGGCGCTGACCGATGTTGCGATAATATTTTCTCTCGAAATAAAGGCCACTTTACGATACACTTGCCCCGCCGTGTGTGGTCCGCGTCCTGGAGAGCCCTTCGTCGTGGCGGGAGGACGAAGTCGCGGGGAAACGGAGGTATGCATCTCGTCGATGCGGCGTGCATTTCTGTCACAAGCCCTCTATCGTGGGGAGGGGAATTAGTCTTGATCCACATTTCCATTGTTTCGCTAAAAATTCTGACTGAATATTGTAGTTACAGATTCCCCATTAAGTAGTTATGCTACCGAATGGCCCAAGATTCTAAATTTAAACGTTTCTACAGTCGGGACGACCCGAGTTGATATGCGAATTTAGGGAAGGGTTGCCGATATCGTACCACTTAAGACATTTTACGTTATATTTCATATTTGGTACTAATTTGAACGCAAAAGACTATTGGATATTGAAATTAATTTGTTATTAATCGTTTTGTCACATACTGTAAAAGGTACGATTTAAGCAACCGGTCTCCTAAATCGTACCTCCACTAAAAATAGTATCAATAACAAATAGAGAAGAAAATATTCAATATAAAGTAATGATTATTGTATATTTACATATACATATGTATATGGATCACACACAGGCCACAATAACCTATGAATATGATACATGTACATAACCTGTATAACATACGAGTTATCAAATCCTACTGGTACGATTGTAGTGGTACGATTTAGGAAACATGGTCAATTTATTTATAAATATCAATTTAAATTTTATAATGAATGTAATATGTACTTAAAATGAATGTAAAATATTCTACATTAAACCCGCTTTTAGAAAAATACAAAAATACAGGACAAAATTGCATTGTTTGATTATTATCAGGTAAAATAAACTGGTAAAAAGTTACATCAATCATACCTGATTTTTTTAAATGTTTATAGCACGCACAAAATAGGGTGTAAGTTCAAAAGGTTTTGTTTCTATTTCTTATTTCGCATTTACTTGATATTTTTATCATCAGATGTCGTTTATATTCATTAATTACTGAGAAATTGATGAGGTAGGTGACCAGTACGATATTGGCAACTCTCCCCTACTACCTTTTTACTCAGAGGTGTCTAAATAGGTGGGAATTGTCACATGCCTTCATCCCCTTCCAGAAAGAAACGAAAACGTGGAACTTTTGGATGAAAGAGGGCTATAATTAATATTAATTTCATTGATGAATTTATTACGTAATTCTGATTGTAATAATGCAACTACAAAGGAGATATATCAAATTTTTAAATATTCTAGACAGTTTTGTTAGTGTAAGTGTTGTTAACAACTTAGTGAAGTTGTTGTAAAACTGTCTAGAATATTTAAAAATTTGATATATCTCCTTTGTAGTTGCATTATTACAATCAGAATTATGTAATAAATGTTTACATAGTGATGTATAAAAGCTATAACTTCGTAATGTTTACAGATACTTTTCTCGAAACTGACTTTTGGCACAGACTTTTTGCATTAAATGCAGAAATATAGTTTTAATATTTGCATAATATTTGAAAAAAATATAGAATATTGAAAAACTATAGTCATAAAAATAGTCACAGATCGTGTCATGTTCAGGTTGATGTATGTTTGGCTTAGATAAGAGTTAGCGTCAGTTAGTCAACATCGATTCACAAAGTTTACCACAGCTCTGACAATTTTAAAGATACGGCAATGAAATTTAAAGGGCATATGTAGAAAAGAATGAGGAATCAGTGTCCTGAAATCGTTTTCAACAGTACAATTCATATAATCGTATACCCCAGAAACAACTGCGCAAGACGTTTAATGAGATCGAGGGGTCATCGAGGCGCGCAAAACTGGAAAACTGAGGCGTTCAGAAGAATCCCGCGGTTCCAGGGAATACTGAGACGATTGATGGCGCGATACCATCAGCTGCGGTCCAATTACCAGATCCTCGTTACGCTTTTCACGGCGGCTGACCATCAGCCGCGTAAATCACCGGGATAGCGTATTTTCGCGAAATCGTAGCAGATTCCTTCAGCTGGATGTCGACACCGTGTGAAATCTCTGTTTGATTGGCGGTTGGCCAAGAGGCCTAGGAAGAGGAAAAGGCTGGGAAAGGGTCGGTTCGATGCAACGAGAGCGAAGAGGAGGCGGAATAAAAGTCAATCAGTCAGTGGCGGCGGCAGTCGTGCACGCGTTAACCTTAGCGCGGAGCAAGCTGCGTGTAACTCGTAGCGCGAGCGTTACGCGCCCGCGAGCGTACTCGCGGCCGATGTTAATTGGAATTACACATGTGTGGTCACACGCGAGCGGCTGATCTTGAGCCCGGGCATGATGTACGGGCTCCGCGGCAGCGCCGTCCAGCTCGGCAGACAAGGACGAGCCTCGTCCTCTCACTTGAAAGATCATCCTCTCGGCCAGGATACGCTCGAGGATGGTTCCTTGTACGGTTCAGATCCAACGAGCCCGCGATGCTAATGTGTCCGTTCTGCGTAGGCAAGAGTCGTGTTGCGATGAGTCCGCGGCGCATGAAACGGCTCGCGAGATCCTTGTATTGTTGAGGGTTTCTTGGTTAATTTACTATAAAACACGCGACGTAACAGGACACGCGGAGGGAATATATAGTGGGCTGCATTTGCGGTGTAGAAAAGTGGATTTTAACTTCCAAACTGAGGAACTACGGGTACTTAGGATTTGATGGGAGTGGAGTCCTATCGATGTATGTTTAGATTCTTAAACTTTGATTGCAGGAGACACGGAGGAACTGACGAGCGGTGAGTCAGAGGCCGTCGCAGCGGGAGGAAAGGTCTCGCGAGCGACGAATGCATTAATCGTCGTCCTTAATTGGACCACGTCGTTAGGCAAGGAGCACGACGAAACTGGATATACCGTGTAATTGATCGTAAAGCGTGCGATTGCGCCGTACAGGGAAGACGAGCGCAAGGTCGCGTCTATGTCGCAATTACTCCCACCCGCCATGCATTCGAGTCTCCGAGGATCACCAGCAAACACAGATAAAATAAGAAACACCAGTTTCTTTTAATTATTCTAGGGCCATTTCGATATAAACCACGCACAGAGGAATGTAGATCATTCCTGAGCTACGAAAGCTGATGAATTCCAAGCGCCGCAAAGTGCAGTGCTGAAAATATCTGCAGAAACTCGTGTATGAAGGATAAATACCTTGAATATGATAAATCAAATACCGGGAATGAATGGCATCCTAGACCTGTGGTTTGAGTGAAGTATGCATCGGAATATTGAACATGATCGAGTAATTAGAGGTAAAAGGAAGAAGGTGTTGGTTGGTAACGAGTCTAACGAAGCGTGAACGCCTAATGAGAATTGATAATGGGAGTGGTGTTTCTTCGTTCAGGACTCATTAACGATCAGAGTCTCTTAAAGGACCTTCAAAACGATCCAGGGCGCAAAAAGCACGGAGCCAGCGATATTTCGCAAGCGGCGCGTATCTCGAGCGGGCATCTGCCGCGCGGCGGAGCTCGAAGCAGATCGCGATCCGCGGATGCCGGCGCGCGACCTTTCGCGACTGGTCGATGGATCCGAGCGTGGAAACTGTGCGCGTAAGAACGGCTGCGCCTGCTGGAAAATAATTATGAAAACGCGGCGGAACGTAGGAGAATAGGGTAGGCGCGACTTTCCACGATCGAGGGTAACCTTAATGTCCCGAGCGGTTACATAAACCGCGCGGCTACAGTGGTAGCCGCAGACGCGCGCGGATGAGCACGCCGGTGATGAAATCCCAAGTCCAAGCGGTCTTGTATCACCGTGTGATCTTGAACTAACACCTTTCAGGGCATATTCCACCATTTATTACGGACATGAGGTGTTCCAATAATTGCGCAAACGCCGCGAGATTGCCTGCATACGTGTCATCGGTAATCGCTCGCGAGGAGCGTCCCTTCCATCGTCCTCGTTCCCCGCGCTCCCCCTCGACGCCGCTGCGACGACTACTTCGCTCGTCTCTCTCGCCGCTGGTCTCCTCTCCGTTGAGGAGCTCCATCGCGACGTCTGTATGCGGCTTCTATTTGCTCGCCCGTGGTGGCGGCCAGAAGAAGCCAGGCAGTAGGAGAGGACGGGGAATGGACGTGGACGGGGACGAACGAAGAGAGAAGAAAAAACAGGTACAACCGATACTCGCTGGTACTTGTCATTTCCAGCCGACGGATAGCACGCTCGTGTCTATTATGGTTAACGCGGCTATAAATTATTCGAATGTGTCTATCGCGACGCGCGCATCCCTGGCGAGTGACCTCCATCGCCGGGAGACGCGAGTGGACGCGAGTGGACAGCGAGTCCTCGCGGCTGATGAGCCTGACGATTTTTCAAGGATCGCAGCGAATCCGAGTGAAAAACAGAGTTACCTAACCCAGAACTATCAAATACACCTTGTGCATCTGCGATCCCGGAATTCCTCGCGGTGCCGGTCTATCCTGATGACCGGTAAACGGTCATCAAGCAGTCGCGGTGGGGTGCGTATTGTTGCGGGACGTGGACGTTAATGGGCTTCTCGGAAGATGGTCTTCTATTCTGCGTGTCCGTTTTATACCCGCGAATCACTATTATTAATAACGATCGACGGCATATGGATATTATTGTGGACAGCCTCGGCTCGTTTCGCCGCCTCGATAAGGTCACGCGTGTTTACGTAACGCGTGGATGCCCCGTTCCATTATTGTTTCATGGCTCTGTCTTCCCCCCCCCCTCCCCAAGTTCCTGGCGTCGTTGCTCTTCTTCCACGGGGGCATTCTTGGCCCCGCGGGGTCAGGAACGGTCCCCCGGCGGGGGGAACCCGGCTGCGAATTCGCGCGCCACCGTGCGAATCCGTAGCGGGGTATAATTCAGTGAGCTTGACTCTTGAATGGACCGGGCCTCTTGTAAGGGCTTACGACGACCACGACGACACGACCCGTGCAAACGCGACTCTGAATGGCCGGCACTATATTCGTACGCGTGTAAAAAATCGAATTTATCGAGCTGGAATCCAGCCAGATATAAACAATCCGCGACGGCGAGGCGCGTGCGTTCACCGTTCCGTTCCGCTCCACAATGCCACGGTCCCCGCGGAGGTGAAACAATTGACTCGCTGATTAACGAAACCCCTCTGGCCGACGGTGGCCGACCCGGGGACAATCATTGCTCGATCACGACGCGACCCGACGGTTGTCGCGGGAAATTGTTACATCCTCCGCGGCTCGGTTTATGGTACACCGGCTGGGCCTGCTTAAATGGGCATTAACACGGGCGGCGCATTGGGCACGATCTTTTAATGCTCTCATTGTGATCAACCGGGGTAGGTGCTCTTTAATTAAATGCAGCTCGTTGATTTCGTTGTTTCGTCGATATTGGCGGAGTCTCGAATTACTGTAGGAGTGTGGAGGACACCGGGATTAGGGATTGCAATAACCCGGTGATTGCAAGTCACCAAAGAATGGTACGAAAATTAGGTCGCGATCAGGAGACCAAAGTTTAGACGAATTATGTTTTTTGAGTGCTTATTTGTTACAAAGAACTGTTAAATAAAAAATATGTAAATATTTATGTAAGTTAAGATTCTTTTCATTGTTTTCGTGGTGACGATCTATATTAATAAGTATTGTCAATAGTTATACAAATATATCTATTTTGTGTTATATCAATTTATATTTTATGTTCAGAATAGTTTTATTTAGGTAGGTACATACATTTTTTATAATACTCATTTCGAGTTCAAAAAATGTTTTTTTTTGTAATTTTTTTTTGTCTTATACCTATTTTCAATACCTTGAAAAAATACCGGCAAATTACCGGTAAACCGGTTTTGATTGAAATTTTTACCGAATTACCGGTAATTGAAAAAGTCGGTAAATTTGCGATCCCTAACCGGGATCGAGGTTGCAGGGTGCAGTTCCTTTAAACTTGAGGGTGCGAGATGGATCTGGTTCCAGCCACTTATGGGGTTAATTACACAAAACTCTTAGATATAATTGGGTAGCAGTTATGCAGAAAGCTACTAATCCTCAAAATGACAAAAAATTAGTCAAACGCAGTACAGAGCCCATAATTTTGTGGTCTTTATTTTGCAAAAAATTATCAATCCATAGCATAATTTTGATATTATACAATTATTAAAACTACTAAATCATAGTTCCACTTTAAGCTTAAAAAGCAAAAACTACAGAAAACCTAAACTAATATTACTTATACTACTCACTATTAAATAACCCATTGAGAAACATTGTAAAACAGTAAGAAGAAATAAAATATACCAAATAGAAATAAAGGTACATTACCTTAAAACCTTGAAACTAAATTTATTAAATTTCAGGTCATTTAGGGTTAGTACCTTTCTGCATAACTTAGCCCAACTCAACTAAAAGTATACTTGATCTAAATACACATCTCCGAGGAATAGTATCTATCGAGAACTAGCGCCCAGCGAAGATCAACGACGCCTACCCACTCTCGGCCAACATCGTCGAGGTCGTAAGCGGACGTAAGCGGGTAAGCGGGGATTTTTCGCGATCGGGGATACGGCGGAGCGTAAAATTCACGAGCGTAACTTTTATCGTCCCGTGGACACATTCTCACGTTCTTTGCGGCGCGCGGGGCAGGCCACGGAGCATCGGCGCGTGTGGGCGCTACTTTACGACGGAAAGCCGGGCAACCACGATCGTTTTACGCGAAAACGACTTTTTGCCTCCACCCGCCGTGCGTGCGGTCGACCCATTCGCCTCCGTAATAACGAGCCACGATGCCTGGCCAGCCGTAGTCCGCCCCAGGATCACGCGTACGGAAGCTGCCCCACGGATTACCGCCGCTGCTCCTCTATTGTGTCGCTGGAATACGCGCGTCAGTTCCGCTGCCCTCCCCCTGCTATTGGCTCGGGCCTGTTAATTTTCAATTAACATTCCACCACGAGCCTTTCCCGCGGCCTAACATATTGCTCATTGGGTAATGATACGTCGCGAAAGTTAATTAACCACGATCGGCGAAGGGATCCTTCGGGGTGTGTTCGCCGAATGGTCGTGGATGGGAAGGGATTCGAAGTGTGTTTTGGAACTATGAGAAAAAGCTCTGTGAGTGGAATGAAGTATATGTAGACATGTTTAAAATATGAAGAAGCTTATTTAATCGTAGGTATACGAGTGTTTATAAAGCATTGGCTGTTGAAAATTCCGAGAATTATTTGTTTAAGAGACTCCAGAGGATCTAAAGCTATAGTCACTCTCGCGCAACTCGAATTCGCCCTGCTAATTTAAACGAATGCCTCAGATTAAATAACAATACCGATCGTACGTGACTTCGATACCGTTCGTGTAACGAAGGGGTCCACGAACGATCATTATTATTCCCCGTGTGCAGCTGCAGTCGTGCCCGCAATAATAACAATGTCGGACAAGTATATAATAGAGAAAGAGAGTGGCAGAAAACGTGGCTAAGCGCGACGCCAAGGTCCTTGAGCGCGAATAAGGATTTATCAGGAATGTAGCAAATCCACAAATAAATCGTTCGATCCACAAGGAAATCGTTCCAGGCAACGGAGCCGAGCCTGTGTCGAACACGGCAGATACCTTCTCGATAATCGAGCAAATATCGACCCCGCGGGTTTACACGATAGACAACCTCGTTAGCGGTCTTCAATCTCTTTTAGATCACTCTCAAGGGATTCTCAACCGATTCACGGTTATTGTCGACGAAACCCATTCTATAAATTTCACCGGCAAAGCGTTATTTTATATTCCAATAAGTAATTGGGTATCATTCAATCACTCTGACCTACGTTACAGCTACGTTTCTTAATAAAAATCTTCTAAACTATGACAATTCAATGAAGGATACATAAAATCAGTAAAATATCATCTCCTTTAAAATAGCAATAGGAAATAAACCCTCAGCGTTACACGAGACACCCCAACACGTTTTTCATCCCCGATTTTATCAGCAATTACTCCAAGCAACGCTCGTCAAACACACCTCAGATTATCAGGCGTCGATCTCGCAATAGAATTTTTCCCCGTTGCACAACAGGACCTCTCCGATACACCGCCGTGTATTTCCAAAACACCGTTGCAGCGAGATGAAAACACCGAGCAGCGACAGATGTCCCGTAACACCCAAACTATCCCCGATTGTACAATATTCCCCGAACAGAATAATTTTTATCGCTGGAAATCGAGAAGCTGGGACAGGCACATCGCGCCTCGTGGTTGAGAACGCCAGACGATCCCGCAAACGCCGAGCGCGTATATAAGCGCATCCAGTTGCGGTTTGCACAATGGCGGGGCTGTATCCCATAGAAAATCAGCGGCTCGATTCTGTCGTGGGACGGACCGGGCGTTTCTGCGGCCCGTCGAAACCCGCGATTTTATCTCGGGCGTCGGGGGCGCGCGGCGGAAACGCGGTCGCGCAGGAAACGGCGCGCGAAGGCCGTCGGGAAATTCCGTCGGTGTTAAGGTCGACGGCATACACCGTCGATGGATCCCGGCGACGACGGAGCGGCCGCTCTGTTGTTGAGCAATTCCTCGCGGCCGATCGTTTCATTCAGCCGACGCGCATCGTGTATTCATCGTGCGCCGCGGTGGCATTCTAAAGGTTGACTAGACGTACACACCGCGCTTGGAAACGTATCCCCGCGGACAGCTTGCAAACGCGCGGCCTGACGATCGTTTTAACACCTGCGATAATTACCGGGAAAACACGGAGTAACATTTCAGGGAACAGCGCAGTATTTCTTCGGCCGCAGTGCTCTGCGGCACCCCGTGCCCCTGTCTCTCTCCTTGGAATTCTTCCGTCGAGCTTCTTTTAAATGAGAAGGTGGAAAAAGCTGCGGTGATATTGAGGAGAATTAGAGTGGCGTTAGCATCGTTTTGGAGGAAGAGAAATACAAAGGAAGGGTGAAGATAAAGTGTTGATGTTCCACCGCGTTGCTCAAGTCTTCAGAATATATTCAACGGAGTCCGAAAGGGGCCTGAGTTTTCGAGATGTAACGCAGAGCTAGAGTGTGCGAGTATCATTGGTGCGTCGAACGTAGGAAGGGGATCCCGTGGCTGTTCGGTAGCAGCGAGCCTCGGCTTTTCTCAAGCATCCTCGTCCTTTTCTACTTCGAATGCCCTCTCCAGGACGGGCCCGTTAATTTGTAGTGCCGTCGAACCGCTTTTTGCCAGCGACGCCGAGACCGCGAACTCGAGTTTTGACACATTTTGACACGAGGACCACACAGAGCGCTGCTAGCCGCGCCAGAAAACATCACTCGCCCCCGACGAGCGACCCGAGGGAGACGGACCACGTCCGAGGAGTCCCCGCCAAGACTTGGAGACGCCCGATAGACGGGCAAGAACCTGGCCACCGTCTACCGGATAAGTTATTAGCGGTGCCACGGGGAAAGAAACCACGCGAATATCAATTCGCCCCACCGAACCTACCCCCGTTCCGCGATGTATTTATTACTGGCGATCGGCTTTTTCCTTGGCTCAGCACGGCTGAAGATCACGGCCGAGTTATTGCCTATGTGGCGCGGACTTTCTGGGGGCAGACGTTGGTGGACTCGTCCCTTTTCTACGCGAGTGATGAACTTATGCTTGGTAGACAGATAACTGATTTACTTCGAATTGAAGGGAAGGAATTTCCAAGAAGAACTGCTTAGAAGTTAGAACTTCGGGGACCCCACATAGTACCCCAACATCTCTACTCTCAAATCCTTTTCGACGAAGTTGTCCGACATATTATTACGCACTTCTGAAGAATGCAGAGGCCGCGACGACCAAGCCAAAGGATGTCGCCATCGGAAGGCTTCAGAGGAGCCATCGATCTAGCTGGAACGTGGCGTTGACCCCTGCCCGTGAATCGAACGGCGTTCTCGGGGACTCGTAACAGAATCGCCACTGACCTCAGGCAGGTACGAGGTGTTAGACAAACAGCTGGTCCGAGCACAAAGCCGCGTTTATACGCTCACGGGCCTCTCTGGTATATTACATACGGCACACTCAAAGGGGCCCTACCAACACGTGTGCGCGTAGTCCTGAGGGATCGAGAAGGACGAACGGCGGCGTGAGTACACGGGTGAAAAAGGAGGAGAACGAGGGGAGAGAAAGAGATCGTCGTGGATGGGAGAAGAGGCGACGAGATGGGTGTATGTAGGAACGTTGAGTACGAGTCACGGAGCTTCTCTTCTCTCGCCTCGCATAAGCTGCCAGCTTCTACTCTTTCTCTCTCGCGTACCACCTTGCGCCGCATTCCACCGTGGTAAATCGCTCGATGCAACGGCCACGTGTCCCACGATCGAAAATCGACCATTTCCTGTCCTGGCCCCCGGAGGATTCAGTTGATTGCACGAATTCTATGGCCACGAATCGGTTTTCATCCACTCCTCTAAGAGATACGTTGGAACATCGCGGTGTTATACAAGAATAGTCAATTTTGAGGGAGAAATCGAGAGATCGGAGGCTCTGGTTTCTATACTTAATCAATAATAATAATTACTTGATTGCAAGAAGATAGCATCTATCCCCGCACGCCTATAAAGAAATTCTATTCAGTACTCAAGGTGTAGAGTTTCGTTGTATGTGCAGAATACTGAGACTTGCAACGCCTCCCCATAAACTGGAGGAATAAATTGCTATAACTCGAGGATTTCCCCTTTAACGTCACCGGCCTGTATCAATTAAAATACAATAGTGAAGCCAGGGAATATATAATGAAGTGGACGTTACGCGAGGTCGCGGGCTAACGTTGTACAAATAGTCGGCCAGGAAACAAGGAGGGAGAGCAGAGGAGCGACGGGCTGCAGGTTCCCATGACTCGCCCACGCCGTGAGGAAGGTGCTCGGCGATGTCGTCGTCGCTCGTCGTCGGGGGCATAAAAGTGTCCGGAGACCGAGACCCGAAGATCTCAAGTGCCTGGACCACCTTGCACGCCGCGTGGGCGATCGGCTCGCGAGCAGTTAGCGAAGCTTGCGCAAGTTCGTGGCCGCTCGAGTCCGAGCAGACAGATATGGTCCATGGAAAACGTAGAAAGTGACCGCAACACCAAGCTATCCTTCTCCGAAAATTGCTACCCTTTCGAAGTAGTCCTCGACGCCCTATAATTTGGCCCTCGATTCCTCCGTGCGTAGATCCAAATTTCAGAACTCTGCTCCGAAATGAAATCGATCATTGCCCCTTATTACGAGCATCTGGAAGTAATTTTAATTCAGTGCCTTCGAAGAAACCAAGGAGTCGATCTCAGCGAGCTATATTTTGTAGACTAACGAATTTCCAAATTCAGAGGTATTAGGTAGGTACCATGAAAGTGAAGTTCCCTCGGTTCTAAGAGGGCAACGTTGATGGATGTTCGGTGCTCCAAGATTGGAGCGCGATATAAATTGTCGAGGACCCGGGAATTCCGCTGGCCGGCGATGATCGTGCGAACATAATGTTACAGTGAAATCCATTCTGTTATCGGAGTGTAATCCTAAACAGACGCGAGCACGGGGCCATCTTGCACACGCACGGGTATTAATGAACGTGGACGAGAGGCGGACATTAATCTTCCAGGGGAGATTCGTAATACCGCCTCGGCGCGGTTCACCACCCAGGCGATATCTAAAAGCGAAAATCCTGCAGTCCCGCGCGGACAGATAAACGAGTGATTAGTGTTCGCTCGCGAGCCCGCGTTTCTAGAACACGCGACGGAGCGGCGGACGGGGGTCCCCGTTGGCCCTGTGGGCGTCGAAAATGTTATCCACCGCGAGAGGATCGCCGACAATTAAACACCCCAGGTGGTTTCTTTCACGCGAGCTGACGCGTACATCGCTGGCATTAAAGCGAACCACCGTTTTCTCGGAAACTCGTTTCTTTCGCGCGACGAATGGAATGGAAGAATGCTACGTTGTAATGGCGTCCCGATGTAAATCGTCGGACGTTTCATGAAATGCGTATATGCACTCGGATAGATAACGTCGATTTAAGTGAGAGGCATACCGACGGTAGCTGCGCCTCTCCAGAAGCGTATTGGCCGGGACTCGGTTAATTAAATCGACTAGATAGATCTGCGACGCGATGCGCCCGATAGCGCTTGCTAATCGAGATTTAATTTACATCCTAATTCTTGCTGCCGCGCGACGTGCTTATCGCATTCCTTCTATTTTCTGTATTTTAATACCGTGTCCACGGGCTTGTAATGGATCTGGTATTTCTTTTTATTCCAGAATACCCAATGCCCAGAGCTAACACGGTAATAATTACAGGTGCGCGCTTCTGACGAGCGAACCAATCACCAGCGATGAAAGGAACATTGTATATTTGATACAGAAGTGATGGGACGGCTTTCTAATTGCTTCGATTACTGTGCTTCTCCTGTTAGTTAAAACTGCATCGAAAGTAACCCACTATTAGGTACAGAAGTTATCTGATTATCCTAAAGTCAAATTTATAAATTTCCCAAGTGAATTATGGATCAGGAAGCCTCCCCACTCTCTAATGTGATCCAATAATCAATGTGCTGGCGACGAAGAGGAAAACAGCGGTCGGAGGGAACATGGAGGATACTCGACAAGGAGATCGCGCCCTCTCCGCGTGAGGGTTTCATCGCCGCCAGCACTGGGACGCGATTCTCTTCTCGTAAGTAATTTATCGTTACTATTAAAATATAGCCTGCTCGTCGTCGCGGTGGGTACGAGCTGTTATGGCCGAATATAACCGTTTCTATGGGTGCACGGAGCGTCCACCGTGATTTACAATGCTCGGGGAGTTATGACGCGACGTGCCCACACTCGCGTCCTCGTAACGCTCCGTTCCCGCGAGGTCGGCTCCTTCCCGCGGAATTCTTCGCTCCGGGGATGTCCTGTCAATCCAAAGTCCCCTTCGCTAAAGATATTGAATCTCGACTGGGGGAAACTGAAATAGAGAAGTCCTCGGGAACCTTGGTAATTTTTGAACAAATGTCGCCCTGTCTCCAGACCACCTCGCGGTATTCCCCTTCAGACAAGAACACGGAACATCGATCGTCGCCGGCGACGTTGTCCGTCGTGAATCGTCCGGGCGTCGTTACGCGCGCGTTCTCGAATACGGAAGGGTGAAATACGGCCCAATAAAAGGGCACTTTGACACAGTCTCCCGAGCACTGGCTGCCCATTGTTCGGAAGAACGGGGAACGATCGCGACCGCAAAGTCGATCCGTTCGTGCCACGGCAGTTAACGCGAAAAGGAACGAGCGAGCGGGGCAGCAAACTTCCAAGAGGACTTTTTCGCGCCGGGCTGCCCGGTCGATCGTAAAATCGATCTGCAAAGCGGGCAAGATCTTGTCGATTCTTTCTCGTGACCCAACAAATCCCAAGAAATGCAAAGAAATGCAAAGTGACTGTATTTTCTCAGGATGATGGAAAAATTTGCGTTAACATCGAATTAATTTGGAATGAAGGGTTGCTAGCAGAAAAAGATAAATAAGCAGATTGACTTTCTTACAAAGAAACTCAGAGAAATTAGATTTCATCTACCTATATACATATGTATATAAAAGAAGAGGTCCTGACTGATTGACGCATCAATGGCCAGCTCAAACCGTTTTAGTTAGGAACGTGAAATTTGGAAAGTACCTACACTGTTTTCATGACGTAGGAACCCACTAAGGAAGAATTTTTGGAGATTCCATCCCCAAGGGGGTGAAAAGGGTTAAAATGTATTTTCTCCGACTCTCCGAATATCAACTTGTTTCTTGCTCACAAAGATTACCCCCACAAATGCCTAAAAATCAATTTCAGAATTTTTCCCTAACCAATGGAGTGAAACATATTTTTCACGGATTCCACAAAATCCCTTAGACCCGATTATATCTAAATATCAACTTGGTTTTTACTTCGAAAGGTTACCCACATAAAAAACATTTTCAGGATTTTGCCCCAATCAACCCCGAAGGGGTTGGTGAAAAGGAGTGAAATGTGTTTTCATGGAGTCCTTAATATCTCTTAGACCCGAAGCGAAGCGCGAGGGTACTTTGCGAGTTCTCCATACACCTGATAGACATTGGGAAAGGAACATATTTTCAGAAAGAATGCCTAAAACTACCTCCACGACCTCTATCAATACATAGTAGTAAAAGGTTCCACATTCCTGAGGCTTTCCCTTAGAATCTACATACGCAGTGGCCCTCGATCATCAGATTTATGAACTCGAATGCAATTTGCATGAACGTTGCCTATTGCTCCTCAATGGTTCGCGATACGTAGGATAAAGATTGGTTGAATAGCCAAGCAGGAGGGACTGCTTCTCTCCACAATCCTTACGCGCTTCCATCAAAGGATAATTCACTTCTACGTGTCCCAAGAGGTCCACGCTATGCGCGTATCTCGCGACGCGGGCAGCCTGAAATCAGGAACGCGCTTCGCGGCCGTAAAACCGCGCCGCGAACGAGGAGCGGCGAGGATCCCGTGCAACATCAACGACATTTCGACAGTTAACGTCAAGATTATTGACGCGAAACCTGTGCCCGCGGTTGGGTCCCGTTGGGCGGGCGCGGGGACCAGGCGATTTCACTCGCCTCTGGCCCAGGTGGACCTCTCTTTCGCGCCACTTCGAACAGGATCCTCGGCGGACAACGGGCTGTCGTCAACGGGGTGACAAGTTTTCACCTTTGCCGCCGATAAATACGGTGAAAGGCGTAGGGACCCGTTGCTGATAGGCGCTGTTTCTCCACGCGACTTCTCAATAAATTTCGTTGACGTTCATCGCGCCGCGTCCCGTAATATGATCGTTTATACCGTGCATCGATAGCTTCGCGAGGAACAGTTCCCTCGCGAACTCTTCCACTCGGTCAGCATTCTCACCGCCGCTGTCCATGAAGCAGAATTCACTGCCCGAGAGAGGGGAATAAAGAATGCGAGACGCTTGCATTTTGCTGTGTGAAGTCTGAGCTGATATTTGCTCCCTTGAACGGTGAGAAAACGCTTCGATTTCAGTGTAGGATAATTTCAAAACACTTTGGGGTGACCCTGGAATCCCTATTCCCTTTTAAGAATCTCCTATTCGTCTCGAATCGCGCAAAACGTTCCTCTCCCACGGAACAGTCGAAACGAATTCCGCGAAGCGGTGACGCGCGATTTCCAGCGGAGTCCGTCTCTACTCCCGTGGCTATCGTCCCCGATATCTATCGAGATTCCCCCCCCCCCCCCCCCCCCCGCCCCGGTGTATGCGCGATCCCCTCGCGTGCACGTCGGCGAAGAGGAATCCCGCGATTTCCGGTCCCCGTGTCTGTCAAGCGCGGTTATCGACGGATTGCGCGCCGATACGCACGATCGCCGATCGCTCGGTCCCGCCAGGAGATCCCCGTGGCGTGTTACGAATTCTGCCAATCACGGGAGTGTAATCGATATCGGGGAACGGAGGTGGGCATCGAGTCGATACGATCGGCTCCGCCCCGGGCGTGTCGCCGGCCTGCACGATTTATAATGTTAATATCCTGGAGCCAGCTCCGACGCTTACTTCCCGACGCTCCTCTTTCTCCGCCGTTTCCCCTTGCACACATTTTATTCTGCTTTTACACTGGGCCTTTCTTGCCCTGTGCGCGAGAAGGGCAAGGAAGAACGGGGGAAGACGAAGAGACGCGAAGGACCGATCATTTCGATGTACAATCCCGAGTTTCGATTAATGAGAGTCACTATTGCTCGACGCGAGGGCATTGTGAAACGAACAGGTTGTAATTAAACCATGTTTCTTTGATTGGAAGAATCGTTACTTTGTGTGGCTCATAAAAAGATTTTGCATGTTTCTTAAAGGGGATAAAATATTTGAAGCGCCCACAATTAAGCCGGGAGGATTTATCGACGCTCACTAACACTTTTTTAATATTGTATATGTCAGAAATTATGGAACACTTAGTGTTAAATAAACGACGCTGTGGTGATTAGTGACCAGAGAAAATATCTGTAATTTACGGCTCTATTTGGGAATTTGAATATACGCGGTGCCCTTCGGCGAATTAATACTACTGCCCTCTGTCGGTGGTGCGTCGAATATATAGATAAAATAGTAGAACGTGATCCACTTATCCAAAATCAATGATTAATTTCAGGCCGACATAAGTAGCATACTATGTAGCTACGTGCTGGATGCTCCCTAGCATGTAAACAAAATATACAAGCCATCGGTACTCACGACACGGTTGACTGCTTCCAGGTAGACGTCCGTCCTTTCACGCCTCAATTCCGCTGCTCCAGTTTTGTTTATGATTTGCCATGACGTCGAGCCGTGACCTATGCGAAGTAACGCGAGGACATTCAGTAATACGTGAGCTTCCTTGGGCTAGGGACCTTGTAGACACAATCCCGCTCGATTTTCGCGTACCGTTTGCCAAGTCGAATTGGGCGTGTGATTATCCTTTAGAGGGCCGGGCTGGCCACTATTGTGGCCACCTGGAGAATTCAGATACTTTGCCGGCCATTTTGGTGCTATATATGCATAAATTTTAAGTAAATAAAATTTACAATTTCAATGAAAAAATCCCGGCCCTCTAAAGGTTAAACGTTTTAATATCGGCTTTTAATGTTCTAATCACGTAACTGTTTCACTAAACTGCAACTCCCGCGGTATCTACGCACGCAGCACTACCGAAAACCGATTATATTTCGACACTTAACACGACGTACGCGAAGCAATCGACGTTTAATTCGCGCTGCAACCTCCTGTTGTTCACTACACTGCATTTTCACGTGTACGAGAGTCCTGCGCAGAACGCACTATTTTCAATATTCTTGAATTTCATTAAAAACTTTCGAAAAATGATGAACGACGATAGAGAACAGAAAATAATCGTAAGAATAAAGTCCTTAGTAGCTTCAATAAATCTTTCAAGCGTTTCTGCACTTGTCGTGTGTGCTCTGCATCGCGAGTTACAAATATGAGAACGCAGCATTAAACCGCCCGTGGCCCCACTAGAGACACTATAGTGTCCTTATAGTGTCTCTACTCCCCGCGAAAGCGCAGCGCCACTTGCGACCGCTTACGCAATTCCAACAATTCACGAAAACGCTAACCTATATGGGGCCGTCTTTAAATTACGTAAGGGTAATTTTGGCGATTTCTTACCCCCTCCCTCCCCAGTATAAGAATTCGTAAGATTTGATATTGCAACCCCCTTCTTACGTAATATTTTTTACATTGAATTTTTTCAGTTATTAAAATTCTTTTAAAGCTTTATATAATTCATTTGACCCGGTTTCGGGGAATTTTAACTAAAACAACTTTTCTGGAACATTAATTATAGAATTTGTATTTATTGAAAATTAGGTTAAAAAATATTACGTAAGACGCTACCTGACTCTCCCCTCCCCCATTGTAAGAATACGTAAGAAATTCGCGACCCCCCCCCCTAAAAAAAACCTTACGTATTTTAAGGATGACCCTCTATCTAGGCATACTTCGTGACAGTACGCACGAAATCGCGCAACGCGTTGCACCGTCATCGAACATTTCGTGGCATAAAGATTCTAAACATGTAAACCGCCAAAGTGCCCGGGGTCAGATCAAATTACCCGCGCTGTGCTTCAGTCTCACGTTGTAGTGCAATGTCTTCAGTTGTTTCTACGCTTTTGTGTCAGTGCAGGTGTTAAAATTGCGTTTGTACCGTTTAGCACGGGCCGTTGTTGACGAAAATGTGTCGCGCAGTGCGTGCCGACGATCGAGAAGGTGGATTTTATGACGATGGGGGACTGGTCGCGTTCGTATTTGTGTTTCTCACGATTCGGTCGCGGAGTGACTTGCAAGCGTCCCGTTACGAGTGTACTCCTCTCGGAGGCTCAATAGCGTAACGCCTTTTTACGCCGACCTGACTGGGCCCTGGATGAATGTTTATCCGCATGTTGAGCCGTCCTGGAAGCTCTCCGTCCATCTCGAGGGTGCTGCGTTCAGCGAAGAATGGAACACCGACGAGGCAACCTCTGAAAGGATGAAGGGCCCTAAATTCGAGCCAATAGTCGGAGCTACGCGGTGGGCGGCGGTGCTGAGTTCCAGATCGGTGAGCAGAATGCCAAAGACACTTCAGCATACAATATCATCTTTATACGTGCATATAATATGTCTTGTGCTTGGCGAACTTTTCTTTCGATAACAAGTCGCGTGAATTTCTTGGCAATGCGTTTCAAATGGCATTATTAGTCACGACTGTTCTGTCGTGTGGAGTACGGGTCGAGATGTAATATTTGTTTTTCAATGGACGTTGTTGTCGTTCGTTTTTGAAGGTAGAAAGGAATGGTTGATAACATTTAACTGATTTTTGGGATGGATTGGATTAGGCATTGCATCTTTTATGGGAATTTAAAGTATTGTTGCGAGCACCCCATAGATGGGAACCCATGGAATTTAACGAGCATTTGGCGAGAAAACAATATGGCGTCGGTGGTGATTGACTGTTCAGTATTTCCTCGCTGAGGGCTCGCTGGTCGGGACCGGCGTAGAGACACTATAATAAGAGTCTGGACACGAGAAGGCTACTTTTTGATTGGTCCGCCATTTTTTATCGAAATCCTGCCAGAGAGGAAGATATATACACCATTTCACTCTTAACCACTCTTAACAACTCTTACGTTTATGGCGGTATTTTACTATCTATTAATCTGAAAATGTGCATTTGGGTTTTTGATTGGCCCGTCATTTTTCATCTATTCCCGCTAATTTTTAAATCTGTCAATTATACCAAGATAATGAAGATATAAATTAAAATTATTTTATTATACTTTGAGATACATTTTAAAAGAAATTTTAAAATACCGCCATAAACGTAAGAGTTGTTAAGAGTGGTTAAGAGTGAAATGGTGTATATCTCTTTCTCTCTCGTGGGATTTCGATCAAACATGGCGGACAGTAGCTCGTGTCCAGACTCTTATTATAGTGTCTCTAGACCGGCGTTGAGCCGTCAGCGTGAACGGAGCCCTAATTCCGAGCGATCGTTTCTTGCTTTTTTTTGTCCGTAGGGGGGAGCGAGATGGAACGCTTTACGTGCGCAACGGTCGCGAGCGTTCAGATGAAATCGTGACTGCTCGACGCATGCGTACCACGGTCAGATAGCCAGGCACGTCACGAGCCTTTTTTGCGCCCTAAGCGAGCTTGCCAAATTCCGCCATTTATTATAATACATTTAATTGAGCTTCTTCATGACCTTACTCTTAATTTTTACTCGTAGTTTAAAATCGTTGTAATACAATTTGTAGTATTTCATTTAAAAATTTATTTTTAACAATGCCAACAATGAAAGGACCATTCAGTTAGAGCCATAGACCTACCAAAAGAGCTTTTTTGCATTCTACTTGCGATATTTTGTTTGCGTTAGTTGCAAGGCTGAAATGTGTTATAAAAATTGCAATTTACAAAGAAGTATTTCACTTTGCATAAAATTCTTCTGATAAAAACTTCTTTATCTTCAGTAGCATGTACTTTTAAATAATTTTCAACGTTTCAATTGTTATTATTTATCGAATAATCATTCAATTTAACTTCCAAACGAAGTAAGAATACAGAATTCTAAGTCACATAGATATCAAATGCTAATTAACAAGTATTAAAAGCAAGATTGAAATGAAATACATCAAACTTGTCTCGTTTCATATTTTAATTCTCACGATAATAACATCTCGCTCCATTAAGACAAGAGAATCGAATATAAATAACTCTTCAGGCCTCAATCACAAATGAGCAAAGCCTATAGAGGTCTATTTAAGTAGTTGTAAGTAGGTTACACGTGCACGGCGACATTCGAAGCCCGCGAACATAAATTCTACCCTATTACACTCGTTGCCTGCGGTACTTTATCATATTATGAAACACAACCCTGATCTTACGGACGCAATAATGCATCAACTCCGTAATATCTCACGGAGTGGCTTCTGCCTGCTTGCTAATGGAAACAAATCCCCCATTCGCGAGCGTTAAAAACCTTCTTACCCCAGAGCGAAAGAAAAGGGGGCCATTTACACATAGAAGCTCGGGGCTTAGCGTTCTCCCGCATCGTTCTCCTCTTATCTGCACTCTTATTTGCTTGCGTTTCCTACGCGTATCGTGTCGAGCCTAGGGTCAAGGTCAAGCCTGTTTAAAAGGAACCAATGTTAAACGCCGGTTGCATGCGTTTCGCGCGAGTTACGACGTTCGACGGGGGCACGCGGGGGGGGCGAGTACGGAGGATTCTTTCGGTGCGAACGGTAAATTAGCATTACGGTCGCATTACCGATGTTGTGACGCCGTTTTACACGCGCGCGGATCATCCCCGCCGGGACGGCGCGGCTTCAGAATCAGCTTCCTCTAACTCTGATTTATGCCGCGCGTCGCGGCTCTCGATTATATAGCCGGCGTATACCCCGCTTATTCCTTATCCAGGCTACCTTGAGTTACGCGTTATTTACGATGTCAACGTGGCAGCGCGATATTTTCCACTCCGCGGTCGATTCTATCGGTAACACGCCATTGCCGGTTATACTGGCTCTTCACTGCCTTCCCGGCTTGATCCCCCGAGCGGGACGGAACTCTCTACCCTGCCACTCACCGAGGGCATCAATTTCGAGCCATTCGTGTTAGATCCGCTCGCAATGATCGTTATACATTAAAGTACACGGCGGGGACCGTAAAATCGTGGCGGCGCGGGGAACGGGGACTCCGGAGGTCGTTCCAGAGCGAAGGCGGCGACGGCGGGGCGAGGAGGGACGGTGTAGAGGAGGCGCGGAGGTATGGGAAGGTACAAATTGCAGGATCGGGTATCGGACGGAGTAATTAATTAAATACAATAAAGTTAGGTCGACCCTCGTATCTGGGATCGACCACTCCTCCAATCGACCGTCTCAGAGCTCTCGCATCCACCACGTCCACGGTCCCGATGCGCTCGCAACTCGCGGAATACCGAGAAAGGGACGACGCGCAGACGTCGTTAAGCCTCGGCTAGCAACGGGCGATGATTTTTCGACTTCGCCCGACGGAGTCGATCTACGACGATGATTCCTCGAATAGAGATTCCGCCGAGGGAATCTGAGGCTCCGCGAACGCCGCGGCGATAAACCACCGCGGATCGTAGATTCTGCCACGGTGCATTTATTACTTTGGATGACATAGGCGTAGACATCGATTATCATCCTATGTAATTTATCTCGGCGTATTAGCTCGGTGAATTATTCCTCGTGTAACCCGATGCGTTCGTCGCGGCTCGCCACGTGTATTCCGTGGAAGATGCTCGATCCCTGTGCATCTTCCGAGCAAGGTGTCGAGAAGTCCACGAGGGTGATCGTGTTAATTTACCCTTACCTTGACTCCCGAGATCGTTAATAGGCTACATAGTCATCTCCCCCGTTTTATGCTTCCCTGTTTTTCATCTCCTACTGGAAATTCTACCTTTCCATTCATCTTCCAGAACTCTCAATTTTAATAGCGTTTCGAATATTATCTTGCTGTAAGATGGCTGAGTGCATCGCGAGCAAATAGGCTGACTTTCAGCGAATCTTTGGAAATTTCTCAAGCTCGTACTCCCTGTTCCTCATTACGAGCCCCCTCAGATCAGCAGTAAATGATATCCAGTTTTCGTGAAGCGTCGATACGAGACCGATATGGAGGATGCTCGTTGCGAGGTGCTCGGGTCGTCTACGTCTATCCGTGAAGGAAGCTCGCGTAAGGTTATATAAGGCTTCCCGAGTGGAACGAAGGGGAAGAGACCTTTCGGGCTATCAGATAAACCAGGGTACACCGGTGCACGAGATTCGCGGGCCGAGGGATAATTATAATAATTGGCTGATAAATCGATAATTAATCAGGAGGCTAATTGCGAATTATAGCCGCGGCGAGACAATGCTTGGCATTGTTCGCCGGGGACGCGTACGAGTCAAGTGTGGGAAGCTAATGGGTCGTAAGATAGAAAGTTATAGGTTGAGTGGCTCGCAATCACGGTTTTTCTGCTTTTTTTCTCCCCCCCCTCCGCCGCATTCGAGCACGCCGAGCTAAGCAATGATAGCGGGGTATGTAACGCGCGCATCTGCATCGATCTCTGGCTCTCGTGATTAACGTAACTCGACCTCGAAGGCATCGGTCGGAATACATGATTCATGCGTGAAGCTCGCACTTTCGACATTGTTTGCAACAGCCTCGCAGGTGTATCTAATTATACCAGATTCGCATCGTTGGCGATGCGCTGCCAGTGTCGCGTTATTGAAGGCGCGAGAATTTTGGAGCAGTCAGAACTTAGAATGGGGGTGTCTAAAAATCAAAGACAATTGGGAGCATGATTTGGAGCAGAAAGTATCATCCTCGTAGCATATGATATTATTAGAAAAATAGTGGTTCCTATAAAACTCAAACCTAATTACCTAGTAGAAAAATACTTGGTAATAGAAAAATCGACGAAAAGATGCACCACCTTCCCCCTTTGCGAGTCGAAAGAGAACTCGTTCTCGCGACCGATGATCCGGGTCGGCCAGGAATAGCCTTCCCCGAAGCGGCGTTCAATCAAATAAATAATTTTTAGGGCGAACTGGGCGGCGCGGAACCACTGGCGGCATAAATTATCCGCCGACGCAACTTGGACACGGGTGGACTGCATATTTATACCTAGCGTTGCGTTCGTAGACTGTTACATTTTGCCACGAACTTCTTTCTCCTTTTTCATCCATCTCGCTGCCTCGAATACGACTCGGTTCCCTTGCCCGAAACCATAAACCTCGTGTCAGCGGTCTCGATGGTGATCCGCTATGGCTTCGCAGAATCCTTCCCTACCGTGGCCTAGACGTCGACATAGGTAGGTACTCTATAAAGTCTCGCCTCGGAACGACCAGAAAATCGTAGCTCAAAGATGAGATCCCTGTAACCGGCTCCTCGTGAATCATCGACACCTGACTCGTGCCCGAGACTCGAACGGTTATCGATGCAGTTGGATTTACATTCGGGAGGTCGATAACAGGTTCGATTTACAGTCCAAAAGGCACGAGCCTGATCCTCGTTCGAGATAAACATTGAATGGAACGGGTGGGTGGGTCCACCGCCTTGCCCCGTGATCTTTCTTTTCGTCTGGAATAAAAAATCACGAGATCGTTTGGAGAGAGTGGATTGCAAATTTCTAGCGAAAGAAGTTGGAATTATCGAAAAGTAGATTTTGTTAGGGGCGAAGGGTATAAAAGGCTATGGTGGTGGTCGAATGGACCAGAAAAGCCGCGGCATGGGTAAAGCGCGTTCTTGCGATGCTCATCATGGATGACGAAGCAAAGGTGCACGCCGCATCTTCGAGTTCACGTCCCTCCTATAGTAATACGGTGCACCTAGCTATTAAGGTCGATTCACACTTAATAACACCGTGGCGAATGTAAAATTCGTATCCGTAACGAGGCCCCGCGAAACGTCGAATTTATTAAATTCCAGCGTATCGGAAGCGAGACAGAATGCCTCGATGCGCGCCTCTATCAGAGGAAGGCGGCATAATGGAATCGCGCTCTTATCTTCTTATTCTCCTGATCTCGTATTACGTGAAATTCGCTCCGATCATTACACCATCAATCATGCCCCGTCGCGGATGCCCGCGAGATCGATCCTTTATCTCGTCCCTTCAACCGCGAGAGGATCACGTGTCTCGCACACCCTAGAAAACCACCTGAACCAGGGATCTTCATCCTCCGTTTCAAATACCACTCACCCCCCACCACGGTGTAAATTTTCAAACTGTATAGGCTCCAAAAATCCTCGTCCTCTATCGCTGGAATATTCTCTCGAGCTATTTGCGAAAAGGGGGGTCAGGGAATTCCGCGGGCACACGCGAGATAACCCATCGCGTTAGGATGCGGGAGAAAGAACGGACGGGAAGAGGGAGGGAGGGATAGGGAGAAAAGGAGAGCCGGTCGTAGTTCAGCCCGTGGCCCATCAGATAGCACCCAGTCTCTCCAAGAGCGAGGAGAGAGGATATTGGAGGAGCAGAAGGTGGAGGATAGGGAAAAAACGATGGAGAGGAGGGGTGTGGGTCGTGGCAGAGGAGGAAGGGAATAGATAGAAGGGGGGTACGGGCCGGACCGTGAGGGAGGAGGCGAGGGTTGAAAGGGGTATATTGTTTGCCGAGCAGAGCCGATAATTCAGTAATGAACGTAACCGACGCGCGCCCGCGTTCAGGGCTATAATTACCGATACCACGTCGGATAGCGGATCCCTTAACTTGGGGTCCCGAAGCGCTACGAGGGCGCGAGCGAGCGAGCGAGCAAGCGTATCTTCCTTCCCTCGGCCTGTTCCTCGCCTGTCCGCGTCTTAGAATGGGCAGCTCTAAATTAATAAATCAATAGCCGGGGCCCCTTATCCGATCCGCGGGTGGGTGGAGTTTGTTTGTTTAAGAGCAGGATTTATTAATTTTTCGCTGGGTGGTACGTTGCCTATGGTCCACGCACTCCCGACGGTTATCTTCCACCTTCGCCCTCGCGCAAGCCTCTATCTCTTCCTTCCGTATTCTTTATGCACGCCAGCTTCCCTATTTTATGGTCCGATAGTCGGTCGATGTTTCGCAGCGTAGCTTAGACTCGGCTTTAAATTTTGATATAGTAACGGAAGTGGGCGAGGACTGAGGGGATCTTGCATATTTTGTTATGCTACTTAAAGAATTCTTTATTGTATTTTCTATGTGCCTTTACTTACACGCGAAACTTGAAATTTTGAATAATATGGAAACTATAGGTAAATGCATACTGGTGATTGATTATAGAAGTAGATCAACGTTCCAATTTTCTACATTGAATATTTTATAACTACCTAATGTTCTTAAGGCATTGCAGATATTTCTTCGGTAGTTTCCTAGCTGCGAGCATAAGGGGTGATCTATGGGGATGATGTTAGGGGTCTCCGGATCCTGCTGAGCCGTGCAACCAGTGCCATCTCTTCATCGAGGGACGAAGCTTCGCTGAAAGATATTGGTAATTCCTTGGGCATTTGTGCACAGCACCCTTAAGTTGCAATTTTCTTTTTTGCAAGGGTAAAAGACACCGAAGAACACACATTTTTCCAAGGATTCACGTTTCAACTGTATCACGTGTCATAGCTATTTAAATACTAATCATGCTAATCAATATAGAAAATTACCAATTACATTAAATTCTAATTCTACTCTAGCAATTGAAAATCGGTACAAAACAGTTCCCTGTAAGATTGAACTGTCTCCCATGACATTTTCAACAAGAATTACTTATTCAGAGTGGAGTAAATTGAATGGTCCATAGAATTTCCACAGAAACGTAATACAATGCTAATGCAAACTAGAGAATCGCCTAATAGAGACGTATCGATGCTCTCGTGGAGTTTAAGGGGGCAGCCAGTCCCGTGGATTAGAAGGCGCCCATCGATTTCGGTGCCTCGGGCGAGCTCGGAATAATTTGAATTCGATCGCCTGCCGGATAGATCGATCGATCGATTTCTTCGACGTTAGCCTTTCTCGCGCGGCATTTCTCTCGCTCGGATGGTCGACCGTTCGCGGCTCATAATTCTCTTTCCGCTCGAATTCTCGCGATTCTCCCGCCGCTCTTCGCGCGATAATGCTCTGCCTGGAGTGAGGTCTCGTTTCCTCGCATCGTCGAACCACCGCGGGACGCCTAATGTATGGTTATATCGAGCTATACCTTTCTCTTCACTGCTCATTCTTTGCTGCTGCACGTTCTTTGGCCGCAAGAATATATTCCTCATAAACTAGAAGCCCTGGAGAATCGACTTTCTAAAGCGAGACGCTCGGTGTGCATCTTCTTCGAATCGCTGTCGACGCAAAAGAATGGAAATAGAAAGCCCTTTATCTCACTGGATCAAAGTGTACTTCATTCATTCACCCTTCTATCCATACCAAGTAGAATAATTCCTCCACTGGGTAGGCAGTGTGCAATAGCCACTAATCTTCGCTCAGAATCCTCCCTTCCCCTGCAATGAACCGGACCACCGTCGATCTCCCAGCTTCCCTCAGAAACACCTCGAAACCTCATCAGACTCCCCCAAAAGAACTCGTTCATCGGAACCCTGCACGGTGGCTACCGGAAGTCATCCGGCAGATCTCTCTCGCCCGCGGGAAGAGGGGTCTCGTCACTCAGGCCATGGTAATGGCCCCACGGACGAGTGGCACAGTAAATCGGCTGAAAGGTTGCGCCGCGGACGAGCAACGAGAGCGGATTGCACCCGTAGGCGGAAATTAGACTCGAATACTCGTCTCCTTGCTCCCCGTGTTTTCTGTACCGCCTGGCTGATGATAATGACGGTAGCAGGTGCTCGAGCCGATGCCACCTTCGCACCTTGCTTCCCTGATCTTCGGGGCCGCGTACACGACACACAGCCTCGCGGCTCGCGATCATCGTCCTCCGTTGTCGTCGTCCTCGTCGTCGGGTCATCCCGTATGTAATTCGTTGCTCCAGGGAGTATACGATTCTACCTACCGTCGTACGCGGCCAGACACGTATATCCTCGCCTCTATGTGCACCACCGTCCCTCGGGTGTGTGAGTGCTCCGCCTGCACACACACGGTGCGCACTTAATATCTCGAGCCAATCTTAGAGCTTGCATTCAGTGGGTTAGTGCCGTAAATGCCAGTAACCATCCACCGGCGATGGCCACTCGTAGCTACCACTATAGACGGCCAGGCAGGTATTCATTCCATTTGCAGTTATGACGAGTACGAGTTCAGAGGCCGTGAGAATTCGCCGGCTCCTCGAGAGAGCCCCGGACTCGGCGTGTTCTAGTCTGGAACATCCTCTCCTGTACGTGCCTAACGCAGACGCGTTACACTTCCGCGCGCGAACCACTATCGACTATTCCTAGCGTCACCTCCTCCGCGCTCATGCTTCATGGTACCGGGGCAGTTTACTATTCCTTTGATTGACGTTTGATAGGATTTATGACAGGCAGGGCGCGAGGGAGGCGTATCCTCCTTCACCCCTCCAGTCCCCTCGCCCTCCGCAGTTGGCACCTCGAGGGTTATAGAATCTTGCAGAACGTAGACTCTCGCGCTTGCGCGCTCTTCTCCAGTTCTATCTGCCAACCGGGTAATCACATCTCGCGTCGAGGATTTTTCCAAGATTCCGCAAACAGGGGATAAAGTTACCCGGACCCAACCCAGTATATCAGTTTACAAAATTCCTCCGGCGGTTATCAGCCCCCAGCGATCGTTGCCGAGGACCCGCCAATTACGTCGAAGGCGTTAATCATATCGAATCTACGCGTCCCCCAGGTGCGAAGTTCTTTCCACTGTTAAAGGTTAACGGCCTTCGTCGCGCGCTACACGCAGAATAATTCCACGTTACGACGCCGACAGCGGCGACGTGGAAAAAAGAGCCGCGAAGGCTCTCTCGGGCAATATAATCAGCGGCGCGATAGAAATAGGATGAATACTTGGGAGCGCGCGGGCATACTCTTTAGCGCTCCTTTGAGCTCTCTTACACGCGTCTCTGCGCGCCGTGGCCCCTGTTATTGCCGAAGCTTTTTCACCTTCGACTTTCTCGCGGATCCTAACCTCCCGGAACAACGATTCGTCGAGTCAGGCGACTGGACAGCCGACGCCGACGCCGCCGACGGTAGTCGCAATTATAGAGTATGACTGCACAGATTCGTTCGGTAATTTGTTATCATTGAATAAACACACATCGAGAGGGACAAGTGGGTGGATGAGGAACGCGGTGTTCGCGCTGCCTCGAGGATCGTAATCTTCCACCGCGGACCACTTTCCTCCGCGTCCTTTGTCCTGGACGAGACTATGCGCAGCCACCAGTCGTTAATAATTACCACGGAATCGAGGATCAGCTGGTGCTACGTTGTCACGGATGACCACCCTTCTTTCACAATCTTGCTGCGTGTGTGAATTCATTTTGAAATTCTCAGAGTGTCTGACCAGTGTGAATCTTCGTTTGTTTCTATTATCGATCCCAGTCGCTTCCCTATGTCGCTCCGGTATTCACCTTCTACCCTTTCTGCGCCGTGGATCGCTTTCGAGAGCTCTCGCTCTTCCTCCTCGCGCCTCGTCACGGAAAAAGAGTCTCTCATAATAAATTCCAAGTGGAACGAGGGAGGGACGTTTTAATCCCGTGGGCTCGGCACGGCCGGCCACGGTATCTCGGCGAATAAAGAGATATCTCCGTCCTGGCAACAGGCGGTAACGTCTAAATTAAATGTTTCTGGATCGACGAGCCCGCGGATTCAACGTGTCATGGGCCGCTCTTAATCTGGATTTAACGGCGAGGTCTCAGGCGTGAGGCCACCTTGCGGTGCCTGACCGTTTCAATAGAGCTTAATTGGCGAATACCCGGCCCCTGTGTGCGCGCCCGTACGTGTATGGAAAGAAGAGGCGCCCTGCCCGAGAGAGACGGGGCGAGCGAAAACGTATGTACGGTTGGAGGCCTCGCTTCTCTTCATCTTTCTTCCCAGAGTTCTCTCTGTGACCGTAAGTCTTGTCGGCTTCCACCTCCGCCGCCTCCTCTCTTCCGCTACGGCCAGATGAGAGCGAGAATGACTACGCCGATTCGTACGCGAGTTTTAGTTATTCATGGTATAATAATGACGATAACGATAATAACAACGGTAATGATTACGTCCGCGGGGCCGGCTCTAACGAACGCGCTCTGTGGGAACCGACCCTCTCGCTTATCGGCGAGCCTAATCGGGACGGTCGTGGATAAATGTTTGTTATTAATTAGCGTTCGCTTGGACGACACGGTGGGAAATGATGTGGGTAAATGCGCAAGGTTCGGCCCGCGAACGGGGTACGAAGTTTCATCAGGGGAATGCTGTGATATGGGGTTCATGATCGTGGGATGCTGGGCTTGGATCTTTCTTGATGTTGTTTCGATTGTGCTTGTAAAGCGGGAGAAGTGGAATGCTCTGTATTGTTGGGCGCAACGAGCTGACGTTTGTTCCTTACGGCGATTCCATTAATGTTTGGACATTAAGTGCAACTATTCAGGATCTTATTCTGTGATCACAATTTTGGATTCCAAATCGTCAGGTTTTCAAGATATATATGACTAATTTATATATTTTAGTTTGTTGAGCTTCTGTGACATTTTTTCTGCAATTGTTATTGCAGCGGCAAATTTATATTCACGAATCCAGTAGTAGGGGAGACGGGGGCTAGTTGATTCAGGGGCAGGTTGATACAGACGAATTATGTCGACACCGTATATATATATATGTATGTATGTAGCACCATTTCAGCGACATATGTGAATTTTGTTGTTCAATTCTTTACTACGATCTAGCATACGTCTGTGTACCTTGACGTTAACAATCGTTTTTTAACTGTTTTCGTTTATATAGAGAAAAAATATATCAAATTAAATTTTATGTTAAACGATTTTATTAAAAATGCACTAAAAACTAAAAAATAATTATTTTCTTGTATTGCAATTTCCATGGTGTTTTTTCACTTTAAATAAAATCGTGGAGCGGGGCATCTCATTTAACCGGAAAAATCATTCATTTCGCCGCTTGATGCTGCATTAAATTGATTCATATTCTGTTATGAAAAATCCTGCTCCACGATTTTATTTAAAGTGAAAAACACCATCGAAATTGCAGTACAAGAAAATAATTATTTTTTAGTTTTTAGTGCATCTTTAATAAAATCGTTTAACATAAAAATTTTTTTTATAAATTTTTTATTTTCTAGTTTTTAGTGTTTATGGATTTACATTTCGCAGCTCAGACTTCTTTAGAAATATCTTTTATTTCATTTCAAATCGCGATGCGACTAACGACCCGAACGCGCAGCGGCTTTTTGTCGTTTTCGTAAAGAACGCGAGTGGCTGATTTCAAGTTGTTTGGATTTGTGGTTATGGGTTATATTTATTGACGACTGGATAATTTTTTCATCCGCTCGGGGTTAATTTTTTTTTTAAACGTATTGTCACCCAATCTACGCACGCCTGCAAAGTTTCAAGACAATTGGATTGTTGGAAGTGGGTTAAATTTGAGTTGCCAGATTTGAACCATGCACAGAAACATACAAACAAACAAACAGAGGGTCGAAGCTAAATAAAATCGTTTAAAAAGTAAATAGTTTTGATACATCCAAATTGATCGTCCAAATAACATTTTTTCATTCATTTTGTACGAATTTTCTCAAGTTTTCGCTTACTACATATCAAAGAGGACGAACCAAAGTATATTTTGGCATATTTGTTATTCAGTAAATTAATTCAAATAAAAATGAAACAAAAATGAAAACAGAATAACGTATCAACTAGCCCCGGTCTCCTCTGCCGCATCTGTTTGATGGAAACACGTCCGTAACTACGTTATTTTTAATATTGACTAGAATATGTGTTCCGATTTTCCCTGTATTGATATGGAAATATAACGCTTCCCTCGCCATGTACATATTGGGAGTAGCTATCAGCTGTATCTGTTCTCTTGTTCCGAGGCTGCAGCGTGAAGCACGAACGCACGGTAGCGCGCGAGATGTCCGCGTGAACCAGATACACGGCCCTGGGGCCCGTCACAGTAAATTATCATTTTCATAACGGCGTACCGGTAATTTTGAGGCAGCCAGGCCTACGGCGTGCCAAGGCTACTTACTGCCTGGGCTGTCAGAAGAACACCGTCCACGCTGCTTCGTGGCTCGATAAGAAAATCGCGACGACGACGCTCCTAGCGATACCTTTCGCGATGACTTTCGCGCGAACTCGCGGCTGCCCATCGGCCGGATCGTAAATCAAGGTGGGACGCCAGATCAGAAGAGGAAAAGGGGAGAAAGACGAGCGTTTCACGCGCGAATCGTGCCTTACTGGCGAAACACGGTCCTGCTTCTCTGTGACTATCGAAACGAAAGGTCGACGTTAAAATTCTTAGCCCACAATCCATTGAGACCCTTCAAATTCCTGATAGAATATTACCAACTGCTGAAAATAGTGGAAGGTAAGATTGAATTATAGGCAATTGGTAGGTGTGTTAATTTCTTCATACTTCCAACCAGTGGCGCACTCAGAATTTAATCTTGGAGGAAACCGAGTTAATGGGATAAAAATATTTTTAATGCAAATTCGATGAAATGCAATAGGTGGTTATAACAATATATTTAAAGCATAAAATCCAGTTTTCTTTTCTTTTTAAAAAGCTTTCGAATTACTTAATCTCCTTTTCCCTTTTTCTTTGGGGGGTGCCAACCCCATTTCTCCCCTGTTTCACTTCATCTGTTAGCTTCTTCTCAACAATGTACTTCCTCCCACTCGGCGATTAGGCGGGTGGCACTGAGAAAGGCGAGCCTTGAACCCGGAAGCGCGGGCCCAGGTGACAATAATTCGTCAATCAAGTCGGTCGCCAGATGCTAATCGACCCGACGTCACTCGTCAGCTTCGCGGGCAGGCAGAACGGATCGATCGATGTCTGGCTACCGATCGATAGCCGCGACCCGACCACAGAATAGCCTTAATGATCCCCGCGGTTGTTTCAATCAAAAACCTTGGATCGCGGCGAAATTGTCATGCATTATGCATATCGCGCGCGGCGATCGTGGCCCACGGTAAACTGCCGTTACACGTTGTTGCGCAGCCTTGTAATTAATTGTCTTTCTGAATTTGATATTTCACGCCGCGACACGCGGAACTGGCCAGTCGAGGCTGGTGTCTACCGTTCGACTCGCCGCGCGAAACCTTTAACACCGATACCGCGAGCGTATCCATATTCCCTCGATCAAATTCACTGTGCCGCGCCGCGGGTGGTAGCAACATCTGTCGTTGGCGGAATGCGAGACTAATTGAACGACGAGTGTTCGATGGTGACGCGACCAAGATACCTGCACACGTACTGGACAGACCTCTGTCGGAGGGCCACAAACTAAATAGGAATGAATTGAACGCTTCGAAAAATTGTATGACGATCCACAGAGCGTTGGTCAAAAGGGACGTAAAAATATGTAGACTATTATTCAAACTCATTCCCCAAATGAGCCCCGTTAATGAAGTTACATGATCTATAGAAAATTCCAAAGATTCTGCCTGAAAGATCCTCGAAAGCGATTATTCCATTTGCCACTCGCAATGCACACAGTTAGAGGAGCCTCGCCGTAGTGGACGCAGGCTCTGCCTGTCCCCCGTGCGATTTTTTGCTCCGTCGAAAGGCCAGGTCGCTAAAACTATTCCAATCGCAAAAGCCATTCCGCTAGGCAATACCCGCGAACCTAACGTGGAAAATGAAGTAGTTTTCTTCTCTGACAACGACAATCGCTGGGACTGCCCGGAGCGTACCGTGGCAGCAAGAGCACCGGGCAATAGCGACGGCTGCCGCGGCGGCAGCATCAGCTTCCTTTCGTCGTGCAGAAGGGATCGAGCAGTGCATTACCCGTTAGACATGGCCCCCGCGCTGATATATTGACTTGGACAAAAAAGCGACTGTTCTTCTGCTCGCTGGCACCGCGGTTGCCGCCGCCGCAAAGTCCTCTTTGCCCTCCTCTTCGCCCGTGCCTCTCGTCTCGCTTTACAACGCGATGCACCGAGCTGCACGCCGCTGCACACACGACCGGCGCTCGCACGGGGAACCGTCTAACGTCTATCGGAGTTTTCTCTATGGAACGATGCTTTCTTTCGACGATTTGACTCGCCTCCCTCGATCTTTGAGATTGGTTTTCGTGCTTCAGAGACACTATCTGGGTGGTATGTGATAGCCAGAGGGGCGTAACTCTGAGGGAAACTTGTTACATTTGGATTACATTTTGGAGGGAAAATTGAAGCATTTCGAGCCGACTAATAGAGGTGCACACTTAATTTATCGCTGAAGATCAGGGGATTCATATGAAGTAAAGGGTGCAATCGCTGTAGGATCATATCGAAGGTTCGAAATATTGATGTTCCGCGATATAATTGTCTCGGAGGAGGACGAGGAAGAATAGTCTCGGAGGAAGTCGCCTGGTATGTGGGAGGGTGCGGAGGGTTGAGGCAAAGATATAGGGGAGCAAGAAATATAATCGCATAGCGAGTGTGGCAGCGGTAGACCACTGGCATGGGGACGAGGAACCTATTATAGCAGGAGCGAGAGTAAAAGAGTCCGGACAGGTGAGATAATCAACCTGCGGCCATAGCTGCGAGCAGCCTCGTAGTAATCACTATTCGCGCGCGGTGTGTCTTTTAATGCTCCTATGACTCGCCGCGTATTATACCCGGCGTTCCTTGCCGTGGACGCCGTTCGAAAGTTTCCTTGTAACAGCCTTCGACTACCGTCGATCGTTGCGGTTTTCCTTGGTAACGAGCGACCAGGATACCTCGCGCATCGATTCGCCTCGCGAGGAAGCGGGATATCCACTTGCCTTCCGAGTAAAAGTTGAATCCGTCATTCAAAACGTGGCGGGCTGAATTCAGTTTGATTACTTATATAATTACACACCTGAATGGGCTCGGATCACCGCTGCTACTTCAGAAGCTTCACGCTATTAATCGAGGATCAAAAGATTCTGAAATCTCGCTCTGGGGCTGCCCCATTCCACTTTCTGCGGCCGAGCACCTCATAACGCGATTCCAATAGAGAAGATACAAGCAGCATTATACGAGAGACCAGGCACCGGTGTGAAACCCACGTCGATGCACATGAATCATCCAGCGAGCATAAATACTCGTTAGACATCGAGATCCAGGGCCCAATTGCGTGGAACAGGTAGCTAGCTCCGCGGATCGGGAAATCGCGTAAAAACCACGAGCAATTCGCAAGGTACCAGAAGCGTTATGACAAACAATAGTCAGCGTGAGAAAGTCGGACGAAATGCATACACGTGTCCCGCGGTTACGCGAGGCCGAGGGGTACCATCGATAATCGAGGCAGGATCGCGATATTACTTAGGAAACACCAGCGTCGGCTAACCCGCTGGCATTATGGGAAAATCCATCGCAACGCGGCTCGACCTGGAAATCGCCGTTCGATACGCGACCGTTGCTCCTTTTTCCCGCTCGATCGCCGGGACAATGCCGGTCGCGGAGTTTTCTCACGGCTTTCCACGCTGCCTGATCATTACTTCAGCCCCGCGGAGCGTATTTTACACCGAGCCGTTTGATATACGACCCGGCTCGTCGCTTTCCTCTCAAAGGACCACCAATGCGCCACGCGGATCCTCGTTTCCGCCTGTCGCCCGACGAACGCGCGTGCACCCAATATTTTATTGGCCGAGGCCGCAACAATGCGAGCCGCGGTGTGGTCCGCTCGATGGCTGATTTACCGCTCCTCTAATTTGTAGGCGGCCGCCATTAAACAATCCATAAATGCGTGCGCGTAAAACACTCCCGAGTTGGGGCGAACCGCCGAGCCGCACGCTGGCGGGCCGGGGTGCGTGTACGCGCGGGCACAGCCGCGTTTTATTCATATTCAAATGGACAAGCTTTACGATCGCGCGAACGGGAGTGAGAATACGCTCTTGGAGCGACCCCGACGCGCGGGGAGTACAAATCGAGGACTCGTTTCGTGGTCGTTTGGGTTTTATCGTCGGGGAGGGAGAAAAAGTTGGGCGAAATCTGGTTCTGTGTTTTCTGTTGGCTGTTGTGTTGCAATAAGGCGTTCGAAGGAAAGGTGGAACTCTCCAGTGTGTAGTGTTTAAGATTTTAGTTGGGGATAAAAGAGTTTTAGCAAGCAGGCCTTCTTTCTTCTGTGGGCATTTGGCGTTTGGGAACTACCTAGTGCGATATTAGCACATAGGTGGCGCCACGTTCGTTTGGGTTATGTAGAGTGCGGAAGAGGGTTCACTTGGAGAGTCAATGTTGGGTTAAGTTGGTTAAGGGGTCATTCTGGTAATCATGCCGCAAAATTCGGCAACATTCAGGGTTTTTTTTCTCAGTCAATACAATGAATAACAATGTCAAACTTTTTATTTATTTATTAGGTTACTAATAATGTATACGGAACAATCTTTTAAATACACTTTTAATTGTGTTTTTCAATGGTATCTGGAGTTAAAAATCGCGACTTTGAAAAGACGGCGGGCGTGATTTCAGCTCACAGACTCATCTGAAACAAAAAAACCAAACTGATTCTTAATCATTATGAGTACCGCTATCGCAGGTGCCAGAATTAGCCACGTAAGTCAAAATTCAACAAAATTGCGTGTATTTAAACTTCAAGTCGCGAAATTTTCCATTTTTACTCGAAGTTTGAATGCGCACAATTTTGTTAAATTTTGACCCACGTGGCTAATTCTGGCACCTGCGATAGCGGTATTCATAATGATTAAAAATCAGTTTGGTTTTTTTGTTTCAGATGAGTCTGTGAGCTGAAATCACTCCCGCCGTCTCTTCAGAGGCGCGATTTTTAACTCCAAATAACATTGAGAAACACAATTAAAAGTGTATTTAAAAGATTGTTCCGTATACATTATAAGTAACCCAATAAATAAAAAAAAAAGTTTGACATTGTTATTCATTGTATTCACTGAGGAAAAAAACCCTGAATGTTCCCGAATTTTGCGGCGCGATTACCAGAATGACCCCTTAAGGTAGATTTTCCTCTATGCAATTGAACGCAACGTCAAGAATTTCAAAGTCCATTTTCTCGAAAATGAAGCGCGATATCGAAAAAAGTTACTGTTTCCTTTCGACCTATAACAAGTAAATAAATCGAGAAGGAGGAATACAATTTTTTGCTATTGCGCTTCATTTTGGACAAAATCAACATTGAAATTCCTGACGTTGCATCCAGTCGTGTATAGGAAAACCTACCTTTAGGCGGCTGACCAGTACGCAGAGGGCTCCGCCGATCTTGGGTTCGAGTCCCATCAACCGAGGTTCTCTTTTTCCGCCTAAAATTCCTTCTAATTCCACTGATAACAATGAGTCACTTCACTCCATCAAACGAAATCTTCCCCCATCGTCGATATCAGCTATAAATGCTACTGAATACCACAAGAGTCCAGAATATTATTCATAGACATCGCAAGCCAGTGTGGTAACCCTCTCCCTAAAAGATGCGCATGCAAAGAGATCGAACCCCCTCGACCTTAACAGGGTTCAGTTTCAAACAATACCCTGCGCCACGCATTTGGCTTCTCAGCTTCCCCCTCGAGTGTTTGCACCTCTGCAAGACATCGCGACCTAATGCAGCTACACGCGCGTCCGCGCGGGACCGCGACTGACAATGAGACAGAGGAGAAAAAGGATCGTGCCAGGCGTAAACCTATTCCATTCATCGCGGAATTCCAGCGTACGGGGCAACGTTACATCGGCGTCGATGGTTTTCCGCAGCGAGAGCGCGTCCAGCCACCACGAACTCGTTGCCGTTGGCTACCTGCGCCACGGCTACCAGGGAATTGCCCATAAACACCATTACGACTAGCGGGGCAACTTACAGCGCACTTTGCCGGACTTATGACGCGGCCATGCTTGAATTAGGTACTCGTTACCAGTATTACGTTTCAACCACCTCGTTCGAGAGCGGCCGGTGGCGATACCCTGACACCAGGACGCGTACCACGGTAGTGCAACGAGAGAGCTCGAGCTACGGGGAGAAGAGGAGGCGTGTATCAACCCCTCGAGTGATTATTGGAATCCCACGGACACGGGGGACCTAGGGGGCCCTCCCCCTCGCGACTGCACCGTAAATTCTAATCCCACGTTGGCCAATTAGACGCTGTTACCTTCAGCGCCGTTACCGTGTCCCTCGAGCTGCTGAGCGCGTGCTGATCGTTTTCGGAGGTGTGAGTTCGCGATGCCTCGCCGACGATTAGAAATTACCGCTGAGTAGGTAGTGAAAAAAAAAAGAGAGAAGGAGTTGATGAATTATCGACGGTGAAAGAAAACGGATGGGATAAAAAAGTGGCTGTCAGCGATGGGGATACGTCGCGTTCTTGCTCGACCGGGCGATCAGCCAGGCGAGGTATTTATGGACGAGGAAGAGCAATAGGCCGATGATTTTAATAGTGTTCCCAATTAATTACGGCCCTGGAGAGCGACGGGGTCTTCGGAGAGGTCGACCCTCACGTCCGATCTTGAGCGTATGAGAATTAGAACGGGGAACCTGCCACGTGGGTTAATGGACCTGGCGGACCCAGTGAATCTAACAAAAAGTCCCGTGTGGTTCCCATGGTCAATGGACGGGCTGTCGTGTCAAACATCTTCGATACAATCGTGGCGGATAGGAGTCTAGCTTTTTACCAAGTAGTTACGGAGATCTTGCTGGTGCCAAAGCCAAGATAAAATGCCACTAGAATAGAAATTGAAATCCCTTTGCTTCGGAGTCTAATCGTAACACAGATTTCCTCCGAGTTTTGCCGCAAACCAAACCTTTTAGCTCCCTTCTGTCGTACCTTCGCGCAGTCTTCCGCTTCTCTCGTTCGACGTCTCGTCCAGGGGCAGCCAGGCGTTCCTCTGTGTGAAATGCCGCGGCTTGCTTATGCGACTAGACGAGGGACGACGACTTTTAAGCCGCGCAGCACCGCGAGTGGCTGGGACCCATAGACAAGTCGCAGCCTCACGGACGGCGACGCGTAACGCGACGTGGCTTATTGCCAATGCATTTTAAGTAGTCTACCATACGGGACTCTCTCACGTGCATTGTGCACCTGTGTTGCCCGTGACACCGGGTTCGACTCTGTGTTACCGGACCCTCGTCCCTCGTCTCCACCTCGTCGCGCGTCTCTGCTGCACATACGAAGCTGGCGGGTCCGCGAGGATCCGCGTACAAAGGGGAGACCGAGCCAGCGTCATGATACGACGGATTATGGACGCTGGTATTATTATTATTGGACGAAGCGACGATCGTGCCACGGGTAACGATAAACATGGCTGCGAGGAGAGGTTTATGAGGTGTGTAATTGTGGGTAAAAATCGCGGGGTGGCAAGGTTATTTTCTTTGGGTACCTGGCAGTTGCTGCTGGCCCGCTTGTTGCTAGAGGTAGGCAAGGATATTTTATTCACAAGGACTTGGGACTCCTCTCCTCCGAAGTACAAGCTTGTTGGTAGTTTTCTCTTGGAGGTCGTTCAGTGGTGGAGTCTCCAGAGGCGCGACGAGACGAAGATGTAGCGTTTTTGATGTCGAGTATCCCCTGGAGGGCCAGTTTGCATTTGAAGCACCCCAGTTCCTTGCAGCGTTCCAAGCAATTGATCACCGGTAGCCGATCCGAGGGAAAAGCTTTACCGTCCACGTGTGCTCCGCCGGAGAAGGGGCCAAGAACGATTGGCCATATGCAAAATGCTCGGTCGATGAAGCCATTTTGCCGGTAGCTGTTAGGAATCGCGCGACGAAATCTCTGACTTTAAGTAAGCATTGTATGGTAACCAGCATAGAATAATTGTATGATGCCCGCGAACAGACGCGGCGGCGCTCGCAGCGTTTTTATTCATTTCCCGCGGCATTGCTACTTCGCCGTGCGTTCCCTCTCGGATCCCCGAGACCTGAACATAAAACAAACCCGCCAGGTTCTGAAACAGACTCGTAACAGATTACAATTCCCTTATAAAATCTTCATATATAACCCTCGCCTGAGCTCTATCAGTAGACGATTAATCAACGAAATGCCTTGGCGGAGGCAGGATCGATGCAATTCGAGCGCGATCATCCCTTAATCGTCCCCCGTTTACTATCCCCTGACAAAGGGGCCCACCGTGGTCGGGCTGTCGTTCGATTTTCGATGTAACATACTAGCCACCTCTGACTCCTGGCAATTTTTAATCCTCCCCGGTACTCGCCAATGAATCACTCTCGTCCGATCTCCTCTGGATGCGGCTACCTCGGCCGCTCAGCCTCATTTCGTTCTCATCATCAGAATCCGTACGGCCGGGGGTCGTGAGCTCATATTTCTCGAGCATTATGCCCGGGACAGCGCATGCACACACATCGCGGGGCCCCGCGTGTGTGGCTGCGTAAGTAGGTAAATACCCCCGGCTACCGGTGCACAGACCGAGTAGACGGCTGAGTAGCTACCGTAAACGGAACGCGAAGCTAGTAGAACGGGACGTCGGTGGTGTGGCACAAAGAACGCGGGGGGGGGGGGGGGGTGGAGGTCTTACCGAGTAGTGTGGGACACCCTGGTCGAAACCAGACGGGAACGATAGACCGTGTAAACGCGCTCCCACTGCGCGAGGACCACAATGCACGGACGAATAATCGCCCCGTGGCTTCCGTAACCTCCGCTGCTACGTCTAAAAGTCGTGTCCGCTATTAATATGAGCGCTGCGCCCGCGCTTTCGGTGCCATTGTGCCACCGCTTTCCCCTAATTGCCTTCTTTGTGAGGCTTCCGTCGCGGGGATGCGTCAGGATGCCTTGGAACGCGCTGGGAGTCGCTGGGTCTCGGGTACGACCTAAATTTTCGGTGGAACGCGCCGAGGAGATTCTTATCGGTCGGAGCATGGTGCCTGAGCCGCGGCTGGTGGATTCTACTTTGTGATCGCGAGGGGTATTAAGGCGACTTTGGACGAGGAATAATTGTGGGTTGTGAGGAGGCAGTTTGCTGTTTGCATACCAGTCCAAACTTCATTCCTTCTGCAGACATTAGTGTAGCATATATGTCAGGATGTAATAACCCGTTTTCTCATTCCTTCATCTCGCATCAAAGTCTCAATCCTCCTGATAAGTCTATGCGAAGGGGAGCCCATTAGCCTCGTGACATTCCGAAAGTATCACGAAGTTGGTCGTGTTGGCGACTTAACAGCGATGATGAACACCGATCATGAGTCCCGATCGCAGTTGATGATTTATTTATCAATTAAAACGCATCCAGCTTGGCCCACACGCCCGCGTTCCTTCGCCGCAATCGACTCGCTCGGTATAGACCTACGCCAGCAGGAAGCCAGTTGTTAAAATGGCACGCGAATTTTACGACTCGCGTGTATAGTGCTATAAAATAATCGTAATCTTTGGGATAATGCATGCTCATGCATTACCGACCGGCAGCCCCTGCGCCGTATTCCCGCTCGTCCTCTTCCCAGGCCCTGTCCCCGGCCAGGATCCCGCGCCTAACCATCACTGACAAAGTAACGCGGCGGAGATATTCGATATAAACGCAACGCTATCCCGACCGAATCCTCCATAAACGTGTTATTGTGCCCCGAGGTACCATCGCTGGTATTCGCCTACGTGGACACGCTGGCGTTGCTCTACGAGGATGCTTGAGAACGAGGATTTAAGTGGCCCTCTCTGCCGCTCATTGACATCGTTAACGATTGCTAATTTAACGATCGGTAGCAGTGACTCGGGAATTGTGAGTCACCGCAGAACGACGTTAAGTCCGATCGCGCGGAGAACGCGTCGCCGATGCGTCGAACGCTGATCCATCGAGGTGCAACGATGCAATCGATGATTGGAATGCGGAGGGACCATAGGTCGGGAGCTCGCTCGCGGTACGCGTGGAAAATCAGCAGGATCGACAGAAGATGAAACGGAAAGGTTTCCTCGGTCGGGCCACCGGAGTGACGTATCCTCCGTGGAATGAACAGCGCTTTAACGTCGCGGTGGCTGGACTCGAGGCAGCCCCGATCGGTTCAATTTGTATGGAGATACGATTATTGCGGTGTAAAGCCAGGGAAGAGCGTGCGGTATCGATGGCTGCGCGAATTCCTTGTATCGAATGCTTCTCTGTCCCTTGGATCCGTCGTTTCATAGTTCCTTCGCTGCGCCTCGTAAACGGGCGGCATTGCAATCCGGAAGCTTCCGCGAGTTTATGATATACAGGGTGTGTCTTGTCATACAACTTTGCAGATTAACTCAGTATAACGATCTAAATTCCACTCGCAGATAACCCTTTCAATCGTGTTCCAAGTAGGTAGAACACACAAAAGTCGATAATAAAAAGAAGAAGATTTTATGGTTTTGAGCCGCTTCCACTTTGCGAACTGAAGAAAAGAAGACTCGTTGCCACCAGGGGTTGAAAACAATTTATGATATCCGTTTCGGTTCTCGAAACAGTTATAAGAACCGAAATAATCTTGAAGTTCTACAGAACTCGATACAGTCAGAAATTTCAGTTCCTTACAACAGTTTTTCAGAATATCGGTTCTTCATAACTGTTTCAGTTGGAAATGATATTGGTTTGAAGCAGTTATTTTCGGAGTCGTTTCAACCCCTGGTAGCCACCAACCGCCGTTATACCGGCGTTAACAATCAGCGTAATGCCGAAATCGTTCGTCCACAATTAGACGGGTGATATACACGCATGCATAAACGTAATACGTTGCCGGCGCGCGCGGCATTATCCTTTACGACTCCGCCGTGCAAATCCATAAAACGGTACACAGAAAGTCAGGTTTTATCCTATTCGCGGTGAACGGCGGTGGTGCGCGCGGTCGGTGTCAACCGGAGGGAACAGGAGATACGACGAGGTCAGGGAGTAACGGCCGTTTACGTTCGGGCCGCGCGGCTCGCCGCGTAACGTTCTCCTGTTTAAAAGAGTGTCCTGCCACTCGACGACCCCCCAGGTGCGCGTCGATTTCTGAGAGTCCGCTTAATTTCCCCGGGAGAGGAATTCCTGCCCGCGAGAACGTAACGCGAAACGATCGTCGCCGCTTGGAGCCCGTCGACGGCGAGCCACACGACACCGCTCGGCCGTTCCCTTCGAAACGAGCGAATGGTTTCGAGATAAAAAGCCAGCCCGTCCGTTATCGGGGCTGTTAAAGCGCGGCCGCGAGTGGCGGTCTTTTTCTAACGCGAGTCTAACAACGCCGCGAGATGAAAGTGGCGATGCTGATGGGACGCGACTGCCGCGTGAATCCCGGAGAAAGGGTGGTGGGGGTGGGGAGGGGGGGGGGGGGGGATAAAGGACGGGGAGACGTGACGAGCCACGACATCGGAATGAAGAATCGATAGCCGTTCTTCTTTTTGCCAGCCGATCCAGCCGCGCCGACGGGTATAAATAGATCCCACTGATTGATTTTAATTATAGATTCCGCGGGTGAGAGGACGCCGTGCGTGGCGAGGGATCCTTATCCGTTCGTGATTTTCATCTAAGGTTGCTGGACGATTGCAGCGGCATTGGTGATCGGGGACGGGGACATTGTGAATCGATTTGAAGCGGGGTGTAAGATTCAAGGGGAATTAGGAAATTAGAATGGTAAAAAATTTGAATTCTGCTGTTCCTAGGAAGAGTGCAATTTAAGAACAATTATCTTCGTTCAAATAGAACCCCTCCATCGAACCACAGTAGAATTAATCGCCCTTCCTCGAGTGTACAAAAGGACTGCGCACACTTTGGTCACCGATCAGTGAGGTGCGAGACGCAGAGTCGTAAGCGCGGGTATTACGACCCGGCTGCGAAACGCGAGAGCTGGTCCGTGGAGCGGCAGAGAAGAACATTTAAGAAGCCCATCGGGATGCCGAGGGGTCCGCGATACATGTAGCAAAGGTCGGGCCAGCACTAAACGCCAGACAATGCCCGTCGGCACCCTTTATACCTTCCTCGATCAGGCCGCGGGATGGCTCAGGAAAGGCACCGTACAGTTCCGCGAGGCCCCGTAAAATCGGCCTTTTATCTCGGCTCACGCCGCGCCGCGGACCCTCTTGTAAAGTGGATCGAGCCGTGCCAATCAGGAACAGGCGCAGGTCCTTCCTTCACCGCCGCAGCGTGTAACGAATGCGACCGCTCGGATCTCTCGCGATCCCTCCGCGAATCTCGTAACACTGGTAGAAGAACGGGTTCGTTCCTAATCTCGCGCTGGTAATCGTGAACCCGGTAGAAGACGGACGCGTTGCACGCCTCTTGCGAAACGACTGGTCGAGCGGGTAATTACGATCGGGCTTGGGGAAGACGCGCCTCGCGGTCGGACGGTGGAAAGGTGGATTCGACGGGATCCTCCTAGAGGAGGATTTTCTCTTTAGTATTGCGTAGAGGGGAGAGATGTGGGAGACTGGGGATTTGAAGTTGAGGTATCTGGAATGATATTAGAGGGTTTGCCTGCTTATCCCATATTTAGGGGAGAGTTGTGTTGAATTAACCAATGAAAATCACAATTCTCTATAACCTATTTCGGGGCCATATTGTTTACTTCATTGCTCTCGATGTTCTGAGGCATTAAACGTAGGTATACGTTGATATTCAGTGGGTTAAAAGTTATTTTTTAAAGCTGCTCTAGTGTTTATCGTGTAAGCAAACGATTTTGTTCTATTATGTATACTATTTCTAGTCTATTAAGTTTAATAAAATGTCCTAGTTTTGCAATATTTTTTTGTACATAATATACCATGATCTAAAATGTTTCCCCGTGTTTGTCGTACAGTACCGACCATCCAACTGTCGTGCAGTACCGACCAATGGACTTCCTCAACCAGTAGAGACCAAATATTTCTTATCTGTAAGTTCAATCTGTTAGCAACTCAGATTAATTTATAAGATGTTCATTCAGTCTACCTTCTACATTTTCCCGCAGAAAAATAAAGTAAATAAAAATAGGTATGAGAACCTAACAAACAGGAAGCTAGGATTTAATGAAGAAGTTAACCAGTGTGTTATTTGCAAGCAGAGTTGGACATTAACTAAATAAAAAATTATGTAAATAAGGATGAAATGAAAGTTACTTTAACTTTAGATTATTCGACGAATAAAGTTAATTTTTTTATTCGATGAGAATTTATTCGACGAACAAAGTTAATTTTTTTATTCGACGAATAAAGTTAAATTTTTTTATTCGTTATTCGAAATTTTATTTAAATAAAATTTTTGTACAAATAAAATTTGAAAAAAATCTTGTATTGTACTAATTAAATGTCTTTTTATTAATATTATTAATCATTTACACCTAAAAATCTACTAATTTAATAGGTGATCGGTACTGGACGACAATTTTTTGTTTCCTAGAAATTACAACTTTTTTACTTTTGCGAATTATCAATTCTTATTATTAAATTTCACAAAAATAATTTCCCTCCTCTTACTAAGTTCCATGTATACTACAAACACGTTTTCGAATTTCTGAATTTTATCGACTCTTCCCGAAGATATAACAAAAAAACTTAGAGCGGTCGGTACTGCACGACTCTCCCTTATAATTCTCCACTTCGTTGACGAACTTCTTTTTATTGAATTTCCATTTGAAATGGAATTGTACACTCAGTGTTCTCTTGTTGCCCACTGTCAATGCCCAACGAAACGACCACGACTTCACCTTAGAAATTCCAATTAATCCCCCCGATATCTCACCCACGATATCCCCGCAGCGAATATAAAGAAATACATCGCAATCGGCACAGTATCTCCAGCGCCGCGCTGAATCGACCGAGAATCGACTGGCAATCCTCGATCGCGATCTCTTTCCGCCTTTCCGAAATTGTAACGAGATCGACGTCGGCGCCGGGCAGCTACGCCCCTCGCGGCCTTTATCTTAATATAATCCGGATCGGAAATTCACGCGAGCGGTACGCGCCTCTTTGAAGCTCGCCGCTCGCGGTTAAATCGCGGCTCGGGCTCTTATCTGCGAGGATCGAGGATGACCCTCGACCCTTCCTCGTCGTCTATTGCCAGTGAATTGCATGTCCCTACCCTGGTGGAACACTTATTGTCCTAGTGGAACCCTTGGAAGCCTAGCCTCGAGATTCTGTATGGTCCTCGCTACCGATTCGTCGCTAAGGGGACGACCTACGGAGGCGATCGTGACGATCTCGCGAGTGGAGCGGCTCGCGAGAAAGTTTCGCGACGGTGGACGCTAGTGAAGACGTCAAGAGGTGCCACGGACAATAATTAATCGTTGGGAAGTCGGCGTGAACCGATGAACGTTCGGCACGAAACTCGACGAACATCCGCGAGAGCAGGCTTGACGATCGTCAGCCCGAGCGAGCATCTCGATCCGATCTCCCTTCGTTCCGCCGCGGCCGGCATCGGGACGCTGTTCGCGGGACGCGTATTACACGGTATTAATTTATGCGCGGCGATAGCGCGGCGCATAAATTATGGAACTCGGACGCGCGCGGCTCGCACGCGAGACGGCTCGTTACGCACCGGTGAAACGCGCCTTCCCCCGTGAAGATCCACCGGCCGATAGATCGCGATTAAACGGCCGGTTGTGATCGTGACCGCGATGGTATTAATTATTTGATCTGCTCGAGGGAGTCGCGATCGTTTGAAGTGGAGCGCCCTTGGGACTTTTAAGTTTTGTTCTTGATTGGTCGAAGCCTTTGGGTGTTTTATAACATTTAAAAATGTGTACGTGCTTGGTGAGAGTGTTTTGTATCTACTTGTCTCTGGTTGTACGTGTATTGGTGGATTTAAATGTTTTTACACTCCTTCGGATCGATCCTCGATTTATGGTTCCAAAGGGAACGGTGCGAAAAAAGTGCGAGGACAGCGGGGATCTCGTAAGTCGCGAATGCAAATTGCCAAGGACCGTTAACGGCCGGCTCTAAATCTTTAACAGCCTCGGTTTGCCTCTCCCAGGCCACTAACTTACAAGTCGTGAGAGTTAGCGAGATGTACGCGAGCGGAGTAGACCGGCGTGGGGCAAAAACAAACCCCGTTACTAAATGAACTCCGTCGAGCTCCTCGTTAATGGATTTATCGTTCCATCCTTTATTCCCCCTCTGTGTTTTGATATAGTGGAATCTATCCACGTTCAAACAGTATCTGCACCCTTCACAAATTGCATTTCAAACAAAATGAAAAATGTAATAGTAGGTACTGATTCCCTATAATCCTACATTACTGAACTCAACCCCTGTTACAGTGCTTTCGAGCATCTACCATAGCAAACCAAACGAACAACGTAGTACAAACAGAAGGGTGTTAATTATTCTCCCCAAATTGATCAAACCTCTGAAATACTCGTCCTCATAAAAAATTCCAAACGCACCACTGAAATCTTTACACAGTAAATATCTCCCACTCGATTTCGTCCACCGATTACCGGTCATCAAAAATGGACAATGGAACGCAGTGGACATAGGTGGCCCCGGCCCGTGCACGCGTTTCCACGATGAAAGCGTTGGAGGCCGCGTGAACTCCCATCTCGAAATCGAGCGAAACCGAGCGATCGGCGGAGATCCACGAGGATCAGGTCGGATAACACCGTGGCGGTATAGTATGTCGGAAATTATAGGGTGTTATTCGCGGGGCATCGCGCGAGCCCTGGGTATGCGATTCGAGGGAGATAGCGAGTTCCCCTGCATGGCGTGCACTCGCTCCGGGCCCCAGAGGGGGGAAGGCGAAGCACGCGTTTATAAGGTCGATTTTAATAGGGGTTTGGTTACAATTATGAGGTCGGTAATGGAGGCCGGCGCTCATTACCTCGCTAAACTGGAACTAATTATTATGTTTCACGGCGCGTTGCGATAATTCCTCGACTCTCGGGGGGGGCACGGAGAGAGGGAGAGAACCGTTGGCTCTCTTGGTGCACGACCAGCTACGATCACGTGTTATTTTCGCGCCAATTCTGTCCCTTCTGTGCACTTTGAACCTTTCAGTTTCATTACTGAAGAATCATTATGTTAGAAAGCCCTTTACGTGGAGGGTTTTGGAGCAGTGAGGTGAATTCACGGCTGTCTGTCTAACATGTACGTTTCCACTTAAAAGTGAACAGGCATCGAAGGCCTAAAATTCACGATGCCCCTTTATTCGAATTACCATTCTCGTTTATTTGCAACGACTCGCAGACTCTTCATTTTTGGACGACACGCATTCCATGCGCTCGATTCGAAGTCCGCGAAAGACAAATAAGGTGGACGTATCACAAAGGGTCCACTCGAGAGCGTCTCCACGTGGGGCCAGATCGGTGCCCAGCGCGAAAGAACCGAAGAGTGTGCGAACGTATTAACACCTCGAAGGATTTATGATATTAGGCCAGGGTGAGGCAATCGGGAGGTGGTCGTGAGCAGGAAACGCGGGGGTGGGGAGCACGTCGGGGCCCGAAACGGGGTTCCCTGCGGCACGTCGGGCCGCCTCTCACAGAGGCAACTGGAACAAATGGGCTCAATTTCATATTTTGTAACACCCTCGCTCTTTCACAGCCGGTGCCGGGGCACCCACGCACCTGCGATCTATTTCATCCTCGTATTTCTCCGGTTAACCCTTCCCCACTCGCTGGCCAGAACCTGCATCTGCTTTCTTTCATTCTTCACTTGACTTACTTCTGCTGTAAAATTCTTCGCTCTGAAACTCTACCGATAGACATTTTTAGTGGATCAAGGTTCTAGAAATGGAATCGAATGTCTTGTACTTATGTTAAAGATAAATTGCAGCTAAATATCAAAATGTTCTAGCTTCGTGGAAAGCTTTATGAAAGTATTAATAAAGTACAATGATCGTTTCACTACAATTTTATTAAAGCTTTCATATTCTCGTCGCCATCGAAATAGGAGCACGAAATGGCCCTCCCAGGGCACTTTTGTTCCGACTCGTATTTTTTCGAGGCCCCAAGAGTCTCGCAGCCATACGCTCAGTCCTTTTTCTTCCACGCCTTTGCGAACCCGGCCAAGTGATCTATGGCCCGGGAACACGCATGCAACGCGCCACCCCCGCAGACCTATCCGGTCTCGCGCCACTAACAAATTGATATAATTTGTTGTTAACGGGTTGCTCGCTCGTGGCGGTCTCGGCTAAGATTCGTGTGAACCCGGAAACCCCCGTGAAATGGTCAATGATGAACAATTCTGCTGGTATCACTTCTATATTCAGTCCCTCTACACCAATCTAATCACCCTTAATGAAATGTCTACCAGACAATAGAATTCACAGAGAATCCACTTACAAGGGAACATCCCGAACCAGGAAATTTTAAAAAATTTTGAAACTTTGTGAATGTGTAGGGGCTTTCCTCCTGATTACAACGCAATTTTTATTTGCTGCCCAAATTCACTCTAAGGGGGTGTAATTGACACCTGAAAATCCGGTTATTTTCCGATTTTGTGTTATAACTCGTGAACTGCAAAATAATTGTTTTACCAAACGATAGATCTCGTTAAAAAACCTAACTTTTGTCTTGAAACTTTTTTTCTATCTCTTACAGTTCGCGAATTATAACACAAAATCAGAAAATAACCGAATTCTCAGGGCTCAATTTTAATCCCCTCGAGTGAATTTGGGCAGCAAACAAAAATTGCGTTGTAATCAGGAGGAAATCCCCTATATATTGACAAAGTTTCAGAATTTTTAATATTTCCGGGTTCGGGATCTTCCCTTGTTAGTACTACTTTCTTAAATCGTTTAAAGGAGAAGTAAAATGGCACTGTCCAAAGACAGCCAAGTAGCAAGGAGGCTTCGGGAAAGACCAAGGAATAGAGACACCTGGTGTCATCGTGGCAGGCGAGAACCAAACAGGTGAATCTGTCGCGTCGATCGGTGACGGCTTTATCGTGGCATCCGTGAGATAGTCAAACAAGCGGAAGGAGATCTGTAACGGGCCCGTCTTTTGTCGTCGGCCCGGTCTGTTATATTGCCGTGTGAACGCGCGCTCTCCGACTGTTTGGTGAAACAGTTTGACGGGGTTACATAATTGCCGAGCAAACGTTGACTGTCTTCGACGACACGGATGACGTTAAAGCAGGGCAAACATCCACGTACAGTCGTTCCGCGGCCGGGCCCGCTCCACCGCCGTGAGCCTCATATTGTCTACTCTCCGATTTGTCGACGGGTGGCGAAGATCGATCGGATCCGGGAATGATTTATCGGCCACGAGCGAGCCACTCTCCCATGGGCGAGACGCTCCGCTACGAGGATCGGTCGAAAGCTTCGAGATAACGAGCCGAACAGTTGTAAAACGTTTCCTGGACCGTTATCGTGGTTTCTCTTCGATCCGTAGCAGGGAAGCACTCGTGCGCTTTAGTTTACTTCGAGGAAGTATTCGCTGGGGTAACAGAAATGAAGTCATTCGTGATCTCCTTGCGCAGATAGCGCAATATCGGTTTCCTTCATCGAAAGGAAATTATCTAAGGTGCTCTGAGAATCAAGCAAAGTAACCATCTAATAGATAGTCTCCCTCGAATTACCCAGCTCCGTTGTGGGGGAGAGGTGCTATAAGAGGGACAATTTTATTTAGTGTACAGTTCTGATAATACCTATCATGATAGGTATTTAAAGCACAAGTCCATTAAGGAGGGAGGCTTACCTAGAACGGCCAAAACACCATGCTTCTTTGGGAATTTTTTGTAGAAAAAACTGATAAACTTTTTTATTAAACATTAGTCTATTAGAAAGAGTACACCTTACGGATATTTCAGTATTTATTGTGGTAAAAAGTATTGAAAGGTGTGTGAGTTGTAGGCGATGCCGAGCGTCCTTATTAAACGATTTTATTCAGCTTCGATCCTCTGTTTGTTTGTATGTTTATATGGTTCAAATCTGGCAACTCAAATTTAATCCACTTCCAACTATCCAATTGTCTTGAAACTTTGCAGGTGTGTGTAGTTAGCATGAGAATACAATATTTAAAAAAAAAATTAACCCCGAGCGGGTGAAAAATTACCCAGTCATCAATAAATATAACCCATAACCACCAATCCAAACAACGTGAAATCAGCCACTCGCGTTCTTCACGAAAACGACAAAAAACCGCTGCGTTCGGATCGCTAGTCGCATCGCGATTTGAAATTAAATAAAAGATATTTCTAAAGAAGTCTGAGCTGCGAAATGTAAATCCATTAACACTAAAAACTAGAAAATAAAAAATATATAAAAAAAATTTTATGTTAAACGATTGTATTAAAAATGCACTAAAAACTAAAAAATAATTATTTTCTTGTACTGCAATGTCGATGGTGTTTTTCACTTTAAATAAAATCGTGGAGCAGGATTTTTCATAACAGAATATGAATCAATTTAATACAGCATCAAGCGTCGAAATGATTTTGTTGTGAGACACCCTGCGCCACGATTTTATTTAAAGTGAAAAACTCCTTCGAAATTGCAGTACAAGAAAATAATTATTTCTTAGTTTTTAGAGCATTTTTAATAAAATCGTTTAACATAATTTTTTTTTATATATTTTTTTTCTTAGGCGCTTTGCGGTGACAACCGTAGCTTGGTGCAGGATCGTCCAAAACTGAAAATTCGATTTTTTTTTTTAGATATGAAATTATCTAGGCGCTAGCGAGTTCGATTTTGGAAAAATCATTTTGAGACGGAATGGCGGCTGTGCAAAGTTGAAGCATCGATAGTTGGCCAAAAATCGCTCGTTTTTCGAGTGTAAAAAACATCTTGGCAAGCTCCCGATAGCGCTTAGATTTTTAACCCTAAAATAAGCCTGCAAAGCCTCGACTAAATCGGTTCATTAATTTTTGAGTTATGTGTGTCACCGACTTTGAAAACATGATTTTGAGGAAAACCCGCTTAAAGTTTTGGGTCTGAGCGCTACACCGAGGAGCACCTACCTACTTACACGCGTATTACTTTGTCAATTTTGGTCGATTTAACTTGACACTTTCAGGGAATATTTTCAAGATGTTGTACTTCCAGAAAATATAAAAATAGAAAAATCGATTTTTAAAAAATTTCTAGGTAGGCCACCCTCCTTAATAGGAAGTGCGTTTATTGGCCTTCCATAAAAATATATTGCAAACTCATTAATAATAACAGAAAATAACAAAATCTTCGATTTTTGAAATAAGTCGAAAATGTCCCTTTCTCAACTACTTAGGTAGTTTTAAATGGGACATTAAACGTCACGAAAAGAACACGTTAATGAAAATTATCAAATGAATACAAAACTGTGATCAATTGTTAAAATATCATTAATGGCACGTATAACAGAAAAAAATTGAATACACCCTTTATTCTGCATGACTCATTGACCCACTTTCCGCAAATTTTACATCGAGTTTCTTTACAAACGCAGCACTCGTTATTTTTAGATACTCCACAGAATAACCGAGCTTGCACCGCCAAGCCATTCGTGCAGTTCACAAACGAGGTGCGAGTGTATTAAGTTATATCGTAATTATAATCAACGTGACCAGCCCAAGCGAAGACACAGAGAAGACGACTGTGTATGGATATCCTCGTTCGACAGAAAGGCGGACAACGGTCCCCGGACGGGAGGGAAAGAGAGAGAGAGAGAGAGAGAGAGGCAGGTCCCCGAGACCCGCTGCCCACGCGCTCGCGAACATCTCTCTCGTATGAAGACATAAATCAAACGCTTTCGTGGACGCGATGCTCGCAATTACATACGCGTAAGCGTAACGTAATATATAATGACGCACGCACGGCGTGGGGCACGGTTCGAAGGGGGCTCGTTATAATACGCTTCGTTTCCGAGCGGATCTCGGTCCCTCCACGGTTCACCTTCCTCGCACGCGAGACAACCGATGATAGTGTGGGAGTCGTGCCAATTTGCTCGGTATTTGGACCGCCCTTTTACATAACGAGATGCCCTTTCACCCTCCCGCGAGGAACGATCGAGTTGCGCCGCCATCGCGGTCCCCTGATACCCTCCGAATCGCGGGGCTGCTCCACCGCTTCGCCCTTATGCTTCGCGAGTATTTAGAGGGCCCGTTCTACAGTGATCAAGGTGTGACGTTTTTAAATCGTTGAATAATTAATCACGCGTACCTTTCGGGAGAAAGAAGAAGCCACGGGGTGTTAATTACAGATCTCCATGCTCTACCTTGCCGATATAGGTCACTGAAATCGGTTGAATCGTAAACTGCCCGGCTATTTTAAGACCTGGCAAATTTCACAGATCACGCTCGAACCGTACGAACTGCACACGTAGTATTGACTCTGTCGATAGCTAGGTGAGAAGGATCGGTTCGTTTGCCCCTCGCCAAGGTATACAGGCATAAAACAGAGGACTCGTTTCACCGGCATTGATCCAGCGGCGCGTCTTTACGCGAGCCGGCTGAAATTCACGCCAATTTGCGGGAGATCGCGAATGGGTTTAGCGGAAATCCGTAACTGGCCGGGTGAAAAAGGCAAGGGAGATCGAGTGAGAATCGGTGGAAGCGGCCGGTCGCGCGCCTAATTAGAGAGTCCCCGTCAATTTCGCCAGCAACATTTTAAGCCGCTCACGTAGCGCACGCCCACGCGATCCAGCTCGAGGCGAAACGGACCCCCCGCGGCCACCTTCCGACCGCCTAATTACCAAACAAGCCTATCTTCGAGCGGGACGCTGCCAGCGTGATCCTCGTGGATCTACGGGGTGTCCGAAACTCACGCGACAACCGATCCCTGCCCACCTTCCATGTACTACGCAGCCTCGATCGCGTGAAGTCTTCTAATCTTCTCGCTAATAAAACACTGTTAAACACAACCCAACAAGGTCAGCAAGGAGGATAATCCTAATACACCCACGAAGCGGCTGTTTCGTTCATGTTAAAGACGTCGGGGAGGATATATCTCGGATGGTTTCCAACAGCTCAGCTTAGCTGTGTCCAATTTCCGTATTTTCCCTGCAAAAGACGAGCCCAGATAATTGAAGAAGCCATTCCCCGGGGCCAGGTGACCCCCATCGACCCCGCTGTCGTCGGTTCCCCGGGACACCCTGTGAGCGGAGCTCTCTCGGCGCCGGGATAACGCGTCGGTTGTACGCCGCGGCCCCGTACACGCTCGCGTACGATCAGCCCCGCTCGCCCGCGTAATAACGTTACCGTGAAATAAGACCGTCCGTGCGCCCAGCTGCGAAGCTCGCATAAACTCGGCCGATTGGATCCTAAATCGGCACGGTCGCTTGTCTTAAGCGGCCGAGGGGAATGCCAACACACACCCCCTGAATCAGAGCCGCGGCGATGATCACATCGCGTATTTATGCGGCACGCGTAAATTTCGTCGACGAGCACCGGCCACGTCGGCGTCTTCCCGGAATTTCGCTGCGCCCGGCGATCCCAGCCGCTTGTACAGCGCGCTGCGCCGAGTCAGGATGATGGAGAGGGAGCGAGATAGCGGCGGAATTAATTTGTTAATGCATCCTCGTCCGATCCGCCGCGCCGGGGCGAGGATGCCGCGTGTACACCACGCTCGCGAGGCGGGGGGACGCGTGCAGCGTTAGTAAGTCACGCCGGGGTCGCGGCGGATGGTGGATGGGATACTTCGGATTTAGCGGACGGCCGATAGAGCCGTCTCAATTACGGCACCGGGGGCTCCAATTTATGGCGAGAGATTTTGCTCGGCCGTGGCCGTGGCCGCGGCAACACGCTCCGCGGTTCGTGTAACGCCGTCGTCGCGATGCTTTCTAGGACGCCCGGGGAACCCGCGGCCAGATAGAGTCGTCAAGGGAAACGACCGCCCGACCCACCTCCTCTTCCCCTCGGCTAAAACGGCCGTTCGATCGAAAGAGCATTAAGCACTCACGGTTATTTAGACACCGTCCCTTGCTGAGGCCCAACTAGCTGTCTTTAACACGCGTACCCGGGCTTACGTAATCCAACACCAAATATACCTGGTACCCGTGGAGAAACGCGCGATGGAGTCGGGACAGTGGAGAGTTTAGAGAAGCTCTGATTATTCGGATCGAATGGAGTCGGCTCGATATTGGTACCACGTGGCTATTTCGAGGTGGGTGTCGATCAGATTGAGGCGGGGCGGGCAAGTGGATGTACCTGTCGAGAACAGATGCGCTCCTCTTGGCTTGAACTGACGAGCTCTCACCGAGCACGAATTGTGATTCAGATCTTCGGCCCCTTAAGGTAGGTTTTCCTTCAAAGCCGATTTTCTTGAAAATAAAGCGTAGTATCAAAAACTGTTACTCATTCTTTTCGACTCACAACAAGTAAATAAGTCGAGAAAAAGGAATAAAACTTTTTGATATTGCGCTTCATTTTCGAGGAAATCGATTTTGAAATTCTTGACGTTGCGTCCAGTCGCGTATAGGAAAACCTACCTTTAGAGAGGGTGCTTTGTTACGGGTTTCTAGAAGAAGTCTGCTGAAGCATTCTTCTGAGTTTAAAAGTCTATAGATTCTGGAGACACTGTACTGTTTATGGAACAGAGAAAGGAAGGCGCTAGAATCCCACACTTGTGGCCGATCACCTACATTGCATTCCACTTTTCTATTCGCACCGCGTCTCTGGCACTGACTTGAGAGGGTCGTCCAGGTTGAAGTCATTATGTCGGCCGAGGGCAACCCTCTCGAACCAGTCGATCTCCAAACCCCGTGGCCAGGGGAGTGACACGGCTGGAAATTGAATCTATCAGAACGGAAGAGATATCTCATCCCGCCCCGTTGGCCGTGTAACCTTCGAAGGGCTCTACTGGTTCTCGTGGAGCGCGCGGACAATGCGTTACAGGGTACCAGAAGGTCTGGCGCTGGCCGCAGAAGGGTCGGTGAGCCGCTGACGGGCCATCAGATAAGCTCGTGTTTGCCTAACCTCTCACCTCCCACCGGGGTCCTGGCACGCAGCGCACTCGGAAGAGCAGCAGCGGCCCCGAAGAAGTGGGTGCTGCTCATCTCCGCCGCGACGTGACTGACAGGTTCACCGTCTCTTCCTTCCTCGTGATCGTTTAAAAGCTTTTCGAGGACGAGCCGCGTTCCAGCGATCCTTCCTCCCCCGCCGCCACGCTGGATCCACGGTTCGCGTTAATTGCTTCGGGGAACTCTCCTCCGTCGCTTCCGATCGGGATATCGAGGGCTCGAGATATTTCCAGCCACATCATCCAGCCTCCTCCACTTTTTGCGTTATCCGAGCCAGCTGGGGGAATAATGGTGGCTAATAACGTTGATGCAATCGATAGCGAAACATTTCCATTGGTAGCTAAATTTTCCTGCGTCTAGCCTGGAACCCTGAGTCGCGTTTGAAAGTGGAGAAGAGGACTATCGATCTCCTGGTGCATGATGCAGGATTCGTATCCAGGAAGAACTCTGAATTGAAATTTGTGGAACTTCTGAAGTCGCGCGAAAGAAAGCAGCAAGCGGACGGTCCGTATTAATTAACCGTCCACGGGAAGACCCATAAATCTTGGTCATGGAGCCCTCTGTACCGAGGCCTCCATCGGCCGATAAAGATGCCTGGAAGTACATACCCAGGTACATACGCGACTCTCAGTAGAACAGATACGCAAGATACCACGGGCTCGCGTGAGCGGGGAAAACGCTGGATCCTGGGTGTTAGCGGTATCCAGGAAAAGACGTATAATCAGCCGAGCGACCGATGGCCAATCGGGTAATAACTCTTACGTAATTGGAGGAGGACTGGAGGCGTACATTAATCAACATCGAATTGATTCGTTAGCGGCGGCAACAGGGGGGAACTTTGGAGGAAGAGGCCCGCGGGAGGGAAAAGCGAGGATGTACGAGGTGAGAGAAGAGCCCCGGAGCCTTATAAAGAAGATAGCGAGCACAATATACACGGGAACTGGGGAACAGTGGTGAGGCGGTGAAACGAAATCACCATTAGTGGGAGAACCGTATCTCCACCTTCGACGTAATAAACCAATTCTCTCCCGCTTCGGGTCGTAGGAGGCGACCGTGGCAACCGTCTTCTAATTGGACCGCATTCCACCCGAGCTCCCCTCCGCGTATATATGCTTTACCGGAATTTTCATTAGCACGGGACTATGTCGTGACGAAAGGGCTGATCCTTCTCCAAGTATCTGCACCAGCAACACCTGGGACATCACGAGTCAATAGGATCGCCTGGTCCGGACACATGTCCAACTTCGCCTTGTTTCAAGCCCACGGCCGTTTCCCCGTCTTCAGAGGCAGGCGCTCAGAATCGTCACTTTGCATCTCAATACGAGCCTGTATCAGTCTGGTCGTTGATTTTTTATTTGACAGACGTCCGTTGGGAAATGTTGCTTGCGCCGCGTTATACTCGGCAGGCCCGCGCGTCGAGTGCGCGCCTGCCACTTCTCGATTAGAATAACTCGTCATTATCGCTTCAAACGCTACTGGGAATCTCCAGCGCGTTGTACTCTTGACAAGAGAACCGCGGTACAAAGCGGTCGAGTGGAATTAGTTGGAAATCTTGGAAGTCCGGCTAGAACATAAAGCTAGCGGAATCAGGCACATGCTACTACGGAGCTGCTTTGTTGTTTCTGCGCGGATGCGTTCATCCCTGAAGTGTGTCCCATTTGCTGTTACACCCTGTATTCCCTCATGAACGTGCCTTATGCCGGAGGAAGAAATCCATTGGAGAGTTTAACGACATGCTCGAATCTCGATCCCTCGCGAGGTCGTTTCTTCCCGCGTTACACGGCCACGCTGATTTCCTCTTCGTTGGAGCATGCCGCGCGCTTACTTGCATTCTTCCGCCTGTGGACAGTAGACGGATGACGTTATCGCGGAAACGTGGACAGTGCTGGCGGTGTGCGTCGATGGAAAGTACACGGGCTGCTTGGAAATCCGGAAATGTTTTCTGCGGAGGATGGATGGAATGTCCAATCAAATAACTTCGGAAAGAGGCGGATTTCTCTCGAGGCTGATCTCTGTTCTTAGATGGAACGCGTACACCGAGAAATAAATTCTAGGTGAAAAACAGAACCTCGGGCGGTGGGACTCGAACCCAAGATCTACGGGTCCTCTGCGTGTTGGGCAGTCGCCTAACCAACTCCACCAACGCCGAATGTCTACACAATCTTCCATCAATAATGTTGCTCGATACCAGTACCTACTCGAAATTTCTTCCAAAAATCCCACTAGTCACACAAAACGAACACACTCCAGTGTTCCACTCATTGATCCCAAAGCCCTCAACGGAACACTATCTTCGAAAGTCTTCCCTCCAGAATCTCGCACGTAACGCCACACTGCTTTCCTCTCAAACCCTAACTAACAAACATTGATCCGTCGCGGTACCAGCGCCGGATCGCGGCAACAAAGGCTCGTTGTTTCATCGCGTCCACTTATTAGAATATCCACGAACGATCTCTGACCTCGCCAGAAATCCCGTCACGTCCGGCAGATGACGGGACGTCGATGGCGTCCCCTGTGCATCGGCTTTATGCCTCGCCTCTATCGTACCGTTCCGCGGAGAACACGTTCGCTTTCCGTGTCCCGTGCTGCCCGCGCGGATAAAGGGGGGAAAAAAACACGGCCGAGCGACACCACGATCGCCGGCCCGACCCATGGACAATGCTTCATTAGAGCATTGTCGGTGCACAATATCGCACAATTAGCCCGTTGGAGCGTTCTCTGTGCGCTTTTAAAAGGTCTCCGCTCCTCTCGTCCCGGCGCGATGATCCCCGCCACCGCCGCACGATATCGGCACCGCCACCATGATCAAACGATCGGCGATCGATCCAAGATCCCCCTCGATCGGCCGTTACGTGGCTGCATTATACGCCAGGCATAATGCTCTTCTTTATGCCGTGCCTCTTACCGCTAAAATCTCCGTGGCATCTCTCGCTCGCCCTCGCGGACCAGCATTGTGCAAGGGCCTTCCGTGCCTCGACAGGAAGTCGAGGCCGCCAGTGACATCCATGTGGCGATCTACCTACGTATGCGCGTGTTGCTTGAATCGTAATTAACGACTGGGGGATGATTCTTTTAGGCATTCACGCTTTCGGTTTTTTGGGATTGATACTGTTTGAGGTAATTTGGAATTTAAGACTTTGCAGCGAGAAGGGTGCAGCTCCAGCTTCGCCAACTTCGAGTTAATTAGAAAAAAACTGTTCATATAATTATTGCTTCGACGTAACCCTTCGTTGGTACACCTTCTTATAATCACAAATTGGTGGCATGGGGTTCCCCTCAGTGTCATTTTTGAATTACCATTGTCGAATTTTTGAATCTTTTAACTTTTCAACGATAATTGTACATTCGTAATGCTCTAATACATAGTCCTCTTCTAGAAATTAAAATTTTGAAATGAGGGAACTTTGTAGTTGAAAAAATAGTTGTGGAAAAAAGCGACTTTTTTGTTAAAATTCGCCACATTTTGAAATTTTGATATTAAGGTCTAAATATTTACAGAAATCTTGGCGAAGACATATACTTCTGGAAGAAAATTGCCCGGGGTGCGATACACCCCGTGTGACCACGAAGGGTTAAAATTGAAAAGAGAACACTAATTGAAAAAATATATATCTTCACATAATAAGTAATAGTTACTGAGTTTTTATTTATATTTTTGGCGAAGTTTTCAAATCTGGAGCACTCGTATCGCGAAACACTAATGGGTGTAATTTTTTTTACATGTGTGTAAAAAAAATTCCACCCATTAGTGGACAAAAATTCCATCCATTTGCGACAGTTTTTGAGTTATGACCTGTAATGTATTATACTCAAAAGCTGTCTCAAATGGAACTCCACCCTCTTGCTGCGAGGTTCTCAATTGTACTCTGACATCACTATATCGAAGATGTATTAGTGATTTCAATACTGGGATACCAATATCGTCAGCCTTCTAACAATACGTCAACGCTACGAGCCCTCGAAGCATTGTGGTATCAAAAGATTCGTATAAATCTCAGACTTTTTGTCGAGGTGGATTGAAGTTTTGCTGAAAATGTTCGAAAGATTGCGCGAGGGATTGGTTCGCCGCGGCGCATGTAAAATTGCAGGGAACAGCGGGAATAGCTTCTCACAGTAGCCACGAAGAGATAGGCGCCCTCGCCCGGAAGGAGGCATCGAGCGCCTCGAAGGGGTTTCGTTTTCATTAGCCGCGGTGGGGCCCCTCGCATGATCGGCCGTGGCATCCACCTTCATCATTCGCAGCAAAACTTATAACTCGATTATGCGTCTAACTAGTAATTTCGATACTATTAAGAGACTGGGACGCGGCGAATGTTTGGTCCGTCAGCGAAAAGCCAGCGGGCTACCGCTAGATTTCCGCGGACAATAGATGGCCAGCTTCTTCCCTCCTATCTACGCATAATTCATACGAATCGTGCTCGTTGAATTTGCGGTAGCGGTCCGCGTTCTCATTGCCGTACCCACTCTGTGATTTTCTCGGAACAAAGTTTCCACCTCGCCGATGGATATTTCCCTTGGAAAGTGATTTTCTCGAATCGTCGTGATGAAGGTTCCAAGAATTTCTGAAGGGACAATACCGCACGATAGCTAGACTTTCACTACGAAAGAGGTATCTTCGTGTCAAAACAGATCCCCTATCCAATTTCGCAAACAACTTCTCAACGCCAACAATCACTCTGATTTTCAACGAACCCAGTCCCCCACGGTGAATCGACCATTGACGCACTCCAGCGCGAGAAAAGCCTCGCTGTTTGCCAATCCACCGATCCCTCACAGTTCGCACAGCGTTGCAATTGAAAGCAGCATCACGATCATAATCCCCAGCGATTCAGTCCCCGAGAAGCGTAAGAATTCCATACGTACTATCCGACACGTAACAACGACGGGCTCGCGATTACGCAAGGATCTCCAATAACTCCGTCACGCACGGCTAGATAAAATCAGCCACGAAAGCTCGCTGTTCTCCGGGGAAAAAAAGATCGGCGATGGGGGGGCAGGGGCGCGGGTTGGTTGGTACTCGGCCCGCGCGGAACAACGGCGCGTTTATCACGCGCGACTAATAGAAAATTATCTTTCTAATTTAAATCCCTCGTGGCGAGGGGGCTCGGCTCCGGCATCGTCGTAGCCCAGGATACTGCTGGCGGTGCATCGAGCATCGCTCGGAGGAACATCCCGTTGGTCGCTCCTCTCTCGGTTAACGGGCATAGATATATCCGCCTAGAAATAAAATCGGCGATAGTATCTTCGCTGAATGAACTCTCCCACGCCTATGTCTATTCGCGCTCATCCACCCGCTCGTGCGTGTGCTGCTCCGTCCGTGGCCTGGCGCGCACACGCGCCCACTACTCCGCTGTGTGGACGAGCGTGAGCCCCGCGAGTCGGCTCGTACGCGCCGTAGCCTGCGTGCGTTCACGGGCACGAAGATCCAGGTTCCAGGGGTGCAGGGGTCCATCGAGGTCCGACCCGCCGACCCCGGCACGTATTCGCCACACCCGCACACCGATGCTTAGGGGCCGCGTTGAGATGCTTAGGTGGGGTCCCAGGCCTATAGCCAGCTCTTCTTCGTCTCCTTCTTCATCCTCTTCTTCCTCCTGGTTCTTGGTCCCCCCGTCTCCGTCCTCTACGCTTCTCTCCTCCTCTTCTTCTGCTCGTTGTTCGTGTTCCACGTACTTTTCTTATTCCCCCCCCCCCCCTCACGGTATTCTTCGTACTCTTCTTGTTCCTCTTCCTCGTCCGCCTCGTCCGCTTCTTCTTCCGCGGCGGGGCATATATGTACACCCGCGGAATTAATAGCCGGTCGTCGCGGAAAAATCGCGGTAATGTGATTACGACGCTGTCTCTCGCTCGTTCGTGCCTGCCCGTGCCCGCCGCGGCTCCACGTACGTGGCCCCTTGCCTATTCCTCCTACTATCGAGGAGGAGCGAGCTCTTCCTGTACCCGGCTTACCCACCCCTTCCACGCGCCCCATCCCCTTCGTACGCGATATTCATCGGGACGTTCCCGTGGCCGGGGCACCGCGAATCATTTCCGGGGGAATAACGGCGGAAACGAAAGCGTGGGCGTGATGCACGGGAGGGAGCTGCGGGGTTGCAATTATCGGTGGGATTCGTACTGTCGAGGTGGTGGATTTGAAAATTTTAATGAGAAAACAAGGACTGATAGCAAGCTTCATTGATGAAAAGCGTTGGTCGCATTGAGGGAGCAGAAACGTAGAGAAACATGGCGATTTCGTACTTTATGGGGCTGTTCCGGTCTGGAGCCCATAAAAATATTTAGGCGATCTTTAGGAAATAATTAAAGGTAAACTACTACATATAATGTAATGGGACTTTTTGTATTGTATTAAGGATGTCTTAAACTATAGAAATAATTTTTTTTTTATAATTAATCATTGCAGACGGTACTGGGGAATCGTTAAAGTCGAGGCGTCAAAAAATTCATCCAAATCGGTGGAACTTGTAACACCTAAACCATTGGTCTGAAATAAAAAACAATGTCAGATTATTAAAGGGTATGAAACTCGCTCGTGGACTAAGCAGTAAAAATTACAAAAATTACATTTTTTGAGAAAGTAACGACACTTGAAGTTTGAAATCACTTTTTCCCTATATTTATCGTCCTTTCAACGCTTTTAAAAGTTACAAATTTTCAATTTTTTAAAAAATTTTACTTTTTTGTCCATGAGACAGTAGTAGCTAGGTATATTCTTCAAATAAAAAAAAAAGGTTCATTCGAATCGGATAATAACTTTTTGAGATACAGGTTCCACCGATTTTAAAAACACTGTTTCGAGAAAAACGCGTTTAAAGTTTTACGTGAGTGCCGAGTGGTCGGGCGTTATCCATGGATTTGCCGCTACTCAAACGCCTATAACTTCGGAAATTTTACGAATTTCAACAAATCTATTTAAACACGTATTCCTAAAAGGTTGAACATCCGAAAAATGAAATAAAAAAAAATCGATTTGTAGACCGGAACCTCCCCTTAAACTTGACGACGATATCGCCACACTTGCATCGAATTCACCAGAGGCTCCTCGCCACTGATTCACGACATTGTAATCCTGGCACGATTCGAGTAACTCGAAGAGCTACCCACTAGGAGGCAAATTGACAAGCAACCGCGTAACTGGCGAACAATTACCAGAATTTAACTCGGATCATTCCCCCAACGACCTCCCTCATTACTCGCGCCGTTTCCAGAGTACATCTCGCGTTAATTTACATGAAACCCGGCAAAAAACGGCGCAGTATATTCCGCGGCAATTGCCCCGGCGGTCGTAAACCTCGTCGAAACTTTACGCTCGGAAATTAATGCAAATTACCTCGCGATACGATTCTTCGGTCAGTGAAAAATGAAGGAAATTAAACCGGGAACGTTGTGATCGAACTTTCCCGTGAAATTTAAGGCGACAGCTATGCCTCGAAGTTTCTCGGGGGGAGAGGATAAAAACGAGCACGAGGAAACGGTTCGAAAGAGTCGGAGCGAGCTTCCAGGGGAGTATTTTTTGACGCGACGCGCGGCCGATAAGTGAACACACTTTGCAAGAACGTAACCCAGAGGGGCGCGAGCGAGCGAATTTAAAACGGTCGTTAAACGATGGACTTTAAGTCCATCGTTACTCGCCTCGCCCTAAAAGCGCCCTAAACTACCGGGCACGCTCGGCAAGGGCCAAGTAAATCTATAAATCCCGGCAAGTATAACGATCCACGATGCGGTCGCCGCTATAAAAGTCGCCCATTTAAACGTCCATCTCCGTTCCTGGTGGGCTTATGGTTCTGCTCGTTACAGGAGCGCGCGCGCGCGCGCGCATTACAATTTTATATAAATCTGGCCCGCGACCGTTTTGTCGATGCTCGTGCCCGTAGCGGCGATTCCGCAGAATTTGCGACAGTATAAATTTCGGCTGGCAATCACCCGGCGGCAAGCCGAGCCGACGCTCTCCTTGGGCCAAAGAGGCGAGGCGAGCAGAGGAAAGAGTAAAGCAGAACAGGGAGACGGAGGGAAGGTCGCCTCTACTGCGTGGAAACGTTTTATAAGGCCGACCAGGTCGTCGAGCGCTTTTAGGTGACTCGGGTCAAGCCGCGCGTATGCAAATGAGACGACTCCGCCTCTCGAGGTGGATCGAAAATCCGCTGGATGCACTTCTGATCGGAGCAGTCGAGTGTAGAGAAGTAGCAATAGAGAAAGGTGGGAAGTAATGGCGATGCCGAGGGAGTTTGTATTGGGTAGTGAATGCATCCGCGTGGTAACCTGTTGGAGGAAGTTTGATTGCAGATGGAGATGCAGTGGGACGTCTGAGAGAAACGGAGAAGCGAGGGCGAGGGTATTGAGAGTAGATTTGAAATTAGAGCATGTGAGACTGCAAAGAAGAAGTATGTACGGTGGTTTTTCCCTGGTGGATCGGGGACCAACGATACATTACTGTGAGAATGGTGGAATGGAATCGTTTGCAGAGTATTATCATGGTAAATACGAAGGAAACGGGAGAACGTTGGATAGTGGACGAGAATGGTCCGCGGGATTCTCGTTTGCGTAAAATGGACAAATACCAGCGGCTGCAGGGATGCCGAATAAAAGCGCGGCTTCTCCGTGGAAGCGAGCTCATTTGTCCCGGAAAAAAAGACGGTGAAGCGCGACGATCAGAAGCGGATAATAGGCGGGCTGCAGCGAGAGTTCCTTAAAAGGCAGTAAATTATCGACTTTAATGCCACCGCGGTCTGCTATCTTGCACCTCTGACGCCCGTATGGACGCGAAATCCCCACTGAGAGAATACCTCTTTGATCCTCGCGAGGCTGGGGTCAAGTCCGAGCGCGAATCCGCGACCCTCGTTACCGCGAAAGCTTCGTCGTTCGAGATCTACAACGAGAAGTTGCAGCCTTACTTTGTGCCAATGTAGAGGAGGAAGCACTCCGGCGGTTGCAGTAAAGTTTTCCCGTAATCGTTTGCTTAGGGTTGAATAGTTCATAACTTATCGGACGTCTCGCCTCATCTTCTTCAAAGATGAGGACTTGTCTGTAGCGTCAGAATCCGTGTAACCATTCCGTCTCCGGGGTTATCGATTAATTCTACGGGGATATTAAAACTGATTAAACGAAAGATGGCGTTCCCAGATAAGTATGTACTTTTAATATTGAAGCTCGGTTGCAACGCTGGTGTTAAGAATACTTGAAACGTTATACAGGGTTGTTGACTTAAGGCATATTTCGGGATACATAGGAATTCAAATTCGACTACAATTAAAATGGCCCCTCCATCGGTGTGTCACCTCCCCCCGGGGTTATTACGTCGGATTTAATATACCGTATCGGTAAAAGTGTCCCTCAACTCGGTTTCTTATTGGGCCTGAGGCCAGGGACCCACGGGCCGTGCAAGTAATTCGACATCCCGTGGTGCTCCCCTGGCCACCCCTCCCGGCATCGAAAAGCGAAGGAACCGGGAGGACGGACGGCGAAGGGGGGCTGGATCGCGCGCGTGCACGCGGGGTTTAATAAAGTGCACTAACCGGCGCGTATTAAGAAGATTTAGGTGGCCGAGAGCAGCGGGCGTACTGGTATAAATACCAGAATAATAGCGAGGTTATGGTTGCGCGTCTCCGCCGTCCTCCGCCACCTTCGACGCCTGCTCCCTCGGCGTTCTTCCACGGGGGCCAAACGTATGGGGTGACGTCGAGGGCCCCGCCATGGGTGGGCCAGGCACCGGCCCCCGACGCGTAAAATATCATCGCAAATCGCACCCCGATAAATTTCGCGATATTGCCCGTGAAACCGCTCACCGACGAAAATAAGAATGCAAATGGCCACGGCGAGGTGTTCCCTCCTATGCTCGTGGGGCCCAGCGCTGCGTCGATTCTCACAAGGGGGAGTACACGAGCTTCGAGTCACCAATTTGCCTCCAATTTTCTGCCTCGATTCTGCTAATCCCGCGGCGTTCGCTAATCAACAGTTTGTGAGAAAGTCCAGTTCGACTTGAAACTTACTTTTAGAGATTAACGCCACTGCGCTTCTTGCTCATTTATACCGGAACCATCGAATGGTTCGCTGCGAGGCTGTACGTATCGGAAGCTCCGCTTCGCGGCCAGTTGTTGCTGGTGAATGGTGTAATTGCAGGCCTTGGCGTTACATGCCGGGGAAGCTTGTTGCTTTTAGGCGTGTTGGGAAGAGACTTGTTCACGAGCGGGACTCGGACGTCATGCCGGTTGAAGAGTGGGACCGGAGGCTGTGCGCGATGCCGCGGTAGACACTGACAGGCCAGTGTAATTGGTTTCGTTTTGAACATTGTAGAGAATATGGCTCTAAGCTAGCTCTGCTAACCTTTCCAGGTACGAGTTGTACCTCCCAGGTGTAGCCTGTGCCAGGCATCGCAGCTTCGGTGTACCATTGCGGTACCTGCGCTGTAGTTTAGACGAATATTACTTGCAGATTTCGTTATCTACTGCTTCGTGTACAAACTGTGCCGTTTGGTCTCTTTACGTGGACCACAGATGGGTACCCCACAAAAGTCAACAAGAAAGGCACAGTATCCTACGCTCAGTCATATCTAAGGTTCCAAAGTCAAATTCTTTCGGCTACCAATCCTCGAATCTTTGCCTCCAACCATATTTCACGAACATCCCATCATACCCATGGGTGTTAGTCCCTTGAACCATGTACCATACTCTGGTGCGGCGTGTCAGAGAAGACATCAGCCGGAGATTAGTCGAAGGCGATGAACGTTATTGACACAGGAGGTGGAGAGGCTGGCATCCACCGCGAAAAATCACACGAGACGCGTCGAGATGGCCAATCTCCTACGAGGCCGACAGTACCCAGCCATGGGGGTCTGTGTGTCCACGAGTAACGCGTGTTCCTGGTGCTCGTAAAACGAGGTCGTAGGAGTACAGATGGGGACCAGGGTGAGCATGTTTCGGCCACGTCAACTCCGTCCACTCGGAGACGTAATCTTATTAAACGGCTATTAGCTGTTCGCTGGGGCTTGTCAACATTTAGACATCTGGCAGACACGGGAACGCGTTCTCTTACTTCTCTACACGCCTACAGGAAGAGCATGCGACGAATGCTCTCGGCGCACTCCAAACGGCTTGTCATTTCGTTGCTCTTCGTATACTTCGTGTGATGCGTTGACACTGGGAATCGCGATACAAGCAAAGACCTTCCACAGAGCTTGATCTTTAATAATTAGAAGTGTGTAGACTTATATTTTTCACTAGGTTAAAGTACCCGGCGTTGCCCGGGTAAAACTTTGATTGTTACGGAGTGTCAAGAAGTGAGATGTCCAGATTTCATGGTAGCCTATATTTTCCGCAAGGTTCTAGAGAATAATTATGCAGAGTTTGGTCCAGATCGGTTAAGAAAATCGGGATAAAAAGTATCCTATATGTTATTCCTGGTCCTAGACTACGTGTATACAAAATTTCAGAAAGATCCGTTGCGTAATTGCGACATGATTGAGTAACAAACATCCAGACACACTTTCGCATTTATTATATTAAGTAGTAGGAATAGGAGAGATCTAGTATCTCTAAGAAATTAAGCGAGAAAGCTTCTTAACTGCGTAGTCATCTGCACTCGGACAAGTTTCGTAACCTCCAGTGGCGGGTTTGGCCCCCGAGGGCCCCATCTGCCAAAAAAATATGATCATATCCAAAAACTATTTTTTTTTTGTTTCCTATAATATCGGGTAATGTTCATACACGCGCGTAAATTAATTTGTAATTCCATTATGTATACAGGGTGTCCCAGAACGTTTGCCATCTGGGCCTTTTTCCTTGACCCATTCGTTCCATACTGTTGCAAATATGCAACATATATTTTCTTCTTAATTTTTTTGTTTTAACTAGCCTGTAGTGTAATGTAACTACTTTATCATGAAATATACATATCTTACTTTCTAAACATTTACAAAGATCACGCTGAACATTGTAATTTCGCGGTTTTTAAGTAATTATAATCATAATGGCGGAAAAAGTGGAAAAATAAAAAAGACACAATTTTTTTATTATTATTTTCCTCTTTTATTATCACTTGTACGGGTCCAAGAATGTATTTTTTTCCCAAAATCGAAGAAGTTATGCAACGAATGCGTAAATCCGCGGCTGGTAATCTCACAACAATTATTACGTACCTCCACTTCTCCAAACTTTATTCCACAACACAATCAGTCCCACATCTTGCATAAATCAACATCCTCCAAAGGACCAGACACTCGTACCTCTCCCGCAGCTAAATACCCACGGCCGAGCGAACCGTCCGCCTGTTCTCCGAATTTTTGCGCAATTCGGTCGGTACCGTTGCCCCGCGATCCTTATCTAGACACATCTCCGCGTCGTGTTACATTTATCGATATCAGAGAGGATCGGCCGTTGTAACGTCGATCGTCGGTGCCTGGCCGATGTTCCGCCGACGAGCCTCGTTCCGTCGTGCGCTCGTCGGCCGAATTCCAGCAGGGTCGTCGTCCCCCCCCCCCCCCCCCTCCCGCCCCTCTTCTCCACCTGGCAAGTGGTGGTGCCTGGACGTGGCCGGTGTGTTGCGATCGAAATGACTGACGTACTGACGGGAAACATCGCGACCCCCCGCTGTCGGATGTCGTCGGTCGGATCGTTGCGAGTGACCGATGTGGGTGAATCTTTCTGCTCCGGCAGGCAGACCGTCTCGCGGCCCCGAGAAAGAACAAGAAACAGAGCGGAAGGGGCCCCGGCGGGGCGGGCGAGCGGAAGGGGCGAGGGGGGTGCCGCAGTGGAAAGAGTAGAGACAGGGGGAGACAAGTCGGACACACGCGGGGTCCAGAAAGCAAGCGCGGTCCAATCTTGTCGGATGGCCGAGATTGTTTCACGAGCACGGGGATCGAGGGAACGCGGGTCGCGCGAGCGCGGCCTATAAGGCCCAGAATCGCTGCGGCATATCGGAATATGGTATCGGCCGCGCGTCTAGGAAAGCAACGACGCTGCCCCAGAAGTACCGGTGCGCGGTGTACACCGCCGTCGGAGCGGTCGTGCGTTCCGCCGCTTATCCGAAAATCGGCGGCCGATCACTGGCCACGGGAACGCTGGCTCGCGGCGCTGTGCGTTGCTCCGGGGGTCACCGCAGTTCCTGGTGGAACCCGTCGTACCGATGACGTTCGACTCGTCGCTGGTATCGTGGGACTTCGCGAGGGGAATAGACCACAGGCTTCCGCCGCGATCTCCAGGGAAGAGATGCGAAACAGTCGTAGCCTAGCTCGGAGAGCAGAGGCCCCTGACCGGAAGTCGGACGAGAGCCTGAGGCGGGATCGCGCTGGATCTTGAGAAGAGGGAGCCGTTGTAGCATGAGAGGGTGAGCGGTATCTGGACCAGAATCTCGATCGAATTGGCTGCGAAGGTTCGCACGCTTTACGACGAACAACGGCGAGAAAGGGAGGCAAGGGCGAAGGTGGTGAGGACACGGGACCAGGGGGGGAGACAGAAATAGAGGAGAAAAGGGGGAATCGAGCGGGGCAGAACGTAGGTGCCGTGTATCCGAACGAGCACGGCCGACACCTTCTTGCTCTTGTTTGCCACCGACTGCGTGTAATTTCTTAGCAAAGGCGTTAATGAGGGGCTTGGCTCGGGACGGTAGATCACCGCGGACCTCGAGAGAGCCGCCGTGGGCTCAAGTCTCTCCGTTCTCTCTCACCGTTTCCACTCTCCCTCTCCCTCTGTTCCCCGTTTTTGTTCTCTTCTCTTTTCTTCTCGCTTCCACCTGCCCCGTCTCTGTCCCTCCTTGGCCAGGCCTCCTCCCTCTGTCTCTCTTTCGTCCTCTACTGCTTCCTCGCCCCCTTGCCGCGGCCAGGGTCTCCACGGAGGTGGTGTTCACGAGCTGTGCGCCTCGAGGTAGTGCTACCGTGTACCTGAATTCCGATCTACGCTCAGATACGGGGCTGAAGCTCGCCAAGGAAGTATCTAGATGCCGGTGTATCCAGGATACTGCTCCTTCCCGTACGCCACGGCCCTGAAGCACGTTCCCAAAGAAGAAACGACGCTTCGGCCCTCCGTGGCCTTCCCACCTTGCCCCACGGACCTCGAAAAACTAAGTGTCGCCGCTTGGCCTTACATTATGATCGCTCGCGGTCTAACCCCCTTCGGTACTCGGCGCTGCTCCCTGACTACGTGTTCCTCCAGTGACTTTCAAGTGGGTAAGGCATGGAAATCGAAGCGTATTATACTAGCGCAACTTCACTGCAGAAATAAGACGATCTAAAACATCTGACACGAAACTATGCACCCTATCGGTACCGATTCGCGTCCATCCACCCTCGATTTACCTCGACCACAAAAGTCCTCAGTTACGCAACGACGGCCTGAGTGATTTCTTCGTCGAAGCCAGACCGTTTCGACGAACAATCTCGCGGAAACCAATCACGGGACAAAACGCTCGCAGGAATGAGCTCATTCGGGCGGCGGAGCGTTTACGAGCGTCGCCGGCCGCGACGCGAGACGTCGTTCCCCGCGTTTCTGTTAGTGTAGGTGATGCGTGTCGCCGCGTATTACCGCAGCCACTTCTTCGCCTAGCCCGCTCCTCCACCTCCCGGCCAGTCGCGATGAATGGTGGACCGTTTTCTCCAGCTGCTTTACGACCGAATTCCATTCCTTTCTTCCACGCGGGACCAAGTGGAAGCCTGGAGCTGTTCCGCGCGCTCTTCCTCCCCTCAGCCCTCGCCACGGGTCGAGGACGAAGCTGCACGGGACGCGTTGGAAGAGGAGGACGCGCCTGGGGATATATCGCGACGCACGAAAACAAACGCCCAGAAAGTGCGCTCTAAAAACTGGTCCCGCCACCTACACGAGCGATACGGGGCTGAGGGTTCAGAGGTCAGGCCCGAGCCTGTAAACGCAATTTTTTCGCGGAACGCCAATGGAAACCGGGTTATTAATACATCGGCGTAATCGTCGCTGCACCACTGTCTGGGAACGCGATGCAGAAGCGTAACGGAGAGAGAGGGGAATAGTCGTTCTCGCGGCTGTTATAAGGCCGGTGGGAGGAATAAATTAAAAATAAGATAAACAGAAGAAGGTCAGACGACGCGACTTTGCGTTAATAAACAGCGCGTGCTTCGTCGTGGCTTCGCGCCATTTCTTCCTTCGATGCCATCGAGTGATATCTCTTTCCCCATTTTCTGAGGGTTACCAGCTATCGCGGACGCTCGCGCTTAATTCTATCGCCTCTTAACTCTCGGATTAAGAAAAGGGTAGCTGTTAGAGTTGGTCGCCGTGTGTCGTTGCCGCGGAGTTATCGACTCGTAAACCTGGAAACTTCTCGAACCGTAAGATATACGAGTATCGCTGCAACAAAATCGCAGGGGAAGAAAATAGAATGCTTGGTGGTCAGAGTTACACGTGGAGAGCGCATTATGGGGAACCATAAAGAAACGATAATTATCAATCTCGAATGCAAGTCTCAAGACTCTAGGGAGGCAGCGCCTTCGGTATCGTGGACCAAACGCAAACGTGACGAGCCCTATGCGGTGATTCCTATGCACGCACAGCGCGAATCGTTGCCCAGGGGCTCGCGGTGCGTGCGCCGTTGCGCCTCGCGATCGCCTCAGAATAAATCAATAGTGGTATGTAAATCCTGAAGTCACAATGGCCAGCGGAGGATCGAGGAATCGGCGAAGTGCGGCGCGGTAATTTTCCCACGTGTCCGTCGGTTATCTCGGCTCTCTTTGCCGCGCGATCCGTGGACGCGCTTTCTGTACGCTCCGCGCTCGGGAGCATCGTTTAACCGATGTCGCTCAACGGCGATCCGCGCGCGGCATTATACAGGCTGAGCGCCGCATAGCTGCAACCGGCGCGGCGCAGCTATGCGACCTGGGCACCTATGCGTCTCTGCGCGCATCGCTGCTCGCAATCAACATACCTGAAAGCTCGGGGAAAAAGCGCCGTCGGGGCTGATAGCATTCGCTACGCGATCCCCGTGAGATCGGTTGCACGAAAACGCTGCGATTCTCATCAATATTGGTATGCTTTCGCGGGCTTCTAACTTTTACAAGTTGTTTTCAAAGGTGGTTTTTACTTGTAGCTATAGGAAGATTTGGAATTGAGTGTTTCGGCCGCTTGTTTAAATTTGGGGAATAGATTGAGGTGTTCATTAAATTTTTGTAGCTAGCGAAGGGTTATGCTGGGATCACAGTGTGTCTCGCGATCCGTTTCCTCGGCTGCCTCCTTGCCGTGCATTTCCTGCATCTGCATTGATACAACGCGGACAAAACATACGCCGCTGTGGCAAGAAGCGCGCCGCTCATAAAGCACATGGTATAAATCAGGAGAACCTACCACCTCCTCCGATCTCCTCGCCCTCTTTGCTCGACCTTCTCTCTCGCTTACCTCCCCTCCTCCCGGGCGATTCGATTCTATTCGCCTGGCCGTGGCTGACTTTAACTTCGACTCAGAAGAAGCTCGACGGTAATTACTTCTGGACGCTTACCGATCCGACGTGGACGGTTTATAAATTACCTGGTTCCGCTTGGCACGGCTGATCCGTTGATCTTGCCGTTCCTGTCGCTGATAGACAATGGATTCACGATTGAAAGAAATATACTACGCCCGCGTTGACGTAGATTGCTGCAGGTTTATGCGGTTTATATCAACGCAGAGGAATTAGACGAGTGTTAGATCAGTTTAGCTCGTAATGAATTCATCTTTGAATAAATATCCGAAGAAACAAATGTACTTTGCCTCGATAGCCATTTCAGTTTCCTAGCATTGCACAGGTGTGTCATGTGGATTACTGTCAAGAGATAAGGAAACATCTGTCAATTAAAGATACCGCGAACTAAGAAACAGCGGTTCAAAAGAAACTCGGAATTTTTCAAATCGAGCTGCAGCTGGAGCCGCGATCGAGAGGATTAATTGACGCTCCAGGAATATTTATCTTGGCCCGCATACTTTGGAACAGTTCGCTGGTACTCCAGATAGTCGCGTGTCGTTCATCGCTCGCGAACAGCGACACACGGCCTCTCGAGGCAGTCGCGGGCTAAAAGCGAATTACAAGCCGGTACTTTGTCAGGGAGACACGTGACTAGCGGCGAATGAAGCCAGTTACGCGCGACCGAAGCGCGTCGCTCCGTGAAAACGTTGCCTGAGTTCCGTGTGCATTTAGCACGCGTTAGAAATCATTCCTTGCCAATTAAGCTCTTGGTCCACACGCTTTGGTCGTACCCCTTTTCAATCTTGCACCTTGGGGTATGAATATAATTCCTAAAGAATGCAGCAAATTTACAGCATTCGTCGATATCTTATACTTGGTCGAGATCGCAGAAAAGTTGTACGAAAGAAATTGCCCAAGAAATTCACATTAAAGGTGCACTGGCGTCGAAGCCGATCGAGAGGACGCCAGCAGAGGTAAAAGCGAAATCGAGAGGGGTCGCGGCCTAAGAACGACATCGCGCGGTTTTCGTGCCGGGGAATGGCGCGTCCAACTAACGAACAACATCTTCAAGGGAACGGTAGGTGATCCCCACCTGGCCCCGCCGAGTTTCGCGCTAGCGAGGACGAGGCGAAATCGCGCGTATCGCCTAACCCCAGCGACCCACGCCTCGCGACAATGTTACACCCGGCGCTTTCACCGGCCAGCCGATGTCGAACTATCGCCGATAGGCCTCAGACTGCCTGCCGGCACGATTCTGTAATGAGGCGGCACTTGGCTCGGGCAATCGGAGCTAAAGTCATAGAAAGTGAACGATATGGAGAGAATGTTGGAGCTAACGAGCGCCGCAATGAATTTTCCAGTGGCTGCTGGCCGATTTCTTGAGAATATCAACGGTACTCCACATGCACTCCGAGAGTTGAGATGCTAACGAAACTGGTTCACCGAGTCCCTGCTACTCGGCGTCGTCGGTTTCTACGCCCCACTTTGCATAATGGGAATCGGTATAGGTGTATCATTCTATCGAGCCTCACCCACCGGCGGAGACCAGTCGAAAAACCAGCTGGAGCATTCTTTGAAGCGCAACAGAGCCACGGAGAGAGCGAATTCATTTTATCGTCGCGAGGCTATCTTTCGAATCCCAGGCGAGTGAATGAGATACGGTCTCGGCGTGGCTGGTAGCCCCGGCATTTTCACCCAGAGGGAAGGAGGACTCGCCGGCTCGTAGGCCTCGGTTTAGGTTGACCATCGCGCGATATAGGTGCACCTATATGAGAGGCGGTGGCGGGGTAGGGGCGATCGGTGACCCGCGTTAGACTTTCACCCGCACTCGCGGCGACCTCACGCACACGAGCGGGATCCTCTCTCATCCTCGAGCGTCTCACGAGGACGCGTTGGGGACCGAGAAAAAGGAGAGGAGAGACAGCGTGGCCGTAGACAACGCCGGTGAGCGCGGCTCATGGAGGGACGAGGAGGTTTTTCAGACGTCGGTGGGAGCGTGGACCGAGAGGAAGGAGGATAAACCGGCACCTGTACCCTCATAACATATAGCCGTGCCCCTCTGTCTCTCTCCTTCTCTCTACCCAGGCACGAAGAGGAGGGTTTCTGGCCGCGCACACGCATCCGCGGGTGTCGGGCCGCGCGTTCGCCGTTTGTTTGACGACGAGGAGGCACAGGACCGTCGCACGCGCGCCACACCAGCCTCTGCTCTCGTCCTTTGAACTGCCCCCTTGTCCCGTGTCTACGCCACTGCAAGCCATCCGTCAAGGGTTCGAGATCTTCGCGCGAGGATATACGGCCCTGCGGTGGATGCCCTCGCAAAGGGAACGTTCTCGCCGCGTCTCGCTATTTGTCTTCCTTGCCGTTGATATCCGATACGCCGGCTACCTTCTTCTTCTTCTTCTTCGTCTTCGCCTCTATTGGTCGTGCGTCGGGGCTAGCGCACGATGGCATCGGGCCGTGGGCTTTTCGAGGAACGCCGGCTTTAACCCTTTCGGCCGACATTCGTGGTTGCTGTGGAAGGATGCTAGTTACAAGTGACTTAGATTATTTTTCTTATGCAACTTGTAAGAAGAAGTACACGGGCAACGCGTAAACTTCTCTTTAGGCTATCATGCATTCCCTTGTTCGCCGTCCCAGGCACGGTAAAGAAATCAGGAAAAGGTTGCCAGTTAACGAAAGAGGATGGGGAAAAATTGAGTCTGGGAGAATAGACGATTACGGCCCTGGGGGCCACGTACACGACACCGTGCATAGAAGCGTTCGTCTATATATAAAGCGTGGGCGGCGCTGCTAGCAGGTGCTCATTAGATTACAGGGACGATGTTCGAGATGTTAGCCACCTTTTACTCACTGCTCGAGAGGCCTCCACGCAAGATTGGGATCTCCGCGGTGTTCTCTCCTCCGCCATCGTTCGGGACCGCCGCTCTTCCCTTATTCCCTTTCCCTGCTCGACGCTGTGCATCTCTTCTACTGTTCCTCCGCGATCCTTCCTCGTCGATGTTACCGATTTTTACCGACCGCTGAAATCCATACGCACCCACTCGGCGTCAGGCCCGGTATCACTGGCTTCTGACTCTCGTTGAGCTACCCTTTCCTCGCGGATTTACTGGCATAGCAATAGGGCCCCACTCTGTAACGAAGTCTCTATTTGGCTCCCAAGCCAGCTAATTGCAGCGCTTCTTCATTAGCCGTAACTGTATAACTATGCACAGGGAACGCCAACATTCGGCACGGCGGAGAGACGCGTGTGCAATAAATAACCGGTCAGGTCGAATAGCAAACGCGCAAACAGAGGGCCTCTGTTATCGCTGGCAGTCTCCTATAAATCCAAGCCCGCATCTTCGCCCAGCTGAAATATGCCCGCTCCTCCCGCGTGACGGTGGTGTGCTTCCATGGCAGCGAGGCTGATCCATATAAAAGCGAGGATTCCCTCGGGATTCGCGTCCTCCTGGATCAGTATCAAGGATAGAAACGCGAGGGCGCCGGTAATGCATTTATCGCAGCAGGAAATCCCCATACAAATGATAATCTAGGGTCCACAGTCCTGCGGTGGCCCGCGTGCTTCTACAGGAGGTTTCAGTCACTTCGTTACGAACCACCTCAATTTTTCATGAACGAGAAAAAATAAATAGAAGTTGAACAACCTACTTCAAACAGTCTTGAAGCATCCTTCAAAATACTTTGTGTATAGAAAGCTGTAAGGAGATACCGCGGGCGCAATACATGGCTGACTATATACGATCCACTTCCACTTGCCCCTTGCACTCTTATCGCGCGGTCAGGCAACGGCTATTATCTTTAACGTGTACATTATTTGAATAACTGTATCGGACAAGATTTGCTCAGAGTATTACAAACTTTCAAGCCACGTACAGGATTATCAAGTTTCCAAAGTTATTAGTATTCGTTCCTTCATTATCACTCTTTGGAAGTGTTGAAAGTAATAACGGAAGTGACGAAGATAGAACGATGGAATTTAAAATGGACTCCACATTTCACAGCCTAACTGGAACGTCCTGTAGACTGAAAGGGCAGGCGTGTGCGCTACCGTTGCGTGCATGTGTGCCCACGACCCGGGCGCCAGGGCCTGCGACTTGAATTTGTCGCTCCATATCTCGTCCCAGAATTTATGAAAGCCGGCCTCGCCATAATTTACACGGCTAGAGTCGCGGGCAGTAAATAACGCCGGACAAAGCGACGGTAGAAGGTGCAGGAGGCTGCCTCCGGCGCCGTGCCCTGCGGAATTCAGGTCCCCTGCCCTCGTGAGAATTCGGTAACACGCCTGCACTTTGATTTCAGCCGTAAATACAGCTTTCTGAACCGTGCCTTTAGTGCGAGTAATTACTTAAACAATTTACTCGAGTGTACAATATTTCCTCTGAGATTTTGATTTATCTTCACTTATTCTTCATCATTCTTCCACGATTAAAGGATTAAGGGCACTGAACCCCTATATCCTTTAATCGTGGCCCCCTAACAATCTCGATGGTAATCAATTCGTTCCAAGCCAAATAAATTTAATTTCGATGGCCCGATATCTAGCCGCTTCCGCGAGACGGGGCCCCTCTGCGCAGAGTTCGAACCCTGCAGCCCTCCCCTCGACCGATGCTGGGTGCATGAGCTCTCGGATCACCGAACAGAATCTAATTACCGCCTAATTAGGACGATCGTGTATCGTCGGAGCGATTGCATCGAACAACGAGTTAAGGACCGGTGCACGGCGTGCACCGATAGGCCATATTTCCTCCCCGCGGACGACTTTCGATACACGGTGAAAATGATTAGCGACAAAGCGGGGGCAAACGATCGCGACTCGATCGTTAATTACCGCTACACCGTGTGATACCGTTCCCGGTATTTTTCTGCTTCGACAGCTTTTGCACGAGCTCCCTTTCTCTCTCTCTCTCTCTCTCTCTCTCTCTCTCTCTCTCTCTCTCTCTCTCTCTCTCTCTCTCTCTCTCTCTCTCTCTCTCTCTCTCTTTCTCCCTCTTATTCCGTCTCTTCGGTTGGTTGGCTGTTCGTCTGGCGGAACGAAGACACGAGTGACCGTAGATTCGCAAAAATACCGCGGGCGATCGGTCATGGGCGACCAGGAACCGCTCTGCTGCCCGTTACTTAATCTCATTAACATAATCGGACGGTCGATCTAGCGCGTTCCCGCGAAATCTCTACCGAGCAGCTCCGACTCCGCGTCATCGGCGGCACCTGTAATGTGCGCGGCCGACAATCACGCCGAGGACATAAAATTGTGCGTTGGCAAACACTGGATCGCTCGCGCGGTCACGTGGCCGCACGGATCTGTCGAGCGATCGCCTAGGTGCCGATCCGTCCTCCAGCGGAAGAAAGAACGCATGATGCCGCGTGGGATTGAACGGAACGGGGGTGGGGGGTGGGGGGAAGACGATGCACAAGAAGACCCAGTATCTGTCGGCCAAGCAGGCTTAATGACGATGTTAATTAATATATTTGAAGCGTCGGCGACGCGGCAAGACGGCACGAAACCGCTCGCACGGATTAGCATAAGCAAACCCGCCGAGGCGAGTCCTTTGAGCGCGATGCTGAAAGTGCTAATTCGTCGCTAGGTCGCGAGCCGTCAGGTGATTCCGTGGAGGAGGGGAAGATCGGGGGACTGTGGACGGAGGCTCCGAGGGGAAGGGATGTGGAAAACTTCAGAAGACGATGGAAAATTCGAGAATGGCGGGAAAGGGATGAGGTCATTAGAGGGGAAGAGAGAAGTGGAAGCTCGAGATAAAAATCTGCGGGGAAGACAGAAGAACCTTTGACAACGGGTCTCCAAGAAGAATAAGAAGGGAAAGAAGGTGGTTCCAGAAGGGAAAGAAGAAATTACGAGAGTAGTAGCGCCGGGAAACAATCCAGATTCTCAACAAGAATAACGAAATTAGACAACAGGATACATGAAGAAAGAGAATGAAGCAGAGATGTATTCCAAGAACAACTTTCCAACTCTAATGCTAATTAGAAAATCGAAGAAACTGTACGTATACAACGACGCTGCATGGGTCAAGGAAACGAATGCAGAATGGAGGACCGCACCCAGAAAAAAAAGAATCTCAACGAGGAGTGAAGAGACCAGCTGGACAAGGAAGGTACCTAACCCGACGAAGCAGGAAAAGTACGTGGCACGGGAGCGAAGAAAACGGCTCGAAAGCGAGCAACAACTCGTAGAAAAAAAAAAAAGTGGCGAGGAAGCGAAAGAGAGGAAACAGGCGGCCTTGTGTCACGGTGAAGCGCGAAACGACGCGTGTGTCCAGCGCGACGTGGCTCCTCTTAATGCTCGCCGAGTGCTCGGCAAACAAAGTCGCATTAGTGCGCACCCGATCCATTAATGAAATCAAAACGAAGCACCGAGAGAGGCCAGCCAGCGTTCCTTTCCCCGGGATTGCGTCATTGCCGATGGACAGCTTTGTCCGGCTCGGTGTCGGGCTCAGCGGCCGTGGGATCATCGCCATAGGTACACCATCCGATTATGTCAGACCATTATTTCATCCTTTACGTCTTCATGCGACTCGCGCGTCCGCGTATTTCGTCAGAGGAGACGACCCTAGGATAGGTGAGCGCGGGTTGGCGCTCGGGCGCATCATTAATGCGCGTAATAACAGCCACGAGCGACAGTCGACGGATATCGGGGATATAAATTACGCGCGGTTGGGGATATCGCCGCTTCGTTAGCCATAAATTACAGCCTGGATCGGGCAGAAATTCGTCTCGCCCCTGGACGATCTGCGCAGCTCGTGTTGGCGGATGTGTTTGCACGCGGAGTGGAGCGTACGGGGGTGGCGTGAATTCTAAGAGGGATTAGTGAATCGTTTGGTGGGAGAAGTGGACTGATTGTTGGCCCGCAATTTAAACATGGATTTCTTGTTTGAATAAGGAGCTCGGTATTGATTGAGCCACAGAGACTGTGGACAGACTCCTTCTTCCCTAATGTATTGAAATAGCTGTCGCTTATATAACGCAGTTCTAGGAAACGCGCGGTTACGTTCTCCTCATTCAGAGCTGTACAGGTCCTAAATTGATGCAACTAACACCCCAGAAGCCTCCGCTAGGTAACTTCCACTGCAGCTCGAGGAGTCAATCTGGCCATCACTCTCCCGCAAACACCTGTCACTCGCGCTTAATCGCCCAGTCCAAGACACGCTCAACACTGTTTCCCAATCTCCGCGATATTAATCGAGAAGCATTCGCGCAAAAACCGATTAATTCGCGCGTCATCCGCGTCCGTGTAAGCCGCGCGAGTCCCCTGGTAATCGCGCTACAAGTTACTCCAATGTTTCGATCGGACGGCCATAATTCAGCGTTGTGGGAACGGCGTTAAGATTATTTTCCATATTTACGACGTTCCCTGAACGACACCGTGCCGAGGAGCAGATAGAGAGGGAATGGTCGCGGGCATGATAAGCCAGAGGATGGAAGAGGACGCAGCCGATCGACGAGCTGCGATCGCGAATCGACCGCGGCCGACTCAATTTCCATTTGAAAGCCAGCCAGCGGGCCAGAGTCAATACGTCTTCCGGTTAACAATATTCCCGCGATAATTTATCGCCGCGGAGAGTTCCTAAGTCAGCGTTTTAATAATTCAGTAGGGTAGAGGCGTTGGGGAGCCTGTTCGGCGAGTATCGAGCCTCTAAAAGGCATCTCGGGGGATCGGTGCCTATAGGTGAGCCGAGCGGGTCGCAAATCCTTGAACGGCGGAGGGAACGCGCGTCGGAGAGCACAGGCGTTGCGATACATATACGGGCGCGAGTGCCGCGAGTGAATAATAACGGCCGCCCGATTTGTACGCTATTAGCACCGCGGCGGATCTCCGATCGCGGCGGCGTAATTCTCGATCGCACGACCGTTACTCCGTGAAAATCGGTCGTAAAAAGCCTGGCTGGCTCGGTCGCGCGCGCCCTCGCTCGCGAGTACACGCCGGCCTCCTTTTATTGCTCCATTCTTCCGAGAGTACTTGCCAACCTACTAACGACGGCGACCTATCCCTATCTGCCGCGAGTTATACACGCGTAAATCCCCTTATCTGCCCTGATACGACCGACGAGCGTGCCCCGCTCCGCTGTCTATCGCGATGGGGCCCCCTTCTCATCATCGAGTTTCCCGGTTACGGAAGTCCGATAAACCGAACGCTCCCAAGCGAAATGTTAAACGGTCGTGTCTCTCGGCTCGCGCGGGTCTGGATTCTCGTTCCCTCGCCGCGAAAGTCGGCTAAAGAATACTCCGGGCACGTTATTACCGCGCATCTAAGGACTGCCTGTTGGGTACAATCTCTGGCCGCGCGTTTATGGTGCACTTTGGTGGCCTGGTACACGCGGGACCACGCGCTTTAGAGGATGAGCTGCGTGTCGAGGCTGTGGGTGGAGACGCGTGAAAGTTAAATCGCGGGATCATTGTGTTTACTATGGGTGGGGATCGGTGGGGCGCGAGGGAAACGTTCCGGGCTGGATAGCGGTTTGCTGAGAAAATGAAACTTGTTTCTGAGAAAACTGCTATCGCGAGGACTCGTTTCTGGAGTTTCTAACAAGGAACTTGTAACTTCGCGTGAATGTAGAACAGTTAGAGCATTAGGGTAAGATTTGAAAACAGTATTTTGCTGAATCTAACTCATTACACTATAAAAAAAAAATACAAAAAACATCATCTAGGTAACTATGTATTAATCTAACGCAACCTAATGGTGTAATAAAGACGTATTATTATTATTATTATAATATTGGATTATGCAAAGAGCAATTTTTATTATCATCGAAAATTCACTTTGGACGGCTGAAAGCAGCCTCTAAAACTTAAGTTATCACCATTTTTCATTTTTCACTATAACTTTGTAACGGTACGAGGTAGAACAGAATTTTAAATATAAGAATTCTTCAATTTCTTATGATTTATCGCACTATCAAAAAAAAAAAAAATTAAAGATCAGCTCCTCTGACGAATATGATCAACACCCCTCGAAGTCTATACTAGGTAATCCTCACACTCATGAAGCAAGTGCACAAAGCTTAGTTCTCCGTGGTACACGCTACTCAAAACCACTACAATATCCAAGATCGCCAATACCAGAATCAGAGTTTGCACAGTGATGGGGCACGGAAGTCACTCGAAAGGATGTACGAAGAATTACCAACACGGGATTCTGTGTAGTCCAATTGAAGTACGCCTGAAAGATCCCGCGGAACTTACTACCCAGCCCGGTACAAAGAAACAGTTGTCGACCAGGCGAATTAACAACGCTCGCCGGTCGCTGCGGAGAGCAATGAAATTTTATCGTGATACGATGTACACTTAATTATTGTGATCCCCGGATCGTACGTTGCTAGAGGGACCCGCGATCGTCCGCATATACGGTAAACTCCTTTATTGCTCCATTCTTTGAAACGCGCCAAGCTACTAACGACAACGGCGACGACCTATTCCTATCTACCGCGAGTTATGTACGCGCAAATATCGTTATCTCCTTATTTCCACGGATACCCTCTCGTTCACTGTCTCTCCCTCTCCCCGTTAATCGTCCCCCTCGCTCTTTCTCCGTGGTCCCTCTGCACCGTGGGTCACCGATAAAGAATCTCCGAACGCGGTGTAATGTCAACGGACATTTAAACGAGAATATCGTAACGAGGACAGGGCTGTCGGCGCGATCGAACGCGAGAGCCGGAGAAACGGCTACCGAGACACTTCCCTTGCAAAACAAATTCTGTTATTCCTCCGACTTTCACCTGCGCAGACCTCGCCTTAACGTTTTCATAACTTTTCCAACTGGTCGAAGAGGAATATTCTCTTGCGGTCTAAAGCGTGGTTCCCATGCCTCTGATATAGTTATCCCTAGGAAAGCAGGCAGGCAGAACTATTGTCTCTCGTAAAGCGAAATTGAAAGGTAGCGCAGCAGGTTGAACGTTTGAATTCTCGTCTGGGACAGTCGTGACCCACGCTCGGGAGGAAAATATCGCTCGATAGATTAGAAGATCCATGGAGAACGTGGAGTGGTTCCACACGGTTGAGCAGGGAACAGCGAAATCGATGCGTGCCGCGGTACTTTCCAGACGCACTGTACAGGCAGCTATCCCGAGTGCAAGGTGCACACGGTATTCTCAACAGTTTCCACCGTGCGCCATACATAATGGAGGTTAGCCGCAGGATGGTAAATCACGGGACGCCATGCGGGCGTCGTTATATCGTGCGTGCGTGATGGAAGATTAGTACGGCATTGTGCGAGCGCCGTGGAGCCACGCGATGATTTATCGCTTACGAAAACGACGCGCCGGTGACTCTATGCCCCGGCGATCATCCCCGAGGCACCGAAATGGATCTCCCAGGGTGACAATCTCCTAAATACCCAACTCAATTCCATTTCGCTCAGAATTCTATTATACATTCACCTTCATTAAGCAACAGGGCAATCGAGAAGATCTCTAGCTTCCAAACCTTTTGAATATTTTTTAAATTTCACTGAGCAGCACACTTTGTTCTAGTATTTAATGAAGTATGTCCGACTTTCTCTCCTTTTACCTTCATTCTTTTAAAATCCTCAAGCTCCAAATAAACAGACAGAAGTAGAATGCACAGTTGTCCAAGGATTGAGACGTTCGTCAGCAACGAGATGCTGGAGCAGCAAAGCGAATCGCTGCAGCGCCCGATTACTCGCGGGAAACGCGCGCCAGTTTAAAGTCACTTAGAATCCCGGATTCCCGTCTGGCGAGAAGAACGACGCGAAAAGATACGCTCGACCGTCTGGCTACGAGACAAAACCGCACTACTGTAAATGGTAGCAGCCTGCAATCATCATATTTCTTGATGATGGTCGGCCTGGGCCTGCTACGTACGTCGGTGTGCGCGCGAGGGGACAAGGAGGGGTGCGGTGGGGTCAGCTCGGTGTAGAACCACCAGGCCGAACCGCAAAACCGTTCTGTTCCTTATTGCTCGACCTCCGTGCGCTTCTCTCTCCTCCACCCTGCATCGCGGAGCCTCTGGTCTCGCCGGAGCGATTGAGACCGCAGAACACTTAAGATCCTCGTGCTAGACCGTGCGCATGAAACGGCCGGGGGACTTTCAACCTGATTTCTCCATTGACCCCGGAGTGATAGGCGTTTGAACCGAATGATTCGGTCGAGCGACACGTGCACCAGGGAAAATCGCAGGAGTCAGGTATCTTGGGCGAGTCTTCTGGTCTCTGGGGGGAAATGGAACGTGTTTCTTGGTGGCGTTGAAGTCTTTGACCGATTAATATACCTAAGTAATAGGTGTTAAGGCGTTGCAGGGGTTCCAAAGTTCCTTCAGTTATTCAATTATTACCTATTATTTATTATTATATATGGTCTTTATTACTGAAAAAAAGAAGAAACCTGAGTATGTACAGCTAGCATAGTTAATAAGAGTAAAGGCGAGGCTACAGTGGTAACTCTGTTGCGAAGCCTAACCGTGAAACTAAAATAGAGACAACAACAAACAAACATAACAAATATTAAAAATAAATTAAAGAAAAAGTCATTTTAAGACTTAACGCTATACACGAGAATAATACAGCAAGTAAAGTAAAGTAAAGTACAAAAAGTAAAGTGAAAAGTGGGCATCACTTGTGGGGATCAAAAGTGGGGAAGGTTCAGGTGGGCTGAATTCTTGATAGTTTCATTTCGCTACCAAGCTTGATCTGTTAATGAAAACTCTGCTGCTGATTTTAGCTGAGTCTGCGCGTTAATTAAACGTTCGTTTTAACAGCGATGGGCTTTGGAGTTCTAAGTTTCTCAAGGAGAATATACCATCATGCGAACCCGCGGGTATCGAAACTGATTCGGAAGTCGCTCCCGCCGGTCACACTTTCTTTCCCCCGCGGCTCGACCCACGGAATTCGGCTGAATGGTTTGTAACCGTGCACGGAATTCCCGCTATAAATCAGATGTTGAGAAACGAAAGAAATGCGGCTGGCCGTTGTTCGTAGTCCCTGGTGGCCCGTGTAGTGTTTCGCGGATCGCGAACGTTGGCAGTATTTCGTGGGAGTTTCCACCCTCTTCGCCCCCCTTCGCGTCCCAAGTAGCCCCTTGTCGCCCGGCGAAACGTAACGCTGGGAATTGGGGACTCGCGGGGCCCGGGACCACCTCGAGGCTACAAATTGCATTGTTCGTGTGAGCGTATTCAATGGTATTCCCTCCCAGATTGTCCAGGAGAAACCATTATGGTTCTTTTATCACTGGTGCCCCAAATACAGTAAAACCAGGCATCGAGTTCGATGAAAGAAAAAAAGGTTCTCGTAAATCATCGACGACCCAGATTCCACCCCACGTGTGACCAAGTATTTGAAGTTTAATCAGAGCGGAGGAGTATTAACCTCCGGTTCAACGCTCAGACGCGGCCACTGACGAAATAAAGAAGAGATTTACAGGGGGGAGGTCGCCTTTTAATCAGGGCAAAGCAGACGTGGAGGAGGCTCACGCGTGGGGCTACCGGCTACCGAGCCCATGCGTCATTGGATTAAGATTGTAACCAAATTATTCATCCGGTAGACATCGCGCGTAAGATAGCAACGGGAGCGGGAGTCAGGTACGCGCGAAGGCGTATGCTCCGCGGGTAAAGCGATAGCACCGCCTGATATATGAGGACCACACAAACCGCGCATAACGGGAACTTAAATCAGAATTAATAGCGCCCTACGCGGGACGTTTTCGGACCTTCGAGACTCTCCTTTCCGGCTGTATAGGTACCGCGATAGGCCGCGATAGACGAGGAAAGGGAGGCGAGGAACGACGGCGTGAATCGGGAAATCCAGCGGATTACAAGCGGTCGTTGCCGAGCGCGTGCTAATCCTCCGCGTGGAAGCGCCTGATCCGTTTGCTCGCGCCGATGATTTAACGCCGTTCGCGATCCCACGATTCCTAATTGAACGCATGCTTTTTCCGTGACCGATTAACGGCGCCACGATCATGAGAACATTCCAGCTTCTTGGAACGTAGCGTCGCCTATCTGACGCACTGCGTGATCCCTGCTTGAAGCTTCCAATCCCTTGACAGGAATCGTGTCTCGCCTGTCTTCCAATTCTCTCTCTTTTGGTGGTACACTTTGCTTTCTTCAGCGGTTCAGCTTCAGAGTCTTAGAGCTGGCACTGCGAGATGGACGAAAGACAAGTCTCGAAGGGAAAGCAAAGCTCGAAAAGGAGAGGAGTCTCGAGGAAGGGACGAGGAAGAAGGAAGTAGGCTCGTGGAGTTTGCTGCCAGAGAGATTTTCTCGTGCTGCGGCGAACGTAAACCGATCCGCTCGAGATGGGAGCAAATGACAACGCGTGCTTTGCATGTCGAGGGCCCTTCTAGCGGATACCGCGAGTAAATAAGGCGGAATCTGCACGTCGCATTGTTTGACTTTCCGGACGGGCGTCTAGGGCGACGACGGTAAAGGGGCCGACTACGGGTACGCACGACAAGACCGCGAACAGAGAGACGATCCCCGCTGATTTGCCAGAACCCTTCTTGGAAAAGTCGCTAGACGAGACTCGTCCTGCCGGCTGGTTACCGTTAGGGCACCGAACAAAAGGGGATCTTTCCTGCCGCAGCAATTAATCTTCCATCGACCCTACAATTCTGGAGCTCGGAGTTCAGCATACGCGTGGATCTCCTTCTAGCGATCTTCTTGGTAAATTCAGCGTACAGAAACGAAGTTTTATATATACAAAAGGGTCTATGCTAATTATTTATTAACACAAAGGGAGGGTGTTATAGGGTAATTGTGGGAGAGTTGCCGCACGTTACGCAAAATTGTCACCGTGTCTAAATTTTGCAATGAAAATGTTTTCCAAGGATACATATTATTAGTTCAACATCTTGTGATTCTATTATCATTAAAGAAAATCAAAATTTTCATATTTGTCACCCTTAAAAAATTGAACAACATCCTTTGGTAGGAGAGACGCCGCACATGCGGGACTGGTGCCGCATTTCGAAAAACGTTTAATTTTCGATTTAAACTTGTTAATTCTAACTTTTTATATAAAAAAATAGTAAAAACAAAGTAAAATGAAACATTTTTATTTTATACAATTATAAAATTGGAAAATTAAATGGGTATAGTAGGTACAGATATTATTTTTGCTTTTCGAAATTTAACATTCTTTTTTTCTTCCTCCCACATTCGTTACACATAGTGTTATACAGGGTGCATGTTACATGCAGCCACTTTATACATTTTGCACAAATAATCCAGTCAGCCTTGGATTTCGTGGTATAATAATTCTCCCAACACTCAACACAATTGTTCGTATCTGTCTCTTCGGCTGACGGTGAGATGGATTGAACTTCAACCACTTTCATATGAATTTTTGTTTTCCTTCCTTCTTGAGGCTTACATTTATCCTTTACTTGCGTTTTTTTCTTCTGATCTTGCTCTTTTTGTAAGCTAATATTTTCTGCAGATGTCCAAACCTTTGCCGATTGTTTTCTACGCGGTTTAGTGTTCAAAACAAGTAATGGACTAACTTTATCGAGACATTTTGAAGGGAAGATAGATTCGTCGGAACGGGAGTTATTAATAGTGGTTGGCTGAAATTTGAAAATCGATCAAAGTTTCTTGACTCCATTGAGCTTTAAGCTTAGCGTTAGATTTTATTTTATATTCAGTTGGCATCTTGAGATCAAAATAAAAAAAATGTGAAAAAAGAGTAAATAGTCCACAAATATGTTTTGGATTATAAGATTATTCATTTAAAAATAAATAATTTGCCTTGAGATACCACGTTAGCTATTTTAAAAAACTTTTGGTATTTTACACATTAAAAACATCATTTAAATCGACTTAGTTTCCGAAAGAGTACGGTATCAAAGTGCGGCATCTATCCCAAGTAAAAGTGCGGCGTCTACCTGAAATGCCCGGGAGAGGCGCCGCACATTCGTATTGCCACATGCTATGTCGAAAGTAACCTATTCTGCCAAGGAAATATTCTACAAGGTCCCTTTAACGTATTACAAATGTTGTGTCAAGAAAAACTATGAATTTTTAGCTACTGTGATAGTCAAAATAAACGCGACGTGTAACTATTCAGGCAAAGTGCGTTAGACTTACCTCGAAAAACAGCAAAATCTTTAACAATAATACAGGAAACACGCTCTTGGTTGGCAAACTGACCCAAATCAACAGCCTCAAACAAATGAAATCGGTATTACCGACATCTCTGAAATACCGATAGTGCGGCATCTCTCCCACAATTACCCTATTATATTGTATCGGGGTTATCATCACTGCTGGTATTCAGGTGACTTCATTGCCAGAAAAAACGGTATCGTTGTCTACAAATCTCTGGTAATGCACCAAGATTTCAAGATTTGCTACCCTCACTTTCCCTTTACGCTTCTCCAACCTTAAGGTAGGCTCCCGCTACGCCTCGCCTCGCCTCGCCTCGCCTCGGCTCGGCGCAACTTCTTTTCGCACTCATATTATATCTAGGCTCGCGTGGCCTCAATTTTTCCGTACCTGAAGTTAAGCTGCGTAGGTATCAACTTTGCGAGGAAGCCTCGCTAAGTCAATACGCAACTTTATCTGAGCTTGTCTCGGTTCATGTGTTTGGTCAGTTGCTCAGAGAACCTCTTCCTGTGCGGTGGCATTGCATCCACACACACTACATCTCGCCTCGGCTCGCCTCGCCTCTCTTCCTCAAAATATTCTCGAGGAAGAATTCGCGGCTCGGAGAAATTGTCAAACTACATAAGAAAAGCATAGTAAAAATAAAATGAGCCGATGCGCAATGTGAGTCAATTTGTCAAACTATATAAGAAAACCATAGGAAAAATAAAATGAGCCGAAGCGAGGCGAGGCGTGGTGAGAGCCTGCCTTTAATATTTGTACTCCATTCCTGAATTGCAGTAACATCCTTAAAAATACCCAATTCTATGCGAGAAAAGGCACGAGTTAAAAGATTCTTCCTTCACTGACCATCCCGGCATGGCAGTACCGTTCATTGTTCCCCGCAGGGTCGAACTTGCAAGCAGGAACGATTCACGGCGGCAGGTGACTCGTTTTATCGTCCGACCGTGATTTTTCCAGGCAACCAGAGGCTGTAGCCGCCTGGGATCGCACCTGTTTATTCGTTTACGATCAAGACCGTGTTCCAGCGGGGCTCGCCGTGGAAAAAGTTCAGAGAACGCACCTGCGCGCCCATGGTTCGTGACCCGCAGTCAGACTTATCGCGTGTTATACCGATAGTAATGTTTGCGCTAGACGAGAAAGTTTCTTTACAACTGCCCGTTTATAATGGACGCGCGCGTGGATTTCTCCCGCGCGGCTACTTTGCACGTCATCCTGGTCGAGAACACCGCGACACGCGAATAACATAATTCCTCTGTAGGTCTTCTCGTTACTTAAAGAATTTTCATCCCCTGCCAATATGGATTATGCAGTAGATTATAGATAGACAATTCTAAGTGCGATTGTCTACCTATGTGTAGGAGCTAATAAGTTGTTCGCCAAGTGCATCCATTCAAAACGAAGGCACACGGCCAACGTTTGTCGAGAAAACGACTCCTGGCCCCTCCTGTTCTCCTGGAATCCTCGGCTACGATACCACGCACTTCGCATGCGGCTTAATCACGCACACACACGTGTGTGATCTGCGCAGAACCACGCGCCAGGAGATACTGAATTGTCAATAGGTGCTCGTAGATATTTCGTCATGTTTTGCTGCTCCCTTTACGATGAATTATTTAAGCATTTCTCAATTGAGTTCAGCTGAATGCGAGGAACATTTCAAGAAGCTTAACATTTAACGCTGCCCGTTAGTAGTGATTGCAGGGATGCTGAGGGGTTCACGAGCCTCGAATATTTAATTCGTACAAAAGTAGCTTTTATTGTGTAGCGTTACTTTTTTTATAACGTCGACAGCATCAATATCGACTTGCCCCTGATGTGCAATGCTTCTGTGTAGTGGGAGAAGCTACCCCTGTGCCTCTGTATCTAGTCAATATCTGAACAACCTCGAGGGGTGGGATTCCTCTTCCTTCTTCTGCTTCTCTGTTGCCCACTGTGGCATCAGAATAATCGACCCCAGTGTGAGGTTATCAGGGTTGGGCATTATCTAGATAAAACATTATTTAAATAACGAGTCGAATAAAAGATACTTTATCACTATTCGTTCTTCGGGGCTCCACTAATCCAAGCTATCCTTATTGAAAGAGCAACGAATAAATAAGTTTATTCTATAAGAATGTATCCGACGAATGAAGATAATTTTTTATTCGAAGAAAGTTTCAATCGAATAAATTCATTCGTCTTAAGACGAATAGGGTAAACTCGGGTAAGTCCGTGATAGTTTTAGAATTTGTCTATTAACTGCTAATATTTACATATTCTGAAAGTGAGTCTAGGATATAATGATAGGTCAGACATCAGAGAAACAAATAATAGGTTAACAGAAATTTACTAAGTATATTTAATTGAAAATATACAAAATTAAGTTGTCATGACATTCTCTGGTAACTCCGTGATAGTTCTCGCTACCCCATGATATGGCCATCAGCTACTTTTTGTATATTATTTTATATTGTGTTACATTAGTTTATATTATTTTTAATTATTTTACATTATTTTATATTATTTTATATTATTTCATATTATTTTATATTATTGTTATTTTGTGTATAATCAATCGTTTCAAGATCGTTAGATGTCTGAGACGTAAGGAAACATGGTATCTGGTATTTGCCATCAGAATTTCTCGAACAGCACAATAAGAAACGCAGGCTCGGGCGCACGAAAAATAAGAATTTAGTCACTTTTCATAAGCAAAAATAACACTGATGCTTTATTGTATGATAATTTCAAGAGTAAGACTTGTTAAAGTGTCATTTTACCATCACTTACCTGCAGCTTGAACTTTCCATTTATCTTCTAAAGCACATATAATACATAATCAAGCGATCGTCCACAACTAGCATGAAACATTTCACGAATAATGCGCTGCTGGAACAAAATGCTGTCTCACTCTATCACACTAACTTCATTTGACTAATTATTTTATCACAATATACCTAATCTAGAAGATCAACGCTGTCTGTTAGTTTTTGTTCCATCTAAATTGAGTCAGACAATTTCGAGTTACAGATAAATGAAAAAGTATCACGGAGTAACCTGTAGCACGAACTTACCCGAGTTTACCCTACTTATAAAACTATTTTTTTTATCGTTTGCTCTAATTGAAAAAAATTTCAAATAATTTTGAAATTTTTTTTAGATACACTTTTTGCCCAACTCTGGAGGCTATCTAATACCTCATAAGGTAAGTGCGGGTAATAGAGCCCGGCAAGTAATAAAGCCCACCTGTTATTTATCCTTGGTAGCTCAATCTACAATACTGGTAGTGTAATTTACTGCTTTTATTATATACAAAAATGTCATTCGAACAGTTTCCGCGCGATTAATATAACATTTGTCGGCTGTAAATTCAAGAAATGTTCCGCCGGCAACTAGCGTTGCTACAATTATAAGAATTACGTCGGTTTCTTGGTTTTGTATTGGGAGTACTCATTATCCAATTAATGTACAACTATAGGTTTGTATAAGTACCTACATATGTTGGCAACATATTCCCAGAAAATTGATGATTTTGTAAAGTGCACGCTTAACATATAACCTCGGCAATGAGGAAGTGACGAAACAGATAATAAGGCCCACCACAATATTAAGTGGGCTTTCAGGCTCAGGAAGTATATGTATAACCAGAAACCCCTTCCAAAGCAGGAACGATATTGAGAAGAGCTCCAAAACACGAGTCACTTCAACCAGAAGAAAAAAGACAAGATTATGTGAACAAGAGCCCATGCCATCCACCTCCAGAGAAAACGTGGACGGCAACTCTGCACAGAATTGGTTTTGCAAATTATGCAGAACTGCATTCAAGAGTGATATCCGACAGTGTGTCATTTGTCTCACCCGGATACACGAGGATTGCGTTGGGCTCACACCTGAGGAAGAAGATGTCTTTGTTTACCCGAATTGTACATACTAAATGGGTGGGCCTTATTACCTGCACTACACGAAATAACGCTCGTTTACAAGGTTTTTAAAAACCTATTGATTTTCGTATTTGTTGTGTTAATATATTGTTACAAATATTACAGTTTATACTTTAATGACCACAGATTTCTATTAAAAAAAATGTTTCCAAGAACATGTACAAGTTTCTTTTAAAAAAATTATAGATCCTTAGGTGGGCCTTATTACCCGCACTTACCTTATAGGTACAAAGACTACACTCCTTCCTCAGAAGTCTTCTTGAGAGAAGCAGCAGCCTTCCCTTCCCCCCACCATCCCAAGGATTAAACAACCTGCATCTCTCCGATTACGAGCGTTCCAACCGACGCAGATCGATCCTCGAGAGCTCGCAATGGAGGCACGGAATCGGCTACCAGCGCCCGCAGGATCGCCGTGGACCGCCTCAAGGATGAAGGGGGCCGGTGATGAGCGAAGCGACAGAATAATCCGCGCGGCGGGACGCCGCTCGACAACGGGATACGCAGGTGCGGAACGCGCTTGCCACGGGCCTCGGGGGCAGGATAATCGATTAATCGATTGTACGGTCATCGATACCAGGGCCAAAGAGGGGGGGGGGGGGAGGGAGGGACGTGGAAAGAGAAGTCGAGACGGCTCGGGGACGTCTCGAAAGGAAGCAGCGGGCGCTCGGGGTACTCTCGAGCGCGCGTCTCGACAATTAGCCTGAGAACGAACGGGCGAGCTGGCGATTTGTCGCGCAAGATTTATAGCTTCATACATCGCCGAGGAGAAGGACCCTTCTCCCGGGGGCTGCTGCTTCGCCCATACGCGGCGCGCACAATCGCGAAAGGGCCCTCTGCAGCCGGCCTCGCGGCCTATCTTCCCATTCCCGTGCCGTCCTTACGCGCTTTGACGTCCGCGGACTCTCGCGGATCTTCAACGAGATCAGCGAGATCCATCTTGCTCCGCTGTCCAGGGGATCCTCCTTAACCCTGACCTATGGGAGTGCCTGCGAAAACGGACGGCGTGTCCGTCGATCGCGGTCTCCTTTCCGGTTTCTCCAGCATTTTATTTCACACTGTCGTGATTGATCATCGTCTAACTACTTTCTCTAAGTTGACTCGATCCTCGACGGTGAAGGCTCAAGGATCCGTTCCCGGGGAAGTCCGGTGAGTGGAGGTGAACCGTTTTAACGTAATCGTAGCGAATCATCGCGATGATAACCGCGCCGATTTTCGCCGGGACATTAGAGCCGTGTTTTAATAACCGCGCGAGGCTTAGTGTCGGCATTAACCAGCGAATCTAATCTACCTTTTACACCGTTACACCTACACGCCTGACAGGAAGTGTACCCTTCCTACGGTGCATTATCCTTATTTACGCCGCTCTTGATACTATATTGCCGATAGGTCTTTATCTACGCCCGTCCGTGGCGCGCGCGCGCGCGGCCGGGATAAAGGAAAAACTCCCCCATGGCCTGCGCGCGCGGATTTATACCGCGAGTGCGCGTGTACGCCGCGAATTCTCTCCTACGATCTCCGGTTACAAAGATGCGGGGGATAGATACAGTGGTGGAGGAACAAGTGTAAAGACCGCTGTAAAGCGCAGTAATTATGCGATACAACGGCGGGGCCAGCTGTCCGCTGTGCCTCGCGTCCACGCTTGGCCAAGCTCGTCACCTTCCCTCTTCGAAACACGGACACTGGAAGGGAAAGTAGATCACTTTCTCCCATCCAAAGATGAAGAGTGTTCCTCAGATTCTTAAGGAAGAGCCAAAGCGCCTGTTAAGATGCTTCCCGACGAAGCATACGTTCCCAAAAGAATATGAAAGCTTGAAAGCTTCCCGCGAAAATGGCGCTCGCAAAGGCGACCCGCGTTCATTTCATTACGGCCGTATCCACGAGGGAGAAAAAGGAAGGAGCTGAGGACGAACGCAGGGATACCCGTCGCGAGAAAGAAACGAGCCACGTCGGAGAGCAAGCGATTTAATTGCGGGGACATTTCTTATATGGAAGTTATCGGGACGGCGCACGTGCCGGAGCGGAGCCGAGAGGAACGCTTAATGGGGGGCCCCTCGCGCGTCCCTGGATTCGAATATTTTCAATGGCCTCTTCCGCGCTTCTTATCTAAATGCGATTCCCCGTTATCTAACCGTTGTCTGGACTCATCACCGTGCCGGCGTCTCTCTTACTTATCCCACCGTCGTCGGGCAAAGAAAGCTGCGCCACCAGAGGAAGGAGAAGAGGAAGAGGAGCTGCAGGGGGACGAAGAAAGGACGCGACAAAGAAGAAGAAGAAGAAGCGAGCTCGGGGCCCCCAGCCAGACTTTTCTTCGCCGTCCGCGGGGAACGTAGGCACATATCCCAGTTGGGTTCTCCACTTTAACGTCCGCTCTGTCTTCTCCTCCTGCTTCTCTGTTCTCTCCAGCCAGGCGACTCTGTACGTTGTACGTTCCAGCGTATATACAGGGGGCCCCCGCGTACGTCCCCGTTGCCGCGGAGATCGAGATGCAAAGGAGACCCGCGCCGCTTTTAAACTCGCCGCCACGAAGCGGATAAATTCGCCCGGGTCCCTCGATCTATTAATTCGAGCCGCCGTTGCATTCCTGCGGGGTCTCGACCGCTCGCCTCCTCGACTCCGCGACCTTCCTGCTTTCTCGCGGATTGCCTCCGCGCGCGCGTTCGCTCGCTCGCTCGCTCGGCAACCTACGCCTCTATCCGCTGTACGCGCGCGACAGCTCCGCGCGATCTTCTACCCATTTTCGTTCGGCATCGTCTTCCTCGCGGGACTAGTCGAATTGAAAGCGTCAGAGGCATTTGCAATCGGGTCTGCTGGCGGATGTTGGAAAACGTCACGCGGGTGCCTCTGGTGCTTTCATTTTCTTTGTTTGGTGTTAACGGCGGCCTTGCATCGATCTTTCAGTTTCACTTTAGGAATTTCAATGCAGAAGTGTCCTTCCAAGCTGAAGGAGACTTTGACTAGAAACTGTATCTTTAATGGGAAAGGCAAATAAGGTGGCATAAGTCTCTCGTGGATCCAGAGAGCCATGCTTCAAGCAGATAATACCCGTATGCCAACCTTTTTTTCGCAACTAGACAACAATGTTGAGTTCCAGGACGTGCATTCGACGAGATAAAAGACGTACAGCGGCGCGTTTGATCGCGGCGCGACACATGTTCGATAATCGAAGGGTCCCGCTTGTCAGGTGGCATTCTGCTATAAGCGACGTTTTTCTGATGACGTTGGGAACCTTGATAACGCTTGTCTGTGTCCTACGGGATCTATTAAATCACTCTTGTTTGTCCTCTGTAAGGACCTGTGCAACTAAGTAGCAGGACATTCAGAGTCCCATCACCTAAAATAATTTATTTCCTAACTGGTACCTGTACCCTCTCCTCAATTTGTAATAGGTATTCACCAAACTTCCTCTCCGTTGCAGGTAAGTGAAGCTTCCCTGAAATATCACTGCGACGAAATGGACCAGGGCCCAGCATCGCGGCGGTCGCGACTAGGTGACGAGTACCGGTGCTATCGGAAGAAGCTGTCCGTGTAGCCAGGTCCCAGTGGACAGGTCGGAGACGGGAACGAGGCCGTGAAAAATGGTGTAATTTAATCGAGCGATTCGACACGGCATCGCAGCAACGTCCTTACCTGCCTAAGCTCTAAGAGGTGAGAAATGTTGCTCGTCCGGTGACCGATGTCTACACACCGCGCTGTCACGCACTGACATATCGCTCTGATAAAACCACGACCCGGCCAACGGTTTCTCCCTCGGCTGAACCGAGTCCTCGACATTTAAGTATTCCTTACACGGGGCAACGATTCGATAGCTAATGTCCCTGACGTCGGTTTATAAGCGTCTCCACGCGAGTAAGGCTGGTCGTCGTCCATCGGCGTCGTCACGCGTCGACGACGCCGCTCGGGCCTAACACCGCGGCTTTCTGTTCTAAACCCTGACCCGTCCCCGCCACCATTAATAATCCTCCTCGTTGTCTTTTCACCGGTTTCCCAGCTTCTCGTCCGGAAACGACGTGACTGGTCTTCGTGACCGTAGACGCGCATTCTCGTTCGAGCAGACGAAAGCGGAATCACGATCAGTGGGAGGGGAAGGGAAAAGTCTCTCGTCCCTCGAGGGGATACTTTCGCTTATTAATAATCTTATTAATCCCGGGCTTGTTAGGCCCGGGATAACAGCGTTTGAGAGCGGGGTGTCACGGATACGCGTGTGTAGGTAAATATCGAGTGTCCGCGGCGCGGGAAGTATTTTTTAACGCGGGGGCACGGGTATTAAATAAATGTTAATCGTCGATAGTTAACCACGGCGGAGAGTGGTAGCGGATTGAAGGGTCGGGGGTGCGGGTGGGTAGGGAGGATTTTTCGCGGTGCGAACCCACGCGGTCAATAGAATTTCCGGCTCGATCCCGTTTGAAACACTAGACGGGACAGCTTTGTAGCATTGAGTAATGCGGTGCGGAGTGGCGGTAATGAGGGGCATTAATATGCAATGAAAATGTCCCTACGCGGGCCGTGTTACTCGAGTGCGTGGGGAGTGTGAAACGCGCGATACCGCGCGGAGATAGTGAGCCAATATTAATAGCGGCCCTTCATTGTTCTACGATACGAGCGGGAGGGTCGTAAACGAATCCCGGCTTCTCGCGCGTTGTTCCCTTCCTGCGTGGAATAGAGAGGGACTTAAATTAAGCGCCCGCAGTCCGCTGCGACGAGGGGAGATGCGGGGTCGTGAGGAACGATCCGGGAATGATCTGTCGACTAGGCGGTGGTCGTGAAACTGCGGTGAATAAAGGGTCTTTCGATTGTGATTGATGTTAATACCGATATCATTGCGTTGTAGCAGACGGCGCGGGGAATTCGTATTCGGAAAGGAACTTACGGACGTTGTAGACAAATAGTGGTACAAATTATTGTTGCATGGGGTGGTTCTAACACTTTCTCGAATACACATGTCTTGATGTGGTTAAATTCAGATTTTCTTGCTCATACTTCATGGTTTTATTGAGCAGGCTAAGTTTGGTACCTTAGCCGTGAAGATAGAAGTGCAGATCTTTGGTGATTTTAATGCCTGAGTAGCAGTGACGTTCCAAGAACAAAGTGTTATTTAAATACTTGTGTACCTTGAACTTAATACTATGTAGAACCGCCGAAAGTTTAACCCTCATCCGCCCCTCGTGTCAATTTGACACACTTTTCCCGTAATAAGTTATACTGTTCTGTTAATTGTGATTCTTGTATCAAGCAGTATGTCCTGCACATCGTTTTATTTTATGCGAAAGTTGTGAAAAATCTAAGACGTGAAAGTTAACTCATCAATTTGAATAAAGAAATATCGAAAAATAACTGTTTACCTTGTCATTTCATCGATCTTTTACCACTGTGTCAATTTGGCACCGAGGGACAGATTGAGTTCGTAAAATAAGGACCGGATGAGGATTAACCTACCTAAAACCGCTAACACCGATCATATTGACCGGCACTAAAACACAAAATATAAATTTCTACTATTTATTTCAAAAAATTTTACGTACAAGTAGGTAATGTAAGTATATCTTTGCTTAAATTTATTAATATAAAGTAGCATTATAACATATTAGCATATCTAACCAGCACATTCATTGCAGTAGACAATTTTTTTTACAGAAAGAGGGATTACCTACTTTAATGAAAAGTCACAGAAGCACATATGTTTAAGTACCTAGTTGCAAAAATAAGAAAATTTTGAAGACACAAAAACTAAAAACGGTCACAATGACCGGTGCAACGGTTCTAGTTACAAGGAGAGTTTCCCAGGTGTCCGTCTTCGATTGCTTTGATTTTTGGATATGTTTTAGAGAACCGAAAAATAAGATAGGGGAGACCGGGGCAGATTGTAACAAAAAAGTTTCCACAGTTTTTTCACGAAAGTGTTTTCCTCAATCAGGAAATAATTTCCTTGATTTACTACTTACATATGTGGTGAACTGATTGCGTGAAAGAACGTGACAAAATCTTTGACACTTAGACATCTAGCTTCAACTTAAACAAATCTGAACCTTTGTTACAATGTGCCCCAGTCCGGGGTAAATTGTAACACATTTGTTTTACTTATTTAAATACAAATATGAACACAAATAAACATTTCTAAAAAATATAAATGAAAACACAGATCATTATTAAACATTTGATATACATGAGTTAAAGTTAAACAATCATTGCTTATTCATCTGATTCTATCAAAATCTTCTTCCTCGCTTTCTTTACTTCTTCCTTTATACTTATTTCTACTTTTTGAATTCTAGATTGTTCTGTTGTTCGTCTAGACTCTAGAGCATCTTTTTCCGGTGTGTCAGCAAATAGCTTTCTTTATCACCATTTAGAGCGGAGTAAGTAGTAACATGTTACAATTTACCCCGAGCTTGAATTTTTGCATTTTATCTCAGCAAACGAGAAACTAAACATCAAATTACTAAAATGCGTACACATTATAATAAACTAATACTGTACTGATTCGTTTGCGACAAAGAAGCAAAAATTCAAACGGTTTCTAATGACGGTTAATTGAAATAAAAGTACTAAGACAACATTTACTTCCGGGCTCTAAATACTAAAATTCTGGGCTATAACCATAAAATGAATATATAACGCTCGTTTGTGTCACTAAAACCGACGGTGCTAATATCGTCAAGCAGCTCTCGCATGCTGTGGGTTACCAGATTTGTCGTTCAAAAGATTTTACTTACCTATGTTACAATTTTCCCCGTGTTACAACCTACCCTGGTCTCCCCTATACGTGATTTTTTTATAGTGGCTCGTTTTACGGTGTGAAACCACCCCTCGAAGTTATAAGATTTTCAGATGTTCGTCTCCGATTGCTTTGGTTTTTGGATAGTATATATTTTCATATGAAATTTTACTCAACACAACTTTTGTACGCCTTATGAACTTTGAAGGGTGGTTTCACCTCCTAAACATGCAAACGAGTCGAAATAAAAAGACACGCATTTCTTATTTTTCAGTCTTCAAAATCATATTCAAAACCCAAAGCAATCGGAGGCGGACGCTTGAGAGCAACCTCTCTTTGCTAGTGTTAGGAGTCACATGTATATCTGTATCCCTTTGCTTCTTACCAAATCACAGAACTACTCATCATCGACATGGACCACCTTCCTGCCCACCTTCCCACTAATTTCACAACCGACGCCTATCAAAAATCGCGCTCCACCGGGCAGGCTCCTCGCGAGGCATATTCCCAGTGCAATTATTAATCCGCCACCGCTTTTCTATTACCTCCGGCACGTCCGTCAGGCCCACCGGCTAAAAATGCCCGGAGCTCCTCCGGTCTGACCAGACACCGGACCCCTCTCAGCCCCCTGAGAGCGTTCACAATTAGGAAATGGCGTTCATGCGCCGCGACAGGCATGTAATTAGCGATGGCTCGCGGGCTGTGCATATTTCGATGGTTGCATCCGTTGTGCACGTTGAGGATCTTCGGCGCGTACCCGCGGCTACCCGCGAGGGGGATGAACGGGCGTGCGGGGAGACGGAATCTCGTGTATACGAGCCACGGATGCCCGCTTCCTCTCGCGAGCAGTTGGTCCAGGTCTGATCCGAGCGTGGCGCGTTATGCACCGCGCGCTTCATACAAATAACATGAGAAAGAGGGCGGCAGCACGGCTCTCGACGCGGAGCCGAGGGATTTGGCACGACTCGGTCTCGCCTCTAAATTAGTAATTGCAGCCTCCGTGACGTGGCGCCCGGATAAAAAGGCGGCTGTAATGCCTGGCGATACGAGGTCACGAACCGGGGCTAAAGTGAATACTTATCCGCGGCCGGTCGCTGCCTCACGCGCGCGCACACGCACGCACACGGTCGGGGCGAGCGTGCCCGTGTACGTGCACGAGATAACGCGCGGGTTCACGTGAACGCCGCGCTCGCTGGACCGCTCTCGTGAACGAGCGAGCAACCAAGCGAGCCGGCCAGCGCGAACGGAGCCGAAGAGGGGGCGTAATCCGCGGCGACGTGTATTCCCACGTCGTGCTTTCTCCGCTGCGAGCCTCGAGAGCGCTCCGTGAATCCACTTCGCCACGGCCTCCGCTGACCGGAGGAAGAGTCAATCGCTAATCCCCGCGATCGATCGCCACCGCCGTGTCCGGGGCCGCGAGTTTTATCGCACCAACCAGCCCCGCGACCGTCGAAATTAATGCACCGCGAGCCGCGTATTTTGATGCTGGATTACGCGCCAAGGGGAGGTCGAATGTCATGGGAAAACGGTGAGCCTTGGCCACTGATTCCCGATTCCTGCGATTTCAGCGATTCGCTGTCTGCGTATTTTTGTGTTTATGGTGTTGGATTCAGTTGGTTCGTGGATATTTTCGCCAATAGATTAGGATGATTGTGGAAGGGTTCGTTTTTTGTCCTTTAGTTTAATCGAGGCTGTCGAAGACTGCTGGTATTATTGGAATATCAGGTTTAGGAAGACCTCCAATGCCTGTTTGACTTATGTTAAACGCGCCTACTCCGAAACGTGCTTCTGAACTTCATTTCCAAGCCGTGCACGCGCGGCATGGACGACACCACCGCCTGCCAGGGGAAAGAACAGTCGAGCATTAATTAATACCGAAGCCCCGTGGTATCTCGCGCGCGGACACGCTCGGAATGCGGCACCGTTCCAATGTTGCAGCGAGCAGATCTAGAAATATCCCTTAACGGGAATGCAAATCTGGGCTTATACGCGAGTATCGGCGTTACGGGGGCCCCCGATGCGGAGGACTTGTAACTCGGGACGTCACCTTCGTTCTTCGATCGTTAAAGTACAGTCACGTTCCCGTGCACGACGCTAAATATGTAGATCCCCGAAGATTCTGCCTAGCCGGGAGCCGCGTTTCTGAATATTCCGCAGGCATCGCCGAATTCCAACCTTACCTTAGCGGAAGCTTTACGATGCACGAGCGGCTGGGATCGCCAGCTTACTTCGCGCAGGTCGGGCGCATCAGATATTCCAGAAAAATGGCCGACTCCCTTCGCGGAGCAAGGGACACAGGTTCTCGGCCGCGAGTGTGTGTGTAGCGAGCGTCGTTCGCGCGGCAGGAACGCGCGTAATAACGCTACCGGACGTGTCGACGCGTAATTAACCCGATTAGAGGTAATCGAGGAATTCCTCGCACGTGCAGTCGACTTTCGCGACCATTAACGCTATTGGAAAAGTGCACACGGGGCGATAAGCGAGTAGCGATGTGCCGGTTCAATGATTCTCAGGTGAAGCGAACTCTCGAGCTGCATCGAGAGCGTTGCTATCACAATTGGGACGTGGAGCGAACTATTGCAATAGATTTTAAGGGTTGAACGTGGGAATGCTATCAGAACGCATTCTCTGACAAGACCTGAAGCTTGTTTCATGGGCATTTAATTCCCAGAAACTTCAGTAACCCCGACTATATATGTAGAAGCGTTCTGTGAGCACGATAGCCTCACTGTTGCTGAATGGAGAATGAGGGGGTCGAGGATCGTGGTTGGACAAGGGATCTGTAGCGATACCTCCGACTCCGCCACTAGAGGGCCTCTCGGCCGATCTCGGTCTCTCGCAAGTTCTCCCTCATGTACATATAGGGGAGAGTTACCTATTATCGTAACACTTAAGACATTTTACGTTATATTTCATATTTGGTACTAATTTGAACGCAAATGACAGAAACAAACGCAATTCAGAACAAATTAATTTGTTATTAATCTTTTTGTCACATACTGTAAAAGGTACGATTTAGGCAACTGGTCTCCTAAATCGTAGCTCCATTAAAAATAGTATCAATAACAAATAGAGAAGAGAATATTCAACACAAAGTAATGATTATTATATAATTACAACCTATGTAACATACGAGTTCTCAAATCCTACTGGTACGATTGTAGTGGTACGATTTAGGAAACATGATGAATTTATTTATAAATATCTATTTAAACTTTATAATGAATGTAATACGTACTTCAAATGAATGTAAAATATTCCACATTAAACCCGCTTTTAGAAAAATACAAAAATACAGGACAAAACTGCATTGTTTGATTATTATCAGCTAAAATAAACTGGTGAAAAGTTACATCAATCACACCTGATTTTATAAATGTTTATAGCACGCACAAAATAGGGTGTAAGCTCGAAAACTTTTGTTTCTATTTTTCATTTCGCATTTACTTGATATTTTTATCATCAGATTTCGTTTATATTCATTAATTACTGAGAAATTGATGAGGTACGATTTAGGTGATCAGTACAATATTAGCAACTTTCCCTTATATAGGGTGACCTGTCCAGTGAATAAACACCCCTCAGTGAATGAACGTTGCTCATGTAATACGAAAAATTAACGCCTATCGCGCTCATTTCACGTTAAAACTTACACCGAAATTTAGACGGGACACCCACAGACGTCTCGCAAAAGCGTTTTTCTTTTTACTTATAACTTATAATGACATTAATTCCGTTTATTCAACAGTTGTCCTCACGACCGTTCATTCACTGGCAAACGTGGACATTTCTTACTTTACCAATGAATGAACAATTTACCCGGTCTTTTTTTCTCTTGACACTTTCGCCGCCAGTGTGGATATTAAGTTAACCCACCCCAGAAAACAAATTTCAACTATGCATGATTATGATCTTATAAGACTAGTGAAGTATCAAATAAAAAATATTATTGCAATTGTAGAATGAAAAATTATTTACACAAAAAATCGTCTAAATACATTGGAAACCTAACCTCTATTATTATCCCGTTCATTCACTGGGGTACCCCTGTTCATTCATTAGAAATTTATGTTCATTCACTGATCATTGGCCCATTTTTTATTTAACCCTCTGCCAAACTTTGAATGAAAGTTATGACTGTTAAACATTGCTAAAATTGTGTTCCTGGATGTCTGACTTTAGTAATAAAATAGCTCGCTTATAGCAACAACATTCAGGGGATTAAATAACGACTTTTGAATACTAATTTTAACAGACCTGCAGCTTAAGTGTTCATTCACTGGACGGGTCACCCTACCCGTTTTGTTCTACCTTCTAACATCCTCGCGTCTAAGGCAGGTAACCCTTAATGTGTCCACTAGCAAGCCCAACACGAAACTCCTTTCCGTCCTACAACCAACTTTGCCTCAACCCCCGCCAAAGATCTTCCCAAGAGTTTTTTAGAAGCCTAGTTGAGAATCTGAGTATCACAAGGAACTTCGACTAGACGCAACTATGAGAAGACATTATCGGTAGTCAAAGTGCTTAGCACGATCTACGACGAAATCTACGCCCGGGGCACGCAATAATTTCGCGCTGCGATGCTCGCACACTGCCGTCCTCGTCCTCGCACCCTCCTACGGCCATGCATCGCGCGGGCGATGCAATAATGGCAAGGTGTCCGCGTTGTAACGCGGCAGAGGGCGGCGTAAGGCCCTCTCCACCCCCTCGTTTCAGTGTTCCTGTCGTTTCCGGCCGTTTCGAGGCGTTCCGACGCGAAGCTTCTCCGTGGGCCGTGGAAGAATAAATAAAAGGCCGCGGCGCGGAGCGCTTATTGAAATCGGCCCCGACGCCGCTCGTTGCCCTCTTTGACGTGCCAGATCCCCGATTTAAAACGTGGCCGCGCGCGAACCTGACGTCTCGACCCCTCCCAGTCGGTGTTGTTGCGCGGCTTCGTCCATCTTTGCCTCGCTGCACGTGCTCGCGCTGACGTTCTTCCATTGTACAGGGTGTCCCTCGATACGTGGAATGTGTCGATGGATTCGGGGCCCAAGAACAATAAAAGATCCGACCACGTGTTGATGATGCTGTAGTTCACCCTGGGGACCAAAAATGTCACAGGCTGAATATTCATTTATATATTTCTATCTGCCAGTAACAAAGTGTGGCGATGTAAGAATGTGAAAAGTGATACAGAGCGCGCTGATCTCTCCCATCGTTTTGCTCTCAACAACCAGGCAAGCGCTCCGATCAACGTTTACCATTCTCTCGCCGTTTGCTCCGAAAAATTCCGCTTCACACGCGAGTCGAACGCAGCGCGGGTCGTTCCGCCTTTGCTATTGAAATCTGGACGCCTCGAGGTGCGATTTCCAGGCTTGTTGAGAGGCCACGCTCTCTTTCCTCCTCGTTGCCGATCGAAAATTCAATCTTCTTGTAGTCGATCTAAGTGGATCGCTCCTAGGAAGAAACACGGCCGCCTATTACCGTGGCCCGTCTCTCGCCTCGCTCTCTAGGCGAGCAGGAAGAAACGGACAAAAGCGCGTTCGAGATTCCGATTCGGTCGTGCCCGCGCTACGAATTATGGCGGATGCTCTGCCCTTTTGCATGCTCCACGAGGCAGACGGTGTGCCGAGCGTAGTGCATCGCGGACCGGGTAACCTTTTACTCGCGGGGATCCAGTTCAGTCGATCTGACACGCGAACAGTGAGATACGCTCGGCTTGGTAGCATCCTCGCCTAAGAGGCAAATGGGCGCTACAACTTTTTGGAGTCTTAGGTAGTTGGGTGATCTCTTTGGAGTTTTTTCTTGGGTACACTCTTCGTAGATGAGAATAGGAATTATTGGTGGACCTAACAGCGTCACTTTATTATAAGAATTACAGTTACTAAGTAGAAATATTTATTGCATTACTTTCAAATTTAATTTCTATAGCAATACCTATGATTGACAAACTGATTCATATCCAGCTTATTTTGGACAAGATAGTGAGCTAAACATTTTTGCAGTAAATGAATTTTGCGATGATATTTTTCTAGTAATAATAACTGAGTGATGCAATAAATATTAAGAATATTTTTGAAAGATTCTACCGTGTTACTCTTCTTCCTCGCCCTAATAAGTACTACTAAACGATAAGTAAATAGCCTTGTTATATCGACTTAAAAATGTCGCCATTTCGGATACTACGACCCAACAAAATTATTTGATCAACGGCGTGTGGACCCGTTTACGCGAAATGTCAAGGCTTTTAGCGCAAGAGATGTGCTGGAATTAGGTAACTCGTGCCCTGAGACGACATTTATATTTCAATATTTGGAGGTCGAATAAATCTTTGAGTCACTTGTGATACATGTCTGATTATGATTCCCAAGAAAGAGTACATTAATCATAATCCTCGAGTTCTCGATAGCTTAATTTAATCTCCGAAATCTCAGTAGGCCTTCGCCAGTAAAAACATCTTTCTATAAAACCATCGATACCAGCATCCAATCGTCCAATCCTTGTTTTACAATTATTGCTACAGCATGGATAAATCCCATGATCCATTGTGCTCGCCCGGTGAACACCGTTTCCCTTGTAAACATCCACATTCGGTATCCTCGCGGCTCCCTACCCGCGTTATTTTAATATTTAATTTACTACCGGGGACAGCGTAAAAAGCAGCCGACAGCGTGTAACTTATGTAACGCGTCACTATCCACGCTCGTTCGCTCGCTTCGATAAATTACACCCTCTCGTCGCGACGAGAGTTCCGCTCGAGCGCACGCCAGCCAGCCACTAAATTCTCCGCGAATTCCCCCCCCCCCCCCTGGAAAATCCGCTGAAAGCGTGCCCGAGCCGTAGCCACAGGCTTCGAAGATCGAATGCCACCCATCCACCTGCAATTTTTCCCCGTTAAATCACCGCTTCGAGCAGCAGCCGAAACCGGAAACGTCGCGGTACCGAACGGTCCGCCAAAGAAGCCCCGGCCAACGACGCTGGACACTGGAAAAACCCTCCACCCTGACGTGATAACTCTACCAGTCCCCTCTCCCCCTTCCCAATTCCATCGCCTGTTTCTCCCGCGGATTTCCACAGAAAATTCGTTAAAACGCGGCCCGCGCCTGGGGTTGGGAGAGTTCGGTTCGAAGGTTGTAAGGTTCGAGGTGTCAGACGCCGTAGGGGGCCCCGTGGCTAGCCGGTGCTACATCATCCGCGGGGACAGCGTATCCACTTGTTAGCGAAGCGGGCACAGCCACTGCCTACAAATACGTTTCCGTCGTGATAAATGGACTGCAACTCTCGAAATACGAAGGCATTCCGACTCCGGGCGTTGCTTGATTAATGAACTACGGGGATTTCTACGGTAAGCCCGCGTACCGATTCGACCTCTCGCGGTTCCCTCCCCCCCCCCCTCCGTCCCTCCCTCCCTCCGCCCCTTGGCGCTGGAACATCCTCGGCGGGTTTACCTACGCGTGTCCGCGAAACGGGGCCTTTTCCCCGCGGTCCCCAGGCGCGCTTCCGTCTTTCGGCCGGCGCTGATGAGGGTGATTGGTATTTTACGGGATTGACAGGGTAAATCGCCAGCTGGCGCCGTCGATGATGCTTGATGCGGCTTATTCCTTGGCGGCGTGAAGAATGTCCGCGGCTATTGAATAGGCCCCTCGTGATAGAGAATACTTCCTCTGGTCTCTTTGGCTGGGAGAGATGGATCTGGTGGTCAGGGGCAGAGATGGGCAAAAATTTTATTTAAATACAAGCTTCGAGTAACGAATACAAGTTAAGAAATTATTCGTAATGTATCTAATAAATTTTCATCGCATTAGAAAATTAACTTTACTGGTCAGATGATCTAAAGTTACTGCAACTTTTATTTGATCCGTTATTTAAATAATTGTTTATTTAGTTAACGCCCAACTCTGGTGAAGGGGAACGAGATAGATTCCAAACGGTGGGATCGATTGGTTTTCGTGTGGCTCGTCGGTTGGTCGTGGGGGGGGAAACAGGTATCACCCCTGGAGCATTCATCTTCTTTGGATTAATTACACTTCTAATTAGACTTCATATGTGTCGCTAGTAAAAAGCCAGAGGTAACCGAAGGATTTCGCGAGCAGCAAGCCGGAAACACCGAGGGGTGGTCCTTAATTTTCTCGCGCCTCCTCCCTCGCCGTCCTCCCCCGCCAGGAGCGTGCACCGTGGAAGATAGGGCCCATTCCGTGGCCGACGAAGCGTAACGATAAATCAATAGCGGAGGCCCCGCGGTATTCTCGGTGGTGCCCATAATAAATTCATGAATTGTAAAACTGCTGCTCTCGCGCGGGACGAACCGTGGCGTATTGGATTTATTGGTCGACTTGACCCCGCTAAGACGCCTCTCGCTAAGGCTGCTGCGGCCAGAGGAGGCGAGCGTTCACGGAGGAAACGAAAAAAAGGAGAAGGAAGATAGAAACGTCCGTGGGCGAAGAGGGGCGGGGAGGGGGGGGGGGTGGGGGAGGGGAGGGCTGCGGTCCCTGGACGCGGGGTGATGTATGAACGAGTTAACAGGTCGCAATCGATCACCCGTATTACCAAATAATTTTCAATTACCCCGTATGAATCGAACGACTGCCGGGAGACGACCGGGAGACGGAGTATCGAGCTACGACTCGATATCGATCCATCCTGTCCACGACGAATGGAACGTGACTGCACGCTCGATGCACCACGGCGTTCTGTCTGGTCGTCGTTAACCCCCGCGGAATATGGGGTTCATCTTCTGAATGGGAATCGTCCAGCGCGATATTTTAACGAATTCAGACGTAAGTACACTCTGTGTTTCGAGTCTCAAGTCTGATCATATGATGGAATGAAAAACAGCACATGCTATCACACAGTGGCGCACCCAGAGGGGGACCAAGGTGCCCTAGCAACCCCCAAAGAAGGGGCGTTGTAAGAAGAAAAGAAAACTGAGCTTTAATCTTTAAATCAATTTTTATCGGGGACCTGTTGTATCCTAAATTTTAAAAGTTATAGCATAAGAGTCAATATGATGACCAAAATCATTTATAGAAATATATTTATTCTTATGGCATAACTTTTAAAATTTAGGTTATAACAGTTACGGTTTCTGATCTTCATCCCTTCAACTCGGCTCCCCCAAGATTAAATCCTGAGTGCGCCTCTGCTATCGCACAACCACTAAAATTGCTTAAAATAATGAAGAGCGCCTACGGCTCGAGAAAATACGACTCGTACTTCAGCCACCACTCCAACGCACGAGAGAGTCGACTAGAAAATATCTTTGAAGGGAGACGTGGCTACAAATAGCCCCTAATAACCGCTAATCGATTCGAGTGTCCCGCGATTCCACCAGGAGGGATAATTAATCTCAACGATGTCTCGCACGCGCAGGCCGAGAGGAGCCCAGATAAAGAGGAGAAGCGCCAAGCATTCCGAAAAGCGTCGGGCATCCGAATGGCGGAGCGTGTAAGTACAGAAAATCGCGGTGTCGCCTCTTATCTGCCGATCTCCATATTTTCTCGCCGGCCCCCGGAGGGGGAGTACGGTCGCGGGTGTATAGCGGGCGATTATGCGGACGCCATTTATCGAAAGCGGTAATACCAACACGTTAGGGGGTGTGGGGACCGCGGCGTGCCGCGGATGAGAGAGATTACACGGCCGGGCAGTTAGAAGTGGTTTAGCGATAATTTAAACACGCTAAATCAGAAACGCATTTACGAGATCGGCGTGAAATTTATAAATTAGCCGGCTGGCAGATTTGTGGCTGGTATTTATACATTTACACCGCCATGGGGCCCCGCGCGGGGGCCCCGGTGCCCTGCTGGCAACGGAAAACCTCCGCGTGGCCCTGGTGATTTACGTCGGAGCATCGGCGCCCCGGCGCGGCCGACTGCCAGACAGAACGAAAATCGCGTTTCCGTCTGATGGATCGCGATAAAGGCTCTCACATTTTCCGAAAAGGGTGGAATTTTTGTGGACCGCGTGGTGGGTTGACGCCGTATCCGAGAATCTTATCGACGAAGCCTTCTACGCCTTGCGCCCGGCAATTAAAGAAACAGGCTCTGCTACGTGCCAAGTTCGGAACGGTTTTCGAGAATTTTTTATCGGACCGTTGCTGGCCGGGGGGAAGGATTGCAGGCGATGGTGAAATATAGGGGCGACGCGCAGCGGCGATAAAAGGGCATTAATCACAATATTTCACGAGATTCCGCAACGCGCGACAGAAAGTGTGCAACCGCACGTTAAATCACGAACGCCGACAAGTGGATTAACCTGGGCGAAAGGCTCCGTCGACTCTGCGTCACTTTGTCGCGTAAATCGACGGCTTTCCTCGTCGAGGAATTTCTCTGCGGCCCGAAGAACCATTACGGTTTTTGCGTCATTCCCGTTCTGATCGATGGGATACAACGCTCGGTTATAGAGGCATCCTCGTAAACACGAGTTTAATTGACGTGGTGGACGCGAAAGAAAAGTTTTTATCAAGCTAGTATTTCCTTCACCTTTGTCACTTCTTCTTGCACACCTTTTTTCGCCCACTTGTGCCATTCCTTTGTGCCGTCGAAGATTGGCGTCTTCGGTAATTTGCGAGGTATTATCACAGGGTGAAAATTCGAATAACCATAGAATAAAGACGAATTATTATTATTATTATTATTATTATTATTATTATTATTATTAATTACTTGACCCTCCAATAATTTGCGATCCACGAGATACTTCAGACCCCCCCCCAACTGCAATGTATTTTATACTTCGCATACTTCTATTCCACATTCACCCCGCTCGAATTCCACGACTTAGCCAACCAAACATCTCGAAGAAACGTCCGCCTCAAAAGCTCTCGCGTACCAAGAAATCACAGTCGCTCGAATCGCATGCCCGAGCATTACGCTTAAGGACGATGTTGCGAGCGTTCATTATAAGGACTGCACTCGGCATGGGGCCACCGCAGACTCGACACCCATCCCTTGGACGCTGTATTTAATTTCTCTTTAAGCCGGGCCTAAGAAACTAATGAGACACGCGGTGCGGTTACCGGAAGTGGACATGGCGAATTTATTAATCGGCCCTCCCCCTTCTTTTTTGTCCACGTTCCTCTCGCTCCTCGCTCGTTGTGGTTAGAAGAAAGAGTCGCGGGGAACAAGGTCCTCGTGACTTGGCCCCCTAACAGTCTCAGTGCTCATCACTGGGCCCAGGTCCGCCCGTCATTACTGGGCCCATTCATCTCGATAATATCGGAAACAATTTTATTGCCACGAAGTAGTCCTCGGGAGATCGAGGAAATCGCGATTGGATTCCTGTATTAATGAGTCACTCTGTAATACGAATGTCAGTGTGCATTTAATCTGAAGCAGAGAGCATCGTTCTCATCAACGGTGCCATTAAATCGGTGTTACACTAATTTCATACACGACGGAGACGTAATTCCGGCCTCGTAATAAGCGGTATGGGACTGTCGGGCGTATTAACTTAATTTTAATACCCGTTCACGCCCAATTTTACGTCCGATCCGAGGAATTTTTACGACCGTTCGATCGGCCGCGAAGAGGGCCGACGGAATATCTCTTCCTCGTATTAACTTTATTTCGGCGTCGCATTCGTTTCGACGCTCCGCCCGGCCGAACTTTAACGATCACTCGATTCGGTATTGATGCTCCAGGAGAGAGCGAGAGAGGGACCTGCTTGTCACGCGTACTTAACTCGAATTTAAACGGCGACTAATTAATTTAAACTGTGCCCCGGCAATTTCGCCGATCGGGCCCGGTGTCGCCAGTGGGGATGGAGGATACAACGAATGTTCGGCTGAAGACAAATGTACTTGTGAAGCTTGAGCCAGTGAAGGGACGGGACAAAGTCGTATTCTCTAACAGAATCTTTCAATTTCTCTTGTGTTTTTATCTGCATATTTCCGCCTCTCCATCTTCTTTAATTTCACAACATCTCACTGTATTATATCTTCTTCAACGGGACACAAGGGAAGTGGGCTAAACGATCATTTCCAGTGCCGCTCGTTGCTATCAATGAATTTGTAAAACAAGCGTCAGAAGAATGAAGGATGACGATTCCCATGCATGAAGGGACCGTTATCCACGCGAAACCCTCCGCTAAATTAGATTGATATCGAGCTAAACTCGGACGCGATACGGCGACGACCCCTTGGTCATCATCGAGCCGACTCGACTGGTCCATGATGATGATTGGCACTGTTGGATCCGCACCTGCTGTTTCATCGGAATTCCCGCGAGATGAGATTCCATAATTTTCTCACGATACACGCACGGAGCCAGTCGCGTTTCCATCGCGGGGACGCCGCGTGTGTTCAGGCGCAGCGCGAACGATCGGCTCCGGTCTCCTGGCGGAACGTCAAAAACATAATCATAAAGGTTAACTGGAAGATTAATAGCGGTCGGTCCGTGTGCGTGTATATGCCAAGCGGAGGCTTTTTTTAATTGAGTCGTGCCGGCTGCGCGAAGAGTGGCTTCGTTTTCGTATCCGACTCGGCGAGCGCTTCACTCCCGGCGACAGAATTTCATCTTACTCCCTCGCGGCATTGTCGCCGGAGCATTAAACGCGAAGTGGCTGGCACCTGAAGCTAACTTCGAAGTAGTAGAAGGCCCTATTAGAATATCGCATGATTAGCCTTGGAATCTTCTCAACACCTTCGCCCAAGGAGACCGAGCACATCGATCTTCCTACCTACGTCACATTCGTACTTGGGAAGCCCGCTCGCTCGCTTCGAAGCCACCTTTAATTCTCCATCCAGCCTCGGACGATTTTCACGATCGGTGCCCGCTCTAGGGGGTCGACCGCCCCCATCGCAGCGTCCCCCGCCCCGCTCTGCTCTCCGTGGACCTGGATTTACAGGGAACCCCTTATCCGGCGGTGATCTCTTCGGGAACGCAAGCTCATTTAAAACAATAAACCGGGACAATTTCATAAATTTCGCCGTGGAAATCTCGCCGGATCTCGGCGGAGTAATTTTAATCAGGAGTGCCGGGTCGCGCCGCGGGACGTCCGCCGATGGAAGCGTAGTAGAAACCCACTGCGGTGCCCGGGGACACTCCCGTTCCCCACTGCGCTGCCTCCCTCCGATCCCCTCCTTTCCGCCGTTTCAGCCGCGGTCGAAATTCGGGGCCCCACGCTACTAATTTACCGCTACCTGGGACACATGCACACGCTCACGGCCGTTGTTTTCTAAGTTGAGTTACGGCGGCGATGCACCAGCAACGGCAGCCACGCGGTTCCCCTCGCCCAGGGTAAGGGTATAAATAATCCCTCGGCGCTGGGAACCGACTGCTGGGCACCGGGGGCGGACGGGTGGTCTGTATTCGTTTCTTCTGTTTCTTCTACGGGGACACTCTCTCGGCTTGCGTGGATCTTGGAGGATGTGGTAGCTTGGCCGCGTTGCAGGTGGAGGAACTCTACCATTCATGGGAGGGAAGGAGTTTTGAGTGAGGTAATAGCGGATTGCTTGGAGAAATCACGCCTGTGCTCTTAGTTTGGTGTACGAGGGTGCATAGTGTACGCATTCGCCGGTTGGGTTAGGTCTATGGTGTGATTTACGCACAGGTGGGGGCGCCTCGTTAGTTTTGTTATTTGTAGAGTTTAGGAAAAAGTAAGCGTTGAGGAATTGGTAACGCGCTTGGCCAGTAGGGGAGACCGGTGCTGGTTGTCTCAAGGGGTAAGTTAACTAATTGTAAATAACTTTGCACCGACATATGCTCTGCTGCGGAAACATTCATTGTACAAAGAAGTCAGTTTTACTATGCCATGTATTTATGTCCGACCCCGCGATCGCACGTTTTTTAAGAGTTATCTGCGTTTGTCGAAAAATTGACTACGTAAGTAAATATTTTTTCTTAAAGATTTTATTTTTTCACGCTCTATATAGTTACAATAGAATAAATGTTAAGGGATGTTTTAAAGTTTGTTTATTAGACGATTTATTGACATAGTATTTTTGTTTATACATAAATAATTGAAGGTTATACATAGATTATTGAAGACAAAATGATCGTTCGGGGCTGGTTGACTAATAAGGTTTAAATTGTTGTTTTGTTATTCATAAAGCGATTTTTATTTTTTGTTTAAAGGGTTTAGCCGGGTAAGCATAGGGAAAACGGCAGCAATTTTAGTATTTATGTGTAGTAAATAATTCTCTTTGCTTAAAAAACACTGAGAGATATTTCAGACCTCTACCCCCTTTCGTTAGGGTGATAACAACCCTAAACTTTATATTATGTTATAAATACATTATAATTATGTTTAAGTTGAAAAATTTTTCAGCATTTTTTCATTATTTTTTTTCATTATTGAAATATAAAAGAAAGAAATTAATATTTTATAATGAAACAACTCTTGTGACATTGTGTTATTTTCTTAACTGATTGTTCTTACATATAGTCAACCTACCCCATACTGTAAGTCAACCAACCCCGATCATGGGGCTGGTTGACCAGCATGGAAGATGTTAGAAAAACATTAACAGATCTTAATTGTTGTCACATTGAGTGAACATTAATAATTTAATCAGGTAGCCAAATGTATGTCCTATCAAATATACTAACCGGTTTAATGATATTTCGCCCACATAATTTATTAAAAATCAAAAACTGAGAAACTGGCCTACCAGCCCTGGTCTCCCCTACGCAGAGGACACGCAGATAGTGATGGGATCCGAAGCACTTCGAAGTGCTTCGAATCTGTCTTGAACATGAAGCGACTAATTCGAAGCACCTCGAACTTGATTCGAAGTTTAAAACTCTTGAAAGTCTTGATAAGGCTTGAGTCTTGATAGGTCTTGAAAGGTCTTGAAAGTCTTAAAAGTCTTGGAAGTCGTGGAAGCCTCGAATGCCTTGAAAGTCTTGATCGTCTTGGAAGCCTTGAAACTCTTGCTTCAAAGTCTTGGTATGTTTCGGACCGCGACTCTGGCAAGACCCTCTGGTCGATCAACCTGGCTAAGGTCGGTATCAGATATATTGGCCGGTGAGTTTTTTTTCGCGGGCAGCGATCGAGGAGAAATCAGCCACCACCATCTAACGATCGTGGATTTGTCAATTGGAATTGCGCGGCCCTCGCAGGGTATAGTGGGGTAACGGGAACGCTGCTCGGTTCCGCCTGAACCTAGCCGTTTGGCTGTTATTTATTCTTAGCGTAATAGTTGTGTGCGTTACGAAGCTATGCGTACACTAATACGAGATAAAGCTATCGAGAAAGAATCAATGTTCTGACCAATAAAGCTCCAGATTTTTTTCGGAACTGACGCACACCAATTCTGATGTGTGTATTTCTACGCTGACAGCTTGGTTTTTCCTACACGCCAGAAGCTTCGCACCATCCCCACCACTTCTGTCTCGCTCTTGTTTTGCGAAGGCCAGAGCGAGATGAAACGAGAGCGAGTCAGAAAATGTTTAGAAAAGGGGCACCGTGGCAGGCAAACTGTGTGGTGGGAGAATACCCCTCACGAAACTCACCGGCCAATATATTTGTTACCGACCTTAGTTTTTGGCAACCAGATGTTCATTTCCAAGACTTTCAAGACTTTCAAGACTTTCAAGACTATCAAGACTTTCAAAACGTATGAAGACACAATACATATCAAGACTTTCAAGAGTTTTAAGCTTCGAATCATGTTCGAAGTGGTTCGAAGTTTTTGTCATTGTATATATATATGTATATACATTGGAAGCGCTTCGAAGTGCTTCGGATCCCATCACTACCCGCAGATCTTGGCTTCGAATCCCATCGCCCGTGGATCTCATTTTCGCCTACAATGGGAATAGTTACTCTTATTATTATTATTATTCATCTTTATTACTCAGTAAATATACAACGAAAGGAACCACTAATACACTTGCGGTCATCGACAACACGCCCACGCCCATTGCGGTGGTAAGAATTCAATCAACCTTAACCAGCCAGGAAATCGAAAGGCACCGGTAAACGGTCCCGAAACGAGGGACGATGCGCATCCGATGTCGATCGCGTAGCATTTTAAAACTTTCACCCGCGATTTCCCACGTGTCGGTGATGTCAGAGGTGTCACTCCCGCGCCAAAGCAGGCTGAACGGCCTCCTGTCGATTACTACCCAATGATTTATCCTTACCGTGTTTAAATACGGAGACGGTTGACGGTGCGCGGCATTAATGGATATGATTTCTCGGTGCCGTGATGCGTAGGCAAGAGTTCGCGTGAAATGTGACCGCGCTGCTCTCCCGGGGAGGTTTTGAAATCGGGGAACGGCCATCCGAGCGGCCACGGCCGCCTCGGGCGACGAATTTTTTTCAGATCGCGATCTGTCGAAGGAGCGGGGCCCGAGCGACCTCGGCCCCCGCCAATATTTAAAGAGACGTTGATATACGCGAAAATTATTTCCAGAATATCGTCGACGAATATAAATTCGACATTAGCGATACGTAACGATCGTTCTGCGCGTCCTCTCTTCCTCCCCCGGACACGCTGCTCCGCGGCAAGTTCCGGGATTTACGATCCACCGTTCGAATTAACATTCGGCTTCGATCGGACGTTACACGGTCACCGTGGCGGGCTCTGTATCCCCGTCTGCCCCGACGGGATCACATCACAGACCAGCCTGTCACTGCGCGCACGTAAATGAGTAACTCAGCTGAATTTATCTTGAATCATCGTTGTACCCTATATTTCACAAGTTGCTCGTGGGAATGACAAGTGGAAAGCCAGGATGAAATAGAATACCTACGGTGGTATCGTAGGTGTATAGAGGCCCGTACCGATTCTTTTCGCAATTTTCACGTATACACAAAGGCACCTTTAAGGATTCCTCATTGTTAGCTCGAGCGATACGCTCACGACAGCGTCGCTCACGTACGTAGGGCAACGTGCTTGGTATCGTAGAAATTGCTGTAACACCACACCGATCACGTAGCATCGGATGGTCTCTCGACCTCATCCGGTCGATGATGATGGTCCCGCGCCCGCGCTCTCGCACGGTGTGAATGAAGAGGACTAAAGATTACGAGCGTCGCAAATTGCTGTCAATTTTGGTGATTTTTTTTTTTTTTTTGCATTGCTCCTTCCCCTTTCCTCCCTTCTCCCTCGGAGCCGCGTAAAACGTTGCGCAGTTATCGGGCCGCGATGGGCAAAGTACACCGATGAGATCGCCGGGCGGGATGATGGACGGTAACGGAATCGGGGAGCGATGATTTACCCGCCGCGGCTCTGCTTCCACGGAATTCATAATTGTCCGATTACCATAGGCCCGTGGCCCCGTGTTATCTTTATTCGGTAAATTAATACCTGCCATCGTAAAGTGTTGCTTCCCTCTCGCCCCCGACGACATCTCTTCGCGCGCCCGTTCCTCGTGTCCGTGGCCTGATGAATATTTAAGGCTGTTCGCGTTACGCGTGGAAACCAGTGTTCGGCCGATTCCGATGGCCCGGGCTGAATGAGATGCGATCAAACATTTTTTCGCCGCGGATCTTTACGACGGGAACGAGTGCGACGTTGTGTGGTACGGACCGTGTCTAAATATAAGTCGCGCGGAGGATGGGTCCTATCGGAGTCGAGGCCGAGGGATCGGTCGAGTTATGATAATTTCGTTACACGCTGTCCCGTGTAACAGGTGCTCGATAAATAACGCGCCGGCGCGAGGCGACACGGTGAAACGCCTTTGAATTTCTAAACGTACTTCCTAGACGATTTTGGTGAACATGTCTTTTCTCGGAGTAGCCACTTTGTAGGAATACATAGGCACATCGCTGGAGCGTATGAGAGTTATGAGGAGGAATTTGAAAACTGTGCCTCTCGCGGCGATAACATAGTGATACCTATATGAAAACAACACTGGGATTAATTACACTAAAATCACAATAAATTGGCCACTGCCTCGAATTCCATGGCAGGCTGGACCCAGACCCATTTTCCACGTGCACGCGGGTGATCCAACGACGGCGCAGGGGCCAAGATCGTGGCAACACCACGTAGCCGGTGCACACGGCGGTGTAGGATGAAGTCTTCCCCGCGAAGCGGCCATTATCGTTATGATCACCCAGGGCCAGGTAGATGCCACCCCGTGATTACCGTATCGGCCGGCGATCGACGGCGACAGGACTCGCCATTATGCGATCGACACCTCCCGAGACACGTTCGCGCCGTAAATCATCGGCTAAACGGAAAAGCCCGTCGGCTGTGTTTACGGGCGAGCGGGCCGAGAATGTTGCACCGCGATCCCGGCCGTGTGCACGCGCCTACACGTGCATTGATTTCGCGCCAGGACACCCAGGCTGGGTGTCAGCAAACACGCATCGAACCGCCAAGGAGGCGCGGGGCTGAGAGGGTGGGAAAAAAGGAAGGCTCACGGCGACTGGGGCCCTCGATGGGGAGCTGAAATTGAATAACCCCCGGGCTGGGGCAACGGGGAGAGTGGAGACTGTCTAATCAATCGATGCGTCGCTGGATAGGCAGAGGATATCGATGCAAACGCAGAGAATGAAAGAGTAGAGTAGAGTAGCAGTAGTGGTGGCATTTTTATTCCATGTTTACGAGCTTTTCAAGATCGAACTTTCACCGTTGAATAGTGATTCTCTGGAAAGCAAAATCGGGTCCCCTTAGTTTATCCCGTTCCAGCGGTGGGCTGATGAAACACGTTCTATCGATTGCTACAGAGTAGCTGCAGGCAGTACTGTATTTAGGACTGAGACAATGCTACGTCTTCCGTCACAGAATTCACTAGCTTGGCCTGAGCTACCACACCAGGACACTGATAATGCACATCTACGATAATTGTATGGGATCAGGAACCCCCTTAATAGGGAGCTTGAATTAAGAAACCTCGGAGGATCGGCGTTGGTGGAGTCGGTTAGGCGGCTGGTCAGTCCGCAGAGGATTCGCAAGATCGTGGGTTCACTCCTGAACACATAGGAATTATAAAAACTATTCCTACAATTGTCCCACGATTGAATCGATACAAAGTCCAAGTGTCCTCGAAGATCGTGATCCACATGATACACACCGATCGCTCGCGGGGCAGCGATGATTCTCAAAGCTTCGTCGACCGTCATCGATCCTCCACGATCGTCGAACAATCGGAGACACGGGTCGATCCTTCGGAGGCGTTCCTCCGGCGGAAACAAGGCCGGAGCGTGGATGGTATCCCATGAAACCGGAGCTAGATCGGCCCCGTCAAGGATACAGATGTCTCGTTCATTATGACGCGAAACGAGCGAAAGAAAAGCAAGAGGTGGATAGGAACCTGTCGTGGCGGGAAAGGCATGAAATTCCCGCCATTCACGATGTCAGCTATTAACGGACGTACCGGCGTCTACATCCTTTACAAGTCAGCTGCTTTGTAGAGGCCGGTGCGGGTCTATGGGCGCCAGAGCCCGCGCTCTTTAACCGCACAATCATTCGCTGGGCTGGGAACCAGCCGCGTTATAATAACGTTAACACACGGAATTACACGTTAAGGGCCGGCTGATTCGTGCGCCGCGCCGTGAAAGATGTACGACTTTCTTCCATTGGCACCGCACGTCCGATGGGGACGGTTGCGCGTCAATGGCTGCCGCGGGACGCGTAATCAGCGGCCTCCGCGGATCGTTATTAAATTTCGCAGCCGTGGGCCTTTTGTTCGAGATTTTTATTGTCTTCCTCCCCCCACCGTGGCTTATTTATAGGCGTGAAACGCGCGGGGCCCCGCTTCCTTCTACCGTTCCACGCTTTTCATCGCCGCGGCCTCCCTGGAACTTATTAATTACCATGTGTCACGGCGTGTTCGCCGCTAGACGATAGACGAGACGCGTGTGCGTGTAATCCGAGGTGAACATCGCGGGTAGCTTGTGCCGTCGCGTTCCCGCGGTTGATGCGCTCGATGAAAGGGGCGAGGAATCGATTTCCCAGCGTGGAAGCAGGCTTGTCGCTCGTAGCTTTCTAAGGGAAGGTGCGGGTGTTGGGTGATTCGACGGATTGTCTTTGTCTAAATAAATGGCACCTAATTAGGCGGTTGGTACTTTTCTCTAATGCTTAGTGACTCATCGGAGAAACTTTATCAAGTAGTAGAATAGCGGAGAGCGTGAAAGTTCCTTTGTTTATGATGCGAATACAAAAATATAAAATAAATGGGAAGCGATTTTTCAAGAGGGCATATTTCCATTTTTGACCTTGAAGCAAAATTTGATGGCATCGCCTTAATAATGTTAAATTACATCCCCCAGTGGCACAAAACACTACAAAGTAGGTTTAATTCCTTTTTGGAAAATTGTAGTATAAATACGTGATTCATACAATCCTCAATTTAATTATAGTTAGAAAGCAGCAAAATATTTTTTTTCAACACCTGCATGAAAATGGGTGCTTTTTTACGCCTGCTGGGCGGGCGCAAAAAGCGACCATTTTCAGACGTTTCGCGTTTTCTACTTTTCTCCCAAGGGAAAAAGACTTTGCGCGCATGCGTATTCGCATTTTTTATTTTGCTCCCATGGAAACTTGAGTTTGCGAGCTGAGTGAACATGGTGTTACCCTGTGGTATGAAGAAGCAATTTGTTGACTAATCGATATCGATCATGTGTGTTTAAGTTGACATTACAACCTTAGAGCATATAAACATGGAGGAAGCATGCAATGGGCAAAAATGTAGACGGCGGTAAAAGGAGAAAAATATACATGAGGGAAACCCTCTCTCTTTCTGACGCCAGGGGCGACAACGTTTTTTTTTTTATGTTAGAAAGAGAGAGGGTGTCCCTCATGTATATTTTTCTCTTTCTACCGCCGTCTACATTTTCGCCCATTGCATACTTTCTCCATGTTTATATGCTCTAAGATTACAACTGTCACAGCACCTCTTTTCATTAAAAAATAAAATTAAGTAGTGATAATCAGAGTGATAGTGATACGGGATACCACACGCCCCGCCCCCCCCCCCCCGATATAACAAAAGCTGCAAAAGCGATTGAGGAAAATTTGCTGCCGTCGAAATCGAAAGAAAGGTAGACGATGTACATCAAATTTATGGAGAGGCGAGATAATCAAAAAGTGGAGTCTTTATCGCAAGCAGTGCTTTTAGATTCTTTCCTTTTATTTCAATAAAAACGCAATCGAACGTGCATATTTTTTTGCGAATCGCTCAGCAGGCTTTTAAAAACACACCTTTCGTGCAGGTGTTGAATAAAGTATTGTGCGTGACAAGGGAAAGGTGCGCTTTTTTTGCCTCGCGTTAGTGTTCAGCAAACTTCACGCTCGTCAAAATCGATTTATTCTCTCCCTTGTCACGGAATGTATGTACTATTATTCAAACTTCCCCAGGCGAAACGACAGTTTCAAGTTTCTCGGGGACCTTTACCCCACAAGTGTACATTAAACTCTGAGCATACATTGAGTAAACTACCACTGCCGATACCACCCCTTAAATTAACCTCCGAGAACATCGCTTTTTCCTTCGTCCTGGCTCGCCCCTCTATCGCCGACATTCCGAAAACCCAGTTGAAACGGGCGGCTCGCAAACATCTATTAGGGAAAACGACGGAAATGACGCTCGGAAGGTCGACGGGGCGCGCACGATCGCTCGAAAATAGCCTGGATTAATGGGCGACGGGTCGATTAGACGGCGTTCCTGGACTCGCTGGCCGGAGCGCTAGTGTTGTGAAATCCATGGAATCGGGGACAATCGAGAGACAAGAGTCGATCGAGCGCTACCGCCCGATTTCGGACGGGTTCGCCGCCGCTGGCGAACGGAGCGGAGGCAGCCGGTTGAAAACTGGGCGGATCGTAAAAACTAAGCAAACGCGCGTAAACTCCTGAATTTATGGAGATGCCCGGCGAAGCACCGCAAACGGGGAATTAGAAATCGACCTCCATCTCTCCGACCACGGCCGGAGGTCATTATGATAATTCGGTGAAACTGGAATTGGAGTATATCCATGTCGTGCTCACGTACACGCGGGCACATCCACGGGCCGCTTCACAAGGATCCCTCGTGGCGAAACGAAGTCAGGAAGACGAAGCTTCTTCGTCGTTAGGCTGGCCGCCTCCAGGAACAGTTTATTCAATCGTTTAACCGTTTACTTGGGAAATTGATCTCCGTAGGAGAGAGTATCATAGTCTTGTTAGTGACTCCAGCGAAAAGTGTGTAAGTGGTGAGAAGATGCAGTGGGCTTCGAGCAGAAATTACTTAAAAGTTTGAGGGAGGAGGCGAGGACTTCTTCAAGCAACAATATGAATTAACAGCATCTGAAATGTGGGGCTTGTAAATTTAAACACTTAAGAGTATTGTATTTCCAGTGAGCCTCTCAAATTGCTTACATTTCAAGGGCCGAATATTTTGGAAGATCCGTGCAAAAATGCAGAAGAATTAGTAAATAGCGAAGCAGTTGCGCAGGCTTAGAATAACTAATAAGCCAAATCTGAAGGTAATCCGTGGAATTCTCTCGAATTAGGATAGCACCCGTGTTTAACCCGAAGATCGTCTTTTTAATAGGAGTCATAACTTCTCAGCTTATTCACGGATTTCGTGAAGTATCCTACACGATCGAAGGAGCCGAGGCTGCGTGACATCGATACTCTAGTTTACGCGCGTAGACGGTCCAGCTGATTTGTGAGCGTCTCTACCGTGGTCCACGTTAAAAGCCACGGGGCGCAGAACGACTTAGCAGGGGGAAGGAACGAAAGAGGACGATACCGACGGAATTTATGCTTCTGGTGGCCTAGGAGCGAGGACGAACACCCCTTCGCGAGGACCGGGAGGAGAGGACGAGAGCGAGAACACGAGTATCGTAATTTGTGACGCTCGGAACGCCCATGGCGACGATCTTGATGTCGGAGCAAATTCTCGTCGATTAAACGGTCCTCCGTCGATTTCGTTACATACATTTCGTTGGCCCTTTTCAATGAAAACCAGAGCCGTCCTCCTGGTCGAGATAGGGACACTCAAACGTGTATTTTGTGGTATAGGATATCGCTGGAAAGGGGAAAAGAAATGTCGGAGTTGCCCTTTTTAACTAACACACGCTTTCCAATCGATATATTATATAAGTGTTCTGAAAGTGGATAAATAGATAAATCTGTTAGCCTAAGACAATGTCCTCCAGCGACAGAAAAAACCAAGTATAAACTCAAAGTATCTAATAGAAGCTACAGGAATGCTCGTGATCCATGGTGCGATAAATACTTCCCAAAGGTGAAATCTTCGAAATGAACGAAAACAGTGGTTAGACCGGATTGACGGTATTAAACGTTTTCGAGGGGGAACGATGAGAGAACGTCGTAAATTCAGCTGATCGAGATATCGCGAGGTGGAAACGACTCTTGGAATCGTTAGATCTCTGGTTGGAAGGAAGATTGAATTCACACAGTCTCAGATAAATATGTTTATTAAATTTTACCACGTGGGTGGATTTTCATCGATGCCACCTTTTATTCATTACATTTTAAAAATATGTATTTCACCGTCTCCCCTTTCTATTTTCCATTATAACCACCCAACTCTATTCTACTCAACACAGAATATTACCGCGATCTGAAAAACTACGCTTCACAAAATTGATAGAAGCATCTAAAATTAAGGTTAACCCTCGGAAGACGAATGGTGGATATGGTCGCGTGAGACGAATGTAGGGTCAGTTTGACCCATAGCAACATTTCTATGATATACGGGTTGCACGAAAAAATTGAATATAAAATGAATTTAATAATTCAAATTTCTAAAATTAACTAAAATTTATTAATAAAGAAATACATAAAAAAAAACATTATTTATGTACATTTGATACATAAAATAGATGTATCTCCTGTATGATTTTTACAAATAATGTTACTGCAATTTAGGCATCTTATACTATATTTTGCCATTGCCAACATAAATATAACATCGTGATAGACTTTGTCAGAGTTGGATCAAAATGACCCTGCATTCGTTGTACGAGGGTTAAGGGCCAAGAGTTGAAACATTCCGTATTTTTTTATAATCTTTTGTGATTCGACAGTTCTGTAGTCCCAGTTGCCACCAACATATTCGCTATAAATCGCAAATTTCACGAAAAATTGACATTGCCAGCTTTTTCCCTCTGACTCTTCAAATAACCTTCCATGTTCCATCAGCGTCGAACATCCTCCGCTTTCCTCGCACAATACAGTGCAGCAGCACAGACGCAGATCCTTCCATCAGAAGTCCTCCACTTCCTCTATCGCCCTCGACGAGCGGCGAAACAATCATCGTTAAAGCGCGCGCGAGACGTAGCACTATCCGCCTGGCAGGAATCTTTCGCTGGCGTTGCAAGAGCGTTATCATTCAAATGTGTATTAACGTCGCGGCGTAATAGAAAATTTATCGTCGTCCGTGCACAATACCGTCCTCTAGAACGGCGCAATCACGTTTATTTCTCGCTCGCCGAGCGTCGCGTAATTCCGCTTCTCGAACGAGGCACGCGGAGGATCGCGAGTTCCCTCGGCGCGCAATTTATGGATCCGCGCTGGCCGCGGTGACATAACCGCGGGGATCATTTTTCTTCCGGAGTGACAGCGTCGCGTCCTCCGCGGCTGAACTAATCGCTGCGTCTCGATCGAGATGAATCGAATTTCTCGGCGCGCGGATGTAATTATCCGCCGTGGCGCAGTGCGGGATAGAGGGGGGGAAAAAAAGGAGTCGGGACGGTGGACAGAAGGAAAAAACCGACGACAACGTAGAAGCCACGGTTCCACGGGTGCGCGCGTACGGTGACATTTTCCTGCTTGCGTCGATGGATCGGCGATAATTGCCCAACGAACGAGACTGAGAGATCCACCGGGAGATTAACGAAGCACCGGCGGTGATACAATCTGATTTATATCGAACACGACCCCGGCCGCGCACGCACACGGATTTTCAAGCGGCCTCGCGAGGCGTTAATTGATATTTTATTTAAATCGTTCGCCGATCGAGCGGTGCCGTACTCGTTGGAACATCGATCACAGGTGAATATTCTTCACGGGCTGGTCAACGGTTCCGTCGAATCGCATTCCTGATCACCGAGGAATCTGTTTCTTTCATTCCCACTGATTCATAAAAATGACAGCAATGGTCCCTCGCCTTGGGAGTGCCGCAGTGGAGCTGATATTTTGAAGGAACCGAGATCTCCCGTGACGTATACACGTTTTAAAAGTGCAAATTCAGGATGAGATAAAAATATCGTGTCTCACGTGAGACTTTAATCTCATGAGACAATTATTTCACTTCTCGCGACTGAATATAGGTATTATTTACATTTAGTTGTTGCTGAGATTTTTGTCTCATGATAGAACAGTCTCATGTAAAATCTCATCGTGGATCCGCACGTTTAAACAGAAGCAGTAGAACTTGAAGACCAAGTAACTCCCTTTCCAGATCAGCAAGAGTCGAAGCTCCATTTCGATCCCAGAATCTGCTGCCCGCAGTCTCTCCATTATCATTCGAAACGCACAGCATTTCGCCAGTTTCGTCGAACCTCTTTACTATTCCCAGACATCTCCAGGGGAATTCCCGGCGCGGTTGAGATTCTCCAGGTCCGTGAAATCGCGATCGTTCCTCGTTACTCACAAGCACGAGAAGGGCGAGGAGCGCGCAGAGGAACGGAGGGAGAAAGAGAGAGAGATCGGTAACCTCGCACCTGACCGCGGGCAGGGCACACCTTCGACACTGCCTAGGATGTAACGAACGCTCCAAAAGATCCTGCGCTGGTCACAACGATCTATCGCCCCTCGTGACTCGCCCGGGACGCCGTAACACCGAGCAATCCTATCTGACGCCAGCGATCGAGTCTCCTGGAAAATTGAATGAAGACGGGGGTTAATCGGGATAGGAGCGATCGGGGGAGCGAGGTGGTGTGGAGAGAAGAGGAGCTTCTAGGGCGGAGTGTACTTTCTCCGTTGGCCGGTCATAGGGCGTGAGAAGGTACCGGCGGTGACGTCACTGGAGTCCAACGTGCCGCAAAATAATTGCAGCCTCGTGGCAAGTGCCGTGTCATTAGGCGCCGCGATCATAGAATTTCGTGTCGTTCGCGTACGAAATGGTCATTAAATCATTATGTTTATCCGTCAACCTCCGCGTTGGCCGGCAGCCTCTTGACCTCCTCCTCGCCTCTCTCGACACTCTGCTTCTCGCCCCTCGCCGCCATCATGCTTTGACCCCGCGACGAGCCCCCTCGGCGGATGCACGCGGATGTCATTGGTATCCGCGCGGGTCCACGGTCATTCTCGATCCTCCGCCACGACTGCCGCTGCCTTCTGTCACCGGTTCCATACGCCTTCACTCCGTCCTCCCCTCGTTAGCGAGGCTTCCCTTTTTTTTTCTCGCGATTCGTCGAACGGTGGCTGGTGGAATTACGAAAACGATCTCCCCGAGTACCCTAACCGGGGACGCGCTAAACGGCGACGAAAGCACGATCGCGATGACGCGATCGAGCCGCCACGGCGTGCCGCCTGTCTTTTATGACAGCCAGGTGCCGTATAAATTTGCTTAATACTCCGGCGACCCTGAAAGAGCTGGGCCCGGTAATGGAATCTCCATATATGCGATTCTTTATTACGTCGAAAATTACGGAGCGGCCGATTCGCAGAAGTCGGTCGTCTTGTAACAGTCGCGATGGATTGTTTACTGCGTTTGGCTATTGTAAATAGCGTGATTCCCGCGCAAGCGCTTTGCTGCGCGAACCACACAGATCGAGAACGATATTCGGAGTTCTCTTCTGGGATACAGAAATCTGCAGTTACGAGTTTCTCGAAAATGCACGGGGTCTATAAAACATCTGCATGCTGGTCGAATTATAAAGATGAATGCATGATATTTATCTTCGTCTATGGCGAAACGTCAATAACGCGTAACAGAAAGAAATATGTTGGGTACATCATACAGGACGAAAATTTTCGAGTGCCCCAATTTTGGAGGGCGACAAATTTTGGGGAGCAACAATTTTGAAGAGCGACAAACTTTGGGGAGCGACAAATTTTGGGAAGCGGCAAATTTGGGGAAGCGACAATTCTGAGGAGCGGTGAACTTTTGGTAGCGACAAATTTTGAGGGGCGGCAAACTTTTGGAAACGACAAATTTTGGGGAGCGATAATTTTAAGGGGCGCCAATTTTGGGGAGCGACAATTTTGAAGAGCGGCGAACTTTTAGGTGCAACAAATTTTGAGGGCGGTGAACTTTTAGGAGCGACAAATTTTGAGGGGCGGCAAATTTTAGGGAGCGGCAAATTTGAGAAGCGATAATTTTGAGGGGCGCCAATTTTGGGGAGCGACAATTTTAAAAAGCGGCAAACTTTAGAGAGCGACAAATTTTGAGGGGCGACAACTTTTGAGCGCAAGAAAATGGAAAATGTTTATACACAGGCGCATGAGACAACTTTAAAACCAATCCCCTTTTTTTCACGTGGCAAATTAGCAAAAACTCACATATGTGTAGCCACATTGAATTAACTTTGAAATTGTCTCGACTCTTTCCAATTAAATTATTTAATGATGTTTCACAGAAAAGGCGCCAGACACTTGTTAGCCTAGAGGCGCCAAATCTCAAAATCCACCTCTGCCTACATCTCACCATGCTCCTCAATATAAACTACAACGTGTTCAGAAAATCGCCTTTCCTTTCGATCCTCTTCTCCCAACACTTGCACAGTCTACACACATCAACTGCGCAAGCCAATCAAGTCCTCGTCTATCCAAGATCGAGCGCCTCGACTAGAGCTGATTAAAGTCTCCCTGAAACGTTTAATTGCCAAGTTGGTCGCGGTTGCGCGGCTCGTCAGCCTATCCGAAGGGGATCTCGCGATTCGCACGCGAGACGGATCTGTCTTGAAGGGCGCGGAGGAACCGAAAGGGGGGTTGGGCGTTGAGGGGGTAGGGAAACGGCAGAGGACCGAGGCGTAGCTCGCTCGTTTTCTCGCGCGATCCTTTATACGAGGGGGCCCGTTGCGGGCAGATAAAGCCTGGTAAAAGTCCCGAGGCGCGTATCGCCGCGTTTCTCCGACGATTGTTATCTGCCGGCGATATATTAAGCGCCATTACCAGTATTTAGAAGGCGGCTGCGCGCCTCGGCCTCCTCGCTCTTATCGAGATCGCCGGGAGCGTGAAGCGCGGCGGACCACGGGCACGCAGCGATAAACGGGGATTAGCCGGGGCTGTTCGTTATCGAATCGCGCGTGATTAGTCGTGAGAAAGAACCCGGGGAGTTAGACCTGGGCTGCATTGCGATCGTTTCCGAGCGGGTCGAACGCGGGGGACGGCTGCGTCGCGCGGATTCTTCCGCTGAATCCCGTGCGTCCTCTCGATGGGACGATACGCGCTCTGAGACGGTGGAAGAAAGGATGGCAGTTTCTGTGTTCTTAGAAGCTCTTCTGTTGTCGATAGTTTATGGTTGATGAAAGGTTCAGATGGAATCTTTGAAGCCCTGTGCCTTTGGGGCAATAAAATTTATTCGCAACACGCCAAATTCTGGCAAATCCATCGGAACACTTAAATCTCCAGTACGCTTGATTTATGGGATTAAACAGTTTCCAGTTCGCTGACTACAGACGGTCCTAGCTCTCGGCTGGAATGTCTCGCAATCAAAGAGTTTTCGGAAGGATCGGCCGAGATAACGAGAACCGGTCGACCGAGACCTGCCACGGAGTCGAAATAATTTCGGGCTATGACACGGGAGAAGTAACGGTATGTCGTTCACATTTGCCAGGACGCAGGCTCACTCTTAATATCAGGATCTGGCTGCTTGTATCAGATCGAGGGAAACACTCTTAATATCTCCAGAAACGCGGCATATATCTCCTGTTTATGGCTACCTTCGTTGTAGCCAGGTGATTCAAGGTATCAAGTGTCGCCTGTCTCAGCTATCGGTTAACTTGGGTGTCTTTCCCTGAGGGCTGGATATTTCATCGTGCACGGTAACCACAAATCTATCCTAGGGAAAGGAGCGACGAATTTCGTTGCGTGCGTTAGGGAATAACGTTGGTGGAAGGTACAGGGACAATTGTTAAGGCCTGGAGAGGCATAGTGCACCGATACTTCGGCGTCGATTGATCGAATCGAGCCAGAAGCACGTGCACGCGTACACGTAGGCTCACCGGGTCCGGCAGTAAATACACGATGGGAACGGTGTTCGATATATATTTGATAAGCTGCTACACGACCGCTCGACCGCTGACAAATCGCCCGGAGATCGCCAAACCGATACCGCGGGCCTGGACGACGTGCTGATACACCGATGCATGACGGTGGACCGAGTGAAGCCTCCCCGACGAAGAGGGCAGCTTTTGCTTCTTCGTTCGTGGAACGGATGGCTGAACAACGATAGGAGGAATTTGAAGAAAGGCGATCCGTGGTGTGGTACATTCTGCGGTCTCTAAAACTAGTCAGGTGATTATTAAATGGATTCGGAGGCGCGATTAAACGATTAGGAGCTACCTAGGTTCGTTTCAATTACCAAGCATTAGCGAAACAAGAGGATGATACTATTCCTAGGGCATTAAAATTGCCGGAACGTCAGCAGTGCTAACATCACCATCGCTCACAATGACATTCACGATTTCATTATACAAAGATTATCTACGCGTTATAAGGGGTATCCACCTTTTCACCTTTAATATCACGAAACAAATGAGTCTTGAAAGGAGCCTCTCCGGTAAGTATGTCCGAGTTTCGAAGCTGTCATGCGGCGTCGAACTCCAAGCAGACAGATTTATCAGCGATTGTTCGGGGTACGCGTTGCGGCGAGTGGGAACGTAGCGGTGATTCGACGATCGGCGGATTCGAATGCGTCTACTTAGGAATCGATCCGAGATGATCGCGCCAAGAGGAGATTCGTGCGAAATAGGAGGGAAAGGGACCACGATCAGGATGGAGGATCGGTAATGGAGCGACCGGTCGCGGCCCTACTCTACCACCGCGAGAAAGATCCGTGGATCGTTCGCGCGATCGTATCTCGGGGTGAGATCTTAGGATCGTGCGCGATAGAGCAAGATAATGGAGATAATCTTCGGCGCGGCCCCGCTCACAAGATCGCACACCCACGCGCTCCTTGACCGGAGATCGGTTACGACGCGATATCGATCCCCTGGCCTGCGAAACGATCGATTTTTGGAAACGGTTCACTGAACTCTGTGCTCTTTTTCACAATCTAGGGGATTATTTCGTCGCGGGTTACTTGTGATGGAGCATGAGGGGTGATTTGGTAATTGAAGAGTCCTTGTCGAAAGCTGTAAATGTCAAAATTATTAAAAAAAAATAATATTGTAGGAAAATGATCTACGCGCCAATGGTAATACTATAGTATAGAATTTGATTTTTGGCACTTACAGTGTTTTCTACAAGGACTCTTCCATTATCGTTGGACTGTTGATTTTATTAATATCAGTTTTCTTGGGTTGTCTTCTCTTATTATATTGTAGAGAAAAATGTAAACTTTCTTCTAGAATAATTTCAGCGATCTATGTCTACACATCCGCATTCATGTGCTTCAAAATCTCTGCGTCTCTGTCCCCACGTAAAAAAGAAAGTCGGAAGGAGGCGTAGATCTTTCGGCATAGAAAAATAAGCCTTCCAAGTTTCTCCTATGATCGAGGAAGGAAAAGTGTAAACGATTTCCACCGACTTTCGATCTTCCCAATCGAATTCGATTTCCAATCCGTTCAGGTAACGAGCTATCGCAGTTGCATACGTATCGCGTGCTGCGTCCGAGTCAGCCGCAGAAATCGAAACGACACTCGTGGCATCCGATTCTTTCTCTACCCGTCTGTCCATTAACAGGCTGTTGCGCGTGCCACGTGTGTCACCAAAAACTTTCCCAATAAACAATAACACATTTCAAGACATCGAAACATTTATATCTCGTCACGTGTTCTTGCGTAACCTTCAATCAAAAATTCGAATCTCTCGGATCATTTGGGTAATACTTTTCAATTACTCAAAACCAGTATCCACAACAATTAAGGGGGGACGCCACTATGGCGGTCGGATAAATGAGCCTTTTTAAGAATTTTTTCCGGAGTAATTTACAGTTTTCATATAAAAGTAGCTTTCGTTGTAGGTACTAAAAGTAGGTAATACAAATTTTATATGACAACTGTAAATTATTCCGGAAAAAAATTCTTAAAAATGGCTTATTTTTCCGGCCGTCACAGTGGTGTTCCCCCTTAATCGTTTTTTGTGGCCGCCGTCTTCCCTTCGCGTGCATTCTTTCTGCGTCTCCCACGTCGCCGTTGCAGCATCCCCGAGAAGAAGGACTAAGTAGTTTATAACATTCTCGTTTTCTGTCGACGCGTCTATCGTTACGACGGTGTTTTGTAGCTTTTTACCATCAGACAGGAATGAATCAAGCCCCGACGTCGAATTGGCCCCGGCCTGAATTATTCATGGCTACGCGGCAATTAGTAGTACCCCTTTTTAGCGGGACAACGAACGACGATGCTGATGATTTCGCCGCTACTTCGTGCGAGTTTTTGCGACGATTAGTTATCGGTCATTAATCGCGGCTCTGATTGGGCCCGGCTCGTAATGCATTGCGCTCGGGAAATCCTCCCATACCGCGGACACTTCTCGGCGCGGTTGGTGTCGAACGCGAGGAGAAACTATGCGGTTTCTAGAAAAGCTGCCGGAGGAAACGTCGCGTACGGAAGGGAAAAGGTGGAGGGGAACGGATTGATCGGCGGCGTGGCCGGCTGGATGTGACGTTTCAGTTTCTCCAGACGTTCCCTTCGATCCGATCGTCCTGGCCGTGTTTGACTGACGGCATCAATGCGCGGAGCGCGCGTAAACACAGCCACAGCCTTGCAATTCATCTCCCCGCGAGTAATCGCTGGCGCGCCGCCTGATGAAATTCAATTTCCGACACTTCCGCGGAAGGTTCTGAATCGCGTTCATTAGGCGCGAGCGTCCCTTTCTCCACGCATTCCCGGACTCTCCCTTCCACCGTCGATGACTCCAACGAAAGGGAGGAAAGAAGGGAAAACATTTTACCAGGTGCTGCAACGTGGGATGCCAGCGCGAAACTATGACTGGGTGGTTCGAGACATCGCGTAGGAACTTGTAAGAGGGTATCGATCACCGCAGGGATGTCGGTCTGCGAGTGATTCTCTAATGCTCGATTATTCACAGGGGCATCGAAGAGTTTTGCACTGGGGATATGAAAGCACAGGTTTACTTGATTAACTTTTGTGAAATATCGTAAAGTGGGGGGACATTGGCAGTACGGGATGAGATTGACAGTTAATTAACATGTATTAGGGGGTTAGACTAGTGTGATGGATAAGAAAAAAATATATACAAAAATTTATGTTAACCGATTTTATTAAAAATACACTAAAAACTAAAGAATAATTCTTTTCTTGTACTACAATTTCGATGGTGTTTTTTCACTTTAAATAAAATCGTGGGACACCATGTGCAACCAAAAGTTGAAGTATGAGTTGGCAAGTGGAACATCAACTACAGTTTATCAATTTTATGTCACATTACAGTCTGTATCCTGTAATTAAAACATTTTGTTTCATTAATGCGAAGGAAAACTTTCTCTTCGCGAATGAAAAAATTCATTTCGACGTTTGCTTCTGTTTGCCGGATAAATAAACAGGCTTTTTTCGGACATGGATTGTGTAGAAAGTAATAATTCGATCAATTTATTTTATGGCACTTTGTTTTAGACTATTACCTACGAAGTAATAAAATCAATTGCGAAATCATGAAAAAGTTGAATATTATTAGCTGTGACACGACTGCGCGAAAGTTAATAGCTTTTCGCGAACAGCTAATCGGTGTACCTAAACGATTTCTCGGCGTTCTAATGGTCCGATTGCAATAACATTTTACACACATTCGTCATAACAGTTATTAGCGGTTGACCATCGATTTTTTCAACATCATTTTTTTATTGTAGATTCTAAACAACTTGGTACAAATTTTGTTTGCAAAAAATCGGCAAAAATATTCAAACACTTGTTGTTTATTACATTTTCCATAAATTATCAAAGACGAAAAGTCATCACTTAGGGACTGCATTATAATTAATGAAAAACGTTGACTTTTTTCTTTCCGATAGTCCGGCTATTAACTTACGCGCAGTCGTCGCACGGGTAATATGTATAGGGTAAATCCGGGAGACGCGGTCGACCTAATATAAAATGGCTATTAAAACTAATATAGAAATTACTTATTTTATCAGAACAAATCTATATGTTCAGAATTTTATGCTGATTCAGAAAAACTGGTCGATATTTGCTTTAAGACAATATTTACTGTAAATCGGGTTGAAAACTGAAGTTATGACATCTGACCACCTCTCCCGACGTGCCGGGAGAAATGATTTTCGTCGTTGGCAGAGACCATTCACATAATTATTCATGGAAAATTAACAAAGAATAAAGCAAAATTATTTATGAGTGAATACAACTACAGATTCATTGATATTTAATTTGTTTACGCTAAACAAGTAAAGAACACATCAAAGAAAAAGTGAACTAACCACTGGCGATTAGCAAGGCAAATGAATACAAAAATGAATAAATAAACTAAATAAACAAAAATAATAATAAAATCATAACTCAACCTTCTCTCCTTTCTGCAGCGAATGATGGTCTTCTTGTTAGCTTTGAGGTAAAGAGTTAATATGGCCAAAAACTTTGGCTGCATTGTCACTCAATATCTCTACTATCTTATTATCCCAAACATTAAACGAAAATAAACTTAGAAGTATATTTTAAATAAGATTCTGTACACCGCTGTTTGACAAAAGAAGTGAAATGTAACCTCAATTTACCTTTTATAGCCTATAAATCCAGAAAAACACAGAAGGAAGCGAAATTACGCTATTCATTCAACTGTTGGGCTTCTAGAGAAGTAATTGGTCTGCACTTTAACGCATTTTTACGTATAGAGTCCGAAATATAGCTACCCGACCGCGTCTCCCGGATTTACCCTATTCAACTTTTTCATGATTTTGCATTAGATTTTATTAGTTCATAATATGCTAAAATAAAGTGCCATACCGCGAATTAATTGAATTTCTACTTTCTTCACAATGCATGTACAAAAAAAGCCTTTTTATTTACCTGTCACACTAGTCTAACCCCTTAAAGAAGGAAGGGGACAAAATTGTTATGCATTTCCGCACTGGTAGTACAATCACAAAAGAAGCAACGTTATAATAAAGTACTTAAAGCAAATATAAAAATATTAATTTCTATATTATACTAGCTTAAAGTACCCAGCGTTGCCAGAGCAAAACTTCGATGATCACAGAGTGTCAAGAGGGCGAAATAAGGAGGGAGGGATGGGTTGTCCAGATCTAATGGTAGCCTATATTTTCCCCAGGCTTCTAGAGAGTAATTATGCAATATTTGGTCCACATCGGTTAAAAAAATCGGGATAAGAAGCATCGGGATACAAAATTTCAGAAAGATCCCTTGCCCTAGTTGCGACGTGATTGAATAACTAACATCCAAACACACTTCTGCATATATTATATTAAGGGATAACAAAATATTCAAAAAACCTGCCACTGTGACCCCACTTTACGGTATCCTTCTTAAACCGACAAAACTTGACGCACATGCAGTAATTCCTCAGGCTCTCCAGTATCTGAAAATGGAGGGTGGATAGCTGCACGAAACCCAAACCAGGAATCTTCAACAGATTCCACCGTCTCCTATCGGAACATCCAGCGGTGGAAAATATCGTCAGTTGGGCCCGGATGCGGAGTCGAAATCGGGACCTCCCGCCATTCGACGCGAGCGTTGATCTCGATTCCGTTCGGCCCGCGTATCGCGTTACCCTTAAAGTGTCTCTCTATCCGTGGACGTAAAGCCCCGAGCCAGCCGTCACGAGGCGTCTCGCGGCCACCGGCCGGTGTGTGGTCGACATAAGAAAGCATAAAAGTCGCGGTGATACGATCGTACGGCATTCCAGCCCGTTCTTTATCGTCCGGGCCGCTGTAACTCCTGAAATAAGGAGGCGCGCGCGACCGCTCGCCGTGGACCCGCGGGCCTAAATATTTTAATTATTCCCGGGGCGCCGTTGCGCGCCACGATATTACGCAGGGCCCCCTTTTTTGATCGACGATACGGGTCAGCCTCGCGGCCATTGTCGCCGCGGGACAATCAAATCGCCGGGATTCTTGGGTGCCCGACGACTCCGCCAGCTCCTTTTCCGCTTATCTCGCGGCGGATCTTCTGAAAACTATGCCAGAGATGCGCGCCCGATAGCGCTCCCCGATTCGATGAATCAACGGTTAGATGTCCGCGGCTGCCTGCTTGAATTCGATTGTTTGATCCCATGGCTAACAGCGAGGAACGTAGCGAGACCACGAGCAGCGCGAAGACAATGTGCCGGTGTGGAATTAATCGCAGGCAAATTAGCCAATCGTTGCTGGATCGAGGAACGAATTGCGCACAGAGGGGGTGCGTGATTCATGGTGTCGCGAGAGGGTCGCCAGGGATTTGTAGAAATTTCAGCGCGCGGTTTAAGGAAGAGCTCGGATCGCCGGCGGTGGAGAGAAGCTCGAGGGACGTACACCGGTACCGGTGAATACCTAATTAAGATCTTAATTACTCGCGGCCCGTAGAGGAGCGCTTCAACCTTCGACCGACTCCCACGATGCAGTTTATAAGATTGTTAATATCGTCATTTATACGTCGGTAATAGCGAGATCGTTAGTGTCTCGGGTGGCTGTTAATCAGCATCCGGTTCTACCAGGTCTAGCAACCCTTTCATCGGGCACCCTTTTGTGAGCTGGTCGGATAAAAGCTGGAGGGGGGGGGGGGGGGATACTTGGCGAAACGAACGCCACGGTAATGATAATCGTTGCGATGCGCGTTCGCTATTTCGTAATTAGTGTGGACGGGGGAGGGGGGGGGGGAAGGATCGTCATTAACGCCGCGAGCGGATAAATTATTCGATTGTAATATTTCATTGTGTTATGGGGGTAATTGAAGACCGCTAGGGTGATGGGGGGCAGCTTCTCGTGGGATTTCTGCGAGGGCATAGGTAGAGGTACCTTGTGTAAGGCCCGGGGAAGAATCTGATGATTGGTGGCGGAGTTTTGACGAGCGATCTCTAAAAGTTGGTGGGATCGGTGAAAGAAGTGAAGAAGTGTAGATGTGAATGCAAAGCCTCTCATTGCCAGAGTCACTAGAGAGTTCAAACAGCATTCGTTGGGAAAATATCCCAAGAGGTTTCCTTAATATCAAATGTGCCTGTCCGCGCAGATTTTTTCGCGAAGATACAAGAACTTCTAGTATTGACTAACGCGAAGGTGATAAATTCTGATCGTGTCTAAACATGCTGATGGATCTCGCAGCTTAACGTTCCTCCACTTCGATCATCCTCCGTACGGTACCCCCGTTAGACAACGCGGCGTAACCACCCGCTAATTGAAAGAAACGAATCGATTGGATGCGTATCCCCTGGCAACCACCGCCAATTACTCAATCCCAATCATCGAAATTAAATCTCAACGCTTCCTATCCATCATTACTCAAGCCGCGCCGTCGCGGCCGGCGGAAAAATCCAAATTCGCGGTCCCGCGCCGCGTCCCGCCGAGCTCGTTAAAACTGAAACGGAAGAGGGGCAGCGAAACATATTGTTTCTGTCAATCGCGGGGCTGCAGTCGATTTCTCAAGGTTCGTCAAGCAACAGGCATTCCGCGGGGCCCTGGGACACCGCGGCTCCTCAGCAAAGTCCCTCGCGAGCTAACTATTCCTCAGGGGCTTAGCTGGGCTTCGTGGTGCCGTAGGATTCCATCAAAGTACTGTTAAACCCCAGCCCCCTGAAACTGCCACGCATTGGGGAAGCTGACTGCAACGTTTTCCCACCCGTCACGCCAGCAGCACATGTGCCACTTGTCATCGGTGTTTTAGGTGTAGAGTAGACGTAGCTAAAAGTTCGCACCATGCGAATTTCATTGTTTGAGTTGTGGCAATTGCCAATGGTGATTGACAGAGAATTGCCAATCAAGATAGAGTCAACAGTGCCAAATTGTCTAGCTATGCTTCGTTTTTTTATCGTACAATGCGGTAAATACTGAATTCGTTAGTTCTGATGTAATATTCTCATTTTTAGGAATCAATATTATTCCTATAAATTGATCAGTAAATATTTTAATTAATAAGTCGTCTGAAAGAGCTGAAATTCTTCTGTTCAAAAGTACTAATAGAAGTTTTCAGTTCTCCACACGGATAATAAGATTCATTAAACAATGGAAAAGTAGCTGTGAAGCAAAAGTTCGAATGCAAACTCCCCATTTAAAAATCAGCTTGAAGTAAATGAAGCAATGAAAAGAAAATCTGAATGCGAACGTGCAAAGAAATAATTGGAAAAGTAAAACAATCCAAAACATAACATCTACTTCTGAAAATTTTTGAAGGGAACAAAGCAAATCGGTTCCAAAAAGAAAATAGCCCAACCATCAACGTCTACGGAAAAAATTATTTGTCCTAAGTGTGAAGAAGAATACACTGATCCTCCAGAAGACTAATGCCTGTGCAAACTACGAAGGTGGGGTTAATGTTATGTGCTATTACTGTTATCTTGATTAAAAAAAAAGTAATTGTAAACTATTACTTAGTTTTCCTATATTACCACAACTATCCTATGCAGGAAAATAAAACACTTTGGTGGAAATTTCTCGTTGCGTTCTTTTACCCAATAACATGCAAACTTTTGCACCGCATATCGCGTAAAAGTTCGCCTTTGACAATTTTTGGAAATATTTAATTTATATAACTTGTGACAGGTAAATTGACACGAAGTCACTGCCTACCGAATAATAAGGGATAGTAGTTATTTCTTGCCCAATGATATGACTATGAGTGTAATACAAAGGATTTTAGGGAAGTCTAAACTTTAAGTGCGCACTCTCACCCCACAATACTCTATCTAAATTATTTTATTTTAGTTCTCAATTTCTATTTCTATAATTATTATTGTTCTTATTAGTTATGTACATATAAAAAATAAATTTGCATGTTTTAGGTTATAAAGACGCCAAACGTGGTAAAAGAAAAAAGCTTGTAAAAAGAAAATATTAGAAGTCAACTTTGGCATACAAAATTTTCAAACATTTTAATATTATTTTACAATTTTCTCCTTCTGTTGTCATTTTAATTTTGAAATCAACAGTCAGCAAAGGTAGGATAAATCCGGGAGACACGGTCGACCTAATATAAAATGGCTATTAAAACTAATATAGAAATTACTTATTTTATCAAAACAAACCTATATGTTGAAAACTGAAGTCATGACATCAGACCACCTTTCCCAAGGTGCCGGGAGGAATGGTTTTCGTCGTTGGCAGAGACCACTCACATAATTATTCATGGAAAATTAACAAACGATAAAGCAAAATTATTTATAACTACAGATTCATTGATATTTAATTTGTTTACGCTAAACAAGTAATGAACACATCAAAGAAAAAGTGAACTACCTACTGGCGATTAGCAAGGCAAACGAATACAAAAGTGAATAAATGAAATAAATAAACAAAAATAATAATAAAATAATAATAATAAATAAAAAATAAACAAAGATAATAAAAAGAATCATAACTCGACCATCTCTCCTTTCTGCAGCGAGAGACGGTCTTCTCGTTAGCTTTGAGAGGAAGAGTTAATATGGCCAAATACTTTGGCTGCATTGTCCCTCAATATTTCTACAATCTTATTATCCCAAACATTAAACGAAAATAAACTTATAAGTATACTTTAAATACGATTCTGTACACCGCTGTTTGACAAAAGGGGTTAAATGTAATCTCAGTTTACCTATTAAAGTCTATAAATCCAGAAAAACACAGAAGGAAGCGAAATGACGATATTCATTCAACTGTTTGGCTTCTAGAGAAGTAATTGGTCTGCACTTTAACGCATTTTTACGTAGAGAGTCTGAAATATAGCGACTCGACCAACTCTCCGGCCCGACCTCGCCTCCCGGATTTACCCTACCTGTGCTAGTGGCACCCTCAGCGTTGGGTTTGCCTAAGCTCCCCATTCGGGTGCAAGCTCTATTCTGCAATAGTTCGACTATTCATCTACTATATTCCCTTATATTCCCTCATGTTCCTCACAGTCAATACCGCTAGACTGCAATATTGCTTATTGGAAATGTCCAAATCATTTCGAGGCCATCGTAGTCAATTTGAACAGGGTGCATCGATACTCCTAGCCTTCCACTCAACAGTGTCCTACTCCAATTAAAAGCTTCCTCCACTCGAGCAACCATGTATCAAAACCGAACCTTCCTTCCGCTCGTACTTCCTTCCAATCTGAATCCAACCCACACCAAGCCACGGTTCGATTCGAATCGTCCTCTTGCAAGAACCCGAGCATAGTTCCGCTGGCGACCAGGCAAAGGGACACCTGTGCGGGCGCGAACGCGCGCGTATAATAATTGATACCCCCGCGAGGGGCCGGCCGAGCCACGGCCACTCGTCAGCCGTGATTAATAAGTCATTCATTAATATAAATGAATTCTCCCGGCGCGAATGATTCCGTGATGAATCGGCTGCATTTACCGGTACGCGAACGCCTGGCGGGTGCGAACGCGGCGTCAATCGCGGACAGCTTTGTACCACTTAAAGCGTTAAGCTCCGCACGTTCGCGGGTTCGCGCGGCCGTCAGACGCCGTCGGGGTGGCTGGCTGGTTGAATCACCAGCTGCCACGGGGAAGACGGACGCGGAAGTCCAGCGTCCTGTCGGGGGAATTAATTTTCATGCGATTGTGGAACTGCGGGGAAACTGACGGCCCCGCCAGAGTCGCATGGGCTCGCGGAAGGAACAAATGGTTGGTACCATGGGGCTCGTGATGAAGATGGAAGCTGTTGGGGTTCCGCTGGTGAAGCTTTAAGAGGAAGCTTGGATGGGTAAACTTTTGGAAAAATAGAGTTAGGAATAGGATATATAATTCTGCAAATCTGAGTCGTCGAGAAATTCCCAATTAACCTTATTTATACGGTAATCACTAATATAGTGTAAAATCCCTCCAAAATAATAGGGTACTTTCTGCCGCATTGAGGTGTAGGGAGTCCGAAACGGAGAAGCCAGAAATGCGGAGAAGGTTCCGCTGTGGTAGAAAGGAGGAAGGGAATAGGTGGCGAGCGACGAAGAAAGAGTAGCGGGGAGGCGAAAAACTCGCATACAGCGCGCTGTACTGCGTGCAATCCCGTGAATGCACCTGTCAGTGGTCATCATTCAACAGCTTCATTGACCCTAGGATCAATTGGGATGCAGTGATTCTCACGCTCGCGACACGTTCCACGAGCCGAGCGATCCGTCGAGCGGGCACGCACGTATAACTCGCCTCGATACTGACAGGCACTGCTCGACGGGGGCGGGGGTTAATGAGACACGCTGATTGGCTTCGGAGATTCATCGGGTGACTGACGTTGATCAATTTTTATCCGGGCTTATTTGCATACAACTGGCGCGCACCGCCAGTGGCGTAAATCCCGGGCCCTTGCCCGCGCGTGTCTGACCGCGATGGAAAGTTACTACTGAATTCAGGAGATTCTCACCTACATCGTCAACCCCACCCGTTTTCTATAAAACATTATCCATAATTCGAATAATATCGTCGTGGTGACAATAACCTCATCCCTTGCGCGTAGTAATAACCATTTTTTGTCACGATAAACTGAGGTGGCATTATAAAGAAAATGGCCCCACTCAGCTGCAACCACGGTGCCAGATCGAAACAGGACCTTGCTTCGATTCGTAATAAGAGGTAACTGTGCGTTGTAAATATTCAGCTTGTCAGATTGCAAATTCTCGTTCTCCGCGTCTGTCGTAAGTCTCCCTTAAGCATTTTTCAAGGAATGCTACCCGACGACGGGGATGACTTAGGTTTGTCGTTGATTTCGCTGGACGGGCACGACGAGGCACGTCGGCTGATAGACGATGGAGGAGGATCAACACGTCTACGCCAATGAGCAGCGATACCCGCGAGATTCTGGACAAGTGTACAGAGCGGGTATCGTGCCAGCCACGGCTGATTCGCGTTCGCGATGCGTGCATAATCTCCCGACTGCTAGACACGCGGGGTGACTCGTGGCATTCGAAGAAAAAAAAGAAGAAGAAGAAAGAAGGAAAGGAAGAATAAAGAATCCCGAAACGAACGTACCGATACATCGCCCGGTGATCGATCGTTTCTCCGCGCCAGTTGCCGCTACATTAATCTCCCGTGAAGTAATTCGTTCTACACGCTTGTCGATAATTAAATTAGACGTCATTCATACGCGGTAATTAAGCCGCGTCACCCTCGTTCTTTCCGTGGTCACGTAGGACGATGACAGGAAGTAAGTACTGGCTGTACGTGTTACAGAACGGGGGATGTGGGATTGAAAAATGTCTCAGGAACATATTTTACTTTGAGGAACGCGGTCTGAAATTTATCTGCTTGTACTACTGCCATTTCACTAACTATTATTATTTATGGCTGAAATTTTTTTTACAACTTAGGTACTGAAATGTTAGTAAAGATATGTGAATAATGCTCATCGGTAAAAACTGTGCAGGTTTTTTGTACGTCGTCCCTAAAGAGGATAGACGATCTCATCCTCGAGAATACTCTCTTAAGGTGGCAGACCACTGTCAAAAATCGGAAAAATCGATTTTTATTTTTTCACATTTTCTCGAAGTACGTTTCAAGAATGCTCTCTCCAAATTTTATGAAAAATTCGTAAAATTGACGGAGATATAGTATTTTCCGTGAAGCGGTGTCAAGCGCGCGACTGAACCGAGCGGAACTTTGACCGCGTTTTCCTCAGAATGATATTTTTCAACCGCGTTGACAGTCTACAGAGAAAGCTATACATCCAATTGACATGAGCAAGGGCATTTATTGTACGAAAAACCCGTCGCTATTACATGACGATCTGTTTTCTTTCAATTAACGACCTGCTTCTATTTTTTTTATTAACATTTCCCCAATTTTGTCCCCCGAAAACAAGATTTTTTTCAGTGGTCCGCCATTTTGCAATTTTTTGCGATTTTGACTTTTTTATAGTCATGTAATAGAGGTAAGCTTCTAGTTTCTAAATACTGCCTTTTTGAATTCGGATTAACTATATGGCCGGGGCAGTGTCAATGCGACAAGCACGATTTTGCCGCAGCGCACATTTTGACGAAGAAGAGTATACAGGAAACGGATTTATGAATTTGATTGAAAAAAAAATTTCTTACCCTTCGATATGTACATTATTAACTATACTAAGCAATGCATTGATTTACTTGCGTTGTTTGGTTGAAATAAATTCCCGAAAACACCCTTACATTTCGGACTGTTAGGTACAGTGGTCTGCTCCCGTAAATTGTAAAAGGAATTCGGAAGTATCGAAAGGAAGAATACCTAATAACTGAGTTCCCTCGGTCAAAGGGTGAATCGTAACTCTGGCAGCTTGAAACCCCACAGTGTTTCTTCGCACTGTCGCAAACTTATTATATAGTTTATTAGTTAGACTAATGAAGAATTTTCAATATCCATGTTACAGGTGTCCGTTAATTCAGTGGATCAGGGTATAACTACCTCGATTAAGCAGGTTAATCGTGACTTCGCCGTGTAACCGAATTGCAATTCGAGCGACTATCAAGCCGGAGTCACCATACCGCTCAAAGGGGACATTGTGGCGGTCGTGACCAGCATCGAAAGGCGAGGACCTTCCAGCCGAGGAAGGAGTCGTTGGTAACGCGCGCACGGCCGACCATAAACCCCGAGTAAGTATTATAAACGCAAGTACTATAAACCTGTAGCACTCCCGCGCGGCGCGCGGAATTGTAAAATTGTCAGGAAAGCAGGCGGGCGCGAATGGACGGGCCTAGAAACTCATCGTGTCGTAAAGATAAAGCGTTCCGCGAAACCCACGGCCCATCGTCCACGCATTTCCCTGTTCATTTCCCCGAGTCTCTTCGTGTTCCACCATTTTTCCACGCTTCCTTCGGCGGCACAAAGCTTCCGCAGGGCAGAGCTGGGCATTAACTAAATAAAACGATTTAACTAACGGGTCAAATAAAAGTTACTTTAACTTTAGATTATTTGACGAATAAAGTTAATTCATTCATTCGGTAATAATTTTTTTAACTTTAATTCGCTATTCGAAATTTTTATTTGAATAACATTTATTACCATCTCTGCCGCAGCGTCACCTGCGGGCATCATCGCTGAGCCTTCGAGGATTGTACGCTTATGACTTTCATAAACGGATATGAATTGGTTCAAATACTCAAATATGAGAAACTCGACGAAATATAGGTAATTAATTGAAGTTCTACAGACATACACCTCTTCGTATGAGATTCCTGGATCAATGGCGCAGTAAATTTTGTGAGATTTCAGATTCCTTTAAAGTCCTTTTCCTTCTTTAATACTCCCGATTACACTCGGGTCTAGTATTAAATAACCCTCGAACTTTGAGCCTTGGGGAGAAAGTATCCTTTTACTTTCCACCCGGTGATCGTAGATAAGGACGCAGCGAGCTAGGAGGAAACCTCCGTAATTCAGGGATCCATGGAGCAAGATGGATATCGCGTTCCTCATATTTTAGCTGCATTCTGTCCAAAGCGAAGGGACAGTGTTACTAAAGATTTCACAGTTTGCGCCGTCGCATCCTCTTTTATTTTATAGGGACGCATTTAAGGACGCATCAAACTCCACGCGCTCGGAAAGTTAATGGCCCCGCGGTATCTTTCGCGCAATGAAGACTTTCGCGCAATCCATCACTCGCGTCTTCGTGGATGCCGATTATCCGGAACGATTTCCCATCGATGGAAAGATCGCGGTGCACGCGAGATCGGCGCGGGAAGAGCGCGAGGATCTCGAAAGGCCCCGTCGGAAACGCGATACGTCGATAAAACGGCGCGCACACGAGACGGTGGCCGCGCGAGAAAGGCAGCGGGCACCGAAGGGGTCGGGAATAAAATAAAATAAAATAATCGATCAGCCGGCCCGTAAAGTTCCGCGGAGACGCAAATGAGTCGTTAAAAGAGCGGCGGGCACCCCTGCTGCGACACGGCCACTCGTCTCGTCCGCCGCTGTCCCATTTATGAAAGTTTAACCAAATTAGAATACGTCGTTCCGGGTCGCGTTTCGTGGCTCCACCGACCTTCACGCTCGCCGGGGGCCGTAAATCAGGGTCCCCGTCCTGTAATTCGGCAATTTTTGGTTACACAGTTGGGGAAGCCGATGGCGTTGCGAAACTTACGGAAACGGCCGTCCTAAAACGTGAATTTATAGTTAGAAATACGTATCAGAGTTTGTTTAAGGAAAGAAGATCGTGGCGCAAAGTTTCCCAGAGCCTCGGAGGAGAGATGATGGCCAATGAAACGACAGGATCGAATTACTCGAATCGAATGGGGTACGACCTTTGGCCCTGCACCGACTCGACTCGCCAGTGTCATGAAAAGTCACGTGGCCGACATAAAACGTGACACGCCGTGAAATACCTTCCTAATGGGCGAATGAGATGCGTCCACGCGTGCGCCCGGCCATCGTCATCTCCTTCGCGCTTTCGCGTTCGAATTTCATCGCTGTTAACGACTCGCCCAGCGTGGTCTGTTCTTTATGGAGGACACGTGGGATGATGTCGGCACTGAGCAGCTTCGCCGTGAAATTTTTTGATAATACCACTGAAGGAGTTTGCTTTCCCGGCTACGCCGTCCCTCGCCTGCGATTGTGCTCGAATTTTAAATTTTAATTTCCGACGGTAATCTTCCTTTGGTCATTTAATTAGTGCTCAGGAAATATGGCACTGTAAACTTTCTACGAATTCGACGCGCTATCCGAGTATCGATGATGGGAGGCTGCGAGCACAATTAGGTGGTAGTTGCTCGTTCCCTTTAATAGAAATACAAGAAACGCATGCCTACTATTTAGAGAGGAGACTTTTTCCTCCGCTCGGTAAGAAAAGCACGCGGCTGCCACGCGGCCTCGTCCATTACTGTGCAAATGTAATTAGTACCGTTCCGGGCAAACACGTCTGCGAGACGACGCAAGAAGAGCGGCACGTTTGTCCGCTTGCGTGCTTGGAACACCAAAAACGCTTCAATTATTAACCGTACCCGTGACTGGATTCCCTGGAATGTTGCAAATATTCGTAACACTGTGACCCTTACCTTTTCCATTTTATTCCATCACCAACCTCTTTCGGTCCTTTTGGATCCAACTTCTAATTCTAATCAGCGCGTCAGTCACTCCAGTTCCCCTTCCCTTCTGTGCTCTAGAATTCCCAGCATCCTGACTCATCCCTCTTCCCGTTAAGCGACACGTCACGCCAGCCGTAACGTCCTCAGCCGCTTCTCCGTTCGCCTGACCGCAGAACGCACTAATTCCGCTGACGACCCGCGTAAACGAGGCCCAGCTGAAGAATACTCTCCAGCGCGCTGCTTAATGGCCGTTGCACGCATGCACGATCCTGCGGCCGCTCTGCAATTACATTATTAATTGAGATATTACTCCAGCGAGCTGGAGGCATTACGACACCGTGGCATCCTCGGGGAACGCGTTATCTCGAGATTGGCTGGAAGACCGATGAAGGGTTAGCGGGAGAAGGCATTAAGACGTGGTGGAAAAAGGGAGGAACGAGGCAGGGGACGAGACAAAGAAGTTAACCGCGAAAATGGAGGAGCAGGATCAGCGGGGCAGATTGATCGCTCTAATCAGTTACAGTCGGACCACACATGACGCGTGGCAGAAGTTTTCTGGCCGCTTAATCCGCTAATATCGCGACGGGGAATTGTCTCGAGCAACAAGTGTACGAGCGTGGGCGTTGGGCGGCGGGGAGAGGGACGAAGAGCGAGGCTCGAGGGTGTTTGTATTGTTGGCGGGAAGATGTTTCAATCAAGAAGCTTTGGGATGTGGACACAAGGAAATGACAGTCATTTGTCACTTGAAAATCCGCCATCAGCAATTATCCAAGTGCCCCGCGGGGTGGGCTTAAACGTGAAAACAATCGCCTTGGCTTCCGATAGGAAAATCTTTTCTTTACCAACCCGAGGGGGAGGACAATCTACTCGAGTGTCTCCTACTGAAACGTTCATTTTTCTAAGTTATGATTATCCAGAGATCATCGATCTCCACTTCCAGGTACATTGTTCCCCTTTTCCCTCGCCAATCTACAACATCCACGCGTTGGTCCCATCAGCGTCAACAAGAAAAAAGGGAAAAAATAAGCAGCACGTCTCATCTTTATTATTACAACCACCGAAAGATGCCCTTCGAATCTCGGAAAGTCTCTGAACCTATCGAGGTCCCCGGGGACCTGGAGTCTCCCCTCGCCCCCAGATTAGACTCCCCGAGACACTGGTGGCCGCGGGGTGGTCGCGTCCGCCCAGCGAGGGGGTAGGGAGTGCGCGGCGACACGGCGCGGATTATGGAAAGGAATGGAAAGGCAAGGAAAGGAAAGGAAAGGCAAGGAAAGGTAAGAATAAACTAGGCGCGGTGGGAGTGGGTCAGGATGGCCTCCATTCTCGTCACTGGCTGCGAAGGGGACGGCGCCGACCAATCGGCAAACGCCGCCTTGGGCCTCACCTCCCCTTGTCCTCCAGCGTTCTCATGATATCGTGGCCGCGCGTGTACATACACGGGGAACGGGAAAGGTCGTTTCAAAAATCGCGCCTCACCTGCGCGTCCCCCGTGGGTCGGAGGTCAGCGTCGGGTGCCCGTTCAAGGCGATACATACCTGACGGTCAGGCCCATACGCGCGGTTTTATTCGCCCGGGAGGACCGGCGACGGCGACGAGCCGGTGCTACGTAGGACGATCGTGGAAAGGCAGCCTGTAACTCACCTGTCCCGGCCATGGAAACAGGTAACGCCGCGAGTACACGCCTCGAGCGCGCGCGTGAATAGCTGCCCTCCTGTCGCCTCGTCGGGGACCTCGCTTGGAAGACGTTGCGAGACGAGTAGCGATCTGCTCCCCCCCCCCCCCCGTCCTTTCCGCGACTTATCCCAGGCCCCCTTCGGGTGCCCTCAGACGGCCACCGCTGCCAAGTTCCTGGAAGCTCCGCGAGAAGCTACCGTGGACACGATGGTCCAGGTGTTTGAGCTGCCTTCAGGCGCCTGGGGAATGTTCCACGGCTTGGACAAGACGCGGGGAATGTGGGCACTTTGATCGAGCGGAGGTTGCTGGTTCGTTCGGCTGGTGGGAATAAGGGACGAATCTTTGAGGATGCAAGAATTATTCTGACGTTCTTGGTAACTGGGGCATTGGAGGGTTTCATATTGGGGATGCAGGGAAACGTTTACAGTGTCAGTGATAAATACGCGATAAGTCGTACTGTAAGTAGAGCAAGGTGGCATAAGTGATACGGAAATAGAGATGAGTGTAGCATGGGTTAATTATGTTGAATCTCATCGAACAGGCAAATTGCTTTCCAAACCTCAAGCTCGTGGAAAATTTCAGCGAAAGGTGCGCGCACGTTCTCGAAAGGGCTTGCTCGACGCAACCCGAGCGCTCTCGCGGGGTTGTAATGGGGCGCCCGCTAAATTCTCCGGCGAGGCCACGTTTTACTCATTACGTTATCCCGCGGCATCATCTATAATATATTTCTACTTGGACTATCATTAGTCGTCCGTCTCGCTCCTACAAATTGCGCCCGGACCTCGGACGTGCACCAGCCAGAGAAAGATGGAAACAGGGGAATCTCTTCGATCGTAATGATATTCCATCGGTAACTTTGATGCGCCTCGGTGATCTCAGATTAAGGATGCCACGATTATTTCGCAACGTCTCGAATCACGATCGCCGTGGAACAAAAAGGGAGACGTTAATGAGACCGCGTTCGATTTCCCTTCACTTCGACTCATCGTTATCGTCGCCTCCTTCTCCTGTCACGGACGACTCCGACGATCTAAAAGTGACGATGGTCACTCAATTCTTGATCACTCAAAGAATTTGCTGTACACCCACCCACAACAATTCTCCTGTCAATTTCCAACGTCGAAAAGAACCGTTTGCCACCTCCCGCTACAAGAGGTGTCGTAAATCACCCAGTCCAGCATCCAGAAACTCGCGAATTTCCCAGAAGGGATGAAGCAGAAGATGATAGCGCGGTTCACCAGCAGAGATCGCCGGCTAATTTATACGTCTCCTCCATTGCATTCTCGAGCTAACGCGTCTGTCCCCATTACGAGAGGTGCCTAATTAATTTGTGGATAATAAATCAACTTTATCGCGTACGGTCATGAATATTCCAATCAACATTTCGCGCGCACGGCAATTAGGGGTCTTTTTGCCGCGCGGTCCGAGGCGGTTGACTGACGTGGCTGAAAAAGGTCGATGCCGAGACGATTTTTTCTCCCCCGTTCCCCTGCGTTCCGGGCGCTGATTGTCTAACGAGACGGCCCATTGTGCCGCAGAAAAGCGGAAAATGGAGCCGCTAACGGCTCGCGTCGAGCTGCGCAGCACCCAAGTATTACAACAGAGGCAGGTTGCACTGTCGCGGTTTAAATGTCAGCACCGCGACGTCTATTACCCCATCCACAATGCGAGCATCGCTAATTTATCTGTCGTTGCCGGCGCGTTAGGTGTTGGTTAATCCCTGTGCACCATTACCTTGTCAAGGTACGTGACGGAGGAAATGTGTAATGGCGATTGTCTCGATATTCAGACTTTCTACGGGCTGTTAAAAAGTCGGGACGCTTGTACGTACATCGGGACCGATCGACGGTGAATTATTTATGGAGCCGTTTCTTGGCTACAATTAAGCCCGCTGTTCCCTGTGCCGACGTAATTAAAACGGGTAGGTGGCTGCAAATTGAATTCCTTCGCTGATTCGGCGTGGCGAATTGCTCGCGCCAAAAGTGGTGTTAATGTAAAAGATTCCAATGTGGAGTTTGAACGTGATTTTATATTTAATTTGTGATTTGAGGTGGAAGTCAAGTTACATCCTCGAAAAAGAGTCTTCTTATATCGTAGAGCCCCAAAAATCAAGTGCACTATTCAATTTCAACGTCATGTACACTGTCGATCATATACGAATATTAGGACACCTGCTTGCATAAAATGTGACGATTAAATACTTTTCACTGCTTTTAATTTAAAATACCAAATAAAGTAGACTTGGATAAAGTTCGTCAATAAATTTTGCATTAATTAAATAAAAAAATATTTAAATAACGAATCGAATAAAAGTTACTTTAACTTCAGCGTCGAATAAATTTTTCAATTTTAATTCTAACTTTAACTTTAACTTCAACTTTATTCGACATCAAAGAAAGTTAAAGTTAAACTGAAAGTTGAAATTAAAGTTGCAAAAATTATTTGACGCTGAAGTTAAAACGCTCGTCGAATAAAAGAATAACTTTAGTCCTCTTAATTCGGGCTAACTTTATTCGACACATGACGAATAATTTTTTCAACTTTTATTCGTAATTTGAAATTTTATTTAAATAAAATGTTGTCCATCTCTGCTCCACACAGACTAAATAAGTATCCTAATACTTACGAACGTGTCATTGCTCCAGAAATAAACACACCAACTGTCTACACTCCGCATCATGCCTCAAGTCGCTTTACAAATTACACCATCCTCCCATAGCGAGAGCAAAACCGCCAAACACGCGACAGGATCTCACAGCCATGAAAATGCATGGAGCGTGGGTTCTTCACTCGGGTTGACAAGAGTGTCCACGACGACGATCGATAATTATCGACGTGCCTGGCGCGACTCGGATTCCGCGGATGCCGCGGGGACTTCTTTCGCCCAGCCTCGTAGAAATCAAACAGAGAGGATCCATCGGAACGAAAGGTAGAGGAAAAGGGTGATGGTCTCGCGACGAATCGATCGTCTGGTCGTCGGAAACAATTAAGCCCGAGACATTTATTCAGGATAGCGGGTCGAAAGGAACGATTCATCGCCTCTTTCTTCTCCCTCGGGGCTGGGCCGACCGGTGATGAGTGCTTCGACGGGCATCGATAATTTAATAAAAGCACAGCGACGAGAAAAAAGGAGGCTGCGAAGGACGGGGATAGACAGAAGAGGAGTGACTTTCGTTGACGAGGAATACGGTGTAGGGGCCAATATCGATGACCAATTTAGATATCCTCTGATCCGTGGCGCAACCTTGAGCGGGATAGAACCGTCAGCTGGATCTGATCCACGTCCGAAAAGCTCCCCAGCCGCCGGAGCATTCCGCTTAGTCACTTGTCGCGTTCGTAAAAAGGCCGGCAATTAATTTGGCCGGAAAAACGTTTATACGTTACCCCCGCGGCGCGCGGTCAAGAGAAAATAACGAGTGGGTGGAATTCCGATACTTCCCCTGCTCGTTACGATGATTCCTCGCAGCCGGCCAACCGGCTTCCCTCGATGATGTCGGCAATTAAAGTCTTATACCCTCCATTAATCTGCATAGAGGAGTAGAAGCGCGCGAGGGAAGGGAGGGCCGCGGCGAGGCGAAAAGAGGGAAGGAGAGCTGAGAGTGTCTCCGCGGGAGTTTCATGACCCCTTCCCTTTCGAATGACACGGGGGAAACGAGAGAAAAAAGGGAAAACACGAAGCTCCTGTCACCGAGGGATCACCGCGGGTGGGAAGAGCCCACGATCATCGTGATCCTACGCGGAGATCTCTCGATACCCGTCGAAATGTCCCTGGTTGTGGATCTTCTTCCGCGTTAGGTCACGGTTCGGGTTTAGATTTCAGGCCTTTGACGCGCGGGGCTAATTTATTATCAATTGCGGCGCTCGGGTGTCTCGGTAAATGCTCGCCGGTTAAAAAGATATCAATTCGATCGCGATAGCTGTTTAAATATCAGGCGGGAATCGGGGAACCACTTGATACCTCCGAAGGCTAGAAGAGCGTGCACCAACGATCCTCGGTATTGCCCGCGCGATCACGGTACGCAACATCCCTTTCTAATTACGACATCGCCGATCGGATGCCTTTAAAAAGTCCAGCAGATTCAACTTTGATACACGACGGTCTGCACACACCTCTCTCCGCTACGTTTTTCGTTCCAGAATCGCGGTGTACGATTGCCGCTTAAAGTTCAGCGAATCATTCCGCGCCGAGGGACACTTGTCCGAGTATCAGTTGGGCCTAGTTATGCAGAAAGCTACCAACCCTCAATGATATCTGGAACTGAGTTTTAGTTTGAAGAGTTTAATTTTTAAGGAAAAGTAGCTTTATTTCTATTCGGTATATTTTATTTCTTGCTAAGATTTTACAATGTTTTTTAATGGGTTAGTTAATACTGAGTAGTATAATTAATATTGTTTTAAAATTTCTGTAGCTTTTGTTTTTTAAGCCTAAAATGGATCTATGGCTTGCTAGTTTTAATAATTATAAGATAATGTGGGAGTGGTTCTACGGGTTGGTAATTTTTTGCAAAATGAAGATCACAAAATTATGCGATCCATACTATATTTAACTAATTTTTTACCATTTTGGGGGTTGCTAGCTTTCTGCATATCTAGGGCCAATTGCTGGTTTCCCTTCCCCGAGGTCGCCAGCGCGAAATTCACTGCGCCGATTAGCGCGCAAATTAATGAATAGCCTGTTACTCCCCCGTGGTCCTGCCTGGACACGGGAATGGCGGGAACGATGGATATTTCCTTTGAATAGCGCAGGAATTCCGTGACGCACACTCACCGGCGGGAGAAGAGGCTCCGTCGAAAGGGATAGAAGGTGGAGGGTCGATTCTACTTCAAATACGAACCACGCCCATCCACCTCTACCCCTTTTTCTTTCTCTTACACGGTACCCGACCTCTGACCCCCTCGGCTAACCCGTGGTGTACGCGCTCACGCGTTCACGCAAGCTTCCACGGCCGTTCGACGGAGAAAGAAAGGGCGATGCATGCACGGCGGACTATGCTGGTGGATGAAAAGGGTTACACGGAGAAGGAGATCGGGAGGAGGGGGGCACGGATAAAGGGAGGGGGGGGGAGGAGAACGCGAGGGACGGGAAAGGGACGGAACGATAGAATCCGCGGCGACGCTCCGCGCGTAGAAGGGAGACGACGCGCGGTAATTGAAGAATAGCGGATTTGAGCGTATGTTATAGGCGGACGGGGGAGCCTCGATTTTTTTTTGTCATCGTAAATAAGTTACGCAGGAATCCCATAAGCCGTTAATGCGAGTGAACGTCCTCCCGCTGAAACTCATACGAGCCGCGGGATCGCGAGCCGCAAGCAACGCCGGAGAACACGTCGAACACGTCCAACTCGCGATAAATTCGATTACGATTCGACTCGATCCAGTTACCAACTTGTTGCCTAATAAATGCTTCGTGGTTTGTCTGGTTTCTCTTCAATCTTCACGGAAGCATCCGCTATGATAATGGCACTGAAAACGGCTCTGGAGAGGTAATGCTCATTATGCAACCACCTGATAATTGTGCCAGGTTCCTCCTTTAAACGTTAGTCAATCACCAGTGTCGCCGCTTCGGATGTCGACCGGCTGTCGTTCGTCACCGTCGCAGATGGTATTGTTACCCTTTTCCCTCTGCCAAGGGGCGAAGGGGGAAGGGGAGTCCTAGGCCGGCGGGCGATTTGATCTTTAAGAGGTCGCGGCTCGTATCGGGACGGAGAAAGGGAGATGGATCCTTCGGCTGCCATATAAGCTGTGACATTATTTAACCTTCTGTGGTCGCGTTTGACAATAGAACCTTCCACGCGGTGGCAGATAATAAGAGAGACGGAAAGCCATATAAAGCTGCGACCGAGTCCTTTCACATTTCGCAATGATTGAAAAGTACAGCCGACCGGGATAGGTCGCGGAAGAGACGGCATTATGGATATTTCCAGCGTGTCTGATAAAGCCAGAAAACCCTATCGATCTTCCAACGCGCGGGAGATGGGAAGTTTTGTAACGGCGATAAATGTCGTGAGCACGGCCGATCGAGTGAGATCTCCCTACAGGGAACCTGCACTCTCGCAGGCAAGAAATGGCACTTTTCGTTGCGAGAGGCCGCAAACATATACTTAGCAAAACTGAATCATGAAACTTTAATTCAAGCCGGGGATCCACCTGGAAGCTGAGCTATGCTAATTTTTTAAAACATAGCCTAGCATAGCTTAGCTTAGGTTTCAGGTGGATTTCCAGCTTCAAACTCAGGACCACAAGTCGAAGAATGGGCTGCGAGTGTCTTTAAGGGATGCGAGAAGGTGACACGGCAGTGAAAAGGCAGCAAGGGCAACAGAGTTTCGCGGAAAAGGGCACGGGGGGGGACGAATCGCGGCGCAACGAGCGTGGCTACGTTTATTACGGGTAAATCGTCGGGCCCTCGGAAGTACGGCCGTTAATCTCGGCACGTCCGACGTGGCCGTCGATGGGGCCATACTCGGTGCACCTTCTCGCCCCCTCTCCCTCCCCCTTTGCCCGCCTCACCTGTCCAACGCCTTCTACCCTACCCTTGGCCAGGGCCTGTTTCCTCCTTCTCGCGCGCTTTGCTCCGCTCGAGCGCCGCGAAAATTAGCTTATTAAAATAACAATTATGGAGTCCCGTCCAGCCATTGTGCCTCGTGTCAGGGGTTAAGCGCCAGTCGTTGTAACTTAACGGGGAGACGGTGCACGGGCCAGCCTGCTCGCCTCGATGAATCTACCGTGAGCCCCTTTTAAATCGGGGTGGTATCTCGCGATGTGACGGAAAGTTGGATACTGCCCGTTAAGTGAAAGTTGAAAGGGTACACGATAGCAGATGTATTACTACAATTCGATGGTATCAGCGAAAAATCCTGCCACAATCATTGCGATTGTGTATGGATCGACGATGAAATATGGACACCGTATAACAGCGCAGCCTGAAAATCAATCACCGCGTACTTTTATACATGCTAGTTGTCAGCTGGAAAAATGAATATTTGTTCTTACCCCCTGGCGATCAGTCACGAATACGCTGCTCTGTCACAGAAATAAAGAGAGGATACGAGGATTAGAGAAACCGAGGAACCTCTTCTGAAGGAGTCGTTAAGCTAATCTCGAGGCACAAGCTTTTAGCGATCGCGGTTCATCGAAAGGTCAGAGAACGTTATTTAACTCTGTCAGCGGTGATGTTCGTTCGAGACACTGTCCGATATCCGCTCGATAGGGACGACGTATCGATTACATTTACTTTAAGCATCATCTCTAGCTTCGAGGACCTAAAACTCACGACTGCCGTTCCGACTAATTACGGAACACTCTGCTACGCCCCAGCGTTCGGAGGAATTCCGCTTTGTCGGAGGCATGAACAGCCGCACAGAAGCGGACCGCCGTGAGGGCGAGCGTTCTTCTCTTTAGCACGTAGTCGAGCAAACTTGTGGGCAGAAATTTGCGCGCGGATAGCGAAAGAGGGGCTCTTTAAAGGAGGTCGCGAGGTGTTAAAGGACGCTAAGGAGGGCGTGTCGTCTTTCATTTAAGGAAGCCTTGAATGCATCCAGTCTAAGTGACGACGCCGACGTTGAGCGGCGCGTAGCCCCCGCTAATTTCCCGCCATAAAGCCAGCGGGCCTCGCGGGTCGAATAAATAAGCGTGTATCGGGACAGTGGGCCCCGTTTACGCGGAGGTGCGAAGTGGGGCTGGACGGAGACGCCGCGCGCGACACCGTCCGCGCAAATTTACACGCGCGCGAGCGTATAAATGATAATTCATTTTACGCCCGTTAGCGCCTCCGACCGACCGGGATGTATGAGGATCCTGTTCTCGGACCGTGAAAGCACCCTCGGATCGCTACCGGGGACGCCTTTTATCGGCACCCGAATCCAAGGACAGTGGCGTCAGATGGGGGCCATCATTGTCGCGAATCGTGTTCCAACGATGTTCAGATCCTTGCCTTTTGACGAGTGGCGACTGGACGATAGGGTCCCTTTCTACCTTTCTTCGGTCACAACAGAAGCGTATTTAAGAGGGCGTCCGAAGGTGGAGTGTTTGATTCCTCGCTCGAGGACCTGAGTGCCTTTCCGTGTCCATTTCGGTGTCTGAGGTGTGAGCATTGTGGGACAGTTTTTGATAACTCGTGAATCGATAGCGTCGCGGTACTCCTTTCTTTTTCCTCGGAGAGAGGATTGTCGAGGGTTATTTCAGGATTAATTGATTAGGGTTTCTATAATTCACTTGGAGATGTCCAAGAGGAGTTGAAGCTTGTCACGGCGTGGCAGTTTCTTTGAATCATCCGCGCTCTGGAAAAGCAGTGTGAACCCGTGGCACACGGGGCTAGAGCTGTATGGTGGACCGGGCGGCACTGCGCCAGCCACTTCCAGATATGATCGTCGTAAAATAAATTGCCGGCGTGCAAGGGCCGCGTGGGAGTAAATTACGAGAATAAATAAGGCGTAAACGACCACGGAGGGAACTTTGAACCTCTTTAAGCCTAGGTACCCGAGTGTGGGCGCCGAGGACTTTTAGATCCGTGCGGAGGGGCATAGGTGTCACGGCGACAGGGCCGTACCGAATGCACCTCCGCCGACAGGTGAACAGGGTGTTTCAACGAGCCGTGCTCTAAAAAATTCACCCACATTCAATGCGATACATAAATGGTAACAGCGAAGTCCGACTCGGTAGATTTCGATCTGCGACTTGATGAAATCACCACGTGCCACTAGACACTCGACCTCGCAATTCGCCAGAAAATTGCAAGCCAAGCTCCAGCTATAACGACTACCAAAAGGCGGATGTGGACGATTTCCTTTCACCACTGCGCGCGGAGTCGCAGCCTCGATAAAAAAGGAGCAGCAGAGGCGTATCTCGGCCAGACCCGGTGCGTAAGAATAAATTCGTGGAAGGGGGCCGGGTCGCCTAAACCCGTAATCGACGGCCCACGTCTAATCTACACCCAATATAACGATCAGGACCGCTCCGAGGACTTTCCTTTCATTCTCGCCGCCCGTGAAGAAGGACCGCTCTAAAAGCTCCGGACAGACGTGCCCGGCGTCACCGGCTGATACCGTTCCCCTCTTCCTTTATCGGTACGGTCGAACAGGTTCCCTCGCTGACATTACATATTTTCGGGTGATACTACAAATCTGAACCAGAATGGTCCTCTCTGCCCCCGTGACGGAGAAAGAGAGGGAAGAAGGGGACGAGAAAAAGAGAATCTAAACTGTAGGTAACAGACGCAGCCGTATCGAATGGAACTCGGAATAATATCTATCTGGCGGCGCTGATGCTCCGAGTTCCCGGGGTCGAAGAGCCCGTCCCTGTCCGGCCGATAAAACCCCGCTGATCCGTCGTTGATACTCCGCGTAATCTGAAGATCCGCGGCCAAGTGGACGAGGGTAACCGTTCCTTCGGAATCGGAATCGTGGCTGGTGGAGAGCGGCGCGACTGTAGGAGGGACGGGCCGGGGGAGAGAAAAGGAGGGCGTCGATAAGGGAACGAAGAAAGAGGGAGTAGGGGATACGAAGAGTCGTCCTCCAAGGTGTCGGCAAACAGGGCCGTTCGACGAGTGGTTCGACGCCGGTGGTCCACGACGGTAATGCCTTAGTTTCCATGCAAACTGGCCGTACGCCTCCATACCTTACGCATAACCGGATATTAACATGGGAAGTGGCCGATGAGACTCTCCCGCTCCGCGCTGTCCGCTCTCTCCCTCCTCGATGCACCTCTTCCCAGGCATCGGAGGTGGGAAAAATATATGGGAGATCGTGATCCCGATCGAGCCTATAAAACGTGTCCCCGCCAGCTCGCGCGGAACTATCCTGGCTCTTCTGGATAGACCGAGGGGACCGCCGTGCCTCGGATCTATTCCGCAGATAAGGGAGGAGCCCCTCGATCGCGGTTTAATCGATGGCACCGCGGCGCACAGATCGATTAACCCACTGGCACGATGTCCCCTGCGTGCCGCGGATGGACGCGGAGCATAAATTTCTTGTTACTGGCGCGAATGATCTGAGGGCGAGTCAAGCACACCCGAATAAACGGGAGAAGGCACTCCGTTTCCCACCAGGAGTTCGTGGCGTTCTCACGTGCCACAATTTCGAGCGTTCCTTTCTGGAAAGCTGGCTCTAGGATCGATCGCGGGACCCGGTGCTAATGCGACGGATGGAAACTGGATTGCAACGTGCCCAGGTAGCCAGGCTGGTCGAATGAAAGTAACGAGCGCGTGACTCCCCGCGTCCGATGCATCGTTGCCTCGATTTCTTTCGCAAATTGCTGGCATATTGGATCGATGCATCGGCGATCGAATCATCATTGAACTCAATTTGCTCCCAGCGCCTGCCTGCTCGATCTAGATCCCCGGGGATCGCCGGGGCTCGTTGAGCCGCCAGCGTCGATGCATGCGCGCGTACGTGAGGCGAACCGACCGAGCCAGGTCCTACATCAGAGACAAACGACGATCACGTAACGGCAGAGTCGTCATGGTTTTCGAGGCAACGCGGTGGTTAGCGCTGATTACACCTCCAACGATTTTGCCGCGCGGCTCGACGCGACGGGCGAGAAACTAAACTGATTCGGTGGTAATGGCGCACTAACCGTCCACTGATCGTACCTTCGAGGGGCACGAGATGAGCCACATTGTTCCTTTTGAAGCGTTGAGTTTGATTGATCACAGCCAGTGGCGCACTCGGGATTTAATTTCGGGGGAGTCGAGGCGAACCGGTAAAAATATTTTAAAGTGCAAATTCAAGAAAATTCATTGGGTGATTATAAAAATTTATTTATGGAATAAAACCCTGATTTATTTTCTTTTTACAAAGCTCTTGAATTACTTCAATCGTGGCCACATTAATCTTCTTTTTCCTCCTTCTTTGGAAGGTGCCGGGGCCCCTTTGGCCCCCTCTGGGTGCGCCACTGATCACAGCAATCATTTGTATATACCAAGCTTTCTGCTATCTTCGATTCCCTGTTGAACTTTGGGACGGCAGTCGTGGGTGATAGTTCACAGATTATCGTATAGTATATTCTGAAATTGACATTCGTAAGTGCATCGAACTAAAAGGCGAAGGTGTGTTCCGTGGCTTCGGTGGAGTTATGAAGGGCCCAGCATTGGATCGATTATAAAACACCTGACCGCGAAAGGGTGCCCCGTGACCCAGAAGGCGCTGGAAATGAGGAACTAAATAATGGTAATTGTTGGAGCAGTCCCTCGCTTTCCGCTACGGGTACCCTTTGCGATGCATACTTCGCTCTCCCGAGGCGATCCCGCGGCGATCGCGTGCATCGCGATAGAGAACATAACGCGGCGCAATAAAAACTTCAAGCACACCGTAATTAAACGAGCACACAAACCTTTTCGGTCACGCTAGTTCTTACGCGGGCGATCTTACAATAACTCATCGACAAGTTCGCCTCTAAACAAAAGCTTCTTTACGAGCATGCAAGCGGAGATCTCTGCATTCCCATTAAACCGAACGGTACCCACCGTCCGTCGATTTCTTGTCCGCGGAAGGTCTAATGAAAACGTTGCCGGGGAAGGTTGCTTCTAATCACTGGCTCGAACCGGTAGGAGGCTGAGGGAATTACTAGCCAGGCGACAATTCAAGCGACATCATCTTGCGCTCCATCACCAGGCAAACTCGAAAGAAGGACTTCACAAATTCACATCCTTAATGAAATTACCTTGCGATACTAACGACCCACATGTCAAACTCCTCAAGTGACCAAATCACCACAAACGCTCTGACGACTTCAGCTCCGAGTTGGACTCGAAATCGAACATCGGGCATTCCCACGTTACCGATCCAGAGCTGCGGATCGCACGGTTACCGTAATGGCAGCCAGATCGTAGGCGATCGCTCGCGCGAGAAGCCGATCGATCGTGGACGCTAATACCAGACGCATTCCGGTCCACGGTGAATCCTTAGACAGGGGAGGCGATTGGTTCGTCCCGTGGTAATCTCTGATCTATGGACGTATCTATGGCCGTGAGACGGGACGGGAGCCGCGCCATAAACATCCTCCAGCAAGCCTCCGGCTCGAGGACACTCGCCGTTGTCGTGGGTCCCTCGCGGCGAGTTCAACAGGTTCCCCCCTTTCTTTCCCTATTGCGCGCCAGTTGCGACAGTTATTAGTCAAGATTATGGCCGGCGGTACGTGGGAGCATCGCCCCTAACGGCGGTGCCTGTATTTTGACAGGGCTCATCTGGAAATTAATCGGCACTGGTTCCCGTGCCTCCCCGGATTACGATTTGTCTGTATTATCCTCGTATAACCCAACGGGCGTTGCGAGAGCCTCTTCGTGCCTCTCCTCCACCCGTTCTCGGTCCGAGAGGATCCTCCCGCTCCCACTTTCCCCGCGGAGGCAGGCTCGCCCGGTGCCTTTCTATCCCGGACCGCCGCGCGGGGCCGTTTCGCTCTTCCGAGAATTAAGATTTCCGCGAGCGTCGCGTGAAATCCTCCCAACGGCTTCACCGTTAGAGCTCGCGGGTCGAGGGGTATTGTGTGCACACGAGCCCCGGCGCTGCTCGCCGGAGCAGCGAGAGAACTGGCGGTGTACACGCATCGGGCGTCCATGCTCGGCCCCTGGCTGGATTGTGTGATTAGGCGGCGTTCGTGCACGAGCGAAACGACGCGGGCTTGAACGTTCTATTATTCGAGGGAGAGAGGCCGGGGGACTCGGGTGGAAATCGTCGAACGTGCGGCTCGAGGCTGAATGCCCGGGACCGCTGGCCGCGCGACCCGGGGGGACGTTTCCATAATGGCGACCGCCGCCGAGCGACACGACTTTCCGCGTTGTTCGCGATTCCGTAATCCACGATACGGTCGGGAGTCGATTGTCAACGCTAATTGCATTCGAGACGCCAGTCCCTCGGCCATCATCGAGGCGGACGTCAGTCGCGGCCACTCGCCGGATGGCTCGTGAAAGATTCTGATTAGGCTGCGGGACGGGGGATCCGTGGGTGACTAACAGTGGTACGCGGGTGGTTTTTATTTTGCGCGACAGCTGGCACCCGTCGCGACGTACCTTGCACATCATTCCCACCCTCGAGTTGAGTCTGGATGATTCGACTCGAGGGAACGAGAAAAATGGTACCCGAGGAAGATTCTCAGTACGAGGAGTCAGAATTCCATTTCCTAATAATAACAAGCTCAACACGCAGGCCATTACGCAAGAGTTCAGAGTTATCCTCAACCATTAACCTCTTCCCTAGGAAGCTCATATAGGTATCCCTCTCACTTTTGTGGCCATTGAAAACTACATCATCCACGGAAATAACTACACATTCGTTCCACGATTCTCCTTCATGGAACTCGATTGCCATATTTCCCTATTAATTTCAATGATATCCGAAGGACCCACCTCCAAAGAGGGTGAGTTCCTTTCACATATTTAAACCCTCGTGGTCACACCATCTTATAATCACAAGTGTCATTTCTGAGTTACCATTTTCGTATTTTTCAATCTTTTAACTTTTCAGTGATACTTCTATATTCGCAATACTCATACAATCATCTTCGAATAGTCTTTTTCAAGAAATATAAATTTTGATATGATGAAACTTGTAGTAAAAAAAATAGTTGTAGACAAAAGCGACTTGTTTTGTTAAAATTCACCATATTTTTAAATTTTAATATCGAGGTCTTAAAATTCATAGAAATATTGGCATAGAAGAAAACATTTGCTGCGGTGCATTACACCCCAAGGGTTAAAAGGGAATCTCCCCGTGGTTCAGTTGCCTCGCAACCAAGCGTCCATACAGCATAAACCCTCCGGAACGACTCTAGGAAGCGGTCTTAACGAGACGCCACCGGAGTTCGTCGAAATTCGATAACAACGCGCCGCAGGCTGACAGCCGCATGTAGGTAGCCGCGCGCGAACCGCAGGTAATACACAGGTGCGTATACGCCGGCAAAGAGACGTGAATACGTCGGCGGCGTCGCGTATAACGGGGAACGTGATTAGCAGCTGGTTTCCATCGCGAGAGCCTGGAGGACCACCCCCGTGGTGACGCCGCTGCACCCCGTGCACACGCCTCGTCGCATTCACGCGAAGGGATTCATAACGCGAGGAGGATTATGGGCTGCTGTGTCCAACAGGCGTCGTACCTCTTCCTTGTACCATTGCCTTCACTTCGGACGGTGCAACAGAATGTTCTACCGAGAGTCAGCACTTTTTACTGGTAAAGTACTTTGCTTTGGTATGGGTGAGGAAATGTCAGAGAAATGAAAACTGTGCAACGGCTATGCCTCTTTACACACTTATTGCGACCGCGCCTAGCGGGATCGAAAGTGGTATTTTTACGCGCTTCTCTGTCGATTTCTCCTGGACCATTCGCAGTTCTAGCTGGGCTGACTTGAAGCTGCACTTTTCAAGACTCGGTTTGCTGGTGCTGGGATTAAATGGAGACGAGATGGGCGGATTTGCAGAACCGGCTGGAGCCGTTTTTGCTCCGCAGGCGAACTTGCCAAATTGCGCAATTTATTTGGACACCGTACAAGTTATAATATTTCATTTAAAACTTTATTTTAAAAAAATCCCAACAATGAAAAGACAGCTGCTGCCTAATTTTGCCTACAGAGACGACCCGGGCCTGTGTATTTTTTACGGGGGAAGGCATTAAAACGTTCGAGTGGAAATGACAGATTTAGATCCGACAGCGCTAATTGCGCTCAGAGATAAGGAGCGAGATGTCTGCGGAGCGGATGGAAAGTGAGAGCTCAAGAGGGAACACGTTCCTACGATTTGCACGCGTGACACGCCTATCGCAAATACGGATTAATGAACCGCGTACGCCTTGGCGGCGCATTGCTAGTGATCTAAACCCGATAAAGGGGAGACTATACCTTCTGCGGAACAGCGATCCATAATGCACCGAGCGAGTAAACGGCCACACGGAGCCTTAATTTATATCGCTCGGTGCGAGTAACCGACGTGCATTCGTTCGGCATACATACTTCACATCTGTGACGTAAATTGGTCATCTCTTAGTCTATTGTAATTTGTAATAGAGGGATTGCAGCAGTAGATTAAAACAGAACAGAATTCTTTTATTCAATGCTTTCAGACCGCTGCTCCTTGGTGTAAGAAATCCATGTCTGCTCACACGTCTCCAGTCAGAGAGATCAGAAACCCCTGACGGACATTAGGGGGTCAACATCCGATACGCAAGAGTGTAGGTTACCACCCTTGTACCTCATTTGTATCCGAGTCTTTTACGCCCCCACCTCGAGCCGCTTTACTACCTCGACCATGTACCGGGTGAAAACTTCCAGCCAGTCTTTTTGCCCAAAACACCGTAGATAATCATCGCTCTTCCACCAGCAACCAAATACTGTACCCACCTAACTGCAACTAACCACCAATCCGCTCAAAGCATTCATATGATAATCCCCGTCATACACATCCCCAAATCGAGACACCAAGCATTCATTCCCAGACTTCTGATTCGTGCTGTCTCTGCAACCTTGCACGAACGACGCCGTAAACCGATCCCAAGGCGATGTACTTTAATTCCATCTTTAAGCCACCAGTAACCTTCTTCGAACGTCTGAGCCTGGGAAACTCATCCCCCTGATCGAAGCTTCCCGCGCGAAATTACGTGGCGATTCGTCGACCGAATCTCGGCTGGCGATTTTTCTCGCGGTAGCTACCAGTCGACGGGTAGTCGGCGGTAAGGAACGATGCCGTAAAACACGTGGCACCGGGGGAATCGTAAAGGCGGTACTCGGTGACTCGCTCGATCCTTCGGTACACGGACCCGTCCGCGTTGCTATCGAATCCGCCTCCCCTCCCCTCGCGCGATTAACACCAGAACGTTCGAGACACCGGGTAGCCTCCGACGAGAGTAGGGTTACAGCACGTACCCGTGGCCCGAGACCACCCACAGGTTGAATCGATCAGCAACTGATACCCCTGAACGGAGCGAGAGAGAGAGGCGGAGCGGGTGGCTGGGGAAGAGATAAAGAAGAGGAGTTACAGGTGTACCGGGGCTGCTTATGCGGCCGCGGAACGCGCTCAATTCACGATAACAGCCGCGCTGGCTGGCTCGCTTTCAGAACTATCGAGGCGCGGGAGCTTTTTAATGTCGATTTTATCGCGGCTGGCTGAGCTACGGCGAGGCTCGCGAAATCTCGCGCTGGATTCCGGCACGACGGAAGCGTCAATCGTTAGTAGCTGAGCTTGTTGCGGTGATACGGGGGAGGTCGGGTGATAAAGGGTAATGAGATCTTTAGGGAAAGAGGTGAGGGATTCTTGGGGCGTAGGGGACGAGTTGCCAATATCGTGTTGGTCACCTAAATCGTAGGTACCTCATCAGTTTCTCAGTAATTAATTAATGTAAACGACATCCGATGATTAAAATATCAAGTAAATGCGAAATGAGAAATAGAAAGAAACACCTTTCAAACTTACACCCTATTTTGTGCGTGCTATAAACATTTACAAAAGTCAGGTATGATTGATATAACCTTTTACCAGTTTATTTTAGGTGATGAGAATCAAACAATGCAGTTTTATCCTGTACTTGAAACTGCAGTGTTTGATTCTCGTCAACTAAAATAAACTGGTAAAAAGTTCCATCAATCACACCTGATTTTTTAAATATTTATAACAAGCACAAAATAGAGTGTAAGCCTCTTGTATTTTTGTATTTTTCTAAAAGCGGTTTAATGTAGAATATTTTACATTCATTTTATGTACATATTACATTCGTTTTAAAGTTTAAATTGATATTTATCTAAATATCAGTTTTCTAAATATCACCACTACAATCGTAGCAATAGTGTACCTGTGTGTGATCTATATAGATACCTATGTATTTGCAATTATACAATAATCACTACTTTATTTTGAATATTTTCTTTTTTATTTGTTATAAATACAATTTTTAGAAGAGGTGCGGTTTTGGAAACCAAGAGGTACGATTTAGGAGACCGGTTGCCTAAATGGTACCTTTTACAGTATATCAGAAAACGATTAATAACAAATTAATTTGTGCCAAACAAAAGGTTAAATATTTAATAGTAGGTGCCTAAAATATGAAATATAACGTAAAATATCTAAAGTTGTACGATATCGACAACCCTCCCCTATCTTTAGCAATTTTCTGCGATTTGATAAAAGAATCTTGTACAAGATGGCTGAAGAAGCTACACTCGCGCGAACTTGGATGCTGAGAAGGAAGCTAAATTCGCAAGTTCGTGGTAATTGCTAGATACAACAAGGGGCAAAAAAAATTCAGTGTTTCTCGCGAATAGGCAGGAAAGTTTGCACGCCCTCTTATCAATTAATCTCGCCACTTCTGACACCCAGTAAAAACAAAAAAACGTAATCTACAGACAGGCGAATGGAAACAGGTTTCAACGCGAGCCAAAGGACTCGGAGGTAAAAATACGAAGCCTGAGGAAGTCCTGCAGTACTTGCCAAAAAGGCGAGCGAACGTCCGCGGGGCGCGGGCACTCGCGGATTCCCGACGATATCGTAAATTCTGGCAATTATCCTTAATTAATAAGTATCCAGTTAGTGGAGGGGGGGGGGGGGGGTGAGCGGTGCGCGCGCGAGCTCAGCACGAATTTAATGCCGACTGTGGGAAATTTAGGTGAGGAGCCCGAGTCCCCGAGCCCGCGCGCCATAAACCAGCCTGTTTATTGGTGAAGCGGCGGAACGCGCTATTCGACTGGCACTTTCATTACCGTCTTTCTAATTGCCCGCCATTTAGGTAAACGTATATAAGCACCGTAATCCGGGACTCGTCGTTCGCTCGCCCGCGATCTCGCGTCACCGCTGCTCGGGTCCCTCCGACGTCCCACGGATGGCCTCGAGAGCTTTGAAGGGAAGAGAACGACCGTCCCCCCGCGACTCCTCGCGCCATTACCTCTCCAGGGCGAGCACCTGGTGTCCGCGTTTAAAGGGACAAGCGTGGATAATTCGAGGCATCGGGATTCTCTTCGCCAGCCGGCGTATCAGCTCTGGGCAGAGGATATGCGTCGGAATAATCCGAGGAATCGCTGAGACACCCGTGGACCAAACGGGGAAGTAAGTCGGGAACGAAGGCAGGACGGAGTTCGTAGGAAAAAGGGGAAGAGGATGACGGTCGCGACGGGCGACGCGTTTAGCACGATTAACACCGGCGGTTCCAGGACGAGGACGGCCCACCTGTCCGATCCCCGGGCCCGACGACAAATATCCGTTTCCACGGAATCGGCTGTATTACCAACAATTTTCGTCCCATCTAAAATTCACGAGGGACAGACGCCACTAATGGCCGCCGCTCCTCCTCGTCCTCTGTCCCCGTGGAGCAGCACGCTCCTCCCCAGGTCGTTTCGAAAGACGAGGACTCCCAAGAGAAGACGCGCGGGCTCATTGAAATTCAAATGTCAATCTCGAGAGTACGAGCATATATACTAACGAGTGGCCGGGAGGGGGCTACGGGGTGGCGGGGAGGCCGTGAATGCAGAGTGCTTTTCGTGTCGTGATGTCGAAAACGGTCCCCGGATCGCGCCCATGTTTGCTCTCGAATTCAGCCGGCGCGGAGGATCTCGAGTTCCAAGGCTGCCTTCGTCTTGTCAATGTTGTTTTATAACTACGCTCACGGAATCCCGAAGACCGGACCTTACTCGTTTCAATCCGAAGCTAGATCCACCGGGTCCTGTGCACTCTTCACGTTGACCCAGCTAAGACTTTCGCAAATACGCTTCTAGATGTGATGTAAAGGGTTCCGAGCAGGTAGCCTTCGAAGGAGATATTTAGACGGGTCACATTGGCGTTCCATGAGTGGCTTTATTTCGGTTATCTAACTGCAGGTGTTCCTGGGAATTAAATAGTAGCTTGATGCTCACAATATATTACACTTAGAGATGAACCTAGCACGAAGGAAGTACTTTGAGGTTCTAGGATAATAGACAATTGAGGAGTTGAAATGGTAAAGGATTTAAGTACCAGAAGTGAACATTTTTATATTTCCTTTTCAACCGTAGCAATGGTATTATTTATGATCTCAGTTCTACAAACTGAAATAAATTATTCCAGCACTTACAAAGGAACACCGCGAACCCGGACTCGCCGATTGGAACGCAACTTTGTGGGTTTTTAGAGTGACTCAAAACAAGAACAACAGTGTGTTTCATTTGGGCCCTATCGCCCTTTAAGGGGGTGAAAACTAACCTCAAAGTCAAATTGGCATTTCCACTTTTTCGCGTGTAACTCTCAAAGTACAACAGACAGAAAATAATGTTAACAAAATTTTGAAAAAAGTTTTTTTCCGTTCAGGTATTTCTTTTTTAAACTCTTTCCAAAATTTTGTTAACGCAAGTTTGTAGCGCTTATTGCACCATTCAACTTTCCTTTGTAACATTTTTTCCTGTCTGTTGTACTTTGAGAGTTATACGCGAAAAAGTGGAAGTGCCAATTGGACTTTGAGGTTAGTTTTCACCCCCTTAAAGGGCAATGGGGCCCAAATCAAACACACCGTTGTTCTTGTTTTGAGTCACTCTACAAACCCACAATGTTGCGTTCCAATCGGTGAGTCCGGGTTCGCGGTGTTCCCTTGTTAGAAAGTTTACCGCAGTATTCAGCATGGAATTTGCACCCTTCATCCCTAAAGAAATAATATTCTATTTCTTCGGGACTTACATCGTTTACCATTTCAGCTCCTAAATTATTTACAAAATATTATACAATCCCATCCGCGTGGACCAACCTCGTTCCACCATACCCAAAGCACCGGGCCCATCCACGTGGGTCCTCCCGGGCAGCCGATATATCACAAGGACGTGGGGGCCGGCGAATTTTGATTTACGAACGGTGGAAGTACGAAAAAATTGCGACAGCTGCCGGAAAGTGTGGCCGGGTAGCCCGCCAGCCCGAGAATTCGCCAAGTGCGCGGGCATAATGATCGACCAAAGCCGGCTGAGCGGTGCCTGGTGGAAGAGAAGTCGCGGGCGCGAGCGTAAACGAATAATAAAGCGGCCGGCGTAATATTTTAAGATGGCGCGGTACGTGCTCGGTAGATGGCACAGCTCGATATTATTTAGCGTCCTGGGGTCGCACCCACTTAACCCTATCCCGCGGCCGGAGCGAGCGCGCAAAAAGGGCGGCCACAAAGACAGAGAATAAGTTACCTTAGTCCGCGCGCAAAGGACGTGCCCACGGCATTCCCGCCGCGAGGACTACGGTCCCTTAACGGCGAGGTTCTGCGGCACGCGGGAGGGTCCTTATCGTGCCTGGCCTCGCGTTGCTTTATTAATGGTCGCGTTCCGCCGGCGACGCACCACGGACGCGCCGTCCCACCCCTTGGATTTCTCATCGATCGACTGACTGCCGTTCAATCAGCTTCGGACTCTTCTGTCTCTAAGCGGGGATGACGTAAGGTGGTTGGTAGGATCATAGCAGGCTCGCAGAACGCGCAGAGGATGTAAATAACAGCGCAGTTGGGTGTGGAGTATCAAGAGCTCAGGAAGTAGTGGAAGCATCGAGGGTTCGCCAAAATGTTGCAATGAGCAAAGAGAGCCTCGCTAAGTCGCTAAGGTAAATGTACCAATACCCGGACGCTTAAGGGGCTTCAGGAATAACGAAAAAGTTTGTCTCCTAATTTAATTTGCAAAACCATCATGAAAGAAAGAAATTTTGTTGAAATGTGGAAAATAACACAATATTATGCTATCGGAAACTGAAGAAAAAGTTGGTGTATTATAATAAACGTAGTTATTAATGAAAATACGAAAACATGCAGATGTCCCAGTAAGCGGACAACCTAAAAATGCATGTCTGAATTACGTACATTCACGAAATTCTTGTACCAGTAAATAAACTTAGAATTGTTTAAAAAAATATTAATTTTCTTGCAAATTTAACTATCTTAAACTAAATTTAAATCTATTTACTATTATAATAATGTATTATTATAATGTATAAATAAGAAATGCTGGCAATATTTTCTTAGTAAATGACAGAAGTGTCTTGACAGAAGCTTAATATATTTCTCGAAATCTGCTATGCGTACGAAGTGTGTTACAAATTAATTATTTCCAACGATTTGTAATTTTTATAATAATGATTTTAATTAGTATTGCTAAATACTTATGCATTCTGGTACTATTTTTGGTTTTTAATTATATTAAAAATTAAGCTTAAAAATAAATAAAATTCGCATTGCTGTTCAGGTACTGGGACATTGCCGGGCCCTGGTACATTTACCTTACATCGCGTTGCCTTGAAATGGTACTCTTTTAATTGCTCGGTTCAGCTGTGTCATCGGAACTTTCCTGATCAAGAGTCGCCACTTAGGCGCGGGAGCCCCGCTTTCGAGAAGACGCGCGGGCGATCGTTAATAAAAGCCGCATCATCGCGCGCCGGACCAGCCGCCACCGTGACACTTGACAAATGTCTTATTTCTTTCCGCCCCGCCGAGTGTATCGCGGGCAATTACGCGATGGAGTCGCGGCAACGCTACCCGACGGGACTCGCTTCTCATCGTAATTAATCGACGATCGAGTTACAAGCCGACGCCGGGGTGGGGCTGAAACGTTCGGTCCCAGGTGAGACTCGAAGGAGTCGCTCGGATAGACCGGCTATCTGCGAATTCTTGTTCCTGAATCGCGGCCATTTGTAAGGCGGAGGGGTCGGCCGCGATAAGGGAATCCTGTGGTAAACGATGCGCGGCGAGAATGTATATTTTTCGAGGCTCGCGCGTTTCATTATGCGCGGCGTGCCTGGACGGGAACAGCGAATCGGAACGGAATCCAATTCCGTGGGAATAACGTTCACTCACGGCCCACGGATCGGAAACTCCAGGAAGAGGAGATTCAACCTGCCGCTTCGATTTTTCCAACGCGCCGTTAGCTTTCTTTTCGATCTCAGCGCGGGCCCCCCAGCTGTCTTCGATTAAACTGCCTAATCGGACGTAAAAGAGAAGACCGTGTGCTCCTCGATTAATCCAAGCCGGCGGTAAATTGGGCAGCGCGGACGTCATATTTCACAGCTGTCAATTTAATACGAGCCCGAAAGAGAAATTACGCGGCGTCTCGAAATTTCTTCCGAGTCCTAAGCTGGACCATCGATCCACGATGCTGTCGGCGAAGAGAAACTTCAGATACAATCAAACGTAGAGGAAGATTCAGTGACGGTTGTCTCTCCTGCGCGAAACTCAGCCTGACGCGAGCTATCGCCAAACTGGAGCAACATTTATTGACCTCTACTACTGTGAAGTGGAATCGCGTAGTTCGGCCCAGCCAAAGAAGTGGATCACCCGGCTTGCGCGCCCATCCAGTCACGTCGACACGCATCTCTGTGGACACGCAGCATCCCCTTTCTCACACACCGGCGATATTGGGTTTACGTCCACTCGAGGATCCTCTTACCACGGTGCGTGTGCAACGTACCCAATTAGCGGGACCGCGAGAGAGCGACTTCTCTCCTTTTCTTCGTCCTCTTCCGCCTCCCCTGCACGCCTCGTCCCAAGCGTACGCTTGCTTAGGGTCAAACGCTCGTAAACGTCCAGCAAAACGCCGGACACGACCCCAGCACTCGGCCCCTGAGAGGACGTGTCCCCCTGGTCGCCTATGAAAAACGTATTATGAATTTCCCGATGGCCAATCGCGCCACGGCGCCGTGACCCCGGATTGTCAACCATAAGGCCGAGTCCTCTCTCCTTCTTCCTCTCCGTTGCTTTTCACCTGAGATTTTCTATATCGTCCTCTTCGCTCCCCGTGTACGCGCGCTAACGACTCGGCTGGCCAAGCCCACAGGCCACAGGTGTAGTAAACCTCTTTACCTCACGCACACCGCGTGTAATGGCCCCTCTTACACTCGTGCTGCGCATCTGCCGACCTCGCTGCACAGGATGTTCGCGTTATTATTGCCGGGCCTTCTTGCCGGTGAATGGAGCGGGGAAAGAATATAAAAAGGCGGGGAGACTTCGGTATTATGGTCGTTAGGAACACATTGACACTGAGGGATATCATTTATCCTAATTTTGCAGTCGAGTTTGGGATCGAAGGGGATATCTTAGAAGGTGGTCGACAGAGTTAGCTCACTCTTGAAGATTTCAGGAGTAATTAAATTTGGAGATTTAGTGCCCCTAGGCTAAAAACCGTTTGCCGCCCTCTCCGTGAAATATCTATCATCAAATATTTTAATTTAAAATAATTGAACTTTGAATATAACAACTCACATATGAGTTATTGCTAATTTGCTAGATGAAAGAAATAATGAATTGTTTGTAAAGTTTTCTCAAGCCTCTGTGTTTCAACATTTTTCAATTTCTCTCGCCCAAAATTTCACACCCCGAAAATTTAACGCCCCTTGATCTAAGACGATTGTATTTTGTTGCATATTCCTGGAGGTTCATTAAACACGCCGATCGACTCGCGAATCCTCGAGATCGAGGAGTCCATTGTTCCCAGGAACAAAGACCCGGCGACGATTTGTCGCTGTTCCCGATGAAGATCGCTGGATGTGTCGCGATTTATCAGCTTTATTATCGGAATACGGTCGTGACGTAATGTCGTGTTTCGGTATTCTATCGCGAGACGTGAAAAATTACGGTCTACCTGTTGAGACGCGGACGTACGGGCGTGGAGGAGCAACTGGCAATTAGATAAACGAGACGTGAAATTGATAATACGCGGCGGAATGCAAATCGAGATTGAAAAATTGAGGTGCACGGAAATTCCCCATCCTTCTGCGGTTTAACACCCATTCACGGAACAGAGGCCCTCTCAATGGGCAACCGGTCCTTCCGGCTCTTCCGGTTCCCCTTGGCCACCCCGCCCCCCCCCCCCGCTCTCCTCTTCTTTCCTACCCTTTTCTCGCCCCTTCTGTCCACGACGACGAGCTTGATTAATTAACGACCGGCAGTGGCGGTCCACTGTTCGCCAGGATTTACATAACGTGTTGAAAAATACACGGTAAATGGAGGATGAATGGAGAAAAATGAAGTTCATAACACCGTATCTGATCGAGGGGGAAGAGACAATGTTAGGTGTTTATATAATTTGCATCAAAATCGTGGACGAAGCAGAATAATGAAACGTATAATGAATCCTTTATCATTTTGAAATGCGAGGCATAGTTTTTAAGGAATATCCAAGTTAAAGTGAATCTGACCTTTCATCACATGCTTTTTGAATTTTAAATGACCAAATAAAATCCAGAGTGTGTAGACTTTGTGGAGTAAGGTGACTGAAAAATCTGAGAGAGTATGGTATGTTTATTCCTTTCTCATTCAGGGAGGGGCAGTAATTAGTAAAACAAATTTTGTTATTACTTACATCTTGCGTATAATTCGATAGACAATGCGAAATTACTTCAGAATTCAATTTATTTCTATTTTGCAATAACTTAATTTAATTTTGGACGAACGACTAATTTATTATTTTTTCCTGTGCCAGGGAGGGTGGCGCACAGTTTAATGGTAGAGTGAACCCTGATAATTCGTTTCCCCCTCCTAAACCTTGCCCGCGATCGACCAAGTCTGTTGTGTATTTACTTCTACCACTGCTCGAGTTTCTCGGCTTCGCGTATTCTGAATTTCGACGTCTGTCGATGGATACTCCTCGCCACGTGTTGTTGCCGAGTGACGCGATAGCGATATGAAATTCACATTCATTAATATTCTTTGTTACACGCGTGCGAATGAAGAGGCTAGTGACAAGTGAAGCTACGTATGCGTTATGTACTTCCAACAACTTCGTGTTAATGGAATGATAGAGCTGAACATTCAATTATTACTGGCATTCAAATAGCCTCTATCTTGGAAACGAAACTTCCAGCTGCTCGGATGGTGTGTAATTTTTTTCATTACTGAGGATTATAAACTTTGCATGCGTCGGTTTTGTCCCATAAATTTTGGGCAACCTGTATGGTCGTTCTTGAACGATTCCACAGTGGTTTCAGCTGCCTTGATTCAGTATTCGTTTTCGTGGCATTTTATAAGACGATCTAGTGAGACGACTCGTTCTTTTAATTTCGACGTTAATAACAGTCAGTTACGTGCCTAAGAATTTCGAAATACGAGAGCTAAAGTGCGACTTCAGACGCGTAAACATCGTAAATCTTCTCGAGATGAATTACGTAGGCGTGATGTACAGAATCGCGCGTGCAATATAACAGGATCTATCATCGTTCAGTGAGATCTGTATCTCGCGTGCAAATCGATACGACACGGGGAGAAGATTGCAAAGAAACAACGATTTAAATCATCGATACTGAAACCAGAATAATAAAAGTTACACCTGTTCTTCCGACTCTATCAATCTTTCAAAAGGAGATAAAAATACCACGAGAGACTCTGGACTAAATAATAAATGAAACAAAGCAAATATTAGATACCAAAAAACGATGTTACTCAAGCAATGACACAACTTACCAGTTGGTCAGTTTCCCCGCAGTCCGGCGCGACCACCCTCGAAAAAGTCTTCTGTTTGGCGAGTTTACGTAATCCAGGAACTCCTGCGCGGCGTCCCTCGAAAATATTCGCCCGCGTACACGCTCACGTCATCGCGCGTTGGTAGCACTTTTTCTCCGCACACGTGGAGGCCAGATACCCTCGGAAACCTGAATCGTCGGGCCAAGAAACCACTAGAGCTCGTTCGGTACGCGGACATCGAGTGGCCCCTCTTCCTCGGCCCACCTAAGTCAACAAGCAGGCGAACCAAGTCCCAGGCATTTTAACGTCCGCGGGGTTACGGGCACGAGTGCTCGTGAATACACGCAGGTGCAGGCAGGTGAACACCGCTGTCGATTGTGTGCGTCGCTTCTCTTGAATTCTCTCTCGAGCCGGCCGAGGAAAGCGACGAAACACGCGGAAACCGCGCGTATGCGGTCGTTGAAGCCTCCGGGTCACGACTTAAAGCGCTTTCTTTTTTCAAGAGAACGAGGCTCGTGCTGCGAAGCTCTGGTAGCTAACGGAAGGCTCTTTGTATTCAGATTTCTTTTCCCTTTGCTTCATACGATTTAGAAATTCGAAATAAGAGAAACTATAAGGGAGACACAAGCTGGTAATTAAATTAAAGGGTTGGAATTTATTTTTAAATGACAAAAACACCCTTTTCGATTAAAATTTTTCAATAAAGATATCTCGTCAAGTATAATCTCGACAGCCATATTTATTTGAAAGAAAGCTTGAGAGAAAAAAATGGTATATATATTATTCAAAGATGATAAAAGTATTTTTGTGTTAGAAATAAATTCCCAAAGGTGCGGTATTTCTTAACCTGGCCGGGTACTCTAATCCCTACGTCTATGAAAGACACAATAAGAAACGCGAAATCAAATGGATACCCAGTGATTGTCACATTAGAAACGCGATACTGCATATAATCTCCAAGATTAAAGATCAGGACTGGGGACGACATAAATAATCGTAACTTACTGCGCTATGCGGGAATACCAGTCGCATATAATTAGCGATAGGCGATAGACAGTTCGTGCAAGAACGTCTTAAGCTACTTCCTCGTCATTGGATCCTCTGTCATGTCGCAAGTGTCCCTTAAAAATTCTAATCTTTTTTTCTTGCAATAACCTCCAGTGTCAGGGTTAAATCAAACGATCGCAGCGAGTCTAGAGATCGGTATTCCCCAGGATGTCTGAATTTTTATGAGAACTTACGGTCCAGCGTGTTCAACGTCCTCTTGGCTGCAGGCTTTCCTCCAGGTGTCACGTTAGAGCAGATTTATCGGGGAAGCATGTTCCAAGTAGTACATCAACGCGAGGAAATTTATTACTATATAAATAACTCGGTAAATACGCGATGATGCGTGTGTATCGCGTTTATCGCGGGCCTCGCGGGCTGGCCGCTTCGGAATGCGAGAGACGCGCGCGAGACGAAAGTAATCGAATACCGTCTCGAGTTCGTGGTACACGCGTTGATTACGGGCGTTCGCGTAAAGGGGAACGATGATTGGGGAGAGGTTTAATAAACGACGATCGACAAGCCACACATTGGCTACACAATATTCTTTATTTTACCTCGCATCCTCGCCGAGACACTCGCGGTGCAATTGCACGCGTCTCGTCCGGTCCTGATCGCCGTGCCTCCCGATTTTTACCTCCCAGCTTCGCGCTGACCATATTCATCGAGTCTCAAACGTGACTCGTTACAGAAATTTGTACAGATCGCACGCGCATTCAGATTACAATCTTCCAAGAGAAACACGGGGAAACCGATAGCGTATATTTCACTGTGTTTCACCGTGCGATTTTTATCGGTAAGGAAGGATGGGCGACGCGTGCACACGGGTCGGACACGAGTGGGATTGAATCGCGTTAAATAAACGGCTCGGCATAAATAAGAACGAAAAATCTCGACGCGAACGTGCGCTTAAACGAGAACACTGGCCATTCCCGAGCGTGTCGAGGGGCACCGCGCTGAACTCGCGCCCTCGCCGATCACCCCCATCGATTCTCCGCACGCATTTACACGGAAAGAAACACGCCGCAGGCATTATATATATATATTTATCTGCGTGTAGACGCGTGACGCGCGTGCACGCGTTATTATTTAACGTTAAACTATCACGTGGTTTTTACTGGCACTCTCCGCTCGGCGTGCAAGAGCTTAAAGGCACCGGTTAAGGCACAATCGTCCGTCGTACATCACGCTGCGAAAGGATGTACCGAGCTGATCCGCTCGGCCGCCGCGTCAGCACGATGGCGATGCCGCGCCGGCCAAAGGGACCGTCACGGCTAATACCGAGAGCTTGAGCAATTTTACGTCGATCCGATCGCCGATCGTAAAGCCGTTTGTGCAGGGCTGCACGCGACCCGCCACGTCCGCTCTCCCGCACTTCCTGCTGTCACCGTACGCCGTCCATTCACCGTCTTCCTCGCCGCAGTCCTCCACGACCGTCTCCTTCCTCCTCTGCATTGCACTTCCCTCCAGAGTCCTTCAAACTCCTGCTTCTCTTCCCGCAGGCCTGGAACGTGAAGTTTGCCCTCTACTTCCGCTGCCTGTTCGCTCAGAAGCGAACGGTGCAAGCTTCTTCCCCTCAGGATCTCTCGAACCATTCCTTCGAACCGTCATAGATCTCGCACATCTCGAGCAACGGCTCGGCAACGATCCACTCTGCTCGTAGCAAGTCTCGTTCCTATCGAGAGCTGTCAACGAGGCTCCGGGGGTCATGTCTTCCTAGTGAGATCGAGGGGCGGCCCCGTGTCCTGTAGAAGCTCGTTGTCCTCACTGTCCGTCGACCTCTCCTCCTCGGTGCTACCAGCGTCCGCCTCCCGCCCGTCCGTTACCCCGCTCTTCATGCTCAGATCTATCGGCTCCTCCTGTTCGGGGCCCAGCGATCGCAAGAAGGCTAGACTCTTATCGTACACTGCCTCCATCTGGGTCCGCTGGCACGCTACGTCAGCCACCCTGCACTCGTCCCTGGAGGTCCTGATCTCGTCGTCCCTCTTGGGCGACGGGGTGGATCTAGGGCTGACACTGTCGCTCGAGGAGCTCGTCAGACTCGCGACCATCTGCGACGCGCCGACCTGGTTCACGTAAGGGACGATGAAGCGTTGCTGGAACGGGAAGAACGGGGCGTTGAGCAGCTGCATGTGCGTCAGAGCCGGGTGGAAGAACGGCGGGCCCCTCCACATGGGGAACCTGGACACCTCGGGCCTGAGGAGCTCGTGCGGCGCTCTCACCAGGTCCACGGGCCTCAGGAGAGGATCCTGACTCGCGCGCGCCGAAACGTCAGGGGTCCTGAGCATCGCGTCCTCCGTTTTTGGGTACCTGTCTTGCTGATGGTGCTGGTGGTGGTGGTGATGGTGGTAACTGTTTGCGGTGGTGGTCGTTGTGGTCACCATGCCGACGACGGGCGTGGCGCTCGTCGTGCCTGAGTGCGCCTCGTTATTGTTATTGTTATTGTTCGCCAGGTCCAGCGAGCCGAACGCCTTCTCGTACGCGGACTTTGGGTCCTTGATGAGGCGCGTTTGCGCCTGGTGCGACTGTTCCTGGAGGAGGCAGTGGATTTTGAACCAGTTCGAGCGGCGACCGTACCTGGAGCCCGACTTCGACATACCCACCATCAAGCACTTCCGCAAACGGCACGCCTTGCACGCGGTGCGGTTCTTCTTGTTGATCACGCACACACCACCGTTCTTGCATTCGGAGATGCTGCCCAGGTTGTTGTAGGTGCGACCGAAGAACGACTGTGGAGCAGAAAATCATCGAATGGTCCGATCGTTAAGGGGCGACAGTTCTGGGGATCTTTCGGAGTCTCCGATCGCGCTGAGAAGTCGCGGAACTGTAGGTATATATTATGGAATTTTTTTTGGTCTCTAAATTCACTCTAAGGGGATGAAAGTGGCCCCTGAAAATCCGGCTATTTTCCGATTTTGTGTTGCCCTAATTACAGAGGGTGGCCGAATTATAATACTCAAAACATTTTCGTCAATTTTTGGGATCATTTTAAAACGGATTTTATGCGATTAAAAAAAATCTTCAATTGGCAACTAAAGGTTCTCAAAGGGAACTTTCTTACCTTTCCAAGACACTCATGGAAATTTGTCTACGAACATGAGTTCGGAAGTTATAGGTGTTCAAAGTGAAAAGTACCTTTTTTGCTTCGATCGCGAATAACTCGGTCAATAAAAATCGTGCAACAAAACCAAAAAAAACGAAATTAAAGAGAAATGTTTGCTCCATAAGAGCTCTTCGTTGGATTTACCGGGGAAAAAAAATTGGCCCGTGCATACGTTCAAACTAAATAGGCAAACATTTCTGAAACTTCGTTTCCTGCACTTCATCTTGATAAAACAGTATCATAATGAATGAACAAAAATTGTGTTCTTGATTCAAAACCTAAGAAACTTCAAGCGTTAAGATGCGTTTTTTAAATATTTTTTGCGACCATTTTTCGCAGTGATACAGCCATTCCATCGCTTAAACTTACAAAATCTCAATCCTTTTTGTTTGAGTAGGTATAATAATTTGGCCACCCACTGTAAAGGACGTAACTGTTGTCCGAAAAGTTTTCTTCTATCTTTTACACTTCTCGAGTTATCACACAAAATCGAAAAATATGGAGACCATAGAGTGAATTTAGGCAAAAAAAGAAATTGCATACCAAATAAGATATAATATCCTCTACATACCCGCAAAGTTTCATAATTGTTTGAATTTGCGAGTTGGGGATCTTCCCTTATTAGAAACTTGGAAACAATACGGTACCTTTGTATTTCAAGGGTTAACATAGTTACAGAGATCTGTGAAGCCCCAGAAATACACGTACCTATGCGCTAGAATAAGAGAAACGAAGCCTCACACCTCACGTCCTTATAAATTAAACTCGGAAAACCAGGTGCGAATAGAAAACTCGCGGGAATCAAGCACTATTCGCTTATCATCCGGCCACGAGAGGCGCCTCCTCGTAACCATCAATTTCAACCATAATAATACCTCGCGCCACAATGAGAAACGTGAAATCGAACTTTCAGCGAACTAAAGAAATAAAGTCAGACACCGGGCCGGCGAGCGAGATCCGCGCAGTCACCGGTAATTGCAGCGTTACGCGGCCATCTGCTTAAGGCTACAATTTCATTTGCATCCGTGCACCGATACGCAGCGAGCGAGAGAGGTGCTAGCCGGCGTGGAAGCAGCGCGGGAAGACAAACGGCCATTGTAAATTTTCTCAAGAACGGGTGACGATCTAAAGAGAGCAAAGGGCTCGGGCTGGATACTGACCTTGCAACCTTCGCACGTGAAGGCCCCGAAGTGAAAACCCGCGGCCGGCTCCCCGCAGACCCTGCAGAGCTGATTCATCTGCAACAAAAAGATGCGACATGTGGTCACGGCTGGGAAACCGAAACGCGCTTAGAATCTCGCAGCAGCGGTGATCATGCTAGACGGGACTGCGATACGCGCCGATCGCGGGAGACTTTCTTATCGACATTTTTCACTGCACAAGGAACTACAGGGCAGACGGTGTCCCCGCTGCTAGCGCTATTCACTTCAGCAACCATCATTGGACACGTTCAGCATGTTAGAATTAATCGTGGTATATTTAACAAGCATCTGTAATCTCATCCTCGTCCGCGGAGGTCCGTTAGGAAGATTTCGATGGTTTTCAATGATTCGTATGCGACCGAGGAAAGTTACCCTGAACCGTGGGGTACCCGAGCGTCGATCGTAGCCGACGCCAAGATCGAACGACGCGCTCGGAGAGGTTGAGAATCCTGGGTGATGCGTTCACGCTCGAAAAGAGACACGGCTGAAGGTAAAAAGGACCTTTTCTTCGCGAGGCCGCGAGAACCGTCGGGGATTCGGTTGCGAGACCGTGTTCCTATTAAAACCTAGTTAGCCAGTCATTACCGGTGCAGCCTCCGCGCGGTGAGACGCGGACGGCTCAGACGCGACGATCAGGCGAGAAAGGATGACCGAACGGGAAAGGTAGAATCGTGGACGGGAGAGCGCGCGGACGGATCCAGCCGCGCTGCTGAAGATGCCGGTTCGATTCGAGGAGGGTGTATCGACTCCAGTTTGCGATTTCGCAACGGATGGTAATCGACGATGTAAGGGGCGTTCGAAATAACGTTACATCAGGCCGCGTGCGAAAGAACCTTTCGACGGAGCGGGGCCAAAGGTCGGACAGGTGTTTCGAAATATTTTTCGAATTTCTGCTACTTTTTCTCCGCCGTCGCTCGGCGAAGCAATCGCGACGCTCCTTTGATATTAGGTTCATGGAATCCGGTTCGATTTCGCGCGGACGTTAGACGGCGTTGTGCGTCTTGGCAAGTTTGATAAGATGATAAAGTTCGCACGATGATTAGGGCGAGTAATTAGCGAGGGATTCAATCTCGAGGAGAACCAAGGGATTTGATATCGCAGCAGAAAGCGCGCATCTTTCATCTGATAGGTACGCGCGTTAAATCACCTTTACGATGTCTATGACTTCATTACAAAAGTGCGGACGGAAATCTCGAGTCTCCACGATGAAAATAATAGCGCCCGTTTACTTTGCATCGTCGATCAAAAGAGGGGTCTTTTATTTCCAAGTGGCGCGATCGAGGGGGCCACCTTGCAAAGTAGCACTTGGAGAATGGTCACAAAAAGTACAGATTAAATATTGAACGGTGTTGATTCTATTGACATAGTAATCCCAAAGCCAGCACTTGTGTAATAAGATCCCAATAATCGCCCAATTAAACCGCTCCGGGGCCTCGCCCCCGGACCAGAACGCTTCGGCGGCCACGCGAGAACGTAAACGCGAAGGCTGAGAGTTCACCGTGAATGAAAAATGATTTCCCGTTCGCGCCGCCGTCCAGAGCGTATCTAGGTGAGACTCCCGGCTGATGGCTTCTTGTGGGAACGGCTGCAGAAGCGTGCAGGCCGAGGGGAGCGTAAAAAAAGGTTAAACGTCCAACAGATGACGCGGCTGTGTCACCTCGCTTCTAATCCCTGCACTCGGCCGCTGCACTCCAACGGAACTAAATAATGTTCTTCGTGTCTCGATGGCCTCTCTCGGCGTCCCTCCAACCCCCCCCCCCTCCCCTCCCCCGCCCCCATCTCCCGTCCCCGCGCCAGCCATAGTGATTCTCTCGTTCCGTCCCGGGATCGACCCTCTCGGCCGCTTAATCGCACACCCGCAACCGCGGAGACGTCTCATTAAGTAACGCGCGAAGGTAATGCCGATGACGGATGGCACTCGACGAAGAAATGAAAGTAGCGTGCCAACGGCGGATCTTTTTCCTCGCGTTACACGGCTGATGATTCGCCATCACGCCGTCGAGGAGGGGTTACCGTGCACGATGGGCTTTTTTCGAAGGGGCGAGCGAGCGAAATGTGGGTCTGTCGGGACAACGGTGTCTTTATTCCCTCCGTTCCTTCGCGACTCGTATACTGGGTATAGCATTGTATGTTTCGGAGCGGCCTGTGCTGCGATTGGCACATAGGTGGCACCCGCTTAAGTAGACTCCGGAACATAGAGACATTGGGGAGTCGACTTTGATGGAAGATCACGGGTTCGAATCTTGTTCGAATTTTGTTTTTTTTTTTCCCCCTTTTTCTCCTACAGTTTACTTAGAAATATTCGGAACATGTTTCATTCTTCTATTAGAATAGAATGTGGGAATTGAATTCGAAGAGAAAGAAAAAGTGTACTCACCACGTCCGTGTTGGCCGCCGCCGAGGCGATCGTCGACGTAGGCGTCCACCACCCCGCGGTGGCGGATGTCGAGCTTGTAACGATACCAACGCCGGTTGCCCCAGGGATGGATCCGCTCCCAGCCAATCCTGCCGAGCCCGACAAATCGCCCACGTCCATTCGATGTCCTTTAATCTCCCGATGCGAACCGTACGCTCCGGTCCCTCGAGCCGTCCGTTCCGTGTTTGATGTCGCGGGCCAGCATTCTCGCGCGTGTCTTACAACCGCCGCCGCCGTTCACGATTTCGTTGGACGCCGGTGCTCACGATCGCGGCAAAAAGCCAGGACCACCGTCCGTTTCTTCTGTCGTCGCCGGGACGCCGAGCGTGCTGCAATCACGAATGACGATATCCGTGCGTTTTGCGGTGGCCTTCGCTCTTAACTGGCTCAAAAATGGCGGGTACATTCCGTGGGCATTGAGAAGATGAAAGGTGAACTGCGATTATCTCGCGGAGCTTCGTGAATGATTTAAATAGAAAACGTTTGAGAAATGCGAGAGTGGCGTGCCGTCGCCCCGAAAACTGCACACGCCGCCGCCATTCGAATCTCGCCAGGTCCCTTCCAGATAACATGTCGTGTTTACAACGGTGTAACGCCATTACCATGTTAACGGAGCCCGCCTCGCGAGAGGCGCATAAATACGAGCGCTAATTACGGCACCGGCCACGTATTAATTTCATCCGCGCGCGGGAACCGAACCCCGTGCACGCCTGGCGAACCTCCACGCGTGTAAACGTTGCCCGCTTCCGATTAACGACATTTCCCTGGTGAATCCACTACGAAGAAAAGCACGTCAGGATCGCCTCGAAGGATCTACAAAGTTATCTCACGCGGAGGGATTTGCTCGTTGAAAGGGATTCCGAAGTGGTACAAGTCAATGACAGAAGCGCCGCGGATATCTCTTGGAAGACAGAAGATGGAAGCTTGAAATAGGTAGAATACACTGCATCGGTGGTTTTAATTAAACCGAACAGGAAATTAATGATCCACGCGTGTAAAGTCGACGGCGCTCGAGGAAGCTCGATGAAAATTCGAATGATGCATGGACCGAGAAGAAGTTTGTTTTATGCTCGCTCGCCCTTGCGGAAGATACGAATTCTGTCGAAGGATGAACGACGAGGCGAGAAGCACGAGGAGCATCCCGACGCTGTGTCGTCGGTAAACTTGATCGTGAGACGTCTTCCTTAAATAATGACAAATTCATTAAGAGTGTGCCACAGCCGCGGAGGACCGGTTCGGTCGAATGTATCGTTGCCACGCTGGGTGTCTAATAAATCCCCGCTTCCGCGGGTTAATCTTCTTCTTCTCGGTGAATTTCTACGATTTAGCTATATTCGATGAATAGGTATCTGGGGATATATTTGACATCATTTCAGTTCTACGACAATTAACCAAGACGAATTCATCGAATGTTGTTCGCGATCGTCTATCGACAGACTTAACAGTCCATGTGACATTCTCGTCGCGACTGAGGCCGAAATTTGTGAAAGTTCAAGTGGCCATTGAGCTTCATAATAATTGCAGACGGATTTCTAAACGCGCGTAACCGGTGACGCGGAGTCTGGAAGACTCCTACAGAATTATTTTTCCTATATTTTCCTTCTCTTCGTTCGACCTTGTTTTACATGTCGTCTCACGAAAATAACTTTCGTTTTGAACAAAACATGCAAAAGTATCTGTTCAAATATATAATAGACTCTTAGTATATGTTAAAAATAAATTTAGGCTTGACAGTGTCAAATTATTTATTAAAGAGAAATCTGTGAAAATCCACGTCACTGTTTACGTCACCAGTTAAGGGTTAACGGTCCCCAAAATTCAGCCACAATAACACCTTTAAAATTCATTACCGTCTCACTGTCGCGAGCCTTACGTAATCCGTGGATCGCCTACAGACTTTCCGCTCCGGAACCATATACTCAGCTTTTAATCGACAAATCCCATTACCCGGGGCAAGATCGGGTCGTAAAGACGCGGTCGGCGAGTCCCCGAAAGGCTAATTCGATAAGTAACGCCACTCTCGCCAGCCGATCCACGGGGTAATTAAGCGGATTAAATTCTTTCCTATCTAATTTTCTAAATTCTCGTAATAAATATTCACACGCGAGCTGGGCTCCCCGCAACTTCTACGTCCTCGTCGAGCATCAGCGTCGAGCTTGTTGGACGTGCCCCCGACCGCGGGCGCGTTTCCAGCGATTTGCATGTCTTGTTGGAAGAGGAGGCAGGGGGAAAATGGAGGGGCGAATGAACGCGCCAGTGTGCGCGATTTGCTCGTCGATATTTTCAAACCAGACTCCCCGCGGGAGAGGCAAGAACAGAGGCTTCGTGCATCGTTACCACGACCGCAACAAGTTTCCAGTCCTTGGAATAATCGCTCTTTTGCTTGGCTACGCGTTGCCGCGCGTATGCGAGCGTAATGCATCGCGTCACTCTTCGGAGGACGGCCTGGCAACCAGGATTAGCGGCTCGGGCGCGAGAAGAGGCTAGGGACCATAAAACTTGGCCGACAGCGAATGATTTCAGCTGCTCCGGCACCGAACACTCAGCTTCCAGACGGATGGCGTATTTCTGGGAGAAATGCGCGTGAAACGAAATTGGGTACGAAACAATCTAGGGGAGCTCTTGAATTGTTACGAGACTGTATCTAATCTAGGACAACCAATCAACTAAACCGTCGCACTTGATCATGTTCTCGGAGAAGAAGAACCGATAGCCAGTGGGGAAGAGCACGATGTAACATCTATACACCGTGCTGTCAACGAGAAGAGACGTTCCGAAATATCGGCTGTAGATTTTTAACACGATGCCTATGTATTCGTCCAGTTCGCAGAAACGACGGCTGTTACGACTCTTTTTTCGGCTTTCCCAGGCCGTCACACATCATTAATATCCTAATTGTCCGTCAACTTTTTTCACCCTGCCCGGCCACCGTCCAAAGGCATCGGCGTGCCTCACAATAATAATGATTGAAAGGTGAAACACTCGCGTCAAAAGTATCGCCTGTGTATCGCCGTTTCCTCCTTTCTACCCTCTCGCCGCCCCCTCCCCGCCTCGCCGTCTCTCTTTTTAATCCGGCGCCTCTCCTCGTTTTTTTCCCTTCTTACTATCGCAAACACCACGATCGCCGTGGCAGCCAATGAGTGACGAGCGGCTGCAGCATTAATGAACCGGTTGTGAGCGGCACGTCACACGGATATCATGGCACCCGACTGCAGACAGTTGAAATTGTTGTGCCCCGGACGTCGTGACAAATTAATCGCGGACGAAACCGCAGGCGGAGAGAGAAACGAGGATGACCGAATTAGTTTTTCGTATGGCCGTCTAGCCAGAGGCTACGTTGGCTCGTTAAACGAAGCGAGTCGCGCTGCTGCGTTTATTCCATTTGCCCGACGACGATGGCTCGCTTGATAGATTCGTTTGTCTACTGTCTGGAGAAGAATCGGCGCCGACGTGTATCACTGTTATAAAGATAATTACCGCGGTGCAAAGGGGAAGTTAGAAGATGAGCGAATAACCAGCGTATCAGAATTTGATAACGCGGAACTGTGTCGCTATCTGTGCCGCGCGGAACCGGAGGATTTCTGGATAAGCTAATAATATCACCGAGATGTTTGTTTGCATAGATTCATGGATTTCTTAAATCCGGCCTTTGACTAATCCGAGTGGCGATAAGATTCTTTGGATACCGCCAACGAGACACAAGTCCGAGCTGCTCGTATGCAAAGTGGGAAGATTCGCTGCATCACGAACTCTCCTTGGAGTTTTCTAATTAACTCTGACGAACCCGTCATTCATACTGCCTATAAACTCTCACTGAATACACTTTTCCGTGCCCCCCCCCCGAAGGGAAGCTTCAATCTCCATCAGCCGACGTATCTCGGATTAGAAGCCCGCATAATTTCTAAACCGCGCCAGACGTCTGTTGTTTCTTCTCAATTCCACGGCAAAGAGAGGAGCAGGCAAAACGGCCGGCCTCGATCAAACACGGTTGTTCACTGGCTCTCGGCGAACGTGCTACACCTACCATCAGCGAGAACAACGTATCCTGAAGGACTCGAGCGGTATCCTCCTCGGACAGTTTCCTCCCCCTCGTCAGCGCGTCATCGGACCACCTCGCACAAGGGCTTGAGAGCACTCCGCGCACCGTTCCCCACAGGGGCAAGCATCTTCATGCCTTCTGTCAGCGAGACGAATCCAGGGGCAAATCCACTCGCGCGCGCGTCACAGAATCATCGCCGGCCTCTCGGGCGTCGCGGGAGATTCACTTTTTAAACTGTTTTCGCCACCGCGTCGAGGTGCACTGGCGCGGATCAGCGTTCGGTGTTGGAGCGGAACGCGCGCGTACCCGCGATTTCCCGGTGGCCGCGAGACGCGCTCGAGCGGCGTCCACGGAATCCTCGCGGTCCGGCGCGGCGGGTATCGCGTGGAGAACACCAGGGCGGGAGGGAGGCGGACGGTCGGAAGCGGAGATAAATAAAACTGAAGGGGAAGAGAGAGAGAGAGAGAGAGAGAGAGAGAGAGGGGGGGGGGGAGAGCGAGAATGAAAAGGAAAAAAAGGGGTAAGAAGAGGAACACGAGTCGGGTGTATGAAAGAAGAATGGAAGGGAGAAGGTGGAACCGGGAAGCGTGGGACAAAACGGGACGAAGAAGAAGAGGACGTGGCTGGACCACCGGCCGGCTCGGGGCGTGCGCTCGTGTAGCACGTGGCCGCGAGACTGAATATCCCCTACCTCGGCCACCTTCGTCAGTCCGTTTGTCCGCCTCATCCTTATCTTACCTGGTCGCCCGAGAAAGACTACCGCGGCCTTCTCTCGTTCTCTCTCCTCCCCCCCACCTCTGGACACCCCTCTCCTTCTTGCTCCTCGGTCCTCTTCTTCTTCCTCTGCCTCCAGAGCTTCTTCTCGCGACCTCCTCCTCCTCCACTTCTTCTTCTTCCCCGTAGCTCACCCCTCGACTCTTCCTCTCGCGATAGCCTGCTCTTCCGAGCTTGTCGATCTCGCTCCGCGCAGCATCCATCTCCACAGAGCCAGCGGTCTTCTCTCTCTCTCTCTCTCTCTCTCTCTCTCTCTCTCTCTCTCTCTCTTGCTCTCTCTCCATCCCATTTTCTCTGTATAGGTACACGACGGTCTCGCGAGCGATTCGAGGATACGTTGCTCTCCGTCTCGCTGGATACGCGCAACCTGCGAGCCGCGAACTCACCTCCCGCGACTCTCTAGGGGGCACAGGCACGAGGGGGAACGTTTCGGTGGCGCGCGAAGCGACGGAGGACCGGCACCACGGGGTGAGGGCTATCGGGGATGAAGTTTTGGAGCACGGGCTTTGTAAATGATAGGAGGAACTCTGAGATGGAGGGGGATTTTTGGAGCAAGGTGTTTGCGGTGCTTTAGGAAGAGCAAGTGACTCGGGGACGCGAATGCTTAGATAAGATCGTTGCAGACACTAATTTATATCAAACGCATCTCTGCCTACACGTGGAAAAACGTCATTCAAGTTATCCGCGCATGTACCCGGACTACGGTGATTGACAAATTTCTCCAATAAAACCTGTCGCGCGTAGACAAGCCTCATTTATAACGAATTGATTGCGCGGCTCCTCCGCGAACGAAAAGCTTCGGCGCGACTCCAGCCGTGACCGGCAATGAAAATTACAAACTTTCCACGGCGGCGAAAACGTTTCCTAACCTTTGTAACGAGTCGACGGTCCATAAAGTTTTCCCGGGGCCGCGCCGCGGCCTAAGTATCGCAGATAACCATCTATATTTAATGAGCCGTTCGTTCGACGCCGCGATTTCCCTGAAGTGCGGGCAGAAGCACGTGCGGAAAAGCGGCGCACTGCAAAACCCGCTACCATGGAACGATCGTCCGAGAGATCGCGTAACTGTAGCAGCGTCTTGTTCGTCGTTGGAGGAAACACTCGTGGTGTGTCGTGTAACGAGATATTTTATTCTCGAATACTCATACATTTTTGTATATTTCTATTAATGTAGAAATTGAACTAAGTAATGTGACTATTAAGTAGAAATGAACAAATTTCCTGGATTCTTAGGAAAATATTTTACACTTTTTCGGAGTAAAATATCGTACTAGACGGAATCCGTGGCGCACTCAGAATTTAATCGGAGGGTGGGGGGGGGGGGGGGGGGCGCACGGAACGGAAAAAATTATTTTTAATGCAAATTCAAAAATTTAATTATATATTTAAAGAACCAAATCGAGTTTTCTTTTCTTTTTACAAAGCACATGAATCACATCAATCGTGATACATTAATCTCCTTTTCACTGTTTCTTTGGGGGGTGCTTAGGCCCTTGGCCCCCCTCTGGGTGCGCCACTGGACGGAATTATGCCGCAATAGATGTTGGAAGACACGATTTTCAGCAAATATTGTAGATGTTAAAGCGATACCGCTATGAGCAGTGTGGACTGTAGGATAATTAAATAGGAAACCTGTGTGGCGACTTCAACGCTGGGTTTGCAATGACCCGAAAGAGACTTCAACGCCTGCGTAGGGAGCTATTGTGACGCCCGGTGATTTCAACGCTGGGTTTGCGTTCGCACATTAGTGTTGCCTAGTGATCCTCTAGAGAGTGATCGGAACAACGTATATCGTCGCTGATTGGTTGCTGGGATTTTGAGCAAAAGCGGAAGTAGACAGAGAAAGAAACTAAAAAAGAAAGAGACAGAAATACTGATAGAAAGAGACAGAAATACTTATAGAAAGAGATAGAGTGAACGGTTAGGTTATGTTTATTTCCGGTTTTGCTCCAAATCTTGACAAATGGCTACGGTTATACCGATCACTCCCTGAAGGATCACTAGTGTTGCTATTCCCCAGCAGTAGAGTAATTCATGTGATCTTCTTTAACTATGGGACGACACTACTTCAAGCTGCTTTTAACATACATGCGTGATTAACATAAGCCTGCTGCAACACGACCTAACTTACGCAACGAGTCATTTGCTTCTAATCACTTCGCGCGGCGGTAACAATAACGCGGATTTGTTTAAACGCATACGAGAGGCGTAGACAATAAGCCGCGGTATAAATCGAACTATTTCCAGCGTTGATCAATGATCGCGGATAAATGACGCAAGATGAGCCAATGAAAAAATCGTATTCCCCCTTACGTAACCAACGCTGGAGTGTCCATCGAGCGGATCTGGCGTCGTAGAACGCGAACGGTCGCATAATAGCGCGCAGTTGTGTCTTCTTTAAAAATATCGCTTTGTTGAAGATCACGAGGGCCCTCGCTTTTGTTCCGCATCGGTCGGGAGATCCGCGAATGTATTTCAATTATGCTCGCCCGCCGTTCCCCTGCCAGCTCGTTTGAAGCGGGACAAATGGCATATCGCGGTATCACAGCTGAATGGAATAAACCAGGAGAAGGTTACGTCGCTCGAAGTGGGAGGCGGCCGATCAGCGACCAATAGAAACAGCCGCCACCCACGAAGCTATAAAAATTAATTTATCACATGGATCGCCGCCTACGCCATTGCTCCGTCCGCGGCGTCCCGATTACCCAGCATCCCGCGAGATAGCGCCACCTGTCGGGTCTTCCCCGCGGACCTTGATTTAAGTTTTCTGCACTTGGGTGAATTAGGCTTCTAAGGGCTCTCAAGAATTTCTACGCCTCTTGGAAGTTTATTAGGAAACAATCGCGTACTTGTATTTGCGATTCGTTTAATTTCATTTATCGCAGAATGTGTAATATGATCGTGTAATCTGTTGTACTTTTGTTTCGTGAGGAATCTGGATTATTGTTAAGATGCATTAGGCATGATTTATTGTAATAATTATGAATATGCTTGTCTGTTTGAGGGAGGTATTTGAAAGAGAATAACGGTAGTTTTAGTTCTGAAGATTTATGGAAGTTTAACTTAGAGGTCACTACTGTACAACCACTACCACCACAGACCAGGATAGGATAGACCTATCACGCAATGTAATTTTGTGTCACATGCTCGGGAGGGCTCGCAAGCCCCCTTACCATTTTCGTGTCACACCCAACGTTATCGATTCAGTCTAAAATAAGATTACAATGCTACGCGTGGTAGGAATTGAAATTAAATCTTATCGGAAACATTTAAGGGGGTAGACACGTCACGTGACACGGGTAATGCAGCGCGCTGTATTACCGACAATCGGGTCTGAAACATGGGTTTAGTAGAATACGTTTTTCGTACTTATATGAGCAGATTTTGAGCTGGGCGAGGTCTCATTCGAAAGAGAAAGGTTCGGTGCAGCCCGCACAATACCTATATGGTTTTTAAGTGGAAGTTAAACTTAATTAATTAGACAATGACATTATTATAAGCACTTCTGTACCAAGTATCACTGTACATTATTTTGTGTAATTTTATTTAGATCACTGTAGAGTATTTTAATAAACCACGTGTAGAGAAAAACCGCATCTTTTAATTTAGAACTGCACCTTATAACTTCCATTTCCTAATTAAATCCCAAATTTGACAATGACAAGTAATGTCTGCGTCTGCGTTGATTAGTTCTCCGCCTTGGATACCCTTTCCGAAGACGATACTTAGTGCCACCTCTTTCATTCGTTTTATCTCTGAAACGGAACAGTACCCGGGATAAGAATAAAATGCTGTATATTTTGCAAATAAATATAATATTGAATAAGTTTGCTTTAAAGTAGTAAGAACTATCGAGTGTATTTAGTGTTCAATTAGCAATTGTATTGAGGACTGGTTAATTAATTCGGAGCTTTCGTCTGTCATAGGTAAGCAATTCTTTCCTTTGGAAGCGTCGGGTCGTGTCAACTGGTCTAACGAAAACGCACTGGACGAGTACAGCATTTACAATACCTATATGGTTTTTAAGTGGAAGTTAAACTTAAGTAATTAGACAATGGAATTATTATAAGCACTCCGGTACGAAGTATCACTGTACATTATTCAAAGTATTTTAATAAAGCACATTTAGAGAAAAACCGCATCTTTCAATTTAGAACAGCAACCTATAACTTCCATTTCCTAATTAAATCCCAAATTTGACAATCACAAGTAAAGTCTGCCTCTGCGTTGATTAGTTCTCCGCCTTAGATTCTCTCTACGAAGACGCTAACTTTGTGCCACCTCTTTCGACATCATGTTCTCCTGTTAGAAGATCAATTTTGGAGCGTTCAGAAAATTTTGGCCAGATTTCAGCAAATGTATCAGGAGAACATGATGCGAAAGGAGGTATCCCCTGAATTCATCGTCGAAGGCCTTTCGTCAACTCTGCGCCTCTACGTCAAATAGTTCTCCGCTTTAGATTCTCTCTACGAAGACGCTAACTTAGTGCCACCTCTTTCCACATCATGTTCTCCTGTTACAATCTCAATTTTGGAGCGTTCAGAAAATTTTGGCCAGATTTTAGCAAATGTATCAGGAGAACATGAAGCGAAAGGAGGTACGTCCTGAATTTCATCGTCGAAACCTTTCGAAGACGCTGCGCCTCTACGTCAAATAGTTCTCCGCCTTAGATTCTCTTTCCGAAGACGCTAACTTGGTGCCACCTCTTCCGAAATCATGTTCTCCTGTTACAATCTCAATTTTGGAGCGTTTAGAAAATTTTGGCCAGATTTTAGCAAATGTATCAGGAGAACATGAAGCGAAAGGAGGTATGCTCTGAATTTCACCGTCGAAGGCCTTTCGAAGACGCTGCGCCTCTACGTCGAATAGTTCTCCGCCTTGGATTCTCTTTCCGAAGACGCTAACTTAGTGCCACCTCTTTCCACATCATGTTCTCCTGTTACAATCTCAATTTTGGAGCGTTTAGAAAATTTTGACCAGATTTTAGCAAATGTATCAGGAGAACATGAAGCGAAAGGAGGTATGCTCTGAATTTCATCGTCGAAGCCTTTCGAAGACGCTGCGCCTCTACGTCGAATAGTTCTCCGCCTTAGATTCTCTTCCCGAAGAAGCTAACTTAGTGCCACCTCTTTCCACATCATGTTCTCCTGTTACAATCTCAATTTTGGAGCGTTCAGAAAATTTTGGCCAGATTTTGGAGCGATGTATCAGGAGAACATGAAGCGAAAGGAGGTATCGCCTGAATTTCATCGTCGAAGGCCTTTCGAAAACTCTGCCCCTCTCCGATTTTCCTCGATTGTTACCGATTTCTCAGTCACCCTGTATAGTAGGGTATTTTTCACCCCTTAGGAAAGTACTCGGTACGTGAAAGCGCATCCAAATAGTATAATAAAAGTACCCTTTGATCGCCGATTTTCCTCGATCGTTACCGATTTCTCGGTCACCCTGTAGAGTAGGGTATTTTTCACCCCTTATGAAAGTACTCGGGACGTGAAACCGCGTCCAAAGAGTAGAATGAAAGTACCCTTTGATTGCCGATTTTCCTCGATTGTTGCCGATTTCTGAGTCACCCTTTATAGTAGGGTATTTTTCACCCCTCAGGAAAGTACTTGGGACGTGAAACCGCGTCTAAAGAGTACAATGAAAGTACCCTTTGATCGCCGATTTTCCGCGATCGTTGCCGATTTCTCTATCACCCTGTATAGTAGGGAATTTTTCACCCCTTATGAAAGTACTCGGGACGTGAAACCGCGTCCAAAGAGTACAATGAAAGTACCCTTTAATTGCCGATTTTCCTCGATCGTTGCCGATTTTTCAGTCACCCTGTATAGTAGGGTATTTTTCACCCCTTAGGAAAGTACTTGGGACGTGAAACCGCGTGCAAAGAGTAGAATGAAAGTACCCTTTGATTGCCGATTTTCCTCGATTGTTGCCGATTTCTGAGTCACCCTGTATAGTAGGGTATTTTTCACCCCTTAGGAAAGTACTCGGGACGTGAAACCGCGTCCAAAGAGTACAATGAAAGTACCCTTTGATCGCCGATTTTCCGCGATCGTTGCCGATTTCTCTATCACCCTGTATAGTAGGGAATTTTTCACCCCTTATGAAAGTACTCGGGACGTGAAACCGCGTCCAAAGAGTACAATGAAAGTACCCTTTGATTGCCGATTTTAGTTCTCCGCCTTAGATTCTCTTTCCGAAGACGCTAACTTGGTGCCACCTCTTCCGAAATCATGTTCTCCTGTTACAATCTCAATTTTGGAGCGTTCAGAAAATTTTGGCCAGATTTTAGCAAATGTATCAGGAGAACATGAAGCGAAAGGAGGTACGTCCTGAATTTCATCGTCGAAGCCTTTCGAAGACGCTGCGCCTCTACGTCGAATAGTTCTCCGCCTTAGATTCTCTTCCCGAAGAAGCTAACTTAGTGCCACCTCTTTCCACATCATGTTCTCCTGTTACAATCTCAATTTTGGAGCGTTCAGAAAATTTTGGCCAGATTTTGGAGCGATGTATCAGGAGAACATGAAGCGAAAGGAGGTATCGCCTGAATTTCATCGTCGAAGGCCTTTCGAAAACTCTGCCCCTCTCCGATTTTCCTCGATTGTTACCGATTTCTCAGTCACCCTGTATAGTAGGGTATTTTTCACCCCTTAGGAAAGTACTCGGTACGTGAAAGCGCATCCAAATAGTATAATAAAAGTACCCTTTGATCGCCGATTTTCCTCGATCGTTACCGATTTCTCGGTCACCCTGTAGAGTAGGGTATTTTTCACCCCTTATGAAAGTACTCGGGACGTGAAACCGCGTCCAAAGAGTAGAATGAAAGTACCCTTTGATTGCCGATTTTCCTCGATTGTTGCCGATTTCTGAGTCACCCTTTATAGTAGGGTATTTTTCACCCCTCAGGAAAGTACTTGGGACGTGAAACCGCGTCTAAAGAGTACAATGAAAGTACCCTTTGATCGCCGATTTTCCGCGATCGTTGCCGATTTCTCTATCACCCTGTATAGTAGGGAATTTTTCACCCCTTATGAAAGTACTCGGGACGTGAAACCGCGTCCAAAGAGTACAATGAAAGTACCCTTTAATTGCCGATTTTCCTCGATCGTTGCCGATTTTTCAGTCACCCTGTATAGTAGGGTATTTTTCACCCCTTAGGAAAGTACTTGGGACGTGAAACCGCGTGCAAAGAGTAGAATGAAAGTACCCTTTGATTGCCGATTTTCCTCGATTGTTGCCGATTTCTGAGTCACCCTGTATAGTAGGGTATTTTTCACCCCTTAGGAAAGTACTCGGGACGTGAAACCGCGTCCAAAGAGTACAATGAAAGTACCCTTTGATCGCCGATTTTCCGCGATCGTTGCCGATTTCTCTATCACCCTGTATAGTAGGGAATTTTTCACCCCTTATGAAAGTACTCGGGACGTGAAACCGCGTCCAAAGAGTACAATGAAAGTACCCTTTGATTGCCGATTTTAGTTCTCCGCCTTAGATTCTCTTTCCGAAGACGCTAACTTGGTGCCACCTCTTCCGAAATCATGTTCTCCTGTTACAATCTCAATTTTGGAGCGTTCAGAAAATTTTGGCCAGATTTTAGCAAATGTATCAGGAGAACATGAAGCGAAAGGAGGTACGTCCTGAATTTCATCGTCGAAGCCTTTCGAAGACGCTGCGCCTCTACGTCGAATAGTTCTCCGCCTTAGATTCTCTTCCCGAAGAAGCTAACTTAGTGCCACCTCTTTCCACATCATGTTCTCCTGTTACAATCTCAATTTTGGAGCGTTCAGAAAATTTTGGCCAGATTTTGGAGCGATGTATCAGGAGAACATGAAGCGAAAGGAGGTATCGCCTGAATTTCATCGTCGAAGGCCTTTCGAAAACTCTGCCCCTCTCCGATTTTCCTCGATTGTTACCGATTTCTCAGTCACCCTGTATAGTAGGGTATTTTTCACCCCTTAGGAAAGTACTCGGTACGTGAAAGCGCATCCAAATAGTATAATAAAAGTACCCTTTGATCGCCGATTTTCCTCGATCGTTACCGATTTCTCGGTCACCCTGTAGAGTAGGGTATTTTTCACCCCTTATGAAAGTACTCGGGACGTGAAACCGCGTCCAAAGAGTAGAATGAAAGTACCCTTTGATTGCCGATTTTCCTCGATTGTTGCCGATTTCTGAGTCACCCTTTATAGTAGGGTATTTTTCACCCCTCAGGAAAGTACTTGGGACGTGAAACCGCGTCTAAAGAGTACAATGAAAGTACCCTTTGATCGCCGATTTTCCGCGATCGTTGCCGATTTCTCTATCACCCTGTATAGTAGGGAATTTTTCACCCCTTATGAAAGTACTCGGGACGTGAAACCGCGTCCAAAGAGTACAATGAAAGTACCCTTTAATTGCCGATTTTCCTCGATCGTTGCCGATTTTTCAGTCACCCTGTATAGTAGGGTATTTTTCACCCCTTAGGAAAGTACTTGGGACGTGAAACCGCGTGCAAAGAGTAGAATGAAAGTACCCTTTGATTGCCGATTTTCCTCGATTGTTGCCGATTTCTGAGTCACCCTGTATAGTAGGGTATTTTTCACCCCTTAGGAAAGTACTCGGGACGTGAAACCGCGTCCAAAGAGTACAATGAAAGTACCCTTTGATCGCCGATTTTCCGCGATCGTTGCCGATTTCTCTATCACCCTGTATAGTAGGGAATTTTTCACCCCTTATGAAAGTACTCGGGACGTGAAACCGCGTCCAAAGAGTACAATGAAAGTACCCTTTGATTGCCGATTTTAGTTCTCCGCCTTAGATTCTCTTTCCGAAGACGCTAACTTGGTGCCACCTCTTCCGAAATCATGTTCTCCTGTTACAATCTCAATTTTGGAGCGTTCAGAAAATTTTGGCCAGATTTTAGCAAATGTATCAGGAGAACATGAAGCGAAAGGAGGTACGTCCTGAATTTCATCGTCGAAACCTTTCGAAGACGCTGCGCCTCTACGTCAAATAGTTCTCCGCCTTAGATTCTCTTTCCGAAGACGCTAACTTGGTGCCACCTCTTCCGAAATCATGTTCTCCTGTTACAATCTCAATTTTGGAGCGTTTAGAAAATTTTGGCCAGATTTTAGCAAATGTATCAGGAGAACATGAAGCGAAAGGAGGTATGCTCTGAATTTCACCGTCGAAGGCCTTTCGAAGACGCTGCGCCTCTACGTCGAATAGTTCTCCGCCTTGGATTCTCTTTCCGAAGACGCTAACTTAGTGCCACCTCTTTCCACATCATGTTCTCCTGTTACAATCTCAATTTTGGAGCGTTTAGAAAATTTTGACCAGATTTTAGCAAATGTATCAGGAGAACATGAAGCGAAAGGAGGTATGCTCTGAATTTCATCGTCGAAGCCTTTCGAAGACGCTGCGCCTCTACGTCGAATAGTTCTCCGCCTTAGATTCTCTTCCCGAAGAAGCTAACTTAGTGCCACCTCTTTCCACATCATGTTCTCCTGTTACAATCTCAATTTTGGAGCGTTCAGAAAATTTTGGCCAGATTTTGGAGCGATGTATCAGGAGAACATGAAGCGAAAGGAGGTATCGCCTGAATTTCATCGTCGAAGGCCTTTCGAAAACTCTGCCCCTCTCCGATTTTCCTCGATTGTTACCGATTTCTCAGTCACCCTGTATAGTAGGGTATTTTTCACCCCTTAGGAAAGTACTCGGTACGTGAAAGCGCATCCAAATAGTATAATAAAAGTACCCTTTGATCGCCGATTTTCCTCGATCGTTACCGATTTCTCGGTCACCCTGTAGAGTAGGGTATTTTTCACCCCTTATGAAAGTACTCGGGACGTGAAACCGCGTCCAAAGAGTAGAATGAAAGTACCCTTTGATTGCCGATTTTCCTCGATTGTTGCCGATTTCTGAGTCACCCTTTATAGTAGGGTATTTTTCACCCCTCAGGAAAGTACTTGGGACGTGAAACCGCGTCTAAAGAGTACAATGAAAGTACCCTTTGATCGCCGATTTTCCGCGATCGTTGCCGATTTCTCTATCACCCTGTATAGTAGGGAATTTTTCACCCCTTATGAAAGTACTCGGGACGTGAAACCGCGTGCAAAGAGTAGAATGAAAGTACCCTTTGATTGCCGATTTTCCTCGATTGTTGCCGATTTCTGAGTCACCCTGTATAGTAGGGTATTTTTCACCCCTTAGGAAAGTACTCGGGACGTGAAACCGCGTCCAAAGAGTACAATGAAAGTACCCTTTGATCGCCGATTTTCCGCGATCGTTGCCGATTTCTCTATCACCCTGTATAGTAGGGAATTTTTCACTCCTTATGAAAGTACTCGGGACGTGAAACCGCGTCCAAAGAGTACAATGAAAGTACCCTTTGATTGCCGATTTTAGTTCTCCGCCTTAGATTCTCTTTCCGAAGACGCTAACTTGGTGCCACCTCTTCCGAAATCATGTTCTCCTGTTACAATCTCAATTTTGGAGCGTTCAGAAAATTTTGGCCTGATTTTAGCAAATGTATCAGGAGAACATGAAGCGAAAGGAGGTACGTCCTGAATTTCATCGTCGAAGCCTTTCGAAGACGCTGCGCCTCTACGTCGAATAGTTCTCCGCCTTAGATTCTCTTTCCGAAGACGCTAACTTAGTGCCACCTCTTTCCACATCATGTTCTCCTGTTACAATCTCAATTTTGGAGCGTTCAGAAAATTTTGGCCAGATTTTAGCAAATGTATCAGGAGAACATGAAGCGAAAGGAGGTACGTCCTGAGTTTCATCGTCGAAACCTTTCGAAGACGCTGCGCCTCTACGTCAAATAGTTCTCCGCCTTAGATTCTCTTTCCGAAGACGCTAACTTGGTGCCACCTCTTCCGAAATCATGTTCTCCTGTTACAATCTCAATTTTGGAGCGTTTAGAAAATTTTGGCCAGATTTTAGCAAATGTATCAGGAGAACATGAAGCGAAAGGAGGTATGCTCTGAATTTCACCGTCGAAGGCCTTTCGAAGACGCTGCGCCTCTACGTCGAATAGTTCTCCGCCTTGGATTCTCTTTCCGAAGACGCTAACTTAGTGCCACCTCTTTCCACATCATGTTCTCCTGTTACAATCTCAATTTTGGAACGTTCAGAAAATTTAGGCCAGATTTTGGAGCGATGTACCAGGAGAACATGAAGCGAAAGGAGGTATCTTGTAATTTCACCATTGAAGGCGTTGCCTTGAAGTAGCGAACAAGAGCTGCGCCTTCTAAAGGCCTTTTACCATGGAAATCATAGGTTTGGAATTTGGATAGGAATTTGTAAAAGGTATTTGTAAATAATAATACAGTTCTTTCCCAATTTTTTTCCACTTTATTTGCATGAAAGGCCTTTTTTACAGTGTTACAATATTGTATAATTTCATTTTACTTTTTGTATAAAATCACTATCTTCTTCATGTTCATTGTTGAGGCTGACAGCTTTCCATCGTTTGTCTCATTTAAAGTTCCTGGCCTCGGAGGAATGTTCCCAAGATTTATCTGCAAGAAGAAGAAAAATATTTTCATTAACCTGATTTGTCTATTATGTATAGAAAATGCGACAAGTATTACAATATAATTTCATGTAAAACGTATAAAGAATTTAATTATCTTCCCAATTTAACCTTTCGCCCGAATTAACCGAAAATTCGCTCCTCGAAGTGACAGAAAATATAAGCCTAACTAAGAGACTGTACAAATGTTTATTACGCGTTGTATTTATATAATATTTCTGATCGAAATTTATAGAAATACGTGCAAATTATGCTTGTATCAAAATTTATTAATAAACGGAATTATACAACATGTTTCTTGAAATTAGTCGTAACATTCAGGCCGTTATAGATTTTAAATGTTTTCGATAAGATTTCATTTTAATTCCTATCACGCGTAGCGTTACAATCTGCACAGACAAGGTATATACCTCGTCTGTGCAATCTGTGTCAAGACTTAACCGGTAACGTTGCATGCGACACTAAAATGGTAAGGGGGTCCTAGGACCCCCCAAACCGGTGACAGAAAAATACATTGGTGATAGGTCTATTCTATACCTCGTCTGTGGTTTTATAGATCTATCCTATACTTCGTCGATGGCGATAGTACTTATGCCTATAGGTCCTATACCTTGTCTGCGTCTGTGCCTATACTTCGTCGATGCCTATACCTGGTCTGTGATAACACGCCCTTGTACCAACCTTCGGTAGGTATGTTTGCGCGCGTATTACCTAGTGAAGATAACTTATCTACTACAGATAACTTTAGCCAACAACTGTATTTAACCTCCACTCCAATTTTACAAGATTATACGACGCTTCAACTTGATCTACTAATTCCACTAAAAAATTAAGATCCGAAAATTTAATCGCTCTCGTGGAACGTTACAGAGATTCGTAGCTGGCTTAAAAGGGTCGGTAGGTATCGATTGGCCATCATCAGTACGGACGATGATCGCGAGTAACTTCGCGATGGTGTGGTGCAGAAGAAATGGCGGATTGTTTTTACATGGGGGAGTTGTAAAAATCTGAGCGTGAGACGTGTGGATGGTGTGACGATTCACGAACAAGTAGCTAGTTAGACATTATGTTCGATATGAGTGATTACGTTTGGGAACCATTGGCCGATGTGTATATAGGCCAAAACACAAGTTTCCCTGACCCTGACACTTACATTTATTGTCTTTGCAGCAGAGTGTTCGTGCGGTAAATACACCCACACAGCATATGACTCTATCCTTCTAAATATCAGTCTTACCCCCATATCCCATACGAGCACCGATTTCACTGTCCCTCAGAAAATTCACAATTTTTACGGTTTATCGATCAGTACTATGACACATGACCTAACCTTGACACGCGCGGAAATGTCTCGGGGTCAGATTGTATTTTTTCTTAAACCCAAAACTATGCTTTTCCTCGCTAATGGTATATCGAATCTATGGCAACAGGTACAAAAGCCTTCGCCTCTCCCTTTCTGCTCAGAGATCATTTCGTTTGAGAACGATCCATTAATAATCCCGTTTCTTTGTTCCGTCATTGTAAGTTCGCGAAATATCGTCGAAAACAGCACCACGTGGAAATTCACGGAAATAAGAAACAAGATACTATCCCTTGTTAAGCTCACAGTTTTCGTAAAATACGAGCTGCGCAGATGTGTATAAAAACAAAGGAAGGAATGTAATACGAAAGTATCTTTGTACTTTTCTTCCCAGATCCCCAGAAGTTTATACCGACGAGGCATTAGGGGACGCAAGCGAAGATGAAATTGTCGATGGCGATTGTGTTGGAGAAATGTTAGACCTTCATAAAAGGTCTACCATAGAGGCACAGTCTATCGAGAAGCACGATGTAAGATTGTCTTTTCTTCTTAAGCCAGAGTATTTAGTTAATTCAAGTTCAGATTGGTGACGCTGTATATATGCTAGATCCTTGTATCATATATTATCTGAACGGGCGCATGTTTTCTCTCTCGTAAAATTAGGAAGAACCAGTGAGCTGTTACTGCAGCGCTTCGCACACGGACAACAATTATTCCACGGACGAACATGACTCTGTTCGTGACTCTGCCCATCGTCCTAACGCGTATTCCCTCACGCAGAAGCTGGGTCTGCACCAGTCGGATTCGGGTGCCGACCTCTCCGAGTATCATGATCAGCACGAGGCTAAAAGTATACAGAACCTGTTGGCATCTTATGGAAAGACTTTTCAAACTACCGAGACTGAGCTGGAAGATGGATTTGAAAAAGTGAATGGACTTGCGCAGAATCAGCAAGAGAAGCATTTAGAATATGGTTCGAAAATAGTAGACATTCACTTGTCGGATCATCATCTTGCAGAGAACATAAAAGATTTAAGTATTAATCCATCCAGTCGTAGCGAGAAGAAATTTCATACAGAGAGCCCGTCGTTTATTTTAGGAGACAAGGATTCTGAGGTACAAAGCGCCTTGAAAAATACTTCACCTAACAATTCGCAGGCTCACAAAGGGAACGTCACGTATACATATAATCATAATTCACGCGTCTATCCGTACTCGATGTATTCTGGAACAAAGAGCGTGATGAACATCGCGTGGGAGAAGTATTGGTCCGAGAACGGTGAACAATTGATTTGGACATCCTGGATCGCAAAGTATGCGGACTATATAAACCCGGAATACTTGCAGCAGAATGCTCATTTGATAGGGGATGAGAGATCGGAGGTAAAAGAACCCGTAGAGAAATTTTCCGAACAAAACACATGCTTTCCTAATCAAGCGCACAGAAACTGTGAACTTGGTCGCTCAAATTTCGAAGGGATATTTAATAAAAGTAATAATTTAAGTGATAACGAAATAAAAGCGAAAGACACGTATAGCGTTAATTTTTCATTTGAGGATATAAGTAAGCAAGAAATAAACGATAAGGATGCAGAGGAGAATAGAAGAAAGATGACGAATCTGGAAACTTCGCCGGAGACTGGGGACGGGTGGAATCCGTTGAGCCCTTATAGCATAGAAGAAAGCTACAATCAACAGTCTAACGCGGAAGATGAAAGACTTTTAACAAGATGCGACTCCATTAACGAGTCGATAGCTAAAACGAACGCGACGTCAGACTCGATGACGAACGTTACGAAAATGACTCTCACTAGCTCCAGCTGCGACTCGATTTCTATGCATTCATTTAGCCTCATCAGTTCTGTAACCAGCTCCATCGAGAGCAACGTGACTAGCACCAGCTCCGACCAAGATAACGACTACACGGTTGAAGACAACGACAAGTACTGGCAGCACTTGTGGAAGGAGAACTTCCAAATGGAGTACCACAGGCACTACGAACTATTCATAGGGAGTTATAAAAGGGATAAGCCTGAGATAACTGTTCAACGCATTCAGGAGCAAAACGAGCATAACGCGAAGGAGGAAGAAAGTGACGAAAGTATGGACCAAGATTTTACACAAATAGAAGCAGATGGGACTAACGAAATTGACGGCTCTGAAAATAAAAACGCGTCTAACAAGAGTTTGTCTTACTGTAAGAAGGAGAAGACGAAAAAGAAGAGGTTGATCATGGAGTCGGTAGGGCGGCTCATAGAGAGTTTAAAAATGAAACCAGATAGCAATGATGCTACCGTGGAAGAAAACGGAGAAGCTAATGAAAACGAGTGCCCGCCGGAGAGTAAAAGCGACGGCCAGCCTTTTGTTAAACAAACTGAAAATAGTGCAATTATTTCTAATGATACTAGTGGCAATAATTGTATTCGTCAGAAACATTCTAACAACGGGGATGGAGATGAGCCGAATGAAAGTAAACCCACGCCATTGAAACGAAGGTACGGTATTATTTGTTTCTGACAAATAAAAATGAATGAACAATAAATGTATACTTTCCTTTCAGCCACGAGGCCGACTATGACGAGACGGGAGATGGTCTAGAAGAAGTGAAGAAGGGATTTTCATTAATGGGTTACGCTTTCAACGAGGACTACCAAGAGTCTAAACTGCAAGGGGAAGTGGTGTACAGGAAAAGAAATATCAGACTACAAAATAGGCAATTGAAAATGAAATTCTACAGACCCAAGCCTGTAAGCAAGCATATTTACTTCGACGATAATGGAATGGAAATTACTAATACTATAGACAAGGTATGATTAGATTCTAGTTGATACCAATGGCAGATATGTTTAAGGGAATCGTTAACCGAATGTTTTCTGTTTCTCCAAGGTAAAGCATTATTTATCATATTGCCCAGTTCTACCATCGGCAGAAACAGATTTACAACTCTCTGAAGATGGTTCCTACAAAGCACAATTCACAAGTTCTGACGAAGAATGTGATCCTAGTCTTAAGACGAAATTCGAAGCGAAACGGCTTGTATTTAGTAAGCCAAGCACAAGTTCGGTGGAGTCGGGTGTAGATAAAAGGCCGATCGATGATGTGAACGATTTTTTGAATGTGCCCGACGGAGAAGACGATGCTGTTAAAAGCGTCGAGGTAGAGAGCAATGCATACTTCGTGCAAGACGAAAACAATTCTACGAAATGTATGTCGGAGAATCAGTTCCTTGAAATAGAGGATGAGAAATTCGAAGTATCGAACACTGATATGGACGTAGATGAGAAATATAATCACAACGAAATGCAAAGTATGAAGCTATCCGACGAAGACAGTGGGAAGAAGATACAGAAGAGGAAACGGAGGAAGCAGTCTAAAAGGAACATAACCCTGCCGGTAGAAATAGTTAATGACAAGGCTTTAACGAAATATTGGTTAAAGAGGTATCGGCTATTTAGCAAGTTTGATCGAGGAATTAAACTGGATCGTGGTATGTCCTTTAATGGTATTTATAGAACAACGAAGATATCTCATCGCTAGGGAACTAAAAGTGAAACGTTTCATAAGCTATTCATTAATATTTGCACGTAGACTTAATGTGTATAGAAAAATGTTCCTTTCAGAGAGCTGGTTTTCCGTAACACCGCAGAAGGTTGCCGAGCACATAGCAGAGAGGTGCAAATGCGACACCATAATCGATGCGTTTTGTGGGGCTGGAGGAAATGCTATTCAGTTTGCCGTTACGTGTGAAAGGGGTATGTCTGCCAATACGATGATTTGAATCTCAGATTAATCCGTAATGTTTCTTTACAGTGATCGCAATAGACATAGATCCGGTTAAAATCGAGCTCGCTCGAAACAACGCGCAGGTTTACGGTGTTAGCGACAGAATAGAATTCATTGTTGGGGATTTCCTTAAGCTTGCGCCAAAGTTGATCGCAGACGTAGTGTTTCTGAGCCCTCCGTGGGGAGGGCCCGAATATGTCAAAGAGGAAACTTTTGATCTCAATAGCATTATGCAACCCGTTGGTGGAGTAAATATATTTAAACTAGCGAAGGGAATCACAGAACATGTGGCCTACTTTCTACCTAGAAATGTAGATACTGTGCAGGTAATTTACGAACCAAGGGAATTCGGAAACGTCTTCACTTTTATATCTCGTGTTTGTGTAACGTTCCGCGCATTATGTACCTCACTTTTTGATACACCTATGTTACGTATTGCAGCTTGCCATGCTAGCCGGAGTAGGTTGTGGTGTAGAAGTGGAGCAGAACTTTCTTGACCGAAAGTTATTAGCTTTAACAGCCTATTATGGCGAACTGCCCAGGGACTGTTAGTTGTGATATGATGTGTAATTTAAGAGAAGATGATCCGCATCAGCCGCTTGAAAACAAAAAGGGGAGCTTCTCACGTTTATTGAATCACTAGCTGTAAATAACTCGGTATCAATTTGCTTAGGCTACTCCAAGAGAAGCAGTATTTTTTTATTTCATTCAACGTTCCCTTACAAAATGCATATAAAAAGACATCGTGTTGTACATTATAATTTACCGATATATATTTTTTAAATCTTCCTATCGAATTCTTTTGTAAAGATCGTGCGTTTATAACTTCGTCAGTTACCACACTCAGAGACTTTGCACTTAAGCAAATTGATATAGAATTCTCAATTTGTGGGGATATACTTGTGAAATTCAACAACTAATATGTGAACACTTTTAGAGATCTTTGAATTCATTCTTCCATAGTAATTATAAGTGTTATTTTTGCCCGATGGTTAATTAAGTAAAGAAAACGAGAGTAATTTCTCTTTAGTCGATCATGTAAAATATCATTTTAATCTTACTGTGAACCCTATGAGATACTGTAATTTACATTTTACAACAGTTTCCAAACTATTATTTTACAATTTTTATGTACACTTCTACTAATTTACTATTAATTATCAATAAATACATTCGAAATATTAAAGATGCTCTAATACATAACAAAGTATGTTTCTAAATTTTTGTAAAAGTTGCATCTGAAAACCAATTTTCATTCTTTTGGGTTTCGAAATAATATCTGAAAACAGAGCAAGGCTTTTCTCCGAGTTAATGTGAACATAAGATTGTTAATTTAATGAAATAATTAAAAACAAATACGTTTTCGTTACTTTAAAATAACATACAAAACTTACTTCATTATTTCAAAATAGAACATAAACTTGCTAATGTTTGGATCACAAATGTGATGTACAATTTCAAAAAATAGTATCACAATTACATTTTTTTTTTATAGAATAAAGCATTATTTCTAGTTTTTTCTCTAAAAAAAAAAATTCGATTCGTAGGATCTAAGTAACGCGTGACTAGCATCTCTTCGTTCACTTTTGAAGTATAAATTCCCGGTTATTTCCAAAACATGCAGAAGTATTCTTTTACTAAATTAACATTTTTATATTTTTCATGTATCAACATTAATTGTCGTCGCAACCGACTCTTCGGGCTCTGCGGGAATAGTTATGCCGCCAGTATCTATACTCTCTTCTTCTTCCCTTGGAATTTTTAAAAAACAATGCATCGTTTCTTCATCTTCTTGTTCTATAGTTGAATTATTTTTAGCTCCACTCTCTCTTGTTGGCAGTGAACCTTCGAGGTGTTTCGATGGTATTTGTATCGTGATCGTTTGTGATGTACCGTCCGCAGACGTTGAGGAAGACATTAAGTTTGCTTCTAGAGTATCTCCGACTTTCGAGAAGGCACCCAGGCAGCTATAAATTAATTGCGCCGCTGCTATATTACCAGGGAAAACTTCAACATTTTCGCCATCTAAACAAAATAATTCGATGTTAGCAAGTATGAGTACACTTTAAATCTACAACACATCGAGGAAGAAACGAACACTACCTTTCTTCTGCACATTTGCTTTAATCAATCCTTTCTCGTGATCTCTCACGTGCTGTATGTAACTTTCATTTTTAACAGTTTTAAAAGGGCACAAGTCGCACGTGAATAAACCAGACAGTAAAGGGTGCCTAGATTTCAAGTGATTTTTGTAACTACTACTCTGTATCGCGGTATACGAACAATGCGGGCATTTGTACGGCCTGAATCCTGCAACAATCATTTACCCTTATAGTGTTTACATACCTTACGTACTATTTTATACTTCACGAAGATGCGCCAACGTACCCGTGTGCTGCATAATGTGGCGTCGCAACGTGTTGTGATCTCCAGTCTTGTATTCGCACAGCTCGCAACTGAAAGGTTTATCGCCCGTGTGCTGGCGTAGGTGCATTTGCAGCATCGCTTTCCTGGCACTGGAATGCCCGCAAACGTTACAAACATACGGGCGCAGCTTCGAATGCACCGCCTGAATGTGACTTTTCAAGCACTTCGAGTTCGCGTAAGTCTTTCCGCACATATCACATTTCTTCGAAGTATACCAACGCGTTACTTCCAACGTTTTGCGATCCAAATGCATAACTCTGTGATTGCGCAGCTGACTGGCTTGTTTGAAACACTTGCCACACTCGGAGCATTCGTACTCCCGCGTTTCACTGTGCACCCGCATGTGAGTCAGCAGCTTCACCATTGTCGCACTTTTATATGCTTTACATATCTTACAAGTAAACAGACCTATGTCTAGAAAGAAAGTGTTTTAATTCGACTAGAGTATCCTTCGTGTTTAGGTATTGGTTTCGAATACTGACCAATTTGATGCTTCTTCCATAAATGTAAACTACACTGCCTCCATTTGGTAAATTTCATATCACGGCAAATGGTGCATCTGAACGTTGTTCCGCTTTGCGATTCCGTGTGGCAAAGTGCATGCTGCTGCATCGTTTCCTCCGTAGCAAATTTATAGGGACACCCTCGGTATGAACACCTTTGAAAATATATCGTTCGTGAGTAAAGGCGAAAGAAATTAATACCCCTATCCCTTATGAGAATGTTTCCCTCACTTTATATTTCTCTCCATCAACTCGATCATCTTTTTATTGAGCATATATTCAGAACTTAAAGGTTTCTGAACTTTAACTTGACGCTTTATATCATTATTTTCAACACCCTGTCCGATACATTCGTCCAACAAGCCGGAATCTTTTGAATCGTCTGTTATATTTTCTTTACCACCCTTATTGGAGCCTGTGTCCGTCAACTGGTGATCCTAAAACAAGCATCGTTGCTTGTAACACTCGATCATATCGCGTTTAACTTGCTCACAGTAAAATTAATGTATCTTGAATATTTACATTTATCATATGTTCTTTACAATCTTCTATAGAAGGAAAACAATTAGAACATTCTCCGCACATGTATAACAATTTCACTTCATCCGTATTTTTGGACTCCTCTTTTATCTGCGAAACGTAAGTATCGTAATATGAATACAAACATTGGTACACAAAGAGTAATTCGAAAAACACACCTCGACGTCCACTTTCGGATTTACATGGGTCTTCTGAAAGTGCTGCAACAACTGTGTTTTATCTTGACTCGTGTAAGTACATATTTTACATTTGAATGCCGTTACAACTTCTACAAAATCATTAGCGTTCACATTGTGCTTCTCCATAATAAAATTCTTATCGTTCTGCCCTGTGACAATTTCATACTGCTCCTGTGACTGTTCGCTGATGTTTCTAACTACCAAATCTTCGTTAGCGATATATTGCGCATCGCAGTTGTCGACATCTTTAGGCAATAAAACTGTCTTTTCTTGCGGATCGTTCTGATCCATAACTTGGCTGAGATCTAATTCTTGTAATTCCCCATTCTGAAAAGCATAGACCTGTCCGTCTAAGCAAACCAAAGAAATCGAATCCTCCTCTTTCTCCGCTTGAGCTTCATCTATGATATTAATTGCGTTCTGCACTTCGTTAGTTGTTGCGGTCTTTAATATGTCAACGGCTGGATCCGATATGGTTTGCAGAATGTATCTGGTGCCATTTATTTCGTAACTTAAATACGATGAATCTTCGACGCTCGTTTCTTCGTTCATGGCGATAATGTTCAGTTAACTCATAGCGGTGAAAATGAGTGATATTCAAATTAATAGTAACATCTTGCCTGTAATGTAAATGGATAGTTAGCGCAGTTAGAAATTGAAAAAGTAGAATGTTTGTTTGAATCTCTGAATATATATTATCGATGACATACAAATATTTATGTAGAATTCATTCATATATATATATATATATATATATATAGATCATATTGTATCCCACTCAGCTATATACGTAACTTAATATTTGTTTACTTAAGTTACACATTACTTTTCCGATTGAAATATTCTGTAAAGCATGCCGGACGTAAATATTCGTATAAAACCAAGGGAATGTAAAAATTACTCGGCATTGTATTTCAAAACGGCGGTATTCGTGTACATTAGCGAAGAGGTTATCTTATGGTCGATCAGTAACATGACTTAAAAATGTAATTTTCTCAATAACATCTGAAGCGAAGCGGTCATATTTTTACATTGCGGAATAAAAAATTTCACGAGCCGTCATTTATTCGTGATCCGGTGCGTTCACGGCTATTCAAATTCGAAAGTCATATTTCGCGAAAACAACTCGCGCGTTGCAAGCGTCTGGTTCGAGATTTCAAACGGGATTTCGAATATCGAATTCGGATCGTACGATGCGTCGCGCACAGAGGAGAAAGCTCTCACTTACCGGCAAAAAATTTCAGTCAGACGACGAACAAGAATACTGAAAAAATGACATAAACGTCAAATTCCAACGCATTATCCATGAGACCCGTGATATTCCACCATCTTGCGTCACGTGATACTGCGAAAATTTAGCATAGTCTGAGCACAATTGCGAGGGATGTCGGGCATTTCAATCGCCAATAACTCAACTACTCCTTACTTTGACATTTCTTTATTCGCACTTCGTAAAAGTAGTGTGTTTTATTGCACTTTACAGAACGCAACTTTCTCGGGAGTCTTACATTTAATAACCGAGTCATCTGCACTTTATTCTTAGCACTAAGAACTCAACATAAGCGTCATAAAGCATTGTTTAAACATCTGTACACGAGTGGATGTTTACGCAGCAGCGGTAGCAATGATTTTACACTTACACTATTCTCGTCGAATGTACGTTAGGTGTCTTTTCAGCATTCTGCCTGGCGATTTCAGGGAAGAATTGTGAATTATATTTCTGCTTGATAGTAGGCTTAGGCGTTTCTGGAGCGACCACTGGGACTGGATCTCCTCTCAATTTAGCCAACAACGCTTCTGTCCTTAATTTTTCACTCTGTTCTCTTAATAGTCTTTCGGCTCTCAATTTCTGTATATCTGTAGCAGGTGTCTCTATCCTCTGTTGCTCTCTGTTTCTATGCTTCTCTCTTTTATGTTTCTTAGATCTCTTATGCTTGTGCTTCTTCGAAGATCTACTACTTCTATGAGTCGAATCGCTCTCTTCTGATTCGCTGTCCTCGCGCTTTCGTTTGAGGGACTCTCTTTTCGCCGTCGGTGTTCTGTCCACTGAACCAGCTCCCATAATGTTCAAGTACTTTTTAATATCATGTATCGGGTCGTCCAAAGACTTTCTTTTTGTCTCTACTTCTATTTCTTTCTTCTCTGGATCCCTCAGCCTCAAAGGTAATTCCTCATACCAGTTCTTCTTGCCCGTTGCTTCGTTAGTGTCCTGACCAAGGTACGTAAGGTAGCCAATTTGCTTCTCATACTTCTCCCTTTCCTCTTTCTTCTCTTTCTCATGCTCTACATTCGGCTTATTGTAATCGATCTTTCCTTCTTCGAGATCGGCAAAAAAGTTTACATGCTCCCACTTCGAGGTAGACGGGGTTGTTTCAATCTTTGATGTCTCATCCCGTCCGTCATACTTTGATCTCGCTTTGTCCCTCAAGAAGTTGATCCTCGCTTCAGTTTCCTAATGTAAAGCAGTAACTTTTAGAAGTAAAAATTATCATATGCGCAAATAACGGATGGCCTTGTCTTTCGTCTTATACTCACAGCTTTTTGAGCTCTCTCCTGTACGATTTTTTCTTCCTCCGCAGCTTGTGCTTCGTCTCGTCGTACACGAGCGATATTTTCCTTGGTACGTACGTGCCATCTAAAATTAACAAAATATATGTACGGCTCATATTTTAATCCGAGAATGTTACTTAAATTTGTATGATAACACTAATCGTACCTTTTCTTTGGTAGAATATTCATTCTGAATGAAATGCAAATTTCCTTCTATAGAAGGGACGAATTCTGAGCACTTTTGGCTAGACACCTAAATCATAATTCACTGAATTTCGCTGATAGGTGTGGCACCGATGTCGCTCAATTTATAAATAATACGAGCAACTGCAATAGTGTTTGCGTATGACAATTGTTTACAAGTCTTGTTACGTGTCTTTTGACACGTAAGTTTTAGTTATTTCGCCATTGTAGTGGCAGCCATTCTCGACGCAATTGCAGGTTGCTTCAAAACAAAACGCTCTTTTGCACGCGTGAACGAAAGTTCCAAGTTTTCTCTCTTTACCTGTTTTAAATACGTAAGTACACACATTTTACGTGATAAATAAGAAATAATCTTACGATGCGTGCATATAAAATAGATATCTTTTGACATAAAGGATGCTTTGTACACATAACCTTACTTTCAGTGCTGAGTTAAATTTTAATCAAATAATACGTCGATCAATATTTCTCTGGTATTCGGACTAATTTACGTTTCCGTTCATTTATATTATTAGTGACTTCTAACGTAATTTATAGTATTATTCATTGAACGTCTGCACCGGGCTATATTTTTTTTTACAGCGGCTTCAAGATTGCTACCATGGCTGCAACGATGCCCATAAACCCCAAACCATTTCTAAATGGTTTGACGGGTAAACCTGTCATGGTTAAATTAAAATGGGGCCACGAATACAAGGGGTACCTCGTATCTGTCGATGGCTATATGAATTTGCAATTGGCCAACACCGAGGAACACATAGACGGAAACTGTACCGGAAACCTCGGCGAAGTTCTGATCAGATGTAACAATGTAATGTACATAAGGGGTGTGGAAGAAGAAGACGAAGAAGGAGAAATGAAGGAATAGTTTCAATTATATTTATAATTCAATGTAGGATAATATTTTTTACCTGTAAGTTAAAGCGATAAGGAAATAAAAGATGGAAATTTTTCTACACCCGTTTAAAATTACTTCTCAAGAATATAAACGATTTTAATGATAAATGATTTTTACAGCCATGCGTTGAAATTATCTCCCCTGCTATAGTACATTGTTAATAATAAAAATGGGTTTAATTACACTTTGAAACATTTGTTATAATAGGTTTCGGTCTTGATCTAAACACTAATTTCGTTTTGACAATAGCTTTTACAATATATTCAGTTTTTGTATCAGAATTGTCTGCTGTTTCACTCGTCCCATTATCCTTTTTCTCTAAAACAGCAAACGGTTTTGGGATTGGTACTTCTTTGCCGTGCAACACGTGGATGCCAATGATCAATATTGGTGTACCAGATTTGGAAAAGTGTAAATCTGCGACCAACTTATTCGTAGTATCTGCAGAATCGAATTTCAAATCTCCTTGCAGTTCAATGATTCCCCATTCTTCAAGTTCGCCATCTCTTTGAAATGGCATACAACCCACAATCAATTTATCAAAATCTGTTAAAGTAATCGTAAGTATAAATAACAGTACCTTTTTATCGGTATGATCATGTTGATTGTTTTGGCGGCAAATGATGTTCTGCTGCGCACAGTGTGCAATACCTGCAACACGGAAATGGTAAGGGGGCTCTAGAATCGCCAATCATTGTGACAAATATTTACGTTGGATGTAAGGTCTATTCTAACTACTTCGTCTGTGGTTTTACCACAATCTGTGGCAATTTCGGTTTGCCACTTTGGCTGGTATTCATAGGCCGGTATTCATAAACGTGTCTTAAGATTAAGCAAATGCTTAAGCATTCTGCATCCTTTACTAACCCTTGTAGCTAGTAAAGGATGCCGAATGCTTAAGCATTTGCTTAAGAATAAGTAGCGACTATGAATACCGGCCTTTGTTGCAGCTGCTAGAGGAGCGGAATTTCTGTTTGCAACTTTGTCTAGGCTCGTGGGGGGAGGCAACAACAATGTTGCAAAACAGGTCTTTGATTCGCGAACAGCCAAATTTTATTTGCAACATTTTTTGGTAAAAATTTCCCTTTGCAACTTTGTTGGGTTTTCGCGGGAAGCTTAAAACCAGTATGCAAACTTATCAACTATTATGTATGTTGTATGATGTGTATTGTTTGTTGACTGAAGTGTAAGAATGGTGTTGAAGCAGTGTGTCAGTAGTGTAAGTATTGTATAGTAATTGTATGGTAAGTGTAAAGGATGAAGTGTTAAGTGTTGTCGAAATGGTAAAGGAATTACATGTAATGATGCTCCAATGGAGTAAAAATGGTACAGGAATATTGTAAGATTGTTGAAGCGCAAAATCAGGGTGTCATTCCCTATGTTGCCGACACTTTTCGACGTCACGAGATAGATCCTCTTTGCTCATTCCCGCGCATGCGCGATTGTGGGGTCTAGTGATGACGCAATGGATATACATTAAAAATGTTAATTAAAAGACAATTGCTTGTGAACAAGTAATAAAAATGAGTGAACAAAGATGTACAAACGACGAACGATCGATTCCACATGAAATTATTGGTGAATAATGAAAAAGATATATAAATGAGGGGCTGGGTGAAAAAACATGTATCAAAATCAGCAACGCATATTTTTGTTTATAAAGTGAATCTGAGAATATTCAAAAAGGCGGGTACTCAATAATTTTCTCTCTCCAGAGGACCCAATATGGCGGATGCGCATACTCACCTCTTTAGTGCTCTAACCCGTGATGGAAAACACCGGTTCTCGTTGTTAGATCACCGAAGTTAAGCATCACGGGGGCGGGTACTGGGGAAAGATGGGAGACCACCTTTCTCCCGGTGCGCCGCTGCTGCTGGAACCCGAAGAAGAGAGAGGAGGGAAAAGGGATATGACTATAGTTCGTTGGGCAATATAAGCGAATAAGCTTTTTTGAAACGCCATCCTGCTTAAAACACAGGAAAAAACAATATACAATACAATATACAATAGCGCTCTAACAAAATTACATTAGATGATAGATCTATCCTACACTTTGTCGATGCTTATACTGTTGACAAGTGATCAGCTGGTACAATACAGCACACACGTCTACACAGGGACCGGCGAACTCCAGCTACCGCTGATGGAGGGGGAAACACCTACAGGAGCGGTGGCAATGCGTGCGTGAACTGCGCTACCACCGCTCCTGTACCTGTTTCCCCCTCCATCAGTGGTAGCTGGAGTCCGCCCATCCTTGCGTCTATACACGTTCCCACGTCCCACGTCTGTGCAGTGTCAACTGGTGTCAACGTGTGCGCTGTGGTAAACGTCGCACGTTCGCAGAATTATCTAAAATAATGGGGCGAACCGTTTATGCAGAAGAACGGCTTCACAATTACCTAAGATGTTTAGCAAAACCGGATGAATACGCAATAGGACTAATTTTGGGACAGGTTCGATTTTTGTATGTTCCAATTCACGTCATCCTTCCTGTTTCCACTTGTTTAGCATATGTAATTGTCAATTAAGAAATGTTCCTTCGAATTATCTCGATTCATACAGATTATCCTTACTGTTTAATGAAGATTATGCTTGCACCTCTTGTAACAATGTAATAAATTGCAATTTAATTCATACCTCTGTTTCGAATTCATGTAGAAAGTCGTAGGTTAGGATGCGCTAATAATTAATGAGTTTGAATCTTTCATGGTGAATTAAAAGGGCGTCAGGTATTAATAACTCTGTGTTTATAGTATCATTAAAATTACAGAGTACTGGGCAAAAAGATTACATCGTACACTTAGCAAAGACACCGCCTCCACTAGGAAAAAATGTGGTGGAGGAAACGTTGATTAGTACTGAAGCGAATACGCAGGAAGACACTGCCGAAAGGTATATTAAATCAGTGAAGGATATACCAGAGAGCTGGGTTGCGGATCATGCTAAATATGTACGTTTGCTACGTTCAAGCTGGTATACTAAATACGTTCGATTGAAATTAAATATTTAAATGAGTAACCAATCCCTTTTAAAAGTAACTAAATACATTAGTTGTATTAAATACGTAAATACTATTTACAGGTGACCAGAATGTTACCAGGGGGAATGAGGGTCCTTGGTACATTTATTGTTGGTCCTCAGGATATCATAAACGATAATACGAACATACAGAAACTGAGATCCATTCTTGCCGCAATATATAAGAACTTGTCGCATAACACGTTCCTTTGCGGAAATAAGAACGAGGAGCATCTTATTTTAAGTTTCAATAGCGTTACACAAAAGTACGGTGCTTCATGAATATCATACGTCTTATGTATCTCTTTCTCCGTAGCATAATTCTTAATGCTTTTAGATATATTTGTAAATCTGTAGAAACCACTAAGACTGGAATGTTAAAGCCAGCAGACTGGAAGTTTCAAACGAAAGCTACCAAGTGGCACCAACTTGAGACTCTCGTAGATTTCGATCGTTTGTTTCTGATCGCTGCTAACAAAGATCCTGAAACTCTTAAAAAGCAGCTGCAGGTATCTAATAGAACTCGCGTTAACGTAAAGTACGTACGTAAAGCGAAATATACATAATTCGAATCAACAGGATATTTTGACAAGCATATCGGACGTGATCGACTCTTCCCTTATCGTCATTGAAGGGGAAGTACGATCCCCGGACGATACGTTGGAAGTAATTAGCAAAACTAGAAAAGATGAGAAAGGCTTTAAGAGCGACGAAAAGAGTAGTAATAACAAAGCGATTCAAATTAACTTATACGTTCCATGTGTGAGTATTTACACTTACAAAATATTGTATAGTTGTTCCCTATTCTTCGTAGCATTATGAATATGTCTTCCTAAATGATAAAGATACATATTAAAGCTGTATTATCGCTCGTTAAATAGATGTAACACAGTTTATTTTGTGGATTATTAGCAAGAAAAGAATAATAACTCAGACGTGAAGATAACGCCGTGCAATGCATCGATACGCTTGGTCGGGCAATTAGTGAGCAGAACGTTTCTTCACCAAAAAGCGAATGTCGAGGAAGCTAATGCGGCCGTGAAACAAGACATAATAAGGTCGCTGGCGAGTAGATTAGAGATGCATTGGGACAGTTTGATCGAAGAAGAAAATGGATCTCCAGAAGGTGCTAGTCATGAAATATAGGAAGAATCTTTTATTATATTATATACGAACTGTACTGTATCGTTATTATTCCCTTCCAGAGAACATAACGTTACACGAACCCCCAAGGAGAGTATTAATAGCATTACCAGAAAGTAAAGTAACATTATCGGACTACCTATTTCCTGGCGAAGGTCCTCAAGAAGCTCTTCTGTCGTTGCAAGAACTTCTAGACTTGGAGGTTCAAGAAAGTAACGTTCAGAAAGACATAGAGGTCCAAGCTGGTAAGCGCCTGCAATTACATATATTAGAAACGAATCGAAAGCTCTAATCATGTGCAACGCTCCGAATTTCTCATGCAGATCCCACGGAGTTTTATTGCCAAAGCGAGATTGACATAAAACCCGTCGATCTTGGCAAAGAGCTGTCTGAAAATCACCAAACGAAAATATACATCGCTGGGATTAGTATCGCGATTTTGATTTTGATCATTGCTATCGTAACGCATACATTATATTGAAGCGAAGGATCAGTGTAAAATCAGGATGGGTTTATATTTTAGACATTCTCACGACGCTACGTGCACAAAAGAAAAGATATTAACGAGTAAAAATAACAAATGACCTAGTTTAACAAGACGATATATTTATATTATAATGGCGATATTTCAGGTCACATTGTTCTTAAATTATTCCGTGAAAGTATTGAATTATCAGTGCATATACATTAATCGTATTGTTAACCAGGGGATTTATTTCAATATTGTTCCGTAGCAATTAAATATTTTTGTAAAGACACACGTACAATTAATGTGAAACAAGCATCCAATAAAAATACCTTTATCAAAGATACTGTGTAATTTTGATTTCTCCCAAAGTATTAAGTATTACATGCATCATTACAATTAAAGAATTTTTTTAAGTAGGTCTTTAATACCACATAACATATCGATGTATTTTTAACTTGTAGTATATTATCTTAACGTAATAACATCTACACAATATATACATACAATATCATACACGCACATTATGTACAAAAAGATAGTACTCTCAAAGTCAATATAATGGCAACTCTTACGCGATAGAATGTCAACTAGCGGTGTCGTTCCCTCGTTTTCGATTAATTAATCGTATAAATAATTTCTATGCCCCGAAATGCACCAAATTAAATAACGACACGCAATACATATCGATACACGAGTTATCAATAAACCAGGCAGTGGTACTTCTATATTTAAAATGCTTGGTACGATCCTCATCGCCTTAACAGATTCTCCAAATGCTTGCAAAACTATACTAATATTTATGAAAATTCCCGTATTTACAAAATTCTCTTTACACTGTACATAGCGAATTTAATAAAGAACGTAATACTTGTTTACCACTCGGAATATTGAACGAAATAATTCTTTTACATCTCTAAAGCTAATTCGTCGCAAAACAGAAGAGTCCAATTTTGTCTGACCCTTGAATAATTTTCAAATGCATAGAAACATTTGCTAATAATATAATTTGTGCAAGTACACTAGTTTCATTCCTTTCTCCCCATTGTCGAATCGATATTGAATCACAATCTCATCATGTTTCGTAAAGATTCTCGAGTGTAGAAGTCATACCAATTAGAAAAAGAAGTTTGTTAGTCCAGTATTATCATGTTGACAAAAAGTTAAAGACTGGAGTACATATTAACAAAAAGAAATGTATAAGCTCATGTTAAAACGATTAAGTAGTACATCTTCCTTAAACCCACGTATCTTTCGTTTAGTATAGTATCGAAGAGTATCATATGATAAATCTCTCCAGCTTCGTATTCCCGTGTTTACACACGTTTACTACGCTGCAAGTAGATTATTCTCATTCACTATTTCGGTATAACGAAGAAAGGTGGACGTGAATGACTGGACCATTCCATTGATAATTCCAATTTGGCATTGATAATTTCATAATTTCATAATTATCAATGCTAAATGTAACGCGGGAATAGTGCAGATAGAAACAGACAAATGTCAGAATATTACCATGATACCCAATTAATCTAATTTCACAAGAATATTTAAATGAATTCGGAAGAACTCACCACCGAGACAAACAGTAAGTAATGTATACAGCCATTTTTTCCTTGTGCTTCTACTCGAAAGTACAATATGGCGTTCGTTGAGCACGATACAAACGAAATAGAATTAAATCTGCACTATCCTTTGGTAAGCGTCAGCGACTTGAAAAGTCTACGAGTCTATCTAGATCGAAAGTATAAATTTAAATTGTTATACTGCCCCCATTTTTATGAGTCCCGCTTGACTCCCTCTACCCACGCTGGCGTCTTCCAGCGAATCTAGGTCTAAAGCGGACTCTATCATGGTCGTGTCTTGTAACAATCTAAGTCTGGATGCGGACAAAGGTGTTGTTACGGTTACCGAAGGTATAGTGGACGTATCCAACGTGGAAGAGACCACGACGCTCTGACGGGAAGGCAGCGGTGCAATTTCATCAATATCAATTGGAGTTATATTAAGTGACGCTAGTGGTACTTCATTAGTAACAAGTTGGCTCACGCTGTTCGTGGTGCTACCTAAAAACAAATTCCCAATGATAATCATATAATTCACATTGCCCGACCATATGCGGTATATACAATATTGTGTACAGTACGCAGAAAAAAAATATTAGAACTTCCATAACTGGCATTAAAGTCCAAATGGCAAGCCGTTACGAATGCTCTGTAGCAACAGATACTGTATTATACAAACTCATTGTAAAAGTGCAGTGTTGACTGTGTACCTTCTCCTTTGTATGAATAGATAATTGGAAATTAAATTGCACCTCTCTGTTTATACAAACATAAGATCCTAATGTTTAAATAACACGACGGAAGAACGTGGACAGTAATCATTGTACGAAAAATTTTGATATCACACGCACGAGTGTAAATTTATTATACGTTCCCCGCAGATCTATGTATACATGGAACTGTGCATGTATTTATTTTCTACATGTACGAATACATGTATTTTCATATACGTCTCGCATTTTTCTGAAATCCCAGTGCCCGTAAGGAAAACCGATATAATAATTATGAGCTAATTAATTAGTCACAATCCATAAACCCTTAAACTGGAATAACATTCGAAAAATTAGTCTCTTCGGAAGTGTGTGGGGGAATACACATCGAGTGTAAAGTGTGTATTAACAGCTATTAATAAATACCAGTTCATTCGTATTAAACATACATACAATGATGAACGGAATAAAAGAAAATTAACTTACCAAACGGTATGCTCTGAGCCCTCGATAACAGGACGTAATTTTAAACAACAAAGAAATACAGTTTATTGAATCATGTAAAAATATAGCGAAATGGTGAGGAACTTAAATTTAGCTTATGCATTTGGTAACACATACTCAGTTCTATTTAATTATAGCGTTAAAGATCGACGTTACCATAAAAGACTTTGTAACACGAGTGCTTTTAAAAGATTAAAAATAATTTAAAGAATCGAATGCAACATTGACTATCCTTTTATATACTACCTATAATATACTACCTAATGTGAGTGTAACATGAAGACAAATAATTAATATTCATATACTTCTTTACAAGTGTATCGTTATAAAGTATTACAAATCGTAATGCAACTAATATGTCAGTCCATTCCAGTGGTGTATGCTTTAGTTAAAATATACATGTATAACATTATAACAAGAATATTAATTTATCTCTTATTTTCCTTAAATAAAAGTATCTATGTGCTTAATGCCAGATCGATCAGTCGAAAAATAAATAAATCTCTGTCAACAACAATGAAATTCAACTTGAGTGTACTTCGTCCATAGAGATCTATAAGTTACAGCAGAAGAAAACATGAACAATTCATCGCAATAATAATCATCGTCGTTAATGCCATTAATATCCTTACGCGGATTAAAGTCCGCTTGGTGAACAGACAGAATATGGAAACCTACATGTTATTCTCGTTCTAACACGCTAAAAGAATTTCCCCTAATCAGTGACACTATATTTGTTCGTTTAAATTTCATTTAAATAGGTGGGACAGTATTATCTTTAAGAAATGCAACTGTTGCAAAGAACGTTAAATATCGTCATTGTCGCTCATCGAGCTCGTGATAAATCTCTGGTTTAGAAAATCATTCTCGGCGCCATCGTTCCGATATAAAGAGTTCTCCGCGTAAGAGAAGTTATTGGTCAATGGTCCTGAACCGAAAGCATTCACTGCGAGCCCTATCGCGTTCTGACCGATAATCGGCATCCCCCCGGGCCCTAATATTCGCGGCATCACGACCGTCGGCAGTAGATGCTTCGACACTGGATACTTTAAGCCATGAACAGTGCATCTCAAATTATTGTATTTAAGAGCATGCTGCGGTTGGGCGAATCGCAATGGATCTTCGGAATAGCATTGCGGGAACTTTTGTAAATCAGTGTATACGCTCGTGTCGTCAAGCTTATACCGCAAAGGGTCCTCGGAGTACCTTTGCGGATATTTCTGAAGATCGATACCGTACTTCTGATCCCCGACACACTGGTCATACATTAAATTATTATCCGAACATCTATGATACTCTTCCCTACACCTGTGAGGATACTTATTCAAGTTCTCCTCGCACCTGCACGGATACTTTTGAAAATCTGGATTGCCCCTTTCTGTTTCGTACTTTACATTTTTTACAGGCTCCTGAAAACAGTGCTGCAGGGGATACGTCGGGGCGTAAGTGTCGTTAATGTACTGGCACGGATACTTGGACAGATCCTCGGGATAGCATACAGTGTGCCTTAGCAGACTCAACTCACCGTTTATCGATTCGATTTGCGGCGAATGCTGTCCGGTAACGAGATTGTTCATCGAACCTGTGAGATCTGTTGTGCTGGGATTCGTTTGAACAGTTGTACCATTGGACTGTAACGATAAGAAATATTAAGACAATATATCAGTTAATACCAGAAGTAAGATAAAACGAATGAATAAATATCCGATTACCTGCGGTTGCACAATTTTCACGGTCCCGTATGTTTTGTTGTTAGTGATCACACTGTCGTCGCTAACTCTCTCTTGTTCCGCACGATACTCGGGTGTCACTATACCTCTTCGGTCTGTGAAGATTGATACTTCAAATGTAGATAAACGTTGCGACTAAAGTGTATTAAGATAATAAATACCAGAGAGAAAAAATGAAGTTACCGATTAGGCTAGGCGGCGCAGGTCCACATAATACATAAAAACAATTCCCACAAATATTTCCTTGGCTGTAAGGATTAAAACTCTCTTGACCCCTTTTGATGGAAAATGATCCCTTGATCTAGGACAACAGAAATATTTCTGATCCTCCCACGACTTCGAGAATCTGTAATACTTACATCTTCGTTGGTAGTTTGGTTGCTAGTAGTTAAATATGTATGGAAACCAGCAAGGCAAAGGATACTCCAAACGGAGAAGAAACATATAACTCCTACGACGACGCTTCCAGGAGATATTCTCACTGCCTCTAAAAATGGCCTGCCGTCTCTTGTGACTGGTAACAGATTCGCGCATAGAATTAGGGCTCGCTCCGTTCGCTTACTGTTTCTGCGATTAATATACTTACGCATAATTAAATGTGTAACGGCGCACGCGACTATAAAAACGCAAAGAAATGCCAGCGATACGATAAAGGCATAAAAGTATCTGTAATTTCGTCTACCCACGCAGTTTCCAACCCATGGACAATGATGGTCGAACCTCTCTGAAAGGATAATTATTCCATGTTCGTTCCACCCTCTCGACGAGTTACTTCCATGACAAGTAATTAACCAATACACGTACCTACGCAATTGTCGCATAAACTACAATGCGAAGCTCTCGGTGGTCTGAATATTTTACAGGTAAAACAGTATTTCAATTTCACCGGCTGCCCTTTGACTAACACCTCTTTCGTTCTAGGCGGGGGTCTATACATTTTAGAATTACCATCATTTGGTACCTCTTTATCCAACATGCAAAGAATGCAAATTTTTTAATATAAATACTTAGTAAAGTCGATTATTAAAGGATTACATAATAATATATGTTCGTGTACCAATTTGTTTCTCGATGTAGGCAGCTTCGTCGGGCGTCGCTCTTGGAATAACTCCAGGATCGCTAAAGCTTGTTCTGAATAAAGCAGACATTACAAAAATAAATAACAGGCCTCCAATAACTGGTATAGCAGGCGTTATGTGAACCGCTAAGAACGGACAGCTAGAACAAGTAATAATAAAGTTGTTAGAACTCCGTTCCCTCGCTCGTAAAATCAGAAATTGTAACTCGAGCGATGATCGTCTTACTCAACAGCAAAAAACAGTCCGCTGGTTCCGGCGATGAGACACACGGTTACATAGAAGATCCCGGTCTGCGGCGCCATCATCACCCTGCCGTCGCAGCAGAATCTGTTTCTGCCTGGGAATAGCTCCCACTTCCGTGTGATGTGCGGCATGTTGCGAATGTGACCAGCCCGCTCTATGCACTGTTTATATGTACAAGTACGTGACGCCCGTTTCGTCGCGGATAAAATGTTAGAGCCATACAGTGTTTATTTAACGTCACCACGCGAGACTTTGGACAACCATCTTTCATCTTGACCAAGCGAATTTTTATCGAACTGCAACACGTTCGACGGACAGTTAAATAAACCTCCCTCGTCCGTTAACCTCGTTCGACATAACAAACACTTCTCCTCCGGGATGTCATTGATATATAAACATTACATGAACAAACGCTTGGCTTACCGTACATTTATAAATCGCCCAGTGTTGTCCAGCACTTGTAAAGGACCTGTGCAGCTCTTGTCAACTTAACCTAATTGCGTCGCTCGCTGGAGGCGCAAAGGCGTTCGTATTTCATAAAAGTCCGCATCGCCGCGATAATCAAACGGAATTGCTCGGTTTCTTCCGCATTCTATGTACAGCCATGAACTCACTTACGAGACAGCATTACCGTCACTGTTCCCCCGTAGGCCACCGACACTTTAAGAACACTCACTCAGCGGGGTCATAGCCGTGGAAAATCAGAGACGCGAAAATTCATTTGTAAACTAGGTCACTTAGACGTGACACATAAATGCCACTCGTGCGCTCCCGATGTAACCTTCAGGCCCGCGATGCACATTACGCCCCGCGAAGCCGTTGCATCGTTTCGCTACGTCGACCTTAGCTCGATGACAATATAACGTATGTATTTACGAGGAAAAGATTGTTGCCCGCAGTGTGATTACTCGGGATTATCTGTGGTTCCCTCTGACGGGGTATGCAGAAGCGCCACGTGATCTCATTACCACGTGACCTAACGAAACTGATTTCAATTTCAAGTGCAAATAGTTACCCTGGCAGAAAAATTCATTTTCATTATAAATTTGGTCTGGGAGAAGGGGATTGTTAAATCGTGAGTCTACTACGAATTTATGTAGGATAATGCAGAAGGAGATCTAAAGGGTGTCTCTGGAACTGAGATAGAGCGAACAGCTCTATAAAACAGCTGATATCCAATTAATCATTACAGGATTGTTCTTTTATATACTAAAATGTTGTGTCATTTAACTTTTTTGTTACTCTTAAATTTGAGTATCGAATATATCCTCAATAATTTCTTGATTCAAATTTTTTTATATTTTTTTCTCGCCTGCGAGTTTACTTGTTGAATTTTGAAAAGGATTTATCGAAAAATTGGTAGTGTGCTGTAATCGTAATGTAATTCTGATCGCGTGGCTATCGTTTACTGGTCGATTAAAGTAGCGGAGACTCTTGAAAACATAAGAAAGTTAATTATTGTCGCTTGTTTACAATACCAAAGCTTGTGATAAAAATATAAACGCAAATGAAAAAGGAAACAATACCCGAGCATACTCCCGTTACTCCTGTGCGGGCAGGACCGTGGCTCGCGCTCAGAAACATGGGATTGATTATTTAAGGGTAGGAGGGTGTGCAACTTATCGCTCCCATTGCAAAATGGGTCGTCGACGCAATGCAGTACATCGTCGCACACAGACGTGTGCACACAATCAAACGAAATCTTGAAAATCGAAGAATCCCACTATGAGCGCCATCTTCGGGTGCGTCGGCGAACAGGCCAGACGCGATCCTAAAATTTTACTACCCGTATAAACTAACCCTCTGTAATGTCGCCTCATAGATCTATAGATCAGTCATCCAGGTTAACGAACCGTTTGCGAGGAGGCATTACTCGAAACTGTTACAGATCGGATCATACTCATGCTGCCTTAACATCCACCAGCTTAGTCGCCGATTACTGGGTAGAAATAAATCGATCATAATACGATAGGTAAGAATCTGCAGTAAAAAAAATACAATCCGCGATTTTTTTTTACCACGACTTCAAACAAGGATCACCCTCGACTTCATTTTTCTCCGGGGAGATATAAAGAAATAAAAAATGGTCTGCAAGCCCGAGGATGCATCTTGCATTCGACGAGTAGGGTTTCAGGTTTCAGTTCCACGTGTGTATGTATTCCTATTAAAACATAAAAAGAAACGATGTATTCAGTTCGGCAAATCTATACATACAATTTTGCTAGAGGCGGTGAGACAGAATTCTTACTTACACTAATTAAACTAGTAAAATAAAAGCGATTGATGCGACGTGTTTCGTGATAAGCGATATAAAGAGGGATATCAACAGGCACGATATATCAGGGCGAGCCGTGGACTGTAAACGGAAAAATGCCCGGTCTCCCTGGCGAAAAAGGATGTGGCGAAGGGTCGCGTTTAGTCGCGTCTGTGCAGCTTAAAGGCAGCAGCAGCAGCAGCAGCAGCAGCAGCAGCCTGGCAAGGTTTGTCTCGGGGTGGGAGGATGAACGGAGCCCCATGTCGAGGGAGGTGGGTCGGGAGGGCGCGAGGGGGTCGGTTGCGGCGGGGTGCACGGGTATGAATCGTGGAGCGGGCGGATGGACGGACGGACGCAAACGCTGAAATCAGCTCGGGCGATCGATGCGATAAATGGATGCGTGCGATTGGTAGCCGGGAAAATCGATGATGAACAGGGGGGCACCCTACCTAGCCGCGAAAGCGAGCACGGCTGCACCGCCGGAGAGGATGGAGCAAAGACCGAAATATCGATTTTTAGGCCCCTACGCGGCGGTTCGATGCTCATATCTGCCCCGTGTCCCGTATCCGCGCGAACCGCCTTTCAAAACACCAACGACGCGTGCGAGATACACCGTACTGGTGACGCGGACCGCTCGCGAACAAGAATTTACCGCCGTTGCGATTAAAAGATCGTCAAGGATTGACCGTTGTGCGACGCGTGACCGAGGTTCTGGCCGATGTCGTCAGGTAACCACGTTGACAGCGTAACGACGCGCCGTAAAAACGAAGCCTTTCGCCGACCAGAAGATCTCTTCTCGTTCCTCTTGACGTTCGTGCGACCCAGCGGTGTAATATCGTGAGATCCAATGATCCTCCGGCTAAGGGAACGATCTAAGATCGGCTTGCCATACCGAGTATGTGAACGCTGGCCTCCTTCGTTCTCGATCCGAGAATTTTCCACCGATGTTGTGTACACCGTCTAATCCGCCGTCGAGCGAACGTCGGGATTTCGTGACGGGGGTGTGAATCCGGGGTGGCTAGCTACAGTGCGTAAATTATTGCATTGCATCATTGGCTCCGGTGAAACGTCTCGTCGGAATCGACCGATCCACGCGTCGTGATCGTACCAAGGGATCTCCTGTCAGTGTTAATCTCTGTGACTCTGGCCTATCATTCTTGCCTAAAAACGCAACAAGAGATTTCTAACTAATGTGTTATTAAGCATGTGCATCGTTAATAAAATAGGAAATTGCTAAGTCATTGCGTGGTCGTAGGGCAGTGACAACTATTTGTTTACCGTTAACGTCGCGAATATTGTGCGTAATTTTTCAGATCGAATAAGGTACTCCCGGCGTTACTGTCCACGTAGTGGTAATCGTTTAATGTTCGCCTGGCAAGATGCATGCTTTAATATCTACTCTATTGTAATTTGCAGCGTCGTCCTACTTTATGGCACGACGCAAGAATTCTGTAAAATACAGGCGAGATTCGACCGACGCAACAGGCTTAACAATACAACAAAGAAATATACGTGTCAGCGCGTTACATTTACATGTACGAGAGTATTAACGAATGTATCGTTGTTTTCGAACGGTGCAGAAAAAATGGCCATCGCTGCTTCGGAGAATTATCAACTCAAGTGGCACAGCTATGGCGCGCATCTGCACAGCTCTGTCGCGACGTTACTCCACTCAGAATCCTTCGCAGATGTTCTGTTGGCGACGTCCTGTGGCCGGCACGTGGCTGCCCATCGATTCGTCCTAGCCGCTTGCTCATCGTACCTTAGTCACATTTTTCAAACATGTCATTTCGGGGCGAACACGAATGCCCCAATTATTGTGGTTCGTATACCTATGCACGCGCAGTACGTGCATACACGACCCTTCGGGGAATCACAGTCGTCGCCAGTGGACGAGCGCGTTAATCATTTCGAGATAAGTTAAATAATCATGGTGATCGCGTTTCAGGTACTACCAACGGAGATCGGTTATCGCACGCTGAAAATCCTGATTCAATACATGTACAGCGGCGAGGCGACCGTGACGAACGATCAGTTGGAGGGTGTATTAAAGGCGGGAGATATCCTGCGTGTCCGTGGTTTATGGAGATCCAACACCGGCAGCAAAAAGGAGAACATCCAGTCGAACAACCAGAAGGTCGATCGGGACAAACGGGAGCAGCCGCCGTTGACCGGACAAATACAGAAGATCAAGCTGGTGCAGCCGACGACGGAGAAGGCGACCGAGAATGCGCAACAGCAGGCCACGCCGGTGCAGAACAACGTTCAACCACAGAAACCTACCTCAGAGAGAAAGAGCATCGAGAAGGCCGACGACAAAGCCAGCGAGCCTGAGACAAAGAAGGTGTTGGAGGAGAATAAAAGTAACGAGCAGAACAAGAATAAGGAGAACCTGGAGACGAACGCGAAGAAAAGGAAAACCATCAACAGCGACGTGGAGTCCAATAAATCCAAAAGCGAGGACGGCGAAAATGTAAATAAGACCGATTTCTTGGTAATGTTGCTTCTCTTCAAAGTAGAATGAATCGCCTCTATTTTCGCACCTTGCAGACCGAGTTGAACCTGGAGCTTTTGGTAAAAGACGAGCCGATCTGGGAGGAAACTATCGATCCATCGGAATCACTGACTATAGATCATGAAATTGATATCAAACCTGTATGTAGCGTTTAAAAATGGTTCGTTTTATAAGAAGGGAAGTATGTAATACCTATATCGGTCGTTTGCAGGAAATTGTACACAGTGCGGACGAGGAAGAGGAGTACACGCCATTAACGTGCGACATGTGTAGTCAGACGTTTAACCGGCCATCGGACTGGGTGAGACACATTGAATTTACACACGCTGACATGACTGAAAATCGAAGGAAAAAAAGGAAGGTGAGCGTATAGAAGCATTTACATAGGCGTTTCGAGTATTAAATGATAATTAACGTTGCGCTGTTTCGCAGGACGATGTGGATGACGATAGCAAAGACTTTCCGCCGTTAAAGTGTGATCTCTGTGGTAACATGTACTCAACGCCTCAAGAATGGGTACGCCACATACAAACGGAGCACACGGAGGAGCAATTGGCCTTGATGAACAACTCGGCGCCACCTAAGCCAAAAAGGGTTCACAGTCATCAAAAGTTGTGCAACATTTGTCAAAAGGAATTTCCAAGTCACGCATCGATGGTAATTCACCAACGAACGCACACAGGGGAGAAGCCTTTTCTTTGTTCCTATTGTAAAAAGGGCTTTAACGTAAAAAGTAATCTGCTAAGGCATCTAAGGACATTGCATGACAAGTACGTACATCCCAGCTTATACGGGAGCAACGGTAACACGAATGCTTAAACCCATAATGATTTCACAAATGTACATGTCTCTTTCGTTTCTTTCTCTTGTTGGTAATCTCATTTGCAAAGTGAACGTCACGCAACATCCTATACATATGTGTTTTAAATTCATGCTCACAGACTGAAGGAATAATGGATGCATCGATGATCCTGGCATAAGCCAGTCAAATTGGTCCAAAAAAAAAAGTTAGACGATATCGAAGAGCGCGTGGCATCTTCTTTGAAAATGAGCAAGTATTAAACGCTTACGTAAGCTTTTTTAAACATTGAACGGGTAACTTCAGTATTCTTCTTTTGTTTTTGTGTTAAATTTTCGGTTATTGTATGTATTGATAACGATTTATTACGTGTAAGAGTGATTTTAAATTCGAAGCTTTTCCGTTGATAACACAAAAAGCAATATGAGGGCTTTAAAACCAAAGAGGCTGATTACTATTGCCAAAGTGTCTTGTTTTGTTGCGACCTTAATTCGTTTCTTGAACATAGAAGAGAATATGAAAATGTATTTATTTTGATTAGAGATTTGATTTAAGCGTGTATGACTAAGAAACGACGATATACAGGTCTTCGCAGTATGTGCGTGTAAAATAATTCATAGTATAAATCAACATCTATTGATTAATATTTAATTACTTAGTAACGATACGAGATCCAAATTGTGTAAGATTTAACTGTATACTTCTAGGCTATTCCATCCATGGTAGCCCTCTTATTCCCTCAGCTCGTAAGCTAATTATGTATTTTTATATTAAACTAGCTTATACACAAGAAAGGTATAAGAAATAAGATATTTAAACTAAGTAAAAAAAAATTTAAACTTCAATTAGGCTAGGACGTAAGGGTAACACGTAATTCAAAATTTATCAAATGTTTTGGAAATATATTGAGTTCTTCTTACTTATAAAAAAAAAAAAACGCAATATTATCAAAATATTGTCACAGTTTATGAAACGGTAACAATATGAATCTTACGAGAATGACACCACATTACCATGTTAATCATGATCGTGTCACTCTACTATGAATCTTAGTGTCAATTCTGCGTTGCGCTAACACTGTGACGAGCCAAATGACTTTTAAATGTAAAATTTAAATATATTACCTTCAAAGTATTTTTAATTATCCTTAATCGTTCCTGAACAATGAATATCAAAATATACCTCTTCTTATATACGTGTAGCGTTATCATTCCGATTCGCGTGAAAATTCAAACATGCTTAATCTCTATTACCGCGATAAACACAAGAGCAATAGAATCGCGGCGTCTATACGAAATTAACCGATGCTATGATACACTGCATTAACGACGTCGCGGCTTCCGTTTCAAAATTCGTAGGAATCTTAATTCTCTTCGTCGTCATCGATTTTCGGCGCCAGGTAGTATCTAATATGCCCGATATCCCCGATTTTGTATTCACATACTAAAGGCACGTCATTAGACATTGATAGCTGTACTTGCGCACAGAGGGGTCCAGCTTTTACGAAACAATTAAGGTAGCGACACGAGAATGTTAATTTCACCGGTTCTTGCATATTGACAACTACTGCTTCGTCTTCGTTATCTGCATCCGCTGTCTGTGCTAACTTGATAGTAGCTGAAAAGAGAAAACAATGTCGTATAGATAACATAGAACATTTATAATAATGTTAATTGTATAGATATACTTTTACACATTTTGCAATATATACTTTTGATAATTCATTCGCGTTTCAATGAGTTCGACTACAGAAACGTATATTTCCTTTGAATATGAAAATATAAACAGTCGTGACCGTGAAAACAAGCGTGACCTCGTCTTCATAGCGGCAAGGTCGAGAACAGGTAAACACTTCCCACAACATTACTTAATTTCAGTCAGTCGATATACAACTTCTGTACTCGAAGAACCTTTACTAGAAGATGCTACGTGCACAAAGTAGATACTATACGGTGAATGTAAGTACATATATTAATTAATATATAGGAAACTAACGTACCTTGTCCATAATCTCCCGAAGCACTGAACTTTATACCCTCCTTAGAACACGCAAACATTATCGATTCCCCGAATTGGCTCAAATCTCTACATATACGGGAAAACTCTTGGGACGGCATTTTTACGATACACGAATACGAGGTTTCCTGTAACAGTTGGCACATCCCATAATTGTATCGCAACGGACCAAGATCCGTTCCATAAACGTGCAATGCTACGGCGTATAGAAAAGTAATCTTACAGGAATACCAAGGTGTTCCTGGTCCATATTTATAAGTTTCATTTCATATTCTGCGAGTTTCTCTTTGTTGGGCGATTCGAATATGAATATAATATTCTCCGGATTATCCAACGCCCGTAACGTCACAGTGTCTTCCGAGCCAGCGCATCGTAGAATTTTGGACATACTAAAAAATGTTGCCGACGTGGTAATTTAATAATCGAAATTGACTGGATATACAGACAGGGAATAAATCAAAGATACTTTATTCGTGTTGAAACGAAAAATTACAAACAACTTTTCTCTTCAGAGATGTTTGTGCTCTTTGTTCTGGCATGAGGGAATACATAACCTTGGTGAAATTTGTATGGAATCTTACCATGCGACACTCATCCCCATTGATAAATTTCTATCGCATCTGTATTTGTCGAAGCCGTCGCTTCTGAGATTCAGGGAGACCAAAGAGACGTGAGCATTGTCCATAGCTTGGACTTGTATACCCGAGTCGGAACATTCGAACGTGGCTTCGGTTAAAAGGTCCTTTATCGCGTCCAACACTTTCTTCAGGATCGCACTCTGTACCAAACGTGCCTCGAACATTTTTGCGACTCACTTTCCTCGACTATCAATTCGTAGAAACTAATTCGAAGCAACAAGTACCGTCAGTTGAAAGAATTGTTGAGACCGGCAGCGTTACGCGCGCTTTCCTACCGCCGAAACGTCTCGCTCGGAAGTAGGTGGCACTCGGGGCACACCGGAAACGCGTTCAATTTTCAAATCGAACAATAAAGATCGTTCGTTAATTCCCCCGTCATTCTAACTGCGCCGCGACAGTTTAGAATTTGCACGTTTCATTGGAATTTATTCGTGATAAAAGAAACATTTTTACCATAATATAAATTGCAATTTGCTTTTTATTTGACAATAGAAAAACATCTTTTTCAATATTTGCGAAAACCTTTATCCGGCAATATATATCGTTCGTTCAAATGCAGTTATTAGTTTCTAATGTTGGAAGGTATTTTAAAAAGAAGAGATCGATACGAAGTATACAGTTCTCTATAAAAAGAATTTTATCAAATTATGTATCCGTTCTAGTGAAAATAAGTAACGGAGAAATTTAATGACTGCGCGTGAACTAAGTTGATTGTAACTAAACATACGGAAAATAATTTTAATTATATTCACAATTTGCTTACAGAAAGGGTCCTGTGTAAGCCTATTTTAAGCATAGAAATTTATCAGGTAAAAACATATGGGATACAAAAGTATTTAAATACGACTGAATCGCTATCATACTTAAATAAATGCAGTCTCACTCGTTACAGTTTAGAACTAGGGATATTTACACATGTACGAAATTAAATTTCTTAAAAATAGAATACTAATCAATATAGGAGTGATACGCGCCTGTTACATGCATTAAAAACTGATATCACCAGCCGTGTTCTCTAATTCGCTGAACATCTGATCGAGATGCTAAAACAGAAATCATTGCGAATTAGTTATATTAGACACAAAAATTCATTCGATTCTCTACTGTAGATTATTAAGCGTATTTTACATACATCGGATGGTTCGTTCCCTTTTTGAATTTCTTCTTGCTTGTCATTACAAGATAATCTGCCACTTTCATCGTCATCTTCATCATCGTCATCTTCTTCGTAATCGTCTTCATTATCGTCATCGTCATCCGAATCCTCTTCTTCTTCCTCTTCTTCCTCGTCATCGTCGTCGTCGTCGTCCACATCGTTATCTATATCTTCATCGGATCGTATGTTACACGACATATCCATTTCTTCATAATCCTCCGGTTCTTCCTTGATCTCGGTAAGCATTATCGTTTCCGTGACCGTTTCGCTTTCAGTGGGGCAAGGTGGCGGTGCCTCCGATGCTGAAGGTATCTGAGGTGGTTGACCAGTCTAAAAAATGGACCATCATAAGTATCCCCCCTTGTTTCTATTTCACATAAAATAATTCGTTAACATGCAGTGTTCTACCCATGGTTGTTGTTGTTGTTGCTGCGCAGATTTAGCTGACGCGATCGAAGTCGGCGCAGGGGAAGGAGTGGAAGAGGTTTTCAAATTCGTGCTTTGCTCTTGAACCTGCGATGCCACTTTGTTCTGCGTTTTATTGGAATTATCTTGCAACCTATTCTCTACGTCAGTTTCTAACTTCGTTTCAGCATTATTAGCCTTCTGTTCCTTGGCTACTTGCGAATTACTGTTCGGCTCCTCTTTCACTTTCTTAACGTTCGGTTTAGGTTCCCCGGGAAGACAAGTGTTACCACGCTGCCTTCTAAACCTAACAATAATACTTCTGGTATCCCACATTAAATCATGCGCTTGTTTATAAGCAGATATCGATTCGTCCACGCTATTATACCTGATAAAAGCATAGCTGCAAAACGAAATAAATTTAACAAGTCAGAGTGATATAAGTGACGTTAAGATATTAGGGATAATAAATAAAACTCACCGAGTATTTCTCATTTTCTGCGCATAGCCTACGTCTACTCGAGCAGCTGTTGGAAACTTACTTTTTACTTCATTAACATTAACAGACTCTGGTAAATTTCCTATATATAACGTGTAGGGATCTATTTCTTCAGGCATTGGATTATCTTCATCCCTTAGGGACTTTCTTTCGACTTTTAAATGACCTACCCCGAAAGGTATTTTCTCCAGTTCCTTTATAGCCTTGTCGATGTCAATGCTCTCTGCCATCTGTATAAAACAGTACCTAGGACCGCTAGGGCTTTGAAAGTGTATATTCTGTATACCAGGATGAAATTCTCTAACGATATCTTTATTCAGATCGGGATCTGGAAATTTGATTATTAAACTTTGAGCTTTAACTGTTTTATTGTATTCATTCTCAATTTTCAAAGCCTTTTCTGCGTCTTCTCTATTCCAAGGTCGGCTGGGATAGCTTTGCGACATAGGTTTCCTCTGTTTATTCTTTTTAACTACAACTTCCTCCTGAAATAATAACGATTCATAATCAAACGATCAGTAGAATTAAGTAAGACTGCTGTTATGTTATCTTACCAAAACGATTTTAACATCCTGATCCGTCGACTCTTCGCCGTGCCGATTTGTCAACATCCCAGGGGGAATAGGAGGTAAAGGATGATTAGGAAGGGGAACTGGCATATGATTCATAAGAGCGTCATTTGCAGCCGCAGTGTAATTATTTCTTTGCCATTCCAAACCGAGGCTACTACTCAACGTTGCTCCAAAATATGCTGCTTGATCGAATTGACTCTGAGACTGGCCGAATCGTGCGAGCCTTCTATTTTTACGATGAAAGTTACTTCTTTGTACATATACGTTGCTTCTATTGTGATTAAACCTCTCACGTCTCATATAATTACCTCGTAGAGGCATTTCTCTTTGATACGTGTTCGCGGTCATGTCGCGCGGGGTCGGGGGCGGTAATTGCGATGTTTGAGGCGTTATCCATTGCCATGCTGTGGGAGGGTGCGCCCATGCTTGAATTGGCGTAACTTGAGAAGGCACTGGTCCGAATACATGCGGGGGCGGTGGGACTCCGCTCGATGGTGGAGGCATAGGAGGTAACGGCGGTTGTCCAGGTAAAGGTTGCGTGACAGTGGACAGGGACGAAGAAGACGAAGTGTAAGCGGGATAGGAACCTTCGTATCCGAAATTGATGCACTCTTGCTTGACGAAACATCGCTTTGTCTCTCCATTTTCTTCAGTTACCTGGGAAGTGAAAAATTATGAATTAAAATCGAGAAGATCTATTACAATTAACATCCCATTAGGAAACCACAATTCAGCATCGTTAGTTAAACGTTGCTGACGATGAAATATCGCGGCAGTATATTAAATACGCGAAAATACACTATCCAATCGTTGACAAACTAACCTTCTTTAAAACTATCAGTAACAGAGTAAATATACATTCATCGGTGGTATTATTACGAAAGCTGTGAGAAATAGAGAAAATGGTATTTACCGAACGTTTCATAATGAAGATTAAACCGTTGCTAGTCCTTAGAGAATAATTACGCTTTCCAATTTATAATGTAAATACATCACGCAAGCAATGGAGCAAGGGTGGTCTGTAAAATCTACTGCAATCTACTGGTTGTTACTGCGAGCATCAGGGTTGCCAACCCCTATTTTAACTCTCATTGCACGTATTTTCTACAACAAAGTAGAGAAATTAACGTCACCGGTCGCAATAATTACGGACATAATTTATTTCTTTATCCTTCGATTGATATAGCGTCGGTAACCTGTTCACCTTAAAGTATTTTTATAAACCTTATTTTATTATATAAATGCGATATAAATTAAACAGAATGTAAATATGGAATATTGCGGCTGTATTCGAGATATATTAATATTTATAGTAATTTTCTGAAAAATATGCATCAAAACTTCAATGCAAGGAAACAAGTTTAGAAAGCTTGCGCGTGTGCGATTTGTTGCGTCGAAATTTCTTTCGGAAGGAACTCATTTATACACGCTATAATGTAAATGATTAAATTATGATAAATTAATTATCATAATTATGATATATCGAAGCCATGAAAACTATGGTGTTCGATATTCTTCATTATACAAGAATCAAGACTTTGAATATGACACACATCGGCGCCGCTTTCTCCGGATGCACGGAACAAGAGAAAGTCGAGAATGTAAGAACAAAACTGCATCGCGTAAATGTAAATGATAAATAGGAAGTGAAACAAAAGTTACTGGTATCGCGATAACCGATAAAATGATGTGTTAGTTACAAAAAAATTCCTGCATCGTTAAAATAACTCTGACCCGTGCATCGACAAGAGGAAACAGTAAAAAGATAGAACATAAGATCGTTCGTTTCCGAAGCCGCGCTTTCTTATTTGTTCTTCGCGTCATTATCGTGCACGTTGATTATATCGCGGTGATACAATTAACGATCACCCCGTTTCTCGCCGATCCCCTTGTGAAATTTTATAACTTTCCCGTGTGCGCCGACGTAATTTCACGTTTCTATCTTGAGGAAAGGAAATTTTGGTGTTAAAATCTTGCCGTCAGATGCCCTTACTGTTAGTCCATTGAGCGAGCATATTGTGCGTGTAGTCGGTGTGACATGGCTACAAGTAATAACGAGGAAATCGAGGTATTTTTCGGCTAACATGTTTTATAATCGAACAGACACGATAAAATTAACGCAATCCTGCATTCAAATATAATCGCGGCTTGAGTGTCGGAAGAAAGCTTCTTGCATGGTTCTTTCATCGAAACAGCGTGGTCGTTTCCGACACTCCTCACCCCTCCCATCTGTTCCCATGCATGGTGAAAACTGTCTAACGAGCTTAGAAAAGGCATATTATATTACTTGAGTAAAATAATTGAACACGGGCCGCGCGTTACGATAAATATGTTATGTAAAATCCTATTGACATTGCTCTGTAAATATCCTGGACATCGAATCGTTGAAAATAATTAGAAAATATCGCGAATACAGATATAGATAGATACGTGTGGATGTTAAAAATCTTAGATAAGTACTAAATTATGAATGTGATTGTTCGCAGGAAGTAGAACGGAAGGAGCAAGAGGTATCGAACTTCGATGAATTTCCACCGGAGGTTTTAATTAAACATCCGCTTCAACATACGTGGACCCTTTGGTACTACGAACCCGATAGAAATAAGTCATGGGAAGAAAGTCAACGGAAAATAACGAGCTTCGACACGGCGGAAGATTTCTGGAGGTAAAGTTTGCGGATAGCTTGTTTCCGATCGGATAGCGGTTCGTCGATATTCTAGAGCTAATGAAATACGCTTCGTTAACAGTTTGTACAACCACATAAAGTATGCCTCCGAATTGAGGCAAGGTTGCGACTACAGCATGTTCAAGCAAGGAATTAGACCTATGTGGGAAGATGAAGCTAATAAAAACGGCGGAAGGTGGCTTATAAGCTTAGACAAGAAACAAAGATCCACGGATCTAGATCATTTTTGGTTAGAAACTCTTTTATGTATGATCGGCGAGGCCTTTAATGGATACTCAGACGATGTTTGCGGGGCAGTAGTAAATGTCAGGCCGAAAGCAGATAAAATCGGTGTATGGACAGCGAATTCCAATAGCGTAGAAAGTGTCATGGAAATTGGGTAAATATATTTCAATGGTTTAGAATTCTATGTACAATGTTTACAGGTTATCTAACTTCTCGATTATGCCTTATTTACAGACGCAAATTGAGAGAGAGATTAAAAATTTCATCGAAAGTCTCTATAGGATACCAAATACACAAAGACATCATGATCAAAGCGGGAAGTCAAACAAGGAATGCCTTTGTTATTTAAAGAACTGTTTGTTACGTTAATGTCATCATTATTCATTAAAAATTAACAAGGTTGAATGTGCATAAATGATATGGGCGTTGAACAAAATCAGGGCAACTTACCGCGCCAAGCAATATAAGCGAAAATTCGGTGTAACATTTTTAAACATTCTTCATTGTAGCAAGTATTTTCTTAATGAAATTTATTAAACGAAAACTAATAAATATGCACTGGAACAGATGTGTATTGCATAAGTATAAAAATTTGCATTAATGTAACAAGTAATTTAGGATTATATTGCGAAAGATACGCACAGGCTGCTGTATTTTTCAGAGGATAATATAAATCGTACAGTTGTAACAGTTATTCAAATGTATGCGATTAAGCAATTTTCTTTATGTATGCCTTTCTCTAATGTGCATTATATCACTTGTATGAACAACAAAGACTGCTGTAATGTATTTTTCAAACAACCTATAGAAACTAGGTTGCAATTTTTCAGTTTTCGAGTGAGACAGTATAGCAACTTACATTGTAAAAAAGTGTAACAATATTTAATAGCGTTCTCACGATTGTTCAACAAACGGCTGTATTTAAGTTTCTTTTTCTTTTTCTTAAATTGAATTCCTCTTTCTGCATACCGCATTTCATTTTCAGGTTTCCTTAACGAACTAATCAGAAATGTTAAATGTATTTTTTAATAAACTTCTGGAAGTTATATTATTCGATCCTTGTGCGTATTATTAATTCTTCGGCGAGCTCTTTAAGATCCCTGCGCCTTGCCTTCTCCAAAGCGCGCAGCAAATTTAGTTTCCAACTGTCCGTACTGTACTTGGATATGCACAGTTTCAAAGCCTACAAAATCGTCTGCGTTACGTCTAAGTAAAGAATTTTATACAGAATAAACCAGTTACATCTTACTTCATAACTTTGCTCCTTCAAATCGAAAGGATATTTATTTTGAATGACATCAATTTGGTATTCGGGGATGTCTAAGAATCTAACTGTATCTCTCCAAGAACGTCCAATTCTTTCACTGATTTGCGACAGCACTGAAAGGTATATTTGTTAATTTAGAAAGTGACTAATAACTTGTAGCGTAAAGTAACGCTTACCCATTTGCTGCAGCATTGCTTCTTGAGTAGAATAAGTCATAGGACTTGTTACATGTCTTTGCGACATTGGTTGACTTTTGGGTTTAAAATTTTGCACCTTTGGTTGTGGTGCACAATTTTTGTTATCTGTTTTACTATTATTTACATTTTCTGTTGAAGATCCTGCAGGCACTGTTATAAAGATTAAAAGGTATCGCGTTTTAACAAGTGGAAAATGATTTTCTTGTACATTAAACGACAGACTTACCGCTTGTATCTTCATACATATTATGCAATGGAGAATATTGAGTGTTTTGAAGATGAAACTTATTATAATCTCGTATTTTATTCAGTACATCGGAATTATTTAAAAATGTACTTGAAATATAAGAAAGTGGTTCAACATTGCAAAAACTGAGAACATCACGTTTCTCTAACACCTTCAATAATGCTCTTAAATCTTTAATCTGGCTCAGCTTGCGGTTTGAATCTATATAATGGGTATAATACTCTTTAAGTATTCCCAAAATTTTTTCATCAATGCACGCTTGAGCAGCAGATAAGAACTCCTCACACAAGCAGCTATACCTTATTGTAGTTGTCATGATGATCTACTTAAATACACAGCTGGAGTTCAGGGGATTTCCCTGTTTTTGTATGACCACTTTGATCAATACCCTTTGATCAAGACCCTTTAAATCTAATCTAAAAGTGTAAAATGGTCCCTTTAATACTTTTGTACATACAATCTGATATAATAGAATTTTGGTGATAAATAACGCATAACAAAATTAACACCTGCTTATTTAGATTATAATAAACTTATTTACAGTGGCCCCAATGGCAGTGACCAGTAGTGACTGAGATTTTAAAGTTCTGCCTTGCACAGTTGGCAAATATAAATATTCGTCTCTTGTGTATTTATCTTGCATATTTTATAGAAAATAGAAATGTAAACCTTATTCAATCCTCTTGCTTGTATATACCTCAAACCGTTCACTTACTTCTTAAACGATTTTAAATAAATATCGATAAGTTTCATCGATGCGTATCGACTCAAATACTTGTCACTGCTTGTCACTCTTCTCAGATGATTTGTATACAACTAAAGGCGCGTTTTCATGAACAGTTTTTTCGATACATGAATTTTATTATTGCACAAGTTGACATGCTCATATTTATATTTACATGCACTATTTTTCAAACTTATTTTTATAGCGAATTTGGTATCCTTGCACTGAATCTGTGCTGCTTTCAGAAATTCAATAGCACACAGACGTCTAAAGACGTCCCAAAGACGTCCTAAAGCCGTCCAGACCTAAAACGGACGTACAATGGACGTCTTTAGGACGTCTGTGCTGTATGGGTATTTCCCGGCGACGCCAACTTGGCCGTGGTCAGCCGTGGTTGACTTGGCGCTGGTGTCGCCACCGCAGCCATTACCACCACCCTGTAGGTGTTCCCCCTCCGCGAAATATCCGTTTCTACAAAATGTTGTCCGGAGACCAGTGTTCACGGGAAATACACTGCCGGAATTCGGACTACCATCGTAGGAAGGGGGAACGCATGCGCGCGATGACGTCAAACCAATCAACGCCAAGGTAGGAAACGAAACGGCGCCAGCACCAATCCACGAAGCCAACATCACATGCTTGTCCCGCCAGTGCTATGAATTGTGGTAGGGTAGGGTGGGGTTAAAAGTCCGGCGGGTAAAAAGTCCCGAATTCAAGATCTCTGTTTCTAAACAATGTAGGATTGAGTTTCGCAATATATTAAGTAAAAGGCGAGAAGAAACGAAGGTGACCACAGAGTCGCCAGTCGCTTCGTTATTTTATGTATCGAAAACTAAAAGAAATACGTCGTCTTTGTTGTTTTATACGAAGTAAACCAGTTTAAAAGCGTACCAGCCAAGTACGTGCGTTAAGATTGTATGTTCCTTTAGTATTGACTAATGTATGCATGATATTGATTATTGCTAAATGATAATATTTTCTAACGTAGGTATATATTGCAGAAACTATAGACGTACCATTGGGGCAACAAGTCCCTCAGACTGAAAATATATATTTTATTATTTGTTTTCATTATAAGATGGCCAAACTATAAAAAAATGATGCCAAAGTCTTTGAATAGTGTTTCTGTTGTAGTTGACCGATTTTTTTTCTGTTTTTAGTTCAAAGTGAGCCTCTGGCTTATATTTTTATTTTTTGGTAAAAATGTCATACTTTCCTTTCAATATTGTGTACCAAAAAGAATTGGTTTAATAAATATTTGTTGATTTGAAGAGTTTTTTACTTATTTCGTTTAATATTACACGAAAAGACATTAGGGACTTTCTACCCTATGCAATGGATTTTGTGCCGCGTGCGTGGGGCAAGAAGTCCATTTTGCATTGACAAACATTTTGTGGTACAAAAATAACAGTATCAATAAACGAACTTCGTGAACATAAAGTATAATAGTTATAGTTTATATAAAATAACATCTCTAGATTGTTAGTACTAAATTTTACATAGGTTTATACGAAAAACGGGACTTTTGGCCCCACCCTACCCTACAAACAGGTAATTATGTGTGAAGCACGCGGGTATATGTAATGTTGATGAGATGTAAAAGAAAACACAAAATAGTAATAGAAATATATATTTATGTACCTATTTGTTCTAAATTCGAAGAATGTTATTACTATATATATATATACACACATATTTGTCTCTATGTAGTATTTAAGTGCAAAATGTACATAAATTATACATCAATTATATTACAAAATATATACATAAAATATAAAACTTAATATTACAGTTAAAGTTTACTATAATGTACATATTAACAGAAATATAAATACATATATACATATTAACAACTATATTTTTCAATTGTGGGTACTTTCGGTGCCACTTTCATCAGTCTCATCCGATAATAAGATATTCTCGGTTTTAATCGGCTCATCCGTCTCAACTGACAATAAAATCCCAGTGCGTTCTTCCGGTACAGATTCTACCTTATACATGTCGTCATTAAATAAATTTATCATACTATCCGTGATTTCATAATTGAAACAATTAGCATTTTTATTCTTTAAATCTAATTGAACTCTGGCTAGTGCAGCAATCGTTTGTGGTGTCAATCTGTTTCTGCGTTTTGTTTTTATGTCTGTGATAGTGGAAAAGCATCGTTCAACGTCAGCGTTAGAATGGGGCAACGACAAGCACAAATGTGCTAGTTTGGATATGTTTGGAAATATATATTCCCCCACTTCATTCTTAGTGTTTCTAATTACGTTCCAGAAACAAGGTATACTCTGTGCCGATAACTTTTGATTTTCCTTGTTTGAAAAATAGAATGGTATTTTATACCATTCGTCTTTTACACGGCCAGAATCAAATTTGGATGTAAATTTGTTTAAAACAGAGTCCAATTGATGAGTGTTATGTTTATTAATGTCCACAGCTGTATGCGGATTTAAGAATTCGAGTGAATTTAAAAATGGTTCATCGAACGGCACTCTTTGAACAATATTCTGGAAAGCCGATTGATAGCATTTCTGTATGTTTGTATGAAATTCTAGAAGTTTCTGTTTATCTACATCGTTACTATTTCGTATTTGCTCGATTGATCTCATAGAGTCTGCTCCATGAAAAATTGATTGCAGTGGTATTAAATTGGCTTCATTATGCACATCTATTTGGTGTATATTTGGTCCTATAATATATATTGACTTTATGAAATCGCCTCCCATTACTCTTAACAATTTATAACACTCAGGGAGCAAGCAATGAACTAAGACTTTCGAGGCCTGAAAGTATTTGTTAATCGTAGTAAACGTCTGTAGTATGTGATTTAAAAACTGCAAATATGCCTTGGTATAAGGACATTGCAAAGTGTCTAATATTTGTGCAGCGACTTCACACCTTCCACTTGCTGCCTCCGCAAAGATAGCAAATAAATCCTGCCACTGATTTAAAATTCTTTTCACGCATTCGGTTAGTGCCAGCCATTTGTTTCTTGGTGACTGTAGAAGTTTTTGGTTCGCAAAGTTTATAAAATCTTGCATACCTTCTGAAGTGTTCTGAAGTTTTGGATTTCGGGAGAAGTATGTATAAACCGATACCAAAAATTCCTCAATGTGCGATGGCAAGTGTTTGCACGCTTGGGATGCAGCCACATTCATTGAATGACAGATGCATGGGAAGATAGAAATTTCTTCATTGTCTGCTAATAAACGAGAGATCAATGAATTCTGTCTTCCCAGCATTACATCCGTGTTGTCAGCGCACACACCAACGATATTGCTTACAGGCATATTATATTTCTTTAAAGAATTTAAAAGACACTTGTATAAATTTTCGCCTGTACATTCGTTATTTCCGATTAAATCTAATAAGTATGTACGTATCTTTTCTCCGTGCACGTATCGAATTAAAAAACATACAATTTTCGTGTCCGAGATATCTGTAGTCTCATCTACTAAAATAGAAAAGAATTTGTCCTTCAATATTTCTGTAGCCTCTAAAATAACCGCTTTATTTATAACATTTTTGACGATTGCGGAGATTTTAGTTGGTTGAAGAGATACGTGTTGCGCTACATCGACATTTGGCATTCCGCTCTGTATCATTTTAGTGAAGTGGTTGTAAGAATAAAATGATCTATTGTGCTCTATGATTTCAAGACAAATCTTCAGTTCTAGCACCTTTACGCTATCTGTAAAGCTTCTGTTTTTGTGAAGCGGTTCTGTTCTATGTTTCATGTTCGTGTTATGTTTTAAACTCTCGGCATGTTTTTGCAGTTTGCTTTTGCCCGCCCAAACATTTGTACAGCACACTGCGCATCTTGCTTTGTACGGATCCGCAGCTTCTTGAAGCCAGGATTGAAACTGTGGGTCCTCCAGCCAAGATTTGCAAAATGCTTGCCTCTTAACTTTTTTGTCGAGATCAATCCCTATTCATAAAATACTAATTATTATTCATAAACTATTAAAAAACAATTTCAATAAAATAATCATGGAAAAAAGAAAGTAAAAAAGAACGTTAAATTAAAGATATATCTTACTTAAATCAGTCTCTGTATCACTGCTTGTAGCAGCTGCATGGCTGGGTCTAGAAATTAATGCTTTTGCTTTCTGTTGCATGTTCGTGTTATGTAGGATAGTGCCTGCGTGACTTTGTAATTTATGTTTGCTTGGTGTTAAAAGTTTGGAGCAAACAGTACACTTCGCTTTGTATGGATCCTTGGTTTCTTCAAGCCAGGATTGAAACTCTGGGTCCTGTAGCCAAGCTTTACGAAATGCTTGCTTCCTTGCTTTCTTTGCAGGGGGGCAGATGAAGCTGCCAGCACTGCCTATTCATACAATACTAATTATTATTTATAAATTATTAAGAAACAATTTCAATAAAGTAATCATTGAATAAAGAAAGTAAAAAAAAAACGTTAAATTAAAGATATATCTTACTTGAATCAGTCTCTGTATCACTGCTTGTAGTAGCTGCATGGCTGGGTCCAGCAACACTGGTATCAATGCCTGTATAGTATGTACATTAATCCATTATTAGTACATTTTTATATCAATAATACATACTACAAAATTTTAAAAGAAGAAAGTAATGAACATAATGTTTAACATATCCTTGTTCAAAAAAATACATTTTTCAACAAATGATCATTTCTAAAATTATACTGATGCAAAAGTATTAAATATTTGTCTTACCTGATTCTTTGCTCATACTGGAACTTTAATAAAATACTATAAAACTTAAAAAAAACGACACAATTCATAACTGTATCGCGTAGCGTCTACAAAAGTACTGCACGAATTCGAAAATGTGGCGTCACGAAGCGTAATGCTAATGGCGTCCAGTGTCCACGGGAAATGTCTTTCCGAGTCCGGACTACGCTCCGTAACACATGCACGATGACGTCAAAGAATCACGTCGCTCGGGTTGACTTGACGGTGGCGCCGTTTTGTTTGCCATCTTGGCGTTGATTGGTTCGACGTCATCGCGCATGCGTTATGGAGCATAGTCCGGACTCTTGAAATTATTTCCCGTAGACACTGATGGCGTCCAATCACGTCACTCGCTCGGCTTCGCGTTCATGTCGCTTGGCTTGACTTGACGGTGGCGCCGTTTCGTTTCCCATCTTGGTGTTGATTGGTTTGACGTCACCGCGTCATCGCGCGCATGCGTTCCCCCTCCCTACGATGGTAGTCCAAACTCCGGTAGGGTATTTCCCGTGCACACTGCCGGAGACCCTGTGTGTCAAAAACGTGTCCTGCAGCTTATGATAACGTATTTTTCTTTCTATTCATTAACATGTTTCTTCTAGGTTTGCAACTTGGCATGTTGCAGTCTATGATGAGAGTGATCACGATACTTAAGGATTACGAAGTTTCATTAGATCCCACCCATGATGTAAGGACATAAGGTGTGCTCGATCGGCAGCTCATTTTCGCCTTCTACTGCGCCTTCCCACTTTCCGCCATGTTAAAATATGGCCGCCTAGTTACATTATGGGGTTTATAATGTACTAACCTAACGTCGTGTAGTGTAAACTCTAGAGGCGCGAAGTTTGAACAAGACTACACAAATGTAATAGGATAGAAAAGTAAAGGTGAAGTTAGTATAACCCCCCAAGGGTTTGAAAATAGTTAGAGATCCTTTTGGTAAACATACTTCACGACTATAAATTGATCAATACTTACCTGGAAACGGATGGAAGATTGGTTTTGTAAAGCGATTATTCGTGAGAATGTCACTTGCATTCACTGTTTCGTTCAATATAATAAAGTTTAATAAAGTTTAGTTTCTTGTTCGAAGTTCCTTTTGTTCCCTTTGTCCTTTTTGTTTGAATATTTAAAGATTTAAAAAATGCCTGGTTCTGTTAAATCATGTTCAAATTGGAATGGAAACACAAAGAGTCTAAATATAAAGTATTTTAGATTTCCAAAAGACTCCGAAATTACTGACAAGTGGATAAAGGCTTGTACAATTGATAAATTTAACATCAAGAATGGTAATTTTTATTTGTAAAAAAAATGTCCTTACATCATGGGGGGGCCTATATGTAAACGTTGCCAAATTTCCGAAGGAAAGCCGATTCTGACGCCAAGTGTACACAATTGTTATGTTTAGTTTGTTCATTAATACAAATTTTTTACATTCTGTTCATTTTACGCTTTATTGTAAAATCATCGATGATTTGAATTGGATGATTATTGATTATCGGTTATCGATATTTAGCTAGCGATGTCAACATCGATGCCAACATCGATACTTTCTGAACATCGCACATCCCTAGTTAGTGTTGGCTAGAACCGTAATTTGTGAATCACGGGTGACCCAATCACGTTGGTTCCCAATCACGGTGATTTTTCACAGTGATTTTTGTAATCGCTTCTAGTTGGTGGAGAGCACAACTGCTTTTTGCACGCGCCACATAACACCAATTTTTACTTTCTCTCGAAATATTCTCAAGTCCTTACTGTTCTTATAGAATCTCAGTTGTATATTTTGAACCAATGGTATAAAGCTATATTGAAGTATTTTATAAAAAATAATTCAATCAAAATCAAGAATTACGATCACAGTAAACAATTCACTCAAGTTAAAAAAATCACAATCACGGTCGTGATTTAACTTCAATCACGACCGTGATCGTGATTCTTCGATCACTGTGATAAATCACTGCTAGTGATTTTGCACTGCATCCTTATTCCTAGTCCGTTGCGTAGAGGACGGTGCTTTACGGTCAGTCTGTTGCAGGCTTCCCAAGCAACATTTCCTTGGGCAAACTTATTAGCGAGGGAGAACAACTACAGGAATGGTGTTCGACGCCAACATCGAGCGAGTGCCGCTACAGCCAACCAGCGCCGACAACATATTTCTCGGCGACGCTGGTTGGCCGTGGCGTCGGTTCGTCTCCCATCGTCGCATCTTACGCACGCATTGCCATCACTCCTCTAGGTGTTCCCCCTCCACAAAGAAGTTTGCCCAAGCAACTGTAGCTTGGCAAGCCTGGCTGGGCGACCCCGGATTCCGTTGAAAGAAAGCCGACGACACGGACGCATATACTTACATGATCTACTTTGATACCTAATTGCTGAAGAAATGGAAAATCCGGAAAATGTAAGTATTATATTGTATATTATTATACGAAGTGATTCTCTAGCTAAAGTTTTCAAAGGCGATGCCGTCAATAAGTCGCACCTCGTTGAGTTTCGAGGATTTCGACGCTCGAGACGAGATTCACTACGGTATATTAAAGATTTCTTTATTCTTCATCGAATCGATATGATAGTGGTACCTATCAATGAATTCCTGACGTCCTGACTAAAATCATATCAAATGTCATGTAAATCGGACTATTGTTAACGAAGTTTGCTTATGGCCATTTTCGTCGGGACGGCATAAGGACAATAGATTGACGCCATTTTCGCAAAGATCTGATAAGAAATGCAGAGCATGGAATTCGTCCTTTCCACGAAACTCGCAAGGGAAGATCCCGAACCCGAAAACTCAAAAATTCTGAAACTTTGTGAATACATAGGGGATTTCCTTCTGATTGCCACCCAAATTCACTCTAAGGAGGTATAATTGCCAGCTGAAAATCCGGTTACTTTCCGATTTTGTGTTACAACTCGTGAACTGTGAAATAATTTTTTTACCAAATTATAGATCTAATTGAAAAAAGTAACTTTTGTCTTGAAACTTTTTTTCTATCTCTTAGGCCGGTATTCATAGTTTTTATTACTTATTCTTAAGCACGCGGCATCCTCTACTAACCTTGTAGACTAGAAAAGGATGCCGAATGCTTAAGACGATCTTAGTCTTAGGTTAGGTTAATTTTTTTTCTTGGTATAAAATTACATTTTCTTTTACACCAAAAATGGCATTTCAAGAGTTTTCTTACATAGCCCAACGAACTCTAGTCCTATGATCTTAGTCTTAATCAACGACTATGAATACCGCCCTTACAGTTCGTGAGTTATAACACAAAATCGGAAAATAGCCGAATTCTCAAGTGTTAATTTCACCCCCTTCGAGTGAATTTAGGCAGCAAACAAAAATTGCGTTGCAGTGAGGAGGAAATCCCCTACATATTCATAAAGTTCCAGAATTTTTGTAATTTTCGGCCTCGGGATCTTATCTTGTCAGCGAGGCACGGCTGTATGTACTGTTGCGTCGCAAGGTAGAAGGTGATTGCGATCCACTGACCACAGTGTATATAATACTAGTGTTGGGCATTAACTACATAACAAATTATTTAAATAAGTATCAAATAAAAGTTACTTTAACTTTAGATTATTCGACGAATAAAGTTAATTTCTTTATTCGATGAGAATTTATTTTGACGAATAAATTTAATTTTTTTTTATTCGTCGAGAGTTTCAACTTAAGCGTAGAGTAATTTTTTTAACTTCAACCTTTTGTGACGGTGTATTCGGCGTCGAATAATTTTCTGGTACGTGTCGAGTCGCCGAGGACTGAGGCGTTGAGGCCAGGCCTGGCTCGCGCGTTACAATGTAGTATCGCCAAATGACAGAAATTTAAATCTTTATAATTTTGTCCTACCTTTTTGAAAATACTACCAATGGATTGTTCAAGTCTTCCTAGCGAAAATAAGGCAAAGCACGACGTAAATGGCAGTAGTTTTAACAGCATCCAATTTTAATACAAATATTATCCTGAAAAGTGATTTTATTATTGTTACAACTAGTTCGATTACATATGTCGTGTTTTGACTCATTATCATTGGAAAAACCTAACCAATCTATTGGTACTTTTTTCAAAAAGGTAGGAGAAAAATTATGAAGATTTAAATTTTCGTCATTGGGCGATACTACATTGTAACCAGGGTTGCTACCTTATCACCATATAAATCCCGGAGTGCCGCACATTCCAAACCAGAGATTCGAATATAAACTCGGAGATAGGAAACGCAAAAAAAGATTTGCTCGAATATCTGGAAAACAAATGTGCAATTCTTTTAAGCTCAAACAATTTAGAATTTGATAGTATCTGTTTTTTAATTAATAACTTTTATTGTATATAAAATTTTAAGCATTGTATAATACCACAATTTCTTATTATCTCATTTTTTTCCAATAAGACCGGAGCCCGAAGCTTCAAAACCCGAAGTCTCCGGGTGAAAAACGGAGAGGTAGCAATCCTGTGCTCGAACGCGTGCCAGAAATTATTCGACGCCGAATACACCGTCGAATAAAGATAAAGTTACAGTTAAAGTTAAAGTTAAAAAAATTGTTTGACGCTAAAGTTGAAACTTACGACGAATAAAAAAATTAACTTTATTCGTCGGATAATTTTTTAACTTTGATTCGTTATTCGAAATTTTATTTACATAAAAATTTTGCCCATCTCTGAGTTTATACCTCCCAATCAAACGCGCTGAGAAGCGCAGGCGAATTTTGTAAACCCCATTCTCGGACGAGTCAGCTTGTGACATCACGAGCGGTTCCGGCTTTCCTGGGGAAAACTCAAGGTTTCGGCGAAGACGCGTTCTCTGCGAGACACGCGAAACGCTTACGGTGACTTGACCAATCTCGAGCTTTAGAAAGTCGCACCCCCATGTTCCTTGCTTCCGCTTCCTGACGGACCAGCACATCCGGTTTCGTTTTCGACTTCAATTACGCACTGACCATCGAACAGTCGACACAAGTTTTTTGTACCACTTACCATAGTTCCATAGTTGAAGTGATATTTGAGTAAATTAGTTATCCAAATTAACGTACAACTTTCCTCAACGTAACTCATAACAACTCGGCTTTATTTCATTAATTTTAAATAAAGAAAATCAAGTGTCGGACAGATTTACAACCCGCCAGTTCAGCGGCACTTTAACATACAATCTTATTAATTGCCATAAAATAATACATTGATTATTTCACTTTCAGATGGATAAAGCGCTTAGTGACGCGATGCGAGACGAGGAAAAGGAGGAGACGACGCAGGAGACGAGGAAGGAAACAAGGGTGGAACTGGAGGAGGAGACGAGGATGGAAACAAGGGTGGAAATGGAGGAGGAGACGAGGATGGAAACAAGGAAGGAGACGAAGGTGGAAACGGAGGAGGAGACGAGGATGGAAACAAGGAAGGAGACGAAGGTGGAAACGGAGGAGGAGACGGGGAAGAAAACGGTGGATCTGAAGAAAGAATTAACAAAAGTAATTATATGGAATGTGGTTTATAATGTGATGGTAATAGCTAGACTGCGGATGTTTATGCAAATATGCACGTAAAATGTGCCCTGTCTATTTTTATCGAATTTGTTAAGGGTAGACCGACAGTTCCCAATTCCTTTAATGTGGCTGGAAGAATTTGTAAATGTGCCTTAATAAATGTTAAATTTTGAGCAACTTGTGTCTGTTGGAAAACATTCTGAGCAGTTCCAATTTCAACATTATTTCCATTAAAAGTTTCAACTGCCTATTTGCAGAAATAAAATAAAGAGTGGCCATTAATGATTTTACTATTTTCGGGTGTTCAGAGAAAAAAAATTGCCGATCCTCTTGAATTTTATCGAAATTGTTTATATGTATCGAGTGATTGTAATAAATGCATAATTAGTTTCTACTAATGACTTATTCTATCGCACGATATCAACATTGATATCGATATTACTTATCATTAATGTTACGTAACGGCTCGATAATTCATCTATGATCGCAACCAAATACAATGAGATGGATATAAAAGTAATATGGAACATATGTGTATATGCCTTTTAACAAAGCATATGCAATATGCAAAATGATTTTTGCATATCAATATATGCATTTGCATAAACATCCGCAGTCTAGTGATAGCATATGTGTGAATATTATTCCGTTTGTGTCCGATATTTTTGGGATTCACTATACGTACGTGTAGAAGTAGAAAATGTAATTTTCATGTTACTGTTTCAGTTACAAAAGACCATCAAACGCCTGACATACCAGCGCTATAATAGAGGCAACGGCAGAAGCAATGGCAGAGGCAATGGCAGAGGCAATGGCAGAGGCAACGGCAGAGGCAATGGCAGAGGCAACGGCAGAGGCAACTACAACGGCAGAGGCCGGGGAGGTGGCTGGCGCGGCGAGATAAGGAACCAACGGACCAACATATTCTATGTTTATGGGGGATTTGAAAAAAATTTTGGAAAATAACAAAATTTAAAAATTAATATCATGTGTTTTATTTATTGTAATTTTTGGTAAACTACCTTTAATAAAAAAATTTATAACTGCAATCATGAAACACACAAACTTTCTTTTTCTTTAATTTCAATCGCCAAGCATCTTTCTTTCCAACTAAAAAAAAGAAACATATTTTGAATATCTATGTGATGTCAAAATTATTTTACGTATAACGGAGAAACATAGTAACGAAGAACGATCTTTGACGATTAAAATGGTACAAAACACGAAGCTCATACCCATAATATTTACAGAGATAACAATTATTTAGTACAAGTACTTCTCCTACAAATCGCTGAAAATTTCAAACTTTGGGCGCCTGTATTTTTTAAGCAATTTCGAATTTGGCAGAATAATTATTTAAATGCCCCTTATTTTCACATGGATTCTAATATATATCAATTTGAAGAAAATCCCGTGGGCGATGGGGAGGAAATAGCCGCGGGGAACAATATTTATATTTAACCATAAAGAAATATATTAAAATGATTGTTTATTTTGTTTGTTTGGATAGAATGTAAAACTTCCACATTTTTTATCGTATCGGCATGAACGTTTCAGTAAATATTTTCTAGATAAAAATAAAGTTATAACTCGCCTGCTTCAGAAGGATGTTAAAGGTATACCTTATACATATTCGAGATATGGCCAGCCGAGAATTATGTAAGTTCGCAGTGTAGGAGGGTTGATTTTCGCCATGGAAAGTTTTCTGTAGGTATGGAAACTGGGGAGCAATTTCAAAAATTTGTAGCAATGTTACTGGGATTGCAGAACGAATAGGAGTCTGCGTTGTAACATATAGATTGTAAGCTGCACACAAATGCATAATATATCATACGGTTTATGTATAGGGGAGTATTGACCCTCAGGGACACTGGCCGTGAATAGTTACACTAAGTAACAAAATAGAAACGGGCGGCGTACTGCATATTCTATTTTTTCGTAATTTTAAAAGACAGCAGTAGGCTTTTTGTTTATCTTTTGATTTAAAAATTCTTTATTTCTTATTGCAGATAATTAAGATAAAAAAGTAGTTTTCAAGTTAAATAAATAATAAAAAAATAAAAAAATACTGACAGAAATCCTGGCATAGGGTAAATGACCTCTACTTAAACAAAAGACCATCAAAACGGAAAATAACGTACTTTGTCGAACTGGTGCGCCACTCACTTCCCTCAGGGTTAAACCCTAATTCTCTACTTTTTTAACAGATGAAGAGGGTATTAAGGATAGAATTATATATTTCTTTATTCCATTGCAATGCAACAGCTACGCCATATACATGTCTCGCGTTCAGTTAATTTAATTTAAACAAAAAATTAATCTTAAAAAAAACAGCGTCTTATAAATAAATAATTGAAGTTAATCAATAAAATTGCTCGTGTTCATTAAGATCTTACAATACAATCTCCTGAATATAATTTTGTTAATTTACTAAACTTGAACAAAATTATACAATTTATGAATAATAATTATTGATACTCACTTCACGTAATCAACGGTTTGAACCGATGGTATAAATTGCAGTAAAATACTTTGCGCTCATTTTAACAGAAAAGCTGAGATGCAGTCCATTGGCGCTCGTTTCACGAGAAATTTGTAGGGAACTATTTTTCCAGGAAAGGGGGTTAGGGCTCGTGGCAGGGTAGCAGATGAATTAGGAGGTTTAGTTACAGATGTTCCCGAAGGATTCTTGTCAAAATCGTTCCGCGTTTCTTCCTTGGGAAAACAGCTTCTCGGCTTTCAAGAATAAAATTCTCTATCGATGAATAGGTCCACTGAAAACAACGATGAGTTTTGCTTTTCCTGGCCAAGGTTAATCTGGAAATGTGATGGGTACGGTCATTCCCAAATGAGAAAATTCCCGATACAGGGAAGGTGAATTTTCCTCACGACTAGGGGGCTATGCTCAGATGGAAGCTGAAAATCCGGAGGAACTTTGCCTGTGGGATATTCTGGGCAAAATCAGATCCCGCTCAATTTGGTCTAGAAATCACTATTATCAGTAACGAGATGCGTTTAATTGATCGCGCGGAATTAAATGCGAAGGAAAAGATACGTGGATTTGTCTTCATTTCTTCTTCATCTTTTTAAAAAAGTGATAAGGGAGTCAAAGTATTGATTCACAGGTATTCAACATTGTTCGTTTTATACGTAATAACTATATAAATGTAGTTTGGAGTAAGAGAAGGAAGATATACATTGTAATACGACCGATATTTTTTGCTGCTACAATGCACCATGAATTTGTTGTTTTTTTTTCTATATCTCTGTTATTTGTGAGACATTTCCGTTCATTTTATAATATTATAAAAACTATAATGTTTAATGAAACTAGGTAAATCTTGTAATTTACAATGTAACTGGGTACACTCATGGTCATAGATAGATAAAGGAATGAATATGGTACTTAGTTTGGGGTAAGTAGTTTCGTGTCATTGAGCAACTTTTCTTCTGACCAAGATGAGGTATCGTCTTACATTCATGGTCCCCTAGTCTTTGGTGAAGTTGCCACTCTTCCTCCACGCTTTGACTACAACTAAGGTAAATGTACCAATACCTGGACGCTTTAGGGACAGGAATAGCGGCAAAGTTTTCTCGTAATTTAATTTGTAAAACTGTCATGAAATAAAAAATTTTTGTTCAAATGTGGAAGATAACGCAATATTATACTATCGGAAACTGAAGAAAAGTTAATGTATTATAATAGACGTATTTATTAATGAAAATACGAAGACGTGCCAGTAAGCGGACAACCTAAAACAGTATTCATTAATGTGATTGCTTGTTATGGACTTATTTTGTTATACGAATGAGCATCATATTTTTATCAATGCAAGTATACGTTAATACAGTGAACACGTGTTCCCCTTGGGTTCCCTTTTAAGTCTACACTACGTCATTCCGATATTCGGTTGCTCCACACTCCACGTGCATCATACCCTCCTATTTACGAGTAGACATATGGAGACCGATGAAAGTGTTTCTGATGCAGCGAACGAGCGTAATCAATAAGAAGGAACAAGTGAAGGTTGAAGGATTGTTCAACAGGAAGCAGAGAAGGGGTTGATTACAAAAATTGAGAAATTGGTCAATGTTGAATACTTACGAGTACTCGGCGACACTTCGGCAGTCTTCCCACGTCCAAACGACTTTCCGATCGATAGGACTTCATTGTTCTCGCTCGATTTTCCTCATACTTGCAGGGTATAGTTAATTACCGACTTAGGATATCACAGGATAAACGTATCCGTGTGACAGGGAGGGTTGTCTGGGGTTGCTACTGGTCCATCTGCTAGAAAAACTGCCAATCTGCCCGAAAATCGGGGGCTACTGTACCAGGCAGTCAGGAGGCGATCCGAACTGTTTCTCTAGCCACGTGAGGGAATCCTTCCGATTCCCTCGGGACTCTCTGGGGGTGGAACGCCCCCGACGAGCAAAGTAATACCGAAATGCGCGCCTGTTTCACAGGATAACAAGCTTGGCGGAGGTTCCCCGCGCATAGCTCCTTGTGCTGGTTCGTCGCGCGATCGATTGCAAAGTTTCGCTACGTGCAAAATCATTTATAACGGAGCAAATGTTACGTGTCGACTAAGAAAGAGCATCATCCTAATTTGATAACACTTGGCATACAGGTAGAACACCAAAAACTATTAAACACGTATTTTTTCAGAGGCAGAAATTCATTTTTAGAGTAGAAAATATCTTTCAAAGTTGGGGCTTGGTAAACTATTTAGTCGAATAACTCGAAAATGACTGTGGACAGAAAGAGATGATGAAGAAGAAAGTTACATGGGTCTTAATAAGGAATAACATGGCGCAAGCAGAACTTCTGCAAAATCACAGATAGCGCCGTAAGAGAGAAAAAAGTATTTTTTTATAAATATTTCTCATATAATATGATATTTATTTTTCTAGAAATGCGTCAGTACATACAACAAAATGAAACCAACACACGTATATTTTCCGGGAAAAAATTTCCCCTATTTTTGAAAATTACTGGGAAATAAAAAGAAAGTCGATTTCTGTTGGGCGTAGGTGCAGGGTTGTACATTGTGATTGTACAGTCACGTTTGGGTTTGAAAAACGAGCTTGCAAAACTATAGGCTATATTTGGCTTTACACAATTTTTAAATACCCCTCAGATGGTATCAGCCCAATATCTTTATTGCAATAATCGATAATTATTCGACTAAATAGTTTTCCAACCCCTAGCTAGAAGGGTAATTTTACCCACTGAACATGAATTTCCGCTTTTAAAAAGAAGATGTGTCTAATATTTTTAGGTACCTTACCTGTATGAAGAGTGTCATAAAAATTCCTTTTATGAATTTTTGATTAGAAGTAAGAAACATTTTCAATGCTGGTTAGTGAATAATAATGTCTGCACTGAACGTTCGTTTATTCCTTGTAATCATTGAATCCTTACATCGAAGTGATTTGCAAAAAAATGTTTCGTTATTTTTCCAAATTTTTTTCCAATTTTCTACAGTAATACCTACATCCATAATCTGGTCGTGTTCTAAAAGATAGTACAAGCTCTCCTAAGTAAGGTAGATGTCCCTATTAATGTGCCTTTATATTTAAATAAGTCGAAAAAAAAATTCGCATAAATAAATAAGGAAAGAATTTTTGTTCATTTAAGTTAAACTATTAATGCATGTGTTACAAACGAGAAGCTTGCATTTTTAAACAATTAAAGAATGAAACACATACAGAAGTTAATTGTAAATTGATAATTATCGTGATTTGTACTTATTGTAAAATGTTAATTATATCATGAAAGCTTCTAATTTCATGACAAATTTTCAAAATCAGCACTTTTGAAACGGTTGCGTATTTTTTAAACTGAAGCCACTAATAGGGACATCATTTTCACGCTTGTGCAAATTAATATATTCCTCAGCAGAGTTGGGCAAAAATTTATTTTAAATAAAAATTTGTGTACGAAATTTTTATTTAAAATAATTGTTTGTCCATCTCTGCCCCTCAGTGCCTATTCATTCTCCCTGTAATTGCTAAACCTACCCCCATTTTCGTTTCTCAGAACGTGTGAACAGAAATTTATATTTGCATATTTTGCTTTTGCAATGGAAAGATCATATTATAATTACATAGAAACACCTCTCGTAGAGAAAAATTGTTTTAAAATTTTCAAATTTCAAAGACATTGCCTACCCAACCGCGCGAACGCTGTTCAAAGCAGGCACAGTATAAACTGGGGGCACCGTAATACGGGAACACACTTTTCAGGGCCCAGTAATCGGGACAGAAACACGTATTTTTATTATAATTATAAAAATATGAAATATTAACAATTTTGATCCCCAAAAAATGCCATAATAAAAAGGAAAGTTCAAAGAACCAATATAAATTTCCACCAGATAAAATTAAAGTAAGGGAAGTCTGTAATTAATTCATTCGTGAGCAAGGCGGCGTCAAAGCACAGTAATAGGGACATATACCCTACATATGTCTTTGAGGAAAGAAAAGGAATAGGCGGAAACTCATCAGGAGTCCAGGAAGGTTGAAGGTATCCCAGGAGAGCCGAGTGGAAGAGCGCATGCTTCGCTAGACCACAAGGGTGGATGATGATGGGGTAGTGGTGGTGGTAGTCGTAGTGGTGACGGGTACAGACGAGATGCCCGATTCGACGGGAAGCTTCACGAGATAGATCACAGGAAAGCAGACTGCGATATAATCATTAACGCGAAAACTACGAAAGCAGTTGAAACGGTTGGTTTGTAATTTCACACGAAGCATACTCAAATTTATAACCGTGCAATTTTCTGAGATTTTCAGTTACTTTCATTATAGTATGCGAATAATTAAATTGATCGATTTATTTTCCCCTCCCTCCATTTTCCTAGATTCTTCTTTTTTTTAGGCATAGTATATTTAGATATATTTAGTTCTAGTGGAAATAGGTGTACCCAATTTTTGCATCGAATTAGCCTAATTAACATGTACTGACAAGGGAAGTTGGACAACCCAAAAATTCATGCATAACACAAATCTATTTTTTGTTGGTGTCATAGTGTGGTTTTAGGGGGTGAAATCACCGCTTGAAAAAATGCAGAATTTTCTTTTTCGTGGAATATCTCGAGTATCGTGAGAGATATCGAAAGGAAGTGTTAACAAGTGGTGGGTGTAACTTGAAAAAGTATGGATTTTTCGATAATTATTTTTAAGCTGTTTTGTAGATATAAAAAAAAGATGCAACTTTTGTTGAAACTTTTTTTAGATCTCTCTCACAGTTCTCGAGAAATTCCATGAAAAAGGAACTTCTCCATTTTTTCAAGGGGTGATTTTATGTACCCCTTAAAACCGCACTAATGCACCAACAAAAACTAGGTTTGTCTTACGGATGAACTACTCTACTTGCACACAAAGTTGCATAATTTTCTGAATTTTCGGGTTGCCTAAGATCCCTTGTAAGTGACTCCTGTATTTTAAACGTGCCACATCTCTTATAAAACTGACAATTGGAAATGGTAGAAGAAAAATACAGAAAAAAATTGGACGTTGTATTTTTTTATATTATTTATTTATTATCCTTGTCTTTCAAATTTGGATGGCTTCCGTTTACATTTTCACCTACTTACATCTACACTTACATTTACATTTCCTCTTACATTTACCTTTATCTTTACATTTATAATAAGTACCCTTTTGCCTTTCCACACCACTCTATCAGTCTTACAAAATCTATGCATTCTCTTACCCTAACTTACTCTGCTGTCTTTGCACTCTTTATTTGGCATTAGTTTTCTAACTATCCGCAATCCACCCCCTGGTCCTCCGTTCCGCAATTATCCTCTTCATCTCCTTCAGTCCTTCTCCCGTATCGTTCAGGAGGTCATTGACTCTTCTCACCCCCTTCCTGCTTTCGCATCCTCTTGTCTAGTGCTCTATAGTTTCTTCTTCTCTTTCACATTTTCCGCACAGCCTGTAAATTGGACGTTATACTTATTACCTGTAATTTGATGTATATTTTTATTTAATGTATTCACACTGAACTATGACAAGACAAACCACTCTACGGACTTAACTTTTCGTGGTCACACGGGGTTTATTGCACCCCAGGATATATCTTTGCCAATATTTTAACCCTCAGTGAATTTTAACAAAACAAAAATCGCTTTCATCCACACCTAAGTAAGTAGTTTTTCAAATACAAATTTCAACATATCAAAGTTTACATTTTTAGAAAAAGACTATTAGAGCATGATTTTATGAATAGGTATTACGAATATGCAATGATCACTCCAAAGTTAAAATTACGAGAATGGTAACTGAAAAATGACGCTGGGGTGCAGTGAACCCCATATCACCAATTTGCGATTATTATTTGTGAACATTATTTCCTCCTATTTTAAAATTTCACTCCTCCGGTTTATCACAATAATTGTATATTGCTCATTTCTCACATTCGGCTAGGAGATTCTCCTCACCCTATAATCTTGCTCTCCCACTATTTTCCTTCAGGCGATTATCCCTTCGTTTTATCTATTGCCCGAGTCGTTCTCCCTTCTCCTGTACATCGCCGATACCCCGAGCCTGGAAATTTCGACGTCGCAATCAACACGCCTGGACGAAGTTACGAGGGGCATAACGTTACGTATAGAACGTAAACGTAAAGCGCGGAGCGTAGCACGTAAGTCGTAAAAGCTGGCAGTTGGTACTGCTGGTAGAACGTCATCCAATACAAATACAATCGCACCGGAGGCGAGGCTGGGTGTTCTTCGCTTGATGTGTACGTATCAGCACGTCCGTGGAACGTATAAAGTTCCCCGGAAGTAGAATGGCGGCGGTATTAGAATGTATCGTGAGTAAGGATATTCGGGTTTTACGCTCCAAGTGGTAGAAGTTAAGGGGCGTTTCATATGGAGGGGCCCCCGGTTTCGTCAGAAAAGTTGCGCTGCGATTACCACAGGGAGGATAAAATAGAAACGGGGCTTTGTTAGTTGGTGCTTTGGACTAGAATCGCGGTGAGATGGAATTTCTCTTTGGGAAGATGTTGGAAAATAGTAAGGTTTGCTGGCTTTGTTTCAGCATTCTTTGGAATTGCGAGTCGAAGCAGGGCTCGGTCTAGCTCTTCCACCGCTCTGGGCAGAAATGATTTTTTCGCCTTTTATATTTAACAAGGGTAAAATCCCGCGTTGCCAGGGTAAAACTTTGATTGTCACAGACTGTCAAGGGGCTGAAATAAGTGGGAACGGGTGGGATGTCCAGATTTCATGGTAGTCCATATTTTCCGCAGGGTTTTAGAGAGGAATTATCCAAAATTTGGTCCAGATCGGTTAAAAAAATCGGTATGTAAAGGATCCTATATGTCATCCCTAGTCCTAGACTACGTGTATACAAAATTTCAGAAAGATCCGGTGCGTAGTTGCGACGTGATTAAAGTAACAAAAATGCATACATCCAATAACACACTTTCGCATTTATTATATTAGTAGGATTGTAAATAATTATTTTAAAATATCATGTTTAACAGTGAGTGAAATCTTTTGTAGGTATTTATTATAAACAAAGCTTTTATTTTATAAAAGAATGAAATATTCATACAAAAACAACAACAGAACAAAATAAAATATGTAGGTAGGAGGTAGGTACCTATTGTTTAAATTAAAAAAAAACTCAAAATACATATTTAAAAAATCAATGAAAATCAACGTAAAGACAAAGTCACAAAATACATTAAAAATGTTTTAAACGGTTTTAAGCGTATGAATTAACAATTTTTCAGAAAGTTTTACTTTGTTATTGGTTTGTACTGATTTTAATTTTCTCTTTCTCTTAACAGATGCCATGCTTGCACCCCCCCCCCCCTAGATGGGGCCCTGAGTAATTTATTTATTTTATTTATTTATTTACGGGTAATCTCTAAGCAGAAGCAAGCTCAGTCTTTGTGTTCCGAATGTAAACTAATAGTCCGTGCGATTGTAAGGCTATGTTTAGAATATTTACGAAAGTACAAAATCTGTTGTTTTTACTGAAATGTGTAGAAACTTTAAATAAAATAGGTAATAGAACATCTTTAAAAAATAAGATTTTGCACGAACAGTCTTTGTTGTAGGTATGCTAGATGTCATCTAACGAAGGAATAGTGAAACATATCAAAGAAGCTAGATGTTATGATAGTATTGTGACATTTTACGAGTTCGTGCTCGAATCGATGCTGGGTTTACATCGTTCCAGCACTCTCACCCCCCTTTTGTTCTCTATTCTACCATCCTTGAAATGACTCTATTTTCTGAAGATGGGTACTACGGTTTATGTTACATCTCCTCTTGCATCCCAATACCGTGACATTCGCGACGTGAATAAAATTAATGTTACACGCTTGTGTCTTTTATACATAGATATGTCGATTGACTTATGCATTGCCTCCTGAGTAGTTCGACTAAAGACCATAGATATATCAATATTTTTCTCGCGATCATTACACTTCTCTTGAAATGAAAATATTAGAAAATTATTCTTTCAACGACGTAGGAGTGTTAATTTGGCACACGTAAACTATCTATCGTATATTAATTTTTCATTTGTCATAGCCAACGATCAGCTTCATTATTCCACATTCGTAAAAATTATTTAAAAAATGGTGTGCAAATTTGCGAAAGAATCAAAACCCCTAAGCAAAACCTTTGTGCTGGAAATGGCTCCAAACAGGGACTTAATCAGACTATTCTGAATTAAATTCACGCGAAAAGTGACAGTGAAGTATTTACATTACTGACATAAAATTAATCCGATCATTTTGATGGGAGATTTTTTTTAATCTATTAAAAATCTCTTTTATTGAGATAAAAGGAATCAATTAAATTTATTTATTGAATCAATTAAAAAATAAATCGATTGGCCAACTAAGTAGTGCTATTTAAAAGGGTAATTATTTAGAAGCTTTCTGTTCTCACCGATTTTGATGATTTTTGGATGTGTTATCAAGGCAATCATTCTGAACAACTTTTCTATACATATGTTACCGCCGCTCGACCTTCGTTTCCGAGATATTTGCGAAAAACTTCTATTGACTTATTCCGACGTAACGCATTTTACTTTTCAGCTTGTTCAAGTATGTATTAGTATAGGTTGGAGCTAGATTTGTGCGGGGAGCGCGCGCCCGCCCGCGGGCGCGTATAGCGTGGTAGCGAACCGATGTGAGTTTGGAGATTTGAACCAGAATCTTACGGATGCCTTGCAGGAAATCCCACCTTTACGCTGTGACGTAATAGTACGACATGAAACATTCTTCAAACATTTAGAAACGGTCATTTATTAGTGAATTCTGTAGCCCAAAAAATGTTTCCCCTTACATACCACTTGAATATTCTCCACGAATCTATTCCCTTGTACCGATTGTAGTAAAAAATATTTACATACGGATAGTTTCCCATTTTAGAAAACGAAATTTAACTGTACGGACGCATCAAGAATTGACCTGCCAACATTTTCTTAGAATTGGTTTGAAACGCCAATCGTTTACCTACCCTTATGTGCCTAGCGAAAAAAACTCCGGATTACTACCTGAAGCTGCTAAACTACACAGCTGCATGCCAACCGTTCACCACCATAAACGTTGTAGCGAAAACAGAGCCATAAAGCATTCGACTCACCCATACGCATCAACCCTTAAGTCATTCGTGTCCACGACCATTCCTACAACTTTCACGTTTTTACCTGTTCTCCGTCCAAACTTCCTCACAGCATAGGCAATAAACAAGAAAACCCAATAGCACACAGGCCACACTCAATGTTCTTGCCCAAAAATTTTCACTTCTCGACCTATCATTATGTAGTATGTATCTACTACCCACCAACGGAGCAATATACGGATTAACTTGGAATGAAAAAAGCATCCAGAACGACGTAATTCGAAACATAATTAAGGACGTTACACGAAACATTTATGCATAATTTCATGCTAACTTCTTTAAAGATAGACCCATTTACTTTTGATATTTGGTTATAATTTTAATCGGGAGAAAGCCATTTGTGTCACCTTCATATAGGGCTGGAAGTGACCGCCCCGCTCTGTACAACTATGTACATTCAGAATATTTCCCCACCATGTGAGTTTTGGGGCCGCGAGGCAGCCTCGCAGCGAGGAAAATATGATGCTCGAGGTAGCGCGAGGCTTCATCGCAAAGTGATCATGGTCGAGGTAATTTCCAGACCATTACTTTATAGAAAACTTTTCAGGGAATATGGTAGTATTTTTTTTTTTGAATTTTCAAAATTGGGACCATAAGCCAAAATTTGTGAAACAAGAATTTATTTATAATTTCCAGTATAGTAGAGTTAATTAAAGCATCGTTTCCCCCACTGCTTGCAATGGGACACGCGTTGAGTTTATTGAAATGGAAGGTGGATGGGATCAGTTTTTTTTTTCGGGACGGGCACTTTCGTAGGTACCTCCCCTTTGGTGTGCCCGGTTACTTGGTAACGTTTTCCAAGTATTGCGACTTGCAAAGCGATGTCATGCTAAAGCCTACGATATAAATTATGGTGTCTAAATCGAATCGTAGTTATCTTAAATAACGTTGCTTCGGTTTAGACTGTTTTTAATTACACGAAATGTAGTTTGTATGTTTTAGGTACAATCACATCATCGAGAGGCTGTGCAGATTTCACACCAGTCCCATATGTTTCCTACGATATTTTCTCATCACTTCTATATTGTTCATCAGGTTTCCTATACCTCGTTTGTGATAGGTCTATCAGTTAATGCATTTTTCTGTCACGGGGTTGTGAGGTTCCAGGACCCATTACCATTTTAGTGTCACATGCAACGTTACCGACGAAGTCCTATACCTCGTTTGTGGTGAAGTCTAGAGCGTTACGAAAGTGTCCGCCAGATGTCGAACTTCTGTCTAGAAGTCGGTATGATCTCACAACTCCATTTGTATAATATCTGCTCCTTAAGCCGGGAATCCACGGCGAAGCTAAGCTATGCTCTGCGATGCTATGTTTTAACGTAGCTTTTGGTGGAAACGGTTCCATAAGAATGTATTGAAGCTAATTTTTTTAAAACGTAGCATAGCATGGCTTAGCTTCCCGGTGGATTCCCGGCTTTATTCCACATGCAGTCTCCCTTTATAGCGTTAACTTCAGTCTGTAATGTCGAGGTTAATGAATTTGATTGTACTACGTGTACAGTATGTGTAATATTAAATTTTTTATTTTTGTCATGTGTTTGAATGTCACGCTTTGTTGATTACTGATCTATCGCTATATTGGGTGCATTCAGCAGACTCAACTGTTGAGTGATTTCACTAGATTTTACTCGCGTCGACCAATGAACGTGCAACTTCAGAGTAAAATCTAGTGAGATCACTCAACAGTTGAGTCTGCTGAACGCACCCATTATAGCTATTTCAATGGATTTACTAGCTACGTCGCACAGTGGTTTTGAAACCCACTTTTTCTGGTCAAAAGTCAATTTTTCAAGTTTAAAATTTTGAGATTTTTTGCTATAAAGTGACAACCCTCGAAGCATATTCATTTCAGATAATTTTTTACAAATAAACAACGGATGTATTATAGCCTCCAGGATACGGTCAAAATAATTATACTTTTATATTTTTTGTTTTATTTCTATATTATATTTGTTTTTTATTTTTTATATTTTAGATATGCCTATGTATTCTGTTGTTTTTTGTGTTATTTCTCGTATGTTAGTAGTATTAATTACATTAACTGTATTTTTATAGAGAAACCCGATATGACTGTTTTTAATTTTGGCCACAAAAAGCGGGTTTCCAGATCAGACTGTGCGCCGCGCTGCTCGCTTCTACTCTAATTTTGAAAGTTTACATGTACACATACACATTCACATCTGTGCGTGTAGCGCGTGTGTACATATTTGTGGCATTATAATTCTTATGCGCATGCGCGTTTCATGCCTTCTAGTTTCATCCCTTAAAATATGCAAAACACTATCAAACTATGCTTGAAAGTAAAGTCACATCATGAAATAACTGAAACAGTAGGTAATAAAGCTATTTTACATTTACAGTACTGCAACTTGCCACCGTAAAAAAATCATTGAACCAAACGCGAGTTTAGAAACACAGAGCAAATTACCGCAATAAAGTTGAACGGTGAAACTTACTAATCTTCTAATTGCGCACGCGAGTACGCGCGCGGTTGCATTTACGCGAGGAAGCTGAAGGCGTTCCACTTGCGCCCCCAAAATTTCGTACTCCGTCAAGGTACATTAACCCCGAGGAGGATGGTCCAGGCGAGCATCGTTATGTAGAGGCAGTACATCTACGACTCAAGGAGGCACCCTTGAAAGGTCAAAAGTTCGTCCTCATTGCGTGCACCCTGCACGATATCTTCGAGGGTTGGCGGCACTCCTGTCGCCTAGCAACGCCGGTTGCTCGATCAGAGGACGAAGAGGAGAGAGTAAGGAACTGAGAGATTTTTACCTCTTGCACACTTTCCCTCCTGCACCCCCCTCCCTCCCTTCAGCCGCCCTCTTTCCCTGACGATGGCTTTATTTCTACGCACTACCCGACTCATCGTCAAGCGCTAGGTGCCACCTTAATTGGACCGAGCAATCGTTGAGTTTCCCTTCTTCCTTTGAAGGGCGCCAGGCCTGTATCCTGAAAAACCAGCCCTCTGTCTTTGAAACGTGCTTCTTTCGCGGCAGGCCCCTCTTTCTATCTTTGAGTTTCCTCCATCTCTTGGAAGATTCAGGGGTACTCGAAACGAGGAACTTTAATGCCCGCCTTCCTTTCGGCATCGTTTGTACACGTCTTTAACTTTTTGCGCTTCACTTTAACGCAGTGCTAACAATTCTAATCAGAACGGCATCCTCGCGGATGAAGTAATTAAGGAATGTTGTGTTAAGTGTTTCGGGGTCTCCAGGGCGGAGATTGTCTCGAAATAATTGCGAGGGTATAGTTATACGTATTCCTCCGTTAATTGTAGGTATGCAAATTATCTAGCCTGTAAGTTGGAATTTGTGCTTTGGAATTTCACTATACGTGAGAAATGTCCGAGGTAATGGAGATTAACTCACCATAAAAATAACAATAGTAATTATTAATGTCGAAATGTACTTGGGGTAACAACTTTTTCAGACACATAACATTTGCACTCTACTTTTACATATCTTACCTATATAATTCTGGCTTCCTTAGTTACAATGTCCTACCTAGCATTTTACCATTTTTCAAGAAATGTTGAAATATTTGAACTTCCAGACGTCTTTTACCATTTAAAGTGATGAAAGTTTAGTTTTCTCAGATGTTCCGAAATGCCAGATAGGACATTTAAAATACCTTAGTTAAAATACTAAGGAGGGAAGAATCTCTATCTTCTATCTCTACTATTTTCCCTTTCTTGTTTTCTTATATGTGTTTATGCTTCTTTTTCTTTATCTTCTTGTTATTATCCTTAATGTCTACTGGTGCAATAAAGAATTATTATTATAAATATATGTTTGACTATTGGCATTGCAGAAACAAAATCTTTTTTAAAATCGATAAACAGATCAAAGTTCGTACAAAAATACATAAAAGTATTCTTGTAATTCATTTTCGATGAAGATGTTCTAATTATAAAAAAAACAAATGTACCTATGAACTTTATGTGAATATATGTAATAAGCCTTAAATGTGGGATTGTTTTTCTTTTATTTTGTGGATATACAAATAAATGAGTCCAATCATTCCGTCAATATCTTTTATGCATTTTTACCTGAAAACTTCAAACCTGATTCAAATTCCAGGACACTCGTCCTTCTTCCTACGTGCACGTTCTTAATTGAGCAGTTGAAGTGGTAAACAGTGAAACAAATTTTTTTTAGTGAAAACGGATGTAAATTGCTGAATATGGTGGTAAACACTGTAAGAGCTAGAATGATTTATTTTAGTTTCTAGGGCTGAGATCGCAAGTACCAACGCCACTGGGGTTGAAAAGATAATGCTGATAATTTTCACTTCTGGCATCTACATCATTTACCATTTCAGTTCCCCAATTTTTGTATTAACACTTTGGATGGCGCCGGCGCGTTTTCCTGTCCAGGGAATGCTACCCCGCGCATGGTTTCCTGGAGAGCATAACGTGTCTTTGAATATTAGCTTTGAAATCAACGTGAGCTCGGAGATGGCTTTGTTTATAATATACATATGTATGTATCTGCTTTGCTACTTCAGTGACTTCTGGTAGCCGAGCCTGGGCCAAGTCATCTAGCAGTAAAAATTTATATTTCTATGTGTTCTATCAGATGTTAATGAAAATATTACCAATGAATTAGCGAGAATTTTCTGATGAAAATGAGTCTAAACTCGACTTCCCTCGGATTCTTTTTAATTACACCTACATTCACAGCGTATGGGGAAAGATCGGAGCTGGACAAAACCATCCCGGCAGACGCGACCACTCGGAAACACCTGACCGATTTGAAACGACATTTCCTCAAGCCTTGCGCTGGGTACTCAAAATGTTAAATGATTATGAAAGTGGTCTAAGTAATTTTCTATCGTTCCACGATATTTAGACTTTTGTGTTTGTGTAATCGATGTAGTAGAAAATGCGAGATGAATTCAATTTTTTTAGACTTTTGCCTTAGACCACTTTCATAATCACCGGCACTACGAATCTCTTTATATTTACAGAAATTAAAAACCATATGTGAAAGAAACATATGTAACAAGAAAACTAGAGTTAATATCACTGGAATCAAGTAAAGAACGCAAATAAGTATATTCAATTACATTACTCAATTAGCTCAAAGAATATTTTTGAGTAATACTTCTATCGCGAAACGAGCCTCTAGTTAATACTCTAGTTACTAAATTGATCTAATAATTGTAAATTAATGAGAAGGTTTCGTGGTAAATAATTTTGTACAGGGAGCAGCATTTCTATGAAATGGGCTGCATTAGGTACGGTGGCGAAAATAAATGTTTCCTATGGAACCCAAAAAGCAGACGCAACACGCGTAGCTATGTATTAAAAGTACTCTTCGTAAACGGGTAATCTGTTATTCAGGTCATAATCTCGCACACGTCAAGCCAGAACGGTCGTTTTACTCGTAGCTATTCCGGATTCCATACTCCTACCCAGGAATTCTGTAAGATATGACTTCAAGATCGAATGGGGCGGACGCAAGTAGAAGGGTTGGTTTGCGAACGGCATTTATAACTCACCACCCTCGAGCCAAGTGGTTATTTCCGAAGGTCAGATAATAAGAAATGATATTTCTACTGGCGAAAACTAAAAAATCGTGTTATAGTGTTTGTTGCTGCTACAGTGTTTCCCATTGAGAAATGTTTAGTCGTCATAAATATATGGACTCATTTTCATGGGAAATAGGAATGGGGCTATTCGAATATTTTACAACTATTCCAATGCTACGAATAAACTTCGAATATTTGAATATTCGAATATTTGAATATTGATTATTCGAATATTTACGTATACGTAGTTCCGATGACAATACAATACTTTCTACCAATATTTGTTAGATCAGTATTCGAATACTTAAATATTCGAATAGTGTTTGGGTACTTGGATATTCGAATTATATTCGCCAAATAATTGAGCAACTGAAGTATTCGAATATTCGAATACCGAAAAATTCGACAAATAGTCCCAGCCCTTAGCCCTAATGGGAAACACATCGCTCATCTACTGCTGGAGCTATATTAAAGATTCAACCCTCTGCAACGCCGTGTGACTTTGGGGTAACGTATCATATTTTTTATGCTTTTTATTGTAAGTACTGATTCACAAAAGTACCATATTGAACTACTGTGACGTAGGGATTACAAACCTTTATTTTATACAGAATAAAATGTTTATGAGATGAAATTAAAATGTAGGTACCTACTGAGTAATATATGCACAATCGTTAAGGTTTATCAATGTCCTAAAAATTTTGGACATAGGGCGTTAATATATGTATAGAAAATGGGCGAATTCCACTTTTGCCCAAATCGCCCGCGCCCACAACCGTAGGAATTTTCCGTTTTTGTAATAAAATAAATATAATAAATTATATGTTCCTGTTTTTGAGTCGTAATTTATAGTTAAAAATCTGTATTTTCCGATAATCGATTTCAGAAGATTTTCGTAAATTTTGAAATATTAATCACGTAAGCGGAATTCGCCGATTCTAGAAAGTTTAATTCTCATTGGAGTCAGCATAAACTCCGTCCATAGGGAGGGACCTTAAAGATAGTACCAAAGGGTGACCACGCGTTTAATAATAATAATATTAATAAGCCAGTTAATATCCTTATTGGCTCACCCCGTATTATATCAACGAAAATTGAAGCATGCAAAACAATTTAACATTGTTTCAACTAATTCCGGTAACGTCTTGCATTCTGCAAGAAACAAAAATTCACAAAACGCTGATTTCTGTAAAATGACTACTTACCTGAACCGCCGATGAACGTCGCGCACCCAATTGCTTTGAAGTTGTAAGCAAAGGAAATACGGAATGTGGCGCCTAAATCATGGAATACCTCGCATATGCACCATGTATACGTGCACCAGTGCATGTGCATACACATGGCTATGTATATTTGTCCATAAAACGGAAGTGAGCTCGCGAGATACATTGATCCAGTCATGAGTTTGTGTGCGGTACAGAGGCGTAGATTCGTTGAAACAAGGGAAGACGAGATCGAGAGAAGCAACAGAGAAAAAAACTCATGGAGGGGTGAAATGGGCTATTTAAGGGATGCTCACAGGGCCGTAACGAGAGTCACCATGTTCCCTAGATCCTGATGAGGGAAACGTGGGGGGTGAAGCAACTGAGGAGAATCATTAAAGCTGTATATGTGCATACGTCTTTTGTGTGCTAGTGTATCAGCATTACAGGCTAGTATAATAATTGAAAATGAATATTTTATATAGTAATTATAATAGTAATTTAAATAGTATTAATAATTACTATTAATAGTAATTTAAATGGTATTTAATCATTACAATTCATAGTAATTTAAATGGTATTTAATAGTAATTTATATGGTATTTAATAGTAATTTATATGGTATTTAATAAATAATTACTATTAATAGTTACTACAGTTATTAATAATAACAATTATTAAATAGTAAAATATCAATTTGTTGCTAAACAAGGTGGATTTCTAAATGGGAATATCTAAATATGTGCGAAAAATCTGTTGAAGGGAAGTTAAACTGTTCAAAGGGGTAAACAATGTGATAGGAAGAAAGTTTTCCCATGATTATCTTTTTTCAAGATTACATGAGGCAGTGCGAGCGACAACGGACTAACCCACATTAAAAATTTGTTTTTTCCTATTTTATATGATTAGTAGAGCCTATTGGAATACGTTATTGCTACTAACTAAATTTCGAAACAAAATGTGGGTTAGTCCGTTGTTGCTTCCACTGCCTCACGTGATCATCGATGTTTTCTAAATGGAATCGCATATTTTTTCTTTATCTCTGTAGAAGATAAAGGAGCAATTATACAACCTGTAACAGTGTACCACTTCGATCATCTAATTTCAAACACTTATACGTACAATTCGTTTGTAACATCGTGGTGCATTGACTTGAACACATGACTGAAGCCTCTTGATCAATTATCTGCGCGAGTTTTGTATTTCCTGCAGTGTTATTGGTGCACGTACCATAATAATTCTTTGTTTCATATTCTCCAGTGTTGAAGTGTTGAGGACAGTGTGTAATGGTTTTAAGTAGAAAGAACAATAGTAAAGAGTAGCAAATTTTGGAAGTAAATGGAAAAAAGAAAAATTTTTCACACTATAATTACACATATATGTATATCTTCGGGAATCAAAAATCAAAAAATAATTACATGTTTGTCGTAGAAGTGGTGGCAACGTTATTATAAACTACTGAAAGTGCAAAAACCTGAGAATCGAAAATTTGTTCTGGTTTTCTTCGGATTATGATCTATCAATGAAATAATTATTTAGGCAATTTGCAAATAAATCGATGGAGGATTAATGTAGAGCAAAGCCAAAAACTGGTAGGTTGATATCCATTAAAATGTTATACATGTTTCCACATACATATAATAAAAAAAATGGCCAAGGCTCAGTTGCCCCTTCGCCATCTAAATAGTAGGTATTAAATATTTCGTCAACGTACTACTAAATGAAAGTGAAAGCCTTATTGACGCCATTATTCACCACACGCGCAATTTTTAATTTTCCATATCAATCCTCCATCGATTTACTTGCAAGTCTGCTAAATAATTATTTCATAGGTGCAAAATAATCTAGAGGAAATATGGATTAAACATTGCTATTAGACGAATTATGATTACGACTACATTCTTACACTTACCTCATGTGTTTATCATCACTTTTCCCATCACTTATAGAATAAATAATTACTGCTTTCTGAATCCTTAACAGTATGCATAATTACGATATAATAGAATCTTTCTATTTCAATTGCCATTGCTACCACTCTCCATTCTAAAGTGAATGCTTCAATTTGTTACGTATGTATGACGCGCGCAGCAGTATCGCGAGGTTAAAAGATGACCAAAAAAGCAAGGGGAACAAGGACAGGAGAATACCGAAGAGGTTGCCGCTGGGATCAATGAGCAGGTGCATCTTTCTTGCAGCACAAAGGGCCGAAAATCCTTCCTCGGTATTTCGATAGCTGCGTTGGTAGGTAGACCACCAAATACTACAGCGTCTGGCTAAACCAATTTCTCAAACAAAATCCCGAAGGTCCAGTATCAAATTTGATGCTCCTGAATTCGCTTTAAGATCGTAGTTTAATAAGCTCATCCTTGTGAGAAACACTCTTCCACTGATTCTTTACCGGTTTGCTCGGATAATATTGGGTAAACTAATTTATTAAAATTAATGTAACAAATATTTTTGAAAAAGAAATATTTGTTACACTTGGGTAATTACATGATAAAAGACTCACAAGTTATGCCGGAAATGCATGAAAATGTGTATTAGAAAACACTTTAATTTTAATAAATTAGTTTACCCAATATTATCCGAGCAAACCTGTAAAGAATTAGTGGAAGAGTGTTTCTCACAGGGATGATGTTACTGATGTAACAAATATTTATTTTTCAAAAATATTTGTTTTTACAGAATATTATTTTTCCTCTTTTTAATCAGCTTTTAGGTACCTAGCAACAGTGTATTAACTGCAATAATGTTCCCAAAATACTTGCGTTCATTGGATACAACTACAATATGTTTTACATGTTTAATATCTCCCACCAAATCAGATTTGATCTATTTACCACGTCACAAGAATCTACTCGATTAGGATGTGTCTACCATAAACCCAAACTTCAATCTGTTTATATTCTTTTTAACGAAGAGATTGTCATCAGCGCTGTGCGGATTTCGTACTCCTGACACTGTGTTTTATTTTTAACGAAAAATATCATTGATGGTAGGGTATTATCCGGCGTATGATCGTTACTCTTCGCGCGGCGTGGTGGATGACGGAGGTCCGTACGAAAAGATATGTTGAATGAAGATGGCCGCGCTACCAAATCGCCGCAATCCGTGCAGATACCCACCTTCTACAGGCGACTTCTCCTGGACCTACAATCAGGGCAAGATGGTACACATCTGCCAGCCATCTGCCAGCAACTTTTCGAGGAGCCCTGATGAACAGGGGGGCTACCACACACTGGGCCCTCTCACCAACAAATGCGCAAGGTGTGGTATCCCCGAAATCAGAGGTGCACCTATTCGTTTCTTTCTTACTCGTTTCCCGTTTCCGTTCTTCAATCAGAGGCCCTTATTGCGGTTTTCAAAGCAAGGTGTGACCCATTTATGTCTCCAGTCTGAATTAAGGGGTGGCCCGAAAAATATATTTTTTGGAAATTTGTACAGAATAAATTACTGGGTGGTATATATCTCTCTCTATATATATTAATTATATTTAAATTATTATTAATAGATTTATAGAATATACTGAAATAAATAAATTAATAATTCGATGAACCCATAAATTTATATATAGGTGTTATAAAGTTCGAAAGAATTATTTATTTGGCTTTTGGAACATATATACAAATTTTGGGAGTGTACATTATAAAATGTTTAAACACGTTTTTTACTGGTATGTACTTCTAAAACTGATAAAGTTATCGATTTGAAATTTTCAGGGATTGCAGAATATATATCCATATATTCTATTGCATAAATTAGAATATTATAAACAATATTTATCGCAGATTTGATGCTAATTAGTTGAACCATTTTACAGTTATCATGTTTAACATTGTAAAAGGAATCTTAACATATGGTGGGCAGGTATTTTTGTAATTATATTTACATGAATATGAAAATGTAGATAATCATTCAAAGTAGGCTTACACGCCTGTAATTTTTTTATTTTTTAATTAAAACAAGAAGTAGCTTTATTTACATGTTAAATTCCATCGCAAAGTTACAAAAGTTCATAAAAAATGTGACTTTTTGAATTGCCAATGTTTCTGTGTACCCGTAACGAAAACGTAACTATTTTGAATCCACAGTTCCGCCAAAATATCCAGCGGAATGAGCACGTGCAGTTACTTACATCGCTTTGTAACATTTATCGTGGAATTAGTCTACATACAAAAGGTCCGCGAACATCCCACGGGTAGTTAATGAGAAATTAACTCTGTTGCGGTTTATGGTTCTGCACGAGCCGCGTGTTAAATTAATCTTCCCGATAGACACTGATTTTCTACCTCGGGCAGACTGCACCTGGTGCACTGATTTCGGTGAAGATTTTACACCTGGTAACAGTTTCCACTTGATACGCACTTGTAACATCAAATTCATATCGCGTTCATTCGGCTTACATAATTGCTGCACAGAAATATTATAACTCGAACGAGGAACATTCCTGAGCTCTTGTTATTTGACCTGTTTCTATATTTAAGGCGAATGCCTAATAAGTAATAATAATGTATTTATAATGAGTAGATAAGGGGCACATAGTAACAGAGTCGGCGCTAGGGTGCTTGACCCCCTTATGCAAGAATTTATATGGCGCTCTAGAATCATGGCTTCTCAAAAGACCAGTTTAATAAAAGTTAAAATAAATCTCTTTTGCGCCTGGTGACAGGAGTGCCGCACACAAAAAGCACAGAACAACACTGATGTGACTTACGATGGCTTCTCGAAAGAATCGGTTAATGAAAATTAAAAAATTCTACTTTTGCGTCCCAGATGCCACTGTCATTGGCGCCCTTTGCACCAAGCATAGGCTGCTTAGTGCGTTCCGCCGGCCCTGTATAATAGTAATTATCTGTAACATAAGTGATATGCAAGTCAAACGAGGACCTACATTGGTGAAGTTTAAATATCATCAAACTGTTTTTTATTTGTAACTAAACTCAGGATTTTATTTATGTATATATAGATAATCGAAGCGTAAAATGATGCTGGGATTGAATTTATCCTGAATTCTGTTCCGTGATAATTTGTAAATATAAATCACAAAAAATAGAAAATAATCATATAATATTAAAAATTATCTGAAGTCATTCCCTATGCAAATTATCTTTGCAAAAAGAAGTGAGATCCCGATAAAAACTTTAAAAAAGTAAAAAAAATTACGCCAAGTACATGAAATAAAAAAAAATACAAAAAATAGAAAGTAATTACAAAGTAAAAAAGATGTGAAATCAAAATGAGCTGCAAGCACATAAAGGTGCTTACTTGCAGCGTGCAACGGCGACACTGTGTAACAATAAAAGACAAGAAAATATGTCCGCGGCCTGGAAGTCAAATACTTGGCGTGGCGAGGCAAAGTATTCTCAGATCATCAATACCCATACCTTCCCCCTCCGCAGGCTTTCAGATAATTAGTCTATTTAAAACACAGTCAATATGAGTATATTTTCATTATATTGCGTTTTAAAATAATTGTAAGATCACTCATCGACACCGATGCCTTTCCTCTCACAAGCTTTCACATAATTTGTAAATTTAAAACTCTGACAATATGAATACACTTTCATTATTTTGCGTTTTAAAATAATTTTAAGATCATTCATCGACGCGGACATATTTTCTTGTCTTTTATAGTAACGACTTTTGTTATGACTGAACGATGCCAGTTTTGGAAGTCACCTCTGTTCAGACGGTTCGGCCACGAGACGCGATATATACGTCACTCGGCGTGCAATAACCGACCGATATTCCAACACTTCGGAAATACGTATGCGTGTATTCTCTCGCGAGGCCTGCTTGGTCTCCCCCCACCAAAGCCCATATTCGCCGAGGTAGATTGGCGGGGCGCAGGGGTCATTCGTTCTGTTGACATCGTTGAATTAAGACGTTTCAATAGCTGCGTACTTAAATGGTACGCCTACATTATCTATCGTCACATAATTACTTCTAATCATTATTAGTCTTCTTCTTTACTGTCTACCGTCACTTGCTGCTACTATACACTTTCGTCCCGAAATTGATTAAATATCGCGAGAAAACCGTTAGACGTTCGTCGCGTATTCCCTTCGTTGCCTTCGTACCGATATTTCTGCATATTTAGTGCACACATATCGTGTCTCGGTATTCAATTACATCCCTTTTCGGGCATATTTCAAGTTTATTTGTTGTTTAATTGCCTTACGAATGTTTTAATGCTTTTGTTTCAACTTGTTGCATCGTTCGGTTACAGACGTTGAGACGGGGATCGAAAGCAAAGGACAGGCGACGCCATGACATTTGACGGTTAATTTGAACGGTGCTTGGATGGCGACTGGTCATTCCTTGGAAAAAGAAGGTGGCAATACGTGTGGTATATGTATTTTTATCGTTATTTTATTGAATCATTGTTGGCTGTGAGGGTGATGGGTAACTTTGCAGTCGGTTAATATCGGGATGAAATGGGAAAAGATTGAATTATGATAAATTCATTAATTCTAGTCGGATTTGTTTAAACATTTCAAAATGGCGTCAGTAGATGTTTACGAAATATTGGAATGATCGAATTCTATTGCATTTCGGTCGCGTTTACGTAGAATTCAATAATATTTCAATGTTTTTTAAGAATCTATCTCTATGAAGCTAGTGTAATTGCATTTACGTTCGGTTTTGGATGCAAGTTTTGTTCTTTATGTACAGAAACTGCGTAGTTGATCGAGGACATGCTATTCAAGCATGAATAATTAACGAATTTTGATTCTTGCAATGAATTTTGGATATTTATAAAGATCGTGATATATTTTAAAGTATTATTCGAATAACACGAACGTGCTTACAACTTTAATGACGAAAGCCACTGCTACGGTTCGTTTAAATGTAATAATTATTTCTGATGTAGTATATTCTGGATAATATCGTGTTACTGAAATGTAAAGCAGCTCCTATCGAGCGAGCATTCTGTATTTTCGCATCACACCTTGTATTCTAAATAACAAGGAGCGAAAGTTTCTTGGCTGGTTCCAAGAAAAACAATATTTCCTCGTGACAAACACTCGATCAAACCACATCCACCCCACCCTCCTATCCTACTTATTTTTCAGAGATTGTGACCGCGTGCAATGCGGCCAAATAGAGTCAGTGTTTATGTCGTACGAAGTTTTTCGTTTTGAAGAGCACAGTTGCTCATAGTAGAGTGTCGTTAACAATTTTGGGATACGCGAGGGTAGAGTCAGTGTTTTCTACGCAATTTATATTCTTTTGCGAGCATCGGGGCTCTGACTTTCGAATCGCGAGAATAGATTCAGCGGTTTGTTCGACAATTATGATCTTTGGGGCGCGTTGATAGTCTATTTCTTTATTTTTTTTACTTTTGAAAGCGAAACTCGTTATCGGAAATTAGAGTCAGTGCGTCAGCTGAAGAGGAGATTTGTGCGCAGAATATTGTTGGAAAGATGTAAGTATCTATGTATTTCATTTAATTCCTTTAAAGTAGAGTTCATTCTTCAAAATTCCAGAAACAAAAAATTAAAAAATTAAAAGAAAATTAATTTCTAGAATAGAATCACCAAGAAATTCAAAACTAACGAAACTTTTTACAATTTAGACATTTTAAGAAAAAAAATTTGTTAATTTTATTTTTTAATATTTAATTTTTTAATTTTTTCTTAAAATGTCTGAATGATAAAAAATTTCGTTTTGAATTGTTTCGTGGTTCTTTATTAGAGTTCGAACAATCGTAAGTTTAGAAAGAAATTATAATCGTGTTCTGTTCTTTCGTTACAGTCTAGGGGCAGCTGAGCAACCTGATGACTTTTTCTAGCAGCTTGATGACTTCCCCTGAGCAGTTGCAGAGGTGTTGGCGCCTTCGTCACCGGGGCACAGCGAAATGTGAGTGCGCATGCATTATGGTTCCTCTGGTCACTCAGTCATGTCGTAGGACGTTTGGTCCAAATCGACACGAGTGACCGGTTGTATACTTTGGCGAGCATAATGACCGCGGGTATGGTAACCATGCCCGTGAATTGTAACATTTTGTCTGTGTATGTATTTCTTAGACGAGGGCTAGGGTCTTCTTGTGCACCGCGCCTTTTCAATAGAATCAAATTATAATCATAATTTCCAAGATAAACGTTTCCTAACGCGAATGTTTATCATTGATCATACATTGATGTAGATATTTATTAAATAATGCACCTAATGATGCATAGCAGCTCAGAAGGTATTGATATTTGATATGAATATCAATACGGCTGAATGCTAATTTTTATGTAGCGAAGAAGTCTGATACTCTCAGACTCCACAGCTACGATCATTTTTATCTAATATGTAGTCGAAAAATCGGATGCCCTCCGATTCCGTCATTGCGACGATTATAATGACTTGAATTTCTTTTATTTTTCTGATACTACTTACGTGTTCAAAAGTAACTTGATGTCTAAATGATGATAATAGACATACAAGTGTAATTCCTTTCTTATAAAGGTCACTCGTTTGCGTACACAAAGAATAATTAATTTCCATGTGCAAGAAGACAATTGAGGGTGGGCAAATTTCAGATTCAAAGTAATTAGCATGAGAACATACATTCTTATTACCTATATGAAATTTACTTTGACGATGGAATCGCCCGTTTTAAATTCTTAAATTAAATTCTTCATGTTTTAGAGTCATTTTCCTAAATTCAATTTTATAGTCTTTTTTCTCACTAATTGAATGTCGAGTAGAGTCCTTTTTCTTGATCTAAAGTAGAGTCCTTTCTTATTTATCAAACTTTAAACTATTAACAAGTTCAAAGTCGAGTAATTTTGCTTTATAATGTAAAATGAAAGAATACTAGCGTGCTAGACACTATACAGACTAATCATATTTTCTAGTTGAGGATTTTCAGGATATCTTTCCGTACGCATTGCCTTTTAACTCATCCACGTGCCCATGCGTTACTTGGGTGGGTGAAGGCAATGGGGCACGATGACTTTCTTTACTAAATAATTATATGTCGGCGGCTGGCATTGCGTTAGTGTATCGTGCACGCCGCATTTTCCACCTGTGTGTGTTTGTGTGGTTAGGCGGTGGAATTTGCGTCGGTGAAAGATTTTTATCAAAGACCATGTTAACGAAACTATAACATTATATTATTATTCATTGCAATAACGATACCAATGTATCATATTCCTTGTTGCACACGATGATCATTCTAGTAAATAATCTTGGAATATGAAAGTTAATCAATCTCGTACAATCAAACGAGAAAGTAATAACGCTTGATGTATGTACCTAATACGTACAATGCACATTATCAAGTAATCCATTCTTTGAAATTGACAATAATTAATTGCTATGTAAATCATACTTATACGCAATGGTCACTGCCTTTGCCAGCCGATTTCAGTGAAAACTGGTACGTACTTATTAGAGTGTGATTGTGGCCAAGCTCGGGTGACGGAGTCGTCCCGGGACGGTCTCTCTAGTGTAGGCTTTGCACCCGGGCGGTGATGCTTGAGAATCGTGGAGTGGGTTGACTGATGATTGTGTTTGAGAGACTGTTTTGATATTTTTTAAATATAGGTTTTGTGTAGGATAGGTAACTTACCTTCTGGTACGAATGTGTGACTTAAATATAAGTAGGTAGGGCCGGGGCAGGTCGTCGTATTCTCTGATCGCATGTTCCCCCGCGCGATGACCTGCTTTCAGGAAATTTGTGAGAAAAGTCGACGGCCAGACTAGTGCGAGTGGGGTATGCCCTCGCTTCTAGCCTCGCTATGTCGACTTTTTGACGCCAGTGGGACATTGCACATTGTCGCTGGTCGCGGTCGGCAGGACGGGCTTGGGCACGCTATTCACTTTCAGAAGGGCGGACCGCCCGAAGCAAGAAGTGGCCAAAGAGCCGAAGATAGCCCGGCCAGAGAAAAGGCCACATCATGTGGGCTACCAAGAATGGCCCTGCATCCTCGGGTGCAGGGTCATTCTTACGTATTATATTGCCATTATGCTCGCCGGTAGTTGTAGTAGTAGTAGTAGTAGTTTGGTTGGCCATAGGTTGACCCATCGAGCAAGGGTGGAACGAAATATAAGGGTAAAATATGTGTTTTATTATTCATGACTTCTAATAGTGGGCAAAAGTTCCCTTTTATAATGGAATTTAAGCTGCCAAAGTTTGAAGGTGATCATCAAATTTTTTCAGGTGTCGCAAGCCCTTCAAATATTAATTTTTACTGAAATATTAATTTTTGAAAGGCTTGCGGCACTTGAAAAAATTTGTCGATCACGTTCAAAGTTTGGTAGCTTAAATACCATTATAAAAGGCAACTTTTGCCCACTATTAGAAGTCATGAATAATAAAAAAATATTTTGCCCCTATATTTCGATCCACCCTAATCGATACCCCCTCCCCTGAAATTGAGCCCACCGCGTTTTCAATTAGAGTTGCGAAGAAGATTACGGGGCCAGTTAGTGTTGCGACTAAATGTTGATCACGGTTTGAATTAGCGTTGCGAATCAAACATTCCCCGCGTCTGGTTCTAGCATAGCGTTGCGAATAAATATCGATCGTGGTTGCTTGTAGTGTTCCGAAAAAAAATCGCGATTGTTTTTCAGATTATTCTTGTATTTTTAATTGGACTTACTAGAGTTTGATTCATTGCATTACATTTGATTCATGGTATTCTTTTTATTAGAGTTGCGATGCGACTGATCGCGTTTTTTTAATAACTCGTCCTAGTTTGATTCTTAATATTTTTTTGAGTTAGTGTTGCGATGATGACTGATCGCGTTTGTAATTAGAGTTGCGACCCCCAGCCCCCAATGCCCCAAAACTATCCTGGGACATGTCCAGAGACATGTTCCTGGGAAAAAAGAGTCCCGAGCAGCTGGATCTGCTGCACATGGAACTCTACACAGCCTTCAGGAAGGCTGCAAAGAATTAAAGTTAGAGTTGCGTATTACGAGACACAGGTGCACTGCATTTTTATTAGTGTTGCGAAAAATGAAACCACCCACGCGGTGGTTCTCGGTAGCTTTTTCGTTTGCTATTCGGGATTTGTATTGAGTGTAGTAGAATTTTCAGTAATGAAGCACCATCCGGGAATTTTGAATTTGTTTGAGAAATTAGTGCTGCGGGTAGTCCAAAGTCCTAGTGACTATGCTCGGGAGTTGATTTTAGTCTGTAGTAAGTTAGCGTTGCGAAAGAAAGAAACGGTCCACTCACGGTTTTTTTGCATTAATGAGTGGACAATGATCAGCTGCCCTTCTGGCTACTGATCATTTTTTCTAGCAGCCCTAAGTGGCTGCACCATCCTCCTTCTCCTACCACCACCTACCCACCCTTGAATCGAGTGTTTGTCACTGGAAATATTGTTTTAAAAGTATATTCATATCTTGCAGATAAATGTTTTCTATTTTTTTTAGAATATTTTTAAATTTGAAGTTCCAATTTTTATGGAATAGCATTTGGAAAATTTTATTCTGAGAATGAAAGAATGGCGATGAAAGGTGTGATTTATTATTTGTAATAAAAATTGCAGACTTCTGACACACCTCCATTCAATTGAAGTTCTAATTAGAGTCTTTGAAAAGTAGCAGTAGCTATTCCTCATTAGCGTTACTGATTTTTGCATAGTAACTTCGTCAATCGTTGTATTTCCTATCAGATTGATAAGAAATGTAGTTTTTTATTTTTATAAATTTTCAACATTCCTTTGCATTAATCAAAATTCACCCGCGATTGTTGCTTAATTTGATGATATTAAAAGGAAATTTGCACTGAAAAAGTAGGTAAATGCAATTCGGCACTTTATATTGATAGTAAATTTTCAATATTAACGCATGCTCGTTGTTGCTACTTTCTGTATGAAAGTAATTTCGATTACTGTGCAGTAAAGTGCAATTATTCCAATCTTCAAAATTTGCATAAATGTTTTTGATTACCTATTGTATATTATGATTGATTGTCGAGTCATTGATACATCAACTTTGAAGATGCTAATTTATGAGAAACTACAAGGAAATTATTGAGTTGATGTAACAGAGCACCAAATGTGCTTAATATTATGAATATCAATTGCTTCGGAATGAAATGTAATATGATTAGTAGCTTCTTTTTCATGAATTGCTAAAGTATTGCTAAAGTTTGATTGCCTACTTTGTCTGCTGATAATGAAGCAGTATTTTTTAATCTTTTCCTTCTTTCATTTTATTACCGAATCGATATTCCATATTGAGTTTTAAACTGTAGCTTCAAATGTGATATTTCAATATTTGGGCAACAGCGATTCAATGAAAAGACTATATCTGTTGAAATTACATTACTTAACGGAGATAGATTGTAGGTACTAATCCATTGAGAAAGTTTCTGTTGCAGAGTATTATGTGTGAAGAATATTGCAAAAATAGGATTTCAGGTTCATCATCCATGAGAAACGAAACCTCAAGGAATTTTTATTAATACTTTTAAAAATGTTTCAGGTAACATCGTGGGTCCATCGAGGGAAGTAAGAAACACATGACAATTTCAGATTTTTATTAGGCAGGTCATTATTTAAATTTAAGTAGATATGTATATGGTTAGGTAAGGTGTTTACTGGCCACATAGAATTAAGTAGTTTTTAAGGAATAAGATAAACACTGCAGTGTTTAACTAAATATAAGTAGCAATTATTAAATACGAGCGCTCGTATCCGTAGGAATTATTAGTATTTAAGTAGCCATAGGAAATATGCACTGGCATATTTCCTATTAATGAGTAGAAAATTTGAATTATTCACTAATTGGGAAATATTCCCCCTTTTTTCTTTGTTTCATTCCCAATTAATGAATAATTATCATGGTAGAAAGATACCAGAAAATTCTTCAAATTTTAAATGAAAGAAACAAAGAAATGTTTTAAATTCTGCTTTAGCTTCATCGCGGTAGCTTTTTACAGAAGAACTCCTTCTGTTGCCCGGTTGTGGAGCGATCGAGGATCGTTTTGCAACCGTGCATCAGGGAGATCTATGGAAATGAAAATAAAATTTTGCATAAAAGGAGGGTGGATGGGCCGCGGTTAGGGCGGGTCTCCACTCGCAGCGCCTCCACGTGGTGAGACCTGGGCAATCTGTATTATTTGAAGTATAATTACTAATCGTATCACAAGTAACATTGTAATACAATTATTAATTACGTGACTAGTAATACGAGCCGATTGGCTGCGATCATCTATCTTCGTCAATCTCTAGTCCATAGAGATCCTAACTAAACTCAGGATTTTATTTATGTACCTATATATAGATAATCGAAGCGTAAAATGATGCTGGGATTGAATTTATCCTGAATTCTGTACCGTGATAATTTGTAAATATAAATCACAAAAAATAGAAAATAATCATATAATATTAAAAATTATCTGAAGTCATTCCCTATGCAAATTATCTTTGCAAAAAGAAGTAAGATCCCGATAAAAACTTTAAAAAAGTACAAAACAAATTACGCCAAGTACATGAAATAAAAAAAAATACAAAAAATAGAAATTAATTACAAAGTAAAAAAGATGTGAAATCAAAATGAGCTGCAGCACATAAAGGTGCTTACTTGCAGCGTGCAACGGCGACACTGTGTAACAATAAAAGACAAGAAAATATGTCCGCGGCCTGGAAGTCAAATACTTGGCGTGGCGAGGCAAAGTATTCTCAGATCATCAATACCCATACCTTCCCCCTCCGCAGGCTTTCAGATAATTAGTCTATTTAAAACAGCCAATATGAGTATATTTTCATTATATTGCGTTTTAAAATAATTGTAAGATCACTCATCGACACCGACGCCTTTCCTCTCACAAGCTTTCACATAATTTGTAAATTTAAAACTCTGACAATATGAATACACTTTCATTATTTTGCGTTTTAAAATAATTTTAAGATCATTCATCGACACCTCGACCTTTCCTGGCCACGCCAAGTATTTGACTTCCAGGTCGCGGACATATTTTCTTGTCTTTTATTGTGTTACACAGTGTCGCCGTTGCACGCTGCAGGAAAACACCTTTATGTGCTTGCAGCTCATTTTGATTTCACATCTTTTTTACTTTGTAATTAATTTCTATTTTTTGTATTTTTTTTATTTCATATACTTGGCGTAATTGTTTTACTGTTTTAATGTTTTTATCGGGATCTACTTAGTACGATCTACTGCTGTCACTACATACATACTGGCATTTTCTCCGCGCTTTCCTAAATCCATAGCGTGAAGGTCGTTCAATGCATTCGTCGTATGCGTGGTCGGGCGACATCACGGCGGCAGGCACAAATACCGCGACGAACGGACAGACAGAGAGCGTGCCATATTTTTAGATCTCTATCGCGGCTAAACGTGCTTATTATTACATTGCCACGAGCCAAGCGACAATACGCGTAACAGTGTTAAAAGATCAGCTGCGTATGTCATAATGCGCTCTACTTAATTTGCATACGTGGCCCTAAATACAACCGATTCCCTGCATAATTTCGCCGCCAGCGTGCTCGCGTGATTGAATATTCCCGGGCACTATTAAATGGAAGCATTCGATATGTTCGCCACCTTCCCACCCGTTCCTCTCCCCATTTGGTCTGAGCTGTTAACCCGTTCGAACGTACAAACGCTAGTCGAGTGAACGGCTGTTAAATTAGAGAAATTATCTGTAAGCCGTTTCACACGAATCTGCAGATAATGCAGATAACTTTTGTTCGTCTCTGTGCTTAAATAGTTCTCCATTTATTATTGCGTTGATTATTATACTTAATAGATACAAGAATATTGTGTTGCCTAAGAAGATCTACATACTGTGGAAATATATTAGTGAGATTTTGAAAGTGAGGAAATATCTATTATAAACGCATAAGTTAAGATTTTTCAAAAATCAATAATTATTATTGTTATTTATTTATATATATATATATATAACTTCAATTTATTTAATTATTTACAGGTCTGGGAGCATCTTATTCCTCATCCACGTCTTATATATACCTATATATTAAACTTTCAGTATTTAATTTCCAACAATAAGTCGCCTGATAGGGTTTGTAAAATTGAAAAAAGAGTGATTGAAATTGTAATTTTTTCTTATCCGTTATGCCTTCCTATTAATTCGGCTACTGGAGGCTCTACAGCAGTTCCTTGTGCGCATGAAGTGTTTAACGCTCTTCAAGTGAGGTAAAAAAAAATATAGCGAGGGTTCTATCAAGTGGAGTGCTCGATGTACGAAGTTCAGTGCACCGCTTCCGTCATTTCCACCCCTACATCAGGTGCACGCAATTGCCCTTCGTTGTGCGTGCTGCGCTGGGGTGAAATAACGACGGAGTATCTCAAACGACGCGTTCGTCACGGCAGCGGTGCTCGGCGAAGTGCGTGCACATTGTCGACATGCAACCACTGTTTAGGAAATTCCTGTTCGCTTCCCGGCGGAGATGTTCAAAGGGATGCTGATGCGAAGAAGCACCGCGGCATCGACGCTGTTCTTTATGCTTCTGCGTGTCCCGTCTTATGAGAATTTTATAGAAATGCGACGTTGCGCGCAGTAATATAATAAAGCGCAGGCCGGGTTTACGAATGCCATCAAAGAATCCATCTTGACTTTCCTTTTTCTGAGAATTGTTTCGCTTGTGTGCGCTCATTAATTTCTATGTTTACGTTTCTTGTGGGTGCCGGTTAAGGGGTTAGGACACAGTAACGGGCCAAGAAAGCAGACGATTTTTAGACGACGATAATGAGAAAACTAAACAATCGATTAATATAAGGTTTTGTGTTTTAGTTCACTATATTATGAATTATAAGAAAAGCATATAATATTTACAAAATAGAATTTGTACGCCGTGCAATTTTTCCATTTAAAATGTCCTTTTTTTCCGGATGGCCAACTGGTGGGCCAGATTCCGGGAAATCGGATGAACTGAAACAAAAACCCTAAAAATGTCATAAACTATAATACATTTCCTGGGCATTGACGATCCAACATTTAAAATTGTTAAATTATTGTACAAAATATAAACAAAAAGATCACACACTTTTGTCGAAATTTGATTATTTTTCAAACATCGACCATTTTGTCAATTTTCGCAAAGATTGAAATGTTGGATCGTCAATGCCTAGGAAATATATTATAGTTTATGACATTTTTGGGGTTTTTGTTACAGTTCATCCGATTTGCCGGAATCCGGCTCACAAGTTGGTCATCCGGACAAAAAAGAACATTTTAAATGGAGACATTGCACGGCGTACAAATGCTATTTTGTAAATATTATATGCTTTTCTTATAGTTCATAATATAGTGAACTAAAACACAAAACCTTATAATAATCGATTGTTTAGATTTCTTAGGGTCGTCGTCTAAAATTCGTCTGCTTTCTTGGCCCGTTACTGTGTCCTAACCCCTTAAGGGCAAATAAGGGGGTGGCAGATAGAGAAATTATCAACATCTATGTTGTGCAACATCGTTATGAGACCTCAAAAGAAGAAGTCTAATTTTTCTAATTTCCTACAGTTGTGTGAAATATTTAGATATGGGGAAGAAAATAGCTAGGATGAAAGCACTACTAGTCGGCCACCCTCTAATAGTCGATCACTTTTTTTATTTAGCTTAAAGAAATAAGTACTGAAATAAAGCATTTATTAAATGACAATTTTATATTATATTTTGAATTTCTAACTTTAACATACGACAAAAAGCGCTCTTCATAGGTAAAAATAATAAATGCTTTTAAAGTGATTTGTAAACTACTTAATTTTGATTCTGCATGCGTCATAGCTGTTTTCCAACACGAGAAGCAGAAATGCGCTTTGAATAGAAACGACCAATGTAATTCGGTTCTATACATTTTTTACTGGAAAATGATGCTATTTCACCGAAAAATCATCAACAATTTTATATGCGCTTAAAAAATTTTTAAAAAAATGAGACAATTTATTTATTTATGGGAGGTCGGTAATTGGACCATCATTCCCTTTCAATTTTCAATAGTCGACCACAGCGGTCGACTTCTGAAGCAAACTGCATTCACACTGAACGCTAAAAATCGACCACGTCGTAACTATAATTTTTCTTAATTTAACCTCAGAAACGGAATGACAGAAACGAAAATTTAATTCACATTTGAACTATTCACATAACCTATTTTGAATTTTACATTAAAAGAAGGTGGTCGATTACTAGCTATCGGACCGGTCGACTTTTAGAGTTAAGCGGCCGATTTTTAACGTATTCGGACACTTTATTTTTAAAGCTAATTATTTATTTTCCCCGATCTTTTATACTAACACAAATTTTTTAGTGATACATTAAATACTTCTGAATTACTTTAATACATTTTATATATTTTATAACTTTGATTGTTTATTTTTTTTTAGAACTTTTCATTCGAGTTTAGCTTTAAGTTAGAGCTGTTCGAGTAGCTCGAAATTCGAGTCGAGCCGGGACTCGGTTTCCGAGCCAAACCGAGTATTCGAATGAAGCGAGCGGCTGAAAACAACCGGGTGGCTCTAACGATCCACATGTTTCGTTCGTCAATCGCTACCTTCACTACGCAATCTACTCGCTTTTTAATCGAGCCGCTCGGCTCGGATTGGTTATTCGAACCGAGTATATCCCGGCTCGCTTGTTCCGAGTACTCGAACAGCTCTACTTTAAGTGGTCGACTACTAGGCTACCCTATTATCGATTTTTATGCAATACTGGTTCATATTACTAAAGTCCCTATTCTCAAAAGTAGAATGACCCCTTAAAAGGCTCCGCGGTCCACGAAAAGCTCATTGTGAATTTTGCGGTGTCCTATGCATAGTCATTTATTATTATAAAATTTAGAAGTACATATAAATCCGGTCCCGCAAAAGAATGGTTGGGCACATCAAGTCAATATTGGTAGGTACTACTCGAAACCTTAGACCTTAGATAATGACAAAATTATATAGGTTTATATGAATTTATCTCAGTGGCCAATTTAAGGAAAAAGGCCCAAGTAGCCAAGCGTTCTGGGACACCCTGTATACATAACAGAATTACAATTAAATTTACGCGCGTGTGATATGAATATTATGGAAAACAAAAAACAATATAATGTTCGAACAAACTCATACTTTTTTTTCGAAGATGGGGCCTCCTGGACAGGGGCCCAGGTGGCAACTGCTCATCCCCCGCCCGTTAAATCCGCCACTGATAATAATCTATAATAGATAATGGATTATACAACGCTGCTAATGGATTATACAACGCGAGAAAACAATGATCCACTGTAAGTGTCACCATTAGGTGTGCGCTTCATGTATGCATTATCTTCACTAAATTACGTTCGCCATCGTTGTATTCATCTCAACACTGTTAACTACAGGTAACAAAGCCGAAAGCAGCAAAAGGGCAACGACCCAGGTGCCGGGCGGAACACGGAACAACAGAGACAGGAATAAGGATCGTTACAAGGGGGTAGGCAGCGTCCGGATAAGAAGATAGAAAAGAAAGGGATGGTTTTAGGTATCTTTCCAGGTCACGTGACCGTATCAAAGCGAACATATTTACGCTGCAACCAGCAGAATAGCACCGCGCGCACACGATACAGGCGCACACATTCATTTTTCGCGTGCTCGAATTCGCGTGCACCTGTGTGCGTCTCGCACTTGCAACGAGTTTATCGCGATCCCAGCTGGCGTGCTTCCATGAATTACGCTCGTAAAAACTCTGCCACGCTTCCCCCGGCGAGCTTAAAGCTGTTGCGGCAACGGGGAAGGTAAGCTCAGACGGGAAAGCTGGAATTAGGTCCTTCGACGTACATGTACGCACGGGATAACCCGACCGGAAGTGAGCCGTGCTTAAGCCTCCTGCTGGCGTTGCATGCGCGCGTGCACGTCGAAAGAGGACCCGATCCTTTCTACGCTCTCCTCTCGATGTTACTTAATTGCGCGCCATCGATCCAGTACGGCTTCCCCACGGAGGTGAGTCGAATGATTCCCCGAGTACCTGTGTTTTACTCGACAGTATTATGCCGGCAGGGAAGAGAGGAGCTAGGATCCGAGCGATCACTAAAAGTTTTACGTGTTTCTATCTACACGGGAGATTAGGGCGGGTAAAAGGACTTTAGTATGGTAAAGATTTTTTTACGAGCGAAGGAACTACGGTTTAAAGTTAGTTTTAGTTGGCACTGTGATCAACGGCGTGCCTTTGATTAGCGATGAGGAAGTAGAGAGGAGATCCAGCGACGGAGGGTGAATTGTGATTTATTGGAAGCACTAGCCTTTTATTATAAATTGTAATTTTCATTTACTAGGTGCGAGTTAGCACTCATAAAACAATAAATGTCACCATAAGTGATTATACAGGGTTATCCATTTAAGGGGGAACACCACTGCGACGGCCGGAAAAGTATGCCATTTTTAAGAATTTTTTTCAGGAATAATTTACAGTTTTCATAGAAATTTTTTATCACCTATCTTTAGTACGCTGTCTTAAGAGACTATACAAAAATAAATCAATAGAAAAACATGTATAAATTTTAATATATTAATTAATCTTCTAGACCTCCTCACGCGAGCTGGTCGAATGTGTAACTATGGAACAGCATGTCTGAAATCAAATTTCATTTTTTTTTTATAAACTATATGAGTGTAGTTTCCTTTGTGCGTACCGATTTCGTAAAAAAATTATTTTTGTAAAAATGGTGCGCTTTAGAAGGAAAGTTTCGAAAATCCGCGAATAAGATGGACAGTTTTCCGAGCGTATTTCAAAAAATTTGTTTTCAATCAAAGAATCCGTACGTACAACGGAATCTACACTCATATAGTTTATAAAAAAAAATTAAATTTGATTTCGGACATGCTGTTCCATAGTTACACATTTGACCAGCTCGCGTGGGTGGGTCTAGAAGATTAATTAATATATTAAAATTTATGGATGTTTTTCTATTTATTTTTTTTGTATAGTCTCTTAAGACAGTGTACTAAATATAGGTAATCAAAATTTGCTATGAAAACTGTAAATTATTCCTGAAAAAAAATTCTTAAAAATGTCTTATTTTTCCGGTCGTCACAGTGGTGTTCCCCCTTAAGACTGGCGGCGCTCGGGCAAGTACAAATGAGAATGGCAACAGCGCCGCACGCATATTTCCTACTACAATCATATGTCGATACATTCGCCATCTATGGGCGCCAAGACTGGCGGCGCTCGCGCGAGTACAAATGAGAACGACCAACAGCGACACACGCATATTTACTACTACAATCATATCTCGATACATCCGCCATCTATGGGCTGTTGCTAAAAGTATATAGGTTCGTGATAGATGACCCACACGAACCTATACTTTTAGCAACAGCCCATAGATGGCGGATGTATCGACATATGATTGCAGGAGTATATATGTACATATGCGTGTGACGCTGTTGCCGGTCTTCATTTGCACTCGCGCGAGCGCCGCCAGTCTTAAATGGATAACCCTGTATAGTGTAGCGGCCATCGGCACGGCCAAATACGAACATTTGGCGTGCAAATAGTCGGCACGGTTTATGACACATGCGCCAGTGAAGCTATTTTTGAGTAAGCCGCTTTCCGTTCCTTTCGTGATTGAATTTTGAACAAAGCATGTGTTTCCTTCGACACTTTCGTTTAAGGTCTCAATAATTTTTGCGGGTATCATAAACCCTCAGTTTCTGAAGGGCCCACGCGGCGAGGTCGGGGGCCTGCGACCGGCCGCGTCACGCGCCTCGGGCCTGGAGGAAATCCCGTTGCATTGCCAGATTTCCGCCAGGAGTGTGTCTCCCGCCAAATCGCACCCCCGTTCCGGTGGTGTGAATATGATGATAACGGCGGGTAAATGGTTCATCCTGTTCCAGATCCTGAATTTAAGATTATTTTTATTAAGGTAATTAAAATTGAAGAGGGTAATAATCAGAGTGTTATATTATTTATTTGTGGAAAAACTATGTCGGGCGCTCCTGATATTAATATTTATTTTCGCAAATATCTCGAAGGTCCAGCGGCGGTAACATGTATAGGAAAAGGATGTTCAGAATCATGCCCCCGACAACATATTTGAAGGTCAACAAAATCGGTGAGGTTGCCCTCTTCTATATAATTACCATAACTTGTTGTGTACTTGGCATAAAAATTGTGGTTTTGTTAGTTCGAACGGTATAATCAGTAGCTATTACATTGAATGTCAAATGCAGAGCTAGTCAGAGGGGGATGCAGCGATCCCAGAAAATGAAGAAAAGAGAAAATAAAAAAATAAAAAATGAGAATGACATTTTTTAATTTGATTGAAATTAATTTAATTTTATAAACCGACTTGAAGTTTGTGCTCTAAACGTAGAACTGGAAATACATACTACGGACACATCACAGCTGTGGTTGTGGTATGTAGATAACCATACAGCGAGGACTGTCAAAAAAGAAATTAGAATATAATTTCTAATATAATAATATAATAATCTAATATTAATGATATGGCAATAAAAAAGTCATACATCTAAATATGTTAATATTTATTTGTTTATTTCTTTTATTTTTTATTCTATTTCCTTTATTATTGTTATTTTTTTTTTTTCTTGGAAAGATGTTATCCTTTTTAACTGGTGAGAAATTGTTTGAGGCCTCAAAATATTTCTTGCTTCCGGCACTTTTATAAAGAAGACCGGCCCTGGTAAAACAGTGTTCTGTGTAATTAATGTACCTACCCTATCGCATTAAGTTCTTATCAATTCGAACAAATTAAGGAATAGTATTTGGGACCATTTTAAACGATTCTGTGACAGTTTACAGAGGGTATATTCGAATATTCGAATATTAAAACACTGGAACAAGTCGGGTATCAGGGTTGGCCGATTATTTGAATATAGAAAATTTTAACAGAGTCCCTGTTTACCTTGTGTGTATAATGCATATGTATCTACAGTTTGAAATCTATTTCGGACCCCTAGGTGAATACATACAACCCCTTAATAGTCTCGAGGCTTCGAGACAACATATTTCTGGTCTCGTGCTCACCCTCTGAAACCATCTCTGTTAATACAGTTTCCTTGTATCTGCTATTAACTCTGTTGGATATATTAAAGTGGTTCTGTAATGTAGTGAACGACCTTTACACATTATTGAGTTAATTTGATAGATGTCGTTATTGGAAATCTTTGTCATCGTATGTTCCTTTCATTTCTTTGTATGTACCGTGGCTGAAGAAACAGTGTGGAAATAACAAAAAATTAAAAAATTCTACTTTCATCTTGCTTTAATAACTTCACGAAATTATTTTATTTAACAAGGGAAGCTCGGTGTCTCGAGAATTAAACAAAAATTTATACACTTGTTAAAATGTAATTTAGCTAATCCCAATGACTTACCTATTTCTTGTTTTGTCAATGAAGAGGATCTGAAGGTGGTAACACCCCCTTAAAGAAATCGCGAGTTTTCATATTATCGCGCATACCTATGTGTGAAATCGTGAAACATATCGAAAAATATTTAAGTTCAATGTTTTCTGGTTCTCGGGGATCCACAACAAGGTGGTCAAGACTTTGTCAAAAAAAATTTCTTTTGATGAAGGTGCATACTGCATTCTGATAAAATAAATGTTTTTCGCAAATTATTTACCACCGCAAGCTCTTAAGAGCCATGCATCTTCATTACTTAATTCTTCTTCGATATCTTCGATTTCGCAGATATATGCACGGCAATATGAAAATCAGCAAATTTCCACCCTTGGGCTCATTCCGAGATCTGGAATGTTACGAGTTGTGTTAAATTATCCATGGATTATTGTATTACTTATGATATTGCAATATATATTTCAAAATATCATGTTGAATATTTTTTCTTCACAAAAAATAACAGTTGTAGGTATTTCGAAGCCGAAATAATCGTCTCAATCGTTATTTCAAAAGTGCTCAGATTTAAAACACACCAAGATTCCCATCACACATTTAATTTTACTATTAACCCTTCGTTGACACACCTCCTTTGTCGATCAATTTTGACATACCTGGGTGGCTCACAGTTCACACCCAAAACAATTTTTGAACGACTATCATTCTCGTGTAAGGAATCCAATCGTTATGACAAAAATCATGAGTCAATTTCAAGATCTGTAGAACGTATTCCAATACTTTTTTGATACACAGTTTATCAAATTCTTGCAAAAAATTCTAGATTACCATATGTCGAGAAAACACGAAGAAATTGTAACTTTAACAAATTTCAATATTAGAATCTAAAAATCAACAAAGCTGTTGTTCAGATATAATATTTTCAGAAAAAAAAGTTTGTAAGTCGGCTTTGGAAAAAGGTATTTATTTTGCATATACATAGAAGGTACAAAGCGTCAAAATCAGTTTATTGGTGGCTCACACCCAAAGTGTCAACGAAGGATCAATATCTTCTTCAATATAAATAATCTCATCCAGTAACAATAAATTATAAACTCTGATCCCAGAAAAATCTTTCCACACCATGATAGCAATTCCTCGTTAGCTACATAATTGAATAAATAAAGAAGTTACGTTCACTTACAGAATAATGCATTCTCCCATATCGTCAGAAAAAGAACAGAGAACAACAATACCAAGAATTTCGTAATAATAAAGTGTCCGAGAGGGAACTTTCATTCATTCAAGGCGACCAATTGAATCTCACGGGGGGACTGCTGCGAATTGAGCCGCATACAGCCACGTGAAAACGTATTAATTTCTTCTCCGGATAATCACCGGCTGTCCCAAGTTTCTCCGATACAATTCCGGTGTATTATAAATCGATCAATTACCTTGGTCGAGTCACGCTCAGCGAATTCCCCGGATACCGTAGGAGGTTTCTCGTGTGCGCCAGATCCCGCATCTGTCGTCGGCTAGTTCGCGACATAGCTAGCCGGAGCGTGTGTGCGGTGAATAGTGCGCCAGACGACCGGCGCCACAAGGAATCCCCACGTACACCTGAACCGAGCGCAGGCCGAGGCGACCGCTTGCGTAATACCCCGACGAACGAACGTCGACGCAGTCTATACTATTTCCGTGGCGTTCCGCTTGCGAGGACTCGACTTCATTCGCCTCGGTCTCCAGCCAAGTGAACGATTGGGCGAGAGTGTCGCTGTCGAAATTCGCAGCTCCTAGAGCTTCTTCGTCTGCTCGATTAGCCTTTCGAACCTTCATTTACGTCGTTCTTGTACATACTCCTTGCTCCCTTTACTGGTTCTACCATTGTAGTCGATACGGGTGCGTAAGTGTTTGAGAATTTCGGGGTTGGCAATATTAGGAACGCCTACCAGAATTAATTATTTACCTCAGCTTCGGTTTAGCACTGGTCTTAGCAGTCTGTCTGTTTTGGAAAACAGAATTTATAGCTTCTGAATTACTTGCGGCACATTGTTTCTGTAGGGAAGTCTTGGAGGATTGTTTGTGTAGAACGATTTTGAAAAATAAATTAATATCGAGAAGTACATTTTTCTTCATGTTCTAAAGAATGTAAAACAAATGATTCACCGTGAACTATTTCATTTTGTAGTGGGTGCTTGGCAATAGGTGGCAGAAAGTTTGAGGGGCGATTCTACGTGTCCAAATAAGACGAAAATCAAGAATGACGAAATTGCTTTTGACGCTGCGCTTTCGAGGTATTAATACTTGAAGATATGTGTAAAAACAGTTTGACGCGAGGGAGTTACACTTCTGACAGCGAGCGTTAGGTCAGGCACGGCGAGGACAGTGTTGTAGCCACATAGAAAGACATCATTAAGGGGCAAACTTTGACAATTTTTTCATTGAAAATATTTTTTAATTCAAAAATCTTTGTACAATATACTTTAAAATGAATACTTTAATGTAATTGTGTGAAGATTGAAAATGCAATAGCAATTTTCTTTAGGCAGTTCTTCCAGAACAGCTTCCGCGGTAATCTAAATATCTCCGATAATTTTTATCCGAAATAAAAACAATTCTCTTAAAATACAAAAAGGAATCTATTTAGTTTTTATCGTAGCAGATTTTAAAAATATAAATTTTTCTCAAGATGGCGGCCATTTGAATACAGATGAATACAGATGAAAAAGTCATCCTTCTTTATTTGATAAAAAATAAACTATGACGTTTAAGAAAAAATCCGAAAACAAAAGCTAAATAAATCTATCAAAAATTTCTCTTCCAAATTTCAACTGAATCGATCCACTAGTTTTCGAGAAATATTGGTTACCGTTTTTTAAAATAATAATTTGAGAAAAACGCTGTTACATATTCAATCTTCTTAGTTTTCTTATTTTTAAGTATGTATTTTAAGATGCATATAAAGATTTTTAAATTAAAAATATTTTCAATGAAAAAAAAAATTATCAAAGTTCACCCCGATTTTTCGAGTCTTAAGTGTATGTGTCGCCTTAAAAAATCATTAAATCAAGGAGGCACAAAAATTCCTCTATTGTGGACGAAATAATCCTATTCCACAAATCACGCTAATTTAAACTACCCTACCATGTTTACACCAACGCTGTGTCAGCAGTTATATTTGAATGATACTACAATGCGTGTACTATGGAGGATTCTTGAATGAAATTAGCGTAGAACATTTAACAATAACGACGATTGACTGAACAGTTGAAAACGGAACTTTGGCCTATTTTCTTCCCTGACTAAAAAGGGGAGGGAAGTAAAATTCGAAGTCAAATTCTATTTCTAGGTCCCGGGACAACCAGGAATAAACCTTGCACAACTAACAGAATCAAGCGAGGGTTTCCCCAGTCACCAACATTTAGCCAATCTAATTTGTTTCGTCTCTTGTTTTTGGTAAAAGTAGGTATTTACCTAGCCACCACTATATTTAACTTTCCGCTCTTTCTGTTACCGTTTTAGTCCATCATTTTTAATTCTTATTTCTTCGTTTCCTTTGATCTTCAGCAAGGGTGAAATAGAAATCAGTAATAATAATCGAGTTCAGTCACATGTGCGCCACTATTATAAAAATCAATTTCCGTTGCTGTCGATAATAATTTTATAATAGGTACATAGGTCGACTCCACTTTCTGTAAATTCCTCAGTTTTAGTACTCAAGCGCATAATAAGTGTTTAACTCGTCCATTCCCTTTACTGTTTATTTCATGGAGCTAATCAGCTTGGCTTCTGAAGAAGTCAAATATCGAAGTCGTCGTGTCTACCCCGCGCACGTTTAATTTACCCAGACAACAATGCACAGTGAAACAAATAAAAGCTGCCACTTCGGCGTAAAACGAATGAGAAGCTGCTAGCAATATTCGTTTACGAATGGTACTTACTCTGTGACTGTAAACGTTTCTCTTTTACTGCCCCCTTACAAAAGCCAACTAACGTAACGAATCGAGATAACATTTCAAATGCAGCTTCAGCTGCCAGTTTGCGTTAGTTTGCTAGGAAGACTTACGCGCCGGAAAAATGATTTTACTACTGACAACGCTACAAAAGGTCATGACCGATTTGAAGACTCAATCGTTTCAGACTGACTTCGAGAAAGCTCGGAATAGAAATATGAAAAGGGTACCTATTAACCCCAGAACTACAGATGGCGGATCAGACGTCACTCCCCGTCATATAATTCCATTCAAACACATTCTAGTAGATTCAGATTTTCTGTTAGATTTTGATCTTATTATGATTTCAAACACTTGTTCGTTTGTTTGAGGAAGTGATGCTAATAAGCAGTGGCGCACTCAGGATTTAATGTTGGGGGAGCTGAATTGAACGGGTAAAAATATTTTTAATGCAAATTCAATAAAATTCATTAAGTGATTATCAGTGGCGGATTTAAGAAAAAAGGCCCGAGTGGCAAACGTTTTGAGGGGCCTATTTTTTTCGGGAGAATGATGAGGTAGTTTACTAAAAGCAGGCTAAGGCTAGTAGTACTGAAAAAAAATATAGTTTGCATAAAATCAAATTTTTTTAAGGAGGGGAGTATAATCTTCCAAGGGTATAGTCCCAAGTTGCCGACTCCTGGCATAGAATGTTAGCAGAATGATGACTAACTTGTTTTGGGCGTAGTAGCTAGACACCAGTTCCTTATAAGATAGACCCTTCTGCGAATCACGGTAAACTGTACGAAAAGTCTGATCATCTATCACGTTCACCCTTAATCGAATGGGACTGTGCGCTGGGAACCATATCTAATAAGGAGAGGTTTTTAGGTGTCCGCCTCGGATTGCTTTGGTTTTTGGATATGACTTACAAGGGAACACCGCGAACCCGGACTCACCGAGTGGAACGCAACTTTGTGGGTTTTTAAAGTGACTCAAAACAAGCACAATGGTGTGTTTCATTTGGGCCCTATTGCCCTTTAAGGGGGTGAAAACTAACCTCAAAGTCAAATTGGCACTTCCACTTTTTCGCGTATATCTCTCAAAGTACAACAGACAGAAAGAAATGTTTCAAACAAAAGTCTAATGGTGCAATAAGCGCTGCAAACTTGCGTTAACAAAATTTTAAAAAGAGTTTAAAAAAAAATACCCGAACCAAAAAAACTTTTTTTTCAAAATTTTGTTAACGCAAGTTTGCAGTGCTCATTGCACCATTAAACTTTTGTTTGAAACATTTTTGTGCCCAAATGAAACACACCGTTGTTCCTGTTTTGAGTCACTCTAAAAACCCACAAAGTTGCGTTACAATCGGTGAGTCCGGGTTCGCGGTGTTCCCTTGTTAGAGGACTGAAAAATAACAAATACAAGCTTTTTTATTTAGACCCGTTTGTATGTTTAGGGGGTGAAACTCAAAGTTCGTAAGAAGAGGTACAAAAGTGACTGACGACAAGAATATAATCCATATAGCAAGTTATTACGCAAATGAAATTTATATCAAATTTTATTCAACACAATATTACAATATTCTTTTAACTAACAATAGAAACTTTTGTACCTGTTCTTATGAACTTTGAGGGGCGGCGTCACCCCTTAAATATGCAAATGGACCAAAATAAAAAAAACACTCATTTCTTTTTTTTCGGTCCTCTAAATCATATCCAAAAACCAAAGCAATCGGAGGCGGACACCTAAAAAAACCCTCCATGTAAGACTATCAAAATACACCGGTAGAAGTCAACGCGTTAAATTAAGTAAAATCTGTATTTTTTAGATTTCTGATTCTTTCCAATAAGAATATCAGCCCCAAAAATTGCATGTACACCTAGGACTTTCAAAAAGTTACCGAGGTATCTGGCGAAAATAATTAGGTAAGATGTGGAATCAAGGGATAATATTCCAGTAGCTTTCCATTAAATAGAAAAGTCCCTTTTATCGATTATATCGGTCGACCAAGAACCATAGGGGGTTAAATTGATCAGGTCGCGGAAATAACTACACTTCGTGAAAGGTACGAAAGTTATCGCGACTAGAATTCAATCGACTGCATTATGTACGAGGTAAGCATAAGATAATTCTGCTTTCTCGCGCTATTATTCTTTTTTCTCCATTTGTCACGGTGAAAACTGAAGCAGGAACGATCTTGCTAGCCCCAATCCGACCAGTTTCGCCTGCGAGTCCTCGGCTGATCCTGTTATTGGATTCTACTGTTGTCTGGTCAAGCTTGGAATGAATGCATGACAAATCGAACAGAGGATTTATTCTGTTCCATTGTTCACCGTTATGCTAGCGAAAGTGATAGTTAACCCAGATCATAATAAGTTGTAATGATCGCATTAAAAAAGATGTACATTATAAGTACATACAATTCCATTTACAAACATACTTAAAAGTTTACCTTCAAATACCCAAACCACTTCTACTTACAAGGCAAGATCCCCAGCCCGGACATTAAAAAAATTATGAAACTTTGGGGATATGTAGAAGATATACAGGTATGTATGACGCAATTTTTTATTGCTGCCCAAATGCACTCTGAGGGGTGAAATTGACCCCTGAAAATCCGACTATTTTCGGATTTTGTGTTATAACACGCGAACTGTAGAAACTGTAAGTTCACAAATGATAGTTCTAATTAACAGAAGTAACTTTTGTACGAAAACTTTTTTCTACCTCTTACCTAAATTTCACTCCCTTAGAGAGAATTTGAGCAGCAAAAGAAAATTTGAAAATATACATATCCCCAAAGTTTCATAATTTTTTTGAATTTGCGTGTTTGGGATCTTCCCTTGTTGGGAGCATAAGTCTTTGTTATATTTCATCTCCTTTATGCTCCCCTCGAAATCATGCAACCTTACTCAGTTCAACCTATTGTTCTATTTTACAGATAATAATGTTAACGTAAATGAGGGTGATAGATTCAAGTGTCTCACCCTGTATGTCTCAATGAAATTCGTATTATATTCCTCCCGTTTCGCAGATATGCGAATGGCATCTGTTCCGGGATACTAGATAGACAACGGAGACGTGTGAATCATGTTTTAATATGGGGAGACGCGTGTGGTACTTGGTAGGCCAGGGAGACTAAGCGACGCGGGCGTCTCGAACGTCTCGCGCCGTGAGGTTCTTGGCGTCAGTCTGTCGGCCCTCCCAGGTTTCTGTTTGCGCTCCTACGGTGACCGCTGACAAGGATATCTCGAGAACCACTCTCACGAGCAGCCCTTTACATTGTTACAAATATCTATTTTTGGTCTGTTAAATTCTCACGTTGCATGTGCATATTCGTACGAAATCACAAGGACAGAGATGTTGCAAAATGAAATAAGGGAAATATGGAATTCCGTAGACAAAAATATAACGGAAACGCTCAGTTCCATAGGAGGGTTGCTACCACTTTATTTATTTTACCTAATAAAAACATAACGTATAAAGAATAGTGTTAAAAAAAATTTATTAAATTGGGACTGTCCTCCTTCTTCTTCTCCTTATTATTATTATTGTACACTATTCTTTATACGGTACCTTTTCATTAAGTAAAATAAATAAAGAGACATCTACGTATATTTTAAAGGAAACATAAAGTCACGATATGAATAATTTAAGTTTTTATAACGTTTAGTGTTGCTGGAAATTTTGTGAATGGGCTCTACAGATAAGTGTCGAGATTGCGTGGCATCACCTGATGAAATAGACTTATATTTATATTTATATATGTATATGCACACATGTACTCGAATGTATTTACACTCTAAATACATTCTCGATTTAGCGCGCATCGAATGGGTTGAGGGACTTTTATACGTACGTACAATTTTGTAGACTACCTATTGCAGTGTGACTTTGAGATTATTTTGAACTTAGGAGTTGAGAACAACGATGGGGGGGGGTGAGATGCGAAAGGTTTCTTATTTTTGTAAAAAATTTAATTTATATGTTTCTATCAAATCAACAAAGCTTATTTGTTACCTAAATCATATACTATGAAACGAACACTACTAAATTAATAAAAAATAAATGTTAACCCATAAAAGCAACAATTCTTCACATACACAATTTGGCATTTTACCCCAATGCATTAATCTTCCTTAAATTTAATAAGTATAAATAGTAATGAAATACGAAAATTGTACCAAATTTATTAATAAGATTTCAGTAATCTCTGCACATTTTTATCAGACGATTTAGATAAGGTTGTTGCATTATAATTTATTTAAATTAAAGAGAACTTCGTACACATCAAATTCCTAACAAAAAGAAACTCCAACTGTCATTTTTTGCAACAGCATTAATTTGATTTTTCAGAAATCAGTCCTTGAATTTTCTACAACTGTCTACTTACCGTCAATTGACAACATCCTTATTCTTTATTCATTGGAATGTGTCACCGTCTAATAGTGTTCTAACAAGCGGAGGTATAAATACACAGAAGAGGTAAATAGCAAAGAGGGCAGACGAAAAAGGCGAAGAGGAGGGAAAGAGAAAGGAAGGAGTATCACGAGGAAGAAGATGGGGGATGGCAAAGCAGCGGGGTCGAGCATGAACTTCTTGGAGAGGAGACGATGTTCCTGGAACTCTCGGCATCGTGGCTCTCTTCAGGCTTGACTTCACGGTTCAGTTAACTTTCTGCCAGGCCTTATTACGAGTCTGACGCTTTATCGGTCTCGCCAGCAGCTTTACCTCGAACCTTCTGCAACTCCTTCTCCTTCCTCTTCCCTCCCTGCCCGCCTGATCCCCGCCATCATTTCAAACTCTTCTGCGTTGTCCTTTTCCTCTTTACCTTCTTTATTTTTCTCTGTGGCCGAGCCCCTTAGATTACAACATCGTCCGCTTTGATTTTAACGATGGTCTTCCTGGTTATCATCAATTTCATTCGGAGGCATCAATATTGAGGTGCTCGTTTTATCAAGTCTCCAAGAAACATCGGAAACCAGGGCAAAATGTAGGATGCCTGCCATCGGAAGAAAATCCTGCATTCCAGGATTATTCACTACGAGGGTGGTCCAGCTGTTAATCCTTTGCGGACGATGAACCCATATAACGTTTCGATCAGTGCATGTATACATAGCCTGTGCGAACAACGCCGATGGGCGTTCAGCGAGTATAGTAAATAAGTGAGGTTGGAGGATTTCCGCACGCGATGAGCGCCAAATGTTTCAACTTTAAACCACCTGCGACGAAAATGGCCGTTTCTCACAAGGGAACATTACCAACCTGAAAATTCTGATTTTAATGAAACTTCGCGTGAATGTAGAGTATGCAAGACGCAATTTCTTTTTCTGCAAGGTGAAATTCACTCTGAAGAGGTGAAATCAGCCCTTAAAGTTATCGCGTTTTTTTTTTTTATATAACTTTGTAACGGCTAGATAGAACCAAACTTTAAATATAAAAATGCCCAGTTTTTTATACTCCATTACAGCACCGAAAAAAAAATTAAAAAGGTATGATCACCCATTTCTTTTCAAAAATGCGATTTTGGTCTTTGCTGAAAGATAATGCACTTGGCATTCGCTAAAGACTAACATATGAATTTGGAAGAAAAAATTAGACTTTGTTTTACCAACAGGCCGACGAAATTATAAAGACGAGATGTAAATGTAAAATGTATCGCTTAAATTTCACTACGCGTCAAATCACAAAGTGTAAAGTGTAAACACCGCGTCGTAATATAAATTCGTGATGTAGGTTCGACACGCGCTGCGGGCCCGTACTAACTTGCGCGTATCGCATGGCGCAACGCCGGACCGCGTCCGCGGGGCCTCAAATTTATAAATGGCAAGCGCCGCCCGCAAATTATGATTTCTGCAGTTACAATTAGGTGTGGCCAGGTAGAGTAATAGATCGCGGAAAGATGTCCGGGGCAGGTGTTCCCTCGGTTTCGGAGCGATTCGACAACGGCGAATTAATGCGAGCCCCCATACGCCGGACGAAAAATGATGGTTTCGGTAACGCGGCGATCGCTATCGCATCGATTCCATTGACGAAATTACACGGCGAATCGGGCAGCCTGCGTTGGCAGCGCCGGAACGTGCTCGTGGCGCGCGCATCCGCGCAAGACACGGGCCCACATTGTTACGTTTCCCATCATACATTCTATGCTCGCACGTTCTGCCGATGGGATCGCTCGGGCTTCGTTGCCCGATGCGTACCCAGCACTGATTCAAGATTCCGCGGTGAACGGAAGAGTACATCGTTTCGCGGGGTATAGCAGCATCGCGTAACCACGGGAATTATGCAAATTTCGATACAGTTAATCGGAGACGAGGGCCTCATCGGTCTTGCGCATTATGGCCACTTCCGCGATACACTGGGTGGAGTCGCCAACACGTTTCCACGAAATGCACGAGTTTATCTTTACGCGAGATAAGCAACCCTGTTTCTTGAATTAGTTTGCATGAAATTGATACTGTTAACTTGGCGGTCTGTGATCAGAGAGTCGATAGCTAATGGTTTGTGGCGTTTATAATACCGCGAGACTGATGGAAGGCAACATTGTTTTTGCCTCCCTATAAGGTATCAATTATTTGAGCAGTGAGGAAAATTACTAATATAGTGGCTTTTATTCTGTTATAATGATAGTCACGTGATTCTTGTCCTTTCTTCAGTGACTGTGAAGTAAATTTTAGGGTATCTTCACTCGGGGTTGTAAAGCAAAATTGTAAGAATTGTCCAATTTTGACGTTGGCTGCAAAATTGCAAACGAAAAATCGTTAGGAAATGTGCATCTGTAGGTTGCAAGGAATTCGCAAATCGTAATCGTTTTGTCAGCATACGGAGGGAAGGTTATAATAAATAGGCGTAAACATTAGAATGTTGTAATAAATACCTATAATCTAATTAATCTTTGAAAATCTTTGAAAATTGGCCCTGGTACGTTGATACGGAAGAAAACTAAAATATCATAATATTGTTGCATACTATACAGGGTGTGACATGCAAAGATGTAGGTATTAGGTACATATTTTTTATATAGTTATTTAAAAAGATTCATCTTCTGTAATTCTGCAATTAATTAGTTTTCAGTAAAATAAACAAATAAGAAACTGGCGCGATATTATTTTAATAACTATTATTTGTTCTAAATTATCCCCCATTCTGCAGACGCATAAATTTTTAGTAAACAAAAATTTTCACAAAATCCAATTTTATGACAGAAAATTCCCCAAGTCGCAATTTTTATAGAGAAAAACGTGATATTTTCTAATTGTTATCTATCATTAATCTATTATCATTCATTTAATATAATGTATTTTCATATAATAGAGATAATTAAATTTCTACAGACGCTTTTGTCATTCTCTTTCCCTCATTTTTCTTCTATCCCCTGTTCCACCTTTGTTGATTTTTCATGGTCAGACCAGCTTTTAGGAGCATCTTTAATTTACATTTTTGTGACCGTTGTGACATAAACTTTCGATCTATATAAAAAAATCTGCGTGATTCCATCAGCAACTGAATAGTGTTCCTAAGTACTTATCCCGGTTTTAGTAAACTATCTCTTTATTTCCCCCTCAAAATGGGCGCCTCAAACCGTTTGCCACCTGGACCTTTTTTCTTAAATCCGCCACTAAAGTAACAAGCGTCTGCCTTTTCTTGAAATATCATAAAATATTTTAATATAAAAGAGATAAGACAATTTTAAAATTAATTCAATATGGCAACTCACATATGAGTTATTGCTAATTTGCTACACGAATAAAAACAGGGAATCGTCTTTACAGTTGTTTCAAGCCTCTGTGATTAAAAATCACCAGGTCGGAACAGCCAAATAAAAACATTTTGCTATGTTTTTCAATTTCTTTCGTCCAAAATTTGTCGCCCTCAAAAATTTACCTACTTAGTACATACAAATCCACCCCGGGTAAAATAAAATAGTTCTATTACAAAAAATTAGGTATATCTTAAAATTTATACCCCATAAATTGGAAGATTGTCGGGATAGGTGAATGGTACCAATATAATACTCAAATTCCTAGCATTAAGTTATTCGTGCAGCATATAAAAATATGAGTTTCAAATCAAACTTTCTTTTGACCACCAAGGTATGTCGACCCTTCCCTCGGATCTGCCGTTTTGACGTGCATTAAAAGGAATCTGCGATTACATACACAGTACCTATTTTCTTATTCTTGCAGTTACTATAAATTGTGGTGGCGCAGTTTGGTTGAGTGTTTTAAAAACATTCTATATAAATGATACTATAATAGGAATGTACATAACAAGTGACCTGAATTTTATTATTTAATGCAGGAAGTCACTTGGGAATTCCATTTGGTAAATAATAAAAATTAGACAGGTAAGGATCTGTCGGTTGCTTTAAATCAATCAGATCCGAAGGAAAACGGGTCCTCGAGTTAGCGTTTTCTATGTCGTTAGCAAGTTATGCGATCTATTTAGATTATGTCATGCAGACTGGTTCAGTAACTACCTCGTCTGGAATACCTCGACGTTTTCTCTCGCCTTAAGAAACCTAACTTAATAATAATTAACAGCTTTTTTATGAACGTCACATGACTGCTGGTTACAATTCAAACCACAAAATATTATCCAAACAGTCTGTATAAATTCTGATCTGGATGTAGAAGATTCCGGTTTTGGAATGAATTAGAAGCAAACAACGAAAAACCTTTCCCACCCTTCCATTTGTCCTTTTTACGATCGCGGAGACTCAGGCATAGCGATGATTAATCGATAACTCTGTAGGTCGATTAAAATAGGTCCGGAGGACAGGATTTCTGGGTGATGCGTGAGCAGAATTGCGATTTGGGAAGGAGCCAAAATTCAGCGCTTTCAGCTGCGTGACCATCAAAAGGCCTTGTGCATCAACGGAACACATCAGGAAGGATCGAAATAGGCAATTAGAGAGTTCCACGAGTTTGGAAAACCCACCGTTTCCTAGGATTAGTCACGACTCATTCCTCTGAGGTTTTTTAATCACTTTCATTCTTCGAGGCTAACGCTCATTAAAACTTTTATCCGATGCGTAACGGTAGAGGAAAATCCCTTTAACTCTGATTTCTCATCTTGAATGGCATTACAAAACAATTACGGAATTACCTTTTTTCTAAACGACTATAAAACCTGCAGACTAGCGTACTTAAGGAACTACTGTTATTAATGTTCGTAAAGAATTATGGATAATTAAGTACTTGGCGTAGAATTTTAAGAATGTTCGGAATTCATATATTTAATCGAGTAAATACTTTCTAGTTACGTTTTTTAAAGAGACATTTTCAATTGAGTAACAGATTAAAATTCTAATTATTTGAGTGGTTTCGTAAATTCAGATCCACCTGTAGTAATATATATTTAACTGAATAGCATAAAGAAGTATAATATAATGCCGGGAACAATGACACGTAGGACAACTACTTGTTGATTTGGATCGTACATTTATTTATACTTTATACAAATGAAATTCTTACTTTACCAAAGTGCTTGTAACTGTATACACTTTTTACATTCTTTCTCACTTTTATGTTTAAAAGGTCCTGAAACCTATAATTAGTTTCTGATTTGTTTTAGAATTGTACAGAATTTCAGTAAGTAATTATTCGACGCATCAATTCTTAATTAAATACGGAATATCCCAGTAGTCATATCCAACCGAGAAGTTTTCATGTAAAAATAAATACGAAATGCAGATAAAACGGTTTTTTTTACGATTCTCTGTTATTTAGAAAAATAACATTGAAAATCTTTCGATTTCAAATATAATTATGAACTATCCTCGCGTAGTTTCGAAATTTATTTTCTTAAAAGTGAAGACATTCTCATCGGTTCATCAAAGTTACATGAAACAGATTTGATACGGATACTTCTTTTAACCTTTGAAAAATTCAACTTACAGAATAACATATACACTGATAATTAATCACCGAGTTCTGAATTTAGTTTCCATTTAATAGCAAATATTCGCAGGAAATGCATTTCGAAACAGTTTTTCTTGTGTGTACCATTAAGGGGTTACTCGCAGTCAGAAGATAGAAGAAGAACGAATCTTTGGGAATTTATTTCATAAAGTTTACATGCATATTTTTATGAAAAGGTTTTTGTATTCAGATGAGGGATACTTTAAGAGGTTATTATATTATGTTTTGGAATAAAAGTATTTATTTATTGGAAAATTACAACTGATTTCCCGAAATGAGTTTTTCAAGTGACCACGATTCCAACCTTTTTGAAACTTTGTAGGTTTCTTCTAGACATTTAAATCTAGTCTTTAATCGAAGCATTTGTTTTTCCAATGCATAGTTCTTATTTTATGAATGAAAAATTAGTATTTTTTCTACGAAAATCGATCATTTCGATATTATTATTAATCATTTGTCCCGGATTAATATTTTATAAAACGGAATGATTAGAGACTAGAAAAACTATTGTACTAAATAAATCTTCGTCGTTTCTTTATTTCAGATAACCCAGTTCCGAATAATATTGATCACCGCGAAACGTTTTCTAAAAACAGCTTCCGGGAAATCAGTTGTAATTTTGCAATAACTAAATACTTTTATACCAAAACATAATATAATAACCTGGTAAAGTGTTCCTCATCTGAATAAAAAAAACCTTTGCATAAAAATATGCATGTACTTTCTGAAATAAATTCCCAAAGAATCGTTCTTTTTCTACCTCCTCACTGCGAGTAACTCCTTAAAATAAGTTTGAAAATTTATTAAAAAATCTGCTACTACAAAGTATACTTCCAAAATTACGTTGATAAGACCTACGATGCCTTGAATCCGTTGTTCCCTCAGTTATTGCACGTGCTGGTCCCGTATAAGTTCCCGGAAGACTTATGTTCTCATTCCTCTTTTTTTTATTTCTCTTGTAAATTCACGTGGCGTCACTTAGACGAGATATCTGTCCAAAATGGCACGCCTGCTCGTTGCCGCGTGGCGTGACATTCTTCCTCGATTGCCAATTGTTCAAAATCGCTGGCCGTTTGGCGCGCTCGTCAGATGGCTCTGTCCTGCACAAATCACGTGACTTTCAAAGAGCGCGCACTTTGACTGAGCGCCACAATAACAGATTTGTATTCAAGTACGTTCTGTCCCGAACTGTCACCTTCTTTCGAGACAGGCAGTCTTTTCAACTATTTTTTTTGCAGATTAGAATCATCGTAGGAAAGAAGACCCCCAAAATTGGACAAAAAGTTTTTCGTCATTTGTAGCTAAGGGCCACCCTAATATCTACAATCTAACGTACTACTGTTTAACAGTACGCATAATCGTGAATGGCTTTGTGTGTTGTGCAAATTATAAAATTCACCTTATAAGTCGGTTACTTGAAATTTCGTTCACATTAATCATTTTGTTACTTCACTTGAAACTTGAAAGAAACCTGAGAGGATATTTCAAGTCAAGTAAATAACAAGTTCACATTGGTAATGTAGTTTCAAGTTACTGGAATTCAAGAGACTCAAGTAACTTGACTTCAAGTCGTTTGAATTCCAGTAACTTGAAACTACATTTCACCAATGTGAACTTGTTATTTATTTGATTTGAAATATCCTCTCAGATTTTTTTCAAGTATTAAGTGAAGTAGAAATTCTTTCAACTTTACTTGCCTTCAAATATAACTTGACTGATGTGAACGAGGCTTAAGAAACAATCGCTGGCATCGTATAAAACCGAATACTTTTCAAGTTTTCACTTGAATAATTTTCCTGCGTTTTCAAATTTTTTAATGAATTCTGGTTAAGGGTTCATCAGAATCGTACCGCACAGACATTTTGTGAATATTTGTTAATCGTTGTACCAATTCGTAGAAACGGAACGTCAACTGCTAAGTGTATAGACAGGCGGCGACGCACTAACTATTGCACATTTGTCATTCTGCCAAAAATCTGACGTCCTTTGTCGCTGCAAAAGTTACGCACGCATTTCTGTCCGGCTGGTACTGACATAAATCAAGACCAGAGTGCAGGATCGTGCCAAAGCTAAGGTGCAATAAACGGAGTTTCCTAAAACAATGACGTCAATCGTATATACAAACAAATAGTTTATATGTCCAGTGACGAGCAGAACGTTATTTGAGAAAAAAAGAAAGCTAAAGTTGAATCGACAAAAAAATAGTTTTTGCCTCGCGGGAGTGAGGAAAATATTTGTGATGTAATCAGTGCAGTAAACAATTTTTTCAACGTCTATTTGCTAAAAAGCTATTCTCGAAATTTATATTCTTAACATTTAATCTGCTATATTGCCAACGCCCTGGCAATTTTTTAAATCCACATTTGAAGAATTCGACGGTTTTTTACTGAAACCAATTTTAAAGTCAGTTTCGTGGTTTTGCATCATTGCGGTAGAAAGTTCTGCTCAAAGCGTTTTGAAGGAAACGGAAAGGGTAAGTAAGGGGATGCTGGAGAACCTCCCATTGAAGATAAAATTTAAAATGTAAACTGGTGTCGGCGTTGCTCGTTTTTATTCACTCGAGTCTCCATATTTTTTAACCTGAAGCTTTGTTGTTACAAACTTAAAATGAAAACTGTCAGAACATTTATGATACAAGAAAACAAAGGCAATACATTACCGACAGATAATTGTTATTGGAAGAAATTTATTATAAAATGAAAACCTCACGAACATTTTGGACAACCTAATAATATTTATTTAATATTTCTAGAGTCCTTTGCATTAGTTGTATAGAACTGTGTAAATTACATTGAAACTAGAAACTTTTTAACTTCTTTTCAAGCTTCCCCTAAGTTAAGTGCTATTGGAATGTTGCATACATTTCACGTGTAGTAAGAAGGAAAAAGTTCGTACGTCTAGTAAATAGAGTTTCCCAATGAATCATTGCGGTCAACGTCGCGAGGACTCTTACCATTTAGAAATGGAACTACAGAAACCTTGGAACTATATACCTAGATCACGAGGGATGCGTCTTGAACGTTTCACTTCTGAAAACTATGATTGCATCCCTGTAGCTGTTTCACGTGGATCAGTGTTCTCAGAAATACAAATACAAGTGAAACAGAGACCTGCTTATTTCCAACTCCAGATCCTTCACTTCTGGCAATTCAATGGAGCATATTTGTATTTTAATTAAAAGACTCTTCTTCATATTTCTGTTTTGTTTTATATTTTATTTAAACATCTACAAGATATAATATAAATTCATTGAAACATTTCTCTTGTAATTAATATTTTCCATTCCAGCAATAGAACGAGGGGGAAATCCCAGCTTTCATGTCCTTATATTTTTTAATTTCTACTACACTTTAGTCATTTATTATTCAGATACTGCATTCTAAACGGTGCAACGTTTTGAAAGATCTGTGTACTCTCACTGAAAATATGTGTCTTGAAGGAATGCTTTTTACAGTGCAATCTTTCCTGATGAAACTCCCAGTAACGTGCTATCCGTAGCATTATGAAAGTTTCGTGGAAGGGAGTTAAGGGAAGGAGAAGGGAAACTAGGAGGAGGCAGAAGACCGTGGAAAAGAAGGAAGGGACGGATTTGCAAAGGCTGGATCGAACTGTCGACGATACTAAGAAGCCGAAACTTTCCTGGAACTTCCGTTTCTTCAAGGAATATCCTCTAGCTACTCTCCCTCGTCATTCAGACGTATTCAAAAGCTGCCTTGCCACAGCAAGATCCTCGTACCTCTTTGAGCCATTCATTTATCTAATGTGTCTTAAACATACGAGAAAGACTTTTCGAATTATTCATACTCAAATTGTTTTCACCTATAACAAATTTACAAGTACAGTATATAAACTGTATAAAAACATTTGTAAACACTGAAAAAAATGCTCCTGTGTGGTTTTCTGTATGGATGCGTTTTACAAGTATTTCTCGCTTCAAAAGTATCGACGCACCTGTCGAGAATTTTATTTACACATAATATTTTATTCAAATGTTGACGTTCGTGTGATAAAATGAATTTTTAATATCAATTTTTCTCAATCAATAATTATAAAAAGTGTGTACAAATTATGTCGAAGACAAAATGGTTTAAATAACTCAACGCCCAGTTGTAATAAAGATTCATTACACTATCACTCGACGACGCAGAGATCTTACTGTATTTCAGTTCGAGTAAAAATAAAATGGAAACAACTTTGAAATCAATATGGTTAAATATACCTATAGCTAGGCAACAGAATGCCTTTGTTTTAAGTTTTTCTCCATGCCCCCTTTAAATAGGATAACAAAGCATTAATAGTGCATAGTACAACGTGCGCTAAAACTCGCAAAATTTATAACAAGGGTATGTAAATACGATATACGTGTCTTTTAGACTTCACGAGTAGTTGAAAGGAAATCAATATGTCGGTTAATTCCGTCGTTATTTAGGGAAAAGCGTGAAATTTCTAGCTCGATATTGTACCTACTATATATGAAGGGTAAGGGGAAAAACAGGGAATGTCACGAAACAGCTTTATCGAAAAAATTAAGTTTTAACACTTTAGTCCACTAGTAAAGAAACAAGATTCAATGAATTTAATTTTCTTATATAATTTTCTTCTTAAATAATTTCCTGTTTTACCTTGATGATAGAAGCTTATGCTTAGGCAAACAGTGGGTATTTTGTTCCAGTGTAGAGTGGACATTTCCTGTTTTTAACGTTATCTTGCGGGGGTATTTGAACTTTATAACCCTTTGTGATTCACCCAGTTGCCACCAACAAAATATGCTATAAATCGCAAAATCACGAAGAATGGACATTCCCATTTTTTTCCCCTTACCCTTCATATGTACATACTTCATTCGTGTGCGTGATCTATATTGTGGGCAGCCTCGATCCATCGCATGGGAACCTTACTTCCGTTCGGAGACATCAATCTTTTCATGTGCTTCGAATGCAAAGCGGAACGCTCCGCTGAGTCGAATGGAGACGAAGGAAGGAAGCGGATTGTCAACAATGTTTCCCTTCTTTATCAATGAGACTTCCTCCTTTCAACCGTGTGATAACTTATGAATAATAAACGGTTAATCAGGTGTGATTAACATCACTCCGTGCTTAATGAAATATGGTAATATAGAAAGATAACGTGTACGAGTTGGGTTCGCATGAGTGAAAATGTGGAAAGTATACAGGGTGTAACGAAATTCGTGGTTACTATATGTCGTAGCAAAGAAAATCCTGCTTATAAGTATTATGTAAACTCTAAGTTAAACCATGGGGGTCCGGAGGGGGGGGGGGGGGTGCAAAAGGGGCAGTTGCCCCCCCTGGATTTTGAGAAAAAATCGCTTATTTTTCTAAACTGAACATCATTAAGTTTATACTAAAACAGGGAATACTTTTAAATTTCGGTTTTAAATTTTTAATTAAATTGGCACTATAAAATGGGTTAAAAAAGCAAGAGGGGTATATATTTTTCTTTACCATCATCCCAAAATCCCCCCCCCCCCCCCCATCGGAAACAAAAAGTGCAAATTTTTCTTAATCTATATGAGTGTGGTTATCGTGTGAACTAAAATGAAGTAATTATTTGCAATAATCCAATTTTGCAACACAGAAAACTAACAAATGCTTTTCCAAAGAATTAATGTTTTCGTTTGAAATACAACCATTTTTGTGTTTTTCAACATTATTCATTAAGCATGAACCAAAGTTCATACGATAACCACACTCATATAGATTAAGAAAAATTGTACGTTTTTTGTTTCAGATGATTACGACAGCCAAAATCGTGCTCGCCAGCAACAAACGTTTTTTCAAACCCCTCTTACTACTACCATTATAACTTTGAACCAAATTACTATTATTGCATATAAAAATTTGAACACATTTTTCAAATTTCAATTAATAAAAGTACAGAGATTGAAATTATAATACTCAATACTTTTCTTTTAAAAATTCCCTAAATTGTGCCTTATTTTCGGAGCGTCAAACTCTGGAAACTCCTGCGGTAGCCTGCAACGCTCCGCTCCCACTACTCCAGCCGCTCCCCACTCCGTGTGCGGATTCACTTGTCCTTGAACGAGCTCGAGCTCAGCTTGAGCTCGAATGTGCGCTCGTGCCCGGAATTGGGGGTCCTGTGCATGCCTGTACTAGACTAAAGACCTTTGTACGGGTACGCGCAGTCTCTTTTTGTTTGTCGCATTGCATTTCAGTGATAACACTGCGGTATATATTAGACATTAAATCTAATTTGTACTTTAATTATTATTATTAGATATTATTAGAAATCTAATTTGTACTTTAATTATTATTAGATATAATACAGTAGAGCGTCAATTACCTCGATTAACCGAACCGTCGATTATCCGAACTACTTAGAGCTGCTATAATCGCTATCCCCACCACTTCTTTGAACCAGTGTAGCGGTACCGATTGATTGATTGACTTTTCCGTAATATAAATTAACGCAGTAGTATTCTTGTAATTAATAAGTAATTTTAGGTGTAATTCTTATAGTTACAAACTGTGTAAAGTACACGCATGCTTCATTCTCCGAACTGTTCGATTATCCAAACAATTCGAATTTCCGAACCACCTCGGACCCAAGCAGTTCGGATAATTGACACTCCACTGTATAGGAGGCACTTAATGTTTACTTGTTAGTAACATAGTATAGAAAAGGTATACTGCTATACACTTTACATGCCAATGATGACTAATATTTATAATAAAAATGTATAATATATACATCAATTAAGTCGAAAAAAGTGACAACGACCAACACCTGATACGCTTCAAACAAGTGCCGCGCGCGTTACAATGTTCATAATCCCCGCATAAGCTGACAAAAATTATCCCCACTACCACTTGTTCCTTACTTAGGACGTGGAAAAGATTATTTAAAGGAATAAAAGCATAAAATACGAAAATATCTCTGAAACGTTATTTTTTTAACAAGAGAACAACGATGCGTCGTCGTCAATGATGTATCCACCTGATCTAGAGCAACACATGCTCATCCTCGATCAGTCGACCTAGAGCAATACATGCTGAACCATAGTCGCGCCAACCTCGGACACTCGCATGTGTTTTCTTGGATTTTTAGAAATAGCCTCAGTATCTGGATTCACTTATAGTCACACAGACGTGTCTTTATGTGAACCTCATCATCATCATCGGCCCTCTCCCTTAACGTTACAGCGTAGCACAGCGGCCAATCTTCTCGATGAGTCCAGGATCCTCGGACACAGGCAACCACTCGCTGCTTCCCCAGGTGGTATTCTTCTCGCTCCTTGCCGCAACCTTCTTCGCCATGCAAGCTCACTCCATTTTCTGCATGTACAAAAAGACATATATATATATATAAATATATACACCATATACATATCATGCTAACAAGCACATTGTCATGGCAGTCCTCAAAATTACCAACTTGATTAGCTAACTCAGGGGTGTCGAACAAGCGGCTCGCGAGCAGGGATGCTAAGGAAGTTCTTCGGCTGCACTTGTTTTTGGTGGGGGGAACACCTACAGGAGTGGTGATGATGTGTGCGTGAACTGACGCCAGCGCCAAGCTAGCCAAGTGGCCCCAACGAGAAGCCAACCACGGCCAACCAGCGTCGACAATCTAGTTCCCGGCGACGCTGGTTGGCCGTGGTTGGCTTCGCGTTGGCGCCACTTGGCTGGCTTTGCGCTGGCGCCAGTTCACCCACACACTACCACCACTCCTTTAGGTGTTCCCCCCACCAAAAACAAGTGCAGCCGAAGAACTTCCTTAGCATCCATCCTTGCTCGCGAGCCGCAGTGGCTCCTTCTCCTCTTCGCCTGCTCCGTAGAGCCGTAGGAGAAAGGCCCCCACCAGACCTATTTCACTCTGATGAATTTCTCATGTGTGTGAAGTTGGCCTCCCTTTTTTGAAAACCTAAAACGTCATTGTTGCACCAGTTTGGACTAGGTTTGTACCGCGTTGTACCGTTCGAAAAAATTGTTTAACTCTTTTGATTTAACAAACCTAGTACAACCTGGTACAACAAAGAGTTTTTAATTTTTCACAACTTTTTTTTCAGTAGTACGAATCGACCTTCCTCGGCTTTCCGTAATTGGATTTTTCTCGGAAACCGAAAGGGAAACCAAATTTCTTCGCCACAGAAGAATGCATCACAGTACATGCGCTACCAGTATCAACTGCAAGACTCTTAACTTGCTTCTCATTGACTAGAATGCTAAGCTCAAACGAATTCATTACTGAATTATTATGTCCTACAATATTCACCTTTTTAATAGGACCACTATTTCGTTGCCGATCCATTCGACCTCGAAGTGCTAGGCCTCGGCGTTCCTTGGTAACTTCCACGATGAGGCATATCACCTATACTGTTCATGAACGCACATAAGGCACCCACATCCTCAAGCCGCGCTGCACGCACCGCTCGCGCCACCTCGTCGTCAGGAATACCCTCGATGACCGCATCCACCAAGTACTCATCAGGGATAATGATGTCCAACCTCCGAAGTTTACTTAACTTGTGGAAGCAGTAATCGCCAAGATTCTGTCCCGGCTTCGCCTCGTATAACGCAGCCTCGTTGAACAGCCGACCAAACGGAACATTCCTTCGGAACTGCATCACCAGCTGCTCCTTTGTTTCCCCCCAGGTAATAGCGATTTTCTGTCGGTTGTAGTACCACTGTTTAGCATTACCCCGCAATCGCGTCAGAATCAAACGCGTCACGGCCAGGTCATCCCAGCGATACCTCCTGGCTAACTCGTCCACGTGTTTTACCCACTGATCAATCACCAAGTCATCCTTGGCTGGGTCAAACACGGGAATCAACATCTCATCCCCTGGACGAGCATCAGACCTCGGCCGCGAATATGAGCAATTGCTCAAGTTCTCCACCAACCGCTCCAGTCGCACCAAGCGATCGTCACCCAGAGCCGTCCGCACGGTAGACCGTGAATGTCCACGTGACCGCGAGCGCGCAGATGATCGCGACCGCACAGGCGATCGCGAACGCGCATGCGATCGAGGTGGAGGTTTCGATTGCAAATCCTTAATCAGGTCTACCCGATCGAGCGTTGAGTCTTCCGCCCAACGCGGGCTCCTCCTCCGCGCACTTCCTCGCACCGGCGAAATTTCCGCAGAGGAATCACGTCTCTTCCTCCGACTTTTCACAGTCTGGCTTCGGTGCGTTCGACCACTCATCTTGTCTCTTTAAACGGTAACCCTCAGTACATGTATAACTTAACAAAGTCTTGCTGCACTACGTCCTTACACTAATACAAAATCAATCACACAGGCACTAAATATATCTGTACAATAGATGAAATAGAAAATAACTGTACACTCAGCACGCAGGCGAATCCCACTTCTGATTTATAAGACTAATTAAAGGAACGAAAGAATAAAATACGACAATATCGATTGAAACGCTTTAACGAGAAAACAACGATGCGTCGTCGTCAACGGTACTTCCACGAATGCCTCTCCGCGTCACTACCTGCAAAATCCTCCCTTGTGTAGGCCCTGACGCGGCCCCAACAAGGCCTGGTTTATAGCACCCTCAAGTGTCGACCGCGCTGTCACTTTTCCAAGGCCCTCGTTGAAGACAGCTAAGTGAACGCTTGGGAACACATCGAGGAACGATTAAAATCTCTAATTCCTTACATGGGGCATAAAAAATAAAGATGGCACTAGCTATTAAGAATTATAGCACGAATTATGTCGTGTTTGGTAACACTTTCATCGGGAGAACACAATGAATCAAATTGGTCATTTTTCGCTTCTTAATGGCTAGTGTTACCCTTGCCTTCCCGGTGAAAACCCATACAAATCAGTGAAGCATGAAATCCGAAAAAGGGATACGCTTCAGAACCTGAAATTATCAACTTATCCGGGACCATTATATCGTGGAATGACAGAAATTTCATTTCATTGGCTATTAATACATTAACCAGAGAAAATTTTTTTTTTTAGAAATGATAGACATAGCATGAATTAAATTTGGATAGGTTCATCAGTGACAGTTACCGACAGAGCGACGCACGTGTAAGCTATTTCAACCTACGTTTTCGAGAGGTCGTTATTATCGATCGCCTCAGGATGGGATATCTTCTCCACCCTGTATGTCATTTAGTACTAAATAGTTTTATCGAGGAATGCGAAAGAATAATAAAAATTTGTATGGAGTGCCGAGGACACGGCACATATCTAGTTACGTCATTTTGTACCACATACCTAATTTAAGGGTTAATAGGTGACAAAGAACACATTTCGTTCTGCGAAAGATATATAAATATGCAGTGGTTACTTTTGAATTAGCATACAATTTTAAACATATATATTAGGTTTATTCTGATAAAATAAATAATATGAGTATCAGTTTTAATAGTCATTTTATGTTAGGTGGGCCAACTGACCCGGACTTACCTTCTCTATCTACATATATACTATTACATAAAGAAAGAACCGATTTTTATGTTCGCGTAAAACTCAAGACCTATTAAACCATACTTCCTAAAAATTTAACACTTTATTCCTGGATTCTATAGGACGGACATAGGCTATGTGACGAAGAAGCGCCTGGTATGTGTTGCGCTGGAGTGAAAATAAATCTCCCAAATTTGGAGTGAATGTTATCATCTCCAAAATATTATGTAGAAATTAAGCTTCTTTTTTAAAATAGATACTTAATTTCCTTAAAAGATATTAATTCTAATAAACATGAATCAGTAACGCTAATACCTACATATCTCGGGTGAAGCCGAGACGGGGGACGCTAGTACCCTATATTTGAGTGGGTCCCAGATTAAAAAGTCACTACGTCTCTGCAAGCCACAGCACATCGCAGTCATTAGCATGACCCTCCCTATGTTCTTTTACGCTCACACCTTTCCCCTTTTACTATCTGCACAATCGCCCCTTCTTTCCAACATTCTTTACCCGTTCACACCCCATCACATATCCTCCATATTGCATCCCCTACCTTATTCCCTTCACGTATCTGCGCTTCATTCGGAATCCCATTCACCCCCATGGCCTTACCACTTACCACACTTCAATATCTTTATCGCCTCTCTCATTTCATCCAAACTTATCTCTCCCTTCTCTTACCGCTCAGCTCTACTTAGCTTCCCCCTCAACCTTCATCACTTACTCTCACACTTCTTCTATTCATTCTCTCTGTAAAACACTCATTCCACTCATCCATCCCAATTCCTTTATTCACGTCTGTCCTCATCTTGCCTTCATCCCTTATTACGTCTCATACCTTTCCCTTTGAACTAGCTCGCTTCGCCTCTCCCAAGCATTTTCCCCTCGCTTCTTTCATTCGAGCACGCACTCTCTTATATTCATCTCTTGCGAGGGCGAGAGACATGTGATGACATACTCCTCCATCGATTCTTTAGTTTATATAATTTCGTACGTAAAACGTAGCACGAAATAATGACACAGTAAGAACACTTTATCAACTTTGTGAATTTCAGTTTTCAGTGTATTAAACAATTACTTGTTTGGTTTAATTTTATTTAATGCATATCTGGTAACATTTAATTATGGTTCATTCATGTTTACTTTATATTTGATATGTATAATAATTTATACTGTTTTATATAGTTTTTCTCTTGTATAGTAGAATCTATTCCCCAAAATATAGAAAAGAAAATCGTTATGGAAGTGCATATACCAAAGTGGTGTTTATCAAGATTTGGCGTTAATGTCTTGTAGGAATAATAAGTAGTAGGTATTGGAGCAAAATATGTTGAAAATGCGACAAATAATTAATGAAGCCAGGAGCGAAATAAACTTTTCGGAATTGTTATGTATAAAATATTTCGTTTGACACGTTTAGATGAACTGAATATGTTCAAATAAAGAAATAACTGAATGTATTTAATAAAATTACATAAAACCAAAATATGTTTCTATTACGATTCAATGCAATTTTTTTTAAGATTGTACAAAAACGATATTTCAAATTATGAGAAAAGAAGCGATTTTGGTGTGTGAAATATGTATTGTGAAAACCTGTGAATATATTTATGAATTATTTACCTAATAGTAATGTCTTTTGACAAAATTTTACATTTCCACCGCTCTGTATAAATATACATGTGATAAATTGCATTACTAATTTTAAAAAAATGTGAAAGATTGTATTTTAAAATTACATTTTAAAATCCACGCGAAACTATGGTCCACTCGCTTATTTCGAAAATACTTTTATTCTTGCCGTATAAATAAACGTTACATTTCCTTGTAGTTCAGATTTATTTTTATGTAATCCTAGAGCAAAATACTACACTTTAAAGTTCTGTATTTGAAAGGTCTTTATTTAAACACGTGTCTAATAATTTTTTACCCCGGCAACGGGCGAACAAAAATAACTTTCAAAAAACGTTACACTTCAAACGGATTCTTTCTGTCTTTTAATATGTGCTATCAAAATCATATTTAGCGGGTGGTCTGGCTTTACTATGACAAAGCGTGTCTAGTTTAACTTGTCAACTGGACCGTTTCTCAACCGGAAGCGTGTCCTGTGTATTTTAAAATGGTATATTGAAAGATGATTCAATTCAAATAAACTCGTTTTTGCAGCGACAAATTCTGATTCGATCTACTAAAGTATTTTCTCATTTCGCAGGAGCGAGATTGCTAATTAACTTACCATGACTTCATTTCACCGAAAGGTATTTTAGACGAGTTAACTCGTCCTCCTCGATTAAAAAGTTAATACTTCTTATTCTTAATCCACAGTTTCCAGTACAAATCTATTCACACTCTATATTTTACAGTTGAACTTTTCCAACTTTAGAGTAATGATTAATTCGAAGCAGACCCTTTAAGTTCGCTTCATGGAAACGGAAGGTTAAATAGATATCTATATTATTTTATAGATATAACTTTCTATTGCGCGTAATAAGCCAAATTATTTATTATTTTCAGAGTGTCTTGTTGAAGTCGAGTCGAAAATGCTACGATGTGCGAAGGAGATGGAGACAGCGGAGATGCGTTCTCTGCAATTTTAAGGTTAGGTTGGCAGCGTGGCGTACCCTCGCACGGTATCTCAGTGCCGGGGGAGCGTGGGAGTGGAATTCCCTGATTCTCACGAGCCTTATTTTGGGAATGGCTGGTTCAGTCGCCCGGAAGCGAGACTTACAAATTTGGAACGGTGGCCCATTTTTTACGCTACCTACTCCTCTGCACGTTCTGGCTCAACCGAATTCGCCTGACGATTCTTGGAACTGGTCCTCCCGCTTCCTCGGAATCACTTTTCTCAACTTGGCTGCCATTTCCTTGAACGATTTTTTTTTCAACTCGCTGAATGAATCAACTTACATTTTTTCATCCAAACGTTCAACGCGCTCGAGATATTTAACAGCGTGGGACATATTGATTTACAATTACGAACCCTTAATTACACAAAAATAATCAATTTAAGAAACTATTTAAACAACAGTTTGTAGAGTAGGTATACAGATGGGGACAAAATTCAGCACGCGGGTAGTGGAAATGGTCACCAGTCAAACTTATTTAACTCATACGTTAGCAGAGAAATATGTTACGTCGCGTTTCTTATTCTTATATTGCACTATATAGCTTTACTACTCTGCTTCACCCGAAATTTAGATTCTGATTTTATAAAAAAAAAAAAATTTAATTTACTTCTTTACTTTTTCGTGAAAATAGTCAGATTCATCTGGATTAGCTAGGCATAATGGGCCGGGACATATTTCGTGACCCCGGAGTTTACCGTTCGAAAGTTTTTAGGCGACAGACAAAAACACAAACACTTTCGGCGTTATATGTATATTAAGATAAAGATATGAAGGATGCAGGGGGAAAACCCAGAAAATCAAAAATTTGAAATTTTATCAAATAAATTTGAAACATTATAAATTAGATACTTTTGTATCATTTCCAGTGAAAATATTTTTAAACGTTGCTCAAATGTTGTAGTTCCCCCTTAAATTACAATGAATGTTTAAATATACTTGTCTAATTAGTTATTTAATTAAACAATCACTGGACAAATCGCGCGGAAAAATAGGTGACTTTTATTATTTTTTTTAGAAAAAGTATACAATGTAGGGGTTTAAAAGTTTTTGCACTTTATTCTGCTACAAATGTAGAGTATAAAAGAAAAATTCATTTGTACCCACTGGACTATCACCATGATAATTCCCGACAGAATCATCCAAAATGAAAAAACCAAAGAAATTCCTTAATTAGACATGTGCGGTTATCACGCTACGCTCTCTCAATAATTGTTGAGAAACAACTAGACGATGATTGCTATAAGTTTAAACCATGGTGTCCCGAAAAATGGTTTTTTTTCACATAGAAGTGTATGAAAATTCGCAATAAAGAGTAACGCGGAAGCGAGTATAATTACGAATAGAATCTCGTTTGAACGTTTACATTCTGTCAAGAATACAATTACATTTTTTACAGTGACGATAATGCGCGAAAAAATATTTTAAAAAAAAACGTACTTAAGGTTTGTTTATTCGATTAAAACAAAAATTGATTCTTAATTTAGTTCAATAAACGTATTATGAATTAAAAGAAAAATCACACTTGTATCTATTATATCTGCGCAACAATCCATCTTCAAAAAACATCTATTTTTAAGGCCATCACGCTGTTGGCCCCCCTTAACTGCCTGTAAAATCTGTGCCATTAGGAATTTCGTTCTAAAATTTTACCTGGTTATTCTGAAACGTGGGATGGAAATATGCATAAAAATTTTTGGTGTTTTGACCGGGTAGTGTCCTTAAATCTTCAATAACTCAGTTACTTGTTCCCCTTCACGACTTGCCGTGTTTAAATAACCGATGAAAGCAACGCAATGCGATTATAATTTCGTTTTCACATTTTCTGAACTCTGGTGGTATTCCCCTGCGCCCTTCGTACATCACGTCACTTTTCTTATTTTGCAGAAACGTATATTACCTCACTTTTCTTATATCGCATACTATCCCACACCATTAATGGAAAATCCACCATATTTGAAAATTTTAGTTAACAAAATCATGGAAAAAATTTTCGAACGTTTTGTCAATTATAGTGCGTGACAACGTTCACAATAATTATATATTATTACGTGTTTCTACACTCCCTCCTTAAAAAGGACGCATCGCTCCCAAAAGGGCGAGTTGTTACGATCGAATAAATGAATAGCTAACGGTTCAATAGCAATCGTGTGGTTGCAGCACTCCGCCGACACCCACCATTCCTATATAGTCGTAGACGAGTGCAGGCAGGAAGTAGCATGACAGCCTTCGAGTGATCTCTCTCTAGGAATTAACGACATTCCTAAGAGACCTGTCATTAAACAGATCTATGCCTGGCATGAAATCTTTTCTGAGAACCGATGAATCGTAATATGTAAATTGCTTCACTTGCTGCACGTTAAGGTGTACACGAATGGCAGTAAAAGGAAAGTCGAATCAACTGGTTACATCATTTTACTTTTACCAACCTTGTTTACCTATGAAACTACCAAGTCGGCTTGAATTAGTTCTCCATCCTCTGTTGACTCTTGAACATTTGAACTCGTAGCTTAACAGATAACCACGTGACGAATGCAGAGTCAACTTTCACCCATTAAGATTCCAAACATAAATTATTCTTATATTAAATTCTTAAAAGTCTACATAGAACCTACAACTTTGCAATATTATAGAAAATGGTTCTGTTTTGTTTTTTATATACAACATATTACATGGGTGTTGGTAAACTTTTGTGACTGACTATATTATATATATATATAGTTTGATTGAATGGCTGCAGAAGATCCGAAAGAAAGCAGAAGTCTCTGTTTGGTGAAAGCAGGTGTCTACTGTGAATGCTAGAATGTGGAATACTTTCTTTTAAGGTTACATATTTCGAGATTTCCAAGACGCCTACATTTTTTTTTAAACCCATAACATGACCAAAGGAGAAATTCAATCGTGTATGATATATCAAACATTGGATAATCTCCTAAGACTTCCTTTGGATGACGTAACAAGCTATTCTTATAAGATAACATGATTTAATGTGCAGAGACGATGTGTGTTTACTTAAAGGTATGTTTCCCTATACGCGTCTGGACGCGTCAGGAAATTCAAAGTCGATTTTCTCGAAAATGAAGCGCGGTATCAAAAAATGCTGCTGTTTCTTTTCGACTTATAACAAGTAACTAAGTCGACAAGAAGGAATAAAGTTTTTTGATATTGCGCTTCATTTTCGAGAAAATCGACTTTGAACTTCATGACGTTGCGTCCAGTCGCGTGTAGGAGAACCTACCTTTACGCTGAAAGAGTTCTACTAAACATTGGAACATCGTCGTTACGTTTGTTTAACCGTTTGATAATATTTACTGTAAGTATAGGGAGCAAATAAAGTACCTAATGGTCATGGATTTGAAGGCTGAATTGTTTAAAAACTTACCATAATATTGATTTTCACCTTGTTATTTAAAGTCAAGAGAGTTGAGTACTGAATAATTCGAATAATAAATTCTGTAAATGGATTCAGTAGCTGAAAAAGGAATTTGTTAAAAAAATTAAAATACCTCGCACATTGTTTTGTTCTATTTTTCGTCCAGTGGTCCAGTAACTACCCACCCACACAAATGACATTGATGATGCAAACAGGCTGAGTCATACGTAAATCATGCGCCGATTAAACAGAGGCACGTACCCAAGTTTCAGCAAATGCTATGAGCCGCTCGATGGCTTCCACGCCGCTGTAAGTGCGGACACGTTTAACTAACATAAGTACACAAAACGTGTCCTCTATTTCCGGAACGATTCCTAGTAGACCTGTCGCCCCGTTTCTACGTCTCTACGGAAGCCATACGAATTGCTATACTACTAACTTCCAATCAACGAAGGAGATGAAGACTGTTAGAAATATTACACAACTAGCTCAAACCACCTGGCGGTGCTGAGGTATAATATAATATTTTAAAATTAACTGGCGACTTCATTAATTGTCACGCAATAGTCACTTACATATATTTCATTGCGCAAGGCTTACTTATATAATAATACACTGAACTTAAATTATCACAAAGTGTCAGGGGGGTGAAATTAGGGGGAGGGGTGGGGTGCCAGATTTCATGGTAGCCTCTGTTTTCTGCAGGATCCTTGAGAGTACTTATGCAAAATTTGATGCAGTTCGGTTAAAAGGATTAGGATTTAATAGGAACAATACAGATAGGCATTCTATGTTACATTGGTGAATATGCAGTGACTGTTTCGCGTAGGGAAGTTTGAACGGAAGTATATTTCGCTTTTAAATTGTTTTATTTATTTTACTTTTTTGAGTTTCTGCGACATTTTTGGAGTCTTAAGCCAGCGTTGGCGATTGCTATTGTATCCCCATCGTAAAGCTATATTGATTTTTCATGTTATTATAATGTGCCAAAGAGTTGTTATTCCGTATTAAATAAAGAAATAAAAAAAGAAAGGAACTATTACACGCGATCGGCAATTTCATATACACCAACCCAATATTTTATATGTATAGGTAGAAGATAAAATATAGATAGATAGATTGGTGAATCTTTCCATCTCGCAAGGTAGGATTTTTGCTTTCAGATACATCCAGGTTTGGCCTAGGGAATGTCCAATGCTTAAAAAAACACGACTCATATCCAAGCCGATATCTCCTTTAGTTAATAACAAAATCTCATGAAAATTTAGAATAACACAGTTAAAAGATGTATCTTTTAGTAGAAAAACATTGTGTATGATTTTTACTATATACTTTTCCCCAAAAAAATTCCTGAATTTGTATGCTTTTTCCGGACCTCTAGGTGGATGTAACCCCTTAAGCACACACGAATCACCCTCAAAGCAACACGATTTCTGGGAGCGATTTCATCGGGACGAATTTGAAAGAGCTGAACAGTGAGTAGCCGCCGGAAGGCTTGGCCCTCGCGAAGAACCGAATTTCCAATAATTTTTTCGCCGTGCGTATGTAGCTCGAATCGGGCAGCTTCTCTCAATGTTGAGTAGTGCACAGGACTCCGACGCGAAATCACTGAAATGCCTGGACTGGTTGATGGAATCCGTGTAAAGGCGATCGTCAAGCAGCGAATCGGGGCAAAATCGGCCTCCTCCCGGCAGAGAAGAAAGAAGATATTCCCCGCGCGTCAGGATTTGCTCTGGAATCCCGTTCGGTAATTCATGGAAGCAAAATCGTGCGATCCAATGGCCTTCCACGAAAACGATGCTCTCGGTTAGGACGAATGCACGATATCGTCGTTTAGAGGAGATCTGGCGGTGCTTTGTCGCCGATTCTCCGAACCCACTCTGACTCCTTCCTATCTCTAACATGATGTTTGGTCACTCTTTTTACACAGGGATAGCCGGGATCGTAATATACTTACGTAGCTGGACAGCTGAGGTATGCATTGTTTCGTACGACTTACACGTGGTGGAGAAAAATGTGTCTAACTTCAAAGTTCTTTGATAGTAGGGGAAACCGGCGTAAAGTAAAATGATGAGGCAAAGTGAAATACTGTTAGTATTTTTTGTACATGCTGCTAGTAGTGCTGTGCATGTCCACAATTTTTTGCGTTGTCATAACAATTAGTATAACTCTGTTGTTTGAAGATATATTTACACCGTTCTCATAAAATAAACTCTAATAACATGTAGCTATAATGGTGACCTACAACGGTGATTTATATGGCAACTGTAATGGTGCCGATAAATGGCCCATTATAGATACCGTGCGATTCGGGATAGATGGGCCACATATACTGGGTAGTGGTGGACCGCCTGGTCCATCTCACTCATAGTGTCTTCGTTTAAATGCCACTACCTAAATTTTCATTAAATGCATCTAAAACGAATTTAGATTACAGATTTTTCAGATTAGTGATGAAGAAGAAATAAAAGAGAAGTATATTTCAAGTGAAGATGATTATGAAGACTGGGATACATACATGTGTGATTATTGTGAAAAAAAAGTGTTTAGTAATTATAATAATATTAGGAATATTTTATTAGAAATAATATTAGGAATACTGAAACAATTTCTTGGATAAAATCGACTGTTACAAGTCAATTTAATGAAAGAATATAACTTTTACGGAAGTGTTCCAACTCACCCGTAGTAGTAAGGCAGAGATGCACCACATCCCCAAATTTTATTTACTTATTTCCGTAGCGAGTAAAGATATTGTGCAATGCTCGTTAGAAGTTTTCGAAAAAGTACTACCTAATTTTAAAATATTTATTCAGTACCTAATTTTAAAATATTTAAGTTTGAGGCGATTTTAAAAACGTACTCCATCTCTACCGAAATTACCCTGTCAGAATCGAAGCCCTGAGGTTGTTATTAAAAGTATGCCAAAACCGAAAAGACCGGCGAAGATTTCTGAATCAACATCTCCATTCATGGACGTCGAGCTCCCTTCAGCATCCTGCCGAGGAGCGAACTTACTGAAAATTCCGAGTGCAACCTGGCCGACCATGTTGACGCCTACATCGAAGAAAGCCTACTCGATCCGCGTGCTTGAACGAAAATCCCCGGAGCACCGAGACCAGGCCGGGTTTGTCGGATCCACACATTTCTCGAAAAAACGGCCGGCACTAAACGGGAAGATGGGGAACGGTGCGCAACATCAATCGCACGCGTCTGGTGAGTGCGGAGGGGGCGACGAACCGGCAAGGAAGGAAAAAGAGAGCAAGGGGGAGGAAAGAGAGCAAAGAGAGCGGAGCACCATACAGCAGGGAAGAGATCTCCTCCATTCAGCAGGCAGCAGGTACGATTTCCAATCGAGGACCGCTTCCTTGAAACGGGTGCTCCTTCTGAGGGATCCTGAACGGCTGCACGGGGGACCGCGGCTCGGAATACTGGTTCTACCCGTGGCTCCATTCAAGCGTTCTTGCACCACTGGCATCCCTCCGGTTGCTCGCCAAGAAACTCCTTGATATTCCGCTGCTGCACCGATCCAGTTTGTCCCTACGCGTTGATAATGCCGGCTGGGTGAAATAAAATGACGAAAGATGGTAGTTCGGAGGGCCGGCCAAACGAGCTCGTCCAGGGGGTTCGGGGTTCAACGTAAAATCAGCAAAATACCCGATCCTTTATCTTCCGTGACGAGGAGAAAGCGTAAAATTGTTAGCATTTTGGATTGCAACTGTGAATCAAATTTTAAATAACAGGTTCTTATAAATGTGCAAACAACAAGTTAATAATAAGAATAGCGCGGTGTCACACTAAAGTTCGTTTGTTATAATAGTACATTAAGGGGCTGTTCCGTTCTAGAGTCCATAAAAATAGGCGATCTGTACTAATTAATTAAAGGAAAACTACTTCATATAATTTAATGGGACTTTTTGCATTATTTTAAGGATGTCTTAAACTATAGAAATAATTTTTTTGTTTTACAATTAATCATTGCAGATGGCACAGGAGAGTCGTTAAAGTCGAGGCGTCAAAAAAATTCATCCAATACGGTGGAACCTGTCTTGGAAAAATTTAAAATTGAAATTGAAAAATATCCACTTTTTTAGTATTAAACTTAATAAAGATTAGTTTTTAAAAACAAACGATCCCCCACCCGCTATGTCCATATATTGTACATATACTTTGTGCACTGATGAAGCATTTTCGTTCCGCTATGACTCTCCCTTTGTTGCGTTTTGTTGCACTGTTCAATTTATACTGAAAATATTTAAACACAGATATAATATCATAACCACTAAAACAATCCATAAGATGTGCCTACTACTGAAATGAAATAAAAGTCATTTAAGGTTTATTAAATTTTCACATAATGTGAAAATAAATAATAAGCATTATTGACAAAGTCCAGATCTCCAAACAGCCATGCAAATTCCTTCGAATAAACATTTCAGAAGCTTCATCCAATCGGAGATAGAATTAGACAGAGCAGAACCGTACAAATGATTCTGAAGCTAAGGATATTTTTTACCACAGCAAAAGATTGATGTATTTACGCAATTCGGTTGTACTAAAGTTCTGTAAACATTTTAAACTGTCTTGGAGGTTACCAAAATCTCAGAACGCCCCGAGTGTAAATACATTAGCAATCGTAATAAAGCTTCAGGTACAAAAAGAAGCTCGCAAGGGAAAACAGGTGAAAAGAAAGCAATTTTACTTTATGCTGCCAAGTATAGGTGGGGCCACGTGGATGAAGATGAAACCGCGTAGCGCGTTGGTCCCAGGAGGGCCGCGCGGAGAGGAAAGGGTGACGGAGCCGGTGGTTAGGCCGCGCAAGAATGAGAGAAGGGGGCCTGGAGCAGGCCCCACTTCTTTCTCCAGGGAGTCCCTCTGGGTCCCACATTACGTGGACATAAAAGGCAACCCCAGCTTGGAGACCGTCTCTCTGACACATTGACACAGCCTTTGAACTGCTACGTGCGTGCTCCCTCCTACCTCCCTCGAGAATCCCCTTTTTTTCCTTTTACCGCACCGGATCATCCGCTCCGCTCTTCGTTTCCGTTCGAGCTTCTAGCCTCGATATCGCTGTTATCTGATGATCTTTGTCTGGTCAGTGGTTTTTTGGCGCCGGCGAAGAACGCGCTTAGTACGTCGTTGCCCGTTTGTTAACGAGATCATGGAGCATTCTTCAGCAGTTCTTTAAATGCAGAGGTCTGTGCTTCACGTTTACTTAAACACACGGGAACGCGTGTATTAACGTTACCCTTTTTTAATTCCTGCAATATTTAAAATGCGAGTCGGTACTCATGCTTTTGGAAATGTTATAGGAGTGAATACAAGTGATTCATACGCAATTCATTTTGTTCGCAATTTTTTTTATTCTATCTGGTAGTTATTGCAAATAAAGAAAATGCATCTTCGATGGGAGAAAAGGAGATTGAGCATTTTGGGGTAAATGTTTCCAGTTTCAAAAAAATAAAAGTTAGAATGATGGATATAAGCTGTCAGAAAGATTGTGGAAAACTTTTTTTATTATCTTGGTAAATGAAAATTCGAAGTGACGCAAACGAGTGTGTAAAAATAATATTATTAATATTATTATATATTGTACTCAAATGTTTTAAAAATCAATTGCAATTTTCATGCGTCCTGCAATTTATTAAATTTTACTGGATATTTCTTAAAATTGACATTAAAATAGTTAAATACATCTTTTGACCCGTACCAATCGTTGCAATGTTACTGCCAGCAATAATTTTCTTTAAAGTCACTATTAATGAAATAATCCAAGCGATTCAAGTTGCATAAACTATCTTGTGTTGAGGTATATGAATTTCTTTGGAAAGGTTTCTAACGCACTTGTGGTCATTACGATGGTTCACCATCATAAAGAAACAAATTTAACTTTTTGTGTACCGAGATATTAAAATTGATTGAAGTCAGGAACGTTATAATTATTGCCGATAGTGTAAGAGAATATTTTGTCATTCAATATGATTTTAGTGAAAATCAACAAGTGACCCCAGATTTTTGCCCAATAGTATAAATACGTTGAATCACCACATGTGGATGCTAGCCTTTAGTCAGCGAAAAGACTCCGTGGGGGAAAGATTCGTTAGAGTTAAGTCATCATTCGTCTCTCGTAGCTGATCTCCTTGATATCCATAGGCTGGTACTGAATAAGGTGAGAGAGGAAAGCGCAACTGGTTTCACGATGTATCGGGCAAGAGCAAAATATTCGCCTTTAAACGATCAAATTTTTCCTTTTTCCAATGCATCATTTACTCCGTAGCTCAGCGCTGTCCAGCGTAGGGGCCCCTCACGCGCCTGCTTCCCCTTCCAACCTCTTTCGAGCAGCGTGACTTGTTGTCAAGGAAACCTCGCGACGCTAAAAAGGAGACCGTGACAAGGAAACTCAGACGCGAGTCGCAAAACAAAAGACAATCGCCGGGAAGCGATCGGATTAGTTATTTTGACTCGGCCGCGACTTCGCGCCATGATGACGACGGACGGTGGTGGGGGACAGGTTTTGTCTCTCAAGAGCCAAGTTGGACGGCGCTGCCGTAGCTACTTCGACAATTTCTTAAATGTGTTTAGAATTTCGAACTTGCATTGTAATGCAGGAGATGCAAAATGTAGGTAGGAACTATTTAGGCTTGACGCTATCAGGGATGGTATTTAGTAATACCAGTGATGAAAGAAGAAATTTTAAGGTGAAACTGGAACAAAGTTTGCCTTCACGTGTGTAAATAATAAAAGAAAGATGATGATAATACGTAGTATGGTAATGCCATCATATTGTTTCGTGCTGTGTGAATTTAATTTTGCACTGATCATTTCCATCCACACTTCGCTTTTAAACTTTAATATTTTATGTAAGGAGAATAGTTTTATTGGAATTTAAAATATTTATCTTTTGTATCAACGTTTGTATTCCATCATTAATTTGTTCATTCCTGAATGTTATCGCTTCAGCTTCCAATTATTTTCAATTCTTCCCGTTTCCATTAGATCTTCAGGTTGCAATTATGATGCAAACATGACATAAGATGAATTATTCATCGTAAATATAAAGCAAGTTCACAATTTAAATGACTATAAGACCTGAGAAAATTTGAGAAAATGGGTAAATTACCAATCGATAGTGCAATATCACTTTTATACAGAGGAAGTTTGAAATCTATTGTTGAATTTTATTGTTGATGACCGTATCTCCAGGATATTCAATTGTATCAACGTAAAATGCAACATTTAAATACTTTATTGCGTCAGTAATTAATCCTTATATCGACATCCAATTCTGATCTGCATTTCTTCCTGTTTCTTTTGTTCTCTTTGGTTTCCTCCCTTTGCTCCTTATTTTTAATCTGTTTCAGGACAACAACCACACTTCTGCACAGCTTCTTACGAAATGCAATTATTTAAAATTTCTTACTCATATTTCAGTGTATAAGTGAATATTTCATGCTTATTTTTAAGCGATGTCTATGTACTCTTTAAAAAGATACCTAAATAAGTGCAAAAGATATAACTTCTTATACAACAGTACAAAACACGGTAAAGAAATAAATAAAGTAAAATATAGAGTAATATTTCTTTAAATATACTAGTGAAGAATACTGGAATATTCTTTTACCACGCAGAGAAAAGACAAAGATACTAAATTATATGTAAAAAATTTTAATACTGTAAAGACACAACATATTTGTTATTAATATACAGCGTATAATTTTCTTCAAGTTATGATAATTACGTGCATACAGTTGAATGTTATTCATTTCATTAATATCAAATTCACGTGATCAGGATAAATTTTGATATTTACGAATTAAACATAAATGATGTTTCCGTGGAAATTGTAACTCTGTTTACATTTGTCGTTGATTAATTTGTAGTTTACACATGTCAAGTGTACCTATACCAAAAAGTAAAGTTATTATTATTTAATCATTTAACCAATTTACTTTCCTTTTAGCTTATTAATAAGGTAATACTTTTATTGCACTGCAATACTTCTATTGAAATGCATAAAGTATAGAGCTTTCTACTAAAGTAAATAATTTAAAATTATTTTTTTGTTCAAGTAGAAATACAACATTTTCATGTTATGAGCCCGACATATTGGTTTCTTGCATTTTCCGTGACTTACAAGGAGATCGTCAGGTTTGGAAATTCCAGAAAATTTTGGTACTTATATAGTGTACGTGAAGGTCTTCACTGGGACATTAATTTCTCAAAGCAGTAAGACGCACTTTTGAGCCAAATTCAAAGTCAGTTTTCTCGAGCACGAAGCTTTTATCACAATTGCGTCACTCTTGATTTTCGTCTTATTTTTGCCTGTACAATCATCCCCTAGATTATTGACCATAGGTAGAGGAACACCCTGTATATAAGAGAACTCAGAACTTTTCAAAGTCGATTTTCTCGAATTTGGCTGAAAAGAGCGTCTTACTGCTTTGAGAAATGAATGTCCCAATGAAGACCTTCACATACATACACTAAATATCAAAATTTTCTGAACTTGCCAAACCTGAAAATCCCCTTGTCAGGTGGACGCAAAGTGCAAGATATTTTTTATGGTTTCTAAAAGTCGTCGATTTATTGTCGTAATTTTTAAAGACAATAACTGTCTGCTATTGAACCATCGCGCAACGTAAGCAGGCATGAAAACGTGCCAAACTACCCCACACTAAATCCATAGGCTCCCATTTCCACGTTCAAATCGATCTATCTCAAAAACTAAGCAACCACTCAAAAAAGTTCACCGTATACTTTCCACACGCTTCTCCGCCTCCCGCCCGGAATTCCAATTCACCCAACACCCTGTATTACACCCCTGAAATATTCGGGCGATGGTAATCCCTCGCCACCCAACTTCCCTGCGATATTATCTCGAATGCCTGGGAAGTACGAGCGCCGCTTCCATTTCCCGGCCGTTTAGCGCGACTGTAACGAAGTCGCTTATTAAGCGAATATTAATTTCCCAGCGGCCAAAAATCGATGGCGCGGCGACGCGCAGGGATGGACAGCTGCTGGATCACGCGAGGCCTGACCAGGGAAGGGACTGGACGAAAATGAAGGAAAAAGGACAAAGCGAGGCAGATGAGGCAAGGTGAGAGACGAGGTTGGCTGGTCCGCGAGGTTTAACCGTCTAACGAGTAAAAAGCATGAATGGACGCCAGCACGGCGCCGTACATTATCTTGCCTCCTTGTCTCTTTATTATTATTCTCTTGGCCCCTTTTATCATCCCTCCTTCGCACCGCGGTCTCCTTCTCGCACGCCCCGCTTCTCCTTCTCTCCCTTACCAATCCATGCCCGGGGTCCTCTTTCCTCGGATCACGCTTATCTTGTTCCCTCGTTCTCTTTCACCCTCCCCGCCGCCCCCCACCCCCCTCCCCCCCGTACCCTTCGGCCGTGTCTCTTGTTCCCCGGCCGTGATATCTCGCTTGTACAGGAGGGAGATCAGATTCACCGTGCACTGACAAGATCATATAACCTGCTCCTACGGGTACGTACACGAGGTTGCAACCAAGGACCTGTTGATACCCTCTCTCCCTTCGAGCTCGATTGCACACCATTGCAGAGCTTTCGCGAGACTTTTAGGAAATCCTTCCCGATGTAATCCCTTTGCTAGAGATTACATCTACCGCCGAGGGACGGGCGCGTGTACAGATGCCAAATGAGGAGATGCGGCGTGAATTATATTTGGAATTCAAGTTGGGGAATATTCGCGGACTTGACCCTTTCGCTGCGGTATTCGACTTTAGTGCACGCATTAAAAAATGTGTTATATTGTAGTGGGAGACTCAGCAATCTTCTCCGATATATCTGATCGATTATTTATTTGGATTCCATTCTTGAACCCCTCTGAGACAGTTCTATGGGGATCCATAAGTTGAAAACTTTTTTATTCGTCGAAAATTTACACTTTCCACGAATCGTCCGGAAATTTAAATACGCAGCGAAAGGGTTAATATATCTCTGGTGGGCGGGCAAACGAGTGTAAATCAGAATTATTAATTTCGCAGGAAGATACTTACGAGGGGAGGACAGGGTGTGGTAGACATCGATTTTGATGAGCCTTGGCACGATGAATGTTAATTATATTTATAAATTATTATTTTTCTTTTCAACGTGGGGAAATCTTTAAAAGATAACTCGACGCCTCCAGAGGGGAATCTTGGCACGATGAATGTTAATTATATTTATAAATTAATATTTTTCTTTTTAACGTGGGGAAATCTTCAAAAGATAACTCGACGCCTCCAGAGGGGAATCCCTCGAGGGAGCCAGGGTAGTGTGGGATTTTTACCCACTAAAACCCCATGGCGACTGTGAAATGTTTAATTTACATGTAAATATCTCCATTATTAAGGCTTACTAAGTAGTTTAAACGCTCGGACACCTATTTACTTATTTTCGACATAGATCCATCGTGCCACGGCTCATCAAAATCGATGTCTACCACACCCTGTCCTCCCCTTGTTAGAATATTTCAAGGGTAAGGGGAAGAAACAAGGAATGTCACAAAACAGCTTATTGAGAAAATCAGGCTTTAATACTTGCTTTATATTGTTTTAATATCTTTCAACTGGAGCTTATTCTAATCGGAAATACATAGTGCAAGTAGGAAGACTGGGGACATTCCTTGTTTTGTTCCAGGGGAGGGTGGACTATTATCTGTTTTTGTACTTTTCTTTACTTGGCATTCCTACTTTATAACCGTTTGTGATTGTACAGTAGAGTGGCCCTTATTCACACGTGTCGAAATTTTTGTTTGTATTTCTTTGCCACCCCCTAGAACGGTGCCATTTGATAAAAAATATTCCCTGAAAAGGTTTATTGCAATCGGACAACTGGAAAGGGTGCCGACCAGGCATTAAAGTTTAGAATTCATCAATGGTTTGAATTTGAAGAATTTCTCAAAAATGGTAAGCCCTATCGAAATTTTGTTAAAATAATATTAAAAGAGCATTCAATTCGTTAAGTTTAAAAGAAGATGCATTCTCCAATACATACGTTCCCATGCGCTAATCTACAAAGTCTTGGAGCGTTGCTGATACCGGCATAACATAATCTTCATTGGAGGGAAAGCAAAGCGAAACGCCTCTATGAATTCCGGTGAAAGAAAATTACACGTAATAGGAGACGTAAATCACAAGTTATCGTTTCGTTGGGCAACGTATCGATCCAATAAGCATAGAATTAATCACGCGCATATGCATTATGTATTAATTTTGCACAATATCCGCTGGCAGAGAAAAGCGAATGAATGGATAGCAATTCCACCCACGTGCCACGATAAAGAACAGGGCGGCGGTGCGATATCAATTATCGCGTCCGGTTTATTACTTTTTTCGACTTCTCTCAATGGGCGAGCACGAAATACAAGGCAAGAAAGGCGCGCAATCGAAAGTCTAATCAATCCATCGATAGAACTTATCAATTATTGTCTCGGGAATCCATATCTTGCTTATCGATTTCGTCATAACGATGTAATTTCGAGAAATTTCTTGTGAAATCTCGCTTCCCCCGTGTTTGCTGTTCAGCACGTAAATGACGTACCCGTGTGCACAAAAACGGTGACACAAATAATTACGTGTACAATTGTATCGTTTACGTAATATGTACACATAAGGTCAAATGGTTTTCATGTACAGATCTAAATAGAAAGTGATCTAATAATATTATAACACTTGCTTTTGTTTAACATTTGACAATTTATTTGACTTGTGTGAAAAATTAAATTACTCGGTATCAGTGGTAGTTGATTATGTGTATTAGACAGTTTACTGCGTCCATGTTCGTTTTAAAAAATACGAATGCCTTTCTTAGTTAATGTACTTGCGCATAAGTGTACAAAGAACGCAGCGTCAACTACATAGCAATGGTGCCTACGCTCTTGAACTTACACAGGAAGATCCCCAACACGCAAATTCAAAAAAATAATGAACCTTTGGGGGATATGTACTACGCAATTTGTTTTGCTGCTCAAATATACTCTAAGGGGGTGATACTAGCCTCTGAAAATGCGGCTATTTTTTGAATTTGTGTTATAACTCACGAACTGTAAGTTACCAAATGACTGTCTTAATTAATAGAAGTAACTTTTGTCTAATAACTTTTTTTCTATCTCTTACAGTTCGCGAGTTATAACACAAAACGAGAAAATACTAATAGCCGGATTTTCAGATGTCAATTTCACCCCCTTAGAGTGAATTTGGGCAGCAAAAAAATTGTGTAATACATATCTATATATCCTGTACATATCCCCAAAGTTTCATAATTTTTTGAATTTCCGGTTTGGGAAACTTCCCTTCTTAGTTACAACATCCCTGATCTAAACTATAAGTGTCGAACCCTTTCCTTGCAACATCCTGTACACACCTAGCCGAAGAAAGCATTTTACTATATTTCATTAGAGATAATGTTTTCAATAATCTCCATGGCCCTCAATAATTAATTTAACAGCTTTAAGTAATTCAATAGCTTTCAATAATCTCCATTTTTCCTTGGATAGTTTGATTTCTCAGTGAGACAGAAATTCTTGCGTCTCGTGCCCCGAAGAGATCATCGAGAAAGGGGCCCGCCCGTCTCATCATAGTCTACCAGGCAGGTAGTTCCAGGAAAAATGTTGAAATTTTTCTGGGATATTTCATCTGGGACAGCTGCAACGCCACCTTATAGGGGTCTTTGTCTTCGCCTGAGCGTGGCATCTGTAAAGCGAGGAACCCGGTTTGCATCTCGAGGAATGGAAGTCCTAGCAGGTAACGGAGAAGACGAAGAAAAGAAGGGGGGTGGAATGGCGAAAAACAGGGAGTCGATGGTTCCGCGGGTGGAGGAGTGAAGTGAACCAGGAGTCCCCCTGGCCGGGGCCGTCGTTAAAAGGGACGCTGGGCTTTTATGAAAACGAAAAGATACCTCCCCTGTATACACGCGCAGAACGGTCTTTGTCAATATTACTGAGGGGGTAGCTGAATTTTTATTAATACCGTAATGGTTGAAAAGAGCGAAGCTTACGGTAATTGGCGAATTACAGAATACAGAACACGATGGAACGATTGTTATTGGAGTTGATCGAATAGTGGGTTGAATATGAGTGAAGATTGAGCGAATAGTAACGAAATATAATTTCGAAGTTTTGAAACATTAGATTGTGCTATTGGTTGTCTGTGTCTGCTGTTTAAATGTTTAACCCTTGTATAAAGATCGAGTCATTTTGACCGAACATTGAGTCACAAACCATCATTCCTTCTTTACTAATGTGTTATTTTGACTGAAACTCCTTCATATCTTTAAATAACTAATACCCGTCAATAGTAAATAATAATAATAATTTGTTTTAATTACTTTTTTGTAATTTTTTTATTGTAGAAATTGAATAAGTTCTCATAATATTAAACTGTAATAATTAAATGAACTGAGTGATACTTTTGAATGCTCGTTTCTTGTAAATACATATATGATATTGGATAATTTTGACCCAAATTTACTTATCCGGGTAACTTTACAAATTTTGTATAAGGGTTAAAAAATTGATTTCTTTGAAATTTCAAAGATTCAGATTTGTTTAAGATGAAGCTAGATGTCTAAGTGTCCCAGATTTTGTCACGTGCTTACACTCAATGAGTTCACCACATATGTAAGTAGTAAGTCACGCAAATTATTTCCTAATTGTGGAAAACACTTTCGAGAAAAAACTGTGAAAACTTTTTTTGTTACACTCTGCCCCGATCTCCCTTACTTCGCCATTTTTGCAATTCACGGAAATAAAAACAATGATTAAATTCACGTGAAATAGGCGCTGCCTCATTTGTAGCGTGGACCAGAATCGGAGAAGGGACGGGGAACAAAAAGGAGATCAGGAAAAAACTGATATAAATTTTCTAACCGATGAATTGAATGGTAAAAAAGATATGAACCTGTAGCATGCAATATGCATTGACTTCCTACGCACTAAATCGCCACTCCTCAGCTACTGTTTACGCTTCACTCTGCAATTCAAATGTCATTGCTGAGGTAACAAACACTATGTTCCTATCATGCGCACTAACGGGATTGAAAGTGCAAACGCCACTTGTTTCGTGCCTCTTTTTATTTTCTACCATAAAAACTCGGAAACTGATGAAATAATCTCTTCGAAATTTTAGACAAGCATAATATACATGCACCATTATACCTGTAAAATTTGGTTACTTCGCTTAAAAGTGTCGCCATTTTTAATATTTTCAATATTTTTTTATCGTCGCAATTCTGGCGAGATTTATACTGATACAAAACACAAAATTTAATTAAATTGAGGGAAATTGGGGGTGCCATAAGCACGAATCTCTTTCACCAGAACATTTCGGTTATTATACAGGGTGATTCACCAAAGTGTGCCACCTAATTTACTTTCTTGTAAACTCTTTGTTATATGAAAAAGTGGTTGAAATAAAAGTTACATGGTATCAAGGGGAGCACGCAATGTAATGATTAGGCATTTGCACTGATTAATAAACTACGTATTTATATTGATTGTAATGCACAATACTTGAAGCATTACTTACATTAAAACTCATTTAAAGAATATCTCAGAACTTATTAGTTTTTCGACCTATACACACTAATAGATTTTTACTCAGCGTTCAACACTCTTTCCAATTACGACGCCAAATTTCACCCATTACGATTAAAGAAGTCAAGGTGACCTTCACATTTCGATAATAATTAAAAATATCAAAAACCCAATTATTGCACTGTGTGCCCTCCTTGATACCATACAACTTTTGTTTCAAGCATTTCGTCATATAGCAAAGAGTTTATAAGTAATTTAGGTGGCACACTTAGGTGAGTCACCGTGTATATCAATGAAAAAAAATTATATCTTATCCAAATAAGTAGTGATTAAATAATATAGATAAATGGGCATGAAAAGTTTGAAGATCATTCTTCAATATTGTTTTAGCAAAAAATTGATACAGAAAAATCCTTGTTTAGTGCTCTACACTAGTAGATCCCCTTAATTAATACGTCCTTTATTAAGTCTTTTTAATCATTATCAATCAAAGACTTTGAAATACACTGAACATCCATGTTTATACATTTCATTACACCTGTGCTGCATTTCTTGCAAACTCCTCCAAACTTTCTATATGTAAACAGGTTTCTATAACTCATTCCTTCAAAATTACATAAGTGTTTATATTTGTTAACTACAATGAGATATTTTTGCGTAAGGTGGCTCAGCAAGGTGCGCAAGCTTTGTACAACCAATTTTAATCTGTGGACGTACGTTCACGTAATGTTGCTAAAATAAGCTGCAAGACCCCGTTTGCAAATCACTGTTAATGCCAATCAGTGAGAGGCGTTTTGGATCACTTTTATTCATCCACGAGTAGATATTATTGAGTAATATCTACTAAATAATTTTAATTTGTATTTAGTATTTATTGTATTTAATTTATAATAATTGCGGTGCATAAAATTGCTCTCGCGGATTAATTGAGAGCTGTTACACCGACGAAACTTTGTATATAGATATCTAATGCCTCATATAATGGGCTAGTCCTGTTAAATAATTAATAACAATTATAATAATGATGTCGACTGTGACGTACTACAAATGCGCTCTATACAGGGTGTTCGCATTCAGGGTTTCAATGTTTACGTTACTACAAGTGGTTAAAAACAGGAAATGTCCACTCTGCACTGGAACAAAACACGGAATGTCCCCACTCTTGGCCAATGCATAAGCTTCTAAGACTCAGCGATACTATTTCTTATTTTTTCTGAGGCCTAATTAGGGTTAAAGCTTCATGCCGTGAAGAATGCAATTTAATTCATTGAACATTCTTTCTTTACCGGTGGACTAAACTACTACATGTATTAAAACTGAATTTTCTCGATAAATCTGTTTTGTGACTTTCCCTGCTTTTCCCCTTACTTACCATGTACGAAGAAAGCACAAAAGACAATTACGTATTGAAACAATTATCTGACGTTGTAAACGAAAGAAACATTTTGTGAAAAATACTTCTTTGGAGGATAACAATTTTTTGAATATATTTTTGAGTATCGAAGTACGTATCTTGAAAGTACCCTTGTCGCAGCTTTTATCTTTAATATAATAAAACGTTATCAAGCCGCGAATCTAAACGAGGTAGCACAATGACTCATTGTAATTTGGCAAAGGCCACTTGCAAATAAGATAATGAGAAAGATTATTCGTACATTCAATCTATTGACCGATATGATGCGCTTGGTTACACTTGCTTTTTGCTCGTAATTAGTATTATAATGTGCGCAGAATTAAGTAGATAAACAGAGAAATTGATTAACCATCTCTCTACCCTAACTCTTAACGTTTATTTTATAAACATTGAATCAACACGATCGTTCACTCTCAGTAATTTACTTATAACACGTTACAACTTATGAAAGTTGAATTAAAACTTGTTCCGCTTTTAATCTTACATTTGCAAAAAGATACAAAGAGATATTGAGGAGGATCGTGCAGTACCGACAAAAGTTAGTTCTCGCTTCCATGATTAATTAAATTAAAAATTAAAAACACTCCCTCTTTTTATTAAGGGTCATTCTCGTGTAATCCCTTAAAAATGTGGGATTTAAAAAAAAAAAACTAACACATAGGACAAAAAGTCGTTTTAGTATTTATTTATACATATTCTAAGATAATAAATTTTTTTTTTTATTATTTCTTCTTCGATATAATCTTGAATAAATAGATATAACTCTGGCGGTAATAAAAAAAATGGTGTACATGATATTTCAAGATAGGCTCATCTGAAATGAAAAGTCGAAAGTCTTTCTTAAAATATATGAGTATGGTTATCGTATTACCCATTATTACTGCAAAATAACGAAAATTCGATACCTATTCATTTTATATTATGTAAAAAATATTTTTTCCAAATATAAAGTAAATATCTATTTAATGATAGAACCATAAGCCAAAAAAAACAGCAATGTAGAAAATGTTAGCATACCTACTTATCCCGTTTTTACCAAAATTTGACTTATACTCGTTTGCAAGTAAATCTACAAATGACCCGAAGCGTTCACAGAATCTGTGTTCCCTGAAATCTGCAATCGTTTAAAATTTACAGAACTCCGCTGGAATCGGACACCTCGCAGAAGGAAAAACGGACGGTCGAAGTGGGCGAGGGGGAAGTCAGGTTCCTTTATTCGACAGTGGGTTTGGTTGTACACCAGCTCAGGATAGATCTTTGAGACAAAAGGGTCGTAAATTGCCGGGAAAAACGGGGATGTCGATGGTATCGGGGCGGGTCAGCCTTTGGAGTGCGGATCAGCTAGGTCTCTCAGGGATTTCGCAGGTCTTAGGGTGAAAACGAGCGGGGAAGTAGCGGCGGACCGGTTCGAAATGAAAAACAAGGACAAAGGATGAATTTGCGGCGAGAGAAAGCAGCGTGGAAAACGGATCGGTGGAAAGGGGATGGGATCCCTCTAGGTACGTCTATGCTCGGGGAACTCCTGGTGCCACGGTGAGTCGTGACTTCCACCAATTTCCACCGGAGAAGCTCCATTCGTACATCCGCCGCCCAGGGAAAAGTGCATCTATTGTTTTTCGAGGGGAATCCTTTAATAGCGCGGCTGTTAGACGAATGGTGTTCTCACAAAGCCAGTATTTTAAAGGTTCATCGAGGATTTTAAAGGTTCAGCTGCTCGAGGTGATTCTATTCGTAATAACTTTTGGAAACACAAATCTTATAACTGTGCTGGTTCATATTAAACTGGTGTAAATAAAAAAAATTGAGATTTCTCGTATTTAATGTTATATTGATTTATATTTGAATATTATGAAAGAAAAAGATTGTTGCAAAATAGCGGGGAAGTAAACAATGACATGATAGTGTCACTTTCATAATGAGCCCCGACAGTCTCACGTTGATTTTGATAGTGGTGTAAGTCATTTGTTCTCTGTAAGTAAATTGTGAGAGATAATTAGATACTTTTGTATTACGATTATCCTTAGATGCGGGGTAAGAAAAGAAAGATGAAAAAAAACATGAAATATACTTAATTGTGGTGAAGAATACGTTACCAAAAATGGTGAAGTTGTCATTTAGTGTCAAAGTATTTAAAAATAAACATTGCTTTTGTTCGAAAGAAATGTTTGAATTTATTAAATTGTGAAGATCGAAAAATTCCGTTTGAGCACTTTTGAAGTTTGAGAGAGATTCAAAGGTTTAAAAAACAAATTTTAGTACTAGTTACTCATAATATTTTACAATGAGAAATAAGTTTAATATTAGAAGAGCTTTTATGTTGCGAAACATTTTGTGCAATAATGTAAAAATATTTTTTAATACGCTCAAACGCAACAGTCTAAATATCTCGAAACAAAAAATTCATGACTTAGGTACACCACTGATCTTATAACAATGTTTGTCGGAAAACTCCTTTCTGTTTAAAAGTAATCTACATTTTTCTCTGAAGGAAAAATAAATAATTATTATTCCCAACATACACCAACTAAATAATTACCGCAATAGAAACACAAAACTGCAAAATAAACGATTTATTGTTGCGCAATAAATTTTTGTATAAATTCTTGATGCAAAATAACATGGAAAACTTTTACAGGTCGAAAGGCTGGTAACATATTCAAGCAACGGCTCCTATTTTTGTACTGTAATCATTCTTCGCGACTACTTCTTCCGAGAAATCCGTTGAACTCTGTTCTTGTCTCTTACTAACAGGATAATTGGACAGCGAAGTGACAAGCGACAGGTGACACTGGAATCGGAACCGATTCGGATAATCATCCCAACGACGAAATCCACAATGAAAATTGACCGCGCGAACGGTGGCCCACGAAACGGTTATCAAAAAGTCGATCATCCTGCTAGAGTAACCTCTTATACGTTAATAGACAATGTTTTATATAGGACGGCTTTTATAAAGTGGTCACTGTGAATGCCTCTCCAATTAATGGAAAATATGTCATAACTTTTGTGAGTGGAGGTTCTAAGGGTGTTGATGAGATGGAATCTTTCTGTTCACATTTTTTGTACGTTTAATAAGGTCTATTTACGGTATATACACATCAGTGACGTTTCAGCTCAGTATCACTTATATAAATATAAATATAGTATGGATATAAAAATATGGGAACTGAATATTGATGCATTAATTATACAAGTTGTTCGTCAATAATTTCGACTTGGAAACATGTGAGAAATATATGAAAAACTTTATGTAGAAATATGAGAGACTTTTAAAAAATCCAGAAGGGCCCTCACTGACGCAAAAATGTCATTACCAACGAATTCTTAATTCGTATTGTCAGCCGCTTTAATAGAACACAAAAGATATAGTTTTCTATTTACAGAATTGAATGTTAACTTCGTGGTTTGAGGGTCACTGTAAATTTAGAAAGTTCATGTAACCAATCGTGTTCCTTGCAAATGTGTGCCTGTAAAAGGATTTTTCGAAATTTGAAATATTCAGTATAGGTGGTGAGTGCAAAAATAAGGCAATTTCGTTTAGTTATATAAATCCCTTAACAAATTTATACCTGAGGTAACAGTTTTCTCGGTTGGTTGCTATTACTGTGACGGAATACTTTTATCACTCACATTTCTGTTTAACATAGCAAAATATATGCATTGTGTGAAAATTTGATAAATATGTTATTGGAATTTATTTATCATCCTCTCCTCCATAAACTGGTGAATTAATTTAATGTTAATATATTGAATCATTTAAGTATATAGTAGAAAATTGTTTGTTCGAATACAGTAAATTCGGGATACAATATTATTTACATGGTTATGTACATTGTACTCCCAACATTTTCTATATTATTAATTTCTAAAATGAAAAAATGCTGTTATAGTATATATATATTAGGTCATCGTAGCGTTTCTTTATTTCCAAATTCCCGATTCAGATGTTAATGTTTAACTTGATTCGTCCACAAATAAACGTGTCTCTAAGATATGCATTGATTTGTAGTGGAATGTTTGGAAACCAATTTGCGGGGGTCATAAATATTGCAAGTATAAAAACCGTTAGAGCTGAAGCGTATCGTCCGAAAATGGAGCCTGAAATAGTGGTGTAACAATTATTTATCGTTGCCCCACTTGCTTAAATACGAGTTCCAGGTTATTACTCGCGGAAAGGAACGAATGCATCATCAAAGCAAGAAGAAAATTATGGAAGAAAAATGAAAGAAACAAGAGGAATAATTTTTACTATCAGTTGTAATTGAATTAAAATATTCACTACCCAACAAGATTTCACACAATCCAGCTATAGTGACTTCGTAACAATTTTTCGATCATAACTTGCAAATTAAAATTGAAGTTGTATATATATATATATTCAAATGATTTTCTTTTACAGTATTTGATGCTTCAATCATTAATGGATATTTTGCGCATCAGAATTTATTTTCGTTCATCTATTTATATGGGGGATTTATTTCATATTGATGGAAACACTTTGCAAAATTGTGCCTTTGTGAATGGCGGTCGCCATTTCCGAATCCACTGTGCAAGTGTACCAGAGCAACTAAATTAACTTTTCACGATATATCGTTCAGTTTATGCAATCAATTCTTTATCTCGTTTCAATCCCACAATTTATTTAATAGAAACTTGAACCTTTGTACTAAAAACGGATAAAGATAAATACGTTTATTTATTATAGATACGTTTATGCGCTTTATGTAGGTATATTAATTTCTGAAGTATTGCAATTTTCAATGAATTTTCACTGCTCGATGTAAAGTTACCTATTAGAAAATGTTAATCCTTTAAAAAACTTTGTAACTACTCTCAAAGGATGGTCCATAAGCTGGATACAGAAAATGGTAAAACTTTCTCTACTTTTTAAAAGGTAGGAAGATTTTTCTAATTCACAAAATTCTCTTTAAAGGTACAAAATTACCTATAGATAGATTGATCAATAAACGGTTTTAATCAATAAATAATTTGACGAAGAGAAAATGAAAAAATGATCAGAGGGACAAAGATACAGGAAAACTTGAATGTCTGTAAAAATTATTGTTGACTATTTTACAAAAAATAAAGACGAATCTTTATACCGTTATTATTGTTTAATAGCATACAATTATTATTTCTTTTCAAAAAAAATATAAACAAAGAGCGTATGATTTTATTTAAAAAAAACATTGACAACTTTAAAATCTGATTAAAAATTATTTTATACAATTGCATTCGTCTGTCTGCCAACGAATACAGTTTTATCGCCATCAGCATACAGCAAAATCAAAAGCAACAGGTGGTATGTTGAGATAAATTTATTCTTCTAAGTAATGCACTCGGTGCAAACATAAACACACACAGACCTACAGTTCCAAAGCAAATAAAATGAAATCCCACGTTCCGTGAAATCCTTCTCTTTATTCTTTTAACTTTTATTTGATCCTCAGTCTTCGGTCGACGCGCCTTCGTTTAAAAAATAAGCTACAGCATATTTTCCACCAGTGAATACAAATTATTCTCCTTTTTTCCTCGATGAAATCACGCTCCTTCATCCCTCATTTTCTTGCAGCCGCCTTCTTTGCTCCTCGCGAGCTCCTCTTGATTTAACACGTAATGCTAGGTGGAAATGCAAATAAGATAGATAACGACATTTACATGAAAGCTAAAAGAACCAGGAATTATGTTTGTTAGTCGACATAAGCGGCGTCAGATTCGCGGAAGGCGATGTAAAGTGTAAAGATACTCGCAGAAGCATTCGTCGCCATTTGCAGAAACGTGAATCAGTAATCGTTCGTGATATAATATTCGAAAATGGATTGTAATCAATGCACACTGGTAGATCAAACATCACGTCGTAATATAGACTCCTAGTTCGTCAAACATTTAAGATATTAAGTGGCGCCAGATTTTGAAAAATGCTTCTTTAAGAGGGTTTCCGTTTCCGAGGCTCGAAAAAATGAGTATTTTTTAAGAATTTATAGAGAATAAGATACTGTGAGCAAGTTTTGTAAATTATCTAACCAGTAGTTTATTAATTAAATGATTTTACTTAGCTTCGATTCTCTGCATGTTTGGTGTTTGGTGTTTGGCGTTTGATGGTTTGTTTATTTGGTGCATAGTTCAAATCTGGCGGCTTATTTCTCACCCACCAGTCCATTGTCTTGAAACTTTGTAGGCGTGCGTCGGTGTGATAACAACACAATTTTTTATATAAAAAAAGACCAAATGAATAGGATAAAAAGAAAAAATGAAAAAAATATTTAAAAAATCCACAAACACTAGAAACTAGAAAACTAAAAAATATGTAAAAAGATTATGTTAAACTATTTTACTAAACATGTACTAAAAACTAAAAAATTATTCTTTTCTTGTACTATAATTTCGATGCTGATATGTGACTTTCAATAAAATCATACAAACTCTGTGATTATCCTGTAGAATTGTTCAAATCAATTGTAAAGAAAATCAATTCTAACCCATATATAAAGAAAAATGATAATCACAGAGTTTGTATGATTTTATTGAAAGTCACATATCGCCATCGAAATTGTAAAACAAGAAAATAATTATGTTTTAGTTTTTAGTGCATTTTTAGTCAAATCGTTTAACATACAATTTTTGTTTATATTTCTTTATAAATTCCCAAAAATGCCAATGATCGTCGGGTCTATAAAGAGGAAATCCACCTTAATTACTTAATACAATATAAATTCACCCGTCATGTCATCCACATAAAATACTTCAAGCGGATTTCTTCTGTAGACTGGGACTCTTCTTTTACTACCTATCTACATATAATCAGTACTGCATTCATGATTTAATCTTGGGGGGAGCCGAGTTGAAGGGTTAAAAATATTTTAGTGCAAATTTAATAAAATTCGTTAGGCGATTATAAAAATTGATTGAAAGAATAAAATCCAGTTTTCTTTTCTTTTTACAAAGCGCATGAATTACTTCAGTCGTGGTTATATTAATCTCATTTTTCGTTTTTCTTTGTAGGGTGCCAGGGCCCCTGTATAATGTCAAAGAAATAAGGGATACAGCGTTACACCCTACTTGACTTGGTCCGAAATTAGTCAAAATTAGTTTTGAAAAAGTATAAAGATATGCTACATACATCTCTAGCTTCTTTCCTCGTCATAGACTCACTGAAAGTATACTGCTTTTACTCTCCCCTGAATTTTGGGATATCTCTAGATCTCTAAAACACAGAATACTTTCTCTCCAGCGATATTGCACGTAAGAATATTTCTGAAGATATTTTTAACCGACTTAAAAAAAAAGAGGTTCTCAGTTCGATGTGTTTGTATGTGTGTATGTATGCTAGTATATGTTATATTTGTCCGCGAAAATCTCCGTAACTACTGAACCGATTTTCGTCAAACTTATTGCATTCAATTTAGCTTCAATCAACTTAGGTCGTGGATAAAGAAATATCAAAATCGGTTATGTAGTTTTGAAGTTACACCAAAAATAAGAAATCTAATTTATTAATCGACTTCATTATTACTATTAAGTGCAGTTCCTTTCGTAGGCCTATCCTTATTTTTTTTTAAATAAATGTAATTAATTTAAATAAATAGATATAACTTAAATATCTAAAAAGAAAAAATAAAAATGCACCAAAAAGTAAAAAATAATTTTTTTCCTTATTTAATCTACGACTCTAAATATTTTTAAGTCGGCGCCAGATTTACACAGTGCAAATGATGAGGCGTCAATATAAAAATATTGAGAGTCGTAGATTAAATAAGGAAAAAAATATTTTTTAGTTTTTGATGCTTTTTTATTTTTTTTAAGTCGTTTTTAATTTTCTTTGTCTCTTTAAAATGCTTCACTTCCTCCCGACATTTTCACTGTATAAATTCTTCGATCAGACTGTTGCAAAGAATACGAAAAATTTATGAATTGCATTCAATACACTCGTTGCATTTGAGGCAAATGTTAATTTCACGAATTAATAAGTACCTACGTTTCTTGCGCACCGCGGCTCATCTTTTCCCCTTCGCTAACGCGGTGCCCTGCCGAAATTGGTCAAGGCGCGGATTAACAGAGGAAAGTTCTTCGAACAACGATTACACCTTGACCCGGGGCACTTTTGGCAAGGGCGAAATCAACAATTACTGCCATTAGCCTACTTGTTTACCACCTACATCGATTACCTTGTGCATGTTAAAAATGTGCTGAATAAATTATAGGAAATATCGACGAAATACAAATTTCGTACTACCTTCGACACTCACCCTGATGCTTATACTACATTTATGTATATTAAAGTTGCTAAAGTAAAAGCACCATAATGGAAAATTTAATAGTTCGATGAGTTCTTGGAAACTATGTTTGTAATTTTCATATACATATATGAAAATTTCACTGTGTTACAAGTCAGTGAAGAGACATTTCACCTACATTTCGAATATCAATGTCATTAATAATTACTGTTATTCCTTTTAACTGCATTTCGAAAGCTTTCGGAACTGTATGGATTTTAAAGCACACAAATATAAACTACAATTATAATACACATAAAGCACGCCTGTATGTATAGTATTGCAATCGTAAGAAACAAAAGTCCATTTAGAAGTTGAATGTTAGCAAATACCTAACGTAATCCAAGGATTGTGCAAACCGAAAGCTTGTGTAATGCTTACTTTATATCTTCGTTGGTTCAACTTTACAATTTCTTTTATTTGTTATATTAAAAAATACACGTAAGTTCGGAGTTCTAAATGCTACTTCTGTAGTTGTAATGATACCTAAAATAAACATTTTAACAAAGGTTACACGTTATTACACTTTTTTATGTCTTGTTACGCGCCTTGTATACAAGGCGGTCCGCGTATTACATTCAAATACAGTAGGGACTCGTTAGTTGCGCGTGATTTGAGTTCAACGACACGCAATTATTGAATCCGTAGCGCATTCATCTTCGAGCTCGACTCGCACTGCATGCAGCCCTACTGATTACAGACGAGAGAAACCGAATGAGAGCAAGTGGAAAAGCAAACCTCTTTATTTCCTGCTCGCATGGCTACTATTATAAATTATAAATCATCACTCAAATACACGAAGAACAAAATTTTTGCAATTGGTATGTTATCTTGATAAGGGGGAATTTAATGGATTGGCAAGATTCTCCCGATAAAAATGTGTCCAAACACGACCCCGATCGGAGTAATTTCGTGGTAGTAAAGCCGGGTTCACACGTGTCAAATAACTCGGTCGAGTAAAATGATTGAAAGGAGTATAGGATTCTGAAAATCGAGAACTTACATACAATTTTGTAGTCTTAGGTATTACAAATAATATGCAAATTGTCCACTACCGAAATTTTCATTACTACGCAAGTTACAGACCATTAGAGCAAACAGTATTTATTATTCAGCAGCAAAAAATAGTTAATAAACTTATCAAGGTAATATATTTTATTCGTGAAAAATTAAGTACCAATCGTGTGCTTTGGTACTAAAATTGAAAAAATTTCCAAAAAGTGGAGTTAATCCTTTTGGCTACTGAATGACTGTTCACAGGTTCCTCGTATGTATCGATTAATGATGAATAAATCAGACATCGAAGACTTTAATATCCTTGTATCAGAACGGGCCAATTTGCCATCGGCACGATTGGTAACTGCTAATCGGACAGCTGGAGCGATTTAATCCGGCTATCGAGATACGGGCTTCCAAGAAAAACAGATCAACAAAAAACAGTAGCGAGCGGTGATTTGCGTCACGCAGTCATCGCTGATGAGTCGATGACGATTCCGAACAACGTGTTGCGAGGGAATTGCGTACCATACAGGCCATTCAAGTAAATAAAGATAGAAACTGAAATCGAGGTGCGTGTAGATAATGCTCGCTATCGAGGAAGAATAAATAGACTCGTGATATCTTTTCGAATTACAAAACGGCAATGGTTATCTGTGCGTGTAACGGTTCTGAGCGTATTATTGTTCTTCCCCGTGAAGCCCGCGATTTTGAAAGCCATGAATGAATGGTAGGAATCTAACGCTCCTGTCGCGCATGAAAGTTCTGGTATCCTTTGTGACAAAAATTAAGTGCAAGGAATGGCGACATTAAGATATTCGTATTCCGAATGTAATAAAGTAATGAAATAAAAATGTTAGTAAATCCCTGAGAGTATTATACAGTATTTGTTGGTAAAAGTGAGCATGATTCTAAGATAAATAGTTCATGGTATGACTGTGATAAAAAATACATTTCTGATTGTGAGATATAAATATTAAAATTGATGGTTAAGTATTCACAAATGTGTTTGCTATTATATAAAAAAAATAGTCGGAAATACTATATGTATGTTATAATTTTATAAGGAAATATTATACCGAAATAAAAAAATGGGAAGATGGTTTAAGCGTTAAAAGTGTAGGCCTCCGTAAATTGAAGCAAAGAGAAAAATGTGTCGTGATATTGTTAACTTAAGAAGTTAGGATAACGCAAAATCGATGTAATGATATGGGTGTCATTAAAGTTACATGAAATGTAGTTAATGTTAACAGATTTGTAAAATCTGTCAAAGAGTATTTCCTACAATGAGTATCTCATAATAAACAATAATTCATATTATAACAAAATGAATATAAATATTAATTAATCATCTGCGGTCAATGACCAAAACATTGCAGATAGCAAAATTTCAAAATTTCATATAACATTTGTCGTAAAATGGAGCAACAAAGAAGAATAGAAATAACAATAGTTGCACACAAAACAATGAAAATTAATTCACATTTTTGTCAAAAAGAAAAATAAACAAAATGATGCATCCTGTGTAAACACTCTAATAATTAATTAAATGGCCATGTATAAAACTCAGTTTCCCACATCTTTGGTACATTTAAAACAGCAACTAAAAAATTGTTAAGCAACAAAAGAAGCTACCCTAAAGTCAATGTTTCAATTTGTAGGTATAAAGACATACAGGGGGGTCCCAGCTAAGGAGTTACAATTTGCTTCCCCTGAGACTATTAAACATATAAAAAAAACTTTTGCTTGGAAAATGAAGAAAAATCCGCAGTTCAGCAAAAAGATAACCATACCAAAGTTTTGAAAAAAATAATACTTTCATTGAAAAAGTTTTCTAAAACATTACGTACTGGAATTTATACACATTCAGTGAATAAATGTGGCACAAGTTTCTTTAACACACATTACTGCATTAATGTACCTACATATGTTTGTACGGAATTCCTGTATTCGTTCTAAGAAATCTCTTTTTCACTTTTATCGAGCTACATCCTAAGATAGAATAACAATTTTTTACTGAATCCTGGGAGCCTACTATAGACTTTAAAATTCTTTGTGCGATAGCCGTAATTCAGTTCGTTCACACGTGCATTGATAGGACACAAACAAAGGATATAGTAAGATACGAAAAATCACACTATAAATAAATCTTGGTTTGTAACATTTAAGTAAGCAACGATATTACAACAATTCCTATAATTGTGCATTATTCGTGAACACAAACAGATGTGCGGCTCGTTGCATCTCCGTCGAGTACAATATCCTACTTCGAAGAAATTACATCATCTGCAATGTGTTAATTAATGTTCTCCATTGCGTCGTAGAATATGAGGCGAATAAAAATGGAAATTTTCTTCTCACTTTGCTGAGCAACAAATTGAGGCAACAGTCAATCGAGGTTGAGAAATGGAGCTACACGCAAACATGTCGCGGGTATCTTTCGCGGAGCGTATTTTTTTTTGTCTCAATTTCTGTCTCGTTGGATGTTTCGCAACGAGATAATGCATCTACATGACAAATGCTTCTGAGCTCGTTTGTTGAACTTTGTGGAAATAATCGGAACAATTTTATGCGAATACTATCATTTGAGACTGTTAGTTAACAATTGACTTTGAGTTTTTCATTTTTGTGAACAACAAATTTTAACAGAAAGTAGATTTATTTTAAGTAAATATAGTCACAGAATAGTAATTATAATAAGACATATTAAGATAAAATATACATTCTTATTAATCGTTAGTAGTGTCACAATTACACTGAATTACGGTACATACTAATTTCTTCATTCTTGTAAGAAAATGATTTACGTAATAATAGAAACTTATGTGGATGTTATTTCCACAGCATTATAAGAAAAGTAATCGATATGTTCCACTAAGCACGATATACATATTACAAATATATATATATATAAAAATAAAAAATATTCATTGAGTATCTTATTTAACATATACTATTCGTTAAGATTTGTTTGATCCCACTAAGTAGTATTTTATTCTTGGAAAAATGTATGATGAATTGGAGGAATAAATTTATGTAAATCTGGTACTAATGATGTATTAGTAATATATGCTATATATTTTTTATATTCCGTTATTTTCCAGTAAATATTTATATTGATATTTATTTTTTATTAATATAAAAGAAAATATGTGTATTTATGTTATTTTAATAAATAAGACAAGTATCCTCGTCGGTATGATATGACAAGTATGCGTGTCGCAAACGCAACGTTTTCTCAAAAAACGGGAAAAATAGTTCCATCAAATACAAGGATCACTTCATCCATGCCAAAACCCTTTTAGACATTTTCTCCTTTCAACGAGCAGAATATATTGCTGTCAAAAAGAAACATTAACATTAATTCTCAATGTTACCAACAATTTTGCAGCAATTTATTTTACAAATGTCCACCGATCCGGGATGTAGATTCATCCCTGGAAGCACTGACCATCACTTTTTGAACATCCTGTACACAAACCACGCCATCTAACCCTCGCCCCCAGATCTACTGAAGATATATACCAAGTTGTTGAGATATCATGCTAACTAATTCGAAAAAGATCGTTTTGAGAAAGACGCGTTTAACGTTTTAGGTACCGTTGTTTTATTTATTTTTTTAAATGTTGCCTAAATCTGTACAAATATAGGCATGAAGTTTTCAATTAATATAATTTGAGTTTCTTTTAAAAAAAATCCCAAATATCGCGCTCGTTTTCAGACCGTCGAAGTAGGAAAACCCCTTACTGCATTCGCTAGTGCTACATAACATCGAAACTTATTTACGTAGTATCTCGCTGAATATTAAATATAACCTGCCATTTTTAATATCCGCTACAAAAATAGCTGACCCCGTCCACTGCGCGACATTCCACAATGATTCCCCAATGGAGAATTTCGCGCGCGTATCTTACGCGAAAGAAGCCAGCGGCCATTGACGGCTCGGGCCGCGTAACAGGTGCAACAATGCTGGCCCGGAAGAAGTTTTCCCTCGGTCGTGTCGGATTTCAGCGTTGAGCGCCGAGCGCATTGCCGTCCCGCACACAACGGTCGCCAAGCAGCTCACTTTCGTGGAATTCGCTCGATAATACAGCCGTGAGATTCGTGTGCAATACGGCGCCCCGTATCGAAGTTTCTTACGAATTCTACGTGTGTGTCTGCGCGCCGCGCGTGTGGGTCCCCGTCGCGTGACTCATCGGCGATATGAGCGAGCAAAATATTCGGTGCGCAGGCACTCGAATTGGAAAGGAAAAAAAATGCAGGGGACGTGATTCACTGGCCGCATAATCCAAAACCGTCCAGACATCGCGAACGCCGGACAGCAAATAAAAATACATCGAGTGCGGCGCCGTTTCTCTCAGGGTTTTCTCCTTTCGCAGGAAATTCACGCCGGCCGACGCGTAACGCGCGTAAACAGTCATTTTCGAGACACGCCACGACGTCTGACAAACAGGCGCGTATTTAGCGGTTCCCTTTTTCTCATCCGTGATTACACAAGCTACGTGAAATCTCGGATATATATATCAAGGGCGGGGTTTGTTGTTAGTTTTGCACGATTTGGTGCAGTTTTCGAGTTAAAGCAGTGCGAGGTAAAGATATATGTCAATGAGGACAGATTATACAAGCATTGATTGAAATGCAGTATGTTACGCATTTGCGAGAATGTTTATGTATCCATGAAGATCTCGGTCACGTTGACTTTCCCCAAATGCATTAGATTAATGAATAATGTTTGAACGCATCGGGGAATTTGCTTAAACTTATTGTTAAAGCAAGAGGATAGAAATATTCCGAATATTTTACAATAAAGCCGGTGGAGAGTTTACCCCCATCATTCGAAAGTAATATTTACGTATCCGTTTAAAAAATATTCCATATTAATATGAGAATTTTTTTTTAAGATTATAACTACGAAGTTGTACTTTATTAAACTGAATTCATGAAACATTGTGTTTATTTGGAAAGCGTGATACTTTTAGTTGCGTTTCTGAAAGCATTTTTGGCTACAAAAAATAAGTATAATATAGTATTTATCGATTAAAAAAAAATCATGAATTAGCAACACGCACATACAGCCAAGTAAACGATATATTTGGGTATTCTTATAGCACTTGACGCGACAATTTTCTGTGAGTCGCAAAATGACTCAAGATCGCATCACGTGTGAGATAACAATACATTTTATTTTGCGCCTGCGACGCGGACGATAACACAGGTGTACTATGGCAGACAAGTATTACATAACGAATATTAATTAGACATTTCTTGCAAAGTAATGCATATGACTAAACCTGCGACTAGACAATTTAGGTGGGCTTGGATTAATTCAAGACTTTTTATATTTCATGCGTATGAAGCAGGTTGAGCTAAAAGCTCCTTTTGAGGAAACGTAAAGCCACGTTCCCACGTGCGCAGCGCTGCCGTTGAAATGGGGCAAGTGCTTTCTGTGCTACAGGTTGCACATTCTCGAGCATGAGAGCAACAGATTCGTGCAGCTCGTAATTTATTTTGTGAGAAATTCATAAATGAAGTTACATGGAGTGAGGGAGATTGTAATCCATTGTTTAATTGTAAACCAACTCTAACGAGACTCTAGAATCATTAGAGCAGGTGTTTACCGTGAATATCTTTTACTTGGGTGCACACATGTACGAGAATTTTTCACTTGTGTTCGATCCATTACCAGGAAAATTTGCCGAAATAAATGTTAAACGTATGATAAAAATTAAGGAATTATCGATTATAGTTAGTTATTATCTATTATTGAAAATAATAACCAAATTCGAAACAATTAAAAATACTATGAAACCAATAAATATCTAGGCTATGAGAGAAATTACTACAGTTTAAAGTTAAGTTTTAATTACCAACAAATTAGAAAGGCATTGCAGAATATTCAGAATTATGACAAAATTTTATTTGTTTCGAACTCTAAATTTGTATATCATTGAACCATTAAATAATAAGTTAAATTAAAATATGAAAAAATTAATTTCAGTCTTCTAACCCTGCAGTTTTTTCTACAAGAGAAATTACAGAAATTAATTATATAGTTTAACTGTTAAACGTTTGTTCAAATAAAATTCCCATTCTCCTTTCACCATTTATATATATCAACAAATCTTTAATAATTACGGCTAATTAATAAAACTTACATAGCGATCTAAAAAAGTTTTGATTCATAGCTTCCCAGAATTTACCCATTCTTTCAGTAAATTGTTCCACCCTTCAAAATCGCCAAATTAGCAAGAATATGCAACGTTGGAAGATCTATGATAGTACATTTATATTATTTTTAATTTAGGTACCGTTATTTGTGTTATTCTTTCTGAAATATGAAATAATCCTCTTGGAGAAAGCAAACGTTCTACTATCCGAAAATTCCTTTTTTCGGACGATCACGTCTCCCTATTAATTCGGATGCTGAAGGTTCTACTGTATTTAAATGTGGCGGTACAGTAGTGGCGAAAAGAAAGATTAAACTGTGAACGACAGCAGTAGTAAAATCAGTTTCAAAACGTTCTTTTGACCACCACTGTGCGCGTACTCCAAATCGCACGAGCCTAAGTTTGCAGGGAAGGCAGGCAAGGAATTCCCTGAGGAGGGACGAGCAGCAGGTGTACAGAAGGCGTTGCACGAGAGGATCCGTTCCACCTGCGGTTTCCACGCTTCAAGGTCCTATCGAAGAAGGTATATGTAGTGGTGGTTGGTCGCGGGATTTCGCGTACTCAACGTAACGGGTAAACAGTAGCACCGATAATCGCAGAGTCTCGTAGACACTTGCGTAAGTGCGCGTATAACGCGTTGCAGAAATAGATACACTACAGCCGAAAAGTCTTGGATTGACTCAAAACTCTTCTTCTTTTTTATTCCAAGTGACTAGAGTCAAGAGGATTGAAAATGACAGGATTCGAAGCCTCAAACTCAAGAAATCCTAAATGCGTTTTGCAAGAAGTAGTTTATTCCCCACCACAGTAATTTATTCTTTATAAATTTTTAAAATAAGGCAAATTTGGAGAATCTTTTTAAAAGAAACGTATTGAGTATTATAATTCCAACCTTGATCATTATTTGCAAAATTGGAATTTGCAACGCAGAAGAGTAACAAATTCTTTTCCCGAAAAATGAAAAACTTTCATTTGAAATGCTACCATTTTTGTGTTTTTCTATATTTTATATTCATTCTAGTTCATACGATAACCATACTCATATATGTAGATTAAGAAAAATGTTGCTTTTTTTGTTTCAGATGACTACGATCGTCAGAATCATGTCCGCCAGCAATAAACTTTTTTACCAAACCCTTTTAACTACTACCACTGTAAATTTAAACACAACTATTATTATTGCATAAAAAAAATTGAGCACATTCTCCAAATGTCAATTAATAAACGTACAAAGTTTGAAGTTATAATACTCAATACTTTTCTTTTAAAAAGTTCCGCAAAATTTACCACATTTACAGAGCGTCAAACTACATAGGGAGGTCCCTTAAGGCTCCGGGGTATAGAGGAATCTGCCCAAATATGTGCAGTTATGTAAAGCCTAGTTCAAACCAAACAACAATCGTTAGGACACAAGTTGCCATGCGGTCAACACTATTACAGGTATTTAATATGTGACGAAGAAACCCTCAGGAACCCTTTGTAACCTTTATCAGGGCCGAATTAAGAGGCCCTGTGCATCTAAAAAATTTTGAGGTCTCCTTATACAGGGTGATCGCTTCAACGCAATGTACAATTTCTTATGTACTTCCGATAATTTGGCTAAAAAGTGTTTCTAACAAAAGTTAGATTTTAAAATTCAGAAAATTTATATACTGCCCCCTTTCTCCTGATGCCCCAAGCACGTCCCTACTTTGCTTACTGATTAATCCAGCACTGCTCTTACAATTTGATTAGTCACTATATTTTCTGCAAGACACAGTATCTTCAGCAATAGGGATTTACCTACGTACCATTTGAATGGGCCCGAGATTAATCACCATATGTATCTCTGCAAGGCACAGTATATACGAGGTGAGAGGAAACTGGACTAATCTTCAGCGGGCGAGTAACGCCCGTCGAGGCTCCAGATACGGACTCGTCGCACTCAAACTCTTAATAAGAACATTCCTTGAGAACTGGGAATGCCGCGAATGTCCTCATCACATTTGATTCCGACCACCATCTATCCTTCATTCGGTCACCTACAATAGGTCAGCATTTTTTCAGCGTGCTCTCAATGTCTCGCACAGAGCTTCATAAAAGCCTGCTACGTATTCAGCGCGTGGCGTTAAGGACAGACCGGGTTTAAATCGAAATTTTTATGCCAGACACGAGTGGAATACTGCTGGCGGAGCCTAGTGCTCGTCGAGCTCCACGCAGGAAGGTGTAAAAGTCGAAAGAGTAGTTACGGGAAATGGGTTGGCAGTCGTAGCTGAACCAAAAAGAAAGGGACTAAGAGCGGCTGCTCACATTCGCATTCACCGAGTCCCGAATGCCGAATGTTCGTCATTCATCAAATACCTACATAGTAGTGTGGGTGGTTGACTGGTAGCCAATAGCCGGTGTTCGCCGAACTTCGAACATTTCCTGTTCCTTGTTAGTAAACGCATTGCACATCAACGCACACGAATATTCGGTGTGTAGCATCTTCCCCATACCGAACTTTGGCAAACCGGCGAGCAGTTTGGGAAGTGCGGGTACTCGACGTTTCGGGCTCGGGACGGGCCGGATAATTTCGGGCGGGATCCCGATACTTTCCTATTGCCCGAGACACCGAACGTTTAGGGCTCCCGAACCGCAGGACAAACTGCACACTCCTAGCAGATACCGAACGTGTGGAGCCGCGTAGAGTTGGACATTATTTGAATAAATTTTATTTCCGAATAATCTTCGAATAAAATAAAGTTATTCGAGAATGACGAATAAGTTTTTATTCGAATAATGACCAACTCTGGATCCGCCTTAAGCATCATTTCGAGGTAAAGAATTGCAAGATTTTACTGGAAGTATTATGTCACCCTATAAGTAATGCGGTGTTTCGAAGAATTGAGTTTCTGACAATACATATAACTCGATGCAATCGTCATTTATACATTCGGTATAAATAATAAATGTCTAAAGTTACTTTTTATAAAAATAACGCTCCAAACCCTGAATATTTTACAGTATGCTGGTATACATGGACCTGCATGATTTAAGACCGGTATCCTTTATAAAGCGTTAATTTATGACTCGACTTCTTCTTCTTGAAAAATTAATTTCCAAGCTATAATATATTGTAATATGTATGACATCATAAAGATATTTGGACAGCTTTAATACCAGTTATGAACTATTTTACTGAATAGTTAATATAACTATATACACTGCCTGAATAAGTAAAGTAAGGTTATAAATTCAATTGAGGAAGCTCACATGTTTTATATTTATTATAGAGCTATAACATTTTCTGACAAAGCAACGAATCGTTGAACTACAAAATGGCTATGTATTATGTACTTATATCGTCCATTTGAAACACTATGCTCAATTTATTGAAAGGCAAATCTTTTACGATGTAGCCTTTAGAGTGGAGACCCTATCTATTAAAAAACTTTCCTTCACCCAGAAAAGATCAATAGCAGCTTCCATGTTTTTATATATAAAATAATTAGTTCTAGTCTAATTGTAAGTAAGATGTATTGTCTTGTAAATTAATATTATCTAAGAAAATATATTATTACCGCTAACCAAATTGTTAATTTATAATAAGAATTATACATTTTTGAAATTTATAAAAATCCATGTCTATCTAGCCAGCTTAATCTTTCATTCACATCTATTTATTTCAGAAACGTATTCAAAGTTGGAAATAAATCAGAGGGAGAATAATTGGATTACTTAAGCACAGTCTAATCGCAAAAAAAGTAGCTAAGAAAACATTTAGCAATTTTCAACTAATGTAAATAGATAAATCCGTATATCCATTTTTTTATTACATTCGGCAAAATGTAATTTTCACATTCAATATTTGGCAACAAATGATAAATATGTAAATTATCATCTTTTTCAAATGATACGATATGTCAACGTATTTAAAACCTGTTGATGAATTTTTATTGACATCGATGTAAACCAAGGATTTGGGATTACAAAATAGATCATTGATGTTCGATCACGATTTAAGCAAAAAACGAATAAGATAGTCAACTAGAAAATAAAAACTGAGCAAGCTGACGAATCTATGGAAAAAAGGACCATAAATGGTACCTAATCCTAACAGAATAACGAGAAATGAATACAGTTAAAACAGAAGAAAACAAACACGGCGAGAAAATCAAAACGATGGAAGAGAAAAACGAGGATAAATTCTAAGAAACGGGGGAAAGAAAGTCAGAAGAATAAAAATAGACAGAACGGGGAAGACTGCTGGAAAGGTAAAAATAGCAAAAAAATTCACGCGAAATGGGACACGGGAACGAGAGCAGGACGAAGGGAGGTTATCGGAGGAGCAAGAAAGGAAGCAACAAGGCGACGCGGGGGGGAGGGGGTGAGGACGAAAAATGGAGGGGTTGGGGCAGAGATGAGCGTAAAACAAAACCGATTAAACGAGTAAAGAGATAGAAAAAAAAAGGAGGAGGGGCATAAAAAACGTGTCAGGAGATGATGCAGGGAGGCGATGAGAACGAAGGACAAAGAAGGGCCGAAACAGGGTGGAAGAGAGAAGGGGAGGAAAGTTTCAGGGGACAGTAGAAAGAAAGGAAACGTAGAGGAGACGAGGGAAGGCCTCGACCGTTGATTGTCGAGCCGACGTAAACTGAACCGTGGAGCATACAAGTCGGGCAAGCCTGTACCGGCGAGTAACGAACCAGCCAGCTAACCAGCCAACCAGTCAGGCCAGAAGACTCAAGCCCGTGGCCTGTGCCCGATCGGAGTTCCGGAGGAGTCCGACTGTTGTTCGCCCGAGACGGCGGGACATTCCACGAAATGCCCTGCCGTTCTACTCCTCCCTGCGCTTGCTCCACTCCCCTCCCTTTGCCGCGCTCGATTTCCCCTCGTTGCCTCAAGCTCCAAAGATCCGTAAGGGGTACTCCACGAGGCTAGCGATGGCTCTGATCTGTCATTTGTTTCTGTCGAGATTTGTGCTTTGATTTTTTAATTTTTTTTCTGTTGGAAGACTGCTTTCTTCGATAGCGAAATTCTACCAGGTATAGGTGCTGCAACGCAAAACGAATTTTGGGAAGTTAAATTCTTTCCCTTATTGGAAGATAATTTCCTTATTAGAAGAAAAAGATACTTTTGTTTTCTAATTTCCAGTCCCCACGATATTAATTTGTTAAGGGAGCAGAAATACCTTGCGCAATGCAGAATGGTAAATTAATAATAAATAGAAGGAATGGGTTAACTGTAGAAGTAGGAAAAAGGTAGTTGGACTTAAAGCGTTAGCTGATAGATTTGTATGAACCTCAATGGCAAATTAATCCCATCGCTGCACGTAACGTGCACGATCTTCTCGTGTCACATTGCAGTCACTTATATGCGGATTCTCAGCGTACGCACACGAATACACGCGTCTCCCTCCGTGTGCCACTACCACAAACACGTGCCACTTATTGCTCCTTCTGCAGGGCCGTATAGACGGTCCTTCGTACCGGAAATCGTCAAGGATCACCAAATTACTTCCTAAACATTTTTAAATAAGTGAAACTCACATTCGTCCCCTCCGCTGGCACTTAAAAAATTAATCGATATTTTAGATTAATTATATTGTACTAAGAGTCAAATTAAACTGAAAGTCCATCGATGACTGGATGCTGCAAAATTTATTTATATTACAATTACTACCCTCAGTATTGCAATCTTGCAATTCGAAAAGACCACGAAAACATTGAGCAATGACGAACACTTTGGAGCATTCGGTGTCGTAGGCGAATCGAGATCAGTGGTAAATGGATTCATTTACTCGAAATCAGATCTTTCATCAAGGTGCTTGTGTAATATAATTTTATACAGTTAATGTACAGGCAATTAAGAATTACTACAATAACCCTTCCTGACACTCTGGGTGTGAGCCACCCATCAACTGATTTTTGTGCTCTGTACCTTCTATATGCAAAATAAATACCTTTTTTTCAAAGCCGACGTACAAACTATTTTTTCTCTGAAAATATTATATCTGGACAACAACTCTGTAGATTTTTAGTTTCTGATATTGAAATTTGTAAAAGTTACCATTTTTTGAAGATTCTTTTCGTTTTTTCTCGACTTGTGTGTAATCTTGGTTTTTTTTTACAAAAACTGTCATAAAATTTCAATCAAAAAACTATTGGAATACATTCTAGAGACCTTGAGATTGACCCATGATTTCTTTCATAACGATTGGATTCTTTAGACGAGAATGGCAGTCGTTAAAAAATTGTTCTGGTTGTGAGCCATCCAGGTAAGTCAAAGTTCATCGAAAAAAGAGGTGTGTTGACGAAGAGATAATATTATTATCTGTTCTGTTTTAATTTTTTTTGATACGTAAGGGCCAACTTTTGCAACACATTTTGTCGTGAAATATCAGATCAGAATTTTCATATATAATCTTAAATAACAAATAAAAGCTCATACACTTAAAATATGTGATATGTTACATTTCTTTCTATAATGTAAATTGATATTTGCCAAGATTTTAATCAGAAAAGTCATACAACAGAGAACCAGTAACGATTAGCTCCTTAATTGCTTTCCTAAAATTAAAGCAAATAAAAGAAAAAATGTTCAACAAAAATTGCGCTAACAAAAGCCGGAATTATTTGGCAATATATAAAATCAGTTTCTAAGGTGCGTTTCACGACATAATAATATAGCGCAATAATGTTTAAGGTCATAAAACAAAACGCGGAATGAATACTTTGTTTATAATAGAAACAGATTTAAACATGTCATAATGCATTTCGATAAGTCAGCTAAAACTAGAAATTAAAATACTATTATTATTCTGTCTAAAATCGAATAATCACAGAAAATAAACTTTTAATGGGAAGTCTCATTTTTTGAGATTTCATATCAGTGAAGTTTCTTTCTTCAAAAGTTATATATATATATTTTTTAATACAATGCAAATAACTGCACTAAATCAGCCATATATACACACTAGTGATTCTAATAAAAAATTTAGAAATATGATATCTTCGAAATTGAAAAAATTTTGTACAGTGCATTTTCAAATTAAATTGCCTCCCAATTTGAGAGGCAATATACAATTTGCAAACTATATATTACCGTCTCTCTGAGAAGGATTATTTTTCGAGTAACACTCAAAAGAATGAGTTCACAATATATGTATACTTGAAATGCTCTCCATGCAATTTAATGCACACGCGAACATTGCTCGTCATGAATTACCGAATCCATTCAAAGGTGCCAGGATGGCTGCATTCATTGAAATTGATTGCCGATACGAAGAAATTGGATCGTTTACATCGTTTTCTGAGGATTGCAAGAACAAGACTTTCATTATAGCTATTGTGAGAGAAATAATATTTATGAACATCACTGGTTAAATAAAAGAGAACCCATTGTGTGGTCTCCACATTTAAATCCCTTTCAGATTTTTTCTTACAGAGGACATTTGGAGCACTTACTCTAAACAAAAATTATATATAGAATTTGTGAACATATACACAAGGAGATTGTATGTCAAAAAAATTTATAAAATAAAAAGAGAAAAGCGTTAGGTCTAAAAAACATAATGCTATAATAAAAAACATGACAATTTTATTCACAAGAAGAAACTTGAATAAACTTGACTACACATAAAATAGCTAAATTAAATAGCTAAAATTGTGATTCAGTATGATCGAAGTTTCATTACCGTCAAATGTACCAATAGTTAAATACAACACAGCAAGATATTCGTAGATAGGTATATTAAGCTGTTGCTAACCCACATTTAATTTCCCCTGAAAATAAATTAACCTGCACCGCAACGTTTGTGGCAAAATACTTAATTGTTAGTTTGGCAACACAGTACTTGCGCTAAAATATTTCAATTTTTTCAAAAATTCACGACAAGCACATTATTATCATCTTCTTGTTTCCCATTTTAATGTAACCAGGCTATCAGCGTTGCTTGAAATTAATGTAAATTTCGTAGACAACATTTTTGAAGTCACAGGAGTCCGACTGTTGATAGTTATTATCTGTTTATCACTAACCTAGTGATATATGTTCGTGTAATTTTCCTTGCCTGCTTATATCTTTCCACTCTTTTGGCATCATCCTTTAACGTGCCACCACTTTAGATCCCTTTTTTCTAGCATATCGTTAATGTGGCAGCAACACGTGTTACGCACCGCGCAACGAACTAATGAAATCGACTTTATGGTAATTGTTCTTCATTGCGGTAATATGCAATCTGAAATTCTTTTAAACTTCAAAGATCGTGAGAATTTCTTCATCTGCGTCTTCATTGCGTTGCACTGCGTTCCAATTTATATCGTTATACATTTCAGAAAGCTGCTTCTATATACACATCAACCAATTAGATTCACAATTCGAATAATGCAAATAGTGACTATTTATTTAAAATAAAGTTTTAAAATAATTTCGTGTTCGTATATTTTTATTCATATACTTTGACATATTATGCAACCAATTATGTAACTCAAGCGAGACAAAAATTGGTATATTGAGAAAAATAAAAGTCATTTCGAAACTGTTTCCCATCGAATATAAAAATAAGCAAATACACAGTAATACATCGTACACCTCAGTCGGTCATGTTCGTCACTGACGTAAAATTATAAAGATGCTTGTTACTTATCATGGAATTCCAGATGACTCTCTGAAGTTCCTAACAAGTTCTTAATAATGGGAAATAAAATTGAACCGCGGTACGTTGTTCGCACTTCGAGCCAGTAATTACTGTTCACAGAAAATTAAGGGGAAAGATGCACGTATCCCAGTAGAGGCTTCAATCATTGCAATAAAAACACTCCGTGGTAATAATTAACAGTTTATCCGCGGCAATACGAATGTATGTATCGGGCACTCATTGCAGGTTAATCATCATTCTAGATGTTTCGATGGCTGATCTATGTTTGCATAAACGCCTCGATGGAGAAATTAAGATTATTCAAACTCTGGCAAACTATTATATGGGACTGCTGAGTCCGCGGTGCAATTAACAGTTAATATGCTATCATTATCGTGGCTTATCATTCGAGGACAATCAAACGTAGGTATAATTAACGATTGTGCCACGTAGACCATAAGTAAGCTCTCGTCAGTTACGCGAGTTTATCGATCGTACCTGATACCCTACCACTCGACTAGCTTTTCCGTGGCCAATCAACGGAATGAATTCGAACGCAACAAGTTACCTCATTTTATTCATTGATCTCTCGACGAAGTTTATTTAATTGATTGGAGGCTTTTATTGCCATGCCTTTCGCCAATGACACGGGGTCAATAAAGATCGATTTTCAAATTTCTGCGAAGTGCACTGAGGATTGTTAGGGAATGTCAATAAACTAACGCAGTAGTGCAGTCAGGATTTAATCTTGGGTGAGCCGAGTTGTACGGATAAAAATATTTTTAATTCAAATTGAATAAATTTCACTAGGTGAGTATACAAATTTATTTAAAGAATAAAATCCATTTTTTCCTTTTTACAAAGCTCTTGAATTACTTCAGTCGTAGTTGCATTAATCCTCCTCTTTCCTTTTTCTTTGGGGGGTGCCAGGATTCTGTGCGAATCAGCATTAGAAATATACTTTTCCAAATGTGTACTGTGTAATAATAATTCTATTTCATTTGAAATTGTCAAATTAATATTAGATAATAACTACTTAAATTTAGTTCAATGAATTTAACACCTTGCACGTGGTGATATTCTGAATTGTACCTCATCAAACAGTAAACATCACTGTGAGAAAGATATTTCTTTGAAAATAGTATGCGATTAATTTGCCAAGACATATTAGATAAAGTATTATGTGCTTTAACTCGAAAGCGGTGGTTTGAAGAAATTATAATAGGAGCATAAATGAATGAAACGAGGTTGCAAAATAGTCAGTGACGGAAACGGACAAGACCTCAAATTAACATATTGTCAGTCATTTCATTTCCAATTTAAAAGCAGAAAGAGGATTGAAATATTGAGTTTGTAACCAATATCATTTGGTAATTTCTTATAAACAATACTACGTGCAAAGACTCTATCATTTCGTCTTCGCATTTAAGAAACAAAACAGAACAGGAGCAAAAAAACTAAATAACAGAATCTCTGTTTTAAATACCACTGTTGGATAAATTCAATATGTTGAAATATTAATTATCTTTATGACACAAGTATTGGCGTATTTATTAAGCAGATTCGCGCGTTTTATAAAATACTAAACAACTCGACAAGTTTAGCAATTTAAACCTAGTAGTACAATAGAAACGGATAGTATAAATATAACAAGCAATAGTGAGATCCTTGGGAGTTAAGACGAGGGGGAGGGAAACAGAGGAGTCCATGGAAGGCCCTTCGCAGCCAGTTACTCAATAATGCTGTCTCGATATTAGATTGCCTATCAAACCTCGAAACTGGTAATCAATATCCCCCCAAAATTCTCGCTGTGGAATGGAAACAGCCCACATCCCCAACGACTCACTTTTCTATCTTCTGCTTCAGCATGCGCTTCGTACATTTGACTGGTACTCGGTCCAGCTATACAATAAAAAATTTATAGCACGCAGTATACATACCATAACTTAAAAACTGCAACCGTGATGGTATTAAAAAATTATTCCAGATAGATGAGAACGATAGAGATTACCAAATATTAAACAACGATGAATTAGTCTTAAATGGAGAATCTACTTACATGGAAAACAAAAAAGAAATAGAATTATTGTACCCCAGAATCGCATTTAAATCAACACAGACGCAGCAGGCAATAGGTGCTGTTAATAGATTACTATTAGAGTAGAAAATCTCTTAATTGGATTGCATTAATTATTTTATTAATTTCCATTAGACTTAGCACTCTACTGAAATTCAAAAAATTCTGAAACTTTGTGAATATGTGGGGAATTTCCTCCTGATTACAACGCAATTTTTGTTTGCTGCCCAAATTCGCTCTAAGGAGGTGTGAATTAACCCCTGAAAATCCGGTTATTCTCCGGTTTTGTGTTATAACTCGTGAACTGTAAAATAATTTTTTTAACAAATGATAGATCTAATTAAAAGAAGTAACTTTTGTCTCGAAACTTTTTTTCTATCTCTTACAGTTCGCGATTTATAATACAAAATCGGAAAATAGCCGAATTTTCAGGGGTTAATTTCACCCACTTCCAGTGAGTTTGGGCAGCAAACAGGAGTAAATCCCCTGCACATTCACAAAGTTTCACAATTTTTTTACTTTACGGGTTCGGAATCTTCCCGTGTGAATTTCATTAAAAATGTCTTTGTCACTGATGTCCATTATTTTTTAAGTGAGTATGCGAAATTTTTTATCTCATTGTTATTTCGGACAATGTTCTACTGCACTTTGAACTGCCTATTGTAGATACTGTTAACTTACATTGCACTATGAAGATTTATTTCACCAGTAAAATTTATTAAAAATATATTATTTAACTTACTTTCCTTCTTAAAATGTGTTTATGTGAGATAATGACAATCTATATAACGATATAATATATTTTAGGGTGACAGTAACAAACAGAGTAACCCTATCACCACATAATTATGCATTCATGAAAGTATAGTCGGATCCGAAGCACCTGGGAAAATATTTGCGCAACGCTATATGATTTGAACGTTTACATTAATTTGAAAGCAGCCCGAATCAATGAAAGTATAGTATTTAAGTATTTTTACTCGCTATTTTACTTCTTGCCGTTATTAATCATTATAGCCCAGGAAGGCAACGATTTCTGTAACAAGCATCAGCTTGAAAATAATATTTAATGCTTAATAAAAGTAAGGCGATGATTATCGTTAAATTTATAATTACAATTGAATCTGAATCCTATGTTGATATTACTGCAATCCGGTTTCAGACTGGTGATAATGGTTTGCCTGAATAAGTGTGCTTGGTATTAAATAAGCCATAAGAAACCGCAATAGGAGGTATATTGATATCCTCGAGTAACCGCTCCTTTCCATTTCCTGTTCACTTTCATGATTAGTATTTTCTTCCGATCGTCTCCCCCCCCGAAGAGCGGTTGCTTCGTTGAGGTCAATTCCCTGAAGGCCGTCCTTCCGGGACTGGCAGACGCGTGAGAAGAAGGTTGTATGTATCTGCCAGATAACAGCGTCCCCCTGCACAAGCCCCGACGCAGGGACGAGGAAACCTATCCGTGGCGACACCCAAGAAGACTGCGTCTGCCCTTGGCTTTTACAGATCCGGAATAGATAAGGCAGATTATCACGAGGGATTCCTGCTTGTCTGCTCTCTCTACTTTCATATCAATATTTATTATAGGATGCGTTCGGGCGTCTCGCCAACAATATCGAATATCTCGGGCTTTCTTTCACTTTTCCTTTGCGCCTCCCACTATTTCCACACCGAGAATGTGAAATAAATGGAAGCAATGGATAATCTTCAAACTATGATATCCGTCACATTATTTACGATCCTAAATTGATAATTGTTAAACACCGAATGCAGGTATATGATTTAAATCGTACGACGCAAAACAATGCTTCTAATTCATTATAACTTTAAAAAAAAGCAATTCTAGATATGTACCTTATTTCAAAATTATTCGCTTGTGCAACATTCTAGAAATGATAGTTCGCGTTCGTCGAGGTTTTGAATTTTTAAATTTTAATTATATAATTATATAATTGTTAATATATCGTGAACAGTAAAGTATATTTCACGCTTCTGTGATAGCTTCATTTCAATTGTAAAGGCTTTGAAAGGGAGCGGCGAGAAGTAACAGCCTCGATATACGTCTCATTCATAGTTCACGCGATGACGCTGAAGAAAATCCATTAAATACCGCGGCAGAAAATCCGCGTGACGTAAGAAGCTGTGATGGCGAATCAAGGTATTTTCTCGATTTTTCATTTAGCATGCTGCGGCGACACAAGGTCACGGTTAAAAGCCTCATTATCGTCTTCAAATATGAGGCACAGACGAGAGAGACTGTAGCAGAGTGCGTCCCTGAGGATTCTGGCTGAATATCGCCAACTTTGTCTCTCCGCAGGCATGAACTTTCTCGTATCGGGCAGCGTTAAAGTCTGTCCACACATTCTTACCACACTGCAGCGCGAGCCTGGCTTGTTCAGATAACACGAAACCCATAAATAACACCAGCACAATTTGCCTACGCTAAAAGATGTTAGTTTAAAAGAATCATAAATTTCCTGGAACTGAAGCATATGGATATATGTATCCACTAAAGAAAAGCGCTACCTAAATAATAAACAAGGCTATTAAAAGCATCAATTTTCATACCACACGTTGGACGGCAAAATTGTTCAACTAAAGGATAAATTTAGTTTTTACTTTTCAGCTCTAAATGTACTTTTGAAAGCATTAAACCACGATGCATCGTAGATACTTGGAACTGACTAAAAAACGAAAGGTCTGCCTCTGAAGTAGAAGAATTAGTCACAGCTGTTCACTAACGAATTTACTTACAGCAATATTAAAAAGATCAATTCAAATTGAAAGAATAATTTTAGTTACTTTCTGCGTAAAACTAGGAATGATTTACTGAATATCTTGTTGCATCTGTTTCTTTGGCCAATACAATTTATACTGAGATCCACGGGGACATTACGGCATCGAGTGTTCATCGATTGCATAGAAGCCGTTATAACTGACGAGCGAAGCATGGGCAAGAACGTTTGGAAAGAGCGTGCTTGTGTGGACGGGCCTTTACTCTCGTGTCTCTCAGCAGCGTCGAATCCCTCCCCTCTGGCCCCTTCGGTGTCCCCCACCCTGATGGTCGGCGTCCATCCCTTCAGTGGCTCGGCAGCGCGCGTTCGATACACGGAATCGCCTCGTGGTTCTCGGAAGGCAGTAGACTGTCGTCAGCCACGCCAGACGGCGCACTGCTCGCACGCTCACTGCTTTCTCGGAGATACTCGCCCACTGGTTCACCCACGGCTGCTGTTACCTCGCTCACGCGACCTCTCTCTCTCCGGCTGCTGGCAGCGGCACACTCGGCTTAGCGGGCCGCCAGTTACGCAACAATAACAACGCTGTCAGGAGGTGTAGCATGCGCGTGCTGTGCCACCTATACGCCGACGAACGACCCTGGAACGACGAGCTACCGATTCGTCGCCGCAGCCGCAGCCGCCGCCGCCGCTTCTCCTCTTACTGCTACTGCGATCACTTGTTGAGAACCCGGTAGGAGAGCAAGCGCGCATCCGTTTCGCAACACGGCCACGCTGCGACGATCGTCTTGCTTCGAGTGGGAAAACAGACTTGCTGGTGTTGGGTGGATAGTGGTGGGCAGTGGGCGGAGGTGGTGGTGGCGATTAAGGAAGAGCGTGGAAAGTGCGTGCGGTGCCATCGAGCAAGAATTATGTTGCAGGAAGAGTGATGAGTAGTAACGGTGTATACGCGTTGGGAAGCGGCTTGAGTCTGTGCCGAGCGAGTGGCGCGGATCGAACGCTCGATACGCGACACGCGCCGCCCGGGGATCCTAACTTATGGAGGATCGAAACGATCCCTTCCCGATCGAGTCGAGGATGAACGTGTGAGAAATCGTAACGCTACCAGTGCATCGTAACTGCCCGCTCGGGGCGCCGTTCCTGTTGGCTGTTGACCGACGATCCACCGGAGCGAGGAAAACGTGATTTCCACAGCTCTTTATCGCTTTCACGACGGGAAGTTCGAGCCGGAGGAAAGAAGTGGGATACTTGTTGAAGCGAGAGACTTGCCGTCATGTTGTAAATCCCATTATCCTTTTGATCCACGTGAGAGTAGTCGGCGCGAAGAGGAGAAGGATCGAGGAGAGAGAGAGAGAGATCTATCGTTGGAGAGGCCACGAGGTGTACGTTCGGCAGAAGTATATACGCGAAATACGTCGCGATTAGGCGCCAATGACGTCAGGCAAGAGTCGCGGAGCTGTGTAAGCCTGCAAGGGGAATTCGTTTGTGGAGTTTGCGGTGCGTTTACCGTCACGGTGTCGTTGGTGTGTTGGTGGTATTACTGCTGGCAGTAGTGATCGTAGTAGTGACACACAGCCAGTATCTGTGGACGGTGGTACGCTGGTGGTGGTGGTAGGAGTTGTGTTAGTGGTCTCTCCTCTTGGTATCGGTGTTGCAGAACAGTGGTGGGGCTAAAGGAGAACCCGTGTGGAATTGCTGCGTGGTCCGTCGTGTAGCCAATTATATTTTCTACGTGTGTGATTCGCGGGCAATGACTAACTGCTCGCCGTTAACTGTGTTAGTAGGAGATATCGTCGACGGACCCGTTTCTGCGTTGGTGTGCCGTCTACGTCAGCACCGGTCGGACGGGATTTGCATAGCAAACAGATTGACGCGCTGGTAAGTGGATAACGAGAGAGGAGTCGCGACTCTGTGTCCCACCACGTACCAAAGAGAAAAAGATAGTGCGTGCGCGTCTATCCGTGTTGCTCGTGCGCCGCCTGTAAGAAAGGAAGAGAGAGCGCGAAGACCGAAGAGCGCAGACGACGGGGCAAGTGTGGAGCTTAAAATAGAAGAGTGACTTCGGCTTAAGTACGCGCCAGGGGGACGGGCAAATAAAGAGTAACCGGAGAGGGTGACTCCTTTCCGATTTTCTTCCAACGAATTCATTATTGTGCTTCTCTTCTGTAATACGTTTCTATATCCGGGAGTATCGTGCTTGTGATCGTTTTACAAAAAAAAGCAACCAAGTATATATATATATATATATATAGTATACACACGTATATATATATATGTATATATAGAGAGAGTGATAGAGTGAAACGGCGAATGAAAAGGAATCTCAAGAGGACGGGGATCGGTTATCGTATTGAGAGGACCGACCAACCGGTAGTAAGTGTTCTGTGATAACAACGTAGTGCGCGCCGAGGGGTGGAAGCCAAGGGCGATTCCCCACCCACGTCTGTCAGCCTGACATCTTTCGATCTCCGTGGAGACGGTGGATTATCGTAAGAGAGAAGTTGGAGGTGTCTGCATCTCGGTCTCTCCTACGATGGATCGTGACTCGCGTTCGTATTCCTGCGGAGGCTGCGAGAGGACCGAGGGTCGAGCTATGCCGATGGAGTAACAAGTGAGCGGCGAAGCGGCGTTGCCATGACGACAGGTGAACCATGAGCTGCTCCTCTCTCCTCTTTAAAGCAGTCTATCTCTCTTTCTCCCTCCCCACTCAACCCTACCCTACTCTCCGCTCCCACTTTTTCGCCCCTATCCTTTCTTTCTGCTTTTTACCAATCTGTCCTCCTCTGTCTTCTTTTGTCTCTTACACTCTCGTTCCTGCGAATTAATTCTTTTCCCTCTTGGAATCTCCTACTTGCTATCTCTTTTCATTCTTCTTTCTCTCTCTCCCTCGCTGGCCGTCCCCCCTCCAGCAACCTCCCTTTCCAGTACTCCGTTGAAGTCGATCTCCTCTCCTTTCATCTTTCACCTTTTCCTATCTTTTTTTCTCTCCCCCTCAGAGCGATTCTCGCAATTGTCCCTCTTTTCGTCTCTGACCTCGTATGCTCGCAAGATACAACGGTGCGACAATAGTATCGTTCGTCTTTTAACTTCCCGCCATAAACCGCATTTATCTACCTGTCTCTCTCCCCCCACCCATCTCTCCTCCACAAATCTTTTATCCTTCTCTTTGTTCGCGCTCCGTTTCTCTTTTTTTCCTCAACGGTCTTCCCTCGTACGTAATCCCCACTCCTCGAAAGAGTCGTGTAATCTCTCGCGCTCGCTCGCACTCGCTCACGCTCGGCGTGCGCGCTCGGTGAACGTCGTTGTAGCATGCTTAACGCGTAGGCCGCACGATATTCCAAGTACGCTTGGCTATTTTCATGCTACATCGGAAAGACACCTAGCGACGCGCTACACCGCGCCGCCTCGCGACGCCCTGCCATACCCCACCCGGTATACCCCGCTTACAAGTGACATGAACGGCCGATCTCCGAATGCCGTATAAAGCCTAAATCGAACGGTCGGATCGACTGACCGGAATTCTCGAAATTCTTCTCGATTTATCCGTCTGCCGAGCGTGCGAGCAGCGCCACGCCACTCATGATTTTTCTTCGTGCTAACCTACTTTCTTCCTATTCATTTTTGCCAACTTATTACTTTTTTAGATAATTACTTATATATATATAAATATATTAGGGATCGCAAGCAGCTACTAACTGCAGCAGTTCTTTAGTAATACTACATATTTGATATGAGAAAATAGTAAGAGATGAAGAATTCGATTTATTGGAATACAATAGTGGAACACATATTTGTACCTACTATTTTTGGGATAGTATGATTATTATAAGCAATTTTAATATCAGCTTCCGCTTTTCTTGTACGTTCAAATGTGATCCACACGCATTCTGAACTGTATACGTATCCGACACTTTGATGAAATAGGATTCGTTTATATCGAATATCGTAAGAAATTCTACGAAAGCGTTACTTCCTGTGTTTAAAACGAGCGATTCATCATCACGTTGTTTCGTATCCTGCAGACATTACGTAAAGCAGAGTAGCTACAGGTCAGACAAGAATTTGGAGCAAATTCTCCAGGGTGAATAAATTTTCTCTTCACGCCTATTTCTCGCCGACCACGATTGTAAGCATGTGGCGCTGTACGTCGGAAAGCATTCGGAAAAATGTAATTTGTATCCGAACAGGAAAGTAGTGCTTAAAGAGTAGAAGTGTTTAAAGTTTATTCAACACTTATTTGACAGCATAATATCATTGTTCTGATTATGGTGTATCCTCTAAAATTGAATTTAAAATTAAAATTAAAATTTTAAGATCATACTTCTTGTTATCCTTCTTTCTTTTCCGTTTTAATCGTATTATAAATTTGTGGTGACAAGAAGCGACAGGCAGGCACTAAATTCTTCGATAAGTTTCTTGCAAAAAATCTTATCTATTAAGGCGAGAGAAGATTTTTCACGCGTTCCATTACATCAACACAAATACATGTGTTATAGAGCTTCTGTGAAAAAATTCTGCCGATATTTATAGGTTTGAGGAGTAGAAATTTGAAGCCTTATACATATTTTTTCAAGAACATCCTTCAGCGAATAGGGTAAATCAACCAGTAATTGACCGAATATCAGTGAATGACCATTAGGCAAATAAATGTCAATTATAAATTTAAAAATTACAATATGTTTATAAATGGAGTGTAGTTGCACATTTAATATCCCATACTTTTAGTTACGCGTATTAAGCAAACATTAATAAGTACAATTGTTATTAAAAGTATGCGGTCATTTACTGGGCTTCTACACGTTTCGGATTTTATAATCTTTTTTTAAAAATTACGATAAGAATAAATAATTATTTTTATAGAAATTTCAAGAAAAATAAATGCAATTTCAACAGTTGTTTTGTTGTTATACATAAATATATTCAAGTATTAATTTCAAAGGTCCATAAATTCAACAATTCGGTCATTCACTGGTTAGTTTACCCTAATACATATATCGTAGGATGGAAAGTACTGAAAAACAAATGCATTCGCGATATCGATCTCCTCGATAATTTCTGAGTGAATGCGATTTGTTAACGGCTCGTTCGTTAACTACATAGTAGGATCGCGTGCATCACGTGCACGAAATTCCTCGCGCTCCTTGCTTTTTTATTGGTCGATCTATTAGTGTTCGATGAATTTATTTCGATAATTGTTTCGTGGAAACTACCACATTCCTGTTAATGATTGGTAAATTCTAAGGAATTTGGGTGTGTTGTTTTCGACGGGCCGCTCTTTGAGGAAGTTTGAGAAAATAATTCGGGGAAATATTCTGAACCAGCTGCGAAACGTTGACCCACATACGAACGCCACTATGGTTTTAGCTATCATTGATACCTCAAGGAATGCCATTTTTTATCAATATCATATGAAATGAGAATTTGTAGATTATTTGGTAACTAACAATTGAGATCGAAGTTCTTTAAAAATTCCTGGTTTTACTTATTTATCGTCACTTTCGCTTAAAAACGGTCCCGTAACAATTAAGTGTTCCTAACTATTTAGTTTATAATTTCTTCATAATCAAATGTGATTATACCCACAGTCACCGTCATTGTTGAAAATGTTTCGGGAATGTTTTAATGACTTCAAGCACCGAGGGTCAAAGTTCTCTGTTTACATATGTCCCATAACGCATTTCACGCTATAAACAGACGTGTTCTGTGTATTAAGAGACAGACAGGCGGAGCATGCTTTTCAGCTACGAAAGGAGCGAGTAAATTACACGTAAACAATGAACGATTCTCGGCTGTGAATGTCCTGCGATATTCTGCGTACAGGACTCGTGACCTAATCACCCATTCACATGTAGTACTTCGTCATTACCGTGCACTGAATGCTATTGAGTCACGAACAAGCCTAGAATTTGTCTTGAAAATCGTTAATGACAAGCCACAACCCGCCAGCAGGCAATATTATTTTTAGCTCACGTTATCAATGATTCGATGACATGCTTTCTTAAAAATCTAAAATTCTCAAGATACAATATACTGCAAATACTAAAAATTAATTGTTAAAAGTAAAATAATAATTAGAAAAGTTTATACAGTTTTGGAAATTTATGAATTCGCGGGGAAAGGAAAGAAAATTAGTAACTTAAAATATGATGTCTAACGTTAAGATTAGATAGTCAAATTCTGCCAGTGGCATTTCATTTGTAATTTTTTATACTCAAGAGATTATACTATTTGTCATATATGGATAAGAAGTTAAGATGAGAAGCGTTTCTGTTACGGTGTGGGAATACCTCTAATGTTCCGCAGTAGTTTGCTAAAAGGCATGCTTGGGCGTCGATTTACCCATTCTGTAAATTTCCTGGTAAAGCCGCTCTCCATATTCCAACGCAAATGGAATTCACAGTTCTCGGAAAATGTAAAGATAGAAGCCCACCGGAGTTTTCAGTGGTAATATTCACTTTGTCATACATTCATATCCCATAACATTTCGGCAGATTTCCCCAGTTTTATTTATTTTATCGATAGTCACGGTCGATAGAACATTTCCCTTTCATTTTCACCTATATCGAGCGAACATTAATTCAAGTTCAACGGTCCACGTAAAATTACAAAATTCTCTACAAATCATCAGTCAAAAGAAACTTCATATCTCCAGAATAAACACAGGTGGGAATTCATAATTACTCGATTCCAAAAGATTTCTGAGGTCGTCATAAAATCATGCACTTCTCCAGCCGCAGAATTATTGACATTGCTAAACGACCGTGTTAAATAAACCGCGATCGCTCGGCCAGAACGCGACCTGTGTCATTGTACGTTTCGTGCGAGGCTGAAGTATTCAATGCGAGTCGCGAAAGTCGCGGCATTCCGAGCCTACGGCCTACGTTAGTGACCATAGCAGAAGAATGCTCGTAATAATAGGTAGCGAGTCGATCGGTGGCTCTAAAAAAACAACGGGGGATTCCGTGGATACACGGCCGTGAACGGCCTAGGGCACGTAGACGCACGGGGTGCGTGACCTAATCACCCGTTCACCGCTCCATCGGTGCGGCGCAAGTCGAACGACGCGATCTGCGTCGGGTTTACTGCTTGTCCTCGTGGATGGAGGGGACGCGAGAAGGCGGGAGAACAAAGGGAAAGAGGCAAGTGCGGCACGGTGCGGGTTACGGCTCGGCTCGGTTCAGCTCGCCGTGGCTTGACGTGGAACCGAGCGGAATGGAGTGCTGTGCGGCGGCGGGGAGGGCAGAGGAGGGCCTCGGGGTTTCCTCGTGGCTGGCAAGGCGGCGAGTCGAGTCGAGCCAAGTCGAGCTGTGTCGAGCCGCGCGGCGACGCAGCGGGGAACCGAGGACCGTCTCCGTGTGCGCTTCGGTTAGGGGAAGACGCTCGCGGGGAGGGAGTTGGCACTTCGTCAGACTAGAGAGGATGAGAGAGGCGCTTCGTCAGACGCGCGAGCCCAGCCGCACGCGTGACTCACTTGCCTATCGCGGGAATCTCCCGTTTCCCTGCCGGTGGCAGCACTGTACGAAACATCGCCAGCCTTGCCACGACCCAACGTGCTCCGTATCGCTTGCGATGCGACGCGTAATGAAATATTCCCGACGCCTCGTTATTCCTTTACTTGAAACTGAAAGCGCCCGCAGATTCGCGCACTTGGTAAATACCGAGCGTTTTAGATGTTAGAATCGATGGAGACTGCGGAGTAGGCAACAGTCGTACCAACGTTCGAACGAGTAATGGAAAGATTGCAATGGCCAGAACTTTCTATTCGTGTTATAACGACTCGCCTGGAAAATGTTAAGTTGATGTAGGTTTCACGTTTTCGGTATGGACATTGTTTTGAAACGGCTTTGGAGATTCTTTTATGCCGAGGCTTTGAAGTCGTTGAAGATGTTAGAGTACTTGAAAAGACTTGCGAAAAAGAGAATCGAATGTCCATCGTTGCTGGGCATGGCTCGCTCCAAGCCAGCCGCTTCTCGTCCAGAAATAGGCTGCAGACCGATGCAGCTTATACATTTTTCTTTTACCACACTGCAGTGGACCAAAAATGTTCCCGTTTCATGAAGCTGTGTGGGAGATAGAAACGTTTATCAGGGAATTAGAAATTCATGATTATGATTATGATGTTTAACGACAGTCAATAACGTTTTGAGATGGCGATAAAATTTGATTTGAAAATATGAAGACAATTTCAGTGGTATCGTAATGTGGGGAGAGAAATCGACATTTATTTGGGAAAAATGCAACACCACTTTATATTGAAAATATGATTATTTATTTCAAAACTAATGAATCTTTTAATTTGTAACAAAATTTTGTTAATGAATCTTTGAAATGTGTGGTACATATTTGACAGCTCTTTTGAATTATGAAAGCAACATGCATTCAGAAACGGCATTTTAAACATTTTTGTTTAACGTTCAAAATGTTCTAATTGAAAATGTGTTCCAAGTGAGAAGCTCGAAGTGAAATCGAATTGCCGCAACTGTTGATTGGAATCATTTCTGATTGTTGTTTCGCTGTCACTGAACTATTCCAGTTTTTCACAACGTCGTGTCCCTGCGACCCTATTTATCATTCGTGTGTCCCGCTTTTTTAACCTTTAACCTATCCAACGGTTCTCAACGGTGAGAGTGACCAAGGAGATTTCGGTATTTCGATTATAGCATTATTTGTCAACTCGGAAATATTAAAGACTAGACAAATATCTGTAAGAATAAAAAATTATAAGTATATCGTCCTCTTATTATCACAGGCCATGAAAACTGTCTATTCCATTTTTAGAATGGAAAAATTTTAAATTTAGAGATCAATTAAATCGTGACATCGTATTCAATAATAATCCACAATAAATATTATATTTGTTCTCTTGCGTGCTTTTAAGCTTTAAAATTTTAAAAATCAGTGACAGATTGAGAAGATTCTATAATTTACAAAATTGTAAAGATTAAGAGTACAGGAAAATATGGAAAAATATTTCACCGTGTTTTATAAGAGAAAAGTTGTTAAAGTAAATGAAAGTCGTTTTTCAAAGCGTACTTTGTCCGTGATAAAATCCTCTTCATTCAAGTGTCTCATGAGTAACTCTTTATTATTATGTAATTTATAGTATTGTACTAGACACCAGATTTGCAGGCACATGGAAAGCTAATACGCTCCTTTCCCACTACATACCACTTATTCGCTTTATGTCACCACTTGGCAGTGTCTCTCAACCAAATGTATTGTTTTAAATAGTATTTTGCATAACCTTTTCTGAATTATGTATCAGAAAATTTTCCTTTTCTTATGTCAACAAACTGCTACGTTGTACAAAAAGTTTTATTTGAGAAAGTAGAAAATTTTATGCGAAATACGAAATTTCTGCAACAATAAATAGAAGGTATGCATTGCAATAGATATATCGCTCATTTGCTGCAACAATAACATAACTCAAAAATCATGATTTTCAGAGAAACGGAAGAAAGGTACAAGCAAGAACCGTTATAATAACTCAAACACGGCACATTTGGAGTTGTGTCATTGTTGAGCAAATAAGCGGTATTACCTAAGGGGCAGTCAAAAAAGCGTGTAATGGAATATTTATTTGGGAAGGTAGAGGGGGCAGAGTAAATTGTATGTGTCCACAAATCACCTGTATGGTATAATACAAAATTGACAGTATTAATAACACGCGTATTACTAGTATTGTATTTTCTAAATTTATTACCTTCATTGTACAGATTTTTAATAAATAATACATAACTAATGCTTGACGTATTGGTATCTTGTAAATAAAAAATGTTATTACTACTGATAAATGATGTATTAAATTGTTTGTGTCGCAACAAATTACGCGCAAATGAAAGGTGCAACAATTTGATTTCGTTGTATAAATATGTAAATATTTTATCAAGTCTTTCAAGTGTACGCATAATTTGTCTTAGTTGATACATTTGAAATAAGTGGAATTTTATAATTACATATGTATATATTTATACATATATGTAAATATATTTATCCATATTCAAAATCAGACGATGCTATTTGGGAAACGCCTCTGAATGGAATTTTTTTGCTCCATAATTGGATGACCGAACATTCCACCAATAATGGCATGGCCGAATTCATTGGTCCAATCGAAATCAAAATTTGATCTATCAATTACATATTTTTATTACCTTTTTATTGGTAGGGTTTAACAGTATTATTTCGTTAACTTGATTAATAGTAAAGAAATTGATCATTTGGTGAGAGATACTTAATTTTCACCAAAAAATATATGACATAGTCAATAACAAAAAATTACTATGTAAATATTATCTAGTAATTATTATTCGTTCTCCTGGGCAGTTCATGAATGTTAATGAACAAGTTCAAGTCAAATTAGTCAGTTTTTGCAGTCGATCTTTTTGATGAAATTGAAGTATGATGTAGTCGACGTGAAAGTGGATTACCAAAAAAGAATTTCCTGTCACAAAAACAAATTATTCTGAAGGGTCGATTTTCGGTTAAAATGAACGAACAAACTTGATGCAGTTGACAGCTTTGGAAATAACAATTTATTTAAAGTGCCTCTTTTCGCGAGAACGGATAAAAATTACACATTTTGACGGGCTCGTTTTGTAAATAAATTCAAAATTAGCAAATTGATGATTTAACTCCCCTCCTCCAATAATTCGAACATATTTTAATTTCATCAAAATTTCTGACATCGACCCCAAACGTGGATGGCCCTGGTATAAAAAGATTGTACATTTTAGAATATAATAATTTGTTACGTTGCACTTTCTTCCAATTTTGCATAAGGTACTGCAATATTTTTTGATACCAGATGCGTTAGTTACCAACAAGTATCCGAATAAAATACCCATTCGTCTATTATCTCTATTTTAATCGATTAATTTATTAACAATCTCTCGCAGTTCAAATATCCAAACAAGTTTTATGTAATGCAATGCTGTGTTTGTTTGTGTTTTAATTGGAAACAGTAAAAACACGACACATTTACGTGACAAGAATTGACGAGCACGTGACTCATGCTCGTAACACTGAAATTACGCAATAAGACAGTCTGCTATTAAGGTGTCAATAATCCATTTGTTTTCCTCTGTATAGTATACTTCATTTTCACTGGTTCATTTTCTCTCAAAGAATGTTGCGTTTAAAACCGGTTTATGTAACAAAAAATCCACTTTGGTGCGATTCAAGTTTCAAATATTTGTAGTTGTATGGTATAAATATAATGTTACCTTCAACATTATAAATTTAACTACGAAATAATTATCACACTAAAAATATCTCGATTTCTATTAAAATAAATTTACAAAATTTCCAAATATGTTTAGTGGTGTCTTCAAAATATTTAATGCAATGATAAAAGTAAAGATAGAAGTATAAATAAGACATATCCTTTTAATTTTTCCATTCCGATGAAGTCTTTTTCTAAAAAATACTTTTCCCAATTTGTGAAACTATTTTCATTCAATAATCTAAAGCACATACCGCGAAAGAATTTGGACTAATAGCTTAAATGAGTAGATTTAGCTAGCATATTTTCTCATTTCAATAATCGTGGAGTCACATCGCTGGAATTCATTCGGTAGCGTGCATTTCCATTAAGAAAAGTTCCGTTTCTCGCAGATTTTCAAACGTGCATATCTTTGATACTATAATAGAAGACCAATCGAAGTGTGTGAGAGTATTTCCGAGTTCCGATGGAATTGATCTCTTCAGGCTGAAAACTTTTCAAACGCCAGTGGTAAAAGCCATTTTCCATAACCGGTCGTAACATTGCCCATTCAATTCTTTAATGGAATGCAGAACATTCGCTGACTTGGTGGAAACGATGAATGCCTGACATTGTATAATATGACAGGGAACCTCGTAACGCCATTTCCATTTGTTTATCATTTAAAAAATAACATTTCTGATGCTCATCGAGGCGTTTAAGGGGTCATGCATAGTTGGCAGACGAAAAAAAAACGTGATTTTCGGGAATTTTTTGTGGAAAATCTAATGTATTTTTTTTACAACTTTTTGTTCTTTTTAAAAGTACATATATTCAGCAACTCTTAGTAATTTTGGTATAGGAAAATATTAAAAAATGAACGAATAACAGCCACTCTCCTGGAAGCTATTTTTTTAGCGGTGAGCACGATTTCTCCGAGCGGATCATCTGGAATCGAAAAGAGAAGAAGATTCTGTTGGTATATGAGTTTATCTAATTCGTGAACGAAGGAATTTTCAAAAAAATGATTTCAGACAAAATGGCGGCCGTTTAACGCAAAATCATGATTTTTCGATGTCTGAATTGTTCGTTTTTCGTGAATTAAAAATAGAGTTTTCATCAAAAACAAAAATCCTTCGTTCACGAACTAGATAAACTCATATACTAACAGAATCTTCTTCACTTTTTGATTTCAGACGAACCGGCTCGGAGAAATCGTGCTAACTAAATCATTATTATTATTTTCATAATAGAGTGGAACAAACGAGTAACAATTAATATAAGCAGCTAAATATCCGAAACAGGTGAAAATAAAAATTGTATCCGTTAGGCAAGAATTAATATTGTTTGAAGATTCTCTTTGCAAGTTACAGTTTCTTGAAAATTAATTTCGATGATTGGTTTCTTTCGTCGGAGGCCTGAGGACGTAGTAATAGTTCAAATGCGCAATTTATAGTAGTCATCTAAAATATACTCTATGTCTACAAATTTTAATTAGTTAACTGATCAAAATTGTGAGGATACAGCTTACTTGAATAAGAATTCTTTTGCTACTTCATCCCTTCAAAATTTGCAATTTAGGTGGAGAGAATTGTAAATTAAATTGATTCTTTTGTGATGATTTGTTGCACGGTGTAGTAATATACGCTGCACTATTAGCTTTCTGTCTTTATTCCGCGGGAAGTTTCGATGTGCTTAGTCAGCAGAAGGCACACAACATGCAACGTAATGCTCAAAACGTGCTCGTCGTATTTATCGAATACCTAATGCATAATTCTACATTGCACTATTCTACTTTTTTTGTAGGAACAGTTAAATTATTATGCATTTAAAGTACAATAGTTAAAACATCTCTTTTTAAGAAAAAAAGTAAAATCTAATTTGACGTTAAAAATGGACATTTTTGTATCGCAAAAAATTGATTCACCTGGTAAAATTAAAAAATGTTTATTTTACATTTCAAAAATTTGTTGGTCAAAAGATATTGAACTTTCTCTGTGAAGAATGTGTCCTGTATTCATGTTATGTTATTAAATGTGATACGCGAACTGTCTAAAAAAGTTACAGTAACGTAGCAAAAATTAAAATCGATCTTTAATCGGCAAATAGTTAGAAATACTCTTTGTTAAAATAATTTCAGTAGGTACCTTTTGGTATATTTTGGCTGTAATAGTGCCAATTTTTAATATTTATTTAGTTACAATAAACCCAATTACCATACTTCAAATCAACATTATATATTAACTAAAGAACTGATATGAAACCGTGTACAAACTGATAAATACACTTCCTTATTAATAATCCTTCCTTGCCAACCAATTATTATTTTATAAAACGAGTAAGAACGCTGCTTAACAACATATAATTTAGGGGGAAAACTCTAGTAACTATTAACACAAGACGCCACATATTATTACAAGAACTTCCTGTGGTAACAGAAGCAGCTCTCGTGTCAGGAAATAAGTCTTCAAATTTCGACCATTCAATACATGTGCTGTCATGTCCGAGGGAATTCGAAATACATTCAATATATTCTCCTTCGATATTTGCATTGATATGATATTTAAAAAAATTCTAATTCTAAAATGGAACATTTATCAACCCAGTGCCAACATTTCCTATCGTTGCAGTAATTAAAATAAATCCTAAAGTTTGACCCCTTATTTTATCTGGGAACACCCTCTACATCTTCCATCCGAATTATATCGGAGGAGAGTTAGGCAAAATGTAATTTAATTACAAATTACGATTAAAATGTAATTGTGTAATTGATTCCACATGATTTTCTGTAATCGTTAATTTAGGTAGTTGACAAAATTGTGGTCAACTACCTGCATTTAACGATTACAGAAAATAATGTGCAATCAATTACACAATTACATTTTAATCGTAATTTGTAATTTGTAATTAGATTACATTTTGCCCAACTGTGGATGGGAGGGAAAAATTGGTAGCATATGAAAATCATCCTACACTTTGTCGTGCTGAGACTTTTACATTTGGTGGTTCACGAAGGCCAATAAATTGCTGTCGACCTTGTAGGCAGGGGTTTTCGAGCAGTAGTACACCAGATGCGATAATAGGTCAGCTTCACACTTACAGGCAATGCCCAAGAAGCCCCAATACATGCAGAGAAAACCGTTAGAAGTTCCCTAGTTTCCAAGAACCAGACTCCATATTCAGCACACGTTTTTAAGGGACCCATTTGGGGGAATGGAGAGGGGGGAGGAATTACGAGGTCATATCAGGGTTTGACAGATTATCTAGTATCGAAGCATTACTGTACAAAGTAGGATTTCTTGAAACATTGTAGTATAATTTATATACATTTCATTGAGTAATTAATAAATTGCCACGTGAAGTTTGCATGTTCATTATTTATTAATTTAAATGTGAAGGCATTCGTCTCTTGATAATTAGTGATATGTATGTTGTGATATGACGCTTTTTGTAAAAAATTATCCCAAAATTCAGCACGATGTGTTCAGCTTGGATTATCGTGTTATAGGTGCGCGCGCACGTCTGTTATGAATGCACCAATTCAAACACAATGTGGTGCATTGTGGAAGGACAAGTCTGGTCTAAAGTATGATTCACACGCTCTTTCAATGATACGCCATTTCGTAATGGTGGAAAATGCGATGCGACATTCCAAACAAATTACCCTCGCAGAAAATAAATTTGTATGCTCATGCTGACATTTCGGTTACGTTTATCACTGTTGCAAAAATGACCTTTTTAAGATTCAATATTAAATGTTCCAAACCTGTGCATTAAAGTTCTTATACGCCAACCTTCATGTTGCATCGAAGATTTTTTAGAAAAGTATTTTATAATTAGTCACATCAAGTTGTAAATACAATTGTAACGTGTACCTAGTATTTTTTTTTGTTGAGATATTGGTGTAATTACAATTTACATAAAGCTAATGCATTGCTTACTTGCGACAATATTTTTGCAGATTTGCATGCCCGCGGCAAAACGTGTCACAAAATATCAATACTTTCATAATATTTTTGATAAACCTTTACTTGTAATTCGGGTTGGGTAGTGATAAGATAACGTTAAAATCATGATGATTTTTATGCACGCTTGGCTACATTTATTTCTCACAAGTATCGAGTAAAATCATTATTTTTCTTCGTATTTTGAATTGACATAGCACACATAGAAAACACATGACGTTATTCATCATACACCTAAAATAACTAACATAAAGAAAGTACACAAGATTTATATATGAGGTTTCAGTAAAATATTTTAATATTCAGTATGAAATTGATAATACTATTTTTATCTATTGTAATTTGTGTCGATGTTGATGGAAAAGTTTAATGAAATGAATGGTTCTACTTATAATTCAAGAACACTTTTTAACATCTAAAATTTGAAGAAAATGTAACGAAATCTCTATTTAACTCTCACCTGACGTAAAATTTGAAGTTCATCAATTACTTTGTGCTTCAGAAGTCACGGTAATAAGTCCGTCCGAATTTCGGTGTGAAAATTTAGGAACACATTTTGGAAATAATAAGCTTTAACCTGCTCTCACTCTGGAGTCTCATAGACTTCATGCTAATTGTTAGTTCTATGCTATATTTCGTGTCTACTTTTGGGAGCATATAACAAGGTTACGATTCTGTTGTTAATACATGGACTAAAATGGTACTAACAATAATCCTATATTTGGAAACAATTGAATAAGGACGAGCAAGAGAGTTTGGAGTCCACCAGAGCCCAATGTGATCCCCGTGCGAGGATTAAAAACTCTAATAAAATCAAAAATCGATCTTTTTCAGCGTGGAAATGGATGTATGTCCTTAAGGGGTCCCCTAGTTTAAAGCTCCGAAAATAAGGTATACTTTGTCGAATTTAAAAAAAAAAGTATTGAATATTATAACTCCACACTTTGTATGTTTATTAATTGACATTCGAAGAGTGTGCTCTATTTTTTTCATGCTATAATAATAATTGGGTTCAAAGTTACAGTGGTACTATTAAGAGGGGTTTGAAAAAAAAGTTTGTTGCCAGCGAACATGATCTGGCTGTCGTAGTCATTTGAAACAAAAACCGCACCGTATGAACTAGAATGAATAAAAAATATAGAAAAACACAAAAATTGTAGCATTTGAAATACTTAGATTCAAATACTTCAAACACTTACTTTTCTGCGTTGCAAAACTGGAATTTAGCAAACAATGACTTCATTCTGGTACACTTCAGTGGTAGTAGTAACACTGTAACTTTGAACAAAATTATTATTATTGCCTAAAAGAATTTGAGCACATTCTTCGAATGTCAATCAATAAACGTACAAAGTTTGGAATTATAATACTGAATACTTTTCTTTTAAAAAATTCCCCCAAATTCGGCTTACTTTCCTAGCGTCAAACTAGGAAGACCCCGCATCGCAATCTAGCTTTTCCTCCCTTTTCTAGGAGAAACGTCCCGAAAGTTAGCACGAAAGCGCCTCTAACAACAAATTGAAGTAAAGTTCGAGGACCGTTGGGCAAACATTTAACACACCTAGCACCGTCGACATAAAACGGTTAAGAAATTACGAGACCTGGCCAGTGGCCGTGCAACGTACAACAGTCTGAACGGACTATTCATGGCTCGTAATTGATCGTTTGTCGTGCGAGTTACGCTTCATTCCTTGGACTCCGGCGTTATCTCTCGGCTGCAGCCTTCGTGTGTCACCCGTACTCGCTGCCCGATGACGTTTTTCATTTGCTTATCAGCCCCATGCTAATTTTGGCACAGCGATTCCGTGCTCGCTGCCCGACTTATTAGACTAGAATAATTGCAAGTTGAATGACTTCGGCAATGGGCGGCTTTAACGGGACAGTCGAACTTTATTAATTCATAACGTTTTCATCGCTACAGCCACTCGTCTCCTTCTTTAAATTGATTTGCGTTAAGAATCCGCTGACCCTGGAAAATGGGCGGGAGCATCGCGCACTGTGCGTCGCGTGAACGTTAAAACGACTATCGCATCACAGCAGAGGATGATTCGAAATTGAAGAATAGACCTCAAAGGAAATTTTAGTTTTGGGGGAATTCTGTTGATAAACTGGCGACTCTCAGCGATAAAGCTACATACTTGGGAGACGCATTTCTTTAACTGAAAGGAAAATATTAGGAATTTTTATTAGACTTCTTGTTTTATGACAAGTTGAATTGGTTACCGCGTGCAATTATACTTATAGACTTGAAGATATTCTGATAATTGTTTCTTCGTAACTATTATTTGCAAGTAACTATTATTTTCATTGGTAGGTCGTCATAGGGATTTCCTAATTTTATAATGAATAGCTTCTTCGCTGGCAGGCGTTAGTCATTAGGTTACCAAAGAACATAATTATTGGCAATGTTACCCACAAAAGAAAATAGAAAACATTATTTAGTTAGTGTTACAGAAAGAGAAACGGAGAGTCTTCTAACTTTATTATGATCTGAAACTCTCATTTTTTTAAAGCAGCGGTAAATAATGAATAGCAAATAGTTTCGGGTGGGTCCAAATTAACTTTGTAGCCGTCTTAGGGGCCCTCCTTAAATTGCGCAAGGGTAGTTTTGGCGATTTCTTACCTACTCCTTTCTCCCGTAAAAGAATTCGTAAGATTTTATATTCCAATCCCCTTTGCCTTCCTTACGGAATATTTTTTACATTGTATTTTTTGAGTTATTAAAATTCATATTAAAAATAACGTTAAAAATATATTACGTAAGACGCTATCTGACTCCCACCCCGTAAGAAAATGTGAGAAATTCGCGACCCCCTTACCTCCCTAAAAAAATCTTAGAAAAATTTAAGAACGACCTTTTACGACAGTTAATATTCTTATTAATTCATTGCATCAACTTATGAGATTACACCACTTTGGAGTCTAAAAAGCAGCTGTGTACCTTAAAGATTTTTTTATTTTTAGAAAATGATAAAAAATGGAAAAATCTATGAGGAAGCATTTATTGTACAACTATTGTAATACACGAAAAAGAATTTGTTTCTTTCCTTTTTTTGCCTTTTTACAGATTTGTCATTTTCTCTATCCCCACCCCGAATCTTAAAGATAGCTGCATTTTTTAGCCTCCAAAGTGGTGTAACCCCTTATCCTGTAATATTCAACTTATAATTAAATTCTGGCGTACCCTAATAATATGTAGCCTTGAACATTGGCGTAACTATATAGTTAGAGGCCCGGGTGAGCCTGGCCCCCGCAAAATGCAGATTAGCCCCCCCCAAAACGCGGAAATGCCCCTCCCTAGAAACTATCGAAATAAGTAAAAAAACATTCGTAAATAATCAACAATTTTTTATTCACTTTATTCTTTGTTTTAGTGTTAAATAAATATGTAGGTAAATGATTGTTATAAAATGTGTATGTATATAAAGATTTCATCTATCTATAAAAAAAAGAGAGCGGGAGAGAGAGCGGGGTGGGGGTGGGAGAAGAAGGGACCTGGCCCCCCCAGACAAAAATCCTAGTTACGCCAATTGCCTTGAAAGAAAAAACACCGCATATCAATCGCATGAAGTTAGTTCATTCTGCCCCATGCATTTGTGATAGACAAAATTGAATGGAGCTGGATATATTAGAAGTGTTAAAAATCGGTTAACCGGGTACCCAGTTATTAATGGATTAACTGATTAGCAGTCACGTATACGGGTAATACGATTATTCGATTGCATATACACAACGGTTAACCGATTAGACGCAGTTAAGTGGAGATTAAAATGGATCGCTTAGGAAGCCTCTCCGATATCTCCTGTTTACACTCTGTGAAATGGAGTTATTCATTTTAATATACGGACTGGACAACATGTATTCTTAATATTCTCGCTTTTTCTTGGGTGAGTCACTTTTAGAATAATATTGATATTTGAAATATTTCCATTATCCTTGGTGATACAACAAACTGTTTGAGGAAATACGTCTTTCATTCGAAGAGGCAAATAATATTTATGATAAAGATCGTATTCTTGAACTAATAATTCTTAAGATTTCGCAGTCACCTTTTGTAAAAATTGGGTTTTCAAATGGGATCTTTATTCTAATAGGACCTGCATTTTAAATAGCAACTCGTTTTAATGGGGCCAATATTTTAAGTAGGACCTCATTTTCATAAGCTATACATATTTTGAGCAAGAGCTCATTTTATCCTACCTGCATAACTTGCATCTAAATTATATCCGACTGTACAATTTCAAGCATAACATTTTGCATTGATGCATTAGTATCATCTTGAATGAAAATTTCTATGAAACTTGAACATTGTATGAAAACTAGTTTCACTCGATTCGTTAAGACTATTCGATTAAGGATATTCTGTGCATTAGAAGCCAGTAATTGGTTCCTAATCAATTAATCAAATATTCGAATACTAGGTGAAATTAGTTCAATCAAGAGTCCCATTCAATCTGGACACTGATATCGAGCAAAGTTCAACGAAACGTAATTCAGTAATAAATTTAGTCCACTAATGAACTTGGAGTGATTATCAAAGGACGGCTTTCAATTTAGTTAATGTTAACTGACATTAATACGAGCCAACTTCTGAATGGCACGCTTCAGATTTCCATATCCTCTTATATCTGACGATGTCAATCGATGTTTATACATTTACAACGTATCAAATTATTATTATAATTCTCTATTACCTTCTTCCTTCCCTACAAAGTTTTTGGGAGCTCATATATAAAATTAAAAAGTAATCACAAGAATGTATATGATTGACTTACATATTTTCATTCGATTCTATTTTTTGTTTTGCAAATAATCGTTCGTCACGTTATGTTCCTCGTCTGAAAATTTTAATTTTCAACATGCAACCGTCAGCTGGAAGACCATTCGACATTGATTTTATTGATCTAACGATAATCACAGTTGCCTGTCCGATAACATGTCACGCATGCGCGATGAACGCTTCGAGACGAACTGCGACGCGAAAGCTAGAGATTTTTTTGGAAATTCCCTTACGGGGACACCACGTTCGAAAACCAGGCGAGTTTCCACTCTGCTGCAACGGAGCAATCTCATCAGATATAGTGGCGTACTCAGGATTTAATCTTGGGGGGAGCCGAGTTGAAGGGATAAAAATATTTTTACTCCAAATTCGGTAAAATTCATTAGGGGATTACATAAATTTATTTAAAGGGGGGTTTATTTGACGGCCTGAAAAGGAGTGCGATATTTGGGATTTTTTTTAAGAGAGACCCTCAAATAATATTAATTGAAAACTTTATGCATATATTTGTACATATTTGAGCAACATTTTAAAAAATAATAATTTAAAAAGAACAGTACCTAAAACATTAAACGCGTTTTTCTCAAAACGAGGTTTTTCGAACTAGTTAGCATGATATCTCAAAAACCAATCATCCGATTTACTTGAAACTTGGTATATATCTTCAGTAGATGTCCCATTCTCGGTGTTACAAAAACTAACTCGGTTTTTGCAAAATTAGACTTTTACGACTTTAAAAACCAGCGAATTTTTTACAGAAATCAACATCTGTTTTAGACGCTACCATTCTTTTTTTACTTTTCAATATTTCTCATTTAAACTAGTTCAGACGATAGCAGACAAATTTTTAAATTTTCTATTGCAGACAACTACAACGGCCGATTTTATACTAACTATGCGCATATGATTTATGTAAGACGCTCTATTTGGAGCACTATATACTCCGGATATAACCACTATTTTTGCATACAAATTTTGTTTTTATATTCTCTAAAGATTGACAAATAAAGCCACAAAGCTAAAAGAAAGGAAATTTAATTGTTTTGTTTTAAAAAATTCCCAAAGTTTTATTTTCTTTTTATAAAGTCTTTTCTTTGAGGGGTGCCAGGGCTCTTTGCCCCCTTTTGTGTGCGCCAGATATAGAGAGGAAGAAACAATAATAACAGAAACACATCAGAAAAACGTCAGGGTCTTGTGCAGCACTGACAAACTGAATAGGCAGAGCTTTATTCGGTTCGGTGACCGCTGAGTATGGTCGTGAAACGATACATTTCACTCCTGGATGGAACCCAACAAGATTAACCCTTTCGCTACCTAGGTCGACTATAGTCGATAACCCTCTTCTACACGACGTTTAAATCGTCGCTTATCTTCCAAACCAAAATGCATTTTTATTCACCATCTTTGGTTTTATATAGGTAATCACAGTTGCCTGTAATTATCAGTGATCGTAGTACAGTCAAGTAGACCCTGATTCTTTATGAAAAAACAAATGGAAGATATAGAATAAATTTTTCTATATGGTCTTCCATTATCAAGAAAAAGAAGTTGGAAAATTTCTTGGGTATGAGTGCACTTGACTAATTGTAAATCTCGATCTAACGGATTTTCCTATATGGACAATTTTGATTACGATGGTTCAGAAAATAAGGATAAGACAGTCACCTTCTAACAAAAGAAGTTCGGCTACTCGACAATACAAGAAATCTGAAACTTTGCAGAAATGTAACTGAAGTGATGCTAATAACGTAACTATTTTTTGATTCGGCAATAAAACGGTCCTAAGGGTGGAAACACCCCCTGACGCGAAACTCGCCGAGCCACGCGCCGTGGGAATTCATCTTGATACTTGGAACTCGATTTTCTCGTAAAAACTTCAACAAATCCCCACATGCGTTTAACCCATTATTACTTATACACGCTATGCAGTAACTATACCTGGAATTTGAAATACCAAATCGACGACATAAACCTCACTCACTGTCCGTGTCATATATTACTCATCTTTATTGAGATGTAAAAGAAGTACTACCACTTGAAAACACGTTCCTCCATTTAAATCCAAAGTATCGAGCAGATTCTTTCTACTCCTTCTTTTCTCTTCTTTTCGAAAAGTTATTTCAGCTTGGCAATGTTTAGTTACCAGTCATTCTAACGAAGAGTAGGTACTGTGGAATTACGTTATTTATAATGTGGACATTAAAATTTATCAGCTTGAAACAGTAAGTATAGTTTCGCTTTTCTGACCGTGGCAAGGGTAAAAGTGCTTGAATGTTCCACGTTATGAATTATAGCCCGGCGAAATTCAGACCGGTGTTGTGTCGAGCAGGAACAAAACGAATTGTGACCCAATTTTCGCCCCCCTGACAAAGGTGCAACTGCATTCGTGTACACGTGAATTCAAGCTACAAAAAGTCGAGCCACGATATTTTCAAGCACAGAATGGTAAATAAGCTAGATTCCATTTGGCCGCTGTAGCAGGCGTAACAGTAAAATATGAATGTGCAATGTGTGTAACCTCGCAAGTACCTGGTGTACCAAAGGGATGGTGGAAATTTTTATTCTGGTGAAACGTGGCGTGACACCAGGAATACTATCGACATTGTTCTGTTTGAACATTTATAGTCATGCGAAATAGAAATATTCATGAATTCTTTTATCTTGGGACAGAAATTGTGAGAGAGATGGCTATATGTAGCGTTAGGAAATGTTAATGGAAAAATAAAGAAAGGAGGCTTTCGCTGGAATAAAATTGCTGGTATCGACGCGAATCGTATTGTTGATATAAATTTTGCTTACTTGGCATTAGGGTGAAAAGTTTGAGCATCGTGGAAAAACTGGATGTGCATACTAGTGCAAATTGTGAGCAGAGTATTCCCAAACTAAACGATCAAACATATATCGTAAACTGGTGATCATTGGCAGGCTTTTGAAATATTTTGTTATGTAATATAAAAATTAACATATTTACACTTGCTTTAAGTATCCTATTATAACACTGCATCTTTTGTAATATTGTACTACAAGCGAGAAAATGCATAAATTTTGTGTCCTTTTACTAATTTAATACACGTTAATTAACTGTCAATTTTACCCCGCACTGCCAATGATTCCCCTAGTTTACAGTACCAATATATTCTATGATTAAAAATAAAAATAAAAGTAGGTATTGTATAAACGTAGGTTGAAATATGAACTAAAATGTTCTAAGAAAAATATTAAATATAATCAGGGAACAATAATAGGCTTTCTGTTAGAATAACTCGAGGATATTTGTCTAATCTGTTTATTAGTTTTGCGATAATTTTAATCGACTGCGACTATATTAATCAAATAAGACTTTAAATAACAGTATCGCATACGTACACATAATCTGTTCAAACTAATTTAGAGATCGCTAAATGGAATGTCGAAAGAAATTGTTGAACATGTTTCATATTCTACACCAGTGTTTCTCAAACTTTTTCGTGCTACCGCCCACTTAGTTCTAACAAATTATTCCAACCTCCCCCTGCCATATACGCGGTGTCTCATTGTGATCTTTCCACTCAATTATTTTCTAACGTTTAGGATCGCATCGTCGCAACGCAACATCGTGTGTTACGACTATTCCGAGCATTCTCAAGTTGCAGTCTGTCGCATATTATTGAAATAATTAATATAAAAAAATCAGCGTGTTGGATGATCACCCAACAGTTCATTAAGTGTGTTCAAATCTGTAAAAGCATAATATAATTTTGTTGCAAACTTATGTTATTAAAATTCTATTCGCCCCTTATGTCTAACACCCTTGCCACCCGTTTAATTCCTAATGCCCCTAGATAATTTAAACGCCCCCAGGGAACGGCGGCGGCCTCCACATTGAGAGACACTGTTCTATATACACATTAAATGTTAAATTAAACTCGACAAAACTAAACGAAATTAAGTATACCAAAATTTTTACATTCTTGCTGTATGGCTCATAACTTTGAGTCTGATATTTTATTCATTTTCCTAACACTGAATTCATTAATTCTAGAGTCCTTGTAGTAAACACTGTAAGTGCCAAAAATCAAATTTTTCAGGAGAGAGAAAAAACTTGCCTGGCGTCAGTTTATTTACGAAATTTTAGTTGTTTTAATTGCTAAATATGTTTACAAAAACCCAAATGCATCACAAAATTTTCTATTTTTTGTGTTAATAAAGTCCATTCATGAAAAAAAGAACTGTATTTGTAGAATACTCTGTATGTGCCACCGAGACCATTTCTCGCGTAGAATAGTTTCCGATAAAATTGTATAAAAATTACGACAAATTTTTTTAATTCTGGCACTTACAGTGTTTTCTACAAGGACTTTTCAATTACTTGTGAAACAATTGGTTAATCTATTTTAAAGGTGAACAACTTTATTTTGGATTCATGGTTTTCAATTTTCTTTTAGATTACAGTATGAAATGAAGATTTTCAAAATGCATTATTATGCGGTGAATGAGTCAAAATCGTGACAATTTATTTTGAAGAGGGAACAAGCACTTTTCTAATCGAATAATTGTCGCACATGGTCAATTAAACCGGAGAGATTTTTTCGTAAGGAAAAGTTCATGTAAATAAATCTCAAACACTTAACACCCGAAGGAAAGGCGATTGAGTGTGTAAAATAAGTCCTCGATTAAGAGAAACGGCGACCGGCGGGACGAGTCGTATTTGAACTACAGAAAATAGGGGTGTGTGTTGGTTATGACTGTAGCGCGTAAAGATATGGCGTCCTGTAAGATAATTCCTCATTGATACCGCGCATTCATGGAATAGTAGAATTTATAAGAATGAACCCAGAGAAGAGTGCCGTCACTGTCGCTCCATTCAGTTCTGGGGATTTCCTGTTCGTGGATCCGATAAAGTTGTGAGCGCCGTTTGTTCCACATAACTTCGGAGGCCGCGACTACCCGTTTACAAAGGGGCTTCCTCGTATTCAATGAATCTATTATACCCAAGGGTTACGAAATTGCATTAACCCCATTGCTTTCTGTGTTTTTAAATTGGCACGCCGATGGTTACACGCGGTATTCTATAAACAAAGATCCGAAAATGATATACTAATAAGTTGTAAGAAAAGTATTGTATCAACCCTTCGTGGTCACACCTTCTTATAATCACAAATTGGTCACACGGGGTTCACTGTACCCCAGCGTCATTTTTTGAGTTACCATTCTCGTATTTTTGAATTTTTTAACTTTTCAGTGATGATTGTACATTCGTGATACTTATACAGTCATGGTCTAATAGTCTTTTCCAAGAAATGTAAATTTTTATATGATAAAATTTGTATTTGAAAACGAGCGATTTTCCATGGTTGTGGGAAAAAAACGATAATTAAAATTTTTTTTTTATTATTTTTTGCGACAAATCCCCTTTGGACCACGAAGGGTTACACGTAAAGAAGGCAATAATAGGCTTTCTGTTAGAACTGTTCAGTGATGTTTGTCTAATCTGTTTATTATTCGTGATGACTTTGCAACATATTTGGAATTACTGAAGGCGAAAGCATACTACCGAAAAAAATGTATAGGCCGAGCGGGTACAACTCTTTTGGCCCCCGAGTCACCACATCTTAAACTAGACCAGTGTTTCTCAGCCTTTTTTGAGACGCGATCCCATTTCATAATACTCGAGTAACCTGCACACAGTATATCACAAAAATATTACACTGCATTTCACTTTAGAGCGGACTCGTTCCGCGCAGAGATATATGTATATACTGTTGATTTGGCAGAAAATCGGCAGAGAAAGTGCTACGACCAATCGCGTATGTCAGATCCGTGGGAGCTGCGCAGATCGGTTCGAAATCGGTAGGGGCGCAGGTCCGCTCCATTCCATATTAATGAAATGGAGTGTAGTAACAAATTAACTTGTTCTGAACAAAAGCTGAAACATCTAATAGTAGGTGGCTAAAACATCAAGTTATATAAATCATCACCTATAAATCTTTGACGTGCCAGCATGACGTAGGATAATGGTAATAATCCCTCTAGTGAATATGGGATTTTTGAAAAACTATTGTTATCTAAAAGCCAATGAAGATGTATATAAAATTTCAGAACAATACACCCAGTAGCTAATTCTCTATAAGTTCCTGAAAATACCCATGTTTTGAGGGCCTTCCAAGGAGAAGCCCCCCTCCCCTTGTAGTCATTTCTGATCTACTCATGCGACAGATCGCAAGAAAGATCGTGAGATCTGTAATCCCTTTTAGCTCTATCCAGTCTCTCCTGTCCACGTCCTCGTCCTCGTCCTCTTTATCTCTCTATTCCTCTTTTTCCGTCTCTGCTCGTTTCCCCACCATCTCTCTCGCCGCGTATAAATAACGCGATCCAAAATTACCGGCCAGTTCGGCGAACAGCGCCGAAGAAACCTCCCGCCGCTCAAACTTTCGAGCTGCTAGGAAAATTCGTGCGGCTCGCTGAAGTTTTGCTCGTGTCTTCGCGACTATCCCAAACAGACATAATAGCAGCATTATCAATAATCTTTGAATGGCCGATGGCTAGACTGTTGACGACGAGGTCCGTTTTGGCACGTAATATAATTTCGGTTATACGTATCGTGGAGTAAGCTTTTGTATGAGGAGTTCACTTTGTTATAATCTAAGATTTTTGGTTTCTTAAAGCAGGACAGATACTAATAAATATTGAGTAATGCAAATAGCTTCGGATGAATGCAAATAGATCTGCCAGGCGAAGGTTGAGATATTTTCCTACTCTAGTGTTTACAAAAATGGGTCATCTTTGAGAATTATTTTTGGCCAAAGTATGGGGCTGTAGTGCCCTCAAACTTACGAATATGTATTTTTATTCGCTGTTTAAGAAATTCTTAGTGTACACTTTTCCTACTGAAGAATTGATGTACGAGGACATTAGAAGCCAATTCGGCCAACTCCATTTTTTGTAAATTTATACCGAATTTGTTAAGTTACATGGATAAGTAAAGGGTGAAATTGAATATCATAAATTTACAAGAAAAGAGCATACAAAAATCAGTTCATTTAATTATTACGGTTTAATATTTTAAGAACTTATTACATTTCTACAATACAAAAAATTTAAAAATATTAAAAATAAAAAAGTAAACGAATAAAATTATTATTTATTATTGACAGTATTAGTTATTTTCAGTACAAAAAAAATAGATACATTAGTAAAGGAGGAATTAGAATTTGTGACTCGATTTGGGGTAAAAATGACACAATTACCGTATAAGGGTTAAGCATATAATTAGTGTTTAATTTATCAATTTCTTGTAGTTTTTATTTTGCGGAATTGATCAGTTTGCCTTCCGAGGGGCTCATATAGTGGCAATTATTCACTTTAGCGTGCATCGTGATGTAAGAAATATGCCTCCTCGTCGTGTACTTACTGTTACTTCTCTAGGAATTCCCAGAAACCACCAATTAAAAATGAATTAATATCATTAGAAATTTCTGGGTATACAGAATCTATTTTCTTGAAGAACGGAAATTAACAAAATTGCCACAAACTTTAGATCCATTCTTTTCTAGCGTGTCACACGCATGCTAGTGTATTGATAAAAAAGTCGTCACCGTATAGAATATAAATTAATCTGAGGAAGGTGAATTATTTTAAAGCAGTAGACGTTTTGACTGTACGTCATCTCAGCCAAAGTCATAAATTTGCCTAAATAGACAAATTACGTAAAATTACGAATTTTCGAATACAGTGTTACACACTTTATATTTTCACAATACATAAAAGGCAAAAATTCAATTTTTCTAAACCTCTAGAGTTTAATTGATAATTTGTTAATTCAAAAGGGCGTATCTGGTCAAAAGGTAGTTCTGAGATAAATGACTTTTATTATTTGGTGTTATGCCATTGGTAATTTATATAAATCGGATTATGTTAAATATTAAATCTGGATAAAAAGGTATCTAAATATTTATGCCAAACCCTTAAAACAAAACACTGAAAAATTAACTACACCTTTTATTACTAATATTTGCAGTTACTTACTGCTATTTCATTTAACACCCAGGCATTGATTTCACATACGTGGAAGTATAAACTGTTACCTCTTCAATTTCAATGCAGATATAGTTTTTTCATTTAATATACATATAGACAAACTATGCATTTTTATGCTACCTGGCAGCAATAACTTGATTAAGCGAAAGTGAATTAACGCGGCGGAAATGGTTCACGTCTAATATTTCGAACATACCTATTCGCTACGTAGAGATAGCATTGATTAAAAATGATAGGCAGAAATAGGAAGCGTATGAATCAATCTGAAATTCCAATTGCAATAAAACCATAAAAACCTCGTATGACTAGGTCCTAACTATTAACGTGAAAATCCACGATGAGATTTTACCGGAGACTTTTCTATCGTGAGACAAAAATCCCAGCCACAACTAAATGTAAATAATGGAAATGGATTTTTGAAAATATATCATGAAACTTGTCTCACTAGAGTCTAATATCATGAAACTAATGACGAAATAATTAAAAAGTAATAAAATAATTAAATACTTGTCTCGTGAGATGTCTCATCGTGGATTTGCACCTTTACTATGATATACACTCGCAATAGTGGCACCCCGTCGAGGGAACCATGCTGCAATCTAGTCCTTAATGTCAACGAATTTTGATAATACATTATGTTGATTCGAACACGTATCAGTTTATACAGAGATTTGAATTAAGTTGCTGCAAGAGAAATTTTGAAAAATTTAAAGCATGTTATGTAGCATCAGGATTTTCCGGTTATGTCGTTATGTCGCCTATAGCAGAGAGACCAAAGTAGATTCGGTTAATGACGATAAACTTTGGTGATTCGTAGTGGGAAACTCCAATGGTTAGGACAACAAGACTTTATTTTATGAAAAGAAATTTAAATTCAGTTAAAGAATGCGTAAGTTTGGAAGTAGGTAAGGATGAATTGAGCATAAATATGCCTGCCTGTTATTGGTCAGGGGGCGGATCTAAATTAGATAGTAGTAGAAGTAGAGTAACGGGATGATGATGTAAGAGCATCATTTCTTGGAACGACGTCTTAGTAGATAAATAAGAATTATTTGGTACAATTTAGACGATGGCAGACAGTATGAAATAACGTTCTTTTATAAACGGAGTGGAATGACGCTCAATATTTTTCAACCTACTTCAGATATTGCGCATATGTTACACTTATAATAATTGGTGTTAACAAGTTAGTACAGTGTTCAAGTTATACTTGTCAAGAGAATACCACTTATTCTTCAACATTTTGCGAGAAAAATATGTTGAAATGCGAATAGTGAACACTATCCTCTTTTTATATTATTCTCACAATCTAATGTCCATTTAAGTATGTAAAACGTGTATTACAAGTTTATTAAAATCTTTATAGCAGCGGTTTTAAATATTTCGTACGGTTTGACATATTGCGTAAAAAGTAAATGCACGCGCAGAAATGCGTAATGATACCTTGTAAATGTTCTTGTAAATTTGCACTTTCGATTCACGAAGGGACCATTGCGTCCCCTGTGGCACCGCTATACAAATATTCTAAACTTTCAATTGTATGGAATCTTCTAAATTATACTGTTATTAGAATTTTGTATATAATAAAAAGATTTATATTTTAAATACTGAGTCGCCCTATTTAAAGAAACATATTTATTAAAAAAATGTTACTAGCTATTTTTAAATACAGAGTAACGTCAGTTTAATACATTAAGAGTGATGTAAGAAAATTGTGGTACATTTTATTTAAGTATACGATTGTTTGTGAAAACTAGAAAAATAGGCTAACTGAGATTCAAACTCAGTGATTGTTCTGTTCTCCGTGTAGAATGAAAAAGAGTAACAGTTTCAAATTTTCTTTTCTTTTCACCAGAGACTAATCGTAAATTGCAACTTTTATTGGACAACCAGTACATTTTTTCAACCCACATTAGGTGGAATGATAGAATATATCAACAAGGTATTTTGAAATCCACTTGTTATATTTACCACAGTGGTTTTTTCAGGGGAAAAATACTCCTACGTAAATACAGTATTTTTAAATTCAATTATTTGAGAACAGTGCCATAAATTTGTCATTTTTTAGTGGTCATATTCTTTGGTAAATGAATTATATTGGATTTCAATATTAAAAATTTATTTACTTCCTTGTCAGAAGTTCAAAAGCAGAAGCTGAAAAATACTGTGTATGGAAATGCGCGAGAATTTCACGAATCCACTTTCCCGGCTGTGCAATTCAAGAAAGCACTGGTGACGAGGAAAAGTGGGTGCCCCGCGTCCATGAAATCATTTTTATTCCTTTGATGACGATGCACTGCTTTCTAATCAAAGTTTGCTACACCTTTGTGTGGAACTTCGCTCGGTTTTCGTGTCCACCTCGGCGTTTCAATATTTCTCTTTCGAATATTCGTGCTTTTACTTCCTTGACTACAAACAGCAATCCATGTTCGTTAAAGAGTACACTGCTTTTGTGTTTTTAAGTCTGAGAATTGCAATAAACGCTTATCTTCATTTATTTATTTACTCTAAATATAACTGGATTTCCTGGTTGTTGTGGGATCAAAATTTTAAAAAAGTAAACATTGTAAAACATGAAACTAATCAATTCGGAATATGAGGAAATTTGAAGCATTGTGAAGCACTTTGAAGAAAGTCAAAATATCCTGTTTTACCTCAATTTTGAATCTGAAATTGTTATATCCACCGCGGAATGCCTTGTTGGAAATAACAGAATTACTTCGATACCAGTAAAATATTTGATGTTTTATTTGAACATGTTCAACATGGTTTAAATAGAAACTCAGACAACGATTCCTTCGCGCTGTGAAATATTCGAATTTGCGTAACGTGATTCGCAGCTTATAACTTATTTTTGTGGCGTCAAATATAAGTTATCCTGAGTCTGGACCGGATACACTTGCTTTCCATTGTTCGAGCTTTCGAAGAATTGTATTTTTCCTGAATAATTCCCATTTCTTCAAATTTTGCAAAATTACCTTTCTTACAAAACATCGTCCGTTATCGAAATTTCATTAAAAGTTAAAAGCTATGACTAAGCAAACAATTTCACAGATTTTTGTTCCCCTAAACTTAAAACAATTGAAAACTCTATATATGGTTTACATGTTGTACAATTCTCTTGGTAATTTTCTTTCATTTTCTGTGTCTGTATTTAGAATTTTTCTAATAACAGTATTACATGAAATTGAAATACAAATATAACCATATACTGTGTTCAATCCAAAAGCTTGTACGTACTATCAAAAGTTCCCAAGTAATGTTGCCCATTTATGCAAAACTGGTGTACTGTTGTTTGTGAAGCAAACTGCATAATACAGGTCAACGTAATATTTTCACAAAAACCTTAAATTTTAATGAATTCTATATTGTATAAGGCTCAAGACTATAAGAAGTTAAAAAATAAATTAAGAATGATAAATATAGCTTTATTAATACTATTTATTGAACAAAAAGCCAACTCTGGCGGCGCGTTATACAAAGGTCTTAACTGTACGATCGCGAGCAAGGAAGTGAGGACGCTTGTACTTCCATCGGAAGGATCGTGCTATCGAAGGTTCACGAAGTGAATTACAATAGTAAACGCGCGCCACTATTCAAAAGCGCATTACGCTGCAGAATATCAAATATAGCGTATGGAATATCATCTAATAAATTTCTTTCAACAAAGAATTATGTATTATAGTATCTAAGTACATATGTTGTAATATACGTTGTAATATTATAAAGTAAATTAACCAAATTAGGTTAGTCTTGCCATCAGTGCCACCACTGCAGCCTCGCCTTTACTTTTGTTGTCTACCCTTGTAAACAGGGCTTGAATCTGGTTCTGTACAAATTTCGGTTCTTGAAAGAGTTATGAAGAACCTTTATTCTGAATAACTGTTATAAATAACCTAAATGTCAGATTAAGTTACGGTTCCTACATTGTTCTATAACTTTTATTTTTTAGGTTCTATGTAAGTTCCAAAGCAGTTATAAAACCGATTCTTGTAACGATTGTACAGCATTTTACAGTAATTCTATAACAGGTTTGGAACTTATATAGAACCAAAAAAATAAAAGTTATAGAACTATATAGGAACCGTAATTTAAACTGATATAGTCTGACATTTAGGTTCTTTATAACAGTTATTCAGAATAAAGGTTCTTCATAACTCTTTCAATCAGAACCTTTATAGTTTATACAAAAGTTTGAAACAGTTATTTTCGGAACTTATTCAAGCCCTACTTGTAAATCATGTGTTCTTATGTTCCATTAGAGTAATAAATACGATTAATAATAAAAATAATAAATAATAATAAAATTGCAAGTATGGTAAAGGAAGATATGGTAATTATTTGCAAAAGAGTTGTTCTAACCGATTTCGATGACCTTGAAATATGTTGTTAAAGTTAATATTCTGAACAACTTTTTCGAATACATGTAACCATTGTTCGGCTTTAGTTTTTTCATCACGAAAATTAAAGTCGAGCGACGACAACTTGTATAGGAAAATGTTGTTCAAAATCATTCCCCCAACAACATATTCCAAGATCATCGAAATTAACGAGGACTGCCCTTTTGTAAATAATTACTGAAAATATTTAAAAGTTGCTTTACAAGATTTAAAATTCATTAGAAACCGTGGCATTGTGGAGGTAGTAACTTTTATAAAAGTTAAGAGTTTATTATTAAACATGTGCTTAGAGCGAATACTAATCTTTCTTGTGTCATTGAGTTCCTATCTTAGCGTCAACATACTTTACATATTTGCTACATAAATTTTAAAATTAATGCAATGTCAACAGGAGGATGTGTCATGCAATATTACAGATCGTAAACAAGTGTATTTCCAAGAATATTATTATAACGCGCTCGTTCACCATGTAACGTAATGCTACGCCGTTCCTACATAAGGCGTCGCGTTATCAATTCGAAAAAGCATGAAGCAATGCTTTCGTTTATTGCAAAATTAAATACGGAATGCTGTCATAAGGAAATAACTACACTTGCTTCCAAGAATGACATCACGATTCTAATTGTTCCACACAAAAATTGTTGAGGAAAATTTTACAATATTTAATGCGCTATACTTTTTTATGATATAATCTTTTTTAGAAGTGCATCTGTGTACTTGTAATGTGCAACTGCATTTTTTTCAAAGAGAACGTATACTTCGTTTTACATAGGGGAGAGTAGGGTAAAGCGGAACGGGAGAGTAAAACGGGACATCAATGTTTCTCTTAGATGAGAGCTGCGAATGAGTTGGTATCACGTGCATACGTTACTTTTCGATTAACAGTGTTGTAAACATTTCCGGTATCGAAGTTTCGATATTATGTTGTAGTTTCGAACACTTTTCTTCACTTGGATTTAGAAAATTTATAACGGCAAGAACACCGTTGGATACTATAGTCCTTACGCTACATTTTGACGTTTTACCCAGTTCTTTACCTCACGCTGAAGTGTAAATATTAAATTAAATGTTTACTAAATTACTGCACGAGGGGCAAAGCGAAACACTTTTGCGTGGGGAAAACAGAACACCTATTTAACCCACTTCCACCAATCCAATTGTCTTGAAACTTTGCAGACGTGCGTAGTTATGATGACAATACAAAATTATGAAAAAAAACCGGGAGGGGTGAAAAAATTATCCAGTCATCAATAAATATAACCCATAACCACAAATCCAAACGACTTCAAATCAGCCTGTAACCACAAATCAAATCAATTCAATCGATATGAAATCAGCATATAACCAAAAATCAAAACTTAGATACTAAAAAGTAAATAATAAAAAAATATACCTACAAAAATTTTTTAAGTTAAACAATTTTATTTAAAATGCACTATAAATTAAAAAAATCTCTTTGCACGTGTTAATATTCATTATTCATGTAAAAATCCATGTGTATTTGATTATTTTCAGTAATTTTTATGTTATCTGGTAAATTTTTTTTTTATGTGTATAATATATATTTTTGTTATATTTTATTTGTAATAGTTATACCAAATACATATATTTATAGTTTTCTACAGAAATAAATACTTTTTAAATCATAAAAATAAAGATTTTGTACGTTTACATGGTCCTCAAATGGGTGTTCCGTTTTACCCTACCATTTGAGCGAGGAAAAGTTTTCAATACCTCCGGTAAATCTCATTTTCCTTTGTTGTCAAATATTTTTCTTAACAAAGGCTTTGATTTTCTTATAGTCTAAGGTCCAGAGTCTGTCTTTTCTTCTTCCGATTTTATGTTATCACTCTCTAAAGTTAAACGTTCCATTTTACCCTACTCTCCCCTATATCAATCCTCGGGTCATTGGAAGATTTATTATATATATTAAAATAATAATTTATATACAGACTTATCATTTCTATAATAACTATTATACATCTATTAATCAAATAAACAATATACGAACTAAACACTTACAAGGGAACAGAAAAAAGTAATCACTGCGTATAGAAAGTATGCGTAAGATCATTGAAAACTCAATATCTACTTTACGAGATATTTCATATTCCCATTAGTAATTTTCCTTCTAACATTTCCTGTTTATCGTTGAATATCTCGTGAAGTATTAAGTTTTCGATGACCTTACACATGCTTTGTGTACACAGAATGACTGGGGAACTCGATTTGCATAGAAATATTATACAGTTTCATTGAGAAAAATATGCAATTACGATGCAGATACGAAAAACTGTCATATAGTTTATGAAACCATGCAAAATTTGTTCTACGATTTTTTTGTATCTTCACTTGGAATAAAGCTGGAATCCAGCCAAGTTACTACCTAAGTACATACAATCATCCTGTAATTCGAAGCACGTTGTAAAACACAAAGAAAAAGTGAGAAGAAAGTAAGAGATTTCGTTTAAAAGTGTATTAAAAATGATCAAGACGTTGCGAAAAAATCGAATGCATAAAAGCTCAATCATTGGCAAACTAAACACGAATAATGAAACGCGGTACAATGTACGTAATGCGGAATTAACTTTTCGATGTGGAAATTCTCACGAGAGCGCAGAATTCGTTAGCGATCGAATATTAAATGTGTTCGATAATAGGTAGTGAATCTGCATGAAATTATAAGTAGGAAGTGTGGAATAAAATTTCTTCATTGGAGACTTCCTTTTCGAGAAAGTCGATTTTGGAATCTGATCTGGCTATAATTAGCAGAATTTGTCAACAAATATGACAAAACTGCGAATAAAATGAATCCTTGTCTAAAAATAAATTCGAATTGTAGATCAATTCTTTTCTCAAATGAGACTCTGTTTTGAAGAAAGTGGCATTGAAAATTTATTGGGAAGACCTGAACTTAAGAATCGGGTTCAGGCTTAAGCTTGATATTTTTTCAAAAAAGGCATCATTCTAAAAAAATTCCACAATTTCCACTTATTTTTATGCTAGAATGCATCCGCAGTCGTAGCATACTTATTTAGTTAGTTCTGCTAATTGTTCGTCTTTCGACGAATTTCCGAAATCAATTTTCTCGAACAGGAAGTCCCCTGGGCAGTAATTCTTTTCCATATTCCCTATTTATTTTTTCATGAATGACAGAATGAGTACCCATACAGTTGTATCACGAATTACCAAGCACACCCTTTGTATCACGTTTTAATAGCGTTGACGTTATCACAGATGCTCATATCCCACCACACGAGTGATTTAAAAATTGAGGCGGCCCTCGGCTCGCTTTGAATAATTGCCGATCAATCTAATGGCCGGCGGGGACACCGTTCAGCGAGGTTCGTTACTTACAAATGGAAATCCAATCGGGGGAAAGTCGTAGTCTCGCGTAACCGGCGACCGACTGATCTGAACTGTTGAACTTGTCTCCTTCCGCTTTCGTAACGTAATTCTCGCATCGTAAATCAGTAAGAATGACCTTTCAGGCCTTGAATATTAAGTGGAACTGGTAAATACGCGTGGAGCGTGCTTGTGCAGCCTTTCATGCGGCCCATCTAGCCGGTGCACGGATTAGGATTCCAATGGGAATCGATGGTATTGGGACGCCATCAACCGTTGCGTTCCGTAACTTTTTGCACGTGATATCGATCCACTTGCTGCAGGGGGCGCGCAGAGGCTGGGCTCCTGGTTTATTGTTGCTCGCGTTTGCATCGCTATGGTCCGATATTTCAGCGGCGCTTAAATAGTTGAGAAGGATGTTCGCGTTGTGCTGCTAGCCGTCTAGCGTGCTTTGAATCACGGTGCTTTGAACTTTTGAAGGCAGCATTCGAATTAGGTTTGGAAAAAACCGACGAAGAATTGTATAAATTCTTAGAGAAAAAGCGAAGCGTAAACATTCCGTAGGTGGTTTTAACACTTTGAGTAGCGTGAGGTTAGAGGAAATACCGTTTTAGGTTAGTCAGACCTTTACGAGCGATCGCTTCTGCTGGGAAGGCTTTGTCGAGCTTGGCTTACGCTTTGACTATACACGGTGGACCAATGAGAATTACCACTTTGAATATTTTCGAAATCGTGGAAGTAATAGAAAAATCGATAGTAAGCGATTCCATCTGCGATAAAATTGTAATGACTATACGAATAACTTCTATTCGAAAAATTATTTTACTTCCGTGGTTCTGGAAATATTCAAGGTAGTAGATAATTCTTATTGGTCCACTCTTGGACGAAGTTATTCCGATAGAATGGTATCTAAACTCGATCATATTCGGGTTATTTTTAATTTTATATCTAATTCGAATCACTCGAGTTATATCGCGTACGATTCAAAATAGCCCGTACGAGATTGAGTTTGCACTTATTTTCATCAGGAAAACCTTATTAATCCGTTGGAAATACTCTCGTGAAGATCTACTCTAGTAGAGAATAGGGAAATTACGTTTTTATTAGTAGATGACACATCTCAAGCTTGGTCGCTGAGACGGCAAAGTGCAAAACGACGTTTGACCTCGAGTTGTTTTTAAAGCACATAGTCGGATACTCTTGGAGAATACGTTTTCCAGAAAATACCAACGTGAAAACACGCCGACGTCACATCAAGTGTTAAGAAGGAAGATTATCCTAAATTGTTTCATAGAATATTAGAAAATAATGGCTTTAATTCTATTGTACTGTATACAGTGGCGGATTTAACGGGTGGCCGATGAGTAGCTACCGCCTGGACCCCTGCCTAGAAGCCCCCCCCCCCCCCCCGAGCCCCATCTTCCAAAAAACATTATGATTTTATCCAAACACTAAATTTTTTTGTTTCCCATAATTTTCATACCACACGCGCGTAAATTTATTTGTAATTCTATTATGTGTACAGAGTGTCCTGGAACGTTTGCCACCTGGGTCGTTCTCCTTAAACCCGCCACTGACTATATATTAACAAAACGAATAAAAAATTTGTTTAAATTCTGCTAAACTATGTATCAATTCTGCCTGACCTGGACCTATCATATAAATATAGTATATTAAACTATGTGTATTACTTATTAAACAAACAAATAATAATAAAGAAATTTGTGAATGATAATTTTCTTTTTTCATACGAAAACCAAAACCTAAGCTTCAAAGATCGCTAGTTTTCAAATGTAAATAAAAGCCAGCGTATTATAATTAGCTTTAGTAGAAAATTTATACCTTCAACAAGGCAACGATTCCAAACATACAACTGAATTTGTTCAAGAGTGGACATTACATAACAATACAGAAACATTATCACATCCACCACAAGATGAAATCCCATTGAACATTCAAAGAATTAAGCGGAATCAGAATATTATTATTATTATGAATGTTTAGCTATCTCTAAATGCAAATGTCATTCTAACATAATGTTTTCTATGTAAAATCGCCTCAGAATTGACGTCGCAGCGAAAGATGGATTAACTTCAGTTAACATTAAAGCCACGATTATTCCAGTTATTTTGTGATCTGCGACGTGCCCATTGATTTAATAATATTTTTGTATTAGATTTTAATTTAAATATGTTTTTATTAAATTTAAATAAATATATATGTATCAACTTATTCATTCGATTAATGTAAATGAATTTCGTTTTGTTTCAATTTCGATTTTGTTACATTCAACGCATCGTAAGAAAAAGTATAGACATTGTTGATTTTCCGAAGTACAAACATCAGTCAGCCTTAATGATACAAATTCCGACGTTTTCGGGAATCCCGAAACCCTCTGGAACCCGTCCCGATCCCGAGAAAAATTCTCGTCCCGACCCGACCCGACATTTTCGGGTTCTCGCACACCTCTAAATAGTTCCTGCAATTTGTGTTCGTTTCAACTCCGACATGCAGCCGTTCGAACGCTTTCGTATATCGTATACATTCCGTGCACGCAACGATCTAGTGGAGCAATCGAATGAATATTCTTATCGTGATTCAAGTCTGTCTATGACATTATACACTTGTTTATTTCGTCGTAATATTTGTGACATATTTTAATGAGACCGATACAAAGAAATAGCGAACCGTAATGGTTATTCGTACTTTTATAATTGTCCTCTGTACGGACGATTTCCCCGTTGTTAATTATTTCACGTATGTATTTGTTTATCGCGATATAAAACTTCTCGCAAGGCAGCTACCTGTTTCCGAACTTAAGATTACTAAAGATATATTTTACTTATGATACATGTTTTAAGATTTGCTTAGTTTTAATAAGATTTCCTTAAGACATCTTTCGCTGAGGAAACTATAAAAGCCTGCCCGTTGAAAGCCCCTCGTTATCTACCGTCTAAGCAAATTGCAGATTTCCGAACAAAGGAAGAAGATTAAACTTTTAGAATACAATTAATCATTTCACTGCTTCATGAAGTCTACGGAATCATCTTTATTCTTGTCTCTTATCAAAGAAGACGTGGGACTTTGTTGCTGTTTCGAGAATCTTGGAAAACTGGTTTTTACATATTTTAAGGGGACTTCTCGAAATTCCCGATCGTTTACTACGGTACATCTCGCATCCTATTTAATCATACATGATTCATTGTAATGTTCTTCTCGGAAGAAGAGATTCCTGGAACAATCTAGCTGATTCGCGTGCAGTAGGTATCGGCAAACAAACAGTTGGGATCTGTTTGTGAATCACGCTGCTCGCGCACGGTTGCTTCTTCATTCTTTCATCCGAAAGTATACTTTAGCATTACCCGAATCACTGTTAGCTTCTTTTTCAATCGTTGCAAATTTATTACAATTCGCAAATTAGTACACGAACGTCATATTATTCTCAAATCCCATTTGCAAATTATTAAGTACCGTTCTTCAATTCGAAAACCTAGATATTTCTAGTCTTTTGTTGATATTAATTATTCGCTGATTTTCTCAAACTAAAATACCGCGCCAATATCAAATATGCACAAGGTTGCCATAAGATTAAAAACATATTACAAAAATTTGACATACACTGCCGTTTATAAGAATTGGGACACCTGCTGTATTTGCACAAAATGTGATATTTATAATATTTTATTTTCTGCTTTTAATTTAAAACCCAACGACCCATTTCTCAGGAACTAATTGTCACTTCAATTTGAAAATTTGTTGTATCACAAGGTGTCACAAGATATCACATGTTATCACAAGGTATCATAAAGTATCATTTCCCACAAAATTCAGGTCCAAAATCATGGGACCAAAAGCGGGCGATTTCTTGGGTCACTCTTTGCCACTTATGAACAGCAGTGTAGCTTGTAATTTCGTTTAATGGAGGCATAAACTGGTTTTTAATTAAGTGATGTCATTTCGCTGGTTGCAGAGACCCACAGTGTGGCGATGACAGACCCACAGTTGTCGAATAACAACAACAACAACAACAATAACAACAACGATGGCGAGCCAAAGTACCTGCATAAGAAGTTCAAGAAGATGGCGACGACCGAGGTTACGCCGAGGGTGGAGCCGAGGAAGGACGACACGGCCAACAACGGTTCTCCAGAGGAGCTCAGGAAGAAGGATTCTACCAAAGACTCGAGAGAATCGCTTAAAGAACCAATCAAGGTCGAGGCCTCACCGGAACCCGCGGATGGGGAGCCAACTGAGTCCAGGAAAAGCGGCTACGTGTGTCCTTATTGCAGGCTCTCGTGCGCAAAACCGAGCGTCCTGCAAAAACACATCCGTGCCCACACCAATGAGAGACCGTACCCTTGCGTGCCTTGCGGTTTCGCGTTCAAGACCAAATCGAATCTCTACAAGCACTGCAGGTCTCGCGCTCACGCCCTGAAGATGGAAGGTGGCGACGCCAGCAAGGTACATACGCCATGATTTATTCACGATCCATCTTCAACTCCGCATTATACATTCCCCTTTACATACACCCCCAGGACAAAAAGATGACACGCTTGGGGTTTCATTAGGTTCTCAAGGATATGTTCAGAATTCTCCAAATTCAATGAATCCTATATCAACATTACGTTGTAGTAGGTAATATAATGTACAGACACTCGCAAATTTGTTATATTTATTAGCAACACTCGTAAAATAGGGACGGCGAAATGAAAAGAATTACAACTCTTTGTATTGTTTAGTAATGTGTGGACCGTAGATCCTTCTTTATTCTCGATTACCTCAATCATCCGGTTTGGTAAATAATGATATAATTCTGGCGTGTAATTTTGATAGATTACCTCATTCTTTATTTTTTCAAAATTTATCCCCACAAACCTTGGTTTTTTGAAAATTCTTTAGCATCATATTGCAGGATATCAAAACCTATACAGCTTTGAATTAAACAGATATGTACGATAATATAAAAACTCAGCATTTCTTTGAGGGAGTGTAGAAATGGTTAGATACGTTATTCGCATCAACTACATTTAAATTGAACTACATTTCTGCACGTTTTCAATTTTTTTTTTTAATTTCCTTTGTTAGTAGGAAGATGTGAAAAATTTGTAGAACGTCAGGGAAAGTAAAACTTATACCGTTAATTGATCATTAACCGTCATTATTTATTCTCGCCTAACATATGTACCAAATTAATTCCATTACTTATGAAATGACCTAATAATATTGAAATGCGTGGAGTCAGTAGAGAGCCTAATCCTTGGATTAAAAACGAACAGTATTCAATTATCAAAAATGCATTTGTACACAAAGAGCCGTAACAATTTTTATAGGTATCAGAGGACTCTGACATCAGCCTATCCGATAGCGCAAGCAATGGTACTGGCACACCTCCGCCACCACCGTCGTCAACGCCAACCACGATCGTCTCCAGCGTGAAAACAATTAGAACGGGGAAAATCTATAAGCCAAAATTCCACACGGCGCTGCAGTGCGTGAATAACGACACCGAGACGTCTTCCCTTTCATCCACTTCTTCCACCAACAGTTCTTCCTCAACGGCCGCGATCGCTACCCCAAAGCCTAATCCGGAGCAAGTGCAGGAGCACATTGATAAAATCATTACCGACAACCAGGCGATCGTCGACGCCGTGGACCCGCGTCTTTACAAGCTGATACAAAGGCAACAGAGCCTCGTCGAAACGAAACAGAGCGATCAGCCGTTGAATCTCTCCTCCGCTGAGGAATCATTCGCGAGGAAACGATGTTACAGCGAGAGCTTTGCACAAGAGAGCAAGGATTGCCCGGCCAGTGCGGAAGGCTCGGTGATCAAGGATCTCCTTCTGAAGAATCAAAATTCCACTCCAGAGGGGACGATGGAGAGCGAGAATTACTTCTGTCCCTCTTGTGAGATCCCCTACTCGAGCATCGACAACCTCGACGCACATCGTAAATATTACTGCAAAGGTAGCGCGAGCCCTCGCAGGGAGTACCACATGGAGATCGAGAAGAGAGAGGCCGAGTACGATTCGAAGTCTTCCGATTATTACAATACCCTGCAACCCTTACCATCCCCCGGGCCACTTTTGGGCAACACGAGGCTCGTGGACGCGTACGCGCCCCCCGCGAAGAAGCAGAAGTCCGACTCCGTGCCCGCCACGTTGCGATCCCTCGAGGAGCTGAGCAAGTATCCGCGGCCAAACTCGTTGCAGATGTTCGGCGGTGAGGTGAGGATAGTGGACAACAGCGGCGAGACGAAAACGATGAGGATCGAGCCTAGGCAGACGAACTCGCCCACAAGCGAGCACATCGTCGGTAGTAAATGCGTTACGTCGGAGACCGCATCGATCGTGGTCCGTTCGGGCCTCCATTCCGGGGGCACCATGGTGCACAAACCGCCAGGCACACCTGCCACCACACCCAGTTCCTCCATATCTTTGCCCAATACGCCGAAAATGTTGGCGCCGATCATACCGAACATATCAACCCCAAACATAGCGCCCAGCATGTCGTGCTACAATTATCTGGAGCCCCACCTGAACTCCCTCACCACTATCACTGCCTACAATCCGCTGACTTTGCCCCAGCCGGGCATCACGAGTATTCTTCACGGTGGCAAAGTCATACCGTACGTTCCTGGCATGCCTGGACCACACACCCTGGCACCTACCATAGACATATCTTCGAGTATAACGACAGGCGACGCCGGGTACAAAGTGATACCGGGTTTGCCTGGCCTCCACATGATCCCGCAGCCATTAGACCTCGCCAGCCCGGTGAAGCTACAGACACCAAGCGTACCTGGGATCCCGGGGCCGATGTCCAGCGGCCATACGCCTATGTTGGGCCAGCCGCTGGACCTCGTCAGCCCCGCAAAGGATTCGAAGCTTGGCTTCAAAGCTCTGGGGAACGATGCTTCGAAGCCTGGCTTCACGAGCCCGAAAGTTCCTAGCGCTAAGAATGAGACTTCCGTCGACAAGTACCGCAGGGTGCCGTCCGCAGGGGAGATCGCCAAGATAGAACTCGACCGTCATATCAAGAACAGCATGGCCAACAAATACAAGAGCTTGGAAAGCCCGAGGGAAAGGCGGGAATTCACGTACGATAGGAGCCCGAAACCTGATAAAGCTTTCAGTTACACGAACGGCATCGACGTGGCCGCGTCTTCCCCGAATTCCCACTGCAAGCTGAGGTACTCGCCGAAGGAGTCTTCCGAAAGCAGAAAGAGGCTGTCCACGTGGAACATAAGCGAATTGGAGGCGGGTAGGATGTCGGTGGATTCCTCGGGGCACAGCACGCCCACGAAATACGATTCGCCCCCTCCTCTTGAGAACGGGCGTTTGAAGGCGAGCCTCGCCGAAAGCAGGGGGAAGCCGATCGAGGACTATGGTGCGACGTTCAATGGGACGAAGATGAAGCCTGACTCTGGGGCTTCGATGGTGCTGGTGAACCTGGACACCCCTAAAACTGATGTGCCAAGCAAAACTTCCGTAGACGTTATTGCGAGGGGGGACAAGCCTGAGGCGAAGTCACCGAAAAATGGCGACGCCACGAAAGAAGAGATCAATTCGAGCAATTTTCTGAGACCGACCTCTCTGCCTTTGAAACCAGGCACGTTCACGCCGAAGAAGCATCACGGTATCACGCCCACGGCGAACACGCTACCGCTGATAAGCCCGGAAACACCGCGACCGAAGAAATCCTACGGGCAACTGTACTTGAATGGGCACGCTTATACATATCTAGGCTTAAAGTGTTCCACCAGAGTATTCTACTGCACTCTGAATCGACCACAGCCGATGTACGTCACGCAGCAACACGGTTTATCCATGTACTCGAACTGGAAGATATGCAAAGAGGCACCGCCCGACGTTGATATGGCTCAGTACGATTCGAGGCACAGGCCGCTTAATTACACCACTGCTTGGAAAAAGCAGGAGGACATTCTGACGCATTCGTCGCAAAGGCCCACCACCCCGACCAGCTCTGACAGTGGCTTGGACAGCGACATGCAGGAGAAAGCGAAGAGGGTTAAGATATTCGACGGGGGCTTCGAGAGCAACGAGGACTATACTTATGTTAGGGGCAGAGGTGAGGAGATAACATTTTCTACCATCCTGCTTTTATTATTTTCATATCTTCCATTCTACGGGTGAAATTAAATTCCGGTGTCGAAAGAATCTGCATGTAAACTGCGGCATAACAAATTTATCGGCTATATCATAAAAAATGTGTAAACCTTGAAGTAATACTGTGTAAGAAACACACAGTAATATATTAGGTTGCTGCGTAAGTTCTGTCCGCCACTTCGTTTATATTATGAGTTACACGCCCCAAATGCAACTATCAATGCTGATTTATATTGTCAACAACTTGAAAGAGTGCAACGGAAACTGCACATTAAAACACCTCTTTACCCCCACAACAACGCGAGACCATACTTAGCGATAGCAACGCAAAAGAAATATATCGAAACTGCAATGGGAACTTATTCCTCATACACCATATTCCCTGGATCTGGTACCAACAGATTTTCACCTGTTTTGATCACTACAAAACAGTTAGAGCGGGAGAAACTTCAATAATTTCGAGGCCATGAAAAGTGCAATAAGTTCTCTTCGTAATGATAAATCCGAAGATTTTTATAAAAGAGGCATAACACAAGTTCCACATAGATGGAGAAATTGTCATAAATAATGATGAAAAATACATAGTTTGAAGTAAGTATAAACTGTTTTCACAAATCGAATTTGTAGAAGATGTACTCTAGCAAGCAGAACGTATGCAGCAACCTAATAATTTGTAAATGATAAAGTGAAAGAATTTTTTTATATTTAAGGGTCACAGAATATTAATAATCATACCAAATGAATGTAGAGGAAAGATATTTTAAAACTGAAGACTCAATGTGATTGTTTCATCAGCATGTTTATAATCATTAATCTAAGAGCAATATTTACTGATAAAGTATCGTCATTTTATATACTCAAATAGTTTGGACCGATTTCTCTGTTATGCAAGGTCGGGGTCGTTACGTTTGCGAGGAATGTGGCATTCGTTGTAAAAAGCCATCCATGCTGAAGAAACATATCAGAACCCACACAGACGTAAGGCCATACACGTGTAAGCATTGTGCTTTTAGGTAAGTTGCTTTCATCACTCCATCCTTATTCCACCTAAAAACAAAATACTTGCACCACATGCACCTTCCTACAATAAAACCTAGAAGCACACCGCGGCTACTTGCATTCATCTATTTCATCATCGTGGCTTGTACTTGAACGTTCCTCAATAGCTCCTGTCTCTCTCATTTCGTACAGTTTCAAAACGAAGGGCAACCTGACGAAGCACATGAAATCGAAAGCACATTACAAGAAGTGCGTGGAGCTGGGGGTGGTTCCCGTGCCAACGACCGTTTGCGACGAGAATATCGATAAGGACGCCATCGCTCGGCTAGCGGCCGGTGGCAATACCGAGGACTCCTCTGAGGAAGAGGACGAGAGCGACGGAGATGATAGCGAAGAGTCTGGGAGCGAGGAGCAGGAAGCTGCGCAGAGTTTGCTATGTCTCTCGCAACGCAATGCAAACAGACTTCCAGGACTTCTACCGTCCGGACGACCAACAACCTACCCGTACACTCTAACCTTCCCACCAACCACTGCGACCACCAGCGTGTCGGTTGCAATCAGCAGCACCCCTTTCAGCAGCCAGGTTGTCAGCACGCAAGCAACCACCCTGGTACGGAGCGAGTTGTCCTACCGTTACTATTTCCCGTCCAGCCGAAGCGCTATGGAGGAATCGAGGACAACCGTGATACAATCCTCGAAAAAGGAAACCTCGGACGTAGAAGTGGAAGAGGTGGACGCGGACACGCGGAACAACCTGCCTCAGCCCATGGATCTCACAACGAAACCGGTGGCGCAGCCGTTGTCGTCTCCTATACCGCAGAGGGCAAGGCCAGCGGACATTTTGACGCCCGTCTCGGAGCCTGTCCTGTTGCAAACGATCGTTCAGACTATGGAGAGGCTACCGATACAGGGAAGGGAATGGAAGCCAGACACAGAAGGGCACATGCTGCAAGCGTACCTCACCGAGAGACACGTCATGGACAGTAAGATAAAGCAACAGTACCGCGTTGGTACTACGAAAATTGAGAAGCATCCGAAAGACAGGGACGGCGACTCGAGGCAGCCCAGAACCATGGAGTCGAATAATGTCCCCACGGTGACATACACCGACCCTAGCAAGATGCAGCAGCCTGCGATCGACTCCAGAATCAAGCACGTATCGAAGCACACCACGGACGACGTTAAAATGGAGATCAGGGAGAGGATTTACCAGAACAGTGTCGCGGTAGAACGACGATCGTTCGATATTGAGTCGATTCACAGGGACAAGGAACAAGGGAGTCGGACCATTCCTGAACGGGATACTTTCGAGCATACGACGCTGGCCAGTCCTGTGAGCTCGAAGACCAGCGTGGAGTACGATATGCCGAAAAATAATAGCTACGTAGAGAGATCGAGTTATCCTGTCGAGTCGCCTAACAGAAGTACACCGCAGGCTGTCGATCGCCATTCTCCGAAGTCTTTTAACGTGGACGCTAACAACAGGCTTCTATCTATATCCCATCTGAACAACGATATGGATAGGAGTTCAGTGTACAGTTCGATAAAGACAATGAGCGAATTGGAAAGAGCTCGTGAATGCCACGCCGTTAACCAAGAGATCCGACCAGCCAGTCACGAGATGAGAAATGTATCGGCGGATCTGCGAATGCAAAGCCAAAGCCCGCGGAATTTGGACATGAGGCCACCCAGCAGGGAAATGCGGACGCCGAGTCAGGATTACAGAGGGCAGATACAAGAATTGCGACCACCTAGCCAGGACTACAAATTGTGTAGGCAAGAGCTGAGGCCTCCTAGTCGGGAATTCGTACCACTGAATCACGATATACGCTCCAGCCAAGATATGGTGTCCTCGAATAACGCAGAGATGAGGCAGGCTAACGCGGATGGCAGACCTCCAAGCAGAGATATGGTTTTATTGCCGGAGTACAGGCACGCGCAGCCACAAGAGCCGCGAGTTAATTATGAGATGATGCCGTTAACGATGCACGAGGCCTCGAAAATGCAGGAGGTCCCGAGGCCTCAGAACGTAGACATGAGGAGCGTGGACCGTGTCGAGATGAAGCATACGGAAATGACGAAGCAGAATCTGGCGGAAAGCATTAAACACACTGTTGCGAGGAAAATGGTTGTCGGGGGGCCAGGCTTCAGGTCACCCTCGCCTACTGCGGGAAACGCCAAACCACAGGCTGAATTTTTACAACCATCTAGTGGGCCTGCACCTAATTATGTTAGGTGAGTGACACCCGATGCATTGATGCTTTATTGTTTGTAGCACCTGATTGCTACAACATCTGTGCACTGCTTCTTATCTTTTTGGGGAAAAACAGAAAGTAGAAACTTGTAGTAATTATACGTTAAAAAGCGAAATTTTATTAAACGCCGGAAAAATGTCTTCTACTTATATTCCGGCCTTGAATGAGATTGTTGTAGTTGATAGAAAATGTAAATCAATACAGCAGTGACACAATACTTTTATAACCCTTAATTTGAGAGAAGTAGAAATACTTACTTTGAAGAAATATAAAAAATTTATTTCTGCATTCGAATCAATCAGTTTTACTACTCATATTTATTATGTCTAATACAACTTAACGCTTACTTTCTTTTAAATTCGATTCATTTATTTCTTTACTTTTGTTTATCAACGTAACATTCGTTGAAAGAACTGAATCTACCGAATGTAGTTACAGTGTGACTGAAGATGGGAGAAGTGTCTGCGGAATTTGTAACAAGGTGTTCAGCAAACCTAGTCAGTTACGGTTGCATATCAACATTCATTATTTTGAAAGACCATTCAGATGCGAAAGTTGCGCAGTTTCTTTTCGAACCAAGGGTCATTTGACAAAGCACGAAAGATCTGTTTCTCATCACAATAAGGTAATTAATTAATCAAATTTCATTTTTCATTCTTGTATCAAGGAACCATTAAGCATTTCGTTAATAATAACTGTTTGTTCAATGACAAGCCCTAAAACAACTAATCTGAGTTTTAGACGAAGTGTTAGTTTAATGCATTATCCCAAACTAATTTGCCCCCTTTGTAAACGATTAGTTACTTTACCTCAGTTCTTTGATTGGCATTGACGTGTTTTCACACCACAGCGATTCCATTTATTGCCTGGCGTTAGGGCGCCTCGATACCACGGAAGCAGAGAAAGTATTAAACCCACGCAACGCTGAATTTCCGCTGAAAGTTGATATTTATTTAGTGAGTTCTGGGGATATTCGAGAGCCTTTTACGATATACATTTACAATTAATCCAGTTTGATACAGGTGAATTTGTGGCGTCTATATGAGAAAAATTATTCTATTTGTACAAAATATAGAAAATGAAGACTGGTAGAGCTAACTCTGTAGTAATATGTATAGGGCTAATTCTAGTGTTAGGAAAGTATTCCTAGTACTAAAAGAACATATTAGCTAAAATTATCATAAATAAAATATGGATTTGTTATTTGCACGAAGGTAAACAGGACAATACTTTCTCTGCAGATAGTAAACGTCTGTAAAGACTCAGCATATTTTACATTGCACTTTCGTCGCCTCGTTGCCAGTCAAAGAGTTAATACACATTATCATTATAGTCGATAGCCCTTTTCACGATGAAAGTTGTTCCAAATTCATTTAATCGTCATTTTGAGGTGTTTCATTAATCAAATTGTCCTTCATAAGAATAGCAATAGATGTTAATCAGATGAAGTGAGAGTTGAAGAATGTAGATGAAGAATTGGAATCGATATTATCGTCTCAATACTCGAAAAATCTGTATAATAAAATACACCGAAATCTGTCTTTTATGAAATGCGAGTTTGAATGTATGTGAAGCTCATTCTACATAGATGTAATTTTTCAGTTTTCATTGCCGAGTAGGATCGAAATAAAATGCATTTCTGTATGAAAAATGTGATGCACCAACCGCCAGCTTGCGATGATTCTGATCATCAATTATGATTGTCAGAAACTTTAAGGGGTGATTCTACATGCCAAACTCAAGAATGATGAAATTGTTTGAGGCTTCGTTTCCGAGTTATTAATTTTTTAAAACAAACCGTAAAAATTACTGCGTAAAGACTATTTACAAGAGACATCACCCAACCGAAAAACTATTTGACACGTTTTTTTTTCATCAGTAAATGGCCATATCTATGGGATGAAGTCAGCCCTCAAAGTTGGGGGTGAAAAACACGTTTGCCCAATATCTTGGAAACTGTGCACAATAGAAGAAAATCTTTCAGACGAAAATGATATATTTTTTTAATAACAAATTCAGCCACGTAATCAGATTCATAAAACATCAAATTGTTTAAACAATATACCAAAAAGTAGTAATTTTTCACAGAATCTGATTGCGTGGCTAAATTTGTTATAAAAAAATACACCATTTTCATCTAAAAGATCTTTCTCTATAGTGCATACTTTCCGAGATATTGGGGCAAACATGTTTTTCACCCAACAACTTTGAGGATTGATTTCACCCCTTTGATATAGACATTTGCCGATTAAGAAAATACATGTCAAATATTTTTTCGACAACTATAATCTACGTAGGTAAACCTCATCAAAATCGGCGTGTAACAATAAGTGCGTCAGACGCTTCTACGATACTTTGTTTTCAACAATTAATAACTCTGAAACGAAGCCTCAAACGCAATTTCACAATTTTTGAGTTTCTGACACCTGTTGCGGAACACCCTGTATAGTTGGTGGGTAGCACCATCACTTTCTTGCTTTCTACACAATAAAATTATTGACAGACTGTATGAATTTTGCATAACATCGAATTGGATTCTATGTCATAATTTTAAATCCATGTCAATAATATTCTCCAAATCCGCCATCCTCATTTGTGATGCTACGTCATTTTCTATTAGCAGCATTTTATCTTGACCATTCACAATTGCTATGCAAGTTTTTCTGGGTGATGTCGGCTACGAAGGTCTCATGTTTAAACTCGTTAAATAAACGCACGCAAATAATGCAACTGCAAGCGGCGTTTTTTTTCATAAATCGAAGGAAACTATGAGTGCAGGACGAATATGTATAATTATTATTTTCCCTACCACCATCACTAAGCTTTCAAGGCATGGCAATTACATTTCTCGATACTACAGTATAGTATTAAAATAACAATGCCAGGAGAAATTGCACAAAGTGTCGATGCGAAAAAATGTTGCTTTCATTTCGGCTTAATAAAAAGTTTTACAAGTTAAAGTAAATATATACAAGCGTTGACAATAATTTCGGCCATATTATAGGAACATGTACAACTTAGTAAACCAAACAAAAAAGTGTTTGCAAAGGGAGACTTAAAACTCATTTTCCTCAGAATTTGTGGTAATGAAGATCCTTTATTTATTTCACGTGCAAAATCTGAACATTTAAAGATTCCAATGAAGCTACATGCTTTAGTATATGCTAATAATTGTTGTAAATGATGTGAACATTTAACTGTCGAAAATATTAACTAAGACCGAAACAAATGATTTTTAGATCCATATTTATTAGGACTTTTTTTGTTTGTTCTAATTAGTGATTCATGGTTCTTCTGGTATGAACGGTTTTTAACATTCTACTTGTATGTAATTGGTGTTAATTATTTAAATACGGCATAAATTCAGTGCTTTTCGTACACATGTCGATTGTTAAATTTTAACATTGAGAGGTGGAAAGCTTTTTGACTTCACGATGGACCGTTATATTACAGGTCAGTATGACTTCTACGTTCGGAGCTGCCACCACCAGCAATCCTAGACCATTTAAATGTACGGACTGTAAAATAGCATTCAGGATACACGGGCACTTGGCAAAGCATCTTAGGAGCAAAATGCATATTATGAAATTAGAATGCTTAGGTAAATTACCGTTCGGAACATACGCGGAGATGGAAAGATCTGGTGTTAATTTGAATGACATTGATACTACCGACTGTGATAATAGTCTTACTAGTCTTCAGGTACGTGATCTCTTCGACTATTTTATTTTACACAGAATTTCCTAACACAGTGTCCCTAATTTCCTAATACAATAATCGTCAATGTAATTGTAAATTGCATTTAAAACTCCCCGTTACTGCATTTATGAATTTTTAATGAAAGGAACGATTCAAATAAATCTGCAAAAATTCCCAGTTTCATTGCTTCAACAATTTTTCTTTACTAAAAATTCTGATAAAAGATAAATCTGCCATCACAAAAGAAGGAGATCAAAATTTATGAAACAGAAAAGTAGCTATTTAATTTCACACGAAATTATAAGAAGTAACGTTAACGAATATAACAATTTTATTATGCAATAGTCTTAGAGATTTAAATTCTATTTTTTATTACTCGCCATTTTAACCCTCTCAGTGAGAATGCAGGGTCCACTTGGACCCATCCTAAACTAATAGTAAGATCAAAATCCAATATAAAAGCTTAGTCTGAAAATTTTATAAACAATCTATCCGCTTTATTATAGTTGCTGGCTCAGAGACTTTGCGAGAAGGATCCTAGTAAAATTGGGCAGTGGGATCCGGAGACGATACCAAGTCAAGTAATTAGCGGGGGCGAGACTTCCTCGGACGAGGGTGAGCCTATACCACAGCATGCAATGCATCCATGTCCTGTAAAAGTGATCACAGACGCGGACATGTCTCGATCATATCATGTGCCAATCGAAGATCCGAAGTCTGATGCTCTTCATGGGAATCCTCAGTTTAATCAGCAGAGGCGCGAGTACAGCGCGAAAGAGAGGCCAAACCCGCAGCCAGCGTTCTCTGTAGATGACGGGAGGTCGGATGAAAGCATACAATCATACAAGTGCCAAGTTTGCACAGTGTCTATGCGTACTATGAACGAGCTGCAAGTACACTGTTTTGTTGAACATAATATTGAATCGGATTCTAGTACAAATATACACGGGGATAGGGGCGTGAACAAGTGTAGAGAGAAAGAGAATACTCAGAAAAGAATAACGGAGGAGTCTGTAGTCAAGGATGATCCCAATAGACAAAAAGTTGAAGACACATAGTGCCAAAATAATATAGTGAACCAGGGAACCAGCGGTGAAGTTGTTTTTTTTAATGAATTCGTTGCCGTACCGATAATATAGTTGTATTAAAGAAACGCCATCACTTTTCGGAGGAGATTTTAGAATCGGTGATACCGTCGTTGGCTAGAAACAAAGTTTAATGATTCCATTGTGGATAACGAGAAAGATCTTTCTGCGGCGCGACAAGGTGCAATTTGATTGCAGCTGACTCTCTTTAAGGGAATTAAATATTGTAGTGGTATGTGGTAAATATTGTTGCCAGGGAATGTTGTTACCGTCATCGCCAAAATTTGGCTCATCTAATGTTTATTTTGTCAAAATGTGTGTGCGTTGAAATTTTGATTCATTAAGAACATACATGTTGACGAAAGAACTCGACGTAACTTCGTCTCTTCTCTTTTTTTTTAACACTTTGGTACACAAGAATATGTTCCCGGAACAAAGTTAAAACTTGAATTAACGGAGGAGTAATATTTGGGACCGCGAAAATAATTTTATTAAGAATAGCTAACACTGTATTAAGAAAGGGGATACGGGAGTCTATTTTGTACATGATATTTTAAACTATTTATTCAGCTTTCGATTAGTAGGAAAGAAACGGTTTTATGATTGAGAATACAAGATTTAATAGAGTACTTTCTTCAATTAATTGTAAAGCTGTAAAAACATACAACGCTATGTTTAATTTTTCTTATCAACAAATTTCTTCCTTTGATTTTGATTCATGAATTACTAAATACTGAACGGGGAAAGGGTAGCAGGATGAAGGATAATTTTTCCAATAAGCATAAGGTCTGTAAATTTTTATCTAAGAAAAACGGAATTCTTGTTTATCCTCGAATTGAGGACTATTATTTTAATTTCATATGTACAGTATTTATTTAAGATATTTTAATTTTCTTTTCGATTTTATCGAAGCTCGCAACTTTTCAGCTGTACGTATATAATTAAATATAGTCACATATGTAGGAGAAATAACCGACCGATCGAATTATTGGACGATTTATATTTTTCCGCACGATTGTCTTAACCCTTAAATTGCACAATTTTCCCTTTGTTGTCAAAATATTGTACATGTGATAATATTGTACCCCCATTTCCAGAAGAATCAGAAAAAAATCGGAGACATTGTTTTTAGTTACTTTATTCGGAAAAAAGTTTTGTTTATATAACAGCATATATAACAATTAAGAAATATGCCATAGTTACGAAATAATTGCATATAAATATATTATTCGTATTATTGTACATAAAATGCAGGTATGTTACCAACTGGTAACAATTTCCATTAAAGGATTAAGTTATCCAAATTAACAACCCATTCTTTCCGAAGTCTCTTCAACCCTAACGGTACACCGTCTGAATACCACCTGCAGCTCGGTCGATCCGTACTTCTAACCCTATTCAGTGGCTGCCCCCTACAGCTTAGCCACCTTGAAAATTGTAACTGCCCTTGGTCGAGCAATATAATTTTTCTCAACTCGAAAATTTACCGGTGCATCTCAAATTTGCGGAACGAATATTTCTCGAGCAAGCAAACCAAACGGCTTGATCCTTGGATTTTGTGAAAATAGTTTTTATTGGAGGTTGAGCTTGATCCAGCGCACAAAGTTGAAAATTAACAAAATGGCGTCACTGGAAAGTAAGGGGGAATATTTTGCCTCTTCTTATTTACTTTATTGTACTAAGAGATATATTAAATTTTGAAATGTTTCGAGAAACTTAGGTTCATCTTCCAATAAAAACTATCTATTTTTATAAAATGAAACCAGGACCTCCCCTTAATTGACTGATATAATCGTCTGGCAAGCAAAAAATCCATATTTGAATCTCGGCCCTGTAAATCGGATCGGTCACTTCTTTGTCACCTACATTTATGTGGAACCAAGTATTCTCAGCAGTTTTATCTCCTGAAAGTCTCTCAAATATCACCGCATAATCGCTCGAATCCCTCTGCTTTGCGCTCGAGTCGGCCTCTGTTGTGGAAATCTTTTACGCGGCCCTGATCCACATGTACATAATAATAAATATGTATATTATACAAATGTATAATTAAGGATATCACACCAAATGCACCAAAAGCTCATTAGAAATTTACTGATTGACCTATAAATGTTATTCTTGGAAATAAGGTAAAACGCGAGGTTAACTTAATATTTTCTATCTATTGTCTTTTAAGTTTCGAGTTTGAATAATTTTACTATATGTTAATTATTCTAGTCTTTTAAATACACGAAATTCACAAATTTGCAGAAGAAACAACATTTAAAAAAGAAGATACATAGTAGAATCTGAAATCTGTTTCTTCGTATAAATTGATTTGGGTATTTAAAGCTTTTTATATTGCACTTTTTAATTTCATTATTAGATCTCACTACAAGAGAATCTTTTTCTTCGAATGACATTGTAGATTAATTGTTAAAATTCTGTTTCAAACTTTTGGGACATATGTGTAAGCATAATCGCAGAGTAAAGCGGATATTCTGACTCATGGACGCCACAGGACGGAAATTTCCGCCTTTTATATCGTCACGATATTCACTGTAACAATTTGTTTATTTTTGCTCATGTTTTTGGAAAAGTGAATGCATATATATTTGATATTGACGATGTATAGCAGCATAAATATTATTCACTGCTTAAAAATGAATTCGAATAATACGACGAGCTCGAAAAATTACCCTTGAGATACACATATGAGTTGAGTTAAAAAAAAATATACATACTATAATAATATAAACATTTATGTTTTTCGGGGAAGTATATCAAACTGTGGAAATTTTATTTCTTAGGCGATTTTTTAAACGTGCATAAGAAAATGAAAATTGTTTTTGATATGTACAGTTAAAAATGTTCGTACATATTAAATGACAATAGAACATAATACTTTGAAAACATAAAATCAAATTTAGGAATATTTATGGTCAATAAACTTTAAGTTTTTGAATATGCTGTTGATTGGCGACAATAATTGATTTTTTATTTATTTGTAAATAAACTTAAACGTTCTATTTTATAAAGATTTACATACTTAGCTTTTTTTATTATTCTATCTTCTAGTGAAATTTGATTTATCAATTAAAGGATATTTAAATATTTTATCTCACATTACTTGTTGGCCACATCATATAAAACAAAAGATACAATTTATTTAATTAGTTTTCCTCCGTTGCAAAGATTTTGATAATTCTAAAATTTTCATTTATTCTTGCAACTCATCTTTTTAAACTATTTTTTCTTTTTTATTTAATATACATCAGTGTCCTCATTTTTCTTTTAATTATCCATTAAAATATTACCGCATTAGAGGAAAGCAAAATTACAAATGTTATGTAACACCAAACACTATTACCAATTTTAATTTCCCTTGTCCGAGAATTATACGAGAATTTAATAATTTATTTTACAAAACAGAAAACCATAATTTATATTGATCCAATAGAAGCTATTACAATAAATTTTTCTCTTCTCGTTGTCAGCGTACTTCAAAACCAAAAGACAAATGGAAAGTTCTAATTCAGAGCATGGTAAATTCTCCTTCGAAAAGTGATGGAATGTAACTTATAAGAGGATAGTTCTCATACTTAGTAAAAAATATAATATTTATATACAATAGTGTTGTATCAGCATAAGGTGCAATGGACTGGCATGTGATTCTGTATTTAAAGTGCAACTGTTGCGTTCAACGTTGAAGAGTATTCTAACATTACAAATTAATATTATATCATAATTATTGGTACATGCAGCATATATGTATACAAAATGGGTCACTTAAACCTGGAATTGCAAATATTATATTTCCACATTCGTGGTAAAATATTTCATTTAGCAGTATGATATAAGCTGCGTTTTTCTGTAAGGGACCGTTTCCAAAATTTCAAAATCATTTATGTTTTTTAACGAAGTATTCAAATATATTTACACAATATATATATATGAATGTGTATATATCTACAATGTACATATGTACGTACAGACCATGCGCGTGGTGTTTTTCTTGTGTGTGCGATAAATGAATGGCGCCTTTTCAAAAAAAAAATTTTCGAATTAATTGGGAATAAAAAGAACGGGGTATGAAAATCAAATGAGAACTTCTCTACAATATGATCTTACTTATGTCCCAGTTCTGCTTATACAAATTGGGTTTGATTAAAAATTTATCTCATATTTTTTTTTAGGTCTTTTAGCCGATTCTTCTCTTGCAGCGCCTGTGTGCAACGCGCACTTTACACACGCAACCAGCCAGGTCTGTGTAGATACACATAAATGTACATATGTTATATATATATCTACATAAAAGATGATGAAATAATATGAACCATATCATAGGTTGGTGAAAGGGAAAGAGAGAGTATAACACAAACTCACATTTATCCCAAGCAGACCATTGCAATATGCAAGAGCGTCCGTAGACTTTTTTCCAGGAGGGGGCAACTTTGATATGCGTAATGAAAAACCGAGTAGCTCGCTTGCTTTTTTTAACTCGTTTTGTAGTGCCAATTTAATTAAAAATTCAAATCCGAAATTTTTAATTTTTTAGTATAAACTTAATAAAGACTAGTTTTTAAAAATAAGCGATTTTTTCTCAAAAGCCAGGGGTGGCAACTGCCCCTTTTGCACCTCCCTCCGAACGCCCATGGCAATATGGTCATCCACTGCAGTTGGACCCTTTGCTTTATTGCAATGCTTTGCCTGCTTGCTTGAGGAAGAAAGCGTGTGTCTTTTACTTTGAAGACTTTAAATAAACTTTCCACGTATGCTATGGTTGAATTTCTCTTATTATGAACGTCCAATGCAGTGTAGGTTCTTTTAAAAAAAATATAAGTGATAAACGAAACATTATTTTTATTACAAATTATTTACCATTCCAGTGTTAAGTGTCCCATGCTGTACATATTTGTATGATATTAGTATGAGCAATTATGAGAATTATTGTTGACACAAGAGAAGATGTGTTTGTATATATTTATGTATAATATAATGAATCATGTTAGTCTTTACAATAATTTTAAGTAATCCATAATTGGGAACAGAATCGGTTATTCAGATTAAACTTGAACTATGTTAATTTTAATATGTCTTCCAACCCTCTTATATTCTTCTGTCTGGAATACGTACGTATCTAAAATCTTCGAAAACAGAGTTAGGTACAATTACAGATTTTCTAAAAATGAGAATTTGAATATACATCAACTGAACCATAATCAACAGTTTTATGTTGCGTACAAACATTAATTTTATAGTATTACAAATTAATTTGTATAATATTTTACAAACTGTATTCGGTAAAATTCGAAGCTTGAAAACGGAAATAGACTATCTTTCCTAATTCAAAAAATTTAAATGGATAGATATGTGAACAGTGAATAATATTACTATAATAATTTGTTCAAGTAATTGCTAACTCTGTTTAAAGGTTGATACGAAACCGTATACTTTTCAATGAATTTAATTGAATTTAACTGATACAGGTGGACGATCGTTATTATCAATCTGAGTAACCGATTTTCTGATCTAGCTTAAGACATTTAAGGATCAACATACCTTCCACGAGAGACAGCTATTCTATCTTATAATTAATTATCTTTCTAATATACAGCGCCCAATTTTCAACATCTTACTCAAGCACGACTTGTCTTTCCTACTGCATAATCAGATTTGGATTATCGTAATTTGTACCTAGGTGTGCTTGAGACAGAATAGTAGGCAAATAGAACGACCGCACAATCGTATACATTGAGGTCCAGTTGAAGTGATTGTCGCCAAACAATATCAATGTAGTATAGTTTGAAGTAGCAAGTTGGTGTATATCCATTCTGATGCTATCAACTCCAATTACGAAACCTTGTATGAATTTCTAAAGTGTGCAAGCGTGTGTGCCCGCGACGCCAAGCCAACGATGTTTGTATTTTGGAAGAAACGACAAGATGAACAGAAAATAACTTTTGCACTGAAATTAATGTTTGATAAGACGTATTAGACGACCAGAACCCGCGGAGGAAAAATATTTTGGAACGCAGCTGAAGCCAAATTTCATACGATGTAATATTTAGCTCTTGACTGTGTCATATGTGATTACTAAGGTAGTAGTTCTTTCAGATTATGATTCTGGATATATTTTCGAAACAATTGTCCTTTGTAGAAGTATTTGTATATTTTCAAGAGCATACATAAAAAAAAAACATCATTTACATATCAAATCTATTGATTTAGACCTAGGGGACGATGAATATGCGTACACTTTTCATCATTTATATCCTACAGTGAAACAAACAATTTGATATAAAATAAAATTTATATTATATTAGAACAGAAACTTACTTTAATCTAAGATGTCGCAAGTATGTTGAAAGTCACATTTGCTCGATTGTATTTTGAGAATATTTTTAAGCGGTTTACATGGACATTACTGTACAAATATTTTCAGTTACAACACAAGTGAGAGATTTTTTAGTAATCTCGTGTATGAAATTCATGTTCAGTTACATATTTAATTAAATAACTGCTAATTGATGAAGAATCTTTATAAATGTCATTTTTAAACAAAATAGGGTATAAAATGTAGCGAAGAGAAAGAACAATGGAAAACTTTAGAGTACTTGGAAATGCTATTTTCTCTAATATATACAAGGCATTTACCATCTACAATAACTTGTGCACTTGTCATCATTGTTCCAAAGGAAATACGAATACTTGAAATGAACTACGAAATGAAATACGAATACTTGAAATGAATACTTCACACAATCTGAAGTTTTTAAGGGATTTCTGTGTATGTAAATACAATTGTCTTCCATTAGCATTCTAAGTGCCCATCCACAGTTTTTCATAATGAAAACGATACATTCAGAAATTTTATAAAATATATGTGATAAAAAATATTTTATATGTTTAACACGTTATTTAAACGCACATATATCTGTGAAGAATATTTCCCATTTTTCATTAAGTTTCGATGTTAGGAAAGTAGAGGATATTAGATATCTCAATTTTTTAAGTGTGACAGAGCGATTCCATCTTCTGTTTTCATAATTTTTAAATGGCAAAGTGAAAGCATCCGTTATATCGGAAAGTAGACTTTATGTTATGAATTTCATTTTAGTAATTAGCCTTATAAAGCATCTTGAGTTTTATATAATCGCGCATGAGAGAAAACACGAATATTGTACAATGTTCTAATTTAGCGCTGTGTTTTTGGAACAAGATGAAGGAGAAGATGAGTTATTGTAATGGTAAAATGCGTTGCCTTACATATTATCACCTTAAACCTTCTGTAAGAAGTTGGCTTGGCTCCTTCCAAACTCAGTATTAGAAATCTAAAAAGCAAGCAGGATTGAACTTTCAATGTGTGAATTATTTTCGATTGAGCTGTGTTTTGCAAAAATATACTTCTAAAATTATCAACTTTTGTCACTTTGTCTAAAGAACGATTTCTGAAACGGCCCCTACCTTTTCACAAACAATTTCAATTTTTATAGTGAATATTGACAGTAACACTTACAAACAGTTGGCAAACTAGTATTTTACGTGTATTATAGGTGATATAGATCATTAAGGTTTTAGAAATATTTGTCTGAGCGCATAATTTAGATTATGCTGATGTGGCAATTGCTTTCTATGCTTTCGTAATCAATTGCTAGATTAACGAGGAATTCCAGGTTCGAGGCGATTCCTTAATGAAAAAAGGGGGCAGTGAAATCAATCGAGCGACTGCTCGTGAATATCGAATAATGGGACCGGAGGAAGATTTTATAAAATGTATGCAGGAACGTAACATCAGTTTTTACGAAACGTGAGCGTGCCAACACTTTGCTAGTGTAGCTGTCACTTTTCTTCCTAATTCTGTGACTTTGTTGAACTATTGATGAAAATGTAATTTATTTATTGTAAATAAAAAACATATATTGCTTAAAATGTTTTATATTATATGATCTGCATTAATACATGATCGATGGAGTTTTGGTAAACAATGTGAGAAAAGTAAACGATTCGAAGTTTATGAAGAGCTATGAAATATATTTGGATTAATATTGTTATAATTTTCTAAGGTAGTATCACAAGCATAAAAGTACAACTTTATGAATAATGTGGGATGGGAATAAATATTTAATTTGCAATAACGTTGTGTATTTTTTTATTAAAAACTGCGTGACCCTTACGTGCGAATTAATGTATATATGTACCATTAAAATAATACATTAAAGTACCGTATTTCCTTAACTTACATCCTTAGGTTTACAATTTACACTTATCATATGTTGTATCAAGGAAGCTTATCGGGCATCAAATACAACAACTAAGCATTACTAAGGAAAATAAATAGTTCATTGGTCTGATACTTATTCATAGTATGCACAGGGTGTTCCACTACAGGTGGTAAATCTTTAAGGGTCGATTCTACAGGCCAAAATGAGACGAAAATATAGAATAAAATTATTTAAAATTGTGCTTCGTTTCCCAGAAAATTGACCATCAATTTTTGTAAACCAGGCGTGCATCGAAGTACATAGTACGTAACACTTTTAGGCGCGGAACACTTACGGAAAGTGCGACGCGAGTTAGGGTGCATTTAGAGTGACCAAAAGAAGGAATGCTCGTTGGCTCCATTTCGATAAAATAAACGAATGCTCCTTTAGACTTGAAGCGATGCGGTGTCGTTGCAATTTCACACCGGTAGATATATGTATATAGAGAGATTCACAAGTGACGCAATTTTTGCGGCAGTATTGTTATAACGCAACAGCGCCGCATCGCTCGTCTGCACCGGGCCTTACCGTAGCCTATGGCGCGAGACTCGCCGTGGGATTTCACCTTTAGCCGCCCAGAACTCAGTGCATGCGCGTCTATGTACTTAACATTGAAAGTCAATTTTCTCGAAAGCGAAGCGCGATATTAAAAAATTTAATTCTATATATTCGTCTTATTTTAGTCTGTAGAATCATCCCCTGAAATGTTTACCACCTGCAGTGAAACACCCTGTACATATAATTAAATATTTTATCATTGGTTAAAATTTTACTGAAAAAAGGATACGCCTCTTGGTACGTTTCTTATACATAATTCTGTATCCACACTCCCTGCATCGAATCGGATCTCTGGGACGTATTTCATTATCATGATGACATTCTGTAACAGATATTTTGTGTTTAACATTAAATTATACGTTTTATATTACTCAAATATCGTAATATATAAAGCAGAAAGAGTTAGTGTATAGTATTTCATACTATATCAGCGTAATAATGTTCATCAGTAGTCCATAAAAATGATATGAACATATGTATGTAACTTCTTTTTCATTACTGAAATAAACATTTAATTCAAGTAAAAATGGAGTCGGACAGAGTATATGCACCAAGAAAAATCTGCTGCAGGAGCAACTACAATTATTTGTTAAATCTATAGTCAAAGTCATTTATCTAAGCAAGTATGTCAAAATTGCTTCAAAAGATTCCAAAGTTGTAATTTTAATGACATTCAACGTTTCAGACAGCATCAGGCTTCTTATATTTTTTCTAGTTGCATAAGAAGTGAATACTATTTCACCAACTCTTGAAATCAAATAAAAGTGTAGCGACATACTATAGTATAACACGAAACATCATATTTTATTTACATTTACAGCAATAACTTGATAATATGTAAAGGCTGGACCACAGAAAATGTTGTGTTATTTCCTTTCAAATTAGGGGTAATGACAAAATTCTATATTAGATTTTCAGACATCATTTCAATCATCTATGTAATATAGCTCATGGCATGCTCAAGGAGACAGAGTTGTATAAACAATTTAATGAATTTAAATCTAAATATTCAGTATTAAATCTTCCAAAATATTCAGTATTAAACCTAGAAACCAATTCTGATTCCCTTTCAATTAAATCACAAGGAGTCTGATTTAATTCAATTAATATTCTTACAATAAATATTAAATAAAGTGGCATAAATCTAAACCCAAATATCTCTCAATTAATAAAATAACTGAAAATATAATTAAAAATAAACTAACTTTAAAAGATACAGACTGAGCAACGGACCAAATACCTCCTAATATAAATAAAAACAACTGTTCATAATCTTCGCACCAAGAACTACTTCATAATAGTTTTATAATTTTAAACGTTTGCATCATACACATTATGCAATATACAACAACAGTTTTCTAGTATACTTTAGGTATATGTTACGAATTTAAAGAATACTTGTCAGCCCACGTTTATGAAACACTTGAATAAATTTCTGTCTTTAGTAAAATATACTATTAAGCAATTGTATTCAGACTATACTGCTAAATATGGTTAAAGAAAATAGAAATAAATCTGTAATAAATTTATCATTTTACTGTTACTTGTACGAAATTATGTTATTCAAGATTTTATAATAACACTACTAAAAGTCCATGAAAGGCGTTTATTGTGAGTCTTGGAAATGAATAATTTCATTTGCAAATGAATGTCAACCATAACATATTTTACGTGATTATCTCTACAAAATTTCATTAATATGAGGAATAGTATACACTTTAAATAATTCAGATAAGTTGGAACAATTATGTCGTGTGTTAATTAATTTGAAAACAGAAAGTGTGCTAATTTAGTATAATAAAACACGAGCAGAGTGAGGTTAGAAATTATTATTTGCATTTTTAATTATACCTCCGCAAATGTACACCATAGCCTGTTTCGGGGTTGATTCAGATTTGCTGGATTCCATTTTGAATTAACTCTCAAATGTAATCACACTATATTTGCAATGTACCACGAAAAGAAAGTTTGTTTATTATTCTCAACGCAACGTGCGGACTCGCACTGACTCGCACTCTCGATCAGTGATGCCAGAATGAGGACGGGAGCGCTCGAGAATTTCCCCCACCTCGCATGCACACTACGCCGGAGCTGCGTGTCCGTGAGCTCGGCGCTTCGGACAACGTCGGGAAGACGAGAGAGAAAACGAATGTGTGTCTTTCTCTCTCGCTCTTGAAACGCTGTGATCCAAGGTGGGGTGCAAACGACACGCGGCCGTGCGCGATCCTCCTGAGTGCCTCGAGGCTCGAGATACACTTTTCACTTTCTGACATATGTATAATACTCTTGTAATGAAAAAAAATTTGGAAAAAATTTTGTTAGGGAAATCACGTTTTAAGACCTCCTGATCACGTTTTGACTATTTAGAAAAGAGTTTTTTTTTAAATATCTCATGTATTTTTTATCACGATTACGTTTAAACGGCAAAATGGATTTCAATGAAACTTTATATTAAAATTTTATATTCTTATCTTAAAATCCGATTAGATCACGAAAAATGATAATTACCCGTTATGGTTCTTCGATTTTTCAGATATACGAACTAAATTCTACATAAAAAAAAGTTAAATAAAGTTCTTCTGTAACTTGTTTAACAGAGAAAAATGTACATTCATAATTGAGGCATTTGATGGAAAAAGGGCACATACGCCAAAATGCCATTTCAAGAAAATCGATTTCAAAGTTTTCATTATAGTATAACTTAATAAAAAGTAATGCAATTAAATCAAATTTTTTTAAGGATGTAGTTACCGTGTCGTTCAAGCGTTCTGAATACAGAATTCATGATTTAAAAATGATATGTGTCTTTATTTATAAATTTTAAACAAGTGGTTTATGTGCCCTTTTTCCATCAAATGCCTCAATTTCCTGTGTTCATTTTAAATTTCCGTACTTTTTATTTGAGCTATTTCTATTTTTCAAACCTTAAAATGAATTTTTTTATTAAAAGACGAATATTTTGATACTGTACATTGCTGAACTTTGTTAAAATTAGAATTCACTCTTGGCCAGTACCATGCACGCTGTAGAAGCCTTCGATAAAAAATATTTTTTCAGAGTATTCAAACGTAATTATATCAAGTTGCGACAAAGAATCACGCACTATTTACAAATTAATTACGCGCAGCGTGCACGTTACCGCTCGATGGAAACTACGGAAAAGTGGTGGTCTCTTCCATCGGGAGGGAAATGTAAACAATTGGTTATGCGAAGCTAACATCGCGATACATGTTGTACACTAAAATGTACAAAAACATTACAAAAATAGAAAAGAAAGGCAGCACGTAAATATATCAATTGGGTTCGATATATTGACGAGATGTAAGACTGAAATAATGCTACAATTGTTTAGATTTCCAAAGGATAGAAAGCAAGCAAAGGAATTTACTATAATACATGTTACAGAATTTCGAGATAATTGTTACATATAAAATGAATATAATTAAGAATATACATTTATTTGTACAATTATCTCGAAGTTCTCTCTATGAATCATATGTACAGCAAGCAAGCGAATTTATTGCAAGGATAGAACAAGAATTGCGTGAGGTAAATCGAACAACTATTTACATATTCGCGATGTCCAAAAATCGAATGAAATAAAAAATGGATGAAATTGATAATATTCTGGACATCACTAATTTGCATTACCCGACGTAGAAGGAACATCCGCGAGGCCATCAACGGCATGTAAACGTAACCTACTCTTTTGCTTCTTCGCAAGAATTGGATATAAATGCTCAGATGACATGAGAGATAGATGTATGTCATCTACCTCCATGGTCTGAGCTGTGTCCCCGTACGCCTTTAATGCCGATTTCGTTACGCAAATGGCATTAACGAGGGTCGAACAAAGTCGGTTTCGTTTCTTGTTCTTTATGTCGGGAAGCATGGAAAACGATCTTTCAGCATCGGCGTTTGAATATGGAAGACTTCTAATGGAATTTAATAATTTCTGCAAACATGGATATTTAAATGAGCCTTGATCGTTTCGCGTTAACAACACCGTTTTCCAAACATCATCAAAAGCTAATGTACAAAGCATCTGCTTGTCTTTATATGCAAAATTCAGGTGCAATGTCGACCATTCTTTTTGCAAACCGTCTTCGTCGAAACCGCCCAATTTTTGAGCAATAAAGAGAACACTTTTAAAGGAAGTGTCTCTGTCATTATCTATTAATGCCAAATGAGGCTCAAAAACACATAACTTGCTCAGAAATTCGTCATCGATTGGCAATCGATTACGAATTTCGTTTGCAGCCGTTATGTAAAACTTAATACAATTTTCTCGAACGGTTTTGACAACATCGGGTTTGCCTTCTGCAACTAACTTAGAAAGAAAAATGTCACAATCCGGATCTAAATGAATACTATTAAATGCGATTTGGTTATCGCCTTTTGAATAATCTATTAATTTTACTAAATCCATGTGCTTCAAAAGCTGCGGTTTCAAAAAATTACGTAAAATATTATACAAAAGAGTTTTGGCAGTAGTTTGAAGCAAATGGATTCTTGTTTGTTGCGACTGAAAGAATAAACTAAAGTCATTGAAATACAATAGAACGTATTCCAAAAACAGAAGATATGCTTTCGCTTCTGGATTTTGCATGATGATAAGCAGATCTTCCCCAGACTTTGTCTTCTCACTTACGACCAATTCTTTCAGAAATTGCAACACACTGTCCCAATTTTCTAAAAGTGTAACTACGGATGAATAACGCGATAACCATCGCGTAGTACAGAATTTTAAAATTTTGCGGTCAGTAAATTGATAACATGGTTGGAAATCGCGAAAAATGGCCGAGCGTTTGGGACTGCTATAAATGAATGTAGTGACTTTCCGTAATAATTCCTCGCAGACCTCGGGAATGGTAGCGCATGCTTTATGCACTACCAATGCAGAGGAGTGACATGGACACGGCATGGTGAAAAAATTTTCACCGCGAATTTCTGCAAGTTTGGTCTTGAATGACGAGTGACACCCTGTCATGACAGAAGCGTTATCACACGACAAAGCAAGAATGTTTCCGAACGGAATTTGCTTTTTCCACATGGAGTTCTTAAAGGAGGTAAATATTTTATCGGCAGTACATTCTCGCGCGTCAAGATTAATTAATTCTACTAATTCCGTTCGAACATCCAAAGTCTCGGGTGCGACATACCGAACAATAAACGACATCCATTTCTCATTGGTAATGATTGATGTTTCATCAATAAATACTGAAAACTTAGAATTCTGTAAAACCAGACTAAGACGTTCTGTTTCCCGAGGACACAGAACGTTCGATATAATATTAGAACACTTTGTTCGACCACACGTCATACGTTCCAAAACATCAGGATCTTTCCCAACGTCTTGGAAAAGTTGAAGAATCGCCTCTGCGGATTGATGCGAAATATTTTTCTCGGCAACTAATGCAGCAAAACGAATAACCAAAGCATAAACAAAACATAAACAAAGCATACGCGACCACAGATCGCGGATCTGACCGTCAAATGTACTTGACGAAAACCAGGCCCGAGCGAACCCTCGAAACGGGAAACGAAAAGAATAGATAGGAAATCGTAAAATAGTAAGAAAAATTCAGAAAGGAGAAAAATCGAAGAAAAGGCTAAAAGAAATAACAGCAAGGTAATGGTGACAGTACCGAACTGCCACAGATGCATTTACCAGTTACATTTCTCTCCTATTCTTGTACAATAATACCTTTATACCAATTTACACATTTTAGTGTACAACATGTATCGCGATGTTAGCTTTGCATAACCAATTGTTTACATTTCCCTCTCGATGGAAGAGACCACCACTTTCCCGTAGTTTCCATCGAGCGGTAACGTGCACGCTGCGTGTAATTAATTTGTAAATAGTGCGTGATTCTTTGTCGCAACTTGATATAATTACGTTTGATGCGATTACATTTAGATTTTAGATTTTAGATCATACTCTGAAAAAATATTTGTTATCGAAGGCTTCTACAGCGTGCATGGTACTGGCCAAGAGTGGATTCTAATTTTAACAAAGTTCACCAATGTACAGTATCAAAATATTCGTCTTTTAATAAAAAAATTCATTTTAAGGTTTGAAAAATAGAAATAGCTCAAATAAAAAGTAGGGAAATTTAAAATGAACACAAGAAATTGAGACATTTGATGGAAAAAGGGCACATAAACCACTTGTTTAAAATTTATAAATAAAGACACATATCATTTTTAAATCATGAATTCTGTATTCAGAACGCTTGAACGACACGGTAACTACATCCTTAAAAAAATTTGATTTAATTGCATTACTTTTTATTAAGTTATACCATAATGAAAACTTTGAAATCGATTTTCTTGAAATGGCATTTTGGCGTATGTGCCCTTTTTCCATCAAATGCCTCAATTATGAATGTACATTTTTCTCTGTTAAACAAGTTACAGAAGAACTTTATTTAACTTTTTTTTATGTAGAATTTAGTTCGTATATCTGAAAAATCGAAGAACCATAACGGGTAATTATCATTTTTCGTGATCTAATGGATCTTAAGACACGAATATAAAATTTTAATATAAAGTTTCATTGAAATCCATTTTGCCGTTTAAACGTAATCGTGATAAAAAATACATGAGATATTTAAAAAAAAGCTCTTTTCTAAATAGTCAAAACGTGATCAGGAGGTCTTAAAGCGTGATTTCCCTAACAAAATTTTTTCCAAATTTTTTTCATTACAAGAGTATTATACATATGTCAGAAAGTGAAAAGTGTATCTCGAGGCACTCAAGAAGATCGCGCACGGCCGCGTGTCGCTTGCACGTAACCTTGGATCGCAGCGTTTCAAGAGCGAGAGAGAAAGACACACGTTCGTTTTCTCTCTCGTCTTCCCGACGTTGTCCGAAGCGCCGAGCTCACGGACACGCAGCTCCGGCGTAGTGTGCATGCGTGGTGGGGGAAATTCTCGAGCGCTCCCGTCCTCATTCTGGCATCACTGCTCTCGATAGTACTCGTAGGCAGGGGGGCCAAGCCACTCGTAGGTTGTGACATCGACGAAGTATAGGATAGACCTATCAACTTATGGGATTTCGTGTCACCACCCAAACTGTATTACCGACCTATAACTGGAGGACTGAATTTAGCAGCCTCTGTTCATGAACAGCGTCCAACTCCGGAACTACTCTGAAATGTGTTGAAATGCTGAAAGGTGTGTGCGTGCTTGTATACGTGTGATAACTTAACATCACTCAACATTCTCTTCGTTAATCTTTTCTTTTCCTTTCATAAGTTGTATGCGTCTTTTGAGTACCTTACTAATATAATATTAGAATTATGCAACGTGTGAGGTTAAATAAATTGTTATATGGTCGCTAACTTCAGTTCAGCTCGATTCAGATTAATTCAGATTCGTCGAGCTATAAAAATGGGGCGGTTGCGCAAATTTGTCTTTAAATTTTTTGTGCGCGAAGAAAAGTACGGTTCTTTTGTTTTCAAACAAAAGGGTACCTAATTTTTTTTACCTGTTGTCATTTGTATACGTTTTCTGTGATATGATAGAATTGGACTGCGTTTAAATGTATTCTACATGAAATAAAGGTTAAATTGGGAAGATAATTGAATTCTTTATACGTTTTACATGAAATTATATTGTAATATTTGTCGTATTTTCTATACATAATAGACAAATCAGGTTAATGAAAATATTTTTCTTCTTCTTGCAGATAAATCTTGGGAACATTCCTCCGAGGCCAGGAACTTTAAATGAGACAAACGATGGAAAGCTGTCAGCCTCAACAATGAACATGAAGAAGATAGTGATTTTATACAAAAAGTAAAATGAAATTATACAATATTGTAACACTGTAAAAAAGGCCTTTCATACAAATAAAGTGGAAAAAAATTGAGAAAGAACTGTATTATTATTTACAAATACCTTTTACAAATTCCTATCCAAATTCCAAACCTATGATTTCCATGGTAAAAGGCCTTTAGAAGGCGCAGCTCTTGTTCGCTACTTCAAGGCAACGCCTTCAATGGTGAAATTACAAGATACCTCCTTTCGCTTCATGTTCTCCTGATACATCGCTCCAAAATCTGGCCAAAATTTTCTAAACGCTCCAAAATTGAGATTGTAACAGGAGAACATGATGTCGGAAGAGGTGGCACTAAGTTAGCGTCTTCGGAAAGAGAATCTAAGGCGGAGAACTATTCGACGTAGAGGCGCAGCGTCTTCGAAAGGCTTCGACGATGAAATTCAGGGCGTACCTCCTTTCGCTTCATGTTCTCCTGATACATCGCTCCAAAATCTGGCCAAAATTTTCTGAACGCTCCAAAATTGAGATTGTAACAGGAGAACATGATGTCGAAAGAGGTGGCACTAAGTTAGCGTCTTCGGAAAGAGAATCCAAGGCAGAGAACTATTCGACGTAGAGGCGCAGCGTCTTCGAAAGGCTTCGACGATGAAATTCAGGGCGTACCTCCTTTCGCTTCATGTTCTCCTGATACATTTGCTAAAATCTGGCCAAAATTTTCTGAACGCTCCAAAATTGAGATTGTAACAGGAGAACATGATGTCGAAAGAGGTGGCACTAAGTTAGCGTCTTCGGAGAGAGAATCCAAGGCGGAGAACTATTCGACGTAGAGGTGCAGCGTCATCGAAAGGCCTTCGACGATGAAATTCAGAGCATACCTCCTTTCGCTTCATGTTCTCCTGATACATTTGCTAAAATCTGGTCAAAATTTTCTGAACGCTCCAAAATTGAGATTGTAACAGGAGAACATGATGTCGAAAGAGGTGGCACTAAGTTAGCGTCTTCGGAGAGAGAATCCAAGGCGGAGAACTATTCGACGTAGAGGCGCAGCGTCTTCGAAAGGCCTTCGACGATGAAATTCAGAGCATACCTCCTTTCGCTTCATGTTCTCCTGATACATTTGCTAAAATCTGATCAAAATTTTCTAAACGCTCCAAAATTGAGATTGTAACAGGAGAACATGATGTCGAAAGAGGTGGCACTAAGTTAGCGTCTTTGGAAAGAGAATCTAAGGCGGAGAACTATTCGACGTAGAGGCGCAGGGTTCTACGAAAGGCCTTCGACGATGAAATTCAGGGCCTACCTCCTTTCGCTTCATGTTCTCCTGATACATTTGCTAAAATCTGGCCAAAATTTTCTGAACGCTCCAAAATTGAGATTGTAACAGGAGAACATGATGTCGAAAGAGGTGGCACTAAGTTAGCGTCTTCGGAGAGAGAATCCAAGGCGGAGAACTATTCGACGTAGAGGCGCAGCGTCTTCGAAAGGCCTTCGACGATGAAATTCAGAGCATACCTCCTTTCGCTTCATGTTCTCCTGATACATTTGCTAAAATCTGGCCAAAATTTTCTAAACGCTCCAAAATTGAGATTGTAACAGGAGAACATGATGTCGGAAGAGGTGGCACTAAGTTAGCGTCTTCGGAAAGAGAATCTAAGGCGGAGAACTATTCGACGTAGAGGCGCAGCGTCTTCGAAAGGCTTCGACGATGAAATTCAGGGCATACCTCCTTTCGCTTCATGTTCTCCTGATACATTTGCTGAAATCTGGCCAAAATTTTCTGAACGCTCCAAAATTGATATTGTAACAGGAGAACATGATGTCGAAAGAGGTGGCACTAAGTTAGCGTCTTTGGAAAGAGAATCTAAGGCGGAGAACTATTCGACGTAGAGGCGCAGGGTTCTACGAAAGGCCTTCGACGATGAAATTCAGGGCCTACCTCCTTCCGCTTCATGTTCTCCTGATACATTTGCTAAAATCTGGCCAAAATTTTCTGAACGCTCCAAAATTGAGATTGTAACAGGAGAACATGATGTCGAAAGAGGTGGCACTAAGTTAGCGTCTTCGGAGAGAGAATCCAAGGCGGAGAACTATTCGACGTAGAGGCGCAGCGTCTTCGAAAGGCCTTCGACGATGAAATTCAGAGCATACCTCCTTTCGCTTCATGTTCTCCTGATACATTTGCTAAAATCTGGCCAAAATTTTCTAAACGCTCCAAAATTGAGATTGTAACAGGAGAACATGATGTCGGAAGAGGTGGCACTAAGTTAGCGTCTTCGGAAAGAGAATCTAAGGCGGAGAACTATTCGACGTAGAGGCGCAGCGTCTTCGAAAGGCTTCGACGATGAAATTCAGGGCGTACCTCCTTTCGCTTCATGTTCTCCTGATACATCGCTCCAAAATCTGGCCAAAATTTTCTGAACGCTCCAAAATTGAGATTGTAACAGGAGAACATGATGTCGAAAGAGGTGGCACTAAGTTAGCGTCTTCGGAAAGAGAATCCAAGGCAGAGAACTATTCGACGTAGAGGCGCAGCGTCTTCGAAAGGCTTCGACGATGAAATTCAGGGCGTACCTCCTTTCGCTTCATGTTCTCCTGATACATTTGCTAAAATCTGGCCAAAATTTTCTGAACGCTCCAAAATTGAGATTGTAACAGGAGAACATGATGTCGAAAGAGGTGGCACTAAGTTAGCGTCTTCGGAGAGAGAATCCAAGGCGGAGAACTATTCGACGTAGAGGTGCAGCGTCTTCGAAAGGCCTTCGACGATGAAATTCAGAGCATACCTCCTTTCGCTTCATGTTCTCCTGATACATTTGCTAAAATCTGGTCAAAATTTTCTGAACGCTCCAAAATTGAGATTGTAACAGGAGAACATGATGTCGAAAGAGGTGGCACTAAGTTAGCGTCTTCGGAGAGAGAATCCAAGGCGGAGAACTATTCGACGTAGAGGCGCAGCGTCTTCGAAAGGCCTTCGACGATGAAATTCAGAGCATACCTCCTTTCGCTTCATGTTCTCCTGATACATTTGCTAAAATCTGGCCAAAATTTTCTAAACGCTCCAAAATTGAGATTGTAACAGGAGAACATGATGTCGGAAGAGGTGGCACTAAGTTAGCGTCTTCGGAAAGAGAATCTAAGGCGGAGAACTATTCGACGTAGAGGCGCAGCGTCTTCGAAAGGCTTCGACGATGAAATTCAGGGTGTACCTCCTTTCGCTTCATGTTCTCCTGATACATCGCTCCAAAATCTGGCCAAAATTTTCTGAACGCTCCAAAATTGAGATTGTAACAGGAGAACATGATGTCGAAAGAGGTGGCACTAAGTTAGCGTCTTCGGAAAGAGAATCCAAGGCAGAGAACTATTCGACGTAGAGGCGCAGCGTCTTCGAAAGGCTTCGACGATGAAATTCAGGGCGTACCTCCTTTCGCTTCATGTTCTCCTGATACATTTGCTAAAATCTGGCCAAAATTTTCTGAACGCTCCAAAATTGAGATTGTAACAGGAGAACATGATGTCGAAAGAGGTGGCACTAAGTTAGCGTCTTCGGAGAGAGAATCCAAGGCGGAGAACTATTCGACGTAGAGGTGCAGCGTCTTCGAAAGGCCTTCGACGATGAAATTCAGAGCATACCTCCTTTCGCTTCATGTTCTCCTGATACATTTGCTAAAATCTGGTCAAAATTTTCTAAACGCTCCAAAATTGAGATTGTAACAGGAGAACATGATGTCGAAAGAGGTGGCACTAAGTTAGCGTCTTTGGAAAGAGAATCTAAGGCGGAGAACTATTCGACGTAGAGGCGCAGGGTTCTACGAAAGGCCTTCGACGATGAAATTCAGGGCCTACCTCCTTTCGCTTCATGTTCTCCTGATACATTTGCTAAAATCTGGCCAAAATTTTCTGAACGCTCCAAAATTGAGATTGTAACAGGAGAACATGATGTCGAAAGAGGTGGCACTAAGTTAGCGTCTTCGGAGAGAGAATCCAAGGCGGAGAACTATTCGACGTAGAGGCGCAGCGTCTTCGAAAGGCCTTCGACGATGAAATTCAGAGCATACCTCCTTTCGCTTCATGTTCTCCTGATACATTTGCTAAAATCTGATCAAAATTTTCTAAACGCTCCAAAATTGAGATTGTAACAGGAGAACATGATGTCGAAAGAGGTGGCACTAAGTTAGCGTCTTTGGAAAGAGAATCTAAGGCGGAGAACTATTCGACGTAGAGGCGCAGGGTTCTACGAAAGGCCTTCGACGATGAAATTCAGGGCCTACCTCCTTTCGCTTCATGTTCTCCTGATACATTTGCTAAAATCTGGCCAAAATTTTCTGAACGCTCCAAAATTGAGATTGTAACAGGAGAACATGATGTCGAAAGAGGTGGCACTAAGTTAGCGTCTTCGGAGAGAGAATCCAAGGCGGAGAACTATTCGACGTAGAGGCGCAGCGTCTTCGAAAGGCCTTCGACGATGAAATTCAGAGCATACCTCCTTTCGCTTCATGTTCTCCTGATACATTTGCTAAAATCTGGCCAAAATTTTCTAAACGCTCCAAAATTGAGATTGTAACAGGAGAACATGATGTCGGAAGAGGTGGCACTAAGTTAGCGTCTTCGGAAAGAGAATCTAAGGCGGAGAACTATTCGACGTAGAGGCGCAGCGTCTTCGAAAGGCTTCGACGATGAAATTCAGGGCGTACCTCCTTTCGCTTCATGTTCTCCTGATACATCGCTCCAAAATCTGGCCAAAATTTTCTGAACGCTCCAAAATTGAGATTGTAACAGGAGAACATGATGTCGAAAGAGGTGGCACTAAGTTAGCGTCTTCGGAAAGAGAATCCAAGGCAGAGAACTATTCGACGTAGAGGCGCAGCGTCTTCGAAAGGCTTCGACGATGAAATTCAGGGCGTACCTCCTTTCGCTTCATGTTCTCCTGATACATTTGCTGAAATCTGGCCAAAATTTTCTGAACGCTCCAAAATTGAGATTGTAACAGGAGAACATGATGTCGAAAGAGGTGGCACTAAGTTAGCGTCTTTGGAAAGAGAATCTAAGGCGGAGAACTATTCGACGTAGAGGCGCAGGGTTCTACGAAAGGCCTTCGACGATGAAATTCAGGGCCTACCTCCTTCCGCTTCATGTTCTCCTGATACATTTGCTAAAATCTGGCCAAAATTTTCTGAACGCTCCAAAATTGAGATTGTAACAGGAGAACATGATGTCGAAAGAGGTGGCACTAAGTTAGCGTCTTCGGAGAGAGAATCCAAGGCGGAGAACTATTCGACGTAGAGGCGCAGCGTCTTCGAAAGGCCTTCGACGATGAAATTCAGAGCATACCTCCTTTCGCTTCATGTTCTCCTGATACATTTGCTAAAATCTGGCCAAAATTTTCTAAACGCTCCAAAATTGAGATTGTAACAGGAGAACATGATGTCGGAAGAGGTGGCACTAAGTTAGCGTCTTCGGAAAGAGAATCTAAGGCGGAGAACTATTCGACGTAGAGGCGCAGCGTCTTCGAAAGGCTTCGACGATGAAATTCAGGGCGTACCTCCTTTCGCTTCATGTTCTCCTGATACATCGCTCCAAAATCTGGCCAAAATTTTCTGAACGCTCCAAAATTGAGATTGTAACAGGAGAACATGATGTCGAAAGAGGTGGCACTAAGTTAGCGTCTTCGGAAAGAGAATCCAAGGCAGAGAACTATTCGACGTAGAGGCGCAGCGTCTTCGAAAGGCTTCGACGATGAAATTCAGGGCGTACCTCCTTTCGCTTCATGTTCTCCTGATACATTTGCTAAAATCTGGCCAAAATTTTCTGAACGCTCCAAAATTGAGATTGTAACAGGAGAACATGATGTCGAAAGAGGTGGCACTAAGTTAGCGTCTTCGGAGAGAGAATCCAAGGCGGAGAACTATTCGACGTAGAGGTGCAGCGTCTTCGAAAGGCCTTCGACGATGAAATTCAGAGCATACCTCCTTTCGCTTCATGTTCTCCTGATACATTTGCTAAAATCTGGTCAAAATTTTCTGAACGCTCCAAAATTGAGATTGTAACAGGAGAACATGATGTCGAAAGAGGTGGCACTAAGTTAGCGTCTTCGGAGAGAGAATCCAAGGCGGAGAACTATTCGACGTAGAGGCGCAGCGTCTTCGAAAGGCCTTCGACGATGAAATTCAGAGCATACCTCCTTTCGCTTCATGTTCTCCTGATACATTTGCTAAAATCTGGCCAAAATTTTCTAAACGCTCCAAAATTGAGATTGTAACAGGAGAACATGATGTCGGAAGAGGTGGCACTAAGTTAGCGTCTTCGGAAAGAGAATCTAAGGCGGAGAACTATTCGACGTAGAGGCGCAGCGTCTTCGAAAGGCTTCGACGATGAAATTCAGGGTGTACCTCCTTTCGCTTCATGTTCTCCTGATACATCGCTCCAAAATCTGGCCAAAATTTTCTGAACGCTCCAAAATTGAGATTGTAACAGGAGAACATGATGTCGAAAGAGGTGGCACTAAGTTAGCGTCTTCGGAAAGAGAATCCAAGGCAGAGAACTATTCGACGTAGAGGCGCAGCGTCTTCGAAAGGCTTCGACGATGAAATTCAGGGCGTACCTCCTTTCGCTTCATGTTCTCCTGATACATTTGCTAACATCTGGCCAAAATTTTCTGAACGCTCCAAAATTGAGATTGTAACAGGAGAACATGATGTCGAAAGAGGTGGCACTAAGTTAGCGTCTTCGGAGAGAGAATCCAAGGCGGAGAACTATTCGACGTAGAGGTGCAGCGTCTTCGAAAGGCCTTCGACGATGAAATTCAGAGCATACCTCCTTTCGCTTCATGTTCTCCTGATACATTTGCTAAAATCTGGTCAAAATTTTCTAAACGCTCCAAAATTGAGATTGTAACAGGAGAACATGATGTCGAAAGAGGTGGCACTAAGTTAGCGTCTTTGGAAAGAGAATCTAAGGCGGAGAACTATTCGACGTAGAGGCGCAGGGTTCTACGAAAGGCCTTCGACGATGAAATTCAGGGCCTACCTCCTTTCGCTTCATGTTCTCCTGATACATTTGCTAAAATCTGGCCAAAATTTTCTGAACGCTCCAAAATTGAGATTGTAACAGGAGAACATGATGTCGAAAGAGGTGGCACTAAGTTAGCGTCTTCGGAGAGAGAATCCAAGGCGGAGAACTATTCGACGTAGAGGCGCAGCGTCTTCGAAAGGCCTTCGACGATGAAATTCAGAGCATACCTCCTTTCGCTTCATGTTCTCCTGATACATTTGCTAAAATCTGGCCAAAATTTTCTAAACGCTCCAAAATTGAGATTGTAACAGGAGAACATGATGTCGGAAGAGGTGGCACTAAGTTAGCGTCTTCGGAAAGAGAATCTAAGGCGGAGAACTATTCGACGTAGAGGCGCAGCGTCTTCGAAAGGCTTCGACGATGAAATTCAGGGTGTACCTCCTTTCGCTTCATGTTCTCCTGATACATCGCTCCAAAATCTGGCCAAAATTTTCTGAACGCTCCAAAATTGAGATTGTAACAGGAGAACATGATGTCGAAAGAGGTGGCACTAAGTTAGCGTCTTCGGAAAGAGAATCCAAGGCAGAGAACTATTCGACGTAGAGGCGCAGCGTCTTCGAAAGGCTTCGACGATGAAATTCAGGGCGTACCTCCTTTCGCTTCATGTTCTCCTGATACATTTGCTAAAATCTGGCCAAAATTTTCTGAACGCTCCAAAATTGAGATTGTAACAGGAGAACATGATGTCGAAAGAGGTGGCACTAAGTTAGCGTCTTCGGAGAGAGAATCCAAGGCGGAGAACTATTCGACGTAGAGGTGCAGCGTCTTCGAAAGGCCTTCGACGATGAAATTCAGAGCATACCTCCTTTCGCTTCATGTTCTCCTGATACATTTGCTAAAATCTGGTCAAAATTTTCTAAACGCTCCAAAATTGAGATTGTAACAGGAGAACATGATGTCGAAAGAGGTGGCACTAAGTTAGCGTCTTTGGAAAGAGAATCTAAGGCGGAGAACTATTCGACGTAGAGGCGCAGGGTTCTACGAAAGGCCTTCGACGATGAAATTCAGGGCCTACCTCCTTTCGCTTCATGTTCTCCTGATACATTTGCTAAAATCTGGCCAAAATTTTCTGAACGCTCCAAAATTGAGATTGTAACAGGAGAACATGATGTCGAAAGAGGTGGCACTAAGTTAGCGTCTTCGGAGAGAGAATCCAAGGCGGAGAACTATTCGACGTAGAGGCGCAGCGTCTTCGAAAGGCCTTCGACGATGAAATTCAGAGCATACCTCCTTTCGCTTCATGTTCTCCTGATACATTTGCTAAAATCTGATCAAAATTTTCTAAACGCTCCAAAATTGAGATTGTAACAGGAGAACATGATGTCGAAAGAGGTGGCACTAAGTTAGCGTCTTTGGAAAGAGAATCTAAGGCGGAGAACTATTCGACGTAGAGGCGCAGGGTTCTACGAAAGGCCTTCGACGATGAAATTCAGGGCCTACCTCCTTTCGCTTCATGTTCTCCTGATACATTTGCTAAAATCTGGCCAAAATTTTCTGAACGCTCCAAAATTGAGATTGTAACAGGAGAACATGATGTCGAAAGAGGTGGCACTAAGTTAGCGTCTTCGGAGAGAGAATCCAAGGCGGAGAACTATTCGACGTAGAGGCGCAGCGTCTTCGAAAGGCCTTCGACGATGAAATTCAGAGCATACCTCCTTTCGCTTCATGTTCTCCTGATACATTTGCTAAAATCTGGCCAAAATTTTCTAAACGCTCCAAAATTGAGATTGTAACAGGAGAACATGATGTCGGAAGAGGTGGCACTAAGTTAGCGTCTTCGGAAAGAGAATCTAAGGCGGAGAACTATTCGACGTAGAGGCGCAGCGTCTTCGAAAGGCTTCGACGATGAAATTCAGGGCGTACCTCCTTTCGCTTCATGTTCTCCTGATACATCGCTCCAAAATCTGGCCAAAATTTTCTGAACGCTCCAAAATTGAGATTGTAACAGGAGAACATGATGTCGAAAGAGGTGGCACTAAGTTAGCGTCTTCGGAAAGAGAATCCAAGGCAGAGAACTATTCGACGTAGAGGCGCAGCGTCTTCGAAAGGCTTCGACGATGAAATTCAGGGCGTACCTCCTTTCGCTTCATGTTCTCCTGATACATTTGCTAAAATCTGGCCAAAATTTTCTGAACGCTCCAAAATTGAGATTGTAACAGGAGAACATGATGTCGAAAGAGGTGGCACTAAGTTAGCGTCTTCGGAGAGAGAATCCAAGGCGGAGAACTATTCGACGTAGAGGCGCAGCGTCTTCGAAAGGCCTTCGACGATGAAATTCAGAGCATACCTCCTTTCGCTTCATGTTCTCCTGATACATTTGCTAAAATCTGGCCAAAATTTTCTAAACGCTCCAAAATTGAGATTGTAACAGGAGAACATGATGTCGGAAGAGGTGGCACTAAGTTAGCGTCTTCGGAAAGAGAATCTAAGGCGGAGAACTATTCGACGTAGAGGCGCAGCGTCTTCGAAAGGCTTCGACGATGAAATTCAGGGCGTACCTCCTTTCGCTTCGTGTTCTCCTGATACATCGCTCCAAAATCTGGCCAAAATTTTCTGAACGCTCCAAAATTGAGATTGTAACAGGAGAACATGATGTCGAAAGAGGTGGCACTAAGTTAGCGTCTTCGGAAAGAGAATCCAAGGCAGAGAACTATTCGACGTAGAGGCGCAGCGTCTTCGAAAGGCTTCGACGATGAAATTCAGGGCGTACCTCCTTTCGCTTCATGTTCTCCTGATACATTTGCTGAAATCTGGCCAAAATTTTCTGAACGCTCCAAAATTGAGATTGTAACAGGAGAACATGATGTCGAAAGAGGTGGCACTAAGTTAGCGTCTTCGGAGAGAGAATCCAAGGCGGAGAACTATTCGACGTAGAGGTGCAGCGTCTTCGAAAGGCCTTCGACGATGAAATTCAGAGCATACCTCCTTTCGCTTCATGTTCTCCTGATACATTTGCTAAAATCTGGTCAAAATTTTCTGAACGCTCCAAAATTGAGATTGTAACAGGAGAACATGATGTCGAAAGAGGTGGCACTAAGTTAGCGTCTTCGGAGAGAGAATCCAAGGCGGAGAACTATTCGACGTAGAGGCGCAGCGTCTTCGAAAGGCCTTCGACGATGAAATTCAGAGCATACCTCCTTTCGCTTCATGTTCTCCTGATACATTTGCTAAAATCTGGCCAAAATTTTCTAAACGCTCCAAAATTGAGATTGTAACAGGAGAACATGATGTCGGAAGAGGTGGCACTAAGTTAGCGTCTTCGGAAAGAGAATCTAAGGCGGAGAACTATTCGACGTAGAGGCGCAGCGTCTTCGAAAGGCTTCGACGATGAAATTCAGGGTGTACCTCCTTTCGCTTCATGTTCTCCTGATACATCGCTCCAAAATCTGGCCAAAATTTTCTGAACGCTCCAAAATTGAGATTGTAACAGGAGAACATGATGTCGAAAGAGGTGGCACTAAGTTAGCGTCTTCGGAAAGAGAATCCAAGGCAGAGAACTATTCGACGTAGAGGCGCAGCGTCTTCGAAAGGCTTCGACGATGAAATTCAGGGCGTACCTCCTTTCGCTTCATGTTCTCCTGATACATTTGCTAACATCTGGCCAAAATTTTCTGAACGCTCCAAAATTGAGATTGTAACAGGAGAACATGATGTCGAAAGAGGTGGCACTAAGTTAGCGTCTTCGGAGAGAGAATCCAAGGCGGAGAACTATTCGACGTAGAGGTGCAGCGTCTTCGAAAGGCCTTCGACGATGAAATTCAGAGCATACCTCCTTTCGCTTCATGTTCTCCTGATACATTTGCTAAAATCTGGTCAAAATTTTCTAAACGCTCCAAAATTGAGATTGTAACAGGAGAACATGATGTCGAAAGAGGTGGCACTAAGTTAGCGTCTTTGGAAAGAGAATCTAAGGCGGAGAACTATTCGACGTAGAGGCGCAGGGTTCTACGAAAGGCCTTCGACGATGAAATTCAGGGCCTACCTCCTTTCGCTTCATGTTCTCCTGATACATTTGCTAAAATCTGGCCAAAATTTTCTGAACGCTCCAAAAATTGAGATTGTAACAGGAGAACATGATGTCGAAAGAGGTGGCACTAAGTTAGCGTCTTCGGAGAGAGAATCCAAGGCGGAGAACTATTCGACGTAGAGGCGCAGCGTCTTCGAAAGGCCTTCGACGATGAAATTCAGAGCATACCTCCTTTCGCTTCATGTTCTCCTGATACATTTGCTAAAATCTGGCCAAAATTTTCTAAACGCTCCAAAATTGAGATTGTAACAGGAGAACATGATGTCGGAAGAGGTGGCACTAAGTTAGCGTCTTCGGAAAGAGAATCTAAGGCGGAGAACTATTCGACGTAGAGGCGCATCGTCTTCGAAAGGCTTCGACGATGAAATTCAGGGCGTACCTCCTTTCGCTTCAGGTTCTCCTGATACATCGCTCCAAAATCTGGCCAAAATTTTCTGAACGCTCCAAAATTGAGATTGTAACAGGAGAACATGATGTCGAAAGAGGTGGCACTAAGTTAGCGTCTTCGGAAAGAGAATCCAAGGCAGAGAACTATTCGACGTAGAGGCGCAGCGTCTTCGAAAGGCTTCGACGATGAAATTCAGGGCGTACCTCCTTTCGCTTCATGTTCTCCTGATACATTTGCTAAAATCTGGCCAAAATTTTCTGAACGCTCCAAAATTGATATTGTAACAGGAGAACATGATGTCGAAAGAGGTGGCACTAAGTTAGCGTCTTTGGAAAGAGAATCTAAGGCGGAGAACTATTCGACGTAGAGGCGCAGGGTTCTACGAAAGGCCTTCGACGATGAAATTCAGGGCCTACCTCCTTTCGCTTCATGTTCTCCTGATACATTTGCTAAAATCTGGTTAAAATTTTCTGAACGCTCTAAATTGAGCTTCGTAACAGGAGAACATGATGTCGAAAGAGAGAGAATGAGTCGAAGACGGAGAAGTAATCAACGCAGATGCAGGCTTTACTTGTGATTGTGGAATTTGGGATTTAATTAGGAAATGGAAGTTATAGGGTACATTTCTACATTGAATGATGCGATTTTTCTCTACATGTGATTTATTAAAATACTCTGAATAATGTACAGTGATATATAATAATTCGATTGTCTAATTACTTAAGTTTAACTTAAAAGGGACATATTGTAAATGCTGTAAATGCACTCTTCCAATGCGTTTTCGTTACACCCCACATTTTACACAGACGTCTGGAAGACGTCAATTGAACGTCCGTTTTAGATCCGGATGGCTTTTAGGACGACTTTTGGGCGTCTTTAGACGTCTGTGTGCTATCTGGGACCAGTTGACACGAACCGACACTTCCAAAGGAAAGAATTGCTTACCTATAACAGACGAAAGCTCTGAATTAATTAACCAGTCCTCAATATAATTGCTAATTGGACACTAAATACACTCGATAATTCTTACTACTTTAAAGCAAACTTATTCAATATTATATTTATTTGCAAAATACACAGCATTTTATTCTTATCCCGGGTACTGTTCCGTTTCACGCATAAGAGATAAATAAATATCGGTACGAAATATCGATACAATTAGTGAACCTCTATTTAGAGAGTGATCGGAACAACGTATGTATATCGTCGCTGATTGGTTGCTGCGATTTGGAGCAAAAGCGGAAGTAGACAGAGAAAGAAACTGTAAAAAAGAAAGAGACAGAAATACTGATAGAAAGAGGCAGAAAAACTGATAAAAAGAGACAGAAAAACTGATAGAAAGAGACTGAAATACTGATAGAAAGAGATAGAGTGAACGGTTAGATTATGTTTATTTCCGGTTTTGCTCCAAATCTTGAAAAGTGGCTGCGGTTATACCGATCACTCCCTGGAGGATCACTAGATACAATTGACATGTAGCGCCATTCCTATTCTCGTGCGAATGGAAATTTTGATTTCCTAACCACGCATAATTACATTTCTCGATGTCATAAAAATACCGTTACGGCGTAACAATAATATTTTGAAAGGATGTTAAGTCATAAAAAGTTCTCAAATGTAACGTAAAAGAACGAAGTAGCTGATAAACATTTATTGTCATGTAGATTGTTCGAAGTGACAGAAAATATAAGCTAACTAAGAGACTGTACAATATTTTTTACGCGTTTGTATTTATATAATATTTCTGACCGAAATCTATGGAAATAAGTGCAAATTATGCTTCTATCAAAATGTATTAGTAAACGGAATTATGCAACATGTTTCTTGAAATTATTCGTAACGTTCAGACCATTTTAGATTTTAAATGTTTCCGATAAGATTTAATTTCAATTCCTACCACTCGTAGCAATGTAATCTTATTTTAGACTGAATCGATAACGTTGGGTGTGACACGAAAATGGTAAGAGGGCTCGCGAGCCCCCCCGAGCATGGCCCAAAATTACATGCGTGATAGGTCTATCCTACACCTGGTCTGTGTCAAAAGCTTTGATTTCTCACGAAGTCGGTATTTCAGTTCGCGTGACACGAACTCCCGCAAAATGTTAGATCTATTCTATATTTTGTCTATGGTAGAACATCACTAAACACATCTAGCAGTACTGTCTACGAATCAAAGCTCCCGTTGAAACGATCAAAGAAATAAAATACCCGTTTCTATTTAGTAATATCATTTAATTCCAAGTCCCTAAACCTGTGATGTAGACTATATATCTCTCTATGCCACGATCCGCAGCTACAATACCGTCTTATAATTCGTTTCTTTCCCATTCTTATTAAATACACTTATAGCGAATTCGGGAGACCCGCACTGGCCGCACTGAGTGCGAATTTTCTCGCTTTCAATTGGCTAAGAGTCGCACTCAATGCGGCCAGTGCGAGTCTCCCGAATTCGCTATTAAAATGCCCCTACAAACGTGCAATCTAATACCGCCTCAAACCCGATTGAAATTTAAATTCACACTATGGAACATAAGTTTGCCTATTAGTCGATTTATTTGCGTCAGAGGAAAGCGCCAATCGCGGTGTCCGAGCACCGAACGACAGCCGCGCCAAGCCGCGTTGTGAATCCAAATGGGGAGCTTGCATATTCGCTTCCATTGAAACTGCACCCCCTCCCGTTCCCAGCCCTCCCTCCACACGCAATACTGCTAGCAGAATAACATCGTCAGCGGTCAGCCATTGTCGTGAGATGTGAAGATTTCTCTCGTCCTTATATTTGTTGCAAAAAATCGAGCAATTACCGTGCACGAAAGCGAGGCTGTTTACGTTAAGATGCACACGATCCCGGAATTAGGCACGAGCGTGCCGGCGTTCCTTGCCAAGCTATGGAAGCTGGTCGAGGATCCCGAAACCGACGACCTTATTTGTTGGTCACCCGTGAGTACTCCTTATTTTGTTATTCGCATGGCATCCCCGACGATTTTTCCACGCGTCGCTCGGGAGAACCGAACGCGTAGGATGGATCGCTACCCGGCGGTTGATGGGCCTCGCGCAACGTTAACGTCGCATGTGTAATCGGCGAATTGAACGTAAGCGAAACGTTGACCTCCGCGGTACACATTTTTACGTACACAACCTATATTTCGCATTTGTACCCGACGTCGGTGTAATTTATTCCGCACCTAGTTGCGCCATTACATACGCGATGTTATTTCGATGTTCGCGAATCTTTTACGCCGATGCTTTGGCAAATTTAGTACGGGCCAGTCGCCTGGATTACGAATGACAGCAACTTTTCACGCAGCGGCCGAATTTTATTTGATATTTTATATAAAGTACGAGCCTGTTTGAAAAAATGCTCCACTGTTTTGTTCTTCATAATTGTAGATGTTGGGTTTTTTTTTACCCACCAGGTTTTTACCTGTAATTGTGAGAGGATGATGAAATAACTACCTACTATTATAAGCTGTTTGGCTCCATGAATGTGCCCTGTTTGGTTGTAAGGCTTCTGGATGAAGGAATTATGAAGATTAAATTTATACCAATTTTAAATATTTTAGTTCGATCTTATCGGTTTGCCCTGGTTTAACGGGTTGCAGAATGATCTCGAGTATTCCCTAGTTGTTAATTTGGAATATCATGATGCATTTTTGGGCTACAGATAATTTGTGATTTGATTTGGAGTTGTATTCTTATACATCGTTTGCGTTATTTCATTGAATCTGAAAGAGAAATGTTAATGAGGGAAAAATAATATCTGTATTATATAATGCGATGATTGTATTCCCATATTTGTTAACAAATGGGAATCTGGTATCATTTAAATGACCTAAAATTTGTGAATGACATTTGTCTGTTTTATCATTCACCATTGTATCGCATTTATTTACTTCAGAATGGAAGAAGCTTCTTCATCAGGAATCAGGCACAATTTGCCAGAGAATTGTTGCCACATTATTATAAGCACAACAATATGGCCAGCTTCGTTCGTCAGTTGAACATGTGTAAGTAGCAATACGCAGGATTCGGCGAATCGAGAAGACAATGATACTTCCTCGCGGTTCGTTCAATGTACATAAATTCATTTCAGATGGTTTCCACAAAAAGGTTTCTGTCGAGTTGGGTGGTTTGAAGTGTGACAGGGACGAAATGGAATTTGCACACCAGTTCTTCTGCAAAGGCCACCCGTACCTGGTGGAACATATTAAAAGAAAAGTATGCTCTTTCTCATCAATGTCTTACCAAGCAAGAATCTCATCACTGATGTTTTATTACGATCCGTTTAGATCGCATCCAACAAAGGGCAAGACCCAGCACTTACGCCTATGAAGCCAGAGCTAATGAACAAGATGCTGACAGAAGTGAGAAGTATGAGAGGGCGTCAAGAGCACCTGGATTCAAGACTCGGAGCCATGAAAAGGGAGAACGAAGCATTGTGGAGGGAGCTGGCAATGCTCAGGCAGAAACACTTGAAGCAACAGCAGATTGTCAATAAGCTTATACATTTCCTAGTCACTTTGGTCCAACCTTCAAGAGGTGGCGGTCTCTCTGTTAAAAGGAGATATCCGTTAATGATTGACGACTCCAATCGCCCGCGTAACAAGCAAGCTAAATTGTCAAAGGTACACGCTTGTTTAGACGTTTCGCACATCCTAAGCTTTCAGCTGCATATAACAGGATAATTGTACTTGCAGCCACAAGCATCGCCCACGGGACCTGTGATTCACGAGCTCGACTCATCGGAACCAGACTTGGATTCGGAATACATCGTGGCAGAGTATGTGGACACGCGTAGAATTGTATTCTTCTGTATTATACGAACGACAGAATCTGATGTGCGCATCTTATTTGCATTTAGGATGCTGGAAGGGCATTCGAATCCGGCTATCGAAAGTCCAGAGCATAACAATACATCGATAATAGAAAACACCAATATGGAAACTGTTCACCTGATCGATGGCTCCGATCCATTGCAAGACGACATACAGATGGTTAATCCGCAAGAGGTCGAGGCAAGGAAGAAACGCGGATGTAAGGGTAAAAAGAAGTAAGTTGTATCGAATTGCAATACTGCTATTTTAATCAGAAACCTGCTAATTAAGCTAAATGACGCGCGTAGCCGCGTCATGTACAATCTTTCAATTTTGAAATTACAAGATGGAATTTTGCATGATGTACACAACAAAATTCCAACGTCTGTTATCCGACAAAAAAGTATTTCTGTGTTTTCATTTGCGCTTGCCACTTGCCGAAATTAGAGAACTGATAAAAGGGACGTATCGTAACAGTTACTATTATAAATCGGCTAATTGAAATCGAAGGTTCACTCTACTAACTTTAATGAAAACGCAGGGGCATAAATTTTGGTCTTTCACAACCATATCGTACTAGGGCATATACTAAATGAACACTGCACGTGCATATATCGCAACCTGGTCATATCTTCTCGGAACAGAAGACGGGGAAACATTTTCTTTCATACACAACTTGTTTCTCATATCTCATAACTAATTGTTTCTTAATAATATTCATACCATCGCAATTTAAATATTACCAGGAGGAAAAACAAGGTGCCTGTCAAAATTTTGATCCCATCGACGGAGAATGGAGGGGAACCGAGGTTAACATTTTTCTCTTGCCGTCATTTAGTGTTGGTGTTCATCTCCATAGATTATTGCGAACAGTATCGCAATTTCGTTTAATTTCGCTTTCCTTATATTCTTAAAAGCATCTCCCTTAAATTATTTGTAGCTGTTTTTTAAATTTTATATCACTGTATTGGGGGAATCTGTTAAGCTAGAATATATCCTTTCGATAGTTTGTTACTTTCTTGAAGAGTCTTGTTAATCCTTGTTTAACTTCTATTTAATTTGCCATCACACCTTGCATTCAATCCTTTCGCTAGCCACGTCATTTTTTACTCATTAACATTTCATCATTAACAAGATTATTTTGTATTTCATTTTTCACTTATGCCTCTGAGTACACATCGACGTGCGCTACGAAAAGTAGCACGTTTCAATTTTCTTACGAAAAACAGCACGTTTGTCTTCGTTATTACGAAAACTATCACGATTCGGTTTTCGCTGCGAAAACTAGCACATTAAAATACCGTACTTAAATTATAGTAGATTAAAATTTTCATACGCGTTTCCTTTTGGAGATTTGATAGGAGTTATTATTTATCAAACAATATTTTCAAAAGTTGAATTCTTCGATGCAAAATGCACTTCAACAATTTAAACTAACCACGCGCCGAAACGTTATAGTTTCTGCAGTTTAATCCAAAACGTGTTATTCTTCGTGGCGAAACAGTATAATGTGCTAGTTTTCGCCGCAAAGTACGAAATGTGCTATTCTTCGTGGCTAAGCAGTCAAATGTTAGTTGTTAGTTTTCGTGGCGGAAGACCAAACCAAAGAGAAGGTATACTAAGAGGCGACACTCCGAGCGGTATCTTTGAAGTTCTTCGTTGGCTTGTCCCTTTAAATTGGTTGTATAGGCAGCTGAATATCTTCGTCTTACTATCGCCTCTTGTTAATCCCCTTCCGATTAATCTCTTTCCGACTACCGAATGGACATTTAAATTGGTTGTGCATTTCGTCTCTCTCTAAAACTGGTTTCTTCGTCAGAGTGTCGCCTCTTAGTATATCTTCTCTTTGACCAAACGTGGTAATATTCGTCAGAAACGATGGAATGTGCTTCTTTACGTGGCAAACTGAAACGTGCCGTTTTTCGTAAGAAAAATGAAACGTGCTACTTTTCGTAACGCACGTCGATATGTAGATGTAATCTACTACTGTAGTGCAGATATCGATAAATTTGCCAGGTTTAAGTAGATGTATGTGCATGAAACGTTAATATTTCACATGGTAGAGTGTACTCCATGCAATTTATATACATAATTTGTATCATGGATATAGTTGTACATAGTACATTTGAAAAATTTGTGGTATATCATGTAGTATTTAGATAGTGTCTATTGACGATTACATACACTTTTCGTTTGCAAATTATACAAGTATTAGTCTTCTTTATCATTTCGTATGTTAGAAAAGCAGTTCATCCATGGTTGTTCTTATTAATATGATTCAGATTACGCAGCTGCTTCTCACTGTAAGGCTGTGTTATGTTTTTCCTTTTAATTTTTTACGAGCCGTCGTCTTACTGCATATTTGGAAGCATGGTCTTGTATAATGCTTTAAATTCACGTGTGTATGCTCTCGCAATACTTCCATCAATCAGAATTGTAGCGAAGAATTTATTCAACGGTACTACAACAATCTGACTCAAGATGTACGAAGATTGGCAACTGCGTGTCTCGCTGTTCTAGGGAAGAAACGCATTTACTCGAAATGCCACTAGAAGATTCGCCAGTGACCATTGCTTTGTTGGAAAATAATCCAGTCTCTAAGCCAGTACCCATGGCAACTATGCGCAGCACCAAGCTCGCGGCTATGGCTGCTAGTATGAACAGAACCGACGCAGAGCCTGAGTTCGACTTAGAAACCTCTGCGGACGACGATGCTCAAGAGAGCGATCCTAATCTGATGCGGCTCGAGGACATTCTGACAGCACCAGAGCTTATTAGCCAGGAGAGCGGCGAGTGCAACGAAAACGTGGATTACTGCGAGAACAACGACAACTCTGGGTCCAGCGGGAATGACAGCGCCTTCGATCAACTGAATAAAGCGGATGGTAGCACTAGACAGGGTAATCGAAGAGCATCGCATGCGAACGGCGCTGAGAAAAGTGAGGAGAAGGACGAAGGGAACTGCGATGCAGCAAGCACAAGCAATTTATCTTTGAGTCGCGTCAATCCCTCTGGCATACCTGAAGCTACTTCCAGATTAGGATCGATGTAAGTTCATCAGACCATGGGTAAAGACTGTCTAATGCAGCGCATTCCACTGATCTGTAGTGGAAATCCTTAATCAGAATACAGAGGTGGGAGCCAACCAATTTTTCTATTCTTATTACAACTTGACAGATTTTAAATAAGTCCTGTTCGATAGGTACACACTTTATTAATAACAATGCGTGACGTCTTATTGCCAGACCTTTAAATGGTTGCCTTTGATCTAGGAATTTCACGATATTTCATAGAATCTGAAGAATAAGGATCCCTTGGTATCATCTTTTTCATACAATCGAAATTATTGTGTGATTCTTAATTACCGATTGTCATACCTTTTGTTAATATCCGAAAGCAACTTCAAAGATCTAGTATTCAACTTCCCTTGCCCGGAGTTGGGCTTTATTCCGAGTGAAAGCAAATTTTATGAATGTGGATTCAAGTAGAAAGCGAACGAACAGTGGACGTTAATCGAATCCATATTCGTGTAATTTACTTTGTTCGGAATCGTTCTCTCTTCTGATCAGTGAAGTTTTGAATTGGGTTTTTGAAGTGCGTAACGCAAAACTATATTTACCTTATATGTGTATAATATATTTGGTAATTGTAGTGTTACGGTTGTTAGAATGTTGTTATGGTTCTGGTTATGTTTCATCTGTTTCCCCGGTTTCCAAATATCAATTGCGTTTCAGTATGTTTTTATTTAGATCACTGTTTCATTTTGAAAGTCGTGCACTGTAACATTGCCAATTTGTTGCTGATACTGTAAACTAACGAGAAAACACCTTTTTTGTGCACAACAGTTTTTTCAACACATCGATCGCACAAGCAGTAATTCCGATCCAGTCATTAAACTTCGACTTTACCTTATATCATACATTAACGAGTTCAGTATCTCCATTATAAATTCTGCTTGTGCTATCACTCGAACAAATAGAAAGATTGTACTTTTCAGGATGAGTATTAAAAGGCTTTGCAACGTTTCCCTTGTTGATCATCCCTAACGATATGGATAAACGTGCGTGAGATAGTCCTAATGCGTATTCATCTATTTTGAATAATTTTAGGGAGGAAATGGATAGTCATCTCGAAACAATGCAGACAGATCTGGACAACCTACGTGACATCCTACGTGGCGAGGGCTACAGTATTGACGCAAACACCCTTCTTGGCGTAAGTGTCCAGATCGTATTTGCAAAAGGTCTTCTCTTTTGTTACTTATCTTATACTATAAAGCAGAAAGTGTATCGTGTATGTTTGTGTGTGTCTGTCGCCTAAAAACTTTCGAACGGTAAACTCTGGGGTCACGAAATGTACCTCAGCTCATTATGCCTGGCTAATGCAGATAAATGTCACTATTTTCACAAAAAAAAATTTAGAAAAAAAATTTTTTCTTCTATAAAATCAGAATCTAAATTTCAGGCGAAGCCGAGTAGTGAAGCTAGTTATCTATATTTCCAGTTATTTGGCGCCGACGATCCAATGGCATTTGGTCTACCAGTCAATCCAGAACTGAATCCACATTCTGAAAAAGAGGACGACGATCACATTAATGGTGAGGCTTCTAATTACCCATCCTCTACATCAGCATCTATTATTATTCCCAACTACCTTCTCGCATCATCAAATATACTAAAATCGATATGTTTTAGTTTTATATTCTTTAATTGAACCCCGTGAAACGTACGTTATTTTCCTTTTGCAGTTGCAGAGAACATTCAAGGATCGGGCGGAGGAGAACTAATGGCGTATAATTCCACACAAAACCTACTAGATTTCGACGACGATATTTTCTTGAACCCATCGAGCGGCGTAACCATTACATCGGGCGACGCATCGGCGAACAGCCTTTACGCCACGGATCCTTTAGATCTGGAGGATAACAAAGCGTCGCTCCTCGATTCCTTAACGAACGATATAAACAATTCATCATAAAGTCTCTCGCTCCTATGGTGAGTCACGTAGTCACTTTTAGTTATTCTTTTAAGCGACACATTCGCAATATCTTCATTGCCGCGTCTTCAAATTATTGCTATGTTGAGTCGATATCGTTCTTAGGTCGCGTTGAAGCACACGTATCGAGTCGTAGAGTTGGTACACTTAGCGAATCTTCGTCGGATTACGTTTTCCCGTCGAGATTGTCCTTCTCTCCGAGGTGCAGCCTCTTTCCAAATAAAAAGAAATTGTCTTAGGACAGATTTTTTTGCAGGTTCAGATCAGTGTTGCGTCCAATGCTTTGGTTTCGGTATGTTTTATTCTCGATGGATCATCACGAGCATGTTCTCTCTATGTCGGTCGGTGTGTTTCGATGACCAAATAAGCAACGAGCTTATAACACGTACAAAGACAGAACGTGTACCTATACCCGAGGAGAGTGCCGGTTCGATATATATCAGATCGAACCAAATGATCCCGTCGGGTTTCTGGAGTACAATAGTGGCTAAAAAAATGTGCCGACGCATAAAATCCTCTGGATTTGCGGCTATGAACACCGATACGATTTAATTACTACAGTATTCTTTTACATAAATCATTAATAATACAGTATCGGTGAAACATCGTGAAAGATAATAATAAGAAAGTTACTTATACTGATACGTTCTACGATTTCAGTCATTTTTCTTTAGCAATTCAACCAGTAATGCACGAGCTTTATCTTCGCTATAACGTAACGGGAATACGTTACAGCGTCTGACGGTCTCTGACTATGTACAATGCAAATCTCAAGTTCCTACGCGGTTGATCTCGAATAGTTCCTCAGTTCTTTTCTTTTCGCGCGTTATCTCGGATTCGATGGAAACAATGTGATAGAATAGATGTGGAGATTGTTAATAATACATTCGCTGGGTTTCATTGTACCGAAATGTTTGATGGATAATAGCGTCAGCGGACAATCTCATTTATTTATTTACGACGGCGGACTTGAACGCACTCTAGCTTAGGTTTCGTCCACGTGAATAATTTAATAAAGTATATACGAAATTCGTATTTTTTGTACTGAATTCTTCTGAGAAAAGGGAGTACTATATATATATATATACGGACGTTCGATCCAGGAGAAGAGCAAGTAATCAATGCCAAAGCGCTCGATGTTCTTGTAGATCAAGAAATTTTACAAAAAGAGAAAAGAACGCGGTAAGAGGTTTCTTATATTTTTATACTAAAAGTGAATCTTGTTGCGCGCGACGTTTTTCTTCTAACAAGAGAAGATCCCGAAACCGGAAATTCAAAAAATTCTGAAACCTTGTGAATATGTAGGGCAGTGGTGAGCAACCTTTTGGCCGAAGTGGGCCACAAGTTGAAACCTACTACGCTACGCGGGCCACAATATTGAATACATAAATATAATTAATCCAAGAATTTTAATTTATGCCATATGAACATTCAGGCGGGCCGCGGGTTGCTCATCACTGATGTAGGGGACTTCCTCCTGGTTACAACGCAATTTTTGTTTTTTGCCCAAATTTACTCTAAGGGGGTGAAATTGACCCCTGAAAATCCAGTTATTTTCGGATTTTGTGTTATAATTCGTGAACTGTGAAATAATTTTTTTCCAAATGATAGGTCTAATTAAAAGAAGTAACTTTTGTCTCGAAACATTTTTTCTATCCCTTACAATTCGCGAGTTATAACACAAAATCGGAAAATAGCCGAATTTTCAGGTGTTAATTTCACCTCATTCGAGTGAATTTGGGCAGCAAACAAAAATTGTGTTGTAATCAGGAGGGACTCCCCTGCATATTCACAAAGTTTCAGAATTTTTTGAACTTCCGGGTTCTGGATCTTCCCTTGTAAGCCAAACGATATTCGTATATCCGTGGACGTCGACCGATTGTAAAGCTATTATCGATCCATGAAGTTATTTATTTTTCTTTTTTCTCTGTAAATACATACTTATATGTACACCAAAGTTGTCTCCAAATTGTACGGACGCATTAATATTATTAAACTGGACAATCTACGATTACATATTAAATGTACCTAAGTGTTTTATCGTTTCGATTCTTTCGAGATGTGAAAAGATCCAGATGAACAATGAGTCGTGTAGGTAATATGCAAAACATATTAAGCCGAGTTAATTGTTTATTTATCATGGTACGCCAGGAAATATGCATGCCTTACTAAAGTTAATAACACGCTTAATGTGTTTTGCTTCCCATACACGTTAAACAGAACTATGATACATTCTTTTACGTCTCACAGATTTATTGACGAAGAAAATTATATTTACACTGAAATATCGTATGTGGCCACTGCTAAAATAAGCTTGTAAAAGTCCTTTAACTTCTATCTACGTAAAACTGATCATCTGAATGTGTACATACGTTAATAGGTAACGAGTTTCTCATTCAGTCATCAGTTTGTTTGGTCTACAAGTTATGATCCCGAACATATACTTTTTTTTTTAAAGATGTATCAAGATTAGCGATGCGACTCGCTACGATCGTTGAAAAATGCCATGAAACTGTACACACTCATCGTTGATGCATCGTTAAGTCTGAATATAATTACAATGTCGTTCGCGACAGCGCCTAAATAATTCAACCCTTCAACCTCCATGCAGTAACAAGATTGCAGTAATCGCTTAAAAAAAAACGTTTCGTATCTACTTAAGGGGTCAGTCCACTGTGGAGTCATGAGAAATTGTCATTTTTTAGGATTTATTTTTTAGTAAACGGAACGTCCAACGTAAATAATATTTTGACTACTTATTGATACACTTGTTGACAGTATAAAAAAAATCTAGTTTAAATTTTTAACAGTTTCTTAAAAAATATACATCGCACTGATGTGAGCGATTCCGGAAGTACGACGCATTTGAAACAAAAAATTCAAAGTGTGTTGGAATCATTATGAATGTGGTTATCGCCGGAACCAGGATTATTTTTACTGATAAAGAATTAACAAAATGGCGGTGGTTTGAAGTTTAAGTGTCGAAATACGGTGAATTTTTCAATAATTTTGCTTTGTGAAAGGTATGAAATGGTTAATCGAAAAAGGTTTCCACGGCCATAGCCACTGATGTGCTGAATAACGTGTAAAAATTACAGACTAATTGGTCAAATAATTTTTTTGCAGTCACCTGCACCAGTTGAAGAAATATTGTTTTGAGATAGTCGCGTTTAAAGTTTTAAAACAAATTGAAAAAATTCTTTTACCTTTTTTTTTGTAACATAAGAGTAGCTTAATAAACACTAAAAAGATTTATTGCATTATATGTTCTATCTACGAAGAGAAAAATCTTTAAAAAATAGCTTCATTTTTCAAACCGTCACAGTGGACTGACCCCTTAAAGAAATCGTGTAATATATTCTAATGTAAATGTGTCTAAGAGTTGGTTTAGCGAAATCTATGGATGGATCATTGATATGTTTCAATCCAGTTCGAATTAACTAAAGCATTATTATTGTTCATTTGCAATAACTTTTCCAGTCGACTTTTTGAAGTTCATCTCGTTCAAATTTTTCCAAATGCGAGTAACGTGTTCACAAATATATGTATAATTGTTTTTTCATTGTAGATTTGGAAGAAAGAGACTGCTGGACCTTTACCTCGCTGGTAATACCTTCGTTTTAATTAACAGTATGATGCTAGGAGCCCTGTGGCAAGTTTTAGTACGTGCAGAGAGAGAAAAGAGAATCGAAGTACACACAGTGGTTTAGGATTCCTTGAAGAAGAAAATATGCAGCACAAAAGAACCAAACGTGTGTTAATTTAGATCGAAAGAGGTGATTTATCTTCACGGTTACTCGAGCTACGCGATAACGTGATAGAGTATTCTATGCTTTGGCAAGAATAACGTAATGAGAACGCATTACATATATATATTTATATGTATATATATGTATAACCACGCAGGATTGTCGCATCGGTAAAGAGATGTGTGGGATGATTTGTAAAGGTATCCACAAGCCGAAGAGTAACATTTTTTTACACAATGTGATTAGAGCACAGCATTAAAGATTAAATATTACAACGGTGCGACGACTACGTACATACATAAATATATGTACATATATAAATCTACACACACACACACTTACTAAACAGCGTGTTAAAAGTGTAACATTCGTTTAACATGTCATTATACTTTTCGTAACTGTTGTTTCGCTACGGTACAAGGTAAAATGTAGAAAAGAGCGATAGCACAAGACGAGATTTCAGTGTCCTCGCACGGGAATAGCTTCACTGCCTTTTTGTTCTGGGAGATATCTTTTCGCTTTTAATTAATGCTCCTTTGTGAATGAATCGCCTATACACCGTTACTTCTAGTTCGACTTTTAATACATTAAGGGCTCTCTGTAAAGTTGATATTGTTGTTTGACAAGCTTCCTTCGAACGTGACTTGAAATTCTTCTGTTTTCGTTTTGAAATAAGAATTCTGTGTTCTATCGCTCAACTATTCCTGTACAGTAAATAATTCCGAAAACATAACTAAAACGCTGTTGATGGTCTTCTGTTAAACACTGAAATCTTAGTCTTACATACCTAACGAACGAATTGACGTTTTGAGTTTGTGTATATCAGAAGATAGTATAATCAGAATAGTAGATTGTATCTTTATCACAGTAACATGTTATTTTAATTTAGCGATAAGTAGATTTTTTTATATTCATTTGCCAAGACGTTCGTATTACATTACAAATTCCTCGAGAACTTAGTTATGTAATTCCATATACAGTGAAGTGACAACCGTACATTTTCTTACGTTCTCCCATTCTGAAATCAGTTTCAGCACATTTCGTAGTTTTGTAGATTTAATCCTCAGTTACATTACTTATCTATGTGTTAACATTACTTACCTTACCGCTTAACTGTTAAGTGTCCGTCGTTTAAATGTAGAATATAAAATGTAAAAATGTCAGAAACCTCCGCTCTGAATGTCTACGAAGAAATTGTAATTGATCTCCTATGGGCCCCATAATTTTATAACTCTACTTGTTAGTGAAATTATGGAAATTTTGTTCGTAGTGCTCAAATTCTCTAATTGCTTCTACCTTCCCGAATAATATTACGAAACTTCGATTATTGTAAATTATTCATACCATACTGCTTTTCGTTCGTCCGCGGGAGATCAAGCTGTAAGTCGTATTGAAACGCGATCAATATGATGTATCCTGTACAAAAGTTAGAGCTGATACTACGCTGCTTGTAGGTATCAAGTTTTGTGATACATTAAAAGTTTTGTACGAAAGGATAGGCTCAAATGGGTAACAAAGTGAACAAAGATTCCTCACTTAACGATTATGAATTGCGTGTTTTGCTACTAATTATATAGTAAAGGTTACAATATAACAGGGAAATTAAGACGCACCTGAATATCAGAAGGAAAAAGAAATGTTAAAAAAAAAAGGAAAAGGAGAGAGTTAACAATTTTTATTGATCTACGTGTTTACCGTGGAAGATTGCCACCGATTTCTTATTTTACTGTATCACGAACGAAAAATGACTCTATTATATGCTCTACACGACAAACGCATACATTTAAAGAACGGCCGATCAACAGTATAACAATGCCTCTGAAATGACGAAACTTTATCGAAATTGCTTTACTCGACACGAATCGATTTCTATCTATCATTAGAAACAATGTTAAATTTGTTTGTTTTTAAATAAAATTTAGAAATTGTTTACATGATCTTGTCACACTTATATATCCTGATTTGTATGATTTATCCTCGATATATACATACATCTATATCACATGGATCATGTACAGTGGTACATACAGATTCAACGAACTCTATATCACTCAAAAATACTCGAATCTCGTTTGATTAGAATAATGAAGTATATATATATATATATATATATATATCTAAATAGTACGTGTTAACGGTAATACGTTCAACGATCTACCGGCAAAAGTAGTTATCTATATTCAAAGTATATTATTTTTATACAACGGTGCTATACATTTACTTTGTAAGCTTTCAAAAAGCGACACTTACGTTACATATGAAAAATTATTAAATTACGTTCACGTTCATTTGTAGTGTCGTTTTAATAGCAGCGACAAATTTTTTTGTGCGACAACTATTAAATACTACTTTGTACTATACCCGTGAAATTAACTTTTGTATAAGGATCCTTTCGATACGTTTTACTTTGATGGAGCATTCAAATGTATGCGATTACAGCTCTCGTTGGTTGGAAAACAGTTTTTCGTTATATTTGATGGTAATTGTGTTATCGATTAGATAACACAATGAATCTTCATACGGATGTAAAATTTTGTATATAATTACTTAATTTTGTAATTACTGTAATTAGTTGTAATTCTCGCTGAATTGTAACGGTGGACAGATTGAAATTTCGTCCGAAAGCCGTAAAATAATACGCGACTAATACTTTTGTTAGTTACTTCTTAGTTATGTATAAATTGTAACGAAGAATATTTTGTTACTTAGCTAATATTTCTTTAGCTCGTTCATTGCACGCGATTGAAATCACATTTATCACTCGATGTTTTATAAACACACTTCAGTTACATTTTAGTGTTTGTATTAAATAGTTATCAATAAATACTATTTTAAATACATTTAGATTGCTTGACCTTTTATTCAGCTAGTAACGATCGTTGCCAAATATTTGGCATAATACACACTCGAGTTCTTTTGCATCTGTCTATATACATAATTATTAAATACGCTCCGGGTCTACAATTCTATGTAAAATATTCTCTCCCGGATCGTGTCAAATATTATTCGCTAGCTGGTTTCGTGAGTATTCCAGTCCTACCCCCCCCCCCCTCGTGTTAATTAAATTAAATTGGAAATATAATACTCTAGTCGCGGTAAATCTTAATACTTCAGTTTTCTCTCACCTTGTCTTTGAAATGCGAAAGGAAGTATTGAAGCCGCCTCTATGGTAGAGAAGGTAACGAAGGTAAAGGCGGAGCAGGTGGTGGAGGAATCCAGTTCTCCGGAGAACCGATATCTACGAACTTGAACCAATCGACGTGCAAGTGCGTCAAGCTTTCCAGAGCAGCCACTGTCATTCCTTGACAATAACGCGTGTCCAGGTAATGCAGGCTTTTGCAATACAGTTTAATAGAGCCAAGCGTGTGATCGGTGAGTTGCGAACACCCCTGCAACGCGAGAACACAGCCGAAAGTATTTACCGATGATTACCAGCTTCATTATCCAAGGAATTACCTGTATAAAAAGCCGCTTTAATCTGTGCAACCTTTGAGCCAGATAGGATATACCCACGTCCGATATATTGTGGCACTGATTCAAATTTAATTCCTCTATCGCGGGATTGTTTCTCGAGAGGTAATCCAGTCCCACGTTTGTTACCTAGAATAACGGGACAGTATCAGTGAAGAATAAAGCAAGCTTGATATACAATTTCAACGGAGGTGTATCTACGTGCCTGTTGACATTGGCTTAAATTCAAGAATCTTAATTCTGGGAAAGCAAATGCGTGCTTTAAACTGACATCGGTTATTCTATTGCAAGCAGAAAGATCGAGTTCTCGGAGGCCTTTAAGCCTGATCAAAGAGAACCCAGAGCAGGTCCTCAAGTCGAAAGGCTTGGATACGTTCTCGCAGAGTTTCATCACTTCTCGCTTGCGATCGGCATCGCGTACTATCTCCTGCTCGGCCTTTGAACGTAGACTGATTCTGTGCTTAGTTTCTGTAAATTCTGGCTCATATACGACTTGAGTGCTTTCGACGGTCTCATTGTTACCTACGCCCATGCCCGTCAAGCCAGCATCGCTCACCTTATCGCAGTGGCTTATTTTTAACGTTTGCAAATGTACGAGCTCCTTGAATATCATCTATAAAAAATAACTCTGTTAAGTTTTAGTAATTTCTGAATGTTCGGGAAACGAGCAGCCTGGAAACTATCCAGGAGTCAACTACAGTTCCATAGAATATGCTATTATCCTTATCTTCTTAATATATAAAGCAGAAAGCTTCTATATGTTTGTGTGTTTGCTGTCGCCTAAAAACTTTCGAACGATAAACTCTGGGATCACGAAATGTGGCTCAGCTCATTATGCCTGACTAATCCATATGAATGTGACCATTTTCAAAAAAAAAATTCAAAAAAAATTAATTTTTTTTATAAAATCAGAATCTAAATTTCGGGAGACGCCGAGTAGCTAGTCGAGATATAAAGCGATTGTACGATTGCTTTCACACACCTGTATCGTTTTATCTGTTACACCGCTGAAGCAGTAACTGAGTTCGAGTTGCTTTAAATTAGGGAAACACTTGGATATGCATTCGATCGATTCTTCGTGGAGGTGTAACGCGTTTGCATAGAATATCTGCATCTTCCTCCTTTGTACCATCTTCTCCACGTTATAATCGTTCTCCACGTTATAACCTCCTTCGGCGTTACTATCGTCTACGTTATGATTCGAGCAAAGTCCTTGCGTAATACAGTTCCCAGTGAGCTCTTCATTTTCAGAGATATCGAGTTCCCTTAAGTTCTTGAGGTATCCGATACAATATACACCGTTATCGGTAACTGCCCGACACCTCCTTATCCTGAGCGTCTCCAGCTTCGTCAGATTCTTACAAATACAGAGCAAACTGACGTCCGTGATACGCACGCAGAAACTAATGTCGAGCACTCTCAGAGAAGTCTGATGTTGCGTCAGCGCTTTGATTCCTTCGATACTTATTTGATAGCAGGCATGCAGCATCAGTGATTCCAGCTTCAAGTCCTGCAGAGCTGACAAAGTAGCCAAAGCTGCACTATCGATTAAAGTATAGCCGAAATTCAAATGCTTCAACTTGTATGCCTGTTGTTTCAGATACTGCAGCGTATTTAAAAATGTCAGGACAGAGTTCGATGCATCGGGAAACGTAATTTTGTTCTGGGAATAAAATTTTTTATACAATCCACAGTGGAAAGACATTTGACAACCCATCAGGCATAGGGAGTTTAAATTCGGGCAGATTGCAACTAGCCTGTTGAACAGAGCATCGCTCAGGAAACGATTATAACCAAGACTGAGCTCCTGTAGATTTTTCAATGTTTCCGAGATCTCGTTTATGTCGTTTTTATCCTCAAGCAGCCTACCAGACATTAAGCACTCTCGGCACGTATTGATATGTAACACTCTCAAAGAAGCGCAGCATTTCAGAATCTCTACGAGCGTTTTCTCAGTTAAATCGCAGCACAACTGGAAATTAATAAATGATCGTTTAAGAGAAAGGACGGATCCACGAGGCCAGATCTTCTGTATCGAAGAACACCAATATACCGTACCAATACAAGATGCTTCATGTGGGGTCCGTACTGATCCCAGATCGGCATGTTCCTTTTCAGCTCCACTTCTCTTAAGATGAAGTGATAGAAAGGTCGCGTCGAATGCTGTAATATATCCATTACTTGATTCAAATTATCAGAACGCGGTCGCCAAAGAACCAACTTTTCTTGATCCACAAATTTCATAGCGAGCGACGCCTCTCGCCATGTGTGATTGACTAGCCTTGCCGACATCCTATCAGATGTAGACAGGTATGATAATATATGTATAATAATCTACAAACAAAATATACCTCATCCATATATTCGAAAAGAGAAACGGGAGAACACAGGAAGCACAGTGCATCGTTATATTATAAACCCGTCGATCTCCCTACCAAGGCCAACAAAACTTAAAAACACCTCGACGAATGAAATACATACAAGTCAGTCGCGATATCCCTCCTAAGTGAACATTTTATTTCTGCTTTTCTAGGTTAGCGTATTATACTTTATTTCGCACGAGCTCTCATTGAAGCGAGGAAAAGGCACGGGCAACGAAAGAATTCGAAAGCGGAATCGGAGATGCAAGTGGAGCGGCAAGTTAATCGCGAATAGTTCCAGACGATCGGACTTACATCTGTAGGTAATTGAAGACTCTCCGGTTCTGTCATGTTGCTAATACGAGCCTTATTGTCAGACGTTATCGCCATGAGCACAAGCGTGACGAAGTAGCGTCGTGAAATAGTTAGTTCGAAAGCCACAACCCGAAAGATCGGATTTTAATCCACGGGTTAACGTGAAACCTTTCTACAACAACCAGACCATCTCGCTCAGCTGGCGTTACAGCTGTTTTTACGACAGTCACGTGCTTGACGCGCATATCAGAATCAAGTCGCGATCAATGTCACGCTTCCGCGTAATCATATGATCCAAGCGTATATATGTATGTACCAGGAATTCCAATCGAACACATCTTCCAGTTTCATTTCATCCCCCTCGCCAGGCTTCTGCGTGCAACCATCGAGTTCGCTACAAAAGTAAAACGATACACGTATTAATCAACGCGAACACTGGACGAGGAAAACATATAAATTTAATAATACCCTCTGTACATACATGTGTAACTACAGCTTATCACCCCGCGATATACACAGAAATAAGTCTACGTCATCGCTGACAAAGAATCTACTGTCGTCGGTAATCGGTCGGGCTGTCAGAGTCAACTACCCGCAAGCATGGATTTGATGGCTTACGTGCCCCATTTTTCAGAGGCAACGAATCAGGATGTAAGCCGACGTCTTTGAAGAACTTTTCAATAGACTGACGGACTGTTTTTGTCTCCGTTTGCTTTTTATCGCGCAGCTGAAGCCAGTGATCGAGCACAACTGCGAGCAACCGGAAGAGGTGGACGAGTTGGAGAATCAAATACAAGGGAATACGTTGTGGTCGAAGCTGCGACGGTGGTTCTTACGCCAGCGTATTTTGTCCCGAAAGCATCCGTTGACGCGGTGGTGCGTGAAAAGCACTACTGCGGTGCAATACGAGATCTCGAGGCACCTGAAATCACACCCTTACATGATACATCCCTTCAGTTCGTTTAGGTTCATCTAAATTTCCAATTTTATAGAAGCTCACTTTTAGTCAATTATACATATTAAATTTATAGAACATCTTCCTATGACCGATACAGCGAATTATAATTATTTTGGAATCCTCCCGCCGCTTTACCTAAGCTGGTCCCGCTCTAAATTTTTATAGGATCTTTTGGGAATCATTCATGACGGTGTTTACCATCGTGGCTCTTTTGGTCACGCCTGTCTCTCTCACGTTTTACTTCGAGAAGCACGCTAACTGGCACAAGATCAACGACAAGCTGAACATTGTGTTCCTGTGCGACATAGTGACGTGGTTCTTGACGGGCTATTACGATTACGGGACGAAAGTGATAGTCCTTGATCCCAGAATAGTCGCGCTGTACGTTAATCGACCCGCCGTTCGCACGTTTATGATGCGAGGAAGCTCAATCAACGCGTCGCTGTGATATCGTTAGACCAACGATAAAAAGCGCGTAGCACTTCATTTTAATGAGCATTATTTGCTAGTCAATGAGATGTTGCAGCGTTTACCTCGCGGCTGACGTGTTAATTACCTCCTAGAATCGTACGGCGAATTCACCGTTTTAATCGTTTTCATTGCATTCGCGCAGGAAATACTTGAAGAGGTTCTTCCTGATAGACATCTTGACCACGGTGCCTATAGGACTGACGGATAACATCATACCTAACTCCGTGTGGTACTGCACCACCCTAAACATGATGAAGATCCTACGAACTCGAAATATTATCGTCTACTCCCGTAGACTCCGGGATGTTAGTATTTTTGGTAACAGCGATCGGAACGAAGCGTCCGATGGCTACTGCGATCCCGCGATTTCAGGTATACCGGCTGAGCTTTCAATTAAACAAAATCCTGGAGATGTCCATCATCGCCATACTGTGTACTCACTGGGCCGGCTGCCTGGAGTACTACGTGCCAATTTCTGTGGCCAAGTTGGGCACATTAAGCAACGAGTCAGTATCACGTATCTGACTCACTTAACGCGCGATTAAAAATTGTACCCGATCCCACGAATCTGCGTTCAGCTCCTGGATCAGGTCGGACTACTTTCTGAAGAAGCAAACCAAGACGAGGAAGTACTTGGTGTGCCTGAACCGCGCGATCATCGCGCTTGTTCGATCCTCTCATTATCTGAACATGAAGACGCGGGAGGATATTATCCTGAACTTAATACTGACGGTCGTTGGGTTCCTCGGCTTCATATATTTATTAAGTAAACGTTCCACAACCATCCCTCCGCCTCGTTGGATCGATGGCTCAATGATTCCTGGTTCCCTTCGTAGTACAATTCTCCCAGCTGATGACTACGTTCCACATCACCATCAAGGGTCACCTGAACATCATACAGCAGCTACAAGAGTACATGCGGTACAAGGAGCTACCACTCTCGTTGCAGAACCGTTTGCTGATCTACTACCATTATCGCAATAAGAAGCACTTCCAGAGGAACAAGAACATTATAAACGAAGTATCGCCCTACTTACGTGTGGTGCGACTTCCAGCAGTTCCTACCGTACTACATTCCCAAAAGGCCGGATTTCCTAGCCACGATCGGCCGCGGCGGTCCCACTAGCGCAACGGAGATACAGATGCATACTTCTCCATTGCACTAGTGACTAGTGGAACCGCCGCCAGCCGCCGCGGCTAGGAAATCCCGCCTTAAGACGGCTCGTTAAAATCTGATAGATAAGACTAACTTCCTCTTCTAGGAGCTGGTTTTGCACACCTACCAGAGGCTGATCAACAGCGTGGAGCTGTTCAAACATTTACCAGAACCGGTGATGGTGCAGGTGACCGACACGATGCGTTTCGAGATCTTCATGGCTGGCGACGAGATTATTACAGCTGGCTCGCGCGGCGATGCCCTGTACTTCATCTCCTCTGGTACCGTGGCGGTCTATACTTCTACGGGAATAGAGGTGACATTACTCGCTGCTTTGTAGCCCCCTCTTCAGGTACCATTCCTGATATTCGCAGGTGTGCCACTTGGAGGACGGTAGCTACTTCGGGGAGCTCGCCCTGGTGATGGAGAGCGAGCACAGAATAGCCACCGTGATCGCGGTGGAGATCTGCGAGTTCTGCATTCTGGATCGCATTGATTTCCGTAGGCTGATATCCCCCTATCCTGAGCTATTAACTCGCCTGCAGAGAGTGGCCCTCGAGCACCTGGAGAAGAGCCTGCTCCTAGACGAGGCGATGAATCTGAGAAGCTCGGACAGGCCACAGTACATTAACATAAGCAGCCTAAGGCGCAAAAGATAGGTGTGTCCTTGCATCCTGTAGGATGTAGAACGTTAGCATTAGGCGAGTTCAATAGCGTTCTTGTTATGAATATAGTTTCCTAGTCTCAGCCTCGCGTTTCTCTGGGCACTTGGTGTACAAGCTAGCAGCGATGCGAGTTCCTCCGCCTGTAGGGGTTTTTGTAAGACTGCTGGTAGACGGACATGAGCCTCCAGTGTTCCGGGTAATCCGCACCTCTGCACCCGTTCATAACGCTGAAGGGAGGTGTCAAAGTGTCGATGCAGAAGGATCTTCTGGCGAAGGGTGTCCTCGGTCTGGGCACCGTCGCCTTGGCGTCTTTCCTCCGTTGAGTCTCCCCTGTTTCAAGGCCCAACGCTAAACCAACTGCCGACTTGATCAATCTGGGATCGCCCTTGAGGTTCCTCGGCTCGCAGGCCACGCACTTCCTGAAGGGTGCTTTCATGGCTCGTTCATCAAGCTTCTTCGAGATACTCATTCCATTCAAACCTTTGCAGAGACATTCACACCCACTTCCCCTACGAGCCTCCCTTTTATTCGCAGAGTTTCTCTCTGCCCTGGATCGATCCTGACAATGCTCCTCGTCCTTCGTGGCCCCTGAACGAAGGGAAGTCGTGGAGCTCGGGCTGCGCTGAACCAACGTGAAGATCGCTGGCGCTAGTCCACCCTCGGAACCGTCGATATGAGTCGGTCTAGATGGCTCGTAGATCGGATCTAGGGGCGCCTCCCAGCAGATAGCCAGGTCCATCTTCGTTTTCGGCTCCTTGCAGCCGAGGACTGGCCCGTAACGTCTGCTCAACTTCTTGGAGCAGCTCTCAGGTCCCTGCTGGCAGCAGCCGCAGGATCCTCCTGAGAAAAGTCGACGGCAAGCCTGTCCCTGCGCGATGTTCTTAAAAACGGAGTCGTCGACCTTGTCGGGGAGAGGCTGGTGCTCCAGATTCTCCGCGTGGAGCCTCTTCGCCAGGGCGAACTGGTCGTAGCAAGAGGGTCGGTCCTCTGGTAACGGCTTCGACAGATCTTTCTCGGTGACCATCCTTTGGGGGTATTCCGACGGAACGTGTTTAGTTAGAGAAGACACCCTCAGGTTCCCAGATACGTATTTCGGCTGGCTGCACTCGTGCGACTCGTTGCTGCTCGCGGAAACAAGCTTCCCTGGACAGTGGGCGCAACACTTCTGACTCTTCATGTTCAGTGCTCTTCACATCCGTCTATGCTGAACTAGGTAGAGGAATAGTCGACCGCGAATGGAGGAATGCCGCCTCCCGAATCTTAGCGAGCAGGAATGGGTTTGTTTACTTGACGACGGGCTGGCTCGATACCGTGATCCTACATAGTTATACGGAGATAGAATTGCCCTGGGTAATTTTAGAGCCCATAAATCATCGGTAACTGGAGTATTGCGGGTATGGATGCTTTTGATGTATTCAGAATTTGCGCTCAAGGATATCATCGTAGCGTGGAGGAAATAAATGAAGTCAAGTAGTTTATATGGTAGACTCTGGCGCGAGTTGCTTCACAATCAGGAAACTTCCTGTTTGATGGATGCAGTTCGCGGTTCCCCGTATAAGTTACGCAATGCTATTGTTGCTGGCTGTCCGTCCGTGGCGGACCGTTGGTCATTTGGCAGGCGGGGCATGCGTCGCATTGGGAATCACCCACGATGACGGGGGAAATACGGTGAAACACTTTCGCGCTCTACCCAGACAACTCTGAAGCGGAACTCTTCATTATACGTTTCGCTGGGAATCGTAGCTCTTCGTTCTACAACTTGGGAGAGAAGGAGGAAATGTCCGAATCTCAGAACCTCGGAATTTCTTAAACAGAATCTTTGCCGTGAACCAACGATTTTCTTCGCCTCTTCTTCGAAGGGAATCGTATTCCCGCGTTTCGCTGATTCCGCGAACGACGATAGCACATTATTTATAGTTACATATCCACGATCTAACAAGGTTTCGTTGGAGCCGTGCCATTCCCCTTCTACGACACGGAAGCCTTGACATAAAGCGTTTAGAGAGGCTCTTTTGAACATACCCCCCGGAGCAGGTGGCAGTATCACGCAAGTCGTTCGGAATCTTAATCGTTCCCCTGGTTCTACCTTTGTGTTTACAACGAAAGCGAAACCTTAAATCTCACAGTGATTACTGGCCGCTGCCCCATGAATGGAGAGGTATTCATTCAATCGATACGCGTCGAAGCTCCGTACTAAGGAACTCTGATGACGTATCACGATCTAAATAGTGCGCCCCGAGAGGAATAAGGAAAACCGGAGTATCACAGAAACGCTTAATCACGACGAAACGGTACCACAACGGCGCCAACGAAACTGGTAAATCCAGCGTTCGTGGGAATCGTGACGTTTGTGACCTCAAGAACCCGATCGTGAATCAGCTGAGTCAGATCGAGTGAATGGGGGCTAGAGTACCCCCATCGATCTGTTTCCACTGTGCAGATCGGTTCTAGCTGAGCGCCGGCGACGATCGGGCACGAGAAGGCTTTCTTCCTCGAGAAACAAGTGTCCGCGAGACGCAAAGGACGTGCACCGCGTTAGCATTCAAGGGGGACGGATAAACCGCAGGCTTCCGTTCTTGCAATCCTAATTCGCGGTTCAGTCTACTGTTTTCTTTTCGCGAATCAGCCGCGAAGAGAACAAAGGGAGCCTGACGCTGAATAAACTGTGCGCGATACCTGGTGCAAGAGATTGCGGGTGCTAATGTTGAACCTTCAGAACCGTGCTTTTTCTGTGCACTGAGAACGCTTGGAAGGTACTAAAGCTGTCTCGACTGTGAACACACAAAGTTGACTGTAATTGATTGTGCAGTGCGATAAACTATGTCGCGGATAAAACCAATTAGTGATGAGATAATCTTCATGGACGAGGTGAACAATGAAGCGACGGAGCCGTTGACTAAGGTAGCTTCTTTGGGAGAGCTGACGGCGACCTTTAGACCGCGGCTCGGCTCTATGCTGGAGACGGACAACACGAACAATCCTCCACCAACTTCTGGGCCAGAGATCGACGACCTTGAACCAGAAGGGAAACCGCCGATCGGCTTCGATAATCGAGGAGTGGACGATGGCCTCCTGCCCGTTGAACCACGGTCTCTTGACGTCCCCAGCTTCCCCGATGGCAGAAGTCCGTTCTTCCCGCAGCCACCGCTTCAGACGATACCCGACGTTAATATCTATCAGCACAAGAAGACGCTGGCTCAGGGGATGATGGACCTGGCTCTCCTGTCCGCCAATGCCAACCAACTGCGCTACGTTCTGCAGACTGACGGAGGGCATCCTTACTACTATCCTTCGCTGGTGATGATAGGCGCTAGCCTGTTCTTACAGATCGCTGTAGGGATAGGTCTGATATGGAACAGTAGGTACAACGTCAAGGATGACGACCAGATGTGCAAAGCCGAGCGAGCTAATAATTGGACCGTCATCGGTATATTCCTCGTGACCATTTTTAACGTATTCATTTCCTCATTTGGGGTGGTTGACCAAGCGACGACGGTCCCTAGTGTCACGGTAGGGACGTAGTAACGTGACCCTAAAAATACTCTGTATTTCTAAGCCCACTGTGTTCATTTAGTTGTAAGGATAAGCAGTCTTTTTTATTTTGTTATGAAAATTAAAGCTGGATACAGGAAGGGATTAAGCGTAGTATTTCTTTCAATTCCTTCGACAGCTTCTCCTTCTTTCTGGACAGCCCTTCTGTTTCTTCGTCTAGTTCAGCAGAGATCTCTGTCAACCAACTTTGCATCTCTCTGTTGTTGCTTGGTGATCTCAGCAACCGCGACACGCATTGGGATTTAGAACCCCGAGGATGTTCGGATGCCTCTTTGGAGGACAGAGCTTGGAGCTTCTCTTGTATAATATGATGTAACAATGAAATGAATTTTGAAAGTTCACTGCAATCGATATCGTTTAAACTACTACTTAAAGATTTATTGTGCTCGTCCACTACCGTTACCTGAAATTTTTATTACCATCATTCTACCACCTTCCGCAGCAAGTAAGCTTGCGAAATGTCTGATCTGAACCATTTACCATCCAATCAAAAAATATATACTGTTTCTTCAACCACTTCGTGTGTATATCTAATAGACTACCAATAGTGGACAGTGCCTTCATATATCTCTGATCCTCCTCGGACGGCGAATTTTTATTAACAGTTGCAAGACGCTTTACCAATGCTAACTCCGACACGCTCAGATGTGGGAGACCGCTGACATTAATACTCGCAGCGTGCACTTTGCTCACTAATTTGGCTCTCTCAGAAATCAGTTCCGATATCTCTTTTATATTACAATTCACTTTGCCACCTAAATGTAATATACTGTTCATCTGCGCAGTCATTGCCTCTGGCACATTGTACTCTATACCAGGTTTCTGAAAAATTTGTACATCTAATTCCTTCTCCTAATATCCTTCGCAAGTTATTTCCGATGAACAAATTACTTCTGAATCACTAGAGCGTGAACATTCCCTTCCAAGTACACTGCCGGCCACATTTATCCTAACGACAATGCCCAAAATATCCTGTGTTCCAAGAATCCACCCGAAAGCTAATAATAATTGCCTGTTGCTTTTATTGTCCTTACTCAAAGCATAAAACTCTACAGCCGGGTACTCTAAGTAAGCGAAATACAATTTGGTGGCCCACACTGTGCCTAAAAATACACTGGATCTGTAAACGGGGTCGCCAAAGTTTGCAGATTGCTGTACAATATGAATACAGTCACGCAGAGATTTGAAGAGGAGCATCAACAAAAATTACCATACTGCTGAAAATTAATTTTAACCCGTTTCTGCCGGACGGCGTGGAAGCTTAAGACATTCAGGACTTCCCAGAATGCCTCGGTCTAATACAGGAGATAAATCATCGATTAGAATTATTGTTTTAAGTATTGTACGCACACGGAGCGTGTATAGGTTATGTAATATCGCGCGCAAAACACTCACAACAATTTCGGCCGCGCCGTTGAATTTTGCTAGCCTAAAGTGCTCGGGTTTCATCGTGACATTCGCCGACAAATTTAAATGCTGACATAACAGAGACAAAACGCTTTTTATGTCGGACATGCTATCGCCGATTCAAATGAAACTGACGTCCCACGCGCGCGGCTTCGACTTGGCGGGCACCTCTGCTACCTTTTTTACATTTACGTGTTTGATCATACGAAGGACAACGTCTTTTTCTCATGCATACATCTCGTTTTAATGGGATATATTAGTCGATGCGCATTAGTATTCTAATTTGATAAAAGCTTAAAATTCTACGGACCTTAATTTTACAGATTCTCTTTGTATCTTTCTTTTAATGACATGGAAATTCGAGGAACTAAATGATCGTTATGTATTATCGAGTCGCGCGATCTCCGAATTCCAGGCGTCTTTCTTCGTATAATAGCCGTATTTATCTGGGTCGAAGATAAATGGTTCTTAATTAGAGGAATTTTTAATGACCCGCTTTCTAATTGAGATTTAATTATAATTTCATAGCGTCGTTAGAACAGACCACGTTGTTTCAAGGATAATTCTGAATTTCTATCCGTCCTGCGAAACAAAGTTAAAAGAATCGGGCTACGTGGCTGAGAATGCTTCAACGGCAATTATCATCGGCCGCGTAATTACGGTCGCGCGCTTTAACGTGGAAATCGGCAGGTAGTCGCTAACCCGGCGTTCTTGCCACCTGTTGACTGACGGCAGGTTCCCTTTGTTCCCGGTAAGCTCCTAGTACCAATCAACCAACTCCGTAATTCCAACAATGCCATTCCGAGGGACAATGGGACTCGTTGTGAATACAACGCGTAGTGTCACGGGGAGTTGGGTATTATTCAAACGAACGTTCACGTTTTCATCGTAACCGTAATAAAATTTCTCTAACATACCCTACTATAAATCGAACGGCAATGTAACATTTCAAGTATCACTGCAGCAGATAATAATTTCTCGGTTCTAAATCGCTGTTTCCTCCCCCAACATTCTTATCCCCATCAAATACGTATCTTACACTTCAACAGCCCCGTATTTTCCTACCATACCCATATACAGGACCGGCGCGAGCATGGTTGGCGCCCTTATGCGAGAAAATTTTTGGCGCCCCCAAATTTTTGCACCTGTTTTCTATTTAATATGTTTTGCCTTTACGAGGTACAATAAAAAAAGAATTACATTTACATTTTGTTTATATGGGAGTTGGATTCCTTTATTATTAAGCCTGCGATATAGTTTTTAGCGCCTCTTTCGGCTGGCGCCCTTATGCGGCGCATTACTTGCTCCACTTCCGTGGGCATCCGGCGGGGGTGCAAAAGGGGTAGTTGCCCCCCCTGGCTTTTGAGAAAAAATCGCTTATTTTTAAAAACTGGTCTTTATTAAGTTTATACTAAAAAAAAGTGAATAATTCTAAATTTCGGATTTAATTTTTTAATTAAATTGGCACTACAAAATGAGTTTTAAAAAAGCAAGCGGACTACTCGTTTTTTCATTACTATATTTTTCATCACCGTCACCCCAAAGTTGCTCCCTCCTGGAAAAAAGTCTACGGATACCCTTGTTCACTTCCCCATTATATCATCAATTACGAAAAAAAGAAGGCATCGCATTCCATCAAACCCAAAATTACAAACTGGATAATGAAGGGAGGGCCAATATGTGCACCCGCGTGAATATTAATTAGCGAGCAACGACGGAAAAGTCGTCATCTCGCAACTCGTAGTCGCGGGGTCGCCCGGTCCCATACCCTGAGGCCCACTGGCCCACGATTACCGGCCGTTAATGTGACGGGCACCCCCCCTGGTGCGCAGGGAACAGGTCAATCGCGTGCGATCGGTCGAACGTGCAGGATCGCCGAGCGATCCCTCCACGATCGGGCTCGCCACTTCATTCTACTCATTCGCGCGGTCCAACTCTGTCGGCGTGCAACACGCTCTGATAACGGTCGCCTTCGTGGTCCGGCTTCACGACGAAGGGAGAAGAACGGGTGGAGTGTATTATCGTTATCGTTACGGGCGACAGACGCTGGCTTCTTCGAGACGCGCAAAGAACCGGCTGTAATAAACTTAAGTGCGGAATAACGTTGTGTTACCCGGGTGAATAGTGGACTGGCTACGGTTTCTGTGCTGGGGACGCGAAACCGCCGAATCACGTTCGCAGGAATCACAGGGAACGACAACTGTCGCAACTGTTCACCGAAAGTACGGAGAAAATGGGACGAGGATACGGTGGTGCGATTCTGGCGCTTGTCGAGCTCTGCCTTCTTATGGCGTTGGTAAGGAGACATGGTTTATCGGCGTATATATATACACGCTGGCTTGCGAACCCACTGAAATATTTTCACGGCTGTATGATGATTTACGTTGGTGTATTATCATCTTTTTTGTGATATAATAGACTCGTTCTCCTTGATCTTGTCTCGCGTGGGCACAGTATGTAATGGTTGTAGTAGCTCTTGTTTACGAAACTTCGTTGCACCGTGGGCACGCGATCGATGTCTCGTGTACGCAGTGGTTTCCGGTTAAACGAAACGGCCCAGCTTTTCAGGATTCTTGGGAAGGATTAAGAAGTTGCTAAACGCAAGAAAGTTGTGTAAAATGAACGAGTGTAACTATAAACTGATGCTAGAATTTACTTTGGAATTTTGCATGGGAGTCGGTTCTAAGGGGAATACTTGATGGATAGAAAATCTTAATGCAAACGAGATTCCAAACGTGTTCGTCACGTATCGGTAGAGAATTGTGATTAGAGTTGGCAGAACAGAAATTAGCAACCGGCCGGTCATATTTACGTAACCCGAGATGTGTTATCGCTGTGTAACAGTATCTTCGTGGTCAGGGTGAACTTGAGTGTCCAATTGAATGGTTAATTTTAAACTGTTTTATCAGAGCAACGACCAGGGGTCAAAGGAAAGTTGAGGTTCGACTTTTCGGCTCCAGATTGCTGTGCACTCGTTGTTTATGGCCATATAACTCACGGTATAACAAGTTTGCTGATCGATTTCGTCTACGTAAGAGCGAATGGTGCACGAATGTATTCGTGCAAAACTCTCATAAATTGAAAATACATGTACCGTTTTTAGATAAATGTTCACGGTACACGGTAGCGTTTGATGTTTTCCTTGGGACAATGGCAATATAAATAGAAACCTTCCGTGTTCTATTCTTCCTCCAAGCGTTTTCAGAGACGAGTTTTAAGGGGAAGAACATTAAGCTGGCAATATCACGGGAGTAATAGAACTGTCGAGATTAACGATAATTTCCGTTGCTTTATTGTCGTGTTGAAAATTCTGCTGTAACGTTTATTCTTAGACCACACCTTTTATTGTTTTCTTGTTTCGAGGGGATTCTCTTCGTGTTTACTGTGCGCGATGCGCCGCCATATCTGCGCATCATTTTACCCGCCGAGAATTTCCAGCGATTTCGCGGGAACTTTTAAACTTGGCGTCGTTGAATATTTCGAAACAGGGGTTCTCAAACAATTTTCACTTAGACTGCTTAAAATTACATTCAGTCCCCCCGATCAATTACTGATTAATATTATCTAGTTATTGCCTTAAGAACTCCCGTTCAAAGAAAATAAAATATGCTAAATACGATTATTCTCGAGATCCACGAGTATTTACTTATGCAGGTGTTTATCTTGCTTCGAAATCTCAGGAGAGAAAGAGACATTGACATTTCAATCCTTCGGAATGAATAGCGTAGACATTACGTGCGTCGCGCAAGAGTGATTAATATTCTTTACGATCTTCGTAGAAAAAAGATAATAGTGGTATACGGTACTTACACCTTGGCGAGGTGTCTAGTGGTGCTCGGAGATACCGTTACGATGACACTTGAATTTCTTTCAGACAGCACAAGACGTTGACGCGTATCCACACCGAACCTATCACGGCAAGGGGAACGTTGACCACTACGTCGATAATAGTGGACGATCATTTCAACCAACTTTCGTGCGGAGGCAAACACGGGATAACGTCGAGAGACTGAATGGAAAAGCCCTTGAACCTGAAAGGCTCGACAGCAATGATCGACTACATGGAAGGGCACGGCGTGACGCCATGAAACCCCAACCGCGGAGTTTTATAGGTCTGCGAAAACAAGGTACGGTAGGGGAGATGCAGATGTGGCTAGGGCTGGGACTATTCGAATAATTTAATATTCGAATATTTTACAAGTATTCGAATGCTACGAATAAACTTCGAATACTATTCGAATATTTGAATTAGAGCTCTTACTTTTGACCCGTCGGGTACCCGGGTAGCCGGAAATTACCCGAAACAACTTCAAGCCATTGAATGTGGTATTGTTCAATCATATTTGGCTAACATCAGACTGTACCACAGACAATACTACATTCAATGGCTTGAAGTTGTTTCGGGTAATTTCCGGCTACCCGGGTACCCGACGGGTCAAAAGTAAGAGCTCTAATTTGAATACTCGAATACTATTCGAATAGTACGGTGTGAAGTGGGTCAAAATTAGCTTACAAAATTTCACCCTGACAAATGAACCTAAAGAACTTGATTTATAATTCACACCATACTATGCGAATACATGAGTATTCGAATACTTAAATATTCCAATAGTATTCGAATACCGAAAAATTCGACAAATAGTCCCAGTCCCAGATGTGGCGGGAGAAGTTAAACGTAAATAATCACCGTTTTCGAGCAATATTAAACTCGCAGGAATAGAATCTGTTAAGGGATTGGAGTTGCGCCTTATCTGAAGATTTCGCGCTTATACGGTTTTTCGTATTATTCAGAATCCTAAATTATTCTAAGACAGCTTATTGACGATAGCTATCTCGAAATATGCCGACTAAGCTGTATGAAATTACCTGTTGTTCTTCGTTATTAGTTCCATCGGAGGAGGAGATGCAATCGGACGGCATGATTGTCTTTCCCGGACAAATGAATCAGAATCATCAGGTGCCTAGTTGCAAGGGGTCTACGTATTGCGTGACGGCAGACAACTATCCTGAGAATTTAGTGAACAACGCGATCCAGCAGAACGAAAATCTCAAGTACCTAGCAAGCGTGGATATAGTTAGCAGCATTTCATTTAAAGACTATAAAGTAGATTTCTATACTTTCCTCTGACATGTTCGATTTCTTCTTCAGATTCCCGATGTAGTAGTAGCCAATAGGCTCGACGTGACGGACGAAGTGCCCCTTTGCTTGGCCACGGTACGTACGAATACACTTAAGGGGACTAGGCAGTCGAAAAATCGATTTTTTTATTGCATTTTCCGAAAGTACTATCTTTTCTGAATAAAATGCCGCTTGGTTTATAGTAAAATTCGCAAAATTGTAGATTTGACAGCTAAAAACTTTAAAACTTTAAACGCGTTTTTCTCGAATATTTTTTTCTCTTCATTTTTTCCTGATTGCAAACAAATGGAGGTTCAGATCGACTTGGAAAAAATTACAGGATGTGTAAAACATGTGCCGTTTCGGCACAAACCTTCTGATATAGTCCGTAAAAATTCGAGATTTTCATAAAAAAAAATTAAGAAGTCACCGGATTTTAGTAGCGCAGAAACAATGATGGTGCGCTATAGCTTGCCGCTTGACGTTTTTAGTTGCCAAATCTACAATTTTGCGAATTTTACTATAAACCAAGCGGCATTTTATTCAGAAAACATAGTAGGTACTTTTGGAAAATGCAATAAAAACTCGATTTTTCGACTGCCTAGTCCCCTTAAGCCTCTAACTTTAAAAACCACAACGAATGTAAACTGGATTAAAACACATGTTTCCCTATGCAGGAACATGTGATATTCCCTCAAGGGGGGGAGACCAAGGACAACCAGTGGAAGTTTATTGTGAACCAAGCTAACTTCAAGCAGGGTGTACGCATCGAAGAGTGTGTGTGCGTATCGCAGGAAGGCGGGCTCCGTCGAAGCAGGAAGGTTTATAAATGTTACCAAATTTCTGTATCGTTTGCAGCACGGAGAATGCCAGCTGCAGCGCGATCGGTGGCATTGCGGAGGGCTACAAGACGAGCTGCAAGCAGAAGTACGTTTACAGGCAGCTGACGTCGATACTGACGAACGGCACGGTTGTCCAGGACAACTTCAGGTTCGCGTCGAGCTGCTGTTGTCACGTTTCGTTCACTGCGAGTCCGTACACGAGAATGGGCGTGAACATCGAGGACCAGACAAGCCAAGTCTCGCCTGCTAAAACGCGCAGAAGGAAGTGAACGTTTCAAGGATACAAGGAGCAGCTCTCCTCAGAGAACTATCCCTTTAACTCTCAGAGAGGCTTTGGACAAATATGCATTCAGAGTACATTCGCTGCCGAGAGGCATTCCATAGATTGGAAGTACAGTGTCGGAAATTCTTGAGCCTGAGGGCAAGTAGTGTCTCTAAAGAAAGATTGCATGCTTAAAGGTTGTAGTTCAAGCTATCGTCTTAAAATATCGAGATCGCCTACCTTTGCAAGTTACCCCAGTTTCTTTTGTAAATACCGGTTGCTCTTTTTATCACCACTCAAATAAACATTCGAAGCTTGTATTTGTCCGCGGTCTCACGTTCTGGCTTTTAATATAAGGATATATAACGTTATGTATATACAAAAATATATATATATGTACGCGTATAAAGAAACTCTAAGGCACGCGAGGTGATCTGCCAGCTTAGCTCGTGAGAACGAGGAGCTAGCGAATGGCAAAAAGACTCGCAGGCGTTTCTTCGATGATCCATAATCCATGGATGTATAGAATATTTAAGAGGACAGCGTGGCTGTCGGTGTACGTATGTTGTTATATATATTTACAGTACAATTTCGTTAAACACGTTTTACGTACGCAGCTATTGATCGTGCAGAATGTTCTTTCCAAAGCGAATACTGTTTTACGCGCTTCTTCGAAGTTTGTAATCGAATACATTCTGGGGGAGAGCTTTCAAAAGAATATTTCGTATGAAAGGGATGAAGCGCAAGTCCTCTGAAACGAATCTGGATCTGTATCGTGTGATACTATGTGATATTATAGTCATTGAGATCGACTTTGTGATTGTTAGTTTAGGAACGTCATTTCTTTTGTACATAGCTTCGACAATAATGAATATTCTTCCTTGTAAAGTGTTCAAAGGAATGATAATATATTCGTCGTTGGTAGATTCCGGTTCTAATGCATCTAAGTTAAAAGAATTTCTATATATATATTTTTTCTACTTGTAAAAGAGGATATAATTTAAGTGAGATAATGAAACTATTATAAGAAATAACATTTTTATCGTATAAGAGACAGTTTGTTATTTCATTGTTACAGAAATGTAACTAAATATATTGGAAATGGTTGAAAACGGAAGGTATATTTCGAATTTTGTTTATAATACCCCGGGGAACCATGCGGAGGATCCTAGATTGCAAATACACAGATTTATTCTTACATATTAAATACAATACTTAGAGCTACGTCCTACCCTTCGTTTCGACGCATGTTTCGTTACGGTTAATCGAACACTTATCCATTAGAATTTCTCAATTTTACATTTATCCTTATCCGAACACCAAAACCATATTGTCGTGCATGGGAATAAGTCGGATATCGGGGGGAGTGAATGCATTGTATAAGAGATAGATCTACTTACAGATAGTTTTGCTACAAAATTATCTAGTCATGATTTAGATTTAGTGCCAAAATATACTTTTCTATATAAATTAGATTTTAGAGGATCCGCGGATTCTTCCCCCCCCCCCCTTTCCTCGCACGTTTCACACTGGTCCACGATCATACCTTCGGGAGATCTCGATTTATAAGACGAAAGTATAATATAACAAACAATGGCTAGTATAATTGATGAGGTGTAATAGAATGGTTATAGACTAGGAAAATACGTATAAATCTCTCATTTTTTTTTTGCTCCCTCAATTTCTAACACATCTACGTTCCAAAAATGACCTAATGTAGGTTTATACGCCCTATTCAGGGGTGAATACAGAAATAGGAAAAATGGGCCGTGCTTCGTGAACTTGGACGTTCATCGTATATACGCTAAAATATTTATCCATTAGTCGGCACGGGTGAACCACACGTTTACCCGTACACCCCAGCATACGTCCTCCCTACGTCTCTTGCTTTTTACAAAACCACTACTACGCGACGCGGAGTACTTATAGTCTCACTTGGAAGTATAAAAACGGTGTCTAACGCTTACTAGCAATAAGCCTTACTACTTCGAAAGTCATTCTCCTACCGGAAACATGTAAATACAATTAACGCGCGTATATAACAGCTAATATGTTAGTAGACTACCACGCGGATCGCTAAAGATCGATCGATTTCTTTAAATGGAAGAGTAATTGTAGATCACGAAAGAAATGCACCTGAAGAGTGTATAAATGTGGCAGTTTTCGTATCTAACGAGCATTCAGTCTTCGCTGTGAGATGTAAGATTTAAAAAAAGAATACAAAAGTTAAATGCACCTTAAAAGTAAAATGTAAATTTCGTTTCTGAACAATGTCTCTGCGCAGATCAGAGTAACTTCAATCGTGGCTCGTGTAACTTGCCCCTACGGATAAAAATGTGTCAAAAACTGCGTCGCCTCATCTCGCGTGTAACGATGTCGTTTATATGTTCGCCTTAGTGCGAGGAACACAGATAGAAAAAACTCAGTCATTTTGATAGCCCTGTTACAAGATGCAGGCCAGTCTAACAGCGTCTTATAACTAGTCTCAACATGCCTGAAACAGAAACAATCGGTGTCCCGTCAATTATCTTTGTATCTATAGCAACATTCCAATGTTTTCCAGTACATCGCCGACGTGAGCTACTATACCTTAACACCGTACGCATTGTCATAGCCCCCTTTCATCTGCATCTGCGACTGAATGTTCGATAACTGTGCACTGGTCATATCGAGGTCTCCGCTGCTAATGTGCGCGGTGTGCCTGAAGTTCGTTGGCACTCCGATCATACTGGGATCTAGCCTTAGCCTCTGATGCGACCTCTGCCTTCCGTTGCGCGTTCTTGGCCCCTGCTGCGTCAAGCAACAGGTAAAGCACTGCACCCATAAATCTCCGCTGCCAGCCATTGTTCCCTTATTCCTCTCGATTGCTTCTCCGAAACCTGAAACAGAATATCGTATAGCCTGCGAGAAATGTGTGATCGCCTTGTGAATAAATTCAAACTAAACTGTATCAAGGCCGAAGGAAAAGAAGCTAAACGTGAAAGCAGTCTTCAATTTTTCATCGAGTTCTTCCTAAGCCTGACTCCGAATTCATTTACTTCTCCGTCATTGATGTTATTGAATAAGAATTCGCGCGGATGAAATTTGTGTCGCCTTATCGCAGAACGAATGAGTCAGGCTGGCGTTCGCGAGCTTACCAGGCCGCCAAGTGATCGTACCGTCGTTCGGTCTAACCTTCGCGATGGCTCGAGACTCGAAGCAGTGATGCCAGAATGAGGACGGGAGCGCTCGAGAATTTCCCCCACCTCGCATGCACACTACGCCGGAGCTGCGTGTCCGTGAGCTCGGCGCTTCGGACAACGTCGGGAAGACGAGAGAGAACACGAACGTGTGTCTTTCTCTCTCGCTCTTGAAACGCTGCGATCCAAGGTTACGTGCAAGCGACACGCGGCCTTGCGCGATCTTCTTGAGTGCCTCGAGATACACTTTTCACGTTCTGACATATGTATAATACTCATGTAATGAAAAAAAATTTGGAAAAAATTTTGTTAGGGAAATCACGTTTTAAGACCTCCTGATCACGTTTTGACTATTTAGAAAAGAGTTTTTTTTTAAATATCTCATGTATTTGTTAACACGATTACGTTTAAACGGCAAAATGGATTTCAATGAAACTTTATATTAAAATTTTATATTCGTGTCTTAAGATCCATTAGATCACGAAAAATGATAATTACCCGTTATGATTCTTCGATTTTTCAGATATACGAACTAAATTCTACATAAAAAAAAGTTAAATAAAGTTCTCCTGTAACTTGTTTAACAAAGAGAAATGTACATTCATAATTGAGGCATTTGATGGAAAAAAGGCACATACGCCAAAATGCCATTTCAAGAAAATCGATTTCAAAGTTTTCATTATAGTATAACTTAATAAAAAGTAATGCAATTAAATCAAATTTTTTTAAGGATGTAGTTACCGTGTCGTTCAAGCGTTCTGAATACAGAAGTCATGATTTAAAAATGATATGTGTCTTTATTTATAAGTTTTAAACAAGTGGTTTATGTGCCCTTCTTTCATCAAATGCCTCAATTTCTTGTGTTCATTTTAAATTTCCGTACTTTTTATTTGAGCTATTTCTATTTTTCAAACCTTAAAATGAATTTTTTTATTAAAAGACGAATATTTTGATACTGTACATTGGTGAACTTTGTTAAAATTAGAATCCACTCTTGGCCAGTACCATGCACGCTGTAGAAGCCTTCGATAAAAAATATTTTTTCAGAGTATGATCTATAATCTAAAATCGTAATCACATCAAACGTAATTATATCAAGTTGCGACAAAGAATCACGCACTATTTACAAATTAATTACGCGCAGCATGCACGTTACCGCTCGATGGAAATATACGGGAAAGTGGTGGTCTCTTCCATCGAGAGGGAAATGTAAACAATTGGTTATGCAAAGCTAACATCGCGATACATGTTGTACATTAAAATGTGTAAATTGGTATAAAGGTATTATTGTACAAGAATAGGAGAGAAAGGTAACTGGTAAATGCATCTGTGGCAGTTCGGTACTGTCACCATTACCTTGCTGTTATTTCTTTTAGCCTTTTCTTCGATTTTTCTCCTTTCTGAATTTTTCTTACTATTTTACGATTTCCTATCTATTCTTTTCGTTTCCCGTTTCGAGGGTTCGCTCGGGCCTGGTTTTCGTCAAGTACATTTGACGGTCAGATCCGCGATCTGTGGTCGCGTATGCTTTGTTTATGTTTTGTTTATGCTTTGGTTATTCGTTTTGCTGCATTAGTTGCCGAGAAAAATATTTCGCATCAATCCGCAGAGGCGATTCTTCAACTTTTCCAAGACGTTGGGAAAGATCCTGATGTTTTGGAACGTATGACGTGTGGTCGAACAAAGTGTTCTAATATTATATCGAACGTTCTGTGTTCTCGGGAAACAGAGCGTCTTAGTCTGGTTTTACAGAATTCTAAGTTTTCATTATTTATTGATGAAACATCCGACATTACCAATGAGAAATGGATGTCGTTTATTGTTCGGTATGTCGCACCCGAGACGTTGGATGTTCGAACGGAATTAGTAGAATTAATTAATCTTGACGCGCGAGAATGTACTGCCGATAAAATATTTACCTCCTTTAAGAACTCCATGTGGAAAAAGCAAATTCCGTTCGGAAACATTCTTGCTTTGTCGTGTGATAACGCTTCTGTCATGACAGGGTGTCACTCGTCATTCAAGACCAAACTTGCAGAAATTCGCGGTGAAAATTTTTTCACCATGCCGTGTCCATGTCACTCCTCTGCATTGGTAGTGCATGCAGCATGCGCTACCATTCCCGAGGTCTGCGAGGAATTATTACGGAAAGTCGCAACATTCATTTATAGCAGTCCCAAACGCTCGGCCATTTTTCGCGAATTTCAGCAATGTTTTCAATCTACTGACCGCAAAATTTTAAAATTGTGTACTACGCGATGGTTATCGCGTTACTCATCCGTAGTTACACTTTTAGAAAATTGGGACAGTGTGTTGCACTTTCTGCAAGAATTGGTCGTAAGTGAGAAGACAAAGTCTGGGGATCATCTGCTTATCATCATGCAAAATCCAGATGCGAAAGCATATCTTCTGTTTTTGAAATACGTTCTAGAGTATTTTAATGACTTTAGTTTATTCTTTCAGTCGCAACAAACAAGGATCCATTTGCTTCAAAATACTGCCAAAACTCTTTTGTACGATATTTTACGTCATTTTTTGAAACCGCAGCTTTTGAAGCACATGGATTCAGTAAAATTAATAGATTTTTCAAGAGGCGATAATCAAATCGCATTAGATAGTATTCATTTAGGTCCGGATTGTGACACTTTTCTTTGTCAATTAGTTGCAGAAGGCAAACCCGATGTTGTCCAAACTGTTCGAGAAAATTGTATTAAGTTTTGCATAACGGCTGCAAACGAAATTCGTAATCGATTGCCAATCGATGACGAATTTCTGAGCAAGTTACGTGTTTTTGAGCCTCATTTGGCATTAGTAGATACTGACAGAGACACTTCCTTCAAAAGTGTTCTCTTTATTGCTCAGAAATTGGGCGGTTTCGACGAAGACGGTTTGCAAAAAGAATGGTCAACATTGCACCTGAATTTTGCAGATGCAGTCAAGCTTTGTACATTAGCTTTTGATGATGTATGGAAAACGGTGTTGTTAACGCGAAACGATCAAGGCTCGTATAAATATCCATGTTTGCAGGAATTATTAAATTCCATTAGAAGTCTTCCAAATTCAAACGCCGATGCTGAAAGATCGTTTTCCATGCTTCCCGACATAAAGAACAAGAAACGAAACCGACTTTGTTCGACCATCGTCTATGCCATTTGCGTAACGAAATCGGCATTAAAGGCGCACGGGGAAACAGCTCAGAGCATGGAGGTAGATGACAAACATCTATCTCTCATGTCATCTGAGAATTTATATGCAACTTTTGCGAAGAAGCAAAAGAATAGTTTACGTTTACATGCCGTTGATGACCTCGCGGATTTTCCTTCTACGTCGGGTAATGCAAATTGGTGATGTCCAGAATATTATCAATTTCATCCATTTTCTATTTCATTCGATTTTTGGACATCGCGAATATGTAAATAGTTGTTCGATTTACCTCACGCAATTCTTGTTCTATCCTTGCAATAAATTCGCTTGCTTGCTGTACATATGATTCATAGAGAGAACTTCGAGATAATTGTACAAATAAATGTATATTCTTAATTATATTCATTTTATATGTAACAATTATCTCGAAATTCTGTCGCATGTATTATAGTAACTTCCTTTGCTTGCTTTCTATCCTTTGGAAATGTAAACAATTGTAGCATTATTTCAGTCTTACATCTCGTCAATATATCGAACCCAATTGATATATTTACGTGTTGCCTTTCTTTTTTATTTTTGTAATATTTTTGTACATTTTAGTGTACAACATGTATCGCGATGTTAGCTTTGCATAACCAATTGTTTACATTTCCCTCCCGATGGAAGAGACCACCACTTTCCCGTAGTTTCCATCGAGCGGTAACGTGCACGCTGCGCGTAATTAATTTGTAAATAGTGCGTGATTCTTTGTCGCAACTTGATATAATTACGTTTGATGTGATTACGATTTTAGATTTTAGATCCTACTCTGAAAAAATATTTTTTATCGAAGGCTTCTACAGCGTGAATGGTACTGGCCAAGAGTGAATTCTAATTTTAACAAAGTTCACCAATGTACAGTATCAAAATATTCGTCTTTTAATAAAAAAATTCATTTTAAGGTTTGAAAAATAGAAATAGCTCAAATAAAAAGTACGGAAATTTAAAATGAACACAAGAAATTGAGGCATTTGATGAAAGAAGGGCACATAAACCACTTGTTTAAAACTTATAAATAAAGACACATATCATTTTTAAATCATGACTTCTGTATTCAGAACGCTTGAACGACACGGTAACTACATCCTTAAAAAAATTTGATTTAATTGCATTACTTTTTATTAAGCTATACTATAATGAAAACTTTGAAATCGATTTTCTTGAAATGACATTTTGGCGTATGTGCCCTTTTTCCATCAAATGCCTCAATTATGAATGTACATTTTTCTTTGTTAAACAAGTTACAGAAGAACTTTATTTAACTTTTCTTTATGTAGAATTTAGTTCGTATATCTGAAAAATCGAAGAACCATAACGGGTAATTATCATTTTTCGTGATCTAATCGGATCTTAAGACAAGAATATAAAATTTTATTATAAAGTTTCATTGAAATCCATTTTGCCGTTTAAACGTAATCGTGATAACAAATACATGAGATATTTAAAAAAAAAGCTCTTTTCTAAATAGTCAAAACGTGATCAGGAGGTCTTAAAACGTGATTTCCCTAACAAAATTTTTCCAAATTTTTTTTCATTACAAGAGTATTATACATATGTCAGAAAGTGAAAAGTGTATCTCGAGCCTCGAGGCACTCAGGAAGATCGCGCACGGCCGCGTGTCGCTTGCACCCCACCTTGGATCACAGCGTTTCAAGAACGAGAGAGAAAGACACACATTCGTTTTCTCTCTCGTCTTCCCGACGTTGTCCGAAGCGCCGAGCTCACGGACACGCAGCTCCGGCGTAGTGTGCATGCGAGGTGGGGGAAATTCTCGAGCGCTCCCGTCCTCATTCTGGCATCACTGACTCGAAGGCAGAGACGAGCAAAACAAACATTCCCTTCTGATCGATGAGTTTACGTGCGCCTGAAAAGGACATCGGGGCCGTTTGTGTACCCTTCTATTCGCGGTGAACCATAACAGAGGTGAAACTCCGACGGGGGCGAAAAACAATCTATCCCGCAAGAGAACAAAGAGCAGGTAGACAATACGCACCGGCCCCCAAGACGCAGACTTTCGCACGAATTTCTACAAGGCATGCAGATCCGTCCTTCTTTTCCCTTCTAATCTGCTCGTCGGATCATCGTCGGACGATCGTGTATCACCGGATCTTTCAACAGCATGTTTCTGCGCGGATTAAGGAAGGGCCGCTCGGTCTTTCTGTCTTTCTGCAGAATTTTGGCTGACGTTTGGAAGAAATTCGAACCCACGGACTCTAAAGCCGACCGTCAACGTGACCAACGGTCATCACTATAGTGAAATATACCGTAAGTCGCGAGGGGCCCGAGAGAACCCGAAGGCTGTCGAATGTAGACGACAATCGCCGATCCATAGAAGCCTCGTCACAAAGAACACTGCTTGGATAAATCTTACGGATGCTTTTACGGAGACCTAAAAAAATTTGAAATAATCAAGCAATGGTTCTTCGGAAGATCGCGCGAATTTCGGTACTTCGATTATTTTGAAGAATCCGAGTAGCTAAAGAATTGTATAAAGCAGTGTAGGGTAAACCAACCAGTAACTGACCGCATATATACCAGTGAATGACCATTAGGCAAAGAAATGTCAATTATAAAATGAAAAATTATTATATGTTTATAAATGGAGTGTACTTGCAGTTTTAATATCCGATATTTTTAGTTTCGCGTATTAAGGGGGTATACCCGTTCGAACCCTCGGAAAATGTGTACATTTTGTGGATTTTTTTTACAAGTCAACGGCTTGATAAAGATTTCCCGTTTTTTTTACTATCTTTATATAGTATTATGAACTAATTAAAAAAAAGTTTCAGTTAAGAAACTATTGTTTTTCGGAAGTTATGCATACATATCCGAAAGTCTCTCGATTTTAGACGGCTAAACGGTGGGCCTGAAAACAGCTGTATGTCGTGTCTGAAATAAAAAACAATAACATCTTCTTATAAAGTATGTCAATAGCTATCGTTCAACGGGACCGATTTTGAAAATTTTGAAAAATAAAGAAATGGTGAGAGATCAAAGGGAAAGTTACATTTTTCTAAGAGAAAAGGCCACCTTTTTTCTTTATAAATAATAAACGGGGAATCGGAATAAAAAAAAAACCCTCGTTGGATGATGTGGAATCTTATCACGATCCTGCATGCAAAATTGAAAGTGAATTGGTTGAACGTAGCGCGAGTTTTTAGGCTCACCGTTTAGCCTTCTAAAATCGAGAGACTTTCGGATATGTATGCATAACTTCTGAAAAACAATAGTTTAATTGAAACTTTTTTTTTTAAGTAGTTCATAATACTATGTAAAAATAGTAAATAAATGGGAAATCTTAATCAAGCCGTTGACTTGTAAAAAAATCCACAAAATGTACACATTTTCCGAGGGTTCAAACGGGTATACCCCCTTAAGCAAACATTAGTAAGTACAATTCTTATTAAAAGTCATGCGGTCATTTACTGGGCTTCTACACGTTTTGCATTTTACAATTGTTTTTTTTTAAATTACGGTAAGAATAAGTAATTATTTTTATAGAAATTTCAAGAAAAATAAATTTAAATGCAATTTCAACAGTTGTTTTGTTGTTATACATAAATATATTCAAGTATTAATCTCAAAGGTCCATAAATTCAACAATTCGGTCGTTCACTGGTTGGTTTACCCTATAAAGAATTGAATAAAATTAATAAAATTACATTGATTTCCTTCGCTTGAATTATTCCGGTCCTTGATTAACTTCCTCGGTAATGTTCCACGTGTTTACGAAGAACACAGCATTACAGCATGAGTACGCTTTATTAAATAAATTATATACAGGATTCCTCGCATACAGACATTATCGCATCATCAGAAATGCCATACGTACTGAATAAAATATAAATTAGGATGTTAAGATCTTCGACTACAATAACATTGACTTCAGAGGCCATTCATTTTTGAAGTAGCACGTGTACTCCCGCATACTTTTATATTTCTACATATCGGGGCTTGTAATAGTATTGTACGCTCGTCTCTATCTTATTGCGCGAAAAGAAACGGAGATTTTTGTTATCGTTCCGAGTCGATCGGACAATGTTTAAGAGAATGCGAAGTATTCACTTGAATCCACAAATAATTTCTGTCCACAAAACGTTACCAATGGTTTCTTATTTGAACCAAGATGAAAATTAGATTTTATTACAAACCCCTCCCCCAGCAAGAGAGTATTGTCATTCATTCTTTCTGCAAGTGTGCTTAGAGATACAAAAAGGTCTGATATAACGTATATGTATTCAGTGTGAAATCTGAGAATGACTTCGTGTTCCTTTTTGAACCGCTCCAATTCCTTCCTTTGCTATGCCCCTGCAATTCGGGGCATTTTCTTGTATCTGGGTTACGTAATAGATGTTATTACAATTATCACAGTCTGTGTATTTACAGTTTAAACGTTAACGCAACATCCTCCTTAAATTAATTTCCAGCAACATTCTTTTCTTGAGTAGCGCTTTCCTAAGAATTTTACGAAAAGTTAGCTCCATGGCTGCACATGGACGGCAGAGCATTACGACAGAGAGGGAAAGAGATAGATAGATAGAGAAAGAGAAGAGAAGAGAGAAAGTGATTTTCTTCTTTTTTTTTAAGGAAAAAGAAAAAAGAAGGAAAAGAATACTTTGAAAGGCATGCATATCGGAACTAACATCTCTATATCTATCGAATAAACTTTGCGTATCATGTGAAATAATATCAATAACTTAATCATTAGATACTTTATCTTAGAATCGGACACGTCTTACTTTTATCTTGTATTTACACCTTAAGTATTTATACAGTTAACGTTACTTGGTAAAAATCTGAAACGTTATCTTGGTGTCTCTGATTTAGAAACTCTTCATCGTTTAAACACTTTCGCTTATCCGTTTGCGAGGATAATCGGCACGAATCTTCAGCCGTGAAGTTCACTTAAGCGTTCAACAAAGTGCATCTGTGTCTCCAGCTTCTGAACTTTAAAACAGAGTCGAAAGACACAACTATAAAAAGAGGTACGAAATAAAAAAGAAAGGTCTACGACTCCTTCGAACTCCTAGAGAACCAAGCGATAAGATCAAGCTGGAAAAAGTTCTTCCCAGTGATCGGTTCGCGGCGTTCCTTAACTAAATCAGTTCGTCGTTTCTCGCTACTGAAGATTTTCCATCGGGAACTGCATTTCCACTCTGCCCGTTCGTTCTCAACATCCCCTGTCGCCTGAGTTCTTCCGAAGCCTCCGACTTCTCACGTCCAAGCGGATCTTTCCCTCGTGTCTTCGTCCCGCAAATTAAGGCAAATTAATGACCCGCTTCCCTCATCCTTGCTATCAGGACTGTCCAATTGGACTTGCAGGAGGCTAAAGGCGACCGCCTCGGCCAGGAGACACGATCCCTTCGAAGCAATTCGGTTGCCAGCTCCGCACCGCCCTGCACGCTTCTGTACGACATCCGGGAACGGGGCGAAAGAACACGCTGGGTATTCTATCGCGCGAATCCAAGGAAATCGGTGAGCCTGTCGTTCCAATCGTGGAGCCAGTGAGTCGGCCCGTGACTGGACTGCCTCTGCTTGCACGGATTGATCTCTGTCTCCAGGGGCATGTACTCCTCGCCCCTGATGCAGAAGTAGCTTTTGATCGGGCTTCTGCACATGGGGCACCGGTCCAGCTTGCCGAAGCAGGAGGCGCAGATGCAGGTGTGCCTGCAGGGCAACAGGGCCCGGGAAAGTGGGAAGTATTGGCAAACGACGCAGAGCTGCTCCCCCGCCGTGTTCCACAGCGAGCCCTCGGGATCACCGGTGCCGGAAGCAACCAGGGCGCCTCTCGCTGAACTACCGTTGTTGTTGCATGGCTCTGCGAGCGCCAGAGCTGAGCCCAAACCGGAGGACACGTCACCCTCGACGTAGTTCGTGGAGTTGCCGGTTGCTAGATAGAGTTGCTGCAACAGAGACGATACTTTGTTAACGAAACGGGAACAAGGACTACATCTTCGTGCAGGCATCTCGGACAAAATCTCTAATTAGACGAGCGATCTATTTTCAATCACGGGTCAACGAGAAACCAAAGGCACGGTAGCTCGGTTCGGAACGTTGTGCCCGGGTTTAACCGTTGCCCGATTTCAGCTTTAACAGCGGCAACCGGTCCGAGGAGGCCGTGTGCCGGGTTCATCGAGCCCATAGCGGTACCTGATCCGTTTAGGGGACCACCTCGCGTGTTTATTAGTCATCAAGGAAAGGAGGTCGTAGCAAAGGGAAGAGCTGGAAGAAAACCCACCTTAAGGCAGGACAGCTGACCGTTAGCTTGCTTCAGATATTGGGCGAGGATCGAGGTCGGCAGCGTGCAGACGCTGTCTTTGATGTGGACGACGTTTACCAGTGCCACCTGCCAATAAAAATAAAAAAAACGAGCACCATTAATAACAACAACCTCTGTCTCGCTCGTTAAAAATCTGGTTCCTTCGCGCTTCTACGGACAATGATACCCACGGTTTCATCGGGATGGGGGTCCCCGTTATCCCTGCGAGTCAGGAAGATGACCAGCGGATAGCAGAGACGCGGCGGCGTCCCGAGCTCCAATTCCGGCGCGGGAAGCGACAATCTCAGCGTCTCCTCTCCGTGCGGTTGTCTACTGTTTATTTAGCGGTCAAGGATCAGCCATTGTTCCAATCAGAGAGTACTTCAAGTACGATACAATCCTCCAAGCATTTAAGAACCACCCACAACTCTAACACAAGAACGAGCATGTCTCTTATTACACGTTTCATTGCAAAGGATACGTTTGCGGTGGTGTCAGGTACTGCGCGTGGCCCTGAAGAAGCGTGCCGTTCAAGGAGGCGTCTCTGAGGGTGCTCCAGGGCTTCCAGAGCGCCAGGTGAAGCTCCCTTATGCTGACGCCCCAGATCGCTTGCAGGGAATACTCCACTTGGCTCGACACCTCGCACTCCACCTCTGAAACAACAAATTGCAAGCACATTACTGCCAGCGCCGATTACATATCCTCCATCGATCAGAGCGCGACGCCGCTTAGGGACGCGGATAAGGGCGAGGGTAAGATGCAAAGGAGTTCCCCATCGATTGCACGTACTGCTGTAACAACGCTACAGCGTGCAACAAACGCGGTGGCCGTGTTGCCCCTAGTAGTTACTCAAAATCATTGCATAACAAGCCCACTTTCGACTTTTTTCTTCTTCTCGCCTGGCTACGAGACATCTCCGCGAGCCAAGGAGGTTTCCAGGTCATGCGCGAGAGGAGAGACCACGAGCACGCTTCCTCCAGCTCTAATTCCTCTGCTACTGACCATTGTCCTTCGCGCAAGAGTAGCTCGGCAGCTTCTCTCGGACAGTTACCGAGCTACCGTTGGGAACGCGATTCAGAGACGAGTCTCGATTCATCCTGACAATATTCAGCATATAAGATACAGGAAAGATCTCGGCGCCAATACTCCAAGTGCACCGAGCTCCAAGGAAACCCATTAGCGCGTTAAAAATTCAAGCATTTAAGAGGCAGGATTCAAGTGTCCCACTCATTCAGCCTGCCTCCGAAGTCTCCATTACAATATGAGAATTATTCTTAGCTTCCAGCTCCCTTTTCTGGCCCCAGCCTCGCTTGCATATGCAAATCGATCGGCTCGACCTCGTCGCCCAAATTTGGCGAAATATATGCGGCCTCGCGATATTTGCCTACATTAACGGAGCGATAAGAAACACCGTTTACCAGGTGAATTAACGAATAGCCAGCCCCGCGGATCGTTCCTGCTCGATAAGAGAAAAAGCCAACACAGAGCCTCGCGACGAAGTTAAAAGAAGAACGGCGACCCGAATGTCACCACGGGGCAAACGCCGTCGAGCTTTCCCTTGGTGTTCGGGCTGGCTTTCCGGGGTTCCTCAGCCCGGCAGTCCGCCGTGGCCAAAAATTCTCGCTGTTCTCGGTGGCGGCTGGTCGAGATCGTTTCGAGATCACGGTGCGAACGAAAGTGAAAGCTGCCAAGACGGATCGCGGCGGTCTCGCGGGCGGAGTATCAAATCGAGCGTTCCAGGGAACGCTAGCCCCGCTTCGAGCAGAAACTCTTTTTCCTTGCAAGGACACGTGTGTATTTCTGGCCGCTGGATGGATACAACGCCCGAAAGCGTTTCGACGTCCCATCATCCGGGATCTCGTCGCATTTGCCTTGAGCTGATCAGATAATCGGGGATGCCTGAAACCAGAGTGTAAATTGCTGTAGGGATATTTATAGATAGACATTGCGTAGAGACTTTGGTAGGTATATTCCATTGGGTCGTAGAATTTTGTCAGTCAGATTTTATTTACCAGCTTTCCTTGCAGCCGCAGCTCCGCCTCGCCTCCAGGATGACTCGGGGGCGGAAGAAGAGGTCCTCCTCAGCCTGCATCCGTGCCCCGAGCGGCGCGCAGCCACGGAGGAGAGGCTGCTGCACCGTACGGCAATTATGCTGCAGCGCGAGGGATTCTGCTTAACGGTTCCCCGGCGGGCCGCAAGGTTCTCGCAACTTCACGCGAACGTGTACGTGCGTTGTTTGTTGCACAATCCCGCAGCTGTTTGTGGAGGAAGCGCGGGGACACTTGACCGTTCAATGGGCAACAAGGATGTTTATTAGCTGCGGTTTTATACCGACGCACGCGCCGCTGATGCTTCCGTTTGCGCGTTTCCGCGTGCAGCTGAAAGGCTCCTCGGTGTTCTGCAACGGGTTATTGTGTATACTTGGTTCCTGTAATCTAAATGGAGGCCCCGTCGTATTTATACATTACGGTTGGGAAATTTTTATGGCAGCCTGTAGACGCGGTTTGGGTTTCGTCCAAGTCTGCCTGCAGAAGTCGCGGGTCAATACTCGATCGATGAGTGATAATGGTCCACGGGAGCTGGTCCGTATATCTTCGAGATAACAGACTTTGGACGACGGAGAATTCGATCGGAGTGGAGATGCGACTGGTTAATTGTGATTCGAGTTGCTGGTAAATATTTATAGCTACGCGCGGGGCGGCCGGGCCTTCTCTAAAAAGGGGCCCAAATGCAGGAAATATTTTGGGCTGCTAAACAATTTTTTAACGGTAAAAAAGTAAAATCGAATGACGAAGAAAAGATAATAATAATAAAGAATATGAAATTAAAAAAGAAGAGAAATAAGCGAATAAACGTTAATGTATTTAAATATGTGACTTTTATATTGTCATATCATTAATAATATTAGATTATATTATGATATTAGAAATTATATTCTCATTTCTTTTTTTATAGTCCTCGCGTACCATGGGAATTTTATTTTAATCAAATAAAGATTGTTCGTTCCTAGTTTTTTATTTTCTCTTTTCTTTATTTCTGGCCATCTGTGGCCGGTCCTGCCCACGTGTTTGCTGGTATAATGAGCGCGGCAACTTCGGGACGAACTTTGTGATTGAAGTCGCAGGTGGTTCAGATGGGAGGCGGGGAAAACTCCTGCACGATTAAGAGCGTGCCGACGATGTAGCAGTGGTAAGGAACTCCTAATTGGCATTTGAATGTTACACTGGTGGAAGGTATTTGCCTACCGATCCAAGATCGTTCGAGTGAAGATTATTAAGTTGCAGGAGAAGGTCGCCAAAGATTACTAAACTCTGCAATGAGATTACTAAATCCTGTAATAAGATTACTGAGCCCCGGTTACTAAGCTCTACAATATTCAAGGGATTCTATCCAGAGAACTAATTTCCTAATTACTCCGAAGCAATATCCTAAAGCTTCTCAGTCACCCTTCGATCAAGGGTAGGTACTACTTATCGTTAGACAGTCGTTTTTGTCGAAAATGAAGCATTTCTTTTTCAATTAATTATAAAGAAATAAATTGAAACTGCGATTTGTTCTTTAACACGATGTTTAGTAACATCATAAACTTAAAAGAAAGACATATTTTAGAGTCATTTCAGAAAAGTTTCATTTGTTGATAAAATTACAAGGGATGAATGAGAATTTCAGTGAGGCACTGGGTTCTCGAATATAACAGTTAGCCAATCGAGGCATCCAGTGAAAGGCTGGAACAAAGTGCAACTTGGTTGTACAAAGTACTGTTCGATATTACCAATCGAGGAATGATAATGCAACGTAACACGATGTATCATTTACCTTCCATCTGGAAACTGGTTTCCAAATGTGCCAATGAACGAGCTAGCCAGTCGACTGTGTTCGACTTATGGAACTGCAATTAACCCAAATTCCAGGGAATATTTCGGTGGCTCGCTTTCGAAACGAGTCTTTTAAAAACGGAGCTATGCGTGCCTGTAGGTATACTTAATCCATTGACTTTCTGCGCGCAGGTCGACCTGGACCTCGATGCTAATTAAATCCAAGGCATCCGATAATGCGTTCCACACTTTGAAACGATAAGCTCTCCGTTCTTGGGACACATTGAGAGTTGCGTACGCAACAGTAATGCACTCAGGATTTAATCTTAATATTTTTAATGCTAATTCAATAAAATTCATTAGGTGATTATAAAAATTTATTTAAAGAATAAAATCCAGTTTGCCTTTCTTCTTACAACGTCCCTCCTTTTAGGGGCCCCCTTGGCCCCCTCTAATTGCACCACTGATACGTGAGAATATTGCTTTAAATAGTATAAATTATAATTATCGAACGGAGCTAAGTGCGCCAAAATTGCAGCTGAAATTTTCAGGGATATCTGAAATTTACTGTGATAGATTCAAAGTCGGAGACAAACCTATTACAACACTTACGCAATGAATTCATGACCCATTCCGAGGCGCGGAATCATCCTCCCAATTGTGCCGCGTATTTCAGTCCCCGTTATCAATTTTCCTATCTCCAGCAAGGATGAACCACCAACGTCCGCGCAGGGGGTTAAAAACGAAGCGAGCGGTTACGTGAAACGGTCGATTATCAAATGCCGGTTGCGTAATCACGGCACGGCTGGCTAATCCATTCGCCTGGTTGCACCAGCCGCTCGTGGAAATCAGACCCCCTCGCGTGTGGTGGCCGTCGCTACTGTCGGCTCCACGCCGAATCGCCGCGCGTTTAGGAGCTGCTGTGGATCGCGGCGCGCGATTACCCTTGCCGTCGCGTAACGGAGATAATTGAGAAATTACTCTCGACTAGTTACGGGATCGCGTCTCGCAATGAAAATAGACGTCGAAGGTCGCCTCCCCTCTGTCATTATTCCTCCAGTTCGAATGGAAGGTGCCGTGGAAAACGATGGCAGATATAGGAAAACTGTTTCCCTCCACGTGGCCATGAATATTCCATCGACATACCACCGATCCACTCCATTTATCATGCTCACCGCTTTCAGCTATCACCGACACCGTCCCCGCTGACCCGTGAGTCATGGCATTTCCATGAATGAACCGATTGAGTCCAACACCGATTAATAGATTCTCGCATGTTAATAGTCGACTATGCGAAAGCCTAAGTGTCTTGAAGTTATGGTAAAAAAATGTAAAAAAAAATCAAACCCGGAGGTTATAAATAGTAGCTAATATGAGGCGCGTAGGGAATTTGTAAGGAAATCTCAAAGAACTTTATTTCTGCCATGAGAAATGAATATTCATTGAAATGCAGAAGGCAAATAAACATTTCCATTTTTTTAAATTTATATTATGTTAGATATATTAATTTTCTCCGTTTGTTATATTCTTCGTGACCCCAATGAAAACAGCGAATACATTGGGGTCCCATTTTTTACCGTTATTGTCAGTTTTGTAATTGCCACCGCAAAATACACATTCTGTATCACGATCGTCAGTAGCTTCGTGTTCCATATTAGGTACACTTACCCTACATATCTACGTACTTTTCCTTGTCCAATCAGACAGACTCCATAGATGTACATTACTGTTATACGGGGAATTAACGAAAATGTAGTGTGGTGAACTAATGAACCAATAATAATAATATATACATGTATACATGCAGGAGATGTACTACCGAAAGGCACCGGTTGCCGATCGAGGTGAAACTTGGTGGGTATTACGAGGGGTGTGGAAAGACCCCAAATATAAAATTTCAGCTTCGGCAATTAATGCGTTCAAAAGATACAGGTGTACACCCTTTATCGATTTTGATGAAATATGTTGTAAACCTCAACATTTTGAACAACTTTTTCTTATAGGGGTCGTCCTTAAATTACGTAAAGCTTTCTGGGAGAGGAGGGGGTCGCGAATTTCTTACGTTTTCTTACAAGGGCGGGGGGGGGGGGGGGGAGTCAGGTAGCGTCTTACGTAATATTTTTCAAACTAATTTTCAATAAATACAAATTCTATTATTAATGTTCCAGAAAAGTAGTTTTAGTTTGTATTTCCTGAAACCGAGTTAAATGAATTATATAAACCTTTAAAAGAATTTTAATAACTGAAAAAAATAAATGCAAAAAATATTACGTAAGGAGAGGGTTGGAATATGAAATCTTACGAATTCTTATACTGGGGGAGGGAGGGGGTAAGAATTCGTCAAAATTACCCTTACGTGATTTAAGGACGGCCCCATACATGTAACCGCCACTCGGCCATAGTTTCTGAGATATACACAAAAAATTTTGGTAAACTTTTCCTCATGGATTTGAACGGATTTTTTTAAAATACTTTATCACGGTCCCCCTCTTGACAGTATTTCTGTTGACTTATTTCGACACAACGCATTCCACTTTCCAAGTTATCCCGACAACTAGACAAATATATATATGTATATAGGTATTTATTAGTATGTAATTTTCTACCTTTTGCAAATGATATATATATATATATATATATATATATATATACATATATATATTTGGGCAGGCCTGCTGTAGAATCTACAGTCTTCCGAGGCTCCTTCTTTTTTGTTTCTTTTGTCCACAAAAACGTGACTCAACGGCTGCTGGACACACGGGTTCCGCAGAACCGGACAAACAGGCGATGCTTCGTCACTTTATCGACCGGGGAAGCGTCGATCGACACCTCTACAAGATAACATTCGAAAGATTTCCTTCTATCAAAAGATTTCCTTCTATCAAAATAGAGAAGAACAGATCGCTGCTGTTTCCTTGGATCCAGCGAGAGGATACGCAAGTTTCCACGGAGCCGAGGGAAACACACTTTGGATCGATAGAAATGGCGTCTGTGACCGATCATTCGCCGCGACCTTGATTGCTCTACGGCCGAACAGTCACGTAGGCAAGCCGGCCGACTTTATTTTCTCCCTTTCGCGAGATGCTGCGCCTTGGGACCGTTCCTCCCCCCTTGCTCCCTCTCGTTCGAGGCAAGAAACGGAGTCGAGCGATACGAAGCCGGCGAATGGCCGGCCCCGTGCATGTAACAGTTCCTACAGCTAGCCTTGAAGCGCCGCCGCGATGTCGAAATCCGCTGGAGAACCAGCCTGGAGAACGCGAAATCCGCCAGCCGCTCGGGCGCCCTTTTCTCGCTGACCGTTACTCCGAGCTCTCTCGACCTGGACCGCGTCCACTCCTCTCGGAACAGTGAATCGAAAAGGTGTAATACGGTTTCGCCGTACGGGACTTGGTTTGGGAGAAAATCGGGGTCAAAAGTGTTAGAGCGGCAGCTTAAGGTCCCAATGCTTCCAACACTTTCAAACGTGATTTAAAAAAAAAAGAAGAAAAAAAACGATGGGGCGTACGTGAAGGCAAACTTGATTACACATTTTCGATACGGCGCTGTGTGCAGAATCAATTTACGTTGAAAGTACTTCGCGCTCCTTTGTTCCCGCGCTTCTATCAGTCGCAGCCGACGATGTTTGATTTAGCCGTCGACTGCGTGCTTCTTTCTTTAAACACTGTTTACCTGGCAAAATATTGTGGAATATTCCTCTCCTTCTTTCGCTCCGCTTATTTTGCTGCCGCTGCTATTTCCCTGCTTTTTTTCATCTCGAAGCTTAGTAGAAACGCAAGTGGTATGGCGACACGAACGCTAATATCCGAGGTAAGCACTAAGGATCTCTGCTCCTTTCACAGATTACTTTCTACACTCTGTTGCAGTGTTTCCCACCGCGTTCTATTGCAGCATCGCACACTATACGTATACTCGTTCAGCGTTCCGTGGAACTTTTAGGACGCCGCGGAGAACTGCAAATCTTCGGGGATACCATAAAAGGTCTACGACAAACGCGAATCGCGGAGGATAAGATGGGGAGGATGATTACCTGGCCCACCATGGAGCGCGATAACCGTAGCTTTTATTATTTCTATTACTGCGGCTGTTAATTTATTTATTTATTGCGGGACGGACTCATTGAGACAGAGTACAAGATAAAACGGGTGGAATTAATTACAATAAAAAAAGAACTAGTTAAAAGAGATCGGCAGGCAGGTAACTGAATTAAAGAGGAAAATATTGTTAGGAGGAAAACAGGAGGTAAAAGAATGGAAAGGATAAGATAAGGAAATAAGTAATGCGCAAAGAATGGTATCGAGCTACCTGCCGAGCCCCGCGACGCAAGACACGCGAAGGTAATAATTGTTTCAACCAGCCAACGTGTCGTTTATCCCCTTGTCAACGTTTAGCCCCGTTACGCACTTGCGACCAGTCGCCGGCGACCACGAGACACACGGGGATATATGAGTTCGTACGCACTTGGTCGCGACGACCAGCCAGTCGTCGGCAACCACGAAAACGTGAGCGACGGACGGGAGACCAAGTGGTCGCGACGACCAACGAGGTGCCCTGTTTCCAATGCACGCGTTCACACGACGAGTGACTTTGTTGGCGACCAGACTCCTGCAAGCAACGAAATGAGTTTCGATACGCAGAAATTTATTTTGCAAATTGAATCTCGACAGGCAATTTGGGACTTATCATATAATAAATACTCCAATCGCGACATTCAAAAAACAATAAGAAACATTCCTTTCTTACGGCGATCTTACAATAAAGAATGCACTGAATGTTGCCTCTTCTTTATTTATTTTTTTTTTCAATGCACTTCACAATTAAGGCAGTCAGAGCAACAACGGACCGACCCACATTAAAAAAAAAAAAATTTCCCTATTTTATATGGTTAGTAGAGCCTATTGGAATACGTTATTGCTACTAATTCAATTTCGAAAAAAAATGTGGGTTATTCCGTTGTTGCTCTGACTGCCTCAATTAGAACAATATCCTCGGCGTACATTCTGTTTGGCGCTCTCTACGAAACTGATAGGTATCGAGTGGCTCGGTCTGGTCGCTTCGTTTGGTTACCCAAATTTTGGTCTCTCGGCGACCAAGTTGCCGGCGACTATTTAGTCGCAAATGCGTAACGGGGCTTACAATCCTCCGTTGCACATTTCCACTCCTTAAAACCTTCACAGTTCGACGTCGCATTTACCTTCAGGAGCCAGTTTTAAAGCTCCTCGTAGATTGCTTTCTTATCGTCGCATCAATGAATACCTGTCGTTCACACGGCCAGAACTGCCGATCAACATTAACGACGCAAATTCAAGTTGGATAAAAAGGAGCGTACCCGTCGCATCGCATAATAATCATTCGATTCCTTCGCGTCACCGACCCACGATTGCTATTATCACGCGGATGATAATTCTTCGAAAATTTATTCGCTAGAAACGAGGCGAACAAAGGCGCCAGGTTTCGCCGCTTGTTTCCTCGGGCCTACGAGGAGGAACGAAAACAGCGGCGAGGTGGTAATTTGCAGCGACGGGGGACGGCGGGAGGGAAGAAAGGAAATTGATCGCTCAATTTCGAGTGGCTGCAACGGTGTAAATATTTATGTCGGTTCGCGCAAGCGTACAGGCTCGAGGAAGCGTGCAGGGAAGAGGAGAGGACACGGTGTAAAAATAGTCCTTTGTTAGCGGACGCACGGCTCCGTTTCGCGAAACCAGACGACACGTATGTAGGCGCAAAAATGCCTTGTGCAAGTTTGCGCAAATTTCACTCCGCGTCGCTAACACTGCCTCGCGCTCATTTCTTCCGTCTAGTGCAGTGGTGTTAAAAGGATGTCTCTACTCATTCGCACCCGCTGTTTCGAGCAACGAACGGGAATTAACGCTTCCACTGGCGTTGACGTGTTTTCACGCCCGAGGGGGGGGGGGGGGGGGACTTTGTTCCAGAGTTGGGCAAAAAATTATTTGAAATAAAAATTTCGCCCACAAATTTTTTGCCTATTTATTTCTGCTTTGTTCAACCAAAGTGTGTCTCTTGGTCAGAGTTTCCCAACCTTTATTCAGTCGCGACCCTCTTTTATAATATTCAAATAACCAGCAAGTAAATTTAATAAGCAAAGAAAACAGATTAAAAATAGATATTTCAGAATATAATTTTAATTTCATATTTAAAAAAAAAACGCGACGATCCCCTCCCCCCCAAAACATTTCGTGACACTTCATCCCTTCGCCGATTCTCTGATAAAAGTACAAGTTTTCTACATTTTCACTTGAAATATTTCAGAAAGCAATCCGAGTCTTCCCGAATGTTCGCTCAGGTTTCACGCATTCCCCAGGACCTTGCGCCACATTGTCCGGCTGAAAGTTTCAAGGGCCAGACGCTGGCGATATGAATTCGAGTACCGCGAGCTGCACAGCGGGGGAATTAGTAAACCCTGACCGACAGTCGTCCATGGAATTAATTCAGTCTTGAACCGCCGCGTAGAACCTCCGCAGAGACTCAATTACGTTCTCTTTATGGAGGGCAGAACGACAACGATTACTTATCTGCAGCACCGGCCGGCGGAAAGTAAAGCAGATCAGCTCTGACAATAAAAACGGCCACGGTTTCGTCACGGCGGCTAGGAGTACCTCGGCTTGCTCCACGGTTAATGTTCCGTGGGCACGAGTGCCGGGGACGTTGAAGCGGTTCAATCGTGCACCGCGAGTTATCCTTTCGTCGTGGATAGATCGAGAGAGGAGGAAGGAACGAAGAGAGGCCAAGGATTCCCATGCATGAAGTAGCAGAATGGCTCGGCTGTTTCCTAACAATAAGGGGCGTCGCGGGAGGAAGAACGAAAGTAGCTGCCGCGGAGGTGATTGCAGTGCTCCAGCTGATTTCGCGAAATTGTCCAGAGGCACGCGCATGAAAAATAATGCTCCGCGGGCCCCGCGTGTCTTTTCTCTTTGAGCGGGGGATTACGTAACAGCCGCGATTCGACAGGACGTTGCGTTATACGACGCCACGGTACGATGGTCCCTCGCGGGCGTGCAGAAGAGGATTTCCTGGACGCGGACTTTGTTCGCCCAGCCGGCTTCGGAATCGGAGTTCCCGCGGGCGAGGAGCAAACGGCGTGTAAAGAAGGATAGGAATCGATGATTAAGTTGGCTCGTCATCCCGGCGCGAACATAGAGAGCGGATTTTACGGCTGACAAGGAAAGATCCTGAAGCCGGAAATTCCAAAAATTCTGAAACCTTATGAATATGTAAGGGACTTCCTCCTGATTACAACGCAATTTTTGTTTGCTGCCTAAATTTACTCTGAGGGGGTGAAATTGACCCGTTAAATACCTGGTATTTTCCGATTTTGTGTTATAACTCCCGAATTGGAAGAACTGTAAGTTACCAAATGATAGCCCTCACTAAAAGAAGTAACTTTTGTCTTGAAACTTTTTTTCTATCTCTTACAGATTGTGAGTTACAAAATAAATTCGGAAAATAGCCGAATTTTCAGGGGTTAATTTCATCCCCTTAGATTGAATTTAGGCAGCAAAAAAAAAATTCCTTGTAATCAGAAGGAAATCCCCTACATATTCACAAAGTTTCAGAATTTTCTGAATTTCCTTGATCGGGATCTTTCCTTGCGAGTAATGGAATCGCGTCTTCGCGGGGACAGCTTTACGATCGTGTGTCACTGGATGATGCACCATCAATTGGTTCTTGTTTTTGCGGCAGCCGCTTTAAGAGGACGGTAAGGTGTTTGAGAATAAATGATGGGAAGGTGGAGTTCAGAGGTTCAGCTTCTCCAGATGCCGCGGGTGGAACTCTGCACTCCATTATTCCACGCGACGAGAGTTAATTTGCGTGCAAAGTTTCAGTCCAGTCGGTGACTGGAAGCTTCTATATTCAATTGGTGAGTGTAAACCGACGTTCCCATGAATAGGATTCCTCTTCAAAGCCGGCGGAAGACGTCTCGGCCAGAGTTGAGCCTTACACGAATAATTTTTTATTAATAAAAATTTAATTATAAGAATTATTCGTTATTCTTGCATAACTGGTCCCGGCTGTGTTCCCCACTTAATTTTCCACATAGTTTGGTAATAGGTAATCCTCCGTGTTCACCGTGTTTCGAAAACCAAAGTGGCGTCTGCCCTTCTAAAAGGGCAACGCTGGCGAATGGATATCGTATCAGTGACGATCGCAGCCACTTGGTCCCTCGTGGAATCTTGCAATCGGTTCGGGACGTTACGTCACCGTCCTGCTTCTTACCTTTCGTAACCTGGACCACAAGCTCTTCCCTCCCGATCCAATCGCGATTACTCGTTGCACAATGAGCACGAGTGCTCTTCAGCCCGTCGGGATGCTCTCGGGGCTGGAGAGAGAGAGAGAGAGAGAGAGGAGACGTGGATATTTGCACAGTGGTAAAATGCCAGCCAGCACGCGAATACACTTTCGATTCACCGTCTGCTCTCCGTCACCCATCTTATTCTCAATGTTAAGTAATTTTCCAGGCGGCTGAACTTGACACGCATAACGGCCGCATTATTTGCGAACGAATCTCTCAATTGCCAGTGGACCATCGTCCTATCCAAGCATTGAGAAATCCGCGGGAGGATCGTTAGTACGCGGCCACGTTCGCTCCAACACGGGGCTCGCGTAATTAGTACACTGTCCCAGCTCGATTGAATGTTAAACCGCCTACCCGCCGCTTTCATAATAACGAGTATTAATGACCAGAGCATCCTGCTGGTTATTCATACGAACGCGCTCGTTATTGTTGCCTACATATGGGGGGCAGCGAAGAAACGAGCGAAAGACCGTGCAGTAGAAGCGCTTGTCAGCGCGCAGTAAATCCGAAGAGATCGTGGCGCTTCGAGTCCCATCGCCCGGGAATCCCTTTTTCTCCTGCATTTATTAGCTACAGCTGAAGCGTAGGGTTTGTTACAGATAGTAATGTCTGCATGGGACACGACAGTTGAGTGGAAATTGTTCCACCTGTCGCCATGAGTGCTCGAGAGCTTACGTAAGAATCGTTCTATGTTCCAGTAACAGGAACGCTGTCCTCGTAGGAACGCGAGACTAAAACTCTGCTCTGTCCGACCCTCACGGTTTTACATGGTCACTACGGCCACGGAATTCGAAAACGCTCTGCCCGCGCCTCGCAACGCTTCCACCGGGCTTCCAGTGCGTGTCGACTTAATGGGCGGGAAAAACTCATCCTTCATATCGAAAGGAACCGTGACACCACGCGTAATTAACGAGGGAAAGGTGCAGCCACCGATTTGCCTACGATCCTTTCGAAATCTTCCTCACTCTCCTGGTAAGTCCGATGTTACTGTCGCTTACAAGGAAATATCCCGAACCCGGAAATTCAAAAAATTCTGAGACTTTGTGAATATGTAGAGGATTTCCTCTTAATTACAACGCAATTTTTGTTTGCTGCCGAAATTCACTCTAAGGGGGTGAAATTGACCCCTTAAATTCCGGCTATTTTCCGATTTTGCGTTATAACTCGCGAACTCTAACAACTGTAAGTTACCAAATGATAGTCCTAATTAAAAGAAGTAACTTTTGTCTTCAAAACTTTTGTCTACAAAATGAAATCGGAAAATAGCTGAATTTTTAAGGGTTAATTTCACCCCCTTAGATTGAATTTGGGCAGCAAACAAAAAGTGCGTTGCAATCAGGAGGAAATCCCCTACATATTCACAAAGTTTCAGATTTTTTTTAATTTTCAGGTTCGGGATGTTCCGTTGTTAGAAGCTATTATCTTAAAAATACTGACTAGATAGACGGCTAATATTACTGATTAATAAGCCGCACGTCCCTGGCGATCGCGCCGGAGCTGCCGCCAACGATAACGCTATCGATGGCCGTCGATAGCGAGTCCTCGGGCACAGATACGCGTCGATACCGCTCAATATCCCCGCGCGGAGATAGCAGAGGCTGTAGCGCGGGGGAAACGGCCACTTGTAACGCAGTCACATACGTGCCCAGGAGGATTCCCTTGGAAGGACCGAAAATTCAAGCGCAGAGAGCCGCGCGCAAGTGGCTCTGATCGCGCAGCATTGCCGCGATGCGTCACCGATTTCTAGCTCAAGGCAAGAGCGAGCGTCACGCGTGTACTTTTAAGCGAGTTTAACGCACCGCACACGTGACACATATAGCGGCATGTCCCCGGTGCGGAAAACAAGAAAGTTGACGGGCGTGATTAGCCGGCCGGCGGGGAAAAAGTGTCGCGCGACGTCGGCAACGCACGCGATCTAAAGAAAGAAAAATGATCTCGCGACTACGAGTTTCCTCCTCCTCGAGCGTGCGACCGTTCCTGCGGCCCAGTGTCACCCCGGTGCGGATCCGATCGCGCGAATTCGCATCCGTTCCTCCGATCGATCGCCAGTTTCCATTAACGCGCGGCTCCAGCCGCGATCCGATCGATCCCGCCGCGGACACGTGCTACGTCGGCTACGTGTCCGTCGTCGACGTGCACCGTGGTACCCGCGGCGCGGTTTGAATAAAATACGAGGCTGATCCGCAAGGCTACGCGGGCTGACCGCGCGTAACAAACGTGTCCGCGGTCCCACGGATCGCGGTTTAATGGATTTATAAATAAATCTACGGCTGCGCGAACGCGACACCCATGATCCACTGGCAAGGAGAGGTTTTTAGGTGTCCACCTCCGATTGCTCTGATTTTTCGATATGTTTTACAGGCCCGAAAAATGAGAAATAAGTGTTTTCTTATTTTGCCCAGTTTGCGTATGTAGATTGAATTTGAACTTGGAATTGAATGTTCAGGGCTCGCCGAAGTATTGGAATTCAAAATTGATCGAGGCATACAAGTTTCCATGAAGCTGCAGCTTTATGTATTTGTCGAGAGTTGGACAAAATGTAATCTAATTACAAATTACAATTTACGATTAAAATGTAATTGTGTAGGTGATTACACATTATTTTCTGCAATCGTTAATGACGGTGGTTGACCACAATTTTATCAACTACCTCAATTAACGATTACAGAAAATAATGTGTAATCAACTACGCAATTGCAGTTTAACCGTAATTTGTAAGTTGTAATTAGATTACATTTTGCCCAACTCTGTATTTGTACCACTGGTTCAGTGGAATTTCCACTCCTTTCGCAAACCCGAGCACCGAGTAGCCTTAAGTACCGTCCCGAGTGTCCTCAACAAGTAATCGATACTTGATCCACAATTCCCCCTACCACATTTACACCAACATTTCTCTATCTGCCGCCCTATTGCTCCAAAGACCTAGCGCAGAAACGGTGGAAGAGAAAAGGGGAAGGATCGATCGCACGGGACAATTCGATCGCGAGATGATACCTGGCCGTCAATTATCGTCTCGGCAGGTTAAATGACTCAGAGTGACCTGGCCAAGCGGTCAAGGTAACGTTTCGTAACTACGAGTGCCTTCACACCTGCATACCAATTGCGACGGGCGTCGAAACGCGGGCCAGAGAAGGAGACGGTCGTCCTTTTTTCTCTCTCCCTCTTTACGCGCGTCTGTAACCTACTTTCTGGCTGCTCGAGCGCCGCGGACTCTGCTCTCTTAAGTTAATTAAACCGACCCCAAGAAGGTGGGGAGGCCTTGCGAAACGCAACCCCGTGTTCTCGGAAAGCCTGGGCCTGAAAAAAAACTATATACTGAATCGCGGACATGGACGCTTGTCCCCTCTAAGCCTCGTCTACTCGCCGGCTGTCCCGACGACGCGTGAATTTCGACGAACCCTCAAACACCGGCGAATACTAATTTGACGAGGATCGGGCGGAGCGTACGGTTACGGCACGTCTCCACCAATTCGTGCAACCACGCGAGATACAATCTCGATCTAATCTCTGACAGAACGACCAGTTTTTTTCCTCGAAGGCTACCATAAGTGTTTTTAACTGGGGCCATTTTTTTCCACCAAAATGTTGACACGACGGCAATGAACCGTCCGGATAGAATGGAGGACGACGGGGAACGCCTTTTTCGTAACGTATAAGGAATCCGAGATCGGCAATCTCGTGTTCTTTGGCCGTGGTTCAACTGGGCTTGGATCTATAAAGTCGCCCGGGCGTTTCAAACAGCTCCGTGTAAACAAAATCCCTGGGAAAGTCTGATCTCGCGGCGCGATTCGAGTGGCCCCCAGGCACTCGGGCACAGTCGAATCTTTTTGTCCCTAGAACATTCAGTTCGGGTCGCTTAAATATTGAAAGTTCTACGAAGAGACTTTTACTTCGAGCCTCGAGTGCTCGCGCGGCTTTCCAACGGACCTTCGTCGTCCAGCCGTCCGACGGAACTGTTTCTCCATTTCCACTTGATGATCCTAAATTCTAAGGGGCTACCGACGCGGGCGGTTGCTTCAGGCATCATCTCGACGAGCAAGTCGGTGGCAAAAATGGATGGGAAGAAGAAAGTTTTCTAGAGGGGGCGAGTTGCACCGCCTAGACTCACCGGCGTAAGTGCTCTTGAAGCTTTCGTGGAGCTTGAAGGTGAAGGGAATGTGGACCTTCATCATCTCCATCTGAGGTATGCGCGGCGAATGTGTCATTACGCTTCCACTCCCGCCGAACATCAATTCGTCGCCGTGAATACGAAGCACGATCATGTTCCTGCAACAAAGGAATTGTATTTCTCATTAACAGGCCCGTTGGCTGCTTTCCCACACACTGCTGGCAATCTTAATACTAAAGACTTGGGGACGAAGGCCAAAGCCGCGGACTATTAACGGCTTCTAAATTATTAATCGCTGATGATTAAGCGGTGCTAGGATTTCTGTGGTAAGAATCAGAGCACCCAGCGCGCAGGCATGCATGCAACACGTCGAGGCAGGTGAGAACGATCAACCGAGCCCGGAGAAATAACAGTACACTATTTCTGTCATTTTAAACTCTGTATCGGCACGTATACATATACCGTGTAACGGGTTCGGGATTCACACGTAGTCGAGAGACTTCCGTCCCGTAACATTTCTCGCCCCCCTTTCGACGTCCCTTCACGCTTCTTCCCAGGCGATACGAAAAACGAAAGCAATAAAACACTCGCACGGAACGCCGTGCATTCGGGGTATCCGATTTCTACGCGGAATTCTTCTATTTGTTTGTCTTCGATAGTCTCGCGTTGCGAAAGCTCCTGCCGGGTGAAACCGGCGATTTCAAAAATACTTCTATATAGGTAACGCTCCTCCAGATTGCTGAAATGGGTTTCGTAAGAGAAGCGAAATGCCGTTCTGCAGATATGCACCCACTTTACTTCGACTTCCATGCAACCCGACGGCCACTTAAGAAGTAATATTCTCGTTGCTTAATGGAGCCCATTTTCTCACACGATTTTCTCAGTTGGCATACAGCTATCACCGTCCAACGACCCTCTATAAACTTCGCTGCACTTCGCGGCAAGACTTCTATAAATATTCTTTCCTCTCGCGAAAGCAATGCCGCGGGGACCGTTTAACCCAGTAGCCGCGTGGATGTTCCGAGAAGTAACAAGCAGCGTTTATTGGATGAAATATGGCGGCGGAGCCGTAGGAGTAATGCGGACGCGACACGGTGACGGAGGGACTGGGAAACTGGTGAAATAAGAAGGGTCGTTTATCACGTTCGAGAGAACAGACCGACGCTGCGTTAATCATCGTCCCGAATGAATTAAAGTGCGAACGACCGCCGCGCATCGTTCGACTGCCAATAACCCCGTGGCCGTGAGCCTCGTCCGCGCGTAAAATCGCGGCGTCGCGAATAATTCGCCGGGCCATGAATAGGAGTAAAGCAGCGGGATATGGCCGACAATGAACCTCTCGTATTAACCTTTCACGTATACGGATCGGACGGGTGCTATGGCATTCCTCAACTGTGGGCATCAGACACTACCACAGACTTTAGCCGGCGGCGATCTTACGCATTGAGCTTCGAGAGGCCCATCTCTAGAGCTTGTCCCTCAAGCGGGACATAAACTTGCATAGTTTTCGGCCTTTCGGGCGACGGCTTTCTCTTTTTCGAGAATAAGTGTGTTAACTGTTTATAGAAAACGCAGCTTGGCAGCTCGGGTTGATGAGTGGTTCGTTTGAGACATTGCGAGGGGGGATATTGGTACGAGGAAGATCCATGCATTGGGTTATTTATTTCTTTATTTCTCTATTTCCTTATTTTTTCCTTTATTTCGCTATTTTTTCTTTATTTCTCTAGTTCTTTATTTTTTCCTTTATTTCTCTATTTCTTTATTTGCCTATTTCTTTCTCTGTTTCCCTATTTCCCATTTTTCTATTTCTTTATTTTTCTATTTCTTTATTTCTCTATTTCTTTATTTCCCTACTTACCCATTTTTCTATTTCTTTATTTCTCTGTTTCTTTATTTCGTTGGTTCCTTATTTCTCTATTTCCCTATTTCTTTTTCTTCTTTATTTCTCGATTTTTCTATTTCTTTATATCGTTATATCTCTACTCCCCTATTTCTTTATTTCTTCAAATGGGCTCCCCACAAAATTAAATCCTGAGTATGCCACTAAGAAATGTGAACTATGAACAATATGATACAGTGTTTTCGAAATTATGAGTGAAATTACGAATTCTTCGAATTTAAACCCTGGAAAAATGAAACCCTGTATTATAATTTTCCCAGCCCAAAGTTTTACCCATTTAACGACTAATTAAACCCTGTAAACCCTCAGTATGTAGTGTTAATTGGAAGTTTAGCGTATCTCGGAGGCATTCGAAATGCAAAGGGCGGATCCCTTTACCTATCGCATCGTTTCGACTCGCATTTCCATTGCTTGTGCGAAAAGAGCAGAATAAGTCGAATCGTTTCACGGATTCGCGAACAGAGTGGAGCGCAGCGCAGGGTCTCTTGATCTTATTCAATTGGAGGCAATTGCCTCGTCGTGTTGACGGTCACAGGGTCTCCCACTAACAATGTCCGCGGGACGGGGATCAGCTAAATCCAGGCTTTATCGTCAGAAAAAAACGAAAGAAGGGAGGTAAGATTACAGGCGTCGACTGCTTCGGTGATAAACAAAGGCGCGTTATCGGTACGCGTTCGTCGTGTCGTCGAGTTTGATCAGTGATAAAGAGAATTAAGGAAAGGAAATCTGCACCGTGGAAAACGCGAGTCGAGGTGCGACGGCGGGACCATTCCATGCCCAGTTAATGTCGCGTTGAATTATCTTGTATTAATAAATGCACATTGGTTGCACATAGGGCAGAGTCGACGGCCCGTAATGATGCTTTAACGACACCGCGTGATTTAGACACTGGCATAGATTCTGCATGATAGAACTGCAATTCTTATTGTTAGCGTAGTCGTAGAATATCATGCCAAGTTTCCTTTGTGGCCGTCCTTAAATTTCGTGAGGGTAATTTTGGCAATTTCTTACCCCCTCCCACCCCTAGTATAAGAATTCGCCCTCCCCTTCAATACGTAATAATTTTTACACTGCATTTTTTCAGTTATTAAATTTCTTTTAAAGGTTTATATACTTTGTTTAACTCAGTTTAGAGAAATTTTAACCAAAATCACTTTTCTGCAACACTAATGATAGAATCTGTATTTATTGAAAACCAAGTTAATAAAGCTTACGTAATTAAAGGACAATTCTCATGTATACCAATTTCTACCACAGCGGGTCAAATGATCCGTCTTCACAAAGTCATATATTTTACGATGTATGTATAGCAAAAAAATACACCATTTAGTACAACTTCGTGTGTGAATAAAACAATTTTGTCCAAATAACGATTGTCATCTGTTTATTTATTCAATTTAAAAACTGCATAAGAACACGAGAACAAAATTTCCATTTATTTCTAAATTTAGAAATAAACCATATGCAAACCTAATTCGTGTTCAGCGCTTATTTTGCAAATTATTGGGTTTTGGATGCCACATTTGCCACACACATATTTTTTGCATATATTTCTCGGTAAAAAGAAACAAGAAAGAAATGAATATTGAAAAATACATTGGATGTAAATTATAATAAAAGTCGTAAAGTCAAATGCTGATGTGATAACGTTGTAATGTAAGAAATTCTGATAGAAAGTTTAAAAAGGGGCATTTGACCCGTGGCGGTAGGATTAGTGTTAAGTTGCACGGCGCGAAAAGGTCGAGGGGATGTATCGGTGAATGGGTATTGCAAGATAGTAGGTTTAATTGAGCGACTCGTCGGCTAGACGTTGTGCAATTTCCACGGGGCTACATCTCGTCTGGAAAAAGGCGAAGAACCGGTAAAAGCGGCGAGTCATCGGTGTCGCAATCTAATAGCACGGCTGGCAGAAAATACCGTCCCAAATTGGGATAAGGCGTTGCACAATCCCCCGGCATGGAAGCGCACGGGAGTCCTGCAACGGCTGGGAACGAACCAAGACGGTGGGGTTCGGGTGATTTGAATGCCGCGGGGACTGCGCCGTGGTCGAGCGATAAATGTCCAAAGATACATACATATATACCGCCAGCAGGGACCGAGGTAAACGATACCGCGAGAGAACCACCTTGCGGTACATAATGATCGAACTCGTCAATTTCCTCCCTCCCTTGGAGGGGCGAGCGTCTCGCCGGGCTTCGAAGTGGAACTCTTGTCCCTACCTCGACGACCTTGGTGACGTTTCTTTCATCGCGAATCTCGGGTAACATGTTTCAAAGAAGAACCTGGGACCCCTCGAACTCCCTGGACTTCTCGTGTATTTTTTCTTCTCCTCGCCTTGGCGAAAATGAATTTATAACAGGCCCGGCTTAAATTGGCCCACTGAACGAACTACTTCCTGAGCTATTAAACATGCGAGGACTCGACGGTGAAGCCGTAATCTACCTTTTTAGTCCCAGAAAGCTCAAGGTCACTTTTATTTTAAGCTCGATTTCTTTTTTTATATGAATTTGAATTGAGATGGAAGCTGCACTTTGAACGGGTACTTGTGGAGGTAAGAGAGATACAGACAGTGTTGATGGTGTACATTGCCACAGGAAGATCATAGAACCCATGTTCCAGTTGATAATGGCCACTTTATAGCCACTGTTTATGGTAAAATAAACGCGAAGAATTGGCATTCGGTCGCCTTGAGACGCGGCAATAAAGCCCAACGAAAATACACGATTCGAGCGAAAGAAACTTGGGGCGACCTTGAAGCCTCCGTAAACCGCTGATCTTGAACCAAAAATTTCTCTGCGCTCCTCCTTGGAAATTAAACAGAATTTATCGCGTCTTCGATAACCTCCATAAAAGAGGGAAAAAATCAAACTCACATGCTTGAACCGGACCTACCTTTCGAAGGGGGGAAAAAAGACTGGAGAAAAAGTCGGAGCAAGTGGGTATCGCGCGTTGCGTAATCGACAAAACATTATGCAATTGAGGAATTGGAATAACGACGCGCGCTGTTGGTTACTCTTCTATGCGCCGCTAATTTTCTGCATAAATATTGTTACTGACTCGCGAAGTATTTCGCGGTGCATTAAACTACGATGGGGGGCGAGGAGTCTGCAAGATTTGAAAAGGTATACGCGACTTTTATGCCTCTATTGACATCCATCGGGCTGGACGTTTGCCTATCAATTCGCACGGGCCGATTGATAATACCGTTGCGCGAAGATAGCGCGCGCCGAATGCAGCTAAGAGTGCGTCGACCCATTTCGAGAGGCTAGAAGCCCGCGTGTGTGTCCAGCGCGTTTGAACCTTTATCGGGCCATGTTCTTGGGAACGAGAGGAGCAGGTATACGGTGGAGTGGGTCGTTAACCCCCTTAACACGGCCACGGCTCTCTCACCCCTTGTAAGAACTAAAGCAACTTTTGAGTCACCGCCGCCCGACCCGTATGTGGGTCATGTGAAATTGTTTTTAGTCACGATTAAGTTAAGTTATATATACGAGGTAGAGTCATTTTCGCGCGTGTCCGTGACCCGTAAATGGGTCATGGCGAGGTTGGAAGCAAGCGTATAATCCCTGACCCACAATTCTGACCCACCAAATACATCTGATAGGAGTCAGCAGTACTATCCGCTTTGGGTGGCTTCCTGACGCTAACATTTCTTATTACCTACTTTCTAAAGTAATACCAATGTTTTCGACGCGTTGAAATTAATAGAATATAGAATTATTACATAAACCGTCCTCGAGTAATATTTCCCCAAACGGTGGTAGAATAAGTTTGAAAATATTACATTTCATGAACATTCGCGCGCAGCGGAGAAAATAATAGAATCAGCCAAAGGGGATTAGAACTGGAGCCGCGCAATTACGAATCAACGGTCGCAGCCGCTGAGCTAGCGAGCGTAATGGAAAAAAGAGCCGTTAGATCGAGAGTAGATAGTGTACATTCAAAAGACCAACTCCGCGAAACGTGATCTTTATCACGAGACTACTTAAGGCTGTCTAATCTATGGAAATTTCATATGCGTTCGATACCCGGGAACGTCAGGGCCGCGCGTGAAGCGGAACGGGGAACAGAGGCAACCATAAATATGCATAAATACCTGATGATGAACAAGAAGACCCCGCAGAAGCATATCGAGACGGCGAGTACGAAGAAAATGTTCGACAGCTCCGCCACGGACACTAACATCGCCGTCATCGTATTATCGCAGGCGGTTTCCTCTCAGTGCACCAGCACGACGCACACGCGCAACGGCACCACCGCCTCCCGAATTAACCTCACTTTCAGCAGCGCGCTGTCAAAGTCGCCGGCCGCGTTATCGCCCTCAAGCGCCGCGCACAACGTCCCGTCGAGCGAGGCTCGGTGATTAGCGACGCGGTGGCAACGATGGTACCGACTGTCAGAGCCGCATCGCGTGCACGAATTCCCGCGGCGCGATTACTACGTCGCCGCCCTAACCTCATCGACCGACACAGCACAACGGCCTCGGCGGCTGTTTTCCTAGGTGTACGCGACAGAACGGGCGGACCTGCGGGATCGCTCGCTTCGTCTCCCCAGAATCCGCTTCACAGAGGTGCTCCCGCGTTCACGGAGCGTCGCGGATGTTTTCGTCGGAATGACGCGCACTCGGCTTCACGCGACCCTCATAGCATAGCGCAGAATCGCCAACGGACCTGCCGATGCCCGTGACATGGGCAGGCTGTTTAAAGATCGACACCGGCGGGGAGGGACAATGCACGGCGACGTCACGATCGATCGATTATCGGGGGGAGCCGCTGGTTAACGCGAGCTCTCGGAACGCTCGCGATAAAGGACGTTCAGGTATAATCGCGTGCAGTTGTGCACGGTGGAGCGAGGGGGAGGGTTGGGGGGGTGGGGGACCAGCGCGTAAACACCATCCGACGCGCGTTAGCTGTGACTTGAGACTGGCCGCGGTGCCCGCGGTGGGGGCGACTTATACGCCTCAGTACTTCGCGACTTTTTGCTGCCACGAAACTGTGCGCGCGCTTCGGCGCATCGACCAATACGGACGCGGATACGTAATCCCGATTAGCCACGGGAAAACGCGGACGGAATTTGATTTTTAAATTGAAACAAATCGCTCGGGCGCGTTCGCGGAAACGATCTGTCTCTGTATTATTCCTGCTTACTGAATCACTCGATTAGTCACCCGCGCGATCATTAATTTCCTGTGCCCCGGCAATTTGGCATTTAAAGTCTACTGGACACCTTATATGGAACAACGGCGATAAGGCGGAGGCTAAAGTATTCCATTTTTTCATGATTATAATTATTTGATCGATCAGAAAAAAAACTAAAAACTCCAAAAAACTAGTTGCAAGAAATTCATTACTAATACGTAGCAACTTTATGCATTCTCCTTTGATTGATTTTCTGCGGAGAAGATAACAGGCAAGTTCGATTAACATATTCCGCTCGCGTGATTTACTGTCGGATATTTAAAATTCAAAGGCAAGAATCGATGTACATCTCGATCTTACTGCTCGCCGGGTGTTTTTACCATGAGTCCGAGGTAATTTGAATTTAACAGCCTTCAGATTTTAGCCATGTAAGCGCGGTTTGTATCGGCTCTGGTGCAAACCTAAATTCAGCTTCATTCTTTTTGAAACGCACCGAGAATAGTTTCCAAGGATACCGGTGCAAGCAACCGGAACAGCTGATTTAACCTCGACTGGCGACATCTAGTCAATTGCTGTTTCACGTGGCGAGCGGCACGCACGCTCATGCTGTCCGTGCAGTAATCGAATGTTGATCGAAGGATACCTGAAAATCGTCCTCTGCCAGCTCGTTGCGTCTACGTCGTTGCCAGAAGTAACGTCGCAGAATCCAAATCCGACCATGTCGAAGTTAGTCGGCGTGGACTTCGAGGTTCATGGAACAGTACAAGGTAAGTGACCAACTCGACGCGATGCAACCGCAACGGGGCTAATCGCGGGTTCTATCCCTTCCAGGTGTTTTCTTTAGAAAGGTAAGTAACGTTCCCGGGTAATGAATCTTCCGTAAGTATCGTAAACACGGAGAAATAAACTATTGAGTCTGCGGTCAATTTGGTACATCAGCGACATCTGGCGGGCATGAATGTTACCGCGCAGTTACCGGTGCATTCCGACATTAGCGACATTTGAATTAATTATCTTCTGAAATATAAATTGTCTCTCTAATCGGTAAATTAGATGCCTATTAAAGGCGCGCGATAATCTATGAATGTAATGAACAGGGCTTGAAAAGGTTCCGAAATAACTGTTTCAAACTGTTATATAAAGGTTCTGACTGAAAGAGTTATGAAGAACCTTTATTCTGAATAACCGTTATAAAGAACCTAAATATCAGATTATATAAGTATAAGTTACGGTTCCTATATAGCTCTATAACTTTTATTTTGTAGGTTCTACATAAGTTCCAAAACGGTTATAGAACCGATTTAATACCTTTTATTTTTTAGGTTCAATATAAGTTCCAAAGTGGTTACAGAACCGATTCTTGTAACGATTGTACAGAACTTTATAGAAAATGAAATGACAACATATTGACGAACACTTCATATTACAAAAGAATTGTATACGTATGTACAAATGTGTACATAATATATATTTACTTATTTATAATAATTTTTAAACAATTTGGTTATACACAGTAGTCTATAGTTGTAATATGTTGCCATTTCATTTTCTATAAAATTCTGTACAATCGTTACAAGAATCGGTGCTGTAACCGCTTTGGAATTTATATTGAACCTAAAAAATAAAAGTTATTAAATCGGTTCTATAACCGTTTTGGAACTTATGTAGAACCTAAAAAATAATAGTTATAGAGCTATATAGGAACCGTAACTTATACTTATATAGTCTGATATTTAGGTTCTTTATAACGGTTATTCAGAATAAAAGTTCTTCATAACTCTTTCAAGAACCTAAACCTTTATAATAACGGTTTCAAGCCCTGGTTATGAATATGTATAAAGAATCCCCTGCAATTATTTACTGTTTCTGTGACTAATACAGTATACTCAGAAGCGTGGCAAAGAACTAAGTTTAAAAGGATGGTGTATGAACACTGATGACGGCACAGTTGTCGGGCGCCTGGAAGGCGACAAAGATAAGGTGGAGGAAATGTAAGTTTACCAAAAATCGATAAGATTAACCGAGCAGGTGTACCGACCACGGGCGTTCGAATTTAAACCTACTTTTGTTGCAGGAAGCACTGGCTCCGGCATACCGGAAGTCCCCAGTCAGCCATAGACAAGGCGGAGTTTCGAAACGAGAAGGAGATATCTAAGACTACGTTTTCCAACTTTGATATAAAGAAATGAATGTTCGTTTAAGTTACACGCGAGAATATTCAGCTTATCATTCTTAGCCTTACGATTCATCCAAAATTATAGTAAACGTTCCAATGTTGTGTTGCAATAAAATGCCTTGTAGAACAAAAAGACACGCTGAACCGAGGAATCCGGGGTATCCATTCGCGGTATTCGATTCACCGTGGCATTTCTGCCAGGAGAAAAACTCCGAGATCCCGTTACCCTATTAAATCGAAGAACCTCTGCGTAGAATGCAGTCGCTGTCTCTGTAAATGTCAGACGATTCGATCTGCGCCTCCGCGAATACCGAGCCTGACACGAAGACTTGCACTGTGCGATCGTATAAATATATAAACAGCTGGGAATCTGACAGAACAAAAACCGAAGGACTTTGTAAAATAAAATCTAGGGAAACTTGACAAGTGAAGCACTAATTACGCGCTTAGCTACTAACATTAAGAAATTTACAGAAAGTGGAGTCGATCAGTTTTGCTGCTTAGAGTCTCGTTTCTTCCTACCACTTCTAGGTCATTCCTCGAACCCTGAAGCATTCCACACACCGTCTGTACACCAATCCCCAACCACTCAAAAATAGACACACGTCTCCACACCAACAATTCTGTCCTGTTTTAGCTTACAAAAATTGCAGAATGCTACAAAGTACCTAGAGAAACGTCATCGACAATTTTCCCGTTCCTTTCTGCGGCACCGTGGCAAGCGTAATGCGGGCAGGTTTGAACAGCCAGGCGTTACGCGCCCCGCGCGGCTCCTATCCGCTCGAGCTTCATTAGTTGTTGGCCGCGCACCGCCGTGCACGCTTCGAAACTTTCGCTTGGCCGTTCGTTGCTCGTAGATGCAGTGTCGCGACGCCGCGCACCGGCGCACCGTCTGCCTGGGCGACTTGATTAACTACCGATGCCGCGATGCATCACAAATCTGCACCAACATAGTGCAGTAAAGAGGTCGACTTTAGTTTGAGAGTAAAAAAATCTTGGGAATTTGGGGAGCGTCGAAGTTTCCACGCTAGGCGATCGATCGGGGCGATGTGGGATCCTCGATCACAAGGCTGTGGATCTAAACGAGTAGGAGAGTGATCGTTGGAAGGATCGTGGGTGATGAGGTGACACTGTCAACAGGGAAAGAATGCCATCCAGCAGCATGAGGTGCTTCAAGAGCTTCTTCCAGCACACTTGGCACCCACAACAGGTGAGCCCGAGTGCGCCACAGCCGTTAACATCTGTCCCACTCGATCCCAGAGTGGAATCTTCTAAAAGAAGCTAATCATTCATCGAATTAAAACGCAATTCTTGCGATCCTTCTTTATAGAACAAAATAAATCTTTCCTATGTTAACCGATTAGCACAATCTGCAGGAATACATCACTGCTAATTCAATTTGACAAAAAGTATGGGTTAGCCCGTTTTTGTTCTCAATGCCTCAATTAACCTTTGCAAACTCGTTCTCGGCACGCACAACTCATTGCATGTTCACCAGCACTCGCTCCTCACGTTCCCCGCCGACCGTATGGCAGTTTCTTCGCTTCGTCTTTCACCACCGCGACCTTGCGTACGCGTCGCAGTAATCGCGGATGCGGCAGAGATAATCGCGCGCCTCGTTTCACCTGCTCCTTACAAGGAAACGATGCAATTACCAGTTGCTGAAATGTTTTTCCCTATCGAGTCTTTAAGCAGCTTTTCTCTGCATCTGAAGTCGCCCGTGTCTCGTGCCGCATGTATATTAATTAACCGCAAAAACATCGACGCGTTAAGCATCGAGCGGCGTTCGATGCCCGTATCGGTAGCCTTGAGTAGCTTCGAAAAGGCAAGAACTTTCGTTCCACCTCACGTTCGACGTCCCGATACTTTCACCTTTCCAGCACGATCCTAAGCAGTCGCGGGGGTTCCTTGAACCCTAGACACCCAGTAGAATCGGATAAGCTTCGACTCCATTGGCTGCGATCGCCTAGGCTCGCATTTCGCCCCGTGAAAAATGGAAAGTTCCGCTCGCGCTTCACTTCAGGCATTAACAGATAATACGCAAGCTGCGCAAACATACTCTTCGAGCTTCAACTGGTTCGCATCAAGCGTCATGTTCTCCTTTGCGGGGGTTAAATTTCTATGTGATCGATCGCGACAGGCATTCCCGTCCCTGGTCCGTTGCAGCTCTCCAACCGATCGCCAGTTCTGGAAATAGACCTGCAGCTACCTGGGAAACATGAGCCTGACCAGGTTACGCAAGGTATCCTTAGTGATCATTATAACTGCGTTACAGCCGATGCGCCCTGCGGACCTGTTGCGCCTCAGCTCACGTAACAGGCCCCGCGTTGTGTTCCCCACGAAACGACACACCGCTTTCCTATTCAATTCCATGGAGATCGTAAAGGAACTAAGGTGCCTCGAGTTGACGAGCAGGTTTGGATTTGAAGGAGACGGGTAGGAACTCTATGATCTTATGACTCTGTAATGCCATTGTCTCAACGCCACTTTCCTCTCCGCCCGCGCTGCACAAGTAGCCGAGCATTATGAATGGATTAATCAAACGGGAGCGTCAATCCTCTTCCTAGCGATCCACGAGATTGGAGCGTTCGCACGGGGGCCGCTCGATAACGAAAGATCAGGGGTCGGGGCTGATAAGGTCTGATTATGGGCCTCGCTCCGGCTAACTGGTCAGTTCCTACGGTGTTCTGCGCGGGCCAACAACTACCTTTCCTCGCGCTTGCTCTCCAACTCGGAATCCGCTGGTTTGTCCACCTTAATCGAACGAATGCTCGTTGATAGCATGATAAAACCCGGCGATCCAGCGTCCTCGTGACACGTGGACGAGCGCATAGGCTCGCGTGATACCCAGAAGCATGAAGAACGAGGGGAATCGTCACACCAGGAATTATGGATACGCGTTTAATAACGTGAGTTCGATATCACCGCGGGAAGAGACTAGGAATTAATGTTCAAGGTTTAATATTCCATGGTGCCCGTTTCGACGGTGTTTGAGCAAGACTCTTGGGCACTCCGGTGATCTGTGACGCGCGAATTATCCACTCGGTGGAATTGCGCGATGAAATCAAACAGAGTTCACGGATCGTTGACCCGATCGACGAACGCGACCTAAAGACCTGGAGGAGGTTGCTTAGGAAGACCTAGATTCTTTGATTATTCCTCTCTGTTTCGTTAACTGGTCGATGGAATTATAGAATCAGGCGAAAGTTCCTCGGTAAATGTGGCTCGCGGTGTTGTACAGCAAGGTTTAAGGCTTGGATGATTCGATTCTGAGAGATCGATTGCTTTTTGTGGCACGATGGAAGGGAAAGTGTCGGATATATTTTGAAGCGAAGTTGGTTGAACCGTGCAGTCGAAATAATCGTAGATAAGCAGGAAAGGGGAGGCACCTCCACCAGGGGCGGATTTAAAGAAAAAGACCCAAGTGACAAACGTTCTGAGAGGCCCAATTTGTCGGGACTTTACTAAAAACAAGCTAAGTGTAGTAGTGCAGAAAAAAAAATATAATGTTTGGATAAATCATAATTTATTTTTGAAGATTAGCCGCTCGTTAAATCCTCCAGGATTGGATTTCAAAATTCCAGTATTTTTTAATTCAACACACACACACCTCTGTCACTCAGAAATCGAAAATATTTTCCATTCACTGCAGTCTCTGAATTCTAATGATTCGATCTGTTACGCAGATGGTGATAGTGCCATCCCCAGGATCTATATGGGACTACCCATACTTGAACCAGGTCAGCAGCATGATGTGTTTGGTTTACGGGACGAGACCTGACCCCCAGCAAGACTTTTTCCCTCCCAAGACTCGGATTCAAGAGCCCCACGTAATTATCCCTCCCAGCTAAGCCTTGCACCTCTGAGATATCAGTCCGTCTACCCGCGTCCTTCGATAGTACATGATTTACGCCGACAAATATCGATAGTCGCTATCTGAAACTCCTTCTCTACATGTCCAAGCATTCCAACGAAATAATGTAACCGACTTTTCCGCCGCCGCTTGAAAAAATAAACGGCTCTCCTTCCATTGATTTTCTTCCGTGCCGAAAATCATTTCCAGGCTCGAATGTACCGTCGCGAATGATTGCGAAACGATGGGTCGTTTGGCGTAGTTGCATAAGCGTACTGGATGCGTTTAGCGTGCACGATCACAGAGTTTCTTTGGTATCCCAGTCGCGACAGGTGTCTGTGCTCCGGACGAATGATCTTACATACCATGTGTGGCTTGTTCTTTTAATTTTCGGCGAAGGTGGAGCCCGGTTGGGGATTACACTGCTGCGAGTGAGTCTCGCGGAGAGCGTCGAAGGTGAAAATATTTCAGAGATTCCCATTTCAACGGGGATTGGTAAATAGGAAGTTGTGGTCGAGGGAACTAGTATAACCTGCTTCTGCAGCCCGGACTTGAAACCACATTCGACGGATAGATTTCGCTTGGATCGAGGAAGAGAAGGACACTGCCTCTTCCTTTTCGAAGAATAATAATTAGATACCGTAAAGTGGGGGAACATTGGCATATTCTGGAAGATTTTGCTATATAATACAAAAATTAACACTTTTGCATTTGCTTTAAGTAGATATCATAACATTGCATCCTTTGAAAATACATAAAAAATTTCTCCTTTTCCTTCTTTAATACGTGTTAAGTTATCTGCCAATGTTTCACCAGTTAACAGTAGCAATTCGATGACCAAGCTCCCAAGCAGCCAACCAATCGATCTTACATAACATTTCTTTCTGAAAAAGCTTCTTCCAACACTCAGGCAATTTATCGTCTCATCCGCCGTTCGTGGCATCTGTTCAAACATTAATTGCGGACCTTGAAGCCGCTAACGAGCAGAGAATCGGCACCGATAACGAGCGTTTATCGATTCTGCGTTGGAATTTCGAGTGTCTGCGCGTGTCGATCGGCCAGTTTCATTGCGCGCTTGGTTTTCAGATGGAGAGCCCGTCGCGGTTCGAGCTGACGAAGACGGAGTCGCCGAACGGTGAGGAGACAGAGCTGGGCGAGGTGAAGTCGACGATGCCGTCAAGCAGCGTCGCGACGCAGGCCCAGCCGGGCAGCATCCCCTGCAGGAACGGCGGCTGCAAGAGCTGGGCCAGTCGCGGGGAGCCGCGGCTGGAGAGCCCCTGGCACATCCTCAAGACTATCTTCCTCGTCTCCGTGATCGTGGCGCTCGTCCTCTGGGTGATCATCTACACGTTCCTCGCCCAATATCGGATCTTGTGAGGTCCGACTACAGCTGGAGCCGTCCGCTTTCTTCCACTCGAAAGGAGAAATTCTCCGCCGCTTTCCTCTCTGTCTCTGTTCTAAGCGCTGAAGCCGCGCGGGACCATCGAGGACAGAGGGCTCCGAGTGAAAAGAGGACGATCTGCGTTGGAAGTGGACTTGATTAAGAGGAGAATGCTTGAGTGGTATTTGCAAACTGTGCATGGCGATATTAACGTAGATCTGGGACGTTGTTTTGTGTCGGAGTGGAGTCCTTGAGGATCGGCGAGATCGAAAGCTATGTTGTCTGATGGATCACGGATGTTTGCGCGGAAGATTCGTGAGAGATATGGGGGACTGTTGTGGGAGGTACGTGAAGCGCTTCCTGGAGCCTGTTTGCGCGATTATTCTCACCTATTGAAATCTTTGCCCTCCAGTGCTGGGTGTGAAGAGCGTGGAACTTTCGTAAAAGCGAAGATCTGCTGGATCAGGACTGTATTATAACGATACTGTAAATATATTTATATACGTATACCATACACGAGGCGAATGTTTTATATTGTACATGAGAAAAGTAGTGTTGTTCGGAGGATCCTTGACACCGTTTGAAGCAGGGTACTCTAACTTTCGATATCTAGTATTGTTAATTTTACGAGAAATATCCACATTTTCTTACTAAGTGTTTGTATTATACATAACCCAATAAAGCCTGTAGCAATGTGAAAAATGTCTTCGAAACGGTTTAATAGCAAGCGTAATTAAATTCTGGTCGAGACATTGCGCGGCGTGAAAGCCGAAGGATCGTACCTGACCACAGATAACTAATTTCGATAGGCACCTTTCCGTACGTCTATCTTCTTTGATAAAAGTTCTCGTGATAGCACAAAGTGGCTCGCTTATCGGGGTCCATTAAATTAATATGTGCGCTGGATGCTATCTGTATTTATTCGAGTCACGAGTCGCGGCGGCAGCTACAAATCGCAGACGTTGGTGCAGGTTCCTGGCACCTTTTACAACGATAACGACTACACCTGGCTAGACGGTGAAGAGTGTGAAGCTCGTCGCGAGGCCGTGGCGTGAATCTCGCGCGAGTTACTCGCGAATAATCGAAAATGTGACGCTCTGAGACAAAACGTGTCTCGCCGAGCGACGTGTCCTGGAAGGGACACGATGAGAATTCGGTAGCAGACGTTTTCCAGGAGGAAGTCGAAGGATACCGCATTGCATGCCTGCATAACATCCGAGGCGATCTGCGACACCTGACCCGCGAGATATTGAGTTGGACCCAATATATGATGCTCACGAAGGTACAGGACATGTTTAACTTTTCATCTTTGGAGGGGAGGGGGTTAACTGTTTTGGAAGAGAAAACGTCCACGTTTAGCAGTACGATGAGTATATCCCTCTTGCACTATTTAGTAATCTGCTAGTAGCACTCGATTTTATTATTATTATTTTAATATTATTATTTTTATTAATATTACTATTATTATTACTATTATTAGTAATGCTTTTAGTATTACTCTTATTATTATTATTATATTTATTAATATTATTATCATTGGTATTACTATTATTATTATTATTAAGCGAGTGGTTACATATAATAAAATACACGAAGCAAGAGCGAAGTTATAAGCTATGATAGAATTATAAGGTACGGACAAAAAGATATGAAATTTCTTAGGTGTTCGTGCCTACGATCTGCGATCCATTATCCCCTGATCGAAACTTTATACAGCCCTGCAGAGTTGAAACTGCATTGAGCAAATCCGTCGGGTCATCGAGTCTTTATCTAATCTCCGTAACTCTCCGCAGCCCGAGAGATAAAACCAGGACGCTCTACTCGATTGGAAACAGAGTTCAACGTCTACGAGTGGTAGAACCCGCGGAGCAGTCGGTTCCGTAGAACTCGTCGCCATACGGGATCAGGGTTCAGGCGTCCCGGTAGATGCTCCGAAGTAGCCACCACCGATCCAGCAATCTGACGCAGGAAAGTGGGAAGAAGATCGCGCGACACTTGGAGAGCTCGCTGCCTCAAGCACGAGACCCTGGGACCTCCCAGCAGAAGGATCCCAGAAAGGGTAAATTAGCTCCTGCAGCCACTGACACCTCCTAGCCGCAGACGCAGCTAGTATAGACATCTCTCAGAGATTATCAACGCTCGACTCCCCGGCACCGTTAATTGGCGAGTGATTAATGCGCAGGGGGCGACGTGGCAACGAAAGATGCTTCGATAGCCGCCTCGACAAGCAAGGGAACGGGCACGAGGCTGAAAAAGTTCACCAAATCCCGAGTAACGGACAACAGAAGCGTGGCCGTCGGACTGTCGGCCGTCGATCGTCCTGGGACATCCAGAAGCCAACCGAGGGAAACGTTCGGGCCTGATCAGGGCAGCTCGAAGACGACCCTAGAGAAATCCATCGAAATGCGTGGAAACCTGAGCGCCGAGAGGCTGCACGGAAACGAGGACATCGACGACATCGACGACGATGTGAGTAGAATTTACTGCCGATCGTAATTCACTTTAATTGTGTGATTGATCGCGTTTCAGTACTCTCTGGCAGAGGAGGAAAGAAGGTCCAAGTTCGTACTTGTCGGCTGGGACAGATTTCGCTCGAAGCTGATGATGGTGCTGCTTGTTCTCTTCATCCTGTGGGCAGCTATATACTTCCCTCTAATTGGGTCTTGACGACTAAGTAGTATGACTCACGGCTGGATGGGAGGCGAAAACGATTTTTCCTCGCCACTGCGCTGTCTGAGATTCAACGTGCATGATTTATTCACGAATCCTGATTGCATGCTAATAAGTGGAATAGGATTACCGTGGCACGCTTTTAATTCACGTGTTGCCGATGCCTCGTGCGCGTTCTGTATTAAGTGCGCCAGCTCGTAATTACCATAAAGAACGTGTAAATATGTATATAGGATACCAGGAAAGGGATGAGTATTCCGTATTAGTTATTCTTGAATAAAGATTGTTCTAAAGATTTCTAGGGTCGTTATGAGTGCGGAGAGATATTTAGGATAAGTGGAGGTTAGAAATGTTAGAATATTTCAGCGAGCTGCTGGAACGAATGGGAATTCCTTCTTCCTGTAATTCCCACGTCGCGAGTAATTTATAATTTCGACACCACTTACGTACCATTTCCATGTCGTTTTAAAACGTTTCACACTGCTATGCAGCTGCAACGGAAGCTGAAATTCCATTTATAAAAAAATATATAAAAACAAATTTATATGTTAAACGATTTTATTAAAAATGCACTAAAAACTAAAAAATAATTATTTTTTGTACTGCAATTTCGAAGATGTTTTTCCACTTTAAATAAAACCGTGGAGTAGGATGTTTCTTATATTAGAATATGAATTAATTTAATACAGCATCAAGCGTCGAAATTAATTTGTTGTGAGATACCCTGCTCCACGATTTTATTTAATGTGAAAAACACCATTGAAATTGCAGTACAAAAAAATAATTATTTTTTAGTTTTTAGTGCATTTTTAATAAAATCGTTTAACATATCAATTTTTTTATACATTTTTTATTTCTAGTTTCTTTTTAATTTAATTTCAAATCGCGATGCGACTAGCGACCAGAACGCAGCGGCTTTTTGTCGTTTTCGTAAAGAACGCGAGTGGCTGATTTCAAGTTTATTGATGACTGAGTAATTTTTTCACCCGCTCGGGGTTAATTTTTTTTTTAAATATTGCATTGTCATCCAAACTACGCACGCCTGCAAAGTTTCAAGACAATTGGATAGTTGGAAGTGGGTTAAATTTGATTTACCAGACTTGAATCATACAAACAGAGGATCGAAGCTGAATAAAATCGTCTCTGATTGAATTCTTGCATTCCCGTGCGTAGGTAAAATCAATTTTTGTCATGTTTAGTTTCAATTCTAACCGCTAGTAGGATTTCACTCTGAATCGATAACATTGCATGCGACACAAAAATGGTAAGGGGGGCTCTGGAGTCTAGCTGTTCTATGTGACAAGCCTATGATGCAAGGTCTATTACTCTATTCTATACCTCGCCTGTGACATCACTACGAATTGTATGTGCAGAACTCTGTTATGTACAGGCTTCTGAAACTATCGATACCTATCCCATCCAATATCCATAAAATAAAAACCAGGAAAACTTGATAAATTAAGCACTAACTGGTTGCTTCAGCACTAAAAGCGAGAAATCTGCAAACACTGGAGTCGATCAGTTTGTCTCCCGAGAGGTTCATATAATTATAAAGGGCCCCTTCTTTTGAGTAGGTATCGTTCACAATAATTTGCTACTACGAATCGATTCCAATTCATAAGTATCACGCCCATCAGCGATCGAATTAAGTGAGCTCGATGTTTGACCATGGAGTCAAGATCACGGGCTGACATCACTCTTCCAAGAACATCGACGACGCTTTTCGTGAGTATTGAAGTGACCGTGCAACAACCTCGCCAGGGTCGAGCGAGCGTGCCAATGAGAATTCAGAAGGCAAGAGGAAAGTGTGACCGCCTGGAGGCGGCTGAATCGCTGGCCTCAGTTCGTCTTAAATCGCCTACGTCGCGGCAACGCACGGCCCAACTGCGCTGATCTACATCGAATCGATCCTAGGACGATCCTAGTGTTTGCCAGGGAACCATGAAGACCGGAAGCGCGACGGTGCTCCTCGCGATAATTGCGCTGTCTGTGATCGTCGGTAAGCGAGGCATTTGTTTGATTATAAAAATTGTTAATAGACTTTGAAGATTGTACTAGTGTTAGAGTAATTAAATCTTGAGCGTTGGAATCACGGCGTAGGAAATTAAATTTTACAGAAGCTATTAGAAGTGAAAGGAACGCTTCCTGTTTATCACTGAACCGCTAACTTTTCCTTTGGAACTGTAATGAAAGAGAAACGATTTGAAGCTTCTTGGAACCGTCGGGACTTTTAAATTTTAATTGGCAATTTTCTACTTTTGGGTAATTAAAGGCAGAATCTAAAATGAATTCGAAGTATATATAATGTAACTGAGAGAAGGAAAAACTCTCTGAATCTATAAAAGTATTAACATTACGAAAGCGTTGCACAATGTAATACACTAATGTTGTTCGAGAGAAAATGTACGTTATCTCCCATCGAGCGTCTGAACTTTTTAAACATTCTCCTATATTTTAATCCTTTTATTTTGCATATCGTTAAGGTTATCGCGAGTTCACGCTCGTAGTCGATCGCGCGATCAAAACGCCGAGCAGAAGCGCGGGATTCTCCAACAGTAGAAAATAAAAGATAAATCGCAATAGAAAAAGAAACTGAGGAAAAACCCAAGCGGCACCAATACGACCGAACACTAACTTTCTTATATCATTAACGTATTATCTGTGTTCTGAATACGAGGGCTGATGCGTTGTTATTCGACCTGATTGTTTCGTATCTCCGGAATGAATGACCATGACGACCCTACAGTAGATTTACCAATAATAGATACAAAAGGCGTTCCTCAGGACGAGTTTCTTCGAGGCGGTTCCCATCGTCAAGCATTGCATGCGCCGTAGCTTTTCCCACGGTTTCAACCGAGAACAAATTAGCTTCCACAAAAGTCTCTACCAAAGATTCGACGGTTTACAGTGGACGTGGAGGCAGGATGGAAGTTCTGGAAGAAGAAGGACAAGGACAAGGACGCGGAGACGACGATCACTACCACAACGATCGCCCCTAGCACAGCAGCTACTCCGACCACTGCTAAGCCGCGAGGTGGTCCAAGCAACGTGGGGCCGGCTGTTCTTGGCGCTGGTGACCCTGGCTTGGCTATTGGTGTCGCCTCAACTGGACAGAATATAAGGAACAATGCCCGGCCGAGTAGACCGAACCCAGGAACGGAGGTGGGCTTGGACACCTCGGTTCCGAAGCCGGGTAAACCGGGAGTAGGTGGTAACACTGGGCAGGGGTACAGGGACTGGGCTGCAGACCTAACTGGAGCTGGGGAGCCCGGAAGACAGCCACCGAAACTACCTTCCCAGGGACCAGAATTCGACAGGGGAGGTAAATTGAGTGGGAATTGTATTCTGGAGAGGATTGTTCTTCAGTTTCACTTAGAAGTTGGGGAATGATTGTTGGGAAAGGTAGAAGAGATAATAATAGATCTTTTTTCTAAAAGGCACGAGACCAGGTGCCGCTCAGGGAGGAGCGGCTGGGCAACCTCAGTCACCAGGTATGGTATAGTGTTCTATTAGTGAAGGAAATCGTGTAGGATTTATGTGATGGAAGATTTTTGGTGTCTCAGGTGGTAGACCAGCTCCTGCCCCAGTTACCCCAGCACCTCGACCTCAACCTCAGGCTCCACAGGTTCAGCCACCTTCGCCAGGTGTGGAGCGGTACCATTTATCACTGAGAAGAATTTAATGTAAAGTTTGTAAAAAACTATTTTCTATTTCAGGCTCCAGGCCCTCTTCCGTTCCTGGAACTCCAACAGGCTTGCCCTCAGGTAAAGAATCCCTTTTCACCTGACTACTATACAGTCGCATCGGAAAGTAAGTTGACACTCTTTAAAATCGCATAACTTTTTTAAAGTTGATCCAAACTTTTTTTAGATGCTAGCGGTTTTCTAGGTGACGTGTTTCGTCGTTTTGAAAAAAATGCACTTGGTCGCAATAGCAAAAAAAAAATTGTAAAGATCGTTTTTTAAACTTTTTTTGTGAGCCTGTAATGAAAATTCAAAAAACCCGTTTGCAGATTGAAGCAAGTTGTATACATGCTGAAAATTTCATCTAAATCGGTTAACGTTGCTCTGAGCTACACACGTTTAAAGATCGCAGAATAAGGGCGAAAATCGCGAAATTCCCGAAATAAGCGATTTTTGACCTTATTCTGCGATCTTTAAACGTGTGTAGCTTAGACCAACGTTAACCGATTTAGGTGAAATTTTCAGCATTTATACAACTTACTTCAACCTATAAACGTTTTTTTTTAATTTTCATTACAGGTCCACAAAAAAAAGTTTGAAAAACAACCTTTATTGTTTTTTTTGCTATTCCGACCAAGTGCATTTTTTTCAAAACGACGAAACACGTCACCTAGAAAACCGCTAGCATCTAAAAAAAGACTCAAGTCGTTTGAACCAATATTAAAAAAGTTATGCGATTTTAAAGAGTGTCAACTTATTTTCCGATGCGACTGTAAGGTATAATAAGGGCACTATTTATCCCCAAACTTTCAACCTCAAAGGATCACCCAGACCCAATGCCAAGCCGATGGGAGCACCAGGTCCAGCACAACCAAGTCCCAATCAACCCGGTGGTAATCAAGTATCCACCTTATACGTGGGCCCCTTGAAGCCATCAGGCCCCACGACCCCATCTCCAGCTAGACCTGGAAGCCCCGGTTCACCAGGGAGCCCTGGATCCCCAGGAAGGACCTGGGCCGACGTTGCTGGTACTGGTAGCAGACCCAACTCCCCCACACCCTCTCCGAGACAACCCGGCTATCCCAATCAACCAGGTACATTACACAGAAGAATGTGTCCCACAACACAATGAATATAAACCACATAATTTTCCACGATTCAACAGGCCAAGCTCAGCCAAGACCTCAGACCCCCACTCAACCAGGGCAATCTAGACCATCCACAGGGGCAATAGCTGCGGGTGGTGCGCTCGCAGGCGGCGCACTCGCAGGTGCAGCCGTCGCAGGAGCAGCAGCTTCGGACAAGAAGTACTCGAGCAACCCCACCTACAGCAAGGGGAACACCATCACGGACGAGGACCTGGAGAAGCTCTCGGAAGCTCTGTTCATCAAGGACAACAACAACGCGAACAAACATATCACTTTGAACCTGCAGAAGCAGACGACCAGCAGCAGCACAGCAGACGAGGCGTCACAACCGTGAGTTTACGGTCAGAGAGTAAGGAAGTGGTTCTAGAATTGATGAACAATGGAAACTTGCAGATTGTTCGCGGTGAACGCGGAAGGGTTCCAAGGACCGACGGTGCAGAACGTGATCTCGATCTACGACAACTACCAACCGGACACGAACGTGAACGAGCACATCAGTCCGCTGCAGAGGCAAGAGGAGAGCCTCTTGGTGGACACGTTCCTCAGCACGAACGTGATGTCCGCTGCTATGAGATTTCTGGCGGACAAGGGACAGATCCGCAAGGATTACTACGACTACAAGGACACGCTGAGGAAGCTGTGGTTCAATTTATTCTCCCGCGGGCAGGGGAAGATCGGCAGCTCCGGTTTCGAGCACGTCTTCATGGCGGAGATTAAGAACGTGCCTACTGGCACCGAAGTAGTGGGCCTGCACAATTGGATCTTCTTTAGCAAGGAGGAGGCCACCGGGAAGGTGAACTACAGTGGATACGTGAAGAAGGTCGACTTGGGGAATGTAAGCTATTTTGCTTTCAAGTTGTCAGAAATGGTGAAAGTCTTTTGTAAGTTGACCTCTTCGAGGTCTTCAAAATCTATGGATTTATTGTTCACCCTGAATACCTCGAGGGGGTACAATTCTGAAGGCTCTTTAAGAAAAATTGCTCAAAGTACATGTGCCATTTATCAAATCTTTTTACAGAAAGCTTCCATCGTCAAAGTACGCACAAAGTACAACGGGTACGACAAACCAGTGACGACCATATTCGTGGGTACCTCGCCCGAGCTGGAGATGGCGCTATACACCGTGTGCTTTTACGCACGCCCGGATGGTAACTGTCCAGTATCCCTGGGAGGGACGAAATTCGACATCGTCACGCACAAGTTCAAGTACAGAGGCAACGACCTCGTAGGAACGGCGTATCCTGAGATATAAGTCGCTTAAAAGATGTAAAACACGCGACGATTGCTAAAAGAGACTTTCTCACTGATTACAAAACATTCACGTTATAAAGTTTGCTTGCATAATTTTACCCCGAGATGCTTGGAAACATTTTCAGCTAATAAAAAGTTTGCGTTCGAAAGCAGTCGTAAGAATTTGCCACGTGTAAAGAAACTCGATCCCAAAACACGCTCGATCCGACCTCGCGCGAATGACGGTCGAACGTATCATCCGAGCAGCAGCAATCTCGAATAAACAGATAACGTTCAATAATGGGATCGAAGGAGGGGGAAGGAGCAATAAACTAACCGAGGGTATCGCGATGGGGGGACTGTCAGTTGATCCGCAGATTTTGTAACGAGGACGAGAATGCACGCGATTCTACGCACGGTCTGCAGACACAGACACCCGCGTTTTCATTGGACAAATAATGAAGCGGTGCGCGTCGCTTATCGGCCGAGCGTCCACACGCGATCGTATCACAGTGAACATGGTGTTTATGGATACAGACAGAGGATGCAACGACACTTCGAAGGTATTTCGTGTTTACACTTCATTCATCGTATTGTATTCTATCGTAATTGATAGTTCCAACGGTACCCCATAACAATAAATAAAGCATTTTTAATAAACTTAATGGTATTGAAGTTCACTGTAACACTGGCGAGAAAAACGGTACGAGAAATTATAGAATTACAGTTTGAGCGCGTTTGAAATTCCCGCGCAGTGTAGCTAATGGCCACTAACGTCTCCCTGTGCAGGGGCTTTCAAACCGAGAAGACGAAAGAACGATTTTATGGAATAATTTATCGTTACCTCGCTGGTATTTCTGCTCTCTGACCTCCATGACCTCAGGGACTCAGACGCAGGTCAATGTCACACACGTCAGAACACTTAATTCGCGAAATAAACGCTCGAAACTTTAAACGTAACGGCGACACATTTTCACTCCACGGTTCTCCACGCGCAACTGGTCGCGACTCGCGTGACGCTCGAGGGTGTGCCGTAACGCGCATGCGCGGTAAGTTCAAACTGCAAACTAGTCGGGAGATTCTACTAGCGGTAATATAAACCTAAATAAAACACATTTAACGATGGAAATTATAAATATTCAGAACGACGAAATAAAGAATTGTGAATTAACCTAATTTTAGTTTAATTATCCCGTTCTGTGGTTGTATCCGGTTTCATATAAAAGCGTTGATTAATCGTAAACTTATTATACGCTGCATAAAGAATCTGCATGTTTACGTTAAAGAATCGCGATACGATCGTTATCGCGCGGTAAGTAAAACCAAAGCGTTTACAATGTCGCATTCGATCAGAATGATGACGATAACGAGCGCAACGGGAATAATTTTTTCGTCATTGCGCAACGCAATATTATTTTAAGAAAAAACGTATGATGTGGCGGAATGAATATAATACACGGTTGTCGTACTATTTGCAAGTGGGTGCGACTAATGTTCCTTTCGCTATTTTCTGTTTTTATTTCCAGTACCAAAAGAATACCTGCAGATACGATCTGAAAACAGCAATTTTTATCGACTGGTTACCGCTTACAGAGAGCTCGGTCATAAACAAGCAGATATAGATCCTATCTCGCCGAAGAAACCGATTCCACTGGTGGAGTTAAGTCCAGAGAGATATGGCCTGCGTTTAAAAGATAAAGTCTCTTTCAAAGGAATCTTAACGACGGAGCGAGAGGAGGGAACAGTGGAAGAAGCTTTAGAATTCTTGCACAACACGTACTGCGGTACAATAGGTCTTGAGTTTAGCTACTTGGAGGTACTACTTAATACCTGACTGAAATAAAGAAGCTCCTACAGAAAATCATTCGTTGAAATCGCTCAGAAAGCGAAAACAGATCTGCTTAGATAGTCCGTAGAGTAGAATAGAAAGTTCATAGAACATTTATCTCGTTGTAAAAGATGTAAGTGTGGCTAATTTGTATTAATGTCTGCACAGACCGAGGAAGAGAGAGAATGGTTCGCAGAAATCGCGGAGAAATCCGTGGCGGGTGTGCTGGAAGACGAAACTCACGTGGCCATAGCGAAGGAAATGCTCAAGAGCCAGGCTTTCGATAACTTTTTAGGCATCAAGTTCGTGAGTCTGAAGAGATATGGGGGCGAGGGCGCCGAGAGCATGATGGCCTTTTTCCACGAATTCTTCCAGCTGTGTGTCCATGGTAAACGAATATATGTCGCATCGATCCCATCCTGCCATTTAAAAACGAACTCTGGGTTCAATAAACGAAGCATCTTCGTTGCAGACGGCTTGAAGTATGTAGTGCTCTGTATGCCCCATCGTGGTCGTCTCAACTTCCTCACGGGGATGCTGAACTTCCCGCCAGAGAAGCTGTTTCGCAAGCTCAGGGGCCTTTCCGAGTTCCCTGACGGCAAGACTGACAACGTTACCGGCGACGTGATCAGTCACCTGGTGTCTTCTACCGACCTCGACATCCACGGGAAGGACCTTCATGTGACGATGCTGCGGAATCCCTCCCATCTGGAGGCGGTGAATCCCATCTCGATGGGGAAGACTCGGGGGATGATGCAAGCCATTAAGGACGGGGCTTACAGCGAGGACGAGAATTCGCAGTGGAGCGATAAAGTCTTGAACATTCAAGTAAGTTATCAGCTCCTAGTTGTGGGAATTAGAATTCATCTGGTGTAGATCTCAGGTAAATGTGAAAGGAGATTGCTTCAAACGTGCGGAACTTTATCAAGCTGTGAGATTTAACTTTGATCTCAGGTCCACGGAGACGCGGCTTACGCTGCCCAAGGCGTTGACCAAGAATGTCTGGCCCTATCCGGAGCTCCCCACTTCGAGATAGGTGGAACGGTTCATCTGGTCATCAACAATCAACTGGGCTTCACGACTCCAGCTTCCAGGGGAAGATCCTCGAGGTATTGCACGGATCTGGCGAAGATGATCTCTGCCCCAGTGATTCACGTGAACGGAGATGATCCTGAGGTGCAGAATACACGTTTCTTCATCTGCTCTCTTATGCGCGAAACAAATGAGATCTTTAAGTGAAAATATCATAGATGGTGGTTCGAGCCACTAGAATAGCCTTCCAGTATCAACGGAGGTTCAGGAAAGACGTTTTCGTGGACGTAAACTGTTTTAGAAGATGGGGCCACAACGAACTGGACGACCCACTCTTCACGAACCCTATTATCTATAAGATTATACAGAGTCGCCCGTAAGTGTTCTTTAGTTAGATCCGTGCTTAGAAAATGTGGAAATAATCTTCTCTCCCACTAGATCAGTACCGAATCGATATTTAGAGAAGCTCGTGAAGGCTAACGTATTTTCTGCGGAAGAAGCTGAGAGCACTGTTCAGAAGCATAACGATTGGTTAAATCAAGCTTTGAAGGAAGTTGACAATTATATCCCACAGCCTGCGTACTTCGCAGGCCTGTGGAAAGGAATACAGCAAGCTGATGCGAGCGTGACACAATGGGACACAGGAGTGGATATAAATCTATTGAAATTCATAGCTGAGAAGAGTGTTCGCATTGATGATGACTCGGTGAGATCACATTGTACAGTCGCATCGGAAAATAAGTTGCCACTCTTTAAACTCGCATAACTTTTTTAAAATTGGTCCAAACGACTTGTGTTTTTTTTTTAGATGCTAGCGGAATTAGTTTTCTAGATGACGTGTTTCGTCTTTTTCAAAAAAATGCACATGGTCGGAATAGCAAAAAAAAATAGTAAAGGTTGTTTTTAACTTTTTTCTGTGAGCCTGTAATGAAAATTAAAAAAAAAACGTTTATAGATTGAAGTAAGTTGTATACATGCTGAAAATTTTATCTAAATCGGTTAACGTTGCTCTGAGCTACACACGTTTAAAAATTTCGCGATTTTTGCCCTTATTCTGCGATTTTTAAGCATTTATAATTTTCATTACAGGCTCCCAAAAAAAAAAGTGTAAAAAACGACTTTTACTATTTTGTTTTGCTATTCCGACTAAGTGCATTTTTTTCAAAACGACGAAACACGTCACCTAGAAAACTAATTCCACTAGCATCTAAAAAAAAAACTCAAGTCGTTTGGACCAATTTTAAAAAAGTTATGCGATTTTAAAGAGTGTCAACTTACTTTCCGATGCGACTGTATGTTCGCTTCACATTCTGCCTAAATTCGGATTTCGTAATTTATTAAACACCTTTTCTCGCCACGCAACAGATAATTCATCCACAATTAATGAAGAGTCACATCCAGTCTCGATTGAAGAAAGTCGACAGTGGTGAGCACTTGGACTGGGCCACCGCAGAAGCGTTAGCCATTGGAACTTTGCTGTACGAAGGTTACAATGTCAGAATTAGTGGGCAGGATGTGGGTCGAGGAACATTTTCCCACAGACACGTCATGCTTGTTGATCAATCCACTGGAGGTACTTGGGAATCTACCCGTCGCAGATTCATAAAACTTGTTAATTAATCCTCAACGTTGGGTCTAGGCATACAGATATCGCTGAACTCGATGGTGAAGGGCCAAACAGGGAAGCTAGAGTTGGCTAACAGTATTTTATCGGAAGAGGCAGTTCTGGGATACGAATATGGTATGAGCATAGCTTCGCCAACCACACTGACCATTTGGGAGGCCCAGTTCGGAGACTTCTTTAACGGAGCACAAATAATTATCGACACTTTTGTAACCAGCGGAGAAGCAAAGTGGATGTTGAGTAGTGGTCTCACGTTGCTTCTGCCACATGGTTACGATGGTGCTGGCCCTGAGCACAGCTCCTGTAGGATGGAAAGGTTCCTGCAACTAACGGACAGCAAGGAAGACAAGCCTGACGGCGATGACGTTAATATGCACGTGGTGAACCCCACGAATCCAGCTCAGTACTTTCATCTACTAAGAAGACAAGTAAGAGAACGAGTTTTCTATTTCCAAAACGACTTCTGAGTTACAAATTTCCTACGTTTACGCTTCCCAGATGGTGAGAAACTTCCGAAAACCGTTAATAATAGTGGCTCCAAAAATATTACTGCGTCACGTAGCTGCGACGTCGCCTTTCCGAGAGATGGGACCACAAACTAGGTTTAAAAGTGTTATAGGTATACTATGGACAAAGCAGCCGACTCTGTTGTCTATGTTCTAACGACATAAATATCGTTCCAATAGGAGATGAGAAAGTGAAGGAGTCGGACGTGAACACGGTGATTTTAGTGAATGGGAAGCACTATTATGAGCTGAATAATTACAGAGACAGCACGGGACAGAACAACGTGGCTATCGTTAGGCTGGAGAGTTTATGCCCCTTCCCGATTCAAGAATTAATAGAAGAGCTCGGCAGATATGAACATGCGAAAAGTAAGAGAACGTGCATTTTTATACCATTCTGGAATGTGAATGTAATTATTTCCTGCAGCTTTTATATGGAGTCAGGAGGAACCGCAAAATATGGGAGCGTGGAGCTTTGTTAAGCCTCGCTTCGAAAACTTATGCGGTAGACAAGTGAGTGAATCTTAAATTCAAGTTTATTTAAATGATATTTCTATTGCACTTTTATAGAAATGAAATTATGATTTACAGTTGAAGTACTGCGGTCGTAGACCGACGGCTGCACCAGCTGTCGGTGAAGGACAGTTACATCAACGAGAAGCTCGAGAAGTTATCGTGAAGCCCTTCGGTATGAAGTGACTTCTGAAATCTAATTTTCAATAAACTAGACGTTTAGGAGACAGCTCCAATGAATTTGTTTACAGAAACGAATTTAATAGGAGCTTGTTATACTCTATTTTATTTGTACACATGATTCAACTGCTGCCGTCACATTCATTTGTATAACATTATTGTACACTAGGTATATTACGAAATAAGTTATTTACACGATCTTGAGCGATCATTATTACACTGCTTTGATAAATTCAGTATACTATCGAATGCAATTCTTTGAAGAATATACATTAAAAAGAATAGTCTTTTACCATTAATTAAGGACCCTCTTTTTCCTAGTTTCCGTTACCGTTACGTTAAACCTTTAAGCTTCCAAGCAGCATTTATACAATTCTTTCGAAGCAGGATATTGGCTTTTTAAATAATTTGGTTTCATTAAATACGGCGACGAAATTGAGTTTCGATTGTGTTAAAAGGAAGATTACCTTGGCAGTCAATCATTGCTGGTATTCTCCGCATCCAATCGTTCGTGTTCCTTTTTTATAAGGGCCTCCAATTCATCCTGGAAAGAGACACAGTTAAATCGAATTACGTCTGTGAACTTACGTTAAAGAATAGCGCGAGAAGCGAAACCTACCCCCCAGCCCAATTTCTCAGCTAATAGTTGGCAGCCAGTGTCGCAGTCGCCTAACCAGGCAACATCGCGACCGCCATGCGAACTTCGCGTATCAAAAACTAAGCCTTGCCGTAATCCTAGAAGTCGTGACAGACGATCTTGCGTGCCTACTTTTTCTTTGTTGATAAGTAGGCGCGTGCAATTAGGACGTACCCTTGAAAATAAAGCCATCATTTCAATTTCTCTAAACTAGGCTTTAAGGGGGGAGCCCTATTTAGAACGCTAGGAATAAGGTGATTCTTGGGAATTTTTTTCTAAGAAACTGTTAAGCGGATCTTTTCCAAACTTTCAGGGTACTATTTTAGTTCACATTCAAACAATAAAAATTAATTTTTACGCTACAATGTGTTCGGTAGAAACGAAGATATATGAACACGTTCGTTAGGACTCGCGCGCCGGAGTTGCAAATTGGCGATTGTAATGGTGGCCCCATTTCGTCCCTGAAATAAAAAAACCAAGGATTTTCTTATGTCTAGTATAATTACATTGTCGATGAACCTAACAAACGAAAAAAAAGTTAAAAGTTGGCAAATTGGTGGGACTTGAAAGAAAAAGTTACGATTCTGCCCCAAGATATTTCGTACTATTTATGGAAAAAGAGATGTTCAATTCAATTTATTTATCAATGTCTTGGGCTCATTGACAATGTAATTATACTAGAAATAAGAAAATCCTTGGTTTTTTATTTCAGGGAAGAAATGGAGCCACCATTACAATCGCCAATTTACAACTCCGGCGCGCGAGTCGTAACAAACGTGTTCATATATCTCCATTTCTACCGAACACTTTGTAACATAAAAATTAAATTTTATTGTTTAAACGTGAACTAAAATACCCTGAAAGTTTGGAAAAGATCCGCTTAACAGTTTCTTAGAAAAAAAAATCCCAAGAATCACCTTATTCCTAGCGTCCTAAATAGGTCTCCCCTCTTAAGGAACACACTCCACTCTCCAAACAAACACACCTGTCTACCAAGGATGCGAAAGGCTGAACAACCAGGCTCGATCCCATAATTATTAAAAGATCCGCTTGCGCGAAGTCCCGATCAGCAAGAGAATGAAAACGCTCCGGTAACATCTCTCCGAAGAACACTATATCGGGTTTCACCACACCCTCGTCGCATTCTTCGCATTTTGGAACGACACCTTCAATAATTTTTGCTGAAAACAGTTAGTTACCATTAAGTCGCGTACTGGCCCTACAATTTTACAATGTTTTCGATGTACATGAGAAAGTAAGAATCCTTACCCTTCATCCACGGGAGCGTATACGGTGCTCTACACTTAAGGCATCGACCCGTATGGAATGTTCCATGAGCTTCTACTAATTTCTCAGGAGACAAGCCAGCCATTCGTTCTAGCGTATCGATATTCTGTGTGTAATGCCGCAGAAGCAATCCCTTCTCCCATAAGAGGCGAATAAAGTAATGGCTCGGCGTAGGCTTGAAGCCTTCGGGCAGCAATTCTCGCGCGAGCATGAAAAATGGCTCTGGATTTTCTTTAAAGAAGTCTAGCTCGAATATAGCTTGCGGATGAGGCAAATTATATTTCTCTAAATTGTGATAAAGCCCGCTCGACGGTGAACGAAAATCGGGAATTCCCGCAGCTGCGAACGACAAACAATTACATACCTTAGGAAACGTTTACTCGTCGTCCAAACCAGATGTTCGTGAAAACTTACAGGTGGAGATACCAGCTCCAGCCATGGTGATAATTTTACAATTCTCGTTCTCTTTTATATATTCTATTATACCATTTATACTAAGCTCGCGAAGGACCTTTTGCTGAGACTGGTCGTCATAGTCCGACGAATCCAGGAGCCTCAACTTCTGGGCCAAATATTTACGAAGCTTTTCCATATCGGAATCTTCTACCTCCTCCTGCTCTGACGAACTGTTAGCTGCCTCCGCATTTGGTTTCTTCTCTAATGTGAACGAATCAATAATATTCTCATTAACAGTCGGTCGGAGAGATAATGTAAAAAGGTGTTAGTAATCGCAGAAAACGTGACATGCACTATTAACACTTTCGAGGCAAGGGGGCAGTCAAATAGATCATTCGACGAGCAAACATATTGCACCGACCGGAGTAGAAACACGTGAGTATAGAATTTCGCCAGAAACGTTGGACAAACACTTGCCGTCGATGGCTGATCAAAGGAAATACGATGTGCGAGAACATATTGGTCTGTTGTAAACAGACATCGACAATTTTGCAACTGCATTGCGAGGCGGCGTGACGCGACGATTACCTGAGAATTTTATCCTTTAATTTACTAATCCGAACGATCGAAAATAGCAAAGAACGACCTCGGACAATACCTCACTATCCTAATTCGCTTAACCATTTTATTTAATTACGAAAATTCCACGCTTTCATGGATGACACTTAACCTCTACCGCAACCATGTCGCGCCCACTTGAGTTACACTGTTATCAGCTCATATGCCATAAAAGAAACACGAAAATATCTAACGAGAGAATAGAGTCTCAGTGTTAACTATACGATTTATAACACGGTGATCGATTGACATTTTGAATTATAATCGTAGATAGTTCTATTCTCGTAAATAACTCATGAAAGTGAAGCATGGAAAAATCTTGTTCGCACAAAGTTGCGATAAAGGAAATATTCAGCGAGATACAGGATACTGTATGACAGAAAAGATTTGTCACTTCGAACAGGTGACAGTTTGAAAACATTACCATTTTCCTTGTCATCGTTGTGCTCGGGTTCGGACATATTTTTAATGTTTTTAAGTTCGGGCAAGCGTGAGCAAGTTCGTCAATGACTTAATTGGAATTTGTGCGAGGTAGAAGCGCGGCACTGGAATAAGAAGTCTTTTTTTTTTAGAATTCGCTTTACGATTAAAACTGACTATCGAGCGACCAGCTTGCGTTCGATCAAATACATATATGCTGTAAGTTTTGGGGACCCGGTACCTTCTTATAATTAACGAAATCTTTAAAAATGCGATTGTTACATTTGTTCACACACTTCTAGCCAGTATTTTGAATAAAAACTGATAAAAACGATGTAAACTTTCTGTCAGAACCAGTTAGAAATATTTATGGTGACATCTGGGGTTTAATTTTTTGACTAATGATTTTTAACGATGGGGCGAGGGTGGGGATGGTGGGCGTTTGAATTCGTGAATTTAAAAATTTAATTATGGCGAATTATGGAAATCCTCCTCAACGATTTTAAGCGTTTTAAATGCGATATTTCAGTTCCCTGATAAAAGGTGTTCACCTTTATTTCTATTTTTAAAGATTTCAGGCTTATAATTTGTCTTAAGGCTAGTTTCCCATCGAATCACTCCAGAAATAGGTCATTTTTAGGATTTTATTTTTAAAAAAAAGTAAACATCGTAGAGTAAAAAATCTTTTTAGGCTGTATTTGTACTTTGTTAAAGATAATAAAAAAGAATTTTTGGAAATTTTATCTAATAAGATAATTATATTATTTTTTTTGTTAGGAAAACGCGTTTAAAGTTTAATTGCTGTAGATACACTTTGATACTCTGCAAGAAATTTTGGCGCCAAATTATAACTGGGCATTCTTTAGATGATGTACTACCAAAATATAAAAAAAAAAGATTTTTTGAAAAATTTTAATGGTAGGGTACCCTTAAGAGGGTGTGGACTATTTCAGCTTCGGAAAATCGATTATTCTTTTTTTACTGATTTTGAACGTCTTATCCTTTATGAAAATTTTAAACAAAATTTCATGAAATTCAAATAATTGTCGAAGTTATAGCAGCGAACGTAATTGTGTGCACCGTCGAGTAACGGCGTCGCAGAGCGGTATTGGCATAGGGCATTTAATTTTGAAGCCGGTTTCCTCAAAACCCCATTTTCAGAAACGGTGTACATCATAACTCTTGAACCAATGAATATTTTCACTTAAAATTTTAACTGGAGCTGTAGAATTCCATTCTCTATCGTGTAGAAATTCCGCATCAACATTAGATGTTTGTAAAACATTTTATAACTGATTAAAGACTATCATTTCCCGTAAAAATGTGGAAAAAAAATTCATTCGTGTGTAACTTCCACAATTTTTGTTCAAATTCATCGGCAAGTTCCCACACTGTAGATATTTGCGTATAGAATAATCACCTCCAAACATTTTGCTTTCACATGATTGGTTCACCAGAATCGATGTACACCACCTGCAGCGGCGCACCGTACAGGACTATCTTCAACGATTAATAACTTCGACAATTTTATACATACCAACGATTTTACGTATCCAATAGTTCACTACCCCCTTAAATGACACGTAATTAAAGGGTAATCAGGTGTTCTTATAAACCGATTCATTTATTTTAAACATATAGGGTAGAAAAGTGTCATAAACACTGAATATGAAACTTTATTTACATTACTGAGCTTTCTTCAACGCATCGCCTCCCAAAATCTTGCGCCTTTGAATGAACATGTGGGAGTACAGCTGTGGGAAGACTGTAACACAATAAAAAATGAAAGTAATTTCTAAGTAAAATACGCAGTGATCGGAATAATAGCTGTAGGTTAAAACTTACGGGGTATATACATTAACATAATAACTATTAGTATATAATAGTAACTAAACGTGAAATTCCATGCATTGGGGAGTAAGTAGCTCCAGGCTTCTGGATGAGATTTAGCATAATTAACAGCAGCGTATATACACATCAGCTCTCCAGTCACTCCAATCGGATACAGTCCAATAAATAACGTATATCTGTAAAAATTCCATTGTCACGAGACAAGATACCAATGCTAAACCATATAATACATACCTTAACCACGTAAGCAAATATGGAGTGTAATCAATGAGATTCATAAAGTAATAGGAGTATCTGATTATCTCTGTTATCGACCACGCCGCCAGTGTCAAGGGAAGACCAAGAGATGACGCGGCATAATTATCTGGCGTTGCCAATAGCACGCCAGTCACAACTATAACTCTGCTTAATACCTGGAAAGTTGTCAGCGCAGGATTCGACTTAACTAAGCCAATCGCTGCGTGCACTACCTATGAAAGAAATTCGAGCATTATTCATCCTCCTTCGCATAAATTAGACCGGACCAAAAGCTAACACGTACCTCCAAGAACGCAGCATGTTGAAAAATGATAACTGGCCACTTAACGCTGTGCCATAAATTGGCCACCGACTTGGTAGGGAAATCGTGTTGGGAAAATATAAAAAATATATAGCACCAGCTGAAAAAAACATTCGATCCTTCAAGCTTTCGCGCGAAACGTTTTCGTGCAATTTATTGAGTTCGAGATTCCGTGTTCTTGCGAAGCATACGGAGAGCCACGATTGCAAGATGAATTTCGAAGAGATTCGCTCGATCGGCGTTTCTTCGATGTAGTTGCACTATACTCACCCGAGAACTTGCACGAGATTGTAAGTCTTCAGATAAAGCACGCTGACGGTGCTGGACTTCTTCGATTTCATATTTCTGTCGGTTAATTCGGCTTATTTTGCGGAACGATAAGGGTAAGCAATTATTGTCTTGACGACAAGCTTTTTGAATCCATCGCCTAACACACGTACTACGTTGAATCTGACGAAATCATATGCGGCTGGCTATATGTACTTTCTACAGGGGCGTAGTAATTGCCCACTGAGCCACGCCGGCGTATATGTTGTTTACTCCGTTTCTAATATTCAATTGATATCGTTCGGGACGCCGATAATTTATGTGCCTCGTTACTTTCGTGAGCAAGCAGCTCGACTCCTTCCATTTTCAATTGAAAATTAATTGTTAGGAAGGCAAATGTTATTTAAGTAGATCAAGGTGTGCAACATATGTAAATTTTTTGAATGACGCGTTTAAACACGGATGACATTGCCTTGAACTTTACCGTTGACTCGTTCTTCGAGTTATTTTTGCTCAATGAGATTAAAAAACACACATAAAGTGTACATTATTTTGCATATTATTATGTTGGCTTGCTTCAGAATTATTAAGAAATCACAGTGGAAAGTTTATGCGGTTCTATTTCATTTCCTTCTTTTATAAACCGGTTCAAATATGTAAGAATTCTGGTTAAGAATTCGTGTTAACACAAGTTTTTTTTTTTTTAATCGGTGTATACATTTAAAGCAGTTGAAATGTTCCTTATCGTACATATTATGATATATTCAAGACTGATGATATATTTCAGCAGTTTTTTTCATCCGCACTACGTCCCTGAATTTCGTGATCAAAGTTCAACATTCTCCGACTATATCCTTTACAGGAAATGAATGCATTTTATGCTTTACATTCAATCAGCAGTTGTTTGAATTAAACTTCGATCCGTTTAAAATTTATAATTGCATCAAACGATTAATTATTTAACGAATTAAATTTTAGAAACGAGATTTAGAATATCACTTTAGCTACTAAGCTGCAATTACTGTAACTATCATCGGTTTGAACGATCTCAGATGTTCAAATTTGAAAAAAATAATAAATCTTTGACTTTATTCGAATTCTTTCGTGAGAGCATCGATGAAAAACAATTGCTATATGTTAAATGATTGAGAATCGATTTTCCCAAGTGAAATCGCGATTATGCCAAATCGATAAATCGACAAGATTTATGATCGAGATCCTACATTGAATCAAATTTTTGATAAAATAATCTCAACAGTCCGTATCTCATGATAACGACGAGATCTAGCCGGGTTGGTAACTAAATAAACTACATTTTCGTCTAATTTCTTATTTTCTACTTTCCTTCGCACGGGTTCGTGAAGCTTTCGATAACCTGCTGATATTTTTATGTTATCATTTATCAATGGCTGTAGCGGTTGACTCAGTATTTCTCGGTTTATCATACACGATAAACAGCAAGCTACAGTTGACTATTTTACAGTTGCCTGTACATGTCTAAAACCATGAAGATGCAGTGGACGAACGTTCAGAGGCTCCTCTGGAAAGCTAGGAGGCTGAATTTGTTAAGCGATCGCCAATCCAGCAGTGGCTGCAATTCTTTTCTCTATGGGCCTGACGTAGAAGCGGCAAAAAGGAATGGGCTACCACTTGTTGCTTTGGAATCCACGATCATCACTCATGGGATGCCCTATCCCACTAATTTAGAAACAGCTATCAAGGTCGAAAATGCTGTTAGAACAAAAGTAATTCCCTTTAACATTTACGCCTTCGAACGTTCCATACAGCCGTTTCAGCTTTTACTAACTTATAGCAATGTACGAGTGCCCCTTTGCATTGGATAATTCTACCTCTTTCCAGGGCGCTGTACCTGCTACCATAGGAATCTTAGACGGCCGGATACATATCGGGCTAAACCGAGAGCAATTGGAAGCCCTGGCTAGGTCCGATTCCAGAAAAACCATTAAATGTTCGCGTAGAGACATATCGACGATTGTCTCTGAAAAGTTGAACGGAGGAACCACCGTTAGCGCGACTATGTTGCTAGCGAATGTGTCTGGTATACCGATAATGGCAACAGGGGGTATTGGTGGCGTTCATCGTGGAGCGGAATCCACTTTCGACATCAGTGCTGATTTAATGGAACTTGGGCGTACTCCTATAGCTGTTGTCTGCTCAGGTGTTAAATCTATTTTAGATATTGAGAAAACATTAGAGTACCTAGTTAGTATGCCCATTTACGTAATAAGAGATTTTATTGTGGAAAACGTTTCATAGCAACTTGTATTCCCTTGTAGGAGACACAAGGGGTTCCCGTTATAAAAATCGGCGAGACGAATTACTTTCCCGCCTTCTATTGCACGGAAACGTTCCGGAAAATAAAAGTGCCGCGGAAAGTTTCCGGTTCGAAGGAAGCGGCGATGATTCTGAAAGCTCAGAGGGATTTAGGCTTACAAACAGGATTGCTATTCGCCATTCCCATTCCCGAGAAGTATGCGTTAGACCCGAAGGAGATGGACTCGGCCATATGCAAAGCCTTAGAAAACGCGAAGTCCAAAGGCGTAACTGGGAAAGATGTAACTCCGTTTTTGTTAGAGGAATTAAACAGAATCACGGGTGGCCAGTCCCTCCAAGCCAGTAAGTATAAACGGATGTTGAAACAAACCCGGAGGAATGCGAAAATAAGCAGTGATATTCTTTATCTTCGCAGACATAGCGCTGATCGAAAATAACGCGAACGTGGCAGCAGAAATCGCGGTGAATCTTGCCGAAAGAAATGAAAGTTATTCCAGCAACACTGCATCCAAGTGCTTTTTGACGCCAGAACGGAATCCGGTATATAAGTTCAAATGAAACAGAAGTATATAAACTACTGCTAAAAAAAAATATTACTCCGTTCTATTTCAATCGTGCGATTCGTTTGACGCAGGTCGTGATCGGCGGAGCTATAATGGACACCACGTTGCAAGTGAAGGAGTTCGAGATAAGAGTGAGTGAAATCTCAAGTCAGGATTATACTAAATAACCAATTTTCCTTGTATTCATACTTCGGAGGAGTTATAGAACGTTTAACAGTATTTACATACAATTACGACCACATAGGTTTTATGTACATTTAAGAATATTGAATAACACGAACTCATAGTATAGTATGGGGAAGAGTGGCGTGACAATCATAACAGTACGAGAAATGTAAAAACATGAACGAAGCGCAAGCTGAGAATTTAGCACCGCCCTTGATCCTCGCGGGACATTGAAATTAAGAACGCAGGCGTGGAGCGTGTGAAAAGGAAGGGGAGGTCTAATCGAATACAATTCCTAAGCCCTTCTATCGAGAGAATGCACTCGTAGGAGTTCGCCTAAAGAGACTCGAGGCTAAGAGTGTCCCGTCGCGCACGGCAATAATGTTTTTTTTTTAAACAATCGAACGCGCCTTCATCGTTACACACTGTTTCCCATACTTGGCTACGGTAGTCCTATAGAATTTACCATGTACGAAACGACGTTACGCACCGTATCTAACCATTTACAGTTTACGGATACAGTAAGGTTCGGTCTTTTTTTCTTCTTTTTAAGCAGGCACTATTCAAAGCTCCCTCTCTTTCGTCCTCTTCGACGTACATACGGTGTTACGTTTAAATATCGATCAGTCGCAAATCGCTGCACATCTGGACCTTTAAAGCCATTCTCGTTTCACGGGATCGTATAATGGTCAGGATTATCGGCCGAGCAAGAGCATAGAGATACGAACCTTCGCTCCATTCGTTCGAAAGTATTACGCCGCGAGGGTTGTAACTTTAATAGGATCGAAATCATAGAACGAGTACGAAAGGGGGGGGGGGAGAAAGAGAACTGTATACGTGTCGTTCCATTCAGGCGAAAGTTAACAGGATAGGCTTACTCTAATGAAAGGTAGCGTGTACAGATCATCGCTTCGTTGGGCGGCTCGCGGTAACACAGTAGTTGCCTTCTAAAACGATCGGTTAAAAATCAGTTTACGCTATCTGTCCATTATACATACATGTATATATATATATATAATATATATCCCTTATATACATTTAGTGGCAGAGGCTGTATGTCTGCGAGGTGTAAGCTTTCGTATTATCATGTTAGCTTAGTACATTCAACGATATACTTTCGATGGCCTGATTAAGAAAGAACCCCTTGGCTAAGAACGCGGAATTCCTCGACGCCGAGAACTTTTTCTTTCTTCCTTTGTCGTGTCTTGCTTGAACTCAGGGCCCGATCTAGGGGGGGGGGGGGGGCAAAATTGGTAGAAAGGAAAAAATTAAAATCAATAAAAAAGTAGAATTGTTTGAATTTAGAATGAAACTTATAAATTGTTTATAAGTCATTCATGTGATTACTAATTTTTTTTATAAAACAAAAGGCTTCTGTTATTCAACAAATACCTATGAAAAATTCTCACTCACTGTGAGAAATTATATTTTAAAATAATTATTTATGATTAAATATAAAGCTAGAGCGGAGAAGCTAGATCGGTCCCTGCTTGAACTAGAAAAAGAATAGAGGGAGACGCTGGCGTTCGATAGAACATCCCCGCTAAATGGCCACGGTTGTCGGCGAAACGTGCCCCGCTTTCTCCGCGGACAGTTTCTCTCGGTGATCTACGCGTTAGACGCACGATTGCTAACGATACCCTGTTGTCCAGACTGACATAATATTACGAGAAAGACAAAAGGTGAAATCAGCCCGCAGACTGCTCCTCCAATGACCGCCTTTCGTTACGCCTACGGGGGTGGCTAATGGAGCAAAATGAAAACGTCATTGTATTCGAAACTCGAGGGTGAGGGGGGGTGGGGGGTGGGCTTTTCGGCTTTTTCTTAAGCAGACGATCGATGCTTAATATATGCTCTACCATACACCGCTATATATACAGTCTACTAATACACGTGTACATCCATTATCTTTGCGTTCGTAAACGTGTATAATCCTATAGATTCGTATAATCCTAGCTAGGAAGCCAATGTTTACCTCTTCAGTATCGTTAGTTTTCATACCGGCTTGCAGCACTTAAAAATCAATACAGACTACTCGCGCTGCGCGTCGCTCGTTCATATAAAAAGAACTATAGGAATTTCGTGTGCTCGTCACCTATGGCGTAGGGAAGGCCCCTCTCTCCCCGTCGTGCTCCTCGTACCGCGCTACGTGTGTATATACCGGAGTCGAAAAACCTGATGTTCGCGGCCCTGTGCCGCGGGCAGGATCGGTTTGGCAACAGTACCTCGCCACGGTCTACCATAGATGTCGCCCAGCCCCATGGAAATTAACATACGCATCTGTGTATCAAAGAAACCAGGAGAGCGCGCTCGCGTGACGACAAGCGGTTAACCTTTGGTACAGCACTATAGCCGTTCGTGCGCTAAACAGTTTGGTCGCGAGCAGCTCGACTCCCGTCGAGAATAACGGCGAGCAGAAGGCGGGACGCCATTTGCTAATTGTCCGCAAATATTTGCAGAGCTCGCTACTGTAAGCTCGAGTGATAACGATAGCCTCGGTAGACCGTGGCAGGCTGTTCGGGTGATCCGCGTAGAAATCAGCATGCAACGTCGGCTCGCGCCTTAGGAAACTTACCGCTAGAAATAAATCTACAAAAGTAATCGATTCCGCCGACCGTGCGAGGACGGAAAGACGTGCGAGGAATACGCGTAGAAAGAGGATCTAAAGGACCACGAAGTCGCTGAAAGCCTCCTTCTGCTTCCCTTTGTGCACCTTCGACGCGCTCCATTCGCCATTTCCAAATTCCCCTAGTCTTGCTTCTTCCAGCCTAGTTTCGCTGGCTGCTCGCCTCCGCCGCCACAAGGGTGTCCGCTCTCATCAACACCTCCTGCATTCTCTGCGCTCGAACGACATCGCAGGGAGAGCACGCGTAGAGGAACTAGAGCACTCTCGATCGCCAATCTGTCGCGCTAAAAATCGTCGGGATTCGAGTAATAATCTCGGGCCGCGGAGCGTGGAACACGGAAGTCCATGAAGTAACGTTCTACCCTGATCCACCCTCAGCTCGAGACACGAAGGTTTCGCTTATTATTAATGGCCCGGCTATAAGTAAATCTCTATTCGAGCTGAATATTTCAAGCTCGCAGTCCAATCGTGTACTGTCCCTGCGATCCATGCAACAATGACACGTGTTCTCGCGGGGGGCGCGCGGGTGCCTTTAGAAACCGCCGGTCCGCGGGTCTACCCTTTAAAAAAGAACCAATGCTACGCTTAGTATTTGTATATATTTTGATTTGGTCATCCGTCGCGGTGTTTCACGTGTGTGCTTGGTCTTGGTTCGTTCACCGTTTAAACGTTTTATCCGTCGCCGCAGTCTTTCGCGGTGCTCGAATATCGGGACAGAATGGCCCGCCTCTGCGATATAAATACTCCCGCAGTATTCGCGCTAATTGAATCCTGGCCCGTTATCCGCCGTTCCCGAGTAGATTACATCTACCGTTCCATCTACCTGACGCTAACGAGGCGTCTGTCAATTAGACTCCGCCACTAAAAATACCCGACCGAATTAAGTCTGTCTGAGCGCCCCCACCTCCGGGCGAGTTCACGGAAATCGGAGGGCGGATCTCGGGGATTTTCTAATTGTAAGGGGCGATCGAGGTAAGACGATGTATATCGCAGAGGCACCCCGAACATCGGCGCGGGCCGATACAGCCCCGAATTCGAGCGAGCATCTATGGGGAACAAATGGGAGCCTGGCGCAGTCTACCTACGCGTACAATGCGTCTAATTATAATCGAAATCGCGCGGTGGTTTAGGAAATCAATATACGCGATATCCCTTAAAGTAAATTCGGTGGAGAAAGCACGAGTACTCTGTATCCAGCCTTCAGGGAGCCGGGCAAACGGGCAAACTGCTGCGTCCGACCGCATCCTCGCGATCCTCGAATCGATTATATCCCGGCTCTGTCTAACGCCTCGGAAACCATCGTCCCCGATCGATCTTTTGCTTAGGAAAATACGGCGACCGTCCCTTCGGTCGAGAAGAGAGAGTGCATACGAGTGTTCTCTTTCTCTAGCAATTCCGCAGGAACAGTTATGCCGGGGGTGGTGTAGGGGTGTCGATAGAAAAATATTAACGGCGTCAGTCCTCAGCAGTCTGCTACCGGGCTCAGCAAGGGGTTCCTGTTCCACGGGTGTCCTGTTTCTCTTTTTCGAATGGAACGCCTACGAAGGGGGTGTATGCGTGTGCGTACGGTATGCACGCGTATAGCGGTGTGCGCGATTTAAGTCGAAACGAGTGGCGGATGGCGAATTTCGTTGAGCGGCAAGGGGGTGGCGTTTTGGAAATTAAAGAGAGGAAGGAGTCTGCCTCGGCGAGGAATTCTATTACAGCTTCGCACGAATTATGTACTTGTTAGCTTGAAGGGCTGTTTTTTGAATAGCGAGGGGTCCGGGGTTGCCACCTTTTTTTACAGGAAAATAGCGCGAATTTGCTTCTTGTGGAGTATAAAAAAAAAGTGCGCTCGAGGAAACTAAAAGTAGATTTTAATCTTCTTTGCTTTTATTTGTTCCAAACATACTTTTGCTTTTAGCATTGCAAAGCACGTTTTTATCATTTTTAAATAACTCAATGGCATTATTCGATGGATATTCATGTTAAAATATATAAATAATTCGTTCTTTATTAAATTAAGAGGGATTCACTCATCCCGCCACTTCACATTCATGACAGAGAATACTCTCTCAGTAAATGCTGAAGTGGCAGGAACAGAAGATAAGAAATTACTTTTAGATGATCATGGTAATGTCAATAATCGCGAAATGTATTTTCGCGTGCTTTATTGTTATTCAAAAGTATAGAGTACGTTTACCAATAACGTGAGATACTATTTTTTTTTTTTTTACAAATTACGGGTGGCAACCCTAGGTCCGAACCGTCGCGATTCGGGGCGATCGAACACGAACCTCCCTTCGGATTCGAGGGGCACGGGTGCGCTGATGCACCGATCGCGGGCACAGAGAAATTAATAATTTCTGAACGGTATCCTCGATTCGCTTCTTCTCGGCTACGCTATCGTCTCTTTGTTTACTACAAGCGCGATATATTGTCTCTTCGAGTGGTACGCTTCCGAATATCTCGATTGAAAAATTGTTCTGCTCCATCGGTTTCTCTTCCCCATCGTTTGTACACTAGGATCTAATTATTGTATTCTCGCTCGCGCTTCCAGCACCATGGAATTATAAAAAGTCCCGTTCCTGGCTCTCTCCCCTCGTTGGCTCGCGAGCGACGCTGGGCGTTCGACTATTTCTCTTGTAAAAGAGAGCGGCACCAGGTGAAGTTTGGTGGGAGTAACAGACCCGGTATCTTTCATGAAGTGTACACCTCAAATTACGAATCAGTGCGTTACTTAAAGAAAGATAACGACGCTATTACCGTATCAATCGCTCTCGAAGAAAGGTGCAGGCTACCGACAACGTGAACACCAGTTGTACAGGGTGTCCCACGGAACTGGGTCGGGCTGTGTCCATCGAAACGATTCAACTTCTTTAAATGAGCATCCGCGACGTATCGATCGATTCACATGTACACCCATGTTGAAAGGCAATAGTGCTACTTAGCAGGACCTAGCATCGAAATAACTCTCGAACCCATTCACTTCCCCACAGATATATAACCATCTACGTCAACCTCCGTCGCTACAGAAACCTTCGAGTCCCGTGGAATACACAACGATAACCAGAAACCCTCCCCAAATTATCCACCATTGAAAGTTATTTGAAAGACCCAGCTAGCCCAGTTCCTCGGCGCACCCTGCCCCATGGTCGCCCGGACAGAACCCGAGGGGCGGCTCGTCTCCCGCTCTCCCCCGAAAAAGATAAGCCCCTCCGTGGTTGTCGCGACTGTACACGCGAGTAATCTTACTTATATACGGTGATCTCGGCGGACCGGTTGCTCCTGTAGAGGAAACGGTTCGCGGTGTTTCGCCACCACTTCCATAGTCAGGTGCGCCTGCTCTGGCCGCCGGCGGTTATCCCCGCGGCCGGGCTGCCGCCGTTCGACAGCAACAATCTCCTGTTGAACTCCCTCATCTCGTAGTTGTTGTTGCCGTTGCTCTTCTCGCGGGCGTTGCAGTTGTGGTTGGCGGACGTCGGGGTGGTCTCCTCGAGGATCAGGGCGCAGTGGCTGTTCGTGTCGCTGTCCGCCCCGCCGTCCTGCAGGTTGTTCGCCAGGAGGGGGTGCCTTCCGGCGTTGCACTCGTCCGTTTGCAGCAGCAACGAGGCGTTTCCTGAAACGGGAGCCTCCGGTTACTCCGGGGGGTGGGGGGGCCAGGGGGTGATGGAACGACCGCGCGGGACCATCTTCTGCACCATTTGCTTGGGGGCGTTAAGCTTTCACGGTGGACTTTTATGGGGGACACTTAGCGGAGGGGTTGAACGACGTTAGGGTCATTGTTTTACTTGAGATACTGAGTGCGGGGCAGAGGTGGGCGTTATTCGATTAAATATTTATTCCAATAATCTTCGGATGAAAATTTCGAACAAAGAATTCGGGTAAATCCGGGAGATGCGGTCGACCTAATATAAATTGGCTATTAAAACTAATATAGAAATTACTTATCTTATCAGAACAAACCTATATGTTCAGAATTTTATGTGGATTCAGAAAAACTGGTCGATATTTGCTTTAAGACAATATTTACTGTAAATCGGGTTGAAAACTGAAGTCATGACATCTGACCACCTCTCCAGAGGTGCCGGGAGAAATGGTTTTCGTCGTTGGCAGAGACCACTCACATAATTATTCATGGAAAATTAACAAAGGATAAAGCAAAATTATTTATGAGTGAATACAACTACAAGATTCATTGAAAAAGTTAACTACATACTGGCCATTAGCAAGGTAAATGAATACAAAAGTGAATAAATAAACTAAATAAACAAAAATAATAATAAAATAATAATAAAAAAAAAATAAACAAAAATAATAAAAAAATCATAACTCGACCATCTCACCTTTCTGCAGCGAAAGATGGTCTTCTCGTTAGCTGTGAGAGGAAGAATTAATATGGCGAAATACTTTGGCTGCATTGTCCCTCAATAACTCTACTATCTTATTATCCCAAACATTGAACGAAAATAAATTTAGTATATTTTAAATACGACTCTGTACAGCGCCGTTTGACAAAAGAGGCTAAGGGGTTAGGACACAGTAACGAGCCAAGAAAGCAGACAATTTTTAGACGACGATCATAAGAAAAGTAAACAATCGATTAATATAAGGTTTTGTGTTTTTTAGTTCACTATATTATGAACTATAAGAAAAGCATATAATATTTACAAAATAGCATTTGTACGCCGTGCAATGTCTCCATTTAAAATGTCCATTTTTTTTTTCGGATGGCCAACTGGTGGGCCGGATTCCGGCAAATCGGATGAACTGTAACAAAAACCCCAAAAATGTCATAAACTATAATATATTTCCGAGGCATTGACGATCCAACATTTAAAATTTTTTAATTATTGTACAAAATATAAACAAAAATATCACACACTTTTGTCGAAATTTTATCATTATTTTTCAAACATCGACCATTCTGTCAATTATCGCAAAAATTGAAATGTTGGATCGTCAATGCCTAGGGAATATATTATAGTTTATGACATTTTTGGGGATTTTGTTACAGTTCATCCGATTTCCCGGAATCCGGCCCACCAGTTGGCCATCCGAAAAAAGGTCATTTTAAGGGAGAACACCACTGTGACGGCCGGAAAAAATTCCATTTTTAAGAATTTTTTTCTGGAATAATTTACAGTTTTCATAGAAATTATTTATTACCTATCTTTAGCACGCTGTCTTAAGAGACTATACAAAAAAAATAAATAGAAAACATCCATAAATTTTAATATATTAATTAATCTTCTAAACCTCCCCGCGCGAGCTGGTCGAACGTGTAACTATGAAACAGCAGGTCCGAAATCAAATGTAATTTTTTTTTATAAACTATATGAGTGTAGTTTTCGTTGTACGTACGGATTTTTTGATTGAAAATAATTTTTTTTAAATATGCTCGAAAAACTGTCCATCTTATTCGCGGATTTTCGAAACTTTTCTTCTAAAGCGCACCATTTTTACAAAAATAATTTGTTTAAGAAATCGGTACGCACAACGGAAACTACACTCATATAGATTATAAAAAAAAAATTCAATTTGATTTCGGACTTGCTTTTCCATAGTTACACATTCGACCAGCTTGCGTGGGGGCTTTAGAAGATTAATTAATATATCAAAATTTATGGATGTTTTTTTATTTATTTTTTGTACAGTCTCTTAAGACAGCGTACTAAAGATAGGTAATAAAATTTTTCTATGAAAACTGTATATTATTCCTGAAAACAATTCTTAAAAATGGCTTATTTTTCCGGCCGTCACAGTGGTGTTCCCCCTTAAATGGAGACATTGCACGCCGTACAATTGCTATTTTGTAAATATTATATGCTTTTCTTATAGTTCATAATTTAGTGAACTAAAACACAAAACCTTATATTAATCGATTGTTTACTTTTCTTATTATCGTCGTCTAAAAATCGTCTGCTTTCTTGGCCCGTTACTGTGTCCTAACCCCTTAAATGTAACCTCAATTAACCTTTTATAGCCTATAAATCCAGAAAAACACAAAAGGAAGCGAAATGACGCTATTCGTTCCACTGTTCGACTTCTAGAGAAGTAATTGGTCTGCACTTTAACGCATTTTTACGTATAGATTCTGAAATATAGTGACTCGGCCAACTCTCCGGCCCGACCGCGTCTCCCGGATATACCCTATCCGTTATTCCCGAATAACTTCGTTTTATTCGCAATTATTATTCGAATAAAAATCGCAGAGGAGACTCTGTTAATGATTTTCACGAGAAAGTCTGATTCAGAGTTCGCAAGGATTTAAAATCGATAGCACGCGACGAAACATAGCCCCTTATCAAACTGCTCCCTTATCTGTAGCGTTCGATCCGTTTTTCCGGAACTGTCGATCGCACGCGCTCGCTTTGAACAACGAGTTCGCGGGTGAGCCGCGACGATAACGACGCCTCGGCTGTGGAATCTCCAGCAGATGGATTAAGGCAACCGTAGATAAGGGGTGGAACGGTCGTGGGAACCTCTCACGGAACTTATCAGGCATCGCGGAAAGGATCAGGACGATGCCGAGGGTAGATAGCCGCTGGAAATATGCACGTCACTCGCGGGCCAAGGTGTCGCGGGAGGGTGGATTAAGTATTTCTGTAGCCGTTTGGGGCGAGGTAGGCGTCACCTTCGCGTGCCATTAATTTCCAGGCAAACACTCGGCTAAACATAAAGAGGTATCCACCCCTTCGTCCACCTACTAACACCTTCCTAGTCCCAAACCAACCATCTATGCACGAGTGCTGCTATTCTCGGAGCGCCCTTTGAAAAATTCACCACCCCGATTGCTCACACCTCGAGCCGGCTCATAAATCATTCCCCCTGCAGCTCGCCGGATCCTCCGAAAGTCCTGGTGGAAAGGTGGACGCTCTCTCCGCCGCGGATCGTCAACTCGAAGCTCGCACACGAGGCTTCCCTGGCACACCTGCGAGAACAATTACTCCCTCGCGGAGGAACTTGGATCCAAAGTTGGTCGCTGCCTCGACGGGGGAACAGGATACAGATTAAACTCGCTAACGATCCGCGAGGACTCCGCGCCGAGATCCAGATACAACGACCAGCGTGGCTCGCTCGTGAAAGGGAACAAACCCGCGACCCAGCCGCTCTTTCCTGCTCACCCGGGGCAATCATTCATTTTTACGAGCGTGGCGCCTCCTCTTTATTCGCCGATAAACAGCCCGATATCTCAGCCGCGAAGGGGGCCAGGCGAATAATTACCAGCTTTTGGGAACGAGGCCGACCCGCCGCGGTCGATAAAGCCAGATTATTACTCGTCCTGTCTTCCGGGGAACGTAACCACGTGATACCGGGCAAATCGGGACCTCAACCGGTGACTCGAGAGTGTGACGACCGAGGGAGGAGATGCGAAGCGCGTCGATACGGAGAGAGAAGTTTAGAAACAATCGATTCTCATGGAGCAGCCGCAGTTAATTAATTATCCATTTCTTCGAACCAGCGGCGGTGGCCGCGATGGAAAACACCGGTCCTCGTTTAGATCACCGAAGTTAAGCATCACGGGCCGGGTACTGGGGAAAGATGGGAGACCACGAAGGAGAGAGAGAAGAGGAAAAATATATGACTATAGTTCGTTGGGCCATATAAGCGATAAGCTTGAAACGCCATCAAGCTTGAAACACCATCCTTCTTTCATTTCTTCGATTCGCCAAAATGCGCGACGGCCTTTAGACTTCAGACGTTGTCTGTCTCCTTATTAGAAAATTCACGGCTATCATTGGAGAGAGCGCGGCGGCCTTTTTCGACTCGGACTCTGCGTAGGACTCCCGCCGGACTTCGAATAGAGTTAAAATTCGTTATCGTTGGTGTAATTACGGGCGCGGGGCAGCTGAACAGTTATTATCCGCGGGCATGCAACGTCCTAGTTGCTCCAGTCGAATTGGAGCCTCGTGGTTGCTCCAACTACTAGGCTCCGCTTTCAACGTGGAATTACGAGTTCGCTCGTAAAACGGCATCACGTGTTCCCACTTCCGTTCATTCGTCCGTAATTCCTGCGGCAGCATCGAATCCCCGACTCGTTCCATGCCTCCGCATGTTAAAGCGTCTTATTTCAACCGGTGAACTTATTTTTCTTCATGGGGATCGCGTGACGGAGGCATAATCGATCCGATCTCATAACAGGCGTTATTCCTCTCGTCAAAGGGAAACGATTAAAAGTTTCTCGAGTAATTTGACACTTCGGCGTGGTAGCTACGGTCAAGTTGCACGATCGTCCCTTTTGCTCCATTCTAAATTATTGGAAGAATCCTCGTAGGCTTAAGGGGAAACTAGTGTAACCGGCAGAAATCAAGGTTCTTTTTGAGAATTTTTTGGGAGAAAACTATACATGCAATCTTTTTAAAACTTTCAGGCTATATTACCACGTATTTCAAGAAGTGAATTTTTTATATAAAAATAACGCGGTGATTCCAAATGGCGCGTGTTGCGGAGCCCCCCTTTGGGGGACTAGGCAATCGATTTCCGTGAAAGAAACACTTTCTTTTCAATGTATTTCAGATGTATCCTTTTACCCAATGGTTATTATTATCATAGAGATTGAAAAAAAGTTGGTATGAAATATACACGTGCTTTAAAAATGACGGTGCTGACTGGTAAACATTTTAACGTTCTTCTGTAGTTTTCAGGTAATATTGGTCTTAAAAAGTGACGTAATCCAATTTCAAGGTGTGATTCTTATTTGTTACATCCGTAGTTTCCCGCTGAACCGATAAAAAGTAAAATTAAAACAGAATTATTAAGTCGGTGGCCGAAAAACGGCGATTATTTCAAGAACAATTCTGTCGTGTTTGTGCGCTACTAAAAATCCGTGACTTTTTAATTTTTTTATGAAAATCTCAAATTTTTACGGACCATATCAGAGGTTTGGCGGGAAATTGCACATGTTTTACACATCCTGTAATTTTTTCAAGTCGATCTGAACCTCCGTTCATTCGCAACTAGCCGAAAGTCAAGAGAAAAAAAGATTCGAGAAAAACGCGTTATAAAGTTTCTAGGCAAAGGCGACGCTATAAGTTACCGCTTGACCTTTTTGGCTGCCAAATCAACAATTTTGTGAATTTTAATATAAACCAAGCACCCTTTTATTCAGAAAAGACAGTACTTTCGGAAAATGCAACAAAAAATCGACTTTTCGAGTGCCTAGTCCCCTTAAGGAACCCTCGATGATTCTACCCGAGATATTTTTCAAAGCACCTACTCCCAAATTTCTTTGACAATTACTAGCTGTTAGGTTCTCGCTGTCAATCCGATCTCTTCGAGACACCTCTGCAAGTGTCGCTCCCTGCGAAGCCAATACACTGCAAGAAGACTACCCCGTCGGACGAGAAAGAAAGCCATGGACGACCCTAATCAACGTGCATCAGGTGATGCCCACATCTTCCTGCCCTTCCCAGAGAACAAGACCATTGTCAGTTGAAGCCACGCGAGTTCCTTATAAAAAAGACCACCTCCTTCCTCTACCAAGTCTCTCCAGAAAGCCATTTCGCGTCTCTGTGTTCCCCCAGCTCCTCCGGGGTGCACTTCATTTAGCCGCGAGCGGCAACGAATTGGACTAGCGACGGGATATTGAAGATATCCCCAGGACCTAGAATGGCACCCTAGGTGGGCGTGGAATAGCAGAGTCACTTGACCGCTGACCTCTTCCTTTCTCGCCAGTGGAAGGAATGCCCTTTTCGTCTCATCTACCACGCTACTCATCAAGATTATTAGACGAGCGTAAAGCCAGCAATGAATCTTGAGCTTGCTATCGGACATTGATCCAAACCTCACGGATCCTACGTCACAGTTACGACAATCCCGCGATATCAATATGGAAACTTTCAAGCAATGTTCCCCACATAGGCAGCCGTATTTTAACAACTACCGAGTTATTGTTATTATTATTATTATTATTATTTTCAACGGGAAACTCTTTAGAATACAGAGGAATGTAGAAATTAACAAAGGGAGAATAACACGGCCGCAGGAACTCATACTCCAAACGCACCTACGCAATAGATTTCGGAGTTGTAGATTACCCACGGTACCTACCAGAGGGTGTGACGATGTTAGAGAGGGTGGTCCGGCGAACGACGCTCCCGTTGTTGATCGCCTCGGGCATCACCTGCGAGAACGGAGGTTGGACGAGGGTGGTCGCCGGCGGGGGTGGCTCGCGCAGCAGCCGTATCTTCTGTATCATCTCCCTTATCTCGTAGCGGAGGATCCCAAGGAAACAGAGCTTGGCGAACGCGATCACGCAGAAGCCCAGCACGAACAGCAGGTCGGCGGTCTTCCGCAGCCATCGCATCAGGGACTCCTCGCATCCCCTCGCGTACGGCTGCTGGCAGGTGTCGGTGACGTTGACGCTGGGCCCGCAGCAGGTCTGGGGCCAACGGCCCCCGAAGTCCCTGGGCCCCGTCACGCCGCAGCAATTGAACTCCTTCTGCAGACGGTCCCACTGCTCGCTGAACCGCAGATCCTTCCCGTATTCCATCTGCGGCGCAAATAGATCACTATAAATACGCGGTCGTGGAACCGGGAAGACCCGCTATCGCCCCGAAACGCTATCGATTCGGGGATGAGCGCCGTTTCGCTCGTTCATCTAAATTTACGCCAATCCCAGCCGCGCGAAAAAAAGAAAAAAGAAAAAACAGGGGGTATTTATAGGGCGTCCTGTTCCCACTAAAATCCCCCCACTTTCAATTAACAAAAGCTAGTGACTTTCAGTTCGAATCAACGGTTGTAGCTTTGGGTTCTCGCGAGGAGCCGAATTTCGCGAGGAACTTTTGTGAGGCGACCCCATGGCACGCACGTTACACGTCGATTATACGATCGACCTAGATAAGAACGGGGTTAAGAATAATGACTGCAGACTCGGTTGGGAGTCTGCGGGTCTGTTTCTAATCTCGCTGACACTGATTTTTCGTCCGGGTGGTAACGAGGGTCGGCGGCAAACTGGATCAACGTCTCGTAATTGGGACCTCGCCGGGTTATCCCCGATATTCGCAAATCCTAAGCTCCCACCAGTCGACGCAGCTTACCTATTCCGAGCTACGTTCGTACATAAATTGGTCTTCGGTTCAAGTGTCACGGGGTAGATAAGCAGAGAAACGTGGTGCAGGGTAGCAAAGGTCTTCCGAGTAGTTGCAATGAAATTTCAAACTTCCCTTAGAATTCTCAGTGGAACCCTTCTGCAACCCTTATCAACAGCGACGCCGTTACTGCCCCCCGAATCCTAATGCGAGTCGTGGATGGAGGCACGTGCACCACGCGCGAGAATCTATATACTCGTTTGCATAGCCCAGTGCAAACGGTAGATAAGGACGTTTCAGTGGAAAGATAACGCGCTGCGGTACGTCAACCGTGGGGGTTGATAAAAATTTCAGGCCATTCAGGCCCGTCGTAGTCGGTTAAGTTGGCGCTTCCGCTCGATAGCGAGCCAACAGCCTCGATTAAAACTTTCAATCCGCAGTTAAGGATTCACTGAACGATCTCCATCGCTCGCAGGAATGTAGATGTACGGGGGAAATTGATAGCACTCGATTCTATCCCGCGGTACCATTAATTGCTTACCGATGATTGATCGACCCCGCCGCGGCCAGAAATCAGAGAATCATTCTCGATTCGTTAACACGAAATGCATCTCGACAGACTTTCCCCGTCTGTCGGTTGTCGGCTGCATAATCCATTTATCTTTCTAGCAAAAGATTCGAGCGAATTCCTGGGGCGATTTTCTAGTGTTCTTGCCCCTCAGTGGCAAGATTGCGCGATCAACGCCATGGTACCCTTCGGAAGGTATTAACACGTTGACTGCCGATGAAATCGGACGGTGCTTTCCTCGACGCCGAAAACGCCACGACGGGAGTGTACCTACTGTTTAAACAGGGGCGTTTTCGGCGTCGAGGAAAGCACCGTCCGATTTCATCGGCAGTCAACGTGTTGACCTTTCCAAACCATCAAACTCCGATTGGCGTGCTCAGCACAGATCACGCCGATCGGTGTGATCGGCAGTGAACGTGTTAATGTCAACCGTCCAAGGTAGGGAAGTCTAAAGTCACCAGGAAATACGTAAATATCCGTGTCCACGTTTATATATAGACCGTATGCTGGCTATGGTATGAATATTATTCATACTGCAGCCTGAGCTATAGTTGCTCGAGCTGGGTCAGCCAACCACAACTTCGCGATCTCGCTGAAACTGCCACTAAACCGTCCTCGGAATGCGAGACACGCGTGAATCTATTCATAGGCAATCTTTCTCCAGTTCCTGCGCACTATTTATCATAGAGCTTGGTTGATTTTAGGTACACCCCGTGGCCCTTCATCCAGCGTTTCATCCAAGCTGATCGGCCGGCGAATCCCCAGAGGCCACAGCTAACGCTATATCCCGCCCCCTCGGAATTACACAGGCAGATTGAATCGATTTTTTGACCGCCGACGTATCTCTAGATTTTTTATGTTTATCGATCGAACGCTACGAATAGTATTTCGCGGCGGGACGGAAATAAAGCGGCAATGTAATCGAATGAAGGCGGCATATGCGCCGGGATGGATTTCATCATCCAGCTGGATCTTGGCCGGTCAAGCTCATTTACCATTCGCCCGTTTGTTCCCGTCTCGCGAGCCCTGTCCTTTTCCCTGGTCGATACTCTATCGAGTGTTACGCGGTGATAAGAGGGGCCACGCCTCCGCGATTCTCCGTCACGGGAACACTGATTTCTCACCTCTTCTTGTGGTGAAGGAGCAACGAGGCCTTTTACCTGGCAATGGCTTGAAAAATCTATTGGGACTCGCGGCCCGTTGTTTGTTAGACGGCGGGGGGGGGGGGGGGGGGGGGGCACGCGGGAGCATAGGTTCGCGCCGATTGATGGAGCTCGAAGGTGCTCGAGTTGGCTCGGCTCCGCTCGAGTGGATTTATTCCGCCATAACACGGCGGGAATGCATCGCGCGGCAGTTGATCGCGATATTAGCGATCCGTGCATTGCCAAAACGAGCCACTTATATCGCACTTTAACGACACCCGTTCCCCTCGACGACGAATAACGGCTTCCCCTCAGTCGCCGAGCGGGGAATCCTCGGCACGCGTGTATATTCGTGGACCGCCGGAAATCTGGCTTTTCCTGGCGCCACGGGGCTGAAGAAGGGACCCTCTTCGAACGTCGCGGTGGGAAATGTAAATGTTCAAACGTATCTGTGTCCGCCGAGACCCTAAGCAGATTTCCACCCCACCGGTGTCTTAACCAGGCTTGTCCTTCGAACAACGAGCCGATGCTTATCGCCGGCCGGCGTATATCATTCCCACCAAATTATGGTCAGGGGCAACGGCCGTATAAAATCTGTTTAAGGCGTGTCTGCGATTGATCCGACGCGGCGATTGCCTCCGAAAGCAAGGATACTACACTCCCTCGTCCTGGATTATGGTTTATGGGTTTGTCCTAATACTTGGGGAGCAAGTGTCCACGGAGGGTCGACTCTCTTGCGGCCTGGTATCTCGAAGTGGTGGCATTTTATTGTCGATATGAGAGTGGTGTTTCTTTTCGTGCGATCGGCTGTTAATGTCGGGCTAAAGTCTGTTCAACTACTTGGGATCTTTGGGAAATTTCGAATGCTATACGTAGTCATCGGTGAATTGTGGTAATTGATATTAAAATCGATTTGCAATTGGGGTATTTGGTTTGGGTGATAAACTCACCGTCCACGAATTTAATATTCCAAATGGCCGCCGCCTACGGGTCGACCTTTGCCACGTGCAACGTTCGAAACATCATTTTACGTGGAAATTGAACTTGTTAAGCTTAATATTCTAAATAGCTACCGCCTACGTGCTGACCAAACGGAGTACATAAAATTCCATGCAGTTCAATTGGGGTCTTTGACCTTTTCTGCACCACGACCCCATTCACGAGTCAAACAAACCTCGATATACAATATCCTCGCCTAGAAGTAAGTGCATGGGGCACAAGGTAACACGTCCCGGGGCACGTCGGCCACCATATTCATCGTAACTGAAACTGAGGCATTTGGTGGGAAAATGGCACATTCGTCAAAATTGCCATTTCAAGAAAATCGATTTAAAAACTTTCATTGTCGATCACGCTACGTAACAAAACAGCATCTAGCTAACCTAACGCGGGAGAAGTATTGTCTTTGGTATATTATATATAAGGGAGAGTGGGGTAATTACGAACACCTAAGCAAAAAAACAAACAAAACGAAAACTATGTGAGAAATGAATTTGTTTATTATTTACAAATATACTGAAACTATTCATCTATAAAGTACTGGGACGAATTTTTGAAAAATTATAATAAAAATCAACTTTACAGTGAAAAAGCAAAACCCTTGGTGTTTGTGATTACTCGACTGCCGTGAGGTAATTACGAACAGAGTGCTAAATATCGCGGAAGTCGCACAGAAAGCGCGACTTCAATGGTCAACCAAATGTATTTTTCAAATTCCTCTTCTTGTGCGTTAGGAAAAAATTGTAATTGGTCGGAATATCGAAAAAAAATAGTAAAGGTCGTTAAACTTTTTTTCCTGAGCCTGTAATGAAAATTAAAAAATCCCTTTTGTAGATTTAAGTAAGTTTTATACATGCTGAAAATTTCATCAAAATCGGTTAACGTTGCTAATCTCGAAGTTTCGAGATTACCCCATTCGATTTGTTCGTCAATACCCCACGACATCAAAAAATAAAAAAGAATTTATTTCAGAGTTTAGAATCATGATTCAAGCAACGTTTTGGTCACAAAATTTTGGTAAAAAAGTGCTTTATTTCAACTTAAAAAAAAAACCAATTGTATCATTAATTCAACAGTAATTAAATGCAATTGAAAATGGACAAAATATTACTTGAAACATGATGAAAATAATAAATTATGTTTATCTTGAATAGAATGAGCGTTCTGCATTTATTACTTTCTGCCCCGGGGTTGGATACGACCTACACTATTAGCTAGTGGAGAGGGAACATCGTTTTTATTTATTAAAACGCCGTAACCATCGCATTCGCGATTACCCCGCGTTCGTCTTTACCCGACTCTCCCTTACAACATATACCTGAGTCGATTTAAACGATTCAAGGAAGACGGGTACATATGCCCATGTGCCCTTTTTCCATAAAATGCCTCAATTACAAAACATATAGGGTGACTGTACCTAATATCGCCAGGCAAAAGTTAAGTCGCTGTCAATTGAATAATAATTGATATTTTTGCATACAGCTCGTATCAAAGTAAAGAGAAATTATTCATCTTTCATGTAGCATAAGTTAGAATCGTTGAAACCTACAAATTTTTAATTAGGACTCAACAAACGTAAGACATGCAAAAATCGGGTTCTGAAAAAAGTGTACCTAATATCGCCAACTTAAGAAATATTGATTAATTCATATATATATATATATATGTTTTTAAAGTCATTTTCACATGTGTTTTTATTATTTCTTGCTCTATAAATGTATTTTTATGCATCTTTGATTTCATTTTTATTAGAAAAATATAGAAATTTAAAAATATAGATTTTTAAAATATTTTATTTTTTACGTTCCGATGTACATATTGGGCAAATAAAGTTTATTACGGTTGCTCGGCACATTTCGTAACTCCACCTATAACAAACATTACATCGAAACCATTGTTCTGCGGTAGGCGGTATTGAGAACACCCATACTGCTAAAAGAAAAACATTATTTTCACTACGGAAAATATTTGAATCGATTTAATTCCTGAAGTACATCATTAATTAGGTATTTCTAGTAGATATCCTTGCATTCACGAAATTATTAGACTTACCTTCTCCGAATGTGATGTAAAATTGTGGCAGTTCAATAAATTTTTACACTATTAAGATTCACTAAAATACTTCTCTTTCTGTAATTGCTGACCACATGATGGTGCAATTACAGTCTGTCTTCCTACATATGTTTAGGTACTAATTCAGTGCATAACCGATAAATTGTAGAGCTTACTTTGCAAGATATAGCGGGTGTCGATATTAGGAACAGTGGCGATATTAGGTACAGTTACCCTAACAAAACCACTACCTTTCCGTAATTCATCATCGCAATCTACGTTTCTCATCACATTTTATACACCTCCCGAATATCTAAATTCCAACCATGCCGCGGAACGTGTTACGTGCCCCCCCCCCCCCTACCCTGAGCTCGCAGCGAACCGAAACGAACCCGTTAAGGATACGAACCTGCAGCCGTTGCCTGAGGGTGGGCCGGAACTCAGCGTGCATCCTCTCGAACCGGAAGACCCAGGCGACCCCGATGATGGCGTCGCCGAAGAGCAGGGCCAGCAGCAGGGCCCAGTAGGCGTTCAGCAGCCTGGCGCTGAGCCTCCTGGCGGCGATGCAGCCGAGCAGCTGGACCAGGCCCAGCTGCGTGGCCAGGGCCAGGTACGCGTAGAGGGCGGTCGGATCGAAGGCGCGGGGCACGCCGGGCACCACGTAGCGCCGGGGGTCGCCGGTGAAGAGGAGGGTTCGCGAGACGGCGGCGGCGAAGCCTAGCGCGCTACCGAGCAGCACCAAGTTACAGGTGTAGATCCAGAGCCGGTAATATTGCATCGCGGCGACGTCCTGGCCAGACACGGAGTGCCCTTGGGACGTCACCGACGCCGCCGCCTCCTCGGCGGCGTACGAGCGACTGCTGTCCCTTCTGTCCTCCCCTTTCACCAGATTCTGGTTGTAGTTGTTACTGTTGTTGTTATTGTTGTGATTGGCGAGGTTGTTGTTGTTGTTGTTGGCGATGGCGGTCGTGGTGGTGGTGGTGGCGGTGTCCGTCGTGTATCGATGCTGCTGACGGTCGTCGAGGAGGAACAGGTAGGGCGGCTTCGCGCTGCAGTCCTTGTTCGCTGTCTTTTGGCTGTGCGTCGACTGCGGGGTGACTGAACGTTGCAGCAGCATCACCGTCATACTACCGTGCCTCCTCTGGTGCGCGTGTCCTCGTCCTGAAGGATTCCAACCGTCCGGTGTAGAACGTATGAGCGCTGGGGGGTCGTCGAGCCTAGGGCAGCTCTGCGTACCCGCAGCGATGGGAACCGGCGAAGGGGCGCAGCGTCACGCCAGCCGCCACCTTTTCATCGCAGTCCTTCACGATTCCCTCTGTGTCCGTTTCAAGCGCAGCTTCCTCGGAAATCACGGGCAGTTTAGCGGCTCCTGCGGACCACAGACAGAGAGGAGAGTGTGTCAGAGATAGGCTAGCGGTGAACGAAGAGTTTCGGTGGATTGTTGGATGACTCGTGGGTGGAAGAATCTGTTGAACGACTCGGGAACTGTGCTGTACGGCTTGATGGATTGATTTGGGGGAGAAATGTACTTGGGGACAGTCTGGCCAGGGATTAGATTCGCGACGCGAGGCTAGTGGATTGCGCTAGTGGAAGGGAGCGCCGTGTCTGACCGGCACGGTAAGAATCTACTTCAGCCACTTAGCGCTGTCCCCAGCTCTCAGGGAATTTGATATCTGTTCTTACAAGATACTTTCTTTGTAACTGGTGTATCAGAAGAATTTGTATATACTCTGTTTACTCCGAAGTTAAGTGAAACCGTACAGTTACCCTCCAGCCTGCTCGACAAAGAGTCGGCCAATCCGTTTCATTCGTGGGTAAACGATCGTAACAGGGGCTAATCGATCGCGCGCCGCAAAGCGGTCTTAGTTGCACGTAACAATGCCAGCGAGCTCGCGCATCGATTGCCAGATCCGTGTCAACGATGTAAAGCAATAAACCTCCGGACGGAGCGATTCATCTCCCCGAGAATATAGGGCAGGTCCGCGACCCCCTTCTTGCTGGTAATCGAGTGTCGAAAACGGACGAAAATATCGGGAGCGGACGGGAGGGACCGGCTCGAATCGTGCGTCAATAAAGCCGTGGCCGAGGCAACAAAGCTCGCCACGTAAAGTCTGCGGACCCGCTGGTGCCATTAGCTAGAAGAAGGAATCAATCCTTGGAACCCGATCGGGGAACGATCAAGAACGTGTCCAGCTGGGGCAAACAGCCTCGGCGGAGTTGGGGCAGAAATTCGTTGTAAAAAGTGACTCGAGGCGCAATATGTAGTCTTGACGCTCGCGAGCGACGGATTTTCTTGTTTTTCCAAGCCTGCCCTGGGGGAGGCTTCTCGCTCAATTCCGCGAAGGACACGCGGGCGCGTATTATCCGATGCGCGTCGCACAGATAAAGGGTGGAATTATTAGCCTTCATCGTGATAGATCACGTTAAAGCAGGGTACGCCGCGAAACGGGCACGAACCAGCTCGCCTGGCGTGCTCTGCCCGCTAAATTGTATTTCTTTCTGACAGTCGTAGCGTGCAATAGGCGATTCTATTATCGATCCTCCCCGCCGGCTGGTCGCGTGCCCCGTGCTTCCCTTCGCCGGGAGAAACGGAGGTACAGGCGATGGAAAATTGCGGGGACTCGAAGAAGCACCCTTTAAACTTCTGACGCCAGAGTCTGTGGTGGTTGGTCCAGGGTGTATCGTTTTTCATTTGAATAGCAAATGAGCGAGGGGAGTCGCGGCAGGATCAGTTTCGATTCAAACTCGTGTTGGGATATTTTTAGAAAGATTTTCATTACCCATTCGCGGTGACGTTTTGTGGTGTGATAGTCTGCGGCGCGCGTGGATGGAGGGAGCAGTGAAGAATCAAATATTAAATTATTCTACAAAATACTAGAGGTACACTCGGACGTTACTATTAAAATTATTCTAACGGAACGGGAACGAAATCCATGAAGCCTCCAGGCGCCCATAAAAAGTGACGCGTAGGCGCGAGTTATTTTTAGGAAAAATCGGATCGAGTCTCTTATCAGCCTCCTACGTCAAGCCGGGCTCTCCCGGTCTGATTGGAGGCAAAGGGAATACGACGAAAGAAAGAAGCGTTACTGTGAGTCGCGACGTATTTTTAAAGCGAATGCCCCACGCGTAAATAGGAACACTCTGGGGCGTATGAATAGGGCATTGCCATAATGTGATCATCGTTCGTATTAATGGGACATTTATAACCGGGTATGACGCGTATACAGTGACATTTCGAATCCCCCGAGTGGGGCGCCCGTGTCCCTTAAGCACCCTGCGGGCATTTATGTGTTTTAAGCACACCGGAGGGTAATATTCCCGGTGTATCTATTCTGATCAACCTTCGGGATGGAAATGGGGGAAAGATTTGATCGGGCTTGGTAGCGAACTAACGTCCCGCGGTGAATGCCGCGTGTCGACACGCTCGATGAATACGAGGGTTTCTATCTAAGCGTCAGTGGGTGTTTCGAAATGTCATCCTGTGAACGTCACCCAGACGCACGGATATCCGATTAGCACGCGTGGCAATGGCAATTAGAGTACTCCTTGCCCCCTATTAATCCTGCCGTTACGCAAGTAAGGAACGCCGATAAACGAGCATACGTTTAATGAACACGCGTCGGCGTCATGTGAAACCGAGCCTGCCGGACGATCCTATCTCCGCAGGTGATATCGAGCGAACCTACGGCCGGCTAATTTATTATCCAACGATAAAACGGGCAAATCCGAGTTTACAGGCGTTCTCGAGAGGGAGGGAACCGTGGTCCCTGCAACGCGTCTCGCGCGGCCTTTCGCGCCATTCCGAGGAGACGTAACTGTTCCTTGTTCAAGCATTATTTAGCCCCACAGCTTCCTCTAATCTCACCTTTCCCAACAACGAACGCAGAGCATCTCCACCTGCACCCAGCGCGCCCCGAGTTCTCAGCGAGCAAATTGCAGGCGCGCAAGATTGAGGATCCCCGCGCTCTGTATTCCTGCGAGTTATGAACGCACGCGGCTGTATATTTGCGTGGGAACGTGGCGGAGATACCCCTCAGCATAAATCAGAGGCCCGAGATTTTCATCGCGGGTTTCAGAGGAGTTGTACGCGAACTAGCGGGGCAAGTAGTGCAGCACGATACATAGGCAGACTGGCTAGAAGCGCGACCGCGCGAAAGAGGCGGGAACGAGAGCTACGGAGAAAGCAGTGTCCTTTTATTCATGGTGAATCGTATAACGTTAACGTCTACGCAAAGCCTTCTAATTTCGATGAAGCTTGTCTACGAGAGGAAAGCTCTCGCCTCCGGAGGTAGAGGCAACAGCGCAGCGGAGTATGCGTTCCTGGAAATCGCACGGGGCTCACCCCGCGCAGAGTCATGATCGGCCAGAGTTATGGCTGAGTTACTGGACACCTCGCGTTCATCTGAATCAACGGGTTCTCGGATTCTTGGCACAGCTCGGGGGCGCAGGCACGGAGCCATCGGCTTACAGTTGGGAATCACTGCGCCAGAGTTCTCGAGCTCGTGCCGGGATATATGCGCCCGCGGTGCATAGATAAACAGAGAGGGAGTGGTGGACGCGGCACACATGCACGCCGCGTGCTTCGGGGATCGCACATGCACACGTACACGTATGGTTCTAAGAAAAGAAGGAGGGTAAACAGCGGGGGCTGGGACAAGGGAGATCTCGTCGTCGATAGCATTTCGCGAGGATCCGACTTGAGGTGGGCCAGGCGCACACGTTGCCAACCGGCCGTGTTGACTATCCGCCGTCTAAAGTGCGCTCTCCGGTGCACAGGGGCGCCGAGTGGTGCATTGTAACGAAACACGGACGAAAGCTAAGGGCCCATCGATCGTTTAAGCCCTCCGCGCTTGCTCGCGCCGAATACACCGGGAGAAAACGCGGAGGGACAGACTTCGCCCGCGGCTCTTCGTCGGTGGAAACCGTTGGGTGCCACCATGGTCAATGGCTAGCTGCGATGAGGATTGCGATACTAGCTTGTCGAGTGTTTTCGCGGGGTAATTGTAGATGATATGTTGGCTGCTGGATCTACTAGTCCTGGATGAAGGGATTATATTGAGTAAATACAGGAGGACGAGTGTAACTTGCTAAGAGTATGTTTTCCTATACTCAAATTCAAAATCAATTTTCTCGAAAATAAAGCGGAATATCAAAAAATTTTATTCCTTTTTCTCGACTTATTTACTTGTTCCAAGTCGAAAAGAAACAGTAACTTTTTTTGATATCTCGCTTCATTTTCGGGAAAATCGACTTTGAATTTCTTAACGCTGATTCAGACGCGTATAGGGAAACAGGAGGACCTTAAAGACCTCCAGAAGCTATCTTGTACAGTTTCTTGGATTAGCACGTCAAGGACCCAGGACTTGCACCCTCGAGGATGTCGTTTGACCAATCTAGTGTGCCTCCAGTTGATTACAGATCGGAATCTCTACAGGGCAAAGGGACTAGTAGATAGTGGCCATTGATAGGGACTCGTCCCCTTCTGATAAACGAATCATGCATTCCGCTTCATCACACACCCCCCCCCCCCCCCGCCCCCCGACAAGACGTTCACAGTCAACGTCCTGGTCAACGTCCAGCCGCGTTCCACGCAATGCCGATGGAAAAGCAGTGGAGGATCGATCCCCGCGTTCCTTTTCCTTCCTCCTCCTCCATTCCAAGAAAAGAAAAAGCAGAGTGCAGCCCGCGAAGCGGAGGGTAACAGAGGAGGCTGACCTTGTCCAGCGAATTGAACGACATCCATGGATGCCTCCGTGGAGGAGAGACGAGCGTGGTCCTTTTTAATTAAATACCTGTCGTCACCAGGATAGGGGGGGGTTGAAAAAGGAGGATCCTGAGGGAGAGAAAGGAAAAATAAAGGGACGGAGAAGGACGAGGGAAAGGGGGCTGGTTAGAGGAAGCGTTTAATTAGCTATCGGTGCGAATGTTTGTTACCGTTTCGAAGGAGAGTCCCGCTCGTGGGCGAAGAGAGAAGCGGAATCGCGAAAGGGGGAGGAGGGATGGTGCGAGAAGGGTAAGGAGGAGTGGGAGACGAGGGGGAACGTTATGCAATCCTCCTGCCGACCTTCCTGAAGGAATTTATCGTCGCTTTCCTCCGACTCGCTTTACTTTCCACGGATTTATACAGCGGCTTCCCACTGTCACGGCCCCGCCTCGATCACCTCGGCCTTCTCGCATCCAACCGGAGGATACGCTGCTAATGGACGACGCTGTTCAACTCGAGAGAGAACCTTAGAACTACCCTCCGCCGCCCGGCAAGATCTGCTCGACGCAGAAGAACGACAAGGGAGCACAGAAATCAGCGACCACTCTAAGCTCTATTCCCCTGAATGCTTATCCACGGGCACCGAACAATTTCGATAGGCGCCCTCGCGCACACGTGACTCCTCTCCCCTCGGCGTAGGGTGACCGGGAATGGAAGAGGCAGCGAGGCCTCCCGATCGTCCCTTCCGGGCACCCTTTACTGACCTTTAGGCGCGCTGAAGAAGGCTCGAGCGGCACACCGTCAACCTGACGCGCACATAATCGTCATCGTCGGAACAATCACAAGTGTCACGATGCAGCGCGGATAGTCCGGGCGAGCGTACCGTCGCCGAGACGGGGACGAGCGTGGCCGTCGCGTCACGTCTATAACCATCGCCGCGAGCGTCCTCGGGACTGCTGGTGTCCTCGTCGTTCATGCCAGCGGCGTTCCTCTTGCTTCCGTCGTTTGCCCCTGGTGCGCGTCGCGGGCCCGTTCACCACCATGGTCGAGCGAGCTCCGTCCTGCCCCTCGTCATCCTCCCCGCGGAGCCTGGCGGTCCGGTGAGCTCGGTGGACGCGGCGCCCGCCGCCACGTCGTCGGTCCTCGCTGTGCTGGCGGTGCTCGAGTGGCTGCTGGCGGCCGACTGTTCGCGGGGCCAACAGCCGTATCGCATAGCGGGGCGACGCTGGCCTTTCGCGCTTGCCGTGTGCCTGTTCAAGGGCTACCTGGTGGCCGGCAGCAGTCGCACGCTCGGATGGGCAAGTTATCCCGCGAGTGGTGTTCGGTCCCCGGAACGCGAGGAGACGGGAAGACGCGCGAAATCGGCTCAGCACCGTGGAAGAGACGCGACTGGCATCGGGAAGTGGTTCCTCTCGAGCACGGGGGTGGCTGTCAACAGCGCCCGAGGTAGGCAACCGGACTGATTCGCCGCTGCACGGTGTCGGCGACAGACAGCGCGACCACCGACCAGACGGAGACCGACCGTCGTGCTCCGGGCGCGTTCGACGAGGATAGGTGGACGGGGCGGAGATCGCGAGGGGAGGAAGTGGCGGCGGGGGTGGCCACCGCGGGCTGGATGGCGCGGGAGAAAGGGAGAGATTGGTAGAGAGGGGGCGGCGGAGAGAGGTAGGAAGGAAGGGGGTAGGGAGAGCTTAGGGTGGCGCAGAGAAAGCTCGAGGGGGTTGAGTGAGAAGGGGAAGGAGACGGGTAGAGCTAATAGCGTTGGGAAAGACGGAGGCGGAATGAGGCGGGGTGGGAAGCTTGGCGCGGGGGATGGAAGAGCGAGAAGGATGGGGGACGGAGACCAGACGTATGAGAAAATTCGAGGAGCTTGTGGAGGGGGAGGCAGGAAGCTGGTGGTGGGGAGGAAGCTCGGCGAAGGGGTAGGGAAGCGAAAATCTGCGGGAGCAGATTGGGAAGGAGGGGAGAGTGGGACGAAAGCGCCAAGTAGAGGAGGAGAATCTTGGTAGAGGCGAGGAGGCGACGCGTGGGCGAGGAGGATGCCGCGCGAGAGAAGGGAGAAAGCTCGACGAGAGAGAGGGAAAGCGTTCCGGGGAGAATACAGAAAGAGAAAGTTGTACGAAACGGAACGAGGGAAAATGTTGTACCAAGAGACGGAGAAGCCGGGATGAGTGGGCGGGGAAGTGATACACGAGCTGGGGGGGGGGCAAAGCGACGGAAAAGCTGCCCGTGAAAAGATGCGAGAGGCTGACAAGGATAATTTTATGAAAGGCCGAGTGGGAGAGGTAAATCATGCCGCGAGAGAGAAAGCGAAAGTGTACGTGGAGACAAAAGACACCTTGAAGAATTGAAATAAAACGAAGGGAAATTGCCAGAACCCGGCAAAGTGAAAATAAAACGACCTCAAGATCGTTTGAGATGGGGGAGGAAAATAGAACGTGTGACGGGGCAAAGGGATCGAGCGGGAGTACGACTTAAAAAAAAAAAAAGAGAAGAGGGATTTGTTGAAAATTAAAGAAAAAGGTAAAGAACGAGCATCTCGCGCTACAGGAATTGCCCCTCTACGCTCTCCTGAGTGCCAGCCTTCTGCTCAATGACTTTGCAAGTACCTTCAGAGACGAATACTTGTCTCGTAATTGAATCGTTGCAGCGCGAGGGAAAGGAGTCAAAGGAGCGAGCGCGAAGAGTTGGTCCACGATGTCTCCTTGAAAAATTCACGCTTTCCCCGTGTATTTATTCCTGGAACCGAGAGGGCGGGGGGTGGCAGAGAAAGGGGGAGAAATTAATCCCTCGAACGTGATGTCCTCGAGGGTGGCACGTGTTATGGATATAGTCGCAATCGTCGAATTTATAATTCCAATCTACGGCTCGAAATTAACTGTTAACATTATCATAGAATTTGATCGTATTATGCTATACCTACAAGCTCTGCATTAACAACTTGTACGTCGTCTCGCGGAAGTTCCTTAAAAGTAATCGCATTCATAGCAGGCGCGTAGTTTCAAAAGTCTACTACAAAAAAAAGTCACTATAGCGTAGTTATTTCTGGCGGTTGGTTATTTAAACGTCGAGGAGCTTTTTCGTTTCCCGAAGGGGTGAGCCTCGGTAAATGGGTGGGCGGAAAATTAAATTCGGATCGCTTACCGTTTCACGTTGAATTCCGAAGACGATCGATCGATCGGAAGCTGGTGATTCGACGCGCGATTAGAGACGGCGCGCATCTTTTCCGAATTCCCGATCAATAATCGACGTATTCTTTCAGGACGATGGTAGAACGCATGCCGGTAGAAGCCGTGAAAGTTGCGGCGGGGTCGGAAGGAACGTCGCCAACGCCTTGACCAGCCTTGGTCTGAGCGCCACGCGGTTAATATCCGTGGTCGGTAACGACCAGCCTGGGAAAGCTATAATTAAAAGTCTAGGAGATGGTGGCCAGACCGTAGAGCAGTTGTCGAGTATGAACACGGCTAGGTACGTGTACCTTCCCCTCCCTAATAAACTACCGACACCCCGCTCTCTCATATTATAACAAATCATTTCTTTCTTTCCCAATGAATTCACCCCGACAAACTTTAATCTCCATGATTCGTCATCCAACGAGATCACTGTTTGCGAGGCTCGAGATTAAACTTTTACGCTCAAAGACCCTCGTTGAGGTAAACGGTTATAGATTGTAAAAGGGGAGGCTTGAGGGATGAGAAGCATTCTGCGACGCTGAAGATGGTATTAACGGGCTGGCCGGAGCTAAATCGGAATAGCCATTAAACCTCGCGGACGTCACTCATCACCGATTTCCAGCGGCGATCCTTTCTCCGTTTTCGTTCCTTCGAGCGGCTGACCTTCCTCCCTTCAATATGTATTAGAAGTTTAAGCAGAGGACGCGTTTTCTGATTCAAGATGTACGGTGATAATCGACTGTAAGGGCGAGTGCCGTTTCGTGATAGGCGAGATGGACGTCTTCGCTAGCATCAGCCCGAACTTCGTGAAGAAGCATCGGTCGCACGTGGAGAACGCGAGCTTCATCGTTCTTGACGGTAATCTGCCGCTGGACACGCTTCGTTACGTCCTGGACATCGCAGCGTGCTCGAAAATCCCAGGTAAATGACACCCATCTCGTATCCTACTGATTCTATTCGCTCGTTTATTGGAATGTTAATCTCAATGCGTTCTCATGCGATCGTACCTTTAAAGTATAACAACGTAAACTTTAATATCGTGGTCTTAATATTAATTTCGCGTAAATATTTGTAAAATTACACAGTACAAAATCGTAGTCGCAAAGGTAACGAAGATACGTGATCTCTTAAAAACGATCGAAAACATGATATCGACGATTAATGGAGCTTGTACACGCAAGCTGTAATACACGATAGTGATTCACTTATCACTATACAATTATGATAATCGCCATACTTTATACGTACAAAACTAGAATATAGATACATATATATATAAACAGCTCTCTTACTTTAGAGATATAGATCTCTGTGAAAAATGGACGGAGTTAAATAGTATCACTTGGATCGAACACACATGAACTGTTGCACGATAGTCGTGTCAGGAGAGAAACTTTAAAAGCAGATCTGGAATTCTCGTTCGTCGAGCGACTACAGATTGTTTAAAGCATCTGCAGTCGAAATACTTTCCGAACGCTACGGTTTAGCGAATAAAATTATATGTATCCGCCTCGTTGCAGTCCTTGATGGCTCTGCGGGTTAGGCTGCATTTGCATGACTAAATTGCGAGACTCTCGGCGCAACCTGTAACCAGCTCTAGCGTCCAGATACAAGAAGAACGCGGCCAGTCCATGAAACATGAACGAGACGACTGCTAAAGCGTACGACCAAGATAAATGATTGAAGTTCGGATACATTAACCAATCTCTGCGCCAACATTGCCCCGCAAATATCGATACCGCTAAGAACAGCAGAGTGCCTGAAATTTAAGTCAGAGAGATGAGTCCCAGTCGCAATATATTTTCTACCGTGTCCTCCGCAAGATTTGTATTTACCTGCGACAGCGCAGCACACGAAGGCGGATGCCGACAGAAGCCATTCATTGTTCAATACAAACTTCAAAGGCCAACGAACCAGAGTCAACGCAATCACAACTTGCGCGAAGGCCGAGAGCAAAAGGGCGAGCGTGACGAATGTTTGCACCATCATCAGCCATCCTGGCAGTAGCCACTCTCGAATCACGTAGTATTCTTCTGAGAAAATGTGGTGGCATCCATCGAATTGCTTGTCAAACTGATAATACGGATATCGGAACTGTTCGAAGCAATATTCCCAGAGTCCCATGTGCTTGAAATTGCTGAAAGTCTCTTGGTAAGACTCGATCCAATAGGGGCTGAAAGAAGAGTAATTACACATCGAGTAGAGAGCATCGTCAAAGATTCTTACCGCACGAAGAATGTTAATTTCTTAAAATAGCTACCTTGTAAATGCCATTACCAATAGTAAGCCAGCAATGAACGTAATCACTCCGCCAAACACTATAGCGTCTAGGAAGGTAAAATATGAAATGAATAGAGGTTAAGAGTATTGTTGAGCTAACGCAACAGTGCACAACAGTGTTACTTACTTGACGCTCGGTGATATTCCTGTTTGTCAACAGACATGTTGATCGTTTGTTCTCGCCGATGAGAAAATTCTAAACTGATCTACCCTAACAAAAGTTTTGTTTATAAACTCCGAAAACACTGACGGGCCTTAAACTTGCCACACCTCTCGTTGCTTCACTGTTGCCAACAGTGTCACTTCTTTAACGCGCCGCAAGTTGGCTTCACTGTAAATTGATGGATCAGGGGTTCTCAAACATGAAATACAATTGCTTTTTTTTGTAAATAAGTAACGGGTAGGACGTAAACAATCCCCTTCAACATTTAATTTCATCTTTATTCAAGTAAAGACACGTTACAAAAATTCATGCATTGTGCTATCTCAATCGAGTATGTTTGTTTTTATAAAAGATTCTGTACTCAAGGACGGAATTATGTATACGTAAATTACAGATCATAGCAGATTTGGTACATATAAATTTGCCACTGGCAGTGATTATTTACATTGTAAAATAGCGTAGCGTTCGACAGCCTACTATGCATACGAAAGAAACAAAAATACTTTTCAATAGGTATAGATGAGATTATTCTCCTTCGAGTCGTTAAAACTTTTGTCAAAGTCGTCGTTTTCAACCAACTTTCGCTTCTATCGAGGCGCTCGTTTGGCAGGGAACTTTGAGAAAAGTCGACGCGCAACAGAAACAATAACAAAATGAGTATACAGAACTATCTCTACCTAATATATACTTCTATATATCCCTGTATATATAAAATATTAATACAAAAATACAAATCTTGCTTCGTACCTTACTTTGTACTTACAGTAATAGAAATCATTACCTTACGATCTATGCGATTCGTTCTACAGTCGGAAACGAGCTAATACAGCATGGACGGAATAATATTACAGAATTTTGGTACTAGAATCGTGTGCAAGTCTTATGTAACAAAGATACCCTACTTATGCACGAGACTCGAGCTGGAATCTGGTTTGGGATTCTTTCAAATAATCTCGCTTCTTACGTTGGACATTAGCCTCGACAAGGAAAAGCGCACCCGCTATGATGGTCAGTACGCTACCCACGGCTGCCATTATGAAAGACCAGCCGAAGAAGTTGTTCGCGTGCCCAGGCATCCAGCCTTCGGTGTTCCCCAGGCAGCCAAATATAATTACCGCCAGTGCGCCGCTAACGCCACCCACCAGCAGCAAACCTCCAATTATCGTGATAAGCTGCACGTATCGTTTCTGTTCTGGATCGCAGCACAGAGTGAACAGCAATATCAGTCCGAACGACACGAGGCTCAATAGGAAGCACAAGGTAAAGAAGAATTGGGTCGCTATCATGAAGGCTGCAACAGAGGCAGAAGTGACGGTTACTCCTGCGGTACATAATTGCTCCGGCGGACGAGGTCTAGGAGGAACTTACAAGGCAGAAGGAAGCCGCGAATGTCGGAGTAGCCTGCGGTGAAAGGATCGTAGACCCATCTGCAGCCAACGAAGAAGCGCCTAGGCGCGTCCATCTCCTGAGGATTGGGCAGGGACCTGAAGCAATGGGTCCAGAGGCCCAATTTGTCGAGTTTCGCGCCGGTGATACGGTAATCGCTGACCAACCATGCTGGTGTACCGAAAGCTACGCAAACGCAAATGAACGCAAGGATGAAGACGCCGACACCGCTGTTGCCGGAAAAGCTACGTTTCTGCATCGCGAGGAATCGTTCCGCGAACGATGGAGTTCACGACGTGGGACAGATCGCACGGCAAACGATACGAATCTACTGATCCAGTAAAGATCCCACGGTATTAACCACACCCAAACACGTTATGTTGTGTAGTGGCCATGTAGCGTACCGTCTAACCTAACCTTGTAAAACCGTGAGTATCCCACGAGCCTGAAACTAGCACTTATTACGAGGAAAGGGTTCTCAATCTGTCATTGAAGTAATTATGGATCGACCATCGAAGATGACGGGGACACGTGAATCACGAATTTTGAAAAACTGTACGATGTTCTAGTTGCATGGCATTTGCACGAACCCGACGGTCTTTCTTTCAGCCACCCAGCCGGATATTGTAATATGATACGAGAATTTTTAAAATGGGAAACGCTGCCCCATGCATGAGAGATTTTATGTAAAATCTCATTGTAAGCGTATTGCATCACTGATGCTTCACCTAAATTATTTTTCTTTCATGTCTGTGGAATGTGTGTCAACTGTAAAGGACATTAATATGTAAATGAATCTAGTCAAATGCATTCTGTTACGAAAAGTAACTTTTGTTAGAACTGCGACGTTCACTTTCGTGGTCCATTGATAGTTTCGAGATTTCGGAAAAAGCAAAATATGGACGTGAATGAAAAGTAGTAGGTCTTTTAAGAATGCATTATTCTCACTTCCGCGTTTATAAGCATCTTAACCCACACCCATTAAGATTCTTGGAATGCGCGTCATTTTTACTACAACCTCTATTCATGATTCATTCGGATGTAATTCACGCGACGTAGCGTAATCGAATGACGCCGCGATTCTTTGAGTATCATTAGGGGAGTAGAAATTAATACATAACAAAAAGAAGGAATGGCCATGTCGATTTGTTATGAGTTTCCTGTTTTCGAACCATGAAAAATGAGTAACATATAGGAAATGATCCGTGAGCAATGAGTTTATCGGCGCTCATACAATTTCGTATTATCGTTACGTGCGAACGAGTAATGTGGAAGCGACAGTAACACGTTTTCTAAGTGTGATCGATGTTCGCGAAATTGTAGAAGTCGCTGATTAAAATAGTAGCTAAACTGGGTCAACGACTTACACCTGACGTCGATCTTCGTACACGCAATCTTAGTCGTAACTCACGTTGAATTATTTCCCTCGATAGTGAAATGGGTCAACGCCTGGCCGTATTTGCCCTTTAAAATTTAATTCTTTCTTTTCCCTCCCGATTTTTATCGGTTGCTCGGGTGGATATCATTGGGCCGAAGGGAGACGCAAAATTAAAGGGCGCGGTGAATTTTAAACAAGTCGTTTTATTGCTTCAACTTTCGTATATATAAAAGAATACGACAAATATACAACATTTGTTCATGTTAAGGCCATGCAATGGTTCTTAATTACATAGCTAATACTATTATTATTTACAGACCCTTGGTCTCTCGTCATAAAATCTCTTACTCCTACGGACGGATTTGTAGCATTAATTCTACAAAGTAATAAATGCACGACTTGTGCATCGAACATTCTATTATAGGGACGTATTTTTATCTCCCAATTCAGCTCGATTACGTTCGTTAAAGTTAACAAGGACAGTTACATGCAGTGTAAATAATACATATGAAAATAATGAGTATAAATATAAAAATATATAATAGTCTCCAGATTGGAAAGAAATCTTTGTGAAGTGTGCTCGAATTCATAGCGGAGCCGTGCGTAGATCTATGTTCCAAATAATTTATCGTACTTAGTTATATCAACGAAGATTACTGTTAGATAGTTGTGTGAGTCTTTTGTTCTTCGTTTAATATTCTGTCCTGCTTCTTCCTATGCCTGCGCCCTTCAATCAAGAAAAGCATGCCCGCTGCGACCAAAGTGAAGCTACCAACTACAGCCAGAGCGTAGGACCAACCGATGTTATTGTGCTCCCAATTAGGCATCCAATCTCTACCGTCGCCTCGCGCGCCAAATATAATGACGGATATGATGCCGCACAGCCCGCCTAATATCAAGTTTGAGCCAGTCGTCCATAAAAGTAACAGATATTTATCGTGATGCCGAGAACAGCACGTATACAATACAGTCAAGCAACTTCCTATCAGTAGTAACGTCAGGCATAGCGTGAAGAAAAATTGCGTTGCGACGAAAAAGGAGGGTAAAAGAATATCGTGGATTATGTAATATTCTTCTTCGAACACCCACCAACAACCATAAAATTTGGTGTCGTACAGGTGATGCGGCTGCTCGAAGCCTTGGAAGCACACCTGCCATAGACCTGCAACAAATAATTTCATTACAATTTAGCATAAACGAAAGTGAACTTTTCCTTTCAATCTCCAATGAAAACAATTGCTAACTAAACGGCAATGAAGAGCAAACCACACGAGTGTCTTGCTCTTATTATAACAATGGAAACAATTCAAAGCAAATTACCAATCTTAATGAACTTCGGGTTTTCCAATTTCCCGTCTGTTTCGAGCCAATTGGGTGTGGTGAACGCGATCACTATTAAAACAAATGCAACTGCTGTGCATATAACAGCAGCTTTCCCGTTTCGAGTTTTACCCATTATGTCATTCGATCTTTCATACGATGATACTATAGAATTTAATGTTTCGTAATTTATTAATGGGTAACAAAATTTTGTTTTCTTGTCGGTGATAGCGTGTGGTTATGTTGAAATATGTACACACACACGCGCGCGCGCGCTATTGTTCTGTATACTGTCAATGGAATAGAAGCTTAGTAGATGTTCATTCGTATGCATTTTTAGCGCCTCACTAGCGCTCCGTGTTGCGGGGGACGTACTTAATTCATTTAGCGGTTCATTTTAAATAACGAGGCCACGATGCAACAGGATATATTCTTTTATTGTAAACTTCTAATATTAACAAACAGAACATTTCACAATATATTTTATAACAATAAAACGGGCTTGTTTGCTTGCAGTGTGGTACGAGCCTACAGATCTGAACAAGGCAACGAAAGTGTTCGAAGGGAAATCGCAGTGGCAAAGTGTTCTGCATTTCATATCTCCGAATAGGAATGAATTGGCAGTCATTGGGAAATACCTTGGCATAAAAGTGCCTGACAAAGTCGCCATGGACTTGGAAGAGGTAAAGACCGTCGCGGAACAAGTAGCTGAATTCGTTCCCGTAGTTGTGAGCACTTTAGGGTCACAAGGAGTACTGGTAAATATTTAACGATCTTGAGAAATATGCGTTATAAACTGATTCAAATCTGCTACCGTCTCCTGTAGATTGTTCGCAGGGCTTTGGGAAACGATGCTTTTTATGACGAAGAAGGCAAATTGATTACAAGCACTGCGATCACCTCCCGCTTGTATCCACCGCTGTCTCACACTTCGGAGGATCCAAATGAAACGTACAATGTAAGCGGCTGCGGAGATTGTCTTAGCGCTGGAATAATTTACGGGATCCATCGGAATTTGGACGAAAGGAACTGCCTTTCCTTAGCACTTAAGGCCGCTGCGCTCTCTTTAACTTCCTTGGACGCGGTTCCCGCTTCGCTTTCGTTGTTGCGGAACGATTTAAAGTGTTAACAGTTAGTAGAAAGAATATATGTTATAAAAATTAATCTATCTTTTTAAATACAAAAAATACACGAGTAACTTTTTAAAATCACATATCTAATGTTACGAGTAACTAATACTGTTTGTACTAAAACATCTCGCAATCTTATCTTATATCGACATAGTTCAATAATTGTTTAACCGTTTTTATAATTTTCAATCTACGCGAGTGGACGGACGAGTTTCAATAAATGAGTAGTATCTACTTGTCTCGTTCCGATACATCGGTACGAGTATTTTTCTTCTCCCACTTTGTGACAAATTCACTGACTTTAAACTTTCGTTTGCAACCTTCGTAATTCATATACCTTATTTTCCCAAATATTTCTCTTTCTGGCCAACCATGGTCATGAGTTCCGCATATAGACCACATACAACCTGAAGAAGAGCATCGATGAGTATTCTTTTAATATCATCTCGAAGTAGAACTCGCGTAGAACTGACCTACGTAGCCATTAGGATCACAGCCATCTATGCTGTACTTATTGTTTAAGTAATTTGCCCACTCTAAGGCACTTTCAGGCGTCGTTGTCCATTCTAATATTTTCTTTGCCCAATACATTCTCAAAAAGCCATGCATTTTCCCTGTAGTTACCATCTGGTTCTGACAGGCATTCCACAGATCATCGTGCGTCTCGGAGTTCTCTAACTGAATTAAGGAGTATATATACTTTCTCTTATCCTTCCTATAAACCGTAATATATTAGTAATAAAACACGCATACGATTCATAGCGGAGTGGACGCTATACGATACCTATGTTTATTTAATGTTTCTACTGCCCAGGCATGGGCACCTTCTACGACATCATATCTTTCATTGTAGAAACAAAAATTATCGCTTAATTCGCGACGAACAATAGCCTCCTCCATGAAAGATTCTACCGACTTCGGGTGTAACTTTTCATACTCCTGTATTTCCAAAATACAGCGTTGTACCGATATCATGCCGAAATGAAACCACGGAGACAAATCGCTAATAGCGTTTGACAAAGGGTCATTACGTTCCTCCGCATAATTTTTTAAGCGACTTTGGAGAAAGCTTTCCAGTTCTTTAATACCATGTTTGTATCCCGGCTTGGCCCACGTAATCTCATCTACCGATATGTCTGCCTCCACATTTCGCAAAGCTGCTTCCCAATTATTATCTTCGAACTTTCCATTTGGTGGATACGGATGCTGTATAACGAGTGGAAACTCTGTTAAGAATTCCTCCAGTTTCGTATTTATTTTGTTCCTAATTGTTTTAGCAGCAAATTCCTGTTTCGGCGATGCGTGCCAGCAGGGCACGATATTGTGCGCATCTACCTTGAAGAGAAAATGCAAGGAAATTGTGTGGCAATTAATTGTTACTGGAATGTAACAGAATGCATATGATTTTATTTACTTGACAAATTGGAATATCTTCGGAAAGATTGTTTTTTACATCGTCGATCCATGACATAGGTAGTTTCAGTGGGCAAAAGTCTGCAATTACAGCACCTATGTCATGCTTCTTTACAAATTTAAGGATGCTCTCGTTCGGTTCACCGTGCAGAAGATGAAAGCTTATATTCAGTGTTTTGCATTCCTGCTCAACTTCCTTCAACCCCTTTAAAAGAAACTTGTACTGCCTGATCGAGGCATTCAGATAGCTTGGCATTAAACAGAAACATATATGAAGCGGTACTGTGTTCTTCAAAGCAGCTTTTTGGGAGAAGAGCAGAGCCCAATTATCTAAAATTGTTAGATATCCTTTCAGTGAATGTGTTTATTAAAATTGTATTTACCGGAGACACATACCTTGCACCCTGACATCGCGAAACATCCAGTACAAGACCCCTTTACATCCCTCCTTAACATCATTCAAATTGTTTAAAAGTCTGACTCTTTTTTTAATAAACTTAAATGTCAGAATGGATTCAGCTGCCTGAAAATACGTGACGAGATAAAGAAATTGAGAAATATAAGAAAAATATACAAACTATAAAGAGATATGTATTTATTTTACCTTCTCTCTATTATTTTTAAACTTCTCCACGAGACTGTTTCTTTTGCTCCGTTTAGGACGTTTAGGTGAACTCGATTCATCCATGTTTCGCTGCTTGAACAATCACCAGTCCGTATCAATGCTTTTTATAATTAAACCATAAGTTTCTAATAAACGTGGATCACGCATTTCGCAAGATTACAATATTTTTCGAATCTAAACACTGTACTGACAGGTGTAAAATCAGCTGCGCAATATTGTTATCAATTGCTATTACGCAGCGTCGGTAAGGTCACTAGTGTCGGTAACGTCGCTGTATATATTTCTAATAGGAGCTGAAATTCTCCCAAAGTAACAGGATTACAGAATGATGGAGGAGGTAGACGTCGCAGCTAGAGAGAGAGAAGAGTAGCGCGTGCGACAAGGACGGAGATAGGTGGCGTGAGTGAGAGAGAGGAGAAGTGTGCGCGACAAAGATGGAGATAGTTGGCGTGCCACTAACTTTGGTTATGCACTCCTGATACTTTTCGTCTCCTGGTAGCAGGAGAACATGACGCGAGGAGGTGGCGGTTAGAAAGAGAGGGCGTGCTGTTTAGAAAAGGATAGAGATAATCAGAACACGCGTGTTTCTTTAGTTCCGGCTGTCACCGATAGAACACGCTTCTTGAGGCTAATGACTCATTTTATTTTAAAGAAAATATTTATAAAAACTACTGCAGGAAGTAGCTAAAGGCAGATATGATCAGTTGCAACTGCGAAAGTCCATAAATTATTTCTATAAGCTGCGCAGTTTGTTGAGAAACTCGAGCATGCACAGTACAGATAATAATTGATTAATTGTAAATGAAATAACGAGGGGGTCTATATTTTCAGATAAGATTCTAAGAGAACATCAATTATTCATGATAAATGGATAATTCTGTAATTTTCCGTAGTAGTTCATTTCGTCGGTAATGCAGGTTGCACTTAAATATATACAATTTGTTTATTTTTGCAATCCGAAATTATAGGCCCATTCAAGAGAGGTCGTCATTTTCAACAATTTTTGGCATTAAAATTGTTCATTTGTTGCTTTAAAACGCAATTTAAAATATTCGCTCCATTTATGAACCGGATGCTAGCGGCACGTAACGGTGGAAGATGTGAACCATAAACATAGATGGTTTTAACGCCCATTTTAGTTCAAACCTTCCGCCACTACGCGACGCTAGGCGTATCTGCGTCCGTAAACTGATCAAGCTTTCCAAAGGTTTTTTCAACTAATAAAGAAACTCTGTTGTTGCTAATAATAGTTGCATAATGATTATCAGGCCTCTTTATAATGTGTCCAAGGTCTCAGAATTAAAACAATTTAATAAAACAATGACTATAAGATGTTAAAATCAGCCAATCAGATCTCGAACGCAATGTGCAGTTGAGCGAGTATGGCTCGCGGATTGGCTATTACCTCGAATCAGTTGAGTTGCGTATGGACTAATTAAATTTTCTTCCAGATTAATTATTAAACGGTATGCAGTCATATCAAAGACAGATGATACGTTAATAATCTTTTATTTGACAATAGGTACAAGTACGATATTACGCTTATCTATGACTTTATCTTTATTCCTAGCGGATTACAACGGGAAAATGAAAGAAGGGGTGAAAGATTAAAACACAGATCTTAAAATTCATAGTTTATCACAATTTTATAGAAACTAACAGGTATAAGTAACGTACTTTCTATACATATAAATTGATATGCGCCCAAGAAAGCTCAAACTCTTGCCAACAGGATCAAATAAAGAGGTTATGCATTAACCGCAATCGTTCCTGTGTGCCTACCATTGCTGGGCGACTGAAAGGCAAACCTAGCTTTATCAAACAGTACAAATTAAAGGGAAGCAAATATTATCCCCCGCCTAAAATAAGAAATACCGATTTGCCATAAGATTTCGATCTCCCATCGCGATTATTCCGTTTGTTTTCGGTACTGACAAGGATATAAGAATTGCGGCGGTTCGTTCTAGCTAGCATATCCAATTTAACTCGGTTCAATAATCATTGAAATCCGGATACAATGAACTATAATTAGAGGAAAAGCGTGCGACTCTCACGACGCTGCACGACGCGAAGGCATCGCCAACGCGCGTATAACCCGACCATCCTAATCGGTCAGAAGTAAACAGCGTCGCGACACGCACTCACACACGGTGCAGAAAATGCGATGCTTTTTGGACGAGCAATGACAAAGTCACGGCGGAGAGGGCGGAGCCAATGAAGAGGATCCTGACGTGGTCACGTGGCCTGCGACGCAGTGCAAGCACGAGCACGGCCAGGCTATCGTCAACAGACACCAGCGAAACACGGAGGGAGAAGGTTCGCTTGCTCTGGCTGCGCCGACAGAGAGGGACAGAACGAGTAACGGCGAGGGAACGAGAAAAAGAGAGAGAGAGAGAGAGAGAGAGAGGGAGAGTCAAACCGAGTGGGAAAGAAACAGTTTCGCATGGGCGCTGCAAGAAGAGGGATGGAACATCGAGGAACGATAGAGAACCTATAGAAAACACAGATACCGAGCAACGAAAGAGAGAGAGAGAGAGAGAGAGAGAGCGAGAGAGAAAGACGGAACGTTCAAGACGAAGAGAGAAACATAAAGGAAGGGCTCTAGAATAGGAAGAGGGGTGAGAGGGGACGGACGAAGGAAGAAGCGGGCAGACTGGCAGACGGACCTGTCCGACTCACGACGATTCGCGATCTCGTGGCTGCGTTTCAGACTTTCAGCTGCTATCCTGCGCCGCTGTCCACCAGACACGTTCGAGCACCAGTGGCGCGCGGTAGTAGTAGCAGTAGATTTGGTTCGGTGTAGAAAGAGAGAGAGAGAGAGGGAGAGAGAGAGAGAGCGCGCGCGAAAAAGAGGGAGACAGACGTATATATACATATAGATATACTAATTGTACGTGCGTATACATATACATAGAGATACATATGTACAATACACGTACACAGTCTACACGTACGGTACATATGTGTACATAGGAAGAGAGATAGAAAAGAAAAGAAAGAGAAAGAGATCGAAAGAGAGTAAGAGCGAAGCGGGCGCCGTTACGATAAAAGAAGTTTTTCGGAGAGCGTATTCCGGAGAGCGAGCGTTCAATGGTCGAAGCAGCAGCTATGCGCCACGCCGTCGTAGGGCTGTTGTTAGCTAGCTAGTTCTGACTACGGGAGGTCTCGGGCCGCAAGTTACGACCTCGAGAGAACGAGCGGGTCCGCCTCGCGAAGATGACCATAATAGTCTTTTTGATCGACACGTCGGCCTCCATGAATCAGAGGGCATATTTGGGCGGGCGACCCACGCTTTTGGACGTAGCTAAGAGCGCCGTGGAGACTTTCGTGAAGGTACGCAAGCACCGCAGCTTTTTCCCGGCCTCTTCCCGGCCGCCTCGATCCCGGCCCGAGCCGTCGTCGTCATCAATCCATCCAATCCATCCATTCCAATCCATCGCGCTCCGTCCTCGTCGTCGGGGAGGCCAACGTGGATAACGGGCTCTCTCCCCTGACTTTTAAACCTTCCTCGGCAACCGTTCTCCCTTTAACGTTTGATAACTCCATTTTCAGGTGAGACAGAGATCACCGGAGAGCCGCGGGGATCGTTACATGCTCCTGACCTTCGAAGATCCGCCCCAGAATATTAAGGTATGTTTTCCTTCGTGTTTTCACCGTCTTCGCCCGTTCGCATCTTTCACACTTTTTCGTCCTTGTCTTTCGCCCGTTTCCAATCATCGCTCTGTCTTTCTCTCTGCCCCTTGGTTGGTCTTCCCCTCTCTACCTCTCTCTCTCTCTCTCTTTCTGTCTCTCTCTTCTCCTCCCCCCTCTCACGCAACATGCTCACGCACGCTCTCTACACAGGCACACCTGGATAAAATATGTTTTTTGAATATTAAATGTTAAACAGGTTAATTATACCCAAATGCAATTTATTGTAATTGAAATGAGATTGTGTTGTAGTGGGAATACGGGTTCGTATGATACGAACGCACGGACCTGGGTACCGTTTGGAGCGGAAGTGGTTAAAATGCTGGTTCGAATAATGAGAAATGGTATTCGAGTAAGATTCTAGACGAAGAAAATAAGGTTTCTAGAAACCGTGAACCAGAGTTGAATAGAATTTGAAATTGGAGCGTTCCATTAACCCCACTGGTTGGGAAGTTTGTTTCCTGCTCCGCATCGAAGCTTCTAAAGCTCGAGCTGTTCCGGTACATTGCGCTCCGAGTTAGTAGATTCCAAGAGCGTAGAACAGATCGCAGAACGATCTTTACGCTGAGTTCTCTCGAGAGCTATAGAAAAACAAGCTGGATTATTCAGTTGAATAAAAATAGAACAATTTATTGTGCCGCTCTTAGCATTATAAGAGATTTCAAATATTTAAGTTACTTCGAGTTCCTTCGTGCTGTATTCGGAATACTATTCTACTTTGTTGCCCATCGCCGAAGGCATTCTTGCATATTTTATCCAGCTTTGAATAGTTGCCATGCTACAGTGTTCCATACACACGTCATGTCCCATGAAATTTTTTCCCATAAATGCCTATTCAGTTTTCCCTTTCGCATCCGCAACACGTCGCCCCGCGCGACGAGCCGATGTGCCCGCGCCTATTGCCGTGTTATTTGCCCCCTTCAATTGCTGAATAATTAATATTCAGGCAAGAAAGCAGCGTAGTGCAGCGTGCACTTGCCGTATCATCCGTTACGGAAGAGCAGCATTGTGGGTAATGACACGCGAGTGGGGGTCCGCCCGCGAGGGTCATTCTCCGTGGGATACCCGCGCGCCAAACTTACGAAATTGACACGCACGATCTTGCAGGCGCTTCGCAAACCTTTCCCTGAAACAGGCCCCACTTGACCGCTGTTGCTCCTTTTTACTTCCTTACATAATGCGTGCCATCGTCTAATTTTAAGTGCCTAAGTTAAGCGCATTATAAGCTGAAGTTGAAACCTTTTTTCATTTCAGGGTTGAATATGGTGATCAGGCACATGGCTCAAGAATGGGCTAAGGTTGAAAGTTGTTATAGGGATTAAGGTACTGTCGCCGGTTTAATAATGGTAGAGAAGTGAAAAGAGGTTCCACGCGACACTGGATCTTGAGACAATAAAGAATATTAACCATGGGAAGTTGACGAGAGAACTGGTATTTTTGTGGGCTGATAATAAATGGAGAGAATTGCCAATGCGACGGGTAGCAACTGTTGTAAACTTTTTATGGCTATTCTTTATTGTCTTAATGTCTAATGTTCCATGGGGGTTCTTCTCGCTCCTCCATTATTGCAGAACTTTAGTGACAGAACTCAGAACCTCGTAACAAGCTGCAGTTTCGAAGCTTTCTTGAACCGCTAGCCTTATCATCATTTTTGACCTGCAAAGTAACCATTCGGAATCATAAATTCATTCAGTAGGAGCTTTAATAAGAGACTTTTACCTGAATTGTTGAAAATTTGCATCGCATTCTTGAAGATAAAGTCATTTGTCACGTCTCCTTGTCGTCTTAAGACTGAATGTATCACGATTTTTTTAATCGCTATACGCTCTAACAAGCTTTTATAATGAATGCCTAAAGTCCTTGCAAGAAATCACCGCCGATATATATCTACCCTTCTCTTTCCCTTTTTGAATGCGTAACTGAAAACATAATTTTTTCCTTTCAGGCTGGATGGAAAGAAAACTTGGCAACTTTTATGAACGAGCTTAAGAACTTACAATGCGTTGGGCTGACAACATTGGGTGCTGCTTTGAAACACGCTCTGGATGTTCTGAATATAAATCGTATGCAGACAGGTATAGATACGTATGGCCAAGGAAGATGTCCATTTTACCTGGAACCATCAGTGATCGTTGTTATTACGGACGGAGGGAAGTATACGACTAACAGTGGAGTAAATCAGGATGTAAGTTTCCTAAATGTTTGCGCGAAAGATTATTAAGAAACACGCCAGCAACTGTAAAAATCTTTCTCAACAGTTCACATTGCCAATGCATTCTCCAATACCTGGATCCGAGCTGACGAAGGAGCCATTCAGATGGGACCAAAGATTATTTTCTTTGGTGTTACGATTATCTGGAACGCCGGCTGTTGAGAGGGATACCGGTCTCGTGGCAAGTGACTCGTCCCCCATAGACGCGATGTGCGAAGTTACTGGAGGTAGCTTATAATACTATTTAGCACATCCCCATTCGTGGAGTATGCTGATTTAATAATTCATCATTGAAATTGTTCCCCGCAGGTCGTTCGTATTGTATAACATCATTCAGGATGATGATGCAGTGTATCGACTCGTTGGTGCAGAAGGTGCAGTCCGGCGTGGTGATAAACTTCGAGAAAATCGGCCCGGATCCTCCGCTCTTGAACAACGAGGCGCAGCACGCGGATGACGACGAGAACGAAGAGGAGAATAACGCTGCTAATGGAGCGCGAGGGCAATACCCTCTTAATCCAGCGGTGCCGGGGAATACGGCGTGGCATTCTTGCAGAAGGCTGATATACGTTCCGAGATCCGCTCAGAAAGGTTTCGCAGTCGGATTCTGGCCGATCCCCGAGAGTTTCTGGCCTGACCTTAGCGCCAGTTCTTTGCCTCCTAGATCGGCGCATCCGAACGTGAAGTTCACGTGCACCAGCCAAGAGCCTATGGTGATAGAAAATCTCCCGTTCGATAAATATGAACTGGAACCGAGTCCCTTGACGCAATATATATTAGCCAGAAAGCAACCGACAATTTGCTGGCAAGTTTTTGTAGCCAATTCCTATAAGTCAAGCGATGTGGGTCATCCGTTTGGATATCTCAAAGCAAGTACCAATTTAACGTGTGTGAACTTGTTCGTTATGCCCTATAATTACCCAGTGCTCTTACCTTTGCTGGAAGAACTGTTTAAAGTTCATAGATTGAAGCCAACAAACGAATGGAGAACGCAATTTCAGAATTACATGAGAACCATGCCCACTTATTATGCAGCAGTAAGTACTTGCTACATTTTGAACAGTCCGCCGCGTGTCCCCCCCCCCCCCCCCCCAAAGGCAATATACTAACAGCGTACTTTTTTTAATTACAGTCTCTGAGGAGAGCTTTGACTAGAATGGGTGCTCCGGCACCGCTAGCACAAACGTTGATACCCGATAACATGGACAACTCTTTGTCATACAGTGTCTTAAATTATTTGAAACGATTAAAAAATCAGGCTAAGATCGAATTCGACAGACTGTGCAACGAGGTGCTTTCCAAGCAACTCGCTGCCGCCAATATGACGAAGAATCTAGCGAATGGTAGTACAACTGTGACGGATGGAGTGAGAGTTATACCAAGGACACCGTTGAAGAAAGACCTGGTAAACATATTTCCTTAAAACATCCTCCGTTATTCTTCGTCATAGAAAATTAATCCTCTATTTCTCACTTTAACAGGTCTCCCATCCGCTGTTGCAAGACAAATTCACAGGTCTGAGGGATCAGTTGAACGAGTTCGGCGGGTTCGTAGTTGGATTAGTGAGGAACCAGCAACGCGGGGCGCATAGTTACAGGAACGCGTTCGACGTTCCTCGGAAGTCCCTTTTGGATCAAGTAGTAAGAATGCGTGCCAACTTCCTGCAGCCTGGTCTGTTGCACACGAAATTACTGGACGACGATTACGTCCACTCGATGCCCCTGGCGCAAATGGGAAATTATCAGGAGTACTTGAAACGTATGACACCGCCTTTGAGGGAGATCGAGAGTGCTCCGGTTAGGCAGCACATGTTTGGTAATTATTTCGGGATCATAAACTACCATTAATTAACGGAGGAGATATTGTAACTGACGCTATGATTTACAATTGAATTCGCAGGTAATCCTTTCAAGATAGACAAAAGAATGATGGTGGACGAAGCAGATATCGATATGGTCAACACGACGCCCTCGACTTCGAAGGGCGGTTTGAAACGCTCGTTGCCTGCCTCGGATGGAGGAGGTTCGCTCGCCTCGAAGCCACCGCCGAATAAAAGAAAACCGGGTCCAATTCCTAAAGACGTGGTGGTCCGAAGACCGTCGTACACGCCCACAAACACCCCGCCGAGTTCGCCGGTACCGTGGGTCGACGACACGAAGAATCAAGTGACCCCGACTGCTTCCGACTCGAGTCAAGCCCCGCCGAGCGCCGTGGTGAACACCACGCCTAGTGTACCGGCTGCGTCGAGCGTGAACTCGTCGGAGAAGTTGGTGAACGGCCTGGCGGAAATGCCGACGATACCGGTGTTCGAGCCGATCCCGGTAGAGCACACCAACAATCACATGGACTCCCCGCCGACCCTGACGCCGGTGGTCAATAACGTGGACGTCCCGAAGAGCGACGGGAAGCCGGAGAAAGCGGAGCCCGTTAAGAACGAGTGCAACAGACTACCTCCGAACGATTGTGTTGAGAATAGTGTGAAAGTTGAGAACTCCGTGGACGAGAGGCTGAGCAACCATGTCGAGGAGAAGCGGGAGGCCAAGGCGGAGAGGGACAGGGCTCTAACCAAGAAGGAACTGGAGGAGATCAGAAGGCACAACCTCTCCGTTCGGGAGCTGGTGTACAAAGAAGTACGGAGAAGAGGTACAAGTAAGTTGAGAATGGATTTTTTTGTTACTTGAGTTGCGTTAAGTAGCGGGGCGTAGGCGGTATTATTATTTGTAAAACAAAAAAATCCGTGCGACGGCTGGCGCTCGCACTTGGTAATGATCCCGTGATCTTGTTCTTTCAGATTACGCGACACTATTTTCACATTTACACCAAATTCAAGGGACTCTAGACATACGACTTGCGTTCCTGCGCGATATCGTGAAAGAATCGTTACGGTTTAAACGGCGTAATTTGGCGTCGTTGCTAGAGGAGTATTTGAAAACCGTGCAGGAGGATAGCTGGACAGTAAACCACAAGGTGAATCACAATGGTGCCACAAAAATAAGTTAAGAGTTCGTTGCATAATCAGGGCATTATTTCAATAACGATGAACGGAGGAGGGGGACACGAGAGTCGAGTGAATAATGCGGGCAAGTCCGAGCGGGATACAAGGTATCCTATCAAGCAAGTCGTACATTTGTAAAGCGATAAGCGTAATAGCGTATTAAGGATTATATGTTGCCAAGGCGCGCGGAGTGATAATAATTGATAAATCTAAATGGAACAAAATAGCATTCTGGATGTCAACCAAGGAGATATGGGTTTTCATGCTCCTTTTTCTCAATTGTTTCTCGCGTTGTGACTGTACAGTTGGTAGAAATATGTTTCGTCAGTAATATGTATTGCGACAATAAAGTCTTTGTATTCGTTTATTAAATATTCAAAATTCTATGTTGTTTGTGTAGAATGCAAGCAGTTCTTGAGTAAAAATAACAGCATGCCACCTTTAGAATACTATTCGTTTGTTTGTTTCTTTATCTTTTTTTTCTTTCGAAAAGCTCATTTGAATCGTTTAAGTCTCGAATGCAGGCGTTCGTGACGCAGTGTTCTTAATTTCTAAGCTTGTATATTTCGTTTGGGAGTGTCTTAATCGGTATAACGTCCTGAAAAGAGGTGCGGGATTAATTGTGGCAGATTTCTACCAACTGCAGAATTGAGAGTATTGATAGATCGAAAGAGTGACCATGTATTTTCATTGAACGCGTCTTTTTTCTTTATTTACATCCGTGGAACATTTATAGCGTAAAGTATTGTGATCTAGGATATGTGAATCGAGATATAAGTTTATCAGCACGTAATATCAACTCTGTACATTTTGTTGTATATGTTGTTAATATTATTAAAGCCAAATTAAAGTCTAATTTCTATGAGACGAAACGAAAAGACGCTTATACGCGAATCTTTAGAAATTGAATACATATCTTCCGTTTAAAGAAAAAGAAAAGATTGTAAAAATTTACATTTTGTAAGTAGAAAAAAAACATATACTATATTTTATCATGTAATTCGCTAAATTAAAATATCCTGGAAATAGAACTGTTTTTGTCGTAATGGATCTTTATTTATGAAATTCAATGCACACGGTGTTGGCTTTCGAAGTACGGAGAACCGTCGTAAAAGCTAATTTTTATATACCTTATAGAATTGAACTTATTGAAGGATCTTCAATGAAGGGTTGACAGTGCCTAATGCTATTGAAAATTAGCGTAAAAGAATGATTGTATTTATTTTTAACCCACTTCGACGACGTTTCAATTAGATAGAACATTCGAAAGTCCCGTTAAAGAGCGGCGGATTAAAATTTCTGCGATAAAACTGTATCGCGATCTCTGGCGAGAGTGATACGGAAATAAAAACCATTCGAAATTTCGTTTAGAATGATAAACATGCATGAATTTTTACACGAATGAATTCCGTGTGCCAGGACATTTCTAATAAAGTGAACGAAATTTATATATTTTATACGTAACTTTCTATTCTTAGTCGTGGCATGAATCTCGAAAAGATCTGTTGCTCGACACCAGTTGGAAGTGGGTTGAAAAGTTATACACTGATAGCAATGATTTATATAAAATAATTAACAATGTCAAAGTCACCTGTTACTGTCTATAAGGAGTGACAGTGATTTGACCAAATATTAAGTAGATTGTCCTAGATTTAACGATCAGGGAGATTATCTTACGCATCAATTAAATAGATCATACACGCGTTGTGCTAATTAGAAACGCATCTCTTCAACAATTTCATCTATACTTCACTCGCATCGATATAGAGGAAACTTTCATCAGGCACATCGATAAATTACAACATATCATCCGTACCATTGAATCGCAACGTCACGAGCTTTAAATATAACGGGGCTTTTCCCAAAGTCTTTCTAGAATCAGTTTTATACGAAACTGACTTCCAGTCGCTCCCCGAATTTCCACCGAATGCATTTTTATATCGAGATCGTGATTGCTGGCCCTTTTATATTTAAGCAAGCGTCGAGTAAGATAATCAACCTGAACCTTTTCTGCGGGGACACTAAATATCTATATTCTGCTCTTTGTAAATCTAGTAGCGAAATTGTATATCAAATAGTATTTATTAATTGAGACCGTTAAACGTTTAATAAATTATTTTATAACGACGGAGCTTAGCTGAGTCTTGATGACAATGATGCTAGACGCTTACTGGCTCCAAAGAGAAATTACTAAGAAAGTTGAATGAGTATAACACAAAGTGCGATTCTATAATGAATTAATAGATAATAAGGAGAAAATATGACGGAGTAAGTAATACGATTATGAGACTTTTGTTACGCAGATTGTAATTTTTTATCGTATCGGGCGTTTATTCTTGCAAATTAAGCGAAGATAGTTGCGAAGAATACTGAGAGGGTAACAAACTACCGTGTAATATTTTCATTCGAACTGTGTAAATCTTGTGGATCTGTAAAGATGTTTGTACTTTGTTTCCATGAGAACAGTATAGATTTTACAAGAGCTACAAATTTAATACTTTTGCACATTAAAAGATGCCCGCGCACAGTGCGAAGCTGAAATGTGATGGATCGTTTACGATATTATTTTCCATGCTCTATAGTCCATTAGATTAAGGACACGATTCTTTCTTAGCAAGTATCTTCGACCTGTTTTTAAGTTCATTTGAAATTGTAATTTATTGTATCCATGTTACATACACCTTGATTGTATCGTTCGAAATACATTCAGTTATTCTTTCATTGTACCTATACTAACAGTATGTGCGTTGTTGTACATATACCATTGTAAATAGACAAATGTATTGATGGTTACTATTAACAGAATTCATATTGAAACGATTGTTCCATTTTTACGTTTATATTTTAAAAAAAATAGCAAATAAGCATTAAAAAAAAAAGAGAGAGGAAAATAAATTGAAAGATAATTGAAACATTACTCCGCAGCTTGTATTTCCCTGTAACGCTTCGATTTGAATAACTATAAACGCAGTATGCCTGAAGATACAATCATTACGTGCGTATTAAAAATCTGTATTATATGCAGAAATGACGAATGGTGGCAAAATATGTATGTACTTTTGATATACGAAGAAATCAATATTTTTACATAAAGGTGACTTCGTTCAATTGAAAGTGCCATTAATAATCTCAACCCATTTTAAAATCTATAATTTTAAGGGCATGCTTAAATGACAGAAGTGGACTAAAATTAATTTGGGTTATGTTCATTATCTTTTGCATACTGTATCGAATTCGATCTTGCATTAATCTTGGTATGCTTAACAATTGGAACTACGAAGTCCTGTAAAACAAGGTATGCAGAAGGTTTCAATAATACGACGATACAAGTGACATTTCCCCGGAAAACAACGAAGTCAATCGAATCCCAAGTCTTTCACCCATAATTCGATAAATGTTATACACGATTTCGGTTTGATACATGGAATAATTAAACAGGAGCCTTTACTGTTGCGTCATTTAAAAAGAGAAATCTATTGTGCCTTCAGCCATGAGTCAGTGTAAATGCCCATTCATGCTGTTTAAGCTCCATTCGCTCGGGCAGATATAAATTTTATGATAAACGTTACCGAAGAATTATTAGCAATCGCTGTTTCGTTTATATTCTGCAAATAGATCGTATTTATAGCAGGGATCTCGAGAAACGCGAAGGAACAAGGAGCCCAATTAGAATACTTCGTTACGATACGACTTTCGTAAATCGGACTTGCATATGAAACTGACTTTACTGTTAAGCCCTACTTTCTGCATTCCTTTTTCTACTTAAATCTTATAAATATTAATAAATACCGCAGATAAAACAACGAAATAATTGTACTCATCCAACACGTAGGTATGTAAGTAGATGCTAATCATCGAACGCTTCCGTTACTTCGATCTTCCAAATTTTGAATTTACAGCGTGACGACGAACCACGCGATCTAACTTTCGTCCGTATTATCTTCAGACTACTTCGTTAATAATAAGAAGCACTAATTACTTCAATATTAACACACAATTCTGATTCTAACGAGCGGCTTTTAAAGAGCAGGTGCAGGAAGCAACGTTAGAAAACTGGCGATTCAAAAAAAGCGATATGTATCGATAATTCGAATCGATATCTGCGGAGCATTTAAAAAAATCGGCAAGTAGGATGCTTTGGGGAAGGGATAAGGGACGGTGGCCGAGAGAGGCTCACATCAAAATGGCCGCATTTTAGTCTACAGACGATTTTTCTTTACTGTTTGCCAATAGCCGTGTAAAGGGCCTGGCAGTGTTCCCTAAAGTGGCAGATCTGTTTCGCAGGAAATTTCGCCGTTGAATAACTTGAAAATTTTCGTGAAATAGAACAAACTTTGGTAAGGAAATTAGACCGCATAGCTCCGCTGCCAAATAGCCGGGCCAAGCCCATTGTGTCTGTTGACTGGTTTCGCTCGTAGAAAAGCGATCCCTTCTCGCACCGGCGATATTCTTGCTTTTACAGGCTGCAAATGAATCCTTCAACTTCGCTTTCCAATCTGGATAATACACCGTACATTCGCCAGTACTGTCAGAGACTTCCCAAACTTAGTTATTGTTTTTAACTCCTTGCGCGCGAGCTCGTTCCGAGGCTTGAAACAAATTTGTTAGCTAGAAAATAAAAGGGAAGGTACGGGGGAAATGGTTTACAGATTATTTCCTGCTTTTATTTATATACGATTCTAATAGTTCTGGTCTGTGACATATACATACATGACACAGTGTGAACATGGGACATGATTTTTAGAAACCAAGTAGAATCACTCGATTACGCTACGCGAAATTAATAATAAATAGTTTTCGTAGAAGTTTAGGGCCTCTTTGAGATGCTACGTTCTCTTCGAAGTAGATATAACTATTATACGAGGCAGTCAGAGCAACAACGGACTAACCCCCATTTTTTTCGAAACTGAATTAGTAGCAATAACATATTCCAATAGGTTCTACTAACCATATAAAATAGGAAAACAAAATTTTTTTTTAATGTGGGTTGGTCCGTTGTTGCTCTGACCGCCTCTTATCGGACCGAAGAATGTATATGTATTTCTCGCGTCTTTTGTCTAATGATGCTTTTATTTTCAGGTTTTGCATAAATATTTATTAGATGTTACGCCACCAACATCACACAATGCAAAACCAACTTCGTGATCATAATAGGTTTGCGATTATTCTTTATTACCGTTCATCGGAGTCTCTTTTATTATTTCTGTGTACAAAACATTTTGCTGTTGCTTTAGAATGGGAGGTCCGATGCGACCCATGCAGCAGGCAAATATGGCCCCTTTACATCAGCCTCAGCATCCGTTACCGCATCGGAATCCACATCAGCAGATACTGTCCATGCCCCCCCATCAACAACACATCCATCACATGCAACACCCTGGACCGCCACACGGAAATCCAAGACAACCGATGTTGATGGGCATGAATGCACATAATACGAACGGTAGGTAGAATGCTTCCTGCGTAGTTTATCCGCTTAAAGAAAGGGCTTTCAGGATTGCGTTTCTCAGCAGGCACTATGGTCAGCGTCAGTCTAAAGGACCAAGCAAACACTGTCTCTGTGACTCTGCAGAATCCGAACGTTCAGTCATCGCAGTATCCCCAGCAACAGAACAACCAACAGAATCCTCCGCCACCGCAACACGTTCAACAGCAGCCGCAGGCTATGGAACAGAACAAGCCGAACGCGAACGACAGCAACAACGGAGAGTCCAGAGATCAGAGTCCGCCTACCCAGAATCACGTGAACGTGACCGATCCAGCTTTGGCAAACATGAAAGAAAAAACACCAATGTGCTTATTGAATGAGTTAGCACGTTTTAATAAGATACAGCATCAGTATAGGTTGACTAACGAACAAGGACCAGCGCACAAGAAACGATTCACCGTGACATTGAAGCTCGGGGACGAGGAGTATGTCGCAGAGGGTCCTAGTATAAAGAAGGCGCAGCACAGCGCGGCGACTGAAGCATTAACGAGGACCTGGTACCAGCGGCCTCCGCCGAAGCCCACAAAGGCGATGAGAGTCGGGCATCCGGGAAAGTGTTTCGGCGGCTCCGGTAATTGCTCCTTTACATTTCACGATATCGCGAACCCGAGGCGCAAGTATTCGGGGCTTCTGAACTAGATTGCCTGTTACAGGGAATCTGCCGCCAACCGTCGAGTTAAACGCTCTGGCTATGAAACGAAGCGAACCTGCTGTTTATACTTTTAGACAAGCTCCACCGGCAGGAGTGCAACAGTACAGTACACACGGATTGGGACACTTACCCCGAATATTCAATCCACGTTTCCCTACGTACAACCGCAGTTTCCATGCAGAGCCACAATTATACCTTGTGTCTTTGAAGGTAAGCGAATAATAACGAGCCTCGGCAGCATCGATACTTCAAATGCGAATGCTCTCGAGTATTACTGAACGCGACGATTCGCAGGTAGGGGAGCGTGAATTTATCGGCAGAGGCCTGACGGGCCAAGCGGCGCGTCACGATGCAGCGAGTAAAGCCTTAGAACAATTGCGGCAATTGCCATTGCCGGAGGAGGTGGCAAATACTTGTAACACCGTCGAGAACGGTACGATGGGCGACGCTAAAGATCCTATCGCTGAGCTGAAGAGCCCTGTATCGTTGGTTCACGAGAGAGCACTGAAACGTGGCTTGCCGGTCAGCTTTGAAGTTGTGTCAGAGATTGGTAAGCCTCACATTCGGACGTTCAGGACAAAATGTACCGTCGGGGATAAAGTCACGTTAGGAGAAGGGCCTTCGAAGAAGGTAAGTCTTTCGCGTTTAAAGTGCAGTTCGTTCTTAAGATAACAGATCGCATAATGTGTAAACGCGGTGTATCGACGCAGGTATCGAAGAGGCACGCGGCGGAGTACATGCTGGAAGAACTGAATCGTCTGCCCCCGTTGCCCGAAACCATTCAAAATCGGCCGATGCGAGTGAAACGAAAACCACCCGCAACGAAGAAGAAGTCACGGAATCTGATAAAAGTGTACCAGGAGCCGCGCTCCGAATCCGAGGCCGCGGAGGGATTGAATCCCGTCTCGCGATTGGTACAGATACAACAAGCTAAGCGCGAAAAGGAGCCGGTCTATAATCTGATTGAGGAGAAGGGAGCACCGAGACGCAGGGAATTCGTTATGGAGGTCACTATGGGCCAACACTCTGCCCAGGGAATAGGTCCTAATAAGAAGCTGGCTAAAAGAGCCGCGGCGGAGTCTCTTTTGGCGCAGCTAGGTTACAGTAAGCCGCAGCCGCAGCCCGCAAAGCCATCGATAAAGACGGGAGAGAGCGAGAACACTGAATCGAAGCCTAGGAAAGTCACGTTTTTGGAAGACGAGCAGATCAATGAAACTCAATCTCATCCGGTAGGAGGTAAGGAAATTTATAAAAGAATCTGCGAACGACACGCGTGTTGGGCGTTGTGCATTTTCAAAGGGATTTATTAACTTGAATCAGGAACTATTGGACGTCAGTTAGTACCTGGACTATTATTAGTGGATGGAGGTCAAGAATCTAAATTAGGTAGCGGACCTAGTGTACAAATTGTTGCTGAAGAACTACGAGGACAACAGCAACAAAACCCAGCCACTGTCTCTCCCAAAGATCAATTGAAATATCTCTCTCAGTTATTTAACTTCAGCGTGGAATTCAATGATTTTCCTAAGGTAGCCATCGACGCGGGAGTTCTCTATCCGTAGTTTAAAATAACATGACTTTATTACTTCGAAAGACGAATTTGAAATGGAATATTGATTTAATAATTGCTGATTTCAGGGAGCAGTGAATAAGGAATATCTCTCGCTTGTAACGTTAAGTACAGATCCACCGCAAGTTTGCCATGGCAGCGGGCCAACGAGGACTGCGAGTCGTAATCAGGCAGCACTGAAAGCTCTGTGCACACTGAGTAAGCTGGGCCTCGATAATGCATCTAATACGCAGGCGAAAAAGGACAAAAGTGCGTCTGGAGACGGAATACACATTAGCATTCAAGTTAAAAACAATATAATGGATGGAGCTATCGATAAGTAATTATATAATATTTAAGACGTAAGGCGAATAAGTTTAATTTACATTGCCGTTTTAAGGCATTGCAAAGGAGAACTAATTTAAGGACGTTTCGTGAAGTCTGATGAGAGCGAGATACGCTCGACGCCCGACCTTGAAGAAAAAGCGCGTGATTTCATTGCAGGTTTAATATTGCCACGTAATATTAAACCTCAATACCTTTGAATTGTATCGTGAGATTCTCGAGATCGATGATTGAATATTTCCGTTCGTGTATTAAGTAAACGGGGGACACAGATTTTAGTGTTCTGTTATTATCATTATTATGTGCTTCTATTATTTCTCATTGTGTATTGAGATTGCAAGTTTTCGTTTTTACTAGTATATAATGTTGCTTTTACGTAGTCTTCCTAAATTATTTTTACGTAGCCCTAATCGTATGTTCTGATCTTCTTTATCGATGTATTTGCGTGTAATGCTGTTGTTGGGCGTGATGACCGACGAGCGAATGGCTCTCCTCGTTACGTATTTCTCGGCCTTACTACACGATAACTTCAAAACGTTGAATCACTGATAACTTGGTCTTCGCATATTACGCCATTGCTTTAAAGTTAAATAGACCGCGTATTTGGAAGATCAGTAGCTTTTTATGGAGGATTAATCTTTTGCAGTGCCTTAATCGCGTTTGGAAGTTGTTCAAGCACCAATAATTTCGATAGAAGTCGTTCAACTAGACGCAGAGGAGACAGCCTTTCTTTTACAATAAGCGAAGACGATTGACCCATCGTGGTAGGCCTTTGGTAGGCTCTTCCGAAGATCACGAAGCGTAGGGACTTACGCATAACGATTGCGTATCGAGTGTATTATTTAAATCGTTTTCTTTTTCTACGCTTAGAAAGATACCGGTAGCCTTACCTCGGGACAAGGATTATTGGTGCTTGATCAAGATTGTGATCCTAGCAGTGGTCATCGATTCTATTATATTTATTGTAACAGCCTCATTGATAGGACCACAATCTGTGAACACGAATCGTTTAATTAGGACATGGTAACTCCGAATGAAAATGGTCATTCTCCAGGGAACCGCTGGTTTATGATCATGAACACATTTGTAGAAACGTTAAGCGATAATATGGAAATCTGAGATGAAATGCGGCCATCTCTTAATTTCTCTATTTAATCCCTTGGCTTTCTCGTTCTCGCGAGTAAAGAATGTCTGTTATTATCTTACTACCTGATGCAACGCGCGTATAAAAGAAATCAGTGAAACAATTGCATGGGATCTTTATTTAAATAAACTGTAAAGAACGGAAAAAATGGCTTTAACCAAGTCACCTTGTTTCGCGTTGAGAATAATTTCGCCGTTTTGTTGAGCAAAGCGGGATCCTTATTAATGGTTGTTTTAAGAATTGTACATAACGATTGGTACGCGAGAAAAGTCCCTGCTTTTTTTAAAAAGTTAGAAAACGAAATTCGACTGGAAATTTTGAAGGGTCGCATGTTTTGAGCGTCTCCAACTGAACAATCTGTTTATCACCTTGACGAAATTCTCAGCAACTCCGTTTAGTTATATAACGTAAGAGGAGCAACAGTTTTCACAACAGTGATTACGATTACAAGTCGATAAGGGCTTTAGCAATCTGTTGGGGACTCTTCAACATGCTCGCCTATTCTACGAGTTTTCCTTCAGACTCTGTAACAATTGATGGAAGGTAATGTGATACACGTAAATGTATTCATATTATTGCCCCAATTTGCTTTTCTGTGGGGCCTAGAAGCACTCTGGGGTTATATCAGTGTTTTCCAAGGTATTGAGAAGTAAACGACATTCGAAATTTTCATACATCCGTTATCCAGCAGGGGAGTAATGGGCGTCGATTCTGGATGTATCGAAAATTGTAGAAAAAGAAAGAAAAAGAAATGGTAATAATTCAAAATTTTTCCCGTTGCGTCATGATTATTAAAGGAGTACGTTTAACTTGAACCCGACGACGAATAAATAACGTAACGACAACACTCTTGGAACAACGTCTTGAATTTTGTCTTATTGCCGAAAAATTATAACGACGGAAAAAAAAGAGAAAACTCTAATAATGAATGAAGGTAACGTCGAGAGATAGTTTCCATCGTATCTTCGTCTGACCACGGGGAAGAAGAATACGATACCATGCTTCTCACGCGAGACTTATCTTATATTCATTATTCTCCTTAAATTATTCAGAAGATGTCTCGAATGTAAAGTTCGACCCATAAAATGAAAAAGAGCGAAAAAAGTAAAAAAAAAAAAAGAACATACAAGCGTTTGTTAAATTTCAATAATTATAATTGTTTGTTTTTTCTTCTGCCCGCGATTGATAACGCGCTCCGGTACCACGGAGACGGGAGAAAGGGAAGAGGAGTTGCTTGTATCATTTATGATCATTCTTTTTTCTTTCGGATACTCTTTCGTAACGCGATACTTTCCGAAATAATTTATATAGGTCACTCTAAGACGGCGGGTTAATGAATGTTAATTTTTCTGAGATATCGCTTCATAGGTGGGCCTTCCTCCTTCACCCCGAGATTCACTGTCCTAAAAGAAAAAGAAACAGAAAAGAGCGAAATGGGACGAGGGGAAAAAAAGATTAGTAACGGTAGACTCTCGCATGAAGTTTTTTCCTTGGTTCCAGTGAAAGAAAGAAACAAGAGGGAGACATGAATCCTACGAAAGCGTACCCCTGTTGCAGGACCTATTTTATCCGCGTAAAACTATAATACAATAGTTAGTTGTAACAGTAAGTGAATAAAGTATTAATTGCTAAGATGTACGAAGTGGAAGTATCTCGACGGGATTGGGAGGGGATGATAAAGCCTGATTCCGAGAGATAGCGCGGATCCGTTAGAAATAAAAGATCACACATTCTAAACACTCATTTTTCCCAAGCGATGCTTTTCTCTTGAATCTATAACTATCGGGCAGTTATAACGTTGGGATGATTGTATGATATTGATCTATCATTGAAGTTGTAAATCTCCGATTGGCAGCAGCGTGCAGACATTCTATTTCTGTTTCAGTTTGAATTGTACCGATAGTTAAAGAGGTAATTACAGCGAAAGCACGAACGAAAGCGCTATTAAACTTTCCAGAAGATTCTGTTAAAAATGATTAAATCGGCCCATGTTAATTTAATCTTGCGACGATGCCGTATGTGTTTACGTTAGCAGAAGTAGTTAATGCTGCTTTTTTTTAACGAGGAAAAAAAAGGAGACCATGATAGACGATTATTGTTTTTAATGTTATCGCAAAGCAGATGAAAGTTGCGCTTAAAATGAGTCAGTCACCTTTGTTTCTCTTATTCATTCCTTAAGAGAGTACCGGCCGGTAAAAAAAAAATGTGATTTTTCAGTAATGTCGATCGAGAGAGAACGATCTTACCGAGAAATTAAGAAGTAGAATTATGGCAGTAAAGATTTTACACTGATAAAGTTTTTTATGCCGAAGAATCGTTAACTCCGTTTTAAAAGGAACAAAAAGAATGATTGTTTAATACGTAGATATCTACCGCTTATTTAAACTTTATCGGTTTGTATTTGACATCAATAAACGATTGTAAAAACGTTAAAGTTTGCGTTATTTACAAACATTTGTAAGATTACTCTTGTACTTCTGTTTTTATTGCGACTTCGCCGAGAGATCCTTAAGAGCGGCGTTTTTTAAATTCGAGCCGGTCGATCGCGAATCGAGCTCGAAGTGACTCGAGACAATCGATCGATTCTCGATCTCGTGAATCCAACGGGCAGCATCGATCAAACAGAAATTCTGTAGGTTATGTTCGTTGTCAGTGTTAGGAAATGAAATTTCAATGGGACAGAGATGTTCAGTCAGAATGAAAATGTTATTGTCCATTGAATTCTATTGAATGCCGCCGTAAACACATTCTTTCGAAAACAGAATGATTTGAAGCATGTAACATTTTCGTGAGTGCCGGTGTTCTAAGATGAAAGAAGGTTAGGTCGTCGGTGCAAACGGGAATAGAAATTTTTTTCATCGACTCTGCGGGCGTATGTTTCGCTCAGAGAACAAGGCATTAAAAGAAAATTCCGAGGAAATAAACTGTTGCGGAACCGTGAGAAGTGAACATGTTCAAGAACACTTTCCAAAGTGGATTTCTATCGATCTTGTACAGCATTGGTAGCAAGCCTTTGCAGATCTGGGATAAGAAAGTAAGGAACGGGCACATAAAACGAATCACTGACAATGACATACAAAGCTTGGTATTGGAAATATTGGGGAGCAATGTTAGCACCACCTACATCACCTGTCCTGCAGATCCCAGGAAAACATTGGGCATAAAATTGCCGTTTCTAGTAATGATCATTAAGAATTTAAAGAAATACTTCACCTTCGAAGTACAGGTAAAAGCGGAGAGCTCAGTTTATCAGTTACGAATCGAATAAAAAGTACTATCACTAATCTTTCGCTGTAGGTAATCGACGACAAGAATGTACGACGTAGATTTAGGGCGAGTAATTATCAATCTACGACCAGAGTGAAGCCGTTCATTTGCACGATGCCGATGAGGTTGGACGACGGATGGAATCAAATTCAATTTAACTTAGCCGACTTTACTAGACGCGCCTACGGTACGAACTACGTGGAAACGTTAAGGGTACAGATCCACGCGAATTGTAGAATACGAAGAGTATACTTCTCGGACAGATTGTATTCCGAAGACGAATTGCCTGCTGAATTTAAGTTGTTCTTGCCGATTCAGAACAAGGCGAAGTGTTAAATTACTGGTAATGTTACGACGCTTCTTGAGATGTTTAAAGAGAAACCAAGAATAAATCAACAATATTTATAATTCGCATTGGTATTTATTCAATAAATATATATTTTATACATTAACAGATCATTTGATATTATACGATAATAGCTTCACATTATTTAGTACAATTAATTTCATTTAATTATTTACGTTATTTGCGCGTAATGAAAATTTTTTTAGGAATTTTAACCCTTGTTAAACATTCGTAAAGCACGTTTAGGTTCCGCCACGTCATTTAAAACCGATCTTTTCTTATCTTTTAACAAATTCCACGACGATGGAGAATTCCCGTTCCCGTAGTTGCTTCACGGAATAATTATTTCAACCACCGCATTAAAGGTTCGTGTAAAATCACGCATTAAATAACGGGCACACGTACGTTACACCGACAATCGCCGAAGATAAGTTACCGTTCATATGTACGCGTGGAGCGTATTAATTGCTAATTATTAAGTATTGATTTTTTTAAATGGGGACGTAGCATATCCAAGGGGGAGGCTGTTCGTTCCCAATGTACCTGGAACTATTTTTCGCAGCGACAAAAACGTCCGTCCCTGTCTCCGCGCGCGTAGTAATACACAACTGGAAAAATGGCGGGAAAGGTTGGAAAAATTGTCGCTTATTTCATCGGCTCCCAGCGATTTTCGAGGAATCTATTATACGAGATCTAATTCCAGCGAGGTTTACTTGCGGCTTCGCCGATACACGGGGTACCGGAGGGCCCCGAATGATCGTTAAGCAGGGAAACAATAAAATACAAACGAATGGGCGAAAGAAGATGGCGGACCAATTAAGAGTACCGCGCTGATACATTTTATTCTTTATTTGCAGCGAGGGGTAGTATTTTAGAAATGAGAATGCACGCATTTCACGGGAAATGTTTAATTGTTGGCTAAACGGTAAAGGATCGGCGCCGGGGCTCCCGTTCCAATCCCCTGTAACGGCGGTGTCGTTTAACACCAGCGGAATCCATAAATAAAACAATTGGTTATATACATATGTTTTTCAAATCGACGAATGCTATTATATATTTTGTATTGAGCACTCGTTTCGGTAGAGAGACGCCGACGCCCGGCGCCGACGTCGGTTTTTAAAGCGTCAACGTTGTGCCGGAGTAATCTCACCCAATCCGGGAGACTCATAAGTAAAAAAAAATCGTTAGAATAATCAACCCTCTCGGACACGCTGACACGTCGTAAAGATGCATCGCTGAAAGTCTTTATTTATCGGACGTTTCGGACGTTTTACCATCGAGGTGCTAAGATAACGGCAGCGAGAGGGGGGGACGCATAACAATAAGCAATGAATTTTAACGTTGTGAAAGAAGAGGCGTGAGACCGTTTAACGAATATATCATTTTTTAATTCGTGCTGGCTTATATATTACAGCCGTGAATAAAGGGGAAGCGGGGCTCTCTTCACGTGGCGATATACCTCGTGTCAAGCGTTTTTTCTCTTTCCTTTACCCCTTTTTTTTTTTTGAAATGGGTACGGCGGGTCGCGATTTCGAGCGGGATCGGGAGGACGAGCTCTACTGTCGAATTTGTGCTAGTGACATACCAAGAAACGACGGGGTCCACATTTTCGCCGAAGATGGTAGACGGCACTACCTGCAGACCAAAATACGAAAATATCTGTACATCTTGGTGAGTCTGACCGCGCTCCATACGAATTAGCGCGATCGCCGATGTATGCGCGCCTGCATGTGCATAGTCGGGCCGAGCTTGTGTGTATGTGTGTGGACTTTTTTTTCGAAATCTCTGGTGCACCCTCCCGCTCCCCGCCCTTCGATCCCCCTTGTACCCTATTTTCTGCACCTGTGTGGAAGTATACGTGCAAGTGTACGTCCACGCCTAAGATACGAGGTCCTCTGTCGAATTTCGAAATTTTTATGGGCTTCATGGAAATTCGAAGTACATACCGTTCGGTATGGAGACTAGAAATTTTGCGTGCAATACGAGTAATTTATGTCAGAATGACTAATTAACAGTGGTTTATTGGGAACATTCGTAGGAATCGAGGAAAAATTTTATTGGATGCAACTTCTTCACGATTTTGTAAAAGTAATTAATTATTTCGTAATACATTCGTGGGAGGTGGAATTAGTATTTGTTGAAGTGTGAGATTTGAATGCAATTGGGGATTTACGTAATTAATCGTGAATATTCGATGTTAGGAATGAAATTGGATGTTCGGGTTCATTAATTATTTGGTGAATAGAAATGTATTTCGATGGGAATATATAAGTACAATTTTATTTCGGGACAAGTTAACGTTAAAATCAGGTAGATTTGTAATTATTTGTCTGCATAATTGCACAGTAATATCGAATATTCGCAAATAGCAACTTGGGAGGATCCATTTTGATACGAATGCAAAAGTGTTAAAAATTAGCATTTTATTGATTACAATAAGTATACTGTATGCGCTATATAACCAGCGCATCTATAAATATAATTCGGAATATAAAGCCGTCGCAAATAATGCGTGACATTCAACGAAAGATATGACACACGAAATATTTCAAGGATTTTAGATATTAAAGTAAAACTTTTATAATACTAATCATAGAATTCGATTGTTTTAATCTGCGATAAAGGGTTAATTTTCATTCGACACGAACGTTCCCCTATTAAAAAGGAATTCGCTAAGTAGATTTTTGTAAGAGATAATAAGAAATCATTTGCGATTATATTTTCATAAATTTTGAATGAGAGAAAACCGATTTCTTTTCGTATTCGCCTTGTACTTCTGAATTACACGTATATTAAAGAAGGAAATGTTAGATGTTAACTTTTTCAGATTCTTTTCTATGCATCTTTAACATTAATCGCATTGTAGGTGTCCTCCGAAGATAAGTTGTCGAAGATGGTGTGCGGTACGTGCATTAAAAGATTGGAGAGCATCCATCGCTTCGCGATGATGGCGTACAGGACGCAAGAGAAACTAAGATTACAATTGTATAATAATATTGACAATACGAGCGCCATGGACGACATAGAAGTGGAAAGTATTAGGGATATGCACGACGCAACGAAGAAGATACAGGATCGGGGACTCCTACATACAATACTAACAAAAGTAAATTAGAACACCTACGCCTGTTAAGGTACTTTGCAGCGTGTACGTTGAACTTTTATCGAATTACAGGGTGCGATAGAAATCTTGGCTGAGGGCGAGCCATTGGGACCATCGGAATTAATGCAGCAGGAAGATAAATGTCCAACCCCGAACATGGAAGAGATGGAAGTTAAAGTAGATCCGATGTTATTTTTACAATACGGTATGGACCAGTCAGAATCAGAATCTTCGGAGGGGTCCGATATCGAAGAGAAAGTATCGAGAGTAAATTCTCCGGAACCATTGCCGCTAACAAATAAGTAAGATTACTCGCCTTAGTATCGATGATTTCTGAGAGATTATGCGCTTATTAAATTGTACGCGTTTCCTATAGATCTGTAGAAATAAAGAAGGAGAAGGAAGAGAGCAACGATAGATCGCAAGAGGATAACGAAGAGCCTGTGTCTAATTTATCGACGAAACCTCACGAATGTACAATATGCGCCCGATCCTTTATATCGCAGATCGGTCTACAAAATCATCTATGGTCTCATTTGCCTAAAGACAAGCGGCTGGATGGAAAGCCTATCCTAAGATCGCAGCAAGTTTATTCCACCAACGGTGTGCTTCACCTGAATACCGATAATAATTCGTCGGGAAACTTTATCTGTCCAATTTGTAGTAAGAGAATTTCCACTAAGGGAAATCTGAAAGTGCATCTGGAGACACACCGGCCTAAGGGAAAGTATGGCTGTGACATATGCGGCAGAATGTAAGTATCTTTGGTAATTAACGAATTTTTAGTTTAAGGGGGTTCTGCCTTGTGGGACTGAAAAAGTAGGTGGTATTTGCGAATTTTTTATAAAAAACACTGTTGAACGGATTTATTTGAAATTTGGCAGGTTGTTTTATTGTACTTTTAAGTATTATTACAAATTTTTACGAGGCTATAAAAATAAAAATGTGGGTGTGTAGAGCGTCGATTGCAGAACGTTGAAAAAAAAGCGGCTTGTGCTGGCGTTGAAGGAAAGTGTCCTATGGTTTATTTGAAACACAAGAAGGAAAAGGGATTCTTAATCTGCATGAACATGGCTATCTATGGAACTAGAACAATTCAGAAAAATGAAAACTTGTTACAATGGCAGCCCTTTGAAAAAAAAGTTCGAATTTCGTCAAAAAATCGCAAGAAATTATTTAAATAAAAAAAGAACGGTAACAGATACACCCATAATCCTAGTTCCATAGATAGACTGACGTTTGCAGGACATCTATGTACAAGGTCGATGCAATAGCTTCATTGGACTTTGAGATTTCTTCAACGCTGTGTCGAAAAATGTTGTTTCGTGAAAAACGAGTTTAAAGTTTCATGTTAGATTGGTATAAAAGTACAACTACTTACAATATTTAGAATCCTCCAGGGCTATATAGTACTCCTTCCACTTCTTCATACACGGTCCAAATATTTTGAGAAATGCAAAAAGGAAAAAATCTATTTTTTCGGTCCCACAAGGCAAAATCCTCCTCCTTAAAGAATTTATTGTTAGGCAATCTCCTAACGAAACCGCGAACTGTTATTTTCAGCTTTAAAACGCAATCGAATCTGTTCAGACACAAAGAGTACCATGGCGGAATACAATTTCCATGCAACGTGTGCGGGCGAGTTTATCCAACGAATTCTACGTTGCGAGCTCACAGTATAACGCATTCAGATCTGAGACCGCACGCGTGCCCCCTTTGTGATAAAACGTTCAAAAGAAATCAGGACTTGAAGTTTCACATAAACCAGCATACCGGTGCAAGGCCTTATCAATGTCCATACTGTCCGAAAGCTTTTGCCAGCTCCGGTAACTGTTTCTCCCATCGTAAAAGAATGCATCCGCGAGAGGTGCACCGGGACAGGCAGAGAGCGGCGGATTTAATGAGATGAACCATGGGTAGCCAGTACGAGGAATGGTTTTAGAGAAGCGTATATCGTTTACGGAATTGTCGTGTTAGCTGTTACGGAAAGAACGAGCTTCAGTTTGCGAATATTAATGGTGCTATCATAATGAGCAACAGGAATTTTGTATGCTTTGATTGACTCGTTTACACTTAGCGTTAGGTATATTATTGTTACCAACAAGCACTTAGTTGTTTGCTCTTACGGCGTAACTAGGTATTCTTTACATAAAATAGGAACGAACAAATATATATTTTTTTTAATTTTTTATCTTATCGATGTTGCTGGATATATACTTCCATTGTTGTTGACGAATTTAGTGGTTATTATTTATTGACTCGTACATAGTACAAGTGATAATAACGATAGGTTTTAAAATCTCTAGTCGAAATAAGAAATTTGTATTTTTTACTGATTTATCTATATTTAACTTGTATACATTTTCTTCTTCGTCGTTAAGGGTAGAGATTATGATTACACCGCCCTTGATACCGTTTCGTAGAAACGATTTTTACAATTGAGATACAGTATTATCCGAATGATTTTCAAAACTAGTACAAATGAGCCCATCGGTCACGAATACAATAAAGTATTAAGCTTTAACATTAGGATTAAATCGGTGCGTCTTATGATTTACACGGAACATACGAATGATTGTTCGGTAGTGGGGGGGAAAGGGGGAAAAAAGAAGCTTAGCGAAATATAAAGTAACTGTGATTTTTTATAAATCGGCGGTACCATTGAGATACAACAGTTAATTCGTATTCCGATGGGTCGAGTACTTGTAGATTGAATATTGTAGATACCAGATACGAGCGGTAGTACGATATAAACAACGTCACATTAATCGTTTTCGCTCAACAGTTAAGTTTCCGATGAACTCTGTATTTCTGTCTAATACTTCCAACACCGATATCGAATTTATTTTTCGAGATTCCGAATACGTACTAGATACCGTGCGCGATACTTTTATGCACTCTGTACTTAGTACCTTTCGGGAGACAAAAAAACGTACAAACGGGTTGGACATTGAAGTCACTTATTGTATTTGTTTAACGATTCCAGAACTGTTGTGTCATCGGGAGAAGCGGCTTTATTTGTTAAGAACGTGAATGGAGTTGAGCGACGACAAAGGTTCTAAAAGAAGAAGCGTTATTTTGTCCATACAAAGAGCTGTTTAACAGCGAATATTTCATAAGGTTCATATATGAGAAGGTGAAAAAATGACCAAAGAAAAGAGAGAGAGCGAGAGAGAAAGCGAGAGAGAGAGAGAGAACATGCTTGATAATGATGAAAATTTTGTAGCTTGGGGCATATTTTTAGCACGGTACACGAACATCATCATTAAGTAACGTTAAGACTGTATACGAAAAATTCTGTGTCAAATTAGAGTAAAGTATGAACGTAAGAATAGTATACGATATCAATGGCCGTACGTCACGAAAGATGAGTCTAGTTTATCCAGATGCAGTATTAATAGGATTAAGCGTAAATAACGTAGAAGCCATAGTGGACGTTACAAACGACGGTAATGTTATTCTTTTAAGCAGGACTAACGATTAAAGTAAATGTTAACTGAAGTCTGAGTAGCTCTTAGGGGATCTTAGATAAGTATAGAGGAGTCATGTAAATGTAGAGATCATAGCCTGTGCTTCCGTATGATGTACACATTCGCACATGCGCTAGATAGTTCAAGAGAGACGGGAGGAGAGATGTTGGATGATAAACAACCGCTGGAGAATATACAATAGCCGATAAGAAGTAGTATTTACAACAGGAAACCACGTTGCCGCATTAGGATAGTAGGGTGGCCAAAAAGCTTTCATTCCGGAGGAGACAAAACGGACCAAAGTACCATGCTCTATTTTTTAAGCTCACTCGACAAAATGCCCACTTATCGTCGGTTCATTGAAGCGTAAATTATTAATTTCTATCAAAATTCTTCAACCTTTCAGGTGAATAGCGAGTCAACTGAACGCTCAGTGTTGGAAGCTCCGACGCACGGTCACCCTAGCTTGTTAGGGATGCAACCGTATATTTTGCGATTACGTTTTTGCGGACGCTTGCCAGTGACATGTAGTTGGATAGAGGAAGACGATCGGATAATTCGCGTGCCACCACGGAAGTAATGAATTTTTTATAAAATGGAAAACGAAGGAAGAAACGAGATCGGTCACGATCCTTTACCTTTCTGGCTCAATTTTTACACCTAGTTCTTAGAGCGGGGACGAGCAAATCGCCATCTTTTCCTCCAGTTTTCATTGCGACCCCAAGACTGCCAAGCACGGTTACTTCCAATGGAAAAAAAAAAGTATTAGAACTGTTAATAGCATTGTTATCATATCATTACGCTAATTTAAAGTATAATTATGTTCGTTAGTCGATACAATTTCGAGCTGTTTACCCAAAAAGGGACAAAGAAAGGTTTGCTCAGCTCTTGCTGTAGGCAGTGAAAAATTGAGTATTTTTCTAAGGTCCACACACCAGAGGCGACTAGTTGATTAACTAGCGATTAACAATATCTCAGAAGTGCCAGTAACACAGTGAACTAAACGTAGTGTACTTCGGCAGACGAATACTGGATAATTACTTACGGTAGAATCAAGGTACGAGTTATCGATATCAATTGTGACACTTAATAAAATGATTGTGTAAAAGCCTGGCTCCGAAGTTTATTACCGTCGCCAGTTATTGGAAAAAATATTCTGCGCGACAAACCGATATTCCAGAGGTAATAAATTACTTTAATTTTCCGGTGTCGTTTCCGCACAGTCAGGGACGAATAATTTACTGAAAAACAATTATTTTCTCAAAGATTTGAGTTCTCCACTCGTAAAAAGCTGTTTCTTTCCGTCGTAAATATTAATTTTAGAAAATTATTATATAACACTGTTTTGTTCCTTTTGCAGAGAACGGAGAAAACAATGCGGTAGTAGCTATAGAAGCTACCCCGATAATAGGGAGATTTATTGAACAGCTAGACGTGATCTATAATTCGATCTATGACTCGTATAAGAAACTTCGTTCCTTGCTCTTGGACCTCCTGCAAACGCCTGCGACGTGCGCGAGTTTTTGCTTGTCCCCCGATCCAGAGATCGATTACCTAAGAGCAGCGAATTTCTTACTGGTAGAAGAATGTCCCAGAATACTTGAGCTTTCGCGTTGCGAATAGATCTCGGTCGACCTGACCCTTTCGCTTCTTATATACAGGGTGTTTACACGAATGTCGGACATTCTCTCACGATTGGTTCTACTCACTGAAATAATCAAATAAAAAGCGTTGTTAAGCACGTACGTCCGATAATGCTTAGTTTTGCAGTTATAAGCAATTTTATATTCCACAAAACACGGGTCCGGAATGCCTCTTAAAGCCCAGCCGTGTTTCCGCGGATCGATGTATTGATTTTCATTTCCTCATTATTCTTTAAAGACGAAAAGCGAAGGATTCGAAGGAAAATATAGTACGTATATTATTTAGGCCAACTGTCGAACGCGCCTGTCAACCGGTTGCCCTTTAACAGCTAGTCCGGGCTGGTGTCTTACGGAATATAAAAATGCTTATAACTGCGAAACTAAGCATTACCGGCGATGTGCGTGCGCCGACTTTATTTATTCCTTCGGTGAGTAGAACCGATTCTGAAACATTGCCCCACATTTTTATAAACACCCTGTATACGCAAGGCATAAGAAGACGTGAGTCACCGCTCGAAATAAACCGCCTTTAATTCCTTTTCTTCCCGGCGAACTCAATCAGGAGGAATTCGAGATTCGAGCGAGCCACAAATGACGCATCCCAACCCCCGAGGTAAATATTTGAACCGGACAGCTCCGCAATCGCTAGTCGTATCTCATAAGGCCCTTCAAATCTCCTCTTCGTAGTCTTTCAATAACGTCTTCTGAACTAATTTCTAGGAAACGATAAAACCATTAAACAGCTCTTACAACGGAGCATGCCGGCGAGCCAGCGTGTGTTCATTGATAAGAAAATCGACGTTGGATCCATTCTCCGCGACGCGCTTGAATCGTTCTTATTGGATTCAGAAAATCTACCGCTTAAGTTCATTGAGCGACGCTCAGCGGCTGGGACGCCGAGAGTGCGGCTCGCGGAAAAATATCGAGCAAGCTAATCGACGTAAGTTCAATGAATGGACGCTATTGTGGACCGATGCAGGTCATTGTGAAGATTCCGCCTTCATCCTCCGGAGCATCCAGGAATATTATGAAACGTTTTGATAAACGAGCCCAAACAAAGATACCGAGCGACTTTTATTATAACGTCTTCACACGTGCCTCTCATAACTACTTATCGGCAGGAATGGCACACGCGATCGCCGATGGATTTATCGGGACGTTATGTAAATGTTTCATAGCCGCTCGCGGGATTACAGAGTTTAGGCTGCACGATGGAAAAGGAGAGGGAATATAAAGTTCTCCCGAGCGCGATACTTGCTGTACAGAAATCGCGGCTGGTTGCGCAACCGACAATTCGAGTGACGATAGGTAACGACATTGATGAGCACGGAAGGTGGAATCAAACTTTGAAGTTGCATCATAACGTATGCGCGGCACGCGACCGTTTCCAAGTTCCGCGATAATTTTCCGCGCTGCAAAAGTCGTCGCGTGTACGAAAAGGAAGAAGAACAGCTGCAATGCCGGGTCATTAAGGCAAGGTCATTGAGGATGGGCATGTTGCCCCTAACGATACGTGTTTAATCGAAGGGCCTGACGCCCACCGCCACTGTAATCCTGCTTTCTGCTTTACGACGCCCGTTTGACGCAACTCTAGCTCTCGAAAACAACAAAAAACTTAGCCGTATCAGCCGGAGACGTATACGTTAGGATGACGAATCGAATTCCGCAAGACTCGCTGATTCCTTTATCTGGATATTATGTACTCAGGACTGTTCGCGGCCTTATCGCTCGCGTAACGAATCTAGATATGTCGGAGAGATTTTTTGTATTAGGTCAGAGATTACACTCGTACGACGAATGAAAGTAAATGTGCATTTTTAGATACTAAATGCTGAGGCCTCGGAATATATACACATTTCCCTAAAACGCAATGCTTGTAATAATCTGATGCGCGCGATCTTTTCCGACAGCGACCGTCAAAGAGGAAATCGCTTTGGAGTACTTGCGGTTTGATAATTACGTTACTATCGGGTCATTAAAATTCAATCGCCGATGGTATACCTGCTACCATTGGCGATACGGTTCGTTGCTAGAACAAAACCGATTTAGATTTAAAAATAACAGAAGGGGAAATAAGAATCCCAAGAAATATAATTTTAATAATAATGTTTCAGGTCTGAAGAAACGTCGCCTTATGCTTTACAGCTGCGAAAAAGGGTTGTCGGTAATCGAATCGCAACGAATAGGCGAAATTGAAAGTCGTGCCTCTCTCCTGAACTCTAGTTTCTGTCGCGAGACAGTTTTATTCGAGTCGCCGATGAATCGGTTAATTGCAATGCGCACGGAGAGGGGATGGCGGAAAGAAGAATAAACCGACGAAAGTTCGATCGGCGGCGCAGCCAGACATCATAACACTTTCCTGCGCGGGTTCACGTGCCCGAATGAAATAGATAACACGATTCCTAGTTATTTTTTAAGAGGGGCCTATACTATTGGTGGGAATGGCGGAATAACAGGTCGCGTCGTTCGTAACGTCCTTCAAACGTTCCTATCGATTCGGCGAGTGCACGGAAAAAGACGTATAATACACGGTGTTCACCGTCGAAACATGCTAGTTGGTCGGTAACGGTGCTTGACCGATAGTCGTTCAGTGTTCGGCGTGCATCCCGCCCTCCTCGTCTGCCTCTTTCAACACTCTCCGTTTTATTCCATCACCTTGACGCTGACCATAGAGAAAATCGGGAGAAACATGTCAGACGACGAGGATAAATCATGGTGTCACACGCGTCAAAACTGTGTCGTACAACCGCTCTTGACAGGTATTTTCTAACAGGGATTTATTCGTCATTAACGAACCGTGAAATCGGAGTTCGGAAAGTAACCTTAAAATACGCGGTTCTATGTTATCTCATCATTTTTTTTGGCAGATATAGGTATTACGATAATGTAACACGTGGCGTCTGAAAGTTCCATTCGCCTGAATTATCCACTGCTGATTTTCGATGCCGACTATTTCTAGATCTCGAATGTTTCCTTAGAGAAGTAGAATGTATTTGTAGTTTTGGTCCATTCATTCATTCATTCATTCAGTGATACTTGTTGACAGAAGTGTCTTCAAACATGCTCGACAGCCTTGTTCTTTCTAGAGAAATGAGTAGATACTTTTCATGATAATGATGGAATAACAATACATAATTCATTTATTCAGAAGTTCAATGTTAATTGTAGGAGATGCATACATGCATTGTTATTATTCCGATGAATTCAATTGTAACGCGGACGAATATCGCGCTCGTTACTTGTAATATCTACATCAAGATACGTCAAGATATGCTTATTTCTCAAATGTAATGTGGTCGTTTTAGATTTATACCAGATCACAATGGCGTACGCTTATTGGAAAAGTGGAAAAATGTACGACCACGCTGTGTTCGATTTATACTTCCGTAAGAATCCTTTCCAAGGGGAGTTCACGATCTTCGCTGGGTTAGAAGAATGTATCAAGTTTTTAGAGAAATTCCGTTACTCGTCCAGCGGTATGTGTTCACGTACTCGTTATCCTTCGCTCTGCGATCCTCTCTACCGTTTAATGTTCAATTTGAAACATTAACTGCGCAGATATTAAATACTTGAAGTCGACGATGCCGTCTTCGGTCGACCAAAGGTTTTTCGATTATCTGAAAGACCTTACTCCGAAAGATGTTACGATATATGCCATGGAGGAAGGTTCGGTTGTCTTCCCGAGGTTAGTAAGAGTTCTCCGCAGAACCTGCATGCATCATGCAAATAATCAGCTGTGTTAATCATCGTTCATCATTGTCATCGTTTAGGAAACTTTTTCTTGCTCTTAAGACAGCAGTTAGAGTTAATGTTCGAATGCTTGTCGACATTACATATTTGATGAAACATCAAACCTTAATAAGTTAAAACTTCAATGCAAAATTGATATGTTACGCAGAATACCATTACTAAGAGTAGAAGGTCCATTAATAATGGTACAACTTTTGGAAACAACACTGTTAACCTTAGTTAACTATGCCAGTTTAATGGCGACAAATGCAGCCCGGTACCGTATGGTTGCTGGGAAAAATATAACATTATTAGAATTTGGCCTTCGACGAGCTCAGGGTCCTGATGGTGGATTGAGTGCATCCAAATATAGCTATATAGGTAAACATTTTATATACCTTTGGCCCCCCTCTACTTCTATCTTCTGTGTGCTATATTTTCGTTATTATACACATGTACAGTAACATATATTCTCCCCTCTATACCTCATCTATTTAACAAATTCCTCCGAATCGAAATCAATAAGCAGTGCCATCCTGCGACAGTCACTACTGTCTCGGCGATGGGGCAACAGTTTAAGGGGTCGAGTTAAATATATCTGACCGTGCACCATGTTTTACACTCTCCGACAAAAACTGCTTTATTCGCAATAATTATTGACGAAATTAGTGGCGTTCCAACGCTTAGATTCCCTGATATTCCGTTCGCATTTTCTATGAAATTAATGGCTTTTAGGTGGCTTTGATGGCACCAGTAATGTGTTAGCAGGAAAGCTTTATAATATTCCTGTGAGTGGAACACATGCACATGCATATATTACGTCGTTTACTGGCTTCGATGATCTGCAAGAAAAAGTGAGTCAACGCTGTAAGTAATTTTACTAACAGGAAGTATGTTTTGTATTAATGTTTGGCGCGTTCCCTTTTTCAGGCATTGGCGCATAAGGAAACAGGAGAGGTCTATGATCTTCTGGACTTAGCTTGTAAACATCGGGATTCCATTGCAGTTGATGTAGGGACACTAGTTTCTGAGGCTTCTAGCGGAGAATTAGCTGCTTTGATTAGTTACGCCATTGCTTTCCCGCAACGATTTGTTGCACTTGTAGACACGTATGACGTAAAAAGGTATGACATTATGCTTACTTAATGTTTTTCTTCCGATATTGTTTGTCAAACGTTTCTTTCGTATCTTTGATATGTGTAAGTAGATACTGTATCTTGTTATTATCTTATACACGAACACTCTGTTTCTCTAACATTAGATACGCATCCGTGTTTGACTATCTGCATGTATACATACAGAACTTTATTCAAATATGCATTGTCATGTCTCTGTGTTGATTGTGTTAACGTATCGAGCAATATACTTTATTTAACCAATTTATTCGTAGGATCTTCTGTTAATTGCAAACTTATAATATATCAAATATATTCAGCAAATCATTGCTCTTTAAATATTAAGATTTAAAGCACTGTTCGTCATGCATGAATGTAAAATTGTAGAAAGATACGAATATTAAAAGCGACAATACGTAGATCTTGTTTAAGGGGGAGTTAGAAGTAGAGCTAACTGTACAGAAGTTTATTTCTTGAATTAATATCGAATTGGAAAGTTCGTTACAAAGAGGTGAAATGCTTTGAAGAAGTTTTTGCGAAGACCCCTGACGAAGTTTTATGTATTAATACACGTTCGATTACGAATAGGAGCATTAAGTAGAGCAGACAGAATTACGTGATCTGTACCAGTAATTCCATTTTCGAGCAGCAAGATGTGTTTAATCGAGTTTAACATACACATTAGCGACTTTAATTACAAACTCACAAATCAGGCATGATGAAACATATACACACTGTAGCCTAACAGGAGTGTGTTTATAGCATCGAAGCCTCGGCCAAGAGACAGGCACGAATAGCCAGCCTAAATGTAAAGAATAAGCGTCTATCAAATGGGTCCAATACACATGCCCAAAATGGTGTCAGAAACAATCCGATTATATCAGAATCAACTTCGCATCACAAGAATGGCTTTTTAAGACGAGGCGAATTGGGTGAGCTCTATGTGAGGTACGATATTATCCTCTATGTCTGCTTTGCAGGATAAGTCATCATTTATTATTTTTTTAATCCACAAAACGCAATTAATGGTTGACTTTCACGAGGTAATCAGCATATGTTACTGAGATCTTATCCGATTTAGAGTCTCTCCGATCATTCTGTAAAGCGGGCAAATGTGTATCTCGTTGCATCATTCCGATATCACAAAATGACGATAACGGAACAGAACAACGATAGATTTATTTTGTTCAAAGTTTTGCAAGTTTTCATAGTGTCTTTGTTATAAATGTATGACCTTATATAGCACCCTTCCCAATTCAGCCATTTAACCAAATAATCATGTGGGATCCGTAACCCCCATACCATAAGAATAAAAGGGAGCCCGGACTAAGAGACCTCGGAGAGTCGGCGCTACCGATAGATCAGCACGCACGCGGACGGCTCGGGTTCGAGTCCCAGCGCCGAAGGCTTCTCTTTTTCCGTGGCTCCCGAAACGTATATGAATTACGTCACCTATTCCTACAATCATGTACTTAATATACTTGACGTTACAAAAATATAACAAAACTGTGACTCGTAATTAAATGCTTGCTTGTAAGCTATGTTACACAGTTTCAGTTTCCATCTTACATCATAATGACCAAGTTCTTCGAGTTGTTAGCTTGCATGCCAGCGGTTCATGTCAATTAAAATAATGATTTACGTTCTGCTCGAAGTCACTGTTGACCGGAACGTAGAATTATTAAAAGTCATAATTCATAGCAGTGCATGCCTTGTACATAATACCAAACTGTTCATTTTTAGTAGACTGTCGTAACTTATAAGTGTGAAATGTATTGTCAGGATTATTGAATGGATTTCTTTAGTAATATGTACGGACGCATGTTTAATCAATAATGGTGGCAAAATTTTCTATTCAGGAGCGGTCTTCTTAACTTCTGCGCTGTGGCGTTGGCTCTGAACGATTTGGGGTACAAAGCGATCGGTATAAGAATCGACAGCGGCGATTTAGCGTACTTAAGTAATGCCGCAAGGGATATTTTCGAGAGGATCGCTGCCAAGTATAATATACCTTGGTTCGCGAAGTTGATGATCTGCGCGTCGAATGACATCAACGAAGAAACTATCTTGAGTTTAAACGAACAGGTAAATTTACGCGCGATAGAATACGGCCGATACTTTTTGCGAGATGTCTTCTGTTTCTATAAAAGACGTTGTTTTAATAGAGCCACAAGATCGATTGCTTTGGGATCGGGACACACCTGGTAACGTGCCAACGACAACCGGCATTAGGCTGCGTTTATAAAATGGTTGAGATCAACAGTCAACCGAGAATTAAGCTTAGTCAAGAAGTCGGTAAAGTAACAATACCGGGGAAAAAAGATGCTTTCAGACTATATGGATCGGATGGATATGCTTTGATCGATCTCCTACAGAGATCGACAGAGGATGTTCCACAAGTAACGCAGAAAGTTCTTTGTAGACATCCGTTTCAGGAGTCGAAGAGAGCTTATGTTATTCCAACGCGAGTGGAACCATTGCACAAGGTAAACACGGGCTCTTGGGCTACACTCGTTACCATTTACAGCTTCAAATAATTCAGAATAATATAAATAATTCCTGTTACAATTAGGTATACTGGAAGAACGGGAAATTAAGTCAACCATTACCTACATTACATGAAATACGAAATAGAGTTCAAGAATCTTTGAGATCGCTCAGGAATGATCACAAGAGGAACTTGAACCCTACGCCATACAAAGTAAGATTCTACAGACGCTTAAGGGGTCATTCTGGTAATCACGTCGCAAAATTCAGGTTTTTTTCTCAATGAATGCAATGAATAACAATGTTAATTTTTTTTTTTTCATTTATTAGGTTACTTATAATGTGTACGGAACAATTTTTTAAATACACTTTTAATTGTGTTTTTCAATGTTATCTGGAGTTGAAAGTCGCGCATTTAAAAATACGGCGGGAGTGATTTCAGCTCACAGAAACAAAAAAATCAAACTGATTCTTAATCATTGTGAGTACCGCTGTCACAGGTGCCAGAATTAGCCACGTAAGTCAAATTTTAACAAAATTGCGCACATTTAAACTTCAAGTATCGAAATTTTCCATTTTTACTCGAAGTTTAAATGCGCGCAATTTTGTTAAATTTTGACATACGTGGCTAATTCTGGCACCTGCGATAGCGGTACTCATAATGATTAAGAATCAGTTTGGTTTTTTTGTTTCAGATAAGTCTGTAAGTTGAAATCACTCCCGCGGTCTTTTCAAAGGCGCGATTTTTACCACCAGATAACATTAAAAAAACATAATTAAAAGTGTATTTAAAAAATGATTCCGTATACATTATAAGTAACTTAATAAATGAAAAAAAATTTGACATTGTTATTCATTGCATTCACTGAGAAAAAAAACCAGAATGACCCTTTAAAAAAACGAGGGGCGTGTACTCTTTAGACTATTTGAAGAATTTAAACTATTTTATATAAAATATTTGTACAGGTGGCTGTCAGCGATGATCTATATAACTTTATACACGATTTATGGTTACAAAATGCGCCTATTGGGGAACTGTCGTGAAGCTATGATTAGATCACTGGAAAACGAGGCGGGAAGGAGAAAGAATTGTTACAGCAAAGCTAGACGGTGTATTCAAATGGCCTACGTATCAGGATAATACCGAGGGTTTTAAAAGATTATTTTTTACACTGTTTGAGAAACCTCTAATTGTACAAGCATCATTTGATTATAGTAGTATATTTTGATAACTTGTGCAAATCACCCTGCAAGATGTTCATATAGTTTTATAAGAATAGAACGGATTGTATTCGAAAAGCGGTGTAATCTTGTAAATTGCGCCGCGAGCGTACGATAGTATTTATCATAAACATCACAAGTGTACTTACTTTCGATTTGTCGGTAAGATACAAAATGGGGTACACGTGATTAGCCATGCACAATTTAGAAATAATTAACTCTACATTTAATTCAATGGGAATGTACATATAACGAGAAGGATTACAAACCGGATATGTAAATGAAATGTAAATAATCATCGGTATCTTTTAAACTTCTTTTCGAAGCATCGTTGTTAGTACGATGCTCAGCAGATTTTCTAAGCTTAAGTTAGAACTTTCTCAACAAAAGGAAAGAAACGTAGCAGTAAATGATTTTATAAAATGAAAATATGTGTTTTACGTTCATGAACGTAAATAAATCTCGAGTGTTATACGTTCATGAACATTAAGGTAAAAGTTCTAAGTTCGATTGTTTTGTTAATGAAGTGTACAAATTTTTAGCATAATAACTATACATACAAGAATTCTAAGATGTATAAATATGTATAAAAAAAACGATTCATCCTAGAGAGATCTATTTGATATAAAAACACGGGCCCTCGAAAATTGAGAATAATGAATCATTTATTTGACAATTCATTACTTAAGAGATCTCGACGATGGAAATGTCACAAACCTCATTGAACTTTTACTACTGAGATTAGTGTTTTCTTAGGAATGCTTACGCATGATTTAATTTTGATTTTGTACTACGTCGTTATATTATATATAGTATAATATACTTTAGAGATTCTTACTAGTAGACAACCGTTGAAGGTGAAGATAGACTTTTACACGAAAATTTTCTTCAACTTGTATCATTAGATCTGCTGTTTTTTCGTAATGTTGTTTAATGTAAATGAGCATACCAATAAAAGTAATTGTTTTTATAGCAAAATAATCGAAATGTCTATGATCCAGCAGACTTTATTGCTTTTGCACGTGACTCGTTACGAATACAATAACGACTCGATTTATAATATGCGTAATAAAACAATATACAGTGGCTCATAGGCATAATCGTACACTCTTTAAAATCGCATAACATTTTTAAAATTGGTCCAAACGACTTGAGTTTTTTTGAGAAGCTAAAAGGATTAGTTTGCTAAGTGACGTGTCTCGTCGTTTTGAAAAAAATTGCAATTGGTTGGAATAGCCAAAAAAATAGTAAAGGTCGTTTTTTAAACTTTTTTTTGTGAGCCTGTAATGAAAATTCAAAAAAACCCGTTTGTAGATTGAAGTAAGTTGTATACATGCTGAAAATTCCATCTAAATCGGTTAACGTTGCTCTGAGCTATAAATGCTTAAAGATCGCAGAATAATATATGGCGAAAATCGCGAAATTCTCGAAATCCGCGATTTTCGACCTTATTCTGCGATCTTTAAACGTGTGTAGCTCAGCAACGTTAACCGATTTAGATGAAATTCTCATAATAATAACTTACTTCAATCTACAAACGAGTTTTTTGAATTTTCATTACAGGCTCACAAAAAAGTTTAAAAAATGGCCTTTACTATTTTTTTTTGCTATTCCGACCAATTGCAATTTTTTTCAAAACGACGAAACACGTCACTTAGCAAACTAATCCTTCTAGCTTCTCAAAAAAACTCAAGTCGTTTGGACCAATTTTAAAAATGTTATGCGATTTTAAAGAGGGTACGATTATGGTTGTGAGCCACTGTAGGTGTCCAGGTAGATTCGGCTGATTTCGATAAATATTTTGTAGAATCTTACGCGTGTAACGCGCCACTCTTAAGTTTCAGATTAAGGACGCTCATAAATGCAGACAGATTCTATTAATATGGTATGAATATTTATTCAACAATTTTAATATTAGAAGAAAGAGAGAGAGAGAGCAATTGTTCATTCACACACACATATGTTCGCGATCAATTCAGAAGGCTTGTGTAGCGAAGGTCAGTGAACAGAGCGTAGTGTTAGCTAACCTACAATAGTTTGGTCAACAATAAATACACAGAAATTAATTTTTCTAGACACTTATTTAACGCAAATTTTCAGTAAATAACAGTGTACGTATTATTATCTTGACTCACTAAGCGATTTGATATATTTATTGAATAATGTCATTAAGTTTTATCATTTTTTAATTCGTAATGTACGCGAAGGTTCATGAGGAGCGAGAAAGGCGGTTAAAAATGAAACTTGTTCGATTGATTAATTGTAAAAGACGGAAGTTAAGGATTTATTTCTCTAAATATCTTAATTATAAACTGAAGGATTCTTAACCATTAGAATATTTGCATAGGTATTCTCCGTTTTACAGGGGAAACAACCAATGTATCGATACAATTATTCTGGATTAATATTAAAAGCAATGAAGGAAGCGGAAACTTATGTCCAGGATTAATTTTGGATTTAGATTTTCTAAAGCGCAAATTGACCATTCAATAACTCGCCTTGCGACACGTGTCGCAGATATAAGATATGAAAGCACTTCCTAAAAGTGTCGCAAAGTTTTGCCCGTTAATCGCTCTACTATACAGCTTCGTCGTTATCGTTCTAACAGCATTTATCAATGAGAAAGTCACTCCGGTCTTCTTATTCTTTTCCATTCAAGCGTACTTGAATTGGTACTCTGCGTATAATATAAGTCGAAGCGCCGCAGTCATGGAAATTAAAGCTGCGGCGATGAAATTAATGTATAATAAGGTAGCGACGAACGTGGAATATAAATACTGGTACTGCGAGAAATGTTTGAAGTATACTTGCAAGCCGACGCAGCATTGTATCTTTTGCAAAAAGTGTTTCCATTTCCGAGATCATCATTGCTTTTTCTTAGGCGCTTGTATATTGAGGCAGAACATAGGCAATTTCATTCTATTCTGTTTTTACACATCGCTGACGTGCGTGTACTCGTTGTGCACTCTCGGACCGTATTTGTATGAGAACATTAATAGCGCTGTAAGAACAGATACAGACTCTTTTAACATATTCCTCAACTTCTGCTTTCCCGTCGCTCTCGTCAAATTATTACATTCCAGAGAAAAGACTTTTATACTACTCGTGACGATGTTTGACGTACTGGTTTCACTTTTATGCATTTGCCTGGTATATGGAACGTGGAAACTGCACAGTTGCATAGCAGGTAAACAGCGATATGCGAACGTATCGGGGAAACAAAGTTTGAGGGAAATCTTTGGGAGTTATGGTGTATTGAATATAATATTCCCATACAACGGTCTTGTAGGAACTAGAGAGCTCAATGGAAAGTATGAATTAAAAGAGGTGTGAATGTAGGTTTAGAACTTGTGCGTTTATATATAGGAGAATGGAAACACCGAACGACTTTCCTTATGCAGTAGCGATAACCATAAAGTAATAAATTTAATACACGAGAATGTGCTCATACACTTTTATACATATCTGTACATATACAAAGCTAAATGCGAGTTTCTCAGTTATCATAAGTGGTATTATATTGTAATAAATATTACACGTGTTCGATACATTTACTCATTTATACACTAGACCAAACAGAATCGTTCTGCAGTCTCCGAAATTTTTAGGAATTCATAAGACGAAAGAAATTTTCATTATTACATTCACATTCACGATAGAAACTGTATCAGGGATATAGTTATTCACATCTTCGCTTGCCTTTTATCCAGATGATACGAATTTTTTGCTCTCAAAAGTTTATCTTATGTATTACTATATTGGAAGATTTATTTCTCCACTAATTTTTTATGTATCAAATTCATTTACGTACTTTTTTAAGGAAAATCCTTCTTTGTAGAAATATAGAACAATCAGATACTGATCTGCAAAGAAATTTAAAACCGAATTAATAAAGGATTTCTGTTACACGTAACGTACATTCGAGTTCTATTCGAAATTATTTACCATAACAAATTCTATGTCTAAGGAATCCGTTTTACAATTCTGTATGCGCATGATGCTGGGCTTTAAAGTCATTGGGGTGAATAAATACTCCTTCCGTTGTTACCCATTCGACGTGCGGACTAGTAGAAGAATATTCACCCACCACTTCCGTTTGACCAGTAATCAGATTACTGTAAACTCTTCCACTTACTGCTAAATATCTGTGAAATAAATGCACTTTTAACTATCGAGCGAGATACGTTCTTGCAGCTTGTTACAATGCAGATCCGCGCGTAACTTACGTGTCTGTATCTACATGTTTGAACAGAACAGGTTCGTCTCTCGTCCAAAAGTCGGTCTCGCATATTAGAAGCCAATTGTCCCCGTTATCGCCTTCTCCTTTGCTATCTCCATAAGCAGATACTTCTAGCTTTCCACTAAGTGGCGAACTAACACGGTGGGAATGGAGATTCTTTTTCGTCGCCACATGCTCCAATCTCAAGGTGTCCCCGCACTTGATCGGCTCCCTAACACAGCGTTAAAACTTATTTGCATTTTACGAGAAACAGAAAAATACTTGATACATTAATACAATGAGTTACATACCCTCTATTGCATTGTTTCTTCGTAGCAGCTTTAACAAGCCAATAAGAATTTCCATCTTCCTTCGCCGATGTCCCTGTTACCGACTGTTGGCCGCTACCACTTCCATACTTTATATCGTGCGAATGCAATCTGACTTTGTAGTCTACGTTCATCAATTTCAATACAGAGCTGCACGTCACATATTGCGTTCCTTTCGCTGCACAAAGAACACAGAATTTTAATGCATGTAGATGCCTTGTTTGAAGACCTCGCAGAGGAAACTATTGATAAGATTTACGTAACACTGGTTATCGAAGTACTTTACCTTTACTACGATTTTAAGCGACTACATAGTATTACAATAAACTTTATAATAATGTAGGTTAGTACATATAGCTGCCAATGGTATTAATAAATATTTTGCAGTAGTGAGGTACAAGAACCTCGTAAAACAAAGAATATAGTATTATGTTTGATGCGAGTTGAAAATTGACGTTTCAAAGTACACAATGATCGACTTTGACACTTGATGCGCGATTGATAGTAAGAATATCAGCTTACCTTTAGCAGAGCTTGTCCAAAGCGCGAGTATCGTGAAAATCAGGAATGGGAATAAGTAGGACAGATTCTCTCTCATGTTTGAAATAATAATAAAACGTTTAATTTGCGAAGAAGCAGAAGCTGAGTGCGCGATGCACGTGTATGCATCTGTATACGTGTTAGATTCCTATTGGTGTAGCATGGCTGTCTCAGTGGTGCTCAATTCTGACGATCTCGAGTTACAATTTTTGTGACTTTCATAAGTCATAAAATCATGCATTTGCAATCACACCAATGAGACAGGAAATAGCAACAATGTGAAACGCAATAACATTCAGTTAACTGCAGATTCAGGGATAATATACGATATGGGGGAAATAAAATTTTTTTTAAAAAATTAAAACCGACTTTAAAAAAAATAAAAATGCACTGAAAAGTAAAAAATTAGTTTTCTAAATGATTTTATTCAGCTTCGATCCTCTGTTTGTTTGTATGTGTGGTTCAAATCTGGCAACTCAAATTTAACCCACTTCCAACTATCTAATTGTCTTGAAACTTTGCAGGCGTGCGTAGTTTGAATGACAATACAATATTAAAAAAAAAAATTAACCCCGTGCGGATGAAAAAATTACTCAGTCATCAATAAATATAATCCATAACCACAAATCCAAACGACTTGAAATCAGCCACTTGCGTTCTTTGCGAAAACCTTACAAAAAGCCGCTGCGTTCGGGTCGCTTGTCGCATCGCGATTTGAAATTAAATAAAAGATATTTCTAAAGAAGTCTGAGCTGCGAAATATAAATCCATAAACACTAAAAACTAGAACAGATAATAAATATATAAAAAAAAATTTTATGTTAAACGATTTTGATTACAATGCACTAAAAACTAAAAAATAATTATTTTTTTGTACTGGAATTTCGATGGTGTTTTTTCACTTTAAATAAAATCGTGGTGCAGGATTTTTCATAACAGAATGTGAATCAATTTAATACAGCATCAAGCGTCGAAATGAATTTGTTGTGAGATACCCTGCTCCACGATTTTATTTCAAGTGAAAAACACCATCGAAATTGCAGTACAAGAAAAGAATTATTTTTTAGTTTTTAGTGCATTTTGAATAAAATCGTTTAACATAAAAAATTTGTTTTCTTCATTTAATCTATGACTCTCATTTTTTTTATGTCGGCGCCTCATCACTGTGTAAATCTGACGCCGACTTAAAAAAAATTGAGAATCATAGATTAAATGAGGAAAAAACTTTTTTACTTTTCAATACATTTTTATTTTTTTGAAGTCGGTTTTAGTTGTTTAAATTTTATATTTTTAATTTTATAGTTATTTAAATTGTGTAACTACATTTATTTTAAAAAATATGGGCATGCCTACAAAAGGAGCTGCTCGTAAAAAAAGAACCATTTGCTAGAAACGGAAGATTCTAATAATAATAATAATAATAATAATAATAATAATAATAATAATAATAATAATGAAACAGATTTCTTATTGTTGGTGTAACTTCAAAACTACTTGACCTTTTTCGATAATTCTTTTTCCATGACCTAAGTTGATTGAAGCCAAACTAATAGCACATTCGGCAACCTGCACTAGTGCGCACTGAGTGCGAACTTTTTCGCTCCCAATTGGCTAAAATTCGCACTCAATGCGCACCAGTGCGAACCGGCCGAATAAGTTTCACCAAAATCGGTTCAGTAGTTACGGAGAAATTCGCGGCCAAATGTAATACGTACAGCACATACATACACACATACAAACACCTCGAACTGAGAACCTCTTTTCTTTTTAAGTCGGTTAAAAATGAAAAAACATTATCAAACTGCTGTCACATTCATATTTATTATGTAAATATTTTATAAAACAATGTTTCTCATTTTATTTTAAAAAAATGGAGTAAATTATTAGACTTTTTATAGAATTGTACAGAGTAATTCATGCGGATAAAAGCATTTATTGGTTACATCAAAAGACGCAACTGCGTACTTAGAATCAATTTAATATAGTTTATTTTGTAGAATTGCACTTGAAAAGATGGATTGCAATCGAATACATGAATTAAAAAAATAGCTACTTTGATATAGACAGATTGTACGACGTGCGGCACAAGTATCTAAACTCTTCCTGCGTAATAAAAAATTTCTTATCCGTATTCGCTTAGTCGATATTTGTGTTCCGATATTACATAACTTTCAGCGTGAAAAATATTCTTTAAAAGTCATATAATCAATGCATAATGTACACGTTTGATCATCGAGTGGTAGGAATGAAATGCTTTACGAGCGGGCATTCGAGTCCGCCTTCTTATATAAACGATTCTAATTTAATTGTACAAATGTATCGAGGAACTGTCCAAGCATTCTCAAAATACACTGGGTGCAGTGCTTTAATCGTCAGCGAAGATGAATATACCGATTAGTATTCAATAGCTTTCGGACGGGTCTTCGTGTACACATACGCCGCTATTACAACGAATATCGCAACGATTGTGGGTAACACGACGGTGAAGACGCGCTGTTTGTTCTCCATAAACTCCTTTTTCCTCTCTTTCTTCTGTTTGTTCGTCTCTTTCGTCTTTCCCTTCAACTGACGCATCTTCTTGCTGGAAGGAAAGATATATGTTAACAGTTATTTATCATCGCAGCAAGCTTGAGCATAATTTAAAGCGAGAGGTAGAGAGAGAGAGTGAGAGAGAGAGAGAGAAAAAAGAAAGTACAACATTGAAATACCAGTGTTCTTACGGAAAATCAATTTAAATTGTAATTATAGAAGTTTCTGACTTACTGAAAGTTCTTGAAAGTGTCAATGTATTACTAAAAGCATTAGCTGTTTATAGGAAAGTGTTTCTTTATTATTCTGATTGTACTTTCGAGCAGACTTATGAAACCACCGGTTGATAAACCATATCGAACACATTTACGATGCATATGTTTATGACAGTTTCGAACATCACTAAACACACGCACTTTTAAATGAAAATACGGAATTCGTACGGTTTGCTAGATAAATAAATGAGAGCGCGAGTGGCAGTACCTTTAACAATTAAAATAACCAAATATTAAAGAATATCGGGGATCCGTGCTGCGGTTCTCAAGCAGTCGGGAAAAGCAGATTTGCGTACATGACACGTAATAAAATAACGCTACCCTACCAACTCGCAATTCCTGTCACTTCCGTATGGAGGCAGTCAATTAAACTACGCTAATCAGTACGCTCGGATCGAAACCATATTTCTGTATATTAATATGTACACGTGTATGTTTATACCTTTATGATGCGCACACTTCTCCGTGCGAAAATCGAGGAACGATTACTTAATTACTTTATTTGTATTCCGCGACTGTTATACATGCGCGTGAATGTTATAAAGCTTCGCGTCATTCAAATCAGAATTTAAAGTGTTCTAACGGTCACCGATCAACGCTATAAGAATCATTACTTACTACGATTTGGGAAGCAATTTTAAATTAGGTAGGTTTACGTGTGGCGATATTTAAACATTTTCTTTTTAAATTTTATTCGTAATCTTTGTAGTAACATCGTGAAAGCAATATAGTGAAGAAAAAATGGACGAAAGTAGAGGTAACCGCGAGAGTAAGTGAAATAGCAGCAGTATAAGCGCGTGCATTAATTATCTGTTTCGTATAAATGATAATTCTTTTTTGAAAGCATCATCGAAGAACATACTCGCTTCCTATTGATAAGCCCGCAGCAGTTGCACAGATGTGGCTTTATAATGGTTTTAGTTTTATTGACAGAGCACCTTGAAATAAGTCGGAAATCGTTCTAACGTTACTTTATTAATTGTCTTTTTGTTTCTAATGATTCGTGGCTGATGTAACAAACTCGTTAGAATTGTAAACTTCAGCTTTTCTCCTTGCAAATACGCAGTGCACTCGTTTCCAAACAAAGCAATTATCGATGTTATTAGTAGCGGGGAATTGCGAGACGATGCGCACGACATCCAGACCTCGAGGCGAGTAGATATATTTTATTGAATTATAAAAATTCGCGACACGGGCGACGACCCCGTTTCCTGGACTTAAATTCACTTACAAGATTGCCAGCTCTGAGCTCGCAACTAAAAACCCTGAAGAATTCGTAACAGCGGCCAATGCCCAATGGCCATACAGGCGCAGGTACAGATTAATGATTTCTGATTAAGTGATTGGTAGTTCGTAGATGAGTAAGTTAACTGCATAAAGAAGCAATATTCCCGGTTTACGAGTGTTCACCGCTGGGTAGTTTCCCGTGTCTCACTATAAAAGTTATCTAACGGCATATCTATCCATTCGGTTAATGTATCCCCGACGTTCCAGTAGCTTGAATGGAAAGAAGGTGTATTAAAATCTCATTAGAATTAACTGTAATTTACTTGTAAGAGGAACATTACTTTGAAATACCACCACTGATTCGCTGACGTTAGCAATTCTATGAATCATCGGAAATAACTTTTCCGAGTACTAGGGTAAATACAAAAACAATGTTTAGATCGTCATGGACGCCGTAAGAGTTTGTAGAAGTGCGGAGCAAAAAGTCGTGAATGTGATCTGTAATGGATGCTCAATGACCGTGTGTACATAGTTAACAACTCAGCTTGAAATTTTGCAACTTATGTAAAATTCGAGTAACAGGTACACATTGGCTCTGATGTAACAGTCAAAGCATCCTAAGTTGGCTTGAAATGAGAAATAAAACCAGGCGTACAAGAATTGAGTATCTACAATCCGTAAATGTGAAGGCACGTGACAAACTGGACTGCACGTGGGAGAAGTTAAGAAGTTAACTATAATAACAAAATCGTAGTACAATATTTAGGCTTTTCGATGTGTAAATTTTGTTTATTCCCAACTCCGGATCACATTTTATAAATTTATAACGCACTCGAGGGAAACAATATATCGCTGCAATGGAGGGAGAAAGCGGAAAAGGAGATATTACGAACGGTATAACACGCGAGACGTATATTGATTGTGAAATTGATAGTGGAAAGGAAGCATTAGATTTGGTTAAGAAGCAAGATAAATGTCAGATAACGACTGCGACGTTGCCAAAGAAAACAGAAAGAAAAGAATGCAACGAGAAGGATAAAGTCACCGATGGAATGCTGTTAAAGAATGGGATAATAAGAGGACTCGATACTACTACCGTCTTCTCGTGTACAGCCTGCAAACGTAATATGCCGTCGTTGCATGATACTCTGTCGCATATTAAAGGAAAATCTCATACTAACTTATTAACAAATAATACAAAGAAAAAGAAGTATTTAATTGTAGGTAATATTAATGAAGATAAGAACAATAATGCCCGAAATAAGAACAAAAGTATGCTTCAGGACTCCTATTGCTGCAAATTGTGTGATGCGCAAATCGATATCAATTGTGTGTTTGATCACATTAGTACACAAACTCATAAGTTAAAAATCATTTCTAAGAAGATCAAGGATGATATGATTTTATATAAATGTTTCTGTTGTAAATCGATAATGCCAGGAACTACTCTGTTCATTAATCATTTATGCTTGGAGACGCATTTAAATAATTTAACGAGTGCATTGAGAGATATGAAGACAAGTGGTGGTACTCAAAGTATTCGAAATAAAAGCTTTGCGCTTTGTAATGTTCTAATTTTCAAAGCAGGCAACAAGGATTCATCTTTCGAAGAGAAGTGTCTTATATTTTTTGACCCTTCGCTTGTCAATCTTTCTAATAGTTTAAAAAATAATATTCATTATCGTTGTTCACTTTGCAGTGCAAAATTGAACACAGACCATAACATGATCGAACACTGTAAGGCGAGTACACATATGAAGCTTCTCACAGAATTATCGCTTGCAAGGCCACGTTCCAGCGTCTCCAGTGCCGCTAGCGTTACGATGTCAATATTGGATCAATTTAATAAATTATCTATTACCGATTCAAAACCTTGCATTGTTAAAACAGTTGATACCAATTTGGACATACCGAAGGATGTGCATAAAGAAATCAAACAACGTCTTTGTGAATCGCCATTCATTGTATCACCATCGGAACGCGTGAAACGTAAGAAACCGCCTCTACGGGAATGTTTGAACAAAGTATATGATGAGAGGTACTTAGAAATCGAGGAGAAAATGTACACTCTACGCAAACAGAAATTGAACGCTGTGAAATCAAACGTTGCATTAGTAATACCACACAACAATACGAAATTATATTGCATGGTTTGTAATACAACTGTTTCGAGAGATTTATATTTCTTATACGAGCACATATGTATCGAGTCGCACAGAACGAATGTCACGGAAGTAAAAGAGCCGGATAAGAAGTTGTTCAAACAGTATATGAGGAGAATTTCAAAAGGTTCTATAAAATGTTATCCTTGTGGGATGTCGCTTCATAATCAGCCCAAGATGATCGATACTCATATTAATACACAGACGCATAAGGATAAGTATAAAAAGTACCACAAAGTTATCGATAGCACGTGTAATTGCTTGTTGCAAGAGCTCAATAGGTTGTGGTATAGCATCCAAAGATATTCGTGCACTATATGCAAGACAGGATATGCGTATAAATTGGAATTTGTAGAGCATATTCTTACACAGCATAGTCCGATACCGACGGATCATATATTTGACTTTTGTATCCCGTGTGCTACCATGTGGTTGGGCCAGATAAACTGTTACACACAGCATTGCAGCGATATAATGCATAAATATTTATTGGAGAGCAAAGATTTTATGGTCGAGGATCTTCCCGATTGTATAAAAGAATTATTAACGCAGGTTGACGAAACTGCTGATATTTTAATACACCAAACACAAGTTTTATCGAATGACAATATACAGGAGGAAGTGATACGATCATTAGAGAATAGCATAAAGCCATACTTTTCATCTGTCAAAGCATTTTTATTCGGTTCAAGAGTCACTGGACTTGGATTTACAAATAGCGATATAGATATATATCTTGACTGTGGTAAGTATAGGCTCCGAAAGAGAACGAATTCACGTTACGTTTCAGCTAATACATATTTTGTGCATTTCAGGAGACACTCCCTATAAAAATGAAACTGAACGCTCCAAGATATGTTTTGCGCATATTACGGAAGCTTTGCAGAAACGGAAAGAGGAATGGGAAGTGAAGGCAATATTGAGTGAAACTAGAACTCCTATAATAAAGTTAATATATAAACGAACAGGCGTACACTGTGATATTACTGTTACAAGTGCTATTGCTGTTGAGAACTCCAAATTGATACGGTATCGTGTTGCATTTCATTGTAGTAACATAGGGTAACGCATACAAATGTTGACCCCTATAAAATGATTGACCCTCTTCCCCAAGAAGTAGGAAATATAATATAATGATTTTTTTTATATAATAAAATATCGTCGGTGATAGTGCAAAAGTAGTAAAATTGAGATTTCGCGCTCACGGTTGCCAAGCGCTGTTTCGCTTTTTTTAAAAGTCACTCCATTGATGTTAGTACTTATTACAAGGAGTGCTAAAACTGTCCCAAAAAAGTTGAGTCAAAGAAATCCCTTAAAATGGCTAAAATATTAAGTTTTTTCTTTCTCCTGTAAAATCGGTAAAATGCAGATCCGCGGTATTTACAAACTGCTCATACGCGGTTTTGCACTATCACCGACCATATATCTATATTTCGGTGGCCCAGATATTTTTGTTCCGAATACAATTATATTTTATTATATAAAAAAACATTATATTATATTTCCTACTTCTTGGGGAAGAGGGTCAATCATTTTATAGGGGTCAACAACTGTATGCGTTACCCTATCAATAGACGAATAATTTATACATTGTATTTGTAATTCAATGTAATTTGCAGATCATTCAACGATGCGTATCCACCCTGCCGAAAGATGATATTATTTATTAAAAAATGGTTCTCCCTCTTTAATTTACCCGGAAGGCACGGTTTTACAAATTATTCTCTCGTTTGTTTCGTTATATTTTATCTGCAAAGGAAATCATATTTGCCAAGCGTTGCAACGTTAATAAAGCAACACAATAACTCTCGCATCGTATGTGGTAAGTTGTATCGCGTTATTTTTAATGTGCAACACATTGCCGCGTTTAATTGTAAAGTAAATTACTGTTACTTCGCCCATTTAATTGTACCCAAAGTAATTCTGTAATATAATTTTGTTCCAGGCTGGGAAACTGGGGTTGCGCAACCCAAAAGTAACAAGCCGGAGCTATCTATTTCGGAGTTGTTACTGGGCTTTTTCAAGTTTTATGCAAATTATGACTACCAGCATTACGTTATTTGCCCGTTTCTGGGTTCTTCGTTAACTAAGAAGGCTTTTGCAGAGTCGACAGCGTTACCGAAGGAAATGAAACGTTATACCGAAAACCTGTTATTATTTAAGAAGCCAGAATATTTTCGCATTGATTCTTCGTTGTGCGTGCAGGACCCGTTCGATTTGTCCCATAATTTAACGAAAGCCGTGAACAGTATTAGTTTGAAATGCTTCAAACAGTATTGCCAAGATAGCGCGGCTATCTTGCTCTCTACGATGCAATAATTTATATACGATAATCTGCAGCCAAAGTACAAGTTTTGTTAAATAACGCCATAAGAAGGTTCCTGTGATATATAGGTGTCGTGGAATTAACTGTAATGTATCTAAGGTTTATTAGAGTGTACACAACTTTTAAACTAAAGTGACGACATATACTTCTGTGATAGAATTGCAGACAACATAAGCGCACAGTACACACCGGCGAAAGGTGTTGTGAAATGGCATACCGCTGTTTATTCGTATGTACATAGTATATTTTTCTATAGGTTGACTTCCTTGCAATAAAAGTCGAAGTGCCTTATACATTGTAAGCGTATTTTAGGTTTTAGGTAGTTTTATAAATTACGAATGGTCTTTTAAGGAAACATATACTTTCATTTCGTGTTATTAAGGTGCTTTATTTTCCTATGTATATACATATATTTTTTTAATTTTCTAATACTACAATTTTTCTATGAAACGTCGCTTGGATTGTCTTCTACGATATCTTGTTTCCATATGTATTCCAGGCTGTATCCGCTTTTTGTTTCACACGACTTCGCGCACGTGAATATCGCTAAAATACCCCAGTCGATGCATTCGAGAGAATTTTCAAAATTGAGGAAGTTCAGCAACTGAGGCATAATCTGTCATGGACAATTTTATAGCAGTTATGTTAAATGCAGCGTTGTGAAAGCTTGGGAGAAGTTTTAACATGTCGTTGTTTTACCTGAAATTCAAATTGTCTCTCTCCATTGCACTCGGAGCATTTTAGTACTTCATTGACTTTATTTTCCGCTGAGATGTATAAAATCTGTCCTCCCCTGTTATATCTGTAATCACCGAGAACAGTTATGTTAAGAATACATGTTTTTGTTTTCAATCTGGTGTTGGTTAAACCACCCGTACCTTAAAATTTGATCCGGATATTTGTCACTGGCTGAACGAAATTCGAGAAACGTTTCATCTTCCTTTTGATTAGCCATGCTCAGTAATTCATTCTGTACATCCTCGTGCTGAAACGTTCCAGCCTCGCCCTCCTCTATCATCTTCTCGTACTTCTCAATTTCCTCCTTCTCTTTCTTAAAATTATCTGCGTCATCATCATCTTCCTTTGCATTCTCTGCTTCTATTACTATTTCATACTCCGGGAACAAATGTTTACTATTCCCTACTGCGCCCTGGTTAACGCCACAGGATTCTTTGTGGCCAGACTTCCAATCATGAATTTGGTGAGTGCGACAACAATAATTCACGCTCTTGCATTTGGAACAATGATTAGGAGCAAATATTCCACAGACACGGCATGTTTTTACCCATCGATCTACGCCTAAAAACATTTAACTTCGATTTAGCGGAGCCTCAAATGTGTTACAGACGCTTTTCACAAACATACTGATATCAGTTCTCCAGTCGGCTTGCTCCACAGGTGGTTCGGATGGATAGAATTGGTTGGCTCTTGGTAACTGGGAGCGAAAGACTTTCAAATTTCCATTCTCGTTCGACTTGCAACATTTCGGTTTCTTGCATACAAAGACGTATATTGTTCTGTGGAAAGCAGTTTCGCTATCTTCGTACGGAGCATAGATTTGGCACAAAAAGACGCAAGGCTCCTTACAATATTCGCACCGAAGATCTTTCTCCCCGGGTATATCCTTCAGATTAAGCCACGCTGGCTTGCCGCCTACTTTACTCGGAAAGAATCTACTCTCCAGCAGCCAAGATTCGCATATCTCCGCGAAACCTAAATCTACCTTCATCTTCTACGAACTTTATACCAAGTATCGGTACCCTTCGATCTGTAAATAAATGCAATTAAAGGAAATGAGAATTACGTTGCCACAAGGCCTGGGGTTAGTTTCGGGGGCATTGGAATTCATCCAATGTAAAAACGTTGAAAGGAAATGAACTGTGAAATTGTATTATTACTTAAAATCGCCGTGTAATAAGTTACGCTACTTCTACCCGAAGCCTACCTCAGAATACTTAAAATATCAATGAATAAGGTTTTTACAATCATGGTATTCGGTAACTCGTCGGGTTCTTATTACTATTCTACGCAGCTTTAGAATCGCATTCGGAAATATAGGCTTCTGAGAATCTCCAGCAACGTTTCTCGCACATGTTTTACGCAAAATTGAACAGATAGTAGCCGGTTTTGGAAGCGGTAATCTCCTTACTGTTTGTCCAATACATTCAAACGTCATATAATGCGACTCAACTGTTCCGAATACGAACAGAAAATCTACCAAGTTAACAGGAGCGCAGGATGATGGTGGAGGTCGACGATTGCAGGTGGAGAGAGAGAAAGGAAGCGTGCGCGACAAGGATGGAGATAGGTGTGGCGTGAGCGAGAGAGAAAAGAGGAGTGTGCAACGAGGATGGAGATAAGATGGCGTGCCACCAATTTTGGTAATTGCGAGCCTGATACTTTTCAGCTCCTGGTAGCAGGGGAGCATGAAGCGAGGAAGTGGCGATTAGAAAGAGAGGGTATGCTACTTAGAAAAGGACAGAAAATCGGAACTCCCAAGTTTCCATAGTTCCAGGTGTCGCCGCTAGAATGCGTTTTGCGTTAGAATGTTGTTTGCATGCATGATTGTTTTGCGCGCGAATTTGTAATTTATATGGAACGAATGAAGTGTGTTCGAACGAAATCGATGTGTTATAATTAGTTATTCTTTTGTAGAAAATATCGATTGGTTGCTAAGGTTCTGTTACTTTATCTGCATAAATATTATATATTCTGTTCTTCAACCATAAAGACGTGTTCTAATAATTCTTCCTAATCGGACATTCCCCACAACTTTACCCGAATTAGTTGCATCCTTAACACTGGCACCGGACGTGTTTTAACGCCCATTTTAGTTCACTCCTTGCGTCGCTAGCGCATATTTCTGTGTCAACTGTGTATGATGATATTCGTGGTTTGATAGTTTTGATATGCTCGTTATTTAGGTTAGCTGTCTAAAGTGTGAAATTCAATTCCGCGCCGCCTTCGCTGAGAATTTGAAAGGATGACGTCTTATCTGGAGAGTTTGCAATCTTCCACATGCGTGTGGTTCGAAGTGGGCGACAAACGAAATGTATTGGTGTCTATGCTGGCTGGGACATTGGTAAACATCGAAGTCTACGTTACCCCGAGCCTGACACTGACGTTACATCTCGATCTATCCGTCCCTTTAATCGTACAATTACCTTTGAATGATTCGCGTTATTCGCAACGAACAATACTATCGTAGCGTCAGGATTCCGTTGCTTTTTCGCATGTTTTTATAACAGTAAATAATCAAGCATAGCGCTCATCGTAATTTACTGTAAAGATGTGGACAGATTGTAATTAGTATAGGAACGTTTGCCGCGTTAAGTACGCGATAAGTACTTTCTTAAGGGCGTTAAAAAAGTTTCTTTGGAATTTCAGTTCTTCGTAGGATGGTGGATCGTCATCGACGCCCAAGCCAAGTACCCCGGTGAAATGTTGAATGTGTATCACATGTGCGGAGTATTGGGGACCCTATCCTTATTCATGTAAAGTTCGAACGAATCGTGTATCGATGCCTCTACATTTTTCTCAATTACTGATAACAGTTAATCCATTGACGCAGGATAAATTCTGTAACGAACGCTCAAATAAGGGGCGACGGATATAACGGCGGGTTTCTGGGGACTAAGGGCACCAAAGGCTGGCTGTTTGTCGGATTCGTACTGGGATTCGCCGCTGTAATTGCGGCCTGCGGGATTCTGTTCACAAATTTCGTGGCCGCAGGTTTGCAAACGCGCTGTTATTATTAAGCGTTAAACATTCTGGTGATGAAATTTTCTGAATTTCATTCTTTTCAGACGTGCAACATCATTGGCCTGGTGTCGGGATCTTTTTACAAAACATATTCATCTTTGTGGGATCGCTCACATTCAAATTTGGGCGAGTAGAAGAGCTGTGAGATTAATCCATGTTTGTACATCAGGAACATCCTTTCTTTTTGCACAGAATCTCTTGGTTCTGCCAGGCTTCGGAATGGAGCAGTTGAAACCAAGGGGCGACACAAACGATTATACATATTGCATAGGTGGGCCGGAATGCTTCACAATAAAATAGAACAACTTCATTGTTTTTACTTTACTCGTATACAGCTAGTTATTTAAACGCTTACGTATACTACTTATCTATAACAACTCGTTTAGAGACCAATTAATCGCTGTGTACAATAAAATATAAGTACCATACTGTTCACGTAGGAATAACTTGTGTAATAATAAACCATAGTTTTCTGTTCACGCGTTTAATTGATGCGCATCGGCTTTTGCCGTTACTTCTGTTGGTTTCGATATCTGCGCCTTCCACTGCGCGGTCTCAGAAGTTCATTCTCCAATAATTCTAAAGCATGTAATAAACAGTAAAACTAAAACTTCGCCTTATAAATAAATGATTAAGTATATACACTGGCGTGCAAAAGTATTCGGCCACCCTTTAAAATCGCATAACTTTTTTAAAATTAATCCAAACGACTTGAGTTTTTTTCAGAAGCTAGAGGGATTAGTTTGCTAAATGATGTGATTCGTCGTTTTGAAAAAATGCACTTGGTCGGAATAGCAAAAAAAAAATAGTAAAGGTCGTTTTTTTATACTTTTTTTTGTGAGCCTGTAATGAAAATTAAAAAAAAAACCGTTTGTAGATTTAAGTAAGTTATATACGTGTCTAAAACTTCATCAAAATTGGTTAACGTTGCTCTGAGCTATGAGCGCTTAAAGATCGCAGAATAAGGTCGAAAATCGCGAAATTCCCGAAATCAACTTGCTTAAGGGGTCATGCTCAGGCAGGAGGCCGAAAAAAGGGTGGTCTTTGGAAATTTTTTACTCAAAAGCTATAACACATTTCTCAAAAAATCTTTTTTCCTTTTAAGGATTGCATCTAGTACCGTGCATCGTAATTTTTTTATTTAAAAATATTTATCAATAACTAAGTTATTGTCTATCACTCGAAGGTTCTCCCCAAAAAAAGGCTTCTGCGGTGACCACTGCTGCTCGAAAGTCAATCATCTAAAATAAAAAATTCAAAAGAATTTACTTATTATATTATATTATCTAGATAAAATCCGATGCTTAGTTTTTTTTTAATTGACGAAAATCAGGCACGATTTATGATAAAAATTGAAACTTTTACTTTAAACATCAGCCATTTTTTCCCAAATCAATATTTCGAAAAATCCTTCGTTCAAATACTAGATAATATAATATAATAAGTAAATTCTTTTGAATTTTTTATTTTAGATGATCGACTTTCGAGCAGCAGTGGTCACCGCAGAAGCCTTTTTTTGAGAGAACCTTTAAGTGATGGACAATAACTTAGTTATTGATAAATATTTTTAAATAAAAAAATTACGATGCACGGTACTAGATGCAATCCTTAAAAGGAAATAAGATTTTTTGAGAAATGTGTTATAGGTTTTGAGTAAAAAATTTCCAAAGACCACCCTTTTTTCGGCCTCCTGACTGAGCATGACCCCTTAAATCTACAAACGGGTTTTTTGAATTTTCATTAAGGGCTCACAAAAAAAGTATAAAAAACGACCTTCACTATTTTTTTTTTGCTATTCCGACCAAGTGCATTTTTTTCAAAACGACGAATCACATCATTCAGCAAACTAATCCCTTTAGCATCTCAAAAAAACTCAAGTCGTTTGGATTAATTTAAAAAAAAATGTATTCGGTGGCCGAATACTTTTGCACGCCACTGTACATCGTTACTAGACCCATCGAAACCAACAATATAGTTTCCATTTATTAATACACCCAACTATGTAACAAAGAATAATGTTACGCATTGATTTTTGAAGCACATATAGCAATTGCCTTCATTTATCACCTATTGTCTTCTATTTATCTAATCTGTATCTTCCGTTACATAATTAGATCGTAGAAACGTGCTGCCTAAAAAAAGAAACAAGATAATGATCGATTAATTACAGTAAGGCAAAACGAATTCAAATCGTATTTAAAGCAAAAGCAAAGTCGAGTACTTTAAATAAGAATGAAGGAGAAAGAAATAATTTTCGAGGTCCCGTGACGTTTTTGAAGTACCCCACGCTCGCAGTGGTGGGGGCGGGATAACGGATTATTGGTTTTGATTTGCCAACGCGGACCAATATGAAGCGTTTTCTTCCATCTTATTTTACCAATCGCGTTGTGCCACACAAACACATGGTTCTCGTTCAGTTTGACGAAACGTTAGCAGCGGAGTGCGTTGTGTTTTTTCCTTTGAAAAAGATTGAAACGAACCAGTGCCCATGCCTGACGGTTTAAGGGCAGTATAGTCGTTCGATCGCCGGATTAATTTGCTTCAAACAGGCACGGGGACTTAGTAGCGTTTCAAGGTATTTAAAACCGTTACTCGGGATCGCTTTCGCGGATCCCCGGCTAGCATAACCAAGCTTGACAGTACCACGAAAATTCTCGTGGAAATCCAGGAATTACTCCTCGCGAGCTGTAGATATCCCATTCTCGCCGAAATTTACTATTTAGACGAATATTCTCGCGTGCCACTTAGCGGCCTTCTGCTTTTACTTGTCGAATTTCCAATTCGGTCTCTTATAACATTTAAAAGTTCTTTCAAGTACAGTACTGCTATTACATAGTTTCATTGTTTCTGTCCTGGCATATGCTTTTTAAAAATTCTGCCGCCTTTGGAGCAAAATTAAAGCATTCGAATCTCTGATAATGTAGCTTTTATGCGGAAGGATAGTTTGAGAAGCGTTTAGAAGTTTCTGTAAGTCCATGAGCACTTTGAATTTCCATTGTACTTTTAAGTCGAATAAGTACAAGCTTGGAATAAACACGTTGTTGTTAGTTAATACTAATGCCGGATTTCATTTTGTGTGATAATTATTTTAAATTCTAGATGAAATTGAATGAATTAAAGATGTCTGTTACTGGGTTGCTATTGATTACTATTGCTACTTTCCTCGACAGTAGCAATGGGGTCGCTGTTATGAGCATTGACATTGGCAGCGAGTCAATGAAAGTCGCTATCGTTTCGGTGAGTAAAAGTTAAGATTGTTTGGCATTTGGCAAATGAAATTTCATTAATGACGTTGAACGACGGTTTGCGTAGCCTGGCGTTCCTATGGAAATAGCCCTTAACGAAGAATCGAAGAGGAAAACTCCGGTCACAATTTCATTTCGGAATGGGGAGAGAAGTTTCGGAGAAGAGGCTCAAGTAGTCGGGCTTAGGTCGCCACAAAATAGTTTTTCATACATGTTAGATCTTCTAGGAAAGTCGATAGACAATCCTATGGTGCGGCTTCACGCGAAAAGATTTCCGTATTACGATATCGTGCCCAGTGAAGAGCAGAACACCATTGCCTTTAGATTAAATGAGAACACTACGTATACGCCGGAAGAGCTGCTCGCGCAGATCCTGCGGAAAGGAAGAGAATTTGCGGAGAATTCAGCCGGTCAGAAGATCAGCGAAGCGGTGATAACTGTTCCGGGATTTTTTAATCAAGTCGAGAGACGGGCTCTTATGCAAGCAGCGGATCTTGCAGGAATCAAGGTTCTGCAGCTTATCAATGATTATACCGCCGTCGCATTGAACTATGGAATCTTCCGTAGCAAAGAAATAAACGACACTGCGCATTACGTGATGTTCTATGACATGGGAGCGAGTAGCACAACAGCGACAGTCGTCAGTTATCAAAATATGAAGACGAAGGAGAGGGGATTCGTTGAAACTAATCCGCACGTTACCGTCTTGGGCGTGGGTTATGATCGCACATTGGGAGGGCTGGACGTGCAACTTAGATTGCAGCATCATCTGGCGAAAGAATTCGACGCTTTGAATAAAACGTCGAGTTCTGCATTAAAGAATCCGAGAGCAATGGCGAAACTCTTTAAAGAAGCTGGTCGTGTGAAAAACGTGCTGAGTGCAAATACGGATCATTTTGCTCAAATCGAGGGGCTAATAGAGGAGCACGACTTCAGAGTACAAGTTACTAGGGACAAGCTGGAACAACTCTGTTCTGACTTATTTGAACGAGCTGTGGATCCGATTAAGGTTGCTTTAAAAACATCAGGTTTATCAATGGATATTATATCTCAAGTCGTATTAGTAGGAGCAGGTACTAGAATGCCGAAGGTACAGGAGTATTTAAGCCAATATTTGACAGTAGAACTGTCCAAAAATATCAACACCGACGAAGCAGCTGTGTTAGGAGCAGTGTACAAAGCCGCGGATCTTAGTAAAGGGTTCAAAGTGAAGAAGTTTGTTACTAAAGATGCGGTACTGTTCCCCATACAAATAAACTTTGATAGAACTGTTGACAATAGAGTGAAACAAGTAAGCTTTCGTTCTGGTTATAACTAGCTTCTTCAATCTTCACGCAAAAAAAGACCTGGTACTTTATTTTTATAAACCTTCTTTTTAGGTGAAGAAGTCACTATTCAGTAAAATGAATCCTTACCCGCAAAAGAAAATCATTACATTTAATAAATATACAGAGAATTTCCAGTTCCATATTAATTATGCCGAATTGGACTATTTACCCGCTAATGAAATAACGTGAGTACTTCTGAGAGTTATTGTTACTTAATTACTATCTAGTATTCGTGACTATTGACCGTTGTTTTTCATTCTAGCGCTATTGGTAACTTAAATCTGTCCACTATTACTTTAACTGGCGTAGCTGAAGCTCTGGAGAAACACGTGAAGGAAGGAGCAGAAAGCAAGGGGATCAAAGCGCATTTTGCAATGGACGATAGCGGTGTACTTAATTTACTTAATGTTGAACTAGTATCAGAAAAATCAAGCCCGGCTGCTGATGAAGAAGAGGGTACTTTCTCAATACTTGGCTCAACTATTAGTAAACTTTTTGCAGGTTTGTGCTGAATGCTGCAAAAAATGATACTTCTATTTTATCGAGTTGGTCTCCTCAGAATAATCTTTTGCCTTTATTTATTCGATGATTTGTTTCGTTACTTTCTACGAATAACAGAGAGAACGGTTTCCACGGACTTAATTTATTTTAAAGCAGAGACATTTTTTGCAAGCATTTATAAATGAAATGATCACGCACAAGAAAGTTAAATTACACTTTCTTTACACGATTCGTTTCGATACAATTTTTACCACCAACTTGCACGTGCTTTCAGTGTGGCCTGAAAGAATGTATCGTGTAAAGCAGTTGTAATTACATTTGACGTAACTTTCGCGTAAACGCAGATGGAAGGGTTGAATGAATGTGATTGTTTTACCTTAGGATCGGAAGACAAAGATAAAGAAGGGAAGGTAGAGGAGCAATTGAAGGAAGATATTAAACCGGTTCACGAGGAGCTGGAATATCCGGAGTCACAAAAGGAGGCGGAGGATAAGGCGAGCAAAAAGAACGAATCTACAGTGACCGAGGACAAAACGGCGAATAAGACCGAGAAAGCTGAGAAAGAGAAGAAGTCTACGATTGTGACTGTTAAAGAGCCAATCAAAGCTGACGAAGCGAAGCTTGGACCACAGATCCTCTCCGGCGATAAACTGCTCGAGTCTCGTGCTAAGTGAGTAATAAATACTTTCCATAATCATTATCTGCGATTTATTATTCTAATGCGACGCGCAATGATCTCAGGTTACATCGCTTGGACGTACACGATTTCGAGAAAACGAAGCGCGAGACGGCTTTGAACAATTTGGAGACATTCATAATCGATGCCCAGCAGAAATTAGAATCCGAGGAGTACGCTGTCGCGGCTACTTCCCAAGAAGCAGAGAGTATATTGAAAGCATGTTCCGAGATCTCCGAGTGGCTGTACGAAGATGGGTTCACCGCGAGCGCGGATGTATACGAGGAGAAGTTGGCGGAGCTTCAGAAACTAACCAACGACGTGTACGAGCGCGTATACGAGCACAGAGAACGCGTAGATGTAATGAAAGGCATGACTTCTATGCTGAACGCGAGCAGAACATTTTTAAATAATATGAGAAACTTGAGCTTGACGAGCGAGATTTTCACTCTAGTCGAGATCGACACGTTAGACAAAGTAATTAACGAAACTCAGGTAAGTAATCGTAGTTGTAGCTGGCAGTTTATATTTTCTATGAAATAAGCGATCGTAACGCTATGTTGCATTTGTTTGCAGGAATATTACGACGTAGTTATTAAATCGTTCGCCGAAACGGCTTCGCATGAGCCAGTGAAATACAAAGTTCGCGATATCGCGAATAAAATGGCGTTGTTGGACAGAGAAGTGAAGTATCTGATAAACAAAGCAAAGATTTGGCGACCGAAGCAAGAAACTGCGACGAATCATACTGAGAACGCGAACGAAAACGCGACGGACACAAAAGAGGGATCGGAGCCGGAATCTGTTCCTAAATCTGGCTCCGATTCGCAGAAGGAGGCCGCTCAGGATGAAAGTGCAGCTTCTGCGGACGCAGAAAATGAAAAGCCAGTAGAGCCGACCGGCTCGGAGGAGCCGACAGTAACGTCGGAAGATAAGGATGCTCGGTCAAGTGACGAGGGTGCCCAAGAAGCACATCAAGAACTTTAAAGAGAGATCTTATTATTTAAAAGTGTGTGACTTTTTATTATCGGCCGATCTCGTCTCGGTTGATAATTCATAGGCAATTTATTATATGTTGTAGGATTGATTTACGAATGCATTTAAAAGCCTGAATCACATTTGAGGAATTATGTGTTAAAGTGGCTAGATGAATTACTTCGGGCGTCGGAATATGAAAGATAATTTTCTTTGTTTCTATTAGATTACGTTTCACTTGTTTTACATACAAGAAAGTAATAGGATTAATTAACTCACAGTGGTGTCGAATGCAAAGATGGAAAGCCGACTATGATATTCACGAGAAGATTTGTTTTATTTTCAGTGCCAAGTAGTAGCAGATCTGAATGTTGTATTTGCATTCATGCGATAACAAGTTTCCGGTAATTGTATTGCGATCAGCTAGAAGGAATAAATTCCTTATTGGGATGGAGTCGTTTACGAATGATACAACGTTCTACTTGGTCGACTTTCGTCTATTGTGGATATAATATTTAATTGTGATACTTCTCGTCTTGATACTATATTCTTAGAGTATACTCTATGCTATAGCTTAAAGATAATTTTCTACAAACGTCTACATCGAGCATAATTACACACGCATACATACGAGGCAGCCTCTTTAATAACGAGAATCCAACGTTTTATTTTTTTTTCTTTTCTACATTCCTAATTAATTAATCCTCGCTACGAGACGCCTAACTTCGACGCATCCTATGTGCGCTCAATTATATCGATAATATAATTCATTTGATGATACAGCAATTATTTGTTCGATCGTGCCCGTTACTAATTAAGTTGTATCAAGCCAGGTGAATCGATCGCTTGATAATTCGTTTCCATTTAGAAATCCAATACGAATTGATTGATAAATAATCATTCCAATGTGAAATCCTCGATTATGTTATTTATTACTTTTTGGGTGAATAAAGCAGTGTGTAAGAGATTGATGAAGTAAAGGATGGAAAAAATAATTGCACTTTATTGGTTTGTACATTTCATATCGAATCTGTTAGTTACAAGGAAAACACTAGACACCTTTATCTTATGACAAGAGTCTTCCTGCAATTTAATGCAACGTCAAGCTAATGAAATACATTAATTTATAATAGCCTATTTATTTTAACATATTACTTAAGGCAGTATTATTATTAATGATGTACGATTCAAATACATATTAAAGAAATAGATATTTATATATTTATATGAATTATTATCACTGAGATGTTTAGATGTTTTACTTTCAGTCGATTTGTGCATTCGAATAGGTGGCGTGGAGAAATTAGAGGCACTTGAATTCAAAGTGAGAATACAGATTTGATATTGCCATCGATTCCGATAAAAATTAATCACTTCTCTCTATTTCCTAATATGCTATCAAGAGTTGTAACATTTCGAATTATATACCTAGAATAAAAGATTCTGTAAATCAGTTTTTATTCTCATTAATTATTAATATTGTCTTAATTAGGAGTAAACTAATTTACATTCGGTATGTTCGATGTTAGTCGAGTTTTCAAAAATTCAAATGTTCCGCGGTTTTCAAGAGTAATGCCATATCACGCCACCAGATGGTTCTGCCATCGCAACACAACCAGTGATCCTCCAGGGAGTGATCGGAACAACCTGTATTGTCGCTGATTGGTTGCAAGTAGACAGAGAAAGAAACATTAAAAAAGAAAGAGACAGAAATACCGATAAAAGAGATAGATAAACAATTAGCTTGGAAAGCAGACGATTTGATGAATGTTTGGATTATGTTATTTCCGGTTTTGCCACAAATGGCTGCGATTATACCGATCACACCCTGAAGGATCACTAAGCACAACTGTGCAGTGAGTGCACTATGGAGTGCACACTGCGCACTGCAAAAACACCACACATACGTTGTAAATAAATACAAAAGTACCGGATCGCTGGTTTCACATTCTTCTATATTAATTTTTAAATAAACATTTATATCCAACGCACGTTACGAATTCGTCGCAATGTACCAACACTTTCCGACCTCGTGCAGATCGGATTGTTTACGCGCAGAGTACATTTGTATTTCGAAAAATTTGTACAATTAACTTTTCTTGGTGACATTCATTTGTTAAACATCATGTCACTGCGTCAATTCTGTCGAACATTGTTTACGAAGGCTGGTCCTATCATGGTATTTCCCTGAATTATTCATTTACAAGTAAACCAATCCTAACCTAACATTTAATAAACTTCTCTCCTCTTATGCAGTACGCCGCGAGCTTTGCGTTTATTAGTCACTCGGACACCAAGAAGCCCACGCAAGATGATAAATTGAAATTCGAACCTCCGGATGTAAAGACACTGACTCACGAGTATATGATACAGCAATCGACGATAGATGCTGTAAACAGTGCAACACAGATATTAACAGTCGCGTACACTGCGATAATCAGAACAAGTACCGAGTATAAGTAAGTTACGTGAACCTCTGTTATAAGCGTACAGGGTTCGATTAATGAATACACTGTTAAGAATAATCGCTATAATAGTTATTCGTATCAATGGTCCAAATTACTTTCTAGGGATTTGTTAAATGAATTAATTTCCCTTTCAAGAGAAACTTTGCAATATAACGTTAGCGATAGACATTGGGACATGATAGTTGAACTAAGGTCCAAAGTACAAAGTAAAAAAGAAATCTTAACTGTAAGAGAAAATGAAATAAATTTCCGTTCGCGAGCTGCGATCACAAACGATGCTTTAATGGTACTATATGTTTCTCGTTAGAAGTTAACAGGATACGTCGATTATGTGCACAAAATGGCAGAAGCGGCTTCGGAGATGAGTTACCTGTCTGGCATGGACAACTTGTCTCTCTCTCTATCTCAGCGAATAGATGACGCGTTAAGGAACATAAAGGAGGAAGTAGCTCTTGTCACGATACTCGAACAAGAGTACTGCGATGTACAAGAGCAATGTATCAGGCATAGTAAGTAAAGCGGAACGACTGAACGTAAAGCTGGTTAACGAACACAGGACGATCTTCGTTAATTCTGTCATTTTTATTTTCCAGCAAATAAAACAAATTCTAATGAATCAGTCGATCGGTAAGGCAACTTGGCTCATCGTTTGAAACTTAACTGTCTCAAATTTCTTGCGTAATAAATAGCGACGTGTTAGAAATAAATTATCCTCGCGTCTCCTTTCTCTCTTCAACAAAGATATTTACATCGAATGAATGAAAGCAATAGGAATTGTACGATTCGAGAGAGCAGAGGGCGGCGAATGATACACGATGAATTTTAAAAGATAGCCCCGTGGCTCAAGCGTCGAGATGTATCGTCACGATGTGTCTACCAGGTATCATCGCCAAGCCGAGCGTTCTTGCTTCCGTGTGATCCTCGGACAGGAATTCCGAGCACGCTCCTAATATCACATTGGCGTCACGATCGGTGCATAAGAATACGCCCACTAAGACTCTACCGTCTGTCATTTTTATTCGTAAGTTCCGATTCAACCATCCACGCAACTTCTGCCTCGCAGGAGACTCCTTTGTGTTGACCGCCTACGCAAATTTGTAAAAAAAAGCATCTTTGTTTACATTGGTAGTTGTGAATTTTAACCTCTTAATCACCTTGATTTGTATTACCGTTATATTTTTATCGGGTAATAGTGAGTATTAAATAGAATCCAGGGAAGCAATGCCAAGAATACGAGATCAAAATGTTATTGAGCTACGAAATATTAGAACCGTATACAGTTAAGAGGTTAGATGAGATGCTCGTCAATACAGACGCACTTAACCTTTCATGGGGAAGACAAAATACGCGATAAAGTGAGGATAATAAGAGATTTTCAAAGCTGAACGAAATACAGTTGCGTAAAATACGCGACTGTGAAATTACCTCCCCATTTTTATAGATGTAATCATCGTTCATTACGTCGCGACGTATATTGCGCCTCTCTTTCATATCTAAGTTGTCGTCTCGAATAAAATTGCACTGATCTGATACGATAATTACCACACTTTAGAAAACTACTTTCCACGAAAATTGAATTGTCCCTGGTGCTACCACAGACCAGGTACAGGATGGAGTATACCTCGTCTGTGGTCTATCTTATACTTCGTCGATGATTCGCGACTAGAATTTCTCGCAAGATAAACGGACCAAATCGAAAGGGCAAGTTCGGTCGATAACTTTTTATTAAAATTTAAGAAATACTTAAGACACCAACTGCATCGCAATTTCGATTCTGATTCATCTTGAACGCCGTCGAATCTCAATAATCATTTACGAAAATCTTTTATACGTCCCATTGATTACAAACAAGCTCCTACAGATGGCAGTGGCGCCTGTATTGAGCCAAATGACTTGAATTATTAATCGCTCTTAATTAGCAGAAATTATACCCGAGTAAATTAAAAAGAGAAACTAATTTACACATCGTGCAAGGCGTAGTTACACTTCTGCAATAACAAATTCATCCCCTTAACCTGTTGCAGAGCCTGGAAGTCACTTAAAGATGGAAAGAACTTATCGAATTCCTTAATATGCTACGCAATAAAAGTATCGACGTTTTTCCATGGAAGCTAACAAACTTTCTTAACCCTACTGAACCGAAGATTCTAACATTTCCTTGGCTCAGGAATCGCTGTAAGTAGCATATACAGAAACAAAACATCGAAGGGCTAACGCGAATGTAATCACCAGAGGGAGGGGACGTCATCGTGCAATAACAAATTCGATGACGTGCTTGGTATTCAGTTCCGGTCGAACCGTCGTCGCGATAACAGCCGCTTTCGGTAGCACGTGAATTTTAAAGTCAATATCGTTTATAATATGACCGCAGTCGCGAAACCTTACGGTGTCAGTGTATAAACCAAGACTCTGCGCACCGTTCCAACGTAAATTCGTTGCGATTTGAAGTGAAATTCAGTGACTACGAACAGTGGAAGCTAAATTGAGCATCGTCGGGCGTCCAAAACCGTTGCTGTCGGATGTGCAGCTACAAGAATTGTGGACAGGAGTTTCGAGGGATCGGAGTCCAGTGCTTTCGTCCACAGCATCAGAATTGGTGAGTGCAAAGTACTTTCAGTCAATATAGGATCATAAATTCGGCGAGATTTAATGGGAAGGAAAGGGCGCGCGAATTCGTGCCTCGGCAGAGAAGAGGGGGCGCCACGGGTCCGACTTTTTAACGTATTATTTGAATCGTTGGCGGGAAAAGTGTCCCACGACTGTTTTCGTGGTAATCTCTCTATACAATTTTGTTATGTAATTCTGTTGGTATTACTGGATGTTTCTTAGGTATTTAAGAGTGTTATACAGGGAGACTTTATATGTTAAGGAAGAAAAATAGAAACGAGGACTTTATTGCCAAGTTCCCTGACATTTCGCTCGTTACTGACTTTCACTATTTGAGCACGCTTTTAAGAGCAACTCTCGCTGTGTTCTGGTTCGAGTGCGCCGGCGAGATTAATACTAATAACCAGCATGCATTTTCGATGCCGGGGTTCGCGCCGGTTTAGTTTCCTTCCGCGAGCTAACGAACGGTTAAACGTCCTCTTGATTTCCGTGTCGTCGGATGAAATATGCGAACGACGCGTCGCTGCAATTTGCACGTAATTCCGTTGCAGACTTAACGTACGATCCGTCCCAAGTTTTACGCGGTGTACTATATCGGGTGGGCGCGAAACTTCTCCAGGGTCCCGCTCCTCGTCGAATCCGATTGTAGGTTAACCGTTCAGTTTTAAATACAACTTAAGGCCGCAGAGAAAAATTTATACACAATTAATTACTGGGGCGCAGCGGCGATTAATTAATCATTAATTTCTCCACCGCGTTCCGCCAAAATGCGCCACGGCCTTGAATTGCGTTTCGATATAATTTCCAAACGATCGGCGCACCCAGAGGGGGGCTCAATGGGCCCTGGCAGCCCCAAAGAAGGGGCTTCGCAAAAAGGAAAGCAAACTGGATCTCATACATTAAATAAATTTTTATAATTACTTAAGGAATTTCATTAAATTCTTATTAAAAATATTTTCATCCCTTCAACTCGGCTCCTCTCAAGATTAAATCCAGAGTGCGCCACTGGTCGGAGTTTTGTGGCCACCCGATATGTACCCCCGTTCGAAAGTGTTTCTTTCGCGAGTATCAAGCACCGCCGTGAGATCGTAGAATGGAGGTGACCCGCGGTGTAAGGTTACAGGGTAAAAAAATGTCGGTGGTCCAACTGCTCTCGCCGGTCCAGATTGTAATCTTCGTTTGGGGACGGGAAAAAGTAAGAATGTCGTAATCTCGATTCAAACATCTGTGAGAAGAGTCCAGGTACGGGGTAGGGGGTAGGGGAGGGAGGGGGGGGGGGGGTGCAGGAGGGGGTCGGAACCTGGTTAGGATTTTTTTCCAGCGGTGGGAACCGCCGCGGTCACTCCTTTTTAAGCGGTTTTAATTTCTTGTCAACGCTGTAGCGCTTTTTTTTTTATCGCGTAATTGTTAGCCTGCCCTCCGCTATTTATCGTGGTCGTTGGCGAACAACTCGGCGTGTTTTTTTGGACCGAGCTCGCGGTCGCAGGAAACGAGGCTGCTCCATTCTGCTACATTTCAGCCGTGAATGAAACGCTATGGTAGTTAGGAGGAAATTAACTTCGATCGGCTCACCGTCGAGATTAATTAAACGCGAGATTAGGTCCATTTATTTAGGGGAATTATTAATTAGCGTTACCGCAGGTAAACGAACTCTGGGTAATAAAATATAATCTGCTGACTTTAGGTTATTTCAAGAGCTTCTGTTATTTCTGTCGAAAAGATTCTTAGAAAATAATATTCTTATAAAACAGATTCCTAGATTATCCGAGCATCGTTGGAAAGTTATTTCAGGGCCCCCCATTGAGGGCAATTTTACAGTCATTTCAGGATAATTGTAAACTAATTTGTAGGTCACTTTAAGCGACTTCAGGGCTGCTGGAGGATTATACCAAAGTTATACACCGTAGGCAACTTGAGTGCAATTCCAATACCGCGTGTGAGCTCCCGCTTTAAATCCAGTTACATTACGCAGCGCTCCGCGACAGCCCCAATATGTTCGGCCCGCATTAACGGTATACAATTAAAGGGAATTATTCGCGGTCTTCCTTCCACTAATAATCAACGAAACGTCGCGGCAGAGTTTTGCCAACATTATCGAAACAATCGTTGCCGGGGCGGGCGCCGTTCATTTCGCCTCCGCGCGCGGCGACGTATTACCTAGAATTAATCTGGAATTAATTTCGGTAACGCCGTTCCGTCCTCGATAGCCGATAATTCGCGGGGGAGGGAGGGTCGAGGGAGAGCCGGTGGAATTATCAATGGCAGCTTTTATCGGCGACCCATTGTCGCCTAAATATACAGGGTTATTTTGAAACCGCGCCGCCGGCCACCGTAACGCATATTTCGCTCATTATGACGGGTTTAGCTGTCTTTCATGGACTCCCGATGATAATTCAATTACGCTCGGCTGCGCGCCGCGGATATCGTCGCGCGGCCCCGGCGTTCGCCTGCGATCACCACGCGCGCCTGTACTTACCCTAATGGATAACGAATGCGCGGCTCGTAAAAGTTCGCCCCGAGGAGGGCGTTCAAGGCGCGCCGGATTTATACAACGGTTGTACCGCAGTGTGTTGCCGCGTCATCGGAAGCTTTACGCGACGTCTCAGGACATCGCGCCGGAGATTCCACGCCTCTAAAGAGCGAGGGGATTCAGGATAGACTGGAATTAGCCTCGTTTCTCTTTTATTGCCGGATCTACGGGCAATACCAGGGGCTTCGCGTGCCTCCGAAGAAACGAAACCGTCTCCCATCCGCTGTCCCGTCGTGATCTTTTACAAGGGGGCTGTAAAGATTCTCCCGCGGCATCGCTGTTATGATTGGTTAACCGACGATAGCTGCGGTATAGTGGTCCGGATAGAACACACTTTCTCTCCCGTGGGGGTTTGTTACGATTCTTTGAATGATCCTTTGGCTTGGGAGAGGGGTGAATTTCGCTAGGGGCGAGACGCGGGGGTGGAGGGCAATGCTGGTTGTCAGGTGGCGGTGCTCGACGGTAAATTAGAAAGCGGAGAAGCGCGATCGTGCCCCCTAACGGCAGGGCGTCGGTAGGCGGTCCCAAACACACGAAGTTAAACGGTCTCCCAGCACGTTGTTGGCCGTCCTCTTTTATTCATGCCCGCGACACACACACACACAGGGCACCGGCTCTCCCCGAACGTAATTACTCTTGGCAAGTGGAGAGATATCGACGAACTAAGGGACAATTATTTTTTTCCCTCGGCGTTAATTAGCGCTCTCCGCGGCGCCCTGGTATTTATACGCGCGCCGGTACACTGTTGCAAATTACGCGCCACACGCTCGCCATCCCTTTGCCCCTTCGACGGGGGCCTTCGGGGGTCCTTCTTTTAAGCTTCAGGCCATTCCTCGGGATTCTTCGCGGCTCCAGGCACAATAGACACATTCGTAGCCGACGAATAGGGTGGAGGTTTAGGAGTCGCGAGAACTACCCTTTGCGCTTTCGCTGTTTTCTTTATTAGGGTAATTATGGGAGGGTTGCCGTAACTTACGTAAAATTGTCACCGTATATAAAGGTGGGATTCCACTGAGGCGACGCAAGGCAACATGTCGCATGCGATCAGTGAGATAGTGATTGCATGCGGAAAAAAGATGTGGCGATGTTGCCGGTTGCCAAAAAGTTGCCTCAGTGGAATCCCACCTTAAACTTTGCAATGGAAACTTGTTCCAATGATAGGGGAGACCGGGGCTAGTTGATACAGGGGCAGGTTGATACAGACGAAATTTCAATTCTTTACTACGATCCAGCGTACGTCTGTGTACCTTGACGTTAATAATAGTTTTTTAACTGTTTTCGTTTATATAGAGACATCCAAATTGAGTGTCCAAATAACATTTTTTCATTCATTTTGTATGTATTTTCTCAAGTTTTCGCTAATTATACATTAAAAAGGAAGGACCAAACTATATTTTGGTATATTTGTTATTAAGTAATTAATTCAAATAAAAAATGAAAAAATTGAAAACAGAATAACATATCAACTACTTAGCTCCGCAGTGGGGTAAATTGATATATTTTGCCTTTGTCCAAATAACATTTTTTCATTCATTTGGTATGTATTTTCTCAAGTTTTCGCTTACTATATATTAAAGAGGAAGGACCAAAGTATATTTTGGTATAATTGTTATTAAGTAATTAATTCAAATAAATGAAAAAAATTTAAAACAGAATAACGTATCAACTAGGGATGGGACTATTCGAATAATTTAATATTCGAATGTTTGACAAGTATTCGAATGCTACGAATAAACTTCGAATATTTGAATATTCGAATGTTATTACTCGAATACTATTCGAATGTTCTTATTCGAATACTATTCGAATACTGATGTATTCGAATAGTATGGTGTGAAGTGGGTCAAAATTAGCTTACATGATTTCGCCCTGACAAATGAACCTAAAGAACTTGATTTATAATTCACACCATACTATTCGAACACATCAGTATTCGAATACTTAAATATTCGAATAGTATTCGAATACTTGGATATTCGAATTATATTCGCCAAATAATTGAGTAACTGAAGTATTCGAATATTCGAATACCGAAAAATTCGACAAATAGTCTCAGCCCTAGTATCAACTAGCCCCGGTCCCCCCTACATATTATTAGTTGAACATCGTGTGGTAGATACTACATGCATTGGTTTAAATCAAAATGCTAATATTTTTCACCGTTAAAAAATTAAAATAAAAAACATCCCTTTGTTGAGAGAGACGCCGCACTCCCGGGGCTCTCCCACAATTACCCCCCAGGGGATTCTTACTTCCCGAAGACGCAATCACATCTACAGCACTATCAGGAAACAAGTTCCTCCTCAATCTTTTCAAGATCGTTCCACTGAAAAATCACGCCAGGACCCTGCGCCCATTTGCACACCCCCGCTACCCCCCACTGTCCCCGGCTAAAATCGCCAGCAATCAGAATTATCGATCACCCATCACGGGCAATCCCCTCTCCGTTATAAAAACGTTCCCGTCGACGTTCCAGCGACCCGCCCCCGAAGCGGCGATACCGATTGCTCTATCACCCTCTCGATCCGGGGAGGCAGGCATCGGTCGCGTCTTCGCCGACGCGCTGCAAATCGCGGATTTATCGGGCCGCGGATCGCGGACGGCCTGGCTCGGTTTGACGAATGAGGACAATTAATAATCGGCGGTGCCTCGTGTGATCCGGGGCCCTCGATACGCATCGTTACCGCCGTTTGTTACTCGCTCACTCTCGCGTCTTAACGCGCCCCAGGATGGGGATAGTTCGGCCGGGACGCGGCAGATCGTCGTCGCTGGTTTTCCCGCCGCGCCCCGATGATCGATCGTGGCCGGGTGATCGCGCGGAACTCGTTTGACTCGTCAGTCGCGAAAACGCTCCCCTTAACCCGTGACCGAGCGTATCTATCGTCGGATTAGCGTCGGGGTCCCTGGACGTCCCCCCGTCGAGACTTCTCCGCGCGGCGATTTCGCAGGGACCCTTGGACGGCTCTCCTTTTCCCGCACCGCTTTATCAGATCCGGCTAATACGCTGTCCGTGCACTGACGGTGCACGTTTCATTTTGTCCCCGCTCCCGAGCAACTTCAGCACTCTTGCCGGGGCGTTAAGAAGGGGATTACCATCGCGTCGGGGATTTTTAGAGACGTAGGTATTTCGGGGGGTAATTCGTTTGCCTATCGGAGATCGAAGTCTCGGAAGAGTTAAAGGGGTAGCCATGGTGAAGGATGAAGCGCCAAGATGGGCTGGGAAAGTGTCCCTCCTGACGCGTGTAGCTGGTAATAGTGGCAATCGTTTAAGGGACTGCAGGTAACGGCCTCGAAGGCAGAAGACCATGGGGCAACGTTCACGACGCACAATTAAACACTTTCGCGCGCGACGAGCGATCGGTTCGAGGCGAGGCGGTGTCATCCCGGAGCTTTCTCCCTTCTGGTCGGTGTCGCGTGGGGGTTAATTGGTAGTCGGGCAAAAGGCTTCGATTAGAAGCCTCCGTGATGCATGGGACGGAAGGGAACGGATGCGACGGTCTCCTTATGAGCATCGGTTAAGAAGAAGGGGAGATAAGAGCTGGTGGAGGATGGAGAGGAGAGACAAGGACATGGAAACCGAGGCACAGGGCTTGGGGAGTAGCGATGGGATTAAGAAGCTTCGAATCGGTTCGAATTTCAACGCACCACCACGGGAAGTTGAGAAGAATCAGGGAACAATCACTTCACGTTCGAAATTCTCAAAAAATTCTCATCTTCGGAGCCCTTCGAAGGCCCTGAATCTCATTCAACGGTTCTCAACTCTTCCTTACTTTACACAAACGAACTTGACTCATCCAACTCGCTACTTAGTGTCGTTGATTTTCGAATGTTCCGCGAAGTGGATGGATTTAATGCTGGCTTGGAGAAAATATAGAAAACGGAGTGGTAGTGGTTGCGCGAGATCAACGACGGACACCGCGGCGAAGACACAAGGGGGGCGGGGGGGGGGGGGGGGGGGATGCAGAAGAGGATGGCAAGTGGAAGGAGGATTGCTGACTGGCAGGCTACCACCGATGTCTCGTTTACCATAATACAAGGCCTTCGCTGAGGGGCAGACGTGCGCTGGAGGATGCAGGGGACCCAGCTCGAAACGGTAGCAATGCATCAGAGAACGGTGAAAAGCGCGTCGCGGATCTAAAGGGCTTGAAGGACGAGGAGCGGGGACACGTGATATCCTGTCGTGGGTTCTGTCTTCCTGCGCTGTACCGCGACGCTGTTACGCTGCTTCCCTCTGCCTTTACACGACGTGGAAGGAACGATCGCCCTGCGAAGCGGAGCCGGCTGGAAATTCTACAACGGACGGCGGCGAGGAGAGGGGCACGAAGGAGGTGGACAGACGCGGGGACTCCTCTGTCTCGCATGGAGGAGAAGTATCATTAATAGCGCGAACGTCTCGATAAGAGTCGCGGGGACATGGTCGCGCGGTTCTGGTTTCAAATCGCGAAGCCTTCGAGGATCTCAGTGGGCAGGAATGTTTAATATCGAGGCGCGGACGGCTCCCTTTACCTTCTCTACCAAAAGACGAGTCGAAGGAGTGTCCTACGTATTAAGGAAAGGTACGCTGACGATCTCCCGCGGCATTCTTCCGTTGGTAAACGAGACGGGAGTGAAACGGCTCGCGTATGCGAGGCTCCTGGCTACAGAAAAGCGGAGAAGTCGACGTCGGCGACGAGGCACGTCTGCAAATTAAGCGTCGCTGCTTGCCAACAGCTCCTTCCCACGCGCCGAAAATCGGGAAATCTTGGGATATCTCGTTCGTTGTACGTGATTTCTGCAGTCAGCTCTATCTGACCCTCGTTCCCGCGGATGTCCCGGATGCTTTCGTACTTAGCAATTATACGAGAATGCGGCTGGTAGCCCGTGCCTCCGCGGTATCGTTTCGTCGCGAGTTTCGCGAGTCCTTGCCCCGAAATATTCGGCAAATTATCTTTCTTCCGTGTACTTCTCGCTTTGGCCCTCGAATTTCGCTTTAACTCCCCGGAAACTCTGGCCACGGATTTCTCGCTGCTTCCCAGACCTCCCCGCTGCCTAGTTAGAGGACGGAAGAAAGGAACAGGAAGATGGGAGCGTGATTTCGATGTGGCCGAGCGGTTTCGGTCCACTGGGGCCCATTTGACGGGACCGTTCCTCTCCCTTCCCTCGAGGAAGGACGCTCTCGCGAGGATCCGCTGCTCGTTCCTCCTCGGCCGTTCCCTTCCCTCCCTCCCTCCCCCCCCCCTCTGCTTGCCCCCCATCTCCTACTCCTTCTACTTCTCTTTGGGCCCCGCTGCACTCTGTCCCGTGCCGTATCGCGGCGGTCGTCTTCGTTTCACCGTCCGCGCGCGCGATCCGCACACGCCACTTCTTCTTCAGTGGCCGCTGGTACCACTCTCGGCTAGATCGCGGCGAGCGCACACCTCCTCTCGTGTTACCTCGTCTCCTTCCTCCTCCTCCTCTTCCTCTTCTTCGCCGCCACCTCCTCACGCTATTCATCCAGCCCGACGGAGTAACGCGCGCTACGTGCACCCTACTTCCGGATCACCTGGCCACCCATCCGTCCGATTCCCCTGGACAGTCGGGGTCGAACGGGGTCGCGTGCCCAAGGCCCCCACCCCCCCCCCCCCTCTCCCCCTCCCCGCCCCGCGGTGGTCCCCTGTGCCGCGAGTGAGTTTCCGGTGGCGAAGGAGAGTGCCGGCACCGTTCCGCGACTGTTATCGATCCCTGCCCGCCGGCGAGCACCTCGGGGATGATATTATGGGACACGTGACGCGCCGATGGACCGCGACTCGTATCGCCTCCCAGTGAAATCGAGGATCCACGGGGGCCATTTACCGTGGAGCTTGCGAGAGCGAGCGGAGGAGTGACGATTCATGTCGATTTGAAGGGGGAAGCGGAGCTAGCGAAGGAGGGTTAGAAGGCAGCAGTGAAATCGAAGTGACCCGGGGCGACTGTCTTCTCCATCGACTCGAACTCGACGGTTGCACGTGGTCACCTTGGCATCTCCACTGCACCTGACGGCGAAAGTGTCGGGGCACCAGGAAGCACGCGCGACGGCTCGTTAACAAGTGCCTGTCGCTGTTAATTAACTGCGGGCGTTCGTTGCGGAAGAGGCAACTTCAACCCTTATTAATTCTTTGATGATCTACGGACCGTTGCCAATCAGCGACGTCTTCGTTCCCAGATTCGAACACGGTCCCTGCCAAAGTTCCAGGAGAATCGGCACGTGGTCGCGCGGTGGGAGGCGCCCTCCTGCTCCCAGCTTTTTCACCCCCGCGTGGCATTTGTCAGCTTGCGATCGGACCGTGGCCGTAGCATGTGTTAAATTGATGCGGCTTCTTTCCCGGCCACCATCTTCGATTTGTCACGCGTGCTTTTTCCCGCGCAGCCTCTCGACGAGGCCGTGAACCGTGATGGATTAACGGCGCAGAACGGAAAAAGGCCCCGGGACGACGGCCGAGGGGGCGCACGCCGACGCTACACGGTTCGTTTCAGCAAACAATGGCTGGGGCACCGATTAACCCGGCTCCCTGAGCAGCGATCGTCGTTCGGCTGAACACGGTGTCCACGTGCAAGCGTGGTGTCTAATAGTTTCGTGCTCGGATCACCGACGAAACACGTCCGTAATCATCGAAGCGGGAGGTTCGGCGGTGTCAGTGATCTGAATGCCCGCAAAGGACGCGTCTCTCCGAACCGAAGGAGCCGTGATTGTGCCGTTTTCGGATGAGTGCCTTGGGAAAGACGACGGGACCACGCTTTTGGATAAATCCTCGGCTGGTTCCTCGGAGGTAAGAGGCTTTAAATAATGTCACAGCGACTAAGTGAGTCAAATTGACAAGGGAGGGAGGGGGGACTTAGGGAAAGTGGAAGCTAGTGTCGCGGTCAGACGCGGCGATTACTGGGAACGCCTTCGATTTGCATGAGACAACTGTTTAACGATTTGATCGGCGCTTTAATTCGAAAATTATACGTTTAATCGGGGCGCGGGCAGGGGACGTGCAGCCTGGTGTACCACGGTGTGTCCCCGGGCCCGAGTAAATATTCATTAGGCGGCCGCTTCTTCCCCCTCGCCTCGCCTTTCGTTCGCCCGCATTTGCATATCACAATCAACGTCATATCATTGTTGACTTTGAGCGCGGAGACTGCGTTGCCTCGGCGGACTCGGCCCCCTTTACCGTTCTTCTTATCGGATAACGCGTGTAGGAGTATCTCGCGCCTCTGCAAACATCCTTGGACAGTGCGCCTTGGGCCAGGCCCTTTGGATCCTCGATCCTTTTGCGTGCACCAGCCTGGAGGTGCCGGTTCTGCGAGTTTTCCCGGCGAGGAAGACAGTGGCGCGGGCAGATTAGTGTATCAAAGTAGGCAGGGGGTGTGCACGAATCGTGGGCGGAAGTTGAGGTGTCGGCTGATGGTGACTTTGGAGGTAGGCCAAGCAGCTGTATCAAACGTGCAATCGGTTCTCTGTCCAAGTGCAATTTCGCGAGGAATCATCCCCCACGGTTCGAATCTAATAACTCGGAGCTCCAAATCCCGTTGTTATTTTATGAATCCCTTTGGTCGTATTTAGCGCGTTGGCGGGAACTAATTGGGGGTAGAAAGTTTCGAAATTTCAAAGGAACCTTTGCAGTTTACTTCACAGTGCAGCATAATAATAATATGATATTTTCATCAACTCGTTTTAATTCTGCTACATACTAAACAGGCGTTTATGCGAGGTAGGATAGCGCCACTTAATAAAAGCGATCACGTTAATAAACTCCCCCATCGAGGATGTTAAATTTATCCTCAAGTCGAGGGCCGACTATGTTCCCGGGAGTTTCTGAGCGAGAGAGCGCTTGGATCGATGCTAGGATTCGTGACGCACGAGATCAGGCGTTCGTATGTTGCTGCCCGCTGTCGAGACTTTTAGATCGAGCGCCTCGCGGTGAGGTCGAACTTCTCCCCTGTAGACGGCCCCCATCTTTTTTCCCCCGTGCCTGCCGATTAAGCGATCAATCAAAGCGGGGAGTCGCGATCAATTAGCCGGCGTCGGAGCACCTTCTCCAGACGGAGCAACGAGCGCAGAAGGGGTCTTGGATTAATTATCGTTCGATTTTCCTGCGCCCGCGAACCTCGTGTCGTCGGCTATCGGCCGGCGACAAGGGCGATTATGTAGGAGCCGACGCGGAAACGCCGCGGAATATTCGAGGCAAAGCGGCTTCTCCATTTCCACTTCATTCGAATCTCCTTCCGTGCCGCTGCGCTTTTCCGCCCCTAGCTGTCACCCCTCCCCCACTTCACGCCGCTCTTCTTCCCCCGAAATGCCGTCGCGATCGACGGCGTAACGACGCCGCTTTGGAAATTAGGGGGTGGGGTCGAACGTGACGTTGTTGGGTTACGGGAAATGTAAGTAGAAATGGAAACCCTCCACGCAGGGGTGGCTCCTGTTCCGTCGGGGGATATTGGCTGCTTTCGGCGCCTTGCATAGTCTTCGGTATCAACTCTTTTGCAAAGAGATTTTGGGTTGCGTGGGGTTTGACGAGCACAGAGGACCTTCACTTGCTTAGCAGAAAGAGTCGAAGGTACCTTTTCAGTGTTTTCTACGAATACAATTCTTTTTTTCACGAAGTTAGACTGCAAAAAATAGAAAATGCTGTAATGTATTTGGGTTATTGTATACTTAAGCGTATTTAGCAATTGAAATAAATCAAATTTCGTGAATAATTTAAGGATGTATTGGACCTATCTTCAAAATGGGACCAAGGTGATGCAAATTTGTGAGGTTGTTCTTTCTAATATTCTTGATGTGCTTCAAAAATCTTAAACGAATACACTGAATGGTTGCTGAGTTATCACGCTTTTAATTTTCACTGATTTTACACGTACTCTTATGGAAAGAGACGATCTTGACAGATAAAACAGCTGAAAGCATGTTGAAGAAATGGTACCAATTTTTCCATTTTTTTTTTTACATGTAGTATATGGGTAGATGAAAATATCTGCCGAGTTTCAATTGTTTTCACAACACTGTTTTAAAGAAATAAATTATAACATGAGAAAATTGTGAATTCGGGGCATTTTCACTGGCAAAATTTCATCAAATAATGCTTGAGAAAGTATTTGTAAACTGAAAAATACCATCCTAGGAGTAAAAATAAGACTCCAACTGTCATTCGAGTTCCTTACATCTAAATTTACTATGCGTAAAACGTAGATATTCAAGTATTTCAAATTTCATATACTTTTGTCTAATTATACGTCCGATACATCCTTAAAATCAGGAAAGTTGTCTCCCTCCCCTGGAAAAATTTGATTTTTGGCACTCGCAGTGCTTTCTGCAAGGACTCTTCAACTATGTAACTTCACATTCGATGATTGGAAGGAACCAGTCTCCCTCGGAAACCTGCATGCGATCCAAAGCTAGCAAGAAGCTACATTTCAGATCCACTGGTCGATATGCAAATTTCATACGAAAGGATAAACACTGGCCCCTCTAGCGTTATTAAAACAAAATATCGGTTCCTCTCGCATCGGCGGAAAGCTTTCATTCAATGTCGCGGCCCTCCAATCTCCACGCGTCATCTCGCGGCGTTTAAGCCTCGTTCGAGGTAAACGTCTGGAAGTAGTACGAAACTAGATACCCAGCGACGTCCAGCGGGCCCCATAGAAGCGGAGGAGAAAGGATAGTTTGAGAAAGATAAGACCCCATGACCGTGAAACCCGTATGGTTAGCGGAGAGCGGTCACGAGCGGGCCCGATCGCGCTCGAGAGCGTGGAGGGAGAGAGACCGCGGAGAGACGTCCTCTCGCTGCTACTATCTTTAATAGAATCGTGTAATTCGTCGATTGCCGCAAAAAACGAGCCGATATACTCGCAGGGAAGCGTAGCAAAAACTTGCGCAACGGCCGGGCTCTTGCTTTCCGATACGTGGCTCACGTGACCGGGCATTTTTCCGATCCGCTGGCCGAGGGTTTCCGACTATCGCCGCGCTCCGGCGATATTTATGTAGTCCGCGATTAGTCATTGGCCGAGCTGCGAAAAGGCGCGGTAGGAATACACGGTAGAACGCTGGTCGCTGGAAATTTTCTGGGGATTCTCTTTGGGAAGTGTGAACAGAGGCTCTTGAAGAATTCTCTACCCCTTTTGAGAGTTACTACGTAGGGGAGACCGGGGCAAGTTGATACAGAGGCAGGTTGATACAGACGAATTATCTCGGCACTGTATGTATGTAGCTCCTTGTGTGCGAGATATGTGAAGCTTGTTGTTCAATTTTTTTACTACGATCTAGCGTACGTCTGTGCACCTTGACGTTAGCAATCCATTTTGAACTGTTTTCGTTTCTATAGAGAAAAAGTAAATAGGGTAAAGGCACCAGTAGTTGACCATGTATCAGTAGTTGACTACTTTTCAGAAAAACATGAAAAATATGGTTTTTAGAAGTAACGATCTTTTGAACAAGTGCAGTTGGAGAACTGCACTTTGTTCAAAAGATCGTCACTTCTAAAAACCTCATTTTTCATGTTTTTCTGGAAAGTAGTCAACTACTGGTGCCGTTACCCTAGTTGTGTTCACTTTCCAATCCGTCTTGAGACGGTACAGAGAGTTTTCTCACTCAAATTAATTGGGCATCACATTGAGTCCTTTGAAGGTAAGGTAATTACGTTTTGTTATTTTGTTTATGTGCTCTACATTTTTTTATGGAGATGTTTGTACATAATGACTTCCTGTGGGGTAAGTTGATACGTTTTCTCTGGGGCATGTTGATACAGTGTATCAATTTTCCCCGACTACTTTTAATTGGATTTTTTCCTTTTATTTATAGGAAAATGGTTCGAAATTATGTCAAAAAGACAAATCGTGGCGAAATATCGCAAGAGATTTTTGAAAAAGCGTGTGTCGCAATAGAAAGAGACTCAATATCATTAAGGCAAAGCGCGAAAATATACAATATGAAATGCGGCAAAGATATTGCTAATTATATATGTATTAATTGTTACTCAGACGAAAGTGATAAATTTTATATCAATTAAATGTCAATTATATTATTCTAATAGATTATATGTCAATTAAGTTTAAATAAAAATGTTTTTCTATGTTTGTTAAAAAAATCTGTTTGGTTTTTAGGCTACACCTTTGTTCAATTTTAGTCTATATTGTTGGAAAGGTATCTAAATTAACGTTTTATTTTTCAAATTTATTAGTTACGTACTCATTAAACGGATATTTTACAGATCTGTCAACTTGCCCCGCAGTGGGGTAAGTTGATACATTTTACCTTCGTCCAAATAACATTTTTTCATTCATTTTCCATGAATTTCCTCAACTTTTCATATACAAAATATTAAAGAGGAAGGACCAAAGTATTTTTTAGCATATTTGTTACTAAATAATTAATTCAAACAAAAGTGAAAAAAATTGAAAACTGAAAAACGTATCAACTTGCCCCGGTCTCCCCTACGTAGTTCACTGGATATATCAGTAGAGAATTGTCTACAAAGAGAAAGGGTAGGTAGCTGAAGCCTGAAGACCCTTGTGGACCTACGAACCAAGTATCCGCTATCAGCGAAGGCTAGCCGAAACTCCAAGTCCACTCTGGAGGACTTGCAAGTCTTCCCGGGAGTGCTTCAATTGCCCGTAGAAATTTCGACCGAATTTCACACATTTCCATTGCTAAGTATCCCGCCGCAGTACACTGCTTTGAAAGGAACAAGCCTTCGCTCTGCATTTATAACGAGGAGGCACTCTCTCGGTACACATAAAACGGTCCCTCGGCGCGCGCTGTGTCCACGGATCGAGTGGTTCGGCAAAAAGCGAGATCATCGACACGTCTCTAATCCTTTCAAGGCGAGAGGCCGCGCGAAGACGACGCCGTGGCAAAAAGCCACGTCCGCCGTGGCCCATTCTAGTGTCACCTCTCGCCGTAATAAACGTCCGCGCGAGGACCCGCCGCTTATTCGCGGGACCCCCTCCCCCCCTCCTCCCCTCCCCCCCCTCCCCCCCCTTGTTTTCCGCGGCCACGGTGTCCTGCATCGTAGTCGTTAGCGCGGCCACTGTCACTTTTGGCCCGGCGTGTTTTTGACGCCGCCGAACGGAAGGGGACGCGTGCCCATTAGCGCTCGACAGCGGAAGGGAAACGGTCGCCACATAACGGGGCACCGCGAGTTAACGCGGGATAATGATTTCTATTCACCGCCACGCGACATACGGGGCAAGGTCTGTCTATTACAGAGCAATTTCGAGCTACCGTTTTACCGAGGAATAATAAATCCCGGTTAGAGCGGCTTGGTCGTTTAACGCACCCAAGAATTAGAGGAAATAACGGTCAGGGAATAGGTTCGGCTATCCGCGAGACACCTGGGGACCGTTTCATCGGCAAACTCAGCTAAACGATCCCCGTTCCGCGAACGGGAGTCTGCTGAAGCGTGTTCGAGCGGCTCCAAGAGCGCTTCGAAGCTGACGCGTGTTAGATACCTATTTAGGGTGGAAATTGTGCCGGGATTCTTTGTATCATCGGAGGGAAGATTCTTATGGAGCTTCTGTTTAGTTGGAAATAATGTAAAGGATGCTCGGCTACTTTCCAATTAAATCGATCGGTTTTCACGGCGAGCCAGGAATCTCGGCTGACTGTGTAGCCAGCTAATTAGAATCCCTTCCGACTGATCTTTAATTCATGACTTATATATTCCACGCGCGCCGGTGCACGCGAAGGATATATCATCCTGGGCCTCCGAGGAGCGTGTCCTCTCGCTCCCGGCCCCGTAGAATTGAATTATCCTGCTTGGTAGCAGTTTCTGGCGGTTTTTCAGCGATGCCCAATCGATCCTCGAGCTGGCCGATCTCGCGGAACCCTGGAAACGATCGCGACGACTTAACGTCCCTGTCATTTGAATTTCTAATCGGTCACAATTAACCAGCGCGATGGATGCTGGGCTGCGACGCAGGAAAACCAACGGAATCCCACTGGCGGCTCGATTTACGATCGATCGTTCTTTCCCTCGCGCTGAGACGAGTCCCTTGGCGCGTAGTGATGGTTAGCCGATCCTTCCAGTCGCGAGCTATGTACGAGAAAATTATTTACCTAGCAACTGAAACATACAGAATATATTCATAATTAAACAGCATCAATTCATATCCGACCTTTCAAACTAAACTCCACAGCTTCGAGACATTTTAAAATTCAGCGAAAGAGCTCCGCACAGGTCTCCAGGCACCCAGGGTCTTTGAGTCCCTGCAAACGCTGGCGCGTCTTTGAAAATTTCCCTCAGCCTTTGAGAAACCCCCAGCATTCCGTAAGATTGAAACTGATTCGAGGCGTCTCGAGGCCATCGCTCGAGGATGGGAAACTTGTGGCAGTTTCCCGAGGAAGCGAGCGGAGGTTTTTCTGAGCATTATCTGCCCTCCCGTGGGATTAAACGAATCGTATGGTTTTCACGCGCGACGCGTTCGAACTCGTTATCGTTCCTGGCTCCCATCTTGCGCCGATGGAATGCCAATCGCCCGGTGGAAACAATTAGCCTCGCCGCGAGCAGGGACGTAACGGTGTTTTGCGGAGGCTCGTGTTTACAAATTCGCCGGGACTCTCGATCTTGCCAAGGGACGCGGAGCCCGAAGGGCTTCTTCCCATCGATTTCTACCGGTAGCCGGGGCATTTAGTTTTATTGACGGTGGACTGCTCGCAACGTGGGTATCCTTTACTACCGATTGCCTTTTGTTTTTGACTTAGTGCAGTGTCTTACAGGGATACGGCGATCTCATAAAGCTAGCATCGCGTGATATATGGCGCCATAAAGCGGGAAATGCCACGCGCAAGAAATTATATAGCTGTCGTTCTATATCCTAGATGCTACATTTCTCATTTCCTTTATCCCTCGGTTTCTTACCGTCCAGCTCACCGTAAGCATAACTTCTCGATACGAGATCGTAGAGCCGAGGAGTGCTTGTTTTATCAATGAGCAAATTGTGTTCCCGCAAGAGCTTTTCCTCGTAGTTTCGTTCCCCCGCTGATGAATCATCGCGATCTGTAATTCACTAGGTTCCCGTTAATCACTGCTATCCGACACTTCCTAGGCCATTGTCTTTGCTGGGACGATAATATTGATTGAAGGTTCCTGGAGAGCCTTCGCGATCCCCTCGTTTACCTTCGCGCGGCTTTGGTTCCCCAGATCTCTTTCCAGCGAATTTTCGCAGGCGAGGAGGATAGCGGTGAACCAGGAAACGGCCCCGCAGCTGGTCCCCGTTCGCGGGGAATTCGTAATGAATCCCCGGGATCGTCTTAATAACCCGCACTTAGCGCTTTATCTTTACGGCCGCCGACGGAATTCGCCGCGTGAAAACCCGTAAAGGTTTTCGTTGGAGACCGTGGCCGGTGTTGTCGGCGCACCCGGTTCACGCGCAAAAGAAATTACTTCCTCGTCTGCGGGGCTGGGGTACGCGTTCACCTGGATCCGCGCTGATAGCTTCGCCCGCGGAGAATACGTAATCGAGGCCAGGGGATTAATTCGCAGGGGAACTGTCGCGTCCCGATGGTTCTTAGGTGGATGAGTTGGAAAAACGACGCCTGTCGGGGCGTCCCGCGGAATTTCGCCGATTCGTGGAGGCGAGACTGGGGGTTGCAGCTATTCGAAGCGATTAAACCGGGGAGAGGGCGAAGGGAATTTACTGTTATCGCCGGGTGGAAGGAATATAGTCGAATTCTAAATTCGGTTGGGGTGAGGGTGGTGGCTCCCTTGAATTGCGATATTTGAATGCCTCAAGGTGTACAAGAGTAAACATATTTGAGGACCTTGCAGGTGAGCGATTTATTGCAAATTTTGAATCTGCACCCATTACTTTTCTGCGCAATACGGGGGCTTCAGATTTGAAAAAGTTGCTAAAAATGGAAATGAAAACTTATCAACTGAATAACTAATACTTATTCTGTGAAAGTATGTACTTTTCAATTGGTGTTCTCTTCTTGATTTTAAGGGGGTACAGGACTATTGGACACGTAAAATTGATGGTTTCTTTTGTATTGGATTGCTTAGGTAGGGGAGACCGGGGCAAAGTGACACGAAAAAAGTTTGAAGTCAAATAAAATTTTTCCCGTTCAATAAAAATGTTTGGAAATGGGTTTATAATATAATTAAAACATTAGTATTGATAAATGGCGAATAGCAATATTTAAAATAAACTTAGAGTATATTAAAATTCAACTTGAAAGAAATGATGCAAGAGGTATCACTTTACCCCATTTATGGGGTAAATTGAACTCCTATCCGGGGTAAAGTGAGGTACCACAAAATAAGAACTTTAATTCGACTATAGGTAAATATTAACCCCTTGCGCTTGAATGACGTGTGTAGCACGGCAGCTTCTGGCTTTTTTGCACGGCGGTTGTCAAAAACTATGCAAACTTTTTTGTTGTTAGTTTCTGTTCCACCACGCCGCGTGGCTTTCTAGCCAGCTGACAGGTTAGGATATTGCGCACATCACTTGGGCATTGGTTCTTAGCAGCCATTTGCAGCTAAGTTTACCCCGGTCACTTTACCCCGAACATGTACTAAGTAGAAAATTAATTATTTAATAATGTTAGGCTTAATGTTTTCTTAATCGCGTGTACATGTATGTTTATAAGCTTCTTATAAACACGCAGAAAAAAATTGGAGTTAAAATAACACATTTAAGACACATTTATCCAAAAAGCTAAATTGAAAAGAAAACCAATCGGAAGTCTCTAATACTTCATTTTTAATTTTTTAAATGAATTTGTGGTATTGCACACATTTATTACGTCACCAAAATTTGTAAATATATTCTATTGTTAAAGAATAAATTAAGGAAGCTCATTTTATTCCGAGGTTCACTTTGCCCCGGTCTCCCCTACCAAGTAATCATTATACCCGCAATTTTCACAGTTTATTGTGGACGCGTTTCCGAGTAATTACCAAAAAAAAAATTGTCGGAATGTTCAAATTTGTTGACATTATTAAGCGCTGAAGACGGTCCTGCGTAGTGCGCAGATGTAGTCGGTGTACGTAGTATCAGGTGAGTCAATTATATGAAAGCAAAATGCTTTGGGTTGAGTAATGTCTAAACCAAAATCTACAGCATGGAATTTGACTGGCGAATTTAAACAAAAATTGTGAAAGTTACACACGAATCAATTTTTTCCCCACACTTTTACAGAAGAAAGTCGTCTTTAATCGTTTATAAAATTGTTTACAAACATCCAATGTTGATGCGAAAATTCCAAGTTATAAAGAAAGCAATTCTACACCTCCAGTTAAAATACAAATGAAAATATTCATTCGATCAAAAGTTATGATGTACACGGTGATGTACGGCGTTTAAAAATGTAGTTTCGAGATAAACGGTTTCAAAGGTAACTCCCCTACACCAATACCGCTTTGCGAGGCCGTTACTCGGCAGTGCACTCAGCTATATTCATCGCTGTAATTTCCGTAATTATTCGAATTTCTTCATGAAACTTTCTTGTAAACGTTCACAAAGGATCACATTTTCAGAATTAATACTAATAAAAAAATCGGTTTTTCGAGATTTCAATAGTCCCAAACCCCCTTAAGTCAAAGCATTAATTTTATAAACAGTTTTTTCTAATTTACTTGAAGTTGGTAAAGATGAAGCTGCACCCCTCTTGCTGCAAGGTCCTCATTTGTTCCATCGAAATAAACTTTTTACACACCTTGAATGTGCAATACCTCTGCAAGTTCCCCTTGGCGATTCTTCCCAGGCTAGTTCTCTATCGAATCCCGTTGATGTTTCTAACGATCCCACCCGGTAGATCCAGCGGTGGTACAACAATATGTATAATAGGATACGATCACGCGGCTACTATCCAGTCCCCAGTCGCTTTTCTACTTTGTTGCCGGTCGCTTCTTTATTCGGCATAGGCATGCTCCACGCGGCAGCAACGACGAGGGAGATTCACAGAAGATTACGGCCGCGAGGGTATGCGTGGAACACCGGCGATCGGGACACCCGTTACATTCTAAATACTTGTAAGCATGCCCTATTACCCGGCCGCGTTTAAACGGTATTACAATACAATAGCCACCGGCCACCCTTTTCTATGTTAACCTTGTCCCTTCGTGCCCCCATAGACCGCGTTGCGCCGGGATACAGGGTGTCCTCGCGGACAGTGGCGTGCGTTCAATTAACGGATGCATTCCGGGGGGAGTAATTAGCTACCAGCTCTAATAGAAGTGGGTCTTTGACCTGTTCAACATTTGTAGTTCCAGATGTAGGTATCAAGTAGGAGAAAAAAGTCATTGGGGCGGGTCAGCGGCGCACTCAGGATTTAATCTCGCGGGAGCCGAGTTGAAGGGATAAAAATAATTTTAATTTAATAAAATTCATTAGGTAATTATAAAAATTTCTGTAAAGAATGAAATTTTCTTTTCTTTTTTACAAAGCTCTTTAATTACTTCAGTCGTGGTTACACTAATCTCCTTTTCCCTTCTTCTTTGGAGTGCCCCATTGGTGTGAATTAGGTGTTATTGTAAGTCCTGGAGAGTTCGACCACTTTTTGGAAAAGAAATTGTAGCACCGTTGTTTACCACACTTTTGTCGTTTTGCGCAAATTAAAGGAAAGCCCAAGCAATTTAGGGTAGGGTAGATGTACCGTTTGTGGCCATTGTACCGTTTTTGGCCATGTGCACAATTATCGCGGTTTTTTAGCTTGAAATTGCTTGTAGACACATAATTATGTGTAGAATTTGAACCGTAAATATTTTGTTTAGTATACCATCAGAAATATAAGGTTGCATTTATTGCTTCCGCGAAAAGTGGCAAGTGGCCACAAACGGTGAAAAATGGATTTCTTATATTTTTTAACTTTATTAATTCTTTAACGATTTCTCTAGTTAATGGTAACTTAGACATTAATAGTAAAGATAGTGTAAAATTTGGTAAAGCTTTTAGTTTCCTGATTTGAAGTACAATTTTAAAGATAATTACGATGAAAGTCACTGAAATCCTTCAAGTGGCCACAAATGGTGCATCTACCCTATATATAAATTATAGTGTGCGATGATTTCAAATATTTAATTTCATTTTGAACCAAAAACATTGGCACTGCAACTCGTCCGTCTCACCCGCATGTCGGAGACCGACCTTGAGAAATAACAAAAAGTGTAGCTTACAAAAAGTATAATACACGAAGAAGTTAATTGATTAAGTTAATCGCATTCTTTCGATTCTAATTCCAATTCAATGTCCCTTATCCCACAATAATTTCCACCTCTAACCCCACAGTACTACTCTTGAGCTTTCTATCCTCCCCAAAGTGGGTGGTATCGGCGAAAAGCCCACTCCCTTGTATCCAAAACTCAGAAATAATTCGTCGCTGAGAGGATTCTACAGAAGTGATCGGCGTGGGAGGGTGGAGGCTGCAGGGACGGGGGCAACGAACGCGAAACGACGCGGAATGCAAATGTCCGGTTGCCGAAAACGGACAAATCACTGGGGGCCCACCCCCTCGGGCCCCCGTTAACGGAAGGGCGGCCAGCGATAATTACTACAATCGCGGCGAGGTTAATTCCTGTGTCTCGTAATTGTCGGCGTTACATCGACGCTCCGTTCTCTCTCTTCCTCTGTCCCGTTCTTCCTGTGTCGTGTCTTAAATGCAAATGCAGTTAAGGATCTAAGATGGTAGATTAGCCAGTACGCGAGGGTTACGCACACACGCGCGTGTGCACGCGGTGCATGCATCACGAGTCTCTCTGCAGGGGTTGTTGTCGCTTTTGCAAGCAGCGACTTCTGCATATGTAGAGAGGTGCGCACCGGCCGGGATTGTTAACGAGGCGGGGGATGGTCAGAATTGAAATTTATCGGGCGACTCGTTAACCCGCTATCGGCCACAGCTATTCGAGGGTAATTAGACGTAATCAGATGAACATCCGGGCAATAATTTTCTGATAATTATAAATCCCCTGTGCCGGCTATTGCCGGCTGATCACCGCGATCGGCCGATTTTCTTGGAAAGCCACAGGCATAGATGCTCGACGGTTAAGCGAACGACTCAGCTCTGTGGCCTTTTACAATTTTTTATATGCCTCCGTGATCCAATCTTGACTGACTAATACTGTCCATCGCTATCGCTCTACATCTACAGTTTTCGGACCTCCAATTCGTAAATTCCACCGGCTCCACGGGGCCGTGAACGGTTTGATTAATTTTAGGGAAAGGAGCCGTCCCCAGACAATGCTCGTTAGAGATCCACCGGCGGAGATAAATAAGAGTATTCGTGGATGGCCGTCTAGCTCGTGTTCCCTCGACTTTAAACGCTGCTTCGTCCCTTGCCAGCCAGGAGAGCCAGGACCCACGGCCCTCTCGCGCCCGCTCGTTTCCCAGTTGTTCGACGATCATCCAAACGCAAGTTTATCAACCCTCCCCCCCCTCCCCCCTCCGCCCTCCCCCCCGCCCCCGCTCCTTGAAACTTCCCGCCGCGATACGTCACGTTCCAAACGGTCGAAGTTACTTTACGAGGCTGGCCTCTCGGAGGAAGCTGTACAAATTACACCGATAATTCTCCGGGCGTCCCTCTCCGCCCTCCTGTTCCTCCTGTTCCTCGCGACGCCGCAACTATATTTTCGCCCGCCCCCCCCTCCCCCCCACTCCGCGACGCCTCGCGGGGAAAAACTTGCGGAACTCCATTAAGCCCGTTTGAGCGCGGAAATGGGCGGCGAAACTCTTTCAGAGACGAGTGATCTTCATTTGGGAGGAAAAACTCAGCTGCTCTGGCTTATTAGTAGCTTTCTATCAGCTGTTATCAAGTGACGAGCATCCGTTTATTTCTTCAACCTCCTGCTTAACTAAAATCGGATAAAGAAATACGGTACGAGCAGTCGGACGAATTATCCCCACGATCCCGTAGTCTGCGAACGATTCCCCCAGCCAGGGATCGCAGCTTCACCTCGAGCATCTCGAAGACGAGGCTCCGGACGGTTCCCATTCCGCGGCGCGAGCCCGTTGCATTCCCCTCTGCGGATCGTCCTTCCACCGATGCTCTTTGAAGCCGAATATCGGCGCAGCGATAATTGCGAGCGTAGCCTAGAAGGTTCGTGCGCCGCGCGCTGCCCAGACGCGATCTAAGATGAGAGATTAGCTGGTAAAGAGAGGGCCCGTGAGCCCTACGTACGGGCCCGTGTACGCGCGTGTAAATATGGGGCTGGTAAATAGGCATCGTACCTGTCTGCCTCCCTGCCCCCACCGTTTCGCCCAGTCGATCCTGGGCCTGCACCGTCGCCCCGTGTACCAGGATACGCGCCGCGTATCCTGCCCTCGCTGCTCGAGCGCTCAGCTAGCTCCGCTGCCCGTACGTATCGTTTTATCGTGGCATCGTCGCTTCGCTTCCAGCTCGTTGCCGCGGCAGCCTCCACGGCGATCCTTCTGCCCGCTACATTCTGCTTTTAAACAATTTTCCAGTGGTGAAAACCTTTGTGGTAAATAGTCGTTTATTGTATCTGTGTATCTCAGTGGTGGACTCAGAATTTAATCTTGGGGGGAGCCGAGTTGAAGGGAGAGAAATATTCTTAATGCAAATTTCGTAATATCCGTTACGTGAGTATGAATATTTCTTTAAAGAATGAAATCCAGTTTTCTTTTCTTTTTATAAAGCTCTTGAATTACTTCAGTCGTGGTTAAGTTAATCACCTTTTCCCATTTTCTTTGGGGGTGCCGAGTTGAAGGGATAACAATATTTTTAATGCGAATTCAGTAAAATTCATTAGGCGATTATGAAAATTTCTTTAAAGAATAAAATCTAATTTTTTTTCTTTTTACAAAACTCTTGAATTACTTCACTCGTGGTTACATTAATCACCATTTCCCATTTTCTTTGGGGGTGCCGAGTTGAAGGGATAACAATATTATTAATGCGAATTCAGTAAAATTCAATAGGCGATTATGAAAATTTGTTTAAAGAATAAAATCAAATTTTTTTCTTCTTTCAAAACTCTTGAATTACTTCACTCGTGGTTACATTAATCACCATTTCCCATTTTCTTTGGGGGTGCCGAGTTGAAGGGATAACAATATTATTAATGCGAATTCAGTAAAATTCAATAGGCGATTATGAAAATTTGTTTAAAGAATAAAATCAAATTTTTTTCTTCTTTCAAAACTCTTGAATTACTTCAGTCGTGGTGACATTAATCACCTTTTCCCATTTTCTTTGGGGGTGCCGAGTTGAAGGGATAAAAATATTTTTAATGCGAATTCAGTAAAATTCAATAGGCGATTATGAAAATTTGTTTAAAGAATAAAATCAAATTTTTTTCTTCTTTCAAAACTCTTGAATTACTTCAGTCGTGGTGACATTAATCACCTTTTCCCATTTTCTTTGGGGGTGCAGAGTTGAAGGGATACAAATATTTTTAATGCGAATTCAGTAAAATTCATTAGGCGATTATGAAAATTTCTTTAAAGAATAAAATCTAATTTTTTTTCTTTTTACAAAACTCTTGAATTACTTCACTCGTGGTTACATTAATCACCTTTTCCTATTTTCTTTGGGGGTGCCGAGTTGAAGGGATAAAAATATTTTTAATGCGAATTCAGTAAAATTCATTAGGCAATTATGAAATTTTCTTAAAAGAATAAAATCTAATTTTTTTTCTTTTTACAAAACTCTTGAATTACTTCACTCGTGGTTACATTAATCACCTTTTCCCCTTTTCTTTGGGGGTGCCGAGTTGAAGGGATACAAATATTTTTAATGCGAATTCAGTAAAATTCAATAGGCGATTATGAAAATTTCTTTAAAGAATAAAATCTAATTTTTTTTCTTTTTACAAAACTCTTGAATTACTTCACTCGTGGTTACATTAATCACCTTTTCCCCTTTTCTTTGGGGGTGCCGAGTTGAAGGGATACAAATATTTGTAATGCGAATTCAGTAAAATTCAATAGGCGATTATGAAAATTTCTTTAAAGAATAAAATCAAATTTTTTTCTTTTTACAAAATTCTTGAATTACTTCAGTCGTGGTTACATTAATCACCTTTTCCCATTTTCTTTGGGGGTGCCGAGTTGAAGGGATACAAATATTTTTAATGCGAATTCAGTAAAATTCATTAGGCAATTATGAAATTTTCTTAAAAGAATAAAATCTAATTTTTTTTCTTTTTACAAAATTCTTGAATTACTTCAGTCGTGGTTACATTAATCACCTTTTCCCATTTTCTTTGGGGGTGCCGAGTTGAAGGGATAACAATATTTTTAATGCGAATTCAGTAAAATTCATTAGGCAATTATGAAATTTTCTTAAAAGAATAAAATCTAATTTTTTTTCTTTTTACAAAACTCTTGAATTACTTCACTCGTGGTTACATTAATCACCTTTTCCCCTTTTCTTTGGGGGTGCCGAGTTGAAGGGATACAAATATTTTTAATGCGAATTCAGTAAAATTCATTAGGCGATTATGAAAATTTCTTTAAAGAATCAAATATAATTTTTTTTCTTTTTACAAAGCTGAAATTTCTTCAGTCATGGTTACACTAATCTCCTTTTTCTTTGCGGGGTTCCAGGATTCCTTTACCTCAAAACATGGAGGTTCCTTGAGTGACCGAGATATTTTTAAGGGGACTGCGAAGGGTGTTGTCACGAGCTATGAAAGAATATTTCTTATTGGTAATTCCTTGATACTTCTCCGCTTCTTCGATTCTTCTGCACCCACACTCAGCTGCTTAAACTTAGGGGCACGTTAAATCCATCGCTATTCTTCGCCGTTGAGGATCAAGGGGGGCAGCCGCGGCACCTCCCCGAGGAAACGGGCTTTCGAGTTATCGAGCCCTCTTCCTCCTCGAAGGGGACAAGCGCGTTTCCTTAATCCCCTCTGGCCGCGGCTTATCGGCCGACAGATCGTGATCGTCCCGCGCTGCTGCCTGACACCGTGAAACATCGAGATTTAATTAGTCTAGAGTCGCGCTACACGACATCCTCGGCGTGATCGCGCGTGTCCCTCCGGCTGGTATCGGTGTTCCACGCTTTTACGGACGGAGAGAGTCAGAGGTTACAGCGTCGAAAGACACCCTAGCTAGCTGGCTCCTCGAGCTCGCGTGAAAGTCGGAAACCAGGGAAAGTCAAAGGAGAATGGTGGTGATTGAATTTGGAATTCGGCTGCTTGTAAGTGCACAGGGTCTCTAAAGTAATGGGCACTCCTGTCTCTGCTGTGAAATCTCCTTTTGTATTATCCTCTGCCCCTTTGATAGCCTGCTGCATTCTAACTAGCAGCGCCCAAGATGCTCGGAATACTGTCCTCCTCAGAGGCGTGTCAGTACCGATTAGGTAAGTGGCATCCGGCGTTCAGAGGAAATTTACGAACCAAGGCTTCCCCGAAAACTATTCAGACTTAAGCTCCATCGTCGGCGGGGCACGACAGTGTCATAAAGAATAACACCGGGCCACGATTCCCGATCTCTGTCCCGATAACGCCGCGAGGGAGAAGTGGAGGATTTTATCGCCGCCTTAATTAATCTCCCCGTTCTTTCCACCTGTACCACTCGGAATAGAAAGTCCCGCGGCCAGGTCCCTGACATTTGAAACCCGAGCGGCTGAATTATTTATAAACGCGTCGTCAATGTCAAAAGCGAGGATCCAACGGAAACGGCGCCTCCTCTTAAATCCCCGTCCCGACCCGCGATTTATTATCACGTCGCCCCGTGAAATTGCCCTCTGATGAGTCGGGCCCGACGATTATTCCGTGCACGATCGAACGGACCTCTGGTGCCCCACTCTGGCCCACCAATTTTAGTGCACGCGTCGCGGTGGGACGCGTACTCGCTCATTAAAGAATTAAGTGAAATCTCGGATGGATAAATTAACGATAAAAGATCTCCCCCTGGCGATCCTCGTTCCTCGGCGTTCCCTGGGAGGGGGAGGAGGCCGCGGTGATGTTTTCAGCGTCGATGTGGGAGCGCGGAGAGTTTGGAGGGAGGGCCCACCTCACCATCGGGCCTGACCCTCTAATTATATGGTACATCGTGTACCAAGTGAACGGGGGTCGCCGGGTCACGGTTGCGAGAGGCAGAAAGCACGCCACGGAGATATATCGAAAAATCCGCCGTGCCCCGCGTATCGGCGTTTCAGGTTTTCGCGGCGGGTAGCCTACCAGCCACGGAATTTACAGTGCTGGGGCCCCTCGATAATAATTGTTCGCGCTTCGTGCCCGGCTGATGCATTCCCCTGGCCTCGTCGATTCGGGGCAGCCTTTTTTTTTTAGCTTGTCTCGAAGAAATTGGTAGAGAGGATTGGTCCCTTGCTTTCGACGCATTAGCCGACCAGGAAGGTCACTGTTTTATGTATCTTGGAAGCACGAGCTTTGCCATTAAGGGGTTAGGTCACCTTGGACGAAGCAAATTTATGGTCAGTTTATGCAATTTTTTTGAGAAAGATAATGAAATAAATGGGAAATTCAATATGGAGCCTGTTATTGTACAACTCTCGACGGAAAAAGTCGTATTTTTTTTTCGTACAAAATGGCGACGGAAGGGTCGTGGTACCCAACATATTGTCGACTGACGTTTTCCACGGTTTTTAACCTCACGGCTATACCCTTTGACCTAGGACCAAAATCCAACAATTTTTATTTTCTACATGCTTAAAACTGATGAAGTACATGCCGATTTTGCGATACATTGGGCATATTCTTTGCAATTGACACTTTCATAAAAAAAAGTATGGAATTTTCAATTTATTTCATTATCTCCCTCAAAAAAATTGTCGAAAATGGCTGTAACTTTGCTTCGTCCAAGGTGGGGCATAACTCCTTAACCCGACTACTTGGCAGACTTACGGGGAGGCGAAGTAGCCGGGGACTTTATGTTCCGTAACGTTTCGCTGGTAAACAAGCTTACGAATTAAAGCGAAAGAGGAATGGAGATGTGAAAGCACCGTTCCCGGGACGGTGCAATAATTCCTCCCCGATGGAACGTCGCGCTCGCCGCGCAACGAGGACACTGAATTTTGCATAAAAATTAGAGGGTAGGAGCGCGCGGTTTTGTCGGAAATTTCGCGCGCCCGCGCTGAACGACCGTCTCCCGCGGCCGTTCCACCCCCGTTGATTTACGGGCATATTTTAAATCGTCCAGATGCTTGGGAGCTCGGGACGTTCCGCCCTTATCTATGCAAAACCGCGGCCACGCTTTCCCCTTATCCGTGCGCGTTCTTCTCCTATCCGTCAAGCCCCGCTCCGCTTCACGATCGGCCGGAGCCCGGCTTAAAATATTTTCTACCCGATCGAACGGAGGGATTTTTCAGCCGCCCCACGGGGGATGGGGCAAGTCGCCTGTCCGGTCGGTGGTTTTCTATTTTTTAACGGTCCACCGGCCCGGGTAACACCTGTTGCGGACGGCGACCGTTCATTCGGGACAGAACGAAATCTCGATCGACGTGTCATCTTACCGAATCTGGCACGGATACTTTGGCCCTCCCTCAAGCTTATCTCGCGCTCTGGGGGGTGTGATTGTCTGACTGTGAGCGGACGCAGTCTCGTCTTCTCAGTAGTCGATGACTCTTCCAGGTTGAAGTATTCTGAGGTTTCCGTATTCATTCAGAGAGAGAGAGAGAGAGAGAGAGAAAGTAGTATAGATTATAGAAAGGGGATTAGGTATATAAATAAACTGGCACTCCTTCACTCGACGTCAACTTGGAGGAATGGAAGCTGAGATGATCACAATTTTTATTTAAATGAAATTTCGAATAAGGAATAATAAAAGTTAAAAAAAATTATACATCATGTGTCGAATAAAGTTACTTTGCCCGGTTAACGAACGAATAACGAAATTTCTTTGAACTTTTATTCGTTATTCGAAATTTTATTTAAATAAAAATTTTGCCGCGATTCACCGCGTAACGTTTCACTCTCGCGGGGTGCAGTTACCGAAAATGAGTTCCAGGAGGATGCTGGTTCCGTCGAAGGTGGGGGATGACGGAGAGGGTGCTGGAATAGGTGTGCGTTCTCACCGAGCGAAGCTCGTCCACGGGCACGTCGCGACCAGGGTGGCCTTTCAGATATTCCGGGGCGCACGGTGGCTTATTTATTTCTGCGTTTCCTCGAGACGTCACCGTAGCGAAAGGAGGAGCCCCCCCCCCCCCTGGTCCCCCGTTTTCCTCGACGCGCGAGCAGACTTAGCGGGACTGGAATTTTAATTAAGCTTTTTTGCCACCCGCTGAATCCCTGTCCCGACTCTGCCAAGCGTCCGCGAGCCACGGAAGAAATGCCGCCTCGCGACGATCTAACGGGTGTCCCCGGCCGCGACGCGCCGCCCGAAATCTTGGGAGCCGTGGCCGGATCGCGTGACCGGCATACAAATCGCCCCGGGCCGCGAGATTTTAATCCCACGGACTATTGGCTCCGCGAATCGAGCTGCGTCCCAGGATCCCATTTCTTGGAGCGAGGGCAGATCTTTCTGGGGAGGAAGGACAAGGCGAATGGGGACACGTATCTGTGGAGGACGATGGAGGCTCCCTCGTTACGTGGTACGTCAGTGGAATTGGACTTTTCCAAAGATGGGGGCCTTCAGTTTTAAATACTCGGATCAGGGAGTTACCATTGTCCTCCGAACGGAAACGTCCTTAAACTCTTAAACTCCCGCAGCAAGGCAGTTTCATTCATCCAGTTCGCTCGTGTTTCGTATTTCTGAAGGAGAATAGGATTCTCGGTGCGGCGGAGAACTGCTCCGTGCAGAAGCACGTGGCAAACGGGGCAGCTGGCGCGAGATAACGCTTTATTTCCGACGGGAGTTCACCTCCTTTCGTTTAATCGTACGGAATCGCGGGTTCCGCGGCCCGGCAACGCTCGCCGGTTTCGCGGAGCGGAAGTTTTTAATACGCGCGCAAGTTAGCGCGGATAAAGCGGGTCGGAATTGCCGGCGGTCCCTCGCAGCCGCGCCCAGCGGAGCCGTTCGTGAAACCGACCCCGGCGGCGAAAAATGGCACGTGGAAATTGATTCCACGCCGGTTCGGCGTATCATGGGACTGATTAGGGTAGGTTGCGCGGGGCCGTGTAATTTACGAGCCAGTGCCTGCGCGTGGAAAATTGATTGATGCATTCCTCGCGCCGCGTCCGTTCTCGAAGCCTCTTCTGCGGCCGTGCTGCTCGCGCGGACTTCCACCGGATTAGCTTGGAATAATGACTAATTCGATTCAGGTGTTGTTTACCGATGGCATAACGATTCCACGGTGCACTAAAGATTCAGATCTTAATGCCATCCCGGGGAGTCCACCGTCTCCGAGTGGCGAGGATAGGAGCACCCATCGCTCGGCCGCGAAATTAGGGTGCTCCCGCTATCATTTACCCTTTAAACCTTCCAGCACCCAATAATCAGAGTTCGAACGCCCCCACGAGGCACCAACAGGCACGATAATCTTCGATTCCGAACGCTGGCGTGCCGGAGCACCCCCAAAGGGGGCGGCTGGCGCGGGGGTTAAAATTACAATCTCATTCGATCTCGGCGCGGATAAGAGCGCCTCGACGACAAGGTGTTGGCGCAAATCCGATCGAATGGCCCCGTAACACGATCCCCCTCCGCGATAAGTACTTTATAATCACCCCGTGTGCTGCGAGGGGGGGAGGGTGGCTGGCGGAGTCGCTCCAAACCCCGCGAGTGAGCGAGGCGGAGAGAGTTTGGGGGAGGTTAAGATGATAGACGAGCCGATACGTTCCCACGCGAGCACTCGCGAGAGGAAGTCTGAGAGCCGTTGGGGCCTCTTCTTCGCTCTTCCCCCCCCCTCCCCCCCTCCTTTCTTGTAGTGGGCGGTTATAAGGCCCCGGGGGCCCGACCGGGCCCCTAATCACAGGCTCGCCCTCGCTCGTACGCAGAACGTATGCGTTCCTTCTTAAACGCGCGAGCCAGCTAAAAGCCGAGTAACGCGAACGTTCTTTAAATACACGCTGTTAACTTCTTCTCCCTCTATCTCCTCCTCCCCCCCCCCCCGCCCTCCTCCTTCTCACCGCCGTGGCTTTTCTGCTTTTCGTTTTATCTGGCCACGTCCTTTGCTCCTCCACCGGGCCGCGGAGACCCTCTTGTTCCCTTTGTTTCTGTATCTTAATCTTCCCCTCCTCCCCCGCCACTCGCCACGCTTCTCCGTTCCCTTTTTACTCAACCGCTATTTATATTTGCCGTCTGCGGCGCCATTTTCTCCGACGATGCCTAGCTTTCCCGCCCCCTTGCTCCCCGCTCCTTTATCACCCCTCCATTCAATTTCTTCGGGTGCCTTTCTCCCTCCGAGCCCCGCGCTTGTTCTCTCGCTGTTGCTTCTCGGACCCCTGCCTTCGTTTATCGCTCCGGCAGTGGGTCTACTTTGGAATTCCACCCTTAACGTCATTGTCTTATTGTTTCCCCCCCCCCCCCCCCCGCACGGACTTCCATATCCTGCCCTCTTAATTCCCGTTCCTGTTTATATTGCCCTTCTTCCTTCTCTTCGGGAAACAATCTCGTTTTACACCCCTTGCGAGGACGTCACCCCCGACCATCCTCCTCCCCTGTATTTGAGTTCTTTCCCCACCCCCGTTTTCTTTATCCACCTTGCCCCTTCGTGTCTTCTCCTCCGCTCCTCGTTGTTCCCATGCTCCACTCGGTTTCCGATCTTCGGCGCCTCTCACGATTCCAGCGCGCGGAAGGAGAGGGTGGCGCGCCGAGGAGGATGCACGTGTCCGCGCTGCATATTATATGTTCCTCGGCCGCGATACACGCGCGGTTTACACGCACGCGATGTACAAGCCGAGCGGCTCTACACGGCCGACGAAATAAAATTATCTCGAGCGCCTCGCGTTCTAAGGTAAATCTCCTCGGGGTCCCGGGGCAACGGTTTCGAACTAACCTCGGCGCGGCCGGGCGGTTCGTTTTTCGTGCAGACCCTCCCGGCGGTCGCGAGCCCGCCGATTTACGAGGATCGGGGCACACCCCGGGCGACGTCGATCTCTAAATCATCCACCGATTTATTCCGCCGTGGAGCGAAGAAGACGTTGAACGGGACAAGGGCTGCGGAAGATGGTTCGTGTAGTCTGGAACCGGCAACTGTGTTTGGGGGAAGGTAAAAACCGCGGAAAGTTAATAGCGCGGTTGTTGAAACGCGATTATTTCTATACCGAGCTCAGCCGCGAGCAATTTAAAACACCCCTGCGCTGGAGCCGAGCCAAACGCGCTTTTCAGTGGCGTCGAAGAGCATCGTTTTTAGATCCAGATCAGTAGCGTGCCATCCGAGCTAATCTACGCGGCCATCAAGCATTTCGGATCGAATCCAATGAAAATTTCTTCGTCCCATCCAGGCTTATCCAATACACGTTTCATCCCTCGGAGGTTCGCTCTTTTGCGAGCAGTGGAAACGGGTCACGAGACGACAGAGATGGAAAGTACCGTTTCGAGAAAATCTCTGTTACGCCTGATTAAGGTTTCGGAGGATCAGCTGGCCAATTTTCGGCGATTGGAATGCGGGAGATATAGATCGTGGATCGAAGGTGGACGGTGGACGGCTCGGTGAAGGCGAGAGACGAAATTTATCGCGCGCTAATGCGCTTTAAACTCATTGGACGTAAATTTATCAGGCGACCCTGAAGTTCCCGCGCTGTCGCCCCGGGGACTGAAAGGGCGAAGGGAGCGAAGGAAGACAGAGGAGAGGAGCGAGCATAACGACGCGAAAGGGTATGATGGACGATTAGTCGTGTGCCACGAGGGTTCGGAGGTACCTCTCGATTCGTGTTTTAATGAACCATAAAGATGAGTTAACTCCAGTGCGATAAAGAGATTCTTTTCCACTATACACAAAGCAATTAAATTACTGTCCAGGTGACCCTGAATCCTTCTAATGGAAATTACATTCCTCTCCGATGCTGCAAACATTCAGCAGAACCAGTGATCGATTTCCAGAGGTGGCCGAAGTTCTTCAACAGCCTGCTCAGGGCTCTATTTACAGGAAACATGCTCCAGGAGGCGTCTGTTAACCGATCTCACGAGTCAAAAACGACCGCGCATCGCGTGGAAATAAATCCGAAAGCCTCCTCTCCACCTGTCTACCATCGCCACCCAGTTTGATCCGTGATGCACGACGATTCCGGTTGATCGTTCGGAAAGATCCCACCGCAGATAGGCGAGTGGAAGCGTTGATTCGGCCGGACGGGTTCCCCGGTGTCAGAGATGGTGCAGGCCGATCGAGAATTCCGATCTTGGGCCAACTACTACCGTCGCCTGCCCTTGGATCGCGAATACTGTGATTCACGGTGGGTGGCGCGTGTCGAGTCACCGTTTCTTCCCTCTTCTTCATCGCTCTTTATGCATCCCATTAAGCGGCGTTCACAGCGATCGAACCGTGTCACGGGTGCTTGGATGCGCCTACCTGACGAATGTATCGTCGCGATAACGAGGCGATATCGACGACGTAAGCTTCGTTAGCCCGAGAGTTGGCATACGGGGCGAGGGTATGTGAACCGTCGCAGGCTCGATTTCACGTGTTATTCATGTTTCACTCACGATTGATCCGCGGTGGTAGACAGCTTGAGGTGTTTGAATGAAAGTGACGGGTTTGTAACGTTACCTAATAAAAGTTCTTCGGCGGGGTTGTGGAAGGGTTGGAAGATAGAACTGTGGGAGGGACAAGATGGAAAGTGGGGACGTTAGGAGGTAGAACGAAACGGGTATATATACAAATCGGTAGTTGAGGGAGCACTTGCGAGAGAGCGGGCTCGGTCGAGATGCCATCTTGCGGCGGAGTCGGAGGTATCGCTAGAGGTTCATCTAATCAAAAGACCACTGCGTTGTGGGTGCTCCTTGAAACCGTGGAAGACAGTCTTGTCGACGACGATAGGGTTTATCGACGATTAAGCAGGATTAATTGGAGCTCCGACGCGTTCGCGTGTCGAACGATCGTCAGCGCTACCGGCGGCTTGTCGCGAATTCTTTCGCGGTCAAATCGACTTCGTGTTTTGGTTAATTAATACCCCAGCCGCGCTTTAAATTCCTCTGGTATCGCCCTCGGTGCTATTCTTTTCTTGGAAGCCGCGGCACTGGCTCTGCAACTTTATCTTACCAGATGTGTCTCTATATCTGAAATTCCTATTGATTGGTGAAAATTGAGAGGCGTAGGTGCGCCGCATCCGCGGGAGCATAAAGCACGCCGTTTCGATGGAAATGTATACTTGTTAATCGTAATGGTGTTGTAACGGAACCGTTAATATGTTTATTGTTGGCCGGGCCCCTCTGAAATGGGAGAATGGCCGCGCTATTAAATCGTGCCGCTGTCTGCCATAATCCATGAATATCCGCCGTAACTCTTGGGGTACCGTTGTTTTATTCCTGTCTCGTAAACGCCGCGGAAATGTATCAATTTCCGCGCGGCGGAGTTGCAAGTTGCCCCCATTATTAACCGTAACGCGGTGCTTTTCACTGTTGCCCCGTAAAAAAAGTTTTAAAATGGAGCAGGGTGCACGTCCCTTGCGCGCTCCATCCCTCATTTGGTCGCTGTGAATTTCACTCTTGAACGTTGGCCGAATTAGTCGCGTATCTTTTATTAAGTTTAGCGTCTCCGCCTCATCTTCGCGAGGTTCTTTACGAAGACTTTAATTTCCCCCAAAGCACGTGAGTATTTCGAGTCACCGAGGAGATGTTTGGCTTTAAAAATACGGGTGCTTTGCTGAGGGGGTAGTAAATTTTAGTAGCTACACTTCTTTCATGGGAGAATTATTGGGAATCCCTTTATTGATTCTGGTACTAACCAGCATCCAACTTGTGTGATTTGCAGGACGCCGTGAGAACCCGCCCGCCGAGGAACGATGGCCTGGAAGTGTGTCACGCGTAAGCGATACCCCGCCGCCAAGGAAACACCGTTGGAAAGTCGCTCCTGGACGCAGCCACCATCGGGAACACCGAATCACGGTCGGAGCCGTCGCGTGGGGCATCGAATCGGCTGAAGGACCCCGGAGGAGCAGCGCTTTCGGAAAGGTGATCCGCGCCGAGCGGAGACCCGAGCTTGGGGCTCGATTTCGCGGGATTAGAGAGACGACGACGGGGGCTTCCAAATTCGAGCCACGTAGCCGCTGGGCGATCCCGGTCCACGAAGCCTTTGAAGCGTCCGCTGTCGCCGAAGACGCTGCTGTTACAATCGAGGCGAGCTCGGTCAGGATTCGATTCAATTAACCGCGCCGACAGACGAGAAAGTCTCGGAGAAAGATCCCTCAACCACCCCAGGATGTCTGGCGCGACGTGAAAGAAAGCTTGCGACGTGAAATTCTACTAATCGCCGCGAAATCTCATTAAGACCCTGTAGCCCCTCAGTCTGGGAAGGAAAACTCGACGACCTTGGCGACACGGAAAATTAACCATTCATCCAGCGCGGGAAGAAACGCGACAGGTCGGGGGGGGGGGGGGGTGGTTGCGTTTCTGCGCGCAGCAGCTCGAGAGACTCGTTTCCCGGCCGATTAGAAACGCATTTCCGAGGCAGGGGGCCCCGGGTAGATTAATATGTGCTTTGGACGAGTGCCGCGAGCTGCAAGTTGCGAGACCGGCGTGAACACCGGCGACAGCTGTCGAAAGGGAGACGAGGGGAACCCGCGGCCGTGGCCCTGGATACTCTACCCCGCGGGAATGGGTATGCTTCTGCCCGATGAGACGTACGAGGAGCGCTCCTCGTCCTCGAGACGGACCTCCTGCCGGAACGTGCTCGCGGACATCGACGAGGTCGAGGCAGCCAAGGCTCTGGCGGCGTTCCGCAAGTGCGACGAGTTCCTCAAGAGGTACGGGATCAGGCCGGAGTTCTTCTGCAGGCACAGAGAGAGGATCGCGTTGCAGACTTGGCTGCTGCAGAGGTCGAAGTTCTCCTCCGGTGAGCCCCACACCTTCCTTCTCTTTTATCATGTTGATGGTCAGCGAAGCGAACGCTCTAATTGCACGCAGAGGTGCGCGGCGTGGAATTTGAGAATGTCAAAGGGGGGTGGCATTGTTCTACCGTTAGGCTTGAGTACGTGGATGCACAAAATGCGGGGTTCCAGAGATCCATGCAAATTCAGTTAGACCCTCGTAGTGGCTCGTGCGCCGATGTGATTGCTAAGGGGCAAGTTTTCAGGGTCCGCGTTAATAGATTTACGCGGGAAGAATGGGCATGGAGGGCGAGAATTTACGCGGGCGGCGTGCACAGACCGTTTGAAGCCGTTCCACGCCCGCCCGAAACGGTTCAATTGACCGATTGGACGCGAGCAGTTAAATCGTTACTTGCACCCGGTTATTTCGTTGCGGCGGCTTTTTCGCGCGATGAAACAACGCGCCATGGTAATTGGACCGAGCCACCCCTCGAATTTACGCGCTTTCGTTGACGATGCTCGATCGAGCCCCCATCGCCATCGCTGCTATCTATGAATAACAATTGGCCGGAAATTTCTGTCCCCTTGTTTCTTAATTTCGTCACGAGTCCATTAAATCGAATTTCCCGAGCGATTCTAATCCGCCACGTCCCCGAAGCACCTCCGCGATATACCATACAGCACACTTCGTTGCGGCAACGATGCAGGAACGTTGCAGCAACCTTGCTATGTTGCATGGTTGCAGCACAATGTTGATATAACGTTGCTGCGTTGTTGCCGTGCAACATTGCACGGGGCGGACATAAAATTATTGCTGCAACGTTGCATCAATGTTGCGGTGCAATATTGCACGGCAACGTTCCTGCAATATTTCTGCAAAGTTACGGCAACGTTTTGCAACGTTCCCACAATGTTGCTGCAACGTTGCGCCAGTATTGCGGCAACGTTACTACAATGTTGCCACAACGCTGCTGCAACTACCATTTAAACCTAAAATATTTCCGTTGTTTTTAATGATACGAGAAAATGTCGAAGGAAAGAAATGTTTGCTTCATGGAGACAATTATTCTGACGGAGACGATTTTTTTCTCAAGGTTATATTTCTCGAAATTTCAAGATCATCGATGGTTTTTTTAATGGTATGACGTATTTTCATTATTGTAACATTATAGCCAATAAAAATACAAATTCAACCATGTATAATATGTTGTCCTTTTTGTCTAGCAATCATTTCTTTCCTGAGACATTTTCTCGTATCATTAAAAACAACCGAGATATTTTAAGTTTAAATGTTAGGTGACTCACCCTGTATATTTTAATTTGTAGAATGATACAGAGTGGAAGTTGTAGTGTATGTCTACAGTAGCGGACAAAAAAGTTACCACTTTTTCGAACCATCCAACGTCTATTACTTTTTAATATCAACTTAAAATATGTTACCCCGTTCAATGTCATATGACACTTTTGTTTGTCAGTTAAAGAAATTCAACTTTAACTGAGTTTTATGCAGCTTTAAATTCTCCACCAGAATATGCAAACTAAACATACCACAGTCCCAAATGTATGCTAAAAAATAACAAAAATAGAACAAATCGAAAAAGTGGTAACTTTTTTGTCCGCTAGTGTGGTGTTACAAAACCCTAATGGAGTTTGTCAAAATGAGCCTTCATTTTTGAATAATTTGAGTTTAAAGTTTTGCCCGGTAGGGGTATAAGTTCGAATACGTTAACAGCCTTACAAATCAGTGGTTGTCGCTGCGGCGGTAAAGTGTTCGCCTACGACGCTACAGGTCGCCGGTTCGACGAATCCCCTTGGGGGAAAAATTTTTTCTATGATAAAAAGAACTCGGGCTTTTGTACTTCTATGATTCTGCACACATTCAATATCGTCGCTTCCGTCACAGACACATATAATATAATATTATACTCCGTTATTATTTATATTTTTGACCCTACTGCCCCAAACGTTGCAGGAGGCGGACAAAGGCATATTGCTGCAACGTTGCGTGCAACATTTCTTGCACTGCAACGATCCTGCAACTTTGCTGCAACGAGAGTGTGCTGTATGGGATGGGACGTCACTTCATTCACGCTTTACGTCACTTCACGAATGAATTAATAATCGAATGGACGCACGTGGTAAACCACTCTGCTTTTATTCGGTAGATTCGGTATTAAGTATCGCGTTCACGATCGCACGACGATCGTGATCGGGCAACGCGGAACGACCTAGCAAGCCCCAATTGCCTCGCCGCGAACTGTTTGGCCATTTTTGTCAAACGCCATCCATACTGCGCCGCCAGTTTGTCCGCCCCTCCCACGCTTTGATGTTAATTTCGATTTCGACCGGACCACCGATAATTTCGTTAGCGCGGGCACGCACTTAACGATCCCGCGCTCGCGCGCGCGCGCCCCCCCCCCCCGAATTTCGCGGCCGAGCGAGCCCACCGCTGGCCCGGGGGCATTAATTTTTGTTTTTAACGAGGCCCGCGTATTTATGCAGCGGCGCGCATTAGCGCAATTGATTTAATGCCGGGCGCATTAATCGAGGCCATTCAACCTCGACTGGATTACACATGTAAAAGTTAATTTGCCCGTCGTGACCCCTGCCCTCGTCGACTTCGAGCCTCCTCGATCACTTGTCCCCATTCAGATGTGTAGAATGGCTTTTCCATTCAAGTTGCTTGTATGTGTTTTAAAGAATAGATTTTGTGTTTTCCGGTTAGGTAGGGGAAGGTGTTGTACCTTTGACCAGTTTGAAGATTTTGAATTTTCTCCACCTCAGTTTTACTAAAAAAAAAATCGAAAAAGGGATCGTATAAATTTTCAAGGCTTTTACTAGTACATATATTTTTAGAAAATTTTAATATATTTTTTACTATCATTTTACCGCAGTTTAAAGGAAAACGGAAAATTAGTCAATGGTACAACGTAGCCCGTTGTTCCTTTGACCAGGGGGTATTGTACCTTTGACCTGCAGGTATATAATGATACATAATAAAAAGAAGTAGGCTTAAATGAATACAAATATTTATTATAGTGTTACAGTAACTTATAGACAATAAAATTTATACTATATCATAAAACTATAAATTACTCTATGAAGTTTAAATTTCTCTATAATAAAACTATAAATTTCTTCTCTTCAATAGCAAGTTTCTCTGGTGTATTTGTTGATGTCATGCCACCAATTTGTTTCTTCCCTTTCTGGGCTAAAACTTTTGGAGGTAAATGTTAGTTACATCATCCAAAAACTGTATGCAATTGTTAAAAACTATTGAAACAATTTCCCGGTTAAAAGCTGTTGCTCTCGCAAAGAAAAATAAAATTAAAAATTAAAACGAGAAATGTGAAAATTTATATTGTTCTACAGTTACAGGAGTATTTGATTCCTGACATTTTCCCGATTATAAAACACCAAATTTTGTATATGTAAATTTGCCTATTTTTAGCAAAGTGAGCATTTCATGATGCAAACAATTTTTTTTCTTTATTTCGTTAGTTATAGCTCGAGTTATGTTAAATTCTTTGACTGGTCAAAGGTACAGTGGTTACTGGTGGTCAAAGGTACAACACATTGACTTGATTAAGGACATGGCAAACTATAATTTTTAGGTCAGACCGACCGCGTTCAAACCTTGTATGCATTTTTGTCACAGTCTTTTCTACAGCTTAGTATAACAAAACTTAAAAAATATTAACTTGTGAAAATTTTATGAGGTTGTGTGGAAGAGGAAGAATACTTACTATTTCCTTCTGAAATTGAATAATATTTTTCTGTGGTCACATGAACTGCGATGTCCTTACAATAAGCCATTAAATTACAAATCTGATGGCTAACAGATGCACTAAAAATTTTATTTTCACATACAAAGGTACAACTGATCAAAGGAACAACACCTTCCCCTACGTGTTTTTAAGAATAGATTTTGTGCTTTGCGGTTACATCTTGATTTATGTTCAGTTTCTATATTTTACGTTTGTTATTTGGCAAACAATCAGTGCCGCCAAGATTCATTTGCGTCGGAGCCGAGGCAGAGGGAAGAATCGCGTCGGCTATGAGAAGAAAATGCGAGAATGCAAAAATGCAGGTCTCTTGCCCTATGCGCTGTGTCGGATTTTCAAGGGGCAGACGCTTATTTACAGCAACAGGACCTTTGAAAACTCTTGTACACGGTAATAAATATTACATTCGGGTTACAACGTCGAGAGAGCTTTCCAAGTAATCCCGCGGAAAGCCTTTGCGACTCGGAATTGAAATGAAATTGCAACGGGAACCGGTATTCAGCGGTTGTCCGCCGCTCTGTGCTTGGCATTTTCAAAAAGATTTCCCCTCCCCCTCCGTCACCGCTTTTAGAACCCTCCGCCTGTGTCCGAAATATATTCTCCGATGTGACCATCGCTGACAATCGGGAGCCACTTCGGTCGAATTCATTTTTGGTGCTTGAAGCTTCGAAGCGAATCCAGTTACCAATTACTCGTGGCTGAAATGGGCTGAATTTCCTCTGCAAATCGAATGTACATGTTGTACGACGGAATTCGATTTGTACTACTTGCATCCGTCTAGTTTACGTCGACAAGAACAGAGAACTCGCTGGCGCTGTTCCCCTCGAAAATTGATCCATCGTCAAAACAAACCCCTCCAGACATCGCGGCACGATCCTCACCCTCGCCGCGATTCGTAATCAGATTCGTCGACATGTGGAACGATTCCATTCGTGCTCTGAATGCAACGAGTTATGGAACTCGACACCCCGAGTTATTACATCGTGTATTTCGATGCAGCGGTTTAAGGCCGCGCTTATATCATCATCGCGAGGCGAGTTAGCGTATCGGGCAACTCTACAGGGTGTTCCTAAAGTAACGCCGCGAAGCACGCGCGTTCTACAATTCGATCCCAAGGAGAAGGTCCCAATAAGGAGACCCGAGGAAAATATAATTTAAACAATAAAGTTTCAAGAAACAAAAAAGTACCATTTTTTCTTTTTTTTTGGAGAACTGTCGTCTCCGGTTCGCCACTCTTTCCCAGTGAAAAGAGTGAAATCTGGTGTTGGAAGTTTTCATTTTTCATAGGCTCAGATTGATTAGATTCATCATTTATCCTACAGTGGATTGAATTTAATTTCTAATCTCATTAAGGCCACTCCAATTTTCTCCCGCTGCTTCCCAAGATACCCCGGTGCGTGAGATAACTTTGCTCTTCTTTAATCACGGCCAGATAAACTTTTCTTTTCAGCCAACCAGCCCGAAAACAGTGGGTCTCCTTTATCGTACGAAGCAACTACTTGCCCGCTGCCTTCCCACCCACGGGCAACTTTCAAGATCGCGTCGAGAAGTTTCTTAACTATCAAATCATCAGACATCACGGTCCGCTTATCTACCATGCAGATTTGAGCATCGAGGAATGCTGCCCCGTTACATTTGCCCCGCTCCCGGTTCCTTTACGAGACCGTCTCCTTTTCAAAACGTCGTCCATTGGGGCTAATTAAATCTTTTCCCAACACTCTTGCGCCGTGCCGTAAAAATTACAGGCCCCCTGCTTCCACTCTGCATAATTGTTATACTTCTCTGCGCTCATAGGTTGAAGTATAAAGTCCACCACAGTCTCTAAATCACAAAACCCTGAGAATCTGCAGTCCCGCGGAAGGATCGCTGGAAAAGTGGCGAAGAAATAAAGGACCCCGGGCGGGGCCGTTATAGGTTTCTACTAATTCCTCGTCGTATCGGAAGGAAAATGGAAACGGGCGATTACCGGCCCCGGACCACGCAATTACGAGTAAATTCCGCCCGTGACGCTTTGTTGTCCCCAGATCAGAATATAAAGGCCGCGTAATTACGGGCTGGTACGAAATTACACCGTGTTTTATAATCAACGTAATCACATCCCGCTGCAACGGGACGAACAATTAACGTTCGCGTATCGGGGGCTCGCGGCCCGTTTTATCATATTAATCGACGCCACCCTCTCGCGCTCTCCCCCCCTCTCGCCGGGCCGAGCCGTTTCGTATCGCGCCCCGTGTTTTACCGTCCGCCCGTTTGTTTATTGCTGCGCGCAACCCCCCCCCTCCGTCCGCGTATCCAACGAGGGGCGGGGGGTGGGGGGGGGTGGGAGATAACGCGACCGGCCCCTCCGCGGGCAACTTTCTTCATATAACTTCCTCCATTTGTCCCGGCGCCTGTACCGCGCGCTCGAACGGAATTGCATTCATGCATCGGCAGACCGGGCGATAAAAGAGCGGCCAGACAGCGTGTAAATGGAACCTGGGGTCCGGGCTTCCCCGGAAACTTTGACAAAACACGGGCAATTTTACAGCCGGGGGCGCATCCAACCACCCCTAACGCGACGACGCGCTGAGAAATGCAGCGCGTGTATCATTTTAGGGAAATCGATCGAGGCCGATCGATGCTTGCGGGGGGTCTTTATCGCGCTCGTTGTTGCAGCTAGAAGTAGGATGCTCAAGGAACATCGAAGCGCAGGGACATCTGCCTTTGAAAGAATGTCCTGTATTTTAGGAATATCAACTGCAACGGTGTAGATGATTAAGTAGCAGCGTTCGGGGGTGGGTTTCTAAAATAGATTATTGTCCCGTTTTTACCTTGCGTAGTACGCCCGGTGACTATCCCCTCCATTTCTTGGAATCCTTCGGCCGAGAGTGAGAGAACGAAAGAGTCGACGGCAACTTCGTGTCAGCTGTTTCGTTCCCTCTCGGTCACTCTTCGGTTTTCTCACTCGCGGCATCGGCCGCACGGAATAGGGTAAAGAGTACAATGGTTTGCCACTTAACTAAGAGTGTCACATAAATAACGAATTATAAATGTGATTTTAGTAAATTTGAAATGGAAATCGATATAAATAAGTACGAAAAACCCCTTAAAATCTAAAAATAAATAGAGTTTATAAACAAAAAAATCAAGAATGTATAAAAATATACAGTAAATGTGTTTCCTACGAAGAAATATAGTTATTGGCATGGTCAAGACAATACTTAATTGTCCAATCGGTTGGATAGTGATTGGCCGCTATTTGATACATAATATAACCTAAAAGAAAACGTTACCTAATTTGGTGATAGAAATAAGATTAAAATTATTCAATAAAAATGGATATATTTTATTATGTATGTATTTGTTGTGTTTGTTTCTGTTTTTAACAGGGAGCTAATTACTGTTTCACCATTAACATGGTTAAAAAACAGTCACTGGCCGCCCGGCCAATTACTATCATTCAACATTATTCATGTGACAGTTGTTGGCCCCCTGTATTTTTCATAGTATATGTATAATTTTAACAAATAAATAATTCTTTTATAAAGTTTCAATTTATATTTATCGATATATACCGAATATTCTAAACTTTCAACTGTACTCTTATGGTTTTTTTATTAAATCGCTGTAATTTCCAAGTTTCAAAGCCGAGTCATCCTATTTGCTTTTATATATAATCACAGTATAAACTGAGTGGAGAAACATTGATTGCATCCGAAGCAAGAAAGTACAAGAAATATGATTATGTTCATTAAAAAAAGGCATAACATTGAGATTTCTTTATATTCATTTATTTCTCAAAATAAGGCCAATCACTGTCAGGTGGCCAACCACTGTACTGTTTACACCTAGTGTCCGCATCGCGTCGTACGCCCGCCGCCAGCCCCGTTCGTCGGGTTTATTACGACGAATTAGGTACTGTACGTATACAAAAAAAATATGGTTTTACTCTACGTGACAGTAATGAACATTGTGTAAAGGGGAAAGTCTGTGCTTGCTTTCATCTGCTCGCAATTAATTCGCAAAAAATACTTGATTTTCCTTGTCCTCTTAAAGGATACTTGCGATGGAAACATTGGATCACCTGCAGGTGTAGCAGAGACAGCCTGCGAAAGGGCACGCGATTCGATCTCGATCGCAGATCAGTTTCCCAATGATTTCTAGCAGCGTAGGATCGCCGTTGCGCCGAGCGAATAGGCTAATTGGAGGATTCAGGGGAACGATCAGCAGTCAAAGACAGAGTAGCGCGAGATCGCGGGCCGTGTAACCACCGCGTCTACTTAAGCTCGGGTCCGTGTCAGCCGTGGATTTCGCGTAATTAGCGCGGCCTCGGTGGTAATGAAGCCTCCATTATGGATCGGGCCGTCGGTTAATTAGGTTGCCCGTTGATTTATCGCGAGGTGTCCGTTCGTTAGAGTCGCGTGGACGCGTCCTGGCCACAGCTCCCTTACAGCCGCAACACTTGAGCATGGCTGAGAACACAACAGAGTCGTTTATCTTGCGATCGAGGGGCGGAAGTGTGGGTGGCGCGCGGTTCGACGCCTGCAAACTGGCGCGGGAGAAAAAGCTCTCGCCCTTGATCGAGGGCTCTGTCTTTAGAGAATTCTTCGGAGGTGAATAAAGACGAACCGAGTCTCTTCAGCCCGAGCACCATTAAAGATTCAGAGCACAAAGTTTAAAAACAACAAGAAAAGAAACATTAACTCCACATTTCTAAGAGAACACCTCCCTCCCACCTCGAGTAATTAATAAAAAATTACCCGCTCGATGCATCGATAGAGTCCGCGCAAACGGACGCGATAGAAATCCCCGGACAAATCGGCGCCGTCAAGCAGCAAACACCGACGGGAGAAACGCTCGTTCCTGGACAGGCAGCCACGAATTTACTTACTCGCCGCGCGATAAATCATCCGGCGCGGGTCCCTCTAAATTACAGCTAAGCATTCGCGTACGTTCATTCCGTTATTTATCCGGAGGAAATTTATGGGCGCATTTATTATGAAAATTGATATTTTGAGCAAATGGCGCTGGCCGACTCGCAGGGCCTGTTTGACAGGCGCGCTCTCGCCGCGGAACCGAGGCGAATAAAATCAATTTCCGGGCCCATTGAGCGCGGCGAGCGGCCGAGTCAGCTCGCGGAAGGCTGCACAATACCGCCTCCTCGATACTCTTTCCTCGCGATCCATCGTGCCTGCCGGTCATTGGGCCGCGTTAACGGCTGACAAGCGCATCGGCGAATTCGTGATCTCCCGAGGGAATAGAAACGGACGTTAAATAGACGCGCGAGGACCTTGGCCTTGCGCGGGGCTCGTGAATATCGCCGATGAAGCGCGGCGCTGGTAGCCGGGGAATTTCCGCGTGGAAAAAAAAATTGGACGTTTCACACCCGCCGGCCCAGCAATCGAACCGAAATTACCGTGTTACGGTTGTTCAGGCTCCGCTGGACAATAGAGGGGCGATTGTCGCGCGAGCGTATGAAAAACAACTGCGGGGCTTAATCCGATGTTAAATTGAAACGCGTCGATTCAAAGCGTTTATCCCGGCGAACGAAGTGCGTCCCGAGCACGGCCGGCCACGCGGAATAGGGATTACTTGCTAGCGAATCGTGAATTATTTTAACTGCGCGTTACCGGGGAGGGTGGACCGATCCATAGGCTTCTGTTATCGGTTTATCGCGGGCCGGGCGCGGTCCATTTCTTTTCCTCCTCGCCGTTATCGATTCAGTGAAGATAAAGCTCGGTGGAAACCGGATACGAAAGCCATCGCGGAACATCGCCCCGGTTCCTCTTGCTCTTTCTAACGAATTCCCGATTAATTTCGTTCGGTATCGGGGCGATTATCTAGCCTGATCTGCAAACACGTTTCCTTCTTTGGGATCGCAGGGTAACGAGGAAATTGTAAGAGAGCCCGGAGTGTTACGGTTTATGGAGCGGCGTATAAGAGACCGCCTTAATTACGATCCGGAATCGAAGTTAGTTCGCTGCTTCTTGCCTGGGATATTTCATTTCCGACCGCGGTTTAACGACCACCGCCCACCCCTCTGGCGAGTTATAACCATCCCCGCGGTGTAATCGCGGGAAAACGAGCAGGAACGATGGTCATTATTGCTTAATGCTGGCTTTCTGTCCACCGACCGCTCGCCACCCACGCCCCCGTGTATTTTCGGGGATTTTTCATCGCGAGGAGTCACCATTTACCTTCGCGGTATCAGAGGGAAACTCTGGGAACAATAGCTAAGAATAATATTGATCGAGGGCTGGGAATAGTGGTCGCGCGTTAAATATTTGACAGCGACACTCCAGGGGCTCTCGATTCTTTTCTTAAAATTTGATAACGCTGTCGGGCAAACGGGAGTTTTAGAAAATCGCTGGACGCGAGAGACTTGGGCGTGTGTCCTTGCTAGTGGAAGGGCTTCCCTACTTAGTAGCATTTTTGGTTGGCCAACGGTAGCCAACAGTTGGGAATTAGTTGGGATATAGTTAGTTTGAGTCACGTTCTAACCGACGCGCTCAACGCACGTCTTCGGCTAACGTGTAAATTTCACCTAAAGGCAAACGCAGTTTTATTTCACTTTCCTTGATAAGGGTCACAATCAATGACCGAAACGTCGGAAATATAACGATTGCAAAATGGCTTTTATTAAAAATTTGAAGTGACCGAACCAGTGCGCTGAAACCACTTTAATTTTGAATCAGATATAGTTAGTGTTTTGCCTACAAATTCCCAACATAGGGCCTACGGCAAAAAACTTACAACAGTTTGCCAACGAATATTCAATGTTGGGCCTACAATTATAATGGTTGGTTAATTAACAAAAAGTTACGACAGTGTGCCAACGAATATTCAATATTGGGCCTACAATTATTATGGTTGGTTAATTAACAAAAAGTTACGAGAGTTTGCCAACGAATATTCAATGTTGGGCCTACAATTATTATAGTTGGTTAATTAGCAAAAAGTTACGACAGTTTGCCTACGAATATTCAATGTTGGGCCTACAATTCCTATGGTTGGTTAATTAACAAAAAATTTACGACGATTAAATGTCGTCTTACAAACGACAAAAAACTTGCTACATCCAAAAACCTGTTATTACATTCCAAGTTGTGATTTTTCTTTTCTTATTTGTAAATACGTAATGAGGACGCCTGTCTTGAGACGAATGTGAAATTTTAAGGAATGAGTCTAAAGGTCGAATGATGCTTTTTTGTTGAATATTTCGCGTCACTGCGCAGTTTTTAAATACCGCGACACTTCAACAGTTGGCCAACGGATATCACGTCATTGGCCCAACAAAGTCCCAGCAAATAAATGCTACTAGGGTTCTGACCAGGTGGACATTAAATGGCTTTCAAACGGGCTTAAGATCTTTGAGTTAGTTTGCGTGTAAGTATTTTGTCATTGAATTGTTTCAAGCCCTCCCTCGGTTTCTCCATGATTTATATGCATAAATTCAACGTAAACCGCGAGGAAGTAGTATAGGCCCATATCAGGCGAGACACTGATAGATATTTAGATCAGAATAATTCACTTACAATTAGCGATACTTGAAATAAAAAAAAGAAAAGTGTCTCTCGCGAAGGACCCCCCCCCCCCCCCCCGCGCACGTTCGTTTCCGGGTCCCCGTTTCCGTCACGCGTCTCCGTTTCGGGCGAGGGGAGGGAAAAAACGGAAACTCGGCCATTAAGTCAGCAGAGATGGCGAACAGTTACGCAACGGCGCACACGTGAATTAGGCATGCAATCATCGGCGAAATCTATACCCCCGTGGGCCCGCGGGGCCCTTGGCTGCGCATGTTTTATTTATCGAATGCATCGGGCCACGATGCAACGCGCCGCGTCACGACGGAGACTGAGAAAGCTGCTGGTACGCACGCCGACGTCGTGATTTATGGGTGCAACACCTGACGGCATTTTGTTCCCTTTTGCATCAGCGTTGTTACGTTGGCAGCCAGTTCCGCCCTTTTTTGCCCCCCTCGCAGCGCCCCATTAGTAATGCCTCGGTCATTACGAGACTCAGTCGATTTCCCGTGGCTAATAAATCCCCCCCCTTCTGATAAAATTTCTATCCCCCGCCATCTCGTGACCCCTTCCACGCGGAACCTCGCTGCTCTAACGAGGGTGCTTGCTTGCACTCATTTTTCGGCGAATTTTTCGGGGAAATATATTTGTCACAAAACAGTCACGAAACAGCTTTATCGAGAAAATTAATTTTTAATGCTTTATTCCATCAGTAAAGAAAAGAAGGTTCAATGAATTTTATTTACTTCTCAAATAATTTCTTGTTTTATGCTTGGGCAAAGATTGGAGACATTTCCTATTTTGTTCCAGTGTAGAGCGGACATTTCCCGTATTTGAACTTTATAACACTTTGTGATTCGACAGTTCTGTGGTCCTAGTTGCTACCAACAAAATATGCTATAAATCGCAAAATTGCGAAAAACGGGCGCGGGTTCTTCGATTTTCGTCTTGCATATTTTTTCACCGGCCAGATTCTTTCGTATAACGTTTCGTGTAACGTAGCGAACGTATTACACCGCGGCGAGGGCCTATTTACGCTCGTCGAGCGTCTGCTTCCTATTCACGACGGCGCGGCAAATACGCGAGGGTGGAGAAAGAGAGAGGTAGAGACAGTTTCTATCGTGGTTATCATAAATTTGCATTAGGGTCGCCGCGGGCGTGGTTGCCCTCCGCCTCGGGTAAAAAACGCGAACCGCGGGTGTCATAGGCGACGTTAAATCAGCCATTTCGGCGCGTCATACCACGAAAATGAAGATTCAGTTTGTCCGGAGAAAAATGTACCACCCGAACGGAGGTTCCTTCGATTCCTTACACCGCGTAGAAAACACCACCATGCAAATTTACGAATACCCTCCCATGGTAATCATACAGTGGTAGGCAAGAGAATGTTTAAAACTCACATTTTTACACGTCTATGTAACAAAACTAGGACTTCCCCTTATAATAATAATACCCAAATAGAAATCATGTAGGGTATTCTATTATTATTTTTGTTTATTTGGTTTATTTATTCACTTTTGTATTCAGTTGCCTTGCTAGTAGGTAGTTGATTTTTTCTTTGACGTGTTCATTACTTGTTTAGCGTAAAAAAATTAAATATCAATGAATCTGTAGTTGTATTCACTTGTAAGTAATTTTGCTTTATCCTTTGTTAATTTTCCATGAATAATTATGTGAGTGGTCTCTGCCAACGACGAAAACCATTTCTCCCGGCAACTCGGGAGAGATGGTCAGACGTCATGACTTCAGTTTTCAACCCGATTTACAGGAAATATTGTCTGAAAGCAAACATCGGCCAGTTTTTCTGAATCAGCATAAAATTCTGAACATATAAGTTTGTTCAGATAAAATAAGTAATATCTATATTAGCTTTAATAGCCATTTTATATTAGGTCGACCGTGTCTCCTGGATTTACCTTACAGAAAGATTGGTGTAGAGGGGCTCAGCTGAGCTTAGCTGCTTTTAAGCCTGACTTGTAAGAATTATGCTGGCCTATTCTAGGAAACCCCCAATCCTTGGGACATAAATTTAAAGATATACAGTAACATTCATAAGTATTAGGAGACCTGCCCTGTAGAATTCTACCGAAATTGTGAAATGTATTCAATCTGCTCCAAATATTACATTTCCCGCAAAATCAGCAGGTGTCCTAATACAAATTTATGAACTGCAGCGTAACCTATTTCTACCACCGTTCACAGTTCAATAGAAACATCCCGGCTCCCTCATAACTCCGTCTCGAACAAGACTGGGGCACCGAACATCGCTGCCAGCATCCAGTAGCCCGTCACCGAGCGTTCGATAAATCCTCCGCGACCTCGAGCCCATTCCCCAGACTTGGCGTAGCCACGGATCCGCGGATGTACCGCGGAAAGGCTCGCTGGGCGAGTCCCACGCGGGTCCCCGTTGCCAATCATTAATCACGCGGTCGCCTAAGGACGGAACTTTCGTCGCCCAGCGTTATCTCGTGCGGTTCCGCGATTTTTACGGGAAGCCCGGTAATTACAAGGCATTATGAAGCATCGATGCGAGCCGCGGCTTCGTTATAAATCAAGACAGATTCAACGGGTGGACTCCTACGAGCCGGAGGGAGATAAATCACTGAGGGGGCGGAGGGGCGGGCAGGCTAGTTCCGCGAGTGGCGGAGAGTGGGAAAGAGAGAGAGAGAGAGAGAGAGAGGGATGCTTTAAAATTCGTCGAGGCTACGGGATGCACCCGCTCCTCGCCACGTTTTATCCGCTTTATCAGGTTTTCAGCCGACCGTCCGATACGCGGCCATTGTTCCCGGGCATAATTAGATCGTTGGCCCGCCGGATCCGCGATATATTTATTGCCTTCTATGCGCTCAGCTCGGCCTTGCGGGTGGCGGGTGAATACGTTTGCGCGGGGAGTGGTGGGGGGGGGGGTGGGTGGGGTGGAGGGCGCAGGGCTCGGTTACGGCGGGCGATAACTCAGCCACGGGGTATATAATTATCAAACTGCGTAATTGTTAATTATTGTGCCATTGTTGGGGACCGGTAATTAATGCAGTGCCAAACCACCTCGGTACGTGTCTCACGCGATGGTACGATTGATCTGGGGAGCGGGCTTTTCCGCCCCTCGAAGGATCCTCGGGTGCTGGGTGCCTGGGACTCGAGCTGCCCAACCGATCCCTCTGTACCCCAGTCGCTGGGGAAAAGCAGGTGGTATTGATTGAATCATCATCATCGACACCGTGAGCTCACACCTTTCTTCACTAAATTATTTTTCAAATTATTATTCAATCTTTCTATGTAGTTTAGAGTGTAGAGCTCTAAGTAGAGATCTAACAAGTAGACATTCGTTTATAATGAATGGAGTTTCCCGATTTGGAATATTTTTTTGAGGGTACTCATAGTAACTAAGAAATCCTGAAAATCATATCTGCAATGGACCTATTTTACTCGTGTTATTGAGGCGTACGCGAAAAGCGGCAAAATCCTGAGTAAAATATTGCCTATTGCAGATATTATTTTCAGGATTTTTTAGGGTAAATCAACCAGTGAATGACCGAATTGTTGAATTTATGGACCTTTGAGATTAATACTTGAATATATTTATGTATAACAACAAAACAACTGTTGAAATTGCATTTAAATTTATTTTTGTTGAAATTTCTATAAAAATAATTACTTATTCTTCTCGTAATTTAAAAAAAAAAAACGATTATAAAATGCAAAACGTATAGAAATCCAGTAAATGACCGCATACTTTTAATAAGAATTGTACTTATTAATGTTTGCTTAATACGCGTAGTTAAAAATATGCGATATTAAAAGTGCAACTACCCTCTATTTATAAACATATAATAATTTGTAAATTTATAATTGACATTTCTTTGCCTAATGGTCATTCACTGGTATATATGCGGCCAATTACTGGCTGGTTTACCTTAGTTACTATGAACAGTTTTAAAAAAATAAATTCCCAATCGGGAAACTCCATTCACTATAAGTAAATGTCTACTTGTAAGTTCCGTTGGATTGCCCAGAGACTCCCACGAGCGGTCCAGTTGGCCCGGGGGTGACGGTGCGGCGGAAGCTGTCCGCGTTGTTCCCGCGGAAAATAAATGCGGCCGGCAGGCGGGCACGATCGATCATTCCCCGCTAATTAATTCATCCGTCAATTAGCAACGGTGCGGGCTGTGCGTGTGCGTGCAACGACTCTCGGGTTCGCGCCTACGAGATCTGGCCACGCTAAAGGGAACGGGGACAAAGGAGAGCGGAGAGAGCGAAACGAGGGAGACGCGGGAGGAGGGGGAGGGGGGGGGGGAAGGAGGGGGGTGGTTGAAAAAAGGGGGCGAGAGCCACCGACACTCGGGGAATTTAATTAAACGGAGAGGAGACGAAGGGTAAGGCGATACAGGAGGACCCGGTGCCGGCTGCAAGAAGCCTCCATCGAAGCCCCGTTCTTTCCGCTTCCCTTCCTAATGATTTTCTCGCTTCGCGACCGCCTCGAGAACTTACCCCGCTTACCTCGCCCGCCTTTCTTCCCGCGTTCGCGAAACAACGCCGGCTTTTTGTCGGTTTCCTTCACCTGGGCGCGTGCCTCCGACTCGCTCCGCAGCGCGATAAAACTTGGCGCGAGATATCCGACTTTTCAGAGGCCTCTCCTCTCCGAACCCCTTCTAAATAGCCGTTTTAACTTTGAGATCTCTGGTTGGACGCGTTCAACGGGAAGATACTGCTCCGTTGGTTAAAAACGGGCTGGAACCTCGTCACTTTCTCGTTTGTATAAAAAAAAAAGGCCAAATGGGAAGATCGCGTGGCGATTTATGGGACACCGGCAAGCTTCCCCTACGACCCCCGGCATGTCGAGCAACCGTTGAACGGGGCATCCACCCCCGCCAGCGAGATATTAAACATCGCTGTGCGGATTCAAAGTCCCCGGGCGCAGTTTTTATCGACAGCCCGGGCATCGCCGATAATTAATTATCGTTCGATGGATATTACACCGACAGCCTCCCCCCTCCCCCCTCCCCCCCCCACCCCACCCCCCTTAACCCCCGGTACCGAGCTCCAATTTTCTCGGCGCCGCGGCCGGGGTTTACAATGCGCGGCGCGATCGGTAGCGAACTGGAGAAATAAATCACCCCGTTTTCGCGCGGACGCGAGTCATTAGTCATTACCGGGGTCGCTTATTACGGATCGGCCTCCGCGGATCGGGCCAGATAAGGAGCCCGATAAATTATAATTAGAGCGGCCGAGACAAGAGGAAGAGAAGGTCCGCTTCCGAGTGCATTACCGTTCGGCGCGAGCGCAGTCGTCCTCGCGGTCGTTCCAGCAGATATAAATCACTATCATCGCGATCGTACGCGCCGCTCCGCCTTGGCCACCGTGTCTGCCCTCGCGAGGGTTTCGCCGCGTTAAAAGGATCCCCTTTTCTCGCCTTCCGTCCGCTATCAGATCGCTGGCAGCTCGTTAAGCTCGCCGATGCCCGGCGACGGTCTCCTCTTAATTGATTCGAAAATTGCGATCTTCGCGGGGGGGGGGGGGGCAGGGCCCGTCGAAAAATCAACCCCTCCAACCCGCGATTCACCCCCCCCCCCCGCCCCCCTGCTCGCACCACGAAATACGGTGGGTGGGTATTGTTCGAGGGGCTCCATCAAGCCTCGCTTCTTCCTCGATTGCGCCGCGGAAACGCTTCTACGCTGGAAACTGCCTCCGCATTGTCGTCCCTCGCCGAGGGGGGGGGGGGGGGGCCGAGACTCGCGAGATTGTCGCGCGAAATCGTCGCAGCTTTTTCCCCTCGGTTAATGCTCCCTCGATCTAAGTGCCTGCTGCTGCGTCTGTTTCTTTCGCCAACAGCCTGATGGCAGTTGGGGAGCTTCGAATTGGGCAGTTGAACTTTGGGGGGCTGATTACGGGGGCGCAACTTTCATTCGGTTTAGAATTGGCGATCACAATGAAGCTAATGCTAGCGAAACTGAGATCGAGTCGTAGATGAAGCTTCATCTAGGCCGATCGAAATTAGGTTTTGCTACTGGCGACGACCTAGTCACGCGTTCGTAAAGTCTGTACCCGAAAAACGAACGGATTTGGCGGTGGTCCAGGCCGTGGCCCCCCCCTTTTCGTATAAATCACCGGTATCCCAGAGCGCTATCGGGCGAGGATTCAAAAGCAGGGGAACAATTCCGAGGATTGTAACTTGGCTTTTTTCGCGTGGGGCACTTCGGTAGCTCAGGATCGGGGTCGTTGGAAGGCAGGGTTAATTTTTAAGGTAGAGATGGACGCCGCGTGAGTAACGGTGGTACTGAAAAGTGTCTCGTCTCCCGTCGACTATCTCCCATCGGAGAATCATTGAAACGACGGAGTGGCGAGAGGCAGCCAGGACCAAGCGCCCATCCACTATGCATAGACGCGTCCCGAACCGAGGTTATACGAATCTCATTTTCCCCTATAGCCGCCATAGCTTCTCCTCTGGCTGAGATAAGCCGTGTACTCGTTGAATCTTAAGGATGCGCCTGTGAGTCTTCGCGAGGGCCGTAAGTAGTAAGGGAACGGTGGAGATAAGGCTGGATCGTTTCGAGGTATCCTAAGGCACGTTCGTCGAAACGGGCCGTAATATTAATAGCTTGGCCCTTTCGACATCGTCCCTGGCGATTTTCGTAATCCTCGATGCACCGAGCACTCTCTGCCCTGTTCACTAATCGATAGCAAATCAATCTTTCTACTTTAACCCTCGGTTGTCACACATACTTTTCCGAACGCAGTTGTCACACTGGCTCAGCGAATTTTCAATCAGCTGATGTTAAAAAACTTTCTGCTGAATTAAGTCGCGAAAATTCTGAGATAAAGTTTGAACATTGTAGAATATATGTTCTTAAAACTTGATCTCGGTTGAAAGCTAAAAAAAAAAGGGTGGCCTCGGGTTTCCCTTGGCACGGTCGCGGGATGTCGGTCGCCGGCGATGCACGAGGCCCGCGCGAACGATCCATCATTCCGCGCGACCGGTGCGCCGAGCTACACCGTCCCCGGCATAATTTGTTCGCTCGATTAGATATTGAAAAGCTGTAAACCCGGTCGGTCTGGTGTTGCGATGGGCCGAGGATGGCGGCGGAGCAGGATCCCGCGGCCACGCGTTCCCGCCGCGAACAGAGACAACGCTCTGCGCCTCCGCCGTCCCCCTCTGTCGCTCTCGGTTCGGCGATGATCGCGATACAGGAGATTGGATCTCCCCGAGGTGTCCATAAAATAATCAGCCTCCCGACGGGCGCGTGCAGCCCCGCTCTAGCGTGGCGCGGGGGATATTCAGGCGGATTGGAAAAGAATCACCCTCGATTTCCACTCAGGCACCACGCTGAGTGGAATCGCCTCTCTTCTCTTTTCCACGCTACAAGCTCAGGCTCGGCGCGAGGGCTGTGCTCGCTAGCCAGCCTGAAACTGGAAGGGAGGAGGCCGGTTAAAAGTCCTCTTATCTGCGAATCGTTGGGCGCAGCTTCCACGCAAGATCGCTCGATCATATCCCCGTGGATCTGCGAGCAGCCGTCGCCGGGGACGTGTCGGGGCGCAGGCCACACCGCGACGCGGGCTAACCGCAAAAAACTTTCGGGTGGGCCCGCATTGTTACGCGACGGTGGCCGGGGCCGTTTCGCCGGTCGATGTCTCGTCGATCCATCCAATTAAACCGTCCACCGGCCACGGAGGACGGAGAGGAAAGTCGGGGAAAGAGGGAAGTGGACCGGGGCAATGCCTGTATCTGGAAAACGGCGCCGGATTCGGTTGCAGCGTAACGAAGCTGATTGTTCGAAGGCACGCTCGACTCGCCTCGAGTTCCTCCGTTGAATTCGCCCCGTTCATGCCGCGGGAAAGGAGTGCTGACACTCCAAAATTCATGGACTCTGTATCGCGAGCTGCTGTCGCACGGGTCAGCGGGAGGAGCGGCTGGAATTCGCGTGGACGCGAGATGAAGGGATTCATCACGCGCGGAAGATGTCCCTGGCATTCGATCTTCCCCCCGTCCCATAGCCGTGCGCGCCCTTCCTCGCCTCTCGCCTCCCCTCGCTCACGGTGCGCCCAGAGTTCCCCAGCTAGCGTGCAAAAACCGCGACTCCTGGCCAGCGCTGGCCGCCGCGATCCTGAAATAACGCTGCGGTCACCTGGACGGCCTGGCCTCCTGCTCGCCGCGGCTCGCCGAGTCTCTTCAGAAACCGTCGCGTCGCCCCGGTTGACGCGTGTTATTTACAGCGTGAGTTATAAAGTGTCTGTCGCGTTCCTCGTCGTCGTCCCCCGGATAGATCAATTTGCCTCGCGATACACCGCGGATTTTTGCCCGATGTAATTGAATCGGGCGACAGATGGCCGTGGCGGAGGGACGGAAGAAAGGCCTGAACGTTTCTGCCACCTGTCCCTAGCCGACGATCGTCTAATCAATTTCGTCTAGAATAGAGCAGGGCAAAAAGGGACGGCAGGAAGCCGCGCGCGTTGGAATCCTGTCCGGTGATTCGCCTCTCTGTACGCTGCTCCTTCGCCGATGCCCGTCCGCTCGCCGATTGGCCTCGTTTCGCTCGATCAGCGAGTTTACCGCAGAAGACGAGGTTTCGTGGGGACCAGATAGACCTTGGACGGGCTTGCTGGCCCATCCGTCACCCGCTGACACCGGACCCGATGCGTTTTTGTCTCCTCCTCTCCCCCCCCTCCCCCCCTCTCCCCCCTCGGACGGGGCCCCCCCTCTCTGTGGCCGACTTCTGATTCGCCGCGGCGCGGCGCGTCCTGCCGACGAAACCGCCGGAAAAAATTCGTAACCCGCTCCGAGATCTCTCCTGAATCGTCGGGGACCCGCTCCCTGAAACCCGGACCCGTATCGGTCCCCTTCGGCCGCCTCGTCACCGAGGGGAAGCCTTCTGCGCACGGCGAGATGCTGGGGAGCCGATAAATCGCCGCTCGATTCGAGCAATGGTGGACGGACGGAGAAGCTTATTGGTAAAAATACGCTCGTAGGAGATAGCTGTAATTTAATTCTACTGGGCTGGGATAGTCTGAGTGCTTTGGCGCAGTGATGAGCAACCAAAAGTCGAAACTCAATATTCTAGGCGGACTGCAATATTAAATACTTGAATATACTTGATTCAAAGAATTTTAATTTATGGGGTGAATTTGTTATTTCTGACATAAATGTACAATTGAAACAATTGCGGGCCGCAGATCAGTGGCTGGAGGGGCGAATGCGGTTCACGGGTTGCTCATCATTGCTTCAGCGCTTTGACACTGCTTTAGTGCTTTGGCGCAGGCGCGGCTGCCACGAAATATCTATTCGTTCTAACGAATAATCGATGATTTCATTGATGAAAGGTAGACCATTGCAACTGGAATGACGAAGGGGCTAGCAAAATTGAGGCCATTTTGCACTGATCAGGAAACAATTTATTAGCACCGATTCGATATCCGGTCCTCCTCTTTTTCCGACTTTTATGGACGTTTATGGACGAGAGCGTCTCGTTTGAAGCGTCTGTCGAAACTCTGGATGGGATCGCGCTCGATGATCGAGCTTTATACCGCCGCGGACAGCGGCTAAGTGGCGTGGTCGTTGTTCCCCGCGATAATAGGAGCAGCCTCGGGAAGTATTCCGCTCGGGGCGCAAATGGGACGTTCCTGTTCGCCGACTTATCGGGCTGATAAGCGGGCCGCGACAAAAACGAGGGAGATAGAGCGGCGGATGCCCGGTAATCCAGTTTTCTGCGAGCGTTGATTGCGCGCGACGCCCGAGCCCATTCGATGCTCTCGCGTATCGGCGATCTCTCGAAAGCCTGGCCTAATTAAAATACTCGCTGCAGAGAATCCCCTTGCTCTGGCCCGTCGAATCCCTTTATCCGAAACTTTCCCCGGGGTTCTCTCTCGGTCTCGGCCGTCCCCTCCGGGGACTTTAATGCCCGATTACCGGGGGGTATTCAATGAGGAGATAATCGGGCGATCGTTATTTCCATCGTCGAAAACCAGCGTGTGACGCTCCGGCTATACTTGGCGCGAGTATTTTAGAATTCATTGACAATGTCGCGAATCTCCGTATGCAGCCTCTACCGTAGAAATATAGAACTGTTACGAAAATAACGGAACGAATCTTAACTGTCCAGGGCAGATCGATTCATCACGGGAGAGTTGGTGTGCACGTTTTATGGCACGCTAATTGACGGTCTATTTCCCGCGGAGCTGGGTGGGGAGCAATTGCAATCGCACGGCCCGCCCAATTACTAGACGGCGATTAAAATATTGGACGCTGCAGAGCAATCCATCACTTTTACCCCTGTCCTTCGCTGGGTAATGAAATCTGCGATCGCGAGACACCCGCGACGCCTTGGGCCCCGATTAAAGTTCTTTGCCGGCGTGACAGACGATTAGGCTAATGGTTTTACGCCTATTTCGTGGCCGGCCGGTAACGAGCGATCTCTGTCGTCGTTGGAGCACGCCTAATCGGAGCCGTGACTAATTAACGTGCCAGAACTGGCCGCGACTTTGTCACCTCGGCTATCTGTATATTTATCTGGCCGGTAACGAGGCCCGATAATCGAGAAATCCTCGTCCGCATCGATGGAGACCGTTGCTCTTTACGAACGCGATTCCGCGGCACGATAACCGTCGATTACGCGAGCGGCGTTTATTTCGCCGCGGGCAATTATCCGACGATTATTGGACAATCTCTGTCGATTGGGCTCGATATTAAGTATTACTCGCTCGCGGTGTTCGGGGCCGTATTCCCCGTGGAAGAAGGGGGGTGGACGCGGAACGGCTGCGTGGCATTTTCGAGGCAATCGTGCTTGATAAGGTTTCTGATCGAAATTCCTTCGAATCGATGTTAAATTTCCCATTTAGCCACGTGAATATAAATTTTTCATTTAAAACGCGGGCACTTCGCGAAACTCTTGGATGACTAAAGGGAGGAGGGTCGCGCGGCGGGCGTTCGGCGATTAAAACGCGATGGAAATGACTCTCGCTCGGAACGGCGGAGAGTTAGAGGGAAATTACGGTACTGCTCGGTAGAGAGAGGAAATTATTGACCCAGAATCTCGACCCTTCGTTCGCAGGAAATATATCGGGCCCATCATCAGTCGGAATCATCTCCGTGCCTAGATGCTTGATGTATGCACGGAGTGTTAGCCCGCGTGTACTTGTGCTCGACTCATTACGGTGAGTCACGATCGGCTTGACTCCCTTAATCGAAGGTTAAATCGTGCCGCATGGCTCGCTCGACGTCTGTATTTTATTAACACGAGGCCGCCGCGCCGTTCGAGGGGAGAGGAAGATCTGAAAACGATTCGACGCTGGCCCATGTCGCCCCTCGATTATCGACCACGAGGGGGTGGTTTATGGGTCGTTGCTGCTTTATATCGCAAGCATCTTGACGATTTCTCACGGCAGATTTAGTAGGAGGCTGGGAACGGTTGTCCGTGGGGCTGAGTTTTTTTAATTGCTCGTGGCTTTTGGGCAGCAAGTATTGTGGACGTTTGTAGATTCTGAGATCTTCATTTAGCTAGAGGAATTTTAGAATAGACAGTGATGGAGTTCTTTTTCTGGTACCATCACGAAATTCATACCAAGTTGCATTAATATTTCCTGAGGAAGGGCCTTAATGTCTGACCCATTTGCATTACAAGCCACCGGGATTCAAGCCTCCTGTTTAAAATCCTCTGAAACTTCCTTCCGTTCCTTCTCGACCATCGATGGGTACCCAGTGACTTTCCAAACATCGGTAACGCAGCTTCACACCTCGATAAGGCCCCGCGAGGCCCAGCTCGGAACATCGGTAAAGTATCCCGAGGAGCACCGCGGAGGACCTGTAGCCCCGCTCGCCAGATAGTGCTGCAGGTACACGGGGCCCGCGGGCCCCTCTGTCGTCGCCTACTTTATCGACACGGAGTTAACTCGAACGTGGCATAGACTGGGCCCCGTAGGTCCCCTCCGGATCGTCCCGCGCTGGTCGGATCGCCTGGAAACCGGTTTCGCGCGGGGCGTGCACGAGAGATCTCTCGGCGGAGATTTGAATTTCACCGCAAAGAGCGGATCCTCTTCCTCCTTCACGCCGCCTTCGCCTTTCTCCTCGGACCCAGAGAAGGCTTCGGGGCCCGAAGCGAACGGCGAAGGGTAGCCACGTTGTTTCCTCGTGCAGCAGGTCCGTGTTTTCGTTTGCTGTCGCGGCTTCACGCGCCTCGGAACGATTACACGCTCCTTTGGGTCCGCGAATTCCCGATGGGCCCTACCACTCTATCCCACGAGGAGAGTATATTTGCCTGGAGGGAGTGGATCGTGGGACTCGGTCGCTTCTAGACCGTCGTTCGTGAGGTGTTCGGCGATGATGATACATCGATGATGATACGTCGATGGAATTCGGTACTTGGGCCCTATCGTGAGAGGTTTCGCTGGCTGCTCGGGGGAAAGAGACACGCCGCTCATGTCTGACGCGCGACAGGTGCTCCGACGGCCACGCTGGGAGGGCCCGCCGCGTCCTCGAAATTCGGGCTCTCACATATTTCGAGCATACGCTCGTTAATCAAGCGTGCGGCCCTTCGGGTAACCTCCTTGCGGCCCATCCTTGAGCGAGAACCTACTTACTCGCGCGACTCTGGCTCGCTCGGAGATCAAGCTCAACGTGTATATAGGTATCTATCAGACGCGTGGTTCTGAGTATCACGATCTACCTTATATCCCGATCTGATTCAATCTTCCCCAACGACGTCCATCGTATCATCCACGCCGAAACTCAACGATTCGATTACAGCATCTCCGCTGGAAATCCACCCGTCGATTGCCCCTCCTTAACTACAGCGAATTCACTCCATCCTCCTCGCCCTCCGTCCGGTTTGGACGTCGATACCTACTCGATCATCACCGTGCCCCGAGAGCAAGGGATCGCGTGGAGTCGCTGCGGGTCCCAGCCACTCGTAACAGCACCCAGGGCGAGGTTTCAGTCATTGCCAGGTAATCCCAGAGTTGCTCGCACCCTGGACACGAAACGCTCCGTGCCGAATCTCTGCTTGCCGCAGCAACGAGCCGAGTTTAATCTCCGCATAATCGTGCTCGAGGAGGCCGACCAGGTAGAGAGGGGGTTAGAGCTGGGTCCGGTAGTGGTCGTCGGCCCCTGGTGAGACCTACCTTTCCTCTTCTTCCCAGCATCCTCCCCGCGTAGCCTTCGATCCTACTCTCGCGGAGGGTCGTAGGAGGCCCACGGAGTGGGACGTCGAGTGGTTGCTCCAGAGGAAAGGGAGCTGCGAAGGGGGCAGAGGGGGACTAGCAGCTAGAAGTAGCGATGGGCGTTCTCTCCGTCGAAGTTCTCAAGCAAGGATTAAATATCGTTCGAGTTGGTCGAAGACTAAGCGCATCCTGAATACTGGCAGGATCCTGGACCAAAGGTCCTCGAAACGGTCAAAGTAATTGGGACTTCCGGAAGCCCCAATCATGGAACCAGCTTCCATCTACAGTAGAATGATTCCTGAATCCCCGAATGTTTAAAATACAAGATGAAAGTGGAGTCACTACACAGGGATTTCTCCATGGTTTTGCGAGACTGAACATGCCGCACGCAGCTCGAGCACATCGCTAGCCCCGAGGACGAGGACCGAGCGAAGCAGACCGCTGGTCGATTAATGAAAAAGGAGAAGGATCGCGCGCGACGACGACGGTGTATTGTTTACGACACAGAGTGAGCCGCCGTCACGGCCATGTTGGATTCCTCTCGCCGCTGTAGATCAAAATTATAAGGCGGAACACGCTTCGGGACGTCCGTTCAGGATCCTCCCTTCGGATACCCAGATCCGAGCGTCCTCTCCGCTCTCCCCCGTTCCTTCGCCGTCCTTCTCCCTTCGATCTTCCTCGCTCCGCCAGCGAAATCTGGCTCGGTCTGCTCGCCGGTGATCGAGGGGAACTGGCCCGTCGCCGAAACGAGAGCACCATCGATCCCGCTTCGGCCCAGGCATCCGGCGCTGTTTGCCAGTTTCGAGAAACCATTCATTCGTTGGGGATGGCTCGGGTGACGCGTATCGCGTGTCACCGCGCCAGTTTGTAGCTACTTTGTCGATCGAGCCCGACGGCACCGGGGTTGTTGCGCCCACTCTCCGCAGCTTTCCCGCCCTCGCGGCACGGCAACCGGGCAACTTCGTCGAAGTCTGACGCCGCGCTGGAGACAATTAGGGGCGCGCGAGCTCGTTCCAGCCGACTTTATCATTTCGACACACTATCTCGATAGTATCTCTCCGGGGGTTCGCCAGCCACGCGTACTCCAGAGTCGCTCTGTATGACTTCGGGCAGACGTCGGCAGTTCTTGAAGTTGCCCGCGAAGTTAAAGTGGGTGTATTTAGGTAGTTGTCGCTTCGACGTTTCCAGCGTGTTTCGAGGAGCGTTTAAGCGCTTCGAGGGGGCACGTTACACGTGTACCGCGATTGCGGCGTAATAAAGCGGCATTCTGAGCTCGGTGGCTGTTGTCGAGGCAGCCGGGATGCTCCTTTCGCTCAAGGAACTAAGCTTCGAATTTATCAATTCGGCGATTGTTCTGTTCGCTCTGAGATACTGGCACCGTGAAAGGCGGTGGTTTTTTTTTTTGCCTCTTCCTGTTCATCCCCGGGGGTTATGAAACGCTTGGGAAGTAGGACCTACTTTGTACTCCTCGAAGGGTTCTTACGGGCGCGCTCAAAGCATGCCGTAATGCCTCTCGTCCATTAACTTAACCGCGCTTACCGTTTCGGAGGGGCATAAATCACGACGGAAAGGGCCCCCCTCTGCCCCTCGGTAGATACGGGTAACGAGCAATTAACAATGAGCCGGCAGCTTGACTTGGCCGGCAATTATCTCTACGCGTCGATAACTTCTAGCCCAAAACGCAACATCTATGTATGCGGTCGCGAAACACGAACGTGCAATTAAGAAGAGTACATAGAAGGTTCATAGTTAATGGCGGCGGGCCGAGTATCGTCGGATCTGAGTGCCTTCTATCGTCCAATTAACAATCGAAGGAAAAAACATCCTAAAAGTGTGACACACTTTTCCCCGCTGGGCTGGAAGCTTGTTGGTCGAGGTGGTTGGCTGAAATCAATTATGTGTTGGGCAATTTCCCATCGTTCGAGGTTGCCAGTGAAGTACCTACGCTGTTTTTTAAACATTGCCACTATTGTTCATAGACAAAGGCAATTCGAATGTGGAAAGTATTCACTAAAATAAGGTGACGAGTGGGACTCACGGGGCCATTCACCCTGGAACAAAAAGCATTTTATCCTAAACAGTTCCTTTACAAAACTATCGAAGCGAAGATCATCGGCAATCTTCCACTATGCCCCTTCCACTCGAGGCGATACTCGGAAGGACGGTATCAACAAGCCATGGTCAGTCGCGCTCGAACGCTCGAACTTTCAAGGAGCCTCCCATCGAGTACAACTCCCGTGAACACTTTTCTGCGATCAACGTCCCCGAGCGTCGTCCAATGTTATTGTTATACAATTGCCAGGGTAAAGCGAAGGATAGCCACGCGTGTACCAGTGCCATTAGTAAACAACAGTTCATCGAACGAGGCAGGCTCGCGCCCGTATTCGTGGAGGGAAGCTCGAGCGGAATAGTCGGGGCTCGGGGTGCCGAGGGGGTTCGAGGGGGATGCCTAAGGTGAGTCTAGGGCCCCAGCCATTTTTCCACGCAGCATCCACGAGCAACGGTCCGCGGTCGGGGGACCGGTGCCCCCACTCGCAGCCGCCTGCTGCCCAGGCCAGACATCCTGGACCCCGGTACGCCCGTGCGGTGCCTTCCACCTAACTGCCGCGGCTCCCGTCGAGTTATCACGAAGCTACCTTAGAAGAGATAGGGCCCCGGCCACGGAGCTGGGCTCCAGCCAACAATGACGCCCAGTCGAACTCGGCGAGTCGCCACTCTTCGTGCTCCCGCAAACGCGGCCCCGTGTCACTCTTCCACGAAAGTTCTACGGTTACAAAACGCTCGACAGGTGCCAGCCAGGCTGCTCATCGCGCAACTAGACCGCGGCGACTGTATCTAAGGCGGAGAAAAGAAAGAGTCCCCGCAAAGCAAGGTGGAAGGGACCATCCTCCGACGGTTCTCAATAGGTGTATCTCGAAGTGCCCGGAGGAAAGCTGTCGATCGTCGGGTTCGGTGTCTTCGTGCCAGTGGATAAACGTTCGTCGGCATAGAAGCGGCGGGATTCGCAGCCGGATTCCCCGTTAGTGGCGAGGCGTTCGCGCGATGTGATCGGTCCGTTTCGAGTGGCAGTTGTCGGTCGTGTGACAGGTGGCCAGGGAAAGAGGTGAAGGAGAAAGATGTGCGAGTGCGGTGACGAGTGCGCCGAGGACACGATGCACTGGCAGCACGCGGCTCGACCGAGTGATCTGTGAGTCTCTGCTGTTTTCAGAGGAGGAAGACAGATCTTCGGAAAGAGAGTGATAGAGAGAGAGAGAGAGAGAGAGAAAGAGAAAGAGAGAAAGAGAGAGAGATAGAGAGAGAGAGAAAGAGTAGCGGGAGAGTAAGAGGCAAGGTGGAAGCGAGAGCGTAACAGCAGCTAGCAGCAGGAAAATTCTGGCCGACAACGAGCCCCGAGCGCCTGAGATGGCCACCCTGGGCCTCTCCAAGGTCTTCATACTGGACAAGTACTTCACGGAGCTGCAGAAGTTCTGGGAGACCGAGAAGAAGCTGCAAGGTACGCGAGCTCGCGCGCTCCTCTCCTTCTTTCTTCTCCCCGCGAACCGCGCCGATCTATACGCGAGGGGAGGGTGGAAAATCACTGGCACCGTAGAGTAGCCTCTATCGATTCGATCGGTGGATCATCGCGTGTATCTTAGCGGCGAGAAGAGAAACAACGGAGCCTCTAGAAACTCGCCGGGATTAAGGGTGAATTTTTAATAGCTGTTGGAAAACTCCCCGAACAAACGTCCCTCTTCTGCATTTCATTCCTTGTGCCCGACGACTTTCCTCTCTCTCCCGTTTCTTTTTACCGCCGCCATCAAACCGCTCTGCCGCGTTTATTCGCTGCGCGGGACTCAATTCAGCTCCCGAACCGTAATCAACTTACGAGCCTCTGCCCCCACCCCCCTCCCCCCCCCTTTTCACGGTGTGTTTTGGAACTGCCGGTTTTTAAGGGGCGCCCGCGGGCGTTTAGTACGCCCCTGACCACCTGAAAACGAAGAGAGACCCGCTCGGAGAAGTTACCTGAGCTTTACAGTTAAAACAGTCTTCGCGGTTTCCCTTCGTTGATTGGTCCCCCTACATTCCTGACACCCGGGCAGGCTTAACTCGTGGCAGGGGGAAGTGGAAGAAATCTGGGCACCTCTTCCGAAGTTTCACACTTATTCCAGCCATTCCTCAGTTATTTACCCTCTGACTTTACGCCCTTTTCACACTCGCGTGCAGTCACCTTCATTTTATGCAAAGTGTGTCGAGGGGCACGAATCGAGCTGAAGATATACGACTCTTCGTCGAGACACACATGGAAAATGTACAAGAAACTTTTCCTTCGCCAGACTCCTCTGCTCCGCGCGCCTTCAAGATCGATTCATCCCGAAACGAACGTTCCTAGAGGAAAATAGCACTCCGCATTTTCTATTCCTTTTTACGAGACGAATCACAGGGTGCTTTGGAACTTCCCGTTAATCCCGCCGATTCGTCAATTTTCAGAATCTTCTTGAAGACCTCTTATCCGTTCGTTTCCTCTCTGAAAGCTTCGCGGACGGCGAGGGGGGGGGGGGAGCGCGCCGTGGAAACGCGTGGCATCCCCCTTCCCGTAGGCATCCTCCGGAGTTCTCTCTATTTTTCTAGAATTTATACGGTACCCTCGGGTGATTCGCGTCACGTACGCGTTACCGTAATCTCCTTGACGCGACAGAGATTAAAATTTCGGGCGTTTTCCATGCCGCGTACACTTTATTTCGCAGCTTTTCCGACCGCCCCCCCATCCCCCCCCCCCTCTCCTCCTCAGCGACGCTTCCCTCGCGCCGGCCTTTTTCCTTGTGTCCGCGGGCAAGCCGCGCGCCTCTCCCCGGGCTGTTGCTGCACTCCGCCGCGCGCAGTTAACGAAATTTATTATCTCATCACAGTTTATTCTCCTTGCTGCTCGTGATAGCAATCGTAATTCTTACTTTATCCATTAATCCCCCCGGAGGCATATTGTTTCCTCTCATAAACCGCGCGCTGAAACATTAAATACTTTATCATCGTTTCGCTCGTCGTTCCTCGCGCTGCTCGCCCGAACAAAAGGCGAAAGAGGCGGAAGAAACCGGCGAGAGGGGGGGGGGGGGTGGGGGTTGGCGGCGGAGGGGCGAGGAAGGCTGTCTTTCAACCGTGTCCCCCTTTCCAGCGATTCATTCTCTTCCCTCGCCGCGATTTCACGAATCTCGCGGCTACTCCGCTCGGCCCACTTACTCTCTCACGCCCGCGCGTCCCTCGAGTTTTGTTTACACGCTCGGGGGAGGCGAGACTTCGCGTGCGCCCGACGACGGACGTCGAGAAAAAACGGATCCAGACGGCACGGATCGACGCGTGGAAATCGGGAACGGGGGCGCGTTTCCGTCGTTAAGCAACTCGACGGCGGATTGGCCAATCGAGCGTCGCGTTGCGTGCCCGAACGTGTGCACGATCTAGATCGAGAGATGAGATTTACGGCCTGTTGCTTCGACGAATGATGGTCCTCGAAAATTGGCCATTTTTATTCTAGATTGCGAGGAAAGGGGATTAAGGTACTCTGTTTTTTTTTTTTTTTGTCAAATTTAGGGGATGTTTAGGGGGAGGTGCATATATATTTGGAATCTTCGGGTGACGGGACCATTGTGCGTGTTTAATTTCGTAGTGTGTAATGTAAGCTGTGATGGGAGCTGTGTGAAAGAGGAACTGGGGTAGTTCGGACCATTTTTGTTAAGGGACAAGGAGTAATTCCGTTTTTATAAGGAGGCAAGTGATATACCAAAGTGTTTGTGGCAACGAGTGGTACTTTCAAAGTCACAGTTAAAATATCTACAGCTCTTGTTTGTTCTTAACTTGACAAGGGTACCAAAGGCTTCGTTACCGTGGCTGAGGACAGATTCCCGATTGCATGTCGTAATTACACGGACAAAAGGAACGAACGCGGGTATTGGATCGCGAAAAACAGTGGCACAGGAAACGGCCACGAGTCCTCGGGCTTAGTAATTACATTTCTTGCGGGAGAGCACGCATAATTGTCCCCTCCTGGACGTGAGAGATCTTTCGAGGTATCGTTACATTGTGCCACGTTATTCAGGAACTATTCCTCCCCCGGCGGACAGACTAATTAATAGTTTTTGCGGTGCCATTAGCGCCCCGATTCCTTTTTCCACGTCCCTTAAATGGCCCCGGCACCGTTTCCACTCAATTATCGAAGGGTGGGGCGAGTAATTCGAAGCATGTGATCGCGATTCAATCTTTCGAATTATCAAACTCCTTGAACGATGATTATTGAGAAAAAATCAAAGTTTTTCTTTGTGTGAAATCCAGAAGTCTAAGGACATTTTCTCAAGACAAATATTTAAATAAAATAATAAGGCTCTAGGTCTGACCCAGGCCCGGCTGGAGCCTCTTTTGCAATACTTCATTTAAAACTTTATTTGAAAAAAATGGCAACAATGTAATCACCATTTCGCGCCCCTTGTCAACTTTACGCCTTAGGCAGCTGCCTAATTTTGTCGATACCCTACATATCCACTCCTAAGCAACTCCATCCAGTAACACCCAGGGAACACAACACCCCAATCATTTCCCCCAGTCGGCATCCAAGTACGCAACCCGAAAACCATCACCCAGATGAACTCCCCCTCCGAAAGCACCTCGTCCACCCAGTTCACCTCGCGTGCCGGTCTCATAACAGTGCCTCGAAGCCAGAGGGTCCCTCGGAGGGGCTGTCCGCCTTAAAAATCACAACCTCGGGCAAGCAGAGGTCCCCCTGAATCTGTTTATTCCCACGGACGCCCTCGTCCCGGCGTCGTTCGTTGCCGGAGAAACGTTCCCGCCGTTCCAGCGGACTCCCTTGACCCATCTTCGAAAGTTCGCGGAATAAACTCCGCGGGCAGAGCGGTGCTCGCCGTTTGCGGGGCAGAGGAAAAGAGGGAGGGGTGGGGGTGGGGGGGGGAGGAGGGGCTCCGTGGCTGCATCTCGCGATCCTCTCGCTCGGATTTACGCGGGGCAACGGCCCAAGCTGGTGTGCATCCACTGCAACTGTCCGGTTCGCGTTGGTTGGTGTGCACCACGTGCACCGCGATACGTGTGCACACCGACCGACCGGGTAAACACGGACGCTGGATTCTGCATAGCGGCTAGCGATGGCCTCGAGACGCTTTGCTGGAAACTTTAAATGGCGACCCGCAGCCCCTCCCGCCGCTCTCTCGGGGCTTCCACTCGCGTTCGCTTCGATCTCTGTATGGATCCTCTGCATCCATCCTGCCTCGATTCGGTTTAATAAGGATTCTAAGCGCGGCGCGCACGAATTGCTCGGGGACTCGAGAGCGAGAGGATCGAGCAGCCATCGCTGATAGCCTCGCAAGCCCGCAGACGCGTGCAAAGCCACGATGCCAGTGTGCCCGTGCATTTTTCTGCGCCCAGGTCGCTTTAAGTGGCGCTCATACCGGAGAACCGTATCCTCTGATAATTCTACGGTAACGCAGATTGATTCTACAGAGGTTTTCACTTGGAAACAGTCCCCTTATTATCGCAAGTCCCGTTTAGATGGTAGCCTCATGTAGTTCTAATTGAAAAAGCTTTCTTTTTCGAGCTTCTTATCCTGACGCGATTGTACCGCGGCAGAAAGATTCTTAAATCGTGTGGACTGCTTCGGAAGCTTTAAAATCCAGGTTTCGGCGAACTGGGAATGTGCACTCTCGCACTCGATCGCCGTTATTCGGGCTTCCTGCTTTGATAACGCTCCGAGCAAGGTCGTTACGCTCATTGCAGCTTCATTACAGGCATTACGGTTATAAATTTCGAAATGTGGATCGGCGCCGTGGGAAATTAAGTCGCAATTAAACGCGGCCGCGTATTCTTGGCCACTTAACACGCTGATACCTCCACTCTTCCATTTATTTCCGCGTCCAGGTCCTTCGAGCGGCCCTCTTAAACCCTCTCCACTCTGCAGGTCCATTTTTCCCGGCCTTCCTCTGCAATTAAGCGGTTTTACTAAAATCCATCTATCGCGGGCAAACCCTCGTTTATTCGGGAATTTTGCACCGGTTTCGTGGAGGAAATTTCAACGCTCCTTTACTAGAAATCTACGCGGAGAACACTTGTTCCGTAGATTCTACATATCCGCCAATTTCAGTGTTTGTATGAAAGTCTAAGTCATTTAAGATCTCGAGTCTTCCATGCCGCTCAACTCCTCCACTGTTTATAAATTCAAATTTCATTAGAATCCTCCAACTATCAACCCTCTAAAAACCTCTCCCGCACAATACATATACTGTCAGATCTGCTTAGACTTCTCCAGTAGAATTATGGAAGGACCAAGTTGCTCCCAGGATGCTCAGCTTCCTCTCTCACGTGTGGACGACCCTTAAGGGCAGAGAAACAGCCAGGATTAACCCGCATCTGATTAGACCCCGAGGTCGAGCCCAGTTCTCTCGCACACGCACCCGCATGCACACAAGCTAGCCTCTTTCTTCGGGGCCTCTTTGTGTAACAACGCCGCGAGGGCGGAGGAGTTTCGGTTTCACTGGAAAGGTCGTGAAAAAGCTGGCCATCGACGCGAATCCGTCGACTTTCTTCGACGCCTCGGAAGGTACACGCATTCCCAGGGCCCCGTGTCATCCTTCCACGTGAGATAATGCGCGCCAGCGGTTTTTCGGCTCGGCCTCGAACCGACGTGACCGCGAATATTTCTGCCTCTGTCCCCCACGATCACTGCGCCTCCTCTATCTTCTCTCCTCTCGTCGCTTGCAACTCCATTCCCGACGATTTCGCGGCAGCTTATCTCGCGTTCGATTACTGAAACATGCAGGCCCTTCGCACTGGATCAGCCGAACACAAAGGATCTATAAACCGGAGGCCAATGGCCCCTCTACGGTCCCTAGACTTAACCCGCTAGAAACTATTACGTTTACAGTTCCATTACGGGGAACAGCAGCCGCAGCAAATCGTAAATAGGAGTGTACCAGGGAATCCTGCAGAATTTCCGTCGCACAAGCTCGTCGAAATCATGCTGGGAGGAGTCTCCCGAAAACTCCACCGAGCCCAATCGTTTGGCCCGCGGGATTACCGCGCGCGCCGGGGAAATTGTTTTCCCGCTGTCTTCCAATTAAAATTTTTCTTCCATTTCTCTGCCCGGCGGGCGAAAAAATTTCGATTTGAAATTGCTTTCGTTAGTTTAGTCTTCGGCCGGGATTTAAGCTCCCCTCCGCTTAGTTACAGCTTTTCCTGGCTTCCAACTTCATCGAGCCGCGTTTTTACGCCAGAATTTAGTGTCTTCAACGTTTGACGTTTCTCGTTACCGTTTCTTTACTGCATTAACTTTCAAAATATATAACTCGTCGTTCCCATTGGAAATTAATAGGGCGTTGGATCGTAGCAGGAAGTTTGCCGATATAACGCGTGCAGGTACTCGGCCCTTGGTCCCTGTTCGCGAAATAATCGCGAGCCAGTGACTCTCGTCCTGACCGCGTAATCGAAAGACGCGCGAAGGAATGCAGAATATCTTGTCCGATCGATTCGTCTTCCTCCTTATCTGGCCGCTCGCGTCGAACAGGCGTGCTTAAGATAGGGCCCTCGCGTTTCGTTTCCTCTTAATTTAATGGCATACGCATTTTTTCGGCTCTCGACGATCCCTTTTACCCTGAATCTGCCTCTATCACCGCCTCTGCCGATCCAAACCACCTTTCACGTTAAAAGGAACTCTAGTACGCAACTCTAAACATAGGGGGCACCTCCAAGCTGAACCAGAAAACTAATAAAACTAAAATAAACTACAGAATACTTAAAACAAATTGACAAAACATATTCAGCCACCAAGACACCTGGAACTTAGAATTCTCTGACTCCCTTCCCAAGTCTGCCTATATTCAGTACAAACTGATTGTTCAATGAAAGCTGAAGTGCGTGAGAATCTGATCGGCACCATCTCCTCGACAGAGAATAAAACGTCCTCACTGTCAGCCTCCCCTGTTGCGAGTTCTCGTTCCGCTAGCGGCGAGTTAGCGCGACTCGGGTGTAGACGCGCGATCCCACGAGAAGAAGAAGACGAAAAAGAACCTGTTTTCTTCGAAGCAGCGTTCAGGCCCGAAGGTGTACCTGTTCGCTTTAATTCCGCCGCAGTAGGACCTGCTCGCCGCGCTGTGTCTACCTGCCCGGGTCCTTTTGCGTTTGTCTCGGTGCCAGGGCCCCCGACTCCCCCCGCGGCGGGCCATCGAAAGTGGCGAGGATAATTAATCATCGGCGCACCAGCCACGGGGCGTCTCGTTTATCCTATGATCGTTCCGTCTGTGGGAAAAGCTGGCCCGGCACGCTCGATCCGACGAAATTATCGGGGACATCGTTTTAGGTAAAGGGGATGTTAATTTCGCGATCTCGGAGATTCAATTACCGCTTGAATAGATTGCACTACAGCGGCCTTTGTTTATGTTACAATGTTAGCAACAGCCTCGGTAAAAGCTCCCCCTTTATGTTGCAATATCTTTTATTAAGGGGGATCTCGAGGAAGTACGTCAATTAGAGGTGATGCATGAACGTACTTGGGCAGCTTGTAAATTAATTCCTTACAGTCTTCTGTTGTGAACTTCAGCCGTGCTGCGAGCTGGATACGCTTCACTAAGGCAATACTTCCCGATCTTATGTACATGGTGGATGAACGAGAACTTCGCGTTTATGATACCTGGCCCTGTGTTCATTTTCTCCCTACGCGGCATTTAATGGGATTAATTAAGCACCTTGTTTCTATGTTGAGCAACGGGTAAGGGATATTCTCTAGGCTTCAGGGTTTGGAATTGAATGTGATCTAGTTTGGTGAAAGATTTGCAATTTCAACAGTGCGAGTTTAATTTTTGGAGCAATTTTAGTATTTTATGAAACGGCAAATTATTCAGCCCCCGATGGATTTGAAAGAATTTTCCTTTTTTGTTGTGGCAGTGGCTGCGTTTTATAAATGGATCGAGCTTTTTCGAGTGGCGTTCTCGAAATACGGTTAATTTTTCATGAAAGCCCGATTGGTCGGCGCGCAACTCACTTGGCAGTTTCACATAACATTTTCGACGGTACGATCTCTCTCGATCAGCTATCGGTATATTCACTTCAATTAACGACATCGAGCACTGTCTCTGGTTGTAAAGTAAAAAAAAAAAAAAGAAAAAAAATACTTTTTTCATTCCCACTTTTCGCCACTTAAACAGCGCTGGGAGGTGAAAACAATGCATCGTTGGCGAATAAAGACCGCTCGTATCGCTTTCAGACTCGACTGGGCTTTCGATTGAAAGTGCTCCTCCCCCGCAGTCGGGTTTCACGAATCGAGATGCATTTACCTTGCAAAACGGCCTGCTAAACTTTTACTTTATCGTGACACACGACCTCTCTGCTCCATTGCCTCCTCTAGTTGCCATTCTCTCGCGTCCCATTACTCCGTTCTCATCCCTAGCCGAACTTCTTTCAATTTTCCTATCATTTCCTCTCGCTTCAGCTTCGACACTTCCCTAACTTTGCCCTTCTTCGCTGTCCCCTATTATTATAGTCCTTCCTCCATCCCTTTGACCTTCGCCATCCCTTCAGCTTTCCCTTTCTTTACTCTCCGTTTTCCTTCAGCCCCTTCTCCCCCAGTCCTCGCGCTATCTTTAGCCACTCCGACACTTTCTCTCCTCCATTTCCCCATTCTCTGCCGGTTCTTTTCCCTTTTAGCCACCGTTTCACCCCCCGATCCCGCGTTTTACTCGCGTCTCGCCCCGGCGCGACTGGTTTCGTTGCCGCGCGGCCAACTTCCGTATACGAGATTAGTTACATAACAGGTTCTGGGTCTTGGGAATAAGTTATTTAACGCTGTCGGTCGGTGGACGCGTGCACCGCATTATTTACGCGCGAAGGCGTTTCGTCCCGCGGCCGCGGTCCCCTCGAACGTGGGATCGCCTCAGTTGCCGATACTAATTCCCGGCTGACATAATCGACGCGGAACGGCCGCAATAAACACGCGCCAACGGCGTCTCTAGAATCGACCAGACAGTTCCCTTGCCAGCTGCGTCTCGTGGGTGTTTGCGACATGGACAACGCGGCTGAATTAGAAACGTAGGAAGTCGAGCACGAAGTACTCTAAACACACGTGTGCCACTTAAAAAGGTGGGTTTAGGTACTGGAGCAATCTCTCCAGCCTGGTAAATAATACCGCAAGAATTACGAATTTGATTGAACTATACCGGTGGAATGTATCGTGAGAGGAGTCGTCCAAAGTTGTAGCTGAAAATTCAGAAATTCCCAGAAAAGTGGAGTGTCGAGTTAACCTAAGGGCGTTCGGATCGATTTTCATGGGAGAACCCGAGTAAGCTTCAAAGGGTCGGGGTGTAGAAGGGATTCTATAGGTTCCCCAGCGGTTTTCATGCCCTGGCTGATGTCTTTATCGCCCCAGCGTGCAACTCGATACAGATTTCGGTTTGGGTGTCCCACATAGCGGTAATATCAGTCAAGCTGTGACGCGCGAACAATGAATACGAATGGCACCGCGTCGAAGAGCCGGCGATCACTTGTCAGGAAAGTTTCGAGCGATTTTATTGCCTAGGAGATTTACTGTTGCGTCGCGGTGCGTGACAGATACGCGCTCGCTAATGCTCCATCCACGCTCTCCGATGATTTGCACCGGGCGATGGATTGCGTAGCGTTTCGCGGGTCCAAAATCCTAGAGGAGAGGAAATGCCAAACTACTCTCGTGAATCGAAGTAATTCTCAAGGATCTCCTAACATCCATGCAACCCTGTAACTCTACTGTATCTACTAAACCTGCGACACAAGGTTTCGCGGACCAAAGTCAAGGCTCGCGTGCACATTCGCTGAAAGTGTCCCCGCGTCTTGTGACCACGAGAAGAGGAGAGCGCCGAGGAAAGGAGAAGAGGCAGAGGGAACTGGTAGAGCCAAGAAGAAGTGAGCAAGGATGAATGAAAATGGCCGACGGTGGGCCTGATGAATGAACCACAAGCCGAGTGATCCCCAATTCACCGTGATTTTCCTGTGGCCATCACTAAATCTGTGTTTCTCGGCCAACCGCATCGAAATTGGCTGTGCTTATTTCCCTGGAGTACTTGGAGGCTTCGCCACTTGGGAGAGCAAGAACTTTTCTCTGGCCTAATACTACATAAAGCTAATATCCTTCACGAAGAAAGGAGAGAAGAAAACTGCCCTTCGCACCACGTTCAGCCTCACTGTCCCCGCTCCAAGTACCCCAGGAAATGATGGAGCAAGGCTTCCGAGATAATCCCAGTATTCTCCACGCGCGCTAGACCCCGTCCACAGAGTGTCTTCCAATGATGTACCGTTAATCTAAACCACAATGGCGAGCTTGAGAGGAGCGAGCTGCAGGACCCAGGGACCCCTAGCGTAGCACAGAGACCCGACACCTCTTTGCTCGCGATCGCGCGGCAGCTGACTGACAGCTGTGCCATCCGAGCTGTCTGACCTCCTCGCGTCCAATCGACAGGTGCCTTTTGCGAAAGCAGCGTGAATCTGGGTGTTCAAGGAACCCGCACTCTTGACACCGAGACTGCACTGCCTGGGGACACCTGTTGTGCGACTTAAATCACTCCGCGGGAAGATTTACCATCCCACTCAGCCCCGTCGATCTTCCTTATCATCTTTAGATCCCTATCGATACTTTGATTCAAGGAAAACTCAAGCCCCCACCCTCGATGTAATGCAAGGCACTTGGGACGATATGAATCGGTCGACAGGCAGATATCAATCTGGACATGGTCGCGTATGGCTGGGGGGAGGGGAGGCGTTGGATGTCCTATCTGGATTTTCCATCTGCCGGTAGATCGGCGCTATCCTTCTCTCTGGCGACGGGATATAATACTGGTTTCTAATCGGAACATTCGAAAAACGAACACGTCCGTTCCCAGTGACAAACCGAGCGCACGCGTGCGTGTGCCTGCGTGCCGTGAACCACGGAACCGGCCCGTTCGCTCGTGTCCCATATTCGTGAAACCAGTCGAACTGGTGCGCGGTTTCGCTGTACTTTACGCCGGCCCCGGCAGGGCCTGTCGTCCATTTTCTGTCACGCTAGCGCGCTCTGCTTGGGGACTGATCGGCTTGGGCCGTGGGCCGAAGGGTGGCGAGGAGAATGTTGTTCCTTTGACGAAGGGAGGAACCTGCGCTGTGGCGTAACAGGTACTATTGTGTCAGAATGCTGTGTTTAATCGCTTCTTCTTGCGTGGCTAAATTACAGGGCGCATTTATTGGTAAAAGTTCTTTAGCAATTGTTTATTTTGTGGTCCAATAGTCCTCTAACACAGATGCATATTGGGCTTTTTGGGCCACCGTGGATGACGAACAGCGTCCACCAGCCAGTGGACAGAGTTCGTTTCAATCGTGCCGTTTATCGGGAAACGACTAAATAAGTAATCGCGCGAGCGTCATTAACGCGAGTTTCTGCCCCTTCCAGCAGAGGGTTTTTGAGGATCGCCGTGTGTCGCGCGGTAATCTCCCTGAAATATTCATGACAGCCTTCGCAGAGTAATTTTCCGCGCGACGGCCATTAACGAAAAACGCCTCCCGCCGGTTGCGCCTTTACTGGCCGGCTAAATTGCCTATAATGTGGACACACGTTGGAAAATTCAGTTCGAACGGCCATCGGTCGCCTGGAAATGTACACTGGACAGCCCTGTTCCGCCCATGCCTACGTACGAATAATTCATTTAGAAAACGAGGCCCCCGCTCGAATTTGCGATGCAGTGTTTACCGTAGCAATAACCATTTTATCGCCGACGGTGGATTTATAGGGGAGTACGGGGAGGGGGGGGGGGGGGGTAGAATTCGGGAGGGTGATTTTGCAGACTTCTGGGATGGTTGGATTCGCGAGAGGAGTTAAAATCAATTTTCTACCTGTTCCCCTCTCGATTCTTCTAGCCTCCACCCTGCGCTCCTGTACTTCCACTAAGAAGTGGGATCTTTAACCCCCTCGGTTTGCGGGGGGCGATAAGCGTTCCGTCCGCGATTGGATCTCTAATTGGCGGTTCCTCGTTGTTAGTTGGGGACCGTTTACCGTCCAGAGTCTGTTTCCCCTCCCCGCCGAGTGAAGCTGAAGAGTGTTGTCTGTTGAGAAACGTCGCAGCTGACGCCCTCGTTTGCCTTTTACAGATGCCTCGTCCTCGAACGAAGCGGTGCACCTACAGCAGCGTCTCAGGAGCCTGAGCACGGAACTGGTGACCCTGAGGAACCGGCTGCACGTGAGCCAGCCGCCGAACAATTCAGGGCCGAACGGAGGCACGTCGGCGCCCCTGTCGAAGAGCCCGGAAAAGGGCGGCGTGCCGTCGTCCCCCGCGCCCGCCGTGCCACCCAGGACCACCCTACCCCTCTCCAACACGTTACCCCACGGCCTCGGTCATCCTTCGGGGCACACGCTGACAGCCTCCGCGATCGTTCATCCGCACGCGAATCACGCCGCCGCGAACACGCTCGGCCACAACTCCACCGCCGCTAATAATTTAATATCTGGTCAGTATTCCTGCGATCCGACGGTTCGGCTGGAAATGGGAGATTGGGGATGGTGTTGGGGTAGAGCTCCCTGGGGAGGGGAATGGGTTTAGTTGTGATCTGGAGGAATATGAAGATGTGGATAGAGTGGGAGCAGGATTTAGGAGTGAGGGGGTGGGGGTGGAGGTAGGGAAAGTTGGGACTTGAGGAGTTGGAGATCGCAGAGCTGGAAATTCGGGAGTTGGAGCTCAAGGAGTTGAAACTCTAGGAGTTCCAGTTCTAGAGGTTTAACAACGTCTTGAAGTTCAAACTCTGGGAGTTACATATCCCTAGAGTTCCAACTCTTAGAGTTCCAAATCCGAAAGCTCCAACTCTGGGGGTTTCTATGGTGAGAGTTTCAACTCTGGGAGTTTTAATACTGGGAGTTCCAATTTTTCGGAGTTCCAACTCTGGGGGTTCCAAATCCCTAGAGTTCCAACTCTTAGAGTTCCAAATCCGAAAGCTCCAACTCTGGGGGTTTCTATGGTGAGAGTTTCAACTCTGGGAGTTTTAATACTGGGAGTTCCAATTTTTCGGAGTTCCAACTCTGGGGGGTTCCAAATCCCTAGAGTTCCAACTCCTAGAGTCCCCAAATCTGGGAGTTCCAAATCGGTAGAGATCCAACTCCTAGAGTTCCAAATCCCCAGAGTTTCAACTTCTAGTGTTCCAAATCCGTAACGTTCCAATTCCTAGAGTTCCAAATCTGGGAGTTTCAACCCTGGAGCTTCCAACTCTGGGAGTTTCAACTTTGAGAGTTTCAACTCCGTCTGTTCCTATTGCAGAAGCTTTAACTATAGTAGCTTAAGCAGCACAAAGTACTCCCCGTTCAGTGAACTCTCCCCCATCAATATTCCACCCCCCCCCATTACATCATCTCATTATCACAATCGTATCCGTCCCCCGTATTGAATGTTTCCATCGAAATCGACGTAACGTCCATGGTGAAGGCTATAATCGTCATCGCGTTCGAGACGATTACCGTGAATTAAAACGCACTACCCCGTGCGGGGGTTGGATGCGCGGTCGTTTCACGTGGGCGACGGTCAGCCACCCGTCCCGTTCGAGCTCGTTAATATTTCAACGATCGCGTAATGTCGTCATTGCCCAGTTAATTCGCGATGCGCCGAGCGTCCCCCGAACAGAGACGAACCGCGGAAGAGCTGCATCAGGCGTGGCGAGTGTCGATGATATTTTAAATAACCCGGGACTAGCGCGCGATTTCACCGCGAAATCTCCGAAACGGTAAACGTGGCTGTTTACAGAGCGGTTATTTCCTTCCGATTCGAAGCACTCCATGATTTATTTACCATTCTTCTTTCCCATGGCTCCCTGTCTGTTTTTTCTATTTTATTTGCACTGTCGGTGGAAAAAAATGGAAAATAACATTCAGTGAGACCGCGGCGCTGTTTATTTCAGCGCGCGCCGCCCCCTTCGCGATGTCGGACGGCCGGAGAATGAAAATATTTGCGCGCGCGCTAGCCGCTGGAACGGTTTACCGAGTTTACTCGCCCGATACGCTCCGCCTGATCGCGAACTCTTTCCAGTTAATCGGCGTTTCGCCCAGCTAAATTGCACGCGTGTACAGTTAACCGCTTCTCTCTCGAGTTTACTCTATAACCTCCCCCAAATATTCCCCTACTCCCTCCCTTTTTTTTCGGTCCTCTGGAGTGCTTGAGGTTCGCGCTGAATTCTCGCCGGCGAATTATTCTCTCCGGAGCGTAAACTGTCAGGAATTACCTTAAACCCGTGTTCGGAAGCTTTCCACCTGGTCCCAAGTCTCACACCGCGAATCTAGCAACTCAATAAAATATTTCCAGAACGATAGAACTCAGTAGAATATTTCCCTAATTATGGATGAAGTCACGTGAAACTGGCCAGTGCATAACCATCTGCCACCTTTATGTTCAGACTTGGACTCACCGAAGCGGCACAACGGCATACCAGACGACGGGATAGTGTCCTGCGTGACGGCGCTGGGATGCCTGCGTTCGCCACCAATCTCCAGCATCATCGCCGATGTGAAGAACGCGAAAAGCAACCAGGGTCAGCATCGATGTCTCCCGAAAGGCGCCACGGCTTCCTCGGGGCCCTCCACGGCCTTGGACGACCTCATTCACCTACCCGGACCTCTGACGGAGGACGCGGTGCTCAAGTGCCTTCAAGCTCGATTCTGCGCCAAACAGTATCACGTGAGTCTCCGCTTTTTCCTATCCCCGTTCACCACCTTCGCTACCCTTTCGGCCTGATCTTCCACTCGAAGATCCACTAAGCATTAGCCGCACCAAACAACCGAGCCGACGACGGAGGGAGACCTGGGCGACCAGGAAACGCTTTCAAGCCTGGCAGAGCCGACCGCGAGTTCCAGGGGCGCGTGAAATTCCGCTCGATCGAGCGGCCACGGTTCCTCGAGCGTCTCCGCGTTAAATCGCCCGGCGCATCAATCACTCGGTGGCTCGATAGTGACGCGGGCGCGTACGCCCGGACACGATAAGTTCGCGGCCCTTTCTAATTGAGATGAATGCCCGATTTGCCACGAGCCGAGATTCCCGCGCGAGATACGTCCGCGAGGTATTTAGCGGGGACACCTCCGCGCCGCGTGAACGGTAAATCGAGCCAGGTCCCGACATTTCAACGGGATTGGGAATCTTTTTACTCGCCGAGGAGAGGGCCGCAGCTATGCGGACCTGGGTGGCTCGATCGTAAACCACCTTCGCACCAGTAGGTTAAATCTGTGATTATTTTAGATGATGGATGTATTTTGTTAGTTGGAGGGCCAGGTGCTTTAATCTCTGTTATTTGGGCGAAGGAAATTTGCGTGCTGTTTGGAGGAGATTAAGGGGGGGACGGTTTCTTAAGCGGAATTTATTTTACAAGTGGTTTTATTTCGCAAAGTGTGTAATTCTTTACTTGGAACACTATGCAGAGTCCACCTAGAGAGACGTTATCGAATCGGCGCGACGTCCCTCCGCTTGGAAACCTCGCAGTTTCCATGTGACAGATGATAATCGCCTCAAATCAAGTCGGCAATTTAAAATCCATCAGCCGGCAGAATCCTCGGGAGCCGCGCGACAGGTAGCTTTACTGATGAATCTTCCCGCGGATCCTGAACGAGACGCACGCCCACCATTTTTATCCAGCCGTTTCCCTGCTCGCTCCGCTTGGCTGGTTCCTCTCGCACTGACACGCTCCCATCGCGATATTAAGAATGCACCCTGTGCACGTGCATCGCGCCACGCGCAGGTGGCACGCTCGCATTCCATTATCCCTCCGAGGTGCTCGCGTTTTAATTTCTCCTCCGGGCATTCCTTAACGCGTGCCCTTTTCCCGCTCCGCCGCGGATACACAGAAGATTTAAGTCAATGTAGGCGCGATCGCACCGCCTGCTTATCCCTCGGCGCTTACCCAGTTGTCCCACTTGAAGCTGCACAACGTGTCCGCGGGAAGCATCCCTCTCGCGACGGTGAAGGAGTAGCGAGAAGTTTCTGAATAGGCGGGTGGGGACGAGGGGAAATCTGCGAGCGCGGAAGAAAAGGGAGCGCCCGGGGTGGGAAAGTCGATAGTCCCTCGCCTGGTGACCGCGGACAGACAGATATTCGCGCTGCTTGATTGGATCGAGGCCGCGAGCGAACACTGGTCGATGGACCGTGGCAAAAAGGGCCTCGTTTCCGGCCTCGAGTCACCCGGAGCAATTAGTCCCGACGTGGAAATCGTTACGGATTTCCCAAGCGCGTCGGGAAGTCGCGCCTTTAACGACGAAAGGGACGAACGCTCGGCTGGCCAGGAAAGTGGGTGGCGAAACTCTTGGTCCCGTCAAAGGAAGAGTTTCCGCGGGAAATAGACGTCGATTAGATAAGATTGCTTTATTATCCGCCCCGCTGGGATGGTAATTCCCGCGCTAATCGATCCCCCGCAATTTCTCCATCGGACTTCTTCCGGGTGGTGGGACCTCTGTTCACCAGCGCAGCTGCGTGGATCAGTTTCTCTAGTCCCTTTTGCTCCTCGCTCTTTGTTTGTCCTCCGGGCAAGTCTTCCGCTCGATGCTCCTTTTTCGCTTCGACCTTTCCGCGAGCACCGATGGCAGGCTCGGGGAATTATCAATCTGGCTATTAGATGATTTTATAGGGCGTAATTTGTGCCTCGAAGCGCGACGGTGTGGTATTACGCGGCTCTGATAATTCAATCCAAAGGAAATAATACGAGCGCGGGGGACAAAGTTGCTTGGATGCTTGCAGAGGATCGCGGCGGGCATCGCTAGCCACGGGGCCCGGCTCGGGACCGGTTCTCTCTCTCTCCCCACTTACCTTTCAGCCGTTTTTCACCTTTTTGTTCGTCCTCCGGCGTGTTGCTTTCTCTAGGTGGGCTTCTAACAGGAACCAAGGCCCGCCAAAGCATCGCCGCTCGTAGCTCGTTGCACCACCCTGCGCTCTTTATCTCCTTCGTCTTCTCCTTCACCTTTCCCGCTGCCCACCGCCATAGCTAACCTCCCCCTCCCGCGCCTTCGCGGTTCCTTCTCCCCCTTCACTGTCCTTGTTTCTAAGTCTCCGACTCGGGGGCTTCCTTTTATTCTCCTCCGGGGAAGACATGTTGTTGGGAGAAGCTCCTAGTGGCGTGAAAGTGGAATATGGACTTTTGATACTTATTTAGAAATTGATCACGATTTCTAATACATATCAAACATAAGGAGCCTGGTCGTCTCACGGATCCTAGACTAGCATCGAAATGGTAAACAGAAGGGTCGGTCGCGTTTCAGACGAACGTGGGCCCCATTCTGGTCTGCATCAATCCTTATACGGACGTGGGGAATCCGTTGACCTTAACGAGCACCAGGGCCGTACCGCTGGCGCCCCAGCTGAACAAAGTCGTCCAGGAAGCTGTGCGGCAGCAGTCGGAGACCGGCTACCCTCAGGCTATAATCCTTTCTGGTAAAGAGACTAACTCTCCTGCTCTGCCTATGAATGGAGAAAGCACAGACTCGTTCACCGTTTTCATTAGGGACCAGTGGCTCGGGGAAGACGTACGCCTCTATGCTGCTGCTCAGGCAGCTGTTCGACGTTGCTGGGGGTGGTCCCGAGACGGACGCGTTCAAGCATCTGGCCGCCGCCTTCACCGTCCTCAGGTCCCTGGGATCCGCTAAGACCGCCACGAACTCGGAGAGCTCTAGGATAGTACGTTTCTTTTCCTAGACCGCGATCCTTCGCCTTTCGATACGGAATTAAGGGACAAAACGGTGATCGTTTCCTCAGGGCCACTTCATCGAGGTGCAAGTGACCGACGGGGCGTTGTACAGAACGAAGATACACTGTTACTTCCTGGACCAAACGCGGGTGATCAGGCCCCTGCCTGACGAGAAGAACTACCACATATTCTATCAGATGCTGGCTGGCCTGTCGCACGAGGAACGAGGTGAGACACTCAACTTTCGTCGAGACACTGCGCCCAGATCGATGAGTTCCCTAGTGAATCGCGTTCCGTCGTTCTCTGCTCGACAGTCAAGCTCAACCTGGAGGGGTACAATCTGAAGAACCTGAGGTACCTTCAGCACGGCGACACTAGGCAGGATGAAGCTGAGGATGCTGTTAGGTTCCAAGCGTGGAAGGCTTGTCTGGGTAGGTACCTTCCAATTCTACTTCAGAACCTGTAAGTGATATAAACATCTCTATTCGTTACCTCCGCTCTCGACATCGTCAATATTTATTTATTTATTTATTTATTCATTTATTTATTTACTTATTTATATATACGGGAAAACCCCTTGGTACGTAGAGAACAGAGAAAACCAGTAGAGCACTAGTACGTGAAAGCGGAAACACAAAAATTAACGAAATAAAGGAAAAAAGAAATATAGGGTAAATCCGGGAGACGCGGTCGGGCTGGAGAGTTGGTCGAGTCGCTATATTACAGACTCTCTACGTAAAAATGCGTTAAAGTGCAGACCAATTACTTCTCTAGAAGCTAAACAGTTGAATGAATAGCGCCATTTCGCTTCCTTATGTGTTTTTCTAGATTTATAGGCTTTAAAAGGTAAATTGAGATTACATTTAACCTCTTTTGTCAAACAGCGGTGAACAGAATCGAATTTAGAATATACTTCTAAGTTTAGTTTCGTTTAATGTTTGGGATAATAAGATAGTAGAGCTATTGAGGGACAATGCAGTCAAAGTATTTGGCCATATTAACTCTTCCTCTCAAAGCTAACGAGAAGACCATATCTCGCTGCAGAAAGGTGAGATGGTCGAGTTATGATTTTTTTATTATTTTTGTATATTTTTTATTTTTACTATTATTCTATTATTATTTTTGTTTATTTAGTTTATTTATTCACTTTTATATTCATTTGCCTTGCTAATCGCCAGTAGGTAGTTCACTTTTCCTTTGATGTGTTATTTACTTGTTTAGCGTAAACAAATTAAATATCAATGAATCTGTAGTTGTAATCACTCATAAATAATTTTGCTTTATCTTTTGTTAATTTTCCATGAATAATTATGTGAGTGGTATCTGCCAACGACGGAAACCATTTCTCCCGGCACCTCGGGAGAGGTGGTCAGATGTCATGACTACAGTTTTCAACCCGATTTACAGTAAATATTGTCTTAAAGCAAATATCGACCAGTTTTTCTGAATCAGCATACAATTCTGAACATATAGAGTAGAGTTCTGATAAAATGAGTAATTTCTATATTAGTTTTAATAGCCATTTTATATTAGGTTGCCCACGGCTCCCGGATTTACCCTAGTAGGTACTTATATAGAAAAGAAGAAGCAAAAAATAAAAAAATTCGATTAAAGTAAATAGAAATTAACGAGAATTGTTAACCGCCCTCGGCACTGAGTGCTTGGAAGAGTACAGTGATATATCAAAAAATCTCACAAGTAAATTAGCTACACAATCCGAAGTCTCTCCACATTTCTCTCACAAATTTATCCAATCACGAAGGGACCGTTTCGCAGGCGTCCTAGGTATCCCTTTCCTAGACGTGGTGAGGGTCCTAGCAGCAGTGCTGATCCTCGGCAACGTCGGCTTCACGGATCGCCCCGGTGTGGAGGTGGGTGTGATAGGGGAGAACGAGCTGGCCTCCGTGGCAGCCCTCCTAGGCGTCCCTCCACCCGCCCTTCTTCGCGGCCTCACCTCCAGGACCCACAACGCGCGCGGACAGCTAGTGAAGTCGGTCTGCGACGCGAACATGGTACTGTTAGCTCATTGCACGCGATCAGACGTAAATGCTGCCCCGTCGGAGCTGAACCATGTTGAAGGGTGTTTGTTTACGCAGTCTAACATGACCAGGGACTCGCTGGCGAAAGCGCTCTACTGCCGCACCGTGGCCACGATCGTCAGGAGGGCCAACAGCCTCAAGAGACTGGGCTCCACCCTGGGAACGTTGTCGTCCGACTCGAACGAGTCCGTGCACAACCAGGCAGAGGTGACCAGTCAACACGCGTCCACCATTGGCAGCTCGGCAGGCAAGTGTGCGGGTTGTGGGGCATTGGGAGATTTTTTAATCGAAGATTGAGGGTTCTGAGGATCGTTTTGCTTCATTTTGGGGCATTAAGCGTGGATTCTGGTGCTCTGGCGTTAAGTGATCGTGACGAGATATTTATTTAGCTCGAGGGAATTAATGTTTTGGTTGGGGGATGATTTATTTTAGACCTATACTACTAGGTTCTTTTATTCCAGTCTATTGGTACATTATGAAAGTAGTTTGATGTATTATTTAAGAAGTCTATGGTGTATAGAAGCAGGGGGCAAGTTGACACCATCATCGACAACTCCATCTTCATTTTTATTACTCCCTTCACTCAGAAGCTTCAGTGTTTCGCCTCCTGTTCAGGTGGCACAGGTTCCAGAAGCATGACCGCGCTGAACAACGCGGTGAGACACGCCACTGACGGGTTCATCGGCATCCTCGACATGTTCGGGTTCGAGGACCCGAAACCCAGCCAGCTGGAGCACCTGTGCATCAACCTGTGCGCGGAAACCATGCAGCACTTCTACAACACGCACATATTCAAGAGCTCGATCGAGAGCTGCCGCGACGAGGGTATCAGGTGCGACGTGGAGGTGGACTACGTCGATAATGTGCCATGCATCGATCTCATTTCCTCCCTGGTGAGTCTCGACGCTTTGATCCCATAGTTTCGTCGAGTCTGTCCCGAGTTTCCTGTGCGATGCGTAGAGTTGTTACCCGTTTGCTCCGCAGCGCACAGGATTGCTGAGCATGCTGGACGTCGAGTGCTCGATACGCGGCACTGCTGAGAGCTACGTAGCCAAAGTGAAGGTCCAGCACAAGCAGAATCCTCGACTGTTCGAGCCGAGGACCGTGGATTGCAGGTCCTTCGGGATCCAGCACTTCGCTGGCAGGGTTATTTACGACGCGTCGGATTTTCTGGGTTCGTAGGGAATACCGCGTGTGTAGGAATTGCTTTTGCACCCCCTGCAAGTAACATCTCTCTCCCCTAAAGATACGAACAAGGACGTGGTGCCCGACGACCTGGTAGCGGTGTTCTACAAGCACACGTGCAGCTTCGGTTTCGCCACCCACTTGTTCGGCAGCGAGCTGAAGGCCCTCTACGCCAGCGACACGGTGCCCAGGGGCGTCAGCTTCAGGATATCGCCGACCTCGCACACGGACCTGTAAGACCCCGCTTGAAAGTAACGACGACAGAGGGTAGCATACGCGATAAGGTTCGAGGATGACAACCGTAGCGTCGTTTTTCGCGCCTGCTCTTTCAGCTTGAACGGGGACGAGCCGATCTCCACGCTGACTCAGGACTTCCACACGAGGCTGGATAATCTCCTGAGGACCCTGGTGCACGCCAGGCCCCACTTCGTCAGGTGCATCCGAAGCAACGGCACGGAAACCCCGCTGCACCTGGACAGAGGCGTCACTATGCGTCAGATACGCTCTCTTCAAGTGCTGGAGACGGTGAATCTGATGGCTGGCGGTATGTGTCGAGCCTGTTCCGCGCGCTCCACTCACGTAGCACGTATCAGGCTTGAATCTAGATAGACGCGCGTACGTTTGCGACTTTGCTTGCCGCAGTCAGCTGGGTGACAGCTGCTCGCTTCTCGGCTGGCTGGATTCCTTTCAAGCTGGGGTTGAATACAAATTCACGATCTCTTCGTAGTTCTGGCTATGGTAGCGCGTAGATTCGACTTTAAGAAACACCCGAGCGGAATTAGAAATGTCAGATAGGCAGTGCACTTATTGGAACTTCGTTTCAGTCTTTATATCTTATTTTTAATAACCTCAGATTTATATGGATTACAGGCTATCCTCATCGAATGCGGTTCAAGGCGTTCAACGCGAGGTACAGGCTGATAGCTCCGTTCAAGCAGCTGCGTCGAGCTGAGGAGCAGGCCGTGGAGGACACGAAGCTCATCCTCCAGAACGCCCAACAGTTGAAGAGCAAATTTGGCGCAAGCACCAGCTGGGCGCTGGGTAAGAGGCACATCTTCCTGAGCGAGGGTATCAGACAGCAACTGGAGAACCTGAGGTCGGAAACGCGACGGAGAGCTGCCACCATGATACAGGTACCGCAACTTTTATACCACAAGCCCCATGGAAAATAAAGCGCACCTGAGGAAAGCCTTCCACTTGAATTCCTCTGGGATCTTCCTTCAAATCAGATGAAATTCACCAACGAAACACGATTATTCCTCTGTCCGCCACCAGGCTACGTGGAGAGGCTGGAGGGTGCGAAGGAGATGGCCGCTCAGGAAGCCCACGATAGGCGTGACTTCGGGGATCGGACAGAAGAAGCCTCAGCAGCCCACGTCTACCAACACAGGAACTGTCCAGAGGAGCGTGGCAACGGCCGCGGGCACAGGAACAGGAACTCGACCCAGGCCACAGCCCATCGCTGGCACACCGCCCCCAGATCCATCGGAGAAGTGCGCGGATCAGAAGATGATCCAGCAGACGTGTACCCTGTTTGGCCTGGATTTGGTAAGAGTCAGCATGGCACACTCTCCGGGATTCTTATTGTCCCGAGACACCTTTTAGAAATTCAGCTAAGACCTCTGTTCATCGTCGAGTGGTAGAAGAGCAAGTTGTTGGAACTTTGTTTCAGGAGCGACCGCCCCCCGTGCCCCCCAGCAGATCCTACACCGTGACTGGCAACACGAAGCTGGGCTACCCGCAGACCAGGATCATGAAGATGCCCTTTCCAGGTATGAATTGTACGAATTCTTTTTATAAAAAATCTGTGTATTTGAGCGTAAAGGATGTTGCTTTAGAAGCTTGACTTGTCGTTGAAGAGTAGTTCCTTCGTGTTGCTAACGTCACTGCGGCGAGATTTCTCTGGCGAGGTGTTTTGTTAAATGTGTTGCAAGCTTCACTGTTCTCTGGAGTGTTCTGGTAATCGATGGAGTATCGTCGCAGAAGCTTGCATTTTAAGGAGCTGGAAGCCGTAGTAAATACGCGGGGAAATCGTTGTTCTTTCAGAAGAGGGCGAGGGAGAGGTGGTCCTGTTGAAGGGTGAGACGGTTCTGGTGGTCGGGGCGTCCCCCAGGCGAGGCCACCTCCTGGTGGAGCACAACAACACCACGTTGCACGTACCCTATCAGTTCATGGAGCTGAAGCCTTGTAATATTAACGTCTGAACGCGTTATTTATTCCGTGCCGTTTCGTTGCTTCAACGACATCTCCTCCCCCAGCAGAGACGAAAGCGCCGTTGTGTAACAAATCACGCGATTTTCAGCCCGCTACTCGAGGCATTTCACGCCGAGCTCGCGGAAACCCTTCGTCGCGTCGCTCGGCGTCGCCGGCGAGCCGGTCTTCCTTCTGATTTTATTTATTTCCATGCATCGAGAGAGAGACTAATGGCCCAACGCGCGCGCCATATTGAATTCAGGGCACTCGCTCGAACATAGTCTGACCCCAGTGCGCGATATTCTTCCCTGCCCCCTTGCCACGGTGCTGATACTTCGAATTTCAAATTGCAAGCTCCCATTATACTTTTAAATGCGACGAAGAAGCCAGAAATCAGCGGACCCAAAGTCGCCTAGGCGGCGAAGGAAACGGGGGCTCCAGCGGGCGATCAGGATTAGAGGCTCGGCCCGAGCTCGCACAGGACACTGAACCTTGTCCTTTAATTAATTACACCGGCCGTTAAGCGAGTTTAACGCGGAAGTCGGTACACCGGTGCTTATCGCTAGTTTGAGACGCGTCGCGCGACGTTGGGGCCCCCTCCTTCCTGTGGCAGGCGCCACCCTCTGCGAGCCACGTTCGTCTTCCATGTAGATAAGTACACACGCACGTCGACGTACAGTTTCGAATTAGTAAGCATGTTAGCCGTTAAATAGACGAGACGAGAACCGGAGGCGTACAGCCGCGTACAATGTACGCAATAGATTTCGCGTGTGTAGCGTGCACGCGCTTAGTGCCGGGGGGGGGGGCCAAGGTGTTCCGTGTACCCGTGGACCCCCTGCGGCACCTGCTTAATCCTGGCAATCACTGATGGGGCGTTTCGGACCTGACAGAGTTGGGCAAAATTTTTATTTAAATAAAATTTCGAATAATGAATAAAAGGTGAAAAAATTATTCGCCATGTGTCGAGTAGAGCTATTTTTTTTATTCGTCTAACTTTAAATTTAACTGTAACTTTCACTTTTACTTTAACTTTAACTTCAACTTTAACTACATTTGACGTTGCATAATTTTTTCGCGCGCGTTGCAAAATTATTCTACGTCGAATGAAGTTTAAGTTAAAGTTAAAGTTAAAGTTGTAAAATGTATTCGACGCTGAAGTTGAATCGCTCGACGAATAAGAAAATTAACGTTATTCGTCAAATAATCGAAAGTAAAATTAACTTTTTTTTTGATCCGTAAATTAAATAATTTTTTATTTAGTTCGTGCCCAACTCTGGTTTCTACCATCCCCGAGACCGCGTTCCTCTGTTTTCCTCTTCACGAGACTCGTAGCGTAGAGAAGCAATTCACTCGTCTTTTAAATAAAGAGTTTTAAAGACCACTGTCAGAGAAAGGGGGTGCGTTCGAGAACACCCCCGTCAGTCTGGGGTTAAGCGATATTTACGAACAGTATTCCTTCGTCTGTCTTTGAATTCCTAGTGCCAATTTCTAGAAAGAAATCTGTCGCTATGGCACGGCGGAGCGTTCAAACCGTATCTCCCACTTCGTTCATGTCTGGGAATTTGGAAGCACGGTTGAAGCTGAGGGCGGATAATCAGATAATTCTGGAGCGGCGGTACGTGGGAGACGGGATTTGGCTGTTCCGCCGTGTACTCGTACGTGTATTATATTAGGTATGGTAAGGCAGCCCGACAGTAGTTCTAAACGATAGCTCTAATCGCCATTACTCTATCATTCTATCGCGATAATCCTAACGCAGACAGCTGTAACGGTGGTTCCGGGTTAGAGCACAGCCGCTTTGTAGATATACACGCGGAACTCGTTCGGCGAGCGAAACGATAAGCGCGTCCATCGAGAACGTTTCCGCCTGGAAACTCTCGAGCACAGAAGTCTCGAGGACTGTACATACGAGTACGTATGCCGATGTTACGGAGTTCACGGATGCCGGAGCGGAGGAGCAAGCGTACAGGTAGCTGTAAGTGCGTCGAGGAGTTTTGGAATAAAATATAAGCGTCTTTTAAGAAACTGCGACCAGCGGAGCGTCTTCACTGCGATTCGCTCCCAGCTAAGAAGCCACCTATCTCCAGCTCCACGCTCCTGTCCCTTGACAATTGATTTAGATCACAGAAAGGTTGCCATCGGAAAACTAAGGGCCCAGCCCTTACACGAATTCGCCACGCAAGAACCATGCCCCGCGTAAAACCGTAGATCCTCCTGACGAGACCCTCCTGCTTAACGCCGAGAAGAAAGAAGAGAGCAGCTTCTCGAACAGCCTCCCTTCTCCAGAAACGCCTTCCCGACAGCCGACACTCACACGGAACAGCGTATTCACCGCGCGGAACAGCTCGACGCCATCTGCAACAGTGCATCCACGTGCACGCGTGTCTGGAGGCACGTTGCAGCTGCACGCGTCGCTCCGCCGAGGGAAATTATGCCACCTGCGAGTTAATAATGCCCGCGTTTCAACGTCGTGTCGCGGATCGAACGATTCCCGCTCATTTCTGGCTAACGACCGACGCGAACGATCCCGTGATCCAGCGTTAATTAGCTTTTAATTAACACTCCACCGAAGGGACCGGCCCGTTTATGCAACCGGGCCGACTCGCTTCCGCCTCGTTGGGTTCACTTCAGCCGCTTTGATCTCGCTTGTAACGCGCGGCAATTCGGATAATTATTCGACAGTTATTCGGCTGACAATTTACCGGACACCGGGATGAATTTTAAGGAACTTGTTTGCCGAGTTTCATCGCCTTCGAGTGGCCATGCTTGACACCTCCAAAGAAGCTTTTATAAATCGGGTAATTAGGTCTATTTGCACCGCTAGGTGCGCCTTTGGTTTCCGTCGAGATTCGGAAGTCAAGAGCGCCTCCTTCTCTGTCTTCCACTGTCACGCCGCGAATCACGTTCCTCCCCCGCTCGTTGCCAGATTTTATTTTCTCCGAAGGACTCCAGCGGCCCGTTTCCTCCCCTCCGGTCTGCAGCATCCCCCGTTCGACGCGTCGACGTCTAACCGGGCGGAGGGCCGTTGAGCGTGCGACATCCTCGCGAGGGGAAGCGCTCGTTGCACGTTTCCGGTACGTTTGCCGCCGCGAAGGAAACGGGGGAATAAGAATTCCACGGTGTCAGCCGCCCAGCGGAAACGAGCCGCTCGAGCGCGAGGTATGCGTCAATAGCGGCATTTCCCTTGTTTCGCCGTGTTTTCCTGACGGCGCCGGGATGCGTCCTGCGAACGGGGGATTGGAGAAGTTGCTCGACAGCGTGACACGCCGGGGGAATGGAGGAATTTCGCGAGAGGGAGACTCGCGAATCGATAGTCGCGAGATCGGTTGCACTGGAAAAAAAACACACGTTTCTCTTAGAATTGTTTATATTAATCTGAGGACGCTTTGAGCTTCTTGAAAATTATTTAAAAAAGGGTTAGTCACATTTTTTAGCTGAGGAGGTGAGCCTTGCTAGGTTCTAACTTGCTATTAAATTTTCTTTAGAGAAGATAATCGACAAAACCCGAGAACACTTATCAAATTGAATTTCTTGGAGAGTTGCGCGCGGTATTTGGCCCACGATAGGGGAGGATAGAAGACGTCATAGCCGAGGGAGGAGCGGAGGGAGTGGAAGGGAAACGGAGCGTTTGGCGAGTGGAAAAATCGCGGGGCACGGTATCAGGAATATTAAATTTCGCCGCGGCGCCCGGGCGGGATTCCTTCTTTCACACGTTCCCGCGAGATATCGCCGATAAACGCGAGCGGATTCGCCGTTGGCCCGTGTTCCAGGCAGCGAGTCTGCCGCCGCACGATAAGGAAAATCTCCGCGGAGCCCTGAAAAATGAGTATCGCTCGTTTTCGCGCGCGGACCCCCGCGGAACGCTCGCAGATAAATACCCGTTTACGTCGACTTTGTTCCCGGGCGCACTCGGGCCCGGATACGTGGATTAAAAATCGTTGAACGGGGAAGGAAACGAGGGGATATGCGGCAGAAGACATGTTCAATTAAGTGGCTTTAATTAACCGGCCCAATCGAGGGTTTCGATCGCGAAGAATCACGAGGGGGCTTCTTCGCAAAAATTCCAGACAAAGGAATTCGATCCCAGTCAATTTCAGACAAAGCGCGACGAGCAAGGTTCCAAGTGAATCGGCGGCCCGGTGGACCGCAGAGGCTCGGTGCACCTAAGCGTCATAAATTTGCAGAATAATCGGCCGGAAATCAGGGTACCAGCATAGGCGAGGCAGAGGCTCGCGGAGTGACCGCAATCGGAGAGCTCTCGTGTAGGACAGCCTAGCCAAGCAGTGTAGAGCAACATGGGCGCGGTACATGTCGGTTCGACAGCGGGATTTTTCTGCCCCGGAACGAGTGTCGGTTGTTTTGCGGCGCGGGACACCCATGGGAGAAAGAAACGATCGAATTTTGGAACGTTGCACCGGGCGTCACGGCCGCGTGTACACCGAAATAACCTCGGCCGCTTCGATTTGCATTTCAATCGGCCGCCCTATCATTCCGTCCTCTCTTCCCCAGGAAAAAACGTCCCCTAACGTCCCTCTCGCGATTATTACGGCCCACTGTGTCGCCGATTCCGCGATCACTGCGATTCCTTGGCCACGAATGTAGGGCGCGTGGCTTTCACCGAAATTTCTCATCTTCTGCCATCTTCCCTTCTGTCTACTCCTAATTCGTTTCGCTGTAGGGAGCGATCTAAAGGTTCCACGACTTTAATTAAACCCTCCGGCGTCCCCCGTGTACCATTTATCAATCAATCCGCCCAGAACCTGCGTAACCACAATGGCGCGACGTGTTGCATGGCAATTACGTATTAACGGTTCGGTTAACGAGTTAGAGGCCAATTTTCCCTTCGAAAGCTTCCTCCCCCCCCCCCCCCCCCTCCGGGCCGCGACGAATTTATCGGAATCGCGCATGAAACGTTGCATGCTGCATCGTCGTATCTTTAGCGATTAAGCAGCTACTCGGGCGATTTCTTTGCGGGTCTTTAAAGCCTCTTCTATGGAATATCAGGGGACGGTAGCGGCGCGCTCGGGGGTTGGAATGTCTCGCTAAGGGATATTCGGTAGCGTTGGTATGACTGAATGCGGCAAGATTGGCGTTTCCGCGATTTGCATTCACACTCTTGGCCGCGGTTGCATTTTGCGGGCGGTCACGCAGCGGGGCGAGCCGGCCTGGAAGCTCGTGCATCCGTGGCTCGATAGTTGCAGCGGGGCCGTGCCCCCCTGGCGATGGATCGGCTTCGATAAAGTGAAATTTCGCGAAATCAAAATTGCCTGCACTCGTTCGAGATAAACGGCGCTCGCTGCGAATTTGCATTTCGATGGAACACGTTTCTTGCCGGGTTCGTGCGACTGCCCGGGGGAAAAGCTACGGAATTATCGCTGCCACGGTATCGCGCCCGCAGTCGACGCGAGCCCCTTGTTGTTTCCTCGATCGACTTTTCGCCGAAGCTTCGCGCAAAGCCGCGTAGCAAGATAATCCGCGGGTAACTACGTCTAAATTAAAAGAAAGCGGGATACTTAATCGCTTCACTGTAATTCAATTATCCAATTAAATTAGAACCGCTCGAATCTGGCTTGCCGTGACAAGTGAAAGCTGCTCGAATTTTCTGCTACCAAGAACCCGCACCCTTCCTCTTCCCAGTAATCGAGCGTGCTTCTCAACTAATACCCTCCTCGCCGAAATCACGAGTAGAAGAGCGTTTCGCTGCAAAACTTTGCGAGGTTCACTTACAAAGAGCGATCAGATGGAGCGTTCCTGCTTTCCTCCGCTATTTTCACGAGCTATTATTCCGAGACGATATCATTGCCGCGCAGAGTGGTTTCGCGAGGAAGCGCGGGGCCGGGATTGACGGGGAAACGAAGCGGGAGGTACGAGCAGGTTGGGCCAGCTAGATTATAAAATTACACGGCTCGTGGACACGGGCGGATTTTTAATTACCCGAAATCCTGGCGTTAAATTCCCGGGAGCGTGGCTATCGTTACGACGCGGCTGGCCCGGAGAGCTTCCCTTTTCGGGCTCTCTCGGACAATTTATTATTTCTGGTCTGTTGCTAAAGCCCTGACCATAATTGCGGCTGGTTCTCGGCTAAATTCTATAGAATAAACGTATCATTACGGGTTTCCGTGATGCGGGATAACAAACGTGAATTATACGCGGCCGTTAGCCTGCTTTTATAATCTTTAGAACATTTCCAGCGAAGGGGGGCTTAAGGTCGGAAGAGGGCGGGGAGGGGGATCGGCGGAGGGTAAATAGAACGGGCAAGTATGAAATGAAGGGGTAACGTTATCGTGACCAGCACGTTGTAAATAACCCGCCTCGCGTAAACTTTTCGAACTTATAATTCGATAGGACTCATTGGGTGGCATCGATTTTCAAGTGACGTTAACCAAGCTCGCCAGTCGTGTCGAGCTTCATTCCCCATTTTCTGCCAGCTTTTCGATGCATTCCTAATTTAGAGCGAGCGGTACATTTGCACGCGAGGCAAGTTAATTCCGAGTCCTGTACATCCACTTGTCCCGAGTGTCGACTAAATTTTTCATTACCTCAAATGGAGCTCCACCTATCGAATTACTCCCGACGTCTGAGCATTCAGAAATTCTACTTCAACACGAATTTTCGATCACCCCGAAGTCTAAAACTTCGTGTGTCTTAAATAACTTCCAATTGTATCCACTTATCTAATTATACGTCAGCTCCGAAATCGAATCGCCCCTGACAGTTTGATGCTCCCCGGAATTCGAAATTCCCCGGACTTCCATTAATCCCGTATCTGGAATTATCGCCAATTCCGTTTCGCCGCGGTTCCCACGGTTTATTTTAAATTCCACGCCGCTCTGACCTCTCCAATTTACCGGCCCTCCCCGCAGACGAATATTCCAAACAGACCGCGACAGGGCCGGGGGCTGGCGGACTCGTTAAAAATAGCCGCGGAACAACGGGCGTGTTCGCGGGGACGAAATAACGAACACGGACGAGCGAGTTTAATGACGGATAATAGAGTTTCCGTAGGAACAATGGCAGCCCGTGACCCTGTTTCTTCCCTCGGCGCGAGACCGAACGATCCGGCGGTCTCCTTCTTCCGCGTCAACCCTCGGCGACGCTGATTTTCACCCCGTTTTCTCTCGACGCGCGTGTCTGACGCATCGAAGGAACGAGCTCCTGGAGCTGTGTCTCATGCAATCTTCTTCCCCTTGTTGCTCGAGTTTAGCTGGTTGCGTTCTATTAGGGGGGTAGTTCCGTATGCTCGAGCAGTGGCGTATTCAGGATTCAATCTTGTGGGGAGCCGTGTTGAGGGAATAAATATTTTTATTGCGAATTCAATAAAATTCTTAGGTGATTATGAAAATTTATTTAAAGAATAAAATCCAGGTTTCCGTTCTTTTCACAAAGCCCCTTGAACCACCCGGGACGCGCCACTGCGCTTGGGAGTTAATTTACGTCGTGACTTTGACGGGACTCGTGGAAACTTCTTCACGTCTAGATTGGCGTTCTTCTACGTTTGACTTCCTTTCGCAGCTGACTTCTTTCCGAGGGCAGTGAAGAAGCTGTACTACTTTGAAGACGCCTTTGAGCAGATGAAGTCTAGGTCTTCTTCCACCCCCTGGTGGGGAGGAAGCGCAGAGAAGGTTAGAATTAGGGGATCGATACTATCGATTCTGTAAGTCGCGTGGAATCGTCTGGAATTCATTTCTACGAGGTTGCCGCGCAAGGTGTTTTTAGTGGCAAAAGGTGGAATCACCGGGAACGATATCAACCCCCAATCTTGCAGTTGCAGAAGAATATCTTCGAGGAGAATCTATAATACATGCCATCCGAGAGAGCCACGGAAAATATATTCCCCGCGAAGTCCTCGCGACGAAGTTACCGAAACACCCTCTATAACGTGTGCCCCTGGTCCTGTGATTTAGGTGCAGCCAGCCGAGGGGTGCGTTTGGGGTGGAAGGATCCCGGAATCGCTAGAAGGCGGACGGAAGACAGATCAGAAAAGTTTGGCGAGCCAATCACCAGACGTGGATATCGGGTCCGCCGATAAAAATGACAAAGTCTACCAACTTTCTTCCAACCCCCTCTGCACTCGCCAGCCCCCTCACCGTCCAATCGGCGATTCCTTTTGAATCCGTAGACGTATTTCTAGCCGAACTATCGCGGCGGTCTATCGATTGCCGGGTCAACACACGGACGGCGAAGTTTCCGCGAGCTCGATACCGCCGATGAATATTCGATGAACGTTTATTTGACTTGGGCACCCGTCGAGAGTCGATGCATTAGCCCCTCGCTGTTACGGGGCGAGAAATTAGCCGAGGGATAGGTGTTTCCTTTCCGTGCCGCCTCTGGTGGTCGGCGAAAAGGGGTTGCTTCGATTCTGGGTGCAATCTGATTGAGCGAAGTGGAGATTATACTTTAATCTTAATCGCTGCCTCGTTGAAATTAGTTTCTAGTCCCTTCCGCGTCGCGCCGGATGGATTAAATAGGAGAAAAGCACTTACCTCGGGGACAGTTCGCCGGGGACACCATACTCTGCATTCGATATAAACCGCAGCTTCGACTGAGGGTTTCTTTAACAGGTTGACGTCTTCAGGGGGAGGTATGAGATCGAATAGAGGGTAAACCAACCAGTAATTTACCGCATAACAGTGAACGACCATTAGGCAAAGAAATGTTAATTATAAATTTAAAAATTATTATATGTTTATAAATGGAGTGTAGTTGCACTTTTAATATCCCATATTTTTAGTTATGCGTATTAAGCAAACATTAATAAGTACAATTCTTATTAAAAGTAGCGGTAATTTACAGGACTTCTACATGTTTTGCATTTTATAATCGTTTTTTTTTTTAAATTACGATAAGAATAAGTAATTATTTTTATAGAAATTTCAAGGAAAATAAATTTAAATGCAATTGCAACAGTTGTTTTGTTGTTATACACAAATATATTCAAGTATTAATCTCAAAGGTCCATAAATTCAACAATTCGGTCATTCACTGGTTGGTTTACCCTACTATTATACTGCTGGATACTATTTTTTTGCCAAACAGTCCAGCAAAAAGTTAAATGAAATTCATGTGGAGTAAATAGTGTATCATCTGATACATATACGGCATTGTTTTAAATTATCAATTATTAGTTGAAAGAAGGTGGCGTATTTTTTCAAATTTAAGAATTAGTAAAACAATGACTACTCAAAGCGACAAACTTTATCGTCAAAGAAAGGTGTCGCAATAAATGAACCCTCGTTACAGGTTTTCTAAAGTTGTGTAGGGGAGAGTCATACAGTACCGGGCAGCATACAGTATCGGCCAAAGCTAGATCTCGCTTTTAATGTTAGTTAACTGTACTATCGATGGAGAAATAAATAAATACTAGAGTCCGTAGCAACATATTCCGGCGACATTCTTTTTCTTTCAGTATTACCAGAGTTCTAAGCATTTATCGTTTACGCTAGTGTTTCGGACGACAAAAGTTATTTTTGTTCGCCGCGAATTACAACTTTTTTAATTCAGCGAATTATTAATCTTTATGATAAAATTCAATAAAAACAATTTATCCTCTTTTATTAAGCACAATTTGTACTGCAAATTACTTTTTTGAAATTTGATTTTTACCAACAACAGCCCAAGTTATAGTACAAAAAACTTAGAGTGGCCGGTACTGGATGACAATTTTGCGTTGGCTGCGAATTACAACTTTTTTATTCCTGCGAATTATTAATCTTTACGATAAAATTTGTGAAAAACTATTCGTCTCCTCTTATTAAGCACTAATTGCAGTACAAATTACTTCTTTGAAACTTGATTTTTACCAACAGTAGCCCAAGTTACAGTACAAAAACTGAAAACGGCCGGTACTGTATGATTCTCCCCTATAAATTTCGTGTGTTCAAATTGTTTTCTCTATTTCATTTACTTCTTACATGATTTATAAGAAAATTTTATATGCCTTTTCTTGGACATTTATGTTTGAAAAATAGTGTCCCGCAGTATAGGAGGGTGAGGGTGAACGTGTAATGATAACAGAAGACTTTTCTAACCGCTCTCATTTATTTGGTAACTCATAGATATACACGTTAACGTTCTCTTAAACCTAGAGAAAATGGAAACGCAAGAGGGGCCATCGGCTTGTGTCCCGAGAGAAACGGCGCGCGGGTCGCGGGCCGAGCGTCCTAAATCATTAGAAAAATACACAGTTTACGCGCAAAATCCGACCAAACCAAACCGTCGATGTTCTGAACCCATCGTCTCGCGCATAATCACGTTTCCTCTTCCCCTTTCCTTAGGCGTGTGTGAATACGTGTGTGCCTGTGTGTTTCGCAGTGTGACGTGCTCTCCCTCGCGTTCCTTTCGCGGCATTAACCCTCTCCCTCCGCCCTTTGCCGATTAAATCGCGCGGAAGCGTTAAATTAATTCGCCCCCCCCTCCCCCGCCGACGCGTCTGCTCATTTACAGGTTTTTCTACTTTGCGACCCCACCGGGGGAAAATGGAGCGCGCGTTTCGGCTCGCTTTTCGGCCCCGTTCGAAATTCCACTCGTACCGGTGGATGGACAGCGAGCCCTTCCCCCCCCCCCCCCCCCTCGCCCGTAGTTCGCGTAATTCTCGATTAACGCGTTAACCGGGCCCTGCCAATTTCCCTTCGATCGTCTGGCCTCGTTAACTATTACCCACGGACGTGTACAATCCCGTTCAGCCGCGACGGAGAAGCGGCCGATCGATCCCTACGGGCGATTTTTCTGGCCGCTCGCCTTGAAACCGAGCTCGGGACGAAACTCCATGAAATTCGGGGGATCTGGATGTTTGGTGGAAGGTGCTCGACGTAGTAAAGTAGCAAGATTCTTGAACGAATGCTATTGATCAGTTTAATACGTTTAATGGCGACGCTTGCTCCGTTCATAAGCGAAGACATATACATGAAGACGCACTAAATTTTGATTTACGCGTCCGATCGCTTCGATCCAGTCACACTAAACAGCTCCACAATCTTTCTCCACTCAGTCGATACCTGCCGCGAGTCGAGTTCCGAGAGGCTCTGGAGACCCCCCGAAACCGTTTCCCGCGAGGAAGAGGGAGCAAGGAGGCCGTCGGTTCGCCATCGGGCCCAGCGAACAGTCGCCCCACAGTCGCTTAGAATCCGTCGAGGGGCACGAGTCTATGTACACGAATGACGAGGCGATCGAGGGTGTCCTTGCTCCGGGGCGCCGCCGCGAAATGTTGCGGCGCGCGCGTCCTCCGCCGCGAAAGGAACCCTCAAGAGGCGACGAGCGGACACGATCAATGGTACGTGGCTTCGTTGATATGTTCTACTTAATGTCGAAGATCCTTATTGTACGGCCGCCTCGGTAACACTCAACAAATTCTCGCGGACGGGGCCAGGGGCGATCGAGCCGCCTGGCCGCCCTCCATTCTCGTCGGATTTATACAGATGAAAGGACATCCCACTCTCGCACGGACGCTGATCGCTTCGATAAGTTGGTGGTTGGCTCCGGGCTGCGGCGAGCAGCCTCGTAATGCGAATAATTCTTGGGTCTGGCGCGATCCCTTACCCCCTTCCCGGGGCAACTCGCCGCGAGATTGGATCGTGGCGATCGTTTCTGCCGGGCTTCTCGAGCCCGGCCCGCGATAGTTCTCCGACCTGCCTCCGGTTTCACTCAGGGATTCATGGGGTTATGGGGTGTGCTCCGGTGGGCATAGCTGGGGGAAGATTGAACGGGGGTGGGCCCAGTGGTGGCTTATTTACAGGTCGGTCTGGCTGATCCGTAGATCCTTTGGATGAGAAATTAGAGGTTCAAGAGTATTCGCGGGAAGGTTCGTTGTAGGTGCAGTTTGGGGAGGTTCGTTGCAGGATTCTTCGTATTTTGTACGCTCCAGCGGGGCACTATCTACATGAAGATCTTGGTGATCGGAGCTAGGGATTGCTGTCTTTTAAAACAATTATAACTGTCGAGGAAATAGAAAGGAAAATTGAGAATAGTGGAAGGAACGTCAATTAGAAAAAGGTCTCATTTCGGGGATTTTTATCATTTACAATCCGATGTTCCATGCTTGAACGAAGTACCCGTAAACTGAGGGAACATTGGCAGCTAATTAACTTGTATCAAAGTAGGAAAGGGATAGAAATTTGATGCATGTTGACACTTGTAAAACATTCACAAAAGATGCAATGTTATGAAAGGATACTTAAAGCGAATGTAAAAATGTAAATTTTTATATTATATAGCAAAATGTTCCCAAAACATGCAAATGTTCCTCCAGTTTACGGTATTCTTCGTTCGAGAATCGAGTTATAGGAACTTGTTTGCGAGAGCTCCAGAGAGAACTGTTTCTTAAAGGACTTAGAGCGTTGGAATGCTGATTCGTGGTTCGTGAAACCAGGAAGCAAACGATGGGAGAGCATCTCAGTCCTCTTCCAGCCCCATCGCGAGTTACCTCAAGAACAGGGTCGCCCCGCGCCAGACTCGCAGCTACCAGTATACACATCGACGTTTCTTGGCATCTTACACTTACTCGCGTTAAGAATACGAATGGTACAAAACAACTATTAACGTCTGCCCGTTGGCCTGCGTCGGGGGTAACAGGTCCCCCGTCATTCCACCCCGTTTCGACCCCCTTGAAACCCCTCAGGAGCGACGCATCGCGACCAAGTTCCACGATCGTTATCGACACGATCGACTATGTTCCACCCCTCGCTGTCCGCCATTCAGCATTCAAGAACCTCGCTCATCCCCTGCCCCATCCCGGGCCCCAGAAGCTCCAACTTCTTCCAAAGTATCTGGAAAGCTCGCGGCAGCGTAATCACTCGGCCAGGGACCTCGCCAGCGATCGAATCTGCTATAATTCGCGACATTTTCACCTGGAAAGCTGCGCGTTAGATACACGACGAAAGGAAACACGTAACCGGCTCCGTTAGAAGCCCCTAGTGCCACAGAACTCCCCGCCCAGGATCTTGAAACTTTATCACCTCGACGTCCTGCAGACTCTTCCCCCCCCCTTTGAACTTTGTTTCTTTCGCGCTGCATTTGCCGAAGGGAGCCCGGCCGGGCAGGGGAGGGCGCGAAGAGGCGCAAGGGTGGATCGTCGCGAGAGAGCCAACGGGCGGGCCGCGGTTGGACAGTAATTGATTAGCTTCTTCTAGTCTCCCGATCGATCTCGATCGGAGCGCTCCACGTCGACCGCCGATATCCTCTACTCAGTCCCCCCCCCCCCCCCCTGTTACTCTTACTTAGCTTTAGGTAGATAGTTTTTTTTTTTTTTAATCGGTTACTTAGGCGCGTTGATTAGTTGCGATCCCCTTCCAGCCTACGGGTCTGTTACTTTCCACGATAATCGCGCGCGTTGGATGGCTTCGAGCCGGCGGTCGCTGGTGAACGCCGGCGTTGATCGTCGCCTAGGTATACTTTCTTTCAACGAGAGTCTCTGCTCCGTCCCTCTGTTTGCTCGCGGATCATTTCAACCACCCAGCCACTTTTGGCCAGCTTCGAAGCCCATCGAAGCTTGGCTGCAAACGTGGACGAGCGTGGATCCATCGGGAGGAACACCGGGGTTGGTCCGACCCTCCCAGAGGAACCTCGAACGCCACTCGCTGGCTCGCCGAGTCGCTCTGGTCACCGTTCGCGTCTCTGTCACTCCTGCCTGCCGCCCGTCGTCCGCATCTCCTCCGCCATGGATGCGAGGTTCAGTGGAGGAAGACGCTGGTGACGGACCTGGTGGTGTGGGGTGGCAGATCGGGGGCCTCCGTTGGGGCCCCCTCGTGCCCCTATGCGCTCAGACCGAGCCGGTGGATCTTCGCCGAGAGGAAGTTGTGCAGGACGAACACGATGGGCTTCGGACAGCTCTCCAGGTCCAGCTCCTGAAGCAGAAGGACGGGAGATCGTGAATCGGGTGGTATGGAGGGTGTTGAATCGGTAATATCTGTTTCCCTGTTTCTTGGGGGAGTGTAGGATGCTTGGGAGAAATTATTACTATATCGCTGGAGGGTGTGTAAAGGCTAGGGTTCCTCGAATTGGATGAATTTAGATTATATAGTAAAAGAGCTGGGAACTTAGGACACAAGGTAAGGTAAATGTCCCAATTAGTGACTCAGTCCCAATTATTGTCACTGTATCCTTTATATTTAAATATGAATTTTTTTCTGTTCGGGACGGGCGTTAAATGTATTGAATTCTAATCATGAATATTCAAAGTATCTTGCTGATGGTTTCGCTGATGTATATCAGAAAGTATAATTAAGTAATTAATAAATTTTTTCACGTGTGTCACCTAAAAATCCGTGAAAAAGTAATTTTTTTTGTTACCGAACTTAAGATCGGTCAAATTTTAAGTATTAAGTATTTCTTGCATGAGTATATTAATGTAAGAAAAATATATTCACATAAGTTAAAAAATTATTGGAAATTCATTATTTAAAAAAATTGCATCGAATTTTTTATTAAATTCATAATAATTATGGGGGTCAATAATCGGTACTCGTGAAATGTATGAATTCCTATTATTGACACGAGATGCCATGTCATATTTCCATCTTACGTGTTATGTCAGTTTGCATCGTAACCCCAAAAAGTGAAGATGTCTAGTAAAGAGTATAATCGACGAAAAAAATATTCGTAACAACAGTTACATTACAACACACATTAAAAGTGTGAACAAAATTATATGGCATACCAAAAACGACACTTCTTTATAAATACAACGGAAAAATACCGCAATACTACAGTTAGTAGTTGAGACATTAGATTGCATGTCCCAATCAATGACACGGTATTCCACGCATTATGTACGAGTCAATGATACGGTCTGAAATAGGTCACTATTTGGGACGACGAGAGAATTGAACACGTGCACCATATAATATATTTATCATTAATAATTATATTCGAACAATTTCATCATAAAAAATGGGCCTTTTTCATACTGGAAAAGAACCGACCACTATTAATGAGTAACTGCGATAAATATTTTTAATATGTAAATATATTGGAACGTGCGCGTAGATCTTACAGGGTCGTTAATTGGGACATTTACCTTACTGGCTATATAAATATTCCTTTCTTTCGAAACTATTTGCAACTACTTAAGGGGGGAGCCCTATTTAGGACGCTAGGAATAAGGTGATTCTTGGGAATTTTTTGTCTAAGAAACTGTTAAGCGGATCGTTTCCAAACTTTCAGGGTATTTTAGTTCACATTCAAACAATAAAAAATAATTTTTACGTTACAAAGTGTTCGGTAGAAATGAAGATGTATGAACAAGTTTGTTAGGACTCGCGCGCCGGAGTTGCAAATTGGCGGGTGTAACGGTGGCTCTATTTCTTCCCTGAAATAAAAAAACCAAGGATTTTCTTATTGCTAGTATAATTACATTTTCGATGAACCTAAGACATTGATAAATAAATTGAATTGAACATTTTTTTTCCCACAAATAGTACGATATATCTTGGGGCAGAATCGTAACTTTCTCTTTCAAGTCCCACCAATTTGCCAACTTTTAACTTTTTTTCGTTTGTTAGGTTCATCGACAATGTAACTACACTAGAAATAAGAAAATCCTTGGTTTCGTTATTTCAGGGAAGAAATGGGGCCACCGTTACAATCGCCAATTTGCAACTGCGGCGCGCGAGTCCTAACGAACGTGTTCACATGTCTCCATTTCTACCGAACAGTTTGTAACGTAAAAATTAATATTCATTGTTCGAATGTGAACTAAAATACCCTGAAAGTTTGGAAAAGATCCGCTTAACAGTTTCATAGAAAAAAAATTCCCAAGGATCACCTTATTCCTAGCCTTCCTAAATAGGGCTCCCCCCTTAATTAACAGCAAGAATTTGCGGAGCCGGAGCAACAAAGTCGCCACGGAGACTCTTCCCCACGTTCCCCCATCGTTGTTTCTCCCCATCGCGAGCATACTTCCGAGATATCGAACTCGCCGCGCCGTCATCGGCGCTTAATAAAAATTCCAAGGAGGACCGATTCCGAGGATTCCCCATTTGCAGCTTCGTTTCAGGCTGCTCGAGAGCGGAATAATTTTTCCATCGAGACGTCTGTCGCGGGGAAATTCTCCTCCCTTGATGCCTTTGCCCACCACCCCGTCGTGCCTCGGTTATGAATGGCCATTGAACGGGAGCCGGACGACAGTGTTTGGGGAAGATGTAAAGTACGTATTTTTCCCGGGCGTCGTTCGCATCCGGGGTGCCCGTTGAAAGTGACCGAGCACAATCCGATTACTCGCTGCTAGACTCCCTCTCATCGCTCGGCGGCTCTTCTCGCAATAAACTCGATGGTCTGCCCCGAGTCGATTAAAATTCTCAATAACTTGCGAGAAAAGGTATCCCGTTTCTTCTCGCGATCATTTTCATCGCGATTCCATTTACGACGGCATTATGCTGCACGTCAGTTCCAGGGGCAGTACTTCTTGGCTAATTTTTTGCATATCTCTGGCAAGAATTACCACTGTCTTAGGGAACAGAGGAAGCCTTTCTGCACGAGGAAGGTTGCCTAAGCTTCCAGGGAAGCTTAATTAAACGAAAACGGTAGAATTGCCTGGGAAAATTCTTTAACGGAATAGGGTGTGTCTGAGGTGACTGTCATCGGTCTTCCTCGAGTCCTCGGGCTTGATACTGAACTTAAAGTATTACCACTTGTCAGATTAAGTATCCAAAGTTAAGCGTCACTCACAATTTCGCCATCCTCGCCGCCGAAATCGAGCCACAGTAAGCGCGACCCATCGTCGGCGGACAACTTCAGTTTGTCGAAGGACCTTCTCCACAAGGGTGTCGGGGGCGAGCCTGGGCTCACCCCGTTCCCTCCCACGCCCCTGGTTCCAGCCGCGTACAACGCGAAACCGTCCTCGTGGTTGACCACCAGCTGGCAAGCTTTCCCTTGCCAATTGCACCCTGAAAATCGAACACGGAAAACATATTCACGCGTACCTTCGAGAGGATTCGCCGATTATAGTGCGAGAGATCGTGGACTGAGCTCCACGTAAAGAAGACAAGGCGGGATTTAAATCCGCTCGATGCCTGACGACACGTCTCTTCGTCCGCGTCTTCTCTAGCAGAGAGATCCATGTCCGTGATCGATGGGCTCACGGACTCTCTAGGATCGACCATTTTAATCTCGATTTATTATAGCCGTTGGTCCACGGTGAAAAGGAATTGAAATTCACCGAAGCAAAGCGGCGCTTTCGCTCAGCGACAATGCACGAGCCAGGACCCTCTTTGTTTCACTTCGAGGCGCTAGCATGGGAACGATTATGCTCGCGATAGAAAGAGAATGGTTAGCCGGGGATTGAGAGAGGGGCTGGCTAAGGTAAACGGGCTTTACTCACGGACGGTGTACTCGCGTAGCGAGTGGGCGGCCGCGTGGCAGCCCTGGACGATCGCCCTGGCCCAGGCAGCCAGGTCGCGCCGCGTCTCGGCGCGCAGGTGATGCGTCACGACGCCGTCGATCGTGCCGACACGCACGGCGAACGTCGCCGCGTGCTGCGTCGCGCTGCTACTGCTGCTGCCCGCCTCGTTCTGCCGCGTTGGCGACGACACCAATCTGAAAGCAATGCAAACAACACCCTCTGTGAATGCGCTCTTAAAATCTCATCGCCCCCGCCCAGTGGCGCACTCAGGATTTAATCTTGGGGGGGAGGCCAGTTGAAGGGATAAAAATATTTTCAATGCAAATTCAGTAAAATTCTTTAGGTGATTATAAAAATTTATTACAAGGATAAAAAGCCCATTCATTGGAAGGTGCGCCACTTCTCCCGTCAATCTGGAAGTATCGCCCCAAACTCCCGCTCGTTCTAGGTTCCAGAAAATAATAGACGTCCAAACGCCACTCTTTCCTCGATTTCTCAGTTACAAGTTCACTGCCTTTTCACGAGCTCCTCTGTAGACTAATGATCTCTCGCGATCGATATCGGCGGAGAATCACGGCTGAAGCTGCAGGGGGGGGGGAGCAGGGTGGCCCCGGACGGGGGTTGAAACGGTGGCGATCGCTCGGAGAATTCTCTCTCGGAAGGTAAATTACCTCGTCAAGCGATCCGGCGGCCTCGATCGTAAAATTCGCCCGCAGCTTTATTGCGCGTGGGACGAAGCCGCTTGACACGCGCGGAGAGGGTGGCTGGGAGGGATGGTCAGGGTTTTTCCACCGCCGCGCCGTCCAGCGCAATCTGCTCGCTGACGAATGGTCCTGACGTACGCGGGCTCACGCGTGCTAGATTTATAGATTTTTTCAGAGAGACACTAAAAAAATGCCCGCCCGACGACGCCCCCGCGAAAAGGAGAAAAAACGCGCCGCGTAATGGCGCTCGTCGTTCGAAAATGGCCCTACGGGGTGGTTGCAAGGTGACTCCATAAAATTGGGTGGGTGAAAGATGAAATTACAGAAGCTTAAATATTTTCAGCAAAGTATGAATTGGAGCGATCAGCTTCGAATTTAATTGCTGCACCCTTAAACATTCCGAACACAAGCTTCAACAACGGAAATGAAAATAAAACAAATTTATGTTCATAATGCTGGATTCGATTGGTGATCCGTGGGCACCCGTTAGATGCGGCAGAATAAGGAGCAGGAGCCCCTTCGGGTGCAATCCCAGGCTTGATCGTTCCCCCGTGGATCCACCGCCTGGCCCAGGGAACGTTTCCCACTTCTGATAGTCGATGCTTCCGAAGCCTAGAAAGTTTCTGCAGCGTGGGGTATGTGGATGGTACGTGGGCTTCGTGAGAGAATTACGGGATAGGCGAGTGCAGCGGGGCCGGTGCGTCGCGATGGATGCAACGGGGTGGGAATAGTAATGATCCTCCCGGATCGTAGCCGGTGATCGTGCCACTGTAGTTGAATCTCCAAGCGTCCCCTGCAACGCGGCAGTCGAGCAACGACAGGGAAACATCTCCGCGAACAATATGCATCCCTTTATCATTGATTCCCACCCTCGAGTATCTCCGAATTAACCACCGTAAAATCGACGATTCATGACGGATCGGCCCGCTAACTAAAGCACACCTTTAAATCAGGAATTTAAGCGAGCGCCGACAAGACTCGGAAGAAGAAGAGCGAAGGAAAGCAAATGGGAGGGCGAGAGAAATGAGCGGGTTGCAGCGAAAAGCCACGAGAGGGTGAAAGAGAAATATACAACTGCAGAGGGAAAAAGTGGGGGCGGGGGGAGGGGGGTGGGGTTGAAGGGGGAGCAGTCGTCGGTAAATAAAGGCGTTAAACGAGAATGGATGTTCGTCCGAGGCCCCGTAATCCTGGCAGAAGGAACCAAGTGGAAGCCAAAGGGGAGCAAACTTTCCTCCCTACCACCCCTCGCTTCTGCAGCGAGAAAGAAGTGTTTCGGTCGTTGCCGAATCACTTCCGGTTTGTCTCGCAGTAAAACTCCCTTAAGTCGGCCATTTCGTAGGTTACACGGGCCCGATACGGACCCCTCCGACCGGAAATAGCTTTCCGTTGCACTTTCTTCTTCTCGGTTCACCCCTTCTCTCTACCTCCCCGTTCAATCTCTCCTTCTTCCTTTTCATTGCCAACCCCCCCCCCCCCCCCCCACCCCACCGTCGAAACTGGACTCCCGAGTGGTTTCCAGCCGACGCTCGAACCATCTTGGTCCCTCGTCACACGAGGGGCAAACTTTCTGAAAAGTCACGCCAAGTCGAGACGTTACTTGCCTCGGTGGTCGAATAACGGCCCGATAATCGGTTTACTGGGGATTCAATTTGCCCGTGATAAATCCTCCGCGGCGTGCCACTCGATTCCACGGCGTCTCGCCGATTAGATTTTCCATTTCGAATAATTGCATGGAATTTCTGGTGACATTTTTTCAGCCGTTTTATATTAGGCTCGGAGACGAACTGGTAGTATAATCAATAAATAATCACAGAATAATAGGTCCTTTCTTCTGCAAACGCATCCTCACCACTCGGTTTAATATCGCCGCTACGCTCGGGATGTAGTCCCCACCAAATGGTAAATACCAAACTGTTATCGGCGTTAATCGCGCGCCAAGTGACTCGCCCCAGCACAAATTCGGACGCCGCGGTGTTCACATCTATCATGCGTATCGCGAAAACTTTGTAATCGTTTCCCTGCGAGTTTTGTCCGTTTTCTGTGATTCGGAACGTAGTTGAGTGTGGTTGTGTGATCCAGGCTCCATGCGTCAGTGTTTTGTCACACTCGTCATATTCGCAGCACCTTTGTAGCCATTTATTCGACGTGCGTTACGAAAAGTACCTAAGGGACGTTTCAATTTTCTTGCGAAAAACAGCACGTTTGTCTTCGTTATTACGAAAACTATCACGTTTCGATTTTCGCTGTGAAAACTAGCATGTTTGAGCGGCTTGCCACGAAAAGTAGCACGTTCCGTTTATAGCGACGAAAAGCAGCACATTTGGATGGTTGGCTACGAAACATCGAGTGCGTCAACTTAAATACCTTCCGATGCGATTTTTATTTAGTCCTAGGTCGGTAATTTATTAAACATTAAAAGTACCGTACCTAAATTATGTAGATTAAAATTTTCATACGTCTTTCCTTTTGGAGATTAGATGGAGTTATTATTTGCTGCAAAATGTACTTCAACAATTTAGACTAACCACGCGCCGAAACGTGATAGTTTCTGCAGTTTAAGGTAGTTCCTGAATAATCTACTAAATTCAAGAAGTCTTTCAAATTTCGTTCAAAACTAATTTCGAATACAAGAAACCCTTGTACAAAGTTTAAAATCGATATACCACATAGTTATCGAGAAATTGTTAATTAAATTTGGTGCATTTTAACGCAGTGGCACATGGCAGAATCGAAAAAAGAGGATTATAGTTTCAGTTTTTCTGCTGAAACAGGAAAACTATGTTCAAGAAGTGTACCAAAAGTGGCACGAAAGTACATCGAAATGTCACGAAATGAATTTATTTATTTCAGCGAAACTGACCACATGGTTTCTTCGTAAATGTCCATAAAAAATACGTTTACGTGAAAATTTTTTAGAAACTACGTAGAGCAGTGAACATGGCAACGCCGCACAATCGATATGTTTAGACATTTGAATAGCGACCGAAGATTCAGATTCATATGAACATTTTTTCTGACATTTTTTTATAAAAAACGCTTCGAATGGATGCGACGTTGTCAGATCTGCTGCTCCAATTCACCACGCTAACCATTTTAATATTCTATTTTCATATTACAATTATTTATATTAACATTGAACTGTTTAAAATATATATACACGATGTTAAAAATTATTCTTATTATTTCCGTAATATCATACTACTTTATGTTTGTCATTTATTACCCAACTCTAATTTGACTAACATAGAAACAGGATAATGTGCTAGTTTTCGCCGCAAAGTACGAAATGTGCTATTCTTCGCGGCTAAGCAGTCAAATATGTTAGTTTTCGCGGCAGAAGACTAAACGTGAATTTACGTGGCAAACTGAAACGTGCTGTTTTCCGTGAGAAAAATGAAACGTGCAACTTTTCGTAACGCACGTCGTATTGATCAATTCAGCTCCACCCTCATCAATTTATTGGAAGCTGGAAGTGCCGATATGTTGAAACGGTTGCAAAGTATGCCATTAATTGATTAGATCAATTACCTAAGCGGAGGCAATCTCTGAGACCCTGGAACCCATCAACGCGATATTTAATCGTGATTGAAAGTTTATGGGTCGCCAGTGGCCGTCTTCGTTAAAAATTAATAAAAAAAAAGCACTCGCACGCATTCGCGTTTTCTGTTGTCTCGCTCGGGAAAAATCGTGGAAAATTTACGAATACAACCGCGTCCCATCGGTCCTCGCTTCCTGTACCTCTGCCGTTGATCATCCCCGGCTACTATATTTCCTTTTATTCTGTTATTTTTAACTGTGCCGCGTTGGGACATCGAAATCCCGCGTACAGTCGCGAGAGAGATCGCGGGAAACGTCCCGCTGTTCCCCAGAAAATTCATCTTTGACGTATCACTGAACCGATGCTCACGGCGTCGAGAATAGTCGAGTAGAATGATGGACTGGCACTGAAGAAACACGCGAAAATAATCGAAGGCTATCGCGATTCTTCTGTGGCACACCATCTTACCTTCCACCTGAATAACCTGAACGTGACTCGCAACTTCAACCTGCTTTTCCCTTCGCTTCCACTAAACTATTTTCAACAAATAACTTAATTACGAGAAACCACCATTAGGAAACAGAAAATTTTAATTACAAACAAAAGAAAGTTTCTAAATAACAGTGCCGTGGATTTTCACGAATAAACAATCAACCTGAAAGTTTCTAGGATTGATTAAACAGAGAAATTTTCTGAACCACAGTTGGGGGGATGGGGATCTGAAAAACATATTCCGCTCGTTGTTAATTACTGCGGGCTGTTCGAATATCCGAAATAGCGGTATTGTTATCTAATAATCAACGTACATGTAAATGTAACTTTGGGCGGCGCCGGCGCAGAGCGGGGTTTCATTGGAAAAAAATTTAGTTCCCAAAGAGGGGGAGGTTGGAGTAATCATTCCAGGGCGAATTTGCCGTTAAAAGCGGTGCATGTAAATTCTGTTACGTCGCGAAGTACGCCGTAACGTTGTTTACGTCGCATAATTGGCCGCAGCGTGTGCATCGCCCTGGATCCTACGTGTAACAAGTTGTGCTCGGCGGTAATAAGCGTGAAATAAAATTGCGCGTCGTATAGAAACGCCGGGCAACTTTTCAACTAAATAGAAAGCGGGGCTGCCGACGAAGCATCGCCGGAAACGTGTTCCCCATCGGTCACACTGCGAAGCTGCGGCAGTTAATCACCGGCGATTATTAGTCGCCGAAATCCACCGTTCATTACGTTCGACAATGCCTTTCCCGCGGAGCTATGCGATGAACTAATGCTCCCAGCGAGTTTCGCGATTGCCCTACGTGCATTCGCGAAACTCGGGACGCAATTTAACTCTCGCAATAACTGGCTTTGTTAATTTTATTACCAAAATTTCCCGCGGACAAGCGCGGCTTCTGATTTGGCTCTATTGCATCATTATACGTAGTAACATATTCGTTGCGTTAATTTTATAACAAAGCGCCGTGTATGTCGAAGTTGGACGACTTCATTATAACTGTGCCATTTACATTCGTTAAGAAATTTAATTTGTAATAACATTATGAACAATCCCATATCTGTCAGCTACGATAGAATACGCTGCTAATAATAGTCGATATTTGCATCGAATGTCGTCGCAGTCAATTTCACAGTGAATTAAGCTCCGCATTTAGAGAATCCCGCGTCGCGGTTCAGTTTCCCGCGAGGAACGAGGGAAGATTGCTGGAAAGGATCGTGTAGAAGTCGGTGGGAAGTTTGGCGCGCAGAAAATGGAGAAATACGAGGCGTGGAAGCCGAGGGAACGATGGAGACCTGTCCGCGGGGCGAGAATCGTGAGCTCGTCCCGAATATTGCGCTCGGATCGCGCGCAGGCGATAGGAAACTGTCGACGACACCTTCAATAATTAATGTCCACCCCGAGGGGGTTTAATTGATCCGGTCCCACGGTTCGATTATCGAGACCCCATCTTTCACACTCCGAGCTCGCGATCTGACCTGTAACTCACTCGCGTTTTGCTCCAGCCCCCTCCTCTCGCCAGGGATACGATTCACCCTCGTTCCACATCCCACCTTTCGCATTTTATCGCCCCTTCGTTCTATCTTCCAAGTCAATACTCCTTTCCCCGCCGCTCCTATCGTACCATCTCTGCAAAATGGTTCCACGTCCGAGCGAACTTAAGCCATTATTCATCAATCCCGGGGCAGGAAAATAGTCTCTATTCGGATGGAATCGAGGAGTCACTTTGATCTCGCTAAAAGCAAAATGCCTGATTCGTAAAAATGTCTCGATCAGCCGCTCGCCCGGCCGGCCAGAGAGGAGCATACGATTCGATCGACCCGGGGAATCTCCGAGCCCACGGCCCCACGCAATTCGATAAATTACTGTTCTCTGGGAACATATCTCTTTTACCCTGACCCTTTCACTCCGACGTTTCCGTCCTCCTTGCCGCTGCCGAGCGCTTTAGAGGCTCGACGCCAGAAAAACGAGTCGGCGCGGCTCCTAAACAATCAACTTTTTTCCGTGGCGTTCCACTCGCGGTTTTCCAGTTTGTCAGCACGTATAATAATACAGTTGGCCGTAAGGAAAGAGGTGTTAAGGGAAACAAACGGACACTCGCTTACGTCGACCCGTGAGATTCCGTTCGACACCCTCCCCCCCCGTCGTTCCTCTCCCTTTTTCTCTGCCGAGTAGAGGGAAGTGACTGTCGATGTGTGTCGTGGATGAGGAAGAAAGGAGGTTGGTTCCATTTGAGGATTTTCCATTCTGCCCGTTTCAGGAGCCGTGCTTTCACCCTTTCTCCTCGCGTGCCCTCGCGCCTTCCAGCTCCTCGCCTAGCCTCTCCCCATCTCGGAAGGGACTCGATGACCTTTTTCACGCTGCCCACCGAGGGGGGAGGGGGGAGGGGGAGAAGTGCCGCGGGGGAAGGGCAGAAACGTACGGCCCCGTCCGACCGAAGAAATACTTCCGAGGGTTCGTAATTTATAGAATCGCTGCTGAAACGGCAGATCCGACGCCGCTGGAACAGCTTAAAATCCGGCCGCGCGTAATTGGATGAAGCTTCCGGTGTAACCTATCACGTAATCGCGGACAGTCAATCTTTTATCATGCCCTTTCTTCGATGCTGCAGGCCTCCAATGATTCCCTGCCCTCCCGCCGGCGACTGAATGAAATTTTCAACGGGTTGTCGCTATTATTTGTGATGGGATTAATGTGCTGTCGATATGGGTCTGACCAGACGTGGACTTGTTCCACTTGCTCAGTTGGAATCGATGTACAGCAAGTTCTATTTGAGTAGCTTTCAAAATTCTGCTGGCATTCTCTCTATTTTTAATTGAAACTCTTACGTAATAAGAATTTACTTCGATGTCTGACCTAGCCTAGCTTCACAGTTAGACAGAGAAGATTCCTACGATACTTCGACGACCTCGAAGGAGTTCATTATACTCCCCGAAGTGCACTTTATACCGTATGTCTGACAATTCACTGACCCGTTTTACTTATTTATTTACCTTCATTATCCTCCTGATATTTCTCACCTTTCCCAGCACGTCGACAGTCGAATTCTATTCGGTTCCTCATGAAAATTTCACACTTCGATCCAAATATCCGCCACCGTCGTCTGGCCAGCCACAGTCCTGTTCTACTTACCACTGCACGTATTCCGCGAAAACTGCCATCCAGGCACAACGAAACCGCCCGCACCGCGCATAGTTAATACGTTCCCTGCTTATACTACCGTTTTTCGAAGAATTACTCCCTCAGCAACGTCCAACGCAACATTCAACAGCCAGCCATGGCCGCACCGTTCGTATGAAGATTAATGAGTCGGAAACGCCGAGTTCCCTTCTCTATCCCTTGCCGCCTCCTCCCCCGGTGCCCGTTCCGCGGGATTTCAGATTGCCTTCCTTTCATAAGCGTCGCGCAACGAAAATCAAGACAAAGAAACGAGCGAATCAACCGGGCTCCTCTGTTCGCAATGAAAATCCAATTTCGTTTGAACGCCGCCCCGCCCTGTCCCTTCCAACCAGCCGAGGGAAGTTAAAGCTGATCCGCGTTTACGCCACGGTTAACTCGCCGTCCCCCCGGTCGTCGCGATAAACAAACGGGCGGCTGCGTTTCCTCGGAGGGACGCTGGGACGGAAAGAAGGCGGGGGCCAGAGACGGAAAAGTGGCTGAATTAAACCGGCGGACGTTAACTCGCGACTTGTAGCTGCGAACGCTCTCCCTCCACCCTTTTGTTTCGCCTTATGAAATCTGCGACGTCGAGGCTGACGCTTATTAAATCTGCGATCTTCCGTTCGCTCGCCTCGAAGGCTCTGCAGGGTAGAAGGGCCGCTGTCTATTCGAAATTCGAGCGACGCGTCTCTCTTTTAGATTTCGTATTGCGAAGGGGTATCTAGAATGTTTGCGGAGTTAATGCTGCTTTACTACTATTGTTCTCAACTTCGAATTTTACTCAGACCGATCACATAGCATTTATAGTTTATAATACAATTGCGTATAGGTTCCCGGGAACGCTTCCCTCGGCAAATCCCGCAACAAAATGGAGTCGAGAGGAGCGTCTAACCCGCTTACGCGGGAACATCGCGTTCCGAGATTTTCCATCGACCGAGAACACGGGATTGGAATCCTTCAGTGCTCCACCTTCCCCGCGAACTTTATACAATACGAGCGGTTTAATCGCGCGATCGGAAAACAATTTAGACGGTTCAAGGGGGGAGTAGATATAATCTCGTTAAGTAGCCGTGGCAGGGGTGGTTGCGAGTGGCGGAAAGCTCCGGGTAGAATATAAATAAGATAGAGTTGGGATAGAAATTAAGTGGAAAATAGGATTCGAATGGGCGCGGGGATTCGCGTGGAGGATATATAGGCTGGATAGGAATCGCGTCGGGGAACAGGTGGGAGAGCAGAATTTAAATAAAACGCGAGCGCCGCGTTGTGGAAATTACGCAGGAAGTAGAATCCGGGCGCGGAACACGGTTATGAAACGGGGGGGGGGGGGGGGGGGGAGCAGGGCGGAGTAGAATTTAAACGGGATCTAAATATCAGCCGCGCAGAAGCGTAAAATAAGAAGGGTCGTCAAGTGTATCAGCGTGGGGTAAAAGCTTTAATAGAAGCCGGAGCAATTTTCTATCTAGATAGAAGCATCGGAGAGCAGGGATTCAAAGGGGCTTGTCTGATACTTCCGACACTCGGGTGTTCGCGTGCGCTTTGAATCTATATTTCCTAAACGGAGCAACGGTAACGAGGGAAGTGTCAGTGGCCCGGAAATTCCCGCGGAAAATTCCCGTTAATCCGAATTGATGGCCGTGGCTCGAGCCAGGCTGCTAATAAATAAACGTGGATGGCGTGGAAAATTTTTCTAAAACCCAGCACCGGTATCATCAACCTGTGGATACTATCGACCGATAAAACGTGCGATGAATCGCTTAAAAATGACAGAGGCTGCATTTCCACGTCTCGGCCGCAGGAATTCAATTTGAACAACAACCGTTCGACGGATTCTTTCGAGGACCAAAAGCCGAGGGAGAGAAATCACTGCCCTGGCAATCTTGCGTCGGATTCAATGAAAAACTCGAGAGAGAGAGAGAGAGAGAGAGAGAGAGAGAGAGAGAGAGAGAGAGAGAGAGAGAGAGAGAGAGAGAGACTGATTCCGCAAGAATCTCCGTCCCAAAACCAGCCCCAATTACTCAAGGTCCACCGTCCCTCGAAGAAGCAGCGTCGGACTTGTCTCCGTCTGTGGATTGAAAAATCCGCGAAGGGACAGAGGGGAGGGCGTAATTAAGTCGCCCTTACCGCCATCGACTCCAAGGAATTCCGCGAAGTAAATCCACCCTCGAGCCGGGGGTAGCCGAGGCGACCGTTTTTCGCGGTATCCGTCTTCTTGACGCACGAGCCACGGGGTCGTGGATCGTCCTCGAGAAGCGGCGTTAAGCCACTCGAGCCGCAGTTCGGTTGTGAAAGAAACTTTATCGTGGCTGTCAGCCGCTGGGTAGACGAATGGCGCCCTTAGCACCCTTATCTATCCGCAATTTTTACCTTCGGCCCCTCCGCCTCGTGTCGCGCTCCTTTTTTTCCCCCCTCAAGCCACACCCCCCGCTCGCAACGGGCGCCATCGAAACTCACCCTGCTCCCTACAGCCGCCGTTCGACGCGCATTAATATCCTCGCGGCGCATCGGCTACGAGAAGCTCCTCTCTCTAATCCGTCAAATCCGAAAAGCTCCGTGAAATAAATGTCTGCCCGCGGTGGGTGCACAGGGGGTGGCCGGAGCGTGGCTGCGCGGGTCGATACGCGCGATACCAGCCAGTCGATTTTAAACGCCGGTCGAACGCGATCGAGCGGCCGAGTGTTTTAAATAAATTCGTGCGAGCACGATGTTGGACAATGGGTGCACGGGAGCGTTGACTGACGCAGAGTAAACTGTGCAGCCTTTTGGTGGCAGTTTCCGAGGATACACTTTTCGGGGAGGATGTACATATTATGTTTGGGGAAGTGGGATGGGGACGGTGTGTGGTGAGACAGGCGACGTAGGAGAATAGGGCGGAGTCTAGTCGGGCAAACAGGGATCATGTATTCTCTTAGCAGTAGAATAGGGCAGTGTTTAGCCAGACAGCGCGCACTGGGTGTCTTATCCAAGTAGAATGAAACTTAACTAGGTTAGGCAAGTAAAGAAGATTGCACTTAGTGTATGAGGTGCAGTGGGACGTTCCTGTTTGAACGAGTAGAATATACCCGTATAGGATCAGGCAAGTAGGTTACATCGGTATTTGATCAGGCAGGAAGAGTAACTCATTTCTCATCAGACGAATAGAATACAGAATTCCTAACAGTCTCGATCACCAGAGGACGAAGTTGTTACTTCACCTGGCTCACTGATTTTACTACCGTGCTTTGCTTTTTACCGCATCGCTTACACTTTGACACGATTCCAAGCAAATGACCGGAGCAGCGGGCTAACTGTCGACGGAGGGCTAGTCGTTTCCTCCGCTTGCGCGGAAGTTGTTTCCACGGGGAATAAAGTTTCAGGGATAAGCGGCTCTGTCGCGGGACGAATGGTGTGGGGGGGGGGGGAGGGGGTAGGTGGTAGTCGCGTTTAAGTGGCTGTTTTTCATGCCGCCTCGTTGAATATGTATCCCGGTTTTGTTCCGCTCCCAGCTACCTGTGCCTCTCGCCGGACGTACGGTGAATAAGGATGGGAGCGTTAAAAATTCACCCCCAACGGTGAGGAACGTGCAACTCCGAACCATCGAAGACACATTTGCTCCTTTAAGTCCCTATGATGTTGTTCGGAAATTATTTCCAGGAACGTATTACACAGACACCTGTCCTCGATTTAAATGGAAAGAAGAGAGGCGTCTCGGCTCGCGGCCGGCCCAGACAGTATCTTCAACAACATTTCTCAGCAGACGATTCTTCACGGCGAGGCAGATCCGTTCAGGACCGAGTGAAAATTGCGCGTACAGCGTCACAGGGAGACGTCACCTCCACCAGGCACTCTCTAATGCCGTGAAATTCCCATATCTTCGTCTGACGTACCGTCACTCGACCCCTCAGCCACCCCCAAAGACCACCCTCAATGTCTCTTTCTGAAGGCATCCGAGTACGACGGGACTTCTTACATAAATCACGAGCGTTTAACCCCGTTCGGTAGGAGGCGGTGTCTCTCAGAGGGATGAAGCAGGACGCGCAGACAGGGCTATATTTCAGGGGATGAAACGCACGCGGATCGACGCCGCTTTATCGGCCACGATGTTTTGCGTGGCGAGCTGGAAATTCGTCGCTAACACGGGGCGAAGAGCCACGCTCCGTTTTGTCGATCGAGGTGGATTAATAAGGGCTTGCAGCTTGATGCGCGATTTCTTGGTCCCAGCTTTGATTTGGGGAAGATTTCTGTTCCTGGATGCAAGCTTGCTAGGGACTGTTTGAATATTCATTCTTGAAAAGTTTTGGGGTTAAAGGAACTCGAAGGTGTGGAATAGAAGAGGGTGATTCACCCTCTTCACATCCATGGTTCATATACGAGGCTCTAGTCGGAGGTTTGTTTGACGAGGGTAGCTCGGTGCCCTAACGATTAATCACTCGCTATTAATTAACCAGGCAATCGTTCTCCCTCGTTTCGAGCCCTCCGCCGTTCAGACTCGTCCCCAAGTAGGGGGCTGAAATCGCTACACCACAGGGGCGCCACGGCCTGTCGGTGGTTTGCTCGAAGGTCACGGTCCTTAACTTTTATAAGCCTCGGGTCGGTTCGTTAATTACAATCAACCCCTCGATTAATCGTAGCGCCGAACGGGACGACGGGGTTTAAAGTGTTCCAGCGGCGAGAGCCATCTCGCAGGGGGTTGTTGCGTCGACTTCGAGCGCCGCTGATGGCCAACGATCGATGGGGGGGGGGGGATGATTTATCACGCTGTCACGCGCAACGATCACGCGACGAACCTTTTTCGGGGGTGTCTTTCGAGAACCTACCACTTACGCCGAATTGTTTGTTACCATTCTGTTAGGATTGCTCGCGACACGTCTCGAAACATTTCACAATTATTTCGCAAATATTTCCAAGCTATTTCGAAGAAATTTTTAATAGGAACCTGTTAAAATATCTCTTCCTATAATTTCCCAGCGACCCAGAGAACCCTCACCCAGCAGATCAGAGAAATCTCCAGCGTCGTTTCACGGTGAACAGGGAGAGAACTGTCTTCCACGAAATGGGACAGCGCTGGCAGAGATTTGTCGAGTCTGCAGCCGATGATAAAGGGAATCGTTATTTAAACGGGCGCGGTGTTTCTCCGGTAATTAATAACCGAACAAGTTGCCGGTCGCGTGGAGGGTAATTTCGGTGATTACTTTGGCAACGATTACTGTCGAGGGGTCTCTCTGTCGTCGTTGCAGCGCGAACGTGATTCTGAAGTTTCCGTGAGCCCGGGCGCTAAATCGTTAATTACGATCAGCGCGATTAATCACCCCATTGGCGACGACGGCAATTTAAGCGACACGAGATGTAAACAAGATCCAAAGGCGTGCCTCTGCCGGGGGCTTGCTCTCGACACGCGTTACCGCCTTCCTTCTTGCCTGCGTTAAATAACGATTTAACGCGATAATTTCCTTCCCCGAAGCATCGGATTTATCGTTCCATCGGTATCATCCCTACGTCGCGTTTATTCATCCCCCCTTCGCCCTCGGCTGCCGTGGATAAATCGCCGAGCGACTCGAGTGTCCCAGCCCCCGCTGTTTCACCGTCCACCATTAACGCAAATATTATTCGAGCCGAGTTTTAAATATTACTCGCGATGAATCGCGGCTGTGCAGCGGTTATAGCTGTACAACTATCGGCTCGCGTGCTGAATGGGCAAACATTTGGCCACGCGTCCAATTTTAAACGATTACCAGCGACGGAACGGGACCGTTGGCAGGGCTTTAATTTTTTATCGGCTATCTAGCGTGTTTGTCTTTTTATTTATTTAACGCTCGGCTCGGGAATGATTTGCCACCGTGGTCATCGTGGATATTAATCAACGACTAGGGAGAATCAGTACTGACTCATTGGTACTTCTTTTAAATAATCCTGCTTGATTAACGAAACTGAGATAATGTAGGGGAGAGTAGGGTGAAACGGAACGCTTAACTTTGGAGGGTGGTAACATAAAATCGGAAGGAGAAAAGGACACGGGACTTGAACAGGAGTCTTCAGTGGACCTTGGACTATAAGAAAATCAAAGCCATTGTTAAGAAAAATCTTTGGGAACGAAGGAAAATGAGATTTACCGGAGGCATTGAAATCTTCGCCTCGCTCAAGTGGCAGGGTAAAACGGATCACCCACTTGAAGACCATCTAAACGTACAAAATCTTTATTTTTATGATTTAAAAAGTATTTATTTATGTAAAAAACTATAAATATATTTTTTAGGTATAACTATTACACATAACATATAACAAACATATATATTATACACATAAGAAAAAATATTTTACCAGATAACATAAAATTTACTGAAAATAATCAAATACACATGGATTTTCAGGGCATTTTAAATACAATTGTTTAACTTTAACAATTTTTTTTGTATTTTTTTTATTATTTACTTTTTAGTGTCTAAATTTTGATTTATGATTAGGTATATGCTGATTGCATATCGAATAAATTGATTTGATTTGTGGTTAGAGGTTGATTTCAAATCATTTGGATTTCTGGTAATGAATTATATTTATTGATCACTGGGTAATTTTTCACCCCTCCTGTTTTTTTTCCATAATTTTTTATTGCCATCATAACTACGCACGTCTGCAAAGTTTCAAGATAATTGGACTGGTGGAAGTGGGTTAAATAGGCGTTCCGTTTTACCCCACGCAAAATGTTCCGCTTTGCCCCACATGCAGTCATTTAGTAAACATTTAATATTTACACTTCAGCGTGAGGTAAAGAACTTTTTAATAAGTCAAAATGTAGCGTAAGGACTATAGAATCCAGCGATGTTCTTACCGTTATTAATGTTCGAAATGCAAGTGCCGAAAAGTAGTCGAAAGTACAACACAATATTGAAACGTCGATATCGGAAATTTTTCCAACTCTCTTAACGGAAAAGTAACGTGTACACGGGTCTATGGTCTGTCACGAAATGCAGTGAGGACCCTTTGGTCCCATGTCACGCGATTTCAACTCATTCGCAGCTCTTATCTAAGAGAAACATTGATGTTCCCTTTTACCCACCCGTTCCGTTTTACCCTACTCTCCACTATGTTTATTATGGATAGGGTTGGATATACTATGGGATATTATTTGTGAGATTAATTTGATATCGAGAACTGACCCCTCCCAGATTGCAAGTAGAAGCGACTTTTGGTTTTGCAAAGATACATGCTCGTCGAGGACCCTTTCAGAAATCCTTTCAGAGAGGAGTTCGAAAGGGGATCGGCCGGTCCCTCGCCGTCCTTGTTTCTCGCGCAGCCAGACCACCGTAGAATTAACCACAGTCCCGAGCTGTCTCGAAGCTCCCCTGGCCCAGGCTGCATTAACTTTCCGGGTCGCGAGCACCCCCTGTGAAATCCAATTCGAGGGAATGCGGTCATTTTCGTGTCTCTTTCCCCCTGTTTCTGTCTTACACCGCTGGGTAGCCTCTCTCTCTCCAACCTGGAATCTTGAACTCTAGTTACATGCCCCCGGAAGCGAGCAATGCAGCTCGATTTTTCCTTTAGAGGGAAACACAGTGTGTCATTAAGCTTCTGTAAAACCAACCCTTTCTTAAAGAACCGTCTAGTATCCTTTGTGGTAACGATTGGAATTCTAAGCAGAATTTGGCCTAGTTATGTGGAAAGCTACCAATCCTCAAAATGACAAAAAATTAGTTAAACGCAGTATGGATCCCATAATTCTGTGACCTTTATTTTGCATTATACGATTATTAAAACTACTAAGTCATACTTTAGCCATTTTAGGCTTAAAAAACAAAAGCTACAGAAAATTTAAAATAATATTAATTATACTACTCCATATTGAAAAACCCATTAAAAAAACATTGTAAAACAATAACAAGAAATAAAATATACCCAATAGAAACTAAAGCTACTTTTCTTTAATAATTGAAATCTTCAATTTAAAACTCACTTTCAGATCATTGAGGGTTGCTAGCTTTCTGCATAAATACGCCCAATTCTACTTGGAATTCCAATCGTCACCACAAAGTCTGATGTATCGCTTTTCACCCACACCCTATTTTTCCACTGCTCAATTCACTTTCACCTATAATGAAGAACTTCTCCATCGTGCGGCGTTCCCTTCTACCATCCCCTTCACACCCCTCCATAAATCACCCCGATTCTCAAACACGTTGCCATACTTTGTCCCAGTTACTTTAAGAGGGCCGAGTTCTTCTCTGTGCCACGAGGGTGGCCGAGAATTAGAGATGAGACGCGTTGATCATCCCCATGATATTCGCTAGACAGACAGGGGAGAAGGTGTCACGTCGCGGCGCGTAACGTCTGGCTGATATCACGGTTACGGGGGTTGGGAGCGGGGTGCACGCGGTTCCAGCCAGTCGATCGTGGCAGCCGGGCTAGGCAACGTAACGCATTCGTGTTCGCTGGCACGGCCGGGGGATTACCAATGAGGCACGTCGGATTACCGCAGTTAGCGGTGTTCGTTAGACCACTATTTTAATTAAGACTATTATACGTGAGCGCCGAGTATTCGTATCGCTGGATGCCTGGGACGGCCGTTACGTGCGCGGACCGCTAAGGCGCGGCGTCGATTCGATTCGCGACCTATCGATTCGGATCATCCACGTGGCCCCCGCCGAATCGAGGCTGCCTGGCTTCGAGGGTTGCATTCGGAAGCTAGGAGGGACGTCGCGGAAGAGAGGGAACGCGGGGGGACTCGGCGGAGTATCGTGATAAGTGGCGCAAGCTTACTTTGGTCGGACAACCGAGGAGCCACCATTCGTCTCTATTTACCGCACTACTTTCAGAACCTGGTACATGCTTCTTCCCCCGCGTATCACGGGGGAGATTCTTGGAAAATTGAAAAAATCGGTCTCTGCAGTATAGCCGGCAATATCGCGACGCCAAGAAGCGTTCGGTGAAAAATGATGAAGTTACACGGTGGAAACGCTCGAAAGAAACGAGATGATATCCGCGGCGCACGATAGCGCGGTGAATGGCTCGCTTGATTTCCAGCGGATTGACTGGCGTTTCAAATCCCGCGGCAGGTAGAAAGTATTTTCCTTTCGACACAATATCCCCGCGAAACAGCGATATCGATTCCACTTCCGAGCGTCCCTATTCAGTTAATTCTGAAAGGAATGTTTTTTTATTATTTTTTTATTCAAAACGCGCACTGACCTCGTGGCGATGAGAGGGCAAGTGATGCTGGGCGAGGCCCAGGCTTCGGGGCTCCAGGGCGCGCATTCGTAGAGCCTCAGCTCCCGGCCGGACACCGCTCCGAAAACGCTCCGCCATCCGCCCGTGCAGCCACCCCCGATGCCGAATCCGCTTCCGGCTCCCCGCGAGGTGCTGGCGCTGCTCCCTGCTCCGTCTTCGCTGCTCTCGCTGCTAGCACGTCCGTTCTGTCGACAGATCATTAAGCGATAATAACGCGCAGCTTTTCCAACAACCTACTATACGCAACGCAGTAGTACAGGTAAACGCTTCGTCCGAATCAACAGCATTCCTCGCGCCACAACGTTCTAATCTCACCCTGCGCGATCCACCCCTTACATAATACCCAAAGAACCACCCCGGATTAACGTGACGGCGCCCCTAAGAGAGCCGAGTGGCGGCGAAACGGATCGAAGTAGAAGCAACCGCTCCCATTGTCGTCTACTCGGAAGAGGGTATAAGCATCGGCAGTGTTTTTCGTGGCCGTTGCATTCCGCCTCGGTCCGCAGGCAAGAACGCCCCGGCGGGCCCCAGTGGACAGGGGGTAATAAGCGCAGGGCGAGGCGCGGACGGAAGAAGCGAGGTCCCTTCGAGAAATGTGGCCTCATAAGTGTCAGGCGCATTTTACCCGTGGCGCTCGCGAGGAGACAATATCGAGCGAGCGCCCCGTGCAACCGGATACGGCCACGTAACCGTGTATTGCGCCCGGGCGGCTCTCCCCGACGCTCGGAATGCACGCCGTTTGGAAGGGGTGCCTCTCCCCCATCTGGCTCCCCGCAGGGATGATACATCGGGGATTAATTGAACTGTCGAATATTGACATTCCGTTGAAAACGGTGCGTGTTTACGTCGTGATGGTTACATCACGTGCCACCGTGTCCTCCCGTCTCCCTGGTTACGTTCTCGTTCACTCCACCCTCTGGCTCCCGGAGGCGCCTCTTTTCCCATGGATCCACGTTTATTCCCATGCCAGCGCGTTCTGGGAAAAGGGTGCTTCCTCCTTTAAGGTTTACATTCCTAGCTGCCTCCCTTCTTTTTATTTCCACCCTCGTTCTTCTCGCCTTTCCCATCCTTGCTCAGCTTCCTGGGGTTCTACTCGAACGCTTCTGTTTACTTTATTTGTGTGCTTTGGATATGGGATTTCCGTGTTTCATGCTTGGCGTTGTTTTCTTGTTTTTCTGCTGGGTATAGCGTTTCCTTCCCGTAATATTCTTACCGTGCTCTTGCCAGGCTCGGTTTAGGGTGACTCATTTAATCAGTTTCTCTGCTTCAGTCCTATTCCCGTTCCTCCGTCCATTCCCTCGCTAATTCTCGCTGTAAAAAGGATCGATATATCGCCTCGTTCCCGCTTCCTTTGCGACAGACTGGACCGTTTAATCACCCCCCCCCCCCCTTCGAGTCTGCGGTGGCGACCGCCGCGTTTCGATTTTTATATCCCCTCGTTCCATCGAAAGCTGTGCGTTGGACAGTGCTCCATTACGCTCTGCCTCGGCTGGCGAAGAGCGCCGTTTCGTCTGACATTGCTGTCGAGTATTGTGACCGCGAGCGCAACAACAAAGGGGCAATTTGTCCTTAACAAAATTGACGGTGGTCTTGCCACCGAATATCGAGCCTGTCCACATCCCTTTGAATGGAAATAATTGAAGCTCCCTCGGAATCTCAACATCCAATATTACTAAATCTCCACAAACGCTCTTTGGACAGGCAGGCTGCAAAGTCGGCGAAGATAATGAAGGGAATATTATGGTCCGCCTTCTAATTATTCACGTAGAATCGAAAGCTTAAACGCGGACAAAGATCCAGCAGCCTGAAAGAAGCCTCGTCCCGCGTCTGTTTCCCAGCCCCGGAGACAAAGGGCTCGTTAAGGATCGATAAAAATTTTACGTCGCCGTTCCGGCGAAGTTCTTTTGAGTCGTTAAGTCGTCCCAGCCCCCTCTGGGAACTTTGTTCGATGGCCAGGTTCTCGGATTGAAACGATTCATATCGCGAGAGGCAGCGTCTTTGATAGCATTCAACGGAGCCCCGAGTAATTAATTCTCATGGCAGAAGAAGTAACATTTTTGTTTCCCGAAAGAACAGGCCATGAAAAGCGTCTCGTTTCTCCAACTTGCCCAACCCCCCCCCCCCCCGACCCGAGCTTCAGGAAAATTGAGGCAATTAACCCTTCGCGCTGCGGATTTTCTTTCAACTGGCGTACGTCCAATTCTACGCTACTCCACTGTCTGTGTGTGGGCACACGCGGAGCTTCTGAAACACGACGCGTTATTGGCGAAACCGCAGTTATAAATGTGTCTTAATCTTTCGCGGGGAACAATAGCAAATAAACGTAACGGAGGTAAATTCTTCGCTTCCTTCGTCGGGACTTCCCCTTTATCTTCGTTAGCTTCCCCTCGAGCGAAGGCAAACAGAATTCTTCGATCGTTTCCAAGCGCGGTGCCCAACCCACGATCGCAAGCTCTTCCACTGGCAAGCCTGAAAGCACACCCTCGGCCCGTACACTCCGCAGCGTTACCGTAACGCGCGGCGATGATAATGAAACGGAATAATGGTCGGGCGGGAACCGCGTGAATCGCGATGAATATGGTTCGTTGAGGGCGCGGGGTCGATCGGTCGATTCAATCAGCTCGAATTGAGAGTGTTCGGCGCCGAGGGACCGTAGAAAGGCTCGCGATACAACGCGCGCACAATACCTCTCCGATCGGGAAACCGCGAACGCCCGGTCGAACGGGCGAGCATGGTTGGAAACGCTGCGCGATACGGATAAGGAAACTCCGTGGAAGCTTCCGCGAGCCAACCTGGACCTTTCTCAGCAAATTCCAGGGAAATTTCGCTGAAGAAATCAAGGCAGCCATGTCGAATTTTTCCACCCTCTTTCCTTCCTCTTTCATCCTCCTTGGGAACTCGAACTGAATTCAAGCATCCGCGAGAATTGCATCGAATTGTTCGAGTTCCAGCAGAAAAATCGATGATTTTCGTCGCGTCCTGATGCGATGCACTTTCACCACCACCCCCCCTGCCGCCTCCCTTGTGTTTTACTCGGCAGGAAAGTTTGACGGAAATTGTTTGCGTGCGATGGAGGCATTCGAGGGTATCAGAGATTTACGGTGTCGTTAAGAGAGATACGATCGTTTTCCCTCCAAATTAATGAGGCTGGGTAGATGGATAGATGGACGGAAGCTTTTAGAGATTTCTAGCAGCTTCGATAACGGAAATAAAATTCCCGGTATCCTGAAGCCGATCCAGTCCCTCGGAGAATAATTCAGGGAGATGGGAAAAGGCTGGCCGTACGCGGGGGGCGCGGCAACTAACGAGCCAACGTCCCCTCTGAATCTCGATAAAGAAAATGGGAAAATTCACACCGCGCCGGTTAAGGTGACACGCGGCCGCGACAAAGTGGCCCGAGCGTCCGAGTGCAGCTGATGTTTTTCACCGCCGATGCTCCGGGAAGCTAGGCGGCCCGCCCTCGCGCTATCCTTATAACCGATGTTCCGTGACGCGGCGTTTTAAAGGGTTAACAAAATTTGCCCAAGTAATATGCATACCTCGGGGGAAGTTGGGACGCGATGGCAGTTTGCTCTTTGCCCATAGACGCGGGCCGAGTGTCTGACGGAAGCAAGCTGACGCTCCCCGGCTGGAGCCGAGCCTTTTTCCCGGCGTCGAGTTTCTTCGAAACTTCATTTGCACTCGCTTAAAGAAAGTTAGGGGGTAAGGCTGGGATCTACTTAGCGCAGGGGACGCGACGCTCGGCTAATCGCTAATTCTGGCCCGCGTTAAGCAACCTTCGCAGGCTTACGTTGCACGACGGGACCTCCACTTTGCGCTCCGCCGGTAGTAATCATATTCGATATTTGAAACAGCTACCAGTGGCTGGTGGAATTGAAAGACGAAGATTGGAAACCGTCTCCCATGGGAATTGAATTACAGGTGAAGCTTCCATGGGACTCTGTTAAAAAATAGTTCGAGCAATCCACCATTAAGTTGGCAAATATTTTTCGATACGATTCGCGCGCCAGGGTGTTCTATTAAAACGAGGACCGTTCCTGGTGCCTCCTACCCTCTGATTTAATTGGGAAAGTTCGTCCAGCGATGCTCACGACGTCCCTGGGTAAATAAACTATTCAACAATTATGAAATTAAATATCGGGATTGAGCGATAACTTGAAACTTCCATCTGCAATTCTGTCCCACAAAGAAGGACACGTAACGCGAAAAGTTTAATGCAAATATATGGGCAGAATTACACAATTACATACGTGATCACTGTTCCCCCCCGTGTTTTTCCTAATGATTTACTCGGAGCCTGGCTTTTTGTCCAAAAATCCGGGGTCGCGTGCAGAGGGTAGTTGTAATACGACGCGCAACGGCAGCGATCGGTGTGCGCGCGTGACTCGCGTCGAAACGTTTCCCAGCAGCCGTTGTTTGCACGTCGCGTTCGCGCGAACTGCGCAGTTAAAATCGCTAATATTTTCGTTGCGAATCCGCTCGGCGGTGGGTGGCGTGATAAAAAAAATTATTATCGAAGGCTGCTCCGGTGACGTTTATCCCGGGGACAAAAAGGACAATGCTACTGAAAGCGTTTCCTGGACACGGAATATCAATAAAAACCGACCGTGTCGGGCTGGAAAATCCCTGCGCACTCGACGCATTACAACCGATGATTTATTTATTCAAAAGGGAGTGCGGATTCGCGCCCCGCCGATTAATATTTCACACGTATTGCAACTATTACGGGGATTCGTGTAACTGATCGTTTCGTCGTCCATCGGCCTACAACGTCCGCTGTTTCAATCGCGAATCGTTGTTGCGGCGAATTCTTTCGCAGGCATATTTCTCTTGATTATTCTGCGCTAAAAAGAATTATAGTATGAAGTTCCCACTATGGGATTCAGCTGGTTAGTGTTCACTAGCGCCACTGGAGGGTTAATCTTCCTAACTCTTTCTCGCAAGTCCTTACTTCCAGTCTCGTTCGTGTATATAGGGGAGACCGGGGCAAGGTGATAGGTTTTTCAGTTTTCAATTTTTTTCATTTTTGTTTGAATTAATTACTTAAGGGGTTAGGACACAGTAACTGGCCAAGAAAGCAGACGATTTTTAAACGACGATAATAAGAAAAGTGAACAATCGATTAATATAAGGTTTTGGTTTTTACTTCACAATATTATGAACTATAAGAAAAGCATATATTATTTATAAAATAGCATTTGTACGCCGTGCAATGTCTCCATTTAAAATGTCCATTTTTTTTCGGATGGCCAACTGGTGGGCCGGATTCCGGCAAATCGGATGAAATGTAACAAAAACCCCAAAAATGTCATAAACTATAATATATTTCCTAGGCATTGACGATCCAACATTTCAATTTTTGCGAAAATTGACAAAATGGCCGATGTTTTTGAAAAATAATGATCAAATTTTGACAAAAGTGTGTGATCTTTTTGTTTATATTTTGTACTATAATTAAAAAATTTTAAATGTTGGATCGTCAATGCTTAGGAAATATATTATAGTTTATGACATTCTTGGGGTTTTTGTTAAAGTTCATCCGATTTGCCGGAATCCGGCCCACCAGTTGGGCATCCGAAAAAAAATGGACATTTTAAATGGAGACATTGCACGGCGTACAAATGCTATTTTGTAAATGTTATATGCTTTTCTTATAGTTCATAATATAGTAAACTAAAACACAAAACCTTATATTAATCGATTGTTCACTTTTCTTATTATCGTCGTTTAAAAATCGTCTGCTTTCTTGGCCCGTTACTGTGCCCTAACCCCTTAATAACAAATATGTCCTTCTTTAATATATTCTAAATGAAAAGTTGAGAAAATACATACAAAATGAATGAAAATATGTTATTTGGACGAAGGTAAAATGTATCAACTTACCCCTACTGCAGGGCATGTTGATACATCTGTAAAATATCCGTTTAATGAGTAAAGAATGGATTTTTGGAATATCCCACTTTAACATGAGGTGCTTGCTTCTTTTTATCAATGTATCTTAATAAAGCCATTTTATCTATTCCGTATATTTTTGCGCTTTGACGTCACGACATTGACTCCTTTTCTACACCGACACACGTTTTTTGAAAAATATTATGCGCTATTTTGTCGCGACTCGTTTTTCTGACATAATTTCGTACCATTTTCCTAGAAATAAAAGGAAAAGTCCAATTTAGTCGGTGAAACAATTTTACACTTTGAATACACTGTATCAACATGCCCCAGAGAAAACGTATCAACTTACCCCACAGGAAGTCATTATGTACAAACATCTCCATAAAAAAATGTAGAGTATATAAATAAAATAACAAAACGTAATTACTTTACCTTCAAAGGACTCAATGTGGTGCCCAATTAATTTGAGTGATAAAATTCTCTATCCCGTCTGAAGACGGATTGGAAATTGAATACAACTATTTACTTTTTCTCTATGGAAACGAAAACAGTTAAAAATGGATTGCTAACGTTAAGGTACACAGGCGTACGCTAGATCGTAGTAAAGAATTTAACAACAAGTTTCGCATATCTCGCACACAAGGAGCTACATTTATACAGTGTCGAGATAATTCGTCTGTATCAACCTGCCCCCTGTATCAACTTGTCTCCCCTACAAGTTCGAAGTCAGGGCGTTACAATAGAAGAAGTGATTTTCTTTCGTCTACGATTTCTAAGGAAAAGTTTGAAGATTTGGGAGGGTTGTTCGTTGAGGTATTCTGTTGAGATTTCACGGTCGAATTTTCCTGCAATGGCGGAGAGATTCGAGATGCATGCGCGCTTTGGCATCTGAAGGAAGAATTGCGAGGGGGTGTTGGAGGCACTCTCGAATTTACAGAGTCATCACTTCCCCTTATTACTTCGGAGTGTCTCGGGATTCGCGGCCACGGGTCTCTGCCATTCACTCGCGCAACAGCTCCCTATGCTATGTTCACCCCCGCGGGCTAGCTGGGACGCGACGGAAGGGTTGAAAGAGCAGTTACACGAGGCTGTTGCCGAGAGGGGATCGACGCGCCTCGGCGTCGAATAAATACCGTCAGCGTCGATTGGCGAACTCGAGGCACCGCGAGGCTTGTGCTTTCCACCCTTCTGCCTCTTCAACGCCGCGCCGCTGATTCTGCACCTCCCCCATTCTACTGCACTTCCCTCTGTCTTCGGAACAGAGGGAGATCGGTTGACGTGAGGAAGGACAGTTGAACAGTTTGGGGTTGGATAGCGACAGGGGTGTGATGGAGAAATTATTTCAGGCAGCAATATTTCAGTTCCATTGTAAACCACAAACACGAATCGCACGGGCTTCCTAGGAAGCCCGATTTCACAGCAAACCTCCAGACACGCGAGACAAAGATCCCCAAAAATAGTAGAGGGTGTCGAGGAAACCTCGAGACAATTTCAATTGGCTTCGTTTCCAGCAATCTCGACAGCGTTCCTCGTTATTATCGAGGAGGAAATCGGCGGAGCTCGGGAGCGCGGGTTTCGTAGCCGCGGGAGAGCCTGAAGCAGAGGAACCTCGATTCTTCGTCTCCCGATAACCTCCACCCCCAGGAAGAACCACCCCCTCGCCTCCACGCTTCCAGAGACGACGCAAACGCCATTAAATTCTCGTTCTCTTCCCCGCGAGCCCGTCTTAATATATTTCTCTCTTTTCCCTCGATTCCGCCCTGCTACCCTCGTCCTAGATTGCGCCTAGGCGACGAGGGGGGGGGGCGCAGACGGACGGGGGAGAGACTCGCTTTCGCTCGATTTCACGAGCGCCTCTCGCGACACGGGGAAATCCGCGTCGACAGCGTCGCGATGCCGACGACAGTCGTCGATAAGGCGTCGCACCGCCGATGACGACTCCTCGCGACGACAAGGGGGTGCCCTTTCAGGGGGGCTCGGCGGAGCGTTGCTAACAAATACAGGGTGAAAACCTTTACATGCCTGATTCGTTGGGGGATGTCGCGGACGAGTCTCCCTCGGTCCCTTGCTTCTTCAGTTTTACTCCACGAAATTCCGAATATTCCACACCTCTTGCACCCTTTATGCCGCGCAGAAGATAGATTCTTCATCCCCCTACGTTTTGATTGCGGTTCACTTAGCATCGCTGATGCGTCCACTTTTGGACGCTTCTCAGTTCGATATACGAGAAGATAGGGGGTGGATGGGCGCTTCGGGGGTGGCAGGGGACAAGGTGAAAGGGCGAGCGTCGAAGATCGCGGATGGAACGGGACGATCTGTTTGAGAACGGATAGCCCGGCTCGCGTTCTAATTAATAGCGAGCGGTGGACGTAGTGGGCCAACCCTCTCTAAGGGGGTTGTGAAAGAGCACCTGTTCTATCCCTTTCAGAGAAAGGCACTCCCCTTTGCTCGGTCCAGCCGGGCTGCTTCGATATTTCATCCCCCGTTCGGGGAGGAAAAACACGGGCGAGGCGATTAATCGTGGCTAGCTATGATCCTCGCCGCATAATTGATTCCTGGGGTACCGAAGACGCTCTGTGAACGAAGTGGGCCCTCATTTCAAGTGATTTATACATTCACAGGCTTCGATGGGACCGATACGCTTTGGTGGTTGCGTGAGTCGTGGTTTCCTTTCGCGGTGTGCAAAGGATCGAGCTCCAAGTGGCTTGAATTTTAGCTGAGTTCTTAGATGGAAGGAAGGTTTTACAGAGCGGGGGAATTTACTCGTGATCAAGGGGTGGTCCGGGAACGTAGCATCATCAGAAAGTAAAATAATAAAAGCTCATCTTCTAATCTGATCTGAAGACTCGTCTGAATTAAAAAAGAAGAATCGAATCGCTCTCAAATCTCATCCCCAAGCAAGATCTACTCCTCCTAGTAGTTCACCAACATTTAAATTCATCGACGAGCTCGGTGTTCGTCGCGGCAATGCGTCCGAATACCTCCGGCATGGCAATCGGTGCAACGTGTTGCGCAGCCTCTGGATATTTGATCGTAAATGCACGTTCAATCACAATGATAGGGCTGCGGTGGAAGAAGAGGCGAAGAAGGGGGTGGCGAGGTGGATCGAGAACACAGGAAGTGGCGAAGGTTCGAGGTGTCGGGCGAGGAGGATGCCGATTTCACCGCAGAGGAGGGGGCTTTGAGGAATTTAGTTGCCGTCTGAGACGATGTTTGCTGAGAAGGGGGGGGGGGGAGTGGAGATTCCTGAGGGCGGAGGAAGAGGCGGAGGAAAAGGCAGCGGGGATGTACGTCGGAGAGAGAAGATGATTGAAAGGGAGCACTTCGAGGGAAGAAAGAGGATCGAGACTGGGGAAGATCAAAGAAGATATCCCCGACGGATATGGGAAATAAATACGTAGCAGACAAGGGGAATGGGTAAAGGAGAAGAAAAATCAAGGGTTTGATGAAGAAAAACTGCTAGCAGTTGCTTGGGGGAACACAGACCCAGGGTTTAAATATAAAATGAAGCATTGCAGTCTCGAACTGGAGGACCCTTCCGTTTCAAAGAATTTTGACGCAGAATTCCTCTCGAACCACCCCTGTATTCAAGGATTAACGAAAAAGATTGACCCTCGGATAATCACCTTGATAAGCCGATTACGTCTGTTGATACGAGCTGACAAATTATTGACGACACTATTACTTCCACAGACCATCCAGGGCTTTCACGATGAATTAAACCTCTTGGGGACTCAATTATGTCTTAATTAGAGTTCGAAATCCTCTACACATCCTACCCCCCGCTCCCACGACCCCGCTTCCCAAGCCGCAGCATTTGTTGTTCGAAAATTTATCCTCGAACGCTCGTCACTCGACCTTCCCCTCGTCGCTGGTTCTCGAGCCTTCCGCGGGAATCGAGCGAAATCGATCGACATCGTCGCGATTCCGCTCCATTTGACGTTCGTCGCGTGTTTTCGAGCGGAATTACTTCGTCGATAAGGGACGGTCGATTAGCTCGCGGATGGGCCTCCCTCCCCCGGAGTCGCTGGAACGATGGCTCGGCGCGAAATTAGGAAGTTAATATCGAGGAAAGCAATCTGGGACGCGCTAATGAATTCGGTGTACGGGGCCCTGCTCGTTCTTTTCGCTGGAAAATGGGAACAGGACGGCGAGTTATCCCGCGACCGCCGATCCCACGGCGTCGGGACCTCGGGGCCATCGTTCTTGCCAGGGACGTCTGGCTATTCGACAATTAGTTCGTCTGAATCCCGCGGAGAAGACGCCGCGAGTTAACGAGCAATTAATACGGAGCGGCGCGATCGTTGCACCCCTCCGGTGATTCCTCTTTCTTGTTATTTCCATTTCGCATGCTGCTTCTAATTCCGTTCCCCCTTTCAGACTCGTGCATTCGTGTCCATTATGGACGGGGAGAAACTTTCGAGCGCAAACAGGCACGATAATATCCTACAGTCTATCAGAATGAACGAGGGAATGCTTCTGAATAGATTAGTGACGGTGGTGTGACACCCGAGGCGTGGTATTATTACAGAAATATCAATTTTAAAGAATCCCCTCGTCACCGCAGCTTCGCAATATCGTCTAGCCTCCTGTATTGTCCCTATATCAATCCACATCCCGTTTTACACTAAAAGCATCGGATGCGTCCCCCCCCCTCTAAAAGAGGCGGAAATTCGACAGGAAAACGACGCCAGCCGTTCGCGGCTCGAACGGCGGCTCGATAACGGCCGCGTCCGACAATTGCCAAACTTTACTACTTAAAAGCGCGTCGGCCCCGCTCGCGGTCGCTCCATCGGCCTCGGCGCTCGCCATTATCCGACGGAGGAAACGCGTTCCCACGCGTCGTATCGACCGAAACGGGCGTCATTCAACTGCTTGATGGCGTAACGGACCTAATGGAAGGTACATTAGGACTGTTCATCCGACGGGGGATGCTCGAGACAGCGGCAGACAAGCCCCGGACGAGAGTGAACACCGTTATATCGCGGCGGAACTGTCGGTGATCTCGTATACTACTCGCGAACCCGTTCTATTAACTTTCTTTTAAAGCCCCGAGCGCCCTCGCAGAAGCATTTGCCTCGGCTTGCATGGCGAAGCTCCATCCGCCCACTGTTGCCTCTCTATTTCGAGTGCGTTTCAATTTAAACATTCGTCGCCACGAGAATTAGGAACGACGAAAGTTGCCCCCAGGGTGAAAACGAAGGTCGGATCTCCTCGAGTCCGTTGTTCTCAACGCGGGGAGCTTCCCGTGCGTCGTAACAGCTGCAGGGGAGGATAACGAGCCTTTGATTCCACTCGTTTACGATCGCGAATTACGAGGAGACGCGGAACGGGCCGCTCCATTATGAAGCGTACGCTCGCTGCCGCGTAACCGTGCACTCCGGCGCGTAAATAACCGACTAATTGGGCCGTAAACAACCGAAAATTTATCGCAGCGCCCCCACCCGCACCCGCGTCCAAAGGGGTTAACTCGATTTACCAGCGGGGAAAGATGGCGCGAAGCCTTTTCATTCCCCATCGTTGCCTGGTAAGTGCAAAAATTAAAACCGCGAGCAATTTGCGCGTAAATGGTGAGGAAGGGTGGGCGGGGGTGGGGGGGGGGTCGAGGCTGCCACGGAGCGACGGGTAAATAAAGGCGAGCGCGGGATCGAAGGCTACCGTGGTCGAACGGATTTAATGACTCGAGACGAGAATTTACAATGCTGCGCAAAGCGAATTCTCGATTTCGTGGTGCCCTTTGATGGCGGCGGGACAAAGCGAGGCCGGCGTTACCGCGAGCCTCTCTCTGTGCTCCGTGGCCAGCTGTTGCGTAATTAAAAGCGCCCCGGCGACGATGGAGGGACAGTTGACGGATCCATGGATCCAGCGATTCTTCAACAAGAACGCCAATTTTTCGCGGGCATCTATTGTGCAGCGGCGACACGCTTTTTATTCGATGACAATGGTTTCAGGGCGGATGAGTGAAAAGTTAATGAATGGCTGACTGGTGGGAAGGTATTGCGCGAGATGGTAAAGTGATTGGATGAGTGAGAAGCCGAGGGATCCGGGGACGACGTGGTTCATCTTTCCCCGGCAACTGCTCCAAGAACGTCGCGCACGAGCTCATGAATTATTCCCGAATAGCAACAAGATGTCACGGCCAATTTCCTGCGGGGATTCGTCAATTTCCCCGAGCCGAAGATCGCCGCGTTTATCGAGGCAATTTCGCGGAGCGGAATTTCGCGAGATCGCGGGCGCTTCGATTATACAAGGAGCCATTCGAATATTCCAACTGTCGCTGTCGCCCGACGATCCGGATTGCTTCTCCGGCGGCCGATGTTAATTACCCCGCGCCCCAATTCGTGGGATTCCGGGGCGAGCAGTTCGTCAGCTTCGAAGATCAAAAACCACACGGCGGTTTTGGCAGTGCGAGCCTCGTCGAACGCGTGAACCAGCAATAATTAAGAATTAAATCCTCCGTTCACAGAAGCATTTCTACCCAAAGGATCAGTGGTGAGCAACCTTTGGTCCGAAGTGGGCCACTAGTGGAAACTACTCTACGCGGGACGCAATTTTAAATACATAAACAGGGAAGAGTCGTGCAGTACCGACCGCTCTAAGTTTTTTTTGTTATATCTTGAGGTCGAGTCGATCAAAATCAGAAATTCAAAACCGTGTTTGTAGTATAGATGAAACTTAATAAGAGGGGGGAAATTATTTTTGTGAAATTTAATAATAAGAATTGATAATTCGCAAAAGTAAAAAAGTTGTAATTTCTGGGAAACGAAAAATTGTCGTCCAGTACCGACCAACTATTAAATTAGTAGATTTTTAGGTCTAAATGATTAACAATGCTAATAAAAAGACATTTAATTGGTACAATGCAAGATTTTTTTCAAATTTTATTTGTACAAACTTACAAGTAAAATAATTAATATTCTCCTGATCTGGGCATTCGACGTGTGCCCAACCGTCACATTCATAGTACACTGTACCCAATCTTTGTCAAATGATTCCTTGCAAACAGAGATGGGCAAAAATTTTATTTAAATAAAATTTCGAATAACGAATAAAAAAGTGAACTTTATTCGTCGAATAAAAAAATTAACTTTGTTCGTCGAATAATATAAAGTTAAAGTAACTTTTATTTTATCCTTATTTACATAATTTTTTATTTAGTTAATGCCCAACTCTACTTGCAAATAATACACTGGATAACTTCTTCATTAAATCCTAGCTTCCTGTTTGTTAGGTTATCATACCTATCCTTATTCACTTTATTTTTCTGCAGGAAAAGGTAAAAGGAAGGCTAAATGAACATCTTATAAATTAATCTGAGTTGCTAACAGATTGAACTTACAGATAAGAAAAATTTGGTCTCTACTGGTTGACAGTCTGTTGGTCGGAACTGCACGACAGTTGGATGGTCGGTACTGTACGATAAACACGGGGAAACATTTTAGATCATGGTATATTATGTACAAAAAAATATTGCAAAACTAGGACGTTTTATTAAACTTTAATAGACTAGAGATAGTATACATAATAGAACAAAATCATTTACTTACACAATATAGCTCCGAAACAGGTTATAGAGAATTGTGATTTTCATTTGTTAATTCAAATAAAGTGCTAATATCTGCTCGAAGAAGCGAGAACTAGCCTTGGTCGGTACTGTACGCTGGTCGGTACTGCACGACTCTCCCCTATACCAATCAAAGAATTTTAATTTATAGGCTGAAATTGTTATATCTGACAATGATTTACAGTAAAACGTTTTTTTAAATTTGATTTACTATTTATTAGTAATTTATACACAGTAATATATACCCACCTATTCTAATATAAACAGGTATATGTACGTATATTTTCCTAACTAAATGAAATCAAATAATTATTGAAATTTACTTAATTTACTATACTCGCTTCTGTTTCTCTTAAACGAGCTTATCAATATTAGGTGCGATATTCAAAACTGCTACTCCAATACAATTATATAATCGTTCATCAGCGAGTCGATTACGACGATCACTTTTTAAAATTTTCATTCCCTAGAATAGTCGCCCACACACAAATTATAATAATACAACATTAGAAGAACATTTTATCCTATTTTTTGGCGCAAAATTCATTCCGATATCTTTTACAGTTCAAAAGATATACGCAAACGTTCAGGCGGGCCGCAGGTCAGTGGCTGGCGGGCCAAACGCGGCCCCCGGGTTGCTCATCACTGCACTAGATAATTATTCGCTCTCTCATTCCCACTTCGTCTTCGAACCTATCGAGCAATTGCTCGTTTAAAAACAGCCCCACGATCGTGAGAAAATGGTAGAATGGCCCCTGACGAGGGCAGGCCGGACGTACGAGGCAAAGTGGCCGGTCGCGTGGAGTTCACTGCGTTTCAAACTGCAATTCAGTGCCACGCAGCGGAGCTTGGGTGTGTCGGTTGCCCGTAAACGCAGCTATCCTCGGCTCCTCTGGAAATCGACTTAAAACGAGCCACGGCGGTGGTCGTGATTCCGCCGGCGCATCCGTTGTGCAGCATATGCAGTCGCTACGTACGCGTGCGAGCTCGTAAGCCGGGGCGTCCCTGTTTCGCTCGTTTAACTTTCGACGCCGAGGCTTAGCTGAAGTTTGGTAAGTGGCGTTTAATGAGAGCCAACGTAATACAGCGTCAGGCTCCCCTTCTCTAGGATCGGCGAGGTTTTAGGAAACGCTAGGAGGACGTGGTTGGGAAGCAAACGAGCGCGAAGTGAATCGCGAGTATGTTTCTGGACGAGGGAATTTTTAGGGGCAGTTTTATGGTGGACGCGGGTTTGGTGGCGGCGGAGGGATGGTTAGAAGGGGAAATTGAAAATTATTGGCAGGGGCGGTGTGAAATAGAAGGTCACGCGTGGCGAAGAAGCACGCCTGACTATGTAGGGAAACTACTACTTGCAGTTTGCGGGATTTGGTATTGATGTTTGTGGGTTGGCTAGCGCCTGGATCACTTTGATTCCGGGTCGAGTGGAATATAAGCTTCTTTCACGTGACATAAAGTAGCATTTGCACCGTGGTAATCTTCTGTCGGCGTTCTATATTGATCGCCACTACTGCGCGGCTATTTGTGCCCCGTGTTATTTCAAACGTACTTGCACACTCATCTTCCCTTCATTTCAAAGTCCCTATTCTCGCTAACTTGAGTCTTCTCAATTTCTTCAATGTCACCTTCTGTCCTACATAAATCTCAACACAGCTTCTGGTGCAACTCCAATCCACTCTTCGCCCCTGGAACTTCCAAGAACCCCTCGCTTCGCAATACACCACTATCCACCGCCCCCCCCCCCTCCCCCCTCCTCGGGGATTAAGTCACAGTTACTTCGCGTTCAGTATCGCTGTAACCGCGATTATTCCATCCACGGGGCCGCTTACACCGTGTCCACCATTACAGGACTGTAACTACTTCCTGGAAGGACTGTTTGAACCGCACCGACCACTTTGCGTCCGACGCTATTCCCATCGCGACTATTTTGCATCCAATATCCCTCGGACCGCAACTAGTTTGCCTGTATCGCGAGCTGCTCGTTACTATTTCGGTGACCGGCGCAGAGGTTCTCTGGCAGTTTCGCCGTGACTAGCCCTGTGTCTGACACAGCGCAAGCCTCTACCACTGGCGTTCAAGTACAAGACCCCATTGTGAGCGCGACTCAGCGATCAGTCGAGCGGGCGGGACCACCGCGAGCTTGTTACAGCGGAAGATGCACGCCGGACACTGGCGTCGAGCGGGTGGCGGCCGTCCAAGGGCCGAGCTTAACCCGGAGACGCGAAAGTATCGCGAGCTGAGGGCAATCTCTCAATCGGATTTTACATGAATTTTTCTATGGCGAGACAAAAATCTCAGCCACGACGAAATAATGGAAGCAGTCGCGAGAGATGAGATTTTTGAAAATATAGGTGTAACGAAACTTGTTGCGCGAGAGTCTAATTTTACGAAAGTAATGAGAAAATAATTAAATAATTGTCTCGTGTGAGGCGCGATATTTTGGAAGACTAAAAGTCTAAAAGTCTATCACTTCCGTGACGATTCAGTGCCATTTGTGTCAGTAGTAAGAAATATCGTTTCCTTGTTTTCGGATGGAGCAGTTCACATTTGTAATTCAGTTACTGACACTGGAACAAAGAGACCTTTGGCACCACAGACACTGAACCACCACGAAACTAGACAATAAGGGGGAACACCACTGTGGCGGCCCGAAAAGACGTATTGGAGAATTTTTTATAGGTATAATTTACAGCTTTCATAGAAAAATTTTATTACCTACCTTTAGTGCAATGTCTTAAGAGACTATTACAACAAATAAATAGAAAAACATGCATAAATTTTAATATATTAATTAATCTTCTAGACCCTCCACGTGCGCGGGTCGGATGTGTAACTATGGAACAGCAGGTCCGAAATCAAATTTTATTTTTTTTTACTAACTATGTTAGTGTAGTTTCCGTTGCACGTACCGATTTCCGAAACAAATTATTTTTGTAAAAATGGTGCGCTTTAGAACAAAAGTTTCGAAAATCCGCGAATAAGATGGACAGTTTTCGAGCGTATTTCAAAAACTGGAACCTACACTCATATACTTTATAAAAAAAAAAATGAAATTTGATTTCGAACCTGCTGTTTCATAGTTACACATTTGACCAGCCCGTGTGGGGGGTTTAGAAGATTAATGAATATATTAAAATTTATGCATGTTTTTCTATTTACTTTTTTGTATAGTCTCTTAAGACATCGCACTAAAGATAAATAATAAAAATTGAACATGAAAACTAATTTATTTCTGAAAAAAATCTTAAAAATAGTTTACTTCTTCGGCCGTCACAGTGGTGTTCCCCCTAAGGGGGTAGGTCACCCTCGCTAGCCCTAAAACAAGCCTTTTTTCAAACGCAAATTTTAAAGTGATAAATAACAATAGAGACAACGTTTTTTCTACATTTAATCATTATTCTATGAGCTTTAACACAAAACAAGAAAAGTTTAATTATCTTTATATGCATAAAAGTTGTGAGTAAAAATGTAAAAGCGTGTACGCGGTGCACCGTTTTATGGTGTACATAAATTCCCAAAAACCGCTCCAATGATTTGGATGAAAATTTAATGCGAGATGCAAAAAACCATTCCCTACGATGTGTCGGGAGCAGAATTTCGAGATAAATTCGTAAAAAAAAGATAAAAAATATTTTTCATACAAGAAATCGAGAAAATCGTATTTATCAACATAAAAATTGTATTATTTCTTTTCTTTCGAAAATCTGCTCAGGACACATTGTAGGGAATAGATCTTTACATCTTTCATTAAATTTTCATCCAAATCATTGGAGCGGTTTTCGAGCTTTTATGTACACCATCAAACGGTGCACTGCGTACACGCCTTTACGTTTTTACTCACAACTTTTATGTACATAGAGATATTTAGACTTTTCTTTTTTTGTGTTAAAGCCCATATAACAACGATTGAAACTAGAAAAAAAAACGTTGTCTCTAATGTTATTTATTACTTTACAATTTGCGTTTGAAAATAGGCCTGTTTTAGGGCTAGCGAGGGTGACCTACCCCCTTAACATTGTCCCATGACACCGAGCTGAGAAAAGAGTCGTCCACACAACCAACCACTAAAGCTTCCCCATTCAAGTGCTTCCAGGATATCTTTTAAACGTCGGCTCGCAGCAGAGTGACTGAAATTAAGCTTCTGAGACACCTTAACGACCGCAGATTTTGCTGGCTCCGCTGCGGAACGACCCGCCAGTATCCGCCATCTAATCGGCCCTCTATCTTCGCGGTACGACGGAAAAGATCTGCCCGCGGCGGTAAATCATCCAGGCTAATTTCGCCTAATCTTTATGCCTGGCAGTAAAATAACAATTCGCCGCGACTGTGCCGCGGGCGAATTAATAACGGCAGAAGCCCCGCCGCGAAATACTTAATGCTCGAAACGCCTACGTCGCCTCTCAGCCGTCCTTTACAAGGACGAACAGGCGTGTCGGTGGTTCGTCGGCGTTGCTCCCGCGCGGCAACGCGGAAACACGCGTGGATCTAAGCTCAGCCGTGATGCATTGCGCCGCTGGGATTAAGGGAACGCGAGTTAAGGGCCAACACTTTCGCGTTCCCATTCCAATCTGTACGTACGAGCGTGGCCCTGCATACGTACGTTCTAATTATTAATCGCCCACGCTCGTAAATTCGCTCTCATCTTCGCCAGCACGCGTCATCCGTCGTTCGCTTTCGAGTTTTCCTCGCTGACTCAGCGAGCTCGCCGCGGGCATTTCTCTTTTGTTCTTGTCTGCTTCTGCGGACCTGTTTCGTAATTAATTGTCAGGGGTAGTTCGTGTTTGGAGCTCTTGAGTTTGCTCTCCTCCTATCTCTCGGCGCAGCAGCGTTTTCACTTTTAGATCTGGAGATTGAAAATTCTCGAGGTCAGAGCTTGCCAACCTGTAGCTTGCGAAGTCAGAAGATTCTTCTCCCGAGATCTGGGGATTTTCTTCGACTTGGTTTAACGGTTTCTTTCGATCCTAAACCTTTCACATTTATATGTTTGGTTCGTGGAGGGGGCGGCTTGTTAATTCGCCGTGAGGATCAGAGTTTCGTTCTTGTATTATGGAGGGCAGGATCTGGGAGATTGAAGATTTCATTTTACGACTGATGGGGAAGATTTTTACGGAAGTTAGTGGGGGAACAAGAGCGGCGTCCTTTTGTCGCAGAATCGATCTAACTTGAGGGAATTCCGCGATACCCCGGATCCAGATTTATCGCTCAGTCCTATGGAAGGATCCACGATAATATAAATGTAAAATGGATCGAAGATTATCGAACAAGCGCGGAGAAACGGCGTCAGAAAATTCCTGCTGAAATCCCCCGATAACCCAGTTTCCCGGTGCACGTGGACTTTTCCCATTTCCCATGTACCTTCTATACATCTCTGGCTGCGCCCGATTCTACAGGCTGATCCACGTGACGCGAGCCACTCGCGGCGCGACCAACTTTCTGACATCTATCGGGAACCCATCACTTTTCCACATATTTCAATCCTAGTGTTCGAAAATTTTTAAACAACTCCAACTCCAAACCACACACACCTACAAGAATCACTCAAAACTTTCTCCTGAAACATTCCTCGGCATCATCAGAAGTTCCAGAGACACAGTATTGATCAAAGGAGAGTTTAAACTGTGAGCAATGAAATTGATAGCCCGTAGATCGGGGAGCTTCCCAGAATGCTTCTAACTCCGCACCAACATAATAATTACAGCCCAGCTTGACATATAAAAGTGCGAACTTTAAACATTTAATAATTATTTAAAAAGTGAAACACCCCGTCTAAAAATGAAATGAAAAATTTAAAAACCTCGTGACTGGTCCCCATCCCCTGAATCTTCCTGTAGCAGCGAGCAATTTCCAAGCGTATCGCTCGGTAGCCGTGGCACTCGTTTCGCTCGAACGCAAACGAGCGTGGAGCAGCTTCTTGGCGAGGCTCCGATTTTGCACGGCCTCCTAAAACTAACGATAACGAGTGACGTACGAGGCGCCTCTTTTTTTTTCGGTACCGTGTGCAACCGTCCCTCTCTCCTATCGGACAATTTCGCCCGGTATCTTTGTGGGTCGTGGGCTCTCTATGCGCTGTCGAGCTCCACGGAGCTCTTGGATGCGCAACGTGCACGATAATTCCGGGGGATTGATAATGTAATTTAATCGCCGCCAGAGAACACGAGTATTACAGTCTGTTCGGTGTATTTAAAATATGGTATGCCCCGCACTCTCGATTGCCTTCATATTTCTGTGGCAACTGGCCGATAGTCCGCTTCGTTTTTACGACCCTGCTACCTTTGGCTACGCGCGCTCTTTATCTACCCTCCCTTCTCCTCCTCTTCGCAGGGCCACGTTACCGTTCCATTCCCCGAATCCCCGGAACACTTCCTTTTATTTACAATTCTTTCTGCCGACTATCCGAAATCCCGTCACCGTACAATTACTCGGAGTCCGCGCCGGACGAGCCCCCCCGCTTATGAGCGCAGGCTCAATCAAGCTTCCCTCGAAATTTACATTCAAGACGTTTGAACTTTCTCCGGGCCGGAAATCGTGTTGCCAGCCGATTGTCCGCGCTCATCCGCCAACTTTCCATCGTAATCGTTTTCCATCCGAAACCAGTTACCGCGCGCTCGCCTCTCTGGATTTTATTTAAACTGTCCTGCTGCGGAGCGCGCGGGCGTGGATTTTCTGAGGTCTGGCGGAGAGCGAACGGCAGGGCGTAACGAGGAAAGGTCTGGGCGCGGGTGTGCTTCATTATTTACGCGGGCGTCCGCGAGCGGAGCAAGGATTATCGTTCTGACACGCAGATTGTTCCAGCGAGATCGGTCGGTCCAGGCTCGCCGCGGCCGGGGGGGGGGGGATAATTTATCGTCGACGCCTCGCGCTTGAAAACGTCGGCCGCGTCGATTCCCCCGCTCCCGTGATTTATTAAGAACACCGACGTTCCCTCAGCTCGCGAGGCGTCCCTTCGGCCTTGCCTCCCCCGAAATCCCGAAACACTGGTACGTATCTAGCTCTTTATTCCACCGTTTCTATTGTGCGCGACTGTAAACCTCCCAGCTCGTCAATTTCACCGCCGACAGTGTCTGAAGCTGACGCTGGTCATGGTGGATTTCATTTCTGGACTGTCAGCATCCGGGCGAGTGCCATAGTCGTCTGTTGTGGTCCGTTGCCACTGTTCCCCCTTTGGCCGAGCTCCTCTGAGCTACAGTCAACGGGGTGCATAGTCGTGTCCAGTTGAGTATCGCCATTAAATTTCTATAAACACTTGTATTGGCCATTCCACTTATATCCCGTCCACCTAAACGGTAAAGTATTAAACATTTGCCCCGATAGGCTTCCACGAAGACTTCCTTCGTTTACTTTCCACGTATTCCGACATGTTTGTCCATCGCGCCTTCTAAGCTTTCTAATCCACGTACCCCAATCACCAGGATCACCAGAGCTCGAGCCCCAGGAAGAGCGTATCGCCGTCGGAGGCGAATCGAGCGACTATTTTGTTGGATTTTTAGCAAGCCCTTCCCGACGGCGTCGGAGCCCTTAAAATCTCAGTTACCGCGGGAGCTTTTCCTCAGATTATCCCTAAGTGGCGGGCCAATTCCGCGACCGATTACCGCGTACGAATGGAAAGGCATTATACGGTGTTTTATTATAGTCGGGGGCTAATTAAACGGCGCCTTGAGTTTCGTCCCGGCCCCATTAACCTCGTGGTCCTTGGAGGGGTGGCTCGGATGGGGGAGTAGGGGTTGAAAAATATGTGGAGGAAGCTGGCGCGGTCGCGGCTCGCGGCACCTTTATTACGCCTGGATTAATTAAAATACACTTAAACCGGAGTGTATCGTTAATTTCGGCCAAGGTAATTTAATAGCCGCCCCTGGCTACGGATTTAATCTAACGCTAAGGGAGAGGGGGCATACTTCCGGTGGAAACGGCCGGCCAAATTGCCCCGCACGCGTCGTTGCTGTCGTTTCGACCGGCTGGATCACTTCCATTCTTCCTGCTTCAAGGGCGGAGGGGGTTTGGGTAATTTTGAGTTACTCGCTGGGTTACTTTGGATATATTAGGGGTTCAAGTTATGTTGCGGAGGGGTAGCAGACTTATTTCTTTGGGGATGTGTTGAGTCTTTTAGGCTGACCTGTGGTAGGTTCTTGGGGAGGGTTGTTTCTATTAAGGGTCCATACTACTTTACCGGTCGAAAAAGAGGCCTAATTTCATGATTTTTTTTTATATGAATTTATATACGGATTTTAATGATTTTTTTTTGCTAAATGTTTATTATTCTTTGGTGCATAGAGATACACTTTTCATATTTCCATATTTAATATTGCCATTGCAAGAAAAATTTAAACACAGCATGCTAACCCAGCCGTCTTCCAAAAATCCCACAAACCTCTCACAGCTTCCCCACATTATCCACACTAAACAGCTTTCTCCCAGCACTTTTCCTCGCTCCCGAAGTGCCGTACGTAGGTCGGAAGTAAAAAAGGAAGTCGAGGGGGCGTCGAAATCCGTTTGCACCGACAGTACACGTACAAGGCGAGCGGGGGGATGGGGAATAGGAGAGGGTAAATCGCGCGGAGCGGATAAGGAGCCCCTAAATTCCTCGCGGAATAAAATTCCGTGAGTCCGATTCCGATCGTGGAGGGAAGGCGGCGGCGGGGGTCGCGTTATCGTCCATCTTCCGGCTGGATTACGGATTCAGGGGGTCGTGTTTCTCGTGTCAACGCGGCGGAAAGGGCGCCCAGGGCCTGTCCTTCGTCGGAGCGACACTTTATTGCCACCGTATATACGAGATTAGAGGGGACGAAATTCCGGTGCCCAGCCACGCTCGGACCTTCCCCTCCGTTATTCCTCGTACGACCTGCCTTTACAGATTCAATATGTGAACTCGATAAATTTATCGCGATCACCCCTCTTCTCTTCTCGTCCCACCCTTCCGCTGCCTGTTGTTCGCCCCTGTAGGAATCCTGCCTTCCCTTTCAAGGAATTTCCAGCACCTCCGCTTCCTTGTACTGGTGAACATCTTCTGGACCATCGGAGTGCATGTGTTTTCCATCCTACGTTGTTCGAAATAATTGGAATCGCTTGGTAACGCGGCTGATTACTTAAATTAGATATTTCGAATCGATGGGGCAAGGAGTTCTGCATTCAGTACTGTGGACGATTGCGCACCTTCAATTTTTCGCAAAAAGGGGTGTAAAATTACAGTAGGTAGGGGAGAGTCGTGCAGTACCGATCGCTCTAAGTTTTTTTGTTATACCTTGGAGTAGAGCCGATAAAAATCAGAAATTCAAAACCGTGTTTGTAGTATAGATGAAACTTAATAAGAGGAGGGAACTTATTTTTGTCAAATTTAATAATAAGAATTGATAATTCGCAAAAGTAAAAAAGTTGTAATTTCTGGGAAACGAAAAATTGTCGTCCAGTACCGACCAAATATTAAATCAGTAGATTTTTAGGTCTAAATGATTAACAATGCTAATAAAAAGACATTTAATTGGTACAATACAAGATTTATTGCAAATTTGATTTGTACAAACTCGCAAGTAAAATAATTAATATTCTCCTGATCTGTGCATTCGAAGTGTGCCCAACCGTCACAGTCGGTACACTGCACCCAATCTTTATAAAATGATTCCTTGTGAACAGAGACGGCAAAATTTTTATTTAAAAAAATTTCGAACGAATAAAAAAATTAATTTTATTCGTCGAATAAATAAATTAACTTTGTTCGTCGAATAAATTCTCATCGAATAAAAAAAATTAACTTTATTCGTCGAATAATCTAACTTTTATTTTATCTTTATTTAAATTATTTTTTATTTAGTTAATGCCCAACTCTGCTGGCCAATAACACTGGATAACTTCTTCATTAAATCGTTAAGTTATCATACTTATCCTTATGTACTTTATTTTTCCGCGGGAAAAGGTAGAAGGCGTGCTAAATGAACTTCTTATAAATTAATCTGAGTTGCTAACAGATTGAACTTACAGATAAGAAAAATTTGGTCTCTACTGGTTGACAGGTTCTGCACGACAGTTGGATGCTGTACGACAAACACGCGGAAACATTTTAGAGCATGGTATATTATGTACAAAAAAATATTGCAAAACTAGGACATTTTATTAAACTTAATACACTAGAGATAGTATACATAATTGAAAAAAATTCTTTACTTACTCGAGAAACAAAAGATCAGCTTTAAAAAATAACTATTAACCCACTGAATATCAACGTATACGTTTAATGCCTCAGAACATCGAGAGCAATGGAGTAAACAATACGACCCCGAAATAGTCATTTTCATTGTCATTTTAATTGTCATTTTCATTGATTAATTCAAATAAAGTGCTAATATCTGGTCAAAGAAGCGAGAACTAGCTTTGGTCGGTACTGCACGACTCTCCCCTACTTTAAACTAAAGTTTAACACATTGAACTTGTAATCTTACGAAAGCGTGAACCCTTACATTGGTACCTTAGATGTGATAAGAAATTAAAGTATTAAGAAGAAACCTCACTGTATCCTTCGAAATTCTATGGAAATGAAGCTCGACCAAGTAAAGGGACGCATTGGAAGTTCTGAAGCCACATTCCCGCGCGACTTTATTCTCGCCAATAATCGCGACGGCCTACCCTGACACCTGTCCATTGCCCATCGGCGGAATTCATTACACGGACTCGATGCACAACGCCTGGTTCGACCAGCAGTCAAACAGTAATGCGCGGATAGGAAAGCGGGAACGGGGGGGCGTTAATTAGTCCGGAGGCGCCTTGTTTGCAGGTGTGATTTACCAGTCGTTGATCCAGGAACTCGCCTCTGATATTATTTAATAAACGATATTCGGAGCACTTCCGGGGATAATCCCGGGGAACAAGGGCGGGCCAGGTACGCCAGTTTATGGATTTTGCTGGTAAACGTTATGTTGCCGCGCTGCAACGCTGATTACCCCGTTCCCGAATAAATTATATCGTTATCAAGGGTTGCATTCGCGACGATTATCGTAAAATCAACCGGGACGCGAAGGCTGGCGGGGTGCGGCGCGGCTCTGTCGATTTTATGAACTCGATTTCGTTCGTTCTCCGCCGGCTCTCAAAAAGCTAATTACCAAAGTGGCTGCGAGCATAATTTATTTCAGGGAACGAGAGACACTCAGTTTGCTCGTTTCGAGTAACGCAGCCTGTCTTCCTCGTCCCCGATCGAAAGGAAGCAGAAAACTACTTTGGGGGTGCGCTGGGGTATGGCAAACCGAATTCACCCCCATACCCCCTCGTCGCGAGTAATCGTTCCATTTATCGATCGATGGGAAAAGAGGGCGTAATACCGCGAAGCGTATTGTCGCTGGCTGGCTGCTATTCGGAATCGGATTTTCAGGCCGCGCGGGCAAAGTCGTTCGGATCGTTACGCATTCGTCAATTGCCGCTCGTTAGAGCCCACCCTCTAACGACCCACCCCCCCCCACCCCGCGTCTCCCCCATGCACCCCCTTCGCCGAGCTGTTCGACTGCAGTCGATATTAACTGATTATTCGCGCGCGGCTCCGTTCGATCGACGTCCCTTCTGCTCCCAGCGATGTCAGGAGGCGAATCTCGAGGGTCGCGAAGGGAACGCGCAATTAATCGCGGTGGCGTTGTTCTGGGACGTGCTGGTCTTCCATCCGCGAAGGAAAAGGGATTTGTCAATTTTTTCGTAGATGTAGAGCAGAGGGGAGGGGGGGGGGAGGAGGAGGACGAGTGGTCGATTGATTTTAGACTGACACAAGTGGATAGACTTCGACAATTCTATTTTATTCTCCGTCCGGATATTGCTACACTCGGGTTAGGTTATATAGGTGTGCAATAGATACATATTGCGGGCACGCTGATTCCAGGAGAGGGGGGTTTCCACGGCAGATGAATGTTTGCGTTCACCTCGATCCCGCAAGCTCGTGAAGCACACGCGGAACCGATAATCACTCGGCGCAAGCGGCACGCATTATTTCACGCCCCGGCGAAATCGACTCTTCCATTCTGTGCCGAGCGATCGCATTACGTTTAAAATTAATCTCGAGCAGCCGCAAAAGCGATCCTCCCCGGTCGAGTAATCGCTCGTCCGCAAACAAGCACGATAAACTCGCGTAATTCTCCGGGCGATTAACCCCCTTCTCTGACAGCCCGAAAAACCTGGGTCACCTGTCGACTTCCGGGGAGAGAATTCTTTAGCGCGAGATTCCTTTCCATCATCGAGCATCTTGACAGCCTCGGAAGCTCGGTTGCCGTCCCTTAGGGGACCCGGGCTAAACTGATTTCGATCGGGTTTTTGTAGCTCCTGCTTATAAATCGGGTTATTTTAACCCCGATGTCCGTGGAGATCGACTTATCTGAGGTTTGAAGGATTCTATTATTTCGTCGGTGCTGTCAGAGCTCACGACCCGTTTTCGCTTCTGGCTGCGCAGCTGCGTTAGTTTATGCGCGATCTCGTTCGCTGGCTTATTGCTTCGCGCCCGATTTGTTCGTTTCTCCTCCCTCCGATATTGCTTGATTATTAGCATGGTCTTCAAACACGGCGATCGACCCAGAGACGACGACAGATATCGAAGCACCCCGCGGGACACTTGGCAAGGGAGGCCAAAGGGCGAGAGGGGTCAGGGCGCCGGCAATCAGGTGCGTTAATGCCAATCAATTATGTGCTGGATACCTCGTGTATCCTGTCTCCCTTTCAACCCCCTCCCGGTTCCTTCGTTTGGGGAGGCTGATCCTCGTCGATACGCCCCCTCGTATGGGGTGGATATATTAGTTATCGATCTATCGGCTGGATCTCGACTTGATATTTGCTGGATTGGTTCTGGGGGCCCTTCTGCGTCAGCGGTCAACATTGCTGCGGATCGGTAATTTAATGCCATCGGAGTACACTGTTGGCTGTTCCTGAGAAATTTTAGGTAGGCAGGGGCGTAGGCATGTTTCTGTAACACTGATTAGCGGGAGGTTGAAGAGGATGCTGCCTTGAATAATTTTATGTCTCTTTATGGGCTTGTAGAGTGTGAGGGAAGTAGCGTTAGGTTTGCGAAGGGTGACTATTGTGAAGCTGCAGCGTGGTAAATACTTTATTTCAAATGTATTCCACACATTATTGCATATCCTATCCAGTTTTTTCATATAGGGTAGACCGGGGGCGGTAGTAACACTTTGATTTTGGAATACGATTATGCAAAAACTATTAAAGTTACAACAAAAGTTTTTATGCGAAAATTTTAGTTACTTATCTGACACTTATTGAGCCACAGCAGCTTCGCTGTTTGTCAAGTAATATCCAGGTTATTACTAAAAATTGAGAAGCGGACAAAGTGTTACAGTTGTAACACTGCATGGAGTTGATAGTAGCACAAATTTAACTTTACAAAATTAAAATATTTATTAGTTTTAATTATAATCGTAAATGGAAAAAAGTAAAATGTATAACCAATTATGCGGTATCGCAATTGTGACAGAAATGGAAAACGTTTTGGCTGGTACATTCTTCATGTGATCGATCCTTACATTCAGTACATTCCACCTATTTTTCATTTGTTTCTTTGTGCTGTGCTATATTATTTCGTGTAAACAAGACAATATTATTCATCTTCTTTGTCACTATTCGGTTCTGTCGCGGTACAACCGACCACGACTGCCGATGTTACAATCGACCCCAGCCAGGCTTTTGAACTTAAATTATAAATTTTGATTAACGAGACACTGAAAAGTGATAACTAACGATCAGTATTAATTTAAAAATGACCAGATTAAATATAAAAAAAAAAAAAAACACGTACTTGCAAAGGGAGTATTTATATTACAATTTTAAATCAGTAAGAAAAAGTTACTTCAGGGTATCGAAAAGTTATTTTCTCCACTATACATGTGTATTGTGTATCTATACTGTTAGGACATGGATGTGTGTATTCCAAATGTCATTCTTCATCATATATCCAAAATTTGTGTTAATATCTATCATGTTCTGAGATATTTAACGTGTTACAATCGTCCTCCTGTTACTATCACCCCCGGTCTACCCTATGCCACCATTTTCACACTACTTTCACAGCAGTTCCAAACACCTTCCACACCTACATGCACCTTCCACAACGTTTCCACAAATTGCCCATCTACTTTCCTTATATTTCGCCTAAATTCCTCCCATATGTTATAAACAAAGTTCACACAACACACATGACAGTATCACACTTCACAACATAACACTCCTCAAATTCACACATCACACGTCACAGTCTTACACTTCACATTTTACAACACTCCATAAATCCATACATAACAACATACTCCACAACAGCACAGATCACACTACTTATACATTGCTCTAATCTTAAGAACTACTTAATCGCCTTATGATCACGTAAAATATGATAAGTATTCAGGTAAGTTATTGAGCGCCCGCGAAAACGCAACAAAGTTGCAAAAGACAAAATTTTCCCAACATTGTTGCAATTGAAATTGGGGTGTTCGAGAAATAAAATCCCGGTTTGCAACTTTGCGCGTTCTCGCGAGAAACCAAACAAAGTTGCAAAAAAAAATTTTTTCCCAACATTGTTGCAATTGAAATTGGGGTGTTCGAGAAATGAAATCCCGGTTTGCAACTTTGCGCGTTCTCGTGAGAAGCCAAACAAAGTTGCAAAATAAAAAAATTTTCCCCAACATTGTTGCAATTGAAATTGGGCTGTTCGAGAAATAAAATCCCGGTTTGCAACTTTGCGCGTTCTCGCGAGAAGCCAAACAAAGTTGCAGAAGACAAAATTTTGTCAACATTGTTGCAAATGAAATTGGGGTCGGTCGAGAAATAAAATCCCGGTTTGTACGTTTTCGCGGGAAGCGATACCGTCGGAAATGTATAGGAACGGAATATAAATAGTGGTTGAAATAAAACGATAAAACAATTTGGTTTGCAACTTTTTATGCACCTTCGGAGAACCTCATCCTGCATAATAAATTACACCGACGTATCGATCACAGATATCATATTCCCTTAAATCCATGCCCACTGTTACCACCCACCCGCAACTCCTGCATAATGCGCCAAAGATGCATTAGTAGTACACTGCACGTATCACGAAAAAACAACGACGTGGGAGTGCTGCGAGAGCAGGAAAAATCATTCGCGAGCGATCGCTCATCTGCAAGCCAACGCCGCCGCACGATCTTTATCAATCCTCCTATCGATTACGCTCCATCGGTTCCACAAACTCTGCAAGAAGAACCCCGGGCTGGTTAACATAATTCCCCGGCGTGCCGGTATTTTCTCGAAATAATTTCGCGCGGCGATCAATCTTGAGCCGCGTTGCTTATCGCGGAACGGCACGAAGCTCTCGCGCCACGGTACGCTCGCGTATAATTCAAGCCGCGTCTGGAATGCATTCGAAAGGAACGTCGACCGGGACACGGTGGAAAAAAGCACGGGGGACGGAAACGGGAGGGAGGGCGGTCGATTCCTCTCGCCCCCGCAATGCAAACAGTGGCGGCCACTCGATCGGTTCGTTTCCTCCATCTGGAAGGAGCCTGTAGAGCAGCGCGGGGTCTGAGGGTACAAATCGTCGTGGTTTGTCGTCTCCCGGGAAAACGCGACGAAAGCCCGTAATTAACGATCCCCGATCGTTCCGGATAATTAAGCCGCGACTTGCCGACAATTAGTCGCCTCGCGTACAGACCTCCCCCCGGTGCCGCTCGCCCGCCAATTACCATTTCCCTCCCCCTTCGGAGGGCCCTGGGGGGGTGGCTCGATCGTAGCGAACGGTTCCCTCGTTCGGCCGGCTAGAAACGGAGGGGTAGAGCAAAAAAAAAAAAAGAAAGAAAGAAAGCATTTAGAGAGAGAGGGGCTGATTTGTGGCGGGCGAAATTTGCTCCTCCCGGGATGCTAAGATCGCTTCCGCCCACGCGGAGCAAGTTTTATCTCCCGTGACTTTCCGCGGACTTACACCTCGGTTACTTCTTCTTTTATGGCACTTCTTCTTCTTTTCTATCTGCGCTCGGATTGCTGTAAATTCCGTCTCGTTCCCCGGGGCTATTTCGAGGCTATTCGGAACGCAGGGATGCTGGATGCTCGGATTCCGCGTTCCGCGGCTTGTCTCTCCTTGTTCCTCAGTTATTTTTTTAAAGAACTCGGGGATAAGTGAAAGGATGGAGGACCTGCATCACGATCTGCAACTGCTTCGGCCCAAGTTTGAGTACCATTTAACCCAAGCGCTACGTAATTATACATCGGCGTCCTTTTCACAGACGCCTAGTGTGATTTTCCAAAAAGTAAAGAAAAACGGTGTAACCTTAGCAGATTGTCCGAATGTTTTTTACGCGGACAAGCCCCGCGGTTAAGAATCGCTCGCGAACCACTCGATATTGCGCTTCGAGACGCTTCCGTCGACGGTTTCGGGATCGTCGCAAATTGCCGGGCGTGCACATGCGGGCTGCGGCAGTCGAGAGGACCGCGTCACTCTCCATCAGAGCGAGACTGCTCGGGAAAGAGCAGTCTCAGCCTATCCGATTCTAGGACGAGAGGAAACGCTCGAGAGCCCCCAGACGCGAGCTTCCATTCCGCTGCCTCTCGTGCCCTCCTTCGTCATCTCTCCCTTAAACTCCGCTCTCTTTTCAATATTTCTCCGCCTGTTTCCTGGAATTACTTTCCCGCGATCTCCTATCACCCACCGCCACCCACCCCCCCCCCACCCCTCGCCTTCTTCCAGCCCCTTCACAGGCCTGACAGTTTTTTTTTCTTAACCACCTTCTTACCCCTTCCATCGCGGAGCCGTTTCTATTTCCTCCGCTCAATCACTGTCGTTTTATCAGTGGAACCATCTTCTTGAATGTCGTCGCTGTAATTTCCCCCGTTGATTCTTCTTCGCGTTTTACTGCCACCGATGTTTAGTACTGTACCCCCCCCCCCCGAGTGTCTTTTATTTTTAAACGCTTACCTATGTTCTGCCAACTACCCCCGATCAGCCTACTCGCGAAATGAAATTGCCCAGTGTCTACGTCAGTCTACGAGAAGCGATCACGTACCTGAAGGCAGTGCCTCCTGGCGAGCCAGCCGATGTGCTGAAGCTGCGGCGGATCCGGGAGCGCCGAGGCGAGCCGCAGCGCCTTCAGGGTGAGGGCCGCCAGGGCTGAGTGCAGAGCGTTGAACCAGACGTTCGCCTCCGCGTTGTCTGCGGCCCTCAGCCAGCACTCGTGCACGCCGTCTGGGGAATGCAGTTCCAGGATCCGTCCCTCTGAAAGCAGAACGGCGCAAATCGGGGATAAGGATCTGTCCCGTGGATCCAGACTTTAATATTCCCCTGACTAAATAGGGAAGCAAGCACCAGCTCGCCCGGCCGTTTTACAAGCCCCGGTGTCACGGAACCTTGTCCCCCGAGCGTGAATATTTACCTCGAGTCTAGGAGCAGGAAGCTTTTCGACGCCTGCATGGAAGAGCGCCAGGCGAGCAGCCCCCGAAACGGCTGGGAAGAAGTATCGAGTTTCCGATCGAAAGGAAATTACGCTCGAGACAAAAGCCCTTTTTCCTCCTCTCTTCCGCGGAGAAGAGCGTTAATAAATTTACGCGAGGAAATGGGAAGCTGCGAGCCGCGTCCTCGAGCACCCCGACGTCCTTTGCTCTCGCCCACGGGAGGGTTTAAAATTATTACCCGTGCAGCTGGGTGTCCGGCGGACTTCGCGAGCCCGGCGAGCCACCCCAAGCTCGCGTGCAAACAGAAACTGCATCCAGTGACCGCTGCATCGGCGGCTGGGTCCCTTTCGAGGGCATCTGCGTCAATATTTGTAGGGTGAAGCCTCGCGAAAAACGCGGCAGCCCATCGAAATTGTTAGCCGAAGGGTACGTGGAAGTATTTAAAGCCAGACGCGAGGCGAGTTGTCTCGTGGAAGCGGGAGAGTGTCTTTCGATTGAAGCGAGGCGCGTCCCCCCCCCCCCAAGCCCTTAATATCGTTCCTCGGATGCAGGCGGGGGTGGAGGAGGGGCTATCCGGTTTCGGACTAAATAGTTTCCGCATGAGGGCCCCGGGAACGCTATAAAGGCGCCATATAACTTGGCGAATGGATGACAACTCAATTTCAAGTTGAGCCTGACGTTGCTCGCGTGCTCGCCCCGTCGAGGGCCACGCTTCTCGTTGCCCTTGGCAGCCTGCGAGCGAGGGATGTAGCTTCTGTCGTGCCGATACGCGCGTTTGATTGTCGACAGAGCACCACGGTTCATCGACGCTCGCGCGAACCGTGTCTGGAACGAGGGGAATCGGAGGGTGGGCTGTGAGAGGGTATTACGCGAGGCTGGGGATGAGGGCTTTTCTTCAGGATTACCTGCTTAAAAGTTCTTGCCACTTTGCAACGCTCTCTTTAGCAATCGATTCGGGGTCCATTTTTTAGAATAGGAAGTAATGCAAGGGTTTTAGATTAGAAATGGGGTTAACCTTCACTCTGTGTATAGTAAATTTTCCATACATATTTTCATATATTTTGTAAAGTTTTTTATAAAAATTGTCTCCAGCTTAATATTTATAGAAATATATAAAAGAAAAAGAAATGCAATATTGTATACAAAATAGGAGTCTTTTCGAAACTCTGGACAATAATTTGTACAAAAGTAGTATCTTTTAGTTCAGCGGCCTTGCGCGGCTAAGCTTCGTTGCCGGACTCTCGGCCGCTCGACTTACCTAAACAAATGCCGTCATCCAAACGGCAACGCATATCGCGGAGGGCCCGAGGTGTCTGCCTGGGTGCCCGACTCAGATATTCTCACAAAGGAAAAAATATAATTTTTTGCCTTGAAGACTTTAGGGTTCATAAAACATTTCTCTGCTGACTTTGTAAATATAAGTACCGTAAAGTTATTGTACATATCCTTAATCAGGCCTCATTTGGAGTATGCATCTGTTATATGGTCGCACAATTCAATTAAATATAATACTCGACTGGAAAGGGTGCAGCATAGGTTTCTACGGTTTGCGGAATATAAATTACACGTTCACAGGCCTGTCTGGGATCATGATTTCGTATCGATACTTGTTAAACTAAACATGACTACCCTTATTGCGCGCAGAACTGTAACGGATATGTCCTTTTTATTCAAGATCATTAATAGCGAGATTGATTGTCCGGCACTACTGGAACTCGTGGATTTATATGCTCCTACCAGATGCGTCAGAAAAAGACCACCTTTTCTACCCCGGCAATACAAATCAAAATATGGGTTACTGGACCCATTGAATCGCGTAATGATCAGTACCATCTCCTACTTACAAGGAGAGTATTTTAGGTGTCCGCCTCCGATCATTTTGATTTTTGGATATGTTATAGAGGACCGAAAAATAAGAAATACGTGTTTTTTTATTTTTCCCCGTTTTCATATTTGGGGGGTGAAAATTGCGTTCAAAGTTAGGGTTGAAAAATCATTTTTGTGGAAAAAATGGACTTTTTGAAAATCTGATGAGTCAGTCATATTTCGCATTCAAAGACACAAAATTCGTCCATTGACACTATTCCCCTATCTCTAATAGTTCTCGAGGTATTCCACAAAAATGATTTTTCAACCCTAACTTTGAACGCAGTTTTCACCCCCCCAAATATGAAAACGGGGAAAAATAAAAAAACACGTATTTCTTATTTTTCGGTCCTCTATAACATATCCAAAAATCGAAATGATCGGAGGCGGACACCTAAAATACTCTCCTTGTTAGACTATGTTGATTTCTTCTCCGGTAGTACTTCCTTCTTCAAGGGGAAGCTATTCGGACTATTGTGTCAGGAAAACCCTATCACGTCGTTGTAACTAATGCTTTGTATTGGGCAATGCCCGTTATTTTCAATAATAATAATAATAATAACAATATAAATTTTTATACAAAATGCATGAAAAAAATTTGGGGTCAGTTTGACCCCAATGCACCAAAATATGCTTGGTTGGCTTAAAACTATCGTAGATACGTCATAGATAATATTTTTTCGATTTTCTTTTCTTAATAATGTGTGTGTAAAACCTTAGTTGAGGCAATCCTAGTTGCCTGGCATATTTATTAGGTGCAAAAACCTATTGCATCCCATATTGCAATGACTGGGGTCAATTTGACCCCTATGCACAGAGTAAAGGTTAATGGTCTGTAATGTCTCCTCCCTTAAAATCTCCGCGTGCAACCCTCCTGTGTGTAATTGTTTAAAGATTGTTCCTCGAGCAACTCAGAGGAAGAATGAAGAAAAAGAAGCTACCAGACGCGACACGAGACTGCAGCAAACAGGCGCGCACGCGAGCTGATACCGAAATCACGGTAAACGCGGCCACAGTGGCGAGGATCGTCTAAACACCGCCTCGTATCCGGTTACCCTCCTCCTTTGCCCAGCCCCGAGCGGAAGGGGTGCAGCGGGAGGGGGGGGGGGGTGGCGAAGCGGAAGACAGGCAGCGAAAGCAACGGTAATAAACGTCCGCCGTCTCTTATACAAAGTATCTACTTCCACGTTCGTTTCTCTTGCAGCCTTTAAAGCGATAACGAACGTTACCAGTTCTCCGAGGGACCGAGGGGTGTTGCGCTGGCTTGCTCATGGAAACCGTATTTTCCCAAATCCTTTCTAGAAATCATATATTTCGACCCTCCCCTAACATCCTGAAAAAAATTATTGTCACAACAAAAATTCACAAATTACGAAAAAAGTTCACGTGCAAAAGTTGTGAAATCGACTTTTACTAATTCCACTTCAGTACAAGAGCTTTCCCAAAAATAATGTTTCCTCGAAAGTCGTTTTCGCCAAAGAGTTTCGTCCCGACGTAAATTCACGAAAAGGAATTAAAAATGTTCACGTGCAAAGATTCTGAAATCAACTTTGCTAATTCGTATTATATTCGTTCAAAATGCAGGGTAGTAGAACTAGAAATTAATAGCTTGAATTCGTGGTATTATTTTTAAAACGGCCTTAAAATTCTCCGCGTCGAGTTTGAACAAAAATTGTGGAAGTTACAAACGAATCAATTTTTTTTCCACATTTTTACGGGAAAAAATCGTCTTTAATCAGTTATAAAATGTTTTACAAACATCCAATGTTGATGCGGAATTTCTACACGATAGAGAATGGAATTCTACAGCTCCAGTTAAAATTTTAAGCGAAAATATTTATTGATTCAAGAGTTATGATGTACACCGTTTCTGAGAATGGTGTTTCGAGAAAACCGGCTTCAAAGTTAAGTGCCCTATGCCAATACCGCTCTGCGAGGCCGTTACTCGACGGTGCACTCAATTGCGTTCGCTGCTATAACTTCGACAATTATTTGATTTTCTTCGTGAAATTTTGTTTAAAATTTTTCATAAAGGATAAGACTTTTAAAGTGAGTAAAAAAAAGTAATCGATTTTCTGAAGCTGAAATAGTCCACTACCCCCTCAATCGTGCATTAATTTTATTCTGACTAGATCCACTACAGATTATCCAAATTCCTATGGCAAAATGAACCGAACAACCCTCGCAAGAAACACACTCAGAGCGGTGCAAACTCACAGCCACCCACTAATTGTAAATCGCGTCCATTTAACTCCACCTCGAAACATACCGATCCCTCTCGAGGAGCCAAGAAGAGGCAACAGTATCAGCCTCAAAGTGTCCAAAGGAGAGCCCCAGGGGGTGTCGTGGAACGTAAAGCACAGCTGCGAACGGTGCTGTCGTCCAAGTGAAAGGTGGTGACGCTCCCCGGCTCAAAGAACAGACGTCAAAGGTTCCTCTCGTCGAACCGCGGCCTGTTTAATCGCTCGCGACGGGCGTCGAAGTTCGTCTAACTAACGAAATAACGGCGCCGGGTTGGCACTGGCGCCTCGTCCCCGCCTATCCATTTGTCAGCTTTTCTATCCACCCTCTCGCCGCCCCCCCCGCTATCCCGCGCACAGCGTGACCCGGTAATCTCTCGGTTCCGGTGTTGTGTATCTCCGCGTAATTTGCACGCCTTTGACCGGCCATCCGTCGACGGCATAAAACCGAGCCACCGTCGACGGTTCCTTTGTTCCGGGCCCCGTGGCTCAAAAACAGGGTGATGAGGTTAGTAAATTAGAGGGACTGCGGGGGGGGGGGGGGGAGAGAAAAGCCACGGGAAAGAGGATTCGTCTCACCGCCGAACGATTTCTTCTTCTGCTTCTCCTCGTCTTCTTCTTCCTCCTCCTCCGCTCGCGCCAGCGAGAGGAAGGGGCAGAGACCCCAAGGGATTTTTCTTCCGTTTGAAGACGGTAAAAAGATTTATGGCCACCCCTTTCTTCCGTCCACCGACTTTAATTCAAATTTCCTGTTGCGAGATTTCCCCTCGTTTCCTCGGGACACTCGGACCATTCGCTGCGCCGCCTTCCCGTGCTTTTCTTGCGCTGCCCGCGGTCGCTTTGCCTCTCTTTCTGGACGCGGCTGGGAAGTGGGTTAGGGGAAGGGGTTCAAGCAGAGTTTCCGATTTTCTTGGCCATTGAATTTCGGCTTGGTAGCTCGCGTTTGAAACGGCCGAGTGAGCCGATGAATGTATGCTTCTTTTTGACACTCCGTCTAGGAAGTTCGTTCTGCCCTGGTCATTCAAATGCGTCCTTTTATTTCCACGTTCCTCAGACACCCTTCACCGTTCCCTTCTCCGTCGAAGATAGAAACGCAGCCTTTGCGAGGCTTTTAACATGCTCCGCCGTGTAACAAAAATTACGTCTCGTCCCAGGTTCCGCGTGCGACGTGTTCACGTAGTAGCTAAACGCCACTTTCGACTTGCGTGCAATTCACGTAACGCCCTGATGGATTTCCCTTTCCCGCTGCTACTACTTCTTCATTCCCTCCCCCTTGTACTTTCCAACTTTCCAAAGGAATCCTTTTACCTTCGAATTTTTTCTCCACTTCCTTCTTCCTCCGCACCTGCGCCCGCATTCCTCAGACCCTTTCCCTTAAAAGTTTCTCCCCTCTTTATTCCCCACGAAAGTTTCTCCCTTTTAATCCTTCCCCGCTGCTCTCTCTATTGCCTATCGGTCTTAAAAGATCCTTAACGTTAATGACGGACTCGCTGTCCGCGAGGCGCGTCGTTGAACGTGACTCCACCCGCAGCGTTCCGCCCCCCCCCCCCCCTCCCTCCCGAAGCCTCTTTTTCCGCCGCTCGACCGCGCGAATTCCCGCCTTTCGGTTTCGCGTTTCCCTTAGTAATGTTATCCTCGACGTCTGACTAATAGACTGGATCCCCTTCGCCAGAAAACCACGTAACCGAGCACCTTTTGTTTCCCCTCCCCGCCCGAGCCAGCTCCACCTCGCGGAAAGTCAGACGATAAGGTTGAGAAGTCGACACGGCTCCGTTCGCTATTTCGCCTCCGCCTTTCCATCCTCGAATTTTTCGCCGCGCGCCGGCTTCTCGCCCCTTAACCAACCCCAATCCCTGCTTTCCCTATACCCGCGCGCGTACAACTCCGCAAATACAGAATTGGCGGGAACACGCGGGCTCCGATCTCTGCCGAGGTCGAATTCTCCGCAAATAGCACGGCAAAGGGCGGGCCCTGAAAAATACACGAGGTTCGAGCGGCAACTCAAGAGCCGCGAAAAACCCGGCCAACTTTTAATTCGCCATTTGGTTTTGATCCATCGACCGCGAGAAACGGGAACCAAGCGGAGGCACGAGGTCTATCCCCTCGGTCACGCCGTAATACCGCCCAAACTGTTCGAAATTTCCAGCTTCCGCCGGGTTAATTTCGACGATCGCGCGACCGGGAACAGTTTTTAAAGTGCATTAAGCGAGATCCCCGCTCGAGGATCCTGTCGGCAACTTTTTTCCGTCCGCCCTTCGGCGCCCAATTCCGCTCGGCTGGCTTCAATTTTTACGGCATTATCCCCCCCTGTTTCGTCCACTCTGCGCGCGTAACCAACGATCGCGAAAAAGGGAAGATCATCGCGGGGCACGATTCTGCTACTCGCAGGCGTGTCATCGCTCGTATGTTCACCCTGTGTGCTCAAGAACGAAATCGTAACGAACTCGTTTGCTGTAGGAAAAAGCCAGACAACCGGTGCCGCGCGTACCAGCCATTTATCCCGCCCTCGAAAGAAAAAGAAACAACACCGTTGGATTTCTTTGGCTGGAAGCTCGGCGACGCTTTCAGCGCGGAGTGACTCGTCGACGCTCCCTGGAAGGGAGAAACCTTTCCCGCGGTAAATCCCAGCCATCCACCCCCGTCGCTGCTCCCCAAACCCAGGGGTCCTTTTTTAATCTTTTAAAAGGATGAGGAAAGAAGGCGGGAAGGGTGGAAGCGATTCCTCGCGACGGGTTACAGGGCCCGCGTTTCAAGGCAACTCCGAGGCGCGTGTCACGCTGCATTCGCTTAGAATAGTAATTCGCCCAGTCGCCGCGATAAATGGGGACGTATGCTTTTGATCGTGGAAGACCCATTTTTTTGTATTTATCAAAGTTCGTGACAAGATTGTAAAAGTTGGGAGAAAGGTAGGGTGGACTCTTGTGGATTCAATGTTCTCGTGTTGAAAATTGTACGAACTTAAGTGGTCATTATGGTTAGACGGTTTGAAAAAAATTGATTTATTTTTTAATATTTTTCGAAAGTACATATTCTCAAGAATGTACTGTTACATTTTCATTGAAAAATTCCGATTATTTTAATCTTCTACAGAGACATTTTGTAGGGAGCGCAGGGGCTCGGTCTCTATAGATGAAAATTTTGAACGCGTTTTTCTCGAAACGTCATTTTTTCACATGGTGCAGGCAAAATGTCAAAATCTATCGAACCGATTGTTTTATAAATTGAACTGCTTATTCTGCACACCTATGCCTCTGGCCGGTACTACAACCAAGTATTTCTGTTGAGTGTAACCTACTTTTAAAATCGAAAATAACACAGAAAACACAGCCGCAATACATTGATTCTTGTATTTTGCCCGCCATTTTGTTAATTTTAAGGACAAATCATTTATTCTAGTTCGGGCCATAGCAACAGTCATACTGATCTAGAATCTGTTTGTATATTTGGTTTCAAATAAGTCCAACTGCTGAAATCACCTGCACGAGCGAGGCATGAATTTTTAAACATGTCATCAAAATCGCCTTCAAAACCATTTTAAAAGCAATAATTTTATAACTTTTATATTTTTTATTTACTATAGAAATGTAGTTTAATCAATAGAAAGAAGTTTCATTCCATTACTATAATTTCTGTCTTCGCAATAAATTCCTGAAAATCGCTGAATTTATCGGCGCGCTAACCAGAATGACCCCTTAACATAAATTAAAAGTGCATCTTTACACGAGCATGTTGCGCGTAGAATTTTACAAACGCTGCACCCCCGATGTCCTTTGACAGGACGCCTCGAATTAACTGTACAATAATCCCTGATTACTATCCCCGGTGGTCACGGTTGCCGAAACCCCGATAGTGCACCGACCAGAATTCCATGATGCACATTTGGGGTATCGGAGATCCCACAATTTCCTCTTTGTCCGAACGAATCATAGAACGCCGCGTCGCGGTGTTCGTCCCGCTTCCCATTCGTTCCTTTTTTCCATCGCGGCGGAGAATCGTAACGATACCATTGGGAGTGGAAATAAAGTAGCGGACAACCTGAGGATTTCCCTGGTCTGTGAGAGGGATTAACGCGACGAGAATTCAGGTCCCCCGTCTCTGGTAACGGCGACTACTTTTATAACGTAAGTACACACCACGGAAGAGCTTTCTTCTTTTATTTAAGCGGCGCAGAGTAGCGCGGTATCGACGCACTGTGGACTTTGTAAGAATATCGGTCAGGCTCCGTCGATAAAATCGATAAAGAGGGCTGTTCAGTGATAAGGACGTCGGTAAGACGATTACACGGACACTTGTAAAGCTCTTCGATTTCTGAACGGGGTATTGGCTCGATAAACCCATCAGGAACAGTCGTTCCATGGAAGTAAATCGAACGCGGGCCGCCGCTTTGCGGACGAAGCGCAATTTTCAGGGAGCCCCGTTCGAAAAATTAACCGACCGACGTGAAGCGTGAAAAATGAGGAGCTGTAGCGAGGATTCGATCCTCCCATTCCCCAGCCACTTTCCAGTTGATACATCCAGTCGGCGGAGTCCTCGCTGCTTGTTCTACACGGCACGCAAAGCAGCAACGGCTCGCTCCATGTCAAACGCCAGTAGTACGAGTCAGCCATGCGTCAGACGCGGGGTATTCCCAGCGCAACCACTGCTTGGGTACAAAGTATCCTCCGATCCTCAATTCCTACTTCAAATTGTCGCCAACTGTTACGTACACTCGACGATTAAAATATTTCTCGCAAGTAGTCCGAGTCAATCGCACGGCAGACCGAAGGGGCTCTCAGCCTTGCACTTTTAAATATAAATTCACACAGCATTTTAGGTGGGAAAAAAGTGAAAATTAAGTAGAATAAGATCGAAGATAGGAGATCTACAATCAACCGCCCGCACCACTTTCCCTTTCGTTCATTCGTATACACTCATCCTGTATTCCTAACTGGCGCGTTTTAAAAGGAGCCAGACGCAGGCAGGCTGGATGCGAACGGGGTGAGGATCACGAGCCACTCGCGAAGATAATCTGACAATCTGTGCCAAAGGGACAGGTGTTGCACGCGCAGGTACGCGACCTGCAGGATCGCGGAGCTTTCCAACCGTCCCCGCCCGCTCGCTCTCCCGCGCAGCCTCCCATTCACGTGCTCCCGGGCTTTCGAAACATCGCAGGCAATTTAGCGCCGCGAAATGAATTGTCGAGAGAGCGGCCCAATTCTGCCGCGTTCGTTGTCACGCTGCTTCGCTCGCCGCAGCAACGTGTTAATCGTCTCTTTACCACCGAAAACAGGGCAAATAAGGGTGCTTCCGTTTCGCAACGTGCCCTACACTCTCCCCTCAATAATTTCTCGCAGTGAATTCATTGTAGATATACGAGGATGATTATAAAAGGAGGTATTAAAAGTTTCTGCGGCAATTCGTGCTCTGAAACTTGGGGATACATGGAGATACATAATTAGGTCCTCGTAGCCTATTCCCGTGGTTCCTCGCGGCATCAGCGGTAATAATAAAGGGCAACCGAGAATTCCTCCATATTAGACTGAAGGTTTCCCGGGTTGCAGTACTCAGCTTGCGCACAAATCTCCCGAACGGTGAATAACTCTGGAGCTCGCAGAGGGCCGGGGACGCGTGGCGTCGGTTACAGACGCGACGGAGGAATCACCGTCGGGCGAAATTACTACAGGATTCCCGGTGACCCGATTACTCCTGGCGTTTCCACGTTGGAATCGTGCATCAACGGGGCCCCGACCCGGCGAAGTGCGCGCTAAGTCGCCGCGTACACGAGTTCCCCTCGTCGTCCATCCACGTCCGTATAAATACACACGTCCGGGGAAAATAGAGAGCGGCGAGGAGAGCGGATGGAGCGTCCAGAAGGGAGGGATCCGTCGACGCGTCCTCCCTAAGCTACTTACCGTCGCCTCCACTCGCCCTCTAAGCTGACTGTACACTCCACGGTCCAGCTAAGGGGGTAAACTTGGCATCTCCAATTCAAATAAGATTTGCCAACGGTCTCGCCGCCCTTTGGCTGGGCAATGGCGTGAGAGAACACCTCGTAATCTAGCCAGCCACAGGAATCTCCGCTGTAATCGATCCCTGAGAGGCTTGTATTCTTTGATAACGTCCCTAACCTCAGCACCACCACCACCACCACCCCCCCCCTCCCCCAACCACTGTCTCCAGCCCCGTCGAGCGACGATCGATGACTCCGGCGAATGCTGGAAGGGACGTGTTTCTTCGGCACACACAGACACGCCCGGGGAGCCACGGCGAGATCGATGGGTCGAGTGGATCTGATTTTGGTCCGGGGGTGTCGTCCAAGGGGTTTCGAATTTGGAAGGGAAATTAGTTTCGCTGGAATCCACGGGATCGTTTCAGGGCCCGTGGCGGACAATCTACCGCTTTTGGGTCTCCGTTGGTCCATCAGCCTTGCTGCTTTGGGGGTTGTTGACCAACTTCTTGTGTTTGGGTGTACAAGTTACGGAGGCTGCCTTGAGATTTAATGAAGGGAGGTATCCAGCAAAGTTCGACGGAGGTGGGGGGAACGAAGAGGGACGGAAGAATCCCTCCACCTTGCATCGAGAAGTGGTTGAAAACGTACAGTTCATCCGATTTGGTATAAAGTAACTCGCTTCAACCATTTTGATCCCCTGGCGCTCCAGGTCAGCGATCCTCCGTCGGTCCGTCGTTGGGCCACGACCGCAGAGAGGCGAGGCGCGCAGGAATGAGCACCTCTGATTAGGAAGCACGGGGGTGTGGCTCGACGACAATACTGTCTGGCTGTTAACATCTCGCTCAACCCCTTGAAAATCCCCTTCCGGGTACTTTCCTTTACAACGTAACTTCCCTCGTTCGAGTCTTCGCGCTCGTCGTCTACCGCCACGAGAGGCAAGGAGCACGGGCGAGAAGATCGTCGGGGGGGGGGGGGGGGAGGGGCCCGCGTTGCCAGCGATGGGGGGGGGGGAGGACGAGGGGTAGCGAGCACGAGTCCGTTGGTTTATTACACCCCTCGCTTTTATGGTATTCCGGGCTTCAAAAATGCATTAATTTGGCGGAACAGACTGTTGGGCGAGGACGCCGTTGCCCATCGGCATTGTCGTCGACGTTGCAGAGCCTCGAGATGGGCCATCGCGGTTCAAAGCACCGTCCCCATTCACCCCCGTCCCCACGAGAAATCGAACGCCTTCTGGTCGAGCCTCGCGCACCCCCGGGGGAATTCGAGAGGGGCTGGCCGAACAAGCCTGCACGCTGAAAGAGTCCAGCGTTCCGCGGCAAGAACCGCCTGGGTTTTTGCGGTGTCAAATCATCCGAGAGGACAATCTCGGTCTGCGGATTTGAGTTATACGCGGACGTCACGCGGGGGCGATAGCTCGACCATTATTCCTCCGATCCGAGTGTTTTTCCGGCGAGTTTTTCCGCGGGTGGGACCGCTGGCCCCGGCTCCTCGATACCCGGGGATCCCGGCGTTTTAATATTCCACGAATTCGCGCGTTTTTGATCGTCGAACGTTTCCGGCCGCTGCCGGCACTCTGGGAAGCGCACTTTCCAATCTCCCTCAGAAGAGGATATCCGTGATCCTCCGCGTCTAGTGGATGGAAAACTCGAGGGGCGGAGAAGGAGGGGTGGAGGGGGGGGGGGGGGAGGGGAGGGAGGGAGGGCGTCGTGAAAGGAGATCAGTCAAGCTCCATGTCCTTTGGAATCGCGAGTTGCGGCGAGGCACGGGGGAAAAGAGTTGATTTCTTCTCGACTTCGAGATTTCCATTTTACGGCCAGGTTTTGCCAGAGACAGCGCCCGGGCGAGTCGAGCTTCCCTCGCACGGAGCGGACCGTTTCGTGGCGTGCGCAAATTAGGTTGCCGCCCGGACTACCTGCAAAAGTCATGTCGCTCTAAATAACCGGCGAGCCGTGTTCGGCAGACACGTGTTGGGGTTGTCGTTCTTTGAGTACCCACTCGACGCCCGTCCAGCCCCTTCCACCCCTCCCCCCCCCCCACGGGTTCCCACCCACTTCTTCTTGTTCTTGTTCTTGAACGCGTGCCAACGCGGATGGCCGGGTATCAGGCTAGATTCGCGTGCATGCGTCCTCTAAATCGAGCAACGACCGAAAAACGGGAGCTAACGCTGATGTTGCACGAGAAGAGCGACACCTGGCGGGGAGATTGTTCGCTGCTGAGATTCTAGGTGAACGATTAGGGGATTAAGAAGGTGGAATGGTGTCGAGTGCTTGAGAATTTTTGCCCCTGGGGAATTCAGGTGGATACTGTGCTTCTGTTTATAAGTTTACGAGGTTAGTGAGATAGAAATTTTCTTTGATTCGAGGGTACCCGAGTCGTGGGAAGAATAAGGAGAGTGGTATGCTGTGTTACGGGTCAGTAGATGTGGCCTACGTATGGTCAGACCGGAGCATTGACTAGGAACACTATTCGGTTGATGATGGAATCGCGCAGATTTTTTTATATAGATTGAAAGTATATGTCACCACGGTCACACAAATGTAAATTAAAGATGCTCCCAAAATGTGGTCTGACCTTGAAAAATCAACAAAGGTGGAACAGGGGAAGGAAGAAAAATGAGGGAAAGAGAATGGCAACACCGTCTGTTGAAATTTAATTATCTCTATTATGTGAAAATACATTATATTAAATGAATGATAATAGATTAATTATAGATAACAATTAGAAAAAGATTAATGATAATACTATTGAAATCACAACAGTGGGTAATTAACCATTACATTTATGATAATCTTGTCGGCAAGAAGGTTTAAATAACTGATTGAAGCATTAATAATTTTCACAATGGCTGCACTGAGCGAACACTGTTTCTTTCATACCTTGAACAACGAGAAAAAAATCATATAAGAAGTAAATAAGACAAAGGAAACAATTTGAATATACGGAATTTACATACAACTTTAGAAAACTTATAACGAGGGCTAATTTATTGCGACATATTTTTTGACGAGAAAGTTTGTCGCTCTGAATAGCCACTTGTTTACTAATTCTTACATTTGAAACAATACGCCATCTTCTTCTAACTAATAATTCTTTGTCTTATTTACTTTTTATATGATTTTTCTGGGCATTTATTTTTCAATTAATCTATATATAATCATATATTCGGCAAAAAATAGTGTCGCGCAGTATATGTGTGATTTGTCGATCAGTCTCCGCAGTGACATGTTTCGACTGTCTCGTTGGTCAAGGTATGAAAGAAACAGTGTTCGCTCATTGCAGTCACCGTGAAAATTATTATTGCTTCAATCAGTTTTTTAAACCTTCTTGCCGACAAAGATTATCATAAATGTAATGGTTAATTACCCACTGTTGTGATTTCAATAGTATTATAATTAATTTTCTTTATTATCATTAATTTTTTTCTAATTGTTATTTATCACTAATCTATTATCATTCATTTAATACAATGTATTTTCATATAATAGAGATAGTTAAATTTCAACAGACGGTGTTGTCATTCTCTTATCCCTCATTTTTCTTCTTTCCCCTGTTCCACCTTTGTTGATTTTCCAAGGTCAGACCAGCTTTTGGAAGCATCTTTAATTTACATTTTTGTGACCGTGGTGACATATATTTTCGATCTATATAAAAAAGTCTGCGCGATTCCATCATCAACCGAATAGTGCCTAGTGAGGTCGTACACGAGGCAGAAGTAGAATAGGTCAACCATTAGTCAGACTAAGGCATATGGATAGCTGTACGTCTACCGCGAAGTGATCGTGCACATTAATCGTATCCAGGCATCTGGTACAATTCATAGAACACTGTATATGTAAGAGAAGTGGAATAAATAAAGTAAGTTCTATACATAGTCACTGAAATTTCTCTTCGTACCCCATTATTTTTCCACCTATTTCCTTATCTCATCCTCCACTCTGTTTGCAACGTACAAACAAGCTACCCGCCCTGCAAACACCTCCCTCCGACGCAACCGCGCGCGCGACACCGATCTCTCCGAGTCTCTCCGCAGATGAATTTTCAATCCCACCCGAAAGCTCGCGGGGAATAACTCGAAATCCCTCGTTACGCGGCGAGAGCGCCGGTGGCCGATCGCTTCGGTGGATATTTAAAATGGAAACGGTTGCAGGAAGCGTACCGTCCCAGGGAACACGCTCGCCCAGCGTCGATATTGCGGTCGCCGGCACTCGGGGGCTTCGCGGCGGTGTAATGCATCGCTTACTTGGTCGCAATCGGGTCCGTGACGTCGTTTATGAGCGATAAATTACACCGGCCCGCTGTACTGATGCCTAACGCTCGCGATTGCAATTAACGCTTCGACGATTCCGCGCTGAATGGACGCCGAGGCGCGTGCACGTGACCGTGTTGATTACGCTTCCCTTGCGCCGCCATCGAAACCGGAACAGGAGAGTCGGTGTACCTACGTTTTTACCGGGCGAGTGACTTCGAACTTCGAACGCGATACTTTACAGAGAAGCTTGAAAGCGAAAAGAATCTCAGTGCATGCTCGATGGAATATTCCAAGATCCTCCCAAGACCATCGATCTTTTATTATTCAGTGCTCTTATACCGTTCCCTAGCACCGCATACAAACGACACACCACTGAGAGATGGAGGCCCTTCGAGACCACAGTGAACTCGGAACACAGACCCTTAACCAAGACACACACATTCTAATACTATTCGCAGAGGAAAGTAGTGATCGCGATACTCCGTTCGCCCTGAAATTACACGTAATGCCGTTCGTCCAACAGCCACTCGGGGGCCAACGTTTCTGCTCAGGGAGACCGTTGAAATAGCAAAGCTCTAACTGTAATATCGAAGACGCTCCCCGCGCAGCGTGCCGGGTATAATGTTCCGCGAATGTGACGGGGAAATGTAACGAGGCCTCCTCTATGTACCGACCCTAATACAGACGATCGTTTCGCGTATTGATCTTGCCCGCTCGCAGCCAACTTGACTACTAAATCCACGCTTTCCAGTACGTAGCTCCAGTTAGATCCGCCGCGGAGATACGACGGAATGCATAATCCTCGCGGACCCCTTCCCGCTCGCATACCAGCGTCCCGCTGGAGCCGGATATTTCGCGTGTGCGTCCATTGATCCGGGCATAATCGCGGTGTAACAAGTTTCGCAATAACTGCGCGCCGTTTCGCGGCAATTAGATTATCTGTGGCCGCGGTCCCGCTGTCGATTGGCGAGCCCTGGTAGCCGTGCTCGATTAAATCACACGTTCCACCCTCTCGGCATCCGGCCTCCCTCCTCTGCGAGGCTACGGTCTCAGCCCGGCGACTGTTCGACGCTTCTTGATTCAGCGAAGCGGGCTCGTTTCGCGACGACAGCATTCTGATAAGAGGGACGTCCGGAGGAGCGCCTCGATCGCTTTGATATCTCGTTGGGAATAGAACTGGGGCTTGGAGGATGATATGCTGCTGTTTGGCTAGCTCTGAAACTAATTAATTTTACAAGGGCGTTTGGATTGTTGCTTCAGTTGGCGCGTTTGCGACGAGGAGAGGCTCCAGCTTCTGTTCGGAGTTTTAAGTAGTGGTTAATTAAGCTTTCATTGGCTACGTCGGCAGGCCACTTTGAATACCTCTGCGGAGCGGAATTTATCCCCGAGCTGAGATTAATAATATCGATGGGTCCCGGCCGAATACTGTCCACGTTTTTATCAATAAACCAGCAGCTACCGATGCTCCATTTCCCGCAAAGCTCCGAAAGGCTGGGGGGATCGAGGCTGTCGATGGCGTTGCGTCGCTGTCGCGGTCCTGATACGTCATTCATAAATGTGACAGGCAAATGGAATGACTGTCAAGCTGGATGGGTGGCTAGGATTGCCTCGATCGCCCGATAATCGTTCCCCCGGATCTGTTTTCGGCGGGGGCTTACGTAAAACTGGGACAGCGCTGCACCCCCGCTCCGACAGCGTCTCGAGGAACGATAAACATCCCTCTCGGAGGGTGGATCGAAGGATGTCCTGGATACAGGATACCGTTTCGGTCCCTCCGCCTGACAGCCGGGACACGGGAGGCAAACGAGGGACTCGCGGGACCCGACGAAGCGCAAAACAAGAAACGAAAGCGAAATCCGGTCGATCGGACGCCTGGAAAATTACGTTCGAGGGGGAAATCGTGCTCTTAAAGGGAAAGCCGAGGGCTGAACGGGGCTGGGGCGCGGCTACGGGCGAGTGGGGAAGAGCGGAGGAAGAAAGGGGAGGCAGGGTAACGAAGTGACGCGGGTACTCGTGCATTTCGATTTCCTTTTGAACGTCCCCGACGAGCTGTTTGCAGCTACGTACTCGTCGCGCCCCGTCTCCAGCCGTACTTTTGTCGCCCTGACGTTTTATTACGGGCGCTCGGCTGTCCTCTACGCTGTGTTTCGCAGAACGATGCAATACCGTGCACCGTTTTCATGGATTCTACCTCCGAGCGCAATATTTTCGCTCGCAGAGGGAACCGTGGCGCTGTGGAGGGCTTGCGCGAAGACAGCCTCCAGATCTAGGATTCGTTCAAGTAGAACGGCGCGGTAGAATGGAGAAATATTGATTAGATGCACGGTGCAGAACGCGTAAGTAGCGCGGGTCAACGCTTTCTCCGACAAGTGGCAGAAAACTATCCCTGGGCGAACTAGGAGAAAGAGGCTACCTCTGGTCAGACCAGAAGGGTGAAATTATTTGAAGGATGATGGTTCGTGATCCGTATGGGAAGGCCACCCGTCAGAATCGAAATCGAACAGTGGAAGACTGCTGTTAGATTGAATACACGAAACAGTTACAGCCCATAACAGATCAATCTTGCGAAACCAATACTGCGCTCACAAAACGGATATACATCGTCATTAAACTTGCGAATTCCAGAATGTGGAGTGCTCCGATTCCAACGCAGTGAAATTCCCGAAAACGGAAGTGCGAGCGGAAATGGAAGAAAAGTGCCAAGCTCCAACGTCCGTCGAAACCGAAACCGTTACGGTCTATTTCGGCCAGGGTAATTGATTAATGGCGATTCGGCTAACCTTTTTATCGCGACATTAACCGGGAACGGAGGGCCGAGCAAGCGGACTCGTTTGAAAATTCGTCGGCGGTGATCGAGCCCCGTTTCAATTATCCGGTTACCGAAGCTTGCTTATACGGATGAACGGCGCCGATGATCGGTGAATTTTATAGGAGCGAAGTCTCTCCGCGCCCCTTGCCGCTCCCTCCCTCCCTCCCCCCCCCCCCCCTCCTGCCCCTCGCTCCGTCGCTCAGCCGTCAGGCAACAGGTATTTTGAAATGTAATATCGTAGGTTACACGCGCCGGCAAATTGGTCAGAGGCGAGGAATTCGATTAGCATGCGTTACTCCCGTAGTGTTCTCCGCTGGCCCACGATATGTATTTATTTCGTACGCCGTTATTTTCCAGTCGATCGGATTTCACTTAATTACCGTCAGGCCGAAATTGGCTCCCGGTGATATCCGAGTCCGACTCCTCCCGCCACCGGGCAGCCTGCATTTGACGATATCAATTTGTTTCCCCCGTTTCCTGTCCCCGTTTGCCTCACATGTAATTTTCAATTTTCGGGACATCGAGTAGCACCCCGCGTTGTTTATCACCACTCCTCTGCCCCGCTAGCATCCCCCCCCCCCCCCCTCGGTTAATGACCGCTGGGATATTGTTGATTTTACGCTGGCGTTGAGGAGGGCTGCAGAGGATTTAGGTTGTGACGGACAGAAGTTATCTTAGAGGCTACGCTGGATTTTATTCTAGCTCGAGCTCCTTTCTGTTAAACCTTGGTTAATATTCTTAGCGTCGTTCGTGGCCGAAATTCAGCTGCAACAGGGAACGGTACTCTGGCTGGCCACGTAGCCATGCCCCGAGTGTGTTTGCGGACCTTCAAAAGGAATAGAAGCGGAATAAGAGTGAAAAGCAGTTTGTCAACGTGGCCTGAGTCATTGTGACAAACACCCTGGCTCGTCGGCAAACATTTGTCCTCCGCTGCCCGACAGTTTTCGCGCGAGGAAGCAGAGCGAAAAGGTCGGGAGTGGAGGCGAGGTGGATTTCGGACGTTTAACACTACTGAAGACTGTTCTAATCTGAGGACGAAGGTATTTTATTTTACTCGAGAGTTATCGGGACTCGATACATTCCCTAGTGGGCCGTCCTTAAATCACGTACAGATAATTTTGCCGATTTCTTACCCCCTCCCTCATCAAGTATAAGAATTTTTTCAGCAATCATATGTAATAATGTATGCACGACGAAGCCCCCAATTTATCGAATACCTTCCCTTCGAATTATTCAACGTCGGTACAGCTTCGATTTATCGCCACACCCTCTTGGAAACAGCTCCTCGATGCCACGAACTTGCCTCGTAAATTGTCAACTTTTCAATAAGTACCTCCGCGGCCTTCCACCCTTCCCAATGACTACCCTCGACTCGCCCCATTCTCGATAGGAGGGATGAGCACGGGAGATACGATTACACGAATATCTTTGTCCTCCTGGGATCTATATTTTAATTAGTAGTTTCTCAAGCGTCGCGACCTCACCGTCACGCTACGAAAATCTACCGGTGGCAGTGGCAGCTGCTACTTGCCGTCAACTATCCAACTCGCAATGACTCTTCAATTGAATAATCGAATAAACTTCGGGGAAGTATTTAGACAGCATCAAGAAGCTTGCCAAAGAGAAGCGGTAGTTACATTAACCACAGCTGAAGCTTCTCTTCTATTCCCTCGCGGAACACACAGAATGGGTTAATAAGATGTTTGCAGTAGAACGAGCGCGCCATTAGTCAGACAGCTGTGGAAGAGGAGCGTTTCTGGTCAGACGTCAGCTCGTGGAAATTAACAAAAGAAGCGGTTAACATTCCCGTAATAAATGTTGAACAGTGGCTGAACATCGGGGAATTGGTAACCAAATCCCCGATTCCCTGGTGCGCCCGTTTATCCCGGCAACACGGCGGTGAACGAAGGATACCTCAGGCGCATAACTCGACGTCAGATGGAAACGGACGCGAGATACATTTCTCGAGGGTAAAGCCCGCCTTTGTGCCGGAAGAATGCCGAGGGTAGGGGGCGTCCGTTCTATCCGAGCAGCCAGACTTTTGAAATTTCTGCCGGCGATCGCAATACGCCGCGCGAATTTCACCGTCCGCGGACAGCGATTGTCGGGATACGGCCTGCATCGCGATATCCTTTGAATCCGCGGCGGCGTGCCCGAGATATCCTTCACGTCCCTCCATCCGAGTCGCTACAAATGGGCGATCTCGCTGCATTCACGTCAGGCTTCAAGAAAATCGCGACGCGTAGCCTGCGAAACAGAAAATAATTCATTGACCGGCCTTTTTCGACTGTTCCACGGAGGAGAAATTCTGTAATCTCTTCATCCGCGGGGAAACTTTGACCCGGGATTGGACAACGTCTGAAACGAGTGTTCCATGGGAATAAAAGTGTCCCAGCGTCGTAAGAATTCACGCGGCGTGGATAATCGAAGAGCAGAAGCAAAATGCAGCTGCATTAAACGGGGGTGGCACCAGGGTTGTCTAATATCGAGTAGACACGTCCAGGCTTAACCGTCAAATAGCCACCGTTCGCCTGGAGACTGTACAGAACAGCTCTTCTCTCGTCCATGGAATACGAAATCCTGCCTCGACGCTGCTTTTCCTACATTCTTTCCACGGCTAGTATAATTAGCCCCGAGCTAACAGGGATGTTTCAAAGTTGGAAACGATTGCAAATATCACCCCTCCTTTAACGGGGAACCTGGATGAAATCGGTGGAAATCGAGGTTCTTTCTGGGGAATTTTTTTTAAAGAAACTATACACGCAATCTTCTGTAAACTTTCAGGCTATATTATTATGTGTTTCAAGAAACGAACAAATATTGTTGCGTACGCGAATGTTTGACTTATTTGCCAGACCGTAAGCGTAATTGTGCACGTTATTAAAGATTCTGTGCATGTGAATTTAAACAATAATAATGGTATATTTAAAATATAACAAATACAGAGAGATGGTCGCTAGCTGTTGCCAGCTTGAATGCTTGTTTCGATCTGCCATTCTTACATTTCCTGAGGCCCTACGAAACCTTCAAACCCTTGCAGGGGTGTCTTAAAGGAGATGGTAACCATTATCCTATTGGTTGAAAGTGGCTGTGCAACTGACGGAAGAAAAAATGGAAAGGGAAATTACGATTCCCACGAAACCGAACCGAACGGCGCGACGCGTCTGTTTACTGTCGCCCAGAAAACTCTTGACTCGGCCCAACGTGTCCCTAATTTATTGAGCCGGTTGTAAATAACTGAGTCCCGAAGTGTCAGTCTCGGGTAGGCAAACCAAGTGTCGGCCAAGCGCTTAGTGACAATGTTTGAAGCGAGATGGTAAAACTCTTCACGCTCAACAAATATTTTCACCGTGGATTTCCTAGAACAGTAAGAAGCTTGAAGATAAAGCCACTGTGGCATTAAATGACTGCATTTCCATGCAGGAAGATCGCGTAAATCCGTGCACGGCAAGACACACGTGCGAATATTGCGTTCGTAAAGTCCCTTTCGGCGGAGGAACGTGGAACCGAAGGGGAAAAATTGAGAAAAACGGAGAAGTCTTCCCCTCGCGCGTCCGTAACGCGAGCTTTATATATTCCCTTGCCGAAATTGTTCCCTTAAACTCGCGGAATTTAGAAATCCATAAATTCCTCTCGTTATTAAGTCGGACGCCTGGCGAAGCGAGACTTTCCACTTGAAGGCCGAGCGTGGCGGGACGTCCTACTTCTGGAGGGGAGGGGGGGGGGGGGTGAGGAGAAGTGGTACGGGTCTGCGTGTGGCCCGACAGGTTAATAAAGTTCCCGCGGTGAAACGCATTCCACTGTGCGACTACGGCGCGCGTTTTGACAAGCAGAGTGGAATAATTCGCGAAATAACACAGAGTCTATGGAATCTCCGGGGGAGAGGTAGTTAGAAAATGGTTCGTTTATAGCCGGGCAAGTGGAGCAGGCCTTGTATCTGCGCTTGACTGGGACGGATGGTAGGTTAATAAACGAGAATAAGTAGAATAGACCGGAATAGAGCCAGGCCGGACGAGTCGATGCGCGGATCCAACAAGTAGAACACACAGCTGTCTATCGAATCGCGTTCAACGGGCCTGGTGAATGGCTCTCCAAACAGAACGAAAGCCATTGCAGCGCGAGCAAGTGGAACAAGTCGCCGGCGTTGCGCGTTCAGACGGCAGCCAGCTGTACAAAGATTTCGAGCGTCGCAAACAGCGCCCCGGACGGGCAAACTGTCCCGTTCGGATCTCAAGATTTATGCACACACTTCTCGCGAGGGGGAGGGGGGGGCGGGGGAGGGGGGGGGCGGGATAAAAAACGGTGCCGGGGCGCTCGTCAGAACGCGAAACAAGCGGAGACGAGGCGGGACAGGGTCGCGGGCGCCTTAAATTCCTTCACGGTTTATAAACGCCGTGGAAAAAGTTTCCCTGGCCCCCGGGGGAGTGGCAAAGTTGCTCCGCGAATTATTCCTCGCCGCTCGCGGGATTTCAGGGTAAGTTCGCCAACTTCCTCGGCGACGCAAAGCGGATCCCCGTGACCCGATGAAACAAAAGGCCGCCCCTGCCGCAGCGAGATTAGAAATCTCGAGGCATCTCGAGGAACGCTGGACGCGTTTAGTCGGACAGCTCCGAGTGGTCGGAAGGGGTTGCGGTTTAAAGAGAGCCGCGGACGATTCGCGCCGTTTGCTCCGCGTTCCTTCGGTTTCATTAGCGTTTAAAAAGGCGCCACGCCGCGGTAACGACCAGCAATTCTCTGCGGGGACCACGGCGGTGCTCGGAGTACGAGGAACCGCAGTTTCTGATTAACGAAATTTACTCGACCGAGGAAAGTGGAGTCTGGGAAAAGAAACGGGGCTCTCAAAGGGAGGGAGTAAGGCTCCGGTGCTTGCCGGAGCAAACGGAAGTGGCCCCGGCCCGTACGCAGCTGTGCGCACGCAGGAGGTAGCGCGCACAATGCCCGCTGCGAATCGAGAATAATCAGCGTTAAAATCGCGTTTAAATTATTCAGCGGGCCCGCGGTTTTAATATGCGCCGCACGCCGCGTAATCGTTCCGGCAGTTTTTCCTCCTTCCACGGGCGGCCGAGGGTTTTTCGCGGATTCCCGGGGAACTTTGCCAGAAGTTCCGAAGGGGGGAGGGGCAGAGGAGGGGGGGGGGGGGAGATCCTTTTCACTTAGACGAGCGTGGCTGGCCGGGGAGTTAATGGACTTTTCAGCCGTGCAAAACAGGGACTTGAAGTTGAAAAATTTGCATCGCCACGCGGCGATTCCGGCGGGGCCTCTCGAGTGGATTACCGTGTTCCCAGGTGACAAGTATTCAGATGGTTCGCCGCGAATCGAGTGCCATCGAAGGGGGGTGTATATCGGCCACACATCGGGGCAGAGGATTTGACGAAATTTTAGAAGAAATTAATGCCACCCGGAGCTGTCACACTAGCGAAATACTCCCAGTAGAGACTGTTCCAGCTCGAAAGCCCGAATTCGCCAGTTTAAACCTCGAGGGCACGCTGCTGGGGCCAGAAGCGCCCATGGGGGACACGCCGGCCCGATGAAAATATCGCTCAGAGTAACGACTCGCGGAAATCAGATAGATCTCGGCGGGGAACCTCAGTACAAGAGTCACCACGGCGTTCTCCACCCACTTTCCAACCTACTCCCGAGAATTTCTCCGTGGAAAATCAAAGTCCCGTGCTCGCGAAAATCCTCATCGTCCCGTTACCACTGCTCCGCTGAATCCTCGTAGACGAGGAACGTCGCGACATCCACCGTGACAACGGGCCGGCATTACGAACAGGTAAAACCTACCCTCCCCCCCCCCCCCCCCCGGATTCCCTTGGTCGGCTGGGTGATCGCGCAGAAAGGATGGAACAGGGCTCGCTGCTCCAGGCAGCGACAAACGCCGGTCGCGTGCATGTCTTCCGACGCAGTTTGCAAATGAAGGAACGAGAGCCGAGAGGAAACCATCGAAGCAAAGACGATCCACCGGAGCTGCCTGTGGAACATGCGGGGGTGGAGGCGGCCTGGTAGCTTCTTCAAAAACAATCGGATGTAACGACGGAAGTTAGATTGCGACAAACAGCGTTGACGTTGCGGAAATTGAAGCGATGCGTGCTCGCAAAGAAGGGTGCAAACCGCGAGAGGGGCGGTCGCGATCGACCGAAGAATCCAGAGCTAAGATAGGGGCGAAAGCGGTGCCTCTCGCGGTGAAATGGAAACAGTTCTACGCAACGCTTCTACGGGAGGGGAGTTGCTTCGGTGTTTCGAGAACGGGGTCCATCGAGGGTGTCAAGAGATTTCGGGGTGAATTCTGCGGGGGAGGATAATGAACCTCCCTGTGCATTCATAAAATTATACTGAGAGACAAGTCTCTGATATTCCGCCAACAATTAAATTCGAGTAGAGAACTAATCAGTTTTTTATATTAAGGGGGGACGCCTACCTAGAGCGATCGAAACAATGCGCTTGTTTGGGATTTTTTTCTGGAAAAACCGTTACACTTTTGTTAATAACTATTCGTCTATTGTTAAGAGTATAATCTAAAGGACAGTTCAGTATTTTTTGCGTTAAATAATATTAAAAGATTTCAGAGTTATAAGCGATGACCGGGATGTACTTTTTTTTTGCGGTGACCATCGTAGCTCGTAGCAGAATCATCCGAAATGAAAAATTCGAAAGGCTTTAGATAGAGTATGAAATTATCTAGGCGCTATCAGGCCCGATTTTGGAAAAATTATTATGAGACAAAATGGCGGCGCTGCAAAGTTGAATCATCGATTTTCAACAAAAAAGTAGTACCCTTCTTGGCCTGTAAAAAAAACTAAGAAGAAAAAAGAAATCCTTCCGATAGCGCCTAGATAATTTCATACTCTAAAGGTTTTTCTAGAAAAAAATCCCAAAGAAGCGCATTGTTTCGACCGCTCTAGGTAGGCGTTCCCCCTTAATAAGAAACACCTCCGAATTAAAGAATCTCATTGCCACTCGCGAATAAGGGAAGCTCGTGTACGATATTGAACAAAAAATCGTCTGAAATTTTTCTCGAATTCCAGACGAGGATCGACAGACGATCGGGGTATCGATCATCCCTTATCTTTAGCGGCCGGCCTACGAGAAAAGTTTCCCTTGTTATTTCGCTGAAGCGTCCGACGAGTTTTTAACAATTCGGAATATGCGTTCGCCGGGATACCTAGTTAGCGGCGATTCGTTGCTGCGATCGTGGAACGCCAAAGTTTGCCCGCCCGCCCCCTTGGCTCTCTTGCCTTCGACGGGTCGAACGATTTAAAAAAATTCCCCACTCCCGGCTGGCCGCCCGCATGGAAGTTTCGACAGAGAGGCTATAGTTCGTCCGATTGCTCGTCTCTATTAACGGTCCAAGGGTCAATATCGTGCTTGCGCCCGCTGTCAACCTGTACCCCGTTTGCACGGTCGAAACGCGGACGAATATTCGCGTCGGAAAGACGACGCGTCGAACCTTTCATTTTTCGAAACGGAAGAAACGGAAGCACGAGTGAGTGGCAAAGAGTGAATAAAAACTTGAAAGAAAATGGACGATTTATTCAGAGAGAACAGGGGAGAAGCAGCTCAAGACGTTCCAAGAAGTTTGCGTAATTTCCATCGGTCAATTAAATTGATTCGGACCCCATTAAGGCATCGGCCGGCTAAGATGACGAAACCAAGTTAGTCAAGAGGGGGAGGGGGCTGACGGGGTTGGGGACAGGAACGAAATTAATATCGCGAAGAAGTTTTGCAGATTCAATTACAAAGTGTTATCGCCGGGGAATTATATTAACCGAACGTTTTCCTTACGATAATAGATCCTTTTCTCCCGTTCCGACCGAAAAACCACTTCCCGAACTCTTGAAAAGTCTAATCTCGAGCTTTATTTCAACGATCGTCGTCTCCGCAAACCTCGTTTAGTTAATCCCGCCGGCGCCGTTCCGTAAAACTCGCCTTTGCCGGCAGCCAATAGCGTAAAATTAATTACTCCGTCCCCCTCTGCCTACCACCCCCCCCCCTCCCCCGCCCCTACCGTCATCCTCCGCGTTCCCTCGTCTTGGCCGTCGTCTTCATCGCTATCCGGCCGGTTCTCAGCGATATCAAGATCCCCTTTCTTCAACGATCCGGCTCGAAGCCGCCGATAAACCCTTATTGTCTTATTAAGCCCGATTAATTGGAAGATCCGTGGCCGCGACTTCATCCAGGGAGGTCGATCTCTGGATCTCCTATCGGTCACTTCGAGCCAATGTCGGCGAAACTTATCGGTGCCCCTTCGTTTTAAATCCAGGAGAAAGGGGCCGCAAGTGGAGTGGCCGCGTTCTTAATCAGACGGTGCCCGGGGAATCGAAAGCTGCCGCAGTAGAATAGACACATTCCTAGCCAGACAACAGGACCGCAAGGGCGGGGGAATGTTCGCGGAGGAATGTGTCTGATCGCAGCGGAACTATGCGACCCGGACTATCCGGATAATCTACAGTGGAATACACATGTTTCTAGTCAGACTGCGGGCGCAAGGGAACGAAGAAAAGACGCAGTAATCGTAATTAAATTGGTAGAGCATAAAGACGTGGATGTGGAGTTTCGCAATTACCGTCTGCAGAGGCCAGTGGCTTTTTCTGGATTTTATTGAAGCCGTCTTTCTTTGATGGGTATAAGATTGTCCCGCGGCTGGAGGAGCCGACCGCGGGGGAATAGCGAAGTGTATCCTTGAAAAATTATGTAATCCAGCTTTGCCGCTGCCTCGGAACGTTTCATTGCAATCGAGGAGATAGGGGCTTTATCAGAACCGTAATAACCCCTGTCCCGGCGCTCTCCGTTTCCTGTCGGGGCGACAGGATCGATCGGCAGCGGGAAATAAAAGCTACGCCAAGCGGACTCGTGTCGACGGGTTTCCGCGAAAGGATTACGTGATCTGCAGGCTTGTTTGGATAACGGGGGACGATTAGATAGCTGTTAGAACGTGTCGTCGCCATTGAAATTGCCTGGGGCGAAGCGCGGCGTTATCGAGCCTCGAGCCGGGCCGCGATCGTTTGATGGAATCGCCGGCGTAAATTCCACTGTCGGTGTTTACTTTCCAGAAGATTAGCGCTATAGTTTTGCGGACGCCCGTGCACCGGTCTGTTTGCGCACCTTTTATGAAGGGTTACACACCGATCTGTGCGATGAGAACGCCGGCAGGTGCGTGCGTCGCATTAGACGGCATCATTCGCGCTAGGTAATTAACGTTCCGAATGAAACAATGCACGCTATGTTAATTTCACTGTCCCAACTTTGAAGAACTGACGCGGAAGGGATCCCGTTCGCGACGGTGTTAAAAAAAAATATCAAGGAGCTTCTTAGATAATCGCTCTTCCTGCCTCGAGGGTGCTTCATCGTCGCCCACCCCCAAAGGAACAATCCTGGAAGCCTTAAATAAACCCCAGATTGCTCCATTGTTGACGCTTCCACCCAGCGGGCAATAAATAATTCGACAATTAAGCATTAGCCCGGCAAAGTATATTGAGTAAACAGAACCCTCGACGTCCCTCTTTATACGCCGCACCCCTCCGAAGCAAACAACAGCGTCGATTCGGATGCAAAAGCACTCATTAAGTCGCCGAGCCCTGGCCACATTTTGCCAAGGCAATATACCGGGGCCATAAATAATTAATGCGTCCCTTCTACCACGGGGAGACGCGACGAAGTCAGCCGGTGAAGACACTGGTCGCGGCCAAGTTGCCGTGGAAAACGGCCCGTCGACGAAACGGGCGTTCTGGAATCTCGCGACGGAGCGATGACTCGCGAGCAAATCGCTAATATACGCGGGCCGAGGAGCCGCGAGGGTAGCCGGAGTCTTGAAAAAGAGACGGGACGAAAAGGAGGGATGAAATTAATAGAAGTGAAAAGGAGGAACGGGGCACAAGGACGAACAAATAGCTAGATGGTCGAGAAGCCAAGGAACGGGAGGGGGTGAGTGAAACGATGGACAGAATTAAGGGTGAGAATGAGAGGAGGGGCTGAAATTGGAGTGCAAAAGAGCAGGCCAGGTTTAAAGGCAAGGGGAGATGAGATGGAGAAAGAAACAAAGCGCGGAGACTGGACGGACAGGGACAGTGGGAGACAGGGAAGAGACAAGAAGGGGCGAGTGTGGGGGAGAGGGGGGGGGGGGGGTTGGAACGAACGGCGAGCACGGGGACGGGGTGGAAAACAGCAAAAATTTGCATCACAATCGCGGATAGAAATAATTACGCGAGAAACGCGCGCGAAAGGGGTGGAGGAATACGGGCGGGGATGCAAATGCGAGAGGGCGGCCGTGGGTGCCGGGCGGGGAGGGCGGAGACCAGAGGAGGGGAGTTTGGAAGTGGCGGAAACACGGCTAGAAATGCAGATACGAGGATACGCCGGAGGTTCGTCGAGGCTGGGAAAAAAACGAGGCCGGATACAGCGTGAAAAGAGAGAGGAGAGGGATGAAGGAGAAGCGGGCGAGGGGGTCGGGGCGTGAATGGGAAAGAGAAAGAGAAAGGTGTCGAATGGGAGGGGACGGGGATAGAACGGGCCTCGTCTCCTGTTTACCCCGCGGTACGAAAGTAAAAACGGGGAAGAAAGGGATTCGAAACGTAGCGACGGAAGTGGACACCCACCTCTCGACCCCCTACAACGCCGCGCCCGCGCAACTGCTGGATAAATAACTGCACGAGTGAACAAAAGAATGGTGCCCGTGGAAGGTACGTAACTGTGGTGCGCGTCTAGCATTCGTTAGAGAACGAGGGGCGAGAGTTTCGCGAAGGTAACGAGTGAATGGCTCGACATCCAGCTGCTCTGCGGAGAATCGTGCTAGTAAGTAGTGCAGGTAAACGCTTAGGGGGACTGCGCGCTGTTACGCTTCTACCACTCGGGCTTCACAAAGCAGTGGAACTTTTTTCAGAGTGCTGGACCATTGCAGGGGCAGGCAGGTGTTACGATTCCTTTCTAAGGAGGAGAATTGTAAGGAAGCAAAGTTCCAGGATGCAAATGCGGCATGCGATTGTACCTTCTAAACAAGGCTACGCAGTCTTCCCCGTCATTCTGTCTACAGGAGCTTCGGTCTTCGGTGTCCTTTTACTTGGATTGCCTAGAATACAATTCGCTCGATAGGCTACAAGTAGTACAGGTAAACGATTCCTCAGACAAGGAGGAAAGAATCTTCGAATAATGGTGACACGAGAAAGTGTGAACTTTACAGGGATTGGGGGAGAGGAGCATAGCTCGGAACCCTTCAAGGAAAAATCTATTTCCCCAAAGTACACCCGGCCTTGCTGTTTCCCAGTCGACGGAAGAAAGGGCAAGAGAAGGAAGTTTTGAGTAGGCTTCCCGTGGCAGGGCGAGCTTTCTCAGCCAGGAGACGTGTACGTCTCGCGTATCGGCTTGAAAACCTTCCGATCGGGCACGCTTCGGCAGACAGAGGGTATCGACGTTCGTCTGACTACAGACAGAGCGCTGTCGGCTTTTAAGGCTGTTTTCCAACGGAGCGGTGTCCCGTCTTCCGTAAAACGCGCGGTCTGCGAAAACATTTCCAAGCACGCCCCTATCCCACGGCTGAGGGACGTATTCTCCTCCAACGTCAATATTTCTACATACATAATCAAGGCAATAATCCTGCCGCCACGATACCGTTCCAAGCCCGGGCGATTTTTAATTCCCACCCTCCCGCAAACCTCCCGTAAACATCCACCACCAAAACACATCCCGACGCGATACCGAGCAGCCACGCGAAAAGCACACTGCTCGCCACCGAAATCCATTTCGAATTATCGAGCCGTGGTCGAATGGGTAGCTTAACGAGCGCAACGGAAAAATAGTTTTGTTCGATAAATAAAGAAGCCGACGAACAAAGGGCGAAATGGGCGCGGTCCGACCGCGGCAGAGCATCGAAAATCCAGGCAAATTTGATTTGCCGTTCGCGCGGGAATTTGCCGCGCGATTTAACGTTCACAGAGGAATAATAGATACAAGATTACAACGAGGCAGCGAGGGCGGCCGGAGGGGGCGGCGCAGAAAGATAGGGTGGCGAGCGCTCGATGCTGCGAGACGCGATAGCATCGGCATCGATCGGGTCAGTCAATGATCCAGCCGTGGACTGGTATCTCCGCTCACGGAGCGTTATCGGCGGCGTTCTGTTGGCGGGTCGTTTGAATTTTCGCACGAACGGATATCGGAGCGAACATATCGGAACACCGTACACGGAGGTGAATATGGTATGACAAACCGATGCGCGCGGAATGTCCGCACACATCCATCCCCGCCGTTACGTAGGTATCTCGCTGTTTCGCCCTCGTCTGCGAGCCAAATCCCGCACCCCCTTCCGTTTCCCTGCGCGCCCTTCCTTCGCCCCTGAACGCCGACCTCTGTACTTTTTACAATGTCTCCTGTTTATTGCTCTCGATTCACTGGAACAGCGGAAGAGCATTGATTAACGAGTCTTCATCTTTCATTCAGATGTCACGTTTTCAGATTCGCTATCTTCTGCCGCTACCCCTTGTTAGACCAAGCTTTCTTATTTTTCGTGAACCTTTTCTCGTTCCCCGAGGCTCCGTTTTTCCCGTCTTCTATTTTGAGGAAAGAAGGAAATTTCTGGCTCTAAAAACAGTTCAGCGCGTTTCAATAAAACTTTCATCCCCCCCCGAACGATGGCCCTCGAGAGCGTTCGATCCGAAACGATCGTCGGGAACGAGTGGGAATTTTATTTCGAATTTTTCCGCGCGATTCGTGGGCGACAGGGGAGTGGGAAGCCTTGTTGTAGATCCTCGAAGCCTCGCAGTGGCCAAACTGAGAAATTTCCCGGGGATTTCGGAGGAAAAAAAGCTGTAGAGCCGCATCGGTGTGCGGTTGTCTCGCTTCGGAATTCGTTACGATGCGCCTACGATGAATTCGCTTTTTCCCCCGAAAAATATCTGGCCCGAGAGCGGGCCGGCGTTTCCGGCGGAATCAATTTACGGACAGGGCCGAAAGTCAATTTTCGAGTTGTTTCGGAATTCAGTGGAAAGCTCTTGAAACGTGTAACAGACGGACCGCCGCGAAAACGATACGTGCTCGAACGTTGCTCGCCGATCGACGGAATTTTCATGACCTATAAGCGTTCTCCTCGAGTTCCATCATTTTTTTTTTTCATTCGCGTTGTTTCGAATTACAGATCCCGAGTTAAATTTTTTAACTGAATTTCAAGCACAACAGAGGGAGGAAAGATCGATCGAAGAAGTATCGAGTCAGAACTCGCCATTGATCAGACTCGCCGAGGGGTGTGAGTCGATTCTACTCATCGACCGCCGAAAATGCACTTAAGCAGCACTTCCGGCGGGTGCTTTATTCGGAGGCCATCGCGACCGATTAACCGCGAAAGAGAAATCTTATTAAAATCCGTACGTGCGACGGGGGTGGGCGGAGGACGAGGGAGATGGGTTCACGGGCGTTTTAAATCAAATTATAATAAGTGGGACGGTGGAGAATTACGCATTCATGTGTGCACCGTCGCGCTAATGGAGACCTAGAGGTCAGAAGTGACCCTCGTGTGCCTCGTATTTTCTCCCCCACATGCGCAACAACCTGGACATCGTCTGCGCCCGTACACGTATGCCCGCGAGAGGACGGAGGGATAACGACGCGAGGGTGCTTCGGGAGTTGTGGCTCGTTAGCAGCGTGGCTTACGCGTTGGGGTGTCTTCATGCCCTGTCCCACAGCCGACGATTCCTTTACGCGCTGCTTCTTAGTCCCATTCAACCCCCTGCACACCATTCTACGAACTCGAGAAAGCTTTGAATCTCTTTATCTCGGCACAAATCAAAATTTTTTCATCCCCCCATCCAAGTGTGCCCAATTCATAATACCAGAGTAGCTCCGAGTCGCCAACGGAACGCGAATGAAACGTGTTCAGAAGGGTGGACGTCGGATGGTCCGCAAACAAGGATCCAGGAATTTTGATAGCGGCACTTGCTGGCCGATTAAACGCCGCCAAACACGTGTCCAGTATTTCAAAGCGTGACGCGGGGCCGCGTAACGAGTGTGCTCAGGAAATATTTGTGTTCGCGCGGCGGCCACGTACGAGCGTTTCGGAAAAAAAGGCGCTGCCTCAAGCTTCCGTTCGGCGAGTAAACCCCACGGATTCGTCTATCTTCTCGCCGATCCCCGCGCGCCCTCCCTTTGCCCCTGGCCCTTTGACGACAGAGCCGAGCAAACGTTGGAAACTTCCAGCCGGATCGGCCGCCCCCCTCTTCCCAACGGTTCTTTTTCCACTGCCTCGGGCCCCCGCCGAGCCGGGGAACGCGTCGCCGCGCCGCGTCCCTGATCGCAGCTTCCATGGGATCGGACGGAACGTTTTTACGGGGCTTGGAGAGATTGGTATCGCGATCGAAATCCGGCGGATCGACGCTCCGCTTGCGCCGAGCGAGGGAAATTCTCGCGAGAACGAAGAAGTTTCGCTGGCTGGGCCAAATCCCGAGGAAGATCGTTCCTCGATTCCCTTTTCGGGGCGGCTAGAGATCGGCGACTTTGCTGGGAGGGCGAGGGATGCCGAGGGATGATCGAGGGGTAAGCGTGATACTTGGGCGACGGGTTTAAAGATTCCGAGGAATTAACTTCCCACCCCGACTACCCTGTACATTTTTCTAAACACCAAGTCCCTTCCCCTTCCATCGGGAAAAGCTGGAAAATTCTCCAGTTCCCACTTTATCGAGGGAATCGGCGTACCATCGACATCGACGCCGTAAAAACCCGCCGGCAACGCGACCAAACTCCCAGCAGCCGTCGTTTTATGAATCGTATCCGCGGATGCGACATAAAAGAAGATTGAAAACGCTGGCCTTATCGAATGATCTCTTAACGAGCTTCCCCCCTCCTGGATTAAAGCTGACCTGGCTCGAATTCTAATTCAAATTTGATGCAAGCTGTGGGACCGGTCTCTAGGATCCTTTCCCGAGAGAAAAACTCGCGGTGAAGTCGCGCTGAAGCGTGGAGGGTGACGAAAGGGTGGCTTTTGCGCGTGACCGCTAATGACGCGCCTCGTCGACGTCGACGCCCTGTTTGCAGGGTAAACTCCCCCTCCCCCACCCCCCACCCCCACCCCACGTGGTGGTCTAGCTCGCGTTAGGGTCGACGCTCGCGATCATTCGCCAACATCTAACAACGTCCACGCCGCGGCTGCGAGGCGCGATCAATCGAGAGGACTCGATGGTCCTTGGTTTGGGAGAGCTAATCCTTCACCCTTCGCTTCTGAGGCTCACCTCAGGATTCCGCGAGCAGCTCGGTGGGAGCGCCGGCTCGTGACCGCGTGTTGGGCGATCGATTTCACGTTATAGATTAGTTACATCTTCCGGCGGGATGCTGGCGGTGTCCGTTAATAGGATCGCGTGAATAGTGAATGAGCGACGGGTTGGTGAATAGTTGGCGGCGCTGCGACCCTTCGCCGCCTTAATTATTCCAAGAACCCGCGACTTGATGCCCTACTCTGCTGGGAACTGTGGAAACTAAATGGCTTGCTCGTGGAGCTATCCCTGGTATGTTAGTAGAAATGAAATCTGATCTGAGGAGCCTCGAAAGTGGTAGAGTAGTGTCGGAGGGAGTGTAATTTTCGGGGGACAGAGTCTGATGAGATGTCTGAAGGGTTTGGTTGCAATTAGTCTTCTGTCAACTTGGGTGGAAAGAATCCAGGGGAGAAAGGGCTTCGCAAGTAAAATGAACGCAGTGATAGATTGGGAATAACCCTTGATTTTAGAGAAGCAAGGTGAAACAGCTTCTCAGAAATTACTCAAAAATAGTTAAAGGCCTGGAAAATAGTGTATCGCGGGAAAGGACGCGCAGAATCCGCGAAACTGTTAGAAGTCTAAGAAAGGGGCCTCCACAAGATGATACTGATAGCATCCCCTAGACCTTTACTCCCCCAAGGCAGCCCAACAATGGCTGGTATTACTTTCAGCCTTTACTAAAGCATCTTTTCAGCCGGGGGAAGGATTATAACGAACCATTACTCGCGGAACGCGATCCATGGGACGACGTAACGATAAACGCTATCCATTATAACTGCGAGTGCAATTTCGCTGAGCGAACAATGACGGAAATGGACCCGAGCCGAGGGTATCCACTCTGAGGAGCGTTCAAAAGGGGCTAATACCAAAGGGAGTCTACTTGCATGCGTGTAACGTGTTATAGTTTAGTTGCTGTTCGCCATATAATAAACTGAAAGCCTCAGAGAAATGTATATACAACGCGTGTAAACGAAATGGTCTAATAATAATTAATCATTGCAAATTACAACCTAACTCTTTATGTTTCTAGAAGATTCTTAGAGTTATGTTCGAATACTCAGTTAGGCTGGGGGCACACGAGCGTTTTTTTTTACTTCCGTCGCGACGGACGTTAATTGTGACGGACGTACGTGTACACCGCACACGAGCGTTGCTTCTTTTGCGTCAGTTCGCAAAGGAAGTGCAACCGATATGGACGCGCGTGATATTGTAGCGTTTTCATACATGACGTATTTATATTTGAAAGGTAGGCGAAAGAGAAAATTTTGGGTAGGGGAAAGCGGGGTAATTCCAGCCACTTCTTTTTCTTTAAATAAAAACCGCGTAACTTGACTCTGTATGGTACTTCCACTTGTTAATGATGCGGCAAGGTAAAATTCATGGTTTCCATGACAATAACAGTCTTTTGATTAAAAAAAATCCGGGAGGGTTCATTTCGCACCGTAATCTTATAACAGTGGTCGAGTGTTAAGCAAGGTAAGTTAGTACATGGAATAGATATGAATTATTAATATTAATCTCATTAAATAGAGGCATGTTTCTACTTTCGAACTCACATTTGGTTTTTGGTGATATGTATATTCAATTCAGTGTATTACTTCAAATATCTGAACATAAGGTGTGGGGTAATACCGGCCAAAAGTGAGGGGTAATTCCAGCCAGATTTTAAAATTGCTTTTTTTCTGGCTTAGATGCCACGTACAATTCAAATATTTGTGACGAAAAAATAGAGCACGATATTTGCTCCTTTTGCAAAGATAACGGAAAAGATGTTGAAATGTGGTTTCGGTGCACAGTATATGGTCAATGGGCACATGCAGAATGTTCAGGATGGGATACCCCTGAAGAATACATTTGTGATATATGTACTAATTAATTTTAAAATAAAAAATAACACAGTTTTTATTAATTTAACAATTTTCCTATCTCTTTTATAAAAAAAATTCATGGCCGGAATTACCCCACTAGTGGGGTAATTCGGGCCAAATGACTATTTTTGTGTTATTGCTCCCAATTTTGTTACAACGTAAATTTATGCTTTCTCGGTCATACTAATACAAACTAGACACTTCAAACTATCAATCAATATAAAAAAAATAACAAATGTGTAACTTGTTCAAATTTTATAGCATTTACTGCTTATGTGGCCGGAATTACCCCGCTTTCCCCTACATCCCATAAATGGGGAACGATATCGATATGGGTATTATTTTACGTTGTACAAACAACTACGTGAAGACCCTGAAAAATGGTTTAATTACTTTCGCATGCCCATGAATTCGTTCGATGAATAATACTTACCAACTAGTTTCTGCTGTGTTTGTGATTCCGAGTCATAATTATGTAATAAAATAGAACAAATTTCCACCCACGCTGCATTTTTCTTATTTTTATCTGTACGATCCTCATTCGAGGTATTCCATATCAATTCCCTTTTCCACACTTCACTTATTAATAATTCAGTGTCAATATCAATATCCATTTCGACAAATAAGATGGTAATTTTCTATAATAACGCACGTTCGTGTGCCGTGCTACATTTCCGAGTATATTCTAGCATAAATACGTCGATGAAAAATTAACGCACGTTGCACCGTCCGTTGAAAGTAACGTCTGTTCCCAGTGTGCGGACTCTAATATACCTACTACAATGTATTTCTGCAACGCAGCGTCGGACCTCGCGACGCAGCGTCGGACGTCGCGACGGACGTAAAAAAAAACGCTCGTGTGCCCCCAGCCTTACCCGAAACTGTTGCTATCTTGCATAAGACAAATTCCGCAAAAAGATTCACACAAATAAACATTTATCATCTCTAATCATTCAGATATAAATTCAATCCTACCTTACACGATGCACCATCGATAAATCCACTTTCCCACCGCACACACTCAAAGTCACACAAACTACTCTTGATACGCAGTTCACCCCATTCTTCGGGCAACACTCGCGGTATTGGTCGTAAGAGCAGCGTCGTTTATCAGAAGACGCCGCGGCGCGAGCAAGGGTCGATGGTCCGCCGCAGCCGCGTAGCAGGCGTGTACAGCCCGATGTAATGCGATTTGCAAGCGTTAACCCGCGATCCAACCCTAACACAGATTTCCATAAACACGCTGACACAGGCTGGTATTGTTTTCGCCAACAGTGACTGGCCTGCGCGTCCCTTTATTAGCCCGAGCATCTAATTATCCCGCGACCCGCGTTCCGCGTGGCAAGTTCGCGATACGACGATCCCTACCATTATCTACATGCTCTCTTATCGTAGACAGCCGCTGCCAAGTTTCTGGGTGGGTTGGGGTGTCAGAATACAAGGTGGGGAGGCACTCGAGTCCTGCTTGACGATCCCCGTGACGTTTTCGATGGGTGACGAGTTCGCAGGCTTCAAGTTTCGCTGGGCTTTCTCGGAGGTTCATGTTTCATTATTCGGAGTTTCAGGGGATCGAAGGGTGAACGTTGAGAATATTGTAGCTGCGGCCCGGGGGGAGACTGTGGAGTAATGGGCGGATGTCTGACTAGTGGGCGAGCTCCTCTACTTGCTGGAGGAATCTTGATCGTCCCAGCGGTGATACCCGAGTGTCTCGAGGTTGATTCTTTGAAATACCTTTGGGAAACACTATTTCCAAGTAGTCAACATCTCTTTCGAGCTTATACGTCTTTTATAAAAGCATCCCTTTCGAGCGTTTACGAATATTCACACGAACAACCCCCCAGCAAAGAGAAGCCTCTGGGCTTATCGACCAGTATCTTTCAATTAAAAACAAACCAGCACGCATCCACTATTCTGAACCCTTCCCTCTCCAGGGTGTACACCGAGCACGTTGAATTCCACGCGTCATGATGCTGGAAAAAGTGGCGCGAATGAAACCGATACAATTCTGGCGAACAATTTCGCGTGGCACACGGCGGGTGTATGGCTGAAAAGAGGCGGTGGCTCGTGGAGAGGGGTTTTATGCTGGAATAATTTATCGTCGGAGTGCCTTTATCGGGGAACGGGCGAATTGACGTGAAAAGCAGCAGCGATTTGCGGCGGCGGCTCGCCGAGCTCGCTCCTCCCAATTCGGCCGCGAAATTTCGGGCACGATGCCCGATCGTGCAGGGGGTTCATCGCTGCCCTGTATCCACGGGGGTGGACCAAGGGGAGGGGGTGTTTGGTCGGGCAGAGGACGAGGCAGGCGGTGGCCATCGTTCCGACGAATTTTCGAATTTTCCAGGGGAAATTCGAGCGAATTCGGCCAACGTGCCGGGCGCCCGGGCCAGCGGTCCACCGAAATTTATGCCAAGTGTAAATAGTTTACGCGGTTCGCTCGCAGGTTAACACAGGGCGGAGTGTTTCTGCCCGGGCGAGAGGGGGGGGGGGGGAGGGAGGGAGGGAGGGAGGGACAGGGCCGACGTGGATCGGGGACAGCCGAGAAAGATGGAATTGATATCGGCGGCTGGTTAGGAGAGAAGTTTCCCCGCTGTTTTTCTTTCCGAGTGGAACTTTGAGATTGAATGGGAAATCTCGTTTTCGCGGCGGAGGAGCACCGGGCCCCGCGCGAAGGGAGAAAGAATTTTAAAGAAGCCCCGTGGTAGGGGTTTCGTTTGAACGGCTAATCCGAGGGGAAACCTCATCCGGAGTGCAAATTAGGATTCTTTCCGGCCCCGCAGTTTTTTCGCGAATATAAACACTGATAATCCCGTCCACGAGGTAGGATGGCGGCCCAAGTCAAACACGAATTAACGCGCGAAGATGATGTATTCGAGGTTAAAAATCGGGGCGCGGGATATCTCAGAGAGCTCGAGGGAATTCTTTTAAATGATACTTGAAATTCTGCCTCTCTCTTCTTACTATTGTAATAAAAACGTGTTCTGATTTCGGTAATATCTGGTTCGCTCATTTCACTGTGCCTCCCCTGAAATGATCGGTATTCAACGGGGAGCTCGAAGAAGCCCAAACGAACGATTATGCCCGGGTCACCGTGGATAGGTAACTCAATAACTGGGCGTAAGTTCGTGGCATCAAGGCGTAGATTTGGGTGGAAGGTTGAGCGTGGCGCCAGTTAGGCGGATCCAATCGTCAGTTAATTGCTTCGGCCCAGCAATATCGCCGGGATTGGATTATAAAGTTTTCCATTCGGAATTAATTGCGCCGCGGCACCTGTGCCACCGCCGAGCCCCGCCATCTTTCTTTGCCCCTGTGCGTTTCTTGCCGCACCAGGGGAGGAACGAGCGGGGCTCGGAGCAAAAATCGCGGGAGCGCGGTCGCTTTAAACGCGCGGACTGGCGACTTTAATAACGCTCGGTTGTATCGATCGCTCCTCCCGGCCGTGCGAATCGCTCACTTTCGTTCCCCAGCCCGTTCACCGGGACCCAGCGCCCGTCTGCTTGCCAGCCAGCTGAGGAACAGGCACTCGGGAACTGGGAAACGAATCGCGGGCGTGGAGCCGGTGAACGAAAACTGGCGTTGCGGCTGTTTTCGGCGAAACCACTGGGGCGGAATAAAAATGGCAATCATTCCGAGCTGCGCGGGGAGGGAAAGTCATTTCCTTGTACCACAATTCGTGGCCCAGCGCCGAGTCCACAGGATTTCCAATTTTGTCGCCATTTACATAGCGATCGAATCGCGGGACGCGCGGGAAAAATGACCGGGTGACCGTGTCTGGTTTATTAGTTCCTGGGCATTTGGAATGCATCGAAAAGGTTGGGAGGAAATTAAAGTAATTCAATGGTAGAGAAGCGTTCCTAAACTCTCGCCCTCCTCATTTAAAGCCCCGCGCTGCAGCTTCATTTACCTCCAACTGAAGAATTCCACTGCGATCTTATTTCGATTTCGCACACGGGGAAGGCACAGCCCTGGATAAATCCTACCCAACGAGTCAACGGTAACAACGAAATTTAATAAAGGTACGGAGAACTGGAATCAAGTTACTCGAGCAACTGCATTCGACCAAAGCGTTCCTCGGCACCTGTCGAACGCTCCCCAAAGAAGAACAACATCAGGCCCCACGAAGAGGAAGATTAACGACCGAAGGCTTGCGTCTACGGCGAGGCAACAGGAAACTACGTTCGAGACACGCGGTAAGAATCGATGACGAGGCCTGGGAGGCTCCGCGAGCGGTCAGTGTTCCATGGATCAGTGTCCGCAGGACCTCTTGCCCCGGAAATAGGCAGCGCGGATTCCTGTAGACGAGGGCAACGAGACGGCTGCTCCCGTTTCCCAGACACGTGCCGTCTTTACTCGCGAGGCCATCTCACCTGAGCACCTGCTCCCCTGGCCCGGGCCAATGATGGATCGCCCTGGCCGAGAATCGTGACTCGGTGAACGGCCAACGAGGATCTGAACGATGACTCGTTGCTTGTTGGCTAACGAGAGGGGATACGAACGATGTAATGGCGAAACTCTACCTCTCGCGGCCCTCTCAGCCGGAGACTTCCTCCCCCGCGAGTATCGAAGAAGCCGGGTCTCTGGAAAACAGCCCGCGGAGTTTCGAAAACACCGTGCAATCGAGCGTGCGGACCGCCGAGAAATTGGAAAGTTCCCGAGGAGTCACGGAACCGAAGGAATCGTGTTTTACCTCTGTCGATGGGGGCTAAAGCGCGCGTAACGATCATGCGACCGGCTTAAAAGTTCTGTAACAAGGGGCGGGGCGTGTACGAGAGGCGATCGAGCGGGTGGATCCTCTTCCGTTTCCCTCGAGTTTTTCCTCCTTCCACCCAGCTGCCCCGATCGGCTCCCCGAGCTTAATCGATGGAAGTACGAAAGTTCGGTAGCGACGAAAGGATCGCTCGTGAGCGCAAATTCCCTAGCCCCCGTTCCACCTCACTCGATTATCTCGTTTAACAACGGAATTAACCTCTGCGGCGGAGAGCCTCTGTGTCTGTATTACGATTCCCTTTGTAACCAGACTTTCGGACGCTCGGGGATTAAAACTGCCAGCAAGTGCAGCTCGAGATTCCTCCTTCCCTCTGGCAATTAACGTCTTCGATCAAAGCTTGAACAGCAAGGAGGGTCGATCGATCAAAAACTCGCTGCGCGACGTCGAGTGTGACGAAGAAAAAATACCCGGCGCTCAGTCTTCCGCGGAAACTCTTTCTCTTAGAACGCGTTAACTTTATCATCCCCCGTATCTTTCTCCTTTCCATTAACTGCGGCAAACCCGCGCGCCAGGCGAGCCAGGTCGATCCAGGGAATTTCGATATTTTCTTTGCCAGGCTGCGCGCGAGAAGACGTTGAATCGGACGGAAGTTTGAACATTTTCTCAGCTCCATACGCCCCGACATCCCTGCTGAAATATTCTACGTTTCCTTCGCTTAAGCACGTTAGCAAGCGACACGCGGCAAGCTCCAGCTACTGTAATACGTTAATGGAAGACTTCACGGTGTATCTGCATTCGCATTACCGCGTAGGATTACGGGGCGGTGGAAATATTTAAATGAACACGCGGCTGGTGTCTCGATCGTTCGACTCGTGTTCTGCGCGCTTGCGGGGAAAAATAATGCGGCGGCCTAAGCCGGTCGGTCTGCTTGCCAGCGATTCCCGTATTCTCGGGGCGGCTTTAATTGCTTGCCCCCATAATTTTGAAACTTGGAATCGGAGCGACCGGGGGCTCGGATTCGATTAAAACTTCAAAGTCGCAGCGAAAGGGAGACGGAGTGGTATAACGGGAGCGAAAACGAAGAGGCAATGGAAACGAACGAGAGCAATTTTCTCGCCGGGGCCGTCGCGACACGGCTCATATTTCCCTCTTTGTGCGTGCGCGTATGAATGCACGCAAAATTCAGCCACCCCCTCGCGCGCTCGCCTGTGCACGCGTCACGGCCCGATGACTTCAATCTATCTCCACGATGGAATGGAAATGGCCGACGGGGCGACGGGGACCGAAAGGAGGAGCGCTCGCCGAGCGGGATATTTTTCTCCGGTTCTGGGCCTCGTAAAAGAGTCTCTCTTTACGACAGCTCTTAAAATAACGGAGTGCCGGCGAAAAGGAGGGAGGGGGGATGAATTAGGAAGGTGAACGTCATACGTACCACCTACGCTCGCGTATTATCTTACGAACTACCGCCGCCACTGGGAGGATCTGTCAAGCAGTAGGGGCGAGGTGCTATAAAGGGGGCAGGTCTTAAATGGGACAAATAGAATTGCCAAAATTTCAAACGCATTAGACAACTAGTGCCCAGTCATTTGACGTAAACTTCACTGCGGTCTCACTTGCAACAGAGTAATAATCCGCTGTGGATGTTTTCCGGCAGTAAAAGTAAAATTTTCGTTGATTTTTTGTATCGTTTTCTGAGATCAAGATATATATATAAAGTGTTATATCATTAAAATAGCCTGTATTCAACTGAAAGGAAAATATTTGACAGGTAAGCTTAATTGATTATTTTGTTTGTTTTGAGGTTATTTTATATTAAACTCACTTATTGTTTTAAAAGGGACAGCATAACAAGTCTTAAATGGGACGACCGTTTCATGCCTGTCCTTCTCATACACATGTACTGCTGGACACTGTATTTTACTTTCCTGTAAAGTTATTCGTGTATCATCTGATACATTGATGGCATTGTTTTAAATTATCAATTATTAGTTGATGGCGTATTGTTTCAAATTTAAGAATTAATATAGTGACTATTCAAAGCGACAAACTTTATCGTCAAAAATTAATAATAAAATCTTTAGTCAGCAATATGAAAACGTACCAACCTATTTTAGGAAAATTGATCTCATTTTTGCTCAAGTAGAATTTAATTCTAAACTATTTTATTATTTAAGGGGTTAAACCACTGTAGAATTTAAAAACAAAAGACATTTTTTTTGTTTAAAGGGTGTTCTAGGGTCTTAAAAATAATATACCAAAAGATGGAGGGCGGCAAAAATGTCTAAATGTCAAAATTTTCAATTCTACTGCAACGCTCTCGTGTATGCCCCGAGCGCCTTTTGTTATCATTGCGCGCGCTGTAGTTTTGTTTTGGAGTACGGAAGCAGGAATAACAACAGTCTATAAAGAAGGGACTGTCCTCCGAATAGTCTAAAATGTTAAGAACGTCTGTGTAGCGTTAGTAAAGTGAGGATCGACCGTTGAAACGCTTTGCTTTCGTGTATAAGTTTTGTAATATTCGCATACGCGTTTTTCTCGAAACCACTTATTTTTAACTAGCCGGAAACATAACTCGAACAAATCTTCACCGAGCGATCTGAAAAATTTAACAGTATATTCAAAATTGCTTTCTCCAGCGACGTACGTAGGATTTTTTTTATAAACAATTTTGTGACGATTTTTCTCATGAAATTTTAAATGTTTTTTTCAAAAATGCACCATTTCGCGAAAAATCAATATATCGAAAAAAATACTACATACGTCTCTTGCTGTTGTTCTATAGAATCGAAAAGACTTTGGTTTTTTGATCCAGGTCAAAAATTGCGGGAGTTAGGTTTCCGGCCGTGGACCCTTTCAAAAAACATGCACCGACGGAGAAATGCTGCGCAGCCACCACCATTTTGTCATGAACGAAGTTGAAAAAAAAATTTTTTGTACTTCATTACTAGAATTATAAATCTCATTTTACAGAATTTCGATTGATCTCTTTATTGCGCAAAAAAAAAATTCCCGAAATATGCATATTTTTTCGTGCTCTACAGTGGTTTAACCCCTTAAGTGTTTTCTACATATTTTGTATATGTCCTTACTTATATTTACCACTCGTAGGTATTCCTATGTTAAACTTAGTTTGTAAGACATCAATTTTATAAAAAATATTACTTTATAACTAAAAAAGCTGCTAAAGTTCTGATTAATGTCACACTTTATGAAGATAGTCAAAAATATTGATGATTTATCGTACAAAGAGTTAATTTTTTCATAGATTCCATTGTTTTGTATCATAAGGATTTACAATTATAATTGTAATACTTACTAAGTTTATTTTTATTAACGCATCCCCTTCATGACTTATAATCTCCCATTTAAAACCACCTAGTCGTAAAAGGGACATTTCCCATTTATTTGAAAATCCAAGATTTTGTTATTTTCTATTATAATTTATGAATTTGTAATATAGTACTTTTATTCAAGGGAAATAAACACGCTTTCTATCGATGTAGGTACTTGCTTTTTAAATACCTATAATGACATTGTCAGAAATAGGCGCTAAACAAAAGTGTCCCTTTTATAGCACCTCTCCCCAACTTCGAAGGCGTTTCAAATTTCTGGTGTATTACCGCGCGTTGGCTTGCGAATTCCCGTCAAGCGGATGATCTTCGCCGCGCGAGACCGAACGAGTACTGCTTGACACGGGCGAATAAAATAGGGCGCGTTCCCGTTGTCCCAGAAACGCTTGCAGCGTCTTCCCCACGAGAATCGAGTATCGTAACGAGTGGTGGAGGGTCGCGGCTGGGGTCCTCGACGAGTATCGTTTCCATCCCCCAAACTAGCGAGCGTATTTACGTGGACAGACGGAGCTTGTTACGGAAACGGTGTATAACGAAGGTTCTCGAAAGACGAGAGCCGCAACAGGGGCCGAATCTCGGGTGGCCATGCGCGAACGTAAAATTGGCGGAAGAAACGAGAGGCTCGCAACTCGACGCCGTGGGATTCTTCGATAACGAGCGACTCCGTGGCGGCCTGGTAATCGGATTTGAAACTGTTAGGCCCCTAAGAAAACAATGATCCCACCACCACCCTCTCTGGCACGATAGAGAGCCCGATCCAGCGATATCTATGTCGGGGCATCCGAGAAAGTCCGGCTTATTGCCCGGGAATAAAGAAGACTGCCGAGGAATTCTGGCTGGAAAAGCTTCTTAGAAGCGAAACTTTACGAATGCTCGGACACGGATGAGGACTAATTGACGACGGATTCTGCGGCAACTCGTGCTGCTATCTGAGGGGGTGGTTTCTCGGAGGATGCAGCCTTAATTGTTCTCCGAGGTTCGCGATACCGGGAAAGTGGGATCCAAAGTTACGATACACGATAAGGGAGTTCGAGTTTTCTCGGGAACGGAAAGCCAAGAGTGGAATGTGTGAAGGCTGGCTTTCTAAACGATCGCCAGTGTTCGATACGCACGATTCGAACGGACATTTCGCTGCTGGCGAGTCGATGTTGGATTTAGTGGAGTTCTGGATCACGTCCTGACGGTGAATCGTTAACGAAGATTGCTTAATGACAGCGTAATTATGCGGCATGGTTAGCGGGTGCCATCACCGCGGGGGGAAGATTGAAAATCCAGAGATCCGAGCATGAACATCGGGGAATCAGCGGAGCGCGCGCGTTATTTCCATTAACCGACTTCGTCGTCAAAGGAGTCGAATCAGTATTTCGATATCTTTCGACGGAAGTTACAAAGCTGGAGTTTATGTCCCGGTTAATTCGCGATATGTATGAGCTTTTGACGAACACTCTGCTATATGAGCAGCGGAGCCAGGCTCGGGAGAATTAAAGGGCTGATGGGACTTTGATGATCCCGCGATTCCAAATTATCTACCCTCCTCTATGATGAATAGAATCCAGAATATCAGATTATCTGGCTTCCGCGGCCAACCAAGATACGCAACGATGCTCGCCCGGCTGAAAATAACACACTCCCCCTGTACAGTGAAACGGGGCGTTAATGATCGGACTACGAAACGATTTGCCACTCGTTAATCCGCTCCGCGCAAAAATTACACCGCGCGGATCGACGAATGCGCTTTCCCCATTTAAACCGAGTGGCCTGGAAGACCGTTCCCCTATTCGGAATCGCGTCGGCCGCGATTCCTTTTACTTGTACTTCGAGTCAATTTGCCTGCGGAATGTAAAAACCAGCTGCGATCGGTTCATACGCCCCCTTGCCTCTTCAAACGAACCCTTCCCTTTGCCATCCCGAAGCTCCGATATCTCGCGCACACCTTTCGAATCCTTTTACAGAAGGCACGAGCCCCGACGTTCCGCGTAAATCACCGGCACCCCGCTACATAAATTAAAACGCGAGCAACGGGGACAAGCGGAAAAAGAGGAGCGCGGGCCGACGCAGGATACCGAACGACTAATTAATTCCCGGCGAACAATTCCGCTTGAAAACGACAGAATTAATCTGCCACGGTGAGTCCCGTGGGGGGGGGGTGGCGACGCGGAGGGTTGTCTAGCGTGCCTGTGGAAAGTCGCAGGTGCGGCGATCTCGTTCCTGAAACGAGCGAAACGACGATTCCGGGCACGAAACGGGACGAAACAAAGAGGCGGAGAGACAGAGGGTATAGAGAGAGAGAGAAAGAGAGGGAGGGATGAGAAGGGGTGGGTGGTGGCGAACGCGTCGTTCGACGCTGGTGTCCGTAACAGACGCGCGTCCGCCGGCGGTGTTTTTAATTAGCAATTAGCAATGTAACACATTAATTTCCGGCTCGTCTGTTGCGGCGTTCCGTGAGGGCGGTCCGGGTAAATGCAAATAGGCAGGGGAACGTTGGCGATGCGGCCGTTCCACGGGCCAATTGATTGAATCGACTCCGCTTGCCGAGGATCCCACCTCCCTCGGCCGACATCTGCGGCTGTTCACGCGCGAACGGGACTCGCGCAAACGCCCGTGCGAACCGTGCGGTTCGCGAGGTCCACGGGCGCGCTGGCACGAGCGAATTCTCCGCGCCACGGGCAAACGGCAGGCGAGCGGAGAAATTACGCGGAAACGCAGCGGAGAGCGGCAGGGTGGACCGGGTTTCGATGCTGGCGGAGACTCCGACGCATTCCGGGGTGGTTTTGACCGTGACGGGGGATGAAGACGATGGAGGAGCTGGGTGAAGTGTCGTGGATGGCGGAGGAATTATGGGGCTGCGTCACTGAAACTGAAAGTTTGTAGGAACGTGTTTAGTGGCAGGCTTATCTAACGGAGGGAAGATCTCGTAATAAACAGCGCTTGTTAGTCGCATGCGTCGAGGGCGACATTTACGAATCTCCCTCTCGTTAACACGTGCGCCGTTTCGAGGGTGGTTGCAGGTCGAGGGAGCAGGCGAGAACAGAGGAATATGGGGTACGATATAGGGGAAGTGGTACGTGGTAAAGAGTCCGACTGTTTCCCGTTTGTGGGCTACTTTGTGGTGATTCCAACAGCCGCAACATTTATTAGGTGCTCGTTAGTTCGAATCCGCGTGGAACAGAGTTCTCTTGGGTCTTGAAGCGTTCTTGGCTGACGGTTCCTTTGAGCTTCTCGGGGGAGGAAAGGAATTGGAGAAGCGAGAAGAAGGATCACTTGGCTAGGGTAATGGTTACGAGCGTGTTCCGCACTCGCATAAAATAATAAAGAATATGGCAATGACATGCGGGCGTCGCGCTAACGGCGTAGCTAGGATTAGGATTGAAGCTTTAAGGGGGTAGTAGACTATTTCAGCTTCAGAAATCGATTATATTTTTTTACTGATTTTAAAAGTCTTATCCTTTATGAAAATTTTAAACAAAATTTCGTGGAGAAATTCAAATAATTGTCGAAGTTATAGCAGCGAACGTAATTGAGTGTACCGTCGAGTAACGGCCTCGCAGAACGGTATTGGCACAGGGCACTTGACTTTGAAGCCGGTTTTCTCGAATCACCATTTTCAGAAACGGTGTACATCATAACTCTTGAATCAATAAATATTTTCTCTTAAAATTTTAACTGGAGCTGTAGAATTCCATTCTGTATCGTGTAGAAATTCCGCATCAACATTGGATGTTTGTAAAACATTTTATAACTGATTAAAGACAATTTTTTCCCGTAAAAATGTGAAAAAAAAATTGATTCGTGTGTAACTTCCACAATTTTTGTTCAAATTCATCGGCAAGTTTCCACGCTGTAGATATTAGTGTATAGAATAATCACCTCAAAGCATTTTGCTTTCAGATGATTGGTTCACCTGAATCGATGTACACCACCTGCAGCGGCGCGCCGTACAGGACTCTCTTCAACTATTAATAACTTCGACAATTTTATACATTCCGACGATTTTTTTTTTGTAAATACTCGCAAACGTGCCCACGATAGATTGCCAAAAGCACGACTATAACGATTGTTTGGTATCAAAGTAATTTGGCGCCAAACAAACTAACGATTTTACGTATCCAATAGTCCACTACCCCCTTAAGTCGTTTATTATGATTTTCGAATCCCTTTAGGAATAAGATTTCTTCACTACATTGTCCTCCCGTAACGGGACTCGGCCCTTCCATGTTTCCGCACAACCGTGTACGCTTTCGTTTTATAGTTTAACTCCGGTAATATGCTTTAGCTTCCAATATTTTAGACAACAGGCAAAGGTCCCAACATCTTGTCAGCCACCGGTCTCGTCCGCGCGTAACTACGGCGTACCAAATAACCGGGTCATAAAACCCGTACCGTCGGTAGACAATCGCGAGGTTAACGCGGCCAAGCTAATTGACCTCGCAGGTTTATGAATTTCACGCGTACGCACCATCCTACTAAGGAACCTTTCCTCCACCACGAATCTCCTGAAAATGTAAGGGCGGTTCCTTGCCTTCAAAACTACGCCAATAGGAAATAATAATTTGCAAACCGCCTACTCTGTAATCTGTAAAATTTATGGTTTCTTTTGTGTTGCATTGCTTAGGTACCAACTAATCATTATACCCGTAATTTTCACAGTTTATTGTGGGTGCGTTTCCGAGTATTTATCAAAAATAAAATTGTCGGTATGTTAAAATTGTTTGACATTATTAAGCGCTGAAGATGTTCCTGCGTAGTGCGCAGATGTTAGTCGGTGTACGTAGTATCAGATGAACCAATCATCTGAGAGCAAAATGCTTTGGGGTGAGTAATTTCTATACCAAAATCTACAACATGGAATTTGACTGGCGAATTTAAAAAAAAATTATGAAATTTATACACGAATCAATTTTTTCCCCACACTTTTACGGAAGTGTAAAAAACATAATCGTCTTTAATATGGTTTATACAAATGTTTACAAACATTCAATGTTGATACGGAAATTCCACGTTATAGAGACAGGAATTCTACACCTCCAGTTAAAATTTCAAGTGAAAATATTCATTCGTTCAAAAGTTATGATGTACATGGTGATGCACGGTTTTTAAAAATGTAGTTTCGAGATAAACGGCTTCAAAGTTAAGTCCTCTACGCCAATACCGCTCTGCGAGGCTGTTACTTGGCAGTGCATTCAGTTACGTTCAGCGCTATAATTTCCGTAATTATTCGAATTTTCTAATGAAACTTTGTTGTAAATGTTCACAAAGGATGACACTTTCAGAATTAATAGTAATAAAAAAATCGATTTTTCGAGATTTCAATAGTCCCAAACCCCCTTAACGATACAAGACTTCCGAACAGACAGTTCACGTCAAAACGTCCAATCGAACAGATCGAATACCAAAGACTAGGGCTGGGACTATGCGAATAATTTAATATTCGAATATTTTACAAGTATTCGAATGCTACGAATAAACTTCGAATATTTGAGTATTCGAATGTTATTATTCGAATACTATTCGAATACTGCTATATTCGAATACTGCTGTATTCAAATACTGATGTATTCGAATAGTATGGTATGAAGTGGGTCAAAATTAGCTTACAAGATTTCACCCTGACAAATGAACCTAAAGACCTTGATTTATAATTCACACCATACTTTAATATTCGAATAGTATTCGAATACTTTAATATTCGAATAGTATTCTGTAGGAGCCGGAAAAAAGGGAAAGCCGCGGTGCCGGGATTCGAACCCGGGCCGTCCGCGTGCTGGCCAGCCGCCTAACCGATTGACCCATGGCGACTTCCCGTGGTCCCATAGTTTTTTTTTTTTTTTTAGAGACACGTCAGGCCTGACACAGGCCTATATGTGGTTTTATTCAGGTACATAGTTACATAGTTTACAAATATAAAGTTGGTACGTACATATTCCAATATCTCTGTACAGTTTGTTCCGAAATCTAAAGTTTTCGATCAGTCTTGTGTCAATCTAAAACTAGCTTAGCTGCATCTCTATCACATACTTTATATCCTAATCTGGTCCCATAGTTCCGAACTCCTACTTAACCGACGCCACCTATGGGCCTCACTCTCGCACCATAGGCCGTCTTTTTCCGAGCGCTAAAGCGCCTACAATTCGAATACTTTAATATTTGAATAGTATTCGAATACTTGGATATTCGAATTATATTCGCCAAATAATTGAGCAACTGAAGTATTCGAATATTCGAATACTGATAAATTCGACAAATAGTCCCAGCCCTACCAAAGACCCGAAACTTTACCTAATACCGCAGTGTGAATTCACCATATCGCATAACACTTTACACCTGTACATCAGTTACACATGTCCTGTTTGTTAATATAATTTTATTGTTATTGTTTCTTCAACGTCTACTTCAACCAAATTATTCTCCTACACCACGATAAATCGTCGTAACGGTGCACGTTGCAACGCAGTGTTAAAAAAATCAAGACGGAGATTCACGCCCTCCGTTGACTCGACTCTCTGTAGTTTAGTCTCATTGTGAAACACGTGCTCGTAAGCTACGGTCCATTCGGTGCGCGAACAGAGCGATTGGGATGAATTAACCGATCGCGTAATGGAGTCGTGGATCGATAAATGCGAGAGGGGGAAGGGCGAGAGATAAGGCGATCCACATTGCTGCCGGCAACTCGGGAAAGGTTATTTCGGGACGGCTGCGAGGTATCCGGAGGTCTTGAGAGACCTCGAGGGGCCTGCACATTCGCGGAATCCTTAGAATGCTCCTGGAACTTTGAAATCAGACTGGAAAGCCGGGAATACTGCTGACGAGCCGCCTCGAATATTGATAACAACGGAACACGGCTCATATTTTTGCGATCGCACGGACCTGCCAGTCTTATTTACATAGGGATTTGCATAGAATCGCCTCGTATCGCGATTCCCCGCGAGCCTCGGAAGAGGGCTCGAAAGGGGAGCGTTCCTGACTGAATGTTCGAGGAACTGTTAACCGACTTAAAGGAGCAGCTGAATGAATTATCGTGTAGAACTTTGAACCATCATAACTCAGGCTAGGGTGGAGATTTTTAACCGAAAAGAAAGCTACTTGAATTGAAGCGTCGCCGCTGAGGAGACTCCGAATTCTTCATCATCTTAATCGCGATAGAATTGAAGTGATTTTAGCACCGTTCTGAACTTGACAGGCTGTAACCCAAACAGACTTTACATTGCTGAGTAATAAATGAGCGAAACGGTCGTTAATGAATCGTTTCGTTTTAATGAATATTATATCGCTAATGACTGTGAAGGTCCCTACAATATGCAAACAAAATTTCGTGATCGAATGAAGTGGAACAGCTGCATGCATTACTCGCTGATCTCTGAAACCAGTGGACTCGTTCTGCATCCCCATATGCACAGAAACACCCTCTTCCAATTTAATCAGTGCGTTCTTAACTCTGACAAAGTCTATCACGATGTTATATTTGTGTTGGCAATGGCAAAATATAGTATAAGATGCCTAAATTACAGTATCATTACTTGTAAAAATCATACAGGAGATACATCTATTTTATGTATCAAATGTACATAAATAATGTTTTTGTATGTATTTCTTTATTAATAAATTTTAGTTAGTTTTAAAAATTTGAATTATTAAATTCATTTTATATTCAATTTTTTCGTGCAACCTGTGTACCATAGAAATGTTGCTATGGGTCAAATTGACCCTGCATTCGTCTCACGCGACCATATCCACCATTCGTCTTCCGAGGGTTAAAACCTAGGAATATCAAAGTCGAAATTTATGATTTATACCGAATAGGCTACTAGGCAAAACCCATAAAACAACACAGCCAAGCTAGAAAAAGACCAGCAGCTAACCCTAATCTCTGTCAGCTAATTCATCGCTACAGTATTTCTTTCACGAACCAACAACCAAAGAACCAAAGAAAGAAACAGAAAATCAACGAAATCATCGATCCTCCAGAAAGTAACATACCCAAGTGCATCACGGGAAGAGAGCAGTTTCAGTTCTCCTTTTTTACACTTCCTCCTCTTCCTCTGTACTTATTATTGCCCGCCCCCCCCCCCCGATTTCCCCCCGCGAGCTGGCGCTCGTAAGCCCGAAATTTACGCGCGGAATTATAAATTATTTCTTCGACGGGAGGGATTCCAAGAGATGTTACAGCAGGGCACGGGGATTACGAAGGATTTAAGCCAGCGCGACGGGGACCAGCGGCCGCGCTATTCGATTATCAAATATTTAAGTGACGAACTCCAGGGTAGCCGGGAACTTGCGCGAGCCCCCGTGAATCGTTTCGGGGTGGACGTTCGTTTGCTTTCGCGCGTCGAATTTATTGGCCTGTCCTCGACGCGGGGCCCTATTTAAAATTCCCTCGGGATTAGATCGTTCCTCCGCAACGGGGAAGGATTTATCGGGAGGCAGGGGCGGGTTTGATATAATATAACGAGCGCCGGCGTATTTTCGGCGAGGCCCATGGAGTTAGTGGGGAAGTGGCGGTATCTGTTTCGGCCGATCGTTCCCGAGTGATCGGGGCCGATCATTTCCAGGGATTCGAGCGGAACGCCGTTGGTCGCGATTTTAGAGAAAATTCACACCGCGCTCGACTCTGCCGTCAGATTTTCTCGCCGACGGGGCTATTACGCTCGCGCGATTGGGCGCGACGAATAATTCCGATCGATACTTATCCAGACGATTATACCCGCCGCGGTACAATAAGCCTGGCCGAATAATTGGAAAATATGGGACGATAATTAAATTCCCGGGTTTACTCGGTGGAGACGCTGTATTCCCCGACGATTAAACGAGCTTCGTGTTGCGCAAAGCACAAGTTCGAATTTTGAACAGTACCTCGCTGACTACTTGAAAGTACGCCCCCATTTCACAGCGCTCTATGAAACGCTGCATCCCCCGTTTGATATCGGTGCACGTCCAAAGTTATTAACAGAGTTCTCCGGCGACCCCCACTCGAATTGAAGCTAACAGCCGCAACTCGGAAAGAAGGTCAAATGAAAGTTTTATTATAATTCCCCACTGTTTCATTTATCTCTGATGTGACGTTCATACAGCGCGAAGCCTCCAGTCGTTCGTCGGACCTATATTCGTACAAAATTCTCTCGTTCCGGGGACACGTTCTACGCGAGTAGCTCGACCGATTCGCAATGGCAATTCGTCACTCGAAATCCTTGGGAAAAAATAGTGTCCGATGGAGCCGGACCCGCGCTCCCGCTGCGAATAAAAGTCAAATACCTACTTCATAATATTGTTTTTCAGCGCTCGTCGGCTATCAATCGCGTTAGGGCGTGCTGCCGAGGATCGTTTAAAGGCAGAGAAAGAGGTGCGACGCGGAGTCACACGCGGCACGTCACTAGCGCCACTACGGATTCGTTACAGCTCCTTCCATTGTTCGCGATATTCCAATAAAAGGTTAATCGAACCCCGGGCGGATTTTCCGATGCGGCTCGCTACAATGCCGGGCTGCGTCAATATGGCATCGGCACTTTCACGCGTTCCCAACGAATCCCCGTCGGACAATAAAGCCCGCGCGCCAATTAACTATTGCTGCGAGCCTGCGTTCCAGGCGGCGGCGACGAAAAGAGGGTGAACGCGCCGCAGATCCAAGGTAAGGGGGGCAAAGTTCATCGCGCCCGGACCACCCTCTGCCGCCTCTTTTATTTTTAGCCGTCGTGCCAATCAGCCCCGTCAATGCGAGCTCCCGTGGGTATCCATCGAGGCTCCAAGCGTCCATTTCGAGAGGACGTTAACGAAACAACCACGAGGACCTGGCTAGTCCCCCCCCCCCGCTCCATTCTGCCTTTCGTCTCGCTTAGCAGCTTCAGCCCTGCTGTTTCTTTCGATAGAGTATCCGCCGGGACGAACAGCGGGCAAGAGGGGAGTTCCCGAGGAGTTTAAGACTCGATCTTGTCTACGGCGTGTCTCGCTTCCGAGTTGGGGCTCGTTTGCGCGCGATCCTCGGTGCTCATCGGGAAAGTCTAATTAACTGGCCCCTCTGCGCGAGGGGAAGACGGATTTTACGCTGCTTCCACTTGGACGAGGGAAATTTCGGAATAGCAGAGATTTCCTTCGAGGAATTATACCGGGGCTCTTGGTAATCAGCGTGGGATGGCTAATACATTGAGGTGCAGCTCGCTATGAATCTCCAAGTACAGCCGTACCGATTCCAGTGACCTAGGTTTGTAATATCTCAGACCGTGGACTGATGCCTGAGCAATCGAGGCTTTCGAAAGGGTGAATGGCCCTCGTCTCAGAAAGTTGCCAAGGCAGGTACTGGCTTCTAGATTCTCAGGGGAAAAAATGCCGCCGTTCCCCCCGAGTTGCTTTCTGCGCCACGTATCCAGAGATGCCTGTGTGATGCACCCCCGGCGCTGGGGACGAGGAAAAAAAGCGAGAACGACGCGCTTTGCTCCTTAGCTCGCAGTCACTTTCTTCCATCCGTCAGCATCTTATCCTCCATTATCGTTAGGGGAACTACGAGGGGCCAGATACGAAAGTTTACGCGGCAACAAAATTTTAACGAGACGCCAAGTCGTCGCCTCCTTCGTCCTATTACCCTCGCCCCTGCTTCATATACCTCCTTCGAGCTAGAAAAAGACAGGGCTCGCAGGATGTTGACGAAATACGACATCAGCGACTTTGGGGCGCGATACACCCCGTCTCCATCGCGCCCCTCTTTTATCTTCCTTCGGGGGTGGAGGTTAGCGCTGCCCTTTGAGCTGCAGCGAAGGAAATCGGGTGAAAGTTCGAGCGTAAAGCTGGAGACAGCTTTAATTCCGCCGAAGCTTGAAGATAAATCGGAAAGTTGCGAAGTAAAAGGACGCCGGATCGAAGCAAATTGCTCGCGAGGTCTGAAAAGCCTGTCAAACTCCTCTGCCCCGATTGCCAAACAAATTGAGAGCGCTAACGTAGAAAGATCAGGAAGGGTCAGTGTATAGTCAAACAGTCGGATCCGCAGTGTCCAAGTGTCGATTCATCGGCAAATTTGAATAATGAATATTTATTCGAACGAACAGGCCGCCCGCTGTATTATCGAGCTGCCATTTCGCTTCTCTCAATTAACGTGTAATTTCGTGATCATTTTTAACCGCGGCTACTCCTCTGTGCGCGCCCCGTCTATCGATTCCCGATACTCCGCCGCGGTGATATAACTCACGGTATCGAAGAAATCAACCGAGGCCCTGCCCCCGCGTTCTTTTATCTCGGGGTCGCCGGCGCGGGGAACTGGAAATTGTATGCTTTTTTAAGCGTCATCGCGCTCCGACCCTCCCTTCCGCTCCATATACCCCGGGACACCCTTCATTTTACTCATTTCTTACTCCCCACGCCCGCGGAGAATAAAATGTGTTTTCATTTACTGCGATTCTCTTGCTTCCCCGGCGAGGCGGGCTCTCCGAGCGAGGGAGGAGAAGCGCGTAGGTCGATGGCCGAGGATATCGTCGGGCCACCGGCAATCTTCCAGCGGCCCTTAAAAAGGGCAACTTTTAAGACGCCCCGGGAGCGATTTTATCTGTCGAAGACAAACAACGGCGAAGGGGCCCGGCGGTGCAGGCTGGAAAGCCGTCTCTGGGAAGCCAATCTCTCGGAGAGGAATCAAGCTGCGGTGATTAGGGTGGGGGAGTCGAATTAGACTCAGAGAAACGGTCTGCCTTTGTAGTAAAAGATACTCTCCTATTCCTCGAAGTATCCCCTGTAAGACGCCCATCCGGGAAACGTAAAATTCTCTCCGGGCTGTCTTAGAAAAAAATAAATACAAATAGTACCATGATCGATGGATCGATACGATGACTCCCAAGAAAGAATGCACTGGATAGGAAATACTCCGGCGCGGGTCGCTCGCCCCTAAAAGGCCGAGGCACCTCCCAAGCACCCTGCCACGTCAACATCTCATTTGCGAGTCAGTGTCGAACGGCGTGTTCGGTAAGACGCAGACGTTGCGTGAGTCACGACCAGACTAACAACTCGATTTTCCGTTGACGTCAATGGAAATTAGCCGGGACCAACGAACGCGAGCTCGGGCATCGATTGGTCCCACCTTGGTGGCCGAGTTTCAAGCACCCGGCTGAAGAGAAACCGTTCCCCCTCGTTCCGTCTGCTCGCGTATCGATTACAAACGATATTGAACCGCGTAATAAATATTTAAATGACGATGTATATGCAATGCGCCGGCTCATTAGACCCGTCTGGGAGACCGATCGCGCGCCGGGCCCTGGGATAAAATGGTCCTGGAGGCCAAGTTTCTTCGAGTTTCGTTATCGGCTAGGGATAGGCTGTCGCGTTTCAGCGCGCGCCGTCGAAGAAATTAATTTGTTATTCAAATATCGGTTCTTGTTGAAACACGCCGGAGTATCGACGACGTCGCGGGACTGGCGAGGGGGGGAGGGGAAGCGGCGCAGAGGGGTTGGATAGCATAATGAGCCAAGCGGAGGGAAAAGTAAAGTAAGAAGGTCGTTGCTCGATTAGGTTAATGGGCCGGGATGCGAGCCATCCATTTCTATGTTAATCCCAGTCTATCTGTATCGATCGGGAATCCACAAAATGCAAGGAATAGCTGCTGGGCTAAGTAACTGCCGCCTAAGTGCAGGGATACACCTCGACACAGTTAGTTATTGTCTTCGTTTAGAGTAACAGATTGCGAAGAATGCGCCAGAGCGCAGAGAGAAGGCAGAGAGGGTGGAAAGAGGGGAGATAGAGATTTAGGTAAGACTCACTTCTCCGAGAGGTGAAGCAGCGAAGTGGTCGTTGGCGGATTCGTCGCGACGCGTTCGATTTTGAAGCGTGCGCGTGTCGTAGCGGCGCGGAATGGAGGAACAACGATTGATAAGCTGGCGTAGCTGAAGCGTGGTGACGTTTGACGCGGAGTGTCGCCGTGGAAAGGTGGAGGACCGGGTTGGCTGGCAGCCGCATTCGGTATTCATGGAAAACATTTCAAGCGCTCCCGGGGACGACTGCGTCGCGCTCGTCTGCCCCCGGTGAAACAAGTGCAATCGAAACGCAGCCGATGGTGAACAAGTTTCGGACAACACTCCACGAAGCACCCTCGACGGGGCGTTTCGCCTGTGCACCAGCCTCCGTCTCGCAGATAAAAGCCACCGATGTGCCACTGTTTCTTCGATGGTAACGATGAATCGAGGCTCCAAGCTTTCGACTAAAATAGCCGTCGGCAAACACCGTTCACGGCACGGCGAGGAAACTGCAGAGAAGAGGATCAACTTGGGACTATGAACGACGTGTTTTGTGATTCGCTTCTGGGGTTGTCTCGTCTGTATCCGTTTGTCTTTGTTTAAGCTATTTTTTTAGGGAACTGTTGGTAGCCACCAAAGAGTTATCGTAGCGAGATTTATGTTATTTTTAGGTTTGAGGTCTAAACGAGTTAGAACTCGACGAAGAACAGTGTAGTTAACACCTACTGAAGGAACGATTCAGAGCCAGAGACTGACAACACTTGGGTTTCTGTATCGTTTGAGCTCGATAAACAAGAAAAGTGGCATAACACTCGCCATCACCATTCAGCTGAAAGGAATTTTACGCCGAGGCGAACCACGTCTAAGCTGAGCGCGAGAACACATGGAAGATCGTTTCCCATTTTCTCAGAGCGCAGTCGATGGCTCGAATCTTTCCAGGATTTTACGAGGGCCGGAGTTTCCCGGCCGGTAATCCCAGCGTCTGCGAAGCTGGTTAAAGCGAGCCCGCCGTGTTATCCCGGCAACGCGTGTGCTCTGCCAGCTTAAACAATAACGGTTTTGACTGCCCCTAAACCGGCCAGCACTCGGCAATCATCGAGAATTTCCACGGGGAAGCCCTCGTCTGCCGTGAATCCTCGCTACGCCGTCTTTTATTGCGCAAACTTCGGGAACGAACGGTCCGGGAGCAGGGGCGAGAGCAACGGACATTTAAACGGGCAACGCGATTCCAGGGTAGGACGAAGATTTCTCAAAGTACGCGAGGACGAGGGGGAGAGACAAAGCAACGGCGCCGTAAACGTTTTATATCGGTGAGTCGCGATGCTGGCTTATCCGTGAAATTCGAGGAGCAGAAGAATAAAATTAGACTTATTGTTAGAAAATTGAGAAGTGAAGGTGAAGAATAGATATTACTGTATTACATGAAGAACGTTTGCCGGCACTTGGGAGTGGTAATCCAGATTGCCCCATGAATACCTAAGTGGGACTGAAACTAGAAAACTAAGCACATCCTAGGGGATGCTCCTTATTAACGCTTGTTCCACACCCTTCTTAACACCCAAACAAAGTTCATCGAAACTGTGCATAAGAATCCCCATTCGAGGCTCAAAGCAACCCCCAAACTTCTGGCTGCCGCAGACACGGTATACGAGGTCCCCGCTGGCTCGTGCCTCCAGGGTGGAAAACACAATTGCCGAGGGCTCACCCTCCAGCCACCCCCATTCATTCGCCGTGTAAAAGCTGTCGATTGGGCCGAGTCTTTAAGCCCCCTTTTCCACCGCCTTAACCATCCTTTCTTCGTTTCGAGGAGGACGCGTCGGAGAATGGTCGAAAGCCACCCCTCGCTGCCCTGCCCCCTGCCCGCTGCCACCTTCTTATTACCAGCGAGGCGCGCGGAATCCACGTTCACCTCGCGAATTTCCGCGCGTCGCCTCATCGGGACAATGCCAGCGAGCTCTCGCCAATTTCGCCCGACTTCCCCGCGTCTGTACTTTCCATTTGGAGTTTCCACGGGCCGACCGGGGGGCAGGGAGAAAGAATCGGGCCACGATTCGCTAGGTTGACCTGCGCAGACGTTCATTGGGAGTCAGGAGCATCGGGAACGGAGACGACAAAAAAAGGGAGGAGAAAAAAAAAATATACGCGAAAAGAAAAGCGCAACCAGCCCCTGTTAAAAGAACCCCTACCCCCTCCCCAGCGACCGTCCGTTTCGTTGCCAGGCTTTTCCCGGCAAAAATTTACGTCTCCTCGGGGCGGTTATTTTGCCGGGGATTACGGAACGCTGGAAAACCGCGGCGATTTTTCTGCGCGGCTAAGACGAGCCGCGTCTACCCTCCCCTTTATTCCCGCCAGCTCGACCCTAAGGAAAAATAGACACCGGGCCCGAGTTTTTCCCGGGATTACGGACGCGAGACAATTTTTATCGGCTGCGGCGACCCGGCGGGGGGGGATAATTCGGCCATTTCTCTGGCGAGGATGACGCGAGAATGGAGCTCGGTCTCCACGAGCGTGTAACCCGAAGGATCGATGATATTCTCGTTTAAAGCTGTGATCGTTGATCGATTCAGATCTGATTCGTTAAGTAGTGCGAGTCAAGGACGGAGCCGGCAGAGTCATCAGGGATTCCGCTCAGCTGGCGGAGACAGTGTCGCGAGACGACCCATTATTTTTCCATTTCCCTGATGGTAATTAGGGGTAGGTGGGTCGGAAGGTTTTCCAGCCGTGGAATAGTTGAGAAGCCGTTAGCTCAAAGCTCTGACGGCACGTTTAATAATCGTTAAAGTTCGCGGCACGCTGTAAGACACGCCCCATTGTTATGCGAGTTACGCGACCTCGCGTATGCGAGGAACGCCCTGGCGAGCCCTGCGGTACCAGCATTTGCATACGTTCGTTTCCCTGGATTTGCGAGTCCGTCGGCTCTTGAACGTGTTTTAAACGAATAAAACCTCTTGCGATTATCTTGATTCGAAGGTAGAGGAGTAGAAAGAGTGGAATATTAATACTGTCCACGACTGTTTGATAACAGACTCCCCTGAATCTTCACAGTCCTCGTTTACCTTATTACACAATTTTACGAATTCATGGGAGCCAGTCAAAGGATCCAATCTAGTCAAAGCTCCGCCCGGGCTATCCCGCTGGATATTTGCTTTAATCGCAAGTTCGGTACTCGGGAGTGAGTAGTCTTCGGGTTATTTCCTCTAATCACCGGTCCACCAGTCATTCTCGAAGCCCAAACATTTGATATTTACTCTTCTATATGTACGTTCCTGGGGGCTGAAAGTCTGCTGAACAGCTGGGCCGTGCGTCAGGATGCTGAACGTTGTCCTGACCAACTACGATCGTGACTGAAGTGTCCCTCCCATAAGTTCCATATCTCCAGCCAGCGCCCTAATGAATCGCGTGTTATTTCGATTCCCCTAGTGTTCCCAGCGAAATGTATAGCATCGCGCCCAAAATTGCCCAGGCGTTGGAAGTTTTTGCGGTTCCGTGGGACAAACTGCCCCCTTTCTGGTGTTTCCGCACGCCTCCACCACCCTTCTGTATCTGTTTCGTCCCACGTCCCTCTCATTTCCACGACGATCCGTTCGTTGTTGGGGGAGCATTGAAACTTTTCTCCGAACGGCGAGACAGCCGCGCTGCTACCGCTCGAATTCGCACGAACTTCGCCGCGCCCATCGTCGACCGTTTCTACTTGCTGGCTCGGATTAGTCGGTCGTTCTCGTCCCTCGCTCACGGAGGGTATTGTTCTTCGGTTTTTATTTCCCTTGCGAATCCCCCTTTCATTACCCGTTCCCTTTACGTCCCCTTCTTGTTGTGCCCTTTCTTCGGACCCTTCTCCCGAGTCCTCCTTTAATTAGTTCTCCATCTTCTCCTCTCCGTTCACGTGTCTCGCATCACTCGTACCTGTTGCGGGGATGAAGTAATAAAGCTTGAAAACGTTCCTTCTCGTTCGTAATCCAGGGACTCTTTCTTAGTCCACGATATTGGCTTCTCTGCTTGAATTTGAATCTGTGTTCTTGCGTCTTGCTTGGGGTAGTTTAACCCTTGTTCCATTCAAGCATTCTCACGACTATGGTGTCAACTTGGTCTTGTTAAATTGATGGCGTTAACTACCCCATTAATGTAAACCCCACTAAGAAACAACAAAACCCCTTTTTCCATAGAACTTCCTTCTTTCAACGCAGCCACCTCCACCCCCGCCCCACTATTATCTCCCTCCCCCTTCTCGCGAACAATATCCCCGTCCAAAGCACTTCTCCGTTCGTCGGTCCACCCTCTCTCCCCCTCTCCAACCGTGCGCCTATACATTTCCAGGGGGCTGCAGTTGCCGAGAGAACGGCGAAATAAAGCACGATTGGGCTTTTCGTGGGGGCAACGGTGCACGGGCGCGTGACATTAATGGGGTGGACGCGGAATGGAAAAACTCGGCCCGCGCGCTGAAATTTTCGCACGACTCGTTCTCCCTCGGCCGCGTCACCGCCAGTCCCATCCAGCCTTCTTTCTCTTATCCCTGTTTCTTTTACCGCCGTCCACGCTCTCCGCCCCCTCAAAACTTTCCTCCCCCCGCTTTCGCGACCGGTGCTCGTTAATTTTTCACCCAGCGTGCAGCACGTTCTCCGGATCGCGGAAATAGAAGATTCTGTAGCTATGATTTTTGAAGGAGGCCCCCTTCGCGGATCCACCGTTTCTCCGTGCTCGGATTTCCCGGAGACACTTCCGTCGAGGAGCGAAACGATGCACGAAGGAGATAAGGATTAATTATGTTTTTACGGAGAACCGGCCGTTCGCCAGGGTGCCGACATCATTTCCGTCGCCGCGACGCCGCTGACTGTTTAAACCGCTTAACCGATCCAGAGCTGGTCGACTAAATCCGCTAATGTTTCGGCCGGGTGTATCGATGCGGTCAATTAACCATTTCGCCGGCTTAACCGATTTGGCCGGTTAACCTTTTTGGTCGGTTTACTGTCTCGCCCCGGCGGTCCCGCATTCCGCCGGATTTTCACGCTGCAACGGCTGGCCGGTAACTGGCAAAAAGGACGTCGTTGGAAAAGGGACGAGCGAAATTTTGTTTCCACGAGTCTCGCCAGCCCCGCCAATGAAACCTGCCTCCGAGCGTGATTCTCGTTTCAGTTCGTTCGTTCCTCTTCTTATTAAAATTCTACGAGACGATCCCTGGATTTCGCGAGCGGTACAGTGGACGGCGGCATTAACGGTTAGTTGAAACATTGAAACTGTGACGAGAGGTGGCAGAAAAGAGTGGGGAAATTTAAATGTCCCCGCAAGTTGCCACGCGCTAATTCCCTTCGACGATTCCAGGGAATCGCGACGTCAACTGCAGCCGCTCTGGAAACTAGTTAGTAGTTGGACAAACAATTTGGAATTACATGCGGTGCATCTCCCCGGCCGTAACAGATAGAGGGAGCGAGAGGGCAGGGGCGGAAAGAGGTCGGTGGGAACGAGAGGGAATAGAAGGAGCAGGAAAATCGAAGTGGAGCAGTAAGGGGTTAAAAAAAAGAGAGGGGCGGGTCGCGGAGACCGTGGACAGAGAGCTCGGTACATATTTAACGAAATAGAAGGGTGGGCACGAAGGGGAGAATGAAATTGAAATTGTCCGCGGTGCGAAATTAAAATTACGCTTTCTCGCGTAGAGCGAAATCGTGATATTATCTCGCGTCCTCCAACCACCCCTGAATGGTAAATCGAAGTGAACGCTAAATTTTACAATTTCACAGTGCCACGGGTCGTTGCTATTTAGAATTTCAACCTAGCGAGAGAAGCGTGGCTACTGTTACGCGCCGCGGCCTTTAGTGTTCGAGCGGCACGGTTTATACATGCAATTCTGATTAGGGGTATCCCACAGTCGTTAGACTATCAGAAATTGCAGTATCGGATATATTTTGTAAGAAAAGCTAGGAAGCTCGCCGCACTCGTAACAGTCAATTCTTTAAAATTTTAAATATCTAAGTACCTTATCAGAAGGATAAGGGGTAGATTTTGGGATCGTTGGTGCTCTAGTCCCATACGGGTCTTTTCAATGGAATCAGATAGGTGATTAATGAGTAAAATTTTATGGTAAATAAAGCTTTAATATAAGTAGCCAATGTAAGTAGAAGAACATAATAAAATATGGAAAAACTCAATGAAACATTCGTATAATCGGAGATAATTCCTGACTAGGGGAATCCCGCAATCGATTGATTGTCAGAAATTATCGTTAAATACAGACTAATTATAACAATGTAATGAGGTGTACAGAAAGAGATAAGGGGTGCAACTCACCAGACAGTCACAATAAGATAAATGCAAATATGCTTTAAATTTCCTTTTTCAAATTCAAATAATTCCTCGTTGCTGATAAATTTGGATGCTTGGATAATTCTGAGTCGTTGGTGAACCTGAATCAGAAAGAGGGATGAGCCGCGAACACGCACACACACTTGACTATGGGATGCAATACAAACGAGTTGAACTATTAAGTGAGACCGAAATGATAATAAATTTAACTGAGCAAATCCAATGAAAATTTAGAGTAAATCGTTAACAGAATAAATTATTTTGTAAGTTAATAGAATAATTGTTTAGCATAATTAGTTTTGAAATTGTTAGAAGAATTTGTTTCGCAAAGTTGAGTCTTTCACGCGGTTACACAGTAGACCAGAGAACAACTCTAGCTCTAAAACACTTGCGGACCCCAATGACACGCACCTCGCGATTTACCGTCACAGAGTGTCGCAGCTTCACGCTCTCGGCAGCGACCAGAGTGGGTCCGTACCGAAAATGCTTACGCTGCATTTTATCGCTCGGCCGCGCTACCATGGGCCCGTCTACTTAACGAGGCGGTGTATGTGTGTGTGTTGTCACGTCCATCCATCAGAATCCCGATTCAAATATATGATCAATCTTTACGGAACATTCGTACGCACAGGAAAACATAACATCCCATATCTTGAAAACCATACAATTTCGCACAACTAAGGGGCCTGCCTCAATGTTCATAATTTCGTATACACAATTTTTGACTAGGGGAATCCCACAATCGTTGGACTATCAGAAATTGTGTTGGGTATTCAATTTTAACAGCAATTTTTAATTAATTACTAATTCACACATGCGACAAAACCGTGGGAAGGCGCGGTTCCCTGCACCGGATGTAGAGTATACAATTCCGTCAGTCTTCTAAGAAGTGATCCAGTCTGCGCATTCCCGCTGTAGCCGTTACTGATTATGTTACAATGTTTAACGGGACGGTTAGAGGTGTTCTCAACGAGGGTTCTCCCACAATGCTGCAAGGCATTGTTGAAACGCACCCCTGCCGCTTACATAGAACGGATTCGGCACAACAGGAGAACCACTGGGTCTTTCCGAACGCGACTCTCTGATGAGAACGCCGCTGCGTCAGCGCCGCCTTATCTGTATCGCGGGACGGCAATACGTCGAGACGACGACTCTCCAAGAAAATGAGTTTTTGTTCTATCAAAAATATTATTAATTAATAGGCAGGAGTATGATCAACGAGGGATTTCCCATAACGCTAGGCGTTGTTGATACATACCCTGAGCAAAAAGAAAAATTTTACGTTCCGAACGTAACACTACCGCCGTGCATACAAATAGGAACATCACTGGTACTCGGCTGCTTTATTTCGATCTTTCATCCTCAAACATCGACACTCTCTAATGACCAGCATTGATTGACCCAGACCAGAGATATTACCACCCCCGCGGCCCTGCTTACTGTGATCGGTGTAATTTCTCGTTTATAAGCGGCGCTTAGTCACTGTATGCATAGAAAATGAATCCAGTAATGAGGATTTTCACGGGGGCCGCGTCGTCGCGAGTTTCAAGCGTTATATCGCCGAGGTCGACGTCGATAGACCCGGCACGGGGCTGGAGGGACCCTTTTCACTCGGCGGAGGTGCCTCCCACGCAGGTGAGAGGCCAGGTAACACGGTTACCGCGACGGAGGGGAAAACCGCTCGACGATGGGAAACCTGGCCCCGGCGTTAAAGCGGGACCGGGTGCTTTTGATTCTCCGCTTTGACGTGGAGGTCCGCTCGCGAGCGTTTCACGTTAATAACCCTCGCGCGTCGAGATACAATGTAAACAGCGCCGGAGCACCGAGGAAAGAGCGCCGCCAGCGGAGCGGAAGCGTTTTCTATTGCTAGTTGGATGTTCATCCAGCCAGGAGGATCGAGCACCATCGACTGGGCTCCCATTAACCAGCCTTGCTCTTGCAGTTGTAACGGAATCGCGACACAATCGTGGCCCGTGTTTTCTAGTGTGCCTACTCGAGCGCGCTTGAGCGTGAACCAGGCGCTACTCCTCTTGCGGTCGATGGCTGCCAATAATCCCAATGGATATACATATTTGGGGGGGGGTTTAATCTCGTTATTCGTAAGCGGGCTACGTGGTACTGCTGTCTGTGACTCTGAAACGATTATCTTATCGAGCCAGACACAAGGAAGCGCGCTCCTTTGAGAGCGAGCACGAAATCGTTGCAGCACCGGGGCCGATCAGCCAGCTGCGAAGGATTAAAATACCAAACTCGCGGGGCCAAGCAACCCCCGGGGGTTGTTCCGGGCTGGGGAACGCAACCGCGAACGCGGCAGCTTCATATCGAGAGCCGTCGGTGGACAATTGAATGCCGATTTCCCTGTGGGCCGATCGGCGATTCCATCGAATCGTAATATCGTACGGAGGGCGTATACACCGTGTACATCCTGTACATCAGCGGACACGGATGGTGGATGGAGCGGGAGACGGCGAGGAAAACGGGAGAGGGTGAACGCTGGCTATGACTAGATTTCAATCTGCGAACAGCGTACGCTCGCGTGGCCCGCGACCTAGCTTAACCTTCGGCCAGCCTGTGCATTTTAAGCGCATTACTGTATCGTGCCACCTGGCCGAGTGGAGCACGATGTCACTGGTCAGTTTCAGGATTCCGAACTTTCATTTTATGACAGATTTTGTGGGGGTGAACGAAGCCTTTCGCTTTAAACCGATGCACTAGTGTCTGAGCCTTCTGTCGAAGCTCAAGAGAAGGTTTAAATTTACAAGAATTACGCGAATGATTAGTGACCAATTAACTTCTCTGTGTTGTTGAAAGGGAGCCGAGGAAAGAATCGTGTCGGTGTTACCAGCGTCCGGGCATCGAGGGCGGAAGCAAGCACGGGAGGGTGAGTTTTCTCGTTTGTATGTACGTCCGAGCCTGTTCCCATTTGTAGGAAGTAACGTCGGCCCGAGGAGTCCGTGATTCGGGTCGAAGCCGGATGCCGTGTGGTGGACTAGCTAGCGACGGTGTGCCAGCCGAACGTGCCGCTGTTAACAGTTTCCGGGGGAGTTAACAAGGTTTCGAATCCGCGGCGGGGCGCGGGACAATAGGACGACATTAGGGCTCGTCCGTCCACGGACACCTAAACCTACCCCCATTTCACCACCGAGCTGAAAGTCCTCTCAATATGCCGCTGTTGTCCTCCTTCCCCAATCTCTCCCGTCCCTGTCCACCTACACCCCACGTGCCCCGCTTTTATTCACTTTCCTCCCACCCCCTTTGTTCCCCGGATCACCTCCTTTCGATCCCCGTCCAGCCGTCTCCTGAAATTCTTCTTATATTCTCATTCTTCTAGCCCTCTTGGCCACTTCCACCCACCTACATCTGATCTGCTATCTCCACATCGAATATTCTCTCTCGCGCCCTCCAGCAGACCGCATCGTCTTCCTTCTTGCTCCTAATTCTTAGGAGCTACGCGTGACTGGACTGCAGGTAAGCAAGCTTTATACCCCTAGAACTAGACTGTTACCTTCGCAACTACTAAATATTGTGCACAGGGCTGAAATGTACCTAGCTGCAGAATTCAATAAGATCAGCGTAGTTTTTCGAGGCGACAGCTCTAGTGATAGACTATTGTTAATTTTCAACCCTCGATCAAGGGAGCTGAGAACCTCCCTCGCGACCCAAAACCCCGCCCCTGAGATTCAGATTTCCAGCCCCTTCCGCGTCGACGATCCGACAGAGCGTGTCGCAAGTTGCCAGACAGCCACGAGACACGTAAGAAGAGCAGCGCGAGGCGTGGGCGGGACACGGGAATTCGCGAGCAGCGTTTATGCACCGACCCTCCTGCCTCCCCAGCCTTTGTGCGACGCATAAACTCCGCGGAGAGTGGTTTCGCAGTTTCATTAACGCGGGCGACTTAAGCGAGCGTGCACCGACTTACCGCTAATTCAAATTAAGTCGAGCAAAGCCACTGGCCGATACAAGCAGTTTAATTAGCCGTGCGAGGGGGGTCGACGCGGCGCCGAGTTACGGCGAGCGAGATCTCGGCCAAGGGAACCCCTCGCGGCGCAACATCGATCTTCCGTGTCATATTTCCCTCCTACACTCGGCCCCCCCGCTGTCCACCTACAAATCGTCGGCAAATTAATAAGAAAACCCCTTTTCACTCCCCCTCCTCCACCTCGCCCTCCACCCTCTCGACCCGTGTAGTCGCGCAGCCTAGAGCTGTCCGCACAGAGATTATTGAAGTTTAACTAAGTAGCCCGCGCCGGAGATTTTACAACAATGAATCCCTCTCTTCCGTCCAGAACGAAACCGCCTCGCGGAACGATTGTGCAAACGTGGCTCACGCTGGAAATTTCATTAAAAACCCCGCGATGCATCTCTGCCACGGTCGCTGAAGAAGCTTTTAAAAAAGCCCCCGTCTCGAAATCATTGCGAAGGTAACTTTTTCATCAGGTCTGTTCGGAAACCTTCTCCTCACCGATGGAGTTTGTTGATAGGAGGATGTGCTGGTTGAAAGCGGATGCTTCCAGACGACCATCGCGACGTCGATTGGTCGAAAAGCAGAATTGAAACGTTTCCAAAGGGGGAGACGGCTCCGCGAAACGCTAACGACTCCGTTTACAGGACGAATTAGTAATTTATGGAGCAAAGGGCGTCCCATGGCGGCAAGGAGAACACGCGAGCCAGAGGAGAGCCAACCTACATCCTTGGAATGTTTGCGGTTCGGCTCGACTCGCGGATACAGTTGCCAGGGGTAAGTTATGTTATGGCACGGCGAGGAAGGCAGACCCGGGGTTCAACATAGAATTCTAGTTAGGATCAATTTTCCGGGATTAATTCTGTGTGTTCTGGAAGAACGGCAGGGTAGTATACTAGAATCCTTTCGCAATGGAACGGCTAATATCCACCGCTGCTGAAGTCTAGGGTAGGGTGCGGCTAAAAGTCCGGCGGGTAAAAAGTCCCGAATGCAAAATCTCTATTCCTAAACAATGTATTGAGTTCCTTTAGTAATGTGTGCATGATATTGTTTATTGCTGAATGATAATATTTTCTAACGTAGAAACTATAGAGGTACCATTGGGGCAAAAAGTCCCTCAGACTGAAAATATATATTTTATTATTTGTTTTCATAATAAGATGGCCAAAGTATAAAGAAATGACGCCAAAGTCTTTAAATAGTGTTTTTGTTTTAGTTGAGCGATTTTTTTTTTTTAGTTTTTAGTTCAAAACAAGCCTCTGACTTATATTTTTATTTGTTGTTAAAGAAGTCATGGTTCCCTTTCAATTTTGTATACCAAAAAGAATTAATTGATTAAATAAATATTTTGTTGATTTGAAAAGAGTTTTTTACTTATTCAGTTTAATATTACACGAAAATACATTAGGGACTTTCTACCCTATGCAATGGACTTTTTGCCCCGTCCGTGGGGCAAGAAATCCATTTTGCATTGACAAACATTTTGTGGTATAACTCAACAGAAAATAACAGTATCAGCAATCGAACTTCGTGAACGTAAAGCATAATAGTTATAGTTTATCCAAAATATAACAGATATCTCTAGATTGTTAGTACTAAATTTTACATAGGTTTATACGAAAAACAGGACTATTAGCCACACGCTACCCTACTTTTTCAAAAGCCTCCCCTATAAATTTCGTTAAAGAGAACATCCCCCAAAGACTCACTCTCCCAGCAGCGATATATCCCAGAAACCTACTTTTTCAAAGAGAAAATCTTCCACTCCATAGAGGGCAGCGTGTTGCGCCGAGCTACTAGCTTGACAACAGCATCCCGCAGGAAGCCACTCTCTCGAAAATGGCAAAATACCAGGGAAAATTCAGTGGCGAGAGGGAAGCGCGCGTTCCGGGCGAGGCATCGAAGGGGAACACGGAGAAATGATGACGTTGCCGCGACGCCTGGCGTCGAGGGCGAAGCTCTCCAGGCTTCCTTGGATCAGGAGCCGGCGGGACGGGTGGCGCGCAGCCCTCGATCCCGATTAATTAATATCCCCGCAATCAAGGTATTGCCGCGTCGCTTGGCTCTTTCGCGGCGACGATCCCTCCGAGGGATCCTGTGCTTGCAATTTACGCGAGTTTTGCCATCGCAGCCGAAACGCGTCGCGTCTTCAAAGCCTCCTACGTCTCCGGTTTAAGACGTCGGACCACGGGGTGCAGCGTGGCGGAATGTCGCCGTGGCTCCCGATGCGTCGCGAGCGCGCGAGGGAATTGGACGAGGACGCGGCGTCGATTTGCTCAACTCCAGCTAGAGATCAAAGTTGCTTGATCGCGCGCTGATTAACGCCGGCTGCCGCGTGTCTGTGGACGGTGTGCGGCGGGGAAGAGCAGTCGGATGTTTGGGTATCGGCAAGCAGATGAAACCTGAGAACGTATCAATGTATCGGATGATAGATGCCCGCGCAGTACAGGTATCCGTAGCACGATGGAAATCGGAGGATCACGGAATCAGTGGAGTGATTTGCTGGACCGGCTGCAGCCGGTCAGGTCATCGATAGCTTTCATCCCTCTGAGCCCAACGTATCGAAATGCTATCGATTACGGATGGATATTGGCCGCGTGGTGGACTCAAAACTGGGAACAATAGAGGGCGCCACATTCGTGGAGGCACGCAGGTGGTTTCCAACGCCGGGCTGTCTAATGAGCAGAAGAATCGGTACCCTCAAAGACTGTTGCTACATACCAGTTGAGCTGCTTAGCTTCCGTCTTCTTTGGACGGATCCTTGAGCCGTCCAATTTTCTCCGGTCGCGTACAATTCGAGGTAACGAGTCCCGAGCACCGGATCATTGATATTTCTTGCGTTTAATGAAACTCCTGCGAAGGCCGGGTGGGCAAAACCGAGGAAGAAGGTATCGATCTCTAGCAGTGGGATTGGAGGCAGACTCCTGGCTCTAATCTCGCTCCGCGACCCAGATAAACAAGCGACACGGAAATATTAACCGCCCCACACCCCTCCGCGGATCGGTCTCTTAATATTCGCGCAATTCCCGGCGTGCAGGTATTCCCGATGCTGCGTCTCTCGTTCCACAGGCTATCGAGGATAGCCTCGGCTCGAACAAAGCCCGTTTTATATTTCCATACTTTCCTCGTTCGAAGCCCATCCGTCCGTCGATTTGCCAGACTAATATAGCCGCCAGCGAAATAAAGGCATCGTGGCCGGGGCTCGAAAGGAGCTCGATAAACTTCCAGATCGAATTTCGTCCGTGCTCGGAGGGGCAAGTGCATCCTTCTGTTTCTCATTCGAAGAGAAAACGATTCGACGAGAGTTTCGCTCGTACGAGTGGTCGGTTAGAGGGTCCGCCTTGGCCTTAGACGGACGCTACCATTCGGCTGAAATCTGAATGTCCGAGAGGCCAATGTAACAGTTACGCGCTCGGGACGAACGATCAAGATGTCGACTTCCACGCCGCGGCAAACGAATGGAAATCTTGAGGGAAACAAAGCACCCGAATCCCGCCCAGCAGTTAGCAACGAAAGTGCACTATTCATCAAGCGTTTCGCGGCGGTGGGAGAGTGCATTTTTGCATCCACTCGCCTCGTCCCCTCCCCACTCCCACCCCCCCCCACCCCCACCCCCCCCCTGTTCGAAACATTAATCTCGACCGTGCGCGGTGCCTAGGTGGGGGTGTATTTCTCTCAGGGGGCGCATTTTCGTCGTTTTATTCGATTATCAGTCCCGATCGAACACGCGCCGCTCCGTGCCGCTGTATATCTTCATTTCGCAATTTACGAAAGTCAGGGGGGAGGCGGCAGTTGCCGGCGTCGCCCGTTTCGCGATTCATAACCTCGCCTATAAGCCGCGCACCGTCGCCCGCCGAAATTGACGGCCCCGGATACGTGTATCCGGCCCCCTCGACGAGTGTCGGTGAACGTTTTTTGCCCGGCAAATGATGCACGACCGCTGAAATTGCGTAAACACGGTAAGCTGCGCTATTTTCGTTTCGCAGCCGCGCGTGACTGCTCCATCTGGCGAAATGGGAGTACGTCTGGTGTTCCCCAGCTCGAATAACCAAGTTTCTGGTAGTTTTAATACGCCTGTTCCGTCGCCGCTTTCGATAAGACCCGTTTAAAATTCTCCCCTCCAACCGCCCCGATTTCATTCGATTCGAAGACGGTAAATGCGCTCGCGTCGGCCGCGATAACAGGCTATCAGCCACGTCGATCGTGTACAGAGCGATATAACGAGCGATCGTCGTCCATACAGCCGCGTAAAATTTATCACCGCCGTTGTAAAATTTACCGTGGACGGTGCATAACCGCTGTCCGCGCGATCGTTACCTGTGACCGATGCCTCGCCGCCCAGGTAACGCTGCCCGCTGCAATCTGTTACCGCGATCGGGATGTAAAGTTTACACCGATGAAACGTAATTCCGACGACGGTTTCGCGTGTCAGCCGCCCCCTCCGCCGATGATCGATACGTGGCTGTATCAACCGCGATGCGTCGCGGCAGCGCGCCACCTCGCGCCGCGCACCGCGGAGCCGAAGGGAACAGGGTGGATTCGCCCCTCCAGGATCAACAATTTCGTGGAAGAATTCAAGTGGGAAATTTTATGAAATACCTAGGTCTCTGAAGCTTGATAATAAGACGGGGTGGAAAGCTGGAAAGATCGGACGAAAAGCAAATACCCCAAAACCACCCTTGGCCATTCGGTTCGTCCAATCCTCGTCCCGATCCCGATATGCCTGGTCCAGATCGCGGCACCCTGTGGACCGGCAACTCTATTATTAAACAACAATCGAGCGGAGGAACGGCCGTTCGGGACACGTCACCGACTGCAATCACCGTAACGATATCGTTGTCGTTAGGGCATTATCGCGGCCGTCACTTCTACAAACCGTGGTGGCGCGGCCCGTGTAACGATATTAGAGGATAATGGGGGGCCAACCCTCGCAGCGTCGACGTCGCCGTCGTCTACAACGGCGTGATAATAGCCCGTACGCAGCGTGCACACGGGCCACGACGCCGGCGGTGCACGCTCCAGCGCGAGAACACGCTCGCGCGTTTATATGGGCCGCGATTCGCACGACGGCGACGGCCGGGGATGGTAATGAGAGAGCTTCGCCAGAGGGGCTTCGGCGCACAATGCAATTCCGCTTGTTACTGATAACAGCACCGCAATTCCAGAACGCTCGTTACCCTACGCGCCCCTTCCCACCCCTCCTTTGCTCCCCCTGTTTTTCCCTTTTCTTCGAGGCTCCTCGCACCTGCGACGGCGAGCGCGACCGCGTTAATCGCGACACGGTTAACGCGCTGTTCGCTCGGCAGGCTCGCGATATCAACGCAGGGGCTGTTTCCCTTTCCCTGGAATTCGCTGGAAATTTTCTTACGGAGAGACGGCACGCGAGGAATCAACCTGTGGAGGGTGGAATGATTAAACACTGTACAACAGGGTGACAAAAGGGATATACATCTGTGGAAGGATATCTCAATTCACGATGCTCTGACAGGGCTTGGGAATTAGTGAAAGGTAGGATCGAAGGTAGGAAGAGGAAGCTGCGTTTCGTCTAGTTCGTTTTTGCTGGTGGACACGTCGGTAAAGCTTATCGGGATGTCAGGACGAAACGGGTATAGTAAGTCCGGTATAGTTCGACCACCGGGAGAGTCCGGCCAGTGTTGATATTTTAAGACTGACGCAAGATAGAGCACTGTGTGTCATTGACAGAAAAGAAATGAATGTGCTTGTTGTTGATCTTGCATTGACCAGTGACACAAATCCATATTTAAATTATAGGAAACACTTAAGGGGTTATACCTAGTCAGGCGGCCGAAGAGAAGCGAATGTTTGTTAATTTTTTCTGAAAAAGCGGAAGCATATATTTTTACAGAACATTTTGTACTTAGAAGAGCAATATTTAAACATTTGGTAATTTTTTCGTAGAAAAATATTTAGGTTTATAATAAAGTAACAACCCACATCCAAGAAGCCTTTTTAAAAATTTGGTTTTGCGGTGAGCACTGTTATTCGGAGTCAGATTATCTAAAATCAAAAAACAAAAAAGATTTCGTTAGTATATTAATGTATCCTCTGATTAACGGAGGGATTTTCCGAAATATTAATTTTAAACACAATAGCGGCTATTTAAAGTTGAAATCCTGATCTTTCGTGCAAAAATCACGCGAAAAATATAAGGACTTCAACTTCAAATAGCCGCCATTTTGTTTAAAATTAATATTTCGGAAAATCCCTCCATTAATCAGAGGATACATTAATATACTAACGAAATCTTGTTTTTTTTTTTATTTTAGATAATCTGGTTCCGAATGACAGTGCTCACCGCAAAACCAAATTTTTAAAAAGACTGCTTGGATGTGGGTTGTTACTTTATTATAAACGTAAATATTTGTCTACGAAAAAATTAGCAAATGTTCTTTAAATGTTGCTCTTCTAAGTGCAAAAAGTTCTGGAAAAATATATGCTTCCGCTTTTTCAGAAAAAATTCACAAACATTCGCCTCTTTTCGGCCGCCTGACTGGGTATAACCTCTCAAGACTTTATGGGAGTCTGAAAGTTTTCAGACCAAGTTGCAGTGCTGGTGATATTGGAAAGACAGGTAAGTTTATTTACACTATTCCGATATTGGGGGATATAATGTACATAAAACTACAGTGTCACCGAAACAATACGTCGTTTTTAATTTATTTTGACAAGGTGGTCGATCACTCCCTTCATTATGGAATAGTCCGACCACATTAATGCGGGACGGTCCGACCAAATTAGTTAAATATACAGTGTGTCCGTTGTATCTACAAAAGTGTAATTATCTCGAAAAATATGTACGGTAGGAAAAATTCGTAGGTAGCATGCTCGTATTTTTCATTTCTTATTCTTGTAACTGACATCGAAATGTTTTCTAAACACTACCTACATGTGTTTTTCTTACTGTAAACCCATCTTCAGATTCAGGGAGCAAAAATTCCATTCTACAAGATAGTGATATGTCGTTAAAAAACTGGGCCGAAAACGAATGCGTGGGATGCGGAGAAAACTATTTCGAAATCTCGAAAAGCGACACTTGGATTAAATGTGTGCGCTGCAGTCGTTGTTTTCATGATACTAGATGCTCCAAGTACAATAATGTTTGCGATTTACATGGAAAACCGAAGAAGAAATAACATATCAGTTAACTTCTTCGTGTATTATACTTTTTGTAAGCTACACTTTTTGTTATTTGTCAAGGTCGGTCTCACCCGTGGTGGGTGGACGGTGTAACCCCGACATGCGGGTGAGACCGGCCAGTTGCAGTGCCAATGTTTTTGGTTCAAAATGAAATTAAATATTTGAAATTATCGCACACTATAATTTATATGTACCCTAAATTCATCGGGCTTTCCTTTAATTTGCACGAAACGACAAGAATGTAAAACACAACGATGCTACAATTTCTTTTCCAAAAAGCGGTCGAACTCTCCCGGACTTACAATATATGAACGAGTAGATGAGAACTTGCGAGAGGCAGGAACGGTCATTCGACCATCTGGTGGCAGAGTCTATAGTCTGCCGCCACTAGAAGCTCGTTACTTCGAGGGAATAATTTTAAAGATGCTTACGAAGACACAAAGGGGACACGCATTGCCGAAAAACGACAGACCCAGAAGTCTGTTTCCGAGCGGTGTCATCAGCGGCGAGCGGTGTTCCGTCCGAGCGGGCAACGACAAAAGAGGACAACCGGCTGATCCTAGCTCATTAATCAGACGGACGCGGCATATAGAGCGCAATTATCCGACGGTAATTAACTTCGCAAACTGCAGGGGCCCGCGAAGTCTGGCGAGGCCGAGAGAGAGGACGATGAGGGGGGAGGGGGGCGGCTTGATAGCGACGGTGGTGGTAGTGGTGGTGGCGTCAGCGGTGGATGGTGGATGGTTTGGATGGAAGGTTCTTCGTGGGTTCCGGCCTGATGGAGCTGTTCTGGAATTATACACGGGGTTAGCCCTGAAAACCAGGCGGCAGCCAGCTTTTGCCCCGGAAACTAATTTAACTCTCGCATCCTCTCCATCCTACCACCTACCCCTGGCCAGAGCCGAACCCCCGTGCCAACCCCTCCGCCGATTTCCACGGGAACCGGCGTCTGTGTGCGCCCCCTGCGAGCAGGCACGCGCGCGCGTCGTGCCTGAATGGAGCACGACGCGATGGAAGAGGCTAAATACACGGATCGACGTATCCAAACTTTTGATAGCGGTGCCTCGGAACGTCGCAGAGGGACGGGAAAGTATGTCATGGAGGCCGGTCAAAGCACTCGAACGCGGGATCTCCAAGTTCGTTGGAGGGCCGCACCGCTCCTCCCCGGGGCATTAATTAGAGGGCTCGTTCCGCGGAACGCAATTAGACGGGGGCGCGTACGACTCCCCATTCGATTCCTCGCGGATGGAAAAATTAGGAGGCGGGAGGGCTTTCCTTTGGCGGGGAGGCTCGGTCGGGCACGCGACTGCTCGAGTGTCCACTGGAGAGTCCACTGAATGATTAACACGTGTGTGCAATTTCCAGCCAGGTGAAAATTTGGCAGCCGAGCCCCGAATACTTTTTTTCACGCTCGCTCGACCATTGGTTGGAACGCGAGGCTGCGGATAATGGGGGGCGGATGGGGATTCCCATTCGCCGCGGCGGATATTCGCAAATTAACGCATCGCGCGATCGCGGTTCCTCGATATTCGTACAATTAACGGGGCGATTTTAATTGGGTGGACGGCGGGCCATTCTTTCGAGGGTTGCGGAGGCTTCTTTTAATGGAAGGTAGTTTAAAGCTGACACGGGGGTGGGGTTATGGAGGAGGCCTCTGCCTATCCGAGCTGCTCTCAGCCGCTCGCTAATTCAATTAGCCGATTCTCATTGTACCGTTCACGCGTCCGTTTTAATTCGCGAGCAGAGCGCCCGTGGACGATCGCCGCCGATATTCTCCGACCCCTCTCCTTTCTGCTCCTCTACTCCCCGGCCGTTCCCACTTCCTCCTCTCCTTTTTTTTTTTTTTCACTTTTCCTCTAACATCGACGAGTCAGGGGCCGGCTATCGTCGATCCCGCGTGTTTGCTCTCCCGGTCAACGGGCTCTTCATTTTCTCGTTCCCGGGGAACTTGCACAGCGCGGTCGCCGCCGACCGTGTCAATAAAATGTCCGGTAATGCACTGTTGATACGCTTAAGTGAAACGAACGTGCACCCCGGGGAGCAGCGCAGGCATCTGGTCTTGAAAATGTGAACGGTGCACCGGGGGTGCTTCTGAATCAAGCATCGATGCATTCGTCGGCGGAGGAATTTCACTGTTTATGTCGTGAACAGTTTTAAGAATACAATACAGGAAAGAGGGAATTAGAAAATGACAAAATAACGTATAGAGAACGGTAGAACAGGGGGTTGACAGCCCCGTAGTTTCCCAGGCTGCGGGGGTGAGCGTATAAAATCATATTTTCACGCGGCTATGAAATAACAATTACCCCATCGTCAGGAGTGGTGGCGGTGCGCCGCGTCCCGATAAATTGTAAATAACCTGTTCGCGCAGAAATCCCCTCGCATCTGGATAAACTCTTGAAAAGATATTCCCCGGGTCGAACGTGACGCGTTTCTCGGCTGGAATGCAGGCCCCCTCCTCTCTCCCTCTCGAGATTTACGAGTAAATTTTCAGACGCTCCTGCGGGTGTGAAGAGGCGTTGCAAATGCATCGAAGCCCACTCCTCGAGAGGGAAACACCATTAACGGCTGGATCGCGCATTCTTCCTGCTTTTCGAAATCGCGGGTCTGCGCGGAAGAGGTCTGAAACGGGGTGGCGGGATGGGGTTGGCTTCGGGGTTCTTTAAAAGCACTAAAAACCAAAGATAAATGGATGTCGAAGGCTAGCGGGCACACTGAACATCCGACAAGAGACATTCGCGTGTTCCCCGAATCCATCATTGTCGAAATGAGAGCAGCGATTCAGAGTAAACGCGGGAGGCAGCGGCCCGAGAATCCTCTGACGCGTGGAAGGATCGTCTACTGTTGACTTAAAAAATGCCAGCGTATCGGGAGAGAGCCGCCGCTGTGCGACACGGCTTAGCAGCCATGCAGCAGATACGAGCGAGAGATACAGCACGCCTCTGATTGCTTTCCTCAATTCCCGGCCACTACGATTCCCTTTTACCTTTCGAGCGACCCCCGCCGACCCTCCCCGCCCCTCCTCTGTCTACCCGGAACCTACGTCAGCGAGGGGCATATTCTCCTGGGGGCACGGTTTCCTTTTTCCAGCCGGAGAAAGACGAACACCGGCAGAATAGAGCGAGGGAATTTCACGGAAGGCAGGGTGCGACGGGGGAAGAAAAGGGAAGCCCCCCTGTCGAGGGACGTCCGTTGATGGACGAAGAGGGGTGAAAGAAAGCGGAGGGAGAGATAACGGCGATGAAAAATCGGAGAGTAAACAGCGGGTTTATTTACGAAATCTTGGAGCAAAATGCGAGGCGCAGAGGAGAGTGAAGCTTCTGGGCGGGGAAGGGGAGGAGGATTCTTTGGGAGAGTGGATAGAGATACCGGTGGTAACGAGGAAAAGGGAGGAACGACGAGAAAGAACTGTCAGAGGGTTGACGATTCGAGGGGAGCCGAACCAGGGGGATACAGGGACGAGGCTCTACAGAATTAAGAGCCCATTAGCCTTTCATTAACTCCACGGTGGGGACCAGGGAAGGGGGGACACTCTTTTCCAACCCCTTCGTTCTCATTGTCCCCCGTGCAAAGAGAGGGAGGCGACATCTCGATGAAAACTAGATCCATTCAGCCGGCGAAGCCACTTACCACAGTCGAGTGTACATGCCGATGACCTTCCTCTATGATTATCCACGAGTTCTAACCGGGGCCTTGCTACAGCAAGGAAACTGGAAGATCGTTCCAAGGGGCGGTTTATCGACAGGAGCGTTCGGGATGCATCTTTTCGCGCGCAAAGCTCGTCGTTCAATTAGGCGATAATTGACTGTCAAACTCCGCGGCACATCGCGGTCGCGCCGCCACGCTCGTTCGACTGTAATCCCAGAAACGGGTTAATTGCGTTATGGCTGTCATTATCTCGGTCGCTGAGCACGCAGTTCTCGAGAGAGCGGCTCCGCCAGCCGGCGCGGAGAACGAGGCTCGCGCCTGTTAATCCGCAGCCACCGCTGGAAACGTTTACTTCTAAACGCGCGGCGGAGGGGGCGGGACGAGGTTCCCTGCCGCTTATTTGACTTGCCAACGGCGTACGTCGCCCTGGTACCGGCTCTTTTTACGGTCAGCTCTTGCTAGGCGGCAGTCGAGCTTCCCCCCCGAGTTCCAAGGCTTCAAAGGGACCGAGAAAAGCGTCAGCGGGGGTATGTATCGCGAAACGTCCTTAGGAGAGGCGCTCCCTTTTCGACGGCCGTTAATTAACGCGGCTTCTTCGCGTCGCTCGTCGCCGCGACGAGCGCTTTCCCGTGCCAGCTCGTGGCTGGAGTTTCTCCGAGTATCCGGTAGAGCGACGTTCGGCTGACGAGTCTCGGCCGACACGTGACAGCGCATTGTGGGCGGAAGGAATGCGACCGGGTCGTAAAAGTGGAGGGCGAAGATGCCGGGCGTGCACGGCAGAGTATCGAGGCTTGGCTAGGTGTTGCATTCTGCGAGGTTTTTGGACAGCGTAGCGCCAGCTTGATGAAACGCAGGCTTCCTGGCGCGCCGGTGTTTCCAGCTCTGTTTAGTAGGTATGCGACGCCGAAGGGTAAGCGATAATTGAAGGCCAGCGAGATTAAGTTCCTTGCTGCGTTTCTTCCACCCACGTGCGATGTTTAGAGAAACAGAGAGAGTGAACTCACCAGGGTCGGAGGAATGATGGGACCTGGTGAGTCGGCAGAGTTGGAGCGGCAGATAACGAGTATCCGCTCGCGGTGGTGACTTGGGCGGCGGAGGAGTCGCGCTGAGGAATCCACGCTGCAGCTCCCAGCCGACTTCCTGGATGATCGAGGCCTTCCTGAAGTACGGCGTCACCTCCCTCAGATACTTCACTGTAACAGGCGAAACGGGCGGAACGGTGAGCGGCGACGATCAGGAAATTTCTGCTCCAAGGGGCGGGAAGACTGCCTCGCTAGGCGGAATTCGTCTATGATAACGGGATCGCGAGCTGCAAAAGTATTACCCCGCACTTTTCACGCCGGATAGTGTGTTACTGGGGAGGTGTCGATCCCCGGGAGCATGTAATTTCAGCAATTTCCGAAGTTTCAATCTAGGGGGAATCTTGGTCAACAGATTTCCATCGAGAACAGTTTGTTAACTGATGGGGGCTTAGAGTCCAGCCATGAATGCCGAAGATTATTCAAATTACACGTTGCCGCAGGCCAATTCGCTATTTTTCTACCGACTTCGCACGCAAGAAGCAAGTGCAACACCCTCAGAGGCTCGTTATTATAATTTCGTATGTAGGGTAAATCCAGGAGACGCGGTCGACCTGATATAAAATGGCTATTAAAGCTAATATAGAAGTTACTTATTTTATCAGAACAAACCTATATGTTCAGAATTTTATGCTGATTCAGAAAAACTGGTTGATATTTGCTTTAAGACAATAATTTACTGTAAATCGGGTTGAAAACTGAAGTCATGACGTCTGACCACCTCTCCCGAGGTGCCGGGGGAAGCGGTTTTCGTCGTTGGCGGAGACCACTCACATAATTATTCATGGAAAATTAACAAAGGATACAGCAAAATTATTTATGAGTACAGATTCATTGATATTTAATTTGTTTACGCTAAACAAGTAAAGAAAATATCAAAGAAAAAGTGAACTAGGGGGAGTTGGGGCACTTTGATGCAGAGGGCACAATGAAACATTAATATTATTTTGATATCTATAGGGTATCATCTTATAATCTTCCAAGATTATAGAGTACACTGTTTTGTGATCATTTTTTGAACTTCTGACTGCTTCTAAATATCAAGAGAATATTAATGTTTCATTATGCCCCTTGCACCAAAGTGCCCCAACTCCCCCTACCTACTGGCGATTAGTAAGGCAAATGAATACAAAATTATCAATCGGCAGGTGACACTCTCTGTGAGGTGTCTGAGGTTATAGATCTGGGGGTTTCTATGAAGCCGTGCTGCGACTTTAGGAATCACTATATGCGATCTACGGGGAAGGCGATAAGAGCTCTTGGATTCATTTCCAGGTTCGCAAGACATTTTAGGAACGTTGAGGCACTTAATAAGCTTTGGTATGTTGCTCTTGTGAGACCGCATCTTGAATATGCGTCAGTTATCTGGAGTCCATTGCACAGTGAATATATTAATATGATAGAGAGGGTACAACATAAATTTCTGAGGTTTGCTGCTCGTACTTTAGAGTGTCCTATGGATCGTGTTGACCATGATTATGGCCCTATTTTGACCTCATTGAACATTGCTACTCTTGCGGATCGTAGACTAAATGCTGATATGTTGTTCTTGTTTAAGGTCTTAAATGGTCACTTTGACTGCCCCAAATTTGGTAGCCTCCGTTTCCTTCATCGCGCCGCAAAGGGGGTTGCGACCTACGCCTCTGTTCGACTCGAGGTCACCCCGCTATCGCCACTACTCGGTTGACCCCATGAATCGCGCCATGGAGGTTGCCAATCGGCATTTTAATGGTATCAACCTGTTTTGTGGGTCTTTAGAATCGTTCCGGACACTGGTTTATAGGCATTCTGATCACATACGGGGTCATGATTAGTATAAGTTAATATAATTGTGTGACTGTGTAAGTTCGATTGGGTGTACATTTGTGTAAACTAGGGGATTTTCCCGTTTATAATAATAATAATAATAATAATAATAATAATAATAATAATAATAATAATAATAATAAAGTGAATAAATAAACTAAATAACAAAAATAATAATAAAATAATAATAAAAAATAAATAAAAATAATAAAAAAATCATAACTCGACCATGTCTCCTTTCTGCAGCGAGAGATGGACTTCTCGTTAGCTTTCAGAGGAAGAGTTCATATGGCCAAATACTTTGGCTGCATCGTCCCTTAATATCTTTACTATCTTATTATCCCAAATTTCAAACGAAAATAAACTTAGAAATATATATTAAATACGATTCTGCACTCCGCTATTTGACAAAAGAGGTTAAATGTAAGCTCAATTTACCTTTTAAAGCCTATAAATCCAGAAAAACACAGAAGGAAGCGAAATGACGCTATTCATTCAACTGTTTGGCTTCTGGAGAAGTGATTGGTCTGCGCTTTAACGCATTTTTACGCAGAGAGTCTGAAATATAACGACTCGACCAACTCTCCCGGTTTTACCCTATCTGTGCGAGACGAACTACAAGCTACTACTTAATCGAAATTCTCAGGCCTCCTCAGCACCTCAAGTCCCCAGAAAAAGTCATCCCCAAGTGGCGAATTCGTAATCCCCATCCCCCGATATCCCGCGCCGGTCGATCCCCCGGTAATTTGGGTAACGAGGGAGGAACAGGGAGCGGAAATTTCGCGGCGGAACGACGCCCGGCCCGATCAATATTCCCTCGATCGGCTCGATATTAAGCCACGTTCTCCTCGAGAACGTATCTCGGCTTTACGAGCGGTTTTTACGGGTACCCAGCGAGTACGCCGCTCGAGGGATGCCGGTTACTCTTCCACCCCCTCGAGCCGTGGCGCTGCTACATGTTTCAGTATTTCGGTTAGCTCGCGTCAGGATTGCAGACTATTCCGTTGCGGCGCGTTTCGATTCTCCCTCCTCGACCTCCTGCGAGCCAGGCCCACCCCTCTCGCTCCCCCTTCCTCCAGCCATCCCCCAGCCCGGCCCCCTCCCGTTCCTTCGAACTTTAACGAGTTCGTCCTGTGTATGTAATCGCGCCCGGGCGCTGCATCGACGTCGAAACATCAACGACAAATTGGATTTTGAAACGGTCCGCACGTGACCGCGGTACCGTATCCGCCGCGACGCCTCCACGCGATACGAAGAGCCGCCCCGCGCGATTTACGAGGCTGGCCGGCCTTTCGACCCTCGGCCAGCCGAGGGGGATGGGGGTGGGGGGGTGGGGGGTGGGGAGGTGGGGGGTGGAATTTCGTGGCACCGTGGACATCGTAAAGGCGGGCAAAAAACCAGCGGCGTTGCTGGCTTCGCAGGATTCTTGATTTTTCGAATTTGGCTATTTGTCGAAAGCTGAGTGCCGATTAAGGGAAAGGGGCTGAGTGCCCCGCGTATTTGTCTACTCCATTGAATTACTTTTCCTTGAATCCAATATCCAAATGACTGCTACCTACGACGTGAAACTAACATCCCCTATTCACGAGCGAAAGCTTTCAAATTTGCCGGCGTCGCGACTCCCTTCCCCTATCGCCCGCTGACATCGGCGGATCCGCTAATTCTTTGCCGGGACGGGGCGCATACACGGCCGCCGAGCGATACGCTCATTTGCCAAACACAGGCAATTCGAACGATGCCCATTGATAAGCGACGTTACACCGCGGCCGTAATGCACGGCCCCGAGTAACCAATCTCGTTCGCCCGAGCCGCGCAAACAGCCATCCGTCTGGCCTGTGACTCGTCGCATTATTAATAATTAGACGCGCCTCGGTGTGCAAGAGCCGCGGCTGTTTGCCCCCCGATTTCCATCCAATTGGATTACACGTTCGCGGCGTCAACCGTGGAATATCATCGGCCAACAGGGACGCGGTGAATGCGATTATCGGGCATTGGCCTTCTTCGCCATTCGTGGAAGTCGTTGACGAGGCAGATGGCAGGGAGAGAGCAGAACGATAAGATAACAGAATGATCCCCCCGCGATCGAAATAAAAGAAGAAAAAAAAGGAGCTAGCTAGGGATAAAAAATGAAACAGCCCCCATTCCCCTCGATTTTCTCGTATTTCCCAAAGCCACGCACCCTCGGCCATTCGAAAGGCGCGCAATTTTCCCGAGGTTCGCGCTCGCATCTATAATTTCGCGCGCTCACCGCCACTGGCCGATGATCGCCGCCGAAGCCATTCTCGCCGGCCAATTTTCGCACCGCGCTTCGATCGACGATAACGAAATTCGCGACTCCTGGATAATTTTCGCGGCTGTCGGCACGTGAATCGAATACCCCCACGCGATCGTTCGCCTGCGCGTGGCGACGACGCCCATTAACGATGCTCGTCGCGTGCGTATCCGCCCGAACGCCACCCGTTAACGACGTCGTTCCGCCGAAACGGAGAAGCGGTTTTTTCGGTACGCGAGATGATAAACGGGTAAATAGAGGAGCTCGAGGACGGTTAAGGGGTCGGTAATTAAAGCTCTCCGCGGTCGACCTGGTTACCTGGTGGAGAGGGGCGCTGCTGGATTTTCGGTGTTTGAATGGGGAAATGTTCTCGGGAAAAATTCTCTGTTTGGTCGGCTCGGGGGGGGGGGGGGGGATGGAGGCCCCTCGGAAGGAAATGTCGAGTGACGGCACTTTCCGCGATCCATTAGAGTAATTAAGAAATGCCCGGATAAACGCGAACGATCACTCGTGGCTCGGGTAGTTAGCGAGGGATGTATAGGAGTATCGTTTCCGAAATCGAGGTACATAGAATTCTGAATGGAGGTAATTATCGATTACTCTCCGGTTAACTGGAATGCGAAGCTTCAACAGCTTTATTTTTAATCTCCCTATATTAGATTACATTGCTCCTCGTTGTTCGTTAATAATTCGCGACGAGACAAGGCCGGCAGTTTAAAGCATTCAAGCGCGACGTTCGGTTTAAAAAAAGCGATAGGCAAGGGGGATAGCGGTGGGAGGGGGCGTCGTTTCATGGCTGGCGAGCGATCCAGCTCTCGGGGACGCCTGGAAAATAGAGTAAAACGGATAAACCGGAAGTCGATCGCTGTCCGCTGCCGACGGAAGATATTTTTAATATCCGGCGGAGCTTCTATCCACTCGTCTTACCCCCGGCTGCTCTGCGCCGTATACACGGGCTCCGCGGAAAAGTGGGTGGCTTGCGTCTACAAGGGGAATGATCTCGTATTGAAATTGCACGGAAATTTATCCCGGATCGCGGTATATCGAATCGTCCCTCTCAAACTTCGGAGCTCGATGAAAAATAGATACCGGCTCGCCGTCTCCTATTCGTCGGCCATAATTCATCTGACCAGCCAATACTCGCGCCGGAAATGATTAACAATAGGATATTGGCAATCGGTTTTTAGCGTCGCGTAACTAAACCACTCCGCGTCTATTCCAGAAAACTTACTTAGTATCTATACCTATTCGGAGTGACGAAGACTTCCACGCTGCGACTATGAGATTCAAAGGAAATCGAATTTTGGATGGCTTGATGGGAAACTACAGACGAGTCTCATTACTACCCGCTTCTAGTGGAATCGATAGCGGAATCGGCAGTGGGCGTTCAACCGAATATAACGCGGCAAAGAGACACTTTGGAGAAGGAGACGGATCGTTTTGACGGGACTCGCCAGCTGGGGTCCACTCGCGATCGACAGGTGGTAACGGTGGTTTCCTGTGGGCTGGTAGGTATCTTCCGACAGAAGGGTCCCTTTCGCCTCTTTCCATTTACCGGGGCTTCCCCTGAATAGAGTATCTTTCAAGCAGATTTATTTCACCGGTTAAAGGCGGCGAATGTTACCAGCCTTTCGAAAGAGGGCTTGCTCTTTAACTTCTAGGAATACGTTGAAACGTTCCCCGCGGAAGAGCGTCCCAATTGGAACGGGGGAATCTCGCGGACCCGGCGAAATCCCGCATAAATTTCGCCGGCAGGGCGGGCAAGTGTTGCGGGCGTCGTTCAATGAAATTTGAATGTAAATCATACGATTACGCGGGAGCCGCGAAAAAGGGGCAGATTTCCAGGACGGTGGCTCCGTGGGCGTCCGTTCAAGTCGAGGGTAAAAATCTCCAGGGATCTGTCGCGTTTCTGCGGAAAGCAACGCGTTTAATCCGGGGAGGCTCACCCCCCGGAGAAGGCTCGGCGAACCGGAAGGGGTAACCAGCCGGGAGAGGGTGGAGCAGCCCGAAAATCTCACCCTATCTTATTTACCAGATCAAAGGGATACACGGGGGAAAATTCTCGTTCCGATAAGTCAAGGGGATTCCGCGAATTCTAATTTGTTGCCCCGCTGTAATAGAATCCAGTACGGTCTCCTCGTGGAGGACGATGCGATCCTCTACAAACGCATGAAATACGCGGTGGAATCTCGATTACAGTTTCCGAACGCTTAGAAATTTTATCAATGCCGAACCCCTCCCCTCCGCCCCTTTCTAGCGATCTAGATCAGCGAAATTCACGCCCGGAAGTTAATAGATCGGCGAGCGCGCAGTGTTACAAAAATCTGGGGAGCCGAATCGAGCGTCTTGGCTGGCCGAACAAAGAGCAATCTAGCGGCGGAAATCGCGCAATTAAAGGGACGAGAGGGGCTGGGCTCGAATTGCAGCAGTCTCTCGCCGGAGTCTGTTGGACGTTCAGGCGAAAATAAAAATCCAAACGGGGGCGGCGGGTCGTTTCCTTGGAGGAGGGTATATACCGTTTAATCGGGCGAATGCGAATCACGGGTAGAACGTCCGTCGGAGCGATGTGACGGGCAAGGAAATAAGTAGAAATGAAAATGAAACGAAAGGCCGCCAGCCGACGTCGCCATCCTTTCCCTCCAACTTCTTACCCCGGCCTTTATTTCCTCTTTTACGTGGCCCCCGTTCGACTCCCCCGTTCTGAAAGCTACGCGTGGCATCGGGCCGCAGTTTCCCTATCTCGATCTGGAAATCTTTTGTCGCAACCTTCGGCTATGATACACTTCGAGGAGTGAAGGAAAGATATCACGGGACAAGAACAACTCGAATGCTGAAACACGCGACGCCGATCATTCCACGTCGCATCCCCAACGTTTCAACCGCTAAACTTACCGATCGAACGTGGCGTACGTCTCGAGATAAGGCCCTATCAGCAATCGGCTCGCGCAACATCGCGCGACAGATGCCACCGCGCGTCTCCCAGAATCCTAATAAGCGCGTCGCGAGCCGCTCCGTTCGCGGATCATCAATTATTCATAAAGTTGACGCGTCCGCTCTTTCTTTTTCCGATCGCTTATCGACGGTAATTTCAATCGAGCCTCCCGCGTCCCGAGTCAACCGCCGGGGAATCCGGCCAGGAATGGAAGAGACGTCCGCTGAAATTCGATCGTTAAAGACGGACCCGACGGCTGGAGAATCGCCGCGGACAGGCCGGCTGCAATTTGTATGCGGGCTACAGCCATAAATGCTTTACGACTAATAATACATGCGAACGAGCTGGCGCGACCGGTCAGCGCCGGCTCCTTGACCGGCGTTACGAGCGTTTCCGCTCCTCCTGGCGGCATTAAAATGCAAATTTCCTTCGCTGCGGCTTCATTGATCGTAAACAAGAGTGGCGGGCTCCGTGGCAACGGAAAACTTCCGATAACGCGCTTATCTTAAACGGGGAGGGGCGGGGGGAGGGGGGGGAGGGGGAGGGGGAGGAGGCGCTTCTTTATGCCATCCGTCGGTCAATTATAACGCCCAATACGCTCGCAATTCCCGGAGAGTTTGCATAATGAAGCGGGATGAAGCTGGTCGCTGGAAAATCATTTACCAACTCTTTCTCGAATTTCCGGGAGCCGTGGATTCCAGATGGCGGGGCGAGAAAAAAATCGGGGATTATCGCAGCTTCTCACGGGAAAGTAGACGGCGAGGGAGCCGTAAGCGAGCAGTTTTTCTTCGGGGGTTGTATGGGTGACAAGCGTCGGTCCATATCGTTGGCCATCAATTTCGAGGCGCTCGAATTTTTCCCCTCCCGTTATAAATTCCCGATCGACGCTTTCAACCGTTATACATTGGCGAATATACGTAACAGGGGGTGTGTGATTCACGGGGTGCTAAGAGAACCCTCCCTCTCGCTGTTGCTCGCGAACAAACGACCTTCTGCCCGATCCACGAGCAACGCTTCGACCGGTTAAAGCTGCGCGATTAGGTGGACGGACAGGCGTGTGTATCGATTAGGGGTGGGAAACTCGGATATTAAATAAAGGAGGGGGCGACGAGAAACAGGTGCATGTATACTAAATAGATAATAGAGGATAGGAGAAACATTGCACGGGGAGAAACTTCAGCATCGCTTGAAATTCCACCGCGATCAAAGCATCCCCTTTAACTCCACCGCTGAACAGAAAGTTTCGCGAAGGCCTCTTAAAGCCAGATATCTCAGCAATTACTTTCCCGCCTCCGCCGTAAATATCTCGCGCAGTTATTGTGTAATTGCAACAAAGACCGTCTCGCAAAGGAGTGAAATACAGTGGCGACAAACGCGAAACAAAGAGGGCGAAGGGGGGGGGGGGGGGAGGCCGGAAGAGAGGCGCCAGCCAACGAAGGAAGGAGTAGCGGGCGTTCGCGCGAGAGGGTCGCTGCAAAAAGGCCACGATTTCAAAACGCTCCGCTGGCTGCGAATGCCCCCGCGATATATCGGGTGTATCAGCAACACGTGAAGCGTATACATGTACGTGTACGTGACTGGATATCTGTGCAGCTACACTGCCGATCAAATGTTGGGGCGCGGGCTTCGAAACGGAGCGCGCACCGCTCGACAGCGCCCACATTCCCGGGGAATCGAATTACGGGGGAAGCTGTATTAACGTTATCAAATATGGGCTGCTAGCTTCTGAAAATTGCTATATTCTATCCACCGATAACCGTGCTTCGGAGTGATTCACCCGCAGCGTCGCGCACGCCGCCGGAAAAACGTTATTAAACACGAGAGCGATATTTGCCCGAATTATTACCAGCTAGATGGAGGGGAACGTATCATTAAACGAATGGGACGAGATGATATTGGAACGGCGACATGGAAATGAGGAACGACCTGCTCGCGGAAAATATTAATCAAGAAGAGAGGCGAACGGCCCCGATGAAAATGAAGGTTTTGCAATAAATTTCATGCAGCTCGTGTAACGTTTCTGTTAATCTCGCCCGGTGACAGCGGAATTTATGAATTTCTTTCTCATTAACACGCGTCGACAAACTTTTGAGCGCCGCCGCGTAGGTACACACGGTGGATATCCGCGCAGCTACTGCAGCTTCCAGGGGGGGGGGGGGCGGGGAGGCGGTTATGTAAAGGGGTGTGAGAGCGAGGGGTGCCGCCGTTAGGGGGTTGGCCCGGCGACAAATTGCTGATATTTGCGTGGCAATACGTGCACGTAGTCGCGGGACACGCGAAACGCGATTCACTGGCTTGCAATGGTAGCTCGATTCGTTAAATTCCGGGCGATACGATGGATCCTCGACACTTACAGCCACCTACGCGCTTTAATGTTAAAGATAATATAAATCTACCCAGAATTTAAAGCACTCGAGGCATTCCGACGTTTCGACTTCCCAAAGCACACGAATCTCTGAAATTTATCGAGACCACAGTCTTGCGATTCCCGTGAGATTTAAACTCGAAACGATTCCACGTTCTTGCATATTTCTGCGAAGCTTGGAACTGAAGAAATTTCAGAGTCCTTCGTTCCCGAGACCTCTGATGGATTACTATCCCGAGAATTCCTTACTTAAGACTCTAAATTCCCGTTAATTTCCACTATTTCTTTCGCCGGGGTATCGTCCCAGCCGGCGGGATACTTTCGCGGAGAATTCGATCCCGTCTGTACTTAGTTGCGGTTATCACTTTTTGGGCGAGCAAACTTCCAGCCGAGATATTCGTCGCCCGCTGCGCGCGCCCCATCGATTCGTCCCTTTTCTCGTTCCGTGTTTCGCGGTGATCATCCTTGATCTGAACTCGGGGATTACGTACTCCCGTGGGAGTCGGCGCATCTGCGGGCGCCTCTAATTGCACCGGCAACTTCGGGATTTTCGCGGGAGCCACGGGCTTTTCGAAATACGACGGGGCAGACGATTGCGTGGGAGATTTGCGCCACTGCAACACCGTTTTTACGCACGCCGACAGCCCCCAAAGTTCCCTGAAAATTGCTATCGACTATTGGAATCGACGATACACAGCTCCCCCCGACGGCTTACCGATTTTCCACGAGGTAGAGGGCGAAATTCAGTTTCAATCTTAATCTCAACCGCCGCGTACAATTGCAACCACTCGAGGTTCGAGCTACCGAACAATTCTGTCTAAACTTAACCGAAACTCGAGCTACAGGTCCAGCCGCCAGTGGTAAGCAATCCCGTCTGTATGAAATCGCGATCATTGTTTCGAGCTCAAAGGTGAGGGAAAGAACGAAAGGGAGCGGTTAAAGTTTCGTAGCAGTTCTAACGTCCCGTCCTTTCCATCGCGAAGATTTCCTTTCCGCGCGGTATTCAGCGGTTCTTACGCAGGCTCGAGGGTTGGTTAATCTTTCCCTCCTCGAGCTACTGGTTGGTCTTTAACAGCGAGGATACTTGGCAACTGAATATCTCCAAAGGCCTCGTGGAAGCGGGTTCGCGCGTTGGTTTCACCTGACCGCGGCTTGGGATCTGCTTTCTCAAACGATCCCCGTGACAGAGCTCGCCGAATGGGCGCCCCAGGGTTCTTCGTCTTCGTCTTCGTTGCGGAGACGGCAAAAGGGTCCAGTGAAAAGGTTCACGGATTCTTATCAGACGTTCCTATCGCGGAGTGAAAGGGCAAAGGGGGGACTGATCGCGATGAGTCACCGAATCGTCGAATTCCCACAACGAGCTGGCGCCTTCGGGGCTCTCGAGACGCAGCGAGGATTTAGCGAGGGACCGGCGGAAGGACGTGGAGGAATCTGGCCGTGTGTGCGAATCCTTTGAGAAAGCCGTTCTAGACGCAGGCTTTACGACGCCACGGTTCAACGGCGAACGGAGAAAGAGAGAAAGAAATGGGCTTCTCGCCTCGTAAGGGTTCGAAATCTCGTTGCGAATCGCAGGAAAGAGTTCGAAACGGGTATTGGTCCCAGGACGAGCGGCGAGATACGCCTGCAATATCGTGCCTTTCCCTTCCCTTTTATCTAAACGACCTTACACCGAAATCGCGGCTTCGCAGCTCGCTACTGGGTCCGCAGCAAGCCCTCCTGTGGATATTTTCCTGGGCGAATATCGCCCAATAGATTGTCGCCCCTTTTATTTCCACTTCTAAGCTCACGGAATTACGATTTCCAGGGGCGCGGATTTAATCCTGATGCACTCGCGTCATTCTCAGAGCAGGGGATCATTTTTAAGGGAAAAGTGTATGAGAATGATTAATAAATTTTAATTCATTTTCAATTCTATTTCCAAAGAAACGTGCAATGTATTATTGAACTTCCTCTGTCGCACACCTTTGAAATTCTACAACCCCCGAGCCTCAAATTTCTTCCATTATAATACACCAAAATAATGGCACGAGCTTTTCAGATCTACTTTACGTCCCAACGTCTACTTGAAAACCAACGAATCAGCCAGGTGAAGAACCAGCGGTACTTCTGCTGGAGTCTAACGAACACGGGATCGAGGCGGCAAGAGCTACGAGGTCCGCAACAATGGAAAATTATCGAGGGAAAAAAGGGTCCCTTCCGTCGTTGTAACAACCAGCGAAACGTTAATAGACCAGGGAAACGGTCGACGCTGGGTGTAACTCGGAAAAAGCGTACGCAGCCCGTTCACACCGTTTCATCAGCAAACTGCATATGCTCCTCTTTTTCCCCTTTTCGGCGACCGGTAGTCGCGAGTAATTTTGACAAAAATCCAGGGATAGAGAGTGAGAGAGAGAGAGAGAGAGAGAGAGAGAGAGAAAGAGAGGGAGGAATGGGGAGGACTATTCAACCGGCGACTCGCACCATTATATTCCTCGCCGAGCGGCGTTGGAACGAGCCGCGGATTAATCCGATCAGAAAATTGTTGCAACGCGGCTGCACACTCGAAAGCATCTCGGGGATCGAATTCGCGCCGGGCGGCAACGCCCATTCGGCATACGAATAAAATGCATTTGCGCCGTTGGAAAGTGGCCGCGCGGGCATGTGCTGCGAGGCTTCCATCGATACGTGACCGGGGCCGAGCTCGGAGACAAAGAAACCACCCTTAATTCCGCGCCACGGGCGAGCCGAGTTGCCTCCTTCGCGATGGAAAGCGACACGCGTCGCGTTCTGCGTATTAAACGACTCGTATCGTATGCGTCCCGCGGTTTCGCCACTTTCAGCGGATGGTACGTGCAACGGGCGAGCGTAATATTTCCTCCGGAGCCGCCCAGAGACCCGGCGGAAAGGAATAACGAAGTTGGCCAGCCGGGATGGGACGTTTCGTTCACCTGTGTGCCTTTTATCGCGCGGCCCTTTCATCTTTGCAGTTTTCAGCTCCGCGGCAGAGACTGGAGTCAGCGCCGCCGTTGCGTCGGACGTGGCCGAGATTAAGTCAATTGTCTGCTTGGGGTTACTGAAACGATGCTACTGGTAATCAAAAGTTCCGCAACGCCCAGAGTTCCCCGTTCGAGATCGTGATTCTCGTCTGAAGCTGTTTCGAGGATCAATAGCGGTGCACTATAAACAGTTTGCCGTTGGATGTATCGGGTATCTTGAATTATATCTAACGAGATAGAAACGGGGAAGCAGACGGTCCATTAACCACCGGTCGCGAAAAAAGGGACAGTAAAAGGGCGGAGAAAGGCGGAAATGAAGGAACGCTCTACTGTTCGTGCTTTCTGTTTCGAAAATATACCCTTCCTTAATTATATTGCCAGCCCCGGGGGGACGGTCGTATTGGTCCGTGAAAATCGTATCGGGCTTCATTGGAAATACATTAACCCTGTCGTGCTCCACGAGACGAATGCCGCTCACGTCTCGATACGGGATGGACGGGCTTCAAATAAAAATTCGCAGGAAATTACTAAAGCGAAAGGAGTCGACGCCGACACCGTGAGCAATACGGGATTGACTCGTGCCTGGCAACCATTGGGTGGTCTCTCGGAGAAAGAACCACTATCCCAGCTCTTGCGCTGGCTTTTTAAACGAGCTGCTCTGGCTAGCTCGATTATCTTTCCTCTCGATCGATCAGCCGCGTATCCCCAACTTTTGCCACCGCTCTTGAGAACGAATGGCTCGAAATGACTGGGGGATGGAGACTCGGTTTACTCTGGCTCCGAATCGACGACACTGGTAAAGAAACAAAGCTGAAGGATCGAGAGGAGGAAAGTTCTCGAGCACGGAATAATGGAGCGCATCGTACACAGCAAGTTTACAAATATCGCCACGGAGAAGCGACTCGACAACGAAGTCATAAAACTGTTTTGCTGGGAAAAACTCGAGAATGAGGCGAGGGGTAGGTGTGCGCGAGCACAAGACACATCGCGAGAGCACTTCAGCCGCGGTTCAATCTTCAAGAAAGCAGAATCACAGCATGTTTCGATATAAAGGTACGTAGTTTGAAGTCTTGCGGAAGAAACTTTCTTTTCGAAAACCTCCCCCTATCACTTGTGGACGGACGAGGGTGGCGCTCGACCTCTATGGGACATGGTATCTCGAATACGTACTTAAGGAGGTTCGATACCGGGGAAAAAATAATGAGAAATCTTTGAAAAGTGTTTTAATCTAATGTTCAAAGTGTAGTCCGCATTGTGTCAAAATTTCAAGTCGATCGACCGCACGGTTTTTGAAAAAATTGAAACCAAAGTTGCGCTCTTACACACAGGCTGTTATGGGAGAAGCGATAAATTTTCTATAAAATGTTACACAGAGTCCTTAAAAATAGTGAGAAACTCCTAAAAAATTTTGCAACGAAAAGCTTAAGTATTCCTATGAAATTCAAAAAAAGAAAATCGGTCATGTACCGTACGGTTTATTAGATAATTGAATAAATAGACAGCAATGTGCTTGTATTTTTGGAACTGGCTGAAGGAACTGTTTGAAACTTGTACAAAGTATACAGTAAAAATTGGTAAGAACACTACCAAGCTGTAAACATGTATTTAGTAATTTGTTGCGAACCACAATTGTGAGATGAAAAGAGAAAAAAAGATGGACACACAGCAACGTTGCCGCATTTCACTCACATATTTTACGCTACTTTTAATGAAAATATTGCTTTTCTAGCTGCATGAAACATACTTTTTATGTAATTAAATTCCAAAACAAGCTGTGTAGTAATAATTTTATAAGGAATAGACATGTAAATAACACTTTTGTCTACATAATTTTTATTTATTTAAGATTGGTATCACTGCAGAGCTCCCATGTGTAATCATATGCTTACCCCTCTCGCCGCCTGCCCCGCAAGTGAGGTATCCAACCTCCTTAAACTAGAGAGAAGAATAACAGAAGACTACATCCCCTAAGAGCCGCCCCAATATCCAACAAATCAAATCCATTGATTAGATATTTCTAACACTTTCAGTCTGAATACCACCGTTTACAGTAGTTTACACCCTTCTTGTCTCCTACCTCTGACGCGGAAGGCAGCACGCGCCAGCCGCCATGCAAGCAAGAGCAAGCGGGACAAGTCAACGTCATTCGCCGTAATTATTTAGATAGGAAAGCGAGTCGCACCACAGGTAACCATCTAGAGCCGAGATTGCGTTTCAAGACGGTAAATCTTGTGTACACACTCGGGCCTGGCGCGTGTGTTTGCCGCGTGTCGTCTTGCACGCCGCGCAGCAAACACACGCTTCCGTCGCCGGGTTCCATTCCGGAGCAACGACTCCCGTCGCCGTCCTCGCCGTCTCGTTAATATTCATCGCGTTCTGCGCTCGAAACAGAAGTAACTCCCATGTCGCGAGTCCCGATAAACGGAGAGGATCCGGGGATGGGGTGACGTGGATGCGCGGCGTTTTATGCATCGAGCTGGATTTATCGATCTGGCCAGGAGGGTGCAACCAGCGCGATAGATCTTTCCCCGCGTTGCACGCGAGCTACTCGAAAGCCTCGGGAAGAAGGGCAGATCGATGTTATGGAAATTTGATAGTGTAATTGGAGGAGCTTCTATGGAACGTAGTAGTCGATCAATAGGGGATGAAATTTGATAGATACCGTAGCATTTGGATTATAAGTCAGATATTAGGGGATGATTCCACTGAATTGTCCGGGAACGTGGCGTTTCGATTTGTGTAGCGTCTGTGATTCCACGGTCCGAGGTTTTTCCTCTGTTTCGGATAAAGGATAATACTAGCGGGATTCCGCAGAGTACATATATATCCGGGGGAGTTAAGATCGCCAGAAGACTACGAGCGGCATGCACCCCCGCGGTTCACTGCGCGCTCTAGAGATGGCGGCAGGGAAGACCTTGCGGCAGCCGCAATAATTTGAATTTATGATAGCATTATTGCAGTTGTTTCCTCAACAAGCACGTACTACATACAAAGGGATTTACCAAGTGCTCGTATCGTTGTACAAGCGATCCGAGAGATCCAGTGCGGCGCCGTGCTAACGCGGCTGCACGACGAACGAAAAATCCCGGCCGCGCATCCGCGATCATCGTTCCGCCGCGATATTTTAATAAACTGCCGCGGCCGCGCGGAGCACAGATTACGAATGCAAAGCTAACGGTACGAAAGTTCAGCAGGAATAACGAGCGTCTCGCCAATTTCACCGCCGTTTACGATCCATCGAGGGGAGGGGAGCGAAACACCCACTTCGAAGCCATCGAATAAAGTAGATTAAAGCTGATTAAAGTGCTTCGTTTCCCTTAAACTCCGGGAGGGGGGGGGGGGGGGAGGGAAGGGGGAGTTGCCCGCCAGGAATTTTAAAAGCGACCGGGGAGCGTCGAAATTTGACTAAAGACTCGAGACACGCTCGATTTATCCTTCGATTCCAATGCCTTCCTTCTGGCTTATTAACCCCACCTGACTCCCCTCCTGCGCCAAGGACGATGTAACTATCCTTCCGAGATCGAGTTTTCGTCTCGCAGGCCATTGATATTCGACGGGCGTGCGCTCGATCGCGAACCCTTTTCCTGGCCACGGGCAATGAGAGAGCACGCGACGAAAGGGGTGGTAGAGGGAGGAAGAGGCAGAGGTGAAGAGGAACAGAGGGATGTAACGAGTCGAAGAGGCTGTAAAAATGCGGGCGGAAAGGGGGGAGGGAGGTGGCTCGAGGAACGATTATGGCCGATTGATACGCAATGTTGCCTCGCTCATCGAGAGTAGATCGGCGCCGGAGCGAGACGCAGGATGAATACGGGGACTAAAGTATTAACGGGTACCTGCCGCGAGCTATATTCGTTAATTGGACCCGCTTCGTTTCATGCGTAATTGCGAGCGAACGATTTCATCAGGTGCGGGCGGAAAAACCCGTGGCACGAAAATTCCGCCTCCAATGGGAAATCGAACGAAATCGAGTTCCCATATCCAGAGCTGATCGCCTTTCGAGGGCTGCCCAATTGTTCGTATATAATTAGCCACGGTTTATGGAAACGAATAGCCAGCGTCGAGTTTCGATGGTTGGCGGTGCGAGAGATTCTGAATGAATTCACCGAACCGTTCGGATCATTCAACTCGCGGTGCTCGCAAAATTGGTTATCTTGATACAATTCTATTCGTTATTAAAGACTCCTGCTCCTAGACTAACAAGCGTCTGTCGTCCTTTTCGAGAAATATTATCAAGTATTTTAATTTAAAAGAGTTGAGACAATTTTGCCAATTTACTACATGAAAAAGAATGAATTGTTTTTAAAATTATCACAAGCTTCTCTATTTAAACTTTTTTCAATTTCTTTCGCCCAAAATTTGATTATTGATTATTGATATTTCGCTGACAAGTGAATAGTACAGTCACTTATACACAGATGTACGACTGCTTATGACTGTAATTACGTCGGAGCCAACGAAGCCCCATTGCCTAACGACACTCGAGCGATTAATATTAATATTTATGCAACAAATTGCTCACCGTGGCTTTGAAACTTCATCGTCCACGGGGTAGCCGCAAATGGCTGGGCTGGATGCAGACAGCAGGTCCATATAGAAGGCCTAAGGGCCTTGAATCGCACTACAGACACTCCGACGCAATAGAGGGAAAAGAACGCGAGCACGCGAGCCAGGCTGTTATCGCGTTGGCAGCCAAAACCCGAATGACTTTACGTAAACATGCAGCGGGCACAGCGGTGGGGGGAGGGGGCACAAGGCGGAATGCCTCCGGCGCGAAAACATGTTGTCCTTATTCAACGTTCCAATGCTTACGACTGTGATTGACCGTGGAAGGACGCTACGTGTTTACGACCCGACTGGAGGTACAGATCGCGCAATATAACTTCGCCTGCGTGCGGCCACTGAGTAGGCCGTGCGTGCGAAAGAGTCGTTCTTTTAATTCGTTTCGAAAAATATGGGATTGCACACGGACGAGTATCATACAAAGTAACAGGTTAGCGCGATACTCATGTGTGTGCGATCGTATGTTTTTCGAATCGAATTAAGGGGGTAGGTTACCCTCGATAGCCCTACAATAGGATTTTTCAAACGTAAATTGTAAAGTGATAAATAACAATAGTGACAACGTTTTTTTCTAGGTTTAATCGTTATTCTATGAGCTTTAACACAAAAAAAGAAAAGTCTAAATATCTCTATGTACATAAAATTTGTGAGTTAAAATGTAAAGGCGTGTACGCGGTGCACCGTTTGATGGTGTACCTACATAAAATCTCGAAAACCGCTCCAATGATTTGAATGAAAATTTAATGAGAAATGCAGAAAACCATTCCCTATGATGTGTCGGGGGCAGAATTTCGAGATAAATTCTTAAAAAAAAGATAAAAAATATTTTTCGTCCAAGAAATCGATAAAAATGTATTTATCAACATAAAAATTGTTTTATTTTTTTTCGAAAATCTGCTCCCGACACAGCGTGAGGAATGGTTTTTTGCCTCTCTCATTAAATTTTCATCCAAATCATTGGAGCGGTTTTTGAGATTTTATGTACACCATCAAACGGTGCCCGGCGTACACGCCTTTACGTTTTTACTCACAACTTTTATGTAGATAGAGATATTTAGACTTTTCTTGTTTTGTGTTAAAGCTCATAGAATAACGATTATAACTAGAAAAAAAACGTTGTCTCTATTGTTATTTATCACTTTACATTTTGCATTTGAAAAAAGGTCTGTTTTAGGGCTATCGGGGGTGACCTACCCCCTTAAAAGAACGCCGACGGTCGGACTCTCTCGCACGCACGGCTGACTCACGACCTACTCAGTGGCCGCTCGCAGGCAAAGTTATATTGCGCGATCTGTACCGAGCGCTGGTATTCGACGTGTTTGCGCTCCGAGTTATTGGTAATCATCACCACCACGTATTTTCATGGAAATTTGTGGAAGAATTTTAATTGAAATTAGGTGGGCAACGAGGGATATAATTAACAAAACTATGCACACGTCCTAGCTAATTGATTTTCCGAAAACACAGCTACGTCGAGCTAATTTAGCTTTCGAAAAAACATGGTACAGCTTAGCTTAGTGTTGAGCTTCCCGAGACAACACTCGGTCACTTCTTGATCGCTTGTAGTATGATCGAGCCGCGTTTAATCATTTCACAGGTGATGTCAATAAAGATGATATCTGGTGTAATACTGAGATTTACTGTATAGGTCTAGATATAAGTCTATATTGGTCAGTCTCGCTCGAGTCTCAAGGACAATCCCTCTGGCCAGCGTGTCAAGCCGATTCGTGCAGCGTCGTGTGTCGTCGGTCGCCAGCGCGCACCGTTGCCACGAAAGAGGCGAATTCCTATAGTGCTACGCTTCCAAGAAGCGCTCAATGTTGTTGGGTCGCAACACTTAGCTTTCGGTGGAAAAGGTTTCATAAGGATGTATTGAAGTTAATTTTTTAAAACTTAGCATAACATAGCACAGCCGAACATAACATACAATCTATTCCACAAGAGCGTTTTCCTCGTAGCCACGGCCCTGTATTTTAATATGGAGTGGGTCCTTGAGAATTTGGAGGAGAAAAGTATCTTCTACTACGCTGATTAACACGTGTCGCATTTTAGTTTGTGATTCCGTAGAAAACAGGCGATTTTTAAAATGAGAGCACCGTATTTTTTGTCGTTTTTACACGACGTGGAAAGAAGAGAAGAAAGAAGAAAGTATGCCTAAACGGTGTCAAGCGATTATCGACAACAACGGAGACTGGAATAATATATTAGGTAATTGCGTATTAGTTCATAAAACGTAGTTTTCGGCAATACTTATAGACTTTTTCTAAATCTAATGATTCCTTTCGGAGATATAGCATAGTTTAGCTTTCAGGAGGATCCCCAGCTTAGGGTATGAAATCATTATTGTTGAAGGGCGTACCTACTTAGAAATATTCAATCTTATAAAGTTAAAATTGAGTACTAGAATGCCTAATGTCTCAATTACTGGAAAAAGATTCCTCCCCAACCGCCAAACCGATTTCAATCGTCAGCAGCGACCGCTCGAACCTCCCCCCGCGGAATTATCCCCGCCAACAATTTCCCCATTGTTTAAAGGCCGCCGGCGCGGGGTGCGGAAAACGCATTAACGGGGAACTCAGTACCCTCGGAGCAGCCTAAACCATCCCACTGTGTAATTCCCTTGGATTAATAATACGGGGCACGGTGAATGAAAATCAAAAGCCTCGGCGACGTGGTGACGCGCCCTCAGAATTGACGTGGCCCCCGTCGCGGCGTAAGGGTTGATTAATTCGCGGAACCGTCCTCCGCGCGCTGTGGGCGCAGATTGCTTTCGATGAATGCGCCTTAGATGAAGGGCAGCCCTCGCTCAAGATGGCTCGCCCGGGGAAAGGGTGACTTTGGATACGTCGGAGCGCAGGGAAGGGCGGATGGTGGGTCGGGTTTGACGGGGGTGGAGGATATATCCGTAGAGTTATGGCCGGTATGAAACCCATAGCAAATGATGCAGGAATACGTGACCGGCGAGCAAAACGGCCGCCTCGCCACCTACCCCTCGCGCCAACCCCTTTGGCGTGGCTGCAATCAGCAACGTGCGCCGGCCAGCTTCGAAATAAATTCAATAGAAAGCCCTGCACGACGTACACGCCTGTACGTGTTCGCGTGCGGTGGCTCCGCGAGCCACGGAAATTTTCCACCGGACGGATTCCCGTGGAGTCTCCGGGCCGGCTCCTTTTGTCGCCGAATTCCGATCGGGATTTTCGGATCGTCGACCCAGCTGCGAGTCGTGGCAAAAAAAAGAGCGTGCAACCGGCACGACCGCTCCGATACAACGGGGTAGCAGGCGAGCGAACCGTATTTCTTCGATCGGGGGCAATGCGTTCGCTCGGCGGACGGAGCTAGGTCCGTGCTCGCACGTAACTCTTCCTTATCTCGATCTCTCCGCTCCCGAGCTTTCAGATCGCAACGGAAGGGCGGCCTGATGGAAGCTGATAGAAGAATTGGAGCGCGTTCAGCGCGGCCGTGTTTACAATAAGTAAGCAGCTAAAAGAGATTCGTCTAGATCTCAGTATCTGGAGAATCATTGCAACTACGGCGAGTCTATTCATCATGGATCGCTTTAACGGTGACAGAACAACGCGTGCGCGTAGAGCGGACGTGAAAGTAAAAGTCACCTCCGTATGGTGGATGATTGGAGAGAAAAAAAAAACGCAGAAGGGTTCGGGAGGGCTGCTTGTATCGCGTCACGGAACAAACGTTGCCGTTGAAACCTGGCCCCTGATCAATGCTGATGTATTCAATCAAGGGGATTGGTATGATCTGGCGAAATGTCGTTCACGGGAGGGATCCAGAGGGTGCAGCGAATACAAACGTTGCGGCACGGATCGCAGGGCATGGTGGTGTGTATAGCACACTGCCTACGCGGAACGTTTTGGCGGACATATTGGATCGTCGTGGATAGGCTACAATCAGAATTCCATGCCTGTCCTCGGCGACGCCACGTGACGTCGTGCTCTCCATTAAATTCAGCGCAATAGAAGCGACAAGATGTCGTCTAAGCAGACCGTTGTGGTATATAACGCGCATACCCGATGCCTGGTTTCCCTCGCGCGGTTTTCAAGGCTTCGAGGGCCTCCCTTGTACCCTTTGATACCGTTAATGGCTATTTGTATGTTAATCCATTGCAACAGAGTTCCTATAGAGTCTGGCTTTCGGGAAGGGTTGAAGGGTCGGGAGGGGAGAACCGTTAGGCAAACAACGGCTATAGTTTTTTTCTCAGGCAGCCTGCAAGATTAACGTCCACCGAGAAGGATCAATGATCTCCAGCGGAGGAAGCCAGGGAAGACGATGCAATAAAAATCAAAAAGGCTGGAAGACGGTCGTGCCGAGCGACGTCGCCTCTTCCTGGGATAAATCACGCGATATTTAAAACTCTCCGGCGGAGGAAGGACGCGGAAGAGGGGCGGAGGGGGGGGGAGGGCAGGCGGGAAAGGAGAACAAAAGGAGGAGGCCGGGGGAGGCAGATTTTCAGGTGGACCCCGCGATATTAAATATTTCAGACGTCCGTTGTCCCTCCTGCTCTCTTTCCTCGCTCGTCCCGGGGCGGTCGCGCCTTCGTACACAGGGCCCGAAGGCACTAAAAGGAAATTTTACAACCCAAACATTTCGCTTGGACGGGAAAGAGCGCGGAACAAAGGCCGGGGGTGGGAGGACAGGCGGAAAGCATTCGCCGTGGCAGCGTCCGAGAGACGCGCAAGAGGAGCCTCGCCGCGGCGCTACTTCCTGTACCGTGGAAAATCCTTTTTATAGAGTTTCCGCCGGATGAACGGGCACGTCTTAGTGGTTCGTAAACAAAAATCACCGCGCCCCCTCTCTCCCATTCCCGGCAGCGTAATCTAAAATTATGTCGGCGACCACCCAGCCTGTCGACTCGGATAAGGAGCTTGAGAGGCTTCGAAATGAAGCGGGGGAGAGAGAGCGAAGCTGGGATAGGTAGTCGACACTCGTGATTAGTGTTACTCGAGCGAAATGGTGGCGGTGCATCAACCACGCCCGGGAGAATAGGGTGCTGAATAAATGATAACGCTACCTAGCCGCGAGAGGATTTCTTCTTACCAGAATTCCCCCTTAGTCTTCGTCTTTCTTTCCTCCTCCTCGTTGTCTCGCCACGGGGACCCTAGCCAAGCGTCGTCGCTAACTTGAACGTATGTCCCTCCCCTGCCTCCTCGCCTAGACATTTACTTTTAACGCGGTGATTTTCAACTTTCCGCGATGAAGTTTTACGCCGCTCGCGGACCGGCGACGTTTAGGCTATTCAGAGGGCTCTTCCTATTTGAACTTCCTCCGCCGCCTCTTGCCAAGAATGATTAATAACCTTCCCCGTGACAGGACTCCGAAGAGAATTGCACGAGGCACGGAGGGTCCTGGAGCTTGAAGCCAGTCATCCTCGAACGCTGGCCTAAGGAACAATGCAGCGAATTAGAACGAGCGGAGCCCACAAGAATCTGCAAATATGAGAACCTTTGGAAGGTCCAAGAGTCGGTGTATACCGGCCCCGAATTCTGCCAGCGGGTAAAATGTTATCTGACCGCGTCCATAGTGTCCGAGCCGCAGTAGTCGAGCCCCGCGCAGGGTCGGCCAGCGTGCAGAGGCCCCGGGTTTTCTCAAGGAATAAAGGCATACTTCCGTACATCTTTACGTTGGAGTGGCCACGCAGAAAGGAAATCCATCGTGAGAAACCGCTCGAGCGATTTCCTACCTCGTAGCTTCGATAAAATTTACTCTATGCTTCGGGTGCGTTCGAACGTATCCGCGCAGCTGCTATGCAGCCTCCAAAGCCATTCTTGACCCTTTGTCAACCTTGCGGCCCTCTTCCCGCGGCGCCATAGAAATTTACAATCGGAATTCTTCGCGTGTCTGCCCGTCCACCGTTGCGAAAGCTTTTATTCCGCGTCTCTGCCCTCCCTTACCACGTTAATTGCGAACGCCGCGACAGTTCTAATTTCGCGCGAAACACGCTCGAAGACGGTAGCTGACTAGAAAGCTCGCAGGCGCAACGTTAGCGAAATTTCAACACCCGAACGTTCCGCGGGAAAGCGACCTCTTTTCATTCACTTAGGGGACGCGAGTCACCTCTCCATTCGCCCTCGTTCTCCTTTGGTCTTCAGCCGCAAATGGAACGCAAGTTTCGCCCTGAATTTATTACCGGGGGACCGTGGATTTCTCGGCAGCCCCGTTTCCCCTTATTTCGCCTTTATTATTGTTATTAGCGGCCACCCCGCGGCCCAGCCTATATTTCACCCCCGTATCACCCCACTCTTCCCCACCTCTCACGTACCGCCCACCCTGGTCCTTCGATTTCGTCGTTTTCTTCGAGACGTCTCTCGCAACCGTCCCCCCCCCCCTTGCTTCCCAGCCTCTGTGTACACGGTGTTCATTAAGTTCGCGTAAGTGGCAAAGGACGGGGGCGGGGAATGTCGGAGCTGTGGCGGGGGGAGGAGGTGGTTCTGTCAGAGGGTGAGAAACGGCGCAAGGGGAAGGTGGGTCAGCCGGCGTGGCGGCTCGAGGGGCGCGTCTGAGTGGCGGTGCAGCTGAAAGAAGCAGGGTAAACACGGCAGTTGGTAGAACGGTTGGCGTAGGCGCCGGCAGAAGCGGAAATGAGAGAGGGTTGACGCAGCGAAACTCACAGAACCGGCCTGGCTGGCTGTTAATTGGCGTGAATTACGTCTTTTGCGCCGCAACGACACGGACAGCGCGGGAGGGAAGGGTGGAGGCCACCCCAGGACGGTTAAGGGGCTCGGTGAAAACGGCAGCGGCCGCCACGACCAACAGAAACAGAGGGGAATTAAGACACGGGCAACGTAAGTCACTGGTTTCTCCTTTTCGACCGGACCTCGGTTCCACCCCCGCCCCTCCCTCTGCCGCTGCTCTTACAATTCCCTTTGATCGAGCCTCGTGCTCCTTTTTCGAACGAAGCTGCGAGAGGGGAAAGGCCGAGGTCTGTGCCAACTGTGCACCTATGTAAGCGTAAAGGGGAGATTACCTGGTTCGTTGGAGGATCTGAGTGCAGGGATACCCTCCTTGGGGCGCGTCGGATCAGAGGGAAGGCGGCTGGTTCCGGGAAAACTGAATAAAGACCCGGCGGGATCTCTTATTCCGGCGCCGAGATAAACAATTCCTTTACGGAGTCACTCGGAGCTGCTTTCTCTCAAATGTGCTCTACTCCGAGCCGTTTAAGTATTCAGACATCGCTTTCCACCCTGATTTCGGGCGTGATCGCTTGTGAAGCTACCGATGAATTAATAAACAAATGCCAATATTTATTCAAGAAGAGTCCTCGGCGAGGATAAACTGCCGGTCAGCCTCGCCGCCGAGCGGCCGGTATGTAGTAACAAATTGAATTGCAAAACGCGACGCCGACGGCGTGTAGAACAGCGGCGCGATGCTCGATGGTACGCGATACGCCTGTAATCTTTCGCCCGCCGCGGCACTGCCCCCTCTCATTAATTAAATATAATTGCTTTTATCGAGCAGCGCTATCGAAACATAGTCGGCGGCGATGCAACGGCCGCCCGAACGAGATAAATCGGCGCATTGTTCCAGGCCGCCACGTCGGGCCAGTCCATTGTCATCGTTCACCGGGAGGGACGGAATAGCGAAGCCCGCCGCGTTATTTCCAATAATTTCCATCGACGCGGCAACGACACCGCGAAACATCGAATCGAACAACGCCGCCCGGTGTTTCTCGAATTATCGCGAACGAAACGAACGAACCGTGCTCCGCCCGCCTGGCCTACACCGTAGAAATAATTATCGACCCGATTTATATCAGCGCCGTTCGCTAATTTATTACGCATAACTCACGACTCGTCGCCAAAGCGATAAGCCACGATCGAGCCTACGTCACCATTACCACCATCCGCCCCCGTTATTCTCCGACTTCACGTGGGAGAATTCTGGAATACACGATCCCGGCTTCGTTCCCTCATTGGGGATGCTCGGGAAAAATAAATGCATAAGAAAGCCAGCGTGGCGTATCGTGCAATCCCCAAGCCTGCTTCTTAAACGATTCACACCGAGGAAGGGCGAACGATCCCGTTTTATATGACGGGACGGCCTGTGCCGATCGTTAAAACGTCTATCCTGTTAATCCGTAAATGCCTCGAGGGTAATTCCGTTCCGCAAAGTGCTTTCTTCGTCGGCGCGATCGTTACGAAATCCCAGGCATGCCCCGGAGCCGGCGGAACCGCAACGAAACGGAACCTTCTAATTTCACCGGTGGCCTCTGTCTTGCGGACGGCGCCTCTTTTGTCCAAGGTTGCGTGTAATCGGATGAGCGATGCGCCGCGTGAACCCACGGCCATCTTTCTTCGGGCTAAGAAAGCGGGCCAGAGAATTGATAAGGGCCGAGGTACGTGAAATTGTTTAGGCGCCCCGTCGACAAGTGGCGTTTAAATTCCGGGGAGGTGTCGATACCGGGAGCCACGGCCCTCAGATCGATGCAGTTAACGAGACCCGCTGATTACAACGATCCACCCTGTAATCCGCGGCCAAGGTTCCCGGGGCTATGGTCAAAGGGTTAACTAACGGAAAAGAGGCGAATGATCGGCCGTAGAGGCGATCGTCACGGAAGTAGAACCAATCGGAATCGGATTTGCGGCAATCCCTGGATAACGACCGGCTCGTTACCGGTTGACGAAGAAAGGGGATGTACACATGGGGCTGAGCTATTCTGGAGATCCTGGTTGAGGGACAGGGGACAAAGGAAACGCGTTAGCGGATGCGCGTTTGTCTCAATTTGAAAGGGCTACCCTCATCCGGAGCGTAGATGCAATCAGACGGGCAAAGTGCTGTTGGGACGTGGGAAGAGCTTCCTGCTCGAGGAATGCGGGATCCATTGATCAGAATTTTCCCTCCGCCGTCACATTTTCGCCCACGGAGGCGCGCTGTCGCTTGCCAGTCTCGTTGGCATCGAGCAGTTTGATAATAATCACCCTCCGGCGTTCTATGGGCAAGGAAACTTAAATTCCACTTAAATTTACGTTGTGTCATGCACTCGCGAAGCAGAAACAGGTGGCTGTGGCAGTCACGCGATCGCACTGTTAGCCTGATTGCCTGGCGACACCAAAATCTGAACAGTGACGTTGCCTTTCTGCTCTTCCTCGCATAGATTCGGGATTGAATGAACACGTGTTGCGGCGTGGAAAATCAAATCGTATCTGATCAACGACCGGTCTTACTTTGCCACACTCTTGTGATAGGTTAATATCACAAAAGCTCACTTGAATTTTTCATAATAACTGATGGGTAAGAGATATATTTTCAACGGGTACAGATGTACAGTGAATGCTATTGATGCGTACAATTATTGAGTATTTGCTGAGTTCTAGAGTAATGTGACTCTGATTGCAAGTGATTAAATTCTGCTATTCTGGTGTCGTGGTCGCTCGCAGAAAAACTAAAATTTCCTCTCCATGGCGTGTTATTAAGAACAGTGGTGAGGGTGAAATAGCGCGAGAAAATCAAAGTCCCTCCTGCGTGTTGGGGACCAGTGAAAAATGCAGGTATACGCGACGCGGAGTTTGGGCCTCGGTGTGGTGACCGCGCAGCTGCAATAAAACGCGCATCTGGTTGCGATCCTAATCCCTAGGAACTTTCCAAATTGGCTGCGCTAATAGCCACACTCACAAGGGGACCTTCAGATTTGGCAATTTCAGATAATTTTGATACTTAGTGTACGTGCAGGTCTTCACTCTGACATTAATTTCCAAAAGCAGTAAGACGCGCTTTCCAGCCAAATTCGAGAAAATCGTCTTTGAAAAATTCTGAGTTCCCTTATATACAAGGTGTTCCTCTACCTGTGGTGAATACTCTGGGAGGTGATTATACAGGCAAAAATAAGACGAAAATCAAGAGTGAAGAAATTGCGGTAAAGGCGTCGTTTTCGAGAAAATTGACTTTGAGTTTCACCTAAATACGCGTGCATCGTAAGCGCGTGCCCCTCAAGCGCGTGCCCCTCCAGCGCCTACGATGCACGCGTATTTAGGTGAGATTCAAAGTCAATTTTCTCGAAAACGAAGCCTTTATCGGAATTTCGCCACTCTTAATTTTCGTCTTATTTTTGTCTGTACAATCATCCCCCAGAGTATTGGTCATAGGTAGAGGAACACCCTTAGAACTTAGAATTTTTCAAAGTCGATTTTCTCGAATTTAGCTGAATAGCGCATCACACAGCTTTGAGAAATTAATGTCCGAGTGAATACCTTCACGTACGCTACTTAAGTATCAAAATTTTCTGAAATTGCCAAACCTGAAGGTCCCCTTGTCAGTAGGCTTACAATTGTGTTTAATAAAAGTCCCGAGTTTATGGACGATGACGGCAAGCCAAGTGTCCGTCAGATGACGAACGCTGCTTGTAGGGAATAACCCTGACCATCGGCTAGGCTGTAAACGTAGCTCCTCTCAACATCCCGGTTAATTAGAAAACAGTGGAGCGAGTGTGAAAATTGGTCAGGAACAGGATTACCACCCCTGGTAACATTTGGTCAGACAATTTTTTACCCCCTAATTCTAATATCCAAATGGCTACAATTTGAATACGTGGTAGTCGGCAACCATTATGGTATTAGGGTAAGAGGGATGGAACTTGCGGATCGCTTGGCTAGCTTAATTGATTAGAGTAGCCTTTCAACAAACGAAGGATCCAGGACGAACCAGATGGTTCGCTGAATAGCCTGACTAATTTTTTCTGCCCACAAGTAAGGCCTCCATCGGTGTCTTTTATTTTATTCAAATGAGCTTACACGTATGTTTATTGTAATACTGCTTCCTTCGGGGAAAACCTCCTCTTCCCCTTTTGATTCTTGGATCTCGTATTCCCAGCCACACCGGGCAACGTAATCTCCGCGGACGCTGAGGTTTTACCACGTAATCTGAGAATTATTCAAATTGCAATCCAAACAGAAGCTTGATTTCAATCCCGCGATAGCTTGGTTGCGGTAAGAAGCCCCTGCTCGCCCGTGATTTTACAACCCCCGCGCCTCAACGCGATGCCCATATATTCCCACCGGTGAGCCTCCCCGGACGCAGCGTTTCTCTTTGCTCGAATTCGGTGGAACAACCGCGACGCAGGCAAACATAACAAGGGAAAGAAAATCCGCTCTATCGATCGTCCAGGTCCACACTCCCCCGTTCCTTCAGGATTTCGTCAGTCAAACGATTATCGCTCGGTCAGCCGATTTTTCCACCAACGTCCGTTGCCAGTGTACACGCTAAGTCCTCGCCTCTAACGCGGCTTTCGCCCTGCTCCAGTTTTTCCCCATTTTCCATGGAATTCACGGCCCCCGCGAGACCCGCCGTCACGCCCATGGAAATGGCCCGCCGTTGGAGGTCGCCGAGAGATTTAACGCTGGCGTACGTAGGAAAATTTCGTGGGTCTACCAGCTACACCCTTAATCTGGCGACGAAATCGAGCTGGGGATGCGAGAGGGACGAACACTGTCGGGCGAGATGAAGATAACTGTCGGAGAGTGTAAGAAGCCTGTGGAAAATGGATAAGAAGCCTGGAAGGGGGAAAATACTGCGATGTCAGCGGTGACTTTGGAAAGTCAAAGCAGTTGGGAATATTTTAAGATTCTGGGGGGTTGAAAGTGTCTCAGAGAATTCTGAATGGTCGCAGCATCAATTTGGTGGCAAGTAGAGGGTACCATTACACCTTCCAAGTATCCTAATTGAGATTTGCCTTCGCTGAAATGGAAACAGAATCTGGGAGCAACGATCGGATGGTAAAACTTGGGTTTTTTTTTATGAATTCCACTCCGTTGTTGGAGCATTTCCCCGCTGTTTCCCCAGCGACTGGGTGATATACGCCGCCGTCCAGGCTACTTATGTTTTCAAAAATAGTTCCCCAGCCGTGTCCCGCGGGGAAGTTATGTAAATGGAGGCGGAGGCCGCGAACTTGGCGTTATGAAACAAAAATTACGACGACCAACTTCCTACCTTCCTAATGCAGTTCGCTTGTACAGGCAGCGAGCATTCGCGCTCCTGGCGCGATTCCAATCCCATCGAACGTCGCCGATTTTTGCGACGCACGAAAGCCTTCCTCCCGTTAAGGAGCATCCCCATTAGAGGAAGTAAAGCTGTTTCAACAGAACGGACATTCGACTGGGATATTCAACTCGGTCGCGATCGTCCATTTTCGGGACGATTAAGCATCTGACCGAGGGAAACATTCGGCCGTTGCCTGAACGCCTCTCCGAAGCACAGCCACGCGTCAAATTCCACGTCGGGCGCAAATGTTATTCTTCCACGCAACCCTCTGGAATACTACAAGCCGTGCTATAGAGCCTGGCACACGTTCGAGTGGTGTTTTCATGGGGACGAGCCTTTCGGAGATGACAGCCAACGCATGCAATTTTGAGCGCGCGGTTTGTTTAACGATCGTTATCTACATCGATGGAGCCTGGTGTCCGCGAAGCCCATTATCTGTACGCGATGCGGGGAGCTCGGTTGGTTCGAGGGATTGTCGTAGGCGGCGGGACTAGACTGACGAAAAATACAGTCGCAGGAATTGAATATTCCGTAATTCTTAGTGGCGCTAAAGTTGAACAACCGAAATAGCCTGCCGAGAGATAAAAAAAGTCGCTTAAAAAGCTATAACCCAAAGACACCCCCGGGAACGACTGTCCAATCGCCCCCGGCCTCCCGCCGAGCGATTAATCATCCCGGCGAGTATCGATTGCCAAATAAACCTCGAGATCACTGCAGTCATCCTCAGAAGCAATCCATCAAAATCAGAAAAATGATGGTTCCGCGTGGCGTGTGTCGAACAACGGGGGAGGGCGGCGTTTCGGTGGCGAACCCCCTAATCAACCCTTCTGGACAGCACATTTTCATGGCCCCTGGCCACGAGAGGGGATGGGGGTGCCTGTCGAACAGGGAAAAAAAGAGAGAGAGGGTCGTGACACGAGCGAGGGGTCGAGCTACAAATTGATAAAGTTATTAACGTCCGCCTGTCGCGTTTGCCTCGTTAATTAAATCGAGGCTCTCGTTCGATCGTTCGCGCGAACGCTCTTTTTTCGAGCACCCTTCTACGCCCCCCCCCCCGCAAACCCTCGGTGTATTCGATCGCAAGACGGGCTATTGTCGATTCCGCGACAAAGGGAAGGGTATAAAGAAAGCAGCGAGCCGTGGGGCGATCGCAACACGACGTATAGTACCGCGTCACGGGGGTGAAAACTCGGGGAAGTTCTTTCGAGGAGGCGGAGAGAAAGGGGTGGCTTCATTGTTTCCCTGGGAGGGAGGCCTGCTCTCCGTGCTCGAGTCCTCGGGAAAAATCGTCCGTCGGTCGGGAGGATTCGAATATAAAGAGCATCCTGCATGTAACATCGAGGCGCTCTATTTGGGATGAAGACAGATAGAAATCAATTCGACGATCCAGCGGCAGAAACCAACCCCTGGATTAATTACCATTCCTCCAACAAGCCCGGCAACTGCAAGAAACATGCCCCCGGAGGCTGTATAATTGATGCTGGATCGGCTAATATGGTGTCGCTGATCCCCGCGAGGGGAATGTTTACTTAGCAGACTGCGGAGCAGGCGGACTGAGAGCGCGTACGGGAAATCGATTCTTCCGCGTCGCGAGCCGCCAGCGAGCGTGGCGAGAAAGATGAATCGTGTGGTATCTGCGGGATCAAAGGGCAATATTTTCGACTTGGAAGCGCCAGGCTTCCACTCCCGTCGGTCTTTGCCTCGGTGTTATAAGGGACGCGTGCGACTGCCTAAGTGGTTCCACGGTTTGCTGAGAAAATAAGGGACCGAGCTAAGGCTAAGCCTGGCGACGGAATTCCCCGGCGAAATTAGAGGCTTCTACCGACGTGTACGTGTGCGGGGGAGCGCGTGTGCGCCGGGCAAACTGCGCGAAATCACGTGAAATCAAATTACGTAGCCAAGGAATATATGTCGCGGCGGACGTTCCATCAGCTGGAGGTACGGGGCGCGTGTTTGTGCTCGCAGTTAATTATAAATACACCCGCGATAATTGATGTTTAACGAACTGCCCCGTCTCGGCCGCTCCTTCTTCTCCGGCGAAACAAATTGGCGGGGATCGTTTGCGTAGCGATAGCGGGGTCCGAGAATTTATTGCCGGGGGACCTTTCTGAAAGTGGCTGTTGGAGCCGCAACGACGAGCTTCTTCGATAGTAGTGGGAAACTTAGGTCGATAACTGGGGTCGGTTTGACAAAAAAAAAAACGGGAAAAAGTGAAATTTTAGTGTCTTCACACAATTGTCTCTAGCTTCGATTTTTATCCATAGATTTTCTTCAGTAGCACCTTCTTTTTTTCGTTAAAGTGCAGACTCAACGTAAGAAATGAGAAACTGGGCCCACTTTTGCGATTTCGATTTATCCCAGATGATTAAATGAATTGTCGATTTCAATTTCGGTCGAAAAAAAATTACTTTTCTCACATATTTCCATCGATTTCACTGGAACTACTGAACCGATTTAAAAAATTTGTTAGGTACATTTATTGGTGATTCAATTATCTTTAATTTAACATTCACAATTAAGCGGGGCCACCTTTTTGACAAACAGGTAAAAAGTTCACCTGCCGATATCGCGAAAACGTATTCATGGAAAAAAATTAGACCTTATTTTCGGAATCAGTGAGCCATTTTACATGAGAAAAATAGTGGCATATGCTGCGCAATTTTTATTTCTTATTTTGTAAACTAGTGTTATTTTCGTTGTGAACGCAGACTCTTACACGGTACAACGATTAAAAAAATGGTAGAATTTAGATTCACCTGTCCTTATTCCACGACTCCTGCATTTCTGGCAGGTCTTTAAAAAATTTAGAACACAAGATTCACTCTCGTCGAAAAGAAAAGGCTTTCAAAATCCCCAAAAGAAGCCAGCAAAGGTACAGAAACATCGCATGCAACACGTAGTGGCCTGTCTCCGAGCTCGACCACCCCCGAAACAATCGCAGACGGCGAGGACGCGGGAAGAGGCCGCCGACAGACAAATCGCGCGGCGGAAGTCGAGGCGGAATCACTTTTAGCCGTCGGTGCGCGATTACACGGTGCCGGGATCGGGGATCAGGGCCGTTCCGTGGCCATGTAAAGCGACTGGTTAGACCGGGGCGTACATAGGAGAGCGTACGGGGCGAGTTTCGACGGGGTAGGTACGTGTGCGCGCGGGCAAAGGTAAGGCACCCTCGGGGAGTGTTCGCGGCAGAGTTATGCAGATCTGACCCCCCCCCCTCCCCCTAACTGCTGTTTCACACGCGATATCATGCATTTGAATGTACAACCGGTTCCAGCTAACTCCGTACGCCATGGCCGAGCACGTAACGGCGCGGCGGCGGCCCTCGAGCGAGGGGAGGGTGGTTTCGCCGCGTGCGGCGAAAAAGAGAGCGAAGCACGGGGGAAAAGGAAGAGGGAAGAGCCCCGAGGAAACAGTGAATCTTCGCGGTTAGCAGTCGGTATATTTAATTTTCGTGGTAATTGCCGGGTTGCGAGCATGAATTATACGCCGGCCGGGAAGGGGGTTGAAAGCGCGTGGACGTGAGCGTACTTCGGAAAACAGTCGGCCCTTGCGTTTTATCTCGCAGCCCGCGATCCATCGCCTCGTCGTTCCTCGGGGGTGTCTTCAGCGGTTGGAGCGGAAGTCTCAATTTCCTCGTCGCTGCCTGGCGAGGAGGGGTTGAATCGAAGTGTACCACGATCGTGTAGTTGCTCGATTGAAGCAGCGAGTTTTTCAGTTATAATTCTTTTGATCAGGCGAGTCTGCATGCGTGGCTGGCCATTCGACGGAGTTAATTTAAACGAGGCGTAGCGAGGGTACGTAGTTAGGAGGACGCAGATGGGGTGGCGATACCGTCCGACTTTCCTGCCCAGATTGGGGCATGTTTGCATGGTATTTAGCCGATAACGGCCGAAGGTATCGAGCGGCTGCGGATTACACGCTTTTAACTGATCCACGATGGGCGTTACCACCCACAACCATTCTGCCCGCTCCCCTTTTTTTCCTTCCCGCAGCCGTTTTAAACCTCTCGATACACCTGTCCTCCCGCTCGTTGCCAATCCCCTTGCTCCCTGGCCGGTGGCGTTGCGAAAAGGCATTCGTTCTAATTAAAATTTTTTTACCCCCAACCTACGAGCGTCTTCCCCTCTGGCTGCTCGATGAGTTTCGCCACGAAATCGATCGAGTGCGTGCTCCACTTCTTCCGGCAGGGGAGAGAATTCGAGCGATGGGAATGGGTTTTTTATGTGAAGGAAATTTATTGGCTGGCAGGGGAAATTCGTGAGGGGCTGGAGGAAGATAATGCCGTACAATCCCCTCCAGATCTCCAGGGATCCGGTCGGGGGGGGGGGGGGGGGGGGGGGCGATATTCCTGTCGTTCGGAGTGACATCTTCTGCCGCGTCTTCCGCGTTAATTCCGTGCGGTCTATAATCCCCCCCTTCCTCGAGGAAATCAATGGAAGAGTATTGGAGGGGAGGCTGGAATAATAAAATTTGGGTGAAAAGGGGAGCGTTGCAAGCTGGTAAACAGACGCCTCGGGACGAGAGTGATCGCTACAGATGCTGTTATTATGGTGATAAAATATTCCGTCTACGAACTGCTGCACCGCCGCAAGACCAGGCTCTTGTTTACTCGCTCCCCTTGACTTCGAGATGTTCCTCAAGTCCTAAAACCTCATAAGTTTACCCGCGGGTATATATATATATATATATATATATATCTCCTGTTATGGAGCGCTCCCTGTATACCGTTTACCCCAGTCTCCCAAATCTTGTTTACCTTATTCTTGATCAATTCCCACCCCAAATGAGACCCACTCGAGGGTGGCTCGCGCGTTAGTTTTATCGATCGCAATTTCCAAATAGAGGTGTCGAATGACTTGCAGCGCAAGCTACCATCCTTCGCCATTAGGGCAACCCCTTCGAACAAAAATCGAAATCAATTCTCCCCACATCCTCGGAGCGAGGCGAGAACGAACGGCGGCCTACCCCCCCCCCCCTGAAATCGATTCCTAGGAAACGATTTTCACCGAGCTTCTGGCGCCTCGGAAGGAAAGTTTCAACGATCCGCCGGAGTTCTCGCGCGAGCGCGCGATAGCGCATACGTAACGCGAGTCGCTCGATACTTGAGCGGTTCGAAGGCATTCCGGATGCATAAAATGGACGTTAGCTTCGCATGCTGCGGCCCGTCGAGTGTATTTTGCATACGCCCCCCGCCCCCCCCCCCCCGCCCATTCCGCCGCGTCTACCTGCCACTCTGTAATAAAACGATACGTGCTTTTTCCCCGGGTGAAAAGACGTCGGGACTAAAGAGGGCTTTTCCCGTGCACGCGACCGCGGGGTGGCGCGCGAGCTGATCCCGTGCGTGTACGCGCGGGGAACGTGACACTCGCGCCCCGACGGGTATTAAGGGTTGAAAGCGAGGGGGGGGAAAAGAGTTTCAGAGTTTTAGGAGCTCGGAGGGGGCAAAGTGCAACACGGTATTTGGATTCCGGAGCGCCGATAGTGGACCGCTCTTGGGGAATTCTAAGCTGCTCTGTTCCGAGTGGATGTAACGAGATGTTCGATCTCTAACGCCTGCGGTTCTCGCCAGCTAATACTGTGCAGAGCTCCACGAGTATCAGCCGGCCCCGAGATCCCTTATTGATCCAGTCGCAACGCCAGCGAAACGTCGCAACAGATTACCCTCAGCCATTTAGTCGGCGCGAAGACTGTGCAGGGACACCGCCGCCGGACAATGCAGATCCAGATTAAGTGCCGCGATAATTCTCGGCTCTGTCAGAAGAATACCCCTCGGGTAGTTCATCGAGTCAGAGGTACCCCGGGTAAGGAGGACTTAAAAACTTGGACACCGCTCCAGATCCCCCCCTCCAGTTCCTCCCCTTTAATTTCTCCATTTCCCGGCATTGTCACGCCACTCACGCCGCGATACGGTCTCGTGAAAAAGAAAACGGCCGGGACATAAATACACGGCCCATTTAAGCGCGATACATTATTCAGCAGCCCCGCCCTCGTAAATCGGCTAATTAAGAAGGGAACTTATGCACCCCCGAGCCACGAAAACCGTGAAACAATCGACCGGCGTTGGCTGGTCATTATAAAACACCCCCCGCCAGCTGGGGGAAGAGTCTCGCTTTCTTAGCCGGGCAGACACCCCTGTCGATTCAGCCGCAACGTAACACGCGGCAGGGCCGTCTCGCGGGTACACGCGCCGTCGTCTCCACGGTCATAGACCGCCGCAAAGCCTCTCGGCCGCGCGCGCACACACGGCCACCCTATTCGCCACGTCGAAGCGAAAGAAGAAAGGGTCGACGTCGTCGTGGCCGCTATCCTCGCGAGCAGGGTGTGTTTTACGAGCTCCGCTGTATAACAAGCGTCAGGAGAGTAGACGGGGGGGGGGGGTGGTGGTGGTGGTGCACCGTACACGCCGCGTAAAAACGTCGCGCTGAAAGAACCAGTCGAAAAGAGAGGGAGCCAGTCCATCGTTCGCGACAAAGAGTCAATATTAATTAAGGTAATGGCAGCCGGACGGGTGACCCCAGCCCCGTCCAGCAGCGTTTCCACAATGACGACTAATTATCTCCGTACACTCGGCCTGCTTCAACCCCCGGTTCGACAGTCAGCAGGGAACGTCGTCACCGTTCCGTTTTACGTGGCTGTAACGCGTTTACGGGGCAAGCGGCGCCGGGCGTGTACGCACGGTCGATTATTTCACGCTGATACGGCCGAACGAGCACGCGGGGCCCACCGTTAATTATGCGCCGGACGGGATTGGGTCATTGCCGTGACCGTCGCCGACGCCCTCCAAGATGATCAATCGGCCGTCCGGGACGGCTACGTGGCCAGGGAGTTCTGCTCTCCTCCGCGGGGCTGAATCACCCGCTGTCACGTTGGTCCTGGCTTCAATGTTTCCAATTCCGGTTCGCTCGATTAACTTTCAAATTGTACACGGCTTCTTCGCGACCTCGGCCGAGGAACTCGTCGCGTCGCGCCACGTACCATCAACCAACGGGCCCGTCCAACACTGAAAGCACTCTCGCTGAAATTCACCGGGAGACTGAAAAGTATACCGCGCGATCGCGGGAATATTTCATGCGATATTGTGTTAGCCTTAAGGGCGCCTGGAGAATGTAGAAGTTTTGCCGCAGCGTAGCCCCCGCGGGGGTGGGGCGGGGGAGCGGCTGACCCGTGAGAGGGGAGCGTCGATAAAATTCTTTTACATTACATTACGTCCGACATGCGCATCGGTTCAATCTCATAACGTTAATGTATCTTACCGCGGGGCGGACGTTAACACACCCCCGTTATAACCCGTTTACGCGTTTCCCCGCTTTCTCCGGCGCTCAGCCCCGGGGTGAATTTTCCACGGGGGGAGGTCGAGGAGAAATCGTGGTGGAAAACAGCGCGGTATCGGCGGTCCACGGATCGTTAAGCTTCGAATATTCTATGATTCTCCGGGCGCGCTAATCCCCGGCGAAATGGAAACACGATCGATTCTTCGTTTATTCAAGACAGCTCGGCTAAAGCAATAAGCTAAACGGGGAATACACGTTCGGGGCTTAAATTATTACGCCGGGAGTGTCGTCAATCGGGATGGAAGAAATTAAAATCCGCGGGGGGAAGGGGGACGCTTCCGCCTCGAATTCCACGGGAAGATACACGACGGATCGAAGGAAAGCTGAAGATAGGTCGCCCGAGTAATCGATTCCAAGGGCGTTCGCCTGTGAACCGATTAATCGACCAGTCGTCGAGAGCGTCCTGCCCTCTCGTCGAGGCGAATTTAGCAAAGCCATCGAACGTATGCGCGCCGAGAGCGCGATAACGTAATGCCGTTCGAATCATGTCGAACGATTTCTTTCCCCCTACGCCCGCAATCCCGATCCAACCGGAATTATTTCCCGCGACAGATTGAGCAGAACCGAAATGTAATTTTCCTAAAGCCATCCGCGCGCCTCCCATTCTCCGCCACCCCTCTTGCCGGAACCGCGCTCCCTGAGGGATGCTAACCTTCGGGATCGACTTTCCACCCCTGGGTGCCCGGATAAGTCTCGTCGAAGGGGAGAGAGGATCGCGGATGACGAAGCCTCGCCTGACTTTGTTTCGCGAATCACCTACCCCTCCGTCCGTTGGCCTCCAAACCGAATTTCATCGACGGTGCTCCCTACTTTCTAGGTCAAGCCGTTGCGTCCGCGAGTATCGCGCTTCCGCGAAGAGGAGCGCAGTCGTTCCGAGCCACCCCAGAAATTCCACGGGAGAAAACAACCCTGCGACTCCCCGTGTCCCCTTGCTGTTCCACCCGCCTCGTTACGAAGTTCCCAGCGAATTCTACGAATTCCTGCCGGATCGCGACTCCGGAGCGCGTCAGCTCCCGGTAGAATCCCGCTGCGAGGTGACCGTCTGTTATTGCAGCCCGCAGAGCGGCGGCCATCGTGTCCGCGGGCCGCGACAGGCCGAAAAATAGAGGACCACCCGTTGAATCGACGTTTAATCGTTGGGGATTGGCGTGGCTGGCCCCGGCTAGCGTCTCGAGCGCGACGATCCTCGCTGGCAGGGGGAGGTGAAAAAAAAAAAAGAGCGAGGGTGGGTGGGCACAGAGAGAGGAGAATCAGAGATAGGCGGACGGTGGAAGAGGGATGGGGCGCGGACTGCCACGTCTCCGGCGGATTCGCGGTAATGAAACAACGGCGACCGACCGACGGTCGAACGGACGGATTTGGCGGGGATCCAGCTAAATGAATCACGAATGAGCCCACGGTGTGTAAGCTGTAACTCACACCCGATCGCCCGTTCCGTACGCGCGCGACTCGGGGATGAATAGAAAGCGGGACGAGGGTGAACGGGGGAGGGGGTGGGGGATGGAAGGCAGGCTACCTGCTCGTAGGCCGGAGCGTGATCGCGAATTCGATTCCAGCCGGGGCGAAAGCTAATCGGGACGCTTCGATATAGGGTAAATCGATGTTATATCCCGCATCCAGAACGCGGGGCCAATGGCGTATCTACGGTAACTGAATCAAATTCGGGGAATTCTATCGAAGAATTTCAAGGTTCGCCGAGTTCTCCGACGGTTTAGCGGTAGAATTCGTTAATTCGCGTTCGCGCCTACGCGGGTCCACGCTCCACAGGTTCTCGGAGGCGCTAGGCAGGTGGAGAATTTCGAATCACGGCGGAGTGGTGGGCGTCAGTCACGATCAAAAAGAAGCCCGTGACGTTATTGTTCCATTAAAGCACGGTACAGAGAAGCGAGCCTGCGAGCGTGGCCGGAGATCGATCGAGATTCAAAAGTAGACGACCTCATGCATTATGCATCGATCCTCCATTCTTTTTTTCTTCGGCGACACGCCGTGATCAATTATAGCCCGGTGAATAGCCGGCAGTCCGATAATGGGGACAAACGAGTGTCCGTCCTGGTGATTCACGGCCCCCCGTGTCCGACACTCGCTTCAAAATTCTTCTGCGCGCCAGGGCTCGGCCTCGATGGCCGAGTATTACACCGATGGAGCCATTAACTTTACACCGAGGAGGGGGAAATCGTTGCCGGGCTGATAATAATTCAGCCGGTGTCAGCGTCCCTTCTTCCTTTCATCTGCCACTTTATTGTGCCGTAACTCCGACCCTGGACCACTTTCATCGCTGTAATTAACGTCGCGTCACTCGTGATCGTACTCTCGCGGAATCGCCGGCAAAGATTGAAAACGTTAGAGCTCGCCAGAAATGGTAAAACTGCTGGTATATCGCCGAGCAATCAACGGCGCGAGTAGTAAGATCGACCATTCAGCCGGCGCGTCTGACCAGTGCCGGTGTACGCTACTGGTGGCAGTACCACGCGCCACGATCTCGAAAGTTCGACGAAACACGGGGATCACGAGCTCACGTACTCGAGTTTCTTTATTGAAATTTCACCCCCGGCGGACTTTTAACTTTCCCGATGCTTGTCATTCCCCGCGATATTTAAGTTTGCACGGTGGAAAGGGGGGAACTAATTCCACCGACCAGAGGAAGTTGCTCGGCGTGGAATAACGGCGGAGAGGGTGGAAGGAGTTCATCGAATGATCGTACTAATGGGAGTCACACGTAGAATTCGAGGTGGATGGTATCGATTAGAAGGGGAGCCCCGATGGAATAGCAAACAAGAGGATCCGAGTGTGGCGTTATAGGAAGGTTTGAAAACACCGTGGTGCGAAAACAAGTTAACAAAGTTTTCTGGGCACTCTCATCTCGCTGGACCAAGTTGAAAACGAACCACCGTGCGTGACTCCCGGGGGGGGGGGGGGGGTACATTGAAATTCAGAGAATTTCCTGGCGGAAGATCCATCGAGTGCTCGGCGACGAGTTGAATTCCGACTTTAGAAAAACGATCGAGGGAAAGGTAGGCGCGGAAGCCGGTGCCTGGACGCGGCAGCGTTCACCGGGGAATATTTTTCAACGGGCTGCGCGCTCCGAATCAACCGCGAAATGTCAGGAAACAGAGGGAAGCCGAACGGCGAACAGAGTCATCGAACTCCTGTTCGACTCCGCCACTTGGAAACGAACCGTCGTAATATCCTGAGTGGTTCATTTCCCCCCCCCCCGCCGCCCCCGACGTCTATCCGCCGATACAGCCCCCTTACGTTTTATGCGAAACGGACGGCGGTGCTCGCATGCTCGCTGGCGCAAAGTCTGGCGGGCGGTTGAAAGGAGTCTCTGGGTTGCCTCGGCGAGGAAACAGCGCGTAAAAACACAGATGCCCGGAGTGCCTCCAGCGGGACGATAAATCGAAACTCACGGGGCGGAGATTAAAAATATTTGGGGCCTCTGCTGGTCAGCGATGAGTCTCTGCAAGATTCCGCGACTTTGAATTCACGCGCTTGGATGAGGAACAACATAGTCCCCGATAAGAGTTGATGGGGGAGGCCGGGGGAAGCCTAACAGGCCCTTTCAAGTTCTGGAAACTAAACGAACGACCGTTTATCGAGGCGAAAACGGCGATGAACAAGCATCGGGGCGTGGAATCGCAGCAACCGGCCCCAAGTTTTCCTCCGCTCGGCCGTTAATTCGCCGGAGAGGCTGCTCTTCCGGTGCCATTTCACGGCGAACTGGCGCGAGCCGGATGCGCTAATGTACTTTTGTGATTTGCAATCTAGGCGGCAGAGTTTACACGGCATCAGCGAACGTCGGGGATTCGGCTAGGGCCGAAGTCGTTTTGTTAATTAAAAGTTTCCCAGCTGCCGTAACGCGAGCCGCCCCGGCTCTAGCAAAGAACTACCCCCGAGTCCACTCCAACCCCCCCCACGCCCCCCCCCCGCCACTGTATCGTTTGCCACGGTTTTACGTACAGACGCCAAAATCTCAAACGGGATCAGCGTTAACGAGATTCTAGCAAAGGAGCAATTATTTCATTCACTTGCAGACCTCCCCCGCCCCCGTATTCCTCCTACTCTCCAGGGTAGCGAGCGGAAGTGTTCTCTTTATGTAGTGCGAGAGTAAGCTGCGCTCATCTGCGTGCTGCTGGAGAGTATCGGAGTGCTTCGATATCGCGATACGTATCACGAGCTCCTTTTTTTTTATTAGCCTTTCCGTCTTTTCCTCTCAGAAAGGACTTTTAAACTGGCCCCCTCCACCTCCCCCCCCCCCCTACACTTTGCAAAATGCACAGCTTTCGTTGCACACAGGCGGCCACGAATTTCCCGATGCAGTAAAACCCGTCGAGAACACCGCCAACAATTTTACTACTTGTTTTTAAGAGCCCAAGGAGCAAAAGAAGTTGCAGCCCTTTAACTTTGAACCCTCTCTTCCTCCATCCCCGCGACTTGTTCCCCGACCGAGGAAAGGAGGTTTCAAGCTCGGAAAGCGCAGCGGGATGAGTGCCTTTAAAAACAGGGCTCGTTTTCGTAGCTCCTATTACCCTCTAGCGATCGACAAAAGGAGCAAGATGTAAATAATCTTCAATCGCTGTTGCTTCGCTCCCTCCTTCCCTCAACCCCCCCCCCTCCCCCCCCCCCCCCCGTCAACCTCTCGCAGCCACTCGCCCGTTCCCCCTGAAATTTGAATCAACAGCTCGCAAGTTTAAAGTGCGCGTTTGTTCGGGAATAATCACCGTTTCGCGACGCGTTTCAGGACGGATTAATGCCTCCCCGGAGGGGGCGAGAATTGTAAGCAGCAGCAGTTTCGCGTTTCGTTCGAGTTACACGGGGGGGGGGGGGAGGGGTGGAAACAACGGTTTTAAAGCTGCCGTAAACGGTGGAACGCGTAATTTAACGACTTCACCCTCGACCCATCTCCTACGGCCACCCGCCCCCTCCGCCGCGCCGCCCCCTTTCGTTTTCAAACATTTCAATTTCGGTGGGACGCGCGATGTATTTATTGTACACGCCGCGAAATGAAAAATCACCGCGCACGATGCCCCGTTACTTTCGCCGCTCGCAACATTCATAGACCTTCGCAAAGAAGTCATATTTATTCATATTTCTCGTTATACGTTTTGCACGCGGTTCATGTATATTCATAGAAGCCCCCGCGCGCGCGCGCCTGGTGGCAATAAAGGGCGGCGAAACTTTTCGCCAGACAAGTGTCACGCGTGGAAGTCTGTTGTATCGAAAAGTTCGTCTACATAGTCGACGCGGCTTCGACGGCTTATTTCTTCCGGCTGGCTGAGAATGAATGCAACGTGGCAAGCTGCCGCAACGAAAACACGTTCCGCGGGAGAGGGTCTTTTGTGAGCCGGGCGCTGCTCGTGGATTTCGGCGGCACGCGGATTTTTCGGGGGCGTTGATGCGCTCCCGATCTTCCGATACACTTCGATTGTTCCGAGCGAGGAGTATGTTGAGAGGAGCTACGTTTACAGCCTAGCCGATGGTCAGGGTTATTCCCTACAAGCAGCGTTCGTCATCTGGCGGACACTTGGCTTGCTGTCCTCGTCCATAAACTCGGGACTTTTATTAAACACAATTGTAAGCCTAATGACAAGGGGACCTTCAGGTTTGGCAATTTCAGAAAAGTTTGATACTTACAAGGAGAGGTTCCCAGGTGTCCGCCTCCGATTGCATTGATTTTTGGATATGTTTTACAGCACCGAAAAATAAGATATACGTGTTTTTTATAGCGGCCCGTTTTCATATTTAGGGGCTGAAACCAACCCCTAAAGTTATAAGATTTTCAGGTTTTCGTCCCCGATTGCTTTGGTTTTTGGATATGTTTTAGAGGACCGAAAAATAAGAAATACGTGTCTTCCTATTTTGGCCCATTTGCATGTTCAAGTGGTGAAACCACCCCTCATAGTTACCCCCTAATAACGGTGACTGACGACAAGAACATCGTCCATACAGCAAGATATGACGCAAATTAAATGTATATCAAGTTTTACTCTACACAATTTTTGTACCCCGTATGAAATTTGGGGGGTGGTTTCACCCCCTAAATATGAAAACGGGCCGCTATAAAAAAAACACGTATATCTTATTTTTCGGTGCTCTAAAACATATCCAAAATTCAAAGCAATCGGAGGCGGACACCTGGGAACCTCTCCTTGTTAGTGTACTGGAAGGTTTTCACTCGGACATTAATTTCTCAAAGCAGTACGATGCGCTTTTCAGCTAAATTCAAGAAAATCGACTTTGAAAAAGTTCCTTTATATGCAGGGTGTTCCTCTACCTATGGAAAAATTCAAGTGAGCCTTTGTGATCCTATCACAAGAATGTGGCAAAGTAAGACCGGTCGTCGATCAGACACGACTTGATCTTCCACGCCGCAACAGAGTAACTAGCTAAATATCGCAGATTCCATCGATCCGAAGAGGGAAGGGGTCGCTCTCTTGCTTCGCCCTCTCGCGAAAAATAAGAAAACAAAAGGAAATCCGCGGAGAGGGTGGGCTGAGTCAATAACACAGCGAGCAGAGGCAGAGGGTGAACCAAATACGGCCGCGGAGTAAATGGAGTACCTAAAACAACGCAGCGGAGGGTGGCAACGGTACAAAACAGAGGTGGCCGAAGGAAGGGAAAGGCATGTGGCGCGCGGACACGAAAGAGAAACGTTTGAAACCGGCGAAACGGGGAGCTGTAATTAACAATACGAACTTAATTCATTAAGTCGAGGTCGGGGAACCGTGGAGCGCGGAACTTCTTGACGTACTTTCCCCGCCCCCGTCCCCGACCATGGGAATTATACCTATTTTCGCGCCCGGCGTACAACCGCCGCCGTCTACCTTAAGCAGCTCCGCTCCCAAAGCTTCCACATTGTCATCGCCTCGCCGAACCACCCCCCGTCCAAGGGGAAGCCGAAGCGAAAGACGCTCGGGTCCCGTGGCAAAAAAATCCTCCTAACCGCCGCCTGCCCGAGGATCCAGCAGGAAGCCGAACAATTAGCCTCCCTTCGCGCTGCGGAGAGGACGCCGCGTGAATTCGGGATTACGCCGCGACAATGCCGTCCGGTTAGGGGCTTTCGGGGGTCCGACCATTTGTTGCCTGCTCGTTAACTGGCCGACGGAGACGTTCCCGATTCCACTTTAAATCCCTAGAACGGTGTCCCCCGATGCCCCTACTGGCGGGGCTTAGCGCCTAGGATATTGCCCAGGGACAGGGTGGTTTCGGTCAGGCTTCGCGGGAATTTTCGTTGTATATAAACCCTTCAGCCAGCGACGGACTACATTTGACGGAGCACGCGAGGTACGTCTCGAGAAATCCACCGTATTCTTGACACGCTTCTCCCTCGATAACCGTCGCGCGGCGTGAAATACCGCGACGGCACTGCCCGTGGATGGTCGCGCGGGGGAAATAGGAAAATATTCGTTGACCATGCACGCGAGGAAATAGGTCGACGGCGGAGCACAAAGACAAACGAAAACGTGGCAGCGAGGGAGGGCGGAGGGTCCCGAGCGTATATGGATAATCTAGGAAATATGAAATCGCTTGAAAATTGTCAGATCGTATGCAATAACGCGGCATTAGTGACGGGGGCGAGCGGTTGCGCAATAGCTTCCCAGGCGCCGAGGCTTTGGCGGATGAAAGCGGAGCGGGCTGAGCGGCAGCTAAGCCGATCAAGTTTTGTCCACGGGCCACTGCAAATATTGCGACAGCAGGAATCGGCAGTCGGCTGTTTATTTTGGCTTGTTACTTTTACTCCACGTCTCTCTGTCTGCCGCGCCACCACTTTGCCCGCCGATAGAGCAGACTGGGAGGCTGGGTCCCCAGGTATCCAGGGGAGGGAAACGGCAGACAGAGACACGGGGGTGTGACTGCACTACCCCCGTTAACAGAGAGCCACTATCCCTGATTCCCTCTCTCTATCCAGCCCGTCCGCCTTTCCCCGGGCCGGCTCGCCGTCTCTTTTAGCCACCCTCGAAACGTCGAAGCAGCCTTAACGCTTATATCCGTTCTTCTACTGACTTTTTATCTGCCACGGGGACTCTTTCACTCGCTCTTAACTCGCCGGCAAACGAACGGAGCCCTACCACCGCGCGTATCGATACCACAGAAAGCTCCAGCATCCCACCGCTGGGCCGCAGTTATTGTTATCATCTTCGTCCGATAATTGCCGGTCGATTCCGCGACCGCGGGGCACAGCCGCGTCCTCAAAGAGTACACCGCGATGCAAACTAATTACGGGCCGACACAAAGGACAGGCTTAATGCAATCGCTCGAAAATTAACAACGTTATCCGCGGAAGTGGCCGGCGCTGGAAATTATCGGCGGTTCCATTAATTTATCAGGACGAATCCGTCGTGTCTGGCGATGGGAGGCCGATCGATTTCACGGGAAAACTGCCGGCCGGGGACGAGCCAGGGGGGGGGGGGGTGGAGGGGTTGCCTAAATGAGCCGCCGTCGCTCCGCGGGATTATCCAAAAGGTAACCGTTTTCGCGAAACAGCACCGTAATACCCGGCCGCGAATATTACCGTGGATCCGGATCGCGTAATAATGTCTGTTCCAGGGGATAAGCGAGAATCCCATAAGTAGCGGGCAAAGATTCGTGCCATTGAAAAGGTGCTGTCTCGGGGCTCGGCTAACGGGGGCCAACTTTTAACGAGATTCACGGGGACTCGGCGTCTAGGAATATCTACCTTTAACCGGTCCGCGTACCTTCGGACGTAGCGTCAGGTTAAATCCCGCGTTAATTCGAAGGGTTAATTCAGGAGCTCCCATAGCTCGACGCCAGAAATACTACTAACGGCGAGATTCATAACGGCCTCGCGAGAAGCCAAGCCATTATACGTGGAGGAATTAGGAAACGCCGAAGTATCCTGTGGACTCGCGACGCTCCTGTGCCGAGTCGCCGCCGGATCTTGGAGTTTAAGGAATCTCTCGTACCGAGCGCCTTCGATATTCTGTCCACACACGCCTCGTTTCCGCCGATCAAATTTCCTCGTTATATCCTCGTTTCCACGGCGCACCGATGCTGTCTAGGTTACCTCTAACGAGTGGGATTAAGTTTCGAGTGGAAGTCGGTCGCGCGGGCGGAATTCGAAACGAACGACCGTCCGGGCCGGGGAGAGGAAATGAAAAGGCAGGAAGATAAGAAAAACGCGAAACAGGTCGAACATGTCGCGTTTGCGCAACGTCTGCGACACGCCGGGGCTGGATGCAATTTCAGTAGACGAAGTTTAGATCCGCGAGCTGTAGATGTTCATCGCCAAGTGTCACCGGTGGATTCCGCGGATGGGAGGGAGGGCAGCTGTTGGTTTCTGAGTGGAATCGTGGTAGGAGCTCGCGAGGTAGGAGGCCGGGAGGCGTTAATTCTTGGCATTGTCCTGCCGCCTTCTGTTCGTGTCTATCTGGATATGTCGGCTCGTAAAAGGGAACCAGCAAGTGTCTCTAATGCACCGTTACTACCGAATTTAACGGTGTCGCCGTAAACGTGAAAGCCGGGGCGCGTCTCGCGAGACCTTTCTCGGGCTCGGCACTCCGTGCTGTCTGACATTCGCTCGCGACGATCTCGCAGCTCCTCGTATCGGGCACGAGAGCCTGAACCTTGCGAATTCCCTCGTGTTTTTGGTGGACAATGAATCCTTGGGAAATTTGAATGTTCTACTTCCCGGTGATGTATTCTTAAAGAGGACGGTGACTCGGGAGTTTAACGTCACTCAAAGCATAATGGCGCAATCTCGCGTGGAGGTAAGCGCCGTCTGACCAAGCGCGCAGCTATTCTACTTGCCGGCGGTTTCAATGGACCGAACCGTAGAAGTTGATGAATTTCCCCGCGTTTCCTGCGACTATTTCCCAAGTTTCTACCTTCTATTCGACGGCATTCAACTTTCAGCTGAACCTTGGCAGGCCGCAGCCCGAAATCTGCCACTTCCATGAGTTCCATCAAATATTCATTACTCCCTTGCGCTTCCCGGGAGTTTCGTAGACAGGAGGTGCCGACGATTCAACGGAACTCGAAAAACAACCGCGCCGCGAGCGGATTTCGAGGGAGATGAGGATCGACGGGGACCGGCGGTGGCTGTGCTCGAGGAAAACGGGACGATCGCGACGGGAGGGATGAGAAATCGCCGATTAAATTCGCCACGCGACGGAAATTAGTCGGCGAAAGCGCGTTTAATGCTGGATCCGAATAACCGTCGGCTAGCAGCGTCGCGTTTCCGGATATTCTTCTACTTTCGGTAGAGCCGGGCCCCGGAAGCGCGAGTCAAATGCATTACCCGCTCGTAAATCGCGTCGCTACGTTTCTATGAATATGCGAGAAGTTGCACGCGGAGTTATAATCATTCTCCCCTAACCCAACCCACCCACACCCTTCTGGAGCAGAGTTCCCAGTGTCCGCGATCGTTGAATCGTTATTCTCGATCTTCCGGTAAACCCGGCTAATTAAAGGGCCCCGCTCGCCCACGGGATGGGAGCGGAATTTCGGTGAATATTCAAGCTCCGCGGACCTCTGATACCTTTGTCTCGATCCAAATACATCGAGTTAAGCGGTAACACGACACTTCGCCGGCACACGAGACTTCGCAATTCGTATATCATTTCAATTTTCGTGAAATTTTTATAAAAAATTTCTGCAGCCTTCTGCCCCGACTTTTTTAATCCGTTTGAAACGTCAGAATGTAAGTGCCTTCCGGAGCAGAGCAATTAGGTAACTTTGTTGCGGGGATATACGTTTAAAACGCGGTGGCTGCCAAGTGCTCAAATGAACAAAATTTCTGTGGAGCTTGCTCGAAAATCGATAAAGGGCCGGGCGAGAATGCAGCCTCAAAGAAGCAAGCGGTGCCGGCTGAACTCGAGAATAGTAACGTATTCGTTAGCTTTTTCAATCGTTCCCTTTCCGCGATTGCCGCCCTCGGCACGATTCACAAAGTGTCCGCGTGGCTGGCTGGATATTATTCAAACTCTGTGACGTCAATACGGACAATTAAAAAAATAATCCCAGCGCAGCGGTGCGGAGGAGGTCGCGTATAGTTCAAATTTTTTAAAGGGCTTCTGAAAACTGGGCGGTCTTTAATGAAAAAATTTCCCGCCCCGGTAATCTGCGCGCGAAAATACGCCGCTATTTTTCACCCTCGCCCCCGGAAACGGAAATTGTCCCGCGTAATTTCGACCGACTAACGGCGCGGATACGAGGATCGTTGAACACGGCTGCTAAGGGAGGCTTTGTGCGACCTCCCCGTGAAAATTCTCGAGGCGAGCGCCGCGGGAGGACACCGGAGTCCATCGAGCTTGGCTTGCGTCGAAAATCCGCGCCGTCGCCGTGGACGATGGATCAAACGGCCGGGCGATCGAGAAATCCAGACGCTTTCGACCGTAAACTTTCGTCGACCAAGTAATTTTGCCTGTCAGACGGGAACTTTGCTCCTCTTGGTACCCTTCGACGCGGCTTATTAGCTCAAACCTTCCCCCTGAATAATTTCGTAGCTCGCCCAGAAGAAGTCCCCTCCCCCCCCTCTCCCCCCCCCCCCGCTACGGCGTGCAGCAGATTTCTTTGCTCCCCCGAACGCGATCGAAGACGGGGCCGGCGGAGGAGCGGCAGGGGGCGCGATAACGGGGCAAAAATCGAAAGAAATTAAAAAAGTTCACCAATTAAGAAGTTAATCGCTACTCGGCCCGATAACGAACAGCCGGTAGGCGATGTCTGCCCGATCGTTACTCTTTTTGTCCGTCCCCGTTCGTTCGATGGAGTCTCGACCTACTTCGCCCGATAATTATCAGGACGGCTTGATAAAACTCCTCGTCCCACCAGCGGGGCGGATTTAATTGGCACGCGGTGTGTTTCGGCTGGAAATTCAAGGTCACCTCGGTCGATCGTGAATCGTATTTAATAAAAAGAACAACCAGAATCGGGGGAACTAAAAAGCTCTCTAAGAGTAGAGTACTATTCTGTCGAGTTAAAGCCTTTCCGGTTCCAAGCACCGCGCTTTGATTAAAGTTTTCGGCTTCCTGGCGCAATTGAAGTGATTTCTTTCCTGCTGGAAGAGAGAAACCGCGCGACGAGGATATGAATTTTTCGGGATTATCGCGATCTGGTCGAAAGAGTGTCGGCCGCAGCAGCGAAATTAAAGGGCTCGCATTAAAATGCAAAACAGCCTGCCCCGTTTCGCAGGTTCCCGTGAGGCACGCTTCAAGACGCATTCCGTATACTCGAAATATAATGGTGCGGGCCGCGCCGTTCGCGTTATTAATATTATGCTAATTTAATATCGCCCGGCACAGTCGACATCTCTTTAAAAGCCGCATCCGCTGACTCCGCGTAACGAATTTCATATCATGTTAACGCGCGCCGGGGAAACACTTGTTTAATAACCATTAGCATATTAAACAAAGCGAAAAGACGCCGCCGAGCGGCAGAGAGAGAATTGTGGGAAACAACTGGGACGAGAGGATGCCGAGGAAGCGAACAGCCACTTCCGTCACCCGCTCGGCGATCGATCCTTCGATCTTGGCCCTTTGACGTTGCCGCCGCCGCGCGAATATTAATTGCGGCCTGTGCGTGTGCTTGCGCCGAAAGTAACTCCCCACTCGTGCTAATAATAATCATTTAAGAATTTATAGGAATTTTCGAATCGGCCGCTTACGAGATATTTAATTCGCATCTGGGGGATATTAATTACTTTAAGCAGTACGATGTTTACCGTGAAAGCTAAAGAGAGATATTCGATACAAAGTACACGAGCTTGGAGCATAGAAACTGGCCCGAACAGGATGAAACGTGGCTTATTTACCTGTTGCCTCTGGATATCAAATTATCAAATGAGAAACCAGCTTTTGTAATTTAATTTACACACGCTGCAGAGTAGGTACTGTTTCCCCATAACTTTCACATGTAGTCTACTCTTCATTCACCTCCAAACCACCCCTAAAGAAAGACTCGCGATAACTCGTCGCTCCAAGTCAGAAGAATTACAAGTTCAACGGTGTCTGACCAGATACGTGTTCGTTCTACTTGCCCGGCCAGTAAGCTGCGGCGGAAACGCGTTGCAGCTAGTGGGGAGCGAAGGGTAGGGTCTCGTGGAAGCCACAAGGGTTGCGCTACGGTCAGTGTTACAACCATTAAATCGGTTTTGACCTTTGGTGGGGCAGCAGCCGAGAGAAAATTGCCGATAATTCGTCCAGCTTACACGAGACGAAGTTTCCCCAGCCGATTCGTGACAAAGGGAACGACCTAGTTTACACCGGCGCTGGCTTAATTCCTGGTTGAACGCGAGTGGTGGTTTAACCCCACGCATTAGCCACTTGGATGTATTATCTCGATGTAATGCTCGCAATTTTCGGAGATTTACGTGCTGGCGTGGTGATTCAAAGGGGAGGAAGAAATCGTCGCTGCGATTTTCGGAGCGGTGATATTGGCAGCAGAACTGGGATACCGATACCTGGTGATAGCTGGCGTCGAAGATAAGATGCACGGCTACCCAGCGTTCGATTATTACCGGAGGTTCGTGAGCGCCCTACGAAATATTCCCAGCGCGGGATTGTCTTCCCGGCTGCAGCCGCGACAACGCGGCCCACGTCGCAGACGATTTTTAATTCGGGTCAGAAACCACGCGCAACCGGGCCAGACTTTCATAACGCGTATCGCCGTCTCGATATTACGATCACGTTCCTCCCCCCTAAGCCAGCCGAGCAGTCTTTATGCACGGAATCGTTACTGCGCGTTCTGCAGCGTCTTACTCCACCCCCTTGCCATTTATTCCCTCGCCATCCTCCGGATCTTTGAAAGGAACAGAGCCACCCCTAACAGAAAAAGGACACTGGCTTCGAATAATCGCACTGGCAAAGAAGCTTCCCAACACAAACATTCTGACCATTCTTCCAAAGTTTCGCGGGTGCAGAAATCTACTTCACAGTCAGAGGAATCGTAGGAATCACCCAGGCACCTCGTAATAAAGCATGCAGGGTCGAACTGTCCGGCTCTGAACTTCCAATTCCTCAGCCCCTACCAGTGGACAGTGAATTCGAGGCTGGACCACTAAATGCTTGCGGCACGCTCCTATTACAGAAGGAGCTGGGATTTCTGGGTTAGAGAAAAAAGTGGTATACCTGGAAGAATTCACTCGTCAGATCGCCGAAGCTAATCGAAGCCAACAATCCTCGCAACAGATTCCACCCCTCTAATAATCCAACCAACGTAAACGATTCGAGTCTCGCGCGACAGCCTCCGATACACCCCCCCCCCCCCCCCACGAGATACCGGCCCCCTTCGACTCGTGAGAAGTTTCAGCAAACACCCTTCCTTCCGTTTCCTCGCGAAGAGGCTCGCACGGCGGTCCGGCCTTCACGGTCATCGATTTAGACCCGACGCGATGCGCGCATCCACCCTCGTGGAATCTGCTCGGGACGCGGGGGCGGGCGGTCACCAAGAGGATCCCCGACAAGCCCAGGTAGGGGCTGTTTAAGTGGCTGGCGATAAGATAACGTCCGGAAGCCGGGTAACGGGCAATTAATTCGGGAGTAGCTTGGGTAAACAGTGGCGAGAAATTAAAAGCTATTTGTCACGGCCCCTGCAAGAGCAAAGGGGTAGGGAAGGTCGGGCTCATGCTTTGAATTAAGATCGGGAGGGGCTGATACGCGTCGTGTGTGGGGCGCACATGAAATTTCAGGCTGTCAGGCCGCGGCAGAAAAAGAAAGGGACAGTAACGTCGTCACGGGATTTATCTTGGATATTAATCTGATGGCGGGGCGGGATTATGCGCGGGCCAATCAACGGCGCGCGCGAGGGCACCGAGAGCGGATCGAGTTTACGAGATAGACATGATTTCCCCGTTATTTTTCAGATTAACGACCACCGACCGCGGACCACCCCACCCGTCTTCCGTCTTTTCAATTTGGCTTAAAATCTGATTAGCCTGCGAAAATACCGCGGCTTGTTTCTACTGTCCGTATGCGGTTCGCGAGGATGAAAAGTATGGAAAAGTGAAGACGCTTGGAGACCTTGATAGGGCAAAGGAGAAAGCTCAGCTTTTCAGAAGTTTCCCTAGGTGTTACAAGTGGAGCGACTCGGGGACCTAGATAGAAAAGCTGAAAGAGTACGTAGAGTACGTCGGTAGAGACGAAATATTACAGCGTAATATTTTACAAAGAACAAAGGTAGGCCTCGTCAAGCTTCCGTTTGCCGCGGTAGTTCAACTTTCCACTGGTAAACCCCTTTGGAGCCCCTCTGCGCCGAGCTATAACGTCGTTATTTATTAAAGCGCGTAACGAAGCTAGGTCTCCGCGCGTTCCCTGCACGGTTTAAGGCCAGGAATCAGTGGTCTAACAACGATAATAACCCGATAGACGGCGGGAGCGGAGAGAGGCTGGGTCACCGAGCGATTTTAACGATAAACAAACAATCGGAGGGGCAAGGGGCGGCGGTATCGACCACAATGGCCGGTCAAACGAGAGCGGGGAGGGGCGATCGTCTTCCTTTTTCAGCGATCATCCCGCCTAACGATCCCTGAAATTCTCCCCGGGACTTGTTTTCCCGGGCTGTTTTCCCCGGCTTTTTTGTTATTAGCCGGCGGACGACTCGCCGGGGAAATTTATAGGAACGTTTACCTACTAATTACGGCGCAGATGGCGGCCAGCTGGAGCAGCAGGGGGAACGTTCCGCTCGGCTTTCTCTCGAACGTTTCGCGCGACAGCCGCCGCTTTAATGATCATTAAGCAGTTCGGATAAGCGGCCGTGTAACGCTTCTTACCCTATCGCTGTCGCATCTCTCTCGTTTCCCTCGTTCATGGTGAATGATATCGTTCTCTGGCCTTACCTGAAAAAGAAACAGGTTCGAGTTAGTGGGAGCTTGTCTCTTTACGTTGACACGCTGTTATGATAAGGGTAGCGGGACGATGAATGGTTTCTTTCATACAGAAGGGGTGTCTTAATAAGTGGCGAAGCTACCCCCGACCCTGTCACGTCGCGAATCGAAAATACTGGTGTAGAGCTTCGTAGGATTGTTTTATTCCACCTCTACTCTGCATGCTAACTTAGGACTTGGAATTGCAGCATTTTATTTATAAATGGAATTCACAGATTTTCATTACAATTGAGAACGGTGCATCTCGATTTTTTATAGAGACTTTTTAAATTTCCCACCTACCCCGTGGATCAGCACAGAATCGTCCCACCGGCCCAACGCTCATATTTGTTTCATCCTTTATTAAGTACGCCGACGATACGAGCCACAGGAGCAAACAGAAAAAAAATACCGACAGAGAACTCCGAGGGTGTCGGAGGTGCGATTGGAAACGCTGCGGCGTTACCCATATCGTTTCAGGCGCGGCGAAAGGTGATATAAAATCGCGCGCGCGATCGCCCTTTGATGTTCGCCCTTTCGAATGGTGAAACGGGCCCGCCGGTTTAATTAGAGAACACTGGCCGGGGCGAAAGGGCAGGAAACAAACTACGAGGCAGCCTCGTGTGTCCCGCGGAACAAGATTGCTCGGGAAACCGGCAATTTTGCAATTCGAACCACGGTGTCCTTTTGCGGGGGGGGGGGGGGGGGGGAGAGGGGGGCCGAGCCACCGATGGGGGTGGCCAAGAAAAATCGTCGACCTTGTGATCGTTGAGTTTGTTGGCGGGCGAGTCGCGATCAGAGGGCCCCCTCGCTTGTCATTAAGCTTCGTTAGTCGATTTCGGCCGCCAGTTTTGTTGCCAATTTGTTTCCGAAGGTGCGATTCGCAGAGACGAAGCTCTGCTGTAATTATTAAAGCAGAGATTCGGTCTCGTTTTTGGAACGTGGTTGATAAGTTCCAAGTTGTTAAGTTCAATAATTATCTCTCATCCAAGTTCCTTGTTCGATCTGGTGTCCCACGAGGCTCCCATCTTGGACCATTGCTATTTAATCTATTTACCAGTGACATAACCGATGCATTTGAACACAGTAAATTTCTCCTGTATGCTGATGACCTGAAAGTTTTTCGTAAAATTGTGAACATTAATGATGCACTTCTTCTGCAGAGCGATTTGCGTAAACTTGAAACTTGGTGTGATATGAACAAGCTAGACTTTAATATATCAAAATGTCATGTTATCCGTTTCTTCGTGAAAGCTAATGTTCTCCGGTTCAATTACTCAATAAATTCTACATCACTTATCCCAGTAAATAATATTGAGGACCTTGGCATCGTATTTACTTCCTCTCTATCGTTTCGCTGCCATTGTCTCGATATGGTGGGAAAGGCTCTTAAGATTTTATGTCTTATATTTCGGCTCAGTGTATATGCTGTTGTATTTTGTATTTATCAAAGGGCTCTCGTTTAAATAAATAAATAAATAAATAAATAAGAATAATGAACCCGAGACCCCTTGAGGACTGCAGATGGCAGTCAGCACTGTCACTACCGGAGGCTAGCCAGTTTCCTCAAATCCACAGCTGGTTTGACATACCAGAGCTACACCCCCCCCGAGGCAGGGACACCCAAGGGTGCGAAGGCTTCAACGGCAACAACAGACAGCTGCCCTCCGCCCCCATCTGGAAGGGTGGATTCCCGCGCGTACGCGGAGAAATCCAGTGGATAGGACAGCAATAACCGAAGCACCCCTGGATGCGGCTTAAAGGGGGCGCGTAGGCCAATTGATTGACCGATGCATGATTCAGTGGGACGTAAGTGGCGCTAGCCGGCCTGGAAATTGCCTGCGTGAGAGGTCTCGATGCTCCCCCTCTAGCCGCGGTAGAAAGATGACAGGAGGGTCGGCATGAAGAATTCAACTCGCTCCAGTTTCGCGGCCTGTTGCATAAGTAATGGCGCGGCGCTTGCGGTTAGGGGGAAGCCTACTTTCTAATCGCCCCACCCCGGCGAGCTGCAAGCGTCACGATGCCACTTCGCGGGACACGCGATAAACTGGCTATCACCGTCCACCGCCTTCATCGATACCTCGTCGCGCAACGGGGAGACGTCGCGACGCAACGTTTCTTTTCGAAGAGGACAGAGCACTCCTAAGTGATCACTGACATAATTGATACAGCTTAAAGAGCCATCGATTTAGGAGACCGGGGCTTAAGTAGATTCGTGTGTGGAAATTAGATGAACTGTTTGAGGGAATGGCGACAATGTTGCGGCTATCACGGGGGGTATAATGAACGCCTGCTAATAGCGGGCGTAGTAGCCAGGTGTATAATTAACGCGTCGTTCATCGCGCCCGGCTTTCCCTGGCCCGTTCAGCCCGAGGCGTTGCGTGCTTTCCGAGCGGAATCTCCTAGCGACCGGTACACAAATCTTCCCCCATTTTTCTCCACTAAATCTAAAATCCAATTTCCCCCTTTCTGCGGGAAAAGTGTCAGACTTCCTGCATCTAATTTCATTCAATCTGCTCAACAACGCGGCTCCCCCTGCGAGAAAGGAAATTGCGGTTGCTCGTAAATTACGTTGCACAGTGTCTATCAAGGCTGCCAGCGGGCGTCGAACTATAATCAGCATTCAAATCCACGAATGCAAGAAAGCACACTCGAGTTCTTCTACGCTTATCCTTCCTCCCCATCTATAAGGAACTTTGATACCATTGCCAAGCGTACCACTGCCGTTACGAGGCGTCCAATGCCAACCCCCTCAGCGTCAACATAAAACCAGGGGCAGTTTAATCACGGCGTTGCACGCGCGGCGTTTTGTCCGCGCGTTTAAATGAAACGCTTAAAACGAATAGGCCCGCGAGTCGGAAACGATCGGTCCGAGGGCTCGCCGGGGATTGTTGTCTCCATTGAAAGCGATCGCGAATTCGAATCAGGGAAATCCAATAACAGGGGCGGCGCGCAACGGTCTAGCTCGCATATTCGCGGCGGCACGCTCAGTTGTCGCCGCTATTGATTAAAGATTAAGTATTAAAGCCGCGACGCGCAATATCAATCAGGCTGCATTGTCATCGGAAGCAATATATGTGTCACGAGCGTAACAACCGCGGCCCGGCCGGTAAATAAATTCGGGGGAAGGGCCGCGGCGCCTCGTTATTAACATTAATCCGACGGGCTCGATGTATCGCGTTAATCGATACGGACACGCTGGTCATAGCGGCCCGATCGGCGAGCGATTTAAATGAAACACCACTCCAGCTCGCCGCCTTGGCGAACGTGGGTACGTACGTTGAATTTTCACAAGCGTTTCCTCCTCGAGACTTTTCTTCCCAGTTTCGATATTGTCTCTGTGCCGCGTCCTGAATTTCACGAGCGTTTAATACAGCATCGGGGGATCGAGGAATGGAATGAAATGGCCACGGAGGACGATGAAGACACTGTGGCCTCCTTCCCAGGACAGGAGGGGAACGGCGCCAAGAGCGGAGGAAAGCGGACGCGCTCGTGCCAGCGAACAAAGGCATCCGAGGCGTGCGGTTTTTCACGGACGATTTGGAAGCGCAACGACGATAAAAGGGGGAGGGAAACGCCGTGACGGAACTAGTCGAAAGAAGAAACAAACCTCCCTCTCGGGGCCGCGCGCCGAGTGTGTTTAAGGTCTTTTATTTCCAGCGCGACGTCCGCGGTTGGAAAACAAAAGGCATGGGTTGGCAGATCAAAGAGCGGAGGAAACTCTGCTCAGACCGTTCGAGGCACTCCCTCTCCAAACCCCTGCCTCCGCGGGGCGTTTTCCACGCTTCTGTCGCGCTCTCTCGCCCTTCTCCCAGCCGGGTCTCTCAGATCGACAATATTTCGGCTGGAAAAAAGCCCGATTTTACGTAAGCCCGGGCACCGAGGGGTGGCGGAGAAAGTTGTGGATGGAGAAACAAGGTGAAACCAGCGGCAAAGGAACACCACCCCCGCGCCCTCTAACCCCTCCTCTGGATGCAGTAGCTTTTAGCTACTACGAGGCTTCCACCCTTCGACTCCTCATCCCCGAAATCCACGATCCCTGTCCTTCTTTTCCACCCTCTCTGTCGCTCGTCCTCTCGCTCTCGTCCCTCCCAAAGCCTTCGCAGGCTGTCCCCGGTATTTATGCCGCCATTATCCTTTCACCGATAGTTTATTACCGGCGACAACGCGCTGTCGACGCTCCTTCTACGGGCTCCTTCGACGCTTGCAAATTGCTCGTCAATTAGCAACCGTGTCTAAGGGGACGCTCTTTAACTCCGATACAGTGATTTTCACCGCTTTATCCACTTTCCCGGGCGATTAATCCATCGACGGGGAGCTAGTCTCGCGGCTAAGCCGCGTTACGGTCTCCATTCTGCTTCGCGGTGTCTCGGATCGTTCAGGGAAGTCGAAGATCGTGTCGCGATCGAGGCGTGACGTGACTGTAGAATTCCCTGGCCAAAGAGGATATTTATGACTCCAGCTCCGCAGCTTTATGATTTTTCAGCCGTGAACCCGCGGCGACGCTCCGCAAACGCTCGTAAATCGCCAGGATCCGGATTCCCAGCCGATTTTTCGGCCCCGTATCGGCCCCAACTGCATCGGACTCGCGACGGAACGTTTTACGAGCGAATCGGTATTTCACAGCCGGACGCGATATTCCAGCAACGCCGGGGCTTTAATGCAAGAACGGTAATAATAATTTTATAACGCATAAGCATGCCATAAAGGCATGCTTTACGAGCGCGGAGCGCGCCTACTATTCACGGCTACGGGCGATTTTTAATACCAGTGCACGCCGTCGCCATTGTTCATTATCCATGCGTACCAGCCGTCTGCGTGGATAATTTCATTCGTTTATTTAACCGCGGTTCACTGCCCTCCCCTAACATCCCCGGGCCATTTTTACACCGTGTAGAGATTTCACTCGCGTCTGCATAAAATTCGCGAAATGGGAGTGCGCGGCGAGCTTTGACAAGAGCGATAGTGTAATTAATCATCGTTTGTATTAAAAATTTCGAGCGCCGAAGATCGGTGAAAGTGGGACAAGTGGCGGCGCACGTAGCCCGTATCGAAGCCAAAGTCGAAATCGATGAATGTCAGTGGACGAGGAAACAGAAAACTGAGCCGGGGGTTGATTTAAATCGACGCAAAGCTCCGTTCGCGTCCCGTGCAATTAATGCTGCGTATCATTTATGAAAATCACGTGTCGTCGCTCACAATTACAGTGGAAAGCGTCGCCCGGCTCGCCGGCGAAGTCTGTGATCGATGGGACAACGCGCTCCGCGAATTCGAAAGAAGGGAGCAACGATTATTGGCGCAGAAAGCTGTGCCGGGTAGGATTTACGATCGACGCTGGCCGGGCGCCGCGACGCCCGACACTTGGGCAAATTCATTTTGCAAATTCGGTGCTGAAGCGCGACGAAAATGGGGCTGGACGCGGCTCGAAGGAGGGGCTGGCCGATTTTCACGCGAGGGGGTGGAAAAAAATTGGTAACATTTTGTCGATTTCATTCGACGGGCGCTGCGGAAGAGCAGCCGCCGCTCGAATTCGATAAATAATATCGCTCCTCTCGATCGCAGTAATGCGAATAATTCTAACAATCTCGAAAATCCGGCCGTGCATATTTCAGCCTTTGCGCAACGCCGCGAATCGTTTTACCGGATAAATACACCCTTTTATCCCCGCTGGAAATTATTTTATTCGCTGCCCCACTTTTTGCCCCGCTGTCCTGTTTGTCTTTCTTCCTGGCCGGCGAGGGGCAATAATCGCGCGAAAAATTGGAAAAAACCAATTCCATCGACGGGGCCATTCTCGTTCGTGTAGGTACTAACGACGCCGGCCCTCCACCATTGTCCCGTGTATATGGAAAGCATTGAATTTCTCAATTCTCGATGGCAATAAACATTGCGAGTGGCCGTCAAAGCGGTACATAAAACGTTGCGATTACCATTCCGCCCTCAAAAGTGACCAAATAAAACAGGGAACTCTAGCTCCCCCAAGCATAGATAAGGGCTGCTTGCGCCCTGAATTACGTTATCACCGAGTTCCAGCAGGCAGAACAAATAAACACAGGGCCATAAGTGCTTGAGCGCGAATAATTCAGCCGAGGCGTGCCAATAATTCCCACGCCGCTATCTTTCGCGCGATCTCTTCCTTATGAATCGAGCAGAGGGGGTGGCCGATCGTCTCCGAATTCGAAAGCCCGGACGACAACTGGATGGCGATTAAACCGAAGAAGATAGGGGACCAAGAGAGAATCGACAAATCGGCGGGGAACTGGCGTCGCTCGCCGCGATACCGATCAATAAATTCTGGCTGGATCGCGGGGGCCGACAACCTTTATTCGCGCATCGCCGAATAAATTCAGACTTTATCGGGCGACGGTAGCTGATACGCCGTCCGCGAGCGGACAAAGTTATATCGCGCGATACAAGCGATACGGCCGGTGTGACTGGCTGAAAGTTGTGCCTGGTAACGAGCAGTTCATGAATTCCTCCTTTTTACGAGCGGCCTGGGCTCCGCCGCGCCCCGAGGAAAAACCTGTGGACGGAGATGAAGGACGCCGGGAAGATACCGCGCCGAGATACGGGGCGACAATAAAGCGATAATTCCACCGTGCGAAATCCATTCGGATCTGGAGCCCCGTCGCCAAGGAAGTTTTCGTCGCTTTCCAGCAGAAAGAGCGAAAGGTTGCGCGAGCAGCTCGAACGAAAGAGCGTTGCTCCACGTCGACATTCCTACCCGAAACGAAGCCTTCCGCAGAATAGTTGAGACAGGTGTTGAAGCCGGCGACGAACAATCACCGGCTGGAAACGGGCAACCGGAACAATCGAATATTCGAGCGAGCGCGTGTTTTTCTGCTCCACGGCTGGCTGACCCTGCACCCCCGGCGGTTTTTTTTTTTCCTCCAAGCGGGCGCGACCGACCCCTTGCTCGAAAGTCGATCAAATTTGTACACGCGCGATTGCCAAAAGCGAGGCAAACACACTGCCTGGAGGCGGGAAGAGGGGGGGGGGGGGGGGGTCGGGGGGCGGAGAGATTGAATTAAAATCGAATGGGCGGCGAATCAATGAGTCAACAAATCGATGCATACGGAACGCGATTACGAATATAAAACGAGGAAATGCTTTTCGCGCGCATAAATTCGCCGGCGGCGCTCGCGCTTGCGTGTTTTCCGTTTCGAATATTCATTACCAGCGAGCAAAAAAGAATGACGAGAGAGAGGGTGGGGATGTTCGAAAGAAGTGAGAAGGCCGGCGTATAAATCGAACCCGCGCGACCGGAAGTGAAGGGCAGGCCAACAGAAACGGTCCGTATAATCGAAAGATACCGCTTATATATGAAAATTATGCAAATTGACAGAGCCGCGATCCCAATTCGATTTATATGGGCCCGCGGCTATGCGGGAATAATCGATGGGGATTCGTACGTACCGCGATAATATTTCTTTCCACCAATGAATAGCCGCGCCGGCACGGGAATAAATTCATTCGTCGTTATTAATCGGTCAATTATCCGATGGTCCAGCGCTGCCGACTCGCCTGCGCAACGCTTATCGCTTCCTCTTGTACGAGGTTACCTTTTGGCGCTTTGGATTCTACCGATTTGTCAGGAATATCGAGTAATAAATGTTGAGAAGAGAAAATGTAAAAACGTCAAGCCATCGAGGCCAGAAAGGGCCATCGGCGTCTCGTCGTGTTTAGGTTAGAGGATACGCGTTTGTTTCTCGCCAGCTCAAGCGTAGGGCTGTTGTCCAGCCATTTATTATCAAAGTTCGAGTCATCGACTAAGCCAGAACCGAGGTTCCCAGAGGTTAAGAGTTCCACTCGGGTGGCCTCGCGTCGACTTGTTTAGACTGTCGCCAATGCACCATCGTGAAACCATAAATTAGATAGGGTAAGCAGGCCAGTAGCTGGACGGGGCCCAGCAGATGGACGAATCGTTGGTTAATCGTTAATATTGAAAGAACTAGAGTTTTAATCTATATTATTGTTTTTTTTATGTTGTAGAAAAAACGTTTGTTGCTTTATAAAACATTAACGTATTTATCGAAAAAAAAATTTTGTATGCGGAAAATGTATTTGTATGTACGATTTTACGCCACCATGCGCGAGTCACTTCATGCGTGAAACGTCTGGCCACATTAGGCTAGAGATAACCTCACTTTATTTGCGGCCTGGGCCCATAACCTGTGGCACCGTTTTCTGCCAATGAAGACTCCATACGTTTTTCGTTTTGATGAAATAAACTATATTTTAACAAAAAATAACTTAATCTAGGTACCTACTATAGCTAATAAGTCTTTTATTCGTCTAGCCAGACACCCATCCATCTATTGGTTTTGAACTGTCCATCTGCTAGCCCTATCGTCCATCTACTGGTGATATGGGCTATGAGTAGAATTTTCATCATTTTATCCTTAAATACATTCATTTTTTACTTGCAGTTATTTTTTTCTTTAAATATGTACATTTTTACGTGCAAAGCTTTTGATTTTTTTTTAATACAACAGATATTTCTAAGAAACACCTTGATGTAAACTTCGGAATCAGCTAAACTGTCCATCTACTGGTCTGCTTACCCTATTGATGTTTCGAGAAATCTTCCTCACAACCATCCTCGATATTGACACAACTCCGCCAATAGACAGTTTTATTCTACCATCTCTCTGTTATAACTCCACCAATAATTTAGTTTTGTTATCCCTGTAGCCTTAAGACTCCACCCCCGCGTGGAATTCTGGAGTCATCGGTCGCGAGCGAATGAGCCGAGGGAAGAAGCTAACTAAAGTCAAACTGAGATCCATCGAGCTCTGCTTACGAGCAGAACACTTTCAAGATCACTTGTACGTTTTGAAGATGTGTGAACATCGCCGGTCATTTTTCATCGTTCAGTTTTTGTTCAGAATATAGACTAATTATTGTGTGTTAAATTGTGTGCGGTGTTTTACTCAATCACCCCGTCACCTTGCTTCTCATCCTTGAACATCATTTCAAATTGTTGGGCTCTTGCACGACATTACGGCGCAAAAGAAGCGTCAGAGAATCGTGAAGATTCACAAACCTTCAACCAAAGCGACGCTCTGCCACAGCAATAAACGTGGAAGGAGGCTTACAGAATTCCTCAGCTCCGTAGAACGCGAGCTGGGCATTGCTCGCTAAATTTTAACCAAGGTGTGCACCGTTTCGGTAATTATCGAGCAGAGGGACGGCGGCCAGGTACCACTAGGCCTCCCCGAAACCACCCCGAAGCCTGCGGTTAACCGAGAGCAGGTGAGCGAACGTATCCGCAAGATGGGAATCGATTTACCGCCAGCGATGCCGAGCCACAGTCGTTTCCCACGGAAAAGGAGGGAGAAGAAGCCGAGGATTCGAAGACAACGACTTCTCCGACGCCTGCGAACCCACCCCCTCGCTGCGCCACGAATCGGAAAGGAATAACTTGCAAGCCTAGCCGAACCAAGAAGCATTCACCCCTATCTCGACGGTACCTTAAAAAAGGCAGGCTTCCACGACAGTGTGCCTCGGGACCTACCCCTAACACCCCAGTCATCCATAATCACGATCACAGAATCCGTTCGGAGATCATCCGCAAGCCCGGAGCTTCCATAGTTGCTCCTGCAGCGACACCCCATAGCCGATGAACTGATGGTAGAATGGAGGGACGTCCGATCGGAAGCTGGGTGTCCAGAAGGAGCCGGTGGTAGCCGGCACTCGTTAACCCCCGTTGTGTACGCGACGTGTCCCGTGTACACGCGCGCGGATGGCCATGTAGGGCCCGGGTATCAAAGCGTGCTGTGTGCGCAGCCAGATTTGATCGTTAGACCTCGGTGGAGCGGCGTGGCCGGCGGCGAGGGGGTGGACGGGTACGAAGCGGAAGACGAATAAGGGACAGCGGGGCGCGCAAGGGGGTGCGAGGTAGGGAAGAGCGACGCAGACGAGCGCGAGCACGGCGGAGCGAGAGGCGGTTGCTTCGACTAATCTACATCGTCGGCTCGCATTATACCCGGCTTGCACGTAGTTGGAAGATAGCCTGGGATACCGTGTACCGTCTACAGGTAGTAGAGGGACGTGTGGGGGGGGGGGGGCGCGGAGGGGGCGAGCAAGTCACCTGGCAGGGCAGAAAGGAGACCGAAATGCGCGGGCGAGGGGTCGGCCGGCGGGCAACAACAGCACACAACAGGCGAGCCCGACGTGCGCAACACATATTCGCGCCACTAAGTCTCGTTTTCGTGGGAGGCAGGCCGAGGGTATTCCGATAACAACCCTTACGATCGGTTACCGTGCAGACCCGGGGGATGACGGCGAGGGAGGAGGTCTAGGAGGAGGGTAGAGGCGAGGAGAGGGGACAGAGGGCTCGATCTTCGAGCAAAGTCGATCCTCGGTAACAGCCTCGATGCTATTATCCCCCCAAATGAGGTCAACGGGGTATCAAGCGCCCCCTCCGTCCCGAGCCCTCTGCCAACCCCCGCGTACCTTGTAACGTACGTGAAACTGTTTCAGCTTATTTCCAGGCTGAGGGTGAGGGGCTCGCTACAATCGCTGAGCACGAAGGTCTGCCGCGGAGGCTTTGAGGAAAAGACAACGCTTCCGGGGCCCGCTCGAGTGTAACGATATCTTTGACCGATCTCTGGCAGGGGGGAGCGGCCGATGAGAGATCAAAGGTCGAGCGGGCTCGCGTCGTTGTCTTTGCATCTTTGCCTTCTGCCTTCTGTTTTCCACCGGCAAACCTATAACTCCGCGGTTCTATCAGCGTCAATTAGTGGAACTGAGTAGAGGACAAAGCCTGACGCGGTGGCTACGAGTATAGGAAGAAAAACCCACGTTCTGGTAAGCCGATGAGCTCGAGGTCTGCAACGAAATCCCTGGATCGATGCCAGTGGCAAAACGAGCAATTAGTAACGAATGATCTACGCGCGCCCGGAGCCCAGGCATCCGTTCCGACAACTTCAAATCCGTCGGATCGTGGCTGGTAGGGGGAAGAGCATCTTTCAACGCGTCGCGGGAGAACGCGTGCTGGTGGTGTTCCACGGGAACACGTCGGGTGATAACAAATCCTGGATTACGTCGATAAAACGCGCGGGACGGCTTGAGCGATACGCTGCAGCGGCGTCGGTAATTTTGACAAGGCGTCTGGCTGCCCCCGTCCCGCCGACTTCGCCCCCCCCCCTCTCCCCCGATGGCATTAATCGTCTAGCAGCGCGAGTTTTCGCTGCGGGGGGGGGGGGGGGAACAATGGATACCGTGGCACGTGAGCTGGAGTCGCAAAAGGCCCTGCGCTGCGCTGCCGCGTGCAACGAGCGGCTTGCATTTTTCATATCGGCCAGCCAGCGAGCTGCCAGCGCGAAATTCTCCATCTGCGGGGTTCCTGGATCGTTCGCCTTCGCCGTGAGAAAGAGCACGGTGAAATGATTTCAGGTGCCATCGCTCCAGCATTTTCCGCGCGCTTGATGCCTGCCTGCGTCGGTGGCTTGCTCTTTACTGCGCCGCGTCTTTTATTAACTTAGAGCCCGGCGATAAATGTGATGTGATTGATGTGGATCCCTCGTGAGTGATAGGCAACTACAACAGTTCGTGAATATTTCATTTGCAGATAGGTCACCGGAATGCCGAAGTCCTACGAAGTTCTTATTCGACGCAGGGTGAAATTTGAAGGCGTTCCCAGGCAGGCAACAAAGAGACGCCGGTTCGTTTACCGTGATTGGCTATTTTAATGGACGTTTTAATTAAGTTGCACGAGCTGCGCAAGCTGGCTTCGCCTTAGGAGAAGGCAGGCGGTCGAGTTTAATCGAGCTACGCTCCGTCCGACTAATGTCGGCACGTTCTACTGCGGTCGATGCGCCGCTGGATAGATGCTAGGCTTGTTCTCCTTGCGTTCACGCGCACGTGCTTCTGCGGCATAATGCCTCGCCTCCGCACTACCAATAATCCCGAAATGGCCGTCACAGTGTAGTAGGTGTCGACGGTAAGAAAATAATGCACCCTGCATCTTGGCTAGCATTCAACAAGCGTTCCTTACTTATACGACACTCGAATCCTCCTCCATTTACCGCCATCTACTCTCGCGCAGAGGTTATAAAAGTGATTCGACGATGGTGCACTGAGTTCCACCGATACGTTCCTTCTTCTCATTCCTCGTCTTGAAATCGACGAAGTTTTTCTCGCGAAAGAAACAGCCGAGGTATTAATTGACCGGCTGACTTCTGTACAAAACGATAGCTCCGATCAGGCTCGTAAAACCGTCGGCTGCGTCCGCAGTTTCTCCGGGTCTGACTCCCCAGAACCCGCTGACTGTTATTTTGATCGACAGAAAGAGCCGCACTAAAGGGGGATAATACGTCGCAAGGCTTTAACGCCAATAGCAGCAATACCGCTGACCGTAATACCTCAGACGTCGACGGTCCATCGGGCGCTCGTCGCTGAAAGCATCGTTCGCCGATTATAATCGCGCGTCGCCCATCGAGCCCGGCCGATCCAAGTGACTTTCATCGGGAGAGTTGCCGCGGAATAATCCAGGCCGTCGCTTTCGCCGATACCTTTGAATTAGGATCGATGAGGTCGGTGCCAAGGACCTCGCCTGTCTCCCGGGCGTCGAAAACACTGCGAAGGATTTCTGCTCGCGCAGACCCGACTATTAAATTCTACTATGGGACGGCGAGCAGTTGGGAGCTCGCATTGCGAGAAGAGCGGAGTGTCTACGGGAGAAATTCGCCGTGAAGAAACGCAGAGCGCCGGAGAAGAGCACTGTGAATGCAGTTATACAGGCGGAGTTCAAAGTCAGAGTGAATGGCTGACTGTACAATACAAGTAGCGTCGCGATGCATCGCGTAAACTCGCCCCCACGTGCCCGCGCCGTATCGGAGCTCTTTCTGCCGGAAGTTTAATCAAGGTAAGATCGTAAACGACGCGGATATTGCGCCAGCGAAATAAGCAGACGGCTGTTTGACAGCCCGATCCTGAAGCGTACTTCTTTCGCGGATCATTCAGTGTCCCATTACAGTCGACAGCGAGCCCGCGCCGTCTAAAGCGCCTCAATACCACCGGCCGTCCGACCATTCACGGGCCGTCACTACTGCGCCACTAGTTTGCGGCTTCTGGCTTACGTTTGACAGCGTTCTAGCTGCTCTGCTCAACGAAGATTAACCGTGATTAACGCGCGGACCGCCCGGCCGACGCTCCGCGCGGACCGTGACGATCGATTCCCAGGGACGGCGGGCCTTTTTTCCGCGGCGATGATGCGCGTACGTTCCCACCAGAGACTAATTTTTCCGCGGCGTCGCGCTCGACGGCGGGACTGGCGGCGATCGATCGTAGGCTAAAAAATACGCCTAGATATACGTTGTCAAGTGGAGTTATATCGCCTGGGAAATGGCTGGGAAGTGAATTATTGCCGGCCGCCGCGGAAAAACGAGCTCCCAGCGGGGGAAAGCGGGGAGGGGGATAGGCGAGCGCGACGATTTTGCAAGACCGCGTCGGTGCGAGGCTCCTTTTATTACAGGAAAGGATCGCGCGGGGCCAGGGCGCACTTTTCGTGCGGTCTATAACTCTCGATCGGCCGACAGAGAAATTTCTCCCGCGACAGCGGCGCTGGAGAGAATCGTAGGTGTTTGGACAAGGGGCCGACGTCTCGACAGATCGAGTGAATTGTGCGACGCTGTTGTTCCTAGAGCTTTCGAGCGGAATTTGTCGCTGCTTTACGCGGCAGCCGGTTCGGTTCCGAAACGAACAATGGCGCTGGGAGGTTGTCCGCGTTTAGTAGACTACGATTTCATTTTACTCAACTCGTTTTAAGTAAGCTAAGGGGTCCGAGAATCTCGCCTCGTATCACTTATCGATGGTTCTGTTTATTCGATGAGGCTCCAGAGAGTCTCGCCTTGTTTATGTATTTCGACCGCCTTGAGATCGTCGCCGACGGTGACAATTTGACTCCACCAGCTTTCTAGAGGGTATAGGGTAAATCCGGGAGACGCGGTCGGGCCGGAGAGTTGGTCGAGTCGCTATATTAACTCTGCCTCTCAAAGCTAACGAGAAGACCATCTCTCGCTGCAGAAAGGTGAGATGGTCGAGTTATGATTTTTTATTATTTTTGTTTATTTTTTATTATCATTTTATTATTATTTTTGTTTATTTAGTTTATTTATTCACTTTTGTATTCATTTGCCTTGCTAATCGCCAGTAGGTAGTTCACTTTTTCTTTGATATGTTCTTTACTTGTTTAGTGTAAATAAATTAAATATCAATGAATCTTTAGTTGTATTCACTCATAAATAATTTTGCTGTATCCTTTGTTAATTTTTCATGAATAATTATGTGAGTGGTCTCTGCGAACGTCGAAAACCATTTCTCCCGGCACCTCGGGAGAGCTGGTCAGATGTCATGACTTCAGTTTTCAACCCGATTTACAGTAAATATTGTCTTAAAGCAAATATCGACCAGTTTTTCTGAATCAGTATAAAATTTTGAACATATAGGTTTGTTCTGATAAAAGAAATAATATCTATATTAGTTTTAATAACCATTTTATATTAGGTCGACCGCGTCTCCCGGATTTATCCTACCCCCTGCCCCTCTTACTTCCGGGTGGACTGTGCCCGGAAAGAGACCAGGCAGTTGGCTTCTAGACATTATACGAATCACACCTCTCTGTAGTTAACCATAAGTTTGATAATATTAAATGTTAAAGTGTAATTAATATTGAATATTCGGTGTCTTCCTTCAACCAGATCCCTCTATTAAGATTAAAGGGAATCATCCGTTCTGTAAATTGTTGCTGATCGTAGCAAGGCGGAATTTACGACTCCGTTGAAGTAGGATTTTCCGACAATCGGAAAACGGAACACAGCCCGTAGATCTTGGATTTGCAGATAAAAGTAACAGATGTCCCGCGCGGCAGTTTGCGCTGGTGGTCGCAAAGTGAATGGGCTTCGCAGGAAAGAAATGCGTACGAGATGGGCATCAAGTGGTTGCAAGAGTCCAAATGGCACAAAGAATATGCAGCAGTCGAGGTAAGAAGACGTTGAACGCAAGCGGGTTTGAAGCTGGATGAGCCGGGGAGCGCGAAACGACAGTGAAGCAGCAGGTTATTTGCGGGGCTCGGCGGCAGATGTGTAAGCCGATTTCGTAGCCGTTTAATTATTAGAAAACGTGGGATGTGCTTGGAGCGGCGCGGAGCGAGAGACGGGATGCAGAGAGAGGCTGACTAAATGGAGCTGGGACAATAAGAGGGAGGGTCCCTGGAGTAAAACCGTGGCGTGCTGCGAACCTCCGCCAACGGCGTATTATCGCGTCGTCGAGTTCGAACGAATTAACTCGGCTAACTTCTCTCCGCTGTCGTTTCCCATCGACAACGGCGCCATCGAAACGACGCGTCTAATCTAATCTCGCCTCCCCGCTGAGGACTGATAAGACGCCGCCTATCCGGCGATGCTGCTTTCCCCAGAGCCACGATCACTCGTCCAGTTTCCGATGTAATCGATGTAAGTAATCGATGCAGTAATCGATGTAATCCCAAGTGCTCGAAGCCTACTGAACAACGTTAAACGCCTAGCCGCTGCGATCCATAGAACCTCTTCGCTGCTCCTCCAAGCCTCTTCGCCTCTTTCCACGCACAGGCCTGGCGGACTGACCGCGGCAAGACACGTGAGTTGCTCTTCACGGGCAATTCCCCTCCGTGGCCTCACAAACGATGCAATCAAGTCTGTTTCCTCAGCCGTGATCGCAATCCCATAACAGTCAGGAGGAAACAGCGCGACATCCACGAGGGCGTCGGGTCAAAGGTGGAAGCCTGGCCGTTCGCCCCTGCAAAGGGAAATCTCCTGGCGGGGGATTCTAATTAAAGGATCCCGACTGTGAAAATTAGTTGGAATTTGTCGGTCGAACGGGCCTGCCAGCCAGTGGACAGGCAGAGGTAGCTGCGTTTGGCACAGGCGTTAATTAAACGCTATCAATGAGCGCAACGCCTTGATGGCCGCTGGACTTACAGCTTCCTCCGGTGCAGCCTGGCGGCAAGCTTGGTGGATAAACGTTGAGCGAGGAGGGCCAGATTCCAGCCGCGGAGCCACGAAACTGTTACCATACAACATTCGAACGGGCCAAAGCGTTTCTCTGTCCTGGTGATCTGGAATGCGGTCTTGGTTGCCCGCGAAATTGCGCCGTTTCCTTGGATAGCTCGTCGATATTGGTTCTTTAAATGAGTAGCGGGACTCAGTTACCGCTGGCGGAATGGAGCCGAAGAAGAATTTATTCCTGCAGGATTTACGAAAGGGGGAAAGGTACACTCGCTCGAGGAAGAATGAGCACGGAGCGATAGGAACGTCGTAAATCGCGTTCCCTTTGACCAGCGGGTCGGTTTTCCGACCCCTAAGTAGCTTTAAATGTATACCCGCGGCATGTAATCGAATAACCGAAGCCGCCGGCATAGGGGCAGACGGGAAGTTCAGAAACTGTTCCGGTAAGCTTATTACAAGCGGAACTGTATTCAACAAACCGATCGAAGTTATCCGATTAAGCGTTCGATAATGGACGGCGGCCCATACGTTCCTAGGCCGTTGTAATACCGAGCGACGCGAGAAAGCTACTTGACCAACAACCTTCGGGGCCTTGTAATCCGCAAGAGCAGTCCACAATGGTCCTCCAGCCGGGACAAATAGCCTTGAAAACACGGGCGACGGGTGTTCCATGGAGCTCAACTTCCGACCGAGGAATCTGTCCATAGTTTTTGGACAGCAGTTAGAGCGATCGTTTGGCAGGCGGGGGACTTTGTTTCGAATCGACTGTGCCTCTCGGTAACGCCGAGTTGTTGGAAAAAGCAGCGTGCAGACTCGCCCGCAATTTGCTCCTCCTCCCCCCCCCACCCCCCCACCCCCGGTTACTTCTTGCCACCCCAAAGTCCCAAAACAATCCGCGAGTCCTCGGTGTCGTTCGAACTTCCGCCGGCTCGCTCCTCCGAACTATCGAAAAACTTGCCGGCTCCGTGGCACTGGAGGATCCTTTGGTCAATTAGCGAGCTCCTCGCCGACTGATTCGTCGTCGTCAATTAGCGCGGGGAGGAGACCGGCTCGTCGGCCTGTCGGACTTTCTGCCGGGGGCACCGCGAACCTTCTTGACGACGTGACAGCGAGAACACCCCTGATGAATTTTCTTGCTCCAGGAAGACGGGCAAGCACTCTGAGGTCTTATTAAGAAGCGTCTTCCACGAAGTCGATGATGACTGTATCCCGCTTTGAAAAGGCGGAGGAAGAAGTCAAGGGTCTGTCTTGGGGACTTCGAATTTCGGGTTTGAGGATCCTGTGCAGTGGCGCACCCAGATGGGGGGGGGGGGGGGGGGGGGGGGGAGGAGATTAATTATAACCACGACTGAAGTAATTCAAAAGCTTTGTAAAAAGAATAGAAAACTTGATTTTATCTTTAAAGAAATTTTTACAGTCGCCTAATGAATTTTATTGAACTTACATTCAAAATATTTTTATCTCTTCAACTCAACTCCCCCAAGTTAAATCCTGAGTGCGCCACGGATCCTGTGGATCCCAGAAGATACTTCAGGCAAGGAGTAATGGCGGTTTTTCAACGATTTCATTCAGCTTCGATTGTCTGCTTGTTTGTTTGTATGTATGTATGTATGGTTTAAATCTGGCAACACAAATTTAACCCCCTTCCAATTATTCAATTGTCTTGAATCTTTGCACGCGTGCGTAGTGTGGATGACAATACAATATTTATAAATAAAAAATTAACCCCGAGCGGGTGAGAAAATTAACCAGTCATCAATAAATATAACCCATAACCACAAATCCAAACGACTTGAAATCAGCCACTCGCGTTCTTTACGAAAACGACAAAAAGCCGCTGTGTTCTGGTCGCTAGTCGCATCGCGATTTGAAATTAAATTAAAAAACTATAAAATAAAAAAAGTATAAACCAAAATTGTATGTTAAACGATTTTATTAAAAATGCCCTAAAAACTAAAAAATAATTCTTTCCTTGCACTGCAATTTCGATGGTGTTTTTCACTTTAAATAAAATCGTGGAGCAGCGTATCTCACAGAGTTGGGCATTATTCGGCTAAATTTTCATTCGAATAAGTATTCGAATAAATTTGTGCGAATAAATTCTTATTCGAATAATCTTCGAATAAAAAATTCGAATAAAATTACATTATTCGACAATAACGAATAATTTTTTATTTGACGGAAAATTTATTCGAATAAGAATTTAGTCGACTCAACGGACGAATAAAATGATCACGCGATTTCGGCGATGTATCATGACACCACTGACTGACACCCGTGAGACCTAATGTTTTAGGTTAAGTAACTCTTGTCATAGCTCGACACACGTCAAAACGTATGTTGGTCACAGTACAGACTTCCATCGATAGATGCCGGGTATCACATTTCTTATTCATCGTTCATTCAGGTCGAATAACGAATAAATTCTTATTCGAACGAATCTGGCTAGAATAACGGTACAGATTTATTCGCGAATAACGAATAATATTACGTCGAATAAAATCGTCATTTGTTATTCGCGCATAAATCTTGGGGATGTATATGAATTCGTATCCGAATGAAAATTTAGCCGAATAATGCCCAACTCTGGACTATCTCACAACAAATTCATTAAATTGATTCATATTCTGTTATGAAAAATCCTGCTCCACGAGTTTATTTCAACACCATCGAAAAACACCATCGAAGTTGCAGTACAAGAAAAGAATTATTTTTAAGTTTTTAGTGCATTTCTAATAAAATCGTTTAACATAAAAAAAAATTTTTATATATTTTTTTAGCAGCAAAGCGAAACGGTGCGTCGTTGACCGATTCGAGGCGACGTAACGCGCGAAACGAGCCAACGAATCGCGATCCCAATTAGTCCGCGAGGGGAGGCTCGCTAAAGTCAGCGCGGCCACGAGAAATCGTTGAAAAGACGTAGCGAGGGAGGCGTCTCGCGGTATCGACAAAGAGGCGTCCATTCCAATTACCGTCCGGGAACGCGGGCGATCCGCGGATCGCCACGTAGACAGGCCATTTAAATCTTCCGCAAGGCGGACCGTCTGAAGCGCGGAGGATCGGATAAGCAGGGAAGCAGCGCGACCTTAAGACGGCTGGAAGGCGCAGGGCACGTCGGGGCGACGGGAGAGCCAGGTCTCCTCCGGATGAAGCGAGTTTCGTCGAGCCCCGCCAACGAAACTCCCAGTCAAACTTCTAAAAGGATATCGCCGCGACGACTTGATACCGCGCTCCGTTTCGTCCAACCAGCCCCTCCCTGCCCCCCCCCCCCCGGGTCTTCTTTCCAGCTACCCTCCGCTCCACGCCCTGTTTGATCTACGAAACTCCGCGACGTTTTCGCTAGTCGCGTTCTCGGCAAACGTGGCGCAGAGAACGGGCCGCAATGGCGTACCAGGGATTGTCAGTTCTCTGGACCTCTGATACCCGAGATAAGTATCTAGATTCCAAGGAACAGTTGCCAGTCTTCCGCTAAGCAAGTGTCAAGAACCACTCCGGCCTCGATAGAGACCCCAAGTTTGCCTCCATTCGGAGACTCCGGCGCAGCTACGGAGATCGAAGTTTCTGGCTGAACAGTTCCGAGTCGTGGCGCGTGAGGAAGCACGGCTTCGCCGACCCCACGGCGGACGTAATCACGGAATGCCCGTGGAAAGCTTCGGCGAAGTCCACGAAGATCCATGGAGCCGAGTGTTTATGGTCGAAGGATCAAGACCGACCCGTTGCTCGGGGCGAAACAAATCCTTGCGGCGAGCCGCGATTGATTCACGCAAATATGCCGTCGCGCGCGAGGGTCGCCATTCAAAGGACCGGATGGCCACGGTGAAATTCTAGCCCTTCGTAGCCGCTGCCGAGGAAATGGGGACCGGTCTCGGTCAGCCGGATACCGTCGCAGCCGCAGACACCGTCGCCACGGTGAAGGCAGCTTTCGTGACCGATCATCCATTAGCGCTTCAAATGGGATATGCTCGCCGGACCTCATCCCCGGCGACGTCGCCTACGGTTCTTCTGGCCGCCCCGCGTCTTTCGGGATTATCGATTTTAAACCGGCGCCGGAATTTAATCCAGAATGGATGAGATTGATCCGAGGCAAGTGGGAGATCTCGGGAGGATCACGGAGGATAACGGACGACCGAGTGGCTCGCCTGGTGAAGACTTCCTGCCAGCTTCAGCTCCTGGTAGATAAAGACGCTGCGAAGGTGGAGGACTTGGGCCAGAGAGGGAGAATGTGTACGAAGTGACGATGTAATGAAAATTCATAGAAACGTTGGGTAATAGAAGGGAGAAAGCGATAATAAAGGAAGGAGACATCCCTTGTCGAGGGAAAAAGCCGATCCCCCGGTGAGACTTATATTAGACGAGGCATCGAGGTGACGGGACGGATATGGCCCGTTGGGTCAATTGGATTGCAGCAACTTTGTTTGGTCCTCGGCAGAGGAGAGGAGTTAGGGCCGTTAGGGCCGTCAGGCTTGCCGGCTCCTTACGGCCGGAAGCTGGCTCGCGAAAACGTCGAATTAACGACATTATACTCCCTAACCCCCCGGTAATGGGTGTAAGAAGGTTAGCTCGTCTTTTTGCCTCTTGTGCGGGTCCCTTGGTTTCCTTCGTCCCGCTCGTCCTCCTTCCCCCAGTCTTCGTGAAATCCCGAAAGCTTCTTCTTTCTCTCCTTCCCAACGTGCGCCCCCTCGCCACCCTTGCTCCGTGAGAAGGGGGAGGACGCTATCTCAGCCTCTAACCAGTGGAGAAGTTTAAGAGGCTCGGGCAGCATCCCTCTCCACCACGCATCCCCTGCCTTCGACACTTCCATTTCAAGGCGGGCCTGGCTGGACGGAGGTCGCGATCCTTATCGATAGCTTCGAGTAATTAACTTTCGAGGGTACAAAAGTTAAGAGATAGGGGGAAGACGGGCGTTCCGCGGAAGGTGGCCAGCACCCGCGGGCACTTTAGCCGGCCGTGTGCGGTGTACCATTCCTCGGCCTCCGTTTTCTTTTTACCCCCTTTCTCTCCCGGCAGCTGAGTAATTATTTCTTGTACCTTTTTGGCCCCGGCTCGCCTTTCTTCGTGGCGACCTGCGCCAGAGATAGAGGCCCCCGGAGAGATGAGCCTCAACTGTATCGCGGTCAGATTTCGTTGAAGCAATTCTCGTGGCCTTTCAGATTTTACTCCGCGATAGAGACCATCCACGAAGAATAATTGGCGAATTTTCGGATCAATAACGCCGGATCCCTTGAGAGCCCCGTAATTCGTTAACTATGAATCTCGTTTCCCGAAGATATTACACGATTTCGTTTCCCCATCGACCGGAGACTCCGCGGAACGGCGAAGACTGCCGGCGAGAGCGTTACAGGCGCATAATAAACGCATAACCGCGGTGCAACGGCGGAATGGACAGGAATTCGAGGGGCAGCTTGCAGAAGCCGCGAAGATTCATGGCACAAAGGGATCAAACCCCCGTACTCCCGTGCTGGAACTGTAATATTAGCCCGCGTAAGCGCGTTCCCCGCGGATGCACTATACGCGATCCGCGAATATCGTTATTAAAATATGCCCAGCCAGGGGCGAAACGATGGGCGAAAAGCTCGCGGTTGGGGCGCTCTACATGGATCGCGGTGAAGATATTCTCTGGATGCAACGTGGTCGAAATATTCGATACGGCTGCATTCCATCGCCGACGTCCAACTGCCTGCCATGGAATTTCCAAAGAAATACGTGTCCACGTTTACACCAGCCACTCGAATCGCTCGGTTCCTACTCTCTGTTTGAATAATTGTCGAATTATCCGCGGGACCAAGGAACACGAGCGAGGCCAGCCGTGAAACAGCTTCCCTTGTCTAATCGCGGGGGCATCGCGCGCAACGATTAAATCCATGCCAAAATCCCCCGATAACTTACGATATCTCCCGAGCACAGCCTCGAACCCTAGCTTATCTCCGACCCCGTCGCGGATAAAGGCTGGCGCGTAAAAATCCAACCGCTAGGGACCGACCGCTGGAACGCGCGTCCTCGACCAGCTACGAAACTTGCGTTGAACCGGCAGCAGGAACAAGAATCCTGCTTCCTGCGAGCCGTGTTTCGCCCACGCAAGCCGAGAGCCGGTGGATTAAAAGCGGGCGTAAAGTGCATCCTTTCGTAAAACGAATAACAAAGTTTCTAGGAGTCTTTGAAGCCGCTAAGCTCGAGGGAAGCATTCCTTTATCGCTCGTCGGCTCGAGGGAGGATCTCCAGAGGGATTAAGATAATGATCGACACGTAGACTATGCCCACACCGCGTCAGCAAGTTCAGAGGTCCAGGGGCATCGCGCCGAAATTCGAACTCCGATCGGAAGTTTCATTTAAATGGGTACACTTCTGTGTTTCGTCCTCGGAAATTTTATACACTGGCACAGGAATATTGTAAATCTATCTGCTAGTTTAATTTGTCCACCCCCTGGATCCGGAGTCCCCCCCCCCCCCCCTTCTTCCCCGAGTTACCCGTTCCACCAGCGGGCATGTTCACTTAACCGTGCAGCAGGACGCAGTTGCACGCGAATTTTTCGTTGCCGATTTAACCCCGGCTCCCGCACGTCGGACCGTGAACTCCCACCCCCGCGCGCCTTTCCCCTCGTGATCCTCTGGCTAGTTTTTTGCGAAACGTTTTGAAAAGGCTTTTATGAGCGTGGCTATTCGCGAGAGTGACCGCAACCGCGGCTTCGTTCGGCCGAACATTCGGAAGCGTCCGCCGGCCCTCTGCCGCGCCCCCTCCGCGGGGATCTTTGAAAAGTTAACCCCCTCCCCCACCCCCACCCCCTCCCCCTCCCCCTCCCATTGAAATCCGACTGAGGTCGGAGGGCTTTGAGCGCGGGCTCGTTTATTTTCTCGCTCGCGGACAACGCGCCCGGCCAGCCGTCGAAAGGGAAATTAGCACTTTGAGACACTCGCTATTGGAACTTTTTTTCAAGGGCCCACTTGGCCCCCGTGTATCGATGGGTGGGTTGAATCGGACTCCACGCGCTGCTGGGGACGCTCAATGGGGCTGAAGTGTGCGTGAAAGGGGGACAGCGACCGGGGATTGAATCGAAATCACAATTCGCGGTGGAAAAGGATTGCGGGGGAGTGATTTCCGTGCTGGAGTTATCGAAAGCAGGGAAGCCGGTGCTTTGGTGGCTAAAACAGGGGAAGATTGTCTGGATTGGAATGTACTTTAGAGTGGTAAAAATATTTGACAATTTGTCTATGGCGATCGAAGCGCGTTGGTTGGACACCGACCTATTAGTAAATGGATATTCTCTGTGACCATTGAACCGGAGCAATGAAAAGCGACAAGCTCCGAAAAGCGGCAACGCCGGGGAACGGGACTGATAAAAAGCACAGTGACACCGCTCTTTTCGCGCCAAGTAAAACTAAGCGTTACTGCGAGATAGTTGCTGCGAATTTTCACTCGAAACGCGGGAAATAAAAAAGAAGTGACGAAAGTTGACGGCAGCCGGGGCCAGGGCAGCGGCGCGAGGATACTGCAAGCCGGAGAGTAATTATTCAAACTTTCGCGGACGTTTCTCGCGCGCTTGGCGCAAAAATTGACACCGAAAATTCTGCAGCGATATCCAATTACGCCCGCTCCGGTGGCAGAGCGGTGGCCGACCGAAGTTTAAATCGTCAAATTACTTGCACCTTCGGAGCATTTACTCTGCCGGTTCCAGGATCCCCGTCGGGTACGGTTTTTTCTCCTAAACACGCGAGCTGGAATCTGTTCGCGGTCGTTGTTTAGTCGCGGGGGCCTCGACAGGGGTAAAAATACAACGCGGACGATATCTAGAGACATAAATCGCGGGGAGCGTATAATAGGCGGTAGGAGGAGCGCGGTATCGTGACTTACGTTTCGACCGCGAAACAAGGCGCCAGATAATTAATTATCCCGCTGGCCGGATAGATACGCCCGTTGAAAAATCGTTCCTCGGACGATCCGCGGCCCGGCAACGATTTACGCCCGCCGGCTCGTTATTTCGCTCGTCGAATGTGTTGCTCGTCGACGCGGCACTTTTCCAAGTGTTCTATTCCCCGGGAAAATTTATCATTCAGCGATGTAAGGGCGTAGGTTCGAAGGGCAGTATTTATCTCTCGCCCCTTATATTCGATTTTGGAAAAAGCTTCGATAAAGGAAGTGGACCTCGACACCTACACAGTGTTTTGTTTTCGAGCATTGCATAATAGGACAGTTAATAGCTGCCCCGATTTCATCGCCCCGAGGATAAAAGAAAAAAATTCCACGCAACAGTTTTGGGGGAAACTGCGATCCCCGTCCACCACCCGCCGGGCGGGCGATTCTAAATTTTCAATTAATCCCCCGCGGAATATAAACGAAATACCGGGGCGTCCGCGAACGAAAAATAGCGTCGGCCGTTTCGCGAGCCATTAAAGCGTTAATTTATTCGCGTCGGGGAACAAGTTAATCGATCGCTCGACGGCCCGTTTGCTCGCGATTTATTTATAACAGGTCTCTCTTTCTGCCCCCTCACCCCTAACCCCCCGCCCCCTCTCGTCTCTCTGCCCCTCCTCTGCGCGGGCAAACGAAACACCCTCGGGGAATACGGTATGAAGCAGCGTAGACGGAAAGAGATTGTCCATTGCCTCTCGTCTGCGAGCGAACAGGGTGGAAAGATAGCGATGGGCGCTGGATGGGTGGTCGTGGTGCCCGTCGATCGACAGAAGCGGCACGTCGGGCTTGTAAATTAAGAGTCAGTCAGAGTCGCTCAAAGACGCCGAGAGCGATCTTTATTCGATGACGCGGCAGGCAGACGACCATATTGATCGATTCCGGCTGGCAGCCCGCTCGAACCGCGCTTATTTCTCGACCCCATCTAGCCCCATCCAACCCACCCCCCCCCCCCCCCCGACCACCCTTAGGTACAAGAGGAAACTAATGGAGATCGACTCGGCAGATTACGATACGATTTTCGTCCGAACCCAGCCGAAGGGAGTTAATGAAATCGAAGTCTCCTTCCTCCACGATTCCTGGCCTCTTGGACGAACCACCCGCGTGGTTTCTCGAAACGACTCGGGAAGAAGAGGCTTTAAGGAAACAAGGAAACGTACGAGGCGCGGGGAAGACGCGAGGTAGCGGTGAAACTAAGGAAGGAAGAGACCGGCCAGGGTCTGATAAATAGATAAATAGGGTCCGGGAGACACTCGGATTCGACCCCTTGGCTCTCGCCCAATCGTCGTGCATTAACGTTCCTGAAATCGAGGGGATCGTTTCTCACCGTTCGTCCCTTTTCCTTCCTTCCTCCCTTCCTTCCTTCCTCCCTCCCTTCCTTCCTTCCTTCCTTCCTTCCTTCCTTCTACCGATTTGGCCCGAAAGACCTTCGAATTCGTCGAGATAATTCGACGGTTAATCGAGCGAAACGACCGTACTCGCGGAATCAAGCCCACGCTAGCCTCCAACCTCGTCTCCTCCAGCGGCTTTCGATCCAGATAGGAGGTGGCCGGGTTAATATCTATCCGGGTTAACGACAGGCGAGATCTTAATGGACGGCCGGGGCTGGTTTTGTGTGCCTTTTCATTCGTCCGTTCGTTACTATCGCGGGGGATCGTGAATCCTCCGCGGAGATATCGCGACAACTTAAACTACCGCCTGGCTGGAACATTGAATCTTCGAACTTCCATTGGAGAATTTCAGATCCACCTTACGGCCGTGGGAAATACCTGTGTCGAGACGATCCTCGTTTCAGGCGCTTTAGCGCGAGAAAATTCAAGCACCGCGGTGCGGGATGATCGATCAAACCGCAGCCGTTCTCGCGTGGCCGATGGGAGGGCGAGGAACGCGGCTGCCGAGGGAAACAGGATAATAGACCCCGAGGAATTAGCGACGAAAGGGGCAACGAGCGGAGCGGCCGAAGTAAACGCGGCCAGTCAGAGAACTGGGAACTTGGCTCCCGCCGAAACTTCGCGGAACGACCCTCTTCCTCCTCCTGGAACTTGCGCGTCGGGGCCGGAAAGGGTGCGAGAGCCTCCCCCCTCGCGAGGAAACAATAAGACAATGGGGCGGCGAGGACAAGTGTACAATGAAGGAGCGCCGCGATACAAGCCGCCTTTGGGCAACTGCGAGCGGCCGAGGCCGGCCGAGGGGCGAGGGGAAGGCTGAATTTTCGCCCGACCCAACCTCTGCTATTCCACTGGACAGCACTGGGGAATTTATATTTCGGGCGGCGGGGATTTTGTTTGTCGCCAAGTTTCTCGGGGAAGAAGAGGAAGGTGTTGCTACTTGAAAAGCGCTGTCACGCCGGCGGCGCGGTCCTTTGATGTATTGGGTCGCTGTAGGAATCCTTCGCAAATTCCCCCACGCTCTCCGTCAACTTTTCGCGAGTCCCCTGCAGCGGGCACAATGCCGCTCGCCAACCTCCAGATCCGGGTTGAAACTTGCACGCGTGGAAGCAAGTTGGGAGCAATGTATCCATGCACCTTCACCCGTCGATTACTCTCAACGCATCTCGCAATCTCTCTACGTGACATCCAACTCGCTTCCATCCCCCCCCGCTGAAAACCACCCTCCGCGACGCGGTGCCCAGTTTCGCGGCGAGTTGCTACTCCGATCGTTTCGTAGGCGCGTACTCGTTCATCCTTGACTATGCCAATTACGATTATTCGTCCGACAGGCTCGGGCTGGCCTGGAAGATTGGATTTTCCCGGGTTTCCACGGTGGCCCGTGACCGTCATTTTCCCGGGGGCCGCGCTCGCGTGACGCTCGCAATTATCGGGAGAGCAGCTACGGGGGTGGAGGTGGGGCCGGCCGGCAGCAACTGGAACGACCAAGTTGGAGGATCGTGGTTCAGAAATTTCGACGCGCCGCCTGAAACGGATGCAATAATTACGTCGCGTCCGGGCCAAGAGCCGTGGGCGAGACGCTCGGATCTCCAATTATACACGGCTGACGGAAGACACCGTCGCAAGATTGAGAATTCAAGCCAGGTGACATGCGAAGGTGTCGCGTTTGGTAATTCGACTCACACTCGACTCTTCGAAGGAAACGGTGGAGAAAATCGATGGACCACTGAAATCTGGCGCTGCTTATTTACACTTTCAGTGGAAGACACGCGAAATTAAGAGCGGCTCTCGCTGCGCCTTCCCAAGCCTCGAGCCCTCGGAGAGAGACTAACTAAGACAATAAACATTTCGCCAGTTTGAGGTTCAATCTGACTGATCCAATCGGGGGCAGAGGATCCTAAAAGTTCCTCGTGGCGTCGCGATGGATCGCGGAAGACGCGGTAATCCAGCGTCGACGGAGCTTTCGTCTCATTAACCGCATCGGTCGCGCTGTTACCGTAAATCGACGGATTGACCGAGGGCGATCGAGGACAGAGGGGGAGGTCAGGCGGAGGTAGAGGCCGCGTGGCAACTGAAAAATTAGCAAAACGGCCGGGTGGGCTTTAAATCCGACGGCGGTGGACGATAACTCAACCCTCCCCGTGTCCCCGACTGCGTCCCAGGCCGACATAATTCATCCCCATTTATAATGCAGCGCCGGCTTTTCATTCAGCGGCGCGTCCTACGCGCGCATTAAAGCGCGAGCTTACGTCGACAGTATTCGAGTCGGTCGTCCGCGAGTCGCTGATTCGCACGCTAAGTCCTGATGAAAATCCGCGGTCGCTGATTCGGAGCGCGTAGTTGAGAGGAAATTAGGGGTGCCCGTGGAGGGTAGTAAAGTAACGCACCCTGTTACGGTTACACGTTTCTCGGAGGCAATCGGAAACGTTATTTACCAGTAAAAGCCACTAAACAATCGACACGAAAGAATCAACTTAAAATCTATACGAACGAGAATGAAAATCGACCCTTCGGAATGCAGCCCTTGGACCTCGAAATTCGAAGGAATTCTAAGGGGAAAGGGATGCACTGAAGGGTGGAAATGCTTCTTTCGATCGCAAGTTGCTTCGAGGGTACCGTTTCCTATCGATTCCTGTTTCGCCTTCTCCCTGGGGAAACAACCTTAATTGCTGATGCAATTTCACTAAGATCTGGGATAGAAAATTCGCCTTCCCGAGTTAGAAATTAATGAGGGGTTTCCTGGGGTGGAAACGCAGGAGATCGTTACGGTGGAGATCGATCAGTTCTCAGAGTTGACTGCTTCCTGTCTCGTCGAAGTTAATAGAAAAGGAAATCTCGGTAAATCAGTGCAGCCTTAGCGAACCAAAAATCAATGAAAGCCGAGCGAGTATGCCGCCATTACCGAAATCATTCTTTAAACACCATTTCCTATGCTCAACAAACCGTTCAGCTCGAGAGTATTTCCCGACCTGTCCAACGTAATTCGCGCTTCAACGCGGCCTCTGTCTCATCAAGTTGACACGTAGACACTCTGGTTACATCAATTACAGCTCACTCGTGCGGCGACGAGCGAATAATGCAAAACAACCAAGCGCGGAGGAACAGGTGCCATTACAGAGCGAAGCCTCGTCACTTTTATCAGCTTGCGCGCAGGTAACTTCCACTATTAAAATCAAGGCAGCGGCGTTAGCTCTCGCGATTCGTTAAAAGTAAATCCGAAGCAATTAAAGGCGAATCCTCGTTGAAAATTCGCAGTTACCCCGGGCGGAGGTTCGCGGAAACGACGGGGCGAGATTGGATTTCAATCGAGCAGCTACATAATTGGGCAGAATTTTCGGGGTTTGCCCCGACGACGTGGCCGGCGATGCGGACGAGGGCCAATCGAATTAACGTCGCGGAATTTCGTTTGCACGAATTAGACAATAACATTTTACTTGGTCCGCCGCCACGGTACTTCCAATTATCACCGGGCCCCTCTGCTTGCTTAGCGTTCCGCATAATTTACAGCGCACGAAGTTTAAGCGAATTAAGCGAGTTCGCGTGGGCGTTTGTTGCCGGGCATCGAATCACGGTCTGGTGAATCTCCGGCGAATTACAAGCGAACGACGGCCACCGTGCTCGCTGCGCTTTCTTTCTCCCCCGCGATAACAGAATATTCCCCAGGGACCGGGGATTTCCGCGCAGCAATCTTTGACCCGGCGATGAAATTAACGGCGGAATAAAAGTTTCTATGAATATCCCACAAATTCATTAACTCCCCGTTTACCTCGTTAACGATCTTCGCGTCGGTTGTAAGACACTCCCAGCGTCTCCATACACACGCTCGCCCGCCACAGAAACCGCCAAATCGTTCGGAGCTGCAGGAGAACCACCTTCGGCCAAATGTCGTCCGACTTGAGCGGGACAAAAGGAGGGAAGCACGGAGAGGAAGGAAAAACTGCCGGGACAATGACAGAAAAAAAAAGGGGGTCGCGGTGTAATCGAGGCAGCGCGAACGGGGGAGCAGAAGGAGCCGTCGTTGTCTGAGATTCGTAAATCGGCGCCAGGAAATAATCCCGGGAAGGGAAGCGAGCGGCCTTGTGTTAAACTATCTCTAACAAAGGGGAGGAATTTATCTCCGTGCCCGTGAGAATGTTTCATTTCTCGTTCCGTTCAAATTTTCACCGTTGCTCGGCGGCGATCGATCGACCTCCATCGAGGGATTCATTCAAATTTCACCCCCCCCCGCCCCCCCCCGGGGGGGGGCCTGCGAAGGGCGTCGAACAGAGGAGCGTCTGAAAGTCGGCTGGAAAAATTGAATCGCGCGAGGGGCGCAATTTTCGACTTTACGCGCGTGACGGTGATCGGCGAGCAACCGGGTGTCGTAAATACAAATGGAAAGGAAATAAGGAGTCCGCTGGCTGACAGATTACCTTCCCGCCAATTTTTCCAGCAACCTCGGGTGCGGAAATTCTGGTCGAAGGGTGTTCAAGGTCAAAACTTGCTTCTCATACTTTTTCAATATTTTTCCCCTGTTCTGCAACAGCTTAGCTTTAACTTCCAAGAAGATTCATCCCCCTGTCTTATTTCTATCAAAAGTTCTACGACCTTCGCGCGAAATGTTACGCTCACACCCCTTCGCATGTACCTACAGGAGATTGAGAAAAATTCAAATTACAAGCGAGAGTATCCGTGGAGTTTAGACGGGAAGCTCGAGGCCGCGGTTTAGGGGGAGCCTGTACCCTAGTTGCGAGTTATCGACTCGTCAGTTATCCCGAACGTACGTTTGCCAGTACGCTCCTCCGGCGAACCAACGGCCATTGTGATGCAGCTCGGGTTTACTTTCCCTTTACCGAGCATGAAACGAACATTACAAAATGAATGGCCCACGGCTGCGCAATCAGAGGCACGCACGCCTCTACGTGACCGTGTAATGAAAACCAAACATTCGGCCCCGGTAAATAGAGCGGCGTTATAGGGGGCGAAAGTGCGCCGCTCGGTAATCCTTCGTGGAATCAGCTAAAAGGCTGCCGTCGAGGGGGTTGATCGTCGAATCGATGCGTGGGCGAAAGTTGCCGCGCGTCTGTGCCAAAGAGTTCGCCTTCCACATTTCCGATTCGGGACGGTCAAAATTAGAGACACTCTGAAAATTCGATAACTTCGTTAACTCGATTAGTTTTAAGCGAGAGCTAAATATCGCATAACGAATTGGGGTTAAGTTAAGAAGGAACTGTGACGGCCGGAAAAGTAAGCCATTTTTAAGAATTTTATTCAGAACTAATTTACAGTTTTTATAGAAAATTTGTATTACCTACCTTTTGTACGCTGTCTTAAGAGGTTATACAAAAAAATAAATAGAAAAGTATCCATAAATTTTACGATATTAATTATTCTTCTAGACCTCTCCAAGCGAGCTGGTCGAATGTGTAACTATGGAACAGCTGGTCCGAAATCAAATTTCATTTTTTTTTTATAAACTATATGAGTGTAGTTTCCGTTGTGCGTACGGATTTTTTGATTGAAAACAAACTTTTTGAAATACGCTTGAAAAAATGTCCATCTTATTCGCGGATTTTCGAAACTTTTCTTCTAAACGGCATCATTTTTACAAAAATAATTTGTTTAAGAAATCGGTACGCACAACGGAAACTACACTCATATAGTTTATAAAAAAAAAATGAAATTTGATTTCGGACCTGCTCTTCTATAGTTACAAATTCGATCAGCTCGCGTGAGGGGGTCTAGAAGATTAATTAATATATAAAAATTTATGCATGCTTTTCTATTAATTTTTGTTTGTATAGTTTCTTAAGACAGCGCACTAAAGGTAGGTAATAAAAATTTTCGATGAAAACTGTCGATTATTTCCGAAAAAAAATTCTTAAAAATGGCTTGCTTTTCCGGCCGTCACAGTGGTGGTCCCCCTTAATTAGGGGGAATAATTGCGAAGCTATGCTATTTTGATTAAACCGGATCTCTAATCAACAGATATACGAGTAACTTGTAGCTACACAGTGACTCTCGAGATTGAAATTCGAGATTCATCGCGCGACTATGCAAAATATCTAAGGGGTTGGAGATGACGGACGAACACAGCGAAACGAAATCGCCCGGTGTCGCGCGAGCTATCAAGCGCGACAATTCCCGTGTGAAAAGAGCGAAATTCAGAGCGACGATTCCAGCCATCGAGGCAGTATCATCGGTTTCCAGAGTCATAGCAGGCGGTTGCAGCGGGTCAAGGGTTGTTTCTGCTCCTGGGAAGCAAGTTCCGCCCGTGACTGCGTGTGCATTACATAAATCCCAACTACGGCTTTTTCCTCGGCCCCGCGATACGCGGGAATAACTCTCGCCCCCCCCCCCTGGTCGCAGAGGGGGCTGGCACCAGCCACTAGGACACTCGGGAGAATTAAAAAGCTTTTGAAGTCCCGGGGAGCGCGAATTTTTTATTAATGGGAAACTTTCAGCTCCGCGGCCGTTGCTCAGACAATGCCGCGTGCCCCGCGAACTTTAACGGAAGTTGAGGACATTCCGCGCGAAACACGGCCGCCGGCCACTGCCTCGCTGGTTTACGTAGCGGATCGGAATCCATTAGGAAAGTGTGGCGGTCCCGCGAGGCTCCTCGCGTCCTCCTTGACAAACAACGGCCATCCGCGCGATCAAGGGCCGAGGAAACGAACGACCAGGGCTGTCAGAGGTTGTCCTTCTTTCCAGCCGGAGGGGGAGGAGGGGTGGGGGGGGGGGGGGGGTGGTCAATGAAAGAGTGCTGGACGCAGGTGTGCCCGGAGCGGCGGAGACTTTATATCCAGGCGGGGTCCGCGATGCGTTTCACCGGGAGTGCATTATCGGCAGGCTGACCGATCTATATCCAGGCTGGGCCGGTCGGTTTGCACGGGCGCGTGCACAGGTACACACGGAGGGTGGTCCCGTGCAAATAGGAACGTTTGACGTGAAGGCTCGCGTACGAACGTAACAGCACGCGTGGTACGACACCGGTGCAGAATAATGCAGGGACGTCTGTGTTTACAGGGGGATACCGGTGCGTCCGCGGACGCTGAACTAGCCGTTCCGAACGACTGCGAGAGAGAATGGTGCATAGGGTCCAGAGGGGGGGGGGGGGGCGGGGGAGAGTGGGGCGCGAAGGGGGAAGGGGTCAGAGGGGAAGAAGATGCGGTAGCGGTGGAAGCGTCGAGGTGTGAAGGCGAAGAATTGCGGGGACCGAGCAGCAGAATTCGACGAAACGAAAAACCAGCGAAGGGGAGACGGTAGATAAGCTGGTGAAAAATAAATAAACCAGTGAGGGAAAACGGTGAGGATAGCAAGACCAAGGAAGGTGACGAATGGAAGAAACGGACAAAGATAGGGAAGCTCTGTTGTTCGCTGCTCTCTGCTCCCGTCGAACAAATAGTGCGAAAGGAAATTAACGGAGAAACAATGCGGCCGTATTTCCCAGTCAGGCCCGACCCGCCCCTGCTCCCTTGTCGCTCGGCGCTGTTACAAATACCTGCTTCGCTGGGAACGGTGGGTGGATGTCTGGCAAGCGCGAGCCACTATCACTTAACAACGATGTATGTACGCGTGGCCCCGAGCACCGGCTGAAAACTAAACGCATCCACTCGTTCACGATCGCATAAACAGGACAACGGCCCCGTTGATCTTCTCGCGGATACCAGGAACGCTCGCCGGAACAAAAGCCAAGCCGGACTCTAGCCGATCCAACGAAATCCGCGTAATGGTCGCTGGCAACTCTCGCAAGTGATAAACACAGGCGGAAAAAGTGAGCTTTTGGGAGGCGTCGAACGATACTCCGCCCGCGTGTGGCCATCGGATGTAGTTGATTAAACTCGACGGCTGGGCAAAATTACACGGCGGTAATTGACGGATGGACCGCGCGAATCAGCTCCACCGCCAATTATTGTAAGTGGCTAGGCGGCTTTGGCCACGACTCGCTTGCACGCTCGCGCGTCCAATAAAATCCGGATCGCGAACGCGTGGCCCCGATTATCGTTGCCGTAGTAATGAGCAGCCCGTTCAAACGAAGCCGAGGATTTTATCGCGACAGTTTTGCAAATCCTCCTATGAAGCATTTGCCACCCGCGGGTCGGTTAATCGCGCGTGCGCACGCGAGTGATTAATGGAGCCGGGTGTCGAAAAATTGAGCGCGGAAAATTCTGCAACGAGCAGGGGAAACGCTGCTCCGCGCTCGGATAGAATACGGTGGAAGGGTCGCGACGAAAGTGCTCCACTTTCGAGGATCGATCGGAGAAGGTGAGGCTCTGTTGTCCTCTACGTGGATAAAAGTAGAAAGTTGCGCGGGTACAGGGGAGCGTGAAAAATTATTTATGAAATCACATCGCGGAGTAGGAGTCCTTCTCAAGCGACAAACGCCTAACGATTGTAAATTCGTGGGGCAGCGTGCAGCGAGTTGCCCGTGAAAATATCGAGCGTGGGCTAGTAGAGAAAGCGATTCGAACCTGAGCAATCTGTTCTGGTGGAAAAAAATGAGACGCGCGAGTTCAGGGAAACCGAAGGATAATCGTAAATTAATGGACGGCCGCGGAAACTGTTTTCCCCGGGAAAATACGACACCAGTCTGCGTTCCATGTAACTTGCAACGCCGTCGTGAGGTGAATACGCTTACGACGCCAGAAATCCCTTCGTCGAGGCTGACCAGGCAAACGATAATAGAATCAAAATTTTAGAAAAAGGAAAAAAATAGTGCGGCGTAACTAACAATAAGTAATTAGGAGGAAGATGCCAAGCAATCATAACTTAGAGTTTATATAGTAGATGTTAGCAAAATCGTATCTATTTAGTTTTTGTAAATTTAGAAGTAGTCGTTTCATAGTACCTTTATAATTTAGATAAATAAAGTTTGTGGATTTGATAGAAATATAAATATTAAATTTTTTATAAATTTAACCCTCATCCGTCCCTCGTATCAATTTGACACAGTTATCCCGTAATAAGTTACACTGTACTGTTATTTGTGATTTTTGTAAACAAGTAGTAGGGGATACCGGGGCATGTTGATACAAGGGGCAGGTTGATACAGACGAATTATCTCGACACTATAAATGTAGCTCCTTGTGTGCGAGATATGCGAAGTGATATGAGTACCTTAACGTTAGCAATCCATTTTTAACTGATTTCGTTTCTATACAGAAAAAGTAAATAGTTGTGTTCACTTTCCAATCCGTCTTGAGACGGGATAGAGAATTTTATCACTCAAATTAATTGGGCTTCGCATTGAGTCCTTTGAAGGTAAGGTAATTACGTTTTGTTATTATGTTTATATGCTCTACATTTTTTTATGGAGATGTTTGTACATAATGACTTCCTGTGGGGTAAGTTGATACGTTTTCTCTGGGGCATGTTGATACAGTGTATCAATTTTCACCGACTACTTTTAATTGGATTTTTCCTTTTATTTCTAGCAAAATGGTACGAAATTATGTCAGAAAAACGAATCGTGACAAAATACCGCAAAATATTTAGCAAAAAACGTGTGTCGGTGTAGAAAAGGAGTCAATGTCGTTACGTCAAAGCGCGAAAATATACGGAATAGATAAAATGGCTTTATTAAGATACATTGATAAGAAGAAGCAAGCACCTCATGTTAAAGTGGGATATATTCCAGACATCCATCCTTTACTCATTAAATGGATACTTTACAGATGTATCAACATGCCCCGCAGTGGGGTAAGTTGATACATTTTACCTTCGTCAAAATCACAATTTTTCATTCATTTTGTATGTATTTTATCAACTTTTCATTTACAATATATTAAAGAGGAAGGACCAAAGTATATTTTAGCATATTTGTTATTAAGTAATTAATTAAAAAAAAATTTTAAAAATTGAAAACTGAAAATCGTATCAACTTGCCCCGGTCTCCCCTACGTCCTGCACATCGTTTTATTTAATGCGAAAATTGTGAAAAATCGAAGATGTAAAGGTTAACTCATCAATTCGCATAAAAAAATATCGAAAAATAACTGTTTATCTTGTCATTTCATCGACCTTTTACCACTGTGCCAATTCGACTCCGAGAGACAGATTCAGTTTGTGAAATGAGGAAAGGATGAGGGTCAATAAGAAACCTTAGGCATCTTCCCTCCAATCACCTTATACCAATTAAACTTAGAATCTTCTAAAAAAGAAAATGACTAGATTCTCGAACCCTTTTCACTTCCACCACTTTCCTCAATCAATCCCGATAATATTCCCAATAAATCTCCTCTATTAGTCCACGTAACCCAAAAAGAACGCGCTCATCGAAAAATGGTCCAGTGAAACGAGCGAGCGTCGAGTCTCATGGGGCGTTGGCCCCCAATGATGCCTTCAGCTCCTATTCCCGTGAAAGCGTTCTGAAGCTCGCCAGCTAAAAGCGCGTCACCGAAGGGAGCCCGCGCGGCCTATGGGCGTCGCTAAAACCTACGAGGCAGCCGGGCCGTCGCGTATTCCCGCCACGCGCGCCAAAGTACGTCGGGGCCGTTTCATTAGATATCATTATAATTGCGCCGGGGAGTAATTATTGTTGTCCGGCGCGGAGTGCGGGGCCGGCAAATGAAAAAAAGGTCGTAATAAAAATTAATGCGCCCCGCCCTGGGAGCAGGGGAGACACGGCCGAGTGGCTGGAATGCCATTTTCGCGGGCGCACTCTGGATCCGGCGAGGCCAGGATAACGAGAAAAAAGGAAGCGCGCGACGGAGCTTTTTGGCAAGCATCCGCGCGGCCTCGCGTGATGCACGCGCGCGGTATGTGCCGAATCGCGGCGCAGAGAGGAAAAAAGGAATGGTCCGTCGGTGGTGAAACAGGCTGCAAGTATTGTTCCAGAATTAATACGAGGAAGGGGACAGGTCACGGAGAGGGGTAGGAGGGGGGAGGGGGGGAAAAAGTAGTAATCGCTGTCGGGACAGACACCCGGCGAGTATAATTGTTTCTGACTGATTCCCGGCCGTCGAAATATGTCCGTGACGGGGCGAACATTCGCGGTGAAAGCGCCACCGGCAGACGATGTTCGGCGCGTAACCGCAATTATCTCGTCTTAAATCACCTAATAACCCCGGCCACGTGAGATCAATTCGAGCCCGGGTTAATGTAATGTCGCTCCGCGGCGCGACAGCATTATGCTGTTGACCAGCTATTCGAGTAATGATCACCAGGAATACACGACAGAGCGGACGCTTTAATAGCGCTGTTACGCCGATCGTAAACGGAATTAACCTGGCTCCGATGTATTTCGTCAAAAACAGGGGGTCGTTGGTGGTCGTAAAATTGAATTCCAGCCGATGGAATTTCGAAGTGATTACCTCCGCCGGATAGCTTTATACGCCACTAAAAATCGCGCTATTGGAGTAGCTTACAGCAAATGTAGCGTTTAATTAAACGCGGGGGTTACTTCGGACACGTGGGATCCTCGCAGCCCTCCGACTTATCTCATAATTCTAAGATGCCCTTTATAAAGCATCGCCCCTCCGTCTATAAAATAGACCGCGGAACGGCACTCGAGAGTCCAATAACAACTGTGCAAAGCGTCCCGGGTGTACTCCCGCCAAACTTCCACGAGCGAAACGAATTACCCCGTCGTCCAGAAGGCCCGCAATATAAATACGCCTAAAAAACTCCGAGGCGTCCTCCATCATCGTTCCATCTATCAGTGCCGCAAACTTCAAACGGCCGGCAGCTCGAGTGCCTTCCGGGAAACTTTTCCGCCAGCGTCTCTATAATTCATGCCGCCGCAGACTGCAGGAGGAGGCTGGGGGTGGCGTCGCGACGCTGGGCGGACGCGAAGCCCCAGAACGATCAAAGATCATCGGTTCCTGGCGAGCGGATCGTCGGAGACAGGGACGTGGGTCGCGTCTGCCTGGAGATCTCGCGGGATCCGCGAATTTATCGTTTGGCGACGCGGTGCGTGGCGACGAAGGAGCGTCTCCTCTCGCCCTGTCACCTGTCGCGCTCTGCCTCGGCGCGTTTGGAGCAACGGAAAGTGCTAGCCGTCGAGCAGATTCTTTATGCACCCTCGAATTTCGTGAGACGAAACCGAGAACCGCGTGACGCTCTGCTAATCGAAATATCGAATCAGCGAAGGAGCAGCTCGAAGGCGGGAGAAAAAAGGCGTCAAGTATCGAGGGTAAACGCGAGGGACGGGAGGGGAATGGCGGAAGAGAAGGTAACCGAGTGGTATCTTGGACGGATATCGGCTGCCAGGGGATATCAGGCTGCCGGTGATTTAGTGGGGGAGAGAATAAAAGCAAAATGAAGAGAATTGAAATAGCAGGGTTCAGAGACTCGGCGCGGGAGGTGGGTGTCGATGTGGCGATTGAGTCGAGCCGGAGGAAGAGAGGAGGAGGCAGGATTAAAGAGACCACGATTTCGGAAAGACCTCTGCCTTCTTCCTCTGCATTAAGCAGTGACTTTAGGATCCCCGGCTGTGCCACGACTCGCCTCCGATCCGGGAGAACGATTTGTCTCCGGCGGAAGAGTTTATAAGGAGCGACAGGCCGAGTGTAGTAAAACGGCCGAAGTGGAATTAAAAGACAGCGGATCGTTTGTTTGCCGAACGATCCGTTTGGCGTGCTACCGCTCGGAGAATTTCATAAGCTCCGTGTGAAACGGGAAACCCCGTAAACGAGGGAAAGACGAGCATCGCAGGTGCCTGCGATGCCACTTGACCGATCGAGGGCGCGGAAATAAGGCGGCGCTCCACTGAAAGTGGAGGAAAACCAGCTTCCTCAGACACGAGCTCGCGCTCGGGCAATTATGGGCGCCGTGAGGCTATCGATCAGGAAAAATCTCGGTCGACGATTACTCAGCGGGCGGGTGGGCTGTCTGGTTTTGGGAATCCGGGATCGAAGTGGATCAACGGGACAGTGATAAGCGTGGATTTCTGTAGGCTTATCGTGCTCCAAGGGCGATCCGGAGATCGGGCAACGGGAGCATTCATCCTCTCGCTAGCGCGGTGAGGGGTGGCTCCTTCGTATGGCTGATCATGTGTTAACAGATAACGGGCTCAACGGGGGTGTTAGGGGAAAGATTCCACGATGTTCACGGCCGTGTCCACGGCTCGGCGAGGATATCTCCGATCTTAATTGTCGCCGGAACGAAACGATACTCCCCACGCGTGCGAGGAATCTTTTATCTCGGACGGAAGAATGTTACTGGGTAATATTTCCTGGCCAACCGGCCCGCTCGCTGGCATATTGCCCTTATCAGTGTTTAATGCCGGAGCAACTCCTTTAGGGTCCCCAAGAGGAGGCTTCTCAACATATTCCGCGGAGCTATGATAACGTGAAACACTTACACCTTCGACGGCCGCGGGGATGCAGATGCCGAGGCACTCTTACCTGGAACAGAAGAGTAAGAAACAATGTAGAGCAGAGAATCGGGGTGTCTATTTTGTATTTAATAAATTAGAAGAGGAAGCGAGATTCTTGTCCCGTAAAACTGGGAGAGATTCATGGTGGGAGCTTTCTCTATTCACTTTGCGTGGTGAAGTTTCCTTGGAAACTAGCGCCAAGAGAAAGCAAGGGGATCGAGTTAAGGATAGTCGAACGCTCTATGGAGGCAACAAGAAATTAATGAACTCGGACGAAGCGAGCAGAAACTGGTAAGTTGGCTCTCGTTTCGCGGCAACCCTTCCGTGAACGCAAGACATACGTAATTTCACTTCGCCTGCGCCCTGCGAGACATTACTAAGCCAACATTCTCTGGAATATTACGTTCAAGCAGGCAACAGGAGCGGACTTTTCGGCGGAGGCTAGGCGAACCTTCTAAACGAGCAGTCATACCGCCCTGGATGACGAAATTCGTCTCGGCTGTGCGTCTAAATATGGATACGAGGGCTGAAAAGGCGGAAGGAAACGGTAAGAAGTCAGCTTCGCTTCTCAAAGTCGCTTGAGTCTACGCAGAACGAGCGTGCCCTGCCCTACTTCGACGTCGCACAGTGGTTCGAGTATACTACATGGTAGTTGGACAAAATTATTTTTTCTCGGGTTTGGGTTTATATGGGGTTCAAATTGTTAGAAAACAAACCTGATTCGTATTGCAATTTATTATTTCACTAAAAATATCAATAAAATAAAAATATTACTAATTCAATAAAGGAAAAAGAACAAAACGACAGTATTGTACTTTAACTATAATTATCAGTTATAACATTATGTCTATTCCTGTAATTTCTGAGTTTGTAAGTTTAAAACCTGGTTTTTGGAATCAGTTTTCTCTACATCGCTATTAAAATAGTGTTTTACTATATGTTCCACGTGGTTCCACGCGACAATGGTTAAATGTACGAAAAGTAGAGACTTTCTAGTTTTTTTTTAATCAAATGATCGATCTGCATAAATTTGCAAAACTGTGTTTTGTTAATTGTTTTCGAGTGCGACGCTCGGCAGGAGAGATTTTTAGTGACATAATAAACTGTGATATGAATCAGCTTTATTTTCTAACAATTTGAACCCCATACAAACCCAATACCGCGAAAAAATAAGTTTGTCCAGTTAGCATGTAGTATACTCGAACCACTGAGTGGTGGCTACCGAGCGTCGCACTCGAAAACAATTCACAAAACATAGTTTTGCAAATTTTTGCAGATCGATCATTTGATTAAAAAAAAACTAGAAAGTCTCTACTTTCCGTACATTCAACCCTTGTCGCGTGGAGCCACGTGGAACATATAGTAAATCACTATTTTAATAGCGATGCAGAGAAAACTGATTTGAAGAACCAAGGTTTCAAACTTCATAACTCAGAAATTACAGGAATAGACATACTGTTATAACTGATAATTGTAGTTAAAGTACAATACTGTCGTTTTGTTCTTTTTCCTTTATTGAGTTAGTCATATTTTTGTTTTATTGATATTTTTAGTGAAATAATAAACTGTGATACGAATCAGGTTTGTTTTCTAACAATTTGAAACCCATATAAACCGCAACCCGCAAAAAAATAATTTTCTCCAGCTAGCATGTAGTACACTCGTACCACTGTGCGTCGTCACAAACATCCTGCTTGCACCGATTGTGAGAAGATCTTAACAAATAACGGAGGAAGCATCAGGAAAAGCTGTTGGAGATAATTCCAGGCATTGCTTTGCAGAGTTAGACTTCCTTTTAACTGAATTCTGCCAGCTATCGATGGCCATTCGATCCAGACACGGAAGCACGCGAAAGCAGGGAGAAAGAAGCTGCGAGAATTTCACCAAAGAAGCGCAAGTGGAGGCGCTGAGAGGAGCCGGCAGAGTACATCAACGAGGGTTAGTTAACGCCGCCAACGAGCCTCTTGAAATCCCATAATTCTGCTTCGAGAACGTCAGCCCGAGAGCAGTGGCCAGAATGCCAGGACACGACATGTCTTTCGACACGAACCAGCCAGCTCTCATTAAGCCCTGTCCAGGTGGCGCGAGCAAAGGGATTCGCCGACCGCGCAGCCAGAGTTAACTCTGTTAATAGGCAAGGCGATGACACTGCAAATTCCGGGAGAGTTATCTGAAACTTGATGCGACCTGCGATGCTCTGCTTTACTTATTTCGATTACCCGCAGTTTACACGTGACGTAGACTATATAGCTGACCATCTGCGCAAGAGAATCTCCAAACTCTAGAAGCCCGAAGCTTTCAAGAAAGGCTCGAGAGAATGCAACAAGGTAGAATTACAGAATATCTTGTCAATAGAATCCGTGACCGCTGTTCCTGAGGTTCGAAGAACGAAGCGGGAAGTCTTGCCAAGAGAACCAGTTCCGATGACTGCAACCCGCTCAAGACAGCTCGAGTTGCAATGAAGCGGCCATGGCCCCTGGAATTCGAGTCCACCCTTCGCCGACTCGAAACGTTTAACTTTAACCGTGTACGGCTGGATCGAAAGCTATTACCGTGACCTGGACAAAAAGCTGACCTCCATTCTCCCGACGCGAGGGAAGAGGGAGGAAGTCCCTTGACGCGGATGGCTAAGAGGGTAGGAGAGGCGGAAAAAGTCCATCAACCGACGGGTCCATCCTTCCCCGAGGTCCATCGCTCAAACAGTTGTCTCTGGAGCTGGTTGCCTCTGCGCTGCTGGTAAATAAGGCGCCCCACTTACGCCGGCAGGGGTTCGTTGTTTTGGCTAGACGTCGCGTGACGGGATGGACAAGGAGCGTAAACGCGCGTTATTAAAGATACCAGCGAGACGACGCGCCCAGGTGATTCATTACCGAAGGGCTTCGAGGGGCCAGGAGTAGGTATGCGTGGAGGAATTCCGGGGCGACGTTAGCGCGATGACGCAAGGCTCAGCGGCGGTGCTTTATGGCTGTTAATTCGCGTCCCCTAAAAACAGACTGCCGAGTCGCGGGAAAAATGCGAATTTAGGTGTCTGCTTGTAAGAGGCCGCGCGGAGGGGCCGCGGTTCGTCGTTGTTGATCTTCGTTTGCGGTTTGCCAGGATTTCGAGCGAGGAAAATGGGGAAACTTGGTCCCTGGCTCGCCCCAGCCGGGGGAAAAAAGGACTACAACACCCGCCGCGGTAAATTCTCATTTGCCTAAGAGACGCGGCGCCGCCTCCGCTCGAGAAGCTCGCGAAATTTACTTATTCCTCCACTCGAAACGTAGCGAAAAGAATTACGCCGGCCCGCCCGTGAATCTTCATCCCGAGGGGCTGTGTACCCGCTTAATACTTGCAGCGCGGAGATGGGATTTGCTTAGCTCGGAAGCAGCGGGCTGAACCAGGCTGAAAATATCAGGTTAGAGTGTCCCGAGGTGCAAACGTTGTGTCTCCTCGATAGCTGCGCGTGCAGACGTGCTTAACGGTAAAATTAGCAATAATTCGATCGTCGCTGCGTCTCGTTTCCACGGCTAAAGATCTCCGTGGCGAGCGACGGTGCGGAGGGTTGAATTTTCGCGACCCCGTGGAGCGGAAGGACGGCGTCGGCGGGCCGTCGCGGGGGCAAGGGCCCGGGGGGTTAATTGGGACCCCCCGAAGCTCGCCAACTCGGAGTCGAGTCAGGAATTACTATCGGCGAACTTTCGCCCCCCCCCCCCTCCCCAGTCACACTCGCCCTCCCCCCTTTTTCCACCCCCTTTTCTTCTTATTCGCTCTCGTTTCGCGCGCTCCCGCAGCAAGAAAGTCTCGAAAGGGGGTGGGCCGGGGTGGCTTTCATTGGCTCGGTAATAATTTCGGCCTGGAATCAGAGTCGACTGCACAATCTCCCTGGTAGCTCCACGGCTGATTCGAACAACCCCTTGGATCCTCGATTGGAATAATAAGCTGTATAATTCACGATTCGTTAGACCGGCCCCCGAATTACCGTTTTAGCGTCTTCGAGAGTAGACCGGCCATCCCCTCCCTGGCCAGAGGGTGCGGGGGGGCGAGGGGCTGGGAATTTTTCACGGCTATCCGTGGCGGCGGCCCGAGAACCGTCGAACCGTCGGCGCAGAGACTCCGCAGAATTTCGTACTTTCGGCTATTAGCGAAGTTCACGGGGGGCACGGGCGATTAAGCAATTATTATTCAATTCCCAGTTACGCTCGGTCGGATTACGTTTCGCGCCGCGAAACTTCGCTCCGCCCTCTTGGCCGAGGGAAAGTCCGATCGGAAAATATCGACGGCCATTGTGCTCGCGGGGAGAGAAAGGGAGAGACTCCTTTACGAGGAATTTCGATCCGCGGAGCTAGGTTGGATCTCGTTCGCGCGGAAGGGAACCACGCTTAGGCCTCCGTCTACTTCTCCCCGGGCCGGGGACTGCTTTATCGCGCCTCGTGAAGACGAGGGATGACGGATGACGGGTAATGGATGAAGGATGGAGATTCGGGAGCGGAAGCCACGACGTCGCCGGGAGACGGGGACAAGGTCGATTTGCATCGGGTAGACCCTTACGCCGGCGAAAGTCTAACCGTATTTCCCTTTTCTTCCCCGAAGGAGGATCCGATTAGGCGGATGTCTCGTTTCCTGGCGAGTTCCGGCCCCGGGGATCATCCTGAAACGTGTGACTTATCTCGCGGATGTCGTTAACGCGTTCCCTGCAAAGGGAATGCTATTCCACTCCTTCTTTTCACGTCTGCAAGTAGAACAGTGATATTCAGGCGGTGTGCTTCTCCTGTCTCAGCCTGTAGGGTAAAGTAGCCGAATATGAAAACCTCTCCTAATATGGGACACCAGCTTATCTTCGCTACAGAACTCTTGAATGTCATAGCGATGCTATTTCTTTCCTAACTAACCAAATCAATTAAGCGTCTTGAGCAAGAACGTATTTCTGAAATATGTTGCAGAAACTTTTTGAAGTGGTTCGATTAAATTACAAATACCTGTAAACTGGTAAGTGTATAATGATTTTCATAAATACTATTGTATAGTGCTTGCAATGGAGTTTAGGGTTTACTAGTTGTATATCATTAAATAATGAAGACTTAACTTCGAAGCTACTTAATATTCATCATGTTATTATTTCCGAATATGAGACCCGTGAAAGTTCAACTCATAAGAGTGAGGAAGAAAGTGTTCTGAATGAAAGGAGTGATTAGGAAAGAAAATTATGATATTTTTAAGAAATGGGTCTCATATTCGGCTACTTTACCCTATGAACAACACTGTTCCAACGATACTTATTAAAAATTCCGATGACATAGTTTCACGTGTCAAAGATCCCAGGTGGTCACCCCTGGTACCATCCTCCCATATCATATTAGGATCCAGGGTAAGGTTTCAAAACAGCATTTAATGCTGAACCTCGCCTATTACGCGATAAATGCAAGACGCGAACTAGCGATAGTGTAAATCCGGGTGACATGGTCGACCTAATATAAAATGGTTATTAAAACTAATATAGATATTATTTATTTTATCAGAACAAACCTATATGTTCAAAATTTTATACTGATTCAGAAAAACTGGTCGATATTTGCTTTAAGACAATATTTACTGTAAATCGGGTTGAAAACTGAAGTCATGACATTTGACCACCCCCCCCCCCCCCCCCCCCCGAGGTGCCGGGAGGAAATGGTTTTCATCGTTGGCAGAGATCACTCACATAATTATTCATGGAAAATTAACAAAGGATAAAGCAAAATTATTTATGAGTGAATACAGCTACAGATTCATTGATATTTAATTTGTTTACGCTAAACAAGTAAAGAACACATCAAAGAAAAAGTGAACTAACCACTGGCGATTAGCAAGGCAAATGAATAAAAAATGAATAAATAAACTAAATAAACAAAATAAAATAAAATAATAATAAAAAAAATAAACTAAAATAATAAAAAAATCATAACTCGACCATCTCACCTTTCTGCAGCGAGAGATGGTCTTCCCGTTAGCTTTGAGAGGAAGAGTTAATATGGCCAAATACTTGGGCTGCATTGTCCCTCAATATCTCTACTATCTTATTATCCCAAACATTAAACGAAAATAAACTTAGAAGTATATTTTAAATACGATTCTGTACACCGCTGTTTGACAAAAGAGGTGAAATGTAACCTCGATTTACCATTTATAGCCTATAAATCCAGAAAAACACAGAAGGAAGCGACATTACGCTATTTATTCAACTGTTGGGCTTCTAGAGAAGTAATTGGTCTGCACTTTAACGCGTTTTTGCGTATAGAGTCTGAAATATAGCGACTCGACCACCTCTCCGGCCCGACCGTGTCTCCCGGATTTACCCTACCAATATAATGTCAATCGAATATGGTGTAATAAAGACGCATTATTATTATTATTATTATTATTATTATTATTATTATTATTATTATTATTATTATTATTATTATTATATTACATTCACCTTTCACCTCAGTTGTTCTATGATCCCGCAAACACCTCGACAAAGATATAAAGCAGCTGTACCCCGGCACCCAACAGCAGACCTTCGACGTATTTGCAGAAATTCGGATGCTACTGGAGCACGCGTTACGAGCCCCCGACAATCGTGAGCGGTCATTTCCCCGGACGATGACGCCCCCGGTCACCTTGCCTCGTAAATAATTAAGGAAGGACATTATCGCGAGGCAGCGGAAAGCGAGATTGTCGGGGCTGGGGATTTATCACGTCCCCGTGGCAGGGATCGGCTCTCTGTTGGCCGTGGTACGCGGGGGCCAAGGATCCCCGCCATATTTTACGGGCCAGCCGGAATCTTTTGTCTTCATAATATTTATCCCACCGCGGACGCCAAGAGTAATGGAGCATGAGGGTCCCTGGAGGAGCGGGCAAACGAACGAACGGGAACGGGATCGGAACTAAAGCGGACCATCCGCCCCCCGACAGGGGGCTGAAGCTTTAAGGCGTATGGACGGCGCCAGGGGTAGGTGAGGCAATAAATTCGACTGTAACCTGGAGGATTGTCCGGTTCACGCGAATACGAATACCCGTGGCGCGAGCTGGACGAACCGAACGTAGCGGGGGGGGTGAAAAAGGCCGAGGGGATGAGACTAGCACCGCCTTAATGTCGATAAACGGCTATACGTCCCGGTGTTCTCTCTGGTTGCCAGCTGTATTCGATTTATCCCCGCGCACCATGAAACTGTTACACGCCGCCCAGGGCGATTTATAGAAATAGAAGAAACTGGGAGGGGTGGTTCTCGAATGGGGCCACCCTGAATCTTCCTCCCCGAAGTTCATATTAACCGAAATCAGAGGAGAGGTTCTCGCAGCGCCACCATGTACTAGATGTTAATACAGAACAACCGCGGAAGAAAAGTGCCGAGCTGTCTTCGCGTAGCTACGGGGAAATGTAAAAGTGCCACGTCGTTTCCGGCCATTTACCCTTTCACCGATCGCTGGTCGCGAGATAGAAACGAGGGATCCTCACGACCAGGGATACCATCCATTTCGAAAATGATTTTAGAGCCCCCACCCTCTCCCCTCCCATTCGCCCGGCCGCGTACGTGATCTCCGTGCGAAAAGACTCGATACCGAAGGTGAAAAGATAGAAACGGGAGGGGAGGATCGTGGGGCAGGGAGGGTTGGAAACGGGAACGAAATATTGGGATTCCTGGACAGCAGTCAACTGCTATTGTAGCTCGCGACACGGAATCGATGGAGAAGCTGCGAAGCTGTGCAAGCTGGAATCTTTGGTCCGGGGATTTTGAAAAGGAGGACGATACATCCTAACCGATCCGCAGCGAGGCTTACTTTCTATGGGAGTCCGAGTATCTGCGATCGATCGGACGCAAACAACACCGCGGCGAATCAATGTTCCTGGGTTACGACCCTCTTGATCGAAACGCAACCGCGGGGCAAAAGTTTCCCGGGAGCAGGACGTCGAAATTCCATGAAGCAGAGCTACCGATTTCTTCGCCCCATCGAGGGTAAGTGGCGCCGCGTGTCCAGAACTGTCGGGCCGTCGGCGGAGGGGGGTGGATCGCGGCGGGAAACGCGCTTTCCTTCCACGACCACTGAAATATCGAGGCCTGTGTCCGTGCCGGAGCCCGTGGCACCGTGAAAAAGGTCTGGGAACGTGGCACGGGCTTCGGGGGATAAAAATAGCCACCCCTTCGACGCCGGCTCAGCCGTCCCCCTCCTCCGCCGCTGTCGGTCGTCCAAACAAATTGGCATAGGTCGGTAAGTAAAACAACCCTCGAAACTCGAGTTCACCACCGCCCCGTCGCAGCTAGAATGCAGCCGCAGCATAAATTCCCTCGGGGCTCGGGCTATCGGTGTACAACGGGGGCAAAGAAAAGACGGGCCCCGATCGAGAGGTCGGCAAACCGGCAAGTAGTAACCGCCGCTCTGTAGCCAGACACGTGATTCGGCCGGAAGGGGGGAAAAAGCGTACGACTGGCGGAACTTAATCAAGGGTACAGGGCGAACCCATGTGTGAGCAAAGAGAAGTGCACGCTGAAACGGACCGTAAATTTACTGGGGTTGGTTGATGCAGCGATATTTCGGGTAATCGATTGCTTCTTCGGAAAATTCTACCCGAATTCTAACTGAAGCTTGGCTCGATCGTGCCACGTTATTACATTTATATAAAAAAATTTGGAAAATGATTGCTGGCCGCGAAATCCTGTACCTCCCTTTGGCTCCGCAAAATTGGAAGTCCTCGGCGGGGCTCGGAATAGAGAGCTGAAATTTTTATACCCGTGCCGCATCGGTGGCGCTTCTCCGAGGGGCGATATCCACGGGCGGCCACATAAAGCAGGGGGTTTAAGGTGATGTAAGGATAAGGATAAAAGCGGTTTAGCCGGCACGTCGAATTACAAACGACAGGCAGCCCGATGTGTATCGTTTCCTCGTGGGGACTGGCGCAGGGGCCGCGCTATATACACGCTCGTTCCACTGCGGACAAATATTTGCGGCCCTTGTATATCAGGACGGACGACAACGCCTGTCCCTCGCCACTTCACTGGCTCCCGCTTTTCCGCCCGTAACAAAGGCCCCTCGAGTGTCAAAAGAGCCTTGTTTTCTGTATCCCGCCACCCCCGCGTCTTCGAAATGGACTGGCGTCCCTTCGCGGCCAAATAATCGCCGTTGCAAATATATTCCCGCGCGGGTTCTCCTCCAACAGAATAGGCACCTCTTCCATCGCGGCAGAGGATCCGTGAAACTCGGCGTACCTATTTCCACACCGGGGAACAGACTTCGCTGCTCAAACATGTCCGAGGGAAGCCGGCAATTCTTCATCCACTCAACGAATGGTCGGGAAAATAAAATATCGCCCGTGTTACCCCCCGATCAAAATACGAGCTCTCACCTTTATCAGTGTACCAGCCTCTTGCTCCGTGAAAGACGCGAACAGGCCGAAGGGCACGGTGCTCCGCGACGCGTCACGTCCGGACGACAAATCCCTCTCACGGTTTCCACGACTGAATGCCCCTCCCCCGTCGTCGTCCAAGCTTTCTCTCTCGGCGAGGTCTTACTCCTCGACTTCTTCCTTTTTCCTTCCTCCCACCTCGCCTCACACCTCCGTTTCGAAGACTAAGGGGCGGAAGAGGGTAACGACCAGCCGACCGGTTGAATCGGAATGCGATTATGATTAATGGATCCTCTATGTAGCGGCGGTGCCGAGAGTGGGTGTGCCCGTTACTTAGCCGCGCAGAAAAGCCGAGTAAACAATATTAGAGGGAACGCAGCGATCGTTTTCTCCCCTACGTCTTTTCCCTCCCCTCGCCGCCAATTACCAGCGGCCTCGTCTTTTTGTTGCGTCCCTTATTTCCCCTCGCTCGCCCCCGCCCCATCCTCTACCCGCCTTCAGCGACGTGGACCGGTGATGAATTAGTTTGCGCGTCCAGCGGATGGAACGTCATTATCATCGTCCGTTTCCTCCACCCCTGCACAGTGTATTACCGGCCTGTCTATTAGTTCTTGCCTGCTGGCAGCCCAGGGGGTAGGTCGTTTCTTATTTTCGAGAGGCGCGGGAGGCGCCTTAAGAAGAAATATCCAAGTGGATCGAAAGATCGAGATCCTAGAAGCCGTTGAATCTCTGTTAATCCAGGTGTAAATCGCGGGAGGAAGTCGAAGAGTAACTTCTGCGCCGTAACAGCGTCTTCAGGGGCAAACGGGGGCGAAATGAGGGGGAAGAAGGTACGCTCAACTGTCGTCGAGGGGGTAATATTGTCCCAGAGATATTTCCGAGCTGCGTAACCGCGTTGCACGGTGAAATGAAAAGTTTCAACGCCTCTGTCGTTCAGTTCGAGAAGTTTCTCGGCCAGCCTCCTACCGGAATGCGGTGTTTGGATTTTATAGAATTCTTCTCGCCTGTAATACCCCGGGGGCTCCGCGGAAACTACCCCCGGTTTCCTCGGTGATCGTTCTAACGCGGGGCAGATCAGCATTCCCCGGCGTTAACGATAATTTTTATTACGGAAGCGGCGCCGCGGCCACGCACTTATCATTCGCGTAACGCGCATGGCGGCCTGCCACGAGATAGCGGAATTCCTCGCGGCCAGTAATTTATGGCTTTCCTTAATTACGCGAAAACAAACGTTCAGACGGAGCGGTACGTGCCGCGACGACTCTGCCCTTCTTCGTGGCAATTTAAACAACGCCCACGATGCTCCCTTCGAAGCAGGGTTTATCATCGACGCGCGTTCAACGAACGCCCTGTTTCATCAGCTACCCGGAAATCCCCACAAACCGCCCGGCGAGCAAAAAGGTATCACCACCTTCTCCCGACTACCCTCGAAAAACAAAGCTCGTTCGAGAAAGAGCAGTTATCCGTACAAAACTGCGATCTCCCCCGTTTCCTTCTGAAAAGGTGAGAAAGGGGGACCCGAGGGGGGGAGTTGAAAGGGCAGGGGGTGTCGACAGGAGCAACAGTTCCGAAAGTTTCTGCACAAATTTTTCATGGGTCGCATTCGGAACTCGGTAAAAGCCCGTGAACGTTTAGTTCCGCGGTGGAAGGTGGCGAGAGGAGAATCCCCCTCCTCCCATCCAGCTACCCCTGTGCCTCTGCTACCCTTCTTTCTTTTTTTTTTCCACGATCTAGCTCCCGTATAAGCGGACGGTTGTTAGTGTATGGTCGGTGAACTGCTCGCGCGAACGGTGGGAGGGTTGAAAGCATTACCGACGCACACGGTCGTTCCGCAGACAGCCGGGCAGGGGGTAATTTTGCAAAGAGTAGAAAGACTCGAGAATATTGCAAAAGTTACCGTGGGAGGGGTGGTAGATGGTGGTCGATGGCAAGGGGCGCGCTTCTTTTTCCCTTCCGACAACAGGATGCATACAGAATAGCTTGTACATAACGCCCCACCCCCGTGGCCCTTTGGCTCCTTCATCCTCCTTCACCCTCCTTCGCCCTCCTCCCGCCCATGCTACTAGGACCAAGCGTCCGATTCGCCCCCGTACCTGTGTGTGTGTGCGTGTGTGTGTGTTTTCTTCGACAAAACAACCCCCTGCTCGCCCCTCCAGTGGCCCCCTTTGCGCGTACTCTATCAGCACTGCTAACCTATGCATGGAAAGCTGCTCGTCGCGAGGCCTTATAACGTTCGCTGACAAAATGGCTCGGCTGGGGGGGGGCTAGGCGGCGGTTCGAACAGCCACTCGGTGAATGAGTTATCGAGCGGTTTAGCGGGGAATCGCGCCGGGGCGGTATTTTTCCATCCACTTTGTCGGCCGCCGTGAAACTGGCGACTGAACGCCACGTGGCGGGGCGAGCGACGCGATAGAACGAGGGATCGGCGAATCTTCTGTTTCCCTAAGCGCCCTGCGACGCCACGCGGCTGTGCCGCGTATCGGTGGTTAACGGTCGCCAATGTTCCTGTCGAAGGATCGCGAGACAGCGCGGGAGTTAAATGGCCATCTGTGCAATTTGCATGCTGATGCATCGGGCGACTATGAATAAGCAAGTGGATGGCCCAGATTGTTCGGGGACTGTAAGAACGAGCGAAGGGTAGATGGACTGCGACTGGGGATGGTGACCAGTCTGCGCTTGTTCCGAGGTCTCGCGGCTTCGGGGTTCGATGGGAGAATTCCAGCAGGACCCGAGTCCCGAACTAAGAATCTTCCTTCAGCGCCTTCCACTGCCTGGAGAATTTAAACGGCCGAGGGTTGATCGCTTGCCGATCGCTCGAGCTTGTCCCCAACGGTCTCTGGCAATTTTGTCCCTCCTGGTCCTTTCAACCCCCCAGCCACGATTATCCCTCCGTCCCTGCCCTTTCCTCCTCGGTGGCAGGCGTCGCGTCGCCACGCTCTAATTTAAAGCGACGCATTGTCGCGGACCCCTCGCCGCTGGTAGCGGAATAACGGACGCTCCGCGGCACCCTCGCAAGGAGGAGGAACGAGCGTGAAAGAAAGGGGGCAAAGAGGCGGGTGCGCGGGGAGGGAGGAAGGTGGCCAGGCTTTTCAACTAAGTTGCGCGCTGAAAGTTTTTAAAGACCGTCACCCTGGGACGCCACCCTTTTTCTCGCGCCGCCCCCCTCGCGCCCCTCGAGGGCCGAGTACAACCGTCAACCGCGCAGACACGAGGCCGAGGGTGGCGGGGAATCGCCTTGCACAGAAAAGCACCGGGCGTCCCGGAGCACCTGCCGCCTCCTCTACGTGCCATCGAGAACGGCGACGCTTTGACGAAAAAAGAAGGGCTGCGCGCGTGGGGGTGGCGAAAGGAGAGAGCACGGCTCTGAAAGCTGGCGGCGCGTGGAAGATCGAGCGGAGGCTGAGCCGATCAGGAGGAACTGCGCTGAAAGTGTGGGCGCGCCGGTGGACCAACGGAAGCCGATTTCATCGCGGGAGGAACCAGCAAGAGGGAAACAGATACCCGCGGATATTTTCGATTGATACTCGCGCCACTGATACCTCGGAAATAGATTCGCCGAGGGGAAGAAAAAAAAAGCGACCGGGGAGAACGATCAAAGGGAAACGAGACGTCTACGGCTCGTGGCGACGACATCGCTTCCACCTTTTTTTTCAACGGGGAATTCGCGAGATTCCGCCGCGGAAGAGGATCCCGTGCCATTTTCAGACTCCGCCGCGGCGCTCCTGCAAGCGATACCTCTGTGCGGCCAACGCGCATCGAAGGGGCGTCTTAATTGTAATCTATAATGCTTCTTACCTAGCCCAGCCGGCCTCGGGTTGCAAAGTCGGAGAGACCGTGTCGATTCCACGCCCAGGTTATCGATGGAAGGAAGCAAACAAGTATTTACCTGGAGACCAAGCGACGTGGTAAATCATCTGCGTTCGCGGGGCCCGGGCCACGACGAAAACACCGGCCCTCGAGCCCCATTTATCCGAATCGTCGGTGGAATTGGCGAGTGTCGCGCGGCCGCGTCGCTACTAAATCAAAATCGAATAACCGTGGGCGGGGGGAGGCAGGTGGAGGGGAGGAAGGGACAGGTAATCCGGAAACGTTTGCCCGTGAATTACGCGACGGCGACTCCTGAATCGCGTGGCCCGATTTTTCGCCGGCTGCGCCGCGCTAATTATCCGCGAAACGCGTCACCGTTTCGGAGTTATCGCCCATGGCATTTGCATAACAACTCGGGACCGTAAGTACGATCCAGAAACGAGTCCCGTAGAAATATAGCGCGCTGGCTATCTAATTAATCGTACCGATTAATCATCGACAGCGCGACGAATCCGCGGCTTTCGACGTTAATTCGAGGGGCGCACTTTAAATCACCCCACTCCCCGTTTTATCCAGATCTGACCCCGCTTTCGGGGGATTCTTCCGGCTCGTTGATTCGTAAACGGTTCGCGGGAGTGCTTGGGTATAATTACGGTGAACCGCAATTACGATCCGACCCGCTCTCGATGATGTTAACCCGAAAACTATACGATTCTCTTCGCTTCGACGCGCTCTCACTTTTTAAGCTCTGTTTAAATCACTTTCCGCTGAGCGTGGCAATTGTACGATCACTGGTATATTCCAGCTTTAATGTTACCTCGGAGGAAGAACCGAGGGTGCAATAGTTTCAGATTGTATGTTGAGGGAGTCTAAAGTAAAGTGCAACGAGTGCACGGAAACTAATATCTGTTAGCAGCGAGAGGGCATTCAGAGGCAGCGTTGCCGCCAATGGAGAGCGACTTTGAAATCGGCGCGGCTGGGCAATAAAGTATCGGAATGAACGTGTCACGATTCGTTTCTGGGGCAATAAAAATATCGCTTATACTGCAATAATGCAGGGCCGGTTGTCGGCGCGTAACGCGCGTGTAATTTCCGAGCAGCCGACGCGACGGAACCGCTGCAATCGATACAGATTCAGTGCCCCCATGAACGCTTTCGCTGACGCCCCGGCATCTATACAGAGGATGTTAAAACGAGCACGTATCGACTTTCCGCGAAACGATCTCTGTCCATCGAGAGTCTCGCTCGAACTAACCGAATCTCTACGATCCCATCGCTTCTAAATTAGGATCATAATATCCTTCATCCGAGTAGATCCTCCATATTTAAGGGGGGAGCTTTATTTAGGACGCTTGGAATAAGGTGATTCATGGGAATTTTTTTCCTAAGAAACTGTTAAGCGGATCTATTCCAAACTTTCAGGGTATTTTAGTACACATTCAAACAATAAAAATTAAATTTTACGTTACAAAGTGTTCGATAGAAATGAAGATATGCGAACACGTTCGTTAGGACTCGCGCGCCGGAGCTGCAAATTGGCGATTGTAATGCTGGCCCCATTTCTTCCGTGAAATAAAAAACCAACGATTTTCTTATTTCTAGTATAATTACATTGTCGATGAACCTAACGAACGAAAAAAAAAAAGTTAAAAGTTGGCAAATTGGTAGGACTTGAAAGAAAAAGTTACGATTCTGCCCTAAGATATTTCGTACTATTTATGGAAACAGAGTTGTTCAATTCAATTTATTTATCAATGTCTTAGGTTCATCGACAATGTAATTATACTAGAAATAAAGAAAATCCTTGGTTTTTTTATTTCAGGGAAGAAATGTGGCCACCATTACAATCGCCAATTTGCAACTCCGGCGCGCGAGTCCTAACGAACGTGTTCGTATATCTCCATTTCTACCGAACACTTTGTAACGTAAAAATTAATTTTTATTGTTTGAATGTGAACTAAAATATCCTGAAAGTTTGGAAAAGATCCGCTTAACAGTTTCTAAGAAAAAAATTCCCAAGAATCACTTTATTCCTAGCGTCCTAAATAGGGCTCCCCCCTTAAAGGTTCAGGCCACTGTGACGGTTTGAAAAATGAAGCTATTATTAAAGATTTTTTTCTTCGTAGATACAACATATAATGCAATAAATCTTTTTGGTATTTATTAGGCTACTTTTATATTATACAAAAAAAAATTAAAAGATTTTTTTGAATTGGTTTTAAAACTGTAACCGCGATTATCTCGAAACAACATTTTTTCAATTGGTGCAGGTGATTGCAAGAAAACTATTTGACCAATCCGTCTGAAATATTTACACGTTATTCAGCACAACAGTAGCTATGGCCGGGACTACAGAAACCTTTTTTGATTAACTATTTCATACTTTTTACAAGGTAAAATGATTGAAAAATTCACCGCATTTCAACACTTAAACTTCAAACCTTCGCCAATTTTTTATTTTTTTATCAGTAAAAATTAGACAGTCGTTCCTGTCTAAAATGAAGCATTTCTGTTTCAATTAATTAGAAAGAAACCAATTGAAACTGTGACTTGTTCTTTGGCATGCAGTTTATTAACATCATAAGCTTTAAGAAAATGTTTGTTTAGTAAAAAATATGCATTATGTATGGCGCTACAGATGGATCATTAGAGAGGCTTATTAAAAAAAGTTTCTTTTGTTTTGCAGTGATAACTAAAAAACGGAGGTTTCAATCGATTCAAAACAAATTCGAGCATCTTCACAAAATGTGTAGTTTCGGACCAGACCTAAATTAAAGTTAATGAAAATTCTTATTCTTTATGAAAAGACACTAAGACCTCATCTTTTGGGGCTTGGGGGATGGTAAAACCTCATCAATGAGGTCTCAATGGGGTTTTAGTTTCTTTTCATAAAGAATAAGAGTTTTCATTAACTTTAATTTAGGTCTGTTCGGAAACTACACATTTTGTGAAGATGCTCGAATTTGTTTTGAATCGATTGGAACCTCCGTTTTTTGAGTTATCACTGCAAAACAAAAAACTTTTTTTTACAAAGCCTCTTTAATGGCCCATCTGTAGCGTCATATATAATGCATAGTTTTTACTGAACAAACAAGTTTTTTAAAGGTTATGATGTTAATAAACTTCATGCCAAAGATCGGGTCTCAGATTCAATTTGTTTCTTTGTAATTAATTGAACCAGAAGAGCTTCATTTTAGACAGGAACGACTGCCTAGTGCCCTTAATTAATAGACAGACGAATAAAGAAGCTATAGACGCTATCGACGTTTCCTCCGATCCTAAACGACAGCGTACGTAACTCCACCGCCAAGCTGTCGCGACGAGGATCGAGTTTGCTCGAAAACACCCCCGCTGAAATCGCCTCGCAATAATTCAACGTACCAATTAAGAGCGTGGCGCAATTAGAGCACCAACCCCCGTTCGGCGCCGTCTTCCGCGATGTTTGCCTAATTACGCGGGGCTCAGAATCGAATCATCGATTCCCGATATCAATCCCTCCGAATCAATCGCACGTCCCCGACGCGTGATCGCCCTCCCCCCGGCCGGTGTGTCTGCCACCCCTGAAAACTCTACCACCCCTTCGCCGGTCCCATCTCCTTGGCGAATCTACTTTCGCGCCTCTCCGCAGACCCGGCAGCTACGCTCGCGGAATATAAAGCGGCTCGTGACCCGTCCGCTCATTTCCATCCCCCCCCCCCCCCCCCCCGAACGGAAAATCGTCCTCCCCCCGCGTAGAAGCCACGTCACGGTTAATCGAAACAGTCTTCCCTGGCGTGGCAACAGGGTTCGACGTCGATTACTCGGGGACGCGAGATCGAGTTAACTGGGATTAACGGAACGGGCTTCCGCTTTCGAGGAGATTGGGGTCGCGCGCGCGGAAAGTCTGTAGACGGCGCGGAGGGGGTGACTGGCCGCCGTAAGCTCTATTAATAACGACAATAACGCTAATCGTCGCCGTAAACGGTAATCGTCGCGTCGGGGCTTACGCGAGAAACTGGCGAGACGTAGCCGGGACATTCTCGCGGAAAGTGGCGGCAGAGGTCCCTGGGAAAGGTTAAGCGGGCCTCCATTGGCCTTTAGAAACTGATCACGAGGCCTGCTGGGATTTTCAGAGGCGTGAACGAAGGATCTCGGTGTGTATCAGATTTTTAATTAAATCTCAATTGATAATTGATATTCTTCCACCCCTAATTATTTGGGACCGGTTGCGGGGAAAGAAGTTTGGGGGGTTGACGAGATAATTTCGGGGAGCGCCGACGGAGAACAGATGCTCGCAATTGGGCCGAGAAACAAGGAATTCTGGCTGCCAGGATGGGAGGGACGAGAATCCACGAAAGACGCGAACCGCTATCAGTTTCAGCCACCGTTGCAGCCCCACCGCTTCCTCGACTAATTCCACAGTAATACAGATCGCGTGGGAAGAATGCGGATGGTTTAGCGCGGGCAACGAGTCTATTATTTAAAACCACGCGGGAGCGTTTCAGCCGCCGCGGAAAATGCATCTAAAGCTTTCACACGGAGGACACTCAGCACGTGCGCCTTTCCCAGTGCCTTTCTCCAGAGATTCTGTGCGATAAGGAGGCGCGCGGATCCGTCGAGCCGCGGGAGATAGAATCTTCCTCCAGCCACAGACGCTACCAAGCATTTGCGGGCAGGGATCCCCGGTGTCGATACAATTAAACAGACGACGGAGACTGGCCATAGCCGGGCGCGAGATTTCAATCAGAATCGGACACGTTGATTCACGTTCGAGTGGAGGAAGCTCGACGGTGTGCGGCGATCAAAGTCAACTCTCGAGGAACGAGCAATCCTCGACGGTTACCTGCTTCCTGGATTTTGATCGGCAGTAATTAGAGGAGCAAATAGACACGTCCGAATTCAAACTGCGAAACGGAGCAGAAGGGAAAAACCGTCTCGGCTGGAGACAATGGCCGGGAATGAAGAGAGGAGAGAGGGACCAAAGAAATTCTGCTGACTCGAGAGTCGTCGGGTACCCGTCGGTGTGCGGGCGTATATACGAGCCGGCAGGTGTGTCTTCGTGACTAAAAGTCTTTTCGGGCGCGTCGGCGCGCGTGTCCCTGCGCGCCTGTGTGCGTGGAAACGCGAGGTCGAATGAGGCTTCGACTGGGAGAAGATCGTCCTTCCCTTTTCTTCCTTCGGGGGAGAGGATCCCCCAGGACTCTCGGTTATCTCCCACGCGAGTCGGATTTAATTGAGTGCCCCCGTGAGGAAGAAGTAAGGAGAACTGCGCTTGACACTCGCAACCGACTCTTAGCCCCCGCCCGATTGGGAATTATCGACGGTCTATACTCGCGCGAACCACCCGCCACGTTAAACGTCCAAGCACAAGCTTCTTTCACTGTTTACCTTCGAGTTTACCTTGTACAAAGAGAAGTGAAACATCCCCAAGGCGAGATCGATCTGCGGAACAACCCTTCGCGAACTTTTTCCTCTTTCCCTTCCGGCTCCCATGGAATCGAACGGTGTCTCTAACAACTTCCCGGTGATAGAACGAAGACGGCGAATCCTCCAGATCCCCCCGAAGCCTCTTCGAAATTACGCGAACAGTTGCATCCCTTATCGGGTGGCAAGGCGAATACGGTGTGTGACGGCGGAACGGTCGAGGTTTTATTGCACAACCAGGCGCTGCGAGGCGAGATACGAGCCAGTGAAACGACTAAACAACAGTCGAGCCTATGTGTATACTCGCATCCAGCCCGCGCGATGCCGGGATGATGGCTGGCAGCATCTCAATATTCCGGTCTTACGTGTACACGCGGTAAAATTCTTGCAACGGGCCCCTTCGCTCTGACTTTACGCTCGCCACACGTCGCCCGCTTTTGTCCATCCCGTCTCTCCTAGCCGGCTCCCCACCCCCGTGCGTCATATCCGCTCGGAGATAAGGCGGGCAGAGGCTTTTCATCCCCTGTCCTCGCAGCGCTTTCAGCCGTTCACGCGCTCCAACACGCCCTCCCTAACTCTCGAATTACGCTTTCTGCCTGTCACAATCAGTGAGCTCTCGGCCACCGCTTTATCTCGCCCCCTTCCGGGGAGCAAATTTCTCGATGATCCACTTCCTCGATGCAGAAATCTGTACGAGGTACATACTCCTATTTCAAGGGTGGATATCGATTATTACCAGACGAAGCTACTGGACGATCCAGCAACATCCAGGTGAGCTCCATCGTCGCAATTCCGTCGCCAGACTCTCCCCCATAGACTTCAAAGGAAAAGCAGCCGCGTCTGGTATCGTTTACGCGAGTGTCTCGACGCAGCGCGCCACCTTAATGGACCTTGAACACGAGGCGTAGTTCTTACAGGTGGTTCGTTAACGTTTCCACCCTCGTCACGGTTACCCTTGAGAAAGGTACCTCGTCAGAGTCACCCTCGAGCGGGGTGTACGTCGCCCGGATCGCGCAAAAATAACCCCGTCCCCCTGATAAATGGCTGAATCTTTCTCGTTGCTGGTCAAGCCACGATTATTAGGGGCTACCCTTAATTAAGGGTAGCCCCTAATAATCGAGCCGTGACCCGACTGATCCGCGATACTGGCCACCGAGCAGATAAGGGTACGGTGGTTAATGCGAGGGTCGAGGACGTCCGCTACGCTCTCGGAATTAGTCGTCTGGATGGAAGAGAAGGAAGGAGCAGGAATTACGTCCACCGGAGGCGACAACGCCCACGAAAGGACGCTGCCGCCCCCCCCCTCCCCCCCTTCCTTTGTCTCTGGGGTCGAAGGAGGCACAGGCTAGACGGCGCGGCAGCCGAGGGACGGATGCTTTCCAGATTGAAATTGGCGATATCGGCCCCCCCCCCCCCCGGTCCAAGGAAAACTGTCTCCGCGGGCAGCGGCGAAGTTTCGTCATAGGGTGAAAGCTGCACGAAAATTCCCCGGGAACGACGCTGACTAATATGTAATCCGGTTCCAATATCCTGCCCCAAACCCCTGCCGGCCGTACGTCTTCGTATCTCCGAGGAGTTCGATCTAGTTTCGGACCTTTATCGAGCCAAACCCGCTGCCCCCGCGCGGCTCAGTTCGGAAAGTTGCGCGGGACGGCGAGGAGAGGCTGGCGGGGTATATCTCGTGTATCTCGTGTGGTTGGTTTTTCCACTGGGGGCGGGGGGGGGACACTTGTGTCGGTGCACGGGACGTGCCGGCACACACCCGCGCCCAGCGTAGCTACGTACGTAATTCGGCGCGATTTTAGCAGGCGAGCCCCGGAAATTGGATCCGCGGACTGCATTTGGAGATTGCGTTTCGGCGCCGCCCGCGCGAAGAGCAATATTACAGCCGGAAACTTTATCGCGGGGGATACCCTGGGTCTTGTTGATCCGAGAGGGTGCACCGCTGCACCTTCCGGGGTATCGATTACGTGGGAATTAATCAGATTGACCGAATTACGGGGGGGGATATCTAGGAAACTGGGGCGAAGGGGTGCGAAGGGTTTGACGAAAAGAATTTTCAGCTGGTCGACTGGTTTGTAAGTTCCGCGACTGTGTGCTCCAGTCGCTCTCGTACCCGCGAAAGATGTACGCTGCCGGTGAACTGGCCGATTCCCCCAATGCTCGTCCGACGAATGAAGCAACGAACAGAAGGGACCGCGTAACAACGGTGGAAGGGAAAAACAGCGCGGCGTCGCGACAACTGCATAGTAATTCAGCCACGCTATCACGGCGTAACGCGATGTACACGCGCGAAAATAGAGGGCCAGAGTGGCCACATTTTCCCCGGCCCGGTGTGCTCGGTCCTCGTGTAATTTACGCCCGGCACGGGATACGGATAAGCCCCGTTTATTTTATTTTTGTTGCCGCGCTTCGTATTCTCGACCCGACTTTCGAGCAACCACCAGGGTACTTTAGTTGATCTTGCAAACTTAGTAGTTCACCGCCGCCCTCCCGCTCTCCCTATCCCCGCGCCGCCCCCCCCCCCTCTCTCGCAGCTTGTCGTGCTCACCTGCTCGGCAGCCCGGGCTAGCAGGCAACTTTTTGCCAGGACGCTGAATTTCCACTCGAAAGCGCAATAACTTTCGAGCGCCCCGCTCGCTCGCGAGAATACGCGATTCTCCCTCGTTCGCGATACTTTCGGCTCTCCGTTACAGCCCCTCCCCGGGGATCGATCAATCACTGAGAACGGATAAGGGAACGGTAACAGGAGTGTCCCGCTGGCGGTGGCTTCGCTAAATACTTGGGAATTCAGGGCGACGCGGTAAACGGTGAGAAGAATGAAACGGGACACCACCAACCTTTAATACCGTTAAGAGAACCGCAGTCTGAGGATTCAGCTTTAGAGCCTTCAGTGAAGCGGCAGTGCACGCGACAAAGGTTCGTCCCCTCCCCCCCCCTACCCTCCCCCGCACAGGCGCGCGCGCCCTCTCGCCAGCCCGAATACGGATCAATTAAGAAGGTGACGGCCAAGCAAGGGTCAGGGAGGCGAGTTAATTGAATTACGTTCGCGCCAAGAATCGGGCGTCAACGGGGGAGTCAACGATAGGACGGCGACCGGGTTCAAGGCTGCCATCCCCGGTTTATGTTTTCGTTATGCCCGCGACGAGACTCGACCCGAACGCCATGAATTAATGCGGGGGTGGAGATGGGAAAGCTGGTTCGGTGACGAACGGAACAGGATGGAACAGGATGGAGCGGAACGGAGCAGAATGGAGCAGAATGGAACAGAATGGAAGAGACTCGTGCGGAGGCCACCCCAGCTAGCAGCCGCTAGTGGCTGGAGCAAGACAAAGCTCGGGGATGCTTTGCGATCCAGGAGCCCTGGATAAATAAGAGCGGGCGCTGGAATTTGCTGATGGAAAGGGGCGGCCGTGGAGGGGATGCGGATCGAGATACTCGGCTACAGTGGGTCGCACGTTGGCTTCGTAATACCGGCCGGATAAAGTGGATAAGCTGTCGGTCGGTTCGGCAATTTCGGGACCCGCCTGTCCCCCACACACCCTCCCCCTGCTGCACCCACAACCAACGCCCCCCCCCCCCCCCCCCACACACACACACCCCGCCCGTGCTCTCTGCACACACAGCCGTCGATCCGACTTGATCTAACCTAATCATTTGGTAGCACGCGATTCACCGCCTACGTGCTCCGCGGGGGTGGAATTGATTCCACGGGATTACACGTCGCCGTGTCGGCTCGCCCGGCGACTTATCTTTTTAACGTCGACCTCCGAACGCGCGTTCACTCCGCCCGACTACCCGCTGCGAGAACTCTATCCGTTTCGGGGACATTGTCTCGCCTGATACGTCGATGCTCTGGCTAACGCGATCACTTCTAGAGTAACTTAAGATCCTCGAGTTGATAGTTTATGAGAGACACTAAAGGATAAACGAAGGGGTTGATAACGCTGAGGTCCCGGCAGCTCCGACTTCGTTATCGTCGCTGAGAAATTTTTCGCGCAATCTTCACGGGGGATTTCGCAAGTTCCACTAAGATTCGCATCAGCCTGACAAATAGCTAAGCGGCACCTCCAGCGAATATATAACCCGCACGACTCACCGGGAGCAGCGTTCTTTCTTTGGTCCTTCTTTCCCTCTTCCTCTCCTTCCCGTTTTATATAGATTCTCAAAAAGTTCCGCGTCATAACTTAACTCTCCCCCGGCGAGCCAGCTCCGCGGGAAGAGAGATTTGTCTAAATTCCCGGTGGATTATAATCAAGGAGATGGGGGCAGGATTTGGTTCCACAGACGCACTGCCGCCGGAATCCACCTCGCTCGAGTTCGACTGCTCAGTATTTAACGCGAGCCACCCTTCAACGTCAGTGGAGCCTGTCGATCCCTTCAATTATGAAGCCCCGGGCAAAAATAGAATGCGAATGAGCTCGTTCAACGTCCCGCGCGCTCGAGGCTCGCTCATTTTCCCCGTTCGATGTAGCTGTTAATTTGCGCGGGTATATTGCCGGATGGGAGGGTGGCTCGGCGAGGACAGGGGCGTCTGGGACGTTCACCTTGCCCGAGTTCCCGCGGCGCGGCTCGACAATGAAAACCTGATTGCCGGCTAGCTTCTCGCGTTTATTGCGGCCCGTCCGCGTTTCCGCTCGATCGTCCGTCTGCGTGCGACAACAGGGAAAATAAGCAGTCGCTCGAACAAATGGGATTGCATTGTCCGAGGGAAGGCGTGAGGCGACTCGGTCGAGGAATATTTCCGTCGAGAAGAAAACGGGAGGAGATTCTCACGCGGCGCAAGAGCGCAGGGGCGTGCTGGACACATTCGCCCCTCGGAACGACTTACCGCGACTGTTTTCGAACAGCGAGCCACCACCTCTCCGAGCGACCGCCGCGGGACAGAGAAGCGCAAGCGAGACAAAGGGTCCTGCCATTTAACCGAGAATGGTGAGAAATAATGGGGGACACAGGTCGTTCGGAAATTTTTCTTGTGGCCAAGTGTACGAATACCATCCGAGGAGTTCCAAGGGGACACTTGGTGACAATTGGTACTGCCTAGGGTCTATACAAAAATTGACTTTTGAAAAAACCGGTTTTCGAATTTTCAGAAAGAATATAATTAGAATAGTAAGTAAATAATTTTACTTATTTGGAAAATTTCCAACAAAATAAAATATAGTCTCTCTATACAAAAGCAAATAAATAAAAAAAAATTAAATCTTCCAAAATGTAGCACAATAAAATGCACTGCATACAAAACCAAGTGAAAAAGAAACTAAAATAACTCTAATCTGTACAGAATATAAATTATCCCCATAAAAAAGTTCAAAAAAGGAAAAAAATTACGCCAAGTACATGAAATCAAATAAATCACAAAAAATAGAAGATAATAATTACAAAATAAAAAAAGATGTGAAATCAAAATGAGCTGCATGTACATAATGGTGCTTTCCAACTACCCTTAAGATGACCCAACTACATATACACAGCAAAAATGATGTGTTCATACATTAAATTACTCATATCGTGGACATTTTAATAATATGCAGATAAAATGTAACATCTAGACACTTGTCTAGATGCCCGCGGCCTGGAAGTCAAATACTTGGCGTGGTCAGGCAACGTATTCTCAGATCGTCAATACCCATACCCTCCCTCTCGTAGACTTTCAGATAATTTGTCAATTTAATAAATTTAAAACTCTAACAATATGAGTACGTTTTCATTATATTGCGTTTTAAAATAATTTTAAGATCATTCATCGACACCGATAACTTTCCTCTCACAAGCTTTCATCAGATAATTTGTCACTTTAAAACTCTGACAAATGAGTACACTTACATTATTTTGTGTTTTTAAATAATTCTTATTTATCGACACCTCGACCTTTCCTGGCCACGCCAAGTAAAAAATGCACTTGGCCGGAATAGCAAAACAAAATAGTAAAGGTCGTTTTTTAATCTTTGTTTTGTGAGCCTGTAATGGAAATTCAAAAAACCCGTTTGTAGATTTAAGTTATATACGTGTCTAAAATTTCATCAAAATCAGTTAAAGTTGCAATGAGCTATGAACGCTTAAAGATCGCAGAATAATGTCGAAAATCGCGAAATTCCCGAAATCACTGTAGCTACCTACTACAATATACTTGTGTCTGAACCGATTTCCGAAGCCTTTAATCAAATAATTAATTCACTTTTACATATTAAAACTTAGTATATAAAACCGGTTTTTTAAATTTAAAAACCGGTTCTGGAATTTTAAAAATTTATAAAAAGAAACTGGTTTTTAAAAACCGACAAACGCTAGTACTGCCATTGGATGAGCGAAACATGATTCATTGTTGGGAAAGTAAGGAGATTGGTAGCTCCTGCTTCTGACTGATTCTTAAAGGCGTGATTTCCTAGCCTGCGCCTTTATGGGTAGTCTAAACCCTTGAAATAACAGCAGCACCACTTTGTTCGGGAGCCCAGGAATCAGCACACGCGCGATCGCAGCGCGTCTCTATACTGCAGCTGGATTGCAAGTGCTGCAGCTGGGCGATTGAATTCATAAATCCATAGCAGGGCGATTCACGTCGCGAGTGAGAGAGATCGCCACGTTGAAACGGGCCTGATAAGCGTCCTGGATAGCGGCGATCCCTCTGATAAGGACGCGAGTCTGTGCAGCGGATGATATAGCACGCTTCCGCGTCCGTCTGTCTGCTCGTCGGAAGGAAAGTGTATAGCGAGGGGCCTGTGAACGAGCTTCACAGCTTAAAGGGGAAGATTAAGCAAGCCTCTCGTAACGACAGGATTTGACCATTGAGGGAGGGATTAGCGGCGCTGGAAACCGTTCGGTGTGGATCCAGCCTTAACCGTGTTACACAATTACCCGAGAGTCTCGGCGGCCGCACGCTCGCTCGAGTTACTAGTCCCCCAGATATCATCTGGCTCAACGTATTACCGCTAATAAGAACGGAGAGAAATTCCTGTCGATTTCGGATCGCCGCTCGTAAATAATCCAAGAAATCTAATTACGCCTCGCTCCACCCGAGGGAGGCTGCTTCGCCCGAGCCTGCACCCTCGCTCCCCTCTCGCCGCTGCGTAATATTTATGGAGTATTAATTGCTCGTTCGGTCGCTTTTCAATTAGCCGACCGTCGTGCAGGGTGTTTTGCTTCGCCTCGCTGCTTTACAGATACCGTGACTGATGCTCCCTTGGGTGTGTCACTTGACAGGGGGTGTCACGCACCCCCAGAGCTCTTGAAACCTCGCGCTATAATATAGATTGATACCTCAGGAAACTCGTGACTAAATCTTGCTGTGGAATTGAAAAGCTCGATCAACGCGCTCGGAACAACCCTGCGCGCGGTTCGCCTCGCGTGGGTGTAGACTCACGGTCTCTAGTCGGTGGCTAGTAGCGGCGTTGCTCTCACCTGGAACAGAAAGAAGGAGGGGGCGTGTTAAAGGCGTCGGAATTATTCGCCGCGATCGTCTAAATAAAAATGTCCAGGCGTGTAGCGATCGTACAATTACGGATAATGACCGGCGGCTGCCGTTAATATCGAGGCCTTCGCACGGAGCCGGTGAAAGGAACGCGTGGAAAAGAAAATCCGAGCGGCGGCGCACGTTCATTTGGACGTCCCACGCGAGTAATTGCATGAAAGCGCGGCAAACACCGCGCCGCGATAACTCGATTTACCGAGTCGATGGACCGAGCAGAATTTCTGTCACATGACGACTCGAGGTGAGTGGAAGAAAGCCGTTGAAGAGGTAAACGCGACGAATCCCTAAACTGGGGCGATACATTTTTCAGCGTCGAAGCGAGCCGCCGAGGCACCTTGGCCGAGAGGTTTCGGGGGTCGGCGGGGGAGGCTATGCGATGGCTGGCGCGAGGGGCGTACGATTAAATTGAAATTAGTTGCGGAACTTTTTAATTGCAGATTCGATAACGCCGTCGGCGGGGTTGGACGTAGTCCGCGGTAGCTACAATTTATACGAGCTTCCTCTCTCCCTCAATCCCGCGGTGGCCCCCTTTCCATCCCCCCTCTCGGCGGGAAACTCGAGTGCGCCAGCCGCTTTACGAATTCAGTGCCCCGGAAAGTGCGCTTATTATTAAACGAAGACGGTGGATTAACTTTTTACAGAATTTCAGCGAGGCAGCCATCGGTGCTCCAGCGGCACGCAGCGGTGCACGCTATCCCGGTGGCGATCCCAAGATGAACCCACCAATGAATACCGGACGCGAGTCACCGCGAGAGAAAGAAACGTCCCCCTAATTGGGCGAAACAGTCGCGGTAGCGAGGGCGAGTTTTGTTCGCGGGTACTGACCTACCCCGCTGACCCGCTCCTTTGTCTTCGTCCTGGCGGAGCGCAGCCGCGATTAAACCTTGAATAGAGAATCGTTTGCCCCTGTAGCTCGTTCGAGTACCGAATGGCTCTAAATATAACTAGGACGGCGGCGCGATTGTCTCGTTAAATGGGGTTTATGATCGAAATGGCTGGTGCTCTTCGAAGGTGCCAACTAAATAGAATGCTGGCCAGCTGGGTGAGTGAATACCGATTTCAGGTGAAAAAGCTGCGGACATTAATGTTTCATGACGAAGCTGTCCAATTGTTTCTGAATTGTTCCTGCCGTTTTACCGGAACGTCCCTCTGTCGAAAATTTATCGAGCGATGTCGGAGGGAGGCCGAGAGAGGGCTACCTCGAATGTAGATCGGCGAGTGTCTTCGAAAACGTTCCTGCGCTATATAGTTCCCTCGATATCCTCCCACTGTCAATTCAACCCTTCGCCGCGAGGAGGAGGTACCGAGAAGAAGACGTAGAAGGAGCAGAGGGTGACTGGTCGCATTAAGGAATCGAGCGAATCCTGAGGGCGACGCCCATTCCGGGACTACGACGATGCCTTTTTGAGTGGCAATATGGCAGGCAGCTCTGGCAAACGAAAAAGTAAGAGCCACCCTTGTGTCGTTAGGATGCCAGTCGGTTCGACTGCCACCCCTTCGACAGGCAGCCCCCCCCCCCCCCCGAGGCCTCTCCGAGCCGCCTTTATGCCCGCGTTTCGGAACCGAAACGGTCCAAAAACGACGTACCGTCGAAGCCGGCGATAAAATCAAGAAAGGATGGGACAGGGGTTGCGGTCCAATTTCCGCGAGTGTTGCCCTTAGAAATTAGAGATGACGAGTCGAGTGCAACGCCAGAAATTTGCTTTCGTTGGTCGAAAGGAAGATTAATCGATTCACGTCGCAGAGTGTAACAGGTAAAGTACTTGCCATGCGAACGCAGGTATATCGAGGTATCGCGCGTAGAACAATTTAATCCAGACGCGATATAATCGACGTCGTTGCAGCCGGCAAGTTCGCGTAGCGAAGAGTTGATTTAATTCGAATGCCTGCGAGAAATCGTCCCCAACCCCCCGCCGCCCCCGCCCCCCCCCTCCACCACCACCGCCGAGCTCGAGTTTACATGGCCGCTCTCGGCATCTTCCGTCAAGTTTCGAAGAATATTCTTCGGGAGCCATTTCACGCAATTACTCAACACCGAGAATTACGTTTCCGTGTCGACTGCGCCAAGTGTCGCGGAAGGTGTAGCTGTTCGTTTCGAGCGGCGTGGAAGATCGAAAGTATCTTCGTCTTAGAGCGATAGATACCAGGGTCGATGCTAGAGCCCGAATCCTAGACGAATCCTGGAATTTAAATTTCACATCGATCCTGAAGCACGTCGGGCTCCGCCCGGACTCGAAACACGGAACAGCCAGGGCTGATAACGCACGGGACGTGTTCGGACGAAATTTTATCTCCGTGAATTTTATTAAGCGTACTTACGTACACAGGCCCGGCCCTAAGTAGCGCGCCGAGGGAGAAAAAGCCGGCCAGCGAAACAGTCAGGGATGAAAAGTGTAGAAAGTAAAACGGCGAGGGATCCTCTGAAGCTTCAACGGTAAAAACGGCTCGGTTCAAAGCCCTTTCTGTCATCTCCTCTGACTAGAGCACTACAAAATTCGTCCCCGGCAACGAAAACTTTGATCTCTCCTCTGCTCGGGGGCATAAAAAACGGTCGCGAATATAAAAAAAAAAAAAAAAGGAAAGAGAAAAGGGGCACAGACATAAAGCAAACATCGTAAAAGTTTCACGGAGAAGATACGCGTGTCAGTGCGTGAACAATGCGCGCCGGCACGCTGGAAATACAACAAGATGCTGGAGGACTGGCTGGAACGCGGATCAAAGCTGCTTTCATCGTATTTTCATTGTCTCTTCAATCGAGAACTTCCGCCAACGGACTGCGTAAACTCTGAAAAGACGCGCACGTTGAGTCTCTCGCCGCGGAGCGTATAATCTGAGCGAGTGATTTGAGAATGAGAGTCCAAGGAATCTCGATGCAAGGTTCCGGATGCTCGTAGCCTAAATTCTGAGACGACCCCTCGTTTCTTTTCGAACGTAATCGCGGCCAGGTCACCACCGATGTGTTCTATAAACAACGGCAGGTCCCGCGAGCAAAAATAAGCTTCCCTTCCATCAACGGATAAGAAGCACGCGTGCGCTTGCCTGTTTGCTTAGGGCACCGGTGTTTGCCTTAACTTGGAAATGGACAATGAAGAGCGAGAAAAGAGGATTAGAATGCAGGGCGAAGTCCAGCGAGCACGGCGTAAGTAGATTGATTCCATCAAGTTCGGGCGGGAATACACTTACGGCGAAACCTTACGTTGTATCCTCTGAAAATAACGGGCGGATCTGCCTGGAAGCCCCTCGAACCTCGAGCAACCGAGCGCGATAAATCATCAAGCTGTACCACTTGACAGGAATCTAATTTTAAACAAATCCAAACACGACGTCGGGATTCCTTCAGCGGCTCGCAGAATTTTCATGCAACCTGCCACGGCTAGGCGAGTAATGTTCCTCGAAATAAGCTTCGACATACCCGCCTGCCTCTGGTCCCAAAAAATTATTAATCAGCTTTTCTTAATAAAAAATCCCCCAGCCAGTCCTCAAGCAGGTTATTCCCCATCGCGAAGGGTTAATCCTAGCTCCGCAAACGTTTGCTTATCCCGCAAACGGCTCAGCAGCCGGCTCTCCCTTAACCGTGTAGCGGTAATACGAGTCGCAATATGTCAGCCAGCAATAAGGGCGGCGGGTGTTTTCTATAAGGAGCGTGTTTTCCACGGGGATCAGCGTTGAACCCGCGGTGGTCCGCGGAACGCCGCCCTTAAACGGCAGTGTTTTTCGTTCATTAAGCGGAAGGGCCCGGGGAACGAGCGGCGTGAACTCTGGCAAGGCACACGTGCGGTCGGGAAACAAGGAATTCGAGCGAGACCGTAGGCAGCAATAAATTCCGAACGCTTAATATACTCCACCGTGCGGCGGATTGCTCTTCCGCGTTTCCACCTTTTTCCTTTGCCGCGCCGGAAGACGAAGAGGCGATCGCCGTGGATTACGATCCAGGAAAAAGGTCGGCGGTCACGATTGCGTCGTATACGCCCGTGGAATCTCGCCGAGTGTTATTTTCCGGGGCTCCGGTTACATTTGCTCGCGGCGAGCCCGCGACCACCGAACCTGGCCAGACCAATGGGAACGTCGGGGTGTGCTTCTTCGGAGATTAAAATGTTACTGGAGCGAGCGGAGCAGGTAGTTAAGATTTACGAGATTTTTCGGGATGCGGGTTAACGTTTGGATGGCGCGTCTGACCGGGGACCGGCTGGATCTCCTTGCGGGTGTATTTCTGCGGCCGATAATCTTCTTCTTGTAGAGGATATAGCGAGGAATTCTCGCGCATCCATTCGGGGCGCGTTCGTCGACAGATCTCCCCATTGAAAAGTACAAATCGCCGAACAACGCCACTCCACGGTAGGAATATTCCAAGAGGTGGTGCACGCGTTGAAACTTGAAGCAGCACTCGCGGCCCGCTCGACTCCCGTGCAAATATGTACACATCGAAATTAACCCGCCTCCTGGCAGACAGCTTTTCGAACCACCCTCCAGCCACGTTCCCTCGCGGCAGGGCAACGTTTCCTGTAGAAGTAACGATTTCGAAATTGCCCGACGCGTATGAGGAGCCCCAAGAAATTAAAACAAACCGCGCGATAAGCCACCGAATCTCAGAATCCTTGCGATATTAAAATAGTCTCGCGAACATTGGGTTTCCATCTATTAAGTATAGGGTAAATCCGGGAGACGCGGTCGACCTAATATAAAGTGGCTATTAAAACTAATATATATATAGAAATAATAATACAGAAATATTAATAATGTAAAATTACGGATATATAATAAATAATAATAATATAGAAATAACGGATTTTATCAGAACGAACCTATATGTTCAGAATTGTATGCCGATTCAGAAAAACTGATCGGCATTTGCTTTAAGACAATATTTACTGTAAATCGGGTTGGAAACTGAAGTCATGACATCTGACCACCTCTTCCGATGTGCAGGGGGAAATGGTTTTCGTCGTTGGCAGAGACCACTCACATAATTATTCATGGAAAATTAACAAAGGATAAAGCAAAATTATTTATGAGTGAATACAACTACAGATTCATTGATATTTAATTTGTTCACGCTAAACAAGTAAAGAACACATCAAAGAAAAAGTGAACTACCTACTGGCGATTAGCAAGGCAAATGAATACAAAAGTGAATAAATAAACTAAATAAACAAAAATAATAATAAAGTAATAATAAAAAATAAAAAATAAACAAAAATAATACAAAAATCATAACTCGACCATCTCTCACTTCTGCAGCGAGAGATGATCTTCTTGTTTGGTTTGAGAGGAAGAGTTAATATGGCCAAATACTTTGGCTGCATTGTCCCTCAATATCTCTACTATCTTATTATCCCAAACATTAAACGAAAATATACTTAAAAGTATATTTTAAATACAACTCTGTACCTACACAGCTGTTTGGCAAAAGAGGTTAAATGTAACCTCAATTTACCTTTTATAGCCTATAAATCCAGAAAAACACAGAAGGAAGCGAAATGACACTATCCATTCAACTGTTCGGCTTCCAGAGAAGTAATTGGTGTGCACTTTAACGCATGTTTACGTAGAGAGTCTGAAATATAACGACTCGACCCACTCTCCGGCCCGACCACGTCTCCCGGATTTACCCTATACTAAAGGTACGCTTGATTATCAAGCTTATACCGTAACTATTTTCGCGAAAGAGCCCCTGCGAATTCTGTTCTTCGGGGCGAGAGAAGAAAGAAGGCCGAGAACCACGCCCGAGCAGTTAATTCAGATTTAAACGTGGCAACGTTGCGGTGGCGAAGGGTGGCCAAGGGGGTGGCGCCGACCCCGCAGGAGGATAGCAATTTAATAAACGCATGCTCGTAGGTCGACACGACGCCGGCCCCACGTGACCTCAAATCCCTCCGCGCGCACGGAGGAAATTCCGGGCGGCAGCTACTTTCTAATCTCGGATTCAAATTCGACCCGGCAACCTGAGAGCATCCTGCCGCTGTCTGGAGGCTCCCCGCGCCCTCCCCCCCCCCCGCCCTCTAACTACCCTGTTTTGCCATTCGAGCGTGCCCCGTAACGAAGCTCGGGCTTTTTGCGACCCCTCCGTTCGAATTTCATCCTCAAGATTCGTACGTATAATTAAGGAATTCGGTAATTAACGGCCGCTGCTTCCGGTTTCCCTGCTGACCCAGGTCTCTAACTTTTCTCCTATCCGAGCGTTAGCTGCAAAGGAGCCCCGGCGCTCGCCAATGGGAATAGCATGCCTTCCCTCCTCGAAACCTGTTCAAACGTCTGGCGAACGGGGCTCGCGTGCTCCAGAAGAATCACGTGCTTGGAATTCAGTCGATTCGGATGAAACTTCACCCCCTATTCAGGACGTTGTTCAGAGATTTCTTTATGCTCTCCGGTGGCTCTAGTCGTTGCATTAGAGAGGAGTCTCTACATGCCCGAGACAGATCCGTTGCAGGGAGCAAAATACCTCGTTGGTAGCTCTTCAAACGAATTTATCGCGGTAGGGGTGGAGGATCGATTTGGACGGGAAGAGCGCCGTGGAGTAAGGGACGGGGGAGGGCGGCTGGTCGTGCAGACGAAAAGCGATCTGGCCCGTGGAAAAACGGGGGGAAATGACCAGCAATTACCGCGGGTGGACCGAGCAACGATGTCGTAGCCCTTATAAACGAGAGATGAGGGGGCCAGTGATCCGAGGGACAGATCGAGGGTTGATTCAGCTCGCTGGTACGCGCGAGTCCATTAAGTCGATCGAACGGCCACGCGTCCTAACGGACCAATAACCGTCTCGATCGCCTTCCAGGCACCCCGAGGTGCGCTTACTACGTGTCGCCGCGACGCGGATTTCGACGCCGCGATAATCGACCTGTCGATTAGCCCTCGAAACGCTCTCAATTAACTTAACACGCCGCGACTACCTTCAATCACAGTGTCTCCGTCGCTTTTCCTTTAAATATTACAACTTCTTCAAGATTCAATTTGTTGTAAAATCATGTCTATCGCTTAGGAATACCACAAACTCGGAGATTTTAACGTAGCATTCCTTCAATCGAGTCTGTACTTATACTTCTTGCGGATCTGACTGCTCGTGTACCCGGCGTCCCCTTTTCGGCGCAACAGAGACATCTGACGCGACGAAGCGGTCCGGATAAACAGTCCGGGGACAGGGGATCGGGCGAAAGGGGACGATGCCGCGAGAAACGAATGTTTAAGAGTGCATTTCTCTGATGACGGGGCGCGGGATAAAGGGGCGGCGCGCGAACCTGGCTGCATTTAACAAGAATGCGGAGAGCGAGGGTGCAGGACGGACAAAGGCACAAACGACATGGGGGACGCGGCGGCACGGTAATGCCCGCGGATTCGGGAAGAGGGTGGCCCCGAGCGTGTATCACGTCGATTGGGATAATGAAAACGAAGCTTTCGTAGGGTTTATTAATCCACGCGGAGCGCTGGCGCACGAATTCCGACCACCCCTCGCCACTCTAATTTCACCGAGTATCCTTCTTTCCCTTTATCCCGTTCGAATACCCCGTTCCACGCGAGCGCCAGCGCGTTTAACTCCAAGCTCTTTCCGCGCGCCCAGCTCCACGATAATAGACTGGCGCGCATAATCGCCGTCATCATCGTGCTCGTTCGCCGTCGCTCAAAGGGAACATATCGCTGCATCCTCTTAAGGATATTCCCTAAAAGGAGGCGGGTTATTTCCCCGGAGATCCAGCCGGCTCTTAAAGCCGAGCCGCGAACGCGCGACGAAGAAGTTCGCCTGGGCTTTCGATCGGCATGGATCAACCGCGCTCCTCTGTCGCGCGATACTCGTCGACGAATTTACCTGCCCGACAAAAAAGGAAGGAAGGAAGGAAGGAAGGAAGGAAGGAAGGAAGGAAGAAAAGAAACGCGAGGCAAAAGCGATAAAACGGAGCGGGGGGGAGAAATGTATTTGGGACAGGGGAAACGGGAGAGGGTTGGTCGCGAGCGCGGAAAATGAAAATGGCAGAGCGGAGCAGAGAGTGACCGACGGTTTCGCAATTTGCCCGTCGTTCCTAGTCAATTTCAGGAGCCAATATTTGTCCGTTGCAGTGGCGCCGGTTCCACGGGACTCGTGGCGGGGCTGACGCGTATTTTGAGAGCGGGAAGCGCCGCTACTCGCGACGCGAGTGCTCCGAGGAAGCACGCGTCCGATACCTTCAAACCCTCGACGCCCGTCCCTGCTCGCCTCGGGAATGCACCTGCCTGATCGCATAGCATAATGCGGCCCCCAGACAGATAGGCGGTGGCGCGAAGCGCGAGAGAGAGGATTCGCGTTTGCTTTGTGAAATCCGCTTGTGAAAGCGGCGTTATGATAACAACAACGACAACGACAACGACGAAATGGCCCAAATGAAAATCCGGGGCTAAAACAGCGACCGGGGAAAAAGAAAACCGCGCGGCGACGACGCGGCGACGGTTCCCAGGAACGCTTTCATTAAATAATTAACACGGGCGTTCGCGCGACTGCGTTTAATTGCGCTCCTCCCGAGTTCGTCCCGCGGCAACTTATTTTCGGCTAACGAGCGCGCGCGTAACGAGTCGAGCACGCTTTCTGGACAGATGAAAAGGGTGATTCAGCGACTCGCGGCAAGATGTATCGCGGGCGGGGGCAAAGAAACGGATCGGGATGCGAATGCGCGCGGTCGGTTTTCAGGCATCTGCGTGCATTCAACTGGGCCCCTTTCAGGCAACTGCGCTTCTTCCGGAACGGACGACGGAGGGAAATAATCGTGGGTGGTTGTTTCGTGCCCTCCCAATGGGAGATTAAGTTTCGACGAGCAATTACGGCGAATTAATGCCCCGGCGAAGTAGCGCTCGCCCCTGGCGGAGCTTTGTTTGGAAAGCGAGCGCCCTGCGACGAGAAAGCTCAAGGAAAATTCATAGAATTCTGCGGGGATATTACCAGCGGCGCGTGGAACGATTCCGTCGTGTGCTCCTATAGAAACAGTTCCATGTAGAAATATTAGATTGAACAGACCACCGATGCTTTTATTACGGAGGATTGAATGGCACTTTCGCCACTGAGAACCATTCTGTCCCCCGCCGAGCTTTCGAATTCTGAACCCCGCGTTTCTGAACACTTGCCTCCAACATATTCCATATATCATTCGTCAAAGGGGAAGGATCGCTCGCGTTCGTTGGAGACAGAGGAAGTTGGGAGAAACGGGCCCCGCATGAATTCCATCTTTCATCTAGCCCCCGCGACCCAGCCCCGAATAATCGAAGTTGGAAGTTCGCTCCGGCAGCCCCCATTCAACGCCCGACACTTCGTTATCGATTACACGGGGATGCTGTAATTTCCTCATTAGCAGGTTCAGCTGGCAGGCGACGACGCGACGGTAGAAAGGATCGCGGCGAGGCGTCTGCTTTCCAAAGACAAGACTCCGCAATTATGCTTACGGCTGCGCGAGGGTGGGGGGGGGGGTGGGGTGGGGAGGAACAATCCTGGCGGAAATCGTCGGCTGTGCGAAAGGGAGCTGGAAGGGAACCGATGGCGGCAGTCCGAGACGAGGATCGAACAATACCTACGAGAAAGAGGAGAGCCAACCCCTAGCTCCGAGTAATACGTTCCTCGCGATATTATCGCCAGGCTATCCATCCCTTCGCCCTCCCACGCGATTACCAGGGGATCCAGGAGAAATCCGGCGAGTCAAAGGGACGAGTCTCGCTAACGAATCATCCCTTGATCGATCCCCCAACGCATCCCACATGCCGCTGCCTTCCTAAATTCCATATTCCGGGAGGAAAATCTGTCATCGATAGCGTCGACGTAACACGGTGCCGCCAACGAAGTGATCAGGATCGCTCTCGCTGTTAAGCGCCAGTGCAAATCGATACGGATCTACGCGTAACTCAAATCCAGCCTGTTTTCGAGCCCAGCGGCGAGCCACTCGTATTTCACAGCGAGAGATATCTATCGCCAACGGGTATTTCACCATCGACGACTACAATAATACGTTGTGTCGATCGTGCTAATCAAATCCGCATTATCAGCGACTTAATAAAGCGCCAACCCGCCGGATGATTTATCAAGCGGTCGGCGTTACGCGCCGGCGACCGGAGCATCGCTTATTTCATCCTGTATACTAATGGTATAACTCTCGAGCTGCGCAGTCCCCGGACGAGCAGATGCAAAATGTGCGCCCGTAAACTCGTATCTCGCGGTCGAACGGTATCCCGAGCGGTCTACTTAAATTTTATCCCCCCGCATAACAATAGAACCGAATAGCGTTCGATGGCAGGGAGTGTTACGCCAGGCCAGCTCGTAACGCGAACCTCGATATACTAAAGATGCAACGTGAGATTGCGGCTGCGAGGCCGAGCAGCTTCGTCCTGTCTGGCCTTTAACTCACTTATCCTTAACTCGCGCCGGGCGAGGCCACGCGCTTCCGCTTCATGAATATTATCGCCCGGCGACGTCCAACAACCTGTACGAGACTTTCCGCGCTTTCCTTTGAGAATACAAAGCGATCTTTTCAGGGGTTCCTGCTGTTGCGTCAGGTTCGTTGGCTATAATGGGAGAATCGGATGCAAGGATTCTACTCGGAACTGATCCAGATAGCAATGAAGGATCTCGGAACTGGGTTAAGAAGCTGTGAGGAATTGGCTCGACCATGTTAGCGCACGTATCTGCTATCAATGAACCGTCGTGTATAACGGTCGAAGTTTAGAAAACGATCGTCCTAGGGGTACCTACTCGATCCATCAATCCCTGGTGCCGCGAGGATGTTACCTACAGCGTTCCTAGATTGATCAAGGTGGCGACAGTTGCTTCCATGGATACAGTGGCGTGCAAAAGTATTCGGCCACCCTTCAAATTCGCATAATTGTTTTAAAATCAATCCAAACGATTTGAGTTTTTTTGAGAAGCTAGGGGGATCAGTTTGCTAAATGGTGTGTTCCGTCGGGTTGAAAAAAATGCACTTGGTCGGAATAGCAAAAATAATAGTAAAGGTCATTTTTTAAACTTTTTTTTGTGAGTCTGTAATGGAAATTCAAAAAACCCGTTTGCAGATTTAAGTAAGTTAGGGGAGAGTCATACAGTACCGGCCGTTTTCAGTTTTTGTACTGTAACTTGGGCTACTGTTGGTAAAAATCAAGTTTCAAAGAAGTAATTTGTACTGCAAATAGTGCTTAATAAGAGGAGACGAATCGTTTTTCACAAATTTTATCGTAAAGATTAATAATTCGCAGGAATAAAAAAGTTGTAATTCGCAGCCAACGCAAAATTGTCATCCAGTACCGACCACTCTAAGTTTTTTGTACTATAACTTGGGCTGTTGTTGGTAAAAATCAAATTTCATAAAAGTAATTTGCAGTACAAATTGTGCTTAATAAAAGAAGATAAATTGTTTTTATTGAATTTTATCATATAGATTAATAATTCCCTGGATTAAAATAGTTGTAATTCGCAGCGAACAAAAATAACTTTTGTCGTCCGAAACACTAGCGTAAACGATAAATGCTTAGAACTCTGGTAATACTGAAAGAAAAAGAACGTCGCCGGAATATGTTGCTACGGACTCTAGAATTTACTTATTTCTCCATCAATAGTACAGTTAACTAACATTAAAAGCGAGATCTAGCTTTGGCCGGTACTGTATGCTGGCCGGTACTGTATGACTCTCCCCTATATACGTGTCTAAAATTTCATCAAAATCGGTTAACGTTGCTCTGAGCTATGAACGCTTAAAGATAGCAGAATAAGGTCGAAAATCGCTGATTTCGGGAATTTTGCGATTTTCGACCTTATTCTGCTATCCTTAAGCGTTCATAGCTCAGTGCAACGTTAACCGATTTTGATGAAATTTTAGACACGTATATAACTTACTTAAATCTACAAACGGGTTTTTTGAATTTCCATTACAGACTCACAAAAAGAAGTTTAAAAAGCGACCTTTACTATTTTTTTTTTTTGCTATTCCGACCAAGTGCATTTTTTTCAAACCGACGGATCACAGCATTTAGCAAACTAATCCCTCTAGCTTCTCAAAACAACTCGAGTCGTTTGGATTAATATTAAAACAGTTACGCGATTTTAAAGGGTGGCCGAATACTTTTGCACGCCACTGTAACGCTGCGTTTTCTAGACACTGCGATGAGTACTTGTCACATAAGCGATTAATGTATGATTATAGAAGAAGACAATCGGAAGGTTGAACCTCGAAGCAGGTTGATCCTCCGAGGATTAGAGCCAAGGGCGTTTATTAATTAACGAAACGACGTAAGTGAAAAGCTTCCGACTCGAATTATTCAAACAATCAGCAGCAACGGTCCGCGGCTAGCAATAGAACACGGTCGAGGCTGCGCGAGTGGGCTTTAAATTTGAATTTCCAGTTGAATGCAAATTCTCCGGCCACGCGATTAAGAATTTATCCAACAATTTGCTCGGCGAAAATCTCGCGCCGTCCGTGTAACACCCCTGAAACAGAAGTATCTCTCCGAGCAGGGCTGACTTCGCATCTTCCACTGCATCGACAAGCTACACGGCCGTCGAAATTGTTACGGTTTCGTCGGCGAAAGCTAACCGCGGCTCCTCGAGCTTGCCAAACGAAGCGCACGGTTTATCGACTCGAGTTATCGCGACGAGCGGTGTTCCACGGCCGAAACAGGGTCGATAAAGGGGTCGACCGACCGTCGTCATTTGCAAGTTAATAGAGCACAGGCTCGAACGCGAGGCGATACGCCAGAGAAGCATGCCTTTTTGCGGCAGCCGCCTGTCAATATCGTGGAAAAGTCGAGGCATCCAGGGGTTCCCTAGCCATCGCGGCGAGAACCCGTCCCGATACCCTTAATTACGTCCATCTCCCTCGATTTCCGAGCAACGAAAGTGTATCGGTAGAACGCTGGGAAACGAACGACGGGCCTCCGCGATTTTATCGATCTTAACACGATGAAGCGAGATTCGTGAGCGTTATCTTCCCTCGCGGTCTCGCTCGGGTAAACCCACGAGGGTCTGCCCGCCGCGCGATATAGCAGCATCCAGGGTAACAATGGTGGTGGCGCGAGCGATAGCGAGGTGGTAGCTCCGTGAGCGACTGCAGGGTCCTGCGAGAGCCAGCTAAATCTGATTAGCCGAGAAAAGCGCTTGCAGAAACTCTTGTTAAAACGAGCTACGGCGACGTCACGTCCTGAATTATCCCCTCGCTGTTTCCGGTCTGGTACGTCCCGTCGAACCCGCCCGCCGCGTTTCGTTGCGAATGAAACGTCTCGTACAATCCACAGTGACGAGTCGCTCGTCAACCCGCGCAGCTTGTAATCTCCCCGAGAGGCGATGCTGATCTTCCTGCTTTTCTAATTGCTCGTGCTCCCTGAGGCTCGCCTCCCCGGAAGTCACCTCCCCAGCATTCGGCACTATTAACTTGCCCGAGCTCGAGCCGAGATATTTTCCAAAGCGAGGCGCGAGCACGGATGCTGAATCGCCGTTGCACGGATCGGGGGCAGGGAGCTCCATCCGAGGAGCTCGGTCGGTGGAACAAGCACCGCGCTCGTATCAGTTAATAAGGATTAATTCCAGGGGCGTGGCTGATGCATTGGCGAAGTCACCGGCACGAGGAGTCGGCGCTGCAAATACCGTTTATCATAGCGTTAACTCTCCGCGTGTGTGCGCTAACTTTCGCCGCCGAAGTTTCGGCGCGTCGCCCGCGCATAAATAACCGCGGAACCGCGCGCTAGGTGCACGCGCGAAATTTTCGCGGCCAGCTACGCCTATGCGACCGCCTTCGGCGCACACGCCGGGCGCGTCAAGAATTTATCGCGACGCGGAAGATAATGCTGTCGTAATGCACCGTATAGTCCAACAGAGGTAGATAGAGGAGAGAGGGAGGTCTGGTAACGAGGAACTAGATTACCATCGACCCGTTACTTTCGTGACGTCGAACCCTCGAAAGGTTCAACCCCCTTCGAGCGCCGAAAGTGTTCGTTTCCTCGCGCAGAGGGAACTTATGAAATCTAAATGTCTGCTTGGGTTTCCTCTAATTCTAGATCCATCAGGAAGGATTCTTCGGGGAGTAATCAGGCAGTTTTGCAATGAAACTATTTTAGCAACATCGTTTCGGGAAGAGGTCGAAGAGTCGAACTCCGACACATACTTGGATCAATGATATTATAAGAATAAGAATATATGTCTGCTCCTCTGGCGAGATCAATACGCTGTTCCAAGTTGAATTTGTCAGTGTATAAACGGCTGAATGTACGCGATGGTACACCACTTGCCAAAAGCAGAGGCATTTCTAGCCAGTTTACAACGAAATTCCCCTGTACAGGGTACGAAGTGGTCGTTTCTCGAAAAGCGATGCGGAGGGATCCAGCGGTGGGTAGATAGAAAAAGGAGGGAAAACAATTTCCGACTGGCGCTTAAATAATCGAGTAACAGGGGAAAGATGCGACCCGTTGGTTACTCTCCGCGGAGAGTGGCTGGAATCAAGAGCCGACCCTCGAGGCAAAGCTTCTTGTTCTAATATAATTAAACGTAGACAGTCGGGGCCCGGACTTTATTGCCGGACGGACGGCAGACAGGGGAGAAAGGATTTCTTTCCATCCTTTCTCCTGGAGGGGAATCGGCCAAGTGGCCGCAGACTTCGCCCCGGCGAAACTTGCGGCGGGAGTAGCGAAGTTACGGTTCGAGGCTCGATTTCTCCTGGTCGAATGTGACACCGACGACTAATTAGGGGAGGGACTGGAGGGTTGATGAAGGGGGATCGCTCGCGTTATCTTCGCCGATGGCAATTAACGCGGACTTCGCGACGAGGACTTCGTCTTCGGCGCACGCACCGCGCGACGTTTTAACGGTGCTACGTGCCTGTTAAGCGGTCATTCCAGTTAGACGCGTTGAAAAAATCGATATTTTTAAAACATTTTTCGAAAGTACATATCCATTTATTTTTTTTTATTTATTTATTTATTTATATACGGGAGAAGCCTTTGGTACATATAGAATAGAAAACATCAGTAGAGGAGTAGTACATAAATGTAGAAACACAAAAACAGACCACCTAAAGCCAAAATGAAATAGTGGCAAGATAGAGTATTAGCAAAAGGAATGGAATAAAATATAATAGAAATAATAGGAGTTAACGAAAACTATTAACCGCCTTTCTCGCAGAGTGCTTGAAAGAGTATAATGAGTGGCAGAAGAAATCCACTGAATGCGCGACAGAATTAGAAGTTCTACACAGTCTATGAACACAGTTGTTCATGCCAAAAGTGGTAGAATGTTTACGCAGCATAAATAGTGGAGTATTCCGTGGCACTCTGGGCGGTACATTAAGTTCAAATAAGCTTAGAAGCTCCGAACACTTGACGTGGTGATTCATAACTTTAAAGGTAAGTATTAGATCGGATAAAAGCCTTCGCTTTTCGAGAGGAAGGTAGCCCAGAGTAGAAAGGATGTGCTCATACTTATGAGAAAATCTATCAAAAGGAATACGCAGTTTGTATTCTGCATATCTCAAATATCTATGTTGGATGCTCTCCAAAGATTTGATGTGACATATACGGTAAGAACAATATTCCAAATGAGGAAGAACAAGGGTGGTGTAAAGAGTGTTGAGCGTCTTTGGGTTCCTGAAGTCAACGGCTCTCATAAAAAATATCCTCAAGAATGTACTGTTAAATTTTCATGGAAAAATTCTGATTATTTTAGCTTGTACAGAGGTATTTTGTAGGGAGCACAGAGGCTCGGCCTCTATAGGTGAAAACTTTGAACGCGTTTTTCTCGAAACGTTATTTTTTTTCACATTGTGAAGATAAAATCTTAAAATCTATCGAACCGACTGCTTTATAAATTTTACTGCTTATTCAGCACACTTATGACACTCGCAGGGACTAGAACCAAGTATTTTCATTGAGTCTAACCTACTTTTAAAATCGAAAATAGCAAAAGAAAAAAGCTGAAAAACATTTTTTTGCATTTTGCCCCCCATTTTGTTAATTTTTAAGATAAATCACTAATTATAGTCCGAGCGTCAGTCATACTGATCAAGAATCTGTTTGGTTTTTTGGCTTCAGATAAGTCTAACAGCTGAAATTGTCTTCACGAGCGAGGCATGAATTTTTAAACACTTTCAAAAGCATTTTAAAAGCAATATTTTCATTACTTTCATATTTTTTATTTACTGTAGAAGTGTAGTTTAATAAATAGACAAAAGATTAATTCCATTACTATAATTATTTTCGACGCAATAAATTCCTGAAAATCACTGAATTTATCGGCGCGCTAACCAGAATGACCCCCTTAAAGAATTCAGGCAGGCTTGCGTTTCGCGGGCTGCACAAGTGGACCTGGTTGCCCAATGGGGAAGCGTGGCATAAGATTCTGATTCGAATTTGGATATTAGATGGCGACGCATGCCACGGCTGTTCTAATTCGTGGGCTATTAAAAGAAGCGTAAAGCAGACGTCCGATAAAAAAGGCCCGAGGAACGGTAGCGCGGACGTGGCTTAAAGCGACCCGGGAGTCCGCGTTATAACAGATATACCGTCTGGCTTACGAGTAACTTGGTTTATCTACTCCGACGGTACGCCCCTTCCTGTGCACCGGTGCGAATACCGCCGGTACAACCTGCAGTATCTCCTACGCGATATCATAATTATTCCAGGGAGTGAATAGCGAACGCGAGCCCATAACCGGCGCGAAGGCGAGTGTTCCGCGCTCTTTAGGTGCGGTCGGGTCGGATTATGCACGCCAGGCTAATCCGCCAGGACGTGGAACGTCGTGGAAACGCGTCGAGGAAAAACGCGCCGTCACGGGGACTTTAACTTCCACGCGCCAGCTCTGTAGCACATTTATTCTGTTCTTCTGGATAGTGGGACCGCTGCAAGCCGCACGGTGTATAGAAGTCGCGAGGAATTCAGTAGAACAAGACTACGACGGTCAGACGCGCAGCAGGCCCGTTAATTGCAAAGGGCGCGAGGCGTTAAAGCGATCGGCGAATTCGCGTGCCTCCCACCTCCCGCCTCTACCCTGCCCCCTTTTTTCGGTTCTCCTTTTTATTGCCGCCACAGTTTCCAGCGAGTCGAGGAATTACGCGGCGCCCTATCTCTGGCGGTTGTTCGCAGTAAAAAAGTTTTTACTCGCGGACCCTCGATGCGAAGCGACGTGGCAACCGGGGGAGAGAGCGTGGCGGAAAGCGAAACGCGGGGGGAGGGGGGGGGGAGGAGCGGCGCCCGGAGAGACACAAGACCTGAAACGGCGGGGTGAAAAGGAAGAAAAAGAATGCGAAGGGGAGGAGAAAACAAAGCAGAGAGGAGAAAAAGAACGAGGGAAAGAGTGAACGGTGGAGTGGGAGAAGAAGGAGGACGAATTTAGAGAACGAGAGATACAGGGGGAAACTCGCGTGAATCTAGAACGAATACACGGCTCGTCCTCCTCTCGTCCCCCTCTCGCGCTTCCCACTCCGGAAGCGTGAGCAGGAATTCCCTGTTTGCCTGCTGGCCTACGCAGACGTCGCAGCAGCCTGGTCGCTGAGTTACGGGGGCTTGACGGGACTCGTTGGGGAAGGAGAAGACGACCGCGCGTAATCGCTATCAATGGCCCGTAACTCTCATAAACCTCCATCGACATCTCTGAATTCAATATCAGCGCGCGTCCTACCAGCCATCGCGAGCAGCCGTCAGCACACCGGCGCGCTTCAGTTTCTATATTCAGAGCCCTATGTAATCGACCTGTACGAGCTGATTTAAAGCACCTAGACTGAACTATTTAGATGCTGCTTCAATACTTAGGAGACTGCACGAGGGTAGCTTTTAGATCAATGGCAGCTTGCTTCGGAACTGCGTATGATAGATTGAAAGCGGTGGGTGGGAATTCGCGGGGTTTTATGCGAGCCTTAAGGGGGTAGGTTACCCTCGACAGCCAAAAATCAGGCCCTTCTTCAAACGCATATTCTGAAGTACTAAATGAAAATAGTGATAATTTCTGTTTTAATTTTTAATCGTGGTTTCATTGACTTTAATTGCACAAAAAGAAAATTTTAAATATATTTACTGGAAAAAATTATAAATATAAATGTTTTTATAATCTGTAAGACAGTCTCCATCTTGTGTCGGAAGCAAAATTTTGATAAACAAACTAATACAATTTTTATGTTCATATATATGATTTTATCCTTTTTTTGTAGGAAAAATATTTTTTATCCTTTTTTAAGAGTTTATATTGAAAATGTGCTCCCGACACATTGTGGGGAATAGTTTCCTGCACATCCATGTAAACTTTTGTTCAAATCGTTGGAGCGGTTTTCGAGATTTTGTGTTCACCGTTTTGGAAAACGTAGTTTCTGGAAAATCGCGTTTAAAGTTTGGACATGCAGTTTTGTCGGCATCCGAACTCATGTGCAGGCTCGTACATTTTTGGCTGTAATTCCTTCAATTTTTGGAATTTCGGGGCCCGAATGAGCTTAAAATACGTAGAAATGATGTAGCTACCGGATTATGCAAAATCGTAAAAACCAATTTTCGAAAATTTCTACGGTAACCTACCCCCTTAAGCCGAAGATCAGACGAGGAGAGAGGATCGGAGAATAAGACGGTAACGCGTTGGAGCTCGGCCAATAAAAGGATGAACCAGCAGGCACGTGAAGGATTTTCTTCATTAATGAAGAACTGAACGGATTAGTCGTTCCTGAAGGGACGGAGAGCATTGGCGCGCGATACGGGGAATGCCCTCGAAAAAGGTGACTGGAAGCCAGCCAAAGAAGCCTCCCCGCCCTCGTACGTCGTTTCAGCCTCGTTGCTTTCGTCGAAGCGCTCGTTCCCAGGCGTTTTTCTAATAAAGGATCCTCGTTCGAACGACAAACGTTGCAGCCGTGTAAACGGGAGGGGGCCGCTCGATTTGTTAATGAGAAACTTAGATTAACGAGTCGCTAGGAGTTGCTGCGAATTTTCTCGGGGGTGGGAGCTCATAGGTAACGCGGCGAGCAATCTTCTGCCAAAATCAGATATACCATTCCGCGCAACTTCTACTCCCGGACAAATTAGATTGCCCGAGTTGCAAATGAAACGGTAGACGCGCCGCGGTATTAATTGGTAACGCTGGCATTTAGAGTGCTCTCTTATGAAGTCGAGGATCATTCCTGGACGCTAATCCTGGGGATAGCAGTTGCTTCTTTATTTATACGAAGACTGTAATAGTTTTTAGCTTAGCGTCTGAGGCCAGGAAATCTAATGGCGCTAATAAATGCAGGCGTCAACAGTGGCCGGTAGAAGTGGCCGCGAATCCAGCGCGGCAAACAAGACAATGCAAATTCAGGCGAATTTGCGAGTCAAAGAGGGATCAATGGAGGGACAACGGCGTCTGTCAAAGGGTCAGAAACTTGCAAGAGAGCCCAGACACCAACTTGGACACGTTGTCGATCCGGCAAAGTCACTGGATACGCTTTGAAGCTAAGCTCCGCTCGGCTCTAGCGTGATCTCTCGAGGCACGGCTGGACTGCAACAGTTGCCGTCAAGTATCATCAATTACAGCAAGTATTCCAGCGTCCGTCAAGCAGGCTGCGGAGGGAGTGCACGCCTTGCTGGGGGGTCAGGCACACCGGGGTTTCGGGGTTTCGCGTGTGTCAGCCGGTATCCCAGCAAGCCCGGTGAGCGCTGCTTCGCCGCCTGTCCGTCCGATTTTGAGCCCACCCCACTGTGACTACGGGTCTATCGGGAGTTTCCTAAAACAGGGTCGAACATGTCGTGTATGCGCAATGAGGATGGACAACGCTGCTTCCCAGGCAGGGGATGAAATTACGCTGCGAACTTGAAGAAGATCCTGTTAAGGTCTCGCCCAGATTGGCTGGAGACAGTGACTTAATCACGGGGGGGAATCTTCGCGCAGAAGAATGTAAAGGATTGAAATTCCTAATCCACGGATGGAAATGGTCGCGCAGTCGCGGAACGTTATGAGAACGAGGTAATTGTAAAACAGGGACGAGGGTGAGAAATGGTGGGCGACAGAGGCGAGGGCGAAGGAGCGGGGAGGGTTGACAAAGTTTCTGACAGTTCGGAGGTCAGTCTCCCTGATAGCGGCGCTTGGTTAGCGATGCCGGGGATAGCGAAGATACAGGCGGGGGTGGTAGTAGATTGAGGAACGCGGAGGGTGCCGTGGAAAGACGGGAAAAGACGAGGAGGAGCGGCAAGGGAGAGAGTAAACGGAAGCCCGAGGAGGGAGCTGTCATAGCCGAAAGTTACCCCAATCCTCGGTAAACTCTGCGAGCAGACCCTTAGACGAGCCACGAGGGCCTCGCCATAGAGTAGGTTGTACTGGGCAAGGGTGGGAGCCGGCTCAAGTTCCTAACGAGACACGCTGTGCTCAGCCATGAAACGAACTCAACCACCCTCGAAGCATCAGCCACGGCCGACAGCCAGACGAGGACACACCGCCGTGGAGCTGGTCGACGACGTCTAAACCGACCTCCAGCAGGGTGGCTATGAAATACGAGTATGAATAACCTCGACATCGGTAGCCATTACGAGCCACGTCAACACTGACTAATCGTACCACTTGACGAACAGTTGGAATTTCGTTTTTCCCACCCTCGCCATCCCTCTCGCACGGGGGCTGTTGCTGGCCGTTCCTCGCCGTTCCTCGGCGCAGCTTGTCGGTTCCCGTTCGACCGATAACTAAACGGTTCCCCTCAGGGAATAACTTCGACCCCGTTCGACCGGTCTATCATTCTTCCGCGGCGTCGAAACGCAAGCTCGACCCTCCCAGCGATCCTCTTTCGGTCGGACAAAGAGTTACCCCGGTGAAGGTAAAAAGGGGTCCGCGCGAGTAATTAGAATACGCGCGGAAGAGGTGATAGGGGGTTGGAGGGTGATTCTGGGGAAACGATCGACACGATGCATCGAAGCCACATAGCAAGTTTCTAATTAACGTCACTTCACGGAGGGTGTATGATTTTTTACAAAAACACCCGCAACCCCTGACAAAGTCCACGGTGTATCGACAGCAGCAGGATCACCAAAGCCAGTCTTCGCCCAAGAACGGGAGACCTTGAAACGAGCAGCTAATAATAGGGTAATTAAGGAATGTCTCCCCGCAGAAGGGGCGGCGAATCATTGTTTACCATGCACAATGGCTTCCACCAAACTTCCCCGAGATTTCTAAAGCGGCTCGACCGCCTTAATGGATCCACGGTACAGCTCTGCGAATCTAACGATGCATCGGAATCTCGCTGATCCTGCTGGAAGGAAATTGCTTCGGTCTAGCGTGCACGGGATTATTCCATCGCCATTGTCATCGGCGATACGGGGCTGAAAGGACGTCCCCGAGGTTGGAGAATCTTCCCTGCGGGGCCGTTCCCTCGCCGCGGTTCCGTGTCGGACACGCGTGTTTTAAATATCGCCGAAAGAAGCTCCCTTTCATCCGGCCAGGCCATTAGCTCGGCCAGCAGACGTCCGAAATCAAGGGGCGATGTTTGAATGGGCCCGCTAATTGCCAGCGGGTCGCGTCACAATGCTCCCGGCAGCCCTGATTCCGCCGTCGCATTCTTCTTCTTCTCCCTTTCGCTACTCGGCAGCGGAGGGCTTCCACGGCGCCAACTGTGCTTTCTTGGCAACCAAGTTCCTCGTTCCATTGGCCGGTGAAAAGGGAACCGAGGGATCCCGGGGCAGGAAACCTCTGACGACGGGATCTGTGACGGTGGCTCCGCCATCAGCCAGCGACGACGCCACGGCTACAACCGCCTCTGGGGCTTGGGCGTAAGATTACCACGATTCTGCATTAAACTCGATTCAAAGTCCTACGGAAATATTTTCTTTATCGCGCCGCGACTTCCCATGAAAACGCATTTGCGCCGCTCAACCTCTCCCCCGGCGCTCCCCGGTTTTACCCTCCCTCCCGTGATTTCAGCCCCTCGCGAGGACGGTGTCGCGTGATAAATATACATTAACCGGGAGATAGGAGGCAGCCCTGGATCCATCTTCCCCCCCGCTATTTTTGTTACACCTGTGCTTAGGTACCTTCGAAGCTAGAAGAGTCGCGGATCGATTTATCTCCGCACTTGCGGTGTCGCGGAACATTTACGCCAAGGGAGTACAAATCTATGTCGCGGCTGCTGTACATAAACGCGAGAGATGGTTACGTTCCGCCGGCCATAAAATACGATAGTACTCGGGACGGTATTAGGTGGAAAACCAATTTGCCGCGACCGCCGTCGTCGGCTACCCCCCGACGAATATTCGACAAAGAGTCCTTTCGGTGACTTTCCACCCCCGCCGGGAGTCCCTAACTCGCCTCGAATGCTTTGGAGAAGAGACTCTCCTACGGCGCCAGTCTACCATGGAATTCGACGACTTCTCGCCATTAAAGCACCACCATTCCATGGTTCATTGTGCTCCCCCGCCCGCATCTGCCGCCGTCCTCCTCGCGCCGACAGCCACCCACACTTGGGAGCCAGCGTGCAACTGCTCGAAACTCGTAAGAACTTGTATTAGATATCCATAAGTTGGCGGTAAGGGATCGGTCTCATCGGTTGAGAATTCGGAAATAGTTTCCTCGCCAGCGGAACTGCGCGCAGAGTCCCCGTCGAGCAACGCGTCGAATTGTCTCCCAACTAACGCCCGGAAACTTGCGCCAGCCGGGAGCCCCGGACGATGGACTCCGAGTATCGACTTTGACCTGAAGAAAATCTGAGGCTCTCGATACAGGGATCGCGTTACGGAAACAGAACGACATTCCCGGGGAATTGGCAAGGGCGCGGGGAGGCTCGATAAATAAGACTTGAACGCGACCGAAGAAACGGGATGGCTGTTAGTTTCGCTTAACGCGGCGGGGGGAACGCTTCTCCAGCGGCGAAAATTGGAAATGGAACGCGATAAATTCTTCCCGGGGCGGCTTTATCCGCGCCGCGGCCGCAGAATAAGAGGATGAAATTTCTTCGCCCGCGAAATAAAGGGAGACGAATGGCGGAATAACGTTATGCCCGCGGTAAGCGCCGGCATCAGCAGCTCGAGAGATGAATTTTTTATTTTACGACTTCCGTGACTGCCCGACGAAAAGGTACTTGCGGAGTCTGCCTCTAGGAGACCTTTCCTCGCGGCAGCCGCGTACCGTGGATTCCGAAGCGGGAGCGATCGGGACGGCGGGCGAGAAGCGACCGGTTATCTTGTACACGCGTCTGCCGAGGTTAACATGATACACGGCCAACGATACGTAATACCAGCGCCGGCTCCCTCCAGAGGGGGATGTTTTGCCGTGGTGCACGCGCGAGGATACGTACCGGCAGCTCCACCGCGGGAAGAGGAGAAAAGGTGGACAATCAACAGAACTTGGGGAGATACTTGTCCGGGGAAAGTTCCGGGGGGAAGAATGCCGGGAAGATGAGAGTTAGCCCCGAAGAATCGGACACGGGGAGAGGAGACGGCGCGAGCGGCCTTTCCGCTTCTAAACCCGCCCCGCTCTCACCCCCTTCGAGCTTTACCGCCCTATCACGTAATGGTGTAACTTTTGCCACGGCGATGGTTCGACGGGGGTGGTTAGGGGGAGGGTGGCCGGAGGAGAGGATCCACTGCAAGTGGCGAGGGTGGTAAGGTCGAACCCCAGGGAGTTTTAACGTACGGTCAGCTCCAGCAGCCCGTTCGACTCTTTCCTCCTTTGGCTTAGCCCCCATCCGCCCCCCGTTCAACGCCGCCGCCACCCTCGCTTACCCCTCTCGCTACGCCCCTGCACTCGTTGTCTCTCAGACCGAGTCGATCAAGTCCGTGCGAACTTTTATCTTCGCGGCTTCCATCCAAGAAGTCGCCCGATCCTCCCCGCGCACCCCTCCACGGCAGGGTGAAAAGGGATAGCCGGGATAACTCCCGTGGGAGACACTCGCTAGCTATTCGGGAGATATTGCCGCGCGTGTATCGATGCATACGTGGATTCGTCGGGCCTTAGCGGAACGGAAATGCTTTATCGCCGTGGCGCGGCGGGATTGTTGGAAAGTTCGGCGAAAGTAAGGAGTTCGCAAAGCGTCTTAACGACTTCGAGAGACGCTTTTCGGTCTAAATCGTCTGGCGTGACGTGCCAGCGACTTGGAGTCTTGGAAATTTGTCGGGTCTGACCAAAAACGGAGTTAATCTACTGAGGCATCAGGGAGACGTCTGCGCTGATGCTGAAGGCGTTATCGAGGGATCCTGCGCTTAATCTATACGATCGTGGAGGTGAACGAGGTACTGTCACAGTGGCTCGTGCAATTCTTCATCCCCGGCTGAAGAACGCCCGACGCTGAAGGTATTTTTTCCTATACGTGTCTGGACTCCCGGTGAAGACTGAAGAGATTCAAAGTCGATTCACTCGAAAATGAAGCGCGATATCAAAAAATTTTATTCCTCTTTCCGAATTTATTTAGGGGAGACCAGGACAAGTTGATGCAGGGGGCAGGATGATACAGACGAATTATCTCGACACTGTATAAATGTAGCTCCTTGTGTGCGAGATATGCGAAGCTTGTTGTTCGATTCTTTACTACGATCTAGCGTACGTCTGTGTACCTTAACGTTAGCAATCAATTTTTAACTGATTTCGTTTCTATAGAGAAAAAGTAAATAGTTGTGTTCACTCAAATTAATTGGGCATCGCATTGAGTCCTTTGAAGGTAAGGTAATTACGTTTTGTTATTTTGCTTATATGCTCTACATTTTTTTTTGGAGATGTTTGTACATAATGACTTCCTGTGGGGTAAGTTGATGCGTTTTCTCTGGAGCATGTTGATACACTGTATCAATTTTCACCGACTACTTTAATTGGATTATTCCTTTTATTTCTAGGAAAATGGTACGAAATTATGTCAGAAAAACGAGTCGCGACAAAATACCGCAAAATATTTTTCAAAAAACGTGTGCCGGTGTAGAAAAGGAAAAGGTCAATGTCGTTACGTCAAAGCGCGAAAATACACGGAATAGATAAAATGGCTTTATTAAGATACATTAATAAAAAGAAGCAAGCATCTCATGTTAAAGTGGGATATTCCGGACATCCATCCGTTACTCATTAAACGGATATTTTACAGATGTATCAACATGCCCGCAGTGGGGTAAGTTGATACATTTTACCATCGTCCAAATAACAATTTTTCATTCATTTTGTATGTATTTTATCAACTTTTCATTTACAATGTATTAAAGAGAAAGGACCAAAGTATATTTTACCATATTCGTTATTAAGTAATTAGTTCAAACAAAAATGAAAAAAATTGAAAACTGCAAAACGTATCAACTTGCCCCGGTCTCCCCTACTTGTTATAAGTCGAAACGAAAGAGTAACTTTATTTGATATCGCGCTTCATTTTCGAGAAAATCGAGTTTGAATCTCTTCGCCCCGCGCCCAGTCGCGTATAGGAAAAACTACCCTAACACGGAGACACGGGAAATCGTAAAGATTAAACGGCAGCCGGTAGTAAAGCTGCGAGTGTACCCGTGAATGTAGTATCCGAGCGGAGGTGGACGCTCGCGTAACGAATACGTGTCACGGGACAAATTGAGTGCAACGCTTGGAAACGTCTTTACTCCCGGCGACTTGCTTGCAGAAAAGTTTACAGGCCATTACAGTTTTACGGCGCCGATGATCACGGCGGTCGTTAATCCGCGAGGCATCTCGGCGACCTCTCGGCCGTCGATTGTACAAATGGCACTTGCCGCGAGGAGCGGAGGCCAGAAGAAACGGGGTCTGGTTTTTCAAGCAGGTCCCGGGGTCAAGTTGTTATTGCGCCCGGCGACTCGTGGCTCGTTGAAACGGCTGTCGCGGAATTGGAGTGGACGCGGTCATTAAAATTCATCGGGAGCACGAGGGGCAATCGTAAAGTTCAAATGGCGGCGCGGAACGGTGATGAGGAGGAGGACGAGATGTCATAAGGTGCGACCTACGGGCATTATCGGACGTGGCGCTGCTTCTTATTACGTGGCCGACGGTATTCTCGATCTAACCTCGCTAATCTTGTCGTGAAACGACGCTGGATACGGGGGAGATCGATACTCGACGCGTGTTCTCCTAACTCTCGTCCGTAGAGCCGAGGGAAGGGGAAGAAAATCGCTTGATGAACTTTTACGCGAGACATATGGAGGATTATATTATATTTGAAAAGAATGAACGATGCCGCGTGAATTAATGCTGTACTGTAAAAACTTCAATTTTAATAAAGAGAAATTCAACAGGGAGAGTATCGTCGCAGTCGTTCCAGGCTTTCCCCGTACATCGTTTATTCCCAGTCATGGTCCGCGTAAAACACAGGTTACGAGGGGACAAAAAGAATACCGCTGTCCACGCCACGAGGAATCTCTTAACAGACGGCGGAGTCAGTTAATTAAAGAGTAATATTCTTGCCAGCTATACCTAACCGGGAATCGATAGGGCGACCCGAGTAGAGACAGATGAAAACCAACGGTCATTCGCAGCGGGAATAATGTAAAGTTACTTTAAAGCAGTGTCCGACGCCGACCTCCTTTTCCGTTCCCCTTTTTCTTTCGTCTCCCTATTGCCCCGATTTCCACGTAGTTCCCCGCCCATCCTGCTATCCGTCCGAACAATACTGGAACGCGAACAACAATGGAAAGCCACTACAAACGGAACGTGGCGTATCGCTTTGCGATCGCCCCCGGCCCTGACACACAAAATACTCTTTCTCCGTCCGTGGACCACTGAGTTCATAATCTCCCAGCCGACCCATTGTCCCGCGAAATTAAACGTGTACCTGGACACGTTCGTAGGCGTGACTTTATTGCGCCTCGTATCAAGTTCTCATCCAGGTGGGGAAGCTTTCTTCGCGTGTACAGTTTCATGCTGAATGGCCAAAGAAGACACGAGGCCCGACGTCACGCGAATCAGATACATCACCGAACGTCGCGTTTGCGAACTATCTCCGCTCCTAAATTGCGCGCAGTGGAAACAGATCAATCCTCGCTAATTTCCAGCATGCACCGAGCAAGGGACGAGCACGCGGCAACACCCCCGAGAGCTCCAGCGATCAAGCTTCCTCTTTGGCCGGTGATCAAAGCGCCGAGGCCGCCGAAAAGCGCTCGCGCGGCAAAGGGAGAGCCTCCCCAACGGAACGACGGGGTAAAAAGGGAGGAAAAGCCAACGGGATGCAACGATCGCGCTAAAAGGCGATGCGTCCAGACAATTTCCACGTGGCCCTACTCGGGGCGTAATCACCGTGGCAAAGAATTTCCGCTCAAGTCTATCGTTTCGCGAGGAATCGCCACGGAGGCGCTTACAGCCCGGTCTCGACTTAACGCTGTCTCTGCGCATTAGGCACGAGAACTGGTCCCCGGTTCCTATCCCGAGCACGGTGGATACGCGGGCTGTGTCTTTCAGGGTCCATGAAAGAATTCGCAGCCGGGAGATCCCTGCGAAGTAGGCAAATTTTCAGGGACATTCAGCTATCTGTCCCAAGCAGCGTCGCAGCTCTCGCGCTTGCTCGTAAAACGGCTCGAGGAGCTACGCAGACAGCGTCGTTAATTTCGTACAGGTCGTAAACGGCGGCGAAGAAGCGTGATGTTCCATTCGTGGCGCGGTAACGACGAGCGCCGCTGTGTGGGTTGCGGAAGATTCCGTGGAACGCGGGGGCGGATAGTCGAAAGGGAAAAGCTATTGGAATACCTCTTGGCTGTTATTCGGGGACAAGTTGGTGGCCGTGACGTTCCTGGAGGGAGACCCCGAGTCCCACGATATCTAGACGCTATAAAGCTAAACAGGTGTGAAAGTCGAATGGCAGCCCGAGGAGCAGGGCTCCCCGGTGATCGAGCGAGTGCAAATCATCGCAGATTGAACGTTCGCGTGGCGTTCTCCACGTGCCGGGCCCGCAGGAAGCCCGTTAAACAGAGGGAAACGCCTGGAAAAGCCGGAACGTGGTCTAAAACGTGCAATTGCCGGCTCGATCAATCCCCCCGGCTCTCGGCGGCATAACTCGACACACACGGCATAACTGGATCGATCGTCGGTCGTGCCGAAGCACAGAACCGGCGAGGGAGACGGGGCTGGGCCGCGGTATCTGGCTCAGTTCATCGCGCGTTTTAGCAGAAATTACACCGCGAAAGGGAAGGCTTGACACAATAAGCGCGGGCGTCCGTGAAACTCGCGAGCTGCCGCTTGAAAATCAACGGGGAGGGAGGCCGCGGCAGGCGAGACGGGCGGCGGGGGATGGGGGGGGGGGGGGGGCGGGGAGCGAAGGGAAAAATGCTTTCGACGGTTACGCGCCAGCGGAAACCGCGGGATCCTTTGAAAATGGCCCCGCTGTGTGACGCCCGACCTGAGCACCCATTAAACCGAAAGTAGGTATACGGGCAAAGACACCGATCGATTTTCGACGCCGCTGCACCACCGACACACCCACCCACGCGGGCTACTTGACCGAATATCGTTCGCAGGCTCCGCTCCGCCGAGGACTATTACACTTGCATGATGGTCTCGGCGCGGTGAGCCTGAGGAGGCTTCGAAGGGGAGACTTAGAGGGTGGGTTCCAAATTGTAGGGGCCGAAATCGAATTGGATCGATGCGCGATGGAGTGGTTTGCATTTGGAGTGAGAAAGGATGCGCCCGTGCGTAAGATCGATAAGATTATTTAAGGGGTCAGTCCACTGGGAAGTCGTGAGAAATTCACATATTTTAGAATTTATTTTTTACCAAACGGAATGTCCAACGTAAATAATGTCTTATCTACTTATTAACTCACTTATTGACAGTATATAAAAATCTATTTTAAATTTTTAACAGTTTTTTTTAAATATATATCGCACTGATGTGAGCGCCTTGAGAAAGCGATGTAGTGCTGGTGCAGGTGATTCCGGGAGAACGACGTATTTCAAACGAAAAAATCAAAGTGTGTTGTAATCATTATGTAATGTGGTTATCGCCGAAACCAGGATTATTTTTACTGATAAAAAATTTTAAAAATGGTGGAGGTTTGAAATTTAAGTATCGGTGAATTTTTCAATCATTTTGCCTTGTGAAAAATATGAAATATTTAATCAGAAAAGGTTTTTCGGTGTCCCAGCCATAGCCACTGATGTGCTGAATAACGTGTACAAATTTCAGACTGATTGGTCAAACAGTTTTTTTTTGCAATTACCTGCTCCAGTTGAAAAAAACGTTGTTTTGAGATAATCGCAATTAAAATTTTAAAACAAATTAAAAAAATTCTTTTAAATTTGTTGTATAATATAAAACCAGCTTAATAAATACCAAAAAGATTTATTGCATTATATGTTGTATCTACGGAGAAAAAAATCTTTAAAAATAGCTTCATTTTTCAAACCGTCACAGTGGACTGACCCGGGACGAAGCCCAGTAGGTATATACACAAGGAAGTATTATACAATAGTGTCCAGATCAAGAGAAACAAAAACAAAAATGCCTGAAGGCAATAACCCCTGGAACATAATTATAAGTGGAGGGTTGAAGTAAGATTCCGTGATGACTACTTCTATGTACGAAAGGACATCTGTTACCGCGGGGACAATCTGTGTCGCGAGAGTCATTACCGGGAGGTATTTTTCGTTTGGCACGGCACGAAGGTCCCGAATCGAGAGCGTCGACCAATATTTGCGGAGCTCGCAATGAGAAGAGCAAACTCGCGAAACGACGTCGATACTTATACACGTCCGATTTCGTCGTCGACGTCGCGGAGCGCGATGAGCTCGTCAACGGGCTGCCTGATTGTTTGCTCCCCCCGGCGAAGGATAAATCAGAAAGTCACGAGTGCACGGAATACGGGCTGCTTCCGATCGGCGAAGATTCTCGGCCAGAAGTATCGCCAGAACGTCAGCTGGCGCGATAATAAAGTATTCCTTAAGCAGAAGGGAGTGCGTTACGATAATTGCATCTGCGGGCTGAAAGATACGAAGAAGATTATAAATTATAATATCCGAAGCAGCGGACGAGTTGGCCAACTCGATTATCTCCGCGAAAGATTCGAGTTTAAGCCCCTTTCTCGTGCCACAATGTTTTCAGAGACGTTCCAGTCGCCCCGGCAGTGGTTCGCGCGTCAAGGGCCCGGCAAACCAAAGGGCTCGACATTAATTAAGCCGTTAGTCAAGGATTTGCCAAATTTCCTCGCGACTCTTTCACTTCGCCGACGGAGAAGTTGGCAAACTTTCCGTCGGCCGCCGCGCCCCGGGAACGGAAGCAGCGGCTGGGAAACTCGTTTGGAGCGTGGCACGTAGCGACAAGTAGCGGAGAGGGGGTGCCGGGCCATAGATAAAAGGGATGTAATGAAACACTATCAGACGGCGAGGGTAAAAAGGTGAAGGCCCCGGCGCGTTGTACAGAGTGTTGAATTATGTCTGCGAAGGGGGCGGTCGAGAAGGGCGAAGCTCACAGAGACTGGAGGGGTAATAACTCATAGTGGTCCGTACACAATACCATTGTGTTCGTTGTACAGATTCTGCAGGGAACAGGGACCACGTACGTGTATATATGTATATACTATATACATCTATATATAGATAGATACGCCTCTATAAGTATAGCGCGCCACGGAACATGGCGCAACACTCCCGAGCGTAGTATATCCATCACACCTGGCTACGGGCGAGCGTAATATTCGAGGCAACCAAGGAGACGTCTGTCGTTCTCTGCCGATCGACAGTGTTTACGCGCATTATTAATCGCGAGGACTCGGTGACGAGTAATTTCTCCTAAACGCGCGATAATAGACGCGGCACGTTCGCGTAGACGCGCCGAGTAAATCCGTTTCCCGATTAATCCCGTCGAATCACGGACAGTTACATCGCGCGGCAGCGGTGAGCGACTAAAAAGCCCCGCGGGTGAAATTGCATCGAAGCTCGAGGAACGGAGGAGGTCCAATTAAACGTTCCCCAGGCACGTCGAGGGGGATGTCCCAGATAGCGAATAGGCAGCGTTCAAGCGCCGATGAAATTGCCGCCGGTTGATCGGTATTTTCGGGGGACCCCCCCACCCACCCCCCCCCCGCCCCTCCCAAGAAGACTTTCCAAGGTACTTTCCAGAGTGAATTGGACAGAGGCAGTCGCAGGACCGCTCATTCATAAACATCACGAAGGGAGCCCGGTTGCTTCCGTTTCACCTTTTCCCGGGCGCCTCGCGGAAAGGGGACACGGGCGCATGGAAACGGCTTGGAAACGGGAGCAGAGGAACGGCCACGGCATAAGGAAACAGAGGGACAAAGACATCAAAGGGGCGGAAAAAGGAAAAAGGAGGCGACCGCTCCACGGCCCAGGGACAGCAATTTTCACTCTCTCTCTGTCGCAGCTGGTCCAAACCCTGGACGCAGCTACTTGCATTCGTTTGCACAAATCACAGAACCGTTTCACCATTTCTCTGACGAATAAACGAGGGGTCAGATCGCCGGAGGACTCTTGTCGGGATTTCTGTCCCGTCCATCGGGATCTCCGCCTAGGAGGAGGGATGGTGCGACTCGACCGCTCAAATTTCTTTAGGAGGGATGCCTCTGGAACTTATAGAATGGGGGACTTGAGCCCTCTAAATACATATTGAGACCTTTGAGAACGAGGATTCATTGAGGTGCCAATGAAAGGGTGCGAACGGTGTACAGCCCCCGAATTTTAATCGCATTTTCCCGGTGGCCACACGCGACGGCAGGGTGTAGATGATTTTTGCATTAGAAAGACATCGTAACCGCGGCTGGCAGCCTGTCCCTGATAATGATCGAGACAACAAGAGCCTGTGGCCAGGGTACACGAAAGAGGTGGGCCGGCGGAGAGGGCACGGCGTGATGAAGAGGGCCGAGGATCCAGTATCGTCTCCCTGTACCGGGCTTTCGTGCATGTAAAAGGAAGCTTAATCCGCCGCGTCGTGGCTATGATTTGCTTTGAATAATAACTCAAAGGGCCGAGAGAAATATACAGAGGGCCCGGGGACACACACGTCGCCCGTTTCGCCCGTTTCGCCCGCCTAACATCGCGCCGCTTATGCTTTCATACATATTTCAGCGGGCCCGGAGAGCAAGAATCATACTTGGTAATTTCGCTCGGGCTTGTTTCGCCGGGAACGAGGCGAGCCGAGAGATCCATTCGTCCTGACATCCAGGCCAGTCGATGGCGAATTAATCAGCGACGGGCCGCGCGAAAAGTGAATCTGTTGCGACCGGGAGCTGAACAGAGGTCAGCGAGTTTCTCTCCACTCCGCCCCGCTTAACAGAAGATCGATGACTTCGAAGTGACTCCCCCCCCCCCCCCCCCGCACCGAATTCGATCCCCATGTTTCCCTGCGCCACCAGGAAGCGCCAGGTCTCGCGCGAGATGGCCGTGAGGCGTGTCGAAGATCGCTTTGATCCCGCAGAAGCGACATCAATAACAATCGACCCACAGCCTGCGGGGAACGGCGACGCGCGGAAGTCATAGAGCAACGGAAACGGAAATTAGCTGCGGCCCAGAAACAATGGCCGGGCCGGACCTCGGTCTCACCCTGCTCGTCTGTCTCCTTCATGTCAGAGGGGAGCAACGGAGCGCGACTTGTATCTGTTGCCGCGTTAATGCAGGGACGTCGATGACCTGCTCCAATTTCAAACGAAAGCGACGCAAGGGAACGTCGAAAATGGTTAGAGGAGGCCAGGGTAGAATCGAGATCCTAGCTTTTTCGGTGGGCAGACTATGAAAACGTTCGCCGTTCCACGTGGCCGGTCAGGTAGGAAGAAAGGGATGATCGATCTGCGGCCGAGCTACCGAGTCTCTTGCAATAAGAACGGTACACTTCGTGTCACTCGACCTGCCAGCCGGCTGCGTGCAAAGTATGTACATACATTTCCGCGGCAGGCCATGAATATCTTTGAATCGAATGAATCTTCTTAGGCGCCGCAGGCCTCGGGGCACCTCGGACTGTGGAATTAGACGGGGACTGATTCGCCAGCTACTTTGAGACGGGCAACGGCGGAGTTATAAATTGAGGAGTTTCCTTGGGCAGATTTTCTTATTTCGATTACAGCATGTGGAAGTTTCGAGAGCCTTACAGACAGGAAATTAAACCATAAAGGTTTGGGGGGAAGAATTCTTGTCAACTCGGCGGAGACAGTGACAGCTAGAGTAATCAACGCGGGGAAAACTGGTTGCGAAGCAGCCGGGCTCCGATAGTTCGCGGCGAGGGGCAGAGTCGCGGGGACGGGATTTAACGAAGACCGCGGATTCGTAATCCCGTCCGTCGGAAGATCGGGAGCGTAATCCGTGGCTGGTAATTCGACCGCGAATTTCCATGGGGAATCCCCGTCATCGGGCTCGATTTTTCCGGGCCGACTTCGCCGAGGACGAGAGATCAAGAATAGCGACGTAGCAGCCGAAGGAACGAGGGAACCAAAATCAGGATCAGAGGGAAGATAGGCGGCGAGTGGAGGAGAAAGGGGGACGAGGGAAGATAAACCGAACCAGGGGACTATGGGGGGGGGGGGGGCGGATGGAGCACGGGGGAGGGATGAAAATCTGTAGAACACGAGCAGAGGATACATGAGCGAAGCCAAGCAATCGCGCTTGGGAATAGTAATCCGCAGTCTGGATGAGTCGCGCTTTGTCCGCCGACGAGAACCAGACACACCTCATTTTCACCCCCTCCCGGTATCCTTCGCCAGCCGTGATCCCTTTGGGGATGCTTTAATTTTTCCGCGATTCGCGCAACGTCGGCGCCAACGTCGCTGCGCTCCACCGAGAGTTCGTGATGGGGGATGGAACTGAATAGGATTAATTCTATAATTAATCGAGCCTTTGACTGATCATTCACTTGCAATACAAGTGTCCGCGGATATTATTCGAGACCTTTCGCGTTCGCATATCGCTATAACCGTGCATTCGTATGGAACGCAGCGGAGTTCGATACGAATCCCAGTTAATCCAGATAGGGGAGCAGGTCCCCAAGATCGAAGAGAGCAGATGGTCAGCCCGAAACGGGGGCGAGGCAAGTTTGAATAAAACGGTGCCGTTGGAAATCCAGCGGACGGGAACAGCGCGGCGTGTGTACGTGGCTCGTAGCGTTACTTCATTCCTTCGCCGTGCCGTCCGGAAAATAAATTTTATTGCGGCCGCACCGCTGGAAAAGGAACGCCGCGCTCGTGCCGCATTGCAGCTTTATTGAGTCGTCGCTGGATACGATTACGGGCCGTTTTGTAAACTGTGAGTGCTGCATATGCATAAACGCTACCGAACGACCAAATTCGCCGAGTTATGCCCGCGAGGATCAGGCATCGCCACGGAGAAACCGGCCGGGCTTCCGCTGCTCCGCTGGAAGAAAATTTCCATTCAAGATGTTACCCTCGACTTAGGCAAATCCTGTCTCCGCGGGTACGAACCTTATCCTGAATGAAAGTACCGCAGTACGTGCGAACGATAAGGTAACAGGGCACAGCTAACTCTGAACCTCGGTGAACGGTTATGCTTGCACTAACGCTGGAAAAGGGACGACGACCCAGTTTTCTGTTGCTTCATTTACATTATCCCTAGTCTTTGAATTTCAGCAGTCTCTCGAAAAAGATTTCCGATATGCTAAGTATCGACACCAGCGATCTGGAGATGTGTCGATACTGATCCCGTCTGATTCCACTTAAGTGGAATTTCCGATAGTTGGTCAGACATCGGCAGTCTACATACCGAAGCTTTTTACTGTCATTTAACTCGCAATTTTAATTCACCAGCTGACAAATGGCGAGGTACACGGAAGGCTGTTTTAAAGCGACTGTTGAAAATCCCACCAGCTGCTTCCCGCTGTTCATCTTTAACTCCCTTTGCGAATCCCTCCCCGTCTTCGGAGGGAAGAAACCCTCGCCCCAGACGCACTTTTTCGCGACAGAAATGCTCGGGCGACGAGGCATCGGCCGTTAAACGTCCACAAAGAGGGAAGTTGAGCGGCCGTAATGAAACTCCTTCTCCCGCGTCACGCTCGTCTACGTTTAGCATTGGGGGAGCACCTTCGCCGGGATTTATAATGAACAGCTACAGGCCCCGTTGCGTGGCATTGGGTCACGTCGGCCGTCATTGTCCCGCGTGGCTGCGCATTTTTCGCGCCCCGCCAGCCGGAAGCCGAGCGAGCACGCAGCTACACGTATACCTAACGATGCGCCGCGGAATCCGCCTGCGCGTGTAGCTGCAGCCCACCTCTATGCGCCAAACGGTGCACCGTTCCCCGGATTGCCACCAAATATCGCAGACAGACTCCATTAAACTTTGCTGGACGGCTGCGACGAGGGACGCGGCGAGTAGTTATGGGACGCGCAAGATGGAAACTTTTACGGGGGAATCGGGGGTAGGTACGTTCGAGCGCATCCAGCTTCAAGAGGTTAACACGATTCCACAATAATTAATAAATAATAAAAATCGAAATGAAAAAAAATTCTGCAAGTTTAAAGATGCCTCCATATATCCCAAAAGAGTTTAATGTAATATTAACAATAGTTTTTTAAAGAAAAATTCATAAATTCCGGGGGTTGTTATAGGAGAATACCCCTTGAGGGGACTAGGCACCCGTTTTCGCGAAAAAAGACACTTTATTTTTAATGTGTTTGTGAAAAAATTAAAACATATCCAGATGTATCATTTTACCCAATGCTTATTATTATCATAGAGATTGAAAAAAGGTGGTATGAAATATACATGTGCTTTAAAAATGGCGGTGCTGACTGGTAAATATTTTAACGTTCTTCTGTCGTTTTGCTGTAATATTAGTCTTAAAATGTGACGGATATCAATTTCAAGTTGTGAGTCTTGTTTGTTACATCCTTAGTTTCTCGCGAAACCAATAAAAACTAAAATTAAAACAGAATTGTTAAATTGGTGGCCGAAAAACGGCGATTTTTTCTGAAAATTCCGTGCGCTACTAAAAATCCGCGACTTTTTAAATTTTTCATGAAAATCTCGAATTTTAGCGAACCATATCAGAGGTTTCTCGGGAAATGGCACACGTTTTACACATCCTGTAATTATTTCAAGTCGATCTGAATCTCCGTTCATTCGCAACTAGAGCAAAACCAAGAGAAAAAAAGGTTTCGAGAAAAACGCGTTTAAAGTTTCTGGGCAAAGACGTCGCTATAGGTTGCCGCTTGACGTTTTTAGCTGTCAAATCTACAATTTTGCGAATTTTACTATAAACCAAGCGGCATTTTATTCAGAAAAGATAGTTCTTTCGGCTAATGCATTAAAAAAATCGATTTTTCACCTGCCTAGTCCCCTTAAGGGGCGCCACCTATGATGCCAATCGCACCACAGGCCGTTTCTAAACGCCGAACCCCCACACTTACGATATGGTTCTTCGGGAGTAGATGGAAGTCGTAAGGCGGAGTTGTAACGCGGTATAGTTACATACCTGGAGTATTAATCTCGCGCACGAAAAACTTGCCTGCTCCATCACGGTGTTTGCATTATGTACGAGCGAAAGTGCAGCAGAGATCCACGAGGCTTTTTCCCCTCGGCAGCCAGCGATCATTTCGAATATTTATGCAAGACGGGAGGGACGGGTCGATATCAATACTCGTCGAACCGCGAAAAGCCGGTTTAATATTCATACCGTTCCGTCGCGGTCGGATGGTAACGCGGTTTGCGGTCGCGACGATTAGACGGTGGAAGCGAGAAGACGCGCGCCCGCGAGAGGAGATTCGCGCGGGCTTCGCCTTTTTGCAGCCGACCGAGGACGAACCAGGGGACGGTGTGTCGTCCATTAAACGACAAAGAGAAGACGCTTCCTTCCTCGATCTTCCTCCGTTCCCATTGTCTGGAAGAATGCAAGCCATTCTACCGGCGTTTCTTTCTCTTTTCATAAGAGCACCAAAGGACGCGTCGATTCGAGCGAGACGGTCCCCCGGCCTTCGTTCCCTTTTCATTAAAGCGATACGACCGGGCAGCACATGTTTCTTTTCCCTCTGCGATAGTTGCACGCCAACAAAAGGCGGGATCGTTATCATCGCTTCTTTGTGGCCCCTTTCCCTCGCTCTCTATCGGCCGCGTCGGGCCGGCTTCAAAGAGCCCTCTCCGCGGCCCGATACGAACTGTTTAATCGACGTACGAAAAACGTACGGGAACAACAAGCGGCTGATAGCCACGAGGTGGATTCCCCGCGGGAGACAAGACGGAAGGCGGGGTTGAAAAAAAATTCATTAAACGCGGCCTGGGTCCGATCGTCGGTGAAAACGGCCCGATACCAGGGCGCCCGTTAAACGAGCGCGGGATCGTGCTCCGCGGAGATTCGAAAGCAATCGACAATGAATTGGGGGGAGGGGGGGGGGGCATCGAGCGGCACGCCAAGGCAAACCGGGGATCGTTGCTATCGAACAAATGACAATAAATGGCATGACGCGACACCGAAGACGGTTCCAATTTATTCCCCGGAGGCGACGGCGGTGGCCTCGGTCGACAATGTCAGCCGTCCTTTCCCACCCTTCGCAACCTTCGGATAACATATCGAGAATACATCCAGCCGACTACCGCTGCCAGAGAAACCAACGAGCCACGAGCCGCGCTCTATGCCAATACACCGATGACTGGCGATCGGCGGGGTCCAAGCTCCCCCGTCGATATTCAGTCGGATTACAAAACGACCTGGAACGGGGGAGTCGATCTTGGCTTCCCATAGAACATACACCGAATCGGTAAGAATTGAAAATTCCTCCTCCACTCCACGGAAGCGTGCGAATCAATGGTAATCGATCCGATCTGGAATTAGATACCAACGACCCGGCGAGCGACGCGTGGAACGATCTAAAACTTTCACGCGAGCGCTCGCTATCATAAAAGCCCCGGCTGCATCGATGGCAGCAATAATCGCGACCGTTCGATGCATCGATCCCGATACGGCCGGGTAATAACGGAATCATTAACCGTGCGCGTGCACGATAAGACGCTTCCGCGTGTCCATTAGGGGTAGTCGCGCGCGGATACTCGAGATGTCACCTGGAATAAAAAGTGGATGTTGAGGGGCCACGGGGGTGGGGGGGGGGGGGGGGTAGGGAGGGAGGGGGGAATGTTACGCGGCACGCGATTCCATCGGTGGCGGCTTTATTCGAGCGTGCACGCGCTATGCAATAATCCCTCACTCCCCCGCGAGATTCCCCAGGCCTCTCGTGCGAGCTATCGTCCCATCTTCCGCAATTCCAGCGGCGAAAACGCGGCGATATTAGCCGGCGATAAGGCGATAGGGGCTGGCGCGGATAGCCGCGGGCCCCCGGCGTTATAGAATCGCGAAGGAGGGGGCGGGGTTCCGCGCGTCAAAGCCCGCCGGATGAGGGATGGCGAGGAACGAGGCGAGGGGCTAGCAACAGCCACCGCACATTAGACCGTGTTACGAGCGACCATTCGAATTGGAAAACGAGCCAACCCCGCCTCGACCCCGGAAAATAACCTGCCTCTGATTTATGCCCCGACGCCGAGGCGACTCGGAATTGCGAACGGAAGTTGCGGATACTAACCGCTCGCGATTTCCGCCGGCCACCTCCCGCAGCCTCGTGGCCTGCTAACCGGCAGCGTGTCACGTACATAGATGCTTCTAGGAGGTCGGATGTGGGGGAGCAAGGGGACGGCAGGGAAAAACCGTGTGTGTGCCCTCGCGATACCTCCACCTCCGCGGAGCAATGAAATTTTCAAGTGCCACGCTCGCTTGGATCGAATCCTTTGGCGACTGGGGAGCCGAGAATCGAGGACGCGATCTGCTTTCCACAAATTGGCAACCATCTTGGAACACGTCGGCGAGTCCCCGCGGGAAAATCATTAGCTTTTATATTCTCGCAAACGAGCACGAACGCGATCGAATCGTAAACGGTGCGACCCCACGGTCCATTAATCAGTATCATAAAGGGATATGATAATTATATTGGCAATCGAGACGCATCAGCCTGATCATCCACATCGTTACGGCCTATTGATCCGATGATTAATGCATGGCTAAGTATGTACGGAGGAGTGCGTAATTAATCAGGATCCGGAATAACTACGACGTCGCGCGAGCTGCGCCTTCTTCGCCGACTTCGATTCAATCCATTTTTCCCACCATTGTTCCGCCCCTCGCTTCACCGCTCCGCCCGTTCCACCCGTTCTCCCCAAGTTCCAGAGACACGCACGAATCCGTGATTTCCTTGACTTCGAGCTACCCGCTCCGCATAGAGAGCAGACGGGGACACTAGAATCCACCTGAGCTTCCGATACTTCTTTCTTTCAGCCTGATGAGCTCGCGGAAACTCCTTGTCAAACAGACGAACATGCCGCGGAAGTTAACGCGACGAGGAGGTGTGATTTAAAATCGAGCAGAAACATCCCTCTGGAAGTCGCCACCCCTGCCGATTAAAAACACCATCCGTTGGTAGCGATCAACTGCCGCCCTCGAATTCAATTGTAAAACCCGCGAAGGAGGACCGACCGTCCCCTCGAGATAATGATCCCGGCACGATGCTTCGGCGCTGGAGCGCCAGGCAACTCTGTCTTCTGCCGGCAAAGGTATTATCACGCTGGCGTTATTACGTCGAGTGAATTTTCGGATGTTTTACGAGGGGGCAGGCGTGCTCGTGGAGGAGGCCGGCCGGAAGAGGGCTGGAAGAGGCGCGGCGCGTGTATTACAATACTCAGATAGAAGATCTCCGGCCGTGCATCAAGTATCGTGACGAGGGGCCCGCTCTAGAGAGCCACGCCGCTGCAGAGGCTCGCACGAAACGGCCCTGCGTGCATTTATGCGCCACGGTCATCCTCCGACCTCCCTCCACGCCCCCGCTAATTACAAAAACGTCGGCAATCGCGGTATTACTCCCGCTGTTGGATAACAGTAATTACGCGTAGGAGCGTACGGTTTCGTTGTTTACCGCGCGTGTTGTCCGTCCAGCCGCGATAAGCGTTATCGATGAACAATGACCATCGCGGACGCACCGAATGCCCTCCGCTGCTCGCGGAAAAACCAACTTCGACCACTGCGCAACGTTTAAGGGGGGAGCCCTATTTAGGACGCTAGAAATGAGGTGATCCTTGGGAATTTTTTTTCTAAGAAACTGTTAAGCGAATCTTTTCCAAACTTTCAGGGTATTTTAGTTCACATTTAAACAATAGAAATTAATTTTTACGTTGCAAAGTGTTCGGTAGAAGTGGAGATATATGAACACGTTCGTTAGGACTCGCGCGCCGCAGTTGCAAATTGACGATTGTAATGGTGGCCCCATTTCTTCCCTGAAATAAAAAAAAACAAGGATTTTCTTATTTCTAGTATAATAACATTGTCGATGAACCCAACAAACGAAAAAAAAGTTAAAAGTTGACAAATTGGTGGGACTTGAAAGAAAAAGTTACGATTCTGCCCAAAGATATTTCGTACTATTTATGGAAAAAGAGTCATTCAATTTACTTTATTTATCAATGTCTCAGGTTCATCGACAATGTAATTATACTAGAAATAAGAAAATCCTTGGTTTTTTTATTTCAGGGAAGAAATGGGGCTACCATTACAATCGCCAATTTGCAACTCCGGCGCGCGAGTCTTAACGAACGTCTTCATATATCTCCATTTCTACCGAAGACTTTAAAACGTAAAAATTAATTTTTACTGTCTGACTGTGAACTAAAATACCCTGAAAGTTTTAAAAGATCCGCTTAACAGTTTCGTAGAAAAAAATTCCCAAGAATCACCTTATTCCTAGCGTCCTAAATAGGGCTCCCCCCTTAATGGATTTCCTTTAGCAATATTGTAGAGATATAGGTGAGAGCCGTGCAGTACCGACCAAAGCTAGTTCTCGCGTCTTTGACCAGATATTAGCACTTTATTTGAATTAATCAATGAAAATGACAATTCTTTATAACCTATTTCGGGGTCGTATTGTTTACTCTACTTTACTAACTAAATAAAAAATTATGTAAATAAGGATCAAATGAAAGTTACTTTAACTTTAGATTATTCGACGAATAAAGTTAATTTTTTTATTCGATGAGAATTTATTCGACGAACAAAGTTAATTTTTTTTATACGTTATTCGAAATTTTATTTAAATAAAAATTTTGCCCATCTCTGTTTGCAAGGAATCATTTGGCAAAGATTGGGTGCGGTGTACCGAGTGTGACGGTTGGGCACACGTCGAATGCACAGATCAGGAGAAAAATCTTGTATTGTACTAATTAAATGTCTTTTTATTAACATTGTTAATCATTTAGAACTAAAAATCTACTAATTTAATAGTTGATCGGTACTGGACGACAATTTTTCGTTTCCTAGAAATTACAACTTTTTTACTTTTACGAATTATCAATTCTTATCTATTATTAAATTTCACAAAAATAATTTCCCTCTTCTTACTAACAAGGGAACACCGCGAACCCGGACTCACCGATTGGAACGCAACTTTGTGGGTTTTTAGAGTGACTCAAAACAAGAACAACGGTATGTTTCATTTGGGCCCTATCGCCCTTTAAAGGGGTGAAAACTAACCTCAAAGTCAATTGGCACTTCCACTTTTTCGCGTATAGGTATGTCCCAAACTACAACAGACAAAAAAAAATGTTTCAAACAAAAGTTTAATGGTGCAATGAGCACTGCAAACTTGCGTTAACAAAATTTTGAAAAAAAAGTTATTTTGGTTCAGGTATATTTTCAAACTCTTTTTAAAATTTGTTAACGCAAGTTTGCAGCGCTTATTGCACCATTAAACTTTTGTTTTAAACATTTTTTTCTGTCTGTTGTACTTTAAGAGTTATACGCGAAAAAGTGGAAGTGCCAATATGACTTTGAGGTTAGTTTTCACCCCCTTAAAGGGCAATAGGGCCCAAATGAAACACACCATTGTTCTTGTTTTGAGTCACTCTAAAAACCCACAATGTTGCGTTCCAATCGGAGGGTCCGGGTTCGCGGTGTTCCCTTGTATGTTCCATCTATACTACAAACACGTTTTTGAATTTCTGATTTTTATCGACTTTGAGCGCTCGGTACTGCACGACTCTCCCCTACATTTGGTAGTAATTTCTCGACGTTGTTCTAAGAGCGAGCTTCAAGGGCGATTAGTTAAAGTGCCCATTTTTCAAGCGAATCCTCCCCACAAGGTGCACGACCCACTTCCAATTCCTCTCGCCGGGCATTTCGCGCGTCCCCTGTCCGCCGACGATAATCGGATTCCCCGCTCCTGTTGGATAGGCGAATAAAACCCGGAAATTGTAACCTGTCCATTTTTCATCCGCTTATTCGGCCCGGCGACGCAGCTCCCGCGTGCTTTATTTACGCGCGCCGTGCACGTGGCACATTAAAGTTCGCGATCTGCGAGACAAATTGTCGGGATGCCAGCCGAGAAATACTTTTCCCGCGCCCCTGTCCCCGTCGCTGTTATTCTCGCTCTTACGCCGTACGTCTATTAAATCACCCGCGGGGTTATACACTTCGCGGGACCACGACAGCGAAGGGACTCGCGCGAGCATCGAAACGGCGCGATAACCGGTCGCGAAATTTTACGGGCACCGGGCCTGGAAGTCCGAGGAAGGGGCGAGGCAGCGAGAAGGAGAACGCTTTCTGATGCAAAGAGACGTATAAACAAGCCTCGAGGGGTGAAAGCACAGGACGAGTTTAAACGAGCCACAGCGGTAACCCCTGCTTCGCGCGTTTTAATCTAAGCAAACCAAGGGAAGGGGTTGGAGGAGGAGGCAGAGAAATAGGCAGCTCGAGGGAACGCAAGGAACGTGTCTCGAAAAGGTGTGTTCTCTTAGACCACTTCTTACAACTGCTTCTTCCGCCCCCCTCAAACAGTGCGCCCTTACGATTATTTCTCACTGGCCGGGGGCAATCTGAATCGGTTCTACGAAGGAAGAAAGAATTAAAATGGTAAGGAAGCTACGATTAAAGTCACTTCGAAGTTAAAGCCAGTAAAGGGTTGCGAGACCCTCGGAGATCTTCATCCCCCGAGCCTCAAGAAGCCAACACACTGCGGCTATTGAAAGGCTCGTGCTCGTGATATTTTTACGCGTCGTGTATCGACGCCGCGACCTGGGTCAACCTAATGAAACTCGCTGCGAGGGTGGCTGCGGAGGAGGTCGGGTCAAAGCCGTCCCTGTCTTCTTCTCCGGTGCTCCGCTGGTACCTTCGCTTTAACATCGCTTCGAATCCAGTGTCTCTCTCTCTCTCTCTCTCTCTCTCTGCCACCCTCTGTCTCCCGACTGCCAACGAGAAAATTACAAACGGGACACGCTGACGGGGAGGAGGAGCAGCCAGAGCAGAGTACGGCGAGGGGAGGGGTGCGCGGAGGGTGCACCGGAAGGGGACGAGGAAGCAGGAGGAGACGTAGAATGCGACGGCGTCGCTCCTCATGCGGATACCCCGTAAATCATGACGAAGTACCGTAAAGGACGAAATGAAAGGCACGCGAAACACAGCGCCGGGGCAGATATATAACGGTGTCGCGAGGAGGAGAAGCGCGCCTGCTCGTGCCTTATATTCGAGTTACTGTGCCCCCGAGTGCCGGCACTCGAGCCGCTATGTAAATGCATTTACTGGCGCCGCGACGCTCGGTCATATTCTTCGAGGGTAGTTTAGGTCCCGTTCGGACTAATCATCAACCACCCCGAATCCGCCTGGAAACTCGATTCGTTCTGCACGAAGCGGGTCGAGTTGCCGAGACTCGCCTGGGACCGAGCAACTCCTTCAGCGGAGAGCGTACGCGGTGTACAGTAGCGCGAGTAGTAGTGTCACTGCAAAGAAACTTTTTCTTCGAACCGTGTCACTCCACCACAGATTAAGTTAAATTTCAATTTAAACGCTGGCTGCCGAAGGAATTAAAGCAGTCGGCCTCCCAGTCAGAAGAAACACTCAAATACAAAGTTTCCCTTTGAACTGGAAGCCACCCCCTCCCGAAGACCCGAGCGGCATCGCTCTATTTCCATCGAAGACACTTCTGACCCATGACTCCCGTCTAGAATGTCGCGATCGCTTTAAGTCCAAGGGGGGGGGGGGGGGGGCTTTCTATCAGAGCAGAGAGTGCAATTTACGGTGAGGAGGACCAGCTCGAGTGCCAGAAATAAGTTTGGTCCACTGCTCGAAATTACTGCTGGCAAGACGAGCTTGCGAGGCTATCAGCCTCTTCCTCGTTTCGTTTCTAAAATGACAGATCAAAGGTTTCTCGGCCGGGCCCTGTTCCGTGACGCTCGTAATCCTCGCCGCGGATAGAGCAAGATGTCGAGGCCCCGCTTGCTGCTACGATTAACTGGCCAGGGGACAGGAGCCTCGTTACGACCGGCGCCGTGCCATTTTTCTTGCTTATTATAACCGCCGTCGTTCGACGTGGCGGAAACACGGGGGAGGACTTGCCTCCGCGGCTGCGGCCGCTGGATCCCCCAGCGGCGCTGCGACAAATAAACCGGTGGCCGCAAATTATGCCGGCGGAACTATTAATTAGCCGACTGGCAGCCTTTGACTCTCGCGTTTCGCGCACCAGTTACGTGCCAACCGGATTTCAATGGCGAGGCCCGGCTCTCGCGCGTGAAACCGGGAGAAAGAACGGTTGAACTCTGCGTTAACCGCGAGTGGAGAGATTTCTAGCCGCCGGGCGCGAGGATCGGATCGATCGGGATCGAAGGCGAGCAGAAAGCTCCCGCCGCGGGAAGAGAAAGGCGGCTCTCGTGGGTGACGAGCGAGGGCATCTCTGACGCGGCGATAGAAGAAAATTAATAGGAGGCTGAGTCAGCGCGCGGAAGGAATACCGACGGCTACAAAGCGCGGCGCTCAAAGGTTGGCGGAAAATCGAGGGAAAGCAAACGGACCTGCCTGCGCGGAGGACGCAGTGTCTATATGCCGAAGGAGAAAGGGACAGGAAGAAGGATAGCGAGGGAACTGGCGGGAATAAATAGAGCAGCCGAACGGAATCTGCGCCGAAGACGGTCGAAGATGAATTACGCAATTGATCTGAACGAAGAGGAAAACACGCCGTGTTGTACAACGAGCTCTCTTGATCCTTGGACACCAACTGTACCCGGTAAAAGAGCTGGCCAGTGGTGAATTTAACAGACGGCCGATGGGCAGTTGCCGCTTGGGGCCCTACCCATTAGGCCCCATCTTCAAAAAAAAATGATTCTATCCAAACACTATATTTTTTTTCTGTAGTACTAGACTGAACCCGTTTTTAGTAAACTACCTCTTCATGTTCCCGAAAAATGGCCTCTGCCCAGAAGGCCCCCTAAGGCCCTATCTCAAAAAAAGAAAAGTATTATGATTTTATCCAGACACTATATTTCACTTATTCTGGACTGTAGACTTAGCCCGTTTTTAGTAAACTACCTCTTCATTTTCCGGAAAATGGCCCCTGCCCAGAAGGCCCCCTAGGGCCCTATCTAAAAAAAGGAAAGAATTATGATTTTATCCAAACACTGTATTTTTTTCTGTAGTACTAGTCTCAGCCAGTTTTTAGTAAACTGCCTCTTCATTTTCCGGAAAATGGCCCCTGCCCAGAAGGCCCCCTAAGGCCCTATCTCAAAAAATAAAAGAATTATGATTTTATCCAACACTATATTTTTATTTTTTTTGTACTATACACTTAACCCGTTTTTAGTAAACTACCTCTTCATTTTCTCGAAAAAAATGGGCCCCTCAGAACGTTTGCCACCTGGGCCTTTTCCGTAAATCCACCACTGGACCTGGGCCCCTCCATCGTCCACTGCGCAAGGGAGATGTAGAGGGGCCGACGCATTCACTGTGCGAGTGCAGATGGTGTCCGAGAATCAAGGGAACTCGGTGTACAGAGCGCATCAGAAACTGAGGGCCGAGATGTAGAAATACACCCGCGGATGATCCCTCATATTCACCCTCAAAGTGACGCCCGCGTCTCTTGGCGCAGCCCGTAGAAGGGCGAGGGCTATCAAGGGAAAATTACCCCTCGTGCCGCGTGTCCTTTCATCATCCCCCGTGACTCCCGTTCCGGCCAAAACAGCCCCGACTATGGGTATTACACCGAAAACACTGTAATCACCTTCTTCTAAATTCGAGCCACACGAACGAGCCGTTAACCACACGTACGGTTATGCAGCCCACGGCAAAGAGTCCGGCTAATTATCGCGACGAGCGGTAAAACCGGGCTGTCTAATCTCCGTCACCATTTACCCGGCACCCAGAGTCTCGTAATTATTCGAATCTCGTTAATCGGTACATCGGGCGCGCTGCTATTTTCCACCCTTATCATCGTTACCTCGCCCTTTTGTGCCCCGGGGAAAAACAGGTTCTCGCCTGGGCGCGCTGATGCATCGCGAGCGCATCAATCTGTGCGCTAATCATTTATCATCGTTACGGCGCAACGATCGAAGAGATTAAGCTCGCCTGTCAAACCCGGGGTTTCTGGTTCGAGGAGGAGACAGGAAATATTCCGGTGGCAAAGAATTCGTCGAAGAAAGGAGAGCCCTTTAAATTCTCCTTGGATATAGACTTCGGGATTTGAGGAATTAGAGAGTCGCAGCACGACCGACGAATACTGTCTGCGATTCTACATCCGTGGTGCCCCAACCTGGAAGGATCATCGAGGGGTGAAGGTCTGTGCCGACGAAAGTGGAAGCTCATAAACTGAAATGATTAAGAGAATGGAAAGGAAGGGGGAGGTGGAGGTAGAGAGGGGCGACGGAGGACGAGAAGCCTGACGTCGCCAGTGAAAGGAATTCGGTGCTGCAGGATTTAAGACGCAATTTCCCTGACGAGGTCGCGTGTCATCCGTCATGCGGGCCTGTCCCGCGAAGGAACAATGCGCGACTAAAATTACGCATTCCAATTACAAATGGATACGCGTAGGGGAACCGCAGACGTTTCATTCGTTCCAGTCGCTCCGCGAGCACCGTGCCTTGGAACTGACGGGCAGGTCGAGCACCTGGGCTACTTAAAATTTAGTCCGGGCGACCTAGCTGAATCGTGTTGAATGTATGTAGGAGTACCGCGTTTAGATGCGGCCTCTGGTGCAATTGCCACATAGGTGGCGCCGCTTAAGGGGATGTTTCGGTTTAAAGCACATAAAAATAGGTGATCTTTAGGAATTAATTAAAGGAAAACTACTATACATAATTTAATGGGACTTTTTACATTGTATTAAGGATATCTTAAATTATAGAAATATATTTTTTGTTTTATAATTAATCATTGCAGGCGACGCTGGGCAGTCGTTAAAGTCGAGGCGTCAAAAAATTCATCCAAATCGGTGGGACCTGTTGTATCTCGAAAAGTTAATATCCGATTCGACTGAAACATTTTTATTTTGAAGAATATACCTACTTCTGGTTAGGGAAGAAATCCGAAAACATTACCAAAATGACATTTTTTTAGAAAATAACGACACTTGAAGTTTGAAATCACTTTTTCCCTATATTTTTCGTCCTTTCAACGCCTTTAAAAATGATAAATTTTCAATTTGTTTGTAATTTGTTCTGGTTCCCCCCTGGCCAGAAATATATTCTTCAAAATAAGAAAAATTTCAGTCGAATCGGATAATAACTTTTGGAGATACAGGTCCCACCGATTTTGAGAACACTGTTTCGAGAAAAACGCGTTTAAAGTTTTACGTGAGTGCCGAGTGGCCGGTTGTTGCCCATGCATTTGTCGCTACTCAAATGCCTATAACTTCGGGAATTTTACGAATTTCAACAAATCCTTTTAAACACGTATTTCTAAAAATTGAACATTCGAAAAATGAAATTAAAAAAAATCGATTTTTAGACCGGAACCTCCCCTTAAGTAAAATTAGAAGTAGGAAGGGCAGTCAACTTTGGGGGAATTGGTTAAGGGGTTATTCCTAGCCAGGAGGCCGAAAAGAGGCCAATATTTGTGAATTTTTTTTTTAAAAAACGGAAGCATACATTTTCAACATAACTTTTTGCATTTAAAAGAACATCATTTAAAGAACTTTGGTAATTTTTTGTAAGAAAATATTTACGTTTGTAATAAAATTGTAATTGTAATTTTATTATAAACGTAAATATTATAAACGTAAAATTGCAATTAAATTGTAACTTTATTATAAACGTAAATATTCTTCTACAAAAAATGACCAAAACATTCTTTAAATGTTGCTCTTTTAAGTGCGAAAACTTCTACAAAAATATATGCATCCGCTTTTTCAGAAAGAAGTCACAAACATTCGCCTCTTTTCAGCCTCCTGACTACTTCGGTATAATATCGTGGGTTCAAGTCCCGTCGCCCAAGATTCCGTTCTCCTCCTACATAAAATACCCAACGCTACCGGAATCCTTCCATCCGCCTTGGGAATCTATAACCACCGGCTAATTAATTACACCCACGCGATACTCGAACCATCGCACCACTAGTCGAACGAGTGTTGTCGAAGGTCGTTCTGTCCACGCTCCTCCGTCTCTCTAATCGCGCGCCGCGCGTTCCACCTGCTGGACCCGGATTAGCAGACGTCTGCGCAAAGCGTAGACCGCGTAAGAATCGCTGGAGCAGCCTAACGCGATAATGGCCATCGGCTATATGCATCGGAATTATCGGCCAACAGCTGCGCGGCCGACGGGGCGCGGTGGTAGCGCGTGGCCAGGCCGAAGAGACGTATGTACAAGCGAACACTGCCGATCCATAATCAAGGACACGCAATATTTCACGGCTAGAATTCCCGAGATCCGGCGGCCAGATTGCCGCGGAATAGATAACCGTGGAGAAAAGTCACGCGAACCCGAGGTGGAAGTCGCTCCCCCCCCCCCCCCCCCCCCATGCCTGCCTCGCTATCAGGAACAGGAAACCCTTTACGCCGCGAATTTTTCAAGCCCTTCCTTAACGAACCCCCATCCCTCATATTCGATGTACGCGTATCGGGGCCGGGGATCTGACGAGCCTGGAATTGAATTACGACAGCGCCAGGAACGAAATTCCAGCGAATCAGGGCGAGCAGCCAGCGCTAAGAACGGGGGAAATTTATAAGTAGATTCGTATCGATCTACCGGCGAGTTCAGACTAGCGATTGTCCGACCGTTTTATCCTTTATCCCTCCGGCCTGCCGAATAACGGGAAGTTCAGGAGCGCCCTGGCGATAGTTCTCGCGGGGCTGTGTATGAAGACCGCCCTCGAATCAATCTTCCTTCGAAACAATAGTCCCCACGGTTGATTCGCCCGAGCGAACCCCCGTTCATACGCGAGACGGGGCGAAGAAGTGGCGGGAGGAAAAAGAGAAGGGTACGCCGGTGGAAGTACAATAAATCAGGCTAAATCTGGAAAGCGGCGGAGCAATAAATTCGACTTCGTTTATCAGGGAGGGTAAGTTCTATTCGATTCTTCGCCGGGGAAGCCCTTCCGGAAACTTTGTCAGCCTGATGGGGCCAACTTGGCTGTGATTCTGCCCGTGCAACCGGAAGTTTTCGGCGGGATCCCGGTTGAACGGGACCCCCGCGAGCTTCCAGACACAGGGTCTCGATGAAAATCCTAGGCTAATGTATTCCAAAGCTCTCCTTTCCTCCTCCGGTCCAGTCTTCGTCTCTCCGCGTGCCTCGCGGTCAATCCTGAGCGGGGTCAACCAGCTATCCGCTCTCCCCTCGATCCTCCCTGTCCTTCCACTCGCTCCTCTTTTCCGCCTCTCGGACTCGCCCACGCGTCCTACGCTTTCGCGTCTCGCGTGAAGCGCAGGGTATCGCATTCCGCGCATCACCCACGTGAGAGACGCGGCAACCGGCCGACCGGGGGGACAGGGAAGCAGAGAGTGCGATACGTGGCGCGAGGAATCCCGCCACACACACCGAAAGTGTCTGAATAAAAGAAAAGCCATCGGGCGCCTGGACCGACTGTCCTCCCACGTCGCGGGGAAAAGGGAAGCCGCGTGGCCTCAGATTCCTATCGATCCTCCCAGATTCAGACACACTTAGAAGCTCCCAGTCGCTACTAGATACCCACTCAAAGATACACTCCGAAGATAGCGAGAGATGTCTGGCCGAAATATCGTGTCTAGGGGTCGTGACAAGGAGAGCGAATGGTTTCGACCGGAATCACGTGGCTCTATTACAGGAGCCTAGTTTCCACGAGGGTGGTATTCGACGAGCGGATTATATCCCGTTGGAATCGACCCTTCTCGCGATTTCAAGAATGCCCGGCGATAGAGCGCGGCGGGGGTGGCGCGGCCAGCCTGCTGGAAGCCCTCGCCGGGCATGGAAAAGGATTGGGAAATGTTGCACGAAAACCGCACGCGATTATACGAAGCGCAACGAGCTGTCGGGCTCGGTCATTCGCAGGCGGGGGGAGTTTCATCGGTCCGTGAACGGATTTTGGTAAACGGCCGGGACCCCCTGGAATGGCTCAATAACGGCCGTTCTCGGGGCGAATTTTTGGTCCGCGGGGCTTTTCAGCCGGCGGAGAAAATAACGGTGCGGGTGCGTTCGCGTGCATACAATCGCGCGTCGGAGCTGGCGGGCTGAAAGCCCCGGAGCGGTGGAACGCTGCCGCACGTACACACACGCGGGCGTTATGGCGCATCGGCTCGGAGAACGTTAAATGCAAAGTGCAGGCGGACACGGGCGTGTGCAGCGACAGAGGGGCCGCCGAGAGTGGAGCAAGATAGAGGGGGATAGAGCAAGAGGGAACGAGGAAAAAGAGCGCGGAGAGTCGCGCTTCACTGGGCAGGCCTGTGTCTCGCGCTCGTAGGAGATTCGTATGAGAAACAAACGATAGCCAGTCACAAAGGAAGTAAAATAACGGCGCGGAAAGAAAAGGCGGCCGGGAGGGAGGAGGAGGGGGGGGGGGGGGGGGAATAGGGGAAAGAAGCAGGTACCCCGGCGCGAGAAAGGGAGACGGAAGCGCCATTTAACGCTTCAGGCGGTACGCGCACGTTTTCTCGCCGACCTTTCACCTCCGCTGGGTCTTTCAGCTTCGCGCTTTTTGATAATACTACGTCTCGAGGCGGCGTACGATGGCGCGGGAATTCGCGCGGAAACTGCCAAGTCGCGCTGATTTCCGTCCTTCTAGGTGCTTTTCTCTCCACGAGCCCGCGATCCGCGCGATGCGACGACCCCGAAACACCACTCGCACCCCAAAAGGCCTAAGGAGTAATCCGGCTAAAAGCTCGCTTCTGGACACAACGGCTGTTCGCTTTCAACGCACCACCCCCCCCCCCTCTTCCTTTCTCCCCCCTCTTCCTTTCTCCCAGCGCCCCTTTATTTTCGTGCCTCGGGACAGAGGACTGGTCGAAACAGCGCGCGCCAAACGTAGCCGAACGTAGCGTCCTCGCGCAGCGACTGAGATGGGACGGGGTGGCTCAAAGACACGGGGAATTCGATATTAAAACGAGCGGCTGGCCGTGAGGAATCCATGCACCGGAAGTTAATGCGCCGTGTACTCTGCGCTAATTCGAGCGAAAACCTCGTTAATGTCCTCCACTCGCCTCCTAGCTACTTCTGCTCCCGCGCCAAACGCGCTTCAGCGCTTCAACCAACCGCGCCACTAAACGAATCTACGTTTGCGTTCGCGTTTGCCCGAACCGGAGGGGTGGCGCGCTGGCAGCGCCAGCCGCGCGACCTGATTTTCAAAACGCCGCGGCTATTAATTGCGAGCGGTAACTGGCGATCAAAGGAACCGGGGCTAGCACGATTATCGGGCTTGTTTTCACTCCAAACGTCACGGTGGATGTAAAGAGAATCAGATTCAGCACTCGAATACTCAGCTTAAGAAGATGGAAGGCTAGTGCAGCTCGGGCTTAAGTGAAATTCGAGGGAAATTAGAGCGGCACTGATTACTGGTTGCGCGAGCTTCGGCGAAAGTAACGCGTGCCTTTCCTGACTAAACTAATCGCGCTGCGTAAGGAGCGTGACGCAGAATCGACGCTCCCAAGCGGTCATTCTACTTTGATCGGCCGAGAAATGAAGCTATTTTTAAACATTTTTTTCTCAGTAAATACAACATATGATGAAATAAATCTTTTCGGAATTTATTAAGTTACACAATTCTTTTTAATTTGATGCTTTTTAAATGTTTTTTTATAGTGTCAATGTGACACCTACAAAAAAGATATGTTCGTGGCGCAAGTGATTTCCCGGTTTAGGCTTATTTAAAACAAAAAATTTGAAAGGATTCTTAATCTGTATGAGTGTCGCTATCGGCTGTAGCTCAATTAACAATTTTTGTTGAAAAATAACCGAGATTATTCTCGGGGAACAATCGAGAAAACACCCTTTTGGGGAACATTTTCTTTCAAATCGGCGCTAATTTGTTATTTCTCAACAAAAATTGTTGGGAAACTGAGCCGGGAAATCACCTGCGCGACGAACATGCCTCTTTTTTGTAGGTCTAACATTGACGCTATAAAAAAACATTTGAAACAAATTGAAAAACAATTTTTTTAATTTTGTTTGTATAATATCAGAGTAGCTTAATAAATTCCAAAATGATTTATTTCATTATATGTTGTATTTATTGAGAAATAAAAAATATATAAAAAAAAATTGTTATGTTAAATGATTTTATTAAAAATGGACAAAAAACTAAAAAATAATTCTTTTTTTTGTACTACAATTTCGATGGCATTTTTTTCACTTTAAATAAAATCGTGGAGCAGGGTATCTCACAAATTCATTTCGACGCTTGATGCTGTATTAAATTGATTCATATTCTAGTACGAGAAACATCTTACTCCATGATTTTATTTAAAGTGAAAAAACACCATCGAAATTGTAGTACAAAAAAGAATTATTTTTTAGTTTTTAGTGTATTTTTAATAAAATCGTTTAACATAATTTTTTTTTATATATTTTTCATTTTCTTGTTTTTAGTGTATATGGATTTACATTTCGCAGCTCTGACTTCTTTAGAAATATCTTTTATTTAATTTCAAATCCCGATGCGACTAGCGACCCGAACACAACGGCTTTTTGTCGTTTTCGTAAAGAACGCGAGTGGCTGATTTCAAGTCGTTTGGATTTGTGGTTATGGGTTATATTTATTGATGACTGGGTAATTTTTTCACCCGCTCGGGGTTAATTTTTTTTTTAATATTGTATTGTCATTCAAACTACGCACGCCTGCAAAGTTTCAAGACAATTGGATAGTTAGGAGTGGGTTAAATTTGAGTTGCCAGATTTGAACCATACAAACATACAAACAAACAAACAAACAGAGGATCGAAGCTGAATAAAATCGTTTAAAAAATCTTTAAAAATAGCTTCATTTCTCGGCCGATCAAAGTAGAATGACCCCTTCAACGACGGACTGGCGAGCAACTTTCAATACCCATCGCGTGAATTCTAAATGCAGCTGGCCCGCGGGCGCTCGGTTGCTGGCGAGCGACGATCATACCGGTCGTACCGAGCTGAAAGTGCATGCAAAGAGAAGAGAAACGTTTGGCAATGTATTCACCTTCGAGCTCGACGACCTTGCCAGCCCTCTTGAGCGCCTTCACCGCCTCGTCGTGGGTCGCCTCGCGCAGATCCTCCCCGTTCACAGCCAGGATAGCGTCGCCCACGTACAGCTGCTCGGTGGCGTCCGCCGCCATCCCCTTGAAGATCTTCGAGATGAGGATCGGCATTTTGTTCTCCTTGCCGCCCTTGATCGAGATACCTAGGCCGTTGTTGTCGCTCTTCACCACGCGGACGATCCGCTTCTGGTTGGCCACCGAGTCCGGCACGTCCGGGTCGTTCAAGCTGTCCACATTGTTGTTGTTGATGTTGCCGTTGTTGAGGGCGTTGTTGCCGGTCTCGCAGCTCTCGTCCAACGAGATGCTCAAGTAATCGTCCTCCAAGGAGACGAACACGCGATACCATTGGCCGCGTACCTGGGTCTCCAGAACACCGGCGCGCCCCGACACCGTCGACGAGGCCGCCGTGGTCGTCGTCGACGAGGACGAGGACGACGTCGCCGCTGACACCACCGAACCGATCCCCATCACCCCCATCGCCGAAGTCGGTTGTCCGCTACCGCACAGCTCGACCATTTCGATTTCCTCGCAAGCTGCACGCTGTGGGGGCAAAACAACCAAGTCACCGGGTTAGCCCATTTGCTTCCCATCTCCCCCTTCGATCCGTCGCGCCCTGAATCCTACGGTCCCGATCCACCGAGACGTCGAAGCGAGAAGATAGCAACGTGCGAACGAACGTGGCGAGGATCGATCGCGATCGTCTGCGCTAGACGACGCAGATAAATCAATCGCCCGCGCGTATGCTACGGCGAAACTCGTAATTTGAAAATAATTGATACTGGCCGCTGGTGACGCGACCCGGCCGACCTCTCTTTGTCTCCCCTGCCCCGCCTATTATTTCCATCAATCCATTTTCGCCCGGGCAACAATGGCGTTACCCGTTAGTCACGGAAAATGTCCTACAAAACTGCGGACAACGGGTATAATTGCGTGAAAATTGGGAACAGCCTCGGCCCGCTTACGGCAGCTGCTGCCACCGCCGCTCACTTTTAATTAATTAAAAGTCCCGCCGCCGTTCTGTCATCGAGAACACGGGAATATCTCTGTTTCGTCCCCCCCCCGTCACCGCTATCGCCGCGCGCTCTTCAGCCGTTCGTGTTTATTATTTTTCAATGGGGCATTATTTATGAATGGATGGGGCGGCCACACCTTCGCCGGCTCTACACTGTTAATCAACGCAAATGCGGGAGGGAAAGAGGTGGCCCGCGCACCCCCGTAGAAGCTAGGCACCGAAATATTCTTCCCCTCGGTGTATTATCGTTATCGTGCGCGCACGGATCCCCCTCCCCGAGGCTGAAAAGGGTGGCCATGCCATATTTAACCGGCGTATCGCGCCGTACAGAATTTTTCGTCAGCTCCGCGTGGCATAAATAATTCCGCGGGGGGGCCGCGTAACCGCGCAAATTGGATAATTTATCAGCGGCGCGCAGCGAGTCGCGACATTACTCGTCGTACCTCGTCTAGCATTCCTCGTCTAATATTCCAGGAAACCCCTGGATAAGAACGTTCATATCTGTCTATTAAGGGGGGAGCCCTATTTAGGACCTATTTAGGAAATTTTTTTTTCTATGAATCTGTTAACCGGATCTTTTCCAAACTTTCAGTGTATTTTAGATCACATTCAAACAATAAAAATTGATTTTTACGTTACAAAGTGTTCGGTAGAAATGAAGACATATGAACATGTTCGTTAGGACTCGCGCGCCGGAGTTGCAAATTGGCGATTGTAATGGTGGCCCCATTTCTTCCCCGAAATAAAAAACCAAGGATTTTCTTATTTCTAGTACAATTACATTGTCGATAAACCTAACAAATGAAAAAAAAGTTAAGTTGGAAAATTGATGGGACATTTTAAAGAAAAAGTTACGATTGTGCCCCAAGATATTTCATACTATTTATGGAAAAAGAATCGTTCAATTCAATTTATTTATCAATGTCTTAGGTTCATCGACAATGTAATTATACTAGAAATAAGAAAATCCTTGGTTTTTTTATTTCACGGAAGAAATGGGGCCACCATTACAATCGCCAATTTGCAACTCCGGCGCGCGAGTCCTAACGAACGTGTTCATATATCTTCATTTCTACCGAACACTTTGTAACGTAAAAATCAATTTTCATTGTTTGAATCTGAACTAAAATACCCTGAATGTTTGGAAAAGATCCGCATAACAGTTTCTTAGAAAAAAAATTCCCAAGAATCACTTTATTCCTAGAGTCCTAAATAGGGCTCCCCCCTTAATAGAGCGGGGAAATTTACTATGGAACTCGTAGTTTCAAATTTGGGAAACTGGTAGAAAAACAGGCGCAAACACCGGGCTGAATATTTGCCGGCCGCGCAAATGACGTTAATTAGTATGTTGAGCCATTCCGCTGCATAATTAATGTAAAATTATTAATTACCCCTCTGGCGGGCGTTACGCAACGTTAGCTGCAACAATTACATAGAACAAGGGGTATCGCGTTGCTGCAGCTAAATCTCATTACGACATGTCGGCGGCCAGAGTCAAATAAGCCCCGCTAAAATCCCTCTCCATTCAATCCGCCGGCAGGGTTGCCGGGGAATCGATCGTCGCGCGATTTTTCCGCGCTCCCGAGCGCCGGGGCGAAGACAAGGGGATGAGGGTTGGAGGAAGTCAAAGGCGACCGGACACGAGCCGCACTTTGTCCCTACCGATGGGCTCGCATAAATCCACGATTTAATATGAATGCGTAATAGCTGTCGGGAGAGCCGGTACCGCCGGCAGAGAACGAGGAAGGAAGAGAGGAGGAGAGTTGGCGTACAATGCTGTCCGTACAGCGATGTTAATACCAGAGAAACTGGGATGGCGTAACGAGAGGGGTGGGCGCGAGCGAATTTAGGCGGCGAAACGAGAGAAAAGACCAACAAAAAAAGGGAGGCGGACAAAGGAGAGAGGACCTATTCCAGTGTAATCATTGATTCTTTCGGGGCAGACCACTGCTGCTCCACGGACGGACTCCCGTCGAGTCCTTTACACTTTATTGACTACAGCTGGATAATTAACTAGCCAGCTTACCCGAGGTGCCCATCACCGACGTGCCCGAAGCAACAGATTTTGATGGACGTTTCGTCAAGACCGGGAAAAATCAGGCGAAATAGGTAGATGGATGCAGAGTAGGGCGAACCGCAGCGCGCGAAGTTCACGCAAGGTGCATTAAAATGCGGACGCGCGTGTCCAGTTGACCGGGCAGAAAGGCGCGCGGGATGCGGCGCGTCCGATTCCACGCGTGCACACGCGTGAAGTGAATTTCTATCGGGAACGGCGGGTGGCCGAGGGGGTGGAGCCGGTGGCGCGCAATTGGAAAGCGCGTTACACGCACACCGGCAGAACGGGGGTTCACCGCGTGGATAAACCGCAATGCCAAAAACAGTGCGCGTTTCCGCGCGACGAAAATTAAGAGCGAACGCGCGGTTTTCGACGGGGTAGCGTTTGCGTGGCGCCGCCAGCGACAGAAAGAAGCACCGGCACGGGGCGAGCGGAGAGAACACCCCTCTGCTCTTGCACCACGGGCGAGAAGAGCAGAACGGGTGGAGATTCTACTAGGGGAGGGTTAGCTGCCAGGACGGGGGTCGGCTGGTGAACCGGCGCGTGAAATTGGGTAAAAATGAATCGACGGCGGGACTCGGTACCGCCATTATTCCCGAACACTCGTATCGGGATGCGCGTATATACGACGGCTACCTACGTGACACGTACGAATCGGCGAGACGACGCTGCGGAAAGTGTAGCCAATGTTTTTTCGACTTGGACCGGCGGGCGCGATTTATCAGAGGCGCGAAAAATTCACGCCGCTGTACGCGCGACGAAGGAGACCCGGGGAGCTGCCAGGCGTTCGGGGGAATTCAATTGAACCCTTTGACGGCCTGAAAGGGTGCGCGATATTTGGGATTTTTTTAAGAGAAACCGTCAAATTATATTAATTGAAAATGCCTGTATTTCATGCCTTTAGGTAAGATTTAAAAAAAAAATTAATTAATCCTTCGTGGTCACACAGGGTGTATTGCACCCCAAGAGCAATTTTCGATTTGAAATGTCGCACCTTTACGTCTTCCAAAGGGGATTATCACAAAAAAATAATACAACCATGGAATCGCTCATTTTCAACTATAAATTTTATCATATCAAAATTTACATTTGTAGAAAAAGACTATTAGACCATGACTGTATAAGTATTACGAATGTACAATTATCACTGAAAAGTTAAAAGATTCAAAAATACGAAAATGGTAACTCAAAACATGACGCCGGGGTACAGTGAACCCCGTGTGACCAAGTTCTGATTATAAGGTGTGACCACGATGGGTTAAAAAAGGACGGTGCCCAAAACTTTAAACGCGTTTTTCTCAAAACGATGTTTTTCGAATTTGTTAGCATGATATCTCAAAAACGAATCACTCGATTTACTTAAATTTTTGTACATATATTCAACAGATGTCCCAGTCTCGTTGTTTCTAAAACGAAGATCTAGAGAAATTAAATGAGAAATACTGAAAAATAAAAAAGATGGCAGCGTGTAAAACATAAAATTTCGATTTCTGCAAAAAAATCGCTGGATTTTTGAGTCGCAAAAGTGTAATTTTGCAAAAACCTAGTTTTAGAAACTAGGGTTTATAAAAAAAGCGACTTTTGAAATAACCAGTTTTCGAATTTGACTATTCCCAAAAAACCGGTTAAACCGGTTTTTGAATTTTCACAATAAATAAATGTAATTAAAATAGTAAATAAATATTTTTACTTATTTTAAAATTTTTCAGTGTCCTTAATATTATGGAATTACAAAAATATAACAAAATAAAATATACTCTATCTATACAAAACCAAATGAAAACAAAATTAAAATAGCGGAAATCCGTACGAATACGTACAATTTTTGAGTTCATTTAATATTTATGTATCTACAAAACTATAACACAATAAAGTAGACTGCATACAAAACCAAATGAAAAAAAGCTAAAATAACTAAAATCCGTACAAAATATAAATCTTTTAAAACGTGGTACCAAATTATAAATCTTTATTCCATTTTGTTTTTTTCTGAAAATATGAACTCATGAAGATTAGTTTTACAGTAAACAGTTATCTACTACCTACAATTTGCTTGTGTCCGAGGCGGTTTCAAGTCAAAATGTTAATGTTTTTAATTAAAAAATTAAATCATTTCTTCATATTAATTCTAGTATATAAACCCGGATTTTTTTAATTAAAACCCGGTTTTCGAATTTTACAAATTTATAAATAAAAACCGGTTCTTAAAACCGGTTTTTAAAAACCGGTAAACCCTATTAGAAACAACGATAATGGGACATCTATTGAATAATGTATGTAAATGTACAAAGTTTGAAGTAAATCGGGTGATTGGTTTTTGAGATATGCAGACCAATTCGCAAAACATCGTGTTGAGAAAAACGCGTTTAATGTTTTAGGTACCGTTCTTTTTTTTAATTAAATTTTTTCGTAACATGTTGCCTAAATATGTACAAACATAGGCATAAAGTTTTCAATTAAAATACATCGATGGTTTCTCTAAAAACAAAATCCCAAATATCGCGCTTCCTCTTCAGGCCGTCAAAGTGGGGAGACCGCTTAACATCCATTTGTGGATTGAATAGAGCGTGCAGATTCAACGTGGAATTGATTTTTATCAGCGTGTTGACCTGTGCCGCGGTGTCAGCCGCTGTATTCTAAGCTCGCGGAATACCCGCGACTCTTAATCCCATCCCAGCATCGGGCGGAATTTCCTCCGATCACTCTTATCCCAGCCGCCTACGCCCCCTCATCGATCCGCGTTACATATCGACAACGCGATACTTGTTGATTCGGCACGGTGTCTGGGATTACAGCCATCTCGGAAACACAATCTTACATATTCGTGAACCGGAGAACGCTGTAACCAAATACGTCTGCGAGCCGATAGCCCGCAGAGGCTGTGCACGTATTGACCTCGGCGAGCATTATAAGGAGCGACGTGTGTACAATACGCCCGCGACACCCGGTACACGAAGGTCGCGCACCAACACGAGGTACCGTTCTTACAACGAGCTTAGCATTAACGAAACGGTTGACACCGTAGCAACACGAAATACGCTGCCGATAATACCTGGCCACTCCATAAACAACTTCGGGCTACACAGAGGAAGTCGAATTCTCCACTGTGCTCTAGATCTTACGCGTGCACGGCAATGCACCAGAGAAATTCTGGGATAAACTCTGAGAAACAAGGGAACAAGCACATTATACTTTCCCGCTTGAAAATTGAATAACTCCCCCAGGACCAACCAGTTCCTATCTTCGACGGCTGAGGAAGCTACTTGGAAGATCGGTTATACCACCGCGCAACGTCCCAGAGGCGCCGCGATTATAGGAATTCATTTCAAAAGGGCGGAGGTTCGCCGTGAAGGCACAACAGGTACTGGAGCCGCGCACACGGGGCGCAGAGCCCCGCGTAATCGGTGTAATATCGACAGCGTCGGCGGAGGTGGCTGCGTTTAATAAAAGCGCCGATATCGCGATCGCGGGGCACGTAGCCGCGCGGCAAGGTTATAATTAAAGCGTTTGTCTCTGGGAATTAGTCTCGCGCCGCGGCTTCTACTCGACTGCCCACGTGAAAGCACACACGGTACGCGGCACCTCGTTGTGTGCGCGATTCACGTACCAGGGCGCCCCGCCGCCGGGGACGTGGACGGCCGAAAGGGCGACAGAGGCGGAGGGAGACGGGGCGGGATGGAACGGCACGGAATGCAGGCTGTGTGAGGTCGGGGTCTCGGGGACGCGTGTATACGGCACTGTCGTGCCCCTCGCAAAAACCAATAACCTCGGCAAACGTCGGGCACCGGTTGTTTATGGCCTAAAAGAGAGAACAGGAGGCGGCGAGGGGCCAGAGAAGGACGACGTACGTACAAAGGAGGACGCCAGAGGAAGGCCAAAGTGGGGAACAGGAAAAAGAAGACGGGCACCTATCTAGAGGGAGGGGAACACGTCGCTCCGGCTTCGAAACGTTTCGTACCTGCTCCCAAACGTCGATACCTCAAGCAACCCGTCCGGACCGTCTAATGATCAGCCGGTTACTGGGCCAGTGAGCAGCGGGGATGTTCATTACGGCTGGAAAGTCGCGGTAGATGCATTTGGCACATCTTTCGAATTCAACGCTTGATTCAGAAGGGTCAGATAGACGTGGACGAAAGGTACGGGGATAACACCTGCTCCGATCGTACACGGAATGTTTCGTGGAAGTTGCACGTGGCCGGAGCTTAATTGAAAAGGACTCGGAAGGAGAGGACACACGCGATCCTTCTTCGTCGAACCGTTAACAAGCTCGAATAGCTGCACGACTCGATTTCCGTGGAAATTCTTTCAGAATAAGTGTCACGAGCGCTGTCGCGTACACGAAAAGCCGAGCATTCGACGAGCCGCGGGAGATTAGTTCTTTCGAGCGTTCGCCTGGGTGCCGTAAAGGTGCACGAGTTCACGTGACGCGTGTCTGGGGCGCCGGGGGAGAGGAATAAGACGGCAAAGTTGGGATACCGTACGCAATTCGAGCGTGTTCCCGGCCGGATCAGCCTTACGGGCAACCACCGTGGGGGCTATACTTGAAATTGGAGTTGCAAGAATCCCGAGAATGCGACGGAACGGTGAATCTCAAGGAGCAAGTTTGAAACAGGAGAAATTGAAAATGGTACGGCAAAGCTTGCCGCTTTTGCGTTTAAACTTGTCAAACTTGGGATCCGAAAGAGGCGCCCGTTAGAATATCTTCTCGCTTCGACCCAATTCGTCGCACGTTTAAAACTCACTGTCAAACTTATCCTACGCTTAATAATAGAAAACCAACGTAGAGCCACCGCGCCGAGTATACCTTCGTCGCCTACGGAAATCCGAACTGCCGTAACGGTATCCAGGTGTCGATATTCCTAGGTCTACCGTATGCATCTACGCGCGAACGCCAAACAAAAACATTCTCGGAGATCGTTATACTCCCGTAACGATAGCCAAAGGAGCTATCAACGCGGCATTCGTAATCGGACGCAATGTCAATGCCTCTGAAGTAGCGAGCGAGAAGGTATACAGTTATATATATATATATAACTATACACAGGCAACGTACGTATACTCCGCGCGGTGTGGCGGAAGTGAGAAAGAAAGAGCCTAGGCCTAGGCTACGTGAACGTACATACCTTTGGGAAAGGACGAAAGAATCAGGGCAGAGGCGTACACCAAGCAAAACAAAAGCGAACAGAGGTGGATGGGGCGCGGGCGTGCTCGAGCTGCAGGGGTCCAACGGAAAATAAACGTGCGCGCTCGTTAGAGCCGGGGGTCGCTTCTACCGATGATTTACCGTTTTCCGCGCGTGTATGGGCATATGACTTCCGGTAGGCAGTGGGAGGCACGACGCCCTGGCCTGCTTTCCTCTGTTCGGCTGTATCCCAATACGCTTGTCCGTCCCGATGGATATTCTCCCCGGGTGCTGGTCCTCCGCCGCCGCTTCTTCTCGCTCGTCTTACGGCCTGGGTTAATACATTCGAAGATCGGCGCTCGAGTCAATGACATAACCGCCCGTCGGTTCGCCTTTCAGCAGCCTCGACATGTTTCCTCGTCCTCGATTCCAGCCACTCCGACACACAGGTTAGCTCTCGCCTCTGCGTTAACGCGTTTCTATCACCAGATCCACCGTCTCTCGCTCTCTCTCCCTCTTTCTCCTACTCCTCAGACACGCAGAGTGAGCTCACTTTCGCCGCGAGGAAACGTCACGGCGTCCAGGCCCCCGTTCCACTTGCGATTACCGACGCGGCCCGTTTGGCGCGCCAATACGAACGCGACGATTTGAAACGTCGACGCGACTGCGGGCCCCCCGAAAGAATCACGATCCGGCGTCACTGCGCGCCAATGACAGCCGTACCCGCCACACAATGCGCGCCACCAATTAGCCGGCTCCGTTCGACGGTTACGTTAGCGCCGAGCGTGGTTTCCAAAACGACGATGATCGAACGAACGCGCGACGGCGAAACCAAGCGCGATACCGTTTAACCCGCGCGGCGTGCGTGGGCCACGGGATTCTCGAGGCGTCCCGACGGGTAATCCAAGGGTTATGCGTGGCCGTAGACGGGGGTTGATGGCTCGCGAGAAGGGTGACGTTGACGCGACGGGCGCCCGCCGAAATCGTAGAAACCGACTGGACCGCGTTTACATTTGAAAACTCGAGGTTGCTGGCGCGAGCGGATGGACCCACCGACACGATCGGCTGCGTGGGCACGGCGAGGAAGGGCGCACGTCACTTTCAGAAACCGGTCACATCGCCGACGGGACGATACCCGCGGAAACCACTGGAAAAGACCGAGCAACCAACAACCGCGACGTCACGAGTCGTACTAACTTCACTAGCAGCCCGATGGACCTATCGCGGACGGTGGGAAGCGGCGCTGCCGGCACCCGAGCGCTACGCTGGCGCCACCCCCGGCGAAATTTCAAACCACGCCGCTCCGCCGCTCACCGTTATCGACGCGCGCGCGCGCGGGCCCCTTCCTGATCTAATTAAAAACCGTGCACGCCGGGGAACGTACGCTTGGCCGTGGAGAGAGGGCAGAGCCCGCGGGCGAAAACCCACGATTCTGGCATCGCTGCGTATGTACATCCGCATGCAAATGCACATTGTAACGCGGCCGCGTCTTTCTTTTTACGGATCAAACGTACCGCGGACGGATCAAAGCCGCCCTTTCTCTGCCTTTTCACCACAGCCATTGGCTGGGAATAATATTGATTTCCATCGTTCGGCGGCTTCCTTTTAATTCCTGAGCGGTCGCGTGGCGTGATTCTTAGAACGTTACCGTTCGAATCACGCAGTGAAAGGATATATTAGTGTCGATAAAAAAAAACAAATCCCGGAGGAAGGGGAATTAAAATTCGGACACTCTTTTCGTCTTCGTGGAAGAAACGAGCATTCCTCTTCCAGTAGAATATTCTCCGCCCCACGAGATTCGTTCCCTATACTTTCATCATCCTCTCAGGAGCAGTCGCTCGGCGCGTTCTCAAACATCGAGGATAATCGTATCAGTCGCTCCATACGAACTCGCGTATCACTTTGATCACGTCCGTGTCTGATGCCCCGGGAGAATCTCTGAATATCCGAATACATCTAATATCCCCGCAGTTATTCCGTCCCCTTTTGTTCCCATCGATCTCCTCGAGGATAAATTAATCTCGCGTGCACAGAGAAAAAGAGAGAGATAAGGGTAAAAGGAAGAAAGTAGCGGAACCGAGGGGGCGGCGGCTCTTTATTGCATCGGGATATCCGGTTTTGCTTTGTGTCTAATGAAACGAATGGCGAAAAGGATATACGGGCCGCATCGTTAACAGTGTATCATTTATTCCCTCTACCCTTGCGCATTTTAATTCATAGAGACCACGGGGTTTTGTTCGGTGGGTGGGGGGGGGGGGGGGGAAGAGGAGGGTGGATTATTGCAGCGCAATCACATTATGCGTCTCGTTTCATGGGAACGCTCGGAGAAGCGAGGCTCGGCGAGAAGGGAGGAGGAAACTTATAAAGATACAAAACGGGATTACCTTATCAGTCTTATTCCCTGAAATAATCAAGACGTCCGCTCTGAATTTCATTCCCCGGGCCCTTCCCCCGCCCGTTTCTAGCCCCTTTTCCATTCGCCGGGCAAACATACGGCCCGTCGCCTACCCGTCTCGCTAACTTCTTCCCCCCCTCTCCCCCGGCCGGAACATTATCGCGCCGGATAACGCGAAAGTTAAGGCCGAAATACATCATCCCCTATCTCGATTATGGTATTGCTCTGTCCTACGAAGGCATCGGTAAACGAAAGATATACGACGGGCCACGGTTTGCCGGAGACGCCGAGGGAAAAGTTTTATCTGCCGTTTCAGAAATATCAATAACCGATCCCTCCAACGGCTCCTATTCCAAACGCGGAGATATACGCGGAACAGAAAGCCCCCGGTCCGCCCTCGTCCCTATACCCGCCGTCAATGCCATACGGAACGTGCCCGAGTGTATCCCTTTTCAATTCGGAATGCGGCGGTCTCGCGGAGACGCTCGGAGAAGTACCTACCCCCATTCCGAAAGATGGCACGTGTCGTTCCGAGCGTGGATTTACCATTTAGAAACCGATCCGAGGCGAGGCCCTGCCACCACACTCTGGATCCGAGTTACCTTCGATCGCGCGATTAACTCGGCTGAACAGAAGGCTGGAGGGTCGTCATTACGAGTGAACTCGAGGGCCTGCGACACTTGTCAGACGAAATCGGGGTCGAGCTGTTAAATTATGAATCCGCGAATCGGAGCGTGAGCCTTCGAGCACGTCGGATGCTTTGGCCTTCGAGGCTAGGGAGAAATCGGCGGAACAGGTCTCTCTATTAAGTGGTCCGTGGATACGTTTCCAACGAGTTCGATGATTGTCGATCGCTGGGCAAAGTGGGGGGAGGGGCTTAATTAGGTGCATGCTTCTACCGAGTGTATTTCGTCAAAGTCACGTGGGTTCAAAGGCGGGAAGCGAAGAAGCCGATCGCTGCCGTTTTACGTCCCAGACTTGAATTACGCAATTGCGATTTCTCCGTGAAATATATTGTACGACGGCGGTGCTCGCGTTGAACGGATCGATGAACAAAATCGCGACATCGGGTGTCCGGCCGGTCTAGAAAATGTATTAGAGTCGATTATGTGTAATATCAGTTGCAACGAAACGCGCGCCGGTGGTGTCCCGTTTGGGTGCATCGCACAGTGCGTTGAATCAATGGGAATTCGGGACAAAATTCATAATTTCTGAACTAATCAGTTTTCGACATATGTACCCTAATACTTTTTTAACGAGAATATAAAGATGCATCGATTGGTGTAGAAAAAAATATACAGTTGCATTAAAAAAATATGCGGTGATCTCGATTTTTTATTGAATAAATAGTATTTTTGTGAATATTTACTTTTGCAATTTGTTGTCAACTGAATACTGACTAACTTTTGTTCGAAACATTTTTTTATCAAATTATTTTTATCACGTGTATCGCGTTCGACAGCTATTTTAAACCGAAGACAGTATCCAGGATGGAAAGTCATGGTAGGAATCGTAAAAACAATTCGAAAAAACAAATCGGATGTTTACTAGAGCTTCCATTTTTTTTTGTCTCTTGGTGCAGAACAAAACCGCTTTTCAAAAATTTCTTGGTTTGTCCTTGTTAAACATGTTTCTAAAAAATGACTATAACTAAAAAAAAACTGCAAACATCTGCAAAAAAATTTGTATAATAATGTTGGGGATTATTCCAGAAATAGTTTCCCACATAAATTTGAATATTGTTCTAATATTTGGAATCCTTACCGTATATGTCACATCAAATCTTTGAAGAGCATCCAACATAGATATTTGAGATATGCAGCATACAAACTGCGTATTCCTTTTGATAGATTTTCTCATAATTATGAGCATATCCTTTCTACTCTGGGCTACCTTCCTCTCGAAAAGCGGAGGCTTTTATCCGATCTAATACTTACCTTTAAAGTTATGAATCACTACGTCAAGTGTCCGGAGCTTCTAAGCTTATTTGAATTAATGTACCGCCCAGAGTGCTAAGGAATACTACTATTTATGCTGCATAAACATTCTACCACTTTTGGCACGAACAACTGTGTAGAACCTATATAATTCTGTCGCACATTTAGTGGACTTCTTCTGCCACTCATTACACTCTTTCAAGCACTCTGCGAGAAAGGCGGTTAATAGTTCTCGTTAACTCCTATTATTTCTATTGTATTTCATCCTATTCCTTTTGCTAGTACTGTATCTTGGCACTATTTCATTTTGCCTTTAGGTGTTCTGTTTTTGTGTTTCTACTTTTATGTACTACTCCTCTATTGATCTTTTCTATTCTGTATTTACCAAAGGGTTTTCTTGTATATAAATAAATAAATCCCAATTCATGTTTTATCTTTCTCGAGAAAAGTGAGATTAAAGTTTGGAAACATATAATTCAGCAATTTATTGGATGTGTAACTTCGAGGCAATAAAACTGAATTGAAAAGTAAGTAAAAAAAATATTTTCACAATCAAAATAAAGAGTATCTAGTACCTTCAATTGAATGATCTAATGAAAGATATTTTTATTTATGCGTAAAGTTGGTAATTTGTAGGTGGCCTCGAGGTAAAAGACAGAACTAAATACATCAAGAAAACACGTTAAATAGATTCTCTCAACACTAACGTGTTTTCTGAGCGTTGGGAGCTTTTATTTTGTTTTCCTTCGAATGTTCATATAAAGAATAAAGAATTTGGATTACGGTCATGTTAAAAATCATCGTTAAAAAAAATATTAATTTTTAGATTTTTGTTCATTAAACCTCCGTCACGTTAAACTCGAAATAAACGCGCAGATGGTCCCACATAGGATCGCAACGGACTTCTAAGAGAACGATACGATATGAATCTGTGATATTCAAGCGTTTGCCTCGAATCGGTAGAATCGCAGAGTATCGGAGATCGATATCAAGTACCATGGATGGGAGGAGTTCAGCGAGGTAATAAAGGCACACTTGAGGATTAAGAAAGAAGACTTTATTCCCTACAGATATCGCGGATCAGCTCATTAAACGCTTAGATACATCGAGGACATTCGCCTCTCAACCATGAAAACGATTCAAAGAGGATACTAAACATGTCCGCGTTCCTTCTATCTGCTACTCTAAAACGAAGCACCGTTTTCCGTGCGGCAGGCGAAGCACGGTTCGATTATCGGGAAGAGGGAAGGGACGATGTGTTTTCCGCGATGCCGCGGCATGATTTCATCGAGGAGGGTAATACGAAAGGAGCAACTGCGTCGTGAAACGAAGACAGAGAAGGAGCCGCCTGCAGTATGGTCCTGGCCGGCCGAGATTTATCGAGGTCGAACACCGATGCATTAGCGATGGAAGAGCGCGGAAACGAGATGAAGGTAACGAAGCGAGGGAAGGAAAATCGACGAGGGTGCCGAAGGAGTGGAGGCATCGACCACTCTGCCTCTACACCCTTAACCGCTCTCCCTCTTCTTAAAGCCAAGGAGGTCCCTCAAGACGTGTAACGAATCAATTGAGATCAGAAACTGGCGCGCGCGCAAGCAAGCGAGAAAGAAGGGGTACGGTCTCGAAGGGAGCTGGATTCCGGGCAAGAGCGATGCCCGTCCGGAACGACGGAGGAGCGAAAGTATAATTAAAGTGGACGCTGCTGAATGGACCGCTGATAAACTGATCCGCGGATAAACGTAGGGGCTCTGCCCGTTTGGATACCTTGAATGCTGATTTTAATTTGATCCCGCTTATCCAATGCTTATCGTTGATTCGCGACAAGGGGGAGGAAGTAAGGGAGGGAGCGGCGTTCCGAACCGGCTGTTTGTTCTCCGTCTGAGATGCCAGCCGGGGCTAGATATATGAAATCGTCGCGGGTCTCGCGAGCGTCGCTCGATACAGAGCTTGGCGCCCTCCACCCTCTGGAAAAATCTCCCCGGGGCGGGCGGCAGCACGGCGGGGATGAATGTCGCGATTCCTTGCCGAGAAGAATGCATCGGCGTTCGAGCGTTAAATTAAATATGATCCTCAGGGTGATCGTCGAAACGCGATGGAATCACCAATAATTTACGATAGTCCTGTGATAAACGTCTTAGTCTTACGATAAACGTCTATGTATTGCGTGTGGAAGAACTTTGCGCCGTCTTTCCTGGATCGGTAACGCAACGCCGAGGCGCTCCTCCGAGAAGGACGGGATCGAGGCAATCGATGGGACGACCCGTGAAACGACGAATCATTTCGTGCCCGACTCCATCATGTCCCTGAGGCGTGTCACGATACGCGACATGTACTCCTGGAGCACCGGCTGCCTGGCTTTCCCTACGTCCATCACCTCCTCGTGGTTCGCCTGCTCGTGGTTCTCGTAATCCGTCACGCACTGATTCGTGATCAGGCTGAAGGCGAACACCATCAGGTCGCAGTGCCGGGCAGTGATCACCTCGTGAACGGTGGACATTCCTAAGCAACATGGAACAGAAGTTGTAGGCAGAGTCTCTAGGGGCTGGATTTAATATTGCAGACGACGGGCGCGGAGTACTGACCGACCGCATCGACGCCCACCATCCTCAGCATCTTCAGCTCCGCCACCGTCTCGAAATTCGGCCCTCCCAGGCACGTGTACACGCCTTTGTGCACGAAATCGCTGATGCCCATCTCCTGCGCCACTTGGCGGCCCATTTCTAAAAGTTCGTCGCTGTAGGCTTTGTTCATGGGCGGGAATCTCGGTCCAAATCTGAAACGGGAAGGGGCAGCTGCTTTCAAAACGAGAACGAGCCAGGCTGTTTGACGGACTACGTTACGTAATATCGAGGGTTGGTAAGGTAAAGGGAAAGATGCCAGATGAAAGGTTACCGCGTGAGCTCGGCCCGGGACGAAGGAGAAGAGAAAAGGCAGCTGGGGGTTGCCTTGGGGAGCGCGAAAGGAACGAAGGGGGAGCAGGAACCTGGAGGGAAATTCTTACGTAAATACGTCAATCAGATTCTTCGTGCCGTCGAGTAAATAGTTCATCAATCCGATTCAACGGGTTGTTCCGATGAAATAGATTAATTTTATTCCTTCTACGACCCCCAACGATCCCGTGGCGCTGCCTCCACCCCTCCGCTCCATGCCCTCAGATTGAGCCCACGGAGCCGTCGTCTAGCCCCGCAACCCGCGAGTGTCGTCGACGACGACTTTCCTCCCGGAAACGAGCCCGAAAGCCTTTGTCGGCTGGAAGCGGATTCGAATTCATTGCCGTTCACGCCGTGAATCTCACTATCCCGTCGTCTCTCCGCTAGCATCTTCCTCCTTTTTCCTCTCGGTTGCTCTATCCGTCACTCCTGGCTCTGCTCTCCCTTTCCTCGTCTCCAATAACATGAACGCGACGGCGGCGCTAATTTCTGGACGCTTTGATCGTGATTCCCTCCTCGCGAGAATCGCGCAGGAGAAAAGGGTGGCTAGCGTGATAAAGAGGCAGCCGAGCGTGATGTGGACGAATGGAGTGTACACGAGGACTGTTTCATAACACTGCCGAGGGGAAGGGGGCGGAGAAGAAGGGAAAAAGTACCTGTCGTCGTTGGGTCCTTGAAGAGGGTTATTCCCCGCAAAACCCATCATGTTCACGTGATCCTTCACGATCATGATGTCGCCAACCTTGTACGTAGGGTTCAGACCTCCCGCCGCGTTCGTCGCAATCAGATGGGTCACACCCACGAGCTTCATAACTCTCACTGGCATCGCGCACTGCGGGCAAAATGCGGGGAAACAGTGAACCGCTGGACGTCCCTGCGAAAAGCTCGAGAAGCGTGTCAATTACCGGAGTTTGAGCAGTAGGATCTATCAGCTCAATTGGAACAAACAAGTGTTCGCTGAATCAGCTACGCGCGATAAATTGTTGCTGAAGTTGCGCAACGATAATCATGCTCGACCTACGACCCCGTACTCCAGTTTGAAAAGAAGCGAGACAGTAGCGTACCTTCCACAGCGGATAGCCTTCGTAATAGTGGAATCTCCCCTGCATGCACATGACCGGTACGCCTTGGAGGTAGCCGAAGACCATCTGACCTGTATGGCCCTTGACAGTGGAGAGAGGGAAATGCGGGATCTCCTCGTAAGGGAAGCACTGCTTGTCCTCGAGGGACTCCGCCAGGGAACCTGGACACAACTCGTTTTGCTCATTTGATCCTGTTATGGGATACAGAAAACATTGACTGGGAAAATGGAACGCGAGCACCGACCGCGACGCCCGTGATAAGCCGCGCTTGCCCGGCGAGGTCGTGCGGTTTCGGCGAACGGAGTTTTCGAATGGAGAATCACTAACCCATTCCGGAGCCGCATATTATTCCAATCTTTGGCCTTATTCTGGCGCGGCTCAGGAGATACTCCGCCGACTCTTGCAGCGCCTCGAACGTGTACCTGGAAAGAATAATGTTGGTTTAAAGCGGGAGGTTGACAAGGGCCCGCGAGCTGCCTTTCGCTCTATCTCTGGGATCGATTCGAGTTCCAAAGTGGCGGACAGGCGGCTTCTATTCGTCAAGCAGACGCGGCGCTTTGGATGTCCGAAATCAATTTAGGAGCAAGTAGCCGGCCCGTAGTGCAAAGAAGTTGATTCTGCCGACGAGTCGCAGGTGCGGAGCTATCGATAAGCTTACCGGAATAATGGAACGGACCCGTGACAGGCGCCGTGAGTTACGTCAACGACAGAGGAACGAGTGGCCCGGCGGGCCTGGTCCGACGACATAATTTCACCGGGAGGCTACCGCAAAACGGTGCAGTTACCTGTTAAACTGCTAACAGGCTCAAATAGCGCCGGATTTAAGCTGAATGCAGCCCTAGGGGGGGGAGGGGGGGAGGGGTATTACAAATCATCCATCGAAATACATACGAGCGCGTAACGTGTTTATGAGTGGAATACGCGTGCCGTGCACAACTCATCTACCGTGTATGCGCTCACGCGTGCGCGAATGCAAAATGCGCTCGCCGCGCCGACCGGCTCTATGCACAGATGCACACGCAGAATTTCCATGCATCCGAGCGGATAAGCGCGCCTCGGGCATAATGCTGCGCGTCACGCAGTTGAAAATTACTCGCGCTTCTGCGGAAACTCTTTTTCCTTCTTCCTCTCCCGCCTATTAAATGCCAGGAAAATTCGATGCTTAGATTTTTCCGGATAGGAGAGCAAATCGATGTGACACGGTTGGATGCCTCGTAACGACACGAAATAGGGTGATTCTATGAATGGAGGAACTTGAGCTTGGAAACCTGTAATGATACCTCCCTACTCCGCCGCAAGAGGGCCTCTCGACCGATCCCGCTTTCTCGCAAGTCCTCCCTGGTCTACTCTCTCCTATATATATCCGTTTCGTCCAACCGTCTAACGTCCCCGCGTCCAAGGCAGGGTCTCCTTCTCTTTACCGTCAAAAACCTATGGGAGTGGAATATCATTGTGTTCTCTCCAAGCTCTCCCAGTTATAAGTTCTGAGGAAGCATAAGATGGAACGCCGCTTTGAATGAGAAGGAGAAGAAAACAACACACCAGCTGACTATAACATTCAGAGAAAATAGGGGAGGTTTCGCACTTGGAATATGGACCGAAAGAGGAGTGCTCCTCCTGTGATAGTTGCGATGACAAGGGACGCGTATCACCGTGGTAATCGGGTTGCATACGCGCCGGCACAGGGGGGGACATCGAATTAGAACGCGCTGAATGCACTTGAATATGCATCCACGTCGCCAATAACAGCCCAGCGCCGAGCGGGGCTCGGCATTCAGCAGCCGCGAATCTGAGAATCGCTCCGCAGTTTCGCCCGGGCGTCTATGTTGGAAAAGCTTTGATATAGCCGCGGGTATGCCAAACGTCATTAGACCGACCGCATTCGCGGATGCTCCATCGTAAAACGGTATTGTACGGCGCCCGTTATGAATGGCAAATGTGAGGTCGACGATTATTATAACGACGTGAATGCGCGTCGCCCCGGGGCATCGCGTGAGGGATTCAATGACGACTCCGCGATTCTGGATGCAATATCGGTTGCTCTAATCTCGAATACGGATGTGTACGCCCTTGGTCTGGGGGGAACGCTTCGGGACCGCCCCTCCATCTTCGCGTTTCATCCCCCGCGATCCCCGAGTATATCTACGTGGCTTCCAAGCGGCGTTCACATCCATCCGAATGTTACATTCCTAGATTGTTTGCTCCAACTTTATCAGCGTCTATGAGCTGCTGCAAACGTGGCTGACTGACGCGAGGAACCTCGCTGCTAAAACACGCTCCTCCGCTTCTATTCTCATTCGCTCCTCCATCGTTCCTTACGTAACGATCCTCCGCGGTGAGCATCGACTGTTGACATTCTGCTCGAACGCTGGATTCTTTTCCTATCCGCGCGATTAGCGGAGCTGTGCTGATAAAAATTTTCATCGAGCAATTATTGAATCGCTTGTGTGTAGTATCCTCCGTCGCGGCGGTCCAACGTTTCTCGTTCCTCCCCCTCCCCCCCCCCCCCCCCCCACCTCCCAGAGATCATCTCTTGCCTGTTTGTCATTCCTGCCGCGGCAGCCAGAGGTTCGGTTCAACTCCCGCGTTGAAGTACCGCTTTCAGGAGCGCGTCCCATTTTCTCATCGCGCATTTCATGAAGTGGATAAGAGGCGAGCGGGCAGAAAGTCTCCGGGATACGGGGAATATCGAGCGCGGGGCCGCGTTTCAGGCGAAAGTTGCTCCGTTCTTGCAAAAAGTTTAATGCCACTCGGATTTCTATGTGCCGATTCGGGCGGGAAGCAAGGGCGAGAGAGGGGGAGGGCGGGTGGAAAGTTAAGGGAAAAGGGGGATCCAGTCGAAGCGGCGATACGCGGTAAATATTAAACGTATCGAGGTAAAAATTCATCTCTGACAGAGGGGATACGAGGGTGTCGTAACTAAATCGCAGTTTCCTCTGTGCGTTGAATTTCGTCGCAAACGAAATTCCAAGCGATCATCGCAGATAAAGCCGTGCAGATGCACGCACTGGCGGCTGAGTGATCGACGGCTGTGTAGAAATCCAAGGCGATAATGATGTAACGCGTTACGAAACCAGCAAAGAAATTGGTCGGTTAGCGAGATAATGCGCTGTCGATGAACTCGGCGCAGCCTCCGTTTCCCGCCGCCTGCTCGCTGTTTACTGGAACCGTCGACGCGATCGTGCCATTAAGTTTAATGATTTCTTGTTTGCGCCGCACGCTAGTTCCCCGCGGCCGGGCCTGTTTGTCTCGATTAAATAAAGAAAATCAAAGCTGAAACAAACACTCGGGGAAACTTCTAATTGGACGCTCCGGGACACGAAGTTCCGTGCAAGTGGCTGCCTTGTCCCTGTCACATCTCAAACCCGTCTAAATTAACCTTGAACGTGCACGAGGAGGCTGCAGAGGCGAGCTTCCTCCTCGTCCAACGAGCGCCTACGGACGCTCAAGGCTGAAGGCTACGGGGAGGAGCGCGAGGAGACAGGAAGCCATCCGCGCTGCAATTTCGCGGGAATGTTTACCCAGGATTCGCTCGATTCTCTTTCCTTGACCGTTAACGACGCATCGGTAGCGCGCTGCGGGAAGCTCGGCAGGGAAATCTTCAGAAATGCATGCGCTGCTTTATCTCGGATCGTCAGCTCCTCCGGCGTTCTTAATTATTGTCAGGTATTATCGACCCCAAGATAATTCACTTGAACCAGTAACTTCTGCAATTAACCTCGATACCGCTAACGGTAATATCCAGCGAGTCGCGGGGCCCGCGGAGGACCAGAGAAGTCCGTGGAAATTAGTTGTGTTTGGAAATTCCGTATACGCCGCGGAGGGTGCGTAATATGTATCCGGCTACCGTTTCCACTTTGTGCATCGGCAGAAAGTGCCGCAGCGGACGCTTCAAGTAACCAGTGAACACTCAGCGTCCAACTATCCAATATTAATGAGCACGCGGGAGATCGATCACCCCTAAACGAATCGCGGTATCGATACGTTTAAGCTGAAGCCGCTCTATCATCCTCCGCAGTTCCGCAAGGATCGTTCTCAAAGGGCAGGGCCTCTGCTCGAGACTTTAAAAGAACAAGCACGCCGATTTAACTAGGTGTAAACGGTTACTTGACGAATAGTTATCGCGCGATCTAGGCCGTCCACGCGCGATCAAGCCCAATTTCACGGATAGGGCAGACTTACGTGTTGTGTCGTAAATGCTTGACGGCGGTGTGTAAGAACTCATTCTCCGTGGGTCGTTTGAGCGGCTGGTAATCACTGTGGCCGTTGACAGTGTCGTTGCCCGCGAAAGGCATTGTTCCGTGAGGTAGAAGGACAGGGGCCGCCGAGCCGATGGTGGAAAAGTCGCACTGCGAGTCGAGAGACGCGAGGAAGGAAGGCGAGAGAGCTGGCTGGTTAACGAACGGGCCTGTAAGTCGCTCCCTGTAGCGGCTTTTCGAAACACTGACTGCTGTGGCTGCTTGCGAGTCGAGCACGCCGCTGATTTATACGGAAACTCGGCGGCGTTGAAAAAAAGCGAGCGCCAACGAACTGGCCAATCGGGCGGACACTCTGCGGGGCTCCCTCCAATCCTCACGGAGATCGAGACGGCCAGAAAGTTGCTGGGAGGTAGGGGCACCCACTGTGATAACCCATTACCAGCTAAATGCTCCAATTGCCGCCACTGCCCGTCCACTATTATTTGTTTCGTGTATCAGTAACGTCCACTGCAAACTGCAATCGTCATCCCCGCGAGCAACGTCGCTGACCACCATTGGCGTATCTTTTCTTCGTTCAAGGAACTTGTGGAAGATCAACGCGCGAGATGGGATCGACCTATGTCTGGAAACAAAGAGGAGGCAGTTCGATAGTATAGTTAGCCGCGGACTCAGCGTCAAGGAATTCAAAGTCGATTTTCTCGAAAATGAAGCGCGATATCAAAAAAAGTTACTGTTCCTTTTGGACTTATAATGAGTAAATAAGTGGATAAAAAGGAATAACATTTTTCGAGATTGCGCTTCATTCTCGAGATAATCGACTTTGAATTTCTTGACGTAGCGTGTAGGAAATCCTACTTAAGGTGGGAGCCTGGTGTAATTAGCTGAAAATCGAGGCATTTTTCAGGAATTTTTTTTAAACAAAGTATTTTATCGATCTTTCTGAAACTTTCAAGATATTGTATTATCAGATTAAGGTAGATAAAAACAAAATTTTATTAAAAAAGAGCAGCAAATAACAGGGTTATACAGGCTTATGTCCAGTCCACTGCGGGCAACGTAGCGTCTACTGTATTCATCTAAAACCAGAAATCGAACAATTTTTGTTCAGTTTATGAGTGCACGCACAAATCGTATAAATTCATAACTTGAAAGATGCAAAATTGAACAAATGGCGGCCTCTTGAAAAAAAAAGTTCACTTTTTCCAACGAAATTTTGCCTTAAATGTGTAAAAAAGTTATTTATTTAAACAATATCATTATGCCAATAACTAAGGTCTATGAAGAAAGTGTTCACAAATATCCGTGCACAAGGTCAAGTCGATTGGTTGAATAATTTTGGACTTACATTGTCCGTAGATTGTAAAAGTGTCGTTTCGAGAAAAACGCATTTCAAGTTTTCTGGTAACCTGGTGCTCCGTAGTAAAACCGGCAATATCCGCTTTAATTTTTCGAATTACGTTTTGCGACTTTGGGAACATATTATCGTCATGTTCAACTATTGATTTATGCGAAAAAAAATCGGTTTCTTCACCCCGCTACACCAGGCTCCGCCCTTAAGAGAGAACCTGGAATAAAACACCTCGGAGGGTCGGCTTTGGCGACGTTGGTAAGGCGGCTGCCCAGTAGCGCAGAGGACCCCCCGAAAATCGTGGGTTCGAATCCCATCAACCCCCCTCCCCCCCCCCGAAGTCCTTTTTTCTGTGGCTTCCGAATGTAAGAATTGCGAAACCTTATTCCTACAGAGTAGATTTCGGATAGTGTAGGGGATATCATATTCGGACTCGAAACTTTTCTGATCCACGCAACATTCGATCGAATGGAGTCATTCGCTGATACACCATGGCGAATAATATATCTTATCTTAAAGACAGCCAACTGATGTCCAGTTAAGCCCTGTTGATTGATTCTGCAAATATTTACGATGCCGATGATAGCTCATTCCAGTCTCGAGACCTTCACTTGCCAACTTGCAACACACGGTCGCAATTACCTACCTCGTGAAACTCATATACACCTTGCTCTCGACTAATGAGCGGGAAATTCAGTTAGCTTTCACTCGGCGAACCTTTGCCCGCGAGGAGGTCCAGATCTTTCCTTTCTGATCAGATATTTCGTTATTACGCGATGCAATCTTCGTTGTCCCCCGCGTCTTCGTTATGAATTGAACCTGTTGCTCTTCTGCGAGGCTCGAAGCCCCTTTCGTCACCGGCTACCGTAGACGCGTCCTAGACATTGAGACAGATCCGAAAGATCTTAACGAATTCGTTAATAAAAAACGCGCCTAACCGTTGTCGCAATTCCTTCGCGATATTGGACGAAAACAGTCGCAATTTAAATGCAAGAAAAACAATAAGTAACGAGGAAAGAATGTCCCGCAGAAGCAAATATAAGTAATCAAACTGTTGATGCAACAGCATCTCATATTTATACGAATATTAATTACCACGCAACCGTGTCCCCCACTTGAGCGCGTCGCATCGGGAAATTTCCATGACAGATTTACGTACCGACCATGACACGTTCTCCAATTTGCGAGGATACGAATTTCGACTGCCCCCTACTGGCCCGCGTAACGAGCTAATTATGGCCGATTAGCGAGGGCCCTCACGTGAGCCAGCCGAAATGCAACGATCTTCAAGGTACCACTTATTTATTTATTTATTTAACATATACGAGTAGGACCCATTTCATAACAGAATTGGTAGTAAACGATACATAGTAGAGACAGACGTTACACAGAAAAGAAAAAAGAGAAGAAAAAAACGAAATATGTACAACTATGAATATGAAAACAGAAAAGTATGCATAAATGTCAAGACACAACGTTATGTGCCACCGCTCTATAAACACTACTTAGTTTTAAAAGTGGAAGGAGAGTCATGGAAAAAGTAAATCTCCTTATAATAAACTAGCTTTACTTACTACTCGGCTTCGCCCGAAATTTATATTCTGATTTTATAAAAAAAAATCTTTTTTTAGTTTTTCTTTTGTGAAAATGCTCACATTCATCTGGATTAGTCAGGCATAATAAGCCAAGGCACATTTCGTAATCCCAGAGTTTATCGGTCGAATGTTTTTAGGCGACAAACAAACACACAAACATATAAAAGCTTTCTGCATTATATATAACGATTTTAACCAGATTACAAATTCGGCTAATGAGGTTGGTGAGACAAATTCTGGAGGTATAGATGCGAGGTCTAAAAAGCAGAGTAAGCCTGATAGCACTTATTCTCGCTTCATCCACGTGTCATCGATCACGTTAATCCGTATCGATTGCAATCTGGATCGTGCATCGCCGCTTTTGCGAAAGGAACATTTATACACGTTCAATAATATCCTTCGCACGTATCTTGTTTTGAAGCATTTCACGTAAAATATGAACGCATCTAACGTCACTATCTGGCCTGGGATTTAAACATCTCGTTTTACAGAAAACAATGGCAACTAACTGGCGATTTGTTGTAATCGCGCTCCGATAATCTTTGACCACCAACAGCGTAGCCAACGGGTCTTTCTATCGCGTCTCTTTTGTTTAACGATAAACCCGTTTGCTATGAATTATTTTCACATGTCACGCACGTTCGGTGACTCGTTTCCTTTGTACGATCGGTTTATAGTGCTGTCTCTGAGTTCAGAGAAGCCCAGTCAGTTTAAAATGCCTGCTGCCACCGCTACCAGTTATTGGTAATTGGGAACGTGTCGTCCAGGCGCATCGGAGTATCTTTATCTTCATTTCCACCCGCGACCTTAACATTCGTTTATCGAATTTTCGAGCGAGAGCTTCTGTACGAATCAGCGCTCGTCATTTGCCGAAGAAGCGCATGACGCGGAGATCACGCGCGGCTTTACCCTTATAATTCATTTATTTGAACTTTTCGATGACCTTGCTCAGAATTTTCATTCGTAACTTAAGGGGTCATTCCGGTTAGCGCGCCGATAAATTCAGCGATTTTTCGGGAATTTATTGCGACGAAAATAATTACAGTAATGGAATAACACTTTTTTCTATTTATTAAACTACATTTCTACAGTAAATAAGAAATATAAAAGTAATAAAATTATTGCTTTTCAAATGCTTTTGAAAGCGGTCTTGATGACATGGTTAAAAATTCATGGCTCGCTTGAGAAGGCAATTTCAGCTGTTAGACTTATCTGAACAGAATAATCCAAACAGATTCTTGATCAGTATGACCGTCGCTATCGTTCGGACTATAATTAGTGATTTATCTTAAAAATTCGCAAAATGGGGGGAAAATGCAAAAAAATGTTTTTCAGCTTTTTTCTTTTGCTATTTTCGATTTTAGAAGTAGGTTAGACTCAATGAAAATACTTGGTGGTAGTCGCTGCAAGAGTCACAGGTGTGCAGAATAAGCAGTAAAATTTATAAAGCAATCGGTTCGATAGATTTTGAGATTTCATCTTCACAATGTGAAAAAAATGACGTTTCGAGAAAAACGCGTTCAAAGTTTTCATCTATAGACAAAATGCCTCTGTAGAAGCCACAATAATCGGAATTTTTCCATGAAAATTTAACAGTACTTTCTTGAGGATATGTACTTTCGAAAGATGCTTTAAAAAAAAAGTCCATTTTTGCAACCCGTCTAACCGGTATGACCCCTTCAAACATTTGTCGTACAAGTTGCAATATTTCATTTTAAAGATGCCAACAACGAGAAGACCATTTTGCGCCTCTTGTCAACTTCACGCCCCAGACAGGCCGCCTAATTTTGCCTGCAGGGACGAGCCGGGCCCGGAGAATACATACACGCGAATACTTTGGCGAGCAGTTTGCCGAGCGCCGAATATTCGGTGTTCGCGGGGTGCCGAATGTGCGGTCCCGCCTTTGCGCGATAACGCTCCACCGAGATCGTGTCCCTTTGAAGCCCGCTTCTATTCCCTCCAGTAAACTGTGCATTCGTTCGCGTCAGTTATCGCGTAACAAATGCGTGGGCGGTTAGCATACATCTTCTCAGACCCCTCACTTTTTCTCTCTCTCAAGAGCAGATATCGATCAAGAAGAGCGAGATGTTTGAAAAGGGATGTCCGAGGCCCTTGTATCCACCCCTCGCAGCTGCGACTTTTATTTATCGAGAAGTTTTTGCAAACAGGGGTATCAGAAGCGGCTCGAATGATTTATCCGTTATCGTGGGATCGATCGGCCTGCGCAAAGATCAACGGCGACCACGGTGGGAACTGATAGGAGATTCACTCTTGTTTGGAGCGAAACTGGCATCGATACGTGATGCAACAGCACGCGAGATACGCTGTTCAGAAATAACCCCGGTAAACTGTACGCAATTAAAGCGCCACGGAAACGCTATTTGTCCTTTGCCGGCCGCTAAAGCACCCGCTACGTGGCACCGGCTTCGTGACAGAGCAGTTTTTTGCATAATTGAGCGCAGCCGCGTGTGATGCACGCGAAGCACGAGAATGGTATCAAGGTACTAATGCGGGGAATGCCGCGGCGCCGCGCCATTTCCAGCGAGCCCGGCGTGGCATCTGGATCCGGACAAAAGAATAGGGAAAAGGAGCTGGGAGACCGAATCCCAGCTGCGAGGTTGCAAATTATGGCGTGCCACGGACGTAGCGCGCGGACGAGGCGCGGAACGGTCGAATGGAGTGTAAATTCAGTTTCCGCGCGGGTCCACCTCCCTGGCGAGTAGGAAGCTACTTTGCGATGCAACGAGTGATGCATAATTTCGCCGATCGTCCACAAAGAACGCCGCAGCCCTTTGGCGGTAAACAAATTTCGGCGGGCTACGGGATGCTACGGGGCAGATTTTCAACGTCACCGAACTTTCCTAATTGAAACTTTATATTGTTCGGCGGGACGGGAGAAAAAAAAAAAATAGAGAAACAGGTACTGGAACTTTCCAATAGCGTCCGGCGGAGGTGGGGATCGATGGAAGGGGCTCGATTCCCGGCGAGCGGGACGCGCCTGCGCCCGCGACATCTATCGAATTTCAATCTCTCGCCAGTAATATTATAATCGAATCAGCGTCGACGCGCAACTAAACAGAACCGTGTAATTAACGCGTGCAGAGGAGGAACGTATACTGTTTACGTTCGAGTGCTGCTCGGCGTGCAACAGTTAATGAATCCACTACGGCAGAGGGTGTTTATTAACGTAAAGCTGCTGCGATTATTCTGCAACGGTTTTTACGCCTTCGCGCCTCCGATGAGCCTCCAGAGGCAACTGGCTGGACACTTTAATCGCGCGTCGATAAAAACCGACCGTCGATATTCGCGAACCGTGTCACGGAGGAGGGAAATGGGGAAGTCCCTCGCCGATAGAACACTGGCGCGTAACGAGCCAAAGAGTGGAGATATCCAGAGAGGAATGTTTTCATTTTAAAGGGACCGTTATCCTGTAAACACGCTGCCTTCATTATCGTCCGATGGCAGTTACACGCGTTAAAGATATAAGTTCTAACCCCATCCTAACCTAGGCAAACAGTCTCGATCTCCCTGCTATGTTGGCTTTGAATTTTAGGTTAGCAAGTTTGTAGGGAACGCAGAAAGTTTCGCGTTGGAACGTTCGAGAAAATATTAAAGCTTGTAGGTCGCGCCAAGACGTATCGCGAATGTTATCTTGTCGTACGACGGATGAAACTTCGTTGCGAGTAACTCGTGCGTGTTTACTTGCAGTGCTCACTGGCAGGCAATAACATTCCCATTGTGCAAACACTTGATATGTGATGCTGTCACGCTGTCAATATATTATAGGGTGTCCGGGGGCATGGTCGAATAGTAAAAGAGGAATGTAGAATGAAGTTTGTTCGAACGGAACTTCGTTCTCGGCGTAATCGCGTGTAGGAACGTGCGAGGCACGAGCGCTTACTTCACTGATAACGTGGTGAAGATCGCCCCCTGCGAAACGTATGTACTCGGTGTACCACGTACGAATGCGAAAATAAATGCACGACGCGAAATTTTCATTCTACACCTTGCTTAAAAGTGTACTAGGAACTCCTTTCTTTGACAGAAACTACCTAGCTTTGAACTAACAAACAGATTCTTTCAGGAATCCGGGGATTCAGAAGCAGCTGTCGCTAATTAATTGCTCGGGTCATTAGAAAGATTCTTCATTCCACGTTACATAGTATAATTCGATGTACCTAGTGCTTTCGAAAGGAACATCAAACGCATGAATATCGTTCACTTTCTTGGTGTCGCGGAGTATTTTAGTTTCTGCCGGCACGATTACAGCGACCACCAGTTGCGAAGTTTGACTCCCGATACAAGATTTATGTATTCACGTTTTAATCGTGCCGTAATTAGAATAAGAATAGATAATTAGAATAGGCATGACGTTACGAAATTATTCCGACCCTCGCGGTTAGTCAACAGCGATCCGCTGGGGATCTTATTTATCATTGACCTCCAATAAATTATCGCCGGAGAAAATTTCGAACTCTAATCGCGTGTAAATACGTGGCGTATCAACAGTTTGCTATTTACGTCCAGTAAAATTAAATTCTGCCAGGCGTTTACCAATACATAGGCTCAAAACATGGACACGACCTATTGTAAAAAATGGATCACAGACGAGGTGACAAAAATTTATTTACATCGGGTGTAAAGTCTATTCAATACTTCGTCTATGCCTATAGAGGTATAGGATAAATTTATCAACCAATGCATTTTGCTCTCACCAATTTGTAGGGTCCTAGTACTCCTAGTACCACAGACGACTGGTCTGTGATAGTGAGGAGACCGGGGTAGGTTGTAACACGGGGTAAATTGTAACATAAGTAAAATCTTTTGAACAACAAATCTGGTAACCCACATCATGCGAGAGCTGCTTGACGATATTAGCACCGTCGGTGTTAGTGACACAAACAAGCGTTATGTATTCAGTTTGTGGTTATAGTCCAGAATTTCAGTATGTAGAGCACGTAAGTAAATTTTGTCTTAGCACTTTTATTTCAATTAACCGTCGTTAGAAACCGTTTGAATTTTTGCTTCTTTGTCGCAAACGAATCAGTACCTACACATTGGTTTATTATAATGTGTATGCATTTTAGTAATTTGATGTTTAGTATCTCGTTTGTTGAGATAAAACGCAAAAATTCAAGCTCAGAGTAAATTGTAAGATGTTACTACTTACTTCACTCTAAATGGTGATAAAGCATGCTATTTGTTGACACACCGGAAAAAGATGCTCCAGACGAACAACAAAACAATCGAGAATCCAAAAAGTAGAAAAAAAAGTATGAAGGCAAAAGTAAAGAAAGCGCAGAAGATTTTGATAGAATCAGATGAATAAGCAGTGATTGCTTAACTCATGTATATAAAATGTTTAATAATGATCTGTGATTTCATTTATATTTTTTAGAAATGTTTATTTGTGTTCATATTTTTATTTAAATAAGTGAAACAGATGTGTTACAATTTACCCCGGACTGGGGCACATTGTAACAAAAGCAGATTTGTTTAGTTCAGATTTGAATAACAAGAAGATTCTGAATAACAAAAGTTCAGATTTGTTTATGAAGCTGTCTGTCTAAGATTTTGTCACGTACTTTCACGCAATCAGTTAACCACATATGTAAGTAGTAAATCACGCAAATTATTTCCTGATTGAGGAAAACCCTTTCGAGAAAAAACTGTGAAAACTTTTTTGTTACAATCTGCTCCGATCTCCCTTACCCCATTAGGGGCCCCAATTTTGGCGATTTCTTGTCCTCTCCCTCCCCCAGTATAAGAATTCGTAAGATTTTATATTCCAATCTCCCCCCACCCTTACGTAATATATTCTATATTGTATTTTTTCAGTTATTAAAATTATTTTAAAGGTTTATACAATTCATTTAACTTGGTTTCGGGAAAACTAAAATTACTTTTCTTTAACATTAATGATAGAATTATAAGAAAACCTAAGAAATTCGCGACCCCGCGTCCTCTCCGAACCAGCGATACATGTTATCATCTTTTTTTTTCACCTGGAGAATTTTCTCCCTAACGGATACCCCGTCCCCCGGGGGGAAGCCAGGGTTATGTGGGTTTTGCACCCACTAAAAACTCCAGGGTGGCCTCCTGACTGGAGGGGTCCGCACCGTGGAGGGGAGGACTTGGGCGAGATCCAAACAAACCGATGCGTTCGCCACCTACATGTTATCATCTGTAGAACATACCAAATCGATACATGTTTCGCCATCTATGGATAGTATGTGAAAGATGAATACCAACATCTATGCAGTGGATAACATCTCGTCTCCACAAAAATTCCACAGCGTCCTCGTAAACGAATTACGAGTATTGACATTTAGAAGTGGCTATCGCGTGTTTAGGTTCCCGCTAAAGCGTAAATAATACTTTTACGATTCTGTGTTCACTCGAGTACCAAGCGTAAATAATTGGTACACGATGCTTGGAAGATTCTGAATAACATTTGTATCCGTAAAATGTTTGGATCACTTTTGCGGGAATTTGTGTTTACACAGTGAACGATATCCACGATCCAAGTATCGCACATTTTCTGTGACATACTAGCTTGTACGTATATAACGCTTTCAACAGCATATATCTGCCTGAGGTTTAGTGTAATTAATCCTGGACATTTTATTTTATCACAGATTCCGTAAAAGGATTCGTGTATAGTATTTTATATGCAATATAATTAAACATGTCAACTTTGGAAGATAAGATTCTTGGTGAAAAACTGCACTACTATTGCAGTAGTTCTAGCGAGGACGAAGGAAATGATTCGGCAGACTCCGACAAAGAATCGGAAAATGAGAAAGGCGGATATCCAGGAGGAATGACCGATTCCATTGAACCGTCATTCTCGGAATGGGATGGAACTTCCAGCAATACTGGGCCGAAGGGTGTTATAAAGGTAAGGACGTGTTTCGAGTGAGTTACGTCAACTTGTTTACCCATGGCGCATAGATTTTGATAAATTCCATACACGTTTCAAGGATTGGCAACGATATAAACAACTGGAGGCGGAGAAAAGAGGGGAACAAGAGAGAGAAAGGCTTCAGTTGATAAAGAAACTGAGCCTAACTTGCCGTACCTCTTTGGACGAAGAAAAGGAGAAGATTTTGGAAAGCGACCCTGACCTGGCCGAATTACTAGCCGACGGGTTCCTTTTGGAGTATCAAAGGCAGAGAATGAAAGAAATGCTGGCGAGAGCAGAGAAGCTTCGCTTCAGCAAAGTTGTTAATTTAGAAACTGCGCATCAGTTTTTGGACGCCATTGACAACGAAGACAAATCTGTGACAGTCGTGGTTCATATTTATGAGAATAACGTCCCCGGCTGTGAAGCCATGAATGGATGTTTAATATCCGTCGCAAATGATTACCCTTTCGTAAAGTTCTGTAAAATCTTAGGTCCGTTTTCTCATATATTATGTCGCCCGTGGTATTATTTAAGTCATACCACACGCTGAATACCATTTAACTCTGTTTACAGGTTCCGTGGCTGGGCTTAGTAAACACTTTAAAACAGAGGGTGTCCCTGCTTTGCTGGTTTACAAAGCAGGTCAAGTAATAGGGAATTTCGTTCATGTAACAGATTATTTAGGAGTAGACTTTTATGCATCCGATGTTGAAACATTTTTAATAGAACATGGAATGCTTACTGATAAAAACTGTGTACCTACCATTATCTCACAGAACGAGAATACGCTATCAGATAGTGAATAAATATAATGGAGAAACCTTTTTTACAACATTACTACATCTTAAATTAGTTCGTCATGAAAAGTAACTGTAGGAAAAATACTGCGTGCATATTTAATTCTCATTCGTCTCGCTTCTACTCAACGACATTAACAAGGGAACACCGCGAACCCGGACTCACCGATTGGGACGCAACTTTGTGGGTTTTTAGAGTGACTCGAAACAAGAACAGCAGTGTGTTCCAATCGGTGAGTCCGGGTTCGCGGTGTTCCCTTGTAAGAACCAGTACACTCACTTAAATAATCGTAATAAGTATTTGGGAATGATAGAGTTTCATAATCATAAAAACAGGTAAATCTATATATTTGATTGAAAAATATATGAACATTGTACATATTTATATTCATCACAATAAATCGCGTAAATATCTTGAGAATTGATCTTAAATTTACAATTTGAACTAATTTAAAGCTGTTCTAGTATCTGTTTCTTTTTCTTGATAGCTTTGCAAAAATGTAGGTAAGTCTTTAAGATTTCGTCGTATTCCGTGTTTTGCAAATTTTCGTATTGCTTCTTCAAATTCTCCTTCTCTTTGATTTCGTTCATTATTGCGAATAATTTTTCATCTATAGCTGTATTTAGTATTCTATGAGCATCTATCGTTACTGGAGTCTCTTTGTACATTCTCATAATACATGATAACTTCGTTATCTTCGCCTGCACTTCTGCGACTTCAGCTTGCAGCAACATGTATTCCGCCTTTTCAGAATAAGTCCGACTGGTATCTTGGTACTTGAGCTGGTTCCAGTTGTTGATCAGAATCCTGCATTTCACAATATCCGCCCTGTACTGCGCGCATAACTCTTCGATTTTATCTTTCCACTGCAATAACTGGACGTCGTGCGGTTCGAATAACTTCTTGCGCATATTACAATCAGTCGATCTTAGAACTTCTTTCATGTTCCCTCCCAGCTCTTCGTATCTAAAACATCACACGGTTATCACAGGTACGTAGCTTACCGAACTCGATGCACGTTCAATTCTATCAAACCTTAACACGAATTTCTGTATCTTCTCTCGCAATATCGTTTCCACGCAGCATTTAATATCCAATGTTTCTTCATAAGTGAAATCGTACTTTGGCAAGTCGGTTATTCCCAAAACTCTTGATTCTTCTTGTGCATTCTTCGAAGTAGATGGCAAGTGCATATACTTATTTACCTCGTGAATCTGAAGTAGCCCTTGTAACTTAGTAACGACGCCTGCAGACAACGATCTCTTAGCATTCAGCGATGCCTCTTTTAAGCAATCCAGGATTATTTTGCTTTTCGCATATTCGCCGATGCTCTCTTCGCACAAGGTAAGATACTTCACAGCTTTCTGCGTATGAACGGTCCCTTGATTGGAGTTTGTTACATTTCTACTTGCATTATACGTAAAACTATGCTGCGGCTCGTACAAATTTTGCAAGGAATCCACCCTGCCCATCATTCGGCTACAATTCAAACGAGAAATCCGCGAAATATTTTGTATATCTGAGAAAACGAACGATAGCAAAGCATATTACATTGTTCGACATCGGTGAAACAATACACGATCATTAATTACGTACCCGATAACTGGCTTAAATCGGTGAATCTACTCATATTGCTCGCTTTCAATATAATTCCCTTTACATTACATTCGTGTGAATTTGTATGCCTTTCAAATTCAAACGGTTAAACATAATCAAATTGATCTTTTGAAATACTAGCGAGTATGAGCAAACACAGCTAACGTTCGTAGCCCTCTAGTGGTCTACGAGGATCACCAATTGAACGCCAATCGTAGACGAGTAAAATTATCTGGATAATAATTCCAATTACTGAACGTACGATAAAACAATTTTATCCGTTGTTTGTCGAATAAATGTAATCTAAATTATTGTTTCTATGGGCGAATTCCACTTACGCCCAAATCGCCCGCAACGCCTGTGGTTTTCGGTTAAAAAATTATGAAAAATCTCCTTAAATATGGAACTGAAATCTGTGAAAGGGCCATTATAGAAAAATAAAGGTTTTTAAATACAGTGGAGGACGAAAGTATGTGGACACTTTTAAAATCGTATAACTTGTTCAAAATTGGTCCAAACAACTTGAGTTTTTAAAAGTGTCCACATACTTTTGTCCCCCACTGTATAAATTACGACTCGAAAGCAGGAACATATAATTTGTGATATTTATTTTATTGCAAAAATGGAAAATTTCTACGGTCGTGGGCACGGATGATTTGGGCGTAAGTGGAATTCGCCCTATGTGAAAAGGAGAATAATTGATTCCTTTATTAATAACATCGCGATGTCAAATATGTAGTTTTACAAAGTTGGCAATACTGGTACTTTTCACCTGAGAAGTTAGTGCATTCACGGCAGTGAACCGCGTCGCTTGTTGTCGGTGTTTCGGTCGTGTTTAATCTGAGAAATGGCGGCTAACATTAACGGTGTGTTCGGGGAAAATTTACAAAATGCGATACTTCGAAGTAAAGTGCTCATCGTGGGTGCCGGCGGGATCGGCTGTGAGATATTAAAGAATCTCGTCATGACAGGATTCACCAATATCGAAATCGTAAGTGCGAGTCGATAGACAGTAGTCATGTTTTAACCTCCATACGTTTCCCTCCTTTATTGCTATCCGTTGTCATTTGAAATCCAAACCGGTGTTTGCATTATCACGGCTGATCGCTGCGTGGCGATTATTTTACAGCAAAGAACGTCAACGAGCAAACGACTCCAATTTTTTTCTAATTTATGTTACCCACGCTTTGAGCGACCGTATATTAAATAAAAACACGTTGCTTTCAGATTGATTTAGACACAATAGACGTCAGCAATTTAAACAGACAGTTCTTATTTCAAAAGAAACATGTTGGAAAGTCAAAAGCCGACGTCGCGAGAGAAACAGCGTTGACGTTTAATCCTGATGCGAAAATAGTCCATTATCATGACAGTATTACATCGTAGGTATCTTTATTTCTTTAAAGCGGCATCGTTACGCTTTATCATCGATTATATAATTTTTTATCTACAGTCCTGATTACGGAGTATCGTTTTTCAAGAAGTTCACATTAGTTATGAATGCGCTCGATAATAGAGCCGCTAGAAATCACGTGAATAGAATGTGCTTGGCGGCGGATATACCATTAATAGAATCAGGCACCGCCGGCTACGAGGGTCAAGTGGAGCTTATAAAGAAAGGGTTGAGCCAATGTTACGAATGCACGCCGAAAGCTGCGCAGAAGACTTATCCCGGTTGTACGATTCGTAATACACCCAGCGAACCCATTCACTGCATAGTGTGGGCGAAACATCTGTTCAAGTAGGTTTCTGAATTACTACTTTCCTTAAAACCCTGCGATATAATCTAAGAAAGCTCTTTTGAACTTCACGCAGTCAATTATTTGGCGAAGAAGATCCTGATCAAGACGTTTCTCCAGACACTGCTGATCCAGAAGCAGCGGGTAAGGGTAACGCGTATAAAATTTATTAATATATTATCACATAAATGTACACATATGAATTGTATGCGATAGCTGCAGCAGGCGAAGGTGCTCTTAATTCAGACTCAAATGAAAAGGGAAATGTCGAGAGAGTTTCAACTAGAACTTGGGCGCATTCCTGTGGGTATGACTCAGAGAAGTTGTTTACAAAATTATTCCACGACGATATAAAGTATTTGCTCAGTATGGATAATCTATGGAAGAAAAGACGACCACCCACCCCTTTAAATTGGAAAGAACTACCAGACGGAGGTTGGTGAAGTGATGAAATTTGAAATTTACGCGGCTTTGGATAAATGTATGTCTATTCTAACTCTTTACGATACAGTACCAGGATGCAGTAAGGAAATTAATGAGCCAGGCTTAAAAGACCAACAACGCTGGAGTATTTCCAAATGCGGCACGATATTTGCCGAATCTATAAAAAGTTTAAGCAATACTCTAGCGGCTTCCCAAGAAAAGGCGCCGGATAATCATCTTGTTTGGGACAAGGACGATCAGAGCTCGATGGATTTCGTTGCGGCATGTGCCAATGTAAGGGCTTATATCTTTGGCATAGCCCAAAAGACGAGGTTCGACATAAAATGTAAGTGATCGGTTAGAATTCTACATTGAAACACTCACAAGGGAACATTCCGAACCCGGAAATTCAAAAAATTCTGAAATTTTGTGAATATGTAGGGAATTTCCTCCTGATTGCAACGCAATTTTTGTTTGCTGCCCAAATTCACTAAAACGGGGTGTAATTGACCCCTGAAAATCCGGTTATTTTCCGATTTTGTGTTATAACTCGTGAACTGTAAAATAATTTTTTCACCAAATGATAGATCTATTTAAAAGAAGTAATTTTTGTTATGAAACTTTTTTTCTATCTCCTACAGTTAGCGAGTTATAACACAAAATCGGAAAATAGCCGAATTTTCAGGGGTTAATTTCACCCCTTTCGAGTGAATTTGGGCAGCAAACCAAAATTGCGTTGTAATCAGTAGGAAATCCCCTGCATATTCACAATGTTTCAAAATTTTTTGAATTTTCGAGTTCGGGATCTTCCCTTGTCAGTTATGATCGTCGCTAATTTCGTATTCATTATTTCTCGTAGCAATGGCAGGGAATATAATCCCAGCAATCGCAACCACAAATGCGATAGTAGCTGGGTTAGTTGTCCTCCATGCATTCCGTATCCTCGAGGAGAATTTAAAATCGTGTAGATCCGTGTATCTGCGTTCAAAGATGAATCACCGCAATCAGTTGCTAGTGCCAGAGAAAAACGTTAATCCGCCGAATCCAAAGTGCTATGTGTGCGCGCCTACGCCGCAAGCCGTACTAGCTGTCGATACATCTAAAATGACAATCAAACAATTGGACGATGTAGTGTTGAAGAATAGGTTGAATATGATCGCCCCAGATGTGATGATAGACGGTACCGGCAGTGTCGTCATTAGTAGCGAAGAAGGAGAAACCGAAGGGAATAACGATAAGCTTCTAGAAGAATTGGGAATCAAGGATGGTACTATTCTTAAGGTTGACGATTTCCAGCAGAACTATTCGCTAACGGTGACTGTAATCTATAGAGAACAACCGAGTTCAAAGGGCGATAGCCCTGATTTTCTCATCCTAGCTGATGAGAAGGATCTTAAACCTAAAGAGGATGACGATTCGGTGAAACCATCTACCTCAAACGGCCAGGTGAGTAGAACATTCTATATACGGCATGGATATACTTCCAAATTTAAGGATATGTATACGAACAATTTTTCTCAGGCGGAATCTGACGACAATGTAATGATTGTTGAGATCGAAACCGTTCCGTCAGACGTGACGAAGAAACGTAAAATCGAAATTCCCGATGTAATTGCATCTCCGAAAAAACGAAAATTGGAAATCGATGATACAGCCGATGTTATAATTATCGCTGAGAATGATGTGAATAGCGACGGTGCGAGTGATAAAGCAAAATCGAAATCTAAACGTACAGTCTCGGAAGACGATGACTGTTTAATCGTGCATGACGACAACATGCAATCGTCTGAGGTCTCGCAGTAAGTCAACTAAACGAAATCAGATACATTATTCAGGATTTAAAGCAAAACTGGGATAATGGAAATCGGTACAATTAATTTTACCTAAAAGGGTGTGCTTGTACACATGGAATGTGCATGCACACCGATTTCAGTAGCTGAACTGTGGATTTCTCTTTGAATATTAAAGTTTCGTACGTTTTATTAATAATACGCGAACAAACGAGAAACCTGATTGTTAGCAAATAAGTTGAAGGTACGCGTGATGACATGCTAGGATGGGAATGAATGTGAGTTGTACAATAGCGATCTTATCACATCATCAAAATTCTTTCGGAATGGAACTGAATTTTTAATTGCTACATATATTTATGGGGCTACAAAGCGTTATGTTTATAGTGTGTCATTTCATAGAGTGTACCTAAACATTTTTATATAAAAAGAAATAAATATTTTTTTTGTACTCTGAACTATCGTATCCTCCAGTTAGATTAATTTTTAGGTTCTCTTATTTGCGCAGAATATATATCGATTCAAGTTATAATTGTACATTTCAAAGTCGATCTTATATCTGTTATACAATTTCAAAATAATTTCTTGCGTCAGGTTTGCAAAGTATTTACATGTCGTACCGAAGTCGGTGTATCCGCCGCGGGTCTGTTCCAGTTTTGGTAAATATATTTTATCCTTGTCTAATCCGAATTTGGAGAAAATATAATTAATCTGTCCGTACGTGTAGTCGTCCAACTTCAAAATATAATTGTAACGTACGTTACATACGGCACAATGTGTGTAATATCGATTCCAATGGACGTCGTCTTCTTCTTCAGCACTTTGTAAAAGCCACAGCAGGAACTCTTTAAAAGTTGGTACCACCTTCAGCCTTGCGAAAAGAGAGTGTGTGTACATAAAATCTGTGGCTGATTTAATGAAAACGTTTGTACGGCATCGTATCAAATACCTCCTATCAGCTGTAAATACTCTTTGATGAAAATTACCGATGGTTGTATTGGAACGAAGCAGTTCAGGTCTTGTAACTTGAAATATTTTTTTAACATAGATCCAAGCCTGCGCTGTGTGCTTCGAGTTGTCCTCTATGCGATCTCTAAAATGTGAAGCACACTTTTGGCAAATAATTATAACAGGCTGAAAGTATGCGTAAAATGGTACCTGTACGATGAAACAAGCCTTTGAAAAGGATGGCGCACGATTAACAGTTTAAATACTTTTTTATCATTCGCGATGTGGTATAACTCCTTTAAAGTTTTCGGTGCTAAAACGTCAACCTCTCTGCGAACAATTTGCGAGTTAAGGCACTGCTTATAGGTGAATGATGAAGAATTATAATTACCTGTAATAATCTCGCATCACTTGTCGTCCCGCCATATCTGAAAACAATTTTGTGAAACTCGTTGAAGCCACTTTTCGCATCCAACAGTACATCGCTTTATGTTGGGAGTTGTGTAAGAAGTGTCTCCTTATCAGAGGCGTGTTTAAGTGATGTTTTACACATGCATTTGAAATCTGTTGGAGCAACGTTGCGCTTTCCTATTATAAAAAAGTTATCAACGCTACGTATATATTATTTATAATGTTTAAAGGAGTCGGGCTTACCTGCAGATTAATTAATTCCCCGTTCATTTCGTCGCGCTCTAGAAGTTTTATCTCTATTGGTTCAGTAACTACTCGGGATGCTGGCGAGCACGTTTGCTTTGTCTGATTGATACTTATAAAAACGATTGAATCTGGCTGCTGCGTCAGTAAAAAATCTTTCTTTATCTTTAACAGGAAAGAGCGAACTGCAATGTATAAAATGGCACATAGCGTGCATTTTATAAATTGCGCTCTAAGAGACATTGTTGAAACTGAAGTGCGTATTCTGACAGTCGGCTGCCAAGATTAAAACATCCGTCCGGGAATTGTCTGCGGGGGTGGGCTGGGAGATAACAGTTATCTTAATTCCACCATTTTTTAATTACCCGTGAAAATAGTGGTAGAAATTGATCTGATTTAATGTTGGAGGTGAAGGAGAAAATGAAACAAGTATATTTATATTGCTTTTTACTAGGAAATAGCGCCGAAAAAACATACTATATAAATTAATGATTTCAGTACATAGTCAGGATGTTAGGCTGCTTCTGCAACTAAGCAACAGTAATCATTTGATAGTTATGTATAATTTGTAAATGATGTAATGGTTGATTGTGACAAAAATACTCTCTTCTGAAATTTGCTGTTCTTACGAATTTCTGTTAGATAACTTTACTTGTGATAACTGAAAGAATTGTGTTAGATTGCTGCAAAATTAAATTCTTTATACGGGGCAGTGGTCTATATTAAAACGGTACGTCGTTTTATTAAATCTGATTATGAAAATTCAAATTATTAATACGAAACATGATCTGTTAATAATCACACTGATTCACAATTGAATCTTTTATTTATAAAGGAAAATGTGTCGGACATCAACACGTAAAAGTTACAAAAATATATAAATAATACCTAAATTGAATTTAATAAGAAAGAAACTCAACAAGTAAAAAGAACGTCCTAAACTGAGTACAATTTCATTATCTTAGTTGCTAAATGCATATAACAGGATGCGATCAATTGTGAATCATTGTTCAATAATTCCGTAAGTTGCTTTTACTCCGGATTTACTTATAATTTACTTGCATTATCACGTGACACTACGCGAAAGAAAATAATCGCTAAAGCTGAATATCGAAATTTCATTGATCATTAATTACAGATTCGAAGCATTTAGATGCTTCTCAATATATCATTTTCTTGGAACACAATAGTGTTTTAATTATGTTAAAAATTACATATACGGACGCGTTTAAAACTTCAAGTCACTGTTTCGTACAAATAATCAATTGTTTAAACACCTCCTATCGCATAGTCGTAAGTATACCTCGCGGTACCTCGAAAGCCCCTACAGTATGCGTTATGATTCGATAAATGAAAGAACAGGTGGATGACGAGATAATGTTAAAAATTTCTTATCTACGATCCCTGTATCTATGATGATGGTCGCGGGAAGATCGATGATCGCTATGTCGGCCGTGTCGACTGGCCGTCCTCCATAAAAATTCGTCTACGCTCCTTTCGTAACTACGTTTCTCAAGTGCGGAAGCGGCTGCGGTGTAATCGGGTGGCAACGGCAGACCATCGTAATACCTGGGTGGTGGTGGTGGCGGAGGTAAAGAGTCATAGGGATGGGGTGCAGCGTAAGGGGGTAATGGAGGTAGTTGGTGTTGCATGGTACGCATGTAATCCGCCACATACGCTTCAGCCGCCGCGGCTACCCCTAATCCAGGACTGCCGTATCCCCTACGAAAGCGACAATTAATCAGACTGCACTGCTGAGCGAGCGACGACAATGTATCTCGCAACGTATACTGTACTTTGAGTAAGGAGAATCGCTTCGATTAAACCAACTAGCATATCGGTGGTGATGATGATGATCCCTTGACCCTCTATGCTCGTTACCAGCTAAATGAGATCCTCTTGCTCGAGAAGCTAAACGAGATCGCGAAGTTAAGAAGAGCCTACGTCCCCTACCACCCCTCGACCGTAAAAATCTAGAACCGCTATTAACAGGCCTATTATCTCGAAACGAACGAGACGACTTCATGATATGTTTCGCTGCTTCCTTAGACTTTCTCAAAATTGGAGTCATTTCGATCCCTGAAATATTGATTGGAAATCGTGAGCACAGGAATCCCTTTCATTTGCAGACTTGTTTAGAAACCGGGCATTCTTTATTTACCTTCGTCTTCTGGAAAGAGCCTACACAATTCTTCTGCGACCCTTGGCTCGATCTCTTGCCCGTCGCGGCCGATCTTTACCTGCTTACCATCGTTCCATGGATTGTATAGGTGCAACGTTGCTGTAAATGGTAATTCCTTTCTACATATCCAATCCACTTTAAACACACCACCTAAAGCTTTAGCTGACAAGCCTGGGGGCAACACCTATGATTCGCATATACATATATTCTTCTTAATAATACAAAAGAGACTCTGCGAAGCTACTTCCATTCAATTATTGCACACAAACCCAAGAGATAGGTGCCCCGTCTCTTCTAGACTCTGTGCTAAGCCGTGCGAAGCCAGCGAACTTTCCTGACTCCTTTACAGAAAAAACAAGCAGAACATTTCTCGATTCCCTATAAGCTTGATTTAAGTTGGCTTCGTTTTGAGGCAGCGTACTCCATACGCCTTTAGCCTTGGACAGCGTGACGTTCTCGGCGTTGTTAGATTTGATGATGAAAAATCTAATAAAAAGAACTTTAAGACATGTCCTTGGCATTTACATTTATACGCTTATCTAAATATTCACAAAGGACTCTCAGAAATGCTAGTTCGCTACTAGAACAGCTTCCGTTAAGTGTATATTAATTTTAGAAGGGCAGAAGGTGTATACGCTCTCGTATACACCGGAATGCTTGTATTTTGAAAAGCAGCCAACCTTGCGTCCCTAAATAAGTAATTTAATTTCGTAGCGTAGTCGTAGCTCTTGGTAGCTCCTTTGCTCTCCTTGGATCTTGCACGCTTAGTTTCGGGGCTGGATGATTTAGAATCCCTCGACCTGGCACGCTTCCCCCTATTCTTCCGATTACGCTTATTGTCTCCGCGCGAAGACTTGGTCGAAACAGAGCTTATGCTTGGTTGACTAGAATCAGAATTCGAACTACTCGATGAAACCTCGCTGCGCGTGTCGTACGTCTCATCGGCAGCTATCTTTAACTCGTCCACTATGTCGTTCTCGCCGCAGCTCAAATTTAAGTTGTCCCCGTCCGTATTATTGTCCATATTTTCACTTTTTACTCGACATTCACTTTCACTAATGCTCAAAAGAATCTCGCTACTTGTCCCGTCATCCAGGCTTTGTATTTCTGGATTTATCGGGCTTTCTTGCGCGAGGCCAATGCAGTTCCGGTGCCTTTAAACCTTCTCTGAAACGCAAATATAAAAAAGGGCTTACTAGATGGATATCCGGTATGCGGCGATACTCGTCCGAGAATAATATCATATTCGAACAGATCTGGTACGTCTTACGGCAAATACGCGGTAGGAAATAATGCGGTGACATTTTTATCGCGCGAGAGGAAAAGTTCAGAAGATCCCGCACGGAATCCGATTAGAAATGTCACTGGTAAAAGATTAAGAAGTCCATTCGCCGAAAGCTCTGACGTTAAGATTGTCCTTATGCAGCTTAATTAATAGGTTCACGAGTCTCATAGAAGCTTCCGATATATATATCTACTATTGCCGCAAGACTTGAAATAGTTCTTGCCTCAGGTAGATATGAATTATGCCTAATAGCGCTAAAGTTTTCGCTTCGTTAGAAACGTTTGCCAAAGGGAAACAACTCTTTCTCTCTCTCTCTCTCTCTCTCTCTTTTTGCAATTCACGAGTATATACGTCCTTGTACAAGATTAAAAACAAATAATACGCTTCGAACTGTGGAGATTCCCTTTTCTGTTCTTTTTTTTATTTTTTTTTATTTTTTGGTAACTGAACGGAGTGCGGTACACTATTCTTTGCCGCTCTATGGGACACAAGTATTTCTTTCGAACTTTGGTCATAAAAGTCTATTGGAAGCAGACGTGTGCTGTTTTTCAGCCTATTAATGGTAGGAAGGCGAGGAGTCCTGGATGCTTTCTCTGTAATAACAGACAGTATGACACACCGTACTCGTTTGACGTCTCTATGCAGTCTTTTGAAACGCGGAGGGCTATGCCTAAGAAAGTTCGTTGCGAATAATAATTTTAATGGGAGCGTCATCGTCGTCGCCACAGAACATACTCGAAACCATCGTGTTCGCCATTGATTTTATAAAGAAAGTTCATGTTTCGCAAAACATTTAAGTCCTTGGTGTTAGAAGCCCTTTCAGGCAGCTCGTACACACTTACGTGCACACTCGTTCTTCACTAACACACTTCGCACCTCACGCAAGTATGCTAAATGATTATTATCATATGCGTTCAATAACTATTCCAACTAATCCTCCACACGAAACGCACAGGAGACTCGCGCGGAAAATCCTACTTCCTTCCATGGAAACACAATAAACGTTTATCGCCTCGCAGAAGCGTAAACCACAGCGTCCATTGCGTGACGTGTTTCCTACAGTTCCCTACGATCGATAGAACCGATCGCAGTCTGAAAACCCCAGAAACTCCGGCCGACCCTAACCGATTTTCTTCGGATTATTTCTACTTTATCCTCGGGATTCTGCACGCTTACGCGCGCTGATCACAGCTGATCCTCTGCAAATGCATACTTTCTTAAATATATTAAATTATACAATTTTTTTAGCCTAATACGTTGTTCGGTTTAACATTCGAAGAAATTCATCGAGTACCGGGAGCGCATCTTCGCTGTAACATCAATGTTTTCCCTTGTCTAAGGTCTTTTAATTCGTCCGACACGATTACGACGGATTTAGATTTCAAATACCTACGAATGTAACAGGTGCAGAGCGTACGAAAAGCGTTTTAAAAGATCTTGCTTGTTTCAAGTCGGCTGGAATTAAAGTCCCTAGTGGCGTGCGACGGTCGCCATCTTTAAAAAGGATGACGACCATCTTGGACCATTTTTCACGGGTTGTTGACACGGGCAGATCGCACAGCCGGTTGTGAAAGTGTTTCGCGATGTAAAATCGTATCGCAATTAAGTCGGGAATAAGTGGTGGTTGTTTAGAAACTGGGATTAAAAGTGTTACCGGTTCGCGCGTTTAAGATCATCGCCGCGGGTAGGGTATTGTTTATAAATGGAGGTGTGAAAAAAATCCGCGGAAACAGGCGTCTGTCACGGGTGTGAAACGATTTTGACAGAGACGGGAGTCGGGTATTGTTGCATTTGCACGGGATTTTGTGAAAAGGGAGGCGTATTTTCGGCTGTGCTACCTCGCGCGAAACAGAGGCCGAGTCGCTGGGGGAAAGGAAGATAGGAAAACGCTCGGGACATATACATATGTAATAAAGGAAAATGGTCTCGTGCACATGGTGACACCTCTGGTTAGTTTATGCTTTCTATAAACAATTTGACACATTTCTTATCAACGTAATTTCGCCCGATCGCGCGCCACTTTTACAGTGAGTCCAGCATCGATCAGTCAAATTTGACACGCGCTAAACGGGGGATCTTTCAACGCTACGTATTATTATAAAGTTTTCGGCGGTCCTTGAATTCGCTGGTCAGTAGCTTAATAATGGCGAGTTACAACGTACGTTCACTCGAACTTTTGTAAACATTGCTGGGCTACTGATAACGAGGTGTAAGCTTATCGTAATATCTGTCGTAGTATAGTCTGGTTTCCTTTCTAGCACAATGTCCAATGAGTAGGACGTGAATTTAGTGGTGATTAATGCTTGTAGTTTCGTTTATCTAACAGTGTTTATCTTCGGCTCTAAGATAACAGTGGTGTTACAATAAATATCGTAAAAAGAATCGTGTTCTTAACGGCATATCTACTTTCCTTCTAATTCGGGAAGAGTGATAAATATTTTTCCGAAGTAGGAGCTCCTTTTTTATTCAGACAATTTCCCGACGAAGTCGCCAATTTAATATAACTTGTATTTGTTAAATATAACGAATAAACTTCGATCAAATAATTTTAATACCTAACGTAACGCGAAATTTTAATATTATCTATCTAATCAGCGGAACTGTTGACTCGTGAATAAGACTGATATATTCAGTTACATACATAAAACATTCGAACAATGTGCCAGCATGTGATTAGAATTTTAAAAAAGCGCATTTGCATAAGCCTTGCATAGATATTTTTATAATAAATATGTGTCATCTCATGATTTATAAAATTCGATCGAAAATTCGTTCAAACATAAAGACGAATATTACTTTTATTTTTTATTTAAGCTAATGCAAAATGCAAAATTGTGTTAAAAATTCACGTAGTATAACTCATCAAGTGTGTGGTCCAATGCAACACCCTATTTCAAATTTACCTTGCCAGCAAATCTTACAATATTATTTATTTTGCAATTGAAAATGCAAAGCCCCACTTGCAACAGTGTTAAACATTATTTCTCAGTGACACATAGAGCCGTGTGGAAGATTGTGTAAATGGGTGAAAGTATTGCTGCATTAGCCTCATTGTTTATTTTAAGCTGCATTTAATTTTAACCTATTATTACAAAGGCCTGCACATTATATATGCGGGGCATATAATGTGAGATTATAACATATGCGTGCTTCCACTTTTCATACCTCAGCTACAGAGAAAGGATTCAAGTATTGATTGCAGGAGCATGGTGTGCTATGGCAATGGGAGGAGGGTAAAGCCCAGACAAGACCCCACCTCTCTATACCATGCCTCCCATTTAAGTCTAACTTAAATTCATTTCAGACAATCTCAGACACACACACCTAATGTAATAAAGCCATAATAAAATGCTTCACCAATCTTCCAAACAACATGCTCAACATATCAATCATGTATTTTAAGTGTTTCCAGACCAATGACCTGCATGAATATTCAATGGTTGTAAACATTAACATCATGCTAGATGCAAAATACTTTTATACCCGAAAATGCATTTGTGTTATAGCTTATTATATTATGTCCCTTTCAGATCATTAGAAAAAATGATTAATATAGGAAGCACACGAATGACAATGGGCTGAAATATATCAGGCTTTAAGATTCTTAAAAACTTTGCGCACAAGCGGTCCAGGTATCGACATCATTCAATATATTTCTCCTTATAAAGCATTGCCGATTGGAAAATATTAAGCAGTATAGTTTGTGATTAGATTTCATTTTATTATTATATCGAGGATAATTGATATTGCTGTTTATTGTATTGTGGATGTTTAATACAATTGCTTGTGTTGTTCTTGTGTTAAGAGAAATAAGTCATGGCAACAGTTGAGGAAAAGAAACGAGTTGGTGGCTCAAAAGTGTCGGCCATCGCGAACATCTTTCAGTCGAAACCGCAACTGGATAATTTGAACCATAGAACGAATAATATTTTGTCGGACGGTTTCAAAGAGCCGGTTGTTCCGTTAAAAGAATCACCTACGCAAGTGACAGTTGTTAGGACCGAAAGTCATGCTGCCCGTTTCAATAACGCACGAGCGCTTTTCGAGAAGCTTGGGGAAGAGAATAAGCCGAATAAGCCGTAAGTTAGCCGTGGAAATACCGAAGATCGAATGGAAGTGGAATGTATAACGTATTGTTGAATTGTTTTCAAATTTCTGTATAGGGTGGACCGAATTGCGAAGCCCAGTAATTTACACGGCTTAAGATCACGTTCTAGTTCGGCAAATTCTGGATCGGGTTGCACGTCTCCAGCTAGGTCCCCTCGTCCTCGGTCTCCGTCACCTCCAGGGACCAGAGATCATTTGAGTAATTGGAGTGCGAGCGTACCGGCTTTGAACGCTGAAAGACACTTCGAGAATGGTCATAACCATGGTTTAGAGAGTGTACCTGACAAGCATAAGTCACGGGTAGGATTTGGGAAATTTGATAAAAATTATGGCAAAGAGAATCGCTTGGATGATCGTCCGGAGAAGCCAGAGAAGCCGGAGAGAAGATTGAATTCGAAGGAATTAATAGAAAAGCAAAAGAACTGGACCAGCCATTTCTCGAAAACGAGACCAAGCAGATACAATTCAGATCCGAACAGATCTGTGGTTCAAACATCTTTAAATCAGAGCGCAAATAAATTGAACATCGAAGGTACTTCGGTAGGGCACGCCCAGAATGCGACGAGTACCGATAACGAGGCGAAGAGACCGTCAGATATTTCTGCTAATCCAGCCACGAGATCTGCGAGCTTCTGTTCTATAAGATCCTCAGCTATATCTCCACCTCCACCTCCGCCACCTACGAGAAATTCTTCTACTTCGAGCGCAAAGAAAGAAAGGCCAGCTAGTATCGCGGCCGTCTCTCCTTCAGATCTTCCCAGCAGTCCAGAGTATGCCACTATAAATAAATATTTTGATACATCACCAAGTATACCTGAGTACGCGGTTGTCCAGAAGAACACAAATGTACAAAATAAACATTTCCAAAGAAACCAAGAACAGCGGGAAGTTTCGAAAAATGCGGTCAATCCCGCGCCGGAAAAGGCGCAGGAAGCGTTTGTGCCGGAGTACGCGGTTGTACAGAAGAATGCTGCGAGTAAACCGCACTCGCGAAACACAGACATATCGAGGAACGCCTGCGCTCAAAATTCAAAAGGTATAAACAGCACGGAGAGCAGCGGTTTGATTTCTAAGAACGCCCTCGCGAGCTCAAGTATCGATATTTATTCGCAAACAAAATCACATGTTTCCTCTCGCGAGAGGAACTCTGATCTATCTAGTCCGACGCGGAGTATGTCGATAGAGAATATTACTAGTATTGTATCCGAGAGTAAGGCGAAGAGGGACAGCGACCTGCTCGATACTCCTGAGTATTTAAATTATCCTTCAAACGCTATACGCTCGCCGCCTAAAACTTCGGAATGGAGGAACGAATGGTTAGCAAAAAATGACGAGATACTGAAGAAGGCGGCGGACTTGAAAAATTCTAGAGAAGTTTTAGACGTAGACGCCAGAAATGAAATTATTAGACCTGATCCAAGACCAGACTGGGCCAGACCGTGCATAAATACTGCGAGGAAGAAAGACAATGGGACGGAGGATAGGAAAATGGAGCAGTCGAAGTCCCCAGATCCGGAACTAAGACCACCTTCTGGAGGTACGGATAGCGCTTCTTCTAGTATGAGCTCCCCTAGCTCCCCTTCCAAGGATAGTAAAGAAGAGAAGGCAGATAAGGAAATGTCTGAGAAATTTCAAGCGGGTATAGTATACGTGAATCATTCTCAGTAACACAAATTGACATCTCTACAAACGTATGTAACAACTAATACAGCCTATACTCATTTGAAAACTTACCATAAAACAAGAAACATACATACAATAATCACTTACCTAATTTTAAATTCATAGTTGGCTATTGAACTTTAGGTGCTTCTTTTAAATGATCAAAAAATTAATCGGTTAATAACGTATTTAATTTCCTGATTTTATTATGGCAGCGTGCCAAAATACTAAAAAGTAAAAGTATAGGAGGAAACTCTCTCCTCTCCCCTTCACCTCCTCTTCTTGATCTCAGTTCCTCCTACCGGTTTCAACAGTATTATTTATAGAAATCTCTGTGTATTCTGTTCTGCCTCTGTCTGGTTGTACTTTACAGCATTTTCTTCAGAAAAGTATTTTACAAATTTCAGTAATCTTTTTGTCGGTGCTTGTAAAAAAGGAACATTATTAAAAACAAATTGTGTTAAAACTTAGGTCCTTTAAACAGAGTGTTTAACAATATTAATACTTCTTAATAATTTGTGGATTTACTTTGCCCAAATTTTTCATTAAATATTCAAATCCCTTAAAGATATAGCGTATAAATCGTTTGTGCAAAATTTGTGTACCGTCTCGTGTGTTGTGTCACGCACAGTTTTACCAAGGATTTTACATATTTTCTTGTGTTGCAAAATATTTCAAAACGTGTAAAAACATCTTTGTAAAAAACGGTCGCGTCTTATTTCTTATCGTACACTTATCCGTTGGCCTGATTTCTTCAAAATTTTTATTGTTTCGTACACAAAAAAAATACAGTTATCATGTGTCTACGACTACTTTGCATTGATTGTCGAGGTATCTTGTGATGTCTTCCTTTAAACTTTAATTCATTTCGTTCAATCGTTTCCACGTTTCACTTTATACTTAATAATAGGTTATCGTAATGTTCTACTTTAAGGTCGTAACAGTTATGACTTGGAAGCCGAAGAGCCAGAAAAGCCTGCAACCTATACGGAATCAATCGCTGAGAAGGATATCTCAGAAAAGAATTCGAGATTCAATGAAACGGACACTACCACTGTCATTCGACGCTCTCATGTGCGAGTTGATCTTCAAGCCGCTGGTTTGGGACAGCGGCCACCATCCGTTGTTAGTTCAGATCAGGAGTATCCACCGTTAGAACATAAGGACATACCGATACCTTCGCCATACGCAAAGAAAATGCAGCAGAATCAAGAGGCCGCTATGCAAAGCAATGAAGTTAAGGCTCAAGCGAAAGGAACCGTCGAAGAGAATGCACTGTTAAGAACTGATTCAGTTAAAAGTTGCCATAACAAGATATCTCAGGATAGTAATCAAGATCATGCTCGAGGAAATTCAGTGATCACAGAAGTAAATCAAAATGTAACCGTAGATAATAAGTCGAAATCACATATTACCAACGAGAGGCACGCATTCTCGGAAACTGTGTGCCAGAAAACCGTATCCAATGCCAAAAACGATCAGATCAAGATTTCTGTGCGTGAGAAGCTGGCGAAGAATAAAGAAGAAGTGTCCGGGAAACGTTCGAGTTTCGCTGAAGTCGATAATAAAGTGGATCAGACGGACAAAGCCATTTTAAACACAAGCCCGTGCTCGACTGTCTCAAATACTCATAGTGCCGAGAATTTATTAGAGAAACCTATTAATAAGGAAGTGGAGTCGGAGGATATTCTACAACCAGCGAACGCACCTAAGTGTGCGTCGAAAGCTGGTAGCCAAAAGGAGTATATAACCCTAGCAGGAAATACGGTATCATCACAGAAACCCAGTTCGCAGGCATTAAATAGCGTACTGAATAGGAGTAAAGAGGAAGAGTCGGACCAACCTCAGACAACTTGGGAGCAAGAGAAACAAAAAGCTGATCAGTTGGCGAAATTAAGATTCCAAGATATTACTGCGACAAATGCAGTTCAACAAGTGAACGTACCTCAGAATGTATCACCTGCTATTACGTCTCAGCAACACGTGGAGAGGAAGCAACCTAATGACCATGGTACGTCTGAAAGCAGTCTCCACGACGACAGTGATTCCAGTGACACTAAGACTATCACAAATCTGGAATATGCGCCAGTAATGGATATGCAAAATGTGAATGACCAGATCGACTGTAAGGTTGCAATGGAAACTCCTTCTAAAGCTACTACTAATCAAACAGTTCCTATAACGCCAGATACTATGACAGCTGACGAGGCGGAAAACTTGTTGAGTTCTCGGTAAGTTCGTAAACTAAACTACTAAACAACACGTACATTGTAAAGATATACCTAACCTTGCAAATACTGAACAAATTGTACATAATAATTAACATAGACACTTTAATTTAAAACAAACGCTGCATAACGCACTAAATATTCCGAGATAGATTCCTCTTCCTTTTCGTACACATATTATATTTGATAATTCTGATACCTCTAGTTGTTTAGCGAATCATTTCATGGCAACTTGCAAGCAGCTTAATAATTATTATTTCCCTAATTTAAATTCTAATGTTTTTTCTTCTATTTATGTTTATTTGAATGTGACTTGGAACAAACTTCTAATCCACTGGCGCGTAATGCAGCATCCTAGAGAAAAAGATAAGGTAAGTTTGTTGTTAAACGTTCAGTTGATTCGCTACGATATTACATTGTGAAAGAACATCGTCTATCATATAAATAATCAATTAGACAAGGGTCGGCTTTGTTGTCGGACGAGGAGGCGCAAGAAATAGCGAGACTCCTATCTCCCACTGCGAGCGCTGAAGCTGTAAGTGATGACACTTCTATTGATAAGAATAAAGAAATGGACAAAGAGAGGGAGAGAGAAGATCAAGATAACGCGTCGGACTGGCTTTCGGATGTCCTGTCCGCTCCTGACACCAGTCTTATTAATAGCACCACTAATGATTATAGGTGAATCAGTTTGGCCTTTTATGTTCCATGCGTTCTATGTAAATATTTTGCGGCTTATGCTATACATTTGTTTCGATTGATTTCATTAAGTGCACATGCGTGATGCCACTTTGCACAGGAAGAAGCGATTGTTCCTCGTGTTAAAAGAAATGTTGTCTTTGCGGTTTTTAGTTTGTCCCATAGATCACGTAGCGATTTAACAATAGACTCGTTAACGGAGAGTCAAGTGGGTTCTGTAACGGGCAGCGGGAGCGCATTCCTTGGATCTGTTAGCAGTTTGAACGACACTCATGAGACTAACGATGACACGGAGACTGAGCATCAGGATGAGTACATGCCCCCAATGCCAGGCAAAGTTGTAAGATCATAGACAGACTTGATGCACCTAAATGTATTTAATTTGAAGCTGCGATGTATATGATAACGTTTGTTCAGGTACTCGTGGAGAATGGTGTGCACTATTTTGAGGATGGCCATTTTTGGATGGAAATCGCCGGAATACCAGACTCGGATGACGAGAAAGATGATTACCCAACGAACATGCCTGTTAAAAAGATGAGCAAAGTTTCATTCGACACGGGACCGATGAGGGTTTACTCGACGCATTCGGTAAACGAGTACGACCGCCGGAACGAGGATGTCGATCCTGTTTCTGCGAGTGCGGAGTACGAGCTCGAGAAACGGGTTGAGAAGATGGAGGTAATCGTTTGGAGAGATTAAGCGTAGTTATTAAATATATACACGTGGATAACGAAGAAATTTGTTAGGTGTTTCCAGTGGAACTTATGAAAGGGCCGGAAGGTCTCGGTCTAAGTATAATCGGAATGGGCGTCGGTGCGGATACGGGGCTCGAGAAATTGGGCATATTCATCAAAACGATCACAGACAAAGGCGCGGCTGCACGAGTCGGCAGAATGCAAGTGAATGATCAAATCGTGGAAGTGGATGGGAAATCCTTAGTGGGTGTTACGCAAGCTTACGCGGCCAGTGTCCTCCGCAATACTTCGGGTCTCGTGCGCTTTGTGATTGGCAGGGAACGCGACCCGAACTCCGAAGTAGCTATGCTAATTCGACAGAGCCTCCAAGCAGACAGGCAAAGAGAACAACAGGCTAACTCTGCCAGGTACGAATTGACCGTCGATCAATGAACTTATGCGACATCTTTTCAAAGCGATTCCCCAATGATGGTTTATCCTTGCTCGCTAATGTCTATGACGAAAACTTGCGGCCACTCCGATGACGGCTTGGCGCCTCTTGGGGTACTGAGGGGAACTGCTAATATCTGAATTATTTAAAACAACTTCTAAAGTCAAGTAAATGCTCCTGGACATGAATGTATTCATCTGTATAGAAAACTTAATTTTTCGGACGCCTCACCTGATAGTCAACGAGGGGGCGAAGATGTTTCCGTCGGAAGTATGGGCGCGATACCAGGCTCTCCAGCTATGTCATCGTGCTCCGAGGGAGAACCTCCCCAGAGTCCTATAGAGAATTATCTATCCACTTCTGGCCGGAGTAGGTCTCCTATCATCAGTTCGTCGATACCGCAACACGTATCCGCGACTACCCAAAGCGACGTTGACAGTTTAAGACTGCTTTTACAAGAGGTATCGTATATTTTACAATAATGCGTGGTATATGTAGCTCCTTATATGCATAATAATTTAAAAGATTTTAGTTGAAATATTCTCTTCTCTCCTTCGAGTGTCTGTTATTCTTTTTATACGAACAGTCAATGAGAAATATACAGTGTGGTCTCATTGCTAAGTCACGGAGTAGCCTCCATTACGCTCATGCTTTCTGTATAATACGACAAAGATATTTGTATATCGTTTGTACGAGATATTAGCGATGTTATGCTGAATTAGAAATATCATAGTATTGTATTGGAATACACTTTCTAGTACTTTATTGTTGCACGAAGTATCTAGTATCCATATTCATTTCATGAGCTTCGTATGAAACATGATTGTATAAAATGGAAGATTTAAGTTAGTTTGAGGCTATGCACCGTAATGTGAAATGTACATACATGTATATATGTTACTTGAATTATATCGCTATTTTACGTACACATAAGCACATCTTCATAGGTTCATAAGTGTGAATATATTTTTGGTTTTGCTTATGCACTGTGTTCGTTGTTCGCTGCTTGCAGAGTCAATATAAACTAGCATTAGCAGATGGAGAGGTGGAAAAGCTCAAAGCTAAGGTAATCACATAAGACAAGCAAGTCTCTATTATATTTTCTGTTACGTATAGAATAATTCTTGCTTGCTAGACTTATCTGTGTATCGCATGCCAGTATTCATGAGATCATCCACAATCAGTTCACTATCCTCCCGTTGTCGCACACGCTCTATGTCCAAGTATCTTTATGTTTCAATGCCGTCGTCCAGAGTAACAGTTGTCGAAGATACTTCAAAGAAATGTCTCGTTTGTAGCTTCTAGATTTGGAAAACAGTGGGGCCGGTAGCGAGGAGTATGCAGCGAAGTTACGGGAGTCTGGTTTACGGCTCCACGAATCTGAGAGAGCCTTGGGAGCCGCCAGGCAAGATATGGCGGCGGCGCGGGAAATGCTTTCTCAGGCGACAGCGCAGAACGCCGCTTTGCAACAGAAGTATGCACGAGCGAGGAGAGCAGCGCGCGAGTTACGCGCCGATATCGCGGCCAGAGACGAATTCTATCAGCAACTGTTGCAGGAGAAAGATACGGAGTACAATGCTCTTGTTAAGAGCTTAAAAGATAGGGTATGCCATCGGTCGTTGTTAAAAATGATAGGAGGTTAAAGGAACTTGATGGATAATGCGTGTAATCGACGATTTCAGGTAATCACGTTAGAGGTGGAATTAACAGAAACACAGAGGAGGTTTGGATTGCCAGTGAGATTGCCTTACGACGGTACAACGGCTAGAATAGTTACACCGCAATTAACGCGTCGCCAATTACCTCCTCCCCCTTCGTCAACTAGTTGTCAGCTTTCAGACACAGAGACCTCAGATCTTAGTAGCCCCGACGATGGAGACAAGACCGCGACAGTCGAGAGGAAGCTGCCGCTCCCACTGCCGGTCAAGGAGGAATTGGATCGGGCAGTACCTGCTCATCGGCTTCTTGACAATTCTGCTGGGAAAAGTAAGGCCGAACTTGCTAGCAGAGGGGGCCTCGCGAACAGGCAGCTCCCTAAACGGTCCGGTGGCCTTAGCAACAGCAGTTCTGTACGTATCCATTATTTACGTTACGTTCGGGAGAGAGCGAGTATCGCTTCTTAATGAAATCATTCCCCAGGACTATGGCTTGGACGAATCAGGCGACAACACTGACGAGGATTCATCATCCAAGCTTCTTTCTCAAGACACAAGCAGCAGGTCACCGAACGATTTGACGTCGAAACAATCAAATCTGAGTTCCTATTCCAGTAGTTCGTCGATTAGTTCGCTGAAAAGCAAACACATGGAACCCACTCATCCGACGACGATTCGACAGCACAGCACTATCAGTTCGCAAGTCAGAGCTATGACGGAGCAGAGTTGGCCGCAGTCGCAGAAAAGTATTCCCCTATCTTCCTTATTTCCTTATTTCTTTGACGTATATCATCGTCATCGATCCTCTGCAGATTTAACCGGACCGCCAGCATCGTTGGCAGAGCAATTGAAACAGGTGTTAGCGGAAAGGGAGAGACGACTCGGTGGAAATGACATGTCCTCTTCGAGGGAGAGCTCCGGGGACTTCAGTGACCTGAATAATCCGCACAATAATGATCCAACTTTGGTCACCCATCATTTGGTGGAGGAAATACGGCAAGCTGTGAACGAGGCGAATCAGCGAGGTAAGACGCGTTACAATTTAAGGGAACAAGTCTGTATAGAAGCTAATAGGATCTCGCGCGATTATATATATATATATATATTTGCAGTAAAAAAAGTCTCCATTCCTTCGTCAAATGTAATTAGCAGCGGCGGCACGCCTTGGCATCATCCGGGTAGTTCGCCTTCCAGTCTGTCCTCTGGCGGGTCTGTGAGCCCAACCGCTGTCGATCCTAGTCCATCTAAAACAGGTACTGGCATTCGTAACACTATTCCGGTAGTAAATGATTCGTAATTCTCTACTTTCGTTTCTTGCGTGTCTCGTTCAAACGTAATTCTACCCCGTCCATGTATAAACAACATTACAAATCTAGATACGACTGAAGTTTGGTTGCCCCCTCATCCAAGCGACTTTGGTTTAGGTGACAAGAAATCTCCGTTTTGGCAGAACGCACCAGTCACAGATTGGTCCAAGGAACAAGTAAGTCTATTCGTAGTTTCACAAATGAAAAGAACCGCTCCGCGTGTTTAACTTGAATAATGCTGCCAGGTCTGTCAGTGGTTGACGGGGATCGGTTTGGAGCGTTACGCGCCGCGATTCTTGGAGACTGGGATCAACGGCGGGAACCTTTTGCGACTCGAGTCACGCGATCTCAAAGCTTTTGGTATTTATGGAGAGGAGAAGTCTCATTTGAAGCGGAAGCTGAAGGAGCTTAGAGCACAAGCGGACCGCGAACGCAAGGAGAGGAAAGAAATCGAGCGAATGCGACGGAAAGCGGAGAAGGCCGCGCGAAAGAAATAGTTCTTGCGCGCGTTTACGATCTTATGTCCTCTGTGAAATTGCAATGACATTGCACAAAAGTGTCGATGACATGTTCAAATCTTATGTATGATATTCCAGTGATGTTTGTAATGTATCTTTTGATTCTTCCGTCTGTATTTAATTGACTAGTACGTGTAAGCAGTCGCGATTAAGTAATCGGTCACGTTCGGACGCCTCGCTGTCCGAAATCTTAAATCTTTGATTATTTATACCGGATCGTAAAGTCTTGATCTTTACACTTTTGCATTTATTTATAATTGTCGTATTCGCGTTGCTTCATGTCCTTGTAGTATTTGTATTAATTATTAATATTTATGAAGCAACGGCGAATACAGTTTAAGGGAGAAAGCGTGTATGAATGCGCGAGTATGCCTATTATGCCAGACGTATGCATGTGATATGTATGTATAAAAAGAATTCACGCCATTTAGGTAAATTGTAATAAAACCTCGGTTATCTAAAACTTTTTTTCTATAATTGTAAGTATATCTTTTGTAGTGACATCAGTTCCATGTTACTAGAACACATCGTTTCTGTATTTATTTTTATTGTCAGCTTAATCGCGTAATAACGACCCTTTTCATAACGAATAATACAAACGCTAGCGAAGTAGAATCCTAGTGTATCGCTGGCAGAGGACGAACTGTGGTCCTCTTACTATGTACATCATGAACTATCAACGAATTTGCCATTGTTAATTAATACGATACGTGTTATAAAATTCCATTGTAGATTGATCGAACTGCGAAGTAGTAATTCTATTCATCTGTATTTATCCCATCTAAATTCGCTCAGTCTACATTTCGCGACGCTGACGAGTTGGCGGGCACTTTTTCTTTTTATCGATATCAAGTAAAAGTATTAGTGGACTTCTATCGCGGCACCGTTTTAACGTTTGTATTAGAGAACTCTCTTCCTTTTAATCGTAACGAAAATTTGTATTATGCGAAGCAAGTACTAGCAGAGATCCGCACAACGTCGATTTTATTGCGACGATAATTTTTAAGTTATGTGATGAATTTCTTTAGCGTTTTGTATGACTCTAAACATTCCATGCGATTTTATAGTTTTATCTTTCCTAACACACGAGTAGAAGTACTACGGAGAAGCCCCGGCGCTTCGAGCGAGAGTCCCTACACGAGCGTGGATATTATACGAGTACATTTGTGTATTGAATAATGTATGTTAATACAAGTCTAGTAATGAAACAAAAATGCGTACTAAATGTTTGTTCAAATAATTACGGGACTCGCTTGGATACGACGTAGACACGCGTACACCATTGTACGTATACTTATTTATAATAATGTTAAAGGTTTCGTGCGACGTCGAGTACTCTGCTCTCGGTTTACATCGCTCTTAATGTATTTACAGCGGTCTTCTTCGGAAGAAGAGGGATTTTCATTCGCATAAAAGCAATTGAACGAGCAAAGTATCCGGCGTCGATACACACTGTACATATTACATGATGAACTGTCACTAATAATGTAATCTACAAAAAAAAAAGATTATTGACGTAAGGCGTGTAAGAGGCATAACTATAGTGTCATAATATCTCTATAGAGGATAGTTTTTCATTTCCTAACTTAAGCGTTTATCAAAGGTCCTCCATTTTTTAACAGTACTGTGTATCGCGATACCTTAAAAGCAATTAATACTTGTTACTTCTGTTGTTATGTACAACGAAATGTGGGAGCCGGTCGAAAGTATCAAGAAAAGCGAAATTCTTGCGTCTCAGGGTAATCATCAATACGTTTCGAACTACCATCTGCGTTTAATGAATGAAAACAAAAAAAAAATTCTCAGCGATCGGAGCGTCCTGCAGTTCGTTCTTAAAATAGTATTCCATCTTTGTAGGAGCAGACGTTTGATAAAAACCGACTGATTTACAATAAGTTTTTGTAGTTGATTTTTTCAACGAATGGCTTAGACACGCGACTTAACGGGAACGCTCGTCCAGAAGTAATAGTCTAGCCCAAGAACCAAAACTTATACACCTATGTGGAGCTGCGTAGTATCTTGAATGTTTTTCATACGTTTTCCAATGATTTCAAATTGTTGCTCACGGCGAGAGGTGGGGAATAAAATTGTAGTTCCATGGATAAGAACGGAATGTCGCAGTTGCAGTGAATGGCAGCTTTTTAGTAATGTCTATAAAAAGTATTGTCAACAAATACTCTTAAACGTTTTAATTAAAAGTAATTCATACAGTACGCTCGTGGTTGGCTTTTTTTTTTTTACCTAAAACGCGAGTATTTGGAAAGATACTTCGATGTACACTGTATATGCATTTAAAATAAGATTTTCTATGTACGAATACTAGTCGTGAATATAATAATAAAGCCTTCCATAACACCTGTATCCTTTTCAGCGAATTAATTAAAATAGTATTCAGAAATTAAGGGGCAACGTTTCCTTGTTATTTAGCGCGTGATGTTTGATCGATATTTTTCGTTACCCCACGACCGGGAATCGTGCAGAATAACGAGGGAATTGTGCTGACAGTTAGTGGTCCATTATAATTTTCATTTTTTCGAAGGTTCGTTTGATTATTGGGGAAGAAATGCCAGCTATTGTTATCAAAGATTACACGTGGCGACAGACATCGGAGTTCGTCGTATTAAATGTGCCCTTGAGGGGCCATCCGAAGAAGTTGGATTTCTTTCTGATCGATAATTATGTGAAGGTATTAAATGCTGCTTAATTTTTATTCTATATAATAGTAACAGGTAATTAATAATAGGTCAGCTTTCCGCCGTTCATATTGGAGTTGTTTCTATGGGCCAATGTTGTCGAGAACGAAAGTAAAAGCGTCGTAACCGATCGAGAAGCGATACTCTCTTTGCGGAAGACAGATATCGATTTAAAGTGGCCCACTCTCGAAGTGCAAAGTATCGACAACGAGCTTAAACGAGAATATCGAAATCGAGCGTTGGAACGCGCCCAAACGGTCGCCGAGGAGCGTGCAAAAATCAAAAGCGGTACTTAACGCTTTGTGTCTTTAATTCCCACTCGATTAATTAACCTCTGATGCCGTAACTCTCTCCAGACAAGCGTCAGCGTTTGAAGAAGGAGGCGGTGAACGAGCAGATCAGCATCACCACCGCTACGCTGAATAAAATAGACGCGATACGAAATTCCCACCGGAAGGAAGCCATGCGTGAATTCGACGATTGGAGATCGAAAGCGGAACTTCCGTTTCTGCCCAGCATCGAAGGGGAGATACAAGAAAATAGAAAAGCTTACAAGTACTCCAGCCACAAAGAAATAAAACACCCTTCGTTATCTCTCAATTCGAATAATAACCTCTAACGTTTTATCACACAAGGCAACCGTTAAAATGGTTTAAAGACACCGACGACAAGTTGAAATCTCGATTGCTGACTGACGACGAAATACTCGGAGTCAGTGCATCCGACAAGGAGCATCCGCCCGGCGAATTAAAGGAGCTTGAACACAACGTGTCGGAGGAAGGCCGAGAAGTTAGCACCGAGACGAAGAAGACAGAGAGGGAGAAAAGTCCCTTCGCCAGCACGGATGACTCCAGTTGTTCCGAGGATTCCGCGGCGGATTATGAATCGAAATCCCGCGGTTTCGTTACGGAGATGAAGGAAGAGGAGTTGCGCAAGTTCTGCGAGAAGAAGAAAACGGCGAGACCCGGCTTGGCGTCTGTAAGAGCTGCGATAAATGGGAAATTGGTGAAAAGCAACAGTATATTCGAGGAGCCTTCAAAGTCGGTTCCATTGCCGAGGGAGGCGGGCGTTATAAACGTCAAATTCTCGGAAAGGAAATTTCCCACTCCAGCTAGAGAGAGCTCTCACCTCGAGGAGCAGGAGGTCTCACATTTTCGTTTATTCTTCACTTTTGATCTAGTGGAGACACGGGGTTGTAATATTGATATTTGTTTATCCAGTGGCTTCAGAAGCAAGCGGAGGCGCGGCGAAAGATCGGCTTCGACGCGGATGACCTGCGGCCAGAAGAGCGCGATCCGCAGTGGTTGAAGGACAAGGGCGAGTGCGTGCAGCGCTTTGAGATTATTTTAGTTGAATATTAATCTTGATATTAATAATATTTTTCTGCCTTATATTTCAGCGAGTTTTACAAAGTCGGAAACCACCTCGGTGCCATCAGCGCTTACTCGTACGGGCTGAAGATCAGTGATAAGATGGCATCGCTTTACGTGAATAGATCGGCAGCGCATTACGCTTTGGGGAATTATCATAAGTGCATGGAAGACTGCTCCAAGGTGTTTTAATAATTATATTCGTTTATGAAATTGGAATTCTTTTAGCGGTTTAAGCGGGTAGGTTACCCTACAAATTTCCGAAAATTGGTTTTTAGGATGTTTGCATATTCCGCTAGCTACATCTTTTCCACGTATTTTAAGCGCAACGGGATCACGAAATTCCAAAAATTGAAGGAATTACGGTAAAAAATGTACGAGTCTGCACATGATATCGGATAACGATGTCCAACTTGAAACGCGATTTCCCAGAAACTACGTTTTCCAAAACGGTGAACATAAAATCTCGAAACCGCTGCAACGATTTGAATGAAAATTTACAGGCAGCTGCAGGAAACTATTCCCCACAATGTGTCGGGAGCACATTTTCGATATAAATTCTTAAAAAAGGATAACAATAATTTTTCCTACAAAAAAATGATAAAATCATATACATGAACATAAAAATTGTATTAATTTGTTTATGCAAATTTTGCTTCCGACACAAGATGGAGACTGTCTTACAGATTATAAAAATTCCTTTACTTTGTGTTTTAGGTAATTCACCTGTCCGGAATCGTGTGCACCATCAAACGGTGCATCGCGTACACGCTCTCACATTTATATTTATAACTTTTTTCTCTATAAGCATATTTAAAAATTTCTTTTTTCTATATTCATTTATTACTTCAGAATATGCGTGTGAAGAACGGCCTGATTTTGAGCTGTTGAGGGTAACCTACCCCTTTAAGGAAGCGCGGCGCTGCTGCTCGATGGAATTATTTACAGTTACGTTCGATTTGCGCAGGCACTGGAACTAATGGTGCCGAAATGCGAAGGCAATCGGGAGTCAAGGGCCAGGTGTCACGCTCGACTAGGCGCAGCGCTCTGCAAAGTATCCGCGCCTCAGCATGGCATTCCGGAGCTGCAGGCTGCCCTGGAATTGACGCCGGACAATGAAAGCATAAAACGCGACTTGCTGACCGCGAAACAATACTTCGGCATGAAGGATTAACGGGTAAGTAGGTAGACCAGATTGTCAACCGATCGAGAAACTAAACGAAACTCCGCCTCGTTCTCATTCCTCGCTGCAATAAACCGCCGTGCAAATGGAACAACCCGAGCGAGACGATTCTCCAAAAGCAGCGATCTTTTATTAATTCCATATAAAATTACGTACAACAGTTTACGCTACGTTATCAATATATCACAGTCACAAATCCTGAACGGCGAAGTAAATCGAGGAACTTGTCTTACACCTAAGTTTATCATCGTAAACGTTTAAAATCATTTTGGTGAGGTTTTAATCTTAACGGCAGAGCTAAACAAATACTTTACAGTGCAACAAGGAGCATGGATTTCCAAGCAGAGGGGAGTCAGTCGAACTTGATCAGCTTCTTATCGACGCATCCGCACTTGGTGTGCTCCAGAGCGTGAACCACTTCGTGGTGTCTGTCGCGTTGTCGGTCGATCATGTGCTTCACCATGAAGACGAGGCTGACGTTTCTCGTCTCGACGGGCGCGCAGATCTGCCTGGGATCGGGGCAGCACCCAGCTCCGTCGCAGCGCGTTAGAACGGTGGAAGCAGGGTAGAAGAATTCGTCGGGGCTTGGGCCAACGGTCAAGAGCTCGGTGACCGGCACCGCCCTCGGTTGGGGCGCGGAGCATCGGAATTCGTGCACCAGCTGCACGTGATTCAGGAAACCGCCGTCCCTGCGAAACGGCACCGATCGTTTAACGCCCCTGTCAGAGCCGCGCGTCAACTATCTCGCGATTGAAATCCATACCTGTGGTGTCTGCCAACCATGGCAAAGGAGAGGCGAAGAGAGAGCAATAATAAGATACTGCTTCTCATTTTTAGGCGCTCTTCCGCTGCCTGTTAAGCTCCGTTGCTGGATGGCTCGTACAGCTAGAAGACTCGTTCCCGTCAGCGGCTCCGCTCGCTCCGATAGATCGCACGCGATTGTCCAGGGGCCCGGGCACACCGCTACTACTCTCTTCTGCGATCTGAATTCTTTCTCCCTCTATATATGTAACTTTCATCCTCCGCCTCCCCTCTTTTTCTGATTTCTCCTTCGCCTCTCTTCTTCCGACCCACCTCTCGCTGCATCGCTTCGTCTCGTCCCGCGGCGATTCGTGCCGTCTCCCTCGTAGCTTCTCGGTAAGCTTGAAGGAGGGGTCCAAGCAAAGCGTTCCCGGAACATCGCGAAGATAACTATAATTACAACTAGTGGGCCCAGCCTCCCGTTCGAAACGCGTCGCGTCGCGTGACCAGCCGTCCTTTCCTCGTCCATCTTCATCTCGTCCCCTCGTTCCCTATCTCGACGTGCCTCCTCTACCTCCTCGCGCCGAAATTTCGACCAGTCATCGGTCAAATTATCCCTCGGCTTGATTCTCTCATTCGTGCAACCGGCTGCAACCCTCCTCTTGCAGCAGCGGATGCATCTGGCCCGAATTTTCCCCGATTCCAGCCAAATTTCTAGCAGCCTCGCCGACCTTTCTTCCACTAGAAAGCGAAATGCCTCGCGGGACGTAGATCATCGCATTGTTCACGCAATTAAACGCTGAGAATAATTGGAGGATTCGCCTGTATGAATCCCTGATCCTTTTTGACTCCGGGTGCCTCCAATTATTTTCAACAGCCTGCCATCTCGCTGATGCCCTCTCAGCGAACTGCTCCCTGCGAAGGTATAGCGCGGACTGCGCGTTCTATCCCTCTACCTACGGCGTTATACGAAGCGACAGGTTGCAGTGAGTCATCGCGATGCAACCGTCTACCAAGTGTCTAGTTCACTCGCGAGCCCTCTTATATATCGTTTTACTCCTTTTTAACGAAAAGACCACGCGTCGTGCCAGATCACACCGTGCGTCACGGCTGAAATCATTGCGTAGGCACGTCCGCCCAACAAATCTCCTGCGCGAAAGGTGAGAGTGGTCATCGGATGATAAAATCGTGTCGCACGAATATCCGTTAACAGAGATTCCGGGAACTGACTCAGCGGTATACGACCTTACGAATCTATAGGTAGGCGCACTAGACCCCGCTCGAGAGCCTCGAAATCGCTGGTCACTCGAAACGTCATCATTACTGTACACGACTTCGCGAGAGTTCTAGTTTCAAGTAACGCTTGGGAGGGTGAAGTAACTGTTAGGTAACCGACAGGGTGAGGAATGCCAATCAACTTTAATCGCCTTTGCCCGCTCTCCAGCGTTCAAAAAGAGCAGGTGATTAAAGCGATTAAAGAGTATTTATAGTAGGTTCCCGGGAATAGTGGCGTTAAGCGTGATCGAATGAGATCTGAATCACAAATGAGTGTAGTCAATTATTTCGCCGCTTAGGAGATCCCCGTTACGTCAATTGACTCGGCCACTGCGTGAGGCAATCGCGCACACTTTTCTACTGTTAATCGTGGGTCATAGACGGCGAGCGAGGTGTCGCAACAGACTGTGACACTTGGGAATCCCTAAGGGTGGGCTTAGTCGATCCCTCCTTTTATCAGGAAATTTAATTGCAAAGCGTAGTAAGTTTCGCGGATGATTAATAAGCGAATCCACTACTCGGTGGAACACTCAAAGCCTGCAGTATCGACTTACATTAACGTGCTCGTATGGAAGGGAACACAAAGCATGAATTTCTATCGCTCTTATTTCATAAACGCCCCCGTTCTGTGCGTTCACAATAATCACAATGTACAAAGTGAAATAAATGAAAATCGCGACGATGCGAGGCGCGAAGCATTTAACAATTGTCAGACAAGATTAAGTGGGTGGCGGATTGCCAAAATGAAATACAAAGAGGCTTCTGCTCGCGAACGAGGGATCACCGGAGTTATTGCGGTAGAGTTGATCGGCCAATGACTCGCGTGAATCGACTAATGGAACATGAATGTTCTTCGCGGCATCAAATGTTTTTAGAATCCGCGAAATTTCTCGCCCCCATCGCGGTCAAGTTCTCTGATGAATCTATAATTACGTAACGCCGCGCGCGCCTGCCTTTTCCTAATAGCGCCGTAATTCGGGAGCACTTTCTCGGCGGGGAAAGCTCCTCCGTTATCGGCGATGGTCTACATTGCGAGTTTATTAATAAGTATAAGATCAGTGTCCTATTCTCCACGCGTGTAAGTGCGAACGGTGCACCTAAGTCAGCTCCGTTCCACCACTCATTCCATGGCTTACAAATGTTAACCAGTTAATTATGAAGTAGTCACGCATACCGCAAGCGAGTGTCATTCGGAAGGGCACCAGGAAACTTCTCGCGACGCATAATTCCCGGTGGCGCGTCAATCGATACGATTTACATTCCGCGAATAGAACACGCATAAATGCAAGAAACTGGAACGTTAAACGTAATATAAATCACTGGCTGGACCATTCCACGCGAAATCGGACACCTTTCGGAGTAACATTGCGGATTTTGGTGAAACTTGGACATGTTGTAGTCTCTAGTCATATATAAACGTATCTCAAAGGATTCTTCAAAATTAAAAAAATTAAAAATAAAATACCCTTGACCTTTTTTCCATAAATTATAACTGTTAAACTAAGAAACTAATAAAAATGATATTTTGGGTGCTTACAGTGGAGACATAAGAGTACATAATAAAAATTATTTCACTTAAAAAGGAAACAAAGTTTTGACCATTTATTTTGCAATTGTTTTAAACAAATACGTGTTTTTAATAGCAGGGCACTATTTAAAAATTTAAAACAAAATGAGGATATAGCCGTATTTGTCCTCTTTGCGGACACGTTTTCAAAAACACGGACACTTTAAAATTGGCCAAAGGAACATTAATCAAATGTGACGCTGCGCCGCCAGCATCGACTTCTGATACCGGGCCCTCGCAAATATCAAGTATTTGTAAAAAAATGAACGAGGAGAACTTTTACTGTTTATCATATCGAACATAATACGATATGTTAATTTTTGGTGTTTGCAATATTTTTCTTAAAACGAAGGTGACCTTCCATTTCTGAAACGGAATGCTATATATTTGATTACTCAATATGAAAACGACTGTCAAGACAAATTCAACCATATGGTATACTATGACCTTCAAGGTCATACAAAGTTAGGAATAAAAGAAATCAATTTTTCTTATAAAATTTTTATTTTTATTTCTAATAAAATTTTTATTTTTATTTCTAATAAAATTTTTATTTTTATTTCTTATAATCTGCTGAATCATTCGTCGCGAAAGACTGCCCAATGATATGCAAAATTGACCACAGGTACGCGCGCACGGTGGTGCCGAATACCTCGCACTTTCATTCAACTCGTCCCTCAATGAATCGCGACAGCATGAGTCAATTTTAATTCCCGAGGAAGAAGAGGGGGGGGCCAAGGATGCCCAGGTGAAAACGGTCGGAAATCTCGATGACGGAGGAAAGCTTCGCCAGGGAATTACACGAACTTTAATGAATCTGGATCTGATTCCCGCGATTACTATGATCTCACTTGCGGGTCGTTATATTATTCACCATGTTCGATAAGCGCTCGTTTAATCCGTGCTTCAACTTGTGCACTGGCAGCCGTTCGCTCGCCATATCAATAGAAGAAAAGTCGAAGTTCGACCGTGATATAAATGCGCTTCTTTGCTACAAATCACGCCGGGGCGAGGCATATCGAGGAGGGCGGCGTACAGTGAGAGTAAAGTGAGAGAATCTCTCCGTATCGAATACTGTTTATAGCGTAGCGATTACGTAAATACGTTATCACCGTTGAATATCCGAAAGCCGGGGCAATAGGTGCAGCTTAGTCGAACATAAGCGGCCGCGGATACGTTGCCCGACGCTGCCACGGCGATTCCCGTGCACCAGGATACCCCGCTCGCTTCAAGGATTGCATAAGTGAACATCGCCGCGGAATCGTAGGACATCGGACGGCGGCGTGTGTATAATCCCCTATCGACGCGCGTGCACCTCTCGCGTTGGAGCATGTGTGGAAGCTCTTCCTCCACGTATAAATACTCTTCTGGCAGCAGGAAAGTCTCAGTCAGCCGCCTCTTGACACGGCTACGTATCGGTGGTGCGTGTGATTCGCCTAGAAAACACGCGGCAACAGATGTGTTTGTCGAGTATCGGCGGTATCGGGCTCGAGGAAACCGGTGCACGTGCGACTCTCGGCCAGTGGATCCTTAGGCAGCGGGTCTGAAAGGAGTACGTGGTTCGAGTCTATTAGTAATCGAATTAACAGAGACGAGGCATGAGAAGTGGATCACTGAGGACCCGCTTGTTACGATTGATGATACTCATCCCGCTGGCGAGCATGGTGGTGCCGGTAGCGAATGGCGAGGGCCATCCTCGTCACAGTAACCGGAGGGTACATTTCTCCAACGCGGTGAACACGGCCAAGAAGTTCGTCTGCAAGGAGCCGCAGCCCCGGGCGTACCACTTGAAGGACCTGATGCAGCCGATCGTCCAGAATCTTGGGGATACCGCCAGCCAGCCGATCTACATAATCTTGAAGCGGTGCGACGGCCAATCGGGGTGCTGCAGCAATCCGGACTTGATATGCTCGCCGATGCAGGTCTACCACGAGGAGATCGAGATCGAGCTGTGGAACTTGCAGACCAAAAAGACCAGGAGGCAGTGGATCACGGTGGAACAGCACGACACGTGCTCCTGCCAGATTAACGCGCTAAACAGTCGCCACCAGCTGGACCACAAACAGCTCCAAGTGAGTCTAATTTGAAACGTGAGAGAAACCGTGGAGGAACGACAGTATTGAGTTGTGAGGGATACAGGGGGCTGGTAATGGAACGGGATACTTAAGAATAGTTGGTGCTGTCATCTTTGCTGGTTCCAACGTGTCACATATGCGACAATTCGGCATACCGGCTTGGTTTAACGCGGGCGTCTAGACTGTGACACCCAAAGAAGATTGGCCCGGTGCCCAGCAACGTGACGGCTGTTTTTCTGCCGCTGAAATGTCGAGGCGAGCACTGCTTGACACCTGTTTTACAGAAAAGTAATGACAACTGCAAATACCGCTGTCTTTCGATGCACCGAGTGCCGATTGGTTTTCAGAAGATCGGTACATTTGCGTTGGAAACGGAATTGTCAACTACTCGGACGTGCCAGGAAATGTTGGAACTTAATTAGCGTTTAAACTGTAAACGACGCGTTTAACTAGTCGGTTTATCTTCTAATTACTTCTAACTGCGTTAAGCGTAAGGGGACCAAAGGATATTACTAGTTTAGGGATCGTTACGGCACTCTTTTAGCGAAGGGTACGTTATTCGCCATTGTGATATTACTTTAATTCTGTACTAATACTAACAGCGTGGGCATAAATATTACCGGATTTCCTTTTTACTGAAATGATAAAATGCGAGAATTAGTAGGTGTATTTACGAGATAGTTATAATAATCTCAGTATTTATGTACGCCTGCCGTGCCGGTATCTGAGATTGATTTCTCGCATGCTCCCGCGAAACACCAGATATTTAAGTATTTAAAAAGTATTAACGATAGTTGTGTCGTTGAGTGACGACACTTGGAGGCGAGTATCGTCGGTAATGCTAAATCAGACAAGAGACTGAAGTACATATGTATAAAATATATATTTCTACGCGTCCTCCGCCCGGTTATCTGTATAGGTATCCTCGTATTTATTCGAATATAACAAGCTTCGTGAGAGATATTAAAGTGTGCTCGAGTAGACATTTATAAATCATAGGTATTTATTTTCTAATATTTATTAATATTTATCAATATTTATCACTGACACGTGGAAGTCATAAGTATATTACGTCTACATAGTATGCGAACGCATGACCGATGAAAAGAAGTGAATTACAGGTCAACGTATTGGCTTAAATCTGTAATATATTAGGAAACAGAACGCACTTTGAAAAATAGGATTCTGCTTGTACATCTCGATAAACGCTCTCGATGATAAAAAGAACACTTTCGTGACGTGTACACGCACCGTCGCCCAGGATATGAATGTCGACCGAGGATGTGAAAACACGTTGTGCGCAATTCTCTCGCACGTACAGGTATTCCCCCCCCCCCCTCCCCCCCAATGATTCGTGAAAAATGGAATAACAATTACATAAAAAAGATGACTTCTACAAGTAAATAAATAAGACAACTTAAGTGCTACGTACTTTTGATTAAACTTCCTAGCTTCGAATTAAAAAAGAACCCGTCGAAAGGAATGTCAGTTTTCATGTGGAAGATGTCGAAACGGAATGGCGTTGCATCTTTAGTGATCCAGATAGTAAATTTAGGCTCGAGAAATATCGGCGAACGCTGCCATTACGGAAATGATTTTACCATAGTTTCATCTAGGCGTAGAACTAACAAATGTATCGACAAATCTATCTGTACAACATAATTACTGTTTAACATTAAATAAAAATATTCTCATTTTCAAAGTTGATATATTAACAGCCAACGTTCGTTACACCGTTCGTGCACAGAGACAGTAATGCGCAATTTCTCACGTGACCTCGTATACAAAAACCAGCTTATAGCTTAAAACCGCGCGTACGGATATTTGGAGCGCATTCGACGCCCTCTGGATCCACGGCCTCGTCCGGTTTCATTGTGTGCTCCCCTCGCCGCGTGCCCTCGGGACGCAGCTTGCCCTTTGAAGGGAATTAACATTTCTCCGTCAAGAAAACGCACCGAAGATCATGTTGCAAATGTATTATCAGTGTACTTACCCCTGCCGGATTGACTTTCCCAAACAATAGGGGTGGGCCGGTTACCGCGAGCCGCCCTGAACGGCGATCGGGACGATCGTCGTGCAGTCGCGGTTCTGGTGCCGTTAGGCGCGGCGCCAGCTGCGGCTGCAGCTACAGCAGCTCGTCTTTGACGTGTATTGCTAGATGGAGAAGCTTCTGCTTCGCGGCTCTCTTCCTCCACTTCATCTTCCACTATGTCGCCTCCTGGTTCTTCGGTTCCTTCGCCGGTGTCTACCGCATCGTCGTCCCCGGAAGCTAAAGGACCAGCTTCTTCCATGCGTTTCTCACTCTCCGAACTCGTTCCTACAGGGGTGAGTGAACACTTTTCCATTAGTTACCTGTATTTTCTGTTGTGCGTGCATATCAATTACGTTAATATACCCCGAGCATGATAAATCGCGATTGTTTACGCTTCAACCTATAAACGAACTCGTATTAGTACTACTTTGCGATCGCTACCTTCAGCTGGTGTCGTACTGATAGGTTCTGTGATTATTTCTGTTTGACTATGTTGCTGATCATCGACGCCGACTACCCGAATACTAGGTATCGCAGGTTCTTCGCTAGTATCGCTAACAGTGGTACCTGCTACTGACACTGGCGTCACTGAGACCGGCGTTTCCTGCTCCTCGGATGGTCCGCTGCTTGTCTGAAGAGAGATTTCTCGGTTAGGTGATGTATCGCAGCACTGCAAAGTCGCGCGGGAAACAATTGATCGTTTTCTTTTACCGAGGGTGGTAGATCAGCCGCCGGTGAAACTTGCAAGGGTGTAGTAGGCACGCTGCGACCGGTACCACCGTCTTCTAATTGAGCAAGATCCATTCTCGTGTCGTCCATGCTTTCTTGAACCACTTGTGGCACGCTGGAGCTGGACGAACCAAATATGGTTCGAGCTGCTGAGCCAGAGGGAGTCGATAAAGCGGGGGTTGACGATGCTGTTGTTGGCGCAGACGAATCCCCGAACGTGAAACGTCCTTGGGGCACCTGTGGCGAGCTCACAGCTTCCCCGAATCCGTCTCCCCGTCGCGGGACGAATAATGTCGGAGTGCTTGGTACTATGCTGTCGTCGCCTCCATCCTCGTACCCTTGTTGAGGCTAAAAGTTGAACGCTATTAGTATCACCCTTGCCAATTCAAAAGCTGAGCCATGCAAATGGAGAAGCATGAACAAACGAACCAGGAGAAGATGCTGTTGTTGCTGTTGCCTAGGCATCGGCGCAATTCCACGCGATGATCGAGTTGCGTACGACGTGGGCGGTTCTCCTGTTGGCCCGGCGCTACTAATCGCCTCGGATTGCTGCTGTTGCTGATTCGTAGGCGCAGCTGCTTGCGCCTGTCTGGGGACTTCTACGCTCGTGGAATCTTCCCCCATTATAATCTCAACCTCGTTATTATCCCTTTCTACTTCTGCCTCAACTTCATAAGGCATCTCCTCCTCCTCCTCCATCTCTTCATATGGATCGTTATCAAATTCTTCCTCCTCCGGCGCTTGATGGTTACCGCCTCCTTCACCTTCGTCACAGTCGACCACAACCACGCAACCTTCTTCTACCTCTTCATCCTGGTCCCGTTGGCTTGACGTTGGTACCTGAAGATTTAATAAAAATATATCATACTTGGAATAGGTAATTACTGTCCGATACGTGCCGAGTGATCGGGATCTAAATTCACCTGGTACTCGATCTCTGAGGCACTTGCGCTGGCGGGCATCTCTTGCCTGGTCCGTTTACTCTTGGGGCTCAACGCTTGCTCCTGTCTGCTGTGATCCACACCCTCCACGATCCCCGAGCCAGATGCCGTAGAATCAAGGGCCCTGGGTCGCTTATGCCCCGTCGAAACTTGCGACGTGCTCACCGACTGAGTCGAGCTGCTAGCCACAGTTTGCTGCTGATCGCTGGCTGCAGCCTGCTGCTGTTGCTGCTGCTCGACTCTTGGGCTCACCAACGCGACAGTCTGCTGCTGCTGTTGTTGCTGCTGCTGCTGGCATTGCTGTTGCTGCGCGTTCAGCGTCTCTGCACTCTCTGGATCCTCTCTCTGCGTCGATTCTGCCGACTCACTTAACTGCGGCTGTACAACGAGCTGGCGTAAAGTGCTGGGCGTTGTCTGCGATGAACTGCTGGTGCTGGCTGGCTGAAAATCTGGGAGACTACTAGTCGGCGAGCTTGTTTCGGTAGTGTGTACTACCTGCTGCTGAGGCTGCTGTTGCTGGTGAGGCGCAACCATCACCGGTGCACTGGCAGTTGTTGGCAAAACGGCAGCTGTTCTGGATTGCACCACCACGCTCATGGGACGAATACTCGCTAATGGAGTTTCAGCACGAGCGGACATTGGTTTAATGTTAGCCGTCGGTGGTTCTGTGGTCGCGCTAACACCACTAACGCCAGCTAATTGTCGCTGTAATTGAGTGATTCTTTGCACGAGCGTCTCCTTCTCGGCCTGGATCTCTGACTTCTCGTGCTCCAGGCGGGAGATTCTACCTTCCATTTGGGACTTGAGAGCTACCACCCTAGCGTCGTGCTCAGCGGTATCCGACTCAGTACCGCCAGATTCCAGTTTCGTCTTCAGATCAAGCAATTCCTTCTCGCACATCTTCTTCGATTCCGTCAACTGCATGATCTTTGTCCTCGCGCCTTTCAACACCTGCTTCGCGCGCTCCTCCTTCTCTACGCTTGTTTTGTTCATCGTGTCGATTTCTTTCTTAAACGTGTCTGCTTCGGTCTGCGCGACAACCATTTGACGGGACAATTCGTCGATCTTCGATGTTAATTCGAGATTCGCTTGACGTAATTCTGTGCGACCCTCTTCGCGCAATTGGTCCTCGCGCTCCTGCGTTGTTTGAGCAGCGTCTTCGCTTCCTGAAGTACCGGCCGCGATTCGAGACTCTTCCGACTTAGCTTTCTCTTCCTCCACGGTTTTTGCAAGCTCCTCGAACTGGGTCTTGTATTTCTTTGCTATCTTTCTGATCTGAATTTCCTTGTTCTTAATGTCATTCAAAACTGCTTCTTTCTCGCCAAGCTCTTTCCTCAGCGTCGCCAAATCTTTAGCTTTAGAAACGGAATCGGCGAGAGCTTCGTTCAAGTCCTGACCTAATTTACGCGCCTCTTCGCAAACCTTCTGAACTTGCTCCCCTTGAGTTTGGAGCTGCTTCTGAAGCTGCGTCAATTGTTCCTCCAATTTAGTTTTCTCTGTCTTCAGCTGATTAAATTCTTCTGCGCGCTTGGCGTGCGTTTCGCGTTCAGATGTGAGCAGCTTGCTAAGATTCTCGCGCTCGGTTTGCAATCTACGCCAATCTTCCGGGCTCGTCTTGTTGGCCCTCTCCACCAACGTATTAGCTCTCTGCCTCCATCTGGTCGCTTCCGCTTTAAGACTTGTATTCTCCTGTAATAAAGCTTCGGTCTTCACCTGTAAGTCTCGCGATGTGTCCCGAAGTGGCACAACTTCTTCGGAAAGTGCCCCAACTTTCGCGGTAAGCTCTGAGACCTTCGCGCTCAAGCTGTCCCTTTCCTCTCTCAGAATCCTATTGGAGTCTGTGATCGCATTCAGCGTTTCAACTTTCCGTAACAGCTCTGCGTGCTTAGACGTGGTCACTACGTCGATCTCTGACTTCTCTCGCTCCGAATTGAGAACACCTTCCGTTTCCTTCAGTCTCTTCTCCAACACCTGTAACAGAAGATACATTAGTTATCCAAACGGCAAATAACAATTTCGTAAACGCGATACTGACCTCTACTTGAGATTTCAATCTAAGATTCTCCGCCCTGAGGACATCAAACTTCGCTACAGCTAAGTCTTTCTCGCGTCTCAGATATTTCATAACTCTCAGCAATTGTTCGGCCGATTTAGAGTCATCTTCAAGCCCGCTGAAACTACGGTTCATCGCTTCTAAACTAGTATCGGGACTTTCCTGTTCGCTTATCTTTGATTGTTGGCTGTGCATGATCGCAGTTCTGTCGCTCAACTCTTGAATTTGATTATGCAAAATCGAATTCTGCGCGTCCAGATCGTTTATTCTCTGTTGCAGTTCCTGCATCTCTTCGATCAGCTTCTTCTCCCTTTGTTGGCAAGCTGTTTTACCAAGCTCTAAAGCTTCGACGGCTGAATTCCTTTCATGAGTTAGAACCGTTATCCTCTGCTCTACTGTTTGGGCCTCTTCTTTTAGTTTGGCTAACGTTTGCAGATCTGCTGAATGCAGTACCATCTCTCTAGCGTATTTCTCTTCGGCTTCCATCGCTGTTACTGAAGCACTATGTAAGTCACTCTTTATAATCTCCAATTCTCCCTTAACTTCGTCTAATTCTTCAAGCTTCCTCTCCGCATCGGCTAATTTCTCTCTTAATTCCGAGTCCGTTTCTTGTCTGCCGTTAGCAACTTTCGCCAGCTCTTCTCCTAATTCCTGTACTCTCTTCTGCAAAGACATTACTTCCACGCGCGCTTCTTTCAGAGCGGTTTCCAACTCCTCTTTACATTTATTGTGCTGCGCCGTTAGTTCTCTTAATTGCGTCTCCACGCTCTCTGCTATGTCGCAGTACTGCTGGCTCTGCTGCCTAGACGCTTTCAATTGTTCTGACAGAGATTTCGCTTCTACTTGTGTGGATGCGAGCTGCATCTCGAGTTCCTTTAATCTCTTCACGAGATTTTCGTCGCCGTTGTAAGGTTTCGATATGGAATTAGTAGCGGCTTGTCGGAGCTTAGCTTGCAGTTCATCTACGCGCTGCGCGTTTTGGGACTCAGATTGACGGGTTTGCTCCAATTCTGCGCGAATCTGTTCGGAGATATTGCGCTCTTCTGTCAGCCGTTCCTGTGCTGTGGCCAGTTGCCTTTCTAAATGGCCGGACAATTCTCTGAATCGGTCCTGCTCCTCCTGCAATCGTCGTCTCAAAGCTGCGCACTCTCTTGTAGCATCGTCCAAACGTTGTTCGGCGCGTAGCTGACCCTCAGCCTGAACACGCTCCAAACTAGCTTTGATGGATTCGACGTCCGCTCGCAACAAAGCCTGCGTTTGGCGTTCCCTTTGGAATACTTCGCGTTCCTTTAAAAGACGACCCTCGGAATCGCGTAAAAGCTGTCTTTCCTGTCGCATATTTTCCAATTGCACTTCAGCACGAGACAAACGCGTTTGAGCCGCCAAAGTTTCATCCTTTAAGATCATTAAACTTTGCTCGTGCTTGCCGATTGTCACGTTATAATTAAAACACTTCTCCTCGAGAACTTTTATCTGGGATTTATAAGATGCGACGTTTGCTTGCAAAAGGTTAAATCTATCGTTGGCTGAATCTAATTGAGCTTTTAATCTGCAGCATCTAGCTGAACTTGCTTCTGCCTCCTTTCTAAGTCTCTCGACCTCTTCCTCCAACATTCGTTCGTGCGCTGCTCTTTCCTTTCTGTAGGTGTCGTACTCATCTGTAACTTGTTTCAATTTAGATTCGCATTCTGTCAGCTGCCTTTCCAATTCTTTCTCTTTGTTAACTTCGTCCTGAGTGATTTTCGCCGCCTCGTCTGTAGTAGATCTTTCTTCGTTCGCTACTTTCGCGTCTGCTTCCTGAGTAGCGAGAGGTTCTTTCTTGTCCGACACGCTCGTCTGCTTCAAACATTGCTGATACATATTTTTATACATATCCCGTTGCCTGAGAAGGCCTTCCAACATTTTCGCTTGCCTGTCTTGAGCGGCTTGCATGTCCTCCAGCTGTTCTAGATATCTATCCAATTTCTCTTTCATCTCCCCAGAATTGATTTCATCAGTCGCCCTCTCAATCTCTTCCTGCCTCGACGATAACGTGCGAACTATCGACAGCAGCTTCTGATTATTTTCTTGCAGTTCTTCGATGTCTTTGAAAGTGACCAATTTTTTGCTAATAATTTCGGACGAAGCAAGATGATCTATGTCCATCGAATTTGAGAAATCGCTGGCGTGGAGAGCCGTGCCGCTTCTATTCTCTTGCACCTCCTTCAAGAGGAAGCACACCTGAAGCAGAATAAAATTAACACATGCGACTTTACGCCGAGAGACGTGTAATTCAAATACAATCCTGATTTCCACTTACCTGTCTGGCTAAGTCTGACAATTCTGTTTTCAATCTTTGATTTTCTTTAGTATGATGTTTAGCAATGCGATTCGCTTCGTCTGCCGTTTCCTGCAGCCTATGATTCTCTGCCAAAAGTTCGTCCAATCTTGATGTAAGCGTCGTGATATTGGCCATGGCAGTTTCGTAATCTTCGCGTTGTTGCTGCAAAACAGGCGCTTTCTCTTCTAATTCACGTAGAATCACGTCCATCTGAGACTTCAGGCGCTCGTTCTCCTCGCGTTCCGACGTCAGCTCATTCGTCGCGTCAACTAATTGTGTGTAGATCTGCGTAAGACTCAATCCTTTCCTGAGCACGCGGCTAGCTATGGCTGCTGTTGGCGCGAGCTGTTCGACGGCTTGATCTAATCTCTCCTGTTTAATATTTTTAAGCAACTCGTTTGCGTGGTTTAATTCTTTCGTAAGCTCCTCTATCTTCTGTTCTTTTTCTTCCAAGTCCTGTTTGTGCTGTAATTGAAGTTGATTGTGCGTGGTCTCTAGCGTTCCGTACTGGTCAGTGGCGTGCTCCAGCAATTCCTGGAGCTCTTTAACCGCGTTACTATATTCTTCAGCCTTTGCATTCGCTTCGTCGGCCATTCCTTTATAAAGATCCGCGAGTCTGGTTTGAGCGCTAATTTCTTCCCTGTAATTACCATGCATAGAGATTTCATGGATCCGCTGGTCCTCCAGTTTCTGAGTGAGTTCGTCGCAACGTCTTTGCAGAGACGCGAAAGTCTCTCGCATCTGTGCCGTCGCGTCATTAGCGATGCGCAGTTCCTCCTCGCGCTGTGCCAAACGCGTATCAGTTAACAGAGCTCGCGCAGACGATTCTGCTCTCGTCGCTTGCAATTCGGACATCCTTTTCGCCAATTCTTCCTCGAGGCTTGCCATTTGTTGCGAAAGTAGAGATCTCTCGTGTTCCAGTCGCTTTTCCCTAAAAAAATTCACGTGATACATTCGCCGAAGAAACTTACATCTCTTATTTACTTCGCAGAAATACATACTTAAATTCAAGAGTCATATCGCGACTTCGAATTTCCTCCGTTTCTGTTAGAGCTTGACATTTTGCAGCGACAGCATTTTGTAACTGCGTTCCCAAGGAAGACAATTCAGTATGCATTCTTTCAATCTCCGTATCTCGCCGTTCGACTTGCAGTTGCAATGCATCTCTCTCATCCACCACTGAATTTCTATGTCTACGCAATTCTGCATTATCTTTCTCGAGCCTGTAACAGTAATTATCGTATTAAATATTACATCCATCGTAAATTGTATACCCTTTGAAAATACCTTTTAACAGTGTCCTGTAACTTGTGTATTTCACTCTTGGCTTCATCTAAATTAGTTTGCAACTCGGAGGTATATTTCTCTGCCAAATCCAATTTCCCTTTACATTCTTCAAAATCTGATTTCTCCTCAGCTAAATCCTTTTGCAACTTCTCCAAAGTTTGATCTAAAACATTGCAAGACAGTTACAATATTCTAGTTACAAGTTTTCAGCTGATTGTGATATACGAATTTTATTCGGGTAGTAAAGGAAAAATTGAAAAGTGTGATATCTCTTTATTTCAAGTCCTCTAATTTGTATAATCGTTACTAGGACGGATCCTCATTCTGGGTAATAGTCATTCAACAAAATTATACATAAGTGTTTGTACACTAAAGAAAGAATCGCTCGTATCTGTGAGAAAGTATTCGGCATACATAAGCCGTTCAATGAGCGCGGCAACAACCGTAACGGAGGGAGGTTAACACCTCTATGTAAATAAACCGGCTGATCGTTATTACAAGAAAAACTGCGAAATCCGGCTCGAACCTACCGAAGCTTTTCCTATTAGTCTCGAAAACCGCTTTAGCAGTTATGTACTGTTCGAATTTATCGTTGAAATGCGCGTTTAGTTTCTTAACTAATCCATCCGGGATTTGCGTCAATTCTTCGTCAGTTAAAACGTCTCGTAACGCATTGTGCTCGTTCTCTTCTGCTTTTTCCATCTTCCCTCGGTGAAATGTAGCTTATAAACCCAGCAGATCTCTTTCTAATGCTGAATCCGTGCTCCGTGAATAACTGTGCTCGATCGAAGGCACATTTGATAACACTTTCAATAATCTATTCGCCTTCCTCCTTCGTGCTCCTTCTCGTAAAAATCACTGTGGGCTTTATCGAACTGACGCGGCTTACTACACGACCAGCCAAAGCGTTCTGACTAGCCGAACTAACAATAAGCGCTAGTGTGCTATTTGCTTTTAAACTGCGTCGGTAATTAAGCCTCCCTGAAATTCGCTTTTATTAATTTATATCGTAGATTTGCGTAAACGGTATGTAAAATATCTCAGAGATGAACGTTGTTTTAAGTGGAATACCTTCTGTACTTCTTTTTTAATTCAGTGTTTCTTTGTCCCGCCGCTCCGGCGAGATCAAGATTTATTCAACAACTTCCCGCTTTTTTTACGAAATCGTTTTTAATTATAAGAATTTTCCACTTAGCGTATGCAGACATATATTTCTGCTTTTATGCGACTCTCCTTTCTTTAAAACCATTGTACTTTCGATAAAACGTGCGTTTTGATAACCGCCATAGAACGAAACCCGGGGGTAGAATGCCGACCGGTGTTCTTATCGTTGTTTCGTTAGTGGCGATCGAAAGGAAATGCACATACAGGCGTATACGAATTATATTTTGAACATTTATCAGAGGAAGATCGTATTTCCCTGTATTAGATTAATGAAAAGTAATTAGCCCGCGAAATATGCTTCTGTCAAAGACGAATACTTTTCTGAAGTCAAAGACTCTTATAGGTTATATTGATATTTCCAATCGTAGCATCGCACGGGGGAAACAACGTGTAAATCCACAGAGGACATGTAGTCATAGTTATTATACAAATCTCGATACCAGACATTTATTTCTCATATCGTACTGCAACAATAAGAGAGTTAATAGAACAGATGGCCTCTGTACGCCTACGAAAGAAATTATTTCACAGCGGTTGACTATCGGTAGAACATTCTGTTCGGTACATATACCAAAGGATGCTAATGTCTTTGGAGATCTTTCACGCGAGAAATATGAGAGGGTTGAAATGGATGAAGACGAAGAGAAAGAAGAAAGATACACGGAAAATGATGGCAAAGTTCCGAAGTGGAGAAAATTAAGTCCTGGCCAATATTGTAAACTTATCAAGTCTCATATCGAGAAAGGAAACTTGAAACTGGCGTTAGGTGTGTTAGATCTGGTGAAAGAAAATCACGACCAGCCTAACTTATATATGTACAGTCTTTTAATTCGGGGACATGCTGTGCAAGGAGATATAAAGCAATGCTTTAAGTTATTCAATAAAATGAAAAAATGCTCCCTACTTCCTAACGCGGCGGTATATAATAGTTTAATTAATGCCTGTGCTGTATCGAAAGATACAACGAGTGCATTAGAACACTTGCATTACCTGAGGCAACTTTTCTATGAGAAAAACATCATTTTAAACGATGTTCATTACATAACTCTTATTAAAGCTTATAGCTGGCACAATCAAGTCGAAGCTGCTTTTGAAATAGCAGATGAGGCAAGGGATAAAGGTCTTGTTACAAGCGATTTGTACGCTTGTCTATTTCATGCTGCGATCAGTGACGAAGAGAATGGATTAAAATATGCTTTAACTCTGTGGCACAAGATGAGAATAAACAGAGTAAAGCCAACTGTAACTCATTACAATCTTCTTTTAAGAGCTATCAGAGATACAAAGCTCGGGGAACTAAAAGTAAACGATATCTTAATACCAGGATCGCCGGATACCCAAATCCAACTTAACGCTGCAGGAAAACCAGATTTGTTAGATCAGCCGCCAGCTGTAACTACTTTCTTCTTTGTGGCAAATCAAAAGCAGTTGCAAAGCAAGTCTGGGAAATTTGTATCGGAGGACAATGACTTACCAGAAACAGCTGACAAACTGACAGTGTCGTCTCAAAGTTTAAACAATGTATTACAGCAAAATCGATTGATCCTATTTGGTGGATTAGAGAAATTATTAAACCGGATGAAAAGCGATAACGTAACGCCTGATATTAAAACAACAACGTTGCTCCTAGAATTACTTCCACCCACGGTACAAGCAGAAACGTATTTTCTCAAATATATTGAGAAGCTAAATATTAAAGTAGATATTACTTTCTATAACATCCTTATTAAGAAGAGAAGTAATAGAAATGCGTACAAAGAGGCGAAAGTAAGTTGTTATTGTATTGAACAATTGGTAATGCAGTCTGCGGGCTACTTGAATATTGTAACACTAATTCATACTTTAATGCAGGAGGTTCTTTATGAAATACAAAGGCATCATCTTACGCCGAATGTTATAACGTTTGGAGTACTCGCCCTTGGGTGCGCACAACTTAGTGATGGAATGGAGCTGTTAGAACAAATGAATAACATTGGTTATGAAATAAATACTACAATTTTGGCGACGCTAATACACAGGGCGTCGTACCATAAAGACTTTCGGTATTTAAAATTTGTGATGAATTATATGTTGGAATACGATATTAAACCAACCACCTCTATATTAGACAATTTAAAAAAATTTGAGAGGCTGTTATTAGAACATCTAAAAAAGAAGGTGCGTATATTATTCTCAGAATCGCTTCAAACTTGCGTTATTTACGATGATATATTTTTGTTTTAGACTAGATACAATCGTAAAGAACTGAGGACTCTAGAGAAAGACTATAACCATTTTAAACTATTTTATGATGAATGGACTGAGAAAGTAAAAAGAGAGAACATTGCTAAACTTTCATAATAATCTATCTCAATGTGCTTATGAACGTAATTATAAAAGGACGAAAGTACAGTTGAAATTACTAGCATTGTAAGTAAACGAGAAGTGGTTTAGAGATTCATTTTAGATAGGGATGGGTCTCTCGAAGCGTCGGAACTTCGAAACCCAAGAAGGTTTCGAGTTTCGAGAATTCGAAACTTTGCACTTTATTCGTGATTCGATACTCTCAAGAAGCCAGATAAGGAACAGTATAAAATCAATGTATAAAGAATCGAAATGAATACTCGATCGTATATTAAATTTATTATTAAAAAGTCATTAATTACGTTACAATCCGTAAGTTACAAAATCAACATCATTATCGTTAGACATTACGTCTTTCTAATTGTAAGTTACTGAATTTAGCGAAGATAAGGAGGCCGAGTTTCTTGCGCCCAAGGCCGGCTCCTCGTCCCTGAATTAATCGCACGTGAGGGGCAGGTTCCGCGGATACTGAGTTTGTTGTAACCCGTAGGTCCTGTCGGTTGTGCTCCGCACGTTTCCAACGCTACGAAGTCGTCGACATGAAGAGACGGAGGTCGGGAGGTGTTGGGCGGCCTGGATCTAAATGGATCCGCGCCTCTGCCCACGCCTCCCACAACTGGACCACCTCTTAAAGAACTGGAAAATTGTGTTCTACCTCGCATAGGCGTAACTGCAAAAGAGCAACAGCGACAAGGAAAGAAAAGATATTAGAAGGTATCTAGGTATACGAGACTTTTGTACCATACTACAGATTTCTAGCTATAATATTATAGTTATTGTGTAATAAATTTATATTTCTAACTCACCAAATGGTTGTTTCACTTTGGAAACAGGAGATGTTGACTGCTTCTGAATGTCTCTAGTTTCTTGATCGTCAGTTTGGGTCTTCGATTGTAACGGCTGCGTAGCATCGTCGGGCGGCGCCTTTGCGCACAGATTCTGAGCTTCGGCTAATAAGTTAAACTCAGCCGGCAGTAGATCAGCCGCGAGAGATAGTAAGTCGACTGTGTTCTCGTTCGATGCTTGACTGGGTGACATAAATGCAAATTTCTTTGGTCGTTTAGAAACAAGATCCGGAGTTCCCAAGCATCGCTGAGAGAATTGATTCAATAGAGCTTCTGGTGTCGGCAATAATGGTTCTAGCATTTCCGGGATCGGTTCTTTCTCTTCTTTATCCTCAGCCGACTTCAGAATTTCCATCAATTCTTGTGCTCTCTTTATCTTCTCCAATGGATGATCATTTTTATCCCACGATATTAGAGACGCCAGTTGCTGTACACGTAAATACAAAGACCTTCCATGCGATTCAGATGCAATTAGATTTTCTAGGAACGTTATGGTTAAATCCACAGCGGGTTGAGCTTCGGGATCCTCCAGTACAGAAATATGCTCTAGTAACGATCGCAACGCATCGGGATTATTTTCTAAACAGCTCTTTACATGATATAAACCATAGTTATGACTACTAAGAGATAACAGTATGCGAAGGGTACTTTGTAGTATCTCGGCTTCGAATTTTGTACTAGTCGCTAATATATCGATTAGCGCTGCCAGAATAGGCAACAGCGGCTCCTTACTTGGTACTGAATGAGTCAACCTTTTCTCGAACGGTTCATTTACATCTTCTTGCACGAGACTCAGCGTGCAGTCGCACAATGTTTCGAAAATATCGAGGATCTCGTACTGCGTTCTAATGTCGCTTGTATTTTTCAGCGCTGTGCACATCATCTCGATAACAGGTGGATATTTCTGATCCGACTTCACTTGGGCTCTAGACGCAGGACTAGTTAAAGTTAATAAGGTAGCTTTCATAGGCGCGTGCCTCGCGAGCTCGCTGAGCAGCGCGAGGATCAGCACATTATTTTCTAAGGGGGTGGCAGCTATTATACCATCTAACAAGCATCTACCTACGAGCAACGCCGTGGGTGCTGCTAAGTCACTTAATTGCTTGCACACTTTTGAAAGCAGGACTAATAAATCATTGTTCCAGCTCGCGCAAAGCAGTCGCAAAGTTTCGGTTAAATTATTAGCTTGAGCCTGTAAGTGAGCAGACCATAATTTCCTAAGTCCCAGAACACGAGCGGCGTCTTCGGCTATCGTTTCGTTCAGTGTTAGAACGGGTGGCAGCAATCTCGATAAAAGTTTCAAGCCGGGTATAAAATTACACGGACTGAGGGACACCATCTTCAGAACTTCCCCTAACATTTGCGTCCACAATGATTTCGCTACGTTTCCCGATCCGTCTGAATCTACGGCTTGCGTGAATACTAGAAGCGTACCCACTATTTCCTCGGACAAAGTCTGAACAATTTGGACAGAAGGAATAGCCTCCACTAACGAATACACGCCTAGCAATGGTGCTACGGCTGTCAGATCCTTGAAATCTGTCGCCATGCATTTTACAAGCCGCTCCAGCAATGCTCTTGTCAACCTTACGCAGGGAAGAAGTAAAGCAACCATTGCCAGGCCCCTTCGACCTGTCAGCGCTGCACGATGCAAGAATGGTTGCTCATAGAATTCCGAGATATTCGCCATAACCGCGATAAGAGCTGTTAAACCATCGGCAGCAAATAACTGAGTCAATGCATTTCTATATTTTAGCTCGATGTAATGCTCCATCAGGTCTACATCGTTATGCGAAGGGAAGATAAGGTAATATAATATCCTGCATGCCGTGATTAACTGTCCCGGAAGAGAGGCTGCCTTATCAGCGCTTTTCTTAATACAAGCGACCAGCGGAGAAACATCTCCATAATTCCAATGGGAGGGCTGCGCTGCCGTAGTTATATACGATGTAACATCTTTCAGAACAGCCTGAGCTCGCGATTTTTCTAAAACAGTGGCTGCACGATTCTGGAATACCTCTACTCTATCAGAATAACGAATCGTGGCCGATATAATCTCCGCTGAAAATTCACAAAGATTCGGATCGGGCAGGTAGGGGATTAAGATATCGATAAACTCCCCCGTAGGGAGAACCGTGACGATAGCTCGCAAACCTTCGGGAAATATTAGAAAAGAATGAAGCTTCTTCAAACCCATCCAATCGGAAGGCTGATACTTCAAACGTAACAAACACTGCACGACTTGAAGCCGCCAAGCTAAAACTGATCCTGCGCCAGGCGATTCGCACTTCAAAGCTTTTAAGATCAATTTCGTGACTTCCGGTTCTTTCAGTAAGTATAACAAACCTTCTTTTGTCTCGGAAATGCGTAGAAGGAACCGTCGGATAGATTTAATTAAGTTCAAATCCGACTTTGGAGAAGTGAGCGCGAGAACAATGTGATATAAAAGTTTGTGATGCTCGAAGTACGCTATCAGATGGCACCGCGGATTTCGATTCTGCTCGCGCTCAAATTCCATCTGGGCTCCGGCTGGAAGCTGACGTTTCGGTTGAGCCATTAACGTGGGCGCGCATACATACGTGTTTGTCAATTCAATAACAGCCACCGCATCGAGTTCTTTCATTTCGTCAAGGAATTCGTACGTGTGCACTTTCCGTAATAACGAACTCAAGGCGTACTTCAATCTCGCTAACTTAGCCGTGTCCAACATCAGCAAAACACTTTTATATAGATTACTTTTCACTTTAAGGAATTCCTGAACAATTATAGGACTTATGAGCGCAGCGTCCAATGTACGAAGAGCGGAAAGTTTCACGGGAAGCGCCACGTTCTCACGCATGCACAGCGCTAATAATTTATAAGGGGCGTCTACTTGTAACAGTATGTCCGGACCTTGCGGGAGTTTGCACAACGCTTCCGCTAATCGTACGCCAACTTTCACGTGCCGGACTTTATATGCCGGCTGAGGTTGAGCGCGAGCAAGATCCATATCTAAACCTGCGTTTACGATATTGCTCAGATCATTGAAATCCGTGCTATCCAAATGAAACGGGCTAAGTATCGCGCATAAAGTCTCGCAGTTATGAACGAATGCTTCTTTCTCTTGACCCGACGCGTTGTTAAAATGCAACACCGATTTCGATAAAGACTGAAATATCTCGTGTATCTTCTCTAACATCTCGTTATTGATAACGGATTCTTCCGTAATATTCACTGGCTTCTCCAACTCCAACAGATCCGGTGGAGTTAACGAATAAATATCACTTAATTGCGCGCTTTCACATTCGTATTCCGTAGCCGCTGGCACGTCGTCTGTCATTATATCTTCATCGGATAATATAGGCTCGAACGGCTCTCCGGTTTCTTGTTCACCCCCATCGTGCTCCGCCTCTTCTTCCTCGGCCGATATAGATTCAGGACTTAAAGACACTAAAGATTCCGATGGCGGTGAAGAAGGCCGTTTCGTAGATTTCAGTGTACCATTCGTAGCATCTTCCTCCCAATGACCTGCCTCTGTCTTTCCAGTATCTGATGTTGAATTTCTGGACGACTCTACGGTTTGTATCGGTTGTATAGGAGGCGGTGGCGTTGCTGCTACACATGTTTCCTGCGCGTGCAAAGATTTTAAGGTCAGAATGAAGTTTTCTAAATCTGCGGTCACTCTCGTATTACGTACACCTACGCTTGAATTCGTCTGAGCTTGATTCTCGTAATACCACTCAGACTGTTGTTCCGAGATTTGGGTGGTATTTTCTGCGACCTCCTCCAATCCAGTCGCGCAAGCCGCAGAGCCGGCAGCTGAGCTAATAACTTCCTGCGGATTGCTCAAAGATTTTGTCAACGTTCCATATACAGCTAAAGTAATGGTGGTATACCATCCTCTTAACACTAATCCATCCGTTGGTATCTGCTTCCTCTCGCATTCCAACTGAATATGAATATTTTGTTTATATTCCAGTTCCCCAAGAGATTCAAACGTAGAGGCGCCAGGTTTACTCAAATCATTTACAAAGAATTCAATTTCAAACTGAGATGGATTCGTCGCCCTGAAATTAGAAATGAATATCGAATAACACCTATTATAGCTTCTATGCTTTAACACGCAGAACAGTTCCGCAGCAATTATTAATTACCCTAAACGGACACCGCCAGGAAAATCCGCTTGAACTCTGGCCCCTAAGGGAATAATTCTAACTTCGCTAATATAAACAGGCTTCGGAAATTGCACTAAATCTAAATTCAGTTCCTGAAAGAGATAAAACAAGTGTCTGTTGAAATTATTACCCCTGACATCCTGAGAAACGGATCGGAACAAGTGAAACAATCTTGTCCTTACCTCCGAGATGTCATGCGAAAACGTATCGAAGAATAGTAATTCTGTGTTATCCATCTCTTGCTTATTTTAATACAGAAGCACACTTCGAGGTAGCATCTTCCTTAAAAGAATAAACATTATATTCGTATCGCTCGTTTCAACAGTATTCTCGTCTGCTTCAACTACTTATTCCACTTAGTCGTGTACATACAGAAGAAGTCAAGTAACGTCAAGATGCTTTGACATGCAACTAAAATTAGATAAAGCCGATTGTAAATATTCTACAACTAAAACTGTATTATTGTCAATGGACCATTGACGCGCCGTTTACAAAATGTAATTCCAACCGCAATGTTGAATTCATATTAAAGACCGCTTGTTACGTAAGCGCGCGAGAATTAAAACCTAAAAGTTGCGGTGTAAAATGTGAAATGAAGAATTTTTCAAATAATCGTGTTACGATGGATTGATGTAAACACACAGACACACCGTTTCTCGCTGCTATGTGGTGGTACTTTCGTTTCATTGGATTCAAGTAACGCCACCTGGTTCTGTGTGACACCTACCTTCGGTTCTGTTCGTTCTACTTCGTTATGAGAGAAATTGTAATGACTAATACCTGTGCAATCCTTCCTGCGAGACAATTTTTCTTTCCGTTGTACATTCGTTCGCTCGCAATGAAAGCTTAGACATCGCGTATTTTATACATCCATCCGAAACGATACGGGGCGTCTTTTTATATGTATTTTATAAGTAGTACTTATTGAATAGCTGTGATAACGACCATAACTCATCTGCGTCACTGACTGCGTTCTCGATTATTTGTAGATTTGTTTTGAATCGTGATATGGCTGCGATGAAACAAAAGTTCTATTAGATCAGTAAGTGTGAGAGAAGCTTTTGTTATAATACCCACTGTACACCATCGGAACACTGTAAATATCTTGCACATTGTTATTTAAAAAAGTCTGATAACACGACTGTTACTCTTTCCAGTAGGATCGCTCGTATTATGATGTTTTTGTAACAATATGTACGGTCGAATTTCATTTCTCAAGCAAGTGAAAACTTTTGTCAGAACTATTTTTAGACCCTGTACCGTGCAGACATATGTTCTGAAATTCTTAAAGAATAAATGGATTACTCTTGGTACGCTCACCATCGGTATTTATTCACTTAAATCGGAGTACTTAAATTCGAATAGTTGAAAGTCGTTGAAACTTTACATTTCTATATTTATGGTATATTCTCCTAAACGACCTTTACTTTCGGGCTTCGAGAAATGAAATGTATCTATGTATGTACAATTAAGCGAGCGAAAAGCCTGTTTAAATGTATCGGTCTGTAATCTATATCTGTTTGTAGGAATGGTAGCTACTGGGGCCACTGTTTTAATGGCAGCCAGTGAAGAAAGTCCTTCGAATGGCACAGAAAATAATTCCCAGCGATTAGGAAGTCAAAATGTTTCTTCTCAGTGCAATGAAATGCGTCACAGCGAACGGAGTGCAGAGTGTCCAGTTAAAAAGATCATAACACCCGCTGTAAACAGTAAGCATGTACTGTTTGTTACTTTCATACGCTTTCTATTGGCTTTTACGTTCGGAAAACTCGATTTACAACGTGCAGTTCGTTTGGGTGAAAACAATTGCTAAATAATACGCAGATTTTTAGGGTATGTGCAATGCACTTCAATTTGGTACCAATGTTTCTTAATGCTTTTGCAACAGAGAGTAAGAGCCGTAGCTCCATGCTGGAAAAGAGCACTCGTCTAATTTCGAGGACAGAAAATAAAGAGGGTAGCAAGAGTTTTACATCGTATAAGACAGCACAGATTCGTGAAACTAAAGCCTCCAGATTAAGAGCTGCTTCGATCACGTCGCCTAATGGTAAGTTTAATGATGAAATTGGAATTTAAGAGAAACCGTTACATTTGGTGTTTAATATTTATTTTATTTATGTAGGTGGTACATTAGTGTCGAGGAAATTAGGGATGTCCGAAACGTCTGCTCCTTTAGGTCTCCGACCAAGTACTAGTTTGTCCGCCAAGGATGTGAGTATTTATTTTCGTATATAATATAGATATCACAGTACGTGCAATTGTGTAACATGCAACAATGTTCGCAGGAAAATTCGATATCGAGTAACAGTACTACTACGAATCCTACGCGAGAGAGAGACAAAAGTTATAAACGTAAATCATACTTGAATCGATCGCTTCACACAGAAGCAACAGCGGGAGACGGTTTAAATCAGTGTAAGTGATCTGATGACATAATTATACGTTAATCGCGTGTTAATGTGTACTAAATATTTTATATGTATTTTCAGCTGAATATAGCGATAGACGAACCAGAAGACAATCAAATAAGCAAAGTTACATATCCGATACAATATCTACTTCAAATCCTAGTAATCAACGTCAAGTAACAACTAATTTAAGTAAAAAGCCTCTTGAGTCAAAAATGGCTTACCAGAAAGTTAGTACTCAATGCGTTACAAATCATCCAAAAACCTCTACATTGCCTTCTGTTAATCCCCTTGCAAGCACTAAGTATTCAAATGTACAACGAACTAGGTAATTTTATTTGTACACTTCTGCAGAATGCTTATCTATATGTATTTGTGATTTATATCCTAACTACTATTTCTGTTATCCTACGATTCTCTTTGCGTATTGTTAATCTCGTACCAAAAGGAAGAGACGCTAATAGAAAATTCATTTTTATTATAACAGCGGTGGCCATAGTGATTCAGAAGTGTCGCGAAGAGTTGATGCGTTGACAGCTTTAACGAAGTCCGCGATAGAGCGCGTGGAGAGACTCGCGTCGCAGGCGAATTCATCGACAAATTATGGATCACGGTCGGAGAACCCTTCGGCTAATACGCCGTCTCAAGGGAATTGTTTTAATACCGTAGAAAGTAATGCAAGTAATGCGCACGCGTTACAATCATCACCGAGAAAATGTTCTATTTTAAAGAAAACGAACGACGAGTATTTTCAAGAGGCGTCTTTAAGCCACCAGCATGCACCGGTGTCGATTCTAAAGCATAAGACGCCCGACAGCGAAGCGGGCCAAAGTCTGTCTAATTCTAATCATACGGTCTTGCCTGTAACGTTCTCGCCATCCGTAGTGGAGCCGACACACAAGAGACATGGTATTTTGAAGAAGCGCAGCAGCTTGGACGAAAGTGAGATACTTCGACGTCGTAGCTGCTCGCCCGACATCTCTTCTACTGATAATGCTTATTCCGAATTCAGGCCGATACTAAAGAATCAAAGACGCTCGTCCCTGGACGAGATTATTAAGAGGGATCAGAGCCCGGATCCTCAGCCTACTTCCATATTAAAGCGCAAATCGTCCAGGGAAGACGATAGAGAAGACCGTCAAGTTGGCTCTTCGGAGCCGCAGGGTATACTTAAAAGGAAATCCACGAATAGCCTACGAACAAGCAGTGTCAATCATCACGTGACCATTACAATGGATGCAACAAGTGTGAGTGGTCCTGAAATACTTGATAGCTCCGAGGTGAGGCCAATACTGAAGAAGAAGCACAGTAGAGAGGAATCGTTCGGTAGCGATCCACCGTCTCTAGAACCACGGCCAATTCTGAAGAAGAAGTCCAGCACAGAATCGGACGAGCATGACGACAAGCCCAAGAAGACTATTTTAAAGTGTACTCGAAAGAATTCGCAGGATGAATGTAATTACGAGGCGGAGTTAACGTCGCCGAAAAAGCTGTCGATGCTTAGGAATCGTGCTGTACAAGGTAGATCCAGCGGAACCTCGGAAAATGATCCTGTACGACCTATATTGAAGCAACCCGGAAGTAGAGACAACGAATCGCGAGTCCGTTTAAACTTGCACGATGAGGGAATAGTTAACGATGATATATATACCGAACCAACCGATTTATTTTTACGAAAGAGGACACAATCTGTTGGCCACGTGCAGCCCTTTAATAGCCCTAACGAATTCACTGGTGTACTTAACAAACGGCGGTCTCTCGAGTTACCTGCTATGAGCGATGTGTTACCAGAACCGTCACAAGGGAGATTAACGACCAATAGTAACTATTTAAAGACAGACCTTTCTTCGGATGGTGAGAGTGCCAATGCTTCTGCTGTTTCTTTTGATACATTCAATAGGTATGTAACGCAAGTTTTTTTTTTTTAAATGTATATCTGTAACAAGTAATTTGCCGCGAGGAGCTTGGTAAATTGTCTTGATATCCTCAAAATATCTTGCGAAAGCTGTTTTTTCAATTGAGAATTTTTATCCACGTTTGAAATTAACACTGTGGTCTTGGAAATTTTACTTGGAAAGTAACGATTATATTGATAAATGAATTACGTAGAATATATATATAATTATTATTATGGCAGTATTATTCTTGTGCGTGTACATTTGCTTAATGAAACATAAATGATAACATTTGTTTAACCAGTATATCGTTAACTAGCAGCGTTGTTAATTTCCAATATCTTATACGTAGACCTTTGTTTACACATTTAGTTAACGTAGTAATATGTAAGTTTAGTAAGACTTTGAATCTGTGCCAAGTTTAATTATAGATCACCTAGCAATTCTGAAAGCTACCAGAAAACAGAGAATCGGAGCATGCACACAACCTGTACACTTGTCTAAAAGTTAAGTCAGATTTGAGGTAGTGCTTTAGCGTCTCCTTTTACATAATTTTTTTATGACTTTTCACATCCATTTCTCTCGATGTCCATGTTACCAATTTCAAGACTTACAAATATAGCTACAAGCTAATCCGTTCTATACTTCCTCATAATATTTGCAAAATAAAAGCTGCTAAGATAAAAAATGCGTAAGTCCCTGAAACAAGTGATCGTTAAATATTTTTGTGTGCATATATTTAGATTAGTAGTTACAGTTTTTCGCATTGCGAGTGTAGCGACAGCACCTGCATCGTACTGCATATGTAAATTGCTGTCATATTCTGCGACAGCTCGTATAAGTCAGAGCGCTTTCTTTCTTCTTAAATTCTGTAAGATAGTTCAACGAATCAGTATTATATTTAATTACAGCGTACCAGTAGAGGAGTCTGCGGAGGAGAGAAATCAGAGTGCGACAGTGTTCGAAGGCGAAGAGGAAAATAACGTACATTTGCATGGGTTTACTGTAAATAATAGTGGGGATACTACACTCTCTGCCGAAATGACTGATAACAAAGAATATACGAACAATGAGACATTGCCTTCACAGAGACAAGATGACGGAGCCATTAGAGAAAGCAATGGTGTATATCACAGCAACAGTGTTTCCAAAATGGCGTTGCATTTCAAAACTCTGCAAGAAAAAGCAAGTAGTAAAGAGAAGGATGCTGCATCTCAGAAGGCACAGAGCAAGGGTTCGCGTGGCATACAACGATACAGGGAACGGAAGCTTCAAGGGAACGATAGATTCAACACACAGCCAGTCACTTTCCAAGAAGTGCAGGAGGCAGTGTTACAAAATCAGCGTAACGCTACAACAAATAGAAAGTCAAGCTTAACAGAAAATAATTCTAGTGCAGCCGATGACGAGTACGACCCTTCTAAGTTAAGCTTGGCAGACCGAGTGCGTCTATTTAATCAAAAGATCGATACTGAAAAGACTTCGACATCGAGTAACGTACAATTAGAGAGGCATTCGCGAAGACGACCTGGTGCTCGTTATAAAACACAGCCAATTACATCTGAAGAAGTTGAGGTAGCGTCTCGAATATCTCCATTGAATGCTGGTCATCAATGCTCGTTAGATAGTAGTAAGTACAACTCGTGTAATTAATTATGTTAACTTAGCTGGGATAGTAATAGATCATTTATATCGCAGATGTTTCCCAAGAGCTTCACAAACAAGTAAATCATTCTCAAAGTGATTTACCGAAAAGCATCTTAAAGCCTGTAACATCGCATACGCACGGTGTGTCCCGATCAAAAAGTCCGGAGCTCGAAGGTTTGAAGTTGATAAGATCCGTACTTAAGAAGGAATCGGAGGAATCGGAGCAACAGATTTCGGAGAGTTCTGATTTGCCACGTTCTATATTAAAGTCTAATTTAAAATTGGAAGAGAGAAAGGTGGGTGGTGATATTCAGAATGCGATAGATCGGAAGAATTTAAATCAAAGTAGGAACATTAATGCTGATATAAGATTTCGTATTAAGGTCGGCTGTGCGATAGAAAGTGATTACTCCGCGCAGTACAGTTTGGATTGTGCCTACAGCGTGGAAAAGGATAACTGTAAAGAAGGTAGGCAATATGAAACTAAACAAACGTATACAGTGCCTTCTCACGAAAATAGTACTCAGGACGAATTAAATAGAACAAGAATCAAATCTGCAGTTTGCATGAGCCATGTTTGTACTGAAATTGCGACAACTAAAAATAGCGAAGAAACACTTGGAACGTCAGATGATGAGATATCCTCTGAAAAACATGAAGCACGCGACGTTCAGAACGAAGGCGTACTATCCCATCGACAGTCTATTTTTTCAAAGCAAACCAGGTAAAAGATATCATGCTAATGTATTCATCGATCGCAACAAATATTTGCTCTCGCGCATTAAATTTGTATATCGAAATAAGTAATTTTAAGGGGTCATTCTGGTAATCACGCCGCAAAATTCAGGTTTTTTTTTCAGTGAATGCAATGAATAACAATATCAAACTTTTTTTTAATTTATTAGGTTACTTATAATGTATACGGAACAATTTTGTAAATACAGTTTTAATTGTGTTTTTCAATGTTATCTGGAATAGAAAGTCGCGCCTTTGAAAAGACGGCGGGAGTGATTTCAGCTCACAGACTCATCTGAAACAAAAAAACTAAGCTGATTCTTAATCATTATGAGTACCGCTATCGCAGGTATCAGAATTAGCCACGTAAGTAAAAATTTAACAAAATTGCGCGGATTCAAATTTCAAGTAAAAATGGAAAATTTCGAGACTTGAAGTTTAAATGCGCAATTTTGTTAAATTTTTACATACGTGGCTAATTCTGGCACCTGCGATAGCGGTACTCATAATGATTAAGAATCAGTTTGGTTTTTTTGTTTCAGATGAGTCTGTGAGCTGAAATCACCACTCCCGCCGTATTTTCAAAGGCACGACTTTCAACTCCAGATAACATTGAAAAACACACTTAAAAGTGTATTTAAAAAATTGTTCCGTATGCATTATAAGTAAGATAATAAATGAAAAAACGTTTGACATTGTTATGCATTGCATTCACTGAGAAAAAAAACCTGAATTTTGCGGTGTGATTACCCGAATGACCCCTTAAGCACACTCTTGAAATTATGAAAATATCTACCTACCTGTGCTTCTTGGGTATGGTGCTCCTCATTATCATGTGTGAATACTGAATGACGTAGAATTTTGTATTTGATGCTATGAGTACAGATAAGATTACAGTATGTAAAGTAGTGTTAGTGTAAACGCCTACGTATATAGTAATTACGTGCGTACAGGTGCACCTCGTTGCTGAAGAGCGCCAGTCACCACGAGATTAGCAATAAACGCACTGACAGTGAGTCATGTAGTGCATCAATACAGAGACAGCATGCTATAGCTCTTCCAGGATTATGCCGTAGTGCGACACAAGCGATACCGACAATGGATACCAATGATGGTCCAAGTATGAGTATCGCAGATCGATTAGCCGCACTTCAACGTAGCGGTAACACAAATTGGAAGCGACGCGTGGCGTCTGAAACGCCCAATATATCGGTGAATATCACTTTCTAGTCAGTTTCCCTGCATTAAAATCGTCTTATTAAATATGCGCACATCTCAATCGTCCGAAACGTTAATTAATTAGGATGGATTGTCTGCTAGTACGTTTAATAAAGAAGAACTGAGTATCAAACAAGGTGTGCTTGCCGACCGTCTTGGAAAGTTAGAATCCGCCGCAGAGGGATGGAAGAAACGAATATCCGCGTCGGACGCAACGAAGTTTACGGTAGCTGGTAAAATGAAAGTAGAGAAATCAGAGAATTTAGAATCAGGGCCGTCTTCGCCGCTCATCGAAGTTACTGGAAATATTTCGGAGTGGAAGAAGAAGACACCGCGCCCGGAACGATTCAGAGCGAGGAAGGGTAATATTATTTGAAATAATGTCAATGCATTCCCGGATTTAATCGATCGAATAAAAGATATTTCACTGCGAAGTACAAATAACATTACTGAACGTTCAGAATGTGTTTTCAGGATACGCGAAGGATGCGTCTACGCCGACTAGTCCGAGCAATGATTCGTGTATTAAACCGCGACGAAGCTTTTCTGAGCCCTCCAGCGAAGACAGCGGTCAGTGCGCAGTGTTTTCTATAAGTTGTACGAGTAGCATTCCCTTTAATTACATTTCAATTTACATTTTTCACAGGGGAAGAATATAAAGCGGGGAAAAATGTATCCCCAACTGTGTCGGTACCCAAGATCGACGATGAAACGTTCACCTCCTTCTTTACTGGAATCTCATTAGAGAAATGTGAGGCCGAATCTGTTGATTTAAACGAGAGCGATTTTGATATAATTACATCGCAATCCGAATTGTAAATTTACTCTTTCCTAACAGACAGTTATCACCAATTACGTCCTAAATTATAGTATTCATAGGGCTTGTATTTTTACAGATTGGTCCACAAGCGCAATATACGAATACAACGGCGACGTGTCGTGTCCAGAAATCCTCTTAAAGCGCTTGCAGCTCGTACAGATTTGAAATCGGAGTATACCGAAGTGCGGACTGGTATCGCGGAGAAAGTAATGAGACAACTGAACGTTGAAAAACGTAAGTCTTACCGACGCATTGTTAAATCCCCCTTTATCACGTTCAATTATTACAGTATTGTATCGCGATTGTTGCAGTGGCTAAAAATTCATCTTTAGCTATGGAAGCTCTAGCTGGCCTAGCTTCAACCGAAGACTTTAGTAACGTGACGCTAAGGAACGCAGCAGAGACGAATGTTCTGATAAATAAGCTACAGCCATACAAGGACTTAATGCTGATTTTAGTTAAAGGCAGACGTCACGTGCAAGTGAGACTGATCGAGCCAATCGCGGAAAGTATAAATAGCGGTGACAATTTCGTTTTAGTAACAAAATCGGAGGTAATTAAGGGAGTGTTATTTTACGATCTTTCTTTTAAAGTATTCTGCTAACATTTATCTGTTTCTTTTCAATTAAGGTTTTTAACTACATTGGGAAGTATTGTAACGTTATTGAAAAGGCACGGGGCGCAGAGATCGCGATGGGTATACAGCAAAACAAAGATCTTGGTACGCAGGCATCCCAAGTTATCATTATTAACGAAGATAAAATCACCTGCACGAAAAGTCAGGTGCAAAAGTTTTGGAATTATCTTGGCGTTGACAATGAAACCGCGGATGGTAAGACGATTATAATCTTCATCTCGCGCGAATCTAACGGATGACGGTAGAAATTAATTTTTACACGTTAACAGTGGTTATCGATGGTGGACACCCCGACGAGGACGAACTTTATGAAACCGCTATGATAGATACAAACATGGTGTACGACATCAAGGACGAAGAATTGGTGCCTCTCGAGAAGTATTGGGGTGCTATACCAAAAATCGAGATGCTCGAGCCGAACAAGGTGCTAGTGTTTGATTTCGGTAGCGAAATGTACATATGGAGTGGGAAGGGGGCTTCTGCTGCCAAGAAGCGAATCGCCACGCATCTTGCTACAGAAATGTGGAAAGAGGGATACGATTATTCGGAATGCACCGTGTGCCCAATCAGCGCGGCTTCGATGATCGGCAGACGCACTACATCCCGAGCGGACTTGAAATCTGCTAAAGACAGACCCAAGTGGTGCTTGCTCGCTAAGCTGACGCAACACGTGGAAACGATACTTTTCAGAGAAAAGTTCCTCGACTGGCCAAATGTGTCTGGGATAATACGAGTTCGCGGTAGCAAGAACACGGAGGAAGTCGATGGGACCATAACTATAGAGCCGTGCGATATTAATAGCCTATTAGAAGAGAACACTACTCCCGTTGATTTGATCCTTGAAGGAAGTCACTTGGGCAGGGGTACTGGCTGGTATGACAACGAGGTAATTATAATTAATTAAGGGGTCATTCTGGTAATCGCGCCGCAAAATTCAGCAACATTCAGTGTTTTTTTCTCAGTGAATACAATGAATAACAATGTCAAACTTTATTTTCTTTTATTAAGCTACTTATAACGTATTAGCTTTACCACTCGGCTTCGCCCGAAATTTTGATTCTGATTTTAAAAAATTTTTTTTTGTGGAAATGGTCATATTCATCTGGATTAGTCAGGCATAATCAGCTGAGGCACATTTCGTGATCCCAGAGTTTATTGTTCGAAAGTTTTTAGGCGACAAACAAACACACAAACATATAGAAGCTTTCTGCTTTATATATTAAGATACGGAAAAAATTTTAAATACACTTTTAACTGTGTTTTTTCAATGTTACCTGGAGTTAAAAATCGCGACTTTGAAAAGAAATACCTCCCTGGCGAACAAAAAGACCAAACTGATTCATAATCATTATGAGTACCGCTATCGCAGGTGCCAAAATTAATCACGTAAGTCAAAATTTAACAAAATTACGCGCATTCAAACTTCAAGTCTCGAAATTTTCCATTTTTACTTGAAGTTTGAATGCGCGCAATTTTGTTAAATTTTGATTTACGTGGCTAATTCTGGCACCTGCGATAGCGGTACTCATAATGATTAAGAATCAGTTTGGTTTTTTTGTTTCAGATGAGTCTGTGAGCTTAAATCACTCCCGCCGTCTTTTCAAAGGCGCGATTTTTAACTCCAGATAACATTGAAAAAAAAACACAATTAAAAGTGTATTTAAAAAATTGTTCCGTATACATTATAAGGAGCTTAATAAATGAAAAAAAAAGTTTGACATTGTTATTCATTGTATTCACTCAGAAAAAAAACCTGAATGTTGCCGAATTTTGCGGCGTGATTATCAGAATGACCCCTTAACGAGCGAGCACTGTTTAAATGATTCAAATGCATCATCTTTTAATATGCTTCTTCGGCAGTTAATGAAACAGTACGTTGTCGCAACGACGAGCGTGGAAGTATGGCATATCGATGAATTCTCGCACACTCTTTTGGAAAGCTCGTCCATCGGGCAATTTTATTCCGGAGATAGTTACATTGTACATTGGATGTATTCTGTTACAATTACTGGTAGGCTCCCGAGCATGGCCTATTTTTTAATTTAACAATCTTTTAGAAGTGTAATAACGTGTTGTCTTATTTCGTACGTAGGTCGTGAACTCAGTGGTTTGCCCTCGAAGCATGCTGCGAAAGGTCGTGATCGATCGGTTTACTTTATTTGGCAAGGGCAGAGTGCGTCTTTAAACGAGCAAGGTGCCGCAGCGTTACTAACTATCGAATTAGATAACGATCAAGCGCCCCAGGTAATTGTTTGCTTATGTCTGCTCGAAGCTAATGGTCGGTTAATTATTGCAAACTCACCCAAATCTTCTTATAGCTTCGTGTGGTTCAGGGACACGAGTCAGCCGCATTTCTGAATTTATTTTCCGGAGGAATGATCGTACACAGTGGAAAGAAAATGGATAAAAAATGCGACGAACAGTGGCGGTTGTACATATGTCGAGGTACTTTAGAGTCAGAGGTGTCTTTAATAGAGATCCCTTGTAGTACTCGTCAGTTAAGGAGCAGAGGTTCTCTTATATTACTAGACACTAAAAACGACAAAATTTATGTGTGGCATGGATCTAATTCATTACCTCATATTAAAAAGGTATTCCTTTTAAGCTTCGTATCACAACGTTCGAAAAGTAACAGAGAACTTGAAAAATGAGTTCACCTACTTGCAAAGTTGTTTAAGCAACGGCAATTTAGGCACGTGAATTCGTAGTAGCAAGAGCGTTTCCGTTTTCTCGGTTGTTTTTTTTTTTTCTATTTACTCACCTTTCTCATCATGTCTCTCGTTTGAATCCTTAAAACATCAGGATATAATGAAATTTAAGTATAAGTAGCTATAGACGTGACTAGCAATCTGTAGACGAGTAGCTATCCCATGTTACTTTAATATGTGGAATGTGTTTCTAGAATGCATGTAACGCGGCGGAAAGATTGCAAGAGAAACGGCCCCTGGAAACTGGCTTGTCACCCGAAGGCGATGTAGACATTCTTGAAATTAATGAAGGAACGGAACCGGAGGAGTTCTTCAGTGGTGAGTAAAAGCCCGGGAACATGTGGTTTCGCACGATATTAGAATACATAATGAAAGACGTCGTTCATTATTTAGCTTTAGGAGGAATGAATAAGAAATTGTACGTATCGTTAGAAAAAGATCAATTACAGAATCACACTCCAAGACTGTTTCATTTATCAAGCATTTCAAAAGAATTTAAACCTGTAGAAATACTGTGCCCCCATCGTGCTTCTTTGCCGACTCCGTTTCCTTTTCTGCAGGAAGATTTGTATCAAGTTAATCAACCAGGTAATTCGTACGAATAATTCTCCGAAATCGATCGTGACGCGCAGGATGTAACTTGATCATTGTGGTCTTAGCGTTACTGGTGCTGGATAACAAGCACGAATTGTGGATATGGCAAGGCTGGTGGCCCGACTCCGGGGGAGAGGATCAGTTCGGCAGTAAAGCAGTTCGCTGGCAAGCTGAAAGGAGGGCCGCCATGACGATGGCTATGCAATACTGGCGGAGCATTCATCCGGAAGCTACGAAATTTCCGATCTATCTAGTCTGGGCTGGTCTCGAACCTCTCCAATTTATAAATCTATTTCCCACGTGGACGTATCGCGACGACATCGCGGGATTGAACATAGAGGTATTTGTACGATTATCGAGCTCGCTGAAATTACACATAATTCAAACGATTGATTGACGATTAGGATGGTCGAAATCCTGGAGAGGTGTTAACCGTAGAGAGTGAGCTGGCTCGATTAACGCAGAGCACGTATCCACCAGCTCAATTATTACAACGACCATTACCGCAAGGTGTCGATCCCACACATTTGGAATTGTATCTGTCTCAGCAACATTTTCAAGTTAGCTCTGTGATATTATATTTCGCATTATTTCTAATTAAAGAATATTTACTATGCTTGTTTTAACGCAGGAGCTATTAGGAATGAGCAAGGAAGAGTTTCAAGAGCTCCCTGTTTGGAAGCAAATGAATGTTAAAAAAGAGATAGGGCTGTTCTGATGAAACGCCTCTGGTGCCGAACCTACGAGCAATAGCTGCCCCTGTAAAGCGTCTAATAAAATTTTCGTTAATTGTTTTATAATGTTTATAACATCAAATTTTTTAACTTCTCAATGTATGGATTCGCGTTTGAAACACGCCTAAAGTTGCCTATCGACCGAAGAACTTAATATAATAATGCAGTTGAAGATGTTTACTATTATCTGAAATGTATATATAACTATATATACATACACACACACACACTCACACACACTCACACATATATAGATAGGTAATTATATATTTTTAATACATATTAAACGTAAATTGGCTTGTGAATATTTCCTTTATATTTGTATGGGCTTTATATTAATTGATAATACAATATGTTTTAGAATGGCTTATTCTTACACGTGTAACATTTGTACAAGAGCGACTGTATTCTTTACAACATATTCTGTGTTTTTGAACAGTATTCAATGAAATTTCTCAATGTTGCCTTGAGTCTTATTTCATAGTCCCTTGTAATAATCAAGCATCATACAAATCCCACATGCAGCGTCATTAAATTTCACGAAAAAAAAAACTATACCCTTCTTTAACATCGTTTTAAAATAACTTTTATCTTACATTCTCTTTTCCTATTTATAATTTACATAATATCGCAGCGAAATACAGTAATTATTTTCAGTGTAAACTATATTTAATATAAATGCATTGATAAAATCAGAACTCTAAATATATACGTAACATAATTATACATATATCAATATATGGAATATGCATATCCAATCCAAGCTATTCTTTTAAACGAGATACAGCAACGCATAATTATCAACAAACAGAATAAAGAGTGCTTCAGCATATTTCAAATATTTGCAACGATCAGTCGAATACGCTTCGCGTAATTCAATGGAGCAGAACAGACGCTACTTGCCTCTGTATGCTCATACATACACAGAAGTGGGCGGCCGTCGAGGCTCTCTTAATTCTCTACCACTATTCTCAGTCGAGTAAGTGGGAGAACACTTGTCGGCAGTCTTGCGTATCGCGCCACGGAAATTCTGTGCGCTCGCGCGAAATTCTTAAGCGACACGCGAGAAAACATTTCGAGTTCCACTCTCCCCGAATCTTCCCGATTCCTGCTAAGTGGTACCTGGGCTGCTCCATTGACCTGTAGCTTCTCTGTGTTGCGAGTGTAAATTACAAACGTCTCTTCATCTATACCTACACATCTTTGTCCATTTACAAATCGACCAAGGCACGACAGTACATCGAGTATAAAAGAATCGTATGTCAACTTCGCGTACGTAAGTTGAGATCATATTCTGTTCAAAATTTGTCAATTAATATATAGCAAAGAACACAAATCCACCACAATGCTTACAATGGTCGTTTCTTTAATTCATTATAACAATAATAACGTACTACGGAAAGTATATATATATATATATATATATATATATATATATATATATATAATATTTTATATATAATATATATATATATTAGTATAGTAAATCTATATGTCTAAATAATCTAATTATTAAAATAGTTCATCTGATTGAATGATTCAATATTTTATACGTCTTATCTTAAAATAATCGTGCGTTGATGCAAATTTACACATCAGAATCACGACTTCTTTTCTCACTTTAATGTCTCCCAAATTAATTATCCTGTTATTATTCTTCATACCCGATTTACAATTCTAGTTTGTAGCGCTGGAATATGTTGCTAGTAATTCCATACGAATCTTGGGTATCTGTAGCACGTAATTTTATCCTTCAATAAGTTTCTTTTACAGATCCTTCCCAGTCAAATTCATTGCTGACCGTTCTAAATTATAATGTTGAAGTATCTGTTAAAAATATTCCGACAGAGCCGTTATTTTGTATTTCATGGCTGTACCGTGACGAAGTAATCGGTTAAGATCGAGCACTACTCAATATCCGTATTAAGAGTAATGCTGGAATTTATTTTCTGCTGTTAGAAATGTGAGAACCAACTGCGAAACCATCGGTCTCAGTAAGAAATGATATATTGTACAATTTCATATACACATTATATATAACAAATGGCGAATATGTATTTACATTATAAAATTTTTTACCGCTATGCGTAATACTCCGTTAAAATAATTCCATTTGTTTTTAATATTCTCGGCACTCTTTCTTTCTATATATAAAGTACAAGTAATTGAATCAGACATACAGAGAATTTATATTATTACCATTTGCGTGTTCACTGGACTTTCCCGTCGATGTAAGCCTTTATGGCAGCTTGACACTCCGCGGAACACCAGTGCTGGATCAGTAAATACGTCTCTGACTCTAATGCCGCGTCCAACTTTTTCCGTAAACTGTGGCGCAGCAAAGCCTTTGTAGCTTCCATTGACTGAAAGCGAATAGATAGAAGATTTATTAGCAATTTTCGACGCATATGGAAATTGAGGAGATTCAGGGCGCGAGGTATAAATATTAATTAGCCGCTGCGTGTGCATAACCGATGCGGGAGCGAGAATCGGCTTCTCTATTGTTAGTAGTGACACAATTTCGACTCTATGAAATAGTGCGGAGGATAGCTCGCATTTACGAAATGCCCGTCTTAATTTATTTTCTATTATTCACAGTGACCAGATGTCTCGGCTATTACACTGTCATCAGCAGTAAATTAAACAACATTACGCTAAAATATTACGACGGTGTACGTATCCTTTAAACGCCATGCACCGGAGAAACAGAAAAGTAATGCGTAAATATGTGATGTTGATTACAGATCAACGGAGAAAGTGATTTGCACGAATGTAAAATTAACGAAGCATGTAATGTGATTCACAATCGATTTTGGGTATCTAGCTTAACCGAAAGGCTGTGCCGTTGCCCTAAGGGGAAAGAGTGCCCGTGGCAATGGACGAAGGAACTGAGAAATTCGTCCCTTCCGCTTAATAATAAATCGCACATGGAGGTACACAAAGAATAGAGATCGTACAATCGAATTTGCCAATTGAATATTATCTTTTTACAGTTCTGCGGCCCGGTAACAGGGATCGATGCATGCACGTATGAGAAAGAGGCGATCAAAGTATACGGCAAAAGCGAAAGAAATAATTCTTATTTAACACTCCATAACGTAACTGTAAGCTGCGTCTGTCCAGAATCACATTACTGGCGGCTTCAAAAATACACGTACGAAGAAAACGATCTTATCACGCAAACGTTCAAGTGCCTCAAGGTGCGTCTTTAGAATTACTAGTATATAAAAATATTGTAATTGCAATCCCGAATGTGTTGTAATGACATCTTACTTTCTCGATATACAGAAACGAATGTGCGATGCGTATGAATTTTGTGGACACATACGATCCGACTTATACTCAACTTACTACAGATGTACTTGTCCAGAAAGCCACTTGTGTATTTTCCGAGACAGACGCGCGGAAAATGTTCAAGAACTACTTTATTCTGGTCCCGCTTACAAAGCTTACTGTCTTCCATTTAAGCCGCGCGAAACATTGTAACATTCATGCTAAGTAATAATTGTATTATAAAATGCAACGGATGTAAAGTACAGACCTGCGAAGATTGTTCACCCATAGCTTTTAAAGTTGGCAATAATTCAACTTGAAATCTGTCGGGCCACAGTACTCTAGTAACAAGGCCAGCCCGCAGTGCCTCGCTGGCTGTTAGAGTTCTACCGCCCAAAAGTAACTCACTTGTCTGCAACACGAAGCAACCGATGATTACATTTATTAAGTAACGTGGTAATTAAGATTTTCTTTTTCCAATGAACTTACAATTGCACTTCCTAATATATGTGACAAAGTGAAGACAGCGGCGCCTTCGGCGATTTGCCCTAATTTCCCGTAAGGCGTACTGAACGTTGCTTTATCGCTAGCTATCACAAGATCAAACAATGGTAACATCGTTACCCCAAGTCCAATGGCAGCGCCCTGAACTCCAGCAACAATAGGTTTATTAAATGATGCCAGACTTTTTATAAAGTCTCTAAATAGACAGAACAAATTAGCTTCTCAATCAATTAAATATACTCAATAAACACGCTGCATGATAATGGTTACATACTTAACGGCGTCCGCGATTTCCTGAGCGCGAGCTCTGCGCTCTTCTTTACTCGTGTGTAATAACATAGAAAGTTCGAGACCTTCGCAGAAGCTACTACCTGTTGATGTTAATAAAACAACTCTACAATCGTCGTCTTTCTTCAGGATTGACAATGTTTCGCGAAACTCTTGCATCACCTAGGAATAATAAAGCAGGCATTGGAACGTAGATAAAATACTTGCGTAAATGTAAGAAAATGCGATTATTAACAATGCTCTTCTAAATTCTGTTACCTGAAGTGTAAGAGCATTTCTTAATTTCAATGAGGACGATGGTGTGAGTATTAGTTGTACAAGATTGCCATGTCGACGTACGTTTATCTCTTTATTACTGAATTGGCTTCGTGTTTCTATTTTCGTTTTATTGTTGTCCACCTCCGACGTTTTCGTGGTATTTGTGTTTACTGAAAAATAGAGTTACCATTCGGTAATTTATATCTCCGATTTAAATGCAATATATTCAGCGGTAAACATTGAATGTTTCTAGATTAGTGTTTTCACCTTTATTTTTACGATTGGCCGCTGAATTTCCAGATCGATTTCCAGCACTGACCACTGAAAGGGCAGTCGCAGCTTCTGCAAGACAGGCTGAAAGTTCATCTTCTCCTTTGGGAAATTCTTCATTGTTATCTGACTCGCTTGTTTTAGCAAATGTAACTTTGTTCTTTGCAGGTTTTTTGGTTTTTGATGTTATCTTACCTGTTGTTGTACCATTCGACCGTGTAATAACTTTGCCCGGAGCACTACTGCTTTCGTCTGTTAGGGTAGTCTCAGATTGTTTAGAATTCTTATCGAGTTTCTTTGAATCCGACTTTTTGGACTTTACTTTATCCTCCACAGCGTTAGCCGCAGTATTTTCTGCGTCGACCTTTTGTACAACTTTCTTTTTACTTTTCTTTACATTCGTCCTGTCTTCTTGCGAATGTCTCCTCTTAGTAGATCTCAACAAGTGAGAAGCCCCTTCGTCGGCTTTAACGGTCTCAGTTTTCTCTGGACTATCAATGCTAACTCTGGGACTCCCAGACGCACTGGAAAACGAGCTAGACGAATGTCTCCTGATTATAACTGACGCGTCCGCTGCGTTCCTTATTTTCGCAGGTAAGATAAACTCTGATTGGGATGGTACATTCGCCGGCTTCGTTACTGTAGCTTGCTCTCCAACTTTCTTATCTGCCTGCGTGTCACTTAAATATATAGAGGTCCTTTTAGACCTCGGCGAAACCTTTGATATGCCCGACGTCGAGGTGCGTAATCTTAAAACGGCATTGCGTACTAATTTCTTTCTAATCTTAAGTTCGCGCTGCACTTTCTGCAGGTCCATAACTTTCGTCTGTGATTTAGTGATAGGAATCAGCCGTTTCTTGTCCGGCTGTTCCACATCGTACAGTAAATTTACAACACCCTCGTCTTGAAGCAATCTGTCTATTTCATTTATGATCTTTTTCTTTGGCTTAGAATCTCCGCTACTATTTTCCGCCGATCGTTTTGATTTCGAGACTATTTTTGATCCAGACTTTTTCGTCGACGTATTCAGCTTCGCTTTCAAGGCAACCGCTTTCTTACTGGAAGACATGTTCTGCTTCAATATCTTCTTTATAGTTAGATTCTTCTTAGCGACAGGTTGCGAGCCCTTTTTACTAACACTTTGCTTCGAACGTTTTAAAGGTGTGCTCTCGGGTGTGCTCGATGTTGAGTCTGCTTGATCTGTAAGCTGTTTACTTGTAACTTCTTTTGTTATCGTAATGTCAGCCTCATTATCTGCAGCAGTAGCAGGCAAAGTATTCTCCACGGGCACATGATTCTCGATTGTTAAGCTCCCCTCAGTTGCGCTTTGCGCTTCATTCTCTAGAGGCTGCTTTTTATTCAATGATACTTTACTTTTGTATACTTTCTGACGCTTCACGATGCTCTGCTGCTCTTCGTGTTCTCTAGCTTTCTCTGTAAGCTTTCGCTTCCTACCTGATCTTGACTCATCGTACCGCAAATCCTTCGCGTTCGACTCAGCATTCATTTCTGAAATCTGCTGCTCAGTCGTCATGGGGGGTGATTCTGAATCACGTGTTGTGTCCTTTGAGAGTGAATCTGCCACATCATCTATTAAATCAATATTAACAATCTCCTTCTCTGTTTCAGGCGTGGATTTTGCCTGAAGCTCGTTAGAAGCCTTAATGGGCGCAGGCTTAAATGTTTTCTTTTTCTTCGATGGATTCTTTTTAACTGGCGTGACCGGTAACTCCAGAAGCTGTTTCAATGCTAACTCTCGTTCAACCAAAGGATCAAGTTTCGGCGGTACACTATCATCAGCTTGCTCGACGTTCCCCGAACTCCTTCCCTCTTCTGTCAGAGTTGGCGGTTTCAAATTTGACCAATCAGGATCAACGTCGCCTTCTAATATTGCTAATAACTCTTTGTTGTCGGAGGTGCTTTCTTTCTCAGCTTCCGTATTCACGTTATCCGTCTGTCTTTTTTCACAATGAGTGGATGATTGAGTAGTAGACTGAGGCAACGGTATAAGTGCTGGTAAAGAACTTATTGGGCCACCAGCGAGTTTACTCGATAATCTCTGAGTTAGTTTTTTAACAAAGAATATATCAGGCCCGGGTGGCGCTTCCACAATTTTCTGCTTCTCGCGAAGTCGCTCCTTTAATGCCTCTGTCACTTCGGCCGGTGTAGCTATTTGGCTAATCAAATTACGACCACGAATAATGGGAGGAATAAATTTTGCCTGCGATGACGTTTGACTCATCGCAACCGAATCGTGCGTTGTATTTCTCAGAGACTTTCCAAAGCTCTGCGATACTGGAGAATTTACCTGGTCTTTATTCGACGACTTTCTGTTACACTGCTCCTTTACAATACTTTGATTATCTGTTTGTTCTTTTGATATTTGCACTTCCTTATTACCTTTCACAACTTCCGCAATCTTCCTAGCCTCTGCAACAGGCTCCTTCTCCGTGCGACGGATTTCTTCTTCCACTAACACCACTGTACCTTCCATAGTCTGAGCCGTCTTTGTATCGTCTAATAAACTTTTCAATTCAATTTCTACAGTGTCTTGCACTTTCGACGCCGATTGGCTATCATTCTCTACATCGTCCGCATTCTCATCGCCCCAGTCATCAAAAATATCTTGGATCACGCTTCTCTTCTTAATCGCGGTTCCCACTTTATTTATTTCATTTACAGATATGCTTCCCTCTTTCGAATTATCTACATGCTCTGGCGCGATGGTGGCATTACTATGAACAACTTCCTTTTTCCCAGTACTTTTGTCCGAACTATCGCAGCTTTCAGTCCTGACTTTATCATTCGTCTGAACTTGTACGTCCTCTGCGTCGTTTACTTTATTAGCGTTGCACTTTGTCTGGGCTTTCTCCCTGTTAACATTATCTACAAGGTCTGGCTTGCGAACGATTTCTGGAGTTGTTGAAGTTACGGAATCCACCTCAGACGTTTTGGTACGTTTCAAGGTCTCTTTGTTCCTTAGTTGGGTACATGTCTCAGGAATTTCCGAGTGTATAACTTCTGTTGAAATCACTTCTATTATAGTTCCATCGCTCTCTTGGCTATACTCTATCAAATCGAACTGCTCCTTCACGATTTCAGTTTTCTTAGCTTCTTTTCCCTTGCCCGACAGTTTGCTTTCGCTAGAATTTACTATAACATCCTTCTCGTGTACAGTCACGACAATATCTTCTTCTATAGTTTCATTCGAATCATTCAACGGTACAGTTTCTACAGTTAATACCATAACTTCCGAATTACCATCGACCAGCTTAGACAAATCTGTGTCTGTGTCTACATCATGCAAAGACTGGTCTTTACTTTCGAAAGTCTGGCTGAGCGACTTAATTAGCTCTTGACATTGGGCGTTAGTATCGTCGCCAGTGTCTACATCTATCACTGTACAAACATCAGGCTTTTCCAAATTTTTCTGATCTTTAACTGTACTCTGCGCTTCAGATTCATTCGAAAATTTTGTACTCTTTTCGTTTAAAGATGTACCCTCCGTACATTTTACATCGCTCTTAACACCGATCGACTCCGCTGTTTGGCTACATTCATTTGCCGCCTCATTATTTTTGCTCTGATCAGCATCGACTCGTGTATCGTTACCAGCTGTCCCTTGTTTAAGCTCATTATCCACATCGCGGACAAGCTTTTCTTTTACTTCGACCACCTCGCCTTTCACTTCTTCATGCGAATCTTTGATAGCACGTTCGGTTACTGGTAAAGCGGCCTCGACCGCATTTCCTGTACAATCTTTCGAATTACTTTCTTCGTGCTCAGAAGTATTCTCCGTTCTTATCGCGTGATCGTTACTCGATTCTGATTCTAAAGAAGAGGATAAATATATTGTCGGTGTTGATTCTGGTTCAAGGGTATCAATCTGAATTTCATCTACTTGTTCCATGGTAAAACAGCAAACTCATTACCATTATTCAAGAAACCACAGATCGTCCTGTTAATGAGAACTAATGATTAATGCCAGTACTGGCGCGACTTACAAATAATTTGACTATCTAGTCTTATGTGAACAGGGTAAAATAAAAAACTTCTTAATGGCTACCATAACCTTACACGGATTTCTAGATTTTGCGAAAAGAGATTACTGATTTGCCCTTCTCTTCACTGAACAAAATTGATAATAAGATTTTCGTTCGGGAAGAGTTCAAGTGCGTTACTGAAACGAGCATTTGGCTGGGATCCGCGAAAGTATGCTACGAAGACAAATGTTCCAATAATTTATAAAACTACGATGAATAATACGTTTATACAATGATTCGAAAGCGGTCTGTTTGATCTCGTTATTCGATAGAAAGATTTCCCGCACTTGAAATCTGCCGAGTAGAGGTGCTTTATGCGCGTCGCTACATTATTTAACAATAATTCTGTTAAATATATGATATGATTTTAATGGCAGAATGAAAAACTCACCAACCAAGACTGCCGTGTCCATACCGTGTCGATTCCAGTGGGAATTACATATTATTTGCGTCTTGGAATAATTATTTTACGGCAGAGCAGCTCTATTAATCGAACACTTTTAGTAAATCATACGATGATAGATTTCGCACGGGAAAACAATTACTTCCTTATATCTAAACACAGTGTTTACAAGAATGAAATCGGAGGCTTGTACTACTGTTATCAATCCAAGTACTCTTTCGTTAATGTTATACGAAATAAATACGCGATAACGCGACGGAAAATATAAGAATTCGATCGAAAGTTAAAAGACGTCATGCACGATTTTACATCGCGGAATGGAAATAAATAAACTTTTTATAACCGTGGTCTATAGTTACTGGTAGTTAATTAAGTAGGATTGTCATTGGTTCCTCTTATAGACGGTGTCCCATTTAAATAACTTCAAGCGAATGGCTTTGAAACTATTGGTGATATTAAAAAATCTTTCAGATAAAAGTTGGATAATTTCGACGGGGGCATAGCGTAGTGTCGATAGGTTTAATGTAGGCGGAGGTGTAGGGGATTTAAAGCTCAATTTCGCTTTCTTAAATCGAATCTATAGACTTTAATGTATTAATATCAATGTAGGTAGCTCTTCAATTACTAGAAAAAAGTGTTGGGGTATTTGTGCCGAAAAGCTTTTAGTTTAGGAAATACCTATTCTAATAGAAAAGTTTCTCCGAGTTTAGTAAATTTATCTTTAGTTTTTCAGCTTCAGTCAAGCTGGTCAAGCTCGAGTCTGCTCGACTTGTGGAGGTAAAAGCAAGGTGGAGGCTATGCAATTTTTTCTTTAACTTGTTTGTGCGGTTTTACTAACAATAAGAATTTTGAAGAAAAGTGTGTACGGTTCTTTTGTTTCTCCAGACCCTCCAGTCTACGTACTATTTATATAGCTTTTAAGTCGAAAAGAGTCGTAGTTCTTTGAAAACTCATATAATTCAATGGAAGTAGTATAGGAATGAGGTTAGAATAAAGGGTGGAATACATGTAACTGATTAAATTAATTCTAACGTTTGACTTCTCATTTTTGGCATGTAGTATAGTACCTTTCGATAAGTTCATTTTGCTTTTAAGCAAGTAATATCATTTAAATAATTTACCTAACCTAATTCTTTCTACCTGTCATAATTTTGATAGTTTTCTGTGTACTTTATTGATACCGTAGGCGTAGTAGAATTGTACAGCGTTTAAATGCATTCTACATGAAACAAAGGTTACAGCGGGAAGATAATTTAATTCTTTATACGTTTTACATTAAATTGTGTTGTAACATTTGTCCCATTTTCTATAATAGACAAGTCAGGTTACTAAAAATATTTTTCTTGTTACAGGTAAAACTCGGGAATCTTTCTCCATGGACAGGAACTTTATGTGAGCCAAATGACGGAAACCCCAATAATGAACACAAGAAAATAGTGATTTTATATAACTAACAAAGTGAAATCATATATTTTATATTTTATTGTAACACTTTATTGTAACTACCTTTTACATATTCCTATCTGAACTACCAAAATGAACTTGCTTTTCCCACAAAAAGCAAAATCTCGGTCCTGCAACTTCTCTTGCAGGTGCAGCGCGAAAATCTGCCTCTCTTGCAGGTGCAAGAATCGTGAAATGAATTTCGGAACAAGAGGGTTTTGAAGTGCCGCACCTGCAAGAGAAGCAGATTTTTGCGTTGCACCTGCAAGATAAGTTGCGGGGTCGAAATTTTGGGTTGCTGCAGGTGCAACACCATCGACGATGTATAGGTTAGACCTATCACCTTATGGGAATTCGTGTCACCGCCCAAACTGTATTACCGACCCATAACTCGAGGCACAGACGAGGTATAGAATAGACCTATCAACCAATGTATTTTTCTGTCACCGGTTTGGGGGGTCCTAGGACCCCATTACCATTTTAGTGTCGCATGCAACGTTACCGGTTAAGTCTTGAAACAGATTGCACAGACGAGGTATATACCTCGTCTGTGCAGATTGTAACGCTACGCGTGATAGGAATTCAAATGAAATCTTATCGAAAACTTTTAAAATCTATAACGGCCTGAATGTTACAACTAATTTCAAGAAACATGTTGTATAATTCCGTTTATTAATAAATTTTGATACAAGCATAATTTGCACGTATTTCTATAAATTTCGATCAGAAATATTATATAAATACAACGCGTAATAAACATTTGTACAGTCTCTTAGTTAGGCTTATATTTTCTGTCACTTCGAGGAGCGAATTTTCTGTCCTCGAAATGACAGAAAATATAACCTATATGCTATACCCGATTTCCTAAAGATACTGTTGCGGCGTAATAATAATGTTTTGGAAGGATGATAAAATGTTCACAAATGTAGCGTTAAAGAACGAAATAGCCAATAAACATTTATTGTCATATAGCATATACATAGGTTATATTTTCTGTCACTTTGAGGCGCCAACCATATAATAATCACGCGCATCCAGCCTGCGCATTTTCCCTAGCCTGGGCGGCAGAGTTGGGCAAAATGTAATCTAATTACAAATTGCAAATTACGATTAAACTGTAATTGTGTAATTGATTACACATTATTTTCTGTAATTGTTAATTTGGGAAGCTTGACCATTTGGTTTTGTCAACTATCTAAATGAACGATTACAGAAGATAATGTGTAATCAATTACACAGTTACAGTTTAATCGTAATTTGCAATTTGTAATTAGATTACATTTTGCCCAACTCTGCAGGAGACTGCCTTCGTCGGCCGCCGATCGTCTCGTTCTTTTGTCGATGTCGACGGGCTCGACGTTCGGTTTCGGCCACGTCCAACAATGCCTTCGCCGAACGTCACTCGGCGCGAGGCCCACACATTAGGGACACATACATTGTATCTCGTACGGCCGTCGCGTCGCACGGCTTATAATAGAATATTAAGATTTGCGTTTAAGCTATTATTTACAGAGATTTCATTATTATCAACATAATATTTGTAAATGGAACTATTGTATATTTTTGTTATGTATTTCAAAACGCGCTCAACGATGTGTATGGAGCGCATGTTTGAACAATAATTTATCCGGATATTTTTATGAACATTGGTGGCAAATTTCAAGTAAACTACGTTCCATTTCTATTTGTAACTTTATTCGAACGGTTATTCGAAGCTCGAATAATTTCGGCGAGGGCCTTTATCCGAAGGCGCGGCTCGGGGGTCATAAACGCTAGACTAATAGCATAAGGACAAAGTCAGCAATAGGCCATTCAGTAATGAGTATGGCAATTTCTATCATATAAGTATCACTAATGGATTACTAGTGCTTTTCTGATGAAAATGGCACCAAACGTGATATAATTCGGATTATTTTTAATGGCTGTAATGGAAAGTACTTTGAGCAATGTAATTGAGGAAATTAATGGAGAGTACTTGAATTCTACGTGAACTGACACGGAACTGATATGTGTGCCCAGTAAGCGTAACGTAAGCGGTACCTATGCTCGTGTACTTACATCGTAGATGGATTGGACTGCGTTTAAATGTATTCTACATGAAATAAAGGTTAAATTGGGAGGATAATTAAATTCTTTATACGTTTTACATGAAATTATATTGTAATATTTGTCGTATTTTCTATACATAATAGACAAATCAGGTTAATGAAAATATTTTCCTTCTTCTTGCAGATAAATCTTGGGAACATTCCTCCGAGGCCAGGAACTTTAAATGAGACAAACGATGGAAAGCTGTCAGCCTCAACAATGAATATGAAGAAGATAGTGATTTTATACAAAAATTAAATGAAATTATACAATATTGTAACACTGTAAAAAAGGCCTTTCATGCAAATAAAGTGGAAAAAAATTGGGAAAGAACTGTATTATTATTTACAAATACCTTTTACAAATTCCTATCCAAATTCCAAAACTATGATTTCAATGGTAAAAGGCCTTTAGAAGGCCTTTTACTCTTGTTCGCTACTTCAAGGCAACGCCTTCAATGGTGAAATTACAAGATACCTCCTTTCGCTTCATGTTCTCCTGATACATCGCTCCAAAATCTGGCCAAAATTTTCTGAACGCTCCAAAATTGAGATTGTAACAGGAGAACATGATGTGGAAAGAGGTGGCACTAAGTTAGCGTCTTCGGAAAGAGAATCTAAGGCGGAGAACTAAAATCGGCAATCAAAGGGTACTTTCATTGTACTCTTTGGACGCGGTTTCACGTCCCGAGTACTTTCCTAAGGGGTGAAAAATACCCTACTATACAGGGTGACTCAGAAATCGGCAACAATCGAGGAAAATCAGCAATCAAAGGGTACTTTCATTGTACTCTCTGGACGCGGTTTCACATCCCGAGTACTTTCATAAGGGGTGAAAAATTCCCTACTATACAGGATGATAGAGAAATCGGCAACGATCGCGGAAAATCGGCGATCGAAGGGTACTTTCATTGTACTCTTTAGACGCGGTTTCACGTCCCGAGTACTTTCCTAAGGGGTGAAAAATACCCTACTATACAGGGTGACTCAGAAATCGGCAACAATTGAGGAAAATCGGCAATCAAAGGGTACTTCCATTGTACTCTTTGGACGCGGTTTCACGTCCCGAGTACTTACATAAGGGGTGAAAAATACCCTACTATACAGGGTGACTCAGAAATCGGCAACAATCGAGGAAAATCAGCAATCAAAGGGTACTTTCATTGTACTCTTTGCACGCGGTTTCACGTTCCAAGTACTTTCCTAAGGGGTGAAAAATACCCTACTATAGAGGGTGACCGAGAAATCGGTAACGATCGAGGAAAATCGGCGATCAATGGGTACTTTTATTATACTATTTGGAAGCGCTTTCACGTACCCAGTACTTGCCTAAGGGGTGAAAAATACCCTACTATACAGGGTGACTGAGAAATCGGTAACAATCGAGGAAAATCGGAGAGGGGCAGAGTTTTCGAAAGGCCTTCGACGATGAAATTTAGGCGATACATCCTTTCGCTTCATGTTCTCCTGATACATCGCTCCAAAATCTGGCCAAAATTTTCTGAACGCTCCAAAATTGAGATTGTAACAGGAGAACATGATGTGGAAAGAGGTGGCACTAAGTTAGCGTCTTCGGAAAGAGAATCTAAGGTGGAGAACTATTCGACGTAGAGTCGCAGCGTCTTCGAAAGGCTTCGACGATGAAATTCAGGGCGTACCTCCTTTCGCTTCATGTTCTCCTGATACATTTGCTAAAATCTGGCCAAAATTTTCTGAACGCTCCATAATTGAGATTGTAACAGGAGAACATGATGTGGAAAGAGGTGGCACTAAGTTAGCGTCTTCGGAGAGAGAATCCAAGGCGGAGAACTATTCGACGTAGAGGCGCAGCGTCTTCGAAAGGCCTTCGACGATGAAATTCAGAGCATACCTCCTTTCGCTTCATGTTCTCCTGATACATTTGCTAAAATCTGGCCAAAATTTTCTGAACGCTCCAAAATTGAGATTGTAACAGGAGAACATGATATCGAAAGAGGTGGCACAAAGTTAGCGTCTTCGTAGAGAGAATCTAAAGCGGAGAACTATTTGACGTAGAGGCGCAGAGTTGACGAAAGGCCTTCGACGATGAATTTCAGGGGATACCTCCTTTCGCATCATGTTCTCCTGATACATTTGCTAAAATCTGGCCAAAATTTTCTGAACGCTCCAAAATTGAGATTGTAACAGGAGAACATGATGTGGAAAGAGGTGGCACTAAGTTAGCGTCTTCGGAAAGAGAATCTAAGGTGGAGAACTATTCGACGTAGAGTCGCAGCGTCTTCGAAAGGCTTCGACGATGAAATTCAGAGCGTACCTCCTTTCGCTTCATGTTCTCCTGATACATTTGCTAAAATCTGGCCAAAATTTTCTGAACGCTCCAAAATTGAGATTGTAACAGGAGAACATGATATCGAAAGAGGTGGCACAAAGTTAGCGTCTTCGTAGAGGGAATCTAAAGCGGAGAACTATTTGACGTAGAGGCGCAGAGTTGACGAAAGGCCTTCGACGATGAATTTCAGGGGATACCTCCTTTCGCATCATGTTCTCCTGATACATTTGCTGAAATCTGGCCAAAATTTTCTGAACGCTCCAAAATTGAGATTGTAACAGGAGAACATGATATCGAAAGAGGTGGCACAAAGTTAGCGTCTTCGTAGAGAGAATCTAAAGCGGAGAACTATTTGACGTAGAGGCGCAGAGTTGACGAAAGGCCTTCGACGATGAATTTCAGGGGATACCTCCTTTCGCATCATGTTCTCCTGATACATTTGCTAAAATCTGGCCAAAATTTTCTGAACGCTCCAAAATTGAGATTGTAACAGGAGAACATGATGTGGAAAGAGGTGGCACTAAGTTAGCGTCTTCGGAAAGAGAATCTAAGGTGGAGAACTATTCGACGTAGAGTTGCAGCGTCTTCGAAAGGCTTCGACGATGAAATTCAGAGCGTACCTCCTTTCGCTTCATGTTCTCCTGATACATTTGCTAAAATCTGGCCAAAATTTTCTGAACGCTCCAAAATTGAGATTGTAACAGGAGAACATGATATCGAAAGAGGTGGCACAAAGTTAGCGTCTTCGTAGAGGGAATCTAAAGCGGAGAACTATTTGACGTAGAGGCGCAGAGTTGACGAAAGGCCTTCGACGATGAATTTCAGGGGATACCTCCTTTCGCATCATGTTCTCCTGATACATTTGCTGAAATCTGGCCAAAATTTTCTGAACGCTCCAAAATTGAGATTGTAACAGGAGAACATGATGTGGAAAGAGGTGGCACTAAGTTAGCGTCTTCGGAAAGAGAATCTAAGGTGGAGAACTATTCGACGTAGAGTCGCAGCGTCTTCGAAAGGCTTCGACGATGAAATTCAGAGCGTACCTCCTTTCGCTTCATGTTCTCCTGATACATTTGCTAAAATCTGGCCAAAATTTTCTGAACGCTCCAAAATTGAGATTGTAACAGGAGAACATGATATCGAAAGAGGTGGCACAAAGTTAGCGTCTTCGTAGAGAGAATCTAAAGCGGAGAACTATTTGACGTAGAGGCGCAGAGTTGACGAAAGGCCTTCGACGATGAATTTCAGGGGATACCTCCTTTCGCATCATGTTCTCCTGATACATTTGCTAAAATCTGGCCAAAATTTTCTGAACGCTCCAAAATTGAGATTGTAACAGGAGAACATGATGTGGAAAGAGGTGGCACTAAGTTAGCGTCTTCGGAAAGAGAATCTAAGGTGGAGAACTATTCGACGTAGAGTCGCAGCGTCTTCGAAAGGCTTCGACGATGAAATTCAGAGCGTACCTCCTTTCGCTTCATGTTCTCCTGATACATTTGCTAAAATCTGGCCAAAATTTTCTGAACGCTCCAAAATTGAGATTGTAACAGGAGAACATGATATCGAAAGAGGTGGCACAAAGTTAGCGTCTTCGTAGAGGGAATCTAAAGCGGAGAACTATTTGACGTAGAGGCGCAGAGTTGACGAAAGGCCTTCGACGATGAATTTCAGGGGATACCTCCTTTCGCATCATGTTCTCCTGATACATTTGCTGAAATCTGGCCAAAATTTTCTGAACGCTCCAAAATTGAGATTGTAACAGGAGAACATGATGTGGAAAGAGGTGGCACTAAGTTAGCGTCTTCGGAAAGAGAATCTAAGGTGGAGAACTATTCGACGTAGAGTCGCAGCGTCTTCGAAAGGCTTCGACGATGAAATTCAGAGCGTACCTCCTTTCGCTTCATGTTCTCCTGATACATTTGCTAAAATCTGGCCAAAATTTTCTGAACGCTCCAAAATTGAGATTGTAACAGGAGAACATGATATCGAAAGAGGTGGCACAAAGTTAGCGTCTTCGTAGAGGGAATCTAAAGCGGAGAACTATTTGACGTAGAGGCGCAGAGTTGACGAAAGGCCTTCGACGATGAATTTCAGGGGATACCTCCTTTCGCATCATGTTCTCCTGATACATTTGCTGAAATCTGGCCAAAATTTTCTGAACGCTCCAAAATTGAGATTGTAACAGGAGAACATGATGTGGAAAGAGGTGGCACTAAGTTAGCGTCTTCGGAAAGAGAATCTAAGGTGGAGAACTATTCGACGTAGAGTCGCAGCGTCTTCGAAAGGCTTCGACGATGAAATTCAGAGCGTACCTCCTTTCGCTTCATGTTCTCCTGATACATTTGCTAAAATCTGGCCAAAATTTTCTGAACGCTCCAAAATTGAGATTGTAACAGGAGAACATGATATCGAAAGAGGTGGCACAAAGTTAGCGTCTTCGTAGAGAGAATCTAAAGCGGAGAACTATTTGACGTAGAGGCGCAGAGTTGACGAAAGGCCTTCGACGATGAATTTCAGGGGATACCTCCTTTCGCATCATGTTCTCCTGATACATTTGCTAAAATCTGGCCAAAATTTTCTGAACGCTCCAAAATTGAGATTGTAACAGGAGAACATGATGTGGAAAGAGGTGGCACTAAGTTAGCGTCTTCGGAAAGAGAATCTAAGGTGGAGAACTATTCGACGTAGAGTCGCAGCGTCTTCGAAAGGCTTCGACGATGAAATTCAGAGCGTACCTCCTTTCGCTTCATGTTCTCCTGATACATTTGCTAAAATCTGGCCAAAATTTTCTGAACGCTCCAAAATTGAGATTGTAACAGGAGAACATGATATCGAAAGAGGTGGCACAAAGTTAGCGTCTTCGTAGAGGGAATCTAAAGCGGAGAACTATTTGACGTAGAGGCGCAGAGTTGACGAAAGGCCTTCGACGATGAATTTCAGGGGATACCTCCTTTCGCATCATGTTCTCCTGATACATTTGCTGAAATCTGGCCAAAATTTTCTGAACGCTCCAAAATTGATCTTCTAACAGGAGAACATGATGTCGAAAGAGGTGGCACATAGTTAGCGTCTTCGTAGAGAGAATCTAAGGCGGAGAACTAATCAACGCATAGGCAGACTTTACTTGTGATTGTCAAATTTGGGATTTAATTAGGAAATGGAAGTTATAGGTTGCTGTTCTAAATTGAATGATGCGGTTTTTCTCTAAATGTGGTTTATTAAAATACTTTGAATAATGTACAGTGATACTTCGTACAGGAGTGTTTATAATAATTCCATTGTCTAATTACTTAAGTTTAACTTCCACTTAAAAACCATATAGGTATTGTAAATGCTGTACTCGTCCAGTGCGTTTTCGTTAGACCAGTTGACACGAACCGACGCTTCCAAAGGAAAGAATTGCTTACCTATGACAGACGAAAGCTCCGAATTAATTAACCAGTCCTCAATATAATTGCTAATTGAACACTAAATACACTCGATAGTTCTTATTACTTTAAAGCAAACTTATTCAATATTATATTTATTTGCAAAATACACAGCATTTTATTCTTATCCCGGGTACTGTTCCGTTTCACGCATAAGAGATAAATAAATATCGGTACGAAATATCGATACGATTAGTGATCCTCTATTTAGAGAGTGATCGGAACAACGTATATCGTCGCTGATTGGTTGCTGCGATTTGGAGCAAAAGCGGAAGTAGACAGAGAAAGAAACTGTAAAAAAGAAAGAGACAGAAATACTGATAGAAAGAGGCAGAAAAACTGATAAAAAGAGACAGAAAAACTGATAGAAAGAGACTGAAATACTGATAGAAAGAGATAGAGTGAACGATTAGGTTATGTTTATTTCCGGTTTTGCTCCAAATCTTGAAAAATGGCTGCGGTTATACCGATCACTCCCTGGAGGATCACTAGACACAATTGACATGTAGCGCCATTCCTATTCTCGTGCGAATGGAAATTTTGATTTCCTAACCACGCATAATTACATTTCTCGATTTCATAAAAATACCGTTACGGCATAACAATAATATTTTGAAAGGATGTTAAGTCATAAAAAGTTCTCAAATGTAACGTAAAAGAACGAAGTAGCTAATAAACATTTATTGTCATGTAGATTGTTCGAAGTGACAGAAAATATAACCTAACTAAGAGACTGTACAATATTTTTTACGCGGTTGTATTTATATAATATTTCTGACCGAAATCTATGGAAATAAGTGCAAATTATGCTTCTATCAAAATGTATTAGTAAACGGAATTATGCAACATGTTTCTTGAAATTATTCGTAACGTTCAGGCCATTTTAGATTTTAAATGTTTCCGATAAGATTTAATTTCAATTCCTACCACTTGTAGCAATGTAATCTTATTTTAGACTGAATCGATAACGTTGGGTGTGACACGAAAACGGTAAGAGGGCTCGCGAGCCCCCCGAGCATGACACAAAATTACATTGCTTGATAGGTCTATCACTTGTCTCCAGGAGGGTTCATCGCCGGTCCCGACCAGCGAGCCCTCAGGCAGACAATCCTGTATTTTCTGTCACTTTGAGGCGTCAACCATATAATAATCACGCGCATCCAGCCTGTGCATTTTCCCTAGCCTGGGCGGCAGAGTTGGGCAAAATGTAATCTAATTACAAATTGCAAATTACGATTAAACTGTAATTGTGTAATTGATTACACATTATTTTCTGTAATTGTTAATTTGGGAAGCTTGACCATTTGGTTTTGTCAACTATCTAAATGAACGATTACAGAAGATAATGTGTAATCAATTACACAGTTACAGTTTAATCGTAATTTGCAATTTGTAATTAGATTACATTTTGCCCAACTCTGCAGGAGACTGCCTTCGTCGGCCGCCGATCGTCTCGTTCTTTTGTCGATGTCGACGGGCTCGACGTTCGGTTTCGGCCACGTCCAACAATGCCTTCGCCGAAGGTCACTCGGCCTAGGAGCTTCGAGCGCCTCAGACCCGTACGATATGAACCGCGCGTGGCGCATTGGGGCGACACCCGTATCAATAGATTTCCGCATCACCCATGGGGTACTATATCGATGCGATTTTTTTTGTCAGTGGTATCCCCTGTAGGCCTATTCCACTGTGTCACGCGATAAAAATGGATAGGAAAAACGCGTTTTACTATCAAAATTTTAAATACGTTTGGGAAAACTTAATTTTCGCGCACGTTTAGACGTGCTGGGCATATCTAAAATATCAACGGGGAGAAAGGAGGCGTTGCCTCCGAAAAACGGCCGCTGCGTTCACTTTAGTTCCATGCCTGTCGTAGATGGTTTTTATAATTTTTAAATCCATTCAATATTTAATAAGGACAGAGTCAATCAATTTGTAATGAAACGTAGGGATTTAGGGGCCTCGGGTCCCAAAACCTACAATATAAATTTTACAAAAACGTTTCAATTCATTATTTTCAATGATTTTTACGTGTCGTAGGATGGGCATCGTCTATTTAGACACACGCGGAGAGCAGAGATTTGCAAGAATGGCAGTAACAGCGTCAATTTTTAATATTTTTCAGCGTGCGACACGTGAAAATATTAGTTAAATGTTCGACTTCACGTAAAATACTAAAATCAATTTCATCTTGCAATATATAGCTTGTATAAGCTCTCAAGAAGCGCCATATAGGCTTCTGATCTCTAAAATAGGTTTTCAGAGAGAAATCCGCGTGGGTCGTTGACAAACCGAGCCAAAGCGTAGCTTATTGTTAGCGAAAGCCCGCCCTCTATGTTAAACTCTCGCTCTAAACAAGTCACACGTATACAAGCACGCACACATCTTTCAGTATTTCAACACACTTTCAGTAGTTCAGAGTAGTTCTTGCGTTGAACGCTGTTCATGAACAGAGGTCGCTAAATTCAGTCCTCAAATTATGGGTCGGTAACACAGTTTAGGTGGTGACACGAAGTCTCATAAGGTGATAGGTCTATTCTATACCTCGTCTGTGCTCGAGGACTGAATTTAGCGGCCTCTGTTCATGAACAGCGTCCAACTCCGGAACTACTCTGAAATGTGTTGAAATGGTAAAAGGTGTGTAACTGCTTTTATGTACACTATTGTTTGCCAAGCGCTGTGACTAGAGCTGTTCGGGTACTCGAATAAAGCGAGCCGGGCCTGGCTCGGCTCGACGGAACGGGCCGAGCCGGGTATCCGTAAAATTCGGACGGCCCGAAACATCCAGGTAGCTCGAATTTGTTTCGAGCGGCTTGAAATATTCGGGTAGTCCGAATCGTTTCGGGCCGCCCGGAAGAACCGGATAGCCCGAATTGTTTCGGGCCGCTCGAAAGAAAGGGCTAGCTCGAATTGTTTCGGGTGGCTCGGAAAATCCGTACGCCTTGAATGTGGTTCGAGCAGTTCGACTATGTTGATATCTCGAAAACGTATCCATAGAAACAATTCGAGCTAGCCCTTTCTTTCGAGCGGCCCGAAACAATTCGGGCTATCCGGTTCTTCCGGGCGGCCCGAAACGATTCGAACTACCCGAATTTTTAAAGCCGCTCGAAACAAATTCGAGCTACCCGGATTTTTCGGGCCGTCCGAATTTTACGGGTACCCGGCTCGGCTCGAAAACCGAGTCCCGGCTCGGTGCGAATTTCAAGCCGTCCGAATATTCAAGCACCCGAACAGCCCTAGCTGTGACATTCTATGACACGAGCTTTTCTGCACTTTTCTGCAAGACCATCGGAGCACTAGCAAAGTGCACTTGCATTTTCTTTTTAAATGCAACCGTACGAATCAACTAACTAAATAACGTGTTGAATATTTTGCGTTAGAGACCGATGATTCTGAATAACTTAACATTCTCTTCGTTAATCTTTTCTTTTACTTTCATAAGTTGTATGCGTCTTTTGAGTACCTTATTAATATAATAATAGAATTATGCAGCGTGTAAGGTTAAATAAATTGTTATATGGTCGCTAACTTCAGTTCAGTTCGATTCAGATTCATTCAGATTCGTCGAGCTATAAAAGTGGGGTGGCTACGCAAATTTGTCTTTAAATTTTTTGTGCGGGAAGAAAAGTACGGTACTTTTGTTTTCAAACAAAAGGGTACCTAATTCTTTTTACCTGTTGTCATTTGTATATGTTTTCTGCAGCGTGCGGACCAATTATGCTCAACAATGAAGGGGGGAAAAACACCTTCAGAGTGGTGGTAATGGTGTGCGTGACTGAACAGCGTCAGTTCACGCACACCATTACCACCACTCTGAAGGTGTTTTTCCCCCCTTCATTGTTGAGCATAATTGGTCCGCACGCTGTCCGTAGTAGACAGAGGCAACGTCTCCCCCTGTCTTCCGTCCTCGTCGACGCGGCCGCCATTGCTCAGCTTACACTCCAGTTGGAATATAGCTCTATGCTTACGTGAAGCTGAAGAGTGATTGTAGAGAGTGAAATTTGATGTATGAAATGTGAATTGTGATAATTGATGTGTAGCAGGACTTATTTTAGAATTAATAGGAATGGTGCGAGTGTAGAGTAAAAACGGTTTGAAAATAAATGTAGCAATACGTGAAATTGAAATTGCAGGTGCGTTAGTGAATGCTCAGTTTAGTTGACACCTCTTACCGCTACGCGACTCTAGCATTTGTCTGTCCATAAACTGCACAAATATTTAAAACGCTTTTTCGAATAATAAATAAACAATTTTATTGTTAAAAACCGTGGCACACCGGGCAGCTGGATCTTCAGAAGAAATCAAGTAATTCGGATTGCAAATAGCTAGGGAAATAATCTAAATCCGGATACTTTAACAAATAATTATATCTCTAGTCAGCATACATCGCTGACAAATAAATAATTAAACGAATCGCGGCTCTGTAACATATCATGTTGTATGCTATCCTGGCATCTTATACTCTGAAATGCAATCCTAAACGTGCAGAAGCCGTGAATGTGTGATTCTTCAGTTAACAAGCAAAAGAAGAGTAAAAATGGCGGACGAAAACGAGGATCAGTGGTTGTACGGAGATTCAACCGACGGAAAAGAATACACGCCGCCATCCGTTCAGCCAGATAGCCAAGAGAATGATTCGGCCTCCGTCACGAATCAAGATAAATCACAAACCTCGGAGGATCAAAAAGCGGAAAACACCACCGACCCAGCAGCAGAGGTATGCTTTCTCTAACCTGTACCTCCGGTTATTGTCATCGGATTTAATCGCAGTAAAACAGAGAAACGGACATCGCCGCGTACAAGTAACTAAGCTCCGCTCACGCTGGCCAAGCACCACAACTCTCTAGAGCAGAAATGCAGATACTTTATCATAAGAAACGCGCGTCTCGCCTTAATCGGCATAACCTATTCGCATGTAAAAGCATCGAGATCAGGTAGCATTATTATGAATAGCCTTTGTTCCCATAGGCAGCCGAAGATACAGAGGCACAAGAAGAGGAGTCGTCATCGGTTAACAATGCTCAAAATGAAAGTAACACAGAACTGAACAAAAACGGAGTGAGGGAGCCATCCAGTCAAGAAGATGGCGAGGCCGCCAGCGACTCGGACTCCGATGACGACGTGCACGTCGTCATCGGCGACATCAAGTCCACCCCGGCGTACGGCAGCCTCAACATTAAAAGAGGCGGATTGCTCACGAACGCGTCGGGTGTGCCAGACAAGTTGAACAAGCAGCCGGGGAAGTTCAGTATAGATGAATTCGAAACCATAGGGGTGATCAATGGCATGCCAGCTCATGAGTTCAACTTAGATCAGCTGGAAGATAAGCCGTGGAGGCAGCCCGGTGCAGATATCACCGATTACTTTAATTACGGCTTTAACGAGGAAACGTGGAGGGCGTACTGCGAGAGGCAGAAAAGAATGAGAAGTGAGTCGGGAGTAGGTCTGATATTGAACGCCGGAGGAGGCGGTGGTAACGCAGGTAGTATGCGGGTGCCCCAAGTAGCTATTACTAACGATAACAGTAAATATTCCGGTATAATGGGACCAAAAAGGGCAGGGCCGCCGCCGGGACGGAAGATGGCGGGAACGATAGACGTGATCGGTAGCTCGGGTCTGGCGTCCAGAAGGAACCTTGACAAATCCCCTCCGAAAGGGAATGTGATACAAGTAATGACGGCGGACAGGAGAGAGTACTCTAGAAAACCAGGCTTCCCCGATATGAGCGTACCACCACCGGGAGCAGGGATGCCCCCTGCCTTTGACATGCCTCCCCCTGGATATCCTGGTGAACCGGCACCCTTTTACATGCCAGAAACAGACCCTTATTATCAGAGCTACGAACCCACCCAGGATAATCAGTGGGGCAACGATCCGGTACGCGCGAACCCGATCTTCTTTAACGTATTCATCCGAATCATCCCTTTCTTTTGTACAGCCCGCGATTATTGCGTATTGTTCTGTGTTTCAGACGTGGCAGCCGACAAACTTAGCAATTCCAATGACCGAAGGGGAGGATGAGAAAGATAACGGTCCGAAAACGATACCGACCATGGTACCTCCTACGAATATACCTCCACTGATACCGCCTCGAGATTCCAGGGACCGCGAGAGGGATCGGGAGAGAGACAGAGATCGTGACAGAGAGCTGGATTCCATGGGAAGAGATAGGGAGCGGGAGAAGGACAGAGATCGCGATCGTGAGAGAGAGAAGGATTCCATGATCAGAGAACGAGAGAGAGAAAGGGACTCGATGTCGCGCGATGAGGAGAGAGACCGTGACAGGTCCCGATCCCAATATCGACACAAAGACCGGTAATAAATCGGTTGCAGACTTAAGAAATATGGCGATGTCGCTACATACAATTGATATTTGAAACAGTGCCTCGTTCGTTCTGAATATAAATTCATTTTTTATTTGTCGCTTCGTTTCTCCGGCAATTTTATCAACTGTATGAACGGCGCCGATTTCTTCCCATAGTAACGTTTCTCTATATGTGTGTTTTCAGGCACCGGCACCGATCGAGATCGCGATCTCGCAGGCATAAATCCCGATCCAGAAGTCCGAGCCGACGTAAGAAGAAATCTAGACGCTCCGAGAGGGAGCGCTCGAAGGAAGAGAGCGAATAAAAAAAAAAGACTTATTCAGGAATAGGTGCGACCACATTGGCACGCCGAAATTAAGACGCAGGTGTCTTTTAATAATGTAACTTCTACGCTACCAGAAACAACAATTGCTGGTACCGTTATCCATGAAGTTACGAGCAAGGTACATACAAGCAAATAAGATCGCTCGATAATCAGACGGGATCGTCACTTGACTCTCGCTGGTGTTCTCGTTTACGTCGAATACGCAATTTTTAGCCAAGAAATGAATTATAAACAATAACAATAAACTTTATCATTAACGAGAAAAATAACGAGTGTGCCTCATTTATTACTCACACACCCTCGGACACGCGCGAGAATGTTGAATGGGTGGGAAAAAGGGGGATGTCGAGAATCAGCGACATGTGCCATTCAATGTATGGTTTTATATCATAATGTTATTACAGAAATGGTATTTTATAATAATTAAAAGTAATAGTAGTTTATTGGTAAATCACTCGTGGGTGAATCAATTAATCGATACGGGGCCACGGCCGCACAGCCCGGGCCCGTATCGATCGATGCGCACACGTGTTCTTTTTCCCATATGGTTTTCTTTTCTTTTTATTTCAATTGTACCTCGTCATTTTGCATCGAATTTTCCCGTCTCTTTTTTTTTTTCGTCGTCGTTAATATCATCATACATAATGGAAAAAAATGTTACATTTGTACAGCCATCATATACACGTTACATTTAGAATACCGTTTAATTCATTATTTCCTTCATTTTTGTTCGCGTGTGTGTAGAGGTGTCGTATGTACCCGATGCGTTAGGTATGCCTACTAATGAGTGAAAATGCTAATAGCCGGAAGGAGCCACGAGCGCGGCGGCCGCCGCCCCATCGGCAGAAGCCTTTAAAGGGATCGCGGGCCGCCGGCGCGCGTAAATCCTTCCGAGCCGGTGTCGGAGATGATAATAAATAAGATCTAAGGTAGGTACATCTTGCATATAAAAAAAGAAAAGGAGGAAAGAACTGAAGCGACAGAAAGCATACATATAATAAAACCGCGCCTACTATTCGCAAGGTTTGCAATACGAACAAATACCATTTAGAAGTATACTGAAGTATATATGTACGTATATAACTCGATTAATTGATTAATTGTAACTTCATTTACTTCGCACGGTGATCCTCGGAAGGAGAGAGCACCCTGTCGAAACGAGTAACTAACAGCCCGATGGGACCGTGAACATCCAGAAGACATCCGGTTCGTTGGAGAACGCGGTTGCATCGTTAAGGTGCGCCGTCATTTCTCGTTTCCGTCAATTTAAGAAAAGAACAAACAACTCAAAGAGGGGAGAAAGAAACAGCCCGAACACTAACGACGAAATCGATCGAACGAATTGTTTCCTTTCCGGAGGGGGGTCGAGAATGCGCTTGATCCAAAGAGCAAAGCTTGCGGCGACGATGAATGAGCATGAAAACAGGAGCGTGGAAATTCTTCTCGATTGCGTTCATTTTTTTCAATTCGTTTTATTGTAATAAGTTATCACGACATCCTCCTTTCACATTATATATATATATACATACGTGTGTATATGTATATATATATGTATATACTCAGATTCGAAAATCCTTTTTATTAACGTTCTAGAAAATATGAAATACAATCGACAAAGACGCTAATTAGTATATTAATAATACCGTAACGACGCGTGTTCGTTCCTGGGAATAACTTTTACAATACATGTGTCTGCGTGTGCCTGCGTGTACGTGTCAGCGGAAACCACTGTCATTTCGACGGAACGTTCAACTTAAAAAATGGAAATAGAAGAAGCGGCAAAACAGAACTCTTTGGACCTGGGCAATCTTCGAATCGCTACCGCCACGAGTCGAAAGGAAGCTTGGTTCTTTCAATTAAACCGGCATAAGGCGTAATCAATGAAAGTGGGAACGCGGCAATGTCGAACGCTAACAATATAGAGAGAAGGAACCGAGTGGGCAGAAGTTTAAATCCTTGGCTCTCGTGTTCTGGTAAAAAGTGTCACCCGTCGCGAACATTATGGAAAAGATCGTCGAGGTACGTCGGTTGCACCGTCGACGTCTGTTATTTGAATTACTTTTTAAAAAAATCTACGCTCATTTACCGCTGTGGGGAAAGTGGCGGGCAAAAGTGTTGTTACCTACTCTTTAAAATCGTTTTCCTTTTCTTTCGAGGTGGCGGTTTTGTACGTGTTCTTTTCTTTTTTTTTTTTTCAATTTTTTTCCGTAACGCAGTGGCTCTTTCTTTTTTCGTCGCTAGTGCATCGTATTTTTATAAACTGTTTTCGACATGCTCTCTCTCGTTACCTTTTTTAGTTTTTTCCCCCGTTTTAGTTTACTTAAATGGTACAATGACGTATTTTCTTGTTTCGTTTGTCTCGTTTTAATCTACTCGCACTGTTCTGCCTGCTTGTAAAAAACATCGTCGAAAATGATTCATCTCGTGGCTATTTCGTCGTTTCTACTACGTTTCGTATCTATACACTAATATACAAGTTATGCGATTCATTATCTTTTTTTTTTTTTACTTTTAATCCGTATGCCTGTCCGTCCCACTTATCTAGTTTATCCGCTAATTATGGAATACAATTGTTTCTTGCTCTTTATATCCCTCTGCATATCTACCGTGTGTCCCAGAAGCATCACCGGCTCGTACATTGCTCGCGCGAGTAACAGCAGCGACGGTCCTGCCCGTCGCGGAACGAAATCATTGACAACAAGAAGCAAAAAAAACGAGAAGAGAGCTTTTTCAAGATTCAAAAGAAGAGAGAGAGAGAGGAAAGAAATATGATCGGACGCTTATCACAAAATTTTCACGCCTCTCCTCCGAACGTACCGAGAGCGAACGCAACGTCAAACAATTTACAATTACAATCCTCTTATCGTACCGTCGCTCTTACGCGTACACATGCATTATATTACAACTTACGATTTACCCGCTATTTCTCGCGTCAAATCAACGTGCCCTGTCCTCTATAAATCTCCCGACGATGTATACATACACACACATACACAGGGGATTACACACGAAAAAACGAGGAGTCGAGAGGAGAATCGGAAAAGAATCACCTCGACGCGTGCAAGTGTAAGAGCCAGTGGCCGTGGCGAACGAGTGTACGCATACATATATGACATATATCTGACAAATATATACGATGTGTGTATATATATATATATGTATATTTATATATATATATATATTCAATTAGCCCTGCGAATCCGTGGGTGGTTGTGTCTAGGTGTGGCCGTGTGTTCTCGCGGTACAGTATGCGTGTAGGCGTGTGTACGTGGGTGTTGAATGATATATGACGAGTGATGATGGTAGGAGAGATATGACGATACTCCGCGAATGAGAATAGCGCGCTACTGTACATCAGTCTTAATATCAGGGCGCACCATTCCCGTGGATGTTGCTCTACGTCTCCTCTCCGCCCTCCCTTCGTTCGTCCGCGCGCGCGTTCAAAGGAAGAGAGAGGCGGCGAATCAGCATTCCATTCAGTTTTCCTTTTTTTCCTCTGTCGTTCGACTAACTGCTGTTCGTACACGTAAACATATAGCGCCATGGCAGTTGAAACCGGCGGGGGTGCGAAGACAATGTATCAATGAAGAGAGTGTGTTTTTGAACCGGTGTGTGTGTGTGTGTGTGTGCGCTTCTTTCGCGTGTATCCTGTGGGTTCTGTTTTCTCTGTGTAGTTTTCAGGTGTAGGTGCGCGGCGTGTAGGTGTACGAGGCTGAATGGGCGTCGAGTGTGTACGATTCGAGTGTGCACTACAAGTGGGAGGTCGCAGATCTTTCATATATATATAATACAATTAGCATGTAGTATTAAAATCATATACAATTGTTACAATATTTAAATAGTACTTATTACATATATATCATATACCGATAGGTTTCAAAGTTCTTTTTTTTTTAAGGTATACATATACAGATATATATATATATTTATATGTATATATATGTATAATCAATTATTTATAGGGTTGCTTAATTGTCCTCCTCTTTCGAGTCCGCATACGCGTTCCCACCGGGGAACCCTTTCTTCTTCCTTCCGTCTCGCTCAATTTTCATTTTTTTTTCCCCTTTCTTTCCTTCCCTTCAGGTGTTCGCGGCGAACACCCCACCCCCCCCCCCCCCGGCGAGAGGGGTTGGCGTGTGTCCGGGCGTGAGAGAAAAAGGGGGGGGGGCTGGGGGTGGCGGCGAAATAGAGATAGAGAGATGATCGTATCTAAAGTACAAATGTCGAAGGTTTTTAAAAAGGGAGCGCAAGGGGGATGAATACGTAACGGAACGTGGAAACGCTTTTCGCAGTGGCCGCGCGATGTATCTCTGTATATACGCCGAATCTAGCGCGCCCAACATTTCTCCGAACGGTGCACAATTTTGCTCTCTGATCGAATCTCCACGCGACAACGTCGCGGGGCGCTTCAATCGCTGCTCGCCCCGCGTCGGATAAAAGATCATTTATTTTGTTTGTTTGCTTGCCGAATATTCGTCCCATTGGATTCATTATATACAGGGACATCACGGCACGAAGTCGCCCATCTCGGGCACGCGACATTCTCGCAACAGTGTCCGCGGCGCGCGTGAAACCTCGTAGACGTGACCTCGCTCACCGTTCTCTGTCCGATTGGAGGGAATCGCTTTCCGAGCGACGGTGGTCGAATTCTCGTCGTCGCCATTCACTCAACACAACAGGCAAGAATTAAAAGGTTCGATACTGCTTGGCGTTACAAAATCCCGCGATTCGGATCCTTTATTTAACAAAATCGCTCTATTTTTCCGTCATTTCCTCTTCGTTTGCTCGGCGACGAATCGTACGATCGCACAGAAATTTACAAAAAGGACCGTATATGTATACATGTGTATTATATATATACATACATATGTACCAAATCGTGTGTACAGAAATACTGAACGTCTCTCGCACACTTTTACATATTTTACAAAGAGTACAACACGCTCGAGGAACGGGGGGTGTAAGAGGGGTAGGCGAGGGGGGATTACGCGCGCACGCGAACAACGATTCGCTGGGGCTGGACGCACTGCTCGCAGTTCTCTCGCAGGCGGATCTGACGAATCGCGCGAATCCGTAATGCGGAAAAAGAACAAACGAACCGACGGGGCCAATGCTGTACACGGATGGATGGTGAAACTCATTTGGGGGGGCAGGGATTAGATCGAAAGGGGTCCATCCGTGTATCGTACGTTGTGATTCCATAACTTTACACTTTCCTTATTTTTCGCTCGCGCTTTTTGCTGTTTTTGCTTTCGTTCTCTTTACACACTGTGCACGCGCGCACGTTCTCTGAAGTCGCGCAACCAATAATTACGTCCATTCTCGCGCTATATAAAAAATTTACACTATTTATAATCAAAAAGGCGTTTTAAGAATTTCCTTCATTCCTCAGAAGCTTAAGTAGACAATATGTATATATGTATATATATATATATGTATATATAACACGACAGCAAATTAGGTGGTGGGCCTATTCGCTAAACGTCCCCGTCGCTACATGTTTCGCTCGGAGTTGAAACGATCGTTACGTTTCCCTTCGTTATTCTCCCTCAATAGGACAGAAACGGGACGGTCGGAGCGTAAAATGAAAGTGTATCCGTACTCGTATATGTATGTACCATATTTATAAAGCGTTATAATATACGTGAGTCTGCCTTACGCGTGTTTCTTTCTTTATATATATATGCATATATATATATGTATATTTATATTCATATGTATATAGAAGTGTGTATCTAGCAATCATTAGTAATAGCGATAATAATCGATAAAGGGAAGGTCGTTAATCAAACAATATTGATAATGATGATAATCGTAATAATAATAATTATAGGAATAATAATAAGAAGAATAATAAGAATAATATTAATGATTATGATAATAAAAAGTATATAATAGTAATCAAATAATCTTAGCTGATAAGACATGAGATTTTGCGTTTGAGTTTCGCTTCTGCTATGACTTTTCGGTTTTTTCTTTTCTTTTCTCCGGGTTTCCTACAACCTCGACAGGGGAGTGTGGGCGTGTGACATAGAATATTTGCCGATGCTCCTATTACAAAAGATGAGACGGTGCCGTTTCCGACCGTACTTGCTTTTTCTCTTCGCCTTCCTCTAATTTACAAAATGATGCGCGTGATTTTACACGGACGAAGGAACTATCGTCATTCCTTATTTAAATATTAGTAAACACATTAAACGTCGTTAATCTACGCGATCCGCGGTGAACGGCGAGTTATAATATATATCCTGTCGACCGAGGGGTGAAATGTGTTTGGGGAGAGTGGAGCGGTTGGAATGTCTCTGTCTGTATTACCGAGATGTTCTCGTTTCGTTATCGTGCGTGTACTGTTTCTTTCCCCCGTTTCTTTGTTCGGTATTTCCCTGTCTTCCTCTTTGTTTCCCTCTCAATTCGCGGCTCCAAAGCGAGCAGCCTCCTCTCAGCGATTTCCGAAAGGATCGATTTGCGGAGGGGTGGAGATCGACGGCTCGTCGTAGACTCTCCTCCCCGAGTATCGGTAAAGATCGTGAGGGCGGTTCGGGCAAAGTAAGAAAAAAGAAAAGAGAAAAAGGCCAGAAAACAGCGCCCGATTAATCCGATAAGTACTGCGTCTCTTTCCCTGTATAAATATTTTCATCTGTTCCTTCCTTCCCCTGTTCGTGACACCGGTCGCGCCCACTGCCAAGAGTAAGTAATTCCCGCGCGAAGAAGAAAGAGAAAGAGAGAAAGGCTACCCAAGAATTTGTCAATTTCGTTAATAAATCGTTATTTACAATATCTTACAAAGAAAGCGGCTAGTGTTCTCCCTCTCCTCTCCGTTCTGCTCTTTTCGTCTTTTTTTCCCTTTTCTCTTTACCGATCTCTGTTCTATTCGTTTGTTTCCTTCTCTTTTTTATTTTTGTACAAAATCGCGACGGACCTCGAATTTGCTTTGGCGGTTGTCCTCTCTTTCTTTTCTTTTCCTTGCTCTTCCGTTCTTTTAGAATTCTACACATTTAACACCTAAGTTTTTTAACAAAATATTATACATTGTACACGGCTTTAAGATTACAAACCTCGATCTTACTCATTATCGCCTATCGATTACGGGGGTGCAACGAACTTTTCGGATGTATACAAATGGGGGGGGGGGTGGCGGGGTGTGGATGGTGGATCGCGAGTACGATCGTCGGATTTAAAAAACTTGGCGAGATTTTGTACAATTGTCGAGAGAGGATCCCCTCGATGAAGAATAATAATATATATATATACACACACGCGCGACTCGTGAAGCGATTTAGATGAAACTTTCGTCTTTGCCTCTGACTTCCAGGGGCGAAATTCTCGAGGACCTCCTAACAAGGTTTTTTTCTACACGAAGGTACGCGTCCCGAGCGAATAAAATCGTACATGCGGCGAACGCGAGGACGTCGCCGAAACGGATAAAAAAAGATCAGCGGCAAGGTGCGTAAAAGAGAGAAAAAAAAAACTGGATCCGACCCTTGGAATTTGGTTCCGTCGCGTGTAGAAATCTAATGTCAACTATCGGCGAGAAATCGGGAACGTAAAACGCGGCGAGAGCGTTGCGACTCGTGCAGGACGAACGAAGCTCAACATTAAAAAACAAAAAAAAAATAATCGTATAAACTCGAGGACTGCAAAGAATGAACAAACAAGAGAATGAGTAGCACCCTTTAAAAGGGTACTTAAAAACACGAAGAAAAAGAAAGAGGAAAAAAAGTCCGATGCTACTGAAAACAGCTGAGAGGCGCTCTTTCCAACCGTCTTATCCGATCGGCATTAGTAATGTACAAATCGAAATGCTCAGTTGTGTACATATAATGGTCTTCTAATGTGTGAATGTGTGAAGGGGAAGGGGGTGGCGGCGGAGGGGGAAATGTGGCGCGAAAAGATATAGATACACACGCAATGGGAACATTAATTTCCTGACGTTTTTCTTCCTTTAAAGAACGCGTTAACATTTATACAATGTACAATGGGTCTCAGTTACGTTCAGAAATCACCGCGTCCGCGGTGGCTGCGATTATTAGCTTCGAAAGGAGATTGGGGGCAGGGAGGGGGTAGATGAGTTGGTGAGGCGAGGGGGGAGGAGGGGTATGGTTGGGAATTGGATGAATTCGAATATAAACAATTTTTTTCCTCTAGAGCGTCTCCTTTGTCAAAATGTTCATATCTTACAACTGGAAAATATGTGTATGAGTGTGTTTGTGTGTGTGGGTGTGTGAAGGAGGGCTTGTGGGTCGGGGCGAGGAGGCAAGCGGGGGGTGGTTGAGACCATTTTTAAAAACGGCAGGAGAAAGGGACATGTAATGTATATTGATCGAGGGTCAGCAGCATTAGAACGTAAATCATATTTAAATTTAATATAATTAGTAATTATTATAATACACGATATTCACAAAGTCCGTTAAAAAGGAGAGAATTCCCGTGAAAAATAAAATTATTCATTGAATTTACGGTTCCTCACGATAGGGTTTGTCACGTCGTACCTATACACATTTGTTATTTATTTATATCACAATTTACAAAATTCGAGGATCTTGGAGATTGGTGGAGGGTGGGGAGGGGGCGAAAGGGAGAGGGATCCGGGGGAAGGGAGAGGGGGGGGGGGAGATAGAGAGAGAAGGGGGTATGTGAAAAAGGACGTTTAAGAGAGTAGAAAAAAATGCTCCGCGCCTGTGAAGGCGGCAAACATAAAACGAACAAAGGAGAACCGTGCTGACGACTTGATGTCTCTCCTCACTGTTTTTGTCTCTGTCTTTTCTTTTTTTTACTTATCTTTCTGTTTCATTCCTTTCATCTATTCCTGCTAAATTCTGTCTACCATTTCTATATATATATATATATCTCTCATGTATCAGTTCATTTTCAAGAATCCGTTTTCTAAACGCTGAAACAAGAATAACGAAATTGGCTTCCATTCTTTTTTATCCTTGGTGGTTTCGTTTCTTTTTGTTTCGCGAACGATCTGAAGCAATCAAATATGGGGGGAGGGGGGAGCAGATTAGCGGTCAGGTCAGGGGTTACTCAGCTTCATTCCCATGTCAAACGCTATGCTAGATTTTAATCAACGTATCTGTAGCTCCTAACAACACCTCTATCGAATCGTCTGAACCCGATCACCGATTCGTTGATCGGACGTGTACCGCGCACAAGGGTATAATACTACTTTCAGCGTGCAAAGGCGGCGCGGTACAATCGCGATCAAGACGTTCTCGTGCATGGTGTATTTTTTTTTTTTCCATTACGGCCATCGCACTTTCGTTACAACTCGATATAAATGCATGCAGCTCTAAGATCTATCCTAGCTGTCTAAACACAATTTCCTCTCCTTCGAACCTCTGCTGTTGTTACACCGAGCTCCCGCGATCTCGCCGAGCCGCGCATTAACGCGGCCCGCGATATCTCCGTAGCTGTTCCTTATCTTTCTTTGTTTTTTCTTTTTTAAAACTTGTTTTTAAGTGTTTGCCAGAGGACAGAGCTCTCTATGCTCCTTCGTAAGAGTGCTGAGTTTAAAAGGATAAAGTGGTGTGTCTCGTTAAATAACGATGATATTACCTAAAAACGAAGGGGAAACCTGTTTCTTAAGAATTGTCGGAACACGTTCGTGCCGTTTTAAATTTCCATCGTCGTCAACTCGTCGGTCGGACGAGCGGCGTTAAAAAGACAATCAGCCATCTCAGCACTGCAGTTTCTTTTACGATTGCTCGAAGCTAGTCCAGCCGTTTCGAAGAAACTCGGTTCTCGAACGTTATTGGTGCAACTCTCGCGACACTTCATATACGAATCGCCTACGAATATATTACTCGGCAGCACGTTAGGTTACTAATAGAAAAAATGCACTGCACCTCTAACGTTACTCTACAAACTGATTTTTTTTCTGACACACATTCGATCTTGAAGTGTTTCTTTTCTTTTTCTCGTGCCGTGACAGTCGCGTTGTCCATTCTCGATTTTCTCTGTACAGATTCTGTCAGCGTTTTATGGTTTTGCAAAAATAAGAAAAATCGTCTCGGTAGTTCGTTCTTCTTCTTCTTCTTCTTTCTTTTTTCTCATCTTATCTGGATACGCGCGGTCTCTCACTCCCTTCAGCTTTATATAGCCCCGAGAAGGGACAACGAGGCGAGCACGGCACACAGAAATGCATCCTCTACTTTTCATCGGCCATTATAGATTAATGGCGATAGATACCGTTGCAATAAATATTACGTAGGTCTTGGTACGTGTTTCCTTTCAACGCACGAAGATCTCGAAAAGCTGTTAGACTTTCTGAAACCGTACGCTTTACAGAACCTGCGTTGGCTGCTGAGCTGGCGTCGAGACGGTGCCAGCAGCAGAAGCAGGCGGTCCGATTGGACCGAGATCACCTCCGCCGCTCGAAGCACCAGCTGGCGTCGCCACCCCCATCGCGGACGCAGTTTTCATGAAGAACTTCTCTAGCTTCACGATGATGTGCTTGCCGTAGGTGTACTTGCGCAAGCTTCCCAAGTGTGGGCGGATCTTGTGCATCAATACTTTGCGTTGCGCTGGTTCGGCTACATCGATCATCTTCTGCACCACGTAGTTGGCATACTGATCCTTCATCATAACGTTCAATGCGCTGTTTCGCAACACGTGCAAAAATTAGTGACAAGAAATTCTCGGGCGGCTTACGTAACATAGAACCAAGTTGAACTGAAGCTCGATGGTTCTTCAATCACGCCTATCGCTAGTCATGGTATTCGGTGAAACTTACTTGTCGTTGAAGCCGCAGACTTCCTCAATGAGTACAGCACGCTCCTGTCTCGTAGCATGAGTGACACACTTCTCCACAACGTTGCTCGCGAACTTGTGTTGAGAGAGAGTAAGTACTTTACCCCTAACACTGCTGATCAATTGTGCCTTGTCTTCCGGCTTTCCGTGCTCTTCGACAGAAACGGACAATTGTGAAGTGCAGGGGAGGAAGCTACTGGCGGTTATAAATAAAGCTTCTTACTCACCGAGTACATGCTGGATGACGTAGTTGCCATACTGATCTTGAATCAGCTGGTCTGTTGCAGAGTGCAGTTCTTGAAGGATGCCCTGTGTCTGCTCCGGAGTGCAGTGCTCGAGAATACGTTGGATCACTCTGCACCCGTACGGGTGAGTGCTCAGCGAATAGACCTGCCCGGCGAATGCGCCGATCACGAACTGCAGTGCCCGTGGCTCGACGCACTCGATGCACTTCTGCACAACGTGGTTTCCATTTTGATCTTTCACGCACTTCAGAACGTGCCCGTCCAACTCCCGCACTATCTCTTGCTGCTGTTCTGGTCCGATCGATTCGAGAGCCTTCTGAATCACTCTGCAGCCATACATCTGCAGTGCCAAGGGCAGCACGTGTCCTCGAACCTAACGCAACACGGACATATATAACAGTAGCAAAACCAAGAGCCTTCATAGGCGTCTATGCCTCGCTGGATCAGCTAGGGCTATTCTCGATCATTGTAGAATATCAGTTGACACGCAAAAGTAATCATCATATTGAGTGTTCGATAATACTAAGGTCGAATACAGATATATTGGCCGGTGAATTCGTTTTGGGGAACAGTGATCGAGGAGAAATCAACCACCACCACCTGACGATCGTGGATTTGTCGGTTGGAGTTGCATGGCCCCCGAAGTGTATGGTGGGGAAACGGGAACGCTGCTCGGCTCCGCCTGAACGTAGCCGTGTGGCTGTTATTTATTCTTAGCGTAATAGTTGTGTGCGTTACGAAGCTATGCGTAGACCAATACGAGATGAAGCTATCGAGAAAGAATGAATGTTCTGACCAATAAAGCTCCAGAATTTTTCGGAGCTAACGCACACCTATTCTGATGTGTGTATTTCTACGCTGACAGCTCGGTTTGGCCTACGCGCCAGAAGCTTGACACCATCTTCCACCACTTCTGGCTCACTCTTGTTCTGCGAAGGCGAGAGCGAGTCAGAAAACGTTGAGAAAAGGAGCACCGAGCCAGGCAAACTGTGTGGTGGGAGAATACCCCTCACGAAACTCAGCGGCCAATATATCTGATACCGACGTTAGGATTCAGTGTATCGCGATAATCACCTTTTGGGCGAGTGTGGACTTTTGCTCCGGCGTGCCGAACTCGAAGAACTTTTGTATAACATAATTCCCGAAGACATCTGTCATCAGTGAGTAAGCGGAGGTGAGTATCTCCTGGAACACAAGCTGCTTTTCGCTGGCCGAGGCGCGTTCCAACTTCTGTTGAATGAAACGGGAACCGTGCTGATCCTGGCTGAATTCGACTATGTGATTGGCCAGATCGCGTAGTTGAAGGCTCGGGAATCTGCAACGCGCGAAAAGGCTCTGTAACGTAAGCCGGTAACGCGACACAGCGCCGCTGGAGTTAGTAGCTCGATAGGCACGTACCGGTTGTTCCTGAAGTCTTCCAGCAAACGTGACCGTCCCCCGGCATTTTTGTCTCCGATGCTGGTGGTGCCGCCGCGGCCGGGCTTGCCCACCAGGTTCGGGAAAAGAGAGCTGCTGGATCCGAAGACACCGTTAGCTGTTAGAGCTGGGACCGCGCTGGCACGGAACTTGGCCTCTGCCCCGGGAGCGGCGGATACTCGGCTAGCTCCGCCGACCAGCCCGCCCAAAGATCCTCCCAAAGTTGGCGGCGGCGTTAAGGATAATCCTAATGGGCTTGGCGATGCTGTCACCGTGCCTATAAACGGGATAGCTCGAATGTAGAGTAAGCCTCGGGAGTAACTCCTAAATATCCTACCACCTCAATAACTCTTCAACTATCCTCCGCCGCCCGGCACTAAAGCGATTCTTACCAAGAGCGCCGTAACTCTGCGGCCACTTCGCGCGGCTGTACTCCAAGCTGGGGCTGAAAGCAGACGTGTTCCTATCGAAGGAATCTCGTCGCGCGGTGGAAGAAGCGCCTAGGCCAAGACCTGCGAACAGAGGAGGCAAGAGGCTCTGAAGTCGAGTCGATAAGGGAACCAAGCGCACGGTCATCGATCTGATTCTACAACGAGAACACGTCGCTAGAAGGGTTCACACGTTTAACACGGGAGAACTAAGGAGAAACGGGTACGCTCGCTACGAAGCATGCAACAAATTGTTCGATCGGTTATGTACAAGAGAACAGAGGGCTCCGACTCGACGCCTGAAACGGAAGAGTAGTCCGCTCTTCGGCGAACGATTCTTTGGGCTACGGGGATCTGTACCTGTGCTCTGAAGCTGAGCCGGCGAGCCCAGTGCCCCCAGAGGGGAGCCGCCGTATCCCAGGGCCGCTAAACCGGCGGCAAGTCCTGATCCTTGCTGCTGAGCCTGCTGCACCGCGACTGCCTGGGCTTGTGCAACCACTGCCGCTGCACTGCACGCCGCCAGACCTGCACCGAAAGCCCGCAACCCCACACACGCTCTTAGTTATCAATTAATCCGCCGTACGTTACCAACCTTACACCGTCTATCAAGCCTAGCGGCACCGTCGCTCAACACACACACGCACGTACGTACACGCCATTGACGCCGAGACTCCGTGTAAACTTTTCCCTTTTAGTCACAAGATTAATATACGTGGCGCGCATACACGTACATATGTACAGACAAGTTATTGCAACGTTAATAAATACAGTATGTATATATGTAAAATCCTCTCGAGACCCGTCGCCGGTACATGTCTCGCTTTGTGCCATGCATCTGTATATGTATATACATATTATACATATATATTATATGTATATGCCTGTGTCCGCGTAGCTTTTAGGGAACGAGTCGATATAAAACCGAATGTAACAACACAGACGTATCTACAATGCTGACGACTGGATCCGGATGCGTTTAATTACAATGTCCACCGCCGCGGAGCGTCTTACATACCCAAACATTCGCCCGGCGTGGCGTTGCTGTGGGACGTGGGGGTCGGTTGCGAGTAGAGACTGGGCGGCGGCGGAGCCTGTGGTCCAGGTGGTGGCTGTGACGGGGCTCTGTTCACCAAAACCGGCGCTGGGCTCACCAATCTCATGGGGGTTGCCGCGGAGCTCAGCCCGCGCACACCGCCCATCACTATGGACCCATTCTGATCGTAATACGCTGGTATCACCTGGTACTGACCCTGAACCTGAAAAAGAAAAACCCTGCTCTCACAAAGTCCTAGAAATGCTGATGCAGCCAGAGCCACACATATCAGAGCCAGACGTCCGTACTCGCAGATTTATTTGAACAGAAACGTGGAAACGTAGGAACGTTAATGGACCGGGAAATTGCGCTACGTTTATATTTAATCTCCACCGTCGGCGTTCGTCAACGAGGAAGAAGATTCAGAGGAGGCGGCGCAGAAGAGACGTCTTACTAGGGGCGTTCGCGACTTTACACGCCGTCGACTTGCTTCAAATTCTGCGTCCACCTGGTTTATAGTCTGGGCAATAATGTCCCCGAATCTCCGAGGAGAATGGAGGCTAAGAGTTCTCTGTGTCCCAGGTGGAAGCGAAATCGACCGGTGAAATAATATCGCGGCGGTCCCCTCGTCGAGGTAGCGCGGCGGTATCGACGAGGAGGAGGCCGGTCTAAAACAGTACACTGACAATAGGATTTATTTCTAAACACGTGCGCGCCTGTGGCCCGTCCGGGCGGCTTCGGGAAACAGACTAATTAGCCACTTACAGTCTGCGCCAAATTATTTGCAGTGTCTTGGGCGGCGGCTGCCGCGGCCGCGGCCGACGACGGTGTCAGCGGTCGCCTCGGCGGCGGCGGGGCTGCGGCCGGGGGAGGTGCTTGCGGTAGCAGCCCGGCTGGATAGACCCACGGCGCGACCCCATAATACTGCGGTACCACTGGAGGTGGTGCCCCGGTTATCAGCGCCGAGACGTACGGTTCCTGGCCGCTGATCACGGTGTACGGTGCCGTGGGAAAGTTCTGCTGCTGTTGCTGCTGCTGTTGTTGCTGGGCCTGCGAGGCGGCCAGGTACTGCTGCTGTTGCTGTTGCTGCTGCTGCTGCAGCAACTGTAACTGCTGCGGCGTGGCCCCTTGCGGCTGACTTCGGAATAGTTGCTGCAACAGAAAGGATCCACGGTTATCTCCACGATCGCGTGTACACACCGTCGTTGGTAATCACTTGCTACGTGCGTGATGCACGCGTCGACCAACAGTCGTCGAAATCGGCGCAGTAAACCCTAGCTTCCTCGTACCCTTGTCCCTTTACGGTGCTAGTGCCATGGCGCGGTGTAATTGTCCGAAATAGCAAACCCTCCCTGCCCAATGAATCACCAAGTTCGCATAGCTGATAACTTCCCGGTTACTCGCCGCGGGGTTAATAGTCTGATATATCCCCGGAAACTGCGCGCAGAATTTGTTCGCATCAGAAGCCCGTCGACTGGATTTTAGTCGCCTCTTCCCCGGATTCCAGCGGCCGTAGTTATCAGGCGGATCCGCAGGGCTGTTCTAGATCCCGCGAACGGTCGGCGGGCACACGATCGCATGCAAATTTTCGGGGCCAACGTGACGGGGAGCGTGCGAGACATTCGCCAGCGGAGTCGGGCCCCGTCGTCTTAATTTATTCGACGATGCGCTCTCCGAGCGTTTACCGAGAAGCTCCGGGCAGGCCTCCAATCGCACCGGCGGAGATTAAGCCGCTTAAGGAGCCGAGGAGTCGTTGATCGCGTAACGTAATCGATGCTCGGAGGCCTGATGACGGCATCCTGTTACTGGGCGAGATCCGAGCGGGCCCAGAGTTTCGGATCAAGGTCGATCTCCGCGGAGAAGCCGAGAGAGCGGCGTAAAAGCGAGCATTAATGCTGGTGGACGAGGAGCAGAGGCCTGGGTTGGCTCGGGGTCGACGAACCTCTGCGGACGTTCACCGAGAAGCGTTCGCCTCTATGTTACCGGTACTCGCACCGGGCTCTAATTGACCGATAAACGTGGTACAGTTTGACCGTGGCCGGACGGCCATCGGGTCTGGCCCATCCTTGCCCTCCTCGCGACGCCCTCTGCTCTTTCGGATCACTGCTAAGTGGCCTCGGACGGCCAGATCCATCGGGAGACTAGGCTAGTTTCGAGCGCGTGATCGACGCAAGAATTCGTGGGGCTAGATTTACTAGGATGGCCAAGCCACGCGGAGGAGAATCGAGTGGAAAGGAGTTTTAATCGAACCCGTCACCGTGCACGTGTCCCTTGCCAAGGGATATGCAACGATTCGCCAGCGAGATTGCAAAAGAAATTGCGCACGGTGTTACGGAAGGAATGGCCCCGGAAAGAGCGCGTTTGCCTTTAATTAGACAATTACGCGTTACCGATTACCGAGAGAGGGGGGGTGCTTCTTCGTGCTGTCATTACGGCTGGAGCGTAAAAATGGTCTTGGACCTTTAACGAAGATAACGATCTGGCAAATAAATAGGCATTGTTCGAATAGCTCGCTCGGGCCCGCGGGAGCGTAGAAACTTGAACCATTCACGACACGCTCTAGCCCTCCCGAGTCAGCGATGCGTTTCGGGTATTAACCTCTTCCGGAAGCGGCTCGAGCTTCAGCCAAGGCCACGGTTACGTTCCATGATTATTCCACGCGCAAACCTTCGGGACCCCTCTTTTCCCAGCCCGTGGGCATCGCTCTTTGTATCGTTCAAGGTCTGCTGAACTTGGAAAACTGCCTTCCCGCGCTATCCAGCCGGGCTCCGCGAGAGCCAAGTGCGAGCGCGCCGAGACAAAGGGACTTTAAGGATCATTATGATGCGTTACGGCGACAGCTGGCACGGATCTCTAGCCGAGAGATCTCGCCCCGCACCTGAAACGGCCGCGCACGCAATGCGGCGAAAAGTCTTCTCCTCGCGGAAAGTTTGATAATCCCGCGGAGAGGAGGCCCCGTTCCGATCAACTCTGACCCACTTCCGGCTGTAACTAGAATGTAACCACGCGGAGTGTCAAGAGTAGGCGCGGCGATGACTGGCCCGCTCGGCTCCGCGCCACAGTAAAGTTCGACTTCAACAAACACTTGGCCCCGGGAGGGAACCTTAAGGGGGTAGTGGACTATTTCAGCTTCAGAAAATCGATTACTTCTTTTTTTTACTCATTTTAAAAGTCTTATCCTTTATGAAAATTTTAAACAAAATTTCATGAAGAACTTCAAATAATTGTCGAAATTATAACAGCGAACGTAATTGAGTGCATCGCCGAGTAACGGCCTCGCAAAACGGTATTGGCATAGGGCACTTAACTTTGAAGCCGGTTTTCTCGAAACACCATTTTCAGAAACGAATCATAACTCTTGAACCAGTGAATATTTTCGCTTAAAATTTTAACTGGAGCTGTAGAATATCATTCTCTATCGTGCAAAAATTCCGCATCAATATTGGATGTTTGTAAAACATTTTATAACTGATTAAAGACGATTTTTTCCCGTAAAAATGTGGGGAAAAAATTGATTCGTGTGTAACTTCCACAATTTTTGTTCAAATTCATCGGCAAATTTCCACACTGTAGATATTTGTATATAGAATAATCACCTGAAAGCATTTTGCTTTCAGATGATTGGTTCACCTGAATCGATGTACACCAGCTGCAGCGACGCGCCGTACAGGACTGTCTTCAACGATTAATAACTTCGACAATTAGGATAAAGGCACCAGTAGTTGATCATGTATCAGTAGTTGACTACTTTTCAGAAAAGCATGAAAAATATGATTTTTAGAAGTAACGATCTTTTGAACAAGTGCAGTTGGAGAACTGCCCTTTGTTCAAAAGATCGTCACTTCTAAAAACCTTATTTTTCATGTTTTCCTGAAAAGTAGTCAACTACTGATACATGGTCAACTACTGGTGCCGTTACCCTATATACATTCCGACGATTTGTTTTGTTGTAAATACTCGCAAACGTGCCCAGAATAGATTGTCAAAAGCACGACTGTACCGATTCTTTGGTATCAAAGTAATTTAGCGCCAAAGAAAATAACGATTTTACGTATCCAATAGTCCACTACCCCCTTAATCCCGTTGAGAGATGGGTGCCAGGTTACGGCCACCATATTTATTACCGTCTACAAAATGTTTAATAACACGGCTATCTTATCGCCGGCTGACCAACCCGCGGCCGGCTATAATTCTCAGGGTCCGCTCGCCGGCTTATCTTTCAATCTCATCGAGTGATTAGGCTCCAATTACTTAGCTGGCGAACTTTTCATCCTGCTCGAGCGTCGGCCAGCACGGTCAGCCGACCGATTGGCTAACAAGTCGCGGTGCCACGCGGGGAGGGAAAAAAAAATGGCACACACCAGCCGCGGATCTGGCGGTTGACGCTCGGGCGTATCGCGCGCCCGCAAGAAAGCGAGAGAGAACGGTTGAGAGGCTACTCAATTCACGGCACAGTTTTGAATGGCGTTGCGGGGATTACCGCAGAAGTCATTAGTGCCCCTCGAACGGTGGGGGAGCGGCGAAACGAACGCCTAAATGGAAATCACGGTGATTGCGTTTGAAAAGGGGCTGAAAAAAATGGGGTTGAAGCCTGGCCGCGGAGGGAGTGGCGGAGAGCGTTTGATTTTGGCAAGGGTTGGGGAACAATGCCCGCGGAACATTGTCGTAGGTGAGAGAAGAGGGGTGTGGGATGCATACCCCGTTCCTGGAAGTGTGACTCACTGTTGAATACGTAAGGTTTCCGCCGGCGGCTCGCAAATCCCTGCGCTACAATACGAGTGCCTATTGATTCCTCCCGCTGCTCTACACTCGAGTATCCACGCCAACACGCTGAAAGGGAATCTGGCACGAGTCGACCGTGACAATCGTTGCCAGATTTTTCGAAAACCCCTTCTGGCCATTATCCGGCCTTAATGGCTCGCGGCGTTCGATTTTTCCTCGACCCTAGCCACTGGCGCTCTCTCTCCCTCGTCGAAGCACGCGTTACTCGCTTCCGATACGATAATCACTGGCTCAGGGGTGCTAAATAGCGTGTTTATTTGTTAACTGTGAAGAGGAAACCAGCTCCGATACGATCGCTTCCCCTCCCTTCGACCTAATGCACGTTGATGATAGTAGAACAAAAGAGAAATTCATAACGCGACGAGCAGCGACTGTCAACAACGGAAAAGCCGCGATGGTAATCTAGTTGTCGTAAATAACAGCAACAGTCCTGGGTACTGGGTAGTTTCCTTGGGAAACGCGGGACCTCTGCAGGAGGCTTGATTGTTCAGGGGGGGAATAAGTGGGTATCGATCCCGAAGCATCGATTCTTCAGTTCACGCTGAACTAAAATAGTCCTGCCCACGTTTCGTCGGAATCGCGTAGAGTCGCGTAGATTCCGAGACACTTTAGCGAAGGCAGGAGAGACTCCCCACAACAGGTACCGCGGTGCCATTGGCCAGCTGTCTGTCGTTACCGAGGACACGGCGAATTTCCCGTCGACACGCGAAAACACCGCGGGTCCCTGGAAAGCGGCGGCGAGGCGAGCGCCTAGTTTCCACTGCCAAAGAATTACGTCCGGCCGAGGAATTGGCGGCGAGCCCGAGCGCTTCGATTACCAAAGCGGGGGGTCCGCGTCGGCGTAATCAGTGATATAAGAACCATTAAGGCGAGAGAGATATTCGTTACTAAATCCGTCGCAACGCGGTCGTGAAAACGGGTTTAGCGGCGAAGGAAGTGGCGGTTCAACGAACTTTCGAGCGTGCTCGTTTGACTTTCAAAACGGCGCGCTTCGAATGGGTAACTTTAACATTTACTACGCCGCGGCGGGTTGCCTTTCTTGCGGCGGGTTGCCTTTCTTGCGGCGCGAGCAAGGTGGACGATCGATCGTTTCGACATTAGCGCGTCGAGATTTTCGGTGGCTTCGAAGGCGAGTACAAAAAACGCTGCCGAGTGAAGCGAGCGAGCCGAGTAAACCGAGTAAACCGGAGCAACTTTCCATTTTATGGTCCTGCCGGTATCTCGGGGCAGGCGAGAACGGGGAATATAAAACAGGAAAGACGTCGGTGGCGCATTGTCTTTCAGAAAACTACTTTTTCCCCGCCGCGGCAGCAGTGAAAGAGCGGAGCACAATCACTGGCGTGTCGCTTTGGACGTGGCAGAGCGGTTACCAGCGATCCCCGAAGAGGAAGAGAAATCGTCGGAACGGCGGTCCGTGTGCCGGGCGCGATAACTTTGTCGTTAATAGCGTTGCCCGTCAACTATGCGCGCGCGAACCGCTGCGAAAGATCGATGTAATGCAGACACATCAAACGGTCTCGAATCGGAGCATGCATCCGCCACCGTTTTATCGTTTCGCATTGTCACAGCGATCGGCGAGGCACGTTGATAACGGGCGCGGATATCGTGCCAGCGGTGCTTTGATAACGCGTGTTTTTAGCTCTCTCTCTCTCTCTCTCTCTCTCTCTCTCTCTCTCTCTCTCTCCCTCCACCGACACATCACGCTCGCAAATATTCAATTGCACGCGCGTTACGGTTTGCCGATCAACCGAGACACACTTGACACCGATTGTCTACCGAACTGATGCGGGATTCCACGCCATGGGCTCGCCGGAGCGCTGAATCTACCTCGCAGAGCTTCCTAATTCATTTCTCGTCGTACAGTATTGTTTTGAATTAATGTGACCGCTATTTCTCTACTTCTTCTGTTTAACCCTTTAACTCCCAGTGTTGAAACATTAAAAATGCTAAACATTCTCTTCGAAAATTAATTTTGGATTATTACTTCAAGCTGTCATCTTGTGTTTCCTTATAGGGTAAACCAACCAGTGAATGACCGAATTGTTGAATTTATGGACCTTTGAGATTAATACTTGAATATATTTATGTAGGGTAAAGGCAGGTAATATGGAACGGCACGTAATATGGGACTTCGCAAAATTTCGATAAAGAAATAACGAACTCTTCTGGCAATCGTGTATACTAGATGCCTAGACACAGTAGACGATAATATTGACAATTGAGCATCAGGCGGGTATCCATCATTGAAAGAGAAACGTTTATATCTTTCGCGGGGTGTAAAAGTTTCTGAAAAGTGTATCAAACGGTTAAATATTGTAGTGAAGGTATGTTACAAAGTGTTATTTTTATATAATTTATCATTAAATATGTGTGTTCGTGATTATTCAACAATAGTTTACCAATAAAGTTACTTCCTTCTTAGTATAATTCTTAATTCCTAGTCGGAACAAGTGGGTACGTAATATGGAACATACCGAGTAACATAGACGAAGTTGATAATGGCGACGACGAGGATGATGCGGAATGCTTATTTTGCGATGGAAATTATAAAAATAATGATAATGAAAAGTAGACCCAATGTATTCGCTGCTTTCAGTGGGCACACGAAGAATTGTGGGGCTTCCGACGTATTATTCACGTGCCCAACGTGTAGGAGACGCAGAAAGCAGGAATAAATTCCAAAAATGATGTATATTTATTTATTTGTATCTTCTAATTAATAAATCTTCATTTTTAGTAAAAAAAGTAAAGATTTTTTAGTTTTCTTTACAAATTTCCTAGGTGTTCCATATTAGGACCCATTTTTTCGAACGGCCGATTTTCACTCTTTTCAGTTTTTTTATTATAATTGCAAAACAATTGGATTTTTTTCATTTGACTATGTAAATATGATTATGCATTAGTTCCTCCGCCCCCTCGTGTCAGTTTTATTTAAAAAAAAAAACAATTCCCCTACTTTTGACAAGTTTTTGAAATCAGATGTTTCATATTACCTGCCTTTACCCTATAACAACAAAACAACTGTTGAAATTGCATTTAAATTTATTTTTCTTGAAATTTCTATAAAAATAATGACTTATTCTTATCGTAATTTAAAAAAAAAACGATTATAAAATGCAAAACGTGTAGAAGTCCAGTAAATGACCGCATACTTTCAATAAGAATTGTACTTATTAATGTTTGCTTAATACGCGTAACTGAAAATATGGTATATTAAAAGTGCAACTACACTCCATTTATAAACATATAATATTTTTAAATTTATTATTGACATTTCTTTGCCTAATGGTCATTCACTGGTATGCGTTCAATTACTGGCCGGTTTACCCTACTTCTCAAAGAAATCAATGGAAAAAATAGACGCAAGTTCCTCATTTTTCATTTAAAAAAAAAGACAGATATTTTCACAATTTTGAATTAACGATTCAAGGGTCTGTGCGTTAAAGGTTTAAGAACGCGCGGAACGAGTATGAGCAGTCTCTCTCGTTCCACGCGATAAGGCAATAAAGAGAAGAACCGTCAAGCTTTGCAGACAAATCTGTAGCAAGAAAGTGCCTGCCATATTTTCTAAGTCGAGGGAAGAAAGGCGGCAGAAGCCAAGGGTAAACCTCGCGAGATCGCATTTGCCAGAGTGCCATTCATGTCCCCCGGCACGATCGACGCCGATCCTGGAGCAGTTAACTCTGAAACGAGCTGGAAGAATCGCTCGGCCCGGCCTTGTAACGTCACGCGTGTCCCGAGAATTATTGCGCACTCCGACGTTTCCCTTTCGAGCCGCTCCGCTGCTGTTCGAGACGGGAAATTATCGTCGGCGACGATAACGCGGGGGAGCGTAGAAGCTGCCGCCTCTGTGCACGTCTAATTTCCCCGCGTCTCCATTCTAAGCGCGGCTGCGAGCGGCGCAGTCGCCTCGGCACACAGGCGCGCGCGGAAACTTTCCGATACAGAGCCTCGCCGCGAGGCGGTGCAGCCCCCGCGCACAAATGTTCGTGCATCTGCGAGCGTGGTAATGAACGGTGGAACTAGCCGGTAAAACTTTCCGCCGCTCTGAATTGAACTGAATCTAGATTTCGGCCCGGAACATTACCATATCTCCTGCGAGAGAGCGTACTATTGATTCGAAACGGCCGAGTCACCCACCGCCGGGCACCGAGCAAGCAGCCTCGAAACCTGACGCACGCCTTACCGAACACAAATTTCCCTTGGAATTTATTAAGCCCCCTAGTCGGCCCGCCGTTAACCTGCCCTTGTTGCGGCGAATTTGAATATCGTCCTTGAACGCGCGGTTTACGAGCCTCGCGGACTTTCGAAGTAGAAAAAGTCACGGCGCGATGCCGTACGTGCCGCGAGGCTCCGAAGCCGATCATCGGCGTAGAATTTCGCCGAAGGAAATAATCTCGATAAACGGAGCTGACGTTTATGAATCAACGATTCCGCGATAGGGAGCGCGAGCCGGCGAAGGGCGAGAGAGGAGGAGGCCGGTATCGAGGAGTGAAAAAGGACACGGAGAAGCGGGATTACGTTCGTGGAACCCGGGTCGTTTGCGTGAAATAAAAGTACAACGACAAATAGCGGAGAAGCCCGTTACTTAACCGCTGCGGAGCACCGTTAGCTCACCTGACTGCGTGTACGGAATATACAGGGTGTCTTCGAGGTTCCCCCGTCGCATTCCCTCTTGCCGGGCACCGAAAATACACGCGACGGGGTCATCGAACGACTGACCGATTCCAAATCTCCGACGGCGAAGAGAATGTCCTCCAATCAACCTGCCCGATTGTATCTCGGGCGATTAGCAGCGAGGCATCCTCGCGAGAGCCGGACGACCGTTTCGAATAAAGAATACTCCTCGCCCGCGGAGCTGAATTCCGGCCCGTTCCTACGCGACTCGAGAACTGCTTCGATAGGCATCGGGAACAATTGGGACGCAACAATTAAGGAGGCGAAAAAGGAAGAACGAGGGGCTTGGTGAATGCAGAAGCGAAGGAATTATCCGTTCCCCCCGAGGCTTTCGCCGTGGCCTCCGTGCCGGGTGTATAAAGTTATTCCCGATCATTCTTCGAGAGATCTCTATCGACTCGTACGCGCGATTCCCTGGCACCCTCGTGCAGAGGGGCTCGCGAACCAGCCCAAGATCGCAAATCCCGGGGATTCGCAGGGACGAAAAGATGCCGAGGGGCGGAGGTGTTCTGTTGCAAGGCGACTTCAAGGCGTAGATCGTTTCCTGGAGCTGCCAACGCTTTCAGGGTAAGACCGCTCGGTTCCGAGTCTCGCCCTGAAAAGCCAGAACCACGGCCGGCGCTCGCAGATTCGACCGAGTCACGAACTTGGCCAGTATTCCACAATCCGGTTCCCATTGACCGTAACGCGGCTGCGTCCGTTCCGCGACAAGAGACTCGCGTGCAGGCGTGCTGCGATTAAACGGCGGAATCGCTAATTAAGGCGGATTCACATATCGGTGGGGTGGTAAAAAGTATCGTTTCACGCCTGTCAATTACTGACAGTGACACGTACGAGACCGCCTTCAATCATCGGTAAAAGGTCCCGGTGACCTGACGCTGCTATTCCAGCGAGTGGTCGCGCTAAACGTTGACACGTTCTACTGATTTAAGGGGGTGCAGTGGGTATTAGACAGCTAAAATCATCGGTTGCTTTTGGTCCAGATTGTAGTGGCAGTGATAACTTCAACTAGTTGCCCTTTTAACAATTCTTTCTACGGATATAAGACGTATTTTCAAATAAGAGTGCTTACAAAATATTAAAAATTAATTAATATACAAGACGTCAAAGTGAGTGTTGGCGTAATGCGCGCCTCCGTGTGGTGGCCGAGTCATCTTAAAGGAAAATCGCCGTACAGTGGCTCACACGAGATTTCGACCACTCTTTAAAATCGCATAATATTTTTAAGATTGGTCCAAACGACTTCAATTTTTTTTTTTGAGAGAGGCTAGAAGCATTAGTTCACTACGTGACGTGCTACGTCGTTCTGAAAAAAATGTAATTGGACGGAATAGTGAAGAAAATAGTGAAGGTCGTTTTTTTTTCAACTTTTTATCTGAGCCTGTAATGAAAACTTTTAAAATCCCGTTTGTAGATTTATGTAAGTTGTATGCATGCTGAAAATTTCATCTAAATCGGTTAACGTTGCTCTGAGCTACAAACGTTTAAAGATCGCGCAAATTCCCGAAATCAACGATCTAGCTTATCAAAAAAAAAAAAAAAAAATTCAAGTCGTTTGGAACAATTTAAAAAATGTGATGCAATTTTAAAGAGTGTGCGAATACTGGAGTGAACCACTGCATATGAGTTCCTTTAACTCAAAATCTACAATGTGGAACTCGATCGAAAATTTTTAATAAAAATCCACGGAGTTATAAAACAAATATCAACTTTGAAGGATTTCACTGAAGTAATTCTAGGATAAATGTTGTCAAAGTTGTGCGACCTCAGTGAGGGAGTTCGAAATTACGGAGGAAAGTGTTTTGCAGGTAGGTTCAGTTAATATTTCAACAAAAAATATCCATCCGTTCTCGAGTTACGATGTTCACCGTCTTGAGAAACACAGATTTCAGAAAAACTACTTTAAAGCCTGCAGCGCGCTTACTTTTTACGCTGTAACTCTCGCAATTTTTCGAATTTTTCAATGAAATCTATTTAAAAATACTTCTAAGACTTGTGGCTACATATCTCATCGATATTTCTTTTCGATTTTTTTACCTGGAAATGCCCAATGTACCCCTCTGAGCGCGACGCTTCCCCGCCACCCCCTAAAATGCCGCTATTCTTATCCGTACACCCCGAGCTCGTCGCGCGAGCGATTTCGTTGAACTTGCCCGACGCGCGTGTCGAGGGTACATCGGGAAAAGTATCGTGCAAAGTGTCGTTCTAAGCGACGGCTACCGTTCGTTCCAGATAACGCGCGTCGTTTCCACCCGACGACTTTCTAAGCGTGCACAGGCGGCGGCCGTCTGGTTTCGCCGTTACCCGGTGTAAATCACGCGATCCTTCGTGGAGAACCGCTGGCGTTAATGCTCCATCGGCAGGAACCGGTTCCCCAGACGCAGCGGGGAATCGATCGAATTGACCCAAGAGCCCGGTCGACGCGCAACACCCTCCTGGCGGGTTTGTACCGTTCTCCTGGGCCCCTCGCCGGTGTCATTTTCGCGTGGCCACGCGCGTTTCCGCCGTGTCAGCCGGCGAGCAGACGTGAGAGAGCAAAAAACGATCCACTGGGATGGCACTTCCGCGAGCCGCTCCACTAGGAGGCAAGAAACGCCGTCGGCTGGGACACGGTGACGAAACGCAGCTCCCGATGCATTCTTGCCTCGCGCAGAGGCTCGATCCACGGCGGCGTTACCGTTACCTGAGGCCTGCACGCGCGTGCACCTCACCGCTCCGTGGGACCATCCGCGGCGACGAAAAGTGCATGTGGAACGGGCTCGCAATTATCGGCGTACCCGGTAGACGCGAAGCTGGCTCTCGAAACAATGGCCATTGTGGCCGTGTCTATCCGCGGTCTGGTCCCGCGCCTCGCGGCTTTTCCCGTTATAGGCGCTAGCCTACTTGCGAAATTCAATTAAAATAAACTCCCCCGCGCGGGGCCGCGCGGCGTCTCCCATTCTCTGGTGACGAGCGATCCCCGAGGGACGAACCGGACGAGAGGGAAAAATGGTGGACAGGAAGGAAGCGAGAAAGGGGGCGGCGTGGCAACTGCAAACTCGATGGAGGAGAACTCGCGTGATAAGGGATGGTGCCGCACCTTGATACCAGATACCCTTCGCGGTAGCTTTTAGCCAAATGACGCGGATTTTATTATTGGATGGCCTTTAGGGGTGCGGCCACCCCGCCGCAGTCTAATGGCCCGTTAACCAGCCCCACCTTCGTCCTGCCATTTTTTCCCTCTATCTCCCTCTTCACGCGACACCCGCTATGCGTCAGGTCGTAGATCGTGCTGCGACACGCGAAAAAAACCGCGAGCCAGTCCTTTGCATATTCTAATCTGAGGCTTGCACGCCATCCGGGGCCGCACGGCCAAGTGAAATTAGGCAGCTCGTTTGCCGGGGCCGTGCCGAGTTTAGGAATTTTATCGCGCGTCGCGCTTCGTGTTTATTACTCGCCTCGCTTCGAGAGATAGTCGACGGTATGCCGGGGCAAAACTAGGCGCAAGTTCTTATCGAGAGTAAAAGCGCGCCGGGCGAAGGGAAAAGTCGGAAGCGGGGTCTCTGCTCGTACGTATCGCCGAATTTCAAAAGAAACGGGCAACTGGAAACGCAGCTCGATCGGCTCGGCTCGATAAAAACGCATCCGTGAAGGATCGCTCGTGAAAGCGTGTCGACAGGCGGAAGTGCCCGGCGAAATCGCTCCGACTAATTGTTCGCAAAGAGAAAAAAATCGCCGATCAGACGAAGAAATTCGAAAGTGCCGGGGAGGAGCGGTGGCTTTTGTCCTCCGGGGACGAAAATGCCGCGGAAAGAGCGGAAATTCGAGAGGAGCCGGTGGGAGGGCAGCGTGGAAACGCGCACGAGAAAGCGTGTCGCCCGTGGAAACCGTGCCGAATACCTCTGGCCCCCTAAACAAAACTAATCTCTGCTTAGAAACGTCGCGATTAAGAGCGACGGCCTCCAATTTCTAATCGCTGTCGCGAGTAACCCAATATTTGGCGCGGTGGATCGGGGGCTGCGCCATTCTGCGGAAAGTAGCTTTGTAAAATCGAAGGAGATTAGGCTGACGTGCCGTTGAAAACGTAGAAGTGTGTAAAATATTTCACGGTTTATCTAGAGACGCGGTAGCGTCTCGACGCCAAGTACATGTTTCGACACCCTGTATATGTCGACTGTCGCTACCGCTATCATTTACTCGTCGCCCGGCTAATCCAACCTTACCTAAAACTTATTTTATTAATGTCTCATCACGCCCGCAATATTTCCTAAATTTAAAGGCATTTTTCTCATGTAAACCGCATATAAGCTTTCGAATAACACCAAATTCAATAAAATCGGTCCACGCATGACAGAGATATCGTAATATCGTCTCGTGGATTAGTCGGAAACGGAAAGAATTTCACCTGATCCTCCTTTTTCAAAAAAATTTTCGTCAACATAATACGTATATACGCGTTACACGCACACCTTCAGCCAAAAAGAAACTAACACATGTTTCGTTCGTTAATCGCTATCATCAATGTGCAATTTACTCCAAATTTTTAGTAGATTGTGAGTAATTGTTGTGTAACAGTCAGGTTATAACCTGACGAGTTTCAAATAAGGTAGGTTGTCAAAATTTGAGATGCCACGTGTTTTTATAAATATGTATCGTTGTACCATTGAATTACAACCAAAATGCAGTCTCAAACACAAGGTAAGTTGGCCAAATTTGAATTGCGTCCTGTTTGTATATCATAAATATAACCCATAACCACAAATTCAAACGACTTGAAATCAGCCTGTAACCACAAATCAAATCAATCCAATCGATATGCAATCAGCATATAACCACAAACCAGTATTACTTTTTAATTAAATATTATTACATTTTTTAACATAAGCGTTTTTAAGAAAGTAAACAAAAATTCAATAAAGTAAAAAAAATACTCCAAGTACATGAAAAAATCGAGGACGGTAAAGAGTATTATCAAATAAATCACAAAAAATAGAAAATAATCATATAATATTAAAAATGATCTGAAGTCATTCCCTATGCAAATTATCTTTGTAAAAAGAAGTGAGATCCCCATAAAAAACTTTAAAAAAGTAAAAAAAATTACGCCAAGTACATGAAATAAAATAAAAACAAAAAATAGAAAATAATTACAAAGTAAAAAAGATGTGAAATCAAAATGAGCTGTAAGTACATAAAGGTGCTTTCCCGCAGCGTGCAACGGCGACACTGTGTAACACAATAGAAGACAAGAAAAGATGTCCGCGGCCTGGATGTCAAATACTTGGCGGGGCCAGGAAAGGTCGAGGTGTCGATAAATAAGAATTATTTAAAAACACAAAATAATGTAAGTATCCTCATATTGTTCTAAATTGACAAATTACCTAATGAAAGCTTGTGAGAGGGAAGGTGTCGGTGTCGATGAATGATCTTAAAATTATTTTAAAACGCAAAATAATGAAAGTGTACTCATATTGTCTGTGTTTTAAATGAACAAATTATCTGAAAGCCTGCGGAGGGGGAAGATATTGGAATTGATGATCTGAGAATACTTTGCCTGGCCACGCCAAGTATTTGACTTCCAGGCCGCGGACATCTTTTCTTGCCTTTTATTGTGTTACACAGTGTCGCAGTTGCACGCTGCGTGAAAGCACCTTTATGTACTTGCAGCTCACTCTGATTTCACATCTTTTTTTACTTTGTAATTATTTTCTATTTTTTTTTGTTTTTTTTATTTTTTTATTTCATGTACATGGCTTAATTTTTTACTTTTTTTTAAAAGTTTTTTATGTTAGCTAAACCTTTCGCCCAGACCGAATCGATTGTTGGTCGCCGGCCATTCATCGGCAATCCCGCCAGGCTGCCAGCAAATTTGTTTAACGGCGTCCGAGAGGAGAGAGTCCGCGGCGACGTTTGCCGATGGGGGGCTGGCGACGCAAAGAAGACCGAGGTGAGCCAATTAGTTTTATTAAGGGGCAGAGAGAAACGGAGCGTGGGCGTCGTGGCAACGTTAGACGACGGAGGAGGGAAGGTCCCGCGGCGCCGCCGATTTTATTAGACCGTTATCGCACCGCCAGACGGAATGTTTGTCCTCGCGCCGTCCGCTCTGCCGTGCCGCAATTTTAGCGCGCGCGAGAGTCCACTTTTGCTCGACCTTCTGCGCGCTGCCCGCTCCCATTGGCCGACTTTTCCAACGGCAGAAGGTCGCGAGAGCTACGCCTCTCGCCCCGCGGTATCGGATATATCAGATAATGGCCATCGATGACCGGATAAGCGGCACAACGGCGGCGGCGAATGGATTGGAAAAGCCGGGCACATCGCATTAACGTATCGATGTTTGCCGAAGCTGGCGTCTATACAAGTACCCTTACACGTCTTCGATTCGATTCCTGGATCTTCGCAGGAGCGCAGCGCGAGTCGCACGTATGTACCAGGGTGCTCGCTGGCAGGAATCGATCAGGTAAAAAGCTCCTCCTCGTTAGCTGGGCCGAGGGAGAATCGATGAATTTGTAATCGCGAAAGCGCACCTATGACGCGTCGCTGGGAGGGTAAGCGTACGTGGAGACAGCGGAGTGCGCGCGCTACCCGTGGTAGAAAATAAACAAGCGATAATAAACGCGTGGAGGGGACGTTAATACGCGAAGATATCGGGCGCGGTATAAAGTATAAAGCTAAGGGATGAGAGAGGCGAGCGTGAAGAGGGAATGGGGAGGATCAGGTTCTCGTCGAGGCGCGCTGCAGGCATGGGGGTTGATTTTAATACCCCCCAGGGAGAGAGGGGTTGTGGATGTGACCTTTATGAAATGCTACAACCTTTGTAAGCCCTGATTGCACTTCTTCGCGCACACACACGCGATATGAAAGCGCCCGGTGTGCACCGCGTGTACGTGTGCGAGGCGTACGCTAGACGGTGCCTTAGGATTCGTCTGGTGTATACGCGAAGCTATTGTTTTTCGAGCCTGTACACGCTCTCCTAACTATACGCCTTAGCTTCTCTATCCCGCTCCGCGTGCAGAAGAGGGAAGGTAAACACGCGCGCGTGTGCGCCACGGAAGGGCGCGCCCCTGGTGCCAACCCCTCGGCGTGTTTTCGAACCCTGCCCCCTATATCGCGTTCCCAGGGCTGGATCGATGGAAATGCGGCTCCTCCGCGTCACCTTTACACCGCGTTTTGTACAAGTTCACGCGGCCAGACCCCGCCGACCCTGCTCCAACATCTGACCTCCTCGCTCCGCTGAGAGATTGCCGCTAGTTCGGAACTTCCTGCGAGGGAAACTTCGCCGCAAGACTGCCCTGCCGGATTTCATTACGCCGGGCGTCTGCCCCTCCAGCCTCGACACACCTGCTTCGATCATTTACCTGGCACCGGATCACAGGGCAATAGTGAAAACACCTAGGCGATTGAATCCGAGCTCCAGTCATTCCAACGCGCACCAGGCGAATAGAAATCGCGTAGCGAAGGGATCTCGCTGAGGAAATTGCCAGGATATCGTTCCAACAACCGGCACGCCGCGAAACAACGGTACTTCCGCGCTCGTAAACGCCGCCTGACCGTTAAGTCCACTCTTTTCGTCCGTCTCGGCAGGCCCCTGCTTCGCCTTCCCCAGCCCAAGACGAAATCCATGGGGGAATGATTGGCATAACCCGTCGAAATCGCCGGAATAAAGATAAACGGGCGGTGCCCGACGGGTAATCGACTCCGGAGAGCACGTAGGCTGAGATTCGTGGGTTTATTTACCAATCCGTCGCGGAGGATTACGTAAGGCGGCGGGAAGGGGCTCCTAAAAACCTCATCAATATTCCTAGCGTGTTCGAGTCAATATACCATCCGCGGGATAGAATTTAATTCTGTTTCCTTTTACGAAACAGCCTTCCGCCTTATTACCTCGGCTCTCAAGGCGAGCTGTACATCTCCCGCCTCCTCCTCCTCCCCTGCGAGTCGGTTAAACTTCCATCGAACAAGTTTGAAACGAGAATTCCTCTGCCCCGTGTTAATAGCTCGGCCCGAGGAACGAATCCGCGGCCAGGGCCGAAGAAGGAGAAAAGGGTGGTGGACTCGATAGCCGACGTCGCGACGACGCACAATGGGTGGCCGAGGAAAACACGTAAAAATGCGTGATCCGTGAAGGAAGAAGAGTCGAGGGAGGCAGGGAGCATGGCGATCAGGGCGCGCGTGGCATCGCCAATAATAAATTCCTCGTTCGACACGCGGCGTGATAAACGAAACCGGCTTCGCGGTGCCTCGTAATACCTATCATCGTGCGAACTCGCCCCGTCGCGAACAAAATAACGATCGGATTTCACGTGCGCGGGCTGCAATTCACGCGACCGAGCCGCATCGAAATCGCGGGCACCGATCGGGCCGCTGGACCTTGATGGGAATCGCCCAGCCATTACCGTTCCACCGTCGACGAGCCTCCGAGGATCCCACGGCCCGGCTCCGAGGCTGCTCCTCCGCGATTAGCGTCTCGCCTAGTCCCGAATTAATGCTGGAACGCGTCAACCGGCGGAATAAAGCAACGGCCTGCTTTGCATTCAGCCTTCGGCGCCAGGAGGATCGATAAAACGTTAGCTCGCGCGACCCGTAACGATTATTAATCGTGCCACCGTGAAATGTATTAGGAGCGACGTCTATGCATGATTTTCCTCCGAACAGAGGGAGCGGAAGAGGCGGCTTCCGGCGTAAAAAAGCCACCGGCGGAAATTCGCCGCGATAAGAATAATCGAGGCGAGCGAGGCATCGCTGCAACGGTCAGAGGCCCGCTCTCGTTCGGACGATCCGACCCGTTAATAACATTACCACGCGAAATTAATTCGTTCGAATTATAAAATTACACAGATTTCCGCCATATTGCGAAACCTCGGCGAGCAAGGTGCCTCCTCGCAATTAGCAAAAATATAGCCGATGCTCTGGTCGATTCTACTGATTCGTTGAGAAACGCGATCCTCTAATTGCCGCAAAGCCTGGCGGGGAATCGCGCCCCGACCGTTCCGTCAAACTTCGAGATTCCGAGGGCAGCGTCGAATTGAGTTTCAACCGCGGCTACGTGCGAAAAATTCCCAGCTGCGATATTCGATTACAGCGAAGCCAACGCGGGCGTGCCTTATATACATTCTAGTTTCTGTTTTCGCGCCGCTCCCCGTGAAACAAACGCGAGTCGAGGGGCAACGAAAGTTTCCAGCGGCCAGTGCCAAAGAACTCTGCGGGGTTGAGGAGGAGGAGGAGGAGGAACGGTGCCATTAAATTCCCCCGATTAATCCCGCGGAGCGTTTGACGGTCCCTTGGATGCCAGCTAGTTATCGCCTCAAAGGACAAGAATCTCGGAGGAAGTTGGGGATCGCGAGGAGCTGGCCGCTAAGTGACTAACTAACTATCCACTGTGGTAACGCGCCGCGCGTTTCCACGCGCGTGTGTGCGCCTATTGCGGGGCGAACAACAAGAAGCCAACGTGAGAGCACGAACGCAGAGCGCGCTATCTCGTCGTGGCCGTCTACTCAGCGGTAATGCGAGACCTCCATGGTAATAAGAGCTGCCCTGGTAATTATTACATTCCCCCCGTGAGACTTACGTATACGTAAGGTAGATTCGCCGTGAGAGATGGGAGGAAGTGACGCGCCGCGAGCAGAACGTGAATTATCGCGTCTCGAAACAGACGCTTGGCCACCAGAAAACTGCCAGCTCTATCGCCTAATTAATCGTAATTTATATCGCCTCGTTTGATAACCCGATATTACTTGTACGCCGGGGCGACCGTGTCTCTCGCCTCAACCTTGTCGCTAACCGCCTGTCGCGTTGGAGTATCGAAGGACGATTCATTGGGGACGGTGGGATCTAGAGATTCTAGCGCGATTTAGAATAAAAATACTTGGGGAATATTTCTTATACCAGTGATGAGCAAGCTTTGGCCCGTAGCGGGCCAAAAGTCGAAAGCTGGTGCTCCACTTGGACCTCGATATTAAATACTGAAATATACTAATCAAAGAATTTTAATTTATGGGGTGAATTTGATATTTTTTATATAAATTTACAATCGAAACACTTGCAGGCCGCAGGTTGTTCATCACTATCTTATACAGCTCTCGTGTCACACCTTCCACGAGATTAGTGTTACAATTAGATAGCAATAGGTTCTTCGTTGAGTGGTTTATTTATTGGCGAAGCTCTTTCCACCGGCGAGCTTCACGCGCCTCGGAGTTAACTGTTTCGATGCCGCCTCGAAACTGCATCTGACCTAAATAATCGAGCGTCTGGTCCCAGACGGGTTGCCTCTACTTAACGGTGCCTGAGCGCAGCTACCTACTCGAGCAACGAAACGATTCTCCATCTGCGCGCACGGAGGAGGGATACTGTAGCCGGGGATCCACTTTCTAGGATCGGGCTGCATAATGGGAAGCGTTCGAGCCGTGAGAAGTCTGATCTTCGAGAGGAATGCGGCGTAACCCAGAGGCCGTTCGATGAAAACTCATCGCTGCGAGCGAAGAGCCGGCCTCCGCCGTGCTCCCTATCCCGAAGGAATTCTGGAACCAGGACACGGCGACCGGCGCTTATCGCGGCCGACAGCGGAGGCGGAACTTCTCCGGGTGAATGAAATCGAGCGGAAGCTGGCGACGCGAGAACGAAATCTCAGATGCACCGTGTACGCGAAGCGTAACTGGTCCTAACGACTTCTCAGCTGCTCAAAAACTCCTCTCCCTCGAGTTTATCATCGCCTTAACGTACCTATCGAGTTATCGGAGCTAATCGGTACAATAAGCGTTCTGTAAAATCATCTGTCACTTTGTTTCTAGAGTCTTCTATACTACGCTCTAACGTGAGTAACCTCTGCGCGTGATTAACTCTTTCCGCGTTACAATTTTTCATTGAATTCCTGTCGCTGTAATTAGAACAAAGTGGCGGGGAAATTGGCGAAGACTCGGCCGAAAGAAAATAATGTTAATTAGCGCGGGGTAGTTCCCGGGAGAGTTCATCGTCGCGGTTCGCTTTTAAAGCCCTCGGCCGGATAAAAGTCCCATTTCGCCCCGCGATGCTCTCGGCTCGGTGTTTGCACGACGCTTCACGTGCGTTCCACGGTGCGTCCATGCTTTCAAGCTATGAAAGGGGACCGTCGAACCGCGGCGATTCCAGCGCAGGCTGAGCAAGCGAGGCCCGCGATGCGATGGCTTCAAAGCGCAGCCTTCAATTCGCGGCAAATCTGTCGCATGCATAGGGTAAAGGACCCAATTACTGACACTTTAAGCGTTGACGCTGACATTATCTTATAGTTTTGTACTTATAGACTAAAAGTATATGTCATTCTTGTTATTTATTATTGTTTAATATGTTTACTTGATGAACAAAATTTGGTGGATCTTAAAACTTCGAATTTTATGTATAAATTCATCAATTTCAAAAATTTATTTGGGGATCTATTACTGACACCCTTCAAATGTATTTGACTGATTACTACCAGCTAACCTAATACTGTTTATCTCATTTTAAGGTTATATCGTCTCACGTACATGAGCAACTACTGCTATGACAGTAATACCAGAATGCTAAAACGCTTGTACCAATCACTGTCACCCAATTAATAAGTAAAAAGATTTAATGAATCGTTGAATTTTGATCTTTATTACTTTCTATGGTGCTTATATTATTTAAAACATTATATTTTGTTATGTTAATAGCTTAAATATTACAATTACAGCATTTTCTTTAATGCCTTGTTTTTCTCTTTCGCTAGTCAGGAAGTCAGCGTTTTCACTCTCCTAGGGTAAAGGCACCAGTAGTTGACAATGTATCCGTAGTTGCCTACTTTTCAGAAAAACATGAAAAATATGGTTTTTAGAAGTAACGATCTTTTGAACAAGTGCAGTTGGAGAACTGCACTTTGTTCAAAAGATCGTCACTTCTAAAAACCTTATTTTTCATTTTTTCTGAAAAGTAGTCAACTACTGATACATGGTCAACTACTGGTGCCGTTACCCTAATATCCGCTTAAAATTCTTGATCGTTTGATCTAAATTATCGAAGAAAAATTTAAGTGCTGTTTTTTCTATCGTATAAATAACAGTTTCAATTGTATGCGAAATTTTTTTGATGCATCATTTCACAACATTTATTCGTTATTTTACGTAAAACAGCTGAGGGTGACAGTAATCAGGTAGGTGACAACCATTGGGTCTTTTAACCTAATAAAGCGTGGCATAAAACTGAGAAAACCGCGGACGAAAACAAACTGGCCGCTTGTCCCTGCTTTGCACGACACATCCTGGGACCCGCATGTCCGAGGGAACAGGTCGTGGACCGGGCCGCGTCGCGGACTTTCCAAGTTCGATCACTTAATGCCCCCCCGTCTATTTCTTCCCCGCGGCGTCGAATGTTTAAAACATCGCCGTCTAGCTCGCTCGATCGATCGCTCGGGCTCCGACAGATTTTCCGCGGAGTGAACCGCGAGCATGGAACGAAACGCTTAGAAGGAGCGAACGTTCCCCGGCTCCATGGTTCTCTGGCTAGTCGATGTCGTGGCAAACAATGCACAATGGAAATCAGCGGCTCCATCTACTGGAGCTGGGGCTTCGCGGGAAAACGCGACGATGACATCGATATGCGCCGAGCAACACCGTATCGCAGCGGAATCGCGTACGAGCGTCACGTAGCAGACGTCGCCTTCTCGATACCGAACGTTCCTGGCGGATGGTCGACAGGTTTTGTTCGCCGAACTCCAGATGCGCGGTGATCGTTGTCACGTTGCAAAGTGTTCTCTATCGAGCGAGGTACAACGCAACAGACCCGAGGATCACGAGCGACAGCCGTGAATTAGGCGATTTTCCGCGGTAGCCGATGAATCTCCTTGCGCCGCGGGTGGCTCGCTCGGGATTACCTTCCAGCGAACCGCTCCCCGCGCGTTCAAAGTGGCTCGTTTCGCGCGAACAATCGAACGTGTTGACATTGGCGGACAGCGCATAAATCCTGCGCGAGGTGTATAAATAGACCCCCGGCTGGCAAAGGAAAGGTCGCCGATGAATGCGCCACGAGTTGCATCTCCTGGACGGCGTATGAAAGGTGGATGCCTTGGTGACTTAACTTGCGCGGTACGCAAGAACCGCGAGTCGCCTCGGCTGAGTTCCGCGGATTGGGGTTGCTTGGGCATTCGCGAAACTCCGTTCCAACGAAGAATCATAATCGCGGCATAATTACAGCATCGCTCGCTAATAGAAAGAACCTTAGACCGCTCTGCCGCGAGGTCTGCGAGACGGGGACGATAATATCCCGATGTTGAAAGCAGAGAAATGCAGACGCTAAGTGGAATTATTCCGGGACGTAGGCGGATGGAAATATCGAGTGATTCGTCGGGATTCTTCTGGTAGAAAAGGAGCTTATTTAAAACAACCAAAGATACCCGCCGGAGCCAGCGGGCATTTAACAATCAAGATCCATCCACGACAGAGTTTATCGGGAGGTATTCTTTTTTCTCTCGCTGGCGTAGCCGGGTGACTGAAAGGCTGGCGTCTTGAGAACTCCTTGAGTTCCGGGTCTCCGAGAGTCGAGCGGTTTATGCAATAGCCGGTGCAACGGTATCGAGGATAGACAGGCGAGGACCGGGGCGGGAAGGGGCTCGGAGAAGCCCTCCACTGTGTTCTTAAGCATTCCATCGAGAATCATGGCTCGCGGTTAGACTAACCACCGAGCAAAATGCTGCGCCGCGGGAAGAACGGGCCTCTTTGAAAGACGACGAAAGGAGCGGCGGAACCCCGTCCGCGTCCATACAGCACGCGCCATTCACGCCGCTAAGCACCCGTGGGGGCTCTCGCCGCTGCGATTCCACGGGTCTGATTGGCTTTAAACGCAGCTCTCCGAGCATCGCTCTTCCTACTTCTCTATCGTTCCCCTCTATCGATCAAACCGGGACACGCCGGCTCGCGCGTGATCTCGTTATCGAGCGATTGTCCCTTTCGACGTCGACGGGTAACGCTGATTGGGCGAATTTCATTGCCTAAGCTACTCCGGCACAAACCAGCGGTCCGTGGGCTCCGCAGATGCATCTAGATGCACCCAGAGATGCACCCTGCCCCGCTGTCTGGCGATCCCGTAAATCTTGGACGGTAGTCCGAGCCGCAGCACCTGTCGCGTATTCGTAACGAAACATTTCCGGGGCTGGTTGGATCCGCCGTCACTCGTTTCGAAGTCTCGGAACCAGGCGTGCAATTTACGGCCGCGCAATTAAAGGACACCGGTACCTACCCCCGCCTGAACGAATTGTTCCACGGCCGGCTCGCGGCGCGGCGCGTCAACAGCCGCGCGATAATTAAATTTCCAGGCCCGAAGAAAGGCGGGAAGAGAGACGGTGGGCGGACCAATTACTGGCAGTCTAACTTTTGCACGCACAATGGGTAAACACGATTCGACCGAGGCCACGAACACCGGGCCTGGCATTAACTTAATTCTCCTCGGGGTTCACTACTTTCCTGTTCAAGAGTAAAGGGTTTGATAGAGTAAAGAGTTTGATAAAGGGAGACGTATATACTTTGATCGCTGGATAGCTTCGACCCACTGTATCAATGAGTTCATGATTCTCAACGGTCGAGCGCGCTATCGTTTTCAACCCTTACTGTCCTGTAAACAGGGGTTGAAACGGTTTCGAAAGTAACTGGTTTAAGCTTTTATATATTCTGAAATTTCTGACTATATCGATTTCGGCTACGGTTCTACGGAACCGATACTATATCGGTTTTAGAACAAACCGAAAACTGTGTTACCGATACATGTATATCGGTTATACGAAACGATATAATATCGGTTCTGTGGAGCTTTTTCACTCGTAACTGTTTCGAAATTACTTCGGTCCTCATAACTGTTTCGAGAACCGAAAGCGACATCATAACCGTTTTTTACCCTCAGCTGAAAACCTCCCACTGGTCATACATGGCGAGTTTCTTTTGTCCAGATTAGGATCGACAGCTACTTTGCGTGCCGGGAGTATGGTCGACGGCTGGCCGGCTCAAGGTGGGGCAATAATTAGATTTTCAGGGCCGAGGGAAGCCAAGAGCGCTTCGGGCTTCGCGTTTCTTGCTGGCGTCGCTAGGCGAGCTCGCGGCCGGAAGGGTTGTCGCGAGAACAAGTCCATTCGAGTCCTACGCCTCGGATAATTTTTCCTTCTTCCCTGTCGCGGCGGGTATGATTACTGGGAGGGCACAGAGGAAAATCATTATCGTGTGCATCGCCGGGAGAAAGAGAGGCAGCCGGCGCGATAATTAAATTTCCATAGACGAAGACTGTGCCGGGTGTGGGGGTTGGAAAGGGGGCAAAGAACACCGCTGGCGGATAGAGCCGAGCGAGAACGGCGGAATTACGGTAAACTATGTTCGCCCGTGACTCGGTTCGTCGTTACGAATTAACTCGCGCCCGCCGATATTCCGTCTTGCACGGCTGGGATAAAACGTTCAAACGAAGGAGCAAAAATTTCTAATTGCAGGTCCAAATCGCGCGGGGCGAACGGTCTAATTGACGTCGTTACCGCTCGCAGTGTCGTGGACGTCGAGACCCGCCGCGACGAACAACACTGAAACCCACAGATTTTGAAGCTTTCAGCGAGATTTCCCGACTTCGGTCTGTTTCATCTCGCGAGCCTAAAGGTGCGAATCCACGATGAGATTTTACATGAGACAAAAATCTCAGCGACAACTAAACGTAGGTAAATAATGGAAATAGTCGCGAGAGATGATTTTTTAAAATATAAGGTAATTTCTCCTGTTGTCGATCAAGTCCCAGTTCTCGATCATTTTCACAAATATTATGATAGCCATAAAAGGTGTTCAAAATAATATTAAACAACCTTTAGAAAAGAATAAATAATAAGATGGAAATTAAGCATACCTTATTATTGCTAATTTACTATATTAGTAATTTAAAAATTTGTGTTGAACATGTTTTGTATGTTTATACAAGTATTTTACAAAAAAAATTACTTTTTGTACTTAAGTATTTAATAAATATTGAATTATTAAAATTTATAAGATAATTTAATGAGATAAATTATTTATAAATGTTTCGGAAGGATTTTTTACCCGTTTTCGTACTTTAAGTTTTCTTTATAACCTCTCTTTTCTTGATCGACTACTAGAGCAATTACTGATCGACAACTAGTTCCGACCGGAATTTAGTGATCGACATCTGGGGCATCGACATTTTTTATCTCAATTATAATTTCCACATTTAAATATATGTAGATTCTAAGTTTTTACTTTGCTATTATCTATATTAATGTTAAAATTAACTGCTAAAAGAAAAAAATTTAATTGTGGTCCATTTACATAAATTTTTTCATTAAAAACATTTCGGCCTCCTACAAACTGATGGACAACTGGGGCATCGACATTTTTATCTCAATTATAATTTCCACATTTAAATATATATAGATTCTAATTTTTTACTGTGCTATTATCTATATTAATGTTAAAATTAACTGCTAAAAGAAAAAAAAAAAATTTTCCGTTTACATAAATTTTTTCATTAAAAATATTTCGACCTCCTACAAACTGATCGACAACTGGGGCAATTATTACCTTATTATAAAACTAATGACAAAATAATTTTACAAATAGTAAAATAATTGACTCATGACATTAAAGTCTCATGTGAGACACGATATTTTTGTCTCATAGCGGATTTGCACCTTAAGGGGATTCTGATGTAACTGCTCCTGAAATTTATGATTTTTTAAAAAAAACTATTGTTAATATTGCATTAAACTCTTTTGGGATATAAGAAGGCATCTTTAAACTTGTAGAATTTTTTTATGTCGATCCTTATTATTTAGTAATTATTGTCGAATCGTGTTAACCTCTTCAATATAAAATACATATTTTCTGCAAGTTTGAAAATTCTTCCTTATAACCCAAAAGAGTTTAGTCCAATATGAACAGTTTTTGTAAAAAAAAATCTTAATCCCCCCTTAAGAATTCCACTTTACATAATATTTACCTCCGACGAATCTACCCCACCCAAACATGTCTATTCCACGTACAATAAGCTGCGTCGAAGGATTTGATTGGGGGGTCTTGGAAAAGCTCGACGCTGAGGCGTAAGTTTGCCCGAAAAGGTGCGGTCATCAGCGTTAAGCGACAAGCTGCGTCACTGTCGATCGGTGAGCGCGAGTTTCCGCGGAGAAATCGTGCGAGGAAAGCCCCTGTACTCTCGCCAAGGCGCGGATGGTCAGGTGAGACAAATATATCAACGAGATATAACGTATGTGGCTGCAGCGGTAGCACGCTAACGGGGATCTCGATAAATCGTGGGTGGAAGGGCTGGACGGTGCTTAAACATTTGCCCGTTAATAAAACACGCTCCGCCGGTGCGCCGCGCGGGTAAATCGCCCGGAGGCACGTTGCACGGCGACGCTGAATAGGGCGCTGTTAGGGCAGGAGCTGGGCCGATAACGCGAGTGGATTCTCAAGAAAGTATGGTCGTGAAGAGTGACTTTCCCCGGCACGTCAATGGCCTAAATATTCCCGCTGCCGATGATCGACGTGGCGCGGAGGCTCGTCGAACGTTCGCAGCAATATTTAAAGCCAGCTGGGTCTGAAGGGGGACGGCCAATCTCTCTGGCAAGTTGACGTCACGGTTATGCAGGACGACAAAAGTATAGCCCGGGAGTGTTGGTTTCGAGTGGTATTCGTTGGCGGAGCGTTGGAGCGCGCCCGCATATCGAAAGCACCGAGCGTATTAGCATATCGCGTGCGCTTTCGCCGAGGTTATCAGAGACACTAGACGCTCCGGGACACGTAACGAGCGTGCAACAGCGAGCGGTGCTGTCGGTCTATTTGTCGAAACGCCAGGCGAGCTGGAATACTTAAGAGAAGACGCCTGCCCGACGGTACGTGCCGCGATAATTGGCTGTGATTCCCGAATCGGCGGCGAGCTTTTTCGCGCTCGATCAACGGCACGAGCCAGACACCAAACACTATCGATCCCTCGCGTCTCCATTCCGCGGGCATCCCTCAGTGGAGGCGGAGAGTCATTCAACGTCACCACGCGATACAGTCGTCGAGGGAGCTGGATGCCGCGAGCACGCAATCGCTCGGCGAAAGCAATGGGCACGACGAGGTGTGCTCCGACCCGTCGGTATTAATTAATCGCGGTTAATTAAGGCGATTAGCGGAGGGAGCTAAGAACACCGCACCCGTTCTGTTATTAATTCGCCGTTTACGGTCGGATTAATTCGTTACCGCCTCGTAACGTCGCCCCGAAAAATTGCACGCCGCTCGAATTTCGCGGCTAAATAACAGCCGACCGGATCTCCGCTTGGCGAGACTTTTTAACGACGCCGAGTTAGCCGGGGAGCGAAGAGGGGGCGCGGAGGCTTTCCGCGAGGATCCACGTGCGATTAGTATTCCGCGGAGGAGATCGAGTTGCGCCGTTATCGGAGAAAAAAAATTCGTAAAGTTGCGCGCCGCCGCTAAAGCCACTTCGGTAGCGAGAGGATTAGGGATCTCGCGCGGGCGGACGTGGGAGAGGAGCACGTTGCCTGCTGCCGAAAACGAGACAGCCCTGTTCGTTTCCTCTCTTAATCATCGAGTGTCTCCGCCAGGGCTCTTCCCCCCTCAGAATCCTCCCTCCGCTCCGGTCCTCGTTTCCCTCCGTTCCTTAAGGGTGAATCGGGGACCGCGATTCCGGCGACGGGAATCAATTTTCTCCCCTCCACCCCGCGGGGTGAAGAATTCTTATCGAGGACAAACGCGAGAGAGGCTGCCGGCGTGCCGTGTAACGGTAATCGGGACGCGAGCGGTATTTTTTAGCGGGGATTGCAAGCGCGTAACGTGTCGCTGCACATCCACTGATTTGCGGTCTGGCTTCCCGCTCCCCTTTTATATTCCAATGTTTCGGGGCGAAAGCTAACTGTTTACCGAAACCACCCTAGCCCTTTTTCTGATTTTTTAAATATCACGGGGCTCCTGGTATTTATCCTAAGTGCTGTTGTATGGTATTAATAGTAGCAACGGCTTTGGTGAATTGAGTAATAAACATAATGGCACGGATTATGAGAGAGTTTGATTAGTTAAGGGAACGAAGAGATACATTCCCCCCTCGGTGGACTGGGAGAGCTATTTAACTTTTCTGTTTACCATTCTTCACTCGTTTTTGCCACCGCGAAGGATATAGTTTGGCACTCCATTTTTAATAAACCACCGTGTATCTTCTCTCCGTTTATCAGGGACGCAGTTCTTAAATCAGGACGCGTGTTATTCGAGGTTAAAGCAGGTTACTCGATTATACCTGCTCCGGGATATATTCCGCGGTGGAGGGGAACGTACTCGCGTATGCATGCTCCTGAACTAATACAGTTAGCGTACGGCAACGAGCACACACGTACACGCGGGGCTCACGCATACGTAGGCTCATTAACATGGCAAAAGTTTCATATTTGATAGCACAACTTTTTATCGCTCGTTTAACGGAAAGCGGCGTGTAACCGATAGCAATGGTTAAAAGCGTTCGGGAACTGGACGCAACCATCGTCCCGTTTATTTCATTAGCCCGCGCCGTGGAAGAAAGAAAATCAATGGGGATTAACTGGCACGCGGATACGGTGCCTCCGATTAAACCTTCGATATGCACAGGTACGAGCCAGCGTAGCGCAAATGCACCTTGCACTCGAGGATGAAAACCCGCGGCGGAAAAAACTTGAAATTTATCGGCGGCAACGATTCCCCGCCCCTCGGCCAATTTCCAGCTTGATTTTTCAACGAGAAATAGAATTAGGGAACGTTCGCAGCCCCGACGTATTATAAATAACATACGGCCGGCTCGCGGAGTTCCGCCGAAATCTCCTCAATGAAACGTTTTTGTCTAATGCCAGCCGATGAGTGCATCGTGCAGGAATCCCTACCGCTTATAAATACCGCCGTTGCGACGGTTCGGGCAGGTATCCGTACAAACGCGAGCGTAAAGCACCAGCCGGTAGCGCGCAAATGCGCAGTGGATCGGGTCCGTACCTTGTCAGCCGCTAGCCGCGCGACCAGGGCCTCCTTCAGAGGACCCAGCCAGTGGTGTGCCCCAACGAAACGCTTGTTCAGCAATTTCGTATGGGGTGCTGCCTGGGCGTACACGGTCTCCAGCTCGAGCACCACCATATTTCCCGGTCCGGCGCCGAGCACCCCTCCTCCGCAGCAATCTTCTCGCCTAAACCCAGCCGTTCAGCCGACGGACGAGGCCTCGCGAGACGATAGCATCTATCGTGCCGTCCCACGTAGATCCTCTCTTCCGGATACGCGCACAGAATTACACACAGAGGGCTCGAGCTAGAAGGGCGAGTGTTCTGCCCTCGATGTTCCTCTAGCCTCGCTCCTCAGTAGGTCCGCGAGCCGGCTATCATGGTCTAAAAGTCACAGAGTTCGACGGAGAGCGTTCACTGATCGTGGGTCGATCATTCGCGACGGGCACTGCTCTCCACGAGGGTGTATATCTCCGCCGGGCGAGAACCGCGGAAGGGGGGGGGGGGGGGGGGAGCGGAGGAGATCCGCGAAAGCACGTGGGTGGTTCCTCGGTGTTGCACTCACTCGCGGCTCACTACTCTGCGAGACGACACTGGGGGTTTTCGAGCGACGTGGCGAGTTGACCGCGGGGGTGGTTCGCGTGTGGAAACTCCCGAGAAGGCACGAAGCGGTGATCCGGGCACGGCTCGAGCACGGAAGATCAGAGGCAGCCTCGATGGGTAAGGTGCGACGATATCAGGTGCAAGTCATAGTTCGTGTGACAGCGTGGCGATGCTCTGGAGGGAACACGCGCGATTGATGGTCCCTGCGGCTCCGAGGTTCACGCGTGCACCGTGCGGTCTCGACGAAAGCTGCGGCCGCGGCGACGGTGGCGCGGAACAAGAAGAAGAGGCGGAGGAAGAAAAAGTAGAAGGCCGGTTCTCCGTGGCGAGCCGTTAAGTCCAGCGTGATCCGGGCTTAAGCCGCGCTCGCAACGGTTGCCGCATAGAAAGGCAGTTGAGAACTGACTGCTGCCTCCTCTCGAGCCTCCTCGCTCCCATGGCCCGAGCTTTGAGTGACGCGACGCGACGCGGCCGGTGTGACGCGTGCACCCCCCCCCCCCACCCCCCTCCTCCATCCTTCTCTCTCGCTCGCTCTCACATTTCCCACCTCCCTTTCTCTCAGAGTGCCACTCCACTGCTCTCCCTCTGGCCATTTCCTTTCTCTTTCCCTCTTGCCCACCGCGTTTCCCTCCCCCTGGCCGACCAACTCATTCTCCCTCCCTCTCTGTCGGACGCCGCGTGCTTTTCTTCTCTCTTGCTCGCTTTTTCATTCTTTCTCTCCGTCTTCCTTCCCCGCCGATCCCTCCTCCTACTCCCCCCTCCACCCCCCCCCCATCCCGCTGTGCTCATACTAATACACCCCGTCTCTTTCTCTCCCGCGGCGTGCTTCGCGCTCGATCTCTGTCACGCAGCCACGCAGACACGCTCGCCTCTGCTCGCCGTGGCGAGACCCGACGAGAGTGCAGCCCTGTCGCCCTCAGAGGCTCCTTCACCCTTCCTTCCTTCCTTCCCTCTTTCTCTCCCTGCAGGCCACCTCTTCCGCCGAGGACACGACAAAGCCGCGAGAGAGCTTGCACGATTTCGCGGGAAGCAAGGCTGCCGACTTCAAACGTATCGCGAGATCCTCTCATCGATCCAGCATTAATCACCGATTAATCGCCCCGGCACGACGCTCCGCGAAACATCCCGGAATCGTTAGGAACGCGTGCATGATTTCTCCACTCGTGTTGCGTTAAGTGACGTTAATTCGCGCGAAGTTGCTCGTTGACAAGGAACTCCGGCGGAGGCTACCGTCGCCGCGGGGTCGATAAAAGTGCGGTTAAAAACAGATTTATTTACGATCAGAGTGACCGTAGATGTCCCGATAGAATTTCTTTCTAGCGCATACGTCGGCGGCGTGGCATTGCGTTAAGGGTAGCGTGACTCTCTGGTTATCCCTGAAAGGCCCCTCGTCCTTCGACCACTCCCCCCCTTATCCGCCCGTTTCACCAGGACACCGCGAGCCTCCGGCAAGCCGAGGTGTATCCGCTCAAACATTCCGCCGTTCTGTAAACTAATCGATCCCGTTCGACTTTTATCCAGTGGATTTTAGCCGGCGATTAAATCGTCGTTTTTAATTACGTCGCCGGCGATCCCCGATAAAGAGCACAGGTCGCGCGGAATGCTTGCCCGGCGATTCCCGGTTTCAGCAACTCCCGCAAAACCCCGCGGATATTTCAGCCGCGGCGGTCGTTCGATTAGTGGACGGTGCGGATTCGCGGCTCGACCGTTTATCATATATATCTGCGACTGCAACCCTGTCAGTGGAGCGCCGATCATCCCCCGAGGAGAGCGAAACTTTCGCCCGGAAAGTTGCGGGCGCGGCGGGCAGGACACGCGGATGGATGTCGGGCGGCGGGGGTCGCCGGTATGATTATTCTGAATAATTCAGTTGCCCAGTGAAAGTAGCACGGGACTGCATGTAATTTCCAATATTGACATACGCTCCTGAGCCCCCTGTCCCCGAGGCACCCTTCTGCCCCCCCCCCCACCTCCTCCTGGCTTCTTTCCCCTTCTTGTTCTCCAGCAGCTCCAAGTGCTTTTGAGCGTACGGCCCTGTCGCCCCAACCACCTGCACTCGGACGAGGGCGAGACAAAGGCGCGCGCGAGTTTCATGAGATTCAAAAGAAGATGACTACCCCCTTCGTACCTTGCTCGGCGCGCACACACGTGCAGGCGGGCCGCGTAGCTTGCAAGAGGAGCTCGCCCCCTTCCCCAAACTACGGCCCTGCCTCGAGAGGTTTGCACGAAGATCAGAAACTCGTTCGCAGGTGAAGAAAAAAGAAAAAGAAGAAAAGGGGGGGGGGGAAAAGTAACTAGGAGCATTAGCGTGGCGAGCGAGAGGACTCCGGTGAAAGGGACGAGCGGACCAGCCTCTCCCGCCTCTTTATTCCGACTTCGTGCAGCGACTTGTTCCTGGCCTAGGAAACAAGGGATCGAAGATCGAAAATCTCCCCCCTCTCCAGGCGCGAGAGGAGAACGGGGTCGCTCGCCGTGACACAGAACACACCGGCGATGGATATGATGAATCAAGCCGCTAAGCGGGACTGAAGGGAGACCCGATATATCGGTCCCGCGGGGTGGTGACAGGGGGATGGAGGGGGGAAAAGAAAAAAGGGAACGTAGGCGGTGTCGATGAAAACGGGGGGAGAAAAGAAATAAAATCAATTGGCCTACAATACACCGCTGGCATTGTTTCCCCTTCGATCGAAACGCGGTCTCGTGGTCTCGCGGAGGGATTGGGCTCTGGGTTAGCTTTAAAACGCAACCCTACGTGCGCGTATATATATATATATATAAGTCCGCTAAACGCCAATAATTGACTGCCAACTAGCACGTGCTGAGAGGCTCTCTCCCTCTCTCTCTTTCCCGCTTTCTGTGCGTGTATCGATTTTCAGGCTGACGAGTTTAGAAAAGCCTGCAGACCACGTAACGCTCCTCGCGGACCGTATTACTGCACGGGAGCAACTTTTTTGCCCCCTTTGCTGCGCGGTCGAAAAAAATGCCCGCTCGCCGGCCGAAATATCGTTCACGCCGCCGCCGTCTGTCGCGCCAACATTTCTCGCCCCCTCTCGCCCCTCCGTTGGGGGAGAGGGGGGGGGGAGGAGGAGGGCCGACCCTCGTGGAATTCCCCGCGTTGCCGCGGAAGCGGGAGACGGGCGGAGGGGCGCGAGGGAGGATTTCGAGCGCGTTTGGCGCGACTTTAATTGGCCGTGCCTTAATTTTGATGTACGCTGTACCACCTCGAGGGTTCTCAGGGCCGGTGAAGAGCCGAAAGGGAGCGGCGAGGAGAGGATGGAAGCCGCGGAGAAGAAACGAGAGCGTCGCCGGTGGAGTGCGAGAGGCAGACGGGGCGAGAAGGCAGCGAGCCCTACTCTCTTTCTTGCGCAGCCTGCACATTGTCGTCGCCCGTAGCCAACAGCCTATTGTCTACAGGGAGCTCTCTCCCCCTTTCCCTTTTGCGGCCGTGCACACAGGGAAGCGTGCATGCAGCGATACACCGCGCGACACACCGAGCAGATCGTGCGGGGAGCGACAAAGAGGGAGACGGGAACCCACCGACACAGAAGCGGGCTGAGGCTGCGGCGGTGGGGAGTGTTATAAAAGAAAAAAAAGGAGAAAAATACACGACGCTGTGGAGCAGGACGCTGGCGGAGAGAGCAAGATGGTGGGTAATAGTTAAAAAAAAAAAGAAGAAGGAGGGGAAAGAAAAAAAAGAAAAAGAAGAAAGAAAGAACCGATGAGGAATGGAAGGCAGAGTAGATGGAAGATGAGCGCTGGAGAAACAGAAACTGGGCGGGAAAAACCGATGGATAGATACAAGAGGAGGGGGGGGGGGGGGGGAATATAAAAAGAAGTAATTATAGAGAAAAGGAGATAGGAGGAGAGCGGAACGAGGAGAGTAGCTCGATGTATCGGCGAAGAAAAGGAAGAGAGGTAATCGAAAGGGGGAGAGGGGGCTATTCATACCCCCCCCTCGCCGCGTTTCAACGGTACCTTGCAGAAGCTATTATTTACATATCAGCAACTTCGTGCTTCCACGTACATAAATGCGCAAATACGGTTGCCCATGAGAATATAGCTCTCCCCGATGCGAGCAGGGGGGTAGCTGGCTGCAAATGCGCGCACACAAGCGTGACAGCGCAGACGAATACCGACCGCAGCAGTCAGCCGAGGCTGCTATCCGTTAAACTAGCCTGATTTCTGAAAAGGCCCACCAACACCAGCAGCGCCCGTCTTTCACCCCGTGCCGGTGAACACGCTCGAGAGGAGACGAGAGGTGTGGTCAATGAGTCGTCCCTTTTCGTCGGCGAATTAAAATCAGGCCTCGATGGTAATTTGCACTGCGGACCGCTACGACGCGACGCGACGCCTCGCGTAACGGTGATTGCGTATTTAAGGTGGAATGAATGCCACCGGGGGGATGAAACCAACGCTGGCACTCCTGATCCATTCGATCCCACGTTCGAGGCATCGATCGAGAAAGCAGGCCGACGAGGCGCCAACGACGTATACAGTACGTGTAATTGACACGCAGCAAAATGCTATTCCGCGATAAGAAACAGGGTCAATGGGAGGCACCGCGTTACCCCCTGCGGAGCGAGTAGGCGTAAAATTACACAATTTTATATATCCTGGAAAGACTTGGATGACCGCTAATTTCGATCCACGAACCGCAGCTTCGTGCCGGCAAACTTGGGCAGCTGGATGAAGACGTTTCCTAAAACTACCCCCAAGTAGAGCAGAGCTCAACTCGAAGAGTGGAAGGAATCGGAGATGTGGATGACTGATAGCTTCCGAGCTGTCGTTAGTCAAGCCGCCAACAAAGGGCGCGTAGGATGTGCTACAGTGTACACCGCAAAAAAAAAAAAAAGCCGCACTGTTTACTGGATGACCTAATATTCTATCGGCGATGGATTCGATCGATGCGTTTGACCCCCGGGCAAGGGTGCCGCGGAACCATCAATCCCTCGGAATCCACTGCAATCCAGAGGCGGAAGTTGAGAACCTCTAGATTCCAAGGGATGGACGAGCACGCGAGCTCGCGTGCTAGGTGGCCCGCGAGGCCCTCTCCTCTTCGTCCTCGCCGTTTCTTCGTGCCTCGCTCTTTCTCTCCCCGTCTCCCTGTGCCCGATCCCTACCAACCCTCGCGGAACACGGCAACCTGCCCGCGCGCACCCCACGATCTTTTATCGTAAGAAAAAATTTCCAGCTGAACGCGGCATGCGTGTAAATATAGTCGGCGGTCGTTCTGCGCTCTCGGAGCGTTCGCTCGGCCAGCGGCGTGTGCACGCGCGCTTCCACCTAGCGAGCCGGTAGCTTTTTACACAGCCTCGCGCCTAGGGAGAAGGCTGATGAGCGGCGATCGAGCGGCACCAGGGATTTTCCACCCTTTGCCTCGGCCAGCCTCCAGGCCGGTTCTGCGTACGCGGCTGAAATTCTTTAACGCGCAATCGATAGAGCGTGCTCGACGAAAAACGTAAACATTGAAATTACCCGCTGCAGAAGCCACCCCTCGGGCAGCCTCCGCGAGCTCTCTCCTTTTGCACCCTGCCTCCTCCCCTCGAGCCGCAGAGGAAGAAACAGGGTTGTCGACGAGCTGGCGTTTTAAGGTCCCCGAGCGATACGATCTCCCTCGTATTACGTAATTCAATGGACCATCTTCGCCCATTGCTTTCCACCGGCGATTTCCCAGCACGGTGTGTCTCGAGGGCAGGAGAAGGAACCGGTGGCGTTCCCGAGCACCGTCGGCTGCGGAGAGTTTGCACTTGGTCACGATTCCAGGGCGTTTCCTTTGTGTTTCCACGCTCGAGATGAGGCCGGTCGGACGCTGGGCGGAAAGGGACGGGACGGCGCGGCGGGGGGGGGGGGGGGGGGGGGCCTCCGGCTGAAGGGTTGGAGGTGAAGGTGGAGAGGCTACTTCAAGTTGGTTTCTAGCCTAGATTCGACTCCGCGGGTGATCCGGAGGGTTTTAATTAGGATCCACCACGAGGCACGATGCCGTTCTTCCCCGGGACTAATGATCTCTCTCGTTTCATTAATAACCCCCGGGACCAAGTGTCATTTTCGTCTTGAGCAGCGTCGCATGACAAAGCAATATTAAAGCCCGGCGTATTCTTAACGGGCCGCGTGGCGCGAGCCCACCGCCGGATGTGGTCTGTTGCGCGTTAATTAAGCGGCCGCGCATTGGAAAGCACGGGCCACGCTGTTGAGACGCGCGAACGCGGAAGGACCGGCGCGACTATTAGCCGCGAATAGTTTCCCAGTCGATGCTTCGAGCGTTAAACATTCCTTGGATATTCGGATGAGTCATCCCAGCGGGGGAAGAGGTTTTCCGCGCGAGAGGAATCACGACAGGTACACCGGCGAATTTCAGCGATCGTCAACCCTGACCTTTTCCCCCCAACGACCTATTAACGGGGCTCGGGTGACGGTGAGGAATTGCGCGGTGATTTGGACCCCCGGGGAAATAATCGCCCTGACACCTGGAATACCTGTGGACACCGAGGATCGGGGATATTACCGCAGCTAGAAAAACACTGCTTAATAATCCCTGGAGGCAAAGGAGATTCCTTCGGGGGGGGGGGGGGGGGGCGACGTTTACGAGTGGATCTTAACCCTGGGCCTCCTCTGAAGCGAGTGCAAGCTCAAGACCCCTGGACGCGAGAAATACTTGGGGGCTACGCGTGTGAGAAATCGAGGGTGCTTTTCCTGTTGGCGGCGAGGATAAACGAGCTCCCTTGTCCTGGAAACTGGATCGACGACTTAGCCCCTGCAGCGGGAGGAAAACTCGCGTGGCGTGTCTCGAAGGATTGGATCTTTCCGGTTAATTGCTGAGACGGCAGTCTCTTCCAGGAGACTGGTCCCGGAGGTGGCGAGGTCCTTTGACCCCCCAGGTCGGTTTCCGCGTCGGCGAGCACGACGCGCGAGACACTTACATAAACTTCTGCACCGCTGAAGCCTGCTGGGCGCGCGGCTGCAGCTAGAATAGAGGACGTTCCTCCTTACTAGGAACACTATTCGATTGATGATGGAGTCGCGCAAATTTTTTTATACAGATCGAAGGTATATGTCACCATCGTCACAAAAATGTAAATTAAAGATGCTCCCAAAAGCTGGACTGACCTTGAAAAATCAACAAAGGTGGAACAGGGGAAAGAAGAAAAATGAGGGGAAGAGAATGACAGCACCGTCTGTTGAAATTTAATTATCTCTATTATATGAAAATACATTATATAAAAATACATTATATTAAATGAATGATAAGAGATTAATGATAGATAACAATTAGAAAAAAATTCATGACAATACTATTGAAATCACAACAGTGGGTAATTAACGTTCGAGGGAAGTTACGTTTATGATAACCTTGTCGGAAAGAATGTTTAAATAACTGATTGAAGCAATAATAATTTTCACGATGACTGCAACGAGCGAACACTGTTTCTTTCATACCTTGACCAACGAGACAGTCGAAACATGTCACTGCGAAGACTGATCGACAGATCACACATATACTGCGCGATAATTTTTGCCGAATATATGTTTATCTATACATTAATTGAAAAACAAATGCCCAGAAAAGGCATATATAATTTTCTTAAAAATCATGTAAGAAGTAAATAAGACAAAGAAAACAATTTGCATATACGGAATTTACATACAACTTTAGAAAACTTATAACGAGGGCTAATTTATTGCGACACATTTTTTTACGAGAAAGTTTGTCACTTTGAATAGTCACTTGTTTACTAATTCTTATATTTGAAACAATACGCCGTCTTCTTCTAACTAATAATTCTTTGTCTTATTTACTTGTTACATGATTTTTAAGAAAATTGTGTATGACTTTCTGGGCAATTATTTTTCAATTAATCTATACATAATCATATATTCGGCAAAAAATAGTGTCGCGCAGTATATGTGTGATTTGTCGATCAGTCTTCGCAGTGACATATTTCGACTGTCTCGTTGGTCAAGGTATGAAAGAAACAGTGTTCGCTTGTTGCAGTCATCGTGAAAATTATTATTGCTTCAATCAGTTTTTTAAACCTTCTTGCCGACAAGATTATCATAAATGTAATGGTTAATTACCCACTGTTGTGATTTCAATAGTATTATCATTAATTTTAATTGTTATCATTAATTTTTTTTCTAATTGTTATCTATCATTAATCTATTATCATTCATTTAATATAATATATTTTCATATAATAGAGATAATTAAATTTCAACAGACGGTGATGTCATTCTCTTTCCCTCATTTCTCTCCTTTCCCCTGCTCCACCTTTGTTGATTTTTCAAGGTCGGACCAACTTTCTGGAGCATCTTTAATTTACATTTTTGTGACCGTGGTGATATATTCTTTCGATCTATATAAAAAAAACTGCGCGATTACATCATCAACCGAATAGTGTTCCTAGTTAGCGGGATGACCTCGCGCGTATGAAATTTTACCACACCCTCCCCTGGCGACTATTTCGAGTAGAGACGCCTAGTTTTGTAGAGCGTTGCTTGGAAGGGCATGGCTCCCTTGGAAAGTAAGAACGACTGTGAAACTGGGGAGGAGGCCCGTTTAATTACAAACGCGACTAATCAGTCGGCTTTCGATTAACGCGGGGGATTAATTGCCGTTTAATAAATCCGCGGGCGCGCATGCTCGCGCCGGTTTAGAGGAGGCCCGGTCGGCGCGGCAAGTAGATTATGCCGTCTAATTGGAGTGTAGCCTTCCGATGAAAGCACGGTGTAATTGGTCGAGGTAAGGAAACGGCGCGAGCATTCTTGCCGCGGCTAATTGCCCCGTGGCAGCCTCTATCACGCCACTACGCCGTGGACTCGCTAATCCGAGTTGCTTCTGATTAGCCTCGCTCGCTGGCAAGCACCGGCGTTGCCTGCCACCTGCAAACTTCCTAGCCAACTAGGGGAGAACCTGGTGGCACGCAGTCAGCCGATCGATAATTTCCAAGAAATATTGAATTAACGTCGCGAGGCATTTCGCTCCCAGTCGCGGAGTTACGCGGATATCCCAAATGAATTTCCCCGCGCGACCCAATAGGGCACTGGGGGACCTTTCTAGCGCCCCCTTCTCGCTAGAAACTGTCGCGCAGGACGAGGGGCTTAAATTTCGGAATACTTGACGCGATAAAGCGGCGCGGAGGAAGCACGCGGCGGGCTTGGCGCGTTACCGTGGCCAGCCGAAGTGAGTCAGCTGGCGTGAAAAATTGAGGAGCACGGATTGTGGTGCGCGGATGTGCGGCGACGGCAGAGGAAAGGAGGAAGGCTCTGCTCGGGTATGGCCGATTATGTAAGGTGTACCGAAAATACCGTCGAATGAGTGACAAGCACTTGGCTTGTTCGGCCATATCGTCAGGCAATTCGAGACACGGCCGGTCCGGCGATTATTTGCAAAGCTGGGCCGCGGCAGGAACGCGCGAGGATCGATTCGCCCGGCCAAAAAGCGCGAGGCGAACGGTCTATACTGAGAGGCGGCCGGGGAAAATCGAAACGACGGACAGCGTCTTGACGGTGGCCAGATCGAATCAGAGACACTTCCCTCGAGCGGCCGCTAGTTACGGTTTCCGAGCGACAATGGTCGCGGAGGACGGAGGAGGAGAGGAATCGCGCTTATATTTGCCAGCTGGTCAAGGGGGCCGTAAACCGTTCAACGGAAGCGGGTGGGCGTATCAAAGGCCGAAAGACGAGGCTCTTGCGAAACTCGATATTCCAACAAAGGGGGCCAGTGGGAAACGGGACGGTGGTCTCGAGATGTCGGACCGGAACTGCAGCGACGAGGGACGCCAGCGAGCGCGCTTCGGTACCTCTTCAGAGCGTAGCCTTCGGGCGATGATACAGATTTTCATCGGAGGAAGTCATTGCACTTTATGCTGAATGGGCACCGAGTCAACAACCCGATGGCCCCGTATGTGTGCGCACACCTTTAAGGCTCCCTCTTAGCCCCCACCCTCCTCCTTCCTCGCGATCCTCCTGCTGCTTTTCGCGCGATCACAAGAAGAGGACTGTGTGCACACGCGAAAGAAGAGCTGAAACGAAGGAAAGAGAGGAGAAAATGAAGTGGGGGGTGGGGGGGGGGGTCGGAGAGGGGCTGGAGCGGTCGAAGAGGGAAAAACGAGGAGAGGGCCCGGCGTACAGCGAGAAGAGGCAGAGTGGAGAAACGAGCCGAAGGGGGTGGAAAAATGGAGAGAAGAGAGGAAGAGAGAGGAGACGAGAGGTCTGGGAATCGCTTCATGCACCGGCGAGCACGAGCCTTCGCGTAATAACGCGATCAGAGGGCAGCCGTGTCTCATGCGTGCGCGCGTTTTTCGCGTACCATCGCGCGAGAGCATGCTCCTCTCCTCCGGAGCGGGCACGCGTGCATAAACGCCGACGTAATACGCTGGTAACGCCGGCGACGCTTCTATTTTTACGCGTGCCGCGCGTCGTCAACGACACCGCGCGAATCTATTGGCGGAAATATTCGCGCGGCGACAAAGGGAAACGGAAGCAGTAGCAGAAACAGAAACAGAGAGGCTCCACGGATCGAGGAGCGCCGCGCGACGCGCCGAATATTCGCTAAGGGTGTCTGAACGAGAGCGACTTCCGATGGGAAACGAAACAGCAGCGAACGAGGGTCGTGTGTTAATTAATGCGAGCCTCGCTATACCCAACGGCAACGGCGACGGTTCGACTAGCATAACGCAGCGCTAATTGCGGAAGGGAAAATGTGGGGAAAAAAAATTATAACGAATTCGTCGGCGAAACATAACTCGCGTCTCTCTCTCTCTCTCTCCCTCTCTCGTCGCGTTCGCAATTTTTTCCTCGTCGTCCGCGCAGGGCACGCTCGATGCATGCTTTGTGCGACATTTTGCGTTTTCATCGAGGCGTGCGGAAACGAAAAGGTAGAAACGAGCGTGCGCAAGAAAGAAAGAGATTACAGGCGCGGGGAGCCCACGGTGGTCGCCGGCTGCACCTGTGCATACGCGGTTCGCTCGTCACGTGGAAAATGCAGCTACGGAACAATGCTGCCTGCGATGGGTACTACCATTTCCCGTAGGAGAGCGGAGGTCGTGGCGAGGAGAGGGGAGGAACGGGCGGGGGAGAACGGGTTGGACGACCCGAGAAACTTGTACACCGCATTTTCTCCCCTTTCATTTCTGATTTCCTCTTTTCCGGGCAAAATCCTTGCACACCCGCGTGCACAGGTGTACGCCGACGCGTACCCTCGCTTAACGAACGTTGTCGCGGTGAAATCGCGAGTAATTCGTTAACCTCTGGACGAATTCCTTATCCCGCCGCGTACGCCGCCGCGCGACGGCCCGTCGCGCCTGTGCATTCAGATGCACCCGGGAACCGCGGCGATTTCGCGGAAAAAGCAGGCCTGCACGCGACAGGAATTCTATGAGAGTGGACACGCTGTCCCCGAAATGGCATTCAGCGCTTTAATCGAACCTACGAGCGCGTGGTACCGAGAAATCTATGGCTGGGAGCAATGGCACACCCACGGCATCCCCAAAGAAGGGGCTTTGTAAAAAGAAAGGGAAACTGGATTTTATTCTTTAACCCTCATCCGTCCCTCGTGTCGATTTCACACACTTTTCCCGTAATAAGTTATAGGGGAGAGTCGTGCAGTACCGACCAAAGCTAGTTCTTGCTACTTCGCACCAGATATTAGCACTTTATTTGAATTGACCAATGAAAATCACAATTCTCTATAATATATTTCGGGGCCATATTGTTTACTCCATTGCTCTCGATTTTCTGAGACATTAAACGTATACGTTGATATTCAGTGGATTAAAAGTTATTTTTTAAAGCTGATCTTTTGTTTCTGGTGTAAGTAAATGATTTTGATCTATTATGTATACTATCTCTAGTCTATTAAGTTTAAGGTAGTTTAAGCTTAAGGTAGTTATAATAATCTACTAAATTCAAGAATTCTTTCAAATTTCGTTCAAAACTAATTTGGGATACAAGAAACCCTTGTACAAAGTTTAAAATCGATTTACCACATAGTTATCGAGAAATTGTTAATTAAAGTTGATGCATTTTAACACAGCAGCATATGGCACAGTCGAAAAAAAAGGATTAGGGTAGATGTACCGTTTGTGGCCATTGTACCGTTTTTGGCCATGTGCATAATTATCGGGTTTTTTAGCTCGAAATTGCTTGCAGACACATAATTATGTGTAGAATTTCAAACCGTAAATATTTTGTTTAGTATACCACCAGAAATATAAGGTTACATTTATTGCTTACGCGAAAAGTGGCAAGTGGCCACAAACGGTGAAAAATGGATTTCTTATATTTTTTAATTTTCTTAATTCTTTAACGATTTCTCTAGTTAATGGTAACTTAGATATTAATAGTAAAGATAGTGTAAAATTTAGTAAAGCTTTTAGTTTCCTGATTTGAAGTACAATTTTAAAGATAATTACGATGAAAGTCACTGAAATCCTTAAAGTGGCCACAAATGGTGCATCTACCCTATAGTTTCAGTTTTTCTGCTGAAACAGGAAAACTATATTCAAGAAGTGTACCAAAATTGGCACCAAAGTACATGGAAATGTCACGAAATGAATTTATTTATTTCAGCGAAACTGACCACATGGTTTCTTCGTAAATGCCCATAAAAAATACGTTTACGTGCAAATTTTTTAGAAACTACGTAGAGCAGTGAACATGCTAACGTCGCACAATCGATATGTTTGGACATTTAAATAGCGAACGAAGATTCAGATTCATATGAACATTTTGTCTGACATTTTAGTTATAAAAGACGCTCCGAATGAATGCGACGTTGTCAGATCTGTTGCTCCAATTCACTACGCTAACCAATTTAATATTCTATTTTCGTATTACAATTATTTATATTAACATTGAACTGTTTAAAATATATATACATGATGTTAAAAAGTATTATTATTATTTCCATAGTATCATACTACTTTAAATTTGTCGCTTATTACTCAACTCCAATTTGACTAACATAGTTGATTAGGAACTACCTTAATAAAATGTCCTAGTTTTGCCATATTTTTTTATACATAATATACCATGATCTAAAATGTTTCCCCGTGTTTGTCGTACAGTACCGATCATCCAACTGTCGTGCAGTACCGACCAACAGACTGTCCATCAGTAGAGACCAAATTTTTCTTATATGTAAGTTCAATCTGTTAGCAACTCAGATTAATTTATAAGATGTTCATTTAATCTTCTTTCTACCTTTTCCCGCAGAAAAATAAAGTAAATAAGGATAGGTATGATATCCTAACCAACGGGAAGCTAGGATTTAATAAAGAACTTATCCAGTGTGTTATTTGCAAGCAGAGATGGACACTAACTAAATAAAAAATTATGTACATAAGGACCAGATAAAAGTTACCTTAACTTTATGAGAATTTATTCGATGAACAAAGTTAATTTTTTTATTCGACGAATAAAGTTAATTTTTTTTATTCGTTATTAGAAATTTGATTTAAATAAATATTTTGCCCATCTCTTTATGCAAGGAATCATTTGACAAAGATTGGGTGAATCAGGAGAATATTATTTTACTTGCGAGTTTGTACAAATAAAATTTGAAAAAATTTTGTATTGTACTAATTAAATGTCTTTTTATTAACATTTAGACCTAAAAATCTACTAATTTAATAGTTGGTCGGTACTGGACGACAATTTTTCGTTTCCTAGAAATTACAACTTTTTACTTTTGCGAATTATCAATTCTCGTTATTAAATTTCACAAAAATAATTTCCCTCCTCTTATAAAGTTCACAACTAAAAAAGTTGTGAAAAATCTAAGACGTAAATGTTAACTCATCAATTTGAAAAAAAAAGTATCGAAAAATAACTGTTTTCCTCGTCATTTCATCGATCTTTTACCACTGTGTCAATTTGACACCGAGGGACAGATTCAGTTCGTGAAATGAGGAACGGATGAGGGTTAAATAATTTTTTATAATCCCCTAATCAATTTTATTGAATTTCCATTATAATATTTTTACCCCTTCAAGTCGACTCCCCCCGAGATTAAATCCTAATTGCGCCACTGGCTGGGGGCTCGTGCTTCAGCCGCGTGCAATAAAATTGAGGAGTTCGTATGATGCTGAGCAAAGGTGACCGAAAGAGCATTAAAAGAAAGAGAATAGAGGTGGAATTGGAGGGAATGGAAGGAACGTCACACCTTGGTGTCCTCGACTTCCGGTCCGCGCTCCGATTTCGACGGCTTTGTTCCACGCGATGCGTACCTACTACATTCGTAACTCGAACTTCCTGCGCCGGGCTGCACGCGTAACGCCGAATTCCCCCCGATCCCCGAGCCGAACGAAGGCTGAGTCGGGCGAAAAGTTAAAATACTCCATCGAGGCGAAAATTACTCGGGGGGGGGGGGGGGGGGGGGGAGCGGTTTCGTAACGGAAGGCACTTTTGATGCATTCGCCGATATAACGTTCAGACAGGCCGTGTAACGTGCATAAATATGAATATGTGCCGGGGATGGCTATATATCGTCTGCTCTATTTTCTGAATAGGATTCGAAGTAGATGTCGAGAACTTGTCAGTCCGTGATTTATACATTTGTCTGCGCCTGAGGACGAGGCCGTTCTCCATTCCCCTTCTACTTGTCTCTCGAGCCTGTCAGGTCGCGGCTGCCTCGCGGAGGGTCTTTTTCATCGAGCGGAATGGGCGAGAGGGGAGGATAAAGAGCGGTGTCCTGCAAAGTTAGGGGCCCAAGGTCACCGGGGAGCGGAATCGCTCCATCATTCCCTAAGCTCTGCACAGCCAACTATTCAGCGGAACGACCGATGGGCAACCTATTAGAGCGTAACGCGCTCTCGAAATTACGCGACAGATAATTATAACGACGCTTCTCTGGGCCGAACGGTCACGGAATCGACGAGCCGGCGATACGGGGGAAATAAAAAAAGAAGACGAGCGGACGGCAACGAAAGTGCCGCCGCAAACGAGCTCCTCGCGGTGACGCAAGCACGAAAAGTGACACGTCTATTTTTCCCACCGGCGGAGGTTAAAAAAAGATGGAACAAGCTAATAGATTGAGAAGATTTTCGGTGAGGAGGGGTTGCCCCTTGGGAGAATATGTATCTTGAGACTGTTTTGCATCGGTATGCAATAACGAGATTGAATATCGTAAATGTCCACGGTTTGGCAAGTCGCAGAGCCGCGGATGAAATAAGCGCCTCGCCTCGTAAACACTTTGTATTGCTATAGAATGTAGAGGCTTCGAGAGCTTGCGACATACATGGTGATAATTTACGGCGGGTCTTGCTATAATTAACGCGTCAACCCTGCACAGGTCACTCGCACCTCTCATCGCCAATAATACCACTGAGAATTTCGCGAAGAAACCAGCGGTGCACGCAATAGCATTGAAACGCGTGCTCGTTGCTCGTCGCTTGTGTGAATGAAGCGCGACTTGAAAAGCGGAGGAGCAGCAAGTCGATGGAGGCGACCTGTTACAAGGGGGTTGCGCTCGGTGGTTGGACCGCTCGTTAGTATCAGCTGCTTCTCGCTGCTTAAAAATAACCTCTTCCTAGTCGCCGTGGCACAATCGGCAAATTAGCGCCGGCAGCGTCGCCCTTTGTGCGGAAAGCCATCCTCTAAATACCTAGCGCGCCTCCGCAACTATTATGGATTCCTGGGGCGCCGCGGAACCAAGAGCAGAGGAACGAAAGTTTACCGAACTAGGGAGAAGCCTGCAACGGAAATTCTCCAGCACCTTCGCAGCGAGGACATTGAATCGTTAATATCGTCAGATACTAAGCGATCGATCTCGACGCAACCAGCGATAGGATTTAGCAAAGGTTACGGCGCTCTGTTTATCATCCCCCGCGCCAAAATATACTCCACGCTGAAACTAGGTCGACTTCCGATAAGCTACCAAAATCGTTCCAAGCGGCGTCCAAGAACAACAGCGGCAGATCTATAGACAGATTGACCTCGACGAATCTCCCGTTCGCGGGATTAATCACACAGGGCGAGAATGTCCGCTCGTCGGGGCTGCGCGAGCCACAGAAGTCCTCCTCCTCCTCGCAGGGGAGACTTTCATGGCCGTGTGTGCACGTCCCGATGCGTCGAAAATGGAAAGAATAAGGTGGAGACTCACCTGAACATCAAAGTGAGTGGTGGTGTCTTGCGGCTGCGGAGGTCCCTGTTGTTGCTGCTGTTGCTGCGAGGGTGGCGGTCCCTGCGGGGGTGGCGGAGCCTGTGCACCGAACAGCTGGGCCGCGTGCGAGTGTGGATGCTGGAGATGGTGGGTCGGTGGAGCCTGGTGGTGCTGTAGATGGTGTGGCGGTGCCGGGGCGAACGCAGCCATGAAGTGCTCCTCGCCGACCACATCTACGCCTGGCTTCAGCAACACCACGCCGCCGCCGCCCGCGCTCACGGCTAGGGTAGCCGCCGCGTTCTTGTGGAACTCCTCCTCGCCGGGCGATGGCTGGCGGCTCCCAGGTGTACGGCTGCGGACCAGCGAAAAGAAGGCATTATTGCAGACGCTGGAGAAATCTAGCTGAGTGCGTGTGCGTTCTGCCCCGCGGTTTGGTTAAGAGGGAAGGGTTTCTTAGATGGAAGCGAAAGTAACAAGCCCACTTGGGGATGAGAATGAGTTTTGGAGGAGCAGCGTTGAGATCAAAGCCTGATGGAAGGTGGATAGAAAGAGTGTATAGTGGATCTGTACGAGGTTACAATTGATCGAAACGCTACTCATGTTCAAGAAACTCGAGGAGATAATAATGGCGAGAAGATTGCGCAACAGAAATTCTTTCCATCCTTTCATTCTCCATTTCGCCCGATTCGCTGATTCATTTCGATCCAAGGCAGCTCGCTGCCCGCTCCGGAACGCGATACACGCGGCAAAGATAAACTCGAGTGTTCACTGCTTCAGCAGCTGCACCGGTCGGGGCAGAAGCTGCGTAAATCTTGGGGCATTTAGTGCGTATTGTTAGCTGGATAAGAGGTATCCTTTACGGCTCGATGTTTACGGGGCAATAAAGCTACTGGGATATCTTCGTCTTAACGAACCTACGCGGGGATCGTCAGTTTCGTAATAGCGAGTCGGTGATTCCTCATCAAACAGAGCTGATAGAGTCGTTAAAGTTTTAAGACCCTAACATCCAAGCTTCCCGCGAGAAAGCGATCGCGCCTCGATTCGGGATCAGCGTTCTTATTTTCTATTATATAAAGAAAATGACGTGGCATTCCTAGCCGGTTGTGATCAGCAGTCGTAAATGTCATTGATCTGGTTGCTCGCAGCTCGCGCGTGGAATGCTAAACGTTAAATAGCTCGCGGTGTTCCAGCTTCCTACACATTCACGTTTCTCTCCCTCTCTATTAGATGACCACTCGCGCCAGTTCCTCGTTGTCTCTCCGTAAACGTGTGTCGAGTCCAATGCGATCTGCAAAACTGGACTGGGAGAAACTGGACGTACGGTTATCGTAACCCGTATGCCTTTCAAGTACAGTTGCCGCTGGAGTCATCGCCACGCGACCGATACCCTGAATAATTTCGCGCAGGGAGCCTCTAACCAGTCGCGCGAGATTCCACGAATACGCGATTAGCAGCGGCGGCGTAACGGTACATTTTGCATAATGACGGCGTAATGAGATGCAATGCTCGAGTGAAGAGAAGCGTACTACCGATCCTGTCGCGGAAAAGACGGGCGGCGATGTCTATAACCGTGACGATCGACGTCGATCAGGGTAAACACCATTACCATAATGGAATTATTAAGCGAAAGCGACTGCACCGCGAGAGTTCAAATGTCCCTCGTTTACCGTGTTTATTAACTCGGTCGCCGCTGACGCAACATTTCCATAATAAACAGTGTGCGAACATTGTTGACAAACAGCGTCATCTTGCTACGTATTCTGTATGCATTGGCTGCAAAATAAATCGTGGTTCGATCGCGAGGGAAAAGCCAGTAAAAGATGCAGGACACTTGGGGCAACAATGCAGAGCAGATGGTGAATTTTGTTAAAATGGATCGTATGTAACGTCGTTTAAAGTAGATTTTCAATGAAGGGACGAAAGAGGATTGCAGAGACGCCGGTGGGGGACTACAGGAACAGAGTCGGTAACGTCGTTGAGGAGATGATGAAGGAGATAGGCGCCAGGTGGCGCATATTGACGGTGCAACAAGCTGCGGAGGAAAGAGAGCGCGTGATGTCATCATCCGCGGGTAGAGCATGCACGCCCTTGACAGTTACCACTGTGTTGCGATCCTCGATCTCGCTCCTCCGAGCGATGACAATCGTTCGCGAGCAGCGAGAGAGCGCATTCGCAGACATTCAATTGAAAGGAATTATAAGCAGAAATTTCTGTTCGTTTCGTAGAAGCTACTTCGCAAGGAGCCTGGATTTCTGAATGCCGCACGCTAATCGATGCCATACAAGTATCTCCTGCCCCAGTTCCTTGGGACCTGTTTACAGCATCTTCGCAGCTATCGAGCATTCCCTGACACTTACTTGAATCCTTTGTCATCGTCGAGACCATTCTGGGACGCTAGTCCGTTATTCTGCGGGCCTGTGTCATCTTTGGAACTGTCAAATGGACTTGCCGATCCCTTCTCTTTCTCTTTCTTGTCTGTATCGGTATTCTGCGTGGGAGAACGGGGGAATTTTTAGTACAACTAGTGAGTCAGTGTCGAAATGCTGTACATTACGCTTTCCCGCGCGCTCACTTACCAATCTCAAAGATACCATTCTGGGCTCCAAGTCTTTGGGCGTCGTGGGGCTCGATCCAAGAACGTACTCCACCATTTTGACCCCCAGACCACCGGTTTCACTGCAACCAAAATCCACATAACGTTACAGGCTTGCGAGCAGCGCCCGACCAAACATTTCATCGCAGCTGCATACTGACCTGCTTCTAGGACTGAGGACTGTACCAACTTCTGACGTCTGATGGTGGTATCCTGTGCCGACGCCCACGCGTCTACCAGTGCCCATGGAAATCGGTTGTGACACGGCATGATCTGAAACGCATTAAACGCGACATTAATTACAACGTCACCTTCGCTTGCATTGCAACATTCGATCGCTTCGAGAAATCCCCTGTTCCCTATCCGGGTGTACTCCACCAACAATTATTACCAGGCTGGAATCTTCCTTCTACTTAAACCCAAACCACCCAAGGAACAAAAAGAGAAGACCGCCCAGGATGCCTCGAAACCGTATCGCTGTCCCGCCGGCGTGAACCGGGTGATCGATAAGAGGCGCGGGGGTGGCGGAGAAAGCCGCGAAGGTGCAACGCAAATTCCCTCATAAAAGTCCTTGAACGGGTTCCCGGGGAAGATAGGGATCTCCCGGCTGCTGGTGGTTTCTATTCAAAGTTTCATCGGTGCTGGGAGGGTGGGGGGGGGGGGTGGGGGGTGGGGGGGGATTGGTCGTTACACCCTGGGAACGTCGACGATGATTCGAGCAAAGGGGTCACCCCGGCGTCGCGGTACAAACCCGGCGATTCCGTTCCATGTGACGCGCAATCCCGTGGCGACGCCGGGTCCAGGTGGTGGACAGAAGGGGGTTGGTGGCGTGGCCCAGCGCCCAGGGTGGATCAGTAGGTACGACCCTGGGCGTTGGGACGTTGCCCCCACCGCCGGTGATGCCGGGCGTCTGTCGCCATGGCAACAGCCGCGTTGCACCCATCGCGCGCGGTGACGCACACAGAGGCGCGCGCCAGCCGAGGCGGCCGCGTGCTGCACATGAAACAGCCGGTATACGCGCCGTCGCGGCAATCAGGTGTTTCGCGTGGCGATGGTCCTTTAAGAATCCTTTAACAGTCCTACGCTCCAACGTCCCAGCGATTCGATTATACAGAGACTCGCGAGTCGAATGATACCGAGAAGCTATTGTTCGCGGCCCTGCTGAGCCACTACAATACGAGCCCAAGCGGATGATCTATACGTAGAGTTCAGCTACCCCTTTTGCCTGCAGCACAAAGGCGTCACAGGGCGGTCAGCGATTTAAGACCGTGCCAAGGGCAGATTCTTAGAACTTGCGTTATATACTCGGCGTGCTTTCAAGTGACTCGAACCCATCGCTAGTCGATGCATACACGGGCCGCGCACACAACGCACCACCCGCGCGCGCGCGCGCGCGCGCCGCAACCCCGTGCATACGCGAGCGACTAGACGAGAAGGAACCTCTGCCGCGACTTTTCCGACATTTCCTCCCCCTCCGTTACCAATTACCGCCGGCAATTCCGTTTAATTAACGAAAAATTCTGCTCGACCCTCGCGACGCGCCAAACGGTCGCGAAATGGAAGTCTGGAAGCGTCGATACGTATTGAGGAGGGTGGTTTGCGCGAGGGTGTCCAGGGATACTTCAACCCCCATTCTTTCACGAATACCCTCCACCTGTATTTCCGAGCAAAGAAGCGGATGACCATCACGGTTTGTTAGAAACAGTCTTCACGTATTCAGAGGGGATTAAAGGGAGATGAAACCGTGCTGCTGTAATTGCTCCTTTTAGAGGAGTGTAATTATTGAAGTTTCGGCAACGAAGGATCCCCGGTTACCAGGCCGAAATGATCCGGGTCTACTTTCAGTCCTCGACGGATTAACGAAACTTTGTAGACGACGCACTAGACGCCCCAGCGTCGGAAACACCGGGAAGAAAAAGTGTATCGATTGATCGTCGCGAGCCGGGGGAGGGGGGGGGGGGGGGAATGGATTTCCTTTGTTTTCGCGATGGCAAACAGACCGAGAGATCCGTTTTGGTACGGGTGTATCGATTATTGACGCTCCGCTCGAACCCGCGGAGACACAGGGGTATTTCTACCTCGTCTACCTACAAGCTGTTCCACAACTGTGGACACAAACTCAACTGACTGTTAGTGCCGGGCGAAACGAATGGAAAGGCCACCGCCGCGCGTAGGTATTATCTCCGGTGTTATCCAGCTTCATCCGAGGCACTCGCAGCCAATTCCCTTAGCCGCGGAAGGCGGAGTATTTCAAGAACGTTTAGTTTACGAACCCAGGCACGCTCCCTCGTTTTACGAGCTACATTAGTCAGTTCGGCTTTGCCCACGGTTCTGAAACGCCCTGTATATTGTTCTTTCGGCGCTGTACCAATCAATAAGCGGGGCACGAACGTAAAACACGTGGCGGTATCGGTCTCGCATCTCTCGCTGCCTCCGCGCCACGTAGGGCTCACGACGTTCCAACACTCGAGTACTCCCTGCTTTTTATATGATTCACCTTTCTCTAATTTTACCAGGGGGCGAGCGTATCGAGCGTGCAGGGGATCATACGTCAGCGAGGACCATCGCCAGGCAACCGGCTGCGCATTTCGCCGCAAAAAGGACGCGCCACACGCTAATCGGAATCGGCTCATTATCTCTCCGCGTTTGGGCGCGCACCAGGCAATGTTAGAAGCGATTAACATAACGCGACGCTGTGGCTCATCGATAAGTGGCTTGAGGCTCTCTTGCCAGTGGAGAAACTGAGGCGACTATGTTAATAATAAATAGTGGATTGGTTATAGGGAATTGAGGACCTTGCTGCAAAATTCGTCAAAAATGAAAATACATACTTATCAATTCAAGAACTAGGTACTACTTGTTGTGTGAAAATATGTATTTTTCAATTAGCGTTCTCTTTTCGAAGATAAGTCAAAGCAATAATTTTATAAACAGTTTTTTCTAATTTACTAGAAGGTGATAAACATGGAGCTGCATCCAGAGGGGTGCAGAAGAGTGCTGCAAGATCCTCAATTTGATTTTGCTAACTAGTATATGAGGCAGTCAGAGCAACAACGGACCAACCCAGATTAAAAAAACTTTTTTTTCCAATTTTATATGGTTAGTAAAGCCTATTGGAATACGTTATTGCTACTAATTAAATTTCGAAAGAAATGTGGGTTAGTCCGTTGTTGCTCTGACTGCCTCATATAAGAACTAAACGAAATAATAGATTGAACAGCTGAAGGGTGACCAGCTGCGCCTCCAATTCCAAGAACAAAGAAAACCAATTCAGCCGCGAAAAGACTCGAAGATAACCACCTCAATATCTCTCAGATTACTATCAATGTAATCTGAGAAAGTAAACGCGCAACTTTCGAGGAAAAAGGGGTGCCTCACGAATTATCAAGCCAACGTCGTTCGCCCGGTAGGTATAAATGTTTCACGAGAGCGCGAATCGAGCACGCAGGAAGCCCGTTCGCTGGGCAGCGAAGCGGGATTGCGTTTCCTAACGTCGGCTTTCTTTCGAGAAGAAATTAGCGCGGTCGCCGCAGCCGCAGCTTACCCTTAAGATTACGTAACGATCAGCAGCGAGTGGTGGTCGACCGAGCGGACGCATATCGATCAGCCTGCGCTTAATTTTCACGTCTGGAGTAGAGAAACCGAACCGGACGATGGCATTCCGGGAGGTTTAAAGGGCTTTGAAGGGCCATCGCTTGGACACGCGGGGCTATGAGACTGAAGTCTGCTTTGGATGAAGCTTGGGCAGGTTCAGCTGGCCAACCGTTTGGATTCCAGCTCGAGAAAAGTTACGAATAGCCCTGTCGGACGTACAATATTAGACAAAAGCATATGAAATTTGAAATAGTTGAATATCTAAGTCTTACGCATAGTAAATCTAGATGTAAGGAACTCGAACGACAGTTGGAGTCTTATTTTTACTCCTCCAAAGGTATTTTTCACTTTACAAATGATTTTTCAAGCATTATTTGCTAAACTCTTGGCAGTGAAAATGCCCCGAATTCACAATTCTCTAAAGTTATAATTTATTTCTTCAAAACGGTGTAGTGAAAAAAATTGAAACTGGGCAGATATTTTCATCTATCCATATACATGTACAAAAAAGGTTGAAAACATTGGTACCATTTCTTCAACATTTCTTCATCTGTTTTATCTGTCAAGATCGTGACTTTCCATAAGACTACAGTGTAAAATCAGTGAAAATTAAAATCGTTATAATTCAGCAACCGTTTAAAGTTCTTGGAGCATATCAGGAAAATTAGAAGGAACAATCTCACAAATTTTCCTCAACTTGGTACCATTTTGAAGATAGCTCCGATACATCCTTAATTCTATCTTTCTTTGAAAGCAGATCAGAACCGAGGAAGCCGCGGATTCTGTGCCTACATCCCTGCTGGAATCAACGCAATTATCGATCCCGATTAACCCCGTTTATGGATTATCCCCGTCTCGAAGCCCTATTCCAAATATCCCTCGCCCTATTGTTCGCGTCAGAGCGGTCAATGGCGCCCCGCTAATATACAGTCGACACGGTTGGCCGAACCAACCGACTGTTTTCGTCCTTTTGAAATGTGCTGCTCGTCGGGGGCAAGACGCAACAGTCCTGCGATCCTGAATGCAGCTAAGGATACAGGGATTTCTCGTAACCCGATACCTGGGGAGGGAGAATCTGAACGGTAGTATCCTACCTGAGGTGCTCCATGTAGAATCCCGCCACATCTGGTGGTCGCCCAGGTGAAGTATCCCACCGCCTTTTACACCCCCTTCGTCCTTGGAGCCGCCCTCGTCCACGCCCCACAGCTTTTTCGCCGAGGGAGCGATCTGAAACAGCACGTGAAAACGGGTCTTAAGTCTTCGAGGTCGGCAAGCATATTTTCCCGGCGCGCATCCTGCGCCGGTTGCCTCTCGGCAAGGAGCTCCCACCGAGAGGCTCCTGGTGCCGGCGCAGCCGGCTCGCGCGGACGTAAGCGATCGTATTAATTGCACTAACGAACCGCGGATCCGCTTAAAATTAGCGTATCTGCCGCGTACAGGCGATCAACGGGACTGATACGGCGGGCACGCACAGTACGTAAACAGAACGATAAACTGCGAGCTACCTTTCACTTTGCCAGCCTCGTTCCCTTTCATGTCTCTTCTTTGCTCTTAATTAACCCTCTCGCGTTGCAAATCGATCAGCTTATCAGCGAGCCCTTCGGGCCGCGGTACATATTCATGAGTCGTTATCGCTAGGACTTCGATGCGCAGCGACGTGTCCCGCAAAGAATCGCTGGTGCGACGCGCTGCTATTTGTTGCGACGATGGAAACCGAAATAGAGCATCTGTCTGCCGCGGAGCCCGACGTATCGGCATTGTGCCTCCCGTCGACAAGTCGCTGACAAGTTGCAAACTTTCTGCCCAGCGGCAGAAAAGCGTGGAGCTCGCGTCGGGGTCCGCCGTGACCCGGGCGCTACTCCGCCGCACAGTTCCCGACCTCGCCTAACTGGAGGTCAGTGACGTAACGAGTAGAAGCAGCGGGTGGGAGCGTCCGCGGATTGCGGGATCCTAGATGCAGGTATACTGCACGCGCGACACGGTGACAGTGCAGCTCGAGAGAGCGCAGAGGAGTCCTCTCTCGGTGCAGGCTCATCCGCATCGCCGCTCGGCCCAGCTGCGGGGATCGTTAAGCGGAAGCGCCTGCCGCTCCTCTCCGCTACCCGTGGCCCTTTCAAGTCCCTTCTTTTCATTCGGCCGCTATTCAGCGCGAACGCCACCGACCACGGGAATCCCCGATAAACGGTCCGATCCGAGTTCGTTCGAGTGGCTAGCTCGAGGATTAGCTTCATTAAGTAGCCGCTACTCCGCGCCCAGCAACTCCCGACGAACTTGCGTCTCGAATCGTAAGATAAGAAAGAAGAGACTCGAAAACTTCTGGAAAGTCCGAGGGTTTTTTCGACGAGTGAATACACTTCGAAGATCCATCACCCAGTGGCGAATTTAACGAGCGGGCCGATGAGCCCATCATCTTCCAGAAAAAAATTATGATTTTATCAAAACACTATATTTTTTTCTGTACTAGGTGAGAGGGACACGCATTGAAAGGGACGTTGCAATTATCTGAAAGATAAAGGATCTTTCCACGCCGAAAGTATTTTCAATTTGTAGCAACACTAATGCATGCCCAAACGCCTAACTGCAGGTCGCTGCTACTTCAAAGATGGCGGTGATAAACGGTTGAATTTTTTCGTGCTTCAAGGTAAATTTTTTTATGATTTCTCGAAACGTTTTGCCAAGTGCTGTTACCAATGACTGATTTCTTTATTATTACATCTGGACTGGTATTTACTCAGGAACAATTAGATATATGTCAGATGATCTTTTGTTCAATATTGTAACTGTAGAGATTAGGTTTTCAATTGTGTTGCCATATTTATGAATGGGACATAAAAAAAATTTATGAGACGGACCCCTTCCCAAAGTGTTCCCTTCAAAATCTTACTATGATAAACCGAACATTGTTAATAAAAGAATATTGACCACATATCAAGATGTTTTTCATTCATTTTCGTGGCAATTAAGATCTTTTAATTAACATCGTTTAGATTAATCTAACTAAGGAATATGTGTTTGGTTATTAATGAAAGTATTATTTTTTGTTTTCTAATGTGAGGATTATTCTTTGTTACTTAAGTATGTAAGCTTAATGTAAAGTTTGTTACAAATATTTTTGCAATGCCGTGGTATTTACGTAACTTGAGAAAAACGTCGACTTGTAGACTTGTCGACATCAATACTGCGATTTCGGTATCAGCAGAAATAATAGTTAAAGGAATAATATTAATATTACCTTGTTTTATTACACTGTCCCATTCGTAAACACCCATGTCCCTTTCAATACAGCCAATTTATGAAAGGGACAAAACACACTCTTTTAGAAAGCGAAAAATAAGACATGCAAATATAGAGAGAAGCTTAATATGACTGTGTACTGTTATTGCCAGATAACTGGCCTTTCTAATGTTATCAATTAGAACTCGAATGGTTATTTATTCTTTTTACTATGTATTCCTAAACAAAAATGTCCCTTTCATCCCACCTCTCCTCTACTACACTTAGCTCGTTTTTAATAAACTACCTCTTCATTCTCCCACGCGAGCCTTTTCTCTTAAATTCGCCACTGTTATCGCCACTGTTATCAATTAAATCGCCTGTCTACGATAGACGAAAATATAGAACGATGCTTTTTTTAAGCATCCCTTTTTTGGAAGCGAACACTATTTCGAGCTGCAGGCCTCGATCCCCTCTGTGTCTAGACCCGTGGCTACCTGGAGCAACTTTGTACCTCCTGGGAGGGCGAGTTAAAATTGGAAAGGGTCCCCGAAAGCATCGGAAGTAACTCGTCTGAAATGGGTCTAGAATACGATGTTCCCGGGCAGAGGCAGTGTCGTGGGAGATTATTTAATCGATGCTCGGAGGCGCGACACGGTCGCTCGATCCGTGACTCATCGTCGGCACGGAAAGAGGGAGGCCTGTAAGATTTTCCACGCCGCCCCGTCCAAGACAGGCCGTCTCGAGCAAACTCGCGATATTTATATTTTATTGATCACGCGAACGGTAACGCGCACGACAGCACGTGCGTCACGGAGCGAGTAGGTGCAACGTGGCTCGCTCGTCGACCACGAAATATCAGAGGATGCTGTTTATCGCTGGATACTGTGCCAATGATCGCGTTAATTATATCTCAAGCGCTACGTAAGCGGATATCCTTTGCAGCAAAGTCGGTCTTATCGGCGGTGCTAGCACTGGGTCACCCGCGGGACATGCGATTAGCCCGTGAATACTATAAGCGCGGACAGAGATTCGCACGTTCGGCGATACAGGAGAATCGAATAATAGTTGCTGGCGAAATCATGGAGGGAGAAGTGTTTTCATATCGATCAGAAGCGACGCATCCGCGGGAAAGCCGGCGGAGGCGAGTGGAGGGAGCCTCGAGCTGGCGCGTCTTTTCACCTAGATCGACAAATCAGCGGATAAAACGGGGCAGAAAAAGGAATCGAGCGAGTCTAGAAACCGGTTAGAAATCCCGCGGGAGAAAACGCAGGCGGCTGCCGAAGGAGCGGCCGCGGCGATTCGCGTGTCAAGTTGGAAAGCGAATCTTCGCTCGCATCATACAGCGGGCGCCTGTTTTTTTTTCACTCGACCCGCATTTCGTGCCGCCCGAACGGGGTCAGTTTTGCTCTCTCTCCTTTGGAGTCGCTTGACATCACTAAACTATTGGAATCTCGACCCCCGAAGCTACAGGAGCCTTCAAACTTTCGAGATCCGCGCAGCCCTCGCTCCACACCTGGCTAAGTACCCGCAGCGAGCTACTAGAATAATCAAGTGTTACTCAGCCTTCGGGCGTTCCTAGCGGTGGGACGGCACTGAAGTTACGTCGCTGATTTCCCAGACCGCGCGACGCGCGGCGTCACGCGATCCACCCCGGATCTACGACCCCTTTTTCGCGCTGTATACAAAGCCTCGTGTGTACCGGGAAGACGTGGTCCGGCCAGCTGGCCCAGTCGCTGATTCCCATCGCGGCGAATGCTGTAATAGGTACAGCCAGCAGGGACGACTGGGTTCCTCGGCGTGCAGAGGGATGGGAGACGCGACGAGTAGCGTGGAACGGCGGTGAACGGAGGATACGTCTGAAGGTTTGGTAAGGTAAGGGTAAGGGTAAGGGTAAGGGTAAGGCTCGGTCAACCGGGGGCGATACGCCGTGAGTATCGACCGCGTCGCCGGCCGGCAGAGACGCTTCTGCACGTTAAGCACGGCTACGGGGAGAAAGGGACGGGAGCAGGTCGAAAAGCGGAGCGAACGGAGAGAGCACTCATCGCCATGGCTCTCGTTCCCCGTTCCCCGAACGAGGAGGGGAGCACCGAGGGCCTGATTCCACGGATAAGCCGATAGGAATGCTCCCGTAGGTGTGTTAACGACGCCGCGGCTTCAAGGATAGCTGCGAGCGGATGGCCTGTTTTGCTTTCGCGGAATTTACGAGCGGGCGGGTCGAGGGTCGAGGGTCGCGGGCTGAATGGATGGGCGTTAAGGAAAGCGTGTAACCTTATCGAGTGTCAGAGGATCAGCTCTTTAAAACGGATTTTTTAAATCGCCCGTTAATTGGGACGCGCCGCGCGATTTAACCCGGAACAACTGCGTCGGAACACGACGGGCACGAGGTCGGCAGAGCAGATGAACTAATAATCCCCGGTTCGTTAGGCCAGCCGCAAACGGTAGCATTCCATCCCCTGGAACCGGTCAGCGAAAACTTTTGCGCGCTCAGCGAAGACAGAAGAGCGGCGGAGGAACTCCGGGGGGGAAAAAAGAAACAGAGCGGCGAGGAAGGGCAGAAGGAAAGAGGAGGTGTAGCAAAGCGATGCATCGCGTCCGTCCCTCGTTCGTCAGACGAGGACATCGTTCTATCCCTTCGCCGGCCAGCAGAAGCACTTTTGCACGTCGGCCGCAACTGCGAGGGACAGAGGCGAAAAAACGAGGGTGCAGGAGCGAGCGAGAAAGGGAGACCGGCTATCCGCCGGAAGGAAAAGGGGAGAGAGGGGAGAAAGGAGCCGAGAATGAGACGACCAGACGAAAGAGGTACCGGCTCCCTCTTTCATTGAACAAAGCCAGCGATAGCTCCACGTACCCCTAAGCTCTGCCCCCCCCCATCCCCTCCACCGCCTAGCAGCGCATCGCTTCCCCTGCACTCCCCACCCACGCCCACGACGCTACGTGCCCCCACCGAGGCCGCGGCAGCGTGGACGTCGTCGCTAAACAACCACGGGGCCACCGACCCCTCCTCAGGCCCCTCGGCCGCGGGTCACGGCCACTGTCCTCGCGGAGAATCAGCGGCACGAGGGAGGCGAACCCTGTTGTTCTCTCTTCCTTCATCTCCCCCTCGACCGCCTCTACCCTTCCGTTCGCTCTTCCTCCCTCTTTCCCGGCGTACGCGCGTAGGTGCGCCTGCGTGAGACAGCGCGTGCGCGCTGCTCGCACGCATTAGGGAAGAACGCGCTCAGGGGGTGATTTCCTACATTGCTAGCCGACTGTTTTGCGTTTTTAATTCTGACGGGATCGAGGTGGAGCGGGCCTTCTCGAGGCTACGAGATCACCGTCGAGGTTCCAGAATTTTTATATTGTCTCTATTAATAGGATTCGGGGAGAGAATCTCGACCGGTAGAAGCGATCCACTGTCAGGCTACGAAGTAAATTTAATTTCATATTCATCGGAGATACGTGAATCGATGGTTCTGCCCTATGGAAATGAGTTTCTCCTTCGCGTAACCGCTGCTCCTCCCGATGACGATACCCGCCCAGCGTAACCGATGCGCTTAGGTTCAACGACATGCGCGTCACGTCGCGATACGTCACTTTCAGATACAAATGACGGAACAACGACATTGGCTGACAGACACCGTGGGTTCTTTAGAGGAAGAGGCTGCAAGTTCGCGTGTTTGACACGGCCACCCCTTCCTGCCACCAGTCTCTTCGCTCCCCCTGACGCCCGCGATCGAAGGCTCTCGCGATAGCGCACGGGCCTCGATCTAGGCTCCAAGCTCCGCGAAGTGAAAGTATAGAATCAGAGAAACCGATTACACGATACGAAACGATTACGCTGGCCGTTAGCGTAAGAATTCGCCGGCTCGTGTGCGTGCATCTGAGTCACCCGGAATGCGTGTAGAAAATGATCGGTAGCGATTCACTTTCCAGATGAGAAACCTATGGAAACGGGCGTCCCTTTTTCTCTACTATTTCCAGGGGAAGAGAAACGATATATGGAAGGCTGTTTCATTATTCATTACTTCTAAATAATAACGAGAACGCCGCTCGCCTCTCATCGGCCCTCCAATCAGTGAGAAACTATCGATTATCGATGGCGCTTCGCATAAGTTCACTGACATATAAGCCGATATCAATAAACATTCCTCTCCGCAGCTAGCCTCCACCTCTTCCATCCTTCATTTTTTCTCTCCCCCCCGCCGAGTCGCGGTGATTCCCAGAAAGGGATTATCCGTCCCCCTGAATGTCCCTTTATATAACGTCGCGGACGCTTCTTTCCTCAGAGGCTGACGTCACTCGAGAAACCGGAAACTGGTTTCACTCTTCTTTTATCGCGAATAGAATACGATAACGTGGACCGTGTAGGAGTACAGTTTTCTCGCCAGGCCCGTCTTCGCGAGCCTCGACGGTCGACTAGAAGATCTCAGCGAATCTACTTCGAATATTTTGCAGGTTGTTTAGATCTTTTCTGAACGCCGATTCGACGGTTTCGCGTGGAGAACGCTGGACACGTCTCTGTTAAGCGTGGCGGTATTCGAGATAAGAGTTACGGGCGCGACGTAATCGAGAAGGGACGCTGATCTTGCGTAACGATTATCGTCGAGAGGCTCGCGAACTGTAGGCGTCAACTGCGTAACTGTCCCTAACCATCTGCCGCGTGGAAAGGAGAAAGCTCGTTGCAACGATGTGGCACTCGATATTCTTTACATCTTCGCGAAATCAAATCCGCCTTCGCAAGCTTCAGTGGACTTGCGCCGCAGAAGCAAGTTCTCGAAGCCGCGGTAGGTAATCGCTCCACGTTTCCCAGAGTAATTCCGTAGCATTTCGAGATACCTCACGCGCAAGTCCGTATAAGGGCAGATAGCGATGAGAATGACAAGGCTAATTGAAAACATTTTGCTGCAAGTAAGGTCAACCCTGAACCTCGAGGCGGCTAGGAGAGATAGAGTGACTCACGCGAATCAATATCCCTCCAGGCACTATTTGCCGTTTATATTGGCGCAAGAGTAGCGCAGCACGGTGCATCTGGCACGCGGATAAATTTATTTGTCTTTCCGCGGTGTTATCAATGGCGGGGCGAATAACGCCCGCGGACACCTTCGCGGGTAAGTTGAACGAAAACATTTGCATTCGCGCGGATGCAATATCCGCGATTAAGCTCGGTGTTCGGGCATAACCGATGGGGAGCGAAGATCCGGGAAATCTCTATTTACTTTTGCGAAGGGAATCCAGGCGTGAAATTATGGAACGAGAATCGGTAATTGCGGCGAAAAAATTTATATCCAATTTCTCGGCGCGCACGCCGGCTCGCGTGTGTCACGGTTTCCCAGAGAGAGAGAGGAGCCTGACAGTCTTTCAATCGATTAGGCGTGCCCGAAGGGAGAACCACGAGCTAGGGGGGAGCGTATGCAAAACGCAAAGCCGTATAAATTTAAATGGCACCGCTCCAAACGAACCGTTCGACCCCCTCCACTCCGCGATAGGCAGCAGAGAATATAAAAACATGAAATTCATTAACGAGATCGCGAGGGACGAAAGGAGCTAACGATTGATAATTAGACGGTGGGAGGGGGAGGGAAAAGAGAATTCTTCGGCGAGATAACGAACACGTAATATCGTTTTATACGCTCGCAGCGGAAAGCGTTCTAAGTTCGTGCGAAAGTACATTAACCTAAACACAACGCGAACGTTCTCTCCCGTGCCTCTGGAGGTTTGCTTGCTCGCAACGCGCGAGCGAGACGGAGAGTTGCACGAGGCGACGTGGGAAAGAGGGAGAGGGAGGGAGGGAAGGCAGAACACCAGGGCGTTTCGCTGGATAGAGTTCGAGGACGTAAACAATGAAGGAACAGTCGTGGAAGAGGAGCGGCGCGAGGATTCCGGCTATACAGCTGGGTACATTTAAGGATCTGAAAGGAACTGTAGCTTCGCAACCTGTCGCGAAGAGACTTCTCCCTATTTCGGCTGGAATTACTTAATCGCAGCGTTTTGCAATACGGCGGGATCGAGTGGCGAACGTTCCGTCTAATTCCGGCCGCGGTGGTGTACATAACACGCGTGGCTGGAGAGTCTGCCATCCTTCCGTCGTTAAGATACAAGGCGACCACTAATGGATTCGTTGTTATGTGACAAGGTTAAGCGAGTTCGGAGACCTGATTGGTTGAACAAGAGACACCTCCGTGCGTACGCGTTCGCGCAAGTATTCTACTCACGATTTCGATCGGCTACACTTCGCCGTTCGGGTCTGATGACAAATGGAACTTTTCACTGAATCAGCTCGTTGGAGAAGTTGATACGTCGAAGAAATGCACGATGGAACGACGCATGCATACGGTTACGTTAGATTGTAGTAAACAGGTTGTAGTAGCTAGGCAAAAACGATGTTGTAACGCTACCAAACATTTGCAATGATTACGTCTGCCACTCTGTGACCGTCCAATCAATCTTTGTTTATGGAATTATCGACTCAAACGGCATTTAGGTCCGGAGATTACGGGCACGTGTATTAGAAATGGAAACAGGTAAAACGAACCTTCTAGAATGAGACACTTGATCAAACAGAACTATTCGTGGCGAGGCTCCTTCGATTACTGACGATGTAAACAAACCGAAAGTCCGCGTCGATCTCCGCGATGTTGGGTTACGCGAAAAAATGGGTAAACATTGATGAAACACAAAGCTACGTTCGCCGTCTCCTGTTAAAGAACGCGTCCTTTTCGTGTACACGGTGAGCGAGGCGAAAATCAAGGTGACGGGGAAAAAATAGTAACAGGATAAAGAAGACGGAACGTTCGAGTTTTGAAAGGTTATTATGCACTTGACAGTCTTACACGCTTCCACTGTGAAACAATTCCAAGTTGCATCACATGACATCAAGACAAGCACATGCATCAACGGCGTATCTTCTAAGACTTCCCTACACTTCGAAAAACCAGAAACTAAAGAACGTAAAAGCTGCTGGATAATTTTAGTCGAAATACTTTGCGTATAAAGAACGACGACTATAAGGTGGATTATCAGGCGGGACACGAGTTAAAAATATACCGCATAACGCATTGGATGCCGTAGGTGAACGATGACTATCAAAAAGGTTAAGTAGAACGAACGAAATTTCAGAAATTCTGTATTCTTCTCGCGGGAGAGAGGAGCATCGTTTCCACGAACGTTGCGTCAAGTAACCAATATTAACGATCTCGACGTTCGCGACGAGCCTCCGTTGAAGTTCGTAAACATGGAGGTGTTCGTCGTGCGGGATAAAAATTGCCGAAACATAACCTATAAAGTTGTTGGCCGTCAAGCGTCGTGTCATCGGGACGATTCAAAACACGCGCAAGGGGTCTCGGTATATGTCTAAAGAAACTGAGTGGGAATAAATACCATGTCGGCTCCCAAATCCTTCATGTCGCAGTAAAGAAATAGATCCCCCGGTGGTTTCATCCAGTCGCCTGTGCTCGTGCCCGCTCCCTGGCCGTACCCTACACCGAAACTCTCCACCGTCTCCAAGGTACCCTCGGCACGGCGCGTCACCTCCGACAGATTCACCGTTAACCCCGTGGCACACCGACAACGCGAACGAGAGATTCAACACACACTGTTTTCCACGCACTGGGCCCCCGGCGGACGAGGCTATCTCGGCTGCGATTCTTGGAATACCGACACGACGCGTCGCAGGGGAAACAAGAACAGGGGCCAGCGACGATCGTACGTGAACCGCGGCGGCGGGGCGCGGACGCCGATTCAGCCGGCACTGAATAATACACACCACTCCCGCTTGTTGTTTTCACGTTCGTTTTTCCTCTCCTGGAGCACACAGGGCAGACGTGCGGACCCCTTTCGCGACCGAACGGACCACACCACCACCGCCGCTGAACAATACGAATCACGGCACCGCCGACGAGAGTGCGAGCGTGAGACAGAGAGTGAGAGGGAGAGAGAGAGAGAGAGAGAAAGAGAGGGAAAGAGAGAGAGAGAAAGAAAAGCGTTCGGCCGCCTGTCAAACAGTTCGACACCTCCGGGGTGCCTCGATGCTGCCACTGCTACCTATGCTCCTCTCTTCTTCCTCGTCCTCTTCTTCTTCCTCCGCCTCCTCCTCCTCTTCCTCCTCCTCCACCGCCGCCTCCACCGCCACCTCCTTTCTCCTCTCGCGCACTTTGCACACTCACTCCGCGAATACGCGTTTATTTACAAGAGGGAGCGAGTCGATTACCGCGTTCTTTGCTTCTAAACACACGTCCGTCCTGGCATATCGCGGGACGCGTCGTTATCGGGCGTTAAAATAACGCTCAGCGTCGTCACGATGCTCCTCGCCAGTTCTCTGTCCACGAATTTTCGTTAACCGGCCTCTCTCTTCGATAGAGACTGCCCTCCTAACCGAAACAAAGAACGACGCTCGAGCCGAGTGCCCTCTATCGTCCAATTGGGCGATCACTGTCTGCCTCGCGAACTACCGCCGACCAATCGTCTCTCACCTAGCTTCTACCTTCTACGTATCGCGACCTCTCACGACGACCGGATGAAAATTTCATCGCGCTTTTAATTAGCGTACCTGGGCTTCAAAAGGCATTCGAAGCTCCAGAAAATGGCTTGGCATGGAATGCTCGTGGGTTCGAAATTTCGAAATTTAAGGTAGATCGTAAATCTCATGCGAGGCGGGCGAAAGATAATTCTACACCAATGGCAAATTACTTTTGACATTTGTCAACGCATGTGCATTACTTATACAACGACAATTTCTACTCTTTCGCCCGCTGAAACCTATATTTTCAATTAGCTACTTCGTGCAGCAGTGGATCGAAAAAATACATTTATTGGTGGCGAGAAAAAAAAAATTCTCGTCAATTACACGTACGAACCATTTCAACCGCCTTTCAAATCAGCGAAGGTCGCCGCCGCAAGACTGGCGACAAACGCAACCATTTGTAATTTGCTACCCGCCGAATTTTGGCCCTGACACGATTTACGCGGCAGACCTACGCATCGACTCAACTTTCTATCCACCCGTTTGTTAGCTATTGCCGCCGCTGCCAACGACAGTCACGAATTAGAGAGATCCGTGTTTAGGCGAGTTTAGTCCCGGAAACGTGTACCCACGTAATATAGCCAGATTGATTACGAATTCACAGGCGAGAATAACTGTATCCAAATGCGAGAATAACTACTGTGTATCAAAATAAATGGACTTACCTGGCCATTCCGAAACTGTTGCTGTTGTTGCTGCTGCTGTTGCTGATGATGGAAAAGGGCAACTTGTTGCTGAGCCGTCATTTGGTTGTTAAGATAAACTAAATGCTCTGCACCGGGTGCTCCGCTCTGTACAGAAAACAGGAAAACACAATTGTTAGTCCCCTGAATAATTCTGAATATTTTCACATGAATTTTGAAGAAGTCTCGTCGTAATAACAATACACATTCGTAAATACATTACTCACTTTAAGTTGCATAGGATGGATTTCATAAGGCAGATGAACATTGTTCATAGTTTGCAGTCCCAATTGTTGTGGTTGATTCTGCTGTGGTACACTCAGTTTAGTAATGGGATACTTCCATTTCTCAGGATTCTGTAATTCATTAAAGCTCGCAATGAAACAAAGGGGAAGCACGCGATAACGGAGCTTCCGAACTATTCCTAACGGAGGATACACAATTCGTTACGACTCTGAATATTCAGTAGACTCACATTATCGATAATAGCATCGTCCGCGAGAGCCCAGGCACGCGGGGCTTGTTTCGTCTGGAAGGTCGAAGACTGTGCATTGAATTCCGGCTCTGTGGGTCTCTGGAACACGTAACCCACCATGGCGTCGTCCTGAGTTCGGTTCAGACCTATCTGATGCGTTTGGCCGGGCTGTATGCGCATGCTGTCACCACCAGCCATTACTTGTCCGCATTGCTCTGCATCCTGCGAACAACAAGCGATCACGATTATCAGCATTACACTGTATCGCTTTACGGTCGCTGGAAAGGGCTCTATTATCGAATCGTTAAAGCGCCGATCAATGTGCACGTGAAATATGAGGAAGAAATTCCGCGCGGCATTATCAGTCGCGCGCAATGAAATTATTACTTTGGACGAGTACTAAGAAGCGGGTAACGCGCGAGACACCGCTCGCATTTCAACGCTGTAAGCAGTTTAACAGATACGACCGAAACATCTCGGTCTCTACACAATACTCTGCCATGATGGAATCAAACAAAGCACAAGCATATGCAATAGCCATGCCTATGCAGAATAGAGAAGCTCCTTGTTCGCACGTTTCGGTAATATGAATAGATCTCTTCTGCATTGACTGGCAGGCCGTTAAACGAGGCGAGTTCGCCCGTACGCTCCGAATGCGTTTCGTACGGATTTCTAGACTGACGTTCAAATCGGGTCTCACTGAGTCCGAGACGTGCGGAGATAGGTTATGATGTCGCGATCGCGAGTAAAATCATTACCGTCGCAAGTCAATTCGGAAGGGACGTTCGCCGACATACGCAGACAGAATAAAGGAAAATCGAAACTTTTGCGTACCGTGGGTATATGTCCGTTAGCGGAAGGATGGTGTAACTGCACAGAAGGTGCCGGTTCACCCGCAGCACCAGCGCTACTCGCACCGAGCCACTTCATCGTTCTGTCAATCTGTACCGCTGCCTCGGGCACGATGAACGACAATTGGACAGATAAGAGGAACCCCTCGGCTGTGAAGGTTAGCTCGCTCAGAACCGGCGTCCGGAGCTAAACGTAGAATCGCCCGCTACGTCCGTGCCGCGGGCATGTTCGTACGCGCGTGACCCTTAACAGTGCGGCATCTCCGCTGTTTCCACGACGACCGCGACGACCGACGAGAAATAATCAAACCGAACGGGGAGCGTATTTATTCCGCGATGCCGCGAGCGAGAACGCCAGACAAGAGTCCACCAGCAATGGCAGCTGGCCGAGCGGTGCTGCCGGATTTTTGACAACACTGTCGGACGGCACGGAAAACGAAACGGAAGAACACAAAGAGAGAATCGTTGAATGGACGCAGCAACTCACTCTGCTTTCTACTCCGCTTCTCGAGCTTTACCAAACGACACAACCGCTACGGCGACCGACCAACGAAACTGGGGGGATGTCGTGGAGAGAGAAGAAAGAAAAAAATTGAAATATACAAACAAAAAAACGACAACTGCTCGCTCGTGGACGGGGCGACGGGAGGGTGTTAGGGGTAGAAAAGCGAGGAGGGGGAGGGAGCCGATTGGATTCGCAAAATTCTGTGACCCGTTTTGTCGGCTGATACCGTGGATCTTACGGATCCCCCTTTCCGGGGCAACGATACGGGTTACAATTAATGGTGGTGGGTCCCCTGTTTCGATTCACGGGCACGAATCCTCGCCTTACAGCGAACACCACGGCGCGACCGATCCGGCAAAATATCCCCCGTTCGGTTCTCTATCGCTCGTTCTCCGCACGGTTACCAAGAACGCCACCCTTTTTCACGCACTCATCTCGTAAAACTAAAGCTTAAAATACACTATTCACAGGTATGTACAACGAAGTACAGGCACACAATGTGCGTCCACCGGCATACGCGTGTTTCGCGCGCAAGGATGCTGCGCGATTTTCGGACAGGGCCAGGGGGGTTAGAGGGGGGCGGAGGGGGGGGTGGCGAAGAAAGAACCAACCCGCGTTTAGAAATGCCGCGACACGATATGGAGGCAATACGTTATTTCTGTCAATTTCACGCTCTTCCTGTCCCAAAGATCTCCCCGACACGATTCCCACGTCCACCGCGACAAGCTGTCCGCCGATAACACCAAAACAACGTACAAACGGCAGCTCGTAGACTTTGCCCGGCGTGTAAATCGTCCGTTCACAAATTCGCGCAACGCCGTCCTCGGAGTGTCAAGATTTTAGGTTATAACGACGCAATGTCGTGCATGAAACGAATAGATAGCGGTGTCCCATGCTAGAATCAAACGTACCATTTTTACCGCCATCTAATATAAAAGTCACGTTCTAAAATTAGCTATCCTCGTCCGCACTGTGCCCGCGTGTTATCGACAATCTAAATATTAATAAAGCCCCTCGCTTTCAAAGGCACTTTGTGTACGCGCGATACTTCCGATGGTATAACTCTCACGCGTTACATATTATGCGGCCAGCGTTTGTTTTGCTTTCTCGGGGCGAATGGAACAACTTTATTCGCAAGGAACGTGGCCGAGGATCGCGAAACCGGCGCGGCTATTGGTTGGCCTGTAATCCGCGACTGTTACGGTTGCAAACTCCTCATAACGTATACACAGGACTCGCATTGGCAGCACCTGCCACATGCGACAGTGTTTTTAATGACTGTAGCTGCGCATGAATAATATCAACTCGTCAATTTAATGTAGAAGGTCTTCTTCCTATGACCACGTCAGATTATAAGGAATGTTTATTTTTATTCGACACTTAAGATAATTTTACAGAGCTGTTGAAATATAGTCGGTAAGATCTCGCCACGTCTCACTCATCGGCACATTTTCTGCCGATTCTCTGCGGTACACGTTCGAATGGTCATGTCAACGAAGCTTTTGACAAACGGGAATTGTCAACGATTTATTTTCTTTCGTTCTATAACGTAATCATCCGCTCCTTTCTTTAACATATTTTAGTAGAAACTCTCGTACATTCGCAGCTTTTTATTAGTGGCATTACTTTATTCAGAATAATTCTTATCTTATCATTACTATCAATCTAGAAATAGAACATTACGAATTTCTTCTTTGATTTAAAGCTCTTATAATTATAGATGTCGTAATGCAACACGTCGCATACGGTAATCCTATTACCATAATATAAAATGGCAACATTTTGGTCGGGGCGGCCTGGTTGGTTAGGAAAAGTAGGAATAGCGTTGTTAGCTACGTGGCTCTTGATACTCGTCGTATCAGTGTCGCATATCTTTAAGACTAATAGCTTATCGTCCAACCATGAGGGCCCCACGAACAAAGAAAATGCCCAGCGTCTGGCCCAAATGGTTAATGATTTCGAGATCCTCAAGAAGCAGAACGAGGCGCTGAAAAATTTGGTCCTCGGGTAAGTCCGCTAAAATGATCATGAGAGCACACGGGTTTATCTGAAATTTGAAACAAAGAGCCCTGTGATCTTTTCGTTGTACAGGATAACGTAATTTCCAGAGACAGGTCGAAATCCATTCAAGGGGATCATTTAGGTTTGATGCAAGATAAGTTTGAGAAGGTGTCGCTTTACGATAATTTGTTGGAGCATCAAGATGATTTTAAACACGGTATCCCTCTGCCGGAGTATGAAGAATTACGAAGGAGGATAAGGAATAATGTACAAGAGACGTGGTAAGTGTAATATACAAGGCGCTGATTGATTATTTAAACGCTGGGAATATTATATACAATACCTTAATTTTTGAGACAGGTATTATGTTGGCGCAGAGTTAAATAAATTTAGGAAAAGTATCGATAAATTGAGCTACGAACAAAGAGAGAAGAGAATACAAGATACAATAAAGAATATTTGGGATCATAAGAGATCTCTCATAATAGATATCGATAGATTAACAAGAGTAGACGGCTACAACGAATGGAGGAAGCAAGAAGCGAAAGATCTATCCGATCTTGTACAAAGAAGATTCAGGTATTAATCGTTTTTTTAATTATTCGTTGTCTAACGAGTTAGGAGTGTGCAAAAATGTCTGCGTCTTTTAAGGTATTTACAGAATCCTAGCGACTGCAGCAAAGCGAGAAAGTTGGTGTGCAGCTTGAACAAAGGTTGCGGTTTCGGCTGTCAGGTTAAAGAAGCTTTGTCTCATATAGAAACGAACGCTGTTTTTACAGAAAGTTGCAAATAAGATTTTCATGTTTTGCAGATCCATCATATTACGTACTGCTTCCTGGTTGCTTATGGCACGGAACGAACATTGATAATAAAATCTAAAGGATGGAGGTATCATAAAGATGGCTGGGAATCGGTTTTCAAGCCACTCAGCGATACGTGCGTATCGATAAATGGAGCGACGCATGCTAATTGGCCAGGCGATTCCTCCAAGCAAGTAATTTCTTTGCCAATCGTGGATAATGTTTATCCGAAGCCAAGGTTTCAACCGCCTAGTGTACCTGCAGATTTAGCTACGAGATTGGAAAAAATCCATGGGCATCCGTTAGTGTGGTGGGTGGGCCAAGTGTTGAAGTATTTAATGAGACCTCAAGAACACGTGAAGAAGACATTGGACTATGCAAAAGAGAGGCTCGGTTTTAAGAAGCCCATTGTCGGAGTTCATGTACGAAGAACGGATAAAGTTGGAACCGAAGCTGCTTACCACGACATAGACGAATACATGGTGAAAGTCGAGCAATATTTTGATGAACTTGAAACGAAACCAGACGTGAAAAGGGTCTTTCTGGCCAGCGATGATCCGAAGGTGATTACCACAGCGAGAAATCGTTATCCGAACTACGAGATAATAGGCGATCCGGAAATAGCTGAAACGGCATCGGTCGCGAAACGATATTCAGATTCCTCCTTGCAAGGAATAATTATAGACATACATCTGCTGTCTGAATGTGATTATTTGGTATGCACATTCAGCTCCCAAGTGTGCCGCGTGGCGTACGAACTGATGCAAACGTATCATCCAGACGCTTATAATCGATTTACGTCACTGGATGATATCTACTATTATGGGGGTCAAAATCCACATCCTCATCAGGCGATTTTGGAGCACAAGCCACGGAAAACCGGCGAGATAGAGCTGAAAGTGGGAGATTTAATCGAAGTTTTCGGGAACCACTGGGACGGTTACTCTAAGGGTTACAACACTAGAACCAGTATGACAGGCTTGTTCCCCAGCTTTAAAGTAAGAAATCCCGTGGACGCTGCCGAGTTCCCTAAATATCCGGACGTCCCGTTGCACGAAAGCAAAACTAAGTAGACACATTCTGAGTATGTAGTAATCTTGAAATTATTCAGATTGCTTGCAGAACGATATTACTTGCCTTCGTATTCGAATTGTTAAAAGCATTACAGAAGTCATGGATACATATATATTTTATTACTAGAGAAGCGACAGATCTAATTCCCACAAAGTGATACTGTCACGAGTTGCGAGACGAAGTAAGTTATACTATCTTGAGGTGTATAGAGTTTTAAATAATTTTACGATCTTCTACAAATTAAGCTACCAATAACCATTTGCCACGTTAAAAATTGAAAATTCGTAGCGATGCCTTATTGATGTTTTACATATTTCGATCAAAGTTAGAACGTATGGCCATTGTTCCCGTAGGATGTTTTATTAGAACGCGACCGCATCGAAGTGTCTCCGTTGCGATATTTATTTCTGTTTAGTTTCATACTTTTAGACAACGTAGACCTAAAACTTTTTATTCGTATAGATTATACAGAAACGTCATTCGTGCCAATGCGTTTGATTCAAGGTATTATTTACAATGGCATGCCAATATTTATAGAACAAAAGGGATACATGACAATTGATAATTTTTTATAAGTTAACCTTAGGAACTTTATACCACTAAATAGTTGAATTCACATCTACTGATAAAGACTTGAGTCACAATTTGTTGTCACAACGTACAATTTGTACATAGGATATGCAATAGGAAATCTACGTACGTAACAGGTTTTCGATGGTACTAGAGCTTATACAATACGCATAACAAATAATGCATAAAATATCGTACGATAAGCATGGTATGCATAGACATCGAGCTGGGCTTGAGGCCTATCTTATACATTTAAGGATGTTTCCTGTATACATATTGTAATATATTTTATACTATAAACTAAACGCAAATGCGAATTGTTACTATATTATAAAAACTGAATTCGGTTTTTAATAAATATTTAATTCACCAAATCGACGATGCCTTTACCCTCAATCGTTCGAAAGCACGGTACTTTCGTGATTTCGAAATCCGTCGAGGAAACATGTTGAATATAAACAAGCGAATTTATTACGTCGCATTTTAAAAAAAGACAGTCGATGCTACGCAATTGCGAGGACTTGAAATTAGTTAAAAATGAAACAACAACTTTGGTAAATGTATTACCGAAGGACGACCCTGCTCTTTTTTTCTCGTTCGTCCATTTCGCAAATTCAATTGAAATTCGTATAAAATTCGTAACTGTACCCACGCGAAATGGATATATTCGAAAATTTGTGATATCGAAAGTACAATATTATTGAAGAATCTATATATTGCAAAATAACATGACTTGATTTTCCCATTTAACTGAATCCGCGTAATTTATTCGAATTCGTGGTTGTGTGAAGAAGGGAGAGGAAATGGCACAGATTTTTCGTGCGTATAAATTCGAGATACCTGTGTTAATTCGTAATTACGGAAATTTTGGCCATCATCAAAGGTTAGAATTGAAGGACATGTACTACCGTGTGTTCTGCCAGCCACATTAACGAAATTAAAGTGAGTTGTTTTTTGAAGATATCAGTGTAATCTCTACGATGCGTTACACATCCCTTCTAACGCAACCCACAAGGAAATAAAAGATGCTTATATTAAATTGTCGAAGGAAGTGAGTCATTAATGTTTCAAACACACAATTCATAAAATACAGTAGTCTGTACTATTTCCACACTGTATTCGATGAAACTCATACATAAACTGTTTATTCTTCTTTCATATTTAAAGCTTGACCGTCCGTAGATGCATCCCGACAGTGGCAATGGAGGAAGCCACGCCGATTTTGTAAAGATTAACGAAGCTTACAGGGTCCTGAGTAAGACGAACAAAAGGCAGGAGTATGATAGAAGTTTAAAATACAGCAACGTCTCCTACCAAAATTTCTCTGAGCACAGTAATTGTCAATACACGCAACGCGATTACCAAAGGTACATTACGCATCTGCGTTTGTTTCTTGGAGCTTGTTAATAGAACAGTTCTTGAAATCTAAGAGAACCTATTTATAGAGCTTAAACCATTTCTAGATACTGGGACACAAATTTGAAAAATAATTCTAACATACATTGGGACCGCAATGAGCAGAATCTAGCAAGATCAGTTATACTGTGCGTAGCTATCATGCTTTTTGGAACAATTATTCAAGTACTGCTTCTTCAGAAATCTTTAGTCTTTGACAGACAGGCATTGTTAGAGAAAAGTGCACAATATCAGGCTGAATACGAAGAGATTAAGAAAGCGGCGAAGCATAAAACAACGGAGGAGCAGTTGCAACGTATACTTGAATTAAGTAAACAATATGGTGTTGGACCATATGCTAAATAATGTATTAATTGTGATATGATTTATGTAATTATACTAAGATCGGTATCGGAAATATTGGCCGTTGAGTTTCGTGAGGGGTATTTTCCCACCACACAGTTTGCCTGCCTCGGTGCTCCTTTTCTCAACATTTTCTGACTCGCTCTCGTTCCATCTCACTCTCGCCTTCGCAGAACAAGAGTGAGTCAGAAGTGGTGGGGATAGTGCCGAGCTTCTGGCGTGTAGGCCAAACCGAGCTTTTAGCGTAAAAATACACACATCAGAATAGGTGTGCGTTAGCTCCGAAAAAATTCTGGGGCTTTATTGGTCAGAACATTGATTCTTTCTCGATAGCTTCATCTCGTATTGGTCTACGCATAGCTTCGTAACGCACACAACTATTACGCTAAGAATAAATAACAGCCAAACGGCTAGGTTTAGGCGGAGCCGAGCAGCGTTCCCGTTTCCCCACCGTACCCTGCGAGGGCCGCGCAACTCCAACTGCCAAATCCACGATCGTCGGATGGTGGTGGCTGATTTCTCCTCGATCGCTGCTCGCGAAAACGTACTCACCGGCCAGCATATCTGATACCAACCGTAGTCGACGAGTAGAATTTTATTCTGATTTCATAACGTATCTTACAATGATTGTAAATAGCTATTCAAATATATTGTACAAACTATAAATTAGAATTTTTGGATGATAGAGCATTGAAGAAAGATTGATGTGTGTAGGACAAACGGGAGTTTTTATTAAAATTTATTACACAAGAGTACCTATGTTGCTTTATGCTACAGGGACTGTGTAACTTTCGGACATTGATAAAAATTTTTACGACGAATTTACAATAATTTACAAAAAACATAAGTTTCTATATCTAAAGTATTAACTCCCTCCTTATAAATAGTAGGGTGGATGTACCAGTAAATGAACACGTATCAGTGAATGGCTATTTTTTATTAAAATGAGTAAAATAAGTTATTAAAATAAGCAACTAATTAATTAGAGATTTCTTTTAATTTCTTGCTTCGTATCGAAACTATTTTTGCAACACGTGGAATTAATCGTGTTCATTCATTAGCCTTAAGTGGTCATTTATTGGTGCGTTTACTGTATTACAATTATGTACTTTAATATATTTTAAGACAACAAGAAATATATCCCTTTATACTATCGACAGTACACGTGAAGTCGAAAGTGATAATCGATGTGTAGGTTCAACAGAATAATTGTCTCGACGCGCGCTACATTAATTCATACAAAAGTAATAAATAAAGTGGAGAGCCGTTTAAAAGGGAGAATCAGGAAGTGGAAGAAAGAAGGCGTCCAAACAGCCGCCAAGACTAAAAGCGAAGAGTTGTACAAATGTCAGAGTGCGTTCCTCGATTCTAAACAGGTACTAGATTTCGGGAAATGGACCGTGCCGCTCTTTACAGCTTCTTCATATACGTGACGATCGCCGTGTGCGGATGCACCGGGGTGAACACAGGTTTACTGTCTTCACCGTGGTAATCGGCATAGTTTAACTCGTACACTTGTTCGAATCCCAATCGCAGGCAAAGCTTCCCGGAGAAAAGGGAAGAGCAGACTGTCCGCGCAATGTGGAAACCCTTTTCCCGCCCGATTGCTCTGCGAAGTCAACATAACCCCTTAAAATCAACTGTGCATCGATAGTGAATCGATCTAAATAATACTGGAAAGAAGATGGTCGTGATTTCGTCATGTGTGCTAGGTGCAATTCAAGAACAGACAATTATATTCCATCTATTTAAGCATTAAATATCATTTAACTGGCATTGCAACGTGCCGAAATTCAAATGGTACAAAGGCGCGCCAACTGATTAATTAAAGATATCACTTACAGCGCTCTTTCTACCAAAGCTTTGCCAACTCCTTTGCCTCTCCAATTGCTGTCTACGGAGATTATTTTAATGTCCAGGACGTTCAGGCTCCGGTACTTTCCGTCGCGAGACAGGTTCTTGTCGACGTAATACAGCAGCCTGAGGATCTTTTTGAACTTGGGATTCTCGCACGTGGTTATGTACTCCGGCTCCTCGTCGCTCGTCGGCTCCAACTTATCTGCAAGCAACGGGTAAGCCGTAACTTATCGTCCAATCAAACTGAATCTGAATGTGCAATTAGGTGCCGTGGCTTGCACCTATTAAGGCTAATTTGCAAAGCGGAATGTTTAAACTATTGAATGTCAGTCGGGAGTAAACTCGATGCAGCTTATCGATCGTGAATAAATAACGGCCGTAACATCAGTTGGAACATGTGCGAAGAACGCGTCACGCACGACCACTAAGAAACATTGTTGCAGGTTATAAATTCAATACATACGTACGTATCATTGATTTGCATGTTTCACAATGAATGGCGTATGTACTTACATTCTACTTTAAAGGTCTCTAATTACCATAGAGCATTAAGTATCTCATCGGGTGCATTCGCGACGACTAAAGCTAGACACCGATGTCCAAATCGGGAATTAGCGTGAACCGGTTCAACGTTCATTCAGGTTCTGTTCTTCCCTTTAGTCAACCGAACGTTTCCAAAGGAAGAGTGTTATTTCCATACATTGACTCATCTGTATCGTAAATCGGACGACAGATGCTATTAACGTTAATTACTCGGCAGATCGCTTTACATTGACGGAGCGCCCGGCCGTAAGAATATCAGCCTCGCGTAATTACATCGAAGGTAACTCTTTAACATCTGCTTAGCATTTGAAGCAACAATTCGAGCGCCTCGATCTTGGCACGCAGCTGTTACCCATTCAACGCTCTCGAGGTCTGGGGATTTAGCGAAGGGAACAAGTTCACGATTGCCGACGTTTGTTCCGCCTCGGAGGAGAGGCGATAAAGCATAATTGAGGCTGCGATCGGTGGACGCGTCCGATGGTAAACAATCCCGTACGCCGGCCAACGGGACACGCGATTCGGCGTATCAGTGCATTCTAATTGTTCCCCTAAGTTGTTGCGCCGGCCGTAGTCCGCAAAGTCTGCTCGTAAGCAGATCTTTATAATCTTAATAACGCGTGACTAACTGGATGCTGTCGATAGAATAACGTAATTACCGTGGTTACGACAACCGGTAGCGATTAATAAGTCTGTCGCGGCTGCTCGAGCCTCTCATAACAATTTATGTAACGCAGAACAGTACCGTTTCGCAGTAGGTGTGTCTTCCCCACTTTCAGAGGCCTATTTTTCCAATACATTTTTTGAGCGTATCGTTACGGCAACTGTTTGCACCGCGTCTCGATGAAAATCGTTCGCCAGCGCGCAAGGACTCCACGGCAATTTACTGTATCTCTTGCATCGATCTATTTGAAATCGAACAACGGCCTCCAAACCGTTACGTACGAGCGAATATTTTGCCGGGCAGCGCGCGTACTTCCTATTCGCGCCGATATTCCGGAATCCAGTGCGGAGCGGATGGGCCCCGAGGCGGAATATTGTCATCGGTTTCGTGGCCGCGGAACGCTTTAGGTCGGCGTGTCAACAGTTTCTGCCGGGAATAACGCGTTCCTGGTACGAGACCGTGTTATTAACCCAGATATATGAGGAACTACGCAAACAGAAACTTAGCTAGTCGGCTTTCGCATAAATAACTCAATGAACAGTGAAAACGCCGGTGAATCTGCGACACAGATACCCCGAGGCGTTGGAGCTCGGGTTAGATTCTTACCATTTAACACAACACCCACCACAGCGCCGCTGGTCGAGACCGCCATTAAGTTGAGATTGTTCGCGAGCGTGGACATGCAGCAATATTCCTCCAGCTCGTGGCAGGTGCTGTCCTCGCCTTCCGGTATCAGCCCGACGCATTCATTCAGCGGCTCGTCCCTGAAGAAGAACCTCCTGAGGAACTGGAGTATCCTCAGCTTGTCATCCTTGGTCACCACCTGGATGTGGTAGTCCATGTCGACGCTCTCGCTTTCCGCCGAATCCGCCAGCTGAAACAGGCGGAAAATCTTCTTTGGGACCGTGTAATTTCGACACGAACTCGTTGGACGAGGCTGCTCCTCTCGAGACCATCGCGGACGAGCCTTGGGAAATAGCTTACTTCATTAGTAATTCGGTTATGCTTCTGGAAATTAGCTTATGCCTGGAATCTTTGCAAGGTGCACGCACCTCGGCTGGACGAACGCAGCATGGCGTTGGAGTTCAGACAACGTAGCATATTTGATAGCCGGAGTTCCCGGTAGTAACAATGCAGCGTGCAACCCGATGCACGTATGCAAATGTTACTTAACGCAACAGGGACAATTCGTTGTTTTCGCGGCAAACGGGAATTGAATTAACGCTTTCACACGCGGCAATTGACGTGGCCCGTTGCATCGGCCGCGACTCGCGATGCGTTCCCGTTTCTGCAACGTTTTATCTCCATCGACTGTTACACTAAACTATGGTCGGCCCGCTTCGATACAGTATTTCGTAATGGAATTAATGGCGCCCGCATTTCGATACCGAATACTACGAAACAGAATGGGACGTTAAACGACCTTTCGGTTACCTGTTCAGGGGCGAATTTGGAGGTTCGGCGCCCCTAAGCTAACAATTATCCGAGACAATTTCAAAATTAATTCAATATGGCAACTCAAAGAGAAGTGAATTTTTTTTAGAGTTGTCTCAAGCCTCTGTGTCGCTCCCCAAAGTTTTCCGATCTAGGTTAGCCTACACACAAATACGCGTTTAACCATCTTCCACCGCTAGGATGAAATTTATTCGTCATTAGGCGCTAGCAGGAGTATGGTGTTCAGTTTGATGGCATTGGTTAGATCACGCGAGGAAGGCTCGTTCCGCGGACGATAAAATTCTGCTGGAAGTCCTGTCATGGTTACTACCTTCCCGTAATGACACTTCATCTTATCTCGGGGACAGAATTATACCGTTCCAATGCTATAAATGGACATTCGCCATCAAACGCCAAGCATAATAATCGTAAATTGCTCTGCGCACGTAATAAGCCGAGCGCAACAAAGAATGGTAAAAAAAAACATAATCGAGGGCCAATTAATCACGCGCTGATCAGGGACGCGAATCGAATTCGGTCCCCTAAATCCCAGGGCGATGGGGAGGATCCAGAGATGATTGCCAGCTTACCGTGTACTTGGCGACTTTCGGCACGTCTTTCGCGAAATTCGTCTGACCCTTGTTCCCGTCGACGCGGGCGGAATTTCCGCGGCAGGACGCCATCACAGCTTCCATGGTGATCAGTCGAGGATACGCAAATTCGACAGCGAAAAATTAGGACAGCGGTGCCGGTCGCTGGATGTGGGAACACCGGAGCTAGTTCGCCGATAACCACGATGCTCGCTTGTTGACGTCGAGGTGGTAATCTAACACTGCGCTTTGTGATAGGACGTCGTCTGTCTTATATACGCTGGGTACGGGCAAAAGCCATTCTTACAGGTTCAGGGACAGGCGAATATAGTTTAGGACGCTCGCGATCGGAAGCATCGCGCTCGCTCCTTTTTTTCCCGCAATCTCCCCCTAAGCCACCTATGTTTAATTATGATTTCCCAGGAAATCGAGCATCTTTTCATGAGAATCGATTTACATATTTCAGAACCGGAAACGGCAGTTTACATAACGGAGGCGCGCGCGTGTTCGTGCCGTCGCCTTTCGCGTGCTCCTCACCGTTCTCGTTCTTTTAGCAATTAATCGCCGCGAATTAATCCCGCGAGTCTCTCCCCTCCCCCTCGGACCACCGATCACCCGCGAGAGATCCGCGAATATCGCGCGCTCCCCGCGGCGCGGATTAACCCAGGGAAAAATTCTAATCTACCAGACAGATTTGTACCGGTCGGTGTCTACAACGTTTATCATTTCAATATCGCTCGATGTAAATGAAACGACCGCAGGAGGGGGGAATAACGTGCGGCGGGAACACGTTCGGCTTGGCTTGGCACACGCGATCGCCGTTTAATAGATATCTAAAAACGAGGGAGATGGAAAAGGGCAATTACTTCGCGTTTATATTGTAAGACCCTGGCGACGATGCTGCGCGGGAGCGAATGGTATTAATTAACGTGCACGTATCCTCGAAACCGCTATCCCCGACGAAGGTAACGAAGTCGCGTGCGATAATACCAACCGTCCCGTTTTCTCCGCTCGTTTCGCGTTACATAAATATAACAATTTCGCTGCGATAAAAGGTATCGGGCAAAAGTCCCGGGGATTAGCTTCGATCGAGTGCTTCCTTGTACACGCGTTGGTCTCTGGTTCCGAGTCCGTTGTACACAGAGAGGCAGAGTGCCATCCGATCGTAGAATCATTCATTGTTGACCGACGCCTCTGCCGACACCGAAAACCGATTACATTCGCTTGGAAAGCATCGTTAGATCCTTGCCGCGGTTCTTTCAACATCCTCCTTCTTATCTCGCCGATTTCCGTGAAATCGAGAGGCACGGTCACGTCCGGGCGCGAGGCGAGGGGCGCGTATCGATTGCAAAGGCGAAACCCGGGGTATCGCGTGGCTTGGACTTTAATACCCGCTTTCGAAATTGAAAGTCGACTCGCCTATTACGTGTCCCTTCATACATCGCTTCCCTTTTCTTATTCCGATCTAAGATTACCCGGCCTGATCTAGAAACCGGGCTCGAACTTTGGACAGCTTTTCGCCGATGGAAAGCCTCCGCTGTCCCGCTCTGCCATCCATCATTGCCCTGGCAACGTAAATCGCCGGCGTACAAGGCGCGGGCTGGATTCGAAGACAGGGCACAGTGCCCGGGTTTGTTCACCCGGGTGTTATGCAACTCCTCTGAAGTGGACGAAACGGGGAACATGGCTGCAGACCCGGTCACGGAACTGTCGTCGATCTGAACCGGCGAAGGACGTCGAATAGAGCCATGCCTTAGGTGGCATTCAATGACGTCCGGTCTGATCGGGCCGATCGGAGCTCTCCGGCATCGTGTGTCGCCGCTGTGTATCCACTTTCGAGGGCGGACTGAAATTAAAGAGAAGACCGACCAGGGTCCTTGCAGCGAACTCGAGCTCGCCGCCGCAGCTCTTGACCCATTTTTTCGTGCATTTTTCCAGCGCGCCGTTTACCATGGACATCCTGGCGACTCTATCGTCTCGCGGATCGTTTAAGCGTTACCCGAGTCCTTTGTACGACGCGGACACAATCACCGTGTCTCTGCAGCCTTTGATCGCGGGGCCCGATAAGCGAAGCGATCGCTAACGTACGGCGGAATGAAATATAACAATCGTTTGCTCGTTCCTGGAATCCTTTCGAACCGGATTCGGCGGTAGGTGTCTAGGTGCGAACGACTTCCGTGACAGCGCAACACTGACCTTTCCCGCCGATCCCAGCCCCGTGCCCCCTGTCCACATACATTCTTTATCGCCCAGCTTGTCCGCGCCGCCCGCGGCTTTCGTCGGCTAATTCGCGACAAATCACGCGGCCGCTCGAGGATGCCAGATGATGCGATAATGGCGAGGACAGTCTCTAGCGCGAGTATGTATGATTAAACGGCCGAGGATCCCGGCGATGGAACAATAGGAGGAAACGGGACAGAGGCGAGACTGATTCATCGGCCGGTGATTTATTTGAAAGTTATTACTGGCATCGACGCGTCGTCAGGTTTCTCATAGAGGTAATTATTCATCGCCGATAACTCCCGGGAACTCTGGGCCGTGAATCAAACTGTATCGCTTGGAAAGGCGTGGAAGGATACGAGTATCGTGTGTACCGTTATTTGGGGCACGGAGCAACGTGAGCTGGACAAGTTGCAAAAAGGTGGCGTGCCTTTTCTTTCCGCGGGGCTGTTGAAAAATTGTTGCTGCGCAGGGTGACGCAGGCTTCCTTTGCGCCCGTGAGGAAGCTCGCGCCGAACGGCACCGTGGAGATCAATTTGAACGCCAAGGAGGCTAATCCAATCGTCTAGATCCAATCTCGCTGATTGAGTTAGCGCTGGTCGATTATGCTTTTCGTTACGGAGATTTCTTCCGCGCCCTTTCACGAGCAACATTTTCAACGTCCTCTAACGATCCCTCTATCAAGCCCCTCGATCATTCATACAGTTTATCGCGACACAGCCACCCACCCGTTAAGAGATCGCGATACGCGCTGCACGTACACGTAAACGATCCTCAGAGTCAGAGGCGGTGCCAGATCCGTAAGCGGCAAACCAATCGGATTAAAGTACACCTTCTCTGCTGCATTAAATCCATCGTAATTGATCGGCGAGTTCACCTCGAGGTAAACACGAGAATAAAACGCCTGCTCTAAAAAGCCACGGTCCATTATCGAGTCCGCGATCCTTTTTCTTCCCCCTCGTGTCCTTCGCTCGCCTCTGCTGGCCCTTGTCGTTTCGTCTCCTCGAGAACAGGAGGAAATAGAAATAATGATTCTGTGGCTAGTAATTGTAGGAGGACTTTGCTCGATTGCTGCGCGATCGTCGGATGGCCCACGGGATAATGAAATATCGAGTGCCGCGCGTGTTCGACTGTCCCCGATCGCCTTGGAATAAACAACGCGACGAGTTCTGTGTAATAAATCCATTGGTTGACATACGAGCGAATCAATTACGACAATTACCACTGAACCCCCTACTGTGCAGCGGAATCATTAACAGTGATTTACGCGAGAAATTGCTCGCGATACGCCCTCGAACTGATCTCATTGTATCGATATAATTGCGGCAGGGCCTCGAGGTGAGCTCGCGTACCTTTTCATACCGCTTCATTCCTCGGTTTTTATTCACCGCAAAATTGCCGTGGAATCGTCAAGCGTAAGGTAATAGAGCAATTAGGATCGGGAATGCCCGTGCTTTTAAACGATCCTTGCACGCTAGAGCGGGCACTTGCTTTCTTCAATTACCGTACAGCGCGCAACAATTACCTAGGGGGGGATTCTCGTCTAACAGCTCTAAAAGTAACTGATATTTATGATTTTTTTTGGAAAAAACTGTTGGTCATATTGGATTAAACTCCATTGGGATAAAAGGAGGCATCTTTGAACTTGCTGAAAATATTTTTCTTATGTCGATCCTTCTTATTATTCATTAATTATTGTGGAATCTGGTCCACCTCTTCGACGATGTAACTCCTGTTGGCGGAATGTGTGGCACCTATCGCAGTCATCAGATTGCAAAAAATATATAAAAAAAAATTGTATGTTAAACGGTTTTATTAAAAATGCACTAAAAACTAAAAAATAATTCTTTTCCTGTACTGCAATTTCGATGGTGTTTTTCGCTTTAAATAAAATCGTGGAGCAGGATTCTTCATAACAGAATATGAATCAATTTAATACACCATCGAGCGTCGAAATGAATTTGTTGTGAGATACCCTGCTCCACGATTTTATTTAAAGTGAAAAACACCGTCGAAATTGCAGTACAAGAAAATAATTATTTTTTAGTTTTTAGTGTATTTTTAATAAAATCGTTTTACATAAATTTTTTTTTTTATATATTTTTTATTTTCTAGTTTTTAGTGTTTATGGATTTACATTTTGCAACTCAGACTTCTTTGGAAAGATCTTTTATTTAATTTCAAATCGCGATGCGACTAGCGACCCGAACGCAGCGGCTTTTTGTCGTTTTCGTAAATCGCGAGTGGCTGATTTCAAGTCATTTGGATTTGTTTTTGGATTTTTAGGTAATTTTTTCACCCGCTCGGGGTTAATTTTTTTTTAAATATTGATACAGAGGATCGAAGCTGAATAAAATCGTTTAAAAATATAAGTTTCTTAAAGTTAGATATTTTACGCTGGAATTGGTCCACTTTAAAGAAAAAAAAAATGAAAAATTGAAAGAGTTATAGCGTTTGAAAGAAAAAGCAAGCTTTTCCTTCGACAAATTTTTCATATTCTTTAATCTCGACGAAAAAAGTGTTGTAAATAAAAACTAAAATTAAAATTTCAGGTCCAGTCCCAGCGTAAATTAGTTAACTTTAAGAAAATTTTCTTCTTTTTGCAATGAGATGACTGTGACAGGTGCAACACTTGACACTAACATCGTCGAAGAGGTTAATACGATTCCACAATAATTAATAAATAATAAGAAGGATCGACATAAAAAAAAATTCTACAACTTTATACATACCATCCCAACAAATGTTAATGCAATAGTAACAATATTTAAAAAAAAAAATCAAATTTCAGGGGCTGTTACACGAGAATCCCCCCTTAATCGTGGAGAGAAAAAAGGAGCACGGTTACGAGTCGCTCGCGCGAATCGTCCCACCACCGTTGTCCTTTCCCGTTCGCCTGAACGTTCACTTTCTTTCTCGGTCCCTCCGATCCAACCGCGGCACGAAATCGAGAAACAAAAGTGTCCGTTGTTGCCTTCTGCGCAGCAGGAAGACGAGAGTCCCCCTCACCGAAGCGCAGCATGAATGGACACTTGGAGAATCTGTATTCAAGCTCCGTGCGCGATCAATGGAGGCTCGATCGCCTGGTATCGTTACAATCGAGGCTAATCTCGTCTAGCGTTCGCTCAAAGCGTTTTGCTTGTTTTAGTAGGCAAAAAGTAAGGAATGCATGCATAATCGCGGGCCGAACCGCCGAAGAGCAGCGTTTCGCCGAGGCTTCGATGGAGCGTGTCGATGGGGACAACGCCCCTAGTAGCATTTATTGTTGGCATTTTGATAGTCAACTAATTCCCAACTTGGGGATACCGTGGGCCAATCAGAAATGCTACTAGGGCCTCTACTTGCTTGAAGGACGACGATCGTCATCCCCTCGCGAGGAGGCCTCGTCGCATCGGCTGCGCGTGAAGCGTCTGGTGCGTCCAGGTGGCGAGTGTTGACACTTACGCTTCGGAGGCGAGCTGCAGATCGAAAGGAACGAACGGTGGCAGGCACTCGACGGTCAGGTGTCCCTCGACCGGCTCGCCTGTCGTCGATACGCGACACTCGCCGAACTCAGGCCTCCAGATAACCAAGCCGCCACTGTCGATGCAAATCCGTCAGGCGCTGCACTAGGATATTTTGCTCTTGGAGCACGTGCGGCGCCTCGAAAGCGGAGTAATCGAATTACACGCGTACACAGCTGGGACGAACTGTAACTCTCGCACTACGGGTCGGACAGGCCTCATCTCCGCCTCGCGGTTTTCTCACTCGTCCTCGATAATTCCCTTATCGCGCGCATTTTTCACTCATACCGACAACCATTGCGAACCGCGAGCCTGTCTCTTCTGTAATACATTCCACCTATACAGAATCGAACGCGAGCAATGGATAGATAATAGAGGGTTTTCAAGCCCCTCCGGTTGAAGTTCGACGATATTTACTAATCGCTGGCACTCGAGCTTTCCCAAGTTTCTGAAGTTCGCTTAGCGTTGTGTTAATATTTCGAAGCTTCTTCGTGGCATCTAAAGACTGTCACGCATTCTGACGATACGAAGAGAGGATTTTATAAACAATTGATGACCAACAATTAATTAAGGGGTCTCCCTACCTTGACGGACGAAAAATGATGCGAACTTTGGGAATTTTTTAAAACAAAACCATTAAATATATTTACTTCCAGTTTCGTGGCTTCATTGGTCGAACTTTAAAGAATGTGAAAAAGAAATTGTATGCAAGAATAGTGGTTATATCTGTAGTTATACTGCTTCAAATAGAGCGGCTTACAAAAATCATATGCACACTGTTAGCATAAAATCAGTCGTCGTAATAGTCTGAAATAGAAAATTTAAAAATTTTGGTGATCTGTGTGTGTGGCTATCGCCTGAACTAGATTAAATGAAAAATACTGAAAATTTAAAAAAAAAATGGCAACGTCTAAAACAGACATCGATTCCTGCAAAGAAATTATCTAGTTTTTTAAGTCGCAAAAGTCTAATTTCGCAAAAACCGTCTCAGTTTTAGTACCAACGAGAATGGGACATCTACTGAAGATATATGCCAAGTTTGAAGCAAATCGAGTGATTGGTTTTTGTGATATCATGCTAACCAATTCAGAAAACATTATTTTTGAGAAAAACGCATTTAACGTTTCAAGTACCTTTTTAAAATTAATTTTTTTTTTTAAAACGTTGCCTAAACATGTACAAATATAGGCATAAAGTTTTCAATTAATATAATCTGAGGGTTTCTCTTAAGAAAAATTCCAAATATCGCGCTCCTTTCCAGGTCGTCAAAGTAGGGAGACCCCTTAATTTCTTCGATTCGCTCTGCCAAAATGCACGACGGCCTTAACTACTTAGGAACCGTATTAATTCCAAGTTAATGAGACACACGTTGTGGACGTTGTCGATAAAAGCGTGTTTTAATGAAATTTTCTTAGACGGGGAAAAATACCAGAGGCTATTTCTGTGAAGCAAGATGCAGCATGGATTCGTCCGAGAATAGAAGCCAAAGGATCGAGGAGAGCAGTGCCAATGTCGCCGGTATATTTACTCCGTTAACGGCGGACATGAGATAAACTGGGTCTCTGTGGATACATAGTCTTCGCGGGAAACATATCCCTCGGTCAGTGAGACTGATTCGACTTCGGGCTCGCCAGACTTTCGCTGTCCAATAAATCCCGGTGATCGGATTATTCTACCACGCGAGGAAATCGATTTATCGTTACGTGCTAGGAAGTCGTTGGATGAGCCACTCGAACTGGTGTCTCCGACAGTGTCGCACTAACGACCGAAGAAAAAGTGTGAAAAAATTTAATATCCACACAAGATTTTCTTTCTCGATACCACAGCTACGTTTATCGAAAGTTATCGCCGGTCATGAGAGTTTTTCTTCGATTTGCCGCACGCGCGCGACTCTTTAACCCGCAGGGGAATATATGTACCTACTGGATTCAAAGTTCCCACCTACCTGAAGGTTCGCTGAATTTCTCGAGTTTCTCGAATTTCTCGAATTTCTCGGCTGGCCTTTCATGGTTTCCTTGTCGAAAGAACGAAACGCAGGCCGTCCCCTTCAGTCTATCGCCAACTACGCACTGCCAACGTGAGAACAAAGTTGGAGCAATAGGGAGGGTCATTACCATCCGGCACGGTAATATCCCTTCGACAACAACCCGTGGAAAGGGTAGCCCCAGGTCTATTTTTCTATTGAATTTGATTAAGCAGAGAGATCCGAAGCTATCGGCAATTGGGCCTTCAACTGGAGGGACCGAGCGATCATAGAAACGCTCCCTAGCATCCACCGACCTATTAGTCGCAATGGAATTAACCAATTCACCGTCAGTTCGTCAACCGGGTCGATGCATTCAGGCTCTAAATCACCGCTAGGGTCACCTGTCCAATGAGTGAACACCCCCCAGTGAGTGAACGTTGCTCATATAATATGAAAAATTAACGCCTATCGCGCTCACTTCACGTTGAAACTGACACTGACATTTAGACTGGAGACCTACAGATATCTCGCAAAAGCGTTTTTCTGTTTAATTATAACCGATACGGTATTAATTCCGTTTGTTTAACAGCTCGCTTACTGCAATATCATTCAGGGGATTAAATAATAACTTTTGAATACTAATTTTAAGAGACATGCAGCTTAAGTGTTCACTCACTGGACAGGTCACCCTATAAGCGTGTTAAAATTCAAGAACCGCCCGGCGATCAACCCGAGGAGGGGTTGAAACCAGCATCCGCCCATTGATCTCCAGATTCTACATCGCCAGAATTAATAATAATAGCCTCGCGAAGCTCTCGGGAATTCGCGAGATTTAAGGGGGTATTCTAGAAGACCAATTTTTTTACCTTTCTTTAGAGACATATCTCCATTAATTATTATTATTATATATCCCTTATTAAGCCACCATTCGTATCCCGCAAATTCAAATCAAAATATGGGTGACTTGACCCAATGAATCGCGTAACGGTCAGTTCTAGCTCCTACATAGACTATGTCGACTTCTTTTCCGGTAGTACTTTCTCTTTTAGGGGGAAGCTATTCAGACTATTGTGTCAGGATAACCCTATCACGTCGTTGTAACTATGCTTTCTATTGGGAAATGCCCGTTTATTTTCAATAATAATAATAATAATATACGGCTGACATTTTTTTACAACCTACTCATGGGTAAAAACTGTGTTTTTTTGTACGTCTCTAAACAGGATAGAGGATCTCGTCAACAAAATTCTCACCCCAAAAGCAACTGATATTAAAGAATTCTTTTGGAAAAAACTGTTGGTCATATTGGATTAAACTCTATTGGGATGACAGGAGGCATTTTTAAACTTGCAGAAAATATTTTTCTTATGTCGATCCTTCTTATTATTTAGTAATTATTGTAGAATCTTGTCCACCTTTTCTTCCTTTTGCAATCAGATGACTGACAGGTGCCAACATCGTCGAAGATATTTCACAATAATTAATAAATAATAGGAAGGATCGACATAAAAAAAATATTTTCTGCAAGTTTAAAAATGTCTCCTTATATCCCAAAAGAGTTTAATGCAATATTAACAACAGTTGTTTTTAAAACAAAATCTAAATTTCGTTACACGAGAATCCCCCTTAATGAGTCGCGTGTTCGCAAAATCCGAGTGTCACTCGAATTTACAAGAGCCTGCGAACACGATGCGTATAGAGGAGAGCGAAATTATGCCTTAAGATAGTGTGTTTCTTGGTCTATCATTTGACCACAAATTCAGCCTTCTATGATAAGTAGTCAAAGAGTTATCGCAATTTTCCGCAGTGACTGTCATTGTGTCTTTTGTCCTGCAAAGCAAAATAGAATTTTTATTACCAGAAACGATGGAAACAAACATTTAAATAAACATATTTTAAGTAGGTAACGACAAAAAAAAGCATAACCAGCTTCAAACATTTCTTTGATACCGTGTATTTCATTTAATATGGAATCTCGTGTAATGGCTCCAAAAGTAACTAATATTTATGATTTTTTTTAAAAACTATTGTTAATATTGGATCCAACTTCTCCCCGCAATGACGTGTTACTTTTGTCCCCAGCCATGTTTTTCAGCATAGAACTGTTATAACGTACAAACTATACAAGACTTATTGAAATCAAATACAGGAACTTATAAAGACATTGTCTAAGTACGCTCTAACAAATAATTCAATCAATATCTGTAGTTTAACTATGAATATTAACAAAAAAACCAACAGAGGAGACATTTGCCTGAACGATCGAAATAACGAAAACATCTTTCAACGTGGAACAAAAGTAACATTAAACACGCGTAACTACTTATATAAAGCAAACGATTTGGAAACTTTTGTGAAAGACGAGAGAAGGCGTGCTACTTTTATGACGTCGTTACGTTTGTCCCCGCTCTCCCCTACGTTTATGTTTAACGGCGGGACGGAGTATGCAGCCCGCTAATCGACGGTAGCCACTCGCCATCGCGTGATTACGAGGAGCGCTCGTAATTACTGTTTCCACGGTTGTAATTACCGACAGACACTTACGGTTACCGTACTCGGACCCGTACGAACTGTATCGCTGAAATTAATTAAACCTATCCGCCGGCGGTATCGGAGCTGACGCGACAAGCGCGCGGCTTTATATAAGGCTCTATTAAAGCGTCAAGATGCTCGATATGACATCTCTCGCGGTTCTCGGACGGTAATTGGACAGGGGGACGAAATTTAATTCCACCTGTCCGACGCAAGTCGCCGTTAAAGTGCGTGGAGCGAGCGAAGGGCGTTGGTCAGCCGTTCCCCCGCGATTTATGGGCGAAACGTGCTCATAATCCACACCTTCGCGCGTAACGCAAGCAAGTCGCAATGACGAAATGATTGATCGCCCCGCATTGTACACCATTCCGCGCGAGTTCCATGCAGGTGGTATATTAATGAAGACATCGCGGCGGCGTGTCACGGGTCGGCGCTGAAAGGAGAATTAACGATTCGATTTTCGATAGCCGATTCTGTATCGAAGCGTTTAGATTTCCATTACATTTAGGGGAGAGCGGGGACAAACGTAACGACGTCATGAGAGTAACACGCCTTCTCCCGCCTTCCACAAAAGTTTCCAAAACGTTTGCTTTACATAGTTACGCGTGTTTAATGTTTCTTTTATTCCACGGAGTGACGCTGAGCAATACGACGATTCGTATACCGTGGGCGAGCTGATTTCGTTATTTCGATCATTCAGATAAGTGTCTCCTCTGTTGGTTTTTTTGTTAATATTCGTAGTTAAACTATAGACATTGATCCAATTATTTGTTAGAGCATTCTTAGATAATGTCTTTATTAGTTCCTGTATTTGATTTCAATAAATCTTGTATAGTTTGTACGTTATAACAGTTCTGTGCTGAAAAACATGGCTGGGGACAAAAGTAACACGTCATTGCGGGGAGAAGTTGAATCCAATATTAACAATAGCTTTTAAAAAAAATCATAAATATTAGTTACTTTTGGGGCCATTACACGAGATTCCATATTAAATGAAATACACAGTATCAAAGAAATGTTTCAAGCTGGTTATGCTTTTTTATCGTTACCTATTTAAAATATGTTTATTTAAATGTTTTTTTCTATCGTTTCTGAAAGTAAAAATCCTATTTTGCTTTGGAAGAAGTGTTTTTACTTAATTCTCCTGAAAATAATTAGTGTTACTTTCGTCCCTATGGTATGTTACTTTCGTCCTACCCGTGCAGGACAAAAGCAACAATGACAGTCACTGCGGAAAGTTGCGATAACTCTTTGGCTACTTATCGTGGAAGGCTGAATTTGTGGTCAAATGATAGACCAGGAAACACACTATCTTATGGCATATGTTTTTATATCTGTAAGAGGTAATTGGCAGCTTAGCCAAATGTTAAAAAGTGTTACGTTTGTCCTCGCTCTCCCTTACGTTGCTCCCTGCAACTAGACCTGGTTGCCAGTTTAGCAAGCGGAATTAATCCCATTCTTCGAAAGAGCACTCGACACGGATTTACCTTGCCCTATTCTGGTCCATCCTTATTGCACGCTCCGCGGAGCCGGCGCTGATTTATCTCCGCTCGAGGAGCACGCGCAAATCCGCCAACCTACTCGACGCTATTTTTTTCCCCCGCGGCGTACCGCGCTTCATGAATCTTTTATGCCGGGTTCCTCCTTTTAATTGCAAACATTGTCGTTTCATCAATTTACGAGGCACACCTGAAGCTCGCAATGGTAAAACGGAGATAAGGATTGCATTCTTCAAGGATGCATATATTTCTTTCTTATTCTTCTTCTATTTTATTATGCCTCTGTTGAATCGATATGTTAACGGCACGCGTCATATACGCGCATCGCCGGAGCGACTCACTTCGATAGCATCTAGAGCGCGTTATCGCGTAGAAAAAATCGGATTTGTTGGATTTAGTAATCACGCCTCGCGCCGACAATGCAATTTACCTGCGATATTATCAAGGTTAACCACAATCCCCTCCGATCATGTTGCGATTTTTTTTTGCGCTCCTCGCATGACCCATAATCGCGCAAATCGCTCTGGTCCAATATGCATACCTACCTCTCGACGAAACGCGAGAGATTAAGGGAAAAATGAGAGGCGCGTTATGTAATGCGTCATAAAAGAGTGGCGAGAACGGGGACAGGTATTTCCAGAAGTTGCCCTTTAGCGGGTGAATTAATCGCCGGGCGAGGATCCCCCTTTTTGGCCTTTCCTCGGCGCGCTGAAAGAGCAGGTCGGTCTGGAAATGTCGAAAACAGACCTTCGGATAGCGAATTCCACCTACGTACGCTGTAATTGCCGGTTGACGTATTGGCAAGGCTGTGCTATATCATCGTTAGTCCGAGGCGCGTAAGATTTTTTTTCACTTGGCGATGGCCGAGGCGTGGCTCTCAGCTGACTAGACTTTTCTCGGTTCTTTTCCAATGACTGCCTTGCGACTCCACGCTATAATGTGGCTATAGTCTTGCGAGGAGAAAGAGAGAGCGAGAGAAGAAAATGAAGAGAACTGGTCGGACGGTCTGTTGTTACTTGGTCACGTGGCTACGTGACTAGGGAATGCAAAACATTTTCTTCTGCTTTGTGGCTTTATCAACTCGTTGCATAATCACCGTGTTTGGAGATTTGCAACTCTTGTTCATCACTTTGTTATTCAACTTGAGCTTTTCTTAACAGTGTATGATTGTGCTGGGTATTGTATTACTTTTTGCGCAGAACAGGCTAATGTGTGCCCTTGGATGTTTAATTGCACTTGGCAAGCTCTTGAGATAATTTGAATTTCGTGCGCGAGCACGCGTTGCACCGCCGTCTGGCGGAAAGTCTGAACGTTCGTTGCAGATCCACGGATTTACCAAGTAGTGGTAACAGTAGATTGCCAATACCATTTTCGTGTCGCATGCGACGTTATCGATTCAGTGTGAAACTCGATGGTAATCCCCCTAGCGGCTAGAATTGAAATTAAATATAACGAGAATTGATTTTTACCTACTCACGGAAATGCGATAAACCACAATAATAATTTAGTTCTCGTTAAAGAAATAAATCTATCAATCAATTTCTAACAGGAGTGAGTAATAGAAGCATTGCTGTCTTTCTGCTGTGGTATTCATATATTTTATTGAAGAAAAATTCACATATATTATGAATTTTTGAAAACGAAGTGATAAAAAGCACGAAACCGAAGGACATATTATAAAGTTATAGTATTGCAAACATTGTTATGCAAGAAATGCATCATCGCGTTTATTTGCATGGGTGATTGCTGTGCCATGCACGCTCCTGCCGATGCTCCGTACCATCGCATCGGCGCGCTCAGCTAGTGGTCGTCATGGCGACCAGCAATCGTCTCCCCCCACCAGATTTCAAACGAGCCCCCTCTGCGTCAGTCGTTCGCGAAGCTCCGCATGCGACGGGCGGTATGTAGTGTTGTCAGTGATTTTTACGTGTTCTCGCCCTTTCTCGGCCGTATACCCCTCCCTGTGAAAAGCCTGAAAACGAGGAGGAAGACGGTGCGCCTCGGGGGCGCTGCCGAATTTCATCGCGGTGATCCACTCGCACCCGGCTCTCCTCTACACGGTCAATAATGAGGGACATGGCGGGCAAGATCTCCGAGTTGAAGTTCGAGGCACCCCTCGCACGCTTCGAGGAAGAGGACACGGCCAGCCTCAAGAACATGAATCTGCTGACAGGTGCGAGAGACGCTAGTCGTCCCTTATCCCATTTCCCATTCGCCCGTCCCTGCCGCTTTGTCGCGAATCCGCGTAACCTCGGCCGCCGGGATCGAAAGTTTATCGCGATGCCCTCGAATCGGGATGAGACTCGGTTACGAGCGCGTTGCGTCAAGTGCCAAAATTACGCGAAACCGTCGGTCGTCCTCGTTTTCCCTGTGTCCCGCCTCTGATCGATTTCCAACCGCTCTGAATGCGGCTGATCCTGCTGGCGAAGTAACGTAAAACGTTTCGACGGGGGACAGCTCGCGCGTCGTATCGGTTTTCCTAAAAACTCCGTTCCGCCGCCAGGCCTATCTATAAGCGGAAATTTCGAAACCGAAAGAGCCGGCAAGCGGGAACAGGTTTCGTGGCTGCGTGAACGCGTGAAATGCGCCGTGCACGCGTGGTCACGCTCGTTTTACCGACGCGCGAATTAAATGACGAGAGAGGGTGGCGTTGGCGTATTTAGCCACCATGAAGAAGCGACCTTCGGTGCGCGACAAAAGGCTACGTCACGCGTACGCTTGGTGTCCAATATCCTTCAGGCGTGTCGCGGAGACGGGAGAATCTTGAGATTCGGTGCCTTTGATAGAAACAACGACACTATTCCTCTTCCTCCATTCCACGTGAATTCAGTCTAAGATCGAGTGACGTAATTGTGAATATTTCGAAAGTCCCACTGTAGTAGCGATGTGTGCTTGGAAGTATGACGAAGCTGTCGGGCGTACGCGAGCGAAATATAAAAAAAAATCTCGCGGACATTTAATCTGGAAAACACATTCGATCCGCTATGCGTCACCGGCTTCCACGCGAAAGTACCGATCCGATCCTCTGTTTATGTAAGTGATAACAGCCGCGAAGTGGCAGATGTAATTAATACCGGTCGCCCTGCGAGTAGAACGTGGACGTTTCCCCCCCCCCCCCCCCCCTCTGTGCACCTCTCGAGATGGGTTTCCGTGCGATACGGCCCTGCGGTACAGACGGTGGACCCATCTTTCGCGTTTATTGCGTCCCCCGCTATCGAGCTGTTCGTGTTTACTCTGCGTTGAAATCTACTGCCAACCGTGACTCGTCCCACTAGAATTAGCTGGACGCGTGAGCAATAGTATTCGATGCAGATGTCTCGGAGACATGTAGGTACTCTTTTCTGCTCACTTTTCCCAAGTTTCTTAGCTCTCATCGAGGCCGTCAGGTTCCACAGTTCTCAGATTAGAAATACCTATTATAGAGCCTTTTTTCTTCTCAACATCGCGACTCTAATCCCGCAATTGCTTTCACGTTTAGAACAATTGCTGGACGCCAGTCTGGACGCGAATTTCGGGGAGAATTGCAACGCGAACGAGCCGGCGACGACCCACGAGAATGGCACCGACATACTCCAGGAGGGGACATTCAGCCCCTTCAGCGGCAGCCTGGAGGACCTCGTTAACACTTTCGACGAGAAGATAACATCCTGCTTTCGCGATTACGGCACCGACGTCGAATCCCTGGCGCCTGTGCAAGTGCGGACGCAGGAGGAGATCATGAACGAGTGCCAGTAAGTCCTTGACGAGGCTCGGTGTCCATCTTTCGAGGTCGATGCATCGCTGGAACTGTAGAAACATAAACAGAAGTCCTCTTTCAATGCAAACCAGAGGCAAACAGAGTGGGACAGTCGGTCAAATTCAGTTTCACTGTCATTCTCCAACTTCTGTCCTACTCGCGTGACTCTGCGTGCGCTCGTAACGCCGGGGCGCGAGCCCTTTCAGCAAACTGCCGACGGGAGAAAAAAGAATCACGCTAGTACGCGCGCGTACGATTGAGAAGTTTCCATTACCCTTGGGTCACGCGATATCTCCGGGTATACAGTTATACCGGTTTATGCGCGTCCACATCGGACGATTAAAAAATAAAGCACCGCGGTGGCGGCGCGCGACCGCCGGCTGCAGGTAAATGAATACCCCGAAGATCGGCGAGTTATCGCGCTCAAATTGTCGCATTTACCTTGAGATATCTATTACGCAGCGCGCGGATGCCTCGCTCGCGAAGTAATGATAGCTCCGCGTCACGGGCGAGCGGAAGTAATCGTTTACGGGATCGCCGTTACATTATTCGCGCACACGCGCGGCCCAATCATAATTACTAGTCGCCACGCTACTCCAATGACATAATTCGACGGGCAGCGGTACCCTGCCGACAAAACCAGCCGCCTTTAACGAGCCACGGCAATTTATCGCCCCTATAAACTCGCGCAAAAAGTCGCGAAGATTACGCTCTTACCGATCCCGAACGACTGCTCGCAGATAATATACATCCTGTTTAAATAATCCTCGTGTTAACGCTTTCTCCGTACGTCGTTAAGACGCGCAAACACCGTTTCACTTGATACTCCAGCTAAACCAATATCGTAGAGCGATCCTCGTATGGTTTCATTAGAACTACCTGCGCTCGATATCAAGATTGATACGCTCGGACAGCCGCGCGTTAACACGTCGGATATCGCGCATGGAATTTCTTCTGGCGGGGATTGAGAAATTTTCTTTCAGTGGGAATGTAAAATGGATCTGCACTGGTAGAATTGGGAGGTATAAAGAATTGAGGAGAGTAAAGTGAATAGGGTAGTCTTGAAGCTTTGTTAGCAGCTTCTAATTACTTTCAGCAGTTTATGAATTTTTTGGTAACGCGTCTGATAGCGTCGCAAACGACTCGGGTAGCTTCGCAACCAGATGCACGTATCCGCGGGAGAGCCAGATCCTCGGGATCACGGTATCGATTTTCCAACTGAAAAGTGTGCCGCCATGAGTACTCTCTACGTGACGTTCGCGCCGCGTTCTGCAGCTTTCTCTCCTCCAAGTGGACAGTGCGCTTAACGAGAAAGAAACTCGCCTTCTAATTAGACTGCTAAGCATACTCTAATCGATCCCCGTACGAATCAATTTCCGAGCTTCCTTCAAGTCTCAATTGCCTTTCATTAATCCAGTGACTTCAACGATCGGTCAGGAACACTCCACATCGGTCAGATTGAAAACGGACACGCAGTCTGTGTGAAAATTTTGATCGGTGTATCGGGGAAGCTGGAATTATTCGGGGGCTCGGCTCGAAGGGATCCGGGGTAAATATTTTCATCCAAAAATACGATGTGCAGCCGCACCGCAGGTGTCCGAATTACACGCCTTCTAAACGAGCCCTACGAGGCCGCAGGTGGAGCTCAGCGGAGCGCAAAATTGTATCTTCTTCGGTGTAGAGTAACGCGCCAGGGCTCTTAAACTCGTTTGAACTTCAGTGTCCACTCTTGCGCGTGATTTTCTTTGAACTCTCGCCACCGTCGAAATACGTCTAGACGTTGCCTTTTGTCAAGCCGATCGGAAGAGGCTGGCAGCAAATAAAAACAAGAACGTAGCGGCTTTGCTCCGGGTGATGCAAATATTATATCAGTAAAGCCTTCCAAGATTGCGCCGGCTGCAGAATGTTGACCCTCGACCGGTAGAGTGAGACGCCGGCTATGGCGATCTTCTACCTGAAGTTTCGCGCACCTTGTGCCCAACCTAGAGTCCCAGAGGCGGTAACTCGAATGTTCCAGCTCTGACGCCACAGTCGCGTATTAAATTATTATGAACGCGACTGTATCGATATTGTGACGTCGAATTACGCTTGATTTTAGCCGAATCGATGGGAGATCGAGCGCCGAGGAGGAGCGCAGAGAGGTCACTGGCCGATGCACGCAGATACGACACGTGCTGTTGCACGTGTCTCATTGGGCACCGTCGGTGCTTTCATATGCAGGCATTGGTCCTCGAAAGAATAAACGCACCCGCGCGTGCATATCCGGCGTGCGTGCGGGGCATTGTTCGTAATCCAATTTGTCGCGAGGCTCCTCTGGTACGCGCGGTTTCACGAATGAAATCTCGGGTCAAGCAAGGTCGTATTCACTGGCCGCCTCTGTCCCCAGCTCGGTCGTATCCTCCTTTCAGCGCGGTGGAACAGTGGCCGATGGCCTCGGTTCTTTTCAGCCGCTCGGTTCCGAAAGACTTTCTCGCCCCACGGCGCCCAACTTCCTTTTTCTTCGTCCTCCCCTGCCCCGTTTTCTGGGCGGACCGAGATCCTGCCGCGCAGCCTCCTGCCGCGGTGGCTTTGACACGCGCCTTAAAAGCCGTGGAATCGTTGATTAGCCGAGCAATTTGGAGGAAACTTCAAACGCGCCCGGTCCTCGCCACCTGAGCGCTCGAGTACCTACCATCCACCGCGTTCAGCTGGCATTGCTAAAAGCTCCGAGGCTGTACATGGTCTTCTAGCTTTCTAGTGTCGAGCTCAAGGGGAGGAATTGTCGGTGAGCTGGGTGGCTTAATTGTTGGAGCAGTCATCTGGCAAATTAGAGGTTTGGGCCAGGTGATCCTTTTATTCAGTAGCGCTGTGACGTCCCGGCCCCACCACGGTATCGCGACTTAGTGTCGGCGAGCGCCACCAGAGGTCGTCTAATCTTCTCGCTAGTCCTCAATCCTTCATTCATTCATATATATACAAGTTCCGAAATTATATTCTCTGTGTCCCCGTGTGTGTCTGGGGCAGGGGCCGTCAGTTATAGCCCTTACTGATGAGTCTGACTGACGGCCCCAAGACGAAACAAAACACACCTCTCTTCGTTTTTCCTCCTCGATCCTTTAAAAAGCCAATCCACCCGCCCCGCACAGTACTCCATTGCGGCGTAACCCGGGCCCGGCCTTTAGGTGTTTTTTTTACGGTTACGTCCGGAGGCGACGGGGCAAGAACTCTTCCTCGTCCTGAGGACCGGCAACTCAGGACGGTGACAGCACACTCAGGATTTCACCTTGGGAGGGAGCCGAATTGAAGAGATAAAAATATTTTTAATGCAAGTTCAATAGAATTCATTCGGTGATTATAAAAATTTACTTAGGGGTTATGCCTAGTCAGCTGGCGAAAAAGAAAACATGATTTTCGGGATTTTTTGTGGAATATCTACTGTATATTTATTTACAACTATTTGCTTATTTTAAAAGTATTTATATGTAGCATCTCTCAGTTATTTTGTTATAGAAAAATATTAAAAAATGAACGAATAACAGCCATTCTCGCGGACGCTGTTTTGATAAGGCACTGTGCGGTGAACACGATTTCTCTGAGCCGGATGTTAATATATGGTTGAATTCAGTAGATGAACACAGGGTCTTTCAAAAAGTTGATTTTTTACAAAATAGCGGCCGTTAACGCAAAAACACCGTTTTTCGATTTCTGAATTGCTCGTTTTTCGTTAATTAAAAATAGAGTTTTTGTTCAAATAAAATATCCTTCGTTCATATACTAAGTAGTCTTTGGTGTATAAAAGAAGTCTGCAAAAGTTTCGGCCATTCGATACAGCTGTTTTCGAAATATCTTGCTCACCGATATCAAAACAGCTTCCTTTTTTAGGGTAAATCCGGGAGACGCGATCGGGCCGGAGAGTTGGTCCAGTCGCTATATTTCAGACTCTTCGTAAAAATGCGTTATGGTGCAGAGCAATTACTTCTCTAAAAGCCAAACAGATGAATAACTAGCGTCATTTCGCTCCCTTCTCTATTTTTTTTTTTTTGATTTATAGGCTTTAAAAGGTAAATTGAGGTTGCATTTTACTTCTAAGTTTATTTTCGTTTAATGTTTGGGATAATAAGATAGTAGAGATATTGAGGAACAAAGTATTTGGCCATATTAACTCTTCCTCTCAAAGCTAACGAGAAGACCGTCTCTCGCTGCAGAAAGGAGAGATGATCGAGTTATGATTTTTTTTATTATTTTTGTTTATTCAATTTATTTATTCAGTTTTATATTCATTTGTCTTGCTAATCGCTGGTGGTTAGTTCACATTTTCTTTGATGTGTTCTTTACTTGTTTAGCGTAAACAAATTAAATATCAGTGAATCTGTAGTTGTATTCACTCATAAATAATTTTGCTTTATCCTTTGTTCATTTTCCATGAATAATTAAGTGAGTGGTCTCTGCCAACGACGAAAACCATTTCTCCCGGCACTTCCGGAGAAATGGTCGGATGTCATGACTTCAATTTTCAACCCGATTTACAGTAAATATTGTCTTAAAGCAAATATCGGCCAGTTTTTCTGAATCAGTATAAAATTCTGAACATATAAGTTTGTTCTGATAAAATAAGTAATTTCTATATTAGTTTTAAGAGCCATTTTATATTAGGTCGACCGCGTCTCCTGGATTTACCCTAATGTTTTTCTACAACAAAATTGCTGAGACCTGCTGCATAAATGTACTTTTAAAATAACTGAATAGTTGTAAAAAAAATATACAGTTGATATTCCACAAAAAAATTAGGCATGACCCCTTAAAGAATAAAATCCAATTTTCTTTTCTTCTTACAAAGCCCTTGAATTACTTCGAACTTGGTTACATTAATCTCCTGTTTCTACGGGGGTGGGCCACTGCTCCTGTTCCCAAATTCTCACACGACTTTCAGTTATACCCTGATGTCCCACGTTACTTCGAATTTGTAGCGTCGACGAGCAACTTGCCGCCGCACGCCTGAGGAGGAGAGAATGCTGGACTCGGCGTAATGGACGAACGCGAGCAGACGTAATTGCGCCCCGGAATGGAAGGAACGCGATGGACAATGAAATCGAGGTCTCGAACGGTCAGCAACACGAGCGAGCCAGCGCCTCGTGGCGAGGAATCGTGCATGATCGAATCGCGGCAGGCATGAAAATTTGATCTCTGTGTTTTGTTCTGCCGGTTCGCATCGAGCCACCCCTCCGATGGACGAACGTCAATAAAGCGGCGCACGCGCTTTCCCGCCGGCACGATCCCTCCCGGCTACCGGCGCCCCATGTCTCCCGGTTGAAATTTATTTACCCATGTCCGGAGGAAAAGGCCGCTCGCTGCGTATATCGGAGCCAGAGACCTGGCAGAAATGATCGCGGTTGACGCACGACGCTAACCCCCTGTCCCTATTTCCCATCGCGGACAACGCCTCTAGCTCCCCTGTTCCCGGGATTCTCGGAATCCACTCTAAACCGACCGGTGGCTTTATACGATAATCTCCTTGTACCAGTTCCGCCGGAATGATATATTTACGAAGACGCTGTTCTGCCCGCGAAGCTCGCGGTTACGCAACAGATACTGCGCGAGCCTCGACGCGGATCATTGAACCGAGGAATGAATTAATAAGCGGCAGATACGCCTTACGGGGAATTGAATTTCGCTGCGCTTTCCTCGTTCCAGTTAGCGAAGGACGTGCAGGGTGCACCTACTTCCAGGTCGATCTCCTCGGCGACCGCAAAAGGAAGATCTCGTCCGTAGCCAGATGAGTTAACAGGAATTAGGAGAAGCTATTCCCTGGGATTTAGATATCGGTTCGATACGCCGCGCACGAAAACGTTCGCGGTGAGAATAATTGGCTCTCTTCGGAGCGTGGCGTTTTTTTCAACGCAACGATGATTCCCTCGCCAGCCGGCTGGCTGAAATGTTTAGCCGCTCGCCTCGATGCCACCAGCATGCGCGCCAGGATGAAGTCACTGCTTTAACGCACTTAACATTAATGAGAAACTCAAGTGGGTCGAATTGACCTCCATTTGTTAATCCAACACCATCGACCGGCAGGCGGTTGTGCCGCCGCGCTCCTTTTATTTCCGCGCGCTGCGTGCACTCGGAACCGAAGAAAACGGCAATTTGATCAATGAGATGCATCGGAGAGAGAGAGAGAGCGAGAGAGAGAGAGAAAAGGAGCGTCGAAGGTGAATACACACGGGTCGCCGGCAGTTAAACCGGATCGATTCGTTCCAGTTATATTTCAACGGTTATCTCGCTATCGCGCCGGGAAAAATCGCCACCGTGAAACTTAATTATAGAACAACGGCCTCTAAAAATAATCTGGGAGCCTGGTTCGATCGCGCGTTATGCAATCGGGATTGTTTACAAATCATAGGTATGAGAAAGTGGCACTCACGGGCGCCGATCCGCTCGGGGGATTCATTTCCTTAGAATGGCCCTCATTGTTGCCGGGATATGTTGCCCGCCGCCTGCACGAGATCACGCGGCGTTATCTCCGCGCGGACGTGCATAGCCCAGGAAACGCCTACGAGCCGAGTGATTCACACGCCATCCCAGAAAACGAGGGCTTGACAGAACGTCTGTCTCTGCCGGCGGTGTCTTATCGTGCCTTTCACAGGCGTTTAACTCGATAATGGGCCTGGGAGTCTTCGCAGCCTTCGTACCCTTTCGCCACCTTGAGATCTAGATCAGAATTCGACACCGTCTCGAGAGTCTTCCGAACTGGATGCAACCGAATCTGCCACGATTATTGGGCCGTTTCGCGGGGCCGATTGGGTATTGAAGAAATATGGGAGCTTTTAAAGCACGCGGATACCTCGCTGGCAGAGTCACTTGAGTAGATGATCCTCAAACTATTTCGAGCGTGGTGTGCTCGGCGAATAAAAGGATTAAAAGTCGCTGGGCCGTGAATTCTGAGAAACTGTCAGGCTTTGAGGCGCGAAAATAGATGCCGCTAATTCAATTCGTTGTTTGAGAACGTCATGAGGACAATTTAGCAAGAGGATATGAGTCAGCTGGTGCGCGGCGTCCATGTAATTAGTGAGACTCTGGGAGTCAGTTTCCTCGGGAGAAAAAAATGCGAACCGCCTTGGGATGCTCCTAACCGTCTAAGTTAATTTATTAGAATTGTTTTAACCGATGGTTATCTTCGTAGAATGTGGTGGACGATCACTGGCACCTTCGGTAACATACTGCCGATCGATTGGAGTAAGTCGTACGCGAGGAAGATGCACATGCCCGCGCTGAATCTGAACGAGGCGCCGATCTCGAACGAGAGGTAAGCTCTACTTGCTAGCGAGCCTTAAACTTTCTTTGCTGCTTTCCGCCGCGTTGAAAGCCGTGGGGGCGATTAATGTTGGCAAACTGGAACGCTTCCCTTTTCTTTGCTGTAGACCTGAGCTAGAGGATTTAAGTAGCGAAGACGAGGCCGTCGCGACTGATTTGGACATGCATGCTTTAATCTTGTCCAGCAGCACCGACACGCACAGCCCAGAGGAACCGCTGAAGACTGCCGAAGAAGTGCTGCGCGAGATAGACGATATAATGCAGGCAAGTACTTAGCCCGCGGCGTAAGTGAATCAATCGCGAGTGAAATAATCTGTTTCCGCAGGAGAGCCCGTTGATGGAGAGATCGCCGGACTCGGATAGCTCTTTATTGGACAACGACGAGGCGCTGGAAAGGAGCAGGGAGGTTCTTGGCTCGCCGCTTCACGAGAAAAGTATATTTCCATTGACCGATTAGAAACAATAAACCTAGGTCTCGTTGATTTAACGGCGCTGTTTGCCGCAGAGTTGAAGCAGCTCACCTCCAGCCAACTGACCGAGCTCCTCGGCGAGATGGAGTCTCTGGTGGCAGCTCTGAGCGAGACTCTTATTGCGGAGCTCGCGCTCCGGGACGAATTGGAATACGAGAAGGAGCTGAAGAATCAGTTTATCTCGCTGTTGCTGGCAGTACAAAATCGACGGAGGCAGCATCACGTGACGAAAAAGAGAAATCAGATGCAGAATGGTACTAGCCCTTTGCCGCAGCACAGATCTCTCCAAGAATCTAAGGTAGCGCACGTTGGAATTCTTAATCGAGGAATGGTTTATAGGGAAACTTGTGTTCAGCAAATGTAACCCCCGATGCTTTTATTGTTAGTATCTAACGACTGTAATCCCATATCACACGGATAGTGGTGCGCCGGACAACCAAGCTTTACAAGTTCTCATTAAAAGTAAGTGAAATTGGATAAACCCGCCGTTGGGACTTTATCATCTTTGACGTTTATAATGTTTCTTTGCAGTATTAAAAGCGATCAGCGAAGACAGTCCGACTGTACCTACGTTATTAACAGATTACATACTCAAAGGTAGTATAAGCTTGGTTTTTTAATCGTTGCTTGAACGTTTACGTAGGTTTTACTATGGTGTTACTGTAATATATCGATGATTTGTAAACTTTCAGTACTGTGTCCCACTTAGTGAGTATACCGTAAGTTTCTACGGGAGGATCGACAGGAATCAGGAAAGAAACAGATACTAAATGTCGGAGAATACGAATTTGCTCTCTTCTTCTTGCCAGTACGCTTTCAGCCGTTTGTTGCGCCGCATACTCTTGCGTTAAGGCCGGGCGATTTTGCTTCTGAGTTGTGTCTCGAATTACAAACACTCTCTATCGACTATAGATTTAGGTAGGGTCAGTGACACTCACATCTAGTCTTACTTTATTATATTCTAATGTGTATATTATTGTTTTACGTAAGTGACATTTCTGATAATCTGTGTATGCGATCTATGGAATACCTCTTGTCGTACGTGAATTATACAATTTTCATTTTTGTACACGTCATCGTGGATTTCGTGGCGATTCAGTTTTTTGTAATTTTTTGTACATAAAGATTTTATCGAAATACGTGAGCAAATTTTACTATATCACCGAGATTACATATATTTATCTAGAGATATATTATATATACACCTAATAACTCGTAGAAATCATTCTTTAATGAAGAGGTGCGTGTAAGCTTATGGACTTAGTGTATATTGTTGTAATGCCCATGTATATCTGAGATTAACTAGTAACATAACGCGCAAAGGTAAAGACATCTCGTTAATTGCAGTCACTCCTTCACAGATCTGTATTTCATTCGAACAAACTGTTAGGTAACTATATGCAAGCCGGCATTAACGAATCTTTGTGTACAGCAACACAATTGTTCTGATGCATTATGCATATACTAGAAATATTGTGTTTGTTGAAATAAAGAATTAAATCTGACAATCGTGCTATTTTTAAGTGTATTCCTTACATATATTTATTTCGAGGAACATTCAGCAACTATATTTCTTTATTAATAAGAAAAACCCCTGATAACCAGATCTGGCAGCAGAATCTGACATCAGAACCGTAGTCGTCTGTGTCCGCATTTGGCTGCGTTCTGAGGTGCAGATTCTGATGTCAGATCGGCAGCAGATCGACAGCAGATTCTGCCGTCTGCTATGGTTCTGACGTCAGACTCTGCGCTCTCATGTCAGCGCCAGACCCTGCTACCAATCTGATGTCAGACTGGAGACAGATGGTTATCAGGGACCGTAAAAGATTTATATTTTCGTGACAAAAGTCTCTATTACTATTATTATTATGATCCTCCCAGATGCGTTCAATTTTATATTTGGCCCCTGTTGATCTATAAAACACAGCTTTATTTTTAGCAGTACTAATTTTATACCAAATAACGCGAATCATGTAACTATTTAAACGCCCGAAATATTTCACAAAGATGGTGGACACTGTGCGTTGAGGTTAGTCAAGATGCTTGTAAAAGTGAAGAAACTTATAGTTTTCTGAATTGATCGATATAAAAAGTGAGTTTTAGGAGAAGGTACGTACTCTACGCGTTCGATTAAACAATTCGTGAAACTGTGTTTCAGTCCGAACCTTAAATACAATGCATATTATCTCTCGTACTAAAATCTAACCTAAAAAGTTCACAAGTTTATTACTAAAACGTTGTTGTGGAAGTAATATTTGTAAGATTTTACGCCAGCTGTCTTAATTAACTAACTGACTTAACAAATGCTGTCTTTTTTTCTATAGATGCCTTCACTTAACACTTTAGTAAAAGTAGCTGCTGTTGGAGGTATAATTACTTCAGGCACTGGATATATTTTAAGGTACATGTTTCACCAACGAGTACGTACGACGGCAACTTATAAGGAAGCTTTAGAACTTGTTCGTGGCCACGAGAAGACTGTACAATATTTAGGAGAACCAATAAAAGAAGGAAAAATAGAATTTGGCCCTAGCGTGGATAACTCTAGATCATTTTCCGTTACTTTGAACGGAGCGAATACCAAAGGGAAGCTAGACTGCGAAGTTCTACTTAAGGAGCCGGACAAGCAGCCCGAGATACAAAAGGTGGAAATTAAATTCGCCAACATACCGAACCAAATTTTCGTCATCCGGGATCTGAACATTCAATGAAGTACATCGTCGGGCTATGCGTTTCTGTTATGTTTTTATGGTACTGTTTGAAAGTATATAAAAGTTTGGTCATCTACAGGCTTCAAACGAGAAGCGCGACGCCTGAATTAGGTTTAGACACGCACGATGGAGTATAAATAAAGGAAATGAATTTATTATTTAAATGTTTGCAAAGGCAGATCAGTGATACCCTCTGGAACTTTGAGACCCCGTCTCGTGTAACCGAAACCAGCTTGTATGATGTGTATAGCGGCTTCGATTGTTAAATTGATGTCACGTTTGTCACCGATGTGAGGATTCACTTCTACAAGATCGACGGCGTTCAATCTATTAGTCCTGTACAATTCTTCCATCAGGTGAACACCTTCCCTCAGGGACAATCCACCACGCACTGCAATTTCATAGACTTCATAGAGATTTAACAGAGGACACGCAGATGTGAAGAAGAATTCATTTACCTGGAGTGCCTGTGCTTGGCGCTTCCAGTGGATCCAGCGAGTCAATATCGAAACTCACGTGTAACGACTTTTCCCCATTAGGATCTATCTTATTTAAAGCCATGTTAACGACATCGTGGATACCTTGGGAAGAAAAACGTATCGGTGAACGCGATAAGCATTCAAAGTACAAAAAGAAAGTTGGAAGTACTACCATATCGCTCGACATCTTCCATTCCAAAGGCAGTGATGCCAAATTTTTCAATAACTAGTCTCTCATAACGATCTATGGATCTTAATCCAATATAAGCTACGTTTCTAATAGACAGCCTGCGGATAAACAATTATTACACTCCCACGCTTCTCAATTATGTTTAAGGATACTGATCTAAGCAGTGAAATATTTGTAAGAATTACATCGGCTGCTGCCAATCCATGCCTGGGAGACGTGGCCAGTAATCTGACAGTTCAGAAGTCAAAAGGGCCACAGGCATCCCATGCACGTGTCCACTTTCACTGGTTTTATTAGTGTTAAGGTCCGCGTGAGCATCCACCCATATCACACCTACGTCTTTCTTCACCTTCAAAGATACCAGGCATCAGAAATGCATAGCTTCAACAGGGATTCAAGCGCACGGTAATTAGCGTTAAATATTATTATCCTCTGTCGTACTATACCTTAACGTGACCATCAATGGTTCCGATTCCTAAACTGTGATCACCACCGATGGTTAATACTCGGCGGCCATCGTTTAGAATTCTTTGGATTTCTTCGGACAAAATACTGGTACAACCAGCAACGTCGCCTAAATGCGACATGTTGTTAACGCCAGATACATTTTGAACCTTGTACAAAACGTCACCATAGTCTTTCACATCTAAGCCTAGTTTAATTGTGAAATGTAAATGGATTTTGCTGTGTTTTTAAAATACTTAAACGTAACAGAATCGAGTGGATAGTATTTACCCAAAGATTCTAATTCTGCTTTCAATCCAGTCGCCCTAATCGCTTCTGGGCCATGTGCTACACCCTCCTTGTGCTGTACAATCGATTTGAGATGTAGAAAAGTAATTTTGTTGTTTTATAGTCCATCTTACCTGTCCCTTTTCAAACGGCACGCCAATTATTCCGATTTTGCGATAGCAGCGCACGCCGAATCTTTTACCGATACTCTGTGTTCTTGATAACATATTGATTTTACATGTGTCGTTTCACGGTGTGATTTAACATAAAATTGTGGCTCTTCGTTGACCTATGGCCTCGGATTGCTGTAATATAGATAACGCGCGAGATTTACAGATCATGAGCACACTGTAAGAAATAAGTATCCTTACTTGCGGTTGCAAAATTTTTCTTTAGGCGCTACATTTTAGGAATATTTATTCTAACGTTCTATGTTGATTATTGTTAATATTTTTGTTTTTATTTAACATATAATTCTTCATTGCAGATAACAAATAAATATAAAAGACATTTTAAATATACAATCTAATGTATCGCCATCGATGGCAGTACAAAATTCAATATTGTTCTAAAAAAAAAAATCCGGCTCTGCTTGATTTCGCTTATTTCATCGGCTTAGGGCCAAGCATATTTTCCGGCTTGACCCACTCGTCGAACTGTTCCGCGGTCACGCCATTCTTTAGTGCCCCTTCCTTCAATGTAAGATTCTCTTTGTGTGCTTGTTTCGCAATTGCAGCGGCCTAAAGAGAAACATATATATTTTATGTTACGAACAGACGAAGGGAAATAGTAAAACAGTCTGTTTCAGTTAAGCCGGGAATCCACCGGGAACCTGAGCTAAGCTATGCGATGCTATGCTATGGCTTGCTGTTTTAAAAAAATTAGCTTCAATACATTCTTATGGAACCGTTTCCACCAAAAGCTAAGCTAAAACATAGCACAGCTTAGCTTTGCTTCCCGGTGGATTCCCGGCTTTACGCTTAAAAGTGCGAATGTAAATACCTTATCGTAACCGATGTGCGGATTTAACGCCGTGACGAGCATTAAACTATCGTTCAATAGTTTCTTAATGCTCTCAACATTCGGCTTGATACCGACAACGCAATTCTTTGTGAACGAAGCCGCTGCATCGCCTAGAAGTCTTGCAGATCTTAACGTGTTCGCAACTATCACAGGCTTGAACACATTAAGCTCGAAATGGCCGTTGCTCCCGCCGATAGTTACCGCGACGTGATTACCCATTACTTGGCAACAGACCATGGTAATCGATTCGCATTGCGTAGGATTTACTTTGCCAGGCATAATTGAACTTCCTGGTTCGTTTTCGGGGAGGGACAGTTCTCCCAAACCGCAACGTGGCCCGCTTCCCAAGAACCGAATATCATTGGCTATCTGAATAGAACGTCAATATTACATGCGATAATAATTACATTCAGTTTTAAAGCCTTAAGGGGTCATTCTGGTAATTACGCCGCAAAATTCAAGTTTTTTTTCTCAGTGAATGCAATGAATAACGATGTCAAACTTTTGTTTTCATTTATTAGGTTACTTATAATGTATACGGAACAATTTTTTAAATACACGTTTAATTGTGTTTTTCAATGTTATTTGGAGTTGAAAGTCGTGCCTTTGAAAATGCGGCGGGAGTGATTTCAGTGTATTTAAAAAATTGTTCCGTATACATTATAAGTACCCTAATAAATGAAAACAAAGTTTGACATTGGTATTCATTGCATTCACTGAGAAAAAAAACCCTGAATTTTGCGGCGTGACTACCAGAATGATCCCTTAATAACGTTCTGTACTTGGATGTCATAACAGTATACCTTCATAATTGAAACTGCTACTGTGTTAAGTGCGCCGTGTACTTCCACCATAGCATCGTGCGCTGCTAAAGCTTCAAATTTATTGGGAGCAGTTACAAATGGTAAACCGGTCAGTTCTGCGATCTTTTCTGCCGATCTCTCTGCGAAGCATTCGTACGTATTCAATCCAGTACCAACCGCGGTTCCACCAAGCGCCAACTCGTACAGCCGTGGAAGAGTATTTTTCACTCTCTTGATGCCATTCTCTATTTGCTTTGCATAGCCTGAATATTATAAATCCCATTAACCAACGATCTTCCCCAAAATACGAGCGCGTAAAGTGAGTTAAACACCAACCCGAGAATTCCTGACCCAATGTCAAAGGCACAGCGTCCTGAGTATGAGTCCTACCAATTTTTATAATGTCTTTCCAGTCTACGGATTTCTGTTTCAAGGCTTTATGCAACATCTCCAAGCCAGGTATGGTTACTTTATTAATTTCTAAAGCGACCGCTATGTGCATAGCAGTTGGGAACGTGTCGTTACTACTCTGACCCTTATTTACATGATCATTTGGATGCACAGGCGTCTTCGATCCAAGCTTACCGCCGAGCATTTCGATCGCACGATTCGAGATTACCTGCAGGGAGTTTATAAATTAAGTAAATATATCACACGAGTACTACGAGCATTAAGTAACATAAACACCTCGTTGGTATTCATATTGGTTTGTGTACCAGAGCCCGTTTGCCAAATTACTAATGGAAAATGATCGTTATAAAGTTTGCCGTTTATAACGTCGTCTGCAGCTTTGCTAATAGCATCTGCCAGCTTTGGGTCCAATCCGAAGCATTTATTCACTTCTGCCGCAGCTTTCTTCAATATACCCATCGCGACAATGATGCCGTACTGGTTGGATACGATAGACGCACATTAAAACAGCTACGTAGAAAAATGTAACGAAGCTAAACCAATCGTATATTCTCTTACGGGCATGCGTTCAAAGGTGTCGCCAATTGGAAAATTTATCACCGACCGCATGGTTTGCGCTCCATAGTATTTGTCGGCAGGGACCTTGAGCTCACCGAAAGAGTCTTTTTCAATACGATATTCCTTACTCGCATCCTGCAATATTACCATTAACAGCACATTAAAATAGCATAAATTTAAGTACCAGAAAAAACAGCTGAGACGAGTATGTACCATGGTTAAAAGGTAAATTATGTAAGAGAAACGTAGCGGGTATAGCTCCACAACGGATATTAACAGTAGTCTGAGCAGGGGAAATTGAAGGTCAGTCAGATGAAGCCAGTTAGTTGCGATAAGGTGTGCATGTGGATAATGTATCTATGTACATACACAGGCAGCTCTATGTGCCCATAAAATTTCAGAGATACCAGAAAGAAGAAAACATGGTTAATTGCTATTCAAATAAAGATGCGTGAATTAATTAACGCAACGACGACGTCAACAAAAGAGGAAACTTCACCGAATCCTATAAGAAATATAAATAATCTGTTGCATACCATTTTTTCTTTTTCATCGAGTCTGAACTTTATGTATTGAAAGGTACATTATTCCGCGTCGAAGAGGATCAACTGACTGTCACGCGTGAAACCGCGCTCAATTGTTAATTACAGACGAAAGGAGATTTAAGAAATTGTATACATGTAAAATTATCCGCAAGCGCAGCGATGTCCTCCGCGATAAACGTGCAGAAACTATTTTAAGACCCGGCCCTTCGACGATTATGTAAAAACCGGCCGCAAAACGAATTTAAAAGCCATGGGCAAAAAGATCCTAGGAAGGTAAATGGCGAGCCGAGTGCGCATAAGATTGTCGATTATAAGGTAAGGGCATCGCTAAAAGTGTTATGCTTTTTGCTGATAACGCATTAATGGGTTTGAAAAACACTCGTACCTTGCTGTCGCCGCCCCTGGACACCGCCGATGTGCTGACTGACAGTCTTAATATAAAAATCGCAGACGAACCCTTCAATTCCCGTAATCCACGATGAGCGGGCAAGCATTTTAGCAGCTTCAACGCCATTCCGATAATCGTCCACGCTGATTTCTTTCAAAAATCCTCAAAATTCTTAAAAGAAAAGTTCTAACAGGGCAACCGACTACTCAGCAAGTTGTACTTAGGTGAGCGGCTTAAAAACCAGACACAAAATACGCGGTAGTTAGATAGAGTCTTTCCTGCCTGACGGACAGAGCGCCGAATTTCGATTGCACACCAAAATAGAGAAAACAGCGACATCGCGGCACGGAGAAATAGAATCACGAGTGGCTCGTGATTTTCGTCAATTCAATCTAATCTGCCACGTAGTACTTAACTCGAATTTAGAAGGGAGATATTTAATTCCCCTGTATCAAATTTATCTTATCATTGGTGCAATTCGTCACACGCAACAATATCTCCGTGTATCGCAGCGCGAGATTGCGCTTCGTAGGTGAAGCATTGGAAATTTTCATACGGCAGAGGGTGATTGCGATTTTTTGATTGGACGGCTGACCCGTGGTTTCCAAAAGCGTGCACTTTTGAACATACCGTCGAGGATCACGGACCCGAAACTTTCGGCTTTTGAATTAATCGGTCGGTTACGAGCGGCGGGTCCCCCGATTAATTCCATGTTAAATGCCGATCTGATCGATCCCGGTATTTTAACCAGCCCGCATTAACTTTGGTCGCCATTCTATTTACGGTTACGTTCGCTGTGGTGCTTTCGCCCGTATAGCAGAAGTAACGAAACTATGGTGCATCTTGGAAAAACGTCATGTCAATAGCTGCGAGCTGATAGATTCGTCTGGCTATGAGTTTATCTTGCTAGCGGCGTGTCAATCGGAATTCGGAATCGCCTCGATCGCCGGCAATACTCGACGATTAAAGCCACGCAGCCACGTTTATTCCATTCCGTTGCTTGGCCACAACTATTTAAGACCCGGGTCTCATGTAAACAGCACGCGGTTCCTATGTGTCATCGGAACTAATGACGCTTATTATGTAATTTGCGTGCACGGGGGAATGCTATGGTCGAAAAAACGTGGATGAAATTTGCTGGAGTTCGAGTCACCAGCGGTGTCTTTCGAAAATGACTGACTTTCCTTCTTCTTCTGCTTTTGCAAGGTGAGTCGAGCGGTGCCCCGTTTCGCACGTATAACACACGATCTTCTCCGCTTTTCCTTATATCCGCGATAGAACCGAACGTTTTTACATGTCCTCGAACCGTTTGCGTTAAACGTATGCTTGATTTTTAATTCGACGGCGATTATTATCATTATCCTTAACCTAGAATCGCGACAGCCGGTTCTTCTGCGATCCCGAGTACGCGATTTACCGAACGATTCGTGGTGACTCAAATCTTTTTTTCTTTCCCTTTTTCTCATATTAATCGGTCGAGTTTCCCGAACTCTTGCGACTTACTCCTTGTAATCGCGTCCTTCGATCAATTTAAATTGATAATATCGGTCCGAGCGTATCGGCAGTAAACGTAAGCCTAATTATATGTACTTCTTCCTAAATCCGGACGGCCAGTAATTTTTTTAATGTTTCGTTTGAATTGTGTACAGCACGTGAAACGTGTTTTGTGGTTTCCAATTAGCGTGATCTTTTGTGCTCTCTATTTATAATCGGTCTTAAGAGATCTAAATAGAAACCATCTACCCGATTGATTAAGATTCGTAGCGTAAGCTTAAATAGAAATGATTTTTAAATGGCTTGGGCATCTGTTTATTCACGTTCTCCAAACATTGTTATTGAAATAAGTATCAACACAAATTACTGGCAGAGATAGCGCTATCTCTTTTGTTTCCAAAAAATGTTATTTAAATACGATAATTCCATATTCGTACAAGTATTAGCATCGCAAATTACAGTTTAAAGGCTTATCGATTGTATCTTGGTTTTTATACGAGAAACAGTGCGAAGTGTATGAAACAGTGCATTATCTTACCTACTACCCAGCGGTCCAGCCATTTCTTTATGGAAGTCTTAAATGAGATTGTCGCAAGCCTTCAAAAGTTGAGTAAACGACATATATAAAGTTATTCGGAGTCGTCAAAGAATAATCACTCGGACTCTAGCCACTGTTCTTTGACAGTAACAGGTTGCGCCGATCGGTTTCTTATTATTTACGAGAAGATTGCAATGGTTTGTGTCTTGCAGGGTAATCAGTAACGTGTTGACTTGTATAAAATGTATTGCTCGAACCTGCTTTGTGATATTAAACAACTGCTATTGTATACCTACGTACGTAGTATGGATGACACTATTGTTCCCCGTAAAAGTTTATCAGCCTCAAGTATATTGGCGGATCGAGGGACTATTTTTCCATTGGCTGTTAGCGATGGTTTCCATGTGGACTTGGTCCGCAGGCTATGATAGTAAGTACGCAAACGCTATACACTTCTTACCTATATCCGTCTAGCGTTAACATAAACAACTAAACGAAAATTCAATTCGACAGTAATAGAGCAAGGAGACGATATACAGAAAATCATTAGCGAAAGGACATTAGTAATAGCGAATCATCAAAGTACCGGCGACGTTCCTATTCTAATGACGACGTTTAATGCTAAACCAAATGTGTTGCCTAATCTGATGTGGATTATGGACAGGATCTTTAAATTCACTAACTTCGGCATAGTCTCCATTTTACATCAGGACTTCTTTATCGTGTCTGTAAGTCGACATGCATAATTTACTAATCCGACGGCGCACGAATTTGTATTAATAACGAGGATATGTTTGTTCTAATATCAGGGTCGTAAACGGAGGGAAGAGAGTTTAAAGAAGTTAGAAAAACATATAAAAGACTCGTATATTCCACGTAATAGGAAATGGATGGTTCTGTTCCCAGAAGGAGGTTTTTTATGTAAAAGGCGGGAGACGTCGCAAAAGTATGCCAAGAAGAACAGTTTGCCCATTCTTGAAAATGTCACTTTGCCACGGGTCGGAGCAATGCAGACTATATTTGATACGATCGGCCCATCGCAGGAGAATAGTAGATCGGATCAGCAATTAAATAGCAGACCAAGTAAATAATCTGACAAATCATACGTTAAGCTTATTGTATTATTTCACGTTTTCTATAGTTCATATGAAATCTGTGTATTATTTTCAACTACAGGTATGGAAGTAGCTAAGCCAGAAATCAATTGGATTCTTGACATAACAATAGCATATCCCCAGGGTAAACCGATTGATTTACCTACAATTATAACTGGTTCTAGACCGCCTTGCGAAACAGTATTGTTCTATCGAATTTATCCTAGTTCAGTGGTAAGTTTCCAAAGCAGAAATTAATCCTCTTCCTACCCGTTACGCGAAGGTACTTGAGCCGCATGATCGTTTTCAGGTTCCTCGAGAACCGGAACTATTGTCCAAATGGTTGTACGATAGGTGGGCCGAGAAAGAAGCACTTTTGGAAAATTTTTATAAGTACGGAACGTTTTTTGGTACACAAGCATCGGCCAATGAAGGTTCCAAGGTCCATCAGGATCCGTTGAGATTCCTAGTCGTTCATTTATTTTTTATAACGTCTAGTTATATACATTACAATATGTTTGCATACATGCTCTCTTGCTTCTGGTAAAACGTCTTATGCTATACAAGGAATTACGTTCAAATATAGGTGAAAATTTCTGATGTAGTGAAGTAAAACTATTCCTGCCTTAAATATTATTCTTGATGTTGACTAACAAAACTAACGAGTGTATGAATTGTCAATTCCAAGCGAATGTTTGTAAACTAGATACGTCATAGGTAGTTAATTGCTACTATTATTTTTAACGCTCCGAAGACTTATCTGATCCCTTATCTGACATGTCCGCTACATCAATTGAACGAATATCACACGCCGGAGGTATCCGCGATTCCTAATTACTGGGATTCAAGCAACTTTGATATTAGAACAAGGAAACTATCGTTCAGTTGGCGAGGTTCATTACGGCAAATTGTTGGCACGGTTCTATAGATCTAGATTATAGTTAGCCATTCCTCAGAATATTTATTTTAACTTATATAATGAGGCGCATAGGATACTTCACGATATATTTATGACGTAACTTTTGTAATGGAATTATGAAAGCTTGCCTTTAACAACTTCGATGAAATCAGTAGCGTAAGGTTGCCAGGTGTTCGACGGCGATCTTATTTTATTTAAATGAAAAGATAGCTCAGATTCATTTCAACGAATAGGCTACTAAATACTGACGCTTGAGCAGCTCCGAAGGCGTAGAGACGATTTAAACTTTCCTTTTGTAGAAAATTCAATTGTAAAGAGTACACTTTACTGTTCATATTTATATAAGTTAAACGATTTAACACCTGTTAACTCAATTACATGTATCTAATGCTACCACTTGTGATAGCTTCGAATGCGCTGTATTAACGTAAACATTAATCGTTCGTATTTCTCGAATTTCCGCGAAGTGTGAAAATGTGTCTACGCGTGACTAAATGTCTGGAGGACTTGGCAGCATTTCGGGGGGCGTGGGGGAATTCTCGTAGTATCCTGCATGTGTGTTTTTGTAATATCTTAAGTAGAATTTCTAATATTCTATGAGATGGAATTGCAAGATCTAACAGTTAAATGGTTGCCGCGATCGTAGAAGCGGTAACGATAAGTAACCATTTCAGGAAAGATATCCATTGATTTGTGATAACACGACGAAAAGAAAGAATATTTTTCAATGCGAAGTCAATCATACGAAACATAATTTTTTAAATCACGTATTAGGAAACTTACATATAAGTTCATAACTCTGCGAGGAGGTAGACGTGAATTTACTACAAATTGTTCGGAAACATAGGGGGAAATAAAAAGCGGTATCATAAATTCAGTCGGAGTAAGTAAGGTGTGTATGTTCGTTGCTAAATCTCAACCGATAATAATGCTATTCAGTAAAGGAAGACTATACGTCAGCTGTGCCTTGTTCCTACGGACAAACTTCAGTGTTAGTTGTATATATGCATACGCAAATCTCATAGATAATTTTCATAGTTAAATCAGCGCCTATAATTAATTTTTAAGATATCCAGATTCCATCATTTTACAAAGAAAGGGAGACATAGAATTAATAATAAACGAAACCGTATCCTCTATGCTGCCTAATTGGTTATTATAAACTGAAAGTTGTAGCCCGAAAACCGAAAGCAATTTCTAGACTGATTCATTCTGGGAAATAAATCGGACAAAGAGCATAGCAAACAAAACCACGCGTTGTTATGTAACGAGCATAGTCACTAATTTTATCTGTGGTTACTATTAACAGGAAGCGTTTTAAATGTACGGCGTGCCCGTTTCGATGGTGGGATAAAATGTAACTGTACAAGACAAGAATTTTGATAAGATCGATGTTAGTCGCATTAAATAATAGGCGTAGACATTATGCGCGTACTAAGAACGTTCACTTCCTATAATATGCAAGCATATTGAGACATGGAAATATTCGAATTTATAAATTCGCGGCGGAGGCACGCAACCGTTGAAAAGTTCGAGTGCTGTTCGCATTTCTCTGCATTTTATTGCATTTAACGCGAAATATGGGAAGCGCAAGCGCTAGAAATTTATTTACAAGGCGGAAGGTTTTTCATAGCAGGCAAGCTACCGAATCAAAATAATTTATATTAGTGAATTCAATAATTTCTTCTCTCTCATTCACATTACAACTGCATTTCCATTTGGTAACGGATTAGCCGAATACTGTTAACGTTTAGTTCGATATCTTTACGAAATATTTATGCGAATCCATAATCTCGCAACAGAATGCCTCTAGTCTCTTGGTTGCAACCTTTAGAAACAATAAAAACAAGATTCTAAATGTACTACTAATTGTATTATAAGAAATTCTTAAATTTATTAATAAAATTTATGCCTTGCATTATGAGAATGGTTGTGTAGCGTTTGAAACTATTTAATTAAACGTGACGATCTACAAAGAGAATGAAACTTGACTTTGTCGCTAATCAAAAGTTACAAATATACATTAAGGTCTTGCTGATACCGAGTCGCGAGTGGCGTAACGATTAAGCGCTGTCTTACGGACCCGAGAGCACGAGGATAAGTAACAGCGTGAGCATAATGATAATTGTGTAATAGTAGATTTACGTCGTCACAAGGGCCAATATTTTTTAACTATTTAGATAGATTAGGTTCTTAACACGCGGTACAATAAAAGTGAAAAGATCAAGTTTCATTAATAATACGAAGCAATGTAACGGAGAACAGAATGTTTGTGTCGATTACAGTGAAGTCTATTTGCTGTGTCTGTAGTTATTGCATAACGCATTTGTTTTTATGTTGGGTATATGTTATATAGCATATTAGTAAAACGAATCAATGTCACACTTTATATAGCACACATTGCAGATAAATATTGGTATAGCTAAGCTACTGAGACGTTACGATGTATAAATTCTTTACTTGGGTTGTGTTTTCATTTCTCACGGTTCAGTGATTTTTCACGGAGATCTACGCGATGTTCAGATCAGTATTACCTGTCTGCATTTATTATCCGAAACAATGATTCCTATTACTTTTATCACTAGTACATATTTCATATGTATTTGAGAATAGTATTTCTGTGTTATGTTCAAAAGCTATTTAGAATATTGTGTTGTTCTGTTGAAAGTTAACGGCATCTTAGATGAACATCGGAATACTGGTGTACAAATTGTTGATATGTATTCTACGATACTGATATTTGTAAATAAGTGTGCTGTATGAAAGGTGCCGAAAAACCACGGCGTACATCGTTCCAAATCAACGCACCGTGAGCAGTTCTGCAAAGAATAGAAGAATATAAAAAATATTAAGCTATTTTTCCACAAGGAAGCTACACTAACGGTTCTTTTGACCTGTGTGAAAGATGTATACTGCTCAAAAGGACTAGACCATTTTTGTGCAACGCACGAATAAAAAACATGGTAGATTTCGTAAATTCTTTTATTCTAAAACTGCACAACTCAACGTGTCTTTATAACGTAACGACGCGTGCATCTAATTATGCAACGTACGACTGCATACATTAATGTTCGCGGATCTTACTATATAAAAACAAATGTAAAATGCAACTTAGCGTAAGTTCGTGAAATTTTAAAGAAAAATATAATTCGCTTGTACTGTCTTTTCCTATGAAAACTTTAATAAAATTGTTGTTTTCAAATTAGCTGCGCCTCGAACTCTCAATGCTTGAATCTCCCGCACAAAGTGTTCCGCTCCGTGGCGGCGCCAACGTTCAATCAGCGAACTGCAGGGCGCGTTTGTAATCTCCCAGATTTTATGTGCCATTCTGCCGTCCTGTTGAACTGTACTTATGTTACTCTGATTTATTTAAGACATGACAACTATCAGGCCTTTTACTTGCAACGACTTATTCAAGTTTAACAACGTGTAAGTTCGAACATAAGTCAGGAAACTTCGATATCCCTAACCTAACGACACTGTTGCAATTGGAGATAGTAACGTAGCATGCTTTCATTCTAACGTTTTTATTCTTTTGCAGGAATTTGGATCCGCTCACAGAGACAGTATCCTTTAAGTGGCATCTATTTTCTAATAGGGCTAGCTACTCTTAAGAGCGTATCGATCGATCATTCCCAATTTGCATTTTCCTTAAGCTTCTACTCGACAGTATGGACTTTCCTTTTACACACACTACCTGGCGCACTGGCCAGAATATTTTCAAGTGGCGGAATCGCCAAGTGGAGAGGTTATGGGTTACAGTGAGTTTTATTCTTTCTGTTCCTCCGAGTTAAAAGCCGCTGCTTTACGTAGAATACAAGATTTTACTTTAGTACAAAATATTTCAGTTATGGGAAAAGCCGAAGGACACGGAGAGAATTGGCATGGTCACATAACGGCTCTGACAGTTTCTCAAAATTATAGAAGACTGGGCCTGGCTTCGATGTTGACAAAATCCTTGGAAGAGGTTTCGGAGAAGTAAGTGAAAGACTGTGATGTTGGTTGTATCGTGCAGTTTTATTGCAAAACATTGTATGTTGTGGCAGGAAGCAGGCATATTTTGTGGATCTTTTTGTAAGAGTTAGCAATAAAGTGGCGATCAAAATGTACCAACAATTAGGATACATTGTATATAGAACTGTTCTAGAATATTATAACGGATACCCGGATGAAGATGCTTTTGGTATGTAATTCTTTATTGATTTTATTATGATGTATATTGTTTAAAGTTTCGCGTAGCTTTGAACCTCTGCATGTGTATTTAGATATGAGGAAGGCGCTTTCGAGAGACGTGAAAAAGAAATCGGTGATACCTCTGACTCATCCTGTGAGACCCGAGGAAGTGGACTAGATATGGTAAAGCAGACAATGATTTTTATAATAAATGGTTATCCTGTGAAACTTATTCTTTGAAAAAATGTATTGATGTATATAATTGTAATTTATGAATAAAATGAAGCTGCATGGAACTAACCGTAATACAGAAGATGTATACAAACTGTTATGGCGTATATATGAATAACTATTTATGTATTTATTCACTGGATGAATTCTGCATTACCCGTGATACTTTACATATTACGTTTTACTTTCACAATATTCTCATACTTCACCATTGCTCTCCTATTTCACACCATTCTCACATATTCTAACATATTTAGTTCCAATTCTAATCGTGGCTGAGACCTCACAAGCAGGCTTCCTCCTTCCTACAGGAAGGAGGAGGCTTTCATAATGTAGATGGCGTTAGTGTCGCGGTATAGTTGGGTTGTGTCTGTGCATACACGATCGGCTGAGACTTACACTGTCTTATAAGTGAAAAGAAGTAAAATGTGAGTGAAACGCTAGTTTTTACTTGTGTTTACTGTTTAACTTAAAATGAATGTGCAAAAGAGTGGAGCAACTGCAAAGAGGGTGACAGGTAAGAAAGTTTTATGTACGGTTTGAGTTACATTTAAGACACTTGTTTATTTGAATATTCGTGTTTTTGTATTTTTAGGTTATAAACTCTATTATCAAAACTTTCAATAAATTTAATTCTCCCTTTAAGTTCACAGGAGCAGACAGACAGAAAACAGAATGAAAGATGCAGAGGAGGATCTACGTTGCAAATGACTTGCATATGTAAGGGCGCCGAGTACGGTTCAGACAATGTGCGCCAAGCTGGTACGGGCGTCGCAGGTATGCATGACATAATATTGGTAATAATTATGATAATTACGATAATAATAAGTAAAATATCCTTTATGTTGTATATAGAACTCGTCGGTTCCTGCTTGGGGCGAAATCCGGCTACGATGTGGACAGTATACTGCCCATAGGATATTCCTCTGACGTCTGCGTGCCACTCAAGCACCTACGATGCACGTGTATTTAGGTAAAATTCAAAGTCAATTTTCTCGAAAACGAAGCAAGTTTTCTCTACAGCAAATTCGTCACTCTGAATTTTCGACTTATATTTGCCTGTAGAATCATCCCCCGAAGTATTGACCATAGGTAGAGGAACACCATGTATATGGAGGTCGCGTACAAAATACATATATGTACATAAATTAACAATATAATATAAGTAATTAATATAATTACTTAGCACTATAGCGTTTAAGCAAACTGTTAAACTTAATATATGGAACATTTTTCAAAGAAAAATCTGAGCCACTCACTAATCCTTACCTCTACTTGTATTTTTTACAATTAAGTATCTTATACAAAATGTAGGGTAAGAGATACATTTGTTGGCATTATTAGTTATTGTTGGCAAAATAATGTCCTATTATGCCAATAATAACTGAAAAAATGGGGAAGGTTTAGATAAGAAACTTCAGGTGAATGTGAAATATTTAATTAAATTCAGTTACTGCAAATTTAATTAAATATTTTTCTCTAACACCTGAATTTCATATCCAAATCTGCTTAACGTGTCAACAAATGTATTTCTTATTCTACATATTACAGTATGCAGATTCTAAGTATATTTAATTTTCCCGGCACGTTTCCATATTGAATTTTAGTTCAAACAAAATCTTTCATAATGTAGATGGTGTGCAAATACTATACCAAAAGTTTTGCTTGAGTTTCTACCCCCTGTCTACTACCCACGTTTGAACCAATCACGGCCAAGAGGAAAATTCACCGACGCCAGCGCCAAGCCAAGCCGAGTGGAGTTTAGCCAAGTGAGGCCGCAGCCAACCAGCATCGTCAACGGGTCCCCGGCGTTGTGCAAAGAATCGATTCGTAAAAAAAATCGCACCTAAAAAATCGATTTCATCGAGATCGATTCATTATAATAAAAAAATATAAAGGGTAGTTCCGGGAGATTCTAACTTTCTCGTGAGAAAGTTAAGCGCAGGTTGATGCCCGTGGAGTAGTGTTTGGGATCGGTCGCAGCGATGCGACCAAACGTGCGCGTGCTCGCTGTCGCGAAGAAGCGCGGGTTTTGAATGCGCTACCCTTACCGGTGTCGCGACTGGGCGATCGCTGTGATTAGTGATCCTCTAGAACAGGCCTGCCCCATCGGGTGCAAATACCTCCTGAATTTCTGGGACCCGGGTAACAGCCGAGAGCGGGACTGTTCCATTGCTACCCGTTGCGAAATTTGGGAGAGAACTGCATGAGTGTGCGTCCATGTAGAAGAGGTCTTCGGATCCAAGCAATAGACTCGTGGTACGAGCCTACATAGACAGCCGCACACTCATGCAGTTCTCCCGCAACCCATGCTGTGGTTAGCAACGTAACCAGTCCCGCGCTCGACTGTTGCCCGGGTCCCAGAAATTCAGGAGGTATTTGCACCCGATGGGGCAGGCCTGCTCTAGAGTGATCGGAACAATGTAGATCGTCGCTGATTGGTTGCTGCGATTTGGAGCAAAAGTGGAAGTAGACAGAGAAAGAAACTGTTAAAAAGAAAGAGACAGAAATACTGATAGAAAGAGACAGAAGTACTGATAGAAAGAGATAGAGTGAACGGTTAGGTTATGTTTATTTCCGGTTTTGCTCCAAATCTTGACAAATGGCTGCGGTTATACCGATCACTCCCTGGAGGATCACTAGCTGTGATGGCCTGGTCGGGCCATCTCGGGACTGACGCCTGCACTAATTAGCTATTGTTCGCCCTCCTAATTAGCATTGTCTGGCGACACATACATGGGCCGCGATCGCTCTCTCGTCTGTGACACCTGCTGGGTACTGGCCGCTAAACGTGCCCCTCTACTACCTCTTGCAGGCCTGTATTTAGAGAAGACCAGGACAAAACCGGGGCCCTAACAGAAAATAAACCAGAAATTGAAGATACGGTTTATCATTATTAAAAGACATCAATTAAGCTTTGCTACTGGCTATTAAAAATTGTCTCATATTAAATCCAAATACATTTTAGTAAGGTATATGTAACATTCTTTCAAAATATTATTGTTACGCCGTAACGGTATTTTTATGAAATCGAGAAATGTAATTATGCGTGGTTAGGAAATCAAAATTTCCATTCGCACGAGAATAGGAATGGCGCTACATGTCAATTGTATCTAGTGATCCTCCAGGGAGTGATCGGTATAACCGCAGCCATTTTTCAAGATTTGGAGCAAAACCGGAAATAAACATAACCTAACCGTTCACTCTATCTCTTTCTATCAGTTTTTCTGTCTCTTTTTATCAGTTTTTCTGCCTCTTTCTATCAGTATTTCTGTCTCTTTCTTTTTTACAGTTTCTTTCTCTGTCTACTTCTGCTTTTCTTCCAAATCGCAGCAACCAATCAGCGACGATATACGTTGTTCCGATCACTCTCTAAATAGAGGATCACTAATTGTATCGATATTTCGTACCGATATTTATTTATCTCTTATGCGTGAAACGGAACAGTACCCGGGATAAGAATAAAATGCTGTGTATTTTGCAAATAAATATAATATTGAATAAGTTTGCTTTAAAGTAGTAAGAACTATCGAGTGTATTTAGTGTTCAATTAGCAATTATATTGAGGACTGGTTAATTAATTCGGAGCTTTCGTCTGTCATAGGTAAGCAATTCTTTCCGTTGGAAGCGTCGGTTCGTGTCAACTGGTCTAACGAAAACGCACTGGACGAGTACAGCATTTACAATACCTATATGGTTTTTAAGTGGAAGTTAAACTTAAGTAATTAGACAATGGAATTATTATAAGCACTCCTGTACGAAGTATCACTGTACATTATTCAAAGTGTTTTAATAAACCACATTTAGAGAAAAACCGCATCTTTCAATTTAGAACAGCAACCTATAACTTCCATTTCCTAATTAAATCCCAAATTTGACAATCATAAGTAAAGTCTGCCTCTGCGTTGATTAGTTCTCCGCCTTAGATTCTCTCTACGAAGACTCTAACTTTGTGCCACCTCTTTCGACATCATGTTCTCCTGTTACAATCTCAATTTTGGAGCGTTCAGAAAATTTTGGCCATATTTCACCAAATGTATCAGGAGAACATGATGCGAAAGGAGGTATCCCCTGAAATTCATCGTAGAAGGCCTTCCGTCAATACTGCGCCTCTACGTCAAATAGTTCTCCGCTTTAGATTCTCTCTACGAAGACGCTAACTTTGTGCCACCTCTTTCGACATCATGTTCTCCTGTTCGAAGATCAATTTTGGAGCGTTCAGAAAATTTTGGCCAGATTTCACCAAATGTATCAGGAGAACATGATGCGAAAGGAGGTATCCCCTGAAATTCATCGTAGAAGGCCTTCCGTCAACTCTGCGCCTCTACGTCAAATAGTTCTCCGCTTTAGATTCTCTCTACGAAGACGCTAACTTTGTGCCACCTCTATCGATATCATGTTCTCCTGTTCGAAGATCAATTTTGGAGCGTTCAGAAAATTTTGGCCAGATTTCACCAAATGTATCAGGAGAACATGATGCGAAAGGAGGTATCCCCTGAAATTCATCGTAGAAGGCCTTCCGTCAACTCTGCGCCTCTACGTCAAATAGTTCTCCGCTTTAGATTCTCTCTACGAAGACGCTAACTTTGTGCCACCTCTTTCGACATCATGTTCTCCTCTTCGAAGATCAATTTTGGAGCGTTCAGAAAATTTTGACCAGATTTCACCAAATGTATCAGGAGAACATGATGCGAAAAGAGGTATCCTCTGAAATTCATCGTAGAAGGCCTTCCGTCAACTCTGCGCCTCTACGTCAAATAGTTCTCCGCTTTAGATTCTCTCTACGAAGACGCTAACTTTGTGCCACCTCTTTCGACATCATGTTCTCCTGTTACAATCTCAATTTTGGAGCGTTCAGAAAATTTTGGCCAGATTTCACCAAATGTATCAGGAGAACATGAAGCGAAAGGAGATACGCCCTGAATTTCATCATCGAAGCCTTTCGAAGACGCTGCGCCTCTAAGTCGAATAGTTCTCCGCCTTTGATTCTCTTTCCGAAGACGCTAACTTAGTGCCACCTCTTCCGACATCATGTTCTCCTGTTACAATCTCAGTTTTGGAGCGTTTAGAAAATTTTGGCCAGATTTTAGCAAATGTATCAGGAGAACATGAAGCGAAAGGAGGTATGCTCTGAATTTCATCGTCGAAGGCCTTTCGAAGACGCTGCGCCTCTACGTCGAATAGTTCTCCGCCTTAGATTCTCTTTCCGAAGACGCTAACTTAGTGCCAGCTCTTCCGACATCATGTTCTCCTGTTACAATCTCAATTTTGGAGCGTTTAGAAAATTTTGGCCAGACTTTAGCAAATGTATCAGGAGAACATGAAGCGAAAGGAGGTATGCTCTGAATTTCATCGTCGAAGCCTTTCGAAGACGCTGCGACTCTACGTCGAATAGTTCTCCACCTTAGATTCTCTTTCCGAAGACGCTAACTTAGTGCCAGCTCTTCCGACATCATGTTCTCCTGTTACAATCTCAATTTTGGAGCGTTTAGAAAATTTTGGCCAGACTTTAGCAAATGTATCAGGAGAACATGAAGCGAAAGGAGCTATGCTCTGAATTTCATCGTCGAAGCCTTTCGAAGACGCTGCGACTCTACGTCGAATAGTTCTCCACCTTAGATTCTCTTTCCGAAGACGCTAACTTAGTGCCACCTCTTTCCACATCATGTTCTCCTGTTACAATCTCAATTTTGGAGCGTTCAGAAAATTTTGGCCAGATTTCAGCAAATGTATCAGGAGAACATGATGCGAAAGGAGGTATCCCCTGAAATTCATCGTCGAAGCCTTTCGAAGACGCTGCGCCTCTACGTCGAATAGTTCTCCGCCTTGGATTCTCTCTCCGAAGACGCTAACATAGTGCCACCTCTTTCGACATCATGTTCTCCTGTTACAATCTCAATTTTGGAGCGTTCAGAAAATTTTGGCCAGATTTTGGAGCGCTGTATCAGGAGAACATGAAGTGAAAGGAAGTATCGCCTGAATTTCATCGTCGAAGGCCTTTCGAAAACTCTGCCCCTCTCCGATTTTCCTCGATTGTTAACGATTACTCAGTCACCCTGTATAGTAGGGTATTTTTCACCCCTTAGGAAAGTACTCGGTACGTGAAAGCGCATCCAAATAGTATAATAAAAGTACCCTTTGATCCCCGATTTTCCTCGATCGTTACCGATTTCTCGGTCACCCTGTACAGTAGGGTATTTTTCACCCCTTAGGAAGGTACCCGGGACGCGAAACCGCGTCCAAAGAGTACAATGAATGTACCCTTTGATTGCCGATTTTCCTCGATCGTTGCCGATTTTTCAGTCACCCTGTATAGTAGGGTATTTTTCACCCCTTAGGAAAGTACTTGGGACGTGAAACCGCGTGCAAAGAGTACAATGAAAGTACCCTTTGATTGCCGATTTTCCTCGATTGTTGCCGATTTCTGAGTCACCTTGTATAGTAGGGTATTTGTAACCCCTTAGGAAAGTACTCGGGACGTGAAACCGCGTCCAACGAGTACAATGAAAGTACCCTTTGATTGCCGATTTTCCTCGATTGTTGCCGATTTCTGAGTCACCCTGTATAGTAGGGTATTTTTAACCCCTTAGGAAAGTACTCGGGACGTGAAACCGCGTCCAAAGAGTACAATGAAAGTACCCTTTGATCGCCGATTTTCCGCGATCGTTGCCGATTTCTCTATCACCCTGTATAGTAGGGAATTTTTCACCCCTTATAAAAGTACTCGGGACGTGAAACCGCGTCCAAAGAGTACAATGAAAGTACCCTTTGATTGCCGATTTTAGTTCTCCACCTTAGATTCTCTTTCCGAAGACGCTAACTTAGTGCCACCTCTTTCGACATCATGTTCTCCTGTTACAATCTCAATTTTGGAGCGTTCAGAAAATTTTGGCCAGATTTTAGCAAATGTATCAGGAGAACATGAAGTGGAAGGAGGTACGCCCTGAATTTCATCGTCGAAGCCTTTCGAAGACGCTGCGCCTCTACGTCGAATTGTTCTCCGCCTTAGATTCTCTTTCCGAAGACGCTAACTTAGTGCCACCTCTTCCGACATCATGTTCTCCTGTTACAATCTCAATTTTGGAGCGTTTAGAAAATTTTGGCCAGATTTTAGCAAATGTATCAGGAGAACATGAAGCGAAAGGAGGTATGCTCTGAATTTCATCGTCGAAGGCCTTTCGAAGACGCTGCGCCTCTACGTCGAATAGTTCTCCGCCTTAGATTCTCTTTCCGAAGACGCTAACTTAGTGCCAGCTCTTCCGACATCATGTTCTCCTGTTACAATCTCAATTTTGGAGCGTTTAGAAAATTTTGGCCAGATTTTAGCAAATGTATCAGGAGAACATGAAGCGAAAGGAGGTATGCTCTGAATTTCATCGTCGAAGCCTTTCGAAGACGCTGCGACTCTACGTCGAATAGTTCTCCGCCTTAGATTCTCTTTCCGAAGACGCTAACTTAGTGCCAGCTCTTCCGACATCATGTTCTCCTGTTACAATCTCAATTTTGGAGCGTTTAGAAAATTTTGGCCAGACTTTAGCAAATGTATCAGGAGAACATGAAGCGAAAGGAGGTATGCTCTGAATTTCATCGTCGAAGCCTTTCGAAGACGCTGCGCCTCTACGTCGAATAGTTCTCCGCCTCGGATTCTCTCTCCGAAGACGCTAACTTAGTGCCACCTCTTTCCACATCATGTTCTCCTGTTACAATCTCAATTTTGGAGCGTTCAGAAAATTTTGGCCAGATTTCAGCAAATGTATCAGGAGAACATGAAGCGAAAGGAGGTATGCTCTGAATTTCATCGTCGAAGCCTTTCGAAGACGCTGCGCCTCTACGTCGAATAGTTCTCCGCCTCGGATTCTCTCTCCGAAGACGCTAACTTAGTGCCACCTCTTTCCACATCATGTTCTCCTGTTACAATCTCAATTTTGGAGCGTTCAGAAAATTTTGGCCAGATTTCAGCAAATGTATCAGGAGAACATGAAGCGAAAGGAGGTACGCCCTGAATTTCATCGTCGAAGCCTTTCAAAGACGCTGCGCCTCTACGTCGAATAGTTCTCCGCCTTAGATTCTCTTTCCGAAGACGCTAACATAGTGCCACCTCTTCCGACATCATGTTCTCCTGTTACAATCTCAATTTTGGAGCGTTTAGAAAATTTTGGCCAGATTTTGGAGCGATGTATCAGGAGAACATGAAGCGAAAGGAGGTATCTTGTAATTTCACCATTGAAGGCGTTGCCTTGAAGTAGCGAACAAGAGCTGCACCTTCTAAAGGCCTTTTACCATGGAAATCATAGGTTTGGAATTTGGATAGGAATTTGTAAAAGGTATTTGTAAATAATAATACAGTTCTTTCCCAATTTTTTTCCACTTTATTTGCATGAAAGGCCTTTTTTACAGTGTTACAATATTGTATAATTTCATTTTACTTTTTGTATAAAATCACTATCTTCTTCATGTTCATTGTTGAGGCTGATAGCTTTCCATCGTTTGTCTCATTTAAAGTTCCTGGCCTCGGAGGAATGTTCCCAAGATTTATCTGCAAGAAGAAGATAAATTTTTTCATTAACCTGATTTGTCTATTATGTATAGAAAATACGACAAATATTACAATATAATTTCATGTAAAACGTATAAAGAATTTAATTATCTTCCCAATTTAACCTTTATTTCATGTAGAATACATTTAAACGCAGTCCAATTCTATCATATCACAGAAAACGTATACAAATGACAACAGGTAAAAAAAATTAGGTACCCTTTTGTTTGAAAACAAAAGAACCGTACTTTTCTTCGCGCACAAAAAATTTAAAGACAAATTTGTGCAACCGCCCATTTTTATAGCTCGACGAATCTGAATGAATCTGAATCGAGCTGAACTGAAGTTAGCGACCATATAACAATTTATTTAACCTCACACGCTGCATAATTCTAATATTATATTAGTAAGGTACTCAAAAGACGCATACAACTAAGAAAGAAAAAGAAAAGAATGACGAAGAGAATGTTAAGTTATCATACGTATACAAGCACCAGGGGGGCCAAGCCGTCATTGTTTGGCCGAAGTTCCCGTTTAGTTGGCACCAAATAGGTAGGAGGCGCTAGGTACATCACGCACACATACCTAGGTGTATCAGTGAGCACGACATATAACCTTTCGACGTTGGTGAAATGTTACCATGACGACCGTCGTCATTCCTTCAAATGGCGTCCTCACTTTCCCTGGTTTACCTTTTCTAAGGCCGTCTGACCATGGATCGTCGCGTCAGTGACGCGTATGCAGCAGATAGAAGGATATACAAAGAAATTGAATATATTTTCTTTTCCTAAGAAAAGAAGAAATATTCAATTTCAATGCTTATCCTTCTATCTGCTGCATACGTGTCGCTGGCGCGACGATCCGTGGACAGGTTTTAAAGTAAGCGGTGCATTACACGTATACACATACACATACGTCCCGATTCACACATTCACAGTTTAGTACGCACCTAATAGGTAGGAGGCGCTACAAACTCTGCTTCAACTTTCGTAAGAGGGAAGCTTGGCCCCCCTGGTCTGTGAATCGCGTAACGATAAACACCGCTGTTATATCTACGACGCGAAAACAAAGAGCCGTCGGCGCTCCGATAATTCGTTATAGTGTGGAATCATCGCTATTTCACACCGCGTACTTGCGTGGTTGTGCTTTTCTTAAATAAGCGTGTGTGGTTCTGTTTTGGAATTATACAAGTTCTAGTCAATTATAATAAACGCGCTCGTTTATTGTGACGCAATTAATGTACAGTTTGAACTTCTAAAAGAAATCATTTATGCTGCATCGCGTGAGTTAAATTCTTGCGCGTTAAAGGCAGGGACGTTGGTGCTCCACGTCCAAGTAAAAACATAAAGTTGGTTCATGGGTCATAAGTTATTCTCGTCGGAGAGTTTTAAGCGCGTCAGCTCGTCGACACGTTCGACAGAAATCGTCTTCGCGTCCAGCGGTGAGGAGCAGACTCGCGCTGAACGCGAAGGAGGATGGAATAACGATGAAAACACAGCGTAACGAACAATTAGGATGTAATTAATTAGCTCGAGGAACGGTAGCTTCTTGGCTCATTGACGGGAAGAACTACAAGCGCGCACACTATCCTCTGTGCTCTGCTGGACTACGGGACCGTTAAGTCCGCGTGCTCCGTGTTTCAAGGGAGACGCAAAAGTTTCAAATTCGCGCGATGAAAAATTGTTTGCCTATCCTGCACGATCGTTAGCCAGTTCCTTCGACGAAACAGTACAAAAGGAATCATAATCCCGCTCCTTAGATCGACGACTTGCGTAGTTGGCAGTCGAAACGTTTACATTTAATATCCCCCCGTCGCTTAAGCGTCGCGCCGCGGTGAAGATCACTTAAAAAGTTTCTCCTTTACAATTCTCTTCGTCCCGTGGCTTGCCTAGGAAGAGCTTACCGAAAGTCGACGTACGACCTTGTCTCGGCAGAATCATCTCTCTCTCTATCCATCTCAATTTCTCTATCTTTCTGTCTCTCTCTCTTTCTCCTTTTAATATCAGCTACAAGACAACCAGAACACTCTCTAACAGCTGATGGACTTCTTATTTACTTATCGAGACATTATACATACATACTCTTCCATAGAACACCTCACATACACTCACTCACACACTCATGCTCTCGTGACCGACCCGAGTGCTCGGTTATACAGAGCAGTAGTCTCTCGACAACATTCACTGAAATCGTCACGCATCTATTGTATCGCATCAATTATCTCTTTCTCAATAAACCGCACTATTCTCAACAAATTTTGAGTTCTCTCTATACATTTTTTGGTCCTTCGAGCTGGAGTGTTGTGAATAGTGCAGTATCAGTAAAGTGAAAAGTGCAGACTCGTTCTCTAAAGCTCAAAGAACGTCACGTGTGTGTACGGCGATAAGAGTCAACGGTATTCTCTCTCACTCTTGTTCTCGCCGCGCTCTCGCGTCTCACCTCTAACCACGCGAGCGCAGTCGTAAGTCTACGTTCGCGCTCTCTCTATAGTTGTGATTTTCGCGCGTGAAAAGCAATTCGTGCACGTGCGTGCTCTCTAAAAATCAGCTCATCGTGCTCCGGAAGTGTCGCGAAGTTGTTATATCCGTGTGCTAGGAACGTTACAAACGATTTGAACAATGTCGGTTACGGTCGCTGCTGTTGTTGACAAACAGACCACTCAATAAGGTAAATGTCCCAGTCCTTAAACATGGCCCAATAATTAAAAATTGAGAAGAAATTTTATCAATAATCCCTGATAACCAGATCTGGCAGCAGAATCTGACATCAGAACCGTAGTCGTCTGTGTCCGCATTTGGCTGCGTTCTGAGGTGCAGATTCTGCCGTCTGCTATGGTTCTGACGTCAGACTCTGCGCTCTCATGCCAGCGCCAGACCCTGCTACCAATCTGATGTCAGACTGGAGACAGATGGTTATCAGGGAAGATTACATTCCACACCCTTAGGAATATTTTCGAAATCCGACGTCGCATCTGACATCAGAATCTGCACCTCAGAACGCAGCCAAATGCGAACACAGACGACTACGGTTCTGATGTCAGATTCTGCTGCCAGATCTGGTTATCAGGGTTGCCAATACGTACTTTGAAACTGGGTCCGTGGCCGGAAGTGAGCGCGCGCGGACGAGAGATCCCAAGGGGGTGGTGAGACACTTGACGTTATCTCGGGAATCTCTGTCGATCGACCCAACACACTCGACTAGACTTGTATAATTGATAATTATTATCTAGAATCTAGATGAAGAAGATTCGAACTCCGCGATCAGAACACGGCTCTGGGCATACGGTTGTACTGTTAGAAGTGTACAGGTACGTTAAAGAGTTTGCGTATGCCTCTCGGAAAGCCTCTGACGTTTACTCGTAAATGAAGTATGTGCCTTTCAGAAGTATTAATGGATCTATTATGTAAGGATGCATGATATATTACGACGAATAAATTGTTTTTAATAGAAAATCGTTACAAACATCGTTTATTGTCATGAATAATACTGTTACGCTTCGCGCTTGGCATAACAGAACTTTAATAAGCAACAAGGGGTAACAGGAACATAAACAGGAACAGCAGTAACGGAATAAAATCTCCAATGCACAGCATCGCCTTCTTCCGCTGCCTGCAGCCGTACCCTGGTCCGGAAAAGTGGAAAAGACGCTGCGTGGCCCTTTCCGACCGTCGCCTCGGCATTCGCCTTCACGCCCAAGGGAAAACTACCCAAAAACCCTTGGCAAGGCGTGGGTACGTGGTTCCCCAGAGGTCCTTAGCGTCTCTGCCCTCCACTTGCGTCTTCGGACTTGGGCACTTCTCTCTTGTACGGACTTCATCTTCTTTGACGGCGCATCCTCTTCTTGGGCAGAGACGGGCGGGGAGGTCCTGTTGTGCAGCTCGCGGGATCTCTTCGGTCCAGCTGGGGCGTCAGAACAACAGTTCTTTTCCTATCTTCTTTCTTGATCCCTTCTCGTGGTGGTGTAATCCTCTTGCCGGCTCGGTGTTGCTCCGCTGGATTCCCGGCATGATCGTCGGAAGCTCCTGTTCGGTTTATCGGCCTGTACTCCAGGTCTCCTTGTTGTTACCGGTCCAATTGCCATTGGAGAAACGTTAAACACATTATAGTCCGATTACACAGTACAACAAATTTTGACTTTTTTTCGGACTTGTAACATTCAATAGCCGTTTCTTATAGGTTTTCGTGCCCTGAAAACGAATCCGCAACCCGTTTGTCGCCATCACCCTCAGTTTTTGAGAAAATCGAAATTATTCTATGAACCCTCACGAATACAAAGATATAAGTTATTATTGCATTATGAACATTTAAATATGTTTAAACAACGATCAAAGAGAAAAGGACACCCGAAATGCACCCATTTTTCCAGATATCTTTCAATTTATTTCCAAAACTAAGGGTCTGAGACGAAATCTGACCATCCCACGCGATGCAGCAGACATTGTTCCTTCGGAAAGCGTTGACAGAAGTGATAAGTCTCGTTTCGTTTTCAATTCAGACGCGAAATAGTTTGGTAAAACGCGCGGTGCCGACAGTGGTAGTCACGCGCCTTAAGCGATTATGTTGCGCTGAACGGCAGTGGATCGCGCGCCGCCATTGACTACCGCTGTCAACATCGCGCGTTTTGCCAAACTATTTCGCTTCTGTATTGAAAACAAAACGAGACTTACCACTTCTGCCGACGCTTTCCAAAGGAACAATGTCTGCTGCATCGTGTGGAATGGTCAGATTTCGTCTCAAACCCTTAGTTATGGAAATAAATTGAAAGATATCCGCAAAAATTGGTGCATTTCGGGTGTCCTTTTCCCTTTGATCGTTGCTTAAACATATTTAAATGTTCATACTGCAATAATAACTTATATCGCTGTATTCGGGAGGGTTCATAGAATAATTTGACGTAACGAACAATCGAATAACTATTACCGTTTCAACAAACAAAATGTTCAGTTGAAAATTTGCAGTTTTTTTCAAAATCGATTTTCTCAAAAACTGAGGGTGATGGCGACAAACGGGTTGCGGATTCGTTCTTTCTTCTCCAGTCGGTTGCAGTTCTTATAATTCTCTTCGATGCAACGTCTCCGTGAAAGTCCATCAGCGTTTCCGTGGGCTTTTCCTGAGCGATGGCAAATCTCAAGGTCGTATTCTTGTAGTCGTTTGATCCAACGGGCGACCTGTCCTTCAGGGTGCTTGAAGGTCAGCAGCCAGCGAAGCGCTGCATCATCTGTCCTTATGAAAAATCTTCGTCCGTAGAGGTAGTGGTCGAAATATTCAACGGATTTCACCACTGCCAGCAGTTCTCTCCGGGTGACGCAGTAGTTCCTCTCTGCTTTTCCCAACGTCTTGGAGAAATAAGCCACGACCTTTTCCAGACGAACAGCAAATACACCAAAGGGGGGAGGGCTAGGGGTTGGGTAGGAGGTAAGTAAAAAAAAAACACTCGAGATATTAAAACAATAACACTAAAATCGTATAAATAGCATAAAATTAGAGAACACGTCCACCATGAATTATAAATAACTAATGGAACTAACTATACGCGCGCCCGAAATAAGTTAGTTTTTACTGGGATTAGTAGCGTGCTTTCCAAAGCGATGTATCTTGTCGATATAATTGTTAATAATAATTGTGACGTTTAAAAAGTTGCCAAGCGCAAAAATCAACTTAAAGCTAATGCGAATACTTGAAGTTTTATAATATAAAAATATCATCTTAAATACTTCTACGACTATCAAGTTAATACCATTCCGTACAAATCTCATAGCGTAATTGAAGGGCAAGTTACACAACGATCGGGGTAAAAAAATATAGTTAATCTAACAGTGAGAACTGTTAAGACCTCTGCCGGATCTTCGCATCGCAATATATCGAAATTAAAATCTGCGTATATATTAAAAATATATATGTATATAGATATATGTTAACACTAGTAACAAATATGGCCTCATTTAATATTCAACGATTCAGAAAGCTTATGCTTCTTTGTTTCTCGCTTCATCTATCAACTGCAGGCAAACCTTTATGTCTTCACAGTCAGAGACCATTGCATCAAGCCTGAAACAAATTTATTGCAACGAATATTATATTATCCTATAGAACGTCACGTTCTTCATTCTCTTTTTAGCTACCTGTCAGCGAACATGTCTAACATGGTACCCATGAAGTTTCCCTTTTTCAAAGCTTGTAAACAGAGGTGAGTCAAATTGTTAAAACATTTACGTGCCAGATTGCGAACAACTTGGGTCTGATTTTCACGTGCTGATAGTTGCTTCGTAACGTTCCACGCAGCATACACGTAATGCATTACCGACATCCAGTGCTGGGACTCTACCAGTCTCTTTCCATGGTCTGTAATGACTTTCTATACAAAAGCAACGCAGTATTAGACACAAATCAAACAACCAGATCTTGAAATCAAAAGGCACACAAATGCGTATAGAGTGTTGCTGCACCTGGAAAGCATCTAAATGAATATATGCACAATTATGCGTTGAATCATCCGAATTAGATGTGCTAGCAAAAATGTTTTGTTTCAACTTATTTAAAGTATCGATGAATGGTTGTATATCAGCCACTGGTAGCTTTCTCAACAGTACACTGCGCAATCTTTCGCCCTCGGAGAGAGCACCGTCTTCTTGCATAGACACCAGATCCATAATCATCTGCACCAGCTGTTCGTGGCTGAGACCTCGCAAGCCGTTTACTAAATTCCCATGGAAATATATATCCGATTTACTACCCAATGAGTTCTGCGGCTTTTTCTTTTTCTCCGGTGTCGTGAATTGAGAATCGTTACTGTCACCGAGAGACAGTCTTTTCCTAGGTGTACTTCTTAGTACCATGCTCTTCTTGGAAGGACTCTTCACCGGTGTACGATCTCTAGAACTTAAACTGTAAAATACGTAGTTGCATCTCTGCTTTCAACGGAACAGAAAAGAAGACGGAGACACCTGTTTCGTATTCGTTACCAATGTCAAGGTGGAGTAAACGTCCTCTTACCTAAATAGACTATTTCTTTTGCATGTATCCAGGTCAGGCGACCAAACTATGGTCTTGGAGCGGCGTCCACGCTTCTGTATCACCAGCTCGTCGGGGCTGGGGGCTGGGCTCCAAGAATCAGAGCCGTGTCGACTGTTCAGAAAGTTGTCCATCCCGTTAACTTCGGTGGAAGCGGCCTCTCCTGAAATACGTGAATTGAAAGTAGAAGGAGAAGATGGAAGGTTGCAGGCGGCGCGTAGACTCCAGAAACACACCAGGCGACGACGCGGCATTGTTGACAGGGATCACGGCTAAAGCCTGTCTAGCAGATCTTCTGCGTGTTCCATCGGACCTCCGCAGAAAATCTCTGGTCGTAGGGGTGTTCATTTCTCACAATGCAACGAAGAATTCTTCGTTCGAATCTGTACGATCAACTTGCGTTCCTTTGACAAAGCGATCCCTTCAATATGACACGTAAGACATCCACTCGTTTTCCCAACGCGAATTCGGTATTCAACTCTCCTGCATACTTCCTGGATAGGAAAATTTAATTCTTATTTAAAACTGCATCGATAGAGTACGTCTAGTGTCACAACGAATGCAAACAGAGTGAAAAAAAAACGTAGCACAACAACGCGTCAAACATTGCTCTAACAACAGGTAGCAAAATGGCGGGAGTAAACCTGATTGGCTGTTTCTCGTGTAGAGTAATGAAGCAACCTGTTGCATTATTCAAGTATCATACTCGAGGATTTTTAAAACTCCCTGTTAATTATATATATTTATATGTATATATGTATACAAGCGCAGGCAAGGTATAGGATGGCCTTAGATATTATGGGATTTCGTCTTCTAAGAGTGAAATACTAATTTCCTAAAAAATGAATTCTACGTCTAAGAACAGTAATTGTGGCATCGACGAAGTATAGGATAGACTTACGGGACTTGAGCTCACAACGCCCGCGCCTACGACCGTAGGAATTTCCCGTTCCACTTGCTTATAAGCTGTTTTGAGCTTCGCGGGCGAAAAGCTAGTGGAACGGGGTTCGTAAGCGCCCACAGGGGCGCGTTCCACTAGCGCTAAAAACGACCGCAACGCCGTGGTTCTCGTTCCACTTGGCGATCACCAGGGGGTAGAAACTCAAGCAAAACTTTTGGCTTAGTATTTGCACGCCATCTACATTATGAAAGATTTTGTTTGAACTAAAATTCAATATGGAAACGTGCCGGGAAAATTAAATATACTTAGAATCTACATACTGTAATATGTAGAATAAGAAATACATTTGTTGACACGTTAAGAAGAAAAATATAACGTGTTAGAGAAAAATATTTAATTAAATTTGAAGTAACTGAATTTAATTAAATATTTCACATTCACCTGAAGTTTCTTATCTAAACCTTCCCCATTTTTTCAGTTATTATTGGCATAATAGGACATTATTTTGCCAACAATAACTAATAATGCCAACAAATGTATCTCTTACCCTACATTTTGTATAAGATACTTAATTGTAAAAAATACAAGTAGAGGTAAGGATTGTGTAAAGTGAGTGGCTCAGATTTTTCTTTGAAAAATGTTCCATATATTAAGTTTAACAGTTTGCTTAAACGCTATAGTGCTAAGTAATTATATTAATTACTTATATTATATTGTTAATTTATGTACATATATGTATTCCTTTGTACGCGACCTCCATATACATGGTGTTCCTCTACCTATGGTCAATACTTCGGGGCATGATTCTACAGGCAAATATAAGTCGAAAATTCAGAGTGACGAATTTGCTGTAGAGGCTTCGTTTTCGAGAAAATTGACTTTGAATTTTACCTAAATACGCGTGCATCGTAGGTGCTTGAGTGGCACGCAGACGTCAGGGGAATGTCCTATGGGCAGTATACTGTCGACATCGTAGCCGGATTTCGCCCCAAGCAGGAACCGACGAGTTCTATATACAACATAAAGGGTATTTTACTTATTATTATCGTAATTATCATAATTATTACCAATATTATGTCATGCATACCTGCGACACCCGTACCAGCTTGGCGCACGTTGCCTGAACCATACTCGGCGCCCTTACATATGCAAGTCATTTGCAACGTAGATCCTCCTCTGCATCTTTCATTCTGTTTTTTGTCTGTCTGCTCCTGTGAACTTAAAGGGAGAATTAAATTTATTGAAAGTTTTGATAATAGAGTTTATAACCTAAAAATACAAAAACATCACGAATATTCAAATAAACAAGTGTCTTAAATGTAACTCAAACCGTACATAAAACTTTCTTACCTGACACCCTCTTTGCAGTTGCTCCACTGTTTTGCACATTCATTTTAAGTTAAACAGTAAACACAAGTAAAAACTAGCGTTTCACTCACATTTTACTTCTTTTCACTTATAAGACAGTTAAGCTCAGCCGATCGTGTATGTACAGACACAAACCCAACTATACCGCGACACTAACGCCATCCACATTATGAAAGCCTCCTCCTTCCTGTCTAAACGCTATACCGGCCTATGATACTCGAATAATGCAACAGGTTCCTTGATTACTCTACACGAGAAACAGCCAATCAGGTTTACTCCCGCCATTTTGCTACCTGTTGTTAGAGCAATGTTTGACGCGTTGTTGTGCTCCGTTTTTTTTTCACTCTGTTTGCATTCGTTGTGACACTAGACGTACTCTATCGATGCAGTTTTAAATATGAATTAAATTTTCCTATCGACGAAGCATGCAGGAGAGTTGAATACCGAATTCGCGTTGGGAAAACGAGTGGATGTCTTACGTGTTATATTGAAGGGATCGCTTTGTCAAAGGAGCGAAAGTTGATCGTACAGATTCGAACGAAGAATTCTTCGTTGCATTGTGAGAAATGAACACCCCTACGACCAGAGATTTTCTGCGGAGGCCCGATGGAACACGCAGAAGATCTGCTAGACAGGCTTTAGCCGTGATCCCTGTCAACAATGCCGCGTCGTCGCCTGGTGTGTTTCTGGAAGTCTACGCGCCGCCCGCCACCTTCCATCTTCTCCTTCTACATTCAATTCACGTATTTCAGGAGAGGCCGCTTCCACCGAAGTTAACGCGATGGACAACTTTCTGAACAGTCGACACGGCTCTGATTCTTGGAGCCCAGCCCCCAGCCCCGACGAGCTGGTGATACAGAAGCGTGGACGCCGCTCCAAGACCATAGTTTGGTCGCCTGACCTGGATACATGCAAAAGAAATAGTCTATTTAGGTAAGAGGACGTTTACTCCACCTTGACATTGGTAACGAATACGAAACAGGTGTCTCCGTCTTCTTTTCTGTTCCGTTGAAAGCAGAGATGCAACTACGTATTTTACAGTTTAAGTTCTAGAGATCGTACACCGGTGAAGAGTCCTTCCAAGAAGAGCATGGTACTAAGAAGTACACCTAGGAAAAGACTGTCTCTCGGTGACAGTAACGATTCTCAATTCACGACACCGGAGAAAAAGAAAAAGCCGCAGAACTCATTGGGTAGTAAATCGGATATATATTTCCATGGGAATTTAGTAAACGGCTTGCGAGGTCTCAGCCACGAACAGCTGGTGCAGATGATTATGGATCTGGTGTCTATGCAAGAAGACGGTGCTCTCTCCGAGGGCGAAAGATTGCGCAGTGTACTGTTGAGAAAGCTACCAGTGGCTGATATACAACCATTCATCGATACTTTAAATAAGTTGAAACAAAACATTTTTGCTAGCACATCTAATTCGGATGATTCAACGCATAATTGTGCATATATTCATTTAGATGCTTTCCAGGTGCAGCAACACTCTATACGCATTTGTGTGCCTTTTGATTTCAAGATCTGGTTGTTTAATTTGTGTCTAATACTGCGTTGCTTTTGTATAGAAAGTCATTACAGACCATGGAAAGAGACTGGTAGAGTCCCAGCACTGGATGTCGGTAATGCATTACGTGTATGCTGCGTGGAACGTTACGAAGCAACTATCAGCACGTGAAAATCAGACCCAAGTTGTTCGCAATCTGGCACGTAAATGTTTTAACAATTTGACTCACCTCTGTTTACAAGCTTTGAAAAAGGGAAACTTCATGGGTACCATGTTAGACATGTTCGCTGACAGGTAGCTAAAAAGAGACGAAGAACGTGACGTTCTATAGGATAATATAATATTCGTTGCAATAAATTTGTTTCAGGCTTGATGCAATGGTCTCTGACTGTGAAGAGATAAATGTTTGCCTGCAGTTGATAAATGAAGCGAGAAACAACGAAGCATAAGCTTTCTGAATCGTTGAATATTAAATGAGGCCATATTTGTTACTAGTGTTAACATATATCTATATACATATATATTTTTAATATATACGCAGATTTTAATTTCGATATATTGCGATGCGAAGATCCGGCAGAGGTCTTAACAGTTCTCACTGTTAGATTAACTATATTTTTTTACCCCGATCGTTGTGTAACTTGCCCTTCAATTACGATATGAGATTTGTACGGAATGGTATTAACTTGATAGTCGTAGAAGTATTTAAGATGATATTTTTATATTATAAAACTTCAAGTATTCGTTTTAGCTTTAAGTTGATTTTTGCGCTTGGCAACTTTTCAAACGTCACAATTATTATTAACAATTATATCGACAAGATACATCGCATTGGAAAGCACGCTACTAATCCCAGTAAAAACTAACTTATTTCGGGCGCGCGTATAGTTAGTTCCATTAGTTATTTATAATTCATGGTGGACGTGTTCTCTAATTTTATGCTATTTATACGATTTTAGTGTTATTGTTTTAATATCTCGAGTGTTTTTTTTACTTACCCCCTACCCAACCCCTAGCCCTCCCCCCCTTTGGTGTATTTGCTGTTCGTCTGTATTATTCATGACAATAAACGATGTTTGTAACGATTTTCTATTAAAAACAATTTATTCGTCGTAATATATCATGCATCCTTACATAATATATCCATTATTACTTCTGAAAGGCACATACTTCATTTACGATTAAACGTCAGAGGCTTTCCGAGAGGCATACGCAAACTCTTTAACGTACCTGTACACTTCTAACAGTACAACCGTATGCCCAGAGCCGTGTTCTGATCGCGGAGTTCGAATCTTCTTCATCTAGATTCTAGATAATAATTATCAATTATACAAGTCTAGTCGAGTGTGTTGGGTCGATCGACAGAGATTCCCGAGATAACGTCAAGTGTCTCACCACCCCCTTGGGATCCCTCGTTCGCGCGCGCTCACTTCCGGCCACGGACCCAGTTTCAAAGTGCGTATTGGCAAGATTACATTCCACACCCTTAGGAATATTTTCGAAATCCGACGTCGCCTGTGTCGGATTCGGAAAATTTCGCCGACGAAGAAACGCAACGATAACTGCAAACGATAATCTGACCTCACCTGAATAGGATCATTTAGGCGAGACAAATAAAATATTAAGTACGCCTACGTATACATAATTATACTCCCCCCCCCCTCTCTCTCTCTCTCTCTCTCTCTCTCTCTCTCTCTCTCTCTCTCTCTCTCTCTCTCTCTCTCTCTGCGCGCGTGTGTGTTCCTGACAAACGTTCGCTGTCGCGATTCGCGTAAATAAAAGTTGTCCCTCGTGGAAGTGGAGCATCATTCAAAAAGTTTCTCGTCGGGCGTTGAGAATCGATGTACAAGTGGTAGAAGATCACTGTGATCGCATTGCAGACTTCGGAAGTGAGACTGGAAGTTATCGTCCGCGATAATCCACTTTTCTTTGATACGATTAGACTTGCGTCGCGAGTTGTAAAGAAACAGTGCGATCACTGTGAAAGGAGGTCGTACGTTGACTTTCGGTAAGCTCTTCCTAGGCAAGCCACGGGACGAAGAGAATTGTAAAGGAGAAACTTTTTAAGTGATCTTCACCGCGGCGCGACGCTTAAGCGACGGGGGGATATTAAATGTAAACGTTTCGACTGCCAACTACGCAAGTCGTCGATCTAAGGAGCGGGATTATGATTCCTTTTGTACTGTTTCGTCGAAGGAACTGGCTAACGATCGTGCAGGATAGGCAAACAATTTTTCGTCGCGCGAATTTGAAACTTTTGCGTCTCCCTTGAAACACGGAGCACGCGGAATTAACGGTCCCGTAGTCCAGCAGAGCACAGAGGATAGTGTGCGCGCTTGTAGTTCTTCCCGTCAATGAGCCAAGAAGCTACCGGTTCCTCGAGCTAATTAATTACATCCTAATTGTTCGTTACGCTGTGTTTTCATCGTTATTCCATCCTCCTTCGCGTTCAGCGCGAGTCTGCTCCTCACCGCTGGACGCGAAGACGATTTCTGTCGAACGTGTCGACGAGCTGACGCGCTTAAAACTCTCCGACGAGAATAACTTATGATCCATGATCCGGGCTCATTAACGATCGGCGGTTTTGTCTTATAAAACATAAAAAAAAGAGAACTAATACATAGAATTTTCTTCCTCGCTTCGTTCGGATGAGAGAAATGGGACGCGATTAAATAAGATTAACATTGGTAATGCGGCGACGACGACGATGCAACTATGATACTTAACGAGATAAAGCTGCGAATCGAATACTGTGGTAATGACGGATCATCGGACATACGTGTCTCAGTCCACCTTCCCTGGCTGCACCCTTGGATATAACTGAAAGCAATAAAATCCAGAATTCCTGTCCTGTCGCTTCCATGGCGTAGAGTTCGTTCGGTCTGCAACTTACGCCAAGTAGATTCCGAGGTACGTAGCCGTCCTTGTGTCCGAGTTTGCTCCACCACCATTCCCTCTCGTTGTCATCGCCTTTCCGGAGCACAACTAGGGAATCGCCGTTCTTCAGGGTGAGCTCGTCGCTGTGCTGCGCCTCGTAGTCGAACACCGCGTACACCTGGCCGTTGTTCATTATACCGAGCTTCTCCTGAACACCTGCAACAATATAGACCGTCGCGCATTGGTCCACCGAAAGGAGAACTTGAGGAACTTCCAAGTCCCCTGTAAAGTTAGCTGAGCAATGCAACGATTTCATGCCAAGCTACTCACTGTACAAGTACTCCGAGCAGCCATCGAAGCCCTCCTCGTCCTCTTCGCACTTTTCTGCGGCGGTTTCATGGTCGGAGAGGGTGGTGGCGAAAATGCAAGCCCCATGCTCAACCAGGAATCTCACCATCGACAGGTTGTTGCAGCTCGCGGCGCAGTGTAACGGAGTCCTGTAACAGAATCGATTTAATAAACATGTGAAATACAAAGAGGCTATTGAGATATTTAATTCGAACCACTCCTTACCATCCGTCACTGTCCTGAGCGTTCACGTCGCAGCCGAATTCGACGAGGAACTTGACGATCTCGAGGTGCCCGGCGCAAATGGCGTTGTGGAGTGCTGTGATCCCTTCGTCGTTCGCCGAGCTGGGATTCGCCACCTCCTTGGCGGTCTTCTTCACCAGCTCCAGCTCACCCTCGAGGCTGGCGTCCAGCAGAAGGGCTAGAGGGTCGAAGGAGACCCTCCTCGAGAGGTTCGCCTTCCCAGTGCTCGACTTCAGGTTCCCTTTCTTCCTCCTCATCACCTCGTTGTTCTTCCCGTCCACGTCCACCTCCGTCCTTCTGTCAGACTCCTTGTGTGACTTCACTTTATCTTCGATGTTGATCACGTTCAGGGCGTCGATGATGTCCGCCTCCTCCAGCTTCTCGTTGCTGAGGACATCCTCGTTGATTATCGTGACGGGCTTCTTACAACACGCGTCCGTCGTGTCGATGATCTGCGGCTGCTGCTGCTGTTGTTGCTGCTGCTGCTGCTCCGTTTGCATCAGGTCCGCTGGAATCTCAGTCTCCGGGAAGAGGAACGCCGGTGGCATCTCAATCCGCCGGTTTATCGACACGTGGACATTCGACTTGGCGTAGCGAAGCTTCGGCTGCTCCGAGATCGGCGCCTTCTTCAGGGTCAGAGGCCTAGCCTTGATGATTTGGTGGTTGTTGAACTGCTGCGTCTCTGTGGGCGACTCTGGCGGCTCCGACGTGGGGATCGGCGGCGCGTCCTCTTCCTTCTCAACCCTGAGGAAGATTCGATTGGCAATGTTAAAAATCACTGAGTCTTGGAAACAAGGTTATCACTTAAAAGACTTCGAAATACTGAGAAACTGAGGGAATCTATTAAGACACCTCACTCTTCTGGGTCATTAGAGCACGCTAGCTTAGACCAGCTTTTCGTACCTAAAGGTTTCAATCTCAGAATGAAGTATTCGAGTCAAGACTGTCGAGTTTCAGGGTCTCGAAATTTGTTCAACGACTCCTGCACTGCTCCGAACGAAAAGCGCGCGTCGACGCGAGAGCGGTGAGTAAAGAAGGAGTTAGATATCGTCCCCGATCGATCGACGAGCTCGCGAGTACTAAGCTGTTGTCTCCGCGGCACAGCCGTTGTTCTATTTCAGTGTCTATTATTCGAGACAGGCTTCGATTCACTGGCCAAATCGATCACGGACTAATTTACATTTATAATTAACCCAGTAATCGTTCTGTCATCCTGTGCCCGAAACCTTTGCCGCCCTCTTCCACGCGACTCGATCACTCATCCCCTCGTCGATCATCTGAGTCACGATTTAAGAAGACTCTTCTGTCTGCCAGTCAGCAAAACGGGAGCGCGCGATGACTCTACCGCGTGTAATATCTTAAAAATAAACAGCAACCCCTACTCCAACAGACAATTCAGAAATGACAGATCAAGCTAAGCCCTGGGAAGCCCTAACCCACGAACATACAATGCTGAAGACGATTAAAGGCTGCACGAACCTGGGGCTCATTCCTATACTGTTCTTGCACTCTCCAATTCCATCCACAGAATTGTCGACCTTCTCGTGATGCGTGAGTCTCGGCGGAGGATTAGGCTTGCTCGGCTTAGGAGGCAGCGCGGGCTTCGTCTTGTCTTCACCGCGTATCTCCCCCAGGCTCTTCCTCTCGTTCTCGCCCTTGAGCCTCTCGAACTCGAACGGCTTCTCCCCGGTCTTCGCCGGGATCTCGAACTTGCCGTTGTGGTCGTGTTTCGTCGCCGCGGTCTGGTTGTTCTCGTACTTGGCCGGCTCCTGCTTGAACTGCTGCCCCCCGGCCTCGTATTTGCCCGAGGGATCGTGCTTGAACGCGGCATTGTGCTCGTACTTCGCGGAGGGTCTCACCTCGTGCTGATCGTGCTTGCCGTATTGCTGAGTATTCTGATTGGGGTCGTACTTGGTCCCGTGGTGCTGCTCGTGCTTCACCTGGCCAGCCTCGTACTTGCCCTGCTCGATCTTCGCCGCGCTGTCGTACTTGCCCGTTTGGTTTCCAGCCTGCTCGTGCTTGTTGGACTGCTCGTAGAGCTTGGTCGACTGGCTGTTGCTCTGCTCGTACTTGCCGTGCTGCTCGTACTTCCCATGCTGCTCGTACTTCATCTGATGAGGATCGTACTTGAACACCGGGTTAGCCTCGTACCTCTGCTGCTCGTGCTTCTGCGGCAACGCGTGCTCGAACTTCTCCTGACCCTTCTCCTGAAACTTCATCTTGTCCGTCTGCTCGCCGCCAGAGGTGGGACTGGTCAACGGCTGAGTCTGGTTGTACCTCTGTATCGGGTTGCCGAAGTTTCCCCCGCTGGACGCGGTGTGGACGTTGGATTGCAGATTGGGGGAGTTCTGGGTCTGATACACCGTGGACGATTGGACGTGCGAGTTGGCCTGGGTGGAATGCTGCTGGACACCAGGATAGTTGTGTCTCGACCCGTACGTCTGCTCCTGGTTGGAAGATTGATTGTTTTGCGCGGACTGGTTGGTCTGCTGCTGATTAGCGTTCTGGGTGTTCAGGCCGACAAAGTTCTGCGCGTTGGCGTGCCCGCGGCCTATCAGGCTCAACGTCTGCGGCATCACCGGGTGGATCTTCGTGGAGGAGGTCTGGTAGATCTGCGATTTCACGGAGAAGCTCGGTGCCACGCTGGACACTGGCTTCTGGTGGGTTTGGAGGTTCCTGTGGTTCTGCGTTTGCGTGATGGACACCGTCGTCCCCAGGCTGGACGCCGAGGAGCCGATATTGTGCTGTTTCTGCTGAACGTTGCCATGCTGCTGCTGCTGCTGCGTCTGGGATTGCTGCTGGTGATGGAGCCGGAGATTCTGCGACAGCCCCTCCGGGCTGAAGTTGTGGGACGAGCCGATCAAGTTATTGTTCGTGCTGTTACTGTTGTTGTTATTGTTATTATTATTGTTGTTATTGTTGTTGTTGGTGCAGGTCTGTTGGAGGTTCACCGACTGGCCGCCGACGTTCTGGTTGTGCTGCTGCTGGTTGGTGCCAAGTAGCTGCGATTGACCTGCAATCAATCGTCGTTTACGGCGTCGAGTTAGCCGAGGGTTGAGTTAAATTTATGTCGGTCGAAAGAGGATTCTATTGCGAGTACAAACCTTGAATATGCGACTGGGACTGGCTGTGGGCGATCTGATGGCCGAACTGCTGGAACGCTGTCCTCTGGCCTAGCTGGGAGGCGCTGGCCGAGTGCTGGATCTTGTTCTTGTTCACGTCATCCTCGGCAGCCTTGAAGTTCACCGTGAACTTGGTGTTGTAGGGCAGCGTCTGGTACTTGGGGTCGTTCTTGTTCAGATTGAAGTCGTTGTCGTTCGGTATGTGGGAGTAGGGCTCGATCGCGGCTATGTTCCCGGCCGGCCTGGACTTGCCCCCAGCGTTGAAGTCGAGCTTCGACTCCGTGAAACCGGTGTTCGCGTTCGCACGGTTGCCAGAGGCCAGCTGCTGGCTGAGTCGTTGGTTCAAGGCTCTCTTGCGCTGAAGACGACCCTGCAGCTGAGCTATCCTCGCGTCGATCGACGCCATCTCCGCCTGCCGCTGCGCCAGGGCCAACCGTTGCTGAGACACCACCTGGTTCTGCTGCTCGTTCATCTTGTTACGGTACTGCCGATAGCAAAAGAAAATAGATTTTACACGGTTAGCCCGGATCAACTCTACCCAAGGGAGATTCCCTTCCGTCTATGCTTCACTCTCTCGATGGTACTATGACTCGAGTAAAGAAATTCTCAGCCGTGGATCGACCATCCACGTCTGCCAGTTGAAAGGACCCAGAGCACCCAAGGAGCATGCACCTTAAGCAGTAATTCCCATCGAGAGAGCCCGCGAAACGCTTCGACTTCAAAGCTTTCAGCTTCCCGAAATCGAACTGTCCCCTCGGAAGTGGCGAGATGCAATTTACTGCGAATGGAAGGCGCGATCAGAAAAGCAGCGGCGTTTCGCCAAAGGACCGAGGAGAAGTTTGTTGCTAGCGAATTTCTATTGAAAGGTTTCGTCGAAGGGGAAGAAAGGGGAAGCGAAGGAGCAAAGGGCTCACCATGAGCTCCCTCCTGAGCTTCTCGAGCTCGGCGCTGGCCGGTGTCGGCAAGTGTCCACCGCCTGGACCACCGACACCACCGCCACCGACGCCTCCGGCGCCTCCACTTCCGGTTCCGGTGCCTGCCGCGTTCTGCCGACCTCGTAGCTCCTCGAGCTGTCGCGTCAGCTCCTCGACCTTCGCCACAGCTAACGAGAGTTCCTTCTCCTTCTCGTTGAACAACGCTCTTATGCAATCCAGGTCCGAGGCTGTGGGAAAAGAACGAGACAACACGTTAGAACAAAGGATTACTCTTTTCTGCAGGATGCTGGCGAAATCGACGGCGAATTCTGGTTCGCGCTAGGATGGCAGGCTAGAAGGAGGACAAGCTTTGAAAGGAAATCGATCGCGTGGCTTTTCGTGGACGCTGATCTTTCGACGAGTTCCCTTTTCCCCAAGTTTCCCTCTCGCCACTTTTGCACCGGGTATTCCTTCATTTGGAACCCGATAACGTTCACGTATATTGTCTCTGGAAATAAACTGTCCTGCTGTACGATCAGCCCCGTCTTCGTCCGCGTTTGAAGCCTGAAACGGAAACTGATTCGATATCCTTCCAAAGGCACCCGAAGCCGTGACACGCCTAGGTGAAACGAGGCGGTCGTTTGACCCGACGCGACGGAGCAATAGTTGGCGCGAATGAAACTTTCTTTTAATTATTTCCCGCCAGGCCTTTGACGCTGCCTCCCTTCTTCAACTTCGTCGCCGCGTTTTAATCTGGACAGCAGAGTTACTCTCGCCCTTCCAGCGACTTTGGGACGCGAAACAGGGAACGATTCCAAGTTCGCGGCATCAGCGGAATAACAAATCGCCTCCCTTTGTCGGAGGAAGTGAGGGTTGTTCGCGAAAGAATTCTCATTCCGTGGAAAACCGACGGGATGCGGGGATCTTCCATCGTTTCCGATCGAGCTTCTTCTACGAAAATGACGATCGTTCCCCTCCTTCGCTCTCTAGGGACTCGGCTCCGTTTCTTGCCAAGTAGCTTATCCCCTTGTTCCACAAGGATCGTGAAATAATTCAGGGACTAATTATCTGACCACGACCACCGTAAATTATCTCCTCGGCTCTTTCTCCAAGTTTCCGAGAGTTAAGCCACTTTCTTGTCCCTGGAACTTGTACTATGCCTCTGTACCTAAGTCAACCAATGCTTCATTATTCGCGAGTAGTTCCCTTAAAATGTAAACGTTTCGAGGAACTATCGAGCAACAAGGTGGAGAAGATTGGACTGGATCGTTTTCTCAGATGATGGTCCTGGATCGATCGCACCAATGATCGAATCTCCAAGCCTGAGCGAGCCTGGAAGGCGTTTTCCAGGGAATCGAAGCGGAAAACGTCGCAACGGAACCATTCGACCGCGGTGAACTGTCTCGTTTCGATATCGCCCGACGAAGAATGGTCTCTCGAGCCCGCGAACACCACGTAAACCTGGAGAGCAATGTTCGAGAGGAGCCATTCTCTGGCCATCGTTCCCGGAACCACGTCCCTCTGGGTTGATCTATCAGAAAGAAAATCGTTTGGCGCGAGGCACGGCGGCGGACGGCCCGGGGAGCGTGATTCGATTGGTCTCGTCTCGTTTATTTAGCTTTAGCGCCTCGTTTCCTCTTCAGGAAGGCGACTCTTGCCACGGCTCCGCGAGCTCTTTCGTTTCTTCGCAGTGCAGCTTTAAGGGAAAGAATTTCAATGCCCTCTGTCGCAAGAATATATTGCTCAGGGTAATTGGAATACTGGAGCAGGTTATTTTTCAGACTTAAATGATTATCCTTCCTCACCGTCTGCTTCTATAAAAAGATAGCTGGAAAGCAACAAAGTCTCACGTTCATGCGGAACACCTCTCTATTATTTAGATTCATGACTGTTCTTACTCGAGACTTGGACGTTGATGCGACCAGCGCGAAATCCCGCGACGCCGAGCCATTAGCGTGTCGTGTTTAATTCGAGGCATACCCGGCAAGTCCGATTCGCAAAAGCACAATGCTAGCGGGGCTTCGACCGCCTTAACATCATTTCCCGCGGGGCAGGGCCGGGAAATGCGAATAAAAATAGGCGACGCCGGGGAAACGGGGGCCTATGACGATGGAAAACGGAGAAGAATGTGGGAGAAGGGACCTTTTGTCCCGCTGCTCCTTTCCAAGCAACGATCGGCTCCAGCCACGCCTTATTAGACTTTTCATTTTCATTTCCATCCCCGGCTCTCATCCTCTTCGCCCTTATTTTCCGCCTCCTTTTCTGCGGCAACGTCCTCTGCATTCCCCCTATTGCACGCGACGAAAACCTCGCACTCATGGATCGCGATCCTCGCCCCGAGACAAATATGACGTCGGGGTATGGGAGTCTCTTTGAAATCGCGACCAACAGGCGAGCACCGAAACTGCATTCTTCGCCAAAGAAACGCGAGAGCTCTCGCATGGGTGGCTCGGCGAATTTTTCAACGGCCGTCCGCAACGTCGAGAGGAATCCCCCGAGCAAATTGCCGCCGCAGGAAAACTCCAATTTTCCTGCTGCAGAATTATGTTTCTGTACGTTGCTCCGAAAGCTGCGATCGTCGACCACTGTCTCTGCTCGCACCGAAGAGGAGTTAATTGATAGCCTGTGATTAATCGCGTGGAATAAAATTGACTGTTCAGCTTTCGAAAAGCGAGTAAGATATAGAATATAGAGGCCGATATAAGATACAGCGAGGGGCAATGCTTAATTAAACGTTGCCCTTTTAATTGCTAGGATACGATTCATCGCCTGGCGAATCGTCGCGCGTTGCATCGTTTATCGAACGACACTCTGGTGACGCTAGCGACTCTTGCGCCTTCGATTAAACGCGCCTCAGCGTTCGACGTTCCATTATTCGGCCGTTTCGCGACCACGGGCGCGTATAATTCGGTCTATCGTTCAAACGACCAACGTTTCGTGTTTTTGCCGTCGCTTCGGGGACACAGAGGGTGTTTCACGTTACCGCTGACTCCGCGACCAGCTCTGCTCCGCGAAGCTGCAAACAGGGGTCAGGGACGCCCGCTAAAAATGTCTCCACTCTGATTTCCACGCTATTGTTCTTTTTAACTACATACCCCCGAACGAACTTGCCCACCGAAATCGAATTGTCCCCAGACGTGAAAGCGGGGCTCGCGGAGCGGTCCCATTGTGCATCCTCGACGCAGGTTCCGCGCGGCGTGCAAATGCGGTTAACGCCGGTGAACAAATTCAGAGTCGTTTTCGAATCGATTTCCGCGATTTCACGGTCCGCTTTGCGTTATCGCGGTGCGTTTCTTTGCGGGCATTTCGCGCTCGAGGGAGCGGAGCGTCGATTACGAGCAACAAATGCAGGGAATCGAACACAGCGAATAATTAACGCTCGCCTTCTTCCGGCCCGCTGCGGGAAGGGGTTCTCTATTAATCGGTTTGGGGGTTGATTTACGGTGTCATTGTGGTCACCGGCCCCCCGGGTGATTATCGATTTCGCGAGTGCGGTGTATGCATATTAAATCATGCCTCGGACGCGGCGCAGCTGCTGGGCCTTTTGCGGAATAAACGGCCCTACGCCGCCGTAATTCCAGATGCGAGCCAATTAGACCGTCGAGAAGTGGCCTTTCCGTGCTCGTGGACGACCGGAGCCTAGTTCCTCGCCATTCGAGGGGGCTTCTCGCTTTTTTTCGGCAAGCTAAAGAAAGGTGGAAGAAAAGCGAGGCCCCTCCTGCGATCGAACGGCGGGAAGCCTAAATAGCGGGAGTGAAGGGGGTTGCTTTCATTAAGGGGTTGCCGTGAAGGTGTTTCGTAGGGTAATATCGCGAGGGAACGAGATTAAATGGAATTTTTCGGGCAGAGGGGAAATGTGATAATGAAGACGGGTCAAGTGGTTAAGGGTCAAGGGGCTAATGAAGAGGGTTGGTGATGTGTAGAGGGAGAGAGACGAGGGTGTGTATTAGAGAGGGGACGGTAGGGACGAAGAGTCAAGGAAACTTGTAAAAAGAAAAGGAGGCAAAACAATAGCCTTTCAAATTCGAAACACCCCCTTACACCCTAGCAGGAAACTTTCCAGGGCTAAAGGAAACTTTGCAAGCCCCGCGGAGTTTCTCGGGGCAACTGCCGTTCTACAGAAGTCTCGAATCTTTCTCTGGAAAAAAAGCTCCTGTATCTATCTAGCATCCAAGCGAAGCTTCTAATGTGGCATCCTTAGGGTAAATCCGGGAGACGCGGTCGACCTAATATAAAATGGTTATCAAAACTACTATAGAAATTACTTATTTTATCAGAACAAACCTACATGTTCAGAATTTTATGCTGATTCGGAAGAACTGGTCGATATTTGCTTTAAGACAATAATTGACTGTAAATCGGGTTGAAAACTGAAGTCATGACGTCAGACCACCTCTCCCGAGGTGCCGGGAGAAATGGTTTTAATCGTTGGCAGAGACCACTCACATAATTGAGGCAGTCAGAGCAACAACGGACTAATCTACATTTTTTTCGAAATTGAATTAGTAGCAATAAAGTATTCTAATAGGCTCTACTAACCATATAAAATAGGAAAATTTTTTTTTTTTTAATGTGGGTTGGTCCGTTGTTGTTCTGACTGCCTCAATTATTCATAGAAAAATAATAAAGGTTAAAGCAAAATTATTTATGAGTGAATACAACTACGGATTCATTGATATTTAATTTGTTTACGCTAAACAAGTAAAGAACACATTAAAGAAAAAAAATATATAAAAAGAAAATTTTATGTTAAACGATTTTATTAAAAATGCACTAAAAACTAAAAAATAATTCTTTTCTTGTACTACAATTTTTATGGTACTTTTTCACTTGAAATAAAATCGTTTAAATAAAACATTAACGCATTTTTACGTAGAGAGTCTGAAATATAGCGACTCGACCAACTCTCCGGCCCGACCGCGTCTCCCGGATTTACCCTAAACCCCGTGGCAACCGAACTTCCCGCGAGCCCTTCCCTTCTAAGTTAAACTACGAATTCGAGGCGAGGAGTCGCGAACCTCCTTAAAAATCGCTCAATTATTCACAGGCGCGATCGATCAAGCAGCTAAAATTACCATCCAGCGGTGGATCACGAGGTGTTCGCTAAAATTAACCGGTCGCGGATGCCGAGGAGCGGGCGCGGGCCGAGCACACGCTCCGACTCCATAATCTCCTAGAGGATGATGTATCGTCGCGGCACGCTATTGTCCGATGACCTAGAATCCCATTATCGAATTCTGGGTATCTATAGACGACTGCTGGATTGCTGGATGCAGAGCCGCTCAGACGAGATCTCGTTCGTCGCGGCCTGTCACGCTTTCGAGACTCGATACGCCTCCGTCCGCCCCTGCCGCTGACACCGCGTTTTACACGTCTACGCCTGGCATATGGATCCTTTTGGCACACGACCGCGGAAACTGGCTTTTCACTTTTTCATTGTTCACCCTCCACTGATCGCGGTTCGAGCACCGTGCTCCTCTCTTGTTTTTAAAGCCACGTTTGGAGTTGCAGGATTCCGAATATATTTTCTCCGTCCTAGTACCCTTCTACATAATGCTATTCTTCTTTCAGTCTGATAGTCGGTTTAATACATTTCACCAGGAATACTCCCATTTCTCCGGTGACAAGGATAGGTGCGATTGCTGGAGGGTTAAGAATTTCTGCTCGGCGAGCCTCTGGACTTCCTCTTTGGCCTCTCCTTCGGTTCCGGTTCTAGTAAAGGCGGATTCACACGTATCAGCTCCGTGAGGGTTCAGTGTCGTCAGTGTGAGTGTTAAAAATTAAAAAGCATCGTTTCCTTGTTTTGGAAGACAAGGTCACTCACATTGGCGGAACTGATATGTGTGAGTCCGCCTTAAGAGTCCATTCTACCTTGTCGGTCGAACAAAACGCCTATTTTCATTAATTTTTTTTCGGGAATTATTTTACGGATTTTAATGTTTTCTTTTGTTTGTTAAATGTTTATTATTCCTTGCCGTTTAGAATTGTATTTTTCATATTTCCAAAATATGTAAAGGAAAAGTTCTGAATTTTCTGCGTACTTTTCGATGCTTTTGGTGGATGGAACAAAAACTTTTTTTGATATCTGCATGATCCTAGTCCACTTTATGCGTACAACCCCTATATAGGACACAATCGTTAATTTTTTATTATGAAAATAGGCCTCTTTTTCGATCGGCAAAGTAGAATGGACCCTTTAATAATCCCAGCGAAACAGAGAGCTCGTGACAGTGGTCGTCACCGTTCGCCAAACGAGCAACAGTTTCGCGACAGCGCCTGTCGGACTTCGATCGCCACCAAGAATTTCTTTCGCTAGAAGTCGTTCCCCCAACGAAAAGCACTTTTTCCACGTCGATCGTAAAGCCGTGAATAAAACCGAGGCGTTCGAAGGAATCAGATACCGGGGCAAAGGGGAGGGAACTCCGTGGAACAACGCGAAACTTGAAGGACCGACGGCGTGGAGGGCCTGCTCCGTCGTGAATACGAAATCTCCAGATGGAAAACTCGTATATCGGCGAACCCAAGCGTCCTCGCAAAGTTTCCCCGCGTGTTCCCGTGGAAGGAGCTGGTCCTCCACGCTCCCTGCTGCCGGCGGAGGAATCTCCAAGCGTTCGAAAGCCGTCAGCTCCACCAAGATGGTTACAACGGAAAACCTGCATTCCCGCCTCCCCGGAGAAATCGTTGTTTTACTTCCCTCTCGAGCGAACGCCTGCAACCGCGCGATCGAACTTCGTGGGCAATAACGATTTCCTCGATTCAATTTCGATGACCGATCGCTGCTAGGGAGCCTGCCAAAGGCTACGCTTTCCGACGCGACACTTTCAACTTTCTTCTTCCACCGAGGGCGTCACATTGTTCGTCGCCCGGGAACCAGTGGTTTTCAGATGGAATTATAAAAGTTTTCCTTAGAGGAGTCTGCCACAACTGCTTCCAAGCGGTTTAGAAGACATTAATCGCGAGTCAAAGGAAGCCCCCAACCCTTTCAGCCTCGAAATCTGGAATACTGTGTACTATGGGTGGTTGATACCGTTGTTGGTACAGAATATAAAATCCCCCTCGGTTTTACCTCCTCTGCGGAAAGCTCACCTCGCCCCTCCACCAGTCACCCTGAGCCTCCATTTCCCGCGGAAACGAGATTTCCCGATCGGGAGAGCCTACGAAGCCGCCACGCGGGATACAAGATGAAGCGCTGAGAAGAAAGGGGTCCTGGAAACGCTACGCCTCGCGTATGGGGACACTGTCTCGAGGAGCGCGGTCGAACCTAATGTAATCCTTGAAGCACTCGCGTTAGAAGAATTTCCATCTGCTTTTCGACGAAGCAAAGTGTGCATACGGATCGCGCTATTCTAATTCCTCGTCTGTTCCCCATCTGCCTCTCGCGTGCAAGCATTGCCTGCAATGCTCGATCATGCTCGTCGAGATCTCGCGATCGGAAGGGGGTCACGGCTGCGTTAACCCAGTTCGAGAGATTTAGCCCGCGCGTGCGAAGGAAGCTGGAAACGTGGTTACTGGCCGTCCTACCAGGACCGATATTTTCCTCCGGCATTGTGCACGGCGAGCTGAAATGCCCTAAGAGCGGCGGACCGAGGTGACTCGACGGGAGTAACGCGTGCGGGCCGATAATTGCAAGGCTGCCGCGCGTAATCGCTAATTGGCGAAGGATATGCAACCGCGGAGCTTCGGCATAGATATTCTCCCTCCTACTTTTTTTTTCCCCTCCACCGAGCGAAATTAAAAATACAGCGTTCGCTCGTTAGAGGTGCAATTAAAAGAAGACGAAGACGAAGCAGAGAGGCGAGCTGGACGGTGTTAATTAAGCGAATATTCGAGCGTGAATCTCTTTTTTCTCCCTCGAACGGCGGGAACAAACGGTACACGCTTTCGCAGCCGTGGAGCCGCGCTGCCGACAGCTTCGAGCAGGATCCGAAGGCTCGGATCTGTGTAAACGTCACTCGACATCTGCGAATTAAGCTTCGAAAGCGATCCCCCTTAAATCACTTGGATCCGAAAACGGGGGAATGGAAACTCTTGGTATCGGAGCGTGAAAATTTATCCGCCTCGCATCTAAATTGAAGCGAGCTATCGACAGCCGTCCTCCAGGATCCATTACGGGTTTAAATAATTTAAGCGAGCCCTCCGTCGATACCTCGACGTGCGGAGTCATTATTAATGTTTCTCAAAGTCTGACAGAAGCTGCGCCCTCTCGGGACCGTTTCGCCCCTGGCCTCGCGCAGTCCGGATAAAAATTCCCTTCGAATCGGAGGAGAATCAAGGTGTCGGAAGTTTTTCGATCGGAGCCTCGCCGGCTGCCACCGAAGAGATAATGGCGAAAGTCCGGCGGGGAAAAAATGTTTAATCCCGTGAAAGGATGCCTCGGCTTTTGAACCGTGGCTGAAACCAGATCAAGCCCGAAACGCTCCTCTAAACCGTGCCAACTCGTCCAGGATTGCAGCTACACGAGACGATTATATTAAAATTTCATGGAAATGGAACGTCGCGGATAATGACGCAGAGACTTGAGATTTATGGCTCTATTATAAATACATTCGCCGTGCTGAATGGATCTATTAACGTTGAAACACTTAACGTTTCTTTCAATAAAACAGTCCGGAATGAATTATATACACCCCCTAGCATCCAAATCGTTTCCATACCTCCTCCCCAAATTAAGAGTAATTGAATCTTCAAAATGCACAATGGGATGACCGAAAAAACGAACGTCCATTCGTTGGATTTGCGCGACACGGTCGAATGGCAGAGCGATTCACAGCGGATTGGCGGCTCTTTTAATTCCCCTGTAAAACGGATTATCGCCGTGGGCGTTGTTATTACGGTATTACGGGAAATTATCCACGGACGCGTGTGTCCAGTGTTTACTCGCTGGCCGTAACTCAGGATCGAATTTCGCGACGATAATCCGCTCGGTGGCAATGAAACGCTCGGCAATGCTCCCAGCGGAGCGCGAGCAGGCTAGGAGGTGGCATCCAACGTAGGAGACTTCCCAGACACCCCATACATCGAGGGGGTATCCCTGTTATCTCTTTATATTAATCGGGTAAACGAGGGGAAAGTTTTATAGCGGCCTCAAAGAATCCGAAATCGCTGCGAAGTTTTTCCCGGCGCGCCACAGCGGGCCGCCGTTCATCTCGCTCATCTAGAAGCTAGGTTTCTGCTGAAACGGGGGATGGGAAATTAGCCCCTGGGAAGGCGTACGAAATTATCGCTCGTTACCGTCCCAGCAAAGGCCGCCGTTTACCCTCTGCCTCTCCCCTTCATCCCCCTTCTTTTCGTCCACCCACTGTTTGCCCGCGCCCGGTCCCTTTGACCCCCGCGAGAATTTAAATTACGCCCGGACTCGATTTTCCCCGTGATTTTTTCCACGTTTTCACCGGCAGCCAGCCGTCGTCCCGGCCTCGGCGTTATTAAGACCGAGCGGGGGCTAACCCAGATCTCGGATCTGGAAACGAATCTGGTGGAAATAATCAATCCCCTCTCCCTTGCACGGTTCCTAGCATATTTTGTCGCCCGAGTCACTCTGGAACGAGGGAGGCAAGTATTTCGTTTAAAATTCGGACGGGATGGCGCGGCGTTTCCAAAACTTTTGCATGGATTCGCGCGTTTAAACGGCGTCAAAGGATGGCGGAGGTTCCCCGCGGGACCCGGCGGGCTTGATACACTTCTGCGGCTGCAGAATCTGGTTGAAAGCACCCCCTTCGCTGGCAAATTAGATATCGGATTTAATATTGGAATTTCGGGTTACCCGCCGCCCGAGAGAACTCGTGGCTTTGATTCCACCAGAGTGGACGGTGTCTCTCGAAACGAGCGCGTCTAGTTGGAGGCCTACAGTCGCGAACGGGCACGGGGGCTATCGAGAGCCACAGTAAACAGTCCTTCAAAGAACGACTCGCCGGGTCCATCTCCACGCGAGGCGAACCTGCTTCCCGTTTCTCAACTTCTGTCATATCAGCCGCCGTCGAATGGGTGCGAGCAACCCCCGCCAGCTCCTCCGCCTTCCGTTCACCCTTTCACCCGCCACCCCCAACCCTCCCGGCTCCAAGAATTCCAGCGTCGCTAGCAATAGCCAGGAAATGAAATCCCGCAGCGTCTGCGACGAAAGGAAAGAGCTCGCGGGTTGGTGAAGTTACCGACCACAAATATTTTGGCGCGGATGTGGGCGCAACGGCGCGAGATGGACGAGCGTGTTCCTATGTCATGTCCGAAACATCGGGGGATCGGGGGAAAAAGTCGCGCAGAGGGATTTGGACTGGCGCAAAGGGAAATTTATTCAACCTACATACCCAATTCCGCTGTCGAAACGTAGGAGGCTCCTCGGGAAAGCCACCTTTAATTAAAGCGCGCGCTACCATCGACCTGCCGTTTAATTCGGGGGATTTTTAAAATAAACCGCACCGTGCATGAAACCGGCGGGATTACGAGGATTGCGACCGCGGCGCTTTCGGCTAGGCCCTCGGGCATTCATTACAGAAAAATGGCCCAGCGAGGAGAGCTCTGCCTATCGGCAGTATCATCCTCGTAGTCGGATTTAAATTTTCTGCTGGGAAACTTGTGTTTCATCTAGGGAACGGCAGCAGCTGTACCTTCGTTGGAGGATAACGTTTTTAATTTCAAAGTGGGCGAAACGAGCAATCTGTTCGTTGATATGAAAGGGGTGCTCGGTTTGGAGGTGGGCGGGACGAAGTTGCCCCGCGATCGAATGCTCGAAATATTTAGCCGGGACAGTGGACTGGAATTCTCAAGTAGAATAGTGGAACGGGGGTGGAGGAACACTGCGGCTTATTTACACACGTGGAACGAGCCACACCCCCGTTTCACGCTCCGAAGATCAATCCTCGGATGCTGGAGAGCTTCAGCGAACCGTTTGTCAAGCAATCTCGCAATCAGGCCGCGGCTATGATTCGCAGACAGGCCGGAACTCAATTACCCCGGCTGCTGGTAAGAGGAGCAGAGGGATCAATCCCTTCGATTTGTTTTCCAGCGGCCCCTCGAGCCCCTTCACTGGAGCCCCGAACCAGAACACTCCCGTCCAGATGGATCCGAGCCGCGTTATAATTACGTAGTCGAGTCGCGGGATCGCGACAATGGGAGGGGAATAAAAGGAACCGCCGCGAAGAAACAAAGCGGGGCCGAGGGAAGCGGAGGAACTCCTCGGCTGGGAAGGAAACTTTCCTCCACGGCTTGGAACGAGCCCTATTGACGAGCAGAAGAGACGAGACGAGCTCCACGTTCCATAGGAAATAGATTACACGTATTTCCGGGGGCGTAACGCGATCAGAGAGTCCTGTTCTGCCTCCGTCCTCCCCCTCGCGCCAACAACCCCCGGCGAAACCTCGCTCGATTGCACATCTCACCGCTCCAATCCCTACACGCCCGCGGGTCGCGACTTCGCCGTCTATGGAGCGCGAGGAACTCGATAAAAGGAGACCCCTATACTCCCCCCGCGCACGAAAATTCCCGCAGATAACGTGCACACCGGGAATGACGTTTCCAAGGAGGAGTCGAGGCAGCAGAGACGACAGACGCTCGAATAGCTCACCCCTCGACAGGGGGTGGCGAGAAGCGGGCTTGGTAACGAGCGATGCTTTCTCCAGATGGGATAGCGTTATGCTAGGCTTGGTGGGGTGCCAAACTCCAAGCAAGTTAGATGATGTTCGGAAGCCTCGAGTGGCGGAGATACTAGCTCAGGGTTATAATTATGCGAGCACTGTGTTTAAAAGGAAAACAGAGTTAAGGAACCGAGTATTATCGCGAGCCACGGCTTGCATGCGCGAATCCGAGAAACGGCGAGTCCCAGCGATCCCAAGTTGTAAAAGCCGGCGATTGTTAGCCGACACCACGCGCCAATTCTCTAATCTCCAGCTCCGTTGCACGCCCTGTTCCACCCATTTCCAGATTAAAAACCACGTCCTTGCTATCTCGCGGAGGACCTCGACCGTCCGGCGTCCCGAGAGTAACGGCACCTAAAACCGCGCGATCTCAGATGACTCACATTCGGGCGAATCTCGGGGATCGGTTTCGGGTCCCGAAGGCAGGAGGAGCCGACGATCGACGCCATAAATAGGCCGATTTATAATCGCCGGTCCAGAGAGCAGCCGCGTCCAAGAGGGCCATCAGCGTGGACGAGGCTCGCTTTGCCCGCGAAATCTTTATTGAAGCCTAGTATATTCCGTCGCGCGGTCGTTCGATATCCTTTTACGAGGCGTTCGATCTTTCTCGAAATTACGGGGATGTTGGCGATCCTGGCGCGGAGGAGCTGCTCGCCGCGGAAAAGGGATCCCAGCGAGCACGGACGTGGCCGAGTTACCGCGGCTCCTTCTCTCTGCCCGACCCGAGAGATATCGATATTCCACGTGCCCGCACGAAAAGGGTTTCCACCGAGAATTCCTCTTTATTCCCCTTCGCGGCTGGCCCTCCGCTATCTCCTTGCCTCCTGTTCGCTGCGCCCGCGCCAGGATCCAACTTTCACTTTCGAGCACCGCAACGCTGCCAGTCTGGACGCCGGCGAATTGGATTAGCGAAGTTTGTCATCGCTCGTTTTAAAGGCACGTTGCGCTGGACCAAGTGGTGCACGCCCTCGGTAAACGGTTTAATGGGGATTGCGAGATTTCTCGTGGAATTTGGAGCGAAAGGAGTCCCGTTTCGTTGGAGGTTCGGATCAGAATCCATCGTTGAATAGATTGCGTTGATAGTTTGAATTTGTGGCTGATATTGCGCGGGCGAAAAACGCGAACGCGGGGTGGAAACTGTGAGCAATGCGAGTTGTGTTAATCGGCTTACTGAGCGTGGCGTTGTTGGCACGTGACTGGTCGGTCTGCGACCTGAGCAATCGCAGCCGATTCAGCTTGCTTTGTTGCTGGTCCAGCCTGTGCTTCAATCTGGCGAGTTTGTCCTGCTGTGCTGGCTCCTGAAACAATAAACAGTGCTTGGTGAACACGACGAGCGCGACGGGCCAACGTGAATGCGGCCTAACGAGGAGGTGGACGGAAGAATGGATCGTGGCGGAATATTTCAAGCCGAATAAGAAGGAACCCTGTTTGTCCCTCTCTATGACATTACACCGGAGAACGAGCCCGGCTCAGTTTGCCTTGCCTTTTTTATTAATGCGACTCGCGAAAGGGTGAACCCCGAAACGAGACCAACGAGACCCCTTCCCCGATGGCACGGCGACTCCCGGCCTCCTCGACGAAGCAGCAACAGTCTAAATTGCTGTAAAAATGGTGGAGAGTCTTGGCACGGGCGATATCTCCGTCGCGGAGTTACAAATTCCTACATATGCACCCCAGTGAATCCTTCGGCGCCTACTAACGACTCTTTCTTCTACTCCACTGATGCTTTCCACTCTCCGCTTTCTTGATGCTTTCACGCGGCCAAAACACTCGGGAGCCATTTACTCCGCTCGTTACCGATCCTCGAAGCTTCTCCCTCTCGGAATCTCTAGCCGCCACTATATTACAGGGAGGGAAGGGAGAAGACAATCGCGCCGTGTCTCTGGCTATCGCGACACGGGGACGGACATATTTCCGCTCCAATCTACCAGGGGACGAGGGTTGCAGAAGCTCAAGGGGCATTAGTTGACCCGAGTCCAGTAATCCAGCGGTCGAAATTACCAGCAGCCTTTCACCGCGGAAAATAAGATCTCCTTTCGTTTCCAAGGGGCGCATTGTCGGTCGTTAAAAAGTCCCCTCGGCTTAAGGGGGAAGCTGCTCCCCATCGCGGGGCGGAACGGAGCGGACGTAAGATCCGCCAGAGGCTGAATGAAACTTTCCATCTTCGGTATCGAGCTCCCATGTGCTCCCGTCCCCGAGATAGAGCCGTACCAGGGAGGATTAGGTCTTTCAGGTCCTCGGAAATCCCGCCCGAGTCCTGTCGCGGGATCTACTATTACTTCGAGCCGTTCGCGAGCTCGCCAGAGATCCAGAGATCCCGGACGCGTCAGTTTCCGCGTATCTGACCACGTATCTGTACTTCTCACTGTTCCTATAGCGAGCTCTCAATCCAGATGTGCTGACGGAGGTCGTTGGCTCCAGCGACGAAGAAACGAAGCAGAAATAGGTGACATTTTCCTGGAGTGCAATGCGCGGCATCGTCGGAAAGCTTCCCAAGGCGCAATCGATACCAGTCGCGTGTTCCCCGCAGAGTCCTCCCTCGATCCACGCAAGCAACGTCTAGCAATTTAGAGAGGCAATATCCAGCCGGTCGTGATTGCTCCTCGCCGTTCTTCCATCGCGGAAGACACGCGCTAACGAGCCATAAAACTCTGGCCGAAAGGTTTTTGCGCTAGCAATTAGCGGCCGGCTAATTCGACGCGCGTCGGAGAAACAGGCGCAGCCAGTTCCCTGGGAAGTTCATTTAAATAGAGCCGGCTAGTTTTCCTCGCGACGGGATGAAGCGTTGAAGTCCCCCGCTGCCACGGGATAACGCGATCAGCCAGTCGTATCAGCGAGCCTCGAGATTACTCGACCCACTCGATATGGAGAGAGTAGGTATCGCAGTTGTCTCTTAATCTCGTTAATATCGTGCGAGAGGAGACACTGAGCTCGTTACCCCCGAGGATCCTCCACATACTCGGCGACGGTTAAAGTAGACGGGACAAGGGGCTTTCGCGCGCCTCGATCTTGCTTTCGGTAAGGGGTTACGCGCTCAACCAGCTCCTGAAAGGGTGCATGCTAAGCGAATCGAGCGGCAGCGTCGATTAAGTCCCGATTAATAATTCGGTGGTCCAAATTCAAGAGAACGGAATATACTAGAGGCGAGGGTGGGTCCTCCAGAAGATGCAGCGGCACGCTGATTCTTGCAAGTTTCAGAGATGCACTAGTGGAATGATCTAGATCCTAGACTCTAGGATCTGGGGATTCTGTTTTACGGTATAATTGCAGGAACTCGATCAATGGAACTTGTACTTGGGATCTTTGGAGACGTGCTACTGGTGCCTTAGGTACTCATGAATTTCAAAGTCGATTTTCTCGAAAACGAAGCGCAATATCAAAAAATTTTACTCCTTTTTCTCGACTTATTTACTTGTTACGAGTCGAAAAGAAAGAGTAACTTTCTTTTATATCGCGCTTCATTTTCGAGGAAATCGACTTTAAAATTCTTGACGTTGCGTCCAGTCGCGTATAGGTAAACCTACCTTTAGCCACCCTCCTTTGTGAGTCCCTGTTAAGAGGGTTCCTGATCCCGCATAATCGATCCTCGCGTTCCTCCGCGCGGAAGACGTTGCAACGTGTTCAAGGCCAAGGTCACAGCCTGCAAGGTCAACCTAACGGTAGGTACACTGACTGGCCTCGCGCGTATTTTTCGCCGACGCTTCGGTTTTCGCGCGTCACGCGGAAGTGAATGACGCGGTCGGAGCCACAGCAGGCTCATCAATGGCGCGCGATTATATCCGCTGCTCCACGCGGGCATCGAGCACCTGCAAGCTGTCTGAATTTCTTCTCCCCTGGACCGCGACCCCTCGTAAATCACGGAGCAAGCAAATGCGACTTCTAAAATTCCCAACGCAGCTGAACGCCCATTTACGACACGCAGGACCGTCACCGAGGAATCAAGCGTTGTTTCACGACTAGCCGTAAACCGTCCGGCCTAGCTTCCTAAGCAGATTTGCACAGGGTGCGTCGTTGCAAAGCGGGACACGGTTCAGAAGGGGCTGAGGGACCTAACCCAGACGCAATTTAGGGCGAGCGAGGTCTTCTCTGCGCGCTCGGAGCTTCTAATCGAGAGTTACGAGATCCGCCGCTGCTCGGGCCAGCGATTATGCTTTATTACACGCGGCGATAAATTTCTACGGGCAGAGCTGGCGCGTCAGAATTTCGCGAGGAACGACCCGACGGTTGGGACACGGTCACGAGGACCCGAACGCGGAGTCACGAAGAAGCCCTCGGTGTCTGCACTTCGCTCTAAATTGCCCATGGTAGATGCCACCGCGAGGTCTACGCCGGTGGCCATTCACCATCGGCGATGAGGATCGTCCGCGGGATGACGGGGCCGAAGGGAACCCGACGGTTATCCGGCCAATAATAGGCATAAACTGTCCGCGAGTCCGTCATTACATTGAATTATTCATGACCACGGTCTTTCTGATCCTTGCTGGACGGAAGCCCAGTCCTCGCCGGGGATTCCGAGATACACTGGGCGCAATATTGCTCGATGAAAATCGAGGGGACGTCGAGGATTTTGTGGCCCAGTTTCCTGCCTTCGATCAGGACGGTTAGAAAAGCGATTCTGTTAGTATCAATAAGACCTTGAATATCTGATGGAGTCTAGAACGACTTGGAACGTTTTAGAACATTCTGTCGTTTAGAAATAAGGTTTGAGGGAATCAGACTGACCAGTGGATTCAAGGCAGAAGCAATTTGATTGGCAAGACGCGTCTGTACGGTCGAGGGATGGCGGAAACGGGGTTGATCGGCGGGCGGAATACGCATCGAGGGAGTGGAGCAAGGCCGAGGGAGGGACATCGCTAGAGCTTTGTCGAGCAATTTCCAGAGCGATTTCCGCGTTTAGGCGGCTCGACGGGGCTGGGCTAGGTTCTCTCTCACCTGTGCGCCTCGAAGCACGGCTAGACGGGCCTCTCTCTGCTCCAGGAGGCGCCTCTGCTGGGCAATTTCCCGCTGTTGCCTGGCCGCCATGCTTTCAAGCTCGCTCAGCACCAGCACAGCACCACCCCCGCCCACTGGTAACTGAAACGAAATCAACAGAACATCAGAGAAACCAGTCACAAATATTGGTATACATGTATGTACATCGGAGTGGTCCGCTTTCACCGTGCAAACTGACATTTATTCAGCCTATCCGCGACTCGAGCCTATCATGCCACCACGCCAGCCCTATTTCCGGGCTCTGATTAAATTCTTCGCCCAAACCGAGGTCCCCCAACGGACTGCCAGCTCGCTCAGTTCAAAAGCAGCTTCCCCGCTGAGATGTTACCAGAATCTCCCAAGGAGACTTGTCTCCGACAATGCAGCAGCGTGATAATCGGGGTTGCACAATAAAATGGTACCTTGGTCGATGTCGCGGGAGGCAAGAGCGCTATAAATGTCAGCCTGGCATTTCGCAACCGAGGCGGGCGCACAGGGAGGAGAGAGAGAGAGAATCGCGGCGGATTACGCGATTTCGCGACTCGCCGGCGAGAACAAATGAAATAAATGGAATAAACGGAGGAAGGGGCTGCAGAGGCGTAACGCGGGAGAAAAGAAGAAGCGAGACGGACAGTGGTAGGTCCGGACTCGCGAGCGTTCGCAGTTCTTTTTGCTTGACCTCGTGCACCATCTGGAGAGGACCGGCCGCCGATACCAAGTAGAATCCCAAGGCCGACCTGGCCCTTCGAATTCCACAGCGACAAGGACTCCTGGTAAACTTCGTGCGCGCGTCAACGGGAAGCCGCCGAGCGACGGATCTTCCTGCACCACGTCTCTTCGAGTCCCAGAAATCCCATCGTATGGAATCGAACGAGCGCTCGTCAGATTCAGATCTGGCTTACCGAGTGCTCGGATTAAAAAGACGCCCTCAGCAAAGTCTCCTGGCAAAGAGCCCCCATCAGCGTTTCGCCGGCGTCTATCAAGCTTTTATTGTAACCGTTTGCTCAGCCGTCCCCGGGTTTCCCTATCACGAAGGTGCAATTTCGTAATTAAACGTCCTCCGGGGCTCGTATCGAAGGAATTGGATCCCGAGCACGCGGCCTTCATTAAAATTTAAATCTCCCACGCGTTCTCCTTAAGGGGGTTAGTGGACTATTGGATACGTAAAATCGTTAGTTTCTTTGGCGCTAAATTACTTTGATACCAAACAATCGTTATAGTCGTGCTTTTGACAATCTATTGTGGTCACATTTGCGAGTATTTACAAAAAAGAAATCGACGGAATGTATAAAATCGTCGAAGTTATTAATCGTTGAAGACAGTCCTGTACGGCGCGCCGCTGCAGGTGGTGTACATCGATTCAGCTGAACCAATCATCTGAAAGCAAAATGCTTTGAGGTGATTATTCTATACACAAATATCTACAGTGTGGAAACATGCCGATGAATTTGAACAATAATTGTGGAAGTTACACACGAATCAATTTTTTTTCAACATTTTTACGGGAAAAAATCGTCTTTAATCAGTTATAAAATATATATACGGTCGAAATTCTAATCAATTTATTTTAAAATGATATATACGGTCGAAATTCTAATCAATTTATTTTAAAATGAAGTGACCGAACCATTGCGCCGAAACCACTTTAATTTTGAATTATTTCATATATACGGTCGAAATTCTAATCAATTTATTTTAAAATGAATGGCGAAAATCCCACACACACAGTTATAAAATGTTTCACAAACATCCAATGTTAATGCAGAATTCCTACACGATAGAGAATGGAATTCTACAGCTCCAGTTAAAATTTTAAGCGAAAATATTCATTGGTTCAAGAGTTATGATGTACACCGTTTCTGAAAATGGTGTTTTGAGAAAACCGGCTTCAATGTTAAGTGCCCTATGCCAATACCGCTCTGCGAGCAGAGTTGGGCAAAATGTAATCTAATTACAATTTACAAATTTCGATTGAAATGTAATTGTGTAGTTGATTACACGTTATTTTCTGTAATCGTTCATTTAGGTAGTTGACGAAAACAAATGGTCAACTACCTAAATTAACGATTACAGAAAATAATGTGTAATCGACTACACAATTACATTTTAATCGTAATTTGTAAGTTGTAATTAGATTACAGTTTGCCCAACTCTGTCTGCGAGGCTGTTACTCGACGGTGCACTCAATTACGTTCGCTGTTATAATTTCGACAATTATTTGAATTTCTTCATGAAAGTTTGTTTAAAATTTTCATAAAGGATAAGACTTTTAAAATGAGTAAAAAAAAGTAATCGATTTTCTGAACCTGAAATAGTCCACTACCCCCTTAACGAACGGCTGGCTGGCCAGGTGGGCGGCAGTGGGATCGGCGGTGATAAAATTTCTGCCCGATAAATCGGCTAGATTCGGCCGAAAGTGGAACGCGAAACGTGAAGCGCGCTCACCGGTAACCCAGATAACGAACGGGCCCGAGGAGGACGAGTTCCTTCTTCCTAATCGCTCCTAGTCCGAGCCACTGTACGTCTGGCCGAGATTATCGCTTCGCCCCGCGTGCAAATTAATCCTGGGCCTTCCCTGGGGCGAAAGCTGGCGCAACATGAACCGCGGAACCGCCTCCAGAATTTATAATTTACAACGAACGCGCGTTTTATCGCGAACCCCTCTCCGTTCCCCTCGCCCTGAGGCTCGGCACGTTCGATTCTGTGTTCGCCTGCGGTTCCACAGTCTCTGCCGAGGGTGAAGTATTAATTGCAGCTTGGTTCCCAGCACCCACCACTGCCGTGGATTTTTCCGCGGCCAGGGAATCTCGGACGCTTCACTGCCTTTTGTCAGACGCTACCAAGGATGCTCCGGGTGCGTCTACTATTCGGGAGATCGTTAAGGAAAGAAGCTTATTGACTTAATCGACGCAAGCGTTACTGGCTACATTGTGCTCGCGGCGAAAGTTGCGAAACTCTTTTGCGCGAGCTGGGTAATTACCGGGGAATGAGACAGCCTTCATTGTGATCCTTCCATTGTCATCCTGACTCACGGGCAGAAAATTGTGGAAACTTCCTTCTCCTGTTTCCTCTTCCTGCTTCTGGCCGGCGACTCTTATAGGACTTCGATACAACTTTATTCCCCTGAATTCCATTACCTTCCACCTGATACCTTCTTCAATCTTCCAGGCTTCAAGTTACGAAAGATTGAGCCCCACTTTTACACAGATTCCTCCTAAGTAACATTTTCCCTGAACAACGCGCATGCTGCACGTAGTTAACGTTAGCTACGTGTCTCCCATGTGAAGCACTCAAAATCTTAGCGATCAGAAAAGTGACGTCCTTCGAACTTCCCACCGTCCTCGTCTCCGCGGCGCTTAAAAACTTCCGAGGGGATCAAGCCCAGCGCGGATTTCGCTCGGCTGCAGACAGCCGAGCAACACCTTGCAGCGCGGACCGGTTGCGCCGACTTCCAAGCTTAATCAGCCCAAAAGGGGAAAAAGGATTGAAATCGGAGCAGCGAGGTGCACCGAGCGCGAGCAATAAAGTACCCGGAGGGTGAATAAATAACAGATACTCGATCCGGGTACAAGACCGCGGGAGGAGGGCTCTCCAGCACGGCTGGCTCCCTCGAACCCACAAATTTCCTCGCGCTGAAACGCGCCTGACTGGCCAAGAGAGCGCCAGTTTCTCTCGGCCTGGTCGGTCCTCTCTGCTCGTAAATAAACATAGGCGGTGGGATCGCGGCGAAGGAAACGATCCGGGGATGCTTTCAATCTGGCCTGCTTCCGCGCGGCTCCTTTCCGCGCGTAAATTATGAAGGATGCGCGAAAACGGGCCGCCAAGTGACACGCGACGTGGCTCCAGCGATCTTATTACCCTGTCAGCTGCATTCTCCTGGATAAACGCCCAGATTTCTGCTCCACGCTTTACCTAATCCACTCACGACTATGCAGGTCCACGACTGCGATCTTGTACCACGCGTGGGGCTCGTAATCCAATGAAACACAAAACTTTCAATCAGGGGATTCATCTCCGAAAGGTGTTAGAAATTTATACTACACCTTACAGTGTCTTAACTCAAAGGGATTCTCCATGAATCCCTTCGAGCTCCTAGCGCTGCACTGAATAATTTCATCCCTTCCTGGGAGAAGATTTTATCGATAGGAAGCAGCGTTCTCCTATTTTTTTTTACAGGCAACCGTGTTCAGCCGCGCTCAGCCCTGTCGCGACTCGGAACTTCCATTCTTACCTCGGGGATTTATATTAGATCCCTTCGAGCTCCCTGTTACTTCGTGTCCAATAATTTCTCTCCTTCCCGCCCCCTCGGGGGGAATATTTTCCGTTAAAAAATCATATTCCCTGGAGCAAAGCCCCAGCCATTTTCATCGCTGCTGGTAGCCACGTTCCTTCCTGTTCCCGGAGAAACTGAAACTGCTGGCTTTATCCGCTGTTCCTTAACCCAGAGGCTCCGCGCGGAGAATCCTTTCGGGTTGGTTACGCTTCGCGGCGAAATAATTTGCCCGTGAAAAGCTACAGTATTTTTATACGGGAGACCTGGCTTCTCCATATTTTTAGCGCTCGATGGATTCCGAACGGTGAACGCGCGTGCTGGTCCCGTTGCCTCGAGCTGCGAGCGAGATTGCCGGCCAAGAGATTGCTAGCCCTGAGGAATGGCGAACAGCCCTAGAATGGACGAGGGAACGGCGTTCGGAGGTAGTCGCCTCGAAAATTAGTTGGGGGCCACTTCCCCGAGGACAGTCGCTTCTTGACCACCTAGACGGACAGGGTTGGCTCGCCTGCACTTCCCACGGAAGCAACACCCCTGCAAACCATGAAAATCACAGTGGCGACGCTCCATTTCTTGGGAGGAAAATTATTCTAATTTCCTGCTGGTTGGTTCACCAGCAATTTTCAGCGGGGCGTCTATTTCCAAGGGCAGCTGCTCGCACCCCCATAATTCACGGGGTCGCGCGCCAATTTCGGCTGCTTCTTGCGACATTCGATATTGCATTCCTGGCGTGCTGCTGCGTTCCCAGCCGTCCACCTGAATCCTGCCCCCCGGATCATTATTTATTCATTCGTTTGGAACGGCCGTGCTCGCGGGAAACGCGCGGACGCGAAGAAAAGGAGGCTCTGAATTAAGTTGATTCCCCTCTATACAGTCTGGTAAGCAGAACGGCGCACGCCGAGGGGTTTCGACCGTTAAGACTAATTAACTTGGAGTATCTGGGGATATTAATAGACCCGTTAATACACGTGGAACGAGAAAAATGTGAATAAGAAGATAGTTGATCGGTGGATTCGCGAGCGGGTAGGTCTATAATGAGCGCGTTCAGGCGATTCAGGATGGGATTACAATCGCTGATCGGTTCTGCTCAGTGTATGGCGAAATAGGATTACGGTGGCAGTTGGTCCAGTTTGTTCGGTAATCCATATTCCGCGAGTTTCGCGAGTCCTATGCCGTGCACAGTTCCAGTTGGTTATCGAGTTCCGCGGAACTCCGAGCTGCTCTAATCTCAACGCCACTGGAATGGTAATTTCGTAATCTTCTAGTTGAGACTCGCGATTCACTGATCAGAACTTCGGCTCGGGGGTAAACGAAGGATGCCAGGCTCCTTCGAAGGTGTCTACTGGTGATCCCCAGTGGAAATATGAAACGGACAGGAATGATGACATAAGCCCCCCGAAATGGGAAGTATATTGGCCCTTATCGTTTCAAGCTCGACGCAGGGCTGAGGAAAAGAATCCCGCAATCAGCGTCCGTCTAACAAGCGACTTAAAAGATAGGATGCAGTAAAACGCTTTAGGCATTTGGCTGGTCTTTGCGGCGCAGAACGGAAATGAGAAACGACGTCGAGGAGCGAGATGAAAGTCGGGGAAAGGGTAGCCAGCTCTTGCCAGGGGAATATTTTTTCCCCCGTCGAGTTTCTGACAGCTTCGCCCACGACTTCTCCCGCCGAAAAAAAAGGTACAGCTTCGTTGCCTTCGGCGGGGCAACGTGACCCCGTTTCCCCGACAAGACGTTTCCAAGGAAGCGGATTCGTGGACGGGGCGCGAAAACCAGAGTTTTTCCTCGCTGCCAGTGACCCTCCAGCGACGAAAGCAATTTTACTTTCGACGATAAATGCCGCCACTATCAGTAATAAACGTGGCGTGGCTCTGGACGAGAGCCAAACACGGTAATTTCGCCGGGGTAATTAAGGGAATTCGTGGCCGACGGTGCGCGGTAGGGACACTTTCCCAGGGAAACGCATAAATACCAACGGAATTTTATCGAAATAATCCCCGCGGGGCAATCCCAGCTCCAGCGACCGCCTTACAAAGTTATCTCGCGACAGTTTAAGTAGCCCTAACTATTATTTACTCGGCCAACCAGCCGATGCAGCTGCGCTAAACTATGACACGCGTATCTCACCCCTGTCTCTCGCGATGGTACCACCGTTTTATCGAGAATAACTAATGAACGTCTCTTGCCAGTCCCAGTTCCCGCTGCGTGCGCAGAGGTTGCAAAACGGAATCAGCCAAGTGGAATCATTAGCATCCTCGTGGAGCACAAACGGTGGGTACCTACAAGCGTGCCAACCTACTTAGGCTTTATGAAAGACGTAACGAAAGAAACGGTACGAATAACAACCCTTAAAATTAGAGGGGTGTTGATGAAGAGAATCCTTCAAGGATTGGAAGCTTTTCGCGACTGGAGATTTCCGCGCACAGGTACGGGTGGCTGAAAAGAAAGGGTCTTACCTCGTTGCTCCCGAGCTTAGCTTTCTCGCCGCACTCCTGCTCCTTAGCGTCCCTCTCCCTGACAGAGAGGACCTTCTGCTTCCTCTTGGAGCGGCCATGGCGGAGCTTCACCGTCACCGTTTTCGACTTGAAGCTCTCCGACGGATAGACGCAGGCCAGCATCGTGCGCGCCGAGGGTCTCGCGATTCTCTTGGTACGATCGTCCACGGGCACTGGACAGCGATTGTTGCTGGAACACGCGACGCGCCCACCTTCCGCGTCGGGCTAGTAACGCTCGCGGTTCGCCAGCGCGGCGCGATCTCCGCTTCTCTCGCGTCCGGGCGCGCGTCGTCGCGGTTCCATCGGCCCCGGAGACCTCGTTAATTCTCGTTGGATTAATTAACGAACCGGCAGACGTTTTCCGCGGACTCGCGTTTCTCTTCCAGTAGCCGGAGCTTAATTGCTGCTCGCTCACTTTCCCAGCTTCACCCTCTTCCTTCTTTCTCCCCTGTCTTTTCTATCGCTCTCTCCCTCTCGTTCTCTATCCTGCTCGTGCTTCCCCTCGGTCTAGCTCCGACTCACTTGGTCTGGGCGTCGAGACTAGCATGCGACAAGACGCACAGCCTCGTCACGGTACTCTAGAATGTCAGAGAAACGGTTGGCTGTTAGAGACGCGTCGAGGCGTCTGGGAGGAAGGGAGCCATGGCCAGTCGAAGCGAATCGCACAGGTGATAATTAACGATTCGAGCCGCGCGTGCAATAATGCCCACACCCGAGCGACGGTCCACGGCGAAAGCTCGCGCGGAGGATCCGCGTTACATTTCATTACGGTTGCCAATTAAAACGCGAACTCGCGTGCCTGCTCGCTGCACCGTCGCATCGTTGCTGGCGGTCGCATTGTAACACCCGCCCTTGTCCCGTGCCGTCATCCCCATTGCGATGTGAAATAATCAGCGCTTCGCGGTAAGAGTTTCAGTAGATACCTAACTAAGTAGATTTCATGGTGTTTCATGCCCACTGCGCTCGGCAGTCCGTAAATCGCTATTACTCTAATTAAAAGTGGTGAACCGACTAAGTACCGGACAAAAGAGAATCAAGAATACCTCCGGCCTGTTTAAACTGCTAAACTTCGAGTCCATTTCCTACGGAAGATAGGGGCGAATCGAATTTCGTGGGCAAAGGGAGGCCCGATTCGGCATAGCTACCACTATCAGCTTTAATGCAACTGGCGTTAATTATAACCCAGCTGAATGCCCGTGCAAAGGGAAAACGGCGATGGGGATTGATTCGACGCGCTGCTTTGCCAATTGTCTACAGTCGACGCACACAGTAGGCGAATGGTAAGCAATCCTACTCTCGATCCTGAAAGCGCGGAGGCGCTCCCGACAGAGGAGAAGATCGTTGCACGGGGAATTTCGGGGTCGTTACATAAAGCCCACCCAACGACATCATCGAGACTCTGTAATCTCGACTACGTTGCGCAATTCCCGCCGACGACGTCAACGAAAATTGCACGCTCTTATGGGCGTTCTGCGACGCCCTTTCACGCCACCGCCTCTCCTACACAGACTCCGCTGGTTTTCACCGGTCAGTCGCTCGATCGCCAGAAATATGTCGCCGAAATATGCTCGAGGAAAGTCCTTTGAATAGCGAAAGTTTCTTGTAAACAGTCGTGCGTTCGTCGAGCACGTTTGAGCGACGGTATTGCAGTAATTGGGCAAAGAACAAAGTGGGGGATGAAGTAAGTTCGCCTAATGAAAAATTCACGGCGAAATGTCGTTAAGGACGAGTGCCGGGTATTCGTGAAAAGCTGGATGCTTCGCGTCTCTCGTCGGCGGAGCTTTCATTCGCGGAGAACGACACTCGAAAGTGGCCGCTTTAGCGACTCGCCCCGCTCGTTTCATCCTTCATTTTCGGCTCCGTGCCTGAATGCAATCTACCGCGAGGATTTGCGACTATTGCACGCCCGCCGCCTCGGCGACGATCATCGTTGCAACGGTAATTACAGTTTTAACGATCGAACGTCTGCGCGGCCCGTGCTCGCGATTATATTGCCCTGCAGATGTCTTCTTTATCCGAGCAATCGCTTTATTAATCCTCCCGTGAAAGGCTTCAGACGCGTTCGAGAGGAAGCTTCGGTATAAGCAAGGACGTCTGTGGTGGAACCATAAAGATCCGATCTTAAGGTAGCTTTTCCTATACGCGACTGGGCGGAACGTGAAGAACTTCAAAGTCGATTTTCTCGAAAATGAAGCGCAATATCAAAAAATTGTATTCCTTTTTCTCGACTTATTTACTTCTTGTAAGTCGGAAAGAAAGAGTAACTTTTTTTCATATCGCGCTTCATTTTCGAGAAAATCGACTTTGAAGTTCACGTTGCGTCCATTCGCGTATAGGAAAACCTACCTTTACACGCTGTCCCATGGCTGGGGATAGGATCGATGCTTGTAATTCTCGTTGGACTACTGTATTGGACTGATGGAATTATTTAATGGAGAATAGAACGAACGCATCTAGACATATTGGAAGATGAAGCTGACAAAAGAGCAAGGCTGGAGCATTTAACGCAATAAACAATTTGTGTAGCAGAGCGGGAAATTATACACCGAACAATGCTGCACTGGAATCTTTGTTACTGGATTCGCTATCTCCACTATTTCAAATGGAATGGAACTATCCTGCTTTCGGGTCCCGAGTAATTGAGCTTCCCCAGTCCGTGAGGCTAGAGTATTCAGCAAAGCCAGAGTGGGCGGGGCAAATTTTTGTGAGTGTGGAATTTTAAAGGGAGTACAAATTCAAAGATTAAATTTCCAGAGCTTAAAAAACAGTGGTTCGCAAACAAAAATTAAAAAATGGTGAAATGCCTTCTAAATTCCCGAATGTGGAATTCCACATACTCCACACATTCCACGCAACTCACGCCGCCAATAATTTCTGCTAAAACACCAAATTTCTTGTTACGATGTTTGTACCCCCTCTTCCTTGCGTTTCCTTTATCATCCTCGAAGAAGCGACGAAAGGTTAATCGAATCTCGTCCCCCGAAGATGCCCAGCGGCGATATCGCGGAGTTTTTGAAAAATGGAACGCGAAAGGACCCGCGGCGCAGTGGATTTTTAAGAGGGGGAGAACTTAGAGGCACGTAACCGTCGTTTATTAAGCGAGCGTATCCGAAATCGATAGAGGGGCGGGCGTGGGCGTTCGCGCGTCGAGAAACAACGAAACGACGGAAATCGAGAGCGATTAAAAGCAGAGGGGGAGCAGAGGGGCGTCGGTGGTGCTATCGGTTCCGACTGTTCCTTTAAAAATAAAGCGGAGTAAGATCGCTGGAGGAGCTCGACGAACTTGTCCCCGTATCTGAAGCCCGTCCCGCGCGACCTAGAAAAGCCAGAGGGTGCTCGACGAGAGCGAGCGAGAACACCGGCCGCTGCTTTCCGATTCCTTTGGGTTTTGGATCTCTGCTGCGCGAACAGGCCTGGGGGAGGTTTCCCGCACGGAAAATGAACCAGGGTTGACCGACAAGAGGAACCACCGCGTCGAAACGGATGGACGCCTTTTGTGGGCTAAACGGGGTTGTCTTATTTAATCCCCTGTCGGCTCGAGGGGAGAAATTCGTGGCAAGATTGCCAGGGAGATGAACAGCGGGACGAGCTACACGACGGGGTTGATACGTGGATGAATTCTCGTGGTCCGATTTGTATTATACAAGAAGGTGTTGTCTCAGGGGATCTAGCACCCGTGAGAGCTGCGGAAAGCTGTCGGGAGATCGTGCAACCGTCGTTAACACGGCAACCCCTCCGTGGAATCGATAACACCGCTTTCGAACTGTTAATCGTTTCCTTATCGCTCCTCAAGTTCGCCGTGGCTATTCTTTCCTACTCGCGGAGTCCGTATTCTCCTGTGCGGTTATCGAGGCTAAATCTCGAGCGGCCGAGGCGACTGGAAAGAGGTCGATGCGCCGCTCCGATAAGGAACATATACCTCACCGTCTCATCCACTTTCGTACGAACGCCGCGTTGTCTTTAAGAAAGTATCTCGTATGACGAGCATATTCCTGCGACCATCTCCTGGAATCATCAGCAGGACTCGAGCTATCGATGACCCTGTGGGAGTCTCTCAGAAAATTACGACCCTCTGTGCGTTTGCTATGCCGAGGCGAAGAAACAAGTGGCATCGCTGAGATTTCAATCCCACGGGAATTGCACATGGGACTTTTCCGTTTCAATAATAAAAAGCCTACTGGGAATTCTCCTTTTCTATTTGAAGAACACTACGAATCCCTTTCGACGCAAGCTAGACCACTTCTAGATTTCCGCGCGCGCAAGCCAGACAGCTAAGCTGCGACGTTTTACTTCGAATAACGTAACGTAGTTTTAACTAAAAATTTCTACGAGCCAGCTGTCCGTCACGTTTGCTGCAACGTTTCTTCTCGCAGTGGCAGGAGTTTGACAGCCTCTATAGCCGTCAAAATGTCGCGACATACGATCGAGTTCCCTCCGTGAAAATGTTGGCGAAATTCGGGAGGCTCTCTGAATATTCATCGACGTGGATGCGTTATCGCCGCGATAACGCGGTCCAGCTGACGTCCTGTCCATTTATGTCGAACGACGATCCACGACTTTAAACCGTCCGCGCTAACTGTTAACAGCGAAGCCAGGAAATGGAGGAATTTCGGAGAGCCCCTCTCGATAACACCCCGCCTAGCGATATTTATTTCCTCCGTTATTAGGGCAACAGGCCCGATCCCTCCTGCAGAATCGTATTCAATCTCCTCTGGAAACTCAACGCTCAACAGAATGAAGATCAACGTCACGTGCGCAGTGTATTTAGCTGGAATCTGACACACGGCCCGCCCCGATAGAAACGATAATTTTCGTGACGATGATATTGTGCGCCCCTGGGGACAATCAAACGCCACGTGAATGCGGCTACGCAGATGGAGAACGTGCCACGCGTTTCCAAATACCGTGCGCTTTTCCACCGAGGGGATGAAAAGCCGCAGCTTACCGGTGTATTAAAGATTTCCCGCATCTCCCCCGAACTATGTGAAAGTTCACGGTGGAGTAAAGCCCGGGCAGTTATGTCTCCGTATTAATCCAGGTAATGGAAGTCTGCGCGGTAAATTGGGACGGAAAAAAAGCAGTGGGCGAAACGCGGAAAGAGGGCAGGATAAAAGGTCCCGATGACGGGGTAGATTCGGAGGCGAAAAAACATCCCAGAGGGGAGCGAGGCTGCGTGGGTGTTTTCGAGTAGCGCGACGATGGCGCGGCAGATTAAAGGAATGAAAATCGAAGGTGGAGAGGCAAAGGACGTGGAGGATGTCTCGATGGTAGAGGAGACGCAAGTAGGATCGCGGTGCGATAGATCGATGGTCAGAGGGGCGGGTTCCCATTGCGGTCTTTTCCCCGCAAATTGTATTTCCTCCTCGACTCTATCCCACTTGAAACGATTTTCCTGTAACCGCAACGAAAACGACCCTAATTGGAGCGTCCTTGTCTACGACCAGGAGTGCTCGAGGCGAAGTCTCGAAACGAGTCCCCGAGTATCTTCCTCGTTCCCGACAGATAACTGCATTGCATCCATTGGACGATACCACGGGATTATTACGAGGGCTCTATGAAATGTAAATAAGCGCGGAATCCAGGGTGATCGACGTTGATGCATTATCCCCGTTTACCGTGAAATATTCAGCAGCGATCGGGGCTGGTTATTTGGTCCCGCGACGGGTCTGCCCAGCAATATCGGGGCTGCCGCAACAAATATTTGATCCGAGATAGGGGAAAGAATCTCCGAGAGTCGCGGGAGCGTCTGGGGAGCAGAGTGGAAGCTGGTGGATCAATCGACTTGTCAATCGAGAGGGAGCATTAAAGGAAAATGCCGCTGGAGTTGATTCGCTAGAAGCGACACGCTGTTCCCTTCGATACCGACGTCTGTGTGTCCCCGTGCTTCCGTAGCTGAAGGGCACTCAGGGATACAAAGAAGCAGCTCCTAATTTCTGGGACAGAAGGGGATGTCTAATCCTTGATGGCCTCCCGAGAGCCGTAAAGGGGAGAAGGTTGAAGCCTGGAACGGTGCCAGTGCACTAAACTCGCAGGGTTAGCGAGGATCGCGCTCGAAGGGCTTCGTTTTCACTCCGAGTCCAGGACCTGCCTCAACCTTTCACCGGCCCGGCACAGGCGGCCGATGATGAATACGCGGCGAGACAGGGATCGATGACAGGGCGATTTTTCTCTCGGTGCGCGGAAGTGTCCGATTAGAGGCGTCTCCATGGGGAGACCATTTAAATTCATAACCTCCCTGGCCCCGAGATTAAGAACGCATCGCTCTCTCGTCCAATCTCTGCTCCTCTTTTTACCCGCCGCGACCCCTTGAACCGAGCCGGAGCTTCTCGGATTTATTTAAAAGCCCTGGGATGAACCGAGGATTGAACTTTTTAAAGAAACTTCGGGTGTAACGGTTTAGATATAATTCAAGGTCCGCGGCTATAAATTGTACAGACTATAAATCGCCGTTGCCTCGCCCCCGTGTGTCGTTAATAACGAGGAGGAAGAGGAGTAACAGGTAGCGTCCTTCGATTCGGTGCCAGCTCGCCCTCTCGGCTCTTTCCTCTCCAGGCAGCACTTCTCACGGCCGCTTCTGCCTCCCGCCAGACTTAATCCATAGAGTCATACAGGCAAAGAGAGCAATAAAGACAGTCCATTCAGTAATGAAAATGCCAATTTCTATATTTCGTATTAGATCTTCATTGAAGTAAATGGATTGATGGTGTTTTTCTGATGAAAATGACACCAAACGTGATACGACGTCGACCAAACGTAATGAACCAGAGCAGGACTGCTGTAGAGTGTGGATATCTCTAAATAATCGTCAGTGGCATCAGTGGACACGATACGGATACGGATTTCACACGGAACTGATATGTAAACTACTCGTCCGTTACTTCGCTTCGTGTTTTTTTGGGAATGTAATAAAGGCTTACTATTATTATTATTATTATTATTATTAATATGTGTGCTCAGAGCTTTAAAGGAACAGTTCTTTATATTCTTGGGTTATATGAAAAAAAAAAAAAAAAAAATTCTCCCCGACGGGGAATCGAACCCCGGTCTTCCGCGTGACAGGCGGAGATACTGACCACTATACTATCGAGGAGGCCTGGATATTCAAGCATTTTAAATTCAGTTTTCCTGTACACAATATTTTAAAATTAAGTTATTATTAATTTGAATGTTAAATTATTATTAAGTGGAGTAGTAAATTAGTATTAAATCAAATATTGAATTAAAAATAATTCAAAATGTGGAATTAATTTTATTTCATAATAGTAGTAGTAAATAGGTTTATTTTTTGCCTTTCGGCCTCAAAATGGGGTTACATGTGTTGTGTGTGTAAGCGTTTCTGGGACTGTTAACTCAAGATTGTGCTTTCGTTTTGACTTCTTCCTTCATCTTGTTCTTCTTTTTTTCTCCTTTTTTCCAGCACCATTCTCATCCACTCCGCTCCTTCTTCTTCTCCCTTTAGTATCCCTCGGATCGTTGAATTTCCTCTTTTCAGCTCCTTACAGTCTTGTAGCATGTGCCCCAGCGTCTCTCTAGCCCCATTATATAGTCTGCATACTGTGTCTTTTTCCTCCTTCCAGTACTTGCTTCCCCGCTTTTCATTCCCACATCTGAACCTTCCAATCATGCTTTGATCTCTGCCTCTATAGTTTCCGTTTAGATAATTTGCTCTCTGGTTATCCCTGATTTCTGCGTTGTATCTGCCTCCTTGTATTCTGTCGTACTGCCATTGAACCTGCTCCGCCCTGTCTCTTTGCGTTAGTTCTTCAGCAAACTCTCTTCCTCTCCTTCTTTCTATTTCAATTTCTTGGATATCCACCATTTTTTGCCTGTAGTATGCGTCTCTCATTTCCTCCCATTTCGACTTTTTCTCTGCTTGCTTCGCGTCTATTTCCCTCCAGCATTCTTGTACTATTTTCTTCTTGTTCAGCCGTTTCGTTTTCTCCTCATATTTTATTGCTCTTTTCCCCGCTTCTATCCTTACTTTGTCCGTTTTTGTTTCCTCGAAAATTAGATATGCTGGTATTTTATTTCATAATATTGCATATCGTTATTAATTCAAAATGTTGAATAATTATTAATTTGCCGAAAAAAATATAAATATTAATTACACATGTTACGTAATATTGTATAATCCTCGCTGGCTGTGCCTCCAGACAGGACTGCCTAACCCAGCGTTGGCCACATCGGGCCATTTGGGAACACGGTCTCCATGATATTTACCATAGTCGCGCGAAAGGGTAGGGAAAACTGTAAGAGTGTAAAAGTAGTAGCGTGCGGTGCAGGCTCGTACCCCTAGGCTGAAATAACTGGCCCTCTTAGGACTTAGCCCAAGTGGCAGCGATCACTGGGGCCCCCAAGATTCCCAGTCATTCAAGCCTATCGTACAGGCATGAGGTTGCACCGCACACTGCTACAGTTGTCCCTACCCGTGGCGCGCCCACGTTACCATTGGTTTTCGAGCTCCTCTTTTATGCGACTATGGTAAACATCATGGAGACCGCGCTCCCAAATGGCCCGATGTGGCCAACGCTGGCCTAACCGATTAACGAAACACGACACTCGGCTGATCGCCAGCTTCCTCGGTGAAACGCGAGACCGCGAGGCGAATAACCCTTTACAAACTTTCCGTCCTCAACACACTGCCTCGGACGGTGACACTTTGCTATTGTTTCCTGGCGACAGGGAAGCCTGTGTTTCGAGGAAAACCGGTAGAGGAGCGCGGCGTATCTAGGCGCGAGAAACCGCAGAGTTCAGAGTGTCACCGATTGTGCTCGAGACGGAGTGGAAAAAAAGGAGGACACGCGGCTGGAAGGTGGAGATGAGCTGCGCCTCGAGAACCGCGGACAATGCCACGGGGGCGACGCAGCCTTTGTGTGCAAAACGATCGAGGTTTCGCGCCCTGCGTCCGCTACGCCTCTTTTTACCTCGCCCGCCTGGCACCGCAATCAGGAACCGCTCGCATCAACGCGCGGTGCGCCTGGATGGTTGAAACGAAGCAGGGAAATTATTTTTCTATGAACTTCCATAATGATTACGATAGTGCGCCGAGCAGCAGAAATTGGTAAGGAAGCGCGCTTTCCCCGAGTGCCATTTATTTTCATTGGCCGATAAAGCGCGCTGACGAAACGGCTGGCGACTCTCAGGGATCGTGATAAATTACCAGCAGCGCGGCGAGAAAGAAGCGAAGATACCGCGATACTTGGCCAGAAGTTTGACGGCACCCGTTATTTACGGTGTTTCTGGCGAACCGTTTAATGGCTCCTCTAACCTCCCATATATTCTCGTGTAATCCTTCCAGTATCTTCTACGTATCTACCCCGCTTCGCCACTAGGATCGCCTCCGTCTCGCGGTTTTTGGTTGCGCGCGGATACAGCGGTGTCTCGTAAAGAGGACGGCGTTTCTGTTCTTGCCGCGACCGACCAGGCGTTCCGCGTGATGAGGTGATAAAGGCGAGCCGAAGAGACTCCCTGCCTCGGAAGTAGGATGACTCGGGACCAAGCGTGCCGGATCTGTGCAATCTCCCTCGAAGCGAGAAGAAGAAAGTGGACGGCCGCGTGTCGGAGGGAAATAGTCGGGTCCTCGTGTGCACCCACGAGGGGAGGCTTGCCCTGGCACGCGCGTGAGAGTGCATTTCCCAGAGAATGCGGAGGGGTGCGCGTGACGCGTTAAACGAACCAGCGACACGCTTTTTTTTCCCCTCGTTTTGCTTCCGCCTCCGGGACGTTCCCCGAGTTCCTATATTTTTCAAGGAACAAAGGGCGCTGAAAAAGTGCGCACGCAACTGCGCGACCGTGTGCAACGCTAAGGGCCCGAGCAAAGTTGCACGGCACCGGGACGAGATTCATCCACTGGTAACTATCGATCCCTGCCTGACATCGCGCGAATATTCCACTTCGCGTTCGCCCGCGATCCGCGCGAATGTCGCTGCGTCTGACAGACGAACGGCCGCGGGCTGGATTGCCGGATTTTCCCGAAGCTGACGGAGGAAACGTTGAAACGAGTGTCCCAAACCCCCTCGCTTTTTTATCGCCGTTTAAATCCCCCCTGATGAACGGGAGCGCGATTCAGAACGGTCCTGGGACGATTTGAAGTTGGGAGAGTGAGTCTCTGGTGTCGTCGATCACTTCGGTTCTCTGTTGTTCTTGGAAGTAGAGGGAGAGGAAGGTGTGCGATTAGTTGTAGGAAAATTTCTCCGTATTTTATCTTTATGTCTACTGACAAGGGAAGATCTCGAATCCGGAAATTCAAAAAATTCTGAAACTTTGTGAATGTGTAGGGGATTTCCTCCTGATTATAACGCAATTTTTCTTTGTTGCCCAAATTCACTCTAAGGGGTGTAATTGCCATCTGAAAATCCGGTTATTTTCCGATTTCGTGTTATAACTCGTGAACTGCAAAATATTTTTTTTTACCGAATGATAGATCTAATTAAAAGAAGTAACTTTTGCCTTGAAACTTTTTTATAACACACAATCGGAAAATACCCGGTATTTAAAGGGTTAATGAATTTGGGCATCAAACAATCCGAATGAATTTGGGCATCAAACAAAAATTGCGTTGTAATCAGGAGGAAATCCTCTACATATTCACAGTTTCAGAATTTTTGGAATTTCCGGGTTCGGGATCTTCCCTTGTGAGTCGGTTCTGTTGAAGGAAGTTCTAGAATCCTTCCAACATTCAACGGTATTCCCTGCACTCAAGAATTCCTAGCTAAAAGCTCAATCGCCTTTGGTCTCCACGAGGATTCCTAAAACCCTCTAAAGAGAACCTTGCGTCTATCTCGATAGATAATAGCTGTCGTCTTCTCCCCCAAGAAACCGCCCTGTATTCCTTTAGCTAAGGCGATCTACGAGGAAAATTATGGAAGTAGGAATCTAAGTCATAGCTCGTTAGAAACCAGCACGCGGTGGATATTCGTTCGCAGGGCACGCACCCGCGGGTTCATCGATCGCCCGCTCGATGGATACAACGTGGCCGCGGCGTGAGCCAACCAGAACACGTATTTCCCTCGGTAATAATCGAGAGCGGGGACCGATTGTTCGACGAAGCGACGTCGATCAGCTTCTGGGTAAATAACTAAGCGCGGCCGTTCGACGAGTGAAATTGAGTTTCAGGCTGAATGACGTCCCCCTCCGAGCCGTTCTTCCTCCCTTCTTCGAGACACGACGTTTAGGAAACGAACCTGTCCGACCTGTTTCCCTCGAACCTTCAAAGATCAATGACGTTACGTCGAAAGTCAGCTTCGCGACGGGCTGACATTATCGGCGCAGCACGTTTCGCGCCCGGGAGGAATGCTTTTGTCCTCTTGCCTTTAAAGCGGATAGGAAAACGCGGACGCCCGATGGAGGAAACGGGGAGCTTTAATTTTCAGCCGCGGAGCAACGGGCGAGCTCGTAAGAAGCGCGAGCGAGCGGTTCTGTCGCGCGACCACAGATCTCAAGTCAGCCATATCCGATCGCGGCTCGAGTGTCCTCTTTCCGAGGAATGCAAAGTGACCAGTCGACGTGGCTCTTAAAATTCCTTGCAGCCACGCTGCAGACTAGTCTGCCTCTTATTCCTACAGAATTTTGGTACAGAAACGGGGTCACGGTGGTGATTCGAGCTGGCGGTGCGGAAGACAGAAGCTACCCTCCTATTGCCGATGCAACCGCGATGCACAAAGGATCTCCGTCGGACTACAGTTGCCTAACATTATACTGTACCTATGACAAATCCGAGGTCTGGGCTACAATCCGCAAATTTAGGTCGCCATGGATCTTGGACAGGGACCAAACGAGACCATGGGTTTTGGAATCGAGCTGGGAAGGCACACTGTTTCAAAATTTCCCACGGAAAAATCGTGTGCTTCAACTTCTTCGGTTGGGAATCCATCGAATTGGCAGATAGCAAGAAACAATGCCACCCTGTCGCCGACAGCGCGCCCCCGTTGATCGAGACGGGTGCTTTTAATTCAGCTAAACACTCGGTCAACATTCCGCCGCGGACTCTTCGCTACGGAAACATCGTTCCAATTTTTCATCGACCGTCGCTCGAATGCACTCCTGGCCCGCGCGATATGGCAGATTCGATGGGGTCGGAGCGCGGTTGCAGCGGAGAACTGCGCACACTTCGCTCCAAACCGATGTTTCGCGTGGGAGGAGGCGAGGATCGGCTGTAACCGATCCCATACGGAAGCCCCGATTAACGACCAACGATTTACATGCTCGCATCGTGCTCCAAAGACGCGTGTACCGTTACTGAAATCCGGGGCTGGTGCTTCGATGGCGAAACAGCGCGGCTGTTACCTGTCGGCCACGGGGACGCTTTGTCTAGCTCGATCGGCCAACGTTTCGCCATATTTCCCGCCCGATTCGAACATTCCTCAAGTGACAACGACGTTGCTCGTTGGACTTCGGTCCTTGGAGTATTCTTATTAAACAAAATCTTCCGCAACTTCCTCCCCCAATAGTATATAAAGTAACGCTACAGTGCCGAGAGGAGAAATCGACGGAGGCATGTTGCTATCTTCAGAGTGGAGAGATGGAAAGAAGCTAATGCGCTGGGCTGTTATTAAATCAACCTAAATGCAGTAGTTAAAACGGGCAGGGGGTTGCCAGGTACGTGACAAAAATCTCGCGTAAGAGTGACGGGGATGGGAATACAGTGGGCCAGCGTGCGCGTCGCTGTCCGTTGACAAATGGACGCGGGAGGAGGCGCGCCGAAGGGCAAACGAGTCCCCGAGCGACGCGACGGTCAGCTGGGCAGGGTGACAGGGTGCAAGCTGACTCGTAACTTTTCCAGACAGTTACGCAAATTGCTCTCCCGACGGCGAGCCTACGTTCGAGGGACACGCAAGTCCCCGGCGATTTATGGAAATTGGAGAATCCGACGGCCGCCCGTTCAACCCCCTTTCCACTCTGTCCACGCTCCGATCCTCGCGATGTCACTTTTGACGAGCCGCGTTCATCACCGTCCAACCCGTGCCGGAGGCGAGCCCCTGGAAACGCTGCCCCGTCGCGCGGTGAAATTTCCACGAGTGGCGGGATTGGTGTCACCGCTTGCGAATTAGCTGCACGTGGTCGCTAAGTCCTCCGGAGTCGGGGATCAACGTATTTGGGTCGTAATGAATCGTAAATCGGGATTCCTGGAGAGACTTGCACCTAATTGCTACGCCCTTTCATCCGCATCCGTCGCTAATTGTTTTTGGGGAACTGCGAGGGATGACTCCTAGTAGAAGAGACCGAAGATGTCGGCGATGGAAGTTCGGTGACATTATAGATTCCTTCGAAGCACGACGGTGACTTTTATTTCTGAGATTATTAATTTTCAGGACACACATGCGAAGGGTCTCCTTCCTGCTCGACGAAATTACCCAGTGAATTATGCAAGAAGATCCTTGGTAACGCTTTTATCGCTTCCCAAGACGAGCGAGTATCCAAGAGATTTTACGCCAAAATGTCCACCGAAGATTATAAAGGGGGGTTAGTGTGTAAAGTCACCTCGGAAAGACTCACTGAATGTTTCGCCAATTTCCAGCCGCCCCGTGACCCAACTTTTTTTATGTCCGGTAAACACGGAGTTTTAATTGCGCCGTGGAAATAATGGAGACTACTAGGCGGATCCCATTGAGCCTTTTAAACGCGTCGCTCTGAATTGAAACCTCTTAACGGATTTCCATTCAAAGTTCAGCTGGCGAAAAACTGCTTGGGAAACACCGTAATGGGGTTGTACGGATGTTTTTTTTTTTCTCCATCAAACTTCTTTCATCGCAGTTGCACTCGACACGATTTCTTTAATTCCTGTACAGTCGGCGGGGGGTCTTGTATACCGAGGCTGCTGAAATTACTCGGCGATCGTTCGATTTAAAAAGTTCGCGAACCCACGACCGCCGCGGAAATCCACGCCTAATCTGATTCGACAGGCTTGTGTCCCGGGTTTCTCCGGGGTTCGGGGGCCAGAGAAGGGAGGAAGAGGAGGAAGCACGCGAGGAGGGCGAAAATGGAAGCAGGAAACTGCGCGTGATGCATTGTAAAGTCGAATTAATCCGCGGCACTTTTATCTAATGGACTGAGAGTGAGTTAGGAAAGTTGTCAGCCCGCTAATTAAGGCCACGCGGTGCGGGTACAATTATGAGAAAAAGGTTGTCGGAAGGAGCACGCGCGATTCCAGGTGATACGAATTTTATGCCGTCACGGCTCCGTCCCGACGGAAAAACGCGATGAATCTCGCGGCGAATACCGTTGCGCGCAGCTTTTAGCATCGTAACGGAGCGCGCAGCAATACGCATTATTCCTGGCTGGCAAACAGAAAGGCGAGGAAGAAATGACTCTAAGCCCATAGCGATCGCGGTTTTATCCTTGGACTGTGGATAATTTGACAGTGGACAACTATGTCGATTTTCACCGATATTACTATTAAATATTAGGGGAAAGGTGGGATAGTTGATCATCGGGGATACATGATCACGTCAGTTTTTTAATTAATATATTGGCAATTTGTGCCTGCTCTCACGTTATCGTGGTAATGTTTGCATTACAGTTCACTGATCAAGTCTCCCCTTTAGTGGAGGATACTTGTGCATAACGTCACTGCCGGAAAATGTTTAAATTCAGTCATTAAAATTAGTTTTCGCCTCTCAAATTTGTACAAGTATATTGAGAATCGTATATCTTTTTACAACTATTTGCTTATTTTAAAAGGACACATATTCAGCAACTCTCAGTAATTTTGTTATAGAAATATATTAAAAAATGAACGTATAACAGCTACTCTTTTGGAAAATATTTTTTTTGCTGTGATGACGATTTCTCAGAGCCGGATCATCTGAAATTGAAAAGTGAAGAAGATTCTGTTAGTATATGAGTTTATCTAGTTCGTGAAGGAAGGATTTTTCAAAAAAATGATTTCAGACAAAATGGCGGCCGTTTATCGCAAAATTGTTTGTTTTTCGTGAATTAAAAATAGAGTTTTCATCAAAAACAAAAATAATATACTAACAGAATCTTCTTCACTTTTCGATTTCAGATGATCCGGCTCTGAGAAATTGTCCTCACCGCAAAAAAAAAATCTTCTGGTAGAGTGGCTGTTATTCGTTCATTTTTTAATATTTTTATATAACAAAATTACTGAGAGTTGCTGAATATATGTACTTTTAAAATAAGTAAATAGTTGTAAAAAATATACATTAGATTTTCCACAAAAAATTCCCGAAAATCACGCCTGTCAACTAGGCATGACCCCTTAAATAGAAACAAAGCAAACCATTATTATTATTTTAATAAAATAGCAAAACTGTGACCAACTATCCCACCTTTTCCCTACCCTTAAAAGGACCCAGGCACCCCTGAAGATTAATCGAATCGAAGGGTCTCCGGTGCGAATGTAAACCACACCGTATTAAACAGAAGTACTAAACTAAACTAGCGGCCACGCACGAAAAGCAGGTGCCAGGTGGAGGAGGGCACCCTCGTTAACGATGAAGGACGACACGTAAAAGGACACTCTGGTTTGGTCCAGCTGTGCCCACGGCCAGGGAACACGTTTCCCAGCGAGCGTAGACATTGTACACAGACTCTCGTTAGAACGACTCGGCTAACTTTTCCCCTGGAAAGGAGAAAACCTCCGCGAGCCGATCCAATTTGCAGAAACAAGCCCTTGAGCCGCGACGCTGCGGAAGCGAACAGGCACAGGGAATAATTAACATCCAGGTCCACAAATGAACCGCCTCCTCCACCGAATCGCTGTTCGCGGCTCAAGAGTTACCCTCTTCAGTCCAAGTCCAACCAGGCCCAACAAAAGGGACCACGCCGGCCCAGTTTTACGAAAAATCAACCGACCTCGAGGAACAATATCGAGCGGATATAGGTACACGTGGGATCCACCGGCACTCAACAGGTTTTTATCAGCGGCGGCTCGAACGCGGCTTATGAATCCGATGTCCGATAAATCCGCGTTATTGTTGCGCCCCGTCGGGCCTCGCCGCGCTTTTCCCCCAATTTCCATCTATTTACTCGGCCGAACAGATGCGTGCGCGGTTATCTGCCAGCTAGCGAACAATGGGGAGATAAAACCGCGGCTAAAAGCAACCCCTCGTGGTCGTCGCTCCACCCTGCAGCCGCGACCCTCTGGGGGAGAGGTTTGTCGGTGGCCAGGGTGTCACGCGACGTTAAATTCGCTGGTTGAAAATCCCAGAGACAAACCAGCTCCTCGCGATAGATTTTTCCAGGGTCTGGGAGGCTGTGATTGTCCCGGGGGAGACGTTGCCTCGGGTTTCACGGCGAACGGGGATGATTTCCAAGGATTTGCGAGCGATTCGTCTGGAGGGACAGGTCTACCTTCGATTTATTCACTAGGAATGCTTCAGACTTCAGGCTGTGTGACTTCGAATCGCGAAGGAGCTAGGGCTTGACGGAGGGAGTTAATGCTCGATGAATATCACCGGCTACGATTACTCCCTCCTCGTTTACGGAAACCAGGACACGGGGGATGCGAGCAAGCTGTAATGTCTGCAAATACGTTCACGCGTCTCAGCAAACAGCTATTTAATCCACCGTGTAGTGAATACTTTTCCCTTGCACTCGGTGGAGGGAATGGAACTCGAGGATCCGACGAGAATCCTCTATCGATTAATCTGCATCTCGCGACAAAGGATGCCCCGAGTGAACCTAATCATTTCATTAATTACCTCCACGATAATTCCACCCTTCGAAATTTACAATCCTCCGAGAAAGACACCAGATAGAAGCGCCTTCTACCGCGGAATTCTAGGCTACGAGGGATACTTCCAAGAACAATTATGGCATCGCTGAAGACGCCTCGAATTTCATTTCCTCCTTGGCTCTAATTATATCGGGGTACATTCTCGCCAAGAAAATCGCGAATTCAGTTAGCAACCGTGAATTGTCGTGTTTGGAAGGGTCGAAGGGTTGTTCCCGGCGCGTCGACGAGGGAAACACGGTTTTCAGCTTCAAGGTATGACGCAGCTGTTGAACAGTGTTCCTCCTGGTTCATTACGGGCGATAAGTGGAAGTTCTCCTAGTAAAAGGATGCCCGGGACGTCCGAGCCACCGTGGATGCCCGCGAGCACGGGAAAGGGAATGCGAAAGAGACTCTGGAAGGGAACTAATCTCTTTAATGTAGCCTTAAGCCAGCTGAGGTCCAGTCCAAAGGGCGAAGTGGACGTCGAACCGTTCGATAAGGTCCGGGCAGGATTAATCCCCGCGAAGGATATTCAATTCTGCAAGTCGCTTTTCTGGTAATTGTTAATCGGCGGCCGCAGCATCGCGCAATTACCGAGAAGCTATCGCGGTTAATGCCGTAAGGGGAGAAAGAAACCGAAGTCCCGGCAGGCTGGAAAGGCTCCAGAGAGGAATCCCGGCGATGGCGGGACGCTTTCAGTGTTTTCTTAATTATCCCCCGCGCGTTTTCTTCGCTGTTGTGTTTGCTCGCCCTCCCCCCAGCGGCCCGGCGGAATTGAAAACGCAACGAGTCGCCGGCTTAATCGAGTTTCCACGGCGAACGCGATAAAAGTTGATCTTCGTTACGTAGGAGCCCTAAGTGGAAAATTCGCCGAGAAATTCCTTTGCCCTCTGATATATTTACAAACGGTGTAAATTCGCGAATTTGTACGCACTCGCTATGCTTCTGATCGTAGCTACAACAAAACGGGTGACGAGCAGCTTGTAAGTGTCTCTCCATACCCAAGCGAATAGTGGTTGAAAAAGTTTGGCTAATCAGGAGCAGTGGGGCTAGCTACCCCGTGTAACGTTTCAAGCTCGACTCCAGTTACAAAAACGGAGGTGAACTCTTCCCTTCCCCGATCCCATTAAAGTTCCACGTTACAACGTCGCGAACGCGGTGAAGTTGGCAAACTTATTACGTATTTTCGTCGAGCTTCTAGTAGCCGTAAACTTTATCCACGGTACAGGAAGATATCGGCATGTAGATGATCGTGCACGCAGAATTCCCTCCGCGATGAATTATTTTCAGCGGCCGTAATTGGACGACGGGAGGATTTTAATTTTTAATCGCGCTGGCCACGCGCACCCGCATGAATACGCGATATCGCTCCGCTCGCCATTTACATGGATGAATGCAGGGACACTGCGTGAAAATGATTAAAAAAGTTCCCCGCGGATATCAGAAAGTTTATGATTTCGTTCGCTCGAGAGAATCAACGAGAGGAATGCTTTCCCTTTGATGCTTGGAAAACTGATTTGGAAGCTGGACCCTCCAGCTGGATAATTGCTTGGTTGTTTTAAGAGATTGGAGATTCAAAGCGAGTGGAAGAAGCTTGGAGAAAATACCCTGGCATATCAGGAACAATGGGCCACGAGTTACTCTATTGAGATCTCTTTGGGCGGCACAAAGATTCCAATGAAATCTCTCGATATCGATGAGTATTAATAACGGATTCTCCGCGATTCCGACTCGCCAAGTCTGCGAATCATCTGCATATCTGGAGCAGGTCTAAATCTAATGATCCGTAGACAGTTTGAATATCTTCTATGCTACGCGACTTACTTTAGAATTGAATTGTAACACAGTGTCGGAGATGGAACTCCAGCGATTAAGAGCACCGAAGCTACCTTTCTAGATCGACCTCGTGCACCTCTATTAGGCTGAAACCGCGGCTCCCCGACAATACGTGAGAAACCCGAGGAGTCGGTCAACGTTCAAGCAACGCAACCGTCGTGGCAATCCCGTGAAAGACCGCTGGAAACAATAATCAGCCGTTTATCTTGATTTTATTGTTACTCCGTTCGTAGGGACCTTCTTCCGCGGCTCGTCTCGGTTTCCCCTCGAATTTCGTATTCAAGATTAATCGAAGCCGGCCGAGCTGTTCGGGGACCATAAAACGCGATGGTATCTAGCTAGAAAAGGAGACAGATTAGGAAAATTCCTTGGGAATATCGTGTCGGAGCGGAGCGACGTGAGAACGGGACGAATCGGGCACGACATCACGCCGTATATATCGGGATCTAAATAACGTCCCGACATTTTACACCGGCACCACCACCCTTCTAACCTTGATTCCTCGAAAATTTTATGTTCCCATTCGCCGCTCCTAGGTCATCTGTTAAAGCTCTCCATCGCTAGACGCGCGCTATCGCGACTTCTTTTTATTATCGAGACGGCTAAAAGGCTTTCCTGATCGACCTCCCCCCCCTTCTCTGAATTCCAAGGAACTTAGAAACTCTTCGTATTAAATTAAATGCTAATTTCCGTGGAACGGAGTGAATTAAAAATTTATAGTAAAGACACAGACAGGTCCACTGAACTGTCTATTCGTATATGTACCTATATGGTGATTCGTGTGCTTTGCTACCGCGGTCGCGTGAAGTAGGAATGTTAGACCGTCACTCGCGCGAAAGCGGAAAGAGTACGTACACCGGTATCAATGGCCATGGCTGAGTGGTGGGACAATAGGGTAATTCCGGTAATTGTTTACCGTAAGTCACCCCTCACGAATACTTTCCCGGATGCTTCTCAGAAATTGAGAATACTAGATTCCCCGGTTATTCTGTTAGGTAATAGTCGCTCAAATGCTCAAGGATTCTATTAGAGACAATGATACGTCAACGTGATTCGAGGCTATCCAGCACGAGACGCGCGTTAAGCATCCACTGGTCGCGCGGATGGCAACTGATTACTAGAATCGCATACACTGAGGTTCGTAAGTATTGGGACATCTGCTGTATTTGCGGGAAATGCTTCGAAAATGCGGAAAATATTGATGATTGATTTGCTGAAAATTGTGATATCTGGTACAGATTGAATACTCTTCATATCTTTTAATTTAAAGTACCTGCAGTAAAATTTTCTACAGTACTCCAATAAATTCGCAACATTTTTTACAATTATTCCACACAGATGCCCCAACACTTATGAACGGCAGTGTGCGTATGTAATTTTACATGACATGTAAGATGAATGAAAATCACGTCCCCGAGAGCCTCGAATCACGCAACTTCTTACCCCTTGAAGCTTCCAGCCCAAAGAGCACATTCTACCCCGGCGGAGGTAGAGCCGTGAGGATTGACTTACTGTGATAAACCATTGCAGACCGCTCTTGCCTCGGATCCCGCGAATCATCGGAGCAGCTGACACAGGGATGCCAGAGAACGCTGGAGGGATGCTCGAGGGCAACGGGGGGGAAAGAGAGAGACCGCCGCACCACTACACTGCGCCGCGCTCGCCGAGCAACTGCGTGGCTACGCGACGTGCCTCTCGAGACGGAGGCGCGCTCTCAGCTCGGCCCCGCTTCGGTCGGGATCGCCGCCGCTCGCGGCCGCTCGGGCGGCAGCCCAACGCGCTCCCTCGAGCGGCGGGCCAGCAACTTTCAGGGGGTGATGCGTGGACCAGGGTCCGAATTAAATAGATTAGGATCTCCATGGTGGTGGCCCAGGACGGCCGAATTACCGCGATCAGATCCATATTATGCTCGATAGTTGAATGGACCCGACCGGTCCCTTTGTACGGGCGGGGACGCGCCGCGCGTAATTCAATTTGCGCGCTGATTCGCCGACGGCGGACGCGTGTTGCGCGTATACACCGGGGGTGTTGATTCCCCGGCTTCGAAGGACGGCGACGGGGGAGGATAGATTTCGTTAGCAAGGTATTTCGAGAGAATGATGGATGCTACTTTCGCGTAGGAGAGCAATCTCGTTGTTTCACGGCGAGCGATAAAAAGTTTGCAAAGGGAGGGAAAAGGGCGCGGCGATTATTCCGTACACACCACAGTTAATTACACGTGCGACCTTCGCTCTTTCCCTCGGGCGTAGTTCCCTCGTTTCACGCGTGTACGTCGCTCCAGGGAAGGGTGTGGTGTAACGAAGGCTCGACAGTGGACTTCGCCTCTACTTTGACACGTATGCAAACAGATTGCAGTTTTTTTTTTACCGTGTCTGTGCTTCTAATCTGGGAGAAATTGGATGGCGCGAGGTACAGGTACTGCAGTAATCCAACAGGCTCCATAATCGAACGGCTGCTCAAATTCTAGTCGCAGTGTGCACAGAGATTAGCTTGCATAATAACGCATCAGGGGGTCGTAGATCTCTCTATTATCTCGCGCTCGTCTCTACACGCGCGTAAATCCAAACAGAAGACGATCGATATTGTCTCTGACTAGAAATCGCTAAATTCGAAGCGACCATTCCAGTCACGGATGCGTGCTTCTGCGCCCTGTGAAAATTGCAGCAGACCGGAGGAGCTGTCTCGCAAAGGACGGCGTGACGGAACCCCGCAACAAGGGTGCAAAGGTCCAGCCACGGATCGACTCGATCGCCTGGAGGAGCTTCTAAACATCGGCCACCCGAAGCACGCCAAGTTAATTTAATCGACAATGGACGGCGGCAAGTTGCCGAGGGAAGAGGCTGGCGGAGGTGGCGCGGGTTCGTTAACTGCGCGAGCGTTCTTCGCATTGTCGAGGCGATTGCAGAACTCCGTCGCGAACTCTGTCGCGGAGTTTGAACAACGCCTCGGAGACCAGTGGACTAGCGTTAGTCCTCTCCAATTACGGGGCTTCCGGTTTTAACGCGTCCGACCGCCTCGCTCTTCGCCTTTAAGGCGGATCCACACGTATCAGTTGACGCTCAGCAGACCGAAACAAAGAAACTGCGTGGAAAGACACATCCTTTCCTGCGCAGCAGATTAAACAGACGATCCAGAACTGAGGACTCGGTAAACAGCTTTCAAAGTCGCTCGTACAAAATTCAAGTCCGACGACTCCGTTAGCCGCGCATGCTGCCGTTTCACTTGCAATTCCGTGCTAAACCGATTCGCACGCTTTGTCCAGGCCGAACGTGGATCATCCGCGCAATATTTAAAGCGGCTTACTGCCCCGTCCGCCGTGTATTAACGGACCGATCCCGAAAGCGGATGCGAAAGTCGAAAGCTAATATGCCCGGTGCCGATTCGACCGAGCTGCGAGCAAATTCTGCGTGTCGCATGCCCCGCGAGGCGCTGCCTGCTGCCGACAGCGACACGCTGGAATAGCGAAAAAAGCAGAGAACGATAAAAGCCCGTCCGGTTGACAGCAACAGAGGAACGCGATCAAACGAACTTTTCGGCGAACGGAATGGTGATTTTAAAAGCTTCCGCGGGACTGGCAACAGGCGAATGATTATTTTAACGCGGTCCACTTACTTTTATCAACCGACCGTAATTGTATCTACGCCGTAACACGCTCCAACATATACGAATTTATTTTTCCACGCAGGAGCGGCGTATCGAGGGTTTAATTAAACTCTAGACTTCGTTTTTAGAGTTCCGCCCGTGTCGATTGCCTTTTCTCGTTTATTAACCAGCTTCCCCGAAAATAGAGGCGTAGAAAGGGGAATTCCCCGGAATCTTCATTCCCGCGACCCAGTTTCGCGTGTCTCCGGGGGGATAAACGGAGGACAGGTTATGCTAGCCAGCTTGTCCAGATAATGATTCGCGGGGAAATGTCAACGGAACCGGCCCCACCTCCTGCCGCATGTGTCAAGTTATTTGCACAGGTGTATCGGCCGTGGATCGCTGCAGAATCCCCCATTAATCGCAGTAACGAGAACAGAATAGCTGGTGTCGGCGCCCCGAGACGCTGGATACCGGCGAATATCCGATATCTGCCGAGATTGCGCTTCGTAATCATTGTCCGATTCGTCGCTTGAGCAATTAATTCGCGAAATGTGAATATACGACGGACGGGACGCGGCGAGTGGTGCGTGCCGATTGACGTGGGAAGATGGAAGCGTGCAATTGAGGGAGCGAGAACGAACGCGTTTCCTTCCTGCGCTCAATTCCATCCGTGGAAAATGCCATAATTTCACCATTTCGCTCGGAGAGCAGCTCCGCTCGTCGTGCTACGAAACGAAGTGGTTCCTTCGGTCTTAAGAACGAAAGCATAACGGAGAAAAGTCCCCAAAGTCATCAGGTCAATGCGAAGGACTCTGTCCTAGCGGTATCTACCCTTTCAGGAAAAGGAGGCATTTTGCAGTCGATTTCCGTCGTTCGGATTACAGAGACGATCCTCGCGCCTGCAACGGTGCCGCGAATCCCACGGTCGCGCCTCGCGTGAATCATCGTGCTCGAACTCGGGTCGTAATCGGTAATTACCGGTGGTCCCTCGCAGTGCTCAGCCACAGCGACAGCTTTCCAACAACTTCTCTAGCCAGCTATCTCCGTAACCCGACACCAGAGCCGCGAGCTTGTCCTTTCATCGGGGCCGTCGCCGCGCCGTTTTTGCCGCCCGAGAAACCACCAACGACGAAACGGACTCGAAATATCGCCGGCTGGTTACGAGGCTCGTGCGGTTTGCCATACGTGAACCAGACCGCCGCGCTGTCGCTTTCCAACGATGAGGCTCTGCTTGCGCAACGCCGCGCGGCCAAACGCCACCGAAATTCATTTACATCCAGCGACAACCACCGGGGAACCGGGCGAAGAAGGCGGGCTACCGGCGGCAAGCGAAACGCTCCTAAACAGAGTGAAAGTTTACCTTCCATCTACAGCTTGTATCATTAGGCTGCAACGAAAGCGGCAGTGGCAAAAACAAGCATTATTCGGAACGTTCCCCAACGATGGCCAGCAATTACCATCGCCATGGTTGAATCACGATTACCGCGGGTTCCACCTCGAAACCGGGGAAAGTCGACCGACGTTGCTTCTCGAATCGTCCTCCTTAATCCGTCCATCAGCGACGCGCGTTCGTTCAACGGTTTCATTAAGGGGGAACACCACTGTGACAGCCGGAAAAGTAAGCCATTTTGAAGAATTTTTTTCAGAAATAATTTACAGTTTTCATCGAAAATTGTTATTATCTACCTTTAGTAGGCTGTCTTAAGATTCTATACAAAAAAATAAATAAATAGAAAAACATCCATAAATGTTGATATATTAATTAATCTTCTAGACCCCCTCACGCGAGCTGGTCGAATGTGTAATTATGGAACAGCAGGTCCGAAATCAAATTTCAGTTTTTTTTTATAAACTATATGAGTGTAGTTTTCGTTGGGCATACCGATTTCTTAAACAAATTATTTTTGTAAAAATGGTGCGCTTTTGAAGAAAAGTTTCGAAAATCCGCGAATAAGATGGACAAGTTTTTCGAGCGTATTTAAAAAAGTTTGCTTTCAATCAAAAAATCCGTAGGCACAACGGAGACTACACTCATATAGTTTATAAAAAAAAAAATGAAATTTAATTTCGGGCCAGCTGTTCCAGAGTTACACATTCGAACAGCTCGCGTTGGGGGGTCTAGAAGATTAATTAATATCTTAAAATTTATGGATGTTTTTCTATTTATTTATTTTTGTATAACCTCTTACGACAGCGTATTAAAGGTAGGTAATAAAATTTTTCTATGAAAACTGTAAATTACTCCTGAATACAATTCTTAAAAATGGCTTACTTTTCCGGCCGTCTCAGTGGTGTTCCTGTTCTTTTTTTTTTTGCTTTAAAGTCACACTGGGAGTTACGGGATTGTTCCAAATATTCCTCTGTGTCAGTAACTTTCTACACACGTAATACTATTCTTTTGCTTCCTCCTTTCAGTTATCTGTAAATCTTCAGTAGGAAAGTTTTGCGTCGCTGTCTCGATAGGCGAGAGATCGCTGGAGAGTTAAGAGGGCATAGTACTTTCTTTGCCCGAAAATTAAGCATTCTTTATGAATTGTTTTCTATATGAAAATGAAAAGCTACAATGATGGAGTTTGTTGCAAATGAAAGATCTGGTTGAAAGTATTAGAAGGTGGAACTTATGGCACCGCAATTCTACTCATTCCTCAAGGGACCAATTTTGAGCGACTGTAGCGAGAGGAGTGAGGGCGCTTTTTTCTTTAATAAAAATTCTTTTAAAACTTGCAAACATTGATCTTTTATTTGCAACAAACCCCCCCCCCCCCCATTCTAGCTTTTCATTTTCATACAGAAAAAAATTCATAAAGAATGCTTAATTTTCGGGCAAAGAAAGTACTATGCCTCCATAACGAATTTCAAGCCGCGCGTCACGAAGCTGGAAACGAGACTCATCGGCGGATGCACTTGAAAGATAGCAGGGAGCCGTAATTTCGAAATCTGCTGCTATCGCTCAGCGGAACAGTGTCAGTTAATTAAACTGGAATCGTTAAGGTAATTGCGCTGCCGCGTGATGGACGCTGGCGTCCCATTCACGAAGACTCGATATTATTTCGAGGATTTATCGACCGCGCTTTCAATCCATTTTCGGGATGGATAACGATTGGCGGTATTCATTGCCCCGGAGAGCGACTTTCCCGAATCGACCGTCGCCCGTGTCGTCAATTAACGACCGTCCGCAGAGTCAGCGAGCCCGGGCGATTTAAATGGCCCAGGGAGAACAAGAAATTATATCGCAACGTTTCCGTTTCCGCGCGGAACGTTTTAATCGGCCGCGAGGGCTGGCCCGCGAATGCGACCCCGCCAGGAATCGACGACGATTCGAGGCAGCTTGTCTCGCCTTTTTTTTCCAAGCGGAAACGGGCCATTCAGCGGGGACAAACGCTCGTTACTCGCAGCAGGTGTCGGGGCGAAGCGTCTTCGGCGCAGGCACTCGTTGACACGAAACAGAGGATCGCGGTGATTGCGGCGGAAGGGAAAAAAGAATGGGCCTGGGCCACGGTGGGGGTTCGTCGATGAAGAGGCGCTCCGACGTCTGTGCGAGTTCGTTTAGCCGTGAAAAATAAACGAGCAGCCTGGGATACTGTGGTACAATTCCTTTTTTTTTCTACGTGGAAAAAAGTCGGCTTTCGGCTGTCTGGCGCGGGGGCTTTATTTATTTATTTATTTGACGGGAAATAAACCCCTGGGATTACAGAGTGTGTCGATATAAAAGAGAAAGGAAAGGAGAAAAAAGAAAGCGGATAATTAAGTGTTATTTCCTGGGACCTAGGATAAGAAAGGGGGAGAGCCAGTGCGAGTTGAAGAGTGGGGTCGGCGGGCAGTCGTTAATCAGGGTTTGATTAGGGCAGGCGAATATTGAATACCGTGAGAATTCAAGATTTGTGAAATAACTTCCTACGGCGTCGTCCTTAAATTACATAAGACTTTGGGAGTGGGGTCGCGAATTTCTTATTATAAAATATCTAATTTTAGTTTAAATTTCCCGAAATCGGAATAAATGTATTATACAAACCTTTAAAAGAATTTTAATAACTGAAAAATCTTACGAATTCTTATACTAACGGAGGGGGAGGGTAAGAAATCTCCAAAACTACTTTACTACCTTACTACTACCTTACTTAATTTAAGGACGGCCCCTCCTAGCATAAGGTACAAAGAAAAAAAAGAGTAGATTCAGCCCCAACTACTTGTAAGACTCCTTAACAACAATGTTAAGAGGTCAGGTCCCCACAGAAAAGTTGGAGAGACAGCCGCCATCATGGCTGTTGAAACAATTACAAATCCGAGTAATTGGACCAGGTCGCCGATATCGGTTTTATGCGATCTTGCATAAAACAGTGGATTCATCCTTTACGATCTCGTGACGTCGAGATCGCGAGGGGCACGGGAACGAGGAAGAAAGTGAATCGAGTAAAGGTTTCGGTGGCCGGCGAGCGGACGTTTCGTGACGGTTGCTCGTGAGTCGCCGCGGGACACCGAAAGCTGAAGCAACGATTTCTCTGCTTTTCGCTAACGGGGCCCCCCTGAACGCTACGCAACCGGGCAAGCACTCGAGGGAACGGATGTTTGTCAACCGTCGTCGGCCCTTAATACGACGCCGAGTTTCATTGGGGGCGGGGAGAGAACATAATTACCTTGGAGTTGAGCATACCGTGTCGCGTCACTGTTCTGGAGTTACTACCTCCGTTGGAGAACTTGGCAGTCCGGTTCCCCAGTGGCTGACAGCACATGACAGGGTCACAGGGGCGTTCCTTCGACCCGTATTCCACCATTCGTTCCATATTTAAATACAGACTGCGGGGGCTTTAAAATCCCCTTGCCTTTGTTTCGCTTCTTTAATCGAAAGCCGATTTCCCGGCACCTTTTCGCGGACAAAGGGCCTCCTACTTCGCGGCTGCCCCTGGAGCGAGTTCTGAGCGCAAGTGGATCGCGTCGAGGATCGCTCCAACTTCCAAATACCTGCTACAGCTCTGCCCCTATGCCTCTGGAAATCAGCAGTGCTCGAGGACACTGCTCGGAACCTAGATCGTTCTGTTTCGCGGAACCTTGGCAACCTGTACTGACACCTGACCTCGGGCCTCCTCTCAGGCTAAGAAGCCAAATCATCGATTTCGTGGAAGAACGCGCGAGGGGCCTCAGAACGGTGGCTGACTCATAATTCTCCGTTTATTGAACAATGGCTGTGGTTACTATAGGAACGTGACGACGGAACGACGACAACAGCACGCGATCGGCGGCATGGTGGCTACGTAGCTGGTAGATACCGTATGTCCTCCCCGGGGCTGGACAATTTCTATGGATCCGTTCGGAGGGTCTGCGCAGAGGCTGCCGGAGGATCGCCGTGGAAGAACTCGATAAAGTCGCGGGAGAAATGGAGTCGATACTGGATGTATGGTGAACGCGTTAGCCCGTATCACCTGCCGGCCAGACGCGATCCTTTGAAGGAGCGTGGGCCGCTTTGTGGCGGCTGCAGCGCAGGATACATCCTTTGCGACGTCCTCCGGGCTATGTTCTTCGATACTTCGATGTGTCGATGGCTTCCGCACAACCATCTCTCATGGTTTTCATAGACGGAAGCGGTTTCAGCGCGGTGCAGATGCGCCGAGAGTGATTCCAGTAGAAAAGATCGAATTCCAGGTGTAGATACGTGTATAGAGTCCCAACTTGTGGAATATTCTCGAACACTCGGCGCCATTTTTCTGTTACTCGCTTCGGGAACAAGGCAGTAAATTTTACGTTCGATAAAATTCCGTGATCGATGGGTTCGAAATCCCCCAACACTGCCGAAGAAGATTTACTCGGCTGGCAGGCTCCACGCTCGAAATTCCCTGCGAAGGCAATTTCGAATCGCGTCCTGTGTACGTCCCGTCGGCAGTGATTATTTAAATTAGCGGAACAATGGGAATCGGGAATTACCCGGGGCCAATTATTTCCTCGTCGAATCGTTTCGTTATCAAGCGGGGCTGGCAGGGCAATTAGCCGGGCATCTTTTATGCAATCAACACGGGGACGCCGTTGCAAAGCGGGCATTGATAACGCGAAAGTTCGACAAAAGCGGATTACGGTTACAGCGGGAATTCGGGCAAAAGCTGGCGTTTCCGTGTTGGCCAAGTTTCATTAATTACCGAAGTTCCGATGATCGGCCGATCCGATACACGTAGTGTCCTGTTGCGCCGAGCATACTCTGTGTCACGTATACGCTCCTGCACCCTGTAATTTCCACGGCTATCGCGAGCCATCGCGTTACCGTCCAACAGAACCGTAAACGATAAACATTCGCGCTGCAAGCGCCCGCGGTATTTCACTGGAGTAGCGGACAATGCCGCAGCGAAACTGGAGGCGCACCTGCCTCGGCTCTTTTCGCTTTTCAACGAAAATTCGTGCGCAGAGCAACGATCGTGGATAGCGAGAGTTAACGTGGAAGGTAGTTTACTTGCGTGTTTCAGATAGTATCGAATCGAAGCGGGTGGAGAGGCGTGCATTTGTGCCGAGCTGACGCGTGGTCGATGGATGAATTAAGCTCGACGACGCGGGAAAGCTGTGCAACTCGAGGGGGAATATTTCCTGCAGAGGGAAATGTTTAGTTAATAGAGATTGGTGGAATAGAGGGAAGGAAACGTAGCGAAGGTCGAGACGGCGTGTAATATCGATCATCCGACGGCTGAATATCCCCGCGGCGATATTCACCCGCTGCAGCTCAAAGGCCGAGCCTGAAAAGTCGGGAAAGTCTGTTGGCCATCGCATGCCTCGCCTGCAAACGTTATTATTCGTATTCCGCCGACATAATCGATCGCACGCGCCCGCAATGTGTACGAGAAAAATGTGTGGCAATCTCTTTTCACCGCGTTACCCGTGTATTCCCCCCTCCCCCCCCCCCTCCCGCTCCATACAAACGCGAATTCGCGATCCGGCGTCGTTCGAAACGCTGACCCCGTTTCCCCTTCGACAACTTAATATCGCCCGTGTATTTTTTCTCATCCAGCGGAGCCGCGGCGCAATTTGATCACCGTAAATAAATACAGTTTATTTAACGTGCTCGGCGCCGCTGTAAAGCATCTCGCTTCCTGGTTATATTTCGCCTCGCAAACTCGCCCCCGTCTTGTGTAAATCGCAGCGCTAAAGTGGCGTTACAGTTTCTGATTAAACGGAAGCGTATTCTTCGTTCCATTTCGTTCCGCTCTCCCCAGCGAACACACCGAGGCTGCAATTTCGCCGCTGAATGTCTCCTAACGCGGGAAATTCAATTCCGACGCGTTGCTTCCCAGGAGTTAGGCTGGCGCAGTTAAGTTTCTGCAAGGAACACGCGATCACGCGTCCGTGAGCCGAAATTCGCCGGTGACAACGCGCCCATTGTACCCCTGGACAATAGAGGCGGGGGACGTTTTAGGGCGACGGGGTGCAACGCCGGCGTGCACGTTTGGTAAATCCGTGCAACAGCTGGAATCGTCGCAATCCACGCAGAAACCGGGCCGAGCCGGAAGTGAGGATCGTTACCCGACGCGGTCAGCCCGTGTATAAATTTTGCGTGCCTCCGAATGCTCCGTGTCCTACCATCCACCCCGACCCTCAAGATCGATATTGACACGTTAACCATTCGCAACGGGGCTGCTTTCACGCTTAATTCATTACAACCTCGCGCGATGCACTGTGGAATTGGACAGACACAGTCCTCGCCCTGTCCGGGATCAATTCCAGCCGTGGAACGGCTTCTTGAGTCGTCCTCCATCGACCAGCAACTCGGGATACAGAGAGGACCTAGTATGGGAGAGTGGCCTCGAGCATGAGGGCCTGATAAGCGTGGGGCATGTCCAAGGGGATCGTACCAGCAAACTTTAACCCTTCAGCGTGCAAGGATTCTTTTCTAGAGTCGTGTCTAGTTGCGGGACGAGTTGCATTGGCCGCCTCACTGAAGCTTCTTGTGGAGCCTAGGCTAACGCCACTTTCATTCGACAACTGCTAATACAGGAAATATATGAAGGGTAAGGGGAAGCAGGGAATGTCCAGTTTTCGTGATTTTGCGATTTATAGCATATAAGCACAAGCTTCTGTCGTCAAGATAAAATAAGAAATTATTTAAGAAGGAAATTACATAAGAAAATTAAATTCATTGAACCTTGTTTCTTAAAATTTATTTTTCTCGATAAAGCTGTTTTGTGACATTCCTTGTTTTTTCTCTTATGCTACATACGTAGGGGAGACTCGGGCAAAGTGAGACGAAAAAAGTTTGAAATTGAATAAAATTTTCCCCTTTCAATAAAAATGTGTAGAAATAGATTTATAATATAATTTGAACATTACTATTGATAAATGACGAATAGCAATACTTCAAGCAAACTTAAAGTATATTAAAATTCAAGTTGAAAAAAAATGCCAAAGCGACCACTTTACCCCATATATGGGGTAAAGTGAGCTGAAATAAAATGCCAGTTTTAATGAAGGATATAATTATAAAATTAACTTTATTAGAACGTTTAAACTATATAAACTATTTTTCTAAAAATATATTTCATTAATACAAGTTTAACGTTAATAAGTTGTATTTTGTAACTTTGTACTTTGTGTAAACACATTTTCTTATGAAAATGAGTTTTTAAATGAACTTTGTTTACATGAACAGTCTGACATATTACTAAAACAAATATATACATAATTATTAATAAAATAAGTACTTATATTATCTAAATAAATTTTTTAACAAAAACATTATATATTTTTCTATCACAATTTTTTTTTCAAATGGGCTTCAATAATTTTTGGCAGACAGGTTTCACATAAAAACAATGCGCATATCACTCGCGCATCTTTTCTTTGTAGCTCAGTTTACCCCGGTCACTTTGCCCCGAATGTGTACTCAGTGGAAAATTAATTATTTAATAATGTTAGGATTAATGTTTTCTCAAACTGGTATACATGTATGTTTATAAGCTTCTTATAAACACGCAGAAAAGAAAATGGAGTTAAAATAACACATTTAACACTCATTTATCCAAAAAGATATTAGGTTCATTTTTAATTTTTTAAATGAATTTCCATTTTTCGATATCTGAATGTGCATAATTATCATTATGGTATTACACACATTTATTATGTCACCAAAATTTGTAAATATATTCTATTGTTAACGAATAAATTAAGAAAGCTCATTTTACCCCGAGGTTCACTTTGCCCCGGTCTCCCCTACTTGAAGTGCTTACGCCTGCGTTTCGGGTCCCCACTAAGGCCTCGGGCCCCGAGGCCTACTCGCTTCAAAGCTCGTCATACCGCAGTCCCCGACAGTTTTCGTACGCCGTAGCCCTGCTCGTCGTCCCACGCCGAGGGAGTTAAGCTCCAGCGGGAAGCGAAACGGAAATCTTGTAATGCCGAGTCGTACATGTCCGTAATACAATCTCGCAGCGGCTAGGCTGTAGGTTGCGGCGCGCATTCGAATGCACGCCGCGAGACCGCGTAATGAATAACGCGCGCGTGAGCCCGGCGACTGCGTAAACACGCTTTTCGGACGCGGTGCATGTCGCGTTTCCTTTCACGGCCCCGCTAAACGGTGCCCGTTACGTCAGCGGCCTACTCGAACAAGCCCGGGCCCGCCGCGCGAGCAACTGTATAGTACGAGCGAAGTATCTCTTTCTTCCCCGAGACAGGAAGCAGAAGGAAGGTCGGGGGCTTCGAGCAGGTACGTCGGAATGCCTTTCGGCGTTGCACCCTTGGAATTTCTTCCCACGGCCGTCAAACTCCAAATCCCTCGGCATTCTCCAGCACACCCCGCCCCTGCTGCACGATTACCCTCCGAAGCCCACCCCTTTGAACGCCTGCCGCGGAGGCTGGACGCGCGCGGTGCGCTCGAGTGTTCGGCAGGTTCTGTGCGGCTTTATTAGGTGGTGGGATTTGTGATGGTGTTGTTGAATCAACAAGTTACTCGGCGATGTAAGCTTCTATCGGCTCTCTGTCTGCCTATTCTGTCTAATTAAGGGACCACCAGGAATAGAAGCTTGAAGCCATCGCGTTAGAAGATAATCGAAACCGCGGGTCCTCACTTTCCCAGCGAAATTGTTTCCAAACTTCGATTCCTCCGGGCGGGGAGAAATCTCCCGGCGAAGTAGATTTGACGCAATGATAAGTGTTCCCGCGGACAAAGAAGCAGACGTCTATTCTTCCCGGAGGGGATTCACCAACTTTGAAATTACCCGCGACGGCGGGGATCCTTCTTCCAGCGCCTGCTACGCGCTGCACTTCGCGAAGTAACGAGAGAGTAAACTCGATCGATCAGTGTTTGCTCGCCAAAGCGGCGGCGATAAATTCATCGTTGCGAGCTCGTTCGGAGCTCCGAGTTCCAGGAGACGCGGAGCGCCGCGAGTCGTGAGGCTCCTCGAGGAAACTTGGGAGTGGCGTCGATTCGTGGAAAACTTTCGATGGAAATGTTAATGAGCCCGAAGTTCCAAGGATCTCTTCCGCTTCCTCTCCAACCATTTTTCTTCCTTTTAGGCTCGTTTCACGGTGTCTCTGGGCGACGACGGTGGTCGAGTTCGTCAAGCGGTGCAATTAGCTTCGATTAGATAATCCTGTCACTAGACATCGTGGTCAGAATTCTGAGCAACCGAGCTGCGTTAATGCTTCGGACAACGTCGGATACTTTTTACCACCATTACTTGACACTCACAGCGGACTTCATCGCACTCGAACCAATGCTTCACCACTTCACCATCCAATTTGCACATCTATATACCAATCGTCCATCAGAATCACCCACTCGACTTCTATTCGACCAAAGTAAACACCCCAAAGAGCATCTTTGAATTTTTCGCGGCCCGTGATGTCGAGCCTCATGTAACGGATTTATGAGAACGCGAGAGCAAACGAGACGGCGTGGATATTCCTGAAAACACAGTCGGTACGCGAAGGGAAAGCTGGCGCTTCGCAGCGGGGGCACGTGAATTTTTCAGCAAAGCAAGCATGCAGATGAGATTTTACAGAGCCAAGCAAAGCAGCCCCCTTCAGCTCGGCTGGAAGAGTAGCGCTCCTCGCTGGGATCACGGCGCGATCAACAGACGGGCGCACGTCGATAATCGAAACTCCTAATTGACTGTCGCGGATCGGACCGTGTAATCTATCCTGCTCCATGAGAATCTGGCCGCCGCTGATGAAACAGCTTCCATCCAAGCAGATTCTATGCGCCACGAGATCCGGATTAATTTCATTATTAAAAGGGCCACGCGTCCATTATGGCGAGTGGCCTCGTTGCTGCGGTTATTCAGCAGGCTTTCCATGTATTCCCGATGAGATTTCGGGGGTTTCAGGCAAAATTAAACTAAGCAAACGGGAGTAACCATTATGACCCTCGGAAATTCTGGGCCAACGGGGCGAAACTTTTGCCTCTAAAGACCGAGCACTGGTTAACCGTGGCTTCTTAAGTTCGCCACGTTGTTCCAGCTTCGATTAGTTTCTGGGCTTGGGTTAGGTCAGGCTAGCCGAGCACGCGTCTCGAATAAATTTCGGCGATCGGCCGGAAATCCTTCCGCCACTGTGCGCCCGTATCCTGAAACAGCTCGATGAAAACCACTCGAGTCGAGAGACACCGGCGATTTTCGTTCAGGAAACGGCGATACCTCGCTAACCCTTCCACGGTAAATTATTCAATACACTGGGATGGGATTGCGCGCCACTGTTTGGGAAGCTAATCGGAATATCACGGGCGTGAAATTCGTAAAACAAGAGACGCTTGTTTCCGTGGTGTTTCATTATGTTGCATGCAAATGTAATTTTCGTGATGCACGGTCAATTAGCGACGCTCCCGTTGCCGATACCTCGACGAGGCGAAATTCCAAAAATTTGTACAGAACCGCCCGATGTTTCCATTAGCCTCCAAGCTAATAAAAACGTAATTAAAAACTTACCGAATGGAAACCTTCCCAAGTATCTTTTAGAAATGTTATCTCTGATATTTTTCACACAGAATTTGATAAAAATTTCATTGACATCGCTGAATTTGAATGCAGTAGTAGCCTTCAAAGGCATCTAAGCGCTTAACCGTGTAGGGTGACCGTACCTAATATCGCCTGTGTTCCTAATATCGCCGCTCGCTATATCTCGCAAAGTAAGCACTAATATTTATCGGTTATGCACTGAATTAGTACATAAACATATGCAGGAAGACATACTGTAATTGCAGCGTCATGTGATCAACAATTACAGAAAGGGAAGGATTTTAGAGAATCTTAATAGTGTAAAAATTTATTGAACTGCCACAATTTTACATCACATTCGAAGAATGTGACTAGAAATACATAATTAATGATGTACTTAAAGAATGAAATCGATTCAAATATTTTTCGTAATGAAAATAGCGTTTTTCTTTTAACAGTATGCGTGTTTTCAATCTGCCGACCGGAGAACAATGGTTTCGATGTAATGTTTGTTACTGGCGGGGTCACGAAATGTGCGGAGCAACCGAAATAAACTTTATTTGTCCAATATGTACATCGGAACGTGTTGTGAGCTATTGCGTCGCCTGTTTTTGGAGGGCGTAAATCTCCGACGGCGCAAACGTCACTCTCTCTGCGGTGTCTTACGACCACAAGAGATCACTGTAGAGGGTGTGATTGTAGGTTGTAGTTGAATAAAACTGAGGCATCGCACATTAACATTAACAATAAAACTTTATTTTAAATAACTAAACTTGAACAAAAGTGACTATGGCAATTAACAATGAGCTATATGAGTCCCTTCAAGTTACTCGTGCGAGGTATACATTTTGACTGCCTTAGGACTCTCTCGCTCGCTACGAGGCAAAGTCGAAGATGCTCTTTAGGGGTGGAGTTTTAATAACGTAGTCGTAGGACACGCTGTCCATTGGCGGAAGATGATTTGGTTGTAGGTGGTACCAAACTATTGGAAAGGGAAAACCTGATCAATGTGGTGGTGTATCCGTGAGATGGTTGTCGCGAGGCCGTCTGTTTATTGTCACGACGATCCTGGGACCCTTGGCCCTGACTTGGGTTGATCGCCTGCGTTTCCAATACAGTAAATTTACGAGTTTACAACGGTCCCAGGTCTCCGAGGCGCGGACTGACAGACCAAGTGTCTGCCAGATGAAGGTTTGAAAAATACAAGACGCCCTTGTGCGTTCTTGGTGGTCCGGCAACGAGCTAACGCTCAACAGAACGTAACAAATAAAATATTTTATAAATCTATATTTTTCTAATAAAAATAAAATCAAAGATGGATAAAAACATTTATAGAGCAAGAAATAATAAAAGCACACATGAGAATGACTTTAAAAACCCATATATAAATTGAATTAATCAATTTTTCTTGAGTAGGCGATATTAGGTACACTTTTTTCAGGACCGAATTTTTACATGTCTTGCGATTTTTAATTCCTAATTCAAAATTGATGGGTTTCAAAGATTCTAACTTATACTGCATGAAAGATGAATAATTTCATTTTACTTTGAAGCAAATTGCATGCAAAATATCAATTATTATTCAATTGACAGCGATTTAACTTTTGATAGACGATATTAGGTACAGTCACCCTACAGGGGTGCATACGCACCCCGATATTCCCCATACAAAAATCAATTTTTGTAAGCGGCTGCGTTAGTATTTTTCTACAGTGTGTTTTGTATTTACATTCCTGTTGCCTAAAATATATGGTTTTTAGTAATTTTTTGTTCAGCGTATTGTTATTATTTCAATAAACGATTGCTTACGTTTCAAAGAAGTAAGATAGGTTTTTTATTGAATTAGTGGTAAGTGTTGGGTAAATTATGTAGGATCACGGAAAAATTGGAAGCATTCGGACGGGACTCGAAACTGCCTCAGCCACAATCGGCTACCGCCGACTCCCCAGGTCTTGGGTTATTCCGTGCCCTCTCTTATGATGGGGGTTCCTGATTCCACAATTGTAGTGTTTCTTTATTGTAAAGATTATGCTAATTAGTACAATAACATATGTTCAGAGTAGAGTGTGAGTTTATTTATTTTCTTTCGTTTTTAACTTATAACTTTAATGCTTCCATATTTGCAGATACCTACCTTGCCAATTACGAACCATTCTCCGTTGTGTTTATTGTTGCTTTTCTTTAGTAGTGTTTTTCTCTTAAGCATTAGAATTAAATGGTTTAATTTTTTGTACACTTATCTTCTTAAAAATTAATAAAACTCCATAAATACTTACACAGCTACAATTTTTTCTGTACATTTGGGACTGAGAACGCGTGAGGTGTAATTACACCCCTGTACACGGTTAACGTTAAACTATTAGTACGCAGAGTGAAGGTTAAACAGAGACTCAGAACGTGCCCCGCTAAATTTCCATTTGTTTCGCGAAACGCGCGACCGGAGCAAATACAATAATCGACCGACTAAATAATCGCTTCGGAAGAACAGTTTACACTAATTATCAGGCCGATTCAAACACGATAAAGGATTGTATGACTACATGCTGTTGAAAGTTCGTCTCGCTCCAGGAAGTATTTTACCGTTGCGAAGGTCCTTAACAATTATTGTTAGCTGTCAATAATATTAACCAGACTACTTAAGCATGGGAATACCACTAAAAATTACATTTTTTATCCTCAAGATACAGTCGAGGCAAAGAGTTTAGCTGCTCAAATCCACTTCCGCCACCACAAATTCTTCCAAACTCACCCCTACCAGTTTTACACCCTATCCTTCCTTTAAACTCTCAGGCATTCCAAGTAGACCATAACAAACACGTACAAAATAATTACAGTATCTAACACCATGATAATTAATAAAAAAAATACCACCGTGAAGGAGTGAAAAAAAATATAAAAAAATGTATTCGTCGTAGTATACATATGTACGCGTTTCGTATACTATATTGATGGAATGGGCTGCGCATATATACGCCTTTCGCAGGCAAAGAGTTAAAACTGAAAAGTAAATGTCAAGTCAACTAACCCCATCATATTTGTCAACTCACCCCGCAGCCGTGGTTTGTTGACTTATTCGTCTCACTACTCTAAATACAATAAAAACTACAACATAGACTCAATTAAAACTTTTGGTATGCAGCAAGTCAACAGAATACCAATGGTCTATTTATAAAAACAAAAAATGTTAAAAATTAGTCAACTAGCCCAGGTCTCCCCCACTATTCCACCTTCTTGACTCCTCTTTAAATTCAAAGTGTGTCTCGAAGAAGAATCTACTTCGAAACTATGTGAAACGTTTGCAGGCTAAGTACCCAAAACATATTTACTGGCGGCGATCGGAAAACAATCTTCTGGAAGACCTATCCGTCTAAAGCGGGCCCTACACGATGAGACTTGTCTTGAGACATGTCTCGAGACAGGTCTCTCTATCTCGTGCTGACAAGGTGGAGAGAAAAAGACAGAGAGAGAGAGAGAGAGACCTGTCTCGAGACATGTCTCAAGACAAATCTCATCGTGTAGGGCCCGCTTAATACCCAGCGCGGAACTTAAGCAACATCCCTCCGTTCCTCCAGCTGGACCGCAAATAGAAGCGATTCCGCGGTAACCATGATAAAAAGGACCACCGTTGGTGACAGGAGGGGAGCAAGCGGCGGTGGTGATGGCGAGTAACGGTCTATCAGAGATATTAATAGTTCCGGTTCACCTTCGACAGAGGAAAGGGCCGAATTGAGGAGAGTCGGGGACGATGGGTGGGGTGTAGTGACCGACCTTCCACTATGCGTTCGTCTGGCCGACCACCAGCATACTGACCGCCACCTCCACCCCCTCAACAACGCCCCCAGGAACTGCTCCCTATAGCATCTTGGTATTTGCGAGGAAACCCAGCCGGACATATCGAACGCTATCGGCTACCAGCCACGGAGATAGCAGCTGATATCTCACCGTACCTATTGCGCCCTAACCTGCAGCCCTTTCTAGTGTGAGGGGGTGAGTAGGGAGTTCGGTGGGGAGGGTCTATAGGCGACGTGGTCGTCGTCAACTGGTTGGAGATTACAGAGATAGTGGGAGAGGTGGGAGACTGAGGGTGTATCAATGTGAGGAAAGAATAGGGTGATATGGATTAGACAGGTTCTTTGGATATGAGTGGTAGGGAGCTGACACGACTGCAAGGGAAGTTGGATCTAAGTAGGAGGTAAATGTCAATCTGAAACTGCTGAAAGTTGAATCGGAGCCAATATCATGATATCGACCATGTGCTGATTCGATTGCAAAGGAATATTCCTGACCTGATCCTGACCTGATCCTGACCTGATCCCCTCCCAACCTCCGCAACTACCAATTTCAATTCTTCGGCTGCTGGTGCAGCCTTGACACCAATCTATCCGCGAAATCCAGCAAATACCTGGCTTTCGAATTACGTCACGCGCAGCAGTCGCTTATTTACTCGGCCGAAAGTGATTCAATTTTCCATTAGAGGCCGACGCGCAATAACGCCGCGCTATATTTCCCAGGGATTCGCACCCGACGGATGTTTAGCGATTAAAGAGCGTCATGGCTGCGCTATAAAAACCATTCCGCGGCGGTAATATCTGTAACGAACCTGTAGCTTTTGCTGTATCCTGTAGTTGTTACACACCCGTGCTTATTAATCGGCCTAGCAAACTGAACTCGCGAATTCTCCGGTGTTGCACGAAGATCATTCTCCAATTATCATATCTCCAAGCGTGGCTCGTACTAGAAACGTGCAGTACTCTATATACGTGCAATAGCTGACAATAAGTCGGCCGGAGAAAGGAAACGCCGCGGAAACGGTCTCCGAGGCGGTCGTGCGCGATATTTATTTTTATTCCCGGCAAAGAGAATGATAATTGGCGAACGGGGGAGGTCGATAACGGTGCACCCCATTTGGCTGCCGGGAATTTTCCACATTTCCATGAGAGTCCCTCTAATATCGTCAACGTGGAAACTGCTGGGGGCCCGGTCCTACGGCCGATACACTTTCAATATAAATTCTAGTAATCCATTTCCCAGGTAATTCGGCTCCCATCTCTATCCCCTTAACGACCCCCCTATCTATCCACGGGGTTCCCACCCCCGCCTCCTATGTATCGCGTCGGCGATTTTATTTCCTTCGTTCCTTTTAATCCACAGTTCTACACTGGCGCCATTGTCGCGACTGATCGGTCTCGACCGCGATTAATCATCGATTAAACGTAATTATTTCGCCATGGTTCCATCGAAAGGACACCGATTATCGTTGCCATCGATGCAATCCCAAGTTGTGGACGACGATGCAATTCAGGATCTTGCACTAAGTGGGGTGCAGCTTCATATTTACCAACTTCGAGTGAATTAGAAAAAACTGTTTATAAAATTATTGCTTTGACAGAGTATATCTTTTCACGTAATAAGTAGTAGTTATCGAGTTGATAAGTTTTTATTTCTACTTTTGGCGAAAAAATATTCTGTAATAAAAATATTAATATTAATATGAAAATAAATAAAAATAGAAACATTAATATTAGAAATAATAGAAATATTAATATTAATATTAGAAAAACAGAATATAAATATTTCTATTTTTATTTATTTGCAGTAAATCCAATCATTTGTTACCGGATTTCCATGAAACGTGCACCAAGCGATGTAAAATTTTTTTACATACACATATTACTCGTCATAACTCAAAAACTGTCCATAATGGAGCTACGCCCCTTTCGCTGAGAGGTCCTCGAATTGTCTTCTAATGTCCAGGTCTCCCAGAGGTCCAATTATTCTGAGCCCTTCCATTTAGACTCGCGGTAGAGGCATCTGCGTTGGGAACAGAGTTGCAGGCTGCATAAAGCCGCGCCACGATGATATCCCCGCGCGCCATCGGCATTCGGGAAAGTCGAGCAAACGAGAAGGATCGCCGGCACGGTCGACCGAGACTTCTGATTAAAGTGAGTGCACCGTCAACGAGATAGAGTATCGCGAATAGAGGAACCGCGCGCCTCGAAACAAGACCTAGCCTGCCCGACCTAGCCCCAGTCATCGCAGCGGGCCGCCGAGAGAGAGGCAAAAGAGCGTTGTGGTGGCTTCGGATATTACGTGGCGGGAGGATCATCCGAGGGAACTCTGACGCGGGATTTTTCGCCAGGTCCGGTCCTAATTGGATGTTAATCCAAGGCACAAAGTGACGATCTCGGCGGGCTTAATTCCCTCGTTACCCGGGTTTCGCCGAGATTTTTCGCTGGCAAAACCGCCGGAAAGTGGATTCTTCAACGCGCGCGGCCTTCCCTTCCCACTTTCTTCGACGAGTCGCGTTGCTCGGAGGAAATCCGGGCCGCGCTTTAATAAGCCAGCGGGGTGTATCGTTTCGCTTCCGTTAAATAATTTCGAGGAACGTTAAGGAGCCAGTGCCCGACGGGGGCTCGTTTACCCCGACTCGGCTGGAAATTAACACTCGTTATGAATCTCCTGGACCGCGTGAAATATACGCGCCAGCTTTATGAACGACCCCCTCCGTCCGTGGAAAATATCTCGCGCACCCTGCACGCGCCCCTAAGTAGTTCCTTATCCAGGTCAAATTCAAACTCGCACAAGTACCTGCACGCACGTCTGAAGAATCAAGCGAAACCGATTTCCCCGATCTCGATGCAGGTAAACATCCTCCGTAGTTTCGTTGCCGCTAGAACCACCCTGGCGAGATTACAGGATAAACGCGTAAAAAAGGCTTATGAATGCCAAGCGACAGAGGAATGCCTCGGCCCGACGTGCAAAGCTGAGCCATTGTCGGAATTTAAAGTTCCGCCCTCGGCTGGCTACGTGGAGCCCGTAAGTTTGATAAAATCCCCTTTTCCGTCCGCGCATATTCCTCTCGGATTTTTTAGCCCCTCGTCTAATTTCACTTGCAAATTGATCCCCTGTTGCCTCGAGAGGCTCAGACGGCGATATCGTCGGGCGCAATTTCAAACACGTGTTCGGCCCGACGGAACAACTTGGGCCGCTGCAAGAGCGGCCGCGGAGCTGGAAACTGTCTATCGTCGTCGCATGGGCAGATCCGATCCCAGATTTCGATGGGGGATCGTCGTTAGGCGACCCGAGAATCGGTGGCTCGGTGTTGGCGGGGGGTAAGCCGCGGCCTTCTGTATCCGCTTTTCCGGCTCGAAATCAATTTTCCGTCGAGCGGCCCTGGGCTGCGTGCGAGCCGAAGAAAAGGAGAATGAATATCGACGAGAGTGGATAGAGCGCGGAAATTGCAGTCGGGGCGGCGAGGGGTTGGGAGGGAAAAAAAAAAGAGAACCAGGAGGATGGCGCGACAGTGACGAGGCACGTTCCGTCCGGATAAAACTATCGTCGAATGATGCAGCCAGTCGACCGTGGCAAATTTCCCGCGGATTATTCGAACGTGCACGACAGCACGGAATAATGCGGCTCCTTCGAGCGGGCCGACGTGCTCGCGTTCAATACCAGCTCCGCGCTTTTTAATCCCTCGTCAACGGCGCGTTAATTCCGCCCACGATTCTGTCAGACATCTATGAATTCGGGGAACGTGCTCGGACTGTTCGGGGTATTTAACCCTTAGTATCGTAGCGTAACACCGGCGTTACACGAATTGAAAGAATTGTACGCGCCATTTGGGAGCTTTTTCATGAACTTGAAAGCGTTACTTTACTATTACCGTATGTAAAAAGTGTCCTTAGGTCAGAAATACATACGTAGAAATTCTACTGTGATACACTGTCTCGTATTGTTGATTACGATTTACCAGGTAAATACTAATTTTTTCTATCAATTATTTCGGTTTTCCTTTTTGAATAAATTTGATGTCGAACATAACAATGTATGTAACACTACTTAGTTACATATGGTAATAGTAAAGTAACGCTTTAAAAAGTTCGCGAAAAAGCTCCCAAATGGCGCGCACAATTCTTTCAATTCGTGTAACACGGGTGTTACGCTATGATACTAAGGGTTAAAATCTTCGCGGCAAGTCCCCATGCATTCGCCGTGAAAATCGAGCACTGCGTGCGTACGCAGCAGTGGACGAGGGCAAGGATAAAAATCCCAACACTCTATTTGGTGTCTGTTTTCTTTCCAAAGTACCCACTTGCCAAATGTCACTTGAAACTTCCTAGTTTCGGGGAAAACCCTCACGCCTGAAGATAGAGAGTGGGAACACGCCGCGAGACCACCCTCGCGATTCACAATTATTACGCGAAGCTCCTTTTTCACCGCGGGGGTGGAGGAAAGAACGGGAAACAACGCGGGGCTTAGCGTCGAAATCTCCCGGAACGCCATATCTCAGCGCGGCGGGGATTAAGACGGACGTAGAACGCATTTCGCGTCGTTTCCACGGCGAAACCGGAAGATACGGGTTTATCGATAACGCGGCCGCTGCAACGTTCCTCGGCGCCGATCCGTTCCGGTTCGTTCGTGATTCGCGCGTAATCCGAACGTACGGCGTGCCCTTTTAACGACCCTTGGCGAAGCCGAGTTATGTACCGGGCTCTGGGCACCAGGGTAATTAAACGACTTTTTCTATGCCAGTTCAGTTGAGGTAGCACGGGGAAAGAGGGATTATTGGCACAGAGGTGGAAAATTTGCTTCGCGTATCGATTGACTTTGAATATTAAGTTTCCACGAAATTCCCCGTTGAAGCGCGTACGATTGAATCCACGGAACGGTACATAGATGCACCTATGAAACGGCAGAAGCTGAAATGCTGGTACTACCGTGCTCGACGCTTCGATATGAAAATATCATTCGCCGGGATCCAGCGCGGAGAGAGAAGGAAGCAACGGCAGCCGTTCGAGTCGCGTTAAATTCGCATCGATGAGTCCCCTAGATAGGCAAAAAGGTAGAACGCGAAGGAAGGAGACGTTCGCGCAGCGGCGGGGAGAGGAGGATGACGCAGGAAACTAGGAACGCGCGATTCACCTCCGCGAGTCGGAGGGGAGCAGCTGGCGATACCGTTTCCAGAAACGAACGACGGGGTCCCAAGCGTATCGGCGTGAAATTGTTGGCGAAACTGCGTTGAACGGTTGGCCGATAGAACCTGCTCGCAATTATAAAGCTGGCGAGCAGATATATCCGAGGGGAGGACTTTTTACCCGTACCAGGGCGAAAACTATGTCGGGGAGTTCTTTCTCGATGCTCAACGAATCCTTGGCTATTTACTCACCCGGCTCTCCACCGGGTCCAATTCGCTGGCAGACCGGGGTAGCAGAGGCAGTTTTTCTCCGGGAATTTTGTTTGAGTTCGGTTTTAATGAAAAACCCACCGTCGCGGCTCGATTCGTAGCTTTGGAAGGAATCTATTTAAAATTGCTCTCCGTCGTCTCCGCCAACTACACTCGAAACGTTCAACCAAGTCGCCTGTCGCCGCGCAGCGAGCTTTGCTCTGGAAACGGCTTGACGCATCGCGTACGCCAGAGTTCCAGACGAAAACTTATCGATCTCCATCGCTGTCCAGCCAGTCTCAATTATCCTGATGGGTAAAACACGCTGCCTTCCGCTGGTGCGTTGGGTACACGAGCGATGCGTCATAATCTGTCGCGAAGTTTCAGTGCGGAACGACGAACCAGAGGGCTTCGAAATATACGAAATATGCGAGAGCTCGCTAGGAAGCTACTAGCCCGGCATTAAACAGGAAATGTTTACCGAGCTTCTAGAAGCATGAAACTCCCGGTTGCTCGGAGAAGGTAGTGATTAGCGAGAGACTGTCGCGAAACAATAACGATCGAGAGTCGGTCGAAAACGTGTCTAAGGGGGTCGCTGGGATCCCCTGGATCCCAGATCCTTTCGATCCATTCTCTTTCTAGGCAAGGTTCGTGTGTCGTTGAACTCGACCACGACCCCGCGCAACGATTTTATTCGCCAGCTCGCTGCCCCGCGCATTCCTTTCCCGAGGAAAGTCATTCCGTGAGAAAGCAGGCACACGTGTGATCCTACACCGATTGCCAGTGGAAGCCTACCACCGTCGAGCCCCCAAAATTCTATCCCCGCCGTTTCCTTCGCTAATTCTTCGTCTAACGTACGGAAAGTCCTCTCCGCTGCGATTTCGTGGAGTATCTGCGAGGTAACCTTAGATGCTGCACCGGCAGCGTTAATTTAAGGATATACCGCTATGCTTGCCTGGAGTATCGCGCCGGCGACTGACCCGACACACACGATTTCGCAGTTTCGTTGGACGAGTAACGCAAATGGCTGGCGGGACGGCGGATCCACGGGGAAAGACTAAACAGGCAACGGTGCAAGAGTACCGCTCGGTCGTGTAACTTGGATAATGGAAGGCAATTTAGCCTGAATGGGATCACGGGTATCGATCTCGACGCGGAGCAACAAGGCGAGGATTCAGCCTCTCATAGAAGCTGTCACCGTAAGACTGTATGATTAATCGAGGTGGGCTGTTGTTCGGGCGGACGGGGCTACGTACGCGGCGCTAAGTCTCCGCGGAGATTACACCGTGCCAGCGCTAGTCCTCCTCCATCTGCCTCGTCCGCGGCAATCCAATTTATCGCTCTGCACAAGCCTGTCCCTTGCACAAGGGACGCCGGGGCTCCTCGTGAAAAACTGCAACGCGGACGTGCAATGGAATCTCGCCGTATCGATCCCCGTGTTCCAGGGGAACGATTCCGACGGGGGGTATCGAGCGCGGTGCTCTTGCCTCTGAACACTCCGTTTCTGAGGTAAATAGTACAAGTGCTTGGAGGCCCTCGAGTTCGAGTCATGACGCATCGCGAGAGAATCTGTTTACGATTTAACCTTCTCGTAAGCGAACTCTTTCTAGAGGCGGATTTTGAAATTTGACGCCCCTAGGCACAGAAGTGTTTGCCGCCATTTCCGTGAAATATCATCAAATATTTTATTTGAAAAGAGTCGAGACAATTTCATAATTAATTCAATCTGGCTATTCACAGGTGAGTTTTTGCTAATTCGGTCCTATATGAAAAAAGTGAATAGTTTTTAAAGTTGCCTCAAGCCGCTGTGTTTTTTACCGTTTCCAATTTCTTTCGCTCAAAATTGGTCGCTCACCGAAATTTACAGCTCCCCCAATTTGCAGCACTCCAAATTTTCAGCTCCTAAAATTTGTCGCTCCTCAAAATTTGCAGCTCCCCAAATTTTCAACTCCTCAAATTTCAAGCTCCTCAAATTTGCCGCCCCTTAAAATTGCCACTCTAAAAAATTTGCCGTCCTAAATTAAGGGGTTAGCCCATCTTGGACGGAGCAAAATTGCAGTCATTTTCGACATTTTTTTTAGGAAGATAATAAAATAAACAGAAAATTCAATATGAAGCCTGTTACAGAGATGGGCAAAAAAATTATTTGAAATAAAAATTTCGTACACAAATTTTTATTTCAAATAATTTTTTGCCCATCTCTGGCCTGTTATTGTACAACTCTCGCCGGAAAAAATCGTATTTTTTTTCCTACAAAAAAAAAAGATCTTGAGAAGCAACGTTTTCCACGGTGTTCAATCTCGCGGCTACACCGTTTGACTTAGAACAAAAAACCGAAAAGTTTTATTTTCTACATACCTAAAACTAGAGAAGTGCGTATCGGTTTTGCGATATCTTGAACATACCTATTCTTTGAAATTGACACTTTTATAAAAAAAAAAGCACTTTTTCTCCCCATGTTCACCATTTCGAGACCAATTAATGTTTCTGGATTTCCATACGTACTTCTCTAGTTTTAGGCATGCAGAAAATAAATCTTTTTGGTTTTGTGTTCTAAGTCAAACGGTATAGCCGTGAGATTGAACACCGTGGAAAACGTCGCTCCTCAAGACCTTCCATATCACGGCTCTACCGCCGCCATTTTGTAAGAAAAAAAATACGATTTTTTCCGGCGAGAGTTGTATAATAACAGGCTTCATATTAAATATTCTGTTTATTTCATTATCTTCCTAAAAAAATAGTAATTCCTTCCTGGACCAAAAATCGTGGGCGTTTTGTCAACAAGGTTTCTATTCCCGGTTCTATTTTTTCCGGGGTGCGTGGAAAATCGCGATTGTCCTTTCTAATTGTCGCGATTGTGCCGGGTGCTCGGCGTCGTGGACGTTTAATGACGCGGCGATTATCGGCGCTCGCAATTAACGCGACACTTGCCACGGTGAAATCGATTCGCTCTAGCGCGTCCCTGCCGCTGTCAGCCCCCCTGGACACGATACGGGGGCTCGATTCTGCGGTCGGGCCACGAAACGAAAACAGCTCGACGGACTGTCACGGGGGGATCGAATGTCCCGCAGGTACGCGGACAACTGTGCCACGAAATACAGGATCGCAATCCCCTGGACCGGTCGGTGTCGAGTTGCGGGCCCAGACTCGACGCCCCGCGGGCCAGGTGACTGCTCATTGTCTTAATTATTGGCTCGGCGCAGAAGTTCCTTCGCTTTGTTCAATATATAAAAATATATTACAAGTTTCTTTAAAGTACAGTCCTGAAAATGTTTATTCCACCACACGAATATACACGGTATTATTAATGCTAGGGAAATATTATTGCAGAAATAATGAGCCAAAATAAATTGGGTACGAATCTTTTTACTTTAGTATTATTTCTTTCTCCACCTTTTGTTTTCTCATATTCTGCTCTGAAATTTACACTTATACAGAGGTAAAGTCTAATAGCAGTTTTCGCTGAGCCTCGAAATTTCACCATCCTATGTACTAAAATTGGTGAAATAAAGTCGGAAAATAAATCAAAATAAGTCAGTTCATCAATTGCTATAGAAATTATCTGTACTACGTAAATTTCAGAATGATGGAATAAATTGATGATGTAGCAACTGAAAGAAGCTACCGTGATATTTCAATGGAAGGTAGACGATAAGGGAACCTCATCGCGGCTGATTTTACAAATTACCTCCGCTAGAGAAACGCCGCAGACCCCTCCCCCTGCGAAAACACAGCAGCAAAACTGAAACGGCGCGAACACGACACGGGGTTTTTATTCGATGAACCGTGCTCGGCCCTCCCAGTAACGAGGCCATTGTGGTTCCAATAATAGCAAACTGGGCGAAAAACGATGGGCAAAAACGGAGCGCGGAGCAAATTGGAGCGCTGAGTTTATCGACCCCGGAATATTGACAATCGGAAGGGCATAAAAAGGGTATCTCGGGGACATATGGAACGCGCCACAGGCACCGGATAAGAATCTCGAGTAGCTCGTGCCGGGCTATTCCGACCACCTGGCACAGGGAAACGCGCGGAATATTTCAGGCATGCACATCATCCGCGAGCCCGGCAGCGAATTACACCGAAAATCCGCATTTCGATTGCTCCGTTCTACCACGAGGCGGGAATAAAAGACAGCGCCGCGCGCAACATAATTCGCTAATTGAGACGTACTCGGGCGAGCGCTCGAGCGATGGCAACTTCGATTCCACTAATACCTCGCGGACCTGTTACGAGTTTAAAGCCAGAAAAAAATTCGTTGCACGCGCGAAACCGCCCCGATCGATCTATTTCAGTCGGCCTGTCAGTCTGTCGCGAAAATACGACGGGGGAAATTTTCGCACGGTTAACGCCCGTCCTGCAGAATTTGCGTCAAACATCCCCTTCGGTCGCGTTTACACGAGGGGCTACGTAGCCATCCACGGCTGCGATTTACCCGGGAAAAAGGCTCGCTGCAAGCTGCCGAGCAAACAGCGGGTTTAGAGAGAGTTTGTTACAGGTGTAACTAGGTTCCACGTTGCCCTGCGTTTCGCTGTTTGCGCAAGGGATCGTGTTTTAATCTGTAGGAAACCTTTCGACGATCTCTATCCACGTCGAAAGTTATTGCAGAGGTGTCTATTAATTTTATCACTATCGTTTCTATTATCGTATCGTACCTCGTTCGTTGGGACACAATCCGACAAATCTAACCACAGTGCGAAATGGGTCATTTGCCTCCTAAGGCCCTCTCGAGGAGGGTCTCGTGGACTCAAGTGGCGCGGGCAAGAAGAGTTTCTAGGTCCAAGACTCTCGACACGCGATTCCCTTCTCTGTCTCTATCCGCGCTCATCCTCCTCCGAGCCTTCTTCTTTTGTGTGTTCGCTGGCTCTCGTGGCCCCTCTGCCGCGACAGGTAGCCCTCTTGATCCGTCTCGCGAGGAAAGACGACGAGGCAGAGCTAGGACACCGCGATATCTCTGCAAGCCCCGGCGAACGCGACGAGGAGATTCCAGGAGGACCTGGTGGGGGAGGAACGAGTGGAGGGAGAAGCGAGAAGGGAAACTTGAACCAAAGGGGCGCGTGCACTTTTGATTTTTGTCTATCCCGCGTAAGGGAGGAGTATCCAAGGGAAAGTGACGAAGAACCATGGACGAGGGCCATGACGTGTGTTGGGAATTTGAGGCAGAAGGAATTCCTCTGGATGCACGGCGCTTGGGATCGATGATGCATCGGTACAAGGTTCCGATGACTCGGTGCTCGGCGAGCAACGTCAAGAGGAGCATACCCGGAGCCGCGCAACAACACGAAAGCCGTCACGACTTTCGTGCAGCCAGGCTAAGAGGCCCGCCGCGTTTCTTTCCAGGCGAAACAGACACGGCTCGGGGAGTTAGAAAGTAAAACAGAGTAAAAGAACAGCGTCTACTGCGTGCGGTTAATAGCTTCTTTCACCGAGCCGCGAACCGGGCGAGCAGATGATAACCGCCGACTGTAAGCCGATGGAATCGTCAACCTTGCTCCGCGAGTGTGATAATTAAAGTTATCGCGGCGGGGATGCTTGAAAGAAACCACGAGACGCGACGCGACTGGGAAGCAAGTTACACCCGCCCTTTACAATTAGGTTCAGAAGTAGCAAAGAGACTTTGACGCGGAGATTCTGAATCCGCTCGAAGCACGCATGAACCTTCATCTGCTTGCCGTCAGACTAAGGTGTCTCTCGTTGCACGCGAGAAGAATCACGCTCGCTTGGTCGGTCGTCACTGCATTTGCATGTTTAAAGGCGAATTCACAAGTCGGCAATTACGAAGCAGATGGGGCGCAGGAAGTACAAAGCTCTCTTAAGACACTTCGAGACTCACTTTCTTGTAGATCCATTTGATGCTCCGTGTAAATTTCGCCATCGGCGAGTCGTCGAGGAGGAGCCACTTCACAGCCGTCGTCTCGTTCTCCAGCTTTTGTTCCGCCTGGGAGTCGCCCTCGGGGACCGCGACCTCCTCCCCGCAGCGCCCCGGAGGGTCGTTAGTGTCGGCGTCGATCGCGGCTTCGGAGTGCTCGCTGATCGTCGACAGTCTGCCCGACGAAACGGCACGCTCCATCTCGTCGAGGGGTCTCTCGGGTTCGAGCTGTTTCACGCGGACAGCCGCGAGCCAGCCATGGCCAACCGAGCACGGTACGAACTCCCGGGTCTCGTTGGGGGTCGATTAAAGCTCTTCGAGTCGCGGGGCGGGAATCGTCGCCGAATTCAAAGCCACTGCGGTCTCGAGAAACCTCGAGAAGGAGCTTCGCTTGGATCGCTTTACGGGAGATCTAGAGACTTGGAGGTTGCGAATAATGGAGTGGGAGTGGAAGGAGACTTTTGGCGTGCAGATCAAAAGAATGAGAGTAGAATCAGAGAGGCCGAGTGCCTCCCTCTTTCATTCGCCGCGGCGAGAACAGAGGCCGTGGAACAGATAGCGATGGCCTTTTTTCGAGACACTGTAGTTCGAGAAGACCCAATGGCAATGTTCAATGAGAAGCGTGGCGAGGTCGCTGGAATCCGTGGTGCACACACGTTGAAGGGTTTAATCCGGTAATCGCGTGCGTTAACTTAATCCAGCAATCGCTGAGGAACGTGCGCTCGGAGGGTGGCCAGGGGATGAAGGAAGAGCCAGCTGATTTACCGACCGAATCGCGCGCTGTCGTGGAAACGGGCCAGCAGGATTAAGGGCGAAAAGGGCAGCCGACCAGCCCCGGAAACACGCGTTTGCACTTAGGCCTGCTGCTTCCTCGACGTCCGCTCGCGAAACCCTTCCACGGCGAAGGGTGGCGGGAGGATAGTGACCCGCGGCATCGATCATCGATGCCACTTTCTTGATGATTACAACTCGGGGGCCTCCAACTATCGTGTGAAGCAAACCAGTCGACGGAATAATGAAGACATCTCTATTTAGCGGCTGGATCAATGACGATGCTAATTAAACCCGTAATTTAAAATTAAGTGGACTAAGAACCACTGCTAAGAAACGAACCGCTGATAAGAATGATAAGGAGAATAAGGCACAGCTGTGTTTAAAAACACCCAAACACCAGAGTCTCTCGAGCTACCCAGAACCAACGAGGTGTTTGCCCGAGCAAGTTGAAGAGGAAGCTCGGATTTAATTAGGTGTCGCCGGGGCGAGCTTCTACGCGAGAGGATTATGAATGAAGTGTCACGTTCCAGCCCAAAAATAGCCCCCTAAATCGACCGTCTTAGCCGCCACGGAATTAGACGCCCCCCCCCTCCTTTAATTCGTAATAACCGCGATACGCCTCTGAATAATTAAGTGGAATATTTGATCGGTCGCTAATAGATGGGGCTATTGTCCGGCTTGTTTTCAGCTGGACGGCAGGCCAGATGGTCCGCGGGTTTCTGGGGCGGCCCAGTTTTCGAGCGATTAAGGTTTCCTCTCACGGGCCGACGGCCTCGTTAATTTAAATGTCCCCGCGACTCGCCGGGAATAATTAATCACAGGCGGCCTGTAGATGCCGACGATACGGCAGCCCCGGTATTTACAGGATTCCTCGAACTTGTCGGATCACAGGGACAACCGATCGCAGCTAATAGTTGGCAGAGGAACCATTCCACTCCGCCGTGAACAACTGGCCCTTTCATGACGCCAAACGGCCCCCGCTCGCTGCCACCACCCATTGCCGCGAGCGAAGTCCCTTTTCCATCACTTTAGAACAGTTGGCGCGGCATGAAAGAAGATCCAGAAACGAGGACCGCCGCGATCTAGCGGCACGCAGTATTCGATCCGTCAGACGGTTCGCGTCGCCCGCAATTTAACAGCAACTGCTTGAATAGAATCGCAGGCCTCTAGGCCACGCAGCAACGACGCCAAGGAAGCTACCTGTTCACGCGCAACACCGTTACCGTGACTGGCCGACGCGAGGAATCTCGATCGAGTCCCATCGGCCGGCGTCCGGCGATTTTTATCGCGCCACCCCTCTAATTACCGGCGAGCAACGGTAATTGCCCTTAACACGCTCGATCGTAGCTTTGTCCGGGGCCGACGCCGATCGAGAGGACTTCCTTGCCGCCGGGGACCGCCGATTCATAAATTAATTAACACGAGCACGGGGCCAGCGACGCGAAACGCGATCACATAGGTGTCTTTTGAATATTCCTTACGCCAGTTCGAGCCCCTCCGATTCACCCTCGGCGGGCCTCGCCAGCCAAGATCGTTTTCCAAAATAGCACACGGGTCTTACGCTCTCCCAGAGACAAGGTCGTCGCGAAACCGTCGCAGACGTAGCCTCGTTTCCAGCCGCCGAACGGCTGATTATATTTATCCAAAACCACGCACTCCTCGTTCCCGCTAAACCCTAAACGCGCTCGTACCGTGCTCTTCGGCCATGCTGCCGATTTTTCTACGCGATACACGGCGATGGTTTCCAGCAGACACTAAACTCGCGGGCCCGGTGGGCTCTAGTTAAGAAGACGACGAGGGAAGTTGGTCGGGCACTGGGGCGTCGCGGCGCGGAGGGCGTTCAAGAGACGGTCGCGGTCCGCTGCGAAGCTCGCGGGTCGCCCGCGTGCTTTCTGCGGGAGCTTCGACTCGCGGAGGCCCTCGGTGTATCTCCGGCGGACGGCACGACTGTTGTGTTTTGACTAGGTGGTTACACGCCGTTCCCTCGCCTCTTCCAACGACTCCGACGACTCCGACCACTTTATATTTAGACGTACACGCGACACGCTTTATTCCCCACGGTGCATTCGCGCTAACAAGCTGACCGCGGCCCCTATCGCCGCGCTCCACCCACGCCCCTGCCCCTGCCCCGTTCCCTCTCGCAAATCCGCTCGCGCGCTTACGACTCTATCCCCCTATCCGCGCCAACCGATTACCGAGGCGCCCCGATACCGGACCGTGTCACCTACTGATCTCGCGGTAACGCGATCCGGCTTCGATTACTGAAATCGGCTTGCCCCGCTCGATATCCAGGGCGATGATTACTATGTAACAATCATACCTATGCATAGGAAAATCAAAGTAGCGTCGCGAAGGATTTGGGAAGCGAGCAGTGCCCAAGGGAAGTTGATTCCAGATTCAACGGAGGGACAATATGTGCATAAAGAGGGGATCTGACGTGCAGTTTTCATATCGTGGTGGGGGGGGCAGGGAGACGGTTCCCCGATTTTGAGCCGGCGAGGACGCGCGGGCCTGTTAAAAGGGCTTTCACGCCCGAGGCAATCGAACGAAAATGAAATTACGGCGACGCGCTCGATCGGGAAACTCGGCGGGGAATCGCTCGACGGCCCTCGACACGCAGCCCGGGCACCTCCTATCGACTGATAATACAAATATCCGTCTACGTTACAAATTCAACGTCCGCGGGACGTGTGCGCGCGTACGTGCGTCGTGGCCACGTTAAGTGGATTACGGGGCATACATATGAGGATGAATATGTATGAGGTCGCGCGTACACGCACAGGGGGCGAGCGGTGATCCGTGTCACGTAGCGGTGGGCGTGTGCGAGACCTCGTATCACACGCACGCGGCCACGCACACTCCTCACGCTCCAGCGTGGGAGGAGAAGCGACTTAGCGCGAACGCGCCGTAGTTCTCTGGACAAGCGAATCGCAGATTTCGACTGCGGCTTCAGCTTGAAAGCGGGAAAGTGTTGGATGCGAGATATACATCACGAACATCCTAAACACATGCCGACGCATCGCGACTAAATAGCCACCCTCGCAAAATCCTTTGTGCGGCGATAACTGCTTTAGTTATCATCGACCCATGCGCCTTCCATAGTTCCTTCCACGACATCCTTATCCCTCATTCCGCAACTCCTGTATATATAACCCTGCCTGACAATCAGATCATTGCTAGAGTTTAAGGGGACAGCCCTATTTAGGACGGCTAGGAATGAGGTGATTCTTGGGAATTTCTTTTCTAAGAAACTGTTAAGCGGATCTTTTCCAAACTTTCAGGGTATTTTAGTTCACATTCAAACAATAAAAATTAATTTTTACGTTGCAGAGTGTTAGGTAGAAAGGGAGATATATGAACACGTTCGTTAGGACTCGCGCGACGGAGTTGCAAATTGACGATTGTAATGGTGACCCAATAAATAAAACAATATAAAACAAGACAAGACACCATTGAGACAAGAAAGATGTATATAATAATATTAAGCAGATATATTTTCATAGAAATAAATATTTTAATACGAATAAAAATTTTATTTTCAAAATACTTGGCGCTGCGAAACCGAAAAAATGTTAACTAATTGTCTTGGTTAATAAATGAAACAATGTATAAAACAAGACAAAACACCATTGAGCCAAGAAAGAAAGAAAAAGATTTTAATGCAATTTATACATATTTATTCAGTTTAGCAACACCAATTCGGTTTCGCAGCGCCAAGTATTTTGAAAATAAAATTTTTATTCGTATTAAAATATTTATTTCTATGAAAATATATCTGCTTAATATTATTATATACATCTTTCTTGTCTCAATGGTGTCTTGTCTTGTTTTATATTGTTTTATTTATTAACCAAGACAATTAATTAACATTTTTTCGTAAAATAATTAAAAATTTTATTCGTATAAAAATATTTATTTCTATGAAAATATATCTGCTTAATATTATTAAATACATTTTTGTCTTTGTATAAATAGCCATTGTTGTAATTGGCGCAAATTTTGTATATCATTAGTTTTGTGAAGTTATTAATTTACGACAATGTTTTTAAGTGGGATTCTTTTTTGACGGGATTAAATTTACGCGCGTGTGGTATGTAAATTATGGGAAATAACAAAATTTAGCGTTTTGATAAAATCATAATTTTTTTATAAGATCTGGGGCCCAGGTGGCAACTGCTCATTGGCCGCCTGCTAAATACGCCACTGGGTGGGAACTGCTTTTCAGCGCGAAGATAATCCTCCAAGTAGCAAAAATTTTCCTGATGCAGCTACATGACTTCAAATAGGTAAGTATACCTACTTAGTTATCTTACCGGCTGAATAGGATAAACAATGTTGCACAGAAGCTACAGGAGAATGAGCGTTATAGGGCGGAAAGTGGGCTGGTACATTAGCCTGAAAACAGTTTCCGGGTTTTTGCAGCTGTAGCGGGATGCCTCGAATTTCAGGCAACTTCCTCGGGAGAAGTTTTTCGCGACGCGCTCGCGGCGAAGCTCTTTTCCCAGAAGGTCGCCTCTGTATGGAGCGATACCCGTGTACGGATCCCAGGGAACTTCGAAACAGCCGATACGTTATAGCGATCGCGATGCACGACGTCGGTTCTCGGACTATGCACGGCTCGTTTCCTAGTACTTTATCTCGGCTGGGTATCGGCATACGGCGCGCATTATAGCACGTGTGGGTACGCTCAAAACCAAATGCATCTGTCGCAGGGCAATTCTGAAAATCAGCATTTTCAGAAAAATTTTACCTCAATCAGGCTGCATGCTTCCTCAGCCTAATTGAGGTAAAAAGGTTTCATCGACGAAAAGGCTGATGCTACGATTGCCTTGCTACATTTGGCAAAGTAGTCGACAGTGTCACTACTTGCAACTGATAGCTACATTGTGAATATTGCAGAATACGGTAAACTGGAGGAATATTGACAGTTACTAAGTATGTATTAAAGAAGGAAAAGGACAACCAGTTTATGCATTTTCACACTTGTAGGGCAATCACACTGCGATGTTATAACAGGATACCTACGGAAAATTTGAAAATATTAATTATCTTAATATATAAAGGTGAAATCTGACGGCTCGTGGATCGGCTCGCCGAGGATCGCCAAGGCTCGCCAAGGCTCGCGAGGCTGCGAGGCTGCGAGCTATGAGCGTTCTCACGGCGCGTGGGCTCGGCGAGTCTCGTGCCAAGCTCGCCGATCCACGTGCCGTCAGATTTCACCTTAAAGCAGAAAGCTTCTATATGTTTGTGTGTTTGTCCGTCGCCTAAAAACTTTCGAACGATAAACTCTGGGATCACGAAATGAGCCTCAGCTCATTATGCCTGACTAATCCAGATGAAGTGACTAGTTTCACAAAAAATAAATAAAAAAGAATTTTTTTATAAAATCAGAATCTAAATTTCGGGGGAAGCCGAGTAGTAAAGCTAATAGGTAGATGTACCAGTAAATGAACACGTACTAGTGAATGACCATTTTTTATTAAAATGAGTAAAATAAGTTATTAAAATAAGCAACTAATTAATTAGAGACTTCTTTTAATTTCTTGCTTCGTATCCAAATCATTTTTATAGCACGTGAAATCAATCGCGCTGCAAACATACTTTTATAATAGTTTTCATTCATTAGCCTTAAGTGTTCATTTATTGGTGCGTTTACCCTATATAACAAAATGTTCCAAAAACAAGTCAATGTTCCCGAGTTTGCGGTAGGGTGGATGCACCATTTGTGGCCACTTTAAGGTATTGTACCAATTTTGGTCACTTCTTAAAAAAAAAAATTTTTCCGTATATCAATAAATGTCACCTTATATTTCTACCGGTATACTAAACAAAATAGTTATGATGTAAAATTCTCCACATAATAATGATCTGCAAGCAATTTAAAATTAAGATAATTACGCACATGGCCAAAAACAGTGCAATGGCCACAAACTGTACATCTACCCTACTTCATCCAAAAGTATCCAGAGTTCCCAATCGCAGAAGAATACCCCAGATCCGTTTCCCAGGAACGGAAGAATGTGACTCGAGAAACGACTACCTGTTAAAGTGAGATCACGATGGTGCGTGTTCCACTGGGAAAGCAGCGTCTGCTTCGAGCCACTAAACGGCCACCGTCTCCGTCGTCTACGACCTACGTGTTCGCCCATGTTTTTCAGCCCGTGGACCAGACTCTGGACAGCGTCAGTCGTTCCTGAAAGGCACTGTAGCCGAGCACAACGGGGGCTTTCAGCTTGGACCGCCGAACGACGAAGCGCAGAGAGCGAGTCGATGACAGATGAACTTCTCCCTTTGCGCGCCGTATCTCGACCTGCGCCCTTCTTCCTCGCTCCACCCCCCCCCCCCCCCCGCCCACTCCTTCGCGGCCCGCGTTCTTTCTGACCGCGTGCAAAGCACTGCACTCTCTCCGCTTTCCGAAGCGGGACATTTCGGAGCACCCTTATGTTCCCGGGGCTTACAGAGCTGCAAGAGCGTTCCCATTTCGATCCTACGCCACTCTTTGCGCATAATTTCCCCGGTGCTCTCCGGGGATTTGGGGGAAAGCCGCCCTTTGACAGAATCCTCGGTGACATCTCGCGCGTAGCAACGTTGCGCGTTTCCCTGCACACGAGCTTACGGCAGACGTTGGAGAAGAGCTCGCGCAGGTGGAATCAGCGCCGTCAGAGGAACACGGTTGCAAGTAGGCAGCCTTAATTCGGCCGTTTGCGAGATGGGCAAATAAAGCAAGCTCGAGGGAGCCGAGCGACGACAGCGAATCCTCGCGTAACTACGCGCGAATATACGGGCGGGATTATTATATTCAAGGGGTTGCTCGAGAAGCGCCGACCGCTCTTTAATTAAAAGAAACCTCCCCCGGCTGCAGGCCCATTTTCTACTCGTAAATTCCGTTCTTGCCCGTCCCGGAAACAACCTACGCGAAACTCCCACCAGGAGAAAACTGCTGGCACGCGGCGGCGCTCGGAGAAGAAAAGTGAAGCGGGGAATTTTCGCGACGGGTCGCCCAGGTGGCTCGAGAAAGCCGATTAGAGAGAGAGCGAGCAAGCGAAGCGGGGTGCAAAGGGGAAACGGTGGGTCAAAGGTGGCGGAAAGTATGTAGGCTGAGGCGACGGTATATGTTACCCGCGGTTCGAGCTGGCTAATTAAGCGACAATAACGCGTCTAATGCGGTGTCCTCGTCGACATCTGTTATCATTCATCATACGCAGAGCGGGATTAAATTACGAGGGCCGCTGGGTAATTGTGATTCATGGCGGAAGGTCGATGGCGAAAGGTGGGCTCGGCTGTCTAGCTGAGTCGTGTCACGCTTCAATTCAATCACGAGTATCGCGTATTTATCAAAACTGTCCCGATATTCTCTGAGTCTCTGCTTTCCGGGGGTGCAGAATTACGTGGAATAAAAGAAAAGGTGCTCGGGAAGGACGCCTTAAAAATGCCCTCGACGAGAGCCGTCTGAGCTTAGCCGATCGAACGACAGCTCTTGAGTAACGGGGGGCCATAGAGGAGGGAGGGACGAGCCACCCTTTTTGGTCCCTCTGTGAAACGAGCGGCGGGGCATTTAAATCGACGCCACTTTCTCCGAGAGGGTCGACGGAAAAAGTCAATTGACCGTTTGCGCGCGAAACCACTCGAAACAGCATCGCTCTTTGCCAGAGAGGCGGATCACTTTGCGGATTGATGAACGACGCCTTCGAGACGAAGGTGGTGAATGCTGCTGCTCTCCCTCTGTTGGGGGAAAAGTGCCATCTGAGGGTTGTGGATCGATTTGGGATTGAAATTGATGTGGTCCCTGTCAGCACTTCTACGTTTCGCGGATCCCTTACTGGAAAAACGGAACGTCGCAGATCTCTTGCTACCGTTAGCGAGCGTTCACGCGCAGCCTGTTTCGCGGTGGAACGCGTGTACGTCGCGGCCGCAAAGTGGGCCTGCTGGAAAGCCAGCTAGGTTCGCGGAACGCGCACGACTTCCGTGGAAAGAAAGCCGCGTGCCACGCGCGACTATCCTGGGCCGCTTGGCGCGCATCAATCGCGAACGGGCAGCGACCGCGTCGTAAACCTCCGCTTCTGCGGTTTCGACGCTCGCGTCCGGTCGTTTGTACGTCATAAACTCCTTTACGAGCGGCCTAATCAATTAGAATTTATAATAACACTGCGAAAAACCTTTCATTCCGGTGGCTGGGGTCGTGGGTAGATTTCCGAGAGCATTGCCGCTTTCGCAACTATTTATCTGCCGATCCTTGGACCGTCTTCGCTGTAGATTTCCTGACCCTGTTACTAGCCTGGTATTCTTCTGCCTTTTTGCTTCTTTGTGGGCCAAGGAGAAGCTCCTGGCAGCGAAGGGGATCCTTTAACTTCAGTCGAATGAAGAAATATTGAAGAATATTCCGATCCTGGAGTGTGGATGGCTGGCGAAGTTGTCGAGGAGAATTGAGATTGCGTGGATAATAAGGAAGCTAACAGACCCCATCGCCAAGTTAGGCCTGGGAACAGTTCTCTATCCCATTGGTGCGCGCAAAACCGTGTACGCAGGCTGGAGCAACTGTTTTCTTCCGCGAATAGGAACCCGTCCCGCGAGCTCCAGCGCGGTGCTTCGCCCTGGAATTTGTCCAAGGGCTCTGAATCTAGTTCTTCTAACTGGAAACGCGTGGAACGGTATCAACGAGCGCAACGCGACTTGGCGCGAGGTCGGCGAGGACACGACGGAAATTGCGGCTTGTACAATCGATCTGCCAGCGTTAAAAGTCGCGTCCCTGAACCAGCTCCTCGTCCTTTGAGAAATCGATAACGTGCCAGAGTGTTCCGGACTTTGCACGAATGGCACGAGCTGGTATTGTATAATAGCCTGCACAATATAAGCGAGTGTGGAATGGTGAGCGTTGGTTTCAATGACCCGGTGTCCACTGGGTGTCTTCTAAGAGGGCAGGTGAGAAGAGGGTACTTGGAGGAAGAGGACAATTGGAGTTTATCTCCCAATTACGACTCTCCAAGCCAGAACAAACTTTTAGGAAAAGTGGGGTCAGAATGTTCTCCGTAGGAATATCAAGTTTCTCAGAAGAAACTGTGCAGAACACTGAAAAACGTTGCCTCCAGCAGGATGTCTTGCTCAGACGGAATCGCCTCCTCGCGGAACGAATAGATCTACCATCCCCGGCACTCTTCATCCAAGTTAACGCGATATATTCTTGATAGCCGTTGGCGTAATGCGTTCAGCGTCTACGCAGACGTTATTATTCAGGATCGGCGGCGAGACACTGGGTCAAGCGACGAACCGACACGCTGGATTCGTCGCATAGTCATATTTCATTCGTGCGGTTCGCTGTAACATAGCATTGTGGATTCTAACGCGTGCTATTTGCTCGAGGCACACAGCACCGAGGGCCAACCGGCCGATGAATTTATATAGGGGTTAATTAAAACCCACATTGTCCGACTATTTGCTGGTCGGCATTGTTGTTCCACGCTTCGACAGCAAACCACGGCGATTTTTTCAGTCGACTCTCATAGCTCATAGCATATTTTAAAGGCCTGGACTTATACCCTGGATCCACTAGCAGGTTCAGGGCCAGTGCATACCGGACACTCTTGCACCGAAGTTAGTTGAGTGTCTCGTTCTTTTTCTATTTTTGTTTTATCGTATCATCTTCATGTGCTGTGCCATTGCTGTCACTACTTTACGTTTTTGTGTTGTAGGGGAGGGTTGTCTATATTGTACCACTTAAGACATTTTACGTTATATTTCATATTTGGTACTAATTTGAACGCAAATGACTATTGGATATTGTAGCTTGATCTTTTAGGCACCTACTATTATATGCTTTACCTTTTGTTTGGAACAAAGTAATTTGTTATTAATCTTTTTGTCACATACTGTAAAAGGTACGATTTAGGCAACCGATCTCCTAAATCGTACCTCCACTAAAAATAGTTCCAATAACAAATAGAGAAGATAATATTCAACATAAAGTAATGATTATTATATAGTTACATATGCATATGTATATGGATCACACACAGGCCGCAATAACCTATGAATATAATATACGTACATAACCTATATAACATACGAGTTGTCAAATCCTACTGGTACGATTGTAGTGGTACGATTTAGGAAACATGATTTATTTATAAATATCAATTTACACTTTATAATGAATGTAATATGTACTTAAAATGAATGCAAAATATTCTACATTAAACCCGCTTTTAGAAAAATACAAAAATACACGACAAAATTGCATCGTTTGATTATTATCAGCTAAAATAAACTGGTAAAAAGTTACATCAATCATACCTAATTTTTTTTAAAAGTTTTGGGGAGAGTCATACAGTACCGGCCGTTTTCAGTTTTTGTACTGTAACTTGGGCTACTGTTGGTAAAAATCAAGTTTCAAAGAAGTAATTTGTACTGCAAATAGTGCTTAATAAGAGGAGACGAATCGTTTTTCACAAATTTTATCGTAAAGATTAATAATTCGCAGGAATAAAAAAGTTGTAATTCGCAGCCAACGCAAAATTGTCATCCAGTACCGGCCACTCTAAGTTTTTTGTACTATAACTTGGGCTGTTGTTGGTAAAAATCAAATTTCAAAAAAGTAATTTGCAGTACAAATTGTGCTTAATAAAAGAGGATAAATTGTTTTTATTGAATTTTATCATAAAGATTAATAATTCGCTGAATTAAAAAAGTTGTAATTCGCAGCGAACAAAAATAACTTTTGTCGTCCGAAACACTAGCGTAAACGATAAATGCTTAGAACTCTGGTAATACTGAATGAAAAAGAATGTCGCCGGAATATGTTGCTACGGACTCTAGTATTTATTTATTTCTCCATCGATAGTACAGTTAACTAACATTAAAAGCGAGATCTAGTTTTGGCCGGTACTGTATGCTGCCCGGTACTGTATGACTCTCCCCTATAGCAAGCACAAAATAGGGTGTAAGCTGAAAAGGTTTTGTTTCTATTTCTTATTTCGCATTTACTTGATATTTTTATTGTCAGATGTCGTTTACATTCATTAATTATTGAGAAATTGATGAGGTACGATTTAGGTGACCAGTGCGATATTGACGACTCTCCCCTAATTGTTAGAATACGAAATGGTTTTGACCGTTAATGTGAAATAAATAAATAAATAGCTTCCTTGACCGTCTCCAATATTCACAAGCTGATAAGTCTCGCCCTAAACGATCCCAAACAAATCTCCACCCATACATCCACGATAGCGGCGACCATTACTCTTTATCCACCGCGCACGTGGACCCCAAACGTTCATTATCGGAGCCATTCTATTATCTGAACGCGTTTCGCCGCGCAACACGGCCGCGGCCGCAATCTGTCCGCGCGGCAGATTGATTCCGATAATTTCGATAATATCGTCCCATTAATTGCTCCGGTCACAACAATGGGTTCTCGACGAGCGTGCCCCGCGGCCGCGAATCACCATCCATTATTTCCCGGGCGAGCACTGCCCGCGGCATTAGAAATGGAAAACTGCAATTCGATAACGCAGCCAAACACCGCGGCCGGAACGAGCTTTCGAGCCGGCGAATGGGGGAAATTCGCGTTGGCGTGCGTTGACCGAGCGCGGGGCGCGTTAGCGTTCGCGCGACCAGTTGCTCAGGGCACGGCCACCCCCAAGCGACCCCGGTAATTAATTTAGCGGCGCTCGTCGTGCATGGTGCGTCGGCTGCCGAATACCAAGTCGCCGCGAAACGGGTCGATTAACGTGGTCGAGTTATCGCGCCCGTGGAAAGCAATTTTCCAGCGCGTGCATTCGCTTTTCTTCTACAGAGAGACGGGAAAGTACTCTCTATGGATAGGATCCTCACTTGTGTCGAAAAGGATATACCGTCTCCGCTGGCGTCGCCCTCATGGAGGGTTGAAAACCCACAAGTGTTTACGCTTTGACTACCTAATTGTAAGCTTATTGCTGGTCAACGTAGCAGGACTATGTCAGAGGCAACGTTTCTAGAAACTTTCCGTGCACTTCTCGAAATTTCTAGTGGGATTTTGCAACCTTCTTTTAGTCGCGATCTCCCTCTATAAAATTTAAAAAACCTACGACCCCCCCCCCCCCCCCCACCCATAACATAAGGTAAATATTTTCTTCCTTTCATTTATGAAAAATTGAATATAGCAATGTAGCTATATTAAAATAAATAGGTAGGTAAGTGTTAAAAATCGTCAACTAAAAATAACTGTGACGACCCACAGTAAACAGTTTATGATTCACTATTCTATTGCATACGGAACTACCATTCGGGCATATAAATAAGGGCCCGATGAACCCCACAGGTCACTCGGATTCATGATAATTCTGTTACTCGCGGACACATCTCGCGTCTACTCCTCCCAAGTGTTAAGCGTACCTACCTACCTACTTAATGTTTAAACTAAATAGCGTTCTCCCAAATCGCAACAGCGTGCAATATTTAATCCCGGCTAAAACGGCCGCGCTTCCGCGCCAGCCGTGTAAAAATGAACACTATGCACGAGACAAATACGCGAGTGCACCACCCTCCCGAAATCGCGGTCCACGAGGACCGATTATTCGCAACGGCGACTGTCGCGACTCCCCGATAGAGGCACTCGATAATTCCACGCGGCCCTCGCCGTTTTTAATCGCCCGACAAACTCCAGCCGGGGGACCAGCCCCGCGTTCCAATTAATTCCCCCACTGATAGACTGCACGGCGGGTCTGTTCCGCGCGCGTTATTATACACTTTCGAGGCAACTTAGAAATTCCTAGGAAAGTGAAACGGTTGCCGGCGAGGAGTTGGCTAATTACGAGCGCCTGGAAGGGGAGCCGACGAGTCCGTCACTGTGATCTGGTTTTAATTAGAATTAGGGTGGGACCCGCGCAGAAGATCAATGCCGACTACTCCAATTTGGAAAACGCAGGGGAACGTGTACGCTGCGTCTTCAAACATGCCGCTTCAACAATGCCAGCGCTCCGATCAAGAGACACGGTAGTGTCTCGCGCCAAGTATATAGCTATATGCGCAGCGCGAGACGCACAGTGTCTCTATTACGCCACGACCCGCTATCAAAAACCCTGAGATTATCGAATCTCAATAACGGCTGATCCGATTAGATTTTGAATGGTCTTAATGGATAGCTTGGGTTTGATTTACATAAGAAAAGTGTCTTTGTTTTGGTCCTACGTGCCTTATGAGCTGAGATATTTCAATGCAAAGTTCCAATTTGACGAATTTCACGTTCTTAAGAATTAAGCATCGTCAACGTCAAGTGTTGGCAAGGGGGGAACATGAAAGGGAGAGGAAATGTCTCCAATATGCGCGTCCTTCATTGGATGAAGGTTTCGGCACTTTCGGCCAATCGCGTAACAAATTTTTGTCACGTGACAGCCAGATAGAGAGCACATCTGTGGAGATAAACGTAACCTCGCTAGTGTCAAACAATCATAACCTGCGAAGTGTCAAATAAGGAAACTTGTCAAAATTTTTGAAATGTCACGAGTTTCCACACCATTTAGGACACTGAATTATTGTCTCAATTAACAAGGTAAGTCGCCAAAATTTTTTAATAGACTATTTATGTAGAGCTTATAGAAACGTAGGAGACGTACAGACTTGGAAGTTGTCTGAAGAAGGTTGGACAGAGCACCATCTTCTTTCGCACAAGTTTCTACAAAATAATATATTGTTCTTATACCAGCAAACTATTTTTACATTAGAGTTTATATGTAAAGCTTATAGAAATGAAGGGAACGCACAGGCTTGGATAGAAATGAAGGGGACGCACAGGCTCGGATAAAAATGAAGGGGACGCACAGGCTTGAATAGAAATGAAGGGGATGCACGGGCTTGGAGGTTGTCCGCAAAAGGTTAGATAGACAGAGAAGCATCTTGTTTCGCACAAGTTTCTGGAAATTTGTCAAATAAGGTAAATGAACAAAATTTTTCAAATTAGCGTAGCGTTAAGGATTAAGAAAATTATGGCGTACTGCTTGCAATCTAGAGTAAGTCACATTAGTGAAGAAAGTACGCTGAAAAGGCATCTCCCTTGATACTTTTCAATCTTTTGTGAGATATTCGTACTACTTTATTAAAATCCACCGTAGCTCCCACGCTATTCAGTAATTTAATTAGTTTCCCATTAACAATATTTCAATTCACCAATAAACATGCTAAATAAATTTTATTCCAACACCAATAATCTGTGCGTTAAAAATATTGGATCTCTTCGTCCATTTTCACTAAATTACCATTAGCATTTAAATTTCCTCCAACAAGACTTTCTGCCATACGCTCTCACCTTCTTCGGACACATTATGTAGTCTCTACATCTATAGCAAAAGTCCACTCTTTTTCTATAAGTTCTACGTTATGTTGTAACTAAAAAATATGGCTTTTATATATTTACAGATAATCGAAGCAGAAGATGATGCAGTGTGATCTACGTCAGAGAAAAAAATTTATTGTCACATAGTATTATATTAATTAAACGATTTTATTCAGCTTCGATCCTCTGTTTGCTTCTTGTATATTTGATTCATATCTGAAAACTGAAATTTAAACCAATTCCTCTAATCCAATTGTCTTGAAGCTTTGCAGGCGTGCGTAGTTTGGATGACAATACAATATATTAAAAAAAAATAACCCGTAAAGGGTGATGAAATTATCCAGTCATCAATAAACACTAAAAAATGTGTGAAATCCCAACAAAATTACCTTTTTTTAAAAAAAGGTACAAAAAGTGCGCCAAGTATATAATCGCGCTTGGCGCTGCGAAACCGAAAAAATGATAACTAATTGTCTTGGTTAATAAATGAAACAATATATAAAACAAGACAAGACACCATTGAGACAAGAAAGAAAGAAAAAGATTTTAATGCAATTTATACATATTTATTCAGTTTAGCAACACCAATTCGGTTTCGCAGCGCCAAGTATTTTGAAAATAAAATTTTTATTCGTATTAAAATATTTATTTCTATGAAAATATATCTGCTTAATATTATTATATACATCTTTCTTGTCTCAATGGTGTCTTGTCTTGTTTTATATTGTTTTATTTATTAACCAAGACAATTAATTAACATTTTTTCGTAAAATAATTAAAAATTTTATTCGTATAAAAATATTTATTTCTATGAAAATATATCTGCTTAATATTATTAAATACATTTTTGTCTTTGTATAAATAGCCATTGTTGTAATTGGCGCAAATTTTGTATATCATTAGTTTTGTGAAGCTATTAATTTACGACAATGTTTTTAAGTGGGATTCTTTTCAATAGGATATTAATTTACAACAATGTTTTTAAGTGGGATTAAACAGACCAGACCGACCAACGCGGTCGTTGGGGAAACTTTCGCTGCGGTGTTTGAGTTTCGGTCACTTTCGACCGCCCCTGTTTGTAGGCTACATTAACCGCCACACCCCGGATCGGGGGGAAGAAAATCGTAGGCGCAGCGGAATCTTCCTGCAACCCCTCTATATCGCGAAGATGGAACGGGTTCGTGCAGAACGCTTAACCTTTCGGTTTTATAGGTCCGTGGCACGCTGTGGCGTGTCTCGGGCCGGGGAAAGTGGAAAAACTCTGGAGTGACGAGGCTAAGTAGGCCTAGGACAGCAAATTTTGGAGTTGTGACATATCTTGAGCGAAAGAATTTGAAAAGGGTTTAATCACAGAGGCTTGAGAGAACTTTAAAAACAATTTCAATACTTTCTATGTAGAAAAATGTGAGTTGTAATATTGAATTAATTTTAAAATTGTCTCAACTCTTTTGAACAACAATCTTTTAGGTATATTTAACGGAAAAGGTGACTGACGCTTATTAGCCTAGGGGCGCAAAATCTCCAAATCCGCTAGGTAACAATTAGAAATAGAACTTATGCGATAGGCGCGCGATTCTTTGGTGAATTTTAAGCCTAACAGGAGTACGTCCACCGTGGAGGAAGGAAGTTTACAGCTGAATGTTTCTAAGCGAGATACAGTGGATGGAAAACTGTAAGAATGTTGAAGTACCGGGTGGTCTAAAAGTCGGCTGGGGCACGAGCGCGCGACACGCGCGATGCTATCCCATTTTATGCACGATTGGCGTACAGAGAATCTGGGTGACACTGATCCGCCGAGTGTATTGAACCTGAACGTCTCCCCTTCCATATTTCTCGGTTTACTTTTCACTGGATCTCGCCAAGGTCAGGCGACGAGGGGAACAGGTACCGCGCTTTCATCGATTCAGCGTGGCTCTCTACGCGTATCGTTAACTGAATTACGTGTTTTTGTCATTAGCCGGCGACCGCGATTAAACGCGACGATCGCTTCTTAAGGGGGTGGTTCTTTAGGTCGATTTCCCCGCCACCATACGCGTCAGATCAGTGGCTCAGGAGTTAATCTTGGGGGAGCCGAGTTGGACGGATAAAAATAGTCTTAACGCAAATTCAATAAAATTCATTACGTAATTATTAAAATTTCTTTAAAGAATAAAATCCAGTTTTTTTCTTTTTACGAAACCTTCAAGGACTCCTTGCCCCCCCCCCCAACCACCCCTCTGGGTGCAACACTGCGTCAGATTATCAGAGGATTATTAAAATCGCCAAGATCGCGAGAATCGAGGGTAAAAACTACGTGACGCAACGTTTCGAATTAGGAGGCGCTCGTCAACCATCTAAGGACCATTCAGGGGCTAAAAGTCGAGGCGAGCTGAAGTTTCTCCTGCTTTTTCAGCGCCCCTCTCACGCCCGACGCTTTCCTCTGGCTCTCGCCGCCATGTGTTAACCCGGTAGCCTACTTCCTGGCGCCAACAGCCTCGAGGCTTTCGAAAATACTTTGCGCACGTACTCGCCGGCCGGCTCGCAAAGAAGCCCTATTCACGCTCGCGAAGCTCCAAGGAACTCGGCGGGAGGCGAATATCGAAGTGGAGGAACGACAAACGTAGTGGAAGGATGGTGGAAGGAAGATGCCGCGCGAAAACGGGCATTCCTTTCCTCGAAGCAAAGGCTCCTCGTATATATAACACTTTTCAAGGGGCTTGAAAGCACTGGGCGAGTCCAGACTCCTGGTAATATAAAAAAACTAATTCCCTATTCAAAGATGATTGAAAAACGAGCAACAAAAATTTCTCATGGCAGCTCTCATTTTCCAGAAAATCGAGTTCGAAATTGCGCGGGAACAGTTTCTATTCAAAGCCTGTCGTGCAGGCTTTCGTGGAGAATCGCGTTGCATTCGATTGTGCAATAGTTTCGAACATACTCGGAATATCTTCAGAGGTATATACTTTGGAGAAAGCGTCCCGTATAACAATTACCCGAATGGCAGCGTGATTCTCCCTTCGAGCTTGAATAAAAAGCAGAAGGGACACTCACCACCTCGGCAACGTTGCCGGAACCGTCCCTCATGCCATCTCTGTCCGTTCGTCCTCCTGCAACAGGGAGAAAAGAGAGGGATAAATCATTGATTACGTAATCGACGCGAAAGGATTGGCGTTTCCGTAATCCGCGCCGTAAAATTTCAGCAACGGGCGACGGGATAGTGTGGACGCGCTCGTTTCACGGGCGTATTTCATTTCTACTCGATCGCCGCGAGATCCAGGCCAATCGTTACACTCGAGTGGACGACAGAACGCGATAGACGGAAGTGCCCAGGGATAGCTGACTGGTATCGCGAACCTATGAACGAGTCCCGCGAGTATCCGTCGCTTTACCCCCCCCCCCCCCCCTACTTTTCCGCCAATTCATTCGTCATCATCCTCTAATTATCGTCCACTCGGTCCCCTCTTCCCCTTTCACGAGTGTCTGGAGCAAACGGCTCGATTAAGGTGTACGCGATCGAAGAGCGGAGGGGAGAAACTGCTCTCGATCATCATCAGGTGCTAACGGACTCCCAGGCATATTTCCCGCGTATGAATTATTCAGAGACACCGAGCCTGAACTAGTAAAAGTTTCGTAACGATCCAACGGATAATGTTGCGCAACCGTTGCGAGGAAAACGCATGAATGAACGTCTGGAGCGTAACGCCTCGCGGAAGAGCCGTATCTTTTAGCATCGCATCGTCGATCGTGTGGATCGAGATCCAGGCACGCTACCTTGAAACGCGCCGTCGTCCCCCGTCCAGATGAAGACACGGCCAAGCAGCGATCTTAAAACGTTCAATTAGCCAGAAACGAGTGCGGCGAGTGCAACGACCACCGGGCGAGCCACGCGGAAATGCTGGTCGGGCGCTTGAAATTCGTTTAAATTCACCCCGACCGGCCGTTAATTAATGGAAAATTGAACCAGCGCGGTGGAAATTAGCCGGGGGAACACGCGGCGCATCCAGCAGAACCGCGTAACATTCATGAAGAGTTAATTAGGAGCAACGAGAATCTTGTCCAGGGGGAGAGTCCAATTCCGCTAGCCGGCTAGCGAACTTCGACGATGTAACGCGTTAGCTAGTAAGGGAGTCCCTTGCAACTTTCACGAAATAATCAGTGGTCTCTTTGGGGCGAGCGCTGGGAGAAGGTGAGCCTTTCCTGCAACTTTTTCTTCCAAATTAAATTTAACCCCGATGCAATTAGCCTCGGCGAAACCCTGCGCCAAGTACGGGAGCGAGCCTCGCGAAAGGAGACTCGAAGGAAGTTGGGTGTAAATGCAACTTCGCTGCATTCGACTGTTTTCTCACTCGCCGATCTATACGGGAGTTTATGTAAAATAAGGTAATTAAGAGGGAGGATGGAAGGATCGTGTGCCTCGGCGAGAAATTGAAGCCCAAAGCGAATACTGTGGGCTAATCGCTGTAATTTCGTAGGGCGGCCCCATTTTCCTAACGTCCCTACCGTGTTTCGGGCGGAAAAGAGTTATTATGGCTGTCAAGCGAAGTGTACGACAGCTGAATAAATTGTGCGCCGCGAAATTAGCGACTTCCACCGGCATCTACGAAACGCGGCTAATTACGCGCGAACAATCTGATCAACGGTGCAAGAAATCGACTTGTTACAACCAAGCTCGCCAATTTCTTTATGTCCTCTGTAACTCGGAAAACAAGTATGGCGAGCAAGGGTTAAGTGCGCGCCAAAGTTTCAACGGCGATGTCCCAGGATTATTCCTCGAATAAAGAGAAAGCAATTTTCTCGTTGAAATTCTAACAGCCCACTCGATTTACTACACGTCCAATCTATCAAATTTATTTCCAGATCAAGATGGTTTCGAGATCGATAAGTCACGATCTTGATACGATGCCGGAGGGAAACATACCAACTGAGAAAAAATGGCGCCAAACTAACCTATGAGGTGGAGGGTTATGGACCGCGACGTACCTTAATGGCTGTTTACAGGAAAGATTCGCTTATGGCGTCTCTTTTTGTTCCAGGAATAGCTGGCATTCTTGAACGACGTAAACACGACGCGGCAGGATGCACAATGGTGAAAATATCCACCGTACGAACTGTGTCCATTGTCGGTGCACGTGACTCGGGAGCAGCAGTGCTTGTCATTGTGAAAAATTGATCGCCGCGTATCGATAAACACTGTCGGAAACTTCTTTTGTTCCCCCATCGCGAGAAGCTCGTGAGAAGTCACAGAAACTCGGGCGAGCACAATGCCGATGTATCGTCCAGACAATTCCGATGCACTACAAACAACGACACTCGCGTTCCTCGAGCAACGGCTCTGGGTGGGAAAGTGGCGGATAAAAGCGCGCCAAGTTCCACCGAGATTCAAATTGCTCGCGAAGTGCACGCGTCGCGTTCGATGACGTTTTTTGTACGCGGCTGTAGGGTGTCTGGAAGCCGACGGGACTCGATTTGAAAGTTAAATCGAGCTTACCGGTGTGTCGCGGTTTTAATTGAAATTTCGCCGAAACCACGAGAGCGGGGACACGAGGGAGTGAAGGAGCCAGGGGCAGAGACGAGGTGAAAAGAGGGGAAAAAAGAGGGACGGTCGCGCTGCGCATGCGCGAGTCCCACGAGAGCCAAGATCGAGTGTTTTAAAAACATGCGAGGCGACGAGTGGGATTTCAAGGTTAGGCGGGCCGAGACACTCGAGGTTAAACGGCGAGCGAACCACCCGACCAACGAAAGAACCGTGTTTTCTTTCGCCGTGAAACGCGAATTCAACGGAGCCGCGTAAAAACCAGTCACCGGTATTCCATTCGTATCCATGGACTGACGATAGTAACGACGCTTGGTCCCACAAATTAACGTGCATCGATAACTGCTCCTCCTTACGTGAGATTCAGGAAGACCATCGATCTGTCAAATTGGCGATGCACATGACCCTCTGACGTGCAAGCTATTCTATGATTCTATGGTCACGAGACTCTACGATCGCAATATGATTCTGAGATAGAATATTTCTCAAATCTGAGTATCGGAAATCCGGCATGCCTCCGGAAGCTTGAGAATAGGACTGTTCCTACAAGCGTTTATATTTCACCCTGTACTTTGAATTGCTGATGCAGTCGAAGCGATCGAGCCCGATCACCGGCTGCAGTCACAGCCGGTATCGCCGATAAACAAATGCCGTTTATCGAATAAACTCGATAAGCTTCACCGAAAATACAAGTGTACGATAAGGAAAGAATAGATTCGGGTGTTGGCTATCGAAAAAAAACACGATTCAACCTGTCAGAGATAGAAAGAAGCCTGCAATCGACAGCGAAGGACCAATGACCGACAAGAGAAACGCGACACGTGTGTACTCACCTTTTTTAGAAACCGGCAGAATTTTGGCGATTCTCGTGTCGCCCGTGTAATCCAGTTCTCGTGGATGGCGTGCGGCTCCTCTTCTTTGACCGGTGTCCTCTTGCCCCGATATTTCGTCCCGTTTGCACTTAATCGCGGTTGTCGCGGCTTGCTCCTTGCCCGCGGGCCTTTCTCTCCTCGCCTTTCTTTCTCTCTTGGACGGATCCTAACCTCACCCCGCAACCGGCACAACTACGACACACAGTGATCCACGACCACGCTCCCGCGGCAACGACAGCACGGAGAGCCCGTAGTAGGCGCACCTCCGGACCAGAGATGAGAAAATCACCGCGGCAGCTTTGCTCCCCGTTCTCCTTTTCACCCTTGTTCTTCTTCACGCCTCCAGCGAGGGATAACGAAGGAACTATTCTCAAATATCGAGGGCTTTCAGACTCTCCTCGCGACCACTTATCTTTGGCAAGGAATCTACGCGACGCCACGCGTATGTCACACTCGAAAAAGGAACTGCACGCGCTCCTTCTCCTTTCCTCTTTCATTTGCTGCCTCCCTCGCGTTCTCCTGCTCTCGTATCTTCTTCCCCTCTTTCTTTCTCGCGCGGCGTTCTACCTGTCAGCGACGATAGCTGTTGCGCCGCAGCGTTGCCGGGTCAGGTTAGGCCTCCCTCGGGGCGAGTTCGAATTTTCCGCTGCAGTTTCGAGGCCGGTGCCGATCACACGCGTGCCCCTAGTGCCCTCGGTATGCCCGATCTAGCCGCCGCGCCGTTCGGCAAGCACAGCGTAACGACTGTACGTTTGATTAAGAGGAACGCGGGACCGGCATCGCGCGTCGAGTCGGCACTGCTTCGACGTGGACACCCGCGCGGCACGGCGCGGCCGTGGACAATTCACTCGCGGTTTCGCGACATCGCGGCCGCCGGATCTCTCCCGGGGTTATAACGGACAGAAGCAGGCGGACGACTTTTTAAAAATGCCACGCACCGGCCAATCACGGACACGCGGACGGAACGAACGCAGACACGGTACGGGGGAACACAGGGAAGAAGAAGAAGAGAGAAAGAAGCGGGGCCGCTATACACGCGCGCACGTTTGTGGCCTCTCGCTTCGTACACACTACGTACCACAGGTACACGTACACACTTGCACTGGGGGAGGCGTTCGTTCGTTCGCTGGTTCGCTCGCTCGTCGCTCGCGCGCGCGCGCGCACACACGACGCGATCTCCTAGCCCGTTGCGTCGATGATCCCCTTTCCTCCTGCGATCACACAGGGAACGCGATGGATCGAAGGATCGACGACCGCAAGGGACACGATACCCTAACGCGTCACCATCGAGCGAGAGACGACGCTATCGGGGCAAGTATCCACGGGCCACGGGGGGGCTAGGCGCAACGTCTTTCGTGGAATGTCCGGCGCGAGTTGCGTGGCCAACCGTCCGTCCGTGCGGCAAAGGTAAGTTGAACTGAGCAGCAGCGCGCCTACGGTGAACGAGATTAAAGTCCCGTGCCGGCGGAACCGCGATATCCGCCAATCGCCGGGCCGCTTTGCGCCGCTCCGCCAATCCCCGTGCTCCCTAACCTGGCGAACGGTTAGCCCAGGTGCAGCCGCTAAGGCGCCATTGCCTGGCGTCGGCACGTTACCTGCTTCGGCTCTTGGAGGGGGACACCGTGGACGAAACAACGTGGTGGGGGGACACCGATACGTGACAGAGAAAGCTTGACTTTCCACCAGCCGAGCACGCCCGAGTGCGACGAGGACAGAGGTGACGCAGGAGGGAGAGAGAGTGAGAGAGAGGGGGGAATTACGGTAAGCCCGTGCACGTAAACGTAACGCGGAACGTTCGTTTTCACGAATTTTTCGCGATCGACTTTCGCGTTGCATCGTCCGTCGAACGAGAGTGGACTTTGTGTACGTTACAAACAACCGCTCCGGTACGTGCCGGCGCAGTGCTCGGGCATCGAGTTCCAAGTCTCGCGTCGATTCTCGATGGGTACGTTTACACTGCTGCAACGAGCGCCACGGAAGACACTCGATCCGCTTGAAATTGAAAATCAACCGCGGTCGACCATGTGCACGCGATGCGTCCCACCTTCCACCCGGGATCATCGAGTGCTTGACATAGAAACTCTCGTTTAATTCCTTTTAAACGCGAATACGCTGGCTTGCGCCAATTCCTTTGACCCTTTAAGCGGGCAGAGGATTTCGGCTTGACGTTACAATGATACACGAGGTGGCCTGCCTGAATATTTCCATTGCTTTCGAGCTTACGACAGTGTAGCAGGAATATAAGTTATTTTTCAACTATCGCGTACGTCGATCAGCCTTCCTGCTACGTCTGCCGTAAATCCTACTATTCCTGGTGCCCTATATTCCACTTAAAGGTTGAAAATCAACCTTTCTAGGGACGTGCAAGGGAATATACGAGATCATAACGCGATGAGTAGAACGACCGACCGCATCATGCCTCCAGAGAGACGTTACGCGAGCAACTCCGGCTGTGATAGAGGAACGTGTAGCGAGCAGGGTGAGACGGCTGTTATCTAAATTACTCTATTTTCTCGAGGGACGGTCGCGATGGATCTTTTTTCGATCGTCTGGAACGTAGGTATCGAATCAAGGTGGGTGTTCCGCCTGTTCCACGGACGCGGTCCCCGTCCCACCGACCTCTTCTCTCTCTCTCTCTCTCTCTCTCTCTCTCTCTCTCTCTCTCTCTCTCTCTCTCTCTCTCTCTCCTCCATCTCCTTCGTTCCGTCTTTCTGTTTCCCTCCGTTGTTCCTCGAAGCCCCTCTCTCTCGGTCAACGTCGAAGAAATAAGTGTCCGATCCGGGGCACCGTGGCACGCTAAACACGAGTCATATTTAATTTCGTGATACGCATCTTTCCATTAGGACGACGACGGGCGTATACGGTACGTGGCAAGTGGGCACGATCGACCTAGGGGCCACGAAATAGAGTCGTTAGAAGGGCACGGGATAGGTCCCCGAGTCCAAGCACTCCGTTTCTGTTTATCGTCTTAGTTATTGCTCTTTATGCACGCCAGGTACGCCGCGCCTTTGTCCTCGCGTCCCGCGAGTCGTAAATATTTGTTTGTCGCTGTTCCAGGTAAGCCGGGGACAATCCGCTTTGCAGCGAAAATAATCATCGGGTCGCGTCCAGGGGGGGCGACGGTGTTAACGGTAAACGTAAAACCCCTAATAACCAACGGCAGTGAAAACGAGGAAAGGTCGGGGAGAGTTTCTTACCTAGGGATCGCAGGTTTCACGAGGGTGTATGTACTGGGTGGCACGCCTCTTTATTCGCGTACTCGAGAGGACGCGTGTACATAGCTGTGCAAATCTAAGGCAGCTCTCGGCGAGGGATAGGAAACGTTAAACACACCGGAGATAAAGTGGCTGGCGGATATAACAGGTGGGAGCAATACGGTTGCGTGCCTGAATGGAGGAGGGCGTGCTCTCTCTCTCGCGTTCGACGTAGTATTTGCTCATTCACTCGTTCCTATTTTATTGTGGCCCCGGCGCGGCGTTTCGTTCACGGGCGGCCCCGCCGCGTGGATTAGGGACACTGAAGATTTGTGAGAACGCGAGATACTCGATATATCTAGCGGCCCGACCGCTCCCGTTGCTTTCCCTTTTCGCTCTCCCGGCGTATCGCCTGCGAGCAGACTCCCCGTATACTGTTTCGACTACGCAATATCGCGACACGTTTCCCGCGGCGGATACACGGCTGCCGAATTAGAGCGTGTAATCAAATACTCATAGAAGCCCGAATTTAAGAGGGTTACCGCTCCACTCCTCGCCCGTTCGTCACCCTTTTCGCGCCCGTCGGGACGGCTGCGCCGCATTCTGATTCACGGTATACCTATTTCACGGCGGCAGAAAGCTCACGGGCGAAAGGCGACGAAAGGCATTCGCAGGAATTGGCCGGGAACCGTTAAATCGCCGACGATTTGTAAGAGACGAGCCGTAGCCGGTCTTACCTATTAAACTAATGCCCTTCTTAGAAGCTCATTTCCCTTTTACGATCGTCCCGGATCCCCCAGCCTGCCGACGAATTCCTCCGCTTCCGTTGTGCGTTCTATCCGAGTGGAAGCGTAGGGAGCAGCCCCGCGTCCACGGGGCGTTCACCATTGTTTCCAATGACCCGTTACATTATGTTCGTCTCGCACCTACCGAGCGTGCACACTCGCCCTTTGAATAATGCAGGAGCCGATTTTTCGAAATTGCACGCGTCCCCTCGCGGCCTGATAACGTCCAACCTTTCTCGTCTCCTGAAAGCTTCCACTGGGTTTCCGTTCGTTGCTCGAAAGCGAAAACCGCGAAGCCCCGCGCGACCACCACGAGAGCAGGAATCGTAACTCGAGACGGTGCTCGCAGGGCGAATTAATCCCCGCACCGAAACACTCCCCCGCGGGGGCGTCAGACTTGATCGCTCGATGGGACGCAATTTGCCCCGACCTTGTACTCGCGCCTGGCCAAATTACTTCGACAAGTCCATATACGAACGTCGCTCGAAAATGCCACGGCACAGGGCACACCTTGTCGCCGGTGTTTTACGGCCGGCAGTTTCCCCGGCAAGCCTGGCGAGGCGTCCCGACGCGCTGGAGGCAATCACGGATTCGGTGCGCGGTTTATTATTTTGCGACGCAAAAGGGACGGTCGCAGGGGCCTGGAAGACGCGAGTGAGTCCACCGGCGGAATGAGGGGCGGCGGGGGGAATGGGGATTGGCCGCGGCATTCAGCGAGCTGCTATTCTACGAGCTGGTTTGCATAAAATGCATTGTAATCCCCGCGCACAATGCAGAAAGCTCAAGTTTTACCTGCCTGTGTAATTAATGCCGGGCCCTCCGGACGGCCCGGGTTCGTGCGGCCACCGCTCAATGATAATTCACGAAATGGAACCCGCCGCGCTCCCCCGTGCCCCGCAAAGGGGGCCACCGTTGCTTCATTTCGCGCGGCCGTGTCCCACTGCAGCCTGCACGTCCGAACGGCCCCCGCTGTTGATATCATTTTTGTCTGCCTTATCGCCGCCGGAACAGGCGCGTCAACGAAGCGTCCGATTTCGTCGGATCGAGTGGCGTTGGGGCTCCGTTTCTGGACAACGTCGCCCAGTTAATGATCGCCGGCGAGTAACTTAAAAAGAAAGTCTCAGGCCGCCGACGCGATCGTTACGATCGTTACGATCCCCAGACGGGGCGTCTGCGGCGCTGGGTGCGGCCTAAATAATAGCGTAACACGTACGTACGCAGGAATGAGTGACGCGTAATTATTACAACAATCGCGCCGTAACCCGATACCGTTCTCAGGACTATATTGGCGCCGAGGGTACGCCTACTAGTTTATAGCCCCCTTCTCTCGCCGCACCATCTCGCCCGGTAGGCGCAGATAAGCGCGATCGTCTCGCGGCAGCGAGTTAGAGTCAACGACTTCGATGAAACGAGATATCGACGCTTTCAAAATCGACCCGCGTATCCGTACTTACGTATACGCCTGCAGGTCGCCGCGGGCGATCGTTTTTCCCAACTTCGATCTACCCTGACGGGAACGAACTCGTTATCGTGGAATCCACCGACCTGTCCCTCCCCTCGGTGCTCTCCCCCTCGGCGTCCCTGCCGCTCGTTGCGAACGAACGTCGCGAACAACAGTTACGAGTTACGTGGCAAGGACTAGACACATCCTCCCCTCCACCCCTTAATTTAGTTACACTAGTTTACTTTGAAGTACGCGCCACCGGCGGCTGTTTGCTCGGTTAACAGGCGAGCTTTCCCTAACCGGCTGGCCGCATTGTTCTTCGAGCTCCCGCGGATACTTTTCCCTGGGAAATTTCAGATCCGCGGTATTCCTGCTGGCAGTCGAGCGATCCTGGATTTCGAAAAGGGGATCAGTGAAACTTTAAGTGATCCGACTGTCCAGCAGTGTAAGGGACTCTTATGCTCGGCTATCTGAACACAGGGCCCGGTGTAGATCATCCACCGCTCTGGGCGAAACTGATTTTTGCCGCCCTTTATATTTAATTGTAAATAACTAACTAAATGCCCCCGTGCTTCGCTTCGGGCCTAAGAAATATTGAGGACTCCGTGAAAACACATTTCATCGCTTTTCACCCCCTTAGGGGATGGTTAGGGTCAAATCCTGAAATTGGTGTGTAGGCATTTGTGTCGGTAATTTTTGTGAATAAGAACCAAGTTGATATCTAATCGGGCTTAAGAGATTTTGAGGAATCCGTGAAAATACATTTCATCGCTTTTCACCCCCTTAGGGGTTGGTTAGGGAAAAATCCTGAAATTGGTTTTCAGGCATTTGTGTGGATAATTTTAGTGAGTAAGAACCAAGTTCATATCTAATCGGGTATAAGAAATAATAGAGTCCGAGAAAACATATTTCACACCTTTTTACCCCCTTCGGGTTGGAATTTCAAAAAATCCCTTCTTATCGATTAACTACGTCGCAAATGGAATATCGAATTTCATGTATGAAATGGGCTCTTGGGCTGGCCGGTGACGAATCAGTGGCACAACGATTATATAAGTACCTATTGATAGATTATTTTGAAATATTATGTTTGACAGTGAGCGATATTTGTTGGAAAAGTCTTCTGTTTTATAAAAAACGTAATATTCATAAACTTCGCCGCTCTGAGCAGTTGCCTTGCTCGCCCCTTCACCCCTAGATCGGGCCCTGTCCGAATACAAGACAGCCCAACAGGGAGATGTCTGTGTCCGCTTATTTATCTATGCAAATGAGGAACAGTTAGACGGGGACTCCCTGGATCCTCGTTATAACGTTTTCATACATAGATCTCTGCATCGTGATCGACGATGCTTTCCTCTCGCCAGCTGCTCGCAACGCTCCTGTAGGGCAGTGGATCCTGCCGCGGTCGATGCTAATTCCACCGCGTGTATCCCGAAGCCACCGTTCGTTCGGTTTCACGTTGCCGAACCGCTACACGCTTGTTTGTAAATCGCTTTTCATTAGCGTGCACCGGTTGACATTCCGTGGATGGGACAAAGGGTCGAATATAATACTCGAGGACGGGATGCTCCACATTTCTACGGGACTCAATGACCGCGCATCCTGCAACGCAATCGTCGCGGCGGGAGGGGGGGGGTGAGGGGGGGGGGGGAACGGTTCCCGTGGACGTCGAGCCGGTAACGGTTCCACTCTGCGATTGTTCGAGTTCGCCGTAAAATTGAACCACTTCTGACGAACGTCGGAGTGCTTATGAAATCTCTGGCGGAGAACGAGAGTGGAGCGAAGGAATTTAAAGGATTCTCCCGGTACGTTTGCACGTCTTCTTACAAGCTTGGCATAATTCGCATTTGCAGAATGCCCCGCGTCTGCCTCTGGCAAAAGGGAGAGTACCTTTCTTTTAACGGGATCCCCGTTATATGGCTTCCAAGTGTGTCTCCCTAACAATATGACCGTAGCCTCGCGAAAGCTAGCGTGAAACTAAGGGGCGGCGGCGCAGGGAGGAAAAGGGAGGTACGGTTTTCCCGACAAACTGTATCCCGCGGCTTCCCTCCTTGTCCTGCGAGCGTCCCCTTTATCGCGGATAGATTTAAAGTGACGGAGTTTCTCCGCTGGCGCAGAGCGAAGATAAATAGAAAGCACGCTATAGCAGCGTGAAAATAGCTCTCGGTAAATGGCCATGCTCGCGTCTCCGCGAAAGGGAGTATTGGTCGGAAGAAAGTGCATCGTAAATGCCAAACCGAGCTGGAGAGATTTCAAGATCGCCGTGGCTATGCGAGAGAGCGACAGAAACGGGCACGACCTAGAGCACTCGTCGCTGCCAAAACTTCGCCCATTAATTACCCGCCCCTCCCCCCGCGTGATCACCTAGACTCGATTATCACGCGATATCTATCTCGCAAATCTCTTCGAGATTTCTAAGCTCAGCGGCGAAAAAACAGGAATCCGCGGGACGAGTATGGGATTATTAATATTTATTCGTGACACGAACAGTCGCTCCCGGCCTTGTCACTGCAGTCGAAGGAGGAAAAATGGTATCGGAAATCGTTAAATTTCCGCTCGGCAAAAACGGGAGACGGTACACGGGGGCTTCATAGCACTGCCGTTGCAATGGACGCCCAGTTTTCTTCTGAGGATCGTTAATCTCACTCAACTCGCGACAATGACAAATAGAGATCCCCTTTTCGGCGACACAGAGTGCGTTTAGGGGAGATCAGGAAGCGCAGGAAGCTCGTTACTTTTCCTGTCCCGCGTTTAGCGGGCGAGTATTATTTCATCGAGCGAGGCTTTGTCCAGGCGGAGGTCTAGAAACGGCAGTTTAAAAGCAACTCGCTAAAACGCACGGCGTCTCCCGTGTCGATACTTGGTAGGGTAAGCAGGCCGGTAGATGGACGGGGCCAGTAGATGGACGATTCGTAGATTAATCATCAATTATGAAAGAACTAGGTTTTTAATTTATAAGATTTTTTTTTTATGTTGTAGAAAAAACGCTTGTTGTTTTATAAAATTATCATTTTTAATAAAAATTGTTTTTATATGGGAAAAATATTTCTTAATACGATCTCACATTACCACCGGGTGCTAGTTGTTCAGTTGGTAGTAAGCATTGCTAGCGTGCACGTGGTTTATTGCAAGGAAATAGCGTGTTTGGACGTATTTTAGAGAGGTATGTAATACGTGGTTGCATTAGTAATATTCAAAATATCTAAATAAACGTCTAAAGAAAAAGATAAAATAATAAAACTTAGAAAAATGACAGTCCATGAAATGGTGTAAGTTTTCTAACCTAAATCCAATAGATCGAGAGCACAGAATTAAACCTTTTCATGCCGATTTTTTCTTAATAAATACTCATAACCAAGTAGTTAGAAAGTTTGCACATTTTTTAATATAATAAATGCAGGAAAATGATTAAATTATAACGTACAATATTTCTTTTACCTATCTTTAAACTGTTTATTTAGGTTAGTTACCGTCCATCTACTGGTTGTGAGCTGTTCAATTACCGTTCATCTACTGGTGATATGGGCTATGAATAGAATTTTTATTATTTATGCTCGAATAAATTAACTTTTTTACATAAAATTAATTTTTTTCTTTAATTTTATATATTTCTACGTATAAAGGTTTTGATTTTTGTTTCATGAAGCAAATATTTCTAACCAAAATCTTAATATAAAGTTCGGAATCAGCTAAACCGTCCATCTACTTGCCTGCTTACCATATAGGTACTACATGTGTATTTCCTTTCGGTCCGCGAAAAATTCAATCCCACGCTGACGAACCCGTAGCGTGTTTGTTCCATCGATTCGCCCAGTCGGATTTTCCAACTTTCCCAGCCTCCCACCCATGCGGGTTTTTATTTTTCACGCAGTTTTATTACCTCGTCCTTTTACGTACCTGCCAGGTCCCCAGGCGCAATTGTTCACTCGCTGTCCATTGCACCCTCGGTAGGCTCCGCGTCGAAATCATTCATTCCTGGCCTTCCCGAGACTCGAGCTATGTACGTACGTCCGCGGAATCGTTGCTCTCCGCGCCAGGGAGCATCAACGTGGAAATAAAGTGGATAAAGGGTTGAGTTTGCCAGCGCGCGAAACAAGCAGGGAAACGAACATGTCCGCGATTAATACAATGGGCGGGAGCGTGTCGGGTATTTCAAGAAATTAGTGAAACGAATACTACCGCGTTGTCGAGCTCGGACCTTTCCCCTTTAGAGGTGAGCTTTCCCGTTTTTCCGCAACGACGAGATGCTTCCATTCGAGGTTACGAGAGCGACCACTCGACCGATGCGATTCGAAAAATCCCCATCCCATTCGATCCGAAAACGAGAGCCGAAGGAACGTGACGCATGTAACTGGCCGGCCAGCTTCGCCGATCTCCAAACCGTTACGGAAATGTCGACTGGTTTTTCATGCCCGATATCATTCCACGGCGAGCCTCTATTTCGATGGGAAAGCATTCGAACGGACGCGATCGGGAACGAGGAGGATTCCACGTATCGATTGTTCCTCCGCCGTCCTTTCATCCTTTCTCGATATCGCTTCGCCTCGCATTATCGCGCTACCAAAAATCCTGAAAATTTCGACGTCGCAGCGGAGGCATTTATTTTTAGAATCTTGAATATAAAGCTTCTTCGTCCCGCGACGGCGGATGCCTGGTATGCCAATAAATTGCAAATGACCAGGAGAGAGCGAGGGATGCGGATGCAAATTGCCGCGCGACGTCTCAAAGGAATCGATCTGTCTCGATTGGAGGCTGTATCGAATTCACGGCGACGACTTCCTGCAACGAAGGATTGTGTTTCAGCGGTTGTACGGGCGAGTCGTTGGATTCGTAACGAGCCACCGATAAAAAGACACTTCGATACGGGTCGAGACTACGCGTCTCCCCGCGATATTTCCTGAAGCTCGTTCCAAGGGGCTGCTAGTTGCAACCGCTCCCCGTGAATAGTCCTGTAGGCACCGCGGAAATTCCGTTCGAGCGAAGTGATTCCAGGAGCTGTTCGAAGCTGAACCTCCCTCCGCTTCCGCTCCCGGGACCGTGGATTTTCCCCGGCGAATTTAATAAAGTTCCCCGCCTGAGCGAATTTCTTAATCCGTTCACCGCGTAGTTTTGTCTTGCGCGCTGAAACGCTGTGGTTTCGCAGACGGAACGGAGCCCGTCGCCAAGTGCGCGAGGAAGCGAGCTTAATCGCCGCGAATAGTATTCCGGCGAAAGTAAAACGGAGAGAGGGAATTTTTCGAATCGCGATTGTGCACGAAAGTTCGCGCGCTCCCTTGGCGAACTTTCCAGCTGAGGAAAGCTAACTTGACCCTTTCAGGAAGTGGAAATTTGGTTGACCCCGAACGTACCCTCTTCCTTCGGACCGTGCCAGCACAGGGGCCGCGTACCTATTTGTTTCCATCCTTTTCAGTGCCTGCCACGCAAGTGTCTTTGGGGAGACGCGAATTTATTTTATCGCGCTCAGCTTCTCCGCTAACCTCGTATCAACGCTGCCGTCGTAGCTTTCCTCCCTTGGCTGCCTCTCTGCTCCTTTCGCCCGCCCGAGCCACTCTCCGCGGCAGCCATCCCCCGTCTTCCCATTCGGGAGTGCGAAACGAAGCAGATTGCGTTTGCGAGCGCTCGAAATTTCGAGGACCCCCGATTTGTCCCACGGAACGAGTAGTCGCTGGTGTTTGCGGGGGGGAAATAAGATGAAACGGTAGCCTTTCCGGGGAGGGAAATTGGCGACGGCACTTTGGAGCGCAAACATAGTTGCAATTAGAAGGCTTCCAGCCACCGGGACATTTTTAATCGAAGGGTCCCTCGACGGCGTAGAGTCTCGCGTGGATCTAGTCGAAGAATCGAATACAGGACACGTTCTACCTCGTCACGGAATTTTGTCATTCCGTTCGGTGGCATCCCGGGACGTGTATCAGCGGCTATCAGCCGCAGATTGCGCAGCCGTGCAACATGTGCACCGGTGCGAGCTATGAGTGTGATTTGCGGCGTGGCTGATGCACGGTACCATTGACTTAGCCGAAAACAATGGGGGTCCGGCTCGATCGGATCGTTTCGTTGCATTAAACTCGTACGGCCGCGCAGGGGGCGAGCGATAGTGACCCCGTTTCGATCCTCTCGCGATTCCTCGCTGCTCCTAGTCCGCGGGAACTGGCGCGCACACGAGTATCTTTTTCTGTTCCGGCCGCAAGGCTGCGAGCAAATTCCTGCCGTTGTTTTGCTTTGTTCCTGGACGAGCGGAGAGCAAGTGGCCCGGAAACGAGGCGTAGCTGACGCCGACAGCGTTTCCTCGAAGTGTGCTAACTGCGCCTTCTTCTGGCTCTCGCGCTGTTTAAAGTTTAAACTACTGTAAACGCCGCTCAAAGGGAATCTCTGTGCAACTGTTGCGGGCTTTAATCGGACGTTAAACTTCGCGGGATGCCTCAATTGAATGATAAAAATTCATGAGGCGATTCCTGTGAATTTGTTATCTGGACAGCGAAGGGCGGGGCGGGGGAGAGGGGAAGATTATCTTGGCCAGAAGCTCGAGAATCGAAATCAAAACGTTTGACGGAGGAACGCGTTGAATTTAATTGCGAGGAGCGGCCGATTATCCGGGAAGCCCGGTAATTCGCTGTTAATTGGATTTGACAGGGGTTTGGGCCGGGAGTGGGGTAGCAAATCGAATTAGCAGACGATTCTCGGTTGTTTACCCGTGCGTCGGACAATTCCCTGTCAGACACGTCAAAAGTGGCTTGAACTTTAGCTACCGGCTAGCCTCTGCGCCGCAACAATGGAAATCCCACGTTTCCAAGCGTAAAGCAGAGCGTCGAACCTTCCCTCCGAGTAACGGATGGATAAATTCGATCGTTCGTCACCGGGCGAGGATTTCCAGCGGTGCCTTAACGAACCTCGTGGAATCTGGAATCTCCATAAGGGAGCTTGGAACAGGAGACCTCGGGGGATCAGCTTTGGCGACGTTGGTAAGGTGGCTGACTAGTACGCAAGAGAATCGCAAGATCGCGGGTTCGAGTCCCATTGCCCGAGGAACTTTTTTCTGTGGCTCCCGAAAAATGCAGGAATTACGAAACCCATTCCTACACTATTAACGATGAGATCCTGATTTTCTGCGCTCACGTATGTGAAAGAATCAAGACGCGAGCGAAAAAGAAGTAAAATAATTAATAATTCTCAAGAATGTCGCGCTGTGGAGAGGGGAAAAGACCTTCGGTGGCCAGAATGGCCGGAAACGCCCGCTGGGACCTTCCCAGGGAGATGTGTAATTAAAGTAAAGAAAGACAACGACTGTTGCGCAACCCCGAAAGATTCATCTTTCCTCGCGACAGAAATTAATGGCAGCCGGGGAGCGCGCAGACTGCCTTGTCGCGACACGAGGAAACCAAGCGAAGCGGGTATGTACATAGTACGAGTATATATATAATATATATGTGTTGCGAAACTCTTAGCGTTCCCCGTTCTCGCGGAAAGCTTGGAGGAGTAGAAAAAAATCACCGCCTCGGCGGTTTCTGCGCGGCAAGTTAGCGCGAAGAAAGGGACACCGAATTGGGTCGCACTGTTTCGCGCTGAATGGGGGGAGAACGGTTTATAGGATAGAAGTTACTACAGGGAGGTTTAAAAATATGTCAACTTTCTCTGCGTTATTTAAAAGCGCGTGACCTGCAATGCATTGCTGAAAGAGGTGGTGAAGCTTTCTAACAAGAGAAGCTGGTGTTGTATCTGAGGCTGCTTCTCGTGTGTGCGTTCAATTTAGCCGGCGCGAGGAAAGCGTAGATAAGCTTCAGCTGATAAGCATTACGACGGACTGTTCCTGTCGCCCTCCAGTAAATGTCGCGTTTCTTTGTGCAGGTATAACGATAAACTCTCATTGCCCCGCGTTGTACACCTTATCGTAGGCTGTGTCTCCAGAGGCAAACTATTCCCAGCCCCCTTCATCCCCTTTCCACCCTTCACTTTCATATGATTTGATACCCCTTTTTTTTTTACAAAGCACTGTTTCCTCGTTAGTTTTTGTCCGCGGCAAAAGTACGATCGCTTTTTACGATTAGCGAATTCTGGCGGGGGGGGGGGGGGCGAGCCACGGTTCCGCTCGCAAGTTTGCTCCGCTGCTTCCAGGACGCGAAACAAAGGTATCAAGGGGACGTTAATGCTCGTTACACGTAACGCGATTTACGCGCAGCACCGTGGCTGCGATTAAATATTGTTCTTTTTCCGCGAAGGAAGACCGCAGAGACGCCTGACGCCGCTCGCCCCGCTGAAAATGTTTACCTTCCCAGTGGAAATGTACTACAATGTTGCGGTCGAGGAACTGGCCCGGAGCTTCAAGTTGCAATTTCGCTAAACAACAACGGGCGGAAGGAAAATGAAAGGAGACGGCGAGCTGCCTCGGTATAGGTCAGTTACACAATAGGACAGAGCGACTGGGTGGTTAAAAATAGTCGGATAGTATTTAAAAAGTAAAACACATCGCGCCAGGGGCCGTTGGCCTAGCCATGCGTAATTACCGACTCTTTTTCGCCCGTCGTCAACAAACTTCCTTCCCCGTTCCCACTGATCCTTGTCTCGAGGTCAGGCCCGCGAACGAATCGGGTTTCATTTTTCTCGCACGGTGCATTCCTACTACCGGCTGTTTGTCACGGCATCGCGGCTAAAATCGAGCGCACGGATGAAATTCAACGGGTATTTCTGGTGCGCGATGCCAGTAATGACTTCCAGTTAGTTTAATTCCCGACGACGCGACTGTGCACGGTCAAAAAATCGATTTTAATTAAAACGCAATTTATTAGAGTGGCCCCCGCGATCCGAAACCGCCGCGCGCTTGCATGCAATTATTTAAATTAGTGGTTCGAGTTATTTTTCGAATCAATATTTCCGTGCGCACCGCGACCCCGTGATTTCGAGAACCTCGGGCAAATTAACGAGCACGCGAGAACGTCGCAAACCGATTGGTTTCCACCGTCCGACGTCATAAATAGCGAATCTGGTGTATCTGTTGAATGGCTGCAACGTGTGCTTGATTAAATTGATGTATATTCCTGGCTCGAGTTAACCAATCAAGTTGTATGCTTAATTTGTATATGCACTGCAGTTTCAGTCGTCCCACAACTATGTTACTCGATTACGTTAAAAAGGAGACAACGTAGGAAAAAGATAAACGTGATGTTGAAGATTGAGTTGAGTTGAGATTATTTTAGGAACGGAATAAAAGTGTGTTTTCTTGGTCGTAGAAAACTAGGTAGGTAGTGTAAGGTAACCAGGTTTCTTTTACTTATTTCAACGTAGTAGAAGCTGCGACTGCAGATGCCAGCACCGATTGGCTTTTCTTGCGCATCGCGCAATCTTTGTTGGTAACGATGCGTTTTTCACTATAGCAGCGAATTCGAATCTAATTGTTGCGAGGTTGTCTGCCTTGTTTAGACGATTTTAAAGGGCTAGTTCTGTTCAACAATTCTGTTCAGAATAATATGTACATCTCTACCCTGTTTACTGTTTACTAACGAAGCAACGTGGGCATTTAAGCCAATCTCAGCAAACAATGGACGGGAGTGATTTTGGACGTAGTCTCTGTACCATAGACGAGTGTCGGAAGATAAAGGAGAGATTGAAAGAGTTATTAGCATTAAAACGTAGCGGCGAGTTGGACACTGAAGAGAAATTTTCAAATCTAAGCGATGGTCTTTGGCGGCGGGATTGCCTTACTTACGATACTTTAGAAAGCTACGTGCAATATTACGACAACGAAGTATATACGTTTCCGAGAAATAGTTTATAATTTCGGCGCGGGTGCTGAATTTTTGGTCCTGTATTGACATGTATTCTCTTTTCAGATCAAGTTGAATACACTCGCACTCATAGTGGAATCAAAGAAGAGCACTTTGAGATTCACGTCTAAAGAACTGGATATAATCATTCTGTTTTTGCATTCCAATTTTAAAGAAAATATAGAGTTTTTACCCCTGATAAAAAAGGTACGATCAATGAAGGTTGTCGTTCGATCGGTGTTTTGTAATTATGAGACGCATCTTTTTCTTATATCTCCGCAAATTATTGTAACTCACTTCCAGCGAGTATCGGACAGTTAGAATCTTAGCATGTCATTCCTTAATTTCCTTTCCTAGTTCGTGTTTGTAGTCGAGATGAATCCTCAAGCATGCATAGTTTAATTGTGCGTAGGTAACTTCAGTTCTTTTTATTTGCATTAGTTTTAGTTTAGTTCTTAGTTTTATGTACTTAACGGTTAGGGTTATTTACAACCTCGCCTTTACTCTAATTATTTAATTTTTCCTATTACTCATCTATATGCATTATATTATTTATTTCCTATAAGTAATAAAGATGTAATATTACTAATAATAATCATTGTTTACGTAGGCTTTGAAACGGATGAAAGGCAGCCTGGCTGTTATGCAAAGACAACTTGCCCGAGAAGAGAAGATAGGGAAAGACTGCCTGGATGTTTTTGAGACAGCAGAATTTGATCACGGAACGTTAGAGCAGTTTGATGAAAGATTTGTGGACCTCAAGAAGCATATAGCCACTTATTACAATGCTTTTGAACGTCTACGCGATATCTGCATATGTGGTGCTGATGCTACGCATCGTCGAATACAGCGTTCCCTGCAAATATTACTTCTGATGAGAGACTTGTTGGATACCGAATTCAAACACATTACTTGGAAGCCAGCACATGTTGAAACATTGTATTACGTAATGGTGTACAGTACATATGACTCCATGAAAGAGATGGCTTTTAGTGTAATAAAGTCATTGGATCGTAGCTTATTAAATCAAACGGATAAAGATCATGTTTCTTATTATGTCAGAGTTGCTCTTGATTTAGGTAATACTATCAGACCTATTGACAGTGTCACTGCTGCGTATATATTAAAAGTCAGTATGTTGTTACCTGACTTGCGAAACGTACTTTCGACAGAGTTTGGTTTACCAGAATTGCACGAAAGTGTGACAGAAGGAATAGTAATACGGTTAATAATAATTCTGTTGACAAGATTAAAGGTACTTAGATTTCCTGCTGCCCTCTGTTTAAAACTTACTACGTGCGGATGATTCTGTCTTTTATTGTGACAGGATACCTTGATTCTAGCAAGAGAGAACATAGTAAAGACAGTTACTAAACATTCCTTGTACGGCTATCTTTTCTGTATCCGAAGTTTACTACAGGAATGCGACTTGGAAAGTGCAGGGGAAGAACGTTTGTGGCAAGACACTATTGCAGAACTCGTGTGCACGTGTTTCGAGTATAGTCGTGCTGTCTCCTTAATAGTTAATAACTCATCGCCCGAAGGACATTTACCAATGGATTTAAATGTACAAACCGTCCACAAATTATGTGGCTCGTCGCCTGAGAAAGTGGCGGTGACTCCGCAAATGGTGCTCCTCTGTTCGTGGCGAACTGTGAAAGAAGTTAGCTTGCTGTTTGGTCTTCTTGCTACTAAGGCACCGATACGTGGCGAAGATGATTCTTCTAGAGAACTCTTGAACGAGGAACAAGTAAAACTTGACGATTTATTTTGAAACATCTAAATGTGATTGATTTTCTTCAGCGTCTATAAGCCGATTTTACGTTTTAATAGATTATCGGAATAGGGGAGCATTTAGTTAGCTTACTGACTGAAACAAAGCATAGAGGGGCATTTGAGCAGGCTCACGTGGGTTTCAGTCAGTTGTGTACTCGTCTCTGGCGTTTGAAAAACGAATGTTTAAACCAGCTGCCGAAAATGTGGTTGCAGCAGATTTTAGTAGCGATCGCAGGGATTAAAGAAGAAAATTCAAAGCTATGCGCGACTCGAAGGAGCGCTGGTGTACCATTTATGATACAGGTGAGCAACGTAGAACTATATCTCACTATCGAGTTATACTATTGTAATATGTAACTATGTAATATTATAATATGTAAATTCGACAGGCTTTACTGGTTACAGAACCTCGCCCATACAAAGACACGAAGACAGCGACCTTCCATTCTGTAATGAAAATTTTGTTAGGATTCACGCAACTGGAAACTGTAAATCTATGGAAGAATATAAAACAACTGATGCACGAGAATTCAGTGCTTTGCGAGTACCAGAATACATCCGAAACCTCAAGAAATACCAATGGTAATTATCATAGACATATATAGACGGAGCATTAGCAAGGAGAGGGGAGAAAGATTCGCACGTTGCGGGCGATTTGGGCGTAAGTGGAACGCACTCTAAATGTCTATGGTTATTATACAGATGGAACTAGTATTCAAGTTACAGAAATCAAAACTCACGCCCTGAACGCTCTAAGAGCGATTTTTAGACATTCTCAGCTAGCGGAAGTCGTGAATGATTATGTAGCGGACGGTTTATTAGCGGCATTTAAGAGCTACGATGCTGTAACTTGGCCAGTACGTTGAAATTATTAATGGCTTTGTTCTTAACTAAATGAGGTAAATTATGATACTTCTTACAGGAAAGGAACGCCGCGACATTGCTTTTTAGCGCGCTCATTGTTAGAATCTTTGGTGTTCAAAGGACCAAGGATCATATCAATCTTACCACAGATAACAAAATGCTGTATAGTTCGTTTCATGAAAAGTACCATGGTTCGTTACCCAACCTTGTACGCGAGTGCGACGCGTATCCGGCGATGAACGTTAATAGATCGACCGCGCAACCGATTTTATTATTATTATCACGATTGTATTGCAGTCAGATCCCTGAACACTCCGACTATTCATTTCTGGTAGTTATGAATCATTAAGTAACTGGTAATCGATAAACAGGCGATTAATAATAAAAACAGTACATGTATTCCAGTACAGTGACGTTTATATTCTGGTTATGCAAAGCTCTAAGAGTGCAATGTATGAAACGCGTAAATTGGCAGCCAGAACGCTTGCAGCTTTGTTAACGGAAGATTCTGCTAAGATTACTTTGTCAAGTCGACTTGCTGCCGTAACATGTGGAGAGCATAGTATTCCTCATAACACAACGCATGGAACAATGTTACAGGTATGAGCAAGTGATCTACATGAATTTATTGCGAGACTTAAAAATTAGTCGTTCCTTTACAGATATTTGAAATCCTAAAAAAGTTTAATTTTCAAAAATTCGAATCATTCGATGTGGAATGGTATGAATTTCTTAGGAAAACAACTTGGATCTTAAAAGATTTAGAACGTGGTAGTTCTAATCCTTCGTGCTTCCCATTGGCTACAGTTTATATAAACATTTGCCATAAAGTACATAAAGTAAATAATATGTAAGTGCAATGATTGCTGAAGACGTTCAAATACAAGAAAATATTAATATTATATAATACGAATCCCGATGCCGAGAAGAATTCTCGACCCGGCCCGACATTTTCGGGTTCTCGCATACCTCTACTAATTACTGTTGCAATTGCAGGTACCTGAGGCATCATGTTCCATTACTAAATATGGTCGTTTCGCAGTTAGTACAACACAATACGCTAAAGCAAGGACCTGCACGGGAAGATTACATATTCTCCGCCATTAATTTTATAATATCCGTAGTAAAAGAAACGTCTCTGCTTCACGACTGTGTGCTGGTTAGAATGTATTTCCACAGTTTAGTAATACCAGAAACCCAAATCATCGCATGGTCCACTATTACGGATGCTCTTAATGCAATAACCGACACGAACGCGTCCATACTGTTATCAAATTATGCTGTTGATATAATTTTTAATTCGATACAAGACTTCCATACGTACAGTCCAGAGTTGCTAGACGCAATCTTTAATTTCTTATACATAACTTTACTGAGTACTGTTCCGTTGAAATCGACTATAAAAATGGATATCTCGAAATTCTTATTGGACAAAGCACGAGTGAACAGTGAGAAGAGTATTTATTGCGAGAGGGATTCGTATTTGAGATTACTTGGGCAGTCATATCTAACTGTAGCTTCTTCTAATAATGTAAGTATAGATGAATATTTTGTTTTTGTTCAACGGAGAACTGAAAAATATATCCTGCTCTTCAAGTGCTCTAAAAATCTTGATGAGGAATGTACCGATGATGTGTACAATAGCTTTTGCGACGGTCTGTGGATCGCATCCCTGAATACAGATTTCAGGAAGAGCGTTTTCCGCATAATGCAAGGCATACAAATGCACGATCGCACTCCTCATCGGCGCCGTACGTATCGTTGCTTCCTATAATTATATGTATACGCAGCCAATAAATTATTCGAGGTTGCTGTTACAGTTGCACACGCTCAGTGGTGGACAACAGTGTTGCAATTGTTAATGGATAATAATCCCGAAGTACGAGACCAGGCGTCCGCTTTGATTGCGCTCATTCATGAAGATGGATCACGGATCAACGCGTCTTCGGATCTGAATATTTTCCTCGCAAAAGCTCATAGCTACGTAGGCAAGGGCGACCCTGGGTTATTCTGCGTTATGCTTTTTTATTGGGGCGTTTCACTACTGGATCAAGCTGACTATGAAATGGATGAAACGGATGTAAGTGAGCAGTGTTAAGAAAAATTAAATCCGCGCGTAAAGCTGTTGATGCAAGCTTGTCTGTATCAGGTATTCGATAAGTGCACAAGCTACGATTTCTATGAGCCTGTGGACACATCGAGGATTTGCGCCGAGTTTTTAAAGGAACATATGTGGGATTATGTGCAGGAGAATTTATCGGACGATGTCATAGATTGGATAAATTCTCGCTTGAACATCCAGTTCGCTAAATCCATTTCCTTTAAAACACTCGTAATGGATTACGAAAGTTATAATCCCATTACGATTCCTTCGGATAGCCAACTTTTAGGCCCGACGGGTAAAAGTACTATGATACGAATTAATGCCTACAAAAAATTTAGGAACCTAATGTAACAATGCGACGAGATCGGGGCAGATCCCCGACGAAATAAAATCGATATCTTTTTACACATACGTCGGCATTGATTGACCTATCGAATCGACGCGCAATTCTTACATAAAAGGCGGGTTTTCTACTACATCACATAGATTACATAGTCTGAAATTGAAAAGTAATATCCGCATGAAGGTAATTAAATGAAAGTGCGTAGAACGACGTGGGGGATAATCCTCGGCTGGGGGAATATCCCCAGGCGTTCAACTGACTAGTGAATTTAATTGGACAGTTTCCCGTGGGTAGTCGCCACTGTTGCGGGCCGACGTTCGCCGACTCGGTACGTGCTCCGTGACATTATACCGCGGATCCGTCGGATTTTCGCGTTTTTCGCGCCTCTGCGTCGTGACCGTCGAGTATTAGTGTGCGCCGACGATCTTTATCCGCGTTGAACGGGAGCCAGCATGTCCACGAGCGGTCAGGCAGATTGAAACCGAGGGAAACGGCAGTGGAGAGGACGGTTCCCTATCGTGTGCCAGGCATGGAGCGGACTCGGTGCGCCCGTTTCAAATCGTTACGAGCCGTTACCGCAGTCCCCGTCCAGCAGAGGTGAGTTCCGGCGACGTAAACACGCGTGATCGCGTTCCACGCACCCAGTTTCACTTTCGAATCGTGCTGTTATATCGCCACCGCGGTATCATGCCCGTTCTTTCGCGTCGCCGTGCCGCTTATGACCTACTTGTTGTGCAAGCTGTCATCCCTCGATTAGTATTATTTCCGTGGCCGGGACCGCTGCCCACGGACAGCGCCAGCCCTTCGATGTACACGCCGACCGGCCGCACGACAGCCTTTCTCGGCTGCGTTTTCGCGCAAAAAACTCACGCACGGCCGGAGAAAGGAGAGGCAGAGTGCCACCCGGGGTAACAGCGTGAAACGGAAAGATCAAGCGAGAGAGCAGGCGAGAAAACAAGTTTGAAAACTAGCACTGCCAGTCCGTTGAACATCTGCGATTCCTAAAGTAAGTGCGTCCTTTCCAAACAGGGAATGTTAAATAGCCTTCGCGCTTGATCAACTAACGGAGCCTTCTCGAATGATCTTTCTTGACCTGTCTATCTCTCTCTCTCTTTCTCTCTGTCTCTCTCCCTCTGTCTCTATCCCCTCGCCCCTCTATCTGTCTCTTTCTCGCTCGCTCTTTCTCTCTTCTCTCCTCTCGCGTCTTTCTTCTGCTTCTTCTTCTTCCTCTTCATCGCTCTCTTTCGTTCTCTCTCCCCCCCCCCCCCCTCCCCATCCCCCCCGGAGGAGAAAGGTCATCGGTCTCAAATTCATCTTTTGTCCACGCCTTAGGCACACCAGTAGTAAACGCGCCACGACATATTTTCCGTCGGCTGAAACTCGTTTTAAATTACCATAAGTAGTCCGATACCGCTTGCACCGATACGTCACATTCTTTTTCGTAATCGTACGGATTTCTCAATGTCAAGTTGGCCACCCGTTACATCCTGTCGTGTATGATTCGACGTTTCGCGCTCGCCCGATCCCTTTGCTTCGCCGGTCACGAAAAATTGCCCATCTATTCTCCGCTCTTCTACTCCTAAGCTCGGTGGATGTTGTAACAATCGATCCGCATCTCGTAATAACGACGAAACTTCCAGATCTCGCGATATCCAGGCGATCGTGGCCGTAAAGAAAGATATTTTCGGTGGGTGTCTTCGTGGAATAGACAAAGAGCTAGTCGTTCACTTTCAAGTCGTTCGTTTTTCAACCGTTGTCCACGGGAATTACGTAGGAAGAAGCATTTCATAACGAGACCATTTGCATCGTTCCGCTTACCTGGCGCTTTTAATAAATGATGATAAGAAAAACGACAGCACATTAGTCCGGCATACCATTCTCATTCTTACCTCGCCTTCGCTTCTTTCTCTCCCTCTTTCTCTTTCTTCTACCCGGCTGTCCCACCAGAGGAGGCGTACATGCGTTCACTTCCTTCCTACGAAATTACGCGTATTAACTCTTTGTGTGGAACGCACTCGAAACGATTCAGCGGAACCCGGACCCGTTGCTTCTTGCCGACGAGCGAGCTTCAATTACGAGATCCGTTCTTTTCAGCACACGTTGACTAATAATTATGGAAAGCCCAATATTTATGGCAGGCAAATAAAGCAAACGAAAATACAGCCGGTAATTTCGCGATTCGTTGCGAGTCGTGGAAACTATAGACAATAGCGAGCACATCTTTGTTTATTATTTAGAAAGCACGTAGGAATAGTTAGAGTTCCAGTGTTACCGACAAAAAAATCATGGCCTTTGCAATGATTTCTACGCCGCGATCCGCAGACCCGACAGACGGCCACGAGTTAATCACTCCAACGTACTTTTTTGCTAGTCTATTTCGGTGGAGCTTATCGCGACATACATTAACATCGCGCGGAACAGTCTCGTTTCAGTTGGGCAGCGTAGGCGGCCTTTCCACCTTTCCCGTTTTAATCCTGCGATCACGGGAAACAATTGTCCGCTCAGCCCAGAAGGTCGAATATACAACTCACGTGTCGCGGGTCTATTTGTTTTATCAAGCCTGCAGCCGGCAACCTGCTCCCGCATTATTTTGACAATAACGCCGAGCGACCACGCGAACCAGACACAACTATATACCTAATTTATGCAAAATGCAAGCCGTGTTACTCGCCTACGGCCGCGCTCCGTGAGCCGTGCTCATTACATTACAACAAAACAATGTTCAACGACTGTAATTGACCGTAACTACAGCCCGAATCCGATAGAAATAACAGGAAAGAAATGTCGGATTACGCGTGGCGCGTCGATTTCCATAAATCACGCCTCGTATCCACTTCGATTGTTGCGCCAGGACGGATGTGTTTATTGAATAACACAGTTACTCATCGCACAGTTTGTCGTGCCCCCCTGCGCCGTCTATTTTCTCTTTAATCTTCAAACACGACTCGCGCAATCGGCTTTCATTAATTCTTATTCCCCCGTCATTCTCTCCTCTGAATGTAGCTTTTTTTTTTTTATTTAAACGTGGCTCGAGGTAGGTAATTAGAATACGTTTCTGACGGTTTCAAGGATCTCGGTCGGTATCCCGCGCATTTTGGCGCCACTTTCCATCGATAATCAGTTTCCCGCGTTTTTTTTTTTGCGACCAGTGGTACGCACCAGTCGGAGAAATTGGGTGCACGCGTTGGCGCGCAGCCTGCTCGCGCATAATGCGAATCCGTAACGGGACGTTTCGCTGTCAGTATCAATTCGGCTACGAAGTGACGCGTTAATTTCCCACTGTCGGGAGGAGGTCGTGAATTATAAACCAGCCACCGTATCGGCCCTCAAACTTCTGCCGCGTCCCTTTCCGTCTTCCGTTTGGCTTTCGAACTACGCCAGGCTGCCTTCCGATTTTACGACGGCACGCCGCCGCGCGTTTTATCTCTGGTCATTGAACCTTCTCTACTTCAGAGAACACCAGTGACTCTATGTTCCAAGCCATTTCTTTCTTTCTTTTTTCTTCTCGCGCGCGCGTGTACGTGTGCCAGCGCGTAAGACAGTCGACCAGATACAAACATCGTCATGCTCGCGTTCTGCAGGGAATCGGCGCCACTCGCGACCGGCGATGCCACCTAACCTCTAAAGGTGAGAAGTCTTCTCTTAACGGTACGTTTCATATACTTTTGCTTCGATCGAAACGGAATGTAGATTAACAGAAACGGTCTTGGGAAAGCGTGTTCTTGGTAACGCGAGGCCTTGCGTGCTAGCTTAACCTTCGTCTGTTACATGTCGTTGTTCGAATCTGCATTCCTGTTAGAACGACATTTTGATTTAGATGATCCAGTAGGTGAATATAAGGACTAAGTAGTTTTGTTTCGTTAACTCGCGCGTTGAAATTCGAGGCAAGGATCGGTAGGAACTGTTTGAAATCCAGCCCGACGATTTCATTACGACCCTCGTCTACCTCCGTGAAATGAATTTCCACGGAAAATCGGAGCCTCGGCGTCTCGAGGCCTCGAAACACGATACCCTACTCCTGTTTCCCTTAACCTTCCGAGCGGGAGCACCGTGTACGTTGTTTGCATCATTGTCTAATCGACTCAACGTAGTCTAATGGTTTCGAATTATCACCGTCCTTCTTTACCTGCACCGGATACGCTCGAGTGCTTTCGTAATGGTTATTAACGACCCTTAATGGCGGTCGGTTCGTTGGCGAGATTACGGTGTTTAATTCCGGTAATCGTTCTTATTATTTCACTTGACTCCGTTTGATTCCGAGCTCGTCAGGGTTTCGTGGATCCGCTCGTGATTCCAATTGCAGACAGCAAAATTAGGGGGGCTATTAGCGGTCGCGTCGGTTACTCGCGTCGTTTAATTCGGCGCGAGATTCGATTTCGCTCTCTCGCCGTCCACGCGATCGAAGCTTTATGCTTCGCCGTACGAAATTTTACCGTCGTTGAATCTCTGTGTTGGGCGAAGGACGACCCATCGTCGCACAGGAGCGGCAACAAATTCTCAGAAACGATTCACGAGTCGTTTGGCATGTCGTCAGAGCAATACAGTTCGGAAGTAAACATCGCACGTATCCTCGTGACTCATGCCCCCTCGTTCGACTTTCGCGCGTGCCAAGGAGCAGAGTCGCGGCGAGTCCTTGCCAGTCTCGTAATACCGGCAACCGTGTCTCCGTCGCCGCTGACAAATCATTCCAACGACCGTAACAGTTTCGAAGTATCGGTGACGCGCTGCTGCTTCTTGCCATGGCTGACCTGGCCTTTGTCCATTTCGAAAATGGCACTCACAATTGGAGAATCGAGGCTCCCTACTGACCGACTTTGTTCTGGGGCAGTGAAACAATTGCTTTTCAAGTTCAACCAGTTTGGCTTCCTCCTCTCTACCCTTCTACTTATCAATTCTTGTACAAGCTACTTCACTTGTACCTTACTCGACCAAATTCAAATTAACTTGCACCGGTTCACCTTACAGGTAATTGTACTGTTGGGTGCAAGAAGGGCCCCACAAGGGAACACCGCGAACCCGGACTCACCGATTGGAACGCAACTTTGTGGGTTTTTAGAGTGACTCAAAACAAGAACCACGGTGTGTTTCATTTGGGCCCTATCGCCTTTTAAGGGGGTATAAACTAACCTCAAAGTCAAATTGGCACTTCCACTTTTTCGCGTATAACTCTCAAAGTACAACAGACAGAAAAAAATGTTTCAAACAAAAGTTTAATGGTGCAATAAGCGCTGCAAACTTGCGTTAACAAAATTTTGAAAAAAGATTTTTTTCGTTCAGGTATTTTTTTTTAAACTCTTCAAAATTTTGTTAACGCAAGTTTGTAGCGCTTATTGCACCATTAAACTTTTTTTTTAAACATTTTTTTCTGTCTGTTGTACTTTGAGAGTTATTCGCGAAAAAGTGGAAATGCCAATTTGACTTTGAGGTTAGTTTTCACCCCCTTAAAGGGCGATAGGGTCCAAATGAAACACACCGTTGTTCTTGTTTTGAGTCACTCTAAAAACCCACAAAGTTGCGTTCCAATCGGTGAGTCCAAGTTCGCGGTGTTGCCTTGTCAGTGCCAAAAGTTACATATTTTTTATACATAGTGAAGTTGTACAACTGCCTATAATATTTAAAGATTTTATATAGCTCGTTTGTAGTAGTATTATTACAATCGGAATTGTGTAGTAAAGTAATCAGTGAAATTAGTTTTAATTATAGCCCTCTCAGGCTGTTCTTGAATAAAATGGTGAAATATAGAAAAGAATAGTTCTTTTTCACAATATTTTTTATTATCAATTTAATATTTGCATAATATTTAAAGAAAATATAGAATACTGAAGAAGTCACATTGCGGTTGATGCATGTTTGACTTAAATTCGAGTTGGGTGTCAATTGGTCAACATGGATTTACAAAATTTACCATATCTCAGTCAATTTTCAAAATACGGCAATGAAATTTAAAGGGCACATGTAAAAAAGAATGAGGAATCTAATTATGCGTTTTATGCAAAAGGGCCTCAGTATCCTGAGGTCGCTCTTGCATCCAAAAGTACCTGCAATTCTGCTTCGCTTTTACTTTTACTCTGCTTACCTTAGGCACTCTATCATACCTTCCTCTGTCCCCACATCTCTTTTCAGTACCCCCCACATCCACCCCCTTTTACCCGATTTCCATACAAGCCCCTGCCCTTCGTCGCTCGTAAAACTCTCGGATTCGCCGGCGATTCTTTGGAAAGCGAGAACAGAGGAATATCCGAGGCATTACGGTAGACGATCGCCCCTCCCCGATATTACCCCGCAGTATTGGCCCGATTATTAGGAGATTCGGTCGCCAGTGGCTCGTAGGGGAGCTGACGGTTCGACGTCGTAAAATCGAGCAGCCTGGGCTGTCGCAATCTTGGCAAACAGCGCCGAAACGGCGTGCAATTCAGACGCGCCCGTGTCCGAAAGTTCTCGGCGGCGGCGTGTGCCGACGCGCGAGAAAAGGGGTCGCGAAAGTTCCGCCGGGTCGCGAGACTTGCATCGGAACCAGCCGGTCGGCAAAGTTTCTCGTATCTTCATCGCGCGTATGCAATGACTCTCCGTGAACATTTATATCCCCCCGCTTCTAGCAACGACTCAAACTTCCGCCCGCGGATTAACTCGCTGGCATAAGTCGATAGAGCCAGCTCGGTTGAACAACAGCAGTTGCTCGCTCTTTTCGATGCGGGCACGCATTTTCGCCAGGATTTCTTCGCTCGAGCGAACGGTGCCAGTTGACTGGCCACTGACTTCGCCTTCGAGGGAGAGAGTTACCCAGTAAATTGCATCAGCGGATCGAAGGGGGTTGATCGGGGGGGCATCCTTTTTCGTGTTGCAAGCTCGGCTCGGCCACGAGGCGGATAGTTGCCGTGTATTTTCGAGCGGGGGCTCGGTGCATGCCCTTTCTGCCCGCAATTAGCATCCCCGATGTATTCGCGTCACGTATCCGCGGGATAGTTTCTTCGCACGCGACTCCGCGCGAGGCGTCCTTTATTTTGCTGCGTGTACGCGGACGAGCGGTCAGATTGCACGGGAAGCAACACGAGGGGCGGATAGAATGAGAAATAGAAACATCTTCGACGGGGGAAGGAATGCGTGGCCTCTCGCCGCGCCAACTTCGTCTTCGAAACTTCCTTTCTTTGCCTTCCCGCGGTTGGTGGTTGAAACTTCGCGCCGCACGATTCACGGCTGCTCCCGGACGATCATCCCGTCGTGTTGCACCGGGTATCGGGGGTACGGAAAGCCGAGTGTACCGCGAAAGTCGATGGAAAGTGGTCTCGAATCTCCAGCCAAGTCTTCCCATAAGTCAGCCGCGATTGGGAGCGTTCGGGATCGTTCAGCCGCGAGCCGCAAACAACGAATAGAAATCTAAGAGGAAGATTTATAGTCGGCGAGGAAGGACGCGAATCGGCGTCGCCGTAATCGAACGAGCCGGAGCTCTTTTCGAGGACAGCCCCGTACGATTCCTGGAAGCCGCCGATCGCTTTTGCATACAGGGTGTCGAATAAATTACCTCGAAGACCGGGCGGCCGTCCGTTCGCCCCGTGAAGGAATCGTATTCGCTTGACACGGGGATCTATCGAGCCATAAATAATACATAACTGGGGGGGGGTAGTGGGATGCGGCTCGCGGGAAACAGGGGAGAAACATGCGGGGGAAATGCGGGGGAGGATCAATGTGGAAAGCTCGAGTCTTATCGATACGTAGAAATTGGGAATCGTGTTGCTTTCGAGACGAATGACGGGAAGTCGAATGTTGGCATGCCTTTGCGTTCATAGAAAGCAAATGGAACTTGCGATGCACTCGTTCGAGATCACCCTTGTTTCCATGCTGCTTCGATTACGCTCTCGAAAGCATTAACGGAGGATGATCCACGTTGTAGACCGTTTCCCTCGAATCGATGCGTGGCTCCCTTGTGCCGCTCGTTTTTCCTGTAGGGCGGCGTGCGCCTTCGGTGCACAGTAATTGCCCGTGCAACAGCGATGCACTTTGTTGCGAACGGTGGGATTGCGTGGAAACGGTGAACCGGCTACCGACGCGATACCATCTTGTTTTCCAGGTGCCTGCGAGGGGAAACTGTTGGCCGGTCGCCTCGGGACCGACCGCGGTTGGATATTGTCGAGCCCGGCTCTCTTTTAATGCGAGAAGAATCGCGGATAGAAGGGGGGCTTGTTAAAGGAGGATGGAGCTTGAATAGCGGTGATTTATGGCTGCGCGGCGGGAAGAAAGGTCGGTTAATTTGGAGGCCGAGTTATTGATGGTTCTGCTGGTGAATTGCTTTCGATTAATTCGGAGGGTTCGTTAGCTTTTCATAGGCGACTAGCGGGTCCGCTCTCGGCCGCGGCTCAGCTCTCTGTCTCGCCACTCTGTTTCGAACGAAATATCGAGCGCGCGCCAGCTCCCGACCGTTTCAATTTTTAATCCCGGCTATCGGTTTCGCTGGGAGAGCGGAGCCAGTCGTCGGATAAAGGGTACACGATCGCTAATGGGGACAATTTGCCTTATCTAGCGAGTACTCCGGTGACCCGGAGCGCGATTTCCTCCGAGGGGGCGATAGCTCGTCTTCGGAGCGACTTCCCTCCCGTTTGCACGCACGGCGGCCCTTTCCCGCGCGGGACCCCCCTCGCATTATAAAGGCCGCCTCCGAGGAGCCGGCCAGATTGAGGAGGGCTTCCGTCGCGCCTCGTGTAACGCGAAAACCGTTCGAAAGTTAATTCGAAATTTATTCATGGACTCTGCGGGACCACTAGCTGCCGCCTCCTTTATATACGCGCGGGCATTACGTCGGTACATGTCGCCCTGCGACCTATCCTCGTAGGACGTAGGCCTACGCCACGCGGAACGAGGGTGAACTCGAGCTGAGAAAGAACAGGCCAGCCCTCTATGAATACGTAATTTTATTACGATTAAAAATTAAGTCCCGCTCCATCGATCGAGCGGTTCCCACTTGCAGCGTCGCCCCTTCAAACTCCTCCTGATTACACGCGATTCCTCTGTCCAAATTCTCCACATTCAGGTATCCTCCCTCGTTGCGCGAAAATCCGAAAGTTAGACCCCAGGTATCCCGAGTAGCCCAGATTCGAAAAGTTGGGCGGCATAGGAAGTTAACGCTGCCAGGGCGGCGCGAAACGAGGGAAACGGTCGCGACCCGGATTTTATCGGGGAGATTTAGGTATTTCGAGTAGGTATTCAGATTTATACGCGGAACTGGCCGTTATTGCGGCCGTATATTTGCTGTGTATCCTGGGGGCGGTGCACGGCCCTCGAGGAGCGCTCCTTTCATGGCAACGACAATCCGAAAAGTACACGGTATCGCGTGCAAAAAGATATCGGTTGCTCGTAAAGCCGGCGATATTACGCGGCGGGGAAGGGGTTTGGACGTCGAAGACACTTGTCCCTGTGGGGGTTGGAAGCAGCGAGGGTGGCTAGGGGCAGCGTAAAATCAACGTGCGTCGATATAACAACCGATAGATTTACAGCGCTGTAATAATAAAACGCGGGCGATACGATCGTCGCTCGGGGGCTTTATTAAAACGTCGCGGCTCGCAGAAGCTTTGGGATCGATACTCGTATAGGGAGAACCAGTGCTCGAAACAGTATGCTCGTTTCCTCGTTTCCTCTTCCTTTTCTATTGATCAATAGTGTCGGATAAAAATACGCGCTTACGGTGACGTAACGACGTAACACGAGCGAGCCTGGCATCGAGAGGATCGTTATCGATTACGAGCCCGTTGCGTAATCTTTGCGCACCGAGGCTTCAACTCCTTCGCGGATCTACTTGCGTCCACTCGAAGGATATTTTCAGTGGACTGGTGTCGTCGACAGGTTGCTGTGTCAGGTTGGGTCCGTTTGGTGTCTCTGCAGCTTCTTCGATACGAATTCTAAACAGGGGTTGAATGAAACTCTTGAGTTTTATGAATGAAAGTTTATTTATTGAATTTTTAACTTTTAAATTGTTTTTTTTTCTGTTTTAAGGTAACTTTGTATATTGACACTTTAACTCGGTTGTAAGAGCTCAGTTTTACCAGTTATTGTATGTTCTATTATATAATTATAAGTAGTTTTACTACTCGGTTTCGCCCGTAATTTAGATTCTGATTATGTATAAAAAAAATTTTTTTGTGAAAATAGTCACATTCATCTGGATTAGCTAGGCATATCGAGCTGGGACACATCTTGTGACTCCAGAGTCTACAGTTCGAAAGTTTTTAGGCGACAGACAATCACACAAACACTTTCTGCTTTATACATTGTACATTAAGGGTTTCACTGAACGGATTATGGTTTCAATTTCAGAGCATTTTCGGGAAATCTGCTTGTCACAGCTTTAACTTTTTCGGAGCAGGATAAATGTTCCTGTTTAACTGGAACTTTTTTCTACTTTCCAGAAAGTAAAAATTTCTTATTTACACAAAAGTGTGTGTGGAATAAATGTTTCAGTTAATACGCTGAATGTTATAACAGAAAAGTTAATAGTCATAAAATTACAGTTATCTTGTAATTAATTGAAAATTTTAACAGTTTTATTCGACTCCTGATTCTAAGTCTTTGCATTGAAACAGAGCTCTGAACGCGTGTCTGGCGAAAGACGGTGCACGCGACTCCTTCCTCGCGAGAAATCCGCGAGGTTTCGCGGCTCACAGTTCCCCGCGAGTCTCTCTTCTGTCTCCCCGGCCGCGGCGTTTACGTATTACCAGCGAACAACGCTACAGGTAGCACGACGAGGCTTTTCTCCCATCGAGTGGCGTCGCGGCGAGAGGCCGCGGCACTCGCGATAAGATGAAGAGCCCCAGCCGCGAGAAAAAAATAAACGGTGGAAAAAACGGAACGCTAGGGAGGGAGAGAGATCGTGGTAGGGAAGAAGGCGAAGGAGAGAGACGGCGGGCACACAAAGGGCCCGCGACTCCGCTGGAACGAGCTCCCGCTGTTATTTCTAGACGAAGATTCAGTTTCCGGCCCCGGCACCCACCAATTTGTATAATTACTGTTTTCTCTGAAAGCAGCTCCGCTCCCTCGTGTCCAGGAAAGAAGCCCCCTCTTACCACCCCTTTCGCCCGAAAACGCTGTAAAGACGCCTGTGTTCTCGCGATTCTCTTTTCGGCCCCTTTGCTCTCCTTATCCGTTCCATTATCGCGATTGGTCGGCGGACCGACACGGCGATGGCGATGCACAGATGAAAGAGAGTCGAGTTTAGAAGTCGCGATTGATTCCCGTTCGGGTGGGAGGGTGCAGGAGGGGGATAGACTCGTCTCGCGAAGAGGAGCACCAGTCTATCCTGCAGCGAGACGCCCCGACTTAATTCGGTGTATTCACAGTCGTGCTCCGCGATCCGCGAGCAACGATTCCGCTTACGTATGTTCGTTACGTGGGCTCTCCGCGGTGTGTATCGGGTTCGTGGATCGACTGGCTATCTGAGAATTGTAAGTGAATAGACGCTGATTAGGAGTTCTCACGCATCCCCGAACGGCAGAGGCCTCCTCTCGTTATTTGTTATTTGACTCGCGAGCTGGCTGATCCTATCGCTCGGCTGCCGTCTGCATGGTTAGTCCGCGGTGGCTTCGATTATTCGATTCGCCAACGGCGCGGTCGCTTTTCTTCCGTTTATCGACGCGGCAGGGGCGTCTGGATTTCTGGAATTAAACGTGGCGTGCGTCTACGAGGCGCTTCGCGAGGAAAGTGATCGAGTTAAAGGTGGATACTTTAGACGAGGCTTAATTGGTGGACGGTGGAGGATCCGAGGGAGGGTGATTATGTCTCAAGGCTCTCGATGGAGACTAAACACACGTGGCAGTTGGATGACTGCTGGTGGAGACGGTGGCTCGCCTAATCACGTTCGTAAATAGTTAGAAGCCTGGTCTGTGGACATCGTTGAGCGTCACTCAGCTAGATTGCTCGTCAAAGGGGCGCAGGACGCAAGGACGATCCTGGGCAGGACGCAATTTCGCAGTTTCTCCTTCCCGTTGGCTAGGCGCATCTCTTTGCGATAGTCGGCCAGCGGCGGCAGACGTTTCGCTCGCAGTAATTGCAGAACGGAGCGTTACACGGCCCACCCCTCCATCCGGTTTTTCATTTGGCCCCTTTTAGTGTCGACCTTAAAATAAACTTTGTAGCCCTGGGTCGTCGTCGTCGCCGCCATCGTCGTCGTCGCCATCCTCCTCTTTCTCATCTCGTCGTGGTCGTCGCCGTTCCCGCGGCTCTCTCTGTACTTTCTCGTTCTCCGCGATCCTCTCCCCCACCCACCCCTCTCCGCTCCGCTATCTTTCTCACCGCGAGCCTCGTCACGCCCTGTCAGCCGAAGAAGCGCGGCAAGGAAATGAAAGAGGGAGCGAGGGGGTGGGACGAGCGTAGCTAGAGAAAGAGAAGAGCTCCGGTTCGAGAGACACCCCAAAGAGTTACAGCTTTCAATTTAGTAGTGCAAACACTCGCCGCGAGTTAATATCTGCCTCCCATTTCCTGGTCTAACCTCGTCAGGGTAGCCCTCGCGAACAGCTACCCGTGAAACTTGCCCCGGCCGCGCTGCGTCTTCTCTGGGAACGATTACGCCCCGAGCTAACGCGACCACCGCGGCCGTAACTAATCACGCGATCCTGCTAAACCGTCGCGATGTCGGAAATTGGATACAGGCTCGGGAGGAAGTCGGGCGGGCGACGAGCTGGCAAGCTGGCCGATTAGGGGCGCGAGGGACGCGTTATCCTGACTTCAACTCGATCCTTGGGTAATCGCGATGAAAGTGTCGTCCTGCTTCCACCCACGACGCGTTCGATAGGTTAGTGGTTGGTCCTAGGAGCTGAGCATGGATGTGATTGTTGCAGGTCGCAGCGCAGCCGCGAGGATGTGAGCGACGATGCCCGCAGTAGCGCGTGAGATCATCGTGATCGCCCCGAGATGGCCGCGACGCCAGTCCCTCGCGTTTCAACGTGATCCGACGAGGCAAGGAGGGAACGCGGGGGGCCGGGCACGCCGGCGAGCGATGCACTGAGGCCTCGCCTTCGCCCTCGCCCTTGCCCTCGTCCTCACCCTCAACCTCGCCCCCGCCCACCGCCGACCGGCACCAGTGCAGCAGGTCGCACGCAGCAGGACAAGCACCAGGTGGAGCCAGGATGGAGGAGGTGCGGGGCTCCCCGGCGCGGCGTCTCTCGCAGATCCTCGACCCGATCGCGCGGCTCGCCACGGATTTCGGCTCGAGCTCTGCCCCCTGCAGCCCTCGGCTCGGCGCCAGGGGCCACGAGGCCTCCGCCACGATGCTGCAGGCCGGGCCACCGGAGGCCGTCCGTAGACAACACACGGAGGCGAGTCGGGGCCTGGCCAGCGGGCCGGAGAGCCCTCGGCTGTGGCCACGGCAGATTCGCCAAGCCCCGGCGCCGCCACCTCGGCCCAGACACGCCGCCGGCAACCTCAACAACAACCACAACACCGCCTCGGGCAGCCTAGCGGCGCCGGTGCACACCAGGGACTCGCCCTACGTGAACGTGCCGAACCTGCTGTTCCAAAAGGAAGCCAAGGGGTTCGCGGACGCCGCGAGGAGCGCCGGCTACGTGGAGCTCAGGGACGCCAAGCCGAAGTGCAGCCCGTACGACTTCACGTCGGAGCCGAGCGGCCACGTGGAGTACGCGGACAAACGGACGTTCGCCGGGCAGACCGACCTGGACGGCAAGGACCTCGCTGCCCTGGCAAGGGCCAGGTCGAACTTTGACCCCGGACCGTCGCCGCGGACCGGACACTACGATCGCGCGTACTCGTTCTCCGGGAGGCAGCCAGAGCCGGCCGGTAGCAGAGTGTTCGCGGAGAATCGGCTGTTCCACGAGCAGAGGAGCACCGCCGCGGCCGCCCCGGACGCCAACAAGGAGAAGCTGGAGAGCCGACCCGCTTACACCGCGTCCAAGAGCTTCGATGGATACTCGACCGCGGTGGAGGAGCTTAATTGGCAGGAGAGGTGCCTCGAGCTGCAGCTCGAGCTGCATAGAAGCAGGAGCCAGGCCACCAGGGTGCGGGACATGCTTCGCGAGAAGGTGAGTCTGTTTACCACGCACTTATTCTACTTATTCTTCTCTCGCCTCTGCGCTCGGGTACCGCGAAAACTCTGCCGGCGGATTCGCGCGGTGGAAATCGACGCGGCACGGCGTTTAGCTGGGAAATTGGAAAAAGGTAGCCGTCGAGATGGCTCGCCTCGACCCATATTTCCAGCCGAGTCCGCGGGGACCAATCGCGACAAACGATCCGTGACTAAACCAATAAGCGATCCCGTTCCGTCCCGCCGACGGCGGAACTGCCACTGCCGTTCCCCGATAACCGTTCTGTTTCCCGCGCTGCCTCGCCGAGAATTTCGAACGATCGAATTCGAGGGGGAGCCTCCTGCCGGAAAATTCAACCTGACCAGCGAACTTCCATCCACTTCTCCGCTCCATATCGGTCTCGTAAGCGAAACGCTTTGGGCAGTAACTGTAAAGCTCCGAGATAATCTCTTCATCATCGAAAGACTCGATTTGCGACAATGATTTCTGAGGAGTGAGAAATTGCTGGGGGGTTCGTAGCATCTGCTGGGGTGGGATGTAGTTAAAGATCGATGATACTATTCCAACTGATAACGTCACACGCGTCCACCCACATCCTACTTGGTCTGCGAAGTTGGCACCTCCAAATACGAATTTTTGGAAAAAATCAATGGCATTCGTTTTTCCATCATTTGTCCACGCTTGTCCGACAAAAATTTTCGTTTGTCCAGCCTTCAAGAAAAAATTATAAACAAATAAAAAAAATTTTCATCAGCACCCCCATGAAAACATTTTAATGATTTGTCAGTGGCAAATGATTGTCCACAAATATGTCCACGGATATATGGAAAATGTTCATAGTTCGTGGGTGTGCCGATGACGAATCTTTTAACTTGCTACCATAACTTTTCTTTGAGGGGTGGACAAATGAATGCCATCGATTTTTTCCAAAAATTTGCATTTGGGGATGCCAACTTCACAGACCTCATCCTACTCCACCCTCTCGGGTTCCGCGTAGATGGCAAGGTCGAAGCTCGTTACCATAGCGAAGCGATTTGTGCCGGTCAATTTCAGTTTTATCCGTCGCTTGACGTACGTCGGATGAATTACAGGGGCAGGGTGAAACCGCTAGTCTACAGGGGGCCGAGCGCCGCTTAGGTACATACGTCTTTAGTATGCACGGTCACGCGTGACGATTTAACGCGTCCACCGTAGATAAGGCACACAGCCGCCGGTATAGAGCGCGGCGGAATGGTCCCGTCGCTTCTTCAAAACCCCTCGTGCCTCTTAAACGGAATTGAATCACTTAGCAGGCGAGGAGACTCGTTGTTTCCTCCACCGTCGTTCTTCTCCTATGAATCACCGACAGACACTCTCTCCTCGCTGCCCCTCTCTTCCTCCTTCGTCTTGTTGCTCGTTACACGCTGTTCCGCTCTAACGAATCGCCGAGCGAACTTGGACCACGTTGACCACTGGTGGAATCAGCTGACGCGACGGTGAGAGGCGCCCGCCGCTTCTTATCGCTCTCGTATCGCGCGCCTCCGAGCCGAACGGCCGTTACGCGCTCCTTGCATCACTCTCTCGGATCGTTGTCCTGATTGACGTAACGTTTGTTTACAACGCGGCGAGATCCGCTGCTCCGCGAGCCTCACCTCTTCCGAAGCCCTCCCGGCGGCTGCTCTAGCTCCAGTTTACTACCGCCCAGGCGCAATTACCAAGTTTCCGCGTAATTTTTAGTAATAACTACGGCCACGGTGTTACACGCTCCGTTCCGCGAGTCGAACTTCTTTGTTCCCGCGCGCTGGATATGAAGGAACGGAGATTGGATTACATTGTGCGCCAAGTATTACGCGGCCAGCGTCCATCATAAGTTCCTTCCTCTGATTTTAATCTCGAAGGGGAAACGCGCGTTTAAAGCAACTTTTTCCCCAGTGTTAATAGGTATCAACTATGCTATTTCTTTCTCACTCCCAACGAACAAATGCTCCGCGCTCTAATCTCGATCTACTGGCCCGAAACGCCCACTCTTTCTCCTTGAGTACCAACAAAGCCCACCAGTTACCCCGCGGTCCTCCGCAGCGGATCGATGGCGAAAAGGGAGTTCGCGTGTGGGTCATTCCACGCGAAGTCGTAAACAGGGCTATATCATCCTATTATTTTCCAAATTTTTAAAAAGGTGCCTTCAATTATAAAATTGCCATTTCTTAAGAACAATTGCTAAATGAATGGTCAAATATTCGTTTTTATTAAGTGAGATAATTTTTATTAGGTACTCTTATATCTCCACTGTAAGCACCCAAAAGGTTATTTTTATCGGTTTGTTAGTTCAACAATTACAATTTTTGGAAAAAAAGTAAACGCTATATTTCAAAGAGCTGTAACATCCACAATTTTTGACATTTTGAAAAATCCTTCGAGATATGTTTATATATCCCTAAAGACTACAACATATCCAAGTTGCACCGAAATCCGAAAAGTGTCCGACTTCGCGTGGAATGACCCGTACGCTAGGCAGTTTCCTAGAAATCGCTCACGTACCGCGAGAGCTGACCTTTCCTCGCGTGACAAAGGCCCACATTCCGCGTTCACGGTCGCGCCACGGGAGCACTCGCGGGGTCGGAGGGTGCTGCTCGAGGAAGATAGCAGAGCGACCGGCAACCCGCGGCCTACCTATCTGCGTATCGCCCTCTTTAATGCCCCTTCAAAGGGCATTAACGAGTAACGGCCTCGTAAAAAAATTAACGGCGCCGGCGCGTTTCCGCCACGATACGATTTCCAAGTTGAAAGCCCTTCCAGCGTGCCGGTCGTTTCGCGAAATATATAAAAAGTGGGGAAAAAACGGAAGCGAGTGAAGGGAAAGTCCGGTGCGGTGGGCGGGGTTGAAGCTCGCCAGGAGATTTCTATTTTTTCCGCGCACCGTCGCTTCTTTCGCGCGTTTCCCCGGCGTCGAACGTTGTCGCGCGTTAATGCAGACAAACTGCGGCCTCCGGGGTCGAGAGGAGGGTGGCGGAAGCGTGTGTGCTCGGCCGAGGGTGGAGAAACGGGCGAGCGAAACGTTGACGAGAATTCGGCGAGCCGCGCTCAGTCGGAAATTATACGGACCCGCCATATTTCCACGTTTTTGCCTGTCCGTCCGCCGGGCTTCCACCCTTCTTCCGACCCCTGGCTTCGCGCCCACCCCCACGCGAAAACATCCAGTTAAACGGGGAATCGGTAAATACCGCGGATCGTACGCGTCCGTTCGCGCCGGCCGGACCGTGTTTCGACGCCTCGTCCCCTGTCGGATTTCAGTTTCCTTCGTTCCCCGCTGCTAGGCGAAACTGCGGAAGCTAGGGCTTGCATAACACTCCGGGATGATTAATGCGGATGTGCAGGCTTGCATAACACTCCGTGCACAGTCTAAAATGATGGTTGTTTGAGAAGAAGTAGGTATGCATGTCTTCTTTACCCCGAAAGTACTACTCCCTTGTCGCGCATCTGGAATTCGTTTCAGTGACGCATATCGCGCAAAGTTACCACTGCCCTCCGACAGGGCACATTTACCATTCATAAAACCCACGGAAAAGCATGGCAGCACTAAGAGCCGTATTACTTTTGATGAATAAATTACTCGAACGGTCTGTTCGGGGCGGAGCTCCTCTAAGTATTAAAGCCGAGGAGCATTATGCCCCGTCGAAAATACGGCGCCGTTGAAGTGCACGAAGAAGTTGATGCAATCTTGAGAGGACGGGGCATTTCTAAGGCGGCTCCACGGCCGTCCATTCCTTCCCTTACGCGCGCGTATCTTTCCCGCTCGTTTCCAGCGACGCTTTGCATAGACCCAGCTTCCTCGGCTGAGTAATGCCGCGAGGCTGGACGAGCCCCCTGTCTTAATCTTCGTTAGAATTTCTAATTTACCGGCGACCCTAACTCGCCTCTCCAGAATATTCCGCGCCAACTTCATAATCCTTCGAACGGAGCAGCTTCTCGCCACCTACACCCCCCCCTCCCCCCGCCCCCATCCTTTTCTATCCTCCCCTTTATTCCTCGTTCGGCGCCGAGAGACAGCCGTCCTCTCGCGATCTCTAATTTGCGCGGCGGCACAGGAAGCGAGAGCACCGCGAGGAGAGACACCCACTCCGACTGTAAATGGAACACTGGCGCGACCGAGGCGTGTAGGCCTGCAGAAAGGGTTAAATCGCAGTGCAAGTCGGGGATCGGGCGAAATTGCGAACAATCGCGTCAAGCAGGCGACACCTCGTTATCCGGGCGACGGTGACAGGCGCGAACCAGGTCGGCCGAGCAAATATCGCCGGCCGCGCGTGCATGTAGGTACACGCCGGGATATATTGTTCGGGGGCGTCCTATTAATATTGCATTCCATCGGAACGGTGTGTACCAGAGGCGCGTTCCACATACAAAGTTCGTATCAATATTGATTCGCCGCCGACGGCGTGAATGGAGGGGCCCCCCCGTGCAAACAGACGATAGGAGGACCGGGGGGGGGGGGGGCCGGGGGCTTCGAGGATTTCAAAAGCCTCCTCGACGAGTCGAACCGCCGACCGAGAGAGTTCGGCCTCGGATCGGAGGAAAAGGAGTTTCCTCCACGGTTTTCAGACCTATTTACGGATGAAACGGATGTTAACTTCGCCTCCCCCCCTCGCCCCGATCCACCAGCCTGTCGCGGGGAGCGGAAAGGATATTGAAGGCTGAACGACGAGAGACTTCTGATTGAGCATTCGCGACGCTTTCACGCACTTTCAGGGGATATTGGAAGTTGAAGGCTCCTCGGCGGTTATTCTTGTCGCTTTGACGTCGCGTTTCTGTCGCGATAGGAGCGCAGGGCTCGCGCCGCGCAGAAATTCCGCTCTGAACTTGGATTTTCGGGCGAGCACGGGAAAATGAGTACTTATAGGCGAGCGTGTTTTATCTTCTCGGTACAAAGATGTTGGCTGGATCTCCTCGAAGCGGACTCTTCCATGAAAATTTAGTGCAAGAGAATTGGTGAAGTCATTCTATCGGAGAATTCTAGCAGTCTGCCCTTCGTTGGGCCTTATTTATACGTGTCGAATTTTTTCCCCGTATTTCTTTGTTCTCACCCCCTGATATAGTTCCATTTCACAAAAATGTAGTCTCTGAGAAAGATTATTGCAATGGGACGACAGGAAAGGGTGTCGACCAGGCCTTAAAATTTAGAATTCATCAATGGTTTGTATTTAAAGAAATTTTCAAAAATGGTAAATCCTATCGAAATATTGTTGAAATAATACTGAAAGAGCAATCTATTTTCTACAACTACTGTATATATAGTTTTTTCGTGCTTCCAACCATTTTTTAAATAATAGCGTTTGAATATAGAAAGGTCCGCACTTTGCGCGTCCTACCTGTACATACTTCTCTATATTCAAACGCTATTATCTAAAAAATGGTTGAAAGCACGAAAAAATTATACATATATACAGTAATTGTAGAAACTACTTAGAAAATGCTCTTTAGGTATTATTTGAACAAAATTTCGATATGCCTCGCTACTTTTGAAAAATTCTTTAAATCCAAACCATTGATGAATTCTAAACTTTAAGGCCTGGTTGGCACCCTTTCCTGTTCCATTGCAATAATCCGTTTCAGGGACTATTTTGTTATGAAAAGAAATTGCATGTTGAAAATAAGGACCGCCCTATTACCTACATACATATTTACAATTCACGTGAACAGACGGAGCATGTTTGGGATCCGCTGTAATTCTTCGCGAGCGTAACGAGGCGTTTCGTGTGCCCACCATCACCTTCGATGTTTGCGTTCGCAGGCCCATTGAATTCGGCGCGCGATTAAAATTCGCTGGGAATCCGCGCCGGCGAATTACCGCTGGCCAGCGGCGACATCTCGGTGTTAATGCGTTCGCACTACGGAACACGACGCCGGTGTTTGCTCTTTACGTAACCCGAACTGACATCGCCAGCAAGGCACCTCTGAAAGAAACGCTCGCGAGAAGTCCAGCTCCGCGCGTAACTGGCCTCGCCGTAGCTTCCGTGAGCGGAAAGAAAACTCCAGCCGCGGAATATCGATCAGACCGCTCGCGCTTCCTCCCCGAGGACCTTCACCGCCGTGAATCTTGCCTCGTCTCGTCCACTCTCTCCCCAGATTCGGCCGCGGGAGGGCGACTTATCGATAACCATTGCATTCCCCGGTATTATGCAACAGGGGCTAGACGGGGCAAGGAAGAGGAGCACGGAATTCCAGCGGTGGCTGCTCTCTATTGATACAGATGACGGGCCTGTGTACGCCGAACGCCCCTGGGACCTATACGATCCAGCCACCCGTTACATTACCGTGAAATATCCCCCATTATCTTGATTTGTATACCTACCGAGTGTCCCCGCAGCGTGTCCGTCACCGGGTTTATTCGCCCGTGCTCCCGCGCGTTAAATGTTTCATCGTAATGGATCGGTCGATTATCTTTGCGCCGCGATCCGTCACGTCGCTTTCGGTCACATCGGTCCGCACGTGTCGCGGATTCTTCTCCCCCCCCGTTACACGTGACGTAACGCTGGATAGTATCAGAGAAGTTGCAGAGAACTGCAAGGTTTCGCAGCGATTACGATGGCGTTGGAATTGCTTCGAGGTGTAACGTTGACTCGGCGCTCATCCACGTACACCCTGATTAACTCGGAAAGATCAATTTAAAGAGCTCGGTACGCTCGGTTGCACGCAAGGGACAACAGTTCCCCGGGTAGAAGGCGTCGGAACTTCCCCGACCGGGTTTCCAATCGCAGAGCAAACGTCTGCAAAGTTTCGGGTATCGTTTATCGGCCGGCGTCGCCTCATTTTCTTCCGGCTCGCTTTGTTTCCTGTTTCGCGTCGATTTGGACAGCCGTGGGTAGGGCAGCGCGCCAAAGACGCGTCCGCTAAGGCACACTGCAGAAGGGTGTCTCTAATTGGTCCCATCTAAGAGTCCGTCTCAAAGAGGAGCTTGCCACGGTGTTTCTCCGTGCCGTACGGCCGCACGTTGCTGTGGAAAGGAGAGGCGGATACAAGTGCAGAGCGACACGAGCGGCTGCAACTCGTCCTCTGGATTCAGACGAGCCGTGTATCTGGCTCGTTCTCAAACGGCCCCCCCCTCCTTTATCTCGTTCCGTTTAATTTCCTCTGCCCCGTGACGAACGCGCTCGCTGGCCCCGCGATATTTATCAGACGCGCAAACTTTTCGAAATTAATATCGGCGACAGCCCGTTGAAATTCGACGTCGCCTGCGACACGGGGCTTGGCTATTCCCGGACGCCGCGGCGCCGCTGTTTGTTTTCCGCCGCGTCGTCCCGCCGCCGGCAAGAGTTTCCCTCTCGTGCGTCTCGCTTCCGCGCGGACACGGAGGAGAAAGATGATTCCGGGATGACTGGGTGTAGTGTTCTGCACAGTTGCTGCACAGTGGCAGTTCTACTGTGTCCTCTTAGACCTGAATTTCGGCGGAGCTAGTCCTCATTAAGCCTTCTACTACAATCCACGCTACAATTAGACGACCTCGTTAGACCCAGGCTTGATTGGGGTTGGTGCTGCGTCCTCGTAGATGCAGGTCCTAGCGAGATCGGGGACCAAGTATCGCTACCGTAAGCCACTCGATCCCTTCGCAATCGTAACCTCTCTTCCCCAGTTTTTAACAAACCAAGCAACACGTTCCCCGGTCCATTTCGACGCGGCAACCCCGAGGTTGCTGTAAATTCGTATGAACACGGTGGCCAGCGAATCGGTGGGAAGAAGCGCGGCGTTCGCTAATGAAATCGGGGAGAGAGGGTCATTGAGATTCGCGGGAAGAAGCAACAGCCCCCGCGTCGGTAGTTTGCGCGCGGATAGGAGGTGTTCGCCAACGGCAGTCGCCTCGAGCCGACGCGACGCAACTCATTAGACCCCCTGGTCACCTGCGCGCCATATTTTTCCCGCTGTTTCTCCCTGCGCTAGCCAAGAATCTCACTCTCTGTATCTCTCTATCTCTCTCTCTGGCGGAGGCAGACAGGAAGCCAGGCACACCGTGAAACGACGGAGAGCCGCTCGACTCCGTTCCTTTCGTGGCACGGAACCCTCAAAAGTCCCTCTCGTCGCGGCCACTCCGACGACAGAGGGATCAGAGGCACGCATACATACGTACGAGCATGTACAAGGTGTCTCGTTTCGATCGACCTGGGAAGCTCAGAAATGTAGCACTGTAATATTTTATTCTTTTTGGGGGTTGACGAGGGAGAAGGTTTTCAGATATGTTGAAGAGTTCTAGCAATTGAAACTTTGAGAAGTTGAAATGTTAAATGAATGTACCAGAAGTGAACATTTTCGGTATTTTTTCTTTTCAACCACAGTATTCAGTAAAGTTGGAATTTACATCCTTACCAGTAAAATAATTTTCCATTTCTTTGCCACTGCCATAGTTTATCACTTCACTCTTCGATTCGTGACTTGAGTTACTGCAGCTCTTCCGCTTGTCTTCATTTCAGAATCTATTATATTTCTCCGTTTCTATAACTCGAATTCTGCAAGCTTCTCCTCTGTCTCTTGGGTATTCTTCCTAACACCCCCATTAACTACCCAATACTGCAACTCTACTTCTCGCATCCTCCCCACGCACCACTCCAGTGACTACACTCTGAATTCAGCATTTTGGGAGGAATCATTCCCATCTCTGTATCCTGTCGTCAAGTGCAGGGCACCCTGTATACCCGGGTACATGTACCGCCTACGTAGACGGGAGCCGGCGGGGTCGCGAGGCAAGGGGATCGAGACGGAAAATTACAATCTGCGAACTCCTCGTTGTAACCGACGACTACGTCGGATTGCACGGCACCGAGAAGCCCGGACATCGTGTCCAATTAGTACCTAAGGCAGCGGGAAACTTTAACGAAATTCCAGTTCGGAGAATTCGCGTCTCAATTAAAACTTCCTCCTGTCCCCTGGTGGGGAGGGGATCTGCGAAAGTTGCCTCGATTTTTAGATTCGCGTCTCCCATCGAGTCATCGACGCTTTTAGGCGCCGTCACTCTGGAAATAATCGCCGCTGGCCCGTGCCAAATTCTCTTCTATACGATTTGAGAAGTCGCCGGGTTGCGTGTTTAGGTGCTCGGCCGCGAAAGGCGATTTTCGAGTTTTCGACTCTCCTTCCCACTCGGTTATTTATACTCCGCGGGGAGTGGTGCCAAAGTAGTTGTGTTTCTGCAGTCCTCGTTACGATGGAAACTTGGGCCTCGAGGTTGCTTCGACATTCAAGAACCCTCCCAATTTTCGAACGCACCCATTATCCCCACAAACACCCACAGTGGCTTGGGATCCTCCGCAGTCGATGGAAAAGGGAAGAAAGAAATCGGCAGCGAAAGTGACGGCGCGTGACGCGGTATCGCCCGCGATGCGTGACTTATCGATGCAAATGAGCCGTGCCATTAACGCCTGTTACGCCTCGCGGTAAACACTCCCGTTTATCTTTACGCCGCGCGCAATCTTCCGTCTTAAAACCAACCGGGAGATACGGGGCAGCCTGCGCTATCGCTGGAACAGCTCGCGCCGATGCGTGAGGCATTCTACACTGCCATCCACGAGGAGTGGAACACCTGCTGAATTTGCAGAAAATGTGATATTTGGTAGAAATGGAATAATCTTCATTTTCGCTGTTTTTACTTTCTGGCTTCCATTAAGATTCCAAGGAAAGTAAAATTTGTTAGATTTCTTCAATAAATTTGCAATGTTTCTCCGCGATTAAGGGAGAGTGGAGAAATTACGAACACCTAAGCCAAAAAGCAAACAAAACGAAAACTATGTGAGAAATGATTTTGTTTATTATTTACAAACATATTTAAACTATTCGTCTATAAAGTACTGTGACGATTTTTTGAAAAATTATAATAAAAATCAAGTTTATAGTGAAAAAGCAAAACCCTTGGTGTTCGTGATCACTCGACTGCCGTAGGGTAATCGCGAACAGAGTGCTAAATATCGTAGAAGTCGCACAGAAAGCGCGACTTCAATGGTCAACCCATAAAAAATGTTGCTACAACCTATACCTAATGTATTTTTCAAATTCCTCTTCTTGCGCGTTAGAAAAAAATGCAATTGGTCGGAATATCGAAAAAAGTAGTAAAGGTCGTTTTTTAAACTTTCTTTTTCTGAGCCTGTAATGAAAATTCAAAAATCTCTTTTGTAGATTTAAGTAAGTTTTATACATGCTGACAATTTCATCAAAATCAGTTAACGTTGCTAATCTCGAAGGTTCGAGATTACCCCATCCGATTTGTTCGTCAATACTCCATATAAAAAAATAAAAAGGAATATATTTCAGAGGTTAGAATCATGATTCAAGCAACGCCTTGATCACAGAATGTTGGTAAAAAATGCTTTATTTCAACTTAAAAAAAGAAACAATTTTATCATTAATTCAACAGTAATTACCTGGAATTGAAAATGGACAAAATATTACTTGAAACATGATGAAAATAATAAATTGTGTTTATCTTGAAAAGCACGGGCGTTTTGTGTTTATTACTTTCTGCTCGGCGTTGGATACGACCTAAACTATTAGCTAGTGGAGGGGGAACATTGTTTTTATTTATTAAAACGCCGTAACCATCGCTTTCGCGATTACCCCGCGTTCGTGTTTACCCCACTCTCCCTTATTCCACACAGGGTAGGTGTCTCAATATTTCTGAACGGCACTATATCTTTAAGGTAGTTCCCAACCAACTATGTTAGCCAAATTAGAGTTGGGTAATAAACGATAAATATAAAGTAGTATGATACTATAGAAATAATAATAATAATTTTTAACATCATGTATATAAAAATTTTTAAAGTTCATTGTTAATATAAATAATTGTAATACGAATATTGAATATTAAATTGGTTAGCGTAGTGAATTGGAGCAGCAGATCTGACAACGTTGCATTCATTCGGGGCGTCTTTTATAACCAAAATGTCAGAAAAAATGTTCAGATGAATTTGAATCGTCATTCGCTATTTAAATGTCGAAACATCGATTGTGCGACGTTGCCACTTTAACTGGTCAACGCAGTTTTAAAAAAATTTGCACGTAAACCTATTAACCATGTGGTTAGTTTCGCAGAAATTAATAAACTCATTTCGTGACATTTCGATGTACTTTCGTGCCAATTTTGGTACACTTCTTGAATATAGTTTTCCTGTTTCAGAAGAAAAAGTGAAACTATAACCCTGTTTCTTTCGACTCTGCCATATGCCACTGTGTTAAAATGCATCAACTTTAATTAAGAATTTCTCGATAACTAAGTGGTAAATCGACTTTAAACTTTGTACAAGGGTTTCTTGTATTCGAAATTAGTTTTGAACGAAATTTGAAAGAATTCTTGAACAGATTATTCAGGAACTACCTTAAACGGGTAACTTTGATTTCAAAACAGATTCCTCCAGCATCTATCGCGTAGCAGGTATTTTCCTCAGACGATTCTTTTGAAATCAAGTTTTCTGGCGAGAATTTCCCCATTTGACAGTACCTACGCATCTCGGCTGGCAGCCTGTTTCCCCTGCCTCGCGGATGATGCTCGCCCCGGAGCCGGCTGGAATCGAGACACGGCCGATCGATAATCGACGGGCCTCGGGTGTCATCCGGAAGAATACGGTACGACGTACAAGGGCCGCGAATATCAAGTCGAGTTCGAGGGCTCCCCTATATCTTGGCCCATGTATATTTTTGCATCGAAATCGGCTCGTATAAAGATCACCGTAGAGACTCGAGCGGAACTCTGTCCTACCCTATCCGTTTTTCTTTTATTTCCGCGAGTCTCGATACGCTGCTGTCGCGAAACGCCTTCCTCTCGTCGGAGAGACGCCAGCACGCGTTCCCTTTTGTCCGAATTCGAGGTCGCAGAAATTGCTAACGTTTTAGAATATTCTTCCCTCTGCACTTGTTTTCCCTAGCCGTGCCCGGTATCGAGTCGCGATCGTGAGAGCGTCGCCGGAAGTCCGCCGAGCTCGATCCTTTATTTGCGGACTGTTCCTTGGAACGAAGGAAGGGAGGGACTTGCAGCCAGCTTGCACACGAGCTCGCGGACGTCTCCCGGCTCCCTTTGTGTCTCACAGCTGCTGCCTGTGTGTGAGCACACTCTGGCGCCGCGACGCCGGTCGTCTTGGCGAGGAAAGTTGCGCGCCAATCGGCGACCACCGCGTCCGAATAAATCGTGCCTCGCTCCGACTGGACCACCCCCTTTTCACTTTTCCGCGCTGCATAATGCTGCATCGGTGAAAGTCACTGGTTCCGTTGAGGGTTCTGCTCGGCCTCGCAGTTTTTCACGAAGACGCGTCAGCGTTTGCGTGGGATTCGGCCTTGGAAGATTTCTGTAGTGAGTTTTTTTCCTGAAATGGGGCCACAGTGTTTTGGCGACCGTATTCCTTTCAACAAGGCTGACGTTTTCTTGTAAATCGATTATCCCTTGTAAAATTGCGCAGGAAGTTGTTCGTGCAGTTTCTTAAAAAAAAACGAAGGCTTCACTGGCCCTCTAGAGAACACGTAAACAGGAGTTAAGTGAAATAACGCCAGGGCGAGGGTAGTAGAGGCTTTGTGGGTCGAAGAAACTTCCAGAATCGTTTTTCATGCGCGTTGAATCTGCCCCGCAGCGTAGGCGGTTTTTAATACGCAGGTAGTCCTGATTCTTTTGATTATCGCTGGGAACGAGAAGAAACGGGGCCTGGTTTTTCGACTCGCTCGACACTTGTGCAGCATCGAGCACGCGCGTGTACAGTTTTTTTTTTTCGACGGGCTTTTCACGGTCTGAAATTAAAGGGTAGGTACCCAAGCCCTCAGACTTTTGCCGTGACAGTGCCTTCGACCTGTTTCACCGGGAATGATCAAAGTTTCCATTAATCCTGCGCCCGACGTTCCTTCTGTGGCCTTTTCGACGAGGGTCCCTTTTGTCAGAGGCGGTGCATCGTACGCTCCACTTCGTAATTCGTTTCGTCCAAGTCTCTATCATCCGAAAAACTCCGAAGACTCCTTTCGACGGCTGCTTTCCACGGTTTAAGCAGCCGGAGTAAGGAATCGGCTGGGTGCACGAGTCAGGACGCCTGATTAAGTATCCATGAACCTCAGACCCGTGTACTAATACTTCACGGGGGTCTGGCGGATACGAGCCACTCCATTTCACACGTACGGTCCACCCTCTGGGCCGTGATAAAATCCTATCGACAATCCTGTCCACGATACCCTTTGGATACCATTGGATCCCTCCCTTGCCTGCCTCGCCTCCTCGTCGACCCTTTCGCTGGACGACGAACGACCGCGAGGCCAGCGGAGGAGCGTCTTCTCCCACAGGCGACGAATTTCGCCGTGCAGGGGGAGGGGAAGCTGCTACGATGAAATTGGAAAGCCGTGGCTTTCCGGAATGAGATCCGTCCTCTGGCGGTGGAGCGGCCGGGCCGCGATATTCCAGCACCAATCCCTTTGTGACTAATTTCCCGGCCGTTTCTCGGCCCTCCTTCGGGCCATTCGGGCGGAATCACCGTGGAAACGCGTGGACCGACCCGCCAGTGGAAATGGAATCCTCGATCCCGGCCTTTTACGTCCGCCGATTCGATTACGTTTTAATAATCGCCGCTAATTTTACGATCACCCGGCTTGGGTCGGTTGTTGGCGATTCCCTGGCAACGGATTTCTCCATCGCTCGCGGGGAATGACGTTCATCCAGCGCCGGGCTAATCCAGTGATTGTTGTAACCTCCTTCCACGAGACACAAGAGGGTCTTTACTCCGCAACGACCAGCGCAGATAAACGAACGAATACCGTGGAGAGGACGGCCTTTATTTCCGACCCCCATGGATCGAAATTCCGTGTGTCGCTGAAAATCCACCCCCCCCCCCCTAACGCCGACAGTCTCGACGAGAATTGATTAAGCCTGGTTTAACCCTTCGTTCGAACCCTCCGGTGCCTCGTAATCGTAAATTGGGGTGGCCTGCGCTGTAGCTGGCGTTCCACCGAGCGAGAGGTGTCGGCCCGCTCCGAGCGTGCTCCTTCAATCCCACCCCGTGCACCTGTACGCACCCCTTCAGACGCGCTCGCCGTCGAGGGGCCGATCAGCCGCGAGCCGACCCCCTCGGCAACGGGCCCGCAAGAATTTATAACCGCGACTCCTTCTCGCGTGACCGCCTAACGTTCCACTTTTTATGCACTGATTTATTCCACCCGCGATCCCTCCCTGCACCCGCGCCCCCCCCCCCCCCGCTTGTTTCTTCTCTGTTTATTCCTGCGACGTAATCGATATTCGTCCGCAGTGCAGTCTTGGCCCCCTCGGCGACCTTATGAATTCCATCTCGCGGATCGTCAAGCAAGTTCTCGATTCCCCGCCGCTTAGGGGTGGCTTTTGTGTCCGACCGTTCGCGTGCTTCTTTTTATTTCCGCGTGCCCTTGTCCCACGAAGAATGATCGTGTGAGGGAACGGCGGAGCGGGTTCAGGAGGATCTTGGTTCGTCCGCGCGATTTCGCAACCCTCTGGTTGGACGTTAACCTTAGACCCCCGTGAAAGCGCGACGATCCGAGGAAGCTCTCCCCTCGCGGCGGGCAGGGTGGGACATATCAAATTCAGATGAACGGGGGCTATTGAAGGGGTCGTTTCACCTCCCGAGGTAGAACATCCCCCGGGTTGCAGCGACGCCCGCGATACGTCTTCGGAGGGGGTGGCTTTCGGGGGAAAACTGCCGCGCGTAAGCACCGAGGAATAATCCACAGGCCCCTCTCGACTTTCTGCCGTTCTTGGCGCCTGCCCTACAGTCAATTCACCTTCTTCCTCTCTCTGCCCGGTGGCTCTCGAAGGGCACGGCGCGTAAATCTCGAAGGCAAGCGTTTGGGGCGGCGCAGGGACGGTTTCACAGTCCAGGGACGACGACGACGAGCACACGAAGGGCTCATTTGACCAGACGTACGATAAAGCTTGTGTCTAACGGGCCGAACCTCCTACCCCCAGCCAGCCCCTTTACGAGCAAGTGGATTCTTTGCGCAAGGGTGAGCCCCCTCGAACCCCCCGCGGGCGTCCTAGGACGCGGCTTGGGCTGCGATTCAACAGGCAGCAAATTGTGCCCTCTGTTCGCCACCCCAGCTTCGAGGGAACGGTAACGAGATATCGCAAAGGGGATGGGCCACCCTGCAACGCGCTAGCCCCGATACAACGCCGGGCCTTTCTTTCATCCCCGAAGCCTGTGTGCTGGGGGGGGGGGGGGGGCTAGCGTCGCGGCAAGAATTCCTCCGCGTTGTTTTTACAAACGGACGAAACTACCACCCGGGGCTGTTTCCTCGCCGGCTGGGAGTATCGGCGATCGAACCAGCCCTCCTCCCTCCCCTCGCTTCTACTCTATTCTCCTCTGTTGCTTGTCCGATGGTTCGTTTGCGCTCATTTAGGGGTTGCATCCTCGATTCTCTGATGGCTCTGTCGAGTGGCGGGGGTGGGGGTGCGATTGTGCTCGCGCTCGGAGTGCACTAACACCGTTCGTCATCGCTTTGCGGGATTTAACGGTTCGTGGGATCTTACAAACTTCATGTGGCAGAATTATTATAATCGAGGCATTGGGAACAGAAATACACTAATCCATATTTTTTGCGAAATTGAGTTAGTGAATCTACTAATCGTATAAAATGGGAAGAATTAATTTTTTTTTCAATGTGGGCTAGTCCGTTTTTACTCGCAATGTCTCATATTGTACATACCAGGTGTTGGGGAAGTGGCGTGAAATTAATTCACGTGCTTCGCTGATTTAATCTCCGCTGAAATTCCATTTGATGGTTGCTCAAAACTGATCCGCCACCTTTATCACGCGATCCGATTACACGATTACAGAAAGCACTCGTATCCTGCGGATCAGCGCAGCCAGTGGAAACAGTCGGCGCCAGGCCATTAGGAGCGAGGCGAAGGATCGATCGGGGATTTTTTGGCATCGGTGTGTACACGCCGCTCGCTAGAGCACTGTATATCCCCCGGCTATTGAATAGAGCCAATGGCCGATCGTCCATCGAGGCAACGATACGGCGGCTACAAAGGCCCGGCTGCGTCGCGCTCCCAAACGTATTGTCGCGAATACAGTTACGACGGTAACTGCGCGCCACCGGGAAGAATTGATATCGCGATATCGCGGACGATACGAGGATTTCCGCTCCCGTCGTTATTGCTTCCACGCTGCGATATTTTTCCACCCTCCGCGGCCCCATTAATGGGTATACTATTCTCGCAAAGTAGCCCTTCCGAAGCTTTCATTTCGCAGTGATCGAGCTGCGATGGCCGTTTCAGTCCTCCTGAACGTGTCGCGATTCCTGTGTACCTCTGGCAAGGTATAAAGTGGATCTACGCTTGAAATTTCTGTAGCTAGGTACATACACAAGGGAGGGAAACGGTGTGCCATTTCAGTATCGATAGTCGAGACTCCAGGTGCCATTTCTACAGTTCTTACAAGGGACACTATCGAGGTGTCCAGTGCCAATTTTCTTCGTCCTTGAAATATGTTAACCATCGGTTGTCACACCTATTTTCTCGAGCATAGTTGTTACACTGGATCGATTCGATCTGAGCCAAATTTCAATCAGCTGCTGTTTAATAACTATCTGTTAAATTAAGTTGCAAAAATTCTGAGATAAAGTTCGAAGAGTGTAGAATATATGTTCCTCGTTGAAAATTCATATTTAAAGTATCATCGTGTTTAACCCTTTAGCGCCCAGTGTGACGTATACGTCACATCAGTTTCAGACGTATAACAAAAATCGATAGTGAATAATTTTGGGTCCCAAAACGGATCAGTTCTCTAAATGGCTCTGAGATGCAAGCTACTGATGCGTTTACCGCTGTAAATAATGTTTACAGTAACCATGAAAACGTTTCTGGCGAATTCATGTTGGACATTTTTCGATAACCTGAAACGTTGCTCTTGTTTTCTTTAAAAAGTTGAGAGTAAAATTATTTTTCTTAGATTTTATTTGGTAGATACGTGTATATTGGTTGTTATACTAACAGAATATTACTTATAAAGTTTGATTTGATCAATTTTTAATTTGTAATTGCATGTTGAAATTCATGTGACGTATACGCCACACTGGGCGTATACGGATTAAAAAAGCGATTTTTTTTTCATTCGTACAATGGTTTCTAATGGGTAATTTACCATTGTTTTACTAAACTACTTGACTAAATTTTTGTGTCCACACACGAAAAATTACTGAATTACTCGTTACTCGACTAAATTACTCGACGCGTCTGAATCAGCCTTAAGTGCAATGTTCACTTATGCTCGGGTGCAAAAAGAAATTGTTTTGCAAATTACCATAGTAAAAATTACGATTTTGTACATCGTTTATACATTTTATAACAAAAATATGTATTCTTCTTTTTATTTTTAAGAGATCTTAAAAGTATAAATGAATAAAACACGAGTACATCGTTTAGAAATGTTTAGAAAAGATATACTCGTGTTTTATTCATATATACTTTTAAGATCTCTTATAGTAAACTTGCATTTAAAACATAATTTTTGTATTTTAAATATTGAGTCACATTTTACTCCGTATACGCCCAGTGTGACGTATACGTCACATCTAAAAAATCATATTTCCACTGGTTTTTTTGGGAAAGGAACGACGAAGTGCATGTATTAGGACCATGTTTCAATTAACTAATCGCAAGAAACAATATTTTTCCACCGGGAAAGGTGTCTGGGCCCTAAACGGTTAAACAGTAGTACCATTTTTAGTGATGCCTCAAAATAAAATTGTGGTCCCTTTTGACTCAGTGTGACCAACGAGGGTTAAGCATAAAAATGTATGAGTTCGAAAATCGGCATCCACCCCCATTTCAACCGCATAGAACTATAAAACAACGATCAGTGAAGCTAATCAAGAAAGCCTCGCGAAGGGTTAATTCGATAAACGTTTGAAGTATCCGAGGGGTGCTCCCCCACGGCGGCTTTTCCACGGTAACAGGTGATTTTTCATCAGCACTGTCGAGCGGCGCTCCTCCGCGAGTAATGGAAAAGAGGGGGAAGAGTAAACCCGTGAACTTTTCGACAGGGGGCGCGGAAATAAAAAGATCGAGCTCGTGATTAAAAGCCCTTGGGCAACAATTGATTTTTCCCCTGGTGTCCATTACACGTACGCGCACGCACACGCGTGGCCGTGCTCTGCGCGGTGGCTGCGAGTATCGACGGAACTGGAGAGGAGCGCCGTGTGCAGCACGGCTCGAATTTGTCGGCCGACGTCGCTGGTTTGCCGCGGAGGATGTCGTCGATCCACGTCCGCGAATTTAAACGATTTTACTCGATACCGTTGCCAGCCGCGGCGTACGTGCGCCGAATAAACCCCGCGATTCTTCCCTAGGCCGCTCGCGCGCGAGCGAGCCGAGCGAGCCGAGCTTCCCTTGGGCGGAAAATTCCTTTCCCGCGGCGTTTCGATAAATTTCGACGTCCCGGGGAAAATTTGCGTGTCTGCCAGCCGCGCCAGGGTAGGTATATTCTTCCTTAAGTAGGATCCTGTTTGTATGCGGCCCGCCTCCCGCGAGCCGTTCGCGGTTTCGATCTTCCGCCTCGTATTTACGCGGCAACTCGCCTGTAAATTCCTCGAGAAATTTCCTCCGCGGTGGCTCGTTCCAGTTGCGAGGCAAGTGGGCTTCGACTTCCCTCCACCGTTCTTACCGCGATACTATTTCTTCCTGCGTCTCGAGTGCATAGGAAAATTGAAAGGACCCTTGGCCGCTGTGGATTCGACGCGTCGCTGTGTGCGGATCAGAGGCGGCAGACGGGCGAGCCGAACCGCTTACAGCTTAATGCCCGTCAGGGGAAACTGGGTTAACGTCGGGGGTGGAAGAACCGCGGTGGTCTTTTCGCGCAGCCGTTTCCTTCTGGCGCGGGTAGAACAGTTGGACGCACGTGTCGCGCCAACTCGTTACGGGATAGTTGGTTCGCGGGGCCAGGTTTCGCAGCTGTTACAACCGCCTCGCGGCTTCATCGCGCCCGTTCGCCAGTTTTTGACGCGAGAGCACTTGCGATTGGCAGCCCCGACGAGCGCTGCCAGCCTGAACCTCACGTCCGGCCGATCCATTTATCCCTCTGCCATCGGTCCACGGGGGCGGAGAAAAAAACGGGCAAGGAAAAAGCGAGCTTTTATTGCACGTTCGCCGTCCCCGCGACAGCTAGGTACATATTGCGCCGCCTATAAAGCATCTCCCCCCGTGGCGCGTAAGCACGAGCTTGTTCCTGCCGCGGTGTCCTGCTCTCAGCTTTAATCTCTGCTGGATCCTGCGTCTTCAAGAGTCTATCCGACTCCGTTCCCCGGCTCAGACGTAAAACATAGAGAATTCTCTCCCCCGGAAATTGAAGAACTGGGGCAAAATATGTGACGAGGAAGCTTGACACGTTTTTCTGAAAGTTCCAGAGACAGGAGACCCGGCACGAAGAAGCTGCGAGGAAAGGGTAACGATGATCGAGCGAGGCTCCCTTCCGACCCAGCGGTTCGGTTCTTTACGCCTGTAAATTCCGTGGCGCGTTGAACAAAGGATACGACGCGAGATATTATGCCCGCGATATAAAGCGCGGCGGTGCAGCGTGTCAGAGCTTTCCGCCCCGGCGTACGATACGGTCTTGCCCGTTCTACTTCAGAGAGGGCGGCGAACGGTGCACGGGCCCGCGGAAGAAACCGCCTTCCTTTTCCGTTCGGGCTTCAAAGTGAAATTTTCAGGCGAACGCTGCCTGAGACCACGAAAATTGGAAGCCCGGGAATAAGGGACTCGAGTTTCTGTTGATGAAGGAAACTCTGTCTGGAACTGTCGCTGCCTCCAGCCACCGTTTCCTTTCCTCGCGGAAGCTCCGCGCGTTCCGAGCTTTGTCGAAAACAATTTGGCGCGTCGAAAATCACCGCGAGATTCTGAGCGACACGGGTATTCAAGAGGCTCGTGACTCGCCTGGGGGGTTAAGCTTGCACGGACAAAGGGAAAGGGCGGATGTCGAATGGCGCAGGAAAACTAATTTTACAAAACGCCGCGTTTCGCCTAGGTGAATTAGGTTAAGGTTGGCCCGCGTCTCTCTCCCAGGGGTCAATAGATTCGCTGTGGCGGCGGGGCTCACCGGAAGCCAGGGCGTCACGAGAACCCGTCGGGGGTCCGTGAAAGTTTCGCCCACGTCGCCTTGGGGGTTAAGCCGCTCTGAGGGGAACGCGCCGAGATATTACTCGCGGAGCCGCTCCCCTCTAGCCGCGTGATTCGTGAAAACCCCGCAATAAAGCGGACCGACATTATTTATTAATTTCGTGCGTGCCTGACGGAGGAAAGCCGCGCAGGGGCGCACCCCATTCTCGAGGCTCTCGCGAAACCTTTTAGTGGACATAAAGTTTTATATGGAAATGAATCTACACTCGATAACTATTATTGCGTCTTTATTATACTCACATTGTCTACATGAAGTAAAAAAGAGGGAAAGGGTAATCCCTATGTTCATAAAAGAATTAATTAAGTCCCCGTGAAAGAAAGAAGGTAGGGAAGGGGGGTTATGATGGGGAAGCTAAGCAAACATGCAAAAAAATTGATAACTATACCTTTTATTTAAGTTTTTATGAATCAATATATAATTATAAGTTAATACTTTAACCTTTGGTACATAGTTTGAGCAACATTTAAATAAAAATTTGAAGTATAACTTTTAAACAAAAGTAATGAAAAACCATCTTGCCTCTGCCACGGGGTATGACGGGGTACCGAAAATGGGGCAACACGGTTCCTCTAAATATTTTCACAATCGATGTAAATATGAATTTCTTCTAAATTATGTTCTTCCTACCCTCGTACAGGAGTTGTGGGACCATATCTTTTAAATATTCGACAAGTTCTTCCTCATCTGTTTGCACAAATACACTCGTAATTGTACCTAATGGTGAACCCATGATCACTTCATTTCCTTGTTTCAATTTTTGAACATAACGTTCCAATGTTGTTTGTGGAAGGCAATATTCTCGAGCAGCTTTCTTGTACCCCATTTTGTTGCTTAAAACTTCATCTACAGATTTCTTCATAACTTCTTTTGACCATTTTCCTCGTTTAGTTTCTTCTTATATGTTCTTACCATTTTCAAATCCGAATTAAAAGTAACGAAAATTCGACTTAAATTATAATAGAGAACGATGGCGTTGTTCCACCTCACGTGAACAACACATGGGGTACCTCATCATTCCCCGTATCAAGGACCCCATCTTGCCTCAAATCATCGTTTTTCCGAGACTGATGTTATTTGTACAACAAATAAAAAAATAGGTGACCTGTCCAGTGAATGAACACCCCCAGTGAATGAACATTGCTCATGTAATACGAAAAATTAGCGACACCCACAGACGTCTCGCAAAAGCGTTTTTCTTTTTACTTATAACTTATACGGCATTAATTCCGTTTATTCAACAGTTGTCCTCACGGCTGTTCATTCACTGGCAAACGCGGACATTTCTTACTTTACCAATGAATGAACAACTTAACCTGTCTTTTTTTCTCTTGACACTTTCGCCGCCAGTGTGGAGATTAAGTTAACCCACCCCAGAAAATTAATTTTAGTTCTGCATGATTATGATCTTATAAGACTAGTAAAGTATCAAATCAATAATACTATTGCAATTGGAGAATGAAAAATTATTTGTACAAAAAATTGTCTAAATACATTGGAAACCTAACCACTGTTATTATCCCGTTCATTCACTGGGCTACCCCTGTTCATTCATTAGAAATTTATGTTTATTCACTGGTCATTGCCCCATTTTTTATTTAATCCTCTGCCAAATTTTTAACGAAAGTTATGACTACTAAACATTGCTAGAATTGTGTTCCGGGATGCCTGACTTTAGTAATAAAACAGCTCGCTTATACCAATAACATTCAGAGGGTTAAATAACGACTTTTGAATACTAATTTTAACAGACATGAAGTTTAAGTGTTCATTCACTGGACAGGTCACCTATTGCAATTTTTAATACTGTACACTAAAGTAAATAGAATGGAGATTATAATGTAACAAAAATAATTGACTTACCGTTTTTAAATATATAATTATCATAAGTCTTTTTAGTACACAAAATAAGATCCACGCAGCACGTGGACGACTTCACAGCTCTAAACTAAAGATGCGTGCTCCTCCACTCATTTTTATCAACGCCTTAACGGTTACAATACAATGGCTTCCTTTTGGTACCTCATCATCATTTTTCGATTATTGCTTTTTTACGATACCCCATCTTACCTCGCTACTTCGTCATGCCCCCCTTTCCCCTAAATGGAGGATCCCATTGGAGCGCAGTAGTATGTTTAATCGTGTCAAGCACGATGATCAATTACTATGCACCGTCTCGCTTCGATCCGCCGCCGCGCCGTCGGACACTCGCCCCGAGCACCTCTTGTCTGTGCCTTATCCGGCTTATCCGACCTTCCGCATCTTCTTGACCCAGTGCAAGGGGAAACAGAGTCGGGGACAAAAGCAGCGCGCACATTTTTGCACCGTCATTCCACCGCTTCCTGCTCCGGCGAGCAGCGAGTTCCCAGCTTCCCCCAGTGAAACTGGAGCGACCAGTTTTAATATTTCACCGTGCCCCCATCCGTCGCCGCTATCTTGTGTACCTGTTTTCTAGGTCAGCGCAGTCGGATATTACGTCGACGGCGAACCCACGTCCCTCTTCTAATCGCTCATCGATTTCGCACCGTCTACCAAGGAGAATATCACCCCGGGACAGACGTTACCGGGGGAATCGCGTCGCTCCTCCGTCGCCGCCAAATGCCCTGCGAGCAAAAGCAGAATCGATATTTAATTTTAACGAAGCAGAGCTCACACAAAAGAATATTCTCCGCCGCGGTTCTGTAACGAGACTCGGGGACTCGTCCTTTTCCTTCTGCTCGCTTCTTCTTCTTCTTCTTCTTCTTCTTCTTCCTCCTCCAGTTTGTGCCCGTGGGACGCGCCGAGACACGCGGACTTTTCAGCCACGGAGCAGAAAGTGGAGTGTACGCGAGCCGCCGGTCTCGCTCTCCTCTGCCCCGCCAGGGAAAGCTTAACGAGAATCCTGGAATGGACGACTCGTTTCGTCCCCTTTAACTCGGCCGTGTTATCGTGCGGCTGCACCGCGCGGAAACAGCCGCGACACCGTCCAATTTCTCGCGACTTTATCGACGTTCCCTGGCCGGCGAGAGACCCGTGGCCTGGCGCGAACAAAATTCCACCGAAATTCTTCGCAATTTTCCAAAGTGTCCCGACGCCGTTCGCCGGGACGCCGGCAATTCTCCGTCGCGCCACGAGCCTCGGACCAGGAGAGGCTTAGAGCGACAAAGGAGGGCCAGGGAGGCCGCGGCGCGTGATAAAGCTACGCTCTCCGTGGGATCGCGTATTTCCCGGGGATTTCCGGGGAGAACGGCCGCGAAAATTGCAGAAGAAAGAAGGCTTATCCTGGGCCTTCGATGGACATGCTCGAGGAACACGGTCCAGCCACGGCGTCTCCGTGAAACGACGTTGAAAGATCGTACACGCTTGCCACTGTTCCCAGTACCAGGCTTTTCCCTTTGTCCGAAAATCTTCAGACGGTCACGATCCTCCTTTCTTTGTCTCCCCTTTCCGCTTTTATCTCTGAATTCGATCCTGGTCAGCCAGGTTCGTCTTTTACGGGAGCTTGATTCCCAGGAAATTTCGCGGCGTAAAAAGTTGGACAATCTGTCGAGATAAGTTGGGCGAATGTGTAATGGGCCAGACGAGGGGGGGCGAAGAGGCACGGGCTCTTGTTCCCTCCGCAGTGAATCGTACGTGAGGACATTTCGAGCCGCCATTAAGCCCTCGAAGACGAAGCCCCGGAGCCGGCTGGAGTAATTAATTCCTCGCGCCTGGAAATTTCGCTGGAGGGCTTGGAGAACTGGGGGTCAAAGGTGAGGCTCGTACCCTCTCTTGTAACAGCGACTGCACGACAGCGCGCTTTTCCGGCTGTGGCAGGCTCTCGACGCTTTCAAAGGTCGAAGCTCAAGCTGCGCTTGGCTTCTGTGAAATTCTCGGGGGTGATAAACGCGCGGACGAATTGCTTCCTCGAATGTTACTCCTTCATCGGGTTGATATAGCGTTGGGCGTTCACGGGGCAGTTCTTCGGGGTCGACAGAGCAGGAGCGCTGGTGTTCTTGGAAGCGTCGTTGATGGGGCAAGTGGAGCAGAAGCTCCTGGCCGAGAATTACGGTGGACAGGAGTTTTAATTGCTTCCCGGAAAAACTCTGGGATGAGGATCGAGAAGAAGAGGGTGCGCGAGAGGATTCCTCCTCCTCCTCCCCCCCCCCCGTCGTCTCGAGTTCTCTCGCGAGAAAACCGCTTCAGCCGGCAAACACCTCTTAGCTTCCACTTCAATACCGTATTCTTCACCGTTGCAAACAGCATCGCGACTCCAATCACCTCCGCCAACAAAGGAGCTAATTCCAGAGATGACACACCGTATTACATATAATCCCATCGATCTCCAAAGCTTCACGGAAGAATCTTTCTCGCCGAGTCCCGAAGTTCGCCCAAGAAGCTGTAGTCAGCAGCCCCGGAGAGGGTACGAGGGATCTCCTCGCGAGAATTTATCACGGTCACGAATCTCTCGACTCGAATCCAATTTTCGAGATATACGAGGCCACCGCGGTGTACGTTTCCCTCCTTTTTTTCCGTCGCTCTCCAGCCGCTTCCCTCTCCTTGTCTGCCGGCCGCGTTTCCGCGGTATCTGCTTGTCAAAAGGAGATATACTGGCCACCGAGGTAAGCCGAACCGGAGGTGGCGGCAAGTTTCCTTCCGCGTTGCTCGAGGGACGGGTGGTCGCCAAGGGGCGGACACGCGTGAAGAGAAGAATAGATTCCACGGTGAAACCAGGGACGGCGGAGAGGGAGCTTCGATAAGCAGTCGATATATCGTAAGCTCTCTCCGGCGGTCCTCTTCCTTTTACGGGAGCCGAGGAATACGCTGATGCTGCACTCCATTCGATTCGATTACCCCGGTCTACATGCGCGGAAGCTTTTGCTCCTCATCCGGCCGCCTCACCTTTGCACGCCTCTAATTTCCCGTCCCTGGCTCCCGGCGACGATAAATAAGTCGACACCTTGCAGCTCGCCCTCGCGAGAAGACCCCGCGGACACTGCGCGGCTAAGTCACCTTAACGGGATTATCGAGCCCTCTCGTTGCGCCGCTGCAAGGTCGGGCTTCTTGCCGATTATGTGATCGCTCCTCCCGCTGAGAGTCAGTGGAACCCAGGGAATCCCGGGGCAACGGAATTGGAAGATCGCACGGTCCGTAAACGGCCTCGCCGAAGACGCATCGGCTCGGCCAGCCGCGATGAACAAGAGAGTCGTAAATCCCTCTGGGGCAGCCACTCGTGGAACCACCGAATTCGCCGGTCGCCTCGATGAGAGCTGCGCAGCGGACCGACTAATTAAAGCGGCCTTCCGTCCCCGGGGCGGCAAGAAACGCGGAAAACGCGGAAAAGAAGGACAGTTACGGCGAGACGTGCTGCGCGCCGCAGTTGGCTACCGAGCAACCGGTGGTAAGCGGCACGGAATATATTAATTAGCGCCGCGGGAAAAAGTTGGCCAGGTAGCTCGCGCAGAGGCTGGGAGAAGGGGCGACCAAGACCTCTGGACCAAGAACCAAGAAGAAGAACAACAATAAAACCCCGGGGTGCAATTTGTCACGGGCTACGCCGACGGGAGGGGGGCCATAGATGTACATCCTCCCGCGCAACTTTCCCCATTATTATTAACGCTCCTCCGGCTGGCTCCGGAGCCAGACTCCCTCTCGCGCTCTTCCCTCGAATCCAACGCGTGCATCGCACGCGGCCGCGATTTTTCTTTCATCGCGGGGGAGAGGAAAATCTTTCGCCGACCCTCGAGGCGTCGAGGGCGATTCATCCTCGCGGCCAGTGATTCCAACGATGCGGTGAAAATTTCATTCCGCGGCGGGAACCTCGGTAAGCGGCGAAACGGTCGGTGAAATTTTGATTGTTTCGCTGGAGTCTGCGGGCCGCGATGGGAGGCCCGTGGCAAGGGGCGAGCGTAAAACCCGCCTCGGGAGATTTACGAGCCGTATACCGCGGCTCGGTACTAAAAGAAAGTCCGATCGACGCCGGGTCCGTGTGTCTTCTGGTTTTGAAATGCAATCGGCGGCGGGCGAACAGTCGCTTTCTATCGAGTGCCGGGACAGGCGTGTGTTTCCCGTTCCACGGGAGAAAGTCAGAAGACGTTCACCCTTTTAGACGCGCCCTGTGCCTGGGGAGGCGGAGGGAATTGGATACAGGGTTTAATGGACCAGGCACGGGGACTATCGGGGTCTTTTGTTTGCCGGGCGACTGTTCTGATCGATCGGGCTATCACTGCGGAGTCGTTCTTCCTGAATCTAATACCCCACCACTTGTCCAGCTTGACGAATGTGGCCTGCCCTCGACCGTGCTCGAGTTTCGAAATTCCCTGTGTAGACGTAATTCCTGGAGCTGTTTCTTTCTTTCTCCTACGCTTAATTCCTTCCCATGCCTAAGGGGTGTCCGTCAAAGGTAATCGACACGCGCAGTTAAGGGTGTTCTGCAGAGCACACACGTTAACGTGCAATACCCCAGATATAGAAGCTACGCGGCCCCTCATTACCAGCGTATTAGCCAGCCGAGAGTGCTTTAAAAGCTCCCGACAGATTCGATTAACGTCGCCTCTGCCCTTTTCGCGGGCGTCCCGGCCGCCTTCTCCCCTTCTTGTTGCTTTTCGAAAAAAAGTTGCCGCCGGGAAGCCCCGGTCGTACGAGCCGAGCCCATTTAGCCCGAGAAGTTATCTCGAGAAAGTTTATCGCTGCCGGCGAGTACCCTCTCTGCACTTTACCCAGCTGCTTGCTCCCTTACGACCCGCGATTTTTCAACTAATACGCCGATGAGAATAGAAGCGTCGCGTTATCGCGTAAAACAACCCCCGCACAGCCTTTTCCCTCCGCTTCGAATCCAGCACCCCGCTCACTTTCCATCCGCGTTATTGCCGGCGATCCAACTTTCCAACTCCATCGATTAAAGTTTCGGCGGGCGACCCTCCGCAAGATGGTCGCCGGAAAAAGAACAGGCGAGTTGCGCGCACACGTGAATTTATTAATGGGACGCGTTTGAACGGAAACTCATTTTGCCGGGGAGCACAATGGCGCCCCGGCCGACGACAATGAAAACAATGGGCCAGGGGGAGTGATTAAAAACGTAGGGAAAAGGGACGACTTGAATCGGGATCATCCACCGCGTCCCGCCTTTCGTGGCTGCTCGTCTCGCGAGCCTCGTCCGGCTACCAACCGTTTCACGTCAGCCCCGACGAAACGCCACGCGACAGCCCCCTCGGGCTTCCTCCGAACTCCACAGCAATTATCGATGCTCCACGGAAACTGAGTCGCCCGATATAACACTCTCCCGTCGATGTTTCACGTGATAAGGAGTTCGGAGTAAAAGATGTTCTAATATGGAAAGCTCCGGGAACAATAAGCTGAACATCGCCTGCGTCTCCTTTACGAAACCCTTTCCTCGACCAGTTGGCGGTAAAAGGATCGTGTAGAACGGCCACTGGAATTCCCCGGCGCATAGCGCGCTTTTTCTCCCAAGCGCGTCGAATAATTCAATAAATTACCGCGGGCGTGGTTTGCGGCGCGATCTGTTCGGAGAATAAAGGAGAAATTGGCTGGCGTAATGGGACCCGAGGGGTGCCGAGATAGGGACAGTTTTAAATCGAGACAGAGGCTGGCAAAAAATAAGGTGCTCGATGGGCTTTTTATCGACCGATTTGGTCAAGCGGTTCCCTTCGGGGCGATAAGGGTCGATGGTCCGCGCGACGGAGCACCTTCCGGCAATGTTTCTCCGTCTAGTTCAATCGCTACCCTCTTCCCATCTGCCCCCCCCCCCCCCCACATTTCCCTTTCCACGTTGGTTGGCGCAACTTTCCAATTCAATTGAAAGAAGCCTCCACCGTAGGCTGACCGCTCCGCGCTCCCTTCCAAGAGAACCACGTCTGCTTGATCCTCCTTCAGCACTCAATTACTCCACAGCGATACTAAGAATCTTGCAGCCGCAATTTCGCGGGCAGACGCGCCTCGAATTGCTAATTGATCCGCAGCTTCATCCTGTCCTAGTGTTGCCTAAACCCCGTGATTACGAAACACCGAGCGTTTTGAAAGCTGGGAAAATGGGACCTGGATGTTTCTCCCCTTTCTCTTCCTCTTCGTCGACCATCCAGGCCCGGCAAAATTGGCCATTTGAATTTGTAGAATCGACGAGCATCGTGAGCTTAATTGTTTCCCCTAAGCACTCTCTCTTTGTGTACTCCAAACGACGGCATAAAAACACGGTTACGGAGAGGATGGAGTCCCAGAAGCTCGCCAGAAATAACTGGAGGAGAGCTACTCGACGAGGAGAAGAAGCGGCTCGAAGGGGACAGGCTTCCTAATCGGGGGAATAGAAATTCGAAAGAGGGTCGGCAACAACGAAGGGACGATGCTTTTACAGTTAACGAGGGCATCGTTGGAGGTGAGACTTTAGCGTAGTTTATACTAACGGCGAGATTAGAGGCTGGCGATCCTCCCCGTCCGAGGAAAATCTCGGGCGATAGCTGCCCCCGGACCATTCGACCGAGGAAATCTCTTTTCCACCTTCGCGGCCCACTCGCTCGTGATTCAGCGAGATTGAACGTTATCTCCTTCCCGCTCCTCGAATTCTCGCGATGGAACTCCTCGCGAGTCGTGCTCTTCTAAGTAGACGGGGATCGCGCTGGGTCAGACACGACGGAAACCGCGCGGTTCTGTAATTGCGACGGAATGAACGACTGGGCGATCGTAACGATTATGTGGGCCAGCAGATCGAAGGTCATTCCTCGAACGATGAAACTTTGAATCCTCCTCGAAATCTAGTCTTCGATAAGCCTGTGGAAGTGTAAGTGGATCGAGAGCGTCGGGTTCGGGCGTAGAGGGGAATCGCTCCTGAGAGTAGGAAAAGTTGAGGGCGCGGGAAATTGATTAAAAGATGGAAGGTACGTAACATCGATGGGCACGAGATCGAAGGTCATTCCTCTGGATCTTGTTTTCTAGAACTTCCCTGGAAACCTTCGCATCCACTTCCCCGAGTCTGCAGTTTTCAGTGAGCTTCCAACAGCCTAAGTAGATCGAGGACGTTCGCGGTCAGACCAGCAAGGAAAACGTTCCAAGTCGAACCAAAGAGTCATCGAAGTGCGCTCTCTTATCTCAAGCACTTGCATCATTACCCTTCATATTCCTCTTCAGTAGAATAATCGTTCCAGCGAATATCTAGTAGATAAAGACCCTCCATAGTCAGACGAGGAAGTAAATCGCCCAGAGCGGTAGAAGTAGAAACTCGTTTATAAAAAGCAGCAAGATTAAGGCACGTAATTCCACTGTTCCTCCGTAAACAGTAGAAGGAAGAAAGGGTGTAGGTAGAAGCAAGTCCGATAACGGCGACGGCAGGGCAGGGAGGGAAGAGGAACGGGCTCAGTCTATTCGCCGTTGATTTCGAGGCGTTAAGTTTCTTCTCTGCCGTCTCCGTACCCGACCCCCAGGCAAACGCGCGGGCGAATCCCGGAACGTAAAAAGCCAGCCATTTGAAACTCTCGTCCAGGATCGTTCCAGCGTGGAGAATCGCCTCTCCTACGGGATGCGTCCTCCGCGTCGTGATTCGCCCGGGGAGGAAATGGAACGGCTCGCCGTCGAATTTGACCGTGAAAAAAGGGAAGGAGGCTGGCCTCCCCCGGGCCGTGCCACGATAAACAAGAGTTTCATCGACCGTTAAATCACATCGAGGAACGACGAAGGAGGCGCGCTGCTCGTCCCGGCCGGATTAAAGTACTAAATTCCGCGCGATTCGCCTGCCGTTCACGTCGCGCGTGTTATCGCGTTATAGCTCCGCTCTAATTCCACGGTTCGTTACTTACGTTTAATTGAACGTGGCCCGATTCAATGAGAGCCCATCGATACAGGCCTGGCTCGCCTCCAAGGAACACACCTCCCGAGCATCCACGCTGGAGAATAATGCGACGAAGCCACCTTCTTCTCTAACGTCGTGTCTCGGATCGGGGGGAGGTGTTTATGTATCCGTTGAACGAACAGTCCGCTTTCATTCTTTTATTTATTTATGCATCTATTTAACGGGAAATATATTTTAGTTACAACGAAGCATTAAGGGAATGCGCTCAGTCGGGAGACTGAAAAAGGTGTGACGTTTAGGAATTTTTTTCTCAGAAACTATAAAACTTTATTCAAAAAACTTTTTTTTGTTTGAAAGGTAGTACATTTAATTGTGTCGAACAGGACATCTGTGAGATTTTAAATAACTTTGTTATTAATAAATATTTTTTAATACCAAAATTTGGAGACATAGCTAAATGTACCTACTTTCAAAAGAAAAAAGTTTTTTGAATAAAGTTTTATAGTTTCTAAGGAAAAAATCCCACAAATCATACCTTTTTTGGCCTCCTGACTGATGTACAATATTAGACAAAAGTATATGAAATTTGAAATATGTACTTGAATATTTACGTATGATGCATAGTAAATCTCGATGTAAGGAACTCGCACGACAGTTAGAGTGTTATTTTTACTCCTAGAAAGGCATTTTTTCACTTTACAAATGCTTTTTCAAGCATTATTTGCTAAACTTTTGGCAGTGAAAATGCCCTGAATTCACAATTTTCTCAAGTTACAATTTGTTTCTTTAAAACGGTGTTGTGAAAATAATTTAAACTCGCCAGATATTTTCATCTATCCATATACTACATGTACAAAAAAATTAAAAACATTGGTACCATATCTTCAACATTTTTTCAGCTGTTTTATCCGTCAAGATCGTCTCTTTCCATAAGAGTACCTACGTGTAAAATCAATGAAAAGTAAAATCGTTATAACTCAGCAACAGTTTACTGAACTCGTTTAAAATTTTTGGAGCATACCAGGAAGATTAAAAAGAACGATCTCACAAATTTTCATCAACCTGGTACCATTTTGAAGATACGTCCGACGCATCCTTAATTCGTCCTTAAATTAGGTAAAGGTACAGATGTGGTATGTGTTCATCGTGAAAGAATTCAGAAAACAGAAAGGAAAAATAGTAGCAAAATTAAAAGTAAAAGTATCTTTTTGCTCTCGAGCTGGAACAGTCAACTTACAATTACTTCCCTGGACACAGAGCTTTCAGAGTTAAGCTCGAACTCCATAGGTGCATACTGCAGAACCCCGCCACCCATAATTTCCAAAACTAGCATCGTCAAGCAGCCGCAGCTGTGTTTCGAGATCGCCCAGAAGCCCCGACGAATCCGTACGCAGCCCCTCTTTCCGGGGGTTGTTTCACAGCCGACCTCTTCACGAGACGGTTCGTTCTCGCGGCGATTAGGCGTTGATAAGAGCGAGCAGCTCGAGCTACCCGGAAATTGAGTTAGAATTTCATGAAACGACGCCAGGGCCGCTAACGCTAACCGCCTCCAATAAGATCGCCGACAAGGCGGCAGTTTTGATTATCCTCCGCGGCCGGAGCAGCCCGAGGGAGGATGTAATAAAACGTTTCCTTTCCCTGGCGTGCTCTCGCGGAAAATCTCACGCCCTCCAGAGGAGCGGAGTTGGCCGGCCAGAGAGAAACGGAAAAACGGAAAGGTGGAGAACGGTGCTCGAAGGGTGAGACGGGGAAAGGGATTTTCTGTTGGAAACCTCGAAGAGGGCTGATGGCCTCGGGGGCAGGGGAGAGTGGTCCATTGTTTAACTTGATAAATGAAGTAGCCTGGGCGCAGAAGCTCGACGCTCGAGTCGGTACACAATGGCGGCGATATATTGTTCCGAGTTAATTCAATGCTGGAAACAGCGCGCGGCGCGAACAGGTGCGCGTTAGCGATGGCCGTAAGATGTTTCGAATACCCTCGAACCTGTATCGACCAGACTTTCCTATCGTTCCCGAAGCTTCCTCGAAGCTGCCTGCTGACGGGGAGCTCGCGATCTCCAGGGACTTTGTTGCCTCGGTTCGATTTCAGTGAATCATTTGCGACGAGTGATTCTCCGCGCGATTAAATTGTTTGAAATTTTTCGAAGGGCATAGGGCGCCCATCACTCTCCGCTTGAATATTCGCGTCCGAAGAGGGAAAGCTCCATCCTCTCGGCAACGTTTCCGGGCGGCGACTTCGGTTCCCCGCTCGGCTATATCCGTCGTTTCTTTTTTCCCCCGCATACCTGGTGCACGGTGCTTTCTTCGCGCAAGAATTTTAATTAGTACGTTCTCGGTCGCGCCAGGGAAAATGAGAAATTGTCGCGCCGCGGAAAAATGTAATTCGCGCGAGACCGCCAGCTCGGCTGTTCCGCTTCTCCCCCGAATGGCTAGCCTTTCAGAATCTCCCTGGCTGCGCCCGTAAATAGCGGAGGAAATCGATTTCTCGCGGGGCAGGTTTTGTTTAGGGTTTCATAAATTACAGCGCGTCGGTTCTGCCCTCCTTAGGGGGTTCGGTCTGTATTTCGGGAGCGCCGAAGAATGCTAATAGAACAGCGCGATGTTTTCGGGAAGAACGGGGGTATGAATACGTTGAGAATCTGTTCGCTGCTCCACGGTGGTAGTCTGCCATTAATTAGAGCGCATCGATCCCGCCGACCCATCCCGCTCCACATCAAAGGGGACGAGCCGAGTGAAACGTTCTCCATTTTCCCGCGTCCCGTCGCGTCGTCAACGGAAATTGATACATTTGGTGGGCAGCGTGTACGAGGCGAACGACGTTTCATTAAACGGGGGCCGGCGCGTGAAACGCGACGATGAAAAGGGCGAGCAAACGCCCCACGGCTGGTAACAGGCGGAAGAACTGTAACGCTAGCGCTACATTCGCGGGGCGAGCGCACGCTCGAGCTTTCACCGGGACAATTCCGCAATTACGACGCAATAAAACCGAGCAGAAATATCGCGGCTCGGAGTCCGGCTCCTGCTACCCTGGAAGAAAAAAAAAAAAGGACGAGTCAGTAGGGTGTGGGAAGGAGGTGGCGGGAGGTTGGTACACAGTAGCGAACCGAGACCCATCCAATCGTCCTACCCGTCACGAACGAACCTTCTCGCTTACGAGCGACCTTCAGGCGGATTAGGTGAGAGAATCGTAAAGTGAAAATCCACCCTCTCCCTCGGTTAGTGGATCCCCTCGGCTGCGAGGAGATCGTGCCCCGGTGGAACCTCTCGTAACCGACTTTCAACCAGCGCGGGGCTCCAACGAGCGGTACTTTTTAAATCGATGCCTGAAAAATTCAGTTCCTCGAGATTAGCCTCCTCTTACCAACCTAACCCCGTTCCCCCTATCTCCTCTCTTCTCCCTCTGTCCCTGCTGGCGCGTTCCGTTTTACGCGGAACAGCGGAGGAGGAGGGAAATTGGAGCCCGATGTCCGTTTTACGAATGGATCTAAACGACGCGACGCTCCCGTTTCTGGTTGGCTGCAAGTAGAATGCTCCGTGCATCGTCAGACGCAGCGTCGTTGATAGTCTGCCTCAGATCTCGAATCTCTTTCGCTACTGAATAGTCACTTCTCAATTGAAGAGTTCTTGTAGAGAACATTCTAAGTGCCAAAATTAAAAGAATTTTCATTGGAAAATGTTCCACGTGGTAGGGTTAAGAGTATAATTTTGTAAAGGACTCCTCAATTCTTACTAATTACGAGCACCCGTTTCCAGCTAGCGCTATTTATAAATCAAACTGCCCCCTCTCGATTCTTATTTCTTCTCTCCTACCTTCAGTTTCACTCCTCTTTCTTCCCTCGTCCGTCTTCACTTTTCACCGGTTAGGTGGGAGGGTGAGACCTCCTCGGAAATTGTCGCATCGATATCCGTCGCGGGTAGCCACCCGTATTTCACTCCTCGTCGCGTCGGGGTGTTCGCGCGCGCGCGCCTTTTTGCTCCCTACCCAGTTGCGCAACACTCTATTCTCGGCCATGCCCAATTAAACGCGAGAGCCTCGCGCGAATCGCCGCTGGACGCCAAGGAGACGAGGCCCTCTTAATGACGGGCAATTAAAATATCTGCTCGCGGCGGGTTGTCGCGATTTTCGTCACGGTTCGCGGACCCTCGCCCCAGTCGATACCACCCCGCGGACTTTGATTCATGAGCCTCTCTAGCGCGGCTGCCCGCAGACCCAAACAGGGAACTGCAAGTAGCTCGTCTACCAAGTCGCCCCCAAACACGGAGATTCCCAGGGCAGTTCCCCTCGGAACTTCTCGAGACATCCACGCCACGTAAATTGACCATAGAAACCCACGAAGATCTCGTTACAACGCCACGAGCCTGACATCTTCTTTCCACGCTCATCCGTCGCGAGATTATTCGCCCGTTACAACCAACCCGCGAGCTTTACGACGTATCGTTGACGCGGCCGAAATTACGGCTCCGAGCGCGTTGTCTCGCGGAACGCCCGCTGACGAGTGCGTTAACGCGTTAATTAAAAACTTGGCGGGCCCGTGTCCCCTCGCAATGCACCCACCCGCGGAACCAGAACATCCGTCGCTTGTCACCGCGAAACATTTCGGCTCCCAGTATTTTCCTATCACAATACTTGGACATTCCAACTTTCTCAATTACGCTTCTCCGCGCCTGAAAATTCCTCACCGCTTTCGTCCCGCAATCATCTACGTCACATCTCCGTCGGACAGGGCCCATGACTGGACGTTCGCTTATCGCGTTGCCGCGCCGAAGCCCTTCGCCGACCAAACGGACGAAAGGGGAGCAAGGAGAGAGACGCGAAACAGCGGCAAGGACCGGCTGCACTTACGGGATGACACGATAATAAAAGCACACCCACGGCCTGGCTGCACCCCCTCCTCCTCCTCCTGTCGAGCCGCTGCTCGTTTCGCGCGTACGCATGGGTTTCCACTTGTCTGGCCGCTGATTCACCGACCGCCGCCGGAAACGTCGGCGAAAATAGCGGCCGGAATAACGAAGATCGCGACCACCAGACGACGGCTTTACAGTTATATTGTCAGCACTCGTTGCATCCGACGCGGTTCCGTGCCGTCGCGTCGCGTTCGCGAGCTACCTGCCAGCAGGTCTCTTCCTACACCGTGGCTGCTGCGAGACGCCGCTGAAATATTGCCTGGGAAGGCTCGTTTTGCCGTCACGTGCTAACGTAGGCAGCTTCTGGCGAGCGCCAGCCCTGTTCTCCAAGTGGAACCGCCACGATCGTACTGTCAGACGATGGGTACTTGGGCGCTTAAACTTTGGGGAAAGAGTTTCTCTGGTACAGATCTCTCGTTCTATGGGTTGCTGAAGTTTGAATACTTCAGAGGAGGTTCTGGCTTCTTCTTTGGAGTATGCGAGCGCGTAATCTTCCGGGAGGCTGTTCGAGAATACCGATTGATAATATTTGTAGCTAAAAAATAGAGTCCCGGGGGATTCTCGTCTAACAGCCCCAAAGGGAACTGATATTTAAGAATTTTTTTTGAAAAAACTGTTGGTCATTTTGGATTAACCTTTTTGGGGATATAAGGAGGCAACTTTAAACTTGAAGAAAATATTTTTTTTATGTCGATCCTTATTATTTATTAATTATTATGGAATCTTGTCCACCTCTTCGACGATGTAAATCCTGTTGGTGGGGTGTGTTGCACCTATCGCAGTCATCTGATTGCAAAAAAAATATGAGTTTCTTAAAGTTTATAGATAGTTTACGCTGGGATTGGTCCACTTTAAAGAAAAAAAATGAATAATTGACAGTGTTGTAGCGTTTGAAAGAAAATGTAAGGTTTTTCCTTAGCCAAATTTGTCATATTATTTATTGTATCGACGAAAAAAGGTATTATAAATAAAAACTAAAATTAAAATTGTAGGTCCAGTCCCAGCGTGAATTATTTAACTTTAAGCAAATATTCTTCTTTTTGCGATCAGATGACTGCGACAGGTGTTACACCTGAAGGATCCACATAAAAAAATTCTACATATTTAAAGATGCCTCCTGATATTCCAAAAGAGATTAATGCAATATTAACAATCCTTTTTTTTACAAAAAACAAACATAAATTTCGGGAGTTGTTACACGAGAATCCTCCCTGAAGGGGGCAGACCACTGTAACGGTCCGAAATGTAAGGGTGTTTTCGGGAATTTATTTCAACCAAACAACACAAGTAAATCAATGTATTGCTTATTATAGTTAATAATGTACATATCGAAGGGTAAGAAATTTTTTTTCATTCAAATTCATAAATCCGTTTCCTGTATACTCTTCGTCAAAATGTGCAAAATCGTGTTTGTCGCGTTGACAGTGCCCAGGCCATATGGTTAATCCGAATTCAAAAAGACGCAAATATTTAGAAACTAGAAGCCTACCTCTATTACATGACGATAAAAAAAAGTATAAATTGTAAAAAAAGTACAAAATGGCGGACCACTGAAAAAATCTTGTTTTCGGGGTACAAAATTGGGGAAATGTTGATAAAAAAAATAGAAGCAGGTCGTTAATTGAAAAAAAAAACTGCCCTTAAAAAACAATAAATTCCCTTGTTTAAGTCAATAGGATGTATAGTTTTCTCTGTACACTGTCAACGTGGTTGAAAAATGTCATTCTGAGGAAAACGCGTTCAAAGTTCCGCTCGGCTCACAATGAGTCGCGCGCTTGACACCGCTTCACGGAAAATACTATATCTCCGTTAATTTGACGAATTTCTTCATAAAATTTGGAGAGAGCATTCTTGAAACGTGCGTCTTTCAGAAAATGTGAAAAAGAAAAAAATCAATTTTTCCGATTGTTTACAGAGGTCTGCCCCCTTAAGGAGCGCTACCTATGTACCAATCGCGAGATAGGCCGTGCCCAAACGCCGAATACCTACATACCGTTACACGCCAGAGGAAGCGGCGCGCTCCTGAACCCTTCCTCGCCTCGTTTATGAAGTCGTTGCCGTTCGCCAGACGAGGCTGGTGCCCGAGAAAATCGGGCGATAATACTTAACAGACTGCCCCGGCCCAGTGAGGCTGGGGTTATTATTGGAAGGTGCCGGTAATTATCTTAGCAAGAGCCTCGCTGCAGCTTAGGGTTGCTCCCTGGCCGCGAGCGATCTTTGCGCTGTTTATGACAATGATGGATGGTACCTCCGGCAATTCATCATCCCCTTCCAAGACCTTCCCGCCCCCCTCCCTCCTCCCCCTCCGTGCCCCAGGGTGTCACGGTTCGTTCTCCCGCGATCGGATAAGCGTTACGGAGCGTAATCGAGCGGGGGATTCCTCGCAGATTTTTCTGGCCGCCGCTCGATCGGTTACACCGTCACGGTCCCTTTAGCTCCCCCCCGCTGGAATTAAGACGGATGAGAGAGTCTTGAACGAGCGTACCTATTTCACGGGGGACGGCGCGGGTGTCCAGGCGAACGACAGAATTCCACTCGCCGCGCGTTCATCATCCTCGAACCGCGGCCACTTAACGCCCGATATCGATCGGCCGTATTTTTACGAGGGTGAGGCTTGTAAACAGCCGCCGAGGGTTGTCGGTTAAGCCTCCGACCTGTCTCAAGTTCGCCCCTCCCCCCGAGAAACTTGTCCCCGACTTGGCGGAGAAGCTGGGGTCTCGGATCGAGCGAGTTCCACGGGCGGTGGGATCCATTAAACGACAAGCTCCCAACAAAATCATGATCGCGCCAACTAATTCCAACACCTATGGCCGTCCATTTCGCGCCGTGCTCGGCGGTCCTCGGGCGCAGAGGTCCGCGCGGATGAGACCTGGCCGAGGCGAAAGGGAGACGCCGAATTGTTTGCGGTGGCCGGGGCCTGCTCGCCGCGAGGGTCGCTTGAATTAATGGCCACGATCCTACATTCAACCTCCTTAGCCGGGATTAGTAGTGACGCGAACGGCGTGTCATTGGGAAGCAGGATTCCGGGGGACGGCGCGGCGCTGAGCAGACGCTGGGAATTCCCCGAGGTGCGCCAGGGAATAGAGTCTCCCCTAGCCGTGCTTTCATGGCGGCGCTTGCGACCGCGGATTTCCCGGCCACGCTTCCACGCCTCGCACGGACCCTGCGAGCCTGAGAGATTCTACTAAATAGTGCAACGCGACGCGGTACGATGCAGTTTTTAGTAGCAGAGCGACTGCGAGGTCCCCGTTCTGGGAGAATCGGGGGAAAGCCACGAGCTGGGTCTATGTCACGAGCTCCAAGGGGATGAAAACCTCCTTACTTTAATATTGCATCGGCCGGTGTAAATTGTCGAACCGAATGCCTTCTTGCTTGATAATAGGACTGCTCGGTGCCAAGCAATTCTTCTGGGGTGGATTTCGCGTGTGGAAGGCTTCGCGAGGACAGCGGATATGCTAGTGGGTACAGGGTAGGCATTCAAATAACGTTGATGTACGGATTGATTACAGCTTTCACGGGGCGAAAGTGTGCCATTGTATCCCGAGGTCGAAAGCTTTCGTGAAATCGAACGTGGCGCTTGTAATCGGTTTCTCGACACGCGAGGTGGGGGGGGGGGGGGTGGATATCGGAGCTGTCATGCGTTCCGTCAGTTTTCAGCGAAGTGTAATAAAAGTAATTTCAGGAATGACGGGATCGTTACTGCGCCGAGCATTTCACAGAGCACGGTCGAGTTGACGATCAACCCTTCAACGGCGCAACTGCAATATTTCTCCTTGTTTACGTGTAATCAAATCAGATTCACGAACTGCGCCCTTGGTTTACACGAGCCACCCAGTAAAAGCACCCTTGCCGAAACTTCTTTCCCCCGTTCGGAGGGTTAAGACGGAACTCGTAAGTCCCCTCGTTTTTTAATTCGCCGCGCGCGATAACGCGGATCGCTAGACGACTTTAATTCCCCGCCCATTAAATTGTTAATACCCGGCGCAATAAAGCGCGGCCGGGTTTCCCGAGCGCCGTTAATGTTCCCGGGTGGTCCGCGCGCGCGCGCCGCATTGTAATCGAGAAATCGTTGGCGAACGAACGGCTAAATGGAACGCGCCTCGTACTCATAGGTATCTCGCGAACGAGCCTCCTGTATTCACCGATGTTCGAGTACCTGTGGCTCGAACAATGACGACGATCGTTCCAGCGGTCTGGAGAAGCGAGTATCAGCGTTACTCTCCTCGCTCTTAATATTTACACGCTCCCTAGGCTTTTTGCTTATTATTCCTGCGCGATGCACGCACGCCCGTCGGGGAATATAAATTTCCGCCTGAGCCGAATAGCTCGTCGAACACGCTTGGCGCGCTTCCTCTCTTCAGCGACTACGACAGAGTTTTAATCGATCGCTGTTGGTGCGAAGATTATATTCATAGAATTGGGTGGTACTGATGTACCTATTCCTTTTATTCTATTATTCCTTCTACCCTTCCACTTTGCCTTCGCTTCTTAACCACCCTGACTACTCATCCAGTCAGCTGTATGTAATAATTCCAGCGATTCCGAAGCAATCACGACGCTTTTATCGGTCTTATCGAGCGTCTAGAGAAGACCACGATGGTCGTTGATAGGAAACGGGGTAAAAGAGCGAGGCTCGGTAGGAATCGTCCGCGAGGATCGATCGAGCGGAAGTCGGGCGGGAATAACAAGCCCGTAGAAGCTCGCGATGCCGCACTCCGACGTACGCGAGGGATAATACGCGTGCTATACAGCCGCAGAGTCATTAATTCTATCGATTCCGCCGTATCCCCCGTCGCGGTGGTTCCCTCGTTATTCCTGTTCAAACCTCTCGCAGAGATTACAAGCTAAAGGACGCGCCGGAGAGGAGCCCGGGTAACGAGCTACTCGGGACCAGTTGCACCTAAATTCTAAACACTCGGAGTAATTAGGGCGAGAACGTATCCCGGGATCCCACTGTCGACACTTTCACCCTCGTCCCGCTCTCTCCTCGCGCCCCTATCTTCCTTCCCCAGGATCCTTGCGAATCTTTCGCCGCCCCGTCGGTACTCGTGTCCTCGGTCGTCGGCGTACAGGACAATAACGGCCGCGATAAATCGCGGAGATGCAACCGGTGTTGGCGGAGAGAAATCAATGGGGGCCGAACGAGCTGCAGTCGAACGGGGATGATTTATCGCCGCGTCGTTGGCTCCGTTGTGTGCGCGGCATCGAGTATTTCGCCAGAACCGGAAGCTTACTCGTATTCGTACTCGATCCGCGCTGGCAAACGCTCCGACAAATGGACGATACCACGCGTGCCAGCGACTCCTAGCGTCCGCCGAATTCTCGGGCCCGAAACTCGAGCTCGAGGGTGGCGTATCCGGCTTATCTCGGGGCTCGGGGAAAAAATCGCACGAACCACCCCACGAAACTTATCCGGCCCGCTTATCGAGCAACCCCCAGCTCGTTAGATTTGCGTTTGCTGAAACGGGGGAAGGGCTGGCTGGCTAGGAAGAACGTTTCGTCTTCGCAACGATCGCCCCGATGATTAGGACTATCTGGGAAACCGATCCGGCTCGTTTGTAACACCCTGTACTTATTAAATTTCATTACGCCCACTGTCGACGCTCGCTGTCCGGTGGAAATTGATTTGTGTATTTAGTAACAATGTTGCGGTGTATTTTTCCCCGCCACGGGGCAGATCGTTTTCAGAGGGTAGCTGGCCAAGCGAGACTAGGCGAAAATTTAATTAAAGCCCCGGCCAGCGAGCTCCACTACCTCTTGCATTCGCCAATTATCGAACTAAATGGAAGTGCATTATGCAGCATTTACATTCCGATAATTATTGTGCCGCGAGATTCCGAAAATCACCGTGCCCGCCGCGCGTTAAAACATTCAAGGCTTGCCGATCAAGCTTGCTCGCCGATTGGTAATTATATTGACTCCATTGTTTCGCGTATTTTCGTTGCCGTTTTGATCGCATAAATTTCTACGCAGAGGTCATTGGAATTTTAGAATGCTTCTCAATCCGCGTTGAAAGCTTGCCAATGGGTGTTTAGAAAGTCCAGCAAAGGTGCATGGTTGTAAATTCGCAGGGCGATAGCTTCCCCATGATCCTCGACAACAGGCCTTTCTGGGCACGCCTTATCGAGTTTCTAAGATTCGGAAGGAAGCACCCCGGCGGCCCTCCATTCAACCTTTTCGCTCGCCATCTTTTCCTTCCTTCCTTCCTTCCTTCCTTCCTGTTTGCGGCTGCTTTCTTCCTCCGCCCGTCAGCCAGCGACAAAAGTTGGCAGAATTAAATATTGATTCCGTTTGCTAGAGGCTCTTGGAAAGGACGCCAGGTCCCCGGAAGTTTATCGCTGATTCCGGCCGAAAATCCACTTAGGTCGACTTTAAAAGGGCGAGACCAGGGATCCTTCCCCTCGCCCCTCCTCGAGGAAAACGATTTAGCCTGTATTTGCGTGGCGGCGATATCCCTGCGCCGCGTCGATGAATCGGAACTTATTGGTGGTGGGTTCTGGTTATTCCCCCGCACATTTTTCCGTGGGGCGAGAAGTTGGGGAACAGGTCGACGTAAAGATGAAGGGCTCTCGGTCCTCCCTTCGGCTCCTCATTAGATGGCAGTGCCGGATTAGGTCTTCTGCTTTCTATCAATGCCTGCCCCTCCCCGTTCCAGTGGTCGAATCTTTGGCCGAGAAAATTTCCGCAAGGAGACACTCCCTAATGTTTCGCTGTGTGAAAGGGAATTCTTCATCCAACGACTCCGAGCGCTGAGTCGCTCAGCCAGCTCGATTCAATGAAAATCTCACGCGTCCAACGCGAGAATTCCTCGTCCATTTCCTCATCAGGTGAACGACGTTCGCGTTTACCGTCGGTCCTGACCCAGTTGCGATAATTGCAACGACGGCGGCCCCGTAATTGAAAAAATGCTTGTAGTTAATGACCCGGAGCGCGTGGGTGCGGGTTGGTCTGAAAATTCGCGGCACGAGGACACGCGCGGAGAGCAAACGGAATTTCACTAAAATTCCCCGCATAGCCACCGGTCACTGGGCGCCTCTGATGAAACCGCGCCGGTTAATTATCCCGTCCGATCGATTAATCATCTTTGGAGCAGCCTCCAGCAGGCTTTCGACATGCCTCCCGCCGAAAGTCCGTCCCTAGAATTGGTGGATAAGCATCTCACCCACCACGCGAACTTCGAAAAGCGAGCTAGTTGGAAGAGAGGCTTCGCTGGGAATTAACAAGATCACTTGCCTGCCAGGAATCGAATAGCATCTTATACCCCGTGAACCCTCCGCGCATCATAAACAGTGATCCCAACTCCTTGTCGAAGAAAGCGGGGCTCCCTTTTACGGTCCTCAGATTCCTAGACCCTTTACTTATAACGAACGCGCGTTTCTGTGGCCGACAGCCGCTTCGACGTTGGGATTAGGAGGCAGAGATCCCTGGCGCGGAGCTCGGTTAGCTGAACGGATGAAACGGAGGGCAGAATAATTCGTTTCCTCCCTACAGGCGCACAACTCTCGCGCCTCTGCCTCCAGTTTTCGTGTTTTTCGCTCGGGCGAGCATCGCGGGCCGACCTGTCGCAGATAGCCGCTACTTGTACGCCCGGATTAAGAAGAAACGGCCCGTGAGTCCGTGCGCGGGTGGGCCGATTGATGGGCACGTCCTGCGAATGAAGGGTTCCTAGCAGGGGTGTTCGGGTACCCGACTTTTCGGGCTCGGGACGGGCCGGAAACTTTCGGGCGGGATCGGACGGGGTCCCGATACTTTCGTATTGCTCGAGATCCCGAAGGTTTTGGGATCCCGAGACTCGATTCTGGCTACAAGCATAGCGGGCAATTTGATTTCAGGTCGGCTCGGCAAAACTCGGACGCGATCGGACGATATCGTTATCAGTAATAGATCAAAATTATTACTTGAGAACATAGAAAAATTATGTTTCTTACACGTTAATTTGAAATAATAATATATTCGCCTTTCTGTATATTGTTGTTACGATGAAACATCCAGGAAATATTCCTTTTTAAACGATTTTATTCAGCTTTGATCCTCTGTTTGTTTGTTTGTTTGTTTGTTTGTTTGTTTGTATGTATGTATGTTTGTATGTGTGGCTCAAATCTGGCAACTCAAATTTAACCCACTTCCAACTATCCAATTGTCTTGAAACTTTGCAGACGTGCGTAGTTTGGATGACAATACAATATTTAAAAAAAAAAAATTAACCCCGAGCGGATGAAAAAATTACCCAGTCGTCAATAAGTATAACCCATAACCACAAATCCAAACGACTTGAAATCAGCCACTCGCGTTCTTTGCGAAAACGACAAAAAGCCGCTGCGTTCAGGTTGCTAGTCGCATCGCGATTTGAAATTATATAAAAGATATTTCTAAAGAAGTCTGAGCTGCGAAATGTAAATCCATAAATACTAAAAACTAGAAAATTAAAAATATATAAAAAAAAAATTTATGTTATACGATTTTATTAAAAATGCACTAAAAACTAAAAAATAATTCTTTTCTTGTATTGCAATTTCACTGGTGTTTTTCACTTTAAATAAAATCGTGGAGCAAGGTATCTCACAACAAATTCATTTCGACGCTTGATGCTGTATTAAATTGATTCATATTCTGTTATGAAAAATCCTCCACGATTTTATTTAAAGTGAAAAACACCATCGAAATTGCAGTACAAGAAAATAATTATTTTTTAGTTTTTAGTACATTTTTAATAAAATCGTTTAACATTAAATTTGTTTTTTATATATTTTTTGTATGCTTATAGTTGTTCGTACGTTTTCTATTTTAAATCTGAACCTATCCCGAAAAACATAATACCCTATATATTTCCTTTACATAAAGTACTAAGTATGCAGTATATGTTATTAAGATTTTAAAATATTGTCGCTATAAAAATAGTCTTCTTCCCAAGTTCTGAGCATGGTATTTATTTAAGTACGTATATGGACATATTCAGTATTCACAGACTATTTGGTAGCAATAAGAATACATATATATGTAAATAAATAATAAGATACAAATTATGATTCAACAGGAGACAGAAAGGTAAAAACTTATCACTCTGGTATTGATATAAATGATATACATAATTCTTTCCGTCTCGGTCCCCTCGTAATAGCTGGCTTTCGAGCCGACCTGTAATCAAATTGCCCGCTCATGGCGGTCATGCTTGTAGCCCGAAACGAGTCTCGGGATCCCGAAAACTTCGGGATCTCGAGCAATACGAAAGTATCGGGACCCCGCCCGATCCCGCCCGAAATTTTCCGACCCGCCCGGAGGGCCGGGAACCCGAGCCTCGGGACGATCCGCACACTCCTAGTTCCTAGGTCCGAGATTCGACTCAGTGATCCGTGCGGGCGATCCCTTTCCGAAAGCCCAGCCTGGTGCCTGCTCCCCAGATAGGTCTCGCTCGCCGAAAGCCTGGGTGTCTTTGAATAGTCTCTTCGGGCTTGCCGCGCCGAAGATCATCGGCGAACAGCTCGTCGCGCGAGAGTAGAAAGAGTGTCGGGACAGCGCGCAGTGGCCTGACGTGTCTATTATGCGCGGGACTTAATTTTCCTCTCGCGTAATGGACACTTCCGGCCCAGTTGCCGCGCGCCTCGGACTGCCAAGAAAGCGCACGCCGGCGCGAGTAGAAATATTGTCGGCGGTCAGTTTGGACGCGGCCATCCTGGCCCAAATAAAAGCCCTCCTCGGCCGGGCGACGGCGTAATTTAGAATATAAGGGAGAATTTACGACGTCTACGGGTCTCGTTAAACCTTTCCGCGATTAAGAGGTTCGCACGTATCTCATCTCTCGAAACCGTCGCGCCCATGTCCGGCTGCCAGCCCACTTGCCCGTCTTATTCTTGGACAATCTTCTTGAACCTGGGGGCTCCTTGAGTTCTATCGAGACTTCATCCCGGCTTCTAGCCTGTGCCCTCATCGTTCGATCCAACAGTATCTCAGCTCGCGGTAGCGCTCGAACCAGGTATTTCTGCTGAGTGGTGCGTCACGGAAAGCACAAATGTATCTAATTTCAGTGTAGTGACTCAGAAACTTATTTGCGAAGAACTATCGCACTCGCTCCTTCAAGATATACGCGCAGTTGCGCTCCTCCTGTTGGAAACGGTCAAGCTAGACGTCGGCTAGACACGAACACCTGAGGAGCAGTTTTCACAAGGGATTACTTCTCATTTAAACTGTAGTCCCGCCAGGGTATTTTGTAGAGTTCGGAAAAGAGTACACCTCGCAAGACTAACCTCGGGGAGTGGAAAAGAGTTTCCACGTTGGAGGGATCGGTAGCGCGATTCGAGTCCCACCGCCCGGGGCTCTTTTTCCCCTACAATACTAACGAGTCCGTGAGTCACCGTGCCTGAGCAAAGTCGCGGAGCGTGTTCGAGAATCGACTCGATTCCCAGCTGCCGGGAAGTGACGAGCGGGACACGTCGAATCGCGGTGGCCGCGTGTAAACCTGGTTATACGTCCCATCAGCCCGCGCCGTTACTGTCAGCCGTAAAGTGACACTCGGGATACGAGCTTAGATCTCAAGCTTGTATCCAGCCGGCACCCTGGCCACGTCCAGCCTGCACGCCGAATATCAAACGCGAGCTGCGCTTTTACGTGCACTCGTAGCCGTTCCCTATCGCTTTCCAGCGGTGACGCGCGTCAGGACAATGACGTTACGCAACGTTCGACCGGCGAAATGTCGTTGGACGTGCCTGAGGCTCGAGAGTTTCAAAGAGTGTCAGCACGTCATGTTTCCCTTGCACTCTGAGGTGGTTGCAACGCGGAAGGTAATTCGGCGATGCTTTTTCTGTTTCAGGTGAGTCGATTGCTACCGACGCTTCGTTCAGGTTCCCCCAAGTCATCTATAAGGTTTGGACTTTTGGAAAATAGTATTGCCCGCTGCACGAAACGTTTTGGGAATGTTAGACGCTTGATTAAAAAATTAAGGGGGGGAGCCCTATTTAAGACACTAAGAATAAGGTGATTCTTGGGAATTTTTTTTCTAAAAAACTGTTAAGCAGATCTTTTCCAAACTTTCAGGGTAATTTAGTTCACATTCAAACAATAAAAATTAATTTTTACGTTACAAAGTGTTCGGTAGAAATGGAGATATATGAACATGTTCGTTTGGACTTGCCCGCCGGAGTTGCAAATTAGCGATTGTAATGGTGGTCCCGTTTTTTTCCTGAAATAAAAAACCAAGGATTTTCTTATTTCTAGTAGAATTACATTGTCGATGAACCTAACAAACTAAAAAAAAGTAGGCAAATTGGTGGGACTTCAAAGAAAAAGTTACGATTCTGCCCCAAGATGTTTCGTACTATTTATGGAAAAAGAATTATTGAATTCAATTTATTTATCAATATATTAGATTCACCGACAATGTAATTATACTAGAAATAAGAAAATCCTTGGTTTTTTTATTTCAGGGAAGAAATAGGACCACCATTACAATCGCCAATTTGCAACTCCGGCGCGCGAGTCGTAACAAACGTGTTCATATATCTCCATTTCTACCGAACACTTTGTAACGTAAAAATGAATTTTTATTGTTTGAATGTGAACTAAAATACCCTTAAAGTTTGGGAAAGATCCGCTTAACAGTTTCTTAAAAAAAAATTCCCAAGTTACACTTTATTCCTAGCGAAGGGGAGACCGGGGCAGGTTGTAACACGGGGTAAATTGTAACAATAGTAAAATCTTTTGAAAGACAAATCTGGTAACCCACATCATGCGAGAGCTGCTTAACGATATTAGCACCGTCGGTTTTAGTGACACAAACGAGCGTTATGTATTCATTTTGTGATTATAGCCCAGAATTTTAGTATTTAGAGCACGTAAGTAAATTTTGTTTTAGCACTTTTATTTCAATTAACCGTCGTTAGAAACCGTTTGAATTTTTGCTTCTTTGTCGCAAACGAATTAGTACACATTGGTTTATTATAATGTGTACGCATTTTAATAATTTGATGTTTAGTTTCTCGATTGCTGACATAAAACGCAAAAATTCAAGCTCAGGGTAAATTGTAACATGTTACTATACTTACTCCGTTCTAAATGGTGATAAAGCAAGTTATTTGCTGACACATCGGAAAAAGATGCTCCAGACGAGCAACAGAACCATCGAGAATCCAATAATGTAGAAAAAAAAGTATAAAGGAAGAAGTAAAGAAAGCGAAGAAGAAGATTTTGATAAAATCAAATGAATAAGCAATGATTCTTTAACTCGTGTATATCAAATGTTTAATAATGATCTGTTTTCATTTATATTTTTTAGAAATGTTTATTTGTGTTCATATTTGTATTTAAATAAGTAAAACAGATGTGTTACAATTTACCCCTTACTGGGGCACATTGTAACAAAGGTTCAGATTTGTTTAAGATGATGCTAGACGTCTGAGTGTCCAAGATTTTGTCACGTACTTTCACGTAATCAGTTCACCGCATATGTAAGTAGTAAATCACGCAAATTATTTCCAGATTCAGGAAAACACTTTCGAGAAGAAACTATGAAAACTTTTTTGTTACAATCTGCCCCGGTCTCCCCTACTAAATATGGCTGCACCCTTAAGTCGGTTGCTTTAAAGACCCTAGCGTAACCAGCGAATACTTAGAGGTCCCGACCACAAACGGGGTTTAATCTTGACAAGAATCGCCGCCAAACTCGCGACATCCCCAACAGCTCGAGCCTCCCCTATCACCCAAGCGTCATCCCTTTCAAAGCCCTGCGCGATTGGAAACCCAGTTACCCCAGTGTTTCCCTTACGTAACCCCGGCGAAAGCCTGTGCCTGCCGCATTCGCGCGAGAAAGGTGATTACGAGCGACTGTCAGCGAAAGGAGAGGAGGGGTGTAGGTGGATAGACAAGGGCGGGGAGAGGTTGCAGTGGAGTTTGGCAGTCCTCCCGTGTTCTGCAGTGAGTCCGAGTCGTCGCATCTCCCCGCGAGTCGCGCGTGCCGTTGTTGTTGTTGTGAGCGCAAGGGGGGTCGCGCTCGCCGTGCCACCCCCGTAAGCCTGAACAGGCACAGCCGGGCATTTTTGTTTGGGGGTTACAGCGCGCATGTGACGTACGGGCACGCTCTCCTCTCCCCCCCCCCCTCCCCTCCTCACGGAACGTCTGTCTCCGCGGCTCGACACAAGTCCCTACCTAGAACACAAGTTCCCTCTCAGTGGCCCGTGAACCGCGACCGGAGCAGCACACTTCTCCCACCTTGTCGTTCGATCGATCATCGCTCCGCGAGGCACGCGATCCACCCCTCTCCCTCCCCCCCCCCCCCGTCCTCGTCCACGCTGTCTGCGGTGACGCTTCCGTGACGCTTCCGTGACGCGCGATGGACGTTTCCGGCCGTCCTTGCGGCACGGTCATCCTCGTACCGAGTGCACAGTGAACAGTGATAAGACTCGTGCGACGTCCAATTAAACGAGCTTCGTACTCGAAGCCACTGCCTCGTCTCTGACCGATCAGAGCCACCGGAACACGCTACTGTACCCTCGATCATCGTGCTGGCCCAGCGGTAGGATGCTGCGGGAGGATCTCGCGGCAGCTGATTTCATCGGTGAACTGTTGGAACTTGCTTGAATGTTCTTCTCGCGAGCTCTCGATCGTGTGGATAGGCTTCGGTTGGCGGGACGTGTGCGGTGAAATTTGCACGGTTCAAGGGCGCGTTTCGCTCGCCCCGGCACAAAGAGCCACTCGAGTGCTCGAAGAGCCGTTTCGCGGACCGTTGCCGAGCCCAAGTGGCCCGCGCTCGTTCGCTTTATTTGCTCTCGCTGCTTAATCGACGCTGCGAAACGACGATCGTAAGACGACGTTGGTATAGGGCGACCGATCGTCGCCGTGATTCTTATTAACTGTTCTAGAAGGCTTTGCAGCCGCTCTTTCACGTTATTCCCGCGTTACGGACGATCAATGACGCGGTTCTTAATTAAAAATCGCTGTTCGAAGAGCGCAGCTTGCGCGGCGTAATTAACGGGGTTTCGTTAACGCGCGGTTAATGAAGTTACGATAACGACGCGGTGCGTTCAAGGCGCGAGGCTCGAGTGCATTCGCGAGTACGCGAACAGCGTGATAACGAGAGGATCGATGAGTCGAGCGAGCGGGAAGCGGAAACGACATCCTCTTCGATGTTAGGGCACCTTTTATTACAGCAATCTCTTATTCGTGTTATCTGGTGTTAGCAGAGTCCGCTTATCTGTGTCTCGTAATTAGCTCTCGACCCGGGAATCTAACTAGCTTCAAATCGATCCCTTCCCAAAGCGACCGCGACGCGAGGGAAGGTCCAGTCTCTTGGAAGATGCAAAGAAGGCGTAGATGGGAAACGCTGGACAAAAAGGTGGCCGCTCTCGACGAATCGCTGCTGCTCCGAATTAGCCTCGCTCGTAATTGCGACACGCGTCGTGCTCGTTCGGCCCCGCCAAGACAATTAGCCATCCACCCATCCCCCTCTCGCGCCCCGTTGGTTACCGGCGATACTAATTAGCAGGTAAACGGCGCACAGCCGAGTGAGAAAAATCAGGGGATCTTTTCGTCCTGGTAATTAATCGGTCTCGGCTCAGCCTCGTAGCCAATTAGCAGAGTGCTGAGCCGGCGATTCTTTCGAGGACCCAGCTGTGGATGAACACCGCAGCCTTTTTCACGCGTTTCAAGCCGCTTCTATCGACGTTGTTGTCATTGAACGAAAGCGTGTCACGCTTCGTCACGGCGCTCCACGCATTTTCACGCCCCCCAGTTTCGTTCGCCAGCCGATTACCTCGCTTTCTCTGTACCGCGTCGTGAGTTCAATTTATTCGAATTTACACGTCGGAGACGGCGAGACATTCTGTGTTGAAGGGTTCTTCTGAATTGCTAACCCATCCGTGTGACTCCGAGTCTTGTATCGTCGATATTCACGGAGGAGAGAGTGAAACAGAGGTGACAGAAGCGTAGACGTCGTCCCACGTGAGGAATTAAGATAGCCGACGGTTAATCGGCGAATGACATCACGGGCAGGGCACGATTGCCCCTGGAAATTACCTTGAACGTCGCTCGGTTGCGCAACCGTGCTTGTTCTCCATTTCCTCGTCGCGCGCCCCCTGCCCGCGGCTTTTAATCTCTCGATTTAACCGGCTCGCGAATACCCGATCGCTGTATGGAGCCTGTATGGAGGCTGGGGAAAAGAGAGGTGAAAGGCATTGTCGACGGTATTCGGCCCCGGTATCAGTTTCCATTCGACGTCGGCGATGGGGGTGGCCCTTTTTCAATTAAGCTTTGATCACGGGGCCGAGATAAAACGGGAGCGAGCGCGCCCCGGCGTCGCTGTTCGTGTCGAGAGCTCAAACGGACATCAGCCGATAGAGAGAGAGCGTGGAAAAGCAGTGGGGTGGATAGTGGTGGTGGATAGTGGTGGTTCCTCGTCGAGCCGCGATAAATGGACGAAAAGAAACGTCGGTTTAGCGGAATCACCTTTCTCTCCCTCTGTCGCTTTTGACGCGCGCCTTCCGCCGTGTATCGACTTATTAACATCGACCAGCCGTGCTCGGAACTGGGAAATGGACGGGAAACGATCGAGCCGATCCATCGATTGTCCCTGATTAATGGACCGGGGGACCTCTTTAATGCGCTAACACGATTTTCCTTTTGTCTTCTCCCGTCTGTACGCTTTGACACCGGTTTCACGCGCGGGGATATGTTTGCTTAGGTTTCCAGGCACCGACCCGTTCGCTGCAATGTCCACGGAAACGTCAAAATTGTCCATTCAACCATTTGCACCCTGAATACCACTTTTTGCGATGAAGTTGTCACGCGAGGGGTTAAAATCGATTCGATCCGTTAATGGGAATCTGTCGCGTCCTCTTGGCAGGAGCGAATTTGCTCGCTTAATCCTTTGAAAGTCGAGGGAAGGCTGCTCGGCGAAAAGTCCTCGGAAGCTGCGGAAAGTCGCGGGACAGAATAAACACCGTCCCGTTCCCTCCGCGGCTGCGAGGGTCGCCGAATGCATTAGACATTAGCCGGCCGTTCGCAGCTCGAAAACTAACAGCGAGCAGCGGCGTGTTTACCTGTTTACCGAGCACACACCCGTCGACCTGCCATCGGGTAATTAAATGACCGTTCAATCATCCACGCGTAAGGGAGAACGTCGTCGGATTTATTAAAATAATTTGCTCGGCGAGGCGCGCTCGAATCTGAAAAATTGGATCGAGGGTGACGCGTCGACTCTCTCGCGGGAAATTAATCGGGGAAGTGTCTTCGCGGAATGTGTTCCCCGTGGTGACGGGCGAGGCGCGGTGTCGAAAATCGAAGCGACGAAAGGGCTACTCGAGGAAATTAATGAAACACAGCGACACGCGGTTCTTATTAAATCAGCTGTGCAGGATAGGTTGTCTTTTAGTGGTGCTTGCCGCGAGGACGTGACAACGCTCGCCACTTCTCTCTCTCTCTCTGGCCGCGGCCTCGTAACTGTCCCAGGCGCGAGCCGCGATATTCATCGCCGTAAAAATTGCGAAACTGCCGCGGAACTCGTATAACTGCCCCGATAGAGGAACGACCATCCTTCCGTCGCGCTAGGCGAACCAGGTAACTGTCCTTCGGAAGCAGATTCGCGTTTAATCTTAGTCTCGAGAAGCCTCGACGCTGCAACTTTCTTGCCTCGTTTCTCCGCGAAACAAAGTGGTCCCCTCCGTTTCCCGCGCTGCCCGCTTCCACTCGGAGCTAGTGGGAAACGGGCTACCGAAGTTGGCGGATGTACTAAGAGGGGTGGTCTTAAAATCGTTGCTCCAAGATTAGAACAAACTATTCTTCTCGCCCCCCCCCCCCCGAAACACGGGGCGCAAGAAAGTTCCGCGTGGCGTTTTTCAGTGGCACGGGATCAATTAGTCGGGAAGAAGAGGTCTCGAAGGAGAAGAGGACGCAGCCGGTGCGTTTTCTTTCCTCGATAGTCCGTGACGGTCGTCGACTGTGCTCCCTCCGCGCCCCTCCGCGTCCCTCCGACGAAGTGAGGGCAGGAAACGGCTTCTTTCTCCTGGAAATCGGTCGTTCGCGCTCCAAACGGGGCTTAAAAATACCCTCCGCCCGAAAATAGTCGGGAAGATGAAGCGAGCGGGCGCGAACACCCTCGACGCCGTCGCTCCTCGCCGTTCCTTCGCGTCCACCCTACGCCAGCTTTTTCTCTCATCGTTTTGCCGCGGCGCGCTTCCACGTGCCCTTCCCTCGCCGCGCGCCCTCGTGTCCCGACCACGACGAAAACTTCGGAAGCACCGCCAAAAAGACGAGCTTTCCCTCTCGGTCTACTCGCCAGCCCCGTAATTTATATGCCGGTTAAAATGGGAGCCAGCCTCGAGCCGGAGATACATCCTGCTCGTCCCGCCGTCTTCTCGCGTGCGCTCCGCGTTTTTACCGATCCTCCGCCATTACGGCTTTGTCTCCGCTGTCCACGATCAATCCTCGGCCCATTTCTCTGGGTATATTGGCTACTTTCAACTGCCGAGGCTTTGAAATAGTTGTCGAAGGTTCTCGGCGAGGTTCCGGGGCTCCTTAGAAGGGCGATTGAAGCCTCGAGTTTCGAGTAGAAATTATTATCCTCGCGGAGGATACCCCGAGGACTCCCAGGAGTAATAGTCCTCTTTGCAGGGGGAAGGAAAATAGGTTCTCTTAGACCACCGTTCAACTCTTTTGTCCGTCGGGCAGTTTCTTCCCCGGCTGTTACTTCCTCATAACTCCGAAGCGCTCCGAACGGTTATCGCGATCGTTTAGTTTAAAGGACTCTGAATTCACGGATAGTCTAGTCGTAGAATGCAACGGTCCCCAGGCGATCAATCGCCGCTGTTTCGAAATGAATTCGTCGTTGGCGGAATGGCCGGTGTTAAACGGCGTTACAATGGTCTCCGCTTCTGGCTCGTTAATCGTGGTAACCGCGCGAATCGATAGCCACGCTCCAGCGGGCGATACCGAGCCCGGGCACGATGGTCAAGGGTTGATTTCCTCCGAAGGAACGAGTGACGAGTGAGAGAAGAAGACCGATACCGTCGGGAAAAACGACTGGCCGAAGACGAAAAACTGTGACAAATGGTGCAACCCGTACGCACGGAGAACAACAACTCCGCCCTGGACATGGAGTCGCTCGAGGAGATGCTTCGCAAGGTAACGACGATCCCCGATCGCTATCCTATACGATTTTATCGCTGAAACAGCCCCTCGGGCCGTTGCAGTGTCGTAAAGTTGTGCACCTTCGACTCGCTGCTCGTGAATTAATGGATTTTAACGTAGCTTCGCTGGGTCGTAACGGCAAATCGGGGGCAGGGCGGGGGGGGGGGGGGCGGGAGCCTTTATCGTATCGGAAAGAATTGTTCCCTGCACCCGCGTAAAAAGTACCCCATTCACTCAGAACTGTAGACACGCCGTTCTGACAAGGGAAGGTTGCCAATCGGAAAATTCTGATTTCAAGATTTCAATGAAACTATGTTCTACGTCACAATGACGATCAACCAACCCGCGGGCTGCATTTGGCCAGAAGACAAAAATAACAAATTCACCCCATAAACTAAAATTCTTTGATTAGTATATTTAAGCATTTAATAATGTGGCCCGCGTGGAATATTAGGGTTCCACTTTTGGCAGACTACTGGCCAAAGGTTGCTCATCACTCCTCTACTACCTCTATGTTCACACGAAGTTTCATTAAAATCAGAATTTTTTGGCCCGGAATGTTTCCTTTTACGTAATCGCAGAGAGATTCTTATTGTTATTATTATTACGATTTTATTAATTATTAAGCGGAAGATACAGTACATACAGAGAAAGTAAGATAAGAGTAAAGGCGAGGCAGCAGTAGGAACTGTTAATAAGCCTAACCATAAGAACATAATACTAAACATTACTTAGGGTGACTGTACTAAAGTTAACCTCGCCAGGCAAAAGTTAAATCGCTGTTAATTGAATAATAATTGATATTTTTGCATGCAGCTTGTATCAAAATAAAGAGAAATTATTCACCTTTCATGTAGCATAAGTTAGAATCGTTGAAACATACAAATTTTTAATTAGGACTCAACAAACGTAAGACATGCAAAAATCGGGTCCTAAAAAAGTGTACCTAATATCGCCAACTTAAGAAATATTGATTTTATATATATATATGTGTGTTTTTAAAGTCATTTTCACATGTGCTTTTATTATTTCTTGCTCTATAAATGTATTTTTATGCATCTTTGGTTTCATTTTTATTAGAAAAATATAGAAATTTAAAAATATAGTTTTTTAAAATATTTTATTCTTTACCTTCCGATGTACATATTGGACAAATAAAGTTTATTACGGTTGCTCGGCACCTTTCGTAACCCCACCTATAACAAACATTACATCGAAACCATTGTTCTCCAGTAGGCGGTATTGAGAACACCCATACTGCTAAAAGAAAACACTATTTTCACTACGGAAAATATTTGAATCGATTTCATTTCTGAAGTACATCATTAATTAGATATTTCTAGTAGATATTCTTGCATTTACGGAATTATTAGACTTGCCTTCTCCGAATGTCATGTAAAAATGTGGCAGTTCAATAAATTTTTACACTATTAAGATTCACTAAAATACTTTTCTCTCTGTAATTGCTGATCACATGATGCTGCAATTACAGTGTGTCTTCCTACATATGTTTAGGTACTAATTCAGTGTATAACCGATAAATTTTAGAGCGTACTTTGCGAGATATAGCGTGTGGCGATATTAGGAACAGTGGCGGTATTAGGTACAGTCACCCTAATACTAATTACTACAACTAAAATGAAATGAAAAGAACAATAGTGGCGAATACACAGTAGAAGAAGGGGGAAAAGAAAAAGAAAACAGATCACGACTCAACGTGGGCTAGGAGGGGACGGTAAGACATGACGAGGTAGAATTGACACTAAAAGTGTGGAAGATAATTGCCACAGTGCGCTTTACCGTCCAAACTAACGTCCCCTGACTCACGCCAGCTAATCTTGGGCTATCCGAGACCATATTTACTCTGGCCGTGCTCCTGACTCGGTGCCCCGAACAATTGCAGCTAATCGCTTTCGGTGACAAGCCGAAGACAATGTTCCGCCTTGGGACTGTTAGACGGGGCCATAATTCAACGATCCCCAACGCGTGCCATCGCCAGGCAGATTATTAGGATATAATAGCAGCCGGAATTAAAGGAGGAATTACGTTAGCCACCGTGGTGGGGGCCCGAGGACGATGCGCGAAGGGGGGGGGGTAGAAGGTTTTTTAACTGCCACTTCCTGTAATGTATTCCGTCAGGCAGCGCTGAATGGACCACTTAGCGAGCATCCCGCGTGCACGTACGCTCGCGAGAGGAACGAGCAGAGAGAAAGAAAGAGAGAGGGGATGAGAGAAAAAGAGGCTCTCTGTGGCGTAAGCGCTTTACCGGCTGTAAAGCCCTTCCTCCTCGCGTGTATGTACGTCGAACCTCCACCGTCTCCCCGTCGACCTCCTAATAACGCGTTAATGGTCAATTCAGCAGAAAAGTCCGCACCTCCCTCGGCTCGCGGCAGTCAACTATATCGAGGACTCTCGTGGCGGTTCCTTGCACGCGCGGACCCCCCGCCTGGCCGTGGTAATTTTCACCCTCGCGGCCGAAAAGAACAGCGGCCGCGCCCCCGAGCGCCGCGCTGAAAATGATACTCGCCGGGACCGATCGAGGGGGAGCAAACAGACGCGGCCCGTTCCGGGTCGAGTGGGTGTGGACAAATAACGGCGGGGGCCCCCTCCGGTGGGACGGGAACACGGCAGGAAGTACCCTTTAGGAATTATTGATTCAGGAAGCGAGAGCAGTCGGTGCACGGTGGAAATACCACGGACCTGGTGCACCGCCGTGACTTTCTACTTTCCCCTCGACTTCGACTCTTCCTCCGGCTCGAGTTTATTCGTGAAAGCGCGAGTTAATCTCTGTCGTTCGGAAAAGAAACGAGCGATAAACGCGACATCCCCGATCAGCCTTTATATCCCGATCGAATTTTCCAGGGAACATCGATCCGGGAGCTGGATTTAGTAGGGGGCGCGAAATCTGCACGCGTCAGCGCGGCGGAAAAGCTCGGGGGCTGCTCGAAACGAGTCTCTCTCTCTCTCTCTCTCTCTCTTCTTTCTCTTCCTTTTTACGAGCTTTTCCCCGTGGCTGCGCCCGCTGGACGCCTCTCTGGCGTGTTTCACACAGCCAGACCAGCCTCTCCAATGCAATAGAGAGAAAGGGTAGGTACGCGAGGGTGGAAAAAGCTCCGCGTAGCTGTAGCTAGTCCGTAATGTAGCTTTAATGTAGCGGCCGTGCAGGGAAAGTTGTCGCTCTCCCCTTTGACGATTTTCCACGTCAAACGGCCGCGCTGATTTCCACGTGGGCGTTCGTGTCGGCGTATTAGCTTTTTGCTCGCCAGCAGCTGTCGTCTCTCCGCGCTTTCGCGTTTTTCTGCTTTTAGCCGCACGGAGAGAGGAGCGATCGCCCTTTCCCTCTCTCTCTTCTCTCACGCCTGATCGGCAAAGCCGTGGCGCGACAGATTCCGGAAAGATGGAATGTTTGCCGAACGATAAAGCTCCATCGCCTCTGCCGCCGCGGATCCGATCCTTCTCGCCTTCCTTTTTCCACTCATCTGCGCTCAACGACCTGGGGGATCTTTATGGTATAAAAAGGGCTGAAAATCGTGGCGCTTCGGGGCGAGCGCGCGTGGGGCGAATTCATCGCGACGATGGAACGCTTTTCGAGTGAAAATTCATCGGGGAAATTCTTTCACAGTCGAAGCCACTGCTCCGCTTTCAGATCCCTGAATTTCCGCTGCTCCTTTCAAAGTGTTTTATAAGATTCTCTGTTCTAATCCAAGGGTATTTAATAACGGCGGAGGGGCGTGCTTCCAATTCGCGTCTCGATTCCCCTAGCCGCTCGCCGTTTTTCACCTGGACGGGGCTTTTTCGTCAGCGCCGCGTTAGTCTTCTCCCGGCCGCAGCAGCTGTTTCTGATTTCAGCGTTTTCACCGTCGCTCATGAAACATTCATGCCCGATGGCCGCGGGGAAACCCCGTCCAGCGAAATTATAAACGCTCGTCGACCCGCCGGTTTATTTCGCCAACTCCTCGTTCCGGCTATTTTCATTTTAATTGGCGCTTGTTGGCCCCCAGCTCTCTCTCTCTATTTCATTACTTCGATGCGCCGCGGAAAAATCGCCGGCTGGAAAAGTCGAATAACGAAAAGAACAGAATACCTATAACGAGCCCTGCTCGCAACACCGTGTTTGTCATCTTACAAGGGAATATCCCTAACCCGGAATTTAAAAAATTTATGAAACTTGGGATATGTAGAGGATATACAGATATGTATCACGCAATTTTTTTTGCCGCCCAAATTCACTGTAAGGGGATGAAATTGACCCCTGAATAACCGTTTATTTTCCGATTTTGTGTTCAACATTCAAATTTTTCTTTCATTCTTCTCCAAATATTCATGGAACAAAACCTCTCGCGAACTTATCGGACAACCTGATAAGCCCGAATCCACACCCCGTTTCTGGACTCCTGGAAGCATTCACGCTAGGTTGCTGTTCTAAACAGAATCAGCCTGTTCGCAGCAATACGATCCAGTTTCCCGGGATCTGAGCCCCGATGGATTAATACGGGCAGCACGGGGGCGGAATCGGGAAGCAAGGAGCGTCGCAGCTGGCGAAATCGGAAGGGACTGGCCACCCCTGCTCGCTGCGTGTTTATAATTGATGCATGGAATGCATAATCCACCGGCGTGGATTTGCATAGCCCGGACCGCGTAAAATAACGCTTAAATAACGCGCGTCTGCCTGTGGAGGCGCGCGTGGGTGTGCGTGGTACGCGGGGCACAGTGGGTAATGCGCGGCCATTTGTCCAGCAGAATGGAGCGGTTAATTGTCCCTCGGTTACCGTGCAATTACGTTTGTCATGCGAGATACCGACCTCTTGGCCGTCTTTGTTGCCGTCGCAATTAGTCGTGCAATTAGCATTTCTTTGGCCGATACGCCGGGGAGAGATCCTCGGCCGGATAACGCGCTGGCTCGTCTCGAGCTGTTCTCCCGCTATCGGGAGCGCGGTTAGAACAGATTCCCCGTCGTTAAGAATCGTTCTGGCTTGCCAGACAGAGTGGCCAGCAATTTCGGAGATTCCGAGCTCTTCTGGCTTCGCTCGCTGCATTCTAGGAAGCTTGGTGTCCGCGCGGACCTCGATGGCGCTTATAGGAAACCTGATTTGCACCAAAGGTGAAGTTTTATCGAGTTGCAAGTTGGGAATATTAATATTTAAACGAGTTATCCTTTATACTGTGGGATCAGGAACCCCCACCACCATAAGAGAGGACACGGGAATGACTAAGACAGGGAAGTTGGCAGTAGCCGAGGTGGCTAAGGCGGCTGGCCAGCGCGCTACGAATCAGACGATCGCGGGTTCGAGTCCCGCGTCCGAGGCTTCCTTTTTCCCGTGATCCTACAATACCATTTGGCGCAAAAAAAGTATATGCAGTGGTGTAGTTTGGAGCGTGTCTCTTTCGAAGCTTTGACGAGGACTCAGACGCTAGTCGGCTGTAGCTCGAGGAGAGTGCGTTTACCTTCGCACTACCGCTCGACAGGTTGCACGAAAGGCGTGGAGGAGCTTGGCGCTTGAAGCTTGACGTCTGCTTGGTGGTTGAAACGAACGATCTCTCGGTCGAGCGTTGACAACGACGACGATGATAAAGCTTTCCATCTAGCCCGTGGTCGTTGCGCGCTCGGTTCGACTGCTCCCCCGGGGCTTTCGTCTTAACGGATGAAAAATCCTCCCCGCCTATGGCTGCTTGTATCGCTTACCGGGGCAAACGTCCAGCCGCTTGAAATTGCGTTGGCAGCCGCGCTGAAAGCACAGGCTTTCCCCCCCCCCCTGTAATGCAGAGGTGCGCAACACGAAGCATTTCGCTACCCAAGCAGCTCACCAAATACATTTGGGAACATATTAATCCAGCCTCCCTCGGAGGATCCATCCGGCTCCGCTAATCGAAAAGTTGCGGGGAATAGAAAACTCTTCCCTCGATTGCTATACCCTCCTCCAACTTACTCGTTTCGCGCACGGTCGATCGCAATGCAAAGCTCCGGAGGCCCTCGAGCGATCGAGAAGTCGCAAGAGAAACAGCGGATCGTTTGCCGGCACGCTCGCCGGGCAAACAACTCGAGACGACACGGAGAAGTGGGAAGTTCGGGGCGGCGCCGAAAATATTCCGAAACTCACTCAAAACACTCGTGTCGCTCGTTAATCAGAGCGGCGCGTTTACCGCGCCGGAGATCGATTAGAAATTTCCGAGGGGAGAGACCGGGGTAAGGTTTGAACGCGTTGCCGTGGCCCAGCGGCGACGAATAAATGGCTAACTAACGAGAGAACCGCTTCGACCAAGTTCCCTGAACGTCAAGCAAACACTTGTCTTCCTGCCAGCTCTCGTTCGCCCGCGTCGCAGCTACCGTGCGCGAGCAACGCCTGTAGACACGGCCAGCGACAGACGGTAACGAATCGTGGCAGCCTCGAATTCGAAAATCAAGCAGTCAAGGGGGCGGAACGGAAACAAATATCGTTCGTCGCCGCCTGGTAACCGTGCTCCCCTGGCTCCTCAGTAAACAGACTACGCTCCGAAGTCGCGTTACTCTCCCCACCGTTCGCAGATGAAAACGAGCTCGCCTGACTGCGAGTTGATGGATCTACTTTGAAGACTCAGGATCTCAGAGGATTCATGGCTTCCAAGATTTTTCGGGGATCAGTGGCGTTCGGGGGTTCTGGACGTTCCGGAGGGTCAGGCTGCGCGAAGGATCACGGTCTGCGATTTGTTAGCGAATTTCTGAAGCCTGCTTTCATTTAGAAACTTTCCAAAGTCCACAGCCCGAAGTGAAAAATACTCGGATCTTTTAATCCTCCGTTTGTGCGAATCAAAGGTGTGCACCGGGTGTGGAAGATTTTTAAAACTCGGGGGTTGCGCACCCCTGCGTGAGCAGCAGTCGCGGCGACGAGCCACCCTCCTCGCGTCACGTTAAAAATGACACTATTCGCGAGCACTTTGGCGCGAAACGCCGGGCCGCTTTGTCGGAAAATCGTGAAAATATTTCAGGGGCTTTGCCAGGGGCAGGCGGACGCCGGTGGATATAATAAGAGCGCGAGCTGGAGCCCCGAAGCGGATCCTCCAGCTGGGAGGTTTGGCCCCTAAGCAGAGAGACTCATCCAGGCCGATAACTTCTCCGAGGAGCAGAAAATAGAAATGGATAGAGTAGGGTGGCTTATACCCACTCCGACTATTAGATCCTACTTTTCTTTTTCCCTCCAACTCCCCGCACGCCGCCTCGTCCTCTCCCGTTGCTCGCGATCCCGGAATCATTAGCGCTCTCCTCGCAGATTCGCTTCGAGGAAATTTACGAGCGAAACGGCGTGCAGCAATTACGAGTTCAAAGGCGATTCGGGACGATTCCCGGTAACGATACCCTCCGACGTTTCCGATTACCAAATGGAAAACTAATCTTGGAGCCCGGTCGAACGCGGCTCTCTCCTTGCCGGCTTTCGCCTCCGTTCCGTCTCCCCCCACCGATACACCGGCAACCATCTATCCTCCCCCATGAATCACTTTATTCGAATATCGATCAACGAGCAGTGCCTGTTGGGACGAGGCTCGTTACTTAGCCCGGGCAGATCGCAGCTCTCCCTTATTTCGATGCCCTCCTCCCCCTCGAACCATCCATTTTTACGTGTCCAACGCGGTTCCATCTTAATCCGTCACGAGCAGCGACAACGTCTCAGAGCGTGCCGCTCTCTAATTCAATCCCGCTGAAACGAGCCGTCCGATTCGATTATTCCCGCCGTGATACTCGTCCGCGGGGAGGACAGGCACCGCAGACGTTCCCTCTTCGGTAATCCCGGACGCAGTCGTCGAGTCTCGAGATCACCCTCAGGTGTTTACCATTGTCCAAGTACCTTCTGCTCACTGTTTCTCGCCCCTCGGTGACCCAGACCATTTTCGCTGGCGCACGGTGAATTTCAACTCGTGGCCAACCCCCCGCGAGAAAGGGGCTTTCCTCGAAAAACACGCCTTTCAACTTTGGCGTTTATCCCTGCAGGGAAATCCGCGGCTTTTCCACCCCTGCGAGCGGGAAACGGTCGATGGGTCCGTCAGGGTTCTGCGGCAGGCTTTCCCGGTCCCTCTATCGCCCTGGTAAGCGGCTTTTTGCGGAACGAGCATTAGGCCACGCGTGTTCCTGCCGCAGGATCGCCGAGAAAAATGACTCCTCGGGTCGAGAGGAGGTGCTGCTATCGACCTTCTCACTCTGCCCTTCGGAAACGACCACGAGGTCCGAGTGGCCCTTGAATTTTTCGCCAGCAGATAAGCGCTGGATCGCATTGGATCGCTGCCGATAACGGAGGTCGGGTTAATTGAGGGACAGAGGCCGTAAAATTGGTCGAGTGAATTGAAGCGACCGTGGGCAGCTCGAGGTATCCTTGAACCTGATCCTTCCAAGACCTAATTACGAGCCGCTTAAGTCCACTAAAGTCCTCCCACTCAATAGGTGCCATTAGCGACTGGGTGGAAAGAAACGCGGGCTTGTTAAACGATTGCAGAGGGTCCGTGGAGTGGACCTTGGAGGTTGTTGCGCGCGTGAAAAGGGGGCCTCGTTGAAAGGGTTAGGGCCGCGGCGGAGGTGAAGGGCACGGGGGCCGCGGCCGGTTGCTGAAAAATGCATAACGAGGCGAGCCGGTGCATGGGAGCATAATATCAGCCGGGGAAACGGAGAAAGTGCCTGGGCAGGTTGCTAACCAGGCGGCATGCGGGCGAGCGGACAGGTGCTGGTGACCTTGAAAGCGTTTGCCGCGCACCTTCCGCATTGCCGAGCCCGCACGGTGCCCCGCGAATAATTGAAATCATCGCGGGCGATCGCCTCCGGCGAGTCCAGTATAAACCAGCTCACCTTTGCGTCCCGTCGCCGGCTTTTATGCCCGCTCGGGTCACGGCGAACTCTCGAATAATTTCCAGTCTCCCACCCCGCGTTCCTTATCACCACGATCGATTCATCTCGCGAGGAATGCCGGGCATCCAGGCTCAATTAAGGCGAGTTCCAGTGAACCTGGCCCCCCGGTGAAAAATTGCAAAACGACAGGAATTTATGCGAGCTCTCGCCAGGCCCGCTCGGATTTCAGGGCGCTCGTCCGCCGCGCGGGCAAGAAACGATCTCGCCATCTACCCCTTGGCCGGGCCGCGTAAAACGGGCAATAAAACACACGGGACGCATCTGGGTTACGAGCTTTACAAGCCCCCGCCCGCTACCTTCTTTCTTTATCTCGCGCCACGGCCATCGCTCGAGCCCTAAGCGATTTCTCGAACGGCGCCCCCTTCGACCTCCGGCACATCCGACCCTTCCTCCTCTTCTTCCTCTTCCTCCAGCGCGGGGAGGATACGATTCGCGCTACTATCTTCCCGCACCGATAAGCGCGCTTTTTTAACCCGCTCTCGATGTTCATGCCACGGCTGTTCCGCGCACTCGTGCGTGTCTGCGAGGCTTTCGCTTACAGCGAAGGGCTACCCTCCGCTGGTTGAGGGAACCTTCCGGCGAGGGCTCGTCGGAAGGGCGCGATAGAATGGGGTGGAAGGGATGTAGGACACGGGAGGTTATTGCGCGTACAGCGTTGCTCTGAGTCTGTCGAGGTTTGGTACATTTTGCGTATCAGACTCTGTTGCCGGATCTAACCCTCTCCCTCTGTTATTCCACCGCAGACCAACTCTGCGAGAAGGCACCCCCCGATTCCTGTATTTTACACCGTCCATAGAGGAAAAGCAATCTCCAGGAATCTGCATCGGTATTCGAATTCTGCTCGAACGCGGCCGGCGATGTTATCCGGCGAATCTCCAATATCCCCCGTGCCCTTTGACCTCTCCGTGGTATCTGGCGCACGCAGGCAGATAGCTGGCACAAAAGGCCCTTCCGACGCGGTTACGTGTACGCGAAAAAGGCGAGCCGAGCAAACATTATTCAGCCAGAACCAACACGGGCCGGCGATCTTGCGCGGGCCGTTTACATTTGAATTATCAGAGTACAAAGAGTCGCTTATCGGCTGGAACACACTCCACTCGGTTTCCCTCGGCTGCTCCCGAACAATCGCCTCGGCGGAGCCACTAGGCAGCATTCACGGGGGATCGGAGAGGAGCTAGGCGGCCACTCGCGACGCATTAACTAGAGAACGAAGAAACGGGAATTACGATCGCGACGAGTCAAGCTCCCGTCTACCCCGGCCGCGTTTTCTAATTGCGAGTGCCCGCGGAAAATACGGGGAAGTGTGCAGCGGGGAGCTGAGTGGCAATACCGCCTCGTCTAATCTCCACCGCGACGTGAGCAGTCGAGACATTCGTTTCTCCAGGCCCGCTTACTTTCTCCATTTCCCTTTTCGCCTCCCTCGCCTCCGCAGATTTATCTCAGCCACTTACGCTCACCGTCTACCCTTGAATTTATTCCACGCGCGACCGAAAACCCGACCCTGTCAACCCCCTTCACTGAAATGCCTGACAGAACTCGCCACGGATTTACTTTAATTGCCGACGAAAAATTAAATACGACCATCGATCCCTCCCCGGGGGTATCGGAATGTGGCCCACCCTCTGTCCGTAGTTGCACGCATTTTTTTCAAACATATATCTACTCCTGCGGCTTGGTCGGGGGAAATTCCACCGCGCGAATCTCCGCGGTTTCCTCGGCGCGGCGGGCGTTTAATTACCCAGCGGCGATCGTGGCGGCGTCTCGGGTTCGAGGGAAGATTAAAAAAATTGCGGAGGATCGCCAACAGGGGTGGCCACGGTGGCGCAACGAATTATAGCTGGGAATTATCGTAAAACTTGCGAGCGAGCTGCGGTGGATGTAATTAAAAATTGCAAGCGTTAAGTGCACGCGTATATAATCGCGGACGGGGTCGCGCAGCTTGGTCCCCGAAGACTGCACCCTCGTTCCGATATCGATGCGGAGGCGTTGCCCCGTATCCGGCCTCGAATTACAGCGGATTTGTCAAATTAACTGAGTCGCCGTTAATTACAATTATCGGTGTTTTCGTCCAGTCGTCTTTGTAGTTTGTGGTGAACGAGGGTGCGTGGGATATGAAGAGCGGGGGGGCGTGCATCTGTCGGAGAAAAGGGAGATCGAGGCTCGTAGATCGTTGCTCGACATCCCCGTCCCGATTCGATTACACGTTTGCCTTCCGTTCGAAAACGCTCGGAGGCGTTCCAAGGAACACGATTATGACACCGCAGCCTCCGGAGCAGGTTGCGCGCACGCCTGATTTTATCGGTACACGGGGAAACGCGTGTAAATATGCAGATAGCTGCTTGCCAGCTCGTGTACCCACGCTAATGCGACCAGCCGTGTATTGCAACGAACTACCACGCGAAACAAACAAGGTAACAAAAAAGGTGGAGTCGGGGACAATATCGGAGCTCTCTGGTTCATTAATTAAACCCGTTCCCCGAGAAAACGGGCTAGATTAAAGCGCACACGTTGCATTCTGGGTATTAAAGTTCGTGGTCGATCGAGTGGGAGGTGTCTCAGCTTCTCCGCTGATATTAAACCCTGCGCCATGGTTGTAGTTTAGACTTTAGAGGATCCTCGGCCGAGCATCGAAAGCTGTCGAAGATGTTCTCCGAGAGATAAGGGCGGTCGGAATACAGGATTCTCGGCGCAATGGGAAGCCAGCTTTGAATCAACAACGCTATCGAAAGCCAGCGTTCGTGTCTCTGTGTCGACGCGATCGTTAGACGTAGCCGAGGACATAGATATACCGGTGAATGACGTTCCCGTTCCAGAACTTCGCTAACAATGCAGAGTCGACGGAACATCTTTTGACAACGGGGCGATACCAGGGGATCCTGGTCGACCAGCCAACTAGGCAACTATCGCTGCTATACTCGCGAGACCCTGTTACGACATTGGGAACGTCATGAATGAACGTCAACGGTGTCACTCGCTCGGAGACGGTAAAAAGTGCCGGCGAATCTGCATGCCGAGCGGGGGAGACCGATGGGCAATCCGTCGGTAGACAAATTTATTCACCGACCGTATTAATTTATTCAGCGATCACTTGTACTCGTTTAATCGACCAACAGATACGCACCCAGATAATGGGCGCGTTATGAATAATTCTTTGAATCCGTGTCAGTTTAAATTTGCGTCCGATTATCGTTGGAGGTGTGACGAGATACTGACTCGGTAATGAGCAAGTAATCATTTATTATTATTTATTTAAACGGGACTAGCCCTTGGTATACCAATTGTACAGTTATAATTATTATATCGTCGGTGATAGTGCAAAACCGCGTATGAGCAGTTTGTAAATACCGCGGATCTGCAAAAGTAGCAAAATTGAGATTTCGCGCCCACGATTGCCGAGCGCTGTTCTGCTTTTTTTAAAAGTCACACCATTGATGTTAGTATTTATTACAAGGAGTGCTAAAACTGTCCCAAAAAAGTTCAGTCAAAGAAATCCCTTAAAATGGCTAAAACATTAATTTTTTTCTTCCTCCTGTAAAATCGGTAAAATGCAGATCCGCGGTATTTACAAACTGCTCATACGCCGTTTTGCACTATCACCGACGATATGCTGTCGGTTAATCAGCGAGAACAATTTTATGCATAGCAGTTTCAAAGAGATCTAATTCAGAACTATATTTATTCGCCAGCTTGGATATCCTGTTTAAAGGAAAACATCTTGCTGATAGTTTCATTCGCGTTTTCGATCATAGATATATCTAGATGGGTATTTCTTTGGGATTTCTGTGAACTCTAGTTGATACAGCCAAACTCCAGTGCCAGACCCAAAGCGTTTGATCGACGAATCTGCAGCAGATTGAACGTGGACCGTGAAATTCGTCGATACTTGGATTCGCGATTGCCTCGGTACCCAGGGGACCCAATTACCATGGGGGTCGACTCGTCTGCGACGCTGGCCGTGCGAGACTCCACGTGAACAAACGCGTCGCGACGGCAACTTGGTCGTGGAAGTTCTGGCGTCGATTATAGACGAGCAGTCTGCATATTTCAATCCGTGCAATTACCCTGGAGGTATACGAACTCCCGAAAGCTCATCTGCCCCCTTTGTTCGCCTCGCAGATATTATTAACCGCGTCTCCCCCGTTAAATCCCTGCAACCAACCCCCGCCACCCTGTCTGCGTCGCTCTGCCCTGTTGCGTCCTTTTTCCCCGCCGGTGCTACCGATTTCCTTCAACACTCCGAATCCATCCATAGTCGAATCTATGTAGTTTACAGAATATCGTTTGTTTAAATCGAGTGGTCAATGGTTAACCGCTTTCTATAAAGTCGCAATTGCATTACCACGTGAAGCAGCCGTTAAAGTTCGCTCAATGTTCGCGCGGTTTCGCGGTGAAACGGCGAGATCGACCGCGTGCGCCAGCGGAAATTGGAAAATAAAGAGGCGGCGGATGAAAATCCTCCACGCGAACGGAGCGCAGAACGTTCCCCCCATCGCCACGAGAAACGGGATACCTACCTAGAATGCGAGGAATTAATGAGAGACGAGACGGAATCCTTCCCTCGAAAGTCCATAAGTATCTGTTCTATATATACAAACCAAAGCACGATATGCAGAATAAATCGATCGAACCGAACGGATGGCCATAAATAAAGCAATTGTAATCCATTTTGCGTGGACCATGGGACTTTGTCGTTCGAAAAATTCAGTCGATCGTCGCGCGAATTAACCAGCAACCGGAACGAAGCTGCGTAAAAATTAAATCCCGCTGGGACTGTTAAAAAAGAGCGCAGCGATAGACCCACTGCAAAAGCTCCATCGTTCATTCAACAACCCGTGACAGAGAGCACAAAGGTTTTTTTTTAAATATTTGAAGAGCTCGAAGGATCCCACACGCGCAACGAATTCGTTTAAATTGCCAGTGGAACCGGTGTGTATCGACCAGGGAGAAACCGGAGAACGAACCGCGAGGCGGAGCGTGGAAATCACGGGGGCTCGGTCGAGGGTGTTCCATCGGTTCGCCATATCCTCCACCCCCCCCCCCCCCCCTGCAGATCGTCCCGCGGACGAGGCTTTATTATCGACGCGGTAACGCCGTCATCGCCGTCCTCGTGATTGTTAGTACGATCGTCGTTATTGTTATTGCATCGCGACGGCCGAACCGACGTGGCCCGCGGTCGTTTCCCAGCTCTCGAGTGCCTACGTGCCCAATTCCCATTGCAATTCGCGCGACACCGCCGACTGCGGACGCCCCATGGAATTATTTTCCATATAGAGCAGTTTTTCGATTCTCCGGACCCTACTGGCCACGCAACCCTACCGATGCTTTCGCCAAATTAGCGCGCTATTCGCAATTACCTCTACTTTGTGTGATTCGATTTACTAAGTCGTTCAGTGTCGCACTCAGGATTTAATTCTGGGGAAGCCGAGTCGAAGGGATGAAAATATTTCTAATACAAATTCAATAAAATTCATTGGGTGATTTTAAAATTTTTTTTTTTAAGGAATAATATCCAGTTTTCTTTTCTTCTCAAGGCTTCAGAAGTAAGGATGAGATGCAAGAGTGTTGTATGGGTGCAGGTATAGCTCGCGTTTCCCGCCTCACCGGGCGGGAAAAGGTGAACAGAACCGTTAATCGTAATCGCTCGTTAGGTTCGAATAATTGATTCGTCCGTGCGGCCGCTAATAGGAACGCGACGAATTATATCATCGGGTATCCTCTTCGCGTCCCGTCGGCCGCGAATATCACCGGGGCCGCTAATGAAATTTGCATCGTCGGAAATTAATTCGCGAGCACCCGGTGGTACGCCGCACGGAAAATAGAGTTATCGATTTTCGCCGGCAACACGCCGCGTCCTGTTTGACGCGGCTCGCGATTATCGGGATGGAATTTGCAAGGGTGGCGCCCGCCCGACGTCGAATCAGACAGCCAGAAAAATCTGACCCTTATCTTTCGCGCCCCAGGTTTTCTGCGCCATCCGGCTTGGAAAAAATTCTGCCGGCGAGGCCTCCTTTGAATAACTAATGCCCTGGGAACTCTCGATCCTCTGGAATTCGTTGCGCTTTACATACACCGCCACCCTCGCTGGGTTAATTTCGCTTGTTTAACTTCTTCATTTTGCTTCGACTCGCACCTGTTATTATCGGCGGATCGGCTCGGAGGAAACTTGAACGGAGATGGAAGAGGATTAACGGAATTTTCTGTTGCCTCCGGGTGGACGGCGACCTGTCGCTGCACAGTTTCTTGACACCGGCAACTTCCCTCCTCGTTGGCGGAAAATTGTGGAAGTTTGGATTGGAAGTTGAATTAGATTTAACTTTGAAAGTCCATCCGCCGGCAAGTCACCGCGCGGCAAAATACCCGAAAGTGACAATTTCCTGGTTTCGGTCACGAGACGCGGCAGGCTGCAACTAGTCTCCCTCTTCCCTCCGCGTCGCGGTTCTTGGGAGCCTATTTTTCCACGAAAAAGACTGGAATACATCTTGCGAATCTCAATCACGATCACGCGGTGCCAATCAAACGTGTTACCAATCAAACTGAACGTAGAAGCTTTAATGCAAACGAATAGTTGCTGCACTGTATCATCGTGGATCACCAACAGTGAAAATAAATGGAGACAGGCTAGTCGACGGCCGGTTGTTCATCAACTGGGTTTATTAATAACCAACTCGCCGATCTCTCTCGTTCTCCGGTGAAACAAGCTCGCGGGCGTTCATAAATCTCATTCCCAGACGATCCAGCGATTCCCGCCGCTCGATATTAATTAATAACATTAACACAGCGACTAATAACGGTTTAACGCGGTGAAATCTGGGTCAACGGGATGGACGCGATGGCGTCTCCGTGGCCGTGGTGGTTGCATCGGTGTAATTTTCTTGCTCTCGGTTTTACTCTCGAGGGAGGCCCCGGGCGGCTCTACCCTTTTCCGCTCGAAATAATTAATATACAAGGCACAGGAGAGCGATCCGGAGACGGTGGGATTTCGGTCCAAGGCTCCTCTTTCCAGGGGGACCGGCGAGAAGCCCATGAAGTGCTAATGCGCTTCCGTAAAGACCTGCCGACCCGTCCTGCCGACCTGTTCATAAAAAATGGAACGTGCTCCCCCGCAAACAGCGTTTCCACCTTGCTCCTCGGCTCTCGTCAGCTTCCTCCAGCGGCCTTTAACATGCGAAGATTTTCGAAGCGGTTAGTATTCGGGGAATCGGTGATACCGTAGCACTTGGACGCCTGGACAGTGGTATTCATTTGTCTCTGGTGTGTGCTATTTATTATCAAGGAAAGAGGTGGCTGGAAAGGAAGACCGACAATTCGCGTGACGATTTTCCAAGGGGAAACGAATTAACCGGACACGGGGCGTGTATCACGCGCAGCTTTCCTCCGCGTTCTTTTTCCGTCACGCGACAGGATGATCGGGCCGCCATAAATTCGCCGGCACAAAGAGAAACGAAACTCAAGAAGGCCACGATGCTTTATGTTTCACCTCACGCGACCGCCCGATAACATTAACGAACCAATCCCTGCCCCGTGCTTTCTCCAAAGCTTTTCCACCCTTCTGCGGACGTCAGGGGGGCGAAAGTTATCGCCCCGTCCCTGCCCCCGTCGCGCTCCTCCGCCGGTTTCCTTCCGTCCTTTCTCCCGCGGAGCGTGCTCCTCGCCCTTCTTTCCTCTCTTTGGCCCAGTTTTCCCTCCTCACGTGGCAGTCCTCCCTGTTCATTAGACGCGCTCCGATTCTTTACGACACGTGGCTGCGATAAGAGGCCTCCCTTATCGGCGCCACGTAATTGTCGCATCGCCTTTCGCCGTGCTTTTTAATCATTCCCCTAGCTCTGGGGAGAGGGCTGTTGGTCGATCCGCGGGACAATGCCGGGGAATTTACGACGTCGCGATTAACCTTTTGTCTGGCTCGGTCTTTGCGGCGTTTCCTTGGGGTAAGAGACACGAATTCGTTCTCTGATGAACCGTAATTCTTAAATGCTGCAGTTTGTAAAATGTAGCCTTGGGTCTAGAGGCATTAGGGAGAATTTGTTCAATTAAACTGGTAAATTCCTGCGGTTATATTCGAGTGAAAGCTCCGAGCAAAGGTATCGAATTCTCGAGAGTTCGGTGCTCGGATACTCGGGTCTCTTTTTACTCGCGTTAATTCCACGTTCCCTCGCGCTACCTGTTCACTTGGAACGGGAACGCACGGGGTGAAGTACGCGCCCCCCCCCCCACCCACCCGTAACGAATACGTTCCGTTGTAGGCGCGCAACAGCCCCGATAACGATCGGCCCTCGCGTCGCGGGTACCGCCTTCGTCCACATTAGTTATCGTCGCCGTCCCCTTGAAATATTCACGTGCACGCAAGCTGGGAACGCTTTCTTTTCACGCGAAAGCCGCCGCGACCGCGCGTGGCATTCCCGAGGAGCCCGCGTATCTGTCTGAACCAGCTAACAGGCTGTTTGATGTTCGTCGTGGTAGCTCGTCGTTCGCTGAAAGATTCACGAGGCCGGATCCTGCCGGCCGTTTAGCTATTCATGGTGTCGGGCATATTCACGGGCGAAGGGTCCTTCCCCTGGACGAGAGAGAGAGAGAGGGAGAGGGAGGATTTTCATAAGTCCTTATTGCCAGACCGCTGTCGTCGTTGCCGAATCACTCTCGGGCCAGGGAGGGAAGAAGGAAAGCTTAAGCACTGACGACAGTTTGAGAGATCCTCCCGGTATCCCGTTTGCGGCTAATGTACCATCCTCACCCTCCGTCGGGATGACGACGTCCTTTCTTCTGGCTTGAAGCAGCGGCTTCAACGCCGTTGCAAATCCGCGCCTACCCCGTTTCGGGGCAACGTTTTCTGCGCTTTCCCTTCCGTTACACCCTGCCAGCCCCTCCGCTCCTTTTCATACGTCCTCCCTTTTCTTCCCCCTTTTTTTCGCTCCCTCTCAACGCCAGATGCTACTAACTGCACCCTCCGCTGATGAGATCCTCCTCCCCGCTGGCTGTTCAGCTTCTTCCATCCCGTGGCCTCCTTCTACTCAGCCGTCTTCGCGGCGAAGGGCTGTATTCTCACGCACACGGGGGGGGGGGGGGGCCTTCAACCCGCGCGTCAGCCGGATCGAACGTCTCGCGCGTTCGACGCCCTTCGCTCCCCGCGACTCTCGCCCTTTCTCAACCCCCTGATGCTTCGCTACGATTCCACCGAACGGCGATATTATTTCAGGCACGCGAGGGCGGGACGCGTGGTCCAACCCAAACGGACGGTAATTCATCGGCGAGGCCAGCCGATACCGTGGCGCCGTGATTTAAGTCTCCGCGGAATTAGCAGAGTGGGCTATTAAGCGCGGAGTCAGCCAGCCTCTCGTCGACTCTTTCCGGGGGGGGGACCGGCTTAAAAGTATTCCGTGGTTGACCCCCGGGACAGTATGAATTGCTCTTAAAGCCGAGCCTCGACCCGTATATTAACCTCCGTTTTAATTAATCAGCCAGTGGTGCGCGCCGTCGGCCGTGTTGCCCCTCGCGGAACGCGAGTTTTCCACCTCCACACGCCCGACCGAATTCGCCCGTTATTGCCTGCCGCGGAATTCCGCGCTTCCACCGCCGAGCAGGTGATATTTACTCCACGGCGGCAAACTGTTTATGCAATAAGGGCCCGGCGCCGATCAAATAACGAGAGTATTTATCGCGCCTGTCCCGTTAACGAGAGGGCGATCCATCGCTCGCGGTAATTGACGCGATGGAACGCGAGTACAGCTGTCCGCTGTTCAGACCGTGCGCGTGCAACAGTAATTCAGGGAGGAGCGTGTTTCAAGTTGTAAATTTATTTTGAAGCTGGGTGGCTAACTCCTCCGGCTCTACGATCGTCTCGATTATATATCAGACGTTAATTCATCCCTTCGTAGGGGATGAACACGAGGAAATGCGGACGCGTCACTGGAGGACACGCACGTATCAATCTCTGCGGATCAAGGCTTCGAGGAGACGAGTCTCCCTAGTATCCATTAAACTCTCGTCAAGCGGGCACTGCGTGTCGGCTATGGACTTGTCCAAGTTTCGTGAAACTTCCCCGCCTCGAAGGAAAATTAGATAAGGCGAAAGTAACGCCTGACCCTCTCGAGAATGTTGGGAATGCCTCCCGATACTCGGACGCTCGATTATGAATATTTCATTTCCGCGAAACACCAGCGGCGGCTGTGCACTGAAACCTGACCGCCATGTCGATGGGCGCCTATCGTTGACGAACAATTACCAGTCACCGAGTACCCCTATCGTCGCCCGGCATAGGGGAATCGAACGGCCCGCGACGCTCGTCGAAACCAGTTCCCTGATAAAATAACCGACGATCTATGATCGCTCCGTAACCCGTTCTGTTTTCTTCTTTCAGCTGTCGGAGCTGGAACAGCGGGTGCTGGAAGCGGAGGGCCGAGCCGACGAGGCGGAGGACAAGGTGAGAATAAATTATTATTATCGTGTATTTTCAGCTTTCCACCCGGCCATCAAAGGACGCGCCTCCCTTCGCCTCTTCCCGAGTGCGCTCGTCCGGAGCAATTTCCTACTATCGACTATCATCCGGGGAAAATCGAAACGTCGTTAAACGCCGCGGTACCGTCGCCCAGGCGATGCCCGCTCGCCTCGGTCTAAAGTAATTACGCTCGCTCGCAATTAACGGGGCACAGGCGTCGTCGGTTAACGCTCGGCCAACTGGCCCGGAGACATCAGGGATAAATAATTAATTTAACGAGTGGTAACGACGCTCCTCGCGAGACCTTGCGTCCGCTTTAATGACTCGCGAGACAACTGTGTCCAACGGGTGTCCCATTAAGACGTCGCTTATCGTGCCACATTCTCCGACCGATCTCAAAATGCATTAGGGTCTTAATGTCGCTTCCTGAGTGAAATTTAAACGCACCGTCGATTCGTCATACGTTCTTACCTTACTTTACTTTTTTCTTTTCAAACGAGGGTAAATGAACGTATAATCGATAGTTTCGTAGAATGAAATATTGCAACGCAGATTTCGTGACTTTTCGCCTTTTTTTTTTTAAATTCATTTCTGGGCTTCAGAACCCCCTAGCTTAGCAGTGTAAAGGCGCCGGTACTGCGTTACCGACCACAGGAACAGCATCCGGGGGTGCAGCAGAGAAAGTAGCTGTCGTCTCCACCGAGCTGCTCATCGATCTCCACCCTCACTATCCGCCCCTTACCGACGTCCCGAATTCAGTAAACGGTACCAGCCGTGGGCAATCATGCTCTCCATTTACGCACAGGCTGGTAAACCATCGACACCCTTGCGTACCGATGAAACCCTTCATCGATCCATTCCGCATGCCCTACTCGACTGCTATTAATTATTCTCGTGCCAGTTGTACTTATCTTTGAGAACACAGAGTACTTTGTACGTAGAGCATCGTCCTCATCGTTCGCTTCAAACCTTAAGCAACCTTCGATGGTCGAGCCATCGAGATCCCCAATTGAAAAATCGATCTTCCCACGATCCACCGACCCAAGAACCCCTCAGCCGTCGAACAACAAGGGGGGTGAAGCACCCGAAACACTTTACCCTCGCAGCAAAGTGCCCGCGAAGTAAGGTTCGGTCGGTACTCGGGCTACCACTTGCAGGGGTGTCAGGGCGCATGTTAGCTCGCATTGATTTTTGCTCGGGCCTCGAGAAAGAGGGGCAAACTTGGAACCGCTAGATAAGAGAGAACGAGCGGCGGCGGGAGAAAGGGAGAGGAGCAACAATATGGCCGAGCAACCGGCCGGCGAGGCCGTCGTTTTGTTATGACCTCGAAATTCGGCGAGCAAGTCGGGCGTTCGTGAGCCACGTGCATCCGCGGCGGGGTTCGCGACGGTGAGACAGCCTCCCTTCGTGATCATCCTTTTGCTCGATCGCGGGGAGGATCGCCTCGGACACACCGTCCGCACCGAGCCACCGCGTCACGAGAATTATGGATCCCGGCAGGTGACACCAATGAAAGGTAAACGTTCCACACGCGCCAGGACACTCTGATCCTCCTTAAATCCTCCGGCATCCCCTCGCGTCCTCCGGGGTACGCTGGGCTCCTGGTGCCACTTCTCCAAGGGCACTCTGATCTCTGTAAGCTTTACATTGCTTCCTCGCTATAGTCTATTAATATAATAGCTGATTACTTAGTCCACGAAGTGGATGAAACGTGTCATGCTCAGACATGAAGAGAATTCTACTTAGGCCAGCAACTGTTAATTCCCTTGAATGGAGGGTGGTGGATCTTAGGGGCGCGAGATCGACGAGGCTGCGGACGCGAAGTGTCACTCGGAGAGGCCCGTAGGAGCGATTTACCGGACGCGGGTCGACTTAACGACCCGCTTTGACGGAACGTGTCGCGTATAGAATTGGCGTGCGTCCAGTTCATGAGTAATCCTCGTTTCCCGTGAGCACCCGCGCAGCGGAGAAAATAAAGGCGCAGCGCAGACGTTCCCTTTTTCGCTCCCCCTTCGAGCACCGTCTCGACGGCGACGCTCTATCCTCCCCTCGCTTGCTTCGTCGATCTTCAACGATCCTCAGCTCGCGGCTAACTCCATCCGATTCATAGCAGATTCATTGCCACTGCCAGTGCCGATTTGAAGCACAACCGCGCGCTCGACGCGCTGTCAGGGTGTCGCAATCTGCAGGGTCGCTCAGTCAACGGCGCGTTTCTCACGCGACCGTCGGTCGTTGATCCATTTGGCCCGCCTCCGTCGTGTCTCCCGGCCGTCTGTTTTTTCCGCGGCTGCTTCGCCTCCCCCTCGTCGAAGATCATCGCTGAATGGATGTTTCTGCATGTACGCGCGCGTTAACGGGGCCGTTTTGGCGGGAGGCCAGCCCGACCCGACGCCGCGGTCCGAGAGGCGACGCCGCTCTTTGTCGCGTGCACGCGCACGTGCGTGCAGCTAGTCTAAAGAGACTAGGGGGCCAGCTCCTCTGTTATTTCACCCCCCGTGAGACCCAGCCCCCTGCCCACCCCGTGCTGCATTCGACGGGAAGCTGACCATCAGTGGAAACTTTGTAATCCTCCCTTGGAAACGATCTAATCTGGGATCCGGTCCCACGTCGGAGCTGGGGCTTTTAGGGGCGAGTAAAACAGGGATGATTCGGCGTCTAGGAAGATCGTAGTGTTTTTTATTAAACGATTTTATTCAGCTTCGATCCTCTGTTTGTTTGTTTGTTTGTTTGTTTGTTTGTATGTATGTTTGTTTGTGTGGTTCAAATCTGGCAACTCAAGTTTAACCCACTTCCAACTATCCAATTGTCTTGAAACATTGCAGGCGTGCGTAGTTTGGATGACAATACAATATTTAAAAAAAAAATTAACCTCGAGCGGATGTAAAAATTACCCAGTCGTCAATAAATATAACCCATAACCACAAATCCAAACGACTCGAAATCAGCCACTCGCGTTCTTTACGAAAACGACAAAAAGCCGCTGCGTTCGGGTCGCTAGTCGCATCGCGATTTGAAATTAAATAAAAGATATTTCTAAAGCAGTCTGAGCTGCGAAATGTAAATCCATAAACACTAAAAACTAGAAAATAAAAAATGTATATAAAAAAAATTTTATGTTAAACGATTTTATTAAAAATGCACTAAAAACTACAAAATAATTTTTTTCTTGTACTGCAATTGTGATGGTGTTTTTCACTTTAAATTAAATCGTGGAGCAGGGTATCTCACAACAAATTCATTTCGACGCTTGATGCTGCATTAAATTGATTCATATTCTGTTATGAAAACTCCTGCTCCACGATTTTATTTAAAGTGAAAAAACACCATCGAAATTGCAGGACAAGAAAATAATTATTTTGCAGTTTTTAGTGTATTTTTAATAAAATCGTTTATCATAAATTTTTTTTTTTTATATATTTTTATACACGAGTCTTCGCGAGAGGCTGTTCCATGGATCAGCGCAGATGAGATTCAATTATTCCTGCGCCCGTGCTATTTCTGCATTCGCGGCAGCTCCCTTTCAGACCTGCGCCTCGCTAGACACAAGACGAATCGATAAATCTCGAGATACAGTTCAACCGTCTGCGAAAGTCGCCAGACAGATCGAATGATGACCCGGCTATCCAGGTCGTTGTCTCTGAATTAAACGTCTCTAGACCTCGAGACCTCCGCGTGGACAGCAACCTTGAAACTTTTCCCCTCGGCTATAGCTACGCGTTCTAAATCCACGGCAGACTGAAACTCGATATTCTAAGGTCAATCGAAGCCGTCGGTTTCACTCGAAACGGCTATGAACCCCTCGAAGAATCCCAAGGGTGCCCCTTGTTGCTCGTCGGTGCTCGTCGCGGGCCAAGAAGCGCAGGCTCGCGAGACAGAAGCGTGGGGCAGGTCGATGAATCTGCCGCGCGCCACGCTTTCATCGGTTTTCCCCGATTCCCTCGGCTAAACGGATTAGCCGGCTGTTAAGGGTAGGAAATCGTCGGCCGTGTCCCTCTGTCAGGGCGCCTCGGTACGCCTCGGGGTGGCGTTGTGTTAGCGGCTGCACACTCGGTGCACACGAGCTCGCAGGACCTCTACGAATTCTGCCATTGGCCGCGAGCCAACGTGACTCATCGCCTCTGGGAAACGCCGCCGAAGAGAGAGAGGAGTTTACGTGCATCGGTTCGGCGCCCGTTCTGTTCGGTTCGGTACGTTTCAGTTCGGTTCGATCTACGGCACCGTGCGCACCCTTCTTCTCCCTTGCCCACCGGGAAATCGAGCTTCGATCTGCCCGTGGCGTTGGGAGTGTCCTCGAGAGGATACCGCGGTAGAGGAAGGGCCCTCGTGGCGCACGGAGAGTGGATCATTGGAGTCTGCACGCGCCAAAGGGGGTAAAGAGCTCCTCGGTGGATTCTGTTGAGCGACGGATCGGTTATCATGGCCACTCGTAACCACGGTAAGCATCGGACCTATCGATCCTCCCGTTCCACGCTGGAGTTCCTTAAAAGCTTCCTCCAAGACGCTGGACGATGGACTGTGAAGACTGAAAGCTGCTACCGTGATTTCGCGTGATCGTTAGTGATCGTGCAAGTGATCCGCAGTGATCCACTAGTGATACGGTAATCGCGTGGGCCTCTTCGAGGTCTTTCAGTTAAAGGGATCCAAAGTCACCGAAAAAGATATCCCCCTTCGTAATCCCTTTCGCAAATCAAGAACTCGACCGAAGAAATACGAGAAACACGAGCGTATTACCGCGAGATGGACTCGTGGGAGACGTCGGCAATGAAAATGAAGAGATCGATATAACTCGCGAGCACATGCACGCGCTAGGAGCCGGGAGGAAAACACTCGGCCAGAGGATTTCCCCGTGTATTGATTTTCTCGATAGCCTGTTCTCTCTCTCTCTCTCTCCCTCTCTCTCCCCGTTCGGTGTAGTGGACGCTCGGCGTGCGGAACGCTTACGTGTGTGCCGCACTCGCGGAGCGTGAAGGCGATATCGATTTTTGACAGCTGCTGCGAAACGGCCAGCATCGTGTGCCAGAGAGAAAAGGGGTGCACGAGGTCCGCACGCAACGCTTCGTCTCCCTTGCCTCTCTCTTTCTCTCTCGCACGCGCTTTCGCCGCTGTTTACCCTAGGCGACGCACGGTCCCACGCCGCGCCGGCTGCCACGCTGCCAGAGGGCTGGCATGTTCCTCGCGTCGCGACGGAAATGTCGCACGCCCGCGTCACCCTCGTCGAGTAGACAAAATTCACGGACACGTCGCGAAGCGTCATCCTCGACGATTTTCGCGGATCGACTGGGACTCAACGCCTGTACCGGGATGTTAGTCGAGTGAAAGGTCGCGGGGGTGAACGACAGGAGGCTTGAAGTGGCCCTAGAAACTGTTTTTTTTTTTTTAATAGGATATACTGGCAATTATACGCCGGGGTTCTTGACGCAGCTTTCATTGCACGAGAAAGATCGTAGTGCTTTGATATGACGAGGGTGTATCCGATTTGCCGCAGGTACGGATGATGGAGGAGCGGCTAGTGAAGGGTGAATACTGCTTGAGCACATCCGGCGTTGGTTCGCCACCGCACTCGCTGCCGTCGACTTCCGGTACGCAGAATGACAAGAACGAGGACGCGCACTGTGCCTGCATCTCCAAGTTAGAGACACAGGTCGAGGAACAGGTAGGAAAGCCTCCGTGTAGAACGTAGAGCGATCCGCGAGGAAGTGCCTATTTTTGTCCGCCGCCAGTTCTCGGTAGCCTGTCATCGCGATTTTCGAGCTACCGCGAATCGTCGCTCGTGATGCGTGCTGGTTTCGTAAGCAGCTTAGCGGGCCCGCCGGTTCCAACGTATCCGACGAGTGGCGTGGCGAAAAAAAAAAGGCGATAAAACCGCGTGACCGTATCAGAGGCTGGCTCGAGATAACCGACTCACGGCCGATTACTAATTGCTTGCAGAGGCAGTTGCGGCTGCAAGACGCCAGGCAGGTCGAGGCGAAAGCCGCGAGGATAAAGGAATGGGTGACCAATAAGCTGAGGGAGTTGGAGCAGCAGAACCAGCACCTGCGGGAGCAGAACAACAAGTGCAACCAGCAACTGGAGCTTCTCAGGAATCATATAACCAACATCGGCCTAAAACCACCTGTGAGTTCACTTTTATTTAAATGGAACACTTACGCGCGTTCCTCCAGCGACGAGACGAGATTCTTCTCCCGGGCTCTGCGATGTTACACCGTTTTAACAAAGAATTTCTGGCTGCGCAGGCACCCACGAGGGCGTCCCTGTCCCTGGAAGTGGATCCCACGTTACGCAGGCGGTCGGAGAGCCTCGAGGGTACACCGCAGACGGCACAGGAAAGCGCGCAGAGCGCCGTAGCGGAGCCACAAGCGGGCACGAAACACCGAAGACACCTGTCCGCTTGCGGCACGATACAGCGCGGGATCGCGGCCACCAATATGGACTCAAGGTAGAACCGTTGCGCGAGAGACGTCTGTGACTGGGCTTGGCGCCGCGCCGCTTGCTGCGATTGTCGCTTACCGCTTCTGCCACCGTAACGGCCACCCCTAACGTCCCGTAAATTGCATCTCGAATTCTCCTTGGGAGGTCTCACGACGTGATAGCGGCGCCCGGCTCTCGAAACACGTGGTACCCTGTTAACGTCCGGAGACTTCCTGCGGAGATCTGTCAACCCGTGTAACGTTCTCTCTTGCCTCCTAATTTCGAGCACGACGCCTAGTACTCTTTCTCTCTCTTTTATTTTCCATCTTTCCTTTCCCCCCCCCCCCCCCCCCCGCGTTCCCCGGCCCCGTTACCCTGGCTCTCGCTGGCACGAACGGTCGATACGAAGCTCTCGCTAATTGTACGGTAGATCGGGCCGATCGGGGTGGCGTCCGCTGGCTGACTTTGGTTCCGTGTTTTATGCTTGCCGTTCGTTCTCTGCTGCAGCCTGCTGTCCGAGGAGCTGGCCGCGGCGGTGGAGAACCTGGTGATGCTGCCGAACATACCCGGCGTCTCGGAGACCAGCAGGGACAGCGGCAGCTCCGAGGCGGTCCACGATTACGCCGAGATATACACGCCGAGCAGAGAAGGGATGAATTGGACGCAGAGCGCGCAGGGACCCCGCCCGCCCACCCCGCCTCTGCACCGATTCCCCAGCTGGGAGGCGAAGATATACCAGGTAGAGGTCGAGTCGTTTTATTATCTAAGAAGATTGGCAAGGAGGCGGGTGGAATTTCTCGGGCGCAGGATGAATGAGCCGCCGCGTGCACGCTCGCCGAGTTGTCGTAGGATTTGTAATTAAAGGGGACGCGTGGCGTTCGCCAATTCCGTAGGTAGCTGATGGCGGGCTTGGCATCGGTCCACCGACCAACGAGGAATCCGCGCCTTCCACGATGACCAACACGACCAGCTCGTCGAAGCATTCCCAGGCAACGGGACACAACTTGACCGCGCACAATTCCCAAGGCTACTGCGATATTTCGGTTCCAGTCTACGCGACGGTCAAGGGTACATCTTCCTTACTCTCTCTCTCTCTCTCTCTCTATCCTCGAGTTCTCTCGTTTGGTAGCTCGGACGCTAACGGCTCTTGTATATTCCAGGACGAGCCAGTCAAATCAGATCCATGCCGTTCGGCGACAGCTCCGACGACAGCTCGGACGGCGAGGAGCACCCGAACCAGACCGAGACCAACACGAGGATCACCAACAGCTCGTCAGACAACACGGACTCCTCGCTCGGCAGCGGGAGCAGCCCTTCCAAGAGCGTTAAGACCACCAGCAGCCTTAGCCCCGCTAAAAGAAGTTCCAGCGGCTCTCCTAGCAAAAGCGTGAAACGTGGTGAGTATCCCAGACAGGCAAACGCTTCCAAACGGTGGAATTGAGTACTCGCTAACTTGGATGTTACTTTGCTGCAGACACCTCTTTGGAATCGGGCTTGTCGGAGGATTACGCGATACCTCCGGATGCCCTCAGCTCGACGTCCCTCGAATCCAGCATGCCTAGCCTGCTGATGCGCGTCTCCGGCGAGAGCCCGAAGCGGCAGGAATCGCTGGAGAAGACTGGCCACCTGGCGAAGCTCGGAGGCAAACTGAAGACCTGGCGGAAGCGATGGTTCGTGCTGAAGAACGGAGTGCTCACTTATTGGAAGAGTCAGAACGACGTGAACAGGAAACCTCAGGGCCAAATTGTGCTGGACGAGGTGTGCAGGTAACCGTCGGACACTGAGCTTCGTTTCTCTAGCGTTAATCGAGGACACGGGCGAGTAACGAATCGCGATCCTTCGGCAGGATAAACAGGGCAGAGGGAGCTGCCACGTTCGAGATAGCCACGGGCAAGAAGACGTATTACCTGACGGCAGACTGCATCGCGACGATGGAGGATTGGATAAGGGTGCTGCAGAACGTGCAGAGGCGGAACGCCACGAAGCTTTTGCTCAGCAAGGAGGACAACAAGCCGACGATACAAGGCTGGCTGACGAAGGTGAAGAACGGGCACGCTAAGAAGTGCTGGTGCGTCCTCATTGGAAAAATGTTCCTTTACTTTAAGTGCCCTAACGATACGGTGAGTCTCAGTCCTCTTCTTCGACCTACGATTCGGTGAGGTGTGTCCAGAGAAAAAAATCAAATGTCTCTTTGCGTTTCTCTAGAATCCTATTGGACAAATAAATATGAGAGACGCGAGAGTGGAAGAGGTCGAGCATGTGTCGGACAGTGACAGCGAGGAAAGAGACGCGGAATGCCCTCATGAGAGAACGATTGGCATCTTTCCCACTCACCAAGGCCCTACGTACTTGCTGATGCCCCACAAGCAGGACAAAGACAATTGGCTGTACCATTTGACGGTGGTCTCCGGGGGCGGGCCCAGCGCGGGGACACAGTACGAGCAGCTCGTGCAAAGACTGATGGAAACCGACGGGGACCCTAGCTGTGTCCTCTGGAGACACCCGTTGCTGCTCCACACGAAAGAGAACATCACTAGCCCACTGACCAGTCTCACATCCGAAGCCTTGCAGACCGAGGCCATAAAGCTTTTCAAGGTTTTCACTCTATATTGCCTTTGGTATTATCGTTCGCTGACGAAGTGGAGCAACGGACAGGGACTCAAACGATTCTATTGTCCCGATACAGGCTTGTCAGTTGTTCATGTCGGTGGCAGTGGAGCAAGCAGGCATAGACTACCACGTGGTACTAGCGCAAAATGCGCTACAGCAATGCTTAGACCAGCCTGAGCTGCAATCTGAGTTCATCTGCGCACTGGTAAAGCAGACAAGTCGTCACACGCAGCACCGTTTGGGCGTACAGGTAAAAAAGGCCGCCAGACTTGTGTCGCTGGGTACTGCGCGCGTTGTAAGTCCTGCTTATTGTTTAACAAACACTCTGAAACCCTGTACCATTTTCACCAGCTGACGTTCGACGCGCGATTTTAGTAATTGCCCATAGGCTTCTCAATCTTAATCCTCGAGTAATCTTGACCGGGAGTCGCGCGGACCGATCGGTCGAAAACTCGTCGCGAAACGAAGTAAAGTCCGATCGCCGTTTGATTGCGAAATGGTACATCGGGTACGCTTAGTCAAGTATTATAAAAATAATCACGTGGAAGTAGAGCGGTGGAACTGTTTAGTTGTCTTTCCCTTTATTTTCTCTGCCGGAGGGGACTAACCGTGCCGAATAACAACCAGCTGCCGTTTCGTTTCCCCGGGGGGAAGCGAATAATACTTGACGAAGTCTATTTAACAGAAGATGACTTTTTTAGTTTTAACAATCATTCACATTTCATTTTCATTTGCTGCTTTACGTGTGCTCTACCTAGGCTACTCTTAAACTCGCATGGGTTTTCTTTCACTCTTTCTAGACGTCGTCGTGTTTAAGTTTTGCGTTCTCACTTTTCTTTTATTGTGTACTTTTTAATATTTATACATGAATACCCGATCACCTTACCCTGATACGCCCTATATATCATGTGAGCCGAACATATTTCGACAATTCATCCGTTCATCGGTTTTCATTACGTATCGTTTCGCGGTGTCTCGATTCAGCGGCGAGTAAAATATCCGATTAGAGTGTCCCCGGGTGACTTGTCAAAATACGTTCTGCGGCGCACACACACTTGCAGAATGGTATGTTGGTGTACATAAGAACCACACACAGAAAAACATCTTTTTATAGATTGGTTTTTTGTTTCTGTTTCCGTACGTTTTTTTGCTCGATAGCTCATTACAATATTCTCTGTTTGAATGCTGCTTAGAGAACTCTTAGCCTTTGATCATCGGTCGACAGACGATCATTTTAAGGAACATATTATAAAGCTAGAGAATCCTTACAGATTCGAGCACGTCCGTCCGTAGAATACGAATACGAGACACTTCGGGGAAAAAAACAAAAATAGAAAGAAAAAAAATACAGCTACATTGTTGGGTATTCATTCGCACATACGTAGAGCCTACCGCAGCAAAGCGGGGCTGGTGGGGATGCGTGTCCCCGTTCGTTCGAGCTGCGAACGATATGCTTTCGAGCTGTAAGGTAGACTCACATGGCCTTGAGAAAACAAGACAAACAAAGAATAGAAGCAATAATAAGCAGAAGCGCTTCTCTCATCCACATTGTTCTTAATTCATTCGATTGTTTACGGTCCATGCGTTTTATGTGATTAACACACATAGAGTTTATGCGTTTAATGGTCCGATGTTCGATTGCTTACATACTAACAAGACGTATTGACGTAACAATTCGAGTGTTTCACGATGAAGAACGTTGAAAGCCCTCCCCGTAATGGAGACCGTCTCCCTTTCGATCTGGACTCGGCCGCCTATGATGGCCCCAGAGCTTCCTGTATTAAAGAGAAACGAAAGTGGAGCGCGAATTTATTTAAAAGAAAAGTAGTAGACTAGGTCTGGTTCAGTCGAGGGACGTAGTAGTATGCCAGCATACCATTGCAGCAGCTCCTCCTCTGCGCCACGCAATCGCTGTTCACCTGCGATACGCAAAGTCCCGCGGCAAATGGCAGCGGTGAAAATGCGGACGCGCAATCGACGGCCTCCACTTCTCACAGTCCTACGCTCACGCAGGGCCACTCCACGTCTACGATTCTGGACTGCAAAACTAACCCTGCCCAGTACGTTCTTATCCAGGGATGGCAGCTGCTCGCCCTCGCTGTTTCACTCTTCCTACCGAGGAACAATCGGCTACTATGGTACCTGAAGTTACACTTGCAAAGAAACGCGGACACCAAGTGAGTCCCCATCTCCTTAACGCGCAGGCGGAAATAATTCTATTCGAGCTTCTCCGTCCATCTTGAACCGCGACGCGCCACTCGGACACTCTGTGATACCACCGAAAATCTTCCTTCCAGAACTGAATGCGGCAAGTACGCAGCCTACTGCGAGAGAGCGTTGGAGAGGACACTGCAGAACGGCGGGAGGGAGGTGAAGCCCTCGAGAATGGAGGTCCTCTCGATATTGATGAAGAACCCATACCACCACTCACTGCCGCACGCGATACCGGTTCATTTTTTAAACGGAACGTACCAGGTCGTGAGCTTCGACGGCAGCACAACGATAGAGGAGTTTCTGAATACGTTGAACCAGGAGATTGGCTGCCGGGACGTTCACCAGTCTGGCTTCACGTTGTTCAGCGACGACCCTATCGAGAAGGAGCTTGAACACTTTATCGATCTTCAGGCAAAGGTACGCGATTGTAATTGCAGCGCCGCGGGGCCGAGGTACTTATTGTTTCTCTTCGTTTCAGCTCTCCGACATAATCTCGAAGTGGGAGACCGCGTTGAGGGAGAAAGGCTCGGGTAAATTCGAGAACACCAGGGTGATCCAGTTGACGTACAAGTCCCGGTGTTATTGGCGGCAGGCGGCCAAGATGGAGACCGATAAGGAGAGGCTTCTTCTGTGCTATCAAGTCAACCAGCAGGTCGTGCATGGGAAATTTCCGGTGAACCGCGAGCTAGCATTCGAGCTTGCGTCGCTAATGGCGCAGGTAAGCCTTGGATATCTTTAATTTCGTGGGAACACTGCTACCAAAACATACTGTCGGACATTGCAGATCGATTTCGGGGAGTATAACAACGACAAAGCGCGAGGAAGCGGTCCAGGAAGCAATCCACATCACCTGGTGCTTCAGGCACTGGACAAGTTTTATCCTATACGATACAGGACGAACATCACTGCCGAACAATTGAGGTAGGTAGTAGAGAAAATGGAGATAAGCGTTGGCGACGTTACTCGTTCATAAAAAAAATTTTATGTTAAACGATTTTATTAAAAATGCACTAAAAACTAAAAAATAATTCCCGTAATAACACTAAAAAATAAGTGTTTTGTCACTATAAATAAAATCGTGGAGCGGGATTTTTCATAACAGAATATGAATTAATTTAATACAGCATCATGCGTCGAAATGAATTTGTTGTGAGATACCCTGCTCCACGATTTTATTTAAAGTGAAAAAACGCCGTCGAAATTGCAGTACAAGAAAATAATTATTTTTTAGTTTTTAGTGTATTTTTAATAAAATCGTTTAACAGAAATTTTTTTTTTATATATTTTTTATTCTCTAGTTTTTAGTGTTTGTGGATTTTTAAACGCTTTTTTATTTTATATAATTATTTCATTTAATTTCAAATCGCGATGCGACTAGCGACCAGAACGCAGCGGCTTTTTGTCGTTTTCGTAAAGAATGCGAGTGGTTGATTTCAAGTCGTTTGGATTTGTGGTTATGGGTTATATTTATTGATGACTGGGTAATTTTTTCACCCGCTCGGGGTTAATTTTTTTTTTAAATATTGTATTCTCATCCAAACTACGCACGCCTGCAAAATTTCAAGACAATTTGATAGTTGGACGTGGGTTAAATTTGAGTTGTCAGATTTGAACCAAACAAACAAACATACAAACAAACAAACAGAGGATCGAAGCTGAATAAAATCGTTTAAAAACTGAATTCGTTATTGCAGGGATCTGCAAGAGAAGCTGCAAGACAAGTGGATCGCTTTAAAAGGTCGCAGCGTACTGGACTGTGTTCGCATCTATCTAACTTGCACCAGGAAGTGGCCTTTCTTTGGAGCTACACTTTATCACGCAAAGGTTAATATCTAAAGCTTCCCGCGTAGTTCTTCTCGTCGAGCTTAATGGTAAAGTAAGGAGATCACATAAAAGCGTTCTACTCCCACAGTTGAAGCAAGCTGAACCAATAACCGCGTGGATAGCTGTTTCCGAGGACAGCGTCACGTTACTCGAGCTTCAAACGATGGCAGTCATGTGTCGTTACAACTATGGGAATATAGTCACGTTTGGAGGATGTTTAGACGATTTTATGCTGGTCGCTTGCCCTGACGAAGGCGCCGCAGAACAGAAACTCTTATTTGCGCTTTCGAAACCTAAGGTATCCTGGTACATCACTGACCACACGATTAATAAAACTTGTCATTCATCGAATGGTATCTATCTATTCGTTTAGATTTTGGAGATAACGTTGTTGATCGCCGACTACATGAACGCTTTGGGGCACACCTTACCCGGTACTCCACAGATGAACACGTTGACCCGCAACGGGTCGCACAGATCCATCAAATCGACTCTAAGACCAACCACTGGTTCGTAGAAACAGATCAATTCACGACTCATCTTTCATTCGTTCTCTTCTTAATGGAATAACACGATCGCGCCAGGTTCGAGCTGTCTTCCAACGCAACCGGACATTCTGAAGTCGACGCCAGACCACCAAAGACCTTAAAAAGACTGGTCGATCTGATTCGGAAGAGAAAGATGCTGGGAGACGGGGCTCTTGGTTCACGAAAGTCTGACCCTACTCGAGGCACTAACCCTTTACACTCGACGGTACTACAGCCTGTATTATAAGAATCCGCGGTACGAGAACCGACACACAAACACCGGGCGACGCGCGGCGGCGCGCGCTGTAGAGTTGATATTTAGTTGCGTGTTTTTTTTTTTTCGTGTAAATTAGAAAGGATGCTTGACGAATGACGTTTTTTATGTAAATACCTGACGCAGCATGCAAGAACGACACACCTGTGGTCCACGTAACGCGACTTAAGACGTGGTGACTGAATACCAATCGAGAAACGATCCGCAAACACTGCCTAATGAGTAAATTAGTATGTCTAAATTACATCGAATAGTTTTGACCGGATGGCTGAACGTCGTGCTGAATACCCTTTTGCTACCGTATTTATATACCAAATTCGAAGCGTTAGTGGTAAGGTACCTACATAAGTAAAAGTGGTGTATCACATACTATGTATATAAATTAATCGGAGTTACTGGATGTGTTTAGAAAGTCTAGTTGAGCGACGCGGCGATACGTTTGTCTCCGGTATGGGAATACGTCGGGGGAAAAAAAATCTTATTCTTCTTGCCAAATCGACCGTAATACACGTGCAGAGAATGGAGCTGCGACCGGATAATCGCGGCATTAGAAGCGCGCGTGATCGTTGGTACTCGATGATATTGTACGCAATCGTTCTTTTGTAAGGTTCCCCATTGAACGCGATGCGCAACGGACATTTGTAACTGTACCTACTGTCGTAAATTCCGATGATTACTCGCCACGTTTCACACGTTTGATCATTTGTAGTCGCAGCCATTGGTGATGATCGATGCCCGGGGCAGTAAATACAGACAGTATTGAACGTAAGTCTAAATGAAGCTCAATCGCGAGGGAAAATTGTTTAAACGAGAAACGGCGAACAGAACTTACATGTTGTCGTGTTATTTTAATAACAGCTAGTCTCATTTTATATTTATTTAACGATTAAGCGAATTAAGTTCGTTTTATATAAGGACACGACCAAATAGATGTAATGGGAACGCAATCTTTTTTTTTCTCTCCGTCTTTTTTTTCTACGATTAGTATCGTTCCTGCGTAATGTATGTGCAAGCAACAGTTTTTGTACTAATTAAACGGCGATCCCGTGTCACTATAGAAGTTTTGTACGCGCTTGACGTGTCCTACGTAACTAGCAAATGTCTTCCTTCTCTTTAGTAACCAGAAATAAATATGAAAACGAACGTTAAGAGTAGGGCTTTCGTGCAATATGTACAAGACTTCTATAATTTTTGTATTTCCTGAGGATAGGCTGAGCATTGACTGTGCCTCTCTTGAGCAGAATAGAGAAAGTAATTCTACGCACGGCTTCGTTTAGCGCAGTTGAAGAAATTTATATGAAAAAGAAAGAAACGAGAAAACGAAACAAACGATCGAACCTCAGATTACTGGGAGCAGTACAAAGATATGCAAGAACGACATTTTGTCTTTAATTTTTATAATACGCAGTTAAATGCTACTATTCGGGTGCTTAGCACCGTTGTATCATGATGCAGTAAAGTCACTGATTCTGTAAATATCACGTTAGGCTTAAGTTTCTAAGTATAGTAGAATAAAGAGGAAGAAAGAGGCAGCTGAGAGAGAGAGAGAGAAGAAAGAGAGAAATCACAATCGTCGTCATAGAAATTTCCCGCGATCGTCGGGGGCTGTCTGCGGATATTCTACTGAGCCTACCACCTTACAATTTCTATTTATTATTTATTCGCATAAAATGACGCGTAAAGAGCACGAGCGGTGTATAGCAGAAAGCATTGTACTATTGTACAGGAAGAGAAATAAACTGCTCGGATCTGTACTTTAAGAGATCATTTTTTTCGCTTTGGTAATACAATATTTTTCATCGTAATAATAATAATTTCGGTTATTCTTTCAAGCGTGTTACTTATTTTACATCGTTTCCTTAAGAATATATTTAGTTTTCCGAAATCTTCGTGCACCACTTCACGGACGGTGACGATGACGTTCCACGTTAATACACTTCGTCCGCTGGCATTCGCGTATCTCCTTGCCGATCAGCCAAGGTAAGTATCAATCCACATTTCATACGTATTATCTAATATAAAGAGACACGTGTATAAACACCACAATAAATCTATGATAGAGGCACTACACTTGTTCAATTATTTTCAATGATTCGTGCACTCTTGCAATCAAGTCAAACAATTATCTTCATTTTTAGATAAATTCTCGATTACCCGTGAAGAATATATGCACTTTTAGCTTTGCATTCGACAATATACACTCTTAACGATCTCTAGCAACGCTATAGACATAAATTTTATCTAAAATCCCACAGATATTAAAGGTTTTCGTGCGCGATAATTTCCTTACCATTTCTCCAGCACGTCGAAACGTCAAATAATGGCGCTGGAACTGTTCCGAATACGAACAGAAAATCTACTAAATTAACAGGAGTACAGGACGATAGAGGAGGTCGATCGGTCTAGCTAGAGAGAGAGAGAGAGAGAGAGAGAAAAAGGCACAGAAAGATAGTGTGTGCGACAAGGACGGAGATAGGTGGCGTGCCACTAACTCTGGTTATGCACTCCTGATAATTTTCAGCTCCTGGTAGCAGGAGAGCATGACGCGAGGAAGTGGCGATTAGAAAGAGAGGGCATGCTGTTTAGAACAGGACAGAGATAATCGGAACACGCGATTTCTTTAGTTGCAGGTAGCACCGATAGAGTACGCTTCTTTAGGCTAATTGTTAGATACACTATGGGCGGTATTCATAACCGTGTCTTAAGATTAAGCAAATGCTTAAGCATTCGGCATCCTTTACATTTACTAGCTACTAGGATTAATAAAGGATGCCGAATACTTAAGCATTTGCTTAATCTTAAGACACGTTTATGAATACCGGTCTATAATAAGAGTCTGGACACTTTTTGATTGGTCCGCCATTTTTGATCGAAATCCTGCGAGAGAGATAGAGATATACACTATTTCACTCTTAACCACTCTTAACAACTCTTACGTTTATAGCGGTATTTTACTATCTATTAATCTTAAAATGTGCATTTGGGTTTTCGATTGGCCCATCATTTTTCATCTATTTCCGTTGATTTTTAAATCTGTCAATTATACCAAGATAATGAAGATATAAAGTAAAAAAGCAAATCTTGTGTTCTATTTGATATATGTTATTTTATTATACTTTAAAATACATTTTAAAATAAATTTTAAAATACCACCATAAACGTAAGAGTTGTTAAGAGTGGTTAAGAGTGAAATGGTGTATATCTCTTTCTCTCTCGTGGGATTTCGATCAAACATGGCGGACAGTGGCTCGTGTCCAGACTTTTAATATAAATAGTGTCTCTACTAATTGTAGGGATTAGGTTGAGGATTACTATCAAAATTTATTATTCATTCTCTCTACCGACCGAAATTTTTGTACGTTTTCTGTGTATGTACTTTACTAATACGGTAATATTTAGAATATATTAAGATGGGACGGCGATTAAATGTATTCTACATGAAATAAAGGTTAAAGGAGAAAGATAATTTAATTCTTATACGATTTACATGAAATTATGTTGTAACATTTGTTGTATTTTTAACCAACTTCAAAAAAAAGGTTATAGATTCGACCCGTTTGTATTTTTTTTTTATTTGTTCCCGCATAACTCCTCAGCATATGAACCGATTTTCAAGATCTTTTTTTTATTCGAAAGAGGGCGATGCCCCGGTGGTCCCATCTAGTGATCCTCCAGGGAGTGATCGGTATAACCGCAGCCATTTTTCAAGATTTGGAGCAAAACCGGAAATAAACATAACCTAACCGTTCATTCTATCTCTTTCTATCAGTATTTCTGTCTCTTTCTATCAGCTTTTCTGTCTCTTTCTATCAGTATTTCTGTCTCTATCAGTATTTCTGTCTCTTTCTTTTTTACAGTTTCTTTCTCTGTCTACTTCCGCTTTTGCTCCAAATCGCAGCAACCAATCAGCGACGATATACGTTGTTCCGATCACTCTCTAGAGCAGGCCTGCCCCATCGGGTGCAAATACCTACTGAATTTCTGGGACCCGGGCAACAGCCGAGCGCGGGACTGGTTACGTTGCTAACCACAGCATGGGTTGCGGGAGAACTGCATGAGTGTGTGGCTGTCCACGTAGGCTCGTACCACGAGTCTATTGCTTGGATTCGAAGACCTCTTCTACATGGACGCACACTCATGCAGTTCTCTCACAAATTTCGCAATGGGTAGCAATGGAACAGTCCTGCGCTCGGCTGTTACCCGGGTCCCAGAAATTCAGGAGGTATTTGCACCCGATGGGGCAGGCCTGCTCTAGAGGATCACTAGTCCCATCCTACACTGCATCAACATTGGTCCAATATTTTACCAGTTCTGGTTAATAATAAAGACTAATGTCACCAAATTATTATTATTTTAACTCCTCAACATGTTGTGTCAATATATATAAAACTAAAAACTTAAAAATAAATAAATTTTTAAAAAATTAAAACCGACTTCAAAAAAATAAATTTGTACTAAAAAGTAAAAATAATTTTTTCCCTTATTTAATCTACGACTCATATTTTTTTAAGTCGGTGCCTCATCATTTGCACTGTGTAAATCTGGCGCCGACTTACAAAATATGAGAGTCGTAGATTAAATAAGATTTGAGATGAGAGGCTCGGGGATCATAAACGCTAGACTAATAGCATAAGGACAAAGTCAGCAATAGGCCATTCAGTAATGAGTATGGCAATTTCTATCATATAAGTATCACTAATGGATTACTAGTGCTTTTCTGATGAAAATGGCACCAAACATGATATAATTCGGATTATTTTTAATGGCTGTAATGGAAAGTACTTTGAGTAATGTAATTGAGGAAATTAATGGAGAGTACTTGAATTCTACGTGAACTGACACGGAACTGATATGTGTGCCCAGTAAGCGTAACGTAAGCGATACCTATGCTCGTGTACTTACATCGTAGATGGATTGGACTGCGCTTAAATGTATTCTACATGAAATAAAGGTTAAATTGGGAAGATAATTAAATTCTTTATACGTTTTACATAAAATTATATTGTAATATTTGTCGTATTTCTATACATAATAGACAAATCAAGTTAATGAAAATATTTTTCTTCTTCTTGCAGATAAAGCTTGGGAACATTCCTCCGAGGCCAGGAACTTTAAATGAGACAAACGATGGAAAGCTGTCAGCCTCAACAATGAACATGAAGAAGATAGTGATTTTATACAAAAAGTAAAATGAAATTATACAATATTGTAACACTGTAAAAAAGGCCTTTCATGCAAATAAAGCGGAAAAAAATTGGGACAGAACTGTATTATTATTTACAAATACCTTTTACAAATTCCTATCCAAATTCCAAACCTATGATTTCCATGGTAAAAGGCCTTTAGAAGGTGCAGCTCTTGTTCGCTACTTCAAGGCAACGCCTTCAATGATGAAATTACAAGATACCTCCTTTCGCTTCATGTTCTCCTGATACATTTGCTAAAATCTGGCCAAAATTTTCTGAACGCTCCAAAATTGAGGTTGTAACAGGAGAACATGATGTGGAAAGAGGTGGCACTAAGTTAGCGTCTTCGGAAAGAGAATCTAAGGCGGAGAACTATTCGACGTAGAGGCGCAGCGTCTTCGAAAGGCTTCGACGATGAAATTCAGGGCATACCTCCTTTCGCTTCATGTTCTCCTGATACATTTGCTAAAATCTGGCCAAATTTTCTAAACGCTCCAAAATTGAGATTGTAACAAGAGAACATGATGTCGGAAGAGGTGGCACTATGTTAGCGTCTTCGGAAAGAGAATCTAAGGCGGAGAACTATTCGACGTAGAGGCGCAGCGTCTTCGAAAGGCCTTCGACGATGAAATTCAGAGCATACCTCCTTTCGCTTCATGTTCTCCTGATACATTTGCTAAAATCTGGCCAAATTTTCTAAACGCTCCAAAATTGAGATTGTAACAGGAGAACATGATGTCGGAAGAGGTGGCACTATGTTAGCGTCTTCGGAAAGAGAATCTAAGGCGGAGAACTATTCGACGTAGAGGCGCAGCGTCTTCGAAAGGCCTTCGACGATGAAATTCAGAGCATACCTCCTTTCGCTTCATGTTCTCCTGATACATTTGCTGAAATCTGGCCAAAATTTTCTGAACGCTCCAAAATTGAGATTGTAACAGGAGAACATGATGTGGAAAGAGGTGGCACTAAGTTAGCGTCTTCGGAGAGAGAATCCGAGGCGGAGAACTATTCGACGTAGAGGCGCAGCGTCTTCGAAAGGCCTTCGACGATGAAATTCAGAGCATACCTCCTTTCGCTTCATGTTCTCCTGATACATTTGCTAAAATCTGGCCAAATTTTCTAAACGCTCCAAAATTGAGATTGTAACAGGAGAACATGATGTCGGAAGAGGTGGCACTATGTTAGCGTCTTCGGAAAGAGAATCTAAGGCGGAGAACTATTCGACGTAGAGGCGCAGCGTCTTCGAAAGGCCTTCGACGATGAAATTCAGAGCATACCTCCTTTCGCTTCATGTTCTCCTGATACATTTGCTGAAATCTGGCCAAAATTTTCTGAACGCTCCAAAATTGAGATTGTAACAGGAGAACATGATGTGGAAAGAGGTGGCACTAAGTTAGCGTCTTCGGAGAGAGAATCCGAGGCGGAGAACTATTCGACGTAGAGGCGCAGCGTCTTCGAAAGGCCTTCGACGATGAAATTCAGAGCATACCTCCTTTCGCTTCATGTTCTCCTGATACATTTGCTAAAATCTGGCCAAATTTTCTAAACGCTCCAAAATTGAGATTGTAACAGGAGAACATGATGTCGGAAGAGGTGGCACTATGTTAGCGTCTTCGGAAAGAGAATCTAAGGCGGAGAACTATTCGACGTAGAGGCGCAGCGTCTTTGAAAGGCTTCGACGATGAAATTCAGGGCGTACCTCCTTTCGCTTCATGTTCTCCTGATACATTTGCTGAAATCTGGCCAAAATTTTCTGAACGCTCCAAAATTGAGATTGTAACAGGAGAACATGATGTAGAAAGAGGTGGCACTAAGTTAGCGTCTTCGGAGAGAGAATCCGAGGCGGAGAACTATTCGACGTAGAGGCGCAGCGTCTTCGAAAGGCCTTCGACGATGAAATTCAGAGCATACCTCCTTTCGCTTCATGTTCTCCTGATACATTTGCTGAAATCTGGCCAAAATTTTCTGAACGCTCCAAAATTGAGATTGTAACAGGAGAACATGATGTCGAAAGAGGTGGCACTAAGTTAGCGTCTTCGGAAAGAGAATCTAAGGCGGAGAACTAAAATCGGCAATCAAAGGGTACTTTCATTGTACTCTTTGGACGCGGTTTCACGTCCCGAGTACTTTTATAAGGGGTGAAAAATTCCCTACTATACAGGGTGATAGAGAAATTGGTAACGATCGCAGAAAATCGGCGATCAAAGGGTACTTTCATTGTACTCTTTGGACGCGGTTTCACGTCCCGAGTACTTTCTTAAGGGGTGAAAAATACCCTACTATACAGGGTGACTCAGAAATCGGCAACAATCGAGGAAAATCGGCAATCAAAGGGTACTTTCATTGTACTCTTTGGACGCGGTTTCACGTCCCGAGTACTTTCATAAGGGGTGAAAAATTCCCTATTATACAGGGTGATAGAGAAATCGGCAACGATCGCGGAAAATCGGCGATCGAAGGGTACTTTCATTGTACTCTTTGGACGCGGTTTCACGTCCCGAGTACTTTCCTAAGGGGTGAAAAATACCCTACTATACAAGGTGACTCAGAAATCGGCAACAATCGAGGAAAATCGGCAATCAAAGGGTACTTTCATTGTACTCTTTGCACGCGGTTTCACGTCCCAAGTACTTTCCTAAGGGGTGAAAAATACCCTACTATACAGGGTGACTGAAAAATCGGCAACGATCGAGGAAAATCGGCAATCAAAGGGTACATTCATTGTACTCTTTGGACGCGGTTTCGCGTCCCGGGTACCTTCCTAAGGGGTGAAAAATTCCCTACTGTACAGGGTGACCGAGAAATCGGTAACGATCGAGGAAAATCGGCGATCAAAGGGTACTTTTATTATACTATTTGGATGCGCTTTCACGTACCGAGTACTTTCCTAAGGGGTGAAAAATTCCCTACTATACAGGGTGACTGAGAAATCGGTAACAATCGAGGAAAATCGGAGAGGGGCAGAGTTTTTGAAAGGCCTTCGACGATGAAATTCAGGGCGTACCTCCTTTCGCTTCATGTTCTCCTGATACATTTGCTGAAATCTGGCCAAAATTTTCTGAACGCTCCAAAATTGAGGTTGTAACAGGAGAACATGATGTGGAAAGAGGTGGCACTAAGTTAGCGTCTTCGGAAAGAGAATCTAAGGCGGAGAACTATTCGACGTAGAGGCGCAGCGTCTTCGAAAGGCTTCGACGATGAAATTCAGGGCATACCTCCTTTCGCTTCATGTTCTCCTGATACATTTGCTAAAATCTGGCCAAATTTTCTAAACGCTCCAAAATTGAGATTGTAACAGGAGAACATGATGTCGGAAGAGGTGGCACTATGTTAGCGTCTTCGGAAAGCGAATCTAAGGCGGAGAACTATTCGACGTAGAGGCGCAGCGTCTTTGAAAGGCTTCGACGATGAAATTCAGGGCGTACCTCCTTTCGCTTCATGTTCTCCTGATACATTTGCTGAAATCTGGCCAAAATTTTCTGAACGCTCCAAAATTGAGATTGTAACAGGAGAACATGATGTAGAAAGAGGTGGCACTAAGTTAGCGTCTTCGGAGAGAGAATCCGAGGCGGAGAACTATTCGACGTAGAGGCGCAGCGTCTTCGAAAGGCCTTCGACGATGAAATTCAGAGCATACCTCCTTTCGCTTCATGTTCTCCTGATACATTTGCTGAAATCTGGCCAAAATTTTCTGAACGCTCCAAAATTGAGATTGTAACAGGAGAACATGATGTCGAAAGAGGTGGCACTAAGTTAGCGTCTTCGGAAAGAGAATCTAAGGCGGAGAACTAAAATCGGCAATCAAAGGGTACTTTCATTGTACTCTTTGGACGCGGTTTCACGTCCCGAGTACTTTTATAAGGGGTGAAAAATTCCCTACTATACAGGGTGATAGAGAAATTGGTAACGATCGCGGAAAATCGGCGATCAAAGGGTACTTTCATTGTACTCTTTGGACGCGGTTTCACGTCCCGAGTACTTTCTTAAGGGGTGAAAAATACCCTACTATACAGGGTGACTCAGAAATCGGCAACAATCGAGGAAAATCGGCAATCAAAGGGTACTTTCATTGTACTCTTTGGACGCGGTTTCACGTCCCGAGTACTTTCATAAGGGGTGAAAAATTCCCTATTATACAGGGTGATAGAGAAATCGGCAACGATCGCGGAAAATCGGCGATCGAAGGGTACTTTCATTGTACTCTTTGGACGCGGTTTCACGTCCCGAGTACTTTCCTAAGGGGTGAAAAATACCCTACTATACAAGGTGACTCAGAAATCGGCAACAATCGAGGAAAATCGGCAATCAAAGGGTACTTTCATTGTACTCTTTGCACGCGGTTTCACGTCCCAAGTACTTTCCTAAGGGGTGAAAAATACCCTACTATACAGGGTGACTGAAAAATCGGCAACGATCGAGGAAAATCGGCAATCAAAGGGTACATTCATTGTACTCTTTGGACGCGGTTTCGCGTCCCGGGTACCTTCCTAAGGGGTGAAAAATTCCCTACTGTACAGGGTGACCGAGAAATCGGTAACGATCGAGGAAAATCGGCGATCAAAGGGTACTTTTATTATACTATTTGGATGCGCTTTCACGTACCGAGTACTTTCCTAAGGGGTGAAAAATTCCCTACTATACAGGGTGACTGAGAAATCGGTAACAATCGAGGAAAATCGGAGAGGGGCAGAGTTTTTGAAAGGCCTTCGACGATGAAATTCAGGGCGTACCTCCTTTCGCTTCATGTTCTCCTGATACATTTGCTGAAATCTGGCCAAAATTTTCTGAACGCTCCAAAATTGAGGTTGTAACAGGAGAACATGATGTGGAAAGAGGTGGCACTAAGTTAGCGTCTTCGGAAAGAGAATCTAAGGCGGAGAACTATTCGACGTAGAGGCGCAGCGTCTTCGAAAGGCCTTCGACGATGAAATTCAGAGCATACCTCCTTTCGCTTCATGTTCTCCTGATACATTTGCTAAAATCTGGCCAAATTTTCTAAACGCTCCAAAATTGAGATTGTAACAGGAGAACATGATGTCGGAAGAGGTGGCACTATGTTAGCGTCTTCGGAAAGAGAATCTAAGGCGGAGAACTATTCGACGTAGAGGCGCAGCGTCTTTGAAAGGCTTCGACGATGAAATTCAGGGCGTACCTCCTTTCGCTTCATGTTCTCCTGATACATTTGCTGAAATCTGGCCAAAATTTTCTGAACGCTCCAAAATTGAGATTGTAACAGGAGAACATGATGTAGAAAGAGGTGGCACTAAGTTAGCGTCTTCGGAGAGAGAATCCGAGGCGGAGAACTATTCGACGTAGAGGCGCAGCGTCTTCGAAAGGCCTTCGACGATGAAATTCAGAGCATACCTCCTTTCGCTTCATGTTCTCCTGATACATTTGCTGAAATCTGGCCAAAATTTTCTGAACGCTCCAAAATTGAGATTGTAACAGGAGAACATGATGTCGAAAGAGGTGGCACTAAGTTAGCGTCTTCGGAAAGAGAATCTAAGGCGGAGAACTAAAATCGGCAATCAAAGGGTACTTTCATTGTACTCTTTGGACGCGGTTTCACGTCCCGAGTACTTTTATAAGGGGTGAAAAATTCCCTACTATACAGGGTGATAGAGAAATTGGTAACGATCGCGGAAAATCGGCGATCAAAGGGTACTTTCATTGTACTCTTTGGACGCGGTTTCACGTCCCGAGTACTTTCTTAAGGGGTGAAAAATACCCTACTATACAGGGTGACTCAGAAATCGGCAACAATCGAGGAAAATCGGCAATCAAAGGGTACTTTCATTGTACTCTTTGGACGCGGTTTCACGTCCCGAGTACTTTCATAAGGGGTGAAAAATTCCCTATTATACAGGGTGATAGAGAAATCGGCAACGATCGCGGAAAATCGGCGATCGAAGGGTACTTTCATTGTACTCTTTGGACGCGGTTTCACGTCCCGAGTACTTTCCTAAGGGGTGAAAAATACCCTACTATACAAGGTGACTCAGAAATCGGCAACAATCGAGGAAAATCGGCAATCAAAGGGTACTTTCATTGTACTCTTTGCACGCGGTTTCACGTCCCAAGTACTTTCCTAAGGGGTGAAAAATACCCTACTATACAGGGTGACTGAAAAATCGGCAACGATCGAGGAAAATCGGCAATCAAAGGGTACATTCATTGTACTCTTTGGACGCGGTTTCGCGTCCCGGGTACCTTCCTAAGGGGTGAAAAATACCCTACTGTACAGGGTGACCGAGAAATCGGTAACGATCGAGGAAAATCGGCGATCAAAGGGTACTTTTATTATACTATTTGGATGCGCTTTCACGTACCGAGTACTTTCCTAAGGGGTGAAAAATTCCCTACTATACAGGGTGACTGAGAAATCGGTAACAATCGAGGAAAATCGGAGAGGGGCAGAGTTTTTGAAAGGCCTTCGACGATGAAATTCAGGGCGTACCTCCTTTCGCTTCATGTTCTCCTGATACATTTGCTGAAATCTGGCCAAAATTTTCTGAACGCTCCAAAATTGAGGTTGTAACAGGAGAACATGATGTGGAAAGAGGTGGCACTAAGTTAGCGTCTTCGGAAAGAGAATCTAAGGCGGAGAACTATTCGACGTAGAGGCGCAGCGTCTTCGAAAGGCTTCGACGATGAAATTCAGGGCATACCTCCTTTCGCTTCATGTTCTCCTGATACATTTGCTGAAATCTGGCCAAAATTTTCTGAACGCTCCAAAATTGAGATTGTAACAGGAGAACATGATGTGGAAAGAGGTGGCACTAAGTTAGCGTCTTCGGAGAGAGAATCCGAGGCGGAGAACTATTCGACGTAGAGGCGCAGCGTCTTCGAAAGGCCTTCGACGATGAAATTCAGAGCATACCTCCTTTCGCTTCATGTTCTCCTGATACATTTGCTAAAATCTGGCCAAATTTTCTAAACGCTCCAAAATTGAGATTGTAACAGGAGAACATGATGTCGGAAGAGGTGGCACTATGTTAGCGTCTTCGGAAAGAGAATCTAAGGCGGAGAACTATTCGACGTAGAGGCGCAGCGTCTTTGAAAGGCTTCGACGATGAAATTCAGGGCGTACCTCCTTTCGCTTCATGTTCTCCTGATACATTTGCTGAAATCTGGCCAAAATTTTCTGAACGCTCCAAAATTGAGATTGTAACAGGAGAACATGATGTAGAAAGAGGTGGCACTAAGTTAGCGTCTTCGGAGAGAGAATCCGAGGCGGAGAACTATTCGACGTAGAGGCGCAGCGTCTTCGAAAGGCCTTCGACGATGAAATTCAGAGCATACCTCCTTTCGCTTCATGTTCTCCTGATACATTTGCTGAAATCTGGCCAAAATTTTCTGAACGCTCCAAAATTGAGATTGTAACAGGAGAACATGATGTCGAAAGAGGTGGCACTAAGTTAGCGTCTTCGGAAAGAGAATCTAAGGCGGAGAACTAAAATCGGCAATCAAAGGGTACTTTCATTGTACTCTTTGGACGCGGTTTCACGTCCCGAGTACTTTTATAAGGGGTGAAAAATTCCCTACTATACAGGGTGATAGAGAAATTGGTAACGATCGCGGAAAATCGGCGATCAAAGGGTACTTTCATTGTACTCTTTGGACGCGGTTTCACGTCCCGAGTACTTTCTTAAGGGGTGAAAAATACCCTACTATACAGGGTGACTCAGAAATCGGCAACAATCGAGGAAAATCGGCAATCAAAGGGTACTTTCATTGTACTCTTTGGACGCGGTTTCACGTCCCGAGTACTTTCATAAGGGGTGAAAAATTCCCTATTATACAGGGTGATAGAGAAATCGGCAACGATCGCGGAAAATCGGCGATCGAAGGGTACTTTCATTGTACTCTTTGGACGCGGTTTCACGTCCCGAGTACTTTCCTAAGGGGTGAAAAATACCCTACTATACAAGGTGACTCAGAAATCGGCAACAATCGAGGAAAATCGGCAATCAAAGGGTACTTTCATTGTACTCTTTGCACGCGGTTTCACGTCCCAAGTACTTTCCTAAGGGGTGAAAAATACCCTACTATACAGGGTGACTGAAAAATCGGCAACGATCGAGGAAAATCGGCAATCAAAGGGTACATTCATTGTACTCTTTGGACGCGGTTTCGCGTCCCGGGTACCTTCCTAAGGGGTGAAAAATACCCTACTGTACAGGGTGACCGAGAAATCGGTAACGATCGAGGAAAATCGGCGATCAAAGGGTACTTTTATTATACTATTTGGATGCGCTTTCACGTACCGAGTACTTTCCTAAGGGGTGAAAAATTCCCTACTATACAGGGTGACTGAGAAATCGGTAACAATCGAGGAAAATCGGAGAGGGGCAGAGTTTTTGAAAGGCCTTCGACGATGAAATTCAGGGCGTACCTCCTTTCGCTTCATGTTCTCCTGATACATTTGCTGAAATCTGGCCAAAATTTTCTGAACGCTCCAAAATTGAGATTGTAACAGGAGAACATGATGTGGAAAGAGGTGGCACTAAGTTAGCGTCTTCGGAGAGAGAATCCGAGGCGGAGAACTATTCGACGTAGAGGCGCAGCGTCTTCGAAAGGCCTTCGACGATGAAATTCAGAGCATACCTCCTTTCGCTTCATGTTCTCCTGATACATTTGCTAAAATCTGGCCAAATTTTCTAAACGCTCCAAAATTGAGATTGTAACAGGAGAACATGATGTCGGAAGAGGTGGCACTATGTTAGCGTCTTCGGAAAGAGAATCTAAGGCGGAGAACTATTCGACGTAGAGGCGCAGCGTCTTTGAAAGGCTTCGACGATGAAATTCAGGGCGTACCTCCTTTCGCTTCATGTTCTCCTGATACATTTGCTGAAATCTGGCAAAAATTTTCTGAACGCTCCAAAATTGAGATTGTAACAGGAGAACATGATGTGGAAAGAGGTGGCACTAAGTTAGCGTCTTCGGAGAGAGAATCCGAGGCGGAGAACTATTCGACGTAGAGGCGCAGCGTCTTCGAAAGGCCTTCGACGATGAAATTCAGAGCATACCTCCTTTCGCTTCATGTTCTCCTGATACATTTGCTAAAATCTGGCCAAATTTTCTAAACGCTCCAAAATTGAGATTGTAACAGGAGAACATGATGTCGGAAGAGGTGGCACTATGTTAGCGTCTTCGGAAAGAGAATCTAAGGCGGAGAACTATTCGACGTAGAGGCGCAGCGTCTTTGAAAGGCTTCGACGATGAAATTCAGGGCGTACCTCCTTTCGCTTCATGTTCTCCTGATACATTTGCTGAAATCTGGCAAAAATTTTCTGAACGCTCCAAAATTGAGATTGTAACAGGAGAACATGATGTGGAAAGAGGTGGCACTAAGTTAGCGTCTTCGGAGAGAGAATCCGAGGCGGAGAACTATTCGACGTAGAGGCGCAGCGTCTTCGAAAGGCCTTCGACGATGAAATTCAGAGCATACCTCCTTTCGCTTCATGTTCTCCTGATACATTTGCTAAAATCTGGCCAAATTTTCTAAACGCTCCAAAATTGAGATTGTAACAGGAGAACATGATGTCGGAAGAGGTGGCACTATGTTAGCGTCTTCGGAAAGAGAATCTAAGGCGGAGAACTATTCGACGTAGAGGTGCAGCGTCTTCGAAAGGCTTCGACGATGAAATTCAGGGCGTACCTCCTTTCGCTTCATGTTCTCCTGATACATTTGCTAAAATCTGGCTAAAATTTTCTAAACGCTCCAAAATTGAGATTGTAACAGGAGAACATGATGTCGGCAGAGGTGGCACTAAGTTAGCGTCTTCGGAGTGAGAATCCGAGGCGGAGAACTATTCGACGTAGAGGCGCAGCGTCTTCGAAAGGCTTCGACGATGAAATTCAGGGCGTACCTCCTTTCGCTTCATGTTCTCCTGATACATTTGCTAAAATCTGGCCAAAATTTTCTGAACGCTCCAAAATTGAGATTGTAACAGGAGAACATGATGTCGAAAGAGGTGGCACAAAGTTAGCGTCTTCGTAGAGAGAATCTAAAGCGGAGAACTATTTGACGTAGAGGCGCAGAGTTGACGAAAGGCCTTCGACGATGAATTTCAGGGGATACCTCCTTTCGCATCATGTTCTCCTGATACATTTGCTAAAATCTGGCCAAAATTTTCTGAACGCTCCAAAATTGAGATTGTAACAGGAGAACATGATATCGAAAGAGGTGGCACAAAGTTAGCGTCTTCGTAGAGGGAATCTAAAGCGGAGAACTATTTGACGTAGAGGCGCAGAGTTGACGAAAGGCCTTCGACGATGAATTTCAGGGTATACCTCCTTTCGCATCATGTTCTCCTGATACATTTGCTGAAATCTGGCCAAAATTTTCTGAACGCTCCAAAATTGATCTTCTAACAGGAGATCATGATGTCGAAAGAGGTGGCACAAAGTTAGCGTCTTCGTAGAGAGAATCTAAGGCGGAGAACTAATCAACGCAGAGGCAGACTTTACTTGTGATTGTCAAATTTGGGATTTAATTAGGAAATGGAAGTTATAGGTTGCTGTTCTAAAATGAAAGATGCGGTTTTTCTCTAAATGTGGTTTATTAAAATACTTTGAATAATGTACAGTGATACTTCGTACAGGAGTGCTTATAATAATTCCTTTGTCTAATTACTTAAGTTTCACTTCCACTTAAAAACCATATAGGTATTGTAAATGCTGTACTCGTCCAGTGCGTTTTCGTTAGACCAGTTGACACGAACCGACGCTTCCAAAGGAAAGAATTGCTTACCTATGACAGACGAAAGCTCCGAATTAATTAACCAGTCCTTAATATAATTGCTAATTGAACACTAAATACACTCGATAGTTCTTACTACTTTAAAGCAAACTTATTCAATATTAAATTTATTTGCAAAATACACAGCATTTTATTCTTATCCCGGGTACTGTTCCGTTTCACGCATAAGAGATAAATAAATATCGGTACGAAATATCGATACAATTAGTGATCCTCTATTTAGAGAGTGATCGGAACAACGTATATCGTCGCTGATTGGTTGCTGCGATTTGGAACAAAAGCGGAAGTAGACAGAGAAAGAAACTGTAAAAAAGAAAGAGACAGAAATACTGATAGAAAGAGGCAGAAAAACTGATAAAAAGAGACAGAAAAACTGATAGAAAGAGACTGAAATACTGATAGAAAGAGATAGAGTGAACGGTTAGGTTATGTTTATTTCCGGTTTTGCTCCAAATCTTGAAAAATGGCTGCGGTTATACCGATCACTCCCTGGAGGATCACTAGACACAATTGACATGTAGCGCCATTCCTATTCTCGTGCGAATGGAAATTTTGATTTCCTAACCACGCATAATTACATTTCTCGATTTCATAAAAATACCGTTACGGCGTAACAATAATATTTTGAAAGGATGTTAAGTCATAAAAAGTTCTCAAATGTAACGTAAAATAACGAAGTAGCTAATAAACATTTATTGTCATGTAGATTGTTCGAAGTGACAGAAAATATAACCTAACTAAGAGACTGTACAATATTTTTTACGCGGTTGTATTTATATAATATTTCTGACCGAAATCTATGGAAATAAGTGCAAATTATGCTTCTATCAAAATGTATTAGTAAACGGAATTATGCAACATGTTTCTTGAAATTGCTCGTAACGTTCAGGCCATTTTAGATTTTAAATGTTTCCGATAAGATTTAATTTCAATTCCTACCACTCGTAGCAATGTAATCTTATTTTAGACTGAATCGATAACGTTGGGTGTGACACGAAAATGGTAAGAGGGCTCGCGAGCCCCCCGAGCATGACACAAAATTACATTGCGTGATAGGTCTATCACTTGTCTCCATGAGGGTTCATCGCCGGTCCCGACCAGCGAGCCCTCAGGCAGACAATCCTGTATTTTCTGTCACTTTGAGGCGTCAACCATATAATAATCACGCGCATCCAGCCTGTGCATTTTCCCTAGCCTGGGCGGCAGAGTTGGGCAAAATGTAATCTAATTACAAATTGCAAATTACGATTAAACTGTAATTGTGTAATTGATTACACATTATTTTCTGTAATTGTTAATTTGGGAAGCTTGACCATTTGGTTTTGTCAACTATCTAAATGAACGATTACAGAAGATAATGTGTAATCAATTACACAGTTACAGTTTAATTGTAATTTGCAATTTGTAATTAGATTACATTTTGCCCAACTCTGCAGGAGACTGCCTTCGTCGGCCGCCGATCGTCTCGTTCTTTTGTCGATGTCGACGGGCTCGACGTTCGGTTTCGGCCACGTCCGGATATTTTTATGAACATTGGTGGCAAATTTCAAGTAAACTACGTTCCATTTTTATTTGTAACTTTATTCGAACGGTTATTCGAAGCTCGAATAATTTCGGCGAGGGCCTTTATCCGAAGGCGCGGCTCGGAGGTCATAAACGCTAGACTAATAGCATAAGGACAAAGTCAGCAATAGGCCATTCAGTAATGAGTATGGCAATTTCTATCATATAAGTATCACTAATGGATTACTAGTGCTTTTCTGATGAAAATGGCACCAAACATGATATAATTCGGATTATTTTTAATGGCTGTAATGGAAAGTACTTTGAGTAATGTAATTGAGGAAATTAATGGAGAGTACTTGAATTCTACGTGAACTGACACGGAACTGATATGTGTGCCCAGTAAGCGTAACGTAAGCGATACCTGTGCTCGTGTACTTACATCGTAGATGGTTTTTATAATTTTTAAATCCATTCAATATTTAATAAGGACAGAGTCAATCAATTTGTAATGAAACGTAGGGATTTAGGGGCCTCGGGTCCCAAAACCTACAATATAAATTTTACAAAAACGTTTCAATTCATTTCAATGATTTTTACGTATCGTAGGATGGGCATCGTCTATTTAGACACACGCGGAGAGCAGAGATTTGCAAGAATGGCAGTAACAGCGTCATTTTTAATATTTTTCAGCGTGCGACACGTGAAAATATTAGTTAAATGTTCGACTTCACGTGAAATACTAAAATCAATTTCATCTTGCAATATATAGCTTGTATAAGCTCTCAAGATGCGCCATATAGGCTCCTGATCTCCAAAATAGGTTTTCAGAGAGAAATCCGCGTGGGTCGTTGACAAACCGAGCCAAAGCGTAGCTTATTGTTAGCGAAAGCCCGCCCTCTATGTTAAACTCTCGCTCTAAACAAGTCACACGTATACAAGCACGCACACATCTTTCAGTATTTCAACATACTTTCAGTAGTTCAGAGTAGTTCTTGCGTTGAACGCTGTTCATGAACAGAGGTCGCTAAATTCAGTCCTCAAATTATGGGTCGGTAACACAGTTTAGGTGGTGACACGAAGTCCCATAAGGTGATAGGCCTATTCTATACCTCGTCTGTGGTTTTATTTTATATCAACCCACGATTTTCAATACCGATAACTATCGATAATGAAAATAAGCTATCGATAGTGAGGACCATCGATATTGCTCCTTCGTAAGAAATAACTAGCCTCTTAGCGCCAATTTTAGGTCGTCCGTTTTAGTTCTGGACGGCTTCATGGCATCCTTTGGCAAAGGACAACTCAGTTTACACGTCTGCGTGCTATCTGGGGTACTGTCAGTAGAGCGATTATTAATCGTGTGTATTTCTGCTTCCAGGTAAGGAATCTTTACATAAATGTCGTTTAATGTGATCACCGGCTGCATTTTGGATTCTGCATCCGGCTGCTTCATACAAATTATGAATTACATACTACATGTATCTTCTATATATAGAATAGTAGTAAGTATTAGTAGTAGGAGTAGTAATATATATATAGATTACTAGTAAGCAGCAACCTAAAACTGCATATTCCAATACCTAAATTATATCGTCCCAGTAAGCGGACAACCTGAAAATGCATGTTCCGATATTGGAATTATATCGTCCCAGTAGCCGAACATACATACAGTAAATAAACTTAGACTTGTTTAATAAAATATTAATTTTCTTGCAAGTTTAACCATCTTAAACTAAATTTAAATCTATTTACTATTATAATAATGTATTATTATAATATATAAATAAGAAATGCAGTCAATATTTTCTTGGTAAATGACAGAAGTGTCTTGATAGAAGCTTAAGAAATTTCTCGAAATCTGCTATGCATACGAAGTGTGTTACAAAATAATTATTTCTAACGATTTTTAATTTTCTATAATAATAATTTTAATTAATATTGCTAAATACTTATGCATTATGGTACTATTTTTTGTTTTTAATTACATTAAAAATTAAGCTTGAAAATAAATAAAATTCGCATTACTGTTCAGGTACTGGGACATGGCCGGGCACTGGTACATTTACCTTAATTTACAGAAATTTTTGTTTTGGGATATCGTACCTAATATGAGGCAGGGAAAGCGACAACGGAACCCACATTAAAAAAATAATTTTCTTTATTTTATATGATTAGTAGAGCCTATTGGAATATATTATTGCTACTAATTCCATATCGAAAAAATGTGGGTTAGTCCGTTATTGCTCTCATTGTATCATATAACAAATAGTTAAAAATGTCTGGGTTTCAAGTGGAAATGTCCGGCGTTTTAATGCTCTCTGTCCTAGATTAATGATTTTATGGATGGCAGCCCTAATTACAGATAAAATAAATTTATTGAATGCGTACTAAGGATGGGCGATACAGTATCAATACACCCCTGTATTGATATTTTGGGTGTTAAATATCGATATTTTAGGGCACAGTGCACAGCAGAATCGCTGTGCCAATTAACATCTTAATTTAATTCTTTTCTTTATTTACGTTATTTTGCTCACGAACTATGACTCTTTTCTACTTAAAAGCTATATATATATATATATATATATATATATATATAAAATATGTAAGTATGTAGACTTCAAACAAAAGAAATGTACTCAGTTTTTGAACATACTTAGGCTTAGCTTGAACTAACTTGAGAGGATTGTAGACAGCGATAATAGATATAAACATGTTCTTTTACCATTCGTTTTTATTAACTTGCAAAATTACCTTACTCGTCTACTCATGCACAGATAAAATATATAAATAAAAATGTAGGTAAATGGTGAACTTGAGTCTATGAATCGAGACCGTCTAAGCGCACATGTGCAAATTCATGCCACGAGTTCGATCGCTAGCAGTTATCCCGTGAAAAATAATTCGTCCATCCTTGGATAAAGATACGAAATCGTGGCGACAGCTCTCGATTTTAAATGTCGCATAACAGAGTCCCTAAACAGTGATAAACCTATCATAGAATAATGAATAAATATAACAATCGAAAAACATGGCCAAATGCAATGACGAATAAACCACACGTTCTTCTCGTCCTTTTCCTCGTGTTTCAACTTCGTTAGATGAATACTCTATGCACAAACCTCACGACGAAAACTCTAATAAGAGATATGCAACATATATATACAGATATATATATATATGGTAAAAAAATCATAACGAGCTATATAAACGATACAATTGTAAGTGTTAATAGTTTTACATCTTTGGACAGTCAACGAAAGCGATTGCTCGCGAAAAATGTTTCTCTGACGGGTGCGAAGAAAACACAGTAGAGAAATTAAATAACCTTACGATGAGCATCAACCTTTTATTCGGAGATCCATTATCGTTTCCTGACGGACCATCAACTTCCTTGAAACTTTTTCCCAAGGAAGCTTCATTATTGCGGATTCTGGGCCGTCAAATAAAAGGTTAACTCTTCAGCAGAAACGTTACGACAAAATTCACGAATTCGATCCTCGGATCGATCCTGGCCATTCATTTCTCTCTGTCTCTCTGTCTCTCTCTCTCACTGTCAATGACAAATTCGTCGACGTAAAGGGGCGCATGTTTCGTTGTGGGCATTGATTAGGTACTTGGCGAACACGAGCTCTCGATAAACTATTATCTGAAAATGACTCCTAAAACAGTCGGGCCACTCGATTAACCAAATAGGTATGCACGTAAAAAACAGCAATAAGATCAACATTGATCGTGTTTGCCAAGCATCAACGGGAGCACCGTCTTGGAGTGAATATAAATTTATTTCAGACCACGGGCAAGTTCTCTTGTCATCTTTAAACATCTTTCGATATGTATTTCGTAATTTCCGAACTGTGGAACAATTCTTTACAAAGAAAGATTGAGTTATTCTCACAGATTATGTATTTTCTAGGTGCTCGGGATTTGAACACAGAACCTTTAAAAGATCACTAAGCAAGCGCTTTGCTAACTGAGCTATTTGAACCAGTAGAAAAATTCTATCTGTTAAGATGATGGATAACTTACGCGTTCCAAAGTCAACTACCCTTTATGTTGATGAATTTCCTTCGCATACCATCGCGTCACTCGAATTCACCCTCGTTAACAAACAAACAGCACGAAACAGATCTAAAATGAACACTCGCCGTCTCGTGATCTTCGTTACGTGAATTATAGCACACATTTCGACTAGAGTAACATCATATACGCCGTTAAAATTAAATCTAGGAGACGAAATTAATATATATAAATATATATATATACACACACTATTCCAGCAGTCTTGGCGGCTCAGACAGATTCTGACACGATTGTACCCTGGTACTCTTCCAAGTACACTGACAATGAGAAATAATGATCATTCTTTAATCAATAATCATCTAATACAGTAACAAGGTATAGAATTCACGCAGAAATAAAATCTCACAAGCAATCAATTTAACAGTAACAATTAAGAGATTCCAAGGGGTATTTAAAATAACAGGGTACAACTTAATCTCTCCTGGGTCGTTGTTAAGTTGAACCGCGTTTAACAGTCCTTAGCCATGGCAGTACGTCTTTTCAACCAAATTTTCCCACGCGTCCCTCGAATTTTAGAGCGTTCCTCCGACGAGAAAAGAAGGATTCTCACTTGCAAGTTAATTCAGCGTAATTCCAATTGATTCCTCGCGATTTTCTCGACTACGTCAAACAGTAAGTTGTTGAAACGAAGAAGGAAAACAATATCCAGAATACCATCGTTTCCAGGAGAACACTACAAAGCAACTTCAACGTGGCTGAATATTTCATAACCGGAGCTTTCCAGGGACAATTCCTCCGAGTCTCGCGACGGAAAAATAAAGGATCGCTTGGTCGAATGCGAGAAGACAATTCTGTGCCATCCAGCCGACTCACAATTTCTCTACCTCTCCTCTCTCTACCTTCGCCATTTAGACTTCAGACGGCAGAACACGTTGGATCTTTGGCTTGTTTATCGTTTCGTCCGCCGTTTCCCAGACTCGTCCACTCGCGGCGGGTCCGGCAGCATCAGCGAAAGAGCACGCTCGCTTAAGGACAGTCTCTTGCCGAGTACTCGAGTCATTAGACACTGGACCGATACTCGAACTCGATCCCACGAGAGAAGTTCGCGTGCGGTACGGCCGCGGTGTAATACTATGGCTTTGCAAGACGATTACAGAGGGCAAGAGGTTCCCTGATGGCGCACCACGCCGCGCGCAATTTCCAGTTGTTGCAGCCTCCAACCGCGAATTCTCATTGCCTCTCCGGAGACTGGTCTCTGTTCTTCTATCGCTCTAAAAAATAACTTCCTTTGGGCTAGAAAAAGGTACACGCGAGTTCACGAGTAAACGGAGAACCGAGGGTTCTCGATAACCGCCTCTGCTTACAGAGGTGCCTATACCTAAGAGTCAGAGTCCCTCAGGAAACGGCTGCAGCAATTGAAAGACCCGCGTTTAAACTGGCTACCTTACGTTAAGTAAAAATAACGGTCCGTGATTTGCTGTCTATTTACAACGTGAAGTACACAGTACGTATAGATCGTATAGATTGAACAATGACGCTTATCACATGGGTCGAGCCGTGGCCTGATTCTTCGTATGTACGACTGTTCATAGTTACGGATCGATTCGGTGGCGTTGAACCCTCCCCTCTATTATCGTGAAGGATCACTGGCGTCGCACTCTATCTTTAGAAGTATCGAGTCTTTGGGGAGCTCCTCTCGATTATCTAAAGGCTCGGTTAAACATGTGCAATGCGCGCTACAGAACACCATTAAAAGGGTCGATTTTGATGGTTCGGCGCGCAACGTAGGACCTCGTACTTTAGGAAATTTTCAGTGTTCGGCGCGCAATGCGCGCTGTTGCACATGTTTAACTCTGCCTTTACAGAAACCTTCCGAAAGCTGCTCGAACGTCCACGTGACCCAGCAGTGCGAGGGCCAAAGCTGCTAAGGTACCTTTTGTACTTGGTGACGGTTGATACTGTCACCGATGATCGACACGGTCATCCATGAAGAGATTACACGACACTCCTATTATATGGAAAATTACAACTACGCGTTTAGACTATTCTTTCTCTCGAACGAGGGAGACCTTCTCTTCCCTTCCATCCTATTGCTCAGTGACGTTCAGTTTTCCTCTGTTCCGTCCAGTTTGCATTGCTGTTGCCGCCAGAAGAGGGGGAGAACTTTGCCCTCTGTTCGTTTATTCTTCTGTTTCCAAATGAAAGGACGATCAGTTATCGCTCTCGGCGTAATCGTCGCTGTCACCACTGTCGTAGTACTGGTTCCTTGACTGCTGGCGACTCGGTTCCGATGGGTCAGCCGCCGACAGGTCGTCCAGGTATCCTTGGGACTGGTCACCGGCCTGAAGCATGTCCACAGACTCACCGTCCAGGATGTCCAAGTTTTGGGAGAACACGTCCTCCGACATTGAATCGTACGACCTGTGGAGACAAAAGACTTTCTCAGTGAAATGATTCCTCCGACAGGGCAGTCTTCGACCCACTGCAACACTCTACTATGCGAAACACTTGCAATGCTGGCCTTCAACGGTTCACGGCTCGGCAAACTAGTCGCGATAGACTCATCGACACCGTGAAACGTTCAAGGCGCCATTAGTCAATCGAAAACGATGCAACTTAGGGTCATACACTGTTTGAACAGACGATGTTTAGTCGAAGCAAACGGTGTCTAATTTGCGGGGATAAAAGCGAACAACCTTGAGCGTGGTTATAAAAAATGAGGGAGAGTGGAGGCGGTGCGTTTTATTCTATCTCGGATTTATGAAATCATTGCGCAAGAAATATTTGTAATTCAATGCGGAAATTTCACTCGGCTGTTACGAAGATACAAATGGAGCATGTATTAGTGACCTAATCGCGTTTAATCTCCCTGCAATAAATAATAGATGTTCGGTTGATTATTGCGGAGGTACAAGCTCGCAACTTTTAATACCGTTAATTATCGATTTGCACAAATATCGCGAGGTACGGAGGTGCCCCGAGCCGTTTAGAATTAATAATTCATCGTGTTCAGCACCCAGTTAGATACGAATGGTGAGTCCAGGGTATGGAAAATTAAAAAAAAAAAAAATGGAAAGAATATAAATGAAAGAAGAAGCAGTTAGCTGACTCTCTATTAATGCATTATGCATACGCGGGGCCTCGTGCATCGGGCATACCATGCAATTCAGTTTTCTTTACTTACTGAGCTGCAGATGATGGTTACATTTCATCATCACACAGCCTGCAACAAACGCATAGATCGCACCATTGTCATTACGGTCTCAGTACAGGGTGAAACTGTTAGGTCCCCCAAGGGGCATACTGTCTATCTAACGGCAAAGCATGCCAGAATTCGATAGCTATGAGGTCCGTTTCATAGCTTGAAAAAACGGTAAGCAAGAAGTTTCTATGGTCACTATAAACCCGGTTCATCTATTGCTCTATCTTCTCAATGTTTTACGAGCGTGCCTCTCGGACTTCGTCTATCAGTTTTGTCCACTTAACTCGGAGTGCCTTTCTACTTCAACTGGAATGGAATATTTATTACCAGCACCGCGTATCACTGGCTGATAATAAAGGTAACACGAGGGACCGTGATTCGGATGAAGCGACACGAGAAATGTGTAGATAGATGAACCGTGAGAACCAGACGCTATAAAAATCGATACTCACAATTGCTCGTTCTGTTCGTTGCCACTCTCTTCGGCGACCAGCAGCTCGTATTCCTCGGCTGCGAATCGATCCCAGTCCGATAGCTGTTAGACAGAAACTAGCGTTACGAACGGTCCACTGAAACGTTGACGAAGCACGTTGGTCGTAAACCTGTCCTTACCTCGTGGCCATCGGGGTCGTGCTCGCGCGCAGACGCGAACGGATCCCTCTGCTCGTGATCCAGGTACTTCTCCAGGTTGAAGAAGGTGTCGAAGAAGATGGAGGTCAGCTTGCACTTCTTCAAGTCGCTCAATGATATCTTCCCTGGCGTTGCCGGCTTGATCATGTCCAGCATCTACGCAGAACGTCGTTCGATGAGATTATCACATATGGTTCCTGGTTTAAGTACGCTGCTGATGAAACTGAATGGCTCGTTTGTAATACTTTCTAATCACCTGACAAAGACAGTCCTCGAACGGCAGTGTCTCCAGGCCGATCGCCTCCATGCGGTGCAGCTGTTCCTCGTAGAAGTACTCCAGCTCGTACATCGACAGGTATCCGTCGCCGTCGAGGTCCATGCATCTGTCGGTTGTATCGCAAGTGAAAACGTTGCCGCGGGTGTCGAGATAGAATTTTATACCGCACCTGAACCAATACTCGATCGCGGTCGGGTGGTTCTTATCCTCCTCGCTGAGCAAGAACCACACGAACTCCGTGTAGCTCATCTTGTCCTGGGGCTGTTGCACGCCGTTCCCGCTCTTCACGCCTCCTCTCGTCACGGCGCCGCTGAAGATTCTTGCGATCATGCGCTTCGACAGGGCTGGAATCACAACCGCACTCGTCACTCATAATTCTGATTGACTCGGGGAACTTTAGCATCGCGAGTGAATAGAATAAGATGTAAGTTCAAGCTTCCCATCGCACAGACCACCTGTCCTCACCGTGATCATTGTGCTTGGTGAGGTCCGTCTTATCGATGAACAGATCGTGATCGCTATCGAGCTCCCAGAACTTGCAGTAGATGACATAGAAGTGCTCGTAGCTGAAGTACGCGGTAACCTGGTTGATATCCTCCTCGTGCTCGAGGATCGCGATCGCCGACAGAAGGTTGCTCCTCCTCAGCTCGGCCACGGAGATCCTCCCGCTCCAGCTGCGGTTCACGCAGTAGAATATCCTAGCGATCACCTAAAACCGACATCCACGAAGGGTCAGCGTCAGCCTCCGTCGAACAATACGCTTGACAAAGATCTCAGCTTCGGATAGTTGAAGCTGGATCGACTGGCGGGTAAATAAAGCAGCCAAGCGTTTCAATTAAAGGGTGGGCAGAGAGAGGAGAAATAAAACAGAGGAATAAACATTCTCTATGCTCGAGGAACTCGATCCCGAGCGAAATGTAAAGTAGCGGCCTGTCTACTCGTTAAAATGAATTCCCGATGATCGAGGGGCCGCGATAATTGCTCGAGGCGACCGCTGATCGTCTTGAATAATTCACGACGATTGTGCAAACCGCCGGTGGAATATTTTTTCCTCTGCCTCCCTCCCTCGGATCCCCTCTCCGCGGACGGAGTAAACCCGGCAAATATTTATCGCGAGCGAATGCACGAACCGTGTGTACGTAGCGTGAATGGAACTCAGTAGCCTCTTTCAGGAAAGTTAAACCGGGATGAGTCTCGACCACGTCTTGCACCAACGGGATTAAATCCTCCGGGAGTATATTGTTCCTTAGCCCTCGGGTCGTGATTCTGATAAACTTGCTCGCCGCGTCGTGGTGGGTGTTCGACATTCTGCAAACAATCCGCCCAATAATCTCCATTATCCCCTGTCTCCCTACTCTATCCATCTAATGTACAAATCAATGCAGGCGCTCTCGCGGCTTTCACATTGGTAATGGAATCAGCTGCTCGCGTGCAATCGCTCAAAACCACCCTCGCCTGGGATCTCGTTACTTACTCTTTCCAGAAGTCGAGGAACGGGCTCATCTCTACGTGCCCGGTCTGGTCTCCCCCAGCGGCCAGGAAAAGGGGTACCTTCCAGTAGAGCGGCAGGTCGCATGCCTGTAACACGCACCGTTGTCGTTCACGGTGGAATTTTGTGGGAAATGCCTCCCCAGAAATCGCTAATACTCGAGATCGATATTAGACTCGCAGCAAGTACTCTGTTTACCTTGGTGATCGCGTGGAATTGGGCTCGAGAAGCGCGATGGCCAGGTAGAGCCTGGAAAGCAGCGGTGATTCTAGCGACGGTGACCTCCACCTGCAAGAGCGGCAGCGGTTTCCCTCCGGGGAAGTAGAATCTGCAATCATTCGAACGAGCTCGTGATCTGTGCTGCAGCAAGGGATACATACAGATTTCGGATGAAAAGCGTTACCGTGGTATGTGAACGTTTCTGTTGGCTTTCACGTGCCTCTGGAGTGTCGTGTGCGGCGGCAGACTCTTCTGCTGGGCCTTGTCTTTCGCGTACGTCTGCAATCAACAAGCATCGGTTCCAGGGAATCTCGCCAGACGAGGCTCGAAGTGGGAGAATCGCGGGCCGCGGATTTCAGTGGAAAATAATTCGCGCACCGATCCAACGTTCGCCGATCGACCCGCGCAACTTACACCTCTACAGGGATCTAAGCATCTTCGCTCCTTCGCCGCGAAAAGGAGCACGCGAATTCCAGCTTAGCTTCTACGCTCGCAAGGCCGAGAAATCAAACCATAACGCAATTAAAAACCGAGATCGCAATCGTCGGCGATTAAAAATAGAAGCATAGGTTTATTTCCTTTGGTAGGCGTTACACAACCACGTTTACCTAGTCGCGAACAAGTGGTGAGGAGCGTGACGAGTCGCGCGATCCTGATCCCATTGCGACGCCTCCGTCCCGTCTGCACAGGATCCGCGGGTTTCTTCCGCATCGGGGAGTCGATCGATCGCGCAGCGTGGACGCCGTTGGGATTATTCTACGCCTGTCTGGAGCGGCCGTTTCGCCGCGGCAAGGACACGACATCCTGTTACGCGACGCAGTCGCGAAGGATCCGAAGAATGCAAAGAGGCGACGCAGATAATGCATCTAGCCGCACCTCGCACGGGGAAGGGGAGTTACATCATCGGCCACCTCGACGAGATACTCGCGACCACGGGACGAGGAAATCCATCCACGTGCTGGCCGGTGATTATGCAGACAGCGGTGCGCTTTCATTCCCCGATCGCGACGACCTTGTTGCATTTAGCGGCCCTGGGAGGACGTTTGGAACTTTCAGCTCTCGTCTCGCCAGCTTAGAAATGGGCTTTAGCAGTATCCTTCGGGATTAACGGGCTTGAGATGGGAGGCCTGACACCCGGGGTCAGGCAACAATAGAAACGAGTGTATTGATAAGCAATAAAAATAGCGACGAGAGTGGTAACGTCGGTGGTAATAATAACGGAGGAAGAAACGGTGCCAATGGTAAGAATAGCGAGGCCGAATATCCTTCGTTTAGGGAGGATTCAATAATGCATTCACCTGTGTGGGAACGAGGCAATGCCCAGCTGAAAGTGAACGAGCGAGGAATGCCCGATGCTCGGGGCTCGAGTGGATCGGTTATCGATCACTGTCCCGAGCCAGCGACCGTGCTCTGAAATCTAGATCGATACGCAACTCACCGCCAAGTATCTCAATGGAGCCATGTCGACTAGTGGAAGGGCGGGCAAAACTGGGGTGTAAACGGCCGGTAGAAGCTGTCTAAAAGGGATCAGCCTGCTAGCCAGGTCCTACCTGTCGGAATTAAGACACGGGTGGTTGCGAAATCCCGGAACAGACCTAATCTACGACGCGCGGCATTGAAGCAGACAGTGTGCAATCAGCTGTCGTAATTATTGTGGCCTCTGTTTGGCACGGTCCGCTGCGTGTCACCACGGGATACCGTCGATCAGCGTTCCAATTGACATTGCGAATTCGACTGCGCCTCTCGATCGGCTCTGCCAAGCGGCCAAGGACCACTCGCTTCGATACCGAACACTTGACCTTCGCTGCACGAGCTGCATCGGTATTTTCCTCCCATTTAATTCGGCTCTCGTCGACCACCCCCCTGGCTCAGTCATCGTCCACCAATTCGTAAACATTCAGAATTAATTTGCCCGAAGGAGTTCAAGAGTATCCTCAAGGTCTCGGGTCGATCGGTCACCGTTTGATGACCCTGTGATGGCTGAAGGTGGACGCGATGGATGGAGATCGTGAAACAGAGGGAGGAAGGTTGAGAAGCTTGTATTAGTCTGGGACTGTTATACTTGGGGTTGAAAACAGTAGGCGTGGAAGGCTCTAAGGACCTAGGATTGAGCTGATTCTGATTTCCACGAGGGTTGGTATTTTCCGTAGGAAGTTATAGTGAAGACGGTAATCTACTCAAAGCAGGGAAAAGGGTAGCCGAGGAGTCTAAAGAACAACCATCGATAGAAAGCCTCTGCTGGTGCGTGCAGCAACAGTCCATCGCAGAGGTTTCCCTGGTTCTTGCACGCTCAGCCAGATCCCATTGCGATTTCACGTCAGAGAGATATTCTTCCTGCTTCCATTATCTCCAGCGACTGGTTCTCAGCGGACCGCCGCGAACTTTTCTCCTCGAGCTGCTTTTCAGCCATAAGCGGCGCGATAGAGGCTTGCTCCAAGGCGACAGTCGACGGCCTTTTAAAATCTAGCACGGTATCCGATATGGAACGGCCACAATGACTCAGCCGACGCGAGCACACGTCGCGAGCAACGATTTCTCGTCGTTAACCCCAAGGGCGCTCGAAATCTTTTTCCTAGTTTTCCTTCGACTCCGTTTTCCCTCCGATCTCGCCGCGGCCGCGAGTCATCCCGCTCCCCGTTATAGGAATCGGCGACGCGCTACCGTTTCATCGAATGGGAATCTTAATTAGCGAGACTCGGAACGCTGCCGATGGTCATCTGGCCATAAGATTCCCTGCCGTCCAATTCATCCGTGGGTAATTTCAGCAAGCTCCTTCCAGTCTTCTACAGGCGTGTTTTCTACTAATTACGGCAACTGCCTGTTATCGCGACCGTTCTCCCATTCGCTGGCAGCGAGCAGCGCAGTTTTATCTCGGCGATCCTCTGTCTAGTTTGCAGAGCAAACTCGATGACTGGCTGAAACACCAGTTACTCGTTGGCAAACGTAATATGCTGGCGCATTGTCGTGTCGTTTAATCCGGCCGGGACGATAAAACAGCCTCGATATCCCTGTTTCCACTTATGGTCACGGTGGTCCTCGTGTCCCTTTATTCCTCTCTGCGAGGTCGAATAATATTAATCGTAACGAAAACCGACAGTGAGTCAGCGCGGCGAGCAAACAACGTGACACGCAGCTTTCCTCCCCCTCGATTAAGTTAATTGAGCCGAAGATCCTTCGCCGCGATATTCACTGCGTCTTTTCTCTAAGCGGGCCTTTCTTTCTGTCTCGTTCCCCGGTCGCTGTCGCCGTTACGCGGAGAACAAACTTTCCCGGTTCGCCACGGATAAGTCCAACGAACGTTTTCAAAAAGCTCCTTCGCCAAACACAGCCAGGGGCTACCTTCGCGCTCGCGACGGCAATGCAACGCCCCCAGAGTCGAGCTCGAGAGTACTGAATCGATGCAGCCATCCGCACTCGTTGCATCCATAAATATCCGCGTGTTCCTCGGTTCCCGATGCCCCGAGGCATCCTGGAATCCGCGCGATTCTCTTGCTTCAATTGTTCTTCTGCGTCCGAGCGCCTCTTTCGAGGAGTGATCGACTCGTGGCAAGATCTCTGCCGAAGGGATTGGAATCCCATCCCAAGCTTTCCTATCGGGGAACCTGAATCTTTCGTTAAGTGTCGGGAAGAAACGATTCGCCGCACGGAGAATTATAAACTCTGAACCGAAAGTGACCACGCAGAGTTGCTTCGAGCAGACCCAAGGCTAGGTCGTCTCGGAGCGCAATAGGAATGCAATAAGCGTCTAATAACAACGCCACAGCCAAGCCCTCGGGACACGCGCATTGTTCGAGCATTGAGCAACGTATCGGAACCGTGGCTTATCGTTGGCGTGTACAAGCGCGATTAACACGATCCCCGGCTCCCTCAAGGGGCCCCACTGATCGAGATTGCTCCCGTCTTCTTTCCCCTGTCCCTGATATCCAGGTCAAATTCTAGACACCTACACAACCAGCCCTCTCTTCAATAAACACCCAAACGAAGCGAGGAAAAGGAAGCCAGAAGATGTCAGGCAAATAGTGGTACCACTGTGAGAATTGATCAGAGGTAACCACACAGCCCGGTGGATGCACCCAAGTCAGCCACCCACGGTATATCCGCGTTCGACTAGGAGAGCGTGGCGCGATAACGCTTTTTGGCAGCCACGCGTTGCTCGGTATATCCCACCGCTTTCTGGCCCCGGTCCAGAGCCACTTCGAGACTCTCCGCGGCGTTTCTTTCTCGCACGGTCGATCGGTAAAGCCGCTGTTTCCTGGTATCTGACCGCCCGACGAAGATATTCGGGGATGGCAAATATTTGGTAGCCCGGCGCGGGATCAGCGGGCCGCAAAAACGCGGGCCGAAGATGGGTGGGAAATAGAGGAGGGCCGCGGGGAGGGCGACTCGAGTGGCACGCACGGACGACCTCTACGCGAAGAGATCTTGAACTCGTTTCGGGACAAAAGTGCAGGAGCCGACCGGTCGAACATCCTCCCGGGGACGAGGAATTTGGACGGCGACCAAGACGCCCGATATAAGCCACCCAGAGTGGCGAGAAGACGGGAGAGGATTCGGGGCCCTCCCGATCTCGGTGCCTCACTTCCACCGGCGGAATTAGAATTCTTCCAGGAAATCGCGACGCAGAGATGGGTGGCCATCTGCTAACTTTCCGCGCAGGTGTCAATCATTCCCGATCCCCAAAACGCACATCCGTTCGGGGGTTTTCGCTATCCCCTGTTCAATTGAATTTCCAACTCAAGCTTGAACGCCTCGATCGACTCCCCTTAGAAAATCTTCGCATGCATCGCGCGACTAGTCAACTACCAAAGCCGGGAGTTTACCTGAGCCTTGTTCTGGACCTCGTGGCCAGTCCTCCAAGTGTTAATAGCCGGCTGCCGCGGTCCCCGTTTGTCGAGCAGCAGCTCGCTGGGGCACTTCTCGAAGATGAGAACGCGTTCCGCCACGGATCCTCTAGTTAAGAACGGCCTGACGGGGTTGTTCCCCGTGCCGGTCGCGGCGGCAGCTCTGATGTGCTGCTTCTGCTGCGTGGTCAGCTCCGGATGCGGCACCTGCTCAATCCGCGGTCGGGGACTGTTGATCCTTGGTCCCCACCTGGACGTCACCGGGTCCTTATCGTCCTTGCTGCCATCCTTGTCCTTTCGTATCTCCGTCTCGAACTTGGACCTGGCGGTGGAGACCAGCTGGTCCGTAGCGTTGAACGCTGGACCGTTCGCCTTCTGCTCCTCCAGCCTCTGCTGCGTCGGAGGGTTCTGCTGCGCGGCTCTGTACCTCACTTTCGCGTAATCCACCACGGACATGCTGGACAGATCGTCTTTGCTGAGAGGTTTCGCGTCGGTCACACTGACGGCGATGGCCCCGGGGGGCGCGGATGCGACGTTGTTCACCAAAGCCGAGGAGGCTGGCACCAGAACGGCGCCGTGGTGATTGTGACCGATTATTATCGGCTTGACAAGCACCACCTTCGGCTTCTCTTGTTTTATCGCGGGCTTCTGCCTCGCCAGCGGCACCGTCCTCTCCGCGGGCTCTTCCGTGATCACGGAGCCCGTCTTCAGGGCGTTTATCAGCCTCTCCTCCTCGCGGGCCACCTCGTCCAGGTAGACGCTCGAGTTGGAGCTCCTCTTCTCCTCCTTCGCAGCCAGCGATTTCCCTTCCTGCTGGCACTGCCTTATCGCGGGGTCCGTTGCCCTCTTATTCTCGTTTAGCTTGTTCTTCAAAGGCCACGTGGTCAAGCCAGAGTTCGCCGTGCCCGAGGAATCGTCCAAATTGGCAGCGGTCGGCGAAGCGATGACCGTACTGGCCGGCCTCTTCTGCTGCGCGATCTTAGACGGCGTCAGATCCGCCGGGAACGTGGTCTCGATGGTCTCCAGGAAGACCTCCCGATGGTGGGCGCCGGGCGTCTTCGCGGGCACCTGGGGCTTGACGATCTGCGACGGTTTGTTGGCGAACGGCGAGGTGGGCGACAGCAGGACGCCCGCCTGCTTCGGTTTCGACTGGCTGGCAGCGGTGCTGTTCTTCAGCGGCGACGTGTGCGGCTGCTGCTGCGTCGAGTTCCTCTCGAACTTCTGCAGCGCGAACTGTATCGAAGAGGGCAGCGTCTTCGACGGCGACCGCTGCCTAGACGCGGCTATCCTCGCCTTGTCCTCTACCACGAAGTTGTTCACCAGCTTCTCCAGGTTGCCGTTGTCCAGGCTGGGCGTCTGGCTCAGGATGTCCACCGCCGCGGCGGAGCTCGGGCTTGTCGGGCTTGTTTTCCCTGTGCTCGCGGTGGGGGTGAGCGCGCTGCCGAACTTGTCCGCGGCGGTGGCATTGCTGTGGCAGTTGAGTATCTCCGTGGGAGCCAGGCCGCGGCTCTTCCAGGTCTGGTAGATCGCCTCGGCGTGGTCGCTGATCTGCTTGGCGAAGGCGGCGATGTCCTCGTCGCCGGAGCTGGACGTGGTGTCCGTGGGGAACTTGCGGCGCAGATCGTGCTTCGCCGTAGCGGCCATCCTCGACCAGCCCTCCTCCTCGCCTATCTCCTTCGCCTGGCGCTGGTCGCGCAGCTGGGGATGATGATCGAGCAGGAAGCTGGCCGCTCGGCCGCTCAGCTCGCTCGAGTGATCCAGCACCAGCTCCACCAGACGTGGATTACCCTCCACGGGAACCACGTTCACGGGGATCGCGTAACCGAAGTGGACCGCCTGGCAGTCCACCTGCTCCGAGTCCGAGCGGGACTCGTTCACCAGGCAGGCGTTCAAGTCTGGACAGTGAACGGCGCGACCGGGCCGCGGATCGACGGTCACGGGGACGAAGAGGTCGCGTCGGGTCGCGCAGACCCGGCGCTCGATCGTCTCGAGATCTAGAGCCAGCTGTCGGCCAGCGACGCCAGCCGTCCCCAGAGCTTCCCCTCTCAGGCCCGATGATGACGCTGCTTCAGATATCACCGAGCTGGCTACTGCTGGCATATCTCAGGCCACCTGGCCCAGGAACCTCGTTCCCCTCCAGGGCCACGACGACGGCCGAGCCTCGGTCCACGCGATCCTCGCTTCCCCTGCGTATCCGCCCATTATATTCTCCTCTTGTAGCCTCTTGCTCCTCGTCTAATCCTTGCGTACAAATTTCAACACTACCGACACACCGCTCGAGCTACTATACTACTCGATCAACCGAGTTACGCAACTATCCACTGTCACTAGCGAGGCATTCGATTCTTCTAGGTCACGTGGCACTAGCGATGGATCTACATCTCTGCATTCCTCGAGGCACCACGGATCCAGGATGATCTGAAACAAGATAAATATAAATTAGTATTTATCCCAGGCGATCTGACCGCCCCTGGGTGTATTTTCGGATGCGATATGTGCTCTGAAACGGCCGGCGATCGTGTCCTATAAATCTCAACCTTTGTCTAGCGAGCTCTACGTTTGTAATTAGAGATGATCTACGATAGCGTCTACGCTTAGAAAATGGCGTGATACGCGAGTGTCTACCCACTCATTTACACCACGAAAATCCTAACGAATCGTAGATTCCTAATCAAGCGCGACTAACCGATAGAGCAGACTCTGCCCGCTCCTCGCTGACGAGCTTCAAGTTTAGGGACCGCTGCAGCACGCAACAGACAACAGGCCAGCGGACACGCGTGTCCAAGAGGCTTTGTCCAAGCTAAAAGTCGACACGCTCTATCGGTACTTTCACCCTGCATTGCGACGCGTATGCAAATGCGCGCGTACAAGCCGTGACCAGGCTTCGTGCATGCGTGCCTCGAATCGCCGCAAGCCGTGCACGTTTCACGTTCCTCACGTCTCTACCATCCTCCGGCCCTCCTTTTGTCCGCCCCTTTCCCCAGGGACCGCCGGCAAAATTTGTATTCCGAAAGACGAGCGAGATTTCTTTGTCTCCGGCCTGGAGTCACTGACAATGATTCCTGAAAACCCCCTTGCATTCACCGTCTCGATCCCCAGTGACTGCCAGGGATTTACCAGACTGCTCAAGCATCCCACTTTCTATAGTTTCTATGCTTTTAGGTAAATCGTCGCGATACGAGCTTCTCCCTTCTTTTCCTTGGCTAATGGAGATTGCAGTTTCGGTGGTCCGTGGCGGCTTCTACGCTGCACTTAGAGGATCACTGTTCAGTCAGAATGTGCCCAGTAGGGCGACTTTTATTTACTCTTGGTAAAAATTTATTTCAAGATTTTCTTCGGGGCATCCTCCAGAATAGTTCCAAATAATTAAAAAAAAATCCGTGTAAAGTTTGAGCTCGATCGGATAACGGGAAAGGGTGCCCCTGGGCCCTTAAACATTTAAATCATTATTTAACAGCTCGCGAAGTCGATTTTATATATCCTCCGAGTTATTGATTAAATAAAAAAATATGTCAAACAAAAGTTGTAGATCCGGATGAGGTGCATCTTTTATATTGTATTACTTTTTCTCGTGCGACAAACGATTTTGGAAAAAGTCCGAAAAAACTAAAAAAAAAGAAGTTTTTTCCCCTCAAATTTTGAAAATTTAAATGCTTCTAGAACACTTTTTATTTATGAAGGCGAACAAAGATAATGGAATTTTTATTTTCGAGGACTATTTTTTAAACATTTTATGTGGGGACATATACCGAAATATGCGAAAAAGATAAAAAAAAAAATTTCTTCTTATTTTCAGTGTTTGATATGTCATGAATGTGTTTCCCAAAAATTTGATACCGAAACTCGCAAAAATATCGAACATATAGACTCTATATTTTCGATATTTTTGCGAAATATAGAGTCTATATCTTTAATATTTTTGCGAATTTCGGTCCCAAATTTTGAGGAAACATTCATGACATATCAAACACTGAAAAAAATTGTTTTATATTTTTCGAATATTTCGGTATATGTCCTCCCCTTAAATGTTTAAAAAATAGTCTTCGAACCCCATTTTTTTTGTTCGCCTTCATAAATAAAAAGTGTTCTAGAAGCATTTGAACTTTCAAAATTTGAGGGAAAAGTTTTTCTTTTCAGTTTATCGGACTTTTTTCAAAAACCGTCTGTCGCACGAGAAAAAGTAATAGAACATAAAAGATGCTCCTTGTCCGAATCTACAACTTTTGTTTGACATATTTTTTTATTTAATCAATAACTTGGAGGATATTATATAAAATTGACTTCGCGAGCTGCAAAATAATGATTTAAATGTTTAAGGGCCCAGGGGCACCCTTTCCCGTTATCCGATCGAGCTCAAACTTTACACGGATTTTTTTTTAATTATTTGGAACTATTCTGGAGGGTGCTGCGAAGAAAATTCAAAAGTCGAAAATAAGAGCCACCCTACTGCCTAGCCACTGGTACTACACTTCTGATCCTGGTAGATCACCGGTGATAGGCGACAGTAGTCACGTGTACCTCCTGCAATTTACTTAATGCCTCTGTGACTCTGGTCCCACTATTTTCTATACTTTTACGTAACACGCCGTGCCAAGAGTTTCTAGGTTCCCCTTAGAGCCCGGTAATCTTCTAATGGCGACCATCATCACCAACTTCGCGCTGCTGTTACACATTCCAGGTCCACGAGAAGCTTCCAGCTTCCAAGCTTCGTTCCTCCCTCGATCCTCGTGTTTGAATCATGGCAGGGCCATACACTCGCCACCTCTAAATATATCCCTCGCTAGGGATAAGGGTGACGCAACGCGAAAAGTAGAGATCTCTGAACGAGCCAGCTCGCGACAATGTAAATAAGTGTGGAGGGGCCTAATAGTGGCAAAAGTCTAAAGGAGTCACTACTCACGAATAGCGCGCGTTCAACGACAGCTCGCGATACACGGAGCGCTATCGCGTAGGGCTGCTTCAGACGGTCGGGCGTGAAATATAAAAAGAGAAACTGTACACAATCGTAAATCCCATTCGGCCCTGTAGCTTCCGAGTTACGAGCACGGCGCTCCAATAATTCTTTCCCCGAACCTTGCCGCGGCACAACTGGTCCCATTCAGCTGCTCACCAATCATTCGAAAATATCTCCCTCGCGTCCAGGCCGACTACTCCACCACCGCTTCGCGGCGATATGAATCATTCCACCTCTCGATAACACCTCGACGCGCCTCATTCCAGCCACTGTCCGCACTCATTTAACCCGCGCGACAGAAAAATAGGCTATCGGCCCAACTCCGCCGCCAACGCGGCAACCTTCCTCGTCGTTTAAAGCCACAGTCCGTTCCCGAGGCGTTATCGACGCGTCACGCTTCACCTCGCGTTTACCCGGCTTTCCAATGTTTCCAAGAGGATGCAATTTTCGCCCGACAGGGAAATCGCCGTGGCCTTCCAGTGCACGTCGCGCTGACACAGAATTTCACAGCGCGGCCGTATGCACGCGCCACCCAGATATTCCAGCCGAGCAAGTTCGGCGGGCGATTCTCGTCCTCTAGGACACGGGGGAACAGAGGAGCCTGGAATGGTTCCAAGGGGGAGGGAGGTCCGGATAATCGAGCGCGCCGCGGCGCGGAAATCGTCCGCGGGCTGATAAGGTGGAACGAGTCGTCGGACCGAGTGTCTGGTTCCAGGTACACATAAGTCGGTCACGTTTGCGGTTTGCATCGTTAGAACACGATACCGCCCACTAAAAATAGCGGCGAGCCAATATCGATAGGCCGTAAAACGGTGTCAATCCCATGATCGAACGAGCCAGCCGCGCGCGACGCCGGCTAACCGCCTCTTAGCGAAATTCTTCCTCTATTCAACGGTCCACTGTTCTCGTTGGACTTCGGTGGAGGGTTCCATGCTTCATATTTATTTGGTGGATTAGTTTGTACAGTTATCGGTGTTACTTCTGTGAGAGCACTCTGTTTCCAGTGCTTCAAAGCTGGACAGACGTGGCGGTGAAATCGGAGCGAGCTGGTTTAATGGAATCGGTAAAGAGAAGTTAAGTACCTGAGGGAACCTTCGATTTCTTTATCACCCACCGAGGAAAGTGGGGCGACGTATCGTGGATGGAATACAGAAGCATCGCCGAGGACGCCGCGAGGGAAATTAGTTCAGTTTCACAATCGGTGGCGGGAAGGGTGTCGCTTATAAATAGTCTGTTAATGCAACGCGCGAAAAAAAAAAAAACTGATTTCAAGGATGACTGTGTTTTCCAATATCTACGCAGCGGGGAGAAAGATATCCGCTCGCCGCGATAGGATCGAAGTGCGTCAGCAGAGCTCCATTAAAACCGCGCCGGCGACTCCGCGGTGCCATAAATTCGCCGTTTCGCGGATGGATTTCGACCAGCAACGTTTGGAGTACCGTGTCGACACGGCGAGCACGATTCTAATCGAACGTGACAAGGCTTTCGACTTCCCTTGCTGGAAACGCGACACGGTCTGTCAGCGGAGCTCCGTCCACAGGAAATTCGCCGGGCAGTATGCAAAAGAGAAATTACCAACGGTTAAACTCGTGAATCGCGAGGGTTTATTCGATCCCAAGGCTGCGGTGTCTCTGTTACCGCGGGGAGCTTCGAAAACGCGAGTGGAATCGCGTATGCGAAACACGATGTTACGCTCGCGGACTAGAAATAGGCCGCTGAAGAGTTCTTCTCAGGGACAGTGCTCTAGAATATAGAAGAATTCCTTGCAATCGCGTTTCGGATCTTCTCTCTGTACCCCCGCGGTTCTGTCCCGGTAACAAAACACCGAGGATTGCAAGCGGATATTGGTTCTCGAATGAAAATTGATTGCATAGTGAAATTGCAGACATTTAACGATCCCCAAGTCCCTCGCAAGAGAATGTATATAACAGAGGAGGAAGAAACTATTGAAAAATTCGAAACGACACGTGGAAGTCCTGCTACCCTTTTTCCACTGAAGGGCCTCCGAAATCCCGTCCGAATAGTCGCACAGATTCACGAGGAAGTGGCGAGCCACTCGACATCTAGCAGCCATGTATTTTCAGCTTCGCAGACCTGAATTCGATGCAGTAAACTCTCGAAAGATTTGCCAAGTCGTTTCGATATTAATTATCTAGGAGGGTGAGGTCCTCCGGACTCGGTGCAATTATCTCGCCCGTCGTGCTGGTCCCACCAGGTCGACTTCCGCCCGTCATGGGCCGTCCCGAGATAAATAAATGGAAAAAGTCCCTCGATCGATGCGCTCCCCGATCGCGGGAGGACGAGCCCGAGCAGCTTCGAACTTTACATCCCGGCTAACTTTCCAATAACACCGCTCGAGAGTGGCGGAGGCGGTCGTCTACAAGAGTCTCAGGGACGTCGAAAGTCTCGACTATGGGGGACGGCTTGAAAGCCTGCCGGCGGGCCTAAAAGTTCCGTGTATTTTCGGTCGTTTAAATGGCTCGTGAAAACCGACTGGGATAACAGAGCTTGACAGGGGGGACGAGCGAGATGCGAGGCGTTCTCGGCCGAATAAAATTATTCGCGACGGCGTGCTTCCTCGAGTCGAGTGGAGCAAAGAGCGCCGGAGGATTCGCCGGGTTCGATGGATCGTGACTGCGCGAGTTCGGTGAAATTTTCATTGTACAGAATAATTATAGATCGTGAAATACTCGAGCGTTCCGCTATTTGAATATTGAAATGGAAATAGAGAGGTCAGACGCTTAAATTATTCGCGTACCCTCGATCGGTATCGCGAGCTGCAGACCTCGTTTCAGATTCAATTGACGGTGATGCGGGGGCAATAATTTTCTGGAATTTCACGGGGATCGTAACGGCCGTTGTACACGGACTACGCGCTCGCCTCGATGTTCGACCCCGTCCATCGTCCACGCCGAAATGCTGGCTAACTTTCGGTCAAGTGTATTTCTGGACGCGAATTCCCTCGTACGCGAAATTGAACTCGCTCGGTCGGTCCGCGGATTCGTGGGCCTCGCCTCGCGATATTCGCTCAGCGAATCCGTCTTCCATCTGTCCGAAATTCTCCCATTTCGAGGTGCCTGCCGTATATTTCACCTCCCATTTCCACGGACACGTGAGCGCCGATACAAGATCTTTTCCACGTGACGCTAGTCTCTCATTCAACTCCTCGTTTCAAAGGGTTAAAAATAAAATTGGTCGACCTCCTCCCTCCACCATTGAACTGCTCGGTTGGCAGTCACCCGAATGTTAAAAAATTTCATTTCCACTGTTAATTGTGCTCCCTTTTGATTTACAATATTATTTAATCCCTATTTAATGCCCCCGCAGATTTATCGTTTAACTTATTCACCTTCCGTCCCCTGCATTAACCATGGAACACGCGCTACAGGTCGCACCAAAACCACTGCACCGCTCTGTAGCCGAGCTTCCACCGAATTCCAGGGGGAATTCTAATTCCAACAGCACTTGGTAAGCGACGAAACACGAATACCAGGGTGCTCAGACGCGCGTCGCGGGATGCACCGGGTGCATCGCCGAGAAACGAGCGATATGCATCGCTCGCGAGCGCGACACCAACTGAGCACCGTCCCCGGAAACAGGACTTTAAACGGGCAACTGTGACGCCTACCTCGACACGTCGATAGTTGACGGGCTCGGGTTGTAATCGCGCTTTCGTTTCCAATCGAAGGAGCCACTGCAATTTGGGAAATAAGCGAACGGGCAGGTATTCGCGGAAACAGGGGATCGATTTTATCAATTTTTCCTTCGAACATTGCCGGATTATTCTGGGCTGGGTTATCCCCAAATGCGATTCCGATTGAATTACTGGCCACTGACACGCAACCGCGATAGCAAGTTATTTCGGAAGGTGGATTACCTACGCTGCGTCAGCTTCGGAGGAGTATCAATTGCGATGGGGTAGTTTTATAAGACAGCAGATAGCTTCATCGATTTATCGATTAGAATCGCTGGCTATTCTTCATCGCCAAATATAACTCGGGAGTTATTGCTCCAGCAGAAGGAGATCGTTAAACGTGCCGAAATTCCAGTTATACGAGGGGAACGCACGTGGCAGAGCGGCGAACGGGCGTCCAGTCGATTTCTCGAGGCAGGGTCTCGAATACTTTATCGTCGCAGTAGGCGTGCTGCGATTAACTTGCCGCCGTGGCTTGTGCCGTGCGTAATTTACGCTAGTTGCGTGAACCGACGTGAGAAGACACGTACGTACGAATAATTTCATAAAGCGACGCGCTCGTAATTCATAGCGAGTTCGATATCTATGTTAATTGGCTGGACACGCGGCGATTTATAAACTCTGGGAGTTAGGGAAAGTTATGATTTATACAGGGGAGAGGGGATAGGTAGTAGAAGAAGAGGATTCGAGGCGTCCACCGGCGTCGCTGAGAATTCCTTCGACGTGGAAGAGACGAGGAACATTGGCGAAGGCACGATGGCTTTCGAAGCCATTGAAATTCGCTATTGTCTGCTGTTTTTTATTCGACGGCTGGGTCAAGCTATACCCTCGTGTCAGTGGGTCAAGCTATGCCTTCCTACTCTCGCGTTCAACCTCCTCTCTGGACGATGAGATTTAATTCACGGCTCGACGTGCCTCCTCTTGTGACCGTAATTTCAATGAATTGTCCTCTCTGCCTCTCTCTGTCTACCCTCGACTCCTCTCGCCGACACGTGACGATTAGACCGAATTGCTAAATTATGACAATGGGACAGAGACGTCTGTATTTGCCGCGAGCGAGACGGGGATGGATCGAAGGGGGAGGAAAGGGCACGGCAAAGTGGCGGAGCAGAAGAAACATTGGAGCACAGTAGGGTAGGGTGAGGCTAAAACTCTGGCGGATAAAAAGTCCCGAATTCAACATCTCTATTCCTAAACAATGTAGTGAGTTTCGCAGTGTACTATGTAAAAGGCGAGAAGAAACGGAGGTGAACACAGAATTGCCAGCCGCTCCTGGATGTTCGTGCGAATTACACGACGCCTTCGTTATTTCATGTATCGAAAACTAAAAGAAATACGTCGTCTTTGTTGTTTTATACGAAGTAAACCACAGTTTAAAAGCGTATCAGCCAAGTGCGTTAAGATTGTACGTTCCTTTAGTAATGTGTGCATGATATTGTTTATTGCGGAATGATAATATTTTCTAACATATATGAGGCAGTCAGAGCAACAACGGACCAACCCACATTAAAAAATTTTTTTTTCCCTATTTTATATGGTTAGTAGAGCCTATTGGAATACGTTATTGCTACTAATTCAATATCGGAAAAAATGTGGGTTAGTCCGTTGTTGCTCTGACTGACTCATATATCGCTGAAACTATTGAGGTTCCATTGGGGCAAAAAGTCCCTCAGACTGAAAATATATATTTTATTATTTGTTTTCATAATAAGATGGCCAAAGTATAAAGAAATGAGGCCAAAGTCTTTAAATTAGGGGTGTGCGGGTACCCGAAATTACGGGACCCGATTTGCGATTCGGGAGCCGATTTTCCTGCTTAAAAATTTTGACATCTGATCACACTGAAAAATCACAACTTAAAAGTATTCGGGTTTCGGGTACTCGATAACTTTTAAGTTGTCATTTTTCAGTGTGATCAGATGTAAGAATTTTTAAGCAAGAAAACCGGCTCCCGAATCGCAAATCGGGTCCCGTAATTTCGGGTACCCGCACACCCCTACTTTAAATAGTGTTTTTGTTTTAGTTGAGCGACTTTTTTAGTTTTTAGTTCAAAGCGAGCCTCTGACTTATAATTTTATTTTTTGTTAAAAAAGTCATGCTTTCCTTTTAATATTGTATACCAAAAAGAATTGGTTTAATAAATATTTGTTGATTTGAAAAGAGTTTTTTAATTATTCAGTTTAATATTACACGAAAAGACATCAGGTACTTTCTACCCTATGCAATGGACTTTTTGCTCCGTCCGTGGGGCAAGAAGTCCATTTTGCATTGACCAACATTTTGTGGTATAACTCAACAGAAAATAACAGTATCAACAAACGAACTTCGTGAACGTAAAGCATAATACTTATAGTTTATACAAAATAACACCAGATATCTCTAGATTGTTAGTACTAAATTATACATAGGTTTATACGAAAAGCAGGGCTATTAGCCCCGCCCAACCCTAGAGGAGAATAAAATAGAGGCCACTGTGAGGAGAAGCACGAAAAAGAAGACTAGGGAAGATCAGTGGGACACGGAACGGCAGAGCTGTTTCAAAGTAGAAAAGAGAACGTTAGAGCAGAGTTCCGTAGAAGAGAATAGAAAGATCCCTGTGGAGCGTAGTGAAGAAAAAACGGCTAGGGAAGATCACCAGAACGTCGGGACCCGTTTCAAAGTAGAGAAGACCAGAGTGGCAGCGCGGCGAAGCAGACAGGGAAGATCAGGGCACAGCAATGCAGAGAGGAGAAGGGAGGCGTACGGGGCTGGAGAGTCGAGTAAATTTCGAAGGCGTTCAGCCCACGACTCGTGGTGCGCGAGGCGTCGTGGCGTCGTGGTGTCGTGGCCGCCCTTTTGCCATTCCCTGGAGGGTTCCTTGGCCACAGTCCGCGAGCCGATTTAATTATTCCACGAAGGTAGGCGCTTTGAGTTTTCCGGCAGCGAGCGCGCGCTGCGAACGGAAGAAGAACCCGAGCCAAATATATTTCTGGACGGCACAAGCCGCTCGACATTTTCTTTCTTTTCTCCCTTCCTCTCCCCCATTGCCCTTTCTTCACAATCCTCTCCGCCTCTCCTCTTCCGTTCCCTCGATCCCCCTTTAAATCTCAATACATATTTCTTCCCTCTCTCCAGCCTTTGATACACCCAATACAGTCCTCAATGGACTCGACCTCGCGCAATGGAACACGAAAAGGACCGAGCAGAGGCGCGCCGCCGTCCCTCGCCTATTCTCATTCCATTCTGTCGACGTTCACGACCACGCTGCTCTTATTGCTGGACAGAGTTAGACGGCTAATCCGCTATTAATCGAAGCAAATGTCCTGACCCCGCGATCTACTTGCACCGCTGACGCTCGTTATTACCGCTCCTCGCCGTGGAGGGATTTCAAGACCGCGAGGCCTCTCCAAGAACTCGTTAAACATTCCCCTCCTCCTCGCGCTCGCTAATTTCTTTCGTCGCGTTCCATCGATACCGCGAAACGTTTCCTGCTTCCGCGTTACAGAGTCTACTGCCAGAGATTTCTCTGGCACAATGCAACTCCTCTTCTCCACTATCAATCACCCGCGACAGAACCTTCGTGCCCTTCGACCAGTTCGATCGAATTACATCCATCAGAAGTTGGGATCAGAAGTTCGAAAGTATTTCGAGTGGATAATTGGTATCCGAAAGCAAGTGGAAACTGGCGCGCACACATGGCCTCTTCCTCCACTCGATTCTCGATTTCACGAAAGTGCACCAGTTCCCGGCACGTGCCCGCCCAGAGTCTTACTAGCTGGCGAGAGGATCGCGTGCTCCCTTTCGTCGATTCGATAATACCGAGCAGCCGAGGCTTTATCCGAGCCGTGACGCAACAGCGGCGTTACGTAATCCGCGAATCATGACCCAGACTATGCGGCCGAGGGGGCTTTTTATCGGCGGAAGGGTCATCGACGAGAGCGCCGCGATACGAACGGCGGTTTCCTCGAGGAAAAGCCGAACGGTTCGCGACCCGATAACGCTCGGACGCGTTCCAAGAGGCCTTCCTTCGAGCCGCAGCGAGATCTCCCTTAATTCTCGATTCTCTGTTTGCGCTAACTATTTTAGAGGCGTCCCATATATTACGCTCCCGTCGTACATCAGGACGCGCACAAGAAAGTAAACACCGTGGTCTTCCGCGCGTTCGGCTGGCGATCGCCTAACCTACATACCGGATCGTCTAATCATCCGCTAATTACCGGCCCAGGGAAGAAAAGAACGGCGATAGGAGGACCTACTTCGATTACTCGCTGGCCGTATCGGCGTCCAAACCAAAGCAACACGAACGAGAGCTAACTGTTTACCGTTACCATCGATCAGATCCAGCAAGAAGTCTCTCATATTTGCGCAGGTTAATTCCGCGTCGCGAGCCCTCTGTCGCTTCTTCAAATTTACATCGCCGCGCTAACTGTTCCCATAATCCTCGATATCGCTGATCCAACAGAGCCTATCTTCCTCAAACATGGATAGGCAAAGAAGTCGTTCCTCGTCCAGTCCAGCGGAGTCCCCAAGAGAACGAAACTTATCGGGCACTCGCATTCCGAATGGTCCTTAGACCACGATAAACATCAAAGTGCACTCGCCAGGGAGCGCGGCTAAATCAAAGCGACTGACTAAGTAATCTCCAAGCTTTCGTCGAAGCGTCTCCTCAGCTTCTAGCTCGCCGCTCGAAAGAAGCGCGCAAGGCAGACGGTCAGTTTGGATCGTCCACCGAGCTGTGTTCGATGGAGTCCGACTGGCGCCCAGCGTAGGCGGGGACACTCGAAAGGTCCTCGATTCGCGATTTTCGTCGCACCTCCACGCACGATCTCACCCGAGTTTGCCTAATTGGGAGGCAACGAGGTCGCAGCGATCGTTAATTAATCACTGGCGTGGGTGTGTTCGGCTCTCGGAGGCTGAAAAGCTGCTCTTTTTACGTCGTTCATCATCCTCGCCTCTTGATGACGGTCTAACGACCGGGAGCATTAAAAAAAGAAACGGGAAGGCTGGGCGCTCGCGTACCGCTGGCGAGCGTGCTAGCTAAATGTATCTTTAGCGGAGGCGAGCGCGATTCGCGAGCGCGGGAAACAACCTTCGAAGACGTGCTGGAGGTATGCGCGAAGGGTGCCTCGAGATTAGCAAGCCTCTGGGAATTTCGAGATGGCAAACCTTGCTATGTACAATACATTGTACCTACTACAATCACGTATTACTATCAGTGGCGGATTTAAAGAAACAGATGGGAAATTTTATTATCCGATTCGATTGAAACTTTCTTTATTTTGAAGAAGATACTTTTATGCAGTGGAGAAACCTCTAACATTGTAAAAAATTGAAAAATTCGTATTTTTTAAAGGCGTTGAAAGGGCGAATAACACAAGGAAATAGTGATTTAAAATTTCAAGCGTCGATATTTTGTCAAAAAATGTCACTTTTTGTAATTTTTAAAGCTATATTCACTAGGAACTGCCATTCCCTTTAATAATCTAGCATTGTTTCTTGTTTCTGATCAATAGTTTAGGTGCCACAAGTCCCGCCGTGTCGCACGAACTTTTTGACGCCTCTACGTCAGCGAATTCCCAGTGCCATTTGCAGTAATTAATTACAGAAAAAGAAAATATATTTCTATAGTTTAAGGGATTCTTAATACAATGCAAGAAGTCCCATTAAATTATCTGCGGTAGTTTTCCTTTAATTAATTCCTAAAGATCACCTACTTTCATGGGCTCTAGAATGTAGAACGTCCCATTAAGTCCGTCACCGATAACTGTGTTTTGCAAGGGAGTGTTCTCGCGAAGCCGTCTTCCAGGGCCGTCCAAGGTGTTGGCCCCCTAAAAAGACGGCCGAAGAATGGAGCCGCGGTAAAAGGAAGGGAGCCACGTCTAATCTAGCGCGTTCACGGTCACAGGCACTGCAAACCGTGGATGAAAAGAGCTTTTTAGTCGGGCATTCAGACAGCCAGGCGGAGGACGGTCGTTGGTTCAATGGTACAGCGGAAAAGGGAGCCTGGGTGAATTGAGGGGGTCAAATAGATACGCGTGGATCTTCATCAGCAACCGGCGTGTACCGATACCATGCCACGATTCAGCAGGATTCTCGAGGATCTCTGTCTGAACCGTGGATGCTAGCTCGAGGGACGCTGTATTACCGTCTCCCTCGAATGAAGAGACAAGCTACGCTCCCTTGTATCGATCTTTGCACGCCAAAACCTTAGGGAACTTGGGGAGGCTCGGGTTTAGGGAAAGAATCCATCGATGACCCAAATAGCTCGATAGAAAAAGCTCCTCGGAGCGAGCACCGAATGGTTCGTTGCTGGGGTTCAAGAAAATAGTGCAGTGCATGCACCATTTTCTCCGCTTTCTTCTGTATCTAGGACAGATATTACTCGTGGGCACTTGAATTTTAAATCATGAGAGGGGAATGGAAGGGAGGTGGCTTTTAAATAATGGGAAGTTGATGATTCTAACGTCTGCTTAGAATGAATGAGATGCCTAATTGGAATGATGAAAGCTTAGGTGATATGGAGGCAATTGCTCGCACCGTAGGTAGGATAGCCTGGTGATTTGAATAAACAGGCGATTGAATATGGACCAGAAGCACGTAGGACGCGAGGGAACGGGCCGAAGAGCCTGTCTTCGCGAAGGCCTGCGTCGTAGCCGAGAATCTCATGGAGAAGCGATTCGTGAAATGGGAAACGGGAGAATCAGAAAATTACGGAAATGCAGCCCCTCCTTGGTACAGGAGCTGGTGTTTATGAACGAGAAACGGACGCGTGTATCAAGCAGTAGGATTTACAGCGCTTTACCTTTCACTGACAATGAAAAGAAAACCTGGGTGTTCCGAAGGCTGCCTCCCGATCGCCGAGGCAGAACCTCTTGAGAGCTACTCAAACATCTAGGGAAGTTGTCTCGAGTGATCAGCAGCCTCGCGCAACGCATACAAACCCTAAATAGATCGACGCAAGCCGACCCTCCCTTCGGCTTTCGACGATGCCACCTGGACTCGGGGAAAGCCGTCGCCGGCTGGGAAGTCTGTGATTAGAGAGAAGGAAGCTAGCGAGCGCCAAGGTGCTATCCAACCATTAACTCACTCCGAAACGACACGCTGCCTTGATTGCAGATGTAATCGCGTGCAAAGCGAGCCGGATGTAACGGGTCTCCCCGGCAGCGAGGGCTTCGCAGGGATCGATTCGAAAATGCAGGCACGTGCAATTGTACGCGTTTTGCAAGCGTAACGTAACGACTCGTTGCGGTACCGCGTGGGTCGTGGGTGAATGCACGGTGCTCTTGCGCAACGATTATCGGCGATTTTTTCGCAACGAGCCCGCGAGCCAGCACGACGAACACGCGGATCTCGAAAACCTACAGGCGACTCAGTCGTGCCGCTTTACTTCGGAGCCTAATGCAGGCATTTTGGAGCAAGATGGACCAGTGGCGCACTCGGGATTTAATCGTAGGGGGAATCGAATTAAACGGATGAAAATATTCCTAATGCATAATTCAATAAAATTTGTTAGGTGATTATAAAAATCTATTTAAAGAAGAAAATCTAATTTCCTTTTCTTTTTGCAAAGCCACTTATTTGAGGGCGCCAGGGCCCTCTGCCCCCCCCCCCTCTGGGGGGGGCCCCTCTATCACATAAAGGTACAGGAACAGGTGCGTTCGATGTAGAAAAAGTGTAGACGAATTGGGGAGCGCGACGTGCTTTCTCGAACACAGAAAAGTGTCGTACGAGGAAAGATTCTGAACCACTTTCGAAACAGCATGGAACTTGTTCCCGCACCAAGCAATTCTTCGAAAGGCATTCTAAGGCCCATAAACTCCGATTCCCGGCGGGAAAACGCTCGCACGGGTCCAGTTCGCCCGCGTTCAGCCCAAAACGGGCAGGGAAACCGTTCCTTCGCCGTTGCCGCCGCATTGTATGCAAATCGGTTAATGAAATGAGCAGTATTCCCGGCTGCGGAGTGCACGGCACGGAGGAACGGGTCGCTCGAGCGGATTTATCGACGACCCTCGAAAACGCGAAGGATCATCGTTTGGGGCGACGACGTGGAGGCGACGATGAAGCCCAGGCTGGCCTGGGATCGTGCGTCGACCGGCGAGCACGCTGACCCTAATAACCTCGTTGCCTCTTCCCGACGATCAATTAATTACCGCCTAATTGGCGCTGAAGCGCCGGTATCGCCGCGATAAACCTGTAACGCTGTAAGCGACCGGCTGTCCCCTCGTCAAGGGAAAACGTCCGAGCAGGTACAGCGTAGAAAATATCAACGTGGAAGCAGGGGATCCAGGAAGGTATTCTTGTAATAACTCCGCCGCAAGTGGGGCTGAGAGATTAGATAAGGAATCTTTTGAAGTCTTCAGAGAAACACCGACAAATATGATTTCTCTGATTGGTAAAAAATATCCTGGGTAGGATTAAGATCTTTAGAGGCCCTAAGCACTTAAAAGACTTTAAGGCGCCCCTTATACAAGGTGATCACTTCAACGAAATTAACGATTTCTTAGGCATTCCCGAGAATTTGACTAAAAAGTGTGTCTAACAAATTTAGATTTTAAAATTCAGAAAATTTCTATGCCCCCCCCCTTTGTCCTGATGCCCTAAGCACGCGCTTACTTAGTTTGGTTATCGGTTAATACTGCGTACACCTGTATAATTGAAAGATAGCATTTGGAATCGAGGTGCAACCATCCCCCAGGGGCCCGCGGTGGCCAAATCTGCGAAATGGCGCAGACCTTGCCGCAATCCTCGGCCGATCGCGTTCCGCGGAGGCGATACTCCACCCTCGCTGTCTCTCGGTCCCATTTCTGGACCGATTTTTCCTGCCGAAAAGCGGCGGCTATCCCTTTCGTGTTCCCGCGGGCGGTGCGGCGCGGCCACGCGGTCTCATTGCCAAATATGGCTGGCCGCGGTATTCTTAGCACTGCTCGAGCGCGAACGACACTCGCCGGGGCCGACCGAGCGGACTGCCTTGCTCCGTCCTCACCGCGAACACGGAGATGGGGAAGTCGAAAGACTTCGCCACAGGCATCCGAGACGGCGACGGGAGGCTCGACCGAGCGACAGCCTAACGTCTAACGATTCGGCTGCGATAGAGAATAGATCCGGGAGTATCAGCTGCTCCGTGGAGCTGAGGCCAGCCAATGAACCTCCGTTACCCTAATTTTAAATCATCCTGTCCCCCGAACGCGGTTCTACCGTTGCAACTATTTGCATTTTATTATTAATATCCATGACGAACGACGCTGCACCATCGCTTCTTTTGATATCGAGACGCAGGCACCAACGCCCGAGTGCCTGCAACCCGAGCGAGCAGAGTTGGAACGGAACTTGGTCCACCACTTGTTACGCGCAACTTCGCCCAGTTCTTCACGCGAACGGAACGAATTATACCTAACAGACTCTGCCGCGAGCTACCAGCTGACTCTCCAGCAGATTTTAGGGGAGCTAGTTAGAAGCTTGCGGAGGGTCTGAAGTAGGTACCTCAAGGGCAAGGAGTCCTCCCAATTATTCGTGTATTAGAAAGTGTATTAATAAAATAGAAAATGAGAGGAATAGTTGGAGACTGCCGCCAGCGAGCCAGTGACATTCATCCTCGACATTATCAGCCGCGGTTATGTCACAACGTCGACTGTGAACTACATATTTGCCACGCGACACGAATAATCTTCGAAGACGGAACTGTCTCGCAGATAAGAAGAGGTTTTCGCAGCGCCTGAGTCGTGCAAACAAGAATCGCTCCATTTCATCGGAACCGAATGGAGAAGGTAAAGGGACCACAGGGAGTCGATGGAAAAGGGCCAATATTTTCTTTCCCGCTACTCGACACCGGATCAATATTTTAATTAAACGCTCCGGGAAAGCCACTTCGCTCTGCGCTTCCCTTTGCGGGCTCCGGGAATTCCTCAGGCATCAAGTGAATTTTACTTTGACTGCGAATCGAAGCTGTAGCTACCGTCAATCCTCAGCGGCAGGGGGAATTAAGAGAAATTAATTGAAATATTCCTCGGCGCATTTGCCCGAGAATCGCGATGTACAAATAGAAGAAGAATAAGATTACTCGTGAAACGACACGCAACTGACATCCAAGAACATGCAATTCAGAAGCTTCGGGAGATATTTAATGACGACGGGGCGGGCAGAGATCGACCGCTGAAGTGCCGCCAGAAACTCGCGTTATTTTCGGATTCCATCGCGACATTACAGCGCCCATCGTTCATGCGGATGCAGGGAACCGCGCGCGGAACGGTGGATGAACGGCGCGTCGTTCGAGGAACCGTGGATCGTTTGCGGATCGAGGTCCTCCGCGCGACTGATCGTCGCTAAAGATCAAAGGGCACGTTTGTCTAGGGTTGGCGCGCCCACCTTTCGATTTTCTGGGTCAGGTCAGAAGGGTGTGGTGAATGCCTTGAGTGCTGATCGCCGGATGATTTATCGAGGCAGCAATTTTATTAGACAACAGAAGACCTTCAGCGGCGATCGCTTGTTGGCTGAGTTTCCCAGAAAAGGCGCGGCTTTTCCTCTGAAGCACTGCCTTCGTCCTTCGCTCGTCGATCGAAGTCCTTCCCGGCTATCGATCTGGCGAATTGGTGACAGGGAGATTGAGTGGCAGTTCCTCCCTCGAGGACACTTTTCCTTTGATCGTCACTTGCCCCAATTTCGTCAAAATATCTATCATATTCCATGAGCTACCCATTCCACCTTCAAACGATCTGGAAACGCTCCGGGTCCCTTAAAACCTCTTTCCTTTGACTCGTGGTGCGTATCGCGGCCAAAAGAGGATCGCCTTTGGATCCGCCGTGGGATTAAACGAGCAGAGGCGATCGGGAAGAGGGAAAAGGGGCACAGCGGGCGGGAAAGAATCGGTGACCGTAGAGAAAAAATTAATACGGAAATAAGCGGCGCGTGGGTGGAAAAAGGCGACGGAGCAAGGTGTAAGATAGCAGGTTGCCGGGGCAAGGAGGAAACAGGAGCGGGGGAGAAGCAGAAGGAGAGGAAACGAGAGGTGCGGGCCACGTAAACGCCGGTGAGAGTGAATGGATCGATGAAACCGTCTCGACGCAACGGGCGCCATCGCCAAAACATCGTGGGCCAAAATGTTAGCGTTCATCGATCTTTGGGGCCCGGCTGACTCCAATTTGCCAAATTCCCGTGCCATCGCTGCCTTCGCTGGTCAAGGAGGCGATCTTGCGGCTTCCTTTGGTCATCAACCGAGAACCGGGACTCCTGGATCGGTTACCGAACTCCCGGGAACCTGGAGAAGGTCCTTTAGAGGAATCTTTAAGGAGTCTCAGGAGCTGTGGTTATTAGCGATATTCAGCGATCAACATTGACCATTTTTGCTGCGTTCTACCCTTTTCAGGAATAAAGTAATTGCCTCAGTTGTCGACCAAGTCCCAGTTCTCGATCATTTTCACAAATATTATGATAGCCATAAAAGGTGTTCAAAATAATATTAAACAACCTTTAGAAAAGAGTAAATAATAAGATGGAAATTAAGCATACCTTATTATTGCTAATTTACTATAGATATTAGTAATTTAAAAGTTTGTGTTGAACATGTTTTGTATGTTTATACAAGTATTTTGTAAAAAAAATTATTTTTTGTACTTAAGTATTAAATAAATATTGAATTATTAAAATTTATAAGATAATTTAATGAGAAAATTATTTATAAAAGTTTCGGAAGGATTTTTTACCCGTTTTCGTACTTTAAGTTTTCTTTATAACCTCTCTTTTCTTGATCGACTACTAGAGCAATTACTGATCGACGACTAAGTAGTTCCGACCGTAATTTAGTAATCGACATCTGGGGCATCGACATTTTTTAACCCAATTATAATTACCACATTTAAATATACATAGATTCTAATTTTTACTTTGCTATTATTTATATTAATGTTAAAATTAACTGCTAAAAGAAAAAAAATTAATTTTGGTCCATTTACAAGTTTTTTCATTAAAAACATTTCTACCTCCTACTAACTGATCGACAACTGGGGCAATTACCTTACCGCGACAACTCAACACACTCGTTTGTCTCCGAGGAGTGTTGAACGCGGAATTATCAGTTTGCCGACTCCGATACGAGGGGCAACTCGGTAGCGGGCGTTCGGTTGGACGTTGGACATCTCGCGTTGCGAAGACCTTAGAAGTCGACAGCACGCCGTCAGTTGCCGCGATTATGAGCTATGCCCGCTGCCAATTTATCCGATGTCGTGATCACAATGCTATGCTTGCATGCCCCGGGGTCTTTGACCCGCGCGAACCGTACGATTCCATTTGATACGGTGTTTGTGTACAAACTTCTTAATCGCCTGGTTGCGTGTCCAAGTCTGACGGCGAATCCGATAGCGCGCGTGGATTACCAGGGAATTGCGAGGACACGCTCGGTCCACGCTCCTACGCGATCGCCGACTCAAGCCTTGACGATTCCGACATCCTATTAATCCCAGTTACGATCGTGAGCTGATGACTTTGCGCACCGGCCAGTGCACGCTTTCAGCGGTTTCGTTCCCCATCGCTCATCCGCCTGGCCTTCGCTGACACAGCGCAAACAATTGAACAAAACGGGAGCAGCTGTTGGTCTTCGTCTTTGCGGCGCGATAGCATTGTAACGGATCGCGTCACAATACCTCATTATGTCATAATACGGTCAAGCGAGCGCTAATAGAATCGCTAACACGTTCGCTGGCGCGAAGCCTCCCGAAGCGAGTCCACTCGACTGTTGTGATTACGCTGTGCAGTTAATCACGGGACCAGAAAAATACCCCGCGGCTGGGCTAAGCTGTGGCAGGGCTATGGGCGACTTCGAAGGAGATTCGATGGAGGAGGAGCAGCGCTTGGAGCGTGGCTCGAGATAGAGAAGGCTTTTTCGCCGGTTGGATCGATCAAAGCACTCGGAGGGGCCGACAGCGCGGTGGACAAGCCACGTACGCATGCATAATAGTGCGAATCGGCCGGTCGGTGGCTCTTTGATGTAGAAAGTCCAAGGGAACTCGGGCAGAACCGTTCACTTTCGCGATTTCTACGGCGATTCCCTACTCGTCGGGTCGTTCCTTATCTTCTTCGCGCACGGAAACGTATTTGCCAGCTTACTCGGCTCTAAAGTCCAGCAACCTCGTTGCGATCGACGCTAGAACTGTCCACGTACTCGGAGAAGCGAGCCGAAAGGAAATTGATTACGACGCCGGGGAAGACTGGGCTGGAAATGAAGGCTCGCGGAACAATAGGTAAGATCGCAGCGTTACTACACCTCGGGACGATGACATAATCGACGGCTGCGTGCATGCAAATCGTCGTTGCACTTCGTGCACGCAGCCCTGCCTACGAAAGCTTGCCGCTGCGGCCACGTACAGCGCGGGGCGATTAAAGCAACGCGATTGTTGCACAAACCCGGGAATAGTTACGGCAGACACGCATAATCCGGCGAGCGGGTGCGTGTGAATGGTACAACAGCTCGGGGAACTGCATTTCGAGAAATCCTTCGAATTTAAAGGGCTGCTCTGTCGGAGACAATATTGCGGGATCAGAAACTCCGTATAAGACATTGGTAAGGCGACTGGCTAGTAGCGCGGAGGACCCCAGAACATATCGCGGGTTCGTCGAATTATCATCGCCCGGGGGCCTTTTTTCTGTGGCTCCCAAATATATAGGAATTTTACGAAACCACCTATTCCTAAAATTTATAGATTTAGGGCAAATCCGGGAGACGCGGTCGACATAATATTATAAAATGGCTATTAAAACTAATATAGATATTACTTGTTTTATCAGAGCAAACCTATATGTTCAGAATTTTATGCTGATTCCGAAAAACTGGTCGATATTTGCTTTAAGACAATATTTACTGTAAATCGGGTTGAAAATTGAAGTCATGACATCTGACACCACCTCTCCCGAGGTGCCGGGAGAAATGGTTTTCGTCGTTGGCAGAAACCACTCACATAATTATTCATGGAAAATTAACAAAGGATAAAGCAAAATTATTTATGAGTGAATATAACTACAGATTCATTGATATTTAATTTGTTTACTCTAACCAAGTAAAGAACACATCAAAGAAAAAGTGAACTAACCAATTACTGGCGATTAGTAAGGCAAATGAATACAAAAGTGAATAAATAAACAAAATAATAATAAAATAATTAAAAATAAAAAAATAAAAAAATCATAACTCGATCATTTCTCCTTTTTGCAGCGAGAGATGTCCCTCTCGTTAGCTTTGAGAGGAAGAGTTAATATGGCCAAATATTTTGGCTGCATCGTCCCTCAATATCTCTACTATCTTATTATCCCAAACATTAAACGAAAATAAACTTAGAAGTATATTTTAAATACGATTCTGTACACCGTTGTTTGACAAAAGAGATTAAATGTACCCTCAATTTACCTTCTATAGCCTATAAATCCAGAAAAGCACAGAAGGAAGCTAAATGACGCTATTTATTCAACTGTTGGGCTTCTAGAGAAGTAATTGGTCTGCACTTTAACGCTTTTTTACGTATAGAGTCTGAAATATAGCGACTCGACCAACTCTCCGGCCCGACCGCGTCTCCCGGATTTGCTCTCTAGATCGAAGCTTTGGGGATTATTCTCTAACAAGACAAAAGCTCTCTACTATCAGAAAACTGCCAGCAATGTTAGCTTGACAACATGAAAACCGTGAAAGCTGTGTGTGGAGGACGAATCTCGTTCGTAAATAAAGGTTCTCTCGTCCGGTGGTGTCACGGAAATCTCTCCGTGAAAGCAGAGTGCACGAATGGTTCCGTGCCGAAGGATAATCCACGATGGTACTCTCGATACACTAACCGTGGATCTGACCTAAAAATTATAGTAAAATTTTCGCGAAAGCGGCCTGCACGCCTGCGTCTCGAGCTTGAGTAGCTCGCTCAGCGTTTTCGCTGAGAGCGGCCGCACGCGAGCCTTTCAGAGGGACTTTCAGAGTGCACCCTCTCCAGCGGAGAGAAAAAAAATCTATACGAATAAACCGCGCTTGGGCGAGAGAATCGTTTATAAGAGATTCCTTGGTTACCGCCAGGCTCTCTCCGGATCTCTAATTGCTTCGAGGATCGAAGGAGGGAGCTGTCGAAATTCCTCAGACACCCTCGAGCCGACCCCGCGAGACCGAGCACCAAGATTTCGATCGTCTTTTAACGTTCCGCGGGGCCTGGCCGACTGGAAAATGGAGAAAAGAAGGGAAATGGCGGCGCTAGACACCTTGAAACTCTGAGTGCATCTAAGGGCCCTCTGAATTCTTCAAACACCCTCGGGGATCGCTAATTTCCACTCGGCGAGCGGATCGAGAGGCCCAATACGCGAGACTTGAAGGATGCATGTGCAGCGAGCCGGAAGCGAGGACGAATAATTTCTCAAAGCAACAGAGGTCGGTTATAGGCGCGCAGAATGGCCTCTGCTTCGTGCATGAACGCTTCAGCAGCGAAGAATCCGCGAATCTGGGACAGTTTGATCGATAATGGCGTAAACCTGGCCGCGGCGATTCCCGGAATGGCAGCCTAATTGGATCCTCCTTAAATAAGTATTTCAATTTATCCGCAACGCGCCAGTCCCGAGCACCAGGCCTTTTCAGAGGCGAGCTTGAAAATGCGCTGGAAAATCCTAGTAAACTGAGAAATTCACAGCCACGAAACGATTAACGAGGATTTACCGCCGACCCTCGATCAGATTATCGAATTAAAAGAATTACATAGTTTCAACCAGCGTACAAATATTTCGCGCCATTACTCTTGTATACTCGACGTTCGAAATTGCAGTTACAATGGAATATCGCGAGTTTCGAGAGTGGCAGGGTGCTCGAGAGTCAAAGGGAAATTGCGAAATATTCGCAAGGTCGGACAACGGTGGGTTGCGCTCGGAAAAGTCAACTCGGTGGGGTTTCGTTTGCCCGGGCTCTATTTGAATTTCACGACCTACTCGTTCAAGGTCACACGTCGTCTGCAGCATTCATAGTGATGCAGCCGACGTGCATTCTGCGCCGACGAGAATCGATAGACCACAGCAAAGGGATTAGTCGAGCCTGCTGCGCCGCGGCCGCGAAATTTTCACCCGCCAATTTTCCTAGCCGGGCATAGTTCATTCATCAACGGACCTGTGCTCGTCCCGGATCGAATAATTAAAAGATCAAAGGGATTAAGAGATCGGAGCAAGTGCGAATGATTGGTAGGATCACCCACTCGATCGATCTGATCGATTCGATATAATATTCCACGCTCCGAGGAATTATAATCTTCTTGCCTCGATTTAGAAATTCAAACGGATAACTCTGGAACAGCGATATTAGCGAGAGAGTGTAAATCAAATTAGAACCAGTTATCTCAGCGACGAGCTGCTTCTTTCCCCGGAGGATGAAATTTTTCAGGGAAATGCGACAAGGAATAGTAAAAATTTTGATTATTCTACTGGTGTGGTTTGCAAATTATTTGAGAGTTTGACTGTTCTGAAATGCACAAGTTGTGGAGGACGTAGAAATTATATTAATATGGAATTCTACGCGAGGCTTCCCAGAATGAGGCTCAGGTTCAAGCCCGCGAGATTTGAAAAGGCATCCCCAGCATTTCGATCACGTGACGAGCATTGCAAATCCACCCTTTCCGTTCCGCCGCTCGACGCGTGCACACGCAACGCAAGAAATCAGAAGGGACAGGGTTGCGTCACTGCAGAGGCAGGTACGCAATTGGAAAATTGGCTTTGCGTTGCAAAGACGCCTCTCAGCTGGAGTTAGGGGCCAGGAAACCGTATAAGAATCCCCCAGCCCTTTCGATACGTTACGCGAGCAAGCCATATCAAAATTTATCATTGAAATTATTCCAGCAATCCAGAGCGCAGCCCGAGTATAATCGCGTACGCGAGCTTCCACGATAATCTGAGGCGATTTAATTTTAGCGCGACTTAATCAACTCGAAAACGCTGATTCTACTATCGTGCGTGTTTACGAGGGATCGAATTAAATCCGCGAGAAACCGTGCTCGACCGATGTCTCGATTTCTTGCGGTGAAAGAATGAAGTCACGCCGTGAATTTTAACGACGCCATAAAAACCGAATAGTTACACTAGCAACTATCCAAGGTGATGCTGGCGCAACATTTCATGTAACTAAACACCGCTGTATATCACTAAAAAAAAAAAGGAAACCGCCGTGTACGCGTCCGTGGTCGTGTGGTTCCCGAAAAGTCGACTGTCAAACGCCAATGAGAAGACCAGCCGACTTTGATGAATCAAAGTGACGCGTTCGCGAGCAGATTTGTACACGCGCGTACGCACGCTCCGATCCAGAGCACGATACCGATCAATAACATCGGCGGGGAATTAAACGCGAAATAGAGGGATGAAAGTGACAGGTGACATACTGCGGTTGCTCCTTCAAGGGGTCTGATCTCCCTCGCCGTGGCTCTCCTCGAAACTTGGTCGCTCCTGACCGCAGGCACAAGACGAAGAATCACAGAAACGAGCACTCGCGACGAACACCGATCCCTCTTGCTTCCGACGCGTCTCGAGTCGACTGTCCTCGGCTTGCGCGCCGTGAAAAACGCGAGCTAAGGTACAGGGGAAACACCACGAAACCAGCCGACATGACTAGCAACCGCGCCTCTAAAGCTTGCAGCAGCGGACTGGCATCTTTCGTGCAGCAAACTTTCGCGCAAGGGCGCAGCGCGCGCTCCCATTGGCCGCGGGGCGCGCGGCTCGGCCAATCGCGATCGATCGTTCACCGAGCGTTGACCCCCTTCCCCACTACACCCGTATCATAACACGGCGTTTCTGTTTGGCGTCGAAGGGTGGAAAGCTGGCATGCCGCGAGCCGCGCCGCGTCGCGAACAGCGATCAGAAATAAACTTGGAATCCCGATTAATCGAACGAGGTCTCAATGGTCCCTTAACGAGTACGTGCGCCGACAACAGTTGCTAGGGAACTGAGAGGACTCGGTGTCACGATCGAGCACGCTCGGGCGAGCGCGCATGCGTCCACGTGCGTCGCCGTGGTTACGGCTAGTCCGAAAGAAAACGCGCGCAATTTTTTTTTTCTTTTGACAACGCACATTTATGCGGGTTTAAATGGGAAATAAACATGTTGCGATTAGTAATTGTACGACGCGGATCGCTGCAAGCGCTCGGCTATATTCTTGCAGCGTTCGTGATTGCCGGCTCGTTTTCAAATATGCCGCGGGAAATTTGAAAAGAATCTTCGCTTACTTGGAAAACGATAAGCTGCAGATAAGAAAAGTTTCTCTGATAATGAACCACATCGCCACGGTTGTTGTATTTGTAAAAGTACTTCATGTAGCCACTGTTGACGACAAATTTCTCGTAAAGACCGAACCGCTTTCTACGGTAGTAACTCTTCCACGCGTAGTCCGAGTATAGTATTTCGCCATAGTAGTTCTGCAAGTTATAAACGGTGTCTTCCGACTCGTACGGACGGACAATGTCGTTCAAATTTGTAATCAGCTTGTTCAGTATTGACATGATACGAAAGGCGGCAGGTTGTTTTACTTTCACCCATTTTATTGTCGTACATCTATATCTTTGCGAAATATTTCGTCAATGGGTGAAACGAACACTATCCGAATAAAGAGACTCTAAATAGTTTACTGAAAATTTGGAATATAAAAGACTTTCGCGTTATCGTGCACTATAGCGATATCAATCATGTGGGCATGATAATAAACTGACTGACACATTAGACCGTGAAGAAAAACAACGAACCTATCGATTAATCGCGCGCGGACAGCTCTAGCGCGTATTTCAAACAGCTGCGCCGTCTGCACATGTCATCCGCCGACCATTAATCTTCTATCAACTTTGTTTGCTATCGCGTACGAAAGAAGAACATTTCGCCCAATGTATTTTTCACACGTATATTAAATGTTAACGGAGGATAGGACTATCGCTTTCGATACCGATTTCAGTATAGCGGAGAGGTCGAAATTTTTAAATCCTTCATTAGCAAGTGTACATCAGAACTTGTCAATTAATTGCAATATGTGTTGCTGTTCCGCTTCCCTCCATTCCGAATCACCGGCATCGCCAAGATTCCCAGCGTACTCTAATGAAAAAAAAATTGCACGCATTACGCGATGATCATCTATAACGAGTCTCGTAATAAAGACCTTACCTCTCATGATATGCCTAATGGTTTTAAGAGATGCCCTTCTTTGAGCTAAAATTCGCGTGACCCGTTGCTTCACTGCTGGTGGACAACCGGTGCAAGCTTCTAACAGTACGTAATCCACTAATTGCAAGATGAACAGGCCACCATCCAATCTTCTCAGGTACGATTCCTCTTCGTCTTCGTCTTCCTAATAATTCAGACAGGCGTGAATACATTCCGAAGTGAGACTTCTACTACATTCGCTGACCTTTGTATTTTTCTCGACTTCCTCCACTTTCTCGAGGTATTTAAAATGCAGCTCCATCAGTCTGTCTACTTTCTCGTAATCATTTTCCGTGAATTTACTCAATAATCTCTGGCGCTGCTGCCCTTTGCAGTTCCTCAACATACTCGCTATGATGGATACTACATGCTCTGCAATAAGAAACATCGTTAGAACACTCCGGATCAGAACATTTATAGATTATTATCATCACCTTCGTGCTCTTCCGCGGTAAGCATTTTCTTTCTATTCTTCGTTGGAGTTTTCATGAACAAGGGGAATATAGTCCTTAATCCTAGAATATCTACAAATTTGCTACAGTTGTCTTTTCCGTCTGGGCCATTCATGGCGTGATCTAATACCTGGGGTACAGTCGGAGAATTCGTTAATATCGAAATACACTAGCGAATTTCAGTCGAGTCCATACCTTGAGAGAACCGTTCCTAGACATCTTTTTCTCTCGTAACATTAAATTCATTAGTTGCAGCCCCTCTCCCCTTAAAAACCTATCCCTGTTCACCGTTGCCATTAGACTCGAACACAGTACATTAAATAGGTTCTCCATCATTTCTTGCTCCTCAGCCGTTTGAGGATCGTGTCTTTTGTAGTACTGAAAGTGACACGAATCGATAAGAAATGTTAGATACACAAATAGAAACGTTAAAATTATACATACTGCTAATTGTTGTAACAGTACATCGATTCCATCAAGCTCGCCAAGGAGGAGCCTGTTCTCCGGCGTACTTTGTAAAAGGATAGATAAAAGTTCACTGGCATAGAGTTTGTTGGCGTCGAACGGTGCTTTAGCTTTAATCCTTCTTAATAGCCATTGCATTAATCCTTGCTTTCCAGCATCGGCACACAAGTCAGGCCTGAACTCCAAGAGATTCTCAAAGATAGCTGAAAACATAGTGTAGCGATTAGTTAAATTTCAGAGAACGGTCACTGCAAGCTCAACAATGTAATTAATTACCCATGGTGTTATAAACTCCGTCGCTTTCCTCTTTCACAGATTCATCCAGCCTTTCTAAATTTTGTACAAGAAGCGCACAGACTTGTTGCTCTAACAGAGCATCGATAAGCGTATCCGCGCCCTCTTGACTCTCGTGCAAAATGTCTACGTCTGTTAATTCTTGCAAGAGGTCCACGACGCCAACAGCAACGTCTGTATTCTCGTGGGACAACAATTCCAGCAGAGAAGGCACAGCGCCCAACTCTACCATTAACGGATACAGATCTGGATTAGTGGCAACGACGTGAAGCTCTTGAAGAGTCTCGTGCAGTTCAACTTCTGATTCCATGAATCTATAGAAATAAAAATCACATGAATTTCAGATTCAATCTCTCATTAGCACGGCTGTTTCAAAGATACCATACTTCTCTGGCTGATCAGGGAACTTCACTCGCATCTCTTGATTTCTGAGCGCTCTTTTCTCAAATAACAGTACCATCCTCTTAAGCGTTGCTTCGTCCAGTGCTTCTACCTCCGGAGCTTCGGTCTCTACGTATTTCAAGATATCTTGCTTCTCTTTCTCTGTTAACTGCGGTTCAACGACATCGTTCGCGGGCGAGGGCAAAGCGGCCCTAATAGGCGTGGGAGGTTCGCTGCTTCTAACCGGGGTCACGTCAATTTCTTTCTGTTGTCTCTGACGCGCGTGATATGGAGTTTTAATAACCCTTTTCGGCTTCTTAGCATTTTCCCATTCGTCCTCGTCATCCTCCTCTCCCGCCAGTGGCCTTTTCGGTGTGTTGGGAGGCTACAAAAATTAACACTATGCAGTGAACTACATGCAAACATTACTTCTTAAGAGGTTATGATAAAATGAAAAGTCTCGGTTAGAATGAGCTGCAAAACACATCGCAAGAATACATACTTTGTACGAGAGTAATTCACCAATATCCATTTTCAAAGATATACGACGTATTCTTTGAACAAATTAAGTGCAATCGCTCGATCCAATTGTTAGCCGCGCTCGGTACATTTCGTTATTATAAATGGCGAATCACTGAAAACACCAGCAGTTTGTACATCCATTAAGTTTTACTTATAGAAGTAGAACGATTAACAGTGCGAGAGACTGTTTAATTATTTATGTCAATATAAACCTCGTATCGCTAAAGGAAAATATAATCCGTATGACATACAACATACAAATCAAACAAAGGTGTCAGTAGCTCCCTTAGCCTTGCATTGAAAGGGAAAGGACTAAATATGTATATATAGAAGCATCGATGAAGCTTTATTTTACATTTTTTACTTTTATGTACATAGAAAGTATAACGAAGATATTGTTTAATTTTCGATGTTTAGTGATCGCTAACTAATACAGTGCCTTTCGCATTCCTCCCTGCAGTATTCTACAAAACGCTTTTGATGTAAATATCACCGGAACGATTTTGATAACCACTGTTCCAGATACACACTCGATCTGACAGTAGTGTCCGCACGTACACGTCACAACTTTCGCGGCTGTTAAAAGACGAATGAAAGTATTTATTAGGAAATATGGAAACGTTGTATCACCAGACAAACAAATTGGTCCAAGAGACGCAGCACCTTTTCTCGCAACTCGAGAAAAATTCGCCTAACCTGGATATCAATGAAATAGAGAGCTTTATAGAATCTAAAATAAGTCTCATCAACAGGTAGCCCACTGGCGAACTTTCTGTCGAAAGAAACGACAATCAACGATCCTTAAACTTGTGTTCATTTTCTAGCAATTGCGAGCGATTGGATGTACTGTATTTGAAAGGCCCGATATTTCAAAGGCAGAACGCTAAGATGAGAGTGAATCAGCTCAAGTACGATAGCCATCACCTAACGGCTGCCTTAAACTCCTGGCGTTACAAAGTGATGAAACAGCAGAGGGAAGAGGCCGAAAGGGAGGCGCTTCTGTCTAAGACGTTCACCGCGAATGACCACGTCGACATTATGATAGATCACAATACCCAGCATAATTCTAGCTTGCGAAACGCGGTGCACGGAGTTGACGATCTTATTCAAAGTGGCAGTAGTATCTTGGACAGCTTGAGATCCCAGAGAATAAGCTTAAAGGGAGCTCACAAGCGGCTAATAGACATTGGGAATACCTTAGGGCTTTCGAACACGACGATGAGATTTATAGAGCAAAGAACTAGGCAGGATGGATTTATTTTAGTTGGCGGGATGTTATTCACCTGTATTGTTATGGTTCTAGTTATAGTCTATCTTGCGTAGAAGCTGTGTCTTAGTTTTAACAATGCACAGGACGACGCGATTAACGGCAAGGCGTGCGAAATATCCCTCTCGATACTGTAACAAACAACTACCTCTGGAATTGTATAAAATATAACACGTCTTTGGTACATTATAAGAGAGATATTCGAAGTTCTTGACCCGGTCATGCTTCGTCCTTCACGTGCTGCATTACAAAAACGAAATTTGTAATTGTTGCGTATTGTCTGTTAAGGTGAGATGTATTTGTACATAATAAAACATGAATCATTGATTGTTGCGATTGTATTATTGGGAACACCTAATTTATAATATCCCGTTATCCTCGATAATTTTCACGTTACAAGAAATTAATTAACATCGCGATGAATTTGTATGTTGGCAACACTAAGTTCGGTTTTGTTTAATTTATTTGGAATTAAGAAATCTATCGTAGATCTCGGGAAACGCATGTGCTTTTAGGTTCGCAGGATATTTCAATTAAAATTTCATTCTTTTTACCCTATTTTCGACACGAAACAATCAAGTTTTGTACTCCCACCACCAAGATAACATTACTTTTCTAAAGAGGCACTATGAAATGTACTTAGAATTTTGTCGCATATTGAAGCATGTAAAATAAAAATTCAACGATCCACAGAAACTAATATAAACGCCGTAAAACCTAATATTATTGTTTACCAAAATATTTCACAGTTTCTTTCAGTAAAACGAATAAACAGGTTAGTCGCAGTTCCCCTATGTTACTGCGGATATAAAATATTTATAATTTATATAATATGCTGTAAGTGTATACATGTATTGAATTTAACTCGATCTTCTACTGTACATTTCGGTACATATCTTTACATAATTACAAATTAAACAATTGTTATGTTACTTAAAATAATGTTACGCGTTTGCATAAGTAACCTACTGTGCGATTAATATTCGATGAATGAAAAAGTAATTTAAATCTCGTGCCCCTTGCGTTGCATTTTAAATATCGTTTCAATGTTTATGAATAAATGAAATTTTTCCCCATTTAATCGTTTCTTTGAGGTGCACATTGCACATGCCACCAGATTATGTAATCGTTTTTCGTTTTATTTTAAGGATCTTATTTTCGATTCTATAAAAATAAGTGCTTATAATACATCTCGAGATCATCAGTGAAAATTTATATATTCACCGGAGACTTTCAGTTACAAGATATTTGTTATAGGTAAGTATCTGTTTTCACGTTCAATTTTTCACGTTGTAATTCCGTCTTTCTTGAGAAATGACTTTACACAAAACAAAGTGTAAAAAATGGAGGAAGGAATATGTATTAGCGTCGCACACATGTAGTTTTACTAAATGTGTATAGCACTGAGAAGAGATGAAATTGTTTTAGAATGTCTTTCCCGAACAAAGAGGAACGTACGAAATGCTGGAACTGTAGGGACGACTATTGGAAGTGTCTCGACGAAGGTAAAACGGACACGGTGTGCAAGAAATTTAGGGAACAGTATGAAAAGTTTTGTCCCGCTCTATGGGTAAGTTCTGTACATCGCATGATTATTTTTATCTCGAGGATTAAAGGACATTAGTATCTGTACTTCCATGCGAATAACTGCAAGATGTATCGCTAAGAAGTAATGTGTAATTCTGCTGTATACGATGCTTCCACACCCTTTTAATAAAATTTTCATTTCTATTCACTTTTCATTAGGTGAAACACTTTGATCGTAAGCGGGAGTACTTGAAATTCAAAGAGCAAATAGAGCAAGGGGGGTACGTTCCTGAAGAGTCAAATCCAGCATAAAATATAGAACTAATGTAGCAGTTATAATTTATAAGTTACCACGTTTCAACTAATAGTTATTGAATTGTTTTTAAATTAAGTTTTCCTATTTTTGTTACTTATAATAAAAACAAATGCTTAAAAGTAACACGACACTGTCTTATTGTATTGTATGAGAATCCTTAATCCGTTATACTAGAAGTTTATTTTATCTTCTTTTCATTATTTGGTACATAGAACAGTTTAAGTGGAAAGCTAGTTTGATGGCTGCTGAATAATACGCTTTTTTTTTTACATTTCGACTGGCAATTTTTTGAGATCTTTTGTGGCTTTGCGGGAATTAATTGTATCATAGTTATTTCTACAACCACTGAGAAACAATACTGAGAAATAAACGTGATTACCTGTTAATTGCAGGACGTGTAGCTTTGATGGAAATAAAACAGAAAAGCCTGATACGCCAGCACAAGTCGCTACGAAAGCGGCATTCGACTTCCAAACAACAAATCCGAATTCGTACGATTAGGGAACAAGAACTGTAAAAATTAAAGTAACGTTTGAGGGGTGTAACATCGCAATTATCAAATTAAAACGTCTGTCGCTGAATTGTTCTAACAATATGTGCACAATAGATACGGAATTGAATCATTTAATCGATGAGCTTCAAACATCCACAGAGGATATTGTGATTCTCAGAGTTAGTATTTTTTAACGACAATAATTCTATAGTTGTTTGCGCTAATTAACTTCCGTTGCATTTACAATCATAAAGTGTCGTATCTTTAATTTTTCAGAGATTGATAAACTATGCTTCGTCGTGCAAACAATCGTGGAACGATGAAGATTTGGAAGGATGGCAAACAGTTCTCAGAAACATTATACAAATTTTTATCCCAAATGCGGAAATAAGAAGGGAGAGAGCCCTGCTAGCTTCGCACGCATTCTTTGCTTTAATCTCGATGCAACACACTTTAGTTCCCCTGAAAGATACCATAAGCAACTTTTTAGAATCTAACTCTAACGACCTGTACTTTTTGGATAAAAGGTACGACACCGTCGAGCCTACATTGTTCAAATTAATTTGCGCTCATGGATATTTACAAGTCAATCATAAAGAAATATATTCTGACGACGTTTGTCTCCTCATCTTCGATGTTATATGCGAGCATTGTATAAAGTATACTAAATATACTCATTTCGCGTACAAAATACTGCACATGTGGTTGCGCAGAACAATGGATACAAGTTTCTGGGGCAGATGTAATTCGATAACAGAGGAGAAATTAGAGGCAATCATCTTTTCGAATTGGTGCAACGCCATCAACGAGATCAGTAAACAAAACTCAAGATCCATCTTTAATATGTACCTGAAAATTATGGAAAACAAGTACAACGGATACCTGGCATTCGCGTTCAAGCATTGCGTTCACACAATTTCTTGGCAGAATGAAATAAAGTACGACATACTTGCAGAGATTTGCGAGGTCTGGGACAACGTTAGAGTCATGACTTCTCGGGATTTCTTATTGCCCCTGTGCACTAGCTTAACGAAATATAACTTGCGTTCAGCGGGCACGAAAGTTTATTTTGCTGTCGCGAAGAAGCTGAGCGAAGATGAGTGGAAGCAATCATTTGGCTGCATAATCAATTATCTTTTCCATCACTGGGGAACAACAGAAAAGTGAGTTTAATTACAGAGTTGCATACATGATGGAATAAGAAGTTGGGAATTAAATATGAATTTTAAACTTGCAGTGAAAATCACAATGCTCTTCAATTGCTCTGCAAACATTGGCTCGAACCACTTATTAAGAAACACAGAAGTATCTTACCATACTTATGGGATTTGACCAACGACATGAACGAACACTTTCTTCATTCGCATCTTCAGAGAATAGCCAGCGAAATGCACATCGATCTTCCACAGCAGCCGAAAGTCGAGTACTATATAAATCATAACATGGATATTGTGAGATTAAATGGCTTCGCCATAAACTGTTACCAAGTAAACAATCTTTATGATAAAAACAGAGATCAGTTCTTTACGATAAGAAACTTTTTATGGCACAATGCGAACAGCACGTCAGTGCATATGAGAGATGGAATAGTGAAGTACTTTAAAGTGTTCTATGCCAATGTTTTAAAAATGTGTAACACTAAGCCAGATTCTGTAGATGATGTACACTATATCACCTATTGGTTGCATGAATTCTTATTGGATTGCTTTGAGATTGGCTCCTGTTATCAACGAAAAATACTTGGTTTAAATTTATACCAGGCCATGCTTGCTTTTACCAATGCCAGTGCATTTAATAAGTCCAACAATATTGAAAATATATCCTGCACTTCGTTGCTGGAGAAACATCTAAAGGCGACCGAGCATTGGGAATTTACAAATAGCACAAGCTTGTTTGCTTTATTACGGCTTGTATTAGACTCTGCGCTTGATGTTAAGCAACTGGCTACTTCTATTATCCTCGACTACTTCGACAAGGATATTGTGACTAATTCGGAGAAGCAAGTAAGGAAGTGTACGCTTCTATTCTTTTTAACGTCTTTCTTTCGCGAGAAAGGTAATTAAGCAGAAACTATTTATTAGGTAATATACAGGGCGGCACTGCGAAACTGTAATTCGTCAAAGTTCTATGAAATCGAAAGTGGAGCGGCTCTTGTATTAATTTTAGCGAACTGGGTACCTTTGGACGTTTCGCAAAGTACTCTTGAAATATGTGATAGAAACGGGTATAAAAGTTACAAGTATCCGAGATACTCAGATTTCTTGCTTGACGAAGCTGCCGGGCAATTAACACAGATGAAGGCCGACATACTAAAGGCCATCGTCCAGAACAAACCATTTTATGGTGTGTTGACTGCTTTATTGAAGATCGTATTTCGCAGCGGCCCAGAAAATTGTTGCCTGACTTCAGAATTCATCGAAAAGATACTATATCTCTTGAAGGATGCTACCGACTTCTTTTTAGCTATACTTTCTTCGAAATCTGAAAACAGAGGTACATCTAGTTTAATCCGAAGAGCTTGGAAAATAGTTTCTTGGAAGTGAAAGTGTAATTCTGTTTATAGAATATTCATCTTCGTTCGCGGAAATGGGATTAGCCATCGACGAAGCAATTAAGAATAGCGAAGTAGACAGTATTAACTTTGACGATTTGAATTTAACTCCTGCACATCAAGTTCTCGTTTCCTGCATTTGGATGTCCTTGAAGGTGCAGCTTTAATCTTTCCTATCTGCTTCGAATAAGTGTAACATTACACCTGCAACAGAACGTATTTTTTATTCAGGTCTCCTGCGAAATAGCTTGTGAAATAGGAACGTTAATGTATTCGGATGAAACCGTCAAGTGTTCTACTAATATTATAGTTACTGTATTACTCAAGTGTAGACACAAAGGTGTAGTGGAGGCTGCTGGTACAGCAATAGGACATTTAACTAGGTATTATTTACTCTGAACGAGAATAATTACTTGTGTAGCCTCATGATCAAGATTAATCGAAAATTGCAGATGTTTGTGCAAAGAAGCCAAGTACTGTGATTTGCCAAAACTACATGCATCGCACATTTTAGAAAACGACGATATGCACTCTCTAAACATCACTAGAAGAGGCGCAGGATTATCAATAATGTTTCACAGGATTGTCGTCAGCGATAATCGAAGTGACCGGCCACTTCTACATTTCGCGGTAGAAAAATTATTAGACCTACTGGACACCTCGGATGCTCCTCGGGAAAGCGTAGAATCCCAACATGACTCCCCGTGGACAAGACGGTTACATTTTTTGCGTGCTTTAGTGGCGGATAAAGAAATACATGCACAGTTACTTCCATACATGGAGAGGATTTCATTGACCTGTTTCAAATACTTGGAGTCTGAAATATGGACCGTAAGGTAACGCCGCGTAAACCTATTCAAGGGAATGTAAGATAAAATTAACAAACTAAAGCGTACCGGAACGATTAATAAAGATTACAAATATTTGCAGAAATGCGAGCCTGCAGTTGTTTGGCGCAATAGTTCCGAGACTGGTGGGCCAAAGTTATGGGGAGACTTTGGACTTTGGAAATGGTTACCCCATTAATCATTTTGTCACGCACTATCCCGTACTCGCGGAGTACATTATGAAAGAATTGCGAAGCTTCTCATCGACATTCATGAGCTTTTCCAACGCGCTGTATTTACATTCGAATATCGTGCACATCCTTATACTCGTTTCGAAGTTCTCTTGCGGCGGTTGCAACTTGATCGATTATTCTTCGCAAGAGTTTGTATCAAATGCGAAAGATTCGCTCCGTATCTTGTTTAAGAATCCTGTCCTGTACGTCAGACTTTTAGCTGCAAAGGCGTACGCTGCGATGACAGATTTTCTGAGCATCAAATCGGAGATCGCTAGGCTCAGACGTGATGTTTCTTCCTGCCGAGATACTAATTTCATACACGGTTATTTATTAACGATTAAAAATCTGAAAGAAAAATTATCCGTTGAAGGGAGCAATATAAATTCGTGCTCAGACGTTGCGAACTATGCAAACCACGAATCGGAGCAGTGCGTAGAGTTGTTACGGCTTCGGAAAATATTACAAATTTGGAGCGATGCGCCTAAAGAGAACAATAATCCAAAAATATGCTACATGCTGGAAGCGTTATCTTTACAACTTTCAGAGTCCATTTCTAATCAAGTATGCGCCGCAGATGTATTTCCGTTCGATCAAGATACATCTGTATTCTCTTCTGAGAAGACACAGCCAGGATTCTTTCAGTTTATCCAGCTCACTACGAAATTGCACGCAGACTGCGTTAGACGTACGAATAGTACTAACATCGAAGTTCTACACAGAATTTTGGACTCCTGTTGCATCGATCAAAGTACATCGTTTCTAAATCACTTAGAGCTCTGCGTACCAGTTTTGGAGATTGTTCTTGAACGTTTGCTACTAACTGAACGTAACTGCAATGATTTGCTTCTGAGCACAATGGTGCAGTACGCTCTGAGAACTTTGAAACACTTGCCATTGTCAGATATAAGTGGATTACGTGTTGGGCAGGTACTGGAAAGCTTGTCTCTTCGAGCAGAAAAAACCGTAACACATTCTAGTTTATGGCGTTTGAAGTCTGTATTAATATTAATGTTTTCTAAGAATGAGACACTCGTGAGTGAGATGTTGTCTCGCGTTCTCAGCTTATGCATTCACGAAGAAGAGCACATGAGACAAATGGCAGTTGAATCTGTCCAGTTCTCAGTTCGCCGCTTCGTAGAACTAACAAGTAGGAATAAGTTAACAATTTTGCATTGCTGTTTGGTATTGTTGAAAGATGAGGTCTCGGAGATACGCGAAGTTATCGCCGGCAGCGTGAGAGCACATGTTTTACAAACAATTACCGCTGAATATAGCCTTCTGAAACATGACGAACATATATATCAAGCATTGTTATCCGAAATAATGCTCGATCGATCGAAATTCTTCGGGGATAAGGATACGAGGCTATCCTTTGTAAAATTGTTCGCGCACAGTATTAAAAACTTCGACGTCAACATGACAATTGAAAATCCTTTCTACCATGACGACAATCTTTTTTACAGAGAAGAGTCAAAGTTTTTAAATCTGTGCTTCTACTACGCGCAGCGAAATAAATACAATTGTGACAAGCGCTCTGTAGAATGTACCAGCGCGGAGTACAACAATGAGATTGTTATCGATACTCTGGGTAAGCTTGAGACGAAGTACCAGCTCCAAGAAAGATGTTGCTTCGATCGTACTAATTTAGAAGTTGTCTTAAATATTAAATACTTACATTATTTATTAAGGAAGCAAAGAATTGTAATACAGGAATACAGCTGATGTTAATAATGTACAATTATAACTGAATAAATGATACGCTATGATGAAGCATTTTATAATTAAAGGCTACTAATTCTTGTCAGTAGGAATCCCGAAATAAATGCTTTCTAATCCATCAAAATACACAAGAGATATTTAATAGTCCTGAATAAATACATCTGTACACCTTACGGACATACGAATGTGTACACATTCACAAAGCTTATTACTTTATATTTACATTATGCTACATTCAATCGTATCAGAATATTAGAAAATTTTGAACGATCATAGAATATATTACACATTGCGAAATTTTTTTTTTCGACTTTTCATATGTCCATCCCTCTTTATACTTTTCATATCGTATCTACAGTCCATACCGTTGCGCGATATCAAATATATAAGTCCGGCGAAATCGTTGCCGTCGTAACGTCTTTGAAGAAATTACGTTTCATTCGATTGCTGAATCCAGAGACCTTATTATCCATATAAATTAAAACTATCGTGTAGTATCGACGTGTTTGGCGAGCCACTTGAGAAATCTTACACAAATAAACATATCTCGGCGGTATATAAAAAATTACAAAACTTCAATTGCAAATTGAAACATTTATTCGCTAACTGCGCGTCGTCCCTCACTTAAATGCATTCGGTAATTAAATAAGAATCGAGGAAAGAGGATGTCTTCCGGCCGCGGGAGAAGTGGCCGCGCGGTGGGAATATTCGAAGGCAGCTTCCTTCCTCGATCTCAAGCTACGACAAGCTTACACCTAATAATGTAATTGAACACTGCGCCGTGCTTTCGCGCGCGAAATAATTGCACGTACTAAAACTACATGATCCAACGAAGAAGATGAAAATGGATCGGAGCGTGATTCGTGTTAAGGATATAAGATCGAATGATAGAAGATTCTCCGCACGCAGGTGCAGTTCATTAAATGCTCGAGCTGTTTGCAATCATTTATCGTCAAAATAAAATATTCTACGTTAAAAGGGAATAAGTCGAAATTACTTGCTGTCCACTTCTGACCCCAACACACATGTTTTTTTTTTTCAATTTCAAGTTCCAAACTACCTGTCCGGTCAGATAGTCCTAGAGACTGATCGATCCGTCCCTGTGATATGTCGCTAACGATTACAATAAATTTCTTTGGTGATCGTTTCTATTTACATCAAAGTATGTTTCTATAATAATTGCTAAGGCGTGCCTAATTTCACAATCATCTTCCGGAGTAACATCTTTCGGCAAACAAATCGTGCGCACACGCTTGCGAGTGTTTCTGTTAACATTAAGTAGTCGACACTACCTAGAGACAAACATTAAACTAACGGTATTACTACTATTGCTATTAATAGTAAATGTAGATGTACAGGTGAAACTATAATTAAAAGCTATACATATTCGAGGTTCAATGTCCTACCGTAAAGGAGCCAAAAGAATTATTGGAAGTCAATGTTTCTTGGAAATATTGCCTAACAATAACCATTTCATTCAAACCGAACAAAATCAAACCGATCGGTTTCAATTGTTTAGAAGATTTTCCATGTAATCACGTTCAATTTACTTTTAATGCGCGGCAGGGGCGTATAGAAAGAAGGTATGCATCGTTTATCTATAATACAGTTAATTTCAAACCCGAATCTTTAACACCGCACGAGCAACAAACTATTTCGGGAGATTCTTCGAAAGCAGTCTCTCCTAGTTCTCACAAAGATTCGCTGCAGTAAAATTATTCGTATATTTTTCTCTATTATAAGTGAGGTACACGTCTATATTGTAATAGAAAAGCTTGTGCTTGTAAGTACAGAAGCACCGTTATTTCATAATACGAACAATTTTAATATATATACGTGCCTTCGTTACATAATCTTGCATAATGCAATAGAAACATCAGGAACCATTATTTCGTTTTATACAACTTGATCGAGTACGTAGCAGCAAGCCACAAAAATATATTTATATCCCTTAATTTGATATCTTTCTTGCGGCACAATTTCCAACCCCTCAAATCTGTTATTCTATAAAACTCGTAAAAGAAACTCACGTTGTGATGTATCTTCTGAGAATATCAAATATTTCTTTTGTTAAAATTTGAATGAATCTGTACCTCTTTTGTTGAGCATTGTTCCTCTAGCAAGAAACTGCTTAACACAATCGTTACTGTCTCATATTTTAAATAAAATAACTCTGTAACGGGTGCGTTAAACCTTTCTTTGCTGAATACGTTCCGTCCCACGTGATCGTGATCAGTATTCGGAGAGTTAAAAAGTCGAAAGAAGTATGGAAACTTCTCTTCCCTCCTCGTCACTTTTCTTTTTGCACAGAGTGAAAGATTGTCTGATTCTCAGCGAATTTCTAACGTCACCGGAGGTCGAGTGTACGCACGGTTCAGCGCGAAGTGAAACGGGGAGGAAAAAGACAGATATTTATTCAACTTACAACCTTGTATTCCTTAAATTTCTTTTGTACGGCCAGAAATGCATAGGCACAAATACAAGAATTCTCGTCCGGCATCGAAATCTTATGTAGCTAAGAGAGGAGTATTAAAATTGCTTCGACGATATTTCACATAAATCGGATGTAAAATAAATGGTTGCCTCACTCATACTTCCTTCTATCTATATTTTCCTTTTATATCTAAGTTCCGTAACATAAACCATTGAAATTTCTTAGAAACAATTCTATAAATAACTACGCGTACAAAAGATAAACCGACAGAAAATGCATGCAGAACTTCGAATTATTGCGAACGTAGCAGTATTACAGCGACGAAACGTTACAACGATGTGTAGGTGATATTTGAGCACGGGTAAAAAGAATCGTTGAAGTAATGAAGTAGTCACAAGATACCTTGATTATCCGCACACGAAACTGCCATTAAATTCTCAGGTATATAAATTGTTTTGTTTATAGGCGTTACCAAGCGATACATGATTTTCTTAATGATGCAAACTATATCAATTTTTTTTTTTTTAATATTTTTACAATCTTATCGACTCTCCGTCCATTATTAATCTCTGAATCTTCTCTCAATTGAAACAAGTAATCCTTTTTTGTTTAAATTACTTTCATTAGTCAAAACGGGACTTTTACGTCCCTTATGTATACCTAGAAATATTACGTGCTACAAAATACAATTGAATTACTCGCGAATGAAAAGAAAAGAAAAAAACATTTGCACCCGTGATTACGTACAATGCACGCTATCGAAAATGCTTATACCTCTGGATGCAAGAAACTTAATGAAATTTACTCTGCTTATTAGAATCGTATGCTAATCCCATTTTCAGACAGACACAAACGTATTACACTAACAAAATAAGTCTAGCTGAATAAATTCGCACACTCTCTCCGAGACACATATATGTATATACACGTAGTAATTCATCCATATATTTATCATATGAATCGCTCTACCAAGCACAAGTCCAATGAGAATTGTGCCTCGCACTTGGTGCCCATAACGTAAAATCGCACCACCATAGAGCCGCCAAAGCAATACAACTAAGAATAATAAATTGCAAACTGAATTATGAACAAATACCTTCTTTTTACGACATTATCGATTATCAAAGTGCCTGTGATTATTCTTTTCACGTTTCGTACTCAAAAGTATACTCATTTGTTATTTAGCCGTCTGTCCGAGGCCCACGGATGATTTCGTCTTTTGAGATGATTCCGCGGTTTCGTTTGGCTGATCCACGTCCATCTGAGAAATGTACAAAGACGCTGAGTGATCTGCGCGGTGCGAATTATTCATTCAACCAAGCATGCCTTTTACCTTTTCCTCTTTCTCGTCGTCGATCAGTATGGGACCGTTCTCAGCCTCGTATTCTTTCAGAACCGCGTCCAAGTTATACCTCCGCCGGTAGTTGACGAAGAACGATCGCAAATGCGCCTCCGTCTTGGTTCCAATTACATCAGCGATCGCGGAAAAGTCTTTCCCATATTTCCTAACACCCTGAACAGCCAACAGTAGCTCGTCGTTTGTCCAACGAGCATTTATACGACTCGACACTTCCGGCGGCCGCAAATCGTCGATACCATCGGTCGTCTTACGTTTCAAAGCGCTTACTTGTTGCTTGTTTGATTGTATCTACGCGTTCGGAAATAAACATACTACTTAATAAATACAGATCTTGCGATCGAGCATTGAAATACATGTTATTTTAACATTTTTTTATTTTAAAAAATGTATCCACACGCTTATCGTAACGTACTTGGCGTTTTAGGCTAACAATTTCTGTGTCGATTGCTTGTAAGCTGTTGCTTGCTTGATTCGGTTGGCCAGCCAATGCTGCTAAATCGTCGTGATTAACGACCAGGCCGCGAGGTGGTTTTCTTTTATTCGTACGACCTGGCATGGAACTTAACGGTCTCGCTACACCAGTTCGCCTAAATCATTCGAACAAGCCTGCAATGTACTTTACTATTTCGCTGAAGGATGAGTCTGATTCTATAATGTACTTTGAAATCAAAGTCCGTGAAAGACATTAACTAGCGCACCTATAAGAATGCTCATACATTCTTACGTATGAGTGACACGTTACTGTGCTAAGCAAAGCTTCTAGAGATCGCTTCTTGTGCTCCCCAGTATGAACATTCTTATTCGGAGAGAAGATTTGAGAATTGTTTTAATTACTGGTATTTAATTTTACTTGCACTCACTGACCTCCAGTGCAGATAACAGCTGTGACACGCGTGTCCTTTCGGCGTCGCACGAACACTATGACAAGCAACGCCACAGTTGCTACACGAGCCCTACAACACATAATACCCTTTTAGAATAAAATCCGGCAATCCCCCCCACCCTCTCCGTCCATTTGAATATCTCAACATGGAACCGAGCTAATCTTTAGGAAGGATTTCTCGTAAAAGAAAAATATTGAAGTTTGTATACGGACACATTATCGAGAACTCTAACGGGATGCGTTAATTTGGCCTGCCTCAAAAATTCAGAAGCACTAAGTTCTCACAACATCTCTACAGTCTCGTCGAAGTTTCTCTCGAGCAATATTAAAAAAAATAATAAAAAAAAAGAAGCTGATCTCTGTACAAGTGAATAATTTCGCGAGGCATGTCTCCCTAATAATTGATACTTCTTGTGCTTCAATATTTTTTTCCTCAGTTAGGTTTCAGCCTATCGAATCTGCTAATACGTGGATCGTCTACGCGCAAAGCTTCTTGCTTTCTCGTATGTTCACAGTGTTCTTATTAAAGTAAAGAGATTCGTATAACAGAGAGAGAGAGAGAAAATAAATATGAGACACAAAATAGCAAAATATAATAAGCATACTATGCTATGCGACTGGGTAAGGTTTAGGCTGAGTACCTGAACCTGAGGGGCGTTTTCCGAGTCGGATGGGGCTTTGGCGTCAGTGCCTTGGCTTCCTGGCACAGCTTGGTTCTTTCCACGACGTATTCCGCGGTGGATCGTCCATTTCTGGAACGTTCCACATTTACGTTCACATACGACACAACGATAACGCAAATAAACTGTAGGTTCGCACAACTAATGCAGAGTTACACTTGGTCTTTTGAAGTAGCTCAGAGAAAATCTTTGTTCACATTGTACCGCGGAATACAAGCACATGAGGTAATAATAAAGAGACTTAACACATCGGTTCTATACTTTCTCGAGCTCCAACTTTCTCACACAGACGAATTCATTTTGCATTTAACTTTTTATTCTCGACCTAATAATTTCATACCAATTATAGATCAGTGGCCTTGTCATTTTTGTCTCATTCACCGCATGGAATACGTTGCCGTGTGGATACATTTTTGTTTTGTATACGCATATAAATCATTTGCACACTGTACACACGCGTACGTGTATGTCTTTAAGCCAGTGCCACGGCATTAAGATGCAGCGAGAGGAGAACACTACCACACGCAATAGCATAAATGTTAATTCACTTAAAATACATTCCGCGGAGAAGTGGCAAAACAAAAATGAAAACATAAAGCTCCAAGACTTATAAAAAATTAAACGAGCAACTAAAACGAATTCGTTATTCTGTCCTGGTGAATAACACGATCTTTACGTCTCTATTTGCTACAACACCTCCGGACAGATGTTCCGTAACAGCTTACGAGAGCAAATAGTATTGCAGAAAGAGAGAGGAGAATCGACTTTTCGTAAATTTCTGGTGCATGCTGCGGTTAAATATTTTGGCAGAAATATATCTTACTTTCTCTTCCGATTCGCTGTCTGTATTGGAACCTAATTCGCTCCCATTCTCACTACCATTCTCTCCTTCCTTTCCTCCACTCGTTAACTTCCTCGCTTGCCTATCCATCAACGACGTTCTAGTTCGTGTTTTCTTCCAACTATAATAGTATTTGACAAGACTGGCGATAGATTTATCAGGTAACTGCGAACACAAAGTTTCAGGGGGGCATTGTTTTTATAATTCAAATAGATTTCGTGATTGGTTTGAATTTAGATTCCAGGCAACGGATCCTACCATTTGTCGAATGCGGTGGAAGCTTTTTCCATGGAATTGAAAAGCCTGTTCGAACAGAACCTTGTCCTCGACTGTCCATTCGTCTGGGAATGGTGTAAAGTTAGCTAAGTCTAATACGGCACGTTCCAAATTATGTTTATGCCAAAATAACATTCCTAAAGCTTGTTCTCCGTTATACCCATACTTTTCCTTTGCTAATATAATATACTCATCCACTGTAAGAAAAGATTTCTTCTATGAACGACGTACTATGAAACACAAATTATACGATAAAGCAAATTTGTATTTACATTTCTGGTCGGGTATGTCAGTAGTAGGAGACCACACGAGTAGCGCTCTATCGGGGCATTGATCTAATCGCCGTTCTAAAATATAAAATTTATAATTAGAAAAGTTGAAACAGCCATAGAATTTTATATCGAATGTTTTCATCCCTCTTTCATTCGTCGGGGTAAAAATTAAACAAACAGTTCCGTTGGAACAACATACCGTTAATTGGAACAAATTCTGGAACGATAACTTGATAGTCCCGCCCGACGCGTATTTTCTCTGCTGGAACTTTAAACACAATGATGTTTAGTTAGCACGAAAACTATATATCGCCTTGGAGTTGAAAGAAAAGATGCACAGTCGCAACGCACGAATTTAATTACACTGGGGCTCTTCCCTTTATTTCAATTTCATTCCCGTGTATATTACACGTTTACTAACAATTTAAACACACACAAGCATTATATGTTCACTTACATTTCGCTGGTTCCGATTAAATAATAAAATTGAATTCGCGAGGGCGCGAAGATGGTGAAACTCAAATGATCCCGAAGGAAATTATTCGAATTTGTTTGATAGAAATATCCGCAGGACTTGGGTTGAATATGGGAAGAACTTAAAAAGAGGAAAAGTGGGGCGCGCTGTTTGAAGATCCTGACGGATTTTCGCGTCCGATCAATAGAATAATATGCAAACTTCCAAAGGAAAACTCGAGCTTAAGCTTCTCTTATATTCGCGATAGATCGATCAAGCCATCATCTGAGAAGATCCCATTAATTACAATCATAACTCGAATGCAATATGAAATTGGTACCTCCGTCTTCTTCGCTCGAGGATTCCGTCTGTCCATTGGGGCTGGGGCCCCTGGATCTTCGTCCATTTCTAACATTTTCCGCGTTCCTTTCCGCCAAAACCATCTTCAAAGTTTCGTACGGTGGACGTTCTGTCGGATAATCACGCTGGTAAAGCCTCCTTCGCACGGAATACCCACGAAACCTACGATGCAAGCGGTAGCTTGCGATTACACGGTGCTCCGTAGAGTCTGACTCGCGCTTCGTGCGACCGTAGCGAAAGTAAAATGGCCGCTCGTGAAAACTAATCTGATTGGTCAAGCATTTACTAAGTAAAGATGGCAACGTATATTTCCAATGTATTTCGAAATTAATTATACCCCAAGGAACCAGTTCTGCGTTAATCACTTCGTACCCTTATGAACAAGTTTCCCAATTTCAGCCGATCTAAATTTTTCAAATGGACCCACAATATCTTGCGAATTAAAACAAATGAATCCTTAGTACTTAGCGGGTGTCGTAAATATTTTTATGGAAAAATTGATATCTTTTTAATTGACTTCGAAATATTTCACCCATCACCATTAAGCCGATTACAATATTTCTTGGTACCCAGCCTGCATTATATTATAAAATATACGAGTATCCTGATTATACTTTATCGTATTGGCACGAGAAACATTTGTACGTGGTATTTGTCTCAATGATATACTGCTACAATGACGAGTGTAATACGAAAACTATATTTCTAAACAAGTGACGTTAATGTTAATAAACAAACAGCACGAAGTTATGTAATTGGAAAAAGCACGAATTTGGAAACTATTTGAAACTAAAACGAATCAAATGTACGCTTGGCATTTGAAGCTATTCGCTTGATCGACGCGATAGGGCACATCTGTATTTTATAAGACATGTAAAAGTGTAGAAAGGCGCGCAATGAACCGCATGCGATGCAAGAAAAATTATAATTACAATTTGGCTCAAGTTGTATCACAATCGGTAGAATATAACATAGAAGCAGATTGAAATAACGAGACATCGATATATCCTATACATTGATGATGTCACGAGGTATGGTCGCACGAGTTTCACTTGAGAATCTCCCGCGGGCGACGCTGGTTTTCACGGAAAATGTAGAGAATTTCGAACAGAGCACTATCGCCGCTAAGAATATGGTTCGCGGCGCGGATGAGTTTGCGAATGGGCTTGCTTAAAGGGCATCATTAAGAATCGTAGACTTAAAACAAGTCATAACCTCAATTCTACGGTTTATGTTGAATGCTCTATCAGCGAGAGGCGCCACTATCAAGCAATCGCAGTCTCTGATAGATTTTGCCGTGTAAGGAACTTTCGTCGCCTATTTAATGTAAATATTACATTTGTTGAGAATTTAGAGTTTATTTTAGCGTACATAAGCCCGAAATTGTCGTTCACGTTCCCCGTGCGATTCGTTGCCCGGCGTCATTCCGTAGTATTTCTCGTCTAGCCGAGATCGGCGATAACCAAAAAATCTCTCCGTAGGTATTCTTTTTTTTCTTTAATAATTGCTGATCTTTTTCTCTAACAATTCCCACAGACCGGATAGTTTTTCGTGCCTCGCCTCGTCGAGCCCCGCGACATTCCTGTGGAAAATTTCCGATCTATCGGGAATCTTTCCCGGATTCCGTGACATTTATCATTTAGAATAGTACAGTGATTAATTTTTGTTCACCAGCCAATTGTTACACGTATTAATAAGTTAAATTGAATATCCGGTGTCCTTTTCTTTTCTGCCCCGTGTACGATCTTGCCTCGAGAAGCAACGTGCGAGCTCCTTTTCTCGATAAACACGATGGATCGAGGGAAAACGAAGAGCCGAAGTATTTCTTAATTTTCCGCGATTTTCCGCAGGGTCTGTTTAACGCCTAAATTGTATTATTTATACGCCAAGCCGTGCAAGAAACGCACGTGTGTATGTATTTCGTAAATTTAATTTTGGCTTAATGTATATTTGCAAGCAACATATACATGTGTAATCCTAAATGTGTCCATGCAGTCCTATAATTATGTACATTGTTTTTATTCCACTCAACCCCTTACGCCTAATTGTAAATAATTTGATAATTTATACGTATCGTTTGCCCTGTGAACGAGACGATAGGTCTTTGTAAATCTGTTGCCTTTTTTTCCTAACTGTTAACTTTCGTCTGTGCAGTTATTTATATCTGATATAGACTCATGTTAGTTGTTTATGCACCTGTATGTACTTAGCTGTATATATATGGTAACTAGAGGATAATTTGTAGTTCCACTTCGTCGTTACTATAAGGAATTTGATATATTTTATTTGTCAATAATATAATAAAAGCACTTTTATTTTCAACTGATCTTCCAATGATTTCATTGCAGATGATTGTCTGAAAGAATCCGTTCAGATTTATCTGTACCCTAAGCTCCTGATAAATATTTTGAGATATTTTCGAGCTTAAAAGCAGAAACATGAGGGTTGTTGCGCTAGTCAGTGGCGGTAAAGATTCTTGCTTTAATATGATGCAATGTATAGCTGCAGGCCATGATATAGTGGCTTTAGCCAATTTATATCCCGTTGGAAAGGGTAAAATAATGGATATATAAAATTATTTTCATGTTCTATGTGCATAAAGTGTAGTACTGTCCCTTAAAATATATCTCACTTTTGTCGCAAGATATTCTATGTATCGATAATGTACGCCGGTTCATTTCGATGTCAGTTAATTGATAAATGATTAACAGAAACAAATTCTCGTATCCTCCGCCTTCGATAATGATGGGACAAATGTTTTTTTTAGATGAGCTAGATTCATTTATGTTTCAAACTGTTGGATATCAGGGTGTCGAATATATCGCGGAAGCTATTGGCCTGCCGATATATCGTGAACCAACATTCGGTAGATCGAAGATGCAAGAGAAATATTATTATCCGACAGAGAATGATGAAGTTGAAGATCTCTTTAGGTTGTTAAGTAAAGTGAAGGTAAACACGTGTTAACACGATCGTTAATTGCCGGGCGTACGAGCAATGAGTGTAGAATAATTCTTTTGTTCCTTTCAGGAGAAAGAAAATATAGACGCTGTTTCATCGGGAGCCATTCTGAGTGATTATCAACGAATTCGCGTGGAAAATGTGTAATTATTTCAATCTAATTACTATATAACGAAGTTTACATGCTACAGAATATCAAGATTCCTTCCTGATTTAGTTTTTATAGGAATGCCTAACAGTAAAAGTCTCTTTTCAGGTGTAGTCGTCTAGGTCTCGTTTCCCTATCATATTTATGGAGAAGGGATCAGGACGAATTGTTAAAAGAAATGATAGGAAGTTCTGTAAATGCAGTTATAATCAAAGTGGCGGCGTTAGGCCTTGAACCGAGGCATTTGGGTAAATCGATTTCTGAAATGCAATCCCATCTTGCCAAAATAGTAAGTAAAATGTCTGAGTGATTAATTCGCCCGTAAACATTAACTTCCCTCAACCGAATCATACATTGGAAGTACTCCAAGTTCGAAACAAATTTCATATAGATCTACATCGATTGCTTAATATTTTTATAGAAAGAGAAGTATGGTGTCAATGTGTGTGGAGAAGGAGGGGAATACGAAACCTTCACGTTAGATTGTCCGTTATTTAGTAAAAGTATTATAATGTATGTCGCAGAATTTACCATAAACTTGCGACCGAGACCAAGTGCACATGTTTATATGAATTCTTTATAATTTTAGAGACGAGTATGAAAGTGTAGTGCATTCGAACGACAACATAGCGCCCGTCGGATATCTGAATTTCAAAAAGATACACGTGCAGTATAAGAACGTGAGTGAAATTTATTGTCTCGTTATTTTCAAGAATCCCTTCAGCGAAGCCGCAAATAATTGAAACGAAAAAATTCTATAGGACGGGATAGAAAGATTAACATTACAAGAGAGATTAAAAAATGTTCCTATTAAAGGCCCATCCGACTATATCGCAGAAATCATTGGTCCGGAATTGCACGACGGTTGCAATTTGTCGGAAGACGAGAACGATGAGCACGATTGCGCGGACAGCAATTTGAAAACATCGAATTCTGGTACTGAGCTTGAACAATGATACGATCCCACCTCGCAATGCGGGAAAATTAACGAACGTCTGAAACCGATGCAGGTCAATTTAGCCCGCCGAGCCCTATGGAGATTTTATACGAGGAAGAGGATTATCCGGACGCGCCGGTAGTAAATAAGAATCAAACCGGCTGGTTCTGGTTTGGCGGTATCGCCGGGAAACATCCGGATGCGAAATCCGCGATGCGAGAGGCATTGGAGAAATTAAGCAGTAGGTAAACTTTGAGTCCTTTAAGTCAATTTTCAGTTAAATCTTCTTTTTCCCCCTCCACGTAACATACACGCGCCACCTGCCTCGACGATAATTGATAAGGACCCTCATGTCGATTGCCTCTAGGTCTAGTCAAAAAGGAGAACCTTCAAATATCGGACATCGTTGCTGTAACGTTGTACATAAAAGATATGTCGAATTACATATCTATAAACGAAGCTTACATGTCGTGTCTGAGCAAAGTAAATCCACCGGTCCGTGTATGCGTGGAGTGTCCGTTAAATGTGCATGTTGTGCTTGACGCTATAGCCTATAAAGAAACTCAAGACTGTGGTGATAAGAAAGTTCATAAACGACACACGATGCACGTTCAGAGCATAAGTCACTGGGCACCGGCGAACATTGGTCCTTACTCTCAAGCCGTTCGTGTGAGTGTACTACCGTTAAAAAAAGACAAACAATCAAAAAAAAAAAAAAAAGAATTTGCGTGCGCGCTCTGTGTGTATATGTAGACAATATGTGTGTATGTGCGCATTTGTACGCGCACGCACACACATCTGGTTTACAAAGAAACACGACAGTGTGAGGTAAACAAAATCAAGTTTTCCTAGAATCAGAATAAGCAGTTAAGAATTTAAGTAACGTAACATTGAATACCAGTATTGAATCTGTAACGTTTTTGTCAGAAAAAGAGTACATAGAAGTAATGGTAGATCGAGATTTAGCTCTGGGTGTCGCTTGGCCGAGGCTTGTTAAATACATGAATAATTGTTCGACAGGTGGGTGACATTATCTCTGTAGCTGGACAAATACCATTGGTGCCTGGTAGCATGACTATCCTGAACTTGAACATTAAAAGGCAATGCCGCCTAACGTTGAGGCACATAGATCGTATCGTTAAAGCCATGGATTCGAATACGCAGCTCAGGGACATTGTACAAGGTATCTGCTTTTTGACTCACTCTAGTTACATACCGGAGGCGCGAAAGGAATGGGAGAAACGAACGAACAATGCCATCGTCGACTACATTGTCGTGCCGAACCTTCCACGCGGCGCTCAGGTCGAGTGGTGTGTCTGGGCTCACCGAGATAATAATAGGTTCGAATGTGAGTAGACGAAAAATGGTACTGCACGGTTATATCGAACAGTGGTCTTGAAAAGCTTCGCTTTCTTACAGACGAAGAGACTGGAAAGTGCGTAGGCAATTTCAAAGTGGCGATAAGGCGTAGGTGGAATTACGAGAATAACGTTTCAGCCATAGTGTGCTACATGTCCACCGGTATATATACACTTTTCTACGATCGTTACCTCCTTACTTCTTCCCTTTCTAGATAAAGTAAAGAGGAATGTATATGTTTCTGGATTAGGTTCGTCTAATTCGACTGGTAATCTAGCTACGGAAACGAACTTGCCCTCTACAGAACTGACTGCAAACGAACTGACAGAGGCGTTCGAGTACGTACTGTGCAAGCTCACGAAAGGATCGCAAACCGTGAATCCGACTTGCAACCTACGGATCTTCTACAAGGTCGGTAGTTCACCGGGGCCGAATTTCGTCCAGGACGTGCTTTCGAAATTTTCTACACGAAATTTAGTGACCACGATCGTACCGGCAACGCACTTACATAATTTCAGTACCTTTTTATCCATATGTGGCATTAGACACGAGTAAAGCCTAACATCGATGCTTACGTTGTCAATTATTTATATGAGAAACAAAAAAGAAGAAAATTTGTTGTGTCGCAAAAAGAATTATAAAGATTTTATTTGCCGTTTAAATTATTTCAATGAAATGGATGAATCGACTTTAATACGAACAAGAAACGTTATTAACGGCTAAACAAAAGTTGACCACGGTTGTAAAACTTTATATATACATATATATATAAAGTTATATATATTCTAAACGATTATTGTTTAGCAGTATCGGTGCTCGAATGATAAACATTATTTTCACCTTTTCTACTGGTCGCTTTATTGGGTTTGCTCAGAATTCACTCTCGACACTTGTCTATAGTGTATTTATATATATATATATATTCGGCTAGTCAACGGGACATCGATGAGATTTTGATAATCGTTTTTGTCCTGTTAGTGTAAGTGTTCTATACGTAATGCAAAGCACGTTATGTCGTCTCATAACATGTACTGTATGCTACGCCTCGTTTTTTGCTCAAGCTACTTTTTTATTTTTCACAATTTCACGATACGTGCGGAGTGTTAAGTGTGTGACTTTATGAAAGAATTTGAAAGCGTGCACAGCCATTTTTATAGTAGCGCTCAAAGTAAAATGGATTTAAATTGCAAGAGAGGGAGGGGGGGGGGGGGGTTACGCGTCGGACGTATTTAAGGGAAGCTGCAAATTTTATCATCGATACGAAGAAAACTTAATTTATGCCCTTTTTAATCTTAGTAAAAAAAAAACAAAAAGAGAGAAAAGAGAAAGTGAAACGAACCGATAAGCGGAAAATCGAAACGCGCACTCCACAGCGATCGTCCTGATCATTCACTTTCGAAATGCTGCCAATCTTGTTCCGCTTATCATTTAAACTTTGTATCGTAACGGCAGATATGTAGCTTTACGAAAATGTATAAAAAAAAAATATCTACTTCGCAAAAGTATTGTAAATCCTCGGTAGTTATCGCATATAAAACTGATCTACGCTTTAGGGACGCGTCTTGTACAAAAGCGACACACGTTGTGCATTAGAATTCTTTTGACAGTATGTAACACTGATGACAACCATATGCCAAAGTTTGTGTCTTGCAATCTTGGTCATCGTTCGAACAACTTCAAGTACTGTCGTTCCCGTTTTTTCTGTACATACTGCTAAATAATGCGAAGCATTCTTGCAAATGTATCGTAAGAATGTAATTAGTTCGAAGAACAAGGCAATTGGTTATCGGTCACGTGTGAATATCAGAGAAAAGCATGAGTTTCTAATGGTACGAGGAATACGGAGCATACTGTTCACGACGTGGATACTGCGTTACTATAAATATGTAAAAAAAAAAAAAAAATGATATTTGCAAGCATCCAACTCTCGCAACAAAATACTATTCCGAGGATTATATTGCAAAAGAAAAATAAAGAAAGTGATATATATTTTTAAGAAATTGCTACCTTGTTTCATATTTTATTACATTTCCTTCTTACCTTAAACATACATATGTATTGATTTTCAATCTCATCTCCTTTAGAAAAATCTACAACTATTAAACCGTAGGCTTGTTAGTCTTTCACTAAATTAAAGTTACTCACGATAATTGTTGTTAACTTAGACAGACTTAAGCAAATAACGAATGTAAATATTTAGAAAATAGCACCTTATGTACATTAAAAAGGAAATGTTAAAGATCATTATAAAATTTATATAGGTTTATAAAGCAGTCTTTCCGATAATCTTTTTATGACTCGCGATTTTATCGATAATAAGTGATAAAGAGATAAACTTGTCATGAACACAATTTGTTTCGGAGGAAAATGAAAACGTTAATATTGTTTCATCTTGGAACGATATGTTCAGAAAGGACAGTTGAGATATAAAATTAATAGAAAATTAAACATTATTTCAAAAGAAAATGGAATCCCTTCAAAGTTTCACTGGATATTCAAAACGAGACTTGTTATATTTTTAAGTTTTATACGTAGCCAACAGTAGCCATCATTTCGTAACAAAAATGTCAAGCTTTCGAATTGCTTATGACCATACAATTATATACACCCGTATATCTCGCAGAAGTTGATAAGAAATATTTCGCGACAAATGATTTCCCGCGATGCATTCACTGTTCCATACAAATAAAATTTTTTCTATCTTACCAGTTTTTCTACACACACCATTCACATTTTATACAGTTTTTAGCTTCCAGTTCGAACAGAAATGGTACATTATCCACTTTATTTTTTAACTTCTCAGTGTCTTCGATACTAACGGCTTCACCACTTGCTGTCGATTCGGTGCGCAAAAGTCACACAGATAATTTCTCCTGTCTAATACCATTCCCTTGGTCTCCACGCACCCTGCAAGCATTGTTAATTAATGGTCCGCAGCGACGAACTTTGCGCATCGTCGTATTAAACCTACGGAATTACTGCACGTATCTCCCATTCTTAAGATTTCTTAAGCTTCTACCATACCTGAAGCTGCCTTCAGAGAATACAAATATTTGATGAGACATGCAGATGCGATGACATGCAATGAAATGTTAAGTAGCAGAATTATATGGAATTTTGTGTCAATACCTAAGTGCAGATATTTGTCACATGCGCTGCAATGCACTAGATTCGCTTCCAGGTCGAGTCTTGGGGCAGTATGACAGCGACTGCAGTGCGGGCAATAGCGACCCTTTCGCCATAGCCTTGTTATTGCATAAAGATCATGGGGGTTAGTGAGTTTGGACAAGGGCTCGTTAAAATGCCGGAATTTAGTATGAAACGACTAATATGATATTCTGTACCCTGGGTGAATCTTCTTATGTGCATGCGTGAATAAATGATAGAATACAGAATGTACTTGTACGTATATTAGCATTAGTCGCCCTAACTCCCACAGTTCTCTCATTAATTAAGGATCGAGGAGATCGTGAAGCAAACATGAAGCCCCGTGAATAAACTTGAAGACTTGCATTTAGTACGTGTAATTTCAGTAACACTTTCACTCGTACGTCACACCAAAGAACCACGAATTCAACCATTACTTACTTCGAGCACGGAACGCACAGCGTTGAGACATATACACGAGTATTTTTGTCACCCTTTTTGTATTCGTGCTGCCATTGAGCGACACTGTTTCTGTCAGAGTTCATTCCTCCAGGCTCCCTTGAGCCGCAATTCGCGCAAACCGCGCACTCCTGGCAGTGCCATCTTCCTTGTGGTACTCGCCGAAGGCCAACGCAGTAAATGTGATACCTGGTGGATATTAAACCATCGTGTAATCATAAGCTTCGTTCTCTATACCGTACAATTCTTCTGCGAAGAAGCGTACCCCCTGTCGCACATGTCGCAGAAGAGCATCTTGTCCTCGTCCGCAGGATCGTGACACTGAGCGCAAGTTTTGCAGTCGGTGCATTGCCACGCGTACGATTGGATGTGAGGAACCATGTCTAACGTTAGATCTATACACGACGGATGAACTGCAACGAAATTGCAACGAATTATCAATTCAAACTGTAAGAAACGAGGGAACTAGAGACGAACTAAAGGTAAAATTATTACCATGTCCATTGCACGTGCCGCACTGGATCAACACTTCATTTTTACTGTGTTTGTTTAATGCTTTCAAGCACATCTTGCACTTCAGCTTCACTTCGTCTTTCTGATTCACTATCTCCATATCTACTTCATCCATCGTGGACTGAGAACCTTCGGTGTCTTGTGTTCCCTCGCTAGAAGATGAACTACATAAAAAATAGACGACTATCTGCTCGCTAGAGACGCTAAGACGTTAACAATATAAAACTGTAACACGCACCTGGAATCGTCCGAGGACGAATCACTGTCACTGTCGCTCTGAGATCCCTCCGACTGGCTATCGAATTTACGTTCGTTTGGTCGCATGGGACCGTATAGGACGGTATTCAAAGGATAATATCGCAATTCCGCCGGCGTGTATTCGCGATAATAATCCGTATACTGGCCTGGTATTAAAGCGACAGGATAATGACCGATCTTACGTTCCGCTTCAACTTTCTGTTGCTTCTTTGGCACGTGTATAGTAAAGGTCTGTAAATCTAAGCTACACTTCCTATTCTCCCTGCGAACTTTATTCAAGCTAATGTTCCAGGCAAGTGCAGACTGGACCGCCATTTCTGCCAGATCAATCCTATTCTTCTCTGCATTCGCGGCTGCCGTTAATTCCTTCTGCTTCTTGGAATGTTCTTTCACTTGCTTCTCGCGCATATGTTTCCGATATTCTTCGTACTGATCAGGAAAATCGCTACACATCACATCCAATACTTCTGAACTGCATATGACAGTCAAGCCTGGAATAATGTTTAAAAATTCCAAATGTTACAAGCTGTTAAATTTGTTCTATACCTGCGATTCAAATTCGCATCAGCGAAGAGACAAACATCTTACCCATATCACACATCGCTTCGCTGACTAATGCATTCTCTCTCAAATAATTCCTCTCCTCCATATCCACCATTCTTCGCTTCAGGTCTGGATATTTCCTTTTGAAAGACTTAACGCCAAGGTACTGGGATATCTGTTCCTGTATCATAAAGGTTTCGCCCTTACGGTCAAGTGGCCATTCGTACTCAGCTATCTTGTCGACAGTAAATGGTCCTTCGTCCGGATCAAAGTTAATCTCCATCCTTCGATTCTTCACCTTCACCTTTTCTGATTCTGTGGTTGCGGTGCTGAGTACGCTTCCTTGAGACTCCTCGTTCACTATTGTTTCGGAAGCTGCAACGGTTGTTAGTGACACTTGATTTGTTTGGCACGGAAACATAACCAATTACATTGTTATAGTATATTGCAATCTCAACTAAGAATTACATTTAAAAAAGAGGCATTGCGTATAAAAGAATCATGCCTGAATGAAAAATAAATAGTAAGGCAGAAGGTAATGTCAATAGATTCACAATTATTAACACTTGACGCATCGATATTTCTATGCTTTCAAGAGCAAGATATTCAGAGGCAAATATACATTATTGGAACACACTACTGACCATCATGGTTTTCATATTCTGTGCGTATTAACGGCCATTACGATCCGAAGTAACAGTGGATTTTCTGTTTGATTTAAATACAACTATTTCACATTTAGGTACTTGAGAGATGTTAGGACACAAGAAAAGATCTATTTATAGATACCTTACTTGGAGGTCTACCAATACATTTATCTTTTGATTTAGTTTAGTCATACGATGACTGTGGTTCATGCTTTCTTCTCATTACTATGAATCTCATTACAATGTTTTCCCTCATAACGAATTAAAACATTAAAAAATGCAATAAAAACCGTTTCTTATACGCTATGTACAGTTGTACTAGTATATAATAATATGCAAATACAGACAGTGACGTACATCGTTATCTTTTCACGTTCTAAAGCTCATATAAATAATGCAAGCGTTCAATACAACCAAAAAAAAAAAAAAAAATTATAATTGCATTAATCGTAATGCCATGAAAAAAATATAGGGAAATAGGTTACATTGTACAATAAAAAGGTAGAGATTGGTTAAGGAACGTTGGAATAGTAATGTTCAATTCAATACCTGGTGCAGAAATGTTTCTAGCTGGAGTTTGAGATCTCGAACCGGATTCTGCGCTCATTCTCGTGTCCTCGTCTATCACCTGTACTGTGGACACATTCTCCTGTTTCGCGGCACCTTCTGCTGAACGTTTACAGGTTGGAGTCAACCAGTTCGAGTGTCCCGGAGGTATTAACGTATCTTTGTTTTCCAGCTTTATATGCTCCGCTGGCTTATCATCGGGAACTGGCTTTACTGCGGTTTTCTGCATCGCCTCCGCCGATTTCTTATCTTTAGAATCATTCGATATTGGCTTAGGCATGACCCTGGCCACGCTGGGATGCATACTTGTAGAGTCTGGAGTCGCGCAATTTGGTATATTTACAATCTTGGCTCCATCAGTTTTCTGGCCCATAGTCTTCTTCTCTACTTTGCTCGTGGAGCTGATTTTGGCCTCCATAGCTGGCTGCTTAAGGGCCTTATACAACTCTGGTGATTTCCCAAAATTCTCTCGCTGCAAAGTGGTCTCGTCTATCGTTATTACAGCCGTTGTAGAAGCTTCTATCACGTTCAAGTCCTGCTCCATTCTAGGCTTCTTTATCATCTGGAGATCTACGTTATCCAACTTCCTTTTTCCTCGGCCTACCGTACAATGGAGCATATATTAGAATAGACGAACAATTTGAAATGCACGATCTTAAATTATAATTATTAAATAATACAAACCTCGTCCCCTGCCTCTCTTAGGAGGTGCATAGCTCTTCTGACTCCTGCAAGTCCGTTTCGGCCTCTCGTTTTCTCGAACTTCGAAGTGAGGTACTTGTGGTTGCTGCATCTGCTGCATCTGTTGCATTTGCTGCATTTGCTGCACCTCCTCCATCGACAATGGATCCCTGGATAGTAACAAGTGAGGCGGAGGGTGGATGGATGCTTGAGCTATCGGATTCCTCCTGGGTCTACCCCTTTTCTTCGGCACCTTCACCTCGGGCATCCTACTGGGCGAGACTTCTTCTATGATCATGACGTCCTGGCTAGAGTTGGAGTTCTCGTTAACTATAATTAATTCCGGCCGATGTTCTATAATCTCGCAGTCGGAGTTCATTGGGGAGCCACTTGTGTTCTTGGCCAAGATGTCCTTTAGCTTCTCGCTCATAGTGGTGTCCTGTGGCTTCGACGGTCTGACTTGGGTAATACTGATTTCTTGGCTGATCACGTTCATCTGCTGAAGACTGATCGCGCTGTTCTTCGGGTCGAACAGGAACTGCTTCTGATCCCTCGACGTCACAGGCTGGATAGTGACCTCGGGCAGGATCTGAGTAAGCTGAGCCTCCAGTTTCGACTTCTTCGATTCTATCGGCGCGATTGTGATCTCTTTACGTTTCGGGGATATATCCATCACATTGTCCGCCTTCTTACTTTGCACCTGCACTGGCTCGATCGTCAACTCCGAACGATTGCTCTGCAAGATGGTCGAGTGTCCCGTCTTGAGGATCTTCAGCGCAGGTTCCTTGTGGGCAGTTTGCGCGGAATCCTTGTATCTCTGCGCAAAGCCGTGCGACTGGTCTGCAAGTTCTTTCGACTTGTACGTCAGGTCTCCGTGATTGTCACAAGCCACAATTGTCGGATGCCCAGTCTTAGACAACTTGATCTTCATCTCGAGAGGCGATTCAGTGTCTCGACGCCTTTGCTGCCTCTCCTTCTTGTCAGATTCCACTATGGAGGCATCCCCGGTTTTCAGCAGCTTTATCTTCATTCCTAAACCAGTGTCGTTGGCCTTCGAGTGATCTACATCGGCTGTACGTGCCGTTTTATTCATATCTTCGGGTACTTCTGTCTGTATAATAGAAGCGTCGCCGGTTTTGGAAAGCTTAATCTTCATGCCAATTGGAGATTCTGTTCTCTTTGGTGTCTCCTGAAGGGTTTTCGCTTCTTCTGGCTGTTCTTGCTTCTCTGTCGATATTATGGATGCGTCTCCAAACTTGGACAGCTTGATTTTCATACCGATCGGCGATTCGACCTTCTGCAGAGATTCTTGCGCAGATTCCGGCCCCTCCACTGGTTCTTGCGCAACCACGGACGTCTCTCCCGACTTTATCACCTTTATTTTCACGCCGGGAGAAGTGTCCGATGATCTTATCGTCTCCTGCGTTCCCTCCAGTTTCTCCTTCTGTTTGGTATCTTTAATCTCTTCCGAAACTTCCGAATGAACGATAGACGCGTCTCCACTTTTGGATAATTTAATCTTCATTCCAAGCGGAGACTCGGTCCTCTTCGGGGTATCCGGAATTTCCAGCTTCTCTTTTGTATCTTCAGTGTTCTCTACCGAGATTATAGAAGCTCCGCCCTTCGTTTTGGCTAGCTTAATTTTCATTCCTATTGGGGACTCGGTCCGCTTTGGAATTTCAGGCGACGTATCCACCTTGTCCTTTGCCTTGTTGTCTTCAGAGATGTCCGGGGAGACGATCGAGGCATCTCCACTCTTGGACAACTTTATTTTCATTCCGATAGGGGACTCTGTTCGCTTTGGAGAATCATAGGAAGCTTCCAGTTTCTCCTTCGGCCTTAGCTGCGCGCTATCTCTGTGCTCCTCTGCAGGGTCCTGCCTTTCGGGTTGAATTATTGACGCGTCTCCGCTTTTCGACAGCTTGATCTTCATCCCAATTGGAGACTCTGTCCTCTTAGGGCTTCCCTGAACCATGTCCAGCTTATCCTTGTGCTTCATCTGTATGTCCTTGGAGTCCTGCTGCACTATAGAAGCGTCACCGCTTTTCGACAGCTTGATCTTCATCCCGATTGGCGACTCGGTCCTCTTGGCTTCCTCGAATTTGTGTTTCACCTCCTTCGAGTCCTCGCCAGATTCGTATTTCTCCGAACAGACTATAGACGCATCTCCTGATTTCGATAGCTTGATCTTCATGCCAATAGGAGACAGTGACGAAGAACCTTCAGAGTACCATTGCCCCGTCTCTTCTACGTTCTCGTTGGATATTATAGAAGGGTGACCGCCTTTCGACAATTTCAGTTTTATCTTACCTAACTTCTGACCCGGGCTGTCTTCGGGATTTGGCGAGTTGGTCGCAGATCGGATCTTCGGGCTTTTGGGCGATCTAGGCTCCCCGCAATCGGTGATGGCGGACTTAGCGATTTTCAGAATGATCCTTGGCGAGCCAACGTTCTCGAAGTCGTGCTTCTCCGAGTCCTTTCGAGGGGTATCCATAATCTTCGGCTCCGACTTCTCTGACAACTTTGGCGACTCCAGCATCTTCTGGTAGGCGATCAATTTGGCATCCCTTTGAATGAGAAGGCTATCCTTGGACGTTGTCGGAGACATCGAAACCTTCGTCATGTCCGCGATTGGAATTTCTATTTTAGGCGGCTCTTTCAGGCGTTCCTCCAAGATCGAAACTTTCGGGATAGTATCAGACGCCTTTAGAACATTTTTAGGCAACGTTTCCACCGTTTCAGATACCTTCTCGACCTCAGGATTTGGTGCCTGTTGTACTTGAACGACCTGCAAAGAATCTGTGTTAAAATTAGTCTCAGCCTCAGGTATCTTTACTTTTTCTTCGACTGCAGCCAGTTTCTCGTCATTCGCTTCCTCGAACTTGTTCGGCGGAGCATCGATCTGAATTTGCTCTGCCAGCTTTCTCTCGCTCTCCAGTTTCGCAGCTTCTGATATGATCTCGGCTTCAGAGATGGAAATGGAGTCGGATGCGATGTTTTGAAGTTCTGCTTCCAGCTCCGACGTGCCCTCGCACATATCCTCGTCAGGTACGAAAAGAGACGAAGCATCTGCTTGCTTGGATATGTCGTCTACCACGCTCTCTACCATTTTAGGAGAGAGCGCCAGCGGGGAATCGATAGCGTGCTCTTCGGACTCTTGGAGAAACTTAACTGCTGATTCGAGCTCCGATATTTCAGAGCTGGGCTGTGAAGTTTCTGCGCCGGCCGGCGCATCATTCTCGCTTTGATCCGCATTTTCCAACAAAATGTCCGACGCCAATTCCAGCTTAGAGTCCGTCTCCTCCAAATCACCTACAGATTCTGATGGAGTTTCTTCGAAATCCATGTCCAATTCATTCCCTGGCAGACTGGTACTTGCTTCTAATTGCTTCTGGAGATCCTCTACATTATCGTTCTTGTCCATAGACTCGGAAATTATATCACTACTAACTTTCAATAGACTATTTGCCTTAGCTTCCTCAGATTTCACATCCGCAGCTGGCGTTATATCAGTTTTCTCTGTATTATCTTCCAATGATACCGCGTTCCTATCTGTTAAACTACTAATAACATCTGTTATGTAATCTGAAGCTTGTGCGTTTGATTGCTCCAATAAGAGGCCCATGTCCACATCCTTTGGCACCATCTCCTGTTCCGGAGTCTGCTCCTCTGGTTTAACTGTTTTCGATGTAGAGTCCTCACTCTCGGGCATCAGATCTAAGCCTAGCAATCCTTCCAGAGAATCCATGTTTTGTGTTGAGATTGTATCCTCCATATCTTTATTTAAGATATCTTCCGAATCTGGGGGCAGTTTCTCAGCCAACCCCTCGATTTCAGCCTCGACCAGGGGCAAGTCTGTAGATCGCTTAAAGACTTCATCCATTTCGTTCGCTACGCCTCTTCCTGTACCTAGAATATTCTTAAAGTCAGTTGGGCTTCTCACGTCATCCAGAATACTTGTGACAATATCCTGCGTATTTTGGCATTGTTCTCCAGAGAACATTTCTTCTACATTACCGGCAGATTCTAAAATGCTCTTCAAGTTATTTTTATCAACATCGCTATTAGAAGCATTATCTTCTAACTGTTCTTTGCTCGACAACCCCTCAGTTCTGTCCAACGTTGAATCTTCAGCATTATCCAGGGTGGTGGTTTCTGTACTTGTATCCGAGATAATTGGCTCTTCTGTGATTAATGATTCTGCATTAGTATTATCAATTTCTTCTACAGGGTCTCGTCGATCTTCTTTAACAAATTCTTCTGCAACTTGCAGCACATTCTCTTTCTCTGATTTTTGCTCCAAATTATACTCGCCCGTTTCTGATTGCATTTCAGTTTCCTCGGGTTCTAAAGTCAAATTCATTTCCTCCTCTGTATCTTCTTCCTCTTCTAAAATTGCCTCAGCTACTGGGAGCTCAACAGGATCTGAAGCTATCGAAACCGAATCTTCTTTAGTACATGCAGGCTCAGGGGTTTGATCTTCATTATTTAAAGGTTCTTTAATTTCATCTGTTTCCATAGTTTCTTCACTTTGTATCACGGTTTCTGCATTATCCTCTGCAGGTTTTTTTACAGCTTCTTCTTCATCGTTTTTGCAACTGTCTTTGCACTCCTTTAATTCGCTCGTTTCTTCTGGTTTTGCAAGAGTATCAGAATGATTCTCCTCTTCAGTTTTAACTGTTTGTACTTCATCTTCATTCTCCTCTGGAACATTAAGATTTATATCTTCGTGCTTTTCAGAAACTCTTGAATCCTCTGGTTCTGTGCATTCATTCGAAATAGCAGCTATCTCTGAAGTCTGTGGGACTTCAGGTTTCTGAGTTATTCTATCCTCAACTTCATTTGATTCTTGACTTTGCTCATCAGAAGTGTGTTCCGCTTTCAAGGATTCTGGATTATTAATTTCTACTTCTCGTTTTACTCCATCATTATTTTCTTCTGGAGAATCAATTTTGGCTGCAAAATTGTCTTCGGTGGTATTAATATCCATAGGAATCGCAGTATCCGAAGTGTTCTGTGATTGTGAAACAGGAGCTTCGATATCAGAATTTGAATCGACTTCCATTGGTGGTTCACATTTGGAAATTGTATTAAAATCCATTGTTTTTAATTCATCCTTAGGTGTTTCTTCAACGATCGATGGTTCTACCGCACCTGCTGCTTTATTGGTTGTAAGTTCTTTTGTCTCAGTCTCGGATATCTTAAGATCCTGTGTTTTAATATCATCAGCTTGCACCATTGTATTAATTTCTGTATCCTCCACAACATTTACACACGAAGTAGACACAGAATTTTCTTCAGAACTTACAGGACACCGATCATTTGCTTCAGGGGATAACTGATCGGTAACTGGCTTCAAAGAATCCTGTTGCATTTCTGTACTATCCAATTTCTCAATATCCATTTCTCTTTTCTCCCGTGGTAGTTCTACTGCGTCAGCCTTAGTTTCTAATACTTTTGAATTGTCAATTGTTTGCAATGAGTCCGACTCTCGAGATTCACCGACAACAGGATCATTTTCGGAGTGACATTGTGTGGACTCTGCTTCTGACTCATTCCCTTTTTGGATAATTTTTACATCGCTATCCGTACTTGCTTTGTGATTTGATCTTGTATCTAACAATGTGTCGCTCTCATCGGCATTGTTTTCAGTGTCTAAACTATCATGCTCCTTGTTTTCTTGACTTGTGCCCTTTTCTTCCTGTTCACAAGCTTTACTTACATGGCTCCCTTCTTCCCCCTTATCCATGCACTCTGCGCTTTCTCGATATTCTTGCATATCTGTATTTTCTTCTTCAATTCCCGCTTCATGCTTCTCATCTCGCGAAGAACATGCATCATCCACGAGCTTGATACTCTCTTTGTTTCCATCCATCTTAGCATGTTCCACTGCTACATTGTCTCCTGTTACTTCCACCTTACCAATTTTCTCTCCCTGTGATGCTTCTTCTACCATATCCGTGTCAGTGGTGTCTGCACTGATTTCATCTCTTTGACATTCTGAGACGACACTCTTGGGGCTATCTACTCTGTATTTGCTAAGAACAATACCTTGTTTATCTTCTAAAGACTCAGATACTTTGTCTATACATTTATACTTCATAGAACAGTTTAACGTATCAACTTCAACGCCCTCCGCTTCATTCTCCGCTGTCACAGTAGGAATATCTTTGTTTATACACGTCTTATCTGAATTTATGCTATCGGACATATCAGTGGTACTATTTACAGCATTCTGTGAGTCACAGGATTCCTTTCTTTCCTTTTTCTTTTCGCAAGGGATTAAACAGCCTTCGTTAAAACTGGCAGACAAGTTTGTTGCTTTCGGTTCGGTGTCATCTGTCCTCGTCTCCTGAGAGTCCTCCGAACTATACGCTTCGCCGATAAGCTGTAAGCTCCCACGAATACTATTCTCACTTTTTACAATTATTACCTCATTGTTCATCGCGGCTGCGTCAACGCCGCTACTTCCCACCTGGTTTACCTCAGGTATACTTACACTTTCTTTATTCTGCACAACCGCCGAAGAGGCTAAAATACAACTACCTATAGACGGAATAAATTCAACACCCAATTTGTCCTTAACATTAACGTTATCGATAGTTTTAGCATCAACAATAGGCAAAGAGTCTGTACTTAACGCACTTGTTTGACATTGCTCCCCCTTATCGCCGTTTCCCTGCTGATTGTTCAGCTTCATACTTCCCAACGCAATGTTATCGTTACGAAGCTGTGAGTTCTCTTTACTTAATTGTTCCATATCACCGGCACAAGTTGCTTCCTCCCCACGATAAACACTATCTAATTCCTCCAATGTTGACTTTAATTGCCTGCTCATATCAGCCACCCGAGCCATAACAATGTCTTCGCCTATAGGACCATCCAGATCCTTGGACAAATCCTCGTCCTCCGTGTCAGACATCGATCCCATTAGCGTTCCATCTGTTTTAGAGTCTGTTATGATCTGTGAGAGCGCAGCGATCTCGCTCTCCAACGTGGAGTCGCTGACCGGCTCCGACTGTACCCCGATAATATCATTGATATCCATGATGCTCAGAGCTTCCGTGTCGTAAGTTTCAGAATCGCTGTCGATGCAATAAGGAGCGTAACGGTTGGGCGAGTCACCCTTGGTTTCTTTCTTTGTTTCTTCAGTCGTGTCTTTGGAGCCAAACAGGCCCATCTTAGGACTCTCGGACATTGTTTTGGTGTTCAAGGCAGGGCGCGTTAAACCTGCGGTCGCGGCCTTCCCTCTGCACAGTGCCTGCCCATGCGAGCATCAAATCCGCTGTCACCGACGGGTGCCTGAATATTTCAAAACGTTTTCACCTCCTATCCCTGGACCGTCGCCACGGTATCATCGTACCGAGGAATTTCTGCGTCCCGCGGCATTCACGTTTATTTGTTTTCACTCGGAGGCCCGTACATAACCAAAACTTCCCTCCAGCGCGGCCTTGTATCGATTTTCGCGAGCGGAGCGCGCGAATTAGCCCCGGGAACGCTACCCGCCTCTGCAACGGATGCCGTTCAAGCTTAACCTAACCTAGAGCCTACGATACTCCTCGCAGCTTTCAAAATACATTTTGTCAATTGGACGTCCCCCCAAGCGACGCTCAACATCCAGATGCCCCAGTCCACATCCCCCCTCGCTCTCCTTGCCGCGGGAAAAGCTTCGCACCGCCGTATATGTCGGGCGAATCGTGCGCGGTGCTGCCGCCAGCGGCATTTTCGGGAAGCTGGGAAAATGAAAATTGTGTCGGGGTCATTGGCTGTTGCTTCATACAATAACAATATCTTTCCCTTTAATGCTAGGTGCGTGACACGCGTAAAGGATGATCGTTGGAGGTAGAAGATACTCGTAAACGGTGTTTAGAACGGATAGGTAGAAAGAAGCTCGACGCTGGATCTGCGAGGTTCAACCTATATATATGTATTTACAAACTATTGCAATGGTTAAGAATAAATATGAAACGAACGTCACTTTTTTCCCTTTCAATGAAAAATTCATTTATAGAAATAATTACTTAATTGGCCGTGAAATATTTTTCGCGTTCTTTTTCACTGACTTAATTAACGTCTGCAGCTCCGTGTTGGCCTTCGTCTTTGACTGCTTCGCTCGGCTTTCCTGAAAGATTAATAAACGTACATTATAGCGCGTTAAGTTATTGTATAATGTAAGGGAAAGCGAATTTTATTTACATCAGCGGGGTCATTGTCGGCTCTTCTTTTCAGTTTCTCTTTAACCAGAGCTTCGGTGCCCTTTGTTTTCCTGTAATGTGGATCTGCCGGGTCGATGTTGAAATGATGGGATGTAAACAACGCGTTGAACCTAGGATCCTGTACGTCGACTTCAAAATTGTCTTGCACTAGTTGATCTTGCCCATTCTTCTTTTTACTCAGCCGCTTTTGCTTGGACTTCGACATCGTGGCGTGCTCTTCGATCTTCTTCATATTGAAATGTCGTTTGCCGTCACCCTCGTTCTCATCCATTAAGAGAAGTTCTAATTCAGCTTTACGTCGTTCGTCGTCTTCGTCGTCTGGGGAAGCCTGGCTACTACTCTTCGTAGCTTTCTTCTTTCTGCGAGATGACTCATTATTTGCATCTTCATCGCCAGTATCACTTATATCCGAATCCAATACTGCAGAGCCTTCAGAGTCTGTCGACGCATCTTTATTTGCGTTCATACGGTTCTTTCGCTCCTCTTGTTTGGCTTTCTTCTTCGCTTTACGTTTCTCCAAGTACTGTTCGAACGGCGTTAGATTCTCGTCTTTCTTTAATCTCTCTTTCACTAACTTTTCAGCTTTCTCCTGCGTCCCTAGACCCCACGTGAATTCCAATTCAACTTCCTTCTTCTGCTTCGTTTCTTCCCGTTCCTCTATATCTTTCAACAAAGCCTTATACTTTTCAATTGGATCTTTATCCGCTTCGGAGCCACTGTTGTCGTCCTCGGATCCCTTCTCCGCCTGTTTACCTTCGTTGCCTTCTGCCAAAAGAAAAATACAACGATGAAGAAAACGCTGCGAGCGTCAAGTAACCACAGGTATAGGAGACTAATACCTGCATCGTCGTCACTTGAATCGGTAGCTAAGTAAGCGTGCAAATCATTTTCATTGACTTCGTCTAATTTCCCAGAATTTAACTTTTGTGCTACTTCCAGTCTTTCTGGATTCGTCTCGTCCCAAGTTAACTGAACTTTAACTTGCTGCAGGGCTGTAGTCGTGAACTGTCTTGGTTGATACTTCGAAGGCTCCGGTATCTCGGTGCAAACTTCTTTAGGAGTCTGGAAGCAGACATCTAAAATCGTACAGAGTGAAAAAGACTTTGCATACTTAAAGAGTTAATCGCGTACCTGATCAAACACCATGTCATCTGGTATGAATCTAAGATCCAACTTTGTTGACGTAGACTCGTATTCTGTGCCATCGCATTCTATGTAAATTTTATTTGCCGCCTCAGCAGAATCACAATCAACGACAGCATAATAATACTTTAATCTGTTCAACTGATATTGCCTTAGCTTCTCCATGTGATACGTTGACCCTTCCTCGTTCTACGATGTTAAAATGCATAATTATAATACACAGTATTTTTTACATTATTAAATACGAAGAAAGAATATATACTTCGTCAAGTTCATCAATGTCGCTCTCTTTGCTCATCTCTGTCAGCTCTTTTGGACCGGTAATTTCTTCCTCTTTCATGCGTTGCAGACCAAATTCTGATGGATAAATCTGAAATTACTTTATTATGAAAGTCGATAATGATACTTACTTCGTTGAATGTCAATTATTCTTACCGTGACTGAACGAATAAAGCCTCCAGTTGGTAAGAATGAATTAAACAGGACCATCAAGTCTAGAGCACGTATTCTATCCCAATCCATATTACACACTGCTAATCTGTGCGTAATTTGGTCTGTTGTCTCAGCCTCTTTGTCCAATTCACCCCAGTTATGGTCAATCTCTTCTTCGTCTAATTAAAGTGTGCATTATTAAATTTCTTATGAAGCTATTCAATTATTTATTAAAAGAGTTATGAATATATATTATACCACTGGAATTATCCACGCTCTCCTCGTCGGAAGAACTGTCCGTCAGTAAAACCCCTTCACCTCTAGCATAGTTTGTACTTAAATCTTGTAATTTTTCTTGAACTTTATCTGAGAGTTTGATAGACTCATTTTTTCTTCTAATATGCAACTGGCTTTTGCTCTCCCGCAAGTCTGCTTCCAAATTCTCAGTATTCGCTGCGCTCTCTGCATCCGACACTGACTCAGACTCGTCGTGTTCTCCAGAATCGACGTCGCATTCTTCTCTTGGCTTAATGCGAAGCAATTCCCCATTGCTTGAAAAATCATTGTCCGAAGCATCGTCATCTAGATCTTCGTTACTCGTATCATGCTTAGGAGGACTAATTCCTTTTGTTTTAAGTGTTCTAGTTTCGTTTCTTTCATTTTTAAGTTTCTTAGATTTCTCTTTCTTCATTTGTTTATTTTTCTCATTCTCATCTTCCTCCTCCTCCCCCTCCTCCCCCTCCTCTTCGCTGCTTGACAAATCATAATACTTTCTAAGATTCTCCGACGACGTCTGATTTACAGGTCTGCCCCGCTTGTCAACGGTATACTTAACTGCAAACCTTTTATCTTTAAACATACCTTGAAATCTTTTGTCTATTTTCACTTTCCTCTCTGCTTTCGGTATCCTCTTAAACTTAGGATCCCTTGCAATGTGGGCGAACCGATCGTCTCTTAATAAGTCATCCATGCTGTTTAAATGCTTTGAATTCACTAGTGTCTAACGATACGATGTAAATTTAATTTCGTGAATACAAAACTCCTGGAACTATTCGAATCTCATATCAAGCCCATGTGCTCTGAATCGCGTTCTCTTTGACGCAACCTCACCTACAATGTGACAGGCACGTTACGCGACTGATAACTGGTGACTGTCGATGATTTTTATTTTTGAAATCTCCACGATTTATTTAAATATATTTGCATAGCAAAAATAATTATATTCATATGCACGTGTAATCAAAATATTGGAACACGTAAATCACACACGTTCGTTGATTGTGGTGGCAGACGCCATTGGACGCCATCGACTAATCGATCATAATCGACGCTATCAGTCGCCATATTGTTTTACAAATAAAGCGGGGGAAATGAATTGTTCTCACCATACATAAATGGCATATTTAAATATTTTACCATACACAGTATTTTATCATATTTTGTAATAAATTTCTATACTTTTAGGGTTGCATTCGAAAGTATAGACCTTCAGCAATGTTCAGCAACAATTTTTGCGTATATTCCACGTAAATGTGCATAGTTATTACAAGATTTTGACAGTGGCAATTCTTTTTCTATTATTCTACGCTTCTACTATATGTTCCTAATAGGAGCTGAAATTGTCCCAAAGTAACAGGCATACAGAGTAATGATGAAGGTTTTGCTGGACGGAGTTAGAAAGAGCGAGGAATTATGTGTGACAAGGAAAGCGATAGGTGGACGTGCCACCCTGTGATGCCAGATCGGGGACGGGTTCCCTCGGGAATTTCCCCCACTTCGCGCACACTACGCCGGAGCTGCGTGTCCGTGAGTTGGACTCCGAAGCGCCGAGCTCACGGATACGCTGCTCCGGCGTAGTATGCGCGAGATGGGGGAAATTCTCGAGGGAACCCGTCCCCGATCTGGCATCACAGGTGCCACCTCCTCGCATCATGCTTTCCTGATACTTTTTAGCTCCTGCTAGCAGGAACGCATGACGCAAAGAGGTGGCGATTTTACTAAAAGGGCATGCTGTTTAGAAAAAGACAGAGAAAGATTCAGAACAAGCGGTTTTCTTCAGTGTTTAATAGATAAGTCAGCAAATGATTTTACTACTTGTTGCTGCACAAATTAAACAGAATGGAAAGCAATAAATTAGCAACATTATTGCACGAAATCGTGCAGTACGGGGCTTGGGGTTTATAAAGCGAATAAATGAACGAGTTATGTGTAAATAGTCATATGAAAGTTCAACGTGAATGTTTAAGAAATTTAATGTGGCGAAAGTCAGTATGTCATCGAAAACGAGCGCTAGATTACCGGGTAATTATTTTGCAATGTTTATGGCGCGATTAACGTAACTTCTTTTTATTTCATTCTTTTATTAATGATTTGTACTTTCAGTGGTTCCACTACCGTTTTCTCTACTTATAATTGCATTGCTATCTCTGTGCTGCGCTGTCAGCTACAACGGTGAATTTGTGTTCGATGATTCCGAGGCTATCGTGAACAATGAAGACGTACAAACTACTCCTCTTAAGGATATCTTTACGAATGACTTCTGGGGCACTAAACTGAATCACAAGCATAGTCACAAATCGTACAGGCCACTCACAATCCTGACGTTTAGGTAAGAAATGCGTTAAACAAGAAATATCTGTTGTATCTACTGCTTGAGCATGTATTATATATTGTAATTGTTTCAGATTGCACTTCTGGCTTCGTGGGAGCTTGGTAGCCCAAGATTATCGCATAGTAAACATAATACTGCACACAGTTGTCTGCGTACTGATGTTACCTGTACTGAACGTACTTTTGGGCTTGAAACGGAACAGCGTTGCATTCTATTCTACCGTCCTGTTCGCCGTACATCCAGTACACACAGAAGCTGTGAGTATGAATCACGAAATTCATGCCATTTGTAAAATACGAATTTAATGTTAAATTCTTCTAACGTTCAGGTTGCAGGTATCGTAGGAAGAGCAGAGCTATTGTGTGCTTTATTCATGTGGTTATCCATTTTGCTGTACAGTTATTCAATATATGCGGAGAGGTTTTTATACAGATGGTCCAGTATGTGTGGTTGTATCACATCCATTGCAATTTCAATGTTGTGCAAAGAAACAGGAATCACTGCAATTGTAAGAAACGAACAGCTTCTGCACGTCAAAGGATATTATTAATTTGTGTTGTTTTCAGGGAATTTGTGGTATATACGATCTTGTAATAGTAAACAAGGAGTTGCCATTAGATGTGATCACATTTATGAGAAAATCTTCATATGTGGAAATAAAGAGCTTTCTCAAGCAAAAACAGAAATTATTAATCAGGCTTTTCACACTTTTCGCATCCAGTTTATTACTTGTCGTAATAAGATTCAGCGTCATGGGCTTTACAGCTCCAACTTTTCAGCCAGTCGATAATCCAGCATCGTTCGTGCGCAATATATTGTTACGAGTACTGAATTACAATTATATTTATTGTCTAAATGTATGGCTACTGATATGCCCCGAGTGGTTGTGCTTCGACTGGTCCATGGGTTGTATACCTTTGATTACCACTTACGATAAGAGAATATTCTTTATTCTTATATTCTGGTTGGTACTTGGCAGTCTAGTCGCCTCCACCTTCAGCCCTTCCGAAGACAAATCGTTAAGGTAATTGCCATACATTTAAAAGTTTATAAAACTTTTTCAAGCAAGTCTCAATTTCTTTTACAGGCACTCAATCATGGGACTGGCAATGCTCGTCGTACCATTTCTTCCCGCTAGTAACGTCTTCTTCAACGTTGGCTTCGTTTTAGCAGAGAGAACCCTGTACATTCCCTCTGCCGGCTATTGCCTTCTACTCGCGCTAGGATTACAAAAGCTCTGCAATCGTGTTCCCGTGCAGTACGCACTGTTAGCATTCACGGTCTTGATCTCGTTATTTCTCGCGAGATCGTGGACGAGGAGCGTCGAATGGAAAACCGAAACTTCGCTCTTCAGATCGGCCTTACACGTTTGCCCGTTAAATGCGAAGGTTCACTATAACATCGCTAAAAATGCCGCGGACGCTGGAAACACTACGTTAGCGCTGTACGAATACGAAGAAGCTTTAAGGTACAAACAAGCGTAACGAGAATTCTCAGAGCGACGGCGATAAAAGTAATTCGAAACGTTTCTCGAATAGATTGAATCCCAACTATTCTCAGGCTATGAACAATCTTGGTAACCTGCTCAAGGATCAAGGAAAGTATTCAGAAGCAGAAACGTTGTTTAAACGGGCGATAGAGTTGCAGTAAGTCTGATTACAACCGACTAATTTCCGAGGCAAGGAGGATGGAAAAGTTTTATGTGGTCGTGCCCGAAACTTTCAGATCAGAAACATAGTTATCACTGAGTTGTGAGTTTTAGGGAAGACTTTGCTACAGCATGGATGAATTTAGGTATCGTCTTGTCCGCTCTGAAGAGGTACAACGAATCCGAGGAAAGTTATTCGATGGCTCTCTCTCATAGAACCAAGTATCCCGATTGCTTATATAACTTGGGCGTGTTGGTTAGTGGAACGAAGATCAATTTAAAGAAGTTACAGTGTTTCAGAGATACTAACGAACAATTATGCTTGCAGTACTTGGAGCAAAGAAACTACGACAAAGCATTAAAAGCTTGGGAAAATGCTACTAGGCAGAGGCGGATGCACAGAAGAGCGTGGACGAACATGATATTGCTTCTCGATGATTTAGGTACGTGAAAAGAGAATCGGTTACAATTTTACATCACACCGACGCTCATAGGATACATGTACTGTTTCAGGTATGCGCGAAGAAGCGCTTAACACGGCGCATCAAGCTTTGAAGTTCCTACCAGACGATGCCTCTATCCACTTCAATATCGCAAATATACTAGGCAAAGCTGGAAATTTTATAGAAGCAGAAGTGCATTTCAGAAACGCGATATCGAAGAATCCCACGGATTCTATGTATTACACGAACTTAGGTAAATTTCGAAGTTTCGCCGAATTACACGATGCTTGTGTTTCGTTTTTACATTAACTAAATCCAGGTGTGCTGTACCATCGATGGAATAAGCTCGACGAAGCGGAACAAATGTACAAGAGAGCATTGGAGATTCAGCCGCAGATTCAAAGCGCGAGGGACAATTTAAGGAAACTGTATTCTCTGAAATCATCAGTAAAATAATTTATTGTTGAACATAAAAAGGTTGTATACATCGCGAAAACGGCAGACAATCCTTATTTACACGTCTATTATTCCTTTCACGAGTTCTTTATTACGTGGGTATGCGTATGCATCGAAGTTCCCAACCTTCTTGCCGTTAATATAGTTGTACGACTTGAAGCACGTGTCGCAAAAGTAGCAAGGATTGTGCGGTATTCTCTCGTGTTCCATCGTGATCCACTGCACGTTGTACACGCCGCATATCATGCAAAACTTAGAAGACACTGGTCTTAATCTCACTATACGTGGATATTCGCATCGAGATAACTCGTCGTCGCAATTCAGAAATCTGAAAGTGATTAAACAATTTAAATTAAGGGGTCATTCTGGTAATCACGTCGCAAAATTCGGCAACGTTCAGGATTTTTTTTTCTCAGTGAATACAATGAATAACAATGTCAAACTTTTTTTTCATTTATTAGGCTGCTTATAATGTATACGGAACAATTTTTTAAATACACGGTTAATTGTGTTTTTCAATGTTATCTGGAGTTAAAAATCGCGCCTTTGAAAATACGGCGGGAGTGATTTCAGCTCACAGACTCGTTTAAAACAAAAAACCCAAACTAATTCTTAATTATTATGAGTACCGCTATCGCGGGTGCCAGAATTAGCCACGTAAGTAAAAAATTAACCAAATTGCACGCATTCAAACTTCAAGTAAAAATGAAAATTTTCGAGACATGAAGTTTAAATGCGCGCAATTTTGTTAAATTTTGACTTACGTGGCTAATTCTAGCACCTGCGATAGCGGTACTCATAATCATTAAGAATCAGTTTGGTTTTTTTGTTTCAGATGAGTCTGTGAGCTGAAATCACTCCCGCCGTATTTTCAAAGGCGCAATTTTTAACTCCAGATAATATTGAAAAAAACGCAATTAAAAGTGTATTTAAAAAATTGTTCCGTATACATTATAAGTAGCTTAATAAATGAAAAGAAAGTTTGACATTGTTATCCATTGTATTCACTGAGAAAAAAAAACCTTGAATGTTGCCGAATTTTGCGGCGTGATTACCAGAATGACCCCTTAAAACCAGATCGCCCTACCTTGTAATCTAAAGTTTATCGCGTATTTCAATCGAATTACCTTGCATCACTGAACACAATTAAGTGCTCACAGCCACCCTGGTGCTTGTACACCCATGGAAATCCGAATCTCAGAAACAGGGAATCTATTTGACAATTTTCCATTATGGCAGTTTTAAAGGGCCCCAATTTCGGCCGCCTTTTCGCCCAGTCAGTAATTACTTTGTCGTACTCAATGTTCTCAGCCTGCCTCATATCATTATAAAAGGTATCTTCGATAAAAAAGAATCCTGATTTGTAAATATCCTAAAAAAATAAAGAGAAATTCAAGATACAAGCCTCGCGTCAGTGTCGAAAAACTGTAAAGGCAGAAGATGCATTACTTTTGCCATAGGTCCAATGGCTTTGCTTAAATTCTTGCTACATTCTTTAGAAATGGTGTAATCCGCGATGCAAGATATTTTATCTCGCAAATTAGCGAGCGTCTGAGAGCCTAGCACAGCTATAATATTATTCAATCGAAGTAATGAACCGCACTCCATCCTCGGTGTGTTCCGCGCGCGCTGCGTGAAAGGATGATAAACCCTGACCGACACCAGAATATCCTGGCCTGGAGTACATCGTTCGCTTCCGGTTTCTGTTTTCTTCTCGTAATTCTAGAAAAGGAAGCCGTAACTTTTATTAAAGTAACATCGTTCCTCCACAGATATTTCCATGTCGAATCAGACATTTACTATGAATAATTCACTTTGATACTTGTAACAAGGTCGCTTGGTCTCGTGCTTCCATCTTCTTCTCAAGTTCTGGATGGTCTGAAGATCCACATCCTCGGGCTCTTGAGGATCAAACGTCTCCTTCTTCCTCATTTTCCTGCTGTTAATCATCTTTGGCACTTCTCCTTCTACTGTTAAATTGTCGACACTGGCGACGATGTATATTTTACAAGATTAAGATAGGGTACGATAGTAAGTACGAATGAAAACAGAAATAACAAGAATACCTGCAGTAAGATGCCAGCATAGACATTTCCTCTTCGCCGAGTTGAACATCCATCAGCGACATGAAGGCTTTATCGTCTCTTTTCACAGGTATGAAACATTCCGCGGACGATATCATGCTAAGGTATTCATCGAAATATTCCTTTATGTGCACCTTCGGCGATGCATTGGCATTATAAAGCTTATATACGTCATCCATTGATAACACTTGTGAATAACACTGTCCACGCTAATTCTCTGTTTATAGAATCATCAAACGCTGCGTAGTCTGCGATGATTAACCTCTGTCATCTCGCAATTACTTTGAAAACAAAATGCAAAATTCGCGCGATTCGTTCCTCCGATCGTAGGATAACCGTATAACCATTTGCAACTTTCTTCTATATAAGTCTACATACTCTTTGCAGTTTAAAAGACAGTCAATATCTTTGAATCTCATCAATGAAATTCTTTTCCCGCGACTTCCTAATTCAATGAATTCATGTTTCATTCTTGCATATGTTTCGTATTCCTGCGCGTGCGCACTACAGCCTTACTATAGTCCGTAGTAGACAGAGGCAACATCTCCCCCTGTCTTCCGCAGTGAACGGAGGAAATGCTATGATCCCCTGAGGAATTAGCGGTCTTATTTCACATAAGACATCAGGTATTCATAAACGTTGCTTAAGATGATCTTAAGCATTTGCTTAAGAATAAGCAATTGCTTATATCATATAAGCACTGTCTTTATAAAGCATTTGCTTAAGACAATGCTCATTCACGTTCGGAAATTTTCGGAATAATTCTGTTAGAACAACCAATGATTGAAGGATATTCCGTTCGTTCCTAGGTGGGCGACGGAGTAGGATGCTCGAACATGTGTGAGTAACGCGTGTGAGCGAGAAGTTATTTATTAATGATTTGCAGAAAACCTTTTTTCCACTGCCATGTAGTGTTTGTTTTTATCATAATAAACTAATATATAAACCCAACCACTAAATTGATTTAATGTAAAAATAAAAACACCTCAGATAGTGGAGACTCCATTTAATTATAATTTATTGTGTACATAATTGATATCAATGTCAACGTTAATTAGGGTTCCCATCTTTTTTACAGAAAAATAACGTAAATTTGCTTTCGTGGGGTATAAAAAAAAAGTACGCTCAACAAATTGAAAGTACATTTTAATCATATTAATTTTTATTTCTTCCAAACATATCTTCTATTGCTTTTAGCATTGCAGAGTAAATTTTTATTATTTTGAAATATCTCAATAACGTAAGATACTTTATTTTAAAGTACGGGAGGCAAACCTAACGTCAATGTTCAATAAATCCATTTTTTCAGTATTTACACTTCGATTTTACTCTCTACTTGCTTCATGTAAGTAATGGCGGGTATTGGCCAATAGGATGCAATAGGATGGTCTTAAGACGGTCTTAAGACGTCGAAAACCTCGTCTTGAAAATATAACGTCACTTTGCGAGAATAGGATCGTCTTAAGACTCGAATAAGACCATCTTAAGCAAATGCTTAAGACACGACCTTAAGCATTTGCTTAAGTCACGACCTTAAGCATTTGCTTAAGTCACGTTTATGAATCTAGGCGGCATCTTAAGCAAATGCTTGAGACGATCTTAAACTTAAGACACGTTTATGACATTCGAAACCCGCGATTTACAAATGATTCTCATAAAGTAACAATGTAAAGATCGTTTTACAAACGTATTCCGTGCAACGACAGAGAAAAAAGTGTCACAACAAGAACACATACGCCTTTTAACCTTGCTGTCCTATTCGAGTGTATTTAACGCAAAATAAATATATTTAACATAAAAATATATATAAACAACAACATTAGTTGTGGAAGACATGCTTTCATGATGTAACGTGGGATACTCGCAAAGGAATTGTAACTTAGTATAATCCAATAAGGTGCTGAAGCAGAGAGGACTTTAAAAATTGTCATAAAACCCATCAGTTCCAGTATCTCGCTGAATGTTTCTTTAAAAAAGTAAAAAAATTACGTCAGGTACATGAAATACAAAAAATACAAAAAATTGAAAATAATTACAAAGTAAAAAAAGATGTGAAATCAAAATAAGCTGCAAGCACATAAAGGTGCTTTCCTGCAGCGTGCAACGGCGACACTGTGTAACAATAAAAGACAAGAAAATATGTCCGCGGCCTGGAAGTCAAATACTTGGCGTGGTCAGGCAAAGATTCTCAAAAATTCTCAGATCATCAATACCCATACCTTCCCCCTCCGCAGGCTTTCAGATAATTATTCTATTTAAAACACAGCCAATATGAGTATATTTTCATTATATTGCGTTTTAAAATAATTGTAAGATCATTCATCGACACCGATGCTTTTCCTCTCATAAGCTTTCACATAATTTGTCCATTTAAAACTCTGACAATATGAATACACTTTCATTATTTTGCGTTTTAAAATAATTTTAAGATCATTCATCGACACCTCGACCTTTCCTGGCCACGCCAAGTATTTGACTTCCAGGGTGCGGACATATTTTCTTATCTTTTCTAGTAACGACGTTTGTTATGACTGAACGATGCCCCAGCTTTGAAAGTCACCTCTGTTCAGACGGTTCGGCCACGAGACGCGATATATACGTCATTCGGCGTGCAATAACCGACCGATATTCCAACACTTCGGAAATACGTACGCGTGTATTCTCTCGCGAGGCCTGCTTGCTCTCCCCCCACCAAAGCCCATATTCGCCGCGGTACATTGGCGGGGCGCGGGGGTCATTCGTTCTGTGGACATCGTTGAGTTAAGACGTTTCAATAGCTGCGTACATAAATGGTACGCCTACATTATCTATCGTCACCTAATTACTTCTATTCATTATTAGTCTTCTTCTTTACAGTCTACCGTCACTTGCTGCTACTATTAATACACTTTCGTCCCGAAATTGATTAAATATCGCGAGAAAACCGTTAGACGTTCGTCGCGTATTCCCTTCGTTGCCTTCGTACCGATATTTCTGCACATTTAGTGCACACATATCGTGTCTCTGTATTCAATTACATCCCTTTTCGGGTATATTTCAAGTTTATTTCTTGTTTAATTGCCTTTCGAATGTTTTAATACTTTTATTTCAATCTCTTGTTGCATCGTTCGGTTACAGACGTTGAGGCGGGAATCGAAACCAAAGGGCAGGCAACGCCATGACACTTGGCGGTTAATTTGAACGGTGCTTGGATGGCGACTGGTCATTCCTTGGGAAAAGAAGGTGGCAATACGTATTGGTATACTTTTTTTATCGTTATTTTATTGAATCATTGTTGGCTGTGAGGGTGATGGGTAACTTTGCAGTCGGTTAATATCGGGATGAAATGGGTAAAGATTGAATTATGATAAATTCAATAATTCTAGTCGGATTTATTTAAACATTTCAAAATGGCGTCAGTAGATGTTTACGAAATATTGGAATGATCGAATTCTATTGCATTTCGGTCGCGTTTACGTAGAATTCAATAATATTTCAATGATTTTTAAGAATCTATCTCTATGAAGCTAGTGTAATTGCATTTACGTTCGGTTTTGAATGCAAGTTTTGTTCTTTATGTACAGAAACTGCGTAGTTGATCGAGGACATGCTATTCAAGCATGAATAATTAACGAATTTTGATTCTTGCAATGAATTTTGGATATTTATAAAGATCGTGATATATTTTAAAGTATTATTCGAATAACACGAACGTGCTTACAACTTTAATGACGAAAGCCACTACTACGGTTCATTTAAATGTAATAATTATTTCTGATGTAGTATATTCTGGATAATATCGTGTTACTGAAATGTTAAGCTGCTCCTATCGAGCGAGCATTCTGTATTTTCGCATCACACCTTGTATTCTAAATAACAAGGAGTGAAAGTTCCTTGGCTGGTTCCAAGAAAAACAATATTTCCTCGTGACAAATACTCGATCAAACCACATCCACCCCACCCTCCTATCCTACTTATTTTTCAGAGATTGTGACCGCGTGCAATGCGGCCAAATAGAGTCAGTGTTTATGTCGTACGAAGTTTTTCGTTTTGAAGAGCACAGTTGCTCATAGTAGAGTGTCGTTAACAATTTTGGGATACGCGAGGGTAGAGTCAGTGTTTTCTACGCAATTTATATTCTTTCGCGAGCATCGGGGCTCTGACTTTCGAATCGCGAGAATAGATTCAGCGGTTTGTTCGACAATTATGATCTTTGGGGCGCGTTGATAGTCTATTTCTTTATTTTTTTTTACTTTTGAAAGCGAAACTCGTTATCGGAAATTAGAGTCAGTGCGTCAGCTGAAAAGGAGATTTGTGCGCAGAATATTATTGGAAAGATGTAAGTATCTATGTATTTCATTTAATTCCTTTAAAGTAGAGTTCATTCTTCAAAATTCCAGAAACAAAAAATGAACAAATTAAAAGAAAATTAATTTCTAGAATATAATCACCAAGAAATTCAAAACTAACGAAACTTTTTACAATTTAGACATTTTAAGAAAAAAAATTTGTTAATTTTATTTTTTAATATTTAATTTTTTAATTTTTTCTTAAAATGTCTGAATGATAAAAAATTTCGTTTTGAATTGTTTCGTGGTTCTTTATTAGAGTTCGAACAATCGTAAGTTTAGAAAGAAATTATAATCGTGTTTTGTTCTTTCGTTACAGTCTAGGGGCAGCTGAGCAACCTGATGACTTTTTCTAGCAGCTTGATGACTTCCCCTGAGCAGTTGCAGAGGTGTTGGCGCCTTCGTCACCGGGGCACAGCGAAATGTGAGTGCGCATGCATTATGGTTCCTCTGGTCACTCAGTCATGTCGTAGGACGTTTGGTCCAAATCGACACGAGTGACCGGTTGTATACTTTGGCGAGCATAATGACCGCGGGTATGGTAACCATGCCCGTGAATTGTAACATTTTGTCTGTGTATGTATTTCTTAGACGAGGGCTAGGGTCTTCTTGTGCACCGCGCCTTTTCAATAGAATCAAATTATAATCATAATTTCCAAGATAAACGTTTCCTAACGCGAATGTTTATCATTGATCATACATTGATGTAGATATTTATTAAATAATGCACCTAAAGATGCATAGCAGCTCAGAAGGTATTGATATTTGATATGAATATCAATACGGCTGAATGCTAATTTTTATGTAGCGAAGAAGTCTGACACTCTCAGACTCCACAGCTACGATCATTTTTATCTAATATGTAGTCGAAAAATCGGATGCCCTCCGATTCCGTCATTGCGACGATTATAATGACTTGAATTTCTTTTATTTTTCTGATACTATTTACGTGTTCAAAAGTAACTTGATGTCTAAATGATGATAATAGACATACAAGTGTAATTCCTTTCTTATAAAGGTCACTCGTTTGCGTACACAAAGAATAATTAATTTCCATGTGCAAGAAGTCAATTGAGGGTGGGCAAATTTCAGATTCAAAGTAATTAGCATGAGAACATACATTCTTATTACCTATATGAAATTTACTTTGACGATGGAATCGCCCGTTTTAAATTCTTAAATTAAATTCTTCATGTTTTAGAGTCATTTTCTTAAATAATTCAATTTTATAGTCTTTTTTCTCACTAATTGAATGTCGAGTAGAGTCCTTTTTCTTGATCTAAAGTAGAGTCCTTTCTTATTTATCAAACTTTAAACTATTGACAAGTTGAAAGTCTAGTAATTTTGCTTTATAATGTAAAATGAAAGAATACTAGCGTGCTAGACACTATACAGACTAATCATATTTTCTAGTTGAGGATTTTCAGGATATCTTTCCGTACCCATTGCCTTTTAACTCATCCACGTGCCCATGCGTTACTTGGGTGGGTGAAGGCAATGGGGCACGATGACTTTCTTTACTAAATAATTACATGTCGGCGGCTGGCATTGCGTTAGTGTATCGTGCACGCCGCATTTTCCACCTGTGTGTGTTTGTGTGGTTAGGCGGTGGAATTTGCGTCGGTGAAAGATTTTTATCAAAGACCATGTTAACGAAACTATAACATTATATTATTATTCATTGCAATAACGATATCAATGTATCATATTCCTTGTTGCACACGATGATCAATCTAGTAAATAATCTTGGAATATGAAAGTTAATCAATCTCGTACAATCAAACGAGAAAGTAAAGTAATAACGCTTGATGTATGTACCTAATACGTACAATGCACATTATCAAGTAATCCATTCTTTGAAATTGAAAATAATTAATTGCTATGTAAATCATACTTATACGCAATGGTCACTGCCTTTGCCAGCCGATTTCAGTGAAAACTGGTACGTACTTATTAGAGTGTGATTGTGGCCAAGCTCGGGTGACGGAGTCGTCCCGGGACGGTCTCTCTAGTGTAGGCTTTGCACCCGGGCGGTGATGCTTGAGAATCGTGGAGTGGGTTGACTGATGATTGTGTTTGAGAGACTGTTTTGATATTTTTTAAATATAGGTTTTGTGTAGGATAGGTAACTTACCTTCTGGTACGAATGTGTGACTTAAATATAAGTAGGTAGGGCCGGGGCAGGTCGTCGTATTCTCTGATCGCATGTTCCCCCGCGCGATGACCTGCTTTCAGGAAATTTGTGAGAAAAGTCGACGGCCAGACTAGTGCGAGTGGGGTATGCCCTCGCTTCTAGCCTCGCTATGTCGACTTTTTGACGCCAGTGGGACATTGCACATTGTCGCTGGTCGCGGTCGGCAGGACGGGCTTGGGCACGCTATTCACTTTCAGAAGGGCGGACCGCCCGAAGCAAGAAGTGGCCAAAGAGCCGAAGATAGCCCGGCCAGAGAAAAGGCCACATCATGTGGGCTACCAAGAATGGCCCTGCATCCTCGGGTGCAGGGTCATTCTTACGTATTATATTGCCATTATGCTCGCCGGTAGTTGTAGTAGTAGTAGTAGTAGTTTGGTTGGCCATAGGCTGACCCATCGAGCAAGGGTGGAACGAAATATAAGGGTAAAATATGTTTTATTATTATGCATGACTTCTAATAGTGGGCAAAAGTTCCCTTTTATAATGGAATTTAAGCTGCCAAAGTTTGAACGTGATCATCAAATTTTTTCAGGTGTCGCAAGGCCTTAAAATATTAATATCTACTGAAATATTAATTTTTGAAAGGCTTGCGGCACTTGAAAAACTTTGTCGATCACGTTCAAACATTCTAAACTACTTTTCTTTAATTTCACAATCTTTAATTGCACAATCTTTAATTTTGCAGTCGATAATTTATCGACTTTTCGGCATGTGCCACTCAGGCGCATGCGCGAGTTTTATTCGACTTTTCGGAATTTTTTTTTTTTTTCGAAACTTTTCCATCTTCCGCGGTCTGGGCCCTGCGCACACGTCCCCTGGCGCCGCTCGTGCGCATGCGCGAGTATTTTTCGACTTTTCGGAAATTTTTTTTTTTCGTAATTTTTCCATCTTCCATGGTCTGGGCCGTGCGCGCACGTCCCCCCGGCGCCGCTCGTGCGCATGCGCGAGTATTTGTCGACTTTTCGGAATTTTTTTTTTTCGAAACTTTCCATCTTCCGCGGTCTGGGCCGTGCGCGCACGTCCCCCCGGCGCCGCTCGTGCGCATGCGCGAGTATTTTTCGACTTTTCGGAATTTTTTTTTTTTCGAAACTTTCCATCTTCCGCGGTCTGGGCCGTGCGCGCACGTCCCCCCGGCGCCGCTCGTGCGCATGCGCGAGTATTTTTCGACTTTTCGGAATTTTTTTTTTTTTCGAAACTTTCCATCTTCCACGGTCTGGGCCGTGCGCGCACGTCCCCCCGGCGCCGCTCGTGCGCATGCGCGAGTATTTGTCGACTTTTCGGAATTTTTTTTTTTCGAAACTTTTCCATCTTCCGCGGTCTGGGCCGTGCGCGCACGTCCCCCTGGCGCCGCTCGTGCGCATGCGCGAGTATTTTTCGACTTTTCGGAATTTTTTTTTTTTTTCGAAACTTTTCCATCTTCCGCGGTCTGGGCCCTGCGCGCACGACCCCCGGCGCCGCTCGTGCGCATGCGCGGGTATTTTTCGACTTCTCGGCATTTTTTTTTTTTTTCGAAACTTTTCCATCTTCCGCGGTCTGGGCCCTGCGCGCACGACCCCCGGCGCCGCTCGTGCGCATGCGCGGGTATTTTTCGACTTTTCGAAAATTTTTTTTTTTTCGAAACTTTTCCATCTTCCGCGGTCTGGGCCCTGCGCGCACGCCCCCCGGCGCCGCTCGTGCGCATGCGCGGGTATTTTTCGACTTTTCGGAAATTTTTTTTTTTCGAAACTTTTCCATCTTCCGTGGTATGGGCCCTGCGCGCACGTCCCCCCGGCGCCGCTCGTGCGCATGCGCGAGTATTTTTCGACTTTTCGGAAAAAAAAATTTTTTTCGAAACTTTCCATCTTCCATGGTCTGGGCCGTGCGCGCACGCCCCCCGGCGCCGCTCGTGCGCATGCGCGAGTATTTGTCGACTTTTCGGAATTTTTTTTTTTTCGAAACTTTCCATCTTCCGAGGTCTGGGCCGTGCGCGCACGTCCCCCCGGCGCCGCTCGTGCGCATGCGCGAGTATTTTTCGACTTTTCGGAAATTTTTTTTTTTCGAAAGTTTTCCATCTTCCGCGGTCTGGGCCCTGCGCGCACGACCCCCGGCGCCGCTCGTGCGCATGCGCGGGTATTTTTCGACTTTTCGGAATTTTTTTTGTTTTTCGAAACTTTTCCATCTTCCGCGGTCTGGGCTGTGCGCGCACGTCCCCCCGGCGCCGCTCGTGCGCATGCGCGAGTATTTTTCGACTTTTCGGAAATTTTTTTTTTTTTCGAAACTTTTCCATCTTCCGCGGTCTGGGCCCTGCGCGCACGTCCCCCCGGCGCCGCTCGTGCGCATGCGCGAGTATTTTTCGACTTTTCGGAAAAAAAAAATTTTTCGAAACTTTCCATCTTCCATGGTCTGGGCCGTGCGCGCACGCCCCCCGGCGCCGCTCGTGCGCATGCGCGAGTATTTGTCGACTTTTCGGAATTTTTTTTTTTTCGAAACTTTCCATCTTCCGCGGTGTGGGCCGTGCGCGCACGTCCCCCCGGCGCCGCTCGTGCGCATGCGCGAGTATTTTTCGACTTTTCGGAAATTTTTTTTTTTTTCGAAACTTTTCCATCTTCCGCGGTCTGGGCCCTGCGCGCACGTCCCCCCGGCGCCGCCCGTGCGCATGCGCGAGTATTTTTCGACTTTTCGGAATTTTTTTTTTTTTCGAAAGTTTTCCATCTTCCGCGGTCTGGGCCCTGCGCGCACGACCCCCGGCGCCGCTCGTGCGCATGCGCGGGTATTTTTCGACTTTTCGAAAATTTTTTTTTTTTCGAAACTTTTCCATCTTCCGCGGTCTGGGCCCTGCGCGCACGCCCCCCGGCGCCGCTCGTGCGCATGCGCGGGTATTTTTCGACTTTTCGGAAATTTTTTTTTTTCGAAACTTTTCCATCTTCCGTGGTATGGGCCCTGCGCGCACGTCCCCCCGGCGCCGCTCGTGCGCATGCGCGAGTATTTTTCGACTTTTCGGAAAAAAAATTTTTTTTCGAAACTTTCCATCTTCCATGGTCTGGGCCGTGCGCGCACGCCCCCCGGCGCCGCTCGTGCGCATGCGCGAGTATTTGTCGACTTTTCGGAATTTTTTTTTTTTCGAAACTTTCCATCTTCCGAGGTCTGGGCCGTGCGCGCACGTCCCCCCGGCGCCGCTCGTGCGCATGCGCGAGTATTTTTCGACTTTTCGGAAATTTTTTTTTTTCGAAAGTTTTCCATCTTCCGCGGTCTGGGCCCTGCGCGCACGACCCCCGGCGCCGCTCGTGCGCATGCGCGGGTATTTTTCGACTTTTCGGAATTTTTTTTTTTTTTCGAAACTTTTCCATCTTCCGCGGTCTGGGCTGTGCGCGCACGTCCCCCCGGCGCCGCTCGTGCGCATGCGCGAGTATTTTTCGACTTTTCGGAAATTTTTTTTTTTTTCGAAACTTTTCCATCTTCCGCGGTCTGGGCCCTGCGCGCACGTCCCCCCGGCGCCGCTCGTGCGCATGCGCGAGTATTTTTCGACTTTTCGGAATTTTTTTTTTTTCGAAACTTTCCATCTTCCGAGGTCTGGGCCGTGCGCGCACGTCCCCCCGGCGCCGCTCGTGCGCATGCGCGAGTATTTTTCGACTTTTCGGAATTTTTTTTTTTTCGAAACTTTCCATCTTCCGAGGTCTGGGCCGTGCGCGCACGTCCCCCCGGCGCCGCTCGTGCGCATGCGCGAGTATTTTTCGACTTTTCGGAACTTTTTTTTTTTTCGAAACTTTTCCATCTTCCGCGGTCTGGGCTGTGCGCGCACGTTCCCCCGGCGCCGCTCGTGCGCATGCGCGAGTATTTTTCGACTTTTCGGAAATTTTTTTTTTTTCGAAACTTTTCCATCTTCCGCGGTCTGGGCCCTGCGCGCACGTCCCCCCGGCGCCGCTCGTGCGCATGCGCGGGTATTTTTCGACTGTTCGGAAAAAAAAATTTTTTCGAAATTTTTTCATCTTCCGCGGTCTGGGCGATTTGACCAATAGAATCTAGCGATACTACCACAGACCAGGTATAGGGTAGACCTATCACGCAATGTAATTTTGTGTCGCACGCTCGGGGGGCTCGCGAGCCCCCTTACCATTTCCATGTCACACCCAACGTTATCGATTCAGTCTAAAATAAGATTGGAACGCTACGCGTTGTAGGAATTAGAATTTAAAAATAGGACAATCGAAACCCGCGATTTACAAATGATTCTCATAGAGTAACAATTTAAAGATCGTTTTACAAACGTATTCCGTGCAACGACAGAGAAAAAAGGATCACAACAAGAACACATACGTCTTTTAACCTTGCTGTCCTATTCGAGTGTATTTAACGCAAAATAAATTTATTGAACATAAAAATATATATAAACAACAACATTATTTGTGGAAGCCATGCTTTCATGATGTAACGTGGGATACCTCGCAAAGGAATTGTAACTTAGTATATTTCAATAAGGTGCTGAAGCAGAGAGGACTTTAAAAATTGTCATAAAACTCATCAGTTCCAGTATCTCGCTGAAAGTTTCCAACTTGCACTTATCCTTCTATCATGACACTATACTCGTGCTCTGGGGTCGGGTAGGAACAATCCAATAACATTTCAAGTTACATATTTTATTCTTACATTTCACCAAAGTATTACAACTCAAAGAAAATCTTATATCCAACTAAAATATTTGACAATCGCAGCCATCGGCTCGGTGATTTCACCGATTACCAGGTCTCACCACGAGGAGGTTGCTACGTTTGGAGACCCGTAGAGAGATAGATGGAATCAAAGTTCCATCGATCTCCCTGTACATGAAACCCTTAGCCTACTAAACCAAAGAGATGGATGGAAACAAAGTTCCATTGATCCCTTCGGTTTCGATATCGAAACTAGGGAACTGCCAAGCAATCACTCGATTAAAATAAACTCAGCAAAGAAGGAAAGACTACGGGTGAGCATGAAAGGAGTATTAAATGGCGCAGCTCCTACCACCCTGCTGTCCGAGTCGAAAGGGAAAAGCGCTCGGCGTCTCCCAGACGATTCCTCTTGCAACGATGCGACTCGCCAGGAGCAACACTAGGTGTGACGTGACTCAAGCCGTCTAACACGGAGACTGTGAATCGAACCGGGTGACTTACGCAGGCAGTGTACCAAAAGGTACACCCCCTACACCCGAAACTTTTTCCTTTCGACAAGAACACCAGGGGATGAAACTGATCCACTCGTACCAATTTCATGTTCAGTCACTTGCTTCCGAAAACGGAAGACGTGGCGACCACCTCATCGAAGATGAGGAGCCAGTAAACCAGTAACAAGACTAGACTAAAACAACAGGCTAGACTAAATCTTATTTCGCAACGCGGGTTTCGAACGTAACGCGATTTGCAGTTGCATCCATGCACCCCACGCCACTCATGCAGCATGCAACGTTCTGCGAGGCTTTTATGAAATAGGTTTTACTGTAAATATCAATATCGGCGGTAAACTAATACTCGGAGCAAATAGAATCGAATTATTATTACTTTACTAGAATGATTAAACAGTGCATTAGAAACTTTCGGGAAAGTCAATAACGGCGTGAATTTTTAATACTTTGCGGCATACGATACGTGAAAGAGTTCTACTACACGCAAAGTACTACTTAATAACCAATGTCATCTTGCAATTTATAGCTTACACGGGCTTTGAAGAAATACCATTATTGAGCGCCATAGTCTCTTGATCCCCGAAATGGATTTTCGGAAAGAAATCCGCGTGAGTCGTAGACAAGCTGTGCCAAACCATAGCGTAGCAAAAGCCCTGCCTTCTATGTCAAACTCTCACACTGAACAAATCACACGTATACAAGCACGCACACACCTTTCAGCGTCTCAACACATTTCAGTGTAAATAGTTGCTGAGCTGGACGCTGTTCATAAGCAGATGCCACTACATTCAGTTCTGAAATTATGGGTCGGTAACACAGTTTGGGTGGCGACACGAACTTCCATAAGGTGATAGGTCTATCCTATACCTCGTCTGTGGTAAAACTAGGTCATTCGGTTGAAATTTCTCGAGGCCCGAAATAATTTTATCTTGCAATGTACTATGTAGGTTGGAAAACTTGCTCCTGTTGCAGTTGCAGCCCTGCACCCTGTGCGTTCTACCCGCGTCTGAGTAGTGAGAAGATGTGTTGTTATCGAACTCGATTGTTCCCCCGATACGTTCGAATTTCTCAGGGCTAGACAAAATTTTATCTCGCAATGTGGGTTTCAAAAGTAACACGATTTGCAGTTGCATACATGCACCCCATGTCATGCAACATTCTGCGAGACTTAGATTATACTGTAAATTTCATTGATGGCGGTAAACTAATACGCGGGGCAAATAGGATCCAATTATATATTATTACTTCACAAAAATGATTAAACAGTACATTAGAAACTCTGTATAATGTACCTGGAATCAAATCTCAGATAAATTCGATTCAGACAGTAACAACGAGTTCTTTAAAGTCTTGCACAAAATTGCTGTGAAATTCTTTACACGTTTGAATAACGGTATAATAATTTTTTAGCGGAGTGTCCCGGAGTATCCAACATTTTATATACGTTTTCATCAGAATCACCTCGCAACTACCTTTTTATTCGGGCTATTCTTCAACGAAACTTCAGTTGCGGCCGATTTAAGAGCATTTCAACATTTTCCCCGATTCATGTTCGAAAGCAATAAACATTGCAATTGTTGCTCGTTCGCGCAACACTGGTCTTAAATCTTATTAGGTGACGGCACACCTGGGCCGCAAACGACGAAATTATGCTGCAATGATTATCATAATGTCACGATTACATACGATCGGTCACAATTCTTTGTGATCTATCGGTTCAAGGGCTCGCCGATAAGTTACCCCTCGACGAGCGCGCTTCATCCGCGTTCTCGAGGTCTCGGACGATAAAATAACCATTCTTTAACCTCTCGTTAACAATGCAGGGGCCCGTTATAGGTGCCGACAAATTTTGGGCTTGCCCACCGCTGTCGACCAACACACCCCCATTAACAATTAATTTCTAGCTGCAACGTGAAAATTTATTCCGTTCTCGTTATGCTCTCCGACGTGTGTTCTTCCTTTTATCATGCTAATTGTCAGAACGTTATTGTTCGCGGTTCCGTGAAATACAATCGAACGATAAAATTTGTTAAACATCGTCGGCCACCGAAATATTTCCATCCCCTCTCCCCCATTCTGCCCCAGTGTAACTGGTACAACTCGTGAAATATCATCGCGCACCACCATTTCCCGATGCGACCGTATTTTTGCAATTTCGAGCCCTACGTTTTATTGGAAACTTTTCCCATCGGCTCTCTGTTTCGTCGCTGCGGTTTACTAATGGTAAATTTCCTGCCCTACAGGGAAGTCTTAATTGGTGTGCCGTTGATAAAGGCACGAATTTCTTAGTTACCAAATGCGAGCGTGCTTCTGTCTCTCCTTCTTCGTGTCCGTTGCAGAATCATATGGAGATTGACAAAGGGTGGCTGGTCAGAACTGATTGGCGAAACGGAAATCCGACTGTTTTGCATCGGGGTGACCGATATACGAACTGGCCACGCTTCTTTCTTTGTATCTTCGAGGAGAATTCCGGATCAAAGCTAGGGGTGAATTTGTCCCTTCGGAGATCCTCAAGCCATTCGCCCTCGAGCTTCTTCAGAGGCACCCGCGGAAACGCAACATTTAGTCAATCTTCATCCCTTCTTTTCATCCACCATTCGCACCGAACGCGAGAATTCCCGTGACTTAAGCAACCCCTTATACCTACTACCTCCCCAGTATTTCTCTCGTTCGCTATGGAATACCCAGAGGAGAAGCCGGCGAATTCAATATTCGATCGTGTCTAACGAATCCGTCGCCGAGTTCCTCAAGATATTTTCGATTCCGCCGGAATATTCGCGGGCGAGAGGATGCAGACGCTTGTGATTTTCCACGGAGGGAGGAACCATCCAGCACCAAAGGCATTCGCCTTCTGACATTCAAATGTTCGGTTGCAGACGCGAGAAAGGATACTGGGAGCCCGACGCCGTCTATTCATCGCTCAAAGGGATCATTTATCAACATATTTGATATGCTCCCGGCCGCGTTACACCAATGCAGGAACCTTGCCCGGTTCTTTCCACCGGGGGCTTCCATAGAAATAATATGCTAATCGCGCGAAGGCGGAGTTTAAAAAGTGCTCCGATAAATTCTCCAGACTTTTTGACGTAATTTCGCCCCTTTGCACCGTCACCGCCGCGAAAGAAGGAGCACCGTTTTCTCTCTCGGTATATCAACGCTGGAATATATTTTTTCGGCGCGCCCCTCTGCCGGATGTCGCGACCTGCTTCGCGGCGAAAGGATTCTAAGCTGACTTCCCGCAAACCCCTCTGGCATCGCGGGGACCGTGAAGGGACGTTGGGAAAAAATAGGAAATGATCTAGGCGAGTACAGCTCTGCGCTTGCGACACAGAGTGTGGATCTCGATGATCCACGTGTGGCGTGGAGACGGGCGTAAGTGATTGACGCGAGATGTTAAGATCATTTACAAATCCCCTCATCGGCACTTATGCGTGCGGTGACGCATACGCGCATACATATTTATGCACCCCTGCCCTAGACGTATCGTGCCCTCATACATACATCGGTCATATTAGCCGCAAAGCGGACTACCCCGGGCTGGAAAGGTTCCGTTTATTTAAGCCAACACCGACGTAGGGTCGTTACTTAGAAACACTCGGCGGGGGAGCACGTTGTCACTTTCAATGACAGATAAAAATACATGGTTGCGTAGAATTTCGCGCGAATCAATTCTGCAAGCCAACAAGGGTTTAGGTAATTTTAAGGAACAGTGAAAATCAAAAAACCTTCGCTGTCTCCCCCTCCCGCGGGCACTCGACTTCCCTACCCCCTATTTCGTATCGTCCACGATGACGTCCAACTAATCCCCCCGGACATTCAATTCCGAAACGCCACGTCAGCGGGACACTTTCAAGCATATTGAGGTTGGATCTGTACCCGGTAGCCATTCGCTTTAAGCCCTCCTTTCCATATTTATCTTGGCCACCTTCATTACCAGGGCCACTTCCAGGCTTCCTCTCCTCTTCTTCTTTCCCTTTTTATCGTTCGGTATCTGCGGGATTACCGGCCTCATCGGCGACGAACGCCGTACTCCGCCATTCGGGGCGGAGGACGAAGACGCAGATTGCTTCGCGCGGGAGGGGGATTTATGATCGGGCGATGATAAACTCTCGGCAAGCATAATCGAATGTCTTTCACGATAATTTCCGTGGCCGGGCGGTTTCCTTTCATGCGATTCAACGTAAGGGAAAAAGCGTGTTCGACCTTCGTTCTTCCTTGGCCAGAAAGAGACCTTACAATTATTTCTACAGGATGATCGTGCTCCCTGGAAGTTTGTCACTCGTAGAGCGTGTCTCTGGCAGATCTCTGCTCTATTCTTTGTGCCCGCGAACCCGCAATATTCCACGGCGTTTCGGGGGGTCGCGGGGGCGTTCGACGTTTCCGCGTCGCGACCGCTTCAGCCCGGGCATACGCCCCGCGATTTAAGTCGTCAACTTTTATGGGGGTAGTTTTCGCGGAGACGGTCCGCGGCAAGCCACATAAAAGGGGGTGGAAGTTTCTGGTAATATGGCGGCTTCCCGCGGAATATGGCGGCAACTGTATACAAGAGATAGCGACAATATTGAGGCGGCGGGGGCCTCGAAGAAAACCAACCGGATTTTCCTCCTCTGCGCGCGGAGGGCGTCTGGGTTTGGCCCCCTTTTCTTTTCGCAATTTCCTTCGCACGGAATCTACGACTGTTCCGCGCTCTTCGGATGACCGAGTTCACTCGACTTTAGCCGAGGATTCGGAGCACAGCTGAAAGTTGGTGGGTGCAACGGTTTGTTGCGTTTGCCAGTGGGAAAGGAGGTGCAGATTTTCGGTAGCTGTGGCTCAGCGGCTGTCGATTGCGGATTAAGACGGGGACTGCACTCACGGTGACTGTCGTTCAGAGGCTGCTGATTGCATCTGGCATTTGTGTCACGCCCTTGAGTGCCCAGTCGATATGCCCCGACAAATTGGGAATTGGTATTCCGCTCGTGGCAGCCGCGACGGCCAGACGGATTTGCGAAGGAGCACCTTAGGCTAAAGGAGGATCCACCGGGGGCAAAGTGGTCTCGGAAGGAAAGGGGCCGGGGCAAGGGTGACCCGTGGATCCGTTAAACTTGGTCAAATCGCTTCCCGACGATCACCTCGCACCGGAATACTAAGGGCCGGCAAAAGAGGAGCGTACGTTGCCAAGCGTTCTTTCTCCGATGGTTCGTTAACCATCCATCGGAATCCCGAGGTTAAGGGAATTCACCGGGATTGACGAACTATCGGGGCTCTGCTCAGATCGCTTCTCAACGTATCCGCAATTGTTAATTTCGTATTGTAATAGAATCCTCCTCGAGGAACATTTCCTTTCCTTCAACCGAAACGTTTCGTTCGCGGTTTTTGTTATCAGTAGCCCGCAGCTCGAGGCTGCTTCGCGCGAGGAATCCTCGCTGTATCGATATCCCTGGCACTCGATTCTGACCCTCCTCGGGAATATGGCTGACCGGGCCGCGGGGAAGCCGCGATATAAAAACTTGCACGCCGTATTTCGAGCTGTCGTGCCGAAGGTTTCGGCCGTCCTTTCCTCTCAACATCCCGGAGCACATGCGGCCAGAGGATCGCGGCGAATCCGATTGGGGGAGACCGTGATGCCCGAAAATACGGCCGCGTATATACGAGGGTTCGTTGCGCGGCAATTGTCCTTAAATCGTGGGAAATACGAACGAGAGCGATTACGGTCGCGGTGCAACGTAAACGGTTAACGAATGCGGCGAAAATGGGTTCGAAACAACAAGCGATTCGGGATTCAGAGGCAGAGCCGAGGCGACGGTATTGCGAAACGAGCGGCGTGTATCATGCATCTTGGGGAAATTACGACAATACCACGGATTGAATTTCACCGGGGACTGTAGTCTGATTTACTTCCGACCGATTCGCCGGGAAATCGAATTACGCCCGCGGCGGGCACGCGGAGGAACCTCGAATTAAGAAACACTGAGACCTGCGGAAAATATCGAGCCGTTATAAATCAAGGCCTCCAGGAAACCTTCTTTTTCTCGTCCCGATTCCACATTCATTATCTGGCTGGATCGATTGTCGCCGTCCCTTGCTTGTTAACAAACAAGTCTGCTGGAAGGTCGCAGTCGGCTGGCCGGGGAGGAATGAGCGCGGGGCTCGTCGCTCGAGAGACGAGATCTATTTCGACAGCATGTGCCATGGGAATCGAAGACGAGCAAGTAATTACAGGAAAGAATTAATCGAGAGATGCCGCATTAGTACGCGAATATCGCTCGTTCCTCTCATGGAGACCGGATACGCGGATATTTCCTGGGGCTTTATGTTCCGGAAAGGAGGAGCATCTAGACATCTAGACAGTCAAAAACTTGGTTCGATTACCCATAAACCGTGCTCGTTCGGCATTCTGTTTCTGAGGTACTTAGAGAGATTTTATTTCGCGTGCTTTACGACCGCGATATCTTTATCGTGTAAGTTGATTCGGGATGCAAGGATTTACGTGCATACGTCTTCCACTGCGCGTGGAATCAACTGTCATTAAGTACTTGGGAAGAATTTTTCAATCAGTTGTCACTTTTAATCGGTCGAAGCCATTAAATCGATTTGGCAAATAAGAATAGCAGATATCCGTGGCCCTGTGGAATACTCGCGGAGCACGCGAAACTCGGGCAGCATTGTTGCGAAGGTGATTTGTCCTGCTCCCTGCAAGCAGTCGTAAAATCGTCGCGATAAGGGATTGATATGGCGGAACTCTTTAGCTGCCAAACTGATCTCTTTTACCTCCGAGCAGGTTTAAAGACCCGGCCACGGCTCGCGGACGTGCCAAGTTGAGAGAAAGTACGCCGAGCGTCCTTTACAGGATCCTGTGCTTAATGGTGCTGAATCACAGATTGCGCGCACCCCTAAATTTGAATTTATTATCAACCCTTGCCTGGGACGAGCGTAGTGCCGTTGGATGGCGATCGTACGGTCGAAAGAATAATTCCCCTTCACCGTTCATCGCTCGTCTCGCTCCAGGACTCGGAATTCCAGAGGTTCATCGTCGCGATGCTTGATTTCCAGCGAAGGGTGTATCTGAAGCTGATTCGAATTTAAAAGGAAACCGATGATATTCTTAACCTCGACTGACTATGGCTACGCGATGGAGTTTTCTCCTCGCCGAGGCGCGTCGATCGTCGCTGCCGTCCGGTTCGTTCACAATAGCTAATTGCATAATCAAACGCGGCTCGGTGCGGCGTCGAACGAATGCACCGGGCCGCGATTTCATCACCGGACGCGGTCTATCGTCGGTCGTCGTTACGTTCGATCGGTTCCGCGGCGCAGAGCGGAGTGGAACAGAGCAGAACGGGGCGGCTGATAAATCCGACGTTGTTGCCGCTATAAATCAATTATAATATTTCACGGTTGGCTTCGGGTATCGATTATCGGCAATAAATGTTCCCGAACTTTCCCGCCCTGGGCAAGCCTAAGCGGCGGCGAATGAATCCATTGCCGAGCGGCCCGGCGGCGCGGCGCGAGGAGAGTGCCGCCCGCGGATAATCGCGCGTCGACGCGTCGAAACGACGCGCGAAATGAATGCACCCGCGATTCAAGCTGACCGGATGCGGTCTATCGTTGCCTGTCGTTCCGTTCGATCGGCCCCGCGGATAGAGCGAGGAGCAGAAATTCAGCGGAGGCGCTGATAAATCCGACGCGCATCGCTCCCGCAATAAATCAATTATAATATTCCACGGTTCGGTTGGGGTATCGGTTATTAGTAAAACCCGTCGCCGCGACGGAAGGCGTCCATATATTCACGGGTGTTTCTCTCGATTACAAATTTCGCGTTTTCCTGCCTCGGCGAGGGGAGTGGCCGACCATTCGGTGGTCGTTCCACTTGCCCCGCTTCTTCCTCCCGTTCCACCTCGTTCTTCGCGCGTTCCCTTCGCTCGACGCCTTTCCCTTGTCCCGGCGTCGCCATCTTACCTCCCGAGGACCTGCCTTTCACTGTCACAGCCCCACATTTTAACTAGATTTTAAGAGCTCGATAGGATTTTCAGGGAGACGACGCGCGGCGGCGGAGTCTAGTATAGCCGACACCGCACCATTATTCACCCTTTATTCGATTCGCCGATTTTTCCGCCACGATGTGCGATGCGCGGCCCGGCGTGACGCCTCGCGACGTGCAACGCGCGTTCTGGTCGTTATGACACCGAACGTGAACATAAATCCTCTCTCCCTTGGAAAAGCTGATACCACCGCGGTACCAGCAAACGAGGCTCGAGCAGAGTCGATAATGGATTCTGGACGGTGTCGCGACGGTCATTTGATACTCGAAATGTTTTATCGCAAGTGTTGAACATTGATTTCTCGTTTTCTCGTCTGGCCTGACCCAGAGAAAAGGAAACACAAGGCAGTGTCTGAAGAGAAAGACGATACAGCTGTTGGCACCTTTCCCTTACTGAATTTGAATAGTAGACTCACCGTGTCGATCAGAAGCAACGCGATCGGGATACTAAAAGGTGGATAGTGTAAAAGCTAAACAGCGATTTTGCTAGGAGCACATGTGCTCGCATCGCCAGAAATGTCGGTATTTTTGGAAGCTGATCATCTTCCTGCTTCCTGCTCTTCTCGGCCACGATATGGTCGAGCGAAGAGGGCTGGTGCGGCACTTGCGAGTTATTCGTCCAGATCTAAAGATTTGGAACGCACCGCGACACTCATTTGCATACTCCACCGATTCCGATGCTTTCCGCGCCTGCACCCTGCTCCCCCGCCGCGCTCTCGCCTCACCCAGGACTTAGTTCTTTCCACCGTCTCCGATGCAAATTACAATATTCCCGAGCTATTCGTTCGGATATGAAAATATATGCGTCTCCCGATCAGAATAACGCGCGAGTTCTTCCCCATCCGCGCGTAGCTGGGGAACAAAGGACGAGGCTGCTTTTCGTTTGCATTCCGTTCCGTGCACCTGTGCGAGCTTCTCGACGCTCTGACGGGAGGAAATTTTACCGGAGGTCCTTGGTGTCGTTGAGCACAGTGCGACAGAGGTGTTCGTTGTCAGTTGCGTCATAGAATTGCGGCATTTGATGGAAAAAGGGCATATACGCCAAAACGCCATTTTAAGAAAATCGATTTCAAAATTTTCATTATAGAATAACTTAATAAGAAGTAATGCAATTAAATACAATTTTTTAGGGATGTAGTTATCGTGTCCTTCAAACATTCTGAAAACCGAAGTCGTGATTTGGAAATGATATGTGTCTTTATGTATAAGTTTCAAGTAGAGTTGGGAAAAATGTAATCTAATTACAACTTACAAATTACGATTAAACTGTAATTGTGTAATTGATTACACATTACTTTCTGTAATCGTTAATTTAGGTAGTTGATAAAATTGTGGCCAACCACCTACATTAACGATTACAGAAAGTAATGTGTAATCAACTACACAAATACATTTTAATCGTAAATTGTAAGTTGTAATTAGATTACATTTTGCCCAACTTTGGTTTCAAGCAAGTGGTTTATGTCCCCTTTTTCCGTAAATGTGGCGAATTCGTAACAAAGTTGCTTCTTTGTCTAGTTATTTAAATATAATTTTGTTTACTTACTTTCTTTACTCATTTTTTATAGATTGCTTAAATAAAAAATACAAAATGATGCACAAAAATAAACAAAAAATGTAATGTTTTAAGTAAGTATTAGTTTCATCGATTTTTTGCAGCAAGTTGTCTTCCAAATCAATTTTTTCTTTTCTAAATTAGCTTGTTTCCTTGCGGATTCGATACTCGCCTCACTTTCCATATTTCCTCGCTTACACAAAATCCGCTATGAAACAAAAGTACTTATTGCACGACAGCACGGTAGCGCGGCTGCTCAGCGACTATGTAGCTGCGTGCCGATCACGCTACGTAATAAAACAGCATCTAGCTAATCTGAACACGAGATAAGTAGTGTCCTTGACATATTATATATATAACATACACCTGAGTCGATTTAAGGGGTTATGCCTACCTGCAAGGTCTGAAAACTCAAGTATTTTCGGGATTTTTTGGGGGAAAACCTTGAAGACTTTTTTAAACAAACCTTTATGTTTTCGAATGTGTACATTTTATACTACTTGTAGCCATTATTCCAATGGAAAATATAAATAAATAAAAAAAATATCAGTGATCTCCCGGCAGCGAATTTTTTTTCAGTAGTTTGCGGTGACCACTCTAACTTTGACCTGATTCATCTGAATTGAAAAATTCGAAGGAATTTAGTTAGTATATTAAATTATCTTGTCCTTAATCGTTCATTATCCCGAAAAGTTAATTTGCTACAAAAATATCAATTTTCGCCACAAAAATCGCTCATTTTTCATCTGTAAAATAAAAACTACGCAACAGAAATGAAAAAGCCACGATTAAGGACAAGATTTTTATATATAGAATAAGCCTACAAAAGCTGAGTTCATTCAATGCAACGGTTCTCGAGATATTTTGGTCACCGATTCTGAAAATGTAGTTTCGAGAAAAACGCGTTTAAAGTTTTAAGTTAGGTTTACATCCTCCAGGACGTACATATACGAAAACTCGCACAGCTCCGCCAATTTTGGTCGGATCAAATTGAAACTTTCACACAATAATTTTGAGATGTTGTACTTTAAGAAAATGTCAAAACCCCAAAATCCATTTTTCCGAATTTTGCAGGAAGGCATAACCCCTTAAACGATTTAAGGAAAAAGGGCACTTAAGCCTATGTGCCCTTTTTCCATCAAATGCCTCAATTGTCTCCGAAATCAGAGAAAATCTTCTCGCTGCACTCTCAACTCATCCCTCAAGCGGAAGTCACGTATTACGATACACTCCGCGGATTTATCATCGTTTCTGGAAATAATTACTTCGCGGGAGCCTGAAGGGTTCGCCGAAGGATCCTTTGTGTGCTCACCGCAGCCTCTGTCGGTTATTCTCTAATCGTGGAATTAGTAGGACTCGGGAAATCGTAGCCCGCATATCGCAAATCCGTTTACGTTTCGCCGAGGGAGAAGATCGAGAAGGGTGGGCCTCATTATGGTCAGAAATAATATTCCCGTAGGGCCACTCTCGCGCGAGTGTTCTTGACTCAGTGCTCCATTCAATCCTAGCAAGCTTCTGATAGAATTTTTCATTCCCATCGTAATTCACGATCGATAGAATTTGCTTAGCGCGAACGAAGCAACGGCTCGGACATTCCGGCTTAAAGTTCGGTTCGCAATGATAGGGATCGTGCTTGGCCGAGAGAGTAATGTTTCCCACGCGGCCGATAGGAGCACTCTCGCCGCCGACTTGCTCGTTTTTTCTTCCGTAGCAATATTTAGATAAACCACGGTACGTGCGTCGACTATGAAACGGCCACGCGAGAGATACACGGGGAACATTGCACGTTTTATTGCCGATTTCTTTCCCATCGGGTCACGTTTAATCAGTTCCACGAGGAACCACGGCTTCTACATACATACACGGCGAGCCGTGAAGTAAAAATCGCAGCGCTGGATCTTGAATCGAGAGGATCTGCAAAAGTTCTTCTCGTTCTCGCGAGACAAAGACGTTGGGAATACAGGGTGGAAGCAACGTTTAACAGAATCAGGCTTGGGAGGACGCGAGTAAAAACGGGTCCCAACGAAAGAACGGCGCGTCGTCTCTCGGGTGATCGACGATCTAATTATTTCCAGCCTTTCCTCGTTAGCTCCTTCGTCGCGTGGGTGGCCAAGCTCCCTCCGCCGCAAATCGTTCCTTTTGTACCGTCCCCGTGTTATCTAAATCGCGTCGAATATTTCCACGGTAGCACGCTTAGAGGTCCGTGCTCGGGCTGTGTTCCCGTTAAAAAGCAACTCGCGTATCAATTTCACGGGACAACGCGGTGCATCGCGGGTAATCCGGCGTGCTGGATCGTCTTTTTGTTCCTGGCCGCTTAATATTGCTTGTCCCGCCGTAATCTCCACCCCCGACACCCTGTTTCACTCCCCGGCCGCCGCCCACCGCGTTTCGCTCCACTACTCCAGCCACCCCCTTCGTCCCAGTAGCGTAGACCGGAATTTTCTTGGTCCTCGACGAGACCGCTCTTCGCTATCAAACGGCTATTTCTTAACCTGTGCCACGTACACTCCGTCGCAATTCTTTTGTAAGATCTGGTGCTTGGATTTTTCTCGAAGGTGTCCATGCTTCAGCAATGGTCCATTTCCCAGGGGTGGGGGCAAATTGTCGGCGAAAGAAATTGAACTTCTTTTTCATGCAGCAGATTAGCAATAACTAATATGTGAGTTGTCATATAGAATTAATTTTATAATTGTCACTACTCTTTTAAATTAAAATATGTAGGTATATTAATACTTGATGATATTTCACAGAAAGAGCGGCAGACGTTTGTTAGCCTAGGGGCGCCGAATCTCCAAATCCGCCCCTGTCACTTCCATCCCATTTATGGTGCCCGCGGACAGCGAAGGTAAAGGATTCCACCCTTAGCTTAGCATCTTCGCTGGACTCAGTTTCTTGGGCGATAGAAAGCGCCGACCGGCGCGAGTCTCTCAACAGCGAAAGGCGCAGGGAAAGGATCGACAAGGGGTGGGCTTTGCCCCCGACGGCTCGCGCCAATGGCGTTCCTTTCGGTGTTTCGCAGCCGGCGGTACGTTCACCATCGCGGAACGCCGCGGTTCCGCTGGTACTTAACGTAAGTACGTCGAGTTCGGCGGTAAAAATAAAGAAAGCTCCTAGAGTTTTCGCCCCGTCCACCCTTTTTCCTGCCGCGCCGGCGAGTATCCTCGGCTGTACCACTGCCGGGACAATGTTATTTTACGGCACGGTGAGTTTGAGCCTCTTTCATCCGGCGACACGGTGCTCGCGCTGCGATTCTGACGGTAATGGTTGCGGTGCTGGGCGAGGATGGTGGTGGTGGTGGTTTCTAGCGAGCCGCCACACCCTCGCGGTTGCCTCCGGCTCGCCCTCTGCGCTGCCGTTTAATCTGATCAACGGCGGATTATATCGGACAGCACCCTGACGAGCAGCAGGAGAAAAAATCGCGGGCCACGCCGCGTTCTGCGGTCTTCAGCGATTCTCTGCAAAAGGGTCGCAGGTTCCATTTGTGTGGCGTCGAGGTTCTGTACAGTTGATGCAAACAGATACCGCACTTGTTTCGGTAGAAGAGAGTCGAGGGGAAAGAAAACTTTCGATTAAAATAGACTCGAGGGTTCCAAGATATCTGGTGCCGTTCTCTTCGGCACATTCACAGAGGCTGGAAGTGGAGCACACTTTCCAGTCGGAGGGAATTGCAGAAGGGTAGAGAAGTCTTGCCTTTTTATTAGATCAAACCGAGTGTGACCAAGCTGTACGTTCGACTTGACTCGGTCACTCGGCTCCTGTCCGAGCGAATAAACGTCTCCGCGCCTTATTCCGAGCCACCCCCTTTTCCCGGCCGCCATCCCCGGGGCAGTTTTTTACGTCATCGAGAGACCCTGCTGTCCCGACAGCATTTTATCGGCCAACGTGCCGGTCCGGGTTCTCAATTTCGATTCTCTCCCCTGTATACCTCCAAATTCTCCAGCTAACGCAGAAATCCCCTTCGCAGCAACAACTCGGGGGTCTCTTTTCTTCGTTGAGACACACTTTTCAATTGACAGCCCGAATACAAGCCAGCCAGATACAGAGCAGACAGGCAGGATTTCACTTGCCTAGGATCCTGGAAGACTAAAGAATAGCAGTGTGCTGGGGGACAGTAATAGTCGCCGTTCCATATATCTCCACGGCACCTTTCCTACGTCACTTATCGCGAGGACGATGGGCGTCGCCGTAACTCAATTTTGCGTTCCATCTGAGACGCTGAAGGTCCCTGCGGCCTGCTCCTCAATAAGGCAATTCGCTGACCCGAATTGACTCCATTGCCGCGGCAAGAATGACTTTCCAGCCGATATTTCGCCCGTTGCGCGTTACCAAGGGTCCTAGCCACTGAGAGACCTTTCGTTTTAACGTCGGAAAAGGGGGAGACACACGGCGCGTTCGATCCGCGCGCGAATCCAGGCGCTGGATGTCGACGATATCATCTGTTCGATTGTGCTTCGACTTCCGCGAATGAGAGAGATCGCTTCTGATTGAATATTCGCGCGAGCGGAGTCGGGGATCATCGTTGACGGTTATGATTCCCCCGGAGGGGAGAATAAATGCTCGGGGTGCAGTCACCGATCCAGATTCGGGATTCTTATCTGTCCACAAAGCTTAATCCTCCGCCGCGAAGGCGGCGGTGCGCTAAAAAGTATTTTACGAGCTGCTTATACGTTCCAGCGGTCACCCTGACACCGAATCCAATTTTCCAGATACGATCTTTAGTAGGGATCAGGTGTCGAAGGTCCGGGCCCTCCCAGCGCGGCCTGCTCGCATTCGTACAGCCATGAAATCATTATAGCTTCCCCGTGTTCCGTGTGGCTCGTTCTCATAGATAATTCAGTCTCCGTTTCAAAGAAAGACAATTCTCCCTTCACTTTCTTCATCGAACCAGAGAACCATTCGCCCGTAGACAAGAGGGTGCACTATCGATCCACTCTCAAGATCGACCATTCGCGTCTCTGCTTGCCGGTGTATCGCCATATTTTAATATTTCCCGCGGCGAGCAGAACGGGGGAGGGCCAGATAAAATGCTTTACGACGCCGAGGAATTAACCCTTGATTTCCCGGCATTACTCTCACCGCGGAGTCTGCCGAGATAAAGGGGTGGCTCCTTCCTTACTATCTCCGCGGCATAATGGCCGACGAAGAAGGGCACCGTTCATCGCGAAAGATATAATGGAGCCGCACCGTGGCTCCTCCACGGCCCCGTACACCCGCGATTTATGGTTTCTTTTATTTAGGGGAATAATGGAGCAAGGTTACCGGGGTGTACCTAGCTGCGAATCCGTCAGTCTTGTTCTCCGAGCTACCATCATCCACCGAGCCTCGATCAGGCACAAGAGACTCGCGTTTACAAGCTTCCTGCAAGTAACTATTATGCATCGTCGTCTCGTGGCTGCCACCGTTGTAACGACAGTACAGCGCAGCCCCTCTATCGCTGCCTCGAGGAACACGCGGATCGCCGGGGCGAAGGGATCGTTGCATCCGCAGTGTCTTTCCTGCCGCATAGAGAGTGCACCCCCGACACCTTGCGTTTCTCAGCTCGAGGTGGTGGAAGAAGAGGCAGGCAGGCTAGGGGCGGGCGCGAGGTGTCCGCCGCGTCTGTATCAATATTCATCAGCGTCCTATGTTCGGCTGGCTCAAATTCGTAGGATTAGCCGGAAACTTCGCGCCGCTCCCTCCGCTTCTATGCAGTGCCGTGCACGGGGTGACAGAGTGAGAGAGAGCTGGGCAGAAAGGCAGAGAGAAACCGGGCGAGCGGAGAAGGACGAAGACGGCCGGGGGGGGGGGAGGGTGGTCAGGGGATGGAGGAGAGATAGAGAGGGTGAGAGAGATCGTGGCAGTCGCCGTGACGCTCCACCGCGGGATTCTAATCCGGGTAGGCGGGCGTGTGTGACGTCATATTGCATAACAATTAATCAACGGGCGATAACAGCTAGCCGGGGTCGTCGGAGTGGGAAGCCCTGATAATCATTTCACCGGGCAGCTTAAAGTGCCACTAGTTAACGCTAAGCCGATTTAAAAGCGATTTAATATCCGGAATATTATACCTAGGTTTCCCTCTCTTTCGCGCGCTCCCGCGCCAAGCGTAGGCCTGGCCGGCCCCGACAAAAGCGATCATGCTCGAATAGATTCTCGTTACGGGATTCTTAACGGGTGTTCCTTCCTTTTTCTCGCGCCCCCACGTTAGCTGAGAAATCTGGGGAGATTGCTGCTGGCCAACGAAGGCAACGCCGATGGCCTCAAGCCAGACACAATCTTCTCCTTTTGCGCTTCCTCTCCTCTCGCCTCTTTTTCGGGGGAAGTGTACGTTTGCTAGTTGCGGGGATTGCTTCTGCGTGGTACGAGTCCTGTATTCGCGATGCTCCTTGCAAGATAAGGATAGAATTGGTCGCCCGCTGTTCCAGCAACCTGCATGTAAGTCTGGTCGACGGAACAGGGTGCACCGTATGCCACTCGTAACGCGCTTCTTCCGACACCGTACCACTAATAAGCAGTGGCACCAGCCACATGCTAATGCATAATACCGATCAAACAACTGTTTAAGCAGCCCCGAGTTAAGTGCGTCCCATTCTTTCGCGATCGCCCCTTCGCCCCTTCGCCGTGCTAGCACCGTCGGCCGACGGGGTTGTTTTTGTCACGATGACTGGGAGCCAAGCGTGCCCTGTCACCCGTGATTCTCGTCGCTTTTAAATCCCTTCAACTCCATCTTCTCTCCTCGACAGAAAAAGCATCCTCGACAAGTTAATGGTACGTCTACTCGCGACTTCAACCCCGAACAGTGCAATTTTTCTCTCCCAACTTCTTTCTTGCGCCACTGTCTTTCCTATCCTCTTCAGCTTTCAGCTTTTTCCCTTATCCTCCGCGGAATACTCCAACTGTGCGTCGCCGTGAATTTCCCTTCGTCTATCAATTGTCGTTCGGTGTTTGCGCAAGGTGTGCTCGATCGCGATACTGCTTCAGTCTCTGCTAGGTGGCCATGGTCAATAGCTTGCCCGCGAGACGGCCGCGTATATCCCATTTTCGTAGGCCGCTGATTGAGGACAGATGCACGAGCAGGGGAAGTGCGCTGTACAGTATGGATGAGGGTACAGTCGGTCACAATGACCCCCCCAGAGTACAATGGCGCACTGGCTCTCTTCAGCAGGGCCATTGCCGACCCGAAAATCACTCGGCTATGACAAAGAGCTCTGTTCTCGCTCCCACAAATACGTTGTAAATACGAGACTACCCTGAGTGTGTCTGGTCGAGGCCAGAGAGCCGAGTGGATGCGCCTTCTTCAGGCTAGACCTTCTCGCGGAGACGAGATAGCGTACGGAACGGTTGGCTTCCCTGGAGTTCGATGTCTGTTTTGTGTTTCCCGTGATTGTCATAGCATGCCGGTGGAGAATCAAGCGATATTTATCGGTTAGGAAAGCGGATGAGCGAAAAAAAAAACAACTGACGCGATCGATCTGCGACGATTCGGGACGCGGTCGCCGGTTCGTTTCCATAAAATCTGTTGCTCGCGTTGCCGGCCGAAATCCTAATTAAACGGCAGATTCGAATTCGCCGGTGGTCCACGTACAAGCTTAATCCCGGGAAAGCGCCGATAATATCGATCGATGCGCGGCGAGTTAATTAAATTAAAATACTCGTATAATAGCGCGCCAGATGGCACGGCCAGAACATACAACCTGGTATTGAGTACCGGTTCACCCCTCGGCAACCCCCCGCTATAATACGTAACTCGTTTAGCCTCGCAGGTTGACAAAAAAGTAAGGAGGGCGGAACTGCCGCGGGATTTCGCTTGGCCAAAGCGTTTAAGGAAACCCCACGATTGCTTTTCCACGATCTTTCAGCCAGGAATGACCGGTTCTTCGTTCTTCGAGCATACTTCACGTTATCATTCAAGAGAATAGTTCGTAGGACAGTTGCTACCATCTGTAATTTAATTCTGTCCAACTCGGGAATTCTTAAAAATTGCACATCTTCTAGAATTGTAGATTGCAAATTGAAAATTTTAGTTTTTAGTGTTGCATATCTGCGCTGGTCGAAATGGTGGTAGATGCATACAGGTACCGGTGACTGGTAGATCCGAGATGATACGATCCTGATTACCTATTTACCGAATGACAATCGAATGGTTATTTAGTTTCATGGGGTGAGAATCGAACCGCAGTTTAGCATCACGGAGGCCGAAGGCAGGTCGTTAGCGGCGTTGTCGCAACATATGCGCTCGGCAGGCTCCATATGGGCCACCATGGACCCAAATACGAAGCCCTCCGGAGCCAAGGTACCTAACCCCACGCAGAGGGATCGATACCGTTTCGCTCCTTAATCGGTCAGCTTTGCGGCTTTCCACAATGTTTCCCCAGATTTTGATATTCTACTGAAAGAGTCAGACTTGCCGTCGGGAATGGAAGCCGGCGATTCAGAAAGAATCCAAGCATTCGTTTCTTATCTCACTTCATCTCTTTCGCAGCATCGCCGAAGTGGGAGATGGAAAAGATTTCCCTGAATTCAAAAGGACTTAAGTAAAAAGTATCTCAGACCTTCCAGTTAAGAGCACGGAAACAGCTGAGTACGGGGGCTTGTTAAACATCGAGGAGTAGAGACACTTGGAGCGGAGCCTGTAGGGTGGTTCGATCGAATCCCATAAGCATTGCGGTCGTCGGCGACTTTAAATGCGACCATATGATGAGGGTGGCTAAAAAACCTGGTATTTTCTATAACCATGGCGCAACCGTGGACGAGGGCCACCGATGAGTTTGTGCGGCAAGTGCACCGTGAAGCAGAAGAGACCCCCATGGAGGAAGAGAGAGTGAGCGCGGACGGTGAGCAGGTTGACTAGCTTTGTCCGTGCCCGATGATGACGATGGGGTCGGTCTCCGCACAGATGGGCCGCTAATCTCATTGAAAACTCATGAGGACTCTCAGGGTGGGGGGTGGGCCTGGGGGAGGTGAGCCAAGGGCTGAACCCTGCCCTGCAAGTCTCTGTAAGTCCTTGCATGGGGGCCAAGCACCGTGCCAATCACCATATGTCGTACGTATATGCGTGCGCGTATAAACGCGTGATGCATGCTTCCGAGAATATGTCGCCTTCTATTTTTTCCACCGGCCGCATGCAGGGACATGTTGCGTGCTGAATGGCAAACGTCACAAAGTTTAGGAACCATAGGTTGTTCGGGGATATTATTCTATTCTTTCGTATTAAGACAGACTGAGGATTTGGCTCGTCGTTCTCCTCCTTTCCACGTTCACCTTGCATCGAGATCAGCCTCGGCAACGTCCCGGTTTTCTGGCCATTCCCATTACCCTTTTCCGCGGCGGCTCGTATACATATTTAAGGTCGCGACCACCGTTAAGATCACCGTAGCATAACTCCGTGCCGGCTGGCTCTCTCATGCATATTCCTCCGGTTTAGCAAACACTCCGCGGAGACGCGGGCAAGAGGAAGGGAGATGGGTCGAGCTGGAGCTACAGGCACAGAGGAGAGTGCAACGGAGAAAGAGGGAGGGGGAGGACCCCGGCACGCACTCCCGGGCATACGGGGTTGCTTTACGAGCGGACAACTAAGGTATGCTCCCGGTTTCAACCCCTGCTCCTCCGGTATAATCGTGCTTTTCGTAACGTGGCCGTAGCTGCAACGGGCCAGAGGTTTTATACCCTGGCTTCTCTGTCGGAGTCGGTGCATCCACCGTGACCGAGTCCCGTCGCACTCGCTGCCCTCACGGAATACGCTGCGCGTAAACTCTCGGAACACGGCCAGATCCCGAGTGCCCGGTGTCCTCCACTCGCTTTTTCCTCCACCCCTGCCTTGCCCCTTTTCCCATTCGACGCTGACAAGTTCTTGTGGCTCTGAAAGGGGTGTCACTTTGGTCTTAACCTTTCGCTGCCCCCGTTTAGTCATCTGATCTCTGCCCTTCATTAAACCTGTTGCTGTAAATCATGCGAAGCGTGTTCGAGAACTCTGCTCGGAGGGCTGAGGAGCGTTAACAGAACGGGAAGTAAACGAAACGCCCAAGAATCTGTTCCACTGTTTGCATAGACTCTCCAGCGGGCCAGTACATTGATCAGGTGGGGATGACAAGGGATAGGGGGTTGGTCTCGGAAGATTTGGCGTGATTGCTTTTGACAGCGCAGTTAGGGGCGATGAACGGACGATCGGCGGATAGAAGATAGCGAAACTGGATACCTCGCACATATGCTTGCCCGTAACTAGGAGCGTCAAATATATTCTTCTTCATCGCCAGTTCTATCTACCGATGCTCCCAACTTCTATTTATAAAATAAGAGCTCGAAAGGAGCTCGTGCGACAAATTTATTCACGCGGATCGAGGCTGTAGCTAATTCTTCCATCGGAGCCCAGGTGTTCGCTGGGTTTCCGCGGGCCAGGCACATCGAGGTCGACTTGGGAATCGGGACTCGGACAAATTACACGCGGGACAGACTTAATCTAGCTTCGTTTCTCCAGGGAACGCAGAAAGAGAATCAAAGTCACATCTGTGACGTCCAGAACGACGCCACCGGCCGTCCTGGGTCTCTTCGCCAGCAAGATTGATGACGCCTCCCGCGCTTTACCACCGTTTCCAGTATTCTCTTTTCCGGCGGTGGCCGCCGGGAGACGGGCGGGAGAAAGGAGGACGCGATTTCTCTCTGTGCAAACGAGACGTCTCCGCCCCGAGAAGCTCGTCTCCCCACTTCAGCCCAGCCCGCTGACGAATGTCCCGTGACATTGGTCCTGCAAGAATCTTTGTCACTGTTAACGGTCCAGAGGCAATTAAATGTTTCAACCACTTCTTGGTGGCTACGAGATAACTGACGGGAAAGGGAGATCTGTGCAAGCAGAGTACTTATAGTAGACTCACGAATGTGAATTTCAATGGAAAAAATTTTGAGCAGTGGCGCATCCAGAGGAGGGGCCAAGGGGTCCTCGCAGCCCCAAAGAAGGGGTTTTGTAAAAAGAAAATAAAACTGGATTTTATTCTTTAAACAAATTTTTATAATCGCGCAATGAATTTTATTGAATTTGTATTAAAAATATTTTTATCCGTTCAACTCGGCGCCCCCCAAGATTAAATTCTAATTGCGCCACTGAGGTTGAGTACGACTAAACTTATTCGTGGTCCATAAAAAGGAAGTGGCGATGTCTGACAAAGCGCGGGCCGATACTACTTAGCGCGCCGCAGGTGTGGCAGCGTCTGACTAGTATCGTGCGTATCTACTGATGGAAATAATAATTATGGAAAACAGTTAGACGGGAAGGTTTTTAAGGTCTGCAGGTGGAGGTGGAGGCTCGTTTAAGGTCTGGATCCGCACTCTGTAGCGTCACCGATACGGTTCCACTTGGCGCGTCAGGAAGCGAATCCTCGAAGAGGGAAAGCTCGAGGGTCCGTAGCCAGGGTCGCGCAGGGTCTGGGCGTCGTCCATCATTCGGTGGAACGACGAAACGCTCGGTAGGTTCGGGTTTTCAGAGCGGAGGAGATCTGCATAGCGAGCCGGCATCTCGGGACGAGCGAGCTAAGTGCGGGATTATGCAAAGCAGCGGCCATACAGTATAAAAATACGGAGCGACTCCGCGCCATCTTTTCCGGACCATTCTAATAACTCCCTCCCATCCACCTTCCTCCACCTACGATCTCCCCTTCGGCCCATTCTCCGACTCAGTTCGCCCTGCGCCAACGGCCGAGGGGGACGCGAGGATCCGTGCACGCCGAAACGGTCACCCCTCTTCCAAGATTTCGGCAAATATAATCGTAAAGCCGTCGGCAGGGCCATCACGACTACGCGAGCAGCGTGGAACAGAAGAGCTCTGATGCCTCCAACAAGGGCCCCCCCCCCCCCCCCCCCCCCCGCTCTTGGCTCGTGCGCAGTCACTTGGCGAGGGTGCTCGTGCCCGTAGCTTTTGCTCCCATCATCTTCGAGATGATCGGTGGGTCACATTAGATCACGCGGTCATTGTTGTTCCGCCTTCCGACTCATCCGCGGCGATTAAATGGACGTTAAGCGATCACCCTTAAGAGCGCCTCGCGTTCGCGCCTCGCGTTCGCGCCTCGCTGCCAGTCACGTCGATGATTAACGACGCATGAATATTTACGCGGCCCATTAACGTGTGCCGTTTGATTGGCTGCTTCCTGCACGCGCGGATAGCTCGTAAACATTCGAGCATCCGCGGTTTGCAAGTGATTAGGGTGACGGAGGTCGCGGAGTCCTTATCGCCGCGAGCGTTGCACCACCTCGGACGACGTGAGTACTTCCAGGGCTCGATCGGTCCAATCCTGAAATCCGGGGGTCGCGTACGTTCGGTGGCGGTTCGCCGCTTAAATTTCCAAACTTCTCGCCTAGGCGGCTCACGTTTTCCGCGAGCGAGGCGCGAGATAGCGGCGTCCGATAGCGCCCGGTTGGAAGTCGCATTAATTTCCCTCGCTCGGCTCCCCGGCTGCGCCACCGCCGTAAGGGTGCAGGGAGGGGTAGCCGGTTGCCTCGAGGGGGTAACGGCACGCAGAGGCGTTTAGGTAAGGTATTCACGTAACACATAAGCAACCGCCACGCGCAGCCCACCGTGTGCACAGAGATAAGAGCCGAAGGTGGCATCTTAGGTGGCACTTCGAATAGAATTAAATTCCCCGAGCAACCGCGCACCGACCCGATATCGTCTCACGGATTTCATATCAACAAGAACGGGGTCGGGCAGAGACGACAAACTTCGCCTGCTACTGTACGAACGCGGAAAGTGAATTCAAGTTCTGTCGTGGCTTGTTCCATCGTCCGCTGCTGGATGAGGACGTTCAGACGCGTCGGATCGAGACGCAGGAAAGTCACCGTGCAGATGCTAGCCGAGGGTTGATCGACGATCGCCGGAGTGGATCGCGAAAGTGCGCGGTTCACTTTCCCAAGTGAATTTCGCGAGTAAGCGCGTTCCGTCGCTCTCCGCGCCCCCGCGCCGCCAGGCTTCGGAGGGTGACTCGGGGAATTAAGACACTCAGAAGCATTTGATGGCTCACTTGGTATGCATGGTCCCGGTTATAAGTCAAGAAATTGCCCAAGCGCCCGTAAAATCTAAATCTCTGGCACTCGTCGCCGGTGCCGCGGCACCTCTTCCCCTTTCCGCGGAGGATGTACATCACGCCCGGTTATTTCAAGAATCCTCTGAACTCATCACACATCCAATTTATCAGCGGCTCAAGCCGCACCGCCCTGTTCCTTCGAGGAACGCCAATTCCTTCGCCCCTCTCGCCGCCGTTGTTCCTTCCTCTCCGCTGCCAAAAGACATAAAAAATTTAATGTCACGTCCACTCGGCTGCTCGAAATATTTCAGCCTCGTTTTATCGCGACCTGCCCTCGTTCGTCCCGCAAAGTTCCAAGAATGTCGAACAGCTGACATCCTCAGGCAGGATCTTCCACGGTTTTTAGACCTAACCGAGAATCGTCGTTCGATCGAGTCGCGGCGATTCATGGTCCCCGTCGCATTACCGAGAACGCAATTCCGCAGATTATGGGCTACGGCCCCAGAGTTCCATCATTGGCCCGGGAGCGTATCTCCGCGGAGTGAATATTTCCTTGGAGCGGCGGGCTTGTATGCGGCCAATGTGGACGTCGGATTTTAATGGAAAATCGAGTGGGCGCGCGGGGTAAGCCCGGCGGAAGAGAATCACGATGATTCCGTGAAATATGGAGGCAGGAGCGAGCAGGTTTTCGACGGAGCCGGCAAAGCTGCACGGGGAAACGCTGGGGCCGCGTTAATGGGTGATTGATAAACGAGCTTCTCTCATCAACACCATCGGCTGCGTATTTATCACCGTACAGACTCAGCAGAAGCGGTCTCGCGATCATTCTCCGCGTTAACACCGTCAAACCGGAAAGTATTATCACTAGCTACCGCTTCAAGCTACTTTCAACTACCCCACCGTTGGGGAACAAATCGAGAACCGTATTCTTTTAACGTGGCAGCAACTGCAACGTGTAATACAATCGGGGGATGAAGTCAACCCGGCCGCGTCATATAGTATACAGAGGCAGGATTAATTCGACCAATCTTGCAGAAATTCTCGCATAATTCAATGTAGCGACGGGGATCGTGCGAGGCAGTCGAGCCGAAACCTTTCTGCAAGGTGTCCCCTTGCCATGGGACGGCCGGTTGTCAGTGTTAACAGCCCTCGGTAGGATCCAGTGTCAGTGTTAACAGCTCACGCGTGTCAGCCACGTGCCGGTCGAGCTGCGACCCTACGCGCGTTTAACTTGCACGAATTGGGCGTCGCGAAACTGCCGTTTCTGGCCGATTTGCAGAATAACGGGGACAGACAGCTGGGAGGAATTAAAAAACTTGGACGATTCTCACGAGTTGTTGTTTGGAAGAGCTTGTCCTTTTTAAAGGACCGAGATATCCTGCTTGTTGGTGTCTTTAGCAGACACGGAGCGACCTCGGGACGAACCTACACTGTGAAATTTGAGAAAGATTCTATGGAAGAGTTACTTTTGAAGATTAGAAGGGGTAGGGTTGAAGGAAGTGAACGTCTGCCGAGAGATAGCTCGGCCGGCGCAGTCAGCTGAGAGGCATAAAGTGGAATTAGGGATCGGTATATCGCCATCCCGACTTCGCAGGGGCAGCCTGGTCTGATCGGCAATAAATATGGTTCATAAGCCAGGAATGGCTGCCGCAAGATACAGAAACGTCCCGCCGCGCGACGCGTGTCACACATAACGTCCACCGAACGACTCTCCTAACTTTACGACCACGAGTTAGGATTAGATTCGGCCGTATCCACTACATATCATCCGGCTCGTTGGCTGGCGAACGATTTAATTCGCGCCGCATCCGTCGATAAGTTTTTTTGCCCGTCTAATCGTGCCTCGGCGCTGGCACCCTCGAGGGAAAAGGATTATAATAACCCGTTTCTCGTTCTCGTCCCGCTCGTACATAAATAATCTTGAGACGGAGAGCCGTGGAAAAAGTTCGACACCGGGACGCTAGACGGTTCTTCGTGCTCCGCGAATGCTTGGCCGCGAATCCTCGGGGTCGGCGAGCCCAATCGAAAAGTCATTACAACTTTTTGCCGACTCAATCAAGAAGTTAATGTCCTTTAACCTCTAGGCGTTCCCCGCAGAGTTCGCGGAGTCTCGAGAGCGGCGCGCAAGAACTGGACGGCTCTCACATGCCCGGCGAAATAGATCGCCAGCTTATGATTGATCGCCTATTGGCTCCGCGGCCTGGCCAGCCTTTTTCCCTTCGTTTCTTCCACGATATCGGGAATTATTGCCCCCGCATGAAATTCCAGTCCCGTTTCTCCTGGCCTTATTTCTGCTGTCCGATACACGGGCACTACAGCGAGACCGTTGCTTTCAGACTCGAGAGTCTCTGATTTTTAGTAAGGTGTGACTGCTCCAGGGGCCGATAGAAAGTCCTCGTTATCGCGCTAGAACGCCTTCGGGGGGAGCCGTATGTCACCTGGAAGGCTCGCGGAGAAATGAGGGGAATTCGTCAGGAAGATAATCCGCAAAATGATGATCCCCGGTGGGTCTGCTTGTACCTTCTGTCCACCGCGGTCGATTTAACGCGTCTCGTTTCTCTTTGGCGACTAGATGCCCGAGAGACGATCATTGACGAGATCCGTAGCAGCTCTGTACGCAAACCTTGTCTCCCACTTACTATGGATTAACGAGAGAAGCGAAGGAAATCGTTGACTTTACGGAACAGTGTCGTTGCAATGATCCGAGAGGAGAACTTATCTGGAAGAATAGGCGGCGCTCGAACGAACGGCCGAGGAAGTCGCAGGGAACGATCGTTCACGGGATAATCGGGAACGGTGGAGGTCCATCAGCGGATTCGACGAGTCTGCCGAACGTCCAATATCCAGGAGGTCGACCATAAAAAAGGAGCGGAGGCTGGCGCGGGCGTTAAAAATATTCAAGATCGTTTGTCAGGCTGAATTACAGCCCCGGTCGGGCCCGCGCAACCCCCTGCCACCCCCCCCCCCCCTCCTCCCCCTCCCTCCCGTCCCAAGTGATATCCCTGTGACGGGGTAACGGGATGCTGCGGAACGCGTTGCGCAACGCGGAGAGGGCAGAAGAGGAAAGAGTCGACGAGGACGACGACTACGACGACGACGACGATCCCAGGCACATGTGTCGAACCTGAAATATGTAGGCGTGGTCTGGATGGGACTAGCAGACGCGTCCCGACGACCGAATATGTTCACCCCGTTCGTACGCTCCACCCCCGTCTAACCCTGCAACGTTTGCCATTGGCCGGTGCCACCCTCGTTGCGCCTCCACCTGCCACGCCGAGCTACCCTCCGCGGCTATTCTACCCCTAAATACAGGGGATGCGCGGTCGGTTCCCTCATTTTAACGTGGTCCGCCGATGCACGCTGTGCACCCCTCGATCTCTGTGCTCCGTTCTTCAGTGTTTACTCCGGCCGAACCGCCGCCGCCGATCAGTGCTAGCCCGGTGGCACACCGACGCTTGTGTGTTCGGGATGAACGTTCATCGTTGAAGGCGATGGAAGAGTGGGAGCTGATGTCTTAGATCCAAGGGGATTGCATCCCTCGCGGGGTGAACAGCCTGGCTCCATTCAAGTACGAACGCTGACTCGCGCAGGGAGGATTCTCCGTTGGACGTGTGGTCCTGGTAAGTGGAATAACCATGTCACTGGTCAGGCAACACTTCTCGAGCTTGGAAGTCGCGTGTTCATCCAGGGGTAGTTTGTGAGATTTGATTAAACGCTTTCTCTTGCGCCCGGAAACCATTCGGTAAAATATTCTTGCTTCAACTAAACGTGAAAATTCGTCGTACGTGAAGGTCTATGAGCGATTATACACTCTGTCACGCGTGTCTCCACTTATTCGAACGCGCGAGCGAAAATCACTCTCGCCCGTCGATTCTCATTGACCCAATTACCCCTGGATATACCGTAGCCCGCGACACCTGGTACGGGTGTACAGGCGCGATCTCTCATCCATCATTTCCGTATCCGGCTAAATTGACCGTCGGCGGTCATTGTCGCAGGTCGATCATCCGGAACGAGCAGGATGACAATGGAAGATCGCACGGGTGGCATCGACCGTGCCGCCCCCGCGACGTCTACGACGGCTACGACGGCGCTAACGTCGTCCAGTCCCTCGTCCATCAGCGACGTCACATCCGACGCCTCGTATCCCCTTCAACGCGCCAGCAAGCGTTCCTTCGACGTGGCCTTCCTCGTCGCCCCCGACGAGAACCTGGCGCGTCGTCAGAGCGAGAAGCTGAGACTGGTATCCGCGAGGAAGGATCGCCTCCGGGAGGATATCTCAGCTGAGAACGTCGTCGACTCGGACAGACTGCCGCAGAATCTGACGATAAAGAATTACGAGAACGACGCTGTCGGCTCGGAAAGAAGAAGGCTTCTGCAGTGCACGGAGAACTCATTGAGCCCTCCGTACATTTCTCCACGGACTCTGACGCCAACCCTTCCAGGTCTCTCCCCCGACAACGACGTCCGAAGATACGTCTCCGGTACTCGTCTCCAGAAGACACCGAGTCCACCCACGTTCGCCGCTCATCAGTCGCTGCTGACCGGGTGCCCCGAGTCAGTTGACCCAAGTCTGGCCTGCAGCAAAGTTTACGACACTGGCATACCCTGCTCGACCGACAGACACGAGTCTCGCAGTGCATTCACAAAAGTGAACCTGTCCAGCCAGAGGAACGGCTTCAACGACGACGGACAGACATCCCCGAGGTCCTCCATCTCGCCGGACGACCGCGCCAGCTATCAGAGCAGCGTGAGTCCGCCGGTGGTGCCACTGACCGCCAGCACTGGTTACAAATACGCGGCGTTCCCCACGAAAATGACGTATCCCTTCCTAGTCAGCCCCGAGGGCAGTCAACCGGGCCTGCTGGAGAACCTCAAGATACCTCAGATCGCCCAGCCTCCCAAGGTACCCAGCCCAAAGATGCCCAGCTTCCGGCCAGACCTGCCGCCCGTTTACCCCAACCTGCCGTACAATCCGATCTCCGTTTTCCCGCCGATGCCGGACGCGCTCACGCGGCCGAGATTCCTGGCGACGGCCGCGGGGGTGGCTGGCCTTCTGCCCCCGTCGTTCGCCGCGCTCGCTCTGCCCGCCCAGAACGTATGCGCCAAGTGCAATCTCTCGTTCCGGATGACGTCCGACCTGGTCTACCACATGAGGTCGCATCACAAGAACGAGAACTCCGGCGAGGCGGCCAGGAGGCGGAGGGAGGAGAAGCTGAGGTGCCCGGTCTGCGACGAGAGCTTCAGGGAGAGGCATCACCTCACCAGGCACATGACCGCCCACCAGGACAAGGAGAGCGACGCGATCGTCGATCAGGTCGAGGTGAAGAGGCGAGCCACCGCCGTCAACACCAAGTGACGACGGAAGTCGCCCTCGAAGAATCCAACGATACTCACCAGCGGCTACTCCTTCGAAAACTGAAGCGCGAGACCCCCGAGGCCTTGCACTTTGGGAGGTAGAGTAACGAGTCTCCGGGAGCTTCGGGATCTCTGCGGAAGAATGTACTAAAGTGATGGACAATGGGTATCGTTCAGTCTGTTTTGAATATCTTCGTTGATTTATGACACTCGAATGTGACTCTCCGGATGCCGTCGCGCTGAGCGGGCACTAGAAGTTCTTCCAGTTTTTCAAGATATCACCCTCGATAGCCGAAACGTACTTACAAGCGAAGATCCCGAACCCGGAAATTCAAAAAAATTCTGAAACTTCGTGAATATGTAGGGAATTTCCTCCTGATTACAATGCAATTTTTGCTTGCTGCCCAAATTCACTCTAAGGTGGTGTAATTGACCCCTGAAAATTCGGTTACATTCCGATTTTGTGTTATAACGCGTGAACTGTAAAATAACTTTTTACGAAATTGATAGATCTAATTAAAAGAAACAACTTTTGTCTTGAAACTTTTTTTCTATCTCTTACAGTTCGCGACTGGTAACACAAAATCGGAAAATAGCCGAATTTTCAGGGTTCAATTTCACCCCATTCGTGTGAATATGGGCAGCAAAGAAAAATTGCATTTTAATCAGAAGGAAATCCCCTACATATTCACAAAGTTTCAGAATTTTTTGAATTTCCGGGCTCGGGATTTTCCCTTCTTAGTTTGCCCTAAAGAATAAAGAGAGCTACTATCTACTATCACTAGATTCCTGTCGCTGTATGTCCAGAGTTTTACGCACGTCCTCTTTCATGGCGGAATTAATGAGAATACTTAATATGGCATTTACGTGGTATACGTGTACGATAAAGAGATAATCGATATAGGTATTACGGATTAATATAGGAGATCATATCACACGGTCTCCGATAAGACGACATTCCCTCTCTAGTCAATATTAGGTAGGAGAAATTTGTAAATATCTCGATCGATCGGCGATTAATCGAGCTCTATCGTAGGTTTAAGGGTGCCTCGGATCGTTAGCGTGTTCTTTGAAACCCGACCAAAGAATTCAAACTTACGTCCGCGTTTTTCTTTCGCTAGTTGAGCCGTTCAGGGTAAAATATCGTGGTCCCGAAGTGAAATAAAATCGAGTCGAATCGCAGCCGGCGCGAGAGGCCTGCGAGGAAGTTATCCGATCGCGGAGTTTTGAGCGGTGGCGCGCGGCTCGGCCCATGTTTTCTGGGAGGCAGGTGATTCGACGGGGGTGGGAGGATTCAGGTGGGGCAGCAACGGAAAGCGAGGCGGGGATAGAACGGGGGTGTAAGCCGCGCTCGTTCGTGTGTCGGGGGTGGCGCGGCAATAAATAGATCGTAAACCGTACCCCCCTCGGCTAACACACGAACCGTCGGAGCGCGCATAATGGTAGGAAACAATGAATGCCGTAATCGGAAACAGTGCCGGTTTGTTATCTGCCATTTACACTCCATTTAACTTCAAACAGTGAATCGGCTGGCGCGCATTCGCGTTTTAAATACACGCGACCTCACTAACCACCCCCGACTACGCCCCCGCCGCGTTCCCCAGCCGACGTACGGCTTAACATAGGGTTAACCTGCCGGACCAGAGTGGCTTAATATTGTCCGGAATTGCTTGACTTATCGCCACTTCCACGCCGCGCTTAATGCTTGCTTATTTCGCCACCCCTCTGGACGAGGCGAGGCTCTGATCACCTGCGGGGCTGTTTCCATTGCCTCTCGCATCGGTGAACGATAGTTCGCCGGCTAAGGGAATGACAAGTAGGTTCCGAAGACGAATCGATCAAACTGATAGGTGCGTTAGATTAATTTCTTTCGGGTTGGGATTCAAAGAGGCACGATCCACGGCGAAGCGATTAAAAACTCTAGGGTATAGAGCTAAAGACTACAGTATTCTGTACAGCAATAATTACAGTAGCGTGTATATAGCTCTCGCCACTTTAACGTTAACGAGAACATTGAACGTTCATCGGCGAGAGATCTTAGGGTATTGTAAAATGGCTACGAATAGTTTGCTCTATGTGGAATTCAACGTTATGAGATAACGACAGTATAAAGGACACTTTTAGGGATACCGCGGTCCATACGATGTTGTTCTAGTTGTACGTATACGCTGTAAGTCGGATGTAAATGGTCACTTAGGTATAAGGATCGTCGACGTTTTGTTTCGTTTTATAAGAATTATTTATCACCAGATCACGTTGTATCAGCTCTATGTAAATATCATTCTGTACATACCTAAGCACTGTATGTAATCCCGGAATCGTTGTTAACGAATAAAAAGAGTATCCATGAGAAGGACTCTATAAACTATCACACCTGTCCCGTTTTTCAGTTTTCACCTTTTTCTTCTCGACGACATTTTCGTTGGCGGCGGGACTTTGCCTTCCTTTCTCCCCCGATACGCGTTGGAAATAATTCCACGTTAATTCGTTACAGTAATAACTCTTCCGTTCAGAAGCGGTATTAAGTTTTCTGTGTTTACGCGTTTCCATCGTTCGTTTCGCGAGCATCGACTGGGCTCCTCTCCTGTTCGATTGTTTCTGTATCATCAAAAGCCGATTACAAGGCAATAGATTAATTTCTGGCCACTCGAACCTCCCCCCGTTTCGCCAGCTCCAATCGATCGCTCGTAAAGCATCGCGGCCCCGATATCATTACTTTTAAAAAGTTACTCTCACGAAGGGTACGAGTATGCCGTTTGGTTCCTACTCGAAGGAATCAATCGTTCGTATTGAAACTAACGAAAAAACGCTGAAACATCGACTTGTTGAATCGACCGTCGAGCGGAAAGCGTCCCCGAGGGCTCTCTGAAGAGGTATCGGCCTCTCCAGAGGAAAGCCACGGAGAGATCCCCTAAACGGGTAACGCTAAGCCCGTCGAAACCGCAGCCAATACGACAAACAATCTCTTACCGCCCTCGTTCTGGCTTAACTTCGCCCCTTAACCCCGCCGCTCCCCCGAGTAAGTGTACTTACCCTCTGCCCGAGGTCCGTAAAGATAAATAACACGAAGCAGCCACTGGCTCGGCGGTAGTTGCGGCCCTTCTAAAACTAGCACCAGCCCCTGTCAGAAATACCCATCATCCCCTGCCCCCAAGGCCAGCTTCTCTCTTCCCTTTAACGAGCAAATCCGCCCCTCGACGCTTCCGTTCCTTCCACGGTTTTCTCTAATTATCGCCACCCTCGTCTCAGACATTCGACATTCAATTCGTGGAGGTCTGATTTCTACTCTCTCGCGAAATCCTTTCGCGACGGGGAGACGGGAATGCCAATCGCAGAGGCGAAATACCACAACGATTCGACGAGGGAGCACGGCGTATCGGCCAGGGGTGAGAGTGGATTCGAAAGAGATCCCGGCTATTATGTTCGGTGGTTCGATTTAAAAGGAGCATCGGCCGGTTGTCCCCCTTGGCCTTCCCACCCTTGTTAGCGATACTTCGCCGTGGAGAATCGCGCGCATGCTTGTTCTGTCAGTGAAATAATGACAATGTCATAGCTCCCGGCCGATTCGCCACGACGACCCTTGCCACGTGGGCGACGATTGGTCGCGGATATGCTAATATGGCGTCCGTTCCGAGACATTAACTTCTCGGTTTGCCGATTCTCGCCAGACGAGCCACGTCTTCGGCATGAGAGCACTCGCGGCGCGTCGATCACCGGATGTATTCCCTTCGTATCGGCTTGGACCAAGAAATGACTCACTCCTCGGTCTGTCCACTCACTTCGCCGATGGAAATGATATTGCTTTTATTCGGATGTACCGGTAGGATACTCCAGGAGAAGGCGAGCTCATTTTCCAAATGAAAAGTGAAGCGGGTTCTAGAGTGGAAAGGTGCTGCCTTCGATCCCCTGCAGCCGATCACCCCGATTCGCGATTAGCCACGGTGCTTCGCGGCGATTATGTAACTTGACTGCGAACACGCAGCTTACATCGGTCTCACGATGATCCCCGCTCCGGCGTTTCGATCTCGACCAGCCGTCGCTAAACGATTTTCACCGTTTCGCGATACCACTCTTCCGGGGCATATGCTTCGATTCGTCCGCACGCCTTTTCACACGCGCTGCCAGGAATAATTGCAGCGGCCGTGATTCAGAGACACCGCTGCAGTTAATCTTTCCGCTTGCACTCGAACTCCAAGAGGGTAAGTGTTCCTCCTAACGATCACGCCTGCACCAGGTTTACACGCGTCGTGGATCGCCGAGATTCTTCGAGGAATCGCTTCGATGTTGACGACGCGGGCAGGGAATCGAGAGGTCCAGGCCAGCATATCGCTGCCATCGGCGAGTCCTTCTGTCATTTCGCGAGACTGTAAATCCGCGGTGCCGGCCGACAGCCGCCGAGTTCGAAGCGGATACCGCGCGCGGCTCGCGGTCTGCGGCCGCAACAAAGAGTTGTCTGGATGAAAAAAAAAAAGCGCGCGCACAAAGCGGCAGAAGCGAGCGGGCTGGCCGAAATAGAAAGGACCGGCCAGGCGGGCAATAATTCGAAACAAAATGTCAAGCGGCCACCATTGTCGGGCGCGGTGGTGCGGTAGGCGCCAACTAGCGCCGACGAGAAAATATCGCCGACAGTAAATCAAGGTGCAGAAGAGGACCCACCGCCTTCCACCGCCCGTGAGCCACCCCCTGCTCCCTGGTGGCCCCCTCCCGGAGGCCAGTTTTATCCCTTCATGGACGGTCCAGCCGCACGATCGCATCCGGGGCTGCTTCCGTTTCTCGTCACTCGCCAGTCTCGTGAATTTCAACGACGGCGTTTCCCGTCAACGTTCAAGGTTACGAGTTCGATCGCGCCTCCCTGGACGGTCGAGGGCCTCGCTCCTCTACGTTGCTCATCTCTAGGCAGTTCAGCTAACTTCCGGGTGCTCGTGTTCCTTTGAATTCGAAACTTACGAGTCTGAGGAATATCGGATTATACTACTGGCAAGACTCGTTGAAGAGAACGGAGAATCTCGCGCGATATTGGGTCACGTAGGGGGTGGAAATCCGCACGGGAGGGGCGGCAGTATCCGACGGTGGAAAAAAGATCTTTCGCCCTGCTTAAATATGTCCGACCGCAAAGCAATAAAATATCTTTATCTTACTCGTGCCATTACTCCCTTGATTTCGGTGGGGTTCAATTTACATTCCTATCGGGGCTTCGGAAAGATAAGTCCATTTAAATAAATTAGTAATGCTATCTCTTGCTGGGTGACCGCGGCAGAGGGACGTGGAACGAAGGGGGCGGGAGGGGGAGGGGGATTTAATATAATATTTTATCAATTTTCGCGGCGATTCGTTACGCGGTGACGCCGTGCGCCATTGTCCCGACGCACAATTGCCCGAGTTTTTAACTTTACGCCGCGATGAATCATCCTTCGCGAATATTCGTGAAAGTTGCGCCCGCCTTGGCGAAGACCCCGCGGGGAAAATTACACGATGCCTGCTTCGGTTCGATCATCCTATCGCGACGTTTCACAATTCGATGAATTCGGCTTGTAATCGAAGGGATATGGAAAGGGGGACGGGTTTTTTTTAAGCAGACCTATTCGCTGTGCCGTTTGTCGGATACGCGGCTGCCTTTTCCCCTTTCTGCCCGGCGCGTAGGTAGGACAATATAATGGGGCATAACAACGGCGTTAACACGCACTGGCCGACCCCGGACGCGACCCGCGACCCTCCACGGGGTGAATTACACCTCTGATAATTACTAGAAATTAATGCTCCAGCCTTACACCGGTCATTGTGAGCCGCGTCGTTTAACCGACCTTGCATTCATCTGCTTTTACGCTGTTAATCGCGACACCTACATCATTCACCCCCGTTTTTGCGACGGGCCTCTCAATCCTCCTTTATATCTCCCTACAACACCTCAAGAATAAAATGTCAATGAGAAATTAGACTAAGTAAATATTCTAATAAATGGATGTACGCTTAGTCGAGTTAAACTTTCGTTCGATTTCTTCTTGAAAAAATATTTTCAAATTTCAATTTACCTCCGAATAGAATGTAATAAGAGTTTGAACGCCAAAGTCGCGGCCGAGACAAAGAAAAAGCGAGGAAAGAAAATCGAGGCTCGTAAAATTGGAAAATTAAAATCGGCGCCGACAACGAAGCGGATCCGCGCGGCTGATAGAGAGGGCGGGCAGCCCGATGGGATGTATTAAAGCTGCGGCCGGGGCCACACCAGCAGATAGGTTAATGTGAATTTATTGCGATCGAGATATCGCGCCGGCCAGAAAGCAGAGACGCGTGCTACGCGCGCCGTCAAACCGATAGCCATTGTGCGCCCTGAAACGCTCTCAAATCGCTGGGAGAGAGGACGAAACCGCGGCCAAAGGGGACCAGTCACTGTTTTAAAGCAGCCAGCCATTTTCCAGGGGAGACGAGGCTCTTATCTGAAACGCATCTGGAACAGGCGATGCGTGCAACTTCTTCTCCCCGTAAGTGATTCGGCGGAGATTCCATCGTGAATAGAACGGAACCTTTTGGAATTTCTACATCGTATTCGATACAAATCTTTCCTAAGAGTTATTTCCCGCAGGATTTAAACCGAGTTTCAGCAGTTTCTCGCGCTTCTGGCCACTGTCCCCTATCGGCGGTTTATTAGTCTCGTCGCAGCATCCTCGAGACTGTTCGGGGAGGCACGATCGGTCCACGTCGAGATCGCTTCCGGCCCCCAGCGTTTCCTCTTCGTCTTGGACCCGCGTCTTCTTCAAGCCTCGTCGCCGGATAGTCCCCGTGACCGTATATCACATTACTTTAATTCATATGGTAATCGCGGGCTGCGCAGCCACTACGCGGCCCCGCCGAAAACTTTCGGAACAATGCGAGGGACAATGCGAGGGGTGCGTGGAGGGTGTCGGTGCACGGGGCAGAGGTGGTGTAGGAGGGCACCCAGGGCTCCGGGAGGGGATGGGACAGGGGCTTTGGAAAGCGGCGGAGTTGGACGAGAACGGTGCGAATAGCGATATTGAATTCGCCCCTGGCGACGTGCCTGTTATCGACAATGTCCGACCGCTGGACCGGAAGCCATTTGCTCGCCCTGTGACGAAATTTATGAAAGTTTCGGAGAGCTCGCGGTATAATTGGGAAGGCCTCGTGTGTGGCAGCGCGAAGGTGGCCTGGTCGGCGTGCTCCGCTCCAGCATGCTCCTCCTCTTCCCTCTTTTTGCATTGCTAATGTACAGCTCGCTGTGTTGAGGAAAATTGGTGGATTTGCTACCTACAATGTTCAAATGCGAATGGTTTAAGTCTCGAGTGAAGATTCATCGCCTTCTTCCTTCTCAGTTACCGTCCAGTTACCTCTGTCATTTTACATTCCGCAGATGTTAAAATAGATAGGAGAGACACGGTCCACCTCGAAAAGAGAATAAAATCTAGCACGTTCGATCGGGGAGCGCCGCTTTTTCAATTCCGCTGGCAGCCGCCCCGCGCTGCATGTTGGATAGAAATGAAATTCCCATTTCGCGATGAAAACCGCGGGTGAATCCGCGACGAATCCATATGCCGAGGAGCGCGCCATCCAATCTGAAAGTGGCCGGTTAACGTGAACAGCTTATGCGCCATACGTTACGAGCGCATGTTCGCGTCCACGTACGGTGATTTCGTCCAGAAACAACGGAAACCGCCGATGGAAACGAATGCCGTGCACCGTTGGCTCTATATCTTGTTGCGCGCCCTCTCCCATTTTCTTCCGCGCAGAGATCGTCGTGGAGAACGCAGAAATGTCAGGACGAGAAAATAAGCTTAGGTAGAACCGACAAAAGAGGCCCCTGCGTTTAGAAAACTCTGATCTCTAAGCGGCGAGCTTCCATTTCTGACGCCAAGCTGCTCTCTGCTTCTGCCGGTCCACGAATCACGGTCGCTTCAACAATTCTCACCACAGCTTTATGGGAATACTTGGACATCTTCGACATCCTTCGGCACTCAGGGAATCCAAAAAGTTGCGCGATCGCTCGCCACGATTGCCGTTAGAGCAGAGGATGGAAATTGGCCGGTCTGCCATATGCGTGGACTCTGGTGTGCGCGCAGAAAAGCCGGGCGGGGGTGGCGGCGAGCGGGGCGACGGGGGTTTGCGCCGGGGGGTGGGCCGCATTACAAATTTAATCTTACAAATGGATCCGAAAACTTGGAAACAATGGAATATATGAAATGCGGCCGCGTATATCACGGCGGCAGACACGGGGTGGTTCCAACCGGCAATATTGTCAGGGCCGATCCATATTCTCCGGGCACGCGAAAGGGGATGGGGCCGGAGAGCCGCAGGATCCAGGGGGGCGAGTGAATATCGGAGGAAGGGCGCAAGGAACGGCAAAACATCCTCTTGGCACGGCAAGAAGTCGCGAGATACACGCACGGTTCCTGTCGCGCTCGAACCGCGACGCGTGGCTCCTCGATTTTGGCACCATGTGCATCTTCCTAACTTAGAGACACACCAAAGCCGACGTACATCCTCAAGAATTTATCATCCGAACTTTCGGAACGATTCCCCGCCGATCACATCGCTCTTCAGAGTGATCTCGACGTCGAAGGGGTTGTAAGCTCAAGTTCCCGCGGAAGTTCCTCTTCGTTTATTCTTAGAGAAATCATTGCGCGACGTTGTGGATCGCCAACTTGGATGTCGAACGATGGCGAAGCGCATCTATCCAGCGAGGGAGAAGTCGCTAATATCGACGCTCTGTTAAAGAATCAAAGATTCGAGAGCGGAGGTGGCGCGTGGAAAGAGGGTGGCAAGGCGAAGGGAGGACTCGTAGGTTGCAGGCAGAGTCTACCCGGCTAGATTAGCATAAATATGGCGTCTTAGAGCGGGGCAGTTTGTCATCGTTAGCAAAGCACACGCTTCCTGGGACTCGTCGAGTCACACTCCTCTGAATCGTCGAGCTGGTTCTATTCCCTGCGGGCTACCGACAAAGGTCCCGCAGGAAGGAAACCAGCGATGTAGGTTGCTGGATACACGACTAACCGTACGAGTTTGCTGCCACCGGCACCGTCTCGCTTGTATATCTACGAGCGCTACCCTCCAGAGAACTCGTCCCTTTCCCGGCCTTGCCAGTCGGAGACAGGTACTTCGGTAGCCGAACTTCCCGAACGCAGATTTCGCAGTGGGTGGAGGCAAACGTGTTCCCTGATTTAAATCCCCTTCCAGGTGCTAGTTGGACCACAATTGCCTCCATTCCGCGGCTCGATCCTCCGCGCGATTCTGAGGGCCTCGGGAAGGGGAAGTTTCACATTTTTCGAAGGACAACGCAACTCGTCTTTCGACGAGAATTACGTAAAAGCAATCTATCTGGACGGAGAACGAAATCTCATCTCCACTCATCTCCCAGGGCCGCGTTATTACGATCTCGCCCTAGTATCGTCACCAATCTGCTAAAACGCATCGCCATACTTCATAAACACCCCAGCGGCCCCGCAAGACGTATTAGCCCCGAGATGCCGCCGCGAGTAGGGTCGGCATTACTTTTCTATTAGACCGATTGAACGAAAGGAGCAATCGATAACCATCGCTGGGAGTTTCCGTTCGCTTTTCGGAATCCCGTTCTCCAAAGCATGTCCCCGAGCGCTCTGGTGTACGTACTTAAGGGTTCGACAAAGTTCCAAACGATACTTCAGTTCTCAAATCATCCACTGATGCATCGAATGACGAAGGTTTCCTCTGCAGTGATCGAGGAATCTCAGGACAGATTCGCCGACGACTTTTAGTCTCCTTGGATCCCCCGGTTTTCGTCCTGGGGGAGCGTTTACCGCGGATAATTCATATTTATGACCGAACGCTTTATCAACCCCACTTGCCTCGTATACATTTAATTGAGACGTCCGTGTCGGAGGCAATAGGGTGCGAACCCCGTTGTCTCAGGGGGTCGGGAGCACAATGGCCATAGTACTCGATGGACGTTCGCTCGGTTTCTCCGGGCGATTGTCGTTAACGATCAGGATGAATCTCGCTGACATTCCGAGTGCGTCCGGTTCGATCATCCTCCTCGCTCGTCGCCGCGATTCGCGGTCAATCTCTGACCAACACACTCTCTCCCCTCGATTTGCATTACAGGATTCAGTGCCACGTGTTTCGCCGGCTCGATCCCAGTGGCCGCAGAGGATAAATCGGACATCATCGGCGACGAAATCGCGGCGTCCCCCGAAGCCAAGGCGGGACCGCGCCACGGGGAGGAGGAGAGAACGGTCCATCGATTTACGAGCCGCTCCCAGAACGAACGATTACGTGCTCGTAAAGAAGCTCGTAAGTGGAATCGTTGCCGCGGCACGGCGTGGCGCGGCGCGTTCTCACGATCAGCCCCGGCGATCGTCATCTCGCAGGGCCTTTTAGCGATTGCAGCCATGTATCTGGCCCGTCGATTGAGTTATCGGGCGATAACTCGACGCCACCGGCGAAGTAATTGAACCGAAAGTTTCTCGCCACCGGTTGTCGGCCGCTCTTCCTCGCCGCCTATCCTTCTCTCCGCCGCCGCTCTGTCCCTCTCCTCCCGGAAGAATTGCGAGAAGACGAGCAAGTGTACACGGAGGAGTGGCAAAAGAAGCAGAATAAGTTGCAAAGTGTCCGAGGGAAGTTGCCGAGCGCCGATGCCGACGCCGGGCCACGCCACTCTTATTATCGGGCCGACACAGCCCCAATCCGCGATCGGCTTTTAATCTTGGATCGCGGGATCGTCGCGAGCCGCTATTAGCCCGGGGAGCAGGCGAATGGCCCGTAATTGAAACTCCGTTATCGCGGCCTTCTACGTGATTGCATCGCGCGACACCGCGCGGCCCCGAATCGCTCGCGTTTATCGCACCGCGCAAGAACTTGGGCGCGAATCTCGCGCGCTCCTCGCCGATCGGATCGCTCCTCTCGAAAACTCGCCGCCTTTTTAGCCCCTTTAGCCAGGCCTCCCCGCCGCCCGCCTCTTCTCCGGGGACTTAATGAAATCGGAGCTGCGGATATCGTTCGATCGGGGAGCTCGTTCCTCCACCGTTACCGAGGAGGCCTCCGAACCTCCTGGCTGGCCGTAAATTAGCTGCTTCTAGATCGAATATGTTAATCGCGATCGTACGACAGTCCTTCGACGCGCGAGCAACGGATTGGTAACAGGACGATGCAAGTTTCCTGGCGTTCTTAATGGATCTGCTCGGATTTCATCGGGATCGAAGATACGGTGCTTAATAGTTCGATGATCTAGCCGAGTTAGAAGTTAGCGAGAGGTGGGAGGGAAGACAGCAAGGACTGTCTTTTCTTAACACCTCGCAGAGCGCCGCAATCTCGTTCGGGATGTTTTCCTAGAGGGAAATCGCAGCTATCGGGGCTGGTTTCTTTTTTTACGAGCCGACGACGACTCGATGGACAAACAAAAGCTTTCAACTGTAATTCCGTCGATCGATCCTCTGCGCGGCCCCGCGTCCATATTTCCGTCCCCCGAGCTCGAGGGTCCGCGCGGGAGATCCATAAGTATTTTCTCAGATTGAAAAGCTTTCCGCATGAAATATGGGTCAGAGATATGGGCTCGCAACCCTTCCACGGTTTTAATGGAATTAGTATTTAATACTCGCGGGCCGGGGAGGCGCGAAAGGGGCCGTCCGGAATGGGGGAAAAAACTAAGTGGATACGTCCTGTTAGGAGCAGACCGGCTCTCCCGTTTGCCGGTATTGCCTTGCAGGAAATTTACTACTCGTTAGTAGGCATCGAATTAAAAGCCGGTGGAACAGGATCGCCGGGGGGGGGGGAGGATAACGCCGTGAAAGAAAAAATACCGCCACCCTCGATTCCATTTGCGACGGACCCGCGCCTCTCCGAAGAAATAGAGACCACCCCCGGTGAAAACAAACAACAAGAAATGGATGGTTGATCGGGACAGGATAGAAGAAAGATTACCCCCGGATCCAAGTATCTTCGTAAGCCAATCTGTCATACAGAAGTGGCCAGACACCGGCGCAAAAAACATTCCGGGCGAGCTCCACCCTTTCGTCTTTTCCTTGCAGCAGATTTTCTCGAAAAGCTGGCCGGGCGCTCGGAATTAAATTGGGTAAACGAACGTCAGGCGACGTGCTCCTACGCACCGGGGACTCGTTGCCTCCGTATTCGAGCGGCGGTGGCGGTAGCAAACAGCCACGAACGTCGAGGAACCGGCGCAAAACGTCTAGCAGCGATTTTAACGCGCACACTTCTGCTCGGCTTGTTCGCTCAATAAGCGCAATAAACTCATTCCGCGGTTTACTGCGAATCGCTTTACAGCCGTCTTGGTTACGACACCGACTACTCCACCCCCGGCTGTCTCTCTCGCTCCCCCGTCCTGACCATACAGTTCACCCTCCGATCGCCCTGTCGTTTTCTTTGCCGTGAAAAGTCCAAGTGGAACGGGGGTGGAACTAGTTACCGAAACTGCGCTAGTTTAAATTACGAGCCGCGGCGCCTCCGCGATTTATTTTTGAGGGGTGCCCACCCCCTTCGCGTACGTGCATCCGTAAAACTGCGTCGAGTGACACCTAGTCTACTTTATTTCACGAGTCCCGCTTTCGGCGCCCACCCAACTTTCTTTCTTCGCGGAACTCCCGACGTTAACGGGGTGAAAAGTTCGCGATCGTTTGAAGAGCCTGAGATATCGCCCGCTCATTGGACAACGAATGATATAAAACATTCGTCGGACCGGGACGCGAGCTCCTGCTTTATATCGTTATTGCGCCAGTGGGCGAGGGTGGATTTCGAGCTTCCGAATTTCCGGGGGAGGAGGAAGAAGATTTAAAGCGACTGCGGGTGTTTCCTGGTAACTACGCTCGCACTTGGCCGGCTCTTACACTTTTCTATCTTTTTCAACTCGCTCAAACTTCGCAGCATGCTTCACGGTTTATAGAAGCTCGTGTGTTCCTTCTGGTCTCCGATATGCTTGCTCCGGTTTCTTAACAGGCGTTGAATACGAAACGAAGGGTTTAAAGGTCTAGCCTGTCGGAACTAAGGACCGCCATCCCCAGCGAGACTCTGCGACGAGACCTCCCCTTGTCACAGCTCCCCGTTAATTCGACGCCTGCGCTATTGCCCTCACCGACACGATTCGTTCGAAATTTTTGGGGAAAAAATCCGAAGCGCTGTGAGATCGGTAGCTACGCCTCGTCCCTCCTATCAATCTGACGCGCGCTCGTTCCCTCTCGCTTGGACATTTACATGGCAATAGCTGATGTACCTACACACCCGGCCGGGTTGTTCCCCGAGGCCAGAATTGAAACCACCTCATTACCAGCCGCTGGCTCAGGGGTTGCGTGGAAGGGGTTGCCGGGGGGGGGGGGGGGGGAAACGGGGCTGCTGGCGGAGAATCCGTTTTGCGAATATTGGAGGTAATGTCGCGAGCGGTTTTATACAACACCCGTACCGCCTTTTTCAGACCTTCCTCCCCCTACGGCTACTGTATTTCGCCCCGTATTACCGGGGCTGCCTGATGAAAAATGGAAATAGCTTATCCTTCGCTGCTCCCGTCGACGTCGTTTACATTTAACAGTGGAGTACGCTCATCGTCCTCATCGATCTTTTAATTCACACGACTATCCACTCCGATTCCCTTTCGACTTCTTCCAGCACGGTCTACGCGGTGAATCGTCGCCAGCCGAGGACAGCAGTCGGCTCGAGACGTATAGGTGAACGAAGAACAGAGCCTCCGTAGCAGATGACACGTTCGCCCCGACGGAGATAAGGGAACGACGCTCGTAACACGACCACGAAGATGCCCGCATTACGAAACACGAGCCGGCAGTCGCGTTTACGACGCCGCGATACGGCTGAACGGGGTTGGATGACACCCCGCGCATAACAACACCAGCCCCTCCTCAACCTGGGCCCCTGAACCGAGCAACTTTACAAGTTTAATTAAATGTTTGCCATAACGGGGCCACTAAAGGCCGTCGAAGAAAGCGCGCCCTGGATCTTACAGTTTTACCAGCGATCCCTCGATAAAGCGGCTTGCAACGAACGCTGCTGCTCGTTGGGGTTCGTGCCCCCTAGATTCAGATGAAGATCGATGCTGAAGAGGTAAATAGAAATCGATCTTCGTCTGAAAATAGAGTTTGAAAAACCTTAAGTCCATCTTAAAGGTCCAACATTTTCCCTCAACACTTGCTTTCGCCGAGAAGTGTAGCGAATAGATTCGCGGTGCCATTTTAACGAACTTGTTTGGCACCGTTAGCAACACGTAAACGATTTCACTTGGACACCGAATCCGCGAGAAGCGCGATCGAAGGAGACTTTGCGTCCCAGCCTTATGCATCCGGCGCTGGAAGCTCCCAAGTTTTCCAGTTCAGCTCTGCATACACGCGAAAGCGAGAAGTTTCGAGCCGATCGGCCCGGGAACTTCATTCCGCTTCCGTTCGCCGAAAAAGAATGGACTCGCCGTGTCGGGGGCATATTGGTAATCTCGGGCACGGAGAATATTTCTACCCACCGCTTCCGACCACCCTCCGCCTACCCCCGCGACCACTCTATCGCGGTCAAGATGGCGGATCCTATACGGTACACTCCGATTTCCATTTGCATATAAATTCTCCGCGCCCCGCATCTTAGACAACGTCCCCCCTCCCCCCTCCCCCCCCCCCACCCCCCGCGATGCAGTTTTGCTCTTGGGTCTCTGCGTTCTCGTTCGAAAGGGACGTCGCGTCGGTTGTTCGAGTTCACGCTTCCAGACCTCTTCAGACTTTCGAATTGAATTTACGCCTGCAGGAGATACTTGGTCCCCCAGTTGCACCCTCCATGGCTTTCCTCCATTAGATATCATGCTTTCCCGGTTGCATTCTGCTACCTTAAGTTGCACCCTCGTGAATCTCTTGATAGCAGCTCCATTTAATTCTGATTTCGCCCCGCGCAACCCACGGAAATATAATAAATTCCGCCCGCCCGACGTTTGTATTCCCGTAGGAGAGGTACACTCCCTTTCGGTTAAAAATGGGGTCACGGTTGTATCGTAGCGTTACTGGGAGTAGATCTTCCTTGAATCCTCAAGACGTTGCAGGACGGTCAAGATGGCGTCCTTGCGTACAGTGTGCTCCACCTTATATTAGCATATAAACTCGTAGCCCCCAGCGAGGGCCACTCGCGCTTTGATTTATGTACTAAATATGCCGTGCCCGCGAACCAAGCACCGTAGAAGCTCTCTAGAAGAGAAGCACAGCTTCTCGTTGCCGAGTCCGCTGCGCTTGTGCTCTTGGAAGCATCCCCTTTTGTTTCATATTCCGTCTCCTCTCGCGTTGCTTCGCCTTCCATACCGGGTTTCTTGAAAGATATAGCTATCAGTTGTGGATCGACGGGGCTCCGAGCAGCGAAATCTATTCGAGAAAAATCAGATATCCCTGTGGAGTAGCAGAGACGAGAGCCGCGGGCGATGGCACAGGTTCCAACTGAATTTTTACACGCGGTCACACTAGATGCTTTTCTCCAGCAAAAAGCGCATGACGGAGACGTGGAGCGGAGAGGAGAGGAGAGGAGAGGAGAGGAGAGGAGAGGAGAGGAGAGGAGAGGCGAATCGCTCGTACGGTACGATAAGTATGGTAATACGTTAGAATTAAAAGTCCGGTTAAGCCGGTAATAATTCAAGATCTGCTGGTATATCAAGGCGAATAAGCATAAATGAATAATTGCACGATAGATAATTTAACGTGCACGCTGCGCGTCGCGTCGGCCGACGTGGCGCGCGATTCGCCGCTGTTATCCACCTCGACGTTCCCTTAATTGTTCCTCGATGTCTCGCGTATTCGCCCGTGTGACCGTTCGCCGCGAAAACTTCGTACTTATCGCGAGGGGAGGCGACGTCCGAGCCACTCGTTTCCAGTTGTCAATACTTGCTCGAGTAAATTCCAGCCCTCGGTGCTCCAAGGATTTTCTCGTTCGAGGCAGTGGAGGAGATCGACTGCCTCTTCGTTGGGATTGTAACTCTCCTCGAGTGATTTGTAATGGAAGGAACAGTGGTATTTTACCGGAGTCCTCTGAAATTTGTCAGGATTATCTTGCGCTGCCTAGCCCGTCCCGGGGACCAGTCAAATATTTTCCAGACAGTAGAATGGACTCTGTTTTCGCGTCACCGTTTCGGTTCCCTTTACATTGTAAGTCCGAGAATGAATCGACCCTATAAACTATCGTTATGTATTGCATCGTTTGTTCCGTCAGGAGGTTCCGTTAACTCCGCAGCGCGGGGAAAATTATGTGGAGCTCCGGTGGTGAACGGCGAAGCAAGTGACCGCAGAGAAATTCGGATTTACAAGTGTACAGGGCTCCGATCGTCCAACAAATTCATCTCTACTTTATTCCCATCGCCCGATGCGTCTCCCGAGGAGTTATCATCGGAAACGATTGCAGCGGGCAAGGGTTTTGACCGGCGGGCTCGCGACGCCCCGTCGCAGTAACCTAGTTTGCGAAGTCGTTTATGCGTATCACGCAATTTTCTTACGGCTTCGGCGGTGTTAAAATATGTATGGAATCGAGTTAAGCCGCCTCGCAGTCCGGCGTCGAAGCGCAGGAAGCCGCGGAAGCTGTTACCGAGCCATTTGCATGGCATCACCGCGATTTCGTTAAAACAACCCCTCCATTCTCGGTTTCTCTCCGTTTCGCGGTGTCTGCGGGGCCAGCCCCCGCGCGGCAACTCGATTTACCGAGGCGCAATCTAAATACACGGTGTTCCATTACGCGAGCCGGAGTGCCCTGTCGCCGGATATTTCGTCGAATGTTGAAATTGATGTAGCCGGGCTTTCATTTTTCGTCGCGTTCGCTGTTTCGCCCGGCGAGCGGGAATAATCGTCGCGGCACCACTCGCGCTGCCACGCAAATCCCGGCTGCCCTTGCACCCTCCGCGCACGCACGTGGATCATTCTGAAGTACTCGCGGCCGATCCCAGCGCTCCGGGCTGCGAGCGATATTTCCTGTTCCTGGGAGACATATGCACGACGAGGCGGAGGGAACCACTCTAGACCACGGTGCACCCGTTTTTTTACCCCTGTTCCGTGACAGAGGCACCATGCCAGAAGTTACGACGCCCATGAAACGAAGGCGGCACGGAAACGAAAGGGAACAACAAGCCCGAGTTAGGGAACCAAGAGGGAAGAAAGATTGGCGCCGGCAGACTTTTGTTTCCGAAGAAGCATAAAAATCGTTTCCCCCGCCGCCCTCTTCGCCGCCCCTGCCTGGCCACGGAGACAGTTTTATGTGTCTCACATTAATTTGCATAATCGAATAGAGAAATCTGAATAACGCGTCTCCGCGAGGTCGTCTGTCACGCGGAGAAAGCCACCCTTAGACACCGACGCTCCACTCTGGCTGCTGGGGCTGCATCTACGCAAGGGTGGTTGCCTGATTGCCCAATTGGATTCCCCGGCTCTTGCATCTTCGTTGGTAAACATCGAGGTGCTCGCAGTGTTTCTCGAACATGGGCGATTACGATCGCTTCCTGGAATAAAATGGAACATAGGGCGTTACGACGTGCCAGGAAATTTGAGTTTGTATTTTTTACACGCTTGCTGGGGGGGAGTCGCTGCCTTGCCGGGCTTTGGTAATGCAGAGAAGGGCCCCGGGGACCGGCCTGATCGATAGAAGGTACACCCTTTCGCTCAGATTTTCCGAGGTGGAAGAGAGAGACCGACTGTCGGGTATCTATCCTACGTTGGTTATGTAGAAGTTCCTCGATTGGTACGACAGAAATCTGCTTTCTGGCTTCAGGGGTGCGGGTAGTTTCACCCTTGGCTGTCGCGAGACCAAAGGGGATGCTTCGTGCTCTGGGATCACAGATGACGTTAGGCAGTCCTTTAGCAATCCAGGACAAGAGGGTAAAGCAAGCAACAGTTTTTATACCGTGCTTTCAAGTGGCGGCGGATCTTGGATTAAAATACGATTAAATTTTAATATCCGGCGGCTGGGAGCTGTTCAAACATCGGGAATGAAAAGCGCTGTGGTTACTAAATGGGAAAATATCAGGACCTACGTAAATCGTTACGCTGTAAAGCAACTTCAACCACTCGCTTGTAAAGTCGTGTGAGTTTCCTAAAGGCCCATACGACATCGCGTTGCCGTAAATGGCAAATTAAATGAATTAATGTACCAAACCAATTCGTTGATGATAGACTGCGATTGGTGTCCTCCAATTACACGAGTGCACCCGTGGCAACAGGGGTTGATGTTAAAAGCAAAATGAATATCAGATCAACGTTTTGAAGGGGCAAATCAATAGCTGCACCGTATTTAAATCGATACAGCACGAGTCGGAATAAAATGTTCCAGCAAAACGGAACTCACCACGTTCAATTTTGCTTCCCGCAAATAATCTATAGAAACAACAATTTCAGGTAATTAATGTGATATCGCATAAAATTATTGACTTTGCACCCCATTTACTCTTGCAACTTGCGCGATTCTCGTTGCAGCATCGCCAGAGAGCAAAACGATTGCGAGGGAGAATGCACAGGCACGTCTCGCGATAGTGCTAAGAGAAATTCGCTCGGTGTTAAAGGGTGGAAACGGAATCCACAGAAGGCAGGGCACGCAGCCGAGGTGAAAGAAGTGGAAATTGGCAAATTGCCTATCAACACGAATCACCGGGCCATTCAATATCCGCGCGAAATATTGCGGCCGAGGGGATCGCCGGGGTGGAGGGTCGCGGCCTGGGGCCAGACCGGAAGGGTGGCCAACCCTTCCACGTTCGAAGAAATCGCGTTGTTCCAGCGATTTCCTTTCTATATCCCCGTCGTCCACGTCCCTCCGCCCTTTTCCCATCGATGATGCACTGATTGCCAGCCCTGTGGGACACCGAGGCTCTTCCTCCCTCCCATTTACGTTATTTGTCTTTCGACTCGTGGGCTCCGAGATCCCTCTCTCCCTGCGCAACCAATTTTTCTACCGTAAGATAATATTGGAACTCATCTTCCGGGGCGCTTTGTGGAAGGTGGGACTAGAAGAAGCTAGAATTGCGTACCCCTCGGGGGTGTTGCACAGGGGAAATTCGTAATTTAATTACAGTTAGGTCGGACGTTATTGAAGTTCGAGGGGTTGTCGTTTCTCAATTTACATACGTGGAGGATCTAAATACCGAGTGGTGTACCGCATTTGCTCATAGTCAATTTCGGAGTTTCAAGCGTCCTGGAATCTACATGTCCCCTAGTAACCCTTCTCCATCCTCGAGCTCGCCTCGCATGCACCGTGCTCCGTTGCCGAGTTCTGGCAATATAATTACAGTACTCTTGCCCGCATCTAAAGCGTCGACAATCTAACAGAGCCTTCACCACTCGAGCCACGCGCACCCTCCGCCTTCTTTCGCATCGTTAAACACAGATCGCTCGACTTCGAATCTCCCGATCTTCCAGCAAATTCGGCGCGATTCCCAATTACAACTCTGTCCATGTCTACATCGTTCGACTTCGCGCATTCGAGGGCCCAAGTTCGAGCTGTCGGGGGCAACGAGGGTTTAGAAGTCGCGAGGGGTTGGATCGAACCGGCTCGAGTTAGCGTTCCCCTGGAACACTTTCGCACGACAGACCGTGCCGGCTGATTTAGTTACAAAGACGCTTTTCACGGATTTCGGCGGCACGTACGGCAGGCTTCCGGGCGTGCCGGACCTGATTGCGCCCCTTTCAAAGGCGAGCGATACGTCCGACAAAGCGTCTTTGTGCATCTCCCAGGGATTTGCCCCCGCGACATTTGTAATCCTGCCGGAGCAGGTGAGAGTATTACGGGGCTCTGTTCCTTACGCTCGTGTCAGACGGCGGGCGTGTAACAGCCCGCGCCGATAACGCCATTAATAATGCGTTTGTGTCGCTGTTGGGTCGTACGTTTACGTAACGGGGTGCTCCAATGTGTCGCGCGCCCACCCTCTCGCCGGCTGGTTCCCGCGAGTGTCGTTTGCGGGAAATAATTGAAAGCGCGGTCTCGGTGCCGCGCCGCCGAGCTTCCTGGGTGGCTCGTTCGCCGCGATATTTCCGAGGGGAATGGTCTTGGGACAAATGGAAGAGAGTGTTTTTCGGGGGACCTCTGATGGCAGAATTTCGGGCAACGGCAGGCGTCACGAGTCGACCGGTCTACCACACATTTCGCGGTGTATACCGCACATGTACGAAGAATATAATGAAAAGCTTTTATGGTACCATGTAGCGCACTGAACCTGCTGGACGCAGCGCAGATAGTCGCCCCAATGCTCCCGAGTTTCAGTTGATATCACAGAATCAGTTTCAGCTATCTATCCGAGTGACATGCATAGTTGGAACGCGCGGATCGGCGATCGATAGCGGCGTTTTCCGGCGGGGCCTTCGGTCCCAAGGATCGCGGCATGTATCCATCTTGCCCTCTCCTTTTTCGCGAGCCATCTGCGCGAATGCGGTTGCAAATGCGCCGCGGCGGCCGCAGCCAGTGCCACCGGTGTAGATGTAAAAAGGACGATTCGTCGAAAAGATAGCGCGACCACGGGCTACGTCAGGACTTATGAGCACGATGGTACACGTGGCGTGGTGGCTCCCGTCGCGGCCATTTACAGCCAGCCTTGTCTTCCGCCGTTTATGGCCGATCGCTTGAAAAACCGCCTCTGCCTCTCTCTCTCTCTGTTCCTCTTCTCCTCCTCCTCAGCCCTCCACGGGCCGCGTTTCCCGATCGCTCTTCTTTCTCCCGCCGAACCTTTGTGTCCTCCTCGGCGATTCTATATCGTTATCGGATCAGCGCCGGAGATTCGACCAGAATCGACCCGGGAAGATTGAATTTTTTTTATCAGCCGACCCTGATTCGCTGCGTTTGCCCTATTGTTCCACTCGGCGCTGGCCCTCGGGTACGGACACGAAGGGGAAGGATTTTTAATCTGTCGCGGGAGGAGGTCCGAGTGTTCCTCGAGCGAGGAGAAATCTTCTGGACCCGGGGACAACTTCGTTGGGAGTTCAATTGGCGATTTCTTCACGGTGTCTTTGGAATCATCGCGTTCGACTCTGACTGGTGCCTTTTTTCCACGGTTCCTTCTTATCGAAACGTCCTCGTGTCCTTTGTAAGGGTGCAATCTTACCGAAGGGATCGTCCAAGTCGACGCAAATGGTGGCCATTTGAATATCAGATTCTATTTGGGCAGCCCGATCGGCAGATTCTCCAGCGAGTGGGAGATGTACTTAACTTCATTACGCGGCTGCCATTCCCTTAACGAAGTTAAATTCTTCAATTTCTTCAAATCTTCAATTTCGCCGGCATCCGGTCGAAATCGACATCGCCCGAAAAATGCCAGGCGTGCAGGAGGATCGGCCGGGCGCGCCTGAATCCTTAAAAGGGACGCGGGGCAAGAAGAGGATGAAGAAGGAGTCGAAGAAGTCCCCAGGTGCCCGGTGGCTCCGTTTCTGGCGCGCACGCCGTACACCTTAGATGGCCTCCGCTCGCGAGCCTTTGTCTTCAGCTCCCCCGAGCACCGTTTTCCCTCGAAATTCCCCGGGGAAAAAGCTCGGCGAGCGCGCGACCTCGGAGCTTGTCCATCGACGGGACGCGGACACCCAAGTAAATTACCAATTCCACTGACCCACAAATGCAAACAGTCGAAGCTCAAGTGCTGCAGTACGGGAGACAAGCCCGAAGAACCGAAACAAATGGCTCGACGTCCAAGTACCTATCTCTCTAGGAACACCCCCGTTTCTCCAGCAATTCGAAGGCTTTCGAGTGGCAAAACCTCCGGGGTCGTGGTTTAGAAGCTTTTTCCGCTGAGTTCACCTGCGAGCGGTGACGGGGGGGGGAAGGCAAACCAACGAGCCTGTACTCCAAGATTGATGTCGCCGAAGACAGGCGGTGCAGTCGATCGAATCGACTCGTTCTTAAAACTACATATCGTACTTGCAATGGATCTCGAATACGCTCCTCTGCCCTCCTCCATTCGCAATTCTCCTTCCCCCCCCCCTTTTTTTTATCCCTGACGGTAGTAAAACGGGGCTTCTCTTAGCTCTACGGTATCGTTCTCCTTTTTTACGAGGTTCCACGGTACCAAGTATATTATGGATCAGCCCCGTTGTCGTAGTTTCTCCTATGAAAATGGAAATCAGCCATCGCGCCGGTACGATACGTACGAAAATACACCGGCTCCGGTTAATATTTCACTCCCCATTATTCTCTATTTGGAGAGAACGGGGAGGAAGAAGAATCACCGACACGGTGATTCCTATCCCGAAGCTTCGAATTTCCCTTCGATCAGCCTGGAACGCATACTCCTCGAACGAAACTTGCAGGCTCCTAGGAGGACTACCACTTCGATCCTTTTCCCGGAGGGTGTCGAGCCCCGAACCTCCGTCGATCCAGGGAAAAAACTACCCTCGCTTTGCGTACCATTCGCCCAAGAAATTGTTCACGGTAGAATCTACAAATTGCCGCGCAGTGTTCGAAGCCGTTCTCTGCTGAATTCCAACGGGCTCGCTGTTCCGGCGAAGCTTCTGCTTGCTCGCTTTTTATTTCTCGTCCCCTTTAACGATCGCGAAAATGGGCTCTGATGGATTCGCGTGGCTCTGTCGGGTGGAAAAAAAAAGTTTCTCGGCTGACAGGATTAAAGGAAATCCCGCGGAAAGCCGCAGCCTAATGGGAAACGCAAACAGGCGACTGATGGTCATCGTGGAACGGAGGGAATTCGAGGGAGATCGAAGGTACGCGGTACCTACGATTTCCCTGAGAATTCGGAAGCTTCGGGGCGACGGCGACGAGCCGTCGCTTGGATTTCCCACGTCCCACCGGCGAGCCGACAATCGTCGAACGGAGCGCTGTTTGCCCAAATAATTCCCGAATTAGTGGGACGGTGTTTGGGTGGCGCAGAATGCTCGACGCTCCTCCTCTGCCCGACGATTTTACAATTTTCCTTAAAGTTCACGCTCACGGCGCCTCGTGTCCCACAGGTCCTAGGAAAATTTAGAGTGCTGCTGCGAGGCCAGCCTCGATACGAATCGCCCGTAAACGGAAGCTGGTTAATTAAATTGTAGAATACGAGCGTGTTCTGATCTCGTTAATAAACTCACGAAAGCATGACGCGGTGTGCTAAATTTTCGCGGTCCAGCGGGGAGAGATACATATTTACAAAGAATAATGCATACAAAACGAGCCAGATAGGGGATGAGCGTCGAAGTAATGCAGTGTCGCGGTGTAATGGGAAAAGCGGAATGAGGGAAGGAAAAACAGGGCGGGACACGCGTTGGTAAATTCGCCCCGGCTTCTATGTCTCCGTTGAATTCCAGCGAAACGAGGAAATCCGGTGTATATTCGGCGTAAGAAGGGCTCCCCGTTGTTTAGCAGACGGAATTTTCTGGCCAGGAGGGTTCTGAAAAGAAACCTGCAGACTCTCCGGGAAATTAGGAATTCTTTCGGGTTAGTGGATCTCGAGTAAATTCGCGGGGTGGAGAATTCGTGGAGGCAATGGTTCAAGAAGAAATCCCTAATATTTGCCTTTAATCTCGTAAAGCGACGTTTCACCAGATAAAGCGGGAGAAAAATGAGAGATCGGGTGTACGAACCGTAAGCAATCGTCGGGCTCGTTCGTCTAGCTCCCCTCGATTCGTCGATCTATTATTCAAACTACAATCAGACCGGAGTGCATGGGAGACTGCGTCTTACGAGTTCCCTAACGAGACGCTTACGAGCCATTTGAAAGAATAAGTTCCGACCGAGGTTCACCGAACGATATCCGTGCCCGTTTCACGGACCAAATAACGTCTCGTTTGCCTAATTACGTATAGTAATACTCGTTTGGTACACGTTCGGTAGCTGCGGATGCCGTGTAGGGAATGGGGGCAATTTCGCTGCAAGGGAATGCCATTCCACGGAGCTGCTTACCCGCACCAGACCTGGGCTCAATTCGGAAATTGATCGATCGGAGTCGCGCGACTAAACAAGTTCCCTTAAAATTGACAGCACCGTCAATTTAGAGAGATTTGAAAGCTCCTCCCGTGATCCGGCGAGCAGTTGGAAACTTTGCTTGACGCGATAGCGCAATGATATCTGAAAGTTGGTGGATCAACTGTACGGTGTCCCGAGGAGGTTCAACGATCTCCTCGGTGCAGGGGAACGGGGTTCAAAAAGCCGACGGTGGTGGGCCGCATCCACGCCGGCGGTCGATGGCTGCGTGGACGAACATATATAATAACGTAAACTAGGTGGCAGGGAGGAGCTGTCCAGAGTAAACAACGCGGTGGCCCAGGACTAATCGGCGTTCAGGCTCGGTTATGGGTTCCCACATCGAATCCCGTGGTATTATGGGACCCGTCCAGCTCTCACGCCTCTCTCCCTCCCTCTCGCCCCCTGGATCTCGGCCTCTCCACTACTCTGCAGCCTCTGGCAGGACCAGCATAGACCAGTTTACCGTGGCTAGAGCCAGCCGATAACTGAGCACGCGAGACCCGGGCTTAACGCTGTCAATACACCGTTAAACGGCCCCCGTTTCCACCGGGGAATTTCGAAAGTTCCGGGGACACGATCGTCCTGGAGACCTTTTGTCGCGGTAATTAATTCTCGCCAGCGATGATCCTGACACTGCCGCAGCCCCTTGGAGGCTGGCAGTTTTCAGCGAGGATTTATTAAAATTCTTCGAGGATGGGATCCCTCAAACTTGGTCCACTATTCCCGGGATCCCGCGGGGGTCGGTGAAAACCGCAACGAACACCACTCGTTGCCCCGATATCGAGGCTCGAGGGATCGACGGCGCCGTGCCCTCGGAACGACACTACTTGAAACTCCCACGACCCGGCCACCCCCAACTACCCCAACAAAGTTTAAACGTACCCGGCGTGGTCTAACGGGCGCGTGAACGCAAGAGATATAGGGCATAAATATTCATAGTCAATCATCTGGGTGTGTCCGGGGTGGGTGCTTCAAAGGGAATCTTCGAATTCGGGCCGCGCTGGGACACAGAGTCTGCTCGGCGCAGCGCCGGGAGCGATCGAGCAGAGAGAGCGTAGAGCGAGGAGGAGGTGGAGGAACTGGAGGACTATAAGGGAAGCGAAATTGCCCGCTAATGTCATAATTATATACCCGGGGAGAACGCGGCGAGAGCCCCGAAGACGAGCAGCGCGGCTTCGATCGAGGATCCTCTCTGGCATTGTGCTCGCGCCCTTTGAACGGCCGATTAATTTATTCTCCAGCGCGGCGAACGCCCGATAGGAACACGGTTGCACCGCGGAACCGAGAAGCTGAGAAAGCCAGCGCTTCAGGGCACGCCTCGGCTAGCTCGCAGCTTCCAATTTGCAGCCCAGACTTCCGGCCGCGGCTCGACAACAGTGACGCGACCTACGAGGCTGTGGCCCGGCTGACAGCCTCGACCCGCGAACGAGCACCAGGTTTTGATCGGTGGGTAGACCCGCAGTCTGCGGAACTTCCTTTTCGCCGGTTTTCAGCACTGCGCCGTAGCGACGGAAGTTTCCGCTCGCAGCGGCTGCGAGAGACGTCGATGCTCGTTATTGGGAGTTTTCGGTTAGCTTGGTGCCTCGCGCGCTGTCAGCAACGATACGTTCCAGGTTGATTGAACTTTGGAGGCTGTTCGAGTGTTGTCACGTTTCGCAGCTACTGCACTTTTTCGGAAACGTATTTCTTCGGTCAAGTGTGCGGTATATATAAAAGCAGAGCATTAGTTTTATACGAGTGTACGGTAGTTAGGGGATCACCTAGCAATTAAAGAAGCTGTCGGAGTGAAAGTGTTTCGGTATCTCGATCCCCTTCTGCCGATGTCCGTGATTCCTAGCCCGAAAATGCTTCGAGACGATGTGTCGTGCATTCTTCGCGGGCCAATGAATCATTCGCGCTCAGCTCTTTGTGGTGGCCGAAATACAAGGGCTGCTGGCCCCCGAGGGCCCACTCGTCTAAATCTAACACGATAAGTAGGCGGTGCCGATTAATCATGGTAAACTCGGCCGGTACCGCTTCGATTCCCTCCCTCCTTCCCCCCACTATCTCTCTGTCCCCTGCTGCAAGTGTACATATATACCTGTGAGGGAACACGTACACGCATACAGGGTGGCCGCGGCGTTTAATCGGGAGTCTTCGGCTGCTCCGTGGTAGCCTCCCAATAAAATCATCGGCCAACAAAGTCTGGGGGACCGGGGAACGCGGCGGGCCCGTGTACCGTGCCCAGATTCCGGCGTAAATGACGATTAACGACAAGCGAAAACGATGGGGGAACGATGAATCTCATCGGAGGGAATAACGACGAACTCGCAAAACCCGTGATTGAACCGAGGGAATCTTGATTCCCGCTGCACGCCGGGTGACAGTGAAAGAACGAACCAATCAGTGGCATGAAAATTCATGATTCTTCATTTCCACCGTGGTAATAGCGTTGCCATAGGACAAAGGAATTCCCCGGTGAATAATTCCGCGGCAAACACGGGCGCAGCGCAGAGGGAGGTCATCGGAATTCCGAAAACGCGCGCGGGAAATCGACGAGCATTCGCGCAGCTCCCAATAAACCGCTTATCATCGTTGACCAGCCAAAAACGCACAGTCCGTTACTGGCGGAACGCGACGGAATTGTCAGTGGACGTTGCGTTTAGTCCGGGCAAATACCTTGGATAAGAAGCATCTGTTGGAGTAGCGGAACAACGGAATTATTTAACCACCCTGTGTGTGCGTACGCGGACAGAGCTCGCGGCGTATCCCGTGAGATTGAGACCTCCTCGCGTCGGGACTCACGCCGGGCCCCGTGTGAGGCCCCCGGCCTCCCCCCTCCCCCCGGCCTCCCCTCCCCCCCCCGTGCCCCCTCCCCCCTCCCCCTCGGGCCCCCGAGACCGCCCTTTCCGCCTTTCTTTTAGAGCCGAGGGGCCCACGATGGAGGTCCGCCGCGCTGCCCACACACCGCGCGACGCAAGAATCATCGAACGATTTCTTGGCGCGGAGCAAGAAGCATTTACATCTTCTTCAGCCGGTGACTTTTTCTATGGGGGAGGGCTAGATCTTCGGGCATCGCTCGATCCTCCGCGCCGTGCGATTCGAGAATTCACGGCTAGCTATCCCGTTCTCATCATCCTCTCCTATTCTATCGCTGGAATTCCTGTGACCCGTAGCATACTTTTCCTCCGCGAATTGCAACGAATTATTCCCCCGTGATTTCTTTAAGGAAGTTGGGCAAAGAAACGTGGCCCCGCGCGGGGGCTAATGCCTGGAGTTCTGCGGCTTACTGTTATTGCCCTCGTATACGCTCGCGGCAAAGTTTCGAGAGGGAGCCTTCTCTCGCGCAATATGGTCAAGGGCCGTGCGGCGACACAGTTTCATTCGAAACCAGCCTCGACCTGTCGCCATGCATACGTGCCGGTATTAAAGAAGCGAGTGAACAAGCACGGATCAGCTCCCGCGGCGTGCGGATCCGCCTGCAAATATAAGTTGATACGCGCAGCATCTGCGTTACGGGGCTCTGCGTGCTTTCCCGCGCGGGAGCACCAAAGTTGCGACGAGTTCCCGTCGCCAGACTCTGTGTGCATGCAACCTTAAACGGCGGGCTCGAGCAGCCGCGGAAAGTTTTTCAGCGAAGCTGAGGGGAAGATTAACCCCTCCGTTCTGGAGCTGCGTCCGGGAGACACGGAACTTTAAACGAACGTTAGCTACAAGTTTCATTGCATTTTGCTGCCGAAAGACTTGGCGAGGTGCAATAAGAAGCGGCGGTGCTTCCGCGACGACTAATAAAACGCGTCATTCGCTGTTTCGCAGTGAATAAGGGCTGTGAACTACTTGGGATTGTCGACAAACCCTCGCGACGAGTAATCAACGCGAACAGGAGGTTGAATTGCTGTTTTCAGGTACAAAGAGACACTTCGTTAACTGCTGCGAGTATTTCGCGACGGCGGATGGTTTGCAGTTCGGTAAATAAAATTGAAAAGCGGGAGGGTGCCTCCGGGAAGTCAAGCCAGGGGGACGAAATTAATGGGCGACGAAAGTAAACCAAGGTGTACAAAGGGAAAGAAACATATTTATTCGCATCGGCTCGCGGCTTGCTTAGACGCATTTGCACGTCAAAGTGGGGCGATAACGAGGGTAAACGGCCGACCCCTAACGGCGATAATGCTAATACGCTTCCTGTTTTATATTTCCTACTCCTCGGGAATACCGACCTAAGTAGTCTAGTTCACCAGACCTAACGGATCGAAATTGCATTCCGTCAGACGTGCTTCCAGGGCAAATGCAATTAACCGCTTCCGCTGGTCCAAGATGGCGTCTCGGGGGGTGAAGATCGCGGGGTCTGCGCGAAAAGTCATTCTCACCCTCTGGATTATTCGATTCCTGCACGATTTTCTGGCTGTATATCGTTATTAGATTTCAAAGTATATAGCTACGCTTCAGCATTAGCGCCTAGTAAGAGCTAGTGGCGTCTAAGTAGTAAATGGTAGACTTGGATGCTTGAGCAAACTGAAGGAGGAAACGGTCATCGAGTATTCCGGGGCTGTGTTTCCCAGAGTCGTAAACGGGAGGGCTGAGTTTACAGGCCGGTGGCTTCAGAGGAGAGAAATATTCCCACGCGTCGCGGAACATCTCCCCGCTGCTTGGCCAACTTTAAATCAAACTTCGTTTACACCTAGAGGCCACCGGGGCCGGCGGGCATTCATTCCACTGGTGGAAGCGCGGCGCGGCGCGCCCGAACTCTTTTTCACCGCGAGCGTATCCACTTCATCGCGCAGTTCCATCATCGTAAGAAAACAAGGAAGGGAAGACGTGCCGGCCCCCGGAGGAGACTCCGAGGGAGTAGTCATTACAGGGACCCGGTACAGAAACGAAAATATTGATAGAACGTCGGAGGTGCAAGCGTTCACGAGCGAAAATCCAGGGGCGGTCCGTGTCATTAATCATCAGCCCCGCTCGATCTCCCGTCCTCCTTCGGCCTCTTCCCTCTCCTTTTTCCCCCGTCACCGGCAAGTGTCTTACCAGCCGATCTGCCCGGTGAATGATGTAGCCCTGTGAATCGTGCCTGGCATTCGTCGTCGCAGCATCCTGCCCCGGGAAATCCTATCGGGCAACTTCCACCAGAGACTCCCTCGCCGCCAGATCATCCGAGACTTTCGCTCGTGGATACCCTAGCCTGTCGGCGAAAAAGTCGTTAGAAAGACTACCCGGGACAGCCTTGGACAACTCCCGGCTGTACATCGAATATAAACGAATCCCCAATAACGAACCTAGCAACGTTTCATAATCTCGATGATTCAACGTTGATTAAATAGTCTTGGGGCGGAAGGTGCCCTCCACTCGGTCGCGACTGTGATTTTTAATTCAGGTGTCCTGAAAAAGATTGCTAATTTCAGTAGGTGTTCCTTTCAAAGAGACACCAGTCGTCCCTGTCCTATTAACCTCCCTGGGGCCTGAATTGTTTTCATTCCACCAGCGATTATTACCGTCGTTTCCCCGGTTTCCTTGTTCGCGCTGGAAATAACAGCCCGACACGCTGCAAAAATATGAAGTCGCGCTGCAGTGCACTTTATTATTGTCTCGGGTTACCCGTCTCTTCGAGACCGTTTATTTCTCGAGTAATATAGGAATTCGATACTAAGGACGGAGAAACTGATGTATTATGTAAAAGGGGGAGTGGGGGGCGAAAGGCGAGGGGAGGAAACTATCCTGAGGGTGTGTTGGTAGAAACGTTAACACTAACGTTTCATCAGCGGAATATCGGTTGGATCGCAGGCTTCGTGGAGCCTAGGAGCCTGAAACGTAACGCTGATCGTCCTGCCCGAAAAACCATCAATCTCAACTACTGGCCCAGCACCGAGAGGGAATAACTTATCGGAATCCCATTGGACGTGGCTCGTTACGCGCTCGCGAAGAAAAACAGCGCGGTTTCCTTCCCCCCGTGGAGTCCCGCGAGGGTAAATAACTCATCCGCCTCGGAGCGATTCCGCGGTGGCGCCAGGCTTCTTTACGAGGTCCAGGACGCCGTTCATCCCCCTCGTTGGAGGGCGTGGGCGTCGGTGACCTTAACCACGAGCTGTCGATGCCGATAGCGGGCTCGTCGACGACAGTTACGGCGGTTCCGGTGGCTCCTCGTCACGACGGCGACGTATAAAAGTATCGTGAACGCGGCGGGCGCATAAAGCTCTTGTTGACGTTATCCTTATCTCATTTCGCCGCAGACATCCCACCCGCTCCACGTAATAGAAGCTGTTTGCGGCTGGCGCCGTCGCCCTCGCAACGTTGGCCGTTTTGTCCCTCATATCCGTAGGAAAAGAATTTATCCCCTAGGCCAGGGGGGGGGGGGGGCGGTGAATAGTCGTCCGCTAATGGCGACCATATTCGAGGGCCGATCTTCCAAGTGACTGCTGAAAAGAGTTCTCGGGACCTTCGAGACGACGCCTGTGGAGGCAAGGGGCATTCGAGCGACGGCAGATCGAGCCGTCAATTATCGAGCTGGTCGAAGAAATCGTTATCGAGGCAATCAGAGTGTGGCGACACACCTCGACCCATCGTGAAATCGCATCCGTCACTGATTGGCCTGGCTGCGGCGAGAAAAACGCGGCCCCGTTCGTCACCGCAGACCAGGCAAAAAGTTCTGAAATCCGTTTACGCGAAATCCGCCTCGAACGCCAATGCACTCGGTAATTAGTCGGTAATCGAGATTTTCCCACCCAGCGGACCATCGGCATCGCGTGGCCCCGGTAGCCACGATTACTCGAAACTCCACGGCTCGTTCGCCCGGACTTTTTTTTTCTCTCATCCACATCTCGCAGAAGACTCGGGAAAATTGAGATCGCGATCGGAGTCTACCCTCGCCGGAGCGGTTTCTCCGTAACTCCGGTTGTTTGGGGCAATTGGACCGTTCATAAGGAGATAAGTATGACACGTTCGATTTGGAAAGTTTCTTCATTTCGGGGTACACCGCTCGATCCGGCAGTTCACGAATCATTGAGCGTGCGGTTCGGTTTCTTTTCGGGGTATTTTACGGTCGTTACGATCCCCGCCGACGGAACGACCTCGATAAACTTTCACGGAGGTTCCTGGGTGGATGCGTGGAAAAAAATCGCCGATCCCTTCGCGTCGGGTCGAATGCAAGGCGGGGGGGATTGTTGTGGAGCTTTCGAGGCTCGTGGAAAATCGATTTACGGGGGTGTCGAGTCGGGGGGGGTGCGACGATCCGAATGGGAGGAATAAGAAGTGGAAAATAGAAGGTCGCGAGGCGTTTAGGTGCTTGTGCATCGGCCGCTGGTAGACGGGTGACGTTAAATAAGTAATGCCAAGACATTCGAGAGGGCCGTGTTTCCACGTGCTCCACCGTAGGTCCCGAGCTATTCCATTTTTCAGTTCGGCAAAGTAGCTGCACCGCGTGCATTATGCAGCTCCGGCCTGACGGACGACTGCACGATCCTTGAACCGTCCCGTTACACTGTCCCTCGTCTCCTTCGCCGTAACTCGCGTCACGAACTTTAACGCCAGTTTCACTTCTGTCTCGCTGGAATTTTCTGCCATTACGAACAACAAAACCAACAACTTCAGTTTCTACTCAGGCTCCTTCGAACCGATTCTTAATACACCAAACGAAGTTTTGAAAGTCTGCTGAATTTTAGATATCTGGGGCATCAGCGTAAAGAGAAGTAATCTCTCAAGTCACCTTCTCTAGCTTCTCCTACCGTTGTTTTAAGTGAAATAGTTAGGGGAGAGTCGTGCAGTACCGATCAAAGCTAGTTCTCGCTTCTTCGACCAGATGTTAGCATTTTATTTGAATTAACCAATGAAAACCACAATTCCCTATAACCTATTTCGGGGCCATATTGTTTACTCCATTGCTCTCGATGTTCTAACTAAGGCATTAAACGTATACGTTGATATTCAGTGGGTTAAAAGTTATTTTTTAATGCTGATCTTTTGTTTCTCGTGTAAGTAAATGATTTTCTTCTATTATGTATACTATCTCTAGTCTATTAAGTTTAATAAAACGTCCTAGTTTTGCAATATTTTTTTGTAAATAATATACCACGATCTAAAATGTTTCCCCGTGTTTATCCTACAGTACCGACCAACAGACTCTGTCAACCGGTAGAAACCAAATTTTTCTTATCTGTAAGTTCAATCTGTTAGCAACTCAGATTAATTTATAAGATGTTCATTTAGCCTTCCTTCTACATTTTCCCGCAGAAAAATAAAGTAAATAAGGATAGGTATGATAACCTAACAAACAGGAAGCTAGGATTTAATGAAGAAGTTATCCACTGTGTTATTTGCAAGCAGAGTTGGGCATTAACTAAATAAAAAAATATGTAAATAAGGATGAAATAAAAGTTACTTTAACTTTAGATTATTCGACGAATAAAGTTAAATTTTTTATTCGATGAGAATTTATTCGACGAACAAAGTTAATTTTTTTATTAGACGAATATAGTTAATTTTGTTTATTCGTTATTCGAAATTTTGTTTGAATAAAAATTTTGCCCACCTCTGTTTGCAAGGAATCATTTGACAAAGATTGACACAGAAGACAAAGAAGACACAGATCAGGAGAATATTACTTATTTTACTTGCGAGTTTGTACAAATAAAATTTGAAAAAATCTTGTGTTGTACTGATTAAATGTTTTTTTATTAACATTGTTTAATCATTTAGATCTAAAAATCTACTAATTTAATAGTTGGTCGGTACTGGACGACAATTTATCGTTTCCTAGAAATTACAACTTTTTTACTTTTGCGAATTATCAATTCTTATTATTAAATTTCACAAAAATAATTTCCCCCCTCTTACTAAGCTCCATCGATTCTACAAACACGTTTTTAAATTTCTGATTTTTATCGACTCTACCCCAATATATAATAAAAAAAACTTAAAGCGGTCGATACTGCACAACTCTCTCCTACATATTCATATCTCCATACTCCGGTCTCGTTAATTAATTTATCTGTCTCGAATTGTTGGAAATAGATAACATCGAGGTTCCACGAATAATTAATCACATCATCTTTTTTACCCGTCAAATGCTAAAGTGTATATATTCTTTTAATGCTAACTGTCGGCAATTTAGGTCGTGTTTAAATATCCTTCGTCGCGCCTCGTTTTCTGGCACCGTGGCTTCCCCAATCTTATTGCAAGTGGTCCAAATGGAGTTGGTTGACACAGAACTTATCACAGAAACTGGCATCCATCGTTTCATCACATGCTCCTCATCTTCCAAGTACACACTCGTCCATGTGAAGTTCTCGTCACGTTCACTGTCCGTTTGTCTCTACCTTCGCGATTACATGCACCGGGGTAACCCATATACCTATTCCACAAGCGTCTCCGAATACTTTTCCTCAGCTGCTGGTCGGAAGTGGAACGGAAAAATGAAGTGAGACGGGCGAGTCCGCGGCTCGTTAGACTCGCAAACCCGTCGAATCGCGACGTTTAAATTCCCGCTTTGATTCGCGGCGCGTCGGCGGAACTGCCTTAAACAGGATTACACCATAATTCCTGCACGCGGTACGCTCCAAGGCTCGCCCCGCGAAATCCGTTTTGCCTTTCGACAAAGTGATGCATTATGATGCAAGAATATTCGCCGGTCGCGAGGAATATTCTCGCGTCCCGTAAATCTTGACGTGCCGGAAGGCCGCTGAAATATATTCACCGGGCAAAGTATCGCGCATTCTAATTGAGGGAAAAAAAGGGAAGAAACCCGCGGTTCTTCTCGTATCCAACGGCTGCGAACAACAAACGAATTAAAGGAGGCCCCGAGACGCGGGCACGATGGTCTGAGCAGCCATAACGAGTTTACCTGGAACGCGAGGAACGGCGGAACGCGATTTCGACGAATTTCCGTTCGCGGCGAGCTATCGAGGGTGTAATTTGTTTAAACAGAAAATTTGTTAAATTGCTCGGCAAGGCTTTGCAGGCAAACTTGTTAGACGCTCGGGATCCTCCCCGCGACTCTGACAGGCGACGCTTCACGAGAAAGGAGGATACGCAGGCAGAAGAAGAGGGAGAAGAAGGGAACGGGATTACGCGTGCAACCACCACGCTTAAAAACTGCGAACGCGAACTCGCGCATTGACGATCAAAAGAGCTCTGCTTCCTGTACCCAGGGTTGTTAGCCACCCTCTTCCCTTTGTGGGCCACCCCTTATCCTCGCGTGGGCCCCAAGAAATTAAACGCGAAATTAAACGTCCCTTTTTCATAGGCGCGCACGCTTCTCCTCGCAATACAAGTATGGGTTTCGACAGCTTACATGAACCTGGATCGATGGCATTTTTGCGAGTTGTTATATATTTGAAAGCTTGCTACCGCGTTCGCTCTGTGATTCTAATTGTACGGATCTATGGATCCTCTAGGAGACATCCTCGCCAGTTAATAACGCACGTAAATGTGCAAAATGATCCTCAGCAATACGGTGCATTCAGCTCGCTTCAATTACACGTCGGTAATGAAACTCTTTTCAGACGCTCGAATTTCGCGATAAACTCAAGCTACTTCCACGGAAGCCCGGCTCGGCAGATTGCAAACCGTATCCAAGGAACCGTTCCCGAGCGTCTTTATCGCTCGAGGAGACCGGGTCCGTCTTGAAAGCCTCAAGATTTTTCTATCAGACTCTCGTCCGCCCGATTTCGCCAGCACCGATTTTCCAACGGGTCTAGGAAGCGATTATTTCGTCACTTCCGTCCTGTGCAATCGCATCTATTACCTAGCAGGCAATCGATATTGTTCGCTGCTGGCTAACCGGGCTCTTGAATTTCAGGCATCAGGCCATATTTCATTTTTAGCAAATATATCTTTCCACCCGCTCGTCATTCTCGCTACCCTGCCCCTTCCCAGGCTCTCGTGTTTCCAATTTTCGCGGGAAGCTCGACGGGGATAACAGTATTCTCGTGATGGACGATCGAGAGTCCAAGTAGAGAACGCAAGAATCTGGAGGACGCGTTTTATTATTATGTGTACTACCTAAGTACCTACGTCGGAGTCGTGTTGGTTCATCAAACAGGACCGCGTGTAGCCCTCGGCCTACCAAAAAGGCACGGCAGCATTATTTTTCCATCGGGGTATAAATCGGTGCAAAATTACAGCAAATGTGCGAATTCTAGCTTTCCAGCTAACTGGCTCCCAGCACGGGGCGCGCGTTTTGCATAATATTTGGATCACGTAACATCGGCCAGGTGACCCGCACGATATTCCGTTCATAAATCGCGTTTCGAACGTATCGAGCCGGAGCGAATTTAAAAATGGGGAAAGCTGGGGTAGAACTCTGGGTCGAAGCGAGTCGCGGGCGCGTTGTTATCCCCTATTTGTTGGCCCGGTACGTGTACATTATTTCGATATCATTTTCCAGGGAATATGTACATCGAATCGCTCTTCGCTTGTCACGCGACGATTCCCGTGCCGTGCTATTCCGATCTCGTTTGCACCCGGCCGTTTCGCGCCACTAAAATAGCAATATTTCGTCCACCTAGCGCGGGATCGCTCGTTTATTCCAGACAAAAAACGTGCCGTGTAAGAGCATCAGGCTCATGGAATTAAAGTTTCGATAAAAAGAAAAGTTGGAGGAGTCTGGTTCGATTGTGAGAACCTGTCGGAGTCGGCTGAACTGGCGAGGATCTTCTGACCCGGCTACAGGCTCGCGTGGAAGTCGAGCGGCTGCTTATGCAAACTACCCGCGAAGCTGATCTCATATTCCGCGGCTACAGTCCACCCTTAGGGACTAAGTATTCCGCGAAGGGGGAAAGAGTTTAAGTCACCGCCGGCCAATGAATCTCAACATCTCCCCCTTACGTAACGCGCCGGCCCGCAATGTGTGCCGCTCGAATTAGGTATTCCTGGTACTCGGCGCGATCGATACGTCCCCATAATTACCGCTGCTATTGGAATTACGGAGGAATTCTGGTTTTTTTATACGCGCTCGGCTCCGATAGTGTCATTACACACGCGTGAATAATGCACCGCGTGCTCTCCGCCTCTGTCTATTTCTGCGTCTGCGGCAGGGGATCGCGGAATAATGATTTCGCGGGAAAGGTGAACATTGCCCTGTTCGGACTGATTACGGAAATTGTAATTAATAACATATGTACCGGCGTGCCGTTATGAATATTCCATATCGTTCGTGTTGCGCAGAAACGACTGCATGCCTCGGCAACGTACAATTTAATATTAATCGTACGCCTTATTAATGGAAATCGAGAGCTCTCCCCTGTTTTACGGCCGCGATAGTTATCCGTCATGCGACGTACCGTGTCACGGTGCATGACTGTTATCGGGCGGTGAATGATTTCAGGTGTACGACGATACATCACGCATCCTAGGAGATTGGCCCCCGCTGAAAGAAACGTCCGCCTGCCCGATGTACTTCGAGGGATCGTTTATTTTTCCCCCTGATCTCGAAAACTATCAATCACGCTGCTTTTCCTACAACAGGGTCGCGAGACTTTCCCGAATTTTCCACCACCGAGCACTCTTCCTTCGTCCGATTCCCTCGGGCATCGCCGAACATCGAGTCGTAGTCATTTTCGACTAAAGGTTTCGACTTCAAACGCATTCAGAGGTGAAGGTACTTGAAGGTACAGAGCAAAATCGAATCAGCTCTCTTTATATCGCTTTCGGCCGTTAGCTTTATCGAATATTAGTAGCGGGCAGGAAAGAGAGAGGCACTCGCCGCTATGAAATTCGAGTTCCCGTGAATTTCTGGGCTACGGAGGCAACGTTTTCATAGTCGAGCGAGCGTTTTCATTAAAGGAACGAAAAGCGGCTCGTTAAGGCGGGGTTAAGAGACGTCGGTGCAACTGGGCGAATAATTTAATTAATCGTTCGCCCGATCGTGGCTCGGCCGGCCGAGGAAAACCGGGAAAAAGTTCTCGTTATCACTCCAATAACGATCCGGCAGCTACAAAGAGCCGAATCGACGATAAGACACTCGTGGGACGAGCCCCTTATTAATTTACCTTCACGTCGAACTGGCACGATGGTTGTTCGCGAACGGGTATAAATCTGCCAGAGGCAGCTCGTGGTGGCGGGCCAGGGGGAGCTTGCAACCCTTATCAGGCTTTCTCATCTATGTCGGCAGATCGATATCGCCGCTACCTGGTAACCTATCCCGTTAACAAGCCAATCAGGGATAGTTTCTCGATACTGTACGCGCGCGGCCGGTTAACTTAATTAGGGCTTGTTCTACGACTGCCGATTGCGCCAATGCCAATCGAATTTACCTACGCCTCAAACACGACCTGATACTACGTACTCGCCAGCATTCAACATATTCCAACCCTCGCAAGATATTCTATCGCGAGGAACGATAGAATAATTTAAGCTTCACTTTCGCCGCAGAATTCCACGGATAAAAGATGACTTTCGCGTTCCCTTTCCTAATGACGAATTAAAAACTCAGTCAGCTGAGCCACCGTTACGAACACATCGACTTCTGGACCGATATTTATCGGCGATATACCGCGACGCGGCTTTACGATCGCGTCTTCCATCGTTTTAAGGGTTTTACAGGATGACGCTGGCGAAGGCGATCGGACGTTGTTCCTTTAACGAGATCCCATTATTTATAGGTAATGTGTGCATCCCCGTTGCCGATCGCCACTCCGGCATCTTATAGTAGAGGCTGGTTATTAAAACAACGCTGTTTGAAAGTTGAAAGCGACACCTGCGCGAGCATTCTCCCGGCGATACTTTTCCCGAAAGAACAAATTAGTTAGCAGAATAGACAGTTGTTAACGTAGGTATTCGAAGAAGGCTTTAGGGAATCGATACTCCAAGCAGAGAGTAACATCTCTGGCCATTTGCTAATGGGACACTCCACGCACGCATTTATGAGATGACCGGGCGCATTAATGTAAACTTTGCTCCCCGGCTTTACAGTCACTTGGAATTACAATTTGGGTAAAAGGCCGGGCGAGGGTATCGTTTGCAGTAGCGCCGGTGCAGCACCGGTTTTGTATGTTAGAAGTTCTCGACCCTGCTCCCCCATGGTTCCAAACGAAAACCAACCCATACCCAAAAGTCTAGTTTTTCGAGGAAAATAACGGCAACGTATTCTCTTCTTTCCCGCAGCAATCCAAGACAATCCTCAATAGTGGTAAAACTTTGGAAACAGCAATGTTCAAATGGTTCCCGACAGCCGTTTCTTGGTTCGCGGGCGTATATTCTTTCTCGCGCCGCGTTGACACGCGCCGGAATTACCTCCTTTGGAGGACTTTCCGAAACAATGAAGCCGCGGGTTGAATGGGGTCGAAGCCGCCACCACGGAGTGCTTCGAGGAGCGATTTCGATTAACCGTGAAAGCATTTGGCTCGCATACACTCGCAGCAGCGCGACGCATGCACGTACAGGGACACTAAATACGCCCCCACAAAGACGCATGCAAGCCGGCTCCGAGAGATCTTCCCCCGCGATGAACTATATTATTTCCGGTGGAAAGCGGCTCTCGAGGCACGAGTGCCGGCTGAAGCGATTCAAACGCGACCCCCCCCTCCCCCCCTCCCCTGGTAATTGGTTCACTTAAACGCGGATCGATACACAATTACAGGGTAATTAGAGTGCCAATTAAGGAGGGTTCGGATTCGTTCACGGGCTTTTTCACGGCCGCCTTGTGCTTACGCGCGACGATGCACGCAGCACGCCGTCCTGGAAATTCCACCCCTCTTGTCTCTCCACGCGTTCCGTCCGACGCTATGCGCTTGGGTTGCCTGATACAGCGTGCTCGTAGCAGCTTCAGATATTCGACTCGAGATATTAAGTATCACGGCCTTTAGAGTTCAATAGTAGATACTAATATCACAGTCGCGTTCCAATGATACGTTAGGCACTGTAAGCGCCAAGGGTTAAAATTGCAAGTGACTTTAAGGGGTCATTTTGGTAATCACGCCGCGAAATTCAGGGTTTTTTTTTCTCAGTGAATGCAATGAATAACAATGCCAAACTTTTTTTTTTCATTTATTAGGTTACTTATAATGTATACGGAACATTTTTTTTAAATACACTTTTAATTGTGTTTTTTCAATGTTATCTGGAGTTGAAAATCGCGCCTTTGAAAAGACGGGAGTGATTTCAGCTCACAGACTCGTTTAAAACAAAAAACCCAAACTGATTCTTAATCATTATGAGTACCGCTGTCGCGGATGCCAGAATTAAAAAATTAAGCAAATTGCGCGCATTCAAACTTCAAGTAAAAATGGAAAATTTCGATACTTGAAGTTTAAATGCTCGCAATTTTGTTAAATTTTTACTTACGTGGCTAATTCAGGCACCTGCGATAGCGGTACTCGTAATGATTAAGAATCAGTTTGGTTTTTTTGTTTCATATGAGTCTGTGAGCTGAAATCACACCCGCCGTATTTTCAAAGGCGCGACTTTCAACTCCACATAACATTGGAAAACACAATTAAAAGTGTATTTAAAAAATTGTTCCGTATACATTATAAGTAACCTAATAAATGAAAAAAAGTTTGATATTGTTATTCATTGCATTCACTGAGAAAAAAAACAATTTTGCGGCGCGATTACCAGAATCACCCCTTAAAGCACCTCTCCCTCGCTCCCTCTAATTTAGCATACTCTACATTTAAGGGGAGTAGGCAGTCGAAAATTTTTTTTTTTTATTGCATTTTCCGAATGTACTAACTTTTCTGAATAAAATTCCGCTCGGTTTATATTACAATTCGCAAAATTGTAGATTTAGCAGCTGGAAACGTCAAGCGGCAACCTATAGCGTCGCCTTTGTCCAGAAACTTTAAACGCGTTTTTCCCGAATATTTTTTTCTTTTCATTTTTTCCTGATTGCGAACGAATGAGTGTTCAGATCGATTTGGAAAAAATTACAGGATGTGTGAAATATGTGCCATTTCGGCCCAAACCTTTGATATGGTCGGTAAAAATTCGAGATTTTCATAACAAAATTAAGAAGTCACCGGATTTTAGTAGCGCACAAACAACGATGGTGCGCTAATAAAATCCGGTGACTTATTAATTTTTTTATGAAAATCTCGATTTTTCACGGACCATATCAGAGGTTTGGGCCGAAATGGCACATATTTTAAACATTCTGTAATTTTTTCCAAATCGATCTGAACACCCATTCGTTCGCAATCAGGAAAAAATGAAGAGAAAAAAATATTCGGGAAAAACGCGTTTAAAGTTTCGGGACAAAGGCGACGCTATAGGTTGCCGCTTGACGTTTCCAGCTGCTAAATCTACAATTTTGCGAATTTTACTATAAACCAAGCGGAATTTTATTCAGTAAAGATAGTACTTTCGGAAAATGCAATAAAAAATCGTTTTTACGACTGCCTACTCCCCTTAAGCAAACAAAGCCTCGGCGAAAAAACTGATTCCCTCACAAGCAGAGAGTCGATTCGCTCCCCTATGCACGGCGAAATGACACAGCACTGTTTCGCAGCGAGCGCGGCTATGTCAGCCTCGTAAATACGATTAAAATGCCGCGTGACGAGAGTCGATTCCGGGGCCGGAAACTGTTATTGCTGGTGGAAACGCGGAGCCGGAAGCGAGATCGAGCCGGTCGAAGAGGGTTTTTCGACATTTCCGAAACTAGGAGCGCGATGGGAGGCTGGCAGGGTGGGCCTGGACGCAAGTTCGGGCACGCGTCGCTGGAAAGTTACGTAGGTCGTAGGGCGGCAATTTGAAGGGCTGATCGTAGGGTCGGGATCGTGCGATTGGATCGCCAATACCTACCGTCCGATCGTTCCGCCTCGGTTCACCACACCGATCGACCTGACTCGCAATTATCCCTCTCTAACCGCCACGCGAGATTCGTGTTTGCTATTTATTTATCGCTCGCGCTGCATATTCCACGCGGCCCGGGCAAACAATCGACGGGCAAACATTCGGGGCCGCCTGTACACGTACGCCCGAATATTTCCCCGGGTAATGCATCGTCCGGCGACCATGCGAAATTCCCGTAGTTAACGTAGTTTCCCGGCGAACACAGAAAGGCTTTACCCCTTTTTCGCCAACGCTCGCCGTCCACTGCTTGATCGTGCCCGCGTTACAGCTTTTTGTTACCCGTCTCATAGGGCGGACCAATGCGATCCCTGATTTCTTTGATTAAACGCGATGATTTACGATGTGCTTTTGCTCGCGATGCACGGGACGAGACGAAGCTATAGCTGCAAGGTTCACGCCGTGTCGCTTTGTAATGCAAAATGTCTAATATCTTCGGAATTATATAGGTACATCGACCCTGAACAGGTGTCTTTAATATCAATATTTGACGAAAATTAGATCTCGCGATTGCTTCTCTTACTTCTACCTACTTTCCGTGGAGCTTTCATTAGCTCTCGTGTTAATTGCGTGCTCACATAAATGTATACAGAATGAGTATTCATTTTATGTACAGATGGTAACACGAGATTGGTATCGCGACATTCTCGAATGTATCGCGAAGCTTGTAAAAAGTTTTCCAATAAGAAACTGTATATCACGTAAGTAATTTACGAATGTATACTTACTAAGCCATCTGTGTGAAGTTTTACAAGCTTAATTAAAGTACACTCCTGTGTGTAAATATATTACGCGTAATATTTCTATTTTACCGGTGACAGAACGTGTGCGTAATAACGACTTCTGTTACGACTGAACGATGCCAGCTTTGAAAGTCACCTCTGTTCAGACGGTTCGGCCACGAGTCGCGGTATATACGTCACTCGGCGTGTAATAACCGACCGATATTCCAACACTTCGGAAATACGTACGCGTGTATTCTCTCGCGAGGCCTGCTTGGTCTTCCCCCACCAAAGCCAATATTCGCCGAGGTACAGCGGCGGGGCGCGGGGGTCATTCGTTCCGTGGACATCGTTGAGTTAAGACGTTTCAATAGCTGCGTACTTAAATGGTACGCTTACATTATCTATCGTCACATAATTACTTCTAATCATTATTAGTCTTCTTCTTTACTGTCTATCGTCACTTGCTGATACTATTAATACACTTTCGTCCCGAAATTGATTAAATATCGCGAGAAAACCGTTAGACGTTCGTCGCGTATTCCCTTCGTTGCCTTCGTACCGATATTTCTGCACATTTAGTGCACACATATCGTGTCTCGGTATTCAATTACATCCCTTTTCGGGCATATTTCAAGTTTATTTGTTGTTTAATTGCCTTACGAATGTTTTAATGCTTTTGTTTCAACTTGTTGCATCGTTCGGTTACAGAGAATCGGAAGCAAAGGGCAGGCGACGCCATGACACTTGACGCCCTTGACGGTTAATTTTAACGGTGCTTGGATGGCGACTGGTCATTTCTTGGAAAAAGAAGGTGGCAATACGTGTGGTATATGTATTTTTATCATTATTTTATTGAATCATTGTTGGCTGTGACGGTGATGAGTAACTTTGCAGTCGGTTAATATCGGGATGAAATGGGAAAAGATTGAATTATGATAAATTGAATAATTTTAGTCAGATTAGTTTAAACATTTCAAAATGGCGTCAGTAGATCTTTACGAAATATTGGAATGATCGAATTCTATTGCATTTCGGTCGCGTTTACGTAGAATTCAATGATATTTCAATGATTTTTAAGAATCTATCTCTATGAGGCTACTGTAATTGCATTTGCGTTCGGTTTTGGATGCGAGTTTTGTTCTTTATGTACAGAAACTGCGTAGTTGATCGAGGACATGCTATTCAAGCATGAATAATTAATGAATTTTGATTCTTGCAATGAATTTTGGATATTTATAAAGGTCGTGATATATTGTAAAGTATTATTCGAATAACACGAACGTGCTTATAACTTTAATGACGAAAGCCACTACTATGATTCATTTAAATGTAACAATTATTTCTGATGTAGTATATTCTGGATAATATCGTGTTACTGAAATGTAAAGCTGCTCCTATCGAGCGAGCATTCTGTATTTTCGCATCACATCTTGTATTCTAAATAACAAGGGGCGAAAGTCCCTTGGCTGGTTCCAAGAAAAACAATATTTCCTCGCGACAAACACTCGATGAAACCACACCCACCCCACCCCTCTATCCTACTTATTTTTCAGAGATTGTGACCGCGTGCAATGCGGCCAAATAGAGTCAGTGTTTATAACGTACGAAGTTTTTCGTTTTGAAGAGCACAGTTGCTCATAGTAGAGTCTCGTTAACAATTTTGGGATACGCGAGGGTAGAGCCAGTGTTTTCTACGCAATTTATATTCTTTCGCGACCATCGGGGCTCTGACTTTCGAATCGCGAGAATAGATTCAGTGCTTTGTTCGACAATTATGATCTTTGGGGCGCGTTGGTAGTCTACTATTTCTTTTTTTTTACTTTTGAAAGCGAAACTTGTTATCGGACATTAAAGTCAGTGCGTCAGCTGAAGAGGAGATTTGTGCGCAGAATATTATTGGAGAGATGTAAGTATCTATGTACTTCATTTAATTATTTTAAAGTAGAGTTCATTCTTCAAAATTTCAGAAAGAAAAATATTTTAAAAATTAAAAAAAATGAATTTTTAGAATAGAATCACCAAGAAATTCAAAACTAACGAAACTTGTTATAATTTAGTCATTTTAAGAAAAAAATTTTGTTAATTTTAATTTTCAATATTTAATTTTTCAATTTATTTCTTAAAATGTCTAAATGATAACAAATTTTGTTAGTTTTGAATTGTTTCGTTGTTCTTTATTAGAGTTCGAACAATCGTAAGTTTAGAAAGAAATTATAATCGTGTTCTGTTCCTTCGTTACAGTCTAGGGGCAGCTGAGCAAGCTGGTGACTTCTTCTAGCAGCTTGATGACTTCCCCTGAGCAGTTGCAGAGGTGTTGGCGTCTCCGTCACCGGGGCACAGCGAAATGTGAGTGCGCATGCATTATGGTTCCTCTGGTCACTCAATCATGTCGTAGGACGTTTGGTCCAAATCGACACGAGTGACCGGTTGTATACTTTGGCGAGCATAATGACCGCGGGTATGGTAACCATGCCCGTGAATTGTAACATTTTGCCTGTGTATGTATTTCTTAGACGAGGGCCTAGGGTCTTCTTGTACACCGCGCCTTTCCAATAGAATCAAATTATAATCATAATTTTCAACATAAACGTTTCCTAACGTGAATGTTTATCATTGCTCATACATTGATGTAGATATTTATTAAATAATGCACCTGAAGGTGCATAGCAGCTCAGAAGGTATTGATATGAATATCAATACAGCAGAATGCTAATTTTTATGTAGCGAAGAAGTCTGATACTCTCAGACTCCACAGCTACGATCATTTTTATTTAATATGTAGTGGAAAAATCGGATGCCCTCCGATTCCGTCATTGCGACGATTATAATGACTTGAATTTCTTTTATTTTTCTGATCTACTTACATGTTCAAAAGTAACTTGATGTCTAAATGATGATAATAGACATACAAGTGTAATTCCTTTCTTATAAAGGTCACTCGTTTGCGTACACAATAGAATAATTAATTTCCATGTGCAAGAAGACAATTGAGGGTGGGCAAATTTCAGATTCAAAGTAATTAGCATGAGAACATACTTTCTTGTTACCTATATGAAATTTACTTTGACGATGGAATCGCCCGTTTTAAATTCTTTAAGTAAATTCTTCATGTTTTAGAGTCATTTTTTTAAATAATTCAATTTTATAGTCTTTTTTCTCGCTAATTGAATGTCGAGTAGAGTCCTTTTTCTTGATCTAAAGTAAAGTCTTTTCTTATTTATCAAACTTTAAACATTTTGCTTAATAATGTAAAATAAAAGAATACTAGCGTGCTAGACACTATACAGACTAATCATATTTTCTAGTTGAGGATTTTCAGGATATCTTTCCGTACCCATTGCCTTTTAACTCATCCACGTGCCCATGCGTTACTTGGGTGGGTGAAGGCAATGGGGCACGATGACTTTCTTTACTAAATAATTACATGTCGGCGGCTGGCATTGCGTTAGTGTATCGTGCACGCCGCATTTTCCACCTGTGAGTGTTTGTGTGGTTAGGCGGTGGAATTTGCGTCGGTGAAAGATTTTTATCAAAGACCATGTTAACGAAACTATAACATTATATTATTATTCATTGCAATAACGATACCAATGTATCATATTCCTTGTTGCACACGATGATCACTCTAGTAAATAATCTTGGAATATGAAAGTTAATCAATCTCGTACAATCAAACGAGAAAGTAAAGTAATAACGCTTGATGTATGTACCTAATACGTACAATGCACATTATCAAGTAATCCATTCTTTGAAATTGAAAATAATTAATTGCTATGTAAATCATACTTATACGCAATGGTCACTGCCTTTGCCAGCCGATTTCAGTGAAAACTGGTACGTACTTATTAGAGTGTGATTGTGGCCAAGCTCGGGTGACGGAGTCGTCCCGGGACGGTCTCTCTAGTGTAGGCTTTGCACCCGGGCGGTGATGCTTGAGAATCGTGGAGTGGGTTGACTGATGATTGTGTTTGAGAGACTGTTTTGATATTTTTTAAATATAGGTTTTGTGTAGGATAGGTAACTTACCTTCTGGTACGAATGTGTGACTTAAATATAAGTAGGTAGGGCCGGGGCAGGTCGTCGTATTCTCTGATCGCATGTTCCTCCGCGCGATGACCTGCTTTCAGGAAATTTGTGAGAAAAGTCGACGGCCAGACTAGTGCGAGTGGGGTTTGCCCTCGTTTCTAGCCTCGCTATGTCGACTTTTTGACGCCAGTGGGACATTGCACATTGTCGCTGGTCGCGGTCGGCAGGACGGGCTTGGGCACGCTATTCATTTTCAGAAGGGCGGACCGCCCGAAGCAAGAAGTGGCCAAAGAGCCGAAGATAGCCCGGCCAGAGAAAAGGCCACATCATGTGGGCTACCAAGAATGGCCCTGCATCCTCGAGTGCAGGGTCATTCTTATGTATTATATTGCCATTATGCTCGCCGGTAGTTGTAGTAGTAGTAGTAGTTTGGTTGGCCATAGGCTGACCCATCGAGCCAAGGGTGGAACGAAATATAAGGGTAAAATATTTTTTTTATTATTCATGACTTCTAATAGTGGGCAAAAGTTCCCTTTTATAATGGAATTTAAGCTGCCAAAGTTTGAACGTGATCATCAAATTTTTTCAGGTTAATATTTACTGAAATATTAATTTTTGAAAGGCTTGCGGCACTTGAAAAAATTTGTCGATCACGTTCAAAGTTTGGTAGCTTAAATACCATTGTAAAAGGCAACTTTTGCCCACTATTAGAAGTCATGAAGAATAACAAAATATTTTGCCCCTATATTTCGATCCACCCTAATCGATACCCCCTCCCCTGAAATTGAGCCCACCGCGTTTTCAATTAGAGTTGCGAAGAAGATTACGGAGTCAGTTAGTGTTGCGACTAAATGTTGATCACGGTTTGAATTAGCGTTGCGAATCAAGCATTCCCCGCGTCTGGTTCTAGCATAGCGTTGCGAATAAATATCGATCGTGGTTGCTTGTAGTGTTTCGAAAAAAAATCGCGATTGTTTTTCAGATTATTCTTGTATTTTTAATTGGACTTACTAGAGTTTGATTCATTGCATTACTTTTGATTCATGGTATTCTTTTTATTAGAGTTGCGATGCGACTGATCGCGTTTTTTTAATAACTCGTCCTAGTTTGATTCTTAATATTTTTTTGAGTTAGTGTTGCGATGATGACTGATCGCGTTTGTAATTAGAGTTGCGACCCCCACCCCCCAATGCCCCAAAACTATCCTGGGACATGTCCAGAGATATGTTCCTGGGAAAAAAGAGTCCCGAGCAGCTGGATCTGCTGCACATGGGACTCTACACAGCCTTCAGGAAGGCTGCAACGAATTAAAGTTAGAGTTGCGTATTACGAGATACAGGTGCACTGAATTTTTATTAGTGTTGCGAAAAATGAAACCACCCACGCGGTGGTTCGCGGTAGCTTTTTCGTTTGCTATTCGGGATTTGTATTGAGTATAGTAGAATTTTCAGTAATGAAGCACCATCCGGGAATTTTTAATTTGTTTGAGAAATTAGTGCTGCGGGTAGTCCAAAGTCCTAGTGACTATGCTCGGGAGTTGATTTTAGTCTGTAGTGAGTTAGCGTTGCGAAAGAAAGAAACGGTCCACTCACGGTTTTTTTGCATTAATGAGTGGACAATGATCAGCTGCCCTTCTGGCTACTGATCATTTTTTCTAGCAGCCCTAAGTGGCTGCACCATCCTCCTTCTCCTACCACCACCTCCCCACCCTTGAATCGAGTGTTTGTCACTGGAAATATTGTTTTAAAAGTATATTCATATCTTGCAGATAAATGTTTTCTATTTTTTTAGAATATTTTTAAATTTGAAGTTCCAATTTTTATGGAATACCATTCCAAAATTTTATTCTGTGACTGAAAGAATGGCGATGAAAGGTGTGATTCATTATTTGTAATAGAAATTGCAGACTTCTGACACACCTCCATTCAATTGAAGTTCTAATTAGAGTCTTTGAAAAGTAGTAGTAGCTATTCCTCATTAACGTTGCTGATTTTTGCATAGTAACTTCGTCAATCGTTGTATTTCCTATCAGATTGATAAGAAATGTAGTTTTTTATTTTTATAAATTTTCAACATTCCTTTGCATTAATCAAAATTCACCCGCGATTGTTGCTTCATTTGATGATATTAAAAGGAAATTTGCACTGAAAAAGTAGGTAAATGCAATTCATCACTTTATATTGATAGTAAATTTTCAATATTAACGCGTGCTCGTTGTTGCTACTTTCTGTATGAAAGTAATTTCGATTACTGTGCAGTAAAGTGCAATTATTCCAATTTTCAACATTTGCATAAATGTTTTTGATTACCCATTGTATATTATGATTGATTGTCGAGTCATTGATACATAAACTTTGAAGATGCCAATTAATGAGAAACTACAAGGAAATTATTAAGTTGATGTAACAGAGCACCCAATGTGCTTAATATTATGAATATCAATTGCTTCGAAATGAAATGTAATATGATTAGTAGCTTCTTTTTCATGAATTGCTAAAGTATTGCTAAAGTTTGATTGCCTACTTTGTCTGCTGATAATGAAGCAGTATTTTTTAATCTTTTCCTTCTTTCATTTTATTACCGAATCGATATTCCATATTGAGTTTTAAACTGTAGCTTCTAATGTAATATTTCAATATTTGGGCAACAGCGATTCAATGAAAAGACTATATCTGTTGAAATTACATTACTTAATCGAGATAGATTGTGGGTACTAATCCATTGCGAAAGTTTCTGTTGCAGAGTATTATGTGTGAAGAATATTGCAAAAATAGGATTTCAGGTTCATCATCCTTGAGAAACGAAACCTCAAGGAATTTTTATTAATACTTTTGAGAATGTTTCAGATAACATCGTGGGTCCATCGAGGGAAGTAAGAAACACGACAATTTCACATTTTTATTAGGCAGGTCATTATTTAAATTTAAGTAGATATGTATATGGTTAGGTAAGGTGTTTAGTGGCCACATAGAATTAAGTAGTTTTTAAGGAATAAGATAAACACTGCAGTGTTTAACTAAATATAAGTAGCAATTATTAAATACGAGCGTTCGTATCCGTAGGAATTATTAGTATTTAAGTAGGCATAGCAAATATGCACTGGTATATTTCCTATGAATGAGTAGAAAATTTTAATTATTCACTAATTGGGAATGAAACAAAGAGAAAGGGGGGAAAACTTTTTGCTAAATAATGATATATCAAATAACATACCCTATAATGATATATCATTATCAGTGGTTTCACCGATAATTTCCGTCAAATATTCCCCCTTTTTTCTTTGTTTCATTCCCAATTAGTGAATAATTATCATGGTAGAAGTATACCAGAAAATTCTTCAAATTTTAAATGAAAGAAACAAAGAAATGTTTTAAATTCTGCTTTAGCTTCATCGCGGTAGCGTTTTATAGGACTCCTTCTGTTGTCCGGTTGTGGAGCGATCGAAGATCGTTTTGCAACTGTGCATCAGGGGGATCTATGGAAATGAAAATAAAATTTTGCATAAAAGGAGGGTGGATGGGCCGCGGTTAGGGCGGGTCTCCACTCGCAGCGCCTCCACGTGGTGAGACCTGGGCAATCTGTATTATTTGAAGTATAATTACTAATCGTATCACAAGTAACATTGTAATACAATTATTAATTACGTGACAAGTAATACGAGCCGATTGGCTGCGATCATCTATTTTCGTCAATCTCTATTCCATCCGTCTAGATTCGATTCTAAATATTATTTCTCCTACAATTACATTTTATTTCTCCAATAATACTAAAAAAATAAAGACTCCAATAGCAATCTTAGTGCCATATTTCCCAAACGGTTGCTCCTTTCTCAGTTACTAGGTCTCGCATTACGATATCCCTTATCGCCGTTTTGATCCAAAGCAACGATTTCGTTAACAACCCCGCAGGGTCTCGCGTGAACGAAGCCGTTCGTAAGTTCCTTCGTGTCCACGGCACAGCGTCGTCGGTTTAACCCTCTCATTAGCTGGCGCTGTGGTTGCGTGACGTTTATTGGAACGTGCTGGCCGACGTTTCTGCTGAAAGAACATAATGCACAGTATGTTCCCACCTGAACGAGGGGTGTTGCATTCGCAACGACACAGCAAACAGCTGACAGTCTGCTCGCGTAAGATTCACAATAACTCCGCGAATAATCATCTTCGTTCGTTCGAACGACAGAAGGGGATAATATTCGTCTTGGGAACCATAGCCCGAGGGGCAAAGGATCGATCTGGTCGGTCGTTGTTCTGCGCAACCGAGCAATACTCGGACTGTAGCTCGCTTATCCTGTGTCAGAGCATCGGTGCACGCGTGTCAACGTTTTTACAGCGGCGTCCGAGGGAGAAGGTCTCTCTCTTTCTTCTCGTTAGGCGATGACACATTGCGCCGGTGATGAAGAGGGAGGTGAGCGTGTATTTTAGATGAAACCCTCGGATACAGGCTGAAATGGCCTGCGCTGATTTTCCGATTTCGAAGCTAATGCAAATTAACTGGAGCGCGCGGCGTAACGTGGCGTGCTCGCGGTCGAAAGATAAAAGGATCCGGGATTACATCGCATTACATTGTAATCCATTACCCGGAATCACCTTGTCGCCTCGCGGACGGTGTGTTTTACCTGCCGGAACGTTTGCCCATGGAACGAAATTGCCGTCACGGGCCACGTCTCGCGTCGTCCGCTTCTTCGCCTCTTGGCTAATCGATAGGGGACACTCTTAACATCAGGGATGGCTGTTGGCGATAGAACGGAGATTCGGTTGTAAGGATGTTTATATATTTTTGGTAAATTCGAACGCTTGTTGGGCAACGCGGAGATTGGGTTCGATTTCAGGGACATTAGCATAGTAATGTATCGAAGGGTCTGCGATGTGAAACTTCGGGGTAAGGAGGCAGAGCGGTGGGGAAAGGGGCGCGGAGCACGGGCTCGGTTTTATCGTGTCAGATAGACACGTGTATCGTTGTGGCGGCGCGTTTGCGGAGCGGAATTATTAGGACGGTCCACGTATCGGACCCCCAAGTCCATTTAGAGAGCGTTTGCAAAATGAAATTAACGTCGCGCTACAATGTAATCCGTGACCTGGAATCACCGTGCCGCATTAGGCGGCTCTACGTGTCCCATTCCGTGAGCGTATGTTTGCGAAACGATATTAGTATTACGACTGTCTCCGGTATCTGCGGTTACAATTTCCCATGGAACTAGGATCTTCGCGACGCACGCCTCCAAGTTTACCGCCTCTACCTTACCACGTAATTACTATTATTTCATTGCCGTTGCGCCATTAGCGCGTCGCGCACCCCCTTCCGCCCCCGCCCCTCCGTCGCTCGATTAAACAAAGTGGCTCGATTAAAAGAGAGAAAAAGCTTCCGCGACGAAGCTTCCATTTACGCGGCCGATCGACTGGCAATAAACTCCACCTTCGATGCGCATCATTTTCGGGAAAGCCTCGAGGTTATCGGATGCTATCGTTTCCGGAGCTCTAAACTAGCGCAGTGTTTGTTTTTGCATTATTGCTTGCATCGCGGGGCCGTAGATCGGGCTGCCAGCCTCCGTTCGTGCATCCGCGTTTCTTAGTGTTGTTGCGCGCGGATCGATGAGGCTGGAGGAAGAGAGCTGCCGGTGCAAGCGTATCGGCAACGGCCTCGCAGCTGGAGCTTTCGGCACTTTGAACGAAATACCGGGGCGCGAAACTGTGAGAGAGAAGTAATGGCTCGAGAGACGCTCGAACGCGCACGCTGACCCGGGCTCTTTGAAAATTTCGAGAATGCCGGTACGCTTGGGCGTCGTTCCGGACTCTCGCCACGTTCGAGGGCTTTTCTCTTGCCCTCTCGCGCTCCCTTCGCGTTTTAATTCCCTCCCCAGGGCTCTCCCGCCGGCTTCCCTTACCCCGGACTTTATTTCTTCATTCCTCCTTGGAATTTTTAACTTCGCCCGGCCCACGTTCCACGGCGAACAGATCGTGCCCTTTCTTTAAGACTCTCCTGAACTTGTTACACTTGTAATGGACAAGAGTGCACGGCTGCCTGAATAAACGATTACGAATTTAATTGCGCCGCTGTTGGTCGGAATCGTAATGGCCGGGGTTTCGAGCGTGGCTGGGGACTAGATGCCTCTCGCTTTTATTCAGCTTTGTTACGCAAGCTTACCTGTTATTCTGCGGAGTAACGGTAAACGCGTGCCTCTATCCGATTCCCTAGCTTCTCAAGCTTTGCAAATTACTCGCCCCCGACAGATATGAGCGCTCCTCGCAAAGACACATAAACGGAGCCCTACTGGTACATCAATTGTCCCGCTGGCAACCCTCGTCAGACTTCTTGCCCCAGCGAATTTCAGTGAACGGCCCCATAGAAAGAACAACCTTTGCTCAGCTTCCGTGTACCACGGAGAGCAGCTTCAACCACACAAAACCACTCTGTATGTAGCGTTCTCGAAGCCCATTCTTGTACCTCGACGGCGGGGCGCACGCACACAGGGGTGGCTCGACACCGTTTTAATCACGGTTACCCGTAGTTGGTTGCACGCGGCGACAGAAGAGCCGCACGGCGCCGCGGCCGCGAAGGGAAAGGGCGCGGAGACGCGGAAGCGTTGAGACGCTGCAACGCTGAAACGCGGCGGGGGTGGTGGAGTGCAGGATAAGGAGAATGAAGGACTGGCGGAGCGATGGCGAAGCATCCCTTCGAATAGCGGCTTAATAACGGGGCCAACGAATGCGCAACTACTTAGAGGCGGCAGCCAGTTTCTCTGGCGGCGTAGGCGGGTGGTTGGTTAGACAGGGTTGGGCGAAGGGCTGCGGAGACGGGTGACTGCTTAAGTTATCCGGGGCTGGGGTAAGGTCGGGCTAACGGCTTTGTAGCCGTAAGTAGTCGCCAGGAAGGTCGTACGTCAGGCCCGCAAAAGCCGGCTTGTCTTCCTGCCGCGTTCTAGTTTATCGTCGACCGCGCGCGACGCTGGCCCATCTTCCCCTTGGCCTACACCCCCGGGGGGTGGGCTCTCGTCGTTAACTTGCACGGCGAGCGTGGCACTGGCGTTATTATGCTCGCGTCCCGCGATGCCTCCGCGTTTCACCGCCTGTCCCTCTTTTCAGGCCAACAACCGTTTCGTGGTTAGTCGAATTTCTGAATGGTCTGAGTCCTCCTTGCTTAGCTACAGTGCTCGTCGCCGGTTTACTTGGCTAAGTTGGTTAAGAATTCACGCAATCACGCGGCAGCAAATTTCTCGGAACCGAAGCCACCAATTTCGGCAACATCGAGGTCTGGAAGCATCTGGGTTCCTCGTATCTCGGCTCGCTGTCGCGTTTAAAGTTCCTCGGGCGATGCCGAAGGAACCGCCGTGTCCGAGCGGAGTCCCAGAATGCCGCGCGTGACGTTATGGCTCGATTATTACTCGAGGCGTCTTTAGACCCCCTCGAGATCGCTTGGAACGCGTGGAGAACGATGTCGAAAATGTCAGTCATCCGCGGGGATCTCTTATTGGGACCCAGAAGCATTTCGGAATTGATACGTCGCTGGCCTGCTCGGCCGTCCCGCGTCCCATCGAATTTCATTCGCGTGTAACAATTTCCTATCTGTCACAGTATGCCCCAGCTACTCGGCAATGTATCTCCACTGTTTACGTTTTAGCCAGCCCTGTAATAGTTGGCGTTTCCGAATCATTCCGCGAATCCTCGAAATTCGTGGCGCATAGTTTGACGGATCCAGGAGAATGAGAGGTATCGAAAATTGGCTTCGTTCGTTATGCCGCCCTCGATCAGTTGGCCACGGGATTGCACGGGAAATTTCGTAACAGTGTTGCGCAACGGCGCGAGCTTCATCTGGCCGGCTTTTGTCGCCGGCGTCACGCGTTATTTACAACGCGAAATGATTGCGCGCGAGGGACTATTGTGCGCGGCGACCAGTGAAGTTGCGACAAATACTTCCGTCGCTAATTAACGAGCGTATTTGAGCGCTTAAACGCTGCCGTTAATGATTTCCATTACACGCCGGTGCTGCGGAATCAAGCCCTCCCTCTGTCATTTGTCGCGCATTTACCTAATCGTTGAGCGAGACGCGCAAAGCGACGCGATAAGTCGATAGGCTGGGCGACGATTTTTCGGCGATGCCCACGTCCGTCCCTCGGCCCAGATCGTTTCCCGAGGCAGCGGTCCGCTAAATTGGCCCCTGAATCGCCAGTTTTTTTCGCCGTTACGCTGTTGCCCGGCCAGCGGACAACTTTCTTTGCCGCATGCCACGGATTTTAGGTAGAAATCTCTGGCGGCGCTCGAGCGAGGGTGGTCCCGCCGCGGCGGCCGGCGAGCCGAGCCTGATTAGCTCGAGACGAGAGGAGTCGACGTCGGCACGGCGCCAACTATCGTTTAATCTATCCGTCCCGATGCAAATAAGACAACCGCCGTCATATTTCGCGCTACGTGTTGCGAGCGCTCGATGCAGCGTAGCAATTCGCGTGGAAATTGGACAGCGACTGCGGCCGATTGTCAGCGTGAATAACGAAGGAGCGTGTTTTGACGTGGATGGGGCCGTGTATAATGCCTCGGCTAGATTAGATCCCACGCGATGCAACTGCAGCTGCTGGGCTGCAGCGGGGAGGCAGTTGAAGAACGGTCGGGTGACTCTGTTATACTTAATAACAACTTGGCTCGCGAATAGCTGCATCTAATGCCGATGGATCGGCGACAGTCTGGCAGCAAGCTTGCTCGAGAACGGGACCGAAAATTTCCATCAGCCGGCGACAGATCGCATCTGGTAGCAATTCGGCAAAGGATAGCTCGCGTTTTTTCCGCGGCGTGGCGGCTCCGCCGAGGACTTTCTTCACCGCATACCGCAGATTCTTGCTAGGATACCTCCGCTCCGCCCCGGGAGCGGACGTCTGCGCGAACGCTGATTAGTTTAGCGAAGTGGTTGAGCCCCGATCTACCGCGACCAAGCTCCCCGGGGACCGTAAAGTCCGGCCCAACTGTTTACCTCGTGCATTATGTAGAGGCTGGCGGCGGAGGTGCAAATACAGCCGGATTTCCGTGCGTACGAAGAGGGAACAAGCCCCCACACGGTCACGGGGTTCGCGTAATGCCGTTGTACTTTGACCCCTGGAGACCTCCTCGAGCTTTACGAGTCTGCCGGCAAGTTTCCGCCCCACGAAATCTCCGAGCTGTCCCGCGTGCATTGAAGCTCGCGTATGACGCGGCAACTTTCCACCCGGGGCCTGATTAAGTCGCGAGGAAACACGCTAACAGAGGGATCTTCGCTCGGGAAAAGACGCTCGCGCGAGGCGTCGCGAATAAGTGACAGTCGGCCCCGGGCGAGGCGATAAAGGGAAATTCAATTGCTAAGTTCTCCGGCCGACAAGGCGAAATTAATCGACAGGCAGGTTCATGAATCTTGTTGGAAATCGAAGCAGCAGGATCGCGACGATACGCGACCACGGACCGGCAAAAATAGACGTAGATTCGTTGCTGTTCCGTCATCGATATTCCGAGGAGGTTCTGAGGACGTCGCCGACCCCACAAAGGTTATCCCGAGGGTTCAAGAGCCGGCACGTCGATGGAAGGTGACATTCGATAGCGTGGTCGAATATATGCTCTGTACCACGACTCAATACCAGCGGCGGAGGATCGACGAGGGTGAAACGACTGCGGCGTGACGACGAGGATGACGTGGGCGAGTTGCAGCGAATATAATTATGATTCGGCAATAATGGCGGGCACAATAGGTTCCTAGAAAAGGCGCCGGGAAACGAGCGAGCCGAATGGAGGTGAGTTTTCAAACCCTCATCCCCTGCACTAACAGTCGACTGAGGGGAAACAAATTTAAATTTGTACCCCAGCCTGTGACATCGTCCGCGAAAATTGAGGAGAGGGTATTGTCTTCGCGAAGGATTTTTCCTTCTTTTTAAGAAACGATCAATGCCAACGTCGATGGTAGAAAAGAGTATCTGGCTGTTCAGCGAAGGAAGAAATATCTGTAATTACTGATTCTATTGTGCATCGTAATCCTTGAGTTTGTATAGTTTTAATGAAATCGACAGTCTGTGGAATGCTTCTTCATACCTCGATAGCGGTCGCTTTTCATGGCAGCTAGTAATAATTGTAATTCGACAATAATGAAGAGCGAAACAGTCGGGTAGGATGCCCTCTCCCTCTCTCTCTATCGTTGGACGTTCTTGTTGAGATAGCCGCGTAAAAAATTAACGGTCCATCCACCCGCCTTCATCCACGCAGCCGCCTTAATGCATTCAAACAGGCATCCACGCCGGTGCATCCAATTTGCATTTTCGTCGTGGACAATATACTTCCTTCGCTTCTACGTCTCTGTACGCCTCCGCGCTTCTATTTGCACCTAGGTGGGCTTTGTTCGGCCTCTCAACTCTTGGCTTCCCGATCGATTTTAACGAATATTTAATCTGCCTCTGTGTCGACGCAACATTTTTCTGGAATTACGGTTATTGGGAGGAAGCAATCAGTCTAAACGAACATGGGGAAATAGAATTGAAAGACAGGGGCAAGTAGAAAATCACACGTTTGTTCAATTTGAATCTCCCCGTTGGAGATTCCAATTGCCCAACTCTTTCTCAGCTACAGTTCTCCAACTGCGACTCTTCCCCAGAGAATACTAATCTTGCTAAGTGAAAGTCGGAAAAGTTTGCCGAGCATTTGTAATCGACGGCGCGGAAGCCGTCGCTGGCAGTATCATCTTGGCACCCGATGCTTTCATCGATCCCGTCCGGCTCTAAATTCTATAAACTTTCGTCCGGATGGCCCGTGGCTCCGGTGAAGGTAGCTGAGGGGCGCGGGGTGGGCGGGAAGGGCGCAGAGGGTTTCGTTAGTCGAGGAATGTACCGCGGAACGTATGGTAAATTATCGAGTAGTCCTCTGGGTTTAATTACTTTTGTCTCGCCGCTGACGAAACTTGGAACATCATTTCCTCGTTCCGATGGGACCGGCGCGCGGCATTAATTCGCAGTCGGCCACGGTCTCGTGGTGGTCATGGTGAGCCCTGGCTCCGCGTCGTTTCCCGATTTTCCCTACGCAAATAGAATCGTATTAGGGAAATACGGTTCCAGAGGATGGCGCCGCGGCCGGCCAATGATATTCGAGACACGTTCTTCGGGCTCCGACGGAATGTGGCCCCTGGGATAATCAAATAAATGTGTACTTTATCAACGTCGCGGCCGTGTAATTTCGATCGTGACGAATAAAAGCAGGCGGCAGGGACGATGGACTCGGTTCGCCGGGCCATCCGATCGTTACATATATCTTTGGTGCTTCAACATTTGACGAAGCTTGGCCCTTTGTGTGCCCCCTACAAAGTGATTCGTATCGACTACACTTCAATTCAATTCTAATATCATGGTGTGTAGGTGGAAGCTACTTACAAGGCGATTTCCCCACGTTAAAAAAGAATTGTAAAATAAAATTTATAAATTTTTTTTTCAACGTGGGGAAATCTTCAGAAGGCACCCCACGCCTCCGGAGGGGAATCCCGGGGGAACCAGGGTGGTGTGGGATTTTTACCCACTAAAACCCCCGGCCCCCATGAAGTGTTTAATAATTTACATATAAATATTTCTATTATTAAGGCCTATTGGCTTAAACGCTCGGTTACCTATTTACTTATTTTCGACATAGATCCATCGTGCCAAGGCTCATCAAAATCGATGTCTACCACATCCTGTCCTCTCTCCTTGTTAGTTAGGTGACAGGAGCTGAAGTTCGATAGCAAGATAGTTTTATTTTGAACACAGGTGTGACATCTATATAATAGTAGGTATATAAAAACACGCGCGTATTCGAATGCAACGTTGTGTCAAAATTTCAAAGCGATCGGTGAAGGACTTTCGGAAATTTAAGATTTTGAACTAACGAACATTTTCATTTTTATTTATATAGATTTATATAGATTTGCCCTCGATTCCTACTGATCTCCCCTACGCAAAGAAGCGTTCTTGCATTTATCATGAGTTTTGCCAGTGAAACGGGGACATGAAACATATTGATGAGGCCTTTAGATGAGCGACAGGGGTTCCACGTGATTGTGTGTTATTTTATGATTAACCGACTGTTCGTTCGCGTCGACGCACGGTACCTACACTAATTTCGATCGCCGTCGTATTGACATTTCGGTTGGTGGAAATCAAGTCTCTCGCGCCGGGTGACGAACTGGGTCAAACTGCTGGCCATCTCGAAATTATTATCAATGAATGGGAATTAGAGGTGCCATCCTCCGTGTCGATTCGCATAATCGGCCGAGTTGTAGCGTAACACACAGAACGGAGATGGGCTGTTCTCTCCCACCGCGTGAAAAGTTAGAGGGCGCGGGATGGGGGAGCGTGAATTTTTGGAGCGTGAGTTTGAAAATTTACGCTCTGGCTCGCGGTGCTCGCGGCCAGCATCAGAATGATGAATGCGCGTATCACGGTGCAAGTCAGAGATGAATATTTTCGCGTGGCGAGAAGGTTCAAATAATTTAAGCGTCGGCACCTACGATAAAAATTACTATGAAATACGAGCAGCTGCCTGCCGCTCTGATGGACACTGGATTCTAACCCGGCCTGCGATTAATTCGATAAAATTTTCCCTCGAATCACGAGCACCGTTTGCACGCAAATATCTCCCCCGCGGAACGCGCACGTCAGTCGGGAATGGAACAACAAAACCTAACCGACAATGCGCAGGTGTAGAATTTATTATTCTGCCGTTTTGCCTCGCGACTGTTGGCCACTGTCGAAACCATTTCCACGTTGATCGACACACCGAGAGAAATTAAATTAATCGCGCGGGGAAGGCGCAGGGGTCGGGGTCTTGGCACCGGAGGACGCGACGCCATCGGAGTTTGAACAGTCATCCTTTAGCCGAGATAAGCCGGCGTCGGTTTTGCGAAAGCAGCCGCTGTGCAAGTTGGGGTTTCGGGGCGGGGGTGGGGGTGGGGGGGGGGGGGTCTACTTCCCGGACGTGTGTGCCGCCCTTAGAGTAAACTCTCGTTACATTATCAGGCAGGAAGGAGGGACGAAGAACTTTGTACTTCGCCCTGCGGGCGACGCCCCCTCGATTACATTTTCCTCGCGGCACTTTGCTGGGAAAGCGTGGGTGCCGCGAAGGGCACCTCGATGTCTTTAATGAAAAATACAGGCGGTTTCTTGATACGCGGTGAAAGGCCTGTGGTTTCGCAGCCTGAAAACACCTGGAAAAGTTACTAGGTACGGGAGAACTTGCGTCTGACATTGTCCCTCGCAGTTGCAGGCTTTTCCGCGCTCCAACGAGGAGAAATGGCAGAGTCGGAGGCATGCTTGCCTCGCAGTGCGTGGAATATGTATGGAGTGCGGCGGTAATGCGTGGATTTTCTCGCCCGGGTGTTATTATTCAAGACGGAGAGTGTTATTATCCGAGATGCAGCCCCCATCAGACATTTCACTCTGTTCTGTGTTTACAATGGCACTCTCAATTCCCCAGTAATTTTCTTCTATTAAGAGGTGGAACGGTACAAGAATGGGGCCATTCGCATCGAGAACGAGCGTCGAATGGCGCGTTTTCGGGCCACGATTTCTTTTTACCGCCCGTCTTTTTACCCGCCCCGAATGCCGGCTCGTACTTTCCACAACCGTTGGAATAACTTCGTATTTTATCCTCCGCGGCCCTCCACGATCCTGAATGTGTTTCCCTGAGAGCTCCCCCGGGCGGGAGAAGTTGGGGGAATCGATATCGCCGCATTCGAAAGAGCTCCATTAAAATACAAGCCACTTAATGGATAAGAAGGGAACGAACATAGCCATTCTCGTTGAAATTAGATCGAACTCTCCTCGATACGGAAACTCTTGCAAAATCCCCACAAGTTTGCATTGTACCTCGGTCCGATCCGAGCTCGTGCCATTCGACGAAACAATTACAAACGGAAGCTGCGCGTTGTCGAGGGGGGACACGCCCCCCGAAAAAGTGGAATGGACGAGGGGGTTGATAAGAAACGGGCAAGGCTGATTCACGGTTTTTACGCGGGTGTAAGATAACTGTTTGTTCGCGGCTTGGGTGCGGGTGGAAGCGGCTTCTTATCGGGCAATTGGGCGCGAACTTTCCGGGATCAAGGGGCGGAAGTTTGTTTCGCTATTTGCCCGGGCGTCTCGAACGGAAGTCGGGAAGGAAATTATTTGGAAGTTGCTTGATATCGGAATCGGGCCTTGGGGGCTCGCCTGGCTAGCTTTTTACGGGCGCGGGGAAACTCGACGAGCGCGGAGAACGCCCGCTGGGGAACGACGGAACCGAGGAACCAAGGAACGAAGGAATGGAACGGCGAGGTGTTCGAGCCCCGATGTGGCCGGAATCGACGGAAAACTTTAACCCGCGAATCTCGGCGGCGAGCAACTTATCTGCGGATGGTAGAATGGCCGGATAACGAGATCGGGCCACGTTGAAATTCGCTTCTAAAGAGAATTTTATGGTACCGCGAGCCGATCCCCGAGCACCGCGGTCTAGTAACGGTGAAAGATACGCGCGAATAGAATTTGAGGGACTTTGGAACGGTGTAAATGAGGGCTGAGAGGATCCTTCATCTCTTGTACAAGCTACTAGAGGGGATTATTTCGCGGTGGAACGGTGTCCGGAGTTTGTTGGCGTAAAATGGTAGAGATTTCGCTCGAACTGCAAAAGGTAGAACAGTCGATCGTGGGGGAAAATAGCGCAACAAAAAACCATCGGCCGCGTTAGCGCGCCCACAAAGCCCGCTGTTAACCGATGTATGTATCGAATTATGTCGTTTGGCCGAACGAAACGCGAGACGCGACCTCGTCCAAACATCGGATAATTAATATTTAACTAATGGCCTGGCCGTTTGAAAACGCACGCATCACCGTGCAGTCACGCGCCAACTCTATTTGGTATTTCCTATTATTAAATATCGCTTGTATAAATTACATTTGGCCGCGCAACGTCCGTTGCGTGACAACCGTATCGATTATTTTATAATATTCTGTTTGCCAGCCAGCCTGGATGTAACATCCAACGGCGACGCCGCCATCGGCGAGAGTGATTAATGTAATTATAAATAACGCCGGAATAGCGCATCGGCGGTGGGGCTCGTTTATTTATTTGTTTGGGGAAATTTATTTATCAGGGAACGGTCTAGCAGGGACGGTTGCAATATTGAGCGACGTTCGCGTCGCTAGCCCCCGGAAAATCTGGAAACTATCTCGCGAAGTTTTCAAATAATGTCCACCAGGCCAACATCGATTTATAGAAGAGTTTATTGGTTCTCGAGTACAACGGGGGTGGACAGAGTCTCGAATTGCTTCAGATAGATGCGTTCCTATGAAATTAACAAGGGGGGCAACCTCTTGTCCGCTTCATCGACTCGCCCTAATTATCCCACAAGTTCCCGCGAGGCGGGAAAGAGAGACGGGTGTGTTTGAGAGGTGACAAAAGAGGGATTGGTCCCCATGTTCCTCCGTGCCTCGGCGTGGGCGAGTCCCCATCGGGCACTTTTCACGTTTAAATTCGATGTACGTCGAGGACGGTGAAAGGAAGGACCGGGCCAGACGGTGGAACTCCTTAGCGCTTTAGCAGCTTTACACGCTCCGAGGAGTTGGAGATGCGGCGAAATATGCGGCGCTTCGCGGAACCGAGAAATTGAATTTGCAAACTTGCACGTAGCGGAGCGGTAGAAGCCGGGGAGGGCCAGCGGTTCGTACGTCGCGATTTTCCACGGCCCGATCTCTCCTCGAATCGCGTTCGACGTAGCGGCACAAAGAAACGCCCGACAAAAAATCGCCGCGCCGGCCCGGGTCGCCCCTTTCAATTTTTAATAACTCGCGGAGGGTTGCTGCTCTAAGATCGAGTTGCCGTCCGATCCGGTGCACCTGGAATTTCATCGCGGGGAAAACTTACGACAGAGTCGCCTGGCTACGCGGCGGGTGTCTGGCCGAAAGATCACGGGAAGACAGAGATCTCTAGGGCCGTGAAACTCCAACGACCTATAAATAGGGGGAATAAATAAGCCGGTCGAGAGGCAAAGAGAACTCGAGCGATGTAACGACGGCGAGAAATTGAATTTACATAGCCGGTCCGCCGGATTTCAGGGAAAATCCAGGAAACTCGAACGAAACGAAAGGGAAAAAGGCGGGGGGGGGGTGGTGGTGGTGGTGGAGGGGGGCTTGGCGAAGGAAAGGGGGCACGGAAATCCGGCGACTGGCAGTCGATCGAACGACGAGCGGAGAAAGGGGATCGCCGGTTTTCTGCTTCGTGCCGTATGGGCCGCTGCTCGACTAAGTTTTAAGGGATTGAAAACAGACGCGGGGCGAATAGGTAAACGCACATTTGCCGGGGGAATCCGTGGGTTTCATCGACATTCCGTGGGAGCGCGACCGCTCGAGAGATCAGGAACGTGCGAGGCCGATCCCATTCTATCCGAGGTGTCTGAAGCCCCCCTCCCCCCCCCCCCCTCCCCCCCCCCCCCCCCCCACCCTCCCAGACCGGCATCGGCAACTGCACCGAGTAAACTGACGCGTATCGAGGTGATTTCATTTCGGTCGAAAGCCGTTCGCCTTTCCTTTTGTCTTCCTCCTGGCGCGTTCCACCGTGCGGCACAGAATCCCTCGAGAATCCCCGTAACTACATACAGTACCTATAATATGTCTATGTATTTGCTATGGATGACACGGGACGGTCGGCTTTAAGGAGTCACGTGTTCCGTCTTGTTGGTCCCTTTGTTCGTCGTACGGGGACAGATATAGTTATTCTAACGCAGTCGTAGCAAAGTGGGAAGAGGGAAGGGGAGTTGGATCGGCACCGTTTTCGTCCGGCTGGAAGGATGTCGTACGACATGCGACATTATTTTGAGCCGGTGTGTCAGCGCGGCTCTCGTGAGAGAGCCGCGAGCCCGCTCTCGGTCGGGCTCCTTTTGTTTTTCTACGTACGGCTCGCGATGTATTTGGTAGCCGATTCGACCATATAAAGCGACAAATGTCCTTTTACGGTCCGCATCGCCATCCAGGGACCGCGTGCCGGGAGAGTCCAGTTGGGATCTTATGCCAGAACTTTCCTAGTAGCCAGACGTCGCGTCGTTCCCTGGCCACGGGGCGTTTCATTAAAATCTTTAATGGGCCGCCGCGGAACTTCGCGATCTTCTCTCCCCCAGCCCTCGATCCTGATCTGTTCCCCGTTCCACCTCTGTCGGTCTATAATCTCTTTATCCGAGTTTCCGATGGAATACGCGGGGAGAAGGCTGGCCGATCGAGACGCGACGCGCGGTGTTTGCTCGCGTCCTTTGTTCTTGCCACTTGGAAACGCGCTCGGATTCTGTCCCCTCCCGCCCCGGGGAAACGGGATTTCCCCGGGATTGAAAGTAATTGGGCGACGAGGAAGTTTGATAGATAGATTCGATCGGTGGCTGCGAGTAGAGGAGACCGTGGGTTCGCGTTCGCTTGGAAATTTCGACCAGCCTGTAAACGAGATATCTCCGTCGGCTGCTCGTTGACGCTCGTTTCCGGAACACGGGAGGCGTCGCGACAGGATTTTTCATCTCTCCGCGACACGCCCTGAAATTCCACTCTCCTCTGCCGATGCTAATGTCATATTTTACGTCGGGTCCTACGAGTCACTCGTACCACGTCCACGCCGGCAGGTTCTCGTTATTAAACGCCCGAGGGGAGGGGGCGGGGGGAGCTGGGGGAGGGGGCCCGAATTAAAGGGTGGGTTGATTTCAACGTCTCTGCGTAAATGAAATTCAAGAGACGTGCAAACATTTTCATTCCCATGCCCGACCGGATCGGGCGAACGAGAAAATATTCGAGATCGTCTAGCGGAGACCGGGGGCCCGTGTTAGTAATTGGAATAATTTAGCCAATGACTGGAGCTGAAACATCCGCGAGACAGCTTCCCTCTAATGGAAACACTGGCGAAATTTCCGCTGCTGCGAGTAGCAGTTCCTCGTTCTTCCTCATTCTTCGTGAGTAATCGCGAGTTCCTTTCGTTCCTCTCGCTTCCTTTTTTCCACGGAACACTCAACGTTTCTCTCTGCGTCTGTCATTTTCGTACCGATACTCCGCCGCGATCGATAGCTTCGATGCGCGCCCGAGATGGTCCCGTCCTTAATTCCGCGTGGAAATGCAGGAAAGTCTGGAAGACGTGTCGCGTGCAGTTACGTTCTATCCCGTTTCTGATAAACCCGTGAGGTCGAAGCTGATCCTTGTTAAGCGGTCAAAGGGAAAAATAAATGAAGCAACCGGAGAGCCGGGGATTCGATGCTCGTAGAAATGGCACCGCGGGCAAACGGGGCCGTCTCGCAGATGGAGCGCCTTCTACTCGCTGCTCTCGGGCAAACGAAATTCTAACCTTTTAACCGTTCGGTCGTCAGATCGTAAATAATAAAATTCGCCCGAGAGTAGCGGCCTGGAAGAGGCCGACCAGAATGCCGAGGCTGCCAAACCTGATCAAAGAATCGCGTTTCCCATTAATTTTCCTTCGCGGTCGTGAAGCTTCCAGATACTTGTAGACAATCGTTAAATACTCTGACAAACTTATTCCCCGGGATCGTTAATAATCTCCGGGTTGCAGACAGCCAGGCAAAACAGCCTGGAATTAAGTACGTAAGTTAGCGCGAGCTGGCGGCGTCTCTCCAGCGCCATCGGCGATCTACCTCTCGCGGAGTCGTATTTATCGGCAGCTCGTTGTCCCTTTTCGTCGAGGAGACTTTACTCCTGCGGGCAACAGGAACGCTTCAATTATCAGAGCTAACTCTGCCGCGTGGTTCTTCCACAACCTGGGCAGTGTTTGTTCGTTAAAGTAGATCAGTGGAAAGGGTCGACGATTTTCTTATGGGTGACGTTTCGGCGCGGAGATTGGTAGTGGTGGACATTAGAGGTCCTTTTTGAGTGGCGTTTCTTAATCGAAATTAATTACGGAATTCGTGAATGCGTCCCTGCGTGAAACGCGACGGCGACGGCGACAACGAAAGGAGATCACGCCAAGGAGGTAAGCCCTTGTACAGACAGACAGACAGACAGCCAGCCAGCCAGCCAGCCAGCTTGTCCCTCTCCGTTGCTCGTGCACGAAGTCTGTCGAGGCTCTCCTCGTCCATCATCCACTCGGCTCTCTTTCTCCAGGCCAGCTCGCGCGAACCAACGAGCGAGTAAGCGAGCCAGCACTGTATCGGTAACGTTACTTGGATGCAGCTGCCACTTGCAACGCGTGCACCACGATTTAACCGTACCTGCTACGGCTGATACGTCTATCTACGGTGATATCGATAACCATACCGATCTCACGGCCCCGCTTCTCGGAACAATGACGGATCCCCTGGCGAATGGAGATCGATTAACCTCGGCTGGAAAAATTATCCCCGGCAAAATCGATCCACGGGGCGGGCGAGATCGCGTTTCGCCGATCCGTGGTATCACTTGCTATCGACGGGTCCTCGTTAGATTTGTTGCAATCGCTTTCGGATATGCCGCGTTTAACACGGCCCCCGCGGTTTTGTTGCTCGTTCGACCTGCCCCGCGCATCAAGTATCATTGCCGGACGATATCGATTCGTGATCCTTCGCGAGAATCAGTTTCGAGAATCGCGCTTGAAAGAGTGCGGCCCGCGTTCCCTTGTTTCGATTTACCCGGACCTCGGCACAAGTAGAGATTAAAGCGTAGAGAAATTGACGATTGTTAATGGGATAATTCATCGATGGTAGAGAGAAGCTGGAAGTGCGATGTGGTAGCCATCGAATTCGGTGTCTTTGAACGGAATTAATTTGATGAATGTCGGGCCAGACAATGAGGAAGAATCGGTGGAAATACTTGTTCGGGTGCAATCGATCGTTCGTCAATATCAGTTCCCTCATCGCTTCCAGTTGATGACAATTTCGATACGACCTCGAGTTTCATTCGATTCCGACGTAATCACGGTGAAATGCGTCCCGATCGAATTGGAGATCGCAGGCTCGCCGAGGGGGGCCCGCGAAAAGAATGAAATTACAGAGCGAAATCACTAATTTTATAGAGATTACGCTATCGAGCAGCTCCGTTGTCCGCGCGGAGTTAAAATTCCGGTACCGGTAATCGCGGTTTCTTTCCACGCGGCTTCTTGTCCAGCTTCCGGTTTGCGTCACTGGCCAGAACGGCCTCGACTTCCCCTCTCCTGGGGCAGATCGCGCGGGACAATTATGGCGGTTTGAGGTTATCGCGACAACGAGGGAGGTCCCGTATCGATCGATACGTCGGAATACCGCTTGGATGACCAGTTATCTCCCTTTGAGCCGGCCGGCCTCCTTCCGCCCAGAGATCCTCGGCATGCATAACGCGAACGCTCGATTGTATTCCGTGAATGCGTGATTAAGTCCACTCGGCCGGCGCCTGCGGAAACGCGTTTAAATTCCTCCCCTCGCCTCGAAGAATGCGGCGATACCTAACCAGATGCTACACAGCACACTTGCAGCCCCGAATTGCCATCAGGATGCAAGCGTCGATTATCCACTAGCTTTTAATGGGAGCTTTCGTCGGCGCCGGACGTTGCTCCGTGTTTGCATTTGCGAAAATGAAGGAGCCTGAAGGTGGCGAGGGATTCCCGATCGGGGCAGCGACTGAAGGCGCGCGGATTCCTTTAATAGGGAGGGAGGCGAGGTCGAGGTGACGTTAACCGGAAGGTAGATGGGTCAGAAACGTCGTCGCCGAGGCGTCGCGTCGCGCGTCGCTCGTCCAGAGTCGGAGGCCGATGAGCGTTCGGCGCGGGAATGCGGCTCGCGGTTACCGGTTCTCGGTTACACGGCTATCGTCGCGGTAGGTTCGCGGCTATCTTATCAAGGACGAATGCTCGGACACGCTCCACGCCACTGATCCGTCCCCAGGCTTTGCTTTTTCTCGATTGTTGGCGCGTGTGAGCGAGCGCGATCGGAGAAGGACGGGAACGGCCTGGTATGGATAAATTGCAGGAATTAAGCATTCCGATAGTGGAAGTAGCGATTATCTCGGCAGGCAATAAGTAGCGGTGGCCGCGTTTCAGGCATTAATATCCCGTATACATCAGGCCCTCGTTTGCGCGATCGGGCGGATAAGCTTCTTTTTAATACCGAAAATCTGCCCGATAACCGACGCATCGTTACGTTAATGAAGCAATTAATACGACTGGGCCGGTGCCGGGCCGCAAGGGCGGCTGTTAAACTCGTTACACGCGAAGAACGTCGTCAGCCGGGGAGTCGTGATTAAGAAGAATGCGAAATTCCTTTGCCAGCAGCCCCGGCGAAGCCACTCATTCTCGCCATAACTCTCGAAATCTGGATACCGCCGATCGCTTTGTCCCCTAGCTTCCGTTCAACCCGTTTGGCCAATCGATCGGGATCACCGGTCTGCGAGCCGGTGGACCACTTTGATCGCGCGGGTTTCTCCGTTTGGGTGGGTCGCCGGTAAATCGGGGCTGACGTTTTCTTACCGTTCATGGCCCTCCTTGCCCCGCGATCGGTGGCCGTGGGCCGTGGGGGCCGTCGCGAATTCCCCGCGTCCGTGTCGGTCGTGTATCGTTTCCCACGCGCCCGTAGCAGTATTCCACTAACTGGCGTCCCCTTTCCACGGTTTCCTCCGGCCGAGAGCGGAGAGCCTCGGACGTGGCAGTGACTAATTATTTAGGGTTGCATCGGCGATCTCTCCCTCGTGGCCGGTAGCGTCCTTCCACTTCCCCTCCAGCCCCCTTGTGTCTGTTGTACCCCCTCTTCCCTAGCGAGGGGGCATCGAGTGGCATCCTCGTTCGCTCGCTCGCTCGTTCGTTCGCTGGTTCGCTCGCTCGCTCCCTCGCTCCAGCTCCTTTATTTTTCCCCTCGGACTGCATTTCTGCGGAGCCAAACGGAACACTTATATGGACTTCGTCACCGGCGTTCGTTTTGCCGGCGTGGGTATACCGCTATACGCGGGGCCATTGTTTTGCACCGGTTAGGCCGAACTCTCGAGGACTCGCGCATCGTCCTTATTAGCAATTCAAATTGGCGGCAATTTTTTGAGCGCATTTTTGACCTCCTGTATCGGGGCCGGTCCAGCGTCCTCCGCGGCTTTTGTGTCCCCGCTCCGCGTATACGCCGAAACTCCCTCCCTTATTAAGGCCGCCCTCGCCATATTAAGGGCCCCGCGTTAAGCCTCCCTCTGTCTCTCTTCTCCGCTTTCTCCTCTCCTTTACCCATCCCGCTCTGGCTCTCAGTAGTAATTGGTCTCCATCCCGCGTTTCTTTCTCGCTCAGCTCCACGTTCCTCGCTCTCCGTCTCTCCGGCTCCATTAGAAAAATACGAATCTCTAATAGTTTTCGATAACGACGTTCTCTCGAGATTTCTGGAGTTGATAAACTGGCAAACACATCTTCCGGAGCACTACGACACGCAGAATAACGAAACTCGTTCGCGCGTCGAGTACCGATTTCAGGAATCTCTTCTCGAGATTCACGCGTAAAATTGCGAATGACCCGTGGCCGTTTCGATCCCCTTAATCCGGTAATTCCACCGTGATCCGAGTCCCCCTCGATCCCGTCAGCCCCATTTTCGGGATGCTCTGGCTAGAATCGAGGGGCCACAATCGCACAGCGCCGTTGCTGGGCGTGCGCGAATTTTCGTCGGTGAAAGTTCGCTTCCGTCGGCTCTCAAGGAAGTTGCCCGCGTCCTCATCAACGATTCACATCGCGAATTAAGCGCCTCGCGAATTAAAAAGCCGGAACGCGAGGAACGACGAACTTGCTCGTCGAGCCACTCGCAAGAAGGTACCACGGAGCTTTCAGCCCTTCGTTCCTGTTATTACCTCGCCGGTTGCGCTGATTTATTTATTTAACTTGCCACAAAAGATGGATGGTGGAACGGGGAAGGGATCGCGGCGCAACCTCGAACCATTCCAGCGCGTCCGAGTTTCGCCGAGCGACGCCCAAGCCCTTGGAATTACACCGTCGTGCTCGGGACTTTTTTTTCATCGTAAAATCTCTCCGCCTCCCTCTCGGGATGATCAACGGGAAAATCAACGAGCCCGTAGAGTGTATTATGCATGCGCCATTGCGTTTCCATTTTAAAATTACCATTAGACGCTCTCTCCGCGGGGATATCGGAAATTGAAAAGACGAAGAATGGAAACGGGGCTGGGTTTTACTTCCGACGGAGACCCGATTACGACGGCCAGGCATTCTTACTGACGGAAAGCCACCTCCCGGGCTAGATCCCCTCGCCTCCTGCCCCACTTCCTGCGTATTTACTCCACCGAGGTTACTTAAAATTTCCGTCGAACCTCAAACCCCGAGTTTCGCGCCTCGTGGAATCCGAGCGCGCGACGCGTTTGCAGATTGCATTACGTTCGTATCGCCACGTTCTCTGTCGAAACGGTCGTTACCTCGCGGGCCCTCGATAAACCGCCGAATATTGGAAAACCCTCGGCTCTTCATATAATCTAAATTGCTTGAGACACTTCGGGAGATAAACTGTTACTTGCTAGCATCTCTTCGTCCGCTACATTCACCGTCAAATCGATTCTGGAACTCCCGAACAATCCGAAAATCGCACATATCTATTTTGGGCAACGGGATGTAAATTAGCTGCACGAATGCTGGCGATCTCTTGGACGATAAATTCATCCTTCTCGATAGCACTATCGGCCCCTGGCACGTTTCGACGACAGTAGACACTCGGATGAAGAACTTCGGAGGGTCGAGTCGAAGCCAGACACCCTAAATTCCAATCGAGGGACGAGCAAGCGCCGGGTATAAACTTGGATCCTCCCTATCGGTGTCCCGACAGCAGTAGCCGCGAGATAGAAACTGGCATAACTTGGCGGAACGTGCCATCTTTTGTCAACCCTCGTCGCTAGACTCCCCGGGGAGCGATGAAGGAAAAAATCCGTCGCTCGAATCTGAATGTTCGACGGGGCTCTGGGCGTCCCCGGACGGGACTCAGGTGCGACGACGGCTGCCGTTGACAGGGGTATTCGTCAGTAGTCTTTTCCCTCCCTTAAATTTCCTCGTAGCGATCGTTGCCGATCGTTTCTGATCGCTGGCGAACGATACGAGAACCCTTCCGTTCCGACGCGTGGCAAGTATGGCCGCATATAGTTTTCGGGGATCGTAAAGAGTAAATACACGCGGCTCCACGGGGCAAGGAGCGATAAACTTCTGGGCGTCTGCCCTGTCACGAAAAACGGCTCTCTCGGCACAAGGCAAAGGCAGAGTGGCGTTGAACGCACGTATTCACTGGCGGCTAGGGTTTCTTCGGGGTTGTTTGCACTGAACGCCGTCAGGCTGCTGGAGAAAAGCCACTGTCGGGAAATAAGCGCGAGCATAGAGCGGCCCGAAAGCAGCAGCAGCGATTTTCGCCGACTACGATGGCCGAGGCGGTTTGCGCGTGATTTATCGAAACGGCCAGGTTCTTTCTCGGCTGCTCGGGCGGTAAAGACTCTCGAATTTTTATCGCGCACGAGCATTTTCAGTTGTTGCTCTCCCGTACAGGAATAAATTTACATAATGCTAAACCGCGTGTTCTCTGCGGGGGCGAGAAGTTCTACGAGATTTATCAGGCCGGTTCACCGTGAAATGGCGCGTCGAAGCCGACCAAACGCGGAGAAATATTCCACTGGCTGTAATTAATTTGATCCTCCATCTCCTCCGATCCAATTTCCCGCCACTCGGACAGATGAACGCGCGCGGCTCGTTACCGGACACTTTTAACAAATCGGCGGGCGAATTTCGCCACTGTTTTGCACAGAGTTATGATCCGAGCCGCAATTTACGCGGAGGAACACCTCGTTCGAGGTAATCGAGCGACGGGGGGGGGGGGCGAGACGTGAGAGGTAGGAATTGTTGCAGGCTGCGGAAGTAGCATAGACCTGGCCGCAGTCAGACGTCTTATTAGGCCAAGCCTAGGAGATTCGGAATCGTGAAAATAAATCTGTATCGCGGTTGGGGGCTTGGCAGCAATGGCAGCTCGTTCGTGACCCCCGAGATCTCGGTCGGTGCTGGCGCGTGTCTCTTCTCGGATCGTTTGTATATCGGTACCGCGGCCGTCTGTTTGTTTGGACTCGGTGCTACCGTGGAAACTGTTCCGAGACTCGGTGCCTGCGGCGATCTCCGGGGGGCGACCGCTCAGTATCTCGCCGATTAGAAGAGCCGATATGGAACGAGGAGGCGCGACCGACTCCTGGGGATTTGTATCGCAAATCTTGTTCGCTGAGGCACTTTTGCGTGATTTACTCCCCGGGACCTGCTCCCCGCCGCAAGGGAAATGGTATGCGAATCCATTCTGCGCAAAACTGACATTCTAAAGCCTAGGCATGTGGGTGGCAGTCAGCGTAGCGGCAGTATTTGCGTTCGATAAATAATTGACAGAGGGTTGAATGCAGCTTGGATGTTTCGACGCTGGGAATGATTTTACGATGGAGGATAGCTGGGTGGATGTGGTTGGAGAGGAGGCTTGCTGTCGGTATCGTTTCATCGCGCAGGCAAATGAAATAAACGCGCAATATTTCTCCTTCCCGTTGGACGAGGGGTGTGCCAACACTTTGTTGGCCGGCCAGATAAAAGAACCGATTCGCCGTAGTATAGCTGGAGTTGAGTGTTTCAGAGGAACGGGAATCCCCGCGGGTGGTGCCAGCCGGTGCGAAGCGTGTCTCGCGCGCGTTCGATGCTCCCCGGAGAGGATTTTCATTCCGCCCTTTTAATCGGGACTCGGCCGTGCAAGTTTCCGCGACCGCGAAACTCGCGCCGCCACCCCACTTGCTCGGAAAGATTTCTCATACAATTTCTCCCCGAGGTTCACGGTTACACGGCGAGTTTGAGAGAAACAGAGCCCTACGTGGCGCGATTTAAAGGGCGATAAATAGCGGGCAAACCGAAATCGGGGTCTCGTGGATCACACGGGGCTAATGATAGAAACGCGTTCTCGGTGGGTCGAATGGGGATCCGACCGAGAACGATTTGCGAAACGTGCGCGATCGAGTCTCGTGGAAGCCCATCTTCCTCGGGCCGAGGCCGTACAGAAAAATGTTTCCGCTCAACGATACAAATGGGGAGGTTCGCTGGCACCGATAGAGGGAAAAGAAAACAAGCCTGCTGGCCTGGGGCGCTTACACCCGTTGCGCTCTGCCCGTACATCGCGTGCTCACGCCACCGTGCACACGGAGGGTCTCTCCTCTGTTTCACGACTGTACGTTTACCCTTAGCTCGGGCTATTCCGCCTGTGTTTTCAACGATTTTCGGGCAAGTTCAAAGCGACAAAAGCTGTCCTTCTCTCTACTCGGAAACCTCTGAGCCGAGTCAGCGATTCGGTATAGACGGGGGTTGAACCCCGGGCCGGATGCTCGTTGCCGAGAACAAAAGTCGTTTCGCGAAAAAGGATCCGCGATCGTTCATATTTTGGAAGTTTAATGAGACATCGCGCGGAAGAGGGTCCGCAGAGCTCCATTCTCCTAGCCGACTAATTGCCTAATTAAAATATCTGCCAGCCGTCGCGCGGCAGCTAAGAAAAACGATCGTTTCCTTAATTACGGCCGAGTTCGCTCAACGATTGCCAAAATCTTGACGCTGGGCCGTGGTATCTCCGGATGGACGTACATAGCGGGTAAAGTGGCGGGAAAAATTGCGAATCGATACGATGGTTGGTAAACGATCCCAGGAGTCATCGGACGCTGGTTTTCTAGCGCGTGAGAGCGTAACACGCGCGGGGAACGCCGCGACAATTCAGCTGCGGTGAATTGCGGCCGTGGTGGCGGCGCGAGGAGAGGCGAGGCGCGGCTCCGCTCCTCTTCGGATCGCCTTCATAAATATGCAGAACCAATTACGGCGGGGCCCTCCGCCGCCTCGTCCCCCTCTCTGCTTGCCACCGAAAAGGTTCGCAGCCCGGTCTCTGGGCCCCCCGGAGCAAACGGAGCTTTAATTCGGCCGCATTTCTTTACCCGCTCGGAAATCACCGCGTTCTGGATCCCTCCCTCCTCTCTCGCCCTCTCGCATCTCGCTCCGTCTCTGCCTCGCATCTCGCCGCTCCCTCTGCCCCGTTTTCTCCCTGTCTCTTTTGCGGCTCCGGTTTGTCTTCTCGCACGGCGACGGTGGTCCCCAACGAGGCTGCCCCCGGGGCCTCTTTTTCGCCGGTTGGGGGTAACGTTCGGGGTAAACCGGCGGATACCTGTCGTTAGCGATCACCGGGGACGGGACTCGGCGTGTTCCGAGAAGTATCGATGCCGTACGGAAAATGTTCCACCGTTTTGCTACAGTGTCCAATCGCCGAATTTCTCAGGATCCCTCCACGTCATTTGCATTCGATCTACGTGCGTGCCCTATCACGAGCCCTCGGTCCTTCGAAACTTTTGCCCCGTTTCGCGTTTCAATTACTTTCCCGCTGCCTAAGTGACGCCAGTGACAAGCGGCAACGAAATAATTCCGTAACTCGACGTACCGGCGGGCGAAAACGTGTAAAAATGCTGCGCGACCGTTACTTTTTACGGATTCGGGAAGCGTCAACTACCGAACGTAACCGGTCGGAATGGGGCGATACGCGATACCCGACGCGATTCGAAAGCGTGTAGGTATCAAGCCATCGTCCAGCCTCGGTGTCCGAGTATCCAGCTGAAACGAACGGATCCGCTGACGCGTTAATTAAAAAGAATCCCGCGGACGGTTAACAAATTTGCCGGTATAAAAATTCACAGCCGTGCCGCGCGGAGGGCCACGGTGGAAAAGCATTAATTCCGCCGGTCCCCCGAAAAGAGCGCCAATTACGGCGAAAGGGATCGTCTAGCATTCGTCGGAACGTTCACCGAATGAAGACACATTTCCCCGAAGGACGAGATAAGGAGGAAGGAGTGACGTTTTAATTAGGAGCTCGCCGGGCCCCTCGTAGGGGCGCATTAATCGTCGAGATTTCGAGGGCGGTCCGCGTTGGTACGGAAGGCATCGCGGCAAGACGGTGAGGCGAGGTGGAGATGGGCTAGCAGAGGACAGAGCGAAGAGAGAAGAGAGGATGTCTCGAAACGGGAGGGGAGGGCGGAGGGGGGGGGGGGCGGGAGAGGGGCCGGGTGACCGGGGTGGGAGATTACGCGAAAGAATTTCATAATATTCGGCGTTTAAAATTCTCGCATAATGCCGGGCCGGGCTCGCGAGAGAGCCAACCGGGGGAAAAGAAAAGGAAAAAAGCGCGGCGAGGCATGCGTCGCCCTCGGCATCTTGGGATAGGACCTCGGTTCTTGTTTGTTTTAGCGCGGGCTTTGTGGCGCGCGTGCGCGCCTGCGCACACGCACCGCCGCTCTTTAGCGCTTTGTCGATTTTTCTCTTTTCATCTCCTCCATCTTCATCGAGATCGGCCATCGATCTTCCGGCGACGTGTTTCCGGAGGAGCACCACTCCGTTATTTCGCTCCTTGGCGAGCCGTCACCGTCGACCACCTGCGCTTCCAACCTTTTCTTCCTTGAACTTTCCGATTTCTGTCCACTTCGGCTGTAAATAGTCGCCCGGTGTTTAGATGTTTCTCACGGGCGAAACGAGCGCTGGTGTTTCGTAGAAATTTGGCTTATTCCCCAAACCGATTCGCTCGGCGCGAAGGGTTTCCGTATTCCCCGGTTACAGCGATTACGAAAACATGGCGCGAGTTTTATCCCCGCCGCAAATTCCCCACCGGAGGAGGCTGCGCGGTATCGGCCGTAACGACGGAGGGTGGCGGCTACCCTCTGAATACAAATAAGATGTTGGCGGCAGAGGGTTTCGGGGAGTCAATAAAACGGTTAGTATCCTTCTTTCAATTCATCAACAATGTATTTGAATAATAAGAATTGGCGTCTCGATCCTCGAGGATCTACGAGGCCCTCGTAAAAGCCCGGACACCCTCGATCCAATTTTATCGTCGCGCCCCCTTCGGGCGGGATCTCGTCTGACCGGGAAACAAATTTCACGGGAGTATCAATGCGCATTGAATTAAAATACGCCGCGAGACGGCGACCGGGATACCGAAATGTCGAAACGAAATTCGTCGAGGGAGCCGCGCCGTTTAAAATACCATCGTCGAGCGAAAATTCGATAAAAATTAGCCGGACCCGTGGCTTGTCGATTGCCGCTTAATTTCGCCGGCAAAAATTAGCGGCGACAGTGGGCCACGGTGGCGCCGTCGTATTTCGAGGCGGGCATGAAAGTTGATTTTGTTAACAAATGAATGGAGACTTGGACCGCGCGTTTGCAAACGGCACTCGGCGCGCCGGCCTTTGTCGATCCGGTTTTTCGTACGCGGGGCGCTAATTCGCGCCGGCAAATTGGCGAATAATCAGGGAAGATCCGCGAACAGAGATCGAGTATCGGCCGTTTGACCGATCACGCACTCCAGCGTCGAAAGTGCCCGGGTCGAACTTTGACATCGCGCTTGACGAATAACCGATTAAATGTCCACTCTGTCTGTCCCTCGCGTAAACAAGAGCGACGGGTAACAACGTTTTGCCGTCATTTGATTTCTCGTTAAAATCGTTACGTCGCGCGCCGACAGAAAAAACATCGAGCCCCGGCAATCGTACACAATCGCTTTGTCCGCCGACATACTGCGCACGAAAAGGGATGCAGAATTCGCTGTTGACCCATCGAATTACAATCAGGAATAGTTTGAAACAACAGATTTTTTACCGGGTACACCGACGGGCTGGCTTGGCAAAGCTTCGATCGAAGTTACAGTAAATCCCCGTTATGAGCCCGACGAACGGGGCTGGCGGCGGGCTCACAGTGGGTTGCAGACATGATTCTCTCTTTCGTACCCGACGGCAACTTCGTGTCTGACTCTTTCGTTTCCTCTCGCTCGTTGTCCGGTTCTCTCACACTCGTCCGCAGGCATCCAAGAAATTGTGGGGATAGTCGCCGGGCTGTCAACGGGAGGTAAAAACGAGCTCATAACAGGGATTTACTGTACTCGCGAGAAATGGCTCCAACCGTTCCCGTTGGACGATCGACATCTGCAATCCCTGACAGCAAGGAGAAAGACCTGGTGTCCATAAAGACAAAGTTGAGTCGTATAAAGTCGCGAAAGGAAGTGTGGATTGGTTGAGACGAGGGTGGAGGAACTCGGTGTCACTGGAGAATCGAGGGTATCGCCTGGCGGAATATAACATTCTGGAGCCACTCGGTTTCCACCCCCTGCTCCCCACCCTTGCCTATCCTCATTCATCTCGCCGCCTGGCCATAAATTTTCACGGTGCCTCTTAACATGGCGAGCCACGCATATCGGGGGTGCTTGAGCAGAAACGAGGAAGGAGGAGGGTAGGGCTCGATTTTAACACGCGTCCAAGCAGGAATTGTAATTTCTCGCAGACGACGGGGTAACCGCTTCCTCGACGTCAGCGACGAATAGTCTTCCTCTCCGCTGGAACCGCGAGCAGAAATCCGATCCGGGATTTGGGATTATGATGAAAGTATTCCTCGGGAAACGTACCCCTGCTGAAAGGCCACTTGAACGTGAACAGGTAGGCACTCGTCACTTGTCGCTTTGAACGACGGCTTGCAGCGAATGATGTACGTGCAAACGGCGAAACGCGAGAGGCAAAGTTACGGAATGTTTGCCATCCACCCTCGGTGACAAACGATCTAAACAATCGTCCCAGCCTGTCCACTGTGCGCGCTCCAGTTCTCCTTGAATTTTGCGTTGCAGCTCGTAGGATGTCGATACTTGCGGGAACGTGTAGTTGATTAATGTGGGCCGCGGTGGTGAAGATTTAATTCATTAGACGGGACAGAATGACACGCGGAATGGCTATTAATTATGTCGCGAACTTGGGATGATTGGGAGATCGCAAATGGTTGAGAAGTGAAATTTGCTACGCGGTATGAATTTGTTGCTATCGCTTTGGAGCGACGTGAACAGCTTCCGCATCCTATCGAGAGGTAGGTAAATATATCACGGCGAACGTTGGAGAGCTTTCAAAAATCAACCCACGGCCAACCTCGCGATTCATCGTTTCCCGATATCAACGCGGCGCCGTGAAAATTTCGAAAACATACGCTCTTGTATATTAATCTTTTCCGGGGCGCGCTTTGAGCACTGCCGACCGCGCTGAAAGGATTAAAAAGAGTTGATTTTGCCGGGTCCTTTTTCAATTTCGTCTTGCCACCGGTGGGTCCGCCGATGAAAATCGCGAAACAAATTCCAAAGCACACGCTACGCCGGGCATTTTCCACCCGGCGAAAAAAATATGTATTTGCCCCCAGATCGATCCCCGTCTGTCAGCCCGGCCGGGCAGGGGACGCCGAGCTTCTGGAACCGAAAAAACGTCGGTCATTCGTCCAGCAAATCGTTGGATCGTCGAGGGGGTGGTTGCCACTCGAAGCTGGAGCGTAACCCGCGATAAGGTTTTCCATTTTCCCCGGCCCGGCCCGGCGGCCTCACGACCCCGTGGCCCCGGGGGAGATCGAGCTCCTTGCTAGAATCCAGCCAGAGACTCCCTCGTTTCCGCTTTTGAATTATGGCCCGCAGATATCCTGCTGGCTACGCTTACTTGAGCGCGTCTACGCGCGGATACGTCTGCGGCCTGTTCGAAGAGATACAACCGCGTCGGAGGCCAGCGGCCTTCTTCTTCGGGGAAATTTTCAGCAGACTCGTCTCGCACCCCCGCAGACCCCATCCTGAAATATATTCGCCGGTCTCTGACCACCACCGCTCGTATTTCTTTCGGCGAAATTGCCCTCGTGGCCGATGTTTGAACGCGAGCAACGTTTACGCCTGGAAATTATAATTTGCCTTCGTTGGCTGGCGCGGTTAGGATTGAAATTTCAATTACACTTTTCGCGGCTGCAATTCCCTCGATTTTATTGGACTTTCCATGGGATAGCCCGGTGTTATACTGCTGGGAAGGTACACAGGCGCGGAATCATCGTTCATGTACACGGAATAGCGTACGCGGACGGAAATGCGGGAGGAGGAATCGCGTCTAGAGAACGGACTATGACTGCCGTCAGGGCCAGCAGGAGCCCACTTCCGAGGGGAAACCGAGTTCCGGTGGGTGGTCGGGATTGGCTGCGTTTTATCATATTTTATTATACATGGGGGATCGTTTCTCCGCGGAACGCCTTGGCGGCCGATGGAGTTTTCGACTTCTACCTCCCAGCGATATTTCCCCGATCCATCGCTGGCGTTTTTTCCACCAAGTTTCCGTGGAGATACCCCCGTTATCGTCGGTTTGCACGAACGTTCGTCCTCCCCTCTACCGTCGACGAGCAAATCGTTTATCGCGTTGGGAAAAACTCATCCCGGCCAAGCCAGCCGCGCGAATGCGTTTAACGATTCATTGGGAATTAATTGGACGAAAAGTTTCGCCGTGGAATCGGGGCCCCGGGTTTCGTATCGTCGCGGCTACGCGTACGTTAAATCCAGTCGCGCGTCACACCGATTATGTTTTCACCGTCCTATAATTAGAGCCGAGAGCGGGTTACCGCCGAGTTGGGCTACATTAAATATCGGCCGAAATACGATCGCGCGGGGAATTGAACTCTCGATCGAGAACCGGCGGAGGGAGGGGGTGGAATTTTGCCGCTGGACGGGCAACGGGGATTATCGACTCGCGCGGAGGGTGGCGCGGCACGATGCAATGCCCGGCCCGTGGATGGCCCTGCGAAACTGTTGCGGGCCGATCGAAGGAGACGAAACTCGAGCCTCCGCGCGGGAAAGAAGGAAGGAGAGCGTAGGAGAGGAGAATAGGAGAGCATGGAATTGGACGGAGTGTGTGGGCTGCGGAGCGGGCGCGCGTATCGTATCACGCTTAATAATCCAGCCAGTTAGCTAACGCGGCTCGGTATAACGCGAGTCGCCGCAAAGGACTAAGAATAAGCGAGGCTCGATAAATCACCGTGCGCGAGTTCTCATAGTCCTGTCAACAAAAGAGGCAGAGCCCGCGGGATGGTCTTAGGCCACCATTCCCCCCGGGCTGCACGGTGTAGTCCTTGTGAGTGGCCGCAGCCTCTTCCCGCTGTCCTCTTCCCGCCGACGGGGACAGTTCCCGGCGTTTCTCTGCCCTCTCTTTCCCTCCCTTTACCGCTGCCCCCCCCCCCCCCTTTCGCTCTCTCCTCCTCTGCCCACCGAGCTCTCTCTGTATTTGGCGTTGGTTTGTTGAAGCTATAAGGGGCCGTAGGGAGGACAGAAGGGCAGCGGCAAGGAGTTGTCGACACTGAAGAAATAATGGTGCCCGTCCAAGTCGGAGGAGCACGTCCCGGCTCACCCGGCTGTGCCGTAGTCCTCGCCAAAATAAGACTGCCCCGGACTCCGTTTATTCTACCGCTGTCCAGGCCTTCTACCCCGAAAGGATAAATGCTTTCTACCCGGTCGCTTTATGAACAGACCTAAGCCCTATGCCGCCACTACTACTGCGATCCTCGCCGCGGCCGGAGCCTGCTCTGCGATCGCCGCGCCGCGCCACGGTCGATCCCTTACCGATTCCCGATTATTTCGTAATCGCGGCTCGGCGCTGACCGATCGACAGACCCGATCACGTTCGGAGAGGACGACGCGCAAGCTTGATAGACCGCTTAAGCTTAAACACGGGAGCAGCTGTGATCGTTGGATCTTTTGGCTCGTTGGCCGAGCGCCGGGCAGAGTTTGTTGATTACGGGTTCGTGCGCGGAAGGAGTTTTAAGCCGACTGCGATAACGGCGTAATAATTAGGAGACCTCTTAATACGCTTTGATGCATTAACGTGAAAGCGGCGTTATCTTAAACAGTTGCAGGAAGACGGAGGAGAGAAGGGGCAGCTCGGCTCAGCTCGGCACCGCGCGGCGGAGGCTACAAAAAGGTAACTGGCCAGGGGACAGGCCGGAGATTACCTCTCGCTGCATCTCGATTACGAGAGGTAGTCCTCCCACATCGGGAACTCTCGTCTGCTTATCCTCGCCCCGGGGGGCACCCCTTTGAAGCCCGAGTCTCATCTACAATCGCAATCTCATCGTGCGATCTCTTGCTCTCCGTCGCTCCTCTCGGACGTCGAGGCTGTCTTTCGTGTCGCAATATACGTCGATATTAATATCGCCCCGGACAAATTACGCAATAATTAGCCAGGGTATCGAGCGGTTCGAGCCAACGTCGATAGCAACTTCATCGTGTAGGTAGTTTACCGTTTGAGCCGTGTCTGCGACGTCCCGGTCCGCTCAAAGAGTCCGAATATGGGGGAGATTATCAAAGGTGCCTCGCGGTATTGGTATTTACGAGCAGATTCTTTCGTCGCAGGCATAACGGTGTGGAGCCTTTGCGTTCAATAGCCACGTGGGCAAGCTCTCCTCGCAATATATCTTCCTCCCCTGTAGACACCTCGTTTCCCTGCACCTCCTCGTTCAGCCAGCGCCGATCTACTTGCCTCCTCCCATCGTCGTAGCTCTTTCGCCAGGCGTCTCGAGAGGTGTGCCTCTAATCAGATTACGACTTATTACGAGCGTACCAGTGTTTCTCTAGTCATTGTCATCGGATTCCGCAGCTGCCACGGAGACAGACGAGAATGAACGGTCGTTTTAACGTAAGAGGAGCCTCTCGCAAGTACCTATCTCTACTCTCGCCGGTTCTGCCTCCGACTTACTTAGCCAAACTTCGCAACTTTCGTCATTCGAATGTCACGCGGCGACGAGTTAATTACGGACTCCGGGGGCGGCGCGTGAAAGGCCGCGTGAAACGGGCCGTGCTTTTATAAACTGGGGAATTCCCGTGGCGCGATTACTCAAAGCAGAAAGAACGTGAAAACAGTTAGCGGGGCGTTTCGAGCGACAGCCAGCAACGCCGAATTCGGCTTCCTTTGGCAGGGTGGCGTCGTTGAACGTAAAAGGGAAAACCAACGCGACAAGGCAGCCGAAAAGGGAAGCCGGCGGGAGCAAGAGAAACGGAAATCAAGATGGACGGAGAGAGGGGATGGGGGGGGGGGGGGAAGGGGAGGGGATAGTGGGAGAGAGGGACACGAGGGTGAGGTTGGCAATTTGCTTTGAAATCCCCGGCTTTCTCTCCCGAGTCACTCCTCTTTCCGTCTCTCTTTCAAACCACCCTCCCGCCTGTGTTTCCCTTTCTTTCCCCCACGGGGAGACCCAGCCGCCCTCTTCCTTCCCTGTTTCTCCGTGTGCCAGCTTGCTCGGCGCAGCCATCGTTCTTCTTCCATCGTCGGCTGACAGAAATGTATGTGCACACCGTGATCCCGTACACCGGCTCCCTCTTTCGCGGCATTAAAGTGGATACTCGACGGATACCGACTGTTTGAGTTACATTTGAATTATACAGCTTCCAGGGAAGCACCGCGGCGCCGCCGCGCCGTGTCAAAATTCGCCGTCGTCACGTCGCGTGTGTCCCGCCGTTCAAACGCGCCTCGCATTGTTCCCGCCTCTCCTCGTGCCGCTTGTCTCTGGGCAAATTCTACACAGCGTGTCCTCTGAATCGCTGTTGCCCAACTTTTCTCGCAATAGATACCGCGGGCAGAAGCAAAGAATTTGCTTTTTCCCCACCCGATTCAAAACCCAGAATTCATGGGGTTCGCCAGCTACTTGGCGAGTACGAAAATAGAACGCGCGACGCGTACATACGTCTCTCAACGTTTCGGGGGAAATCGAGTTTAATAGTAATTTCTTCTCCTGTACGGGATACCACTTTTACCCATTCCTCTCCTACCGCCGCGTCTTTCCGTCTGATCTTTTGACGTCGGTGACCTATTTGCTCCGGCAACCATTAACGCGTCGGGCAAATTGAAAGGTGAAATCTCCTCTCGCTTCTATTTCGCGTCGAGGACGATTGTTTCTTAATCTACTGTTACACGACGTGAAGCGTCTCTGTTCTGTCGGTCCTTTTGTGTAATCAGAAAGAAGGAAAGGAGAAAGGAGACCCGCCAATTTTCCACCCCTGTATCAAGTAAAATAGAACAAACCCATTAATAGTTCACCTGTGACTTTTTCACTTTCTTGAAAGGCCGCGCCGCTATTGGAGATACCTGAAAAGCCACGCGGCGGAACGACGCGCGCGGAATCCCCCGGCGAACCGTTGGAGAGTGAATTCAGAGCGGCGATATCCGGAAAAATGGAGCGCGCGCGTGGCCTTATCAGCGATTAGAATGGTATGTTTGCTAAGCAGTGCACCATAAACCATGCCATAACGAGACCGTAACACGTTACAGCAGGCCGCCGGGGCAGTTTCAGCAACGATTACGTCACAGGATCAATATTTGAAATCCTGAGCGCATTGTTTGCAAACGATCCGCCATGATAATAATGATTTTGCGCAAACTTCACCGAAATTCGATTTCCACGCTCGCCGCTCCCTCCTCCCCCCCCCCCCCACCCCTCGTTGTCACACCAAATCGGCCGATAATAACATTATACCGGATAATAATATTATTCTATCCGCCGGTATTTTCCAGCGATTAGAAGTAAATTAGTGCACCGACACGGCTACCGGCTCTCGAATGTTTGCCGCGAGCGGCGCGTTGCTCGCTATAATTATTGTCGCGATACCAATAGCGATGGTTTTAACTTAACCTACTTCATCATCTCGTTAGCTCTATGAATCTGTCGATTGCCATGTTTCGAATTATCGAGGACCTGGTAACCGATCGAACAGAGAATCTTAGGCAGAAACGTAGGTAAAATGCACACGAGATCGCAGCTTTTTTTTTTGGCTATCGATCATTGCAATTTCTTCCAATCTGAGTTTGGCTTCGATTCGAGCACCGTTTCGCAGCGTCGTACCTATGCCCGGAGAATTAGCGAGAGCGGCTTAAAAAAAGTTGGGGTACTCCCCGACGTCTCCGGCTGGTGTCTTGCTACGTGGTCCACTTTTCCGCCGCTTTCCGCGCGGGGCTTTCCTTCTTCTCCCGGTCCACGGCTATGAGTGATTCTAATTACCTATGTTAATTAGTCGGCCGGCGTTGCTTGGCTCGTGGCTGGAAAGTTTGCTCGTTCTTGCCGCGGTTCGTCGCGCGTTTCTTCCGCCGGTCTCTCGAGAAAATCGGCCACGTGGCTTTCCGCGGAGCGCATTTTCCAGCGATAGCGCGCCGGGCCCCCGGTGTAACCGCGGCAGATTTTAATATACCTCGCTGGCGCGTTCCGCCCGAGGAACACCGTAATCCCGTCCTCCTTTATTAAAACTAGTTATCACTTTAATAATTGCCCGGGATTGCGGCGCGTTTCGGGGCGGCCGTTCATGCGGGTAAACTGGAAGGCCCCGCGAGATATGAAAATGTACAACGGCTCGTTTAAGCGGGGAGCTGGTTCATAAGCCGGCGAATTGATTGCCCAGCTTTCGCGTGATTAAATTCCGTTTGATCCGAGCCCCTGCCGGGACTGAAATCTGCTCCCCCGCGACGCCACTTAAAAGGGAAGTGGGCGATGAGATACTATGAGATTTCAGACATCCCGTGATTAAATATGCATCCCTTTGGGATGGCACAGACGCGAGGGACGCCTCTGCAAGTCGAAAAGCAAGAAAATCGCCGTCGATTGACCGGCAGACGCTTTCGTTTTCGTCTGTAACAGGAATCGAGGGACGATTGAAAGGGGAAGGGCGGGGCAAGACCGATCGCGGCGGCGAGCAAAAAGGCTTGGCCGCCAAATTCATTTCCTAATACGTACGCTGACGCGGTCTAGAATTCGTTCGCGCCAAAGGTTCATGGTAAAATTTCGACCGGCAGAGCTTCTTCGAAGGTGCCTCCGAGGTCTCGTCCCGAAGAGGCCCGCGAAGTCGAGAGGACGCTGTAGACAAAGAAGTCGGGCTGCATAAGAACTGGAGGATGCTTGAATAATAGAGTAGAGGAGTCCGGGGCCAGCGGGCCAAGTGCATTAGGCTTGCACGCGGGCGAAACTTTTCGACCGTGTTTCCAGCGCCATTAGAAGCTAGCTGGCTGGTCTCTCGATAAGAAAGTAATTGAATTATTCCGACGATCGATCACCCATACTGTCGTAAAATCACTGCCGCCGCGCTGCGCCGGCGGGTCCTGTTTACCGTTTTCGTAATTATCAACGAAGTGTACAGCGAGCAACGTAAATATTTGGTCGGCCGGGTATGCATTCATCGATGTATATCCGAATAAATTGTAAAGGGAACGTGTCCGATATTGTTGCTGGTAATAGGTCATTTACCGTAGCCAACAGGAGCAAGCAATTTATTTAACTGATTTACACGCGTTACATTTTAACTGCCATTAAACATCGCGATAGCGAAAGGGTAGATACAATTACGCTCGATCTGCATAGTAAGTACACATCCGTTGTTGAGGCGATCCGGAGGCAACAGTTAACCCCTCATCGAGGGAATGATTTAAAAAGGAACCAACAGACAGCCTGCAGAAATGAAAATAACCCGCGGAAATGAAAATAACACGCGGAAATGTGGAGTTAATGCAATCGCGCTTTATTCTCTCGTCGGCAAACAAGATAAGTAAGGTCATAATGTATCCGCCCGTGCTCCTGGCAATTCGGCGAGCGGCATGAAAATTCGAGCAAAAAGTCACCGGTCACCCTTGCTCGGGGGTGGGGGGGGGGGGGGGGTGGAAAGGGGCGAGGAATGGAAGAGTGACAAGCAAAGCCGCAGGTGCGAGCGGACACTATGATGAGCTGCCGCGTTCGGAGTTCGGAACGGCTGGACCTCTCGCTAGTCGTTACGCCAATTCCAGATGCAAATTTATGATGATTTAATACGAAACTGCCGAAGTGGGTGGACCGCGCGAGCCTCGTTTTTATCGTCAGCCGGTTGTAATTCTTTCTGTCGCTCGTCGGCGGACCCGGGGAAACGTTTCCTTTTTCCTCTTTGCCCGGGAAAATGGTACATCGAATATCCGCGAGGATGAGCTTGCGCACCGCTCGCTGCCTCCTTGCACCTCGCAAGATCTCGCAGGACCCAGCGCGGGTCCAAGGATTCCCGGGGAGACAAGGCGAATTAATTATCCGCTAAACAAAGGCAGCATTGTCGTCGACAGAGAAATTGGGCAGATTTTTGTCGCGCCAGGACCAACGGGAAATCCTCGCTTAATCTGGCTCTATTAATCGCGAGCGGACGGGGCAGGTAGCCGGGCGGCAAAAAAAAAATTTATGCACGCGTACGAGCGACAGGTGCCACCGATGGAAACGTGCCAATTCGGCGATGCGGATTTCGTTGGGCCACCGTGTCGCCGTTCGTACCTGTGTTCCGTTGGTGACGATTTATCGCGACGCTTACTCGCGGTTCATGGAGCACGGAGTATAAACGGAATAATGAGCACGCTGACAAATATTGAATCCCTTGGGGCCAGGGATTAGGGTGTAGCCTCTCTCGCTCAGGATATGGCCGACTTAACTGCACCACAGTCATACGCAGAAGCGCGAGTCTGCAACCGGGGCAACCTGGGTTTGACAGTTTTTTAATCGACTCGAAAATTATTAATTTCCCGGTAGATATTTCAGTTTAATTTCAACGGTATGTCAGCGGGCAGTGACGCGGCAAAGCGGCGTGCCGCGTTATTACGAAGCGGTCGGATGAACACGATGAAATGAAAAACTCTGCCGCGCGTATCGGTGGCGATGTGGCAGCGAATTTCATCGTATCCCGTCGATCGTTGATTGCGTTATACCGTGTCATAGTTGCTCGTTGATAATCCCGGGTGTCTGTCGAAGGTTGGACGAAAAATATGCTCCGACTACCGTAAAAAGGGTCGTACCGTGTCGGCAGTAAAGACCGGCGGGAGGGGGGAGGGGGGGGGGGAGGGGGCTGGTTGAATCGTTTCGCGGCCACGAGCGCGATATTGCATTCTCGGCCGTCTAATTGCTCGCGCGTCGCGATTAATCGTTTCTCGATAGAAGTCGACGCGAGATTTACCAGCAAGAAGTTCTCCCGCGGGGATCCCGACGTACACGACGGTGTTCTCAAGCTTGTGGAAGCCGCTGTTTTTATCTCGCGGCGCGGCGCACGTCGAAGGCAAAGTCAGCCCCGAATCTTTCTCGGTCGAGGGAGAGCAAGGACCATTCTGTGCTCCCTGAAATCACGGTCAGCGATTCTACGTCGTTCGAGGACGATCCCGGAGCCGTCCAGCGGCGGGAGTGAGGATAGACGAAGCCGGGGGAGTCGAAGAGGTCCGCGCGAAGCGGCGACCCACGAAGATTAATGATGGGAATTAGTATTCGTCGCCGTACGGTTGAATTACAGAAAGTTATCTCGCCGGCTACGAGCGAACGCTTAGCGCCAGCTCCACCCTCGCCCCGCGCCGCTCCTCTTCTTCCACCTACTCCTCCGCCTCTTCTTCTTCTTCGTCTTCCTCTTCCCCTTCACTTTCCTTACCTTTTTTTTTTTCATCATCTCGCGATCCATATTACCGGAGCCCCTTGAATAATGCGACGATTTATTTTTCTCGGGCTGCGATCGCTGATTAAGAGAAGCCCCCGGCTACGGGAACAGAGCCGGAGAGCAGGAGGGGGGGGGGGGGGGGGGGAGGCAGCGGGCCAAGCCGAGGGTGGCCGTCTTGAAACATGCGGGTGGCAACGGCCGCATTAGCCACGCGCCTGATATCTCGTCCCTTGACGTCTCTATACGGTTTTTAATACCGTCGCCAGAACTTGGTCCAAGCCGGTTGAGGCAATCGATAACCGAGGCCGCTGAAGAATTACTCGACGCGATACGGCACGGCGCCCGAGGAGCCGGGTACCCGTGGACTTTTAAATTTGCCAATTTCGTCGGGGGGGGGAGCCGTAATTTTTCATTTTCACCGAGTCGGGCGACTTTTACTACTCGGTAGCGCGCCGACGGCGCCGAATGCGGCATAATTACTTGGAATTTCCGCGGTGAGAAATTTCTGGCACGTTTCAATGCTAATTAAGAAGATCGCCCGTGGGCCAACGGAGAGGAAGACGCTCGGGCGGGGAGACGTCGGCGCGAATTAATGCAAATGCCGGGACCGCCGCGGACCCGTGCATCCGCGACTAGGATTAAAGTGGAAATCGCTGGACAGATATTGGCTTTATTGTTGCCACTTTTGCCGCCGATAAGATAGCCACGGTCCACCCTACGGAACGCCGAGTGACTTATCTCCCTGCGAGTTGGATTATTGGTTGCGAAATGCCCCGGGTATCGAGGGAACATGAAGTCAAGCACGAGGACGAAAAAGAAGGAGGAGGAGGAGCAGGAAGGGGAGGAGGAAGTCGAGCTCGCGTGTGGTCCCTCCACCATGGAACCGGTGGCGATCGGTTAGCTAGTCCGCCGTTCGCTGCGGTCCTTCTTTTCCTCGGACAATCGACACCGAAATAATTACGGCCGAGGTCTACGAAACGAATGGAATGCTGTCTGCCATCCCAGCTAACAGTCGCCGCTAAAATTCGTCCAACTTTTCCACGATACTCGAACCCGATCCGGCGACGCGTGCCTCGGCGACTTTGTCCTCTGGAGTCGCCACTTTCCAGAGGGTTACGCGGCCTCGAGAGTCCTGGTTGCGCAAGCTGCGTATCTATCGTCGCTCGTAATTATCGGAGTGGCAGCCGTTATCGCGAACGATCGGCCAAGGCGAAGTTTCTTTTCTCGGTAAACGCGACCACCGATCCCAGCCACGAATGCCGAGCGTTTCCTCGCCGGCTACCTGTTCCGAGGCCCGAAATATCTTGCACCGGGGCCCCGGTGTTTTGGGTATTCTTGACCTGCATCGATTCGAATCTAATTGGCGGATCTCCGCCGCGGAATTCGCCCGGTATCGCGAATACCGTTTCGGTCGCCGGCAAGTATTTCGGACCTCGTTAATTCTCACGGCGAGGCGAGGCGAGGTGCGATCCCGGCTTATCGCGATTTCACGGGGAACTCGAAAAATACATGAAATTTCTACGTAACACGGTTCCCCTCGGCTCGAACGGCTACAGGAACCAAGGAATTTATCCTCACGGCCGCATAATTGTCGCTGCTCGCCGAAGAAACTCGAAGCGATCCGCAATTACACTCGCGCGGGATACATCCGACTTGGATTGTGAAACTTTTGCAAGTCTCCCCGCTTAGTGGATCGTCTATCTCGCTCCTCTTTCTGGGACCACCTTCTGCGCATCTCCGCGCGGCGTACCGGGCGACACGATTCAACTGTCACGACCGATCGTTAGCGATCGGATGAGTAGAAGCAGCGAAAAGCGGTGAACGAAGTTTTTCAAGCGTCGAGATTTACGTTTACGAGAGTTTAAGCAAGGAGTTTTATTGGATTAGCGTCGGCGAGGAACCGCGGACGCGCGTGAAATACGCGGGGCTCCTCGTAAACGCGAGCCCCAGCCGCTAAACAACTCTGCTTACGACTTCGGAAATGAACTGCAGTCGACCCGACACCACCGAACTGCCTCTAAAACACTTGGCACGTTGTAACTTCCGGCCGTTTCCAAGTCGCGCACCTGTGAAACCCTTTATCGAGGGCTTATCTCTGCCCTGCGTACAGATCCACATGAACCATTGGAGTGTGTTGGGATCATCCACATCCTCGGGTGGTCCGAGTATTGAGAGGAAGGGTTGGAAGGACACAGGGAGGAGGGGTGTCCGTTCCAAAGTCCGCCAGTATCGCTGTTGGAAAAACCGAGGACCGAAAACCGCGATTTCGCTTCGGTCGCGCAATGAGGCGCGATCAAAGTTAACCGCGCGCTTGGGAATTACAGGGGAAACGCACTTTTCGCCTGGGAAATGATATTTACCCCGTCGCCGGCTAAACACGGGACCGGGGGCGTAAATTAATGGGCCGTTGTATCGACGACGCGAGCACGGCCCGTGTCTGTATTGACAGTGTGTTAATTGAGTGACGTTGGGTAAATAGTTTGGCCGGAAATAGCGGCCGGTTCGGCCTCGGTACCCGACGATCGGAGTCGTCACCTATTCACCTGCTCGCCCCTGCCTGTAGCCTACCCCCACTGGCTACAACTTCGATTCGCAAATTCTCTCGGGGCTTTCGCCAAAGAAATGCGTCTTTGGCGGGGGTCGAAGTATGGTCTGAAGATAGGACGGAAGGAGAGAAAATGCAACGGTGGCGTTTCGTCCTCGACCTGCTTAGTTGACTCATCAGTGAAGCTTTGGAAGCAGACCCTGCCGCAGATGCGGGGACGTTAGAAGGTAGGACGGAACGGGTATAGGGTAAACTGCACTAGTGCTGGTACTGCACTAATCATTGGCACTCCTGATTAAAAAGCCAAATATTAAGAAGTACAAGCTTAGAAAGTACTTTTTTACAATTACTTATTTTTCTGTTACCACAACACTGCAAAGCCCAGAAGTTGAACAATAGATTTTACATCTGACAACACCACAAAGTGGAAAAAAGGGCTGAGTTTTGGGCGTTTTCTTTTTTAATTTTGATAAAAGGTGGGCAAGTATATTTTGTCGCTTTATAACTAACAAGGGAACACCGCGAACCCGGACTCACCGATCGGAACGCAACTTTGTGGGTTTTTAGAGTGTCTCAAAACAAGGACAACGGTGTGTTTCATTTGGGCTCTATCGTCCTTTAAGGGGGTGAAAACTAACCTCAAAGTCAAATTGGCACTTCCACTTTTTCGCGTATAACTCTCAAAGCACAATAGACAGAAAAAAATGTTTCAAACAAAAGATTAATGATACAATAAGCGCTCAAAACTTATGTTAACAAAATTTTGAAAAGAGTTTAAAAAGAAAAATATCTGATGCAAAAAAACTTTTTCAAATATTTTGAAAAAGGTTATAACGTTATAATAACGAATAAGGTTATAACGGTTATTATGCTATTATGCTATATACAAAGTATTAAGTGTTGCGAATTTTGTGTCCAGGCTCTCTGTAAATTTCACTAGTTTTTTATTCTTTTTGTATACCGTGGGATTTCCCGTATGATAAATAAATAAATAAATAAATAAACACTTTAGACTCCGTTTTAACTACATATGTTTTTCTATATAACCTCAAATTATAGGGTGCCAATCGTAGATGAGGGAGAACTTGCGAGAAGGGGGGACGGCCGTGGTGGGGACACAGTCCCCCTCCCGACAATATCGCTTTAAAGTCTAAACCACGCTGTACCCGCGGAGAAGGCGAATCTGATTCTGCTCAGAAGCACCAGAAGAGCTTGAATCTTGTCGGGCCGTCAAAAGTACCTATGCCCGCGACTTCTTCTCCCGCCGCGTTAATTGCCAGCAGCTGCGCCACCAGGACTATTAATTACACGTTTTCTTCGGCTTTCCTAACTCGGCCTGACAAGCTGCCGCACAGCTATCGCGCCCCTGACGAGGAGGTTAATTCTCCATCGTCGTATATTCAAGCGGCGTAACGAAAACAAGACTCCTAAAGTAACTTGTACCACCACCAGCCCCCCCACCCGCGCAGCCAGCCCCTCATTCTACAGGCACGGAGGCCCGTTACGGAACGTACACGCCAACTTACCAAACAGTTCCAACGATAATCCCATAATCTCCCCATTAACCCCGCGCCCGTCCCCTCTATTACGCAAAAATATCCTCGCGTTCGTAATTACGCGCGCGACTCGTCGGCCGCTCTCCGTTTGTTCGTCGCCCGATTCACGGGGACTCGTGGGGGGGGGGGGGGGGGGGGGGGAGGCGCGTGCAAATTAGCAGCCGAGCCGAGGGCCACGGAAAAAGCGAAATTCTTGCGCCGCCGGGCGCTGGCCCGTTTGATAAGGCCGCCCGCGGCGAATAACGTTTTAATCTGGCCGTCGGTCGCGGTCGTCCCTTTATTCCCTCTCGCTCCCTCCCTTTCTTCGTGCGACTGGCGCCCCCGTACCCTGTCCGAGGCCTATCTCCCGTCACCCCTGCACATTTTTGCATATTCCCGCTCTCGGTGGAAACTTGGACGTTGGCGGAACGGACGTTAAAAGTCCGACGTTAAAAGGACAAGGGAACCGGATTCGTTCGCCTTTTTTTCCCCTCCGAAGGGAATTACTTGTGGCAGAGTCTCCAAGTTTCCGCAGGTACTTCGCAAATGAAGCGCTACTTCACCGGAGAACCATATTAGCGGAGATAAGCCCACGGAATACTAACTAAGGATCCCTATAACACCGCGTTTCAGTTGGGTAATATGCAAATGCTACACCTCAAGTTCTCCGGAGATTTCTGTCCTTCTTTCAACGATCGTGGATACGATTTCCCTCCGGTCTTAGATTGGCCGACCTTCTCGGAACGCGCTGGTCCCGCTTCTAGCTTGGCGCACCGTTGGAGCGGACCTACCTTCGGGCTGTTAATTGCGCGATATCGCAGCGAAAGCAGAATTCAATTAGGTGCCAAGCACTCTGCAGCTTAATGCCTGAAAGATAACCGTAACGCGGCCCTGTCCTTCATCTTGCAAACGGGATTTCTTTCGCTCGGATGGAATTTCGAGTATGAATGCGTTAATTACACGACCCCCCCCCCCCCCCCTCCTCCCCGTGAAAAGGGTTTCTACATGGTCCTAATTAAATTGGATAGCATTTCATAATAACGCGCGCCACGGGGATGAATATAAATTCGTTAGCTTTATTGACTTTTAAATACACCGTGCTGGACGCAGGCGTGTTTGGCGGATATTTCTTGCAGGACCTCTCCCCCTCGGCAGATTTCCACTTATCCTTCGAAAAAGTAGGCTACCCCCCATGCCAGGCTGAATATCCTCGAACCGTGCCGCTAAGCTTTCCAGACGAATGACATGAATTATTGAACAGTAGAATTCCGTATCTATGATCTGGCTCTGCCTCCAATATTGACGGGAGTATTTTGGAATCTCTGAGTTATTTCCTTTGTTGATACATCCTCAGGCTGGGATCCGCGAGCTCGTAAGAACCGCTCGAAAATAAATCATCGGCCTCGTCCGACGTATGTATCTCTTTTCTGACGTGGCTGCGTTTGCGCTCAGCCTCCCCTCCGATCCGAGGCGTTTTGCCGCCCGCGTCTAATTTATACGGGGCAGAGTTTGAACTCGTTTCGACAGAGGTAAAGAGAATTTGAAAAACGAGGCCCAGTTCAGCCGGAGTCTGCGTACGATTCATCGCTCAAAAGAGAACGAGGCTCTCTCGATTTAATTCCTACGCGGAATGAGCCGTTTTCGCTCCGGGAGCCAGACATTCGTTTCCCTCTGCAGCCGCTCCCTCACGCCAACCAGCGGTCGCAGATCGGTTTAAGGGCGTGTAACTCCGGCGATGTAAAGTTGGAAGGAATCGTCGATCACGCTGGTACGTACGAAGCGCGGCCGCGTCGAAGACACACTGGCTTCTAATGCGGAAATACGACGTACGTTGGCGTGAATTTTTAAACCTAAGGAAGATATGTCGGGGGATCGGGCCCGGATCGCGAGGTGCGGTTACTCTCTGCCAGCGGGGAATCGATACCGAGGACATCAAGTATGATTTCCATAGATCACCGTCATGGATCCTCCAGCGGGGGAAACGAATCAGGTCGATTTGCCGCGGTGGGTAAACAGAAATAAATTGCCATCGAGCGACTTTGAAATCCCACCGTTCCCGCGCTGTAAATAACGCGGAAAGGGCTTAAGCAAACTGTACGTAAACTAGAAGAAACTCAGTCGGAACGAAGGCCCAAGCCGGTGGCTCGTTTGTTGCCTGGTATATAGTTTGCAGTGGAGGCTGCGCCCTTTGTCTCGCAGCCTGCAATCCGACTCGCGGAATTGTTTTCAGCCGATCCCCAGGGAATCGTTCGAGGCCAGTGTTGGACGAACGTGGAACAGCGTAGAAAGAATGCGCGACGGACTGTGCTCGCCCACGGTGTCTTTCAACTCTGTTGGAGAGAATTCAGACGGGAACAGGAAGCCCCAGAAATTGTCAACTTAAGTCACAGGGGAAGAAAGAAATGGTGTGCAAGTTAGTGGGAAAACGCTCAACTAGTGTCGCAGGATCGACTCTGACGACGGAGCTCCGAAAGCAGAAAGTTTGCCGGTGAAAACGGACACTCGTTGGAGGGCAAACGTTTATTTCTTTGAACGCGCGAGTCACAACCGGGTAGAGAAGTCGAGGGTTAACGCTGAAGTTCTGTTTGCCGCGGTAACAATGGGCTCTCGCGGATGGTAATCGAGTTTCCTGTTGACATTATTTCTTCCCGTTGCTGGAGAAAGTCAGTCAGAGGGGACGGCAGTTCACCGTTTCTGGAAAAACGTCTTTGGCCCCGCCGAGGGGAAAAACGAGCCGCGGTGTTACGCGCAGCCAGGCACGCGCTGCATCCTTCAAACCGCAGCACACGCGTTATTGGAATATCTTGTTCGTCCAACCCTTTGGTTAGGGGCTGGGCGAGCGGCGAGGTTGAGTGGAACTTGAAATTCCGTGCGCGGCCGGAATATGTCGGACGTTAAAGGGAAACACCGGCGGCTCTGATAGTTTTGCAACACTGTAGATTTAATACCACACACCGGGTTGCGGTGCAAAGTATCCTGTTTCGCGGGAACCCTTGGCGGAGATACGGTGAAGCGGGAGAAGTTTCTTTCGATACGGTTTGGTGGATGCATGAAATTCGTAACGAAACGGACGTGCCAGTGTGTCCAGAGGCTTGAACGGCGGGCGAAAGGTTCCGATGTAAACCGCTTTACACACGATCGTTGCGTCGTAACCGCCTGGTTAAGAAAAAGTGATAAACCGCGAATGTAACCGCGACGTCCACCCGGGCGATTAAGAGCAACGCGCTCGATACAGACGTCAATTAAAAAGTCATTTGTTTCCGTCTTATTCGGAGGGAAGGGGGACGGGGCAGCGTCACATCGGGCCCCATGGTTCGTTGCCTTTGATATCTCTGTTCCCCTGACCACCCCCCCCCCCCGCCACCACCCCTCGAACCCCCCGCCGTCTTTGGGAGAGGAAGAAAGAAATAACATAATTTTATCGCCGCGGTCGAGGTCCCTTTAATCCGCGAAACGATCCTTATAATTCGTGCGGTCGGTTACGGCTGTATTTCGGTTAAAGCGCCGTATCCCCGTAAAATTTATACGAGAAAGGATAAAGATGTTATCATAACGTGACCCCGGCTCGAGACGGCCCCCGGCCCCCGCCCCCCCCCCCCCCGGCCACCGTAAGATTACGCTTTTACGAATTTGCCTTTTATATAGTACAAACTGGTTTATGCGCCCCTCTGCTCCCCTCCCGTTCGGGACGTGCACCCGACGTTTCCATCGCGAGCCCCCGGACCGGCAACGGGAGAAAGGATGCTCTTTTTCTGTCGTCGGAACAGAGGCGAATATTTTGCTCCCCTGCAGCAACGCGAAATTAATACGGTTGCAGTTACCCAGGAGTCGGGGACGGTCGAGTGTCCGACTCTTGTCGTTAGCGAGCTCGCTCCTCCTCCCCTCCCCCCCCCCCCCCCCCACCCGCGATCGTTTAACAGCTGATAGATGGAGGGTCGAGGAAACGACAGAAAAAGGTCGCGGTGGAACGAAGGGGGTTCGGTCATTCGAGACCGTGGTCGATCATACTTATGGAGATTCATGCAAATACAGCGCAAAGAAACCAAGCAACGCGAAGCCCGAGCGGGTGGCGAGGGCTAAGGGTCGCGCGACGGGCATTACGCGCGATACAAACGAGGCTTTACCGACAAACTGCCGGCGCATCGCGCGCAATGAAATATTCATGGTGCGGCTGCATTCGCTTATGACCGCCAGAAATCATCGAGAAAATGGTGAGTTACGCGTTCCTTCGGCTCCTGGCCCCGAAAGGACGCCCGTTTACTCTCGTAGGAGCAGGCACAACGGGAAACGTCCGCGGCAAGTAGATTCGCCTGCTTTGTAGTCAGACACTCTTCGATCAGCCAGCGACGACGCGGTAGTTACGAGGGGATACACTCTCGGACTTGTTAGACGCCGCGACTCGATTCGGTATTCGACATCGGGCCTCGAGATACAGATGCAATTTGGAGGGGTTCGAATCGCGGTTCCCCTCGTTACCGCAAAACCACGCTCGAAGATCCGAATCGTGGATAGCGTATCGTGTTATCGCGATGCCGCGTGCTCCGCTGCAGCTAGCCGTTGTTTAGGAATCCAGATTATCCTGGCCTCTGCGCGCCGTTTACCGGAAAGCTGCCTCGCAGTGGAGCCAGCTTCACCATTTACTCTGCAAATTCCTCCCTTCGCAAGTTGCACTGTTGTTTCAATCGCCGGGAAATTAGCTGTGGCGCGTTACTGGTTAGATGGTGTTTTATACGCGACGCGTACTTAAGAATTATTTTACTCCTGGGAAAAGAAATTTCCCAAACGTTTGCGAGATGACTGATCGATGGATCATCTAAGTGCGCGTGGAAGTCGGAACTCGTTGGTGCTGGGTGGACAGGCGAGAGAATATCGATCGACGGTCGAGGAGGAAACAAGGCGAGCGAAAGGACGAGGTCTCTATCGTGCGGAGGAGAGCACGTATTCGGACCCACCGCGCCCTCGGCGCCGTGGGGGTCCCTTTTGGGCAGCAACGGCGTGCCGCCGCCGCCGCCGCCGATGTATCTGGTTACCTGGCCGAGAGAGAACGCGAAAAAAGGGACGACCACGAAGTGACGGCGCAGAGTAAACACACCCACGGAGGCACAGGATACGCGCGACGAAATTTTGTCTACCGTCGCGCCGCTGGATCCTCGCCCGGGCCCCGCTGCAGCTCGAAATTAAGCCGTTAAATACCGATCGGGGACTCGTCCGGGCCCCGATCGCTCACACGGGAGATCGGAGGTGTCTCGCTGTTGGCAGCGGCTAGTCGATCCATCGGATCGCATCGATCGAAATAGAGTTAGTTGCCACGGCCACGGGGATCGGCCGGGATCGGCCACAATCGACGGTGAACCGTGGCGTGAATACTGACAGCTTGTATTTTGCGCAAACAATCCTGGAGCTCGAGAAGTCCATTGAAAATCAAATTACAGCTTATTCTAGTTGCCAGCTGCTGCCCTTTGTGCGAGATAAAAGTTGCCAGTCAGAGTGACAGCGGGATAAGGACGTGGAATACGTGTTTTCGAGTTTGAGAAGCGTCGTCGAGAGGCGGCCGGAGGAATTTCTGCACGGCAGCGCGAGAGAACCGGTGGCCAGAAAGGATAATAGAGAATTTATTTCGCGCTCGAGAGACAGAGAGGGAAACGGAGGTGGGTGTAGTTTGGACGGCGGCCCGGTCGACACGATGATTTCTCCCGGCGATAGGGAGTTTTTCATACGGCGACTCGGCGCCGGGATAAGGAGGATAAGGGCACCGAGGGCGTACGGGAATCCTGCATGCACCTCGGGCTCCTTTCTCTTGCTACGACGCGAAAGAAAGTGGTTACGCTCGAGGGGCTGGAGAGCACCGGATAGCAATGCCTTTCCTACAGTGGCAGAGAGGGGAAACGTGAGTAACGGGCGATTTTCGGGTTCCTCGGCAGAAGGTGAGGGATAGGGAGAACTTGGCGCGGCTACAGTGAAACGGAAGCTTTTCTTTAATTGCTTGGCCAATCGTAACGGTAGAGTATCCAGTCGACGTGGAACCTTTCGCGTTGAAAGTTGGTCTCGTTTCTTTTTCAAATTTATTCCGCCAGAGGTCCGTTGGAAGGATCGACGGAGCGATTTCGACACGAGGGGGGGAAAAAATGTGTGCAAACAACGGTGGAGCGTGCACGCGGCGCTCGCGATTCCAGGATAAAAATACTCGGAAGCGCGCGCGTCCCGATAAAACGGCGCTCGTTTCGCCAAGGTTTTCTGCGAGGAGCACGCGCGCTCGCGCGAGGGAATGCAAAGTGGCTCTCTTCTCGCCTCGGAGAGACAAAGAGACGCCCGAGCGGGGAACAAGGTGGCCGCCTGCGATCGGCGTTTGGCCCTCTTTCCCTCTTCCCCCACCACCACCACCCCCCACCCCCCACCCTCCCCGGGCCGCCGCGCCGAGGAGCGGGCCTTTTATTTTTAAATCTCCGCCGCTCGCGAAACGCGCGGGTGGCCGCCGTGTTTTCCTAAGCCGGCGCAAAATTACACACTGCCCGGTTTCGGGGGCCCCCTCGTCCCCTCTCGCTCCCTCCCCCACCCATTCGCCGGCTCTCCGTCGCTCCTGGCCCATCTGCAGCCTCTCTACCTACCGAAATCAAAGCGGAGGAGGCAGGTTCGGGGCGGAGGGGAGGGAGAAAATAAAAGAGAAAGGGAGAGAACGGGAGAAGCGATGGACCACTGAAGGGACAGAGACGAAGCCTGCGGACGATAGAGGATAAGAGGAGAGGACGCTTGGGAAGGGGTTGCTCGGTCTTATTTTTCGGCGGCCCTTTATAGGCCTCCCTCCCCTCTACCTTGCTGCCAATCAAAAACGAGTAAAAGGAAAAAAATCACCGTGGGCCGGGACCCGCGGAGGGTCTTCTGGGCTAACCGTAGCAGGTTGGAAAAGTGTTGGCCCGTTGCGGGGACAGGGTAATCGAACATTTTTATTCGGCCGCGTACTTTTACGCCGGAGCAAGGATGCGCGTCCGCGCGTAAGAACGGGAGATTCGACCGAGGAGAATTTTCCAAGAATTGATACGCCGAGGGAAGCAATTTTTCATTGCGTCGGCCACCTGCCTCGGCGCCCCGCTAAACGGCCCCGATCGGCGGGGTGGGCAGAAACGGTGTCTAGTAGCAAATTCCGCGGGGGATTCGTTCCGATCGCGGAACGAAACGATACTGCCGTGATAAAGAGCCCGCACATGTTCTCACGGTCTCCCCCGTGGGAGGAAGCCCGCGTCAGAGCGCTACGCTGACATTACACCGGCCAATCGCCACCCTCGACAATCGTTGCTCGTAAAGTTTTCGATTCCACCGACCATCTCGTTACACATCTATTCCAGCCGCCGTCGCGTCTCCTTATTACACTTATCCAGCCTCGTAAAGTCTGACCCGGGCGCGGAATGAATCTACTCGAGGCTCTTCTGGCTTCCCTCTGTGCGCGCACGAGAACGGCCTCTGGAATGCGGCAATCAAGCCCCTCCGGCGGTGTCCTCCATCCCCCCCCCCCCCCACCACCACCACCCCCCACCCCCTAGTTTGACCACCTCGACATCTCAATTAGGGAAGGACGTTTTGTCGCGTCTGCGGGGAGACGCGATCGCATACGCGCCCCGAATAACAACGCAATTAATTATTGAAAACGACGGCGCGCGATGGAGGCCGCCGATACAGCGGCAGCCGCTCGGTAAACGACTTATTTCGAGTCACGTTAGCGGTAAATTGGGGGTGCGTATTAGGGACGGCAGAGCGAAGAATGAGACGTCGGGATACCCCGAGGGGGGGCGGGGGGGAGGGAGGGGGAACGTCGTCTTCTCTCTACGAGACGTTAACGAGCCAGTAAATATGTTGACTACCACATCGGCACGGTTGGAAGCGTCTCGTATACACCGGCCTGTATCTGAAACCCTCCCCTCCCCCGCCCCCCGCCCCCCCCGTCGTTCCATCCTTCCCCTTTCATCCTGCCTTTGCTGCAGCTCCTTCCTCATCCGACGAAATGATTATTATAGTTCGTAACCGAAGAGCTGCCCATTTTAGAGCCTGTGGAAGCCGCCGTATAATTTTCCACCCACTAAAATAGCCATCACCCTGTCTACCCGGGACCGATCTCCGTTCGTGATTATCGGCAAATAAGGTACAGTACGGGGAGAAAATATGGCCCGAGCCGGGAGATGCCCATGCCCGAACGACAACTGCTTCATCTCCTCTGTTTTTCTATTTTTCCCTCGCAATTTTGCACGAAAAACCTCTCGAGCAACTTTGACCATCCGATCGTCCGTGTACACTCAGCTGTTATCGGTTGGTAATTGGATCGCAAAGTGTGCGTTTCAGCTGCCGAGGAAGATGCATACGAATAGAGGAGAGAACGATTGTAGAGCGGCTCGATGCGAAAACGGAAGAAAAGGGATGCAGGACAATTTTCGCCGAAGGCGAGGAAAGCGAGGTTGGTTGACTGGGAAGAAGATGGATCGGGACACAGAAATCGGGCGCGAAGAAAATCGTCTATTGCAGAGCGCGTGTAAACACGACCACCTCGCTGACCAGCGGTGATGTAATTAAATTTCCACGCGCCCTGCATTCCATGGACACCCTTTCTGTCCGCGTGGCCCCCGGCGTCTTACGTATTAAACATTCCGATGCGGTAACGAGACTGGTTGCCGCCTAATGAGATTCTAAGCGAGAAACGCTCGGGCCCGCGCGACGCCGCTGGCTCGGATCAATCGGATCGATCGCCTCGTTACAGCTTCTGGCATCGTCCGGCTTCGAAAATGCTGGTGGCTGGTGTCGAAAAGCAATTTCGGGCGAGGCTTAAGCGCGCGGCTCGATTGCGTTTCGCGGAGAGGCGCGTGTAAATGAAGCGTAACGGTGATTACAGAGGGAGATAGAGAGATAGAGGGAGAGATGGAGGGAGAGAGAGAGAGAGAGAGAGAGAGAGAGAGAATGAGAGAGAGAGTGGTGGCGGCTGGCAGGATTGCACAGGTGAAATAAGAGTCGCGGTTACGGGAGCGAGCGAGCGAATCAGCGAGTCAGCCAGCGCGGCGGTCGGCTCGCAGGCGACACGCAGGATCAGGAACTTTCTCACAGGAGAGGCCCAAGGACGAACGCATATTTTCTCCCCCCTCGGCGGTGGCCGACGATCGTTAGGCTCGCGGTGGCCGCCTTTGTCCCGGAGGATGTTAGCGCCTCGGTCAACACGCTGCTAAAGAGGAGTTGCTTCGAAATAGCGCGCTGGTAAATCCCTTATAAGCCTATAGAGGTAACATGATTCACCGTGGTATAGGTCAGATTTAAGCCGCCTTTGATATTTAAATCGGCCCTGCGCGCCGCTGGATAGAGGCAGAAAAGAGAGGACAGGGCGCGAAGGGGACAGCGAAAGGGTGACGGCGGAGGAGACACGGAGGAGGTGGTAGGAAACGACCACACAGGAATTTACACGTTCCGCGCCTTCCGGCGACTCGCGTTCCCTTTCGTTCCTCGTGCGCTCGTTCGATTCAGTTCGTTTCGGTTCGTTTGGACGGCGAATGCGGTCGGTTCGTTGCCGGGCCCAGCCCTGGCCGTATGTATGCGCTCCCGAGATAAAAGTGTTCCGTGGCCGGGCGAATTTATGCGCGAACTCGGCCACCGGTGTCCTCTGAGCGCCCCTTTTGGCGCGGAGCCGCGCCCCATAATTCGTAAATCCCGCGTATTTGTTATCGGGAATTGTCACTCCCGCTCCGAGCCGCGTCGCGTCCAAGAATTTCGATGGCTCCGAGGGGCCCCGGCTGGAATAGTCCTTTCCGAAGAAGCTCGTCCTTTTTCCACGAATTTCCTGCGTTCTTATTTACGCGCGCACCGGAGCACCGTCTAGACGAGGAAACGTTCTCGAAGGAATTCGCTCCCGGCCGGCACCCTCGCCTCCTTTCGGAGGATAAAGGATTGTCATCAGCCTCGATTAGCGTCCTTGTTCGGCCGGGCCTCGGCTATCCCACGATTCGATCGCCGTTCTCCAGGAATGCCCGATGCGTTCTCGTTGAAACACGTTAGCGCATCGATTAACTCCACAATAGGTAGCCAATCGTAATAAATAAAGCGCGGGATAAATGAAAATGGTCGATCGAGGTGACGCGGGTGCCTGGGTGGCGGCCTCGAGGTAGGCAAGCTGAGAATCCTGACGGTAATGAAGTCCTCCGGTACGTCGTTAACTCGCGCAGCTTTTTATCCGCTGACGACGACGTATGAATGCCATTTGTCGCCGCGGCCGCGAGTAATGCATTCGCTCCCGCCGTGCACCACGTGGAAACTTTTTCTTTAATTCCCTTAATTACGGCCGGGGCCTCGGTGGAGGCTCGCGTGGCGCTAAACGTCCGAGCGAAACTTACGATCCCTTGTCTGGTACGCCTTTGAGGGCACCCAGCTCCCTAGCTAGCTGTCACTCCGAGAACCTACGCTGCTTCCTTCGCCGCTCTCTCAATTGCGTCGCGGAGACGAACACCTGACAGCCAGGTATCCGTTGGACGCAAAATGCCGAGAACGTTTTCCAGAAGATTCCCTCGAGGCGTTCGGGGCTACGCGATAGGACGGCAGTGGCCACGGTACGGGTGCTAGCTCAGGGTTGCCTTGACGGCGTTCCCCGCGATAAGCCAGCACGGAGAGTGTACGACTACCGTTGACCGTTTAAGACTCGAGGACGGCTACCGTGACTCTATGGCCCCTTCCGTCTGATAAACTCGCAGGTGCGACGATTCGCAGCTCGACACGTGAGAGTCCGGTTTTATCGCCGGGACACGCGATCCTCTCCTCCTACTCCCTCCCCCCGCCCCGGTTCCTCGTGCACGCTTACCGCGCTCGATTATCCCTTTCATTTCGGTCGGGAAAATCATAGCCCGCATCGACCCGTTTAACGGGGCCATTCGGTGTCGCATTAACCGTCTCGCAACAATTTAGCGCGGCTCGTAACGTAATCGTAAAATCGCCGGCTATCGAGGGATCTCTGGACGAAACGGGCTGCCCGTTCGCGTCCTCGTGATGGAGACATCGGACGGTACGCGCGATCGTTACTTTGAATAAGGAGACACGGGCGGACGGGGAGTTGTCAGGGTTCCAAATCTCGGCCGGGACGCGAAGCGTTTCTGGCCGAGGGCTATCTGATTTCACGCAAAGGAGCACTTTGTCCACCGCGTCAGTTTGACAACGTTCAGTCCGCGGCGCAATTTATCTTTACCGAGCATGAAGAATGAGCGCGAGGAGTGGCAACCGAACGATCGCTTCCTTGCGCACGGTATTTCTATATCTCAGACATGGTCTCCCCCCCCAAGGCCTGGGACTTGTTTCGTGGGCGATTTAAATCGCGGAAGCATGTTGCCGGGACGGGAACTGGCGATCCCGGGGTACCTGAGCCGACTCGCGTGGCAGAGGCTCGCGCTTCTGTCACTGAACATTGAACCCGCTCAAACAGACCTCGGCTTATTATACAAATCTGATGCTACCCGGTGCACAATGCTTCGAGGTACCCTAAATGACCCCTAAAAGGCACCGGGCATCGACCACTCGCAACTGGCCAGCCGTAAAACACTTAACCCAAACGACGTGCAATCAAACGATCCAAGCGACGACGCGGTTGAAGCGAACGTCTCCCGAGTGGCACCGAGCTTCGCCCCCTTGTTCTTTTCTGTCAAAGTCGATAATTGCAGCCCTGCTCCGCAATGGGGAAGATGACTGCAACTTTTTCCCACCCGTGTCGCCACCAGCGCACGTGTCATCAGTCATCGGGTGGTTTATTTGAATTTAAATCTGTTTAAATTATATTATGCAACGCCATCTTACGAAGCGTAAAGTAATGTAAACTCGAGGTAAATAAAGAATAAATGGGGCAGTCAGAGCAACAACGGACCAACCCCCATTAAAAAAAAAAAAATTTTCCTGTTTTATATGGTTAGTAGAACCTATTGGAATACGTTATCGCTACTAATTCAATTTCGAAAAAAATGTGGTTTAGTCCGTTGTTGTTCTGACTGCCTCAAATTATCTCATTTTACTTCTTAATTTCTATTTCTATAATAAGTGCATGTGCATGTATCTATAATTATTTTAGTTATTATTATATTATTAACTATTATTAGTTATATAAATATAAAAAATTAATTTGCATCATTTAAGATATAACAAATCTTTAATACTGTATTACATGTTATAAAACACTGTATTTTCTTTGAATAAATCCCAACCATTTTCATGTAGGTATGTCGTGTTACCAAGTTTCAACCCCTATTCCCTTGTCAAAAGTAGAAGTCTGGCGAAACCAGGTTGATGGCCATTTATGTATTCTATTATTTCCACTTTGTCTTGGACCCTTCTGTTAGTTAATTCTCGTTTCAGTGTTGCATCTCCATATGACAAGCGTAATATATTTGACAATATGTATATATACCGTTTTAATAAAAAAAGAAATAGAGTGTAAAAATATTAAATATTAAAAATTTACAAATATTTGACATATATATATATGCCGTGATATATATATATGCCGTGTTAATAAAAAAGAAAATCGAATGTAAAAATATGATAAAAAAATTTACTTGTCTAAATAGTTAATGATATTAATTATTGATAACGTCGGGAGATTTTAGTTACAATTTATATCTTTATATGCATCTATGGGTGGAGTGATTAAGTAGTTAGATGAGGGGGCATATCATCAACATCAATATTATTAAGTAAGGAAGGTGCTTTTATTATAAAATTGTCATTTTTATCGTAAAAGACTAATCTGAAATGAAATAAAGCATGTAAAGTTACCATGTAAAAAATTTGAAACTAATATATCATAATGCATTTCAGGTTTGGATTTTGTAAAATAAAAACTGCCTACCTGTCAATGAGATCTTTTTTCTTGCCTTTAAACGAAGCCCCACGTTTACGTAATAAATCTTTTAGTTGAACAACATTTATATTACTTCATTTTAATAAATAAAGCTTTTAATTTGGTATGCGGATGATTTATTTGTAATTTGTAAAAGAAAAAAAACCCGTGGATATATATTTTATATAACAAAATAATTGTATTACAATGTTTCGATACAAAACCTTAGTTACATACTTCATACATTCCACAAATTAAAAATTCGCACGCAAACCATTCACACATGTGCACTCATGCATAACCGCAGTACATGCGCTAGTGGCGTCCTCTGCGCCGAGCTTTGCGTTCGATCTTCCTCATTCAGGCGAATTGGCGCCGAAAGCGTCGGCGGTACGGCGCGTCGGAACCGCACGTACACTTTGCTCGCTAACCGAAACCGCCCTCGCGATGGCGTCTGTCGGGGTAGACGACTGGCGTGGATCGTCATAAAATCGTGAAGATAAATCGCCCGGGTCGGGCCGCCGCGCCGAAATTCACTTTAGATTAGAGGCGGCCATCGCGGGGGCGGCTGCAGCAGTTTTCTCTCACGGGTCGTTAGAGCCCACGAGTGCATCGCCGCGTGCACTCCTAATAGGATCGCTGCACGTGGAGGGGGATGGAAAATCGTGATACTCTGTTTAGCCACAGGTGGAAGGCTCTCACCTCGTTACCAGGGCGATCCTGGTCTGTCTCGGCTGTTGCCCTCTAGTCGAAACCTCGTTCACGCTCGGTCTTCCGGTCTGCCTTCGTTTTCTGCCACTGTTCCGAATCCCGGGCTGCTTTAACGTCTTGCTAGTTTCGATCCATCGTGGATGGTAATTGCTTCAGCGGTTTCTGGATTCTATTGCTCGCTAGACCCTTCGTTCTCGAGTCAAAAGTGAAATTCGTTTACCCTGGGTGAGCGACCGGTTAGCAGTGACCGAAGAACCGTTTCTCGGAGTTTCAGAAATATTTCCCTCAGCTACAAACTAAATTACATACCCGGTCTATTTGCGGCTTGGAGTTTCGATTTTCCAGCAGCAGCGGCATCGCCCATTCTGTCGCCGTGAAAAATTCATCGGCTTTGTTTCTTGTGGCCCTGTCGGAATAACTCGCTGCGCTCTTCACTGTAAGAGTTATTGAGACGTCTGACGGGGCACACCGAAGCGGGCGTAACGCGATTGTTCGCGGGCGTCCAGCTCCAAGGCGTGCGCTAACAGATGCGTCGGTGCTCCGCCGTAATTAGGTGTTTCGAAGCGAACGAATTCAGCTCGTCTTCGCGATGCTAACGACCTTGCCGCGATATCGCCGGCTTAATTAATCAGCCCCATTGGGCGGGATGGAAATCCAGTTACGGCACGGGATTCATTAGGTAACGAAACGGTGTTAATAATTCCGCAAGGACGCCGCTAAGGATATAGCCTCTCGCGTTGATCAATTAGAATTGGAAACGACGGGAGCTAGGAAGCAAAACGTCCCTTACCGAGACCGGGGAAAAGCGTCGGGCGCGCGAGATGTCGGCGGCGCTCGGATTCGCCTGATTAACACATCAACGGGCGCGGCCGCGACTACCTTTTCGCCTCGACTGTATCGCTAATAAGACACAGGTAGTTAGTGTCGGAGGGAAGCAGAGAGAGAGAGAGAGTGAACGAAGGGCCGAGAGGAGACACGGGAGGAGGGAGAGAGGATCGAAGCAAGAAGGCGAAGGGGGCCCGTGAAGTGGAAGAGGAGCGAGCTTCGGATGCAGATGACGAAGATAACGATGTCGGGAGGGCTGCAATGAAGATAGAAAAGTAATATCAAACGAGATAAATAAAGGGAGAGTCGAGGTGGCAGGGAGGGAAGATCCTTGGGAGGAAGATAACTCGAGGGTAAGAGTGGGGGACGGCGGGAGGAGGACAGGAGAAGATTGGAGTGGACGGGAAGAGGAGGGAGAGAGGGAGAGAGAGACGCCGAGAGTCCTCGTTGCTCCTTGCGAGGATGCTGCGCATCGTCCCTCTGGTAGTACGAGGAGAGAGGACCACCAGAGTTACCGAGGTGAGTGCCGGGTACCCTGTAATCACGGTGCCGAGCCGCGAGCCGACAAACCAAACCAAAAGAGATAAAGATAAACAGAGATTCGAGCCTACGAGCTGACGGGGGAGAGAATAAGGTGGAAGAGTGGAGGAGAGGGTGGGGATGAGGGGCAGGAGTGAGGGGGGGGGGAGGGGAGGGGATGGGAGAGATGGAAACGGGCCCTCGTTAAGTATGACGTGCGATCGCTTCCTTTTGTGCTGCCCCTTGCATCTCTGTGCAGCGCGATGCAACGCGGCGCGATGCGTCGCCCTCGCTCGTCCCCGCTGATTTTCGTTGCCCTTACCGGCGCGGCGCGTACCGTTATGCAATCGTACGTACGCGTCCGCTCCTCGAACGACCATTGTCGTCGATTGATCCGCGCGATCGATCCCGCAACACCGCCGAGGGACAAGGAGAAGAGGATCCAGTCGAGGCAGCTGGAGGAGAAAGGAAGAGGGACGGGTAGACGTCCTCGTTTCGTTCTCCTTTTTTTTTTCCACTCCCCCGTCGTTTTTCTTGCCATTATGCAACCGTCCACGAGTTTGGCAGACCTCCACGCAGCTGATAAGCACGAGAGAGGGGAGAGAGAGAGGACAGGGCGAAAGTTGATAATCGTGGAAGAAGAGGCGCGCTCCGCGATCGGCGCCGCGCAAACGGAGTCGCGTTCTTCATCGACCAGTGCGGATTCATTTCGACTTTCACTCGCCTCTCGATGTCCACTACCAGAGCACATCGATTTTCGTCGGAAACGCGTGAACGGGTCGTTTCTCACTCGCGCAGGTATCGCGTTAACGATACCTCGTAATGGTCACGGAGAGAGGCCTGAGAGGGGGTGGGAAAGTTTCAGGCACGAGGAGTCGAAGGAGAGAGGAAGGAGTGGCAGCAAAGGGAGGAAGAGAGAAGCGGCCGCCTGTAATGTCTTCGTTAGCCGCAGTAAAAGGGACAAGAGGCGCACGTCTAAATGATTCGTAACGACTTTAAAAACTGTTAAGCCGAATCGAGTGCCGAAAATTGAGCAACTCGAGTGGCCACCGATACCACGCCAATCCCCCTGAACTTCGTTTAGTTGAAAAACTTTGGAACGCGCGCGGTACGCCGGGGTAAACTTCATTAAACTTGCCGCGCTAGCCGGTTCCTTGAAGCTACTTCATCCCAAGCGTATTACGCGAAGGTACCGTTCGTTTACACAGAGCGGGGGAGTGGCTCTGGTCAAGTTCAACGTTAACAATAACGATAATTGCATCGCCTCTGGAAAACTGTAATCATCCGCTGAGTGCACCGCGAGAGCGTGATATTCGCGCCAAGTTAAAACGAGCGGAATAATTCGCAATTAGGTTAGGCGGGGAACGTAACGAAGTCATCGAGTGGATGCTGGTGGATAAAAGGGCGTTAGCTCGGCGGCGCCCGGAATAAAATTCGTGCGGGGGTCTAGCTAGAGCGGGTTGGGCTCGGAGCGAGTGGAGCGCAGGACCAGCGAAATTGGAAGGAGCTTTCGAACCGAACCGAACTCGTTCGGGACCCGTTTGGGCCGTGGGGGCGTCTCTTTCTCGGTTGGACGAGACCACCGTGATCGCGACAGGTGCGACCAGCCACCGTGCTCGATGCAGAGGCCAACACCATTACACCGCCGCGCCGGTCCTCTTTCTCTTCCCGTCCTCCTTTTTACTCTCTCCCGGTCCTTCCTCTGTCCCCCTTGCTAGCCGCTAGCCCGAGACCACGCCACCGCGATCTTCGCCTCCCTCCACCCGCCGAGCCGCGCCGCCGCGTATCGCGAAATTATTCCAAATGCTAATTGCGCGTTTGTACCGGTGACTCCCGACACAGGGCAACTGGATTCTTCCGAGAATCCAACCGAACCACTCACTGCCACGGGAGTAATCTCGCTTTTCGGGGATTCGGTGGCTCGGTGAAGCAGCGTCGATTAATGTACGCCAGCTTGGATCTCTATGGAAATTATCGTAGAGCAATTCGTGGATGCCGCGGATGTCAAGCGGCGGCATTGACGAAGCAGAAAACGAGTTGGAATGGACGTTGAAGGAGAGGAGTAGGGAAAGTTGGTCGCGATTGGAAAGTTGACAAAGGTGGATCGCGTCGCGGGACACGGAAGGAGAAACGGAGCGAGGCTGGTTTCGGGGCCCGCGCCGCGACGCCTGCCCTCGGGGGCAGCGCGTTTCATCTTGGCATCGAGCATGGGTGGGCCGTGGCGAGGTTTCGGTCAGCCTACGTAACGAAGACGTAGGTAGCTCTCTCGGCTGCGCCGCTGGGAGAGGGCGCACGCAACGTGCCCGGTATCTCGGGGGCCCCGGCTCGGGATGCCGGGAGTTTGTCCCGCGAGGAACGAGCAGCCGCTGCGCCGAGCGCACGCAGCAAGCCAAGATTAAAGTGGGGCCCGGCAGGAGATAGGAGCCAGCCGGAGGGGAGGGAAATGAAAGGAAGAAATAAACTAGGCCGAGGAAAAGGAAACGCGGAAAGAGGGTCAAGAAAATTGAAAACAAAGGGAAAGCTGTTGGTGAAGAGGGAGCAGAGAGGAGAGGAGAATAGAGCGAGAGCCCCGGCCTCGGTAGCACTGTTGGTGAGAGAACCGAGCGATGATGCGAGCGGCAGCTGAACTGCATCGCGTGTTGCTGCCGTTGCATTCGGGACGAGCACGCGCCATATGCCGCATTGTTGGAATATCTTCCTTCTCCACCTTTCTAGCGGACCTTCTCCCTTGCCCTGTGCACCCCCCTCCGCCCGCCCCCCCCCCCTCCGCCCCTCTGTTGCCCTTTCAAACACGCGAAATAAATGTTCGCTCGGTCGCACGGCGATTTCGTGGATCGAGCGCCACCGATCAATCAGGCAACTGGACGATGCGCGCCAGCGGGATTTTGTTCACGAAGCTCTTCCAGGTTCATCGTGCGCGTTTCACTTCTCGTCGCTTCCGATCATCCATGGTGGCTGGGGTCTTTGTGGTAGTTGTTGCACCTATCTGGAATCGAACGCGCGCTTTAATTCGTCCTTCCACCAGTGGAGGGCAAAGAATCGATATCCGCCTAATCTCTGCTAGGCAACGGGATCGATAACAAAGGGTGGAGTATCCCAATATTTGCTCGCAGAGCACCTTGAACAGGTACACGACATGATTCAATATCCGTGACGCACATGATCAAATACAGGCGCACGACCGGCGCGATGCAAAGCAGCCCAGGTTCAACGTCCATCTTCCTCGTGGAAGATCAAACGCCTAATGGCGTGGACGAGATCTCGCGCTAGAATCGATCTAGGCAGGCGGGTGTCCCAAAACGGGCAATCTCCTGAAACAGAGAATCGGCCTTAACGCCGTGCACATTGCACGTACCTACGCATACCATAGCAACCGCTCGGAGCGTATGCGTGGGTGCGTCACAGGGAACACTAGCGGGCAATTATCACCCTGACCGAAATGCTTCAGAACGCCCCCTTGGGAGCGAGGGTCGCGCGAGCAACAGCAGTCGCAGTTGCAGCTGAAGTCGCGTGCACGCGCGTGCCCTTGCACCGCCACCGCTACGTAAACACTTCGGCGTCGCTGCACCCTCTCGCCCTCGCACCGATTATTTTCACTCGCCGGGTTAGCATCGCGTGACGATTGTCCGGAAATCTTTAAATAACCCATAACCTTTCACGCTGCACGTAGAGTGAACGTGTCTGCTCGTGATAACGATATCGCCGAGCCTGCACGAAATTCTTCGCAGGAAATGGACTCGGTGCGCGTAGGTATGTATTTCGCCCGATGAAATCTCAATCCCTAGCTCATTTCCCACCCTCTCCCGTTGCTGGAGGCTTTTAATAATCGACGCAAGTGGCACGCAGTTAGGGTGGACGCTACAACTTTATTACTTTCTAAAGACGCAGTCGAATTCTCTTCTTTCTTGAATTTTCCCCAATGAGGGATACGGGAAGGCATAGAGGAATCGTTTGCTCGCCGCGGCTCATGCCTGTGCTGCTTGTGCTCTCGCTAATGATCCATCGTTCCCTTATGCAGGTGTCAGCAATTATAATCCCTGACTAAATGGTCTCACATCATCCCTCCGGGAGCCGGGAGCTTCCCCCGACCTCCCGCTTCAGAGAGCGACGGTCACGCACGTAGCACCACGTGGTAAGCTCGTAATCGAGGTTTCGTCGTCCGCATAAACGGCTCGTCTCGCGTGCACGTAGATAATCGACGGAGCAGCAGCGATCTGCCGCAGGAATGCGGATCGTTTCGTTGGATCGGACCTGGCACGGCCCCCGTGCCTCTCGCGTCTAGCGAACCCCGCCTCGAGAGGGTGATCGTTTCGACGACAACGGAACGAGAGAGGCGGAGAGCGTGGCTCGTTAAGATCGCTATTTTGCCCGTTTTACACTTGCCGCGGAGTCGGGACGCCCGAGATTTACGCGTCGCAGGATCGTTTATCCGACCGTGGAATTCGAATTGCTGAAAAAGGAAGGATTGGGTAGCGCTCGGCGCCCTGGAATCCCGCGGATGATCATCGACGGGAAGCAACAGAGAACTTTCTATCGAGCGAAGGACGAGGGGCCGTCGGAGGACTGATAACCATTACCGAGCCGCTCGCTCTCTTTCTCGGCGGTATCACTGCGCACTGGCGGGATGCGTTCAATGCACCTGAAACTGATAACACTCGCCGCGCCGCGGCCAATGGCTTCCGGTACGCTCGATGCGCTTCCCTGTTAACATATTTTCTCGCCAGCCGAGGGAGACTCGTGGTTCTGGTCTCTCCTCGCGATACGTGCAACTGGTGCGACTCGTTGCCGTGGGCAAACGAGCGCCGATGATTTTTGCTCGAGCCGAGGAATTCATTAGCAGCGAACAAAATCTCCGACAAGTTGGCAGTTCGGTATCGACGTTCGCCCGGGCCAAGCAGCAATTCCGGCGCGACGTCTGCGATGCTCGTTATGCACCTACTCGGCGTCGCGGCGGGCGAACTTGGCCCGGGAGTTTAATAGAACGCGAACGGTTCCTGCAGGTGTTTTTGTCGCGCCGTTATTCAGCCCCGCCGCGCTCAGCAACGAACCGGAGACAATCATCCAGGGGCTCGAGTAATTTGGTCGCCGTCTTTGTCGTCGGAACTTCTCGAAGCCCGTTTTCGGAAACGCGGAGCAGAAGGGGACGGAACAGTGGGAGGAAAGAGACGAGCCATCCGGCGCAAAAGAGTCAGAAGAAACGGCGAGGCGAGGAGGTGTGCCGCGTGAAATTGCAAATGCAACGTAATCGTTTGCCACCCACCACGTGACAAATCACTGCCGCGTCGCGAAAGAACGGGGGACCGTTTCGCCGCCGAAACCGAACCAGCTCGAGGCAAGAACCGTGGCGCGGCGCGCGGCCTTCGGCGTGCTACCCGCGATACCGCTTGAATTTATCCGGCGATTGCAAAAACCACCCGGCGACGCGTACCTTTTTACAGATCCTTCATTTTCACGGGACTGATGAATTTCGAGCAACCCGCCCTTCCTTCCAACCTCTGGCCTCTGACGCGCGACGCCACGGTTTTTGAATTCTCGTTAAAGGCCAATCGAGCCACGAAATTGCGCTCCTTTGATCGTAATGATGGACACGATTATTTCTCCCTGTTTCCACGGCGCGGTCACGCTGACCATCGCTCGTTAATAGATTTCCCCGCGCCCGGAAGCAACCCCCTGTCCACCCTGTAACCTCTAAGCAATTATTCTCTTCCATTGTCCAGCCTCGGTTCGCGCTTTTTAAACGATTTTTTAAACGATTTTATTCAGCTTCGATCATGTGTTTGTTTGTTTGTTTGTTTGTTTGTTTGTTAGTATGTATGTTTGTATGTATGGTTCAAATTTGGCAACTCAAATGTAACCCACTTCCAACTATCCAATTGTCTTGAAACTTTGCAGGCGTGCGTAGTTTGGATGACAATACAATATTTAAAAAAAAAAATTAACCCCGAGCGGGTGAAAAAATTACCCAGTCGTCAATAAATATAACCCATAACCACAAATCCAAACGACTTGAAATCAGCCACTCGCTGATTCGGGTCGCTAGTCGCATCGCGATTTGAAATTAAATAAAAGATATTTCTAAAGAAGTCTGAGCTGCGAAATGTAAATCCATAATCACTAAAAACTAGAAAATAAAAAATAAAAAAAATAAATAATTTTATGTCAAACGATTTTATTAAAAATGCACTAAAAACTAAAAAATAATTCGTTTCTTGTACTGCAATTTCGATGGTATTTTTCACTTGAAATAAAATCGTGGAGCAGGGTATCTCACAACAAATTCATTTCGACGCTTGATGCTGTATTAAATTGATTCATATTCTGTTATGAAAAATTCTACTTCACGATTTTATTTAAAGTGAAAAACACCATCGAAATTGCAGTACATGAAAAGAATTGTTTTTTAGTTTTTTAGTGCATTTTTAATAAAAACGTTTAACATGAAATTTTTTTTTATATATTTTTTTTCCATCCAGCTGAAATACTACGCGTGCGCGGGCGTTGAGCGTCGTTATCACTTGTCACAGGCGCGAATTAATCGTTCGCGCGAAAGAGATTCATTCGCCTGGATACGTGTTGAAGGTGTTATCAGACGGGCATCGAGCTCCTTTGACTGGACAAACGCCCGGTATAGGTAGACGAACTATGGAGAAGTAACGGCGGTCGTTATCGATAATGACTAGCCGCGACATCGCCTCGCGGCACGCGAGTGTCTACTTGAAAAAAAAAAGTGTTTGTTCGGGAGAGAAACAGGATTTCCAGGGAAATCGATTTCTCGAATCGCCTGGCGGCTCGGGGGATTCTCCTCTTTCCTCGGAGTACAATGACGCGCTGATCGCCCGGCGATTGGAGGCTCTGGTTTCGAAGGAGCAGAGCGATAAACTCTCGACAGTTGGCGTTGCACGGGCCCGGTTGTCGGTGCGAAACGGGCAAGATTACCGTTTGTCCAGCTGCTAGAGTTCGCTGATGTTCCTATTAACGTGGATGTGTATGATTGTCGGCCATTAGAGGGTGAAAGAGCGCGAATTCGGGGGCTGATTGGTCGGTAATGATAGAGTCGCGTTCGCCGCGCTATAAATTCGACGGCGCGTTGCGGGTACCTATACGCGGGCCGCGGGCCACGGATCATCGACCGATGCCAAAGATTCGAGGGCCATTATCAATATTGATATGTTGCAGTATGGGCACAAAATTAACCCTTAGTATCATAGTGTAAAACCCGTGTTACAGGAATTGAAAAACCCGTGCGCGCCATTTGGGGGCTTTTTCATAAAATAAAAAAACATTACTTTACTTTTACCATATGTAACAAGTGTCCATAGGGCAGAAATACATTCGTAGAAATTCTACTGTGATACACTGTCTCGTATTGTTGATAACACCTCTTAATTTCGCCATAACCACTAGAAGTACCAAGTAAATGCTAATTTGTTCTCTCAATTATTTCGAATTTTCTTTTTGATTAAATTTGATGTCGAACATAATAATCTGTGTAACGCTAGTGTAAAATTCTGCAGAAACGAGCATTGGCTTAACATTATAATACATAGCGTCGGTGATATTGCAAAACCGCGTATGAGCAGTTTTGTAAATACCGCGAATCTGCATTCTACCGATTTTACAGGAGGAAGAGAAAAGTTAATATTTTAGGCATTTTAAGGGATTTCTTTGACTGAACTTTTTTGGGACAGTTTTAGCACTCCTTGTAATAAATACTAACATCAATGGTGTGACTTTAAAAAAAAAAAAGCGAAACAGCGCTTGGCAACCGTGGGCGCGAAATCTCAATTTTGCTACTTTTGTAGATCCGCGGTATTTACAAACTGGTACGTTGATACATGGTTTAACAGTGGTGTTATATCCACATTTTTTCATTTATATAAAAAACTGTTACACTAGGAATTGTTTGCTTATTTTTACGATGAAGTGTGGGCAAAAATGCAACGATAAGAATTTTTCTGGGTGAAATAAGAAAATCATGATACTAAGGGTGAAATAATGCACGCGTCAATATTATACTCCCCTACTATCGCAAACATAACGATCCACCGGTCTTGCTGGTAGGTATTTTCCGTGTTTCCAGTAGCTTCCAAGAATAATTATCAGTGCAGTCTAGAATTTGGATGGACAGTAAAAATGTAAATGAAGCTTTAATGAAGGTTTAGATCAATCTGTGCCTAACGTCCTGCAGATGAGTCGCGTCGCTACGCGATACTGTTCCACACGGTTCCACCGAATTCGATACATGCTTCTTCGTTCCGTAAAAGTTGCCCCGCTACATATTTCCTCCGGGCAGATAAAGGAGACTTTTCCACAGAGCGTAGAACAACGCCGAGAGGGTACGATAAATCCCTTTAAATGGCATACGTTTATCAGTATATACGACACTTTTTGCCTCCCCGTTGTCATTCGACGGAGTTACGAGATGGCCCGATTTTATTCCGAGAAAAAGAAATCACCGCGGCTCTCCTCCTTATCCTGCGTGGAGAGCTTGTGTGTTCCCAATAATTCTTCTCTCGGTAGATTCCTCGGGCTAGTCACTGACCTATCTTCACAGGTTGCCGAGGGCCGCGATAAGGCCGCTGCGGCTGCTTATCGCAGCCGCAATATCGATTATCTGCCCTCCTCGTAAGATTTATGACGAAAGAAACCGAAATCGAAGACGAACATTATCTCTCGAATGCAAGCTTTTCCGAGGGATGACGACAGCGCTGAAAAGGGGGCGGGGGTGTGTTTCTCCAAGGATGGAACACGTGGATGACAGCACGGAGCTGTGTACATGAACGCGATCCATCAGCAGCTAGCGAATTAAACATTTAGCTTCTAATAATGCGCGGAAAGTAGTTAACCGGCGCCGATAATAACTAATTAGAACTGATTTTTCTTTCCGGTAGGTGGGTACCTGCCGCGGCGTCTCCGCTGTTATTAACGTGGTGACGGTTGAAGGATCGATTAAAACGTTATTAATTTCCGCGAAAGTTGCAGGCTTCCGGTGCCACGGCTTCGGTCAGAAGCCTTCGCCTAGCTAGAACGATTTTTATCGTCCGCGTGACGGCACGCGTTAATTACGATGACGGCCGATAAGAAAGCTGCGCGACATTCCCCGGCTGTCGTTTCCCGCCGCCCTAAAAAAACGCCGATGCTTTGCGCGCGAAAAAGGAAAAGGCAGGCCAGGCGCCTAGATAAGATTCGATTTCGCGGCGTTATCTTATCGGTTCGTCGAACTTGATGACGCTGGGGCACATCGGCTTACAGAACACGTTCAAGTTCGTTGTTGAACGACATCAGTGTTTCCCGGATGGATCGATAGTGTAGTGAGAATGATGTACGAATTCAGACACATTTGCCCACGCGTTGAATATTGATATATAGTATATAGATACGTTGCCAGACAGGGGTCAGTGTCCGAGCAATGCCAGGCTGTCGATTAGAGGGGCCAAACTTAACAATAATTGACGACGAACACGATAGAACGGTATCGGAATTTTCATTTGATTGGAACATCGATGTTAAAGTAACTTTCGCTGAATACATTAACCTTTATCTCTGTTCTCGCGAGCTGTCAGACATTTATTGAATGATCCGAAGAAGACATTTATAAGTCGATAATGGTGAATCTAACAGATTTCAAAGATGGAAGACAATCGTGACGGAAAGCAGCATCAGTCTCGTCGAGATTAATGAAAGGGTGAATGTAGCGTAGACATTCGGAGCTTTCCTCGCGTCCCGCGAGGCGGAAAGACGAGAGCTCACGAGTCATAGGAGTAGGTATAGGTTTTCGTGGAGAAATCAAAGCCCGGAGCGGGCGGGCGTGCGTGCGGCTCCAGAAATCGAGGGCTCTTCGAGGGGGACCCGACGATAGACGCGTCAAGGGAATCTGCTGGATGGAGGGGCAGAGGTGTACGGTACGTGCCTTCTGTCCTCCGAAGGGTCCAGGATGACGAGCAGCCGCAGGAGCAGGGGGCAACAGATTCGACGCATATTTTGACAAGCACCGCAGACGCGTGCCGGCAACTGCGATCGTGTGTCAACTCGAATACTGGCCGACCCTTGGAATTATGAGGGTGGCTCGCGACTACTTTGCCAGGATCGGTTTATTTACCCATGGATCGTTGCGCCCTTAACGGCGCGTGTAATTAGCTGAGACGCCGAGTCGATGGGAGCGAGTAGACCCGAAGGTCTCCGTGGCCTGGCAGCCCGGCACTGTCAACAGGCCTTCCCAAACGCAGCGTAGCGATTCGATACCGAAAACTGCCGAGTCCACGGCTAACAATAGAGATGGAGGGAATCAGTCTAGTCGGCCATAGGCAGTTGACATTTGTTTGTCCGCGTTTGTTGAGACGCATTCATTGGGGCGATGCTCGCGGCTGAATTACGAACTTACCGAACAAGTTTTATCGCTAATAGTCCGCGGCGTGGTTAACCGAGTCCGCGATATCTGAGATGAAAATCTTGTTAGAAACTTGAACGGAGGAGCCAGACGTCCGGAGGATATCCACGGGATAACGACTCGCGTGCACGTGTGGGTGGCTGGCGGTACGTGAGCACGAGCGAAACAGCTCGGACGACGGAGAGGAGAGGATCTCTGGAGCGGTTGAGAAGGAACGTGAGAGAGGGAGATGGACAGACGGAGACGGTGCGAGGGCAGGGAAGAGCGTGGGAGGGAGAGGAAGAGAGAAAGAGAGAGAGAGAGAGAGAGTGAGAGAGAGAGAGAGAGAGAGTGGGCGGCTACATAAAGACAGGAGCTGGCGCGTGCCAGGTGCTTCGTTGCACACAATGCATCTCTGTTAGGCACCGGGGGACTCTCCGGCCAGCCGGAAGTCGAAATACAAGCGTGTACACAGGCGGCTCTTATTAAAGAGGAAGAAAGGTGCGCGTCTGCAGAATGCGAGATCTCGTTCGTGCCCAACTGGAAAATGGTCGTGCACGTTAATGCGATCTAACGACCGATGCACGTACGTGCCGTTCGGCCATAGTCCTGTCGGGGTTCTCTGTGCTGCCGCCCCCGAACTCGGCCCAACCCCCGAATATTAATTAAACTCTACGCAGCCCAGCTGATTATGCAGATTTTTCGTCCGCTCGCCACACCGGCGGGGAGATATTAGATTCGCGGGATATTATTTTCGCAGGGTAAGTTGCCGTGCCCGGTGGGTGTATCGCGATGCCTCGTCCGCAGAATACTGTTCTCAAATTGAGAATAGGATCCACGCAAATTGGCAAATGACACGGCGCGGGGCGTAAACGGCAGGCTCGATCACAGCGGGAGATTCGTCGAAATGGTAAACGATCGAGTCACGCCACGAGCTACCTATGTTGCATCGAGAAACGGCAGAAACGGCCACCGCGACCTGATGGCGCGTCTCGAACGGCAGACAGATTAGCGATGGAAATTGAGACGTTCGGACGACCCATTAGACCCATTAGAGGGGTCTTGCTTCGTTGGGCGTGCGTTCCATAAATCACAGGCTGTTTTTCAGGCTTTGGTGCCCGGGTGCGAGCAGAGATGCGCCACCCCCGAAAGGTGTTCGCGTCGATGTCGGCGGGAAAGAGTCGCGTGCCGTCAGAACCTTTGAATAGCCTCCAACCCCTCGTGTTGTGCGTCCCCTGCAGGACCTCCATCTCCACCTCGCCGTGGTGGAAGGCCAATCCATAAATATCCTAATGGGCTTAAACTGTCGCTTTTACCCCCGACTGCCGGGTTAGCCCGCTGAATGAGCCGCCTATTGCGCCTCTCTATCTCTCTCTCCATCTACCATCCACACCCCCGTCCACCCCCCCCGGCTCCCTCTGGCCATTCGGCAAATTTTCCTCCACCCGAAAACGACGTGAAAAACCGTATTTACGGGGCTTTCAGCTTCTCCGCGCACCTTGAAATCGCGCCCCATTCATCCGGCGTTTTCGGCAAGAAGAAGTGGAAAACGAGAGATCACGTTCCGCAAACTCGCCTCGCGTTCTTCCGGGAAAAATGCTGCAGCGGGCGCGTTTAATGACTGGGAATCGGGGGCGCGGGAGTGCTATCGATCTCCCGGATAGAAGGCGGCTGGAACTTTTAATTTACGAGGATGTCTTCGACTCGCGCGCCCCTGAATTATTCCATTTTGTTGGGCGAAATAAACTCGACGGGGGCGGAAGCGGAACGAGTCGTTTCCTTCGTCGCGTCTGATCGATGTACCTCGCGAAAGACGCGACGCCGACGCTCGGAACTTGGGGAAGCATCTTCCTTTGGAATTATTAACGACGCGAGCTACTCGGGGCAAACCATCCGCTGTTCCCTATCTTGTCACCCAATATCCGCGAGCTTTTCGCCTGGAAATTCTTCTAGTTCATTTTTTCGTCGCTTCGCCCCGGCGACGATACCGGTTACGGGTAGGTACTCCAGCGACGAACTTGCATCCCCTCTGCTCGACTTTCTTGCGTAACAGGAGGCGGCGGGAAAGGGTCGTCGTCGGTGTCTCCTTGGTATCTCGTTCCAGGACACTTTTTTCCACGCCGGGAGTTTCCCAGAAGAGACACGCCGCCGCCCACCCTCGCCATTGTTCGGCGCCCGGCTCATTTACGAAGTTACATTTATGCAGCGTAACTTTATCCGCCGCGCAAGCTCGCCGGGGCGAATCGGCTGCAAGCTCGTTGAATTTTATTAAAAAAAAAAGGAAGTGTGAAGAGAGGGAAGGAGTGAAGGGAGGGGAGACACAGGGAAGAAGTCGGCGCCGCGGCGGCGCGATAATGAATGTAAGACGCTTACGCCGCGAGTAATCCCGGAGGATTGTTAGCCGGAAATTGTCAATAGTTACGTTGCCATAGCCGCGATTGTTCGCGCGGGTCCGTGGGCCGACCGCGATGTTCCTCCGTTTCCTAAGAAAATTACCATAGATCTAATTAGCACGCTAATCGTCGCGCCGCATTAAAAGTTTTCACGTCGCTCGCTGCTCTGAAATTCCATCGTCCGCGCTCGTTTCCCCGGGAAAATTGTCCCAGATCGAAGTAATCGTTCCCGGCCGATGCTCGAGATCCTTCCCCCCTCGTGTTAAAATCCATAGAGCCCTCACCATTCCTGGGAGGGTGCGCCGAGCCGAGAGTAATTTAACGTGGCCCGACGAATGGCCATTGATTTACGAAGCATCAAACTTCCACGAAAGTTAGCCAGCCGCGTATCGAGACCAGCCCTGCCTCTCTCTTCTCGTCCCTTCCGGTTTGTTCTTAGGCTGCAGTTAGCGGATTCGATTTAACTTCTCCCGTGGGCGAGCGACATGGTGCTCGGCTACCAGCTAGCCAGGTTACCCCGCCATTCGAGGAAGAAACCGGCGGACAGGAAGGGAGACCAGTGCTAACGGATGCCCACTAACATAAGAGCAATTTGCCAATATCGAAAGTGTTTGTCGATAATCTGTTGCTGGGTTGTTGCTACTAGTTACTAGAAACTTGCTCCTTCCTCCCTCTTTTCTCTCACCTGATGGTGCTTTCGCCGCTTCTTCTCCCCTACAGGCTATCTATACTTGGTCCCGTATGTTTACGAGTATCGAGATTCTTTCGCTACATATTCCTCGATAATTGCAGCCTCGTCGGCTGTAATTTCCAGTAATAGGCGCTGCGGTAATAAAGGCATCGGGGGGAGATCTCCGAGAATCACCGTGATTTTGGAGACGCCAGGGTCCAGTTTCCTACCGTGCAATTAGCACTATGTGTGTTCTTGGTGACCGAGAAAAGCGAGAAATTTTAATCGTCGAGAAAAACGAAGGGATATGGAGAACACAGGGGGCTTTCAATATTAAATTACTGTACTGGAAGCGCGAGTTTTTGCCCTGGAATCGAGACTTTGCAAAATGAACGATTCACCTCGGCTAGGTATTTAACGTTCGTTATCGATCGATTCAGCGTAATCGCTGCGTATCAGGGTAAGTACCCTACGTGCGCCCGTTTATTTATCAATATCCGCGCGTTAGTTTGTGTTAATCGTGCCTCGACGTCGATTGCTCGAAGGGTTACAGCCGAAACGGCTCTTTCCTCTTTCTCTTATCGCCGTGTCAATGGTTTCGGGACTTTCAGGTCGGTTATTTGTCGGCCACGAAGCCGGGCTTTATCGAGCAGACCGCGTGGCGCATTCTCGATCGCCGGCGAACGATCGAGAGGGTTCACGATCTTGATTTCTCACGGTGACCAATTGATTCTCGCTCGACGCGAGGGGTTTATCTCGCCCGTTGAATCGCCGCTCTCTCTCCCCTGCTGGAACCGGTTGTAGCTTATATTCAACGGAATTGTTGCGATATTTAGAGCGCGTTCTCATAAAGCGACCCTGTTTACCGTTCCCTCCGTCCGGCAGAATTTATTCCACCGCATCCCCTGCGGGGCTTGTGTTCCTAAACGTTTATTACCGTTATTGTCATTACGCAGGGCAAACCCTTTCGGCACTGCTAGATCACACACGCGAGAAATACGGACTGTCCTGCATCCTAATGGCCGGCCCTAAATTTTCCCATCGTTCGGAATGAAGGCTCGCTTAATTTGCAAACAACCGCCTGTAGGAGCTTCTATTAAACTCGTTCCATTAAGGTACAGCATAAGCTTGGAAGGTTGCAGGGGCCAAATTAGAGAGGCGTTGTTTGGACGAATATGTAGGTACATATGTGCTTTTGTTGCACGATACGTGGCCAATTTGCCGAAATCTCCTTGATGTATTTTTCCTTCGCTTCAGTTCCGCCATTCGTCGACCAAATATTTAAATTGCTGGCCAATCGAATCTGAGAAAACTCGGCCCGTTTACCGAGAAATATTTGCTCGGTCCACGGTTTCGCTGGCCCGTCTCGCCGTGCCATCTCGACAAAGATTCGTTTCGACTATGAATAGAAGACTCGAGTACTCATGAGACGGTGTTTCGTGTGTAGTGTATAGGGAACAGAACAATGGCCCTGTGTGCATCGGGTGCACACACATATCGCCACGGCACTACTAGAGCAACTCCCGAGAAACGTTCTCCGCTCTGCTTTTCGAGACGTTCTCGGGGGCACGTCGATTCCCTGTATCGGTTCGCCGATCATTCCTCCCTGTCAGAGGGTGTTTTTCGTCTACCGAGCGTAGGTAGTCTGGACGTACCTCTGCGGCCGCGTATAAAAATATCTGAATTTATTTCCGAGCGTTTCGCACGGAATGCGAGGTACCTTTGGATAAACGAAGATGCAAAAACACCAGGACTTTTTGGAGATAATTTTGAGCACAAGAGGAGGGACTAGGCTCGCGTGTACCATGAGACGTCTCGAATTCGAGATAGCCTGCGCGCCATATATCGAGCAGAGTGTCTGGTTGCGCGTTTACCCTCCCACTTCTTGCGCCGCGATCGATCGCTCGCCGATCGTTAAACGAATGCCGCGCGTTCCAGCGATCTAACCCCCGCCGAAACATGTAACTGCGTGTCGACATCAAACACATTTTAGACCCCATTCCACGCCGGCCCCGGGAACAGCCTCGTAATCATCGGATAACTGTGCGACGCGCCGAAAAACCGGAAGAATCGATTCGTGACGGCCCTGCAAGAACGAGGGGTTCTGCGCGGAAAACGTGCCATCCGGGTCGCCAACGGTTTCGTTCGGAAATTCACGGTACAATAGGACGTTGTTGCACTCTGTCGTCGGTTTTTTTTTTTGCATCGAGCCTCGCGAAAACATCGCGGGAACCAGAGGGAAAAAAGGAGACGCGCGCGGAATCGGGAGGATATTCGTACGAAGACGCTCGTGCATCTGTGCGATTTATTTCAGGGCGAGCGTTTCCAGCCATTCGAGCGGAATAGAACCTAGCCCGGAATGTTCGATTTTGTCAGAGGGGTATAATGGAGAGGTTCATCGCGTCGCTGATACATTATCCTGACGAATGCGCCGTAAATATTCCCGGCTGCTGAACGAAACGCGCCGATTAATCAGGGGCATTCGAACGCGCGGTTATTTAGCGGATCGAAAATGCGGGATACAGCCGGTTCTGTATAGTATTTAGGAATCCGAAATAACGCGGACCGAAACTCTTTGACAATGCGAATGAGATTCGCCTCGAAGCTGGCATAATGCGCACGTTTAGCCCGGAGAACGAGCCCCATTGTGCGCAAGCACGGAAGCTGCGACGCATCGAAGATTATGCCGAGTGAAAACGAACGTCAGCTTGATTTTGATAGAAATGCGGCCGGAAGATGGAGAAGGAAGAAATTTCAATTACGTCCCCACCAGCTCGAGAGGAAGACGGAAACGCGGTAAACAGTTTTACGTGGCTCGCGTTTACAGGCAGGGGAGAAAGAGTCAAAACATTAATTACGACCCAGCATACTTAAGTGTCGCTATTTAGCTCGGGATTAATCTGTCACGGGAGGAGCGTGAAAAACTACCCGTTTAAGAGGCCGACTCTGCCGCGGCGGGTCGTTTGATTGGCAGCTCTCGAGGAGAGGCCCTCTTCGCTCGTCGTCACCGCTCCCTCTCTCCCGTTCTCTCTTTTTAAAAACCTCTCCGGACTACTCGCTGCTCCCCGTATATTCGAGTCGGAAGCGAGGGAGCGAGGAAGAGGCGGAGAGAGACCAGACACACGTAGGAAGGCAGGGAAACGAAGGAGGTCTTTATTTTCGGTGGCCCGATGACGCTGATCGGCACGAGCGTGCAAGAAGAGGAGGAACGACCCGTCGAACGCCGCGGCGAGCAGAAGTGGCTGCAGGGAACGACGCGAAGAAAGCGGAATGTCCTCGAGATATCTCGCATAATGCCACCGAAATGATGGAACCGATGTCCCTGCTTCGTAACGGTTTAGCGTTTTATAGGCGCCAGCCGATTGCACGTTTCGTAGTTGAACATTCCACTCCCTCCACCCCCCCCGGAAGATTGAGTAAATATCGGGCCTCGATATTAAGCCCCGTTCTAATTTGAAACGGACGAATCTCGTTAGCGTATCTGGCGTCCGAGAGCTCGGTGACCTAAGGCAATACGACGGATTGCCCGAAATGCTGGTGCATTCAACGCGAAAACGTTATTCCATCTGCTCCGAAAATGCTGGCAACGCGTGTGGAACCGGGCCACGCCAAGCTCTCGTCACGGTCGCGGTATCAAAACTCGGTGGAAACCACGGAAACCGCCGTTCCACCAGCGATAATTAAGCAATACCGCGACAACGCAGTGTCGATGCTCGCGCGCGTCAGATGACGCGGCCACCGAATGGACGGGGCGGAATCGAGCTTCGCTGGAGGTTACGTTTTTCCCCGAGCGAGCGAAAGACAAAGGGTCGAACGCAAAAAAAAAAAATAAAATAGAAACGGAGTCGCTAACGAGAGGACCCGATGCACGTTTCATCGCTGGGAACGAGATTTTCTCGGGGCATAAATAAGGATGGAAATAGGGGACGGATAAAGAATAACAGGGTCGTCCTCTGGATCGTACTTATGAGCATCTGAGACGAAGGACGATCTAATGGCGGGGCTCGGCCGACCAAGAGAGACAGGGAGAGACGTTCGGTGCGCGCTGAACCGTGTCGTCTTAGCGCACCGAGCAAAGTGAAACCTGCGCAAAAAGACGGGGCAAAAAATGAACGTGACGAGGGTCAGTAGGACCTCGGCGTTGTTGTACGTCAGCGCCGCGTGAAAATACAAGCGTAAAACGACGAGCGAAGAGAGTTGCCCTGCACCGTGCACGACACTGGCTGTAAGTAAATAGAAACGCTGCGCGTTTCGGTTTGCGACTGGAGAACGCACGGTCGATAGTGGGGTCGATAGTGAAATCGGCCGGCGGCCTTAATGCGCGAACTTTGGCGCCAGTTTTTTCGTATTTTCGCGTTTCGAGCGCTCGCGATCGGATCGCTTGGGCCAGGTTGGTGGAGGCATGGTGAGTGGTAGAGGGGCGAGAAAGCGAGAAGAAGGGAGGGTCTGGCACAGTACACAGTCTGGAGGGAGAGGATCACGCGTGCGGTTCCCCGGTTGTTAGGTCGTCGTTACACAGGTTCTTAAAGGTCCCGTGCGTGGTCCGTCGCGCGCGTATAGGCAAGGCAAGGCAAGGCAAGGCAAGGCAAGGCAAGGCAGCTTGCCGCCTGGTTGTGTCTGTTGGTAGCGTACGCACGAGAGCGCGCGCGGGGGTTTCCAGTGTCGGCGGTTGGCACTGTGCGCGCGCAGAGCCTCGACCGGCGTCCACCAGAAGTCGCTGGCGCTGTGGCCGGCCTCGGGCTGCGCGAGCGGGCCGTTCAGTCTAATTTGAACCGTCGCGCGCGCCCGACGCGGGGCCACCGACAATCCCTTCTCCGCCTCGACGTGACACGAGGCTCCTCGTGCATGCCGCGTGCAACACACGCGCCGATCCCCCGCACGATATTATCCGCACGCGTCGTGCCTGCCATCCTGCAGCAGCAGCAGCAGCAGCATCACCAGCATCAGCCTCAGTATCATCGCCGTGCTAGTAGATTCGGCGCCGTGCTGGAAGCGGACGGTCGTCTCGATCGCTCCTCGTCGTCGCGAGTCCGATCACGACCGCTCTTCTCGTTTCGTTCGCCGTTTGCCGTTCGCCGTCTGCCGCGAATTTCATACGACGGATCGGCTCGGGTCCCTATCGTTGTACACCGTCGTCAGTGCCGTGATACGTCGTCGACCGCGGACGGCCACGGTGAGGAGAAGGAAGAATCGTGCGGTGAAGTGCGCTGCGCGAGGGCTAGACTCGTTCGACGGTCGACACTACCGACCAACCGCGACAGCCTCGTGAGTATATTTAAATAGTGTGCCTCGGCTGGTCAGAGGAAGCCGACAGTTTCTTGGTCCTCTTCGTCGTCGTCGCCGTCGCCGTCGTCGTCGTCGTCGTCGCCGTCGTCTTCGTCGTCGTCTTCTTCGCTTCTTCTCCTTCTTCTTCCTCTTCTTATTCTGCCGCTCCATCCTACGTCGTGTGTCATCATCCTCGGCTTTTCCTCGTTCGGAGTGCAACGTGATACCGAGCCGAGACCGCGCCACGACGCGATACATACGGGGGTGGCGCGAGATTCTTTATCGAGTTTCCACGATTTATTTCAAGATCGCGATAACAATGGCACCGAACAGTCCAAGATAGGCATCTCGTACGATAAGCATCGTGGATGATTCGAATCGGCGTGTTTACTCCAAACGGAGCTGGGTGACGAATGGTGGATGAAGCAACCTGCACCCTCCAATCAAGAATCGTTGGAGATCAACTGTTTTGAATATTCACGAGTAGCGTGCCGTGCGCATAGAAGAGAGCACAACACGGCGGAGGAAGAAAGGAGGGAAGCGCCTAACACTAGCGAAGGATCGAGGATCGATGACCAGGTGTGAATCGACGGATAGCGGTGCAATCATCTGGTAAACCAGGATGTCCTTCTCGCACGATCGACAGGATGATCGCGGCCTTTGAACTGTACGTTTCGATGCCGTTTGCAGCCACCGCGATCGCGGCAGCCGCCGGTCGGGATCGTTCGCGATAATCGAGAATAGACACGCAGTACGGTGTCGTACCGCGGTGACCCTGTTGCATCCATCGAGGTGTCAAGGATGAAGAGGACGGTACTGCGTTGGTCGAAGAGCAGACAGCCGAGAATCTGTCCGATGGAAGTCCCGATGTCTTGCTGCCGATGGTACAACACCTCGTGAAGAGTGTTCGCATTCTGTGACGGCGCTCGTCAAACACTTAGGTAGAGAGGTGAACGGGAGAGAGAAAGAGAGCGAGAGATAGCAGTTTTAGTACGAATGAGGCTACCCTGAAGATTGTCCGAGAGAGTGAGAGAGCGACAGGAGAGGAGAGGGGCGACATCTTGCCAGAGGGATCCATTCCGTCAGTTTCAGGCGAATTCGCTCGCAAGAGACAAGAGAGTGCCATAGAGAGTGTGGCTGTTCGGGGTGACCGAGGTGTCGACCTCTCACCCCCGATCAAACCAGCAAGCAGGTCGGATGATGTGGGCGTCTCTGCTTTTGGCCGGGATCTTAAGCGGCTGGTGGGGCGCACTGGCGCTCGCTGCGGCACCCCCCGCCAATCGGAACTCCCTCGAGGAGACGTCGACGAGGACCACCAGCGACCATCCGCCATCGATGAGCATCGCCGCCGTTGCAAGGCCCCTCGATTATCCTTTATCAAGTTGGAACTTCGTTACGCGAACCATCGACAGACGCGAGCCCCAGGACCTTGCTCGATCTCCGCGAGATCGCGAATTACCCGCGGACGAAGTTCCACGAGCCAGCAAACTCGACGAACGGGAAACGTCCACCTCGAAGCTTGCACAGATCACCGAGAATGGTAAACGACCCGCCGAATCCTACTCTCGGGCGTACCAACGCGACGAGCGATCCTCCAGCATCCACGACCCCTCCAGCAGCCAACGAACCCCTGCGGCGGGCTTGGACCACCGCGATCCACCCTCCTCGACCGATAATGTTTCACAGAGGGAAACGGAAGAGCCGGACGACTTGATACGCGACGCGTTCGTTTCCTCGTCGAGGCAGCCGAATCGTCGCCTCGTGGACGAGGCGATTCTCCACCCAAAGACGGACGAGACAGGCCTGGCGCGGCTGCCTCGCCACTCGTCCACGCAAACGCCGTTTCTCTACTCGTCGGGCAGCGGCGTGTCGTCGATGGAGAGGCCGTCCAGGCGAGCGATCCGTTCGACCAAGCAACGACCAAAGAACCGCACGAAAGCGGAGTCGCCGAGGGAGCAGCGAAGGCGATGCCGGAACAAGGGTTGCCGGGGTCAGAACTGGTGTCCCGACGTGGACGTCGGCAACAGGGCCTACCTGGCGCCGACGGTGTTCGAGGGGAAGGCGAGGAGCATGTCCTCCGTGAGGAAACCGGGCTCCAACTACGCGGTGACGTTCGAAGTGAAGCAAGTATACAAGAGCCAGCCGGGCTTTCAGCCGCTGCAGAAGAACGACAGCGTCAGGCTGCACTTTCGTGACAAATCGGCGCCCGGCAAGTCGACGGTCTGCGGCTACGACACCGACGGCAAGCAGCAGCAGCAGCAGCAGCAGCAGCAACAGCAGCAACAGCAGCAACGCGATAATCAGAGTGGTGTGGTGCGAGCCAATATTAAGAGGGGTAAAGTGTATCTAGTGTTTGTGAATCGCGTGGGACCCAGAAACTTCACGATCCTCGGTGAGCCGGTGATTCGAAGCAAGAAGAACGAACAGGCGGTGCAGGCTGTCGTTCGACCGGACTATGGTGAGTACGATCTCATATCGTCACCCAGCTTCTTCCACCTAGGGGCTACACTCTCGACGAAGATACATCTGTTGAGAACGTTCGGGAGCTAGTTTTCAGCTGCCCCTATTTTTCAGCTTACGGAAAATTTTTGCGCTTCTTTAGCAGAGCTGTCGTAGAGCAATTTTATCCGCCACGGTAGACTGCGTTGCGCGCAAGTTTCCCTAAACTTTCGCAGCGCCTTTCCGAAATCTGTTCGGTCGGCAAACATTTTTCATCGAGCATTGTTCTCGGAATCACGGGACGGGTGGTAATCCGTCGAGATACCCGGAGAATAGAAGAGAGTATAGTGGATCAGGCAAGATCCCTTAGCTTAGCTTGGCAATTGTTTGTCGCATGGTTCGTGAGCTATGGGGTGTTTGCATTGTTTCCCGGCAACAATGGCTCTTTTTGATCGACGAGCTCCTCTCGTTGTTTCTCGCAACAGCATGATACCGTGTACATATCTCCGCCGCGATAGTTTGACTTCCGTTTAATACCTCAAGCTTGCCCCAGGAGTCTGACACAGTGGCAGCTGACACTTGTGCGCTTATTATCGCCGCGTGACAATTCAGGAGGAACTGATTTCTCCAGCCTCCGCAACATCTACTTTGCGTGTCGGAGATTCGATTGGAAAAGAACCAAACGGCAGAAGATCTCGCGGGACCATAAATCATTGGCGCCTCAATATATTTCGACGGCTTTTATTCGCGTAACGATGGTATCGAAACCTCGTTATATTTCCCTCGGAATCCCGTTAAAAGAGTGTACCAGCAGAAGGATACGCTATCTCGTTTCCGATTTTTTTTTTATTTTATTTTAATATCGTACACGTGGATGCTCGAATATCGGACCACCGACGCGACATTTCTCCGATACACCGCGAATATTATACAGCACAGAAAGGTGGCGTTCCAAGCGTTAGAAACCTAATCCGAGTCGTAAGCTCGGTACGGCTGTCTTTCAGCTGCGGTAGAATCGTTCCATGCTGCCGGAACGATAAATTGTGTCCGCGCTTTGACGCTATTACTTATTGTATCTGAGACTCGTTTCTGGCTTGGAGCACGCCCACGTACAGGGAAGAAGAGGTGCTTCCCTCGAGGCGCGTAATCGAGCCGACAACACGCGTATATTTAAACCGCGCCACGTAAGTTGGATCGTCTTCAAGCTCGCGCGCGCTCCTCGCCGCTCGCCCGTCTTTTATTCTTCGTTTCCTATTCGAACGCTATTGCCGCGATTAGCTGGGCCATCGTTTCCACCGGAACGCGCGAAGGTTTGAAGATGGTCCAATTTGTCGGCGGTTCAACGCACTCTTCGACTGATTTGCCCGCTCCGCTTCACTCCGCCGCACTCCGCGGCGATGCCCTGCCAGAGGCATGCTCTCGGCGGCGATGACTACTCGTCGCCGCGCGCGACGACCTTCCTCTTACTTGATTTATCGCGCTAAGTCGCGCGCGGCTGGTCGACTCCCGAGATATCGAAAGTAGCTCGTCACGGAACATCTGTGAAACCTTTGACGAGCTGACGCACATGTTGCTCTCCGCGTGAAAAGCGGTAGCCCGAGCCGACCGGTAGCGCGACGTGTACTCGAACGCATCGATCCAACCATTCGATTCTACATTATCACCTTATTCGACTGCTTAGCCCCTCCCGCCGCGGAGAATTTTATTCTACCATCTACAACGCGATTCCCTATGGGACGAGTTGAGGAAATGTCTGACGATCCACCGATGTAGGGTAAACGACCCAATTACTGCCACCTACCCGATTACTGTCGCCCTCAGCTGTTTTACGGAAAATAACGAATAAGTCTTGTGAAACGATACATAAAAAAGATTAGCATACAATTGAAACTGTTATTTATACGATACAAAAAACAGCACTTCATTTTTTCTTCGATAATTTGGATAAAACGATCAAAAATTTTAAGCGGATATTAGGAGAGTGAAAACGATGACTTCCTTACTAGCGAAGGCGAAAACGAGGCGTTAAGGAGGGAACCCTATTTAGGACGCCAGGAATAAGGTGATTCTTGGGATTTTTTTTTCTAAGAAACTGTTAACCGGATCTTTTCCAAACTTTCAGGGTATTATAGTTCACATTCAAACAATAAAAATGAATTTTTACGTTACAAAGTGTTCGGTAGAAATGAAGATATATGAATACGTTTGTTGGGACTCGCGCGCCGGAGTTGCAAATTGGCGATTGTAATTGTGGCCCCATTTCTACCCGAAAATAAAAACCCCAAGGATTTTCTTATTTCTTGTATAATTATATTGTCGATGAACCTAATAAACGAAAAAAAAGTTAAAAGTTGGCAAACTGGTGGGACTTCAAAAAAAAAGCTACGATTCTGCCCCAAGATATTTCGTATTATTTATGGAAAAAGAGTTGTCCAATTCAATTTATTGATCAATGTCTTAGGTTCATCGACAATGTAATTGTACTAGAAATAAGAAAATCTTTGGTTTTTTTATTTCAGGGAAGAAATGGGGCCACCATTACAATCGCCAATTTGCAACTCCGGCGCGCGAGTCCTAACGAACGTGTTCATATATCTTCATTTCTACCGAACACTTTTTACCGTGAAAATTAATTTTTAGTGTTTGAATGTGAACTAAAATACCCTACAAGTTTGGAAAAAACCCGTATAACAGTTTCTTAGAAAAAAAATTCCCAAGAATCACCTTATTCCTAGCCTCCTAAATAGGGCTCCCCCCTTAAAGCTAATGCTGTAATTGTAATGTTTAAGCTATTAACATAACAAAATATAATGTTTTAAATAATATAAGCATCATAGAAAGTAATAAAGATCCGTATTCAACGATTCATTAAATCTTTTTACTTATTAATTTGGTGACAGTTACTGGTGCATGCGTTTCAAGCATTTTGGTATTACTGTCATAGCAGTAGTTGCTCATGTACATGAAACGATATAACCTTAAAATGAGATACATAGTATTAGGTTAGCTGGCAGTAATTGGGGTGTAAGTAATTCAGTGAAATACCTTTGAAGGGTGTCAGTAATACATCCCGAAATATATTTTTGAAATTGATGAATTTATACATAAAAATCGAAGTTTCAAGATCCACCAAATTTTGTTCATCAAGTAAACATATTAAGCAATAATGAATATCAAGAATAACATATACTTTTAGTCTATAAGTACAAAACTATAAGATAATGTCAGCGTCAACGCTTAAAGTGTCATTAATTGGGTCCTTTACCCTAGTCCGTGAAATAACGACGCAAATTTTCCTATTAAACTTTCCTCGGATTATGCTCCGTTCGTAAAGCGAACGCTTTGAATACACATACATATTTGGAGGATTTTTCGAATAGCGCCAGCTGAGAATGAGTCGGGGCCGCGTAAAGCGAGAAAACTTCTTTGATACTTCTTTGGAGTAGCTCTGGTACGGTGCTTCGTTAGCGTCGTTTTCGTCGTCCACTTTTCTCGTCTCGTTTGCGAGTTCAGAACTGTTGCGCTCGTTTGTTTAGCACCCCCTTGCCTGCCCGTTGCGCCCTTCCTCCACCAGCGCGTATTACACATCCGCCTTGACGCGTATCGAAAGTTTTCGCGACTTATCCCATTATCAGGCCCCGAAGATCGTCCCGTCCCATCCCGTCTAGCGAGCTCCAAAGACGGGGGCCACTCAGCTCCGCGGGAGTGGCTCTGCTTTCTGCTCTCTGCTTTTAACCGATTTATTCTGCACGGGCGAAGCGTTGCGAGCAAATTGGATTCACCGGAAGCATCGGGCTCCGATAATCTTGTCGAATCTTTGTCGCGGCTCATTAAAAATTCCGCGATAGCGCCCGGACAGGTAGGCCATTATCGCGGATTTTCTCGTATCACCATTATCGCCTAAAGTCCGCTGTTATTTACCGTGCGCGCGAATTACTTCATTGCCCCTCGTATTATCTCGCACTGGCTAGTGATCTCATCTTGAATCACCGATTCTCTAATTTCAAATTCGGAGTAATATCGCGGCGAGTCACCTTTCTCGACTCGCGTGTAACACCTTATCGATCATTCCTACGTATGCGCGAGTCCATCATTCGAACATTTTGTCGCGTGAGTTGGAATATTGAAAGGAGATCGGCGCGGTGGCAGCGATTAATTTAATGCGTTAAGTACCTACTGTCGCTGCTGCTCTGTTTGTAGAAGAGGGGTGCTTAGGTTGGGCGTGAAAAGAAGCGCAAACGCGCCTGGTGTCCGGGGACGGTTCGTTGATCTGCGATCCGCAAAAGCGGGTCCGCCGCGCCGGCCCTTCTTCCAGTTGCCGGTGACTAAGCCAGACGGGGGGACCCGGGACGTCAATTATAAGGCCTTAATCGGAAACCCGTCCTTACTTCTGTTGGCTTACACTCGGCCGTGCCACCCGAGCGAGACAACGGCCAAGAGAAACGGAATATCGAGAGCGCGTACTCGTGTGGCGCGCGACTAACCACGCCGGCAGGCCTCTCCGATATTCACCAACTCCTGCGACCCAACTCCTGTCGGACTATTCTTCCAAAAGTGGTAGACTGCCGACTTACACTCGGGATCCCCCGTGTCTTCGGGGGATAAACGGTTTGCGGTCCGTTCCAGCTCTGACTGCAAATCCATCGAGCGCAATTAATGGATTCACGGGTCGGGCCTCTGTTGCGCGAGTCGCAACTTCGTAGCCAACAGTTCCCCGTCTGCAATTGGAGTTAGCAGCCTGCTGGCTATCAATCGTAGCTCTCAGCCTTCATATTCCGCACGGAACTCTTCCCGGCCAGGCATCGTTCGCGTCTTTCGAACGAAGTGAACTGATGAAGCGAGCGATGAAGGAACTTTGGAGGGTAATCGCGACCCCGATAAGCGGGCCATTTAAACCCATATCTCCGTGGTTTACGGGGAAGCATTTAGTCATCCGAAGCTGTTCACACCAGCTATCGGTATCTTGATAGTCTTGATACATCGCGCGGCTCGTAGTTACATTTATTACTTGGTCGTCGGTCGCGCAGCGCATATTAGTATACAATACTCGGTCGCCGATAACGGGAAAGCAATCGTCCCGTAAGATAAGCGGCTCGATCGTTTTTCCCGACGCGATTCCGCTGGTGATTAAACGGCCGAGTTCGCGGAAATTTCTACGGGGCTATTCTTGGCTCGCGTGCACGGTGCACGCAGCGGCGATTGCACGTTATGGTGTAACTATGACTGTACATATAGCCGGGCGCCGCGTCTGGTATCTGGCCGGTCGTTCCCGTGCGCGACGCGCGCGATGATAGTGCATTATCGCGCGCCGACTAGAATCTTCACTGGCGCAACGTGTCGGAGCGATGACAGGTCCTAAAAGGGACACGGTAAAACGTTCAGGGCTGCGAGAGTTATTTCGGCGTTCGCCCCGAGCGTCCTGCAGTCTGCGCTTAATCGCCTCGATGGAAGATGGTCCTATGCAATCGGTTCCAATGGAAAATTCACGATCCTTCGAACCTCGCAGAATCGACATTCCAAAACCGCAGGGCCGAGTTTCCTTCAATGCAGTCTTATCGTCGTCTCCGAAGCAACGAATCTGTATAGAAATTAATTTACGTCAATTATCGTTGCGCACGAGGTATGGGTGTATGTAGGACGCCTCGTCGCCTGTCTGTGCACTGTGCAACGGTGCTTGGAGCGGATAGTCAAAGGACCGGCTGCCTCGACAATAATGACGAACCGCTCCGCAGTGACACTTCGGTCGGATTCGAAAAACGCTGCTCGTAACTCGGCAGTGGCACGCGGGTTCTCGACCTGTTAACTATGGGAATGCTATCGAATAATTGATCACGGATGGTTGCTGTGTTTCGATTAAGGGACAGTCAGGTATCAAGCTGTCACGACGATGAATTCGTTACTGTCAGTCTGGCGGACGGTTTGACAGACTGTCAAACGGTATCGACATGCGGTGAGACATGTCATCGATTACCTAATTAAGTAAATGACGCCCAGCTATTTCCAACATCTTGCATATTGAAACGGGGCCTTGTTTCGTGGCAGCATCCGGTCCATTTTTATAGTAGAGCGAGGCACTTCGATAAAAATCACGACTCTCCGTTGCGTCCATTCGAAATCGTACAAGTTTCACTCCGCCCAGTACTCCCTGTGGAGGCAATAACAGTGGCGCGAGTAGATGCGATAATTTCAAGTATAGTCGAAGCCGTGTAAACTCATCCGGACGGATTAGCGCGTGATCGAGGGGATAGTCTGCATCTATTCGGGGCCGGGTGGGGGTGGGGGGGGGGGGGGGGGGTGGGAGCGCTCGCGACAGTTTCGGTCGTTCGTATCCCTTGAGAAAGCCGGTGTCCCGCGATGGCCGATCGATGGAGCATAATTGGCGACTTAGCGGGAACAGAGCTCGTCCATCGGCCGCGAGATTGATCGTCCGAGGAAGGGGAGTAAGGCACAAGGGCATCGGGAGGAGCAGCGCACCGGCGAGATAGATAGACAGCTAGCGCTCTGGCCTGGAGAAAGAGAGAAAGAGGGAAAGAGGGAACGAGGGAAAGAGAGAAAGGGGAAAGGAGAGAGCGAGGGTTGGAGGGGGCCGCGGCAGCGCGGCGGGCCCGTCGCGAGGGGCAGGGGAGGGGGGGGGGGAGGGAAATCGGCACGTACGTATCCAGAGCACGTACGGCCCTGTGCCCATACTCAGAGGAAGCCGCAGGTACGCTCTATATACCGGGGACGGTGGTTCACGCACAGGCAAGACGTTCGCACACGCACGTGCACAGGTGGAGGTGGAGTGATGCGAGGGCACAGGGTGGGGGACCACACGTGTGGTGTGTGTATACACCGTGGCGGCCGCGGCGGCCAGGTAGACTGCTGGGCGGCCGGCGATCCAGCCTCGAGCACGAGGTCTCCGAGGTGATCCGCCGATCCGGAGAACCGGTGCTCTCGATCCTGCTCGATCCTGCTCGATCCTGCTTCACCTCGCTCCACCACGCTCCCCGTCGAAATTAGTTTATCCGGAATGCGATTGTGACGACGCGCCGCGGATCTCTCAGTCGGGACACCCGGCCCGCGCCGCGTTCCGACGCTCCGTTGACGTTCCCGTGGAAAATCAATTTAAGACCGAGGATACAGCGAATGGGGACCCATTCAGGACGATCGCGGCGCACGAGCCCCCGTTTGACGCGAAAATTCCAGGCTCCCGCTGGAATCCAAAGCCCGCTGGAAGAGTCCGTTCGACGGAGCCAGGCGGCCGAGGGACTGCGCGCGCGGGACTATCGGTGAAAGATCGTTTCTGCGATGAACAAGTGTGCACCACAAGCTTTCCACGGCAAGGTGGCCGGGTCGAGAGTAATACAGACAACTGGCGGGATACAAGAATGCGTGCATACTTTAACGTGATTATTCGATCGCGATAATCCGTCGGGGGCCCCCGCCGAGAGGCGATTCGAACTAGAGCGCGGAATAAATTGCGGCATGTCGCTGGCTGTGCCGGGCCGCGATCCAGTGCAGACTGCTGGGCGGCTACCGATCTAACGTGCCCGGTCGCTCGCTCGAGCGTGATTATTTTTAGCGATCGGAGCGTCGAGAGCGATCAGTGAACGGTGAACCGCGTGGACGGTTCGCGAATCGCTTATCGGCTCTCGGATAATGCCCTGATTTTTCGACGATGATCGAGGCCGACGTTATCACGGAAGTGGATAAGCGCGGCTGTAACCGCGACGGTATTATCGTCCCAATTCCGTCGAACCTGCGCGGTGACTGGAACGTTCCGTGACCGATGCTGCCCCCTCCCCCCCCCCCTCCCCCCCCTCCCCCCTCCCCCTGCAAGCTCCGGCAAGAATTTTTTCCCCTTCGAGAAGAGACCGGGGCCCGTCTCTGGCGAGGAAAACACGCTGATTGATGTTGGCGAATCTCCCGAGACAGCGATAAGGACGGGTATGCATCATTCCCCGAACGGGAATGAAATTTTAATATCGTCCAGCTCGCGGGATTTATGGCTCCCTTTGACGGTGGACCAGGAATTGGTCGGCGCGCGCCCAATTCAGGCGTCGTTCGCGGGAATGCTCTCTGTTCGGTTGCCCTGTCGTCGCCGCCCTGGTTGTCCTCGATCGGGATTCGCGAAATTGGCACAGCTGGCCAGACTGTTGCCGTAGGACAGTCAATGTTCCCGGATACAATGCGATAATTTGCTATCGCTTGTCGGCATCCACGATTGAATTACGGGCATATCATTATCGTGCCGGCGCATTTCTGACGCTCGGCTACTTCTGCCAGGGACAAATGTTCCTGGTGATTAACGAGGGAATCGGTTGCCCTCCCTCGTCAGCTACGCGGAACGCCATTCTTCCTCGAAATCCTGGTAGCGTCGCTCAGACAGACCCGTCGCCGTGTTCCCCTCTCCGCCCTCGTCGCCGATGGCGCGTGACGCGAACGATTATAAAAGTAAACGCGGCTCCTTGAAAAGGAGCGCGCCCCGCGGGTATTTTCATCGCGGATGAATCGGGAGAACGCGGCGAATGCTAAGATATCGTTAATCTTTAATGACTGGGACGGCTGGTAGGAATCCAAACCACTCGCCAACTTTCGCGGGATTCAAGGTTCTAAACTTGAAAGCGAGGCGCGCGCGCGCGTTCCGCGACGCAACAGTCGCGGCTGCCGCGATAGATCGATCAATTTTCACTTATCCGCGTTTAGCCGGGGATAGAGGGGCGGGGGGGGGGGTGTAGGGGGATATTCATCGGGAAGATATACCGCTTTTCTTATTGAGAAGCCCGCGCGAAAGAGATGGAAAAAACGGAACGACGCCGCGTGTTCCGAGAAACACGATTTTCTTTCGTTCACGATCTTCCTCGCCTCTCTCTCTCCTTTCTCCCCCTTTCACTGATCCCGTCGAAAACGCTTCGGTATCTCGTTAAAAAGTCGGCAAAAAGTCGGAGTCAAGCTCCTCCTCGCCGTCCTCTTCCCCCTTTCTCCTCGGTCTGGTTTTCTTTTTAACCCCGATTCGAACCTCCACCACGAACCAGCCGGCAAAAAAAGGACAGCCTGTCGATAACATGTGTTTTCTCCTCCGGTTAAGCCCCGCGCGCCCTCGCCCGTGGCCGCCCCCGCTTCTCTATCAGCTGTCCTTCCCGCACACGCTCCTTCTCCGGAGTCGGAATAAGGGATGAGCTGGCTTAAAGACTCGTAGATTGAATATCACGGCCGCGGGCGCGGCCCACAGCTTGTGGATATGCTCGGCGATTTGTATGCCGAACGCGGTTGGCTATTTCACCCTTCCCCGGCTGCATCTCCCTCTGCTCCCCCCCCCCCCCGCCCAGCCGGTTCCCACCAGATTTCCCTGCTTTTCTCAATCTCTTCCCAGGTTCCTTCATTGGCGCAAACTTACGACGAGACAAAAATGTCCTGCCTCGCACCAAACTTCAATTTCCATTGTTATTATTCTTTTATTTTCATTACTTCCATTCTGTTGTCGCTGAGATTTTCGTCCCGTAATAGAAAAGTCCCGCGTAAAATCTCCTCGTGGATTCGCACCTTTACAGTTTATCACGCGTTCCTCTCGTTGTTTCTTCCCACCTCGGGGGCGGACCACTGTTTTCTTGCTCGAGATTCAGAAGCGCCCGCGTCCGGTGCGCTGCTGAAGGAGTTATGCATCGCGAAGGTCGGACGGGCAGTTTCCGCCGATGAAAAAATATACTTCGGAAAGCCGTGTGACGCAACGTCGGCTAGAGGCTGCTAGATCAGACGTCCCGGCCTGTTGTCGCAGTTATAAATAACCTACTCACGGTGGTATTATTTCCGAACGGTCTAGAACACATTCGAGGCCTGTTAAAGAGGTCACGTAATGCGTGGAAAAAGAAGGAACCGGGAAACATCGGTCTCCGAGGAGCCGGCGAATACATATTCCTATCAGCGGACAGTCGCGCCCCGGCCACTGTTATCAAAGTAGATTGCACGTTCGTTGATTGCAACAAAGTTGGTAGAAACCCCGCGCGCTGCCGCCAGACAATTTGATAATTAACGAGGCAGCAAGCAGCCCCGGTCTGTTAAATAATTCCTGGATCGGATACCTTTGACGAAGGCCCGTATTTGCGCAACTCCGAGAGCTTTGTCGCTGCCCCCCGCCACCAACCCCCCCCACCCCGCCCCCAACCCCGCCGCCGACCAAATCCCCGCAAAGGGGGCGGACCCGTTGAAGATTGTTGCAAGCTCACCCCGACCCCAAGCTGCGCTCGTAATCCCCGAAGAGCTAATCTTCGTCGTCTGCCACTCGTCGGGGTCCCTCGTCCCTCCTTTGGTCTTTTTCCGCGCGGTAAACGTCCCGCTTCGTTTCGCACCGCCTATAGTCAACTGTTTTGCTGCTTATTTGCTAGAAGATACGGCCCCGTTACCCCACTCCGCTGTGCACGGTAATTCGAGCCGTTTTTCGCGAGCCCGCGAGCTCGCAATCGTCTCGAAGCTATTCGAAACGATCGGGAATGGATTTAGGTTAAATGGCACGGATAATCTCGATCGAAGGCGGTCACGAGGAGATAGCGGAGCCAATCGCCGCGCGCTAGAACGGCGAATTCGTAGCTCGGGCCGGAGCGGGCCGCCGTCAGCCGACAGATGGAAAAGCGTTTCGTGTCAGGGGGGAAACTATCGGGGCTGAAATCTCGCCAGGCCCGAGAACACTTCGCCACGGTTAATGCACGGGGAACGGGTCGCCGCGCGGGAATACGGTTTTCCTTGGAACACGAGCGAAGAATTCGTGGGAGCATTACGATACACGATGACGTCAAGTGTGCCAGACGACGGCAGCCCCTCCAGTTGCCTAACTTTGTCACGCTGCAAGATGGATACATTCGGAAAGAGGACGCGTCGGCGGTCTCTATTTTTCACGGAAACATTCACCGTGGCTGCTACGGGTTCTTTCTGGTTTCATCCAGAAGAATATATGCGGCATTGGTGGGAGGATTCGCACTCTCGATTCGGCGGGAAAGGGGGGAGGAGATTGAAGCGAAGATCTAAATATCTGCCGCCGAAGTGGCGGGGAAGGGGGTGACGAGGCGCTCGACTTTCCTCCGATACGGCCGTCTCGATTTGGAAAACCGTGGACGAGCGGAGACAAAAGCGAGGCGGGAGACGCGCAAGGTGAAAGAAACTGGCTGACGAGAGGAGGCGGCAGGACGTGCAAAGCGGAGGGGAAAGGAGGGAAAGAAAGAGAGCAGCGACCAGCGGTCTGGCCGTCATCGCGTAGTCACAACACGCTGCGAGTTATTGCCCCCGAGTGCTCTACCGAGACCTCCTCCACCACCTCCATTTCCACCTCCTCTCCCAGCTCCCGCTTCGGAGGGAACAACATGCTCACTTTTCCTTCGACTTTAATTCCACCAATTCGCGGCCGAAAAAGCGACGAGCGGCTGTGCGTCGCGGTGGAACGCGAGCCAACGGAGAGGGCAGAAGAGAATGGAAGAAGCTGGAAAGACGAAAACGAAGCGAGCGTAGCTGCGCGAGGACGCGAACGAGATAGCGGGAGGAGGCGGCAGCAAAACGGTGTTGGCTGTGTTGGCAGCTCGCGAGGAAGGGGATTGATGCCGCTGCGTGGAGGTGGACGTCGCGACGCACAGTGGGGTATTTGGTCCCAAAACCCGGACATAAATCGATTTGAAATATTTTGCGTAAACCGTAAAATTTCTGGTGCTCGAGGCAGTTGAATATCTGAGGAACAATGTCTGAATATTGTTTTTTTCATTTGTGCACTCATGAAGCAACAGGCTTCGTCGAAAGTTAAGAGATTTTAGAGCTCGCGATTCTTTCTTAACCGCTCTCTGAAACATTGTTGGCTTATTAGAGGTTTCTACATGTTGTAAAGAAATTTTGTGAATTCTTGCATTATGGAAGCTTTTTCGGTAGGTATATACACTTTCCAAAAGGTTTTACTTTTTCATCATATATATTTGCATAGTTATTAACATTTGAAGATAATCGAGAATTCAGTAAATTGTCTCTACGATTATAGGATTTCATTAACGATTTTGTTATACTGCTGAGCCCTGCCCACTGCTTTTCTTGGTGCCATTACATTTGATAAAGGTTCGTGATGACAGTGCAAAAAAGATTGGTTCCGGATTCGTCCGGATTGAAGTTTTATAGCTAACTTAGGTAAAAATGGCAATCAAGAGCTGCTGCGTTTCACGTACGCCTGTACGGTCGCGCTCGCCTGGCCTTCGTGAGGTGTTAAGGAACTCTTCAATAGAACTGTTTAAAATATGGACACATATATTAACTGAATAAAATGAAAGAAAAACTAAAATATAATATATAAGTACGTAAAAAATACTTTGAATATTTCGCCGTGTAGTCTTTGATGGCACTGTTTCAACTGAATGCAGACATAAAGTAGAGCACTTACAATTAGTGAAAGATTTATCTACAGCATAACATAAACATTTTATGAAATTCTGTCCGCATTCAGATGAAACAGTGCCATCAAAGACTACACGGCTAAATATTCAAATCTCTTTTTACGTACTTATACTTTAGTTTTTCTTACATTTTATTCAGTTAAAGTTTTGTTTTGTATATCTTATTTTTGGTGTTCGTTATATATATTTATCCTGCGTTTATTAAGTTCATTAGTTAAGTTCATATTTAAGTGCTGTTTTGATTGTACGGTTATATTAAATTTAATTTTACGTGTACTTGGTAAGTACGCTTAAACATTTGTCACATGAACTAGATATTTGCCGCTATTGTTATTCAGATGTTACTTATTTAACGAGATTATATATGTTACTTATTTAACGAGATATATACGTACAGGTATTAAAATGTCAGCAAATTGTTCGGTGCAAGCTGCGCGTCCATCTGGAATTAAACTGATGACGCGAGAAAACATAAAATTTATACAAAAAAAAGCTGTCATGATGCAATTCCTAAATGAAACAGTAGATTTACTTCTTCCCCCCCCCCCTGCGCTCACAATTTGTGTAAATGAAGAATTTCTGTAAAAACATTTAAAAATGCAGCTTTTGAAGATTTTAAAATAGCCATGTCCGGGTTTTGGGGCCAAATACCCCACTGTGAGTCGCGACCGGCGAAGAAGGGACACCGTGGAACAGTCAGCGACGCGCGACGGAGCGAGGAAGATGGGCGATCGCGGGGGAGGAGAGGGTGTCCGCGAGCTAAAGCCACCTTCCCGCGAGAGAAAGCGGGACGGAAGGGTTGGGGACGGTGGAAAAGTAGCGGTTCTCCCGAAGGATTCGGGCAGACCGAAGAAGCGCCAGTCAGTCATGACAATAACCGCGCGCACACTGGCGAGGATGCGCACTGGTATTCGGCACCGTCTCGTTGTTTTCATCTGTCGGCTGATGTGGGTGCGACCGAGTGTCGGCCGAGTTCAATTGGACGTAATGTCTCGACGAGATGGCCTCCAGAAAAAAGTCGTCTCTCTGCTCGCCCGCGTGCTGTCCTCTTTGCTCGAACTTCGGCCTCCTCTCGCCTCTCGGGGTCGTTGCGTTTTCCGAGTCACTTTTCTCTCAGCCCATGACTTCTTTTTTGATGTCCCAAAGGCATCGGGAATAAAAGCAAACGCTCCGTGAAAACTGTTTCCCCCCGAAATTCTCCGTTCAACCCGAAGTCCTCGGTAAAATGTCGGCTGATCTCCACTTGCCGCGAGGAGATCGAAGAAAGGGAACGAGAAAGAGAAACTGCAGACGATAGAAAGCGCTGGACACGCGACGCGTACGACAAAAAGTGCATTCATTATTAACGAGCTACGCGTGACGCGGCTGCTCGAACCGCGAGCCGCCTAGCCGCGATAAATTCCTCCTGGACTCGAAAAAATGACCATTAGAAACTCGTTTCGTCGCGATCACGCGGTCCAAGCGCGCGTCGACGTGAATTCTTCGCGCGCAGCCTCGCATCTGTAATGATACCGCTGTCGCCCTCCTTGTTAGCTAAATCCGCGATTGTTTCGCGCAGTCGAAAACTCGATAGCGCACTTCCGCCGCCCTCTCTTCCCGGCCAAATAATTGTTCCATTGTCCGGACTCGGAGTTCGGTTAACCGACGGCAATCGGTATAATCATTTATTGCTCGACGGGCTTAATGATCTCGTAAATGTAGCGGGAAGTGCGCGAGGAATGTTTTTCGATGGTATCTGCGGTGGCGACGATTTTCCCAGGGCGATGCGATTGTCCCGGGGGTCCGTCGGAGCCGATCGGTGATATGGAGCAGAATGGGAAAAGACAGAAGTTAAAGGTTGAACGAAAAGCGAGAAAGCGCGAAAGGCCGGGAGCAGGAGGGCCGATGCGTTGCCGCGCGTCGCGTCCAAGGCGGAGAGCGGTTCTTGTTGCGTGTCGAGATCGAACCGCAGAAGAGACATCAAGTCGCCGTCGGAGACAGACGGACGGTGGCATTTGCTCTTAAATCGGCAGATCCCCGTCTTTACTTTCTTTGCATCAAATGCAGTGGTCAAGCGGGAACGCGCTCATGGCGGACGATGATCGTATAAGGCGAAGCGGCCGCCAGCCGGATCCAGCGACGACCGGGATTCTGCCTTTAGTCGCATCGCTGGCTCGCGGAACTGTACTGCGCTGTTTATATGGTGTCCTCTGCTATTCCGTGTACGTAGCTATCTTTCTATACGTGGACAGAGCGCAGTCCTATCTCGCGTATCGCCATGTTCGTTGTGGGAAAATCGTAGAAAACAAACTCGTTTGTCCTCCCACCCTTCCCCTGACAATCCGCGATCTCCTTTGCCTCTTTCTCTCCGTCTTTCGCTCGCTGCTAGTGACCCTTTTCGCGGCGCGACGCGCCTCGATCCGCTCGGATCGCCAAGGAATTTTCAGGGATTTTCTTCCCCTACAGTACCTATCCAGAGCGAGACACTAGCCATTTCGCGAAATTCAAACGTCCCCTCCACGAAATCGTCGGCGTATCGCGCCTCTCGCCGGTCTGTTTGCCGTCTCGCGGGGCCAGCCAGATTTTCCAGGCAAGACGTTTTGGGAAATTCGCTTAGGACTTTGGAGATCGAACGTGCCGATACTCGCGCGCGGGGCAACGTTAACGGTTTCGTGCCGGTGAAATCGTTCGGCCGTTTGCCTCTCGGAGATAGCAGCGTTTTCTGTGCACCCTTAAGTAATCTGAAAACCCACTTACCCCACCGAAAGAGAGAGAGAGAGAGAGAGAGCTTCGGTTATGTTTCTATAATGCCTCTCGTGCCCCGTTGAAACCCCCAACACGCAATTTTCTTTTATGATTTACGGGCAATTATGCACGGTATCGACGTAATGACGGTTTCCTAATATTTCTCGCAGGCTAATGGGACATCGCGTGGTACGTCGTAAAAGGAGCAGACCAGGGAGGCCACTCTTCACTCATTATCCCCATTTTCTCGCGCAGCCTGCTCAGCCTGTTCATAAATACTTGAACTCCAAAAAGTGCACCGCCCCGATCGGTTTCCCACCCTGAAAAGCAGCGACCCCCCGAGTAGGGATAGGTACCTACGCGTTTCAGAAGTCGAGGAAAATGCCCACGGGCGCTGACGTTTGTTCAAGATCGAGAAGTGTCGGCTCGAGTGATTATCGGAAGCATCGGTGCTCCAGGCTCGGTATGAATGGCGAGCAAAGCCTCTTACGGGCCGGAGAAGTCCACGGATCGAGGAGGAGGCTCTACTCTCCTCTGCTCTCAATCGCGCTGTCCCTTTTACTCCCTTGTCGCGCGTTCTCGGCACCGGCGTCGCCGACGAAGACTAAGACGACGACGAAGACGACGACTAAGAGGACGCTGGCAGGCAAGGAGAGGTGGCGCAAATGCGAGACGACGAAAATATTGGGTCTATTTCGAAATTCTATTTCGGTGCGTCGGCCGAGCGACGCTCCTACACGCACCGCGTCACGCGCACGCTTCTTATCCACGAGCACGCAACTTGACGCACTCTTCTCTAAACTCTACTTTCTTCCCTCGAGCAGAAGCGTTTCGCCTTCTTCCCAGGGGTTCGACACGCTGATTTTTTTTTCGCCCGAAGCCCCGGGGATCAGTGCAGCTCGATCCGTAAGTGGTTGTCTTTCCATTCATCTCTTGGAAAGTTGCTTCGAACCCCGAGAAAGTTTGATTTTCCAATCTACGTTGGCTAAATATTTTTACCCGACCCCGCGATTACTACACTCCTCCCGAGCCCGATACCTTTCCTTTTTCAAGCGCTCTGTAATTGGAGACGCTCGAACTCGCCGCAGCTTACCCTTTAAATTTCACGGGCCGACACTGTTGCGTTCGCGGCAGAGGCCGTCCAGCAGCGTGCGATCCTGTAATTGCGCTCGCATGAACGTACGCAATTAAGTGTGTCGCTGCGCGGCGCGTAGACTTTCGGGGGATCGCCGCGCCAGGCGGGATTTTCTCTCAACGACTCCCCCTTAATTTAATACCTCGTTCGGTGGCAGAAAAAGGGACGGGCGGGCGTGAGGGAGAGAGAAGGAGGGGAGGGAAAAGGGAGAAAAAGCGGAGGCGCGTTAAATTTTCCTTATCTACGAGCGGTCGTTTCACCGCGGCGCAGGAAGCATCGCGATGCGTAGCAAAAGTTCAGCAAGTTCCCTTAATTGCTGGCAATATAATATAATTACCGGGTCACCGGTGCTCCTCGCTGCCCAATGGAGCGGAAACAAGCTTAAAGCCCGCGTTTCTCGTCCCCCACCGTTGCTTGCCACCTACGGTTGCCACGAAATATTCGAAGTGTGAGCGGGGAAAAAGGGCGAGAGGGAACGATGGAGTAGAAACAGAGAGAGAGAGAGAGAGAGAGAGAGAGAGAGAGAGAGAAAGAGAGAGAGAGCTCGGGCTCCACTAATATGGTAACTCTAAATTTGGCCCCGCCGCCGAGGGACAAATTATTGTTGTAGATATAAAAAGAGCGCCGGTGCAGTGGCGGTGTACCGGTGGCTGGTACAATTAAGCTCCCCTTTTCGTTTTGTAATCGCGGCGTGTGCGGGTCGGCTGACCCCTTGACCGAGGAACGTTGGCACGCGTTGCAGACTAGGCTGGCACGTGTTAATAAAACACCCGCCAGTGGTTTACTAAATATTAACTTTTAAAACGGATCGCGCCGTCGGCGTCTACCTCCAACCCTGCTTCGCTGGCGGTCGCAATTACCGCGGAGCCCGCGCCACTAATTATTCGATACTTAATAACGTCTTCGTTACGCGACAGTGACGCAGAGGGTAACTCGAGACGCCTCCCCCATTCGTAGAACAATTTGCGAACGTATCTTCGGATCGTTTCCGCGGAATATATCGCGCCTAGGAGACCTCGATACCCTGACTAGGGACACTATTCGGGTGACGATGGAATCGCGCAGATTTTTTATGTAGATCGATAGAATATGTCACCACAGTCACAAAAATGTAAATTAAAGATGCTCCCAAAAGCTGGTCTGATCTTGAAAAATCAATAAAGGTGGAACAGGGGAAAGCAGAAAAATGAGGGAAAGAGAATGACAACACCGTCTGTTGAAATTTAATTATCTCTGTTAATGAAAATGCATTATATTAAATGAAGGATAATAGATTAGTGATAGATAACAATTAGAAAAAAATCAATGATAATACTATTGAAATCACAACAGTGGGTAATTAACCATTAGGTACATTTATGATATTCTTGTCGGCAAGAAGGTTTAAATAACTGATTGAAGCAATAATAATGTTCACGATGACTGCGACGAGCGAACACTGTTTCTGTCATACCTTCACCAATGAGACAGTCGAAACATGTCACTGCGAAGACTGATCGACAGATCACACATATACTACGCGACACTATTTTTGCCGAATATATGATTATGTGTAGATTAATTGAAAAATAAATGCCCAGAAAAGGCATATAAAATTTTCTTGAAAATCATGTAAAAAGTAAATAAGACAAAGAATTATTAGTTAGAGGAAGATGACGTATTGTTTCAAATGTAAGAATTAGGAAACAAGTGACTATTCAAAGCGACAAACTTTCTCGTCAAAAAATGTGTCGCAATAAATTAGCTCTCCTTATAAGTTTTCTAAAGTTGTATGTAAATTCCGTATATTCAAATTGTTTTCTTTGTCTTATTTACTTCTTACATGATTTTTAAGAAAATTGTATATGCCTTTTCTAGGCATTTATTTTTCAATTAATGTATACATAATCATATATTCGGTAAAAATTGTCGCGCAGTATATGTGTGATCTGTCGATCAGTCTTCGCAGTAACATGTTTCGACTGTCTCATTGGTCAAGGTATGAAAGAAACTGTAAATAAATGTACCTAATGGTTAATTACCCACTGTTGTGATTTCAATAGAATTATCATTGATTTTTTTCTAATTGTTATATATCACTAATCTATTATCCTTCATTTAATATAAAGCATTTTCATTAATAGAGATAATTAAATTTCAACGGACCGTGTTGTCATTTTCATTCCCTCATTTTTCTTCTTTCCCCTGTTCCACCTTTGTTGATTTTTCAAGGTCAGACCAGCTTTTGGGAGCATCTTTAATTTACATTTTTGCGACCGTGGTGACATATACTTTCGATCTATATAAAAATATTTGCGCGATTCCATCGTCAAGCGAATAGTGTTCCTAGTGAGGTACGACACAGGGTCGCTACGGGGGAGTCGGCAAAGCCCCCTTAACGCAACGGCTTCCAGAACCACCCATAGATCACTGACCCGCGTTTACTGTACTTTCTCGTAACGAGTAGTAAATTTGTATCGCTGAGTGATATACAATCGCAGCCGAGTCCCCTGCGCGCCACCACCTAGGCTTCTCCGTCCACGATCCTGTGAAATATCATTTTCGAGGCGACTCCGCTCCCTTTCTCTTCTTCGCCTCGCGCGCACCTTCTGTTCCCTCCGTTGTCTTTATCGCGCTCTTCCCCCTTGCCTCTCCTCCTCTGCCCGGGGTAATTTTGTTAATCGGTTTCGTAACGTAAACGTTGATTTCCAACGATCCCGCGGCGCGAGTATATTACTCGATGGTATCTGGCCGCGACGCGTTAAACGGCGAGCAGGCGCTGGCCGCGGAATCGGTATCGCTTTATCTAGAAATTAAATTTCTCCCCCGGAATTGAATTCCTCGCGGCGCTGAATTACCACTTGGTATTAAAGCTTCCAACTATCCGGACCGCTCGAGTTAGCCGCGCGTATTTGTACTCGCCACCCGATATCGTAATAGCCGAGATACAAAAAGCTGATAACTCGTCTCCATCTGCCCCTGTTTCGCTGGTCCGACCACTGCGCTCCAAAGTCTGCAAGAACATTGGAAGCTCGGCGTGAAGTCGTCGCACTTTAATTCCACATGGCTCGGTGTTTCAAGCGAAGAGGCGGCGCTGGATGGATCCTCGGGGTTTCCCCGAATCTACGCGAACCCTCTTCGCTCTAGCTTGCTCGTGGGCGAAACGCGCGGGCACCAGCGGCCACAGACACAGCGATCGTAACATTCTTGGATATTGTTTTGCACGCGGTGCCCGTGCGTGACTACCATCGACCCGGCTAAACGTAATGGCCAGGCAGATTAAGCGACGCTCTGGTCTCTCGGTGTCTGTCTGTCTGTCTGTCTGTCTGGGTTCGGGAACATTTACCAGGAATCCGCGAGATAACCTCGCGCTTACGAGCGAAAACTTTTTATCTGCCGTCATGATATACGAGCCGAACTTCTAGTTTTCTATGTTCCGGGCCCCGACGGTGAACGCTCAAACGTTTACCCACACTGATAGCGATCTAGAGTGCAACGCCTATTCGCCGGCTTGAGTCCGCGGGAACGATCCAACGCCTCGTTCAGCCGCGGACCAACGACACGCGCTCGGTTCGATCCACGGGATCGACGATCTCGTCGCTTGTCTCCCGCTCCTTTGACTCGCCGATGGATATTTCAGTCGCCGCTATACGGGAGTCGAGGCCTACGCGATTATCGCAATTTTTGATCGATCACGGAGAACTTAACCGTAAGCGTGTACCCCCGACCACAGCTAGAGATTTTCATCGATTGGATTTCCATCGCTTTGGAGCGTCGCGCGGCAGTCGCGTAGAGGTTCATCTGCGAGTAGAATTGGTCGTTGGCCGTGTGACTGGTCAGACAGCGCGCGCTGCTGGAACGTTCGATGTCGCGCGACCGTCTCCGAGCGATCGCATCAGGTGTAGGTATATATGTATGTACATAGAGGTAAAACGGCGCGCAAGTGGACTTAGCTCGAGAGAGTTTACGAGCGCGTCCTCGCCGGGCCGAGAGCGTGGCGCTTTTCTAACAGGCTCAAGGACGTAGAAGTTGCGCCAATTACGCGATTAATCGTTAAATGCGCGCTCTTTCGACCTGTTGGCATCCGCTGCCATCGGAATGATTGTGCCGCGAGGCTGGAACGCGGCGAGGCCGCGCCGTAAATCTCGCCGGACCGAAGCGACCGACAAAATTTCGTTTGTTTGCGGATGCTCGATTTGCAAAGAAGGGGGGAGGGGAGGGGAGGGGAGGGGATAAAAAATAAAAGGGCGCGAGAGGGAGGAAGCGAAACAAAAGCACAACGGTTGGAAATATTTCGCGGGGCATTGTTCTGCTGTCCCGCGTGGTAATTGTACAGTATTTATTGGATGATCATTTTTTAGTCGGCCCCGATAAAGTATGCATTTGCGAATTACAGTGGGATTGCCAGCCGCCGATGATCGTAAATCACCGGCGATTTACCGAGCGTGGCCCGGCTGTGCGTGCCAGTCGTCTCCGTTCGTAATTTTTGACGCGACGCTCGACACCGATCATTTGAACCATTGACATCGATGCCCGGGTGTCGTTGACCCTCGACAATGATCCGCGACCCGATCTCGCTCGAATCGCCACACGGCTGGCAGCAGCCCTTTGCGCATTACGCGAAAGTGGATTCGATTCGATCGATCCGACTGCCCCGTGGATCGCTACCGCCATGCCGCGCGGCACGGCTCTTCCAACCTCGACAACTCCGAAACTTTGCATCGATTTTGCTGGCGATCTTTCGCCCGCTGAAACCATGCCAGTGTCACGCAGCGAACCGTGACTGGCCATTTCTATGTAAATGAAGAGGTGAAATTAAGCTCGGTCCGTACATCGGCACATTAGAAAAATACTTATGCTAGCTGAAATGAAGATTCTCGCAGGATGAAAATGAATTCAACTCTAGCTAGAAATCCTCGATCCATCAAACAATTGTCACGGACATTTAGACCACGTGGCTCACATTACTCAGAACTAAGACTCGATTAATCAGAGGCGGGGTCTAAATGAACGCATCATTGGATCAATCCCGTGCTCCTCTAACCCGCATTAAATCAGCGTAGCCTGGCAGCGCGAAACGGTGGCCGCGGAGTGAACGAGAGCAGCAGGAAAAGTCCGTGAACCCGAGGCTGGAAAGTAGCGGAGGAAAAGGCTCCGTGACGGAGGCGCACGCGGAATCGTGCGCACGACTGCGACGCTCGGTCAGGAAAAGTCAGAGTTTCGAGCTGGTCCGTTGGGCTGCGGGCCGTGGCGAGGTGAAACCGCTCCACGAGCGATCGCCTCTCGTGGGAGTAGTATCTTTCCCCCGGTGTCGCGATCGAGCCGCGATACTCTCCGATATTGCCAGCGGATCGATGGGAACCACATCCACTGTTACACGGGATCTACTATATTGTCGCGGCCCGGCGTGCTGCAGGCCATTCCCACTGGACCGGACCGCACCTTTTCCGCGCGCACACGTTCGCGCGGTCGTGAAATCTACGGGCCTGCGAGCTGCCTGATCTCTACACGCGTGTCCAGGTGTCCACTCGCCAAACTATTCACGATTTCCGCGTCACAGGCAATTCCGCTTTTGCTGCCTGTCTAAGACCGCGAATTCCCTAGGTATCCAGCTGTAACTCCGCTCGGGGGAAGAATGCGGAGTACCTCAGAATTCATTCGTCTTTTTATTCGGGATTAGGGCACAGGAGGGAGCCACCAAGGGCCCAAGAATGGGACAGGGAGGGATGCGGCGCTGTTTTCGAGACGGTGCTCGGCGAGAATTCATCGTACGTAACTGGGTGGGACGGACGGGTTTTCCAATCGTGCGTCGGGCCGTTAATAAAGCCTTAATGAAACGTCAACGTGCACGGGACGGTGCACGGAAAATGTCATCGGCGTGTGCGGGCAGAACGGAGCCGCATTGTGCGCTACCGCGGGCTCTTCGCGAGCTCCACTTTAAAAGCTCTCGGAAGGTGAAAGGGCCGCAAAAGCTAGCCAACCAGCCGGGACGAACGGTGGCTTCGCCCTCCCCGTTTGACGCTCTGCCCGTGTCTGTTCAGTCCCCTCCTCCTTTCCCTCTTTAACTCTCGATCGCGAAACTCTTTCAGAGAAGCTCATAAAAGATTGAAGCCACAATGAAGCGCGGCCCTCGGTCCGCGGGACAAAGAGATGGAGAAACGAGCGAACGAGAGTGAATCCGGAGTACTCTGCCTGGCGGTCGACACGCGACCCCTTTGCCTTTGTCCGCTCATTTTCGTTCGACGGATCAGCCCCGGGGGTTACCTCGGCCTCGAAAAGATACGTGTGCTTTCTTCTCGTTGCGGACACTGTCCCGGAAGCTGGCCAACTTCCATCCACTCCTAACACTTTACGCCGCGCATTATACACGGCGATGCATTATGCGATGTAAGATTAAGCTCCTGAGCTGTTGGCAATTTTATGGGGAACCTGCACCGACGTTTACACTTGGAATTGTATTTTTCTTTCGCCACGAGCAGACCATCCCCGCGATCCTCGAAGGCGAAAAAGTTGGATCTTGCCTCAAAGTTGAGCAACTTCCACGGGCGACCAGAGAAAGGGGTTAATTGCTGCGCGCTTCTGCCCGCGTGCGCTAGCGTTATTGCTTCCACGGGGGGGGGGGGGGGTGGGCAGGCTTAATTAATGAACTTTTAATAAGCGTATTAAACAGTGACTGGCGCAAACGCTGCCGGTGCATGGTTACAAAGGGCCATCGTCGGATAGATTAAGCGTGGTATCGACGAGTTCCGCCTCCGTTTTCGAACGCGACAACTTCCCACCCGCCGAGAGACGAGAGTAACGGCGAGGTAGACAAGAGAGGGGTACCAAGTATGCTGGTAAAACAGAAATTTTGTTCGTGCGATTAAAGGAGGAGCAAGGAGCTCGAAGCATCTGCAGCCCCCGTTGCAGGGCTTTCGGCCGCGCGGGCCCGCGCGCACCGAGCAGCGTCGTTGCATAATTAAAAGTTTTAATTATCAGCGGACCTCCCTCGGTAGCTCCTCCTCTGACCCATCTCGAGGGCCGAACGTTGCCTTTTTCGCCGTCTTAAGACTCTGTTCCGATTAAAGGAGCATTCTGGCGACGAGATACGCTGCGATCTCCATCGTAATGGCAGCCGGGGCGAATCCACCGGTAAATAGAGATCGTGGAGTAAAGCCAGGCATTATGGGAATCGGTCCCCAGCGAAATCCAAGCAGCCTCGGGGATACTTCGCATCGATTTTTTAAGCTCGCAGGACAGCTTGTACTGTGTTCTTAATTTGCAATCGGCGGTCGTAATTCGCGGGCCCCCCTATCGATTGCCGGACCGGGCACGAGAAAAACAGCGCTACGAGGCGGGAACACGTATCGGCGTGTAACGCGCGAATAAATTTCCAGCTGGACTGGAAATTGAACGGCTGGGCTCGACGCGACGCCGCTTCCGAACGCAAAAAGCTTCAAAGCGTATTTGATAGCCGGCCGAACACAGTTTGCAAACCGACTTGAATTGTTTTGAATATCTATTTAGATCTGCGATCCCGCGCGTGTAAGCGGAAATATGTGCGGGCGAGGCGGCGGGTGCGAGGGCGAGCGAGGCGCGTAAACAGCCCGCGCTCCACGGTTAAAACATTATTCACGGAGCCTGGCGAGCCCTTCTGCCAAAATTAGCGCGGTGACCAATGACCGGCGCGCGAGCGATTTCAACGGGAATCCATCGCCACTCGCGCGCTCTGCCTTTTTACGCGGCTCCGCGAATACTCCGGCGGATAAGCTGCGGTCGATTCTCTGAAGACGCACCTCGAGCCGCGACCGTTCGCGATCGGTCCGATCGAGTTCAATCGGGACACGTGCGAAGGCTCTTGGAGAACGCGCGCAACCAGCCACGAACCGTCCGTCGAAGCGCACGGACGCGGAAAGAGCAATAGGTACGTAAAGTGGAAACGCACGCGGCGCGTTCGCATAAACAGCACCGTATATAGCTCGTGCGCGTACTGGCGCACAGATGAAGCGAGATTACGTGAGTCACACGTTAGAAATGGAAAGAAATCTTTTACGGTGGAAATGTCGTCTTGGTCTAACGGTCGCCGCTCGAGCGACAATCGAGCGCATGAATATTAAGAGTAGCCTGACGGAGCGGAGCGGTCTTTAGTGGAGCACGCGGCCGTCGCACAGTGGGGTATTATTTGGCCCCAAAACTTGGACATGGCTACTTTAAAATCTTCAAACTCCCATAACTTTGTTAAAATTCGTCCAAAGTTGATGAAACAATAAACATTTTAAAATATAAACTTTCTACTTTTCGAATCATTAAATCAATTTTATCGAAATCGGTATCCAGGGGGTAAAATCCGCCCTGAAGGAGGAATGTACCAAACTGTAAAAGTTTCTTGATGTTTGTCAAGTGCTACGGAGTGCAAACATTATTTTTTGTAATTTTTATGTATACTATCGGAAAGTATGATCCTTTGCCTTTACGATAAGCCTAACCTCATAAAAAAATATGTTTTTTAACAAAGATACGGCCATTTTAAAAAAAGCTGCATTTTTAAATGTTTTTACAGAAATTCTTTGTTCACACAAATTGTGAGCTCAAGGGGAAGAAGTAAATCTATTATTTCATTTAGGAATTGCATCAAGACAGCTTTTTTTTTATATAAATTTCATGTTTTCTCGCGTCATCAGTTTAATTCCAGATAGACCCGCAGCTTGCACCGAACAATTTGCTGACATTTTAATACCTATACGTATATATATTCTCGTTAAGTAAGTAACATCTGAGTAACAATATGCGGCAAATATCTAGTTCATGTGACAAATGTTTAAGCGTACTTACCAAGTACACGGAAATTAAATTTAATATAGAAGTACAATCAAAACAGCACTTAAATATGAACTTAACTAATGAACTTAATAAACGCAGTATAAATATATATAACGCACACCAAACCAAATATAAGATTTACAAAACAAAACTTTAACTGAATAAAATGTAAGAAAAACTAAAATATAACATAAGTACGTAAAAAGAGCTTTGAATATTTTGCCGTGTAGTCTTTGATGGCACTGTTTCATCTGAATGCGGACGGAATTTCAAAAAAAGGTTATGTTATGCTGTAATTAGATAAATATTTCACTAATTGTAAGTCCTCTACTTTATGTCTGCATTCAGTTGAAACAGTGCCATCAGAGACTACACGGCGAAATATTCAAAGTATTTTTTACGTACTTATATATTATATTGTAGTTTTTCTTTCATTTTATTCAGTTAATATATGTGTCCACATTTTAAACAGTTCTATTGAAGAGTTCCTTAACACCTCACGAAGGCCAGGCGAGCGCGACCGTACAGGCGTACGTGAAACGCAGCAGCTCTTGATTGCCATTTTTATCTAAATTAGCTATAAAACTTAACTCCGGACGAATCCAGAACCAATCTTTTTTGCACTGTCATCACAAACCTTTGTCAAATGCAATGGCACCAACAAAATCAGTGGGCAGGGCTCAGCAGTATAACGAAATCGTTAATGAAATCCTATAATCTTAATGAAAATTTACTGAATTCTCGATTATCTTCAAATGTTAATAACTATGCAAATATACATGATGAAAAAGTAAAACCTTTTGGAAAGTGTAGCATATACCTGCCGAAAAAGCTTCCATAATACAAGAATTCACAAAATTTCTTTACAAAATGTAGAAAACTCTAATAAGCCAACGATGTTTCAGAGGACGGTTAAGAAAGAATCGCAAGCTCTAAAATCTCTTAACATTTCGACGAAGCCTGTTGCTTCATGAGTGCACAAATGACAAAAAACAATATTCATACATTGTTCCTCAGATATTCAGCTGCCTTGAGCTCCAAAAATTTTACGCAATTACAGGTAATTAAACTTTACGCTCTCGATTGGAGTTTCGCCCATGGATCGGGGACATAGAGGCTGCCGCCTTAGGAGCCTCTGCCCCGCGGATTAGCGCGGCAAATGCTAATGGCGAAATCAAATAAGGCAGCTTGGAGTTGCGGAATTATTTATTTCCACCGATTTAGCTCGATCCGCGTGTCAGGGAGGAACGATGTAACGTTGATTTCGGATCAATTTCATTGGATTCCTGCGTTGCGCCACAGCCAAGCGGGGACTCTTTGGTCACGGGTCGTGACAGGAGTTACAGCTGCGTTCCGCGATGTCTCGTCGAATCGCGGACGCTGTGCAGATTTGTCAGCAGGAAACTATTGATTCCCACCGTAATGAGGCGTGCCAGCCTGCTCGCGGAGACCGATGAATACCTACGTACGTACGCGCGTCCACGGGGAACGGCAACTGGGACGTGAATGGCACATACACCGCGATACGTGCGGCCGAGTTCGCCCCTGGACCAACTGAAACGCGACAAAGCGTCGTTATTCCGTCAGTTATGCCGGAGAGTTGATTAAAACGTGACTGGAACCTTCTATGGCGGCAGATTCTTGCCTGCTCGGCTTCTGTCTTAGCCGCAGAGGTCTCCCAAGTGACCTTGCGAGCGCTTCCGTGTCCTCGATTCTATGACGCGCAATTGACAATTAGACCCGAGGCTATCGGTCCATTTTCCAGCCCGCAATCGTCGGTGCTCGCCCATTAGCGTGTTCCCCGATGGTTTGGAGCGCGCGTCCGCAGACGTCATCGCGCGTAGCTTCTGCGGGAAAGATCGGAAATCGGTTTCCAATGGCGAAGAAAACGCGCCGCGGTCCCTGTGCGTGGCGGGCGTGGTTGGTCCCCCACGAGAAGCTGGATTAATTCTCCGCCCCTGGAACCCACTCACGATACTCAATACCAGCTCCGGTTACTTACCTCGAATGGCTATAAGACGGCCTGTTCCGCAAAATGTGTACTCGAGCCTTGACGAAGTGCGCGCTTTCATGACTCGAGTCTCGGCCGATGAATCGTTTTAACTCGTCCCTCTAAATATAACTCTCCGGTAGAATTAGTTTTCTCCGCGTCGCTGGTAATTACACGGGCACTCTGATGCGCGGCCTCGTTGGTCGCGTCTCAAACAGACGAGAACTTTCACGTCGCAATCACGCGCCGCGCAAAGGCAATTCCAAATCGAATCGCGATGATACGAATTTCTAATACACCCCACGAACGAATCTGTCATCAAAGTTACTGTTACTTGGCAAAATTTCGATTCAGGCGATGTCGAGGTGCAATCCTTTCCCCGAAAGACTTTCCCTTTCGAGCCAGCCAGCCGACGGCCGCGACGTGGAAAAGGGACGGCACATAACGTTGTTCCACTGAAACGTTGCGATCGGACTGCCGTTAAATGGGGAAACACATAGTCGGCAATTTGTCTTGAATCGTAATCGACGACATAATAGAGCAACGGGACGCAGGTGTGGTTCGCTTGAATATACGCGGTGACCCGTAAACGTCGATCCTGGACCGTCTCTCTCGCAAGCGGAGAAGAGGCAAACAATATTGTTCGGGTGGCAGCAGCTGGAAAATGTCTATCTGCTAATCGATAATAGAATGCCTGGGGCGAGTGCGCTGGCCTGGAAGGATCGGATCGAAGGAAGGCCCGGGGGACTGGATCGCGACGTGACGCGAGTCGCGGGTGAATCACTCGTCTCTTCAGCGCCGATTCGGGGGTTCGTCATTAAAGGCGGTCGTGCCCGTGTTTCTCCGCCGGTTCCACGAATTCGGCTGGCGTCGAGGCCGCCGCGGGACGTGGGTGGACTGGAGGAAAGACCCGTTTCGCATAAAGATTCAATTATAAAGTTGTAATCCGACATAATCCGCGTTTGATGGCCGCGGCTCAACAGGTCACGGGTGCCGGTGGGCGGCATTGTTTTTTGTAATCCTGATGAATATTAATGCGGGTTTCGTGAAGCGGAAAAAGGGAAGGGAAGGTAGAGGGAGAGGGTCCGGCACGGAATAACGTTTCGTCTCTCCTCTCCGTCGGTATTCTTTTCGCGTGTTGCTTAGTCACCGAGAAAGAGACTTCGGGGTCCGTGGTGAGTCCGCTTTACGTGGCTATTCAAATTTCGGCTGCGTGTGCCCGGAATGAAAGATCCCGCCGACATTCCCGAATCGCCTGCATCTTCTTCTTCTCCTCTGCCTTCTCCTTGTCTCCCTTTATCAAGGAGACGTGCCGCGAAGATACCCTGCTAAGGCGCCACCGATCTCGAACGAGGCGGCTGTCTTCCTTTTTCCATGCGAATTCGCAAGCCTCGGCGTCCAGCTGCCCCCGGCGGCGGCGGCGGCGGCGCGCGACGCACAGTGGGGTATTTGGCCCCAAAACTCGGACATAAATCGATTTAAAAAATTTTGCGTAAACCGTAAAATTTTTTATGCTCGAGCCAGTTTAATATCTGAGGAACAATGTATGAATATTGTTTTTTTCATTTGTGCACTCATGAAGCAACAGGCTTCGTCGAAAGTTAAGAAATTTTAGAGCTCGCGATTTTTAACCGCCCTCTGAAATATCGTTGACTTATTATTTTTTTCTACATGTTGTAAAGAAATTTTGTGAATTCTTGTATTATGGAAGCTTTTTCGGTAGGTATATACTACACTTTCTTTGCATAGTTATTAACATTTGAAGATAATCGAGAATTCAGTAAATTTTCTCTACGATTATAGGATTTCATTGACGATTTTGTTATACTGCGGAGCCCTGCCCACTGATTTTGTTGGTGCCATTACATTTGATAATGGTTTGTGATGACAGTGCAAAAAAGATTGGTTCCGGATTCGTCCGGATTTAAGTTTTATAGCTAATTTAGGTAAAAATGGCAATCAAGAGCTGCTGCGTTTCACGTACGCCTGTACGGTCGCGATCGTCAGGCCTTCGTGAGGTGTTAAGGAACTCTTCAATAGAACTGTTTAAAATATGGACACATTTATATTAACTGCATAAAATCAAAGAAAAACTACAATATAATATATAAGTACGTAAAAAATACTTTGAATATTTCGCCGTGTAGTCTTTGATGGCACTGTTTCAACTGAATGCAGACATAAAGTAGAGCACTTACAATTAGTGAAAGATTTATCTACAGCATAACAAACATTTTATGAAATTCTGTCCGCATTCAGATGAAACAGTGCCATCAAAGACTACGCGGCAAAATATTCAAAGCTCTTTTTACGTACTTATATGTTACATTTTAGTTTTTCTTACATTTTTTTCAGTTAAAGTTTTGTTTTGTATATCCTATATTTGGTGTGCGTTATATATATTTATCCTGCGTTTATTACGTTCATTAGTTAAGTTCATAATTAAGTGCTGTTTTGATTGTACTTTCATATTAAATTTCATTTTACGTGTACTTGGTAAGTACGCTTAAACATTTGTCACATGAACTAGATATTTGCCGCATATTGATATTCAGATGTTACTTATTTAACGAGAATATATATACGTATAGGTATTAAAATGTCAGCAAATTGTTCGGTGCAAGCTGCGGGTCCATCTGGAATTAAACTGATGACGCAAGAAAACATAAAATTTATATAAAAAAAAAGCTGTCATGATGCAATACCTAAATGAAATAATAGATTTACTTCTTCCCCCTGAGCTCACAATTTGTGTAAACGAAGAATTTCTGTAAAAACATTTAAACATGCAGATATTATAAAATGGCTGTATGTTTGTTAAAAAACGTCTTTTTTTTAATGAGGTTCGGCTTATCGTAAAGGCAAAGGATCATACTTTCCGATAGTATACATAAAAATTACAAAAAATAATGTTTGCACTCCGTAGCACTTGACAAACATCAAGAAACTTTTACAGTTTGGTACATTCCTCTTTAAGGGCGGATTTTCCTCCCTGGATACCAATTTCGATAAAAGTGATTTAATGCGTCGAGAAGTAGAAAGTTTAAACTTTAAAATGGGTTTTGTTTCATCAACTTTGGACGAATCTTAACAAAGTTATGGGAGTTTGAAGTTTTTAAAATAACCATGTCCGGGTTTTGGGGCCAAATACCCCACTGTGCGACGTGGCAGTGGCATTTCGATCTCCACTCATTACCGACACGGAATTAATTCGGGTTTATTCAATTATCCTCCGATAGCTCTTCATGGATATCGGCGGGGGTTGACTGTTTGCCAGGAAATTCGAGTTCCCGCCGTTTATTGACGGTATCGGGTTGCGATTGTTGCGCGCACGCCTCGCCCGAAAATATCACTTCTCCGTGTCGAATAACAATATTCTTTATTGCCCCGTTAATTGCGATACATTCGTCTGGAACGCGGGCGGCCACGTTCACCGGCCCCGCGGGTCCCCCCCACGCAATTTTATTCAAATTACTTTACACGATGCCGGCTCGCGGCGCGCGAAATATGCGCGCAACGTTCCCGCGTAGGCTGGCGGCCGATAGCGGGGATATCCGTGTCCGCAGCGATGACGAGATTCTAAAAAAATAACGGGCGTGTTTCAGCCCCGATGGAACGGAACAATGCGCTTCATCGCGGAATAACGGGGGCCCTTGTCGGCTTGGACACGGTTTTAATATCGGCCCGTGGATAGGAAAAAGTTCGCTGAACGCCGAAAAGTCAAAGTCAAATACCTGAAACGAGTCGTAACTCACGATGAAAGCGGAATTTCCGAGGTCGTGGAGAACGGCCGTGTTCGGGGAAACGAAAACATCATCGGAACAATTACGCCCGCCCGCGCTACGCCGCGCCGAGCTCGCGGAGCTCTGTACGCGTCGTATCGGCTGCCAACGAAATTTCCCACGGTCGTGGAACTCGGCTCGCCAGCCAATATCAGGAGCACCGTGAAAAGAGTGCGGCGGTGCTGGAGAAGCGGGGCGGACAGAACGATTTACGAAAGGGAATTTCATTAAACGATAAATAACGAACGCCGTTGCGCGCGAGGCGCGCGTACGGGAGGGACGAGGACCGTCACAGTGGCTGAGACAACGGGGGAGAGAGAGGCAGGGAAAGAGGGAGAGGACTTTGGTGCAAACCGCGGCACTCGGTATTATTAGCCGGCGCTAGACTCCGCGGGATAGGCGCCTTATTGGGTTGCACGAAAGTGAGTAAGATAATATACACGTAGAATGCGAGATATTCGAAGTAAAAGGTGCAGGGCAGCGCTCGAGAGAGCGCTAAAGAGAGCGCAAAAGAGAGCGCGCCCCGGACCCGTCCAGTCCCCACGGCTGATAAAAGGTTATGCCAGGAATGCAGTTTCGTGAGAGAGACCGCGCGCCCCGTTATTAATTATTGTCTGGATAATTGACCGACCCGAACGTTGCATTTCCGTGATGCGTTCACGGTCGAACTACCACCCGGAACTCTCGTCAAATATCTCGCACCTGAAATCAATCCTCACCGAACTGAAAAGTCGTGCGCCGGCGTCGCGTCGTTTCAAATGAAAATCCCGGCCCGCGGTGTCTCTCGCTCTCGATCCCGTCTCCGTTCTGACGTAACGAGCCGCGATAAAGTCGAGGACGCGAAATGGTTCCGATTCGTTTTCCCACTCCCCGGGATTCCAGCGACAACGTGCTACTGCACTTGTCGCTTTCGATCGGCGCGCGGCGCGTTTACTGGGTAACCTGACCGTTGAAAGGAGTATTCTAGGCCGCCACGCTCGATATGCATTCGGACTCGGATACGTGCGCGCTTTGCCTCGATCGCCGATCCCGGATGAAAAAGAGGCTGCCGCGGCTCGCCAGCCCGTAGATCCTAGGTACTCGAGGAGTTGCGCGTTTCAACTCTGAATTGCAAACGCCACGATAACCAAGCCCCAAGACTCTCGCTGTTAATGGAGTTTGGGCGAGGGTATCGAGGGTATCGATGGCACCGTGCTTTGATTATTGCACGGGATCCGACTCGACTTCGTCGGGATTGAGATTCCAGCGGCGGCGCTGCTCGCCGGCCAGCCTGACCATCGAAAGGAGTATTCTAGGGCACTGTACCCGGGGCTTAGAATAAACTCGGTTTACTTAAGCATGACGGGCATGCATATGAGTACGGGGCAAAGGAGAGCCGCCAAGCGCCATCTACCCAGTGGCCAGAAATAATTGTCATTCTACTTGTGACGGGGGGACCGTGGTCGCCAAGGCCTCGTGCATCTCGCATTTCCCTCCCTTCCGCCACCCTCTGCTTCTCCTTTTTCCTCCGCCCCCTTCCCCCGCGTTTGATCGCTCTTTCAAAAGCAAAGAAAGACCGTCGCTGCCTCGAATGGCAGCGAGTCGATTGCAGTCGATTGGATCCGAATCGCTCCCCTTTTCTCTCCTTTCTTGCTTATCATCGGAGAACCGTTGTTGCCCTTTGAACTCGGACAGGCGGAAGGTAGTCTACGAGCGACCGTATTTCTTCGTTGGCCGACCAGTTGTGTCCGTCGAGCATCTCGCGAGGCTGCCGTATAGCAGAGGGCGACGGCTCGTTCGGACTTGTTGAAGCGCGAAACTGCAGCTCGCCGGCTGTCTAGCGCGATATTTTCCAGAAAACTCGGTGCGATGGGTTCCCCCTTGGGAAGCAAATTGGAAGTTTCCTAAAGAGACACCTCCGGAGAAGCGAGTGGTGACGAGAGGCGCGCTCCTCGGACGGACGGCATCCGCGGCATTCCGCTTTGGCGTCCGCCGCCGTAAAGCTTCGTAATTTGGCCGGGACGGTGCCGTTTCTGCGCGCGGCAACGGAATACGCTCGGCGGTGAAACGATGCTCGACGATCGTTTACATTGCGTTCACGTCTCTTTCGTTTCTTTCGTTTCGCGGAAGCTCCAAAGACTTTTGTCCTCCACGCGGATTACCTCGTTTCTGTTATTGCGCTCAGCCGTGACGACAGCTCGCGACATACCTTCTCTTTATCTGCTCGCGAGCGTCCGCAGAAAGCCCTGGGACGACCGCGAGAGAGCACCATCCCAAATTCGGATTCTTTTTCACGAGCTTCCCGGCAGAATTCAATTCATTGGATTGGGACGATTGGAAGTCACCAGCGTCGCGGCTTAAACGGGTCCTCGTTGAATTACCAGTCGCTGGGGACTTTGAAGCGGCAACAGCAAGAATGAGAGCTGGTACGTCTAATAAGCGTCGAAGACGCTAGAATTGCAATCGCAAAGCCGACTGCAACCGGTCGGTGTTAGTTTCTCGATCTATCGCCTCGCATCTTCTCTTGCCCGCAATCTCCCTCTTACAATTAGCGCGGGATAGCGAGGGCCGGAGAAATAGCCGGTATACAGATCCGTATCGTATCGTACCGCGGCGGGTAACTAGATTACGCGATCCAGCTTTCGCACCGCGCAAATTGCTGCTATATACTATTCCGATTCGAGGCGCGCGGAGTACGCGCTGCAACAGGGAGACTAATCTGACCTCGCCCGGACAAGACCAATCTGTTTCGTCTAATCGCGGCGGGCCCATTAGAAACGCGGAGCGCGCCTATCGATTAAAATCATCTCCGCCAGCGAGCAATCATCCCCGTACAACTTGGTTCTGTGGGGCAGAACGCGCAGGCAGTTTTTAAATGATTTTATTCAGCTTCGAACCTCTGTAGGGTAAACTCGGGTAAGTCCGTGATAGTTTTAGAATTTGTCTATTAACTGCTAATATTTACATATTCTGAAAGTGAGTCTAGATTATAATGATAGGTCAGACAACAGAGAAACAAATAATAGGTTAACAGAAATTTACTAAGTATATTTAATTGAAAATATACGAAATTAAGTTGTCATGACATACTCTGGTTACTCCGTGATAATTCTCGCTAGCCCGTGATATGGCCATCAGCTACTTTCTTTATATTATTTTATATTATTTTACATTAGTTTACATTAGTTTACAGCATTTTAAATTATTTTACATTATTTTATATTATTTTATATTATTTCATATTATTTTGTATTATTGTTATTTTGTGTATAATCAATCGTTTCATGATCATTAGATGTCTGAGACGTAAGGAAACATGGTATCTGGTATTTGCCATTAGAATTTCTCGAACCGCACAATCAGAAACGCAGGCTCGGGCGCACGAAAAATAAGAATTTAGTCACTTTTCATAAGCAAAAATAACACTGATGCCTTATTGTATGATAATTTCAAGAGTAAGACTCGTTAAAGTGTCATTTTACCATCACTTACCTGCAGTTTGAGCTTTCCATTTATCTTCTAAAGCACATATAATACATAATCAAGCGATCGTCCACAACCAGCACGAAAAATTTCAAGAATAATGCGCTGCTGGAACAAAATGTTCTCTCACTATATCACACTAACTTCAATTGACTAATTATTTTACCACAACATAAACTAGAAGATGAACGCTGTCTGTTAGTTTTTGTTCCATCTAAATTGAGTCAGAGAATTTCGAGTTGCAGATAAATGAAAAAGTATCACGGAATAACCTGTACCACGAATTTACCCGAGTTTACCCTATGTTTCTTTGTTTGGTTCAAATCTGGAAACTCAATTTTAACCTACTTCCAACTATCCAATTGTGTTGAAACTCTGCGGGCGTACGAAGTTTGCATGACAATACAAAATTATGAAAAAAAAAACCCGAGGAGTTTAAAACATTACTCAGTCATCAATAAATATAACACATAACCACAAATTCGAACGACTTGAAATCAGTCTATAACCACAAATAAAACTTAGACACTAAAAAGTATATAATAAAAGAAATATATGAAGTAAATTGTTTAAGTTAAACGATTTTATTTAAAATGCAATAAGAACTAAAAAATAATTCTTTTCTTGTACTACAATTTCGTTGGGCATATGTCACTTTAAGTAAAATCGTGAGGCAGGATATTTCATAGCAGAATATGAATCACTTTGACAGTGTTCTGACAGTGTTTTCATTCGCAGTAATGAAACAAAATATTTTCATTACCCACCTGTCATTTATGCTTGTTAGGTTAACCTACAATATTGGTAGTATAATTTATTGTTTTTATTACATACGAAATGTCATTCGAAGAGTTTCCGCGCGATTAATATAACATTTGTCGACTGTAAATTCAAGAAATGTTCCGCCGGCAACTAGCGTTGCTACAATTATAAGAATTACGTCGGTTTCTTGACTTCGTATTGGGAGTATTCATTATCCAATTACTGTACAATTATAGGTATGTATAAGTACATATGTTGGGAACAAATTCTCAGAAAAGTGATGATTTTGTAAAGTGCACGCTTAACATATAACCTCGGCAATGAGGAGGTGATAAAACAGATAATAAGGCCCACCAAAATATTAAGTGGGCTTTAAGGCTCAGGAAGTAACCAGAGACCCCTTCCAGCGCAGGTAGAATATTGAGAAAAACTCCAAAGCACGTGTCACTTTAACCCGAAGAAAAAATACAAGATTGTGCGAACAAGAGCCCATGCAATCCACCTCCAGAGAAAACGTGGACGGCAACTCTGCACAAAATTGGTTTTGCAAATTATGCAGAACTGCATTCAAGAGTGATATGCGACAGTGTGTCATGTGTCTCACCTGGATACACGAGGATTGCGTTGGGCTCACACCTGAGGAAGAAGATGTCTTTGTTTACCCGAATTATACATAATAAATAGGTGGGCCTTATTACCTGCACTACACGAAACATAGCCCGTTTACAAGGTTTTTAAAAACCTATTAATTTTCGTATTTGTTGTGTTCGTATATTGTTAAAAATATTACAGTTTATAGTTTTAATGTCCACAGATTTCTATGAAGAAAAAAGTTTTCAAGAATATGTACAAATTTTTTTTAAAGAAATTATAGATCCTTAGGTGGGCCTTATTACCCGCACTTACCTTAGTTGATGATTCCATTCGCCGACAGATACTTCAATTTTTACTTAAAGTGACATATCACCATCGAAATTGTAGTACAAGAAAATAATTTTTTTTAGTTTTCAGTGCACTTTAAATAAAACCGTTGAACTTAAAAATTGTTTTTTATATAGGGTGACATGTCCAGTGAACGAACAGTTAAGCTGCATGTCTGTTAAAATTAGTATTCAAAAGTCGTTATTTAATCTCCCGAATGTTATTGCTATAAGCGAGCTGTTTTATTACTAAAGTCAGACATCCCGGAACACCATTCTAGCAATGTTTGATAGTCATAACTTTCATTAAAAGTTTGGCAGAGGATTCAATAAAAAATGGGCCAATGACCAGTGAATGAACATAAATTTCTAATGAATGAACAGGGGTACCCCAGTGAATCAACAGGATAATAACAGAGGTTTGGTTTCCAATGTATTTAGATGATGTTTTGTACAAATAATTTTTCATTCACCAATTGCAATAGTATTATTGATTTGATACTTTACTAGCTTTATAAGATCATAATCATGCATAGTTGAAATTTGTTTTCTGGGGTGGGTTAACCTAATCTCCACACTGGCGGCGAAAGTGTCAAGAGAAAAAGACCGGGTAAGTTGTTCATTCATTGGTAAATTAAGAAATGTCCACGCTTGCCAGTGAATGAACGGCTGCGAGGACAACTGTTGAATAAACGGAATTAATGCCGTATAAGTTATAAGTAAAAAGAAAAGCTCTTTTCCGAGACGTCTGTGGGTGTCCACTCTAAATTTCTGTGCAAGTTTCAGCTTAATTTTTCGTATTACATGAGCAACGTTCATTCACTGGGGGGTGTTCATTCACTGGACAGGTCACCCTACTTTTTCCCCTTTCCCGATCGATGAATCTGCACCGTGCAGGCTCGAGGTACTCGACAATAATTAACCGTAACGATAATACCAGTCGCGGCTAGTAAACAAACACACGCTCTATCAGCGGCCTCGCATTTTATAACGCGACGTTTCGCGAGTTGTTCGCACCGTTTCACGGCTAGTTGCGCCGCGCGGATAAACGGGCGGTAAAAGTATATGACAGATAATAGACCCCGATGGGAGTGATAAGCCATCCACCCGGGCCGAATAAACGAGGGAGCCGGTTGTTTTGCGACCGATTCGCGGATAACCGCGTAACGGGGCCGACTCGGTTTTCCACAGGGACGAACAGTCGCGAGGGCTTCCTCCGCACCTTGGTCCCAACGATGGTTGGCTGTCGCGCAACCCCTTTTTCGGGGACACTTACCTAGGTACAACGTCGACCGTGACACCGGGGGAAGCGTGGGCGAGCGGCAAAGTGCAAATCGTCCGATAAGATCGCCGACAACCGTGAACTCCACCTTCCGGTTACCTGTCCCGGCGACGCCGATAAGATATCGCTCTTAGATAATTCTCTCTCATCGTACAATCGCCGTTCGGCATTCCAACGGGGTTCTCGATTTCTCGGTACATAGCGGTTCTCCTTCTCAGGGCCGCCGCGTCGTTGGCCGCGTGGGCGGACTGGACATCCGCGCGCTAAACAGGCGCCACCGGCGCTCTCTCTCTCTCTCTCTCTCTCTCTCTCTCATTCGCTATTCTTCCGTTTCTAATACCGAATTTGTACAGCTCGGAATGCCACTGTCCGTCGAGAATAGCAGCTATCAAGGCCTCCGCGTCAGCTCCACTCGCGCCTGATTTCTTCGACCCTCGATACCAAATTCGCGGAGGCTGGCAATTTCGTGGAACTTGAATGACTCGTTGGAGTTTGGAACGCACGGAGTGAGATGGAGAGGATCGAAGATGGAATCCTTTCCTTCCCATCACCCACGTCGAGCTTCTTCCCCCTTTGTTTCCCCCGCGCGTTCCGTCGTGTTGTGGCTTCGATACGCTCTTCATCCGGTGTGTGATTACACCGGCGTTATCAATTTCCATTGTTTATATAACAATCTCCATTGTCTATTAGGTGGATCAGCGGCGAGGCTGATTCAGAGCTGACACAGACACACACACGCTCGGCTGACGATAAAGATTAAAGGCTTTTCCCAAGCGCGACGACCGGCGACGGCGCCTCGCGATCCGCGCATTCTTTCTCCGTCTCGTCACTTGGGCCTCGGAGCCCCTCGCTCTTGACGTCGGGTTGGATGACGAGCGGTCGGTTTAATCGGTTTTCGTTGACGCTCGACGCCACTAGGTGGACACACCGCGTCGTGTGTTCTTTCTAATTTAGACGGCAGCGGTGCAAAGGGGCCGTTTGCCGGTTAAAAACGCGCGGGGAATCGATTAAAGCGAGGAAATCGCGGCGCACACGCTCCGCTCCCCCGTGAAAGGAAACAATCTCGCCGCGGTGGCGTTTCCATTTCCCTCTGGTTCCAAGCCGGCCCCGTTTCGAAGCGTTTATTCGAGAGCGGTTCTGCCGTGTCTGGCCCCCTTTGTTGTCCTTTTCCGCGACGCTTGTGCGGCTGCCTCGCAGCTCTGTTCCTCCACGCTCAAAGGTCGATTCTTTTGCTCGGAGGCGGCCGGATAGATAGATATACGTATGCCGCAGCCAGTATGCCACCGGCTGCGATTAAGGCACGTATATCGGGTATCCCCTGGGGAATCCCGTGACCGGGGAATGGATAAATAATGGCTTCCATCGTTACAACGGTGTGCTTTCGGGCGGAGTATGCAGCTCGCAAGCACGATATCCGGCGGCCGGCCAGTCTGCCCATGCTGGCCAGCCTGCCCGCCACGGCTAAGTACACGAGCTTTTCCGTGACGCTTGCCTGCCTCGGAAGCGGTCAGAAAGACCTTTCGTCCCCGCAACGTGTTCTGAACTCCGAGCACCCGCCCGCCCGCCTAACGAGAATATCCCCGAGGAGAACAAACGGCACACTCTGATTTTCTCTTGTTGCCACTCGCGCTGGCCTCGCCTCGCCACCCCTCGGTTTCGCCTCGGTGTCGCCGCGCTAAAGGATAAATCTCTTTGCCTCGGAGTTGCTCTCGGCCTGCTGCTGTTTGCCGAGTTTCCTCCGATCCCGTCGCGGTCGCTCTCGAGTGAGAACGCACGCGGCAGCCTTCTGCTCGTTTCTTTGCTCGCGAATGGAATTTCTACCTAAAACCGAGACGATATCTGCGCCGAGTTTGTGATTTGTACACGCGGGTGCTGCTGACGGCTGGGAAATGGAAAGACTAGGGTCGCGGGGAGCGCGCGAGCTGCGATTTTCGGTGCGGGCAAAGCGGGGGCCCGTTAATTCGAACGGGCGAACGAAAAATGCGCGCAAGCGGGATACAATAGGAGCCGGCCAAATTGTTCCGCGTTTCAATCAACGAACGCTCGGAAGGTAATGTATTCGCGTGGGCTCGATGAAGCGCGCAGAGTAGGCGCGCGTTGCCGTTCAATTCGCCCTCGACCGAACAGCAATGCAACAGAAATGCTCCTGATGACCGCGCGCCCCGACTGCGTAATTTAATTGTTCGCTCGCAATATGACGAACTTTCCGAGCTCGCCCGCCTCGCCGCGCCGCTCGCCCAGTGTCCATCGATTCCGCGGCCAGTAGTTTACAATTAGACGGCCCCGGCAGGAACACCGCGAGCCTCGGTATCGGCGGTGTCGATCGATCGGTCTCCATCAATCGCGGATTCGTCGACGTTCCTCGGCTTTCAGTGTCCTCGGCGGCGCGTAATCCTGCTAGTCGCGAAGACTAACAAGACCCACCGCCTCGACGCGCAACAAACTTGGACTCGGGTTCCTGGCTCCCCGCTGCGTGACTTCGAACGGATACGCTCGACCCGGTGGTCTACGGATGCGGCAGATGATCAAGATATCTTGCGCGCAGTAATCGATCGCGTCGCCATTCGAGTCGCCGTTTCCTCTTCTCGGAAACGTGCCCGCGTCTGAGGAGCCGAACGAGCAGAACGGGCAGAAATTCGCTGGGGCCCAGAAATCGCGGCCAGGGGGAAGAGGACGGTGGGAAAGAGAGCGGCTAGAGCAAAGGAGAGAGATACGGCGAGAACGAGGGCATCGTGTCCAACGTGGCACGACGATCGCAATAATGCCAGGACACGCTCGATCGAGCCTCTCGCATCGGGTGGGGTCCATCGCGCTTTATGGAGCCAGCTTGGCCTCGTGTACGTGCGTAATACAGGCTCGTAGATGGGAACACGGGCCGGGGGAAGAGAGAACAGAGAGGGAGAGGGAGATAGAGTGGGTATTTACTAAATTACGTCCGGTGCAGCGGGCGCGGGCTACCGTCGCTGCATAAGACGCGCCGTGGTGTATCAGGGCCCCCTGCACGACGTCGAAATTCCTCGGTGTTCCGCTCGAACGACTCGCGATAGTCCCGGGATTTTGCGAGACCGACGGCCAACGAGCTTCCGCGTGCACGCCGCGTCACGAAAGTCTCGGGACGCTTGCGCCACTGGGAAACCAGAAAGGAACAGGACACGCGTGCACAGTCGCTGGGGAGCCTGGGGATCACCCGAGCCGCCCGCGAGACGCTACAGAAAACATTTAGCGGAAAGATCGGAAGGATCACCGCGAAATATCGTTCGGTCGTTCTGCAATCACGGCGGTGATTCGTTCCGAAGGGGCAGTAACCGTTTATCACGGCGCAGGAATTGTAGGGATTGCTCGGTAGCCCCGCCGCCGCATCGACCAATATCTCGCCGAGTTTACGACAAGTTTACGGCGAGTAATAAACTCATAAAGCCTGTAGATTTCACGGGCGCGAGGAGATTCCTAACGCGACGCGTGTACGGAATACTATCCGAGGCAGAGCTTCGTAATGTGTCTCCGGTAGCCGGAGTTGAATTTGCGGGGACACCTGCAAGCCATTACAAAGTTACGCCCGTACCTTGACACGTCTTTTTGTCTCGTGCCTCTGTTGCCGCGATAAGACCCGAGTGTACAACTTCACTTGGAGCGTGACACATATTTAGGAGGAGGAAGAAGATTCTATTCCGTGGCTTTCTGCGGGAAAGGTGAAGGTTTCGAGGAACAGGGCAGAGTGCACGTGTGGGTGTTGGTGCGTCCCCCGCGCCGCAGCACGGTAGATCGGTGGCTGGGGAGTCGGCGAACGCATCCACGCGGATTGTGGGTGGCACCCGTGTGGGTGCGCTCGCCGATTCCAACCTCGTTGCTCAGCCACGATGATCTCAGGGCCGTCGAGCGTGCCTCCAGCGTTACATCCGGCAAGTGTCGTCGATCGTTCTGCACAACTTGCTTTTATATCGCTCGGCCACCACGCTGCCTTCACTGGATGGCTTCCCTTGCCCTCCGCAGGACAAAACTTCATCGTTATTCCATACGAGTGGTCCCATCTTCACATCTTCGATATTCACGGTGTCGCGTTATACTTTGTTCCTGAACGAATGCCACTGGACGGGATTCCGTGCTCGGATGCTCCTCCTAGAACAACCATCGAATATTTATATAAAAAGGAACATTTCCGAGAGTTCGTGATCTGAATTCTTGCGGCTGCAATTCTGCAACTTTGCGCTCGCGTATATTAGGGACTTGACGCCGACATTGACACGATATCACCGGTGGCCTTTTCCCAAATGGGCAGAGTCTGCACCCAAAAGCCTCCAGCAGCTCGAGGTGTATAAAAATTGACTGGAAGGAACGATCGTTAATCTTAAAACGCGAAAAAAAGCGACGCATCGATGGAACGATAAATGTGACGATGCACGCCCGATAACTGGGTTGCCTCTAACAGGCGCGTAGCTTTTCGCCCGAACTACGAGCTGTATACCTCGAAAACGACCATTCTCCTCCAATGTTCTTTCGCTTAACGGCTTGTGACCGCGCTGGATCCACGCTGCAGCTACATTGCAACGATCTATCGGTCCTCGATATACATACCTACATAGGCGACGAACGGCGCGGCGCACAGTGGTTCGAGTATACTACGTGCTAGCTGGACAAAATTATTTTTTCACGGGTTTGGGTTTATATGGGTTTCAAATTGTTAGAAAACAAACCTGATTCGTATTACAGTTTATTATTTCACTAAAAATATCAATAAAATAAAAATATGACTAATCCAATAAAGGAAAAAGAACAAAATGACAGTATTGTACTTTAACTATAATTATCAGTTATAACATTATGTCTATTCCTGTAATTTCTGAGTTATGAAGTTTAAAATCTGGTTTTTGAAATCAGTTTTCTCTGCGTCGCTATTAAAATAGTGTTTTACTATATGTTCCACGTCGTTCCACGAGACAAGGGTTGAATGTACGGAAAGTAAAGACTTTCTAGTTTTTTTTTAATCAAATGATCGATCTGCAAAAATTTGCAAAACTATGTTTTGTGAATTGTTTTCGAGTGCGACGCTCGGTAGCCACCACTCAGTGGTTCGAGTATACTACGTGCTAGCTGGACAAAATTATTTTTTCGCGGGTTTGGGTTTATATGGGTTTCAAATTGTTAGAAAACAAACCTGATTTATATCAGAGTTTACTATGTCACTAAAAATCTCTCCTTCCGAGCGTCGCACTCGAAAACAATTCACAAAACATAATTTTACAAATTTTTGCAGATCGATCATTTGATTAAAAAAATCTAGAAAGTCTCTACTTTCCGTACATTCAACCCTTGTCGCGTGGAACGACGTGGAATATATAGTAAAACACTATTATAATAGCGATGCAGAGAAAACTGATTTCAAAAACCAGGTTTTAAATGTCAAAATTCAGATATTACAGGAATAGATATAGGGGAAGTAGGGGCGTGATGGGGAAGCTAAGGAAAAAAGCAAATAAAGTGATGATTGTACCCATTAATTAAGTTTTTATTACTCCAAATACAACTATAAGTTAATGATTTAACATTTGTTACACACTTTGGACTATCTGAGGTCAGGCGTCTAATAAGTTATTAAACTTTCGGGGTAAAATGGGGTACCGAAAATGGGGTACCAAAATGATTTGCCTAAGTATTTTATAAATTCAAACTAAAAATAACGAGATTTATTTGAATTAAATTATAATAGAGAACAATGATGTTGCTTAATCTCACATGAACAACCATGATACGGGGAATGATGGGGTACCCCGACCTGACCCCTGATGGGGTTAGGTATCAAGGACCCCATCTTGCCTCAAAGCATCATTTTCCAAAGATTAATATATTTGTACAACAAATAAAGAAATATTGAAATTTTGAATATGTCACATTAAAATAGATGATATGGAGATTATCATAGAAGAAAAATAATAGACTTACCGTTCTTAAATATATATTTATTTCAAATCCTTTTATCACACGAAATAACATCGACGCAGCACGCAAACGCTTCACAGCTAGGTAAAAACCTAGATAAATAAAAAACGCGTGGTCCCCCACTCGCTTTTGCCAGCGACCACACTATTATAACACAGTGGCTTCCTAATGATGTATTTGTCACGTGCCTAGCATCTTTTAATTAGGGTTTAGGGAGATACCCCATCTTACCTCGCTACCCCGTCATACCCGTACTTCCCCTAATTTTATAACCGATAATTATAGTTAAAGTACAATACTGTCGTTTTGTTCTTTTTCGTTTATTGAATTACTCATATTTTTATTTTATTGATATTTTCAGTGAAATAATAAACTGTAATACGAATCAGGTTTGTTTTCTAACAATTTGAAACCCATATAAACCCAAACCCGCGAAAAAATAATTTTGTCCAGCTAGCATGTAGTATACTGGAACCACTGTGCGGCGGTTAAAATTCCACCGCGAGCCCTGACGATCGTGTGCGATGTCAGTCCCATCGATCAGCGTGAAATTGGGGGACAATCATTCCAGAAGGTACATACGCAGTTGCCTCGGGCGAATTGAATCGCCAAGTGGCACGGCGCGGAATTCTAATTGCGATCGAGCCGCGTAAAAGACGGAAACGCCCCTTGTATTATTTATCCCGTCGTTCTCGCGGTACTGGCCGGCTTCGGGCGTAATTAACGCCGCGGCTAGGAACTTTCGGTCGCGCGGTTAATTGCTTATCGCCCGGCGCGCCTCGGCGGCCGCCTAAATTATCGCGCACGCTCGATTTGCCTGTCCGTTGTTTCGCGCGTGATCGCGGGCCCCGTGCTTTTCAACGCGTCTAAAATTGTCCCGTGTCGACGCTCGTAAACTTGGACTTTCTCGTCTCGGCGGTTCCGCCGGGCCGATTGTTCCGCAAAAGGTGGCCGCTAAATTCTTCGGCCGGGTCTCGGTCTGCCGTAACTCCGCGCTACCGCGAATTGCTCGCCGGTCGGTGGGTTTCAATTAAAATATCTTTTAAATGGCCGCGCACCTGCCCGAGAAAGTCGCGCGTGCCTCGTAACGAGGCGACGGCGAACTTGTCAACTCGCTCTCGGGAGTCGCGTGCGGAGGCACGTGACGACGGAAAAAGAGGACGAAGGACGCGCAACGGCTGCCATCGTGGATTACGGCCTCGCGTAAGTTATACGCAAAGTACGGCGACGTAATGCTTATTCATCGTCGATATTAAGCACGAGCCTGGAATAGGACTATGGGAATAAGTGGGTCGGCCGTCATTCCTATTATCGTGGCTCATGGTCTTGCCGGGAACGCGATGGTAATTTCTGGCCGGGCGTTAGATTTCTGGAACGTGGCGTCGTCATCGGTGATCGCTTTGTCCAGGAACGCTGGAGAATCCTATTTATAGGCAGCGACCACCGGCAAAGGAGCGTTTTTCATTCCCGCGGATTGTTCGGCGCTGGCCGGAGCGAACGCGAGAGCGCCGTCGTGTTTCCGTAATTATTCAGCGAGAAAACGCGAAAGGAATTCGCAGTGCATGAACTAATTTCTGCTCGCGAGGATCACAGAAGCGCGTTAAAATTAACCTCGCCCCTGGACTAGGGCAGGAGTAATCCCGTTGTCGCCGTATACGGATTGCATATACTTACGTACTTGCTGAAATTACACCGCTCCGCTTCCCGTCGCTCTCTGCCCTTCCCGCGCTCGCGGAAGCTGCGATCAAAGGGGCAGCCCGCCCCTCGCGTTTCCTCTGCCCTCCCCCGAAGGAAGCCGAAACGACCCCTCCCGCGATTCGTCGGCGGCTCACGTTTATTGGTCGTCCGAGAAGGAACGACGGGGCTAATATCGCGTTAAAGTAAGACGAAACGGCGCCGCAGTCGCACCGAAAATTGAAGCGATCCCGTGGATGAGAATATAGATACTTCAGAGATCGCCCTGTGTCTTCTTCAGTTCCGGCTCGTTTGTCAACGGCGACTTACAATTAGCGGGGCGGTGGGCGTAGTAATCTTATTGACGGCTTCCGAACGTCGCCACGAGGCACCGTGTCGGATCCCTTCTCTTCCCAACACGTCTGAAATCACGGGAACAACGGACTCTCCGTGTCTCCATCCTCTCTCGCCCAGAAAAAAAAAAAAACAGCCCACTGGTTTTCCACTCGGCTGCGCGGGCGTTTTCCGCGACGGCGTTCTTCAGAGGAACATCTCAGTGCCGAAGGGACCACCGTTCCAACTTTATTTCACGGCGAGGCAAAGTTCGCGCAATAATTTTCGCAAGCCCGTAAGAAGGGAAGTTGGAAGCAGGCTCTGACTTTAATGCTTCATAGAAATATCCGTCTTCGGTCGAGGCCCGCTTCTCTTATTAACGTCGATCTGAAATTCATATTAGCGCTGTCCCGATTTACATCTTTGCTCGGCGATGCGAAGTTCCGCGTAAGTCTGCGCGACGTATTTGCCTCCTTGGCCCCTCGGATCCCGGCTCGGGGCTTAAGCCGACGTTACTCGATTATTCCGATAATACGTTCCATCGGGGCTCCTCGTTCCGGCCTGTACGTGCTGTGACGAAATGACGGATAAAAGGGTTCGATCGGGCAGTCCGGCTACACGGAAGAAGGACGAAGAAATCGTTTGGCTCCAGGATTCCGTTCCATCGTTTGCCTGGCGCCGTTCCAAGAAAGTAAATCGCGCCCGGATTGATTTATGACTGACTGGAACTTTTTACCCCCGACACGGTGGCCGGCGAGACTGGCTCCGGGGGGGGGGTGGGGGTTGGATCGTGTGGCAGTGCTTATCAGGATCGGCTTGATTTATTCCGTTTAAACTGGCCGGCAGAGCCGAAAATATAATTAATTGCAAACAACATACGTAAAGAGCGATCTAGTAATTAATGCGAGCCCGGCCCAGTAATGCGTCATCGTAATCGGATCGTATATTAGTTGGGGAGCTTTTGTCGTTGGACGAGGTGCAAGCGTTATTTATATCGATCCCGTGGCGGATCACACGGTCGTTCGACTGTTAATGAATGTGGCTGCGGCTCGTGATGAAGTGGACACCCTTGCACTGGTTCGCGTCAGCGCTTAGACAAAATTCCACCATCCATGTATTGCACGATACTTCGATGCTAACAATCATTAGCGGTGGCTGGCCGTGTGAACGCCAAGCAGCAAAGACTTGGCACTCGCCCGTCTCCCAAACTGCGGGTAGTCAGTAGAAACGGACGTTCGTTGTCCGGCGTTGAGCTACTGGCGCGGGCGCATCACTCGCAATCAGGGGAAGATGGTCGGGGCTGACTCGCGGCGCGGCAGCAGCGAAGACAGGGGAAGAGCGAAACCTCGTTGTAAGTTCAGGCAACCGATATCGCGCAAGTTCAACAGAACGTTAATTAAAATTCACGAGGAGGAAGGTGCATTAGATACCCGCGGGGTAAAGTTTGAAAGCTCGAGGGCCGCGCGAGGGCTGGCAGGGCTGCGGGGATAAAAGGACCGGTTGAAATTGTATTTGAATAATGTGGCATCAGCGGTAGACGCGGTGGGAATGCCGCGTGCATTCTGAGACTCGTTATCGATCTTGCGTGCGCGAACCGCGCGCTGGTTCTCGCGGTGCACACGCGCCAGCACGGGCGAGCGTCCGCGGGCCTTCAGCGAGATCGTTTCTAACCCATCGCGAGAGGAGAACCGTCCCAATAGTCTCTCTGACTGGCACCCGCCGTTTTGCTTCATTTGGTAGATGAGACCAGCATCTGGGACGAGGCGCAGCGGTCTCTTCTCTCGCGCTTCCAGATTTGGGTCAGATTGCGGAATACGAGCGTGCGGCGTACAGAGCGCGAGAGTACGGCCGAGCACGCAGCCGCGTGCGGCGAGGCGATGCGTCACTGCGAAACCTCGTAAAAATCGTCGGTCATTAATTCCCCTAAAGCGGACGTCGTTTTCAGAGGCGCAGCCCGGCCGCCGCTCTCCATCTCTATCCTCCATCTCTGTATCACCCTTCCTCGCCTTTTTACTTGCAGTTGCAGAACTACCGCCGCAAGTAACAGGCGCGCTTCGATTTATCCGGGAGTTTTCAAAGCGCGTGGCGAATCGCCCTGGAACCTTTGACCCGGCCGTGGCTGCGGCCGACGTTTGAATTTCCCCGTTTCGATTAAACGCGCCGCGGTATTTTTAGACGAGTCGAAGACACGCGGCAACGATCGCTCGGCGTTTCTCCCAGCGAATTTTGACTCGAATCAGTCGTCTTTGCGCGGGGCTAAATTTAGTATCCGTTGGGATGAAGCGCGGCGGGATGTATCAGGTGCTTTTGAACACGCTCCGCGATCGGCAACGAGAGAGGCAGAACGGGCCGGCTACTTTGTGGTAACCCAATTCGCGAGCTACTCAACGGGGATCGGTTTTTATCGCGGTGGAATCGCGCGAGACGGTTAGCTGGAAAGAAGCGCCGCGCTATCCCGGGCGCAGCGCGGCGTTCGATCGCCGAGAGGGCCGGTAGAAGTTTCCTGGGCCGGCAGGATGAGTCGGAAATTGGCCAATCTTTGGCCGCGCGCGGTCAGGGAAAATCTCTGTGTGCCGCCGCGCGCCCAGAGATTGCCGGGGCGCGGTTTTTCTTCCGCTTAACGGTCCACGTACCACGATTGCCTCCCGCGAGCTTTTCGGCCAGAGCCACTCTTCTTCCACTTGTCCACCTCCGAAAGCTTTGAACGCTTAACGTCCGGCTAACGGATTAACATTAGCGCTCCCTATGAATCTGCTCGCTTGTCATAATTCCTCTACCGTGCGGCATTACAAATTGCGGACAATTAAATTAAGAACGTATCCGCGGCGTAAAAGACGCCGTCCGCCAGTAAATAACGCCGGTTGACGGCTGAAAAGACAGCGGATGATATTTCTGGGTAACGACGATAGACCAGCGAAGTGGAACGCCGTTAAGTGTCGCAGGTAACCGGTAAAATCGGCGAGCAGGCTTTCCATCACGCGGACTTGTTCCATTACTGACTGCTCCATTAAAAAATCAGGGACACCTGGACGTATTTACCCGCGGAACGCCCTCGTGCTCGATCGCCCCGTTGCCCGCGAATAAATGGAGGCGGCCAGGGGGGTAGCCGAACGAAATTTGTCCGAGAAAGCCGAACGTTTACGCGGGAAGATTTAGAGTTAACGCGGGTATGTTTCTCCGGCTCGATATTTCCACGGCGAGCGGGAAAGGGAGCGCAGCAGAGCGGAGGGAAGCGCGCCGCGTGACTTATGGCGCGCGGCGAGCAGCCTGAGCGAAAATAGCTTTTGACAGCAGCGTGTAACAATCACAATAAATCTCGCTTCATCGTCGGCATGCTAGAATGCCTCCATAATCCAGCCGTGGCGGTGCTGTCGCAAAATCGGCTCGCCCGGTACATTGTTCCCAGCGCAGAAATCGCGGCTGGCCAGCTTCGCCTTAAATGGCCCCCGCGGTCGAATCGCGATCTCGGTCGTTCCAAGATGGAGAATCAGACGGGCGGATGGTGCACGTGAATCGAGTAGGGAGCAGGGGTAGCTTTGCTTCCGAGGGAATGAATGTGCAGTCTTTTATGATACTTGTTGAACAAAGGGGACCGCGTTTCTCGATACACTCGAACGTGCGGCCTCGTCGTCCTCCCCGAGCATATTTGTCGCTGGCTAGTATTTAAATGTCGCAATTAGTCTCGCGGTAATTATTTTGCCGCGAAACAATGGGCAACATGGCGGGCCGCAGCGAAATTGGGGATCCATGTTCTTTTTATTAATGCACTTCTACCGCTTTCCACTCGCGTTCCCACTGCTTCTCGTAGGTATATTTTTAAACGCTCGCTCTGCCAGGCACGGGCATTATTTTATTCTGTTATATTCATTACCAAAGTCGCGGGGCTTGCGGCAAGGAACACCGAGGATTCGCGAGCTTTAAAGCCGTTTCATCCGCGCGACGCGTTTGCTGGAAAAAACATTGGTATCGCGATGGAATTCGCGCGTGTCGCCGCGGCGAGATAACAGCTGCTAGGGTAAGCAGGCCAGTAGATGGACGGTTTAGCTGATTCCGAACTTTATATCAAGATTTTGGTTAGAAATGTTTGTTTCATCAAACAAAAATTAAAATCTTTACTCGTAGAAATATATAAATTTAAAGAAAAAAATTAATTTCATGTAAAAAAATTAATTTATTCGAGCATAAATAATGAATATTTTATTCATAGCCCATATCAGCAGTAGATGGATGGTAGGGCTAGTAAATGGACAGCTCACAACTAGTAGATGGACGGTTACTAACCTAAATAGGCAGTTTAAAGATAGGTAAAAGAAATATTGTATGTTATAATTTAATCATTTTCTTGCATTTATTATATTAAAAAAATACTTTTTAAGAATAAGAAATATTAAAAAAATAAAAATATGTAATGAAATACGTTGTAAAATTAATTTGTCATCAATCATCTGTTTTTGTACAATTGAAATCTATTCTTTCTAAAAATTTTCTTTTAGGAACTGTATTAACAGCACTTGACTTTCTTTTCAGCTTTCACTTTTCAGGTATAACGTTTTTTTAAGCGTTCTCTTGTAACTTTTCTTCCCTGTCTTTGGCTTTTTCTTTTCGTTTCTTTCCTTTTCTATTTTTATTTGCTCCTTCTTTAATTTATTTTCCTCATTTTTAATCTTACGTTGCAAGATTCTTTCATTTCTTTCTAAATCTTTCTTCGCTTTTTCTTCCCTAATTTCCTGTGCATTTTCCTTTAATAATAACATTTTCTGCTCTCTTTCTTCTTTTGTTCTTTCCCTTTCTATTTTTCACTGGTCCTTCTTTAACTGAGTTTCTTCATTTTGAAATCTTACGTTTCAAGATTCTTTCTTTTCTTTCAAATTCTTTCTTCGCTTTTGCTTCTCTACTTTTCTGTTCGCGTTCTCTCCATTTCGAATAGGTAATGGCATATTGTAATTGCTGTTTCTTCTCTGTTTTGGTATTTCTAATTGACGGCCAAAACAAATGTTTATCCCAAATGTGACTAACATTGTTAGCTGACTTACACTGAGACATAATTACTGTGGACTTTCAAGTGTTACAAGCTCTGTAAATAAATTTTATATTAAAATAAAAGGAAGTAGTTACCTACTTTTTAATCAGCAAAAGTCACCATCTTTTATGCTCGTTAAAACATTAACATGCTCACTATCTGAAGCATTAGTTTCAACATTTAGCGCATGCATCCCGTTACTTTTTGCAAAACTATTTCTATTGTAAGTTTCCGTAGCATTCTGTATATTTAAATCAGACAAACGCATTACAGTCTCATTCATTCCAGCACTGACTTTGTCAATAGGATTAGGAGATAAATTTTTTTTAGTCTCATTATTAGGAACTAAATTACTATCTACAGGACTATACTTATTTTCAATATTATCAATTATTATGTGTTAAATTAGGCACATCGTTAATATCAATTGTATCATTGTGTATCAAAGGATCATTTTCGAGCTCATCGATACAAATCTTCCATACACAGTCATTGCATGATTCATTTTTGTTTCTTGTGTTTTCAAATTCCTGTACTTTTTCTTTAAGAATAAACTGATCAAAAAAATTTATAGTTCACACAAAGGCATTATGTGTAAGAGGATTACTTGAATTTACAACTGCATTTGCAGAATTGAATTATTTCCTTCTAGTTGAAATACATTTCTGATAATCAGGTGCGTTTACGTCAAATGGATATAAGCCACATACTTTAAATCCATTTTTTACGGTCGTATCACTCAGTTGGTTGAAAGCTTTTTTAAACAATGAAGCAAAAGTTCCCTTCGTAATTGTTTTCTGAGTAATTTGTTTATATTCCTGAACTACTTGTCTCCATTTTAATTTTAAAGATCTAAATATTGCAACGTCACACGGTTGCATTATGTGAGTGGCGTTGGGATATAAGGAAAACAGAATAATCTTATGTTTTATGCAAAAATCACTAAGTTCTAACGTCAAATGAGATTTGTGATCATCAAGGAAGTATATTATAGGAAACTCTACTCCATTACTCGTGCACCATGGGTAAAAAATATTAGCGATATATTCATAGAATGTGCTCGACACCATCCACCCTGTATCCGATCGTCCTATTGGCCAATTGTCTGGAATTGAGTGTGATATGTGCCCTGGAATTATCTTATAAGGAAACATAATCATAGGTGGTAAAGCATCACCCGCAGCAAAAAATGTACAAAGCACGGTTAATTTTTCCTTTTCTTTTCCAGATGCAATTTCAAAGAAATCTTTTGGATTTTTTGGCCCTAAAAGTTTACCACTTTTAGGGTAGAGTTGCACGCCTGTCTCGTCTCCATTAAAAATACTTTTTGGTCTCTGCAAGACAGTATGAAGTTCATTTTCTTCTAAATAGGATTTTACTTGGTGGAACCATTCTCTCAAATGTTCTTCGGTCACTGACGCTCGACCTTTTGAAATTACTTGAGTGTTTCTTTTTGTAATTTCTGGATGTCTCTTCAAGAACAGTTGCTGCCATTTATCTTCTGGCCTGTTGTTTGAAAATATGGTTCTTCGCCGTGCTTCATTAAGTACTTTTTGTACGGAATTCTTTACTTCGTTGGGATGCAGTGGAAAACCCAATTTAGCCTTATTTAGGATCCATACCTTTAAACGACGTTCTTCTCCAATGGTTAAAATTGGCTTTGGACCCTTCTTGCATTGTTGAAGCCTTTCCAGTTAATTTGACATGTAGGGTAGACTTTGGAATGCCATACTCTTTTGCAACTTTTCCTAAACTTCTTCCTTTTTTGATTTCTTTCAGAGATATTGATGTAACTTATACAGTTTTTTCTTGCTCGACATCTTAATGAAGAAGACAAAATACCTAAGCCTACAAAATATAAAAATAAAAACTAAGATAGAAATACCTAAAGGACTACTAAGAAAATTGCATTATAAATATCACATGTTAAACTTTTCATCTTCGAAAATCTTCTTATAAACAAGAAAAAAAAATATGTAAATTTCAATAATGTGTAAACTTTCTAACTACTTAGTTATGAGTATTTATTAAGAAATAATCAGCTTGAAAAGGTTCAATTCTATGCTGTCGATCTACTGGATTTACGTTAGAAAACTAATACCATTTCATGGACAGTCATTTTTCTATGTTCTACTATTTTATTTGTTTCCTTTAGACGTTTCTTTAGAAACTTTGAATATTACTAATGCAACCACGTATTACATACCTCTTTAAAAAACGTCCAAACACGCTATTTCCTTGCAATAAACCACGTGCACGCTAGCAATGCTTACTACCAACTGAGCAACTAAGTAGCAGCTAAGAGATCGTATTAAGAAATATTTTTCCCATATAAAAACGATTTTTATTAAAAATGATAATTTTATAAAACAACAAACGTTTTTTTCTACAACATAAAAAATCTTATAAATTGAAAACCCAGTTTTTTCATAATTGATGATTAATCTAAGAATCGTCCATCTACTGGCCTGCTAACCCTACGTGACCGGGGAAATTTTAGCATGTCGAAGACGAAACGCGTTTCCGCGATTTGGAAGTCATCTGAAACTGGGGCGAAAGAGGAAAAGGAAGATTATTTTACGGACGTGCTCGTGACAGCGATGGGAATCTAGGGGAGAACTGTACGCGATGTTACGCCAACGAAATGAAAAGAATACATGGCGGCCGATTCGTGGTCCACGGTGTCACACGTCCGTTCCCGTAGCTGTCGTTTAATGCTTGAGTTTTCTCTAAAAACACCGGTGAAAATGGAAACATTTCTGGGGTGGCTGGAGGGCAACACATTACCGCGTTAAATACACAGTGCTCCCCTCGGCCTGTACCTGCTGGAACGATCCCTTAATTGTTTCGTGCAAAGTAACACACGAACTGTCGAGGAAAAATCCTCTCCCCTCTTTGGACTTCGTGATTGAATTTCAACCACTCCGTCGGCCGAGCGGAAGAAGGGCGCGTCGACCCCAAATTACGGGCGATTAACGTGCTGGCGTTTAATCCCGCCCAAGGAACTGTTACCCTGGTTAATTGCGAGCGGTCGAAGGGAACGGGGTGACACGCGGCGCCACGCGATTCGTAAATTTCGGGCTTACGGGGGAGATGGGAACGCGAACGGGAACCGGGGGGACAGTTGGCCGGAGGGATGGCGTTTAGCAGCCCCTCGGAAACTTTTCAATAATTGCCGCGATCGTAATAAAGCCGAATAAGCGCGAGGAAATTACCGGGAGCACGCGTGCCGGCACGCAGCCACGTTATTCGAAAACTTGGAAAAGTTCGCGGCGGTTTTAATGGCTTTCGGAAAGCCGAGGGACCGTGTTCGAGCCACCGAAAAGTCGTTACAACTCCCCCGGCGCTCGTTCCACCTTATTCTCGCCCCCTTCTTCGGACATCGTTTCGCGTGGCCTCGCTTTGCACACCGGACTATCCTTTGAATTAATTATAGCCCACTTAGGGGACCGTTTCGTACAGCTTTCCGACCATTCTGTCCCTCGTTAGGATTAGCGGCGAAGATGCGCCGGAATTAGAGGCGAAAAATTCAGCCCCGAATCGCGATCAATCAAATCGATCGGCTGGTTCCCTATATTCCCAGGAGAAAAAGAGCAGGGGAACGAATTCATCGCGTAAAACGGTGGCCCCGGCTCCCATCGATATCGAAAATTTTTCCGGCTCGTTTGGGGTGCGCGCGCGTGGCCGGCCTTGACAATAACTTGGCTCGATTTATGCATATTTAAATAATCGACGAACGGCCGAGTCGTTACGTTTCAATTTACGGGGCCGCGGGTTCGCGGCGAATTTTCGAACCGCACCGCGGCTTCGCCCCTCGACCACCCCTCCCGAACGAGAATCGGATCGATCGACGACCCCGCGATTTCACCGCGAAGCCACGCCATTTTTCGCCCGGTCGCGCGGCAATAACTTTCTGCAGTAATAGAATGGAATTATGGGAATTAGGTAATGAGTTAAACTCGCAACGGGATCGCAAGTTATTCAAGCCTTCTCGCTGAACGAGATCGTTGCGAAGTGGTTACCGAGCCATCCGAAATTCTTGAATTAAGCGAAAACCGAAAGGCGACACGCTCGTCTTGCTACCTCTATGCTTCCCAGTGCCCTGTTCACTCCAATTGGCTGGGACAATCATCGGACCGGTAATTAAAATTGTTCTTTCGCGTTCTGTCCCGCAAGGTGAATTATCGCAGACCGAATCAGTGTCGCCCGTTGAAACGCGCGGTGCTCGGCGTGCGCGGACTCTGCTCGCGTGACCCTAATTCGGTCGCGCGAGTGAGTGATTGAGCGAAACGCGGATAGACGAGTCGATGAGAGCACAGGGCGGTTCTCGCAGCTTGTGAGCCAGCGCAGCGCGATCCAAACTCCGCCAAATGCGCGGTGAAAATTCGGCACAGACTTTTCCTGCCCGTCGCGCTGGCCAATTATTCACAGCGCCGGTCTCTCGCAACAACTATCTCGCCGCGAGGCCCGCGCAGCACGATTCGCATTGAAGCGGGGGCGAGATAAATACGTCAAAAAGTTGCGCGTACACAGGACGACGCGCGACCCGAGGATTACACAGGCAACGTCTGACGTCGCGTAACGAAGTACGCGTTGGTCGAATGGCCTGTAACCCGATTAATTAGATTCAATCCGAAACTGACGAACCATCGCGTGTTGCGCTATCCAGCCAAATTGCACGCTCGCATGATCCTAATTCGAGTTTTGAAGCTCGCCGCCCTCTTGTTTGAGCGGCTCCCTCCCCCGCCCCTCCCCCCGTCGCCCGCCCCTCCGGCGGTCTTGCCGGCTTAATAAGGCTAATGGAATTACCAGAAGAACATACAAATCGCTCGACGGCCGGCCGTTATCGGAAAAATCAACTGGAACGGCGCGGCGGCGGCGCGTGGATGGGGGCTGGGAGCCTGTAACTAGGGCTCGCGTCCAACCACCGAATCACGTTGTTCCAAGCGTGACTGTTCCTCGAGGGTACGTTGAACCGTTGCGTGCACCTAATCCGGCCTTTTAAGACGCTTCACCGGGCGCATCGTTCACCCTCTTTGCGGAACCGCGGCGCGCGCTTCGTGGCTGAAACTAATACTACCTAGGTACCAGGGAAAATTCGAGATCGGAACACCGTCGAACCCCGTCAGAGGAGTCTCCAACCCCCCCCCCCCCCCCCCCCCTCCCATCGTGGGGATATTGCTGCGGAAAGGCTGGCATTCTTTCCAAACAAACTTTGTTAATTTAACGCAGCGGGATCTGTTCGTCCGCGCGATTCCTTTCGTAAGTGGAAACCGAGGTACCGTAATCCGGCCAGGCGATAGAGCAGATCGTAGATTACGAGGTGCGCTGAGGGTCCTTAAATCATCTTCATCGGATTCCGCGAATCGGGTAACAGGCTGGAACGGAGGCGCCACTGTTTATTTGTTATTCGAGCTTGAGAGGCACGGAGGGGGGAGCTACCCAGCGTCATCCACCTTATCCGCCTTTAATTTCTTCGTCTTTGAGGGCCGGTATCGAGAGATTTATGGCGCGGTCAAGTGATACTTGGCAGAGGCCTCCCGTCTCGCTTCTGTTTCTGAGCTTCTGCGGCCCGAGCTCTCTGAAACCTTAATTCGTATCTCGGCGAGCTTCAATCATTCCGTCGTTGTAGGATAACGCGTGCAAGCGGTCCGTTGAACCGTTCCCTTCCCCTCGAGCCGTGGACATCCACCCACGTGCTTCTGCGACGAAGCGGACGGAAGGTGGGGGGGGACAAAAATTACGATCAACCTCAAAGCTACTCCCTCCAGCTACAAAGTCTCCTCGCTGCGCCCGCTTAGTACACATCTCTCACGGTTCGTTCATTTTCATCGCTCGCTCGTCGAACATGCTTTATTCTACGTAGAGGAGGAAACGAGCGAGCCGAGCGACGTCATCCCAGCGCTAATTAATACGCAAACAGGAACGGGCGGATGGGGCTTCCGGCGATTCGAGGAACGCGCGCCGGAAGATAATTTAAGAGGGTCGTTCACAAGGTGCAATCTGGCTCTGCGACGAAGAAATCGCGGGGGCAATTTTAATCTATCGCCAGGCGCTGAGCCAATTGCACGGCTGAAGGGAGAGGCGGATAGGCTCGAACGTCTCTGTCGACGTGGATTCGATGAAAATCGATGATGGCTCGCGGGGTGTGCGGGGAGGGGGGGGGGGGGATTTGCTCAGACATGACGTGAGCCTCCACAATTTCAACGGCACGCGGCTCGCCGTCCTAGGGATGGGCCAGAATGGAGTACTTAACGCTCGCGATTGAAATATATTGCTCCTCCGCCGATCGCTCGTTTTCTCGCGCGAAAATGGAACGCGACGATGCAGGCGATAAAGCTGGCCACACCTACGGCTCTCCGCTCGCATCGCACTTTGTTGTTACCGTTCCTCGGCTACCTCCATCACTCGAGTTCCCCTCCGTCTGCATTCTGTGATTTGAGTCCTCGCGGCTGACTAAGGACAGACTCTTCTACTTGCGGACGAATGACGGGCTTGAATCGGGCCTCTGATCTCGGGCTTTGCACGCCAGTGAAGAGTTAATCGAGTCCATGGAACCGATCGAGCAACCCCAAATCGCTGCCATCTCTGATCCTTTGTTATTCAGCACATATTTCGCCGACAGAAAAAGCGAACCTGTTCGTTATCCTCCGGCCTCCTCGATTATGGCAGGAAGAAAATGTGAGGAATTATAGAGCCCGATAGAGCTGCGGTTTATTTGAGAGGAGAGGGTGAAAGAACGGTGGGGCTGCAAAATTGCCAAACAGCGGATCCCGGAAATGAGTGATTTACAAATCGAAAGCGCGATTAAAGGCTGGCTAGACCGCGTAACCTGCGTGCTCGCCGGCCCGGTAATTAAATCAAACTTGCTAATGAAATCCAGCATCGACAAATCGCGAGCGGGTTGCACAACGGTACAACGCGGTTGTCCCCCGGGGATGGCGGTGGCAACGATCGCAGATTTCATGTACACTCGGATTACATTCCTCTCCCACTCTCTCTCTCTCTCTCTCTCTCTCCCCGTCTCTCTCCGCCCCTCTCCGCTCCTCTTGTTCCATTCGCCGCGCGTCTGCTTCGCCTCGAAATCTTGCGCGAACGCATTACGTATTCACGGGGTGTATTTCAATCGTAGCAGGAGGAAGCAACTTTCCGCTCGGTGTATCGGCAACGTTTAGCGCGGCTCGCTTTCGAGATTGACGCGTGTATCGGCGAACAATCGCATTCCTGCGGCGAGGCGGTGTACTCGCCAGCCGAAACATTGCGAACTCAATTTGCATCGTGCGTCGGTTGGAGAGCGGGCAATTAACCTCAAACGGTGACCGCGGCATCGTAGCTCTCCACTCGCAGCTATGATTCCCCGATGTCCGTGTCTTGGTTATCGGACTAACTCGATTTCCATCGGACCAATCGGGAACGAAGGTCGGCCGCATCTGCTTAGAGCTCGAGACGCGTGGCTCGCGAATTAGATGCTGCACAGGCTGGAATAAATGGGACGGTGCAGCTGAACCGATACCATCAGCGTAAATCGCCTGCTCTGACTAGAAACTCGCGAGTACAAGGGGCCCTCTTAACCCTCTCGACACGCTGCTCGAAGCGTTTCGCCATCAGTAACGGAGACGGTTCTCCAAAATCATCGATCGTTTACGGTCTACACTCTACAGTTTACAGTTTACGGCGCTGGGATAGGAAGGTATTGACAGTCTCAGCGAGCGGTCGCGAGGACGGAGTATTCAAAGGGTAAATCGTAATAATCTTTTGTGCGCGGGTAGCTCGTATCGCGGAGAAACATCTGAAGCCGAAGTAATCGCAGCCAATAAGCCGCCTTTGTCGAATCTTCTGGTCGGACGAGCTCCATCTTCCGGTTGGCCGAGCGCGGAAAATATGGAATACTCAATCCAATACATCCAATATAACCCTCTCCGCGTCCGGGCCACCCTGCTCGTCTTCCCTTTCGCGTACCTACCCCTCCGTCATCGGCCCTCTTGTCCCCGTCCAGAGCTGGTTTGTCATTCACGACACGAACGCATCCTGCCAGTCGCAGATTGTGTGCCGAATCCATCGACCAGGCTGCATCCTCGGGCCGCGGATACGCAACTCCGACGCGGATGTATTTCGGAGATCTTCGAAACTTCCGCAGTTCCTTCGATCTGCTGCGCTGCAATATTCTTCGACGCGGAACACTCGTGGTTCCGTCAACTAACTAGGAACACTATTCGGTTGATGATCGAATCGCGCAATTTTTTTTATATAGATCGAAAGTATATGTCACCATGGTCACAAAAATGTAAATTGAAGATGCTCCCAAAAGCTGGTCTGACCTTGAAAAATCAACAAAGGTGGAACAGGGGAAAGAAGAAAAATTAGGGAGAAAGAAGACCAACGAGGCAGTCGAAACATGTCACTGCGACGACTGATCGACAGATCACACATATACTGCGCGACAATTTATGCCGAATATATGATTATGTATACATTAATTGAAAAATAAATGCCCAGAAAAGGCATATACAATTTTCTTAAAAATCATGTAAGAAGTAAATAAGACAAAGAAAACAATTTGAATATACGGAATTTACATACAACTTTAGAAAACTTATAACGAGGGATAATTTATTGCGACACATTTTTTTACAAGAAAGTTTGTCGCTTTGAATAGTCACTTGTTTACTAATTCTTGCATTTGAAATAATATGCCATCTTCTTCTAACTAATAATTCTTTGTCTTACTGACTTTTTACATGATTTTTAAGAAAATTGTATAGGGGAAAGGTGGGATAGTTGATCATCAGGGATACATGATCACGTGAGTTTTTTAATTAATATATTGGTAATTTGTGCCTGCTGTCACGTTATCGTGGTACCTAATGTTTGCATTATCGCAACACTTCATGTTGCAGTTTTCTTTCGGGAGCATAGAATAATGTAGTTACTTAGTAGCTTCGATCTTATTTGCAGCCGAAAAGTAAATATTTCGGTCACCTTGATCTTCCTCCTTTTCGACTGAATGTTGCATTTTCAACGATTTAAAATATATTAAGTAAAAACAGCCATTTCTGGTACATTAATGCTATTTATTGATTCAACTAAATATTCAAGGTAAGTTTAGTTTTTCACCTTTTTCAAATCGAGTGCATTGAGGGATACTTGATCAGTATGTGAGGTGGGATACTTGAACAGGTGAAATGCCCCAGAAAAAACCATAGAACGGCTAATGAAACAGAAAAATACGGCAAAGAAAGTGAGAAGGAAAATCTTTTCTTCATCATCATCTGAATTAAATGATATCTAACAATAAGTGAAATGTCTTTTAAGAATGCATTTATGTTGTTTTATGTCATTCTTTGGGTTTATTTTTTCAGTAATTCTTTCAAGTTAGTTATAGTTTACTTTCCATTTATGATATTCCCTTTATTTCATGTTATTAACTAAGATAATAAACATTTTTTAGAAAATTAATGTGTTATTTACTCTTAAAGTTCACTGATCAAGTCTCCCCTTTAGTGGGGGATACTTCTGCATAACGTCACTGCCGGAAAATGTTTAAATTCAGTCACTAAAATGAGTTTTCACCTCTCAAATTTGTACAAGTATATTGAAAATACTCTCAGAATCGCAACTTAAGTAGATAAATAGAAACAAAGCAAAGAATTATTATTATTGTTTTAATAAAATAGCAAAACTGTGATCAACTATCCCACCTTTCCCCTATGCCTTTTCTGGGCATTTATTTTTCAATTAATCTATACATAATCATATATTCGGCATAAAATAGTGTCGCGCAGTATATGTGTGATCTGTCGATCAGTCTTCGCAGTGACATGTTTCGACTGCCTCGTTGGTCAAGGTATGAAAGAAACAGTGTTCGCTCGTCGCAGTTATCGTGAAAATTATTATTACTTCAATCGGTTTTTTAAACCTTCTTGCCGACATGATTATCACAAATGTAATGGTTAATTACCCACTGTTGTGATTTCATAAGTATTATCATTCATTTTATTTATTATCATTAATTTTTTCTAATTATTATCTATCATTTATCTATTATCATTCATTTAATATACTGTATTTTCATAGAATAGAGATAATTAAATTTCAACAGACGGTGTTGTCATTCTCTTTCCCTCATTTTTCTTCTCTCCCCTGTTCCATCTTTGTTGATTTTTCAAGATCAGACCAGCTTTTGGGAGCATCTTTAATTTACATTTTTGTGACCGTGGTGATATATACTTTCGATCTATATAAAAAAATCTGCGAGATTCCATCGTCAACCGAATAGTGTCCCTAGTAAGTGTTGTCTCAGGGATCCTTGCAATCTTAACAAATTGTTGACCGGTCACGAATTCACTCGTGTTGTGCAAGCACATAAAATAACTGCAGATTTATGCATTTTAATATTCAATTGTGGAAAAATAGCCGGTGGCACGGGTCAGTTTTTACATAAAATTGACGGTCAAGAATGTGTTGACGGTGGAAGTCAAAATTTTCAGCAGCCAAAATCATTGATCCTCCTATATTTTACCATTTCGTGTTTCGTGACTCTGTAATTTCGACGGAGCAACTTTTTCTTGAAAAAGAAGGGCGGGTGAATTAATCCATTCGGTGGTTATTTTCTGCTTGTGGAGGAAGAGGATGGGCCGGCAACGCGTTGGCGCCGCGCGCGTTTCACCGGCTCGTTGGACCTGATATTTTCAAGTCACTTTAACGCGTAGAACAAACTCCCCCCGTCCGCGCCTCGCTCGCAATTTAAATATTTTTCTTGCCGGTGCGGGAGCCGCGCCACCGAGGTAACGCGGCCGGCGAGCACCCGACGCAAAATTTCGAATTAGAATTTCAGTAAACATCCTGCAGTCCGCGACGCCTCATCGTCCTCTTAATTCGAGATTTAAATTCAAATTGTCGTTACATTCTCGTCGCGTCATCCGTCGCCGTTTAAATCAAGACCCCACCCGAGGAGCGTTCGTTCTCGCGAGAACATTTTCAAGCAGTATTTCGAGAGGCAGAGCGACCCGTTAACAATCGAAAGGAACGAAGGAATCGACTTTACAACGTAGACGCTGATTCGAATCCCTTGGCTGAAACTGTTCGACGTTCGCGGGATTGCAAGGAGGGCGAAGGGTGTTTGTACGGTATCGCGAGCAACCGAGCCGAATAAGAAGGGTTGCGGCAGGTATTTACGATCGACCGGCGCATTATTATTCCATGAATTTTAATGGTAAACGCACGGCAGAACGGTGGGGGGTTGACGAAAAAGGCACAGACTGAGGCGCCGTCGGAAGCTCCGCATAATCCGCAATTCGAGCCGGTTCGCCGCGGTAAGATTTCCTCCTCTCGGTCGAGGAGTCCTCTTCGCGGCTTAATACTAACGCCCCTGGGAACGATGGCATGTGCCTGTTTCGTCCCCGGGGCTACCCTTCCTCGCTGCGTTGCGTCGGCAACTTGCCTTCGTGCCATCAGCGTGGCTAAGAATTCGTCCATAAACGGAGGACAGGCTAAACGTTGCTTGTTAAAAGGCGGAGCGGGTGCGAAGCTCTTTTTTCCCCAGTCATGCACTCGACCGTTTATGAGGAGGGAATAATTCTTGGGCGAAGTTTATAGGGACGGCGACGCTTCGGGGCCACGGTTTCATCCCGATGGGAATTGACGATTTATTACGTAATGAAATACTTGGCAGGAAAAGCGGCAGTGCCGCGGAGCTTGGCTCCCGTGGCGTGTGAAAACTTTCAAGTGACGGAGCAGCTGGTATCTATGCGAGCTCGTATACGACCGGGCAAAGCACCGTGCAATAAAATGCTACGACACCGGCCGGAACAACAGCCCTTTAACTTAGTTTCGGCTGGCTCCATAACCGGCGCGCGCCCTTTTTCGACTACCGACGAACGTGAAATCGGAGTTGCGCACTGGATCGGGGACGCTTCGCGTCCACGAATATTGGCTGGAACTTCGGGGCTGACTTCCCAGTGAACAAACTCGAGAGGTCGGCGGACACTTCGATAGCTGCGCAAGCCGATCGTCCCGAAGTTCGTCTCCCGAGTATTCCCTGGAGGTAGAGCCCTGGGACTTTTAAATTTCCCGACATGAACGTTTCACGAGAGTTTGACTAGTAGGTAGGAAGATTTGAATAGTTGAGAATTCGAGAAGCTTTGAATTGGAAAATTGAAAACTGAGGGCTCCCAAGTGGCAACGACCACGCGCCTACACTTGCTGCAGCAGAATGCACCCTACTGAGAATTCTTCTCAATTAGCGTCGACCTGTTTTTGTCGAAGCATCTGATCGCTGTAGCCTGAAACGGCATTAAACGGTTGCAGAGTTATCGCGTAGGCCGGCGGTGCCCATGACGGGAGCCACCCATTTCGTGGTGATTAATTTTGATTAATCGGCAAATTAGATCAGCTTAGACTGGACCGTACGCGCTCGCCACGGTAGATCTTAATCCATCACTTCTAATTTATCGAGCGGAATAAAAGTGAGCCGTTACTCACCGCGTTCCTCGTGCTTCTGCCCCATTGTTTTTGCGACCGTAAGTATATTCCCCCGCGAGTGGAGAGGCGCGGTCGAAATGAATCGAAAAATGTACCTGCGCGCGGCAAAGACAATGGCCTGCGCGATTTTACGAGGGACCCGTCGCACCTCCTCACGAAAATACCGGCGTTTTTCCTCCATCTTACCCCGGGTACGGTCCAGCGAGCTACGTGGGCACCGGGATGACTATACTTTATTTATTTATTTATTTAGCCGCGCAAACGGGAAACCGGCCGTGGAAATATACTTTTCCTCGGCTCCGCTCTCGCCGTACGTGTTCGTTTTCCGTAATGCGGCCACTCGCCGGCTACGTGTCTCTCCTCCACCCTTCCGCTCGAGGGTTTTCCTCGCGTGTTGCCGCGCGCTCGAATACCTCCGCGGCGCGTCCAACGACGTATCGTTGTATTTTTCATGCATGCACCGCTGCTCGGAAGTTTGGCGACCCGTCTCCTGCCAGCGCCAGGGGAAAGTCCTTAAATTCCGCAGACGTTCCCGCGACCGCACCGCTGTAGGAATAAACGGGACGTAATAAAGTTAGGAAATGAGTTCATCTGGCTGTAAGGACGTTCCCGAGGTTCGTTGGGAAGCGGTGCGGCGCGGCGTCGCCACGCTTGACGCACAATATGCAACGAGTTTTACCGTCTAAGTGATATAACCCCCCGTGTGGGCGGACAGGTGCTCCCGCCGCTGTTTCCCGCATGCGAAGCAAGCTCGCGGCTCTCGCTGTGTATGTACCGTTCGAAATTCGCCAAGATAGTCACGCGCGTGTAATCGTTATTAAATATCGCGGTCGAACGTTAATCGCGTCTGCGTTGTAACGCGCCTGTCGGCGGGCAAACGTTGAAGAACTTAACACCTTGCTGACGTTGATCGCGATAGGTAATACGCCACGAAATATGGCCGGGCATCATCCATCCAGGAATTAACGAATGCGCGAGGATCGTTCACGGAACACCGAGAGGCTCCTCCTAAATCCAGTATTACCCTCGTAACTCCGCGGTAACGGTCTACGTTTCGCGTCTTTACTGCCTCCCCGTACTTCTTCTGATACCGCATGCCCGCGTTATCGTCGGGGTATAATTAAATTTAAGGGGGCCCCGGGGCAGAGGGAGGGGTAGTCCGTAAACCCTTTCATTCCTCGCTTTACGCGGCCCTGACGCCGCGGCGTCCCGTGCCTTGGAGCACGCGGAAGCGAACAATTCGGACAATATATCGCGATGAACGTTCACATTCTTTTATTAAAACAGTAAAACCCATCGCCGGACGTGGCAACGCGAGGTGATAGAACGCCGCGAGCAACTTTTCGCATAATTCAGGGGAGGACCGTAGAACCGTCTGGCCGTCGGCAAAGTTAACACCGAACTTTATCGTATTTTCAACTCCGGATTGGCGGAAAAATATGTCACCGTCTCGTCGTTCAGCGATAAGGCCTGGGAAGGCGAAGTTTATCACTGAAATTATTGGAAAATTACTTCATTCCAAAATAGAGGAATGTAGTATCAGTGGCTCGAGTGAATAAATACGCAGAGGGAAAAATTTCGAATGGCACTCCGCAACCATCGACCTTTTCTCTTCATAAAAATCTGATCTAATCTGATCGGTTGGCCGTGTTCACTGCAGTTCGGTGGCAAGACAAGCGCATTGCTGCACGGACCTTGGATGGTCTATCGACTGTGAAATTTCGTTTCATCGAAGTAGAACGGTCCAACGGCCGTGAACTTCCGCACGACCGAGTGGCGCGACGCTACTTTTCAAGCAGATTCCACCCACGAGTCCGAAGTATCGTAGAATTACGCGTACCGTTCCCGAAGCTTAGCTTCTCGTTCTCGGTCGCGGTGAATCGCAGCCGGAAGAAGGAGGTCGCGCGAAAAGTTGGACCAATCGCCCATAGGCGCAATTAGTGGAATTGCCGGCAATTATACAGGGTTAATTCGCAGGCTGTTAGGAGTAATTGGCGGACGTTAGTGGGTCAGTTTCCAGGACGGCCCCGCGGCGGACGAACGAATTTGAATATAATCAGGGATTCCGGACGACGCTGCTTTCCGTCTAATTGTCCGTTCACCCGCCAATATAATGGATACCGCGGATAACCGTGCGATAAGGTAGTTAACCGTTACGCGGTGTTGATGCGGGCCGAGCGAGTCTCGCTTAGAAAACGTTCCGTCGGTTCCACGAAAGCATGGCTCTTTCTGCGGTCTGCTCGCCGGGCGGACAGGTTCCACGCTCCCGCGTCGACGTGTTACGTTATCAGTGTTTGTTATGCTTTCCTTTACTCATCGCGCTTTATTCGAGCGGGGGAAAAATAACTGGAAGAAGCGTGGATACAGATGGAAGAATGAAATCGGTGAGAGGGTAACGGCCCGCGAACTGCAGCCTCTCCCGGTGCGTTTCTTCCTTCGCGGCGCATAAATCAATGCGAACTTAAACCGCGGGCTGAAATCATTTCCTAAATAAACCATCCTCGGGTTGGCGAAACCGCCGGGTCGGCGTCTCCCGACTGGCTGCTCGTCCGCACGCGCTTCAAATACTTACGACTGGCAAAAATTCGGAGTTAAATTATTACGGGGACCAGTAAGTTCCGTCGGGATTCTTTGACGGATCGCACGTTTCACGTTCGACGCCTATGATGGGGGAAGAGGGCTGTTAGGGGCGGGGAAAATTCGGCAGATTGAAATCAGCGGCCAGATTAAACTGGTTATAACTGGCGATTCGTGTTTCCGTTTCGAGAGAAGCTCGGAATTTATAATTTCGCGGTGATATTTCGCTGGAAGCCTTGACGGATGGATGTTCCATGGCGATGCATCAATTAATTAGCCGTTGTATAAATTATTCCGAATTATATGAGGTGCACCGCAGGCACGAGTCATCGGCGTACATGCTATATGTGCCCGAAATTTCCAAGCCCGTTCGCCTGGAAGCGAACGCTCCACTATTTCGGTCCAGGCGGTTTCGTTTGGCCAGGATTTTGTTATTCGCTATCGAGAATTATTCGCGCGTTCCTAGATGCTTGTGTCCCCTCGCGGGAAAAATATCGGGAATTTATTTTATCCCTGGTCGTATGAACACCGCGGGAAAATCGCCGGGGAGCGATGCACGCTTCTGTGAACGCGAAACACTCGCGCGTCGGGCTTTCGCGACGGGAACGAATGGGGGGTTCGCCTCGGACGGAGCACGAAGTTTAAACAAGTCTCGGGGGTTGTTAATTAAGAAATGCGTGAGTCAACCAAGAATTAATCGAGACGCGTCAAGGGAAAGTCGTTGAAGCACTTGTAAGTAGATTCGATCGGTTGGTCGACCAGTTGGAATGAAACACGAAGAAGTGGAACGAGACGTGCCGTCCTCGACGGTGTAACGGACACGTGCTTCGCGATGGACAGTTTTTCTACAATTACATAAATCCGCGTCAACTACCGCGAGAACGTTCGTGCGGCTCGTAATGACACGACGAGCGGCCATGAATATTCAAGCGACCGAGATAAGTTGGAGGAAGACACTTCTTAGTTCGCAGGGAGTTTCAATTATTATGCACCTTCGAAGTTAAAGCACAGGAGACTTTGCGTCGAAGCTGGTCGGGCTGAGTCCGGAATGCGAAATTACTGGGAAAATGCTCGGAAATTTCGCCTAAATCTGCAGCTCATTACCGATTCATCGCGGCAGTGATCTGTCAGTCTTTGGTTTCATCGCGCCGAGAAGGAAATACGGGAAATGGGACATGGATGGAGTAAGAGTGGAAAGTGATGAAAGTGGAAACGGAAGAACAGAGCGACGATGGCCGGAAGGAGAAGAAAGCGGGTGGGAAGTTTTTCACGGTCAAAGCGCTTTCGCCGTAAGGCATCAAATATTGACCTGGAAACAGTTGCACGGATTCTCATGGCTCCAAGTGGACTCATGAATATTCCCCCGCTTTAGCGGCGTCTAAGAGGGTACTCGTCGCTCGTACATAACCATATACTCGATCTTGAAACGACATTTCTCCGGCACTCACGGAAGCGATTTAACCCTTAACAGCCACTGCACCCACCACGATGGCTGCTCGAAACATTAGTCCGTATCTTTGCCATCTTTGGGGCTGGTCGCAAACAGAATATCCTATCTCCGCTTGGTATTCGTTGAACCCTGGCGATTCGAAGGAGATACCTATCCACACACGCCTTTAAAGCTGAATACCGAATGTTCCCCTAGACTAGAAGAATTCTGCTGAATTTAGAAGTGAAAGCGTTTGCCTTGTCATTAAATCTCTAATATCAGAAGAAAGCGAAGCCCGTGATTACAGCGAACGACGCAGCGGCCCCCCTACTTCACTCACCGCAAATCGCGACGAAAGACCCGGTATCGCGCGCAAAGTGTTGCGTGCCTCGCGATATGGCCCACTTCGGGAACACGAAGACCGCCACTTGTCGATGGAAATGGGTTACCTCTGACGTTATAAATTGTATTATTAAACACTGCCCTCGCAAGTCTCGATCCAGGGGACCCCTGTAAATCTCCCCGGCGCAAACATTCTAATTCCGCCGATGCGGACGAGGCGAAAATCTGCATGGGGTTCGATGGGAGGGGGGGGGGGGGAGGGGGGGGGGTGACGAGGAAATTAGGAATCGCTTCGATATCCGACGTTGGCTTGGCCAGCGGACCTCTCGGTGGCTGGCTGGCGCAGCGGCCGTCGACAAGATTCAAGTTTCGAATTCCAATCCGGTGGATCGGCGGAAACGGTGCACGGTCGGGCGCATCGGCGAGTTTCCGTGCGACAGACTTCCGGATCGACACGCCGTTCAGCGGTCAAACTTGAGGCGAAAGTTAGTTCGTAGCCGAACGAACGTCGCCGAACAGACACCCGTCGATTCAATTACCGACGATTCGCTGGGTTACCGCATTTTAATGAACCACGGCTTGCTAGTCCGTCGAGCGGATCTCTATCCACCCTACTCATCTCGGTAGTTGGCGCTGGCGAGCCGGCCGAGGCGATCGTCCACTTCTCGGGCCGGTGACTGTCGTCGCCCGCGCCGCGATCAGGAATTAACGGGGCGACCTGCCTCCGGCCTGCAACTTTTAACGAGCGTCGCGCGCGAAAATGAATCGCGTGCACCGGGCGACGCGCTCCTTGCGCCCGCGAGACACCGTTCCTTTTCCTCCGCGGGGTCAGATGTCGCGGACGATGTCGTGTTCCCTCCGCGACACGCGAGTTCCTCGCTGAATCCGCGCGATAGCTGCCCCTGGGCACCGCCCGAAGGGGACGCGTGCTTTAACGAGCTTGCCGCGCTTTTTTTTTGCTACTTTGTTCTTCTAACGACATCGCCCTATAATCCTGATTCACCAGAGGAGGTCGCGAATCGAGTTCTCGAGAACGAATCGTTAGGTGGACGCGGCCGTATCGCGTCAAAGAATCCGCGGAGGGACGCCGCCAGCCACTCCCATTCGGTAATTGCTTCTTCAGCGTGTCATCGAGTGGCCGGGATTAACTTCGTCGCGGAATTAGAGTCAACGGTGACACGCTTCTCGTTATCCCGTCGCGAAAACGAGGCGGGACACGGTTAGTCGATATTCACCGTTGGAGCTGGGATGCCGATCCTCTTTGCTCGCTGCTGACATCCAACGAATCGAGCCCACTGGAATTTCGTTTTCAGGAGGGTCAATGCAACCTTCGCGTGGAAATCTCTCCGGCACTCAACGCAGTCCCGCGAGTGTTCACCTGTTCGACGATGACAAAGGGCGGCACGATCGACAGAAACACTTTGCCGGTTTAATTAATTAAAATACGCAGCGAGGGGATCGATGGTTGCATTGAGAGGCGAACAGCGGACGCGGAACGCCGGCGGCGCATTAATTAAACTTCTTTTTAACCGTCGCTCCTCCCCGTTCTCGCCTTGGAGGAGGGGTATGTTCCCCTCGATTGTTCCACCACCGCGTCGCCCGCGATTATTAATTCGTTGTTAATGTTGTAACTGGCTCGCCGAGATCGCGACGGGGGTAATATTCACGCCGATAGAGCGGAGTTTGTGTTAGAACTCTGTGGTAGAAGCGTTTGACGAACGAGTGATCGATGCAGGATGCCAAAGAAAGGGAAGCGGGGTTACTTATTTAAGAGGGAACACCACTGGGACGGCCGGAAAAGCAAGGCGTTTCTAAGAATTTTTTTCAGGAATTATTTACAGTTTTCATATAAAATTTTTATTACCTACTTTTAGTACAATGTCTTAAGAGACTATAAATAAAAATGAGTAGAAAAACATGCATAAATTTTATTATATTAATTAATCTTCTAGACCCCTCACGCAAGCTGATAGGATCTGTATGGAACAGCAGATTCGAAATCAAACTTCATTTTCCGAAAGTTCAATTCAGGTCCGAAATCATGTTCCATTTTTTTTATTAACTATATGAGTGTAGTTTCCGTTGCACGTACCGATGTTTTAAACAAATTATTTTTGTATAAATCGTGCGCTGTAGAAGAAAAAGTTTCGAAAATCCGCGAATAACATGGACAATTTTTCGAGCGTATTTCAAAAGTTTTATGTCGATCAAAAAATCCGAACGTGCAACGGGAGCTACACTCATATAGTTTATAAAAAAATTCAACTTGATTTCGGACCTGCGGTTCCATAGTTACAAGTCCTAACCAACGCGCGTACGGGCCTAGAAGATTAATTAATATATTAACCCTTCGTTGACACTCTGGGTCTGAGCCACCCATAAACTGATTTTGACACTCTGTACCTTTTCCAATACGTAGATTCTGCGTAGAATATCGTGGATATTCGTGGAATATCTCCATTTTTTCAATTACCGAAATAGGCTACCTTCTGTATGCAAAATAAATACCTTTTTCCAAAGCCGACTTATAAACTATTTTGTTTTCTCAAAATATTATATCTGAACAACAACTCTGTAGATTTCTAGCTTCTAATATTGAAATTTGTAAAATTTACAATTTTCTGAAGATTTTCTTCGTTTTTTCTCGACATGTGGAAATCTAGTTTTTTTTTACAAAAACTGTGATCAAATTTCAATTAAAAAACTATTAGAATACATTATACAAACCTTGAAATTGACCCATGATTTTTTTTCATAACGATTGAATCCTTTAGATGAGAATTCTAGTCGTTCAAAAATTGCTCTGGGTGTAAGCCTCCCCGTATGTCAAATTTGCTTGAAAAAAGAGGTGTGTCAACGAAGGGTTAAAATTGATGCATGTTCTTGTACTCATTTTTTGTGTAGCCACTTAAAACACTGTAAAAATAGCTTACTTTCCCGGCGGTCACAGTGGTGTTCCCCCTTAATCCGATCATCCTAAGGAATCAAGCCTCTCAACTTTTTCAATTCCTAAAGTGACGCCCTCGCAGGCTCGGCCCTCGCCCATTTTGGTCAACCAGCAACACAAGTCGAGTGTGATAGAATAGCCGCTAAGCATCTCCGTACGCTGCATCTACATCTCCCGAGCCAAACATCTGCAGTAAACCTTTAACACGAGTTTGATCCTCCCGGCAAGTTCCTCCGCGGCAACTTTCGAATCCCGACAACAGGAATCCTAACCCGCGTCGCTCCTGCAAACTTCCCTGCCATTTTTTTTTTTGCGCTCTTGTTGCCCTCCACTTTCCAGTTTCCCTTTTATCCTTTCGAGTCCCATGGAAGTGGAACACCAGCGGATAAGCAGGACCAACAGAAATTTGAATTGCCGTGGAGTTAGCTGGCGGACGTAGCACGGTGGCCGCTCCGCAATGGGGAACAAGACCGTGAATTATCGGGCGCGGTGGCCGGAGCGGTCGCGTCGCGGATAAACGAGGTCCATTTTCTTCGCGTTAACCGGCTAATTTCCGGGAATTTACGTGCGTAAAGGGGGTTCCATCGATCCAGCTCCGGCTTGGCGACGTGGTCGCCAAGATAAAACCCTCGAGACATTTTTACACGGTGCTAAGTTGCGACCCGCAGGCGGGCGACCGTGTAAAAAGGCGAAACGCGTCTGTTAATAGGGGAACGGAAGAGCGGAACGGAGCGGAGCGGAGCAGCCCGGTTCCGGTGTGTCATTTACACAAGTGGCTCGAATAATTTCGTTAGAGCGACTTGGACCAGGCCAGCGAGCCTGTATTCCCGTGACCCGCGTCATTCTCATTATTCAAATGAGAGATTAAGGCCTGGCTGCTCGACTTTGGTCTCCCTGTGAGCCCTCCTCCGTCCCTTCCGACCCCCTCGGCTCTCGCTTCTCCGTCGCCCTGCGCTGGATAGGATGACGGTCATTTAATTTTCTGACGTCTATTGCGGCGGGCTTGTTCACCGAGACGCGTCACTTTCTTTATGGGTATTTAACCCATCAGCGCGAGCTCGCTTTAAGCACCCCGGCTGGAATTACCGTCGGGAGGGGTGGTGGTGGATTGGCTCGTGTCGCTGGCGAAATTGTTCGCTTGCTGGGTAAACGACACGTTATTTTGCGATTTACGCGGACGCTTTAGATGCGCGGCCGTGTAGGGCGAATCCAGCGATGCGTGACTTGCGATTTCGAGGAAGCAAAGGGCTGTTAACCAACCAAATATTTGAGGAAGCAAAGGTTGCCCGCGCACCAGGTTGATTTACAGCGTTTATCGGCGGTGTAAATTATAGGTACCGCTGCTCGCTAGATTCTCGCACTGGCTCGCTCCTTTGACCCACATCTACGTTATTGCATTCGGCCGCGATAGAGACGCGAAGAATACGCTCTAATATGCTCCACCTCTCTCCAGCCTGCCTTCCCCAGTGACTTGCAATATATTTCCCGTAGTTTATCTCCATTACGGTAGCACGGCCGGAACACGAACGCCTCAACGTGGCGCGCGGGCAATATTAATTTTCCAAAATGCTTTTTCAGACGTTCTTCGATCGTGTGGTCATTCGTTCCGTTTCCCCTTTGATCTTCCCCAGCCTTAATTACCCGAGGGACCCTTGGCACGAGTGGAACAACGGTTCTGCCACGAGGCAATGATTTTATCGCGTGCCATCTAGAAATAACGCGGCACCACTACCGATTTTAACAACCTTAATTTATGCAGATCGAGGTGTTACGGACTAATGTCGTTAAAATTCTAGGTCAACGGGGTCTTTTCAATTCGGCGAGAGAAGGATTGATGACCAACGTCAACGCGTGCCACGATTCTACTATTTCTCGATCCATCACCGACCCGATCCCAGCGACTCAAGTATCATCGGTAACGCGCGCGGAATCTCGGCAAACACGGCTATTTATTTCATTCGGAATTAGAAATTCCCGCGGGAAAGGTGCCCGTCAAATAAATCCCCGCGCTCCCCTATCTGATTCCGCCGTTCTTTCCTCCGTTTCCCCGGCAATCCGTATCTATCCACCTGTTCGTCACCCTGTCCAGCCCCCGTGTGCTCGCGCCCGACTCCCGGCTCATCCTCCCTCGAAGAACTCAGAGCCCGGAAGAGAACGGGAAGCCCCTCCGCCACGACCTTCCCCGGTAGTTTACGGTCTCGAGGGCAAGTTTAACGACATGCTCGTCGATCTCTCCCGGGTTCGCCCTACCGTGCCGCGCACCCGCGGCAGCCCCTTTCTCCTGCGCTGTCTCGCGCACCCCGCCGGGTCATTAGTCCACCTGCCGCGAGATTTCGATCGCAAAAAGCCCCGACACGAGCATCCGCGCGGCCTTTCGCCCCGCGACACGCCGACACGCGCGCCCCGCTATCGACCAGCTCGCGTGACTGCCCGCCCCAGGACTCTCTGGATCCGTTGGGGCTTTTTCCCTCAATTTTTGTCAACGGCAAAGCTCGAACTGAACGCGACGCGGCTTCCTTTGACACGAAATTCCCGGCGAATTTTGTAGCCAGAACTCGGTCGTTTCCGACGGCACGCGTTTACTCTCTCTAACAGCCCCTCGCGGAAGACCCACGCGACTGTCATTGAACCGGGAAACGAGAGACGCTCGAGCAGCCACTGTGGCATGACCCTGCCGATCCGATACGCTACCTCGGGAGAGGCTGCTCGATAATTTGAAGCGGCGCGGAACGTGTCCCGGTTCGACGATCAGCCGCGCGAGGAAAGTCGAAAAATCAGCGAACCTGGAGCGACACACCCAGGCTGCGTCCCCGGAGAAATCTTATCAGATAGGTATCTATGCCAAAGAAGCTGGCCCGGCGACGCGCGTAATCCCTAGAGTGGCTGGCAAAGCGGGAAGAAAGGTTCCTCGGGAGTCCCCGAGATTCTTGGGATTCTCCTTGGCCGTCTTGCCGCGGCTCCACCTCCGCCGAAAATCCGTGCGCCACGGGGCTGCCTGGTGCCTACCCCTGCTAGCTAGCGGCCTGGAATCTTGGATTAAGCTTCGCTACGCACGCAGTCACGTACGGGCATAAATTTGTCGGGGAAACGGGCGGACCCGAAGTCGAGCTTGTTCGCGCGTCGCGCGTGTAAATCATAAGGGTATGACGATCCTTCGGGAGGAGCGGGCCGCTCTCTCGCGAAATCGTAATTGCGTTGGGACTCGTTCGGGGAGAGAAGATGCTTTGGGGAATGTGTGGGGGGAATTAGAAAGAGATGAAGAGAAGATGCCGGGCCCCGGAGAACATGGGAGGCTGCAAGAGTTTCGGAGATTAAAGTGAAAGAGAATGGATGGACGAGGAGGACTCGCGGTTGACGGGGAGACGGAAGCGAATGGTCAGCGCGCACGGACCGTACGCGCCCGTTTATTACCATTTTCCTAAATTGATTCCCAGTTCTCGTGGGAGCGCGGAAAGGCTCGGCGCGAATGGCGGAGGGAAGTAAAGGCCAGAGGGAATCGGTCGGCAAGTTTGGCTCCCATCGAATGCCCGGTGACCCGTGAAAATACGAATGCATGAGTTCGGCAAACACGAGCGGCGCGCATCGGCGGAGAATGGAGGCGAGAGGGCTTGGAGGACGAAAAACACGGAAGAAGCGCGTATCGAGCTGGGAACGGGGATAAAGTTGCAACGGGAGAGGAAAGAATTCTCCCCTCTTTTCTCTTTTACTCTCACCACTCGGCTCCTCTCTTCCGTCGGAAGTCTCCCGGAATCCATCGACGACGGAACGGCTGATTTGCAAGTAACTCGCAACTCGCGGTTCCTTTCGCCCCCATCCTCGCCACCATCCCTAGCTCTTTCTCCCGGTTAACTTTTCCCAGGAAGTAGGAATCGCGACGCCTTCGAAATTTCAGAAGCAAGCAATCTGAAGGCAACGCGGAGGGGTTGTTTCTTTAAGAGCTTTAGCGTGTAGCTAGCTGGATGAAATTAAAGTAACTCTGGGCACGGTGAATTCTTGGATAATTGACGGTTCGATGACGACCTAAAACTGTAGGTCATTCCCATTTTTATCGATCCCCGCAGCGGGAAACGAGCGACCAGACGACGGACACGGGGCGGCAATTCTCCCGAAGGAAACTCGGCCGCGATGGACCCAGAGGAGGTGCACGTAGGGGGTGACGTCGGGGACGCCAGGCAGCGGGGTTGAATCGACGGAACCGTCGGAACCGTCGGAACCGTCGGGGGAGCACTTGGACAAAAATGCAGCCCCGGAACGAAAGTAGAGAACCGCAATATCCGTCGCGGTCCGTCGATGGCGTGGCTGGTCGCAATTCCGGTTCCCACCCCGGTTACGAATCCCCACTGGGCAGCGCTCGATGGCACGAGAGAGCTACCAACTACCAACTGCCAGGTAGCAGCTACGAGGCAGAGGGAGGGGGGAGCGAGCGTTGTCGTGGCCGAAAGCGAGCATTGATATACGCGCGCTCAGTCGCTTAGACCGGCAAGAAGCGGTAACGCATTACCAGGAAGCGGCTCGATGGGTGCATACGTTACCGGATCGCAGCGTACCGGTGAGTTAACTCGTAGCATTTCTATCTTCCTGGACAGTTAACTGCACCGGATTCGAGTATTTCGATCGTACGTCAACTGGCCCCGACGATTACCCCCTATTAGCCGCGACAATCGATTTCTTCCTGCCCTGGCCCTTTTGGGCGAGCGTCTTCTTCGCATGGGGGATGCCAAAGTGAACGTAATGTGTGCACGAGAGACGTGCATCGAACGGTACAGTGCTCCGCGACGGTTCGGTTAAAGACACGCTCATCGAATTATTCGAATACGTGTTTGGACGGCGGTCTCGAAGCGCGGTAATTTGCGACAGCTCGCCGAATTGTGCACGCCGCCCCGCGTCTCGCCCGACCTGTCCATGAATAATTTCCGGCGTTCATCAAAAGTTCGAATGAAACGGACGCCCGGGCGCGACAAGTTATTTGAATGTTAAATGCAACCGCGTCGAGGAGCGTTAATTTGTGCTTTCTATTAACTGGCGATCCTTCATTCGAACCAGGAACAGACGATCCGCTGATATTCACCAGCCTCCAGCTTGGCCAACGATTTTTCTCCGCGTTCGTTCTCACGCCTGGCGATTAATATAACAGTGATTACGAAGAGACAGTTACGTGTGCGGAGCGCATAAATCAGAGTAAAAAGAGTGCATTAACGCGACGGCAAATAATATAAATCCGGCCGGCGTATCTGGTGGGAAGAGGGCGGGCCCGCGTCGCTCGTAGACGCGCCCGGTGATATCATAAATCGGCCAGATAACAAATCGGCAATCTGTTATCGAGATTATTCTCGATATTCCCCGCTGGAAATCCTGTTTAAATGTTCCGGCCGCTCGCCGATAATTACACGGTTTTGCAACTACGGTAATTGGCGCGATCGAGAAATTGTCCCAATTAGTAGATGAGTGAGGCGACACTTTTTATCGGAGTACGTCGCGACGATTCCGGTCACCGCGTGGCGTTGGGTCGAACCTCGTCGCTTTCGCTCTTTGACTTCCCATCGGCGTGGGATCTAGGAAACACGTGATCTCACTCTGCCTGTAACCACGATGGATGTAATGATTTGACTCGGGGGTCTCCGGCGCTGGCCGCGTCGCGTCCAAAAATACTCACTTCGCGCCGTTCTCCCACTGACATATTATGTGCACCTCGTGCGAGTTTATTGGTTTAACTTTGAGGCGGTTACACTGACCACGGCCCCTCCGTGTTTCTATCAAGAATTCATGAATTCGAGCACTGCTTCCATCAAAACGATTCCCCGTGAAGGACGGCGCACACAATAACCGAGCCAACGGTAATCGATTATACCTACAGTGTTCCGTGAGTGGTCAGTTTAGACTTCGGCGCGCGTAAAGTCCCGTCGATTGCCAACAGACTAAACGAAGCCACTCGGAGATCCTCTCGAAGGAGAGCCACGCAGTGCCGGCTGCTCTGAATAAAGCCAGCTTTACCGGGACGTTTTATCGATTGTATCTCGCCGCGCGCCTCCCGGTTCGCTTGACAAGTGTCGAAAGGAAAATCCCGTCTACTCGATAAACGTTCCATTTGAAAGTGGGCCTGGATCTTCCCCGAATCCCTTCGCGCCGTTGGTGTCGGTCGTTGCCCGTTGTCTGCGCCACTCTCATGGAATCCTAGCGTTATTTAAACACCGTTTCATCCGGCGAATCGCGAGGCGAGCGATTGAACCCAAGATTACGGACTCCCGTCGGTAGAAAGTAGATTCTCCTGCGGGATTCGACAGCCTATTTCCCAACCACCGCCTCCTGCGGACAGTTCGTCCTGTATACCCGCGATGGTCTGACCGGCAATTGAGACATACTACTTTCCAGCCTCTCTTTTCGAATTGAGGCGAGGCTGGCGTGGGAACGTCGGGTTTTTCCCAGCGACAGTTTTCAGCCGCGCGACGCGTCAGATGAAAGTTGTAACCCGCGGGACTGCGAAGACGAGAGAAAAACGCCGGCGTAATTTATTAGAATTCCAATCTCCGTTCCATGTAAAACGCGCGACCAGCGCCGCTCGGTTTTTATTGCGGCAACAAGAGCGCTTTCGCGGGCAACGAAAATATTGCTGGAAGCATGGCACCGCCCCAGGCTCGGCAATGTATCCTTTCCGTGGAAAAATATTTCATTGGGAGGGAAAGTTCGCGGACGGCGCGGCGGCCGAGGCGGGGCTCGCGGTACTCTCGCGTATGTCGAAGGAACTTTCGCGCCGGGCGCAATTGCCTGACCCGGGATTTAATAACGCGACGGAGCACGGCTGCAACACTATCTAATTTTTTCCGCAAATACGTCAACCGGCTAACAAAGACAGAGGCGATGCGTCTCCCTCGTTAACGTCGCGGAACTGGCAACCGCCATTTCTCTAGCTCCCATCCGCCGTTTCTTTCTCGCCCGCTTCAACCGCTTCAATACATGCTCCGTAATCCCCTCGCGTTCATCTTCGGAACGCAGACAGTCAAACGGACATTCCGCGTCGAGATGAAGCGATCCATTTCGCTTGTCCCTCGCGATTCTCGCTCCGGAGAGAGGCTGCAGTTGGAGAAACTCGAGGAACTTCGCGGACCCTCCACGGGGCTGATCTATACGACGAGAGCGGGAGGGCGGGAGTGGGGCGATTTCAGGGAAGCAGGGGGGATGAATATCGCGGCGGAACACACGGACCGGGTCATCCAATTTTATAAAAGCCCGCGATATTTCGACTAAAACGGGCATCGCGGAAAATCGCGTTACGGCCCTTTCCGCGGGGGACGATTATTCCGCGATTGTTTCCCCCCACCGGCACCGGGGGAAGCTTCGCCTCGAGGAACTTTATGGGCGGACGGTCCATTCCCGGAAGTGCACCGCGAGCCCGGGAAAAGGGGCCGACTATTAACATCGCTCGATTTTATTCACCTTTAATTTCCCCGGGGAATTGAATGGCAAGATTCAGGATTCGCGGGAGTTGAACGACGAGTACCGTAAAAATCGTCTAGGTTTCGTGGATAGGTACGTATCAGCTCCGAAATTCCTTTGAAGACATTAGTGCCAGTCTCAAAACTAAAGCTGATCTCCCGTCTTCGGTGAACATACGTACAGCCTTCTTTCTCCTTCAAGAATTCATTTACTTCGTCCACTATCGACAAGAAAGCTGACCTCCCTTAACAGTAGGGGAAAGGTGGGATAGTTGATCACAGTTTTGCTATTTTATTTATTAAAATAATAATAATGGTTTGCTTTGTTTCTATTTAATTACTTAAGTCGCGATTCTTAGAGTATTCTCAATATACTTGTACAAATTTGAGAGGTGAAAACTCATTTTAATGACTGAATTTAAACATTTTCCGGCAGTGACGTTATGCAGAAGTATCCCCCACTAAAGGGGAGACTTGATCAGTGAACTTTAAGAGTAAATAACACATTAATTTTCTAAAAAATGTTTATTATCTTAGTTAATAACATGAAATAAAGGGAATATCATAAATGGAAAGTAAACTATAACTAACTTGAAAGAATTACTGAAAAAATAAACCCAAAGAATGACATAAAACAACATAAATGCATTCTTAAAAGACATTTCACTTATTGTTAGATATCATTTAATTCAGATGATGATGAAGAAAAGATTTTCCTTCTCACTTTCTTTGCCGTATTTTTCTGTTTCATTAGCCGTTCTATGGTTTTTTCTGGGGCATTTCACCTGTTCAAGTATCCCACCTCACATACTGATCAAGTATCCCTCAATGCACTGGATTTGAAAAAGGTGAAAAACTAAACTTACCTTGAATATTTAGTTGAATCAATAAATAGCATTAATGTACCAGAAATGGCTGTTTTTACTTAATATATTTTAAATCGTTGAAAATGCAACATTCAGTCGAAAAGGAGGAAGATCAAGGTGACCGAAATATTTACTTTTCGGCTGCAAATAAGATCGAAGCTACTAAGTAACTACATTATTCTATGCTCCCGAAAGAAAACTGCAACATGAAGTGTTGAGATAATGCAAACATTACCACGATAACGTGACAGCAGGCACAAATTGCCAATAGCTATATTAATTAAAAAACTGACGTGATAATGTATCCCCGATGATCAACTATCCCACCTTTCTCCTATTCACGAAACCAGGCCAACTGTCGCACTGTCATCCAAGCTGAAGAATAAATTACGAGGCCGACCGCCCTCGTGTAACCGTTTTACCAGACCGTTACACCCGAAGTATGAATTAAAGTAAGGGGAAGCTCGTTTGCCGGGGATCAAGCCCGAAGGAGCAGCCCCGCCGTCTAACGCCTGTAGTCGGCCGACGAGGAACAGCCGAAGACACCCCTGAGACGAGCTGGTTACTGGGACGTAACCCCCCCCCCCCCCATCCCTTATGCCACCGATGCACATCCACCACGGAGCATTACGCTTCCGCGACTTATGCAAATTCCGCGTAAATTGTTGGGGCCGCGCGAGGCTCCCCTGCGCCACCGTATCGCGAGCCTCGGCCTTACGGAAGCTCCGCGAATCTCCCCGAGACAATTCCCCTTCCGCGGCGATACGATTACGTTAATGCGACCGCTCTAACTGCGGAGTAATCAGCCGCGTAGACGAGGGATCCACGGTCGAGCGGAGAATCCGCGCGGAGGAGGCCATTTCCCACCAGACAATGTTCAATCAAGATTTCTTTTTCTCGCTCAAGAGGTGTACCGATCACAGAGCTTGCTGCATTTAGATGCACTCTCTCTCTCTCTCTCTCTCTCTCTCTCTCTCTGCATCGAAGAGCATTGCCGTCTCACTTTTTTAGCAGCGATTTTGCTTCCTCCTTCGTCCTACGATTTTATGATGATTGCGGGGGGGGGGTTGTTAGCTGACCGCGAGGAAGACTTTAGTCCGCGAACAGTGAAAAGGTTTCGGAATGCGGTCGCTCGAGCCCGAGGGAGATTCGAGGGTTAAGAGCCCTCGAGAAAGCAGGAATTTATAGGGATTAAAGCACAAAGCGCTACGAAAGGGATAGTGGAGGGCGAAGTGGAAGGAAGTTGGGGTAGGCAGTTCCTGTAATTTCTTTTTCCCGGCCGGCGGGGACGGTCGCGTAAATTTTATTCTCCACCTATGCTTCGCGCAAATCCCCCGTCCTTGTTAAGGTAATCCGGCGGGGGCGACGGGGGACGGGGCGGGTCTCTTACATACTCATTAACGCGGGCTGCAGAGATTATCTGCGTGCTTTATTAATGCGCCGAGTAATTAACTGGCTGGATAAACTACTTTTCCCGTCGCTAAACGAGAAATATCGCGGTTATTCGAAAGTTGGCGCGGACGTTCGGGTTGATAAAAATCGGGCGATAAATCATAATTAAGGCGCGCCCTCTCTCAGCGAAGTAACTCCTACAACCCCGTATTTTCTTGCGGAAAATTAATTGCCGCGTTCATTGGACGCCAACTAATTAACATTTCTGATGACCGTGAAAGCCCGCTTCCACTTCCGCGAGCCCTCCGAACGCGCTTCAAAGTTCTAACGACCGCCCGGCCAGTCAAAGCTCACGGAAACTCGGGGAAAAGCGAGTCCCAGTCTTCATCCTCGGACGCCAGCCGCGTTTACACGATTCTCCGAGCGCAATTGCTTTGGCAGCCGGACGTCGGCGTCCAATCTCAAGGTACTCTCCAGAGAATTTTATTTATAGACCGGCTAGGAAAAGCTTCTGGATCGGGCTTTGACGAGTCTCTCGCGGGGGCGAAGGTTATTCATTTTCAATCTCGTACCGTTGACTGAGCAGTCGGTTGGAAGATGGGCCGGAAAAACTTGTCACGAGCGGTGTGGAAATCTCGCTGGGAGGCGCGTCTGAAGCCTAATCGCGGCTAATGAGCCTTCGTAACAGACTGTCGTCGCGAGTAATCGATAATACGTTCCCGTTGCGCGACATCCGCGAGCCTAGCCAGCTCGAGCCGTAAGATTGGAGCGGGTGTTCTCGCGGAAAGCGCGAGAGCAGACACGCGGTAAATGACGTCGCATGCGTTTGCTAATCCGAACGACGACAGCCGGCGCACCGCGACCTCCGCCTCCGCAGCGAATTAAGCTTCACGTTGCAACTAACTTCGGAACTTTTCCGTGTCTCGGGAAATTCCGACATCCGGGATTAGGCGAGCCGCCGCGACACATTCGTCTACGATTATTCCGTTGATATCTGTTCTTGCGGGGTAACCACTGACGGTTACCAGTTCGCTTCGTCAAATTCTCAGACCCTCAGACACGAGTTCGTCACGGTGCAACCATCCGTTGAGACATCAGTACCAAGGAAATCTGTAATCTTTGAGTACCATCCTCACCAAGGATGCCTTCTCGAGCTTTACATCTCCGCATGGCCGACAAATTCTTATCCCTCTGCCACGTATGAATTATATATATAAGCGGAAGCTAAATTCGAGGCTCCAGGTCCTCGAGCCGGCTCGGAACACGTCGAGCGTCCTCCCGTAGACGAGGAGACGCGTCGCGACGCTGCTCGCTGAAGCTTTCTCGCGCGGATAACCCCGACGTGCCTGCGAGTTCGCGTTTCGTTCGCCGGCAACTGTCTCTCCTAAGAAATTGCGAAAGTGCCCCGAGATGGAAAACCGTGTGCGCGGTGAGTCGCCCCCGCAGAGACTTCTAATCAGCCTGCGCCCTCGAAATTTATACGCGTACCGAGGGCAATTCGGTGGAAGGGAGCGCGGAGGCCCATCGCGCTAAGGGACGCAATTTTTCAGAAAGTTTCGTGGACACGGGTTACGCGGTCGCCGGAGGAAGTTACCGTCATCTCGCGAGTTGCCCAGCAATTTTCCCCTGGGAAGTTTATCTATGAATAACTCATTGTAATTTACCGGGAGGATGGTAGAGGGTGCAAATTTTTCAGCTGCCCGAAGCTCGCCCACGGCTGGCAAGTTGCGGCAATAATTAAGCAATAATTGCCATTGCTGCTCGTCCATTTTTCACGGGGGCTCTATTAGTGGCCGAGTAACAGGAACCCCTCCTCGGCGATGCTGACGTCGTTAAGCCTGCCGCTTCATAGCTCGGCGGGGAATTCGTCCGGCGAGCCATGAATTCTTTACAGACTCATAAGCCGATGATATTCTGATCGCCGGTAACGCGACGGTTACGGAATCGAATGAAGCGTATCGGGGATCCTCGGCTCGACACGGGCCGCTGCTGCCCGTCACGCGACGTCAGATTAACGGCCGCGTAATACAAACGTAACGCGCGATCCGTCGCATGCATACTTATTAATTCCGCGGCGATCGATAGCCGGGAGGTGCAGCGAGGAGCTCGGCCCGGAACAACGCGGCCAATCTACGCTGCGGTAACAATATTTCGCCGCCAGTGATTAACGACTGCCGATGGACACCGTGTCCCCGATGCAAATGAGTCACTCAGAAATTCCGCGGCCCCGATAAGAAAGGAGCGCCAGCGAATTTTCCGCCCCTCTAAAAAAGCAAACTTCCCTGCCCACCTGTCTCCGGTCCGACACTCGCGGCGAATCTACCGCGTGACTTTAATTCTCTCCCCGGATCGATCGCTCGCGCGGGCATACGCTAAACATGGTCCGCGAGCTGCCGTTTGACGTTAGGATAGACCGCAGGGGGATAAAGGAGGAAGTACAAAGTGCTGTTCAACGTCCACTCATTCCGTGTAATCGAATGTGGGGCCCTGCGCTGCTCCCCGGGCCGTGTTGAGTCTGAAAGTTGGGCGGCGCAGTGGAGAGAAGGACAAGAAAAAGTCGGTAGTCCGGAGGGCGTATGAAAAAGCTCCTAAGAGGATCTAATCCCTTCGAGTCGGGGGTGGTTCCCTCTGTTCTCGGCGACAAAGGAAGAAACTTTAGACTCGACGAGACCGTTCGTTGCCGGATGGAGCAGCGAGTTGGACGCACTTCCGTTGCCTTCGGCCGTCGCGGTGTTTGCCTTTGTCTACGGAACGGCGAGAGGCTTGGGGGAAGGGGGTGGGGGGTGGGCGGTGGGGGGCGGGTGGATCTTTCTTTTCGATTTTCGCCAACGACGAGACGGAAAGAGGTTGTCCCTGCCGCGCGGGGAGAGCTTTTCGCGAGTCGCGGAGCCTGCTGGAGAGGCTGGCGGTCGCACGTAAAGCGGCGTCGTAAAGTGAAAAGTTGTCGCGCGTTGCTTGGGACGCGTTCGTGGCCAGGCCATTGTTGGTTAACGAGGTAACTCGACACGTTCGAAGATAACAGGGTTCGTGCTCTGCACGAGCAACTCCCGACAAAAAGTTCGCTCCGCTCCCGAGTGCTCGCCCCCCCCCCCCCCCCCCGCCCCGCCGATCCTTGCGACCGAGTTGTGGGAGAACTCCTCGTGGAAATCGAGCCGAGCCGCGTCTGCCTTCCAAATTGGAACACGCAGAGTTCCCTCGGATCGAACACGATCAGAGGCTGGCCGACAGAGTTCCACGGTTGATCGATAGCTCCGCGATAGGCTCGAGAATCAACTGCTCCACTTTCTAAGTCGGTGTGGGAAATATTTTTAGAGCTCACCCACCCCCCCCCCCCCCCTCCCTCCCGCTCCGAACTAAGAAACTCTCTCGCCCTCACAGTATTAACAGAGCGGGCTGGCGAGTTTCTGTCCGATTTCACGTCGAAAACTCTGCTTCCCGCAAGTCTCGCTCGCGGTATCTCGCGCGGTAGCCTGGAGAATTTAGCAACACGGCGCCACGAACGGTCGAGGAATTCCCCGCGCGGCGCTCTCCGTCAAAGTTCACCTGGTCTTCGACACCCGACGCCATTAAACGGAACGTTGGAGCCCGAGGTCGCAATCGTTTCGCGAAAGAGCCCCTCCGGGACGCCACAGAGCTCCGGCGACTGGAGTCGGCGAAAAACGTCGCGGCTGCCGTTCCAGGGAACACGAGACGATCGTCCGCAGTGGGCTACACGACGTGATATCGTCACTGGACACTGACCGGGTCGAAATCATTTATTTCTCCATGGAGCGCAGCGTGAAACATTATAAGCGTCGACGATCAGCGATCAGAAGAATTTAAATATTCCCCTCCACCGTGCGAATCACAGAATGTTTTAGAGCGATAACGAATACGAATTGGCCGCGAAAAACCATTATCAACCGCTCCCGCTGCAAACCGGCTATATTTTATTTACGCGAGCGCGAATGAACGCCTATTTCTCTGGCATTTTAATGATTGAACGTTATAATTACAGTTAGCCGCGGTATATCGAGTAATGTGAATCCACGGTAGAAGGGAGCCGGCCCCCGTTTCCCCAGCCATTCGGTCGCGAAGTGAATATTTTCCGTATCCTCGATCGGCGATTTCCATGCGTCCGCCTCCGCCCGGGCCGGGGTTCTGTCGCGTCGCGAGGCTCGCTCGCGCTCCCATCGATTACAATCGAATCCTCGTCGAGTTCACCGCTGTTCCGGTATTCATATGCGAGCTGGAGCCCCGCCAAATCGAGCCCTCTCCAATGCTTGTCGTAAACAACCGCTCAAGATTGATAACACTTTCATACGACCCCGTTGCTCCCATCGAGGTATCGTGTTCCCGCTGTTTGCGGCTTCTCGCGGAAATCGGCTTATCCTTCTCATAAGGCAACGTTGACATTCAGTTATCGCTGACAAGTGGACAAGGAACTTACCGTTCAGGCAACCCACTCCGTTTAAACGCGTGCAAGACTAACAGAATCGTCCGTTTAATACAGTTTCGAAGTGTTTTAAGCGGAGCACACGTGCCCGCGGTACTTGCTGGCGTTCAGGTAATAAAAACGATTCGAATTACGTGAGGCATTTGGTATTGGCAGACCTGACAGTGTCCACTGGGTGGGCGCGAAAATAAAAAATAAAAAAATGAGGGCGATCGCGGATTGGAATATTGAAATCAGTTCGGTCGGCCGATTTTTCGGCTCGATCGAATCGAGTCGGAGGTCCCGATTGCTCGGAACTATCGATTACGAGACCGACACGGCGCGGCGGCTACGATGCGCAACGTGCGCATGGTACAAATGGAACGGTACATCCATGAAGCTATTAAAGCGCGACCATAATCGATTTATTAACAGTGAAATTAGGGCCGCAAAACTGGAGCCCGCTGGTTATCGAATGCGCGACATTAAAGTTTGCCAATGTGCAGCCAATTTGCTGACCGCGCGAGAGCGTTCATTAGGTCGCCTCCCTTTCCTCGTGCGACAACAGCGTCAACTTTGCCCGATGTGCATCGATCCCTCTCGTAAATATTTTCGCGGTTCGCTCCGCGGCTTGTTACTCGTTTTGCCGCGTTCAAGCTCCTCTGGAGTCGTAATTTACACGGAATTTTGCGTACCAATGTGGAAAAAAAAGAGACTTTGGTGGCTCGAACTGATGGTGGGGTTTGAAACAACCGAGTAGAAAGGCAGTGGAGGTTTTTTATCACGATGCAGCGGCGCTCGTGATACGTAAATGTTACGATTATTTCACGAGAATCTCTCAGACGCAACATTTTCATTCGGAATTTCCCGGTTTTCAGTGCGTTATCGTAAACAGTTTTGTACAGCAAAAGTTTCAGTAACATTTTCGTTGTGTACGATGGAAAAATGGCTGGAAACGGCTGGAAACGGCTGGCTTCTAAACGCTCGCAGTGTCGGAACCACTGCATTAGGACAATCTGTTGAGGTCGAGAAAAGGGGAGTAGACTTGTGCACGCGTTTTGGAAGAAGGACATTATGAAAGTGGAAACGGCTGGTGCGCGGAGAACAGAGGATCTTTGAAATCACGAGAGAGGCATGGTAATCTTGCGGGAAAGAATAGGCGACAGAATGGCGTGGTAGACGTTCGAATAGCGCCTGTCGTGGCTGACGCCCCCGTTTTTAGTCGCGAAAATCGCGTCCCTTCGGGTGGTGAGCTCGCGGAAGTCGCGAGCCATTTTTCAAACGGCGAGGAAATGAGATGTCCCTCGACCGCGCTCGATCCTATTCGCGTATCGAAACGCCGTGAGTTACCTTCTGCCACCCTGAGTTTATGCTTGAACCCGACATAACTATAAGCGTCGCAAACTGTTGACGGGAGGCGTCGCAACTCAATGAAGCGCGGAACAGCGATTAAGGAGAAAAGGAAATAACAGGTCAGACGTCTGGCTTAAGATTCCAAGTAGCATTCCTCTCGCCGGGCTCCTCTCAGCGGCAACATTGCGTCACAGCATGAACAGCCTGTGGGAATCTTAAATCGCATATAACCCCCGTTATTTTCCCAAACGGGGGGAGACCAAGGGTCGGGAAGCGAGGGGCAGAGGAGTGGACAGAGACTCGGCCACTGTCGTCAGAGAGAAGAAGATCGGCCGCGGGCAGCATTTCCATAAGCACCCGAAGGATGGAAGACCAGTTGGTCCAGGCACCTGCTCCGCTCGAGTAAGATGCGAGAGAGATTTAATCGACTGGTGGCGTTTAAGCTTAACTGTAGGCGCCCGCACGGCCCACGTACGGTTGCGTGTGCAACGCGTTTACTGGATTACTCGGCTTTCCATACGCGTACGCCGCTCGGCCGTCCATCCGTGTGTTGAACGTGGGCAATCACCTTAATGATAATTTACGATCGGAGGCATAAACGTGTCCCAGGCCCCCGGAATTGATTTGTTTACTACCGAAGGATTCTCACGCGAGTCCGCGGCGCCGGGATCCCAGCCTCCTCTTACGGGCGGCCGGGCCTCTCTGCCCTCTTGTTGCTCCTGCCGGTTTATTTGGCGCCGCGAGATTTTCGGCCTTTAAGGTCTTCATTTCCAGGTAGCGGGGACCGAGGGTACGCGCGCGTTGACGCGAGCTATTTTAAATCGCCGCGCCGCGAGCCACGATTTATCGGTCGAGATTCGTCCTGGATATTTATGGGACGATCGATCGCGAGTCCGTGAAGTCGTTAAGCTCTCCGCTTTCGGGTAGGGTAAAGGACCCAATTACTGACACATTAAGCGTTCACGCTGAACATTACCTTATATAGTTATGTACTTATAGAATAAAAGTATATGTTGTTCTTGTTATTTATTATTGTTTAATATGTTTACTTGATGAAAAAAATTTGGTGGATCTTAAAACTTCGATTTTTGTGTATGAATTCATCAATTTCAAAAATATATTTCGGGATCTATTACCGACACCCTTCAAATGTATTTCACTGAATTACTGACATCCCAATTACTGCCAGCTAATCTAATACTGTTTATGTAATTTTAAGGTTACGTCGTGTCATGTACATAATCAACTACTGCTATGACAGTAATATAAAATGCTTGAAACGCTTGTACCAGTAACTGTCACCCAATTAATAATTAAAAAGACTTTATGAATCGTTGAATTCGGATTTTTATTACTTTCTATGATTCTTATATTTTTTAAAACATTATATTTCGTTATGTTAATAGCTTAAATATTACAATTACAGAATTTTCTTTAACGCTTTGTTATCTCGTTCGCTAGTAAGGAAGTAGTGATCGTTTCCATTCTCCTAACATTCGCTTAATTTTTTTTTATCGTTTATTCAAATTGCCAAAGAAAAAATTAAGTACTGTTTTTTGTATCGTATAAATAACAGTTTCAATTGTATGCTAAATTCTTTTTATGCATCATTTCACAAGATTTATTCGTTATTTTACGTAAAACAGCTGAGGGTGACAGTAATCGTGTAGGTGGCAGTAATTAATTGGGTCGTTCGCCCTAGCAAACGCGCTGCTTGAGTATAATTTCTTTCGCGTTTTCGTTTATTTCATTGGGAGCTAGAGGACCCCGGAAAGATCCGCTTGCCTCGGTGATTTACGCCGCCGGTCGGTCTGGTTCGCCTTGACGAGTCGAGGCACGATCCCCGGAAGTATAATTGAGTGATAATATAGACGGTATGCGCGGAATTCACGGAATCGCTCGCGTTTCTCGTGCCCGGTCGTTTCGCTCGTTTTAATAATCCCTCTGTCGCATCGCTGGCAGACACGTCAAATTAAATCCGAGGATAAAAGATCACCGTGGAAGTTTCGCGTCCCGATTAAACCCGGCAGCGTTCCGCACGGAGGGAGCCTTCAGCGCCTGGGGTTATACGTATGAAAGAAGAAGGAACGATCCGTAAGATCAGTTCCCCCGAGTTCTATCTCTCGGCTCGCGAGATCTGCCGGCGAAAGGAATCCACGTGTCCCGCCGTTCCGCGATGCGACGGGTCGTAAGCAAGGGTAATGGCGGGCAAGGGAAATCGGTATCGCGGAAGGGTCTGACGAGGCCCTGAGATGGACGCCCCGCCCCGTAAATCCGTAATTGTCAGCGTAAATCCGTTCTCCCCCTGATGTATCGACGTTTCGGGCCGTCGCGGCGGCGTGTAATGAGAAATTCGGTTGTTCCGCGGTCGGTATCGATCGCGGAGCGTACATAAAGCAATTATTCGACGCGTGCCCGGCCGCTGGCAAGCCTCGCCGAGTCTGCCAGCGGCGCCTGAAAGCAATGAACGAGGAACCACCGCCGGCCGCCCGGTAGCGGCGTACACAAACGGCTTGTTCTCTCGGCGAAAGGTCGTCCCTCCTGAATCACCGGGCTGGATTTAATTAACGGTGACGCGGACGCGATCGGCCCGGTCGCTATACTTAGCTTCCGATCCGAAGAGCCCCTCTGTTCCTGTGCCTGTTCGTGGCCGTCGCGTCGCTGTGCAGCGCCGAGCATCGGGCTCGACGCTCTCTCGGACCGTGTCTCCTGCTTTGTTATTGCCAGGAAACCGGCTGCAATCGATATCCACGCGATACACCACCATCGCATCGCTGCCCTTCTCCTGCGCGACTAATGAAATTCGCGCGCTCTCGCCCCTCCACCCACCCGCTAAACAACATTCTCACCGGTAAACGAAAGCTGCCGCTTGCAACGCAACTTCTGCCCGACCATACGCGCGACGTATGGGGAAAGTGAGGTTTAATTTCATATGCCGCGACATCTAATTGGGTGGCCGATGCCAGGCGCTTTTAAGTTGATCCGCGAAAGCGAATCGGGGGAATAGAGCGCGATCGATATCTCAGCACGTCAACGTAATCTGCTTTAAGTAATTGATTATTGGTCGCGGACAGTACGATAACTAACTACCCTTTCACTGGGTATTGCCCGCAGCCTCCTTCCTTTGGAGACGCCGGCGATCCTCAATGCCGCGATTAGGCTTGACATGAAAGGTCGGAGGACCGCGGTGGATTTCTAAACAACCATCCGTGGCTACGTGTTCCTGGCGGTGAATGCGACTCGGGTTCAGAGAGGACGGGGCCGGGCGACAAGACTGGTTCGTAACAGAATTACGGGGGGGGGGTGAGATTCCCGCCCGACGAGCAAAAAGGATGTCGGCAAACCATATCAAGGGAGAAATTGAACGCGTTTAAGCGCAACTCTGTGAAAGTTATCGGAATTCTATAGCCTGAGAACGGGGCTGAATCAATGGTAAGCAGCCCCGCCACGCGAACGCAATCGATGCTACGAGGGACTTTTAAGTAGTTCACCGACACCTCCTCTGTGGGATTGCCACACCGTTTTCCAGCGCCGCGCTCCGATATTATTTCAATAATTCACGATCCCCTGTATTGTGCGCGGGATTCACATCAGAAACAGAGAAATTCAAGTGGAGAAAATCTGATCTACCACGAGGCTGGAAATAACTCAAAAAATCCTCGCACACCGCACTCTAGACGCGACAACTTTCCCTCTCGTGTACTCGTTAAAAGATCGGACAAGAATCGTTATTAGATAGTTTTTACGACCCCAACCGAAACGCACGGTGGTGGGGGCTGGGGGGGGGGCGATAAAAACCATTCGAAGGAGTCCGGGGAGTCGAAGGATTGCATGCCTACAAGCCCCTCTCTGTTCCCCCTCCGCCGAATGATCTGCGATCTCCTTCGAACTCTCGGCGGACTCGTCGTCGCTTAATTAGTAGCGGCGTACAATTAAGCGAGCCCGCTTAAGTTGGAGCCACGCCCCGCGTCTGCCAAGATAAATTGGCGCCAATGAATGCCAATTGGGCCGGTGCACAGGCGTTCGGAACACGGCGCGGCCGCCGCGAACGGATTCGCAGGCTCCCTCTGAGTGCTTCTCGAGCCGCCTCCGTGGATCGATATCGGCCGACTGGATCGGCCGCGGCAGATTTATTCGCGCCGATCGGGCAGAGGCCACGCCGCGCCGGTGGACACCCGGAGGGAAGAACAACGAGTCCCGCTTGAGAGGATAATTACGGATTAATCGGGAATTTAATTATCGGGTCGAAGAGGAACAGTGTGTGTCGGGCCTGGCCGCGTAACCAGCCTGGTCTCGAGCTTGTTTCTCCACGCGACGCGCGGTCGCTCCTGGCCCCCGGAAATTCTTGCCTCCCGATACGATCTTCGCAACGTAGGTGGCGGCCGTTTCGGTACCGCGATCAGGCCCAAGGAATTCGCGTACTCGTACGCGGAGGTCTAGCTGGATCGCGAGGGACACGGAGATCCGAGACACTCGAGGAATTCTCTTAATTAGTCCCTGCTTCCTCCGTCCACGGGCAATCTTTCGGTAAACGAAAAGTTGGGAACTCGGTCCGGTAATTAGCTCGGCGTGCTCGCGGCGGGTGTTTACCGGCGCGCGAAAGAAAGGGACTGGCGATTGCTCGTCTAACGCTGGCCCGTTTGAAGAGAATCACCATGGCGAGGACAGACGCGAACCAGCCAACAGCCACTCGATCGGCCTTCCGTGTAATTGGGGGAATTGCGTTCGCCGCGCTAAGTGGACGAGCGCGAATTAACCGGCGCCGGGTAATTGAATCGCAGCGGCTGATACGTTTCGTGGCCCTCGAAAGTGTGGACAGTGGCTGGTGCTCCGTTCTAGGAGTATCTTGTCTTGTTCTACGGCCGCAGGGCAGCGGTGAGCTCGTGCCGCACGCGAGTCATGTATCCGCCATTCCGATAGAAAAGCTCGAAAAGCAAAGCGCACGGATCTCTAAACGCAATCCCGCGGCGGCGCTGAGGTTTCCAGGGTTTTTCGACGAAGGATTCAATGCGGTGGGAAAAACCACCCCATAGAGCTACCTCTCACCCTTTCACTGATTGGCGGTTTCCCTCGGAGCGCTCTCGATGATCAACTTGCAACCCCGCGCCGCGCCGCGGGCGGGACGCCATTCGCGTACAAATGTAACCGGCGGTACTTTGCTGAAAAGAGCAAACACTGAGCCAATTTCCGATGGCGTTGTACCCCGCGCCATCCACAGCGGATGCCCGTCGCGTCTCCTCCCTCTCTCTAATGTTCCGCAACGGTCTACGCTGCTCCCTCGTCGATAAAAATTCGGTTTCACGACGGGGGGATATTCGTAGATATAGCCAACCGTCGTCGACACCTTCGGATCCCCCCCCTCCTGTGCCAGGCAACTTTCCACTTCTACCGCGACGCACTCCTTCTCTGAGAAGCTCGAATATCCAAAGAGGAAAGCGTTACGCCTTTCTCCATCGGTTCTGTCGCGATCCCCGCGGAAACTTTCGATAAGAATTGTTTCGAAAGTATCGAGAGAGTCTAGGAGGAAGAAGCGGAAGCCCGCGAGACGCGAGCCTGGGGGACGGCGGATCGATAGTCGATATCTCGGGAAGAGTGGAGCACGCTCGGCGACGGTAGACGGCGCCGGAGAAATTGCAGCCGGGTCGGGAGTCGAGCCGCGAAGCGCAGACACCTTCGTGGTGGCACTTGTGAAATGGAGACGGGTCCCGCGAGGACGGCACCAGACGCGGGAAGGGGGATAAAAACGCGGATGGTGTGGCTTTTTAGAGGAGAAGCTTCTTCCATTGGGGTCGAGAGGGTGACTACAGGAAAAGGGCGGTCTGAGACCCATCAAAGCCACGAAAGCTCTGAATGGTGCACATCCACGGGAGAAACGCCGCTGCAACCGGCGTCTGTTGCTTTCCAGACGTCGCCTTTATGGGAGAATCTTTGGATAAAACCTATTGCCACGAGAAATAGTGAGACTACCTCGATTCTAGGCGCGCTCCTACCTTCCCGCCCTCTCCTCCCTTCTTCTGTCCGCCGCGAGTAGGCATCGCCGACGGTTCTCCAGCAAAGAGAGTAGGTATACCGATCGATCGATCACGCACTTTGCCTCGTCTGGTTAATTATCTAAATAAACCCTCGGTCCCGTGTGAAACGACTGGTAATTCCTAACTTGTAATTACACGCCCGTGTAAAAGACCAATTAGAACAGTCGCGTGCTGGCGTTGTCTCATCGATCGAGCAGGCCAGAGCGAGACACGCCGGTGTTTTTAACTTGCTGCCTCGAAACGAAGCGTCACTTTGAAATTTATAGCTCGTTGAATATGCGGGGGATGTTTCGGGACAACTTTGCCCGCCTGACGCGACTCGCGGCTGTTCGACACTTCGGAAATCGCGTGAGCTCGTTAATGAGAGCCCGAAGTAGATTCGGATGATAAGCTGCTTTCCTCGGCTACGAATTCCCCTGCCGTGCACCGCGGTCTGCTGGTATCGTTAACGGCGTGGCCGACTAAAAACGCGAAGCCAATCGCGCCACCGGCGTTCGACAGTACTCGGCGTTGAAATTCAACAGAGGCTCCTGTCTGCACGGTATACGACTTACACGTTGAGAATTGTTATATGCTTCATACTTTTCATTTTCGATTGCACCAGCGCTTATATACCCCAGCCGCGTTAAAATTCAAAGTTGCCGTGTGCACGTTCTCGCGGCCGTCAGCCGGAAGCATCGAGTATAACAGCGGCGAGAGATATTGCTAACGTTCCCTGATATTGCAACGGAATATTTCGAAAACACCGAGCCAATCGTTTAAACGAACATTCAGATATCCGTTTGCACGCGGAGCGAGTGTTTGAATGAAGCCCGTTGGAAGTGGCAGAGACTCACAGACGCCGGCAATTTCACCGGCTGACATTGCTGCCTAATTTCCTTCGTCGAAGCGTAATTTCTGCCGTGCCCGATAGCGCGCTACAATTATCAAACTCTCGGAAGTGTTTTATTGAAATTGTGTGGCGCGGGTGATGTTATGAATACACGCGGATGGCGTGGAACTATGAAACCCGACGTTTTCGAAAGTAATAATTAACGACGCTTAATAACCGGGCCGCGCTGCGGTGCTATTTATTGGACGCCCGTGGAATTATCCGATGCAACGGTATTTCACCGAGCGGACGGTGAAATCCGTTGATCCGCGGTGCGCTATTCACGACAGGCCTATTCCTGGCTGCCCGACGGCGACGTCCACGGCCGTCGCTGGACATCCGTTTCGCGTGGCAACGTCTCCGCCGTATTTTCCACCAATTAGACACGCGACGCACCGCCCGACAGGTATATCCCGGAGGCTCGGTCGTTAGTAACGAGCCGCGTCCACTCCGACGGTAGTTGTCGTCGTTCCCCTGCTCGACGTCCCTGGAAACGGCTCGCACGCCGAGGCCAATACAAACCTTCTCTTTCCCTGCATCCTCGTCGATCAGCGTACATTGCGTTTCTTAACTAGTTAACGCACAGTAATGAGGTAGGAGACGCGAGGGTGGTAATAGAATTGACGTCAGACTAAAGTCAACAAAGAACGTTTATTAACAAGTACAACACGTTACCTTCTGTGCTAGATAGGTGCGCGGACAATATCGTACCTCCGTTCGTGTCGCTAACTCTCAGCCGAATGCTCAGTCAATGGTTGCATCTCTTCGCATACCGAACGAAAAGCCTGCCGTGCGCGAAACAGGGAGAAACCCTGAGTGGGGAAAGGTTTCCTCGCCTGCAAATGTCAAAACTCCAAGGGCTACGAAACCCTCGGCTAATATTTACAAGCAGGGTTCGAAAGAGTTCTGGAACTTTTCAACAGGTTCTCTTTAAAACATGGACCGTGGAACTTTTTTCAAAAATGTTCTCACTTTGTAAGTTCCCGTGAGCACCGGTAAAGTAAAAGTTCTTGAAAATAAACGTTTTATTTTGAATGGAACTTATGAAATATGAAAATAAAAAAATTTGTGTAACAGGAACGGATATTTTATTCATCGATATAAAAAAAGTTCTCAATCGTTGTAACAAATATTGAATACTATTCAGCGAATAGTACTACAACAATAATAAATAATTATTACAGTTAAATTCATATTCCGAATGTGTTATTTATTTGTAATATTTACCTACGTAGATAATTTCTACGCAGATATTATAGAATTTTTATGTATTTTGGTTCATGTAAATTTAAAAAAAAATGTTATTTAGGTATTATTGTTGACAAGTTCTCTTTTCTGTTCAATACTTCTTATGAAACTATTAAATAATTACTTATGTTATGACTTTCATACCTTTAATTAAATAAACATGAAGAATATGATATTATATTGTTAAATAAAGTAGTACCTAGTAGTTTACTACTTTTCTTTATCTTATGGAAACTTTTTTAGTAAATGATCTAATATAACTTGTTTCCATGGAACTTTTATTACAAGGGTTTTAAAATATTTGTTCCATCAGAACACTTTTTAAAGAAGTTCCTAAGGGTAACGTTTCTTTCAATAAAAATTCCACAGGAACAAATATTTTCTTAAACGAAACATACAAGTTTTAACAGATTTTTTTAAAAAACGAGAGTTCCAGGACTTTTTCGATTCCTGTTTACAACCATATGCCAAACTAGCCGCCTTCTGTTTCGCTCGAAACTCAACGAAACGCAAGTCACAGTAATATCTCGTTGCACCGCGTGCATTAAGGGGTCATGCCTAGCTGGCAGGCGTGATTTTCGGGAATTTTTTGTGGCAAATCTAATGTATATTTTTTACAACTATTTGCTTATTTTGAAAGCACATCTATTCAGCAACCCTCAGTAATTTTCTTATAGAAAAATATTAAAAAATGGACGAATAACAGCTACTCTCCCGGAAGCTATTTTTTTGCGGTGAGCACGATTTCTCAGAGCCGAATCATCTGAAATCGACAACTGAAGAAGATTCTGTTAGTACACAAGTTTATCTAGTTCGTGAACGAAGGATATTTGTTTTTGATGAAAACTCTATTTTTAATTCACATAAAACGAACAATTCAGACATCGAAAAATCATGATTTTGCGTTATACGGCCGCCATTTTGTCCGAAATCATTTTTTGAAAAATCCTTCGTTCACGAACTAGATAAACTCATATACTAACAGATTCTTCTTCACTTTTCGATTTCAGATGATTCGGCTCTGAGAAATCGTGCTCACCGCAAAAAAAAAATAGCTTCCGGGACAGTGGCTGTTATTCGTTCATTTTTTAATATTTTTCTACAACAAAATTACTGAAAGTTGCTGAATATATGTACTTTTAAAATAAGCAAACAGTTGTAAAAAATATACATTAGATTTTCAACAAAAAATTCCGGAAAATCACGCCTGCCAACTAGACATGACCGCCTTAACTTTAAATACTATAACCCTGCGCGATTCTTTTAGCGTCGGTGGCAGGTCCCACTTTACGCAATCGAAGTCTGCAAGTCCACTCGTGGTTTGCTCGGGGTCAAGCCGTTTTTACCAAACGACCGCCCCTCCAATCGATTCGTTCAGGTTGACGAAGAATTTCCGTGACTGCGCGCTCAATATATTCGGAACGTCTGTCGTGCAAAGGGCAATACCACTGCGGGCTGGCGCAGCTAAGGGTGTACACGGACGCGCGTCCATCAAGGAGGACATTCAAAGGGTGGCCAACGTCAGGTAGTTTGGTAAGACGCAGCGCAAACGTCGGGTGGTAAGAGGGGGGAGAGCTGGGGGGGGGGGGGGGCTGTGGGTCAACAGTTCCGGATCGGTGTTTCGAAATTCGCGTAACGTGTCACGTCTAACGTACCGTTAATGGAGGAGCTTGTTAGCCCGACGTGCGCTCCGTTTCACCATGCGAAGCGGGCCTTACCGTGGTGCTCGATAACGCGCCTTGTCGTGGGCGGTTCCACGGAACACCACCCCCACCCCACCCCACCCCCCTGGCCTCCTCGACGTCCGGAGATGGCCCTCCGCGTTTGTCTCCGCGGAATCCTCGGGATTACCCGCACGAAGGGAATTGTCACTGGGCCGACGTCGCGTGCTTCCGTCGATCCACAGTTCGAGACGTGGCAGTTCGCTCTTGCTGGCTCGCCTTGTCTCGTCTCATCTCATCTCATCTCATCCCGTCGTACCGTATCGTAACAGGAACCACCCCCTCGCGTTTGCTAATGTATTAGCCCCCTGCAGACACACGACCGAATTAACGCTCGCGTCGGGCCAAAGCTTCCCCCCGACTGCATTGAGTCCCCGATCGTCAGCGGAGGATCCCTTGGGCTGGAAGTAACGCGTCCGAAAAACACAGCCCTCGAAGCAATTCTATTGTTTTATTCAAAACAACGGGGAGTCCCTCGCTGGGCAAATATCTACACATATACATACATGCATATCTATATCGTGGGATAAATGAACTTTCAGCTCGGTAGAGAGGAGTGTTCTCGTATGTTCAAGCCTAACACACTCGATTTCCGCGGGAACCGCTCGATAATTGGTCGGACAATCGCGCTCCGACGGGTCCAGTGAATCTGAAATTTAATTTCGTTTAATACCGGGCGTGTGCAGGCGCACGGTCCCCCGGTGTTTCGGTGCTGCCGGCGAAGTCCCGGGCGCGGGTCCCCGCGCCGGAGGGTCAAGAGCGCCGATCGCGCCGGTTTATCGTCGCGAAAACAACGCGATTACCACGGCACGGAGGAAATTGTACTTGAACTAATGCCGTCGCCCGCTTCCGTCGTGTTCGCCCCCTCGAGTACCTATATTCGGCCGGCTTTGTCTTGTCTGCTGCTCGATTGCGTATACATCGGCTTCGGTAATGTATCGAGTTTGTCTCGGCTTCTGGATGCCCGACAACGGATGGTCGGATTATCCGTAACAGCAATTGTGTGCGATTCCAGTCAGCCTGGCATTTCTAATTATCTCACGGATAAATCTATCCCCGGCGGTTTCGCCGCTATGACATTCCCGTAAGCCCGTAACTCGCCGGTATGCGTGACTCGTGACTCGTGGGCCGACAGGAAGCTTGTCCATAGAAGATCTATAATATAAAGGTTAATAGAACATGCGCGATTTTGTTAGACGCGGAGGTTCAGATGGTCCCCTTCCGGCGGAGACTGCCTCGTGCTGACGAGCTACATCATTAGGCAGTGTCTACGTCTGTGCCTACGTTGATCCTTGTTCCGCTCGGCGCAACGGCGGCCCGCCTCGTCTTAATATCGTATCGCGGATGGATGCGTCCCGTTTGCTTTGACTTATCTCTGTTTGGTGACTACATTACGTCTGATTAACTAAGCTCCCCTGATTACGCCGTTCGACGTATTGCCCGCGCCGACGCCGGCCCCTTGATTGTGACATCTGCATATCTCGCAGCCGCTTACAGATTTCACCAAGGCCCGCGATAGTTTGCGCCCGAAGGTAGCGGGCGGCGTACACGTAATCAAAAGTTTGCTCTCGGCGGGAGGTGCGCCTGTAACGCGATTAAAGTTGAACACCCGTCACGCGAACAGCCTCGAATCCCCGCAGCAGCCGCGCGAGCCAGGTGTAGCTGGCAGCCATTTCGAATGCCGAGTCCGGGAATTCTGTCGATGGCCCCGGGATCGCTCAATCGCTCAGAACAAACGTTGAAATTGAAAACGGAAGATCCGGGATTCGGATCTCGGCCCGGCGATCCCCTTTCCCCCAATTCTTTTCTCCTTAGAGCCCACCGGAGTGGGACTTGGCGCCGCGCCCTTACATCCAATTTCCATGTTACGCATGGTACTCGAGGTTTTCAATTTCCCGAAGTGTAGTTGCTTCGCTTATTCTCTCTTACACGGCGAAACGATTGCTCCCCCGAGCAATCCTGGCTAAGAATGGACCGCCGTTTCCGATCAGAAATCAGAGTAACCCCCGAAAATAAGTAAGATGGAGGGATGGAGGGAAAAAGCAGGGTTGGAAAGGCCCCGTCGGGGATGGAAGACGTCGGGAAGAGCGCGACGCATCGGTACTTTCTCCCCGTTTCCCTCGCATCCGTTCTTTCGGACGGTGTTTACGAGTTATCTCGCAGACGAGATCGATCGTGTCGGGCGCCACGAAGACGCGACGCGAGTCAAACGAACGAGGGCCGCGTGGTGCGTACGCGTTTTAATCCCCAGACCAAGCCCGTCATCTCCCCTATTTTTCCCGTGATCGCACCCTCGCCCAGACGCGGCGGGCCACCTCGGCTGGAGCCAGCGAGACGAAACCTTTGTCCGCTCTACGGCCATTACTTGCCTCGTAACAGCGTCGCCGTTAATTAGTAGTCCAAGGAACGGGGCGTGTGTCGTAATTAAACCTTTGATCTTGGCGGAACGAAGACGATTACACCAGACAATCTGCCCCCGCGAGATTTCCAGCCGGTGGGATCTTCTTTGCCCGGGACTGTTTGACATTCAACCCCCTGAAACCGGGCAGTTTTCGGTAGCTTGAGTAGCGTTTAAACGGTTAAGAAAGAACAGAGAGCTGCGGAAGTACTTGCGAGTGGGATCAACACGCACGTTCGAGAGCCTCGAGTAAAAACCAAATGTAGAATATAGAGTGAAGGTGTTATTTACGAATTCTCTTTGTTGGCCGAGCGGTGGGATGCTGCACGCGACAGAACGCGCCCATTCGCCTCCATTATTTAAAACGCAAGCTTGATATACACGGATAGTCCGCGGGACGGTCGAAGGCCCGCGCTGAAAATCGGTCTACACCAACAATTGCGCGGTCCCCGAAAGCCGCGGCACGCTATTGGTTTTTTCTCCTCCCTCCGTAATCCTCTTACAGCGCGGATACGCGGCGCATTAAATCACACCTATAACGATATTTCTTTGCGGCGTTGAAAGCGGTAATACGAGTCGGCGGTATCTCGCGCGTGAAAGCTCCATTCTGGCCGGCGCGGCGCAGGGCGCTCGCTCTATATTTCGACGATTTCGTTCGACGAGCCCGGTAAGAATAACTCGCGACTCGATTCCCCGGAGCGCCGGGGGTAACATCCACCGCGATGGAACCTCGAGCCCTTTCAGCCCCGAACAAAGGACGCCCTCTAATATTTTCTCGAGTGATTTCCGCGTTGACTTTCTACCGCTTCCACGGACCCATCGGTGCGATCTACTTCCAGAATCTCATCGTGCCCCCGTGTTCGCCGCGCCGACCCCCGGCAGCCGAGGTCGATCGCTTTGTGGTAGAAAATTGTTACGAGAAATGTTGGGCGCCCGATTCCCTAGCTGGGGCTTCGAGTTACGAGGGATCTAGGGCGGAGCACGTGGTGGAAATAAAGCTGTTTGGGGCACCAATAGTAGGCGGAACTAAACTTAAACTAAACTCGCCCCAGGAATCGTCAATCCTTGCCCCGTTGCTCCCGCGTTTCCTCCTGCGCGATAATCGAGGGGGCAAAAACACCCTCCATCGGAGCTATCGCTGATGGAATTCTTTCGCGCGGGCAGAAAACAACGCCCCAACATCCTTAGCAACTTGTAAGAGATCCGCGGCCCTCGATAAAGCGGGAACGTGTAAGCCGTCACGAGACCGTACGCGACGCAACGCGACGGGGACCGATCGATCAAGGGAAAAAAGCTGAGAACCACGGGGCGGGAGGGGGGGGGAGGAGGGGGGTACGGGCACGACGTCGTCGCTTTGGATCCGCTCGAAAGCTCGTCGGATGAACAACGACGCGATAAATCCTTGCTTCTTTCCGTTCGCGTCGCTGTTGCGCCTCCCTCGAGGAGATAGCGAAGAGGGTCGGCGGAAGGGTTGGAATGGTTGGCAGGGTGGCGCGAGGCAATTAAAAACTGGGGCTCGCCTCGAGAGGGCTTGTTACGGCCGCGGTTCCACATTTATCATTTTTCCGCTGGACCCTCGAAGCCCGCGAGCACTCGCGGTACCCCCGACCCCTCCCAGCCTCGCTGCCACCCCGAGGGCTTAGTTGAATTTCATTGTTTCTCTTTTGCCGTGGCCATCGATGCCGATAAATCGGCCCTGAGCGTTTTTCAATGGCGTCTCGGAGAATGGATCGGGCCGTGCCGCGGATAAAGATGGAATTGAGGGATATTCGGTGTCGCGGCTGCGGGGCCCTCGTAAATCCCTTTCAATTATTAGCCTCTTACTGACCGCCCATCCCCCCAGAATCAATACCGTTCAGCAGGATTTTCGGAGGTTAGGTATCACGGAGGGAAATAGAAAGTAGAGTCGTAAGTTTACGGTTTCATTTTTTATTAAGTTGGCCCAGCCCATCTGCGCGAAGCAAGATTGCTTCGTCCGCCTAAACGCGCAAGTCCCGTGTCTTGGGTGATGCGTAGCGGCGGAGAAAAAAATATTTCCTGCGATCGAGAAGATCCCTATCTCCGCCTACCCCTGCTTCGACGCCTTTTTATTTCCCCCGCAATCTCGGGTCCCTCGAACGCGATAAGTCGGTCCACTTTCGCGGGGGCAAAGCGGGGATTTCGCCGTCCTTTATCCGAAGAAGAAAACACGATATTACCACCGCCTCGGGTGGCCCACGAATTTCGCCGTCTTAAGGAGTAATCCAGCTTTTTTCCGCGCAACCGACCCTTCGACCTGATACGCTCGCGTGTGTCCGTCGTAATAAGTCCATCGGGCAAGGGAAAGAAATACCCTGGAATCCCTGTCGAGAGTCTCCTCAGTGCGAGAAACTTGATCGCCCATATTTATTGGCATCGGTGTCCCAGCGATCAATTCGCAAGTAGACCAAGAGTTTTTGATTCTGCGGGAGCGAATAACTTCCCACCAATGGAGTTGTAAGCTCTGGTTATTACCGACTTATTGGGGGTCGACTTTATCCCCTCGAGCATTAATTACGCATACGCCTCGTAATGGATTTCCATTAAATTCTATTCCGTATCTCATTATCCGGTAATTCCGTGAACATCGAGGTGTACTACGCGGTCGATGGGAGCGCGGCTGGATTGAGGGTGAACTATTTGGTACAACTGTTTGGCAAGGAGGAGGAAAGTTAAACGCCCATTTAACAATCGAAGAACGCTGCTCGCCCAGGTCAGAGGATCAAAGCCACGTTTTTCCATGGATGGCTTCCGGTAGATCCTTTGAGATCGCGTTTCAAGCTGAATCGTCCAAGGGCAGGGGACGCGGCGCGAGGCTTTCGTTGAAGGGTCGACGAGGCTCGTGCGCGAGGTCCGTTTAAATAACCAATTTCCGTGCAATTTCACGCGAGACCGGCGAGAAGCTTAAATGAACCGGGAAGCACTGAATAACCGGTTAACTACGTTTCTGATAGTTCGCTGGAACTATGACGATATCCGGGGAACGCTTAACCGCTCCCATTTGTTCGCCGACAAATTCGCGGGGACGCGTAAATACACGTAAATCTAGGCGGGCCGTGCGCGTGCAGCAACCACCCCTTGCTATGATAATGTAAACGGCCCGTATATGGTTTCACCGGCACGCACCACCACCGGCACGCCGGTTGATTGACGTGCGTGTGAGAGGAAGTAGACGGCGCTGGTTTGCTTTGCCGGTATTCCGCAACGTAACGCCAGCCACGTAAATTGTTCTTCGTGACTGTCGGGTCTAAAGCCACCCCATCGGACGTTCTAACGAGGTTCCACAACTGTTCCGTAAGCATAGTAAACGCGCCTCGTTCATCGTCTATCCGAATCACCGAAACGTAAACCACGCGCCGGCACTCTTTCCTCTCGGCAACTTCCCAAGTGTAGGACCGACCGTGGTGGATTCTGCTAGAGCAGGGATGATGCTCCGGTGATAGACGTTGCCGCGATCGAGTCGGGCGAAATAAAAGTCGTCCGGGGAATCGTGCCGAGCGGCGCAAATAGCGCGAAAGGGGAATCAGGGAAACTGGGATCGGTTGGAACGTTGGAATGCTGCGGCTGAAGAATCGGCATATTACGCGGCAGCTGGAGAAAATAAGGGAAAGGTTGGAATTGAACTGGGGGCCGAGTAGAGCCGAGTCGCGTTGCGATTTACTCGAACGGCCGTGTTCCGGCTCATTGGTCGCGATTATTCCGTTTCCGGGGGCACGCGAGTTTGCCTTGGCGAGTGAACATTGGCTGGCAACGCGCTCGGATCGGCCCGTGCGAGCCCGGTTTATTGACCCACCGGGTTAAGTGCTTGTCCTGATTAGCAGAAGTTTCCAATATCGCATCTAGAATTAACCCCCTCCCGGCTCAATGACGGCGGACGGGGGCGGGCCGATGCGACGCGCGAATAAATAGATGACAATGCGTTGATTAGGCCCCATTAATCGCTCGCGTTCGACCACCGCCACACCGGCTCATTTATCGCTCCAGTAATTTTTCATACCAACGCCGAGCGTGCCCCGCTGCGAGCCGTGAATCCGCTTTCACGTTAGCGATCAATTGGTGCGCGATCAACGCACTTGGAAATATGTACCGCTTCGGAAGCGTTCGACCAGGTAAACCGTCACAGATTTAATACGAGAATGCGCGCGACCGACTGCCAAACATGGTACTTTGGATATCGCGAAGACACCCGTCTAGCATTCGCAGATTCCAGAGGGAGGCAGATTCTTTTTCCCATCGTGAAAAGGGTGCGCGGCACCCCCAGTGATTGACGAGATCGAACGCACAGGCTCCTGCCTAAAAATGATGAATGCCTCTTTCCGTATCTCCATTCGTATCGCCCGTTACTCTCCTCGTGTCCCGATCCTACCGTGGAACAAGCCCTACCCCGTGCCAAATCGACGGGCGTCGCGGTGGCTGGTACATCTGCTCGGCCACGAAGACATATCGTTGCGCAGGAGTCCTTCGTGGTCCGCGACCGATGTCGTACATTTTGGAATTTCGTTGGAGAGTAACGATCGCCAGTGACGGGGAGGGAAGGATCGATTCCGATCATTCATTAGGGGCTGGCCCCCCCCCCCCCCCCCAGCACTGAATACAAGCGTATCGCGCTGTCCCCTGATAATTTATCAACGAAGCTCTCGCTGCCGTCAGCGCTCGACGGAGCAGCGGCGATCGCGCCCGATGCAGCCGAAAGCTACTGTTGACGTTTCCGAGGCGTGAAAATCTTCTAAATTAGAACTCGCTGACTCGGGACAGGGGGAAGGACGACGCCTTCTCAGACGAGGGCCGAGCGTAAAAAGAGGACAGGGAGAGGAGAGGTTGAGCTGGCGCACACGCGAGAACGACACGCGAGCAGGTGGAGAGGGAAGGAAGAGAAGACACAGAAGCGACTAATTTAATGCGAGAGGATGTGATGCTCCAGTTACCGCGATGCCACCTATTTTAGCCGACATGAAAGCGCGTCACTGAGTTTCCGACGGTTTTCCGTAATAACGAGGTTATCTTCGGCGTCGCGTCAAGCAGCGCCGAGAAAACGAGCGCCACGCGAAAACGGGCGACGCAGACGGCTTTGTCCGGCCGCAGGCTTCTTTAATACGCGGAAGGAACGAGCGGAACGGAACGGAACGGAGCAGCTACGGGGCATGGAAAGATAGAGGCTGCCGCAGCGAAGGTGCAATTTATTGTTTCGCGAGGAATCCGCATAACAATGAGGAGCTGCTTCAGCGGGCACCCGGTATAACGCCGGCCGGTAGTTAAAATTAATAACTGGAGGAGGCAAAATACGGTGTTACGGTAATTAAGCCGACCTTTTAAATTCGACGACACGGACGCTTACTCGACGGGGGTGGAAATGCGGTCGACATCACGGCGCGAGAATTTATCAGGAAGTGATGGAAGAAGTTGGAACGAGAGAAAGGGAGAAGGATAAGATTCCCCTTACCCTTTCACAGACAGTGTCGACCTCCCGGTTCTTCTGTATCACGGATAATCGAATGGAATTACGTGGACGGAGAGGAGAGAAACTCGCCTGGAGCCCGGTTCTTATCGACGAGGAGCACGGCCGCGCGCTCCCAGTCTCTCGTACAATTAAATCATTTCGTTTTCAGCTGCACAAAGACACCAGGAACGATCTCTCTTTGGAGGACAATAGAACAAAGATCCCGCTGGTTTAACGCACTGCGGTTCCGACGGGATAAAGCCGAACCCGATGAAAACAGACCTGAATGCAGCGTCTGCTCGCGAGCGACTCTGGCTGATTAGGGCTGACCAAACTCGGGCGATACTACTTGCTCTACCGCTGAAACCGTGCGCGCCTAAGAACAGACGCGACCGGTCGGCCAGGACTGATCGAATCCTGACTACAGCGATCTTTTCTTGATTATTCCGTGATCGGGGTACACCTCCCATGGCGGGCGGGCGGGGGGGGGGGTAGCGGAAACGCAACGATTGCTGATACCCGTGGGATAGTTTCGGCTTCTTTCATGAAGCTTACCAAACGCGGGGAGCAAGGAGAGGCTCGCCTGGAGAAAGTTGGCGTCGGTAGTGACCGTTGCCGAGCTGACCGACCCCCGGGGCGATTTCCTTAAGAATCCGGAAGTTGAGAGCCTGGCGCGGCTTAGGAACCGATACCCGTGGACCGAGATTGAAATCCCGCGGGATGGAAACTCGGCACGCTCGCCACGTCCGCGAAGAATTCCTCTTTTCTCCCCGGCCGTCGATACGTCGGGGGATACGGGTTCACGGGGATTCGGGACATAGATTGGCCCGGGCCCCGGGGAAACTGGGGATGCCGGGGCTTCCTTCAGCCAGGGAGATGTATTCAGACGACATTTACAAGCCAAATTGAAGGGAATGGAGAGCGTGGCGCGGAACGCGGCAGCGCGGAAGACAAATTGATTTTGAAATGCCACGGGAAACACGAGCCCCAAGGACGGGCACGGGGAGACGAGGTCGTGGAACAGGACAACGAACGTGGCTCTAGACGCCGAGCAAGAAAGTACATGGTACCGAACGACCGACCGGACGACTCGTCGCGCGGCACGCGGCATTTCGCAATTATTCAAATTACCTTCGAATCCATTTGAATCGTCCCGAATCACGAGCAATCCACCCTCCGCGCGTGTACCGTCTCCCTGCTGCTTGGAACGAGCGTCTCCTGCTTCCACCGGCTGCTCGCCGTTCCGAGAGCATCCGGCAATTTTGGTGATTCGGCAAAGTATCTCGTAATAATTGCATCGGGCTTGTTTATGGGGGGGACAAGATAGATGTGCATTGGATGGTAATTCTGTTTGCGAAATCTTTACTCGGCTGATCGTCACGCTAAATGGAGGGCTGAGTTTCAAGATCGCTGGCAAAGAACGGGGCGGTCTGAAAGTCTTGGACAATTAAAATGTCCCGTTGATGAGCGAGTTCCTCATTTGCGACAGCTGGATGATCAGGGAGGCGGCAAGGCTTAACCCTATCGTCTGGAGGCTTCACGGTGATCTGCGTCGGAGGCAGACTCGAGACGTCCACTTGGAGACACCGTGACGATCGTCGTCAGGCACCCGTTAAGTCATCTCTCCATCTGTAGCCGTCCTCGAAGACTGTCGAAGGGCCGTAAAGACGTTGACAAACTCGGCGTCTCGTTAGCGAGCCTCGAGATTACGAGGGGAAAAGGTGGAGGAGATGAAACGGAGGGAAACTCCAAGTGCCTTCGATCGGTAGAGGGCGGAGGTGGAGGCCCTCGCGAGGAAATGGTCAGGCTTCCGGAGGGGTTGCGAGCGCGCGAGGTCATCGTTCCTCGATAAATCTTCGGATCTGTTTCAACGAGCCGTCGTAAATTAATCCGGCGACCTGACTTTTCCGTTCCGATGCTTGATTCTAATCCGCGGAAGATCTTCCCTTTCCCTCAACATTTTCTTCCGTCTGCCCGTTTCCCCCGCCCCAGAAGGAACCCCGCGGATCATCCCGGCCTACAAATTGGACGAGGAGTTAATGGAACGTGAGAGCTTCCCTCCTTCCGATTCGTCTTTCGTCGTTTCGCGCGTGCTTTTGTCGCCGCGGCGACGAGAAGACGTCTGCAAAATAACGGGGGCCGTCTTTCTACGGGTCTCAGCCCGATCCAAGCGTCCCTTTTCAAGCCTTTTTGTCGGGGCATGATGCGCGTCAGAGTTGCAACTAACGAGGTAAGCAGATGGCCGATAAGATCTTCAGACTGTTCGAGCCTCGAATTCCCGAGAAGAGATATTTACTCACGGTCCACTGTGCTGATGTCGTATCCACTGTACGAAGTTCATTGAATCTGTTTTCGTGGCCCGGTTCAAGACACGGAGAACTTACGGGGAATCCTCGATCTCACACCGTCTGCTTTTCGGCGCAATTACGGGAAAAGCCCTTTAGGGTTTCGTTAATCCACCTCAACGCTACGGTATCGCGCGAGCTACAGTACGCATGAATTTCGCTGCACTCTGTTGCTGTGAATTAAACATGCGGCCGTTACGAATGCCTCGGTATCTTCAGAGTCTCTTCATCTCACGCAGTCGTGCACCTGATCCGAGGGAGTTTCGCGTGGGAAATTTAACTTTCTAACGCGACGCAGTGCCCCTGATACACCCTTCAAAGGAGAGAGATAAAGGATTGCACCGATGGAGGGTTAAAACGCGACATCGTTCCCGATCACAATCCCTTTTTGTCTCCTGACGACATTAATAATACATAACAGTGCATGGAACGGCTGGATGGGCTGGCGTAGCGGGTGCAGAAGCAATATCTTGCGTCATTAATATCCGCAGGATAGGACATGCCCGTGCTGTGCACCCACGAATGCATTCTATTATACTCCGGCCCTGGATATGCAAGAGTGAAGCATTTTTTTTAAGATCGATTGTATATACCGAAGGAATTAATAAATTCGTATATCATATGTGGCAGATGCCGCTTAATATTTAATTACCCCTCATTTCGTATTTCGCACATGTTCGGACAATTTGAAGACAAATCAACGGTCGCCATTGAAGCAGATGATTTACAGCCCTCAAGTGCATCGCAGTTCACACTTCATAACTCACACACCACGCCAGACACTAACCAGGTCACAGTTCACACTTCACATACCACACGAATGTGGTGTCAAAACACTTTACAGTTCATACTTTACAATTCCCACTTCACAGTACCTTTACATATTACTTTACACACGTTAGAATTCACGCATAACGCCTCCGGGAAGTGTAGCAGAATTGCAAACTGAAATTCAATACTCGCCAGAGTTCAACAAGATAAACATCCGCCTCTCTTGCAGGTGCATCGCGAAAATCTGCTTCTCTTGCAGGTGCAGCCACTCAAAAACCGCCACTTCCGAATTCCATTGCACGATTCTTGCGCCTGCAACAAAGTTGCAAACCGAGATTTGACTTTTCGCGAGAACGCACAAAGTTGCAAACCGAGATTTTATTTCTCGAACGCCCCCAATTTCATTTGCAACAATGTTGAAAAAAAGTTTGTATTTTGCAACTTTGCTTGGCTTCTCGTGAGAACGCACAAAGTTAAACCCGGGATTTTATCTCTCGAACGCCCTAATTTCATTTGCAACAATGTTGAAAAAAGTTTGTCTTTTGCAACTTTGCTTGGCTTCTCGTGAGAACGCACAAAGTTGCAACCCGGGATTTTATCCCTCGAACGCCCTAATTTCATTTGCAACAATGTTGGAAAAAATTTGTCCTTCGCAACTTTGTTGCGTTTTCGCGGGGCGCCAAATAACTTGCCTGAATACTTATCATATTTTGCGCGATCGTGAGGCAATTAGTTTTCAAGATTAGAGCAATTATAAGTAGTGTGATGTGGTGGCGTGTGATGTGGAGTGTGATGTTGTTATGTATGAATTTGTGAAGTGGTTATGTTGTGAAGTGTGATACTGTGATGTGTGATGTTCGACGTCTAAAGTGTAACGTGGGTGGTGTATTGTGAGTGGGTGCAATAAGTATAAAAAAGTATCAATACTTTGACCACTGTTATTACCTGAGCATTGTCAGTACTGGGAGCTGTACGAGTATCATAAATGAAACATATCGTAAGGAATGTAATACCAAATAGTAGTAAGGAATTATATGAAATAAAGAGATGTACTTACCAGAAAAATAGTTTATTTTCACTTTAAAGTCCTTTTACATCCTGTTACAATTGATCCATTAATCGTATATATAGAAACTGCTCCGGATCTGACCCTTCTGCATTATCCATCGAAGTGAGCCGACGTATTAATGGGGCAGCCCGCTTCCTAATCTCCATGATTTCTCGTCTCTTCGGTTTGATTGAAATGCGAAAAGCTGTCTCTTGTCGCTGTCGAGGTTCAACACGTTCTGTTTAGATCCAGCGTGACTTCATCCTCAGCCGACACTTCGATCTCTGAAAAGCCACAAACCGTGCATGATTAGTTTACACGTTGAAATGGTTTCACTTTCCCTGGCACCCATCGTCGCGAAGCACGACAGTGTGAAGCGGGGGAAATGGGCGATTTAAATAAACGACGATCGAATTAAACTCGCGCCATTGCCGATGCGAACGGTGCCAGGGTACAAGGAGTCGTATTTCAAGGAACACGAGCCCCGACGTCCCTTCCTCTCCCCCTCGACCTTTTTTCCCCCTTTTGTAATTTTATTTCCTCGCCGTTTCGGCTGTCACCCCTCCCAGGCGTCGTCGGATTCTTATCGGGGATTTGTACTCCCAACCCCTCGGCTTTTTCGCATCGACGAAGCACCCCGTTTGTTTCTCAGTCGGTCTTGTTCGGCCAGGGCCAGGCACCGCCCGCCGTCACCGGATATGGAAATGGCTCGAGACGATCACGGTCCTCGGGCCGAATAGGCAATGCATATTTCAGAATCACGCGACTTACCCCTCCGAGGGGTAATTTCGTTCATGTCCGCGGGGAGGAGGATCGTCTAGAGCTGGTGCACGCCTCGGATTAATCGCGCTCGGCTGTGACCGGGGGGCAGGGGCCAGGAACCAAGGGAATCGGATTCATCGAGAACGAGTCGGGTGGGAATCGAGCGCGGGACCCGCTGGTCCGGTTGGTAATAAACCGTCGCGTCGTCGCGCATTGTTACTGATGCATGGAATATAAAGCGCCCGGAAGTGGCTGGAATATTTCGGCGCGCTCGTGAATTATGCACCGTCCACGGAAGATCATTTCAGAGATTCCCGGACTCGACGATCACCCGGCGACTTTATTTCCAGCCGGCAGATTTATGATGATACATTCTGCGCAGAACGTTGTCCATCTTTTTTACCTTTATTCACGATTCGAGACAGTAATATCTTATTATAGCTACTTGGGTTGCAAAGAAGTTAACTAACTCTCCGGTATGAATGTGTATAGTATTCATTTAGAATATATCTACCGTTAAAGAAACGTTTACGAGCACCACTAAGCAGTCTCAAAGATATTCGCGTGGATCGAGTGAAACGGGGAGACCTAGTAGGTAAAATTGCAACGCGCACACGCACCACCCCGATACGAAGGAACGTTTCGCGGGGGTTGGATGACCCGCGAGTGCATAAATACGCGGAAACGTATACCTGTTATCTGTCGAAAGCGCTTGCACGTAACCGCGATTTCGCTGATAATAGCGGCGCCGCGAGTTTTCATTGACGCCGCCTGGCGTGCAGCGCGAGTGCACTTATCGCGCGTCAAATGTCCTATCGACGAGCTGCAAAATTGGCGTTCCGCCAGCCAGCTCCCGCGATTCCCCTGTGTGCCCCCTTTGAGCGACATTTTGTTAAAAACAAAACGGAACAGAAAGCAGAGAGGACAAAAGCCTGGAAAGGCCCGCTTTCGCACCTAATTTTTGCTTGTCCAACACTGGCAACTTTGTCCCTGGGAAGCTACCAAAGCACTTTGGCGACTCGCGGGAAATCGAGTCGCGGCGGCCGATATAGTTTGCCGCCGTTAACTAATAAATCCCCCGCTGCCGCGCGGCTCTTGATGAATATTCTCCGCGGTGCAATCGTGCAATCGTCGATCGACCACTCGTTATTTCCCGGACGGGAAATGCCCCCTTGAATATGAATTCAGCCAACTAATAACGGTTAATGATCCCGGCGGAAGGTTTACGCGCGACAAATTTCGATGAGTCGGCCGCAAAATGACGGGCGTCTAAACTCCATCGATATTCCACCGGCGTTTCTCTAATTGCTCGCTAATCGCGCGCGTGTCCGCGAGTTATAATCGATAGGCGATTACTGACGAGGGTCGACAACGGGACGAAAAACAGTATAGCGGGACGAAGAACTTACCGTGTGTAAAACATAGAGATTTATCGAGCGCCTAACGTGTCACAGTCGTAGGGGAGAGTTGCCAATATCGTACTGGTCACCTAAATCGTACCTCATCAATTTCTCAGTAATTAATGAATGTAAACGACATCTGACAATAAAAATATCAAGTAAATGCGAAATAAGAAATAGAAACGAAACCTTTTGAGCTTGCACCCTATTTTGTGCGTGCTATAAACATTTTAAAAAATCAGGTATGATTGATGTAACTTTTTACCCGTTTATTTCAGCTAATAATAATCAAACAATGCAATTTTGTTCTGTATTTTTGTATTTTTCTAAAAGCGGGTTTAATGTAGAATATTTGACATTCATTTTAAGTACATATTACATTCATTATAAAGTTTAAATTTATATTTATAAATAAATTGACCATGTTTCCTAAATCGTACCACTACAATCGTACAAGTAGGATTATGACAACTCGTATGTTATATAGGTTATGTACATATATCATATTCATAGGTTATTGTGGCCTGTGTGTGATCCATATGTGGAGTTGTTTTTCTCATCATTATTTATTTGATCAGTAGATGGCGGCTTCCGGGCCCAGACGATTTCTCCTTACGTAGAATGCCATCTAGTTTTTACATGTTTTGGGTATTCTTCCTGTTCGGGCCTCATGGTCAGCAAGTCTAATAAGAGACGCAGGTGTATTTTGTTTTTTCTATAATATATAATCATCACTACATTTCTTAGACATTATAATTAGTGAGTGTGTGTTTTATTTTCCTCCACACCATATACATACGTATATGTAACTATATATAGCAATCATTTCTTTATGTTGAATATTTTCTACTCTATTTGTTATTGATACTATTTTTAGTAGAGGTACGATTTAGGAGACCGGTTGCCCAAATCGTATCTTTTACAGTATGTGGCAAAACGATTAATAACAAATTAATTTAAAGGTTAAGCGTATAATAGTAGGTACCTAAAGGATCAAGCTACAATATCCAATAGTCATTTGCGTTGAAATTAGTACCAAATATGAAATATAACGTAAAATGTCTTAAGTGGTACGATATAAGCAACCCTCCCCCAAATAGGAAAGGTGACTTAGCTGATCCTTAGATAGAAGCTTCGTTAACATTCCCTGTGGGTAAAATTAATTGACGTCCACTCGTTGAACCACGAGAAACTAAACAGGGGTGGTTTCTGGGGTGAGAAACGAGACACTAATATTACGATTTTTTTTTTCTCCGTGCGAATCTCCCACGATCTCGGCAATGAAATTTGCTCTGGGAAAGTAACCGTTTACCCGATTCCCAATGACGAGACTTACCCGCTGGAGCGGCGCGAGATCGTTGCAGCGTAGCTGGAGCTTCAGCTCACGGTTCCTCGCACCTCATTGTCGTTACTCACGAAACTCCGAAGTTGCTCCTTTGTCTTGTACCGTGCTCCGTCCGTCTTTCCTCGACCCCTCGCCCCCCCCCCTCCCCCACTCCCCCGCCGTGATCCCGCGCCCTTTACTTTAACCCTTCGCTTTTTCCCGAATTCCCGGCAGACAGCGCGATTCTCGTCCCGCTCGCGGTGTCCCCCCCCCCCCTCCTCCCCCCTCCCCCCCGATGGAATTCGATTTGGCAGCGGCGTGCGGCGGATTTCTTGCCAGAAACGATCGTGCCCGGCTGTTTCATTCCCCGACCCTTTGGCCCTTCAGCCCATACGCGGCCTCCGTCGATCGGCCATTCCGCGTCGGCGAACGCGCCACCCGTGCCGAATCTCGGCCGAGCTATCGCCGCATCGCGGGAATAACGGATAAAAGCGCGCGAGATAGCCGAGACGATAGGCGAAACTGCACGGCCCTCCCGTTACGTAACTCCGTTTAGTGCGGAATTATACGGGCAAGCTTCTTTCCGCCTCTAACCCCGACCGTTCTCCCAATTTCAAGTCGAACGCCACGCAGCAGTCCGAGCCGAGGCAGTTCTCCGGCGAGTCGGTTGTCGCAGCGGGACGCTCGGTGATCCCGTTGCTCGTTTCCGGCTACGATTGGAAAACAGGCGGCGGTGCCGTTGAGCGTTACCCGCCTCGGCGACGCTCCTGATCTGAGCCGCACTACGAAGGGACCACGGGCGGGGGAAAATTTGAAGATAGAGGGGAACGAAACGGTGGTTGGAATTATTGAGGCCCGATCGCGTCAGCCGTGGATTAAGAAGCGCGGAGAGAACTCGATGAATAATGCCACGGGAATTAGTTCCGTGCCACTGGCTGCTTATAAATACCCGAAACTACTTAACGCACGATGAAATTATCAGGGAGGTTAACGGTCGTTGCCGCGACACCGGGCGCAGACTTACGTGACGAGTGCTGATGTCTCGATTAACACGTAATACTGTTTGGCGAAGCAGGGGTTAAAATTTCCATCCACCTCTGTCCTGTTTAAAGCCTCGCCACGTCAATTCCGACGGGGCCACTCGCTTCGAGACAAACGTGACTCCGAAGTCGAAAGTTCCCTGAAATTTTAACGCCCCGCTCGAGCCACGTCTCCGTTTGCGCGAGTTCCTCGAGGAACTTTCGAAAGAAACATTGATCGACAGCGTTCTGTATCAGCGAAGCGTAAGTTTCACGCGATACTTATCTACATGTAGCGGTGGAAATTCTATGCTGAGTACCAGAGTATTTGGAATTATACTCTCGTTTGCAGCGCACCTCGTCACGGCGTTATCTGCAGAGCGCAGCCACGTCAAATTAGTCAGAAACTCGACGGAAGAGTCCAGGCTAGATATATGGGCTGCAAAGCTCGCGAGTGCTCCGTGGCAGGGTTGGGAGGGCGGGGTGGGGGGGGGGGGGCGAGGATCGCGACGACTGCCCGTGGGGAGAAACATCCCCAAGTCGATCGATCAATTTCCAGCGACGGGGATGCGCGTCGTCGGGTGTAACGTGGTCCGAAACGAACGCACATACATCCGAGTCTGCGAATCCTCTGGGGATCGAGCTGTGCAGCGAAGAAGCTCTCGAAAGAAGTGTCTGAGGGGGTTGGCGGGGGGTTGGGACGGGACGAACACGAGAACGGAGCAAACGGGGGGGGGGGGGGGGGGGAATAGATCGCTAAACAAATAGGAACAGGGGGAGAGGGATTGAAAAGAAGAACACAGAGGGTGGTGAACGGAATGGAATACGACCGGCGAAGATTGGAGAAAACGGGTGACTAAGTGGGGGGGGGGGGGGGCGAGGGGCTCTGAAAATAGAAGAAACTGTCAAAAAATCGCCACGGGGAATGCAGCCGATCGCCAAGACAGGGATGATCGAATGAAACAGCTCGTGGGGTAGGTGAATCGATGAAGACGCGGTGGTAGAGGGACGACGCCGACGCGTCGTTCGAGCGGAGGAGCAGAGGAGCAGAAGAACCGAGAGGATTCGGCACTTTCGATTCCGTCGGGCTTTCCTCCCGAAGGTGGCTGACATTATTCGGCCTACGCGGCACCCCCGAGGCTCTTGGGGCCAGACTGTGTGCAGGTGCCTAAGATCTTCTCTCCTCCTCCACTCTTCTACTCCTCTGCTCCTTTACACCTCTTCTCCTCGCGTACTCGTACACGTACGTTCCCTCGTATATACCTGCAGGAGAGGAGGATGAGCGGCAACGCGTCAAGGCTTTAATGGGATTCTATTTACGGGGTTCGTGCCCCGGCTAGGCAAACACTCGGTCCTCCTACTTCTTCCCCCGGCCCTCTTCCCCCCCCCCGTACGTTGCAGCGCGTCTGCTTCTTGCCACCGCATCTTCTCTTTCGCCCACCGCCACCCGTCGCCCTGCTACTCTTCACCGATTCACGACCCCGACCTGCCTATCCAGCCCTCCCTTTCCGGCCTCTTTTGCGTTTTCGAGTTTAGAGGGTGCCACTTCGCGTTAGGGAAACCCGGACGACCCCACACACTCTGCGCGGCTTACCCTTTCCCTTCTGCCTCCCTAATCCGTCGAGAGGCCGAGGTGGAGGCAGGCTCGCGATCACTTTGCGGTCTCCGTTTCCCCCGATCGAAGCCGCCGAAAATTATTAGAAGTCGGTCGAGCCAACCCCGCAGCCACGCAACTCTTAAGGCGCAAGGAGACGCGGGGGGTGCGCCTCGATGACACACGATCGCGTAAAGTGCGCCGTCCCCTTTCGCGTGTTCGGCTCGGAACAACGGCGTCTCGCGTGTGCCAGAGGAACGGCATGTCCCGAGCCTCTCAGCGGCTTCGCGCTCCCGGCTGCTCCCAGCGATCGTCGGTAGACGTTGGTTGCTCCACTAGGCGTATTGTTTCCCGTCGTAGTTCTCAGCCAGCCTCTCCGTTCACTCCGCTGGAGCGTTACTTCCGAACGAACGAGCTTACACATTGCAGACGCCACTTACCTGCCGCCTCTCAGCCTCGCGCCCCACGATAATACCGCTCCCCTTCGACGACAGTGACGAACGGTGCTCGTCGACGCCTGGAAATCGACTCCAGCACGCTTGTGGGGCCCTCCGTTCGATCCTCTCCTCCCTTTCTTCCTGCCTTCCTTTCGCTGGAACTCGCACTGACGCCGACAATCGCCCCCGAACACACCAGTCCAACGTTCGAATTTTACAACGCTTTCCAGGCCGACCAGAGCGCGGCTTTCCCTGCGGGACGAATTTGACGACGATTTTGGCCCGCTGTAACGACGGAATTCCCGACGCTTGGAATCCGGCACGTAATTCCGCGTGGCAACTTCGCAATTCCCAGCGGTCGAGCTTACGCGACGATTCCTAGCCGCTCGGAGTACCGTCGCGATCGATCACCGCGACACTCGTGTTTCGCGATGCCTCCGCAATTTTGTCGCTATCCGGGCGCCTGCGATCCGCCAAATATCTCCCTTTCTCCCCGGTGGCGTTCGAATTAGCATCCGCAACGCGATTCGCGTAATTTCCGGCGCCGAAAGCAGCCCCAGTGCAGCTTAATCTTCGGCCCCCTTGTTCGTCAGAACGGCGGTCTATTAAAGAACGGAGCACGATAAATAAGCGGAGAGCGGCAGGTAATTTTCTGCGTTCGTTCCGAGCTGAACCGCGTGTCTGCACTTCGCACGCGTTCAAGGAGCGCGCGGGAGCGCTGGCTCGTGACGCGCTCCGTCGATTCCCGGTTCCGGGAACGTTACTTCCAGCCGAACGGGCTCGCGAGCACTGCCGAGCTGTCTGGAGAGTGTAACTTCTCGCTTCGCAGCCATTCCCATAATCGAAATACAGCGGAACGCCGGAGGAACGACGAACGAGCTTTCCCTCCACTTCTCCCGTGTTTATTCGGAGGCAAATGAACGGAGAAATTGGAAAATTTCAACGCGAGATACGTGGACGTGAAATGCTCTTTTCGCGGAGAGAATCGCTGGTCGTAGAGATAGCGATCATTCCCCCGCGTTTCATGCGAATAATAAAAAGCTAGATTATATTTATTATTAACGGCAATGTTTGCGGATACGCGCTGCGAGACCAATATCGATGCCGCGCGGCCCCATATCCGAGACGGTGCATCGATATTGGACCGCCAGCGAGAAGAAGGCAAACAAGAACTCCTTTCGCTCTATCCCCTGTTCATTTCTTGCGCAACCGGCGATACCGGGAAGCCGGTTGTTTACCTCCGATTCGACCACCGACTTACCGATTTCGCGCATGTGGAACGCGCTGATAGGGAGGGGCTCGTACGTCGATGAAAGCGTTGGACTTTAAGGTAAAGGTACCAATAACTAGCCGCTTAAGGAAACGGTGACAAAGTATAATGAATATTGTGTATAAAATTAAGAATTTAAATTCTTCTTTCCATTCATAAAGATTTTGTTGTTTCTCATCGGTACTTAGATAACAAAATTTTATTTTTTTTATATTTAATGTAAAATAAACAAGAATATTTGTACGTGTAAATGTACCAATACATAGCCAACCTAACGCGATTGGCCTAGCGTCCCGATTTTCATGTCCCAGTACCTAGCCATAAGTTTTATAATCTTGTAAAAATTATTTTAAAAACTGATTCTTTGTCTTAAATGGAATAATTTGTTAAGGAAAATTAAGAAGTACAGAAATATAAAATTATTGTATAAATAACCATAATAAACAGATTACGAAATAAAAGTATAAACATTTTATTTATCTTACAAGCAATATAATTTTGTTTTATATATATTATTACAATTATATCTTTATAATTTATTAAATATACTAAATTATTTTTCTTTTATTATTATTTTTTTTCCGGCTATTATTTTTTTAATTTCATTGTTAAGTTTTATCTTTTCCTCGGCAATGGCTTTTTTTGCTTCTTTTTCTTCAACTTTATCTAACACAGTTTTATTTATGTTACTTGCATTTAAATTCTCAAAAATTTTGGTCACTTTCTTTATACTTGGATTCGATATGTCACTTTTGCTTTTATTTTGATTGTTTTCAAGATTCAGATCAACTGTAAATAATATAAATAAAGAATATTCATACACATGCACGCAGTTCTCTGTGTTACGTATACATATATATATATATATATATTAGTTTACACAAACCTTAGAGTAACTCCACCTGATTTATATCTTTAAATGGATCTATATCAGAGTCTACTGACAAGTTTGAAATCTCACCTTCGACTAAGTTACAAGCTTCAGTGTCTATTACATGTGAAACTTGATTATTCTGTACATTATTTACATTTTTTTCTGGTAAGATAACAATTTCTACATTTTTAATATCTAAATCGCCATCAAGTGTTGTAGAAACACCAGGCACAGAATCAACAAAGTCTTCATTTTTGTGCACTCCAGAGTCATCTTCAATGGATTGATTATTACTAATATTTTCTCCTATATTAAATAAATACAAATAACTAATTTACCTTATATATAGTTGGTAATGTTTGAAAGAAATTTCCAACAAACTATAAAAGCTTGTTTTCTTTAAATATCTTATAATAATACTTGCAAAGCAAAAGTTTTCTAATATTTAATATTATTTATATTATCTATAATTCTATACTATATTTAATATTATGAAACAGTTTCATATATCAAATGTATTAAATAAGTAATTTAATTAATAATTAACCAGAAAGTCTCTTCGTCTTCAGCGAATATTGGAATAGTCTTTTATTATCACTATTGGAAAGCACCCGGGTTCCACTCAAAACAGCATTTTGCAAATCTTCTAAAACATCTGCACTGATTATACTTTCTAAAAGCTGAAGATGTTTTTTAGCTTCCTCTTGATCGTTGTTTGCAATGCCTGAAGAATATTCAATTCCAAATGTGATTTCTGCAGATGTTTTACTTTTTTTTTGTTCAAGCCATTAAAATCCACAGGATTTGCATTGAAAGCTGAAAGTCCGCACGTTTTAAACCCATTTATAATTATTTAAGGTAGATTATTTATTGAATCCACAGATTTTTTGAGTAATGGAGCAAAATTTCCCTTCTCATTTTCTGTCCCGCATTTTCAACTCTCCACTCATCAACAATACTTTTCCATTTGGCTTTTAATGGATGGAGTGCTGCTACATCCAATGGTTGGAGTACGTGGGTCGCATTTGGGTAAAGGGTAATCAAGTCTATCTGTTTTGCTTTACAAAACTGAGATAAATCTAATGTAAAGTGTGATACATGACCGTCTAAGAATAGGACTACTGGAAATTAAATGTTCTGTTTCACTAGCCATGGATAAAACTGAATTGTTATGTAGCCATATAAACTTTCACCAGTCATCCAACCTCGTTCTGTACTTCCAGCTATCCATCCTGATGGCAAACTGCTCGTCACACTGAATGGTATTCTCATATCAGAATAATATCATTGGTGGTAACAGAACTCCGTTACCACTTACAGTAAACAAAACTGTTAAACTCTCCTATTCATCCCCATTTACTACTTTATAAACAGCCTTGGATCTTGTAGGTGCTAAAACTTTGTCAGCCTTTGGCACCAAAAAGAAGGCACTTTCATCAAGATTAAAAATTCTTGATGGATGAATATTTAATAATTGCAACTTTTTCGAATGTTGTTGTCTTAAAACTTCTGCCTTAAAACTTCTTCTGTTGCTGATGCTCGGCCTGCACATAAATTTTGAGCAACTCTCTGAGTGATTTCTGGGTGTCTTCTATAGAAACTTTCAAACCAGTGTCTTCCTGGCTTATTGTTTTTAAAAGGAATTTGCCTTTTTAGTTCATTCACTAACTGTTGAACACACTCAAGCAATTGACACTTCATAACTGGAAAACCTCTTTCACTACAATATAAAATCCAGTGTACAGAATATTTTCCTCCTCAGAAGTTAAGTAAATGGCAGGGCCTCTAACACTTTCAACTGGGATCATGGATTTGTGTTTCGCATGTAAAGTACTTCTAGGTACATGAAAAACTGCAGCAGCCCTTCTAGTGGGCATCCCCCTTTTTACTTCTTTCAATGCTAATTGAACATCCTGCTGCGTATAAGAAGCTTCCTTCCTTTTTTTTCTTTCTTTTTGTCCATTTTGAAATTTCTTTAAATTTAAAAAACAATAAGTGTAGTTACAGTATCAATAGAAGTTTGAGGTTATTTTATATATGACTCAAAAACAACCAACAAATTCATTAAACTCTACATATACATAAATTTTAATAAAACATCTAGAAAAATAATGTTTATATTATGATTTATAATCAAAATACTTACCGGCTTTATTCCAAATATCGAGTCAGAAATTCACACTTTTTTCGTAATTTTTCTCTTGCGACGCCGATTAACACTTGCAACTCACTTCACCCGAGTTATTGAAATCGTGGTTAATTACTGGGCTAACAAGATTTGTTTGCACCGATAAATAGCCGTGTAAATATTCAAATAAAAAATATTTTTTATATCCAAATTTTGTCTCTCTATTTGTTACAAATATTTTCAAGATTCCCAAACCCTTTTATCTATCTAAAAAATTATTATCCTATAATGATTATGCTCTTAACAAGAAGCACGCTTTTCTTAGCCATATCATAACGAATGTCTGAAAATGCGTCATATATCTGGCCTGGAGACTTTAAATGGTATTTCTAAATATCTAGACAAAAAAAACAAGACGAGATATCTTCAGATATCAAACCGAACAATTAAGTAATGTAAATTACACCAAACATGTATTTTATCTTACGTGCACAGTTTAATAATTATTAATATTTCAACAGATGGCTAGGGACGGGTGCATGGCTCGTTATTGGTACATTTACCTTAATTGGAACGCGAACCGATTTAAACCGAGTCCACCGCGATTCTGTGATGTCGCGTGGAGGGTGCGACGTCTCGCGTGTTCCAGCACGTCTCAAAGAAGCCACGGTAGCCCGGAGCGATTCGCCGCGCGTCTAGAAATCTCCCCAGCGGAGATATTCCGCGGCGCCGCCAGCTCAGAAATCGGAAAGAATGGATTCCACCGCGAATTCGCCCCCGGCGGGGAATTTATTCGCGCAGATACGTCTTCTCACTCGATAACGGGTGCATTTTTGAAATCGTAATGGCCGTTCCGCGTCACCTCGCTCGACGCCTCGGCGAGAATAACTCGGCCAGAAAGAGATCGGGAAATTTTCTTCCTCAAGAAATTCCCTTTAAACGTCACTGCTCGAAACCTTGCCTATCATTCGTAATAAATTACGGAGTGGCGGGTGTTTCCAGCCACCGGTTCGCTGAAAGAAACGCAATTCGAGGCGACGCTAAAAGTGCGCGCACGGTTTCGAGGCAGAGGCCAGCGGAAAAAGCGAAGGGAGCGTTCTAGAGTTTCTTGTTACGTTCGATCGCGACGCAAAGTCGTTTCTTTCGACAACCCGAGTGCTGCTCTCCGCCCACCGCGTTCCACGGCGCTCGCGGCCAGTGTGCACGCTGCCTTAATGCTGGAAACGCGCGAGACGAGCCTTTTCCTATTCTTTGCCTGGCTACGTTTAAATTAGAAATACCTCAGCGGCAGCTTGCTGCCGGCCGAGACGCTCGCCCGACGCCCGCAGAAACACTGTTGCAAGAAAATCGCGGTGGGAAACACGACGCTGAAACTCGATCTTAGACTGGTCTTAAGCTCCAGTATATTTCACTCCCGACCCTCGTTGCCGGCCAGATGAACTTCTGTCGCGCCGCACCCGTCACTGATTTTCGACACAGAGCCTTGTACTATAGAGAGCAGCGAATCCTACGGAGTCTCGCACCCACGCCGTTCATCCTCCGGCCAGACAGCCTCTCCCTTTCATCGGCTTCTTGCGAAAACGAGAGCGTAGATAAGCGCGAGCCTCGCGCGCGTCTCGCGAGAGGTATCGGAAGATGGATGGGCGTGTTCGGGATGAAAGGAGGAAAGTTCCTCGAGCTACTAGCGCGCATTGACGCGCGAGGCCCTCCATTGTATCTGCCTTGGGACACCGCCACGATTTAAAAGCTCGAGTGCAGTCAGGAAACTACGGCACGCCGAGTGAATCCATTATATTCCCGCCCCGGAATGCTCGAGTCGATTGAAGCTGAGCAGAGAAATAGATCCACGCGATAGAATGGGATTAAGAAACGGAGGGAAAACGCGGGACCGATCCTCGAGGTGCCGGGGACAAGCTGACGCCGCGCGTCTGACCATAGCGCAGGCAGTTCTACTTGGCCGGCTCGCGGGCCCGCGCGGAGTATCCCACCGCGGGGAACAACAATTCGACAGGATCGCCAAGAAATTTCGGCCACCGATACGAAAACAGTCCACCTCCATCGGGCTAACCCGAAGAAAAACATTGCCCCCGGGCGATTCCCGCTTATCCGACGATGATGGGAACCGTCGAGATTGCTGCCCGTTCCCAGAGTTGGCGATCCGTCTTCCAGCCGTGTTTTCGCAGGAATGCAGCTTGTTATTTCGGATCTGCCCGCTACTCCCAGCAGTTTCCACCCTGGCTACTTCTCTGGCGAGAGTGCAGGGCGGTTTGGTTTACGGGGCGGTGGTCTTAATTACCGCGACGAATTATTCAGTGTTAGACTCGCGGGTGGTTACGGCGATGTTCCTTAAACTGTGAGTTAGGATGTTTCTAAGTAATTTCCTACTGGGACTGACTCTCTAAAGTGTAATCGATCAACGTACCGGTGCACGTATTTCTGGATTCACCAGTAACGTCGCGTGAATTTATTCGAGCCGTGAAATCGGCACGGGAATATCGTTCCCCAGGGTCCTAGACAGAAGAATATCACTCTCGCATGAAATTCCATTAAATATCAGCGCCGATCGGCCGGCAAGGAGGTTAAGAGCCGTCGGAACACTGCCGACGGGAGAGAGAGAGAGAGAGAGAGAGAGAGGGAGGCTCGGAATCGTCAGGCTGATTAAAAGCGTCTCGCTGAAAGGAAAAATGTAGACCGGTCGTCTCTAATTAATCGCGAGTCGAGAGGGATCCCGAGGTACGTTCTCCCTTTCTCCCGTTCCCATCGGGGCGCCAACGCACGGCGATCGATCGGTGGGTTTTCGCGACACGCGGAGATATTAGCGCGCTCGTTGCGTCGCGCGTTCGCCCGTGGATCGAGGGGAATAACGCCGATGAACTTATCCCGCGGGATGGAATTTTGTCTGTTGTAATCTGCAGCACCCTTTCGCCCACTTTCCTCACGCGCGACTATCCCCGTGCAGGGGTTCGGGTCGTCGAGCAAGATTAAAACGTTCGACGGGCGAAAATGAAAGGAGGGTAAGTGGAATAATCTATCGTTTGTCCGGCGTGGCGGAACGATCTCAGCGATGGAGCAGGGCTTAGTAAACGAGCAGATTTTAGCGAGCGGCTATAGCCACCGGCGGGGACACATAAATTTTGGAACGGACGGGTCTTCTCTTTGGGATCGGACGCGCCATTACTCGCAGCCACGGTGCCCCCTTGTCTCAGGACCTCCACGGATCCTGGCTCGTTAATTTCGACTCGATCGGCCATCCACGTCCACTTTAGCCGAGTGCACTTTGCGCGGTTGTTGGGGACTCGGCTGGGGCACAAAGGAAGCCCACGGTGAAACGATATCAGCGCGGCCTTTGATCGTCCACGGTTCACGCAACGATTCGCCGCGGCTGTCCCGTTGCTCGCGCGATTCTACCGATGCGAGCAGGATACAGAGAACGGTGGACGGGAACGGGCGGTAAAAAAATCACGAGGAAGGCACTCGAGCTTCCTGTGTAACGCGAGCAAGGAGCAACTCCTCGGGGCGCCATTTGAAAGTAAAAGTAAGAGGCGAGCAGCGACGGGAAACACGGCTGGAAAATAGAGGAAAAAAGTGGAGGGTTAATCCTAGATTTGCCTGCTCCGCGAGTATCTCGGCCGGTGCGCCCTGTTGCAGCATCCGGTGGGCCGTGTCTTTCCAGCACGATCGCGTTTTAACAATGCAACGTTTCCAGAGCCGGCTGGCAGCCACCCTTATCGTTTCAAACCGGTGCATTTCCCGGGACCGCCGGGCCGACGATCGTGTCTCTTCCCGGGGGTAGTTTCCGGCAGAAGGGTGCGTGCGTGCCTGCGCGGGTAATCACGTGCGCCAACTAATTTCTCCGGTACACGCTTCGTGGGGCCTGCTTCGAAGCGCGACGCCCGGAAACGTGCTAAGAAACTCTTATGTCCAGCCTGGTTTCTGATCTACGAGCCTCCGTCCGCCCCGTCAAGGGATTATTGAAAAACCGGCAGGGAGAATTGCCGGCGTAATTCCATAGCTGGCGGCTGTTCTTAAATCGCTGAAGCTTCCCAACTTGTTTTTAAGGGAGTGGAAACTTCTCTTCCCCGCCTGTGTACCGAGGGTAGAAAAATATCACGAGACGGGCAAGTTTGCTGTTCTCGGTTGCTCGAGATATTGGAGTCCCGAAGAATAGACACGCCAGCCCTTCGAGGTATCGCGCCACGCGGCGGCCGTTAGTTGCACGTTACAGGACACGAAGACACGAGAGATTCGATTGCTCGATCGACGCAGCTGGAGATTAGCGTGCGGGAGTGTTAATGCCCGGCGCCGTTCGCGCTCTGATGCCATTAAGCGCGTACTTAGCGTTGCGTGCAGGCGCAGGGGACGCGACCGAAACGAGGACAGAGCTGCGCGACAGGGACAGGTCGAAAGCCCTTTTCTGGCTAGCTAAGAGACGCGCCGGAGAATTGGTCACGGCGTGCAGTCGACAAATCGGGTTAGCCCTTCTCGTTCGAGCCCCGTTTCGCGACGGGAATTTAATCGACGAAGGCCCTATCGCGTGCTCGACCTCCGTGTTGGCAATTTGCGGCGATTAGGTCGTGCCTCTGAGATTCACAGACGTAGTCTTCTTCGAGCAGAGGCAGGTGGACGTCTATCGGTGTGCAAAAAGTCCTCTGCACAACTCAACTACTCAACCCTTCCGTAGCCCGTTGTATTTTGCCAGATGGAATGGCGGGAGGTGACGCGGCGTCCGTAAGTCCGTTTCGACATTGGCTAATGCACCGCGGCCCTTTCGAGCAATTTCCTTCCGAATTCGTATCGTCGGCGTCGGGGAAATTGAGCGCGCAGGAGGGATGGATTTCTTTCCCAGCGGATTTCCCAGCGTATCATCATTAAACTTCCACGCCCGCTTCCCCTGCGGAAGCACGACGTCTGCGAGCGTGGCGCGCCTTCCCCAGCGATTTAGAGATTAATTCATAAGAAAGGAGGTTATCAGGAAGGACAAAGAAGCCGCGGGAAAAGAAGCCCGGCAGCGGTATAATGTAATAAGCTCTAGCCAGGGGCGCCGCCTAATGCAGCGAGACTCGGCAAGGGAAACTCGCGACACACCGAACAAAAGGGGACCAATTATCGCTTCATTAAATAACGACGAGACTCCCTGGTCTTCTCCCGCGCTCAGCCTCACGGCTCTACGTGGTTATTCAAATTCTACTGGGACGCGCCCGCGCCGTCTCAGATCCCCGATCTGATGGCGAATCCCGCACCTCTGTCTGCACCCATCACTTCGATTCAGATGAGGACATTAGCGCTCGCTTGTTGTTCGCAGAAACGCTGCCCGTGCAAACAGTGGTCGAGCAGCGTTAAAGTCTATCGATCGCGGTCGCGCACCCCGTCGAATTATCCTCGAGGCGAAAAGCATCGGTTAAGGAGTTTAGTCGCGAGGCACTCGAGCCACCATCCACCCTCCTCGTTTCCACTACTCGTTACCATTGTAAACGCAGCCCCGCGCCTCGCCAACAGAAGTGTTTATTTAGCTTAACACTTGCTAATGCTTCCCCATGGCATTCCACGAGCTGTTTATACTCCTGGTAGTCGGAGTTCAAGGGGAGTGTGCACAGCAGGGGGTGGTTCCACGACGAAGGGACGTCGTCGTTCCAGTTTCGCTCCCACGAAATTAGCGATGACTGTTTCCTCCCCTCCCCGGCGACTTCTCCAACGATTTCGCTGCATTATGCGCGAACAGCCGAGCTCTTAAAGAGTGTAGAAATACTCTGTCCCACCTTTCGGATTTTTTAAGGGTGTTCGGGTTGCGAGGTGTCCGAATGCTTTCCTCATTGGCCGCCGGGAGCGTCGAAGTGCCCCGTGTTCTTTCTCAAAACCCCAGCGTTTCTTCGCGATCCGTTGGGAGCTAGAGAGAGGCTGCTCGACGAGGCGCAGCGCGAGAAAGCGAGGTCAAACAAATAATACGATCTAGAAGGAGGGAGCTGCGTCGCCTAATAATAGTCCGGGTCCGCGCTACCGGTTGTAATCTACGGGAAACCGAAATAGAAAGGCCGAAAAGGAGAAGAGAGTAAGAGAAGAGCGTCTGTGCACCGAGGAAAGTGCAACCACGTGAAAGAGAATAAAATTACGTGCGACTTTCCTGCCCAGCGTTTATCGCGCCTCCACTCTTCATCGATCGAAAGCCCTGCTCCCCGGCGCTCGTCTTAAAATCAACACTGCCGCGGCCTTTAAACATTCAAAACGCCGAGCTGCCGCCTAGCCAACTCCCTCTCGAGATTTTCGGGAGCTGGCTGCAGCTTCGTTCGCGCACAAAAAAATCTGCCGCTAATTGGAAGGAGATCGTGCGAGACACCGTCTACAGGCTGCTAGACACCGTCCGCTTGGTCCCCGGTCCAAGAACTCTGCGTTTCAGAGAAACCTAGCCCCAGGCTCAAAAACGAGGTTCGCTAACCCCTGAAACGCTACAATGCTCCCGAGCGACGCTCGAAACCGGGCTCTTGCCAGAAATCCACGGGCTGCCGTCTCTCGGCTCGTTGTTAAATAGGACCGACGGCGTTCCGGCCGCGGGGAACCGCGCGATTCCGCGGAGAACCGTGGCAAACGTCCACGTCGCGTAGCTGGAATCGTTTCCCTAGGCGAGGGAGAATCGACGCTTTCAATTAATCTCGACGCGTAGCCGGCTTAGCGCGAGCTTCTCGCCGCGTTCTCGCCCGGATTCACGGTTCTTGTAACAATAAATTACCGAAGCCGTGTCCACGCGTGCCTGCTCGCCGCTCCGCTCTTGGCAAATACACGAGCGGGCAAGCTGTTTACACGGTCGACAAGTGTTTATAGGCCGCGAACGTTAGCGATGCTCCGAGGCCGAGCGCGTGCGTGCTCGCGTCCACGGCGCTTCGGCCAAGAGGCGAGGCTGATCGCGACCGGTGCCGGTGGTCGATTTTCCCAGAGCCACGGCCATTTTTTTCGACACCCGCACCGCTCCGTTTCGCCTTGTCCGGCCATCGATCGCGTTCGTAAATAATATATGGCGGTTCCTGGCCCGCTGGACGGGGCGTATTTTTATGGTAACCGTTACCGGCGAGCCCCAACTTTCGCCCGGAATGACCGTCGGTTCTTTGGAGAAACTTTTACATCCGGGGGATGAGCGGGCGCATCTGCTCTCCGAGCACTATCCGCGGGATACTTCCAGCGGTATTAAAAGCTTCCGCGATGAAATTCCAAGTTGCGACGTTGTTGTTCGGCCGTTGCTTAAAAAATTATCGAGCCAGTGCCAGCGGAGGAGGCTGATGGACTTAAATTGAAGGATTAGAGGGAAAATTCCGAACGTAACAGGCCGGCGGCAGATCGAACGGAAGGATAACGTCACTGCGAATGGTATCCAGTTTTTCGCCAGGGATGTCATTTCTCCAGGGATGATGTTATCGCACCGCGCGACTCGACGACGCTGTTATCATCCACTTTGTGGAATCCCTTCGCGGGACCTGCCGCCCGTCAATCCATCGCGATGCGTATCAATCATCGCGTCGGGTGGTTTATCCTTTACTAAATTACTCGTCGCTTTTTCCCCCTTGTCTGTTAAATCTACCGACTGCGTCTAGGCGCGTCAGATTGCCTGATCATTGACACGAGACAGGCATCGCGTCGGGGTCCATTCCTGGTGCTTTCTCGTCTATTTTTGAGGAGCCCCGTGTCCTTCTTCCGCGCACTGATCGTCATCCCTCTGCCGGGGTCTAAGAGGCGAGAGGGGAATTACGTAAACGCGGCGGCTCCTTCTCGGTTGACAGAAGCACTTGGTTCGAGGCTTCCGTTGCGTGATTACTTCCCAGTTTATGGCGCGACAGCTTTCCGTATTTCCGGGGCAAACTGGAGTACAATTCGGGGGAGGGGGATCAGTAGACGACAGTGACTGTCGTTTATAATCAGGACTCCAAAGGTCCCGGCTCTATCTCAGCTCGCACTTTGTTCGAGAGTCTTGAAGCGAGGTTCGTTTAAAAGCGAGAGGTGAATGGAAGCCCTTTGCTCCTTCCAGTATTCTCGTCGGTAGTGCTTCGCGCTCCCTTTTATTTTCCCCTTGTTGAGTCGGGGTATCGGATACCGCGAGAGATTCCTTCCCGTTTAATTTTCTATATACATCGCGAATTAAACGCCCCGCGGAGCCCTGGAAACATTCCAGCCAACCAACCCCGTCGAAGAACCGTCTGTTCCGGCGCGTGACGAAAGCTCGTTGAATCATCGGCAACGAGACAGGGAATAGTCGCGACAGGAGGCCAGGTCGAGCATAATGCACGTCCAAAGGCCAAAGGTATCCTCGATAAATTAGCCTGGACAAGAAGGAGGTACTCGCGTGCGAACGAGCCGTGTTCATTATACGAAGAAAAGAATTCTCAGCTAGGAAAGCAGGGAGAGCTGGTTCCGCGGGAGCTCGTCACAAAGCTGGAATTCGTTTGCTTGCCTGGCGACATGTCTATCGATCAGCTGGCCGGTTAAATTCTTCGTAGCATTCTTTCGCCGGCGTTTATTGCGCCATCGTCGCTTCCCCCGCTCTCTGTCGACGATACCTAAGTTTCATATCTGTCGTCTCGGAGTCGAAAAATCGCCAATTCCGTAAAGTTGCCCCGGCAGCGAAAGTTCAGCGACCAGGACCCGCGACCCCGTTAGTTTCTATTTGTCTTCCACCGACCCTCTACTTCGATCGTCCTTAAACGGAAGTTATACTTAGGTACTCATCCGAAATTCCAGCGTCATCCATTCACAGAATGCTAAATATCGTTTATCGAACTGGGTAACACTCCGGTTTCGGAGATGCATCGTCCAGATTGGTCTCCTCGGTTTAATGCTGCCTCGTTTCGAGTACACCTAATTATGTATTGTATTACTCGCTTCCATTCCCTTCTACGTTGATGGAATTTACTAGTCCGGCGTCTACCAGATAAGTAAATCGATAAGCAAATTTCGTCCGAGCCCGGTTAGTAGCCAGCCACTTTAAGCTGTACCTTTCCAAACGGCTATTCGGTGAATTTTTAATTGGCTTCCGCGCGCTAATGCGCTTCGCGGCCGAATATAGGATTTTCTAGGATAATACTGCAGGGGGTGAATTGCGGTGGACAAGGTGCTCGGGAAAAATCCCCCAACTCTCGGCCAATAGCTAGGCCCCCAGGAAAGCCCGGTTTTAAACCGATTCCCGCGGCACGCGCGCGGCGGAGATACATTTTCCTGGTAAATAAAATATCGCGGCAGACTAAAAAGAAGCTGGGGGCAATTTATCGAACGTCGCGCTACAGTTATGCGCGACCCTCGGCCCCGCGCCATCCACCACCGCCGCAACCACCACCGGCCCCTTCCTTTTTCCGCCTCTTTTTCCCCGCGCCTCCCCCGTTCACCCCTCTGTTTTTATTTCCTTCTCTCGTCTCCTCCCTATTTTTTTTCTGTCGCAAACGTGAGAGCATGCCGCCGGTCGTAAATTGTCGGATGAAAAATTGCCGGCGAATTATTATAAAATTAAGGGCCGCCGCTGGCGTCCGTGTCGCGGCGACTCGTCGGATTAACCTCGCGGGCGAATCCGTCGCTGTTAAATGAGTATCGACAGCAGTCGACGGAACGGTGAAAAAGGGTGTGTTGTGCGGGTGGGCGTAATAAATCGAGGCGACGCCATCCTGGGAAACTTTCATCGCGACAAAATGGGGAGACGCGCGCGATCCATTTGATTGAAATTACAATGGTTGTCGATCGAGTCTGTTGCTTGTCGATTTCCCGGCTGGGAAACCAGATAAAGCTGCCCCTCCAGGGGCCGATTGAATTCTTCCTTCGCGATGGAAATTCAGGCCGACGGGACAGATCGATGCCAATTACACCGAGTAATTTCTATCTTCAACGCGAGCCAGCGTAACGGCCGAATGGAAATTCTCTCTCGCCCTTTTAAACGCTCGCAATCGCTACGCTCATCTTCGACTGCCGTCCGCGCGTAGCGAGTTTCGCCTTCCATTTTTCATGCGCGAACCCGCCCCGGGCAGGCTCGTAAATCGCCAGATAGCGGGGGCGCCTCTCCGATTATTATAAAATCGCGCGATCCACTCCCGCGAGCCATCCACGTGCGGCGATTTCTATCTGCGCCGAGGCCGACCGCCGCGAAATATCTGTCGCCGCGGGATCTCGTAGCTTCGAAACCAACATCAGAGACTCGTAACTAATTCATGGAGCCCGGCAGGTTGCCGGGCCGTTCGAGTTGATGACGATAGCTCAATCCCAGCGCGACAAGGAGCGTCCCGCTTCGACAAATTAACCGCCCCGGCTTTATGAACCGCGGCGAAATAAAAGGCGGGCGTTATACGTATCGCAGCGCGGAAAAACTTCGCCCGGCTGCTCGCTCGTTGGAGAAGTTTATTGCCGTACAAGCGTATCGTTGTCGCGGCGCGACAAATCCAAGGGGCGCTCGAGGGAAAGGGTTGCGAGGGACGATTGGCCCTTTACGTTTACGACTGTTTAACGGGCGTGATTTATTCTAGCCGGATCACTCGCGGAATTTTTCTTTTAAAGGTTCATCAAACGGATTTACTTGGAAGGCGGACTCGTTAAAAGTTAGGGGAAAACTCGAGACGCACATTTCCCCGGCGGGAGTAATCCCCGTGGAAAAGAAGCGTCACAGAGCAAGGTAGTCTTTCCCCTTCGTCAAAGGGCGGTTAGCCTGTTCGTTTAAACGAGGGGAACGGTTAGAGGGACTGGCGACGCGTAGAATCACCCACCCGACAAAGGGAACCGCAATATTTGCGAGGCACTGCCGGAAACCGCAGGACTCCACCTCCCCTGCGCTCCTAATTCCCTTTGTTTCTCGTGTCTTCTAAACTTGCATCCACGGCGCTGCTTTATTGGCGCAATAAAGCAAACGTCGATCCGGACTCTTCCGTCGACCTTATCCCCGAATTGGCCCCTAAAGTCGAGCCGCCCCCCGTTGCTCCCGCTTGATTAACACGATAAAGCGTGGCCGTAAAGCCAGCCGAGCTGGGCTGCGTTTTAATTAACGCGCGATTCGGCCCGTCTGGTCGCGCAGTCCAAACGCCGAGAAGCACCCACGACGACCAAAGGATTCTGGGGCATCGGCGTTCTTCGTGGAACGAGCCGAAAGACCGTTAAAAGCGGGAGATACCCCGCGGAAACGGTCGAGACGAATGAGGCGCTTCGACACTATTGTCATCACAGTATACCATGTCTGCTGCGCTCGCGTCACTCTTAATCGATGGCATCTGAGACGGAAACAGGAATAAGGATAAAGGCTCATCGTCTCTTTAACTCGCGTGCCCGACGCTGGTGCGATTAAAAAGGAAAACACCAGGGCAAGAAGTTGCGTCGCCTTCCTCGACCTGCTCTCTGTAGTGGAGATAGTGGAGAGAGGTCGATGAAAATGGTACCTACTGTCTGCTTCCTGCTGGGGATCCCTTAACATAATTGTCAACGCTCGAGGTACAGAGAAATATAGGAATAGGGGAGAGTTGTGTACCGACCACTCTATGTTTTTTTTTGTTATACCTTGGGGTAGAGTCGATAAAAATCAGAAATTCGAAAACTTGTTTGTAGTATAGATGGAACTTAATAAGAGGAGGGAAATTATTTTTGTGAAATTTAATAATAAGAATTGATAATTCGCAAATGTGATAAAGTTGTAATTTGTAGGAAACGAAAAATTGTCGTCCTGTACCGACCAACTATTAAATTAGTAGATTTTTAGGTCTTTACAATTTTATTTGTACAAACTCGCGAGTAATATTATTAATATTCTCCTGATCTGTGCATTCCACGTGTGCCCAACCGTCACATTCGGTACACTGCATCCAATCTTTGTCAAATGATTCCTTGCAAACAGAGATGGGCAAAATTTTTATTTAAATGAAAATTCTCATCGAATAAAAAAATTAACTTTATTCGTCGAATAATCTGAAGTTAAAGTAACTTTTATTTGATCCTTATTTACATAATTTTTTATTTAGTTAATGCCCAACTCTGCTTGTAAATAACACACTGGATAACTTCTTCATTAAATCCTAGCTTTCTGTTTGTTAGGTTATCATACTTATCCTTATGTACTTTATTTTTCTGCGGGAAAAGGTAGAAGGAAGGCTAAATGAACATATTATAAATTAATCTGAGTTGCTAACAGATTGAACTTACAGATAAGAAAAATTTGGTCTCACTAGTTAACAGTCTGTTGGTCGGTACTGCACGACAGATTGATGGTCGGTACTGTACGACAAACACGGGGAAAAATTTTAAATCAAGTATATTATGTACAAAAAAATATTGCAAAACTAGGACGTTCTGAATATCAACGTATACAGTGGCTCACAGCCACAATCGTACACTCTTTAAAATCGCATAACATTTTTAAAATTGGTTCAATCGACGTGAGTTTTTTTGAGAAGCTAGAAGGATTAGTTTGCTAAGTGACGTGTTTCGTCATTTTGAAAACAAAAATTGTAATTGGTCGGAATAGCGAAAAAAATAGTAAAGGTCGTTTTTTAAACATTTTTTGTGAGCCTGTAATGAAAATTCAAAAAACCCGTTTGTAGATTGAAGTAGGTTGTATACATGCTGAAAATTTCATATAAATCGGTTAACGGTGCTCTGAGCTATAAATGCTTAAAGATCGCAGAATTAGGGCGAAAATCGCGAAATTCCCGAAATCGGCGATTTTCGACCTTATTCTGCTATCTTTGAACGTGTGTAGCTCAGAGTAACGTTAACCGATTTAGATGAAATTTTCAGCATGTATACAACTTACTTCAATCTACAAACGGGATTTTTGAATTTTCATTACAGGCTCATAAAAAAAAACTTAAAAAAACAACTTTACTATTTTTTTTTTGCTATTCCGACCAAATGCGTTTTTTTCAAAACGACGAAACACGTCACTTAGCAAACTAATCCTTCTAGCTTCTCAAAAAAACTCAACTCGTTTGGACCAATTTTAAAAATGTTATACGATTTTAAAGAGTGTACGATTATGGCTGTGAGCCACTGTACGTTTAATGCCTCAGAACATCGAGAGCAATAGAGTAAACAATATGGCCCCGAAATAGGTTATAGAGAATTGTGATTTTCATTTGTTAATTCAAATAAAGGGCTAATATCTGGTCGAAGAAGCGAGAACTAGCTTTGGTCCCCTATATCGTTGAATTTATTGACTCAATATGAAAACGGTAGAGGAATGAGACATTGTAACAATGCTTTGGACAAGCGATGCTGCGCATCTAATTAAAGGAGGTAGGAATTAATACTTATCGAATACTTGTAATCTTCTTACGTATTTCGTTCGCCAGTTAAGCGAGCGCCGAACGGCGCTCACAGAGAGGACGAAAAGTCGGAAATTAATCGGCCGTTGGCTCGCAATCCCCTGCCCAAAGTTCCCGAGTGCCGTCTCGATTAAACTCCTCCCTCGAACTTCGAAACAACACCCTCTCCGGGCCCATTATTATTGATAATCGGCGGAGCAAAGATGTCGTAGTAATTAATTGCAGGGTGCAGTTGCTTCACTGGAAGCCTCCGGTACCGAGTCTCTTTGAACTATGGCGCTGACCGACATCGAGCAAGAAATTCCCTTCGATCGAGAGGCATAAAGAACGTCCGAGAGGTGTTTCGCGCCCACCACCATTTACGCTACTCTCGCGGCTGTATATACGAGCGGGCGAGAGTAACGAACGAGCAAGGAGTTCTGGCCGTTCCCGGAAAAGTTGGCCGAATTTTACGGTTAGTAGGCAAGTTCGTGAATTACCGGGAACAAATCAGACAACTTTTCCCCGGGCGCCGTTTAATTTTCCCGCTAACGACCCCGCGCGACTGTTCGCGTTCGAATCGACCGGTCGCGGGGCAAAAATGATCGCCCGATCGGCTGGAATCGCGTGCGCGATTCTTCGGCCCCACACGCAACGACAGACAAATTGCCCAAATATCATCAGCGATTGTGCTGAAACGAACGGTAGGTGGAATCGCGATCGACGGTGGTCGAGATAACTAGAGCCACGTCGGGGGGTACGGCGAAGGAAAAAGGGCGATGTCGACGCCGAGCTGCGAGCGGCCAATTAATTCGATAAGAGCGGAGGGGAGCGAATGAAAAAGGAACATCCACTTCCGCGCCATTGACCGCGATTAAATATTTGTCGAGATCAATCGGTAATCGGCTGTGCACTGTCGATTAGGGGTCGAATAACACGGAGCGTTTTCCAAACGAGCCGTGAACCGAAAACGAGTGGCCTCACTCCACAAACGTGCAAACGCACAGTGCCATGTTGCCGACGATGCGTGAGCGTGCTTCAACTTACTTTGAGGAAAGGGTTCTCTTATAATTCGTCACGACGAAGCACGCTTTCATATTAAGAGTAACGGTTCAAAAAACGTATAAAAAACCTAACATTATATTACCCGAATATCCGTGGGCTTTGCAGCAAACTTAACGATTTGCGCCTAACCATTGCACATTCCAGTATATCGTATGACGTTATATGTTTAGTAGAGACTTGGCTGGATGAGCGTATTTTGAGCAGCGAACTGGGTCTTGATGAGTACACAATTTTTCGCTGCGACCGGTCAAGGCTCACTACTTACAAGGAGAGTATTTTAGGTGTCCGCCTCCGATCATTTTGATTTTTGGATATGTTATAGAGGACCGAAAAATAAGAAATACGTGTTTTTTTATTTTTCCCCGTTTTCATATTTGGGGGGTGAAAACTGCGTTCAAAGTTAGGGTTGAAAAATCATTTTTGTGGAAAAAATGGACTTTTTGAAAATCTGGTGAGTCAGTCATATTTCGCATTCAAAGACACAAAATTCGTCCATTGACACTATTCCCCTATCTCTAATAGTTCTCGAGGTATTCCACAAAAATGATTTTTCAACCCTAACTTTGAACGCAGTTTTCACCCCCCCCCCCCCAAATATGAAAACAGGGAAAAATAAAAAAACACGTATTTCTTATTTTTCGGTCCTCTATAACATATCCAAAAATCGAAATGATCGGAGGCGGACACCTAAAATACTCTCCTTGTTAGTACACATAATAGAGGCGGAGGAGTTCTCGTTGCACTTAAGAGCACACTGCGGTGCTCGAAAATCTCTATGACCTGTAGAAACGTCGAACAAATATTTGTAGCGGTTTGCAGCGGCAAGAACATAGCTGTATTAGGAGCGGTTTAATTACCACCCCTGTCTCCGAGTGCATTATATGATGAACACTGCAACACTATCATGGAAGTTTTGAATCTACATCCGAGCTGTGATGTCAGTATCTGCGACGACTACAATCTTCCTCACGTTGACTGAATCAACCATTACTCCGCGCTCCCATTCTCAATTCCGGCAGCGCGACTGAAGTCAGTAATTATAGGTGTAACAAACCCCCAAAAATGCCCTTTTCTTACTTTTTCCGTTAATAAACATAATTAATAATTACTATAATATTTATATTCTTATTATTCTTACTTTTATAAGGTGTGCTTAGCATTAATATTAGCTCAGAGTACCGCGAGACGCGAGTGCAATGAAGGAGAGAATTGAGTGTTGAGGAGTGGGAGAATTGAACGCATGCGCGATCCTCAGTCGATCGGCGGATCGGCGGGAGCAAGGATCGGGAGCAGCGATGTGTGCATAGCGATGAATGGGGGAACCGAGCAGTGATGAGATATGGGTCGGTTTTTCTCGCGCATGCGCGGCGATTTTAGCGTCAATATAAGTACAAGTTTTGATGAAATGGGGTACCTTGCTCACCCTGCTGCTTTCCCGCCAATAACACTACACCTATTAGTTGCGCCCCAACATAGATACGGTACTTGCAAATGCCGCGCATGCGCGAGAAAAACCGGCTCACATCTCATCACTGGAACCGAGCGTTCCAGGCGCGCCTGCGCACTAACCAGTCGCTCTGTAGGCCGACTGGAGAGCGGACCATGCGAGCGGAGAATAACCGATGCGTAATAGTCGAGCTCCGTTCCTATTGGTGCGGTCCCAATATTCCGAATATGTATAAATAAGGGCATGTTAGCCCAGAGAGAAGCATTCAGATTCATTCAGCCATTAGATTCATTACATTCAATGACTCGCATTCATATGATAAAGGATCATTTAAGGGGTTATAGGACTATTGAAATCCCGAAAATTCGATTTTTTATTATTATTAATTCTGAAAGTACTGTGCTTTGTGAACATTTACAACAATGGATAGTGAGGAAATTCGAATAATTACGGAAATTATACCGCGGAACGTAATTGAGTGCACCGTCGAGTAACATCCGGTAAATGCATCCGGCAGTGCATCCTCGGAAAATGTGGATTTTTTTACAAGTCAACGGCTTGCTGAAGATTTCCCGTTTTTTGTTTACTATCTTTACATAGTATTGAGAACTATTTAAAAAAAATTTCAGTATAAAAAAGTATTGTTTTTCAGAAGTTATGGATACATATCCGAAAGTCTCTCGATTTTAGACGGCTAAACGGTGGGCCTAAAAACTCGCGCTACATTCAACCAATTCACTTCCAATTTTGCATGCAGGATCATAATAAGATTCCACATCGTCCAACGAGGGCTTTTTTTATTCCGATTCCCCGTTTATTATTTATAAAGAAAAAAGGTGGCCTTTTCTCGTAGAAAAATGTAACTTTACCTTTGATCTCTCACCATTTCTTTATTTTTCAAAATTTTCAAAATCGGCCTCTTTGGACGATAGCTATTGACATACTTTATAAGAAGATTTTATTGTTTTTGATTTCAGACACGACATACAGCTGTTTTCAGGCCCACCGTTTAGCCGTCTAAAATCGAGAGACTTTTGGATATGTATCCATAACTTCTGAAAAACAATAGTTTTTTAACTGAAACTTTTTTTTTAAGTAGTTCATAATACTATGTAAAGATAGTAAAAAACGGGAAATCTGCATCAAACCGTTGATTGTAAAAAAAATCCACAAAATGTACACATTTTCCGAGGGTTCAAACGGGTATACCCCCTTAACTTTGAAGCCGTTTATCTCGAAACTACATTTTCAAACACGGTGTACATCATAACTCTTGAACGAATGAATATTTTCACTTAAAATTTTAACTGGAGCTGTATAATTCCTTTCTCTATCGTGTGGAATTTCCGCATCAACATTGGATGTTTGTAAAACATTTTATAACTGATTAAAGACGATTTTTTTCCATAAAATTGTGGGAAAAATTGATTCGTGAGTAACTCTTACAATTATTGTTTAAATTTGCCAGCAAAGTTCCACACGATAATTATTAGTGTAGAAACTAATTATCCCAAAGCATTTTGCTTTTAGATGATTGGTTCACCTGGGACTATGTACACCAACCACAGCTGCGCGATATGCGGGACTGTCTTCGACGTTAAATAACTTGAATAATTTTCAACATTCTGACAATTTTTTTATTTTACATTACTTGTAAAAGCGTACATAAAAAAACTGAAAAAACTGTGTGTATTTGGAATCTAAGCAATCCAACCGACAAGAAACCGTCAATTTCAGTCGTTCAATAGTCCTATACCCCCTTAAAGCTAATAGCTGATCCCGACCTAAATTAATGCTCTAACTTTGGAAGCCGATTGGTAGGCCCCTCGGTTATGTTGAATGCTCCAATCAAGGTCATAGTCGCCAGGTTTGACGAGACGTTCCTGCCATGGAAGCCGCCTTGTAGGCCCCTTGGATTGTTGAAGCTAAGTTACTAATAATTATTCTCAGGTTAGTAATATTACTCCTGAGCTACGAGGGAGTGAGATTATTCCAGGTGGCAATACCTGCCCCTGATGAAACGAAGAAACAACTTCACACAATTCTCAACTCAAACATATTCAATCTCCTAGATCCTAAGTTTATTCTATTCTCTTACTACATCGACCAAAAGAGTCACTATCCATTAGCTAATTCTCTTCAATCGACTAAAACGTCACTATTAGTTATTTAAGTTACATTACTCCAAGTCGATCGATCAAGCGGGCATACTTTTGTACCCACCGAGAGTCGCAACCTACTTAATTACTCTAATTTATTTATTACTATAAAGCGTTAATTTATGTTTGCATGTATGATATAGAAGTGTTTTCCTGAATAAACCCTATTAAAATTAATTCTTGTTCTGGAATTCTCATTCTTTATCGCACGCCACTCGAACCAATCCCGAATTCCTGTGACGCACGTTGCGCCACGCGTAAAAACGTTACATAGGCCCATCTGTATTAGCAATGTGATTCCTAAAATGTTTGAAGACATTATGACTGAAAGATTGGGGCACTTTTTCTCTCATATCATCTGCGATCAACAACACGGTTTCATGTCTGGTCGATCCACTATAACCAACTTGGCTGTTTACTGCAACTATACCTCGACCTGCCTTGACTCTTCATCGCAGGTGGACACAATTTTCACTGATTTCAGCAAAACTTTTGATTCGGTATACCACTCTATTTTACTTGCGAAGCTATCGGCCTTAGGCTGTAAAGATACAACTTTACTACGGTAAACGTACTGTCGTGGCTCGAAAGCTACCTATCGGATCGTTATCAAATTGAGAAAAATACCTCTGATGTACCGCAGGGCTGTCAGCTTGAGCCTCTGCTCTTTAACATTTTTGTTAACAATCTTATCGATGTCTTCTAGGATAGTAGAAGTCCTCTTATATGCGGATGACCTTAAAATATTCAGCAAGATATACTGTTACGAGGATTCTCTTAATTTGCAATCAGACATCAATAATTTTGAGGACTGGTGTCAAAGGAATAGGCTGAGTCTAAACCTCGCCAAATACTACGTTATGAGGTCATCGAGTTGCACTAACCCAATTGTTTACCCGTAGAGACTTAGCAAAACGGAGTTAGCGGTAACCAATGAAATTAAGGATCTGGGAGTTCACTTATCTCCAACATTAGACTTCTCTAAACATTACAAAGTCACCGCTAACTCTGCTTTGAGGATACTTGGGTTTGTCTTACGCTTCTCGTCGGATTTCCAGAATATTCATACTTTTAGATTGCTATGTACCACTGCAGTCAGACCTATATTAGAATATGCGTCCATAATATGGTCCCTCTCGCACTCGAAATTTGATTCGTTGCTAGAAAGAGTTCAGCACAAATTCCTTAGGTTTGCCGCTTATAAACTGCGACGTCCAATGTCACGCGACAATCACAATTATGACCAAATTCTTGCGTCGCGGAACTCATCCTGTGTTTCTTATTCAAAATTGTAAAAGGTTGCATCAACAGTTCTTCATTTTTGCGGGATATCTCCCTCTATGCACCATCCAGAAACTTAAGAGGATCCTTTTACTGCTCAAGCACTAAATCTAAGTTTGGTGCTCGCGATCCTGTAAATCGGATCGTCAGCGTTGCCAATTAATACTCAGACCACATTGATTTTTCCGGCGGCTCCATACAAACTTTTAAGAGCAATCTGCGCAAAATTATCGTTGACTAAGTAAGGTGCAATGCTTAATTTTTTCTTTCTCTTTTACGGCTAGATGTTTTGTTTGTTCTTGTTCTTCATTGTTTTTTTTTCTTTTCTTTCTTGTACGTATGTCGCTGTATTCTTTATTGTACAAATTGGGCTTGACCGGTAATAAATAAATAAATAAATATTCTGGAGGTAGATTTGTACATAGACACGGAGATTTAATGCCGCAGCGATGACAAATCCGACGATCACGATTGTTTGAAGCCGTCGGACCCGGAAGCGCCGATGAAGCGCGAGCACGTTACTCATAATAACAGAGAGCGATCGACAGCGTCGATTTGAATATCGACGAGCACGCGCACGAACAAACGGCGTGCAAATCTCTCGACCGACGCAACGTTTCGGCCTGAAGAGAAACAGAGGGTTGGAAGAACCGACGGGGGAGAGAGAGAGAGAGAGAGAGCGAGAAAGAGTAGCGACGATTTTGCGTCGGGTTTGACGTCGCGTGCACCGTCACGATACACAGAGTGGGTTGTCGACGATGGCACGATACCGATAGAAACGCTACATTTTCAAGCCCGTATCTGGCCTCCGGCGAAACGCGTTTCCAACACGCCGGCGGCTAAAAGATTTCGCGGAAATTACATAATCGCGCGATAGTCGAGCGCCCTTTACTTTAAACGTTTCGATAAAGCAGCCCCGTGTAACGCGTAAAACTAACCGAGGGAATGAAGTATTAATCGTGTTGCTTGTCGGCGAGTCGAGGTTCTTTTCGCCGCTTGTCTCGACAAATCAGGGGCCCTAAGTAATTCCATTTACCTGCAGAGAAAAGATCGCGTCTGATATCGAAGGAAAATAATGGTCGCTGGCTGCCACGATCTACAGCAGAAAATAAAATAGGAACGAAGCACATCGATGACTCGGGGGTGCGGGACAATCAATTATCGACGGGGGATGAAGGAGGCAAGGGTCGTAGGGGCTAGGGTCGTATGCTTAACACGACGTTGCGCCTCGTCACAAGCCGTCGGTGCACCGCGGGAACTATGAATCAAGCAACCAGCGTGGCCGGTCGCCGCAGCCCCCGTTTCCACCCCGGGCCGAACGACGGCCGCCATCGTGTCAGCCCGGGGGCAACGTGGCAACGCGCTATTTGTTATTTCGCTCTTTCGGCGACGTGTTCATTAATCAACCCCGCCGCTCTCTTTGCCGGTCGCTCAGCATGTTTCATCCCTCGTAGCAAGCCGTGACACGCCATCCGACAGACTCCGCGTCGCTTTTTTCTTCCAGCGTCTCTGCTCTCCTTCCAACCCTCCCGCGATTCAGATCGATGGGGGCTCGACACGACGAATCTGGAGTGCATCGGGGCGATCCCGCATCGAGGCGGAAAGAAATTCTGCTACTTTTATCGCGACAAGCTTCTCAGAAGTATGCGGAGGTACCGCCGGAAGAGGGCAAGTAGTACGAGTCAACGCAACGAGCTCCGGCAACTCCGCAGGCTGCGAAAGAAACGAGCCCGACAGCGAACTCTACTCTCTGCCGCATTTCTTCAGGGAAGGGGAGAAGTTCGCGAGGATTCCAGTCGATCATACGCGCGGCCGGGGATCGCAGTGGAAGAGGTCAACGATTCGGCGAGCGTGGCTGAATCAACTGTTGTGTCGTAAAAGATCCCGTTGCATTTATAATACGACGATACTGCCGCGCTGCCCGTGTTTCTTCTCCCCTTAACAATTTGATATTACTCCGCGGGGTAGAGTAAACTCAGCCCCCGGAGCGGAGGGGCTGGAAAAAGTGGCTGGCGAAGTATTGCTCGCGAAATTGCCTCCGACTCGAAGCATAATTTGCATAATCTGCTCAAACAGCGACATCCCAGGAATTATTCGAAGCTCGCCAGGAGGCCGCGGCTGTTTCCCCCGGCAGAGTTTTCCGAAGGAATCGGCCAAGTTATCCCGGAGTCCGGGGAATCCATCAGCGGCGCATTATACGGCGCAATTTTTCGCCTCGCGGCCACCGGTTTCCACTTAACGATTCATCCCGACTTGTGGGCGGCGAGGGGGGGGGGGGGGGGATTAAAAAAGCAGAACTGTCGCGAGCAGTTGCCGGTCGGATTAAGTTGCGGGGATATTAATTCGACTGGCCCATAGCTAAAGTGCTTTTACGCGTCCCAGTGAGAGCGGCCGAAAGCTAGCGAGCCGGCGCGGACGATGCCTGAAATTCACTTCGAGGGAAGAGGATTTCGCGTCTGATTCCCGGCACGCTGGCCTATTCGTTATTAACCGGTTACGTGGGTGCGCGCACGTACGGGCGTGGGCGAAAACGGACGGGAGAAAAACCGGTGGGGAGAGGGAGAGGGCCGCATACGAAGCAGGGGGTGGACGTGAAACGAGCAAGAGAAAAGAGAACAGGGTAGGAGGCCGGGGCGCGGCGTACGCGGGGAGCCGAAAGGCGGATATTCACGGTATTCCCATGATGCCGGAGGCCGCGTGCGGTCCTCACTGCGAAACGTCGTTTAACGATTAGCCGTGGCGAGCTGACGCCGAAATTCAAATTTAAATGGCACTCGCGGGAGGCTCGATCGAGCCACCGGTTCTCCAGGCCCGAATTTATGCTGGAATTGGGCTGTGACCATCGCGGGAACAGGGCAGGGGTCGACTCGGTCTGCGAGTTGTCGATGGCCCGGGGTTACTCGAACCAGAAGGGAAGAAAAATCCCCCTCTGCCGTGAAAGGTCAGTTACATCCGACAGCCTCCACGAAGACGCGAAAAGTCTCCTACTTCCACCTTCCACGGTTTTTAGTTTCTACTCGTTGCTGGTGATGGACGGGCGGTTCTCCGTCTTGCTGCTTTCCAGCAGCTGAACGGGAAACGCTCGTACGTTTCCTCTCGCCATTTGCCTTGTAAAGTCGTAGCGCGGATTGATCACCGCTTTGAACGGCTGGGATCTCGAGCGAAAATGACCAAGTCGCGTGCCTCGGCTCGTGGAATGTTAAACCGTCAAATCTCGAGACTCTGCCTGCGAGATAGGGGCTGACGCGAGCGGGACGAGGAGGCGAATCCACAGAACCCACGACGCCATTCCGGATTACCATGCGCCGAATACATAGCGAATACGTAGCCGGGACGGTAAGTTTCGCTACACGGCGACGACGACATTGATGGAAACGTATTAAATGCCCGAGGCGTTCTCGTTGCTACGCGGAACGTCCTGGATAATTCGAGCGTCGCGTTTCGGCTCCCGAGGGGAATGCCGTAATTACGCCGAGCACGCCAGTCAAAACTGCCGCTCGCCCAAGGAACGCTGGAACGCGGCAAAAGAAACGGGGAGATCAGCTCGAAAATCGAGGCCGTCGTTCCAGCACTTTGAACGGATCGTACAGCTGTCAGCGTCCAACAAATTTACTTTGCAGTGGTCTAGTGCGATAGTAGACACCTTCGACCATGGCTGGGTAAACTTGTTGAGCGGGACGAGCGAAGTGCCTCGGCTCCGTTCGAGTGAACCCGAATGTTTACGTGGGTGTAACGTTTCGAAAAGCGCACGTGACTTTTAGGATCGGTTTCAAGAGCGGCCTCCGTATACGGGGTGTCTGCATGTGGGTCGGAAGAGCAGGGTGCTTTGAGAGAGGACGAGTTAGTGGCGGGTGACCCAGCGAACCGCGGCGGGGTGGCTGTCTCGCAACAGCGAAGAGTGTGGTTTATTTAGCTCGGTGTACTATCTGCAGGGACACGGCAACGGTAATAACGACGGCGCGAACGAGACTGGTAGATCAGAAAGAGTCGCATCGGAAAGTCCCTGGCGGCGCATTCACTCGATTCTTCAGCTCCCGTAGAACGTAGTGGAATGCAGCGTGTGTGCACGACTGGCCACAAAGTCCCGCAGACTTATTATTCCTCTTCTATGACCTCCGCGGTGGACATAATGGAATATCTTCATTGAATATCCCTGTTAGCGACGACCGAGGCGACCGATATTCCTCGTGGAAATAATACGAGGGTAGGGTAAAGGGTTCCTCCTGCCAAACACCCTTTTCTGCCCCGTATTCCACGTTTCTATCATTCAGCCGCTTGGTCTCGCCACCAGGCGATTTCAATGAGGCCAGCGGACCAGTAACGGGAGCATATTGTGTCTGATAAGAACGAATCGTATCGAATTAGCCACGCTGAATCCTCCTGATCTCGTGGTACAATGCCGGCTTGGAAAGCTTCTACTTGCGAATAGGGCTAATAAGGTTAAGGACTCCGTCTTCTACGATATTATTCTGGTGCTGATCCTCGCAGTAACTTCCTCTAAACTTGTCTGCCTGCATCACGTGCACCGACAAGTGTTTCCAGGTACCTTATCAGCGAGGTACCTTCTTCAACCTTCTCAGAACATGCTCACGCATCCATAGTAAATTCCCCGGAACCTCTTTTCTCCGTTACCACCGCGAACACACCGCCTCCCTCCTCCCGTCATATTTTAACCAAATAGCCCGCCGCGCCATACCATCTTCAAGGAAGTTACTGCGAATATTCCCACGTCATTGACACGCCTGAGCGTGTGTTAGACACTGAGACGCCTCCCAGGCCGATCACTCTTCGAAGTCGTTCGCCCCCTCTCGATAATCGAACACGTTCGTTCCCTTCTCGCAGATCGAAGCGCGATCCCTACGACGGAATCAATAGGCAGAGCCCTCTAAAATCCTTCGCCCGAACGCGAGGCGTTTCTTCCCTGATGGAGATCGTTCCTCTTAAGACACGTATTGCTTCATAGAGTCGTTCCTCTCGACAGCGAGTAGCACGCCTCTCGAAAAGTTTATTAAAACTCCGGCTGGATTCCGGCCCGAAAGTTTTCACGAAACTTCGGGACACGTACTTGGTGGGGAAGTTCGGAAGTGGCCGCTTTAAGAATTCTCTTTCGACGGCGCAGATTCCGCGGTGAAATTCATCGCGGCGATGGGATCCACCGCCGGCGCTGCCAACTCTCCCCGTAATCGCGTTACCCGCTTATTGGCCGCGATATCGTCGGCGTTTCTGTGCAATCCCGGCGTATTATATCAATCTGCGGGGCGACGATTCTAACCGACGGCATGTCTGATTTCAGTGAGGGAGGTGACGTTGTCCGAGCTCAGGGACTCGATAGCGAGGTTACGAGAAAGAGTGAAGCTAGTTTGCCGGACGAGGGGCTCCCCGCCCCCGAGGGTGCACTGGCTGAAAGACGGGATACCGCTGCACCCCCGCAGAGGCCTCAGGATTCAACACAAACGGTGAGTGACAACTTTTATGACGCCTGATTTCTCTCCTCTTAATGCCCTACCTTTCCCTGACTGCCACGTGCAAAGAACGTGTGACTTTCTCCGAGGAGTGAGAAGAGTGTGCCAGGACGGGGATACGCGACAGTCGCTAATCTCGCTGGCGATTAGTATTCATGAGCGGAAAGTGCGGGGTGTGGTTAAGAAAATCAGCAGACGGGGTTTCTGAAAAACGGTCACGTGTGTTCCATCGTTGATCCGTGCCGCTCCGCGGGAAAGCGTTCGAATAAATGACTCGTTCGGAGCGCGGGAACTTATCATTTGCGAGGAACGTGCGTTTAGAGTGCCACCGGGCTGCTCTTAATGGACGCTGGAACTCGGAACGGTGGTGCTTGCTATTTTTACACTCACGAAACGCGGGGATTACGGGTTTCATTGGGCGAAAAGAATTTAACGAGGGAAACGTTCCAGCGCCTCATCGATTGGACGTGTAAAGGGACGTTGTAATGAAGGGTGTTCGCAAGTGGAAAGAGGATTCCAACTTATACATACATTAATGCCCAGTTAACGAAGCCGCTTCGTGTTTGGCACCGATTTCATTGCACGAGTCGCGAACTTTCGCCGCTTCCTTTCTCCTCGTTCGTCATCCTCTCCCTCCCTGATTCAGCGGTCGAAGCTTCTGATACCGTTGCCAAGAATAATACTCGCGCGACATCGATTTCAGGCCCGGGTGTCGCGTGCCGCCGTGCAATCGATCCTAACGACATAATCGCCGTTATTACAGCCCCGCGAATCTCTTATTGCCGGCTGTCGGCCCTCATTCGATACTGGAATTCGCGGCTGGAAAAGATTCCAGCCGGCTCGTAAGCTTTCAGCCGCCTCGTTCCGCCGCGCCGGGGATATCAAACGGTTCCCCCGGATATCGCGACATCTTCGCGTCTCGGTGGGTCCCCACATTTCTCGGCTGAGCGCCTCCCACTTGGATCTCGCTCCCTTTTGCCGGCAGACGAGCCACGAAATCGCGACGAAAGATTGAGGAGACGGGCGGAGGAATCGTTTGGGTGGCGAGCACGTGTCGAGGGCGTTAAGGCGATTGGCAGTTTGTAAATCTCTCGCGGAATGCCGCGTGCCGTGGCTCCGCGGCGAAGCTGCACGGCCCTGCGGGCCGTAATAATTTCAGACGGCCTTTCGGCCGGATTTACTATCCACGGAGGAACGATTATAGCGAAAGAGCCGGCCCTCCTCGCTGATGACTCAACTGTTGGCAAGACTCTCGTTTCGCCGCTGCCACTCTTTAAACATGATGTATTCGTGTGGCAGACGCGCGTGCGTGTGCGTGTGCCTGCCGCTCTCTCGCGTCTGTGTCCTCGGCGCACTATGATGGAAACCCTGAAGCTTTTCCTCCCTTGCCTTTTTTACGAGAGCCTCCGATTTCCGACCTTCCCCACTCGCCGCGGCTCTCCGTTTTCCTTGTTCTCCGTATTTCCCGTACTCTCCGCCTTAATAACGCAGGCAACGTGGCTTCCATCCTCGGCCGGCCGCCCTAACCTATCCTCTGCGGATTTACAATCCCAAGGACGGAAAGTTTGCGAGGGGAGATAAACTTTTTGTAATTAGTGGGCGGTGCAATGAAAGTGATTCGACGAAATTACAAACGCCGGCGAGTCGATGGAAAAGTACCACTCCGCTTCGATGGGGGGGTTATTATAGAATTTTTAACGAACACTCCTGAGTAATTAGAGACCGAAAAATGGGTTTTCCGTTTTTTCCCGTGCTGGTTGGGCGAAAGCCCCGGGAGGGCGTCGCGTAAAAAAGAGAGGAGGAAGAACGAACACTATGATGGGGCTATTTGCACGACGGGACCTACGTGCGGAATTTTCGCGGAGCTTTCAGTGAAGCCACTCGAAATTAATTAATCGATACGACACACGCAAGAAGGTCCTCGCCCCCGAGCCGGTCCCCGACGAAACCACTGCAGCACGAGTAGGTATTCGCGAAACGTCCGTCGCGAATTCTCGTCTGCCATTACTGCAACTTATTGGCGAAAGACGCTCGAGTCGATTCCACATCGTCCATCAGCGTTCCATCGGCCCCTTCCGCTGTAAATTAATCGACAGATCGTCGGGAAACTTGCAGCCGGATCGTAAAAAAAAAAAAAAAAAAAGTGAGAGGACGATGGAACCGAGCGAGACGAGATGGAAATTAATTGCATCGTCCGATCGAAAACTTCCCCATCGACTGTGCGGCTCGGCGCAACACGTTCGTGGAACCACCCTCAAGCTCCATAAAATCATAAAAGAGAAAGCCGACAACCTAGCAGACGGCCGGCGCGTGCTCCATCGTAATTTTCAATTACTGTCCGCGGCGCAGCCACTTGGAACGCGGTCGTTCGGCTTCAAACACGTAACCACCTCGTAAAGTCAAACGTGTTCGCGAGATTTTCGTGTCCTCCGATCCCCCGCGAGCATGAATTCACCTCGCGAGATGGACCGGCGTTCTTCGCCGACCATCGCGGACTCCTTTGGGTAGTTCGGTACCTTGAGAACGTTATCTCGCTGCCCCGAGAGCCCGGGGTTCCTTGATGGAGGAATTTTAAGAGGTCGAGGGCATCGGGATCGGACTCCACGATCTGCACCGCGTATCGGGATCCTCGAAGACACGGGCAACGAGTCGAGCGCATTCAGGGCTCCTCTTTCAACACTGGCAAGCTTCGGGTAGCTTTGATGTCTCTCGTAATGGAACATCCTTCGGTTCCTCTTTCCCCGTTTGCTTCTCCGGCTAAAGTGTGGAACTTCGCCAAGGGCATCGATAAGATACTGTTCAGAGGATAGAAGAGGGTGGAAGGGAGGCGCGACACTTTCCACTGAAATTTCGCGTCAATCAAATTAAAGTAATAAGCGACTGAGAGCAGCGACTTTTTCGCCCGACTAGAAACTCGACGAGATCGACGAGATGCTCGAGGGACAAGTCTACGAGGAAAAGGCGAGCCGGTTGAACGCTCGAATGGAAAAGAAAGGGCGAAGGCTCCTTTGACGGTCAAGGGGACGATTTCTCATTTTCCTCAGCGAGACGAAGTTTTAAGTGCTTTCCTATCGCGCCCGAAAAGACCGTCCCCTTGCCTCGGCTCCACCGGATCGAACCGCAAAGGGCGCTGCCCCTGACTAACGAGGAAATGCAAGCCGATAAATCAAGCCCCAAACGACCATTAAGTAATGCGTTCAACGCCAATCAACCATCCGCGGTGGTTTGAGGGGTTCGAAAATCGATACAGAGGGTAGTTGGTTTTTTCACCTGCTAGTCACGGATAATGTCGAGACATTTCTACGTGTACCTGTTGAAGGGAATGTTACGGGAATACTCGTGGCAGGCTAATCGACGATCAACCTCTGCTACGAAAGGATTTCGTACGAAACGGAGTAGCGTGGCTTTCGCGAAGGGTTAGGGATTGGGTGAGAGGAGGGGACGGGTGGAAATTAAAATTCATTGGACGAGCGTCTTTCGGGGCTGCGATTCAGTCGACTGGAGCGTGCAGCTCCTCGCAATTATAACATTTACCCGTTAATTTACGGGCGAGGGGGCGCAAAGAACGTCGCGGAAGCACTCTCGATAAGGGCTCTCGCGCGACGGTGCACTTTTGTCAGCCGGCTTACCCCGCCGGTACTTACGGATGACAAATTAGCGAGATAACTACTGCCGGCCGGATAATAAACGCCCGGGAACACGGTTGTACGTAACGGCGACGCACGAACGTGATAATTTCGGAATAATTGCCAGCCACAACCACCGGCATTGATCAAACTTCAACGCGGAACGCGCGATTCGTCTTCGCTGCGCCGTGGGACCGCCGGTCCTGTCGCTTGATTAATTGTTAATATTAATTTCGTGACCGGATATCGGCCCGATTTGCGACACGGTCGTTCGTCATATCGACGTTACTAGTCGTCCCGATTAATATCACAGCGGTGGGGCTTAATCGACGACTTGTGGCGCGCGCGTTCTTCCGCCAATCACACGGACCGTTTTCCATCGCAATAGGCGAATAGGAATATAGATAGATAAATATATCTACCTGTGGAACCGACGTGACGGCGCGAATACAACGCCAGGTTTCAGTCTACCTGTCAATGGAGATGGGAAATTTCATTATGACGATAAAAATAGTGGGGCGACGACCGGATAGGACTGTCATAAAGACTCTCTTCGTATGAGATTAGACCGCGGGAAATATGACGCGACTCGAATTATCGATTCATCTGAAATCAAAGTATCTGGGGGTCGCATCGTCTCGCCTATAAATGCATTTATGAGAGTCGATTCGATTCCGTTATCTATTATTCTGTCTGGTTTGAGAGGCATTACGAGCCCTTAAATCGAGTCGCGGGATCCTCGGTTCGGGGCGGTAAGTTCTGCTCGTTTGTTTCTCGGTGCTGCGCGTTCCTTGACAAGGCGACCGAAACGATCGGTACGGTATCGAGGAGAATTCGAGACCCAGCGGTGGCGGAGCGAGCCGAGAAGATTTACGCGGCATAATTTCCTGCCGAAAAACGAACGCCACGCCGCCCCGAGATTGTACTCGCGAGTAAATCGTCGTGTAACAGTGGCGGAGGTTCGTTCGGGGGCGCGGACGTTTTTCACTCACAAATCTCCTGGACGACCATTCAACGCGCCCCTCACCACCGAAACGGAACCACCCCGGAAGATCTTAACCCAGCGCCGAGCGACGTTCGTTGCTCGTTACAGGCAGCCCCGTACGTGCTGGCTGGCCAGGAAAGATTGCTGGCAATAAAATGTTAATAGGTTAACGAGCGGGAACCGGATCCTCTCGGGGACCCTGCGAACAGTCCGCCAGCCTTAGCGCTGACTCACCTTCGCCTTGTAAACTCGCGGCTTAATGAAAATTAATAAATCAACGGAAGCCGCGCCCCCAACCTACCCTCCACCCCCGCCGGCACGAAAGGCCTTTTCCACGGGCTGATTGAATCCGAAATTAGAAAGACCTACCGCCAGCCACCGTCTACCTCCCGCTAGCCAGCCACTGGGGCGAATTTGAGTAATTAGCATCGCGCAGCTCTCGCGATATCGCTTTCCCAAGCAGAGAAAACTGCGCGCGTGCGCGAGATTCCTGGTGTTACCGCGGTGGGACTCGTTAACGGACATAGCAGATCAAAGACGCGATTACGGGACGGTTGACATCCGGCAGGGGCAGAGTTTTTCTAGCAAAAACGGTCCCCACCCGCTCATATTTATCCAGTAACAAAGTGTTCAAACACCGTCCCAGATTCGCACGCTGTTGCGCCGCGGCCGCAAAGCTTTGCGACACGCCCGCACAACGCGCGCGATTGTTTTATGTCCCAATTCGCGCGGATTCATTTACATCCGAATGAATAATGGGTGAACGACGACGCGGCACTCTCCGGCCTGCTACTAATTAATTTCGCGTCCCATCGATTATTCTTTTGTCGGCCGACTACCAGCGAACCGCCCACAGGCCTCCGTCGTGCTTTACCCTGTCGATTCGATGGCGAACAAAATCGCGGACCACTTCCAAGGAGAAAGTAACATGCGAAACTACCCTCGGTTGCCTTCAGCCCCCCCCCCCCCCCACCGCCCCCCACCGAGCCGGTTAGGGAACGAGCTCGAGAGATCTGGGACGCCACAAGCGACTCGCATTCCCGATGCTCAGCCCCTCAAAGTGGTTCGGTTGTCAAAATACGCCCTCGTCCCAGTTTGCAAGCTCCTTTTAGCCAGAATAAGATCTCGACGGTGCTCACCGACGAAACAAACGCGCCTCCTCCGTCTCCTCCCTCGCGTGGCCCGCGGCATCAATATTTATGCTCAAACAAACGAGACAGCGGTGCACAAACGTTCGCGATCCGATAAACAAGGAAATGGAAATGCACAGGCGAATCGGTCGTTCGAAATCCGAATCGCTCGTGTAATATGTCGTAAAGCATCGAGCTGCGAATCCCCCAAGGAAAATCCACGGAACGATACTCCGCAGCGAGAGCTACGTGCTCCCGCTCTGTTTACGACGAATGGAGAAGCTGCAACAGGAAATGATGAGAGTGCTCGGCGAAGGGAACTGTGAGATTTCGAGCGCGCCTGACCAAACGCGGACCCTTTCCACTGGCTGACGAGCCAGTGGATCGGACCGTCCTTGGTCAGACGTGGATGCCGTGGTCCTCTTCCCAAGCAACTATTTCACCGTATAATCTTGTAATTGTAACCCCCCATAAAGCTGAAAATCTGAGCACTGAATTGGTTTGTGGCCAATAAAGGAATTTCAAGTATAAAAAGTGACAGAGGAATCAGTGTTCGAACGGAGAACGAGAATACAATTGGAATTAGCAAAGTTGATTTCACAATCTTTGCATGTGAATTTTAAAATTTTTTTCGTAAATTAAAGGGAATGAACTTTTTTAATTTTTTTCGTGAATTAAAGGGAATTAGCTTCTTTCATACATGAGACATGTTTTGGGGGGGGGGGGTCATACATTTTTCCACATTCATAATAAAATTCGATTTTGTACAAACATATTTCTTAAAACTCTAAAATAAAATTATACATGAAAATGTGCTTCTTGCATTTGTTCGTGCAGCAGGGTTATTTTGTCTTTCTCTTCTGCTTTGATTATCTGTAAATATATAAAAGCCACATTTTAGTTACAATTTAACGTAGAACTTCTAGAAAAAGACTGGCTTTTTGCTAAGTGTAGAGACTACATAATGTGTCCAAAGAAGATGACAGCGTATGGCAGAAGGTCTTGTTGCAGGAAATTTAAATGCTAATGTAATTTAGCAAAAATGAACGAAGAGATCCAATATATTTTTAACTTTTTATTATACTTTTAATTCAGTATGTTTATTGGTGTATTCAAATAAATATATTGTTAATGGGAAACTAATAAAATTAATGACTAGCGTGGGAACTACTGTGGATTTTAAAGTATTACGAATGTCTTTCACAAAAGATTGAAAAGTATCAAGGGATATGTGTTTTCAGCGTACTTTCTTCACTAATGTGACTTGCTCTGCATTGTAAGCAATCCGCCATAATTTTCTTAATTCTTAATACTATGTCTTTTGACACATGTTGTCGATTTACCTTATTTGACAAATTTCCAGAAACTTGCGCGTAAGAAAATGCTTCTCAGTCGAACCTTCTTCGGACAAGTTCCAAGTCTGTGCGTCTCCTTCGTTTCTATAAACACTACATAAAAAGTCTATTAAAAAATGTTAGCGACTTACCTTGTTAATTGAAACAATAATTCAGTGTTCTATATGGTGGAAAAACTCGTGACATTTCAAAAATTTTGATAACTGGCACTTGGCAGGTTATGATTGATTGACAGCTAGGTGGCATTAACTAGCGACCCGAACGCGGCTTTTTGCCTTTTTTATCAATTGCGTAAACGCATTTTCAGCAAAGCCATTCCTGATTGGATAAATTCTGCTTTAGAATGGTGACATCTACTGGCGTCAAGTGTAGAAGTAAAACGTGACGTCACGAAAAGTCTGACTGAAAAAAATATCATTTTGATAAATATTAATTCAGAATAATTATTTTATCTTTTAGAAAAACAGCTTGATACATTAAGTAAAACGACAAATGGGTTAAAAAAAAAATTATTTGCTTGATCATGGTAAAAACACCGGAACTATGTCTAAGATAAGATAATAAGGCCAACATAGCTGCGGGGTCGTACCCATTTCGCTAGCATTCGTGTATAAAGACATGGGGCCTGATGAATAAAAACTAAGCAATTCCTACAAGCAATTCCTTATTAGCAAAATCAATTGCTTAAAAAACAGTTACTTAAACAAAAAAGGAATTGCTTATTTTCATATGAATAACAATCATAAGGAATTGCTGGCTTTGCTAGACCGTATAAGTAAATGGTAGCTGTGATTGCCGGTAACGTTCTCACTCTCTCTCGGGCTAAAAACAATTTATTGTTTAGCGTGTCGTGGAATGGGCAAAAGCACTTATTTGCCTGGGATAATCATCTCGGACAGTAGTGGTATTAGTGACATAAAGTACTTTAAATAAATCCCAAATACCTCAAATCGAAAAAGAAAAAGAAATTGCTTTACAAACCGTTACAGAGCATTGTGGAAAAAGTGTTTAGTATTTCGATAACAAAAAATCCATTTGCCAAAGAAATTAGTAACTTGAAAGCGGAAGTGAAAAAAAAGACTGCATTTAATTAGCGTTTAAAGAACTTCATGTACCATTTATTCATACGCTTTCTCTGTGATACATACCGATGAAGTAATTGGTCCTTTAAGTAAATAAATATTAGAATGGGGTACAGCAGTCTTAAAAATTCTTAAGGGATTGCTTATTTAGCAAAAGCAATTGCTTCTTTTATTCATCCGATTGTAAGCCAATTCCTTAAAAAATGAAGGAAAAACGATTCCTTTAAGCGATTCCTTGGCAGTTTAGGAATTCCTACAAGGTAAAGCAATTGCTTGTGTTTTTATTCATATGAATTTAAGCGATTCCTAGTAAGATATTAAGAAAAGGCAATTGCTTACACTTTATTCATTAGGCCCATGGTCGCTCAGTGTGCCTATGGGTAGAGGGGGAAGGGAAATTAACTTCCAGACACGACCGCGTCTGTTGATATTCGTAATGCAGAAGCAATGCATGTTATCGCGACCCGCCCAGAAAGAGATGCTCGCGCTCCCACATTCTTGCACGAATTTCCACAGGAGCGCGCGCTCGTCGTAGGTAAACAAGGCGGGAGAGTCAACAGGATTTTTAACGGGCAATTTAGAGTCCGCCCGGGGACCATTATCAGCGGCACGGCGAGGGATCTTTATGCGCGTCGCGCTTCGTTACAAACACTTTTCACCGGAGGATCCTCGAAAGCGCGCGGTAATCATAAAGTTTATCCCGCCGGCTGGCATCGAGTAGCTTCGCTTTCGAGAGAAGCTCCCGAAAGCCTCCCGCGGCCGCAAGGGCTGCCGATAAAAAGAGCAGAGGCCCGCGAGCATTTGCATACGCTCGCAAACTATCCCGCATTTTTCCCGATAAATGTACTTTCCGGCCGCGGAGTTTAGCCGGGATCAGCAGGCCGCCCGGCTCCAATGCAGATTTACGCAAAATAGGATTCCCCTCTCTCGGCGTCGCGGCGCGAAACGGAAATAATAATGGCCCATTAGGGTTCTCTCGATCGACTCCCCCTCGCGGTTTCACGGCCATTCACGGGCAGACAGAGAACTCGTCGCGCCTCCATTCACCTTTATTTCGTACGAGCGCAAAAGGAGTCGCGCGCGCTGCCTCGCGAAACGTCGGCTCACCGGGCGCACAAAAGGTCAGCCCTACGAGCTGCCCTTTCAGCGGGTATCTCAGCTTCACGGTGCACGATTCCAGAAACGCGCGCGAATGCGGGGGCCGTATATAATTTAGCCGAGGCCGGTCGGACAGGGCTGCGAGGGATGGACAGAGTTATTCGGCCGTGCGAGACTGGCGCCGCTTATTCTTCGGGTCCTCCGACTGGCCGGGGATTTTCATTGAAATACTGCGACGCCGCGGGACAGCTTTCGAAACGTTGACCGCTTTCACGGCTGACGGACACCGTCCGAGTTTTTGCCGGTCTGCGCATAATCGAAACCCTCTGTCTCCTCGATCCCTCGCTCACGCGCTTACTTCGCAGACACCTATGAAATTGTATTCACGCTTCCCCCTTCCGCGATAGATTGACGTTCATTATTTATTCATCCCTCTTTTGCACGATACGGTTTTCGGGGGATACGGGTTCGAAAATATCCTGGCTGATTTCGCGCGCAGGTTGGAACTGGCAAGAGTATCGAAGCCGTGGAAATCGTGCCGGGAGCTGAGCTTCATTCAACGACCTGAATAGTGGCGTTCGAAAAAGCTGCCAGCTTACCCGCTGTCGCTGATTTCGATGCTCATTTTTCAACGCCGTACAGCGGAACAGATATTCTCTGGGCGTTTCTCGCGCGGAGCCGATTTTAATCGCACGAGAGGGATGAAAGAATCGGGACGGGTAAACGAGCCGCGCGACTCGTTGAACCGCACAGTGCCGATTACTTGTAAAACCACGACCCTCCGAACCGCGGGAGACTCTACCGTTTAGCCCATTAAAAAAGGTCGGGCGGGTGGGTGTAACGGGGCTGACGGGAGACTCGCTTTAAATTCGTCGCGACGAGCGTCCATCAATCGCGACGCCCCGGCCCCACCAGCTTCGTCAAAGTGAACCTGGGCTGGGAGACGCGACGGGCGCGGGCTTCCCTCTCGCCTTTTGTTGCTTCCACCGCCACGTCGAGCAATTATTATCGCCACCTCCGGTTATTAATATTCATGCTTACGGTTATTAATATCAACGGCAGCGACAGCGGTAATGACGGCATCGCCCGAGGTATTATCGGGCCCGTTCGCCCCGCGATTCTTACCATTAACGCCGTCACCGTCACGAGTATGCGCCACAGCTCCGCGAGCATAATGCAATTAGTGCACCTGCGCTGGCGCGCGAGCGAGTAACTTTGTCTCGTACGCGGCGTTCGTTCGGATCAGCTTCGTTTACCGAATTTCTGCGTCAGCCGCACACGTCTCTCTTTCTCCCCTTGTTGAGCGTTAGTAGCTCGTTGCCGGACCACCAAGGACGCACAGGGGCGCCTTGTATTTTTTCAAACCTTCATCTGGCAGACACTTGGTCTGTCAGTCCGCGCCTTCTAGACCTGGGACCGTGGTAAACTCGTAAATTCACTGCATCGGAAACGCAGGCGATCAGCCCAAGTCAGGGCCAAGGGTCCCAGGATCGCCGTGACAGTAAACAGACGGCCTCGCGACAATCATCACACGGATTCACCAACACTTTGATCAGGGTTTTCCTTCCTATAGTTCGTTGCCATCTACAACCAAATCATTTCCGCCAATAGACAGCGTTTACCACGACTGCGTTATTAAAACTCCACCCCTAAGGGCATCTTCGACTTTGCCTTGTAGCCAGCGAGAGAGTCCCAAGTCAGTCCAAATGTATACCTCGCACGAGTAACTTGGAGGGACTCATACAACTCACAAGGGTACCTCCCGAACCCGGAAATTCGAAAAATTCTGAAACATTGTGAATATGTAGGGAATTTCCTCCTGATTTCAACGCAATTTTGGTTTGCTGCCCAAATTCACTCTAAGGGGCTGTAATTGACCGATGAATATCCGGTTATTTTCCGATTTTGTGTTATAACTCGTGAACTGTAAAATAATTTTTTTTCCTCCCCAAATGGTAGATCTAATTGAAAGAAGTAACTTTTGTCTTGAAACTTTTTTCTATCTCTTACAATTCGCGAGTTATAACACAAAATCGGAAAATAGCCGAATTTTCAGGGGGTGATTTCACCCCCTTCGAGTGAATTTGGGCAGCAAACAAAAATTGCCTTGTAATCAGGAGGAAATACCCTACATTTTCACAAAGTTTCAGAATTCTTTGAATTTTCGGGTTCGGGATCTTCCATTGTCAGTGTTAATTGCCATAGTCACCTTTGTTCAAGTTTAGTTTTTCAAATACAGTTTCATTGTTAATGTTAATGTGCGGTGCCTCAATTTATTCAAGTACAACCTTCAATCACACCCTCTCCAGTGATGTCTTGTGGTCGTAACACACCGCAGAGAGAGTGACGTTTGCGCCGTCGGAGATTTACGACCTCCAAAAACAGGCGACGCGATAGCTGCACATCACCCCTTTCGATCGCGATAGGCAGACTCCCTACCACGTTTACATTTTAATATTTTAGCAAATCGGCCACGATTTGCCGTCCGTTTGAAGCGCGTCTTGTCGCCGAAATGGCTCCAATTCACCAGCGAGCGCGTCGCCTATTTTACTCGCCTCGCGAGTGTACATACAGCGGTATTGCTCGCGAGGCAAGAGTTCTCGCGTAGCTCGCCGCCTTAGCCGCCGCACAAAGCGAGTAAAGTGCGTATTGTGCCAATTTCGCGTGGATGCGCCAAGTGAAGCGATGCTGCCTCTCCCACCTCCCCCCCTCGTCCCTCGCTTTCCCACCTTCTATCTTTCATACGCGAGCTTTTTCCCTCGGACAAGTGACAGGTAACTTTTAAACGAGCCTGGAATACGAGTGCTGTAAAAATACTCGACGAGGGATGTAGCGCAAGTGCGACGAACAAACGGCGAGCCCGCACCGGCTATTATTCCGCGAATCTCGGCCTCCCTCTGTGCACCTGCTGCCGCCCGCGACCGTCTGTGCCCGCGCGGGAAATTCCCTTTCCATTAAGCGTCGCGGCCGCGTCCACGCCACCCGGCCGACACCTTTTCACTGGCGCCGGGAACAGCTCGTCGAATGCAGCGATTAAAGCCGCCAAAGAGAACGCTCCCCGCGGAGTAGCAGGCCGCTCGATTAAGTCCAACCGATTACAGGCGTGCGCAGCCCGCTGTGCTGTGTGCATACACGCGCCCAAACCGTGGAATACTTTGACAATTAGTGGCGGGTCCCGCGACGACCTAATTACCAAATTCTAACTTAGAGCTAAACGCTGCACGCGATCATTTTGGTGCTGGTGTATGGGACATACCACTCAGTGCTGCGTGCTTTGAAGCTTTGTAGCGGGGAGATAGTGTGCGCGAGATGGCTGGCGATTGATCGAACTTGTACCGCGACTAATGACCAGAATCGATACTAAGTAGTTGCAGTGTACTAAGATGGTTATATTCCGTTAATAATAATGAAGTCGACGTATGTAACTTTTTCGGACCCTTCTAATCAGACGTTGTAAATTTGGTAGAAAATATGGAACTCCAAGTTGATAAACAATCTTCTTATAATAAAGCTGAATGTGTATCGTATGTTTGTGTGTTTGTCTGTCGCCTAAAAACCTTCGAAGGTAAACTCTGGGGTCACGAAATGTGCCTCAGCTCGTTATGCCTGGCTAATCCAGATAAATGTGACCGTAATATCACCGTAAAAAAAACTAAGAAAATTTTTTTTTTCATTTATAAAATCAGAATCTAAACTTCGGGCGAAGCCGAGTAGTAAAGCTAGTATGTAATATTCGCGTATGTGTTAGGGAAGCGACTACGAATATCATTCGCGTAGCATAACTGTGTTGAGAGGTAGCAGGGAAAGTTAACGAGCAGGAGGGAACATTCTCGGAATCTCCTGGCTACCCCGTCGAAAGGAGAGAGCCAGCTCGCAAAACAGTGGCGAGAATGGCTGGCGAAATCTGCGGAATCCTATCAGAACTGTGGTAGTTATTAATTTAACGCTTCAAAGGGAACGGAGAAATTCGTAATGAGCTCGGACGGCGCGTGAAGCCGACGGGTATACGTCTCGATCGTCAAGTATTAACGCGGCCGGCGGACCCCTGCGGAGTACTTTGGCTTACTCGGGCGAATAATTTCAAAGCTGACTTTTCCCACGCAGCTACATTGTTAACAGCCACCCCGCCGTCAATCAGAAGTTCCCGTTAATCCCAGGGAAGTTTGAAGCCTGGGAGCGTTTTCGGGGCCGGGGTCCAGGACGTCTCCAAGGATCAGTTGTAAAATCCCTGGACCAACTTCCATCGCGGACAATATCCTGACAACGTTCGTCAACGGTCCGCCGACGGCGGAGTTTGCCCGCTTTGAAGCTGGATAAAACGGTCGGTCGTCGGGAACGTCAAGGGAACATTGATTTAAGGAATTCCTCGGGAGCAGCTTCAACCCTACCCCCGGTCCACCAAGAGTACCTCCATCGAGGTCGAAATTCCGGTGTCCCGGTGGACTCGCGGTTCAGCGGTGGCATTCATTAAAAAAATTCTTCTGCCCGTGGGAGAGGGAAAGAGGTACTTTAAGGTCGGCCCTTTTGGCGAACGTCTGCCCGGTCACCGCCAGGGGATTACTGCGGCTGAAAAAGCGCGCAACAATCGTGCGGGAGGACGGGTGACGAGGGCCGGGGAATCGGGCCTGCAGGGGGAAGAAGAAAAAAAAAGTATCGCAACCACCGAGCGGAGGAGCAAAGGGATAAAGGTAGGAAGGAGGGGCAGGGTTAACGACTAAACGAGCGGCGGCCGTGTATGTACTGGCTGAATCTCCTGCTCCGGATGAAACAAACGTAGTTTCGGGATAACTGTGACCGGCCGAGAAGCTTCTGGTAACTTGGCTCGTGTCCTGGACGCGGGCCAAACACGATTAAGTCGCTGCTCTCTTCCTTCGAGGGGAAAAACGAGGAGGGGCACACTTCCAGACGCTGCTGCAAGGAGGCCGATACCTGAGAGATCCGCAAGGTGTTCCCACCCAACGGGCGCGGCGGCCCTCGCCCTGCTGCACCCTCTCCCCCCCCCCCCCCGCCCCCGGAGCCGGTCGTCGCGCCGGTGCAATTGCAACGCTGCTTGGAAGTCGTCCAATGACAGTGGCATATCGGCCAGTTTACCCTGTCGAAATCCTCCACGTGGAAAACGAGGTTGGACTGCGAACGCGACGCGGGTAAAAGCCGAGGCCCCAAATCAACTGGCGATTTTCCACGGTTGATCCGCAACCCTCGCTCAACGTACCTACTGCGGCACCCTTCCGTCCAATCAATTATTTCTGCGTATCGAGCCGGAGTATTGGAGATTGATCTCCGCGCAAGCTCATAATGAACGGGGCAGGATGTCTCCGGTAATGCCTGCTGGCGGGGCAATTAACCCTTCGCGTCCTTGGAGTAATGAACTATTTACGGAAGGTCGCCGAGAAACTTTGCCCACTTTATAGCAGAGACCTTGGACCTGCCAGCTCCCTGGATGGCTCTTAATCGAACCACAGATTAGACGTACAGCAATGACGCATTTAAAAGCCAGCCAATTGCTGGGACCATCATGTTCACCACCATGAGAAATAAAAACGAGGCAGGGAAGAACGAATGGATGGTGGAAAATACTCCCTTTTCCACCATCCATTCGTAGAAACTATAACCCGCTCCTGGCAATTAGCAACGATTAATTGAGAATATTCGTACCGTTCGCGCGGCCCGAGTCCTTCCCCAAGATGGTAGCGTTCCTAATGGAAGTTGCAGGGAATTTCTGGCTGTGCCCAGGCTGCTCGCGGAGAAAAGGGTGGCGAGACGGCAGACGGGGTAGCAAGAGGGAGTCCCAGGCTCGAATAGAAGGTCGGCGCCTTTGTGCTGTGCAAATTAATAATTAATTAAAACTGATGCGCATCCGCGACCGAAGGGGGAGGCGCGCTGGGCTTCTGGAAAGGCGCGCGGGGGTTACCGTCTCCTCGCCTCGCGTAAATCTCGCGCCCTTCCGGCGAATCTCTATCTTTAGCTTAGCCTTTCCTTTGAGCTAATTTATTTTATTACGCGGAAACGGGCCGTGTCCGTGGCGAGGGGGGGGGGGGAGGGGCACCAGGCATTTGCGCCTCGCAAATGAATAATTAATTAGACGTCCGGACACGACGCGTTCCGGCACGCAAACCTGGCGTCCCGCAGATTTTTTCCATTTGCTCGCGCCACCCCCGTTGTATCTTCGCGTGTCGCCGTTGCCCGGTTAATTGGCCCGACGAGGCCACCTCGTCGGTCCAGAGGAATCGATAAAATTGTTTATCGCGCGCCTGTTGTTTTTCTATCGCGGCAAATGGAGCGTGGGAACGGCGGAACCGAGTCGGAAACAGGAATTCGGGGAGGTGCTTGCGCCACGCCGATATACATCTATATATGAACGGGGGATCGAAAATATGGTGAAAATGTCCCGATATCGATATCGAGTATTTTTCACCGGTATTTAGCCATCGTCAACGCCACGCTGTTGATAAAAGTTGCCCGTCCAATGGAGCCGACGCGAACGGCGGTGCGGGAATTATTTTCCGGGGTATCGATAAACGCGCACGCTTTATCGCGCAGCCTGGCGTTGCACGCTTTAGAAATCCAAGGCAGACGCGAGACATTGCAAATTAAATTGGGGAACCGTCGGGCGAGAGGTAACTCGCCAGTTTATAATTTAACAATTTTGACGCGACGCGCCGCGGGAACCGTCCCCGGTGAGCGAGACCCGTAATTACGACGTACTTCGTTATGCGCGAGCATTTTCGGAGCCCTTCGGCCTGCGACGCGACGATTCTCGGTACCACAGAACATAGGCGTAGCAGTTTGATTGTGAAAAGTGAGTTCAATTGATATCTTGGACCCCGGCTGAAAACACGACGCCCCGATGGACCCTTCTTGAAATAAAGAAAACGAATGGTAGACTGCGAGAACGGCAGAGAACTGAGGAGGAACGGCAAAAGCCACGAGGATATAAATTTACCGCGGCCTAAGGTTCTTACTCACGCATTTCTAACCGATGTCTCGGTAAGCCGGCCGCACCCCCTACAACCCCTACCCCCGAACCCCCACCTCCAACTTCGCACGCGTGTCCGTATTTATTTAGATTCGCGACAAGGTCCACCGTTTCCGTCCCCGTTGATGAGTCACGCTGCCCGCGTGGTACGCGCGCGGGTAAGAAGGCGGAGGCGCAACGGAGGAGAGCCGAGGCACGAAGAAGAAGAAAATCCTCATCCACGGAGTGAACAGAGACGGAGCGCGGTTAGGCACGCTTGCCAAGACTCTGCTTACATTTCAAACGGCCTGTTAGACGAGTATAGTGGGTAATCCAGCCGCTGATACTTTGGAAATATCTTCACGGATCGATGATAAATTTGATTGAAAGCTCGGTCAAGTTGGTAGGGCGTTTCGCTTTGAACGAAGGTGAAACCGTTGATAAATCATTTTCTCAGGCATCCGACGAATTCGAAAGTTATTGATGCTGGCGACTCGTGGAAGAAGGTCGAGAGGGCTCCCACGACCTCGTCGTTTGAAGAGGAAACCTCGCGAAAGACTCATCGGGGGAGGGAGATGGTCCGAGGGTGGGCGCAAAGGCTCCCTTTGTCTTGGGGGGATTCGAGGGCGATACTGGCAACTTTGAAGTTGGAACCGGCTCCAAAAACTGCTTTGTAACGTAATATCTCTGTCGCGGAGGGGTCAGAAAGTTTCGGATAAATTTCGATAAAATTAATGTTGTAGAGGATGATGCGCACTGCTTACGCCCGACCCTTTATCGACGCGCAGGGGAGCCCACGCCCTTCGACACGGGCCGTCTGAAACTTCAGTCACGGGGGGTTAGGCGCGAACAACGATTTCCACGACGAGCGAGTGGAGAATCGGGCCGAAAGGTCGCGACGGAAGAGGAGCAGCGGCGCGTAGGTCCATTTCCAGTCGCCCTTTTCTTTCTCCGTGAAGTGGGAAGCTGGACGCGACGGAAGTCGAGCGCACAGGGTGGCAGATCGAGGGGGTGGCAGAAGAAGAGGAAGAAGAACGAAGACGTGGATACGAGCGGGCGGGGGCGAAGGTGGTGGTTCTTGACGAATCAGGGCGCAACCACGATATATAGACGCGCGTCAGCTACCAGCAGATTTCTACGAGGTGCCTCTGGAAAGGGCTCGATGGTTAGGCGAGATTAGGTGGCCCGGGGTGGCGGAGAGGTGCGGTTGAAAGCTCTCCAGAGGACTTCACCGTTGGCCACTTCATCCTCGCGCCAAGAACTATACCAGATTCTTCGGCTTCTTTTATTCCGGACCACCCCAAACGGCAACCCTCAGACTTTCCAGCCGGGGAGACCTTTGTCCCGATAAGTCTGACGTCGACCCGCCACGTTTGACCTTTTTCCAGCATCGCCGAGTGACTGGCTCTTCGGCGACCTTGCGGACACAATCTGATCCTCGTCGACTCGGCCGCTGCTCGTGTTCCAATGAATTATTTATCGCTCGGCCCAGTGTTATTCGACGAGATGCACGCGCAGCACTGGTATAATCCTGTCGCTTTCCATATTGAATGGCAGTGGCCTTCCCGTTGCGAGCAGTAGTCGTCAATAATTTGGTCCTCGCGGTGCCCGTAAACTCGGACTACATCTGGAGGGAACACAGCATTAAGTTTCACGACTCGTAGCGGTGTTTCACTGCCCACTACGGCCACGGACACTCATCTTACATTAGTCCAGGATGACCTCCTTCGGCGGTAGAACGAACCTTATTTCGCAGCAAACTGTATAAAGGTTCCATCGAGGTTTGCGACTTTTAAACCACCACTCTTTGATGCTGAATTGGGTCGCAGTGATCCGATCTCAACGCGGAACAAAGCGAGAACGTTCCCAGCGAGCTTACGACAAACCAGTCGAGAGAGAGAGAGAGAGAGAGGGGGGGAATAATACAAGTTAAGAAGTAGAGGATCGTGCGAGAACCAGGGACGATTAATATCGAAACTGGCGGAATAATGTGGCAGTTTATTTTTCGGGCGAACGGGACGCAAGGGGCAAACAGCAATGACGCAATATCGCGGCTCTTTGACAGAGGCTGCGAGAGTCGTGGCGACGTGGACGGTAGCTCAAAGGGCAGCTGAAAAATATATGGCGGCGGAGAAAAGGGCGAAACCTGACGGGAGAAGCGAATGAAACGTTGACCCGAGGAGGAGCATCGTTGTTTCTGCGAAGACAGTTTATCTTTGAAAGGTCGGACGATATTGCAGCGGCGGATGCGCCATTTTGTTTTCGATGGGACCGGCAAACGGAATTGGAGATTAAAGCGAGAGAAGTTGAAGCTAATCTAACAAAAGGGTCGCCGTTATTATTGAAAGGAAACGGATATTGAGCGGCGAGGGGAGGAACGGTGGTTGTTCGCCAGTAGTAGAGATTGAAATAAAACGGCCGTCTTTGCCGAGACGGTTTATTTCTACGTTTCTTTATTGCGGCGAATAAATCAGCCTGGCTGACAGCAGACTAAACTGTTTCACGCAAACGACACCCTCTATTCGTCTTCCATTTGTAATTTATCGCGTCGACGGTTGGGCATTATTTTTGGTATCGGGACTAGCGAGCCTCCACTGACAGTACAATTTTTCGATCGGCGGTGACAAACGATGGAAGGACTTTCGAAATCCTATTTTTATCGGGGCAGGTTGAAGCTTATTTCAGACTATCTTTTCGCGTAGTGGCCTTAGGGATTAAGCGCGCGTCGTATAGCGAGATCGAGCTCTTTCCAAGGAGCCAAGAGAAACGATCCTGGGTCGAAAGGCTCGACGTGGGCTCATATAAAAGAATAACAAAAGAAAGGGTCATAGAAGCACCCCCAGTCAAGTGCCACTTTTTAACATAGTCGGCGCATTAAGGTACTCTCGATGGCACTCTCTCTCCATCGTACTTGCCCACTTCTTCGCCCGTCTCGCGGCTCTGAATGGTGGCAGCAGTGCCATTGATGGGTCACGGTATTTATAACCAGGCGAGCGGCCGCGCGGGCAGGAAAGCTTCTGACTACCTGCGCTTCAGCGGAAGCTCTTCCTTCTGATATTTCGACGAGCCCGTCCGGAGCAGAGGGGGCCGCGCTTTCAGCCGAGTGGCCGCTCGGAAAAACGACGGACGCCATAAATTCCAGCTGTTTTTCGTCCTGCCATGGTTCCTTTGACCGAAAGGGGGTATTCGTCACGGAAGGATTCCTCTTCAAAAGACCGAGTTCTCTACGATTCCACTGGACGGCCAAGTCCCTTCGGGAAATGTTGCGCGGGAGAACTGCAAAGTGTTTCAAGATTTAATTCGCGTAATTTTAATGAAATTTCCAAGGAAATCGAGATGATGGCTCTCGAGTTACTTTGTCGAACCCCGGACGAAACGCGGCGGGCCGCTTTAGAACAGTCGACGGGCGAAATCTTTCACTGCGATTCGCGGCGGGGAAAACTTGTCGAAATCTGGTGCCACAAGGGGCGCGGAATTCATCGCGAAGTCCAGGAAAATCCGTGCGGCTTAACGAGCTGCCACGACAAGAGTTGGAATCCCTTCGGGGCGGGATTCAGACTATTTCTCAGGAGCAGTCCTCCGGGACGCACAACCTCCGAGTTTTCCTTCTGTTCGGGGATCTACGGTGGCCTGGTGGACCTCCTGGATGTTCGCTGATCAGCGAAACTCGCCGGAATTACGGTGTAGTTAACGCCCCAGCTGCTCGTTTCGCGTTAACGCTCCCCTTTGCTTCAAGATTACGACTAACGATAAGAGTTAAATACGAGATCGACTCGGCTCGAGTTGGTTTGCCAGTATCTCTTCGCTTTTCTTCGCATCCGAAATTATCGTACGAGCAGGTGTGGGCCAGCGGGGCAGGCTGGCAATTCGATTAAAGGTCTCGAGTGGAATTCGCTGGAAACTCGGGAGAGAGGCGAGAGAGGAGATTTCGCTCGGCACAGACAGGAGGAAAATGCGGGATGACCGAAGCGCGAAAACGCGCTCAGCTGAACGGAGCGCTACGGCACTGAGCTGTCCCGACTAAAATTAGAAAGTGCGCTCTCGTGGTCCCGTCGGGGATTACCGAGAAGCGTCGCGTTGTCTGGCCATCGTTATTCGTATCTCGCTAACGTAACTGATTCGTTAAATCAGCCACGAGCCACCGGTGACTTCCAGAACGACACCGACGAAATTCGATACCACGCGCCGTCTGACGAAAGCCGCCCGAAATTGCCTCGCTCGACTGGGGACCGCCGCGTCGCCCGAGCTAAAGGAATTTACGTCAATGATAAGTCAGGCATTCCTCGATCCGACATTCCCAGCGACATTTAGAGGCGGCTATATTCAGCAACAATTCCGCTTCATTTCCGAATTAGTCTGCCGAAGTCTCTCCCTTCTCTTCCTCGTCGATTATCCGACCGTCCACCCACACTACCACCCATGGAAGCTTCCATTTTTCTATCTTCCACTTGCATCATCCCGGGTACTGGAGAGGCTCCTGCACCAGTGCATCGAACTGACGGTGTTGCCAAGCTTCTGTCACAGTTTCCCAAGCCCGGCTCCCGTAGATCGAACGCGATTCCAGGTCGAGCTAAGCCAATGGAAAGCGCCGGGGAAAGGAGGATAGGCGAATCGACAATGGACGAGAGGCCCATCGAGCGTCCTCGAAAAGGTTGCTCCCGGCGATGTCCGCGATACAGAACCGCGGCCTCCTCTTGTCGATACAATCGCTTGGCGGAAGAATTTCGTTCGAACGGCGACGAGAGGCGAAGGAGGTTAAAAGCGCGGCAGCGAGGGAAGAAACGCGGAGGGAGAAGACAGAAGGGGAAAGTCCATTCAAGTGGCAGAAGCATTAACGCGGCGAGGCTGCCGGCCAAAAGAAAACCATTAACTACTCCTACAGGATGGAAGAAAAACAGAAGGGCCGCGAGGAGAAGGGGCGAAGAAACCCGCGGCTCCCTGCTTTCTTCCTTTCGACGTGTATCTGTTTTTCAACCCCGCCACGACACGCTGTTTCCATTGCAAGACTGATAGTCGTTCCGCCGGCCGTCCGCAGCGCGACTTTCGCCATTAGAAATCTCATTCTCCTTTTTCCCCCGATCCCGCTTCGTGTCTCGCGACAAACACAACGTTAGGGCTGGCGAGCACGAGCCGCGAGGCTTTCGCAGCATCGGGGGATAGGTTTTTCCTGCCAGAAAGTAGGATGATACAGGATGAACGGTAATTCCACGAACACCCCGTGATGCGAGAACGTTATTGCGCGCGGGGAGATTTATGGAGCGACCGACGTGAATTGGGCTCTCCCTTGTAACCCGATGAACGGGGAAATATGACGAGAGGAGCGCGCGAGAGTGATCCGGTTCGTTGTACGCGGGCCGTGCGCGTGCGCCTGGAATCGATAGCTCGCGCGAGTCCAAGGCTGGATGAAAGACGCGTGTAAATCGCGATCGAACCGCGCCACTGAAATGTTAACAGAAACTTACGGCAGTTCTTACCGAGATCGTGCTTATCTCGGGGAGGGAGGGGGGGGGGGGAGGGGGGGGGGGGGGAAGTTGAAAGGCTGCGTTCGCTCGGGATCGTCGTGAAATCCATTCTTAAGGCTAAGGCCACCTAAGCTTCAGAGTTACCGACTAATCTTACCGCCGGTGGCACCACTTTGCGGAATATCCGACTACCCATAATCGAAAGCCCCCGATGCCTTTCAGAGTTGCTCGTGCTCCCCGTTTTCAAGCCCCACCCCCGCACCCCGTTTAATTTCCGCGCACCACCGATGTTAACGTTTTCGAGACGTCCCTGCCCGAGAAACACTCTCCCGTTACACGAACATCTGTCCTCCAAACTTCCCCTCCCGAAGAAGATTACTTCGACGGTGAACCGCCCGGATATCATTCTGGTAGCCAGAAAAAACTTTGCAGCATCCCAGCGAGTAAGCTCCTCGCGCAGCTATTAACTATAAAGACCTGACTCCTTGGCGGTTTGAAAGAGCGAGGCCCTCGAACGCGAATGAAAGGGCGTTTCGACGCGTGAACGGCGATGGTGGCCAGCGGAAAGCTGGTTGTAGCGCGAAGGGAAGGCGCGAGTCGCGAGGCGTCGAGGGCTTTCGCTGGCCCAACAAGTTTGCGAGGATTTTTCCGCAGACGGGTTCGATGCCTCGCGAAAAACGGCAGACGCTGGCGATTTGCCTGGGCTGGTGGTTAGAAAATCCTCGGGGATCGATTCCCTTTGGGCCGAGTCAAAGGGTTCCGCGAGGTGCGGCGGAGGGAGGGCAGGGCAACCGGCCGCAAAAACCTAACGAGATGAAAGGAGAAGGCGAAAGACGAGGCGAGGCATGAACGAGGTGGAATACATAAATAGAAATCTCGGTTTATCTCTCTCCATCGGCCCGTGCTTCCAGCCCTCCTTCTTCCCTCCGAGGAGAAACCAGAGAGAGCTTGCTCTCTCTCTCTCTCTCTCCCGCGGTGGCATATATACGCGTGTACTAAGCGGAGAGTGGCGGTAGTCTAGACGGAGTGTCGATTTTTGCCGCAGCACCAAATTAGAAACCCTTCCCCGTCGTATCCATCGCGCGGCTCTACCCCTCTCCTACCTTCTTCCTTCGACTGCACCCTCTCCTCCTCGACCGTCCTTCCTTTTTTTCCTCCACTCGCTCCCCCGTGCCCGTCGTCGCAGCCTCTCTCGCTTCATCTCCTTCCACGGGCTTCTCCCGTTCTCGCACGGTATCTCTGTATCTCGTGGACGCGTGCATGCGAAATCGTTTAAAGGGGATGAACAGACGGGGTGGCCGGCAACTCGACCATCTCGCCCGATCCCGACCCGTGCAAATATTTTCCCTCCGCCCTGGGCCCCGTCGTGCCACCCTTTCACGGATACTTTTCGGCCAACGGAAAGGGGACGCGACACCTGGCCGTGATGGAAATCGCATTTCCGAGCCGACCGCGTTCTCACCTCGTTCCAGACGATGTAATCGCGAGACGAGGAATCAATCGATCACGTGCTGGTACTAAAGCCGTTCTATGGAATTGAGAGAAAGGAAAATAGATGTATGGGGAGATCTGAGTGCAACGGGGAGACACTATCTCTGATCCCTCGTATTCACCCCCGCGATATCAGTCGCGCGCGCGTAGCTACCTTTATGTAAACACGCGTAGAAGAGGCGGTCGAGGTTGAGAGGGTATAAAAGGCTCATAAAGGTTGGCTGTAAAGGGAAAAACTTGGACTTAATCCGAGGCCGCGCAAATTGTGTTCCCTGCTCCTCTTCGCTATCATTACCTTTAACTCCTCGCCCCGTTATACCTTCCACCTGAAGGGGGTACTTATCCCCTCCTCCATTACGAGCAACGATCTCTCAATTCTGCCGACGCGGACGCTTCGATCAGCCTCGAGCACGCGAATTAAAAAGTTGCGCACTGCGAAACCTCGGACGGGTATAAACGAGATTCCCTGCCCGCGCGAGGCAACGGCCGATCGTACGTTTGATTAGAAGGAATCATTTCGACGATAACTGGAACGGATCGCACGGTGGGTCGGCGATGCCTTGAAACAGCGGTACGCGGAGGCGAGTTTCACTTAACCGAGAGAAGAGAACGCGATGAAATTAATAGCCGCGCGTACGCCAGGGAAAACATCGATTTTCCACCAATTAAGGGATTATTCTGGGCCGTTCACGGCGCAGCGGGCACGGAAATTGCGTTCGATCTGATCGCGAACCGCCGGCGTGTTCCGTTGATCATTGCGCCGCGGCGCTAGAATTAGTCGAAAGTGGCGGCGCCGGCGCTATCCGTTTTATCCTATCTCGGTTTCAAAATCGTGCAGGCCAAGCTTGAAAAGCAATTGGGAGCGACATGGCCACCAAGCCGCTCTCTGGCCCGCGATCGACAATGGATTATAGCTGGCGTTCAATTATCCCCCGCCAAAGTGAACGATCTGCTCCACTTCTTACCCGGCGACGAATTTTCAGAACCACGACGAGACGCAAAGCGGCTGGGGATCTGCGCCAAGCGAATCGAGGCACTCGCGCGGAGGTTAAAATGGCGAAAAAACGGCGGAAGTAGAAGATCCACCCTGGAAATTGTATCCAACCGTGGGATTTACGATGAAGCTCCTTTTCTCCTCGGTCCGTTAACCTTCCGTTCGGTACGCGGACCCGCTGGATTGCGGGGTAATACAGGTCCATCGGGAACTCCCCTGACAAATGGAGGGAACGAGACAGAAGGCCATCCAGGACTCGGCTGAATCGCTTCCAATTTAAGGAACCATCCCGTGGAGCTCGCGTTTGGTCTCGCGATCGGGAGCGACGCGCCGCCTTGCCAACCCCCTGGATTTTCTCTCGCCGGATCGACAAGAGCTTCTTCTCGGCGTCACTTCGACGCGGAACCATCCCCGATTTCAGATGTCCGACCGACTGCTCCGGGCAAGCCCCTTTCGCCACTGTTAATCGGTCGTTCTTCGATTGGAAGGCAAAGCAATTCCTCGCTAGCGATTCCGTGGAGCATTATGATGGGCCCTCCGATTAAATCGCTCTCTCAGATCGAAGGTGGATTTTACGGGCGGTCTTCGACGACGGTGTTTACTCGCCGCTATCAAGATCCAACGATGACACTGGCTGACGAGATCTCGATACCGGGGTTAACAGCTTTCCATCACTCCCGCCGCCGAGGGTGGGAATCTACTCTTCTATCGCCGATCACGATGAATACAGCCGAGATTCCCTCCTTTCCCCATTGTCCTTGGAGAAATCGTCCGTTTTCAGAGCGTTTAAAAGTTCCAGCTTTTAATCGCGACACTTTACTCTCCGCTTCTCTCGATCCTCGCTTAAAAGCCCCTCCCCCGTTGTTGAACTGGGAAGCGGCGCACCTACTTGTTGACGTTCAACAATCCGAGGCGTGACTTCTGTTCTTAAAACCGTCGGCCAAGGTGGCTCGCGTTCCCTTCGTTATGGTAGAGCTCCGGCAGAATTTAAGCCGAGTTTTCCACTATTTGCATGACCATCTTTCACCCACTTCTCCCTCTTTAATGCTCGCTTCCACTCGGACGCGGCTGGTCCTTGAATCTCCGGGCCAAGCTTCGCAGCTTCTCAGCTTCCAAGTGGCCTGAACACGTGCCTCTGCCTCTCCCCCCCCCCCCCCCCAAGCCGATGTTGCACTCGACGAAAATTTCCGAGATAAAATAAGGTAGAGGCTGGCGAGGAATGACACGGAACGGTACCGGACGGGACGTGGAATTTCCCGTATCGATCGCCGCCGATATTTGCGTTGCGCCGGAATTCCGGCGCGAGTAATCCGCGGTGTTCGAAAAGTTATTAAATTTCCCGTCGTCTCGGGGCCAACTTGCAGAGCTCCGGCCAGAAGTTTCGGCTTCTTCATACGGAAAAACGAGTTTCCCCGGATGGGAGTCCAGAAATTTCAGGCCGCTCTAAACCCGCGGAAGTCTTACGAGCCGAGGGGCTAGGGCACTCGGAGCCCCGGGAGCACGGCGAAACTTCCTGTTTGCCCCAACTTTACGGAATCTTCTCTTGGGACTAGACGAGGGTAGGCGAACCGGGACCGCCTCCAGATCCGTATACCCGGCGAAAAGATAATAAATCGACTAACCACGCTGCTGGATAGGCGGTTTAACCGACGGAAATCGGATGCAGGTTGATCGGGAGAAATGTTTGACGTGCGGGTTATCTGTTTGCAGGCGGAGATCGAAAGTGGTGATATCGTCCGCGAAGCCTGAGGACAGTGGCAGGTACGAGTGCGTGGCTGAGAGTACTTCCGGACACAGGGCCTCGCTCGCGGCCCAGCTTCTAGTCGCTCACGATACGAGAATTCCGGATACGAGTAAGTACCTTCATCGTCTCCCTTGCACGAGCAACTCCGAGGATCTGTCCGGTTTCATCTAAACGTACCGATCGATCTCGCGCCCAGCTAGGCGCTAACGACGACACCAGAGGAATCATTTCGCGGAACCGCTATCGGGATAAAAGTAGCACAGTTAACGTTCCGGTCTCAAAGGGAACTCGGGCACCCTAGAAAGCACCGTGGCGTCGCTTCGTTACCAAGGCGCCAGTAGGTACTACACCAACGTTACAGAGAACGATATCGGGAAACAAAAAGAACAGCCGTCGGCTCGTTTTGTTCCGGTGGACGGCTGGATTTCCGTCGATCGATCGGCCAACGAACACCTGCCGATACATCGCGCGCGTCCGAGCTTTTCGCTCGTTGTTGTCATAACGCCGCTCGTGCGCGCCACTGCCACGGAATCGCCATTCGCCCGGTGAAAAAATAGCCGGAGTTGGCCGCTACCGGCATCATCCACCTGCGACATTTCGATCACCCCATTGTCCCCGGGAAAAAAATCAATTCTTTCAACCCCCGTGAAAGCTCCGCGGGAGCATTCGATAGAGAATGGAAGCTCTACGTTCTGATACACCGCAGACTACGCCGAAAGTGTGTTAAAACTCGTCCAGGGCGCCGAGGACGAAACGACCTCGTCCACTCGATGGCTACGGTTTTACGAGCCGTGTCCGGCGCGAAGATACAGCCGCGATCGCGCATAAACGTCCGAAACACGGTTCCCATTGTCGCCTATCGACCGCCGTTCGGTCGACCTCGAGTAGATGGCCACCGAGGCGTAACGATAGTTTATGCGTTTTCATAATGCCTGCAACATTTGGTAGACGCCTTTCGCCGGGTGTATTTATGCCCGGCCGAGAAGTGCACCGACCGAAAACGGTTGAGCTGGAAAAACGCGGGCTCGCCGGTCGCCGAATCCAGCCGGGGCGAGACTCGTTCCTCGTATCCCGAACGTTACGGACACGTAACTCACACGCCGGTGCAATTTCAACCACGATACGAGAGACCCGTTCGAAGAAATTGCCGCGCCGCCAGGAAATTCCACTCGATCCCCTGGAAAACACCGAGCACAGCAGGAAACCGCTCTCCGGCGAGCCTGGCGCCCGAGTCGCGGCCACAAAGAACCGCTTAAGCGGCGGAATACTGGAAACCCGGCCCGAGTCAGAGGAAACAAAGCGCGGGCAAAGGAATTGTCCCCGCGGAGGCGCGTCTACGGATCAACGGATGAAAGAAGGTTTTGATATTCGCGTGGATAGAGAGAAGGAGAAGGTAGCTGGGTGGCCGTGACGGTCGCTGTAATCGCAGGTGATAAAGCAAGGATTAAGCACCTGATGCGATAATGCCCGCGCAGCCTGGTGGTTGCATCGAGGCCAGGAAGGGTTGCGGTTCGCCGCCACCGTGAGGCTGCGACCTCGCATGACGGACAAAGGGCGACAATTACAACCCTGCCAGCCACGTCAGGGCTTCGGGTAGCCCTGAAGCGTTGGTGGCGGGTCAGCTGCCCGCTTTGGTATGCGGGTGTGCACTCCAGTTGGCCCGCTACACTTTGCCAGTGTCACAGTTGGCCATTCACTTCTTCGCCGCGAGTAATAAAGATACCTGGACTGTAAGGGCGCGCCAACGTTTCCGCCGGAGGGGCTTTGGTTGCTGCAAACGCTGCTCGCGGTGGTCTCGACGCCACGACCGTGACTTTCTGCTCCCCCACGGTTAGCCTACGATCGTGGTAACAGATTGTGGTAATGTTTATAAGCCTAGAGTTACTCGAAAGAGCGTACCGCCCGCTAGACTGCAATAACATTTACCACAAACTTTTACTACGGCTCCAATGTTTCGCCCCCTGCGCCGCCAACACAGCCGCTCCCCCGCTGCACTATGTTGTTACAATTGCCGTTGCAGTTGCACCGGCACGCTTTACGGCCGCGTAGGTGTAACTCGATACAATAACGCGCGTTCCGCGTCGTTTAGTCGGAAAGAGCTGACTTACGCCCGACGGTGCCCCAACACCGCGGGAGATCAATGAAATCGCGGAGGCATGAAGGAGCCAGACTCTAGACTCCTAGACACAATGTGCGTCGAGAGGATTCCTTACTCCTTACGACAGCAGGACGGCGTTTCAAGATTTTTCTCCACCGAAGTATCAACTACGGTAAACGATACAGTTATTGACCAGGGTACAGAAGGTTGACCACTTCCAATTTCTACCACCATAGTCCAATGAACCTGCGCGTTTCCGCATGAATGATGCACTTTGATCAGAAAAAACAGTCCTACCTTTCGTTTCAACCAACAATCGTTGATTTCAGCACAAGCGTTCCGCCGTGATATCGTCGGAAAGGGAAACGTGTAATTTCAACTCTCAAAGAAAGTAACGGCTTACCTGGCACCTTTAGAGCGACGATTTCTTTAATGACACTATGATCATTGTTCAATTTTGACAAGGGTCTATTATGAACATTCGTCATATGTCCAGTTGTGTTGAATGTGATTATGTTGTGTTTTGGGGGGTGTTCGGTAACTGGTTCGACGAATGCACAGTAATACAGTTATTGACCACTCGTAATTTTCGCGCTGAAAGACCGCGAAGAAAATTGATTTAGATCTTTGGTGGCACGGGGCAATGTGCCCTGCTTTTATATGATTTCGAATATGCACCTCCGATGACTTCTGACTTTTCATTGGTCCGGAGGTCGGGTACTATAATTCGGAGATCGAAGGCGCTTGACGAAAAAAAAAGGGAAGAAAAAAGCAAAGGAAGAAAAATAAAGAAACAAAGAGATGCAAAGAGAAGTAGAAGAAAAGAAAGAGCAGATGCGAGACAAATCGAAGAAGCCAAAAAAAAAAACTAATCAGAAGCCAATGAGACCGCGCCGAAGTGCACGACATAAGTACGTCGTAAAGGGTGCACATGGAACTCAGCCTGCCCCAAAACAATATGTCTTTGAATTTAATATGTTGACAAATGTTTTTAATAATAAAAGTGACTTTAAAGTAAAAAACATGCAATTTTCTTTTATATTCAGCAAGTGGTTAACAACTGTGCCTGGATTGGTCAACAACTATGGTCAACGACCGGTCAATAACTATAATTTTGAGTTATATTTCTTTATAATAGCACAATATCGAAACTACTGATTTCTCAAAGTTTCTTTCGTGTTATAATCATCTTCGATACTTCTCTTTCCGCCTGGCATAACAAAACTTCATTTATAAAATTCGAGTTGTTTATTCCATAGCGTTTACTTAAACTGAAGCTCTTAGGTGATCAACTACTGTATCGTTTACCCTACTCTGCCACTTCTTCTCGACTCGCGATCGACAGCGCGTGCGAATTCGTGCGGTTGCGTCCCACGCTGAAAATTCTCCAGGTCTATTTCGAGAACTCCGTGCAACTCTGTGAATCGTGGCAGCATTGTCGAAGCGGGGAAAGAAATCTCGTTCCGTAGACCGAGGGAGATTCACGGCGCTGTTTCTCAGCCGTCGCGACGCGATTCCCGCCAACGCCGTGGTTTCGTGCTTAAGTTCCGCGGAAGGAATCCTCGAGCGGTCAAATACCCGGGGCGCGGAGCCGGCGGTACGAATGAGGGGGGTGTTTCTTTTGTGCCACGTCGCGAGTGCGCGCGCCAGCGCGGCCAGAAAGCATGAAATTGTAAAAACCGAGACAGCGGTGCCGGCGATTTATTGCTCGCGGGCGCGAGTTTGCCGCGTCGACGTCAAACGTCGACGTCGGATCGGCGAGCGAGGTAGGGCGTTTCACAGACGGACAAAGAGCCGTTCCTCGATCCGGCGAATCGCCGCGCCGCCGTGGCTTTAAACCTTTTCAAGCCGATTCTTCTCGAAAACAAACATCGTTCTTACGCGGGGGTCCGAGATTTAACGACGCTGGGCTCGACGCTACGAGGGAACTCAAAGAAACTTTCCGTTCCGCTGCCATCGACCGGTTCACGACCGAACGATGGAAAATCGACGGCGAAAGTGGCGGGTCTGCTTCGGGGCTGATCAGACGGAGAACGATAATACAGCGGGGCGATGGGCGACGGAAAAGAAAAGCTTAAGTTCGTTTAATGCTCTCGAAGGTGAAGAGACGAGAAACGAGGACAATTAGGAGGCGGGCGATGGGCGACGGAACGAGGGGATAGTAGCAATTACGAGCGGAAGGTAAGCCCTTCTTCGTTGCGTCGCCGAGTGCCGCGATAGCCACCCCGTCGCCGCCTCGTCTTCTCGGGCATTGTTTCCTCGAGGCGCGCTACAAGGCGGCGCCCAGTCGTATCACGGATACAGATACTGTCGTTCTTACGGAATTAATTAAAATCGGGCACCGCTCGACTGGCAGATTCGCCTAGAATTACTGCGAACCGGGAAACGTTCCGTTGCACCCTCCCTCCCCTGACTTACGATCCCTTTAGTAGCTGTTTTTACGTCCTCGACTCTTCCTGACAACTTCCAGAGAGACAGTCCTGTTTCTAGACCCGTAAGGATTTCGTTACGACTGGGACTTTACGAGGATGGACACGCTAACTTCGCCGTTTCAGCGAAACGGTCCCCTAAAATAGCTCAAGAAGATTAGCTGTAACAAGGAAAAAAAATCGTATCCAATGAATCCTTTCCCTCCAACGCACAAAAATCAAGTGAAATCGACTCGCGAAAATTTTGCAAATACTTGCGAGTAACGTCTGCAGGCGGGACGCGCCGCTTTGGAACTTTTCACGCAATAATTCAACACCACTCTGCCCACCGTTGTAAAAAGATACCGCAGCAAGCGAGCACAACCCCCAGCGATGTGCGCACGAAGCTGACGTCTAGACCTAAGGAACTAGTCGCGACGGCGAAAGAATATTCGTGGATGCTCTGGGAAAGACGCGATAAGCGGCGAGCGTCGCGTGAAACATTGGATAGGTATGTTGTAACGAATAGTCTCCAAGGGTGGTTACCCCGTGCGTCGGTCGCAGCATTGTTTCGCGGGGATAAGATGAGGCACCCCGTTGGAAACTCGCGACGACGCACAGTGGTTCCAAAGTGACTTTCTGTGGACAAAATTCTGTATCTCAGTGAATTCTTAACCGATTTTTATCTTTTTTTTACTCGTTTTGTCTGGGATTAAATTTGCTAAGATGTCACACAGTAGTTTTCCAAAATTTTCTTTAGGGATTAAAAAAAAAAAATTCTGAACTCTAGGTTCCGAAACGACGAGTTTGTTAACCAGTGTTTTCATATATCATTAAAAGGAGATGAAATAAAAAATAAATATAAATTAAACAATTCAAATTTAAACAAGTTAGTCTTCTTCCATATATTCTACATCTTCTTTATAATTAGACAAAAGATATTATGCGTGTTTTTCAAGTTCAACAGACGGAGTTGGCCATTGGGACCACAAAATCGAAATTAAAGGATCTGATGTTATTAATAAATTATGCATTATATCCTAATTTGTCGAAAACCTCGAACTTTTTCTGGTATTAAATTGTCGGAATCTTTTAAAATCTTTGTTCCTAGATTCCTGGTCTTTTCCGTGAATTAAAATTTTGTGTACTGATGATGGCATAAAATCCATACTTTCTAATAAAAACATTGGCCGTTTCGAGAGAAAAAGATTGGAACTTTGATGGGTCTACGCTGCTTCCACACGACACATGGAAGAAGACTAACGTGTTTACATTTGAATTGTTTAATTTATATTTATATTTTATTTTATCTCCTTTTAATGATATATGAAAAAAAAACTGGTTAATAAACTCGTTGTTTCGGAACCAAGAGTTCAGAATTTGTTTTTTTTTTAATCCCTAAAGAAAATTTTGGATCACTACTGTGACATTTTAGCAAATTTAATCCCAGAAAAAACGAGCAAAAAAAGATAAAAATCGGTTAAGAATTCACTGAGATACTGAATTTGGTCCACAGAAAGCCACTTTGGAACCACTGTGCCACGCCATGGATAAACAGCCAGCCGCGGTGTGGCGTGGCGGCGCACTCCGTCTGAGTATTGCCGCTCATACCACTTGCTTATACTACTTGCAGGGCCCGGCGACGCATAATGCACGCTTGCCGCCGCGAAGTTCGGGGGTGTGAGCGAAAGAAGTGGAAGACGACTAAGTGTTTGGTTGGAAGCCTGTGTTTGCACAGTGGTGGAATAAAGTGGTTCCACTGCCGATCTGCACCCCCTCGTCATTAGGCCGCCGTTTCGGTGGGAACGTAGACAGCGGGATGGAATAACCGAGGCCAGCTTTTCGCGCAGATACACTCGCGAATGTAGAATTTATTGTTCCTAAAGTCCCCGTTCGGTTCTCATCCCGTCCAAGCATACCCTGTCAAAGTTTCGGTCACTGTCCCGAAGCTGACCGTCCCAAAATATTCCCGATACCCGTGGCCGAACTTCTCGAATTTGGATAAATTAAACACGCCGCCGGTTCGCAGCACCCCCGTTCCCTGGAAGCCTCGAAACGTAGGAATAATATTATGCGCCAAGTCTGTCGTGATGCAACAGCGGCAGCCTCGGTTAGGCGAGGCCGTTGTATAACGCCGTGAAACTCCGCCGCGAGTGGAACGCACAACACCTCCCGCACTGCGGCCCTTCGTCCCGGCGAACCCTTCGCGACCCTTCGCCCAACTACCCGCACCCGGGCGTGCATCCTCGCGATACAAACTTGCCGGAACTTGCTGGAACTTGCTGGAACAGCCGCGAGTCTCGCGGGTAATAATTGCCGTCGAACCGCTTACATCGTGCCCGATGCCGAATAAATCCGTCGCGTATGTTTGCGCGTCTCTGCATCCGTCGTTTCGCAGCCACGTCGGGCGCGACTCGCGACACCCCAGTCCCATTCGAAACTTACAAACTGCGGGCGAGCGCGTTCAACTTGCTGCTTACTTAGCGAGCTCCCCTGTATTTATGACGAATTTTATTCCCACTCCGTCGGTGATGTACGGGGCTGCTCCGTTTGTCGGGATGTAGCTGCGTCGTTTTTGACGACAGAAAGAGCAAATTGGCGGAAAACAGTCGCACCCAATGGCCACCAGCTGCCAGTTAACAGGGGGCATTTATGCCTGAAAAGCTTGTCCGGGCGGCAGCGATACCTGTGCGATGCAAATTAGCTGAATGCATATGCAGTAAAAGTGTCGGCGATAGAAGCGCTCGCTGTCTCCCTTGTATCCAGCCTTCTGTACGAGAGCCGAGCGCAACGGCTCCTGGCAGCCGCTTCGTCGGGGAGCCTTCACAAGAGCCGAGCAACAGCCTGGAATTGTTAGTTAATCGCGAGCTCGTTCCACGGAGAGGCACTCCGTCGAATTTCAATCGCGCTCTCGTCGGCCAATTCCGAGCGTAATGCGATGCAGATGCAGAAACCGCGCGCGATTCAGTCCTTAACAGACACGGGGAGCGCACACGTCGTCGTGTCTGGGACGCGGGCGCGAGATTTCGTGCGGCCCGGAGGACCTACAATGGTAGTCGGCCCGATGAATAGACGGGCACGCTGTTTGCTGCACGAGCAACCGTGCCACCGTCAGGTGCTTTCGATCGGGAATGATTTTCGACGGTTCCTCTTTATCCTCGCAGCGAGGAGACTGGCTGTTTAAAGAAAATAAATAATTACGACTCCGTCGAAGAATAAGCTAGAAGAATTACGCAAGTCCTCGCCTGCGACAGAGAAGACGAGCGCTATTAGAATCGGACATCCTCGAAAGCAGCGTCGTCGCTTTTTGTTCGCCCCCCATTTGTATCCCGTCGCTAATTAGCTCCGCGCGCAAAACAACGGTTTAATTATCAGGGGGGTCCTCGTTTTTAACGAGCAGCCGAGAAAAACAAGCGTGTCGGGGCTTGTTCGCTTATTTATCGCCGCCCAGGACGCGGCAGCGCCCGATGCTACAATTTTTCACGGCCAGGTACGCTTCTCGGGTCACTGTTTTACGCCCCCGAAAAAAAAAAAAAAAACGTCTTCCCTGGGAACAGCCCCGTCGACGCCTGTGTATTCCTTTCGCGAGGGTGTCGTCGGAAATTGCCCCGGTCGAACGGAAACGAGCCGTAAAAAGGTGAAACGGCCGGTGGCACGCGCGACTCTTGGAGGGCGAGCGAGCCACGCGAAATCCACTTTGGGGATCGACTCGCGCAGAGCAGCCGGGCGCCACTCGACCGGCCGCAATCCAATCGCGGGATCAAAAGGTTGATTCCGCGAGAGCCGCTTGAGTTTTCCATCGCGTCGCCGGAAAACTCGGCGTCGATCCCGAGAACGATACAGAGGGGGAGATACAGCGGGGAGGTTTGCAAACGCGCGCACCACTTTGACCGGCCGGGGAAAGCATTAACTCGTCCCTCTGACCGGGCGCGATCCTTTTTTCGTGCGAGCGCGATAACCGACCGCGACGCGAACGTAGCTGGGTGCATCGGAAACGACAGCCCCCGGGCTTCTAACGTGTGGAATTTTATATGAAGCCAGACGCGCCAGTTCCAGCATCGCCACCCCAAGCTTGGCCACCATTGCCCCACTTCCTGCGAAGATCTGCCCGAATATGTGGCAAAGCTGGCAAGCAGACGGAGCTCGGGCGACATGGTCGAAATTTTTCCGCTCCAGCTTCGGATCCGACTCTCAAGTTCTTGGGAAATAGGCGTCGTAGCTTCTCTCCACGCAGCGAATTACTCCTACATTGATTGTCCAGGACCAGTAAAGCCGATAAAACGAACGGACCGTGAACACGTTGTCGCTGGTAATCCGATGTTTTTTTTAATTTCGGCCGATTAAAGCCCGGCTCCGTCGCGCCAACACTTTATACGGAATATCCGCCCGGACGCGACACGCCACAGTCGATTGGCCGCTTGGCCATCAAGCAGAAATCTTATCGGCCATCGGATCGTCCGACGCGGCGTTTTTTTGCGAGTGCTCGGGAAACAGCGAAAACATCCAGGCAAGAGGACGCGTCCCTCGAGGAAAAAGCGAAACGGGCTGGACGCGTATTTCGCGTGGCTGAACATTATGCGCTATACCCCGCAATTTCCTCGCCCTTCTTTTTCATTTTTTCGGTACACTCGATTTGCTCTCTCCTTTTTCGGCGATTGACGGCGGCGGGCCCATCGATCATGCGCCACCGGAACCTATCGCGGCCGTTAATCTGCCGGACCAGCGACGGACTCATTCCACTGATCGAGAATCCACATTTGTCGCTGGCCACGATACTCTCCGTTCGGCTGCAATGCCTTGCAGTACAGTAAATTCTCGTTATTGCCCCGTTTTTACCATGCGTAGTATTTCTTGGAATCCTTCGGTCGGGAGTGAGAGAACGTAAGAGTCGACGGCAACTTCGTGTCAACTGTTTCGTTCCCCCTCGCTCGCTCTTCAGTTTTCTCACTCGCGGCATCGGCCGCACGGAATAGTGTCCGCATCGCTTCGTACGCCCGCCACCAGCCACGCTCGCCGGGTTTAAGGGGGTTCTTGTCGGTTGAATTGTTTAGATATTAAATAATCACCATACTGGCACTTTTCACAGTTTTTTATGTACGCTTTTACAAGTAATGTAAAATAAAAGAATTGACAGAATGTTGAAAATTATTCAAGTTGTTTGACGCTAAATATGGTCCCGCGTAGCCCGTAACTGTAATTGGTGTAGGGGAAGTAGGGGCAAAACCGGGACGTTAAGGATAAAAGCTCATAACTTTCAGATTATTAATGTAAAAAAGAAATTCAAATTAGGATTCATTAGAGTAAACTCTTTATTAAATAATAGTATATATTTTTTGTTTTTAATACAATAACAAATTCCAAAAAAATCGATTTAAAATATGGTCCGTTTTTACGGTTCTACCCCATGGCCTGGGTAAAATCGGGTACCTGGTAAAAAACTGACCCCAGCACCTATAACAACGGAATTCGTCCAATTCTTCAGACCCCCAACCGGTTCAGTCTTCGTGAGCCCACTTACAACAAGCTGTACACTGCAACCTTCATTCAATTTGGATGAACCATAGGATTCTTAGACATAAATGCAAATGTCTTCACCGTCTTCATCACCTCTGTTATCATTATCCTTCCGTATTTTATTTAATTTTGTGGTTTTCTTTCTCTTTAGTTGTAGTCCTTTATTAAGATTTAGTTTAATGTTGATAACTTCCTCTTTTTCGTTTCTTTGTTATACACATTTTGTCCAAAACCTGGTACCCAGTTTTACCCCGTACGGTTTTGCCCCAGCATACAATTTTGTAAATATTACGAATTATCAACAATACCAGGGCGAAGTACAAACAAACTGTCGTAGTTATTTACACTTTAATATGTAACAATTAACATAATTCACACAAAAATGTACTTACCTGAACACTGTCAAAAGGGTTGAAGTTTCTTAACTATCGAAAATTAGATCAGGACCTTCAAAAACACACAAGACGATATAACTTTACTATGCACGATTGTAAGACGATCGTCTTTTGTCGATGAAACAATGCACATCGTGACAATATGTCGCTGCAACGACGCGGGAAAATTTAAGGCCTTTTTAAAAATAATAGCACGTCCCGGTTTTACCCAGGTACCCGGATTTGTCCTAATTTCCCCTACATAGTCCCAGGTGATCCAATCATCTAAAAGCAAAATGCATTGGGATGATTAGTTCCTACACTAATAAATGTCGTGTGGAACTTTGCTAGCGAATTTAAACAAAAATTGTAAAAGTCCCACACGAATCATGTTTTTTCCACATTTTTATGGAAAAGAATCGTCTTTAATCAGTTATAGAATGTGTTTACAAACATCCAATGTTGATGCGGAAATTCCACACGGTAGAGAAAGGAATTCTACAGCTCCAGTTAAAATTTTAAATGAAACTATTCATTCGTTCAAGAGTTATGATATACGCCGTGTTTGAAAATGCAGTTTCGAGATAAACGGCTTGAAAGTTAAGTCCCACACGGCAATACCGCTCTGCGAGGCCGTTACTCGACGGTGCATTCAATTACGTTCAGCGCTATAATTCCCGTAATTATTCGAATTTCCTCACGATACATTGTTGTAAATGTTCACAAAGCATGGTAGTTTCAGAATTAATAATAATAAAAAAAATCGATTTTTCGAGATTTCAATACTCCTATACCCCCCTAATACGAAAATTTACTGTATCGACTTGCAGGGCACCACATACGAGAAACTAATGAACGGTACTGCGAGAATCTATGAGTGGAAAAAAGATCAGATCTGCGTGCTGACAGACGCAGTCAGAGACGGTTGATTTTTCCCGCTGGAATTTAGCCTTTTGTCGCATTTCCTCGTTTCCGTACCGACGCGATAGCCCCGTTAATGAAAAGCCATCGGCGTCGACGCTAATTTTCCATCTGAAACGACGGAGGATGGTCTCTCGGAGCGTTCCCAACGGCCAGTCGCGTTTCACGGTGAAAAGCCAGCCGGCGAGATGGTCTGCGGGGGCGTTTCCGTAGGCCGAGCGGCCGGTTAATTCACGCTCGCGGGAAATTCGGGCAGCGGTGCAGCGAAAGCCGATGAAATCGTTTGCCAAGGAAAACTAATTACCGGTGTTTATGCGGGGACGGCCGCAGAACGGCCAGATATTTAATTATTCCCACTTTGAGCGCGAGCAACGCGATACACGCGCGCGGTAATTGCGAAAAAATGCGCCGGCGAATATCGATGAGCGTTTATTAGCGGCAATTTCTTTCGTTCAGAGCGGCGCGGCCGTACGCTCGATTGCCTGTTAAAATTTTATTACGCCACGTCGATTCGATTTTCGGCCGTATCGCCTCTAAAATAATTGCCGGTACCTACGTATCATTGATCAACATCCAATATTCGCGCAAACAACCGAGTGAACGTGATTCCCAGATTGGTATTCGCCAGAAACGCAGAACGGCGGCTCCGCTTCTCGGAATGCTTTTCCTTTTATGGGGCGGGCGCATCGAGCGGCTACGTTACTGCGATAAGAGACGAAGATTAGGAGAACGTTACATGTAGTCGATCAATGGAGGGGCGGCGGTTGGAAATTACACTGCATCAAAAGGAGCAAGTGGAAGAAAAATGGGAGCCGCTCTGTCCCAGTTGGCCCGGGCGGACGGGGTAATGGTAACAAATTGCGCGTACGCCTCGCGCTGTGGTACTCGTCACGAGCCGAGCATTTAAGATAAATTACGGTCATGCAATCGGTGGTACGCGCGCGAGTTACGCCGCGGGCACGCGCAATGAAAACATAATGTTTGATTAAACTGTCCGGGTTATCTGGATTTTTCGATCGACAAGAAACCTGCCTCCACCGGCCCGGCCTTTGCCGTCGAAGACTAATGACCGACGAGCCGCACGGCATTCACTTTATTATCGTCGCTCACGTGACAGACAAAAAGCGCATTGCTAAATTATGCTGGACGGTGTGCATTGTTTAAAGCACGTGGCTCGATCAATACCTAGGGAACTCGTTGGAACGCGAGCTCGACGACCTGGCCGATGGTAGAACCACTGTTTTTCAGATAGTTCCGTCCACGCTGTACGTAAATAACGAGGCTTATCTAAACAAGGGATTAATCCATCATCGAATACGTCACGGTGAATACGTTCGCTGCACTTTGACCGCCAACGGTCGCCTGCGCGAAAGCTGCACGGAAGGCTGTACGCACGGCCGAGTGCCAGGTTAGATGCAGAGAAGTGCATTTCCCTGCAGCAACCTCGGACGGCACCTGGGGGTGCAATCTTCCCCGTGCGTCGCGCACCGGTGCGGCACGTCGCGGCGCCTCGCGCCTCCAGTCACTCCACGCAAAAAGGTAGAGTGTCAGCGCAGGGATCTTGCGCAACTCCGCACGCTCCCGTCTCCCGTCTCCGCTGCTCTTTGGCCCTCCTAGCTCCTTTCCCAATCGTTACGTCCGCCCGAGAATGCAGCATATGCTGGATCACCCTCGGGACTCGCCGCGACGTTTTCGGCGAGTTCTTAGAACCCCGCGTGTCCTGTTCAGCGAATCGAGGTGGCAACGGAACGCACTCGTAACAGCGTAACGCGACCCCATTATTAACCGCGGAAGCGGGAATCATTAGCCGGGTGGACGCGGCTCGATGACGATGAAAGGTTTTCTGCCAGCGGGCGGAACGCTAAGCCCAGGAGCCGTATGAAACACGATTAAAGCCGTTTCGCACCGTAGGTGCTGTTCACGGATTGATTACAGGATCAATTTTAATCACTTCCGCTGGCCATCTATGCCGCGGCGTGCTACACAATCTAATGCGTTCCCTATTAATTGCCAGAGTAGCCATTAGCTCCCCGTCCCGCCTCCACGCTGCGCACCGAGCCGGGCGATCTATCACTATACCCCGCAATATTGTCAGAATTCAATAAAGCAAACGAGCTGCTGATTCGATACTCGCGATCCGCTGTTGCTGCCCACCCGATCGCATCCACTCGATCAGAACGATCAGACTTCCGAAAGGACGACCGGTTTCACGCACCGCGCACCAGCGGAACGAGTGATTAATCGAACGTAAGGTCGTTCATCGTGCGGTATCATCGGCCGGTCCCCTTTGCTACCTCAACTGTGATGAGAAAGTGAATTCACAGGGTGAGGAGGGCATCGAAATACCGACGAGATTCCACGGATTAATAACCCTTATCCAAGGGCGATCGCGGCAGGAGACACAGAGAGGAAAAAATACCTACTCGGCGAAGGTCCTAAAAAGTAAAGCGTGCGCGGGGGCGTCAAGAGGAGGAGGAGGAGGAGGCAGGGGGAAGGAGAACCGTGAAAGAGGAAACGTTCGACGGTAGCGCAAATCGAATTCCATTCTTTTCCTCTGGCAGCGAGCAAGGAAGCTGGAGAAATTTGACATGGAATTCGCGTTGAATTCGTTACGTAAAAATACGAGGAAGAAGTTTTACGGCGCTCGGATGGTAACGGAGTGGATCACGATTCGCGAGGCGCTACGAACTTGGAATATCGCTGGGAAGTGCGCGGGGCCTGGGGGTCCCTGAGGATGAACACTCGATCAGTCGCCGGCTGGCCCGGCGCTGGTCTAAGGAGAATTCGAGCAACGGTCAGGCACGTGGCTCGCTAATCTCGTAAAAGGGCAAGGGGATGGGACGGGACGGGAGGAATGAGGGCGAGCTCAAGCTGACGGATCCCTGTGCCTTCCGTCGCGAGATTTCGTGGAGGAGGCAACGTTCCAGATTACGTTCCGCCAACAGAGGAAGATTTTGACGCCGGCACAGCCGTTCCTCGACATACATCACACCGTGGTTAACAATATATCGCAGGCTGCCGCGACCCGAGATTACACGCCGCAATTCGGTGACGAATACGCAGCAGGAGAGAGTGAAAAGAAGCAGCTCGATACCCGAGAGCCGGGCGGAAGGGAAGGCGGGAAATGCGGAAGAGGGGCTCTGTAGCGGAAAAACTGCCAGGCGGAACAAGGACGGGGCCGGGTCTGTCCTTAAGCGTACAATCGCGTGCATCCCTCCGCTTGCCAGGCGCCGCTGCCGCTGGTGGTGCCCTTCCGCGCGCGCATTCATCGGCAAAATGTCGTTTCTCATCGCGCCGTTACATCGCTGAATGAATCTCGCGAAAGAATCCGTGCGGCACGGCAGAGCCGGCCCATTGTTTCCAGCCTCTTTGAATCCCGCTCCGCGGCACGATTTTCGTTCCGTTTCTTATTCTCTCCGCTCCTCTTTTCCGCCCCCCCCCCCCCCACCTTTATCTTTGACCGTGTTTCGTACAGCGCGAGGGCTGCCAGCGCGCCTCGTTCCCCGTGTCCCCGTTCTCTCGCTTTGGATTTCGACCCTGCACAGGATTAAGTAGCTCTCCACTCGGGGCGCTTCAAGTCTGCCTAGTTCCTAGGGCAGATCGAGAAAGCGTCGCAACTAGAGCACTGGCCCACGTCGCCGACGGATCCCTTCGTCCCGTCACGCGGCAACGGGAATTGCGAATCGATTCGCAGCTGGGCCCCCAGCTCCGCGCCGTCGGTGAGAATTAACTCGAACGCATTATCTGCATCGAGCGGGGGGGGGCGGTGGGGGCGGGGGGTTGAAGCTAATGAAAGACAAACAGCCGACCGGAATGAGCTGGGCGTGCTGGCGCGCTTTGTTTGCGCGCCTACCAAGAGAAAAACGGAAGCGACGCGGATCCTGCGGGCTGCCAGCCAGAGGAATCTCGCGTCCGACCGCCCAGGCGTCGGCGTCGGCCTCCGCCTCGTAGTTCGGACATAACCGGCGGCCTGGTGAAGTCGCGTTATCGCGTCCAAACCCACCCGCATATCAGCCTCCGGCCCATATGGATTCCCGCGGAAATTCGAGTGCTCGCGCTTGTCCCGCCGACAAAGGCGGATCGGTGACGCACAGGGGATGAAAGCAGCGACGGTCCAGGAGAGTGTAACGATCGGGTGTCTGTGCAGCCGAGCAAGATGACCGCGCGTTAGCAACGGGAGTCTTTCGTTGGGGCGCGGCTGGAAAATTGGAAACGCGATAGGATTGCAAGATGCGAGGAAACAAAGGGGGAGGCGCGGACAGGAGAAGCTGTCGATACGCCTGCAGCAGGGTGGGGTAAATAAAAATTCATGGTGGATCGACGCGTGGAAAGTGGAAGAAATACGATATATCCGGGAGGTACGCGGGCGTTTCGGCTGAAAGAAAAGAGGGCGGACGTAGCCCCGAGCAATTTTATACCCCTCTTAGAGGGATCGGTCTTACGTCCATACCCTTTAATCTTTCTCCTGCTCCTTTTACGGCCGAAGGTGTAAATCGCACACCTCCCCCCCCTCCCCCCCCCCCTCTCCAACCCCGCTCCCGCAAAAAGCACGGACTTAAGCTCGCGCGTAAAGCGAGCGGCGGAAAAGAGAAAAGTGGTGGTTCGCGATAACGTGGCGCGCGAAGAATTCCGAATTCCGTTGGAGAACGTTAGCCGGGATCAGCAATATCGCGGCCTTATTGAATCGTGCTCCCATCCGCGATACGATTGAATACACGCGGAGGATGTCTGAGAAATAATCTAAACCGAATCGTTCGTCGGCCAGCCCCGGCCCGACCCCTCCGTTCGACTACAGGCGTACTCGTTCTCGCGAATATTGCGATGGTCGTTCGCGAATTTCATATCGAGCAGACGCGCCCGTTTTATGAGCCACGGATTCTTATAAAGCAAAGTGTCTTCGAAAATGGAGGGCGGAACGGTAACGGTCGCCGTGTCGCGGATTTCTGACTCCAAAACGACCCCATCGGCTGTTGTCCTCGGATACGCGACGAGGGATCCGTCCACTCGAATTCCAAGCGAACCCCGCCGATCCCAGTGGCCGATATCGTTCCCTCAGTGGCGCGAGGACGGAGGGGGAAACATCCTAGGTAATCCTATGGATAGAACCGACCACGATTATGGCCCGGCACTTGCATCCCTTAAGATGGTTACTCTGGAGGAACGTAGGCACATTGCGGACATGATTTTTCTATACAAAATTATCAATGGCCACATAAGTTGCCTGGACTTGCTTGCCTTAGTCTCGTTCAATGCTCCGATGAGAAACATGCTGTCTAAGGTAATTGCCCCAGTTGTCGACCAAGTCCCAGTTCTCGATCATTTTCACAAATATTATGATAGCCATAAAAGGTGTGCAAAATAATATTAAGCAACCTTTAGAAAATAATAAATAATAAGATGGAAATTAAGCATACCTTATTATTGCTATTTATTAGTAATTTAAAATTTTGGTTGAACATGTTTTGTATGTTTATACAAGTATTTTATAAAAAAATTATTTTTGTACTTAAGTATTTAATAACTATTGAATTATTAAAATTGATAAGATAATTTAATGAGATAAATTGTTTATAAATGTTTCGGTAGGATTTGTTACCCGTTTTCGTACTTTCAGTTTTTTTATAACCTCTCTTTTCTTGATCGACTACTAGAGCAATTACTGATCGACAACTAGTTCCGACCGTAATTTAGTGATCGACATATGGGGCATCTACATTTTTTATCTCAATTATAATTTCCACATTTAAATATATATAGATTCTAATTATTTACTCTGTTCTTATCTATATTGATGTTAAAATTGACTGCTAAAAGAAAAATAATAATTTTGGTCCATTTACATCAATTTTTTCATTAAAAACATTTCGACCTCCTACTAACTGATCGACAACTGGGGCAATTACCTTAGGCCTCTCTTTGTTTCGTGGCTTCCGAAATATCTAGAGACGCGGTAGCGTCTCGACGCCAAGTACATGTTTCGACACCCTGTATAAACCGACTGTCGCTACCGCTATAATTTACTTGTCGCCCGTCTATTCCAACCTAACCTGAAACTTATTTCATTAATATCTCATCACGCCTGCGATATTTTCTAAATTTAATGGCATTTTTCTCATGTAAACCCCGTCTAAGCTTTCGAATAAGACCAAATTCAATAAAATCGGTCCACGCATGACAGAGATATCGTAATATCGTCTCATGGATCTGTCGGAAACGGTAAGATTTTTCTTCTGATTCTCCAGTCAAAATTTTCGTCGACATAATACATATACGCGTTACACGCACGCCTTCAGCCAAAACGAAACTAACACATGTTTCGTTCTTCGTTCGTCGACTCTCGGGATTATTCGGCAAGGATCGTCGTCTGTCATTGTACATACCTATTTTTTAAATATACCATTGAACTTTATAACCTACCAATCTTAACCTTCCAAGTGTCAAATAATGTAAGTGGTCCAAATTTGAAATGTCAGGAGTTTTTATACTAAATAGGAGACTGAATTATTGTCTCAATTAACAAGGTAAGTCGCCAAATTTTTTTAATAGATTTCTTACGTAGAGTCGCAGACTTGGAAGTTGTCCGGAGAAGGTTCGACAGAGAAGCATCTTCTTTCACACTAGTTTCTGAAAATTTGTCAAATAAAGTAAATCAACAAAATTTGTTTAAAGACATAGCATTAAGAATTAAGAAAATTCTCCCTTGATGCTTTTCAATCTTTTGTGAAAGACATTCGTAATACTTTAATAAAATCTACAGCAACGCTACTCTACACTTACTATAGCAAAATGCCACTCTATATTTATATAAGTTCTACGTTAAGTTGTAACTACAATAACTAAATAGTGGATTTTATATATTTACAGATAATCGAAGCAGAAGATGATGCAGTGTGATCTACGTCAGAGAAAAAAATTTATTGGAACATAGTATTATTATTATTATTATATTAATTAAACAATTTTATTCAGCTTCGATCCTCTGTTTCCTTCTTGTATGCTTGCTTTATATCTGAAAATTGAAATTTAAACCAATTCCACCAATCCAATTGTCTTGAAACTTTGCAGGCGTGCGTAGTTTGGATGACAATACAATATATTTTTTAAAAAATACCCCCGAGAGGATGAAAAAATGATCCACTCATCAATTAATAATATAATAATAATTTATAATATTTAAAATTAACTGAAGTCATTCCCTATGCAAATTATCTTTGTAAAAAGAAGTGAGATCTCCATAAAAAACTTCAAAAAAGGAAAAAAATTCCATTACCCATATCGCGAACATTTTAATTAACCCATAAAAAAAATCCCATTTAAAAACATTGTCGTAAATTAATAGCTTTACAAAATTAATGATATACACAAATTGCGCCAATTATAACAATGGCTATTTATACAAAGAAAAAAATGTATTAAATAATATTAAGCAGATATATTTTTATACAAATAAAAATTTTAATACGAATAAATATTTTATTCAAAATACTTGGCGCTGCGAAACCGAAAAAATGTTAATTGTCTTAGTATTAATAATTTACAATAACTCCCTTACAATCTAAAATACATAAACATATACATATTAAAAACGCTGTCAGATTTATTCTACATACATTTAATTCTAATATCATACGTAGCATATGCACACGCAAACATACACACATTCACGAACGCATGCACAAGAAAGAAAGAAAAAAATTTATGCAATTCATACATATTTATTCAGTTTAGCGACACCAATTCGGGGCGCAGCGTCAAGTATTTTGAATACAATATTCGTATTAAAATATTTATTTGTATAAAAATACTTCTGCTTAATATTATTTAATACTTTTTTTTCTTTGTATAAATAGCCATTGTTATAATTGGCGTAATTTTTGTGTAGCATTAATTTTGTATAGCTATTAATTTACGACAATGTGTTTAAATGGGATTCTTTTTGATGGGTTAATTAAAATGTCCGCGATATGAGTAATGGAATGTATGAACACAACCTTTTAGCTGTGTATATGTAGTTGTGTCATCTTAAGCGCAGTTGGAAAGCACCTTTATGTACTTGCAGCTCATTTTGATTTCACATCTTTTTTTATTTTGTAATTATTATTATCTTGTATTTTTTCTACTTGGTTTTCAAGTATTGATTTCATGTACTTGGCGTAATTTTTTTACTTTTTTCGGCATTACGCAATCGACCCTATTAACAGGGCGATGATTATTGCGAACCAAGACGTCAGTGGCATAGATCCCTTTCTGGGGTCCCTGACTTCGGTAAAGACGTTATTATATAGAATTGTAATAAACTTACACGGAGGTACTTAGTACTTAGTTTATCGTTTAAGTTTAGTTAGTTAGCTTAGTTATCTACTTATTATTGGCTAATTTATTTATTGTTCAGACTCTATAATTTGCATCTGTCTTGTTCTTGTAAACCATGGGGATTCCCCGTAAAATTATTAAGAATAACAATAATAATAATAATAATAATAATAATAATCAACGTTAAACGGCAGATAAAAATTCAAAGCGCAAGTATTACGAAGCCGCGGCGAAGAAGCGATGGAGTTGCAGTGGTAGGGCAAGCCCGCGCTCGGCCGGTTGTTTCCGTTGATGGAAAGTTCTCCCGTCGAAACTCTTAGTCGTTACTCTTTGTAGCGAAAATCCTCTTTGCGAGGATATTCGTTGCAGGCTGGGAGCGGGACCGGGAAGCCTTAAAAAGACTCGCGAGCAGTGTGACCCGGACGAGCGACGGTCTTATCCGCGAGTTCCGTTCGCGAGTGACGCGCGCGATGCGCCCCTCATAAAAGTTTAACGAAGGCGACGAAGCTGCCGAAACGTTGCCCTCGAAGGAAAAGCGTGCCTTGTGCCGTTAACGCACGCCAAAACGGCGTCTCTGGACTTCCTTTGCTTGCGCTCGGTAAACGTCGGTGGAGATCCCATCCCCTTGTTTTCAGTCGATATTACCCGGCTGGTTGGTGGAATCGCCGGGCTCTTTCACTCGCTTTGCCTTCGATTGACAAAGCAGAAACGTCGGCTCGTAAAGTTAATTCCGTTTGCTCGAGGCCCGTCGAAGACGTCTCATAAAAGTCGCCTCTGGGAGCGGCGGTACAACAGGGACAACTCGTCCCGGCTCGACGGATTCCGCGACGTGTGTGCGAATCTTCCAGTCTGTCTCTTCCCTCCCCCCCCCCCCTCTCTCTCTCTCTCTTTCTCTCCTTCCCCCCACCGCGCAAGAGTCTTCCTTTTGCATGGTTTGCGAGATCTATTCAATTTACTTTTTCTAGCGGCAGGAACGAATCTACTCGAACAAAGAGAAAGAACGTACGGGGTTGCCAGCGAGAGGGGGGGGGGGGGGAGGCGAGGGTGGGAGGGGTGGTCGTTGAAGGAGGAACGACTGGCCGGGGAGAAAAACTGCAGGCAAAGGGGAGGGAATTTCGCTCGGTAAAGCACACGTGGAGAACCGTCGACGGTGCTTAAAGCTCAGAGGGTCCTTTGAAACTTTACAATTTCATTCTTCCAGACGTGGACGAGCGCGAAGATTCCGCACGGCTCTCGCCCGGATTTTTATCTTACCTCTTTGGAAGCCGGCCGACTTTTTCACCCCCTCTCAAAGGACACCGGCACGGTCACGTAACCCGAATCATTTTAGCCCCTCCCGCGACCCTGTAACGCGCGAAACGTCCGGTTAAATCCACTTAAGCGAGCCCGTGGCTGGTATTAGTCCGACACCCGCGGAATACAAAGGGAGAAGAGGTCGCCGAAGAAGGGACAAAGGGGTCGAGTACGCGATCTGCTTTCGGGAGGAGTCACGGGCCGACGGAGCGAATACGGATAAGGATATGGAGACGTGAGCGAGGCGCGATCGAGCCGCGATCGTCGCAAGAGCAAATGGACGCGCGGCCGAGACCGCAGACACTCGCCAACAGATATATTAGGGCAATTATATTCGAGTTAATTACGTACCAGCCCCGCGCTCCGACTATTCCCGGACACTGTCGATGCGAATTAGCACCGGCTGAAAGCGTCGCCTCCCGTCTTCCGGCATTGCATTCAGCGGCCTGGCCTGCCCGTCGGAACGCTCCCCGAAATTGCGGCCCGCTTTTTGCCTGTCTGAAAGTAAAAATATAACCCCACTTAATTGAACGCTCGCGATGAAATTTTAATATCGCCCGGATGGGCTACCCGAGTGCGCCGCTTGGAGCTACCGCTCCGATTTCAAGTGGCATGAGTGAGATGGATCTGAGCAAGTTCCTGGCGGAACAGGAATATTTCTGCACCGTCGGGGTGGCAATCCCAAGCACCGGGGCTCTCTGTGTTTTCTCTGTAAACGAGGGAAGCTGGTGGGTACTACATATCTGCTAATGAGCCGTCCAACTGTAGAAAAGCTGTGATCGAGCGGCTAGATTTCTAGCCGCTGTAATTCGCTGGATCGAGAGGTGATTTCTCTGGAGTTATTAGGGAACATCAGTGTGCGTAACGGTATAACTCATACCGCGTGTAATTGGAACGATGCGCGAGGAGAACCGGTCGTATAATTCGCCCTCTGAATTTTTCCTCGGACATCGCACGGTTCCAGTTGTACCGCGAGCGAGGCAGATTAAAAGTTTCATCATTTCGGCGGCTTCCGCGCGAGGCTGGCCGAGTTTCGGCCAGAATTTTCGAAGCGTGACCCAAGAGCGAACCACTCGTGTTTCACGGCTGAAATACGAGCACCGCGCGGTAAGAATCCACGGCGTTGGCCTTAATCAGTGCGCGCGCTGGAGTAATCGGTCATCGCGGATAATCGTCCGATACATTATTAAAGGGACGCTCGAAGCTTGGAGCGATGTCTCGCTGAAGATAGTAGGAGCTACGTAATCCCCGGAATCCTGATCGACCAAAGGCTTACTGCGCGTTAAATCCGTCAAAAATATCGCAGAAATTCCCGTGGCGCCCGATGATGGGAAATCGGGATGGGGAAAGGACCAGTGAATCGCGCGATGGCTTTCAAAAAGCCGGCATCGATGTCAACAAAAAAAAAAGAGCTGGCGTAAAACCGTAAACACGTCGAAAACCGAGGTATCAGCGGAGAGAATCGCGCCCGAGTGGAAACAACTGGGCTGCGACACCGATTGATGTTACATCGACGGAGATAATGGTGTCCAAACAATGTTGCCGAGCGTCAAAAGCGTCCGACGCGACGTTAAAACTGTTTGTTGTCGCGAGCGCTTTGCCGGCGATGGCTCGTCGCTAATGAGACAATTTCATTCGCAGGGGGGGGGGGCTCGCGTCGATCGCGAGAGCGCTCCGCAGTGTCCCTCGTCAGGGGAACGCCGATCGGCTGACTGTTCGCGTACCTGGACTACTGGGGCGTGACGTATAGCTTCGGTAGATTACGCCGAGCACGATAGGATCTCGGGGAGAGACTCGCTCCTCGCCGGGAAGTTCTGCTAAAGATCGACGCGCGAGTAAATAGAAGAGAACCGCGTTGGGATTCGCGTCGCGTAGCGAACGTTCTCGCGGGCAGATTTTACGGTATCGGCCGCGTGGAGGGCGATATTGGAATCGAAAGCTGGTACGGGCGAAATTTCGGCATACAAACTAGCTCGCGATCGGGAGAAAGGTTTCCCTGCCGTTGGGGTTAGTTGCTTTTTTCTACCTTCCGCGTCGGATTTCCATTGAATCCCGACGCACAGCGTCGTCGTGGGGCCTGCGGAGGGAAAAGGGCGAATTCAAACGCGGCAGCGCGTTCTCCGGTCGAATCGATATAGCCCCCGATTCAAACTCGATTCTCGCTCTCATCTAAACTTTACTCCTCTTCTTCGCAACCCCAACCCCAACCCCCCAACCCCCACCCCCCCCCCACCCCCCACCCCCCGCGTTGTTAACCCTGTTTCGCGTCAACGCCAACTTTCGCATTCCGCGAGATTGCTACGCCCTGTTCCTCCGCGCTGCCTCGGGAAAGGAGCGCCTGCCCGCTTTTCCCCGGCGAACGAGATCAAACTTTCGCGATTCGCAGGTTCCTTCGAAAAACGGGAGGGGGGAGGGAAGAGATGGGCGGGGCGGGGGGGGGGGGGGGTGGCACAACAGCGGCAGCCTTCAATTAACTGGAAATCCGTGGCGCGTTCGTTCGGGCCCATCCTCGCGCTCGACCTTCTTTCGCGTATTTTCCAGGGAATGCTCCCGTAGGCGGCAGCTATTTCCACGCCGAGATTGGGACGGGCAAAGCACCCTTGACTTTTTAAAATACCTATTTGGGGAAGGCGCGGCGTTCCGAGGTCTAGGTCCGACAACGCCGCTGCAACAGCTCCCGCTGGGAAGGCGCGGCGGAAAAATTAAAATTTCGATACACACCCCTTCGCCCCTCTAATCCCCTTACCGTTCCGTCTCGCTCGATGAAACGAAACGAGGAGAGAGAGAGAGAAAAAGAGGAGCGCTCTCGCCGCGAAATGTCTTCAGCTCGTTAGGGACTTAACGAGAAGAAACGCGGCGCGAGGAGGCGGGACACGGCGGGGAAGGGGGGGCGGGGGGGTGAAAAAGCAGCAGAGGATAAAGCCGGGCGTACGAGCTGCTCGAGAGCTTTTCGAAGTTGGAACTGCGCTCGGTAATACCGGCCCGACCGAATGGTCGAGTACTAATCCGACTGTAATAATGGTGTACGCGGCTCGGCCGCGAGCTCATCGCGCTACTTCGTCGCTACTCCACTCCTCTCCGCTATTACTCCGCTGACTGGCTCGTCCAAAGTGCCGCTTCCAAACTCATTATACGATTTTTAATACACGGTCGCACGCGCTGCCTCTCCCGTTCCGCCAATTGCCCCTTCAGCTTTGCGCCAAATAAAACTTCTAGTCTCTATCCGTGAAATGGATCGCCGGTCCGACCGGGCCATCGATGAGGGGATGCTCAATTTCCTCCCGCTCGCTGTCACCTCTAACCGCCAACAACCGTCCGCTGCAGCGGTCTAGAAAAATCCGGCGCATCGTTGCACCGCTCTGCCAGTAGATCTGCGCATCGCCGAATGATTAATCGATGTTTACACCGCGGCAGGTAAAGGATAGTGGCGCGCGGTTCATAATGCATTACAGTTTGAACAACGGCAAACGACAGTGAGGAATTATAGGCGGCCGCAGCGTAACGCGGCGGAGCGTTGAAATTTGCAGGACGCTTTATGGATCCGCCGCGACAGGACGCGGAGGGAATCCGCAAGCTGCTCCGCTCTGCCTCCCCAGAAAATTATTCGCCCTGTGTTCTGCGACTCGTCGGTGGCTCCTTGATTCCCGATGTTCTCGTTAAAGCGAGAACGGACGAAAAAGGAGAGGAGGCGGAACTCGAGCGGGTGGTCCCTGAGGGGAGCTTAGACGGGGGGAGTGTTTCAAGCTCTTCATAAATCCGGCGGTTTCTCGCTAACGCCGGTCTCCTTCTTAGCGGCCGTCCCATTTGCATACCAAAGACTAATCCGCCGGCGAACCCGATTGAAATGAAAATGCACGGCCTCGGCTCGGATCCACCGCCGCGAATATCATTTTCTTGCGCGACCGAACAAAGCTTCGCCGGCGCAGCGATTTATTCGCGCGAAGAAACGCGGCCTGGATGGGTCAGAGGTGGAAAGTATGTAAATGGAAGGGAGAGGGGGTAGGTGGTATCGACGAGGCGGGGGCTTTAATTCCGCACGCGAATATTATGCGCATAACTTCTCGATAGTTGACGAATGTTTTCCTCTGGTTTGTTGCAGCGACGGCGGCGTGGCCGAGGCAGGAGCAGCCGTGCCCGATGGCAGGGGACTTCTGCATGAACGGTGGTACCTGCCTGTTTTTCGAGACCGTCGGTGAACCAGCATGCAGGTGAGCGTCCATTGAATCTCATTTCATACGAATATAAAACTGATAACAACCACGGAGAAGTCGGTAACGTTCCAAGACTCCTCTCGCGATTTCTCTGGCGCCTGATATCAGCTGAGATACGAAAGGAAACGACAGTGGCCGGAAATATTGAAACAAACGACTGCGAATTGCTGCCAGCGCGTTCCCCGTTCCGTTCGACCGCGCGCCAAGATACCAGCCAGCCGAAATTGAGTTTCGCTTCTTGCTACCCTCTTTTCGGCTAACACCTAGCCGAGCCGGGTCAGCGGGCGAGATTGGAAGAGGTCGGCGGAGGTTTCGCGCGGTGTTTGTTGCCGATTTCGTGGATCTAGCTAGACACCGGATCCACTGACCTCTGCACCACTTACTCTCCCTCTTCGTCCCATGTACCTTCCATCTACTGTCTCTTTTTTCCCTATCCCTTCAAGAGAGCACCTCGCGTCTCTCTTATATTCTATTTCCTCCAGCGTTCCCTCCTCCCTACTTTTATCCTCTTCGTACATCCTACTCTCCCTCTCCGACTGCGCGATTCTCGAGCGAGGGTGAAGATAAGGGCGGCGAACCTTCGCTAATCAAACTGTTTGTCCGTGGGAGGAATTAGACTGGCCATCCACGTCTGCAATTTCGGTTATTTACTGCTTGGATCGCATATTCCAGCCGTCCTTCATCCCTCGCCCGCTCCCGAGCTCCAGGAAGGGCAGCTTTCTTTTCGAGAAAGACTCGATCGTGGATCGAAGGGGAAGTGGCCCGAGAACGCAAACCAGCACTCTACCCCCGGGGATAGAATGAAAAAAATAGGGGCAACACGGTCGGATCGCTTCCTTCGTTCTCCCCGGATTTCATAAAAAATTCCTGTCCTCAGTGGAGCGCAGTTTTTACGTACGGCTGGCGCGTTTTACGCCCGGCACGGAATTCGTTGCCGTTCCCTGCAGAATTTTCGACTTCCACCTTCCCTTGGCCTGATTTTACAGCTCCTTTGGAAAATTAAATTTCCCCGCCGCTCGCCTTTCCCGTGGAATCGGTCGGGTGCAGGTTTAATTGAAAAAGTTCCCCTCCAGATGATCGGCAGTCGTTCCACGGACTAATTAGTCGCTCGATCAGCCGAGGAGGGAGCACGCAGTGGCACGCGCGTTTCCATCGCGGCGTGGACGTCGAGTCGCTCCCTGTCCGGCGTTAAAAATCATAGGGGACCGTGGTGAAAAGTTCGTCAATAACAACGCAAACACTTGTCAGGGCAACGTTTCCGTCGAATCTCGCAAACACTCGACACGCTAATTTCAACGAAGCGAGTGGGGCGTACATCGGTACATATGGTCCCATCGAAACAGCCAACTTTCCGAGTTCTCTCCACGTTTTCGCGTCGTGGACAGAGAAGGGAACGAGGAGCGTCCTACGACGATCCCACGGAAGAAATGCCCAGCCGATGATACTTTCCCTCGGTACGCTTTGGCGTTGATTGGCCACTCGTTAAATAAATTCGAAGGTCCAGCTGTGCAACGGACAAAAGTGACCCTCGGGAGGAAGACTAGAAAAGGGGAGGGCTGAGGAAGCTCGGGAAGAGAGCGAAGAGCAAAGGAAACGTTGCGGTCTATGAGCAGGCACCGGACGAGCACCGCACTGCCACCGGCTGACGAGGGTTTATTGGCTTTATCGAGGAATCAGGTCGTCCCTCGAGGAACAAGGGTTGAGGGCAGACGGAAAAAAGAGAGGAGCATGGACAATGGACAAATGAGTGGTCGTGGCGCGTTATCGTGCCGCGTGTTCTGCCCGAGTTACAGCTCGCAACCGCCCCTGAAGTATCGAGTAACCTGGGTAGCGCACAATTGCATAGATTTGCAATTGTGTTCGATAATAAAAGGTGATTGGTGATTACGTTGATTGCGATGATTGCGCGCGAGCCAAGTCTCTCGAAGTGAAATGAATTATCTTATCGTATTGTCCAAAATTGGCTGGACCAGATACGAGGAACGGGCTACCCACCTCCACCGAGGGGAACGATTTCTTTTCGTTGTTCATAATAAATCACGGCCCGTATCCCGGGAATCCCCGATTTATGAATTTCCAGTGGCTCGTCTTCTCGCGGAATAAATTTCCCCTCGCGACCCCGTGATCCCGATAAACTCGCTATAACCCCGCGCCGAGTCGGGGGAGGAGATGGCGGAAGCAGGCAGCTCCTGAAAAGCGGGCGAGATCTTCGCGCGGATCGTTCGGATCGTCTGGATCGACAGGATCCAGCTGAAAAGGATTGCGGGTCGATGGCCCAGTTGAAAGGATCGGGGCGTGGAAATTCCCGCGCGTGGATCTCCGAGGCGAATCGGTGTCGCGACACGAATCGAGCATCCAGTTTATCGCAGCTGGGTCCCATCGCGTCACCCTCCACCCCCCCCCCGCCCCTTCCAATCACCAGCGATCCCTCTCGCAGCCAGCCTCGCGGCACTTCACCAAAATACACGGCGAGCGCGGAGTTTTCGTTGCGAGCTCGCCGCCGCGCCCACGGCCGAGCCCGCGCCGCGTCGCCCAGAAACGCTCGTAAATCTCGCCGCGCGAGACACTTCATCCCGCGCCCTCGATCCATTCAATTCCCGACTCCACCTGCGCAACCTGTGATTCCAGGCGATACCAAGCGATTCCAGGCAATTCCAGGCGATTCCAGGCGAGCTATTTGCCGCCGGGGACTCGGATATTCAGATATTCGTATATCAAGAGGCATGGCGGACCGAGAGGAGCTTCCTCCATCCACTTTCTTCTATCGTTCGCGAGAGAACGCGTGGACAAAGAGGCCGAACTCTGTGCGCGATCGGCAATCTCTCTGGCAGGCCAGTTGGCGCGTAATTGAGAGATAAACGGCCGCGACAGAGCTTGGTGACGGGAGAAATATGTGACGGACGCGTGCACCGTGGCCCGTATCATCGGGATACATCGACGAAATATGTGAAACGCGAATTTCCGTCCGGAGGAATGTAGGACAGGGCGTGAAACAATGCCCGCGATGCTCGCAGGGACCAGATTTCTTTGGGTAATTCGGCAGGCTAGAAGATGCTGACGCGCGATGAACGCAGCTCGCGGCAGATAAGGCGGATAAAAAACGGAAACACTGGTGTGCCCTTTCTGCGACGAGTCTCTGGCCGGAAGGAAGGAAGGAAGGAAGGAAGGAAGGAAGGAAGGAAGGAAGGAAGGAAGGAAGGAAGGAAGGAAGGAAGGAAGGAAGGAAGGAAGGAAGGAAGGAGTGAGGGAAGGAATGAAAGGAGGAAGGAAGGAAGGGGCAAGAAGAGGGTGAGAAAAAGGAAGAATAAAGTTCACCTTTTAATATCCAGTGCTTCTCGCGCTGGCGACCTCTCCAGCCGTTTTTTTCCTCCGCGGGGAAGGTTCCACATAACCCTGGCCTATATACGCGCGAAACTCGCCGCGCACGCATAAAAGCTCGCACACAAAGCTGCCACTGGTCCTGTCAACACGCGGCGAAAACTCTCCGAGCGACGAACGCCAACTCCTTTTCTGCCGCTCATTATTTTAACAGGAAGCGCCAGTCTTTCATATGAAAATGTCGCGTCCTCACGGATATGTAACACGCGTCGCCCTGGGAGCATCCGCGCGATGATTATTCCAACCAAGCGCCGTAACGATATCGACGCTCCGAGGACAAACCTAACGATCCCTGTGCTTTCAAGGGATCTATCGGCATGGAGATTCTCGCGTGGAAAGATACAATGATAGGAAGCGATGGGGCAAAAGCGGACTCCAGGCGCGAATTTTTGGCAATTTAGTCGCCTCGAATTTTTCTCCCGACACTGACGAGAGCCTCGTCACCTTTAACGCGACGCTGCTGTTTCCTATTACGCTAATCTGACGGTTTATGAAGCGTCCCCTGTCAGCCCGTCATTCCTCGCGACGTTAAAGAAATTCCTGAAAAAAACGCGTATCTTGGGGCGAAGTTGTCGAGTGGAACGTTATTAAAAGGAATTTTTAAAACAGGCAACGCTTTTGCCGCGTGCCCAGAGACTCCTTAAGGGAGGGTTGCCTATATCGTACAACTTAAGACATTTTACGTTATATTTCATATTTGGTACTGATTTCAACACAAATGACTATTGGATATTGTAGCTTGATCTTTTTGGCACCTACTATTATATGCTTAACCTTTTGTTCAGATCAAATTATATTTGATATTTATCTTTTTGTCACATACTGTAAAAGGTACGATTTAGGAAACATGGGCAATTTATTTATAAATAGCAATTTAAACTTTATAATGAATGTAATAGGAACTTAAAATGAATGTAAAATATTCTGCATTAAACCCGCTTTTAGAAAAATTCAAAAATACAGGACAAAATTGCATTGTTTGATTATTATCAGCTAAAATAAACTGGTAAAAAATTACATCAATCATACCTGATTTTTTTAAATGATTATAGCACGCACGAAATAGGGTGTAATCTCAAAAGGTTTTGTTTCTATTTCTTATTTCGCATTTACTTGATATTTATAGGGGAGAGTCATACAGTACCGGCCGTTTTCAGTTTTTGTACTGTAACTTGGGCTACTGTTGGTAAAAATCAAGTTTCAAAGAAGTAATTTGTACTGCAAATAGTGCTTAATAAGAGGAGACGAATCGTTTTTCACAAATTTTATCGTAAAGATTAATAATTCGCAGGAATAAAAAAGTTGTAATTCGCAGCCAACGCAAAATTGTCATCCAGTACCGGCCACTCTAAGTTTTTTGTACTATAACTTGGGCTGTTGTTGGTAAAAATCAAATTTCAAAAAAGTAATTTGCAGTACAAATTGTGCTTAATAAAAGAAGATAAATTGTTTTTATTGAATTTTATCATATAGATTAATAATTCCCTGGATTAAAAAAGTTGTAATTCGCAGCGAACAAAAATAACTTTTGTCGTCCGAAACACTAGCGTAAACGATAAATGCTTAGAACTCTGGTAATACTGAAAGAAAGAGAACGTCGCCGGAATATGTTGCTACGGACTCTAGTATTTACTTATTTCTCCATCAATAGTAGGGGAGACCGGGGCTAGTTGGCTAATTTTTTACATATCTATTTTTTATAAATAAACCATTGGCATTTTGTTGACTTACGGTATACCAAAAGTTCACAAATTTACTTGGGTATACAGGTTTAATTTTTAAATTCCATTTAATTGAGCCTAAGTTATAGTTTTTATTATATTTACAAGAGTGAGTCCAGTAAGTCAACAAACCCCGGTTGCGGGGTTAGTTGACATATATGATGGGGCTAGTTGACTTGACATTTATAATGACGTTTGTAAGAAAACATAGCGGTATTAACAGAAATTAAACATTTATTTGCTCAAAATTAGGTCAAATTAGGCCTACAAATCATCATCTGAGTCACAGTTAATGCATACATAATAGTCTATATTAGAGCTGCTGCATTTTTCGTGAGCCCATCTGCTGCAACGTGTGCACTGCACCCAGTTCTCACCACGAATGCTATCAGTATAAAGTTCATTGCATAAGCATTTGGCATCATCTTCTGACTCTGAAAACGATAAATTTTTCTTGAATGACGTGGATGGTGCAGGACATTCTTCTCGGAAAAGAAATTTTCGACCGTTTTTGGCTTTATTCTTTTTCCTATCTTTCTTCTCAATCATTTTAGTTTTACGTGGACGTTTTTATTTTGAATGTTTTCTTTTTCTTGCTGTAATGCTTCTTTTATAGGTGTGTCCGTTAAAATAGCTGTGTGTCGTTTTTTTCTCGCCTTTCTAGTGTTCTGTCGCGGAGCTGCTTTTGGAAATGGCCTTACCTGCTCAGGACTCAATATGTTTGCATTTTCCATGTTTTCAGGAGGATGCTCATTAAGTTGATTTACATTTTTATCAACTGAAGGTGACTTTTCATACGTTAATAAGAGCAAAACTGGATAAAAAAGGGAAAAAAATAATTTCCGGGGTTATTTGACTAATAGTCAAATAACCCCACATATGCTTAGTCAAGTAACCCCATCCGACATTGCTAACATATTAGGTGTCGTACGTGCAAACTTCCAAACACCGGATAAAATACAATACCGTAAATCATAGTCAATGCATCACACTTACACAATATATTCATGACAAAAATATCAGGCTGTACTTAGTGGACAAAAATACATAAATAGTCAAAACTGAAATATTTACTTACCGTCGATGTTTTTAGATTTTTTATTCCCACCGATACAACACGCGAGTTTTTACCACGGCGACACATGGAATGGCGAGCTAGTCATTCATATGTTTTAAAATGGCTAATCAAAGCACCATCTATTCTATAATATAATAGTTATGGGGAATTAGTCAACTAACCTCATTAGTCGACTAGCCCCGGTCTCCCCTACAGTTAACTAACATTAAAAGCGAGATCTAGCTTTGGCCGGTACTGTATGCTGCCCGGTACTGTATGACTCTCCCCTATTATCAGATGTCGTTTACATTCATTAATTACTGAGAAATTGATGAGGTACGATTTAGGTGACCAGTACGATATTGACAACTCTCCCCTAAATGGGACTCGAAATGCCGCTTTAGCGCCGCGGAGAAAAATACTCGACATATACATTTAAATTGAAGGCGGTCGTTAGAATTTCATGTAGGCGTTAAATTAAAACCGATGGAAACGCCGATGGGTGGCTCCCGCCGCCTAGCCCGCTTCCTCGTTCCCTTTGCCGCTCGGATTCTGCTCGCGCTTGCGGCGAAAAGGGTTCGTTAATAAAGACGATGAAAACTACGGAGGAGAGAGAAGCCGCCTGGAAGGAAAATAACTCTCGAAGGAAGATTACGTTGACGCGGCAAAATGGGGCGATACGAGCGAGCACGCTATCAAAATTCCCCCGGCGGGTCGCCCTTGACTTTCCAAGCGTTACATAACACCAGACGAATCCCCGTAATTGCTCGCGCGTGTGTGATATCGGCAACGCCACCTCGCACCTCAAACAAGTGTATCAACACGCCGATGAAAAATCAACCGATCGCTGGAAACTCATTATCGGGCCGAATCGAATTAAAGCAATCGAGCTGCGCCTCCTTTGTTCCCGGCGTTCTGCATTTTACGGTGCACGCGCGCGCGAGTCGACAGCAAATAATGCTAACAGTGCACGTATGGTGTGTATACAGAGGGTTCCGCCAAAAAGTTTCACCAAGGATTGCTAGGTAAATCTCTAAAGTTTCAGCCATCCTTCTTGACGCGCCTTCCGTATGTCAGAGAAATCACGCGAATTCGAGGCGATAAAGCGTAGCTGGCCGGGAAGAAGGTCCGAGTTAACGAGCCGGTGTTCTTCCTGCAATTCCACCAACGAATTGCGGCCAAGCGGATTCCTCGACAGCCGCAAGATGTAACGGGCGGTTCGACCCGCGTGCAGGGACATTTAACACCCAGACCGCGGCGAGGAGCGCTTGGAAGCGATCGCCGATGGGTCTCGAGTAGTTTGGCATAGTTGGGGCGCTCGGAATGCGATCGCCATTCGTTTCCCTTCTATCTTTCGCATATTCCCCGGTGTCCGCTAATACGGTGGCGGAATTAAGCCAGCGCGGCGACAAGGAAACAGCTTCACTCTTTCCGCCGGTATTTAGCACGGAATAGCTGGTCGGCCGCGATCACCTAAACTAAAGTGTAAAGTCTAAAGCAACGGAAATACGAGGCGTGCGCGAGGCTGCAATTTTCCACGGACTACCTTGGAAACCGCTAGCTTATTGTCTATTCGGGTGCGCTCAGTGCCGACTAAATTCAACGTGTCGCCCGCAGACGGTTTACAACGGGGGAGAACGATCAGGCTCCGCGTTCCCGTGCCGGAAGCCTCGCCTACCCCACCCCCCACCCCCCCCCCCCACCCCGCAACACGGAGCAAGACCCCTGGCGCTTCCGGGGAACCGCGGAACGCGTCGTCGCGGCCGAGGGAAACGGTTAACGCGCGAACGCCGCCCGTTCGTACCAGGTCCTCTTCGCGTTCGTAATCGAGTGCTCGCGAGAACACCTCGAAATGCTGGCTGGCTCTGGGAACCGAGGCGACGCAACCACTTTCAACCCCCTATTTACAATGCAACGCTCTCCCGCCCTCCTCCTTGTAATTTAACGACGGAACGGTACGCGAACCGATATACACGCGAACACTTGAATTGCCTTTCTCGGGGCTGACAAATAGTCGGGGCTAAGACAGGGTTAATATGAATCCCAATCAGGATATTCTCCTCCGACTAATAGCAGGGGAAAGCGGGGTAATTCCGGCCAATTTTATTTCTTAAAGCCAAAAACGCGTGACTTGACTTTGTATGGCATTGACACTTGTTAAGGTAGTTCCTGAATAATCTACTAAATTCAAGAATTCTTTCAAAGTTCGTTCAAAACTAATTTCGAATACAAGAAACCCTTGTACGAAGTTTAAAATCGATTTACCACATAGTTATCGAGAAATTGTTAATTAAAGTTGATGTATTTTAACACAGTGGCATATGGCAGTGTCGAAAAAAGAGGGTTACAGTTTCAGGTTTTCTTCTGAAACAGGAAAACTATATTCAAAATATTGTACAAAAATTGGCACAAAAGTACATCGAAATGTCGCGGAATGAATTCATTAATTTCTGCGAAACTGACCACATGGTTTGTTCGTAAATGTTCATAAGAAAAAGGTTATGCAATTTTTGTAGAAATTACGTAGAGCAGTCAACGTGACAGCGTCGCACAATCGATATGTTTAGACATTTAAATAGCGAACGACGATTCAAATTCATATGAACATTTTTTCTGACATTTTGGTTATAAATGGACGCTCCGAATGAATGCGACGTTGCCAGATCTGCTGCTCCAATTCACTACTCTAACCAATTTAATATTCTATTACAATTATTTATATTAACATCGAACTTTTTAAAATATATATACATGATGTTAAAAATTATTATTATTATTTCTATAGTATCATACTACTTTATATTTATCGTTTTTTACCCTACTCTAATTTGACTAACGTAGTTGGTTAGGAACTACCTTAATGATGCGGCTAGCTATTTCCATAACTATAGCAGTATTTTGTTTAAACAAATCCGTGAGTGTTCATTTCGCAACGTAACCCTATAACAGTAATCGCTTTTTAAGCAAAGCAAATTAGTATTTGGAATAGATACAAATTGTTAATATTAATCTCATTGAATCGAGAAATGTTTATACCTTCAAACTCACATTTGGTTTCGGTGATATGTCAATTCAATTCAGTGTATTACTTCAACTATCTGAACATATGTTGTGGGGTAAGACCGGCCAAAATTGAGGGGTAACTCCAGCCAGCCTTTAACATTGCTTTTCTCTGGCTTAGATGCAACTGACATATAAAAGCATTACGGATAAGGCAGAATGGAGCCAGGAATATTTCTTAACGCGTTTCCACATAAAAAAAACTGAAAAGGGAGGTTAAAGGAAACTGAGAAAAAAAACTGAGTTTTGAATCGAGCATGTAATCCATAGGCACATGAAGAATCTTGAGGATGGGATACCCCTGAAGAATATATTTGTGATTCATGTAGTAATTAATTTTGAAACAAAATATAATGATTCTTTTTATTAATTTAACAGTTTTCTCACTTCTTTTATAAAGAAAAATCTTGACCTTTTTTGTATTAACGTTTCCAATTTTGTTACAACGTAAATTTATGCTTTCTCAGCCATACTAATGCAAGCTGAACACTTCAAACTATCAATTAATATAAAAAAACCAACAAATTTTATAGCATTTCTTGCTTATGTATCCGGAATTGCCCCGTCTTCCCCTACTTAACGATAATTCGCTACTGTAGAATATGTGTAAGGCGAAGTTGCAATCGCGTAACGAATCACACAGAAGTTATAACGATTCTCCTCCTCGTTATCGAAAATGCTAATGCGCTACGTCCCATTGGCGGCGCGTAAATTAAAAACACTAACGGCGCGAAGAGAAATACCACGGACGCGGGGCATTCTGATTATTTTACATTCGTACGCCGGTAGAAACGCGTCGAGCATCCCCGTGCACGGTTTCACCCCCTATCGTCGCCCGCATCGAACGTATAAATATTATTCTCGTGACACCGAGCTTCGCCGCCGCCCACGAGAACCAACCCCGCAGGAAACGCACCGCTGGCTTGTCTGGAAATCGAGCTTTCGTGCCCCGGCTGGCATAAATTTCTCTTACGTCGCAGATATAAAAAATATTACGCCGCAAGGTAACCGGGTTTATCGTTGCGGGAGCGAACACGATGGATACGCAGGCCTGCAGAAATACTGATTTAGCTTTCCCCTCTGGAACCTGCCCCCCACCCCCCACCCCCACGACATGTACGGACGTAAAACCCAGCCAGAGTGTCCTTTTCTTTTCCACAGTCTGTAGAAACTGGTCAGCTCTGATTAGCAATTAACTGCGGAGAACTTGGGGAGCCGTGGCTAAAAAATCGCTCGCTCCGCGGTCGAACTGCGTCTGACCGCACGGAGACGCGTTCCTTTGCACTTGTTTGAGGACGAAGCTCGTTAAAAGTGAATCGAGTCCCTCGTGAAAGCTTAAACGACCGGTGGCGCGGACTCTCGGGTACTCCGTGCAACCTAATAATTCATCCTGAGGGCTACTGCTCGTACCTCTACGGTGGAGGATAGCGATAGGCGTTCCGTTCCCCCTGTTCGCGAGCAATTTAGCCGCGCAAGGGATGACACGCTGAGAATCTTGGCAGGCTGGAGTGAATTTCACCCTTATACGTGTCTGAGCGTCGCGAATCGAGGCGGACGCGCCGAACTCCTTCGAGCTAGCACGCACAGCGCGAATTTTGGAACCGCCGTACAGTTTTAATCTCGGTGGCTATCCACGGAGGTCTTTACAATGTTCGCGCGACGAGTTTGGTTCGACGAGAAGGGGGGAATTCAGCGGGACCAAAGGGTGGCTTATGAATGGACAATTAATCCAGGAAAACCGCCGTCGCATCGTAGCCGGTTCTCGCGTGCTCCGTTACGCCGCTAAGCCACCTAAAGTCCAGCTAGCAGGGCGACACTGTATTATTCAAGGAGTGCCGCTTTGCTCTCTGTTAATGATTTATTTAGCCGGTCGGCCGGCTGGCGCAAATACGGTGGCGAACGTTAGCCACGACTAAGCTCGCTCGCGTACCTACCCCTTTCAACGGACCCGTGGACCGTCTCTGGGATTCTTAATGAGCTTGCGCGACACCTTTGCCACGTCAATGCCTCAGGGAGGAACGATTCTCTCGCGCGCAACGCCACTGGATATCGGATTTTCCCGTCTCGCCGCCACCCGTTCTGTGTCTGTCCGTCGGCGAATTTAGCTGGCGCGGGGCTCCGTTCGTCGTTCATCGTCCGCCGTTCAATGGGGATGAAATTAATAAAAGCTAGACGCGCGTAACCGTTCAAATTCGCCCGGGCCCTCCCTTTACGCCACGGAATGGCCGAACGACACGCGAGCTCGTCACATATAATTAAACTATCATCTCCATATTCATGCCGGAGCAAAGCAAACACTTCCATACTCATCCATATACATTGCTAAACAGTTGTCGGTCAGCCATTTGCATTTAGGTTACAGTCTTCATTAACCGGCCCGGTGCTCGCACATTAAAAAAGCAGAAATTTTCATTTATCATTCCGTCTCTGTCCCCGGCCACCACTGGAGGCGAACATCGTTCGCGTGTAAAAACAAATCGCGCCAGGCTGGCGCGTTTGCCGGTGGAACAATCCACGCGGTTAATAAACGAATAAACGATGCTTCCACCGTAAACGTTCGCCTAGAGCACGACCTCCTCCTCCGTCGAGGAGGTGCAGAAAGGGGGTGAAGAAGAAATCGAAACGTCAGGGGAGAATGGCGTTTCAGTAAGCCACTCGATGTTCTTCTAACCGAATCCACTTAGCCGATCCTCGCGCGAGGAGGGGCGGTGGGGAAGGAGGAAAATTCTCGGTGACATCGAGGAAAATTCCGACGCGTGTCGCCGACACCCTTTCGCTCGGGGAATCGGCTTTGCGGGGACTCGGGGCTATGGAAAATCGGTGCGAAGGACAGCCGTCGCAAACGTGCAACCAATACGATAACGCGTTTTGACACGTAAAACTCCGGCAAATCGGTGCTCCGCGAGCGCGTTTCCACGCCGAGCGGGGCGACGAAAATATACGTCGAGACGGGTCGTCGCGCAGACGGCCGACGGAGGGGAGTTACGCCCCTGTCTGAACGTGTCTCCGCGCGAAGACAAAATAGAGGCCCGTCTCTCCTCTCACTCCTCTCTCTCTCTCTCTCTCTCTCCTCTTTCCCCTCGCTCTCCTCTGTCGGGCGCGTCGGCGTTTCTGCTTTCGTGCGAAATCTTTCTCCCGCCGCTGCTTTTTCCGGACGCGCGAGCACGCTAGACAAGACAGTGCCGTTCACCGTGTCAAAACTACGCCGAAGAATTTGCTCCTCCCGTGAAAATACACGAATAAAGTGTCTCGTCTGTCTCGCGGCGCGGCGCGCCCGCCCCCGCAGCGTCTACGCCGCCCTTCTCCCTCCCGGAGAGAGTTTTATTTCGACCGAGAGTGTATTGGACGCGTCGAGCGTTCGATTCTGTCTCAATTCAGTCGAGTCAAAGGCCCCGGCCGAATCGCGCGCCAGGAAATCTGGCGAAATCTGATAGTCTGCCAGTTGTGCGACTTGAAGGGCCTGTTACCGCGGGGTCACCCGTTCCCCGCAATAGCAGAATGCTCGAGCAAGCTCTCACGGGGCGAGAGCGTAACGCCTGCTCGACGTTACCCAGCGTATTGATTTCTCCGCGAGCGGCAGAGAAATAAATGAATATAGCTGGTACGCGGCGATCATTTCGACCGAGGGAATTTGCATAGAGAACGCGTTGCGGGGCGGACAGGGTTGATCCCGGGGCGCGAAAAGCTGGCCTTAGGTGTCGCCGGGTCGCGCTACGTCCCTGCCAGTCCTCGCCAAGACAAAATAAAACTCGGCCTCTCTGTTCGTCGGTCGCGCGGAAGCTCGGATCAAGCTTTTTTTCTCGCCACGCAGAAGCGCGGCAGACAAGACGGTACCGTGGCCCGCGGCTAGCCAAAACATTCGAGTCTTGATCGCGAGCCAAAAATCTCATCGCGCCGGCAAAAAGATACACCTGGCCCGCGCTCCGACCCTCCCCGCCCCTCGCGGGGAAACAGGGAAACGATTCTATTTTTCACGATCCCGGCCGCCAGCTCGCCGCTAATCCCTTTCCCCGGTTATTCGCCCGTTACACTGCCTCCCAGCCGCGAGATCGATTCCATAATCAACTCCGGCTGGCTTCGCAGACCTTTCGTAATTATCAGAAACGCGGGCACCTCTCGAATTCGGTCATTCCCCTTTAAAGAGGCGACGAGCCACCGCGACGAGGTCCATTATTCCTTGCTGATATTTACGAGGCCAGCTTTCATCCGGCTCCGCGTTCCCTTTGCCCCGGCAACTTTTATTAATATCGCCGATATCAACGGCGGAACGTCGCGACCCGATGTTCCCAGTGAATTTTAATGAATTCAAAGGTCGGCGGCACGCGTTGACGCGCGCCGCTGCCCCTTTGTGCGCGTTTTTCCCGCCATCCGCCGCGATATTCCATCATGGTAAATTCCTCTGGCGCATCGTGCACCGTGCAACTTTCAATGATCATCGTGCACGCTCGACGAAACACCGGCCGCGGAACATTTCCAATTTCGGCCTCGCTGTTTCTGCTAAAACCGCTGCAAGACACAGGGTTCGGTGGGACAGGCTCGCGTTGAAAGCATCCTTTCCCATCTTTCACCGGTCTTTGTTCGCGGTAGAACACACAGCCGCTGACCGAACGCCGCTAATCCGTCGGATTATCGTCGAGCGATCGCTTTCTTCGCGCTTGATTTATGCTGGCGTGCTCGCCGCTCAAGGTGGATTTACACCTGGCGGAGCTTAAAAGCGCCCCCGCTGCGGTGACAGTGTCCCTCGGGGGTAGATTACGTCGATACGGAATTGCGCGGGCTCTTTGTTCCCGGCGTTATTCTTTTTTACTGGCGAGCGCGGACATCTCGTCGAGTGAAAAAGACTTTGACACGAGCGAATCGATACGTGATGGGGCGATCCAGCAGATTGCCCTTTCGTCGGGCGAGTGTCGCGTGGTGGTGAAACAGAGGCGACCGTGGGGCGGGGCGAATAATTTTTTTTCGCGCGACAGAGAGTAACGCGGAGCGGAAAGGGGGACGTCGGAAATAGAGGGACCTTGCGACCCCTGCTCGCCCCCGGGGGCAGCCGGTGACACCGTATATATTCGCGTCGAGTCCCGATGCGAAATTTATCGCCAAATTACGGCCGACCGTCGGGCATAGTTGCGCGTGGCCGGGGTATAAAGGATCCAACAGTAGGGCGAAACAAATCTGGCGGTCCTAATAAAAGGCGGAATGGACGGATATTCTATCGCGTCGCTGTCCACCGTGCCAATGCCAGTGACTTCAAGTTCATGGATATGACGTTTCCCTTTTCGAGGGAGCGCTCGAAACGCCGATATAGAATCCGACAGAAGGAACGGGGGGTGCTCGTTATCCCTCAACGCTGAAACTTGACGAACACTTCAAGTCGATTTGCTAATCGAGATCTCTTTCCCAGAGTAGCCCCAACGATCTTCCCTTTTTACACCTAAACAGTACCTGGTAGTAGGGGAGAGTTGCCAATATGGTCACCTAAATCGTACCTCATCAAATTCTCGGTAATTAATGAATATAAACAACATCTGATGATAAAAATATCAAGTAAATGCGAAATAAGAAATAGAAACAAAACCTTTCGAGCTTGCACCCTATTTTGTGCGTGCTATAAACATTTAAAAAAATCATGTATGATTGATGTAACTTTTTACCAGTTTATTTTAACTGATAATAATCGAACAATGCAATTTTGTCCTGTATTTTTGTATTTTTCTAAAACCGGGTTTAATGTAGAATATTTTACATTCATTTTAAGTACATATTACATTCATTGTAAAATTTAAATTGATATTTATAAATAAATTGACCATATTTCCTAAATCGTACCACTACATATATCATATTCGTAGGTTATTGTGGCCTGTGTGTGATCCATATACATCTGTATATGTAACTATATAATAATCATTACTTTATGTTGAATATTTTCTACTCTATTTGTTATTGATACTATTTTTAGTGGAGGTACGATTTAGGAGACCGGTTGCCTAAATCGTACCTTTTACAGTATGTGAAAAAACGATTAATAACAAATTAATTTGTTCTGAACAAAAGGTTAAGCGTATAATAGTAGCTGCCTAAAAGATCAAGCTACAATATCCAATACTCATTTGTGTTGAAATTAGTACCAAATATGAAATATAACGTAAAATGTCTTAAGTGGTACGATATAGGCAACCCTCCCCTACATTCTGAACCCGCCCCTGGCTTGGAAATCTCGCAAGACAAGAATCCTCGATTCCTGCTCGATTCCTCTTCGACGGACTTCCAACAGATTCGGCAGTTCGATGGACCGAAACCGCGGACGCGCGGTATTTATATTTAATTCGGCCCGTCGAGCGGATGAGGATTTATTATCGCGGCGGACGCGTAGGTACCGGGGGCGGGGTGTCGAAAAATTAAAAACAAATCCCCTCTCGTAAATTACCGCGCGATCATCGTGCCATTAGATCTGCCTTATGCCGACGATTTATTCGCGCTCGCGGCGATCGCTTTCGAAACTGTCTCGGAAAAACGCTGGCCGCAAAAAGTGGGGCAGGATCCGGTAGAAAAGGGAGATAGATTCCAGCGGTAAAGGCAAAACGCTTGGCAAGCTAAACTCGAGTCGACTCGACCCGACTCGCCGGTAGCAACTTAATTAATTAAGGTGAATCGCTCCTCCGGATTGTTCGCGCGTTTTACGCTTGGCACGCTGACTAATGGCCCCGCTGATTAATACGTTCCGCAGATGGTACGCAGCGGCGTAAACATTAAGACTATGGGGCTGCTCGCGATTGAATTATCACGGACAACCCTGCCGAAGTATTAAATCGCACGGTGCCGCGCTCACGGTTGTATGTCCGGATTCAGATTGAATAACAACGCCCCCTACCACCCCCCCCCCCCCCTCCCCTCTGTTTATGAATTATGCATACGGTGCAAATCTAAAGCAGATTGAAAAGAGGTCCAATCGATACGGTATACCTCCGCGAGGCAACAGACGGATTAGTTATTAAATGCTAATCCCGCGAGCGAAGAATTGCTGGTACCGTCCCCTGTAATGCGGCTGGATGCAACTTTTTAAACTACCCCCGATCGACTAGCATCGTCTCCGGTGCAAATGTTGAATCTGCTTTCACCACTCCCGGGGATATGTACGTCTGTGCTAATTGTCGCGAGCGTGGGGCACGTGAATAAAACGGTAAACAGCAATTTCGGTTTTATCAATAATACAGGGGATAACTTTCCGGGGGTGGAAATGTTGACCCAGCGATCGGTGGTGAGTTTCCCACTCTCTCTCCCTCTCGGTGGTGGATCGAAATGGATAAAGAAGGGTATATGGGCGAGCCAGCTAGGTTCGAAAAGTTAGTTTCGGTGACATATGTGGCCAACACACGTAGAGGCGGAAGTTGAGTCGGGACCGGCTAGGGCCAACCCTCTATGCGGGCTGCGTGACATTTCCACCCCCGTAACTACCTCGAACCGTCGCTTAAGGAAATAGAGCTGTCCAACGCAAGCACGCTTCTCGTCACTGCTCTCAAGATGTGCCAATAAACGGTAATCGTCGCAAAAAATTCGCGCGCAGCCTGGTAGAGATGGAACCGCGGTGCTCTTACCGCGCCTACAGATTTTCCCGGTCGTATCAGTCAGCGTGCCTGCCGCAAGTATTTCCTATCAATTTCGTGGCTTGCAGAAAATAAGAAACTACTTAGCTCTAATAGGAATAGGCTAAAGCCACGAACACTCGCGGTGGAGAAAGTGAAACGTAATTGTGGAAATGTTAATGGATTTCCACAGAGACGTCGACCGAGATGACGGGCACCGTTTAAATCGCCAGGGCATGGGAATAGCGATATACACCGACGTGGATATTTTCGGGTTAAAGCGCGGAGAGGTCAGTGTTTAATCGGGATTTTAATATCGCTTTACGCGGAGAGAAATTGAGCGGAATCGGCGGGCGCGTGCAAGTCTGGCATTGATCGGGGAAACGAATAATAATGAGAGGGACTCGACGCGGCCTCGTCCGCAGCTAATAAACGGAAACTTAATGAAACGACTCGACGCATCCACCAATCCGATTGAAGTGCTTTTCTATGTAGCGCGCACCGCGGTTTTTCGGCGCAGATTTCCGCTAGATTTCGATCAGTCACCGCAAACCATTCAGAGTAATTAATCGTCCCCCCACAGTCGGCGAATATAAATATTACGAAATCGCGAACAAATTCGATGGCCAGCCGACCGCAAATTTATGCACACCGTAGCGGATCCGCGTACCAACTTGCTTATTGATTCTCGTCATCGATGAAGCAATTAAATAGTTATTAATAATTACGCGAGTCCGCGGGCGAAAGTGACGGCCACGAATCGGTGACGATTCATTATGCCGTGTCCATAATTAACGCGGTTTTCAAGGAAAAATATTTAGACACCTACTAAATTGTTTGAGAATAGTTAAGGAACTATTCTCAAACAATTTAGTAGGTGTCTAAATACGGAGAAGACCGTATGAATCGAACGAAAAATAGAAACTAAAATTTTTCCATAAATCGCTTCTAAAACATTTAAAAAATATATTCACAAAGTTATACGCCGAAATTCGGCTCCGTATCGATACTATCGCTTTCGAGCGCCGAGCATACCTAAGGTCGAAGCCAGATATATTGGCCTGTGAGTTTCGTGAGGGGTCGCACCATTTTCAAAATTGGCGCCGGGGATAACTCAAAAACTATTTGACGAATCAACTTCAAATTTTGCACACTTTTAGTTTATAATATTCTTCAGAATATGAACCACAAGGTTTAACCAAATTATTAATTTTAACCACTGTTTTTAAACAAATAAAGCGGGAATTTTTGACGAATATCACACTTAACTGTTTGAAGCTCCGCCATTTTTAAAATATGCAATTTTTTACACCATTCACGGTTCATATTCTTACAATTGGTACATAAATTGAAAAAATATTTATGGGTCTGTTTCACATAACTACCAGACACTCTACAACCGCTGCCATTTTGCATATTAATTATGTTCCATGTATCTTTTTGTATACCAAAGGGTTTATCCGTTAATAACAATAATAATAATAATAATAATAATAATAATAATAATAATAATAATAATAATCTCGAGACAAAAAATCCATTTCAGATACTGCTCTATTTCTTTTGTATTTATTATAATTTTACTGTCATAAAAATTTCGTTTACTTGTTATAATGTTATATAAATTACCCTAAAAGTTCCGAAAGGATTAACGCATTGGTATCTTTGCAAAAAATTCCTAAAAATTGATACAAAAATAAGCCGTTTAAATGGGCCCTAAGGGTTGGAGAAATCGATAAGCTGCTGTACCCAGGCCCGTTATAGTCACATATTCAAAGTATACCAATATTATAAAACAAGCGAAAAAGTGTAATGTAATAAATTCAACATACCATAGAAAATTGAAGAGTCTGGTAGGATTCGTTTCCTCCGAAACGAGTTCGTTTCCTCCGAAGTAGGTTCCGTTTCCAAGACCACTGTCCTCCAGCTTGCAGAATTATAACTACACTAGCCACTGATCATCCGATTTTTATCTGCGTATTAAAGAAAATGAACAGAAATAAGTTCTCTTTCTGTATCACATCGCTCAACGACGACGCGAGACATTCAAGTCGCTAGCACGGCCCGAATGCCACTGATTGCTCGGAGCCGACCTTCTACAAGTCTAACGGTGTTTATCCCCAAATTCAGAATACACAAAAACGGCCCGCAGGTAGTTGGGAAAGGTGGGAGGGCCGGCAGCGGTAGAATTCTAAACACGGTCGGCTGTGTGCGAGGCGTATGCCGGAATAGGAATAGCATGAAATATGCCCACTTTTTCCTGGTACAAAGAATCGAATTCTATTCTTCCGACCACTTAACATTTAATTAAAAGGGCAGGTGCTTACGTCCCCTCGAATCGAAAAATGCTTTCTCCGATTCCTTTTCCTCTCGCAATTTTCAAATAGGTACCTAACCCGTGTTTGAAGCAGAAGGCACACAACACGCTCGTTCCGCGTGAAGTCGCTTGACGCAAGGCGTGCCAGATCGAGAAGAACAACTTTGCAAAGACTCGTACGTGATACATCGCGAGCAAATTAATTCCAGGCGAACCGTAGACGGTGTCAATTACGTAGCTTGCCACCGATTCTTGAACGTTTGCTTGAGAGCGGTCGTAGCCTCGAGGCGCGCGGAACTCGTCCGTTTCGCTTAATTAAACGTCCCTCTAATTAATTAGAGAAAGATCGGACGATTCGACAGCTAGCGCGCCACCAGGAGGACACTCGCGGAGCTCGTAAGTCGACGCACATAACATTTTCACCCCCCGTCTACGGCCTCCCTCCGCCCCCCCCCCCCCATCCCCCTCCATTTCATTCGCCAACATATCCGGAATTTTTCCGCCTGGTCGCTTTATTGAATGTATAAGCCGTCCAAGTTGGACGAAACTTCTCCACTGGATACTTCGAGCCAGTGAAAAGTCCACCCTACCGAAACGTTTTCCTCCTTCCCGAATATAACCAGTCGCCTCCAGAGGCATGCATCCCCCTCTGCAACCCTCGGCTCGCCGCGCGTGTTTAACCAATCGATGCTTTAATTAATTACGGAGAAGTCAACAGACAGTGGAGAGCGGAGCTGGATCATCGATCGAGGGTCGTGTAAAATCTACCTCCCAAATATCGCGCGCCCACCCTCTCAAGCTAGCCCGAAGGGAGAACGCGTTTCAGGCGTTTCCCACCAAAGTTGTCTAAAAACAATAACTTTTTAGTACCCTCGAAGCGTGGTCTGGCCAGCCTCTAACGACAACCCGGAGATTCAACGGGCGTTGAGAGGGGTGAGCCGGAAACGACCACGGAGATGTTGGTCGTACGGTGGATTAAATTTCTCCAGCCAGTCTATCTGGCCCCGAGCCTAAGCGTCTCCTCTCGGAAGGCGGTGTCTTCAGCGCGGAATCAAGTTTTCGTGGTCACCGTTCGGCCGGAATTCGGGGGAATTGTAGGAAATTCGGGGCCGACTCGACTCGAGCGCGGAACGGGGGTGGATGGCCGAAGTTCCGGCCGTGAGGTTACACGGCAGAGATACTACCCCGGCATCCAGCCGTTTTCCCGGTGCCCGGTGCTGGCGGGGAACGACACGGCGATGGAAAATGATCGAGGGTGAACAGCGCTAGCCGACGTCCCAATTTCCCAGACAGTAACCTGTCCCGCCAGCTGGCACCCTTCGGGACATCAGGCCTTTCCCTCGTGACCCAGCGGCCGACCCTACGCCCGGCCCACCCTCCCCCTCCCGCCAGCCCCCACCCCCCCCCCCCTCGGCCGCTCCTGGATCTTTCCCATATACCACGTCCGAGGGTTATGGTTCGGCATAAATCTACTTATAACGGCGGGCAACTATCCGTCGGCGCCGGACTATTTCACGAGCTCCTCCGTGACATAAACGCGCGACGTAAATCGTGGCCGTTCGACGGACAGGGGGTTGGCTGCCACCCGAGGATGCTCTATCTGGAAACGTATCTCGGCCCTCGCCCTTCGCCCCCGCGCCCTTCATTTTCTCCTCGTCATCCTTTGCCAAGGATCGTATCGGCTACGGCGAAGCTCTACCGATTAGGGCAGCCCCTCATCGAGATACAATAACGTGGATATAGTACGGAGTGCGGAGGGGTGGACCCGTGGATCGCGATAATGTAATTATAATCCAGGGCGACGGTGTTATGGATTCCCGTGCAGATATCCAGCGCAGGATCCGAAATTTCCAAGGGTTCCGGACAGCTGTCGACCAGGGAGACTTTGGGCTAATTACTGGGGCTGCGATTAACCCCGCGATCGCAATATATCACGGAGAGGGAAGGGTGGTCTGCTGAAAGACACCGGATTAGGGGTAACGAATCGATCCTTGCCATTCCCGTCGTTTATCAAATCGACGAGCGACTCGGCCGCCAGTTTCGTTTGTTTTTTCGCGGCCAGAGGAACGATTAGAATCCCCGCCCTCCCGCGGAGTGGCTGGGACGCCGGAGCCCGGGGAGCCACCCCCTCGTTCCTGGATCGTTATCGGGAGACAGCGGCTGTTTCTCGTCGCGACAACCGTATCGCGGTAGCCAGGCGTTACATTTGTACGCGCCAGTTTGCAGCTGGATGCCTGTCGGGGGAGGGTGAATAGCTTGTCCGCGGCGGAAAGGGAAGGCGAAGGTTGAGTGAGGCTCCGGGTAACTTCGCTGGAGGCCCGTTGGTATGCAAGAGGGTGGGAGATATGTACGTATGCGTCTCGGTGGATGCAGCCGCCATACGACCGACTAAGTAACCCAGTTTTGCTCGCGAGAAGCTATCCACAGAGGGTGGGACGCGGAGGGGCGAGAAGGGGGTTTGTAACGGGGCTCCAGCTAGCCCCGTGCGCTAGCTACAGAGTGTTTCGAAATAAAGTACGGTACATTATAGCCGGAGTCGTTCTGCACACATTCAGAGGCACGAGCGTGCGAGGGGTGTGGGGTGGGCGCATGCGTTCGCGTGCACACTCGAATAATTTCAAAGGGAAACAGACGGGCGAAGCGAGACCGAAGGTGATAAAAACGGTGATGGAAGAAGCAAGACAGAGCGGGAACTCGGGGGGGGGGGGGGGGGGGGAGAGGAACGGAGGGGCGGGGTTGAATACCGGGGGAGGAGATGGTGGCGTGGCCCCCGCCCCTTTAAAGTGTTATCTTTGAAATTGCGTTCCGCGGGAGCGTTATTAAATTAAGTAAACCGCAAAAAAGTTTCTTTCGAGCTGCCGGCCGTGTACGGGGTGGGTACGTTCCTGGTGTAGTCACGGGCTGAGCCTCACTCGCGGCATATATGGGAATTAATACCCGAGGAAAACCACCGCCGCCCTCTTTCATCCCTTCCTATTTCTGACTGCACACACAGAACCCACCGACATCGGCTTTTCTAACCACCGCCCCGCCCGCCCCCGCGCCACCTAGACGGTCGCCGCATAAAAAGGTACTTTTAATTTTGCGATCGTAATATACGAAGCCACCGTTGCCCTGGAACCGTGGCTAAGACTTCCGGTGGCCGACCAGCGGCTCTCCCGCACTCGAAAATGTAAACGTTCCCTCCGACTGTTTTCCAGCTTTTTCCCATTTCCGCCGGCGCCAGACCGTCGAGAGATTTTACCAACGGGATTTTTTCCGTACTCACCGTTTCGGCGCGCGATGCACCTTCAATGATAAAATATTCCAAAGAATTCCTGGCTTGTAATTAACGGACCATTCGCTCCCGCGAGACTCGGCAGCGTAACGAAAGAAGAACTCGGCATAACGGGACCCTCCTGTGCCCAGTTAAGCCCGTGATGAAATCTCCAATCTCCCCGCGGTACCTAACGAAGATCGCGACACCAATGCCCCTCCCCCGTTCTCTAATTATCCGGAGGGCGGGGGGAGTTGCGGGAGTTTCGCCCGCGCTGCTCGCGAAAGCAAAAGTCCAACGACTTTCGGCGAACTTGCCGAGCAGTTTTCCCCTAATAAAGAACGTACTTAAAGCGATTAGAGTCGCTGCGCGCAGTCCGCTTTGATAGGTACTCTGCACTTTAGCTTTTTATTCGACGAAAGTTTGACACTTTGGGGGATTCGTGGCCCCGACGTCCGTGAAAAAGGGTTTCGATGTCGGCCGCCGTGGAAAAAGGAGCACGAGCGACTGCCTCCTGATGCTATCAAAGACGCGAAAACAATGGGAGCTCGGGTAGGAAGACACCCCTGCGATCGATCCCTTAAGCCGTTTCTCCGGCTGCTTTCGCCGCGAGAAACGGATTAGCGACGCCTCTAATCCAACCAAAACGCTGGCCGGGCGTCGGGCGTTTCCGAATGAAATACCCGCTGCCGCGACGTCGAAGATATGAAGCCCTCGTGGATGGAAAGAGGCGGGTGGAACAATCGGTCCTCAAAGTCGCCGATCCCGGGGAGCTTTTACGACGTCGGATTAACGAGCCACTTTAATTTACTGGCTTTTTACGGGCCGAGATACCGATGCATAAATATTCCAGCACGCACCCCGGACGCACTCGTCGGGAAGCGTTATAGGGGACTGTATACGCCGCGATATCGCGAGCTTTACGCCCAGCCGAGAAATCCCATTCCCCGTAAAGCCTGTCAGCCAGAAAAAAATCAGATTTTAACGACCGCGGCTGACCGTGCCCCGCGGAAAATATTTTTATTTACACAGGCAGAGCCCGATGCGGCAACGGTAGAAAATATTAATTAACGCGCCGCCCGCCCGAGCTATCGTCGAATTACTGCGTTGATTTTCGCCGGCGCGCTCCGCGCTTTAATCGAGCGAAAACACGAAACGCCCTCCAAACTCCGGAATAATTTTTGGTAGGTACGAGTGTTCGGAGGGACGCGCCCAGCTCGAAATTAACAGCTGCTTGTCGAGTGGCGGCCCTGCAACGTCTGTCCCGGTGGCGATATTATTCCGACGATGAAATTTCAGCGGAGTGGCTGGGGGTGGGGGTGGGTGGGGGGGTGGGGGGAGGGCGCACTGTCGCCGATCGACGCCGGATTTATTCAACGCTCGCGTGTAAAAGAGCCGGCCGAGCCAGTAAACACGCATGATTACGATAAATCTCAATGGAAAGCCAATTACGCGGTCCGCAGGCCAAGTTACCGGCCGAGCGTTAATGGGTTCAAGTGAATGGTACAGTAAATTGTACTATCTCCGGGTGCTGTTTCAGGTTTGTCCAACGGTAAATCTACGCCGGTGTATATTTAGTGCGTGGTCCCCGTAAATCCGCGATGTTGCGACCCGGGCGTGGAGAGAAGGGGGGGGGGGGAGGGGGATGAAGGAGGAAAAAAGAGAGCGTCGGGTGAGATGCAGATGGAAAGAAAGCCGGGGACGTCGCGTCGTCGAAGACCGTCGTAAAAATCGTTAGAACCGCCGGCGATATTTGTTACAAAACCCGATTCCGCGGTTGTTCGCCCGGGGCCCGCCAGGGTGGGGGATAAATAATGCCGACGAGTCGCGCTTTTTCGCGGGTATTTATCGCGTTAACGACCCCCCCCCCCCCCCCCCCGAGCATATGTCCCCTGTCAGTTTTTTAATACGCTTTAAACGCGCTCGGACGTACGACAAACTCTCCTGGCAGACAGGCCTCTCAAAGAAGACGCTCCACTTCCCCTCGCGCCGACGCGGGCGCAGACGCTTCTGGAACGCATCTCCGCGGCTTTACCTATGCGCGCGATCCCGCGAAATAAGAACCACGCGCGGTCCAGACGCTCCAAATTTGTCGGTGACGAAAATATGAATGGTTTGTCGCACGGCTGGGTCTGGATGACGCGGCGGAGACGATATCACCGGAGTCATTGTTCTAGCGGCCGATGTTCCTTCGGGCCATTTGTTCGGGGGTTTAATAAGTGGAGAAGTGAGATCACGGAGGAGGCTCGCGGGCGTAAAATCGTTTAGCATGTTGGGCAGACGTGCCGTGAGTCAGCGCGGACCGATTCTGTTGCTCCTAGGCTGCGAACGCGCGAGTGCCGCGAGCGACACGTCTACCAGCAGCATTCGTACGTCTCGTCGCGGTTAGTTAACCGTGCTATAAATACCGCCACGTCGGCATAACATTATTTTTCCAAAGAAACGTCGTGGACAGATCGGGCGGAGTGTCTCCGCTCGAGATCCGCGCCCCGTTCTCGCTTCGCCCTCCGGTCTCGCTGGCGCTACGGGAATCGCAGAAGAATTCAAAGATATCGTTAACAGTAACTCGGGAGTTTGTGGACCGCACAGACCCGCTTAATAAACAAGTGCCTCTGTTTTTCTGCTTTCAGATGCGCGGAAGGCTTCACGGGTCTGCGGTGCGAGACGAAGGACGTCATCAGCACCGGAAGTGTGTACAACCGGCGTAGGGCGCCGTTTTCCTGCAAGCTGGGACTGTCGACCTCGTACTACTGCTAGCGATAATCGCGCGGGGCCCTTCCATTCCGAGCGGACCGCTTCCGAGCGCTGTATTCGGGGTCGGTCGCTCGGTATAGTCGGTCGAAACAGCCTCTAGAGCCCACGAGAGGAATGTCGTGAGAGGGCCAACGCGCGACCAACGAACGAACAAGGAGGCGAGATCTGCGAACGGAACGCAGTGAATTACGACGAGAACATTGAGCAGGGGACATGGGGTCGGGGTGGGGGTGGGGGGGGGGAGGGGGGTTTAGGGGGGTGCAGCGAATTTTCGCGGAGATTCTTGGGGAAGCGTTGCTGTCGGGCATTAGAACGAGTCCTCCGTAGGACCAGGTTCCAAATCAGTTTTTGGCACCGGGCATTCGTACCTTCTTCGTTTCACATCTTCTTTCACTTAATCCTCCAAGCCTTCTGTCTGTCCTTCCCCTACTTCCAATTCTTCTAATCCAGCCTCTTCTTCCACTGCTACCGTTACTTCGCTCTTAGAAAATGTCGCGTTGCAGGCGCGTGCCTCGCGTCTCTATAGAAATTTTATTCGCGAGACACCGAGCGACAGATGTCGCGTGCGCGGCGCGTGCACGCGTGTATGCATGGGCGCGTGAAAGGGAAACAGAGAGATAGCGGTGAACGCCCCGCGAGTGTATGGAGGAGTGTGTAAGAGAAAGAGTTACGGCTGACTCTTGCCTGTCCCGATCCCCTTCAGTTTCATATCGGGAGGGCAGAAGAGGAGAGCTCGAGTGACGCTCGTGATTCGGAAGTGGTGCTTGACCTCGAAAGATCGCGAGCCGCCGATAGAGAGGGGTGGGGGGGGTGGGGGGGGAGAAAAATAGAGAGAAAAAGCACAGGGACGTTCGAAGGTCGCACTTTTCGGAGTCTCCGCGGGGAGAACAATACCAAAGAGCCCAGGGTCTCGATAACAGACGTCGCGAGAATAGTCGAAACACTCGGATATCACCTGGGTCGATACGCCTACACAAAACCACACACACCACGTGCGGGGCACACGCACGCACTGACACGAAAACAAGGCGGGCCTGAGAGACGCGAAAGGGTGACTTTCGCGTATCCATTTTTAGCGATGGGATCGAGGCGACCACTCGTAGCGTGGCGGGGCTTCGAAAAAGCTCTTGGGAGCGTGGAGAATTTTTGGAGGCTCGAGGCTCGGTGCCACCGTCGAGCCAGCACCGTAGCTCGGTCAACGAATCGCGAGTCCTTCGAGGCGGAACGCGATTGGCTCGGGAGCCTCGCGAGCGAGGAATCGCGCCGCTCGATACCCATCGCTAGTCGCCCTCGGTCCACTTCCCTTCCGTCGAAATGGAAAGGGAGCGTCCTCGTCCTCGTCGTCGTTGTTGTTCGCGGGGGTGGGGCTGCATCTTTTGTCGGTGGCTGTTGGAAAATGTGGGCCACCCCGGTGGAGCGCGAAGCTGCGAGCGCGGCACCGAAGGGAAGACAGACGCTAGTCGCGAAAAACCGAGCCTAACGACCATCGGAACGAGAACCTCGACGCGAGCTTGCCACGCCGGTATGCAGCTCGAGGTCCGGCCGAGGATTTTATTTCGTCGCGGTATTTCTACGCTCGCGGACCGATCGCGTCTCGCTCGGCCGAAATAAGTATCGTAACTCGCTTGTCGCCGGCCGAAATTATCGCCCGTTGTCGTCTTTCCTCTTGCCAGCGTTTTCCCCCGAAATTTTCCAGCAACGATTGATAAGAGCAGCAACCTCCTTGGCGGGTGTAAAAATAACGCCGAGGGAAAGGAGGAAATGGGCCACTCGGAGGGGGGCGAACGGGTCGACACAGGGGAAGAGAGTGAGAGACAGAGGGACAAAGAGACCACTAGGCAAAAAACGATTTCATGTAAAATATGATAATGTAATACGCGTTAGGCTAGCTAAAGCAGAGACTTAAGGTAGTTAAAGAGAATAGAAAAAGAGAAGGCGCGCGCGCGAGGGAGAAAGAGAGAGAGAGAGAGAGAGAGAGAGAGAGAGAGAGAGAGAGAGAGAGAATGGAAAATATTCGGGACGATTAGGAAACGGCAGGTCTGTCGAGAATTTTCCGAACGAGACGATTGCACGTGTCAGGAATTCAAAGTGTATAGAGATTTGCGATTTTTCAGAAGAAAATCACGAGAAGAAAAATTGTCCAAATATTTATCGAACGGTTGCTTCCTCCGCGTACCGAGTCGGTATCGAGATTCACCTCCCGCGCGCTGCTTATCTTTCCCTGCCGTAAAACTCTTGCATCTTCCGATACACCGAATGAGAGTGGAACGACGATAGTTTGGTCAGACATCACGGCGAATCGATCTCTTCCGGAATTCTCGAGAGGAAAAAGGATCGCGAAAAGCGGACAGGAGGGGGGGGGGGGGGCGTGTGGGATGTGCGCGCTGTGCTCCAGCAGTCTCGGGACCCTATTTATGTTTTATATTATATTATATCATATATATATATATATGTATATATATATATTATATATATATAAATATGTGTATAAACATTTTTAATTTATTTATTTAATTCATTAATTTTATTGATTTTACGATTAAACGTCATCTCCATCTCGGCAACCGCCTTTGTTTTTAATCACACGTTCACCTTTTTTACTTCTTTTCTTTCTCTTTTCGTTCCCCCGGTATTTCCGTGGCGCGCGAGCAGGTAGGTGTGCTTATCCACAATTCCATTCCCATTCCTTTTCCTTTCGATTCCGCCTTGTTCGGACCGTGATTAACTCGCGGATCCGTGTCGCAGCCTGCGACAAAGCCAGCGGGACTCGCGACAGGGGAGTCGAGTGCGCCCGGAGAAAGTTCATATACAGATTCGTGTGTTGGGCGAGTCGTGCCCCGCGTCGGCGAAACGGGTCCTCAAAGAAAGCCAATAGAAATTTTCATAGCTAAGCGGAAGAGTTTCTTGTCTGTTATTGCGTTTCAGCGAGTCGCTCCGAGAGGAGCCGCTACGATTCCCGTGGAAATAGCTTGCCCCGTCTGCGCGAGGCGAGACGCGCGAAACAACGCGGACAATAAAGGGGGACGTCGTGTTCCCCTGTCGGGATAGTCAAAGAAACGAGACGAGACGGAGGGCGCTGGCTGGGTGAGTCGAAACGACGGGTGAAAAAAAACGAAATAATTCGCTGGAAACTGTCTGCTCGTGCCTGGAACGACGTATTTCGCCGGCGAATCCCTCGTAAAAGCTAGCAACTCCATAAAACTCGGCTAGTACGGGCGCATCGATCCCCGTAACCGCTTCTTTTAATCGAACTTGGCGCCCGGAACGCCGCGCCCCGCGCCGGGCTTCCACGGCTGGGCTATCTCGACGGAAGCTTATCGAGAGCGGGGGATCGCGAAGGAGAGGCTTTTCGTTTGACGGGGGACATCGACTCCGATATGGAAATTCGCGTTCCTCCGGTGTTGCGATGCCAACGGGAAAGTTTCCGCGTGGTGGACGTCGAGCCAACCGGAACCCGGCCAACCTGTTACTCCGCGGAAATTCGTTTAAAAGTGCGATAATTCATGGATAAGTTGGCCGGGCCAACGGACGATAAATTAATGTACAACGCCTGCCTGGCAGCCGCTCGAGAATAGAAACGATTTACCGGCTTACCCCTCGTGAAATATATAATCGAGTAGCCGCGACAAACACGGCTGGTTTAAATTTAATACGCGCGCGGTTAGAAGCGAACGATAGCCGGTGTAACGATTCCAGCGATCTTCGAGATAGAAAGCTCGACTTGGTGATCGAGTGCTCGCACTCTGGACGATGGATACGTTCTCTCAACCCTCCACGAAGAGTTGCGCTTGATTATTCTCGATTCGCTGGCGCAACTGAGGGTGAAGTTGCACGGACGCTGGTGGAAAAATAGTAGCTTCGTGCAGCAGATGTAGAAATTCCCTCGGGGTGGAAGTCAGCCCTGTGGTTAGCTGTTATTTTGGGCGTTTTCTCGGCGACGCGACAAACTCCGCTCGCGATGCCGATTCCGCTGAAGGAAATAGAACGTGCCGACTGTACAAGGGGAGCCGTGTTACACCTGTCTTACGCATGTACCGAAAGAGAAATTGCTTCTCGCAGGACCGCTGGCCCCGGCCGGAAATTCAGTCGCCCTTCGACCCCGCGTATGTACTTCCCATTTCCCGGCGGAGCGCGAGAATTGAGTTGCGACTGGTTGCTCGTTGCGATTCCAGCAAGAGAATTGAGCCACAAATCGGCGATGAAGTCTGTAAAACGTTGCAGTAGCCGCGCAATGATTAATCGCGGCGCTAATTATCGAGAAGGGATCCATCACGCGGCCCGCGGGGAAAATAATGAACCGGTAAACTCCGGAGAAGAGGAAGCGGCGCGGCAAATGGAAGACTGCGAAGAATGCTCGTTAATTATCGCTCTTTCCCTGACCGCTGCTCGCCCCGGCGATTACGCTGCAGCGCGATTAGAAGCGAAGAACGGTAACTTTATTTAAAGGGAGGACGATGGCCGGAGCCAAAATTCATGCGTCAACGTCCTGTCCTTCCCGCGGGACGTCCACGTTGACGTGCTGCCGAAGCCAGGAAGCTGGAAACCCCGAGTACGTGATTGCGAGCCGTGGTGTCCGGCGAGCGCGATCACGTTTCGACGCGCGAACGTGCTCTTGGCCACTGCTCCCGTCTAATTGGGAATCTTTGGCGGTCTGCAAACGAGGCGACCGATGTCGAACACCGTAACTCGTGACTGGTATCGATGGGCGAGCAAGTTTGTCAGGAAGGAAGGTCCGAGAACGGAGGAAATCCATTTTCCCACCTGAAATATTTACTTACTCCCTCCTTGGATAACAGGCTTCCCAAAGGATCCGCGAAAAATCTGTGCGGCGCGGGGGGGGGGGGGGGGGGGGCAGAACAAAAATCGTTCGATACGCAATCTTTGTCCCGGAATTGCCGAGATAACCGGGACCGATTTGTCCCGCAGAAATCGTAGCTTAAAGTCCGTAGACCAGAGACAACGGGGCATCGTGTCCAGCTGGAAGGAGGAAAAACTGCCGGCGATGGAAAACGGCGATCGTACAATACGGCTGGACCGCCGGGAGAGGAGAGAAAGATTGGGAGTAGCTGGTCGGGCACGGAGGAAACGAGGCTCGGGTTTATAGGGGAAACAGCGGGGAATCCCACTCGCACAATACCCGGCCGAACTGGCAGCTCCTCTTTAAATTGGATTCCAAATATTCCCCGGCGATATTTTTGCCTTATCCGACGTCATAATACAGCGGCGCGCACAGGCAGCCCGAAATCGCGTCGTTATTTTCAATCGCGTAAACGAACAGCCATCGCGATCCTGTCGCCCTCCTTTTTCTCCGATTAGAAAGAAAGCACCCGGGACGCGGAGGGGGCGGGCAGCAGAGGGAAATAATGGTTCTCACGGGAAGAAAGCGAGGAAGGAAGCGGAGTCTGGGTAACTCGTGTTTGGGGAAAGATCGACGATGGCGGAATTGACGGTCACGAGCGACTAATCCAGTGGATTCGCGTGGCGTTTGCACGGGCATTAGCCCGACCGGCATGCAAACTGAAATCACGAACGGGAAACGACTAGGTGGCCTGCATAAATACGCGACCAACCCCGCCGACTAATCAATCGGGTCGTATCACAGGGAATTTTCAATACGCGGCCCCAACCGGCCGCCCCCATTAGCTCGTATCTCGCGAGCGGACACAGAAAAGGGCGGATGACGCCCAGGGAGGGTGGGGCAGACTGCGAAGGGGTAGCTGCATTGTCGCGGTAAATCGGTAAAAGGGAATTGATTGCCCTCCTCGCTGGCTCTGTCACCCTTCCCCCAGAGGCCCTTGTCGGATAATCGAAATTTAACGGTGTCCGTCGATCGACGAGTCGCCGATTAAGGGCGTCGAGAAGCGACGCGGCCCGTGCATCCAGAGGACTCGATGCTGGGCGTCGCGTGACCGAAACAATTCCCGCGGGGGAAAAAGAGCTCCGAGCATCGATTCGAGCCGGCCAAATAACGAGGGAGGCGAAGGGGAAGGGGTGGGTCTCGCAAGAGAGCACGAATGTGCGTTACGAGAAAGGCCTTACTGCGACGAACACACGGCCAGATATGCCTGATTTAATATCCGGACGCGGAGGAAGCACAAAACGCTTTCTGGCATCCCTCCGTTTTCTTCTTCCGCCCTCTCGAATTTCCCCGTCGCTAGCACGAACAGGAACTGTGCGGGAACGCCCCGCTCCGGTCCGCTTCTGCCTGCGCCCCTAGCATCAAACTGTGTCGCGGCCGGTTTATCCCTGGAAATTTCGTAGAGGGAAAACAAAGCTCCCTATTTAGGTATGATTTAATTAACGGGGCAGGCCAGGCGGCGCACAATAGCGGATGCGCGTGCATAGGCGTGCTCCACGGCCATCGTTCATCTCGCGTGTAGGATTAATTCTCGCCCGACTATCGGCCACCCCTTTCTCGGGCAGCCTGGCTCCCGTGGGGGTTGCTGCAATGCCGGCAGAAAAGTCACGAGAGGAGAGAGAACTGAAAGAGGAGAATCATCGCTGCCCTCTCTCTCTCTCTCTCTCTCTCTCTCTCTCTCTCTCTCTCCACCCCGCCACCCCCTCCGGGTGAAGCCCTTCATTAACGCCTTAATTAGAGGCGAGTTCGAACGATCGTATCCGAGACGAGAGTCGAATGCGCATCTCGACGGTGTGACCCTCTCATTAGTCTTGTCGTATTAACCGCGCGCAAGACCCCTATCGCCTGTCGCTCGTGCCCGTTCCCATTGTAAGCCCACGGCTGCCCCATCCCCGCTGCCAAATTAGGTCCGATCGCGGTTCAGCTCCTGCTATGCTTCAAACTTCGACCCCGCCCGCTGCCGTTCGCAACCCGCGCCGCGTCCTTTCACAACGCTTTCCATGGGATTTTGCATACACCTGGATGTAAGAGAAAGCTGACGAGAAAATTGCCCCAGCTCTATACAGTGCCGGACAAAAGTATTGGGACACCGTTTAAGGGGTAATACCTAGCCAGGAGGCCGAAAAGAGGCGAATGTTTGTGAATTTTTTTGACAGAGCGGAAGCATGTATTTTTACAAAGCTTTTTGCATTTAAAAGAGCAACATTTAGAGAACATTTGGTAATTTTTTTGTAGAAAAATATTTACGTTTGTAATAAAATTACTGACGACATCCAAGAAGCCTTTTTAAAAAGTTGTTTTTGCGGCGAGCACTGCCATTTGGAACCAGATTAACTAAAATCAAAAAACAAAAAAGATTTCTTTAGTATATTAGTGTATCCGCTGATTCGCGGAGGAAATTTCCGAAATATTAACTTAATACAAAATGGCGGGTATTTAAAGTTGAAGTCCTGATTTTTACGCGTGATTTTTGCAACTTCAACTTAAAATATCTGCCGTTTTGTATTAAGTTAATATTTCGGAAATTCCCTCGGTGAATCAGAGGATACATTAATATACTAACGAAATCTTTTTTGTTTTTTTATTTTAGATAATCTGGTTCCGAATGGCTGTGCTCGCCCCAAAACAAATTTTTAAAGAGACTTCTTGGATGTCGCTTGTAATTTTATTATAAACGCAAATATTTTTCTACAAAAAAATTACCAAATGTTCTTTAAATGTTGCTCTTTTAAGTGCAAAAAGTTCTGTAAAAATATATGCTTCCGCTTTTTCAAAAAAAATCATTAACATTCGCCTCTTTTCGGCATCCTGATTCTTAGGTAGGGTAAGTCAGGGAGAGATGGTCATACGGGAGAGATGGGCAGTGACAGTATTTTTTTAGAAGGAAACGCCCGCTGGCGCTGCCTCCATGTGGGTCCGAAGTGTCATAGAAAAGCAACATTCTCGGTTCAAAGTGTTGGAATAGAACGTTTTCAAGGGTTTTTAAATCCACTGTGAAATTTAAGTTAGAGCTTCAAAATGATTGGTCTATATTTTGGTCACCTTGTTTGTGTTATTAATAGTGTATTTTGGATAGTGTATTGTTTACAGTGTTTACTTTAAAGTATTCAGCTTGTTATTATTCGTTTGTTAGTCTAAGTGAAATGGGAACGGTCATCTTACCAGGGCTTTAAGGGAGAGATGGCCAACTTTTGTCCGGGAGAGATGGCCATAGCTGTATTTGATGTAATTTCAGATATTTTGAAGGTTGTTTTTGTATAGCCTAGAATGGTCCTAGCAATGATCCCGGTCCATCTAATATGGTCTTTACTAATTTGAAACCGAATGTACACTTAAATCGACCAAGCACCACGGGTCTTGCTGCTGAAATTTATGAAGCACGTACGCCAACCAAATTTTAGAAGATATCGTTCCTCTGCCGCTCAAAAGGTACCCTACTCGGAATCGCGTCAAACAACCGGGAAAATTATCAACGTCGCAAACACATATTAACACTCGAAAAATGAGTGACACGGCAAAGGCGGAAAAATAATTAAAACAACAACCGTCTTCTAAAAAAAGAAAATTTGGCAATAAATGTGATTCCGTTCAAGAGTCTGCCTTCGACATTAATAATTGCAGAGGATGCGGAGCAAAATTATTTCGAAACGAAAAAAAAGAAGACTTGCTAAGATGTAACTTATATGGTTATTGGACGCATGAAAATTTCTAAGCGTTTGATATTATCTGTCAAACATGCGGATTACAAGACTCGCAGTAAAAGCCCAAAGAAGTTTTGAGCGGGCAAAAACGAAAGTGGACAAAAACTAGAAAGAATCTGTGATAACCAGGTAAAGTCCACAACTTGTTAGTCTGAAAGGTACATACGACCATCTTTCCCGGACATTAAGGGAGAGATAGGCAATGACACTTTTCTTTTTCATATGAAAAATTTGTATATTAAATAATAATTTTTTGTTTATTGATATTAACGGATATGTAGACAAAGGATTGAAGTTTCGTTCTACATCATTCTCGATACTGTATTTCAAATAGGTTGGCTGTAGAAGGCTCCAAACGAAACTGCGACCATCTTCCCCGGACTTACCCTATAACCCCTTAAAGCTAGCTGGAGTTACGACGATGGTTCTCATCGAAAAAATTCTGTCTCTACGTAACTGGAGCCTCGTGGTTGGTTGAAGTTGAATTACACGTGCCGGTATGATACGCAACGGCGATCGGCCGGAGTTAATTCCGCATCAGAGGTGGAACTTCACCCGCGCCGTTTGAAAACTCGAGCCACCTGGAAGTTTGTTCGCCAACTGTAACGTTGCAGCCTGTTATTCGTAGGGCAGGCTGTATTTGCGTTAACACGGAGGACGTACGATCCGCGTGAGAACCAACAGCTCGTCGGTTTCGCCTAACGATGCTTTCCCAGCAAACGCTAATGGAAAAATTACTTGGACGACGTCCCCGCTCGAGTCCCGGTAAAAGAAGAAACGATTTTGCCAGCGGTGAGAGACGTCGCTCCGCCAATCACGCGCCACCGACGCGCTCCCATTTCCCGGCGACGAGTAACTCGCTGGCAGGAAACGCTCCGCGTGACACGCGATCCACCGACGTAATGTACCGGGAAATAATCTGTCGGACAATCGAACAGTGAGCTGTCTATGGTCGATCCAGCGGGCAGATAAAAAACGGAAACGCGGGAGGTTGGTCGAAGGCAGCACGCTCGAAAAATTTCCCGCGATTCGCGGCCGCATTCTCGGCACCCCCAGTCGAATCGGAACCACCGTTGCGAATTCTTGTCACCGTGATCGCGAAAATTCACCGTTGGAACTATGGAAAAAAATCGCCACCACAGCGCGAATATTTGTTTGAAGAGCTGCCACCGCGGCACACGGGGTCACGCCTTAGAGCATATACTACTGGACGATTCGTTGCTTTATCGTCGGTGATAGTGCAAAACCTCGTATAAGCAGTTTGTAAATACCGCGGATCTGCATTTTACCGATTTTACATGAGAAAGAAAAGAAAATATATTTTAGCCATTTTAAGGGATTTCTTTGAGTGAACTTTTTTGGGACAGTTTTAGCACTCCCTGTAATAAATACTAACATCAATGGTGTGACTTTTAAAAAAAAGCGGAACAGCGCTTGGCAACCGTGGGCGCGACATCTCAATTTTGCTACTTTTGCAGAGCCGCGGTATTTACAAACTGCTCATACGCGGTTTTGCACTATTTGCACTATCACCGACGTTATGTCTCCTGTCCTCGAAACTGTCGCCAACATCACGCGAGAGAGAAAGACATGTGCGAGCTGGTGCGAGTGAGAGGTGCACACCGGCGCATGCGCATTGCGTGCGATTGGGTGTCCCTCGTTCTACCTCTCTCGCTCGCACCATCGAGAAAGTATCTCTTTCTCTCTCCCATGATGTTGGCGACAGTTTCGGGCTCTCGATGAGACCTCCATGTGGCGACTCACGATTTGAAAAATTCGTTGATCGATGGAAGTTTCACGGCCCATGAAGCTGGCCCGCGCTCGCTGGTGCACGCGCGATGCATTACGAATGGAATTGACGCGACCTGCCGCGTGCTGCCAATAATTCACCCAAAACTGGGCGATATTTCCGCATCGGAGGCACGTGGAAGGCTACGATCGACGATAACTCGAACGTTTCAAGCTAAAAATCGCCGGGATATTGATGGGGGGGGGGGGGGGGGGTCTTGAAAAATTCAAGGAAAGGGTAAACGTTTTGCTCGCCCCAGCGATGGCCCAGATCTTACGCTAATGACTGAAAAACATTCGCGACTGTTCTTCGTAGAAGCTCCGAAGCTCTGCTGAGCGGTCGTTTGCGGGCGAAGCAGGTGCTCGCTGATGAAAATACGATCGTGCGGGAAGAAGGCGCGGAGGAGCGGATGGAGAAGGATTCTTTTAAAGATAGAGAGGCCTTGGAGGCTACGTGGATAATTCTTAATTCCAGTCTGTCGCGCGTGCTATCTAGGAGAGAGCTATTAATAGCGGGGAGATGGAGCTGCGAGAGGATAGATCGATGACGGTGCACGGGATATCCGACGAAACGAATATGGAAACGGGCTTCCGAGAGATAGGAAAAGCTTTCTGCCATTAGAGAGCAGTTAAACAATTACGGCGATTGGCCGGAGAGGGAAGGCGGGTCGAATGAAAGTACGATACGTAAATAACGGGCGCAGCGTTTGAGAATCGATACGAGCCGGGCAAACAATGGGATTTATCGAATACTACGATTCAATAAATATTTGCGAGGTTGAGTAACGAGCGTAGGCGGGCAGCCGGCGCGAGATCGTAGGAAATATTGAACGAAAGCTGTAGGACTCGCGGGCTTTCGCTACCTCTTTCCGCGGCATTCATTCGTCTGATTAAATAGTGAAAGCTGCGTGATTGAAAGATTAAATCTGCGAACGGAAAGCTGAAATAATCCAGACGATTCCGTCGATTCTCCCGGCGCGCAGTTCTCGATGGTGAATCGATCGATCGATCGACCGACCCCCCCCCCCCCCCCCCGGAAGATCCGTCTTCGAGCGGGCTTTCGCGGAGCGAAAAAAAAAAAGCCCGAAAATGGTCGGCCCAGCAGGCGGCAGCGGGACGCGTTATCGCGCGAGTGCGGGCATCGCGCGCGAGCCGTGAAATTATGCCGCACGGTGGACGTGGACGCACGTCGGCCGTGACGACGCGGACGTTCGCATAATCGAACGATAGAGGGGAGTGTAGTGGGCACCGCGGCGTAAAGCGAGCCCAGTTGGGATGCAAATCTTCGGCCGTTTTGCATTTCGTCATCCGCTCGCCGCGAATCGACCCGCGCCACGGCGCAAGGGAAGCGTCACGCGTCGCGAGCCGCGATCGCGTGCGCCGATGACGGCGCTGTCAAAGGGCAACGACGCGCCCCTTTGTTCGCCGACGCATCGATAAGACACCCCTCCGCGCCCCCTCGCCGAAAGACAGAAAAAGGAAAGAGCGCGACAACGAATCGCCGCGGCGAAAAAAAAAAGGCGAGATAGCCGGGAAGAGAGAGAGAGAGGGACGAGGAGAGAGACCGTTAAAGCGCAATTACGCGCACAGAGCGGCGAAAAAGGGAGCAACAAGTACCGGTCGAGGGGGAGTGAAAAAAATATCACCGCGCGACGCGACGTGTCGTTGCGAAAAAACGCGACGCTGGCCCCGGGGGGGGGGCCGGGGTGGAGTCGGTAATTGCGCGTGGGAAGGGGCGAGGGAGGGTGGAAGAGGGATGGCGGGCCGAGCCCCGAAACGATATAATTCTGGAAGGGAAAACAAAGGGGGTTGGGGGTGGTCGGTTGGGAAGGCGACGGGCAGAAAATCCGAAATACGAATAGGAAGTAGCGTCGGCCTGGCCGCCGCGCACAATCGCGGCAAGCAAGCCAAATGGGATGTAAATCTTGGTTCGCTTTGCATTATGTCATTCCGGTGCGGAGGTGAAACGGTCGTAAAGCGTGGGCGGGATTATGCGAGAGGGCGACGCTCGCTCTGTCCGCGGCCGTGGCGCGGCGTCGCGTCGGCTTTTACGAGCGACGTCCTCGCGTGAAAATCCGGCTGCAGCCAGCCGGTTATGCGAGCATTCGACGAGCAGCCGAACCGTTAAGATGCCGGATCGTTCACCCGGCTACGACGATAGTACGTCGACGTCGCGACACCCCGATCCCACCAGGGCTCTCGTCCTTCCAGCCGACGACGCCCCACTCGACCTTATTGCTCGCTGATAGATACCAGTATAAAGAGCCTCCTCTCGCTCCTCTGCTATCGTCCGGCAGGAGTTAAGCACGCTACCGATGGCAGACGTTGATGCTAAATCTGGGCGACAGACTTTCTCCAACGCGGTGGTCGGGTGAAGAATTTCACGTCAGAATTCAAGGTAGATAGGTGAAACTAGCTCGGCTTCTCAATGGCCAACGGTTATCGTGGCCAGCGTGACCGTTTCACGCGAATGTCTTCCTTGTTTCGACGCTCGCTCCACGTGTACCGGTTCAGCGGTAATAATTCCCTGGAATATGTAAGATCCGAGCGGGTTTTACGGTCACTGCGGTTTCATCGATTCGCGTTTTACGCCGCGCCGTTCCCGTGGAAATACGAATACGAAGCTCCGCTCGGATGGAAGGGTCCGAGACTCGATATCTCCCAGGCGAGAATGCTACACGACCCGAGCGATACGATTTTTCAGAGGCTCGCGGTGCGGATCGACGGCTCCGACTGTCCCAACAAACGCGAGGGGAATGTCGCGCGCGTCCGATTGTACAGATAAATTTTTCCACGGACCTTTCGACGAGCGCTAACGGCGGCTCGGAGCCCGGGCGGGTCGCTAAAGAACGTATTTTATATTTATCGCCCGGGCGGTAACGTCGATTCCCGTTTTATACATAGTATCGTTCCTAGAGAATACGATCGGCGTCTACTGCGGCTTCGTCCGAACAATCTCGGGCCAGGTTTCTCCGCGGGCTTGCATCACCGATTCGAAACGGCCAGCCGCGCTCGGAAACGCACGATTATCCGGCGTTGTTATTCATCTTGCGGTGGATATTCGGTGATTCATGGGAAACGGAAGATTTAACGCGGCAGCGTGGACCGTTTCGTTGGGACCGGGAGGAACACAACGGCCGGCATCGAATAGAGACGTTCGCGCGGAAGCGGTGGCCATTGTGCGAACAGGCTCGCAGGAATTGGAACAAATTGTCGCCGGTGCACTTCACTTACCAAAACCGTCAAAGGGCGATTACAACAATGCGCGCGTCGGCGTCGGTTCGGATACGGAGAACGGGGGACGATGATGGATCCGGTCGGCGGGACAAAAGGAACGAATTAAAACGCGGCCTGCGCGATGGAAGGTCGCTAAATTAAAGCGTATGAAGGGAGAGCGGCATCGACCGCGGGTGAAGCGGCGGTGAAACGATAACTCGATGCTGGCGGGACTGAGATGGAACGATCACGATTAAATCGGAATTAATACGTTTCGAGGGCCAAGTTCGATCAAGCGGAATGGCAGTTTCACGGGCAAGCGGATGAATTTCATTCCCGTGGTTCGTCGAGCTTCATGAAGCGCGATGACGATTCTTTCAGCCCTTTTTTGCGCCGTAACGCGAAATCGATCAGCTGATTCGCAGTCCCCTCTGAAAACGGAGCGGGCAAAATTTATCCCTCCGGGACGCGTTAGTTTCAAGGAATCGGGAGAACCTTCGGTATCTCGTGGAGGGGAAATGGAAAAACTGGAGCTCGATATTTCCTCGTTTTCACAGCTTGCTTACGGTTCACTTGAGCCGCGTGACCGGGGAAATTCGAAAAACCGTGGGCGGTAATGCGTTTGAGGGAGCCGTGTAGGGTAAAGGACTCAATTACTGACACATTAAGCGTTGACGCTGAGATTATCTTATATTTTTGTACTTGTAGACTAAAAGTATATGCTGTTTTTGTTATTTATTATTGTTTAATGTTTGATGAAAAAAATTTGGTGGATCTTAAAACTTCGATTTTTATGTATAAATTCATCAATTTCAAAAATATATTTCGGGATCTATTACTGACACCCTTCAAATATATTTGACTGAATTACTGACACCCCAATTATGCCAGCTACCCTAATACTGTTTATGTCATTTTTATTACTATTAAGGTTACGTCGTGTCATGGTACTTACATGAGCGGTGTGCTATGACAGCAACTATTAATTACTAGTAAAATCCCCCCCAGAATAGAAGTACATTTGATGAAGTAAATTAGTTTTTTACCTTTTGTATCAGGGTTTATTAAATAATTAATATAAATATTATTAATCTCGAAATTAAAAGAGCTAATTTTAAATTATTTTTTATGTGGAATAATAATTATAAATTTATAATTAGAGATTAAATGTTATTCGACTTTATTGACATCTGGTTTTTCTTTAAATGAATTTAATTCATATATTTAATTAATTAGTAAAATTATTTTTTATTTATGTTATATATAAAAAAATTATGGGATAATCTATAGATTTATTTTACTATTAATTGAGCAACTACTGCTATGACAGCAATACCAAAATGCTTGAAACTCTTGTACCAATCACTGTCACACAATTAATAAGTAAAAAGACTTAATGAATCGTTGAATTCGGATCTTTATTACTGTCTATGATGCTTATATTAATTAAAACATTTTATTTTGTTATGTTAATAGCTTAAATATTACAATTACAGCATTTTCTTTAACGCCTTGTTTTCTCTTTCGCTACTAAGGAAGTCATCGTTTTCACTCTCCTAATATCCGCTTAATAAAATTGTTGATCGTTTTATCCAAATTATCGAAGAAAAAATTAATTATTGTTTTTTGTATCGCATAAATAACAGTTTGAATTGTATGCTAAATTTTTTTTATGCATCATTTTAGAAGATTTATTCGTTATTTTACGTAAAACAGCTTAGGGTGACAATAATTTGGTAGGTGGCAGTAATTGGGTCCTTTACCCTAGGTGAAAGCTTTGCACCTGTGCATCGCGTTGGCGATAGGTTCCCAGCGTTATCGATAGAGGAACCCTAAACTCTTAGCCCGGATCCTAACCGTAAGCTAACTCTGACCAGAGCTAATCCAAATCCACCAAGATTCACCGACACCGGCAGCGATATTTTCCCGGAGTAACCCCCGTTATCTAGCTCGTCGCTTCAATTGTTAATCGAGCTTTCGCGGACGGCGTATCTCGACCTTCGAGGCCGTACCTACGGACCACATCCCATCACGTAACCAGTATGGCCGGCTATAGGGCCCGCAAGCACGATCCGGAGAGCGCTTTATGGCTTTCATTAAAGCTCACGGAGCCGGTATAAGGACATATGTCCCCAGGGGGAATGGCACACGGATATAAGGAGAGAGGCTGGGTATATGACGCGGTCGCAGGATTTCTCGCTCGTCGCCGCTCGGTATACGCAATGTTTACACGAGCGAGCGAGCGAGCGAGCGGGCGAGCAGACCCCGACGCTTTTCCCGACAATGAATCCACATTACGGCGCCACCCCCGCGCGTTAAACTATAACGACCGCGAGGACATTCGACGGAGCGAGTCCAGCCAACCGGCCAGACACGGAGGCCGTCCCGCGATCACCTCGTCAACACACTTCCTACCCGCTGCACAGAGATCTATGCGTTTCCACCGACGATTTCCTCCTCCTTCTTATCACAGCTGGAATTGCACTAGCGTAACCGGTAACCGAGGTAATACCACGCCTGGAAACGGCTGGAATACGTGGGAAGGGTAGCCAGAAGCAACTGCAAAGTCTTCTCGCGAGCACGAACGGTGAAAATCAAGAAAACGATCTAAACGAGATTCGTGGCTGTACTTTTCTATCGCCCCCGTTTCGAGAAGCTCCCTTTCAAGCAGCTGGAGCCGAGGTGCAGCGTGCGGCGCAGCTGAGCTGCGAAGAAGGCCGGGGCCGAGCGCCAACGGGGGGGGGAAGATCGCGAAGCAACCGAGCACGATCGACGTACGTGCCGCGAAGCACAATCCGAAAATTGACCCTTCCACGCCGAGTAGCCCCATTACCCTCGACCCGGCGTCGACGGGGCCATTGACGAATTCACCCCGAGAGAACCAGCGAGCGTCTGGCCTCCTCCTCGTCGGTCGGGTCAACGGTAATGCGATAGAGTTACGTGGCCCAGCAGCAGGGTATACCCTTGGCCACCCCATTATATCGCTCTGGAACCCTTTGGGAAATTGTCTATGGCGCCGAGCTGAGCCTCGATCAACCGTGAAATGTAGTCTGATACGTATTACCGTGGCCAGGCTATCGTCCTGTTATACACTTGGATGCCGCGATGCAGGCCGATGCAGCGACCGCCCCCATCGAAGCCACCGAGATCTAGATCCTCCAGGTCCAACCGTTTGGCGCACCGCGTTCCCCATAATTTTTCGTCAATTGAAATCGCTTAATCCGCGATAAGAGCAGGGCTGTGTCAGCCAGCTAGCGCGAATCACGCTTAAACATCGACGGGTAGGTATGCCACAACGGGGCTAATAGATTGTCGCCCAAGGATTTCGCTGGCGAAGGGTAGTTGAGCATACGCGGCGTAGACCGTATCTCGGCTACTGGGAACTACTCGAGACTTCTAAATTTTAACGAGGACTGTGACAACGGCGCGAGCCGTTAAAAGCGATACTGGAGGGTCGTAGCGACTTCACCGCGAAGGAATTTATGGCGTTCGAGGTGCGGAAACGGTCCGTTTAGTGGCGTATTCCCCGAACAAGTTCCCGCCGTTACGACGTCGCTTGTAATCGACCGGGGAACGATGAAATTTCGGCTCGACTGGGAATATCGATCGTTTCGTTCCGTTATCCAAGTTTCCCCGGCAGATGCCCGCGGTTAGCTTGCGGGAGTAAAAACGCGCGGGGGCGTTCTTCTCTCTGGTCGCGAAAGTTCTGCCACACGGAATCGTCCTCGGTGGAAGTTTATCAGAGACGCAGCATCTTTCAGCGGGCCCGTATAACCGCGTTATACCGGGCGGCGTTAGGAGAGATAGGTGAAGCGGGAATGATTCACGAGCGACGGAAATAGAGCTATGACCGTTTCTCGACCCCGTGTGCTAGCTCTCGTGCTCGCTCCTCTCTCTCTCCCGAGGGTCGACCAAGAGCCCTGAAGAGCCCGTAAGACGACCGCCGGTGTAGTACGAGGGCCGAGACACCTCCCGCTTTCAAAAACGCACGCGCACACTTTCCCACGAGAATTCCCGGGCGACTGCCTTCCCTATGTCGCCGACTAATGCCGGGTTTCGGCGATCCCCTTTCGTACATTTCGAACCGGGTTTAAAGGGACCCGAAGTCGAAGGGAGAACGGATCGCCGAGGCCTGGTTCATTCCCATAACGATTCTGCTTTCAAGGATTAATCGACACGTGTTTCTGTTGTTCACGCTAACCCAAGATATGGATAAGTTCTCTTCGTTCGCCGAGGACGTGACGCTCGCCCGCTTCTAGCGCATCTAGCGGCACTGTCAAGGTAAATTAACGACTAACAGCCACCCTTAGCAGCTAACGCTCGATCTTCGCTAGTTAACGGGGCGAAATCAGACGAAGAAGACTCGTCTCTGATGCTCACCGATCGGTGCATCCAATAGCGCAACCAACTTCTAATTAAATCCTCGCCGAATCGCCTGGATAGAGACTGCCGCGAGTCACGAAGGGCGCGGGGACCGCTCCGCGCCGTCCAACTCCCGACGGAATATTAAATGTCGCTGGCGGATTTATCGGGGGGAGGGGGGGAGGGGAGGGGGGGGCGCGTTATCTGGGCCATCTATCCAGGTAATTCGCTGGGCATGGCAACGCGACAAAGACTAACCATCGATCTTCCTGACATTGTTGTGCTTGCAGCTTGCACATCGGGACATTCATCGTGTTTTGTTTTGTTGTAGCCTCACCCACATCCCTTCCCGATACCCGTTCAGGTTCCTACATACGCGTCCTCGTCTTCTCCGCTCTCCTCGGGCTCTTCACTCTTCTACAAGGCGTTCCCATTGCCCCGCGCGCTCGATCCTCTCGAGCGTACGCGATTCCATGCCCGCCGCGGCGTCCCTCCAGCCACCCTCGAACACACTCTGTTCTCCACTTTGCCCCTGCCTTCCCCACACCGTCTACCTCTACTTATTATTCTTCTTCTTCTTCTACTTCTACTTCTTCGCCGTCGCCTCGTTTCGAGCCCGCGACGAGCGCCTGGCTACGCCGTCGATCCTCAGAGGTAAGTGTCACAAGCAGCATCCACAATCGCGAATACTCGCGCTGCTTGAGCTACAAGGAACCACCAAGTTGTCCCTAGTACCAAGGAGACGCAATTCTTTTCATCCGTTTCGCGCATAACTCCGGCACGTTCCCGTGATCTTGGAGGAGTAATTGCTAGATTAATAAACGCGGAACCCGATGCAATATCCAGCCGGCCCTGGAGTCCTTGGATAGCGACGCGGTGCACGGAGGGGGAGGGGGCGGGGGAATGGTCGTTTCGCGAGAGGGAGCGCCGGTGAAAAAGGAGGAACGGACGTAAAAGAGTGCCCTGGGATATGAGCTCCGCGATATCCGCCGCGGAGCTCTTTGCCAACTGGCTGCAACCTTTGCACCGTGGAAAAAATCTGCCAAGGAGAAAAGGCGAACTCCCGAAACGCGGCTGGCGCTAACGCGCCCCGCGAGAAACGGCTCGCAACGACCGTCGGGAGAGATCGTTGCAGCTTCCCCCGCATCCAGATGAAACCTTTGAAACGCCCGAGCTTCTCTTTTCTCGCTGCGAGTCTGGGATTAATTTAATCGGTGCAAATCGCAGCGTAATTCCGGCTTCAATTCACCCTGGCCTCGCCGCTCTTTTTCCAAAGCAAAGCCGGCGAGTTTTCCGCCCCCCTCCACCACCCCCCCCCCCCCGGTAACCCCTAGTTAGCCGCTGAGAGGGGCGCAAAGATTAATACTTGCGCTTGGCCCAGCGTGTACAAGATACGCGCCCTTAACGCCGCTATAATGGACTTGCAAACTATTCAACGCGCGGTAACCCGGCTAACTTAGCACGGTTTCAAAGCCGATGCTCGCCGGCTATAGGACACTTGCGGCTTTCGAATCTGAAGACGGTACAAGTGCTGACTATCGCGTATTAGGGTAACTGCGTTGGCGGAACCCGTTAGAAACTGTCGCCGGCAAGGGACGAGGGAAAAATCAACGGGGACGATAGTTACACGATGGGGAACGCTGGAGGCGGGGGAATAAAAAGAGATTCAAAGACACGTTCTGCGCTCGCAGCCTGTGATTGAAACGAATTACAGAGACAATTTGCAGCGAGCGTTGCGGCAATGAAAATCGAATCTCCCGCTTTATTTCGCGCGCGAGGCGCGTCCGTGGAATTATTTTTTAATCGCTCGTCGGGCGTGATTGCGTGGTAATAGGCGAGCGGGGGCTCGATAATTGTGCGGGAACAGGTCGCCCCTGGAGCCGTTTCGTCGCCCAGCCGGGGAAGCAAGAACGAAGCTCGGTGACTTTAACGATCATAGATAAACCTAATGGCCCGCGCTAATTAGAAGCAAAGAGCATTATCGGCCCTCCGCCGGCCGGCAAAAACAAATTTGTCGGCCACATCTATTACCGATCCTCGGTTGTTTGCGCGGTGCGCAACGCCGTGTCCGGCCCCCGCCGGTGAAATCGACCGGCTCTCCATTTGCATGTCCGTCCGGCGTTCGTTCCCCTTTAAACCCCCAGCGAAATACTTTTAATTACAAGCCGGAGCGTTCATTCTCTCGGCCCATAAAGAACCTCGTTAAGAATGAATCTCGAACGGCGAAGTCTTTGAGGGGCCGGTATTCCGGGGATTCAGCGAAACGGACTAATCGTTATTCAGAGGCGCGGTAGGAGCATACGATCTACGGTGTTCCCGGCTTAATCATTCGCTACTTAGTCCAGAGTTATCTTAGCCGCCCCCGTTCACCGAACTTTCATCCTGCGGGGCGCGGAGGGGCGGCGTCGGTTCCCCGGGGAACTTGGCGACCTCGATGACCCGAGATAAACTTAATGGATCCGGGCTAATTAGGCCGGAAAGTCCTGGGTAGCCGAGCCATCGGGGGCCGCCTTTCGCGTGGCCCCACGAATAATTTCCACGGCCACTTCCTGCCGCAGGAGAGCCCCAGGAGACGAAACGATTCGCCGACCAACGTCACCCGAGCGCGTCCTGCATCCTGGACCGTCGACAGCCCGACAGCGTCAACTATTAGTTCGATCGAACCCTCGCTGAGGAGCGTGTATTTCCGGCTGAAGGACGCCCTGTGAAACGCGCAACCTACGTCCTCTCCACCGGCAGCATCCGTACAACGGATCGTCCCGACCAGGTAAGAATTATTCATCCCCCGACCCCCGTTCAATTCCTCGTCTCTATCAAACCAGCAAATGTGCGGTGAATTCGTAACGAAGCAAGGGACGAGGACGACACTCTGCGCGACCGGATCTCTCCAGGTAAAAATACCACCTGGAAGAATTAATCGGCGTGGCATACCGGTGAAACGGAACTTCCATTTGGCCGACGGCGGCGAGGCAAACACGGGGTAAACTATCATTGGCCACGCCGATTCCATTAGCCGACCTCGGTCGCTCGTTTGTCGAGGAGAAGGCGAGAGAGCCGGTGCACCAGAGACGTTCTATTATACCGAATACCCAGGAGGAACGGCCGAGTTCGGATAAAGATGGATCTGCTTGCGGCAGAGGGGAGGAACGGGGACAAATAGCCGAGGGGCGGCGAAAGGGACCAAGATCGTACGGAACGATGCTTCATCCCCGAGCACAAAGGAGGAGCAGAAGTAACAACCGCGGCGAAATAACGTCCACGGGAGGGGGAGAAAGTTGCGGGGGAAACAGAGCAGCCGAGTATTTCTGATTCCCGTCTTCCGACACGGCGGGGTAAATGAATCAGCGCTGTCTACTACCCTAGTCTCGTTTTAACCGTTGAATATTTGATTGACCCCGGCAGACGCGGCGAGATCACCGTAAAACCGCTAATTCCGGCTTCCGGCTTAACTCCTCTCGCGTTTACTCGGTCGCTCCCTTTAAATTGCGAGGAGAATAACGGGGGTGGCCGGCCGAATACACGACGGAAGGAGACTCGTTTTAATCGATCGGGCCCACCTTAACCTCCCCCCTTCTTTCTCGTTGCAGAACATCGCCGAGCGATTCGACGTGGGGCCTAGAGCAAGCAGAGGAGCCGAGGGAGCAGAGGATCCTCGAGGAGCCGAGCGACGCCGTCGAATGGGAACAGCGTGTTTTCACGGAACGAAGGAAGGGTCCCGCGGTTGGACTCGACGTCCCGAAAGCGGCGAGGACTCTCCTCCCTTCCTCTCCCATTCGGAAATGCCGGGACACGCGATAAACGTTGCCGCACGAACGAGCAACGCGACCAGAAATATCGCGGTCGAATGAAATTTAAGTCCCCCACCGTGTGTAAACTGCATTTACGAGGGGCGCGTTGTTTTTTTTTCCCCCGCTGCCTCCCGGGGACTTTAATTTTCTACCCCCGGGGAGCGCCGCGCTCCCCTCGTCGATCATTTACGTCCGTCGAAAATTAAAACGGATGCCCCGACCAGTTTGCTCCCGTTGCGTCATCGAGTTACCGATGCTGTTAGCGTCGTAATGTTCTTCGATAAACTATCCGCGAATCTCTGTTCTATGCTTCCCCAGCCGCGCAAGAGGAAGGGAGGAGAAACGCGTCGTAAAGTTTTCCCGCGGGCACGTGCGAGTCGTTAGAACGCCACGTGGACAAGACGATTCCGTTTTATGGGATTGCGAAAAGAACGACTCACCCCGGACGACCTGGGATCTTGTCACAAGATTTCCAGGGCCAACGAAGTCCTTCGACTCCGCCGGCGGTCGGTGTCTTCGAGGCAGCAGCGTAATTGCGCAATTGTCCGTCAATAAAACACGCTCACGCTCGGTAGCGGGGATACGGCGAAAAGATCGATGCAGCGGAACATGGACGGAGAGCCGTCCGTGGCGTGCCCCTTTATGTTTCCATGCATCCTTCAACGGTAGTAACGGAAGACTGAATGAGAAGCGAGGCAGATACGCTTTACGACCCCGTGCGAGGCTAACTTGTTTTGTTCCCTACATCCTTTTCAACGTCCTTGTCTCGCTGCCCGGGCGTGTTTACTTTAACGCCTGGCTGGGCTCTATTTCGCTGACCATCGTATGTGGAGCAAGTGGAACAGAAATAGGGAAGTGGGTCGAGGATCGGCCAGGCGTGAAGGTGAGCGGGTTCCGAGCGGCCTGGCAAGGCAAGGGTGTCGAAGGAAACGTGGCAAAATAAGAAGTCGAGCATTGCTTAGGGTCGTATAGAATCTCGCTCCCCGTTCATGGCCCCATTGATCCCATTGAAGAGCGAACGAAACGGTAAAACAGGACACCGTGGACGGTTCTGAGTCCTCCCGCTTCGCTAGTGCCACTTAACCACCCGATTCACGGCGTCCCTGTATCTCTGCCGGCGTGTACACGTTCACATTCGTCCCGAGGATATGAGAAACTCGAGCGGGTAGGCGAAGCGAGCGCCTCGAGGACCAGGCCAGGTGTTTCGAATCGAGAGCAAAGCAGCCCGTGAAAAGACGCTCCTCGGTTTCCGAGGGAGAGTTCGCCGAAGCGTGCATTCGAGACGCGTCCAGGACGCTCTTGTACAAAGTATTCCTTGTAGACCCCATCGAGCGGCGTGTGTGTCGAGCACCGATCGATCGAGACGTCGAAGCCGGGCGGTGCCGTTGCTTTCTCCGTCGCGGGGCAAAACGGCCGGGGGAAATTGGCCGACGGAGTGATTCGCGAGCGCGACCGAGGGCGGTTGCGTCATTGCGCCGAGTCTGTAGAAATCGGGGGCTACTTTAATTAACGGCAGCTCGCGGCAAGCATCGCCGTAAGAATTGTTACGCCCCGACAACCGCCGAGTAATTACATTTTCGCCGCGCCGCCGTCGGAATCGTAATATCGGCCTCGATTGGCCCGGTCGAAACGATCGTCGGCGACGGAGGGAGGAAGGGAACGGAAACGACACCGGGAAACAACGATAATCAACGCGGAGGGGGGGGAGGTTGGCGGCGAGGGTTGGTACTCGTTAAGAGCCAGACGGGTTGTTCTGAAAATCAAGGGGCGAGGCGGAATTCTTCTCGCGATTGTTGGCCGCGAAAGGCGAGGCTCCGGGAAATACGTGTACGCGTGAGATCGGTTTCTCCGAAACAGACAGGCCACGGCTGTGTCGCGCCTCCATCGATCGGTGAACACGCGCTCGCTTACCTTTTTACATTTTAGAGACGGTACGAAACTATTACCTATGGATAGTTGCCGAATAAACGAGCGAACAGAGTGCTCCCAGCGTTTCGCCGCCCTAGCGACACACAGACACACACATACTCTCACATACACACACACACACACCAGAGACTTTTCGAGAAGAGAAGGCAATCGTGGTAGCGTATGATGTCCGTGCAAGCTTACTAGTGCCGCCGTGCTTTTTCGTTACGAATTCATTTCGTCGCTCGTACCTATCGAACGATTTGTATGAAAGTCATCGTGAGTCATCGATGGCTCGCCGTTCCGTATGGCGGAGGGCGACCGGAGCCCCGAAACCACCCTGCCGCGCGACGCTCTTGGTCTTTCAATTAATCGGCGACGATTACGCGGGCAGGTGCACGCGCAAAACCCCCTCGACTTGCGCGGCAGCGCTCGCGTAACGCCGCTGCTAATATAAGGGAGGAAGAATGGGTGGAGCGGGGTGGCTGCGCGCTCGACGGCCCGAACGGAACGAGGAGTCTAGTCATAGCGAACAAAAGAGGAATGTATTTTATGATATTTTACGCATAAAACGATCGTAAATCGAGTATAGGGATTAGTCCAAGGTAAACTTAAGTAGAGGTGTATAAACGAGATGTCGGGGTGCAGAGGGGGTTGCACAGTCTACAGGGGCTGAGCAGACGGTGCCGATTATTCGAGCTAGCGGCCGGCGACCGTACCAATGATCAATTATACATATAGTTAATTGTCGTCGTTAAATACCAAGCTCGCAACGATTCGGCCGGCGGCCGGGATCGTGCGGGCCAGGGAGGGCGCGACCAATCTATTTCGTTTCATTGACCATTGATCGCCGGTCCGCGGGAATCGCCCTGTCACGGATATAACGACTTAAGCGCTACTGTAATATATTGTATATTGTTTCGCGTTGTTTATTTTTCAATGTTTTTACTAGGAGACGCGTTTTTACGATACTCAAGAGAATTATCGCGTAATGTTATAGCGCCATACGGCTCGTTCTGGTCCGCGGTGCTGGCGCACCGATTGTCGCTACGAGCGAAGAGAGCAAGCCCTAGGAACGTTCCCCGTTTTCAACGACCATTAGGATAAATTCGAATCAGAAACGTTAATAAACGCGCCACCGATCGGAGGTGTGAGATCATACCTGCAGACTCTAGATGTACGTGTCGGATAGTTGTCCTGTTGTAAGATAAAGGAGTCCGGTGATCTCACAACCTTGGAGCGATCGCATCCCCTGCCCGTTACAACCGACGATTACCCTCCTGACTGCGAACGGCGCGCGTTTGCTTGAAGAGTGACGAACCACAGCCACGGCGGACCAGCCGGATTAGTAATGTTTATAAACTTCAACTGTATTTCCAGCAGCTTTTGCAGTGTGTAAACTAACCAGAGAAACCGACGCAAATCTATAGAGTCTAGGTGAGGTTTAAGACCGTACAGCTTGCGCGTTGGTGATTAATTACGGAGGTGCTGTCCGCCCTCGGAGTATCGGACGCGACCGGAAGCGTGTACCGAGCGACTGGATATACGCGGAAGCAAGCAAGCTTGCCTTGATTCTCGAAAGTTAAGTAATGTTAGTTTGCGAGGAGGAAGGGGAGCGAGATATAGAGAGAGAGAGAGAATGAGAGAGAGAGAGAGGAGAGGGTGGGCCGACCGACGAATTCGTTTTGTACGATGCGTGACAGCGAACGGTTACGTTCAAAGATAGTCTAATAGCGAAACGAAGTGCACTATGGATCGTAAAGGCTAACTCTAGCAGCACGAAGTACGTTAACGAGTTTTAATAGGGAAAGTCGTCGTAAGGGAAAACGAACGCTGCAATTATTAACGAAGCATAAGCCGCTGTTGATGTTTCCTAAGAAAATGGCCTTCGACTTTGGATCGAAGCGGGGCTCGGGTACAATAGGTACACCGAGGGGAGAATGTTACGACCAGTACCAATTATTATTATTCGACATCGCGCGGGAAACGACGGGATAGTTTGCGTGACGCGCGAGATTTCTATCGAGACTTTCGTTCTCGGACCGCGCGACCTAAACGATCAGCGGATTTCGGAGATGCCTAGTCAACGCGCTACCGAGGATTATTTATCTTGATTCTGCGTTCATCAGATTCCTGTTCATTTCGAGACTCGCGTTACCGTGTACCGGCATCGAGAACGAAGCGTACGAAATGTTTAGGGAAATTCGGAGCGCCCGAACACTCGAAATCATTTGTGAAACGACGTTACTTGCGATTTGGTATAACGACAGACGGTCAAATCACGGGGAATATTTTATTCTAGTCGTATCTTTCATGCTTTGCCAAGTAAAATAATATAAATTCCTGTGTTAAGTGTAATAGTCAATTATGTTTTAATTAATAAAATCTGCCAAGATTCTTGCCGATTCTTTCCTTTCCCTACCCACGAACTTACTTAGAACCTAAGCAGACGTAATGGGTGGAAGCAGGGACGTATGCACCCATACAAGGGAGAAGAAGAAGCAGGAATGAGAAGAGAACTATTGGAATCGGAGGCCACCTGGAGAATAAGCCGAAGAATCAGAATTCTGTCAAAAAATATATTCGTATAAATTTCTTCTAGGATAATAGTAATACCGATAGACACACGCGAACCCTTAACAATAACACGACCACCGATACTTCCTTACCATTCACATAGAGAGTAAGATTTAAATAGCAGTCTTTAATATTAAATATTGCTAGAACGTTGAAATTAACATACGCTTCCTATGTACAATTTCGCCAACCAGAAATGATAAGAAACAAGTAATTCTATTCATTCTTATAACTAACTATGGTTTCCATTTTATGAATAGAGGTTGAAAATGACCTTAACTGAACCTCTTGACTGTTCGCTATGAAAACAGGCTGCGTCTCGTCCCACTCTTTGGGAATGCCGCAGTCGGGCACGGTGTAAGTCAAGAGGTCGAAAGAGCATAAGCAATCCAATAACGGAAGAAAACTGACTGTACCTGAAAAAGAACAAACCGAATAACAGTAACGTCGACGTATCCCTGTACATCACGATGTGGTAATAAAAGGACGCTAGAGGTTGGAGCGCGAACCAACCTGTGATCTGACGTATTACTTCTCGGATCTCCTTCTGTATAACCTTGGCGTCTTTGGTTCCTACTTTGGGAAGTTCATTACTCGTACTGTCTTTCACTCCGTTGGAAGTTACGCCTTCGTAATCGACTTTGAACTCCCACTTCTCCAAGACCTCTTTGGTGTTCACGTTCGTTATGACGAGCGTTATTTTCTGCACTTTGCGCTGGACGAGCCACTCTTGAATCTGGCCGAGGACAGTGTCGAGGAAGCCCTTGATCTTCTCGTCCGTCGACATCAGCACGAACAAGCCGAAGTGCTCGACAGGCTCGAAAGTTTCTGGCGGGTAAATGCCTCTTTGGTAGAGAATACTGTTCACGCCGTAGACTGTAAGAGAAAGATAAAGGAATTCGTGTAACAACGGCTCGAATCTATGTTCGAAGCAGCTATATTCGAGATATATTGGAACAGAGTTCCAATGAATGTTCGATGAACTTACGAAGATACTCTTTGACTAACTCCGCCGAACCTTTCAGCGTGATACATTTTGCTTTCTGCTGAGTCTCCGTCATAATTTTCAAGCAACTATCACCGAAACACCAGTTAAAACGAACGGAATTTCAGTTAAAAAAAAAAGGTACCACCTTATAGGTTACGAGGAAGCCGGTTTAACATTTTTAAAACGTCCAATGCACTGCCTCACACTGCCTACTGACCGATATTTCACCAATCACGAAGTAGATTGTTCGCCGGGGTTCGGAAAGCTCATGGAATCAACCCGAATGTTTGCCGCGTAAATTTGGCGGATTACAGACGAAATCGTGAATGAATTTTGATATACAGAAATGGCAAATATTGATTAAATAACCGCTGTAAGTAAAAGTGAAACTTATTGGAAGGAATTCGGGCGCGAAACCATTCTGCACAAACGGGACACTTTGACACCGGAAACCGATTCAAACTGAACGTTAGTAAAGCGTTCCACAACTAACAAATATGTTACCAACTGATAGATTCACAAGGGAAGAGCCCGAACCCCAAAATTCAAAAAATTCTGAAACTGTGAATATGTAGGGGATTTCCTCCTGATTACAACGCAATTTTTGTTTGCCCTAAGTCACTCGAAGGGGATGAAATGAACCCCTGAAAATTCGGCTATTTTCCGGTTTTGTGTTATAACTCGCGAACTGTAAGGGATAGAAAAAAAGTTTCAATACAAAAGTTAATTCTTTTAATTAGACCTATCATTTGGTAGCAAAATTGTTTTACAGTTCACGAGTTATAACACAAAATCGGAAAATAACCGGATATTCAGGGGTCAATTACACCCCCTTAGTGTGAATTTGGGCAGCAAACAAAAATTGCGTTGTAATCAGGATAAAATTCTCTACATATTCACAAAGTTTTAGAAGTTTTTGAATTTCCGAGTTCGGGATGTTCCCTTGTCAGATGAGCGATGCGTCTAAATGCGACATAATTCGTGGCCGATTACAGCGCCATTCGAACGGAGGTGGAAGCTGTAGGACACTGGACGCATCCAATTGCGGTTAATTTTCCAAGCTCTTCACACACGCGTCCATCATGGCATCCGCTGAAGAATTGAACCTCTCTGCGCTTGTATACGATTATCTATTGAAGAAAGACGCGTCGCTGGCGAAAGTTTTTCAGAAGAAAACAAAGGCGGTAAGATTACTGAAAGATTCCGCGTATATACTCTGGTCGATCGATCGCAATGATGCCGATGCCCATGCGGTACGCGAAGTGCCGCCATTCGGCCATACCACGTGGGCGAAATGCTTTCGATGTTTAATATTTCGAATTTCTGCCGATATTAAACCTCATTATCGCTGTCTCCGGTCGTATAATCATTGTTAATCGATATCCTTGACTCTACATACCAGTAGAATGTATAAATTTCAGCCGATTCGTCGTACGAATAACAGTTTCACTCACGTTCGTTTACCTTTTTTTTTTCTAGCCCATACTACCGAAGGGGGCACCAACGATACAAGACGTATTCCAGCACTTTCAAAAGACATCCCCCAAGAAAGTAAATGCAAAAGCACAAGCTAAAGACAGTAGCTCGGAATCTAGTTCAGAGAGCGAGGATGAAGCACCTAAGAAGATCCCGCAAGTAAATGGCAAAGCCGCAGCTACTGCTGCAGCGAATAATAAGCAACAGGCAGCTTCCTCGGGGGACAGCTCGAGCGAAGATGAAAAGCCAGCGGCAAAAGTTAAGCCAGCTGTTAAGACACCATCTAAAGCACCGCCTGTAAAGAAAAAAGATAGCTCAGATGAGAGCTCGTCTGAGGAGGAGGTACAGACGCCAAAAGCACAACCAAAAGCGGTCTCTACCCCGAAAGTAACTCCAGTACCACAACCCCAAGAATCTTCAGATGATGACTCCGATTCTGATAACGAAGTGTCTAAGACGAATGTGACTCCTAAGGTAATCGTAAAAGCAGCAGCTGGTAAAAAACAGTCCGCAAGTAACGATAGTAGCGAAAGCGAGGAAGACAGTCCAGTTAAGCCGGTGCTGAAAAAGCCTGTTGCGTCAGCAGTAAAGACACCAGCGAAAAAAGAGCAATCGGATAGCGATGATTCCGACGATTCCTCGGAAGAAGAGAGCGTGAAACCTCAGCCAGCAGTTAAAGCTACACCTGCAAAGGCTGCTAAAAAGGACGAAACCTCCAGCGACGATTCTGATGATTCAGAAGATACACCTGCTGTGAAAGCACCGGTACCGAAACCAACTCCAAACCCTGTCCAAGAGAAGAAGAAACTTGGGAAATCTGCTCCACAAAAGAAAGAAGCGGCGAAGGCCGGAAAGGACGCTAAGCCCAAGCCCCAGAAGCAAACAGTCGCGAAAGAATCGTCCAGCGAAGAGAGCAGCGAGGAGGAGGAGGCACCAAAAACGAAACCTACTCCTATTGTAGCAAAGAAAGTTCCTGCTATGATGGAATCGTCCTCTGACGATAATAGCAGCGAAGAACCACCAGCTAAAAAGCCTGCACCCCCGACACCAGCAGTTACAAAGAAAGCTCCTGCTAAGAAGGAAGAGTCGTCCTCTGACGACGATAGCAGTGAAGAAGAGGAGCCTCCGGCTAAGAAATCTGTCCCTGCTAAACCAGCAGCTCCAGTTAAAAAAGCACAATCGTCCAGTGAAGATTCCGATGATTCTGACGAAAATGAGAAACCAGCTGCGAAGCCTGCACCAAAACCAGCAGCTAAAAAAGCAGAATCGAGTTCCGAGGACTCCGATGAATCCGAAGACGAGAAACCCGCGAAAACGCCGGCAACTACACCCGCAAAGGTAGCGGCGAAGGCGAGCGCCAAGAGAAAATTGTCTAGCGAAGATTCAGAGGAGGACTCTTCGGAAGAGGAGAAACCAAAACCAGCAGTAGCCGCGACAAAAGACTCCGACTCTGAGGAGAGCGATTCTGACGACGAGGAGAAGGTACCGCAGCAAAAGACACCAGGCAAAACCGAAAAGAGGAAACACAAAGAAATTGAGGAGGGAGATGAGGAGGAGGAGGACGAGGATAAACCACCCGCGAAGGCCCAGAAAAACAACTACAGCAACTTTGTGAAGGCGAATAGCAGTTTCAATGGTGATAAGGTACGGTATCGCCCTCGTGAAAACTAGAGACAAACGGATGGTTTTATTTTACCAACCTTTATGTTCAACAGCAACAAAAAAATTCTCCGTTCCGTCGTGTAAAGGACGACGACGTAAACATGGACCCGAAATTGGCAAATAATTCTTTTGAGGCTAAGGTAAATGCTTGGAAACATCCGAGAAACGCAGGTCACTCGCCGTTTTGTAAAAACTTGAGACCATGTTTCCGTGCATTCACCGATCCTTCTTAGAATGTAGCTTTAAGGACAATTTTACGCTTGCAGAAAACGGCGCCTGACTTGTGTTTCTTTTGTTCTAGGAGGACAATCAGGAAGAGGGTGGTTTTAAGAAACACGGAGGGAGGGGTGGATTTGGTGAAGGACGCGGAGGTTTCGGTCGCGGTGGGTTCAGGGGTCGCGGAGGCGGTGACAGGGGTGGTCGCGGCGGCGGCGACAGGGGCGGTCGCGGCGGCGGCGATAGGGGTGGTCGCGGCGGCGACAGGGGAAGTCGCGGGGGTGGTCGCGGGTTCGGCGATAGAGGTGGCCGCGGGTTTGGTGATAGAGGTGGCCGCGGTGGATTCAGGGGTGGTCGCGGCGGTTATGATAAGGACGGTGGCGGTGGTTTCCGAGGTGGTCGTGGAAGAGGTGGTTTCGATAACAGGAGATCGTGGACTGGCAATGATAGGGGAAACGATAACGAAGGGGGTAAGTCCGACGGATTTAGGAAATCGTGGGGTGACGGTGAAAGGGGTGGCGGCCGCGGTGGCTTCAGGGGAGGTAGGGGTGGTTTTGATAGAAAGAAATCATTCGATGGCGCGCAGCAACAAAATAAAAAAATTACATTTGACGATTGATGATAAGAATATGTACAAAGGTGAGGGGTAGTTGGTTTTTTGGAACAGTCGAATGTGTGAGCGGACTTTTGTACAGTGACTAAAAGTATAATTTTTTGTTTTTCAACAGAGGGGTGCTCGTGGCTCTTGGGGCGAGAAAGCGAATCTGGACCTCAAATTTACGAGAGGAAAGTCATTTCGTCACGAAAAGACGAAGAAAAAACGCGGTAGCTACCGCGGCGGTCAAATAGATACTAGCGTCAATTCCATTAAGTTTGAGGATTGAGTAAGCAGTTGTGGAGTTTATATGTAAATGTTTTAACTTTATTAGCCGGTACATTTAGTTAAGTAAAATATCGTAAGGATAGGAACAGGAGCCCTTTAGTTTCCCATTGACTAGACAGTGGATTTGACGGTTTAAAGACACGACATTCGTGCAATTGTCACTCAGCTGTCGCGATGTTGCGCGAGGCAATTCAGGTCTTCGTTCGTTTCAGTGGTTCGTTGAAGTTTAGTTCTGGCCGTTTTGCACGAGTTACGACCACGTAGACGTTTTAACATTTAGTATCTATAAGGCTGCGGTTTCAACTTGTCCGTCGAATGTCTCGTAAAGTCACGATTACTTATTTTAATACGCGGAGTATAGCTTGCAAAAGCTACTTCGAAACCGAACAGCTATTGTATTATAAATTAATGAACGTTGTTTATCGCAATATGTAATATATCTCGGAAGACTATCGTTCCTAGAATGGCTAGGAAGTTCCGGCAATTATCATTAAACATCCGCTATCATTGAAGCTTGAACAAAAAAGTGTATCGCCTGGGTAATTATAGTTTTCAGTCATTGCATTCACTAAGGAAGGGTTCCCTACAGATATGTTCTCTACAGAGTATTTTGACATAAGTTTTTTCCTTGTAATTAGCCATGAGTTCATATTTAAATAGGACATATATATATATATAAATGACTGTACGAAATAGTTTTTATAAGCGTACCCGTTTGACATTCAAAGAATTTCTTGAAGTTCGACCCGAAAGAAGCTAATAGCTCGATGCGAATAAGTTCAAACCCGCGGGATGCAAAATTTGTTATATTCCTTCATCGTTAAATTAAAAGTACACGCATTCTTTGTACGATACATGTCATAATTGAAGAATAAGTATAAAGATACTGTAATCTTAACAATTGCATCGTTCTTTCAACCCCTGCCCCATCGAGCGTTACTTTAATACCCCTACCGCGTAAAACAGACACGCGAATATAACTTTTTCTCTTAAACCGTGAGATTTAAAAAAAAAAAGATGCAAGCGTAAAGCGGGCGGCTCGAATGAAGGCTCGCTTGGGACGAACCGCGGGGAAAGAGGGGGGCCGTTCCGGGTTACCCTCTTTCGTTTCCTCTCTCAGCTTTTTCTCCAACAAGAGAAAAAACGGTTTCGAAGTGGAATAGGGGCCGATATTCCTCGTCTCATCCCCTCTTTCTCCCCGGCTCTACCGGAGCACAGAGAGCGGTTACTTACGATTCTACAGTCAACCTCTGGACATCCACCTGTGAGGACGGAGGTGTTCGACCCCACGACATCCGGTGCAGTGACATGTACAGTGTTTAAGAAACTCGTGTGCCCTCGTTTTAATCCTCTCCCTTCTAGCCCCCGAACCTTTCGATCGATTAATGTAACGCGTAGTCGATCGCATCGCCGAACGGACCGAGACCAGGATTCAAACGCACCAGTGCCAAGAACGACTTTGCCCACGGTGAGTGACGTGTCCTGTAACGATCTGTAACAAGTAAACATCAAGATCCTTAGCCGACTCTGCCGGGAGCCGCGAGCTTTCAAATTCGGTGCATTCCAGAGTTTCCCGTGTTTCATTTAATCATGTAAATTAGACGAGAAGCTCGAGCCCCTGAGATCTCTAGCCTCCTAATCTCGATTAGATTCCGGAGGTGAATTAAGTAAGATTTAAACTCAGCTTCATTCCCAGTGGCTCGACTTCCAATTAGAACCCCCCCCCCCCCCCCCGTGGCTCAAAGTTCTAACGCAGAAACGGGAAAATAATTATAGTAAAATTCAAAAGAGCGCCGCGCTTGTCCCGGCGGGATGAGCGCACGTAAATCTACGAAAGCCGGGGAAATACGGATTGCCGGGTGGAAGGATTCCGAGCAGGTACAAGGGAACAGCGGAGCAATTCAAACATGATTATCGCGGCCGAGTCCGAATACCACCATCAGATTCCTCGAAGGTTTATTATCCAGGGCGAACGTGTACAACATTTAGGTATCCCGCCTCGAGCTGGCTTTTTCCTCGCGCATACCTGCTGCCGACTTTACGTCTCAATTTTTATTCGTGCGCCGCCTTCTTGGAACGGCCAGAAACGTCCGCTCTAATGTTCTTCCATTCCCGATAATAGGTATGCAGTATGCACCCACGACCGGCGATAAATTAAACGAAAGTGGTGATGAGAGTCGGGCGAGGAAATGTCCGCGGGACGGCGACCGAACGAAAGGAATTTCGAGCTCGTAACAAGTCACTGACAGTTAGAATAATTTATTCATGAAACGAAGCACCGAAATGGGTGTACCGTTATCGGGGACAAGGATGAGTAAACGTCTGCCAGATAAAGAAGAGGAAAGGACGTTTTGGACGATTCGTCGTTACCGTTAGTACCAACCGCATGACGCTCATGGTCCACGAGGAATCTGTTCCCAGCTGCCGGAAGCACAGTTTTTCTTCCCTCTCATTTTTTTGTGCGTCATCCTTTTAACCGTTCTGAGGCGTATTAATTCCTACGGTCCAAGGTGATCTGAACTTCCGAACGATCTTCCCCGTTTCGTTCGCCCTTGAAGCTAGCTCCAGTTGAGGAAGCGCTGCCCCGCGATCAGGGATACTTAGTCTGTTAATTATTCCCGCGTCGTGTTCGCATATTAACAGTACTCCGCCGACAGCCACTGGGAAAAAGAGCGTCTAAGGACGTGAGAAGTTGCGGCCCGACTAATTGTTCCTGTTGATCCTGAATTAGCGTGAACGCGGCAACCCGCGGAAGACCTCGATCTCTCAAGTTCAGGTGATTCTCACGTGCGGTTCGGCCTCATCTTCCCCCGCTGTATCGCCGTTATATAATCCCTCGAGACGCGGCCACCCAGCCCCCCCCCCCGGCCCCTCGCATATCTATCCAAATGACTTTATTGTGCGATCGATATCGCGTGGGCAATTACACGCTGGAACGCGTTCCACTTGTTCGCGATGCATCGTGATTCGCGTGCGAAGATCCGCGGGCAAGAGGACCGCGAAGAATTGAATACGGGATCGCTCTGAGAACGCTTCTAATTAGCTACGAGAGGCACCATCCGATCCCGAGTAACGAACGGAATAATCGACTTGTTGGGAACCCGATCGACTCGACTCCGCGATTGATTCGACTCGAGCAAGCCTGGCGTGAGGAATTAACGCCTGGAACGGCCAGGCACTTCCTGAAGAAACAGATACGCGACACCGGTCACGGCCAATCATCAGCCTTCAGCGCTGCCCATTAACGATTTTCTTCCTTTCCTTTTCCCACGCGCGGCTTATCGCCTCGCCAGACGTTGAACCGCAATTTTACGCCACGCTGACTCTTGTCTCCTTAGTTCCTGAAGCGCCAACGGTCGCCGGACTCCGGGTTTGCATCAAAACCGAGCATCGATCGCCGTTGACCGAGCGTTGCCGCGTTGCTTTCACTCGCCTTCGACAGACGGGCGTAACGGAAGTCACATGGACCCGGCAACCTAGAAACCCCGAATTCTATACAGGGATCGATATCGATTACTCGCGGTTAATTGCCACTCGAAATTGCGCAGGCAGGGTCACTCTCTCGCGCCGTCTCGGCGGCTTCCATCGTTGGAGAGGTCCGAAAGGGAAAAAAAAGTTTCCTCGCCTCGTTCCTACGCCGCCGGGATGCCTCGGTGCTAGCAGTCCATGAAACGAAACATTCCTGGACGAACTCCCGACCAGGAAGAAACGATAACTACGGGCCTCGGGTCGCTCGTCGAAAGCCCGAGGGAATTAGAAAATAGGCGCGAGCATTGCTTGCAATTTTTGCGCGACGAGTCATCGCCATCCGGCCAGTGTCATTTACTTTTGCTCTTGACCTCGTGCGAACTCGAGCTCCACGCTCGCTGACACCTTCCTCTGTCGCGGCGACATCGTGTCCCCTTGTACCTGGGTCCCCGTAATCCGAGTCCAGTGCCAGCTGGGACTGTTTTATTCATGAGCCGTTGCCCGCGAGCGCAATTAGTTTCCCATTGATTGCGCCCGCTCGGGGCGGCTGGCGAACCGATCTCGGCTACTTCATTCACGCTTGTTTGCTGTAATTTCCAGATGTCCGGATACCTCGGTCTCATTCTCGTGGTCGCGACCTGCGGCCACGTGTACGGAGCGAAGAAATGCGAGGGGAACGGGATGGGCTTGAAGTACGTATGGGGAGATGCGCTCACGGATCCAGCGGACTGTATAGGGCCGAATAACATGCAGTATCCGTCGTAAGTGTCTCCGTATATGGAGGGAGCCTGGTATTTGAGATGCATGCGTCTCGTTCGGGAGCGATACCGTTATCAAAACGAACGACTGCCGTAGAGCCGCGATATCGAGGAGTTACAAGAACCTGTGGGCGAGCAGCCGAACGGCCAGGTCTCATCAGCCACGAACGATCGACCCCGAACTGACGAGGCAGGCGCTTCTGCACAATTACAAGGTCGCCCAGGGGGACTACTCGATCGCGGAAAGCTCTCGTAATGGTAAGTCCGCGAAGGCTTCCTCAACGGAGGACTCATTTTCCCAGTGTTCATTTTCGAAGACTTGACGCTGCCGAACCGTTCACCGTTTCCTATTCGGCCGAGGGATAGTCGTGGCTCGCTCTGGAACATGCGGAAGACGAACTTGTCCTCTTGTTCGAGGCGCAACAGTAGTCGAGCCGGTTAACTGGATCACGAATAATTACAGGCGGCTATAACCTACATCCTCCTCGTCGAACATGCAGAATTTATTTATCCTGCCTTCGCCAGCTCGCGTTTTCAAATGTAATCTTCTATAATGGGGCTCTCAGACTCGTAACTCGCGGACAACCGTGCTGGCCTGCATTAATTTCTAATGATCGCCGTCGCTCGTTCGAGATATTAGCTGGCGAACGCGTTCACGCACGGTTTACGAGGTTATTGTGCTTATTTAGCGGAACGCAAACACCCTGCTCCCGCGCGGTGTCGTTTCCTCGAGATTCCTCGGGACGCGCGCTTTCAGAAAAAGCTGTTCCCTTCGCGGTCGGTGCGAATGCTCGCTCACGGTACCGTTGCCCCAGCTGTAAGAAGAACCTTGGGAAGTGCTCTTGCTCCGAGGACCATTCAACGCTATCGGCTTTCCTCCGAGTTTCTCAGGAGGGCCGCGCAGTTCGCCCCCCCCCCCCTCCCCTCGGCTTCGTTTTCAAACGCGTGCCCGATCGAAAATGCAGAAAAATCGGAGCAACCGGTTGCTCGATATATCGGCGCTGCGCAGCCTTGAATTATGCGACTGTCCTTATGACACGAAAACCTGGTTCCAAACTACCACAACACCCGCCGCGCGTGTGTCCCGCCGATTTTAGAATTCCTTTGACACTCGATGTTCGTTATCGCCTGCCGGACGGAAAAATCCATCGGCTTTTCCTCGCCGGCTCTCGTTTACCAGCATCGATTACTCCCGTCCTTTGGATAATGGCCGACTGGTGCAGCAGGACGGTAATAAGGCACCGTGTTATCCGGCCAATACAGTTATCGCTCGTTCTGCTCATAACGGGACACCGGCGACCCACTCGTCGTTTCGAACGCGCGAGCCGACGGAATTCCGAAGAAAGGGCGCCAAGCTCGCCAGCGATTCGCCTTAATCGCTACTAGCATTCTTCTCCGAACCGATTCTCTCGCGTATTCTTATTAATATAGCAGCGCCTCTGTAGAATCAATAGACGCGGACAAAACGGTGTCGTTTGTCTTCAGGGCGAGCGTTCACCCCGAAAGAGTCTTGCGGCTCGCCGGCCAGATTATGCAAAACGAGGTACAACACCACGGCGCCCATGTACGGAGTGAGCTTAACCAGCGGCCAGCCGGTGACGATCGTGCAAAAATTCCCCGATCTCCTGCAGCAGGTCGTGTTCGAGGTTTGCGAGTAAGTATCCAACGACGCGCTAGGCTTCTCTAAATTCCGATGATGGACGCGCGAACGGTGTCGCCTTGGAAATCGCTCGGCTGCCGCGTACTTGTCCGCGAATCGGGGGAGCGGGCTCCCGATCGTTATCCACTGTTACTTTCTTAACACGTCGCGATCGGCGAACGCGGGCGGCTTGAGTCGAATTGAAATTCACCGCGTTGTATCGAATGTGGCACAGTGGGCCAAACGGGTCTACAACTTTTGCGCCGGTGACCGAGCCTACTTTTGAAACGTTTTTCGACTCGGTATTTACTCGCGCGATTAACGAGGCGACCCGGAGTGCCGGGATTCTTCAGCGACGGTGGCATACAATGGTTGGTGGTGTTGTTTCAGGTCGAAGGAGTGCGACGTGGTACACGGCGAGTGCACGCAGACGTACGTGCCGTACCTGTTTCTGGTGATCCCCCTCGGACCGGTGACCTTGACCGGGCAAGATTACGTTCTGGTGGAGAGCGGTTGCGTGTGCAAGCCGAGGAATTCGGCAAGCGCCTCGTCGGAGGCCGCGGCCGTGCAAAGCTTTTAAACGTTCGTCGAACCCGAGTGGCCGACTGGCCGGCACGTATCGGGCGCAAACGTCCTCTCGGCAGGAGGATCGCTCGAGACCCGCCGCGACGAATCGGTGGAAGGTGACCCCTCGAGCAACCTCGCCGAGGGACCCAGTAACCTCTTTGACGGAGCCAGCTCCGACGCTCAGACCAGTATCGAAGTTGATAGAAAATCATCTCGCGGGAGAAATCGGGGAAAATGGACGATTCTTTCCTGCGAGCCGTTTCTCTCGGAAGGAGGAGGTCACTTTTACCGCGGGCCGATCAGCTTCCCTAATTCGTCCCGGGGTATCGGTTAGCGATCTCCAGAGGAACCTGCTCCCCCGTCGCAGGTTCTCGGCGGTTCTGTAACGAATGGACCCATTATTCGTATCGTCGCAGCGACGTCACTCTGATCTACAAACTGTCGGCTTTTATAGAGAGGGGGAAGTACTGCTCGGAAGATACGTTTAGGTATCGGGCGTTCCTTCGAACGGTCGTGACCGAAAAAAGTTCGAAGGAGTTATCTCGAAGCGGAAAAAAGAATCGGAGCAGCGGCGGTCGTTTCGCGGAATCCGGTCTCGGAATTCGATCGAGTTCACTAGACCTGGCCGCGAGCCGGTTTCGAGCAGGTGCTATAGACCGTCTCGTAACAGCGTTCCGCTGGGAAGAATCTCCGGGTTATTCTTTCCAGAGGCGTCGTAAAGTTATATCATTTCCCTCGGCCGCTCCGCAACCAACCGGAAACGTTGTTGATGCATTCTCCGTCGAGAAGCATCGTTATAGAATCTTCTTCTCTCCTCTATATTTACTCCTTCCTTCGACGCGCTCCCTGGCCGTCTATTAGCGCAGCAATCCTTTCCATATATTCAAGCTCGATTCGAACAGCAGTCGTCCTGCGAGCGAAGCATTCATCTTCCAGTCCAGATTCCTATTCTTTCGACATTAAGAATCCTCGTTCCCGTGGCCGTCAGGCACTCTCAACGTTGTGCCCGACTTGAGAAGCGATCCCACGATGAGAGAGGATCTCGGTAAACGACCGATCATCACGATCCCCATTGCACCGTGAACGGAGAACGATGAAAGGATCGTTCTGGTTCCCTGGTCTGAGTCGGTTAAGTCGGCTGAGTCGCTCGCGGGACACTCCGCTGGCCCGCTTATGCTTCCCAGAACCGGACTCTGGAAGCCCGCGTCGGAATCGTACCGACAAACAGGATGGACGTGCAGTCGCGGTACGAATGGACCGTACCATGAATTCCGATGAGTATAATGTACCGTTAGCCGCTTTGCGGGACCCTTCACCTCGTTATTTCATAGACGACATCCACGCGACGCGGCGCCCAAATCTATTCTTGCCCGCGCCACTTATCAACGACATCCTTCTACGCTTACGCCATCTTCGGTTGAGGAACTTCTTTCATTTAAGATGGTACACTAATTCGAACTTGTCGATCGTTACTGACCGATGAGAAAAGATGTCTCCCAGTCCAGTTCTTATCATTCAGGTTAAATTAACGGTAACTGGTTATCGTCCACCTACCGGAAGCGGCTGTTTATATCGACGGAGAGAATATTCGCTTAACGTATAGGGATTGATTCTATCGACAGTTTGCAGATCAGGTACAGTTGAAGGGAATACGAATTCGCGTGTGAACGTTCTGTGCCAGTGCTGTACGGGAAAGTGATAAAAAGAGAAACGCCGGAACGTTGTATTAAGCGCGCGCGACGAACTACACTACACTTCCATACCACATGTCATCTTTTGTATCTATAGTTGTAATATGCAAGCATGTATTTATAATTTATTATTAGATTACGATGTATTACGAAAAGGAAAGACCATTCTTTCAAATAATTCCGAGCACTTTATTCAGTCTTACCTACTCCTTATCCCCGAGCATCCCTGACACGATGTTTCATAACAGTTTCACATGGGCTAGAAAACATGTAAATCACTAATAGTTACGGTACCTACTTTGCCTCCCATTTTCAGCAGCCGAGGATCAAAAACGGAGAGTAAAGGAAATAATATCTATACACTAGAAATAAATATAAAGTATCACGTAATTATTTAGTTAAGTCGTAAAACATATCCGCGAAATCGAAACGTGCGACCGGGCAAGAAAACCGCGGGACGCGAGACTATTGGCTACACTGAATACAAATGGCTGCACTGTCTACCGCCAATAAGTTCAGGGCAGCTTTGTAACGACACGGCCGCCATGTTGGCGGATTGATCTATGGTACGTCCGCGTCCGTTTACGCTACGTTCTCACCTCCTATATTTCCGTATAAAACGTTGTATATCGTTTGGTGGATAGGGAGGGACGGAAGTTTGTTCGTTGGAGCCGCTTTCTTTCCATTCAGCGCCGTAGAAGAGGAGCGGATCATCGCCAGCGACGACTGCAGAACATCGTATAGCTTTCGGTTTCCACACGTTGCCAAAATGATGTACACAGTAAGCAAGCTTCTCCTTTCGTGAAAAAAAAAATAGAAACTTAAACCTCCGATTCTTGCGACTTCGTTGGATTATTAGCGCGGGGTATATCAAGACATTGCGAATTCATTGTTTTCGGCTTTCAGGGGACTACCGCCTCGCAAGACACGAGGTTCAGCGATAAGGAGAAGAAGCTTCTTAAGCAAATGAAGTTTGGCGATTCCCTTACGCAGAAGGTGATTAGAACAGCTCAGCTTCTTCCGCGTTTAACGGAATTATATCGAGGTGTTCTTGTTGAGGTCGATTTCTATCATATATTCTGCCTTTTCAGGTGGATATGAGCAAAGTTAAGCTTGACGTTATCAAGCCATGGATTACTACAAAGATCACACAGATTTTGGGCATGGAGGACGATGTAGTGGTAGAATTTGTGTATAACCAACTGGAGGAAAAGGTAAGAAGTTTCTATCGCTGTGGATTCAAATAGACCTAGACTTAAGAGACTATAGATGAACTAAGAGAAATATAAGATGCGTTCACTTGGCTTTTTCCCCTCATCTTAGGAAATCGATAAATACACATTATTTCAGCACAATGTTTTGTACCAGTTACAAAATGCTATTGTCCAAAATCTGCACTATGTGCCGACTTTGGAGATGAAAAGCAAGGAGGCAGACACCATGTTAGTCATATTATGCCTCATTGTTTTTATTTTCTTATTTGAATTTTGAGAATGTATCATCGTTCCCGTACATCCTGTGTATCCCATTTTCGTCCGCCTCGAGTATCCCTACCAAGCAAATATCCTATTTCGACAAAAGAAAAAAAAAAACCGATGTAGCTGATCCTGCAACGCTCTAACGTGTACAGACAATTTTTTATCGCATATGTTTGAATTCCCCGTTAGTATAAGTAGAGACCGTTGGTGGGGCTCAACCTTATTGTCCAAATGGCATTCGGATGTGCTCCTCTCTGCATCCGATTGGCCGCCTTTCTATCAGCCGTCAACGCTAGCTGATCCCAGCTGGTATATCAACGTCATCTTAGAACCGCCGCTGAACAGTTCAACCACACCAGTTCATCCACCGCCATCGTCACCGGAGAACCGCCGTACTCGCTATAATCACTCCGCATCGAGCTGTCGCTGCTCCTCTCGTCTTTATGTGGAGCTCTGCCCGAGGAGTCCTACCATTCTACAGATGTCTCCGCCGCTGTAATCACCGTCGTCCACTAGCTGCACCAGTCGTCACCTCCACCCGCCCGTAATTGCCTCGCCCGAGGTAGTTACACGCCGTCCATGGAACCGCAAAAGCTGTGCCGGCTTTCGAGCATCGGCCATCGACGAGCAGCCAGCCGTCGCCGGTGTACGAGTCCGTGGTGCAGTTCGAGCTCAAGCGTGGAGGAACCGTCCCATCGCTAGGCCAGATGCAACGATCGTCGTACAAGGATCGCCGGCGCGGTGGACAAGCCTGAGATGCAGATCCCTTCAGTCTTCGTAGCTTCCGCACCGTCCCGAGGAACGGAGAATCTTTTCGTGATGCAGGTCTGTTCGCCGGGGCAGGATCCAACGGATAGGCGGTCAGTCGTGGACGCGATTGACTCGTGGACCACGCCGGAGGTATCTCTACTCGGTTTGACACTCTTTGTCAACGTCACAGGTTGGTGGAACGGTGTTCCTTCTATTCCAAAATAATCCTTTCGTTTTCAGCTGATACTTACACGCATACTTGTCAGTCCCATTTCAGCATCTACCTTAGCAGTACTTTTAAATTCAGAAGGTATCAATGTATCTCTGTGCTACTTGTGCGTTTATCGATGAGCATAATACTTTTTTTTTCTTAGCATTATCACTTGCTAGCGCTGACGCGAGACGAGCGGTCCACGGTTGGTGGTAAGGTACCATTAGACATGCGAAAATATATCTGCTTTTTCGAGGGGGAAAAGCAGTTAGTAACAACATAGGGAGATGGACACTGTTGTAACTCCAACTCATTTTCTATCAAAATTTAGTGAAATTGAATGTCTATTGTTCGCCAGTTGTGATCACGCGTAGAGAAAAATAAATTAGTATAACTGTATATTTTACAGTTCCCGGACCCCCGAAAAATGCAGATCAACCTCACAGGCTTCCTGAACGGCAGGAATGCCCGATCTTTCATGGGTGAATTGTGGGACCTTTTGGTCTCTGCTCAGGAAAGTGTAACGGGCATTCCAGAGGCTTTCTTGCAACAAAAAAAAGATCAAATCAAAAAGCGTTTGGTAATTATCCATTTTCATATCGTCACTATCTAACACATTGTTCCGATAGATCTGCTTAATATAGAATTCACAAGCATTCGATTTTATCCCACGAACTAATTCGATATTAGCGAAACAATTGAATAACTAAATTTTTACATTCAGCAGAATGTTCAGTTGAATGCTTCTGAATGCACGAGGTTCAATTCAGATCTCCCATGTTTGATACTTCCTTTTGAATGAGTGATTCGTTAGTCGTGTCCTAAGCCACTATATCGATCGAAACAGGAGGAGCAGGAGAAGCTTCAAGCTTCTTTGGCAGAGAAGGAGAAGGAGAAGGAGCGGGAGAAGGAAAAGGATGAAGCGGAGAGTAAGATAAAGAAGGAAGACAAAGAACGTGGTTCGTCGAAGGAGCGCAGAAGGGACAGGAGCAGGGATCGTGATAGAGACAGGTACGTCAGTAAACATTTAAATAGTAATACATATTTCCGTGCAATTCGACAGATTGTATGAAAAGTTATGTAACCGGTTACAGAAGTAAGAGAAGTCGATCGAGGGATCGACACAGAGACCGTGACAGATCGAGTCGCAAGCGACGATCCTCATCGAGATCACCCAGCAAGAATTCCCTTAAAGATACCGGGAAAGATATGCCGGAGGTTAAAATTGAGCGGGAAGATTCGCCTCAACCCGAGAATGCTATACCACTGATGCCCGTCAAAACTAAACCGTAAGTGTTCGCGTTTACTTAAGCTCTTAAAGAGTATTTATTAAGATGTTTTAACAGGGAGGCTGCTGTGGCGATATCTCGATTACAAGCAAAATTAATGAGCATCGCTGATGGAAAGAAGAAGAACAATCGTACCCCGTCTCCCGAGGCACTGGACAAAGCAAAGAAATCAAGATCCAGATCGAAATCACCCATTAGTCGCTCGAAGAAATCTAGATCGAAATCTCCGAGCCGCGACTCGAAAACCCGACGATCTCGGTCGCCTGCTTCAAAGTCAAGACGATCTCGGTCCAAGTCAAGATCTAGACGATCGAGATCCAGATCAAAATCAAGGAGATCGAAATCCAGGTCGCAGGACCGCTCGAAGTTGAGGCGCACGAAATCGAAATCACCGCGATCGCATTCGAGATCTCGCTCGCGATCTAAAAAGTCAAGGTCGAAGAGCAACGACAGGAGTAAGTCTAGAAAGTCGAGGTCCGATTCGAGTGACTCCAGATCGTCCAAGTCTCGCTCGAAATCGCCGGATAAGAGAAAAGATAATCTCGATTCCAACAGGAAACGGGACGCAAGCACGAGCAGTAGTTCCGAATCTGACGAAGAGAAAGGGGCGAAAGACAAAAACGATTTCGAGATTAGAAAGAAGAAGGACGGGGTGCAGGCAAAGAGATCGTACAGAAAGACCAACAAAGATGACAGTGGTAGCGACAGTGACTCGAGTCGGGAAAGGAAGTCCGTGCCTAAACGTAGAAGTCCTAGCCCTCGTAAGGACAGAGGTCGTTCCAAGGACAGAGACAGATCGCGGGACAGGTCACGGGATAGATCGCGCGACAGATCACGTGATCGATCTCGGGATAGGAACAGAAGGTAGGCGTGAAGCTGTCTACGATAGAAATATCTCCAATAAACTCCATTTGCCATGATATGTTAATCTTGGGGTGAATTTTTTCTAGAAGATCCATAGACAGAGAACGAGAAAGAAGACGAGAACGGGAACGAGAAAGGGAGCGGGAGAGACTAGACAGATACAGCGGTAGTCGTAGCATGCGACCACCATCAGTCCGCAGAGCACCTAGCAGGCGAAGGTAGGATTATAATTACCCTTTTGATTGAAAATCATTGGTCACCAAATCTCGTGACTAACGACGGGTTCGCGTTTGCTACAGAAGTCCTCCTCGTAGAAGCCCGGCAAGGTACCGTCGCAGATCGCCTAGTCCTGGGGACAGACGCCGAAGGAGATCGCTCGATCGCAGGCGAAGATCGTCGGAGAGGCGAGACAGGCGTCGATCTCCGGATCGTCGTGACAGCAGACGTCGTTCGCCAGACGGACGGGATCGATCCCTCAGGTACGATAGATCTTCCTCTCGCGACAGATCGACTAGGCGAGACCGTTCCAGAGACAGGGACAGAAGGGATAGAGATCGACGGTCTAGATCTAAGGATCGTAGATCAAGATCGAAAGATCCGAGGTCGTCGGTGGATCGTTCAAGAGATGGAAAGCGATCTCCCGATCGCCCGAGAGATGCCAAGGAGAAGTCGAAGGAAAAGAAGGTGGATGAGAAAGTTAAAAGACCGACAGATACCGGATCGCGAAAAGAATTGCGAAACGGAAGGTCTAAGTCAAGTAGCTCGGAAAGTAGCGAAAGTAGTTCCTCTAGCAATGAGGATGAAGCGACCAGGTGAGTAAAAGATGTTATATCGTATCTTTTCACGTTTTGTTACAGACCTTACGATTGTCGGAGCGTATAGCAGCTATGTTACGTTTCTCGCTTAGCTGTAACAGGGGCCCTCCTACCACTTTCGAATCATCTATCTTTATTGTCTGTGTGCAGAAAGTCGCCCGAGCGGAAATCATCTCAAGAGAAACGTGAACGCGAAAGAGAACAGCGGGATCACGTGGACGATAAACGTAAAGAAAAAGAGAAGGTTGTGAAAGAGGAGCCCGTCAAGCGACCCGAGAAGGATGCGAAAAAAGTTGAACCCCCGTCGATCAAGAAACCAGATCCTAGCGTTTCTCCCAAAAAACTTCAACCCGCTACTCTTCCCGTAACTAGGCACAGAGTAAGCGCAATGCTCGCCTTTTATACGTAGTAGTCCTTTGCATAGGTTTTATCTATTTCGCCTCAACTTATTTTTAGTTTTCCAAGAGCCTGTCCCGAACGCCATCGCCGTTTAAAAAGACTGAAGACATTATAGCTGCGGTTAAAGTTAAACAACCTTCAAAGTAAGTCTACGAATTTTTTAAGTATTGTTTCTTTACACGTCACAAAAAATCGTCCAGCCCTGACGATTATTACTCGTTCCCAGAGAAGATAATAAGGCGGAATCACCAAAAGAAGAGTCGAGCTTCTCGTCTGCAGACACTTTCCCGTTGAAGAAGGACGACAAGTCGATGAAATCGATCAAAATAGTGGCCGAGGAGAAGAAGTCGGTTCAAAAAACGTCGGAGCCAGTTCTCGCGAAAAAGCCTACAGAAGTTACGAAGAAGTCCAAGCGAGAGAAACGCGATGGTTCTACAGATTCGAATGACAGTGAAAGTGAAGGTAAATATCAGTTCAAAGACTCCTCAATGTGTCGTATTCGCTAATGTTTGCAGTAATTTTTTATGCTTCAGGTAAGAAAAAGTCGAGAAAATTAGAAAAATCCAGGAAATCTAGGAAAGCTTCGACGGATGAAGAGAAATCGGACAAAGGTGGTTCCAGCTCAGATTCTGAGGAGGAACGGAAGCATGTAGAGAAGAGTAAAAAGATTAGGGAGTCGAATCGAGGTAAAGATCGATTAACTCGACTATGAATATGAAATGAATTAGTGTTAACGAATGCATTTGTCTCCGCAGATTCGTTGGATGAACGCACCAAGGATAGAAAAGACAACAGGAAACGAGAACTGAACGAAACCGAGTCCCGCAAACGATCAAAGAAAGAGTTGGAGGAGGAGACCAAGAAATCGAAGAGATCTAGGAAAGATTCTTCCTCGGGCGATGAAGATCAGAAGACGAAAAGAAGCAAGAATGATGACGACAGATCTAGGATGCGAAAGTCTAAAAAAGATTCGAGTTCGGACGATGAGCCGAAGAAACCGAGGAAACGAAGGGACAGTTCTTCGGAGGATGAGAAATCGAGGACAAGAAAGTCTAGGAAAGACTCTACGAGCGAGGACGAGGGGAAAGTTCGCGCAAAGAAATCTAAACGGGATTCAAGTTCTGACGACGAGGAGATCGGGGAGAAGGACGCGAAGAAGAAAAGGAAAGCAGATGATAGTTCAGACGAAGAAAAAGTGAAGAAGAAACGTAAGAAGAAAACTAAGACTAGCACCAGTGAATCAGAGGTAATTTCTTTCGTTGGTACTTGCGAGTTAGAATGCAAATATCATTTATGAATTGTTATTGATACTTTCAGGAAAGCGAAGTAGAGGAGAAGAAGAAGAAGAAGGACAAAAAGCACAAGAAGCATAAGAAACACAAGAAGCATAGGAAACACAAGAAGAAGAAGGTCGCCGAATCTGATGAATCCGACGTAAGTGAAGGTAATACCGAAGAACTAGAAAAAAAACTGCGGGAAAAGGCATTAAAATCGATGAAAAAGGGACATAGTATAGAAAGAAGTGACTAAAGAGTGTGTGTGATTTATTAGGGAGGGTGTGTGTAATGTGTGTGTACCTCTGTATCGCGATGCACTTGCTCTAACTGTATCACGAGTATGTTTATGTTTATTATTAATAATCATAGGATTTTATCGTATCATCACTACTTTCTTGTGCAAACAAGTTCGGCATGATCAAATAATTCACCTTACGGCGAAGCCCTAATGCTTTTTTTTATCTTAAAACACAAACTTAAGCTTATGATTACGTTGTTTTCTTGACGTAGCAAAGAGGAGATAGTGTACCTTACTACAATAGAGACAGCAATATCCTTTGTGCCACTTTAATGTACGATTTTTACATTTTTCAAAGTGTTCGCACGATTGAGTAAAAAACTATCCTCTTTAGTTAATAAGTTCACTTCATGAATTTAACGTTCATTGTATAGTGCGATGGATTTAGTTTGTAAAGTTGATTTGTGTATAAATAATTAATTTTTCAGTGAATTACGTATATTAAGCTAAAAGAATAAATTGCGTCTTAAACAGAGACAATTGTTACTTGAGCGAAACGATTATTACACCCTCTTATGGTATCCGTATATACACATTATGCAATCAAATTCAATGGGCAATCGCTGCACATTCTATTTAAACTTCGGGATTAAGATATACTGTGGTATTGAAAATATATGATTCTCAACAAAGAAAAGAGTAATTCAGTACTTTAAATGGTATATAAATATTTTTATTTCATGCATTTTCTGCAGTAAGGAACATTTAATAAATCTATGTTTTATAAATATACTTACAACTTAGCCAACATGGATTCCCAATCAGGTGAACATATAAGCGTACTACTGACTGGTCCAATATTAATTAGATCCCCATTTGATTTATCGGGATCCACTTTCGCGGCGATAAGATCCTAAAAAGAGCATTATTGTCGTAACTAGTTATCGATTGTTTTTTCTACGTTTTAAATACATACTTGTCGAAAGCTAAGGTGCGATCCAACATCCACGAGCAAGTTGTTCTCACCCAACAATAAACGCGTTTTGCCAGATTTTAAGATCTGTAATTTGCCTAAGATACCGGCTTTCAGATCGTTTAAGGTACATAACTCGGTTTGCGAATTACTTCCGTTCTCCTTCTCGTTCCCTGACGCATTCGAACGATTTGGTCTGGTATCTTCGGCGCTACTCACAAAACCTGGTAAACAGTCTGGAAACTGCGGTTTATTTGTTACATCGATATAGCAATTCTGAAGATAAATTATAAGTCTTTAGTTTAATACGTTCCAACCTGTATCAAGATGTAAGAATTTGTTTTGTTCTCAATAATTTGGGGAATGCTATCTAACTCTTCCTTTATTTCTGTATCAGGTTTTGCCGTCTTCTGTTTAGGTTCCTTCTTTGGCGGTAATACTAAAAATAAGGACTAATTACACAATATTTGACTAATGCAAACATATTTACTTACCATCCCCGTTCTCCAAAAGTATTGGTTTCCTGTCTACTTCCTCCTCTTCCTCTTCAACCGCTACTTTAGATTCTTCTTTATATAACTTTGCTATAACAGGTAGACATCAACAATTTACTACAAAGTGCATTAGTACTCGGTAACATAAGTCGTCAACGCAAATATGAACCTTTGATCATTGGCAACACAACGGGGCTATTGTCGAGGTCTACAGATTCTCCGTCATCTATAAAGTCGTCTCTTAATAGCAACTTCAACTTCTCCTCTTCTTCAGCTTTATCAACGCTGCGATTTAAATCTAGTTTGGGCTTTTCTAGTGCTGTTTGGGAACTTCTATCGTTGTCTCTATAGCCACCACCGCCGCCGCCGCCACTGCCACGTTTTCCTGGTGTGCTATTTATCCCAGTGGACCAAATACCGCTGGACTAAAACAGAGTACACGTAACGCATTCCAAGCTAATGCTACGTCTCTTGGGATAATTCTACCGACATACTTGGATTAGATTGCTGGAACCTCTTCCACGTCCCCTGTCATGTTTGTTACCCCTGCCTCTTCCTCGATTCTGGTCTTTACCCCTAGTCGATTTTGTGGGCTCGTTCTGTGTCCCATCGCTGAAAGATCATCATGCTTTTTAACGAATCTGTATCACTCGCAGATCCAACGGTTCTTCCTCCTCGCCAAGGAAACTCACTCTTTCTTTTTTGTCCTTTGAGCATTCAAATTTGGTGTGTACACTTTTTTGGGTTTCTCCGTCTTAATGTTACCTCCCAATGTTAAATCTCTCGGTAGGCGAAAGGAAGTTAACCTAGTCGTAGTAGCGGACAAGCCAGGCTCGGTCTTAATGCTTTTTAGAGGAACTGGCATCGATGTCCCAGGCTCTATTTTTATTTTAACGTTCGGCGGAAGTGTGTGATTTGAATTGACAGACTTATCGGATGCCATTGTTGTTAACAATTGTTATTCGCGTACAGGTACACTTGCAGTGTGACTCTTTGTACGTGGTCTATTGTAACAACTGTTTAGCACAGTACATCTCACTTAACCTCGCGCATACGGGATAATAGTAATTATAATGTTTCAATGGCTTTATTTAATATCCATTAATATCTGCAGAGGGACATAACATTATAGCAGAGAAATTGTACTGGACATTTCCTTCTAACAGAAATTATGACTTGTTCGGCTGCAAGACGTGACAGGACGATTACATCATGTTACACACCCCAAACACATGGCACGATTTTGGTTTGTGCTTTGGCCATCATGCTCCATTTCCACAGGAGTGTAAAATAATGTACACCGGGCTCAAGAATATTGTTTCAGAATAAGTAGCGACTGCCGGTGCATTTCGTTTCGCGCATTGGGTGCATCGACTGCAGTCAATGCGCTGCGCGCATTCATACCGTTTTGTTTCGTTACTGCGGTTCATGCGCTGCTGGAAACGGAAAGGTGTGATTTCATGCTGACGCTTGACGCTCGTTTTGAACGTCAAAATCAGTCACGTGATCGGTCCACGGGACTTTCGGCATCAAGCGGAAAAGCTAAACTCGGTTCAGATACGTCCAGTAATTTAGTCGAGTAGCGAGTAATTTAGTAACTTACCATTGTTTTATTAAGCTGCTCGATTAAATTTTAGTGTCCACGAAAAATTACTAAATTATTTGCTACTCGACTAAATTACTGGACGTGTCTGAACCGGCCTTAAGGCTGTAGGTATTCCCCCTCCACTACCATCTTGCTACTCCGCAGCCTGCGAGTGTATTTCCCGGCAACCCTGTTCAAGGACCAAGGAAGCCACAAGAATCATTTAAAATACACGTATAGCGTAGCAAAATTGAAAGCAAGAAAAATGGTGCGTCGCAAAGGTGAAGCGAGGTTAGTTAATGGTCCCTTCGTTGACGGACATGCATTGTTACACTTAACAAGTTAATATGTATGAAATAACAATACTGTCGGTGAAAAATATACTTTTGGAATCACTTGTGATAGTTGCCATTGATTTAACGTTCGGGGAAGAACAATGTTTCGTGTGAATTTGTACATTTGTATTTAGATTCCACTGAGCGAAGCCTGTTATTTTGAATTATTGTAAGCGTCATACTATATACGTGTATTTACTACGTGAAATATTATCATTGGTGTTACCTGTGAAACGGAACCCGCAAAAATGTAGCATTTTTGTTATAGTTCCCGTGCCAGTACATCGCGTAGTGAGAAATCTAACGTAAGTACGGGTATTATCGAAAATTCTTCTGCTGCTCCACTTTTGTTCCACTTTAATATATAGTAAATAATACTATCTATGTAGATGTTATTATTCGTTCTCAATGTTTTTGTAGACTCGTGTTCTAGTGAATAGACACAGTGTAATTCGTAGACAAGCACGCGTCTTAAACAAAATTCGGTATATGAGACGCTCCATAAAGTTACTCATATCGATACCTGCCTTCGCCCGTTTAGTGAGAGCGATTTTAATGAACCTATGTCCAGCTGAGAACATTACCAGGTAGGTTTATTAGAACTTTGATAACCAGCTCTATGTTTTCAATATCCCCTGGACATTGTATAAGTTCAGTTTAATGTGTACGTAGATTGCAGGCTAGTGCACTGCAGGCGCTGCAAGAGGCAGCCGAAGCTTATATTATTCAGTTCTTCGAAGATTGTACGTTACTATCAATGCACAAAAAGCGTGAGCTTGAGACAAAAGATAAGGTTATCTCATGCAAGGTTATAAATAGATGATCTATTTTAATTCCTAGGTTCATAAATTAAAGCAGATTCGTGATGTGCGTGTCCGATATTGAATGTCACGCTAATATTGCTATACTTTATGAACTATATTTTTTTTCATGACAATATTTATATTTGTCACCTAAGGTCGGGGCCAAATATATTGGCCGGTGAATTCGTTTTCGCGAACAGCGTTCGAGGAGAAATCAGCCACCACCATCTGACGATCGTGGATTTGTCAGTTGGAGTTGCGCGGTCCTCGCAGGGTATGGTGGGGTAACGGGAACGCTGCTCGGCTCCGCCTGAACCTAGCCGTTTGGCTGTTATTTATTGTTAGCATAATAGTTGTGTGTGTTACGAAGCTATGCGTAGACCAATACGAGATGAAGCTATCGAGAAAGTATCAATATTCTAACCAATAAAGCTCCTGAATTTTTTCGTAGCTAATGCACACCTATTCTGATTTGTGTATTTCTACGCTGACAGCTCGGTTTGATCTACACCACAGAAGCTTGGTACTATCCCCACCATTTCTGGCTCACTCTTGTTCTGCGAAGGTGAGAGCCAGTCAGAAAACGTTGAGAAAAGGAGCACCGAGGCAAGCAAACTGTGTGGTGGGAGAATACCCCTCACGAAACTCATCGGCCAATATATATGGCCCCGACCTTAGTTAATAGTTATAAATATTATAATATCCATAAGCTGTAAAATGAGTTATATTTGACTATGGAGTGTGCAATAAAACATTGAAAGGAGAATGTGTCGCAATGACTAACTAGGCTAGTAACACGTTGCTAAATAAAATTTATTGTGTGAAAAACATTCAAATGTCCAATAAAATTCTTATTTTTACTTTACGAAACTTTGGTAAAATATATATTTCATCGATTTTTACGGCAGGATCCTTACATCATTAAACGTCGAAGCTTCGTAAATTTCAGTTCGAACCGAATTTATTCGAACTTGCTGCGTATGTAAAGGGATAACATCGGTTACAAGTGATACCTGTAAGAAACGCTTATTAAACGATAGAGATATCGTAACGTTACGTTTAAAATTTCTGTTACATTTCATAAGTGGGTAAGCTGCCGAAAATATGGTCCATGTCCGCAGCATCCAATTTAAATCAAACGTCTTTTCGCGCACAATTACAAAGTTCAACGTCCAATCGCAATATACTCTTCGGTGCGTTCCACTTACGCTAGAGCACTATAGAGGTGAGTATGCCATTCCGCCATATTGGGTCCTCTGGAGAGAGATGATTATTGAAAACTCGCCTTTTTCAGTATTGTCAAGTTTGCTTTATAAACCAAATATAAGCTTAAATGTAATAAAATACTTTAATAATGTGTCGTGCTACAATGTGTCAATATCAGCAACGCATATTTTTGTTTATAAAGTGAATCTGAGCATACTCAAAAAGGCGGATACTCAATAATTTTCTCTCTCCAGAGGACCCAATATGGCGGATGCGCATACTCACCACAAAGACGAGGAAGGGGGAGAAGTTAGAGTAAGGAATTTAAGAACTTAAGAATTTAAGAATTTAAAACTTTAGTGATAGATGGCTGTGAAGAGATAGCGGTTTATATGTACGCAATATATAACGATGACCGTAAAGGGGATCATAAATATTGAGTTTTAATAAAGACTTTAGAGATAGAAGAACGAATGGAGTGCGAAGAGAGAGTCCCAGATAGCACACGTCGTCTATAAGCTGTCTTTAAGACGTCTTGAAAGTCTGAAAGACGTCTTTAGACGTCTTAAAGACGGCTTATAGACGATGTGTGCTATCTGGGGTGAGATACATATAAAACAAAGTAAAATTGGATAATGTTTTGAGGAGGGGATGAATGAGTGTGAGAGTATGAAAGGGGCAATAGACCTCGGCAGAGGAGGGAGAATAAAGACTACACAGATGTAATGTTCGTTGGGCAATATAAGACAATGTCTTGAAACGCCATTTCTTTTGTAAAATTGTACAAGGAATAAATAAAAAACCTAAACCTAGTGCTCTACTTACGACCAAATCGCCCGCAACGTCTGGGATTTCCATTACATATCGCGACCGTGCGAACGATTTGGACGTTAGTGGAACGCACCCCTGTATACTATCTTTCCCATATAAAAGGATTTTGAATTTCGCACTACATCGGACCTCGATATCCCGATGTCTTATAACTACCTTCATGCAATACACACACATACTTAAGAGTGAGGATCACACAATACATGGTTTCAGTGTGTAGAACGTTCAATATCTTGTTATATGGTGTTTATCTACATACAGAATAACTCTGTACAAACTTAATATAAATAGAAGCGTAAATGAACATATTAAGTGAAACAGTATTAGACGATATTTTTCGTTTTATTAACTGAAAATCAAATCATGCAGGTTCACAGAATAATTATGCTTGAAGCTTAAACCGAAAATGGATGTTCATGGTGTTGGGATTGTTGCTGTTTTGGGAACAATTGGGGCTGCTACTGGAGCTATTTCAGCAGTTATTGTCTATGCATTTTGTCTTAGACATAGACGACTGCCTCGTAGTCCAGGCAGAGGTCCTCTCAATTGGCATGTATTTCTCAATAATATCAAACACATTTCATCAAACAGTTTTAGTGATAATGAAAATGAATGTAATGTTTAAAATTAATACATCAATTTAAAAATTTACATATATCTTAGGTTTGAAAAAGATTTATTAAATAGAGCAGAAGAAATACAACAGTCATCGAAAGATGTCTTTGTAAATGTGGGATCTACTGTTATTCTAAGTGAAGCGAATAACATTTTAAAACTAAACGATGATTCTGACACTCGAGAATGCCAATCTAATTATGCATTTAATAATACCACAAATGAATCACCTACAGGAGGTGAATGTCTTGAGTACACGAATAACAATCGTTTTGTTATTTCTCTTACTTATCTTTGATGTATCATTATTTTTAGTTTTACAATATCTATCGGAATCTGAAGACATTTCAATATCACCTATTAGCTCTTTTGCACTACCACTATTATCAGAAGGAGCAGTGGCATCGTCAGAAAAACGTATGGTAATTGTAAAGCCACCACCAAAAAGTCTAACTGAGTCATTTTCCAGGCTCAGTAGCATTGAAGTTGAGGCCACTTCACGTCAGAAGGTAAACAAAATTTCTCAACAATTAAATAATATTTCCAACATGCTTTTATTTGTACTTTAATATTTTCTGCAATTAAGCTGTCCTCTTCTTCATCAACATCTTCAAGTGATGAAATTAGAGGTGAATTACGAATGGGTTTAATTTATGACGCAAGTGCTGGTATTCTTACTGTTAGACTTATTGAGGTAACGTTTTAATGATCATTTTTATACATACTTATTTTTAATATTCTTCAGAGTAGATTTTCAAATTAATATAGTAAAAAATTATAAAGATCTTTCAATTTATAAAGGCTCATGATCTTCATGCCCGAGAACTAAGTGGCATTGCAGATCCTTATGCTAAAGTACGTTTGCTACCTGATCGAAGCAATGTATGGCAAACGAGAATACATAGGCGGACTTTGAATCCTGGTAAGTTCACAAATAAATTAAATTGTATAATACAGAAATAAATTAAGTAATGTTTATACAATAGTTGTGTAAATTTCAATATGATTATAAACTTTATATGCTTTTATAAGCTTTAATATATTTTTAATTCTGGTTAATAGTGTTTGACGAGGATTTCGTTTTTGAAATTATGCCTGAGTCATCACTGGCTGCAAGGACATTGGAAATTCTACTTTATGACTTTGATGCATTCTCTAGACATCGCAGTTTGGGTTACATACAACTCCCTCTGTCTTCAGTGATTAATCTTTTGCATGCATCTGTAACCCTTATTACAAAACCAATCCTCCGATCCGATATTGAATGTGGAGCCAGACCCCTATTCCATGGAGAACTTATGGTTTCTCTCTCGTATCAACCATCAGCAGAGAAATTAACAATTATAGTTGTCAGAGCCAAGCACCTACCTATTCTTAATAACTCCAGAAATACGAGTCTATATGTGAAAGTAAGTATAAAATATTTACACATTTTCTAGGAAAAAGTAAATGTTATAATTCACGTAGTTTTTACACATTTTACTCCCTTTAGGTAAAAATTACTCAAGACGGCAAAAGCATTAAGAAGAAGAAATCTAGTATACAGCGTGAAACAATTAGTCCTGTATGGAATGATATTTTAAACTTTGATATTCATAGCAAAGTATTATTAAAATGTGTAATAGAATTTATTGTTTTACGAGCAAACGGTGAACATGTGGCTAAATGTGAGGTGTCTAACAAGTGTCAGACAGACCTCTTTAATCGTGTACTATCAGGAAGGGGTGCGTCAGCACAATGGTTACCATTATCTGAACTAGAAACATTTTGTGGTGTTATTACTGAACCGAACGATTAAAAACTCCGTACAAAAATCGTCCCACTTACAAACTAGAAAAGTCATATATTTTAACTAAAAAATGGTTAATTAACAGCGCGGTCACAAATTCCAATAAATTTTTTTTACTGCTGGGGTTAAAAAACGAGAAATAAGCAGACACACAATGAAGCGTGTGTGAATATGCATTATTTACTAACATATTTAACGTCACAATTTTCGTAAATCGAAAGTGTTCTACTAAATTAAGTTGGTTATTGAAGAGCACATAAAAATGATTGTACATAGTAATACAAACAGTATCTTCTTAGAAAGTTTATTAAAAGGCGGTACATTTAACAAAACCTTACTTTTTGCTGATGTATTGGTCGATCATTACCATCAGTTAGACCAAACTGCAAACAAAATCTTGTTAAGCAGAATCCCCCTTCGATGCAAATAAATCAAGGAGTGTCTAAATTAAGAATTTATCGTTAAATATATTCGTAGATAATGTGCACCGGAAGAAATCTTTGAACGTGTGTTTACTCATTTTTATTTTAGATTTACCAGAAATCGGCGACTTTATTACTGTGTTTATTTAGCAAGGTACATATTTCGATCAACTTTTGTTGCATTTAAGTTTGAACAAAATTTTTTTATTAATTTTTTTAACACATTAATTCTATGATACAGGTAAAACAAATGAGTATTGAGAAGAGTAAAGAATTTTACAATTTTGTTATGTCATGGAAAACTTGAACGTTCATGTTTGTTATACAAGGATCTTTTATTTCATTAAAGGCCGTCGCCCATTTCGCCGAAGTGAAGCGCGGCGACCAAAGCGAAATGATCGTCGGCACTGTTCTGTCATATAGGCGATGCGTGGTCGGTGCTGTTCTGTCATATGAGCAATGCGTGGTCGCCGCGCTTCGCTTCGCGGCGCTTCGGCCTAGTGGGTGAGGACCTTAAAGGAGAAGCGGGACAAATATTACTACCAAACAAGGGGATCATTCCTCGTATAAACATATGCCGAAAATACAAGGTAATAATAGTTGGTATGAAGCTTCATTTTCGAAAAAATCAAATTCGAAAATTTGTCGAGTTTACTTACTTCCGGATGCACTCACTATCGATTAAATTATCAATATCAATGAAACTTTTGCGATGGATCTCAATTCAAATAAAATAAATACAGTATTACAGCTTCAACTGTGGAGTCGGGTAGTCTATTCGGCTGGCCTTTATTCTCTACCGCGGCGCGTGAGAGGGACTGAGAACGACCGAGAAGGCACGCGACAACGACAAGCCATAAATCACGGTGGCCTCTCACTCATTCTCAGCCTTTCTCGTCGCGGCAATTCTAATAAAAGAAGTAATGGGGCTGGCGGATTATCATTCATGAAATCACTTTATAATTTTTTTTATTCGTTGAGCAACAATTTGTACGTGAAACTAAATGCAACAATTCAATAATTATTAGATGTAATAGGTTAATAAATACGATTATTAAAATTGCTTAAATATGTTATCAATTAATATACTTCAAGACATTGTGGACGTATTCTTGTATAGTGGAATCCGTTAAGATACGGAAGTCCTAGAAATGTAGGCGTACTCAACGAATTTACAAATTTAAATTGTTCGAGAACCAAGCGCCATACGAAAGAATTTTTATTTTACATCTTCGATTTATGTTTACACGTAGAATTACGCTCTGCCGCGCATAGAATATTTTATTTGGTCCCAAGCCCTACTCGCTACGCCTCCGCATCACGTCCCATGACGAGCCGTGCTGGATATACCACCGTTGCGGACAGTTTTTCTATGACGAGTCCTGCTCATCATACCACGCTGAGGGGTTAATAACTTAAGGAAATTACGTGAAAAACTTATTTGCAGAATTGAAAGCCCCTTTCTTTAAAAATAGACCGATTTCAATTATTTTCTGTCAATTTAATCGGGAGAATGCTGGGAATCCATTGGTGTCACTTTCATATTGATGCGATGAAAAATAAACAATTTCAGATTCTGTATAATCGATGACACATCGCCGAGCAACTGCTATCTCGCGCGGCTCGGGCCACAAAGGTTCCCGTCGGTTATTCGAACTTCACGTGATTCTAGGAACCACAAAATTACCTTTTCTGAAAAAAGGTACAAAAAAGCGCGCCAAGTATACGCGCGCAAAGAATGGTAAATTAATAATCCCATCAAAAAGAATCCTATTTAAAAACATTGTCGTAAACTAATATCTATAAAATTAATGATATACAAAAATGACGCCAATTATAACAATGGCTATTTATACAAACAAAAAATTGTATTACTCCATTATTATTTTTTGGCCGGTATTCCAAGATTCATCATTGGAAGAAACAAAGAAGGTGATAATATTAAGCAGATACATTTTTATACAAATAAATATTTCAATACCGATAAATATTTTATTCAAAATACTTGGCGCTGCGAAACCCCAAAAAATGTTAATTATCTTGATATAAATAAAACAAGACAAGACACCACTGATACAAGAAAAAAAGAAAAAGATTAATGCAATTTAAACATATTTATTCAGTTTACCAACACCAATTTGGGGCGCAGCGTTCGGTATTGAATAAGCCTTGGAAAAAATCTGCTCAACGTGTTAGAGAATTTCGGGAACGACAACGGCAGTTACACAAAGAACAGGGACCTTCGGCATCTAAGCAGCCAGCGAAAACACCTGCCGAACGAAAAATAGATAGTAGGGAACACATTTTCTTTGATAAAGCCCTCTTTGGCATATTTTCAGATTGGAATGTACATTGCTGAAATAACAGAAATATTAGAAAAACATAATCCATACTTTGAAAAATACAGAGAATTAAAAAATGTAGTAGAAGAAACTCAGGATGAATATTCTTTATACTTTACAAGAGGGCCTGACAAAAGAGTATATAACAAACCGATAACGTCCGAATGTGCAGCGATTATTGTTTCAAAAGACGGAATCGTTTCAGACTTTGATTCATGCGTTTATCCTAAATCGAGTAATGAAGATGTAAGGCTACCAAAACTATCAAAACATATAGATCCCATGATGTTTCCACTATTATTTCTAAGCAGCGATTTAGGTTGGACGCCGTGTATAAAACAGACTGGAGATAGTACAACAAAACAAATATCAGTGCTGCAGTACTATGCCTACCGTTTGATATACAGAACTCTAGATCAGTTCAATCCTATTTATTATGGAGGTAGGTTACATAAGCAATACGTCATTCATGCATACATTCGGATAGAAAATCAACGTCTTAATTTCTTTTTACACAACGAAAAAAAACTGAAAATCGAATGTTATCAAGGATTAATGGATCACGTATCAAGAAATGCATTAAATAATCCGGAGAATTTTCCGAACCACGCAAGATTAGGCAATATATTCGTGTTACCTTCTTCGTTTATAAGAAGTCCACGACATATGCAACAACTATACGTATCAAGATGCAATGGCCATAGTCAGAAAACATGGAAGACCCGGTCTTTTTATAACAATGATCTGCAATCCCGGTTGGCCAGAAATAAAGAGAGAATTGACAAAATTTAAGTACCGTAAAGCGGAATCGTATGACACTCCAACGTAAAAGAAGAATGAACAATGAATTAAAACAAGCTGTTGAAATGAAAGAAAGTTGTAATATAGATCAATTACTTATACTGGATCGGCTCATGTCTTCGGTTCTGACAAACAGTGATAAAAAAATTTACCACGTGGATAGACCTGGAGGAACTGATAAAACGTATCTATATAATTGTTCGCTACATTTTCTGCGTGCAAACGAGAAAAAAAATATCACTGTTGCGTGGACAGGAATTACTTCAATATTGTTGCCAGGAGGAATAACATCGCACCGTGTATTTAAATTGCCAATAGAAATAGATACGTATTCAAAGCCCTACTTCAAAAATGCGAAAGATAAAGATCACTTATATGAAACAGACGTAATTATTTGGAACGAGGCTTCAATACTTCCAAGTAGGGCAGTGGAAATGGTTGATAAATTACTTCAAGGTCGCTGTAATGATAGCAGGTCTTTTGGTGGTAAATTTGTAATCTTGGGTGGAGATTTTCGTCAAGTTTTACCTATTATAAAATATGCTCCACCATCACAAATTGTAAAGTCTACTGTAAAATCAACTACAATATGGTCCAATGTACCCAATTAAAGTTATCAAAAAATATGAGATTGTCTGATGTTGAATATGGAAACTAGTTATTAGATATCGGCAACAGCATTATTGAATCTTTGGAGATTCAAGAATCCTGGAAATCATTAAACATCATTCGTGATATTTACAAGTCCATTTCCTTAAATACTGATTTATCTAACAGAATTATATTAGCTTGCCATAATGATGATGTACGCGCATTGAATAATAAAATATTGCAATTGGTTGATGGAAAACATCATACCTATTTGTGTATAGATACACCTAAACCTCGAGGAGTTGATCAAACGGATGAAGATATGCAGTTAGAATATCAGATTGAATATTTGAAGTCATTAAGCTTTCCTGGATTCCCCGTGCATAAATTACATCTGAAAGTAGGATCAGTTGTCATGCTCATTCAAAATTTAAGCATTAAGGGTGGCCTTTGCAATGGTACACGTTTACAAATAGTTAAATTACATAAGCATTTAATTGTCGGTAAAATTATGACTGGTGATCATGCTTGAAAAGTTGTGTTCCATCCACGTATTAAATTGGATACAGACGATACAAATGCAAGCAAGTTACTATTCCTGCTACACAGAAGGCAATTTCCCACAGTCTTAGCATTTGCTATAACTATTAATAAGTCTCAAGGACAGAGTTTTGATCACGTTGGAATATACGTCAACAGATCTTTATTCATCCATGGACAGTTAGATGTTGCATTGTCAAGCTGCCGCTCAAAAAATGGTATAAAAATTCAAAGTTCAAAAGTTATTAAAAATATTTTTTAGAAAGAAGTATTGTAAATAAAGATGTTCTGAATTTAAGACAGCTTATATTTTCTGTCTATATAAATCTAACAAATCTCGACATGTAAACAGCAAATGAAAACACCTGCTCAACGTAAAAGTGAATTTTGCAAAACGTGTACCGGTAACGAAGGCAGTGAGCGAAGCGAGCCCCCGGGGGGTTGGGCACCGAAGGCGCCAGGGGGGCGTAGCCCCCCTAGTCTCGATATAAATTGTGTATTTACGGAAATCGCAATGCGACTAGCGACCCGAACGCAGCGTCCTTTTCATAAAGAACGCGAGTGGCTGATTTCAAGTCGTTTGGATCTGTGGTTATGAGTTATATTTATTGATTATTGATGAATGGATAATTTTTTTTTTTAAATATTGTATTGTCATCCAAACTACGCACGCCTGAAAAATGTTTAAAACAATTGGATAAGCACTTACAAAACCCGTAGACAGCCACACTAGCTGGTTACGTTTATTGACAGATGTTGACAGATGTGCTCTGTGCGCGTGTAACCCTCTGTCTGACTGTCACATGACAACAATTTGTTACGCGATTGGTTGAAACCTTCAACGAATGAACGATGTCCTGTGGCACATTATTTCACATTACCACGCTCCCCTCTTGCGTTGAAATATCTCCGCTCATAATGCACGTAGGAACAAAACAAAGACACTTTTGTAAAGCAAATCAAACCCAAGCTATCCATTGAGACCATTAAAAAATTAATCGAATCAACCATTATTGAGATTCGATAATCGAAGTGTTCTTGAAAAAGCCGTCTCGCGTAATAGAGGCACAGTGTTAGGGTTTATACAAAAACCGACTTTTGGAAAAACCGGTTTTCGAATTCCACTATTCAATAAAAACCGGTTTTCGAATTTTTACAGAGAAAAACAAAATATGTATAATTAAGAGAGTAAAAAATATTTATTCTTATTTAGGTTAAAATATTTAATACGTAAATATTTATACTTATAAAAATATAACTAAATAAAATATGGTTCGTACAAAAACAAACAACCAAAACTAAAATAATTAAAATCGGTACAAAATATAAATTATAAAGCTTTATTTTATTTAGTGTTTTTCTTCAGGAAATATAATTTAAAAAATCATAAAGTGTCCACTGAACGATGACTTAATCTTGTTCTTGTTTTAGATACAAGATTACCCGAAATGGAAAATACTCTCTCACTGGCTACTGAACTTGCTTTTATCGTTTTCAGGGCATCAAATAATAAATCTAAATTCTTTGATCTTACATTAGTTGCCTCAAACACTGAAAATTCGGCCTTCAGTGTCTTCGGATTTGATATTTCCTCAGGTTCCTCAAGAAACCTAAGAATTGATTTTTTCATGGCTTTTTTTAAAACATTGCCTTGATTAATGGTTTCTCCGTCTCCGATATATTCATCATCGGAATCTGTTTCCATACAAGAATTTGGATATATTCTAGACAATATTTTTCCAGCCAACTTAATAATATTGAGTTTTGAAGCTAGTGGAAATACACTAGATTTTTTTGATGAAATGTTTAACGGATTTGGCAAATATAGTAATAGAGTTACCAATTCAACTTGTCTTCTTTCTTGAATTCACACTTCTAAAGCATTTAATAATTTGATACTAATTTCCGTCTTTAAATTTTTTAGTTCATTTAACAGAAATTCAAATATGCCTTCACTTGTTAATAAATTGGCATCGCGCCGCCCTAATGCCTCTGCTGCTAGACGTACTGGTCCCAACACTTTAAGAAGTTCCATGATTTTAGGATATTCAGCCTCATTTCACATATGAGAAGCACCAATATCCTCCAAAGTTAAAGCAACATATTCTTTTAATTTTATAAATCTTTCAATCATGGCTTGTAAACTATTCCATCTCGTTTGACTGTCAAGAATCAGGCTCAATTTCTTTCCTTTTTCTTGTTTAACATAATTTTGAAAAATCTTACGGGAGATTTTCTAAAAAATTTGCAAATTTTTCTGATTTGGGAAATTGATTGTTTGTAATTGTCAGACAATGTAGGGAATTCACAGTCGCTATCTAGATCAAGAGAATTTAAAAAATCTTCGCCATAGTCATTTTCACACTCTATATCATCTTCCGATTCCTCATTTGTAACATATACATCGGTTTCAGCAATTTCTTTATTTTTATATAACACATCGGTAACAGCTAAGTGTATGGCGTGTGAATAGCATAGTTGATTAATTATAAGTGATAATTGGCCAAATTTTTTCATAACAGCGGCCCCATCATTTGTCGCTGCAACTATGTCTATTACAAGATCCAAGTTAAAATTTGGTAGCCCCTCAGAAATTAATTCTAATATCTTCTTAGCATCGCATGAGCCAGCTATTGGAACTAAGCCCAAATTAAAATCTTCCGCAAAATGGTGTACGTTAATATTCAAATATCTGCGATTTCGTTTGCTAGTCCACTCATCTAAAGTTATAGAAAATTTTTTCCCATTCTTCTTAATACAATCCAATTCATTTATAATTTCACGTTTGGCATTGTCATAAAACGTATAAATGAGATCCATTACTCGAGAGTTGTTTTTTGGTAACGAATATCCCCGTTGCTGTAAAGATTCTCGTATGAACGAGCAATCCATCCATTGCAGCAAGTTTTGCTATAATTTATTCTAAACTGTTTTTTTCACAAAATTAAATATACTGTCTTGTTTTCGTGGGCAGGCGCAGGAGGAGGGTCCAGGTGTTTCTTGTGTTTCTGTTTTCTTTTCGATTATTATTTTATGAACTGCTTTCAGATGATTATGCAGATTGCTCGTAGATGATCCTTTGCAGCTCAACATTTTATTACAATGATCGCAACATGCCTTGTCTTTTCCCACCTTTCTATAATGATCGCAAATCTCTGACTTATTTCCAACATTCATGTTGGTCTAAAATTAAAATGAAATATTTTAAATATTTTTATCAATGACATTAATATTTAATAATGAAAGACTGTTATATTATTAGAATAGGCATTAACAAATTTACTTACGTTATATTTGTTTTTATTAACTAAAACAGAAATAATACCAAGCAATAACATAAACTAATAAACTTCCTATTGGTGCTTGTGATCAAACTCAACTGCATGGAACTTTCGCGGCGCGTTGTGTAATGCGTAGGATGGGTAACACGCAGAACTAAACTAAGCTAAAGATCAGATACAATGTATATTCAATAATGGCCGATCGGAAGTTGTTTTGCGAACAGTGATCGAGGGGAAATCGGCCCCCTTCAGAGAGCCTGCTCCTTTACTTAACGTTCTTGCTCTCTCTCGCGCTAGAGTTCTCGCGTTCACGATTTCCCCTCAATCGCTGTTCGCGAAACAACTTCAGACCGGCCAACATATCTGCCCTCCACCATAGTCTGGTCTGGCGGGATGCACGTGGGCAACACAGCTTATGTCATCGGTCATTCTGCGTGCTGCCACATATAATAGCATATCTAATAGAATAAATTTGTGGATTTTCATGTCAAACATTCACTTTACCCCTGAATCGTGAAGATTAGTTTTACAGTAAACCTTTACTACAATATGCTTGTACTTTTACCTGAGGCGATTTCAAGTTAAAATGTTAACGTTTTTAATTAAATAATTCATTAATTTTTGCATAATAATTCTAGCATCAAAAACCGGTTTTTTAAATTTAAAACCCATTTTCGAATTTAAAAAATTTATAGAAAAAACCGGTTTTTAAAAACCGACAAACCCTACACAGTGTGTCTCATGCTGCGTGGTGCTGCGCGTGAACTTGGCGCGAGACACTATGTCTCATGATTATGCTAATGAAAATACTTAGATGAAGGAGACGCGAGAAAGTAGGATACTCGTCTGACATTACGTATGTACACAGCTTCAAGGATTTCGAGTCGGCAGAAACGCCGCGACGCAAGTGCGTGGGATGCTCGGTTTCCTCTACTAATTGCGAACTTTTCACTGTGCCAATTTCCAGCCATTTCACGTATGACAAGGCCGACGTCGGCGTGGATCTGGAAGTTCAACGACGTCTACGTTGCTGGAGGCGATCGCGTTCGCGTTCGCTTGTCGAAGGAGGCTTGCGAACGAGGCAGAGGCCGGGATTAGCGGATGACGATCAGTAGTTACCTTAGCCTTGGCCAACGGACGTGTTTTTTTGCCCTCCCTGGCGTTTTGCGCTCAGATCCGCGTTCGAAGAAGCGGCAGCAGTTTGAGGAAGAATTGCGGGAAATCAGAGTGGGAGGGACGCTATAAAAATGAGCGGCTGGCGAACAAGCGGAATAGAAGAATCGATCCTACAACATGTGGCGGTATCGGGTGAACGTGCTATTCGCACTGCTGGCCCTTGTCTGCGTCCACGCACAAGGTATTCTTTTTCACGTCTCTTTCTTCGCGCTTTCCGTACATACATCAGAATCTTTTGTAACGTCGATCGCGTCTGTCTCATTGTGAAGAAATGAAGGCTGTGCACCCCTTTCCCGACAAGGGTGTCCGTAGACTTTTCTCCAGTGGTGAAAAACAACCCCTGGCAATGACATCGACGAATCGGATCATGAAACACGCGGTGCGAGTGGAGCATCCCTCTTGCTTTTTTTAACCCATTTTGTAGTGCCAATTTAATTCAAAATTTAAAACTAAAATTTAAAAATATTCACTTTTTTAGTATAAATTTAATGAAGATTAATTTTTTAAAAATAATTTCTCAAAAGCCAGGGAGCAACTGCCCCTTTACCCCCCCCCCCCTCCCTCGGACACCTATGTTTCACGGGTAAAGATCCATATACCTAAGTAGTAAGATGAATCGCACCTTTGCCAATACGACACATCGCGCTCCTCCGTTTATCCGTTTATCTGAGAAATTGTAATTCAATCTTGGTCTGCTAATAACAGTGATTACTTTTAACGTACATCAGTTTCTAATTACGTCACGATGTAACGAGGTAGACCTGGTAGACTGATATGAATAAAGTTGTTGCAGCACGCGTCGCGTGTTTTACCTGCTAAGTGATTGCTAAAATTAGCCCGTCATTCACAATTGATATGTAAACGTTGATTCAGATGCAGAGACGAGGGCGAAACGCAACGCAATCGCGTTTAACGGAGCCGAGGGGCTTCTGAAGTCGTTGGCGGGCGGAGGACTAGGCGGTGGATCCGGTGGAGGATTTGGCGGAGGTGGTGGCGGTGGAGGAGGTTTCGGTGGTGGCGGAGGATTTGGAAGCGGTGGCGGTGCCGGGGGCGGTTTCGGTGGCGGTTATGGCGCCGGTGGTTCCAAGGGAGGTGGTTGCAGCGCCGGAAATTGCGGAGGATCACCCGGTGGTGGTGGTGGCTGCGGCCCTGGAGGCTGCGGAAGTGGAGATGCCGGAGGTGGTCACGGTGGAGGTGGCGGCAGAGGCGGTGGTAGTGGCGGATGCGGCCCCGCAGGTTGTGGCGGTGGATCTGGAGGATTCGGAGGATCTGATGCTGGAGGTGGAGCTGGAGGGCACGGAGGAGCCGGTGCTGGAGGTGGTTACGGTGGAGGTGGCAGCAGAGGCGGTGGATCTGGCGCTGGAGGACACGGAGGCGCCGGTGCTGAAGGTAGCGCTGGAGGATTCGGAGGATCTGGAGCAGGAGGTGGAGTCGGAGGTTACGGGGGCGCCGGTGCTGGAGGTGGATCCGGTGGTGGTTGCGGCCCCGCAGGCTGTGGAAATGGAGGTTCAGGAGGCCACGGAGGTGGCGGAGCAGGCGGTAGCCTAGGTGGTGGCTGTGGTCCTGGAGGCTGTGGAAGTGGTGGCTCCGGTGGTTACGGAGGTGGCGCAGGTGGCGGAGCAGGCGGTAGCGGTAGCTACGGTGGAGCTGGCACCGGTGGTTACGGCGGCGCCGGAGGTGGGGCTGGAAGTGGAGGCTACGGCAGCGGTGGAGCTGGAAGTAGTGGTTATGGAGGTGGAGCGGGTGGAGCTGGAAGCGGAGGCTATGGCGGTGGAGCTGGAAACGGAGGCTATGGCGGTGGAGCTGGAAACGGAGGCTATGGCGGTGGACCTGGTGGATCTGGAAGCGGAGGCTACGAAGGTGGAGCCGGTGGGTACGGCGGCAAGGGTGGATACGGTGGATCGAGTGCCACCGCGAACGCTTATGCCAGCGCGAGTGCAAATGCAAATGCAAATGCAAACGCTCTTGCGAGCGCAAACGCTCAAGCAGGTGCGTCCGCGAGTGCCAACGCGAACGCAAACGCCGGCGCTGGAGGCTTCGGAGGCTTAGGCGGTTACGGTAGCAACGGCGGCCATGGAGTAGAGTAAGTATCAATCATTTGCGCTTAAATGGCATACCGACTAATTCTTTATGCCTGCCGCAGACTCGAAACAACTCAATCAACTGTTAAACGATTAATTCCACTGTTATCATTAAATTAGTTTGTTCAACCGTATGGGTGATATCGACGAGGGTGTCGACAAGACCGGTACCGTAAGCGGTGCCAAGGGAGTCTACAGCAGCAGTGCAGCCAACATCGATTCCACCGGCAAGGGCACGTACAAAGTAGGAGCGGGCAAGATTAAGTAAACCGGATGTCGCGGATCGTGGCAGCTGCGAGGGATTTATTGTCTCATTTACCATCTACCATCGACCGTTGTCTACTAGAGTGAACCAGACTCTTTGCCTGTGATCCACTATACAAGACATTTGCAAACTGCACGAATCGTCAGTAGTTTTATTCACTCCTACACTCGCACCCTGCTATCCTTATCGCAAATAACATTAGCGAGCGAACCTTTCTCCTTCGAACTCGACTCAAATAAACGATTGATTATTGTGGTCACTCGCTTGGCAGGCAACTTTCTACATAAAAGTTCTCTGTATCCTTTCAGCCTTAGGCTATAACGAGCATATCCGAATGTATATTGTACAGCTCGCGAAGAGTTGATGCGAATCGCTAATTCTGCTAACCAAACCACTGTTTCGCACATCGGCAACGTTATCGCTACTCGTCTAGTATCAATTTTTCAGATAAACGCAATTTATTCCGCGTTATTACGTTAATAAAGCGTTTACATTTGCGCAGTTACCGAGTCGATAAAATCATGTTTTCAAGGCTATTTGTTGTATTAAAAAGAGATGTATTTGACTACAGATTTCCGATCCACTCGAATCTTGAAAAATGCTAGCCCAAAAACTATCGAGGGGACTTTTACTTATAATTTAGAAACGAAAAGTTTTCCCAACATGCGACTCAAATCACTTAAAAGGGCATTAAATAAAGTACCAAATAAACAGTTTTCAATTTTTGTTTTATCACAATTAAGTTAAAAAGAATGAAAAATAAATAAATAAATATAAAAAATATTAAATTATACGATCTGGACTGAGGTGAGCGACTCATTAAGACTTTATTTAATACTTAAGGGAGGCGCCCGTTAATTTTAAAATATTAATGCTTATGTTATAGATACATATAAAAAGCCCGGGCAACGCCGGATACTTTAAGTCAGCGAAGGCCAGTTGGAGTCATTTGGGAGCCTGGACTCCATGATGTTTACCAGAGCCGCGCGGAAGGGGAGCTCGAAAGCCAATGATAACGTGGGCGCGCAAGGGATGGGGAAAACATACCCGTACAATAAGCTTGAATGACTGGGATTCTTGGGGGCCCAATGATCGCTGCCACTGAAACTCCTAAGTGGGCCAGTTCTTTCAGCCTATGGGTACGAACCTGCATCACACGCTACTATACTTACACTCTGACAGTTTTCCCTATCCGTTACGCGCCCACGTTATCATTGACTTTCGAGCTTCCCTTCCACGCGGCTCTGGTAAATAGAGTATTTCCTCACAAAGCGCTCACTGGTCGGGACCGGCGTTGAGCCGTCATTGTGAACGAAGCCCTAATTTCGAGCGATCATTTCTCGCTTCTTTCTGGCCGAAGGGGGGAGCGAGATGGAACGCTTTGCGTGCACGACGGACGCGAACCTTCAGACGAAAACGGTTCCACATCGCACGCATCGTGACTGCTCGACGCATGCACGCCACGGTCAGATAGCCAAATACGTCACGAGCCTTTTTGCGCCCTAGGCGAGCTTGTCAAATTCCGCCATTTATTATAATACATTTAATTGAGCTTCTTGCTGACCTTACTCTTCATTTTCAACAATGCCACCAATGAAAAGACGATTTTGCACCTCCCGTCAACCTTACGCCCTAGCAGTTGCCTAATTTTGAAGAGTAAAGTCATAAATAATCTCAAATAAATGTATTATAATGAAGGGCGCAATTTGAAAAATTCGCCTAGGGCGCAAAAAGGACTTAAGCCGGGCCTGCGTCAAGCTTTCGCGGAAGTCGTTTTCGTGTTTGCACTGCGTTTCATATAAGAGCGGACCAACTCCCCTATCGATTTGCGACCGGTCTGCGCAGCTCCCACGGATCTGACACACGCCATTGGTCGTAGCACTTTCCCTATCAGTTTACTACCAATCAACAGCATATCCCTGCACGAAACGAGTCCGCTCTAAAGTGGAATGCAGTGTACGATGAATGCTCACAACCATCGTGCACGCCCGTCGCGCACGCAAAGGACGGAGTGTCAAGCGTCCGAAAGACGGAGCGAGACAAAACGAAGAGGTCTCGAGAGGTCTCGTACCGTCCTCTCTCGCTTTCAGTACCTCTCACGCGCTCTCGTTCCATCTCGCTCCCGCCTTCGCCGGACAAGAGTGAGACAGAAGTGATGGGGATAGCGAAAAGTCCTTATCGTGTACGCCAAACCGAGCCCTCAGCAAGGAAATACTGTATCATGCTGACATAGTGCATCTGTAGCAGGGTTGCCAGATCTCCGGCATTTAACCGGAGTTTCAAGTTTTCGACCGTTGTTTCCGGCCTCAGGCAGGCACAATAAAAATCTCCGGCAGAATAGAGAGTATGTTGCAGCATGCCATCTAACGAAATTAGCGTTGCCGAGAAATAGGTTGTCGAAGAGTCTCTGGGTGGAAGGGACACCCAGAGACTTGTTGCTTTGCGGTTGTTGCTTTGCCGTTGTGCGTTTTCATTTTCATATTAAATTTTTCTGTGACATAAGTATCCAGAGTTTCGCTATCACTGGTATCACTGATAATGTCGACAATATTGAAGATACAGATCTTGATGACAAACTATTAAAATCTGTAATGTATTCGAATAAATATTCATAATACTTTTATTATTATTATTATGATTACTCCTTTATAATATGTCATTATTATAATGAATTTTAGATGCCTGTTTTGCTATTGACCTTTATTTTCTCTCATCCCCTCCCACACTCCACTCCACCCCACCCCACTCCATGATATTGAAATCTCCGGCAAAAGATCAGGCTTGATCTGAAGTGTACTAAAATCTCCTAAGTGTTTGTCAAATTCCATGGCCTTCTCATTGTTCACAGGTTTCTTCAAACGATCTGCATATCGTAAACTTTTGGTCCTATAATTATCCATTTTCTTCTTTGCTTGTAACACGTGCTGATACATTTTTCATGTGCTTTCATCTAAACCTTTCCTTTCCCAAACTAAGCGCTTACAAGGTCCAGATTTTGTAACTGTATGTACATTTTTGTCTTGTGAATATATGCTGGAACTGGTTCCAGGAAGTACATTAGTGCTTCCTATTCTGGAAAAGTTACATAGAGAAGGGTTCGGCGTTGTTGGAAGAATGGAAACACTGGATTCATCGACTGCAAGAGAAGAGCTTCGCCTATAAGAACTACTTTCTGCTGATTTCGGAAACCAATTTCGAAATGTAACTGGTGAAAAATCTGTAGTTGGCGGAGTAATATTTATCTCAGGTGACAAATCTTCCTTCGTCTTCACATCAATTTTCTCATCAACTTCCTCTGACGATGAACTGCTTTCCCTTTTGTCAGGTAGCAACAAGGAAGGTATTGTTCCTTCCTTCAGCTTTCTCCGTTTACTGCATTGATAGTCTTGTGGTTGAAAATGTAAATGACAAATTACATACCGATCATTGTAAACCTGCTTGTATGTTAAGCCTAGCAATCGCGGATTACGTGTTGCTTCAATCCACTGGGAAATGATTATTGTAGATTTTGGAAAGCGATGGGAATTTTCCTGTCGAGTTGACGGACAATTCAAGACAACACACTTTTGCTTGTCATTTGAAATCCGTTTTGCACTCATTTTCAACGTACAATTACTTATGTTAAATCAGAATTAAACACAATACAATTAATACACTTTACCGACAAATATATCACCGAGAATTGCTGACAATGAAATACAATGGCGATTGGCGGTCAAGTGCAACTGAGTGCAACGAAGACAGACAGAACTTTCCGCCAGCGGAGTGAGGTGTAGGGATCCGGTAAGGTTCATCGACACGCCACCAGAGGGTTACCCGGCTCGAGAGTTTCTCGCTGGTGTTCTACCGCCCTCCGGTTGGTATATATAAGAGTTCTGTCCCAGTCCTGATACCCAGCGTGTCTAAGGCAGGGTTCCGCCAGGTAAGCCTTACTGACGAGTCCTCTGGCGGACCCGGGACGAAACGCTCTTTCCTTTCCCTATCTAGGGTGGTGACCCCTTCTTTATCCTTGGGTGATCCCACGGCAGTCGATCCAGAGTCAGATCGCTACAGAGGGGCGAGAAACGTTCCGCCATCTAGTATAGACTCAAAATGGAATGAACTGTTTCCGCACGGTGCCTATTGGCAAAGGAACACTAGTGTGGCGCTAGTGTGACATAACAAATATGGGCGACGCAAGTATACCTTTTACTATATCTTTATATGGATCCAGTAGTATAAAAGTTTGTTTCAAAGTTATTTCTTACAGTAAAAATGTTGACAATACATTTAGACACAATTTTGGAATATGTAAAAGTATGTAATGTGGACAATTTTAGTTACTCCACTTTTTGGCACTTTTATGAAAACTTAAATTGAGATTCATTCAATGAGGTTCATTGTAGCGTTACAATTTGTTATACAACATTTTTTTTCTGCTTATAGTTCGTCGATACTGTGAAAATTGGTAAACCGCAATAAATGCTCAGATAGCACACAGACGTCTAAAGACGCCCGAAAGACGTCCTAAACCCGTCCAGACTTAAAACCGACGTACAATTGACGTCTTTAAGACGTATGTGCTATGTGGGTGGTATACTTGCGTCGGCCATTACTACTAGTTCGCGTACCGACCGCTAGTGTCGCATACTAATATTATACTTCCAATATTACTGTCCACCCCCTGATTGCTCTCTTCTTACAACTCGGACACATGCCTCCTCACGTCTGTAATATTTCGCAACAATCCAAAGCCTTGTACAATATGTATAATAACGTTTCAACGCCTTGTACAGCAAATATAATCACATAAAACAACCTAATGCCTAACTAAAGACTTCCACCTATCCTGTGGTTCTATAGTCCCTTTTAAATAGTGTACTGTCGTTTTCAGAAAAGAAGGCGCTCGGACGCTAAACGCGGTAAGGGGGCTACTTTGCTCGCATTGGCCAACGCGACAATCTCGACCAATACAAAGTAAGCGAACGGGACCACAGGCGCTGGGAGCCAATGCGAGCAAAGTAGCCTCCTTGCCCCGCTCAGCAACCGGATGCCAACTTTTTTGCAAACCACAGTATGTAATGTAAAATATGTTTATACGCAAAATACTGACAGATAAACGTACACGCAGAGTATATGTATTTAATGTGTGAAAATAATATAAATGTTTACACAAAGTGTGGAAAATACATTAAAAATTAACTAAATTTCTTTTCCACAATTTTTTCGTCATTTTATTCTACAGAAATTGACTTTGCATAAGTACGTCTGCTATCGAACATGTATAAAGAAATGATATCTTGCGAAATTATGACTGTAACTATTTAATATTTAGAAAAACTATTTATATTATGCTTGCTGGAAAAGGCATTCCGTAGCGCTATTTATTTGTAGTTTATGAATCTTGTCCATGATATTCTATTCGCATTAGTGCCATTTTTGCATTAGCATTATTATCACTGTAAACGTCGAAGAAATTTTGTTACCGCACAAGTGAAAAATCGAAGCGTGTCGATTACTATGTAATAGAACGGCCAGAACCTCGTGTCATCGATGAGAATGAATGCCGTTTTCCGTTTTCAAGATTTCCATTTACATGGTATTTTTGTAGAATCAAAGTACTGTGTTCATTGAGGATTACGCGCATTCGTTTTCTTAGCATATTATGAAATACTACGAATTTTAAATTCTTAAATAAACACTTTATAAAAATATAAAAATATATGCAATTGCATATATCCTCTATTCATATATAGTTATTTTATTTTCAGTTAGAAAGGTTAACAAATACATAGCCACGAGGTCAGTTAAAAAATATTTTATTCATTGTACAATATAACTGTACAAAAAGAATGTTGACCAACAGGTTGCAGTCCTCGAGTTTAATCGAACAAACCTGTAGAAACAAATGTAATTAAAATGAAATTCCCTTTTTTTACAACACAATATAATTACAATATTAGTCTCATTCTTGAATATCATCTTGTATGTTTCAGTAGCTAATACTTTTAATAATCATAGACTGTGAGATATTTCTCTTTAGTACAATCTGTATTATATTCATGACGTCACAAATATATTTACCGAAGCCCATGTCGTCATCCGATTCTTCCTCGGATTCTTCCTTTTTCTTTTCTTCCTTAGCAGGTGCAGCTTCTGCACTAGCAGGTGCGGCAGCGGTTGGTGCTTTAAAATAAAGAACAATAAGGAATATAAGAATATACACATGTATATATATATTTCATATATGCGTATGATAGAATATATATAATTATATGTATTTCAATGTTGTCTAAAAGAATTTTGGTCATTTATACAAACATAACCACTAAAACTTTCTATACTTTTTCTTTTTCCTCTTTCACTGACCGATCTAGCAATTAATATTACTTAGCCGGTGGATGTAGAGGACTGTTCATCCTTTTTCTATGGCAGCATTCACCTCAAAAGCATTTCTGCTATAAAGAGATAGTGACGCGAGTAGTTACGTAAATAAATATACTATTGTACTTCTGTGTATCGTTAAGAAAGTTTTCTTACAAGGGAAGATCCCGAACCCGGAAATTAAAAAAATTCTGAAACTTTGTGAATATGTAGGGAATTTCCTCCTGATTACAACGCAATTTTTGTTTGCTGCCCAAATTCACTCTAAGGGGGTGGAATTGACCCCTGAAAATCCGGTTATTTGCCGATTTTGTGTTATAACTCGTGAACTGTAAAATAATGTTTTTACCAAATGATAGATCTAATTAAAAGAAGTAACTTTTGTCTTGAAACTTTTTTCTATCTCTTCAGTTCGCGAATTATAACACAAAATTCAGGGGTTAATTTCACCCCTTCGAGTGAATTTGGGCAGCAAACAAAAATTGCTTTGTAATCAGGAGGAGATCCCCTACATATTCACAAAGTTTCAGAATTTTTTGAACTTCCGGGTTTAGGATCTTCCCTTGTTAGATTACTTATTGCACACTTTCTGATATGAACACTTAACAGGAAGTATTATTTTTCTAACAGTTGCAAAAGAAATAGAATGAAATTATGAAAAATGATTCTGAATTTATTAAACAAATATAATCATTTGAAAATGTTTGTTAATATATGGATCCAGAGTCACCATTACCACTAATCAAATAAAATATTTATAATATATTGCCACTTGCACACGGACTGCAAGCAATTTTCGGATATCAACCACACTCACACAGTGGAAGAGTGAAATTTAGGAGTTGACTCTTTCACTGTGCGAGTGCAACTGGTGTCCCAGTATTGCTTGCTCTCAGTGTGCCACTAAAACTAAGAAAATGTAGTTACAATTTAATTGTATTTTAAGTTATACAATTCTATGAGAAAAAGAATCATCTTGTTAGATTGTGAAACTAGAATTTGAATTTCAATAATTATCTGCCAAATGATTATTTGAACACATTCATTGTCACATCAGGATATGCGAGTTAACATCGAATTTTCCTATAGCACGCACCACACCAAGCTACGTGACTTACAAGGGAAACACCAGACATGGCTCGCACTGATTTCGACGAAACTTGTTGGGGTGATACGCCTATATCTACAACACAGCGTGATTGTAATTTCAGCCACAGATACCCAGCCAATTATGAGAAAATTAATTGTAATGTTTGTAAGAATCACATGGTCAGGTATATTTGAGTAGTAGAGTGGTTCATTCAAGAGTAGCTTTGGCGTAGCGGAATGCATTTAAAAGTTAAACACTCCGACGCTTTCTTGTAGATATAGACTATCACCCTACCAAGTTTCGTTGAAATCGGTGTGAGCTACGTCTGGTGTTCCTCTTGTTAGCATAGTCTTTGCACTTTGCCAGCAATAACTTATGGCACCAAGAGATAGTCTATAAATTTCATTCAGAAATCAACGTGTTAACCACATAAACTATCCAGTTCCTTGACCACATGTTTTCACAACAGTCTCATAATTATAACTAACGTAACTTAAGCAATTTCATCATGTACTGTCCAAGGGAAATGAATCATAATAGAATTGAAATTATTAAATTGTATAATCATAGTTTTGAACGTGTTGAATATTTTGATGTTCTGTATCATTCTGGGGTCTAAAATATAACACGTGTATATGAAATATAATGTAAATGAGCATTTACCACCTGCTGCTGGTGCAGCTCCAACACCTGAGCCAATGTTTGTTATAAGTTCTTTCACATTAACGCCTTCAAGTGCTTTAGCAAAAAGTCCGGGCCAGTAAGATTCCACATCGACATTAGCCGCTTTCAAAATTGTTTGAATTTTCTCGCCCTAAACAGATATATGTAGAAAACATTAACCGTGTTATTTTCTAACGTTAACTTCTACATATTTGGCTTTAATATATTAACAATAACAAGAGATATTGATAAATTCTTGTACGAGCAATAACCACGCCAGATCTTACATGCTCCAAACACTTACAGTTACAGCAACATCGTCGTCGACCAGGATCAATGCGGAATAAACGCAAGCGAGTTCAGCCTTGTTAGTCATATTTCTTATTTGTATACTTCCTACTAAACCTGGATGAATATAAATAACGGCGCAAGTCGCTGATACAGCCTTAGCTCCACAAGAGAGAACAAGCACCCAACTTTACTGAACCGAACGAGAAGCAGAAAAGAGCGAGCTTAACGGAAATCACGTGATATAACCTAAGGCAGCATTTGTAGTATGGCGAAGAAACATGCGTAGTAGATATAACGTATCCCATTGGTCCGTCTATAACATTCGTATGAAAATATTTTTTTCAATATAAATTTATTAAATTATTGCACAACATATCACATTTCTTTCATATATTTATCTTTTGAATATCGCGTTCTTTATACAATAATACAGAATAATCTGTAATCTTTAAAATATATGTAGTATGTATGTGTCTACAATGTATGCACGGACTAGAGTATATGTATAGTAAAAATATCAGGTAATATAAGAAACAATTGTTCTAAACAACTTTTATAATTGACGTTGAATCGTCGAATATTTTTACAAATAAAAAGGTAATGCGGTATAAAAAGTATCATATTTTAAGAAATGTTACCTTATATGAAAGTATATATATGTTTGTAATCTTGTGCATACATACAATGTTGCAAACAAGAAAATATTGTTATTCTCATGGTTTCTCATTGAAAATGGTATGTCCGTTTTCATGAAAATCGGAAGAGGGCGCTACGTGCGAGAAATTTAATGAATAACTTATACGCATATACTCGATTTCTTGCAGTGACATCGAAGTAGGTAGGAGTCGACGTTACTCGAAAACTGTGAATTGATTAGTGCAGTGTATGTAATTGTGCCAGTGATTCTGGTGGTTTGTAGACGTTATAGATCGACAAAGTATTCGAGTTTCTTCCAAGTGAGACGGTTGCGTGTCAAGACGATCGAGTGCACAATTATTCGTCTTATGGCCACATCTTATTCTTACGACGGATAGCTCGACAAATATTATCTTGCGATACGTTGCTATGTACTATGTAGTACCGGTGTAAATGAAGCGGCGGCGTACAGCGCGGTCGCGTGGTAAAGGAATACCGCCTGTGGGGGCGATGGGAATGGCGCGCAAATGTTGCGTGCGTAGCTGCGAGGTTGATGTGCAAGAAGCTCGTGCTAAAGGGTTACCGCTTCATAAGTTTCCGAAGGATATTGGCCTAAGAAACAAGTGGTTAACCAGCGGTGGATTTGAAGGGAACTTTAAGCCTTCACCGGGTCAGGTTGTCTGCCACAGACATTTTAAACGAGCAGATTACGAAGCCGCCAAGGGGCACAAGTTACTTCTACGTAAAGGCAGTGTTCCATCGGTCTTTGCAGACTATGATACTCATCCAGGCATGTACAGTATGATACAAATTACAAGTTTAAGTTTCTTTATTCTTCCGAAACAGGTGTTAATATTGTTAACTCCAAAACCATTATTTAAATACCCTTGTACGTCGCCTACGGACCACTTTTTTTACTTATTTTGCGTCTGTCCTCCCTTTCTTATTGACTTTTTTTATTTGGATCTATGCATCGTGTTTCGTGTATTCGCGGTATCTTCGAAATTACTAATGAACAAATACACAATTATGGTAGAAAACATTTTCATCCTTGAATTCATAGAATTTATACATTGTTTATTAGAAGTAAAAAATTCTCTTATTTCGTTTTATTTTCCTAATCTTTTTAATTGAAACCGTTTTTACTCTTATAACAGAGCTTGCAACTGTACACCTAAATTTCATATATTGTGTTACTGAAATGGAGTAATATATTAACTGCCTCTGATTTTACATAATTTTAACATATTATTATGAATTAACGCATAATCCAGTCTATCTGTGAATCCTTTCCTTTTCCTTAAACATACAACAAAGTGTGTTACTTACCATCTATAATGTTATTTTTTTATTAATTTCTAGTTTTAGTTTTAGTATAAAAGTGATTTAATTATATGTCATTACTTATATATTATTTAATGATACTGTAGGCGTTCATGAAAAAATGTTGCGGAAAATAGTAATTTTAATATGTATTTTATTTATAGAAGGTATTTGTGTAAATAATGAAAGGTATTATACAAATACGTTTATCATGTATTCACTTCATATCCTAATCTTTACATTCATATTTACATAGACACTTTTCTCTTTTATAGATCCTGTGATTATGTCAGTGAAATCATCTACTTCTTACGCACAAGAGGATTTGGATCTTATCAATTCAGAGATTTTAAACCTGGAGCAATCTATTTCACCATTACTGTCTGAAGCAAGAACACCAAAATCCGATAGCTGTGGAGAAACATGTTCCTTTCGACCAGGATCAGCCGACCCCGTTAACCCCTCAGACTCAACAGAATTATTCGACAGCAGTCATAAAGCTGTGACTCTAAAAGTAGAAACTACTACTCCTCTAATTAAACAAGAAATAACTGAAAACTCAGAGATCGAAGTAAATACAATGGCAGTACAACTAGGAATTGTGGAGTCAGATGTGGCAATGAAAAATATACAAAAAGAGTTAGTTATCAAAGAAGAGCTAAAAAATATTAAACTGGAAGATGAGAAAGCGTTTGATAAACCAGACGATTTAAAAACAAGAATCTTAAACCGAGATGGACTCAAATTTTTTCCTGGAGCAAAATTAGAAGCGAAAGATTTCAATGAAAAATGGTAAATCGCTATAGAGTAATTGGCACAGATTTTTTATTACGACAACTGTTAGAAGAAGTATATAAGTAAATATTTGTTGTTATTATGTTGTAGGTATTCCGCTAAGGTAGTTGAAACTGATTGGGAGGAAAGAGAAGTCTTGATACACTTCGACAAGTGGAGCTCAAGATTTGATGAATGGATACCCATGGATAGCTCTAGATTACGTGTATTACAAACACAGTCAACGTGAGTAAAGTATTTAGGATTTGTCAATCATTCATTTGTGAAAATCCATACAAAATTTGGATCTAAGTTAACACAGAGAAAGAAATTAATAAAAAATTCCAATACTAATGATTCGTAACTTCATTTACATTCTAAGCTGATATATATTTTGTGTAACGTAATTCTCTGTTTTCCTTTAAAGCGAACAAACTTGGGACCTACCATCTCCGTAAGTGGATATTGCATAATTATCAGATAGGTGAAAAATTTGTAGCCTGTAATATTTATTAATGGTTAACTATTACTAAATTATTTTATTGCTTGAAACTGCAGTAAAAAACGTCCTCATTTTTCTTACATCTGTACAATGAATCATGTCTTCTTCGCATTCAATCGTGTAGGATACATTGTTTATAGATTTAAAGACTGTATAAAATACAAGTAGGAAGCGGAAGAGTAACTGTCTCCTTAACATTGAGGGCAATATAATAGTGTTTACTTATTAACTCTAATGTTATGCGGAAATTATATGTACCTATAGCAGTGTAGCCAAAATCTTTAAATCATACTTCCTTGCACGAATTATTACATTGTTTCATTACATTTAAAGAAAATTTTTTAGAAAACAAATTTGTATGTTATGTTTTACATTTTGAGAGAATTACTATAAAACAAAGAGATTAACGTGGTATTGGTGTTGTATATAAAACAGTGACTATCAGCCATAATCGTACACTCCTTAAAATCGCATAACATTTTTAAAATTGGTCCAAACGACTTGAGTTTTTTTGAGAAGCTGGAAGGGTTAGTTTGCTAAGTGACGTGTTTCGTCGTTTAAAAAAAAATGCAATTGGTCGGAATAGCAAAAAAAAAAATAGTAAAGGTCGTTTTTTAAACTTTTTATTGTGAGCCTGTATTATTGGAAATTCAAAGAACCCGTTTGTAGATGAAGTAAGTTGTCTACATGCTGAAAATTTCATCTAAATCGGTTAACGTTGCTCTGAGCTACACACGTTTAAAGATAGAATAAGGTCGAAAATCGCTGATTTCGGGAATTTCGCGATTTTCGCCCTTATTCTGCGATCTTTAAGCATTTATAGCTCAGAGCACCGTTACCCGATTTAGATGAAATTTTCAGCATGTATACAACTTACTTAAATCTACAAACGTTTTTTTTTTTAATTTTCATTACAGGCTCACAAAAAAAAGTTTAAAAAACGACCTTTACTATTTTTTTTCGCTATTCCGACCAATTGCAATTTTTTTCAAAACGACGAAACACGTCACTTAGCAAACTAATCCTTCCAGCTTCTCAAAAAAACTCAAGTCGTTTGGACCAATTTTAAAAATGTTATGCGATTTTAAAGAGTGCACGATTATGGCTGTGTGCCACTGTATGTACAGATAATACTAACGTTGTGATTTTCACCGAATCATATATGTGTAAAGTAAAAGACAGTCACTATAAATTTGCATAGGTACAACATTTCTCGGAAATAATTTAATTTCACAAAACAAGATTTATTGCTTACAGAGTAAAATTGTTTCTTTAATGTTTTCGTTTGATATTTATCATAATGGCCGACAATCTTTTTTCATGTTTGGTAATGAATGAATTTAATACCTTCAGGGAAACGAAAATGAAAGACTTTTCCGTAGGGGAAAGGATACTCGCTACGTGGGCTGACGGGAGAAAATATCCGGCCAAAGTAAAGGCGGTGTTAGGAAATGGTAAGTGACCTAACCTGAACTACGCGCGTATGAGAGAAATAGGCTTGTTCTCCATATTATCAGTTTGACGTTTCTTACTTGTGGCAGGATACCTTTTACTCTAAAAACTAGTGCCTTTTTAATATAAGATTAATTATTTTTACAGACAGATATGACGTACTCTTTGACGATGGATACGCAAAGACTGTTAAATCGTCGAAGATGACAAAAATCGCTACAACGTCCGCGAAGGTATAAATTTTGTTTGTGAGGTTATGTTGCAGAATCATTTATGATGTTCAACACATTAATATTAGTTATTTTCCATTATTTATAGCATTAATAATGTCTCAAGGAAGCAAATTACATTCCTTTTTTACTTATTTTATTAGTTTCAATACTGAACAAAATATCGATTTGGAATGATAATTTTTTTTTAATCTTACAGGAATGCCTTAAAATTAATTAAAAGAATATATATGCAAAAATTTTAATATTTATTAATGATATCCTATGAGGTTATTGTAAAGGATCGCAATCTTCGTATTCGTATTTTTTTTTATAATTTCTGTCTTTCGTATCTTTTTAATTCTTATATTATTGTGAAAGTTGAATCAATCGAGAACAATAATAAAAGTAAATACTTTTATAATTTCGATGTTCAAACATTAAATTATAAAAGTTATGTAAAAATATACAAATGTTGTTAGGGACGATGATCTGAATGGTGTGTATTTATTTTAACAGCAATCTACCCAAACTGAAGAGTATATAGGAAGTAAACAAGAAAGAAGGGATAAGAAACGAAAACATACAGTAATGGAGTTGTTTCATACGCACTCTAGAAAACGGTCGAAAAATGAAGCTGATAAACTGACAAAAAAGGAAGGGCCTGTAGTTAATGAGAATGGGGAATGTTTTTCAGAAAATAAAATTGATTTAGATGGTACTTTATTTGGACCGTGCTACGATCCAGGCACAGATTTGTTACGAGGGTTTGATACTAACGTATCAAAAATGAAATTTTGTACCAAGAAAACCAAGAAGGAAATATCAAAAAATGATATAGATCAGGAAGAAGATGTAGGACCTGAGTGGGTAGATGGAGAACCTCAAGGAACTGAATCGTATATAGTGGATGGAAATGATGGTATGTTAAAGGAAATTTGTTTATTTTGTATACATTGTAAATTTATATTACACATGTACATGTATACGTATTTCATTTATACACATATCGTACATGCATATATACACATATACATTTATATACGTACACGGTAAGACAAGTTCCTCAGTTCCTTTAAGTAAAGCAAGTCAACTGAACAACGCCTTTATTTTTGTAAATAAAAGAATGTTTAAAACAGACGTTGTTTGTATTCGAGAAAGGTATAATGTGCTGTTATCTTTTAATTTGAAGTGGAGTGTCTTTAAGATTAAAAAGCACCTTGAGATCATTAACTTTATTTTAATCGAATGACATTTTTCCATTTACCTTCTGATAGAAGCTTTCGAGGTGAATAGAATGACAGTTCAATGTCAGTTACGAGGGAAAAAATATCTTTGTTCAATGAAGATATGAAATACTTTATAATTTATATCTTCTTTCTAAATCTATGTAGCACAAGCTCTTTCATGCCTCCTTTTTATCGTCTGTGTCTTGCTGTACATGCATTATTTTATTTAATTTATAAAAATTTAACGCAGATGTAATCTAATCGCAAATAAAAATCTGACGAATGTTAGGGTTACTTGTTTCTAAACATTTCAATGATTTTTAAACTTTTTGGTTAAACTGGATGAAACTATGCTTGCCAAATATCCGTAGCATCTTCTACCAATTGTGAAATTTTGGTTAGAATTATTGATGCTATAGCTTGGTTCATGTATCATTTCATTCATAATATGGAAAATGGATTTTTTCTCAAGTGATCTTGGATGATCTAGCACTATGTGTTATTATACTCGTCTCAAAAGTTTTTATTAGAGGATAAATATAAAATATATCATTCCATTGGAAAAAAAGTTGACTACAAAGTGTCTCTCCGATGCTTCCATTTAAAATTAAGGCAGTGATACCATGATATGTCCACCTTGAACATTTTTATTTGATCTCCAAACACAAGGGAGCATTGGCCTCAAAATCCTTACTTTGCATATACAATGGATAATATTTATAGGACCACGTCGATCCATAATAGTGGCAGATAAAAGATTACCACCAGGATGGCAGAAACATTTTACTCAAAGAAAAGCTGGCACATCTGCTGGCAAATGGGATGTTTTGTTTCTTCATAAATCAAGCGGAAAGAAGTTCAGATCAAGGAATGATATTAGATCATTTATGGAAACTCAAGGACAATTTGACTTTGATCCTGAGAAATTTGATTTTTGTATTCACCGAAAGAAGAAAAGCCACGGGCAAAAAGTAAAACAAGATGTTGTGGAAGCGCCAAAAAAAATCAAGACTCTATTGCCTAAAACAAAGACAACATCCGTAGCAGATAATTTATTACTTACACCAACAAGTGCACCAGTTACAACTGTGGTATCTACACCAACATCTGTTACAGATGGTGGTAAGATTTTTATTCTTATTCTTTTTCTTCTCCTTTTTTTTAAATCATTTACAATGTTAACGTTACTTCATTAGGTTTTTTACTTTTTCATGCTCACCTACCTACATTAGAAATGATTTATTGTAAGTGTTAAGAAACAATTTCAGAGATATCCTAATTCAAATTAATTATATTTTTGAAAACAATGAAAAAAAATTTCATTACATAGATTCTTATAGTGGCTGTTACTAACAAACCTGTTCTGTTTTCTTATTTGTAAATAGCTGTTTTCATTGGTGGACTCCGTGTAGAAATGGAGGACAGTGCTTACAAGTGTCCGAAACAAGGATGTAATAAAACATTTAGGAAGGAAAATCTTTTACAAATGCATATAAAACATTATCATCCGGAATATTCCAAGTTTTTGGGATCTACGCCAAATGTTGCAGACTTAGCTTATGCAAGAACGATTGGAGAATCTGTTGAAGACATTATTCCTAGAAAGTCGAATAATTTGTTAGAAAAATATAACAAATTTGGCAAGAAAAAGTCTGTTCAAGATAAACCATTATATGCCGCATCACCATTAGCAACAAGTTCTACCCAACCTACATCGCCCACAATAATATTGCCAACAGTCTCAGAAGTGGAAGATGAAATGGATCAAATGGAGAAGTGCAACGACATGCAAACAGAGGATATTAAAATAGAAAGAATGTCTCCAATTTCTAGTCATAGCATAGATATGGATGAAAATGAAACCGAGAAAAAACGGGAAGAAGCATGTGCAATGTCACCTGGAACATTATTTGATATAAAAATTAGAGAAGAGAAAACACAAAGTGGTATTAAAACCCTTCTTCCGGTAAGGCCAACTTCATCGGAAGTACAAAGGATTGATAGATCAAAATCGTTGGATGAAGGCATTCATATTGACAAAATGAAAGGTCAACGGAAGCGACAATTATCAGAATACAGTTCTGATGTACCAAGTAGGGGTAAACGGCGACACGGTAATAATATATTCCATATTTGTGAGTTATTTTTAGTAAATTAAAAATACAAAATGTCCGTTTGTAATAGGTACGCAAGAAGTTGCAGATGAATATGGTGATATAGATGACAGTGCTGTGGATGCCGAAGGACCTATTGCTCTGATGTATAGATATAGTCGTAGAAAATCAGATTCAAGAAGTGATGAAAATAGTCAAAGTAGTAAGTCTTGGTTACGTGAAGTTTATAAATTCGAATGCGCGATTTTACTATGTATTCGTTAACTTTTCATTTTGTGCGATCATAAACCATTCATTTCCCTTCAGTATAAAATAAGTGACATGCTGCTGCTTTATTATTTGATTATTCTTTAGGTCAACTAAACGATTCTCGCCTTGAAAAAGGTGATTCCTTGAAAGGGGATATTACTAAAAGAGGTACTAATAATGATGGGGAAGGTACATGCTATCTTTTTTTCCTCTTTTTATTTTGCCTTTTTAAACGTTAATTTATATTGAGTTTTGATAAATTTTTTTTTTGTATTCTGAACTTACTTTCTCAGTTCTTCTGTTTTTAGTATTTCAATAATAATCGTCTTAAAATATTTTTAGTTAAAAGAATATTTATGTCCATACGTAAATAAGTAAAGTAAAAATGAATTATTTCCTTTGATAGTTAATAATTTTATTTATAGAAAATGAAGGAGTTATGATGATGATTAATGGTGAAATGATAAAGGTGGAACAACTACGGAGAGAAGAAATAATAAATTGCACTTGTGGATTCATGGAAGAAGATGGCTTAATGATACAATGTGACCTTTGTTTGTGTTGGCAACATGGCCATTGCAATGCTATCGAAAGAGAAAAAGATGTACCCGAGAAATATGTTTGCTTCATTTGTCAAAATCCATATCGACAACGACAATCTAAAAAATATTACAATGATCAAGATTGGATCAAAGAAGGCAAATTACCAACGTTGCCCAATCGACTAAAAAATCAGTATATAGTTAATCGAAGAACAGCTATGCTGAAGCGTTCTTATGATTTAGTGGCTGCTCTGTTACAGATACAACATGTCCTGCACAGCTTAAGAGTAAAGATTAACGTAGCTCAGTAAGTTTTAAAATAATTTAGTAAAGAAATTGTTGGACATGAAAGCATTATTAAACATAAACATTGCATTACAGAAAAAAAGATCATCCAAAGTTATATCTTTGGGCGAAAAATTGGGAAAAGATGGAAATACAAAAGCCAGACATAACGCCAGTACCAGTTGTAGAAATTACAAATGCAGTGAAAGATACTGCAAACACTGTGGGTGATGCATCTCGCCGACTTGAATTAAAGATGGAAACGAAATTCACTTTAAGAGATGATCACGACGAAAAATCAATAGCTTCCGATTCAGAGTTAATGAAAATTTTGGAAGAAGACAACACAACTGCGGAGGATACGAAAATTATTTGTAAGAAAGAGGATGTAATAAATCAAAATAAAAGTCATATTCTTCTGGATGCTCTTACAAAAAATAGTGTCGCGGAAGAAAAATATAAGAATTTGATAACTTCGAGCGTGAAAACGGACGCAGGTAAAGAAGCAAATAAATGTTGGTTTTGTTATGCGTATAAGAAACATAGTTTTACCCCCTTTCTGTATAGATACATTGTCGAATGAAACGGCTGTGCTTGAAAATGATATATCTGCCACAACTGTATCAGCAAATCCAATGCATGACGAGTTAAATGAACATGGAATATCAACACCGGTACAGCCTTTTATACCACAACCAGAGGCACCAATTGATCCAGGAGAATGTCGAATGCGGTTATTAGAACACATTGAACATTTTCAAAACCATATAGATGCAAGATTAACATCTATCGAGGCACAAGTTTGTGGTGCGTATTAATATTTCGAATATGTAGCGCAGTACGTAATATGTACAATTGTATCATAATTTTTTCAGCTTTAGAAGCGATGGATCCTGAAGATGTACCTAGTCCAGATGTCCAACCTCGAACTAAACAAACGGTTCAAATGCTTCTTCGGGATTTAAACACAGTACGAAAATTAGCTGCTTTGTGTTAAATAGTTATGTACAGAAAATTTGTAACATCAGCTAACAGCACAGTCCCTATTTTTTATAGCAGTAACTGTTAATACTGCAATATGAAACGATTGTCTCAAATTTCCCCTAACACTCCCATTGGGAAATACTACATAGCTGTATTTTATAGTGTAAGTATAGTAAATACTAACAAGAAGTGGCCCCCAAATGTAACTCTGACTAAAAAAAGTTAAAGAAATGAGACTTTACACAGTAATAGGGCAGTAAAACACCAGAATGTTTTTGATACATGGTTTTGGGGGCAGACAGTTAATACTTTACCGTTCATTATTCGCACAAGTGTAACGAATAAGATGAATTGAAAGTGTCGTCTAGCTGGTGAGATGATTGAATAACAGTAGAAACCCCTTCCGATATATTTATCTCCGACCTATAAATATCCCATTAGTTGCACTGACACTTTAGACTTAATTTTCTTTGTATAAACATCTTAATATATAAAGCAGAAAATGTTTGCGTGTTTGTCTGTCGCCTAAAAACTTTCGAACGGTAAACTCTGAGGTCACGCAATCTGTCCCAGCTCAGTATGCCTACTAATCCAGATGAATGTGACTATTTTCACCAAAAAAAATAAATAAAATTTTTTTTTTTAAAATCAGAATATATTTCGGGCGAAGCCGTAGTAAAGCTAGTTCTGTTATAAACTACGCCGTAGTAAAGCTAGTTCTGTTATAAACTACGAAAATATATGTTATATATATATAAATACGAACACGGTACAAAATATGTATATGCCGAAGAAAAAGGGCCTCAACGAAACTTGAATCTGCGCCAAAAAGAAAACATTCTTCTGTGTAGCAGTCAATTATCTCATCAGATGTATCATGCTATCAGTTCATAATTCCTATTCTGAAGATAATGCACGGTACAACTTTAGCATTATGTATCTCATAAACTATTTAACACTAAAACCATATATCAATAGCATAAATATCTTAAGCCCCAATATCACTGTGCAAAGTCTCATTAAATAGTCTGAGTTTTAAATATCGATATCTCTCCTTATGAGTTGAGTAATAAGTTGTACCATAAAACAAACATTTATTTGTATTTAGGTGTAATTACGACTGAACAGGTTATAATATTCTTTATGGTTATTTGATTGTTATTACCTACAACGGAATTGTATATTTATTCAAATAAATATACAACATATAACACCTTTTATACATATACATATTACATGCATGTTAACCAATGGGAAACTGAAAGTATGTAAAAAGTGTTACATAATGGACATTTAAAAACAATAACATTGTTTATATAAAATATATTTATTTATGAAAATAAGCCCCTCACCTTTATTCATATTTTCTTTTCTATTTTATTAAAATAAAGAAAGAGAGAATAAAATGCCGAACGGGTGATTCAACACTACATATATACATTACTAGCTTTACTACTCGGCTTCGCCCGAAATTTAGATTCTGATTTTATAAAAAGCAATTTTTTTACCCGACTGCGTTTAGTTTTTTTTTTTATGAAAATAGTTATATTCATCTGGATTAGTCAAGCATAATGAGCTGAGGCATATTCCGTGATTCGAGAGTTTATCGTTCAAAAGATTTTAGGCGACAGACAAACACGCAAACGTATTAGAAGCTTTCTGCTTTATATATTAAGATAGTATACCTATACGTTGGGAAATGATTTAATTTTATTTTAATCATTTGCAATTAAAGAAGGTGATTCGAATTCTACGTAACGTTATGAATTCCCAACTACATAATGATCAATTATAGGTAGTAGCCGATGCCGGTCAGCACTAAGAAACAATAACGTGATCAAAAAGGTTTTTAGTATTAGTTTTTATGTGTTTTCAAAGCGAAAGGGTCCATCTAGAAGCTGGTAGTAATGCATATTAATTTGTATCATATTTACCGGCTATGATTAAGGAATCTAACGAGGTGGCAGAAACTTGATTTTTGGTCACCTCCCACGCCACATGTATAAGAAAATTAGGAAGGGGGGGGGATACTCGTCGCCATCATGGTCTAGCCCGGCCGGTGACGTCAAGAAGTAGCGGAGTGCAATCTCGCAGCGCAAGAAAAACAAAGACGGTGAAAATATTTGTCTGCATAAAGAAGAGAGAAAAGAAAAGTATGTGTGCGCACGCCTAAGAACGAAGAAGACAGAGCAAGATGAGAGAGTGCAGAGGGAGAAAAGAGGCGTGCAGCAAGCAGTGAGACAGGACGTAGAACGGCCGCCGCCGTTGTGTTTGGGCTCGGCTCGGCTTGGTTGTGCCGCTTCCGTTATGACCATACAATAATCCAGCGCTTGGCGCTGCGGCCGAGTAATAAGTTGTTCGCGATTATGCGTAACTGACGTAATTATATTTTATGAACAATTCCGAAGAAACGCGATGGAGGTGTACACATCGTTTTCCAATTTGATTGGTAGACTGACTCTTCGTTGATCGTTCGTGTCTCATACGCCATGTGCCATTGCCCCGCGTGTGTTCCCTCTCTTTCTGGATTATTCTCGGTTAAATTATCGTAAAAATATCGCTGGATTGCTTTAACAAGGATCACCACTTTTCATCTTAGTGTTCGGAGTTAGTGTAACCGTGGAAAGATACTTTCCTCTTTCTCTGTCCTTACATTTTTGTTCGGTTCGTACTGAGGGAGTCGGAACGAGATCAACGGGAGAAGTAGAAAAGGAGATAGTCGGCGGATTCGGCGAGCTTGAGCAGGAGAGATAACGCGACGAGCGCAAGTGGCGTATCAAGATGGCGCATAATTTGGCACCAAGCGTCAATTGTTCGCTCGACGACATTGATCTGAACGCTTTAAAGGTACGCAAATATAAAAGTTACTTGCATTGTACTCAGCGTATGTACATCGACTTCGTACGTGACACCCGATATTTTTCAATGCGGCAGTTCTCTTTATATTTCGAATGAATGCAGTATTTGGTAATTAACCTCGTAGGAGAGATGATGACTATTTCGTCTTTGTAGAACGATGGAAGGGAGAAGTTCTCCTTGAATTTTTTGTCATCGATGTTCTAGTAAATAAAATTGGAAAGAGTTGAACGTACTATCGGTATGCTTTATATCCCAGTGACAGTTCCTTCGGAAATGATTTATAGGAATCGTAAAATTCATTGACATATTACTATCGCAATTATTAGACATATTTATAAGCATTGCAACATACAATTTTTATTCAAAATATTTATGCTTAAGTAAGCACATAATTATTAAAGAAAAAGAATATAATTATATTATTATACTTGTTCTCTTGTACCTATTGTGTCTAAAGGATATAGGACTTACAGATTTATCAGGAACATTCATATATACTGTTTCAAAAGTAAGATTCGTATATATCTTGATTTTTATTCTTGTATTACACCGAATAAAAGTGTAAGTAGTACAAGTTTAAGAGAAATTATTCCTATGTGATGTATTTTGTTCTACCACAACCGTGGTTATCATAATTTTAGTCACTTTTAATTAAATCACTGCATCCATTAATGTCTTTTAAATTTTATTACTACAATGATTAAGTTCCAAGTTTATATCATTTATAAATATAAAAGATGTTGGAAAGTATTTGAATTGATACTAGACTAATAGAAGTTTCGAGTTGATTATAAATTAACTTTACAATGAGAATACTACTTCATTAATACATTATTGCATAGTAATATTCTGTCAACTAAATATGCTGTTAAAACCGAGGGCATATTAATATTTTGCGCATAATTATACCCAACAACTGAGAAACATCATATCGTGCTAGTACATGATCTGAAGGTACTCAATGTTAGACTTATTTCTATGTTAGTATCATATAATTGTTGTATTATTAGAGTAAGAGATGTAAGCATATATGGATGTGTATATTATGGTATACTATCTCTTTTTATCACAAATTTATGCACATGTTATATTTCCATATTGTTTATAAATTAGAAGATACATTTTTATTTTCATGTTATAGGAACCTGCAGGAATCTTTGAGCTGATTGAAGTAGTTGGCAATGGAACGTACGGACAAGTTTATAAAGTGAGTACACAAATTTCATTCGTAGTATGTTCGCAAGTATGAGTTTATTCTTTCAGTGACTTTTAATAATAAACTAGACATTTTAATAGAGGGAACGAACGATTTTAATGAATTCTGTTTATTAATAAATTTAACATTTCTTTTACTTTATAACAACACTATTTGCCCAAAGTTATTCTATGAAATTTAAATACTTAAAGTCTATTATAGTGGTATTACAATCATGAAACCTGAAAATGTTATGCTAATTCATGGGAGCCAATCAGGGAAGAAATATCCTCAAAAATATTAATATATAAAACAGAAAGTGTTTGTGTGTTTGTCTGCCGTCTAAAAACTTTTGAACGGTAAACTCTGGGGTCAGGAAATGTGTCCCAGCTCATTAGGCTTAGGTAATCCAGACGAATGTGACTATTTTCTCAAATATGGAAATTTTTTTTTTTTTTCATAAAATCCGTATTTAAATTTCGGGTGAAGTCGAGTAGTAAAGCTAGTATTTCATAATTTCGAATCAATTTTAATTATCAAATGATAATTGAATGTTTCTTACCCTATTGTTATTTCCATTTGTTTTCTACTGTTTTAGTTTTTTATAAGTTTCTTTTATTCTTATCTACTTTATTATTTATAACTTTTGTGGTTTGTGCATGTGCGTGTGTGCGTGCGTGTCGTGTGTGCGTGCGTGGGTTGGAGGTGCATATACAGCATCATTCAACAAGATTAATCGAAAATCCGGAACAAATTTTTTTGTTCCGTGGCTCGCATTCGACGAAAACTGATTTCGAAGATTTGATGGGTTGACGTACGACTAGGGCTGCCGTCCGTAAAATTACTAATCTAGGACAAAGAGCATTAAAACTCCGGACATTTGCACTTGAAACTCGGACAGTTTTAACTATTCCTTATAATTAGGTACGATATCTCAAGACAAAAATTTCTGTAAATTATAGTCTGTAACCGCAATTAAGAAATAAAGATAAAATATTTATGACTTTTTGGGCGAGCAGCATCGAAAAACCGGGATCGCTACAGAAAATCCCCTCGGACGTCCCCGGACGCCCTAAAAAAAGAGGACAAATCCGGGGAAACCCGGACGGATGGCAGCCCTACGTACGATAGAGTACGATTTGACAAGCGTATTTGCCTATTACACACTACATTCACTACTTTGTTAGTATCTGTAAAGATTCGTAGTCGTACGATTCAAATAATGTAACAAACTTACAGATTCTTAATTTCGTATTGTATTAAAAATTGTGTTCAAGTCGAGTGTGATCAGTTATCACACCATTCAAGTTCTACTTATGGAATCATAAATACATTGGTATTTATCATTCACGCCTATTTAATTTGCCAAATTGAACCGTGTGTGGCCATAGCATGACATTTTCAAGTATTTGCAGTATAATAAAATGATTAATGATCAATAAAAATACAATAGTATATTTTCTTTAAACCATGACACCATTAATATCTCTAAACACAACACATAAGTAGAAATATAAAACAATACATAGGTAGTCAAGTTGTACATATTTATAAGGAGAATTCACAAGATTTGATTGCTCAATTTGACTCTAATTTTGCACAGAGTTAGCGCATATCATATATAATAAAAAAATTTATACATGTATGTATATATACATACATGTATAGACTTCTTCTAATTTTTTTATTATATATGATATGCGCTAACTCTACGCAAAATTTGAATCAAATTGATCATATATGTGTATATATATATATATTTGGCAAACAACATTGCGAACTCGATCATATCGTTAAATTTTAAGTGTTGCGCTCGATGGGTTTGATTCATTAATTCTTCGTGCCATGTATTAACCACATACAAAATTTGAACCAAATCGGTGGTCCGAATTTCACACGTTCTCCTCGTTAGCGAAACGGATATCCGATGAATCTGTAGAATTGATTTTCTCGAAAACGAATCCACATGTAGCAAAATTCATTCTAGGTTTTTTATTTATTTACACATGAAGAATTACCATTACCTTTATTTCGTTGATATCGCGAATTGCACCCTATGCTCTATAATATTAGATAATGAAAGTTCTGTATCTTCACAATACGTACTCTGCATTGTTGGAGTACACGTGTGTTTATTGTATGCACGCACGAGCTCACATGCACATAACTCATATGCATTACACAATCGAATAATCCGTGTCTGTATAAGTATAGACACATGTTGTGTGCTTGTTAAAATGTGGGGATGCAGAGGTTTCTCTTCTCACCTGTAAGTAGTTGAGATTGAAGGAGACAGTGATTCACCTTGAAAAAATTCTTGACGGAGTCGTCCTTGGGTAGACAGCCAAGTGTGAAAAATAGTCGCGTATGGGAGGTCGAGAATCTCCGCCGGAAGGATGTGGAATGTATATTATACGTTATTAAGGCGTTATTAAGAATAAGAAAAATGTTTGCGCTAATATCGGTTTTTGACTGTATATTTCTGAATTGAACCGTTAGCATCGTTATTTCAAATGCTATTCAATTTATGAAGAAATTAATAATAATTCATGCTTCAGGCATATAGCGTCTCATACAATTGATAATTTATTATTTAAATGTACGACTTTATTGTAATACAATAACAAGAATGTGCACTGCACATAAAACATATTTTTACAATACCTATATTCTTAAGAATCTGCAGAATACAAAGTGCAAAACAGGGTATGTTCATTTTACTTATTGTACGATTTAAATATTAATATGAATAAGATTATATTTCTACTCAGTGTTCACAGTGTTACTAGTATTAGAATTTTTAAATATTTTTACAAACTGTTTTTACCCTGATTTACAATTCATTAGTGCTTTTGGAGTCCTACTCAATATTGGCAACTATTTAGTCTTTTAACAATAAAGGTCTGGACACACATATCAGTTCTGTCAGTACCGTTCCGGTGTACCAGTGGTAAGAAGATAGGCGAAGAGAATCTCTTCTTCTTACCCTGGTACGCTGGTACGGAACTGACACGGAACTGATATATATGCAGAGACCTTAAGTACGCCTCTTCGCGTTCAACGAGGTTCAGCTCAATGAATTATCTGTTTGGGGGCATTATCGCGTTGGAAAATTACGTGTGACACATTTTTCCTATTTCTACGACCTCTTGCTAATTGTTGTTTTTTTTTTTTTTTAAAACGGCTGTGTAAGCTATTGCAATAATTCTTGCTTTTATTTTATCTATATAAGCAACAGCTTAACTGATTGTATGTACAATTTCAAACTGTGTTGTGATGTCTTCTAACTGAAAAATATGAATGTAAAGTGATTGAAATTGTTTTTCTCCCGAGGATTTTTCAAGTCTTTTGTGTTTAGTTGACCCAAAACAATTAATTGTGCACTCATTACGATCATGCTATTTAAAATTACTGTTGACAAAGCTTTTCCACACGTTGCGCAGGGAAAGTTTACTTTTCTTTTGCGTCCTAGTTTTCACTTTGTTTTTGATCAATTTTTGCGGTCGGTATTAGAAATTTTAGTCAAACTGAAATGTGATATAGTCCGCCTGTAATTAGGGGCAGGGGATGAGTCATCATTTTACTGGTTTCAAAGGGTCCAGCCGTGTAAGCATAGGGAAAACGGCCCCAGCTCAAGTTTTTAACCGACTTCAAAAAGGAGGAGGTTATAGATTCGACCCGTTTGTATTTTTTTTATGTTTGTCCCCGCATAACTCCTTAGCATATGGACCGATTTTGATGATCTTTTTTTATTCGAAAGAGGGCGATGCCCCGGTGGTCCCATCCTACACTGCATCAACATTGGTTCAATATTTTGCCAGTTCTGATTAATAATAAAGACTATTGTCACCTAATTATTATTATTTTATGTACGTACGCGCATATCTCCTCAGTATGTGGTGTCAATATATATAAAACTAAAAAGTTAATAATAAAAAAAATTAAAACCGACTTCAAAAAAATAAATTTGCACTAAAAAGTAAAAAATAATTTTTTCCCTTATTTAATCTACGACTCTCATATTTTTTAAGTCGGCGCCTCATTATTTGCACTGTGTAAATCTGGTGCCGACTACATTAGTGTTTGACACTTCTAACCAGGGAAGTTACGTTCCGATTTTTTTGTTGTGCCCATTTTCGGTTCTTCATGGTGAAAACACCCCTTACAGGTCAATGTGTGATTTCCTACTTTTCTGTATATCTTGAAAACCGGTATATCTAAAAAAATTATTACAATGAAAACTTAACTGCTTTTTGTGCCCTATAAAACTGAAATCAAATTGTTTAAAATTTGTAGTTTAAACAGGTAAACGTTCCCACCAAACATTTTAAACAATTGGATTACATAGTTTTATACAGCATGAAAACCATTAAATTTTCTCTATAAAGATTTTGTTATATCTACTATAGTTTTCCAGATACACTGGGAAATAGAAAAACACTCATTAACCTTGAGAGGGTTCTTTTTCACCCTGAAGAACCGAAAATGGGCACAAACGAAAAATTGCCTGCACTTCTGTCGAGGGACTCCACAAACCAGCACAGTATAAAAAAATCGGAATGTTCGAATAATCGAACTTCCCTTGTAAGTGAGACCTAAATACTTATTTCTTTAAAAACCCTCTACTAAATACAGTAGCTGCCAAATATTTCTGGCCAAACACTTAAACTGTGACAAATAAAATATATAATAAACATTTTGACGTAAATCTTTAACATATTAATTAAATGTATTTAACTTCCTAGTGACGAAGGGAGGCTGCGATCGGGACGTGCATTAATATTAATAGATTGCGGATGTTTATGCTCGTAACATATGCAAAAAGCATATGTAAATGTGCACGTAAACTATGCCATGTCCATTTTTGTTGAATTTGTTATGGGTAGACTGACATTTGCCAATTTATTTATTGCGGCTGTAAGAATTTGTAAATGTGCCTTAATAAATGTTGAATTTTGAGTAACTTGTGTTTTGTTGGAAAACATTCTGAGCAGTTGCAATTGCAACGACGTTATTTCCATTAAAAGTTTCAACTGCCTATTTGCAAAAATAAAATAAGGAGTGAAAATGAATAATTTTACTATTTTCCGGTGTTAAGAGAAAAAATTGCCAAACCTCTTTAATTTTATCGAAATTGTTTATTTGTACCGGGCGATTGTAATGAACTGGACTACTGCAGCAGTTGAACACTACAAATTTGATAATGAAGTTAAGGTGTCATACTACGATAAAAAACTGATTTTCTTTTTGGGGGGGGGGGGGGAGGGGGTTAAATTATTGGTTTTACAGCAAAGACGTATAAGACTTTTGTATTGTTTTCATCAAGATCTACAATCTAAAAGGACGAAGTTGATTCGCCAACTTTCAAATTTGAATGTTTCAAGCCATTTGTTATAAAAATATCCAAGGGTTGGCGGTCTATCAGCGGCACATTTATAAATTCTTACAGCCACAATAAAGAAATTGGCAACTGTCGGTCTACCCTTAACAAATTCGACAAAAATGGACATGGCATAGTTTACGTGCACATAATCCTAGAATATCTTCTAGGATTTCTTTATACAAAATTGTCTCCACCATTTTTAATGCAGTTTCGTTCAAAAATCGCTCCTCCTGGACGTAGCATTCCCTCGTTACTAGTATAATTTCGTTAGTACCAGAAACATCACTAAGTCGGCCTTATTGTGATACATTTTATTGCCTCTTCCGTCCCAGCTCATTCCGCGTATGTTATGTCAGATTCTGGTCTGGCAATTCAGATGGCCAGGGAAGATCACATGTTTCACGAGTGACTAGTCAATCTTAGAATCTTATACGGCCACTTTCATAGCGACGAGGGCAGACGCCCGCTTCCCGCGCGCGTGTGACCGCGACTAGGAGTTTTCTTGTAATCTTTCACAGGTTTAGGGTAAAGGCAGGTAATATCGAACATCTGATTTCAGAAGCTTGTCAAAAGTAGAGGAATTTGTTTTTTTAATAAACCTGACACGAGGGGACATAGGAACTACTGCATAATCATATTTACATAATGAAATGTAAAAAAATCCAATTGTTTTGCAATTATAGTAAAAAAAACTGAAAAGGGGGAAAATCGGCCGTTCGAAAAAATGGGTCCTAATATGGAACACCTAGGAAATTCGTAAAGAAAACTCAAAAATCTTTATTTTTTTTTACTAAAAATGAAGATTTATTAAGTAGAAGATACAAATAAATAAATATACATTATTTTTGGAATTTATTAGTTTCCGAGATATTAATAAAAAACTTTCAGTATTTTTGTTGACTTATTCCAACACAACGCATTCAACTTTCCAACTTGTTCTGTATAGTAGTATTGGTTGGGACTACATTAGTGAGGGAGCGCGTAAAGCATGGTAGCGAACCGATGTGAATTTGGAGATTTGAACCAGAAACTTGCGGATGCGATCCATCCTATTATACAGTGTGGATACCTATTACTCTATTGATAGTCAATACTCTGGAGGGGTGATTCTACAGGCCAAAATAAGACGAAAATATAGAATACAATTTTTTAATATCGCGCTTCCTTTTCGAGAAAATTGGCTATGACATAAGGGAACACGTCCAGCTGTCCATAGAACAAATTTGGGGGGGGGATTAGTGGTGAAATTTTGTGAGATACGTAATACCGGAATTATAAAGATGGCTCTACATCAGTCCTGAACGGCTGAATGCCCGTCGGGCAAACATTTTTGGGAGCATGGGGAAAGGGTGTCTTAAAGCGCTAAGCCACGCCTTCATGAGCAATAGTGTCGTGGTGGGGAGTGATCAGGGGTCTCATCAGTCCCGTCTTATACAGGGTTATCCATTTAAGACTGACGGCGCTCGCGCGAGTACAAAGGAGAACGGTGCAGCGTCACATGCATGCTTACTACTACAATCATATGTCGATACATCCGACATCTATGGGCTGTTGCTAAAAGTATGTAGACCATCTACACGAACCTATACTTTTAGTAATAGCCCATAGATGGCGGATGTATCGACATATGATTGTAGTAGTAAGTATGAGTGTGACGCTGTTGCCATTCTCATTTGTTCTCGCGCGAGTGCCGCGCCAGTCTTAAATGGATAACCCTGTACGAAAATGGCTCTGCACATTTCGTTACGGTCTCCACGCAGGCCTCGCGTCACTACATAACCAAACGAAGTAACGCGTGTTAGACGAAATCATCTATACTATTGAAAAATAAAATTGTAGCTTATACGAGGGTACAAACGCGGGTTTGAGCGTCGCGGATTCTTGCGTTTTCTTGGCATGTAACCCTCGTGTAGAGCGTAGAGTCAAGCGACTCGTTTCCTGTGCAAAAACAGAGTAATTTCTTGTGCGATTTTTTTGGCCGATTTATTCAACTTTGAAGAAAAAATCGTTTTTTTTTTTTTAATTTAGTTGTTTCTAGCAAGCGATGCAACCATCGTAGAACGTTCCTGAAAAAAGTAATAGAAAGATCAGTCTTTCCTGTTTAAGACGCATATTTTGTTTTTTCGATTCGGTGTACTATATGCTTAAAAATTGAACAAATTCTATTTTTTCTTCAACTCGCTGTATCTCCGCGAGGGGATGACCGGAACCTTATTATCTTAAGATCATTTTAAAACGGAGAGTCTGCCGATCCTTTGAGTTCCACCGGAACCTGCTGCGATAATTTTTTAGCTGTGGCCTTTATGTTTTTGTCACTAACACCAGGGATCCTTGGGACACTTTTTCATAAAAAGTGACCCATACTGAATTCAATAAAAAATTCTTGAATTGCATGAATGATATGAATTGCATAGTAGCCGTCATAATTGGTCAGTTTAACAATCAGCTTAACAGTACCTAGCCCAATTTTTCCGCCGAGGCTTTCCGTTTTTTTCTTCACCGTACGTAATCGTGATGCTATTCTCTTATGTACATGGTATATGGTTCTGAAACGACTATCGCTTTGAATATTTTACTATCTTCGTCTTCGATATAACTTGTGTATTTCAGTCCATGCAGCTGTTTCGAATACCTAAGTGTTTCACATACAACTTCCTCATTTTTTCAATTTTTACATAAAACTTTGAAGAAGTATTTTTAAAGGTTCATACTGTGAAAATGTGTAACAAAATTTTTTTTTTTTAAATTTTATTATGGCACAACTCGTTAATATTAAGCCTGACCAAGAATGATAATAATAATAATATAATTCTGTATGTTACAGGGTCGGCATACCAAAACTGGTCAGTTGGCCGCCATCAAGGTTATGGACGTCACAGAAGTAAGTAGTTGTTCTTAAAATGTATTTATGGTTGCATGGCAATTGTTAATAATATATGTTTACACAATAACTGATTTATTGTGTAAACAGATCAGAATAAAGTTTTAGGCTGTAGTCCTCTTAGTAAACAACGTTGGACATTCTACACTGCATTCCACTTTAGAGCGGACTCGTTTCGCGCAGGGATACACTGTTGATTGGTAGTAAACCGGCAGGGAAAGTGCTACGACCAATCGCGAAAGTGCTACGACCAATCGCGTGTGTCAGATCCGTGGGAGCTGCGCAGATCGGTCGCAAATCGGTAGGGGCGTTGGTTTGGTCCACTCTTATATGGAACGCAGTGTACATTTCATTTTTTCTGTTTCATATGTTTACTCATGTACATGGTCATCTACATGTACATTACTCATTTACATGGAATTTTGTTTTTTTTTTTTTAATCAGGAGAATGCCAAGAATCCATCGGTATCACTTTCATATTGATACGATGAAAAATAAAGAACTTGCCTTTTTGTAAAATTGATGACACATTTGAAGTTCTCCGCTCACCAGCTTCGAAAGGTGTAATGTTGTATTTCTTCGGCTGACGAAGTGAAACAATGGGGTGGGGTGGGTAATTCTTTCTCGACAATCTGAGTGCAGAGTTGTTAGATAGGCAGCAGATATCGAGCAGATCCTGGTGACATAGTCTGACGGCATATTGGCGACAGAAATCGAGCAGATTCTGCTGTTCCATTTGTTAAAATCAATTGATGCATACACGCATTTAATTGGTTTTAAATCATTTTTTAACTTTCTCTAGAAATATTTATATTTTCATTGTCGATGTACAATATAATATACACTTACAACATAATTTAGAATATAATACACATTTACAATATAATTTAGAATATAACACACATTTATAATATAATTTCAATTTGATTTATGTTTACAATTTTTACAAAATATAAATAGCACATATAAATTATGAAAAGAACTTAATGTTTACATGTAGAGGAAAGTAGCCAAATATGGAATTTCGGCCGCTAAATTGTACCAGCAGACTCTGCCGCCAATTTGTTCGCAGGTTGCGTATGTCTGCCGAATTCGTCCGGTTTTTGCTCTAAGTCTGCTAACATCACCGAATAGGTATAACAGATCCTGTATCAAATCCGACAGGGCCTGTCGACAAACATTTGTAGCATGCGTTGCGCAAAATCTGCAGAATAGATTTGGCTGACTGGGGTACTTCTTCTCGAACACTGATTTACAAACGTCAAACATTGAAGTCTAACGTAAGGATAATACAGGGTGATTGTACGTACAATCCTAATATCTGCAATGTTAGTTACAGTGGTGGAAGACGAAAGGTGCGTCTCCACCAGCGTTCGCGAACTGTTCACGAACAGTATGGGAATTGAATTTCCTAAGAATCGTCTGTTTGCGAACTGTTCGCTAGTGAGGATGCACCTTAATGCTTTTCAAAATGCTGCTATTTTCTGAAGTAAATAGACAAATGAATTCCTTTCAAGGTTTTCACATACCGGTAATTGTTCAGTATGTGCAGATAGCTTCACTTTTTTTAAGTTGCACAGGTCGAAAACACGATCAGACCATTTTTAAGGTAATTCCATCTGACAATGAGTTTCAAAATAAAAATGTTATCATTTGATTCGTTTTGATAAGACCTTTTGTCCTTTTCAACAATGTATAGGAATCGCGGCACGTTTTCCTGTCACAAATCATTGTATGGAGTTAACACACTGTTAGCCGAATATTTATAAATTCAATTTTTGCTGCCCGAACGTTGTTTACCGTCGACGAGTTTATTCGTTTTTAGGCAAGCGTGAGTGTGTGAGTCGATGGTAGGCATTAGTTTTTGAATAAAGCAGCTGGGCAACAATGTGTTAACAGTGTACTTCGTGTTTCAAATTAAGCGAGTTCACTGTCCTAGAATGTTGTATAAAATTAAAATAAACACCTAACCGTTAACCACCGCTATCGGTGCAAATTGTTCGGTGAATTTGAAGAATAAGGCCTATCGGTAAAATGTTTTTAAATCGATATATCGGTTTGTTCTCAATATGAAATAAGGGAGTATATTATGTACCTAATCTGAAATCTGTAAGGTAGTATTTTCTTTACAATTTTTTTCTATATATCATTATTATTGCGATTTTTGCAACAACACTACCTATTATTTATTCCTAAGTGTCACTTTTGGGGGGAAAAAATTGCATTGATAGTGTGCTAATCGAACTACAACAGCATAATTTTAAATAAAATTGTAAATTTTTTACTTTTTCATTATTCGCTGTATTATTATATTACTATTAATTAACGAAATACAGTGACTGTTCGTGAGAGTTTTATATAAATATATGCTATTAAATATTGATGTTAATAAGTTAATTGTATCTTGAATTACTAGTTATCGTAATGATTAACTTGTGTAAAATAACATTTTTTATTTTAGGATGAAGAGGAAGAAATCAAATTAGAAATAAATGTATTAAAACGGGTGAGCATTAATACTTAAAGTAATTTCAGAATATCAATGTTATGTTGTTAAACAATAAACGTAATTATTTACCACTCGTATTGCAGTATTCCAATCACAGAAATATAGCAACGTATTATGGTGCCTTTGTGAAAAAGTCATCACCTGGAAAAGATGATCAGTTGTGGTTGGTTATGGAATACTGCGGAGCTGGCTCCGTCACGGATCTTGTCAAATCAACTAAGGGCCAGAGTTTAAAAGAGGAATGGATTGCTTATATATCCCGGGAGATATTAAGGGGACTTAGTTATCTTCACAGCAATAAAGTTATTCACAGGGATATTAAAGGACAGAATGTCCTGTTAACCGATAATGCTGAAGTTAAACTAGGTGAGACTTTATTGTCTATGTAAAAACACAATGTTTTGTATATTTTTGTCTACGATGCAAGTAATTAAATTACCATATTATTAACCTTCTTTGTGTTACAGTTGACTTTGGCGTTAGCGCACAGTTAGACAGGACAATAGGTAGAAGAAATACATTTATTGGAACGCCATATTGGATGGCTCCAGAAGTAATAGCCTGTGATGAAAATCCAGATGCCACGTATGACAATAGAAGTGATCTTTGGTCTCTCGGAATTACTGCTTTAGAAATGGCTGAATCACAACCGCCACTTTGCGACCTTCATCCGATGCGAGTTAGTATTTGATACTCTTACAAATTCCTGTTCCATTACATATTATTACTGTCATAAAAGGATAACATTTAATTTTTACAATTTACGCTTAATTCACATAAAAGGCCTTGTTTCTGATCCCACGTAACCCGCCACCAAGGCTCAAGTCGAAAAAATGGGCGAAGAAATTCCACGGTTTTATCGAAACAGTTTTAGTAAAAGATTATCATCAACGGCCGTATACAGAGCAGCTTCTTAAACATCCATTTATCCGGGACCAACCGACTGAAAGACAAGTCAGGATACAACTCAAAGATCATATCGATCGTTGTAAAAAACGTAAACAAGAAAAAGGTATGAGAATCAGTAGAGAGATATAATATGTAAGGTGTAAACGAGCTATTGCTATACTTTATCCCTTTTATTATAGAAAGAGATGATTATCGGTACAGTGGTAGTGAAAATGAAGAAGACGAGCCAGCATTGGCCGGTGAACCATCATCTATCGTTCAAGCTCCTGGTGGCGATACATTACGCAGGAATTTCCAGCAAATTCAGGAAGGTAGAACTCTAACTCAAGACGTAGCTCCTCAACCACCTGCTGCTAAAGAAAAACCGAGTAGCAGATCTCAAAGAGATATACCAGAACCTGGGCCACCAGCGCGACCTGCCATTCCTCACAGGCTAATCGGTGTGTTTGATAGAATATCAGTATCCATTGTTCTCTTCGTTTACGTAAAATTGTTATTAGGAATGCCAGAACGAAATAGAACACATTGCGTTGTGAATTTCATATAGAGTTAATTTTCGTGCTTTGTAGTAGTTCCAGATCCACAACCGCCATCCCGGCCACTACCTCCGACACCCAGGGACGATCCTAGACAATCGCATAAAGTTTCTACACCACCTTCAAATCATCAACCACCCATTGCTGGGAGTGGTAGTGGAAACTCTGGAGGTCAAGCAGCGTCTCAGAGGAACAGCCATGTGTTTAAACCTATGGTAAGCTTCTTTGACATTGATTAATATTGCAACTTTTTTTCGGCATTTACTTTCCGCTAATAGAAACTAATACGCGTAGCCAGGAAGCTACATTGGATTATGAAAGCTGTAGAAAACCAAATGCTAGATTTGTTCTACTACGCCATCTTTTTATTTCCGACCAACCCGACGTACTTTCTATATAATACACTTCATTACGTGTACAGTTACTCACTGTAGTAGTCGGACATCGCGTTTTTTTTACTAGTTTTTTTTCTGTGTTTTGGTAAGGATGAATAAAAGTAAACGATATTGTGCATAGTGCAGGGATATTGTTCCAAGTTAAGGAGAATGTAAAACTTGTTTATGTATTTCATGTATTTTTTTTCTCAATATTCTACAAATAGACGAATTTCTATTTTTTACAACCACAAAAATATTTAAATACTTAATAAAAATAAATGTTATATTGATATTTGGTTAGATACTCAAGCTGCTTTATGGAATAGTTTTTTGTGAACACTTGGTTTTATCACATGTTTAAATATTTTCACAACCAGAAGATAAATATTCCTCCATGTGTAGCACAGTATTTAAAAACTCTATCAGTTCAATAATAAAGTTTTACATCCTTTGGCTGGAAATAATGACCTAACATTACCCAAAGTATTTTTCTCCAATTCTATTCATCCTTATCTAAAATACAAAGTAAATCTATGACAATTAACATGGCGTCCATATAATGAAGTGAGTAGCTGTATATTTTGTCTTCTTTTTGCTATATTCTTGTAATTGAATTTGCACCCGAAATTTCGTTCTATTTTCCTGTTACGTCATTGATGTGCACGCTCATAGGCGCCCAAGTATTTATGCACAAATTATATCGTAGTGCACGAACTCACACTACACTCATGTACGCGACATATTCCACACACTTACTGCACTTGAATTTGAAATTATTCGGTTTTTGTTTTTTTTCCATGTTCACACGTACCGTAGCTGCCGCCAAGGAGGCCGGAGGTAAGAACACAACACTTATTCTTTTCCTTACATGTTACATTATCAGTCCCACATTTATACGTACAGCAACACTTATTTCTCTTTTTACACGTAAAATTGTTAATTATCTGAACAGGCAATTTACAAACAATTTCTCTACACGAGATATACAGTAATTTTCCATTTCGATGAACATGTGATTTTCTTGTTTTAATATCACATAAAATGTTAATCCATTTTTAAATTTTCTGTCTAACAAGTTCGCTCATGATCGCCATTTTAATGTTCTGTCGCTTGATCTCAGTATTATATATTGGTATGCTTCAATCAAATTTCCTGAATGTATGCTCTCACTAGTAGAATTATACGGTGTTTATACGTGGAAGCACAACACGTTCCTTGATGTTTCGAGATATATACTTTTCATATTTTTATCATATTTTAACAAATATAGAACAGAGTATGTATGTAATAATAGAGATTGTGATATACTTTAGTGTCAAAAAATATATCATGCATTTAACATGAACATACAGGTTAGCATCTTTCTAGATGCATCAATGAAATTAGAAAATAAAGGGTTATAGCCGGTTAAGATGGTCAAATGTGTTCCTAAACCGAATTCGACTCGTGATGGGTCATTCGAAAGTTAATAAAAAAAAAAAAAACAATTTGTGACGAGTTTCAGCTTTGTATCTCGACTCGGGGAGTAGTAAAGGGCAAAAATTAAAAAAATAGGTTTTTGCCGAATTTCTCCTATATTAGTGCAGGAAAAATCTTGAAAAAAATCAGAGGCTTTTGTTAGCGAGATAAGAGATAAAATGTGTGTCGTGGCGAGCTTTACAACACTATATTTTTTAAAACCCAGTTTAACCCTCGCACACCAAATGCCGGGTCATTTTGACCCGGCCCGTAGCTCGCCTGCTGCAACAGTCGACGATCGTCTTTGCGCTCTTCACTATGGGCTATTTTTTTAATAAGCTTTTGAATCGCTAGTCGAATTCAGTTTAGTGGCACATTTGACCATCTTATCCCGTATTGAAAATTTGTTGTGTTTGATACAACGCATTACATTATCTGGAAAGTTTGTACCATTTTCTAAGATAGAGAGGTGAGCGTTTGGTTTATTTTGCAATTTTCTTTTAAGAAAATATTTTTTTCCTAGTTCTTTTTCATGTTAATCTGTTTCATTAGAATGAAAAACAGAGGCGTACTATCAGTTTGTCAGGAACGAAATTACTCCTGGCTTCTTCAAGTAGGGTTTAACTCAGGCTTGTCCAGGGATCTGCTCGCACGAGCAGCCGCGAGTTGCTCTTCGCTCTCGGAGGCACCGAGCCAGGCCCAACAGCGAAAGGTCTTCTTGGTGGGAGAATCTGTGAACGCCACTATCCCCACTCTTTTACGGCTGCCGCTCTTGCCGTCGCTCTTGCCTTCGCTCGCAACCACCCGCGGCTGCTCTTCGAGAGCAAGAGTAAAAGTTGGACAGGCCTGGTTTAACTATACTTTCAGTCAAAGTTTTCTTAAAACAAACCTATTAGGATATTTTCAACTAATACAAAATCACAGTACTTTCCCTATGAATAGATCAAATGCTTTTTATGTTACCGTGTCAAAAGTAAATACTCCTTTGGATATGATGTTGCATCATGTGTAGTTATCATAATATTCTACCAAGAATCAAGAATGTGCACATAAAGTTTAGGATCATTATTGCTTATGTAACATGTTGGGAAAAGATACAAACTTTCCATATGGTATGATAGGAACAACGGTATAACAACAGCTATTAATCGGATATTAATACTTTTGTTTTAGCTACAACACTGATATAGTATAGAACGTTCCTTAATTGTTTGGCCAAATTTCAGTCTGGTAGTCTAATTATCATATCGATGAAAAAATGTTGTACAAACATAGGTCCACAAAGATGTTTTTCTCAAATTCTAGTCTTTTTCAAACTTGCTCGTTAAGTGGTGTATAGATAGATGTAATAATGGCGAATGTCGCGAACATTTGCGAGTGTTCCGAGTTCAGACCAATGTCGGTACATCAAAGGAAATTCGCTGTTCGTGCACGTTCCGTGGAGACAAATCGCTGCGTAGCACCGTCATTGACGGATCGAGGACGAATACTCGTGAATACGTTTTTAGTCACAAGCATATGTTTGGTGGAGACTCCCGGCAAATGTTTCAACGCAAAAGTCCAAAAACGTTTGTCAAAAATGCGTTATTAGTGGACACTCAGCTTAAGGGGACTAGGCAAGTAGTAGGCAAAATATATGATGCATAGTATGCACATATGAGATTTTCCCTACAGCATTGTAAAGTATTGTCACATGATTCGGAATATACCAAGAATTTTTTAATACTGCCAACACCTTTTTAACGCACAACTATAAACTTCAACAACACAGGAGAAAAGCATTTGTGAACCTACGTTTGTAGATCATGGTTTTATCAATATGGTTGGTAAAAATTGCTGAGAAAGTTTGGCCAGACGATATAGGAACACCCGGCATAAATTCACATTTGGTCGCCTGACGGAAATTTATGTAAAGGAGTGTTTAGTGTTCTGAATACACGTTCTTACAGTACTGATGAAAACTGGGGACATACAATGTCGCTTAAACGCAATATTTTCTGCTTTGTCTGTCACTTTCATTATCTTTTCGGCTTGTCTGGCTGTTCGGTGGTAGCTTTGAGAAAATTTTCGGAGGTGTCTCGGAACAGTGACTAACGGGGTTGTGCGTGTGTGTGTGTGGGTGATAGGACTTGGACATGCTGGCTGCTCAACTCAACGAGCTTGGTGTGTCACAGGGCCCAGAGGCCCCGCCAAGGCCGAACAGACAACATAAAGGCTCGGCTGCATCGTCAGCGTCAAATTCCGTTCAACCTGCAAGCAGCAACGATCAGAACAACAAACAGATGCCGCAGTCTTCCAGTATTCTTGATCAAGTAAGCGGTATAATCATACATAATATATTATATGGTCGTTACTATTATATATACTAGGAGACGCTTTTCAACGCGCGTGCCTCGTGGTGGTAATTCACTCTCTCACCATATGAGCCGCGAGCACGATGTGGCAAAAGACAGGCATAATACTCGCATGCGGAAACGTTACTCATGCCGTGATCTTAAATCCATATGCGAATCGCATCACCCAATAACATAATAAAATTTCATAATAACATGTTAACATCTACACATAATAGAATAAAACTATGGTTACTATACGCCGGCCCCCATAAAACTATGTAACTTTTGTAGGTAACATTTTTATGAAGTTTTAAATGTAGCAGAAATATTTCAGGTGATAAAGTTAGATGAAACCATTGAACTATAGAATATCTAGAATGCGAAATATGGGTATCAGGAGCTGGACCGCGCTGTTGAAAAGAGATAGTTGCACTGATTTACTGCAGAATAGAAGTACATTTACTACAGGATAGTGTATAATAAAACAGGGGTTGGCAAACCTATGAGAGATAGAAACCAACGAAGGTTTACAAGAGTATGCTAAAAATGTGTAATTTATTAAATTTAAACTGCTAGTAAACTAAATTTCTGACTAAGCGTATCGCTTGATTTTAGTATGTTAAAAACATTCTTACTATGATGAACACTGTCCGAACGAGTGTGGATGACTCTAGCAGAATAACATTTAGTGGATAATCCGAAAAACATATCAAGGTTGAATTCAAGTGTCCTCTCATTGCCAGTCATTGACTATACTTATACAAACTGCACCCATTTAATCTGATCCATTATGTCAGGAGCGTCCAAGAATTTGCTCGCACGAGCAGCCACGAGTTGCTCTTCGCTCTTGAAGGCACCGAGCCAGACCACTCGCGGCCCCAAGAGCAAACATCGCATGGTCGGGAAATATTCATTCTGAATGTACATAGTTGTAGAGATCGGGGCGATCCTTTCCAGCCCTAAGAGCGGGACCACATATATTGGCCGGTGAGTTTCGTGAGGGGTTATCTCCCACCACACCGCTTGCCTGCCTCGGTGCTCTTTTTCTCAACGTTTTCTGACTCGCTCTCGTTCCATCTCGCTCTCGCCTTCGCAGAACAAGAGTGAGCCAGAGGTGATGGGGATAGCGCCAAGCTCTTGACGTGTAGGCCAAACCGAGTTCTTAGCGTAGAAGTACATACATCAGAATAGGTGTGCGTTAGCTCCGACAAAATTCACGAGTTTGATTGGTCAGAACATTGATTCTTTCTCGATAGCTTCATCTCGTATTGGTCTATGCATAGTTTCGTAACGAACACAACTATTACGCTAAGAATAAATAACAGCCACACGGCTACGTTCGGGTGGAGCCGAGCAACGTTTCCGTTACCCCACTATACCCTTGGGGGGGGGGGGGGGGGCACGCAACTCCAACCGACAAATTCACGATCGTCAGATGGTGGTGGCTGATTTCTCCTCGATCGCTATTCGCGAAAACGAATTCACCGGCCCTGGCATATATCTGGCCCCGGCATATATCTGGTCCCGACCTTAGTCACTCACACTACGCCATTATCCCCACTCTTTTACGGCTGCCGCTCTTGCCTTCGCTCGCAAACATCTGCGGCTGCTCTTCGAAGGAAAGAGCAAAAGTTGAATAGCTGTGCATTATATGGAGTAGATAACATTAAAACTGAATGAGACATATTTATTTGTCTTCCAGGCTTTACCTGTTGAAAGCGACAGTGATGATGATCTCGAAGATGCAGGAGGAAATAATGCGAGAAATGATGGTACTCTACTCGCTAGTGATCCGCCGAAACCTTTGTGAGTAGAAATCAAATTTATCAAACATTAAATAATTAATCAAATTGTCAACAATCTTTATGTCAATTTCGGGGGAAATTATGTTAAATGCCCGCTGCTAGTTTATTAGCATCAGATAAATACGAGTATTTGTTAATCGTATATACTTAAAAGTAATATACTTAGTGTACTTAATATTGATATAAATATATTTGTTATATTCACATTTATTCAAACGCCATAAATATTTCTGAAACTATAAAAGCCAGAGAAAAATTTAAGTAGCGAAACTTACACCGTTCAAGAGGAGCCGATAGTAATACTTTTCGAGATCCTTACGAAATACGATGGTTATGCCAATGTTTCTCAAGGGTCAATAGAGTAGTGAGTACGCACAAAATTATTACAACAATTTTGTTAGTTAAGTCGTCTAGTCCCTTGGTATAGTTCGTGATTAGTCTTGTAATTATGTAAGTTCCTAAGCTTTATTATAGTTCCAGTCTTCATTTTTTTTTTTGTTTACATACGTTTCTGTGATTGTTTTATTTATATTTTATTGTTTACTTTGAAAGTCTCTTATCTTCCGGCCTCATCTAACGAACAGTATTTGTTACAGATTGTAATTCCCATTAGAGACTCGACTACAATTTTTTGTAAATAGTATCATATCTAGTCTTTTCATTATGCTGCAATTTCTGGTTCCGCTTAGAAATTCTATTTGTTCAGTTCGTTTTTTTGTACTCGACGGGTAATGACAAAACAGGGACAATGCTTTACGTGTAGTCAGCATGAAAAAAAAATGAACACTTTGTGATGTCGGCGTATTTTCTTGCCAGTAGGTTTTCCGCGTGTTTTCTCATCAACGTTTTCTAGAAAATACAAAAAGTATCGTTCGAGAGTTACCGAATGTTTGCTTTGAGAACAAAAGCCAAACATTGTGGAACCCTTGGACAATATTTTCGACGGTTTTCGAAATTATCGGTGTGAAATCACGCCAAATCCATGCACAGGATGTAAAACCCAGGGCGTGCAAGCACGCCGACTCTATTTAATCAAAGTGTTAATATTGAATGAATCTGCAATCCATTGTGCAATACAGCCCAGTTAAGGGCTCTCGTGAATCATCACTTCGTTTACGTTTTCGATTTTTCGTTTACGCAGACCAGAGGTCAAGTACACCTGGGATCTTAACGTCAGAGAACCAAGAGAGATAAAGTCGGCGCTCGTAATGAGTCATGCATCATTGAAATTTTCAGATTCTCTTTTTATTATTGCATTGTCATGAAAGTGACACTAATGGATTCTCGAGATTTTCTTGATTAAAATGAGTCCAAATACGACGTTATTTGGACTTTTTTTTAATGCTACGGGATGCAAAATTGATTTACAGAATAGGGTAATTGTGGGAGAGATGCCGCACTTTACGCAAAATTGTCACCGTGTCTAAATTTTGTAATGGGAATTTTTTTTGCAAGGATAGATATTATTCCTTGAACATCTTGTGCTAATACCTTGCAGCGAGATAAATAAAATTTTTAATATTTGTCACCCTTAAAAAATATGATCAGGAAAATCTCAGTAATAAATAAATAACTTGAAAATTTGAGTACTGGATGGCTCCCTACGAGTACCGATCTTATTGCTCCCGGTTGAAATCGGTTTTCTTAGCAAACGGTTCGTCCATGAAACCCAGTCGAGCACTGATGAATTTGCTACTTTACCTCCGTCAAGGGCTCACATTGTGGTCAGATTTGGGCGTTATTCAAATAAAATATAAAATTTCGAATACATTTTTCGAATAATCTTCGAATAAAAATTGCGAATAAAATGAAGTTATTCGTGACTAACGACTAACGTTACAGATTTATTTGTGACTAGGGCTGCTATCCGTCCGGGATTCCCCGGATTTGTTATCTTTTTTACGGCGTCCTGGGACGTCCGGGGGGATTTTCTGTAGTGATCCGGGTTTTTCGACACTGCTCGCTTAAAATGTCATAAATATTTTATCTTTATTTCTCGATTGCGGTTACAGTCTATAATTTACAGAAATTTTTATCTTGAGATATCGTACCTAATATACGAAATAGTTAAAAGTGTCCGGCTTTCAAGTGCAAATGTCCGGGGTTTTAATGTTCTCTGTCCTAGATTAGTGATTTTACGGATGGCAGCCCTATTTGTGCCTAATGAATAATTTTTCGCCGAATAAAATCGCTATTCGTTATTCACGAATAAATCCTGAGACTTTATCCATTATTTTGTATTCGTTGTTCGAAATAAAATTTGCCCAAGCTCGTGGTCGGAATGCAGACTTAACCGGGCACTATTGAACTTCTATGAGTATATTTGTAATTTTGAACAACTCTTTATGAGATTTAAAAGCCATATATGGCTTCTTTCTTTTAGGCTCTATAACACTTGTATTAATTTTTCTCCGGTTCCTATAGTTTCGGATATATGTAAAGTTAAATAAACTGTTGCAAATAGTTCTGGAAATTGTTGAAAATAGAGACAAGGTTCTTTTTCGCATTTTTAAATTTCATGAAACACTTTAATGTACTCACGCTTTATCTACTCGTGACTCCACGCATATATAGCTACAAATATTGTAGTTTCCACTTTCTACGCAATCACACACACATGCGTCATACCAAACCGACCAATACTACATCACCCGTAGCTGCAAATACTGCGTCATCCATTCCAAATGTATCTAATATAGGGGGCTACTGTGCTCCGATTATTTGAGAGTTCCGAGCTATTTGTGTCGTAAGGGACCTATTAAATTCAAATGTATTAGAAAAGAATTTTGTCTTCTATTTAGTCCATATTCTACAGGTAGCGTAAAAAGTTCTTGTACTATTAACACGTTTTATGCAAGTCATTTACGTACAAGTATGTGACCAAACGAAATTGTTTTTCTTTGCTTATCTCATATTTCCTGACTAGACGACATTTGTACATATGTGTGTGTTTATCTCATTTAATACAGAAGAGCAGGAAAAAATATTGATCATGGTCAACATTGACGAGTTAATATGCAAATCATTAAATAAAAAAATGTCGATTTTGGCAATGAATGTATTAACATTCAGATTGTAAGAACTTATAACATATGTACTAATTTTGCGACGGTTTATGTAAATAACTGTATGAATATTTAATACGTTAGATAACCAGTCAATATTCTATACTTATGGCTATATAATTAGTTAAATAGATCTGTATATCGTTCTTCAAGTAACCATACTAATATCGTTCCGTTTCATCTTTCATTACGCTTCAACACATTGCTTCGCATCGTCGTCTTCGTCGCATCGCCACGCAACGTACGCAACGCATTCCGTGTCCTTCATGTGCCATCACGTCTCTCTACATTTCTGTATCCGTTGCTGCAGACCCGAATTTTCTCCTTTCAGACCTTCTACAGATCCTTCGTCAACGTCGTCACACAATGCCCAGAACTCGCACCACGAAGGTAAGCTCAAAGGTAGGACATCAAACAGAAATCGTTTGCCTTCTTTCGATATGGCGTCATGCGCAGTATGAAAATAAATTGTCACAATTTCGTTAGATCAGCGTTTTTACAGAACATCAATGTTATTTTTAAGTTTAAATTGGCTTTTTAGAATTTTTGCAATCGCCATTTTGTAAGTTTCATAATAATTGCGTAATTTTATGAACTTAAATTTTTTTAAGAACAATGTCCACATACAGATATATGTTTTCATGTACCCATACGAATTATTTTTTCACGATTCATGAACGCCGCAGCAAGTTGGATAAAATCGCTGATCCTAGTTCCAAATCTTGTAGGATTTAACGTGCAACAGTTTATATACATACGTATGCATCATATGTAGGAAAGACAGTAAAGGACAATGTTAAGCCTCTAAAGTGTTGACTGCCCACGAGTGTGCAGCGATTACCATACGCTACTTATTGGAATGGACTTGTCACAACGAATCGATTGATGCCATTCTTATCATGGAAATCAGATGGTACCGTCTCGAAAAATGGCTTCAAAGTTGAAGATTTTGTGGTTTTGAACAAAAGAAACTTGAAAAACTGAGGGATATAAATGATACGCGTGCACAGGCATGCTCAACAGACGCGTCCGCGGGCATTAAATCCCACTTCTCGGTATACGGTCTCGTAGTGGGGTACCCTGTCAACTGTGTATTACACATGCACACACAGAAACGCTCCGCTCCCACTATTTTAGTTGTTCCCCACTCTGTTGTCGAACTCGTTTGGCCTTGAACCCGCCCTCGGGCATTTGCGGGCCCTCACGGGCGATAAATCACGCGTGCCCGCGCGCGCTAAGAGGACAGTTGACAATGCCTACTATATGTAGCTGATTGGAGCTCCAAAAATTGTGCCGCATCGCCTTCATTCCAGGGGCGTATTAGCCTGCGCACTGGATTAGAATGGCATTACCTGAAAAGTACAAATGTCAAAAGAATTGTAGGCCCAATATAGGTTTGGAATGAAGGTTACGAGGCACATTGGCTCTCCCACCTGCTAGACTGCTAGAGTATCGCTTCCACACCTCGGTGTTTCCAGACGGAATTTTACTATCGGTTTTTTCTGTTCAAAACCGCGAAATCTCCAATTTTTGGGCCATTTTTCAAGGTGATCCCATGTGATTTCGAAGTTAAAAATGGTATCGATCGATGTGTCTTGACGAGATCTTTCTAATTGTGTATAACAATCGCTGCACGCTCGTCGGTCAGTAAGCCTCTTAGGGACTTAACATTCTCCTTTATAGCAGAGAGTCGAGACTGATATAGTTTCGGTCACCACGGTCAGTGAATCGACCGAAATGGCATTTACGATCGTCTCAATCGAAATTCGTGAGCGACAATCGGTCGAGAGTTTCCTCTCAACCGAAATTCGAAAGAGAATTTCTCTTAGAATTACGGTCAACCGAAATTCTTGAGGGGTTGCAACATGGTCAACGATAATTCTTGAGTTACGGTTACGGCTTCGGTCCCGACTCCCTGCTTTATAATAACGATCTCCCAATCATATCGTGACGCATTGTGTACTATTACTGCGCAGAAAGAAGGCTCCTGCCAGGCGGTGCAGTCCGCCGCTGTGACGATTGGTTTTTGTCACCGATTAGTGCACAGTTCTAACGACAGGGCACACGTATTTTTGTTATTGCCGGAATCGGCCACATCTACTTACTACAATGTAACAGACGGAGGTTTTGACAGAGCTAGCGGCGGACTACACCGCCTGTCAGGAGCCTTCTTTCTGTGCAGTAATAATACCTATATAAACTGGTACAGTAATTCAACGCACTTAATTTTGTCAATATTGGCAATTGATTAATTATTTTGTATGAAATTATAAATTCAAGTGCATGAAGAAATCCTTGGTATTTTTTAGTATTTTTAGTTTATTTCGAACGGAAATCCGTTAACAATAGTGGAGAAAAATTATTTATATTGAAGATGTGACACGAGGAGGTTTGTTGTATTATGAATTGTCGAGTGCGAGAGAAATTACGAATGTCGATTGCTACGATTATTATTAATTAATTTTTTTTTAAGAAAATTAAATCGTTTTATTTTACAATAACGTTTGGTGTGTATTGTGCGTGTCAAAGAAACTGCAACTTCTCTGAACCATTGAAGTTTTGCCGCGTCCTACTTATAAATTGATGCTACGAAAATGCACAGGCGTTTCCGTCATCACTAGAAATGAAGCAGTTTATAATAATATAGCATCAAAATGATGGTGGCTGACTGTTTTGTAAAATAATACTTGAATGTAAAGTATATTTCGAGCAAATTAAATAATTTTCTTAACAATTATTAAAGATATATTTCTTCCGTTAATACATTATCAAGAAATTCCAAATTTTATTTTATTGCCACCTTTTCATATTTACATTTCATACAACATCGAAACAATTAAATTTATACATGTACATACGTACCTATATTCACTGAACGTTTTTGATTATTTACTTTGTTACAATATATTATTGAGTGTATTTAAAAGATATAAAATTGTGAATGTTCTTTTTAGGCGGCGCACCAAATCGACCACTTCCACCGACCCCTGACGAGGAAGAATCAGGAGATCGTACACTAGTCATGAAACGAGTAAGTACTGTATTTGAGTATGTAATGCAAGTTAACGTTCATTTTTTAGTCATATCGTGTTCGTGTGTTATGTGAGGTCCGTCGACATGTATTATAATAATGGTATGAATCGATATCTATACCTATACTGACTGAATGTAACTTTCTCTCTTATGTTATTTAATTATATTTCAATAACGCAGTCGATGTATTTTTCTTTGTTCTTTTTGTTCCATAAGATTTCGTAAAATCAAACTACAATTTAATTACAAACGAAAGAAGAAAAGGAAATACAAACGATTGCATGGTACATCCGTTCTTTTTATGTATCAATTTGTGTGCTTATTGATATTCAGAAATAAGTCAGTAATATTTGTGTACCTGTGTTCTACTGATTCATTACATATTTTTGTTGTAATTGAATCTTGTGCAATTCCGAGGCACCATGGTGCGTTTTCTGTAAATTTGCTGTTACATGATACATTCCAGCACAGTTGTACAACAACTGGCGGACATGTGTCGTCATAGGCTTTATTGCTACGGTGGTGAAACTTTCGTAAAACATTAAGCAAATAGATCAAGAGTAAAGCTTTAATTTACAAGACGTTAAACGTAGTACGAATAACGTATAATGGAACGTCTAATTAAGGAAGTTTCGTTTTATTATAATCGACTGTTTAGATATAATTTGTAAGAAAACATGATGTTGTTTATATCAGAGTAATGATATTAGAGGTAACGATCGTATAATATCGAATTTACGGAATAAATTTGTTATTTACATTAGTGTTTATAACGTCACCCCCGTCGCAAATATAATTACATTAATTTTATCATTGCATTGCACTGCCATCACAGCTACCTCACCTTATGTATCGCCGCACGCATTTTTTTCTCGTTTTTTGTGTGTATTTTGTCACCATATGATTATCCTCGTGCGCGCTCCCTAGAAACTTAGTCAGATGTCAGATGATCGCGCGACGGCTATCAACAACCGGCGCTCTGAGGCAGATGAGCAGCTCCTCTTGAAGGAGTGGGATTTCACCCGCTTCTTCCAAGGTTTTAACGAAAGGTTGGATGAAACGAAACAAGAACACTCGCCAGAGACGGCTGATACAAATAAGTCTGTGAGAGAAGATTTGTCTTCGTCATCTGTCGAGAGAACCTTGAAGAGGCAGGAACAGTTGTCGCGTAGGAAGTACGAAAATCATCAACAGCAACAGGAGCATCATCATCAGAAACAGCAGCAATTAAAGCCGGTGCATAGACGGCAAGAAAGCGATTCGAAACTTGGCAATACATCTAGCGCTTTTGCTCGTGCTTTCCGCCGTGAGAATTCAGATTTTTTCCCTTCTGCGAGACATTCAGCATATTTACAGAAGTCGGACTCCTCAAGGTCGAGTATATTCGCAAGTGGTAATCGCCGCGGAAGCGAAATAAGTGTTGCCGGTATTATTGGTAAAAAAGGCAATGCCGTCAATACCGGTGAACCGGTCCTTACAGACTTCTCTTTTGATCGTGATGGTCTCCAGAGGCCTAGAAGAGAAAAGACGGAGAGCGAGATCGTGTTTGGTAGTAGACACGAGGCCAGACGGTTCGACTTTGGACGCGATAAAGACGACACTACGAGGAGACGCAGTTGTAGACCATCAGATGCGGTTTCAGCCGCAGTTGACGAAGCAGGAACTATAAAATCTACGGCCAGTACAACGGCTAGCGAGTACAGCCCCATTGTTACTCAGGTCAGTCCCCCCTACGAGCCCTGCCTGTGTGCTTGCCTGAGACATACCTACCGCATTACCTTTTGTCTATACCTTCGGTTTGTACCTTCATCAATTTTAAACTCCATCTTACAAACATCCTTATCCCCGCGGTGTCTGTCGATATACTGATAACATCTTTAAATGAATCTTTTCCAGATCTACTAAGTCACACACCCTAACTGTACAAGGAAATTTAGTTTCAAACTCTTCCTATATTATTCTTGCCTAATATTTTAACTACTTAATGTACAAATTCTGTTCACGATTTTTTTTTAGCAATTTACTTCATTTTCAATGCTGTACGAATTATTTTTATTGTTATAGTGGAGTAAACGAGAGATACATATTACACTTATGAATTAAAATAATAGTTATTAATAAAATATAAAAAAATTCGTTACAATGTATGCTTCTCAATTTAAGATACAACGAAAAACTAACAGGTGTACGTTAAGAGGTTAAAATTTTTATTAGTCCATTTTCTATAACGTGAATATGTCTTCCCTTTGCACACGTTAAAATTAATAATTAGTAAATTGATCTTTAATTAAATCATATATGTAAGTAAACACTTCGCATTAGGATTTTTTAAATTTATAATTTGTTTGCACTTCCAAATCGTTGAGAAAAGAATATTGACAGACATTTTTCTGATTGTACCCTTACACCCATTTTCCGACATTTAACAGCATACAAAAATGAATATAGAAAGCTAGTCAGCTACGCTCGAATTTTAGGCGCATTCACATTTTTTCACATTTACAGATATGAGTAGGAACGATAAATAAGTATTAGTGCTATCAGTATTATTCCATTTTCAGTATCACTATTGTCTCTTCTACTGTCTTATTAGAGTATTCTTTCAGGCAGCGATGCATAAAAGTTTATAGAGAAATGTTTACATATTATTAATATGTACTTTCATATAGTGAGATCGACAATATGTTATCACTAGCAGTATGTTTTCATTATCCGAATTAAAGAAAAGGAAGATTTTTACATAATTAACAGCATTACTCATCATTTTTGTTTTGTTCTATGTCAACAAATATCTTCTCAAAGTTGCCACACATATTTCGTTACGTCAACATATGTTAGAATTTCCAGTAGGTGTTAATAATACTTGTTTCTTTACTTCCGTTTTGCTACTTCTATTAAAAAGTGTTCTATTTAACCATTCGCTGTCTAATTACGTGTCATTTTACTTATCCGGTTTACTTCTGCACTTACAATATTGATATACATATTTGTACTGGCGGGGCTCCTTTTTACGTGCATAAAGAATACAATTTTTCTCATACTTAAAACGTTTAGCTACTGTGTAAACTGTAAACTACTGATATGACCACATAACTTGACAAGTTTGAAAAAATCATACAGTGGTAGAGCCATTATAGTTTGAATTCCATAACCTAGCATTTTCTTTTTAATTTATGGAAATTGATGGTGGTTACCAAGAAGTTAACTCCTGTGATTTATATTTCTAAGACTTCTAGCTCAAACAGTTTTCAAGATATGACATGTAGAAATTTTGAAAAATTGGAAAAATCGTGCGAAAGTATCAGCTCACTATTAATGAAAAAATGTTGCTGTTTTAAAATATGACATGTATTGAGGGAAAACTGAACAGTCTGTTATTATTTTTTAATGAATAAATTCCACTCGTTACATACAAATATTTCATAAAGTATTTAGTCTAGAATGAAACTTTTGAAATATATTTACATTCACTATTAGTGTTCTACAGTTCTTTCGAGTTTCAATTTTTAGAAATCTGTATTTTGTGAGAATTCGGTGTATTCTTTATATATTTTTTTCATACTCATGGATTTATAATTTACAACTGACCCGATATACTGATCCGTGTTTAGTTTTTAAATAAGTTCTACGTGTGATTACCTTTCTTGTCTTTCTTACGTTTTTCTTTAAATTTCCTTTGTCATCCATTTAAACGTACTTGATCCAAGAAAAGCTGTTCAAGTCTGAATTTCTAATACTTTTGAACATATGGTAAAACTGCGAATCTGTTCACACAGGAATATCAAGTCTGTAGATAACATAAAGTGGGCAGCTTCTCTGTCTCTCGTATGCTTAACTTTCTTGTGCAAACGCGAAAGAGCTCTTACAAGGGAACTACGTTAGTTGTCCATCTCTGATTTTGTCGTGCTTTTACAAGATGGTCATGTACAGGCCGTTATTATTGTCTGCTAAATTAACTATGGTCAGCCGATTATTTTAGATAGGCAGGGGGTCTCACTACAGGTGGTTAACCTTTTAGGGGGTGATTCTTCAGGCTAAAAATAAAACGAAAACATAGAATAACACTTTTTAATGTTATGTTTCGTTTTTGAGGAAATTGACTTTTAATTTTAGCCAAATACGCGTGCACCGAAGTACACTTTTAGGCACCTAAGGGGCCACGCTTGATGTGACGGCGAAAAACCGATAAATGACCGATCAAGCCTGTTGCGTATCTTTGTATCAAGTTTTAATACCCGACGGTGCAATACTGCCCGTCCACACTGATACGCAACGGCTATACGATACGAGCAACAAGTAAGATACTCACCTTAAGAAGATACACATTTTCTATCGTGGGTATGTGATTACCTGTATTCATCTAGACCAGGCCCGGCTAGTTGATCGATTTAGGAGCCGAAGCGCTCCGTTATGACTCCCAGATCCGCGTGAGAGCCCCCATACAACGGTTGGGAAAAAACTGTAGTAACGCGCGTGCAGGCTCATACCCGTAGGATTAAATAACTCGCATTCTTCGGGACCCCTGGAAGCAAAATTTTGTCGTCCCTTTTATATTATTTCGAGGCTTCTTGCTTGCTATTAGTAAATGACCTATGGTCTCTACACTCACGGGTTGCCCAACAACGGACCGCGGATCCCGGAAGCGTGGTCTCTGGCTCCGGATAGCTTTGCGGCTTTGAGCTCCCAAAAGAGCAGCTCCTGGAGCCACGAGCTGGCCGAGCCTCGTATAGAGCGAGTGTACATTTTCACCCTGCAAGTACGACAAAATCAGAACGGTGTAACTTGGATGCTTCTCTTGCTAGGGGAACTGTTAAGAATTCAGTTTTCTTACACCCACCTCACTTAATCGTCGATCTCAGAGATTTTTCCAAGCTTGTCGAACTATAAATATACAGTTTGTTATAGAACTTATAATACAATTGCAAAGAGCCTACCTGATTGTATGAATATCATGAAATAATATAACAAAAGATCAGTTCATAAATATAAATGTTGAAAAGGTATCACGAGACAGGACATCTATCTTACGATTAATGTGATTTATAGAAATTGTTGGTTATTGCACAAAAAATTGACATGCAACTCTAATGGGTTAGCATTGCGTTAAAATGATTTTTATTATTACATTACTATTACAACTACTACTGCTGCTTCTACTGCTGCTGCTGCTATTACTGATGTTACAACTATTGCTACTTACTACCACCACCACTACGACTACTACTTCTGTTTACTATACAACTAGTACCAGTTCTGTCTACTATACTACAATAACTAATACTACTACACCTACTTCTACTGCTGTTATCTACCACTACTATTGTTCCTATAACTGCCATTACCACCATTATCACCCCTATTATCACTCCTATTATCACCCTTATTGTGGTCAGAAACATCTCTAAGTATCATTGAAGAGGAAAGATCACAGTTATGGGATATATAATTTCAGCTAAGTTTTTCGTAGTGAATCTAGGGTGAAGGTGAGCAGACATATGTTGAAGCGTTTATTACTGATGTAGTCAAGACTAGTGTTTCATAAATTGGAAACGCGGTTCGATTACATTGTACCAGAAAAGTATCCGAAAGTTGGAAAATCGGTATTTCGTTTCTTAGGTCCCTCGAAATGCTCTTCAGGTGGCTAAATTAGACAGGTACCCGTTTGGTACCCAAAAATTGTAAAATTTCGTATTTTGCAGGGAAAATTATATCTAGGGAGGTTTACACCAAAATTTGTGCTTCCCTTAGGCGTCTTATTATATTGGGGTCTGACATCCATCACCATGACAGCTGGTGGTGAAAAGTAGAAGCGCTCTTAGAGTACATTAGTCCCCGGCCATTCTTGCGCCGTTGTATTTGAGTGCGTTATTTATTGTGTTTATACAAAGTTAAAGTTGTCTACTTCTTTATATTATTGATTAATCTGGAGGCCGAAACTTTTTCTCCGTGTTCTAAATCCAAAAACAGAACTAAGTGTGCAGCAAGAGGATGTGAGAGTAGAGCAAATAAAAATTTGAACCTGTGATTTCATTATTTTCCAATACCAAATGAACGTTGTGTGTATAGAGAAAATGTATTTGCTAATTTAGAGAAAATTCACCACTTAAAAGCATGGAAACTCCAACTATGAAAGTGTGCTCAGTATCATTGCTAATTTGAGGTTATGAACTTACCGGTAACAGTACATTAAAGTGACTATTACGTGCTTACATTTCTAAGCCAGCTTTACAGGAACAAACAGAAGATATAATTTTTCCATTCCTGGACATTTTTATAGTAATGTCGTGTGGTTTTCCTTTCAGTTGTGAAATTTGTAAGCAAAGTGCTAAAAGGCTGACGACCTGACCATGTACAGTAAATCCTCGTTATAGCCCCGTTTTTACCATGCGTTGTACACAGGGATCGGCGGACTCCAGCTACCACTGATGGAGGGAGAATCACCTACAGGAGCGGTGGTAATGTGTGCGTGACTGACGCAGGCGCAGTTCATGCACATATTACCACCACTCCTGTAGGTGTTTCCCCCTCCATCAGTGGTAACCGGAGTCCGCCGATCCCTGGTTGTACAGATCGCGCAATATAACTTTGCCTCCGAGCGGCGACCAGCGGCGATTGAGTTGGCCATGACTCTCTCGCACGCACGGTCGAGTCATGGCCAACTCAGTCGCCGCTGGTCGCCGCTCGGAGGCAAAGTTATATTGCGCGATCTGTGCACCCGGTGACTATCCCCACCATTTCTTGGAATCCTTCGAGAGGGGGAGAACCCGAGAACGAGCGAGAGGGAACGAAAGAGTTGACGGCAACTTCGTGTCAACTTCGTGTCGCTCGCTCTTGGGTTTTCTCACTCGTGGCATTGACCGCACGGAATAGTGTCCGCAACGCGTCGTAGCCCGACGCGAGCCCCGTTCGTCGGGTTTAATACGAGTGTTTACTGGACTACCATCCTCATTTTTTCCACATTGAAATATCTGTCCTGCTTGTAACACCCGTTCGCCTTCTATGAAATTTCTTTAGGCAGGATTTGCACCTGCCTAATAACAAATGCTTTGTATATAAATTAACATATTTCATTAAAAAAAAAAAAAAACACATCACCGCATATACAACACGTGTAAGGGTGTAAGTTATAACCTTATCGGCGCCATCTTGTTTAGACCCCACCCCCATGTCAGATCCTAATAGGATAGCAATGCTTGACGAAGACAGGCTAAAAAACTAGTGTAGGAATAGCGAGTAATGATTTTTTTCTCTGTTGGATTCATTGGAATGAAATCTGTTCATTAAATTCTCAAGAATTCTATTTCGTAAGTGCTGTAATACCAGAGATGGGCAAACAATTATTTGAAATAAAAATTTCGTACACAAATTTTTATTTCAAATAATATTTTGCCCATCTCTGTGTAATACCTCGGTCTCTGCGTTTAATTTTTCTAGGGTTTTTATAAGACAATTTACTATTGGGATAATTTTGCTAGCAGTAACATAATTCTCTGGCCGACATTTCGGATATTACTTTTTCTAATGGTGTTAAAATAATCATTGCAGTTATTGTAAAATAATTCCTCAATAAGTTGTATTTCTGTGCTTGTGAGTATAACAGGGGAAGATTTTATAAAAAGTACCACACTCACATATTTTGCTAGTGCAAAAAGTCGTTGCAACATATACAATAGGGAATTGCGCTATGTATCGCATTATTCTTTTAATTTTAGGATTATTCCCTCAATCTTGCCATCTTGCATTTGTACTTTTTTCAATTCATCCGTTGAATTTACGCTGTGTTTAAAATGGGTGACGATTGTTTCAATCTTTTGGACAACTTTCTGAAATTTTGACACTCACTGAATTGAATTCTGTACAACTGAATTTAGGGTATTGCACAAAACAATGTATAGGTTTTCTATATCCGAATTGGTTTCGCACAGCTTTGATTCCATTGTCACTATTATCGGTAATATCTTGTAAAGAGGAACGATAACATACGTGAGTTTACGAAATCCTATCTCCTCTACTAAGAAAACGGTTGAGAAACGGTTCAGTAATTCCTGAAGCTACACTACCACCATCTAGAATCAAGAAAGATCTTTATATATTATACAGGATATTCCAAAATAACGGGATCATCCGAAACATGCATATTCTTCATACAAAATGAAATCAAATCCTTTACCGTTTTGGAATCCCAGGCTTCGTTCTCGAGATATCAACAGTTGAATATTAGTGTTTGAACTTCCGTGCCGCACAACTACCGGTGTTTAAGCACTTTTATGCACAATTACCGGTGTTTAAATACAGATTTAAATGACCTTGAAATATGTTGGCAAGACCAACATATTGAAAAACTATTCTCTATATACATATATGTATATAACCGCCGCTCGGCTTTAATTTTCGAGATATTCCCAAAAAGCTCATCGGCAGTTGGATGGGGATAGACTTGTTTAGCGCCCCCTGTGAGATTTAACCCCCAAAGCTCGTCACACTATAAATTATTCCCACTACAGGCACTCATGGGGTTAACATAATCAAGAACGTGCTTTTGCCTATATCTCTGGATGTACTGCACCGTTTTTACTTTTTTCTTTTTCTTTTGATCGATTCGTAAGACTCTAAGGAAAAAGAACATATATTGGTGATTTAGTCGTAAATCATTTGATACTCGAGATATCTTGAAGATAAAGAGATCAGGTTAGTGAATGTGCTGAAAAATTGTTTTTTTTCCCTTTAATCACAGTTTCTTTCAGAAAAAGATACGAGGGTTTAATTATACAGCAATCGGGAGGTTTCGAGTCATACTTTAAGGAAAAAATGCATTATTATGATTGGTTAAAAAAATATAATTATTTGCCGAGGTGAAGTTGAGTAATCTTTTATTTCTACCGATTAACTGACCTCTGTTAAAAATCGTCTTTTTCATTGAAAATAAAGATATAAACTGCTACTGGTATTGAGTATAGAGTGTCAAAAGTAATTTCATTGATGGCTTTGAAAATAGCACAAACAGCTAAAATGTCAGATCCTAATAGAATCTCGGAAAAATTGCATGTATTTAATGAAAATCGGACACAAATATGTCAAATAATACGATGAAATGGTTGAAATAATAATTTATACCACAAATGTAGTGAAAGTGACAAAATGTATGTAATTATTAATTTATATCCACATTTCCATTTTTCAAAAAGCATGTATTTCACTTTTGGTAAATCAAAAATTCTGTACATAGAATAAATTGTTGAAGAAAAAAAGATATTCACTACTAAATCGATTTTCACTTTTAGTAAATTTCCTAACATTACAGTCACGGCAGGCGATGGTGGGGACGGCTTTTGCCTCTTAGGAGGCAAGTTGGACAGCGCTGCATTTGAGGATTAAGATAACAATATGTTTCTAAACCAATCTAATCCCAACAAACTCCGGCAGTCAATGCGAACGAAAGCCTAGATCGAGTGGATTTTCCTAGAATTTTCCCAGTTTTCCTTTGCATTGACTGTAAGAGTTGGTTGGGATTAGATAAGAGGTTTTGACTCCCTATTTAGTGGGAACATCTAGCCCCAACCAACGACCGATCAGAGTTTTTTTTTGCGAATACATATCTCGGAAATTACAGCTGAGCGGCGGTTATATGTATAGAAAAAAATTGCTTATGTTTCTAACAATATATTCAAAAATCATTAAAATTGAAATTGATAATGCTTAGGTTTGCATATATAAGCATTTTTATATTCGTGCTACGTTGAGCCAACTCAGCTTCCGAAAAAAAAAAAAAAAAAACAGCACAGCCTAGCTTAGGTTTTGGTGGAAACGGTTCCATACTTATGGATATATCTATTGTAGCTAATTTTTTTAAATTTAGCATAGCATAGCATAGCTTAGTTTAGCTTAGCTTCCAGGTCGATCCGCGGCTTTTAACTTACAATCAGTATAGCGTGAAATTTAATGTATGAAATTAGTTTCCAGACCTCTCTGATTGCAACTGGCCGGAACCACTAACTTTACAATTATTTGGGCATTCCTGTACACCATTAAAATAATTTAGTGATACAAGGAAGTTATATATTAACGAAAAAGTCCCATCGGGAATCGAATTTGGGCAGAGGAAGCTGCTAAACAGTAGACATTGTGTAAGATAGAAGATAAATCCTCTCAAGATTGTAAGGATAAAAATAGCTCGTAAACAGTTTGCCCCTCAAGTCGGCATATCATTTGCTTTACATATCCCAATCTCTATCAGTTTGCTAAAGCCTGTTAAAATTTGACATAGGACATTCCCAAAGTAACAATTTTTGATTTTGATGAAACTTCTTGGTTCTTAAGAAATTTTTTTATACATACTTTCTTTTATCTGCCAACGTCCATATCTAGGGGATGAAAATAACTTTCAATGTTGTAGGTAACATACCTATTTGGTACCATATTTGGAAAATGATAATTAGGTGTAAGCGAATAGTTTAAATGTGAACATTATTTTTATTCAGCGAATTCAGTTACGTAGGTACACACCTTCCAGGAAAATCCACTTTTTTAAATAATACATTAAAAACTAGTACCTTTTTTTAAATACATCAAATTCCACTTTTGAGTAACTTTGTGGATGTAAAGTACAGGCCAAAACATGTATGCAGTACAAATGATTGTATTTGAAATTTACCCACATTTTGTGTGAAATGGAGTCCCTGGTCAGGTATGATAGTGAAAATTCTAATCATTTATGACGAATTATATTGTGTTATACAGGGTGTTTCCTATAACTCGAGCGTCTAGAATATCTCCGTTCCTTTTCATGACACAGAAAAATGTTAAAGAAATAAATTGTTTCATTCAAGATCATTGTCATGTTTGCTCATCCACTAGATATGGATGTTGATACACACAGAAAAGTATGTGTGTGTTAAATATTTTTTTAAGAACTACTAAATACCCAAGTTTCATCAAAATCTGTGATTGTCAGTTATTTCGAGAGTGCCCCACGTGAGAGTTTCACTTTGGGACTTCCCTAGGACCCCATGCGAGGTTCTGAATTTTATTGCTTTCCATAACGTTTAGTGTTCAGAAATTTAGTTCGTTTACAGAATGTCCATTATGAACTATTGTTCGTTATGAACTATATAGAACTATTGCCAGTATTAGGAACAGTCACCATCATCACGAACACTCTTGCCATTAGTTCACCGCCATCATCACTTCTACCGTTATAACAATTCCGTTTCTTCTAGAACTAATCCTATCCCTTTTCCGAGTAATGCATACAACTGACCACGCAAAAAATGTCGGAACTTCAACCTTGCTAGATTTCTTCAATGACATTTATTGACATCACAAAAGTCCATGCGTAAAAAGGAAAACTAACCGCATGGAAATTCTTTGAGGACATTCGTCCTGTTTCTATGTAATGCAATCGTATGAAGGAAAAATTGCTGATATTGTTACAATCGTCGCAACAGAACATTGCGGGATACGGAGCAAGGCGGTTAAAAATTAATGAAAGTGTGTCTTTGAAAAATGTCGTTGTCATTATGGGAGTTTATGCATATTCAGTGACAACTTTCATTACACCTTATTGCCTCTTAACATTAACAATAGGACCATAATTTTCGTACAGGGATTCGGCAGTACATGAAACGTTTTTATGTGACATTCCTTCCTTCATTAATTGGAGATCAGTGATATAAATTCATAAATAATTCATTTGAATTTAAACTATTTCTACATAGGGGGCGTTTTAGATTGACTGAAGGAAATGACAATGCGAAATTAGTTTCTAGACTATTTCTAGACTAACATACTTCTGCCAAATTTCATGTGTGCTTACATTTATATACTAATTGGCTGCTTCTTTGGCATATGCATAAATACGTGTGCATTTGAACTAATAATTACCAGTGTTTGTCTTAGAATTGTCTAGACACGCTTATCGGAATTTACGATTAATTAATTTAAAAATAAATATGGTAAAAGTACGATGATTTTGACATATAAAGTAACGTTTCTCCCAATATAAAGATTGTTTCTGATTATTTTTTTCTGGATTGTAGGTGTAGTTCTTGTAATTGTGTTCAAATGAGAAGAACGACATGCTTGTTTTACTAGTACTTAACAAAGTTACGATACAATACTAACGATTGCTGTATAATCTCTCTGCAAATTCTTCTCTTAAATGTTTTACGTTCATACCAGAACATAGAAAAGTGAAAACTTTTAAAATTCTAATCCGATATATGATTATTGAAAAATTTCCTGGTATCCAACAAAGTGTTGGGGAGGAATGCTAAAAATTTAAATAATACAAATATTAATAATTACTTCGTGATCTTTTATAAGCAACGTTCTCAGACACGCTTTTTGTATCGGATGAAATTCTTCCACTTTATAAGAAAGAACAGGAAACAGAGGTGAAAACAATTAATCGTCGATATGGAGTGTACGCGTGTGTCCTGTGTTAACAGATTTTAATACCGTCTGCTTGAAAATTGCACGGCCGTGAATGAAGAAGGTTCCAAGAGAAAAAGTCATCTGCAAGAAACGATACTCACAGAGAAATAGAGTATTCAAAGAAAAAGAAGTGCGACAGTAGAACCAGGATAGCGTCGAAAAATACTAGACTGAGAAAAAAGAAGAAATACATACATTTATACGTATATATATGTATACATGTATTTTATATATCTTACCATTTATTTTTAAATCAAATATATATTATACATATATATATTTTTCTTAAATATACATTGTATATAATATATATTTCTACAGAATTACAGTCATCGTTTTGCATGGCGCTTATGGCGTACATAATGTGTGACGTATATTTGTATTGCTATGTCGCAGCATGTGCGAAGCATGATTTATTTTACGTGTTTCTTGGGCATGGTGCAAACTACCAGTTTGTGTTTTGTCACTGTAATTCGTGTAACTAGTGTAGGATCCACATGCTGAATGTTTTCATATTTATCTTAGAAAGTGATGCTTCAGCATAGAATTGTCTATGTTACGAGGTACAATACAAATGTATTTTCAGTTGCGCTTATCTGTTTTATTTAGCTATTGAATCGTCGTGCTTGTTTATTTTCTGTAGTCATTGTGTCAATGCGCATAGCAAACTTTTTAACTGTGTGGTAAAGTGAGTGTCGATAACTAACAGTTTTAAGCATTCTTTTACGACAAATTCTGATTGAAATAAATACGCAAGTAATGACGTATAACGAGTACTAAACTCTTAGTAATTCAACGGATCATAAAGATAGATTATCGTATACTGCCTCAACTTTCGAATAAGTTTTCAATTATTGTTGCACTTTGAATTTAAGTAGCCGTATCCGTTGTTAGTGATACTGTTATCGTCACTTTATAAAGTCGTTTCCTGTTTCATACTTTCACGAATACAACTGATTCATTAAAGTCGGTAATTTGATGTCGTTATTTTCATTTTGCAACAAGATGATATACGTACGGCATTTGTATATTTATTATTCAAGGAAATTCTAGCTGCAATGTAATGCGTGTGAAATACAACATCAGAAACCTTCGAGGTACGAATGTAGCCTTCATAAACACGTGTATGTATTTATGTATAATGCGATACTTCCGTAAGAAGTTTTATATTTCACCATATTGCACGCTTCATTAGTGTTAGAAACGTTACAAAAAGAGACTTGAAGTGACCTATTATCTGCTTCTGTTATTCTTTTCGAAAATGTGTACCATTATGTGTGTTGCGCAGTAAACTGATAAAGTGAAATTTGAAATGATATTTGTTAATTAATCCACATTTTGCATGAATCATTTCATTTGTGTTTTGCACTGTGTTGTATATTTAGGTATAAGTTGTTTTTTCCTACCGTGTATGCGTGCGAAAAACAAATGTACATCAGTTTTTTAGGCTTATCATTGATGCATAGGTTTGTTAAATCCATCAAGTTATTTACATTTTGTCTAGTACTTATTTTTTAATTGCTTTTTTTGCACAGCTCTTCAGTTTCCTTTTGGGTTTGTTCATTCTTTGCTTGCGTCTTTGGTTTTTCAATTGTATTCTACTGTCCTTCTCATTGTCCTTTATTTCGTAGCCTCCCCTTTCCTTTTTGTTCTGTACTCCTTTGCGCCACTTTCGATTTTTCAATTTACTCTTTTATGAATTATTTACTTAATTTCAAAATGCATCATTGAATTGGGGCCTGAACTTATACAAGTAAATCAAATTGAGTTTCTTCAGAAGCTACGTAAATTTATCACGCAATAATAGAAAGACATCTGTTGCTTGTATTGATACCAGTAGATAATGTATACAACGAGGGAAGGATAAATAATCAAGAAAGTCTTATTATGAAAAAATATTTTAATCCAGTCCAAGTAGATTCTTCAACGAGATATTTGATAATTGGAATTATCCTAACCATTACTCATTCGCTATTCCACTTTTCTCACTTAAATTAGCATTAACCTACATAATGTAGCACTAGAAATCATAACTGAAGATTATATTGATGTTTATTATTCAAGAAAGAAGTTCAGGTCTTGATCCTTTGGTAAATCTACTGAGCTTTTTTGCGTGGTCTTTGTGTGTCGTGCTAATAGTCGTTTTAAATGTCGATGGATTACTTTACAGAATCGAGACGGTGGTGATCGGCCGAGAGGTGGAGGTAGCGGAGGGGATTTCCAAAGATCCGATTCATCCCCTGGTTCACGGCCCAGCTCTGTCCTACCTGACCTTCTCACCTCGTCACCGAGCCAACGCCAGGACAAATCAACCAGCGAGGAGGTTAGATATACATTTCCATCTATCACCTTCTCTTTATGTGTAGATGCGAAAGTGCAAATTCGCACACATTTAATTACATTTAACACGTTTGATGCCACCTGGATCACTGACGATATATGCTGTTCAACCTGCGACAGTCATATATACGTAAAATAATTTGTACATGCGGAACATTCTGAACATGATTTCTATAAATGAGGAAAGGTAACAAATGAGTGAGGAATGTGTTTTTGAATAGATAACTGAAACATAACCATTTACTTTGGCAATTTTTAGACAAAGATGGGATTTTTCAGACTATTCTTCTTCACATAAATTATTGCTACTTTTCTAGTACGATTTAGCATAGTTTGAGGCATAAACTATTTTTTAATCTTCCAACATTTCAGATAGTTTTATTTTACGATTATTGTCCCACCTATCCTTTTCTTGTTCTGTGGTGCATCCTTTCGTTTCTCCCAGTTGTAAGGGATGCATTAGGAACACTTGCTTTCTCTGGTGTTATATTTGATACATAATTGTTGCTGTTTAAATTCACAAGAAGAAAATCTAGAATGGAATAATCAATTTCAGCTAAATTTTCTTAGCGAATGCACAACAAAAATACATAGGTAATAGGACATGTGTGATATTTATAAAGATGTTCACTGGAAGAAATTTAGTAAACTTAATTATCCATTCTTTATTTTAAATAAGATATAACACCGCATTTTCATTATATATTTTTTTTTTATCAAAAACATCATTTCTTTTATAGCTATAAAATATTTCAGTATATGCATAAGTTTTACAGGCTATCCTATATTGTAGTAAATTGTTATAACAATTATATTTCGTTACTATTATTGAAAGCCATTTTTTTTTATTATAGAGATTTTATACATTAACTATTGCTAGACATACTCCATTTTTTTCTTATCGTGTGGATCATTTTTCATTTGAAATTTAGTATATTTTAATAGCAGATCTTTTAGAATCAAAATTTTAGCCTACCAGGCTCGCATGCTTTATCTGACTTTATCATGTGGGTAAAGTTTGATGTAGTTAATTTATGGTGAAGTAATGAATGAATTTTTATAGTATTTTTTCTGTACAAAAGTTTGCGATCTTCTTATAGTACTGCATCAGATTATTCCAAATTTTTTAAGAAGTTTTTTACATCACAAATGAAGTAAACGAGATTAATAGTATAGAGCGCAGTAATTTGTCTAATTAACACTTTAAGTAGCGTCGACGTCTTTTCATCCCTCGGGATTTTCATCCTGTGCACAGTTTTGGTGTTTTTACGTTGATACAGTACCTACTGTCTCCATAAGTGGTACATTTCGTGGTTCCATGTAATCCACCATCTTAACTACTTCTTTTGTAGTTGTCGCAACGAGAGAGCCTGAGAACGGGTAATGAAAATGTTAATTTCAATATTCTCTAGTTCTTGTTGTTCTAATGAATCAGATCAGAGCAACAGTGGTCACCGTAAATTGCTTAAATAAAAGAACGCTGCCGGGAGAATGCCTATAATTCCAGTATTTATTTATATATTGCATTGTAAAAAAAAACTTCACGAACTTTAAAATATATACGTTCGAATACACAACCGTTTATTTAAAAAAGTCTACAAGTATTTAAAAAAATTCTGAAAATACATGTGCTTTCAGATCTCACAGGTGGGCATGACCCCTTAAGTCATTAAATCTGTTACCCATCAAGATACAAATTAAATTTAACACAGGCATTAAGTGTTCATGTTTCAATAATTTGAACATAATGATACTAGAAATTTAATAAACATAAAAGTGGATACCACGGGACACGATTTTGGACAGTCCAAATCTGCTCCAAACAAAATGTCCAAATGTGCCACTGGTGTTCAGCTTGATAATGCAGATAGTGAGAAGTTAGAAACGGCAAATGCCTCTAAAATGATTGTATTCTTAAAGTATAATTCATGAGAATATGCATCATCAACTGCATAGCCCACATCCCAACTTTTAATCATTTCAATTAAGCTTACTCTGTTTAGGAAAAACACAAACTACTTGATTTTTTTTAATGTACAAACTAATTACACCACTCAATCGACATTCATTTGTAACAGTATCGAGGACTCTATGACTGATATTACATCCACACTGACATACATATTTAAGGAGGCAAATTTAATTCGTACAAATGTGCCCCGGTCTCCCCTACATTTACATGTTATAGGGCTAACATTAATTTTTAATGAGTTAAAATACTTATTCTTGTTAGTAAACGCATACAGTACATTTATTTTATATATGTAATAGTGCCCGAAAAAGTGCGATGCTTGACGACATTTTGGTGCCACGAAAATACTTGGACACTGAGAAATTATATCTATACCCATATACATATTATGTATACATAGACAAAATTATACCGGTTTCAACAGTTTGAATATTTCTTTCGATTACTGTGATGTTCAAGAACAGTTTAAACCAGCGCTGTCTAAGTCAGGGCGCGAGTTCTTTGGGGTCTCCCACTCCCGTCCGCGTCGTCAGGAATACCGCGCGACATCAAAATGGCAACCATTACAGGTTAGCGTTTCTGTCATCAAGGTTGGTTCAGTGTCAGTTGCGTGTGTATTAATTAGTAGCACACGTCGCCACAGCGAGCCAATCACTCATCCTAAGAGTAGGTATTCGCCCCTATCGATTTGCGACCGATCAGTGCAGCCCCCACGGATCTGACACACGCGATTGGTCGTAGCGTTTTCTCTACCGGTTTCCTACCAATCAACAGTATAGCCCTGCGCGGAACGAGTCTATTCTTAGGATGTATTCAGTATATTCCCCCGGATAGGGTTGCCAGAAGTAGGGACGCGATACGTCATAACCCGTCCCTGTTGGTCACGACTTCTGGCAGCTGCAGCTATATACAGGGTGTCCTAAAAATGGTGGAGTTTCTTGAAGGGGGGAGGGGGTGGCGCGGGGGGCGATTTGAAACAACTTTTTCCTTAGCGGAAATGTTCGGCGAGGCTTTGTTAACGAGATATTAACAAAAATCCTATCAGAGCGCGAGTTAGCTGGCCGAGCTCCCGCGGTAGCGTGGTTAGTAGTCGAGCACCCTGTATAGAAATCAAGAACAGGACATTATTTAGCCACTGCATTGTAAACATATTCCTTAGATAAAATTTACAGCGAAATGTTTTACAACTTTGCAGCGCAACAGCAAATAAACGAAACTGATATTGTCCAAATAAAACACGCACCCTGTGTTTGTAAAGAACAGTAGCACGCTATTCGATCAATATTTTGAAACGCACGACCTAAAAAATTTGTCACGAGTCCGTATATTTTTATGCTGCCTGAATATGGTAGTACTTTTTCATTGCGTATTGTATGCATATTTTTGTCAATTAAGATAAGTACTTTAGCTCATAAAAATGTTATTACTTTCCTAACTCTATAATAGGTAAATTTTTACAGTACGAAATTCTTAAGTTCGGCGGCACCCGCATATTAATGCAAGTCACTGTTAATGAGAATTATTGACAGCTAATTTTTTACTTATTAGCGTCTAGGTACGCGCATCTTTTTTATAATCTATTGTTTCCCTCCTTCCTTTTCTCTTTTCGTGACGTTTAATATGTTACATATATGTTTCATCGAGACACGGATTTTGTGAGCGTCACAGTGTATATTCAGTAATTGGTTGCGCTTATCGATTTTATTCTTATTTATAAAACTTACAGTAACGTAAAGTTTCAATGAATATAATTTTTCCCTTCTATCGGTTAGGTACGATTTAAAAGATACAATTTAGTTTCTATTTTGCAAATAGGAACAATTTGAAAAAAAAAATAACAACAGAAATGTAAATGAATCAACGATCGATGAACGGAACTAATATATGCGTGAATATGTGTGTGTATGTTACTGTGTTCACCCACGAACTTGAGCAAATCAAATGCATTGTACATAACCGTTTCTGATGGTTCCTAATAAATGAGGTAGCAATGAGAGTACAATATAATAGTAATATGATACGCGAATAATGTTACTCGCTGCCGAGTTTGGGGGTTTACATATAGGGCGTCTTTTGCTTTGTGTCTGTACCTTGTGAATGCTTTGCTATATAGTCTTCTACGTCTGGTAACTTATCAAAGTGAACATGATATTTAATTTACGGGACTTGTAATCATCATTTTAGTGCAACAATCCCAAAACGTACATTACTTAGACGAGCAGAGTACTGTTTACTTCAGCAGCGTTTAATAGTTTATGCATCTTGACAAATTATTTTTGTGGTATAGTAGTTTATAACGTTTGTGCCTACGGCAAGAGCGGCAGGGAAGACAATTACAATGCAGTAAAATGGTACACAATGATGATGAAAAAAATGAGGAAGTACCATCGGTTCTTATTTTTAAACATTATTTTTTAATAGATATTGGTCATTTACAATAACAATCAAGATTAAAAGGGGCATGGCAGTTCTATATACTTGATTTTTAAGATTTCTAATTACGATAATAAATATTGAAGCGTTATATTATAAAAAGTAGAATCCTTTTACTATTTATACTTTTCTTCCGATAATAAGTAAGTAGATAGATTTTTTATTATTACGAACTGGTAATGTTTTAGAAATTTCACCTTTTAAACTTGTCATCTTATTCTGCTCATTTGACATTCATTCGTCGCCAGAGAAAACGTAGCCCATTTGTATATTTTGATAACATACAGTTGAATTGTTTCTTTTGGGGAAAAAAAAATAAGAAAATGTATTATCCTCTTAAGCTTGGTTGTTTTTTTTCTCATTATTTTGTTAGGTAACAGATAACTGTTTCTACTATCACTTTTGTCGATTTTTCTTGCTGTAATATAGTTACACATATAATCGTCTTCGATAAACATATGAATATATTGCCAGCTCGTTTTGGTAGCAACTGAAAATGAGAACTCAATAATATAAATATTAATTTCTGTCTTAGTAGTTCAATATGTGTATATACATACGTACAAATACGCGGAATGGTTTACCAGAAGTTAATTACTTGTAATTAGTTATCGATTCCCATGTCAGAAATTGAAGTTACTGAATGTTACTTGAATCATAGTATGAATAATCGCGCCACTGGAAGTAAGTCTTCCTTGTACATTACAGCAAAACAAGAAGCATGATAATGATGAGCTCAAGGACCGTCACAGAATTTGAAATTTGAACCTTGCATAGCTTCGAAACATTTGAGTACAGTGTGTCTCGGTTATCGTTATGTGAGTCAGTTCCAGCTGGCAGTTGAGAGTAATAAAGCTCGCGAAACTGAAATTTTTATATTGTTCATTACATCTTCGTATTGTGATAGTGTTTATGATGTATTGGCGAAGTTTGCTCGATCAAAGCAAGTCCAACCACAAATTCATTCAAGCTATTTCTAATTAGATCTAATTTAAATCGCTTGTAAATTCTAAAAATCAGTCGCACATTATCTGCGATTAAAAGTAATTCAAATGGGATCATGTTTGGACACATTTTCATCGGGAAAATCTCACCAATGCATCGGTGATATTCGTAGAAAGATCTACTGAGCGGTATAAAACTTAAAAATTTTGTTAGTGGATGATTCATCAAGTACGTGGGCCTTATTGCTCTTGATTAACGCTACCGATCGCGCGTAAGCTGCTAGACTCTCACTGTTCCTGTATCTCGCTTTCTGTCGGTGTATCTCGTTCTCTGTCTTGGTTGAACTGCTTGTGCAAATGTCAGTCAAGATATGAGATAAGTGGGGTAATTCTTGGAATGAACACGCTGTTGTCCCCGGTTATAATTTCACAAGCGGACCCGACTGGCGTAAATAGAACCGGAACTCAATGTATAGTCGATGGCAGAGATATAATGAAGTTGTAAAAGCAATCAGACCAAATAAGAAACATGTTTCGAGTGTCGAGACGAGCAACTTAAAAGAAATATGGAAAAATACGGATTCGAGTTTCATTTAGGGCGTTTTATATAGTATCTAAACTCTGATTCAATTCCTATTGGTCCCATTCACAGAATTCACAGAACTTTAAAATGGCAGACTATTATAGACGGGTGTAAGTCTATCCGCCACAATCAGTCGTGCCATTTGACTTGCCGAATTTACGACGTCACTATATCTGTACCACTTACTATACTTGGATTGATGGTATACTCGAGTGAAAATAAGCTCGGTTCGTTTTTCGATGTACTCGAGCATATCTAACCGATACATTTCGATTATTAATTTTTACGTCTCTTAATATTACGTGAGAATCCGCGTAAGCGGTCGCAATTGCGTTTGTCAGCGTGACTAATTCAGGATTCTGTTGTGTGTTGTGGGACACGTGGGAGCTCTAATCCGAAGGGCAGGGCTCTTTCTACTGACCATCCCAATCCCAATACTAATTACAATGTAAGTATTCATTTATCCGTTTATAATTCAGTGTCGCTTCCGTTTCCACTTACAAGAATATTTCTGTCATGTACGAAGGAAAGGAAACACAACAAAATTCCCTTCTTTTCCTCTTAACTTTTGATCTCTACACCGTGTATTGCACGAGGAATGTAAGTTTCCTGTATGCGATTCCTATTTACCACCCTCCTTTTGGTTTCTGGGGGTCTTAATAGCACGCAGTAAACGAAGTTTCTGGGTGTGAGCGCGCGCTCCACACGCCCATACACATCTACGGTACACGCGCGCGCAGATTTTTTTGAGGCATACTATGTTTCAGCTTGTGTAATTACATTTTTTCCATACTCTGTTAAAGTAGTTTTCTTGAATGAATTTTGTTTGTGTAATATTTATTTGTAGTATGTCATATGTATACAGGGCGTCCCGAAATTGCGGGTTTTCCCGGAACATGCAATATCCTGATGCAAAAATACATCGAAAATCATTTATCGTTTTCGGATCCGAGGCTTTGTTCGCAAGATATTAACAGTTGAATATTAACGGTCCAAGTTGCGGGGCGCGCAATTTAAAGCCCAGTCAGCTGAGCGCACGGCAGCGTATGCTCGCACGCACACGCAGGAGGCATGCATAGATACAGACCCACACACACAGTAGACCCGACCGCGCCATTAAGCTATCTCTTATAGAATATCTGGAATGCGAACTGTAGGTATTAGGAGTCGTACTGCCTTGTTGAAAAGAGATAGTTACAGTGCGGGTGATGTTGTTTCACTTTTATACACGCGTCTATACCCAAATTTACTACAGGATAATAGTATAATAAAGGATAGACACCCCGCCAATGCAATTATCCCTCGGCCCGGCCCGTCTAGGGTTTGACGTACCGTGTTCGCATTCCAGATATTCTATAGTTCAGTGGACCGCGCTGGTTCAAATCATGAAAATGGGATAGCGCGGTCGGCTCTACTGTGTGTGTGGGTCTGTATCTGCGTGTGCGCGCGAGCATTCGTTGCCGCGGGCTCAGCTGACTGGGCTTTAAATTGCGCGTCCCGGAACTTGGACCGTTAATATTCAGCTGTTAATATCTCGAGAACGAAGCCTCGGATCCGTAAACGGTAAAGGACTTTTCGATGTCTTTTTGCATCAGGATATTGCATGTTCCGGGAAGTCCCGCAATTTTGGAACACCCTGCATGTGACTTCATTGTTTAATGCAAAGCTCTTACACACTTCATAATTTTCGCATGAATCCATTACTTTTCTTATTGCATGCCATTCTATACATTTACTTTATCTATCCTAATTTTCTTCTAAATCGTTACTATGTTATACATAATCATATTCTATTTGTTTACTTGATATTGCCAAAGACAGTAACATACACATCTCAATATACTTATATATATATATATATATTATGTCCCATTTAGATTCGAGTTCAATCTGAAAGTGATTTTTGTTGCAGTATCGACAAGCGGTCAAATCACCTCCTCCATTTGCACTCCAACAGAAGCAGAGATCTTTCCTGACCTTTGGGTTTGGAGCTGGGCCAGCTAGGAGGGAGTCACATGTAAACGTTAACGTAACACCAACCAGTCACGATCTTGCGTCTGATACACCTGAAATCCGGAAATATAAGAAACGTTTTAATAGTGAAATACTTTGCGCTGCACTTTGGGGTATGTACATCACAGAAATGGTACATTCGTATCTCTTAATATTTCATTTTTATGTCTATTTAAATTCTAACAGGGGTAAACCTTTTAATCGGCACCGAGAATGGACTTATGCTGTTAGATAGAAGTGGTCAAGGCAAAGTATACCAATTGATAAGTAGGAGACGATTTCAACAAATGGAAGTCCTTGAAGGTCAAAACATATTGGTTACAATTAGTGGGAAAAAGAATCGAGTACGGGTATACTATCTTTCCTGGCTTAAGAGTAAGATTTTGCGAACCGATGGACACAGTGACGTAAGTATTATATTTTTTGGTAGCATGTGGCAAAAGTTATTTATTGGTTTTAATTTTCGTTTTGCAGCAAGTGGAGCGACGTAACGGATGGATTAACGTTGGCGATCTTCAAGGAGCGGTGCATTTTAAAATCGTGAAATACGAGAGAATAAAGTTCCTCGTTATCGCGCTCAAAGATTCCATAGAAATTTATGCTTGGGCACCAAAACCTTACCATAAGTTCATGGCATTTAAGTCGTTCGGTGAACTCGCACATAGGCCCCTTCTTGTGGATCTTACTATAGAAGAAGGAACAAGATTGAAAGTCATTTATGGCAGTGCCGATGGTTTTCATGCAGTTGATTTGGATTCGGCTACAGTTTACGATATTTATCTACCAAAACACGTAAGAATGTCTCTATAATAAGACTTCAAAACAATTGACGTTATATATTCACATGAAAAATAATTTTCAATTATAGACTCAGGGTCCAATTTGTCCACATTGCATTGTCGCCTTACCCAACAGTAATGGCATGCAATTATTGTTGTGTTATGATAACGAAGGTGTATATGTGAACACTTACGGTAGAGTTTCCAAGACGATGGTCCTCCAATGGGGTGAAATGCCGACAAGTGTTGCATATATTGGTACAGGGCAAATTATGGGCTGGGGTAACAAGGCGATTGAGATTAGGAGCGTGGAAAGTGGACACCTAGATGGTGTATTCATGCACAAAAAAGCTCAACGGCTCAAGTTCCTTTGCGAGCGTAATGATAAGGTACGTTCACTTTCAAATGTTGACCGTAACTCGTATGTACATGTTTGTCTTACATACCATGTTATTTTCTAGGTATTTTTCTCATCGGCAAAAGGCGGGAGTTCGTGCCAGATTTACTTCATGACATTAAATAAACCTGGCATGGCTAACTGGTGATCCCGAATGAGGCCAAATTTGGCCCTAAAAGTATTTTCGCGACTAACAACACAAAATCTACCACGTGTATCGGAATATTCATCTTCGGCGTTCAAGGTACGATTCTCACTGCCAGGATTTAACAAAGTAATGAAAAGCGGAAAATGTTCTCAACGCAGTCAACATTGTCATCAGTATAATTATCAGTCTCATTATAATCGTCGTCGTCATCATCATCGTCGTCGTCAGCGTCGTCGTCGCCGTCATTGTCACCGTCATCGTTATCGCCATCGTCATCGCCGACGCTGTCGCCGTCGCCGCCATCATCAGTATCATTATCATCACCATCACCACCATCACCACCATCCCCACCATCCGTACCATCATCATCACCACCACCACCACCACCTTAACCACCACTACCCCCACCACCATCACCTTCACCACTATCTCCACCTACATCATCACCGCCATCACCATCACCCCCACCACTACCACTATCATCTCCACCATCGCCACCATCACCACAACCACCGCCTCCCCCACCACCATCACAACCACCATCACCACCACCACCACTACCATCACCACCATCATCATCATCATCACCACCATTACCAGCACCACCACCACCATCATCATCATCATCATTATCATCACCAATATCATCACCATTATCATCGTCTTCGTCGTCATCATCATCCTCATCACCACCACCACCATCATCATCATCATCATCATCATTTTCGTCGTCATTATCACCCTCATCACTATTTTTCTCACCAACACCATTATAATCAGTATGAACGTTTTTGCTCGAGTAATTGTATGCTAATTCGAAAACATAAAACCTATGACGAAAAATCCCTACAGCATCCGCAACTGATTTTGCAGAGTATACAATGGACAGCACTAGCATTTGTAAGTTTTCTTGTAAAGAAATTTCTGTGCTACTCTAACTGTTTACTCTATGTAATACAATTTATCAAAGCACATAGGGATTTTTTCAAAGTATGGTTCCTTTCTCACACAATGTCCTTTCTCATAAAAGAAAATGAGCACGTATGAAGAATATGCACAAAATTCTGGTACACTTTTGTAGTAAGATTGATTATTATTTTATCATTGTTTAAACATTTTCAACGTCACAAACTTTATTTTACACTTCGGAAGGCCCATCGACGCCGAAGGAAATATTACACAATTAATTTTGAGAAATGAAAAAGATTCGTTATAACAAGTCGAACTTAATCGGTGTCAATAATTTCATGAACCAGTACACGTAGGTGATGAATTATAAGCAACCCACAACAGAATCATTATACCGTACTGTTACTGTGAATGCAGAACAAATTGTGCAATATCGGTGCTTTGATCTGTATAAACTAGGGGTGGGTTTGAACCTAATTTTTAAATTCTCGGAACTCGAATCTGAAAAATTTTGAGGCTTCGAAACTCTCGAAACTTGAAGTGCTGATTCTGTTTTGTAAGTGGAATATCTTGCTTTAAGAACCGAAGTCAACAAAATTTTTTGCATAAATATTTATTAACACAGTGAAACAAAATACAAATAAAAATTAACAAATTTTTGAGGCACGCTGCGACTGATTCTTTATTCATTGATTTTATACTTTTTCTTAACTGGGTTTCGGGAGTTTCGAATCACGGAAAAAGTTTCGGATCCTTGAAACTTTCTTATGTTTCGAGATTTCGATGCTTGGAGAAATCCATCCCTAATATAAACAAAAAGACCTTCCGAAATAAGTTTTTCATAAGCGGCTGAACTTTTTTATGATAACAAAAGCAACGTAAAATATCTTGGTAGCTCTAAGTGCAGATACGCGAACAAAACTCGGTGTGAATGAATGTTTGCATTTTGCACTGTAAAAGAGACTATAAAATAAGCGCGCGCGCGTGAGTGAGAACAAGTGCGTAAAACCGAGAAAAGTGGAGCACATAGTGTACGTTTTTAAAATTTATTCCAATTAACTTTTGAATCATCGTTTTTTTTATAAATTGAATATATACAATTTCAATTGCTTTAAAAATAATTGCTCATATCACGGTATATAATTGGTTGTAATTACGTACATTGTCGTACCGAGATTGTGTTAAAAACTCTTTTAAATTGGAACACATTGTTTTTAACGATATGGTATTAAGGTAATAGCGGTGGATTAGGATGGCATAATTAAAACGAAAGATAAGGGAACTGACTGCTAATGTTATTAGTTGTATAGTCCATAGTCAAAGGGACTTTATACGTTGATTCCTGCGATTCAAGATAATGATGATGATACGACGATATAACGCGTAGCGTCGGATAAATTGCATTTTTTAAAATAATAGATTGATAGGATTTTTTAAGATGTAATGTGATAGGATGCAAAGAAAAACATTTTCATTGTTTTTTCCCGTTTGCAAAATATATTCACACAGTTATAGCCATGGCATCATATATTCTTGAGAATTAATATATGGGATCGTAAAAGCATTTTCAGCTTCTACAAGGAATTTATAACTTAACGATGCGAGGCGCACAAAAAAAAAGGATGGACTTTCTCTTTCCACTTCTTATTTGTTTATTGGTATACGACTCGAAAAATATTATATATCTGTGAGTACATAATTTCCTGTATAAAAAGCTTTGAAAACTATATTATAATACGTAATTTCATTGATTGATATAGATTATCTTAAGACTGACTAAAATTGGATTTCTTACGTTTGTGACTAAGATAGAGCGTAAGAACAAATGCAGATGTACTTGAAGAACTTTCAACCTTTTTGAATTATTAACACTTTAACAGCGCTTACTACATAGATATATACATATTTGCGTGGTTTATGATTAAGCGAAATTTTTATGTCTTTCCAGAACTTTCTGCTAAAATTAATTTTAGTTCGAATTGTTCAACGTGTAGTGCATGAAAATTTTTAAATTGAAATATTGATCGTTGCATTTTTAAGGGTGTACTCTCTTCGCAATTGTGTTTATAGATATGAGTTAATAATTCATTAATAGTTCATATTTGCAGTGTTCATAAACGTCGTGCAATTCTAAAGTTTAGATATGGTGTAAAGTAGTTGATCATATTTCAAATTACAACCCTGTAATTGCAAGTTATATAGTTTTGAAATATCAAATAAATATATCGCTGCAAGTAAGAAGTAAGAAATATGTAGCAATAATAATTATTAAGTATGACTTTCCAGTTTCTTAAATAAACACGTGATGTTGTATACTCATTTATCTATATGTATATAAATACGGTACGTGGTATATAATAAATAGATGGTACGGCATATTTGTCTACAAATATATGTTTCAAAGCCTTTTACGCATGTATAATTAAAGTAAAATAATTAACTTGCAGAATTTATAATTATTTGCAATATTTTGACCAGTAGAATGCTAAGATTGATTCGTAATAAGTAGGTGAAAAGAGGAGGACATCTGATTAGCGCAATGAAAGACTTTTGTGATTGCGAAGAAGATATCTATTGCACGGAAATGGAAAGAACATGACCAGAAGGCAAGTTTGAAATGCGCGCGCGTGCGTATGTGAATGCGAGGAAGGAGAATTTTTGGCGAATGCTATACGTATGGACGGTTATTTACGAATGACAAAAATTCTAATATTATAACAGTAATACTAATTATGAACAGATTCGCGAATTAATTTTGTGCAAGGATTTCTTTTATATTTTTCATCTTTTTCGGTTCCTTTGCTTACTTTCCATGTTCCATTTATTATCCTTACTTGGTCGTCTTGCACATTGTTTCCCAAAGATGGTAGTGATGATTTCTTAATATTATAATAATTATTATTGTTGTAGTTTATGATTGCATTATTGTTACGATTATTATATCTATCTGTCTGTCATTATGACCATCATCATGCGATGTATTATGATTACAATGATTAAGATTACTACTGTCATTATTATTAGTAATGTCAAATATACAAACAATTTGTAATTGACGTGACAGTCATTTCTTTGTATGCCCTATCGCGAAAAATAACAAATATATGTATATTACGATTTTATATTTAGTTTTAGAAATACATAGTTATAATAATTTGAACATCAAAACAGTGTTGTCGTTAAACCCAAGTACATATTTTGGAAATATTCATCTAAATCATTGGTGTTAGCAAAGAAACAGAGGTAAGTGAAGTAGACCAATAAATTAATGATTATTGTGAAGAAAAAATATTCGACATGATTTTACTTGTTAACAGAATCTGTTTTATTGAAGAAGGAAAACTTATATGTATATTTATCTATAAAACCCAAGTGATATTCGTAGTGACTTCAAATCGACGCATTATAGAGAGCAAACACTACCACCGTGCCAAATTTCAGCATTCTAGGTCACCCAGAAGTACCTTAGAATTTTGGTGATCAGTGAATGAGTGAGTATGTCAGTCAGCTTGACAAAATCAGCGATTTTTGGAATCGTACAATTTAAAAATTACAAGAGATAGAAGCCTGTAGTTGTAAGGTCAGTTTTAGCTTGTAAACTTCTAACACAGAAAATAAATTGACCCATCTAACTTGTTCCAGTGCAAAGTTATGAGGAGGTCAAAAGTACGCTGAGTTGTTTCCAGTAAAGAGTGCTACGCCAGTTGGCTTGGCCCGAACTTGGCAGAGCCACTGCCGTGGCCCCAGATTGAGATTTACTTGTTGCCGTTATGCGATCTGGTGGCGAAAATTATAAACAGTTACATCGGTTTAGCTGTCACATCTAATACAGTGATGAACTGCAATTTGGCGAATTTTATGTGAAGATATTTTCTCCGTCGTCAAGTGAGGGCAAGAGGGGAACATGAAAGGGAGAGGAAATGTCTCCAATATGCACGTCGTTCATTGGATGAAGGTTTCGGCACTTTCGGCCAATCGCGGAACAAATTGTTGTCACGTGACAGCCAGACAGAGAGCACATCTGTCAAGGTAAACGTAACCTAGCTAGTGTCAAACAATCATAACCTTCCAAGTGTCAAATAAGGAAACTTGTCCAAATTGTTTAAATGTCACGAGTTTTCACACCATACAGGACACTGAATTATTACATCTCAATTAACAAGGTAAGTCGCAAAAATTTTTTAATACACTATTTATGTAGAGCTTATAGAAACGGAGGGGACACACAGACTTGGAAGTTGTCCGGAGAAGGTTCGACAGAGAAGCATCTTCCTTCGCACAAGTTTCTACAAAATAATACATTGTTTTTATACCAGCAAACTATTTTTACATTAGAGTTTTTATGTAAAGCTTATAGAAATGAAGGAGACGCGCGGGCTTGGATAGAAATAAAGGGGACGCACAGGCTTGGATAAAAATGAAGGGGACGCACAGGCTTGGATAGATATAATCTACCTGGCGCAAAATATCAACGATACAAAAATATGTTTGCAGTGTTTGCACTTTTCACTAAAAGGGAAGTTCGGCAAACTCGAAAATTCAAAACATTTGAATCTTTGGGGAAATGTAATTCAAGTGATGCTAATAACGTAACTATTTCTTGATTCAGCAATAAAACGGTCTTAAGGGCGAAAACAGTGACTCGAAAAATGGTGAGTTTTCAGATTATCGAGAATATCTACGAAACTGTAAAAGATATAAAAAAGAAATTAAATTCAAAGTTCTATTGTTTTTATGTCCTATCAAGCGGTGATAAAGAATTTGCGAAAATATTATTCAAAATATTTCAAAACTTACCCCATCACCACCTTTTTACGACCATTCTTCAACACCATATTGTAGGATATCGAAAGTCATAAAACTTTGAATTGAACTTTATTTAAATATCTTTTACAGTTTCGTATATATTCAGGATAATATGGAAACTCATAATTTCTTTGAGAACTGTTTTCACCCTCAGAGCCGTTTTATTGCCAAATAAAAAAATAGTTACTTTATTAACATCACTTGAGCTACATTTCTGCAAAGTTTCAGATTTATTTTTATAACTGCTTTTATAAACAATTTTTTTTTATAGTTTTTTGTGAAAATGGTCACATTCATCTGATTAGTCAGCCATAATGAGCTGAGGCACATTTCGTGATCACAGAGTTTATCGTCTCAAAGTTTTTAGGCGACAAACACATAACGTATAGAAGCTTTCTGCTTTATATATTAAGATACATATGTATAGGCAATGATAGTCGAGGATTTTTCACCCACCCCAAAAAGTTTGGAACGTTGGAGAATACGAAATAATATGTCAACAAAAAAAAATTACCAACAACACGCGGTATTCCCAAGCGGTCACCCATCCAAGTACTAACCGCGCCTAGTGTCGCTTAACTGCAGTGATCAGACGGGAACTGGTGTTTTGCAGACGCAGTATGGCCGTTGGTACAAATACAGTTTCATTTATCGGTGAAAGTATTACACCGCTAAGCAAAATACATGAGTCGAGGGTTTTAAGTATGTATATATATATTATTTTCTTCTATTTTTTTGTGATTTATTTGATAATACTCTTTTTCGCCCGTGACATTTTCATGTAATAGTCACATAAAATAGTCACATGTAAATGTCACATAAATAAAATCATATGTAACGATTTCATTGTTTTTTATCGATTTTGTCATGTAATCTGTTACGCTTTAAATGTCACGTTTTTTGTAACGCTATAAAGTGGGAATATTATAAATAATACAGAAATGTGTTTGGTGTCCTTCTTTTCGCCATTTATACAGGTTTAATGGAATACTGTTCGAATTTTAAATTCATGTTGTGTTTTAAATTAATAACCAAAAAATCATGGAAGATATTGTTTTTAATCGACAAGTTCTTTGTAACGCTTTAAAATAGGATTATTGTAAATTATAAAGATGCGGTAAAGATCACGGTTAATATAATTAACTGGCTATCTGACCGTGGCGCGTATGCGTCGAGCAGTCACGATTTCATCTGAACGCACGCGCACCGTGAGCGATTGTGATTCTCCGTTCTACCCAGTGGATGGAAATTGAATAGCGAACTTCCGGAATAGCATTTAGACAGGAAGAAGCAGGCTTTCATAGTTTAGAGGGCGCTGATGTCGCAGTATAGTTGTGTTTGTGTCTGTACGTACACGACCGGCTGAGACTTATTCTGGCTTATAAGTGACAACAGGTGAAACGCAATCTATATAAATAATACTAGTGCTTTTTAGTTGTTATTATTACACGATTATAGTGATATTCTGAAGTAGAAGGATAATACAGTTTAATAACTTAAAATAAATTTGAAGAAGAATGGAACAACTGCAACGAGAGTGGCAGGTAAGAAAGTTTCATGTACGGTTTAAGGTTAGAATACACGGTGTTTATTTGAATCCTGGTGATGTTTTTTTAGTTTTATATTATAAATTCTATTATCAAACACTTCCAGTTTACTGTATTTACTAAATTCAGAAGAAAATATATTAAGAGTCATTTCCTAAACTGAAAACTTGTATGTTTGGATTGTACTCGTCAAATACTATCAAAAGACACAAAAATGAATTTTTGATTTTGCAGGGAGAGGACAAGAAGTACATTGGTGATGGTACACAATATGTGCCACTCACTAATTCTTACCTCTACTTGTATTTTTACAATTAAGTAAATTATACAAAATGTAGGTTAAGAGATACATTTGTTGGCGTTATCAATTATTGTTGGCAAAATAATGTCCAATTATGCCAATAATAAAAGATGGGGAAGATTTAGGTAAGAAACTTCAGGTGAATGTGAAATATTTAATTCAATTCAATTACTGCAAATTTAATTAAATACTTTTCTCTAACACTTGAATTTCATATCCAAATCTTAACGTGTCAACAAATGTATTTCTTATTCTACATATTACAGTACGCAGATTGTGAGCGTATTTAATTTTCCCGGCAAGAGCCGCCATATTGAATTTTAGTTCAAACAGAATCTTTCACAGCTCAGAGGGCGTGCAAATATGGATCCAAAAGTTCTGGTAGAGTTTCCACCCCTGGTTCTACCTCTCTCTCTCGCACCATCGAGAAAGTATCTGTTTCTCTCTCGCATGATGTTGGCGACAGTTTCGAGCTCTCAATGAGACCTCCATGTATATACGCTCTAAGGCAACGCTGTCCAGCGTAGGGGCCCCTCATGCGCCTGCTTCCCCTTCCAATCTTTCTCTCGCACAGCGTGCCTTCTGTTGTCAAGGAGACCGCGCGACATTACGAAGGCTGCCACGACGGGCTAGCCGGGCAAGCGTCTTCGCGGTTAGCGTCGCGCGGTATGCCTGACAACGCGGACGAGAGTGGAAGAACCCCAACCTCCCGCGGGAGCGACCTTGGACAGCGCCGCTCTAAGGAATTAGGGCTCCGTTCAAGATAACGGCTCAACGCCGGTCCCGACCAGCGAGCCCTCAGCGAGGAAATACTATACTCTGATTAGATATGTACACATGCGCGTCTCTTGTCCCCCTCCCATTCTTTCTTACTCGTATTTACACATATTTACAATAATAATTGTTTATTAGTCAGTATTTACAATACGCAATCTACGATAATGATATTTACATGTGTCATTTATCATGCCCTCACCGTTGGACCTAGAACAAAATGATAAAAAGTTTAAAAGCAACTCAGACATACTTAATATGGCATACGTCATACTTACTTAAAAAAATATACCTTACCGTGTTTCCACCGATGACTTTAGGGGTCTTCTCTGAAAAAATATTTCTTCACATTTTTTAGAGATCATTGGACGTGCCCTGGCGCCTCTTTGCACTCCTTTTTCAATACTCTCAGAGCTCTTAATATTCTCCGCGCCCGGATGTCTTTTTCATTTCTTTTATCTTCATCTTCTCCTTCTGTTTGCCCTTCTGCTTCGTTTTCTTCTTTTCCTCTGTCTCGCCTTCTCTTTCGTTTTTCTCTTCTCCTTCTGTTTCGCCTTCTCCTCCGTTATCCTTTTCACGGGTTTCCACTGTGTCTTGTTCTCTTTCGTTTTCCTCTTCTCCTTCGTTTTCCTCGTCAAGGGTTTCCGCTTCATCGCAACTCCTTAAATATTTTACAACCCTGTCTTCACTTAGCTTTTCCCCAGTAATCGCGGCTATTACTGTTTCCAATTGGGGTTCTGGTGCATCCGTTGGGTCTTCCTCCTTTGGCGTTCCTCCACGGGCTGTCTTCATTAGACTATTCCAAGAATTTCGAATATTGGAGGCGGTTATTTGTGTTCATGCTTCGTCCAAGAAATGAATACAATCTTTAAGATTGTATTTTTCATAAAATTTTTGTATATTTCCAAAACTGCTACTACCTGTGTCAGCATTCTGTGGCGGAAAACTTTTTTTTACTTTCGAAGTCACCTCCTGATCCATGGCTTGAATGATGGTGGTGATATTTGTACGTAAGAACACAATTTGAAATTGATTATCCTCAACAAATTTCCCTTGCGTTAATTTGTGTTCTGCACAATTATCCAGAAGAAGTATCACTTTTCCGGTCGTGCGACTCTCCAGCTGCTACTTTTTCACGGCTGGCTTTAAATGATTTTGGAACCAATCCGTGAACACTGTTTGGTCCATCTAACCTTTTTTCTGTGCTTTGTACACCACTGGCAGCTTATTCATAATATTCTTTAGAGGCCTTCGTTTTTTATATTTGTGAATGATCACGGGAGTCAGTTTGTAGGTTTCTGTCATATTGGCGCAGAAGCCTACAGTCATTCGATCTTTCTTAATTTTTGTACCACTAACGTCTTTTTCCTTATTTTGTACTAACGTTTTCGAGAGAAGAGCTTTCCACATAAAACCGCTTTCGTCCATATTATAAATATTGGTGTGCTCGATCCCTTCCTCTTTTATTTGTCGAGTGAAATCCAATCTGAACTCTTCTGCAGCTGCTGCATCCGCACTTCCTTTCTCGCCGTGAAGTTTGGCCAAGTGTATGTTGTAACGATTTTTAAATTTTATCATCCCGCCTGTATTTGCCTTAAACATTGTTTGGCCCTTCCAATTTCATCATTAGCGCTCCTCCCAGCGCCCTTCGTTCCACAAATCACAGGTATAGAAGATATTAATAATAAATCTTCATACATCGCCTTCCGTATCTTCTTGTGCTCCAGTATGTGAGGCAGCTTGCTTTATTCTGCTGGTATTTTTGCGAATGCGCCGCACGGTCGTAGGATCAACTTGATGATCACAAGCTATTTTCTGAACTGGTATCTCATTGGCCAAATTTTGCAGCATTTCTAACTTCTGCTCTATTGAAGATGATGTACGTTTGCTCTTGTTGCTCGCCATGACAAACGTCACTTGCATGGATTGCACTTCTTCGCTAGTCAAAAGTCGAAATGAGACTGCTCTTCGTCGATGGTATCGTCACTTTTTTTTCGGGAACAATTCTTGGGGCCTAGGCACACGGCGACTTTTTGCATCGAAACAATCGCTGTTTCGCAATTGTTTCTAACAATATATAGCCGAAAGCGATCTTATATGGAAAGCTACTTATACGATTGTTAGCAAATAACAAATAATCCAATTTTTGTACATAGAGAATATTATAATCTATACTTGTGTAATCGCGCACAATGGCTCAGACGCTGCGTTATACGCTAATTTTATTGGAACAATTCAAAGATTTTGAGTATACTGTTTGAAGTCACACACAAATGCTACCCTTATACACCTAAGAAATTGTACTGTTATTTAAAGATATTCACTGATAGGTACTCTCAAAATAGCCGAACAGAATTATGTTCGAAATTTACGAGAAATCACTAAAATTTCAAAACTGTAACAAATGCGGCACGGGTTTCCGTTGTCCAATCACTTCGAAATTTTGCACATATCATTTTCTCACCAAGTCTCATACGTTAGTGGGTTAAGACAAAAAAATCGTAAGTTGAAAAATAAGGACCACCATAATCTATATCTGTATGCGTGAGGCTGGGTGCTTTTTTCACTCGAAGTAAAAGGAAGCCCGGAGGACCGCCAAGAAATGTACATTCGCTAATCTAATTCCGTGTGTATGCAACTGGCTCTCTTTCCCTCCCTCTCTTCCTTCCCCTCGCCATCTCTCCCCCCCCCCCCTCTTCCTCTCTATCGCTCTCCTTCTTCGTTGCTTCTCTTTTACTGTATACCCGTCTCATCCTTTTCTCTTCAATTAGGTTTTTGCTCGTCCACCGATCAACAATTTATTTCTCCGTACAGGAGCTCTGTATAAGCCGTGCTAAACTCTCAAGACCTGGAGGGGATTTAAGCACACCCGACTAAGATCTCAGCATTTTCCACCCCTCTTACGTTTTTCTATCTTTGTCACGCTTTTTGCTTGTTTCTACATACCTTGCCTGCTATGTGTCCTTGTATCTATACATCTATACTGCCAATAAAATTATACAATCCAGCACCAGCGCAGAGTACCATTCTGTATTGATTTTTGCGTAGTCTACTCTGGATTGTTTATTGGATTTCCGTTCCTTTTCCGCGAGTATTAGGGTTGTTTGCGTATTATAAAAAAGCAGGCTGAGCCTGACTCTTTTTCAATACCTCGAATAGCTCGGACAACTCCTGTCTGTTGGAATAAATCGAGACTAGTGGGAATATTCGAATAACTGGAATCCATACATATAATGAATCAGAATATTTTCTAAGTAAATTAAATAAGACGGCAAGTAAAACAAGTAAATTAAAATACATGAAAAATAAGATACAGACATATGTGCACAACAAAACAACTTTCAATTACATACAGTTTAAGTTTCTTAGAATATGTTATAAACATGGAGATAAGCTTGCCTGAACATGAGAAAATGTTTGCCAGATTTGGAAAGAACATCCATCCAAAGACTTAACAAATGAAGCAACTAATAAATTACAGTCGGTTGATTCCAAAATTTCCTTGGATTTATATAAAAATGAGAATAAGCAACAATTCACTACGTGCATAAAAATGGGTTTAGCAGTTATTCGATATATTATGTTGTGAGTAAAAGAAATGAATATCACAAAGGTACCTTCTTCAGACGAATATATACATACCTTCCTTATTCCATTTTAACTGATTTCCTTTATTTCAATTTACTTTATGTCATCGTTTTCACATGGCAGAAGGTACTCCCTTAAATCATTCCGTTATACAGAATCACGATTAATCCGAGCGTGGGTGAAGTAGATCAACACCAATCCCGTGCAAACTTTTAACTATCAAGGAGTCGGAGCAGGAAAGCGGCAGGAAAGTTTCGTGGAGTTCGTCTATCCGGTAAGTTTCGAGTGTCCGAGATATCGTCGAGCCATCAGCTGCCCCCTCCCCCGTCCCACCCCGCCCCGCTAGCTTCATCATGCTCCTTCCTTGCTCCTATTAGTCCTATCCTCTCGTTCTGACGTCTCCTTCTCCGTTTCTTCGCCTTATTATCGTGTCTTTGCAAGATATATGTAAATTCGTATCGGATGTTAAAGGAAACCATAATGTGCATTCCAAGTGATTCCCTTCTAGGAAAATGAACACGGCAAGACGGGGTATAGTAGTGGAAAATCTTTTCTTTTATTTGATCTTTTTTAGTTCATTTTGTTGTTTCGATGAACACTAAATTGTTAAACGTCTTGTCAGGAACAAACAACAAAATCGGTAGCACTATTTTGTTTTCCCTCGCGTTTTGTCACTATACATTCACTACTATGTTTTGAAATGACATTATGTACGATATCTGCTTTAATTCCTGCATCATTAATCGAAAACACGTTTGACTGATCCATAAATGTTGAATGAAAAAGACAAATGTGAAATATCATTTGACAGTTTACTTTACTACATTTAAAATTTCGTTGATCTATATATATAAAAGAAGGTGTACTGACTGACTGACTGACTTATCAACGCCCAGCTCAAACCGTTCAACCTAGAAACGTGAAATATGGAAGGTACATTGTTTTCATGACGTAGGCGCTCACTAAGGAAGGATTTTGGAAAATTGCGTCCCTAAGAGGGTGAAAAGGGGTAAAATGTGTTTTCTCGCATTCCTTAATATTTCTTAAACCCGATTAGATATAAACTTGGTTTTTACTAACAAAGGTTACCCACATAAATGCCTAATAACAATTTTCAGGATTTTGCCCTAATCAACCCCTAAGGGGGTGAAAAGGGGTAAAATGCGTTTTCACGGACTTATCAATATCTCTTAGGCCCGAAGCGAAGCGCGGGTATATTTTGCTAGTTATAGCAATACATACTATATAGTACATAGCCAGATAACACCCAGATGTCTTCAAGGCGTCCATCCCAGACTTTCAAAACGTCTTAAAGACGTCTTGTAAAGTCATAAAGCGTCCATACGACGTTTTAAAGACGTTCATATTAAAAAAATGTACATTTTAACGACGTTCATACGTCTTAGGGACGTTTTAAAGAGATCCAAAATACGTCTTACGACAGACGTCTGGAACAAAATTTAATCTTGACGGGAATCGAACCCAGGTCTCCGTTTATAAAGTAACCGTTATTCGCAACTACCCAAGACACTTTCTTGTAAACTATTTCAACTTTTAGTTACATATCAATCTAAATTGTTTACAAAAAATACGTATTGGCATGAAATATTTTATGTCATGATGCGAAAAAAATTATGTTAAAATTACAATAAATTACAGTTTTGAAAACAGATACATTTTTATAATCCTTCATGTGATATTTCACAATCTGTATCTTCACCTTCATCCTCGGGAATTTGTGCCTCAACAAATAATTCCACCGTTTCTCTCAGAAACGTACCAGCTTCATCTTCAGGACGGGTGATTTGATTTACCAAAAGGTTACAAGAAGTTGTCTTCTTTTTCCTATGTAAAAATACTTCAATACCTTGAATTCTAATTCCAAAAATGTTGTTTTCGCAAAAAGAAGACGGATGTCCGAAAATGACTATCCCTAATCCCCTTCTGGAAACGAAAAATTCATTTGGACCTAAGGAACAAAAAATTGCCTGATCAATTTACCGAAAAATAGTTACAATTCTTTAATAATTATGCCTAAAAAATCATTTCGCAATCATTATTAGATAAATGGGCTATAAGTTTGCAAATTTTACTGAACTTTATATTATCCTCATGACATTAAAAATATGGTATAACATATAGTTATCTGTGCATTCTTAAGAACTATTACAAGAAATAAATTTTTATAAATTGTAATAACATATATTGACATTATGAATATTTATAAATTTGTTATAATTTTTCGAGAGATATAGTGGTAGTGTAGTTTCTTTCTAATGAAATAGAATTCAACTCAAATGTTCTAAAACTTTGAAGCAAAGTTTTATAAATATTTCTTATCGTTATTAAGTTAGAAATATGCATTGAAGTTTCAGATTTACGGATTTATTCAATTTTGTCGCTTATGCACCTCCTCTTATCATAACATTAAATAGCAGCCATTCAAGTCCACATTATGTGGCTTTATTTCATTTTCAAAGCAATTTCTCACGGTTGTGATTGTTTGCTGAATGTTCATTTATTTCGTCGCCGGCGCATTTAGGTTAATTCACTGAGTTCTTGCGCATGGTGCAATAATGCACGTGAGATAACGACGGCACACTTCATTCTCTGCCAGAAAGCCATCATCAAAGAATGATTTACAACTCAAAATTAAATGAGGCAGTGAGAGCAACAACGAACTAACCCACATTTTTTTCGAAATTAAGTTAGTAGCAATAACGTATTCCCATAGGGTCTACTAATCATATAAAATAGGAAAAAACCTTTTTTTTAATGTGGGTTAGTCCGTTGTCGCTCTCAGTGCCTCAAATGTACTATGTATTCCTGGAAGTATTTTTGACTGGGTTAGACAGTTCAGTAACTGTCACCGTAGTAAATGCACGATTGGCTGCGTTCGCATAAATTTTTAGCTCGCCATTACAGGTGTAAATGCACAAGATTAATAAATTAAAATGTAAATTAATCTCCATGTAATTTCATAGCGACTGCTATGTGTTTCCATATAGAAACTGAAACAACATTTCCATGTTACAGCGTATAACTGACATTTTAAAAGCCATTTCGCGAGACCATTAATTTTGGTCGATTTGTCACCGCTAAATTTTGGTAAGCGCGGTTTGTTCTTACCCGACACGCTATCGCGAGTGTTTAATATTAAAAAAAGTAACAAGTACTCTCACAGTTTTTAAGTCGATGCCTCATCATTTGCACTGTATAAATCTGGCGCCGACTTAAAAAATGTGAGAGTCGTAGATTAAATAAGGGAAAAAATTATGTTTTACTTTTTAGTGCAATTTTATTTTTTTGAAGTCGGTTTTAATTTTTTTTAAAATTTTTTTTCGTCAGTAGCATCATCTATGTATATGATTGGCAAACTTAATTGTTTTTGAAAAAGAGAATAATTTGAAACTAATGAAGATATACAACTATAATTCAGTAACACATGTGTATATATAATAATATAGCCGATAGCGTATTACAATTATGCAATATCTAGAAATAGTAGAAACAACTATATGTATATCAGTGGTATAATTATTACTATTTACAGCAATAATTATTATGCTATTGCCTGTTTTAATATATCAACTAATAATAATAGATAATAAATGCACATATGCAAATGATACGTAGCCGTAAACAGTACATTTGCGTTGATAAACACACGCTTGCATTCGCGCGCGCAGGGTGGCAATTGAAATAACATTTCTTTGAAATATTTTCTTGCATCACCAAACGTTGACGAGTTATTCAGGGGGTCCGTGTTAGATGCCTCTCCTTAAACATACAATTTTATATTAATTTCAATGAAATATTGACTGCCTATTTCCTTCTCTTAATGCGATTAATGCTTCACATAATTTAGAAGAACAGACCTTTCAGTGGATTAACGTATCACGTAAACAGATAACGTTTACTTCATTGATTCATGAAATTTTTCTTTCGTTACGCATTGCCTGGCACAAAGTCATTATTACTGTAGAAGAGAAATAAAGAAATCGAACAGACATAAAATCGATAAGCCGAACTTTGTTCGAATACGAACACGTTCGCGCGCGTCGCACGAGTAAATGTTTTCTCGTGCACAAAAGGCACGTTTCGGTCGGTCGAAGAGATGAGGGCACAAGTAAAATCCATCGATCGATCTATGGGGCTACAAGACCAGCACCGGTTGTGAATGCGTCTCATCCTTGGTTGAGACTGGCTTCTCTGATAAGCGCTGTAATACAGAAAGGAACTCGACGTGGAACGGTTTCGACACGGGTTCCCTTAAGAGACCGCGAAAGTACATATCTCTACCATCATTGTACTGCGGACCACTGTACGGATAGTCCAAGCATCCTAATCGCTCTCCCCTTTTCGCCTCAGTATTTCCATCTTATGATCTTTTGTGCCTTCAATGCGTTGGATTACCTTATATAAGAGAAAACCTTCGTGCTTTTTTTTATTCTACAATAGCTATTGCTGTTCCAGTTTTCCTTGTTAGATTATATAATTTTTCAAGAAATAATAATAAAAGTGTAACTTTTATAGGCATAAAACTGTATAACAATTAACGCATTTGACACATTGCTGAATAACACTAGTTTACAAAATACAAAAAATTATTTGTGATCGAGACTCCACTATGAAATTCTTATGTAAGGTGGTCCCCTAAACTCAAAAATCGACATGAGACGAAATCCTAAGAATACGTTTTTGAGATATCGCCCGATGAATATTTTGGTAATTTTTTAAGAAGATGTTTTTGGCCATATCTCGCGATAGAATTGGCCGATTTGATTGCGACGACTCTTAAATTAAAGGTAATTAAATTGCATATAATTCTTGCATACATTGTTTTCCAATCGGACCAATAGTTTAGGCGGAATCGAGCGAAACTTAAGAAAAATGTAATGTTTTGGGGCCGAAATTGAAATCCAAAATTCACTACATAGTCTGGAAGACATAGAAATTATCATGTGACGTCAAGTTGCTTATTTTTTACGTAGATTGCGCACCTTCACGAAGAAAACAAGCCCAACCTGAGCAAAATCCATGCACAAATAAGGGAGTACCTATTTTCAACTTTTTCCCTACTTATGCATTTCTTCCTGTTTCTTGGCGAATTCGTATAGGGCCCTGATGAAGTGGGTCCCCATAAACATCAGACAATATGTTAAAAATGTTAATGATCTCTCTACAGGTCTCCCCGTGATTTTCTGTAACGCTAAGTAGGCATCTCGAATTCGCAGAAAATGCATAATCATGCAATTTAACTCAACATTTACACCTCTTTGAGTGGATGCGACGGGTCGACTGGTTTCAGTAATTTTACTATTGACACTCGACAGTGGCACTCTACATGTTTGTAGACGGCTGAGTTACTCTACTTGTACACAAAGTTACATAATTTTCGGAATTTCCGGGTTGCCTAACTTCTCTTGTATGTTTATTAAACGGATGTTTATTACTAAAATTATCTCATAACACTAATCCATTGTAAAATTTCCGATCGTGTATCATCCCGACCACGGATAACCGGTATTTATGAGTCCGGGAAATTGAGTAGAAAAATTGCGATATATGGTTGGAGCAGAAGGTACGTTATAACATTTCCGTTCATTTGAGCCATTAAATTGACCCACTGAGTATTGGAATGATTTAATAATCAATGTAATATCGGGTAAATTGGACCCGCATACAAACGAAGAGTGGGAAAATATGTTACAGCGTTCAGAGTTTTTGACGGTTAAATAATTATCCAATTTTTTATCGCATAAATGACAATACCATTTAGTATGCCTGTTCTGTTTTACGAGTCCAAACTCGGACGAACAGCAACAAAAGTAGCTCGAAATATACGTCAAGGATTTGGAAAAGATGCTGTTAGTGATTGTAAAGTACAATTTTGGTTTACAAAATTTCGATCTGGAGATGAGACTCTTGAACTTGACGAGTAGTAAGACCAACGGTTGTAAACAATTATAATCTCCGTGAAATTATTAAAGAATTGTGAATTAGCAAAGAGTCTAGACTCTAGAAATATCAGAGGCAATACATGTACAATACATTAGGTTGTTACACACTGAACGGTAATATTGGTTCAACAAACATCAAATCGATTAATCACTTTGAAAATGTAACGAAGAAATGGAATTATAGTGCAACGTTCTCTGTTTTGCCAAACTTGAATATATACAACGAGCGCACCCTCGGAATCGTGTATGAGTGAAGTAGTAGCGTCATAGGGAATGTTCTATCTCTCGACGAGGTCGGCCCATCGAGAGCTACCATCATTGTTAAGTAACAATCGCGTGAATGGTAACGTCGAATAATATTAAGTTACGAATTCCGCTGGGTAATGCCGCTCTGACGGTGAAAATCGATTTCCGCAACAACTAGTTTCTGCTTCGCATTTCCCCTTTGACCAGCCTGTTCAACTTCGATTCGCATGAGGCTCCCCTGTCTCTGCACAACATCGAACCCCCTTTTCTCTGTTTAGCTCAGCGGCTTCACCTGGTTCGTCACATAAAAGAATAAAATCTTCGTGATTCGTTAATTGTAATGACGGTAAGAAGAGACAGCATCACCAGATCGATAGACACTTCCCTGATTTCCATTGAAAAGAAACTCTCTCGGCGAATTTCAGTTTCATTAATTTCGGAGATCTCGCCTTCATCGGCGAGAATCCTGTAGTACGCCACTTGAACATTCCCGTCGTTTGAATAAGAATCTACTTGAAAATTCCAGTCACACCCGTCACCGAGTAGCTGTGAGAAAAAAAAGGAAATTTTGTTTGCAACATTTAATCGACACTATACAATGAATCTAAACTGTGTAGTTTAGTTGGCTGTCATTTAATCAAATCTAAAAGTTGTATGCATCTTGTTGTTTGTGCAAACGGTAAACCGAAGTGATATTAGTATTTAAGAATTACATTTTACATTACAATTTTTTCATTACAACAAGTAGAGTATATATTATGTAAAATTCGACAGAGATTATTGGATTATTAATGCTTTACGAGAAAGGATGACAAAATACTATTTAATCAGATCGGTGTTTATTAGGGTACCACTTATTTATTAAGTAAAAAAAAAATTTAATTTTTCGTGGAACACAATTTTAGTTTTGTTCCGTTTGATCTAAAATTGCGCTACACCAAATATCAGGTCGTTCGGATAATACCTTGCATTTGTGACGGAAAATTATTGTCCAGCCTTTGGGCCCGCCACTCCTGGGGTAGACTTTTGGTAGGTAGGTATCTGTTTCAACAGGCAATGCCCAACGCGTGCCACCGGTGGCGCGAACAAGACCACCCTCGGTGCTTGCTATTCCAGCGGGTTTTCTTCCAGTGAAAATCAGTAAATTTGCAAGCGCAATATCTCGCAAAACCAGTGGAAATAAGGTGTATACATTATAGGTTATTGAATTTGTCTTGGAACGTACTATCAAATGATCTCTAAAAAACAAATAGTTCCATTTAAAAAACCGAACTTGACCATCGTATCTTTTAAAATAATAATCGGCAAAAAATCGTCTTCGCAAATAAATTTGACTCCTCGAACCATGCAATTCCATATAAATATATTTTTTTTATCTCCAATACGTTAGGAGATATCCAGCTGTTTGGTGTTCCCGCGGATACGCTGTATATTCAAGCTGTGCTGGTACCATTAAAATAATTATATGTTTTCGAAGCGAGCACAGCAAAGTAAAATGGCTTTCATAGTTGGCTAGGCATCTGCTCAAGATCTCTACTGAATTAATTTGCTCTGCTTACATTAACTGAATAAACAAAATCAAATTGGAAAAATTAATTATGCAAGTACTTTACAATTATTTGTTTATTTAATTATTTATTTATTAACGGGTAACACTGTTCGTTAACAGTGACACGACAGAAATATAACCATATGAAGAAGTAAATTAGAAAGTAAAGGAAGAATAAAGTAAGAAGAAGAGAAAGATAAAATAAAGAAAAGTATATGAATACGCTCATATATACATGAAAAAGAAGAAAAAAAGAGAGATTTGAATTACTTATTTGTTTTCAATACTTACAGAATATTTCCATTTATTTGCTTACATTTTAATTATTCACATTATTAATAACTATTATTTACATTTCAGCAGATAAAAATTTCCTAAATTATTTGAAACATTTATTCTGTTCGAAACGTTTCAGCTACTCGATATAGTCGATTTACAATAATCAGGAATCCTGGGTAGCAAATGTTTTCTGTTGTGACTCTTACAGTGTGCCACAAAGTCATGTATTTAATTAAGTAAATACCTTATTTAAATAGCCGATCTGGAAGCATTTATACTGTGATGATAGAATGCTTTGTTAATAGAATGACAATAATATTTTAATATTAACTTTAAAATGATCATACGATGTTATGAAATTTACACCTGAATTAGTAATTTCTGATTTAATGCATATTTTGCATTTTCTTATAAAAGCAAGGACAAACATAATATCTGCACGTAGTTATCTAATGAATAAGAATGATATCTATACATTTGGATCCGTATTTGTAGAATAATGTGTTTGTTAAATTAAACAAATTCAGTGTTACCGTATTCTTATTAATACGTTTAGAAGAGTAGTAATTGATGCAAACAGAGACGCCACTGAAGCACGTTAGCGTCATAAATAGCAAATGCCATTGTAGCAATATTGATTATTCATTTCCGCAGGTTCCTACTACCTTTGATCTCCAGTAGATGCAGCCTTTCGTCTAACGACTATTAAGGAAATACCGCATATATGGTTGTGGATTTAAGTATCACATGGGAAACGTGTCTACAGAACATACAGGATGTTCCACGCAAATGGGCCAGGTTATAGCTTTAAAATGGTAGAAGATAGAAAAAGTTTTCATGGGTCCAATTTAAATGATTTCAAATAATACATTACATGGTGTTTTTTAAAATGGAACCATATATTTTTGTATACACTATTATACATATTTTAATATTGCTGTCAATATATTATACGGAGGTATGTATTCAGGCTATCTAATGGACAATATTAAATCTGTAGAGCCCAGAACGATTTCTGTACACCATTGGAAACACCTCGTTACGGCCAATCGATTGACACTATTTTCGAAACATGGTTTTGAAATACGACATTTTGCAGTTTTGAACAAAAGTAGCCGATAGTAAAATCCCATCTGGTTCCCAGGTGGTGTAATAAATACTTCAGCAGGTTAAACACCTGAAAGTCTTTGCAGACAACATTGCTCTTTATTTCTATATGCTTCTATGATTTGAATAGAACATAATTCCACATGCATAGAATAACAAAAGTTACTTAGGGGGGAGACCACTGGAATGGTCTGAAAAGTAAGGGTGGTTTCGGGATTTTTTTTCAAACTAACAACGCAAGTAAATCAATGTATTGTTTAGTATAGATAATATGTACATATTGAAGGGTAAACAATTTTTCAACCAAATTTATAAATCCGTTTCCGGCATACTCTTCGTCAAAATATGCGTTGCGGCAAAACCGTTTCTGTGACGTTGGCAGTGTCTTAGCCATATGGTTAATTTGAATTAAAAAATACAAAAATATTTAGAAACTAGAAGTCTACGTCTATTACGTGACGATAACAAAGGCAATATTACAAAGGATAACAAAGTGGCGGGTCAGTGCAAAAAAAAATTTTTGGGGGTAAAGATGATAAAAAAAAATAGGAGGCCGTTAATTAAAAAAAGAACTGATCGTCACGTAATAGAGATAGGGTTTTCGTACAGTAACTTGGCTTGCTCTTGTCAATTGGACGTAAAGTTTTCTCTGTATATTGTAAACGCGGTTGAAAAATATCATTCTGAGAAAAACGAGTTCAAAGTTCCGCTCGGTTCAGTCGCGCGCTTTACACCACTTCATGGAAAATGCTATATCTCCGTCAATTTTACGAATTTCTTTATAAAATTTGGAGAGAGAGCATTCTTGAAACTTATGTCTTTCCGGAAATATATATAAAAAATCAAATTTTTCGATTTTTTAAAGTGGTCTCCCCTTTATAAGACAGAAACACGCACAACATTTGTGACTCGCAGTTGGCACCTTCAAACTAGATAGCAATACTTCACTAGTTCGTCGTACAAAAGTGAGCGAAGAAGATAATATCAGATACAATCTGCCCAGCAAAGGTAGTTGACCTGATGTGCCCCTATAACTTGGAGTTCGTCTTTCTGCTTGGTCTAAACATTGAGGGGCTTATCATCAAGATAGAAACTGGCGATCGTACGGTCTAGAGTTGGCTTGCGAGTGTTGACACTGTACAAGTAATTAAATTGAGAGCTTCTGCGAGTGCGCTAGTCCCACCCGCGGTTTAATGGTGAGTGGGGATATCGGGAATTGGCTTCGGGTAACGCCTATCTTTTTTTGTACTACGTGGTATAACTGTTAGAGTTTGCAAGTCGGGTGAGAAGAAAATACGCGGTTTAGCTTCTAATATTATAATATGCACGAGACACAAAGATTACAAGGCAAAGCGTTGGAGCGTACAATACACACGTGTCGCGATGTCGCGCGAGAGTGGAGCGACCCAGAGGGCGCTACAATCGGGGGGGAATCACGAGCAAACAAGGCAGCGTTCCCACCACTGCCGGCGCGTTCACAATGCTGCCAAATAACAGCGAGCGCGTGTTGCTCTATCTCCAACAATAACAATTAATTGCTATAAAAATATATATTGTACTATTATTTTTCAGAATATTTCTTACATAATCCATAAATATATAAAATATTATCAAAGCAGATTGTATAAAATGCCATTGCAGGTATTTATATTCGTTACATTTCAATTAAAACTGATTTATTAATAAGGTAATTATATAGAAAAGGGGGCCGCAACTTCAATTTTGTTGAATTTCAGATATATTGTAGAGGGGAGGATCCTGAGTAATATGCACTTAGTTCGAAGCGTGGGACGATAGTGGTTCAAGAGTTATGACAAAACAAGATGTTATATTGCATTCTATACTCACTAAGTTACCAATATTCTAGAATGCTTCAGTATATCTCACGAGGTATCGGTTTGGGGATAGATTGGGGTGTGGGCGTAAGAGCCCCCCCCCCCACCCCTCACGCCCCCTCCAATCTGTACCTATACCTATACCTATACCGATACCTCATTTCACTTTTTAATAAGCAATGGCCGCTGATTAATTTATATGAAAAAGTTACTCAGAGTCATGTCCTTGAAAACATACACGAATGCCAAGGTCATACATGGGGCTGCCTGCTTTCTGCATAATAACCGAATAAATGTAATGTAAAAGCACCATCTTTTTTGTCATAACTCTTGGACTACGATCGTACCACGCTTCGAGCAAAGTGCATATTAGTCCGGTTCCTCCCCCTTACAATATATCTCAAGGTCAAGGTCATTGGAGTTGCGGCCCCCTTTTCTCCATAATTATCTATTTATAATTAACAGAACAGAAAGCAATTACAGAATAGAAGATCCCTCGGATGTAAATATCAGAAGGAAAAAAACAAAAGAATGATAAAAGAAGGAAAAATAGGAAGTGTAGTGAAGTATAATACAATCACGAAGAATTTAGAGCTTGGTTTTACAATCCTATTCGTGCGTAGGATCAGTCCAAGACGACAAATCGATAACAACTTCGGTCTTCTAACTTCGAATACGAGCACCAGTAAGCCATGAAGTTATACATGGTGCTCGCAACAATATGATTTACAATGAAGTCAGTTTGGATCGAATAAGTAGCAGCTTCTTAACAAAGTTGCATTTCCCATTCTCTGTCTTTTTTTTTATTCCCCTTGCAAATCAATAATGAAAGTGTAACCTGCAACAGTTGTAAGCGGTGAACCTTATTCCACTAATAGTTATTTGGGCTAGTTAGCCCAAAAATACCGCTTATGCAAATCGTATAGATTTCAGTGCTAAATAAATTAAAATTTTACAAGTCGTCTATTACAAGCCTACACGATAGTTTAATCTGAGGACAATTCTCAATTTATAAATGACAAGCATACTCTGTCCAAACACGACAGAAAAAGCGACACCGAGCCGAAAATAGATTATAGAAACTGTACGGCCATCGCGACTTCCACAGTGGCTTGAAGCGAAGCGTTGAGTGGCTTTATCAGGCCTCGTTACTGCGCTAAATCCATGGCACGAGTGGAGGAACACACTCGTGACGGACGTAAAACCCGAAATGAACTTCCTCGCTTACGGGGATTGCCGTTTTGGCCAGTGAAAGAGGGGCAAGTGGGTTGCCTAGTCCAACCACCGTGCACATACAATATATGTATGTATATACAATAGATAACCTACCGTACACTGTTCTATCTTTGTTTCAGTTGGCTCTGCCCTTCACAAGTTAGCATTTTATATATACGAATTAGTTTGTGTAAACTTCATTTAATTTTAATGTTTTTGTTACAAGTGGGATAATTAAATAACTAGTGAGAAATTGTGCAGGATATCCCCATCAAAAAAATGAAAATGAATTTTTCTTCACTAACATTTCAATCAACTTGTAAATTCAGTCTCGGGTTAACAATGATATGTATTTCGCAAGGCTTTCTAAGATGTGCTTGGTTGGTATAAATAAATAATTGTGACCGTTCGAGTCCGCGTGTGAACAGTCGAAGTCAAAGGACACTTCGAAGATAGAAACCTTATTGGTTGTTTCAGAATTTAGGAAACATGGAGAATGTACAGTGATTGGTGGAGAAACTTCAGAAACTCGACGAAATTTATAACACATGATTCTGCGACACTTTATCCAAAATTAAGGGGTATTGTTTAATTACGTTAAACCTGCTTACTCGCTGAAATCTCTTGTTTCCATTGTATCCACCGTAGTCCATAGCATTTGTCCGCTTGTGTATATCAATATACACACGCGAATAAATCACAAACAGTACAGAATTGCACCACGTAAAAAAATGTCAGATTTCCCGCACTAAAACGTGTAAAAAAAAAGAAATCAACTTTTCCGACACTAAACACGCAAGAAATATCAAATTTATCCGTGCTAAAACACGATGCAAAACTAATCAGCTTTGCGCGCATTTGGACAATTGAAACTAATAACTCTTAATAAATGAACTTAAACCAAATTGTTTCGGCGTAAAATATTCATTTATAAATGAAAAAAGGGTAATTGCGCATAAAAAGGTACACTTCACCCATTTTGATGAAATTTAAATATGTTGTAAAACTCAACATTTTGAACAACTTTTGCCTATACATATAACCGCCGCTCGTCCCCTCGAGTGTAGGATAGGTGGGGGCTCGTTGGCTCTGAGTGAAGGATTGAAATCCAGGCTTTTAAACTTAGCAATGACTTTTTATTTAATAACACTTAATCCTAATGATAATAAGTTAATATTTCTTACAACTATGATTATATATGTTTTATGTTTTTGTGTTTTTTTATGTTTTTTTGTATCTATGCTATGTGACTATATGTATTTATATGATATGTGGTTATATATATATATATATATATATATATATATATTTGCTTCTGCAGTGAGATCGGCTGCTACCGTCTCCGGAGCGGTTCCCAACACTCTTGGCAGAGTTTGTATTCTACTGTTCTTTTAGACCAGGGATGTCGAACAAGCGACCGACAGATACCGCCCCTTTCCATGGCCACCCCCGACAGCTCCCTCACCTTGTGGACCGCGTCTATGGTGGAGCGCTGTCGCCTGAAGCCGTACTGGCGACTCGACAGGTCCGGGCCGGCGCCGGACTCCAGGTGCTCAACCAAGCGGGCGGCAATGACTCTTTCCAGCAGCTTGCCCGCCTCATCCAGTAGGCAGATCGGCCTGTAGGCCGACGGCGACTCCGGGGGTTTGCCGGGCTTGCGCAACAGGATCAACCTCGCCTCCTTCCATGCAGAGGGGAATCTTCCAGTCCTCAGCACGGTGTTAAATAAACGGACGAGGCCGTTGCCCAGGGCGCTCAGCGCGTGCACCAAGACCCTGCCCGGAACCCCGTCAGGCCCCGGGGCCCCTCGTTTGGCGCGGCATCGCGCGACGGCGGAGGCGAACTCCTCGTCCCCGATCTCCAAGTCGCTCGACCAGCCCGTCGGCTGGCCCAACCATGGATCTCCGGCAAGGGCGCCGCCGCCCCCCCCCCCCGCCCCTCCTGGGGAGGAGGCGGGAAAAGGGCCACCATAATCTCGCCGAGGAATTGGGGATCCAGGCCCTCGGTGACCGGGGGCGTCCAGGGCCCCATCCTAGACGCGATGACTCTGTAGGGACGCCCCCAGGGATTCTCCTCGAGGATCGCGAGGAACTCCTCCCGGGATCTGGATTTGGCCCTCGCGATGGCCCGTCGCACCTCCAAGCGCGCATGCGAGAACGCGGTGCGCAGTTCCTGGAGCAGCTCCTCCGCCACCCGCCCCCGCCCTGTCCGGCGGCGGGCATTCGTGTACCGGCGACGCGCTCTTACGCTGGCATTACGCAGGTCGTTGACCTCGGCGCACCACCAATACACGCTCCTCCGACCCCCACCACTGGCACCGGTCCGAAGCATCGTGGCGTCGCAGATCTTTTGCAAGACCTTGCGGAACCATTCCGCCCCGGCCTCCGGGTCATCGAGGGTATCGCCCGGAAGTTCCGGCCACGCGACGACGGCGGCGGCCATCTGGGCCGCGTCCGGATCCAAACTCCCAAGCCTCCAACGCGGAGCCGGGCGTCCAAGGGAGGCTGGCCGAGCGGGGGTGACGGATGTCTCGATAAAGATGTAGAGGTGGTCTGAAAGCGTCGCCACCTCCTCCGCCACCCGCCATCCGGCCACGCGATTCGCGGCGGCGGGGTTCACCCAAGAGATGTCGATCGTCGATTCCCCGCGCGCGCCGCGGTATGTCGTGATCCCGGGCTCGTTAAGAAACGAGAGCCCAAGGCTCGCCGCCCACTCCGACAGTACCTCGCCCCTCGGGCCCGTCCTGGGGGAGCCCCACTCAGTGGCGTGGGCGTTAAAGTCCCCCAGGACGAGAACCGGGCGGTTCCCGGACGTGGCGACGGATGCCGCCACTTGGTCCAAGATCACCTCGAAATTCCGAAGGTCCAAAGAGGGGGGGGCATAGCATCCAACCACTGTATATTCCCCCCATTCCACCGCTACCCACCCGTGTCCGTGCCCGGAGACGCGGCCCGATGAGGCACCTCTTTCCTGCCACCACGTGATGGCCACAAGGCCGTTCGGATCGCTGGCCCAGTTCGGCCGGTCAGGGGCCCAATACGGCTCCGCGATCACCGCTAAACCATTCCCCACTCCGCGCGCGTTTGCTCGAACAGGCTCTGTGCTGCGTTGCAGTGGTTCAGGTTCCCCTGGAGGATCCTTAGTCCGCGTGGCATTGCAGAACCGATGCGGTGACCTCCCCCTGGTCCATTCCCGAAAGCCGCGTCGTGGCTCCTTCCGGGGAGCCGGATGGCTCGTTCTCGCTAGCGCCCTGGCTCGGTCCGGGAGCCTCCCTAGGCACGGTGACCTCCTCAGTGAAGGCGGAGAGCGAGCTCTCCGGTGATAATTTATTTTCCTCCTCGGGCCCGTGCGCGAATGCCTTTAAGAAGACCGCAAGTGATAGACCTATCACGCAATGTAATTTTGTGTCATGCTCGGGGGGCTCGCGAGCCCTCTTACCATTTTCGTGTCACACCCAACGTTATCGATTCAGTCTAAAATAAGATTACATTGCTACGAGTGGTAGGAATTGAAATTAAATCTTATCGGAAACATTTAAAATCTAAAATGGCCTGAACGTTACGAATAATTTCAAGAAACATGTTGCATAATTCCGTTTACTAATACATTTTGATAGAAGCATAATTTGCACTTATTTCCATAGATTTCGGTCAGAAATATTATATAAATACAACCGCGTAAAAAATATTGTACAGTCTCTTAGTTAGGTTATATTTTCTGTCACTTCGAACAATCTACAGGACAATAAATGTTTATTAGCTACTTCGTTCTTTTACGTTACATTTGAGAACTTTTTATGACTTAACATCCTTTCAAAATATTATTGTTACGCCGTAACGGTATTTTTATGAAATCGAGAAATGTAATTATGCGTGGTTAGGAAATCAAAATTTCCATTCGCACGAGAATAGGAATGGCGCTACATGTCAATTGTATCTAGTGATCCTCCAGGGAGTGATCGGTATAACCGCAGCCATTTTTCAAGATTTGGAGCAAAACCGGAAATAAACATAACCTAACCGTTCACTCTATCTCTTTCTATCAGTACTTCAGTCTCTTTCTATCAGTTTTTCTGTCTCTTTTTATCAGTTTTTCTGCCTCTTTCTATCAGTATTTCTGCCTCTTTCTTTTTTTACAGTTTCTTTCTCTGTCTACTTCCGCTTTTGCTCCAAATCGCAGCAACCAATCAGCGACGATATACGTTGTTCCGATCACTCTCTAAATAGAGGATCACTAATTGTATCGATATTTCGTACCGATATTTATTTATCTCTTATGCGTGAAACGGAACAGTACCCGGGATAAGAATAAAATGCTGTGTATTTTGCAAATAAATATAATATTGAATAAGTTTGCTTTAAAGTAGTAAGAACTATCGAGTGTATTTAGTGTTCAATTAGCAATTATATTGAGGACTGGTTAATTAATTCGGAGCTTTCGTCTGTCATAGGTAAGCAATTCTTTCCTTTGGAAGCGTCGGTTCGTATCAACTGGTCTAACGAAAACGCACTGGACGAGTACAGCATTTACAATACCTATATGGTTTTTAAGTGGAAGTTAAACTTAAGTAATTAGACAATGGAATTATTATAAGCACTCCTGTACGAAGTATCACTGTACATTATTCAAAGTATTTTAATAAACCACATTTAGAGGAAAACCGCATCTTTCAATTTAGAACAGCAACCTATAACTTCCATTTCCTAATTAAATCCCAAATTTGACAATCACAAGTAAAGTCTGCCTCTGCGATGATAGTTTTCCGCCTTAGATTCTCTCTACGAAGACGCTAACTTTGTGCCACCTCTTTCGACATCATGTTCTCCTGTTAGAAGATCAATTTTGGAGCGTTCAGAAAATTTTGGCCAGATTTCAGCAAATGTATCAGGAGAACATGATGCGAAAGGAGGTATCCCCTGAAATTCATCGTCGAAGGCCTTTCGTCAACTCTGCGCCTCTACGTCAAATAGTTCTCCGCTTTAGATTCTCTCTACGAAGACGCTAACTTTGTGCCACCTCTTTCGACATCATGTTCTCCTGTTACAATCTCAATTTTGGAGCGTTCAGAAAATTTTGGCCAGATTTTAGCAAATGTATCAGGAGAACATGAAGCGAAAGGAGGTACGCCCTGAATTTCATCGTCGAAGCCTTTCGAAGACGCTGCGCCTCTACGCCAAATAGTTCTCCGCTTTAGATTCTCTCTACGAAGACGCTAACTTTGTGCCACCTCTTTCGACATCATGTTCTCCTGTTACAATCTCAATTTTGGAGCGTTCAGAAAATTTTGGCCAGATTTTAGCAAATGTATCAGGAGAACATGAAGCGAAAGGAGATACGCCCTGAATTTCATCGTCGAAGCCTTTCGAAGACGCTGCGCCTCTACGTCAAATAGTTCTCCGCTTTAGATTCTCTTTACGAAGACGCTAACTTTGTGCCACCTCTTTCGACATCATGTTCTCCTGTTACAATGTCAATTTTGGAGCGTTCAGAAAATTTTGGCCAGATTTTAGCAAATGTATCAGGAGAACATGAAGCGAAAGGAGATACGCCCTGAATTTCATCGTCGAAGCCTTTCGAAGACGCTGCGCCTCTACGTCAAATAGTTCTCCGCTTTAGATTCTCTTTACGAAGACGCTAACTTTGTGCCACCTCTTTCGACATCATGTTCTCCTGTTACAATGTCAATTTTGGAGCGTTCAGAAAATTTTGGCCAGATTTTAGCAAATGTATCAGGAGAACATGAAGCGAAAGGAGATACGCCCTGAATTTCATCGTCGAAGCCTTTCGAAGACGCTGCGCCTCTACGCCAAATAGTTCTCCGCTTTAGATTCTCTCTACGAAGACGCTAACTTTGTGCCACCTCTTTCGACATCATGTTCTCCTGTTACAATCTCAATTTTGGAGCGTTCAGAAAATTTTGGCCAGATTTTAGCAAATGTATCAGGAGAACATAAAGCGAAAGGAGGTACGCCCTGAATTTCATCGTCGAAGCCTTTCGAAGATGCTGCGCCTCTACGTCGAATAGTTCTCCGCCTTAGATTCTCTTTCCGAAGACGCTAACTTAGTGCCACCTCTTCCGACATCATGTTCTCCTGTTACAATCTCAATTTTGGAGCGTTTAGAAAATTTTGGCCAGATTTTAGCAAATGTATCAGGAGAACATGAAGCGAAAGGAGGTATGCTCTGAATTTCATCGTCGAAGGCCTTTCGAAGATGCTGCGCCTCTACGTCGAATAGTTCTCCGCCTTGGATTCTCTCTCCGAAGACGCTAACATAGTGCCACCTCTTTCGACATCATGTTCTCCTGTTACAATCTCAATTTTGGAGCGTTCAGAAAATTTTGGCCAGATTTTAGCAAATGTATCAGGATAACATAAAGCGAAAGGAGGTACGCCCTGAATTTCATCGTCGAAGCCTTTCGAAGATGCTGCGCCTCTACGTCGAATAGTTCTCCGCCTTAGATTCTCTTTCCGAAGACGCTAACTTAGTGCCACCTCTTCCGACATCATGTTCTCCTGTTACAATCTCAATTTTGGAGCGTTTAGAAAATTTTGGCCAGATTTTAGCAAATGTATCAGGAGAACATGAAGCGAAAGGAGGTATGCTCTGAATTTCATCGTCGAAGCCTTTCGAAGATGCTGCGCCTCTACGTCGAATAGTTCTCCGCCTTAGATTCTCTTTCCGAAGACGCTAACTTAGTGCCACCTCTTCCGACATCATGTTCTCCTGTTACAATCTCAATTTTGGAGCGTTTAGAAAATTTTGGCCAGATTTTAGCAAATGTATCAGGAGAACATGAAGCGAAAGGAGGTATGCTCTGAATTTCATCGTCGAAGCCTTTCGAAGATGCTGCGCCTCTACGTCGAATAGTTCTCCGCCTTAGATTCTCTTTCCGAAGACGCTAACTTAGTGCCACCTCTTCCGACATCATGTTCTCCTGTTACAATCTCAATTTTGGAGCGTTTAGAAAATTTTGGCCAGATTTTAGCAAATGTATCAGGAGAACATGAAGCGAAAGGAGGTATGCTCTGAATTTCATCGTCGAAGCCTTTCGAAGATGCTGCGCCTCTACGTCGAATAGTTCTCCGCCTTAGATTCTCTTTCCGAAGACGCTAACTTAGTGCCACCTCTTCCGACATCATGTTCTCCTGTTACAATCTCAATTTTGGAGCGTTTAGAAAATTTTGGCCAGATTTTAGCAAATGTATCAGGAGAACATGAAGCGAAAGGAGGTATGCTCTGAATTTCATCGTCGAAGGCCTTTCGAAGATGCTGCGCCTCTACGTCGAATAGTTCTCCGCCTTGGATTCTCTCTCCGAAGACGCTAACATAGTGCCACCTCTTTCGACATCATGTTCTCCTGTTACAATCTCAATTTTGGAGCGTTCAGAAAATTTTGGCCAGATTTTAGCAAATGTATCAGGATAACATAAAGCGAAAGGAGGTACGCCCTGAATTTCATCGTCGAAGCCTTTCGAAGATGCTGCGCCTCTACGTCGAATAGTTCTCCGCCTTAGATTCTCTTTCCGAAGACGCTAACTTAGTGCCACCTCTTCCGACATCATGTTCTCCTGTTACAATCTCAATTTTGGAGCGTTTAGAAAATTTTGGCCAGATTTTAGCAAATGTATCAGGAGAACATGAAGCGAAAGGAGGTATGCTCTGAATTTCATCGTCGAAGCCTTTCGAAGATGCTGCGCCTCTACGTCGAATAGTTCTCCGCCTTAGATTCTCTTTCCGAAGACGCTAACTTAGTGCCACCTCTTCCGACATCATGTTCTCCTGTTACAATCTCAATTTTGGAGCGTTTAGAAAATTTTGGCCAGATTTTAGCAAATGTATCAGGAGAACATGAAGCGAAAGGAGGTATGCTCTGAATTTCATCGTCGAAGCCTTTCGAAGATGCTGCGCCTCTACGTCGAATAGTTCTCCGCCTTAGATTCTCTTTCCGAAGACGCTAACTTAGTGCCACCTCTTCCGACATCATGTTCTCCTGTTACAATCTCAATTTTGGAGCGTTTAGAAAATTTTGGCCAGATTTTAGCAAATGTATCAGGAGAACATGAAGCGAAAGGAGGTATGCTCTGAATTTCATCGTCGAAGGCCTTTCGAAGATGCTGCGCCTCTACGTCGAATAGTTCTCCGCCTTGGATTCTCTCTCCGAAGACGCTAACATAGTGCCACCTCTTTCGACATCATGTTCTCCTGTTACAATCTCAATTTTGGAGCGTTTAGAAAATTTTGGCCAGATTTTAGCAAATGTATCAGGAGAACATGAAGCGAAAGGAGGTATGCTCTGAATTTCATCGTCGAAGGCCTTTCGAAGATGCTGCGCCTCTACGTCGAATAGTTCTCCGCCTTGGATTCTCTCTCCGAAGACACTAACATAGTGCCACCTCTTTCGACATCATGTTCTCCTGTTACAATCTCAATTTTGGAGCGTTCAGAAAATTTTGGCCAGATTTTAGCAAATGTATCAGGAGAACATAAAGCGAAAGGAGGTACGCCCTGAATTTCATCGTCGAAGCCTTTCGAAGATGCTGCGCCTCTACGCCGAATAGTTCTCCGCCTTAGATTCTCTTTCCGAAGACGCTAACTTAGTGCCACCTCTTCCGACATCATGTTCTCCTGTTACAATCTCAATTTTGGAGCGTTTAGAAAATTTTGGCCAGATTTTAGCAAATGTATCAGGAGAACATGAAGCGAAAGGAGGTATGCTCTGAATTTCATCGTCGAAGCCTTTCGAAGATGCTGCGCCTCTACGCCGAATAGTTCTCCGCCTTAGATTCTCTTTCCGAAGACGCTAACTTAGTGCCACCTCTTCCGACATCATGTTCTCCTGTTACAATCTCAATTTTGGAGCGTTTAGAAAATTTTGGCCAGATTTTAGCAAATGTATCAGGAGAACATGAAGCGAAAGGAGGTATGCTCTGAATTTCATCGTCGAAGGCCTTTCGAAGATGCTGCGCCTCTACGTCGAATAGTTCTCCGCCTTGGATTCTCTCTCCGAAGACGCTAACATAGTGCCACCTCTTCCGACATCATGTTCTCCTGTTACAATCTCAATTTTGGAGCGTTTAGAAAATTTTGGCCAGATTTTAGCAAATGTATCAGGAGAACATGAAGCGAAAGGAGGTACGCCCTGAATTTCATCGTCGAAGCCTTTCGAAGATGCTGCGCCTCTACGTCGAATAGTTCTCCGCCTTAGATTCTCTTTCCGAAGACGCTAACTTAGTGCCACCTCTTCCGACATCATGTTCTCCTGTTACAATCTCAATTTTGGAGCGTTTAGAAAATTTTGGCCAGATTTTAGCAAATGTATCAGGAGAACATGAAGCGAAAGGAGGTATGCTCTGAATTTCATCGTCGAAGCCTTTCGAAGATGCTGCGCCTCTACGTCGAATAGTTCTCCGCCTTAGATTCTCTTTCCGAAGACGCTAACTTAGTGCCACCTCTTCCGACATCATGTTCTCCTGTTACAATCTCAATTTTGGAGCGTTTAGAAAATTTTGGCCAGATTTTAGCAAATGTATCAGGAGAACATGAAGCGAAAGGAGGTATGCTCTGAATTTCATCGTGGAAGGCCTTTCGAAGATGCTGCGCCTCTACGTCGAATAGTTCTCCGCCTTGGATTCTCTCTCCGAAGACGCTAACATAGTGCCACCTCTTTCGACATCATGTTCTCCTGTTACAATCTCAATTTTGGAGCGTTTAGAAAATTTTGGCCAGATTTTAGCAAATGTATCAGGAGAACATGAAGCGAAAGGAGGTATGCTCTGAATTTCATCGTCGAAGCCTTTCGAAGATGCTGCGCCTCTACGCCGAATAGTTCTCCGCCTTAGATTCTCTTTCCGAAGACGCTAACTTAGTGCCACCTCTTCCGACATCATGTTCTCCTGTTACAATCTCAATTTTGGAGCGTTTAGAAAATTTTGGCCAGATTTTAGCAAATGTATCAGGAGAACATGAAGCGAAAGGAGGTATGCTCTGAATTTCATCGTCGAAGGCCTTTCGAAGATGCTGCGCCTCTACGTCGAATAGTTCTCCGCCTTGGATTCTCTCTCCGAAGACGCTAACATAGTGCCACCTCTTCCGACATCATGTTCTCCTGTTACAATCTCAATTTTGGAGCGTTTAGAAAATTTTGGCCAGATTTTAGCAAATGTATCAGGAGAACATGAAGCGAAAGGAGGTACGCCCTGAATTTCATCGTCGAAGCCTTTCGAAGATGCTGCGCCTCTACGTCGAATAGTTCTCCGCCTTAGATTCTCTTTCCGAAGACGCTAACTTAGTGCCACCTCTTCCGACATCATGTTCTCCTGTTACAATCTCAATTTTGGAGCGTTTAGAAAATTTTGGCCAGATTTTAGCAAATGTATCAGGAGAACATGAAGCGAAAGGAGGTATGCTCTGAATTTCATCGTCGAAGGCCTTTCGAAGATGCTGCGCCTCTACGTCGAATAGTTCTCCGCCTTGGATTCTCTCTCCGAAGACGCTAACATAGTGCCACCTCTTCCGACATCATGTTCTCCTGTTACAATCTCAATTTTGGAGCGTTTAGAAAATTTTGGCCAGATTTTAGCAAATGTATCAGGAGAACATGAAGCGAAAGGAGGTACGCCCTGAATTTCATCGTCGAAGCCTTTCGAAGATGCTGCGCCTCTACGTCGAATAGTTCTCCGCCTTAGATTCTCTTTCCGAAGACGCTAACTTAGTGCCACCTCTTCCGACATCATGTTCTCCTGTTACAATCTCAATTTTGGAGCGTTTAGAAAATTTTGGCCAGATTTTAGCAAATGTATCAGGAGAACATGAAGCGAAAGGAGGTATGCTCTGAATTTCATCGTCGAAGCCTTTCGAAGATGCTGCGCCTCTACGTCGAATAGTTCTCCGCCTTAGATTCTCTTTCCGAAGACGCTAACTTAGTGCCACCTCTTCCGACATCATGTTCTCCTGTTACAATCTCAATTTTGGAGCGTTTAGAAAATTTTGGCCAGATTTTAGCAAATGTATCAGGAGAACATGAAGCGAAAGGAGGTATGCTCTGAATTTCATCGTCGAAGGCCTTTCGAAGATGCTGCGCCTCTACGTCGAATAGTTCTCCGCCTTGGATTCTCTCTCCGAAGACGCTAACATAGTGCCACCTCTTTCGACATCATGTTCTCCTGTTACAATCTCAATTTTGGAGCGTTTAGAAAATTTTGGCCAGATTTTAGCAAATGTATCAGGAGAACATGAAGCGAAAGGAGGTATGCTCTGAATTTCATCGTCGAAGCCTTTCGAAGATGCTGCGCCTCTACGCCGAATAGTTCTCCGCCTTAGATTCTCTTTCCGAAGACGCTAACTTAGTGCCACCTCTTCCGACATCATGTTCTCCTGTTACAATCTCAATTTTGGAGCGTTTAGAAAATTTTGGCCAGATTTTAGCAAATGTATCAGGAGAACATGAAGCGAAAGGAGGTATGCTCTGAATTTCATCGTCGAAGGCCTTTCGAAGATGCTGCGCCTCTACGTCGAATAGTTCTCCGCCTTGGATTCTCTCTCCGAAGACGCTAACATAGTGCCACCTCTTCCGACATCATGTTCTCCTGTTACAATCTCAATTTTGGAGCGTTTAGAAAATTTTGGCCAGATTTTAGCAAATGTATCAGGAGAACATGAAGCGAAAGGAGGTACGCCCTGAATTTCATCGTCGAAGCCTTTCGAAGATGCTGCGCCTCTACGTCGAATAGTTCTCCGCCTTAGATTCTCTTTCCGAAGACGCTAACTTAGTGCCACCTCTTCCGACATCATGTTCTCCTGTTACAATCTCAATTTTGGAGCGTTTAGAAAATTTTGGCCAGATTTTAGCAAATGTATCAGGAGAACATGAAGCGAAAGGAGGTATGCTCTGAATTTCATCGTCGAAGGCCTTTCGAAGATGCTGCGCCTCTACGTCGAATAGTTCTCCGCCTTGGATTCTCTCTCCGAAGACGCTAACATAGTGCCACCTCTTCCGACATCATGTTCTCCTGTTACAATCTCAATTTTGGAGCGTTTAGAAAATTTTGGCCAGATTTTAGCAAATGTATCAGGAGAACATGAAGCGAAAGGAGGTACGCCCTGAATTTCATCGTCGAAGCCTTTCGAAGATGCTGCGCCTCTACGTCGAATAGTTCTCCGCCTTAGATTCTCTTTCCGAAGACGCTAACTTAGTGCCACCTCTTCCGACATCATGTTCTCCTGTTACAATCTCAATTTTGGAGCGTTTAGAAAATTTTGGCCAGATTTTAGCAAATGTATCAGGAGAACATGAAGCGAAAGGAGGTATGCTCTGAATTTCATCGTCGAAGCCTTTCGAAGATGCTGCGCCTCTACGTCGAATAGTTCTCCGCCTTAGATTCTCTTTCCGAAGACGCTAACTTAGTGCCACCTCTTCCGACATCATGTTCTCCTGTTACAATCTCAATTTTGGAGCGTTTAGAAAATTTTGGCCAGATTTTAGCAAATGTATCAGGAGAACATGAAGCGAAAGGAGGTATGCTCTGAATTTCATCGTCGAAGCCTTTCGAAGATGCTGCGCCTCTACGTCGAATAGTTCTCCGCCTTAGATTCTCTTTCCGAAGACGCTAACTTAGTGCCACCTCTTCCGACATCATGTTCTCCTGTTACAATCTCAATTTTGGAGCGTTTAGAAAATTTTGGCCAGATTTTAGCAAATGTATCAGGAGAACATGAAGCGAAAGGAGGTATGCTCTGAATTTCATCGTCGAAGGCCTTTCGAAGATGCTGCGCCTCTACGTCGAATAGTTCTCCGCCTTGGATTCTCTCTCCGAAGACGCTAACATAGTGCCACCTCTTTCGACATCATGTTCTCCTGTTACAATCTCAATTTTGGAGCGTTTAGAAAATTTTGGCCAGATTTTAGCAAATGTATCAGGAGAACATGAAGCGAAAGGAGGTATGCTCTGAATTTCATCGTCGAAGCCTTTCGAAGATGCTGCGCCTCTACGTCGAATAGTTCTCCGCCTTAGATTCTCTTTCCGAAGACGCTAACTTAGTGCCACCTCTTCCGACATCATGTTCTCCTGTTACAATCTCAATTTTGGAGCGTTTAGAAAATTTTGGCCAGATTTTAGCAAATGTATCAGGAGAACATGAAGCGAAAGGAGGTATGCTCTGAATTTCATCGTCGAAGCCTTTCGAAGATGCTGCGCCTCTACGTCGAATAGTTCTCCGCCTTAGATTCTCTTTCCGAAGACGCTAACTTAGTGCCACCTCTTCCGACATCATGTTCTCCTGTTACAATCTCAATTTTGGAGCGTTTAGAAAATTTTGGCCAGATTTTAGCAAATGTATCAGGAGAACATGAAGCGAAAGGAGGTATGCTCTGAATTTCATCGTCGAAGCCTTTCGAAGATGCTGCGCCTCTACGTCGAATAGTTCTCCGCCTTAGATTCTCTTTCCGAAGACGCTAACTTAGTGCCACCTCTTCCGACATCATGTTCTCCTGTTACAATCTCAATTTTGGAGCGTTTAGAAAATTTTGGCCAGATTTTAGCAAATGTATCAGGAGAACATGAAGCGAAAGGAGGTATGCTCTGAATTTCATCGTCGAAGCCTTTCGAAGATGCTGCGCCTCTACGTCGAATAGTTCTCCGCCTTAGATTCTCTTTCCGAAGACGCTAACTTAGTGCCACCTCTTCCGACATCATGTTCTCCTGTTACAATCTCAATTTTGGAGCGTTTAGAAAATTTTGGCCAGATTTTAGCAAATGTATCAGGAGAACATGAAGCGAAAGGAGGTATGCTCTGAATTTCATCGTCGAAGGCCTTTCGAAGATGCTGCGCCTCTACGTCGAATAGTTCTCCGCCTTGGATTCTCTCTCCGAAGACGCTAACATAGTGCCACCTCTTTCGACATCATGTTCTCCTGTTACAATCTCAATTTTGGAGCGTTCAGAAAATTTTGGCCAGATTTTAGCAAATGTATCAGGATAACATAAAGCGAAAGGAGGTACGCCCTGAATTTCATCGTCGAAGCCTTTCGAAGATGCTGCGCCTCTACGTCGAATAGTTCTCCGCCTTAGATTCTCTTTCCGAAGACGCTAACTTAGTGCCACCTCTTCCGACATCATGTTCTCCTGTTACAATCTCAATTTTGGAGCGTTTAGAAAATTTTGGCCAGATTTTAGCAAATGTATCAGGAGAACATGAAGCGAAAGGAGGTATGCTCTGAATTTCATCGTCGAAGCCTTTCGAAGATGCTGCGCCTCTACGTCGAATAGTTCTCCGCCTTAGATTCTCTTTCCGAAGACGCTAACTTAGTGCCACCTCTTCCGACATCATGTTCTCCTGTTACAATCTCAATTTTGGAGCGTTTAGAAAATTTTGGCCAGATTTTAGCAAATGTATCAGGAGAACATGAAGCGAAAGGAGGTATGCTCTGAATTTCATCGTCGAAGCCTTTCGAAGATGCTGCGCCTCTACGTCGAATAGTTCTCCGCCTTAGATTCTCTTTCCGAAGACGCTAACTTAGTGCCACCTCTTCCGACATCATGTTCTCCTGTTACAATCTCAATTTTGGAGCGTTTAGAAAATTTTGGCCAGATTTTAGCAAATGTATCAGGAGAACATGAAGCGAAAGGAGGTATGCTCTGAATTTCATCGTCGAAGGCCTTTCGAAGATGCTGCGCCTCTACGTCGAATAGTTCTCCGCCTTGGATTCTCTCTCCGAAGACGCTAACATAGTGCCACCTCTTTCGACATCATGTTCTCCTGTTACAATCTCAATTTTGGAGCGTTCAGAAAATTTTGGCCAGATTTTAGCAAATGTATCAGGAGAACATAAAGCGAAAGGAGGTACGCCCTGAATTTCATCGTCGAAGCCTTTCGAAGACGCTGCGCCTCTACGCCGAATAGTTCTCCGCCTTAGATTCTCTTTCCGAAGACGCTAACTTAGTGCCACCTCTTCCGACATCATGTTCTCCTGTTACAATCTCAATTTTGGAGCGTTTAGAAAATTTTGGCCAGATTTTAGCAAATGTATCAGGAGAACATGAAGCGAAAGGAGGTATGCTCTGAATTTCATCGTCGAAGCCTTTCGAAGATGCTGCGCCTCTACGTCGAATAGTTCTCCGCCTTAGATTCTCTTTCCGAAGACGCTAACTTAGTGCCACCTCTTCCGACATCATGTTCTCCTGTTACAATCTCAATTTTGGAGCGTTTAGAAAATTTTGGCCAGATTTTAGCAAATGTATCAGGAGAACATGAAGCGAAAGGAGGTATGCTCTGAATTTCATCGTCGAAGCCTTTCGAAGATGCTGCGCCTCTACGCCGAATAGTTCTCCGCCTTAGATTCTCTTTCCGAAGACGCTAACTTAGTGCCACCTCTTCCGACATCATGTTCTCCTGTTACAATCTCAGTTTTGGAGCGTTTAGAAAATTTTGGCCAGATTTTAGCAAATGTATCAGGAGAACATGAAGCGAAAGGAGGTATGCTCTGAATTTCATCGTCGAAGGCCTTTCGAAGATGCTGCGCCTCTACGTCGAATAGTTCTCCGCCTTGGATTCTCTCTCCGAAGACGCTAACATAGTGCCACCTCTTCCGACATCATGTTCTCCTGTTACAATCTCAATTTTGGAGCGTTTAGAAAATTTTGGCCAGATTTTAGCAAATGTATCAGGAGAACATGAAGCGAAAGGAGGTACGCCCTGAATTTCATCGTCGAAGCCTTTCGAAGATGCTGCGCCTCTACGTCGAATAGTTCTCCGCCTTAGATTCTCTTTCCGAAGACGCTAACTTAGTGCCACCTCTTCCGACATCATGTTCTCCTGTTACAATCTCAATTTTGGAGCGTTTAGAAAATTTTGGCCAGATTTTAGCAAATGTATCAGGAGAACATGAAGCGAAAGGAGGTATGCTCTGAATTTCATCGTCGAAGGCCTTTCGAAGATGCTGCGCCTCTACGTCGAATAGTTCTCCGCCTTGGATTCTCTCTCCGAAGACGCTAACATAGTGCCACCTCTTCCGACATCATGTTCTCCTGTTACAATCTCAATTTTGGAGCGTTTAGAAAATTTTGGCCAGATTTTAGCAAATGTATCAGGAGAACATGAAGCGAAAGGAGGTACGCCCTGAATTTCATCGTCGAAGCCTTTCGAAGATGCTGCGCCTCTACGTCGAATAGTTCTCCGCCTTAGATTCTCTTTCCGAAGACGCTAACTTAGTGCCACCTCTTCCGACATCATGTTCTCCTTTTACAATCTCAATTTTGGAGCGTTTAGAAAATTTTGGCCAGATTTTAGCAAATGTATCAGGAGAACATGAAGCGAAAGGAGGTATGCTCTGAATTTCATCGTCGAAGCCTTTCGAAGATGCTGCGCCTCTACGTCGAATAGTTCTCCGCCTTAGATTCTCTTTCCGAAGACGCTAACTTAGTGCCACCTCTTCCGACATCATGTTCTCCTGTTACAATCTCAATTTTGGAGCGTTTAGAAAATTTTGGCCAGATTTTAGCAAATGTATCAGGAGAACATGAAGCGAAAGGAGGTATGCTCTGAATTTCATCGTCGAAGGCCTTTCGAAGATGCTGCGCCTCTACGTCGAATAGTTCTCCGCCTTGGATTCTCTCTCCGAAGACGCTAACATAGTGCCACCTCTTTCGACATCATGTTCTCCTGTTACAATCTCAATTTTGGAGCGTTTAGAAAATTTTGGCCAGATTTTAGCAAATGTATCAGGAGAACATGAAGCGAAAGGAGGTATGCTCTGAATTTCATCGTCGAAGCCTTTCGAAGATGCTGCGCCTCTACGTCGAATAGTTCTCCGCCTTAGATTCTCTTTCCGAAGACGCTAACTTAGTGCCACCTCTTCCGACATCATGTTCTCCTGTTACAATCTCAATTTTGGAGCGTTTAGAAAATTTTGGCCAGATTTTAGCAAATGTATCAGGAGAACATGAAGCGAAAGGAGGTATGCTCTGAATTTCATCGTCGAAGCCTTTCGAAGATGCTGCGCCTCTACGTCGAATAGTTCTCCGCCTTAGATTCTCTTTCCGAAGACGCTAACTTAGTGCCACCTCTTCCGACATCATGTTCTCCTGTTACAATCTCAATTTTGGAGCGTTTAGAAAATTTTGGCCAGATTTTAGCAAATGTATCAGGAGAACATGAAGCGAAAGGAGGTATGCTCTGAATTTCATCGTCGAAGCCTTTCGAAGATGCTGCGCCTCTACGTCGAATAGTTCTCCGCCTTAGATTCTCTTTCCGAAGACGCTAACTTAGTGCCACCTCTTCCGACATCATGTTCTCCTGTTACAATCTCAATTTTGGAGCGTTTAGAAAATTTTGGCCAGATTTTAGCAAATGTATCAGGAGAACATGAAGCGAAAGGAGGTATGCTCTGAATTTCATCGTCGAAGGCCTTTCGAAGATGCTGCGCCTCTACGTCGAATAGTTCTCCGCCTTGGATTCTCTCTCCGAAGACGCTAACATAGTGCCACCTCTTCCGACATCATGTTCTCCTGTTACAATCTCAATTTTGGAGCGTTTAGAAAATTTTGGCCAGATTTTAGCAAATGTATCAGGAGAACATGAAGCGAAAGGAGGTACGCCCTGAATTTCATCGTCGAAGCCTTTCGAAGATGCTGCGCCTCTACGTCGAATAGTTCTCCGCCTTAGATTCTCTTTCCGAAGACGCTAACTTAGTGCCACCTCTTCCGACATCATGTTCTCCTGTTACAATCTCAATTTTGGAGCGTTTAGAAAATTTTGGCCAGATTTTAGCAAATGTATCAGGAGAACATGAAGCGAAAGGAGGTATGCTCTGAATTTCATCGTCGAAGGCCTTTCGAAGATGCTGCGCCTCTACGTCGAATAGTTCTCCGCCTTGGATTCTCTCTCCGAAGACGCTAACATAGTGCCACCTCTTCCGACATCATGTTCTCCTGTTACAATCTCAATTTTGGAGCGTTTAGAAAATTTTGGCCAGATTTTAGCAAATGTATCAGGAGAACATGAAGCGAAAGGAGGTACGCCCTGAATTTCATCGTCGAAGCCTTTCGAAGATGCTGCGCCTCTACGTCGAATAGTTCTCCGCCTTAGATTCTCTTTCCGAAGACGCTAACTTAGTGCCACCTCTTCCGACATCATGTTCTCCTGTTACAATCTCAATTTTGGAGCGTTTAGAAAATTTTGGCCAGATTTTAGCAAATGTATCAGGAGAACATGAAGCGAAAGGAGGTATGCTCTGAATTTCATCGTCGAAGCCTTTCGAAGATGCTGCGCCTCTACGTCGAATAGTTCTCCGCCTTAGATTCTCTTTCCGAAGACGCTAACTTAGTGCCACCTCTTCCGACATCATGTTCTCCTGTTACAATCTCAATTTTGGAGCGTTTAGAAAATTTTGGCCAGATTTTAGCAAATGTATCAGGAGAACATGAAGCGAAAGGAGGTATGCTCTGAATTTCATCGTCGAAGCCTTTCGAAGATGCTGCGCCTCTACGTCGAATAGTTCTCCGCCTTAGATTCTCTTTCCGAAGACGCTAACTTAGTGCCACCTCTTCCGACATCATGTTCTCCTGTTACAATCTCAATTTTGGAGCGTTTAGAAAATTTTGGCCAGATTTTAGCAAATGTATCAGGAGAACATGAAGCGAAAGGAGGTATGCTCTGAATTTCATCGTCGAAGCCTTTCGAAGATGCTGCGCCTCTACGTCGAATAGTTCTCCGCCTTAGATTCTCTTTCCGAAGACGCTAACTTAGTGCCACCTCTTCCGACATCATGTTCTCCTGTTACAATCTCAATTTTGGAGCGTTTAGAAAATTTTGGCCAGATTTTAGCAAATGTATCAGGAGAACATGAAGCGAAAGGAGGTATGCTCTGAATTTCATCGTCGAAGGCCTTTCGAAGATGCTGCGCCTCTACGTCGAATAGTTCTCCGCCTTGGATTCTCTCTCCGAAGACGCTAACATAGTGCCACCTCTTTCGACATCATGTTCTCCTGTTACAATCTCAATTTTGGAGCGTTTAGAAAATTTTGGCCAGATTTTAGCAAATGTATCAGGAGAACATGAAGCGAAAGGAGGTATGCTCTGAATTTCATCGTCGAAGCCTTTCGAAGATGCTGCGCCTCTACGTCGAATAGTTCTCCGCCTTAGATTCTCTTTCCGAAGACGCTAACTTAGTGCCACCTCTTCCGACATCATGTTCTCCTGTTACAATCTCAATTTTGGAGCGTTTAGAAAATTTTGGCCAGATTTTAGCAAATGTATCAGGAGAACATGAAGCGAAAGGAGGTATGCTCTGAATTTCATCGTCGAAGCCTTTCGAAGATGCTGCGCCTCTACGTCGAATAGTTCTCCGCCTTAGATTCTCTTTCCGAAGACGCTAACTTAGTGCCACCTCTTCCGACATCATGTTCTCCTGTTACAATCTCAATTTTGGAGCGTTTAGAAAATTTTGGCCAGATTTTAGCAAATGTATCAGGAGAACATGAAGCGAAAGGAGGTATGCTCTGAATTTCATCGTCGAAGCCTTTCGAAGATGCTGCGCCTCTACGTCGAATAGTTCTCCGCCTTAGATTCTCTTTCCGAAGACGCTAACTTAGTGCCACCTCTTCCGACATCATGTTCTCCTGTTACAATCTCAATTTTGGAGCGTTTAGAAAATTTTGGCCAGATTTTAGCAAATGTATCAGGAGAACATGAAGCGAAAGGAGGTATGCTCTGAATTTCATCGTCGAAGCCTTTCGAAGATGCTGCGCCTCTACGTCGAATAGTTCTCCGCCTTAGATTCTCTTTCCGAAGACGCTAACTTAGTGCCACCTCTTCCGACATCATGTTCTCCTGTTACAATCTCAATTTTGGAGCGTTTAGAAAATTTTGGCCAGATTTTAGCAAATGTATCAGGAGAACATGAAGCGAAAGGAGGTATGCTCTGAATTTCATCGTCGAAGGCCTTTCGAAGATGCTGCGCCTCTACGTCGAATAGTTCTCCGCCTTGGATTCTCTCTCCGAAGACGCTAACATAGTGCCACCTCTTTCGACATCATGTTCTCCTGTTACAATCTCAATTTTGGAGCGTTCAGAAAATTTTGGCCAGATTTTAGCAAATGTATCAGGATAACATAAAGCGAAAGGAGGTACGCCCTGAATTTCATCGTCGAAGCCTTTCGAAGATGCTGCGCCTCTACGTCGAATAGTTCTCCGCCTTAGATTCTCTTTCCGAAGACGCTAACTTAGTGCCACCTCTTCCGACATCATGTTCTCCTGTTACAATCTCAATTTTGGAGCGTTTAGAAAATTTTGGCCAGATTTTAGCAAATGTATCAGGAGAACATGAAGCGAAAGGAGGTATGCTCTGAATTTCATCGTCGAAGCCTTTCGAAGATGCTGCGCCTCTACGTCGAATAGTTCTCCGCCTTAGATTCTCTTTCCGAAGACGCTAACTTAGTGCCACCTCTTCCGACATCATGTTCTCCTGTTACAATCTCAATTTTGGAGCGTTTAGAAAATTTTGGCCAGATTTTAGCAAATGTATCAGGAGAACATGAAGCGAAAGGAGGTATGCTCTGAATTTCATCGTCGAAGCCTTTCGAAGATGCTGCGCCTCTACGTCGAATAGTTCTCCGCCTTAGATTCTCTTTCCGAAGACGCTAACTTAGTGCCACCTCTTCCGACATCATGTTCTCCTGTTACAATCTCAATTTTGGAGCGTTTAGAAAATTTTGGCCAGATTTTAGCAAATGTATCAGGAGAACATGAAGCGAAAGGAGGTATGCTCTGAATTTCATCGTCGAAGGCCTTTCGAAGATGCTGCGCCTCTACGTCGAATAGTTCTCCGCCTTGGATTCTCTCTCCGAAGACGCTAACATAGTGCCACCTCTTTCGACATCATGTTCTCCTGTTACAATCTCAATTTTGGAGCGTTCAGAAAATTTTGGCCAGATTTTAGCAAATGTATCAGGAGAACATAAAGCGAAAGGAGGTACGCCCTGAATTTCATCGTCGAAGCCTTTCGAAGACGCTGCGCCTCTACGCCGAATAGTTCTCCGCCTTAGATTCTCTTTCCGAAGACGCTAACTTAGTGCCACCTCTTCCGACATCATGTTCTCCTGTTACAATCTCAATTTTGGAGCGTTTAGAAAATTTTGGCCAGATTTTAGCAAATGTATCAGGAGAACATGAAGCGAAAGGAGGTATGCTCTGAATTTCATCGTCGAAGCCTTTCGAAGATGCTGCGCCTCTACGTCGAATAGTTCTCCGCCTTAGATTCTCTTTCCGAAGACGCTAACTTAGTGCCACCTCTTCCGACATCATGTTCTCCTGTTACAATCTCAATTTTGGAGCGTTTAGAAAATTTTGGCCAGATTTTAGCAAATGTATCAGGAGAACATGAAGCGAAAGGAGGTATGCTCTGAATTTCATCGTCGAAGCCTTTCGAAGATGCTGCGCCTCTACGCCGAATAGTTCTCCGCCTTAGATTCTCTTTCCGAAGACGCTAACTTAGTGCCACCTCTTCCGACATCATGTTCTCCTGTTACAATCTCAGTTTTGGAGCGTTTAGAAAATTTTGGCCAGATTTTAGCAAATGTATCAGGAGAACATGAAGCGAAAGGAGGTATGCTCTGAATTTCATCGTCGAAGGCCTTTCGAAGATGCTGCGCCTCTACGTCGAATAGTTCTCCGCCTTGGATTCTCTCTCCGAAGACGCTAACATAGTGCCACCTCTTCCGACATCATGTTCTCCTGTTACAATCTCAATTTTGGAGCGTTTAGAAAATTTTGGCCAGATTTTAGCAAATGTATCAGGAGAACATGAAGCGAAAGGAGGTACGCCCTGAATTTCATCGTCGAAGCCTTTCGAAGATGCTGCGCCTCTACGTCGAATAGTTCTCCGCCTTAGATTCTCTTTCCGAAGACGCTAACTTAGTGCCACCTCTTCCGACATCATGTTCTCCTGTTACAATCTCAATTTTGGAGCGTTTAGAAAATTTTGGCCAGATTTTAGCAAATGTATCAGGAGAACATGAAGCGAAAGGAGGTATGCTCTGAATTTCATCGTCGAAGGCCTTTCGAAGATGCTGCGCCTCTACGTCGAATAGTTCTCCGCCTTGGATTCTCTCTCCGAAGACGCTAACATAGTGCCACCTCTTCCGACATCATGTTCTCCTGTTACAATCTCAATTTTGGAGCGTTTAGAAAATTTTGGCCAGATTTTAGCAAATGTATCAGGAGAACATGAAGCGAAAGGAGGTACGCCCTGAATTTCATCGTCGAAGCCTTTCGAAGATGCTGCGCCTCTACGTCGAATAGTTCTCCGCCTTAGATTCTCTTTCCGAAGACGCTAACTTAGTGCCACCTCTTCCGACATCATGTTCTCCTTTTACAATCTCAATTTTGGAGCGTTTAGAAAATTTTGGCCAGATTTTAGCAAATGTATCAGGAGAACATGAAGCGAAAGGAGGTATGCTCTGAATTTCATCGTCGAAGCCTTTCGAAGATGCTGCGCCTCTACGTCGAATAGTTCTCCGCCTTAGATTCTCTTTCCGAAGACGCTAACTTAGTGCCACCTCTTCCGACATCATGTTCTCCTGTTACAATCTCAATTTTGGAGCGTTTAGAAAATTTTGGCCAGATTTTAGCAAATGTATCAGGAGAACATGAAGCGAAAGGAGGTATGCTCTGAATTTCATCGTCGAAGGCCTTTCGAAGATGCTGCGCCTCTACGTCGAATAGTTCTCCGCCTTGGATTCTCTCTCCGAAGACGCTAACATAGTGCCACCTCTTTCGACATCATGTTCTCCTGTTACAATCTCAATTTTGGAGCGTTTAGAAAATTTTGGCCAGATTTTAGCAAATGTATCAGGAGAACATGAAGCGAAAGGAGGTATGCTCTGAATTTCATCGTCGAAGCCTTTCGAAGATGCTGCGCCTCTACGTCGAATAGTTCTCCGCCTTAGATTCTCTTTCCGAAGACGCTAACTTAGTGCCACCTCTTCCGACATCATGTTCTCCTGTTACAATCTCAATTTTGGAGCGTTTAGAAAATTTTGGCCAGATTTTAGCAAATGTATCAGGAGAACATGAAGCGAAAGGAGGTATGCTCTGAATTTCATCGTCGAAGCCTTTCGAAGATGCTGCGCCTCTACGTCGAATAGTTCTCCGCCTTAGATTCTCTTTCCGAAGACGCTAACTTAGTGCCACCTCTTCCGACATCATGTTCTCCTGTTACAATCTCAATTTTGGAGCGTTTAGAAAATTTTGGCCAGATTTTAGCAAATGTATCAGGAGAACATGAAGCGAAAGGAGGTATGCTCTGAATTTCATCGTCGAAGCCTTTCGAAGATGCTGCGCCTCTACGTCGAATAGTTCTCCGCCTTAGATTCTCTTTCCGAAGACGCTAACTTAGTGCCACCTCTTCCGACATCATGTTCTCCTGTTACAATCTCAATTTTGGAGCGTTTAGAAAATTTTGGCCAGATTTTAGCAAATGTATCAGGAGAACATGAAGCGAAAGGAGGTATGCTCTGAATTTCATCGTCGAAGGCCTTTCGAAGATGCTGCGCCTCTACGTCGAATAGTTCTCCGCCTTGGATTCTCTCTCCGAAGACGCTAACATAGTGCCACCTCTTTCGACATCATGTTCTCCTGTTACAATCTCAATTTTGGAGCGTTTAGAAAATTTTGGCCAGATTTTAGCAAATGTATCAGGAGAACATGAAGCGAAAGGAGGTATGCTCTGAATTTCATCGTCGAAGCCTTTCGAAGATGCTGCGCCTCTACGTCGAATAGTTCTCCGCCTTAGATTCTCTTTCCGAAGACGCTAACTTAGTGCCACCTCTTCCGACATCATGTTCTCCTGTTACAATCTCAATTTTGGAGCGTTTAGAAAATTTTGGCCAGATTTTAGCAAATGTATCAGGAGAACATGAAGCGAAAGGAGGTATGCTCTGAATTTCATCGTCGAAGCCTTTCGAAGATGCTGCGCCTCTACGTCGAATAGTTCTCCGCCTTAGATTCTCTTTCCGAAGACGCTAACTTAGTGCCACCTCTTCCGACATCATGTTCTCCTGTTACAATCTCAATTTTGGAGCGTTTAGAAAATTTTGGCCAGATTTTAGCAAATGTATCAGGAGAACATGAAGCGAAAGGAGGTATGCTCTGAATTTCATCGTCGAAGGCCTTTCGAAGATGCTGCGCCTCTACGTCGAATAGTTCTCCGCCTTGGATTCTCTCTCCGAAGACGCTAACATAGTGCCACCTCTTTCGACATCATGTTCTCCTGTTACAATCTCAATTTTGGAGCGTTTAGAAAATTTTGGCCAGATTTTAGCAAATGTATCAGGAGAACATGAAGCGAAAGGAGGTATGCTCTGAATTTCATCGTCGAAGCCTTTCGAAGATGCTGCGCCTCTACGTCGAATAGTTCTCCGCCTTAGATTCTCTTTCCGAAGACGCTAACTTAGTGCCACCTCTTCCGACATCATGTTCTCCTGTTACAATCTCAATTTTGGAGCGTTTAGAAAATTTTGGCCAGATTTTAGCAAATGTATCAGGAGAACATGAAGCGAAAGGAGGTATGCTCTGAATTTCATCGTCGAAGGCCTTTCGAAGATGCTGCGCCTCTACGTCGAATAGTTCTCCGCCTTGGATTCTCTCTCCGAAGACGCTAACATAGTGCCACCTCTTCCGACATCATGTTCTCCTGTTACAATCTCAATTTTGGAGCGTTTAGAAAATTTTGGCCAGATTTTAGCAAATGTATCAGGAGAACATGAAGCGAAAGGAGGTACGCCCTGAATTTCATCGTCGAAGCCTTTCGAAGATGCTGCGCCTCTACGTCGAATAGTTCTCCGCCTTAGATTCTCTTTCCGAAGACGCTAACTTAGTGCCACCTCTTCCGACATCATGTTCTCCTGTTACAATCTCAATTTTGGAGCGTTTAGAAAATTTTGGCCAGATTTTAGCAAATGTATCAGGAGAACATGAAGCGAAAGGAGGTATGCTCTGAATTTCATCGTCGAAGGCCTTTCGAAGATGCTGCGCCTCTACGTCGAATAGTTCTCCGCCTTGGATTCTCTCTCCGAAGACGCTAACATAGTGCCACCTCTTTCGACATCATGTTCTCCTGTTACAATCTCAATTTTGGAGCGTTTAGAAAATTTTGGCCAGATTTTAGCAAATGTATCAGGAGAACATGAAGCGAAAGGAGGTATGCTCTGAATTTCATCGTCGAAGCCTTTCGAAGATGCTGCGCCTCTACGTCGAATAGTTCTCCGCCTTAGATTCTCTTTCCGAAGACGCTAACTTAGTGCCACCTCTTCCGACATCATGTTCTCCTGTTACAATCTCAATTTTGGAGCGTTTAGAAAATTTTGGCCAGATTTTAGCAAATGTATCAGGAGAACATGAAGCGAAAGGAGGTATGCTCTGAATTTCATCGTCGAAGCCTTTCGAAGATGCTGCGCCTCTACGCCGAATAGTTCTCCGCCTTAGATTCTCTTTCCGAAGACGCTAACTTAGTGCCACCTCTTCCGACATCATGTTCTCCTGTTACAATCTCAATTTTGGAGCGTTTAGAAAATTTTGGCCAGATTTTAGCAAATGTATCAGGAGAACATGAAGCGAAAGGAGGTATGCTCTGAATTTCATCGTCGAAGGCCTTTCGAAGATGCTGCGCCTCTACGTCGAATAGTTCTCCGCCTTGGATTCTCTCTCCGAAGACGCTAACATAGTGCCACCTCTTCCGACATCATGTTCTCCTGTTACAATCTCAATTTTGGAGCGTTTAGAAAATTTTGGCCAGATTTTAGCAAATGTATCAGGAGAACATGAAGCGAAAGGAGGTACGCCCTGAATTTCATCGTCGAAGCCTTTCGAAGATGCTGCGCCTCTACGTCGAATAGTTCTCCGCCTTAGATTCTCTTTCCGAAGACGCTAACTTAGTGCCACCTCTTCCGACATCATGTTCTCCTGTTACAATCTCAATTTTGGAGCGTTTAGAAAATTTTGGCCAGATTTTAGCAAATGTATCAGGAGAACATGAAGCGAAAGGAGGTATGCTCTGAATTTCATCGTCGAAGCCTTTCGAAGATGCTGCGCCTCTACGTCGAATAGTTCTCCGCCTTAGATTCTCTTTCCGAAGACGCTAACTTAGTGCCACCTCTTCCGACATCATGTTCTCCTGTTACAATCTCAATTTTGGAGCGTTTAGAAAATTTTGGCCAGATTTTAGCAAATGTATCAGGAGAACATGAAGCGAAAGGAGGTATGCTCTGAATTTCATCGTCGAAGCCTTTCGAAGATGCTGCGCCTCTACGTCGAATAGTTCTCCGCCTTAGATTCTCTTTCCGAAGACGCTAACTTAGTGCCACCTCTTCCGACATCATGTTCTCCTGTTACAATCTCAATTTTGGAGCGTTTAGAAAATTTTGGCCAGATTTTAGCAAATGTATCAGGAGAACATGAAGCGAAAGGAGGTATGCTCTGAATTTCATCGTCGAAGGCCTTTCGAAGATGCTGCGCCTCTACGTCGAATAGTTCTCCGCCTTGGATTCTCTCTCCGAAGACGCTAACATAGTGCCACCTCTTTCGACATCATGTTCTCCTGTTACAATCTCAATTTTGGAGCGTTTAGAAAATTTTGGCCAGATTTTAGCAAATGTATCAGGAGAACATGAAGCGAAAGGAGGTATGCTCTGAATTTCATCGTCGAAGCCTTTCGAAGATGCTGCGCCTCTACGTCGAATAGTTCTCCGCCTTAGATTCTCTTTCCGAAGACGCTAACTTAGTGCCACCTCTTCCGACATCATGTTCTCCTGTTACAATCTCAATTTTGGAGCGTTTAGAAAATTTTGGCCAGATTTTAGCAAATGTATCAGGAGAACATGAAGCGAAAGGAGGTATGCTCTGAATTTCATCGTCGAAGCCTTTCGAAGATGCTGCGCCTCTACGTCGAATAGTTCTCCGCCTTAGATTCTCTTTCCGAAGACGCTAACTTAGTGCCACCTCTTCCGACATCATGTTCTCCTGTTACAATCTCAATTTTGGAGCGTTTAGAAAATTTTGGCCAGATTTTAGCAAATGTATCAGGAGAACATGAAGCGAAAGGAGGTATGCTCTGAATTTCATCGTCGAAGCCTTTCGAAGATGCTGCGCCTCTACGTCGAATAGTTCTCCGCCTTAGATTCTCTTTCCGAAGACGCTAACTTAGTGCCACCTCTTCCGACATCATGTTCTCCTGTTACAATCTCAATTTTGGAGCGTTTAGAAAATTTTGGCCAGATTTTAGCAAATGTATCAGGAGAACATGAAGCGAAAGGAGGTATGCTCTGAATTTCATCGTCGAAGGCCTTTCGAAGATGCTGCGCCTCTACGTCGAATAGTTCTCCGCCTTGGATTCTCTCTCCGAAGACGCTAACATAGTGCCACCTCTTTCGACATCATGTTCTCCTGTTACAATCTCAATTTTGGAGCGTTTAGAAAATTTTGGCCAGATTTTAGCAAATGTATCAGGAGAACATGAAGCGAAAGGAGGTATGCTCTGAATTTCATCGTCGAAGCCTTTCGAAGATGCTGCGCCTCTACGTCGAATAGTTCTCCGCCTTAGATTCTCTTTCCGAAGACGCTAACTTAGTGCCACCTCTTCCGACATCATGTTCTCCTGTTACAATCTCAATTTTGGAGCGTTTAGAAAATTTTGGCCAGATTTTAGCAAATGTATCAGGAGAACATGAAGCGAAAGGAGGTATGCTCTGAATTTCATCGTCGAAGCCTTTCGAAGATGCTGCGCCTCTACGTCGAATAGTTCTCCGCCTTAGATTCTCTTTCCGAAGACGCTAACTTAGTGCCACCTCTTCCGACATCATGTTCTCCTGTTACAATCTCAATTTTGGAGCGTTTAGAAAATTTTGGCCAGATTTTAGCAAATGTATCAGGAGAACATGAAGCGAAAGGAGGTATGCTCTGAATTTCATCGTCGAAGGCCTTTCGAAGATGCTGCGCCTCTACGTCGAATAGTTCTCCGCCTTGGATTCTCTCTCCGAAGACGCTAACATAGTGCCACCTCTTTCGACATCATGTTCTCCTGTTACAATCTCAATTTTGGAGCGTTTAGAAAATTTTGGCCAGATTTTAGCAAATGTATCAGGAGAACATGAAGCGAAAGGAGGTATGCTCTGAATTTCATCGTCGAAGCCTTTCGAAGATGCTGCGCCTCTACGTCGAATAGTTCTCCGCCTTAGATTCTCTTTCCGAAGACGCTAACTTAGTGCCACCTCTTCCGACATCATGTTCTCCTGTTACAATCTCAATTTTGGAGCGTTTAGAAAATTTTGGCCAGATTTTAGCAAATGTATCAGGAGAACATGAAGCGAAAGGAGGTATGCTCTGAATTTCATCGTCGAAGCCTTTCGAAGATGCTGCGCCTCTACGCCGAATAGTTCTCCGCCTTAGATTCTCTTTCCGAAGACGCTAACTTAGTGCCACCTCTTCCGACATCATGTTCTCCTGTTACAATCTCAATTTTGGAGCGTTTAGAAAATTTTGGCCAGATTTTAGCAAATGTATCAGGAGAACATGAAGCGAAAGGAGGTATGCTCTGAATTTCATCGTCGAAGGCCTTTCGAAGATGCTGCGCCTCTACGTCGAATAGTTCTCCGCCTTGGATTCTCTCTCCGAAGACGCTAACATAGTGCCACCTCTTCCGACATCATGTTCTCCTGTTACAATCTCAATTTTGGAGCGTTTAGAAAATTTTGGCCAGATTTTAGCAAATGTATCAGGAGAACATGAAGCGAAAGGAGGTACGCCCTGAATTTCATCGTCGAAGCCTTTCGAAGATGCTGCGCCTCTACGTCGAATAGTTCTCCGCCTTAGATTCTCTTTCCGAAGACGCTAACTTAGTGCCACCTCTTCCGACATCATGTTCTCCTGTTACAATCTCAATTTTGGAGCGTTTAGAAAATTTTGGCCAGATTTTAGCAAATGTATCAGGAGAACATGAAGCGAAAGGAGGTATGCTCTGAATTTCATCGTCGAAGCCTTTCGAAGATGCTGCGCCTCTACGTCGAATAGTTCTCCGCCTTAGATTCTCTTTCCGAAGACGCTAACTTAGTGCCACCTCTTCCGACATCATGTTCTCCTGTTACAATCTCAATTTTGGAGCGTTTAGAAAATTTTGGCCAGATTTTAGCAAATGTATCAGGAGAACATGAAGCGAAAGGAGGTATGCTCTGAATTTCATCGTCGAAGCCTTTCGAAGATGCTGCGCCTCTACGTCGAATAGTTCTCCGCCTTAGATTCTCTTTCCGAAGACGCTAACTTAGTGCCACCTCTTCCGACATCATGTTCTCCTGTTACAATCTCAATTTTGGAGCGTTTAGAAAATTTTGGCCAGATTTTAGCAAATGTATCAGGAGAACATGAAGCGAAAGGAGGTATGCTCTGAATTTCATCGTCGAAGGCCTTTCGAAGATGCTGCGCCTCTACGTCGAATAGTTCTCCGCCTTGGATTCTCTCTCCGAAGACGCTAACATAGTGCCACCTCTTTCGACATCATGTTCTCCTGTTACAATCTCAATTTTGGAGCGTTTAGAAAATTTTGGCCAGATTTTAGCAAATGTATCAGGAGAACATGAAGCGAAAGGAGGTATGCTCTGAATTTCATCGTCGAAGCCTTTCGAAGATGCTGCGCCTCTACGTCGAATAGTTCTCCGCCTTAGATTCTCTTTCCGAAGACGCTAACTTAGTGCCACCTCTTCCGACATCATGTTCTCCTGTTACAATCTCAATTTTGGAGCGTTTAGAAAATTTTGGCCAGATTTTAGCAAATGTATCAGGAGAACATGAAGCGAAAGGAGGTATGCTCTGAATTTCATCGTCGAAGCCTTTCGAAGATGCTGCGCCTCTACGTCGAATAGTTCTCCGCCTTAGATTCTCTTTCCGAAGACGCTAACTTAGTGCCACCTCTTCCGACATCATGTTCTCCTGTTACAATCTCAATTTTGGAGCGTTTAGAAAATTTTGGCCAGATTTTAGCAAATGTATCAGGAGAACATGAAGCGAAAGGAGGTATGCTCTGAATTTCATCGTCGAAGCCTTTCGAAGATGCTGCGCCTCTACGTCGAATAGTTCTCCGCCTTAGATTCTCTTTCCGAAGACGCTAACTTAGTGCCACCTCTTCCGACATCATGTTCTCCTGTTACAATCTCAATTTTGGAGCGTTTAGAAAATTTTGGCCAGATTTTAGCAAATGTATCAGGAGAACATGAAGCGAAAGGAGGTATGCTCTGAATTTCATCGTCGAAGGCCTTTCGAAGATGCTGCGCCTCTACGTCGAATAGTTCTCCGCCTTGGATTCTCTCTCCGAAGACGCTAACATAGTGCCACCTCTTTCGACATCATGTTCTCCTGTTACAATCTCAATTTTGGAGCGTTTAGAAAATTTTGGCCAGATTTTAGCAAATGTATCAGGAGAACATGAAGCGAAAGGAGGTATGCTCTGAATTTCATCGTCGAAGCCTTTCGAAGATGCTGCGCCTCTACGTCGAATAGTTCTCCGCCTTAGATTCTCTTTCCGAAGACGCTAACTTAGTGCCACCTCTTCCGACATCATGTTCTCCTGTTACAATCTCAATTTTGGAGCGTTTAGAAAATTTTGGCCAGATTTTAGCAAATGTATCAGGAGAACATGAAGCGAAAGGAGGTATGCTCTGAATTTCATCGTCGAAGGCCTTTCGAAGATGCTGCGCCTCTACGTCGAATAGTTCTCCGCCTTGGATTCTCTCTCCGAAGACGCTAACATAGTGCCACCTCTTCCGACATCATGTTCTCCTGTTACAATCTCAATTTTGGAGCGTTTAGAAAATTTTGGCCAGATTTTAGCAAATGTATCAGGAGAACATGAAGCGAAAGGAGGTACGCCCTGAATTTCATCGTCGAAGCCTTTCGAAGATGCTGCGCCTCTACGTCGAATAGTTCTCCGCCTTAGATTCTCTTTCCGAAGACGCTAACTTAGTGCCACCTCTTCCGACATCATGTTCTCCTGTTACAATCTCAATTTTGGAGCGTTTAGAAAATTTTGGCCAGATTTTAGCAAATGTATCAGGAGAACATGAAGCGAAAGGAGGTATGCTCTGAATTTCATCGTCGAAGCCTTTCGAAGATGCTGCGCCTCTACGCCGAATAGTTCTCCGCCTTAGATTCTCTTTCCGAAGACGCTAACTTAGTGCCACCTCTTCCGACATCATGTTCTCCTGTTACAATCTCAATTTTGGAGCGTTTAGAAAATTTTGGCCAGATTTTAGCAAATGTATCAGGAGAACATGAAGCGAAAGGAGGTATGCTCTGAATTTCATCGTCGAAGGCCTTTCGAAGATGCTGCGCCTCTACGTCGAATAGTTCTCCGCCTTGGATTCTCTCTCCGAAGACGCTAACATAGTGCCACCTCTTCCGACATCATGTTCTCCTGTTACAATCTCAATTTTGGAGCGTTTAGAAAATTTTGGCCAGATTTTAGCAAATGTATCAGGAGAACATGAAGCGAAAGGAGGTACGCCCTGAATTTCATCGTCGAAGCCTTTCGAAGATGCTGCGCCTCTACGTCGAATAGTTCTCCGCCTTAGATTCTCTTTCCGAAGACGCTAACTTAGTGCCACCTCTTCCGACATCATGTTCTCCTGTTACAATCTCAATTTTGGAGCGTTTAGAAAATTTTGGCCAGATTTTAGCAAATGTATCAGGAGAACATGAAGCGAAAGGAGGTATGCTCTGAATTTCATCGTCGAAGCCTTTCGAAGATGCTGCGCCTCTACGTCGAATAGTTCTCCGCCTTAGATTCTCTTTCCGAAGACGCTAACTTAGTGCCACCTCTTCCGACATCATGTTCTCCTGTTACAATCTCAATTTTGGAGCGTTTAGAAAATTTTGGCCAGATTTTAGCAAATGTATCAGGAGAACATGAAGCGAAAGGAGGTATGCTCTGAATTTCATCGTCGAAGCCTTTCGAAGATGCTGCGCCTCTACGTCGAATAGTTCTCCGCCTTAGATTCTCTTTCCGAAGACGCTAACTTAGTGCCACCTCTTCCGACATCATGTTCTCCTGTTACAATCTCAATTTTGGAGCGTTTAGAAAATTTTGGCCAGATTTTAGCAAATGTATCAGGAGAACATGAAGCGAAAGGAGGTATGCTCTGAATTTCATCGTCGAAGGCCTTTCGAAGATGCTGCGCCTCTACGTCGAATAGTTCTCCGCCTTGGATTCTCTCTCCGAAGACGCTAACATAGTGCCACCTCTTTCGACATCATGTTCTCCTGTTACAATCTCAATTTTGGAGCGTTTAGAAAATTTTGGCCAGATTTTAGCAAATGTATCAGGAGAACATGAAGCGAAAGGAGGTATGCTCTGAATTTCATCGTCGAAGGCCTTTCGAAGATGCTGCGCCTCTACGTCGAATAGTTCTCCGCCTTGGATTCTCTCTCCGAAGACACTAACATAGTGCCACCTCTTTCGACATCATGTTCTCCTGTTACAATCTCAATTTTGGAGCGTTCAGAAAATTTTGGCCAGATTTTAGCAAATGTATCAGGAGAACATAAAGCGAAAGGAGGTACGCCCTGAATTTCATCGTCGAAGCCTTTCGAAGATGCTGCGCCTCTACGCCGAATAGTTCTCCGCCTTAGATTCTCTTTCCGAAGACGCTAACTTAGTGCCACCTCTTCCGACATCATGTTCTCCTGTTACAATCTCAATTTTGGAGCGTTTAGAAAATTTTGGCCAGATTTTAGCAAATGTATCAGGAGAACATGAAGCGAAAGGAGGTACGCCCTGAATTTCATCGTCGAAGCCTTTCGAAGATGCTGCGCCTCTACGTCGAATAGTTCTCCGCCTTAGATTCTCTTTCCGAAGACGCTAACTTAGTGCCACCTCTTCCGACATCATGTTCTCCTGTTACAATCTCAATTTTGGAGCGTTTAGAAAATTTTGGCCAGATTTTAGCAAATGTATCAGGAGAACATGAAGCGAAAGGAGGTATGCTCTGAATTTCATCGTCGAAGGCCTTTCGAAGATGCTGCGCCTCTACGTCGAATAGTTCTCCGCCTTGGATTCTCTCTCCGAAGACGCTAACATAGTGCCACCTCTTTCGACATCATGTTCTCCTGTTACAATCTCAATTTTGGAGCGTTCAGAAAATTTTGGCCAGATTTTAGCAAATGTATCAGGAGAACATGAAGCGAAAGGAGGTATGCTCTGAATTTCATCGTCGAAGGCCTTTCGAAGATGCTGCGCCTCTACGTCGAATAGTTCTCCGCCTTGGATTCTCTCTCCGAAGACGCTAACATAGTGCCACCTCTTTCGACATCATGTTCTCCTGTTACAATCTCAATTTTGGAGCGTTTAGAAAATTTTGGCCAGATTTTAGCAAATGTATCAGGAGAACATGAAGCGAAAGGAGGTATGCTCTGAATTTCATCGTCGAAGCCTTTCGAAGATGCTGCGCCTCTACGTCGAATAGTTCTCCGCCTTAGATTCTCTTTCCGAAGACGCTAACTTAGTGCCACCTCTTCCGACATCATGTTCTCCTGTTACAATCTCAATTTTGGAGCGTTTAGAAAATTTTGGCCAGATTTTAGCAAATGTATCAGGAGAACATGAAGCGAAAGGAGGTATGCTCTGAATTTCATCGTCGAAGCCTTTCGAAGATGCTGCGCCTCTACGTCGAATAGTTCTCCGCCTTAGATTCTCTTTCCGAAGACGCTAACTTAGTGCCACCTCTTCCGACATCATGTTCTCCTGTTACAATCTCAATTTTGGAGCGTTTAGAAAATTTTGGCCAGATTTTAGCAAATGTATCAGGAGAACATGAAGCGAAAGGAGGTATGCTCTGAATTTCATCGTCGAAGCCTTTCGAAGATGCTGCGCCTCTACGTCGAATAGTTCTCCGCCTTAGATTCTCTTTCCGAAGACGCTAACTTAGTGCCACCTCTTCCGACATCATGTTCTCCTGTTACAATCTCAATTTTGGAGCGTTTAGAAAATTTTGGCCAGATTTTAGCAAATGTATCAGGAGAACATGAAGCGAAAGGAGGTATGCTCTGAATTTCATCGTCGAAGGCCTTTCGAAGATGCTGCGCCTCTACGTCGAATAGTTCTCCGCCTTGGATTCTCTCTCCGAAGACGCTAACATAGTGCCACCTCTTTCGACATCATGTTCTCCTGTTACAATCTCAATTTTGGAGCGTTTAGAAAATTTTGGCCAGATTTTAGCAAATGTATCAGGAGAACATGAAGCGAAAGGAGGTATGCTCTGAATTTCATCGTCGAAGCCTTTCGAAGATGCTGCGCCTCTACGTCGAATAGTTCTCCGCCTTAGATTCTCTTTCCGAAGACGCTAACTTAGTGCCACCTCTTCCGACATCATGTTCTCCTGTTACAATCTCAATTTTGGAGCGTTTAGAAAATTTTGGCCAGATTTTAGCAAATGTATCAGGAGAACATGAAGCGAAAGGAGGTATGCTCTGAATTTCATCGTCGAAGCCTTTCGAAGATGCTGCGCCTCTACGTCGAATAGTTCTCCGCCTTAGATTCTCTTTCCGAAGACGCTAACTTAGTGCCACCTCTTCCGACATCATGTTCTCCTGTTACAATCTCAATTTTGGAGCGTTTAGAAAATTTTGGCCAGATTTTAGCAAATGTATCAGGAGAACATGAAGCGAAAGGAGGTATGCTCTGAATTTCATCGTCGAAGGCCTTTCGAAGATGCTGCGCCTCTACGTCGAATAGTTCTCCGCCTTGGATTCTCTCTCCGAAGACGCTAACATAGTGCCACCTCTTTCGACATCATGTTCTCCTGTTACAATCTCAATTTTGGAGCGTTTAGAAAATTTTGGCCAGATTTTAGCAAATGTATCAGGAGAACATGAAGCGAAAGGAGGTATGCTCTGAATTTCATCGTCGAAGCCTTTCGAAGATGCTGCGCCTCTACGTCGAATAGTTCTCCGCCTTAGATTCTCTTTCCGAAGACGCTAACTTAGTGCCACCTCTTCCGACATCATGTTCTCCTGTTACAATCTCAATTTTGGAGCGTTTAGAAAATTTTGGCCAGATTTTAGCAAATGTATCAGGAGAACATGAAGCGAAAGGAGGTATGCTCTGAATTTCATCGTCGAAGCCTTTCGAAGATGCTGCGCCTCTACGCCGAATAGTTCTCCGCCTTAGATTCTCTTTCCGAAGACGCTAACTTAGTGCCACCTCTTCCGACATCATGTTCTCCTGTTACAATCTCAATTTTGGAGCGTTTAGAAAATTTTGGCCAGATTTTAGCAAATGTATCAGGAGAACATGAAGCGAAAGGAGGTATGCTCTGAATTTCATCGTCGAAGGCCTTTCGAAGATGCTGCGCCTCTACGTCGAATAGTTCTCCGCCTTGGATTCTCTCTCCGAAGACGCTAACATAGTGCCACCTCTTCCGACATCATGTTCTCCTGTTACAATCTCAATTTTGGAGCGTTTAGAAAATTTTGGCCAGATTTTAGCAAATGTATCAGGAGAACATGAAGCGAAAGGAGGTACGCCCTGAATTTCATCGTCGAAGCCTTTCGAAGATGCTGCGCCTCTACGTCGAATAGTTCTCCGCCTTAGATTCTCTTTCCGAAGACGCTAACTTAGTGCCACCTCTTCCGACATCATGTTCTCCTGTTACAATCTCAATTTTGGAGCGTTTAGAAAATTTTGGCCAGATTTTAGCAAATGTATCAGGAGAACATGAAGCGAAAGGAGGTATGCTCTGAATTTCATCGTCGAAGCCTTTCGAAGATGCTGCGCCTCTACGTCGAATAGTTCTCCGCCTTAGATTCTCTTTCCGAAGACGCTAACTTAGTGCCACCTCTTCCGACATCATGTTCTCCTGTTACAATCTCAATTTTGGAGCGTTTAGAAAATTTTGGCCAGATTTTAGCAAATGTATCAGGAGAACATGAAGCGAAAGGAGGTATGCTCTGAATTTCATCGTCGAAGCCTTTCGAAGATGCTGCGCCTCTACGTCGAATAGTTCTCCGCCTTAGATTCTCTTTCCGAAGACGCTAACTTAGTGCCACCTCTTCCGACATCATGTTCTCCTGTTACAATCTCAATTTTGGAGCGTTTAGAAAATTTTGGCCAGATTTTAGCAAATGTATCAGGAGAACATGAAGCGAAAGGAGGTATGCTCTGAATTTCATCGTCGAAGGCCTTTCGAAGATGCTGCGCCTCTACGTCGAATAGTTCTCCGCCTTGGATTCTCTCTCCGAAGACGCTAACATAGTGCCACCTCTTTCGACATCATGTTCTCCTGTTACAATCTCAATTTTGGAGCGTTTAGAAAATTTTGGCCAGATTTTAGCAAATGTATCAGGAGAACATGAAGCGAAAGGAGGTATGCTCTGAATTTCATCGTCGAAGCCTTTCGAAGATGCTGCGCCTCTACGTCGAATAGTTCTCCGCCTTAGATTCTCTTTCCGAAGACGCTAACTTAGTGCCACCTCTTCCGACATCATGTTCTCCTGTTACAATCTCAATTTTGGAGCGTTTAGAAAATTTTGGCCAGATTTTAGCAAATGTATCAGGAGAACATGAAGCGAAAGGAGGTATGCTCTGAATTTCATCGTCGAAGCCTTTCGAAGATGCTGCGCCTCTACGTCGAATAGTTCTCCGCCTTAGATTCTCTTTCCGAAGACGCTAACTTAGTGCCACCTCTTCCGACATCATGTTCTCCTGTTACAATCTCAATTTTGGAGCGTTTAGAAAATTTTGGCCAGATTTTAGCAAATGTATCAGGAGAACATGAAGCGAAAGGAGGTATGCTCTGAATTTCATCGTCGAAGCCTTTCGAAGATGCTGCGCCTCTACGTCGAATAGTTCTCCGCCTTAGATTCTCTTTCCGAAGACGCTAACTTAGTGCCACCTCTTCCGACATCATGTTCTCCTGTTACAATCTCAATTTTGGAGCGTTTAGAAAATTTTGGCCAGATTTTAGCAAATGTATCAGGAGAACATGAAGCGAAAGGAGGTATGCTCTGAATTTCATCGTCGAAGGCCTTTCGAAGATGCTGCGCCTCTACGTCGAATAGTTCTCCGCCTTGGATTCTCTCTCCGAAGACGCTAACATAGTGCCACCTCTTTCGACATCATGTTCTCCTGTTACAATCTCAATTTTGGAGCGTTTAGAAAATTTTGGCCAGATTTTAGCAAATGTATCAGGAGAACATGAAGCGAAAGGAGGTATGCTCTGAATTTCATCGTCGAAGCCTTTCGAAGATGCTGCGCCTCTACGTCGAATAGTTCTCCGCCTTAGATTCTCTTTCCGAAGACGCTAACTTAGTGCCACCTCTTCCGACATCATGTTCTCCTGTTACAATCTCAATTTTGGAGCGTTTAGAAAATTTTGGCCAGATTTTAGCAAATGTATCAGGAGAACATGAAGCGAAAGGAGGTATGCTCTGAATTTCATCGTCGAAGGCCTTTCGAAGATGCTGCGCCTCTACGTCGAATAGTTCTCCGCCTTGGATTCTCTCTCCGAAGACGCTAACATAGTGCCACCTCTTCCGACATCATGTTCTCCTGTTACAATCTCAATTTTGGAGCGTTTAGAAAATTTTGGCCAGATTTTAGCAAATGTATCAGGAGAACATGAAGCGAAAGGAGGTACGCCCTGAATTTCATCGTCGAAGCCTTTCGAAGATGCTGCGCCTCTACGTCGAATAGTTCTCCGCCTTAGATTCTCTTTCCGAAGACGCTAACTTAGTGCCACCTCTTCCGACATCATGTTCTCCTGTTACAATCTCAATTTTGGAGCGTTTAGAAAATTTTGGCCAGATTTTAGCAAATGTATCAGGAGAACATGAAGCGAAAGGAGGTATGCTCTGAATTTCATCGTCGAAGCCTTTCGAAGATGCTGCGCCTCTACGCCGAATAGTTCTCCGCCTTAGATTCTCTTTCCGAAGACGCTAACTTAGTGCCACCTCTTCCGACATCATGTTCTCCTGTTACAATCTCAATTTTGGAGCGTTTAGAAAATTTTGGCCAGATTTTAGCAAATGTATCAGGAGAACATGAAGCGAAAGGAGGTATGCTCTGAATTTCATCGTCGAAGGCCTTTCGAAGATGCTGCGCCTCTACGTCGAATAGTTCTCCGCCTTGGATTCTCTCTCCGAAGACGCTAACATAGTGCCACCTCTTCCGACATCATGTTCTCCTGTTACAATCTCAATTTTGGAGCGTTTAGAAAATTTTGGCCAGATTTTAGCAAATGTATCAGGAGAACATGAAGCGAAAGGAGGTACGCCCTGAATTTCATCGTCGAAGCCTTTCGAAGATGCTGCGCCTCTACGTCGAATAGTTCTCCGCCTTAGATTCTCTTTCCGAAGACGCTAACTTAGTGCCACCTCTTCCGACATCATGTTCTCCTGTTACAATCTCAATTTTGGAGCGTTTAGAAAATTTTGGCCAGATTTTAGCAAATGTATCAGGAGAACATGAAGCGAAAGGAGGTATGCTCTGAATTTCATCGTCGAAGCCTTTCGAAGATGCTGCGCCTCTACGTCGAATAGTTCTCCGCCTTAGATTCTCTTTCCGAAGACGCTAACTTAGTGCCACCTCTTCCGACATCATGTTCTCCTGTTACAATCTCAATTTTGGAGCGTTTAGAAAATTTTGGCCAGATTTTAGCAAATGTATCAGGAGAACATGAAGCGAAAGGAGGTATGCTCTGAATTTCATCGTCGAAGCCTTTCGAAGATGCTGCGCCTCTACGTCGAATAGTTCTCCGCCTTAGATTCTCTTTCCGAAGACGCTAACTTAGTGCCACCTCTTCCGACATCATGTTCTCCTGTTACAATCTCAATTTTGGAGCGTTTAGAAAATTTTGGCCAGATTTTAGCAAATGTATCAGGAGAACATGAAGCGAAAGGAGGTATGCTCTGAATTTCATCGTCGAAGGCCTTTCGAAGATGCTGCGCCTCTACGTCGAATAGTTCTCCGCCTTGGATTCTCTCTCCGAAGACGCTAACATAGTGCCACCTCTTTCGACATCATGTTCTCCTGTTACAATCTCAATTTTGGAGCGTTTAGAAAATTTTGGCCAGATTTTAGCAAATGTATCAGGAGAACATGAAGCGAAAGGAGGTATGCTCTGAATTTCATCGTCGAAGGCCTTTCGAAGATGCTGCGCCTCTACGTCGAATAGTTCTCCGCCTTGGATTCTCTCTCCGAAGACACTAACATAGTGCCACCTCTTTCGACATCATGTTCTCCTGTTACAATCTCAATTTTGGAGCGTTCAGAAAATTTTGGCCAGATTTTAGCAAATGTATCAGGAGAACATAAAGCGAAAGGAGGTACGCCCTGAATTTCATCGTCGAAGCCTTTCGAAGATGCTGCGCCTCTACGCCGAATAGTTCTCCGCCTTAGATTCTCTTTCCGAAGACGCTAACTTAGTGCCACCTCTTCCGACATCATGTTCTCCTGTTACAATCTCAATTTTGGAGCGTTTAGAAAATTTTGGCCAGATTTTAGCAAATGTATCAGGAGAACATGAAGCGAAAGGAGGTACGCCCTGAATTTCATCGTCGAAGCCTTTCGAAGATGCTGCGCCTCTACGTCGAATAGTTCTCCGCCTTAGATTCTCTTTCCGAAGACGCTAACTTAGTGCCACCTCTTCCGACATCATGTTCTCCTGTTACAATCTCAATTTTGGAGCGTTTAGAAAATTTTGGCCAGATTTTAGCAAATGTATCAGGAGAACATGAAGCGAAAGGAGGTATGCTCTGAATTTCATCGTCGAAGCCTTTCGAAGATGCTGCGCCTCTACGTCGAATAGTTCTCCGCCTTAGATTCTCTTTCCGAAGACGCTAACTTAGTGCCACCTCTTCCGACATCATGTTCTCCTGTTACAATCTCAATTTTGGAGCGTTTAGAAAATTTTGGCCAGATTTTAGCAAATGTATCAGGAGAACATGAAGCGAAAGGAGGTATGCTCTGAATTTCATCGTCGAAGGCCTTTCGAAGATGCTGCGCCTCTACGTCGAATAGTTCTCCGCCTTGGATTCTCTCTCCGAAGACGCTAACATAGTGCCACCTCTTTCGACATCATGTTCTCCTGTTACAATCTCAATTTTGGAGCGTTTAGAAAATTTTGGCCAGATTTTAGCAAATGTATCAGGAGAACATGAAGCGAAAGGAGGTATGCTCTGAATTTCATCGTCGAAGCCTTTCGAAGATGCTGCGCCTCTACGTCGAATAGTTCTCCGCCTTAGATTCTCTTTCCGAAGACGCTAACTTAGTGCCACCTCTTCCGACATCATGTTCTCCTGTTACAATCTCAATTTTGGAGCGTTTAGAAAATTTTGGCCAGATTTTAGCAAATGTATCAGGAGAACATGAAGCGAAAGGAGGTATGCTCTGAATTTCATCGTCGAAGCCTTTCGAAGATGCTGCGCCTCTACGTCGAATAGTTCTCCGCCTTAGATTCTCTTTCCGAAGACGCTAACTTAGTGCCACCTCTTCCGACATCATGTTCTCCTGTTACAATCTCAATTTTGGAGCGTTTAGAAAATTTTGGCCAGATTTTAGCAAATGTATCAGGAGAACATGAAGCGAAAGGAGGTATGCTCTGAATTTCATCGTCGAAGGCCTTTCGAAGATGCTGCGCCTCTACGTCGAATAGTTCTCCGCCTTGGATTCTCTCTCCGAAGACGCTAACATAGTGCCACCTCTTTCGACATCATGTTCTCCTGTTACAATCTCAATTTTGGAGCGTTTAGAAAATTTTGGCCAGATTTTAGCAAATGTATCAGGAGAACATGAAGCGAAAGGAGGTATGCTCTGAATTTCATCGTCGAAGCCTTTCGAAGATGCTGCGCCTCTACGTCGAATAGTTCTCCGCCTTAGATTCTCTTTCCGAAGACGCTAACTTAGTGCCACCTCTTCCGACATCATGTTCTCCTGTTACAATCTCAATTTTGGAGCGTTTAGAAAATTTTGGCCAGATTTTAGCAAATGTATCAGGAGAACATGAAGCGAAAGGAGGTATGCTCTGAATTTCATCGTCGAAGCCTTTCGAAGATGCTGCGCCTCTACGCCGAATAGTTCTCCGCCTTAGATTCTCTTTCCGAAGACGCTAACTTAGTGCCACCTCTTCCGACATCATGTTCTCCTGTTACAATCTCAATTTTGGAGCGTTTAGAAAATTTTGGCCAGATTTTAGCAAATGTATCAGGAGAACATGAAGCGAAAGGAGGTATGCTCTGAATTTCATCGTCGAAGGCCTTTCGAAGATGCTGCGCCTCTACGTCGAATAGTTCTCCGCCTTGGATTCTCTCTCCGAAGACGCTAACATAGTGCCACCTCTTCCGACATCATGTTCTCCTGTTACAATCTCAATTTTGGAGCGTTTAGAAAATTTTGGCCAGATTTTAGCAAATGTATCAGGAGAACATGAAGCGAAAGGAGGTACGCCCTGAATTTCATCGTCGAAGCCTTTCGAAGATGCTGCGCCTCTACGTCGAATAGTTCTCCGCCTTAGATTCTCTTTCCGAAGACGCTAACTTAGTGCCACCTCTTCCGACATCATGTTCTCCTGTTACAATCTCAATTTTGGAGCGTTTAGAAAATTTTGGCCAGATTTTAGCAAATGTATCAGGAGAACATGAAGCGAAAGGAGGTATGCTCTGAATTTCATCGTCGAAGCCTTTCGAAGATGCTGCGCCTCTACGTCGAATAGTTCTCCGCCTTAGATTCTCTTTCCGAAGACGCTAACTTAGTGCCACCTCTTCCGACATCATGTTCTCCTGTTACAATCTCAATTTTGGAGCGTTTAGAAAATTTTGGCCAGATTTTAGCAAATGTATCAGGAGAACATGAAGCGAAAGGAGGTATGCTCTGAATTTCATCGTCGAAGCCTTTCGAAGATGCTGCGCCTCTACGTCGAATAGTTCTCCGCCTTAGATTCTCTTTCCGAAGACGCTAACTTAGTGCCACCTCTTCCGACATCATGTTCTCCTGTTACAATCTCAATTTTGGAGCGTTTAGAAAATTTTGGCCAGATTTTAGCAAATGTATCAGGAGAACATGAAGCGAAAGGAGGTATGCTCTGAATTTCATCGTCGAAGGCCTTTCGAAGATGCTGCGCCTCTACGTCGAATAGTTCTCCGCCTTGGATTCTCTCTCCGAAGACGCTAACATAGTGCCACCTCTTTCGACATCATGTTCTCCTGTTACAATCTCAATTTTGGAGCGTTTAGAAAATTTTGGCCAGATTTTAGCAAATGTATCAGGAGAACATGAAGCGAAAGGAGGTATGCTCTGAATTTCATCGTCGAAGCCTTTCGAAGATGCTGCGCCTCTACGTCGAATAGTTCTCCGCCTTAGATTCTCTTTCCGAAGACGCTAACTTAGTGCCACCTCTTCCGACATCATGTTCTCCTGTTACAATCTCAATTTTGGAGCGTTTAGAAAATTTTGGCCAGATTTTAGCAAATGTATCAGGAGAACATGAAGCGAAAGGAGGTATGCTCTGAATTTCATCGTCGAAGCCTTTCGAAGATGCTGCGCCTCTACGTCGAATAGTTCTCCGCCTTAGATTCTCTTTCCGAAGACGCTAACTTAGTGCCACCTCTTCCGACATCATGTTCTCCTGTTACAATCTCAATTTTGGAGCGTTTAGAAAATTTTGGCCAGATTTTAGCAAATGTATCAGGAGAACATGAAGCGAAAGGAGGTATGCTCTGAATTTCATCGTCGAAGCCTTTCGAAGATGCTGCGCCTCTACGTCGAATAGTTCTCCGCCTTAGATTCTCTTTCCGAAGACGCTAACTTAGTGCCACCTCTTCCGACATCATGTTCTCCTGTTACAATCTCAATTTTGGAGCGTTTAGAAAATTTTGGCCAGATTTTAGCAAATGTATCAGGAGAACATGAAGCGAAAGGAGGTATGCTCTGAATTTCATCGTCGAAGGCCTTTCGAAGATGCTGCGCCTCTACGTCGAATAGTTCTCCGCCTTGGATTCTCTCTCCGAAGACGCTAACATAGTGCCACCTCTTTCGACATCATGTTCTCCTGTTACAATCTCAATTTTGGAGCGTTTAGAAAATTTTGGCCAGATTTTAGCAAATGTATCAGGAGAACATGAAGCGAAAGGAGGTATGCTCTGAATTTCATCGTCGAAGCCTTTCGAAGATGCTGCGCCTCTACGTCGAATAGTTCTCCGCCTTAGATTCTCTTTCCGAAGACGCTAACTTAGTGCCACCTCTTCCGACATCATGTTCTCCTGTTACAATCTCAATTTTGGAGCGTTTAGAAAATTTTGGCCAGATTTTAGCAAATGTATCAGGAGAACATGAAGCGAAAGGAGGTATGCTCTGAATTTCATCGTCGAAGGCCTTTCGAAGATGCTGCGCCTCTACGTCGAATAGTTCTCCGCCTTGGATTCTCTCTCCGAAGACGCTAACATAGTGCCACCTCTTCCGACATCATGTTCTCCTGTTACAATCTCAATTTTGGAGCGTTTAGAAAATTTTGGCCAGATTTTAGCAAATGTATCAGGAGAACATGAAGCGAAAGGAGGTACGCCCTGAATTTCATCGTCGAAGCCTTTCGAAGATGCTGCGCCTCTACGTCGAATAGTTCTCCGCCTTAGATTCTCTTTCCGAAGACGCTAACTTAGTGCCACCTCTTCCGACATCATGTTCTCCTGTTACAATCTCAATTTTGGAGCGTTTAGAAAATTTTGGCCAGATTTTAGCAAATGTATCAGGAGAACATGAAGCGAAAGGAGGTATGCTCTGAATTTCATCGTCGAAGCCTTTCGAAGATGCTGCGCCTCTACGCCGAATAGTTCTCCGCCTTAGATTCTCTTTCCGAAGACGCTAACTTAGTGCCACCTCTTCCGACATCATGTTCTCCTGTTACAATCTCAATTTTGGAGCGTTTAGAAAATTTTGGCCAGATTTTAGCAAATGTATCAGGAGAACATGAAGCGAAAGGAGGTATGCTCTGAATTTCATCGTCGAAGGCCTTTCGAAGATGCTGCGCCTCTACGTCGAATAGTTCTCCGCCTTGGATTCTCTCTCCGAAGACGCTAACATAGTGCCACCTCTTCCGACATCATGTTCTCCTGTTACAATCTCAATTTTGGAGCGTTTAGAAAATTTTGGCCAGATTTTAGCAAATGTATCAGGAGAACATGAAGCGAAAGGAGGTACGCCCTGAATTTCATCGTCGAAGCCTTTCGAAGATGCTGCGCCTCTACGTCGAATAGTTCTCCGCCTTAGATTCTCTTTCCGAAGACGCTAACTTAGTGCCACCTCTTCCGACATCATGTTCTCCTGTTACAATCTCAATTTTGGAGCGTTTAGAAAATTTTGGCCAGATTTTAGCAAATGTATCAGGAGAACATGAAGCGAAAGGAGGTATGCTCTGAATTTCATCGTCGAAGCCTTTCGAAGATGCTGCGCCTCTACGTCGAATAGTTCTCCGCCTTAGATTCTCTTTCCGAAGACGCTAACTTAGTGCCACCTCTTCCGACATCATGTTCTCCTGTTACAATCTCAATTTTGGAGCGTTTAGAAAATTTTGGCCAGATTTTAGCAAATGTATCAGGAGAACATGAAGCGAAAGGAGGTATGCTCTGAATTTCATCGTCGAAGCCTTTCGAAGATGCTGCGCCTCTACGTCGAATAGTTCTCCGCCTTAGATTCTCTTTCCGAAGACGCTAACTTAGTGCCACCTCTTCCGACATCATGTTCTCCTGTTACAATCTCAATTTTGGAGCGTTTAGAAAATTTTGGCCAGATTTTAGCAAATGTATCAGGAGAACATGAAGCGAAAGGAGGTATGCTCTGAATTTCATCGTCGAAGGCCTTTCGAAGATGCTGCGCCTCTACGTCGAATAGTTCTCCGCCTTGGATTCTCTCTCCGAAGACGCTAACATAGTGCCACCTCTTTCGACATCATGTTCTCCTGTTACAATCTCAATTTTGGAGCGTTTAGAAAATTTTGGCCAGATTTTAGCAAATGTATCAGGAGAACATGAAGCGAAAGGAGGTATGCTCTGAATTTCATCGTCGAAGGCCTTTCGAAGATGCTGCGCCTCTACGTCGAATAGTTCTCCGCCTTGGATTCTCTCTCCGAAGACACTAACATAGTGCCACCTCTTTCGACATCATGTTCTCCTGTTACAATCTCAATTTTGGAGCGTTCAGAAAATTTTGGCCAGATTTTAGCAAATGTATCAGGAGAACATAAAGCGAAAGGAGGTACGCCCTGAATTTCATCGTCGAAGCCTTTCGAAGATGCTGCGCCTCTACGCCGAATAGTTCTCCGCCTTAGATTCTCTTTCCGAAGACGCTAACTTAGTGCCACCTCTTCCGACATCATGTTCTCCTGTTACAATCTCAATTTTGGAGCGTTTAGAAAATTTTGGCCAGATTTTAGCAAATGTATCAGGAGAACATGAAGCGAAAGGAGGTACGCCCTGAATTTCATCGTCGAAGCCTTTCGAAGATGCTGCGCCTCTACGTCGAATAGTTCTCCGCCTTAGATTCTCTTTCCGAAGACGCTAACTTAGTGCCACCTCTTCCGACATCATGTTCTCCTGTTACAATCTCAATTTTGGAGCGTTTAGAAAATTTTGGCCAGATTTTAGCAAATGTATCAGGAGAACATGAAGCGAAAGGAGGTATGCTCTGAATTTCATCGTCGAAGGCCTTTCGAAGATGCTGCGCCTCTACGTCGAATAGTTCTCCGCCTTGGATTCTCTCTCCGAAGACGCTAACATAGTGCCACCTCTTTCGACATCATGTTCTCCTGTTACAATCTCAATTTTGGAGCGTTCAGAAAATTTTGGCCAGATTTTAGCAAATGTATCAGGAGAACATGAAGCGAAAGGAGGTATGCTCTGAATTTCATCGTCGAAGGCCTTTCGAAGATGCTGCGCCTCTACGTCGAATAGTTCTCCGCCTTGGATTCTCTCTCCGAAGACGCTAACATAGTGCCACCTCTTTCGACATCATGTTCTCCTGTTACAATCTCAATTTTGGAGCGTTTAGAAAATTTTGGCCAGATTTTAGCAAATGTATCAGGAGAACATGAAGCGAAAGGAGGTATGCTCTGAATTTCATCGTCGAAGCCTTTCGAAGATGCTGCGCCTCTACGTCGAATAGTTCTCCGCCTTAGATTCTCTTTCCGAAGACGCTAACTTAGTGCCACCTCTTCCGACATCATGTTCTCCTGTTACAATCTCAATTTTGGAGCGTTTAGAAAATTTTGGCCAGATTTTAGCAAATGTATCAGGAGAACATGAAGCGAAAGGAGGTATGCTCTGAATTTCATCGTCGAAGCCTTTCGAAGATGCTGCGCCTCTACGTCGAATAGTTCTCCGCCTTAGATTCTCTTTCCGAAGACGCTAACTTAGTGCCACCTCTTCCGACATCATGTTCTCCTGTTACAATCTCAATTTTGGAGCGTTTAGAAAATTTTGGCCAGATTTTAGCAAATGTATCAGGAGAACATGAAGCGAAAGGAGGTATGCTCTGAATTTCATCGTCGAAGCCTTTCGAAGATGCTGCGCCTCTACGTCGAATAGTTCTCCGCCTTAGATTCTCTTTCCGAAGACGCTAACTTAGTGCCACCTCTTCCGACATCATGTTCTCCTGTTACAATCTCAATTTTGGAGCGTTTAGAAAATTTTGGCCAGATTTTAGCAAATGTATCAGGAGAACATGAAGCGAAAGGAGGTATGCTCTGAATTTCATCGTCGAAGGCCTTTCGAAGATGCTGCGCCTCTACGTCGAATAGTTCTCCGCCTTGGATTCTCTCTCCGAAGACGCTAACATAGTGCCACCTCTTTCGACATCATGTTCTCCTGTTACAATCTCAATTTTGGAGCGTTTAGAAAATTTTGGCCAGATTTTAGCAAATGTATCAGGAGAACATGAAGCGAAAGGAGGTATGCTCTGAATTTCATCGTCGAAGCCTTTCGAAGATGCTGCGCCTCTACGTCGAATAGTTCTCCGCCTTAGATTCTCTTTCCGAAGACGCTAACTTAGTGCCACCTCTTCCGACATCATGTTCTCCTGTTACAATCTCAATTTTGGAGCGTTTAGAAAATTTTGGCCAGATTTTAGCAAATGTATCAGGAGAACATGAAGCGAAAGGAGGTATGCTCTGAATTTCATCGTCGAAGCCTTTCGAAGATGCTGCGCCTCTACGTCGAATAGTTCTCCGCCTTAGATTCTCTTTCCGAAGACGCTAACTTAGTGCCACCTCTTCCGACATCATGTTCTCCTGTTACAATCTCAATTTTGGAGCGTTTAGAAAATTTTGGCCAGATTTTAGCAAATGTATCAGGAGAACATGAAGCGAAAGGAGGTATGCTCTGAATTTCATCGTCGAAGGCCTTTCGAAGATGCTGCGCCTCTACGTCGAATAGTTCTCCGCCTTGGATTCTCTCTCCGAAGACGCTAACATAGTGCCACCTCTTTCGACATCATGTTCTCCTGTTACAATCTCAATTTTGGAGCGTTTAGAAAATTTTGGCCAGATTTTAGCAAATGTATCAGGAGAACATGAAGCGAAAGGAGGTATGCTCTGAATTTCATCGTCGAAGCCTTTCGAAGATGCTGCGCCTCTACGTCGAATAGTTCTCCGCCTTAGATTCTCTTTCCGAAGACGCTAACTTAGTGCCACCTCTTCCGACATCATGTTCTCCTGTTACAATCTCAATTTTGGAGCGTTTAGAAAATTTTGGCCAGATTTTAGCAAATGTATCAGGAGAACATGAAGCGAAAGGAGGTATGCTCTGAATTTCATCGTCGAAGCCTTTCGAAGATGCTGCGCCTCTACGCCGAATAGTTCTCCGCCTTAGATTCTCTTTCCGAAGACGCTAACTTAGTGCCACCTCTTCCGACATCATGTTCTCCTGTTACAATCTCAATTTTGGAGCGTTTAGAAAATTTTGGCCAGATTTTAGCAAATGTATCAGGAGAACATGAAGCGAAAGGAGGTATGCTCTGAATTTCATCGTCGAAGGCCTTTCGAAGATGCTGCGCCTCTACGTCGAATAGTTCTCCGCCTTGGATTCTCTCTCCGAAGACGCTAACATAGTGCCACCTCTTCCGACATCATGTTCTCCTGTTACAATCTCAATTTTGGAGCGTTTAGAAAATTTTGGCCAGATTTTAGCAAATGTATCAGGAGAACATGAAGCGAAAGGAGGTACGCCCTGAATTTCATCGTCGAAGCCTTTCGAAGATGCTGCGCCTCTACGTCGAATAGTTCTCCGCCTTAGATTCTCTTTCCGAAGACGCTAACTTAGTGCCACCTCTTCCGACATCATGTTCTCCTGTTACAATCTCAATTTTGGAGCGTTTAGAAAATTTTGGCCAGATTTTAGCAAATGTATCAGGAGAACATGAAGCGAAAGGAGGTATGCTCTGAATTTCATCGTCGAAGCCTTTCGAAGATGCTGCGCCTCTACGTCGAATAGTTCTCCGCCTTAGATTCTCTTTCCGAAGACGCTAACTTAGTGCCACCTCTTCCGACATCATGTTCTCCTGTTACAATCTCAATTTTGGAGCGTTTAGAAAATTTTGGCCAGATTTTAGCAAATGTATCAGGAGAACATGAAGCGAAAGGAGGTATGCTCTGAATTTCATCGTCGAAGCCTTTCGAAGATGCTGCGCCTCTACGTCGAATAGTTCTCCGCCTTAGATTCTCTTTCCGAAGACGCTAACTTAGTGCCACCTCTTCCGACATCATGTTCTCCTGTTACAATCTCAATTTTGGAGCGTTTAGAAAATTTTGGCCAGATTTTAGCAAATGTATCAGGAGAACATGAAGCGAAAGGAGGTATGCTCTGAATTTCATCGTCGAAGGCCTTTCGAAGATGCTGCGCCTCTACGTCGAATAGTTCTCCGCCTTGGATTCTCTCTCCGAAGACGCTAACATAGTGCCACCTCTTTCGACATCATGTTCTCCTGTTACAATCTCAATTTTGGAGCGTTTAGAAAATTTTGGCCAGATTTTAGCAAATGTATCAGGAGAACATGAAGCGAAAGGAGGTATGCTCTGAATTTCATCGTCGAAGCCTTTCGAAGATGCTGCGCCTCTACGTCGAATAGTTCTCCGCCTTAGATTCTCTTTCCGAAGACGCTAACTTAGTGCCACCTCTTCCGACATCATGTTCTCCTGTTACAATCTCAATTTTGGAGCGTTTAGAAAATTTTGGCCAGATTTTAGCAAATGTATCAGGAGAACATGAAGCGAAAGGAGGTATGCTCTGAATTTCATCGTCGAAGCCTTTCGAAGATGCTGCGCCTCTACGTCGAATAGTTCTCCGCCTTAGATTCTCTTTCCGAAGACGCTAACTTAGTGCCACCTCTTCCGACATCATGTTCTCCTGTTACAATCTCAATTTTGGAGCGTTTAGAAAATTTTGGCCAGATTTTAGCAAATGTATCAGGAGAACATGAAGCGAAAGGAGGTATGCTCTGAATTTCATCGTCGAAGCCTTTCGAAGATGCTGCGCCTCTACGTCGAATAGTTCTCCGCCTTAGATTCTCTTTCCGAAGACGCTAACTTAGTGCCACCTCTTCCGACATCATGTTCTCCTGTTACAATCTCAATTTTGGAGCGTTTAGAAAATTTTGGCCAGATTTTAGCAAATGTATCAGGAGAACATGAAGCGAAAGGAGGTATGCTCTGAATTTCATCGTCGAAGGCCTTTCGAAGATGCTGCGCCTCTACGTCGAATAGTTCTCCGCCTTGGATTCTCTCTCCGAAGACGCTAACATAGTGCCACCTCTTTCGACATCATGTTCTCCTGTTACAATCTCAATTTTGGAGCGTTTAGAAAATTTTGGCCAGATTTTAGCAAATGTATCAGGAGAACATGAAGCGAAAGGAGGTATGCTCTGAATTTCATCGTCGAAGCCTTTCGAAGATGCTGCGCCTCTACGTCGAATAGTTCTCCGCCTTAGATTCTCTTTCCGAAGACGCTAACTTAGTGCCACCTCTTCCGACATCATGTTCTCCTGTTACAATCTCAATTTTGGAGCGTTTAGAAAATTTTGGCCAGATTTTAGCAAATGTATCAGGAGAACATGAAGCGAAAGGAGGTATGCTCTGAATTTCATCGTCGAAGGCCTTTCGAAGATGCTGCGCCTCTACGTCGAATAGTTCTCCGCCTTGGATTCTCTCTCCGAAGACGCTAACATAGTGCCACCTCTTCCGACATCATGTTCTCCTGTTACAATCTCAATTTTGGAGCGTTTAGAAAATTTTGGCCAGATTTTAGCAAATGTATCAGGAGAACATGAAGCGAAAGGAGGTACGCCCTGAATTTCATCGTCGAAGCCTTTCGAAGATGCTGCGCCTCTACGTCGAATAGTTCTCCGCCTTAGATTCTCTTTCCGAAGACGCTAACTTAGTGCCACCTCTTCCGACATCATGTTCTCCTGTTACAATCTCAATTTTGGAGCGTTTAGAAAATTTTGGCCAGATTTTAGCAAATGTATCAGGAGAACATGAAGCGAAAGGAGGTATGCTCTGAATTTCATCGTCGAAGCCTTTCGAAGATGCTGCGCCTCTACGCCGAATAGTTCTCCGCCTTAGATTCTCTTTCCGAAGACGCTAACTTAGTGCCACCTCTTCCGACATCATGTTCTCCTGTTACAATCTCAATTTTGGAGCGTTTAGAAAATTTTGGCCAGATTTTAGCAAATGTATCAGGAGAACATGAAGCGAAAGGAGGTATGCTCTGAATTTCATCGTCGAAGGCCTTTCGAAGATGCTGCGCCTCTACGTCGAATAGTTCTCCGCCTTGGATTCTCTCTCCGAAGACGCTAACATAGTGCCACCTCTTCCGACATCATGTTCTCCTGTTACAATCTCAATTTTGGAGCGTTTAGAAAATTTTGGCCAGATTTTAGCAAATGTATCAGGAGAACATGAAGCGAAAGGAGGTACGCCCTGAATTTCATCGTCGAAGCCTTTCGAAGATGCTGCGCCTCTACGTCGAATAGTTCTCCGCCTTAGATTCTCTTTCCGAAGACGCTAACTTAGTGCCACCTCTTCCGACATCATGTTCTCCTGTTACAATCTCAATTTTGGAGCGTTTAGAAAATTTTGGCCAGATTTTAGCAAATGTATCAGGAGAACATGAAGCGAAAGGAGGTATGCTCTGAATTTCATCGTCGAAGCCTTTCGAAGATGCTGCGCCTCTACGTCGAATAGTTCTCCGCCTTAGATTCTCTTTCCGAAGACGCTAACTTAGTGCCACCTCTTCCGACATCATGTTCTCCTGTTACAATCTCAATTTTGGAGCGTTTAGAAAATTTTGGCCAGATTTTAGCAAATGTATCAGGAGAACATGAAGCGAAAGGAGGTATGCTCTGAATTTCATCGTCGAAGCCTTTCGAAGATGCTGCGCCTCTACGTCGAATAGTTCTCCGCCTTAGATTCTCTTTCCGAAGACGCTAACTTAGTGCCACCTCTTCCGACATCATGTTCTCCTGTTACAATCTCAATTTTGGAGCGTTTAGAAAATTTTGGCCAGATTTTAGCAAATGTATCAGGAGAACATGAAGCGAAAGGAGGTATGCTCTGAATTTCATCGTCGAAGGCCTTTCGAAGATGCTGCGCCTCTACGTCGAATAGTTCTCCGCCTTGGATTCTCTCTCCGAAGACGCTAACATAGTGCCACCTCTTTCGACATCATGTTCTCCTGTTACAATCTCAATTTTGGAGCGTTTAGAAAATTTTGGCCAGATTTTAGCAAATGTATCAGGAGAACATGAAGCGAAAGGAGGTATGCTCTGAATTTCATCGTCGAAGGCCTTTCGAAGATGCTGCGCCTCTACGTCGAATAGTTCTCCGCCTTGGATTCTCTCTCCGAAGACACTAACATAGTGCCACCTCTTTCGACATCATGTTCTCCTGTTACAATCTCAATTTTGGAGCGTTCAGAAAATTTTGGCCAGATTTTAGCAAATGTATCAGGAGAACATAAAGCGAAAGGAGGTACGCCCTGAATTTCATCGTCGAAGCCTTTCGAAGATGCTGCGCCTCTACGCCGAATAGTTCTCCGCCTTAGATTCTCTTTCCGAAGACGCTAACTTAGTGCCACCTCTTCCGACATCATGTTCTCCTGTTACAATCTCAATTTTGGAGCGTTTAGAAAATTTTGGCCAGATTTTAGCAAATGTATCAGGAGAACATGAAGCGAAAGGAGGTACGCCCTGAATTTCATCGTCGAAGCCTTTCGAAGATGCTGCGCCTCTACGTCGAATAGTTCTCCGCCTTAGATTCTCTTTCCGAAGACGCTAACTTAGTGCCACCTCTTCCGACATCATGTTCTCCTGTTACAATCTCAATTTTGGAGCGTTTAGAAAATTTTGGCCAGATTTTAGCAAATGTATCAGGAGAACATGAAGCGAAAGGAGGTATGCTCTGAATTTCATCGTCGAAGGCCTTTCGAAGATGCTGCGCCTCTACGTCGAATAGTTCTCCGCCTTGGATTCTCTCTCCGAAGACGCTAACATAGTGCCACCTCTTTCGACATCATGTTCTCCTGTTACAATCTCAATTTTGGAGCGTTCAGAAAATTTTGGCCAGATTTTAGCAAATGTATCAGGAGAACATGAAGCGAAAGGAGGTATGCTCTGAATTTCATCGTCGAAGGCCTTTCGAAGATGCTGCGCCTCTACGTCGAATAGTTCTCCGCCTTGGATTCTCTCTCCGAAGACACTAACATAGTGCCACCTCTTTCGACATCATGTTCTCCTGTTACAATCTCAATTTTGGAGCGTTCAGAAAATTTTGGCCAGATTTTAGCAAATGTATCAGGAGAACATAAAGCGAAAGGAGGTACGCCCTGAATTTCATCGTCGAAGCCTTTCGAAGATGCTGCGCCTCTACGCCGAATAGTTCTCCGCCTTAGATTCTCTTTCCGAAGACGCTAACTTAGTGCCACCTCTTCCGACATCATGTTCTCCTGTTACAATCTCAATTTTGGAGCGTTTAGAAAATTTTGGCCAGATTTTAGCAAATGTATCAGGAGAACATGAAGCGAAAGGAGGTATGCTCTGAATTTCATCGTCGAAGCCTTTCGAAGATGCTGCGCCTCTACGTCGAATAGTTCTCCGCCTTAGATTCTCTTTCCGAAGACGCTAACTTAGTGCCACCTCTTCCGACATCATGTTCTCCTGTTACAATCTCAATTTTGGAGCGTTTAGAAAATTTTGGCCAGATTTTAGCAAATGTATCAGGAGAACATGAAGCGAAAGGAGGTATGCTCTGAATTTCATCGTCGAAGGCCTTTCGAAGATGCTGCGCCTCTACGTCGAATAGTTCTCCGCCTTGGATTCTCTCTCCGAAGACGCTAACATAGTGCCACCTCTTTCGACATCATGTTCTCCTGTTACAATCTCAATTTTGGAGCGTTCAGAAAATTTTGGCCAGATTTTAGCAAATGTATCAGGAGAACATGAAGCGAAAGGAGGTACGCCCTGAATTTCATCGTCGAAGCCTTTCGAAGACGCTGCGCCTCTACGCCAAATAGTTCTCCGCTTTAGATTCTCTCTACGAAGACGCTAACTTTGTGCCACCTCTTTCGACATCATGTTCTCCTGTTACAATCTCAATTTTGGAGCGTTCAGAAAATTTTGGCCAGATTTTGGAGCGATGTATCAGGAGAACATGAAGCGAAAGGAGGTATCGCCTGAATTTAATCGTCGAAGGCCTTTCGAAAACTCTGCCCCTCTCCGATGTTCCTCGATTGTTACCGATTTCTCAGTCACCCTGTATAGTAGGGTATTTTTCACCCCTTAGGAAAGTACTCGGTACGTGAAACCGCGTCCAAAGAGTGCAATGAAAGTACCCTTTGATCGCCGATTTTCCTCGATTGTTGCCGATTTCTGAGTCACCCTGTATAGTAGGGTATTTTTCACCCCTTAGGAAAGTACTCGGGACGTGAAACCGCGTCCAAAGAGTACAATGAAAGTACCCTTTGATCGCCGATTTTCCGCGATCGTTGCCGATTTCTCTATCACCCTGTATAGTAGGGAATTTTTCACCCCTTATGAAAGTACTCGGGACGTGAAACCGCGTCCAAAGAGTACAATGAAAGTACCCTTTGATTGCCGATTTTCCTCGATTGTTGCCGATTTCTGAGTCACCCTGTATAGTAGGGTATTTTTCACCCCTTAGGAAAGTACTCGGGACGTGAAACCGCGTCCAAAGAGTACAATGAAAGTACCCTTTGATCGCCGATTTTCCGCGATCGTTGCCGATTTCTCTATCACCCTGTATAGTAGGGAATTTTTCACCCCTTATGAAAGTACTCGGGACGTGAAACCGCGTCCAAAGAGTACAATGAAAGTACCCTTTGATCGCCGATTTTCCTCGATTGTTGCCGATTTCTGAGTAACCCTGTATAGTAGGGTATTTTTCACCCCTTAGGAAAGTACTCGGGACGTGAAACCGCGTCCAAAGAGTACAATGGAAGTACCCTTTGATCGCCGATTTTCCGCGATCGTTGCCGATTTCTCTATCACCCTGTATAGTAGGGAATTTTTCACCCCTTATGAAAGTACTCGGGACGTGAAACCGCGTCCAAAGAGTACAATGAAAGTACCCTTTGATTGCCGATTTTCCTCGATTGTTGCCGATTTCTCTATCACCCTGTATAGTAGGGAATTTTTCACCCCTTATGAAAGTACTCGGGACGTGAAACCGCGTCCAAAGAGTACAATGAAAGTACCCTTTGATCGCCGATTTTCCTCGATTGTTGCCGATTTCTGAGTAACCCTGTATAGTAGGGTATTTTTCACCCCTTAGGAAAGTACTCGGGACGTGAAACCGCGTCCAAAGAGTACAATGAAAGTACCCTTTGATCGCCGATTTTCCGCGATCGTTGCCGATTTCTCTATCACCCTGTATAGTAGGGAATTTTTCACCCCTTATGAAAGTACTCGGGACGTGAAACCGCGTCCAAAGAGTACAATGAAAGTACCCTTTGATTGCCGATTTTCCTCGATTGTTGCCGATTTCTGAGTCACCCTGTATAGTAGGGTATTTTTCACCCCTTAGGAAAGTACTCGGGACGTGAAACCGCGTCCAAAGAGTACAATGAAAGTACCCTTTGATCGCCGATTTTCCGCGATCGTTGCCGATTTCTCTATCACCCTGTATAGTAGGGAATTTTTCACCCCTTATGAAAGTACTCGGGACGTGAAACCGCGTCCAAAGAGTACAATGAAAGTACCCTTTGATCGCCGATTTTCCTCGATTGTTGCCGATTTCTGAGTAACCCTGTATAGTAGGGTATTTTTCACCCCTTAGGAAAGTACTCGGGACGTGAAACCGCGTCCAAAGAGTACAATGAAAGTACCCTTTGATCGCCGATTTTCCGCGATCGTTGCCGATTTCTCTATCACCCTGTATAGTAGGGAATTTTTCACCCCTTATGAAAGTACTCGGGACGTGAAACCGCGTCCAAAGAGTACAATGAAAGTACCCTTTGATTGCCGATTTTCCTCGATTGTTGCCGATTTCTCTATCACCCTGTATAGTAGGGAATTTTTCACCCCTTATGAAAGTACTCGGGACGTGAAACCGCGTCCAAAGAGTACAATGAAAGTACCCTTTGATTGCCGATTTTAGTTCTCCGCCTTAGATTCTCTTTCCGAAGACGCTAACTTAGTGCCACCTCTTTCCACATCATGTTCTCCTGTTACAATCTCAATTTTGGAGCGTTCAGAAAGTTTTGGCCAGATTTTAGCAAATGTATCAGGAGAACATGAAGCGAAAGGAGGTACGCCCTGAATTTCATCGTCGAAGCCGTTCGAAGACGCTGCGTCTCTACGTCAAATAGTTCTCCGCTTTAGATTCTCTCTACGAAGACGCTAACTTTGTGCCACCTCTTTCGACATCATGTTCTCCTGTTACAATGTCAATTTTGGAGCGTTCAGAAAATTTTGGCCAGATTTTAGCAAATGTATCAGGAGAACATGAAGCGAAAGGAGGTACGCCCTGAATTTCATCGTCGAAGCCTTTCGAAGACGCTGCGCCTCTACGTCGAATAGTTCTCCGCCTTAGATTCTCTTTCCGAAGACGCTAACTTAGTGCCACCTCTTTCCACATCATGTTCTCCTGTTACAATCTCAATTTTGGAGCGTTCAGAAAGTTTTGGCCAGATTTTAGCAAATGTATCAGGAGAACATGAAGCGAAAGGAGGTACGCCCTGAATTTCATCGTCGAATCCTTTCGATGACGCTGCGCCTCTACGTCGAATAGTTCTCCGCCTTAGATTCTCTTTCCGAAGACGCTAACTTAGTGCCACCTCTTTCCACATCATGTTCTCCTGTTACAATCTCAATTTTGGAGCGTTCAGAAAGTTTTGGCCAGATTTTAGCAAATGTATCAGGAGAACATGAAGCGAAAGGAGGTATCTTGTAATTTCACCCTTACAACCAGATTTTGTCTTGTCTGTCACCCTTACAACTAGATTTTGTAACTGTAGTGTCAATAACTTTTAGTACGAAATTGTCTTGGAGAAAGTATGGAGAAAGACAATGTATGAAGAAAGGCAATCAACGAAGTAAAAACATGCGAGAGTTGTTAGAAAAATGTAAATATCTTTCTTATTTTTCTATGATTCTCATAACGTTATATTCTCTTTGTTTTGACACAGGTATTTCCGGAAAATTAAATGCCGGTATGGCATTGAATCCTAAGACAGATGCGGTTATCTCGGCTTAGGTATTGAAGGCACAGAGCACGTCCGATTAGGTATTGCATCGGTTTAAAATTCTCTGTGTCATCAATAATTACAAGTCTATTTCCCGTAGTTCCCAAGGGAACGCGCAGTGGGTACAACAATACAGAGATCGCTATGAACTCGCTTCCATGATTGTATAATAGGTACAGGGATCCATTACCGTGGTTCGCAGGGTGACGCTTAGAATTTCTCGACTATTTCTGCAGAGAACGAATTTAAAACTGATCGGCTGTTGTCTTATATAAGCAAAAATATTATTTATTTGCTCTAGGTCCCATCGCGAAATACCAACCGCATGAGAAATACAATTAAATAGTGTAGACGAGCACAGGTAAAAAGACAAAATTATTGAGAAATTATTCTAACTACTAGAACGGCCGTTTGGAAAGAATATTCAGTATAGAATTACCGTTAAAATCAATTATACTGTCGCTTACTAAGAAGAAGAAACCCGGGCGATACAAGGGGCAAGGAGGCTACTTCGCTCACATTGGCTCCCACCGCATGTGTCCCGTTCGCTTACTTTGTATTCGGCGACGTTGTCTCGTCGGCCCATAGCGAGAATACGTGTGCCCTACCTCTACGATTATGTTAGAGAACGTGGGCCCATGGGGATGTACCAATCGGATCACCAAGTTTCTGTCGGCAATATCTCAGCAAACGACAGGAGCTTTATTGGTCAGAACATTGATTCTTTCTCGATCCCTTCATCACGTATTGGTCTACGCATAGCTTCGTAACGCACACAACTATTACACTGGGAATAAATAACAGCCAAACAGCTACGTTCAGGCGAAGCCGAGCAGTGGTCCCGTTATCCTACCATACCCTGCGAGGGCCACGCAACTCCAACTGACAAATCCACGATTGTCAGGTGGTGGTGGTTGATTTCTCCTCGACCGCTGCTCGCGAAAACGAATTCACCGGCCAATATATCTGGCTTCGACCTTAGTGGCAGCGAACACTGGGGCACCCAAGAATCCCAGTCATTCAAACCTTTTCTACGGGTATGAGACTGCTCCGCACATTACTACAGTTTTTTCTATCCTTTGCACGCCCACGTTATCGTTGGCTTTCGAGTTCCCCTCCACGCGGCTCTAGTAAACATCATGGAGGTCGGGGTCCTTAATGACTCAACTGGCCCTAATTCGTGTAAGGCCTCGTTTGGCCTACTGTAGGCCTGCCCCTTAGAGTGCAAATACCTCCTCAAGTTCTGGGACTTGGGCAACAGCTGAGCGTGAGGCCCAGCTATATGCTATTAGCGCGCGGAAAGAAGGCTCCTGGCAGTCGGTGCAGTCCGCCGCTAGCTCCGCCTGAACCTCCGTCTGTGTACATTTTAGTAAGTAGATGTGGCCGATCGTGGATTGGTAGTTGGAGTTGTTGTGCCCCCGAAGGGTATAGTGGGGTAACGGGAACGCTGCTTGGCTCCGCCTGAACGTAGCCATTGTTTATTCTTAGCGCAATAGTTGTGTGCGTTATGAAGCTATGCGCAGACCAATACGAGATGAAGCTATCGAGAAAGAATTAATGCTCTGACCAATAAAACTCCTGTTTTTTTTCGGAGCTAACGCACACCTATTCTGATGTATGTATTTCTACGCTAAGAACTCGGTTTGGCCTACACGTCAGGAGCTTGGCGCTATCCCCGCCACTTCTGGCTCACTCTTGTTCTGCGAAGGCGAGAGCGAGATGGAATGAGGGCGAGTCAGAGGGACTGAAGCAAGCGAGGAACGGTACGAGACATATGACGCGTTGATACATACTTTGTCCCCCTCCGTTTTTCGTACGCCTGAGATACTCCGTCTTTTGCGTGCGCGACGGGCATGAGCGTTTAGACACGCTTTCATTCCATCTCACTCTCGCCTTCGGCAAGAAAGAAGCGAGAAATGACCGCTCGGAATCGTGTCCTCTCTATGGACTCAAAGTTGTGGAGATACTTCGCTGCGTGTGTACGTACCTCATGTACACCCAGCGTGCGGACCAATTATGCTCAACAATGAAGGGGGGAAACACCGACAGGGGGTAGTGGTAATGTGTGCGTGAACTGACGCCAGCTCCAAGTCAGCCGAGTGGCCCCAACGCGAAGCAAATGTGACGTCATATGCTTGCACGTCACTGCGATGAATTATGGCGGTAATATTCAAAAATATAAGGACCTTTACGTCCCAGTTTGAAGTTTCTAACAAAATGAATAGAAGTATACATAATGTCGATGCAGTTGGATGCAGTCGATGTTCAAATATTTGAATCCGTACCCGGTACATCTGTGACGTCACATTTGCATCGCGTTGGGGCCACTTGGCTGACTTGGCGCTGGCGTCAGTTCACGCACACATTACCACTACCCCCTGTCGGTGTTTCCCCCCTTCATTGTTGAGCATAATTGGTCCGCACGCTGTGTACACCAATCCCCACCGCGCGAAGACCAGGCGCAGCCCGAGAGAGAGAGTGAGAACGTAGAGAAAAGGAGCACCGTGGCAGGCAAGCGGTGTGGTGGGAGAATACCCCTCACGAAACTTACCGGCCAATATATCTGAACACGACCTTAGTACCACCTGCCGCCACACTCACTCTCGCCGCAGCACCTCCCGGAGCACGGTCAGCGACGCCGATCGACAATCAATACGCCAATTAGCGCGCCGTGTAGATCGATCTACAACGTTTGATGCGACGCAAAAGCGAAAGTTCACGCCATATTGTTTTTTCCATTACTCTCGTTCTTGTCTCTCATGTGAAAGCACGCGCTCAAGTATCGGAGATCTTGTACGCTGTTTCTAATGTAATCAATACGTATTTCTCAAGCTCAATCATCATCTTGTGCCTCTTTCGCGCACATGAGCGACTCGTGCAGTGTTGTGTTAAACGTTCTCGTAACGGGTCTCTGTGAATTGTAGAAATCGTAGAGAAGCCACGCAGCGGCCAGCACATGGCCAATCACACTCAGTAGCATCTCATCGCGACACACTCGTGTTAATCTCTCATCAAACGCTCACAAACTCATTGCCAATCGCAAGTGTACAATAAAATTAACGTGGTTGCATAACCAAAAGTCAGTGCCGCACTCAGTGTAGTTTATTGCACGCGACCCTAACCTTAATCTCGATCCACGTTCCCACTCTCTCATCATCTGATTCTCAGACAAAATACGTACATTCCTAGTTTTGAGTGAGTAGAAATGGGGGCATCTTCAGCATTTTACATTATTAATAATTATTCGTAGTTAAATTTTTTGAAATGTGTTTCTTATCTTTCACTTAATAATTACGTTATGTTCTGTAAGAACGACCAATTTGGGTTGAAATGTGCAACATTGTGACGAACAGGGTGGTCAGGAATGTTCCTGTCACTTAAAATTGTCAATGGAGGGGGAACCAACCTTGACCTCGGCCTCGGTTTGACGTCCCAGCGTTATCACGCGCATGCGTGGCGTATTCCCCCTCCACTGACAATTTGTATGGCAGGAACATTCCTGACTACCCTGGTGATGAATTCGAGAATTCTGGTGCCGAAATTTTTGTTGTGTTAGGTACACAGACTTATCTGTGACATTTTTACCTTTTTCGGGTGCCTAGAATGCACTAGTCCGGTGGGGGTATTGACCCTTGCAATGGAGGTGCACATAAAAACGATATTCAATTTCATAGTATAAAAAGGGCCGCGAATGCATACTCGGGGACTCATTTCAAATCTAGTAGGTTTAGACGAAATAGGTTAACAAGATCGGCTGATATTCCCCTTCGAGTATACAACTGAATTACGCAGTACGTAAATTGCTGTTAGGCATTATTTTAAAGTATTTCCACTGTAGATCACACACTGAACAATTGTAAAGACTTGCGACTCTTACAATTAGTTAATATATTTAATACTATTTGTATGTACTTTGGACTTCTTCTAATTTCCAGTTAAGGATACACAGCGATATAGTTTTACCGCACGAAGTATATCGCATTATAAAGTTACGGGGTTAGACCAACTTTTCCTAGTGGCTTCTGGTGTTAACCAGGCACCGGTTCGTGCACGACACCCAACCTCCTAGCGACTCCCGGTGTTAACCAGCCACCGATTCGTCCACATCAACCATTTTACTGTGGCTCCCGGTGTTAGCCAGACAACCGTACGTCCGCAATTAACAAGCTCCATAAAACAATCTCAAATCCTCGGCTTCGCAGCCGCCAATCTTATTGGCCTCAGCTTCGGCTCGTAACACCTCTTTAATTCCCCATCTGGTCTTGTAGGCAAAGTGGATACGGTAGCATTTCGCGGTAGTTAACGGCCAGTGCAAGAGCATGCTTATTACACTCGCTGTTCAACGGTACTCCGAGAATTTCTCGCAATTGAGATATACTTTGCGCTACTTGGTATGCAAAAATGCGTGTAGTCGAACAGACCGACTTAACTCAACTCGATGTACCGTATGCGAACTGAGATCGAAGTTAGAGTAATCCAACTGTTGACTGATACTGCCCATTATTGAATTTCCTCCGCCATTCAATTAAACTGAAATAAACGCTAGGCATGCAGTGGCACTTGTCCACGAGTTTTTATCTCCGAGTGCGTTTACGAAATTGGGCCAGGCTGCTATAACCGACTGTTACCGATTTCTGCTGAATCACCAGTTATCCGTTAAACGGGTCGTCATTTGAACGTAACGCGGGCGACCTTGCTGAATCGCTAATGGACCACGACGTTCGAACGTTGCACTTCGCGCAATATGATTATGGAAACGCGGAGTTACGGACAAAAATGTAACAGCATCAAGAACGTCAGGAAACATACAAGAATCTTTACATTATCCGAGGCTTGAAATTCGAAGATGATACGACACGTATTATATAATGTACATTCATATATTTTAACATGTTCCGTGTTCAAGCTTATCTATGTGAATTCTCGTTCACACTCTGTGGGTCATTAATGACCCATACAGCAGAACATTCTACAGACACTATGTAATGCTTGTTATAATGCAAGTATCAATACTACTAACAATAAGATATGATGTACAATCTGTCCTATATAACGAAATATATACGTTTATCGACCGATTAAAACAATCCGTATTACCATGCATTACGTTTAAACCCGGTAAATAGAAATGAGGTAAGTTTAAAGAATCATTGCCAAATATTGCTGCCGTTACAACACAATTGTCTGCATATTTGCTACTATATTTTTTTATATTTATTTTTATAAAAGGTCGAGCAATGCCTCCTGCGTCCGATAAGTTACCTTCTTGTTTTTGTAATTCGTGTTGCATACTCCTTTTCATGATTTCCATACACAATTTATATTGATCTCAGTATTTGGCTTGGAATTGTGTTAAATATACAACTACAATTAGTTAGTGAGAAACCACATCATGTTATCGCAGACCAGCATCATGAAAACTATGTTAAATACTGAAATATTCATATTTCTAAAATCTTTAATAGTAAAAATCGTCAATGGCCTAAACGGGAAAGTTTGCCGTGGGTCACTGGGGCTTATAGGGCACGGCCTTGTTTGATGATTCAAAGTCTATAGCAGCATTTCTCAACCTATGGGTCGCGTTAAATTTGTAATGGATGCCGAATTATCCGTCAAATACGGATGAAGCCCAGAGCATCATCCGTTGATACTCCATTTTATAACGACTCGACATAAATTCACCAATGAGAATAGCATTAACTAATTTTATTGGAGTAAAAATTAATAAATGTGATAAACAACAACAATAACAACAACAAAGCCATTAATAGTATCTTGTATTATTCTGTTTATAATTTATGTAAGAGTTTTTAATAAATATAATTCAAACTATTTTAGTGATTTTAATCATTTTGAAACAGCCTGTTTTATTTAAATCGTTAGTCTTACATTTTTCCATAGTTAAATTTTACAATAAAAAATGTAATTGAAGTATTGGTTATATAATCGAAATTCGTCTGAACCGTTCTCAGGAGGAATAATTGAATATTACTTTTCACATGTAGTAGTTATGTTCAAATATGTATAATTTTATTTATTTATATACAATAATATACAGTGACTCCAATCTGCTAGGTTTTTAAAAATTTTATATGATAAACATTTGGGTCGCGGTATCATTACAAACAAATATGTTGGGTCACACGGCAAAAAGGATGAGAAACGCTGGTCTATAGAATCACGTTCAATCAAACAATTTAATTATATGTTGCAAAGCACTTTTACTCTTTAATTGCAAAGTAAGAATCATTAATTGACTGATTCTCATTGATTTATTTCAAGTTCATTTTCAATTTTTGTGGAATTGGCATTATTCAGTATTATGGTAATGAAAGTGACTTTCAAAATGTCTATTAGATTCGATTCGTGGGGCAAACTGTATAGACAGTATTCATTTCAGTTGTAAGATTTTGAAGTATATGTTATGTGATTCCTCAACGTTCTCGTGCGAGAACATCCTCGGTTTTCCCATTTCGTGACCAGATCCTCTAGGAACAATGTTATTGTTTTAAAGCAGCGCAACGTCGAGGTTCTTGCCATTCCTAAATTTTCCCATGTCTGTAAGGAATCATTCTGGAACCATTGAATGGACAAGTGAATTCGCGTGACCAGTAGTGGTGGGCGTTTGTGTTGGTTTCGAAACAATTTGAATTTATTGAATACTGCGAGAATCGCATTGCTTCGAATCTGATTCAAAATAAGTATTCGATTATCAAATAAGTATCAAAATATACTCTTGGAGTTGTGAATTGCTTCCCATTTAACTTGAAATTTGTGCCATACAACCCTGGAAAGAAAAATAGCATCGGCCTATTCACCTACGCCTCTCCTTGAAATATCATTGCTTGTTAGGTGTTATACATGTTCGTATATACACTGTTAATCGCGAAGGAATCGTTTCCACTACATTTTTAAAATTTCTATTTCAATAATGTTTCTATATTCCTAAAAGCAATAGTATGCTTCAGGTGGATAATGTGAGTATTCCAATTTTATTAATATAATGTAATCAAAAGTAATAAAATAAATAAAATGTGTGTTTAATACCATTCGAAACATTTTTCGGCTGATAACGATGTATATATGTAACGATTTATGGGAATTGGTATTAACTTGAATGCACAGTATGGCGCCATCAAAAAGTCCGTCACCATTAATTCGTTTCAAAATTGTTATCTGTAGGCAGATGAATTTACATTGACGTGACACGCGCGGGATGCATAGTTCGAGAAAAAAAAACGGGAACGTATACCGCCGAGAATTGGAATACGAAGTAAAAGCTCAAAATACAGAATGAAAACGTCATCAAAATAGCATCCAATGTTCAAAGCAAGACAGCCGAAGAGAATAAGGGTGAAAAAGATTTGAAATATTTCTAAAAAGAAATATGATTAAAAAAATGTTTTTCAAAAGATTTATTTCTAAAAAAACTAGTTTTCTACTGATAAAATGGAATGTTTTTAATGAATGTATTCTTCAATTTCGTTCAATAAAATGATATCTAGTTTTTTTTAAATTTTATAATATTATTTAGACCAATTAAAAGAGGAAATTATACAATCGTGTGCTTGGAAATCTAGGCTCATTTTAGATCGACTAAACCCACTAAAGAATGAAAATCTTCACTTTTGCGGATTATAGTCAGAACAATTCACTTTCTGCACTTGCTTTAAGTCAAATCTTTGTTTTTACTGTCTATGCTTTTTTAACAAAACTCCTTACGTTAATGGGACGCTATAATACGTTAATTGGATTGAATAACGCTTTGTCCACTACTGGAAATTCTTTGATTGCTTTGCATTAACTTTTTTTTCAGTGATGCTACTTTTGCTTTAAAATTTAAAAAAGAAGAAAAAGGGAAACACATTTTTTTATCTTAAATCTTTCAAAACTTGGTGGCTCCCATCCCCCCGGGGAAGGGGGGGGGGGATAAACAATGTGACCCCAACCAATTACCGATCGCAGAGTTGTTTGAGTATATCTCGAAAAGCAAAGCCGAGCGACGGTAACATTTATAGGAAAAAGCTGTTCAAAATGTTAACCTTAACGGTGGGGAATACCCTTATGTAAATAATTACCAAAGCCTCTCAAGAGAAAATAAATTCTATCCAAGTCCCACTTTATTACCAATCTATATCTACATATACTTGTATACTTATTATAAAAATTTGAAGTTGCATACTTTGAAATGCGTTTTCTTAATAAATATTAACTGTGCTAACAAGTGTGTTACACCATTTTGTTCGCCTTAACAAGAGGAAGGTTTTAACGGTTTTATTTTTTTTAAACAATCTATCTATATATATATATAAAATCCAAATACTCACTCACTCACTCACTCACTCACTCACTCACTCATCACGATGTCTCTGGAACCACTGATCTCATGACCATGAAAGGTAGGTAAATTTGTCTTAGCCCCGAGGTGCTCGCTAAGAAATCTTTTTAAAAACAGCTTCCCCTTCACTGAAAAAAATATATAACCCGCGCAATGCCGGGATTTAAGCTAGCTATCTATAAAAATATGCATTTACATGAATATCAGCAGTCTAGAGATCACTGTTGACTACAAAATGGATTTCATCAGACTGGATTAAATTATAGGCGATTTTGTAGGACTGACTTAATTAGAAGAAACGAATTATTGGAAATTAAAACTGTGTTATCGTCAGTGTATATAATAAGTTAGGGCTGGATTTATGGTTAGGATGATAAACTAATTGTAAGCTGGACAAAAATTTTCCGTACGCATGTAGCGAATTCGTGAAAGAACGTGAATATTTTGCGACCAATTTGTGGTTTTTCACTGCCAGAGGAGTTAAAAGCAAATGGAGTAATTATTATATTCGTAAAAACTATCAAATTTCAAATTTTTATTGCAAACAGTTTGGTTGGTTGTAATAATTTTCGAAGGTAATGTACCACCTACATTTATACATAACTTTTTTCGCGTCTAACCGTTTTTTAAGTAGCTAGATCATTGCATCCGTTTTCTTGCCATTTAAAATATACAAGCCTTGCAGGAAGTTAAATCAGTCTATTTCACTTCGCATTGAATGGCGATCGTAAGTTACATTGACGTGAAGCAATTGTGTTAGATGAAGTACTTTCCAGCTACTATATCGATTAAGCGTAATTGAGATACTGATTACCATGTGGCCAGACAATGCGATTAAATGTGCTTATCCAGAAATAACTAAGGTTATATCGATCAGCTATAACGTGCACTAGAATCGATTTTAATTACCTAATTATTGTAACGGAGCATACAGAATTGAAATTGAATTTGATCGCTACCGTAACATACATTCTGTCTGTCTACTCATCGGCAAACACTAAACAAATTTTTATTAACATGCTCCTAACAGTGTTCCACGTTAATATATTATTTACTCATGAAAGAAACGTTCTTTCCTTCAAATTATTTAATTTGCTGCATTCATTTTTCTTTGTTCACGTGGTGTCATTAGCATGATATAGTTTAAACTTGTAAGTAATGCCCTTCTGATCCGCATACTGGTTATTCGACTGAACATATTAAATTTCCAAAACATGTAAGAAATTATACTCGCAAATTACGTTTCAATTTCTATTTCTTCTTTGTATTCATATCGTAATCAATAATTATAACATAGTGTATATGAACTATGCTGTGAAAACGTTTAACGAACGACCAATAGATTTTTGTCACTATATTTAATGTTTCTCAAAATCAGCTTCCTAGACTGTATGCATATTATCCACCTTCTGCATATACTCACAAGGGACAATATTTCTTACTCAAAGGAACCTTCTTAATCGCCTGTTATGTTACTTTACACTTGTCAGCGAGTGAAATGCCATAATTGCAGGGAATTTTGCGGTTATAGTTATTTATGCTTAATTAATACCTTTTGCCTCTATAATACAGTTCCATAAAATTGGGACATAAGTAAGTTTATCTTCTTGGTTCCTTCTTTAAACTCACCAATTTTCAGCAAAAACTATTACACGGTTACAAAAATATTAATAAAAAACGGGTCATTAGAGCTATACTGGTGTTACCTATGGCTTTTCAGTTTGGCTAAAGGTGTTTTGCCCTTCATAAAATATTTAATTTTTTATTAAACTTTTTTGTACCTTCAGTAATTTCCAAGAAATTTAACAAAATCAATTTTTCAGGCCCATCTTTGAGGGCTGTTTTAACCCCGTAAACATCAATTAGGGCAGCCTCCAAATGCGGGTAAAATATTTTCGAACGTTCTCTTTGTGTACAAAATCTGTTTAAAATGGATGATACAAACTGGATGATGTTTCTTGTCAGAAGGATAAATATCGATTGCAACAACTACGTTTTCGTAACTAATCCATAAGAATACTATAATATCCAACAAAATGAAAAACACTTGTCAGTAAATATTCAAAATTTCACAGTGCTATACGTTTGATGATTAGAGATATATGATTAATCAGTTATCTATAAAGATGACCTGTTACAGATAATTTTTATTCTGTCGCCTACTTTTATTGCTTTAAATAATTTCTTGAAATATTTAAATAAAAGTGATCATGAAAAGTCTATTTTGAAATCACGTTTAAAGTGAAACTATGCGAAGTGTCAGTGAAAAAGCAACGAACAATAAACGAAAGGCGAAACGAACGAGAGGTTTGAAAATCGGCTAGAGCGATCGATCGCCTCTTGTCGATAAATCGAAGATTGGAACTCATTGTCAAGCAGGCGAAGACGACAAACCGACTTTGGTTTCCCATGGCGGTCAACTTATCCTGCGGCTCAGGAGTCGGTGGGTGGGCGAGTCTGCTTTAAAGCTTGTCTCGCTGTTTGAAAAGGGAATCCGAGCTTTTGCAGCAGCGTTTTTTAAAATTCAAGTCGGTTCAGGATCGTCCTCGCATTGTTGTTGAGCTACTAACTTCAACCGCATCGTATATAATCTTATTGGCCAAACCAATTGCCTAGTACCAAATAAGAATGTGGGAATGTTTTATTTGTATTGTCAATAGTTTGGATGAAGATTTGAATTTATTAACACTTGGAGTGGCAAAGAATTTGGCGAAATACAAATTTTCAGTCGGTCCGGAATTTTCAAGTAGTTGCTTCTGCTGGAACATTATATCTAGCTGGTCTTCGCTAAATTAATTATTTTTATTTTCCACCAGATCTTTATGATAGTACTGCCACTGCATCGGTCTATTATCGATGTATTGATAGTACTATGTTCGAGTTTAGGTTTATTTCCCTCAGAAAAACATCGCTAATCAATTGATAATACTTTCATGTAGATGTAACAAAAAATACAGGAATCTGAATTTTCAATAGTAGATGGTATTCAATAGTAGCTAGGCTCGGCTGACATATGAGCGAATGATATGTTGCAGCGGTGGAGTACGATGTGATCTCCCAGGTCGATTTATTTTTTAAGCAAATATTCTGAGACTCTTGGACAATAGGTACTTTCGATATTTTAGAAAAATATTGACGTGAAAATATGCCAAAGCCGAGTACCGGGTGAAAATTACATGTGAAAATATGCTGATGTCACTCAAAGTGTTTAGTTAAACTGTCACCGGGCGCACGACGCATAGTAAAAACGGGGTTATAACGCGGAATTGCTGTATAGTTTTTGATTGTCAAATAAAAAGTTGATAGTAAGTACAAGTTGGTTTCACGAAAATGGGGAAAAAGTGTAACCCGTACCGCAGGCATGCCTGCCCTACACTGTTCTTTTACTATAAATATATCATATAAAATGGCAGGACGTTTCTAATATGCTGAAGTGAATGTGAAGCCAAGGCAACATTTATTTGAACCCAAAAACACACAACATTGGGGTAGTCGTGTATTACATACACATTTATAATTAGAAGAAGAAATAAATGAGGAGTGTAGAAAAATAAATATTTGTTTTCATTAGTTGTAAGTGAAGGGTTATGGATGATAGATGTAAGTATATACTGAAATTGAAAAGCAAGTTCTATCTCTCGTAGGAGTACTAAGTAGTTGTAATGAATGTTTTGAAACTTATTAATAGTTATTTGTATACACAATACTTATGGCACGCCTGAATGGAATGTTTCAACCGAAGCGGAAAGTACGATACTAAATCCATTTTCATTTAAATGGAAAATCTGACAATATATTTATATTGAAGTCATGTTAGGGCGAAAGTTTTGTATTATATGAAAATATTTTTAATGATTAATGGTTTTTACAAACAATTGTAGCAATGATAGTATACAGTTCATACAAAGTGTAGAAGTAGATAAGAACTATTTCTATTTTCGCATGTTTTCATATGTGTATAAGTATTTCTACTCATAATCTTTGTAATATATCAGATAAGAATCATAGTCCTAATAAAGTCTCCTCACGTTCGCAACACAATCGATTCCAGAAACACATTAGATGTGCTTTCAATCTTTTAAGCGATGCAACGTGGCTGGCTGACGAGAAAATTCGTGTTCACTATTTACGAAGATTATCGATTCATTCGTGGCCATTCGGACAACTGCGGCGTTCACAATTTACGTTTAATAATTTACATTTCATCTGTAAAGCTACGCACGTCCACATAGACACTGGGATACGGACATGTTCGCACACTCCTTAAATATAGTGGAAAACCTGCGCATCTGCCGCCCACTCTTCTATTTCACATGTTCTTCGTGTTCTTATGTAGTACAAGTAAATACCGGGCGCATACAAACGAAGCGTGGAATTCTCTGCCTTATTACGTTTCTCTCGCCGATTCTCAGATTTGCTTCTGCTTCTAAATCCTAACCTAATGGCTCTCATACAGAGGTCGAATTACTAGATCAGAGCCGAAGGTAATTGACTTTTTTCATTCTCCCGTCTATATTACTACCGTAGAGGTTAATCAAATAACGATATACAAATGTTTCAATTAAATATACACAAAAACCATTAATTTGTTAGATTTAATTACTGGCAAGGCCGATTTTAGAGGAAGAATATGTTTCGATTCCGAGGTTCGGAGGCAAGTTCTGTGTGGCTCATCACTGTCTTACAAAAGGCACCCTTGCCTGTCGAACTCGTAGCTAGTTCCTGTAGGAACAAAGTCCTTATCCATTAGCAATACAGTATCAAAACGCATGTCATTCTTAAAATTTTCCCATTTTAAACAATTTCAGACAACACCCCATAGCTACAAAACCTCTAAACAGTAGCCATGGTCTCATACTCGCTTGTGAGAACTGGTTTATGTTAGAACCACACTCAACTTGTGACCCAACCATACATCCACTGGGAGCGAAATAGCGCGGGGCTGTTTACCCGTGATAAAAAACGAATGAACTGTACAGGATTATTTTAGTTGCGTGTTTCTTTAGTTCTAGCGGATCAAAGTATCTACATTCGCGGAGCAGTCCTCTTCATTCCAAGGAAATTCGGCGAATGGGATCATTACAATATTTCCCTATAACTGTTCTGTATTCGATAACAAAGAATTAACTATGAATGTAAACTATATAATTTTTTACAGATACCTATATACATACTCCACTAAGATTGCTCCACAAAGTGCTAAAAAAAAAGATTGCACTCCAATAATGGTCGTGTTCTGTGATCAATACGATTTTCCTAAAATTGGAAAAACCATAAAATATATCAAGGTAACAAGCAGTGGCGCAACCTTCGACTTTTTCAAGATTCTGTTGATAGGTAGTACTTCTGCTCGGTAACATTTTCTCCTTGTCCGTTAGTTTTCTACTTATGTAGGTAAATAACTTTTCAGTTCCATATTTTGAAGCATAGTTTCACTTCTGTAACACATTGAGTGGCATCGGCGTGAAAACACGCAGACGGATTTACAGCCTCTGCATGACTGACGTGTTTTTACGTCAATATTGTCTGGAAAGTATCGAGAATATCGTTAGAGAGTCCCCGAATGTTTCCTGTGAAAACATATGGTAATTTTTTAGAATAGGGGACTCCTCACCGATTTCAATGACCTATTCGCCGGGAAATAGATTGTCGACGCTGGTTGGCCGTGGTTGGCTTCGCGTTAGGGCCACATGGCTGGCTTGGCGCTGGCGTCAGTTCACGCACACATTACCACCACTCCTGTAGGTGTGTCTGCGGACGCTGTCGCTCATTGACTGCAGGAATATCAGAGAGGATAATCGTCGTTTAAATATAAAGATACCTGAGCGGGTTAAGACCGCAGGACCTGGCCGTAAGTAGGCCACTTTAACTATATCTTTTTATAAGAATAACCAGTCGTTATACACGGCTTCGTCGTCGACGCTTATATATTATGTTCAGCAAGGCCTTGCGTAGGTGAGTCTTTTCCTTTTTCATTTCCGTTAAGAAAACATTTAGAGTGGTAACCACTCAAGCGATAAGTCGTTGGGTAAAGACCGTTTTATGCCAGAGCGGCGTAGACACGAGCATTTTTCAGCACATAGCACGCGACACGCATCTACGTCGGCAGTAAGTAGAAATGATGTGAGCATTGACGTCATTAGATAGGCGGCAGGTTGGTCAGTGAAATCCGAGATCTTTGCTAGGTTTTATAAACCCCAGGTCGCTCAAAAGAAGGACCATTTCGCTACGGCTGTTTTAGATCCTTAAGTCCGTGAACTTTGGTTCTTTTTATTTTTGTTTTGTATCTTTCCGCGGTACGTTACGCATGCGTGTAAAAGAAAATAGAATAGATATTCTAACAATAAGTATTAAAAAAAAGAGAAACAGAAACAGAAAATTGGTGTTTCTAGCATTTCCTGTTCTCGGCAGGAACCGTTTACATTGAGCTGCTGCAACAGCCTTTGAACATCTACCTATTGATCATGAGGAAGAGGCGCGAAATACAATTACATGATTAAACGAACTTACCTGTAACTGAAGTTCTATCATGATTGTATGAAGTGCCTCTTCCGAATAGATCAGACCCACCCATCCCGATGGTTAACAAATGTTAGAGGCCTAGATAGATTACAGCAGCACTTTAAAGGAATGACAAACAGAGGGAATCCCAGCGTGGGGAAGATCTACAACAGAGATCGTTAGCTTGTTGAATAGCTTTGAAACTGTGGCGACACCGGTATGGAGTAGAGGGACTACCAATTGATCTATTTAAAAGAGGTGCTTTATACAATCATGATTGAACTTCACTTACAGTTCGTTTAATAATGTAATTATATTGTAAGTTATCGATATTATATTACACAAAAATTGTCCTAATAAACTTGCCGTTCATTATTAGAAAAATCGCGCGACACATTTACATCATTATGTAAGACTTTCTCTTGCTCCAATATTTTTTGCTATTTTCTAGTTATACTCTACAGAAAAAGAGAACGAACATATTTCTTCCTGTTCCTTCTATTTCATTCAGCAATCTCTGTTTTTCATAAATATCGTGATAAGCTTTTTTTCCCACCTATCGAGTCCTTGCCCCTTACATGTTCTATTGATTTTTATCACTTTTTTAAAACTTGAATAACTTTTGACAAATGAATATTAGTGGCACAACTTTTAGACCAATTTGTTAAAAATTTATTCTAGTTTTTAAAAATGTTTGGACTTTTCATATAAAGTTTAATAAAATAGTTATTAACATTTCTTTAAAAAATAAGGTTTGCACCAGACTGCCCCATAGGTGGGACACCATAGTTCACGATGGGGCACATTGATATAATTTCTAAATATTAATTAGAACACCACAGTTTTCCAATTTCCTTTTATTATTTTAGAAATAACAATCTTAAGAATAATCAGTGTTAAAAATAATCTGTCTTTTCCTCTTTGAAAACAAATAACATCATCAGAAATAAATAAGAGGAAAAGACTCTTCGGAATTAAAAACAAAACCTTTTCATTGATAATTAAAAGTGTACTTTTTTTTTATTAATAACTGTTTTAATAGTATTTATCTACTATACTTAATAATTAAGTATTTGGCGTTTATTGCACATTATATTTAGATACTTAGTTCCTGACGGTTTCTGCTGTAAAAAGGAAAAAGCACTTTGGTGCACGCTATATAACTTTGTATCATAGCGCTCGAGAGGATACATTCTCGAAAATATCATTAGTAAGTAAATAAAATAATCATTACTAGAATCGATAACTTACCTTTAGTATCGATGATAAACCGAAGCAAGCAAAATTTTAATCATAATACGCTTTTGCACTATAACGTTCTATGTTCGTACAGAGCACGGAAAACACGTCCGCTCTTGCTGTTGACGAATTGTTGAGTGCAGGGCGATACGCATTATATCAAAACGCTTGCTAATAGAGTGTCATCTCGTGATCGTGTTTTGAACTTCTAACTATTTATACATATCAAGATACTATTAATGTTTCATTGTGCCTCTTGCATCGAAGTGCTCCCCCTACATATTGAACTTCTTTCGAGTTATGCATTTCTTATTCGTAATTCTTCAACTGTAGAACATTGAACTGAAATGTGTGTGTCTAGGAAATAACTTGCAATTTCTTTCCTACTAGCAATTGTCTGTTCGTCTTCAGTCTTTGGGCAAGAATTTACAAGTAAATTCCAGAAAGCAGAAGCAGTTGCCGTGAAATCAAATTGGTTTCCTTCTTTCTTTGTTCACCTCTGTTATCTTCTCTTATATTCATCCGTCTTCGAATCACTTTTACAGAAACCGCCAAAATAAAGTTATGTACAAGTATATGACATGAATACAGAAACTATATTACAGGATAAAATGTACATTATTTTTTTCCTTTCCCCAATTTGCTTGTTTCTTTTGAACTATAAGTACATACTGGTTTAAAAACACGAACAAAATCAACAAAATTCTTTTAATAAATTTTACCTATAAAAAGCAATAGACAAAAACCTATTCTCGTGCTTTTACCCGCTTTCCTCATGTTGGGAATTGGCTGACGATTCGCGTAACGTCAGTTAATGATATGAGCAGTCGCGAACACTGAAGGCGCGCAGTGTTCGGAGCGATTAAGCTACGCTGATGGAGGGGGAAACACCTACAGGAGCGGTGGTAATGTGGGCATGAGCTGCGCCTGCGTCAGTCACGCGCGCGTAATCACCGCTCCTGTAGGTGTTTCCCCCACTATCCCCCTCCATCAGCGTAGCTTAATCGCTCCGAACACTAAAGGCGCGTACTCCAAATGACGCGAGCTGAAAAACTGCGATGTTTGCTGGCGATCGCAGCGCGGACTACCACAGCCATCTGTGGGTGAGCCCGTCACCTAATTACGCTTCCACGCTGCTCTTAAGGTCCGTTTTCACGTGACAGTAAAGGTCATGACTGTCGCGACACTGTATGACAGCGCGAATCAATGTTATAACATGGTTACGACATCGCGATATCTAATTTTCACGATGGTAAGAGTCATAACATTTAGTGTCACGACCGTAAAAGTCACGATTTACTGTTATGTGAAAACGGATCTTAAAACACGGCAATCCTTTCTGTCGACCACGAACGCCATGCGTTCTCGTCTAACGTACAGAGACGCGTTTCTTTGGTGAGGTGCTCACATGACAAGGATCAGGTTGCTAGGGGTTCTCGTCACCAGAGTTGCCAGGGAATTCTCTACGCGTGGAGAAGTCATGACGTCACATAGACCTTTATACACTAATCAACTTGTGCACGCCATGCGTGAATTGTGGTACGCCACCAACACAAATATACCGTTATTGCTGTGGGTGTTCCCCTTCTCCTACTCCGTACTACGTCATGTGGTGTCCACGCTGCCATTAATCCCCTACATATGGCAACCCTGCTCGTCACGACCAGCTGGCAGAGTTCCGAGAACCATCGAACCACATACTGCGTGCATCGAGTTTAAAGAGCGATCTTGCGAATTTTCCCGTCCGCAGAACTTATCTTAGTTGAAATTACCGACCTCAGGAGCTCCACAGTGTGGTGTATTAACACCTTATATTTTGAGATGAAAATAAATCTTTTATTTAACGGCACTTTCCTGTTAAAACGGAACAAATTTTATTGCATATTTTTATCCCACAACATATCAAGAATGAGCAGGTAAACTTTTAAAACGAAATTTCTAACAGTATAGATTTTACAAGGAGTTAAGGGGGAGCAACAGTGTGATAGCCTTAAAAATAGGTGTTGTTCTGAAGATGGATTGTGGCGCAAGTGTAATACATATAAATGTGATTTTTCTTTTAATTAATAATACATTTATTGAACTAAAAAAATTATCAATTTTTGTTTTCATCGAATAAACACAGAAAGTAGGGCGCTCACGGGCAAGTCCCCGTGACTAGACGAACGCGTTCGGTGTCAAACTTTAAGTACGTTTTTTTTTTTAAACAATTTTTCGCAAAACCAATGCACAAAACAAAGAGAAGAAGAAGAAGAAGAAAGACGATGTAAATGAAAGCTGGTTTTGTAAATTGTGTCAAGAAAATAGAGGAAAAATATGATACAATGCACGCGGTGCAAAATGTGGGTACAAGCTTTGTGCGGGAATAGATAGAATTACTTTTGAATATGTATGTGATGATTATAGTAATTAAATTTTGAAAGTATGAATTAGGATAAGTATGGTACGATGTAGGAACATTAATCCTAAATCGTACTTTTTCATATTAAAAATAAATCGTTTTATGAAATGAAGTTGATTATTTTTTGTTGTTTGCGTTTATAATATTGTTTATTCTATTAATAAAGAGTTGATTACTACTAATTTTGTTTCATTTTCCCTATTATTTTTCAGGTAATAAGTATTTGTTTTTAAGGGGTACGACTTAGGCAAGTTTACCCTACATACGTTATTTGAAGTAATATGTTATTATTTTACACCTTTTAGATCCTACGATCTGTATAGTTTTTCTAGAACTTTTATAACTTCCCGGCAAAATGGCATAAAATTCAACTACATGTGCGCAACGAAGGTAGGCGATCGATCTTAGCATTTTCTCCTATTTTTACGAATTCATTCCTTTATCCTGAATACCTGTGGTGAGAAATCACATGCAAATATCAAGACACGAGATTTCCTCGAGATCCAGAGCTAATTTTTCCCGTCCTCGTTTTATTTTCTTCTTTTCGCTTCCTTCTTTCTTTGTTACTTTCTGAAGGGGAAATACCATGGAAACCCGCTGCAGAACGTAGGTAAGCGGCGTTAAATCGTCCGTAAAAATTCCAGCAGTAATTGGCCACTGAACTATTTTCAGTTCTCCTAGACTTCTTCCTTCGGTATGTTGATCTTTTTGACACGCGTTATTTGTTTCATGAAAATAGCACAGTGTTCTCCGTTGTGTTGTCTACGCATTAATCTCTACTCGAACTTATCGTGTATAATGTAAAAATGCAGAGTTTCAATATAACTCAGTATGTTTGAATCAGTACACTTCCAGTTTCAAATTCTGTATCTGTCGCAACGGTTTTAGCACTCTTATTGCTGCGAACAAAAAGTTTTTATGACAGAACTCTACCCTTCTTGAATTTTAAATGTAACGGCCCTTTTAGTTTTTAAGAAAATGCAATTTCACGGATTAGAGGTTTAACGTTTTCGTGTTACATGTAAAAGAAGTAGAATAAGTCTTATCCCCAATCATTTCACACAAACTTGCAGCCGTATGTCGTTTTCATTTACAGCCGAATATATGCTGTATGATATTAGAAACTACTAATAAAGTACGTTCAACTATTTGTTCCATTTTCAGGACATCACACTTTTTCGTTTGGATACTCTCGTTCGAAGTTATTTTCTTAAAAATCGAAACTACGTGCGAAAAATAAAAAAAGGTAGAAAGGTAAACACAGCGCTATCAAAGTCTATCCACACTGTATTCATAGTGAATACTAAGAAGAAAAAGGGTCCGTGGATGCTTTCCATAATGCAAAGCATTTTCCTTCAGTTCATTGCACATTCAATGTAAACACATGCTTACCATATCATACACGTTGCTAATGAAACAGGATATTCTATTAACTATGACCTTGTTTCACTACTCAAATCTCAAAATAATATATTCTGGGAAAAGTTCCAGGTCTATATTTGACAGACATTTTGTACTTGCCCAAGCGAGAAAGTATTGCTTCTTATAATAGCAGAAAATTTTAACACGATACTAATTTCTAAATTGTAATACTAATTACATATAACTATTACTTGTATTTATCTACTTTATGGTGCTACAATTTTATTTTTACTGTAGAAGGAGCAAACGAGTTGTTGGCGTTATCAACACTGATAGCGACTTCAGAGTCGGACGAAGTTTTCACTCAATTTAGTATGTACAAAAATCTCTCAAAATTGTATCTATTCTCGCATGAAACAGCATATTTAAAAATTAGCTTTTAGAACATGCATTCTATCCATACAGAATATTAGTTCGTTATGCATTCTTCCAAATACCGACTCTGAAATGTAAAGTTAAACGTTTCGCTCACTGTTTGCTTATTTTGTAACCAGGTGATTCAACTTTGTCTACAAATATATTTAGGTACTTTAGAAAATATATTGAATCAAAAAATTTAATGCGCCACAGTTGGAAGAATCCGCCGTTGGTATTTCATGCAAACATTTAAAAACGAATTGACTATTTTTTTTAATGGAATGTATGTATTTTTTATTTTTCCTAATCTGACAATAGAGCAGGTTTCCAGCAGTTGTCGGCCGAAATGTGTGATATTCACTAACTGTAACTGTTTGTAGTTCATAGCTGCATTAACCGATTTTGATGAAATTTTCAGCACGTATACAACTTGTTCAAATCTACAACAGGATTTTTTTTATTTTTCATAACGAGCACAGACAAAAAAGTTAAAAAACACAACATTTACTATTTTTTTCGCTATTCCGACCAATTGCAAATTTTTTCAAAACGACGAATCACGTCACTTAGAAAACTATCTTTCTAGCTTCTCAAAAAAACTCAAGTCGTTTGGACCAATTTTAAACGCCACTGTAAAATCGTTTAAAAATAGTGTGCAATATGTCCTTTAGACGATTTCAACATCCAACTTTTTATAGATTAAAGTGGATTGTATATGTATAGGGTATTCCATCTCTTCGCAATTGACAAACGCTCAAAATTGCGAAGAGATTGGATAAAAATGTTTTTCCTAAATTTCTGAAATCTTTTCATTTTACTAAAATGACATTGCAGTAACAAAAAAAAAACATGCAACACCCGTTCAAAAGCCGCGAGAATAAAAAAAGGGGTTTGAAGAGAAACAACATAAAACAGGTGATCCTTCAATTTGTCGGATCATAGCGTATGTTTGACCATCTAGGACATACGGAAAAAAGAATCTGAACGATCCGGCCTTTTGCACAGTGTTTAAGGGTAGCTTGAACTCGCAAAAAAGTTGGGCATTTGAATGATTCCATGATGTTCCTTGAAGTGGATCATGTTTTTTTAAAAAATGGAGGATATGCAATTTTTGGGATCATTTTAAAATGGATTTTATGCGATGAGAAAAACTCATTAAATTGGCCACTAAGGGCGCGAAAGGGAAAATTTCTTAGCTTTCCAAATTACTCATGAAATTTTTTTTACGTTCATCCGTTCGCATATTATAGGTGTTTAAGCTGAAGAGTACCTTTTTTGCTTTGATCGCGAATAACTCGGCCAATAAAAATCATACAGCAAGATAAAAAGACGAAATTAAAGAGAAATGTTTGCTTTATAAGAGCCCTCCATTGGATTTACCTGAAAAAAACTTTTTTGGCTCTTGCATACGTTCAAACTAGGCAATAAAATTTGATACTACGTTTCGTGCAATTCATCTAGATAAAACAATATCATAGTGGATGAAAAAGAAAATTCGGTCCTTGATTCAAAAAACTAGAAATTTCAAGCCTTAAAATGCGTTCTTTAAATGTTTTTTGCGACCATTTTTCGCGGAGATATAGCTATTTGAAAATGATCAAAATTTTCGGGAAATTACAGTGTTCCTATAATTTTGACCAGCAGTTTATTTATCGTACACGAAGGAAAAACAAAATTGAAATCACTGGAAGCTCAGTACGAGCGTTACACACCTTATAACGTACGATTCATTATTTTACCCGCTTTCAAATTCTCTAAACACTTGTTATTACACTCAGCATAAAAAAGTATAGCGTACGTACTATTTAAAAACATAAAAGTGACCTTGAAGTAGCCGATACCCCTCCACGCACAAAAAAAAATATTACTGGTATATTATAGCCTCCTTGATACCATATAAGTTTTCCAAATAATATTTTTTCGTATTTCTGAAAAAAAATTTTAACTGAAGTTAATGACTTCACTTATCAACGAAAGGACTCAAATAACTCGAAATCATATCGAACAAACTTTGTCTTCTGATTGTTCCCAAAACATGAAACTCCAAAAATGTCAGATGTGATGACTACCACACTGGCACTGAGTAAGGAACAAGCCACCCAAAGTGTCTTAATAATAACTTATTAAGGAAGCATTCCCGATCTCATGGTTACTGGAACTTTTTAATTTATAATTGCATTTATTATCAGTTCTCAGGCCGGTGTCCTTTCGTTTGGGTACACTCAAACATAATAGGGCATCAGCTTCTTCCCAAGCAATTGTCGACTTTCATAAGTGCGGCGTGTAAACGGAACAAGTATATGCATACATTCGATCTGGTTCGATCCGTGGTGGATCGTAGGATCCGATTGTCTGTTGTCGGCGGCACCGGTCAGGATTCGATTAGGACTTAAGTGGATTATAAACGACGTACTTGCAAATCAGTTCTGCTCGGCAATAATTAACTATCGGCAAGGAGTTCGCTTTAAGCCGTATACCTTGTGCGGGTTCCCCATCATGATTACCAACGGACGGAAGTTGAGAGCTCGTTGTCGTTGCCGACGATAGTGGACCCACTCGACAATCCTATGTAAACCTCGTTTCGATTTTAGCAAACTCAGGTGGACATTCGCGTATTATTAATGAAATAATTAGAGACACCTTGCTCGCAAGTGGTTTGACATGGAGATCTTTGAACAGCGGACACTCAATTTGAAAATTGGTAACTGAAATCTCCTAATTGATGGCTAGCCAAACGATACAATTTCGCGCATGATAAATTTCGGACGATTCAAAGTGATTGTAGTGAAAAATGGGATAAATTAAGTTTAGTTAACATACAATTTCTTTATTCTGAAATACGTTATAGGTGTGAGCGTAAAATTTAATTCACTAACATGTTTTAAAATATTGTGACACTTTACGTAACGCTATGCTCGTATTATTAATAAACTTAAATGTACAATGTATTATTCGAGCAGTTGATTGAAATGATTCAGTAATCAGACAATTGTATTGTACGAACTATTATCGCGTGACTTACAAATCATTTCAATTTTTTTGTAGTCATGCCGGTGACGAATCTTTATCGCGAGGTAGAGACGATTCTGAGGTTACCGAAAAGCCTTGTGAAAGAGATCGAGCATCGGCAGACGGGCGACGAAGTAAAGTAGAGTTCGTCTCGTCGATTGTGAACCAGAGTTGCCATATGTAGGGAATTAATGGCAGGATAGACACCACACGACGTGGTACGGAGTAGCAGAAGGGAACACCTACAGCAATAATGGTATATTTGTGTTGGTGATGCGATGACGAACCACAATTAATCGCAACGTGATTGGCGCGCACAAATCGTATTAGTGTATGTAGGTCTATGACTATGTGACGTGATGTCTTCTCCGCACGTAGGGAATTGCATGGCAACGCTGGTGGCGAGCGAACGGGAGCCTCCGGAAGTGGTGGGGCATAGCGACGAGTCTTTATCACGAGGTGGAAACGAGCCTACATCGATAGAACACTGTTCACTGCACGAAAGTGGAGGTCAGATATATTGGCCGGTCTGAAGTTGTTCCGCGAACAGCGGCATGGTGGGAGTTACTCTCACTCGCACTGACCGGCCAATACAATATCTCACCGCGACTTTGGGCAGCTTCCCTTGAGGATTGGTTTCACGTCAATCATTGCTCCCTACAACACAGTAGCTAATTTGCCGCAGGTAAACTTAGAAGGACCGTTTCCACGTGGAACTAGTATGCGTGCGTGAGGGCGTGCGCGCGTATGTGGGGGATAGGTTGCCTCTTCTTTTCGACTTTTGAATTTTCTTGATGAAACTAATCGGTAGTTGAGATTACCAACCTAAACTAACTACTGATTGAATATTTGTGTTGGTGATGCGATGACGAACCACAATTCATCGCATCGTGATTGGCGCGCACAAATCGTATTAGTGTATGTAGGTCTATGTCAGTGATGAGCAACCTGCAGCCCATTTCCATTTCTTCTTTGTTCCATTCGTAGCTGTCTTCTCCCTGCATTAATTATTTATAGTACTGCCTTCATGCATCCATTTTGGTACGCGTTGTCGATCGTATTCTTCTCTTCCTTTCTGTGTGATATTCGTGATATCGTTTATATTCCTTGCGACTGTATTTATTTTTCCTGCTTTTTGGCAGTTCCTTCTTCTTTCTTTTAAATGTCGTCTTATATGCTTCTTTCTTGTCCTTATATTCTTGTTGACTATTTTTTCCTTTCTGCCATTTTCTTAGAGCTTCTCTGATTTCTCTTTTTCTTCCTGCACATTTTTTGTCCCACTTGGTATCTGTTTTCTTCTACTTTGCCTTTTGTTATCTTTACTCTCTGTTTTGCTAACCGCTTTGTTGATATTTTGGATTAGATCGTCCACCATTTCATTTAATTCCATTTGTACAAAATCAATTCTGTTTATCTGCTCTTGATACTTCCTTTTCCTTTCTTCTGTCCATATTCTTTTCTCGTTTCATATTTCTTCTTCTGCTTTTCGATTCTCATGAGCTGCACATTTATACAATTCTATTATCATGGATAGATGATCTGATCCCACTCTGAATTCTATAGTAAATTTGTTGACTTCGATCCTCCCTCTGGATTGGTCATTCCATGTGTATTCTGTTTAGTCGATTACTAAATTTCCTCTCGCTTCTATGTACGTGAACTCACTTTCCGCGTCTCCTTCTGAGTTTCCATTTAGGAAATCCCACTCATTCTCTTCTCCCATTTCTATCAAAATCCTTCCTTCTGAGTTTTTGCCCTTGTCGTTTAATTTTCTTTGATGTCTTTCATCGTCTTCTTCTTGTGATGTAGAACCTTCTGAGCTAATCTTTGCATTAAAATCACGACCGATTATTAGCTTTTCCCTTCCTGCATCTTTCGTTATCCTTTCTAGATTCGTTTTTGAATTATAATTTTTCTCTCTTGTAGGTTGTTTGTTTCTTGTACTGTCTTTTTTTCATTCATCCATTTCTTGATTTCTGTAATTATACCACCACTTGCTCGTCCTTTGTTCTTCTCCGTTAATGCATACTGACATTTCCAGTTAATTTTTTTCAGATAGGTTGCGTTTTAGTTTTTCCCAGTGTTTGTCTTTCGTTTGTGTTTCTGTCAGCCCAATTATATTCAGTTTGTTTATCTTTGTTTTGTAACCTAGCTCCATTCCAAAAGCCTATTTTTATTGTCTGCTTTTTTCCTTCGCTCTTTTCGAGGTTTTTGCCTTGTTGTCAGCTGCCGTTCCTTCTTTCCTTCTCTCTGATCCTGTCTCCTCGGGTTTTCGTTTCTTCTTCCTGGTCCCAACTTCCGTTGCCGTCCGACCTAGCAACGGTCAGCAGAGCATCTTAGACCTCCGTCTGCTCCGCAGTTCCGTAGTTTATGGATTTATGGAGCTCTGTCTGTTCCAAAAATTCCTCTCTCTCAACCGTTTTCCTTCTACCCATCTGAAATACCGCTCGTTTATTTGAATTCTTTTGTATTCTATTTTCGCCTGTGCTCCTTTTCTTCTTCCCTATTGTACATTTAAACGTAGATTTTTCTGTGTTTCTCTTTCTTCCCATGTAAGGTCATTGTCTGTGAATATACTCTTTCCTTGCAATTTGTTTTCCTTTGTCATCACAAACCTTGTTTCTTCGCGATTCCTCATTTTTGCGGTTATCATATTTGCTCCTCCTTTTGTCCAGAACGCTTCTTCTATTTTAATTTCTGCCTGCATTTCTACTGCCTTTTCAAGTGATTCCCGTTTTAGCGCTTTCCATCCTCCTATAATGATGTCATTCCTCTTTTTTTTTTTCCTTTGTGCCCTTGTTCCTTCCTTCTTCTCTATAGATTGAATTTTGTCCAGTATGTCTCGATTTCCCCGCTCTCAGACACGCGACTTTTCCATTCCTTCTTCCACCGCTTATTCCCTTTTCTCAATTATCGTGTTTCATTTTCCATTCCACTTTCACATCTTTTAATTCTTTCATAACGTTGGGATTTTCCTGTGGTATTATTGCGAGTTCTTCCTTTATCTCCTTCATGAAGCTTGTAATCTTTCTAAACTCTTCTACCTTCATGGTTTGTTTCTTCCTTGGTTGAGTGACCGTCTATTTACTTGTTGTTTTGTTTTTTTGTTTAATTTGTGATCTGTCTACCTGTTTCTCTTTTACAAACTTTTCTGAAAACTCTTTTTCTGCCTACGTTTTGTACTCTTCTTCTCATTTTCTTTTAAATAGTACTTCTATTGAGCTCAGGTTGTTCAGTCTCTGGCTCTCCCTAACCGTTGCGCCAGTATTGCTTCCCTGCACTGTTTATGTTCCTTTGCCACTCTTTCTGTTTCTTCTCTAATCATTTGACCCGGCCACTGCCTTATCGGTCTCTGATTATATTTCTTTTGTCCGCTGTGAGATGTCACTTGTCTCTTAACACTGATGCTACCTGCCGCTTCCCTACTCCTCTTCCTTGCCACATCTTTTCACTATTTAGCTGTACCTCGTGAGATGTTTGTTTTACTTGCTCTTCTTTCCTCTGCTTATTTATTCCTTCCTCCCTTTTTAGCACCCTCCTGCACTTTGATGCTAGTCTCTCACTTTTCACACCTTGGTGTTCTATTTTCCACTTAAGGAGTTAGGCCACCAGGACGAACCAAAGTTATAGTCATTTTCGGCAATCTTTTTTAGGGAAATAATGAAATAAATGGAAAATTCAATATGAACCTGTTATCGTACAACTCTCGACGGAAAGTCTTATTTTTTTTGTACAAAATGGCGGTGTTAGAGCCGTGATATGCAACATCTTGCCGAGTGACCTTTTCCACGGTGTTTAACCTCACGGCTATACCGTTTGTCCTAGAATAAAAACCAAAAAGTTTTATTTTTTGCATGCCTAGAACTAAAGAAGTACATACCGTTTTCGCAATATCTTCAATAAATTCTTTGCAATTAACACTTTCATAAAAATAAAAATGCACTTTTTCTTCGCATGTTCACCATTTCGACACAAATGAATGTTCATGGATATCCATATGTAGAGTTTTTGTGGAGCAAAAGTGCGCACTTAAAGTTTAGACTTCCCTAAAATCCTTGGTATTACACTGATAGTCATATCATTGTGTGAGAAATAACTACTATCCCTTATTATTCGATAGGCAGTGACTTCATGTAAATTTACCTGTCGCGACTTATATAAAATAAATATTTCCAAAAAGTGTCAAATGCGAACTTTTACCCGGTATCTGGGGCAAAAGTTCGCATGCTATGGGCTGAAAGAACGCTACGAGAAATGTTCACAAAAGTTTTTTATTTTCATCCATACAATAGTTGTGGTAATATAGCAAAACGACTAATAGTTTACAATTAATATTTTTTAATCAAGGTAGCAGTAATAGCACATAACATTACCCCCCACCTTCGTACTTTGTGCAGGCATCAGTCTTCTAGAGGATCAGTGTATTCTTCACACGCAGGACAAATGATTTTTTCTGTAGACGTTGATGGTTGGGCTATTCTCTTTTTGGAACTGATTTGTTTTGTTCCTTTCAAAAATTTTCGGAAGCAGATGTTATTTTTTTTATTTGTTTACTTTTCTAATTATTTCATTGCACGTTCGCATTCAGATTTTCATTTCATTGCTTCATCTACTTCAAGATGATTTTTAAATCGGGAGTTTGCATTCGAACTCTTGCCCTCCTGCATTGTGCGAACTCTTGCCCCCACAGCTACTTTTCCATTGTTTAATCAATCCTGTTATCTGTGAGGAGAACTGAAAACTTCTATTAGTGCTTTTGAATAGAAGAATTTTAGCTCTTTCAGACGACGTATTATTTAAAATAATTACTGATCAATTTATAGGAATAATATTGATTCCTAAAAATGAGAATATCACATCAGAACTAACGAACTCAGTACTTACCGCATTGTACGATGACAAAGCGAAGCACAGATACATAATTCAACACTGGTGACTATACATTGATTAACAATTGACTCTCAATCACCATTAGCCACTGCCACAACTCAAACAATGAAATTCGCATGGTGCGAACTTTTAACCGCTGCGAACTTTTACCTACGTCTACTCTACTTTTTTAGTTGCAGGCATGTAGAAATTAAAACTTTTTAGTTTTTTGTTCTAGGCCAAACGGTATAACCGTGAGGTTAAACACCGCAGAAAACTTATATATAAGAATACGAATTTTTCCGTCGAGGTTATAACTCCCTAAAAAAATTGCCGAAAATGACTATAACTTTGTTTCGCCCAAGGTGGCCTAACCACTTAAAAGGTTATATCTAGTCAGGTGGCTGAAAAGAGGCGAATGTTTTTGATTTTTTTTTTGGAAAAGCGGGAGCATATATTTTTACAGAACTTTTTGCACATAAAACAGCAACATTTAAAGAACATTTGGTACTTTTTTTTTAGAAAAATATTTCAATTTATTATAAAATTAAACGGACATCGAAGAAGCCTTTTTAAAAAGTTGTTTTGGCGTGTAGCACTGCGATTCGGAACCAGATTATCTAAAATAAAAAAACAAAAAAAATTTCGTTAGTATATTAAAGTATCCTGTGTTTCGCGGAGGGAATTTCCGAAATATCAATTTAAAACAAAATGGCGGCTATTTAAAGTTGAAGTCCTGATTTTTGCGCGAAAACGAAATCTTGATTGTTTTTTTATTTTAGATAATCTGGTTCCGAATGGCAGTGCTCACCATAAAACAACTTTATAAAAAGGCTTCTTGGATGTCGATTGTAATTCTATTATGAACGTAAATATTTTTCTACAAAAAAATTACCAAATGTTCTTTACATGTTACTGTCCTAAGTACAAATAGTTCTGTAAAAATATACGCTTACACTTTTTAATAAAAAATCACAAACATTTGCCTCTTTTCGGCCTCCTGACTGGGTATAACCCCTTAAAAACCATATTACAACTTGCCCGCGATATAACGCACGCCTACTTCATTACACCGACCTAACCTTTCCCCCCTGAAAAGTTGTAGTATTTACACAGTGCAAATGATGAGGCGCCGACTTAATAAATATAAGAGTGGTAGATTAAATAAGGGAAAAAGTTACTTTTTACTTTTTAGTGAATTTTATTTTTTTGAAGTTGGTTTTATTTATTAAAATTTTTTTTTATTTTTAACTTTTTAGTTTTATATATATATTGACACATCATGCTGAGGATATATGCGTGTACGTGCAAAAATAATAATAATTAGGTGGTAATAGTCTGTATTATTAACCAGAACTGGCAAAATATTGGGCCAATGTTGATGCAGTGTAGGATGGGACCCTCTTTCGAATAAAAGCAGGATCATCAAAATCGGTCCATATGCTGAGGAGTTATACGGGGACAAACATAAATAAGAAAAAATACATACGGGTCAAATCTATAATTTGCTCCTTTTTCAAGTCGGTTAAAAATGAATGATTTCAGTTTCGGGGTAATGTCTAAAAGCGACATCACAGCTCCAGAAATTTGGGAAATATCAATATCGCAATAGAAACTTCCATACCCACAAGTACAGAGAGGTAGAGGTTGCAGAATTTTAATTCAGTTGCAGAAATTGCAATTCGGGAACCACTTTTAAGATAACAAAATTGAATGAAAAGATTGCAATGAACTAAAGAATAGGAAAATTCAAACGCACATTTAACAAATGATCAAATACTTTTGAGAGGCAGTGTATGTTTGTATAATAGTTTTTATTTGGCTTTTGTAAATCATGTATTTATGAATCATCACCCTGTATATTTTTTGTACCGCTCTCGTCAAGAGGAATCGGATAGTATGTACTATTATCCCGAAAATTAGGTAGGAACATCTTCAGAAACAGCCTTAAAGTTCGTAACTTCAACCTTGTTAGCAAAGGAAATCAAACTAGCACACACACAAAGGTGCACCAACGTTATCTTTCAGGCTATAAGCCTCCAAATCTGTTTATCACCACTTATTACACAATGACGAGGAATGGATTTAGGCGGCTTAACCTTCAAGAATATGGTAGACGCATCAAGTGTGTCCACCGAAGTCCTCGCCCAAATGAGTGTACACTACCGTTTTTTCTCTTAACATGCCCGAAATTAAGAACTTTAATTCGTTTTTTAAAGCTATTCCATTTAATTTTTGGGATAAAAACAGTATTTTTTGATTCTATCTAACTTTCCAATGGTGAATACTAAGGTGGCTCTTATTGTCGACTTTTGAATTTTCTTCGGGGCACCCTCTAGAATAGTTCTAAATAATTAAAAAAACACCTGTGTAAAGTTTGAATTCCATCGGATAGCGGGAGAAGGTGCCCCTGGGCCCTCAAACATTTAAACCATTATTTAACAGTTCACAAAGTTGATTTTATATAATATCCTCCAAGTTATTGATTAAATAAAAAAATATGTCAAACACAAGTTGTAGATCCGGATAAAGAGCATTTTTTATGTTGTATTCCTTTTTCTCGAGCGACAAATGGTTTTTGAAAAAAGTCGGCAAAATAAAAAAAAAACTTGTTTTTCTCAAATTTTGAAAATTTAAATGCGTCTCGAACACGATATAGAGTCTATATCTTCGATATTTTTGCGAATTTCGGTCCCAATTTGTCAGGAAACATTCATGACATATCAAACACTGAAAATAAGAAAACAATTTTTTTTATCTTTTTTGCATATTTCGGTATATGCCCCCTTAAATGTTTAAAAAATAGTCCCCGAAAATAAAAATTCCATTTTTTTATACGCCTTTATAAATAAGACGTGTTCGAAAAGCATTTAAACTTTCAAAATTTGAGAAAAACAAAAGTATTTTTTTTAGTTTTTCCGACTTTTTTTGGGAACCGTTTGTCGCACGAGAAAAAGTAATACAATATAAAATATGCAAACTTTGGTTTGACATTTTTTTTTTTTAACTAATAACTTGGAGGCTATTATATAAAATCGACTTTGTGAGTTGTTAAATAATGATTTAAATGTTTAAGGGCCCAGGGGCACCTTTTCCCGTTATCCTATCGAGCTTAAACTTTACACAATTTTTTTAAAAATTATTTGGAATTATTCGGGCGGGTGCTCCGAAAAAAATCTTAAAAAAAAATTTTACCATGAGTAAATAAGAGCCGCCCTAGTGTATACATACGCTATATATTCTTATTTATCGCATTATTTTTTACTATTCGAGACTAATGTAACGAATGTAAATTATTTAATATATCAGGAAAACTTAGTAGAGAAACGTACACGGATCTTGTAATGAGCTCATAAGCTCAGAAGCTTTGGGCTAATGAATGTCGCAATTAATTTTGAAGATTGTAGAACTCGAGAAAAGAAAACCTTGTAGGATATTATATTTACAGTGTAAAGTATAATATTTGCGAATGGTATGGGCACAGGAACACGTTGCACCCTTCCACCATGACAAATTTTCTCGTACGTGCAATCGTGATGTACCTTGATAGACAATCTCCACCATTTCATATACACATTATACAAACTTTGATTGATTAAGGCAAATCTCGCGCCCAATTTAATAAGCGTTTCAAACTATTACTCTTGTTACCTTTATTTTCTGCTGGATACATAAACGGAAAATGAGGATCGGGAAAGTGATAGAAGTATTTAGGGCGATAAGCATCGTGATAAGTAGCCAATCGGGCGTCACGGCGCGTCGTTAACGAAACTCGTTAACGGCGAGGCACCGCATATTGACGCGGGTATTAAGCGCATGGGAAACAATTAGGAATTAAACACTTTTGCCTTGACTGGCCAGTGGCAAGGTTAACTGGTCTGTTTCCTCGACACGCGTGACGGGCGGAATTAATTACTTTCACACGTTTTCCATTACCTCCTCCCGCCGTCGTTGTTAATTATATGCTCGACATGTTATGCGAATGCGTAATCAGGCTTGCAATTGGTCAAGATGCAAACATATCGGGATACACAATCGTTGCGCGAAGGAAATTTAACCACGAAGCGTTTTGCAATTAACGCTCCCATTATGAGTTAACGTGTCGCGGGAAAACGTTGCCTCCCGTTCTCCGATCCCCCTACGTGCTTATATCACTACTTTTGCACGTTCTACGGTGCAGCTTAATTCTTTTTAATGCTACTCTTCTCGTTCTTCCCTTTGTCTCCTATACTTTTTCGTTTGCATTATAAGGCGACCAGCTTTTCATTCCAGTGCAACAACAGTTGCTGGCTGATATGGAATAAACGGTACCGCGCATAATGTACGGAAATTTCTGGGCTTTAAGATAAAACCATACATTGACATAAACGATATTGTGAATACAAGTGGTAGGACATAATTTCATTCATAGTTGAAAGTAAAAGGGAATTTTGTAGAGTTTATCTCTTACAAAGAAAACTTTCTAACGAGATTTAAATAAAGGGAAATGTGGCCGCACGCTCAGCTGACTAGGATTTAAATAGCGCCACCCGGAAGTTGTATCTCTGAATTTCAACTACTGATATCTTGGAAACGAAGCTCCAGATTGCAAATGATTTCTTTTTGCACGCGGAATTTGCATGTCTCGGCTAGTTCCATAATTTTGGAACACTCTGTAAACGTTAAGTGCGTGAAAGAGCGTATCTGCAACTTTCGCTTAAATTGAGTTGTTGCTGCCAGGTAGCAGAAAAATAGTTTATCTATATGTATATTGAATAAGAAAGCCATATCTGCATTAAAACTGAAGATAAAACAGTTTATATTTCGGACGTATGTGAAATCGATGCCTGATTTTGAGCGTATTTACCAGTGACGCACCCAGAATTTTATTTTTTTTTGGGGGGGGGGGGGCGTGACAGACGACCGGCGACTCGTTGATACTTTGTCTCGTTCCGTCTTTCAGTTTGAAATTGTGCAGGTATATTTTTGACGCCCCAAATATTATGAAAATGCACAAAAAGAAAAATCGGAAAAAATTCACAGTTATTGAATTTTAGTTCATGCCCCCCCCCCCCTTCTTAATCTATGACACTTAATTTTTTTAAGCTGAGAAACTGCGCCAGATTGACGTAGTACAAATGATGATGCTCCGACATAAAAAAATTGCGAGTCAGATTAAATAAGGAAAAAAAATATTTTTTACTTTTTAGTGCATTTTTATTTTTGTGAAGTCGGTTTTAATTGTTCCTTAATCTTACCAATGTACGTTGGCACGGAACTGCCACGTTCACTGATAAGTCCGCGACGACCTTTAGGCTTTACACGTATTGTTAGCTTCAAAATTCTGCCGAGGTTTCATTCATTTTTGAAAAGTAGTTAATTGCATGGAATAGGGTCATTTCGGGAAACACGCGCCTGAAGGAGAGACGCGCCACGTCCTGTTCCAGCCACACTAAACAATTAGTGATACTAATTGAATTGTTTATACTAGTATTCTTGCCTCTGAACATAATCTCATTAAACAAAACACATCGATCATGTTGTTTAAGTGCATTAAAACTGAAAAAAACTTTTCATTGCCTTGGATTTCGGACGACATATTTCTGTGAACGGTGATTAAATTTTTGATTACCTTGTTATCGCGTAGATTTAACTATTATTATTGGTTTAAATAGTGACAGTAGTTTCTTCTCTCGGTATAACAACGAGTTTTAACATTTTTTTCTGCCTACTGTGGTTTTCCTGTTCAGGTGCAGCTATCCCTCAACGTAGGGATAGATGCACCTCAAAATCAAAGGAGAGATGCACCATCAAGTAATCCTCTTCAGGACATGCTAAGGGTATATATAAGAAAATCAAATGCTCGTGTCGGAGCGACATGGATAGAAGAACAACTAAAAGAAGCTATTTCAAAGCTAAGAAACGAAGAAATCGGTCTACATGCTGTTTCTAAGGAGTATTGCATATCAAAAAAGACTCTGCTAAGAAGATATAGATTAAATACTGACTAGTCTAGAAACTATAAATAAAAGAAAATTATTGGAGGAAGTAAAACAAGAAAAAGTAGAAGAGGCATTACAAAAGAACATAAAAAGACAGTCTGGACTGCAGCCAGCAATGATTAGAACTATGAAGAGTGAGACCATAAAACTAAAATCTAAGATAATTTCAAGTAAGTGAGAGACTAATATGGAAGAATCAAAGATTAAACCAAAGAACAAGTCAATCAAGACTGATTAAAACTCTGATGACTATTGTAATGAATGCTTAGAAGATTACAAATCAACCAGTTCTACAGTGGATTAGATACGTTGCCTGGAGTGCTTAAAATGGCTCCATGAAACATGTAGCATGTATCCATATATCCTCTATTGTGTAATATGTGTGGAAGAGAAAAAAAAGAATAGAAGCAGGGAAAAGAGGGTACAAATAAATAAGTGCATCTCTCCCGAGTGTGAAGTGCATCTCTCCGTCACACTTAGGGACAGATGCAGTTTCTCACTGTTTTTTAGAAAGCTTATTGCAATGTTAAAATAAAGTTTTTATAAACTTAATGTTATATTTTCTTAAAGAGATTGAAATAAATAATTAAACTACATTTACGTATACTTTTAGTTGTATTTATTTAAGACTTTAGAAGCAATAGAAAAAAAGTGGTGCGTCTCTTCCCAAATGACCCTAGTTAATTTGTATACAAAGTTTGGTACGTAACACTAAATCGCAAGGTATAAAGACTATAAAGTAAGTCTCTTGTGAATTCGGTTAAAAAACGACTTTTGAACAGTAAAAGTGCAACTATATCCTGATACCTGTATAATTCTTGCAAGATTGAAATTCAAACGCACGAAGCAGCTTGCAATTAGTGCCTTATTATGAATTGATATCCGACCTGGTTACGATACATTTATCTCCGTCCCTCGTTCTCCTGGCATTCGCTGCCCGTTTGTCGCCTACAATCACGGGATACAAACATATTCTATACACTTGCTAATAATTTCTGTTACTTGGGCACCTTGGATATATTTACCGTAAATAATTTTTTTATAACACATTCGCAGAAAGCAAATGTGCGCGAAATATGCAAAACGTGATATTTTAATTCCCTGCTACTAATTATGTATAGAATTATATACCACACATTATTCTTCATTGAAAAAGCAAAGTAGTCTAACGGAGCAATTGTAAAACAAAACTTATTGCACCTCACAAATTTGTTAAATTGTGATGTATATTTCCTCTCTGTTACTTTTTTTTTAATATTGTTAGTGCTAACAGTATTAAACTAAATTCCTTTTTATTATTCAATTTAAATATCAATTACGAAATAATAATAAGAAAAGTAATTAAAAGGTAATGGAAGAATTCATGATTCTTTTATCAATCTTTCTGGGTCGTGATATTTTCAGATTCGTATAATGAGACCATTTCATAAAATATGGCCTCAAGGGCAGTATGAAATTCATAAATACAAAATACGAAGGTTATCGGAAATATTAATATACACGAAAAAAATAATTATCATATACTACGAAATTTTGTAAATATAGCACTGCATATTTTTGTCATCTTCACTGCAATTCTCCTTGATTTTGTATTTGCACATACATTATATAAATTTCACTCAATTTTGGTTTTTGCTTTTAAAAAATTCTACTTTTACTACAAACCTGTTTTTCTAAAATGAAATACAATGGGACACTATTTTTCTTAAAATTTGTATATCGTAATAAATAATGTTCGGGGTGTTTCATAACATGTGGAATAACCCAAATGATAGTCAAAATGTAGATTCCATAGGAAAAGATAAGTAGGCAGGGTGGAATACAATTTATTCATAGAAAATTTGTTTTTCAAGAGGATTAACCTTGAAAACTCGTCTCGCACACATACATATAAGTAAAAATTAGCAAAATTTATTGACACACATGGTATATAACTGCGTATGAAATGAATCCTTGTCCAGAGATAAGTCGAAATTGTGGAATACATTTTTTAAGAAAGCTTTGATTTTGAGGAAATAAAAAAATTGATTCTCTCAAATCGAAGGAAAGCATCTAATATTCTTCTAAATGTATCGTAGGCTATATTTATCGATGAGAATTTCTGTATAGAGGTGAATCACTGATTGACTAAAGTCAAACACTCCGAAGTGGCTTGCAATAATTTGAAAAATATTAATTTTGCTGTTGTTTATTACTTTTAATGGTACAGCTTCATGATCTATAATTTGTAATAGCATATTATATTACTGCTGATCCTTGGATGCTGACAATAGCTTAATATATAAAGCAGAAAGTGTTTGTGTGTTTGTCCTGTCGTCTAAAAATATTAAAATGGTAAACTCTGACGAAATGTGCCCCAGCTCATTATGCCTAGCTAATCCAGATGAATGTGACTATTTTCACAAACAAAAAAATAAATAAAAAACTTTTTTTTTATAAAATCAGAGTCTAAATTTCGGGCAAAGCCGAGTAGTAAAGCTAGTATTTTTATAACCGAAACTGAGAATATACAATTTCTAGGTAAATAACACATGAACAATACAACGTCCGGCTTTACCACGGAACTTTCTATAATTATGATATCACAGTCTTAACGATATGTAAATAATAAACAAAATTATATTGAAGTATGAATCATAAAGCACAGCTCGATTTGTAATGTTCAAAGACAACAGTAGGAATAATTATTAATCGATCCCACGATTTCTGCTAATTACTGATTTAGATAATTGAGGACAGGTATCTTGCGCTGTGATAAAGTTTACAAACTTTTCAACGGCACGGTGTTATTGATACCATTTTCGGAGGACGAGAGAAAATGATTGCTGGTTCCAAGCAGGCCCTATAAATCTTAATTACAATGTTAATTATATTCATTTACATAATCCAGTTGCCTTTACCTGCGTCAGAAATTGGATTTTCAGCGGAAGAGCAGGAAGCTTGAAGATTTCACTAAAAACGGGCCGTTAACCTGTCCGCGAACGTGAAAGACGTTGAAAAATAATTGGATAAACCAAGATTCGAAAGCCTAGAGAAAACAATTGCTTTATGGTTTAAATGAAACTGCAACATTAAAAGAGAATCTTTGTATGTAGTTATTACAGATGAAATGTGAAGGGAAACAGTTGGTCGTAGCCAAACTGTCAAAACACTTGGAAGTCCATCGTGCTTTTTCGTTTATTGATTAATGTACACACAAGTATCTCCCTTACAAGGGAACATCCCGAACCCGGAAATTCGGAAAATTCTGAAACTTTGTGAATATGTAGAGAATTTCCTTCTGATTACAACGCAATTTTTGTTTGCTGCCCAAATTCACACTAAGGGGGTGTAATTGACCCCTGAAAATCCGGTTATTTTCCGATTTTGTGTTATAACTCGTGAACTGTAAAATAATTTTGCTACCAAATGATAGGTCTAATTAAAAGAAGTAACTTTTGTCTTGAAACTTTTTTTCTATCTCCTACAGTTCGTCAGTTATAACACAAAATCGGAAAATAGCCGAATTTTCGGCGGTTAATTTCACCCCCTTCGAGAGAATTTGCGCAGCAAACAAAAATTGCGATGTAATCAGGAGGAAATCCCCTAAAAATTCACAAAGTTTCAGAATTTTTTGAACTTTCGGCTTCAGGATCTTCCCTTGTTAGTACTTAAATAGTCCATTTTTGTATACGTTGGCTCATTCTATTCGTTTACAAGAGAAGTGCAGCAAAATTTTATGCATAAATTTAAGTTATTGAATGGAACGTGACACTTTATTACATGTTTGAGATTACGTTAAAGGGAAGAAGCGTAGAATTTTTCAGATCACGCGCCTTTTTTAAAAAGAAAGACAAAGTGGTTCAATATAGAAACACGTTCAGGTTTAAATATAATATATGTTCAAATTTTTCAATAAAAATATAACATTTATAAATATTATTCAGTAGTCTTGAAATGTTTATGCGTGTGCGCGTAGAGGAAGGCAGAGAGAAAAAAATCTGAAAAAATAAGACAAAAGGAGGAAGAAGTTTACAACAGAAACTTAAAATTGCTAGACTATAAATTATGTGTCTATAAGCATCTGGAAATTTAGATCATAATAAATAGCAGGAAAATTAAAACAATTATGTATGAATTAAGAAACAAAATAGCAAAGAAATGTTGGAAAGAAATAAGGAAGAGTTTAAAACGTGTTTACTTTAATTCCATTCTGAAATTATTAGAACTTATCGTGTCGAAAATATCATACACAGAGGCATACATTGTAAAACACCCTGATCAAGATATTAGTTCAAGGTTAATTACCTGTTCCTCCTAGTTCGTACTACAAATCGCAGACATCTGGACTTGCTAACGATGGTAGAGATCGTACCTCATAATTTTGGAACAATCACTTCCATCATTCTAAATTCCACCTCTCGTATTCTCATAACGTCAGTTCAGACTGCTCCAACCCACCTTCTACATCGTCTTCTTCGTGCTCGTCGCGTAGTTCCACGGTAGTAGGTCGTGATCTTCTTAGATGCGTGGAATTGTCGCAACGAAACTCGTTATCTCGTGTCTAGAAACAGAACAAGCCATCTAACCTCTATGCCAGAGAGAAAAGGACAGACGTGATTCGACGATATGACAAATGAAAAGTGAACACAAATTTTATAGGAAAATGAATGATATTTAATGAAATATATTTGATTTATCACGAATATTTATTCCTCAATTTTTATTGAATACATCATATTTTTAACATCCATTCTGAGACTCCCGAAGCCGTGTGTTTCGTACACACACTCTATCAACATTCATTTCGAAGGATAACAATGTATGTATTTGCAATTGTAATCAAAACGATATCCGTAAGTATTTATGATACATTGAATAATAAATTATTCAGAAGAAATATATTAGCTCGTTACAGTTTTCCTACATTTGCGATCATAATTTATTGCCAATCAATAATTTAAAAAATGCTGTTTAGTATATACGCGGAATCTCCTTTTTCTCAACCTCGTGATAAATCGTTTGCTGGTATGAATAATTATTTCTCAGCTCCTGAACTTTGCCCGGACGAGAGCGTAACAGAATTTCCCTAGGATATCTTTCTCTACACCTCCGTCAAAATTAACCAGCGTCATAGGCACGCGATGTCACCGATTACGATGCCCTGCAAGTTGCTCTAACGAAACTCGTTACCTGGTACCAGGGACATCTAGAAGCAAGCAAGAGGGATGCGACGAAGCAGTCGACCAAGCAGCTGTAACGAAGAAAGAAACAGGAACTCAAACGGCATGAGCTTGAAGAGAAACGGAGACTACTGATGGCTTCTAGCTATGGAGCTTCCTAAGAAGGAGAAAGATGAAACGCAGGGCTCGGGCGAGGGTTGGGGGCGAGCGGGGGGTGAAGCACGGACATCCACTGATAGAGAAAGAAACGAAGAATGAAAATGGGGTGGAGAGGAAGAGAGAAGCCCAGATAAAGACAGAGAAAACGATAGAGGGAAAGAGGCATATAAAGGGGGATAGTTGGAGCGAGGGTTGGCTGGGGGAGGAAGAGCAGGAGGTGGAGGAGAAGGAGAGATTTGTGAAGGTACGAGAAAGCAGCAGAGGTAGTAGCAGTGGCAGCAGCAGTGCCCGGGCATCAGGGCACAGTTTGGTCGGCGCAAGCGCCAGCCGGTAGACGGTTCCTGGTGCGGGCTGCAGGCGGCAGAGGGTAGAGAAGCAAGGGAAGTGGGTGTCGGAGGGTGCCCGTAGGAAGTTTATCGGTGGCGAGTGGTGGTGGGTGGAAGTGGTGCCTTCGGAGGTGGGGTTGTAGGTGGACGGTAGAGGTGGAGGTGGAGGTGGAAGCAGGAGCATACTCCGTATACCGAGGATTTCCAGGCAGCAGACAGTCTACGGCCCGGGACAGAGGGACCAGGACCAGCCTCGGAAGGGAGAGCTCGTCGTGGACCCTCTTCCTATCGATACGTGCGAGCAACGTACTTTTTGCAGTGTTGGTGGCCTTGAATATACACAAGCTTCAATCTCTGTTTCTGGAGGAAACGGATAGTTTTTAATGACGATTCACCGCGGTCATTTACGGGACGTTGTAACTGGTGCTCGCGTATCAATACAGATTCCACTTGTGTGATCGTTAACGTCATCTAGCCGTGTGCCTCGCGAGGGGACCACCGATCGGTGGCGAGGGACGAACAACCTGAAGAGGAGGAAGAAGGGAGATGAGCGGAGTCGTTCGGCCGGGAACTGCTCGGAGCACGTGCCTCGCACGCAGAAGGCGCTCCGAGCGGCATCAGGTGCGCTAATCGAGGACCGATCTACGAAACAAAGTGAGACAGATAATAGAACGCTGCGCCACGATTCGTACGCCATTCTGTCATACATAAGTTTGGCATCGTCTTACATATCCTAGTTGACCTTTTCCTAAAGTACGGACATACAGGAATGACAGGTCGTGCTGTTAACGTGTCGAGAACGATCTCGATGATCGCTTTATTAACATCTATTTTGATGTTTGTCGGGGTCGACGGCATGGGACACGGTGGTGGACATACTCTTGATCGTTCTACGTTTCATCAAGGTAAGTTTACCAATCAGCTCCTTCTTATATTTATTTCACTTTTTATTTCGCTGGTTATTATATAATTAGTTTGTTTAACAAATTTATTTATTTTAATCTAAGCATATTATTAATTTTCATCTAAGTATTCAATTCTGATGTATTGTTTTAAAACGAAAAACAGAGCGAGCGATCAAAGTAGGTTGTTCAGTTAATAAAAATTAGACGACTCTTCGTTTATCGTTGGTCAGCATGTGTAGATCGGTATAAATTAATTAATTATCGCTCAGAGCAGAACAATGAGGATTTATGGAAAGCGTACCGAGGTGTAATACATCTGTATATGATACATTACAGAAGTTTGGACGTCGATATACGATTTTAATATAAACTTTAGCTAGATGCGCCAAGTAAATTAAAATAATAAGAACTAATGGAAATTGTTTTCAAGTATTTAGAATTTCCTAATTAATCAAAATAAATATAAACCAGCCGGACAGCCGTTTCAACTTTTATTATAAACAAACAAGTAAGATGCACGACGTGTTTTCCAAAAGTAGCAACTCGTACGCTTTTATAGGAAAATTTGAAAAAGAAGGAAGTTTAAATATGTAGATTCCAATCGTTCACAACAAAATGTTGTCTACCATACGATTTACGAATACCGAAAAACGTGTTCGAAATGCACATGGTAACGCGTATTGACAGATGCGAAGCGCGAAAATGAAATTTTGACAAGCCATCGCGGAATGTACGTTGCTACTCAACCATTTCGACAGTCTTTCGATTACTTACATTAGTAGAAGAGGCATAAGTGGAACTACACTAAAAATCCGTATTAATACTTTGCATCGTAAAGTTATAGTTACTCCCTGATTTACATACTACATATCTTCCAATGACTCATCAAACTGCTACGGCTTTGTAGCGTTCTACTATGTTCATTAAATTGCCACAGTACATACATATTCGAGTCATACGATAAATAAGTATTATATTTCACTGGAATAATACATGTATTACTTAAATCAATAATCCAAACAAGGGAAGTAGCGAGGGAACAACGGAGAAAGAGAAATGTTCAACGAATTGAAATCTACATATCTGAAATTAGTTACTGCTGGAGTAGTTACTGCCGGAACGTAATGATAACGATAAATAAAAGTGGCACGTAAACGGAGAAACACGTTAAATTTTGGGAGGATGAGAAATGCCAGGATCGCCGTTAATTAAGAGCAAATAGCAACAGTAAGAAGAAGAATGCAGAAAATTGCGAACGGGGAAAGTGTCGTGATCCATAGCACGTAAGCGTACAGTTTAACGATCTATCCGAACTGGCACCCGTAACACGTAAGGTCAACTTACGCAAAAAGAGACTCAAAATGTACTCCCTTAGGGCGATCATTCAGCCCTTCGTCGTTTGGAACCCACAGACAAAAAGTCATTTCACAGCCGGCACATTTTTACCGCAGCAGCAAAACGTGTCATGTGCCGCTGCTTACCGTATTTTACAAAGTTTAGCGCCTCGAACATCTTTTTGTTTTTGCTCCTTTCTTCTCCGCCTCTCTTCCGTCCTGTTTTGGATGTGTAAACCAACGCGATTCACGTTGTGCACTTGTATTTCTGTAGGATGTACGTGCCTCACTGTTTCCCTAACAACGAAAGATACAAGAGTGATCATTGTAATGTATGCTCGGGGATTCCACTGAGAGGCTTTTGTTAGATTTATCGTTTCAAATCTTCAAAATTGCTCTGTTTAATCTTTACCTTTGAGAATAATTTTCTGTGCTTGGAGACCATGGCAGAACGTCACAACTTCTTTCGCCGTGTGATTTTTCGCAGCACTTAATATTTGGAAACTAAAGTGTCTCGGAACACATACATACACTACAAATGGTTCTGCGCAAAAAATATTTTCTGTAATCTATGCTGGAAGAAAAGTAGCATGTCAACCTGCATCGCATAAACTTCTCCAGCAAATTAGCTAAACCTCTGCTGTTTTGAAGACGCATTGAAATCCTTTTGTAAAGTTTTCTAGGAAGATCTTATTGATCGTATTTTCTATTTATCTGTTCCTTGAACTCGATAGTTCTGCGGTATCCACGGTTACTTTGGCCCTTATACATTTTTAAAATTCATTTGGTTAGATCAATAAGTATAAAATATTATAGTACTTTTAATTACTGCTAATAATATCTTTAAAGTTACTGTGTGTACAACGACTATAATAAAAATTTCTGTAAATGCATCGGTAGCAATTTCTTTGTTCTTTTAAGACAAAATTTAAAAACAAATATTTAAAACGTCGCGTTCATTACAATGACATAACTTATTAGTAACTAAACCCTTTGCACGAAGATAAGATTTAATTGGTTCGAAACAATCGCACAGTAGTTTTGGCCTTGACATTTTACAGCATAAAGTTTACATATAATCATATGTGCCGGTGATTATGAAGTTGGTGTAAGTCATGTAGTTTTTGTTTTCAGATATTTAGACTGTTGCGTTTGGGCATATTAAAAACTATTTGTGCATCATTGAACAAAATGTTTCACAACATATATGCTCCTCTAATTTCAAACCTATCTATCATTGTAAAATTTCATAAGCAGGTAACTTGTAACTTCTCAATCTTCACAACTTAATAAATTCAAACATGTTTTCGAACAAAAGCAATTTTTACATTCAAATACTTTGCCACCAACACATTTACCATTTTTGATAATGTATTCTTTACTACTATTTCTCCTAATTTTTCTCATATTTTCAGTATAATTAAGTATATTTCGCGATTTTTTTCTTTTTTTATTTTCTTACCCCGCATCTAAGATTAATACATAATACAAAAGTATGTAATTATTTCGATTCTCACAAATTACTTACAGAGAACAAATGACTTACCACTACACCACTATCGAAATGAACGTGAAACTGTCGCGGCTCATGACGAAAGTGACAACTATCATGTCATTGCTTACTTGACGACTATTTTGCAACAATTCTTTCATAATATTGAAATATGAATTAATATAACATAAAATAAGAGAAATCTAAATTTTTTAGGTCTTTTCACTTACACGAAAAGCAAGGCAAGTGTCCACAAAATTATTGCATTAGGTAATAATTTCATTGGCGATATTGTTTTTACGAAAGAAACACCTGGACATTGTAGACCATTATTCATTATGTCCATGGTGTTGTTATTTTCTAACGCAACGTATCACATGCACCGGAAAAATTTTCGGTTAACGAGTTCCGAAACTGTGTGCACAACTGAAACACGATGTGCAATCGTTGCGCGCACATAGATGGACCTCTTTTCATACACATACCTACACATGCGAAACGCACTTTTTTTCTTCTCGTCATCTTGACATACGGTAACTTTTCATCGCGCTTTTATACGTGTATGTAACTCGCACATGGGAACAAGTTGTACGGTAAGACAGCAGTATACCTTGCCACATTATAGAAAGCACTTAGAGGGGTGGCAAAGGTATGCAAGATCGAAGGGGGAGAGTTTGGAAAGCAGGAAAGGGGAGAGCATGGGAAGCGACCGCGGGAAATCGCATGCAGCGCGACCTACTTCGAGGAACAGTCGGAATTCGGGATTCGTTATTAAGAAAACTTCGGTGCCGGCCGGTGGTATGAATTTTCCAGGTCTCGCGAGGGAACCCTCGAGGGTTGTCAAATTTATTTGTGTTGCACGTCCAATTACGATTACGTCAGTGTTTCTTCTTAGAGCACACCGAAATTTGTTCCTTACTCCTGCGAACTCTATAGTCCTGTGTTTCTCCAAGTTTAGCTACTAAAAAGTTTCATTTGGTAGACACAATTCTTACAATATAAATTGTATTATCTCCTATTTACGAGTTTAATTTTTCTGTTTTTGTTCTCCTTTTCCCTTTTCCTCTTCAGCTTTCTCGATAATCACGTGGCTTGGTTCTTCTTTATGTTCGTCTAAATCTTACTCTAGTATGTATATTATACTGTAATTCGTCACTGCCCGGCTTTCTCATTCAACTCTTTTTGTTTAATATATTGATCAGTTGGCGAATGAAAACTGACTACTTAATGAGAATCTTGATGAAGAAATTTAATATCGCTCGGTATTGCGGTTCTCCTGTACACGAGGAACATTGTACCGAGAATTGCATGTTAAAGGTAGCGCGCATTCTGCAGACTTTGCCAGAAACTAATTTCGCTTTATTAATTTGCTTGGAAAATTTTTATTGTGTGTACTTTGCATCGAACAGACTTCTAAATCCTTTTGTCAACAGCGTAACATACGAGCACGTGCTTTCAAAATTCTCTGCATATTTATCGTCAACAATTATGTAAATGAGAAGCAAAATCTTAAACAATATAATTTAAATTTATTAATTTTTTTAGAAACAGTAGATTACTTTTTCTTCATTACTTTCTTGTAAAATGAGTTTTATTTCAAGGGGTCGCAAATATAATAGAAATAAATTCTTCTTTAATTTGTTTATTAAGTAGGTATATTTTAAAGTCACTCTTCCTTTTTCAAACGGAACTATATATTATAATTACCATGTACATATGCCATATTCATATATATATGCAGATGGTGAAAGAGGCAGAACCAAGGAACAATATGCGTATCTGTATTTCTCTGTCTCATTTCATGGGCATCCGCGGGGAGGGGGGGGATCAAAAGGGGCAGTTTCCCCCCCCCCTGGCTTTTGAGAAAAAATTGCTTAATTTTCAAAACTGATCTTTATAAAGTTTTATACTAAAAAAGGGAATATTTTTAAATTTCGGTTTTAAATTTTTAATTAAATTGGCACTATCATTTGAAAATTGTCTTCTTATCATCGGGTACAAGAATATAGCAATAAAACGATGGATCAAATGAAACAGAGAAAAAAGACGTTTAGATCTAGTTTAGGTTTTACGAAAAATTCTACGCAACTGTTACATTTTATTTAATCATAAGATTGAATATTGCAGTCTAATCATTTTATGAGTTTTTAAGTTAAGTGTTAAGGAAGAATTCCTTCCCGATACCGTATTGATTCCTCTAGATTAAATATGTCCATGAAATACGCTTCTCGAAAAAATAATTTTTTAAAAAATACCTATCTGACATGACCTGTATGCGCGAACTACCCTGCACAATATTTTTCTTAAAGAATTTAGTATTTGTAATGTATCACGTAATTGTAATTAATGTGTATTGGTATTTGCAACTACAATTAATTATTTGCATTTTTCCTGAAGTTCAACAGATTCCATATATTATACTCTTATTTCTTCTATATCGTTCTAAGTCGTTAAATATTGTGCCTGTGCTTTGCAAGACATACAATGTAAATTAATTACTTATATTTGAAAATTACGTCGCGCTTTACAGAGCGAAGAAAATTTCAAGCTAGCCTTTTGAAGGTCGCACGAACATTGCACCTCTAGGGGCGAGCAACTCCATCCGTTTCCGGATTTACTCCTGGCATTTGAAGCAATTCGTATAATCTTACGTCGTTAACTTTATTTCTTCTTCGAGAGTAAGTTTTCGGGGGCAATAAGTTAAATTATATGCAATTTTTAATTTCTTTGTCTGATAAGAATGTTTCCTTATTCAGAGCTTTGCATGGATATATTTTTTAATGTCTCGAAATTAGCAAAGCAAAATCTTATAGCGTGTTCTCAAGAATTTTATGTCGTCTCTCAAGAATGGGAACGAGAGATAAGAGAGAGGAAAGACATTGTATGCGATGGCGGATTCTCCGTTTCATCAGACTTAAGATTTTCGTTCCCCTATGCATAACTTTTTATCCTTTACCTTATATATTTCTTTGAGCTTTTACATTTGTATTAAAACATCAACAGAAATTTGTCTTTATATGTAATAAGAAATTACTCTAACGCGTGCATATCCTGTAACGTAATAAAAAAATTGATGTTACATAAAATTAGAATATCATTATCACGAAATAGTACAATTCAGCACTTATTAGCAGAAGTTTTTTAAATTATATTTTCGTACTAGCTATCGCGTAAATTTGATAGGGGCACGTTTCCAACTATCTTAACCTACCGCACGTCACATATGTACATATGTATATATGTATCTGTGACGCGCCGATTTTTCGTGAGAGCCTGTTGTCATCATACATATATGACAGTTATATCTGTGGTTGTAAGGAAAAACGCCGCATATCACAATTGAAAAAATTTGAGTTTATGCATTAATTCAGCAGTAGAATATAGGATTTATGTATTTATCAAAAACATGCATGAAATCAAATTTTCTATGTTCAAAAATATACTGCAATTTAACCGAAGTCCAATATTCAACTCATACGCATTTGACAAAACAACGTAAGTCCACAAAATATTTTCTATTTTTATTAATTTACTTGAATAACTATTTTTTTTACAATACGGTATCTGATGCCAGTAAGTTACAAAAGGTTTTTCTGATCTTATATCGTAAGTGCAATTCGACATTTATTTCGACATGTTGATAATCGTGTAAATTTTCTCGCCAAAATCTTTTTCCCCGAAGATGTGCTGTATGATACATTAGAATTCCCTTTTTGCTCCCTGATAGCTCGAATTTCGATAAAAATAAGACTATTACTTTTTTTATGTGAGTTACTGTTTGAATCAAACATTTCCTGAATAACACATTGAAAAAATCAATATGTACATTACTTTTTCGTCTATCTTATACAATTATTTTCAGTGCAATCAAACCTTTAACATATTTGTTAAAGAAATTAATTAATAATGCAAAATGCACAAAAAAATATACATTTAAAAAATAAGATGTTTTGGTGTAGTTTTATTTTGTACCACTTTCCTCTGAGAAGTACTATATTTTTATTACATTTGGCCGTAAAGTAGTATATTTTCCCCAAAAAAAGATTGGCGACCTTAATTATAACGTATCTACTTCCAGAAAATTGATCTGTATCCGTCAAATCCGTATCTGAAGATTACTGGACAATGAGATCCATTTTCACATAGGCATATATTTCACACATAATATAGTTGAATTTTGATGTAGGTGTGCATTAAACTTTACTAAATTGATTTAAGACGCTCATCACATAAGACGCAAGATTACATTGCTGAACAGGAATGCACTAACATGCCCGCGTCTCGTGTAGGATGCTTGCATCTTGCGCACAATATTTATACTTTGCTTTGGAGGAACTAATTAACTACGACAGGGTCAAGCAGAATAACATAAGTCCAGTGGACTTGCGTCGTTCTGCCTAAAGTGTCCGTAAATTATTACTATTCTGTTTATTATTATTTACGTTAATTATACGAAAATGGAATATTATACAAAGTGAAGGAAATGTACGTTTATATCTTAAAAAATAAAAACAAGGAGGCATTACTAATAAGGAGAATTGGTGTTTAGAATTTTAAATGACAATATCTCGATAGTGAAAACATGTGACATGTTCTTCCTTAGAACCACAGATATATGTGGCATATTGTTTCCTATTTACTAGATTTTCTGTGTGTATAAGTAAAAATCTGCGGTATATTGTACAAAAATACTCGGGAGTCTGTGGCGTCCGATTTTCTCTGCCCGACGGTGGTAGCGAACGTGTAAAATAACGTAGAATTACAGTAAAGTTTTAAATATTATCATTGGGAGCCACCATCGGTGTAAATAATTTCTATATTGAAACTTCATGACTTAAAATACTTGATACCTTCATCGATAGCAAAATGTATAATAGTGTTGTATAGTTTTGTCTCGTTATAAGTCCGACGCTTGGCGGACAGTCTGAAGCTCTAGAGTCTAGCGAAACGCTATGCTAGTGGGCTCGCTTTGTTATTTGCCGTCTTCTTTCAATAAGAAGATGCCCGCTGCTATCTCAACGGAAATTTATAGCTTGTCGCTGTCGCGTGCCCCTCTCGCTTAGGCCCGTTACGCACTGTCGAGCAGCTGCCGTCAACTTGGTCAACAAGAGACTAGAAACCTTTGTTATTCGCCGCGACAAAATCCGCATGAACTCATATATTTCCGTGTACCTCGTGGTCGTCGGCAGCCTGGTCGCTGGCAACTTGTCGACAGTGCGTAACAGGGCTTATTCTCAATCTCTCGCAATTGCCGCGACGACTACAAAAGAAGTAGTGGGGATAGAAATGTACTTCTAACGAAACAGGAGACCCGGACTTATAACGGGGCTATAATAATAGGGAATATAATAAGGTTTCCTCTCACACATTTTTCAAAAGGTGTTGAAGTTACAGGAAATTCTTTAAACTTTGTAAGCTTATTTAGGTTTGTTATTGGATTGAAATAAGTATGGAACGCAATATCTGTAATAAATAACATTTTCAAAGGTATTGATTTTTGTAGCTTATTATTAGAGGGAGTAAAGTACTCCATTCCCAAAAGTACTTTCTCTGGGCGTCTTATGATCCTGTTTTTGTAATATCGCTCACTAGTTTAAAATTTAAATCCTTTTAACTCTTGTAAATGTAATTCAGAAAATTAATTTCTGGAAAACTTAATAAAGTAGGACAGTTTGAAATAATCCCTACTCAGAGCATTCTTTGACAATAATAGCATACTAATTTGAAAAAGCATCATATATTGAAATAATACATTTTCCTTATTATTTAATCAAACTGTTAATTATAATTTAGTGATTAGAGTTACGGCTCCTCAATTTAGAGGTAAAGTTAATATGAAGAACAGGGTGAGTCACATAACTTATCCACCCCGAATAACTTCTAAAATATATGTTCTACAAAAAAATGTTTTATATAGAAATTGCACGGTTTTAAAGAACCTATTTGTTTACGAGACATCAAGGCGACCTTGAATGTTTCAAATGGAATGCGTACTCTTTTGTATCAAAATTTAAAAGAGCAGTGAATTTTCCATAAGAAATTATTAAGCTTTATTTCTCTTAAACCTAATAACAGTTACAGTTGGAAGGAAGTCAACGGGCATCACTTTGAGCGCCTACTGTAACTATATACCATTCCATATAACAGTAGATCTACGCCTCCACCGATTTTCAACCGATCTGCACAGTTCCCACTACTGCCTGCGCACGCGATTCGTAGTAGCGCTTTCTCTGCCAGTTTCCTACTAATCAACAACCTCCCCAGAGTCATCATTGCGCGGAACGAGTCTACTCTTAAGTGGAATTCAGTATAAGGTAAGTAGTGAGACCATGAACAACGTTTTTGCAAATATTTGGCTAATTATTAAGGTGAAATTCCACGGCGCGTGGCTCGGTGAGTCGGCTTGGCGAGAGTGAGCCGACGAGCCATGAGCAATCCCACGGTGCTGGACTCGGTGAGTTGGCACGGGACTTTGTGAGTCCGCTCGGCTGACCCAGGTTCGGCGAGCCTCGCGCCAAGCTCGCCGAGCCACGCGCCGTGGAACTTCACCTTTAGGTTTAGGATAAAGGAAGCTTCATACTCTCTTATAGAAAATTCACTGCTCTTTTAAATTTCGATACAAAAAAGTACACCTTGCTATCTCGTAAACAAATAGGTTATTTTATAAAAACGTTTCAGCATCATATGTTCCCCTCGATACCGTCCAAGTTTTGTATAAAACATATTTCTGTAGAAAACACACTTTAGAAGTTATTCAGATTGGACAAGTTATGTGACTCACCCTGTATACTTGACACACTATTTCCTGTATTCATATATGTGAACTTAATTAAATAAGCAGATCTGGGTTATGTAATGGAGTATATACAAACTGATTCCACCGAATCAGATATTGAACGAACTATTAATATACATATTTGCAAGTAATGGGGATAAACCTGATCATTCAGAATAATTAATGTGAATAGGCCTGCAAAATTTAATTGTTCTAATTTAAAATTAAGGAAATGCATGGTGTTCGGAGAGATTAGATTTCTCATGGATAAAAATCATTCAACATAAGCAACTCCATCGAGTCAAATCACTTTGTTGAATTTTGTACTTAAAACACTTTTCCTTAAACAATATATAAAATAATATTATTCTCATAAGATTTGTTCACCGTAATAGATGACATTGGTGCAGTTAAGTTAATGAAAATTTTAACGAAGATATTTCATATCGGGTAATGTTGAAAATCTCTGTCGCATGGTGAATTGCGTTGAAAGGAATTACATGAATGGGTGGTTGTGCATACTTCGCGAAACATGTGGAATTCCAGATCCAGTTATTAAGAAAACTTGAATGCAGGTCACCGGTATGAATTTTCCAAGTACTACGAGCGAAATGGACCGTTTGCCAAATTTATTTTCGTCGTTCCAGGCACAGCGTAGACCCTACCGCGATCGATCACATTTTTTTTTACTAATGAAACTGTACGATCGGCAATGGTAGCTGGAACATTCGTCTATGTTCTGATTGCCGTTGTGTTCAAAGTTGGAAATGATTCATTAGTAATGGTACCGCTGCTGGTACGGCTGGTATTGGGAATTCAATGCGTCTCCCGACAAGTTTTCGATTAAATCAATCGCCATGAAGTTTCTACCCGGTGTTATTTGAATCTTTCCGGGGTTTAAATATCCAGAAACTTCTGCGGTGTGTGTAGCTCTTTCAATGTCTCGAGAATTCTTGAAAAATTCGAGCACTGAAATCTTTCAAAACGGTCCTTGAATAATTCAAATTGCGAAGTGTTCCCATTGCTTTGTGTTCGCGCGCCTCCTAGTATTTTACAGTACAGTGTTATCGAAAAACGTATAATATATCGTTGTTTATAGTATTCAAATAATAAGCTTATTGCGAACTACATCGAATATAAAAGCTGCAAAAACACAGAGCACACGGTAAAGAAAAAAACGTGCACAATTTATTGTTTGCATATTATTTGTGGCTAGCAGGGGAAGGAAAATAAAACTGAACTTAGGTATACATTATTACCATTAATGACAAACCAATATGTAAACTTTAACTTCAATCCTTGAAGTTCCTAAATATTTTTCAACGTCTGTAATGCATTTCCGTAAATCGTATTTACGATCGTGTAAGTAGTAAAGTGATAATGAAACTCGTAAGACAAAATAAGATTATTTCCTTCACCGATGTACCCGAATTTAAATGAAAATAGCAGTAAACAGTTGACTTTTAAAGCCGAGATTTAATTATGGCATATATTGTGCCGGTGCACGCAAAGAGAAACAGCGGACAGAAGTAATTACGTGCTTGGCGATAAACATGCAAAGAGCATTTTATTGTAGCAGAATTTAAGGTAATTTCGGTTTATACGAATGTTTAATTTTCCACGAATCGATTATGTTAACGTGAAAAGTGGTGAAATTAAAAACAATTACCGTTATCTTCGGTATGGTAAACCCTTGCACTCATTATTCGATATGTAAATTATGCGCATTATTTTCCTATTTACATATTTCCATTAGGCACGCCAACCTACTCGTTTAATTACGCTTTTCTACATTAGTCGTACATCGAAAACGTCACTAATGATTTCAAATATACCTACATGCATATGTGTAGGTACATGTTCTAATGATGAGTTTCGTCAAAACCGTCGAACGAGTCGGATGTGTTTGTAACAGGGCTGCGGAGTCGGCAGTCGAAATTCTCGATTGCGACTCCTCTTTTTTTGGCCACCGACTCTGACTCCTGCATTTATAATAGATTGTTAACATATATACCACCCGGGGGGTGGTTCACCCCCCATTGTCAATAGCGATGGGAGTTCATAAAGCCACTGATGCGTCATTATAAAATAATTTATGTCTAAGGTTTCTTAAAAATTTTATAAATTTTTGACACGTTTCAAGTTTCTTAAATGTGCATTTAAACGATTAGTACGGGTAGTTTACCCCCTAATAATGGTGACTGACAAAAACAACATCATTCATACAGCAAGTTATGACGCAAACGAAATTGATATCAAGTTTCATTCGACACAATTTTTATCCCTTATCAACTTTGAAGGGTGGTTTCACCCCCTAAACATGCAAACGGGCCAAAATAAAAAGACACCTGTTTCTTATTTTTCGGTCCTCTAAAACATATCCAAAAACAAAAGCAAACGGAGGCGGACACCTGGGAACCTCTCCTTGTCAGTGTCCCTATTTGCGAACCAGCTATTTAGCTATACAAGGTGTTCGGTTACGTGTGGGAATAAATTTGAGGGGTGATTCCAGACACCATATTAAGACGAAAATCAAGAATAACGATATTGCAGTTGAGGCTTCGTTTGTTAGTTATACGCGTTTAAAGGTATGCCTAAAAGCAGGCAATCCGCATGCACCGCTTCCACGCGGGGCAAGTCAGGCGAGGGGTCGAGCAGTGGTCATCAAAGCCACTGTCGCACGGGGTCACTCATCTCAGGGATGCTACGACGAAATTTACCGACACTCGACATGGCCACATGATTCTACGACACTTAATCCAAAATTACCAGGATACCTACTCGCTAAAATCCATTATTTCCATTATATCTACTGTTGTAGTACACTGTGTTAACTACACACCTGCGCACAGAAATCACACAAAACACAGAATCACCCTACCTCCAAAAAAATAAAAAAATATCAGATCTCGCTCTAAAGCGTGTAAATTTTTTTACAAACATCACAATTTTACCCACACTGAACACGCAAAAAAAAAAAATTTACATGCACTCAGACAATTGAAGCCGATAAATCTTAATAGCTGACTACTTCGCAATGTGTCGATGCTCGTTGAAATAAATTAATATGCATTAAGTTGGGTTGAATATGAGGGTCACCAAAACGAAAATAGTTTAATGAGTTTATTTGTGTATGCGAGAGTTCCCTTAAACTGGTGCAGAGAAAGGTCAAGTATTTTCAAACTGCAATAAATGGGAAAGCAAGCAATTCCAAATCTACTGCCACTGCTGGGGTTATAAAGTAATTTGGGCCTACCTGCACGCGACACGGATCGTTCAGGTTAGCTGCACTGCACTTCATAGACGCGCATTGCGTTTCGGTGCATCACATAGTCAGCATTTGAACGAGCATCGACACGTGAGTTTACGTCGAAAAACTTACCTTAAGTTTATTTATGAAGAGTTAATAGTTTCAATTGTCCGAGCACGTGTGAAACTGTTTTTTTTTTTCGTGTCGACTTTTAGTACACGTGGGATTTTTTTAAAGAAATTATGAATTTGGTTCATCTGAAATTTGGATCATGTTTTCATGCATCTTTGAAGAAGTTGCAGTTTTGTTTTTATTAATTTTTAATAATAAATATAGGAGTAATGCATGATTGACCATCACGCCGCGCAAAATTCGGCATTTACTGGTGTGCATGTTATTTATCTTCCAGGTAATCTGAAACAGAAAAATGAAACGGCGTTTACTTTATACATACGTGGCTTCACTTTGATTTTAGATCCCATATTGAATAGTATAGAGTGGGTAATGTGAAAAAAGTTTTAATAATTTAGTGGTATACGTGTATGATATGTAGTGATCATCAAAGTAAGCAAAAAATGTCTTGACCAGATACGTCTGCAAATTAATCCTGGGCGGAATATAGACATAGGCACTTTTCTGTCTCTGCTAACCCATAAGAGGTCGCACCCGGAGGAAACCTATAATAAATAAGAAATAAGAGAATGGCAGCATTATTTCGCAAGATTTAGGTCGGCATTATCTAATAACGAAAACTTGTTCCTTCTTCTGCGATATGTATAAGATTAACAACGTATTTTCAGTTTAACAATTTATAAATATTAGAAAATATACACTGAAATATTAATCTCAACATCCAAAACTGTGATTTTGAACATTTTGAGCGAAAGATCTGCTTTAATCTATGTATTACTACTCAAATTGAAACCCGGAAGAAACCTCCGTGTGCGATCGCTTACGTGACATTTGGGCCGCGACCTGTGCCGGGATAAGGATGTATTGGACCTATTTTCAAAATAGTGCCAAGTTGATGAAAATTTGTGAGATTGTTCTTTTTAATCTTCCTGATGTGCTCCAAAACTTTTAAACGAATTCACTAAACGGTTACTGAGTTATAACGATTTTAATTTTCACTCATTTTACACGTACTCTTATGGAAAGAGACGATCTTGACGGATAAACCATCTGAAAAAATGTTGACGAAATAGCGCCAATTTTTTCAATTTTTGTGTACATGTAGTATATGGATAGATGAAAATATCTGCGGAGTTTCAATTGTTTTCACTACACCGTTTTAAAGAAATAAATTATAATTTGAGAAAATTGTGAATTCTGGGCATTTTCACTGCCAAAAGTTTAGCAAGTAATGCTTGAGAAAGCATTTGTAAAGTGAAAAATATCTTGCTGGGATTAAAAATAATACTCCAACTGTCGTTCGAAATCCTTACATCTAGATTTACTATGCGTAAGACGTAGATATTCAAGTATTTCAAATTTCATATACTTTTGTCTGATATTGTACGTCCGATACATCCGCTGATTGTGTACAAACTACTATACGTTATGATACACTGATTGACCTCCAATGTTTACGTGTCTTATCGATATTCTTGTATGCTTAACGTTGTCAGTCTTGTGTGAAACATGTTAGTGAACGTACTACATATTATAGCATAATACTGTTACTTAATGTTAGCTTACTACTCTAACGCGGCAATGGAAGACATGCTCAATTTGAGATAAACTGAAAAATTTTCAAAACCGAAGACTCTCTTGGAATAATTTCATTTTTAGTACGTGCTCGGACGCCTAGTATACCGATGTTAAATAATTCAGTTTCCACTAATTAAAATTTCTTTATTATTCCACGTTAAGGGGTTATGCCTAGTCAGCTTTCGAAAAAAAAAAATGCGATTTTCGGGAATTTTTTTTGGTATATGCACTGTATATTTTTTACAACTATTCGCTTATTTTGAAAGTACATATATAAACATTAAGTAATTTTATTATAGAAAAACATTAAAAAATAGACGAATAACAGCCATTCCCGCGGAAGCTGTTTTGATAAAGGCGCTGTGCGGTGAGCACGTTTTCTCTGAGCCGAATCATCTAGAATTAAAAATTCAAAAACATTCTGTTAATGTATGGTTGAATTCAGTAGATGAACGAAGGTTTTTTGAAAAAGTTGATTTTTTACAAAATGCCAGCCGTTTAACGCAAAATCGCGTTTTTTCGATGTCTGAATTGTTCGTTTTTCGTTAATTAAAAATAGAGTCTTTGTTAAAATTAAAAAATCTTCTTTTATTTATTAGTCCTTGGTATATAAAAGAAGTCTACAAAAGTTGAGGCCAATCGATACAGCGGTTTCCGAAGTATCACCGATATCAAAATAGCTTCTGCAAGAATGGCTGTTATTCGTTCATTTTTTAATGTTTTTCTATAACAAAATTACTGAGACTTGCTGCATATATGTACTTTTAAAATTAGCGAATAGGTCTAAAAAAATATACAGTAGATATACCACAAAAAAATTCCCGAAAATCGCGTTCTTTTTCTACAGCTGACTAAGGTCGGTATCAGATATATTGGCCGGTGAGTTTCGTGGGTTTTACGAAGAAGCCAATGGTACGTATTCTTGCTAACTCCTATAGAAATCGCAGCGGAAAACGTGGTATATACAAGCAGAAAAAAAGTTGTTCTTCGTTAAATAAATTTTTGTCGTATGAGGCTTCGGTTGTGATAATAACTTTGAAATTTCGTCGAGTACATGTGCATTTGTAAGTATACATAGTATTATTTGGTGAAGGTGGATCGTTAAGATCATAAAATGGTATTGAGAAAATTAAACACATTTCTAAATTTTATATTTTCTCGATTAATTCAGCATATTCGCGGTTTTTCACACGCAACATTGCCTGGGCCACTACATACATATATGTATAAAAGCCATATAGTTGTTCATTAGAAAAAAAATTGTTTTGTAAAATGTTTTAAATTAAAGATGTGATTGCTGAATGGATCGTGGTGGAGTTGCAACTTAGCCTTCCAGATCACCTGATTCAGATTTGACCTGACTATTAGATTTTTATTTATGTGGCTACGTGAAAAAAAATACTTCAAACTTTTGCAATTCATAGTAGAGTACAATTATGTTTTCAACAATAAGATCAACATTGTCAGCAATTATTTATTTATTAATAAAATAACGAGTCTATAAATGTGCTTAATTTTTTCAATGCCATTTTATGATCAGTAGGTACTAGAGGTACCAATGTACATGTACACCACGGAATATTAAAGTTGTTTCTTCCAAAACGAAGCTGAGTATAAGAAAATATTTATTCTACAATTTTGATTTATGTTTTTTTTTTAATTCGGAGTCGTCCTATGCCTGCCTGTATCGCGTTTTTTTTTGTATCGGCATATCTTGAATAACCAGGAAATTGTCCTAAAAACACGTTTGATTTATCAATAGACATAATCATGCTGACATTCTGCGCGTGATATATAAAAGAAAAAGTCCTGACTGACTGACTGAGTGACTCATCAACGCCCACCTCAAACCGTTTAACCTAGGAACGTGAAATTTGGAAGGTAAATTGCTTTCCTGCCGTAGGCACCTACTAAGGAAGGATTTTTGGAAATTCTGTCCCGAAAGGGATGAAAAGGGGTAAAATGTCTCTGTTTTCTCGGATTCCTAAATATCTCTTAGATCCAATTAAATATCCACTTGGTACTTACTCACAAAGATTGCCCACCCAAATGCCTGAAAACCAATTTCAGGATTTTGCCCTAATCAACCTCTAAGGGGATGAAAAGGTTTAAACTGTGTTTTCACGGACTTCTCAATATATCTTAGGCCCGATTAGATATCAACTTGGTTTTTACATACAAAGGTTTCCCACCCAAATCCCCAAAAATCAACTTCAGGATTTTGCCCTAATTAACCCCTAAGGGGGTGAAAAGGTGTAAACTGTGTTTTTACGGACTTCTCAATATATCTTAGGCCCGATTAGATATCAACTTGGTTTTTACATACAAAGGTTTCCCACCCAAATCCCTAAAAATCAATTTCAGGATTTTGTATTAATCAACCCCTAGGTGGACGAAAAGTAAACTGTGTTTTCGTGGACTTCTCAATATCTCTTAGGCCCGAAGCGAAGCGCGGGGTATTTTGCTAGTCGAGATATAAAACTAACAGAGTTCATATTGAATTTGAACGAAATTAAATTATACAGTCTCACAATAAAGCAAACTATACAGAAGTACCCGCTAATTTTCTATCGTTAAAAGCTACATGAAACACAAACTTACTTAGGATTAAATACCCCAATTAAACGAACACGTGGTTTCAGTCCAAAATGTGTTCTTTTCCAATTCAATTTTTTTCCGCCTGTTAGATTGTTATTGTCTTTGACAATTATCATTTCTTGAAAATATGATGTAACGAGTAATTTATTTAAGATTGTTTTGTTTTGCTTAAGATTAGATGTTGCAGCAGTGTTGTTGCAGGATTAGCATTGTTAAACAAGAAGTAATTAATCAAGTCTGTTTTATCAAAATTGTTTTATCTCATGTAGAAAAATTCATATGGTTTCGTTTAAACAGATAATGCTAGTTTTGCATAGGCCAGAGAAAGAATGATTTTTGGATATAATTATTTTTACACCTCACTTTTCTTATGAAAATACTATACTATATACTTGCCCCAGACATTTTAAAATTCCTTTGATTGTGAGTATAGATATAGTATGTTTTCGATAAACTGCTCTATATAGAAATTACAAGTTAATGCAATGTACATATTTTTTATCGAAATTTGGTATTTACGAATAAAAAATCCTCGAGCCAAAGAACGACTTCATCTCTATTTCTAATTTTCTGTAATTCGTTTATACTCATTGGCCTTACGATCACGCTCAGGGGATATGTACTCGTCCAGATTGCAACCTTGATTTGCCCGTGCCTTTAGCTGCCTTTAGCGGTCTTATACACGTTTAGTGCAGGTAGTCAGAACTTATACAGATACTGGGATTTCACAGAGGCCACTCAAGTAGAGTGTCCTTATCTGATTCATACTACACGAGTGCATTTCCGTATTTGCAAATATTTTATATTCATATAGCAGAATATGGCAGAGAATGTTTAAACATTATAAAAGATTTTAGGCAGTTCAGAGAAATTGTATGCATCGGAAATTTTATTTTCCGCGTACCACGATATAGCAAACATATTTTTTGTAAAATTTAGGCACCCATAAAAAAAAGTAGACGCACACACAAAAGTCGTATCTATTTCATCAATCAAAACGGTCCACCAATCTTGATTGCATTTTTTCACCTCTCATTCACGATTGAAGGTCGTTTCGCAGTCGCAAACAGCGGCAACCAGGATCCCATGTATTTTTCTTTTGACGCTTGTCCATAGGCTGCCGCGAGGGAGGCAACGAAGGTTATATATTTGGAATGAGGTAGAGTAAAAATAAGGTTTCGAAGAAAACAGGAAAAAAAATATTGGTTCCAGTCTGTTTTGCGCACCGTACAATTTTCTGGTTTCATATGAGGTCGAACGTGATGTTTCGCCCGGGGTGTTCTCTCTTTTTCCCCGTCTCTTCTCTATCGTTCATTCAATGTAACGTTCCGTTGCCTTTCTACGCTCCTTTCCTTTTCCTTCCTTACTTCTTCATCCCTCTCGTCAGGCATAGTTGTCTGTCGTCCTCCTTCCGGGATTTACCGCCATCGGCATCGCCGCGATTGCGCCACTGACTGATTTGGGTTACGTTGGGTTTCGGAAGGCCTCCTTGCTTCGACTGCATAACTGTCAGACGTTTTACAGCGATATCACCGTGGAGCCGATTTTGTGGATTTTCGTTTCAGTTCTCACGTCAGATGGCGTAATTATTTTGGTGAGCCGGAAGCTTTTCTACTGTTTCATGGCCACTTCTATCTTCCGCCGCGAAATTGCGTCGCGTTTAAATGACATTTATGAATTTACAGCAGCCATCGATCTTGCGTGGCTACTTGCGATTTTCGCCATGATTGATGGCTGACCCATACCACTCTTTCAGCACAATTAAATCGCTCGAATATGTCTTGTCAATTGCATTTAAATAAACTTGCCCAACGAGTGTTTATGCTTGTTCGCTTCTTTTATTTCAGCCTTTTTCTAGTTAGTACGTTTCCTTGATACGAGTGTCTGCTGTATGTATATATATGTATATATATGTTAAGATTATCATCTTAACACTACCTACGTATTTAACGAACAATATCTTTTAATTTGTATTATTAAATTAAAGAATGTTCCTAGTTAATTTTTGCAATAAATAGAGAATATTTCGTACAAACTATCGTTTTAAGCATAGAAAATGAGTCATTAGATACACTTGTATTGAAACCTGCAATTTCTACCGTTTGCAAATTTTTTGCTTTCATATAGAATGGCAGTGAAATCTTTCCTAGGTTAGTTGTCAGTCTATATTCATTCAAGTTTTACGTCAATGACTTGTCAATGCTGGAGATATTAAGCGTAGTATATGCACAATATACGTATCCCTTCCACCCTGAAATAGGAAATCCAGGTCAGTTTAAAATACTGCACTCCGATTCGCACTTTCATCGACCTTGTCCACTCGCTTAGCACTCGGCACGATGGTAAATTATAACTCAGCTTCGAAGGAAGCAGGGTGAAGAGCTGACAGCATCAAAATTAATTTCACGTCTTCTTTCGTGCTTCCCTCGTGGCTCCAGGAGGTGCTTAGATGGATGCCTACGTTTATTCGTGAGGAAGATATAATGGCCCCCTCTATCTTTCTTCTCGCTAAAAGGCAGATGCTGCTGTTGAAAATGCTGGATTTTTGTGCCGACGAACAATCTTTAGCTGTAGATAGAAAGGGGGGGGGGGAGGTAAGTTGGAACAGAAGAAAGAGAGAGAGAGGGGGGGGGAGGGACATAAAAAACTTGTACAAAAACGTTCTGGCAGTAATGAAAGTAAACTAAAAAGAAAAAAATAGAAGAGGGTGAAATTGGAGGAAAAAGGGAAGAAGTTGAGGGATCGAGAAATTCATATAAAAAACTTATTACGAATAGATCATCATAATCAAGCAAAAGGGCAATAAGGAATAGGAAAACAAACAGAAGCGAGCAAAATAGGGGGAGTAGAAGAGTACGGAAAGGGAAAAGGACAAAATGGTATAGAAGTTGAGGAAGTTGAAATAGAAGACACGTGGTCGTTCCTATCAGATGCTCCTGACCTCCAAGGTAAGCCCTTGACGTCTACACCGAGACCTGCCTAATTCCTTCCTCAGGGAGTCTCTGATACGGCCAGAGGCTACGCCACGTAGACGAGTTAATGGAAAGAAGCGTTTAACGTTTCCCTCCGCAAACTTCATGTGATCATTTTATTTTCCTCCCACACTTTGCCAATTTTTCTCGTGAAAATTTTTGCACGTGTTTCTCCATACTCGACGATTATTTCAGATAATTGCAATGCGATTGGAAAGAACGGAAAATAATTCAGTTTAACACGGAGATGTCACAGCTGTGGGGTCCCTGATTTCAATAAAATATTCTGTGGTAAATATATTGCTTAAATAAAAAGAGATTAAATTCTATCCAAGCGTTTGTGCCAGTTTGTATTACTTACCAAAATATTTAAAATAATGAAGTTTTATTAAAGTTATTCTTAGTAAAATTATATAAATTTAACCATATAACAAGATTCAAAATTGCACATAAAGGGGGCAAGACTTTTAGTAGGTAAACACACACTAATACCGGTTAAGCCATGCGTTCATCTGGACTTATAATTAGTGTTTCTACCACAGAAAATGAACAGCTTCAAAACGTTAAACGATAAATTAATATCTCGTAAATTATTAACCATCTACGTTTAATACCACATATCATTCGCTTTAGTATTTCAAGCTCAATCATTGTGCAGCAGCTCGAGTAAAAAGACGAAGATAGCATCTGTGGATTTACCCCTCTAAAGTACTCCACCACTACTGTGTACCTACAGCGTTGTCTCGTTATGAGGAAAGGTCCTCCGTTTCGTTAAGGATACATTTCTATCCCCGCTACTTCTTTTGTAGTCGCTTAGAGACTGAGAATGAGCGAAACGACACGCGACAGTGACAAGCCATTTTCGTTCGAGGTAGCGGCCGCAACCTATTACTCAAGGACGGCGACAAAGACGGAAGGCGAGCCGAATAGCATACCGTTTCGTTAAGTATTGTCTTGTTATAATTATCTATATTTATAAACGTCATAGGGATTTTTTGAACGTAACTATTTATTACTTACTAATAAAAGCGGCGCTTTACTAAAAAAGTTTTAAGACAGTAGTTCTAAAAAGATATAATAATTTACTACTGGCCTGACTAGAAGTTGACAATTAGAAAAGAATCTGTCCAAGAATCCAAATTTATCTAATAAGAGATGCTCAGGGGACAAGTTGTTCTCTTAAAATGAAGAATAAAATTAAAAATAAAATAACACGAGGCTAAGCCTCTAACGCGTGAACTTTGAATTACGATTTTAATATTTCTACGAACACGAAGTATGCAAATTATGAGCACGGAGTATGCATAATTGTTTATAGAAGATCTTCTCTTAGCGATCGTGGTCAACAGAATAAGCACGATGCTATAGATACGATAAATTTTATATCTTATGGGAGTTCGTTCCACCATCGACGAAATATTGCAACGCTGGCGCGTCGTAGGAATTAGAATTCAACCCGGGTAAAAGCATAGTCGTTTGAAACCCGCGATTTAGAAATGTTTACGTTAGAGTAATAATTTGGAGATCGTCTTATTAACGTATTCCGTGCAACGGAAAAGACAGAAGGATGGCAACAAAACGAGAACACATTCGCCCTACAACCGTTCTGTTCTCTTCCAGTTTATTTAAAGGGAAACAAATTTATTTAACCTAAACATTTATACAAACAACAATGTTATTTGTGGAAGGCATGCTTTAATGATGCGACTTGAAATACCTCACTAAGGAATTGGAACTTCGCATAGTTCAGTACGGTGCTGAAGCAGAGAAGACTTTGAAAATGTTCGAAATCTCATCAGCTCCAGTATCTCGCTGAAACAATCCAAGTTCCACTTAGGTATCCCTTTACCTTAACATTATACTTGTATTCTGAGGTCGGGTAGGAATAACCGAACAACACTTGATAATTTCACATATCTTTATTTCATATAGAAGTTAACAACATTTCAAGTTACATTTATTTTTACATTCTACCAAAGTATTCCAAGTTAAAGAATCCACTGCGGACAACAGCACCCGCGATCACGTAAACGCGTGAACGGTTCATTTCAATTTGCGGAAGCTATTTAATTATTCGACAAAAATTTATATTTCCGCTAAAATATTCATTCCGCTGGCTATTACTATGATAAATAATGTTAACAGCATTTACACTAACCAACCAGTATGAATTATTGTTAACTACGATCCTAACTCCAGATATCAAGGAATTAGTAATATTTGGCCTTGAACTTTGAAATGATTTTCTGCACTGTATAAATTTTCTTTTATTCTCAATGTTTAATCGTTCGATAAATGTTAATGCTTATACGTATTACACAGTATTAATTAGAATGCATGAATACATTTTAGTTAGACTTCGTATAAGTGAATAGTTGCAGGCATATTTGTAGAAATATTTATAAGTATATGCAATTTGCTTCCTATATGCAGGCGATGGTGTTTGGAATTTTAACTAATTCTTCTTGCTAGAGGGAAGGGTGTGTAAGGGCTACAAGGGCTCGAGTAATTATTATACAATTAGTCGAATGTGTAATGAATGTCACAGCAACATTGTGCAAGGCTTTAAAGAATTTGATTAACCCTAGATTTTACTGTAAATTTTTGTGTTGGCGGTAAGACAATTCTCGAGGCAAATAGGATCCAAAACACAGTAGAGTATTTAATTATTATCACTTTACAAAAATGTTTAAACAGTGTTTTAGAAACTTTGTGTAATATTCCTGGTATTAACTTCTAGTTACCTACATTTAATTGAAACAATTTGCATAGATTTGCCTCGAGAATTCTCTTACCGTCAACACAGAAATTTACAGTAAAATCTAGTTCTCTCCGCATACAATGCGTAATAATTTCATATACAGTACAATCTCGACTATTTGAACGCCAATTTTATTAAAGGAACGTTTAGGTAACACCAATTTACAGCCATTTTGCGCAGCAGATGCCACTATCATTTTATGTAAAATAGCCCGCTGATTCCGAAAATAAGGTCAAAAAAATTTGCTATGGATACATTTTCGAGATATCGACAGGTGAACTTTTTACCTGTCTGCCAATAAGGTAGTCCCACCTAATTGCGAATGTCTCGTGTTGCGAATGGTCAAGATGGACGAAAATTGTATCAAATGAAATATAATTAAATCACCAACAATTGTACCTGACAAAATTTTCAAATTGGTAGTTCGGATGAAATCGATGGAAATATGTGAAAAAAGTCATTTGTTTCGACCGAAATTGAAATTGACAATTCATTTAATAATCTGGGAAAAATCGAAATCGCAAAAATGGGGCAATTTCTCACTTCTCACGTTGAGTCCACACTTTTACGAGGAAAGCATGGTGCTACTGGAAAAAATTTATCGATAAATACCCAAACTAGAGATAATTGTGTGAAAACACTAAAATTTCACGTTTTCTCGGTTTTTGTGTTTTTTTTTCTTCATTTTGTTGTGTTATTTCAATTTTAATTCATTATTCTGTACATTTTTTCAAGTATTTTGTTAATATACAGTGTGTTTTAGAAATAGTTCTGGGTCTTTTTTGTCTTTTGTTCGTTTTGGGATTCGTTTCTTTTATGAGGAACCAAATATAATCGCTCGGCAATGTCTCATCCCAAAATCCATGATACCGCCCTTCAATATCCTTCATATCCTGATGGAATCTCTCTCCGTGTTCGTCACTTACGTCACCAAGATTCTCCGGGAAATAATTCAAGTGAGAATGCAAGAAATGGATTTTCAGAGACATATTTATGCCTGTTGGAAAAATAAAAAAAAATGAAAGGCATACCTACAATAGAGAATGAATTACGAGTATATAGAATGAAATGAAATGAGTATATTGCATACCAATTTTTGCGTAATTTTTTAGCAAATCGTCAACAATTTCCTAGTAGTTTGGACTTTTATTGTTTTCAAGAAAATCTGAAACAATCAACCGAAACGAATTCCAGGCTGCAGCTTCACCAAGGGATAAATATGTTTTAAATTGTTCGTCTTTGAGCATTTTTTTTATTTTTGGATCGGCGAAGACGCCTTCCTTGATCTTCGCAAAAGAAAGATTCACCAAATTGCTTTTAAAATTAGCGAGCGCTTGGCCTTCCTTGTTCAGTGCTTTGACGAAGTTTTTGACGAGTCCCAGTTTAATATTCACTCAATTGTCTCTAGCTTCTGTATTTATCCATAGATTTTCTTCAATGGCACCTTGTTTTCTTCGTGAAAGTGCAGGCTCAACGTAAGAAGTGCGAAACTGGGCCCATTTTTATAATTTCTATTTTTTCCAGATGATTATATGAATTGTCGATTTCAATTTCGGTCGGAAACATGACTTTGTTCACATATTTCCATCGATTTCATCCGAACTACTGAACCGATTTGAAAATTTTGTAAGGTGCATTTGTTGTTGATTCAATTATATTTAATTTAATATAATTTTAGACTATATGGGTCATTCGCAACACGAGATATTTGCAATTAAGTGAGGCCACCTTTTTGACAAACAGGTAAAAAGTTCACCTGTCGATATCTCGAAAACGTATCCATAGAATTTTTTTTAGACTTTACTTTCAGAATCAGTGGGCCATTTTACATAAGAAAAAACAGTGGCATCTGCTGCGCAAAAATTCTTTTTATTTTGTAAACTCTTAGTGTAATTATCAAAACACTTAACGGGATATTCGATTACCGGAACATCGATTAACCGAATCTTTGATTATTCGAGAAATATTTTCTGAGGAAAAAAGCATAAATCTACAAACATCCATTTTTCATAATACATTAGGTATGTGTCTTTACTTTACCATTTAGCCTTCACAGTTCGATTTACGTTAATGAAATGTGTAGGTATTATGTGGGATCGGGGCCACCACAGTACCCATGAGAGAGAACCCGGAAGAGGGGAAGATGGGAAGTCGACGTACACGCAGATGGCATCTCGATCAGGGAATTACAAAGATCGCGAGTTCGAATCCCCCGGGGCCCGTGCCCTATTTTTTCGCGGCTCCCGAATTGTTTATATCAAAATGTCAGTAAAAGGAAAACGTGTGGTTTTAAGGTAGGCTTCCACTACGCCGCACCTCAGTGCGACTTCTTTTCTCACTCACACCTAAGGTTACCTCGTCTCGGGTTAGCTCTGCCTGAAGTTTTCAGCTTGCCTCGGTTCGCAATATTGGTCAGTCGTCCAGAGAATTCACTGCCAGCGCGAGTGATAATTACTTTAATGGTCACCGAAGTCACTCTCCCCCAAAATATTCTAGAGAAGAGATCCACCGATCGGAGTCGCGACGAGGCGAGACATAGTGTGAGTCCGATCGGCAGATCTCTCCTCGAGAATACTTTGAGGAAGAGACGGAGGCGAGGCGTAGTATGAATGGATGCAATGCCAACGGTTTCGGTGACCGCTAAAACAATAAATCGTCACTCGCGCTGGCAGTGAATTCTCTGAACGACTGATCAAAGATGTGAACCGTGGCAAGCTGAAAACTTCAGGTGGAGCAAAACCGAAGGGAAGCGCTGTGAGCGCCTACATCCATGCCTTAACTTTAGCCAAAGCTGTGGCATAAAGAGTGTGGCGGAGAGAAGGAAGGGAGAAGGGAAAGGGGAATCTGGACAACATTTTTGTAATATTTCCTACACATCCCTCAAGCATTTACTAGTTTCAAAAGAATGTTATGAAGTGGTATGAAGTCTAAACAGAAAATACGAGTACCGAAATAATGACATTAAAAGGAATAACGTCAATTTGTAAGTTAGGAATGTTGGAAAGCAAGAATGCACACTTTAAAGAACTGTGGAATCTTTATTTAAGGCTTTCCACCTTCGTTCAATGTTGAAATACTTGGAAATGAAGTTCCGATTATCTCAACACCCTGTGCCACATTTGATTTGATTAATCGATGTTTTACTGACCACATTTCAGTTATTATAATAATCAACGAATGTCTTCAGCGCACAGTGGTCGAAAATCGAGAAAACCTGGCCAAAACCCTAACTTCTAAAGTCACCAGTTATGGCTTCAGAACCCATCACCGTTTCCATCTCCTATCTGGTTACTAATTACCAACAGTTAGAGGAAGGTAAGTTTGTCATCACTCGCTACCGCTCATTCCAAAGTTGAGTGCTGTCGGAGCATTACTCTCTCTGTGAAATTGCTCGTGCTCTTTGTGACTCTTAAAAGTGTACTTAAAAGTGGTAGAATAACCATGGATTCAGTAGGTAGTGTTAAGTACAGTCCTATAGTATATGTTGGTACAATTTGGAGCATGTAGCAATGAAGGCATGAAATTTCAATTAAAAAATTGCACCGCCTGTCAACACCACTGGTGAAGTTATATTTTGCTAGAGATAAAGTTTACTGCTGAGCTCATCCGGGCAAAATTTCTTCTTCTGTCAGTAAAAGCAATGCTTCAGCTGTTGTAGCGTACAAAAAACTTGCAATTTTGACCTCAGATTCGCAATTAACGACCTCGAAAACCTTAGTATACTCGTTTTATGTACAAATCAAAGATCACTTTAATCTTTTGGTCGTGTTCTGAGGATTTGGGACCACTGTGCAGTGTATGAAACATTAACGTTAAACATGTCGGCACAAACGCGTATACTTTCGCTATAAAAGCTGTAACAAAAAGTTTGATCCAAGTCGGCGACTACCCAGCTGTGACTTCTCTAGATAAATATTCTAATTGCTACAAATCTTTTTTATAGCACATAACTAAACCTTCGTGGTATTACTGCAAGAGCTTTATAATGATAAATGAAGGCATTATAACACTTGTGTATAATATTAAACGTGCAACTTTAGTAATCGTAAGCATTTACTTAGGAACCTTAAATAAATATTGCGAAACGCAATACGAAGCAAAGTATAGCTTGTGGCATAATCTAAAATGAAAAGTTTAATTATATTTTTAGTTAAGGGCATTTCATTCTATTGTATATTATCACACGATTACTTTGTGTCTGAATGAATGAGGATAATAATGTTGTATGTTGAGAATCCTATTCCGAGTACAATTATGCGTAGAGTGACGGTTTCCGTATAGCAAGAAGTTTGATCTAAGATAGGATTCATCTAATTTGTTCTTAAGGGATTCTCTGATACGTCAGAGGCTCTATCGCGCGGACTAGATAATGGAGAGGATGGTTATCCTTTGGGACAAAGGTACTTTTCGTTAGGTCGCTCCTTTAACCGTTTCGTTAAACTCTCGTGACGTCTTGAGCTTAAAATCTCGACGGGCTGCTTGTCACTTCTCTACTTCCGCTCGTCCGTACTCCTGACAGCTTTGTACTTAAGTTTATCACACATTCCATTCTGGTAATTGAGAAATCCTCTGAGTAACCCCCGCTTTAGGAGGATTTCGTTTTCTTCATTGGATAATCTTGCGTTATATTTGGCCTTTTATTGAAGAGTTTTATAGGAATAAAAATTTTCACGTTTCAGGCTTACGACTTTTACTGGTATTATACTTGTTGGTATATTAATAGTTGTCGCACCAGTAGATGACGAATTTGTTATACCGGTATTCAATACGTTTTTAATATGTTTCAAGATCATGGTAGTAAAGGGTGGGAAAAATGAAAATGATATTGTCTGATAACTTTAACAATATGGGATTATTAGAAATGCTATTTAAAAAAGTTGCAATGATCATGCAACTAAACATATTTATCTACATAGTAAATAGTGGCAGCTTACTGCTTCGTGTTTATATTATAGTCGTTTATCTATGCATACATATTATTTGCATTTTGTAAAATTACACCGGGAACGTCGAGAAACTGGAATAATAGAAAAGCTTCCTACAAGAATGCAACACTTTTCGAAACTTTGAATTATTTAATTTACACGAAACGAAATATATATGTATAGGTAGGATCCAAATTTATGTATATTTTTTAATAACATTTTTATGAAAATGTCGTTACATCATAAGTAATTAAAATATAAGGTTAATCCTCGTGAAACTGATTTTAAACGAAAAATTAAATTCACGTTAAATAATACTCGCACCTCAATAATAAAGTACAGTAATATCAGTTTCTTGTATTTCATAAATTATATTATTGCTCTATTATACAGCAAAAATGAACGAAATAGCGAACGTTATACATTTTATATCGATAACACATTTAAATACGATGAAATAAAGTAGACCATTACGATATTTTAAAGTACAGAGTTCCACAGGTCATTATTCACGCTTACTCCAAAAGCAATATTTAATAATTTATTGATGTATGGACTGATAAAACAGATTTAATTATTTGAGTGGATCACTTTATTTCTTTGGCACAAATTTAAAATTTCACAGAGTCGTGATTTTCAAAAAATGCTTAACTTTACATGGATTTCTTATTAAACTATTTATATTCGTTGAAATCGTCTCGACTCTAGATTGTGTAAAATTTTTAAAAATATGAGCACACTGAACCATTTATATGCTTGCCAATCTAAATGTTTGTTTGATAATTGATTTATCCAACTTTTACAAAAATGATCTGATTTAAACTCTGCCTGGCAATGTAGGTGAAATATAATGAAATACTTTTTTCAAATGAAATGCGATGCGTACATTATAAAAAATATTAAAATGTCAACTTTGCTAGTTGAAATGAAGCGTCGTAGACTCTCTGTTAAAACTTGAATATATCGGAAATTATTAATTTTAGAATGCATGTATTCTATCATTTTCTTAAAATTGACTATTCTATCAAATATTGCCATAAGAAAGTTGCTATTCTATTTAAAAAAAATAAAGTTCATTCACATTATATCAAAGCATCTCTAATTTATTCCTCACAGGGCTTGAAACGGTTCCGAAAATAATTGTTTAAAACTGTTATATAAAGGTTCTGATTAAAACGGTTAGGGAGAACCTTTATTCCAAATAACTGTTATGAAGAACTGAAATTTCCACCTATTGTCTGTTTCGGTTACGGTTCCTATTTCCCTCCTCATATCGGTTCCATAACCGTTTTTTGTCGGTTATATAGCAGTTCCGAAACGGATCCACAATCAATTCTTGTATCGTCTTTTCCCTAATTGATATCATTAATTATTATTGTAACTGCAGATTACTGTATGTTTTTTTTTACAAAATCCTTATAGAAACAGGAGAAAATTTTAACTTACTATTCTGAATAATATAGTGTGTGAATGTAAAAAATATGTAGCTGATTTATTTATTTCAACGCTTTATTAGAAATCAATGATATGTATGAATATTTCTACTTTTTCTATAAGGATTTTGTAAAAAATATGCACATATGCAATAATCCGCGGCTACAGTAATAATTAATTATATCAATTAGGGAAAATTCGATACAAGAATTGATTCTAGAACCGTTTCGGAACCGATATAGAACGGAGAAAAAATAACGATTATGGAAATAGGAACCGTAACCGAAACAGATAATAGTTGAAAATTTCGGTTCTTCATAACAGTTATTCAGAATAAAGGTTCTTCATAAGTGTTTGGAGAACCGAAATCCAGTTTCCAAGCCCTCATGTTTATAGCGGCAGAGATATGTCAGGTGGGCAGAGATTAATGAATTACTCTTTATAATAAACTATGCATACTATATTTTGTTTTCGGGGGAACCACGTGACGTGCGCGAGAGAATAACGTGTGTATGCAGACAGGCGAAAGAAACAGACGAAAAGTGTGGCAAAAGTGCGCAGAAAATTACGAGGTCGGGTGGAAAACAAAGGGAGTAGACAAGGTTCCGGTGGATAGTATAATCGACAGTTAATAAAGAGTCGAAGGCTGAGATAAAAGGTGAAGAAGAGAAGGTGTGAAAGGAGTGCACGAAGTATAAGATACGTGGCAAGGATAAGTGACATCTACGAAGAGTGGAAGAAGTAAGAAGACAAAGCAGAGACAACAGTAGGTAAGGAAGAGCGGTGACTAATCAGCCGAGCAGGCGAAGGCGGGGAAGTGCAAAAGGAAACGGAAGAAGGGGAAGACCATCGTTGGCAGAACAGCTGGGAAGAAAAAGAGCGGACAGCGAAGGCTCGATACTGGACTCATTCAAGAGGAAACGGGAGGGCGAGAAGGAGCAGGGGAGGTTAAGGGACGAAAAGGAAATAGAGGAAGAATTCTTAAAAGCGAGAAAAGTAGGGAGGTCGCCTTCGATGAAGAAAACTGAGGTAGTTATACGAACTGCAGAAACGCCAGACAGACAGAAGACAGAGCAGGAAAAAGAAATGAATGCAAAATTAGACAAATTGATGGAAGCTGTGCTGGCAGTTAAGAAAGACATGGAAGAGTTGAGAAAAGATAATAGGCAGGGAATGCAGGATCTGAGGGACGAGTGGAAGAGTAAGGATGAAATATGGGAAAAGGAAAGGAAGGAAATGAGAGGAAGGATAGAAGTACTGGAGGCCAAGAAGGTTCAGGCAGAGGGGCTGGCAGGAAGACTGGAGAGGCTAGAAAGGAAGGAAGAGGCTAGAGACAAAAGGAAGAGAAGAAATAATATTACCCTAAGAGGAGAGGATTTACCGCGTAAAGTGACGCCGAAGGATACGATGGAGTATGTGTTAAGGCACGAATTGCAGGTAGAAGCAGAAATCCAGGAAGCCTACTGGGTAGGAACGGGAGCGAAAAGAGGGCTACTGATTGCGAAGTTAAAAAGCTGGCAACAGAAAAGAGCAATAATACTAAAGAAGAGTACATTGAAAGATAGGAGGCTGTTTATTGACAATGACCTGACGAAAAAGGAAAGGGAGATACAAAAAATATATTAAAGATATTGCCAAGGCGGAAAGGGAGCAAGGGGCAAAGGTGAAAGCTGGGTACAGGAAAGTAAAAATCAACGATAAGACATTTATTTGGAAAGAGGATGGTGGGCTGAAAGAAGTAAATTTTTGGAGTCGGCAAAGTTCTGTGAACCTCTAAATTATTGGAGGATCGCAGAGCTTACAAGGACAACGAAAGCATGATAAAAGGCAGTACCAACACCCGTTCCCCGCGCGCCTGCGGATGCAGATATGCTGGGAGAGCGGGTATACAGATTTGGGAAAGGAATAAGAAGTCAAAGAGAAATAGATACACTTAAAATAGGATACTGGAATGTAGCAGGATTATTCAGCAAAGGCAAACAGTTGTGGGATTTCTTTAAAGAACTCGGTGTAATAGGATTAGTAGAAACGTGGATTGAAGAGAAACAATGGGAAGGATTGAAAGATAAATTGCCACAAGAATTCTCCTGAATGTAAATATGCCACCAGAGAGAGAAAAAAAGGGAGAGGGATAGGCGGAATTATCACAGGTATAAGAAATTATCACAGGCATAGAAGAGGAGGAATCGAACGCAGGAACGGAACATATTCAAGAGAGAAGAATCAGGATACAAAATGAAAAATGGAGAGTAATAACAGTGTACAGCAGAGATATGAAGAAGACGGAAGAAGAGCTAGACCAAATAATAGAGAAGAGGGAGGTGGAGAAATTGATAATCGAAGGAGATTTCAATGTGAGAATTGGACAGGAAAGGGGCGATTTTAGAATAGAAGAAAAGCATGACGTAAGGAGATGAAAAGATAAAGTTAAAAACACAGACGGAAAGTTGTTATTAGAGATGGTGGAGGAAAGAGGGTGGAATATTCTGAACGGGAATACGGAGGGAGATGATAAAGGAGAGTATAAATACACGGGACCGAGAGGCAGCACGGTAATTGATTATACAATAACAAATGTCGAGGCGAAAGAAGATATCAAGAAATTCACAGTGGATGAAAGAGTTGAGTCAGACCATATGCCTCTGATAGCAAAACTGTATAGGGGAAATAAAAGGAGAGAACGAGAGGGAAATCAGAAGGAGAGGTGGAGAGAGAGAGAAGAGTCTGGACAGAGGAAGGAAAGAGAGAGTTTCAAAGGGAATTAAACAAAATAAACTTTAATAGGACAGAGGTGAATGAAATGGTAGAAGAAATGGTAGGAAAAATAAATAATGCAGTACGGAAAGAAGAAGTAAAAATAAAAAAAATGGAAATTGGGCAGCTTTAAGTGGTGGAATTTGAATTGTACAAAAAAGAAAAGAGAGTTCAGGAAAGCACTGAGGAACTGGAGACGGGGGAAATGGGACAAAGAAGACTACCAGAAGAAAAGAAGACCAGAAGAAAAGAAGAATTACAAGAAAATACAGAAAATGATATAATGCAATTAAAGGGAGAACATCAAATTTGGGAATATATAAATAATCAAAGAAAGAAAATAATAGAGATCTCCAATAAAATAGATTTAAAAGAATGGAAGGATCATTTTAAAACATTGCTAGAAGGCGTCGACTGTAAAAAAGAAGTAGGAGAGTTGGAAGAAATTGGAAGCAGAAGGAGGAGAAATCAACCACCACCATCTGACGATCGTGGTGGATTCGTCAGTTGGAGTTGAATTGTCCCCGAAGGGTATGGTGGGATAACGGGAATGCAGCTCGGCTCCGCCGGTACGTAACCGTGTGGCTGTTATTTATTCTTACCGTAATAGTTGTGTGCGTTACGAAGCTATGCGTAGACCAATATGAAGGGAAGCTACCGAGAATGAATCAATATTCTGACCAATAAAACTCCTGAATTTTTTCGGAGCGAACGCACACCTATTCTGATGTATGTATTCCTACGCTAAGAACTTGGTTTGGCCTACACGTCAGGAGCTTGGCGCTACCCCCACCACTTCTGGCTTACTTTTGTTCTGCGAAGGCGAGAGCAAGTCAGAAAACGTTTAGAAAAGGAGCACCGAGGCGGGCAAGCGGTATGGTGGGAGAATACCCCTCACGAAACTCACCAGCCAACATATCTGGCCCCGACCTTAGCAACCCAGAGAACCCCTACATACCAATTTTCATGATTATTGAAAATTTTCGAAATTATGGTCCAAATTCTTTACAACTGTAACTTTCTTGAAACAGAACCAGTGAGTAGGATGTAAAAGTGGTTCTATCTGAGAGTCTGTAGTATATTAGTCAGTATGCCATATCGATAACTTTTCGATAGGAATTACGAGCATCATCAAGGACGTCTTTCAATTTCTCGGTTGCGATAGCAGACGTGCGGAAGGATATCTTTCGTCTTGTTTGAAAAGAACGTAATCTGTTTAAAAAGTCGAATGTCTCCTGATTTACACGCTCGTTCCTGTATCCCCTGAGGAAAAGATGGAGGAGGAAAGACGAAGTGCGAGGGAAGATTTGCGACGAGAGAAACTTTTCCGTAGGAAAGATTAAGGTGCTAGCATCCACTCCTCCATATCTTTAAGTTCACTCGTCGCTTCAGCCTTTACGGCACCTTAAAAAGACACTTTCTTGATATTCCTTCACGCAACTGACGAAACTTCGTGATTAAACTTTTAGGAGAATTCGAATTTAATTATCTCATTTTAAATTTGTTTCTAAGACAAATAAGTAACTGCAATGAATATAAAAAGAAGTTACGTGGGGTGTGTGGTGAATGTTGGTGAAAGTTATTTTATGTTTACTAAATACTGCCAAAATATTAAAAGTTTCTTATTAAATACCATTCGTTTCCATTTGTTTTCTAAATCTACACCATTGCATGTATTGTGTTACGTATAAAAAGTCTTCTGTTTTTTGAATAGGTATAGCATTTCAAGTGGAATACCTACCTGCAATCTCCTTCAGCTTCATGCGCGTAAATAAAATTTGTAAGTCAATGCGGTAGATCGAACAGATACTCCGATATACCAAAATCCAGTTAAATATATAAAAAATTTTGGTTTTACGTGTAAAATCTATTATTGAATTTCCGTAAAAAATACGAGAATAAACAAACCCAAATTACAATTCCAAAAACTGTTTTTAATGGATGTTTAACTTGAATATAAATGGATTTAACGTACCATTTCACATGAATATACGATTATTCGCGTGATATGAATGCTCAACGTACTTATGTACATAGCAGCGTTGTAGCTTGTTTCTCTTTCAAAGTCTTATCTGATCTTCTCGTTGTAGGGTTATTTTTCTCGTGAAATGCACGAGAGGACATTTCACTGCCGCCTCTCTGGCACACGCGTATTCTTCTTTTTTTTAATGTGAATTTTACGGCGCGTATTTTCGCGGTACACGCTTTTGCTTTTTATTTCATGGTCGTGAAGCGGTTCATACGCAACTGTGTAAACGTCCATGGTGCAATGCGCGCACGTGTGTATGTGTTTGCTTACACGTACGTACGTTTTTAATGTGCACTTATACAGGATCTGTTGCCTGGCACGTGCTTCTTCTATTCTTTTCATTTCTTTTTTTTTGCTGCTGCCTACAACTGCCATAGAATTTTTGTTTTCGAAAACACGACTGTATCTTCTCATTTTCGTTTTTCAATAAACGGGACATTTTGTTAACGTTCCAAGACTATGTACAGGTATGTACTTGGTATATATATGTATATATATATATATATACCTCGGCTCGGACGGCTTGAAAATTTCGATCTGCTCGAAGTACATTCGGACCGCTCGAAAAAATTCGAATACTCGGTTCTCTTCGAGCTGCCCGAAAAAATTCGAGTTCTCGGTTGTTTTCGAGTCCTCGGCTCGGCTCGGAAACCGAGTCTCGGTTTGGTCCGAATTTCAAGCTACTGGAATATTCGACTATTCGAACAGCTCTAATATATATATCTGTACATAATCTTACAGAATATATATACGTATTCATTATTAGCAACATATTGTCACGACTGATCATGCAAAGAGTGTTTATTGATAAGAAACTGGCGTGCATGCGCGCGATACTAGATCAAGGATATTATTATAAACTTAAGATCAATTCTAGCCTTCCATAAGTTTACCAACACTTTCCTTATTGTTAATGTATACTAATTTTATTTATTTTTAGAAATTCCATATCGTGAGACATTTTTCATTTTTACATGAAAGAAATCAATAAAAATTTGATTCAATTATTGTTTGTATTACAGGTGTATGTATGTATATTGGTTTTTATGACATGCCATCATCAATTTTGTGGTTCATTTCTTTAATATTTATGTATATTAGTATTATAGCCTTGTTCGGTGATGAGTAATAAATTCCCTTTAGCATACGCCTTTAAAAAGAAATAAAAGTTTAATCAGATGATATCTTTAAATCGAACCGGTGTGTACCAAGAAGTTATAATGAATTCTAGGGACAAAAGACATTCGTCAAGTAACTGCAAATAATATATTAGAATTACGCCTATCTACTTCTGCCTCCTCCCTAGCTTAACCTGTTTGTTCTTCTGCCCCGTCTTCTTCTTCTTCTTCTTCTTCTTGTACTTCTTCTTCCTATGAGATTCATTGGAAAGTATGTAAATTATTACGACAGATCGAACGGCGAAGTTTTTGAGTAACCATTTAATCTGAGGGGTTTGTAGTTTACACAGAAATGATAACGATACAAATGCCATTAAATATATCAATTGGAAACAGTTTATGTACCTATTTCGTATTTTCTTTTTAAAGTCAATCTTGCTTAAAAAATAGTAATATATATTGACTACTATCAAAAAGGCAGCTATGTATGTACCATACTTTAATATATTAATAATAAAAGTAGTTTTTCTAACTCTTAAGGTTTTTAATTACCTTGTCATAATTCGTACCTAAAACAAACAAAACTGAAATAGGTACATATTAAAATAACAATTTATAACAGAATAATTAAAAGCAAAAATATAAGTTCCAAAACATTATGAAATAAAAGTTTTCTACATAAAGAATGAAAACAGTTTTCACTGGAAAAAATGAATCATTAAACCGTTTGAAGCTTGCACATCAATTAAGGACTCACATCTGTTTGTCCGTGCAAGCCTTTTCACAGTTTTCCGCACTTATTTCACTCTTTTTTTCCTGTTAATCGATGTGAAGTACTAGACAAGAGCTCGCAGAGTGGCATAGTGGAGTATCTGCACAGTTGGTAGAAAAGTATGACGCGGATAAAGCTTATCCCTCTATTTCTTTCTATAATGAAGAAGGAATGGGAAAGCAAGTGTGCGATCAAAATACACTCTGCATGCATCTATTACTGCCAAAGTCTAACGAAATTTATGTGAAAGGTATTTTTACAATCAAAAGTAACGGGAAGTATAAAGTTTGAATTACTTGCAAATCTACTTTGAAAGTTTGTAATTTCTTGTGTTTCTTGTCTGTTTTCATCCAAGAAACAATAATCATACATATGATGATGAAACTACTATTTATATAAACATTGCCAGTACATTCTGGTGTTATTTCAATTTCGGTCTTACTTACACAGATACAATTTAAAGGCAATATAAAGGAAGTAATTAGGTATAAGTAAGTAAGAATCACTGGTATAATTAAAATTGATGATAATACAGGAGTGACTAACTAATGAGTCACATAATCCGTTGCAAGTCTGTATTTTAATAATGAGTGAAAATAATGCAGAAATTATTTGAATCTTATTTATAACGAAGTGTGCATCGTGTATGGTATATTATGATTTTATGAAAGTGATGGTTTTAGTTTCGTTTCATTTTCTAAAAGCGGTTAAAGTTTTTTTTCAAGAATTAAGGTTCCTCATGCTCAGTTTAGGTTTCTTTGATCAAACAACGTACCTACTATGCTTTTTTCTATCACTGTACAGTTGAAGTGCTAAGTCACATGCTTAGTGACCTTAAGTTGACCTTGATCTCAAAATGATTGATATTGGGTATTTATCACAAATACAACCTACCTAATTGTACCACGATTGCAAAAACTACACTTCCGCTAACTAGGTGTAACCGTGTTTTTTATGGGGCTTCATTAGAGAACGTAATACAGTATTTATTCGTTACAAGCTCGCGGCTCGGAAACGGCGGGAAGCGTCTAACGTAAAGGGGACACAATTCCGAACGGCCGTTTCTCGCTTTTTTCTTGCTGATGGCGAGAGGTGGGGGGGGGGGGGGATGGAACGGGAGTGACTCAGAGGGACTGAAAGCGAGCGAGGAACGGTTCGAGACAAACGAACCGACGCCAGCGCCAAGAGACGCCACGGTCAACCAGCGTTGCCGGGAAATAGGTTGTCGACCCTGATTGGCCGTGACGTCAGTTGGCTTGGCTTGGCGCAGGTGTTGGTTCGTTTCCCATCATGGCGTCTCACACACACATATACCGCCACTGCTGTAGGTGTTCCCACTCCACTACGCGTATGCTCCCACTACGTTGTTGCAGGGTCATTCCCGGCAACCTTGGTGATACAGGCCTGCGTCGAGCTCCTACGACATGTGCGGAGCCGTTTTCGTCTAAGTCAGTGGTTCTCAACTTGTGGGCCGCGACCGGGAAGGGGGTCGAGAAGTGTTTTCTCAGAGGTCGTCACGGTTATTTTTAATTGATGCTTCTTAGCACTTATTTCTTTTAATATGGTTACATTGCCATAGTCTATTAATAATGAAACACTAATTTTTCATAAATGAAAAATGATAAAGCTGGATACCCAGATACAAACACCAACCATCGCGCTAATGAATTGCTTGAATGGAATTTGCTGCTGAAAACGGCAGAAAACGCGTTTTTTTATACATAGCATTTTTTAAATGTGGATCAAGAACGTAATACATTACATATCTCGTATATGCTCACTCTGTGGTTGCATTATTTCATTGTATATGTATACGTGCATTATGTATTATGCTCATATCTATACATAGGGATACGTGCATATGGCTACGAATGTTTCATACAATTATAACATTGCAGACAATGCCATTAATTAATTAATTTATTTATTCATTATTATTTATGTTACGAGCCAGGGCCGTAGCAACGCGAGAGGCCGGGGCAAGAACGATATTTCCCCAGGAATATGGTTTATCAGCTTATTAGGTAAGGGTGCGAACGAACCTGATGCGAAATCAGGGAGCCGCTAGGATTATCATAAACAAGCACGAAGGGAGCGAGGAAGGAAGGGAGATCAAGGAGCCTTTAGCCACTGGCTACAACAAACTGTTAACGAATCTGGTACAACGTGACGTTGCACATAAATGTACAATTCTGAGCCGACAACGGTTGAACTAACAGTGTTTATATGTATAGTGCCTAAATGAGTGGGGGATTCACTTAAAATCTCCATATAAGGAATTCTTTAGGAGTCCTCACGTCATTCTTCGGTTTCTAGTTGCTATCCAGCTGTGTCGAGGTAATGCTTTCCACATTATTTGAGATATAACAGAAGGGGTTCTAGGGCGTTTTCCTTTCCCAGACGCGAGCTGGAAAATTACGTGAGAGAGAAAGAGAGAGAGAGAAACTATTCTCCATACGTAACACTTATCACACATTTACGTAGGTGATACATTACAAATTTTATTTCTTTCATACTTTCCAACGCGAGAAGGGCAAAACTTCAGCATTCAATCGTTTCTTCTGCATTCCTATAGATTTAGTTACAAATATTTGTTCAGTGTATAATACAATGTACAGGGGTGTCCCGTTGTAAGGACGCCGCTCGAGGGATCAGGTGGACCCTTACGAAATGGTATGCTATTTGGCTCGCATTTCGTCTTTGCGGTCTTCTTTTAGTAATATGATGCCGCCGCTATCTCGCAGGCCTGAACAAGCGAGCATTTTCGAGAGCATGGAGAAAGAGCATCTTGAAGCGCTAGCCTACGCCTTCAGGAGCAATAGTGCCGTGGTGGGGAGTGTTCGTCAGTCAGGAGTCAGGCCCCTTTAAAGCTAGTAATGAGCTAACCCCTGATCATTATCAGTGCTGCCTTACAGGACACGCACACTATCGCAGCTTGTGGTGATAGGGTGGAGGAACTGCTCACGGCGTCGAATAGTGCTCCCAAATCGCCAAAAGCTGGCCAAAACCTTAAAACGTATTTCAATTTAATCAGAAATCGATACTCGGGTTTTCTGGGGCCGCTAATTACGAATCTGAATTTCAAACTTTTAAAAACAAAATGGCGAATCCAATATGGCGGACATGCATATTAAAAAATTGTTGGATCTACACGAAAGTGGCACCAAATAGGTGTTTTACCTTAAATGTACGTAAATCATAACTATTTCAATAGGTATTTACTATCCTGACATCACATTTTTTACTTCTTTTCACGAAACATGTTAGTGCATATATTGCTAACTATATATTGTAATTGACGTTTATTTAATACATATAAAAATTCTACGTATTTTCAAGACTGGCCTCCATTTTGTAGAATTGAAATCGTTCTTACTTTTCTCGTCTTAGAACAGAGTTTATACCTTCTCGGCTTCTCTGTGCTTGCAAATTGGCGCAAAGCATGCTTAGTGTACAATCAAAATCATGGCAACGGAACAAATACTAAACCAGTCGTGAAGTTTACTACATATAAGATTAAATTGTCGAAGAAATCTAAAATATCAGTCAAATTTATGTTTAACAAAGCTACGATCGCAGTTCCGTTTCCTCTTGAAATTGTGGGGAACAAAATGTGGAAATATAGATTGCGATAAAAGTTTTCTGTGGAACTAAAATTGTAGTTGGACTTGTCGCCTGTGTAAGAAATAAAAAAAAAGAAGTGTGCCATTGTTGTTGCTCGTAGTTCTTCCTGCGCCATGCATGCGGCGTGCCACGTTCTTTTGATATGACAGGATGTGTGAATGTAATATTATTTTCGTGTAATGTATCTTTATTTTCATATTGTTATTTATCATGTTTTCCTTTAATAAACATTAACATAAGTATTGCACGTTTTGTAACAAAAATTAATGAAAATGTCGAAACACTTTGTAAGTAATTTGTAATTATAAGATAAGTAATATTTTTTTGTAACGTACCACAAACAGTTTTGTCTTATACTCCTCAAAACGAAAATATGTATAAAAACTGAAAGCAAATAATTGTATTAATATCGCTAAGAAATTGATTTGCTTATTCATGTAATGCACTTTCGTATATACAATAACAGATTATGACGCGGATAAATTTTATTTCTACATATTACAGAGTAGAGTGCCCCATTTACATTTTTCCAAGGTCATCTTGAAGGTACTTCAGGACCATTCACTTTCTTCGGTATAATACAATGGCGTGAAATGACATTCACGATATCATGATCTTGAAATGATCTTCCAAATCATATTTCGGGAACAGTTCTTCATAATCAGATACACCTGTTTGAATCAACCCTCCGCCCTTATTTTCAGTCACTTTTTTATTTTTTCAATAACAACAGAAATATTTCAGATATAATAAATCAAATGCGCTACATAGCGTTTCTTTTCACAAACGCGTTCATTATATTTACCCATCGCGTTCCTGTTTTTTATTTACCTTTGTTTTTCAGTTAATGATTCACCGCTACGTTTGTTCAGCAAGTTCATTGGCCAACGGAAACACAGTTTTCATACTTTGTTGTTCTCGCAAATTAGCAGTGCACAACGCGAGGGAACAAAACACCTTCTACACATGTGCGTATAACACAAAGAAACAGCTTAAAGCGCGTAGTGTTGCACGCAGTTTTATATGAATGCAGTGAGAGTGAATGATTTAGTGGAGGCTATATTAGTGGACACTCGACAGTCTAGTGCAGGCCTGCCACATCGGGTGCAAATACCTCCTGAATTTCTGGGACCCGGGTAACAGCCGAGCGCGGGACTGTTCCATTGCTACCCGTTGCGAAATTTGTGAGAGAACTGCATGAGTGTGCGTCCATGTAGAAGAGGTCTTCGGATCCAAGCAATAGACTCGTGGTACGAGCCTACATGGACAGCCGCACACTCATGCAGTTCTCCCGCAACCCATGCTGTGGTTAGCAACGTAACCAGCCCCGCGCTCGGCTGTTGCCCGGGTCCCAGAAATTCAGGAGGTATTTGCACCCGATGAGGCAGGCCTGGTCTAGTGGAAAAGCTTAATGGCTCTCGTCATCGGAAGGAAGGCAGGGGAAAAAAGGAAACGTTCATCGGTGTTCCAACGCGCTACAATTTTTTATCCATTTTACGAATGCCTCGAGCGTTCGTTCGAGGATGAGGCTTGCAATAGAAGAGAGATGAGAGGCCTAGAGCAGGTTAATTCGTGGATATTAAATTGTAACCGGATGTAAAAATTGTCGATCATCACTCGTCTCAAAGAATGCCACTGCTGTATGGTACCGGATACCTCCAGGAGTATGTTACGTTTGTTTCATTGTTATGACCTATCTTAGGGCTCACTGTGTAATTTTATTCCATTTCGGTACAGCTAGTTGTCGCGGAAATACATTTCAGATTAACTTTATTGAATCTTGTATAGAAACGTATACCAACATTTTTGTGTTGTGTTTTCTTTCCATAATAATCGATCTACGATTTGCCATTCATTTGTTATTAGCGAGAATATCTCGTCTGGTCTTTTTCTTCTTCTTCTTCTTCTTCTTCTTCTCTACATATATAAATGAAAACGTATGTTTCCCTGTTCCCTCAAAACTCAAGAACTAATAGATCAATTTCGATGCGGCTTTCTTAAACGTGTAGTACAATTCTCAGGGAAGGTTTTGGGCCATATATCATCTCGATATTACTAAATGGAACTGAGTAATAAGCGAAATAGTGAAGCGAGGCAGATAGACCTTATCTTACATGGCGTCCACCGTTCTGCGCGCAAGAGATGCGCGTGACGATTGCCCGCACTGTGGTAGGGATGCTTGATGGTCACATCGTTAATTGTATGTATAGGGGCGGTATTCATAAACGGGTCTTAAGATTAAGCAAATGCTTAAGCATTCGGCATCCTTTACTATGCTACTAGAGGATGCCGCATGCTTAAGCATTTGCTTAATCTTAAGACACGTTTATGAATACCTTTTTAGGTAAAAAAGGAGTCATGACTCCGCCGGCTCGTGATGGATAGTACGCGACGTGACCGCCAGACGGCGATCGGGCTGAGCGCTTCTCGCAGGTGGGATACAGCAGTCATGCCTATAAGAGAGCCGGGCAAACCGAGTTGCTACTGCGTTCTTCTGTTTTATTACAAGTTTTCACAAATAATTTTCCAGTTCCTTAAGCTACGGTTATACTGGATGTGTAATCGTACGACTAGCTCGTGGGGGTGTGCAGGTACACAATATTACAGGTACCTAAGCCTCGGAACAGGTCGGGTCGGGATCCACAAAGTTTACTGACACAGAAATATATTCGGGTACCCGTTATTCCGGGATCCGACGTTCGATTCAGACCATAATTTTTCTATCTGGTCTTGTACTTGAATTTTTAAGTTGTGATTTTGCAGTGTGATCAGATGTAAGAATTTTTAAGCGAGGAAAATATTACACAATACTATAACGTGTGAAATAATCAGGGATCGGCGGTCTCCAGCTATCGCTGAACACCTACAGGAGCGGTGATAATGTGTGCGTGAACTGACGCCAGCGCCAAGTGGCCGCAACGCGAGGCCAACCACGGCCAACCAGCGTCGCCGGGAAATAAATTGTCGACCCTGATTGGCCGTAGTTGGCTTCGCGTTGGGGCCACTTGGCTGGCTTCGCGCTGGCGTCAATTCCCGCACAGATTACCACCGCTCCTGTAGGTGTAGCGATAGCTGGAGACCGCCGGTCCCTGGAAATAATACCTATTAGTTTATTTTAACCTCAAGTGAAGGAAACATAACTATTCCACATTTCAACCTCGTAATGTTTCTACATAGCTTAAGAATCAATAAGCAAGAAAAGCATTATTATTATAGATTGCATATTTGCCTTGCTTAACAATTCGTACATCTAATCATACTGCAAAATCACAACTTAAAAGTTCAAGCACAAGACCAGATTTCTGAGTCAAGCGTCGTATACCGAATCAAAAATCGGGTCCCGAATTGCAAATCGGGTCCCGAGTCGTAAATCGCGACTCAAGATGACGAGTACCCGAATATATTTCTGTGTCGACAAATTCCCGACCCGACCCGAGGCACGGGTACCCGTAATATCGTGTGCCCTCACACCCCTATGCAGTATAAACTCTTCCATTAGTTTTAGTGGCGTTGATTCGTTCATCCGAATACATCCGTATGCGGACGACAAGCTAGTCGTACGACAACGCATGCAGCATATCCGTATCCTTATTTCTAACATATCAGGAAAAGATTGTTACTTAAAGTAAAGTTTAAGAATGTAATGGCTTTTAAGTCGTACACATGTATTTACTTCGTAAGTAGGTACACGTAGAGTGATATATTTCACTAATGACTGTTGAGAAAATATTACGTGTGTTTTCTGCGTGTTAGAAGCAACAAAGAAATTTTATTTACCTCGACTTGGCCTTATTTAGAAGCATCGAACCGCGATATCTCTCGTGTTCGACGAGGTGAAGAGGGGCCGAAGGGAGAGTGGAGGGCATTCGTGGTGCAAACTTTGCTAATTTCTTGAAACTCTAGAATCTAGAACTTCCTTCGGTTACTCGATACTCTTAATTCACTTCTGCGAGTTTAAACATTCTCTCACATTTAGCCACAGTACGACGTAGGAATTCAATAAACAAGTTACACGTTGCTCTCCTTTGATTTCGAATTTCCTTTCAATCACGCAGATTAATTAAGACGGACCACGGAAAACTAATTAAAGATTGGCGTTTAATCGGTCCGCCGACATAGGCACTGCTTTGTGCAGAAAACTTTCTGTGTTTTCGTGTGTTTAAGTACATCATTCAGTGCGCAACGGATACCTGAAAAAGACAATCTAATTTAATAATGCGGTAACGGTATCCCTGAATATCAATGCGCCAAAAATGTATTTTTCAACATTCATTAAGAGAAGACAGTACCAAAGAACGCAGTCGACCGTTAACTTTCGTGTACTTTGCGAAATTGCTAGTTTCCTTCATCAGTAAACTCGTAATCACGAGCTTTAAGTTTATATTTGCATGTGTCCCTATCTGATTTTCATGATAAAAAACAATGTTGTGTGATTCATTTTGACGAATGTTTCCCAACATTGTTTAGCAGTCGTAAAGTGTTCTTGCGATCAAAATCATTAAGGTGATTTCAAGGTCATGTTACATCAAGTAACGATATCATTTTTTTCCGCAATCACAAACATGCATTATAGCAAATCGATAAATACTGCGTCACCCATAGACGCAAACTCCGCATCATCCATGCCTATCTAACGTCATCCTACCAAAATCTTGCCCTCGTCATCCCCTCTCTTATTTCCGGACCCTTGTAAAACTTTCGGTAGTTCGTCATTACTATTCCAAAGTCCACCAACTTCAGTTACAGAGTTCAGATCTGAACCAACATAAAACGTTGTACTACTAGATCTTCATTGAATAAACATATTGTTAAAACGGTCGTTTGATTTCTTTTTGTGTTCACTATAGTAGTAACAAGAAATTCCTAGACCTGACACCAAAAATCGCTTCCAACGGTGTTTACTCAGTATAATAAGTAATTCTACTCAGTTAGTCTGAATGCTTTTTCAAAAATACCCTTATAAGTCCGTTTACACATGATTAGGGTACTGTAAATTCCTTGAAAATATTATAGGAAACAAATTTTTATGTCGGGCAATAATAAAGCATTCGACCATTATTTCGATAAAATCAACTGTTTGAAGCACTCGGTATAATTTTTCTACCGTTATTTACAATTTTGTTTACTGTATTTGCTGTAACGTACTATCTATCTTACTATATTCTGACCCAATTGTGGTTCGCATTTCAGTCTGTTTTTCGGTGGTGGCCCAAAGATAGGAAACAATAGTTCTAATTGACACTCCCCCTTCCACTCTCCTGAAATGGTGGACAACACATAACACGCAGACTTTACTGCTCCTCCTACCAGTAACCACAGACCTCGAACAATCGACACACATCGATCGCGGTTGTAACATCTTAAGGAACAACCACCCAGCGCCACCTTGAAAACTCCTCTATCACTCTTTTATTAATTTTAAATATATATTTTATTACAAAAACGAATAAGTTCAAAACCAAAAACCATTCTTGTATTCTACGAAAATAATTATACTGACATACATTAAAGTAAATTCAAAATATAATGTAAGTATTGCATATGCCAGAACTGGTGGGGATGGTGACAAGCTTCTGGCGTGTAGGCCAAACCGAGCTGTCAGCGTAGAAATACACATATCAGAATAGGTGTGCGTTCGCTCCGAAAAAATTCTGGAGCTTTATTGATCAGAACATTGATTCTTTCTCGATAACTTCATCTCGTATTGGTCTACACATACCTTCATAACGCACACAACTATTACGCTAAAAATAAATAACAGCCAAACGGCTAGGTTCAGGCGGAGCCGAGCAGCGTTCCCGTTACCCCACCATACCCTGCCAGGGCTACGCAACTCCAACTGACAAATCTACGATCGTCAGATAGTGGTGACTGATTTCTCCTCGATCGCTGCTCGCGAAAACGAACTCACCGGCCAATATATCTGATACCGACTTAGGAAATCGGAAAAGAGGCCAGTGGTTGAGTGTATGATGAAAATGGAGGGGAATAGGCCAGTAAAAGGAGAAGGAAAATGGTAGGCGAGAAGAAGAGTATTTTTCAAAAGTATCCCAATAAGAGAAAGAAGAATTGAATAGATAGAGGGAGGAAAACCAAGACGTCGCTGGAACCCTGTTGGAAAATACCTGGAGAGTTAGGAACGATGAAAGGGTATGAAGAATAAACAAGTCAAGATATGTATATAATACTGAATATACGGTCCTAATAATGGAGCGGTTATCAAAGTACTTGAAATGAAGGATAAAGACAGAAAACTAATTCTATAGTATAGATGCGAGAATGGCATGAGTGGAAATCAACATTGGAAAGGAGAGGAAGAGAAGGTATGCAGGACGTGTGGTGCGAAAGAGGAAACGCGGAACCTGGAACACGTGATCACAGAATGCATACAAACCAGGAGTGCAGAGTCTCTGGGAGTAATTCTGGGTGAGGACGGAAAAGGAATAGGAGTATTAAGGAAGATTGAAGCAGAGAGAAAGAAGAGGGACCGAAAGGAGGGGTCTCGTCAGAGGTAGGGGGAAGAGGAAGAAACGTAGAAGTTGAAATACAACGGCTTACCAAAGATAAGAAGACTGTGTTACAGTTTAAAGTTTAGAAAGTTTAGAAATTAGAGAATTAAGAACTTAGAATTCATGATTGTGGGAATAGGAATAGCATAGAACAATAAAATAAATAAGTAAATAAATAAAAAACGAAATATTTGCTTATCACATCTTAAACTACATAGATACCTTACGGAACAATATCCGATATAGAATATAGAAAAATTCCAAGAACCGTCTATGAAATACAGTTTTGTTCATGGTGCTGTATTCAGAACTATGTCACTTCGTAAACCATACTCGCAGAACGGACATCTTTGCAGAGGTAGGTATCATGGCCTTTAGGCGTTATTAAATGAATTTATTGATGTGTTTTCGGTCGCTCCAAACCTTTTCTAACAACTTGGAACAAAAATGAAAATATTTTGTGACAGTTACCAAAATGACTTTTGTTCAGCTAGATCAGCCGTTTGGCCCATTGTGGACCGCTCCGAAAGTAAATGAGGTTAACATAACCTGAGGTTGACCTAACCTCAATTCTACGGCACCGACTGCGTTCATCTGAGCAGAAGCACCATCATATTTAAAAAAAAACTAAAAAAACTTTTAAAAATCTGTACTATTTCATACTTTCGTTTAAGGGTCCAGAGGCACCATTTCCCCTTATCTGATCGGGCTGAAAGTTTACACAGTTTTTTTATTATTATTTGGAACTATTCTGAGGGGTAGCGCGAAGAAAGGTCTTGAAAAAAAATTAAAAAAAAAAAAAATTATTCATCAAGTGTAAATAAAAGCCACCCTAATGTATATGTATATATTATGTATTATACATAAATATAAATAAATCCTATCGATTATTTAATGCCTCTGTCGATACCTTTCAAGTTTCATGTGCTTTAAATATCTCTATCAATTTTAACGATATTGTGTAAGACAATTAAATCGGGAAACTCATTTTGCTTGCTTGGTTATAGTGATTAACTAGCTTTTTCCAGCTACAAAATTTCGAGTTAGATGTATGTATTTAATGTATATGACATCATTCACAGTGACTGATGTACCAATAAAAGTAACTATTTAGTGTGGTGAAGGGTCATAAAACACTTTTTGTAAGTGATATTTATTGTGCCCCTTACTTTATCGGTTTCGTCGTTCAGTGGAAACATTAATTGTAATTGCATTGCTGATCAGGGAGTGGACAATCTTGAAAGTTTCTGCGAACGTAGAGAGTCGCCTGAATGTCACATCCAATTTCTGTAGTTATACTGGGTGACTGTTTCACTCCCACGATTACTTCTACTTCGCGATCGTTAAAAAGAATTCGAAAAGCAATTATCGTTATATAACAGTTGAGCTATAATGAATATGAAGAGGAATATTCTCCAGACTTAATAAATTCCATTTCTCGCACTGTCAATTGGAAGGGAAGAAATACTCGCGATCGTCGATTCTGAATCGTGAGCTCACGAATATTAATAAGACTTTCGCGTGCTGATAAACGAACCCCCTTCTTCATCGCTTTCGTGAAAGAAAAAGGATAAAAGCGATCGTTCCTCTTCGAAGTATTTTGCGGCAAGTGTGCCATGGCCGAACGAGAAGCAGCAAATATTTCTGACAACTACGGTTTTGTTGAAAAAGTTAGAAGAATGGCGTTTGACGGACATGCTATTTAGTACAGTCAAAGTTATTTATAGGTTGAACCCGTATGTACCGCCAGACCAGCAATTGCAGAAACTCTTATTTTCACCGTATATTCGAGCCGTCCACTCAACTGCAGCTTATGCCAAGTTACGTTTAACCACAAGCCAACCTGTGTATAGAAAATCGTACTCTGACCTTTTTTTTTGGAAACTGGTTTCAACTAACTTTCTGGCTTGCACATTATTTTCAGTCTTTTGGTGCTTATCCGATAACAGGTGTTTTTATTAAATTTACGACTGCCTCTTGTTCCTATGTTTGTATTACTTTACTTTGCAAAATAAGTTTATCAATTTCTACTAGTCTACAACAGCACGAGCCCCATTCTCAGTCAGCCGATTCTCCCATTATCAGCAATATGCATATTTACAATGTACTTTACAATATTTTAATGAGAGTAATGAGTAAATGTGTTGGATGTTATGTGGCTGGAGTCGGAAACTATCCATCGATGGTTTAATCGAGCTTATCTAAAAAGGTCTTCTGGTCAGGTCTTCTTGAGTCTTCAACCAGAAACATACGTACTTAGATCATCGTGTAGAGTTTGCTTTAAGACATACCACGGTGCATTTGTAGTCGAGGAGTTTTTGATTCAAATGTCCGCAGGATTTTTCTATTGGATTTATATGTCCAGATTCGAACTAACATTGGCTTGTATAATAATACTTTGTTTTCAATTCTGAGCTGTGATTTTCTTCCTATTAGCCAATTGAGGTATTGAGAGCAAAAACAGACTAACCCACATTTTTTGCGAAATTAACTTAGTAGCAATAATGTATTCCAATGGGCTGTACTAATCATATAAAGTAGGAGAAATTAATTTTTTTCTGATGTGGGTTAGTCCGTTTTTGCTTCCAATGCCTCAATTCAGTTGTTGTATCGTATTTTTAGTGCCAGCTGTGCTTTTTTTTAGCCTTAATGTGGGCATTCCAAGTTAGTTTTTGGTCTAGGTGAAGTCCAAGGTGTTTAATTTCGGTCTTAACTGGAATAGGAGACTTGTTTATTGTTACACAAGGGCAAGTACCATTTCTTAAAGTAAATGTGATCTGGGTGGATTTGCCGCTGTTGATTTTGTTCCTCCATTTCCTGAGCCATGGTTGCAGGCAGTTTAGACAGTTTTAAAGATTTTCTGAGGCTGTGACAGGATTTTTGTGTGGAGAGAGTATGGCAGTGTCGACTGCAAACGTTGCAATGGTAGTCTCTTGTGAAACTGGAATGTCAGCTGTGTAGATGAGATATAGGCATTGTCCTAAGACACCACTTTGACGGTATCCCTGATTTTGTCGGATAATAGTTTGAGAGAGAATTGTTTTGTTTCACCCGGAAGTATTTATCAGAGAGGTATGTTTTTAGTATGAGATAATAACGGTTTGGAATGTTTCTTTTTAAATTGTATAGAATCCCTTTGTTCCAGACGTTGTTGTATGGTTGAGTGCTTTTCCCTAAAGCCAAATTGGTGCTCAGGGATTAGGTTTTTCATGGAGTTATGTATAGGAGCGAGAGCTTCATGCGGCTCGCGAGTCGCTAGTAGAGAGTGTGAGAGACAAATGGCTATGGAGGAGGTAGTTCTCCTACGGCTTATTGTCAGCGGAGCAGACCAGGCAGAGAACGAGCCGCCAGTTTGTCAGTCCTGGTCTAGAAGAATAGTTAAAATGATATTAATAGGGGAAGAGGTTGTAATATGGACCACCTTTTCGTTTTAGAGAAAGTAATAAATTTTAATATTTAAGTAGTATCTATTGTATCAACAATCATCAGTAGTGTTAGCCAACAAGTATCTCTTATCATGTATTATTAGTCCCTAGGATGCAAAATAAAGTCGTTGAAAAAGTACAACAATTTGTTTTAATACAGTGCAAAATGTGAGTTTTCGAAAACTGGGTAGTAATATGGAGCAGATATAAACATTTTATTCTTCATTACTATAAGCTTTTTATTATTTAAACAATCTTTGTTCTTCAAGTGTAAAAGAAAAAATGATTCTAGAAATGAAAATACAAAATACACTTTATAAGTGAAGAGGAAAAACAAAATTCAAATCGTATTCATATTCTTCATGAACAGATATCGCAAATGATGTATTCAGTTGCACTGCACAAAATATGAGCCTGATTCTGACGTATTTCGCATTGAACTATTAAAAGTTCCTCAGATGTTAATGTCTCGAACGTCTATATAGAACTTGTTGTTCCATGTTACTACTTAGTGTTACTATCAATTATATTACCCTATCAATGCCATTTTCGTAATGATCCAATAACGCTCGACAAAGAGAAAACATTTTTAAAAAACAGTTCCTACCATTTTGAACTTTAATCTCATTAGTGTTTTTTATTTAGCAATAAAGATAGTTAAATCATTTTTTAAACGTAACTTATGAAAAGTTTTGATGTTTGTAAAATGTAAAATCTGCTGTCACGACCGTAAACAGTTGACGATACAGACGCCAGTATGACAAATAAGCAACAGGGGAATCTAATGGTTATAGCTACTACTGTCGCATACTACTGTGTGCCAAACGTATTTAGTTTCGGAAATAACAGTCTGTTTCATATTACCACCCCTATCTCTTAATATTAATTGGATATGATTCGTCTTGACCAACTTCACTATAGACGTTACAGCTTAATTAACCATGATTAAGTATCATTATTCTTCATTTTTTATATCCATTTTACTAGTAGTATATTTAAGAAAAAACGCCTATGTTTGTGGATTACATAATACAGTAGCAATTTTAATGGTTATTTATGCTGCAATGTGAATATGTTACGTATAAACACGGATCAAGTTACGCAAAAACTTCCACTTTGATATTTTTTATCCTTATATTGGTCGACAATATTTTTCTCTGAAATTTCAGACCGGTAGCTGTCGACAGTGTTAGTTTTATTAAGCTCAAAAAGTCCATATGCCATTTAAAAGTGCTCTCAATACGTATGAACTTCATGCAAACTAACGGACCCTAATACATAGAAAATTTGTTATACGAGCCTCGTATCCAGTCATGTGGGACGTGTGTGATTTATGGTCTACACACTCTACACAGTTATTCTCAATTTACACGTAATCGAACTTTTTATTTTGTTCGACTGTTGGTATTTCGATCATCCTGTACACAGGATTTCCCCTGTTGCACTCGTAACCGCTGGAAGCATTATCGTTGCTTCTCTTTCCCGTTTAAACGCTGGTCGCTATCCAGTGAAGAGAGAAAGCTTAGTCGAGCAACTACTTTCTTCCGCTGATTGTTCTTTTCTTTTACATCTCTCGTTTCAGGCTCCATTTCTCATCCGGTCAGTCCTGCTTCTTCTTACCCGTTCTTCTTATTTCTTGTTTTCGTCGCACTTTCGTCAAAATTTCTTTTCGCGCCTCTGTCCATCTTTTTGCGCCCTAGAATTTAAATATCCTTGTCTTGCAAAGGTAATGCAGATGTATCAGCTATTAGAGTGCATTAGGTGTATTAGAACTGCATTTACTATCGATAGATATAACTGTATTCGCCTTTGTACAGTTACAACTTTACAAGCACATACAGTATTCTCTCGAAATAGTACTGTCGCTTTCCACCTCACGATAAATATTATTCACTATTCCCCACTAGTTCCTAACGATGAGACGAGCGATCGGTTTCAGAATCGTGTCCAGGTCACGATAAATATTCGTCGCTGGCCCCGTCTCGTGACACTATTTCGAGAGAATATGGCATCCCTCAATCTAGGTGGGTGTAATTGTGGTATAATAGAAAAAGAATTGATTCTATGTTGAGAAATCAGTTGAAAATGTTGCTTGGGAATAAAATTGGTTTGTAGGACTTTTCATTTTGAAAGAATTGTGTTGTTGGGTACATAAATGCGTACGAGTTGGCTGGTGTGTTTGCCTATTACTAGCTTGTACTTCCAGTTACACCCTATAGTATTCCTCAACATTTGATGGTGGTCTAATTTAAATAATGCAACAAACTTTTACAAATTGTTAGTCTTTTATTATCCTAAAAGCTGAGTGTGGATTGATCATGGTGGTGCAATAACTCGGCTTCTAAAATCATCAGACATTGCATCGTTTGATTTTTACTTACAATTAGGGGTGATATTAATGCATAGTGTCATTAAAGGTGCAAATATTAAAGATAAAATTTACCAAGAAGTTGAGAATCGTTTTCAAAATAAAACGACAAATTACATGAGAATTTAAATAAGTAAAATTGTATATAACTACATACATATAGATACATGTTACATATGTATATATATATGCAGGGTGTTTCGCTGCAGGTTGCAAGTCCCGCAATTTTGGGACACCCTGTAGTAACTGAAGACAGTCCACAGATTTCTTTCTTTCCCGGCCTCTTCAGTTTTGCTTGCGAAAAATATACATGTATACGATCTGTGTTGGCATAACATTGTTAACTAGTTTTAGTATGTAAATTCACGGTTGCATGCATTTATAAATTCACTGTGTATATCGTGTAAATGTAATGAGCACACGCGCTGCAATATTGACTGATTCGAAGGCAGGATGCACTAAAGTCGGGCTACCCATTGACGCCAGAATCGTGGGACATGGAACAAATGCTTGCCCCACTATGACCTACCGTCGCCCCCCTCCTGGTTCCCAACGCACTGCACACAAGCATATCCCTATTCCTGCCTGTGTGCGCTGCCTGTTCTGCTCTTTTCGCCATCAATTCGTGTTGTCGAAATCCGAGCGAATGAGTCGCAATCAGGAGGTCGAGAGTTCAAATCCTAGTACGGTGGTTTTACCTTTTTTTTTTAAAATTATTCTCTAGTTTCACTTCCTAATTTCCCAGTAGAATAAAAACTTGAAAATTATTAATTTGCAAAGCATTTCCAAAGTTTGATTTTTTTTATTAATGATGCAATATATATGTACATAAACCGATGTAAACATAATTAAAATCATAATCATAATTACAATTACCTATATAGGATAAAATATAAACGTAACAAGATTTGTGTATGAAATTTTTGTATTTTTAAGAATTTAGTGGCTTATCGGTGGAATTTTTTTGCAACAAACAAACATAAGTTTATAGTAATATTTAGAGAATAAATTTTTTTATCTTTTATTCGTTATTTGAAATGTTTATTTAGATAAAGATTTTGCCCAACTTCGTCTGAACGTGAAATTGAAGAATAATTAAAAAACAAAGTAAAACCGCCGCGCTGGGATTAGAACGCCCGATCTCCTGATTGCGACTCATACATTCGGGTTTCGGCAACGTGAATAGTTGGCGAAAAGAGCCGAACGGGCAGCGCTCACGGACAGAAGTAGGGATGTGTATAAGTATAACTTTTTTTCAATTCTCCACGAGAATGTGCTGCCAACCGTTGCAGTTGTTTCTAGGTTGCGCATACTGTTTTTTTGGTTTCCCTTCGTACCTGTGGCTTCGCCAGGTGTGTGCGCGGTTAGAAATGCTAAATGCAGCTAAATGTATAGCTCCGTCTAGTAAAGTGTTTTAAGATAAACCAAGTATGTTTTCTGTGTGAGTTATTGCACCAATAATATGCTTGCGTGCAGTGCGGTGAGAGCAAAATGGGGGACGACGGTAGGTCATGCTGGGGGTAAGCATTTGACCCACGTCCCACGATTCTGGGTCTACCGGTTAGGCTTGTCAAGATCACCGAAGGCAATCCTCGCTCCACCATTTGCCCACCTCTGTGTCCTGTCCTCCATGTCACTTCATTTTCAATACCAAGGCAGAAGTGGTTTGGTTAAAATTTTATATTTAGTAGCAGATGCTATACATTGACACAGTTTTTTAAATGTTAGAATCACACATGTTTTTTTTTAAATGGAACCGGTATATTTTTAATGCTATTAGAAAAGCACAATAAATTGACTTCAACGATATCAATATTGTGTAATTTTTTTGAAAATTATACGGGTTTGAGAAATATCAAACAGAAAGGCAAGCTGGCTGTTTGCGTAAAACAAAGGAAATCAACGAGAAAGCAACAAAGGGAACAGTAAAAAATAGAACACGAGGTCGGAAGAAGCAATATACTAATGAGAGAAACAGTTATGAGGAAAATGAGAAACCATGTAAATATACGAGTAAAAGGGAAAAGTGAAATTGGGAGTTAGCGATGGGAAGAAGCGACATGCTTCAGAGAGTGAAACGCTCACCCATAAGTCTGGCATGTATGTGTGATAAGCGCCGAAGCACGTAACATAGGGGAGACCGGGGTAAAATCGGGACGTTAAGAATAAAATCTCATAACTCTGACATTATTAAGTAAAAAAGAAACTGCAATTGGGATTCATTAGAATAACCTCTTTTTTTAAATAATAATACATATCCAATTTTTTTAATAGAAGGAAAAATTCAAAAAAATAATTATTTAAAATATGATCCGTTTTTACGATTTTACCCCATGGCCGTAAAAGCGGGTACTATACTAGATACTGGCCCTAGCACCTGTAACAATGATACTCATCCAATTCTTCAGCCCCCCCAACCAATGTAAACTTCATTCAAATTTGATGAACCATATGATTCTTGGATATAAATGCAAATGTCTTCACCGATTTTCATCATCGCATATCATTATTCTTCGGTATTTTGTTTAATTTTGTGATTTTCTTTCTTTTTAGTTGTAGTCCTTTATTAAGATTTAGTTTTAATTTTGATAACTTCCTCTTTTTTGTTTCATTGTTATACACAGTTTGTCCAAAACCGAATACCCGGTTTTACCCTGTGCAGTTTTGCCCAGTGCGAAATAATGCACAAATCGAGAATATGTCACTGCAACGACGCGAGAAAATTTAATGCTGTTTAAAAAATAATACCACGGCCCGGTTTTACCCAGGTACCCGGTTTTGTCCAAGCATCCCCTACATATGTATACATCTGTACGAGACCGAAGAAGGTGGGATCATGGCTGACCTGAATTGTAATTGGAGAAGTGACCCTGACAGGCCTAAACCGGTGGCTCAAACTTTAGACTAGGTCTTGTCATAATGGTTTCGTGTGCGTTAGTGGAGCCTCGTACTCGAGATTATGAAAGGACTTCCTATCTAACCGATTACCTTCAGAATTGGAATGCTAGTTTCTAGTAGGCTGCATCTCTAAACGTACATGTAAGTGCATATATAATGCTGAAATCATGTAAGCTGTGATCCGTATTCATATGACTATACTATACTTCGTTTACAAGCGGCAATTTGAAAATACTGGTGGTACTTCAGTTGCTGATAAATAGAACAATTTTTCTTGCTTATGGAGGAAATTTTTCTCATGAAAACAACTGTCTCGTTACTTGCTACTAACGACATTGAAATTAATCAAAAGACTATGACATATTCTGTAAACTAGCGGGAAACGGTAATGAAAATATTTTTATTATACAATACCATGAACGCCTTTCCAGAATTTTTATTATGGAGATGCCATTAAAAATGGTTTTCTTAAATTGCCTATAAAGAATTTTATAGTATGAACCGTCCAGTTTTAATAAAGGGCTTACATGTAAACTTCTGTTTGAAACATTTTTTTCTGTCTCTTGTACTTTTTAGAGTTATATGCGAAAAAGTGGAAGTGCCTATTTGACTTTGAGGGTAGTTTTCACCCCCTTAAAGGACGACAGGGCCCGAATGAAACACACCGTTGTTCTTGGCTTGAGTCACTCCATAAACCCACAAAGTTGCGTTCCAATCGGTGAGTGCGGGTTCGCAGTGTTCCCTTGTTAGCCCTACTGGACGTAGCGGTTAGTGCGGACCAGCACACATAGGTACAAGTGAGGATTTTCATAACGAGTTGACTACAATATCAGTTGCACGTAGTTTTTACATTGTTAACCCCCGTTTGGCGGATACAGGTTCCATTTCGGTCATCCTATATGCGTATCAAGCTATTATCTTACTTGGCATGTATTTCATCGAGAAATGTATTTTGCAGTATAAGAGGATTAGAACTTGATATGAAAGCTGTTGAATAATTATGTGTAGTTGATCTGGTTACCTTTCAAATGATTATTAATGCACTAGTAGATATAATCTTATTTATTATATAGGGTGTTTATAAATATGTGGGACAATATTTCAGGGTCTGTTCTACTCATCAAGATAATATGAAAAATTGCCATACATATATGTCCGATAATGCTTAGTTTTGCAGTTATAAACATTTTTATATTCCCTAAAATACCGGCCTGAATCGTCTATTAAAGGGCAACCACGTTCGTCAGTTGGCCTAATATACTATATTTTCATTCATATCCTTTCTTTCGCGCTTTTTAAAAAACAAAGACGAAATGATAATCAATATATCGATCTGCAGAAACACAGCTGGCCTTTGTTAAATGCCACTTTAATAGCCGTTTCGGGCTCGTGTTTCATGAAATATAAAAATGCTTATAACTTTAAAACTAAGCCTTATCGGACATTTTCGTAAACCAACTTGTCTTATTATGTTGATGGGTAAAAGCCGTCCTGAAAAATTGTCCCACATATTTATAAACAACCTGTATAATGGTAGATATGAAAGAAAAAAGAATAATACAAGATTAGAACTCATGTTGTTGTGCCCAGGCAACGCCCAAGCACACATAATACATTATTCGAGAACATTTGAGACGTTCCTAAGCTTAGACGTTCGCGAGCTGACCGCGACTTTACGAAATCAGCAAAATGCAAATGCTTCGTCGTAACCATATATGGTAACGCGAAGCGACGACACAATGCCTGGTAGCGAAGCAAAACCAATTTGACTCCGCGAATCGAGAGACTCGAGATCCGATTCTCGACCGGATAACACGGCAAAAACCTACTTGTATACCTCAGTCTAGTTTAGTTGTTTTTTAATAAAGACTTGGTTTTAGTTCACCCGGTGGATTCTCATCTTTTAATCACTCTGGAATCCACGATAACGCCGGATTCCGTACCAGCCATCACGCAGGGCACAACAAAATCTATACATTTTTAGTGGTAGTGAGTGAATTTCGCGAGCGATTTCGCCGACGACGTGAAAAACAAAGGACGATACGCGGCTACTGATGCGTGTTTCTCGTACCGCACAAGTTCGAATTTGCGCTAACAAAAGCTTTTGTTTTATATAAGTGTATGTTATACATGTGTATAAGGAGATTATATTATGGATAAATATAGGCCCTATATTCGCTATAAAGTGAGGCTAGACATTTGTCATCCAAGAGTTAAACGGTTATTTTGAAACACACGCGGAATCGGCGTAATTATGACGCATCTGTGTGAATCATATTCAAAATAGCAACGTATTTGTTACGTTCCACTGGTATTATAAAAATTAATATGCACGTATATGAATAATACATTTACATAACGTGAAATATTATAATTACGGATTACGGTTATCCAAAACCCCAAAGAAAATATTTTTCTGTATATTTTCTTGTTACTTTTTGGAAGTAAACAACGTATATAAGTTCGCATTCACTAAGTCTAAAAAGTTGAAGGAATGAACAAGATACAAGAGGAAATTTAATCCGCGAGAATTTTGGCTGCACGCTGCGCTCGTATATTTACAAACCAGGACTGCCTTTGGGGGTTGAGCTGGATATAAAACCTATTGAAAATTTCGCTAAAGATAAACTACCAAAGCGATGTGTAACAGGATACTTGCAAAAAGGTAATAAGGGTCTAAATAATAAAATATGCAAGCTTGCTTTGGCACGCATTCAGCGGCGTAAAACCTTTTGAAGTAAACCTATGGACAGCAGAAGCAACATCCCGATTTTGGAGCACGTATTAATAATGCGTTGCAGAAGAGTATCTGACAAAAAGGAGGATAGCGAAAAGAAGGATTTGCGACACATAAAGGAAGCAACGAAGGATGTCAAGTTTAAAAAAATTTAGTTGAAAAATACAGTAGCGTATAAAAGAGCATGCACGTTTTGGATCAGGAATAGCAGATTAATTGTAAGTCTAGGAATAGTCTAGCAACAGAAAATCCTGTTCTCCAGCTTTGAAGCTGGGTTTTCCGCATGACTGTTTTACCAAGGGTGAGCGTCCTAGTTTCCAAAACCATGGCAAATATTAACTTCAAATTTTGCAATGAACTTCATCGTGTCATTCGTTAAAGTTGACGAAGCTTTACAAAACGTATGAAAGTGTATACAGGGCAGAATGGAATTCGTAGTAGAAATGGGAAGAGGTATTCTTTCTGTACAAATAGATCGAAAACATGGAACAGAATGGTATTAAAGGCGGCTTTATTTTCGAAGAAATGGATACTGAAGACTAGGCGAGTACATATGCGTATACCTGATAAAGAATTGATAGAATGTAACAGTACAGATGGTACAACTACAGATAAAATTAATACTTACACAAAATTAAATCAAATATGCATGCCTAGAATTGGTTGCACCTTCAACACTAATAATCCTGTAAAATTTGGATTACCAAATTACATTTCGTTTTTTCATTATATATGCATTTATAATTTATTCAGTATCTATGAATTTACAATTTATTCATTATAAATGAATTTATTCGTCGTTCGTACAATTTATGTTATATGCTTTTCTCGAAACTATAGTTGCATATTTCTATATGCGATATAATTTTTATTTTAAAGTATATTGAGTTTTAATGAAGTTCTAATGTTTCTGGTGCATGTAGCAATGTGGAGTTTTCACGTTGTTGTCGCGTGCCTGTAGATCGTGAGGGTTGTGTGCGCGTGTAAGCATGCTCGCGATATTTCACAGGGGAAAAATTCAACGGCCGCATTGCGTTCATATAAAACGACTTCCTTAGGAATTAGCAGCTTACCCTCGGCTCTCTTGTTCCTGTGTATATGTATGTAAGCTCGTAGGCGATTAATATCTCCGCAAAGAGGAATTTTAAGGCTTTAACAACTTGAGACACCGCGACCACACAAGTTTAGCCTTTAAATGGGAAAAGGCCAACTCCGTGTTCATTTAAACTTTCAGTCCTAAATGGTCGGAACTTGGCAATAATTATGATCTTGTATAAATTATTAATTGTAAATTTTAGAAATCTCATTATTGTGAAGATCTTAAATATTTACTTCAGTAAACTGTCAGTATATCTTAAAAGATTTATTTAAATTACACCTTCTTAAGACAATAAATAAAAACGTTGTATTAATTGCAACAGTTCCTATGCTCAGTGCTACGTTCGCAATACTTATATTTTTCATGTGCTTAGCACAAGGTTTATAGCAGCGAAGGCCAGTCCGATCCATTTGGGAGCCCGGGCTCCGGGCTTTACCATAGCCGCGCGGAAGGGAGCCCGAAAGCCAATGATAACATGGGCGCGCCACGGATTAGTTTGCTGACGCAGGCGCAGTTCATGCACGCATAACCACCGCTCCTGTAGGTGTTTCCCCCTCCATCAATGTAGCTTAAGCCCGCCGATACCTGGCGCGACTAGCGTCTCGCGGTATCCCTGACAACGCAGTTGAGAGTGGGACCTCGAGAGCACGCGTGCTCGATCTGGGACTGCAGGGCTTTAAGGAGGTAGGTTACCCTAAAAATGTTCGAAAATTGGTTTTTAGGATGTTCGTATATTCCGCTAGCTACATTTTTTCTAAGTATTTTAAGCGCAACGGGGCCCCGAAATTCCAAAAATTCCAGGAATTACAGTAAAAAATGTACGAGCCTGCACATGAGATCGGATAACGATGTCCAATTTGAAACGTGATTTCCCAGAAACTACGTTTCCCAAAACGGTGAACATAAAATTTCGAAAACCGGTCCAACGATTTGAATGAAAATTTGCATGGAGCTGCAGGAAACTATTTCCCTCCATGTGTTGGGAGCACATTTTAAATATAAATTCTTAAAAAAAAGATTAAAAATATTTTTCCTACAAAAAAAAGGATAAAATCAGAAAAGTGAGAACGTAATAACACACACAGCCTCAAAAACCTATAAAAACAGAATGCAGTCGAAAGTAGAGAACAGAGGCACAGCACAAACGGTTGAGAACCGGGTGAAAACAATGAAATATCAACGAAGCGCAAAACAGCTGGAACACTAGGAGACACTTCTACATCCTGCCACCTGGCAACAAACTTCCATGTTATTCTTGTAGGCTATTAATTTTTCGTGAAGCAATATCTATGCTCCAAATGAAATTTCCTCTTGACTGAAAATAAATTCATAAAAATGCACGATTTTAAACGGACATTCAGATAAAAATTGGCGGTGAACCAGCCACGAGGACAGACAAAAAGCATACAGAATGTCGCAGGAACAATGGATGGCTGAAAGAAAGCAAAGCAACGAAAAGACCAGGGGACCATTTTGTGTGGTATGATTTGAAAGCTAAAAACAAGGAAGCTTCTCGAAGGGTCCGTCCGCATGAGAAGGCGTAAAAGGGAATCTACAGGTGCACGACAACAAGCTCCTTTGAACGAGACGTTTTCCTTCCACCCATTGTCATTTTACCTCGAAAGATGAATCAATATTATACTATCGGCATTTATCCACGTCCGGCAATCAACATCGCGGAGGGTGCGTGTCTTCGTTGATTTCCTCCAAAATTGGCAAGGTAATCTCAAGTCCCGTTGAAATTTCTCACGACAACTACACATTTATGCTTCCCTATCAGATGTGTGTACACCATAAAGAGACGTGCACATCTATACTTGTTTCCGCAATTCTCATTCCACTTCTCTCTATTCTCCCGTTTCATTTACCTCCAGATATTTGAAAGATGAATAATGCTAATGGTAATAATAACAATAATCATAATACTAACTATAATCTCCAGTCACGTAAAAGTCGATGCAAAGTTGCACAAATTTCGCATACATGTAACAGTACCTACACGCGGATGAAAGTTTTCTGTAAGACGATTGCCCTGTAGCATTTTCAGCATGCATTTTGTTTCTAAGGAAAGAAAATGCATCAGCGAAAAGAAATTATTTATTTGTATTATTGATCGATTTTAATACAGATGCTAGGTACGTGCACTGGGCATAATTGATAAACTTATATTATTTTTTAAAAATACATGAATAAGCATGATAAATTGAGTTTAAGGATATTGTAGATTTAAAATTACCATATAAACCGTATTCCTTTGCCTCTGTGTAGAAACAAGTTCAAAGGTTGTTACGGCAAGAAAAGAGTGCCCGAATATAAATATTTCTAAATTTTTCAACCAGATTACAATAAAACATAAGATATTAATTGGTTGAATTTTTGTAAACTGCGACCCTGAGAATAAAAGTGATTTGGCTTATATTATTTGCTTCTTATAGTTAAACAGGTTTTTCCCCGATATTCTTGGACCTCACCAAAAATAATGAAAATATTTTATACCGTAACGTTACAAGTCTCACCTTAGATATAAATAATATTCCACATTATGTATTACTAATAAATGCATATTATACGCACAATATGTAGGTATATACCTACATAGATATTCATTTCATGTGAAAATGAATATGTAACCGTAGTAAACACATAAAAGGAAAAAGGAACACGTGATTTTCTTCGATGTAAATAAAATTTAAGAAAATTCATTTTTCACTTAAATTTTACTGAACTAAAGGTGTATTCACAGGCAATGAGAATTCATCTTAAAGTGGCAAAAACATCACATTTTGCAAATGATATAATGGTATTTACAATAATGTTAAGTTATAATTTCAATCTAGATTATTGATAATCTATTTAGTATTGATTTCCATGTAACATTTAATTTCAATTATTCATCACCAAGCATTAAATGACCAATACAGCAGTAATATATGTATATACTTTGACTTTACCACACTGAACTGTAAATATTAGTCGCGTTTTAAATACACAACGTTCCAGAAAAAAGTAGTATGGTTACTAAATGGTACTAAAACAAATAAAACATTTTATATTAACGCAGGGAAATTCGGGAAAGTAATAATTCGTGCCTAAGTACTTACACTAAAGAATGCCTCAAAACACTAGGCGTTGTTCAAATAATTACGAATCTATTTTACATCTTTTCTTACAGTTAATTAATAAATATGATTAATTTGTGTAACGTACATTATTCACTTTAAACACACATGAAAATAAACCTCCAAGAAACCTAACTGTGGGAGAATATTTGGGGTCTTCAGATATGCTACGCATTTATAGATTCCTTTGTTGCTTACAATTACTTCGCTGTGTTTAATTATTAATTTCTTTGTCACAGTGTAAACTGTGTTACGTTAAAAATTATGCAAACAATATATATAAGTATTACTTAGCTTACTACTTACTTAAGGACATAGGAATGAATGTCATAGTACAATACAGTAAGTATATAAATACTTTGGAAGATACTTTGGAATTTGACGAATATACAGGGTGTCCCAAAAATGTTGGAGTTCCTTGAAACGAGTGACTCGTGAGGTGATTTGAAACAACGTTTTCCTTAGCGAAAATGTTCTCCGTCGTTTTGTTACCGAGATATTAACAAAAAAACAAAAAACACCAATCAGAGCGCGAGTCTGCCGGCCGAGCTTCCGCGATAGCGTGGATACGCGCTGCGCCTGTACTACAAACAAGCAAGTCGGCATCCATCGAAGGAAATTGCGTAGAATAGCAAATGAAAAAGACGTAACATAACGTAAAATTCACCTGCAGTATACGAATACTCACTCGTATACCTGGGACCGGCTGTGTACAACGCGCGTCCGTGGTTGACCAGGATCGGTAAAGGGACCTAGTGAGACAGGTTTTCAAGCTGCATGTTAAGTGGCACGGTCCTGCAGCCCGCCAGTCAACAACGGTACGTAGTTGTGTAAGTATCCAAACCCGTGAGCGTCAAATTTCTAATTTTTCTACAATGAAAACCTAGAGTGCGTCGACCAACGAATTTGTATAAAATTTTGTGAAAAACTTGGCCATTCGTGTGCTATGACCCTGAGACAAAAGCCCAATCTTCTCAATGAAAGACGGCAGAAGAACACCGGTCGAAGAAAGCGCGTCAAAGTCGGAGCATTATGGAGGTAATGCTCACTGTTTTTTTTCGACCACGAAGATGTTGTTCACCATGAATACGCTCCACGATGTCAGCCGGTGAACAGGGAGTACTACTTACAAGTTCTGAAAAAATTACGAGATGCAGTTAGAAGGAAATGACCTCGTTTGTAGAAAACCGTTGACCGGTTGCTTTGCTTCACCACGATAGCGCACCTGGCCCATTCATCTCACAGTACCCAGGATTTGTTGACGACATACGGCATAACCCAAGTCCGTCAGCATCCGTACAGTCCTGATGTAGAGTTCCGTGTGACTTCTGGCTGTCCCGAAATTAAAAAACACCTTAAAAGGAAATGGATTTGACGATGTGGAGGACATAAAATAGAATGCGACTAGTCAGTTGCTGGGTGTTCTAAAAGCTGAGTTTCAGGACTGCTTCGGGAAGTGGGAGCAGTGGTGGTAAAAGGTTGTGACTTCGAAAAGAACGTGCTTTGAAGGGGACATAATCACCAATGATCCAAAGTAGCTCTTTTTCTTCGTATAGCGTAAAGTCGAACACTTTACGGATAGACCTCGTATATAGGAATTGGTAGATGAGGGAGAACTTGCGAGAGAGCGGGATCGGTAGAAATGCCCTCTTGTGGCGAGTACGGAAGTATCACGATATTACCATTGTGCGTTCGTAGATAGCAACAGCTTTTCTTAATTTCGTAATTTTTTTTGTTAGCAATTACTAGTCCAATTGTTTCTATTGTAAATTGAACTTGCACTGCACTCATACGTATAAAGTTACGAAATTGCTGGACATCTTCAATCTGAAGATCCCTTGTAAGTGTTGAACATGCCCCCTGATTCTGTTCTACGCTGAATCTCTAGCCTGATCCAGCAATTTATCTTTCTGTGTTGTTTCTTGTTTCATTGTACGATTTTGCAAGCAATAATACCAGCCCTAAGTTTTTGCGCATCCATAATTCACTATCTGACCTCGCTGTTATTTAAAAAAACAAGCTACGGACAGTAAGTATAGACGAATTTCAAGTGGACACGATTCTGAACCCCGGGTATCCACCAAACGCGCATTTCTGATAAATCTTTGCGAATGTTTACGTTGAAGTATTTGCCCAGTGTCCCTACCAAAGCTATGCATGCGAGCGGAAACGTATTCGCCAGCATTCGTCGTCGATCCGTCAATGACGGTGCTACTTAAGTAGTCATTTGTCTCCAATGAACGCGCGCGAACAGCGACTTTTCTTTAATGTATCGACAATGGTGGGAACGCTCGTGAATGTTCGCGAATGTTTACTGTTCGAGCGCGCCCTGCGTCTCCACCGAAGTGAATTCACGTTCGCGAGCATTTTGCGCGGCCGGTGGATACCGAGCTTGAGAGTTCTCATTGAGAGTTCGCAGAACAAGAGTGAACCAGAAGTGGTGGGGATAGCGCCAAGCTCTTGACGTGTAGGCCAAATCGAGTTCTTAGCGTAGAAGTACATACATCAGAATAGGTGTGCGTTAGCTCCGAAAAAATTCAAGAGCTTTATTGGTCAGAACATTGATTCTTTCTCGATAGCTTCACCTCGTATTGGTCTACGCATAGCTTCGTAACGCACACAACTATTACACTAAGAATAAATAACAGCAAAACGGCTAGGTTCAGGTGGAGCCGAGCAGCGTTCCCGTTACCCCACCATACCCTGCGAGGGCCACGCAACTCCAACTGACAAATCCACGATCGTCAGATGCTGGTGGCTGATTTCTCCTCGATCGCTGTTCCCGAAAACGAATTCACCGGCCAATATATCTGATACCGACTTTAATAACTTCTATCGTTGTATTCGGCAGAGTTCATAGAATAATTTGACATAACAAGCAACCGAATAACTATTACTGTTTCGACACAAAAGATGTTCAAAGTTGAAAATTGGCAGTTTTTTCCAAAATCGAATTTCTCAAAAACTGAGGATGATGGCGATAAATAGTTTGCGGATTCGTTTTCAGCACACGAAAACCTATAAGAAACGGCTATTGAACGTTACAAGTCCAGATGGCTGCCGAACTGTGTACCCAGAGCCGTTCAGCTTATGGTTTGGCGGGCAAGGGCACCCGCCACTGCCCAGAGCTAACGCCGTGGGCAAAGCTCCGGGCAGTGACGTCAGCTATCGTTACAGCGGAGTGGGGAGGAACGGTTGTATAGGCTCGTAGATGCGTAGGCAGGCATGTGTTAGTAGGTTCATTCTAATAGTTTGAGTCGACGCGATGGTTCTTGTTCATCGTGGCATCTGTACCGTATTGCCCGGGGAGGCGTGACTTACTCGCCGCCGACTCGTGTCTGTCCCGGGCAACTCCGGTACGGCGCTGACTGTAACCAGTATTCCAAACGATAATTTTTATGTCCATCTCTCGGCTAGTGTAATATCATTTGACAGTATACCTGTTCCACGACAATGTGAATTTAAATGATCAAATTCCAGTCTTTCGCTCAGTTCTCCTTTCGCTGTACTGGAACTCTCTCGTTACACACCAGCTCTGTATCTTTTCTTCGTGATTCGTTATTCATTCACGTGTGTATCCGTATGAGAAGAATTCCTTGTCGACCGACCGTGCTTTTTACTGAGAACCATCTGTTCCTTTCTTTCCCATTTACCTGGTAATTCATAAAATCATAATAATGGTTTTCATTTCCGAAGGTTTCTGCACACATGTGCATTGTGCACACAGACTACCGACCAAAAGTATGAGACCAGTAAATAGTAATCTTATGACTTCTTCTAGTTTCGTTGAATGTAAGTGCTTAGTAATTAATGTGTACCGATAATTCTTCCCAGGACGTGGGAAATTTTCCGATAATTGTTAGAAGTGAAATTTTTTTTATCCTGATAACTTCTGACTACAGTATTTTTCAACTGGATAAATAATGTAGGATGAACTATGGAAAGGCTACTTCTTCCGACAAAATTTCATGGTGTGTTTCTCCCATTTAAGAGGGTATTCTCGTCTATAAGGCCAATTTTTTGCCTTTCTTTAGGGACGATGCAAAAGAAAACTAAACAGTTTTCACCGATGAGCATTATCCACACGTATTGATTAACATTTCACTTAGTTGTAAAAAAAAGTCAGTCATATATAATAATAATAATGGAGATATCGTAAAGCGTGTGCAAAAAAAGTTGCCTCATGGTACCTACGATTCCGGCAGTTTCGATCCAAAACGAAAAAATTAAAAGGATTTTTAATCGGCAAGAGTGTGGCTATAGCCAGTAGCAGATTTATCGAAAAACAATTAAAAATTCATAAAATGGCGGGACTTTGAATTTAAACTCATCTTTTCCGTGTTTTTTTTCGTCGTTAAACGGCTTTAAACTTGTGAAAAAAACTATTTTGCCTTGATTTTACTACCGGATAAAAATATGTTTTCTGAAGGTGTACGAAAAAGATAGACCAAATTGACCTACTGGGATACAACAGTTTACTTTCTCCCAGAGCCTTGGAAGATTGTCCTAGAATTTTGGAGAGGACCACCGAAAAAATAAATGTCGATTTTCTGGGTGCACAGATAACTGTTTTTTATCTCGGAAACTAAGGACCTTTTACACTTTATGCTGAGGTACCTACACTCCAGAAGGGAATATATTTTCAACATGCTATAAAAATTTCAAATTGATCCGAACCTCGGTCTTTTCACAATCAGGGCAAAACCAAAGAAAAAACACCTACACATCAGACGACTGCAGCGCCATCATGTACATGTACATATCATAAAAAAAAATTCTTGACAGTTTATAGTATTAGTAAATATTACCCAAAAGTACTAGTCACAATTTGTATTCATCTCCTTGTACCATGCATTAATTACGAGGATTAATAAAAAACGTGATCTAGCCATTAGAATTAACAAATCAGAAGTATGAAAGAAATAATTAAGACGGTGTCTAAAATTGTGAATGTAGTCTGGAAATCTGGAGAAGAAAATTTCGACGAAGGTGCTGTTTGAATACTTTAATTCTTAAATCTACATTTTTCAGTTTCATGTTTATGAAATGGAAGAAATTTTTATAATTTCAAAAAATAAACTATTTTCTAGTTATACTTGCTAATTTATATAAATCACAGCCCAACGCTTTCAACGAAGCCTGGTTCTAAACTTTTGACTGGTACTGTATTTTGCCGTTCACGTATTAAGAACAGGTAGTGCGATAATTCCGTCACATTATTTCAACTTCTCGTCACAACCTCCCCTCGAACGGTATCACTGTAAAATTATACCTTTGAGAGAGAAAAAGGGAGCATGAACCCGATCACGTACCGGTTTCATGTAAGCTAGACTTGTATTTAAAATCGTCACGACTTCTTTTATTCATTTACTCAGGAATTGGCAAAATGCACTAGAAATCGTGGCTACGCATACATAATAGATACGTGACTAATTTTTTCCCTGCACACTCTGCAAGGCTTTATTTTGTTACGTGGTCTCTTCTTGCATTTATCTGAGAATTGAAACTGTTGGCAACAGGTGAAAGCCTAATACATGAAACGTCACGTGATTACAGATTTTTTGCAAACAGGCAAATATTTGAAATTAAATGTACTAACCATTTACGAATAATAAGTGCAAAAATGGATAAGCCGTAACAAACATATACATTATATACAAAGTATATAAAATCGCAAATGTTGTTGTCGACTAGACAACCGCGAATGATTGATTATAATAAAGATTTGTCAATAAACTTGTTATGAGATAAAGACGTGTTTTGCTTTTCATAAATTCTCTCTTTTAATACTTCCGAGTATGCCTCGCCGACGTATTTAGTAGGAAAACGAGTTATAATATTGTATACCCCTCCTGTATTTCTATTATTTGTTATGTTATAATAAGAAAATTAATAGAATCGAACTATAATGTAATCTCAATTACACTGCTCAACAGCCATCTGGACTTGTAACATTCAATATTCGTTTCCTGTAGATTCTTGTACGTTGAATACGAATTTGCAAACCGTTTTCCATCATCACCCTCCGTCTTCATGAAAATCAATTTTGAATAAAATGCAAATTTTCAACTTTGAACATCTTTTGTGTTCAAGCAGTAATAGTTATTCGGTTGCTTGTTCTGTCAAATTATTCTATGAACCCTCCCGAATAAAATGATATCAGAAATTCTTGCATTATGAACATTTAAATATGTTTAAGCAACTAAAAAAGAGAAGAGGGCACCTGAAATGCACCAATGTTTACAGATATCTTTCAATTTATTTCAAAAACTAAGGGTCTAGAAGAAAATATGACTACACCACGCGACAAGCAGACATTTCCCCCCCGGGAAACATCCACAGAAGCAGTAAGTCACGTTTTGTTTTCAATACAGAAACAAAATAGTTTGGTAAAAGTTTGGCAAGAAGAAGCACAAAAAATCCTATTGTTAGTTTAAAGAATATTATAACATTGTGTCGAATAAAACTTGATATTTTCATTTGTGTCATAACTTCCTGTATGGATGGTGTTCTTGTCGTCAGTCATTTTTGTACCTATTCTTATGAACTTTGAGCGGGTGGCTTCACCCGCCGAATATGCAAAAGAGCTAAAATAAAAAAACACGTATTTGTTATTTTTCAGTCCTCTAAAACATATCCGAAAACCAAAGTAATCGTAGGCAGACATCTAAAACCCTATCAAAATAAAAAAGCTGTTCACGTAATACGGATAAACTTTTCCAACGCCATCATATGTGGCCAAATAAGGAAGTTAACATACCTGTAGGTATATTAGATCAAGAATTAAATTTCGGCGAATTGCACCCGTCCACCATTCGTGTAAGGCCTATTTTATCTTTTTTAAGGCTGCATCGTTAAAAACATGAAAACGTCGCGAGAAAGATATAATTTCTTCAAGACCACCAGAAGAGATTCAATTTGCTGCTGATGAATTATCCAAGACGCCCCCTGCATTTAGCAGCTCGTGAAATAATCGGTCTATAGTTAGATCTAGATTTGCCCGAAAGAAAGTATAATGTCCTTCGTTCATTCATCAATGTTTTACATTAAAAAAATTTCCCTAGTATTAAGGAATTGAGGCAAATAGAAAAATCATTTTTACCTTCTGCAATAGCTGTTACCGAAATAGCTGTAAAAATAAATATACAATACTTATTAAATTCCACAATTTATAGTATTTTGAAAATGATTAATATAGAAGATAGCACAAATTTAAGCTGATTTGCAATTGGGACTTCCTAAAAAAAAAACATCAAGTTTACCCGCACTGAAACTCGCCACGAAAAAAAAAACAGGTTCACATGTGCTCAAACAATTGAAACTAATAACTCTTTACAAATAAACTTAAAGTAAGTTTTCAACGTAAACTCGCGGGTAGACTGAATGTTTGTCTACTTCGCGATTCGATGCTCGTTCAGATAACTTAACATGGGCAGAGTTGTATTGATTATGAGAAGCACCAAAACGAAATGCGCTCTATGAAGTGCGGCGTGGCTAACCTGAACGAACCGTGCCGCGAGCATATCTTTATAACTCTAGATGTAGCAGTAGGTTCGAAATTACTTTGTTTCCCGTTTATTGCAGTGTGAAAATACTTGACCTCTCTCCGCATTACTTCAGAACTTTCTTGGGTTGACTGACGAAGACGCCAGTCTCACCAAATTCTTCGGACGCAGTGCATCAATCAAGCAAGCATACACAAATAAACTCATTCAACTGTTTTCGTTTTGGTGCTCCTCATGTTCAACCTAGCATCGACACATCACGAAGTAGACAATCATTAAGGGGGGGGGGGGGGGGAAATACTGTAACGGTCTGAAAAGTAAGGGTGTTCTCGGGAATTTTTTTCAACCAAACAACGCAAGTAAATCAATGTATTGCTTAGTATAGTTAATGTGTACATATTGAAGGGTAAAATAAAATTTCAAGCAAATTCATGAATCCGTTTCCGGTATACTCTTCGTCAAAATGTGCACTGCAGAAAAATTGTTCCTTTGGCGTTGACAGTGCTTTAGCCGTACGGTTAATCTGAATTTTAATTTTAATTTTTTTTTTTAAAACAAAAATATTTAGAAACTAGAGGCCTACGTTTATTACAGAACGTAAAGTCCACATCGTAAACGATGACAGAATGGCGGACCACTGAAAAAAAAACATATTTTAAGGAAAAACTTTGTTAAAAAAAAAAATAGAAGGGAGCCATTAATTAAAAAAACTGAACGTCATGTAATAGAGACGGGTTTTTCGTACAGTAAATGGCCTTACTCATGTCAGTTCGATGTATAGCTTTCTTTATATACTGTCAACGCGGTTGAAAAATATACCTAATTCTGAGAAAAACGCGTTCAAAGTGCCGCTCGGTTTGGTCGCGCGCCTGACACCGCTGCATGGAAAGTACTATATCTCCGTCAATTTTATGAATTTCGTCTTAAAATTTCGAGAGAGCATTTTTAAAACGTACGTCTTTTAGACAATGTAAAAAAGAAAAAATCGATTTTTCCGATTTCTTACAGTGTTTTCCCCTCTTAATCCCTTCGCCAACAATATCGTGTGAGAGCCGTGGTACGTCGATCGGGCCAAACGTAAACAACACGTGTCAGGCTCGTGAATAATTTTCGCCGAAGTCATTTTATCACAGTTACGTGTTATTCTTGGCCGTATTCGCACGTTCAGATATATTTTTTTAAACATATGGAGGAAGAACATTTTTTTAAACATATGGATTTTAGAAAGAATGTCCCTAAAAATATCTTTAAAAAGAAAATGCTGCCGAACCGCGAAATGTCTCGACGCGTGATAATTATGCGCCGGCCGTCGGAATTTAAATCGTAGGGTTAAGATTTATCAGTTTCAATTGTCTGAGTGCATGTAAATCTGATCTTTTTTGCGTGTTCATTGCGGGTTAATTTGTGTCCTTTCTTAATTTTTTTCACACGTTTTAATGCAAGAAATCTGATATTTTTTTGGTGAGTGGTGTGATTCTGTGTTTTGTGTGATTTCTGCGCGTGTGTGTGTCTCGAGAACAGAATTGACTACAGTGGGTACAATGGAAACAGATGAAAAGATAAATTTGGTCGCAGTTTCTCTGAGGTGAGCGACCCGGTGTGATAGTGGCTTTATCCCACTGCTCGACCCCTCGCCTAAAGGCGGGATTTTCTCGTTGCGACTTGTCGCTGCCGGTCGCTGCGACCTGTCGCAGCTAGGAGATCCCGCCTTAACTTGCCCCCCGTGCACCGCTGCACGCGAATTGACTGCGTTTACGCATATCTTTAAACGCTTATAAGTAACAAACGAAGCCTCAACCGCAATATCGTTATTCTTGATTTTCATCTTATTCTGGTGTTTAGAACCACCCCTTAAATTTATTCCCACGTATAGTCGAAAACCGTGTATAATGCTACTACGGTGGCTTGCAATTTGGAAAAGTAGAAAATTTGTGTAACAATTCGTGTTTTAGCGGTTACGTAACAGTATAACATACCCTCTGTTATTCTAAACTAATAATTTCCAATTCATTGAAGTTATTTGCAGAGAAAGAGTTCTGTAACGTAATTTTTTGTAGAAATCAATTAGTCCGCGATACCATGAGGTGTGTTCTACTGTAGGACTTCAAAAAATGGATATTTTTTACATTTCTTAAAGGTTTAAGTTTTGAGAACATGCTACTAATATATTATATTGAAATTCGGAAAATTAACGCAGTTATGTAAGTTGAAACTCCGGTAACACGATAAGGTGAATGTCCTAATTTCTGCTCATTTAAGAGGTTACTCGTCATAAAGAAGGTGTAAAAAATTTGTTTGCCATCAAAAGTTGCAGAGTAATTGATTAATTCTTTAATAATAAATCAACTAATTCGAAAACTATTTAAGAGAGATATTTCAAGATGTTTAACTATTAGTAATTTGTAATTAAATACAATGCTCCAAATGTCCGTATTTCTGCTCACGAAAAATAGCGATGTACGTATTTCTACTCACCACTTGTACCAAATTCTGCTCACATAATATATTGCCTTTTCACGTTAAATTAAGTTACATCCTTTATGGAGAAGTTTTATAACAGAACAGTAAAGCATAAAATAATGATAAACAAAAAATAAAATGCCTTCGAATAGAAATAAAGGTTACAGCGTACATTGAATTGTGAGGTTATGTTACTAAAATTTTGGTGAGTAGAAATGCGGACATGACGGTGATTCACTTGACCCTAAACCTGCTCACCTGTTTTCTACTTAAAAAAATTAAAAATAGTAAAAAGATCTAAATCCAGAGCACAATACGGTATTTGTTTATGTTATTAAATGACAACTTCAACTGCATAAACTATTTTCTGCCCAATTATCGAATACCAATAGCAACGCTGTTCCTTAGCACAACCAGCTAAAACACGATCGAAAAATCATGAGTCCCTCGTTTTAAAAGTTTTTCGTTGCTTATGCTGCACTTTGATTAGCCCCAACCTTGTGCAACACTCGCGTAAATGTTCAAATAATTTAGAATTATTTTGCTGCAACTATAGTTCAAACGAACGCTTATAATAATAAGAAAAATACTAAATGAGCAGAAATGGGGACATGAGCAGAAATGGGGACAGTTACCTTACTTCTGATTTTTCCAACTTTGCAGTTTTGTAGGGGACATTAATAGAAGTATCAGACAATTTTTTCTGCTACTATTTGGTTCTTCAGGGTTGAAAGACACTTTTTAATCCTTAATGTATGTTTTCCTATTTTCCTGTATATCTTGGAAACTATAAAATATGAAAAAAAACTGTTGCACTAAAAATTTAATGTTTTTTCTGTTCTATAAAATTGTGTAATCAAATTGTTTAAAATTGGTAGTGGGTGCCATTTTTTGACTTAGGACTACGTCTAACAAGTCGGATAGTTGTATGGTCCCACTTCGGACTGACCGCCTGTGACGAAAATATGTTCCAATTGAAATCGTTATATCGCTAAAAGTACGCACCGTACAGTAATCGCGTTTGCATATTCGTAAACAGCATGGAGTCCAATTCACATATTGCACAATATATCTTGCACCCGACGCACCCCTCGCTCCCCGTGGGCGGTGTAAATGAGACAATATTTTTAGGTGTCTGGACGAGAGGATATTCAAATATATAAACAACAAATATATAAAAAGTGTACACCTCGCCGATTTTGATGAAATTTAAATATGTTCAAAAAATGCATATTTTGAACAACTTTTCCCTATCCATATATCCATCGCTTGGCCTTAGTTCCCAAGATATTTACGAAAAACTGCTGCTACTGTTGCAACGAATTCTGCGTAGGGTATAGCTACACGTCGCACAGTGGCGTGTTTTCTAGGGAATTGTGAATAAATTCAATTTCCGATTTGACAGATAATGAAAATGTAAACACATGAAAATGATCTTAAATATGTCTAGTATAATGGTCAATGTTTGCTTTTTCTTTAAAAGTATTACCGACTGCTCTATAAATGTTTAAAGTTAAACAAAAATTTTGAGGCCATTCTCGGGGCGTTCTATTTCTTCTGTGTTTGGCGCATCAAAGATTGCAACAAATCTGTGATATAGTTGACAATATAGTATATTTCAAGGCGAACAAAATGACCCATAGATCAACGTTTTCCGATTTTTTTAACGTTTCCTGTAACGTTCATAGATAGGCACATTTTATTCGCCGCAATTTTACGTATATAAAAAATGAGACACAATGAGACACGCTGAAAGTTGTTTTATAAGGAAGGCAGAAGTGTATACTATCGAATGGAAAAGGAATCAGCTGCTGCTAGGCGCACCTTTTTGTGTTAGGTGCCGAAAACCATTGTAAAGTAAAAGTAACTAGGCAGAAAACCGTCTCCTTTTTTATGACTTACAAGGAGAGGTTCCCTCCCATTGCTTTGGATTTTGGATATGTTTTAGAGGACCGGAAAATAAGAAATACGTGTGTTTTTATTTTGGCCCATTTGGCCACCCCTCAAAGTTATAAAAAGAGGCACAAAAGTAACTGACGACAAGAATATCAGGTTTTATTCAACACAATGTTATAATTTTCTTTAAACTAACAATAGGAACTTTCAATTTTAAAACTAGAAAAACGTTAATGTCAATAAACAATTCACAGAAATCACAAAAAATGATAGGGGTATATTCTACCACTCTTGAAATGCAAGAGAAAATCTTTCTTGTTTGTTTAATTCATTTGTTTACATAAATATTCCGCAGTGAATATGGCGTCTTTACAATTGCTGGCGGTTGAAATTTCGGGCAACTGTATCATTTGAAATATTTTAATATATTAATTTATATTAAATATTCATTTTTTTATTTCAAGTGATCTAGTGGCTCGAAATTTCAACCGCCAGCAATTCTAAAGACGCCAACTTCACTGCGAAATATTTATGTAAACAAATAAATTAAACAAACAACAAAGAGTTCCTCTTGTATTTCAAGAGTGGTAGAATATACCCCCAAAAGTTTGAAAACGTTAAATGTTAATTTCATTATAGAAACTTTCAGCCGAGGCGGTAGAGTGTCCCTTTAACGCCCGAATGGTCAATGGAAATGAAAAAGCCACAATTAAGGACTAGATAATCTAATATATTAACTAAATTTTGTCGATTTTTTTATTTCTGATGAGCCAGGTCAAAACTACATTGGTAACCGTAATAAAAAAAACGCTGCCGCGAAATCGCCTATAATTGCATTATTTATGTAGATATCGCATTGCAAAAAAAGCCTACAAGAACTTAAAAATATATACTTTCGAATATACAACCGTCTATCACTTCCTCCTGTAAAATCGTGAAACTTTTCTTCAAAGTGCTGACATTTTAAAAGTTATCAATACTTTTCTTTGATTGTAGTTTCAACTATAACTATAGTCACACAAAACACTAACCTATGTCTGTTTTCTGTGTCAGATGAATAAAATTTAGAAAATCATTTTTTCTTAGAGAAGCATTTAGACCGTCATAAGTTTTTAGCATAAATATTGATATTTCTCTGTGAAAAAATGATATGTATTCTTAGAACATGTAAATTGAGAACAAGGGAGAACAATCATTTCAGAACAAGAAACGCTCTTTTTCAGCGCTCTAAAGTAGGAGACACCCTTAACTCAGATCTAACCTGACGTGGTAATAGCCCCCGGGAAATTAAATCAGCAGGGTTTTCGTGACCCTTGATAGAGTTCCAATCTTTTAAACCAGTTAAAGCTCGTATCTCTGGTAGTTCTATGTTTGCAGCGAACGTCTACAAATTTGTGGCACCCGCAAACGAAGATAATAAAATTTTGAATTTATCGTGAGTGAATGTACTGAATAACAGAAATATTACGTGATTTATGAGTTAGGCGAACTATTAATAAATGAAATTGGTTTCAAGGAGGTAGTGTACAGAGGTAGGCACGTGGAACCTAAATACATACGACTATTTTTTCAATTTAATGAAAAGTATTTGAAAATTAAAAGTGTTATTTTAGAACCTTATTGGCTTATTTGTACGCATTTCATCACGTTATAGAAATTTTTTCATACAAAAATACATTATATTTTTAAACATGTAAGCTGCTTAACATGCGGCTTGGAGAAGATGTATTGATTTCTTGTTAGAAATTTTCAACCTGAACACTTGATTAATACTTCGTTTCATCCTGACACTTACCCAATATTTATTTTTAAAATATCGTGTCCGTTCCAGTTTTTGTTATGTACGTAAAATTTGCGATTGGTTCGTCCATTAGTTGCTACAAAATCGGGTCAACCTTCTTAAAAACTGTGGTTTCGAAAACACTGCACATCAATATTTGGGTACCGTTAATACATACTATTGCTACTACCTACATTTATTTTTTCTCAGTGTTACTAGGGATGTATATTGCACCTTTCTCTACTTACAATTTTTCATAACGTTTAATCGTAAACGTAGATTGCTTAAATGATTAATCTGATTGCCTTGATCCTATCTATTTTTCTATCTGCCCATACACTTCTGTTCGTAAGAATGACATCGTTACTATACTCTTTCACCTCTAACAAAGTTAGAAATATGTAACTTACAATCATGTTTTATAATGTACAGGGTGTTACTGAACTAGTGTTTACTTGCTTACTATTTACTTGTTTACTATTAGTATGTACTGTTTACTTGTTCGTTATTTCAAAACATTGATAGTGTTATGGTTCAAAGAAAATACATCAATGTATTAGCACAATCATTAACTTTTTTATTATGACGAAAGACATTGAAAATGTTACCCTTCCGATAGCATGCAGAGTCCTGTCTGACGAATTCAAGAGGTATGAATGAAAAATACCCTAATATTTTCTTGTTCAATTTCTCAAATTTCTGTGTAATTTTTCTTTTACTTTGAAAACCAATCTTAACTTTTTAATAAAATTTATTTTAATATTTGCATGTTTAATAAAACACTTAATATCATGTTTAAGTAAAAATCAAAGTGTTTGATGCTTACTCGTTTCGGAAGGCAAGTTATTATACCACCCTTACCAATCCAAACACTGTTTTTAGCATAATAAAAAACTAGCAGTCTGTTAGAGTTTATTGCATTATTTGAAGCAGACCACAACCAGTGTGGACGAATACTAGCATGCAACTAGAAGTAGTGAGTAAGCATACATAGGTAGACACGTCAGTCAAATCCAACAAGCACTCAACGTATACTTGTCAAAACACGAAATCCTGTAGGAAAAAATTTTACTCTAAAATTTCCATTTATTTTTTTGCGAAGAACCAATTTTTTTGTCAGCTACATATGTATACAAGTGTATTTAGTAGGGATAGAATAATTTTAGTCCTTAGCGAGTGGATGAGAAGAAAGACGGACTTGGCATAAACTTAAACTTCGGGTTGGAAAGCGAGTGCAGTGATGAGGAACGTGCTTAGAAAATAGCGGTTAAGTAGAAGTTGTTGGGCAAATACTTTAGTCATTCAAAGCTAACCGAAGTTTTGTCATTCAACAGTAGGTATTCAAAGATGGATCACTAAATGGAAAATTAAAATTGACGAAACCAAATCAACATATATAACCTTTACTATAAGGAAAGTGCAATGTCCATCACTACAAAGTAGAGCTGTTGATACCCGGGAGAACGGGTACCCGGGTACCTGTGAGATACCCGGGAAAAAAAAAATTCCCGGGTAGGCGCTACCCGGGTAAAATACCCGAGATACTCGAGAGTCTCGAGATCTCATAGAGTACCGTTCCATAATTGAAGCCACACTGAGCATCATGGCCTTCGGGTCGAAGGCTTCGACCCCCGGGGCGACAGGAATACCCATTAAGAAGTGAGGAATCTCCAGTTCCGAATTTCTCATCAGATCTTTGCGAAAACTACGCCAATCGATTCCTTCTGTTTCTCCGATGAAAATAACACCAAGAACGACGTAATTCGGACCATAATGAAAGAAATTCTATGAACAAATGTTTTGCATAATTTCAAAATCACTTCGTTAACAATAGTCCGATTTACATGAAATTTTGTATGATTTTCATCGGAAAAACATAAGAAATCCATCGGTGTCACTTCCATATCGATACGATAAAGAGTTAAGAATTATTTTACTTCTGAATCAGGTATGAATCTTTGGCCGACCGCAGCGAATCGAGGTTGGCCCCCCGTAGTCGAGGGTAAAATATTCATTACAGTATATTAAGAAGTTCTTTATTGTTCATCGTGTCGATATGAAAATGACACCAATGGATTCCTGGCGTTCTCCCGATTAAAATTATACTAAATGTCATGCAAATCGGACTACATTTACATCAACAATACAATTATAAGAAGAGTAGACTTTTTTACCACACTCTCTTATTTTAGTGAACAGGGAAAGGATTAAATATACATAAAATTGGATGGAAATGTTAGAGGGGTTAAAGCAGGGGCTCTCCAGCGTAGGGGCCCCTCACGCGCTTGCTTCCCCTTCCAATCTTTCTTTCACGCAGCGTGCTTTCCGTTGTGAAGGAGACCGCGCGACGCTACGAAGGCTACCATGCCCGGCTAGCCGGGCTAGCGTCTTCGCGGTTAACGTCGCGCTGTATCCCTGACAATGCGGATGAGAGTGGGAGAACCCCGAGCTTACGCGTAAGCGACCTTGGCGAGCCCTGGGTTAAAGAATCAAATAAAGAGAAGTGGTAAGAAGAAAGTGCGAAAGCCGGCAAAGTCGCGAACAGGAATGACCTGAAGGTCGTTTATGATTTTATGGGTTTATGATTTTTTGGAGGTATGTACGTTACGGACGGAGGTCTGCCGTGCAGATGTGCAGTTGTAGCGCTCTAGCTGGTAATCCCAAAAAGTTACTGTTAGGCACGTAGAGAAAGTTACAATAGTGAACGAAAGAAAACATTCGACGGTCAATTGCTGCGGCCGCACACGAATCTACTGTTACGATGTAATTTGAAATAATGCAAAACATTTGTTCATGGAATTTCCTTCATTATGGTCCGAATTACGTCGTTCTTGGTATTATTTTCATCGGAGAAACATAAGGAATCGATTGCCGTCGTTTTCGCAAAGATCTGATGGGAAATTCGGAAATCCTGTTCATTTCTCACTTCTTAATGTTATTCCAACCCCTTCGAGGGTCGAAAGCCATAAAATTCGGTGAGGTACCGCAAGGGGTTGACCTCGCCACAGGGTGCCAGACGGCATCTTTCTGACAGGCATCGCTCCAGAATTACGTTCTGTACTCTGTAAGTTCTCCAGATTCTCGAGAGTCTCGGGTAGTTTTCCCGGGTAGCGCTTATCCGGGAATTTTCTTCGTCCCGGGTATCTCACGGGTACCCGGGTACCCGGGTATCTCGGGTACTCGGTCCACAGCTACAGCCCTACTACAAAGCAATATAACCAATATGGACTTACGGAATAGAATTATGGGGACGTGTTAGTACATATAGTATTATCATATTACAGTGACCCAGCCATGGTACAATGGCTGATGCACCGTGGTATGATGACCTTGGCATCCCAATCATCGCAAATACCATTCAAGAAAGAAGTGTTCTTTTTTTTTTCATTAATAGACGTATAGTCTATTCCTCCACCTGATAGCGGTAGTGTCTTAAATTTAGCGACATTGTTTTAATAGTTATTTAAAAAAAAACGTTTGGAAGTAAGGCCTTTTGATGGAAACTATAAGAAATAAGCCCTTTTGTATGCAACCGTTTGAAAATAAGCCCTTTTGTTATAAACACATTTGGAAATAAGTCCTTTTGTAATGTACAGATTACTTTGCTTGACTAGGCATGTAAAAAGTGGAAACAACTAAAGTTGAAAGGTTTCAAACGCTTGATAAGTGGAATGATTAGAAAGATTAGGAATTTCGCAAAAAAAATTTAATTGTGTTCATCATTTTATTGGACCAAAAGTTATTAACATTTTATTTTGCAAAAAATACACTTTATATTATTATACTCTATTACGATATTAATCAGCAATATCGCCTTCATTACGGTCACAATAGTCATCTTTATTAGGCTCAGGTTTTCTTTCAACAAGTCGACCATCTAGAATGCCCTTATACCACAACTGTTTTCTTAATAAGTTTTCGACATCTTTGTTTTTAAAAATATGATATGGTTAAAACGAATGTTTTGCTACGTAGGTATGAGTCTAAAGATACCACGAGAGTGTGGAACATTTTTAAACTAATTTAGTACACGTTTTGGTAAAGGCTGATTCAGATACGTCCAGTAATTTAGTCGAGTAGCGAGTAATTTAGTAATTTACCGTATGTGTACACTAAAACTTAGTCGAGTAGTTTAGTAAAACAATGGAAAATTACTAAATTACTGTGCTACTCGACTACATTAGTGGACGTGTCCTAATCAGCCTTAATTCTATGGAATTAAGTTCCTTTTGTTTCAAATTCATTACAATTTACTAGATGAGTATAGGAAATATGTCCGTTTTGTTTCAGGCTAAAAAATTATTTCTCTATGCCATCAGTCAAACTTGGAAATAAGACCTTTTGCATGAAACATGTATTTTCACTTCAATTTTTCAAAATGGAATGAACCTATTTTGTAGTGTTTTGTGCCACTAGAGGATGTAATTTAACATTGTTAAGACGATGTCATCCAAGTTTGCTTCACGGAAAAAATTGCCAAAACGCCTTTTTGAAAAATCACTCCTCATATGTTCAAAGTATTTTACTCATTTAAAATCTACGTATTAAATTATCGCAGCATTTAGCATTATTACTAAAGAAAAGTATCTTTTCTCTATAGCCGGATGAATTTTCAAAATGTGGAACTGCCTCCGTTTTCCGTGAAAATGTATAAATATTCCTTTATCCCAGGTAAATAATTACATTAAATATGTATTAGTATATGGAACCATATCAGAAAGCATCAATCTATACCATTTTATAACAATTATAGTGAAATATGCTTACTAAATCATGAAATATTTTCAAAATTTATCTGCTCGATCATCACCATCTGTACCAGAAACCATAGAACAATTCGCACCGTTAATTAACTCACAGTTAATTTTTCTTACATTGAATGCTACTAATAACTCAATTTCATACATACAAAACTGTGAAAATAGTTGGCTTTTGGTCAGAGCTTTTTGCGAATATTGAAAACTGAAGCCGAGCGATGGTATCATGTATAAGAAAAAGTTGTTTCGAATCATGCACCCCACAACATATTCGGAAGTCATCGAATTTGGTGAGGACTGACCACTTGTAAATAATTACCTTTTGTTCATAACTATGCAAATAATTAAATTTTTTATTAATAGTTACTTATATCATTATTATTAGCAAATAACAAATAATCAAATTTTTGTACATAGAAAACATAATAATCTGTACCATTTTAATGGTACAATTCAAAGATTTTGAGTATACTGTTTGAAGTCACACACAAATGATACCCGTATACACCTAAGAAATTGCACTTTTAATACAAAATATTCACTCAGACTTCGAAAATAGCCGAACACAATTATCTTCGAAATTGACGACAAATAACTAAAATTTCACAACTTTTACTGAAATGGGGTATGGGTTGCCATTGTCCGATCACTTTGAAATTTTGCAGATATCATTTTGTCACCAAGTGTCGCAATTTAGGGGGTAAGACGAAAAGAAAATCGGAAGTTGAAAAATAAGGACCACCCTAGTATACATACATACATATACACAAGCACGTCGCCGCTCATTCTGCACACACATATTCATATTCCACTTTGAGAGTCGATTTCATTTCAAGCGGAAGATATGTAGCTACGGCCGGCAGCCTGCAGCCCACAAGGGAAAAAAATCGATGGAGGTCGGAAACAAGGAATTCCCGAAAGCGAAAGGGGATTTCCTTCTGCCCCACCGACCTAAACTTTTCTCCCCCATTATTCCCGCCTTCTTTTTCCCCTTCCTTCTTATATAGTTCCCAGGCATCGTATTCGTGTCCCCTGCTTGTTCCTCGTCCACATTCCAGAAAATAGAAGAAAAAAAGAGACAAGGGAGGGCACAGTGGAAAAGCTGTGACGGTGTATACCGAGGGATCGTTTCGATGATTAAGAACGACATTGCTGCTTTTTTCCAACCCTCGTGAAAAATGAGTCTCTGGTAGCATATACTCGATAACGTGCCACATTTTTAAGCTGATATACCCAACACTTTTTCCGTATATTAATATATTTCATCTCAAATAATTTATTGAATCGCTATTTCTTATTATGTTGTTTGATGTCTATTTTGCAGCAATTATTGCATAATATTGAAATATAAATCAATATAACATAAAATAAGAGCAATCTCATTTTTGGGTTTTTTTTTTACTTACACCAGTTTCGTAATCAGCGGCGCAATTATATCCTTTCTGAAATAACCGACTCAAATGTTGTTATTAATTTCGTAGAGACAAAATGTAATGTACTTTACATGTTTCTTTATTGTACGTAAGAAGAAAATAGTGCCTTCCGAAGTTAGAACTGATAATCTTCTCTCAATTTTTACAGAATATAATTCCAGAATTTTTGGCAAAAGACATAATGTATTCAAATATGTAGGTAACGTTTTATATTACGTAATTCAGGACATTACTGCAAATTGTTATGGATGTACATCTTTCGCGGTATAATTAAATGAAACCCACAGAACTTTGTGTAAGGAATGTTAATTCTTTGTGTGTAACGCTTCTGTGTAAAAAATACAATTTTATGGAATGATATTTTAATTATCACCGCGACACTGATACTCGTAATGAATCTTCCGAAAATGAAGTCTACATTTCGATTGGAAAGAATTAATTAAAATGCTGGTTGGTATTTATTCCCAAAGGGCACGCGAGTATCCATAGCATCTGCGTTCCAACTAAAGACCTGATTACTTTAATGGTAACATCGATCGCAAAGAAATGGTTTTCATTATGATACATATTTATCTTCCTTACATTAACTCGGCTCGATGCGGTGTAGGCATTATACAAGGTTTTCGTGTTGAGGAGAAATGGGACAAGCGTTACGCGTCGCTGATTTTTATAATGATATTGCAATTAAATTCAGTTCATGACAGCAGGTATTACGAAACGTTCGCGCTCCTGTCCAGTGGGAAAAAGTTACCGTTATTATTTTAGACATACTTATCCAGGAGACATTTTCTTTGACATAACGTCGAACAGGTTGAATAATAATGTACTTTCCTACTTCTTCTCTCCGTTTTCCTTTTCGCGTTACCAGTGGATAACCGAAGGAAAATAATCAATCATTCTCGACATTTCGCAATTTTCTGCTTTCAATCATTCCCATCCTCGGCCCATGTTGTTTCTTGCTGAAAGTGCCCGTGGAACAAACTCACGCGGAAGAATTAATCCTCCTCTCGTGTGTTACGTGCAGCTCGGTGTTACACTAAAAGGACAGGTGTAACAACTGGTAGTACGAAAGGCGAGATAGCAAATGCCATCAATTACTTTCTCGTTGAAAATTAATTATCGTAATTTTCTGGAAATTGAATTTCTATTTTTAAGTATGTGCTTTCTTATGAAGTTCGCACATCAATCAAAATAATGAATATTGTGAAGTAGAATCTACTGAAATAATCAAATTTAAATTATAGGTTTACTACTATATAATAACCTGCATTTTTTAATATGTTAACCACAATATTACAAACACGGTCCTACAGTACCGGCCAAAGCTAGATCTCGCTTCTAATGTTAGTTAACTGCCCTATCGATGGAGAAATAAATAAATACTACAGTCCTGATAAATGTATTTCGGTGACGTTCTTTTTTCTTCAGTATTACCAGAGATTTAAGACGTTTAACGTTTACGCTGGTTTTCCGTACGACAAAAGTTGTTTTTCATCGCTGATTTTTTATTTTCCAGGTAATTAAATAATTTTGTATACATGCTATTACATGCTTTTGCTAACCTCACACTAACCTCACATTAAATAATTTTGTCATATTACGTACATTATTTTTAGACTATTACGTAGGTAGGTACACATACATGCACTCGGTTTTTTCAATTTGCTTGTTTTACGTGCTTGTCGTGCAGTACTGGCCACCTTATACTCGTACAGTAGCGGCCAATTTTTTTTAAAAAAATTTTCCTGTAATTAAAGTCCTTTAGTTATTCTTGTTTGTGTTTCTGCAGAGAAATGTCCAAAATTAAACAGAAAAGAAGGACAATGGACGGAGAACGATGTAAATGCAGCTTTGAAAATGCCAATGTAAAACAAAATTAGACTTTGATGAACAAGTCACTGAGTGACTCATTTATGAAGTCACTCAACGAAGAATCATTCAACGAAGATTTGGGGCAGTGCATCAAATGCAAGGGCTGGGCTCACGAGGACTGTGCAGACCAAGAAAATATCGATCATTTTACCTGTGATATTTGTAGACGTGTCTCAATAAATGTTCTATTAATTACTTAGATCTTAAAATCTACTAACTAATTAGTTGGCCGGTACTGGACGACAATTTTTCGTACGCTGCGAATTACAACTTTTTATTCCAGCGAATTATTAATCTTTATGATAAAATTTAAGAAAAACCATTTGTCCCCTTTTATTAAGCACAATTTGTACTACAAATTACCTTTTTGAAATTTCGTTTTTACCAACAATTGCCCATGTTATAGTACAAAAACTTGGCCGGTACTGCAGAAGTTTCCCCTAAACATATGTATACATATGATATACTAGCTTAAAGCACCCGACGTTGCCCGGGTAAAACTTTGATTGCCACAGAGTGTCAACGGGGTGAAATAAGGGCGAAGGGGAGGGATGTCCAGATTTCATGGTAGCCTATATGTTCCACAGGGTTTAGAGAGTAATTACGCAATATTTTATCCAAACCGGTTAAAAAAATCGGGATAAAAAGTATCCTATGTGTTATTCACGGTCCATGTATACAAAATTTCAGTAAGATCCGTTGCGTAGTTGCGACGTGAATGAGTAACAAACATCCAAACACACTTTCGCATTTATTATATTAGTAGGATAAGATAGGATAAAACAGAGTATTCGAAGCTAATCATTCGCGGAATTTAATTTCAGGATACACAATAGCTATACCCTCCCTATTTCCCTTCAAAGAAAACTTGGGCAAGGGTTTGGGATGAATCATTCACTAATGAAAATTTATATACCTATTTTTCATTAAACCCTCATGGCAGTATTGCCGATGAAATGGTGTGGTTGTCCCGACAGAAATTAATCTAAGCACGACCTTTCTTGCAGTGATCCGAAGCAAATCGAATTACATACAATTAAAAATAGTCTAAATATAGTCGAGCCTCGGCTCATTTTCGCGAGAAACATCTTTCCAATATGTTAGAAATGCTTTCATGTTAATAAAAACCAAAATATAAAAATTTCATTTTACATTAGTTGAAAACTCATGGTAAGCCCACGGTATTCGTTTCGAATGCTGGTCAGCGAGTATTGACGAACTAGTATCGAGGTGTGGTAGGCGGACTACTAGCGAGGCATTATTATAAGTAGGGTAAATCGGGGAGTGATAGACCCTTTTTTTTTAACGTGGGGAAATCTGTGAAAGCCACCTCAGCGTCTCCGAGAGAGGGTGAAGCCCTCCCGAGGAGGCGACGGGGTAGTATGGGATTCTTACCCACTAAAACTCTACGGCCACCATCGCGTTGGGGGGGGGGGGGGCAAGAAGCTCTAAAGAGAATTGTACGTCTCCCGGAAGTGATGGACCCTATGTGTGAGATGGACCGCCTACATAAATTTTGAAATACCCGTTAGATTTCACGACCATCCTACCATACTTCAGTTGTATATGTTGTCCTCCCCGCCGAAAGTTTATCTAATTGCGTTGCATTTACATCAAACGCAAGTGTTTCATCTTTTTAATTTACTTGGATATAAAAATTCCTTGTTTACAATTTTGTCTTTGCGATATATAAAAATTACGTTTTATGGCATAAAACGTACAAGTTGTCGTATACTGTGTTATACTGTGTTATACTGTGTTATACAGTATACTGTGTATACTGACCCTTAACAATGGGATAGTTGAACCTGATGAGAAGGGTTAGTCGGACCACTATATATAAACGAAAGAATACCACATTAAGATGTAACTGGAGAGAAGAACAATTAAGAAATGCAATAGATGCTGTAGAAATTAAGGCTATGAGTTTGCACAAAGCTGCGAAAACTTTCGTCATTCCTAAAGCAACATTAATTAGAAGAAACGAGTCTGATAAAACGAATAAAATTGATGATTGGGTAAAATGTATTGATGTTGAACGCTGGCTACTTGAAAGCTGTGTAAAGTATAAAAATCGTTGCAGCTATTGCGGCAAAGAGGCTAAAAGTACTTAGAAATAAAAGATAAAGAATTATCACAATAAATATAAATATATATTTTTTGTTAAAAAAGTATACATATATTTTGTTTTTGTCAAAGAGGTCCATCTACCCCAAATACTGTGGTTCAACTAACCCACAGTACGTACCAATGTTGGACCATTGTTATAATTTTTTTTTTTTTTTTTTAAAGTATTATAACTTCTGTGTTTTTGAACATTATTACTCTAAATTCATTTAATATGCTACCTACGTCATAAGCAAAACCCACTACATTTTATTCAAGTAATTATAGACGAAATTCTACTATTAAAAAAGTAGTGCGTCGCTCCTCGATTTCCCCTATATCAGTACGAAAACTATAACAATTTTTTAAGGAAACGATTCTTTTACGACATATAGCTCCTTAAAAACAATTTTTTTTTAATCAAATAAAATATGTAGAAATAAAAAAAATCTGATACTTTTTAACAAATATTCACCCATATCCTCCGAGATATGTAGATTCACTGGTGGGAGCTGTCACCATTACATTCTTGACACTTTACACTTTGTGTGACGTAACAGAAATGTATTATTATATTCTTTTCTTATACATATGTACATCCGTCGATAAGATACTATGCTATATTCGACTCCAGAACAGAATGCACTAACTGCTTAAATATATCTAATGTGAACTATTATTGCGTTATTACAAAGCTTAGCTTTTTGATTATAAATGCCTCCCCTGATAACCATCTGTCTCCAGTCTGACATCAGATTGGTAGCAGGGTCTGGCGCTGGCATGAGAGCGCAGAGTCTGACGTCAGAACCATAGCAGACGGCAGAATCTGCTGTCGATCTGCTGCCGATCTGACATCAGAATCTGCACCTCAGAACGCAGCCAAATGCGGACACAGACGACTACGGTTCTGATGTCAGATTCTGCTGCCAGATCTGGTTATCAGGGTCGGCTCTCTAGTTCTTTGTACTGGAATGTGAATTGCTAAAATGCACACCAGTCGTCCTCCTTTCGTCTTTGCAATAAAAGATGATACCCCGGACTTCAGATACCGTCTAATGTAGCAGCTCGTTTCATTTCCTCGACGATTTGTTCCACAGTACCGTGTCAGAGACGATAATTTCGTAGAGACAATTTGGATATTCCCTACATCGGATGTTACTTTTACTCGGCGAAGAGCGCGGTAGCGCTGAAGAACGGAGAAAAAGAACTTTCGCTGAGAAAGATAAGAAGACAGAGCTGGCAATATGCAGACGTGAAGCAGCGGTTAAAAAAAGATGATATCGAATATAACGGACAGGCTAGTGTATCGAAATTAATTTAATGCTTTGGACTCCCAACATGCTTCGCCAGGCTCACTATGGATTAAATCAGGGTTGACCAACTGGTGGATCACGAGCCACCGGGGGCCCCTCCGCCTTGCTGCCACGCTGAACGGCCCCCCTCCATACAGACCAGACTCTGACGATCGCAGTCGATTCCTGCTCCTTTGTTTCTCTTTTCGACTGCGATCGTCAGAGTCTGGTAGGAATGGAGGGGGGCGTTCAGCGTGGTAGCAAGACGGAGGGGCCCCCGGTGGCTCCCGAGTCACAAGTTAGTCAACCCTGATCTAGGACATACGGGAAAAAATCTGATCGGGCCGGCCTTCTGCACAGTGTTTAAGGGTAGTTTTAACTCGCAAAAACGTGGACACTTGAATGATTCCATGTTTTTCCTTGATGTGGTATCATGTTTTGTAAAAAATGGTAAATATCCAATTTTTAGATCTCCTCTTCTTCGCCCAACCCAGATTCTTAAGAAACAGCGTCCCTATTCTTTAGCTATACGGCGTTGGGCCACTTGGCATGTCTAAACTCTCTCTCTCTCTTCATTCAGACTATCAATCCCACAACACCCAATAACTGGGAGACCCAATGTGTCACCAGCCATCGTCTGCCGTCAGAGCTGTTTAGTCTCATACACCCCACTTCAAGACCACAAACAATCTAACAAGTGCCAGTCATAAAACTCTCCAAGGTATATACACTGCGTTTCATATAAGAGTGTACCAACACCCCTACCGATTTGCGACCGATCTGCGCAGCTCCCACGGATCTGACACACGTGATTGGTCGTAGCACTTTCCCAGCCGTTTTACTACCGATCAACAGTGTATCGCTGCCGCGAAACAAGTATGCTCTAATGTGGAACGCAGTGTAGAACAGCATCAGGCTACCCGGCTTCGATTCCATTCAAACCAGTTTGACGTTTATTAGTGTTAACATATTTGTGAGTATGCTGTTTGTAGTGTGATACTTTACGTGATTGTTTGTTTGTATTCTTTGAAACGCACGTACATCTTTTGCACAGTCATTCATCGGTTAAGATTTGTCTATCATTGTCTATGAAATGACATAGAAGAATCACACTTTTGCGGGAAATCGTTAGCAATTAAAAAATCGGTAATTAAAAAAAAAAGATTTCTATAATTAAGATTGAAAGCGAAGTTGTCTAGAAACTTAAAATACTGTGTAAACTCAACATTGGGTAGTCGGGAAGGGTCTCGAAAAAGGGTCACGGGTCAAAGAACATAACCTAAGAATTGTATAATTGAAAATCTTGAGAAACTAGTTACGTTAGAGCGAAACACAAGCAGTTGAAAGAGGAGATAATCTTTGCCAAGTCTGCATGAAAATATATTACACTCTCATACCTCCGATCTCACTCTTCGGCGACATTTTTCTCCTAATTTGTCCCGATTTTCCGTCTCGGGAAAAAAGATTAAAACCACGGAAGCAATTTAGATATTACTTACGTCGAGAGTGGTTCTCTGCCATCTGAACAGAACCGACCGAGAAGTACGTGGAAAGAGTAACAGCAAGTGAAAAAAATAAGACATGAAAGGTGGTGCTCGTCTGCGAAAAAGAAGAGAGCGCGGAGAGGGAGCGAAAGGGAAAAACGAGTAACACGGAGCGGGCTAGAAAGCCGCATAAATGAGAACGACTGTAAAAACAGAAGACATTCCAACCGAGAAAGAACGGCACCAGGGAGAAAAAAATGAATGCATCGTATCGTTGCCATGTCTGAATGCTCTATCATCGTTAAAAGTCTTCTGTTGACATTACCACTGGTTGCCGCCGTAAAGTGTCTCGTACTTGACAAACCCTAGTTGAAACTTATCTACATATTGATTGCGCGTCGCAGCGAGACAATCTTCTCGATAAGTATCCAGCCAATACTTGTCTATGTGCTGTTTGTTATTCCATAATTTGTATGGAAATATTAAAGTCATCTGAGCAAATTCAAATACGCATTATTCACGTCAAACCAAGCTTCTCGCTATTCAACTCGAAGAGAGGGGCGCCGCACAGTGGGGCTGGTCGTAGCACTTTCCCTGCCGATTTACTACCAATCAACTCTTAATGTGGAACGCAGTGTAGTCTCAGCTTATTTGTCACATACATACTTTTCGAAAACACTTTACCGTAATCCTACTATACAACTTAAAATGGAGCTACGTAGTATTTCAAGTTTTCATTAACTGGTTTAGATTTATAAAAAAAACTCCGCGTTCCTCCGAGCTCTAGATAGTACTATTTGAAAGCAGATACCATCTACTAACAGACCTGTAAAAATAGGCTGCGTGTTTTTCTACCTTTCGCTGTTATCAATACATAATCACAGATGTGCGCTGTGTCTGCGATTTCGCAGAAACCCATAACATCGGCATTTCTCGCTATTTTTGCATACTTTCTATTTTATATTACATTTTAATAGCTTTAGTTTGTATGATTAGTAATATTAACAACATTCAATAAGAAAAAAAAAATAACAATTATAAATAAAGTATTGTTACCACAATCATTATAGAGAAAACATATTTCATAATTATTTACTAATACTTATATAACATTCATTTTTTCATTATAAATTAAGATTTTAAGACTTATAACTTATGCATTATTTTATATAAACGCATATGATTGCTTAACATTTATGAAATCTACACGTACAAGTGGTACCTACTATTTCAATACCGTTTGCGTTTCTTCGTTATGTGATTTATTTTTCGGCTGTTGACTTAAGTGAATAATGGACAGCTAGCGTATGGAATCATTTTGACTTCTGTTGAACAAACATCTTCTTAAGGTTCTGAACGTGGACTAGAAGTTATTTATGTAATGTTACATACATATTAGTACATAATGACCGTATATGGATTTTGTGTACCGAATGTTTACGGGATTTGTTGCTATTTTATTTGTTATAGATGTTTTAATTTTATTAATGTTCCTGCCCATATAACCCTTGGCTATTAAGAAGTAATATAAAAAAAAAGTATAGAAAAATATTGAGAATCGTCGAAGTTATGAGATTTTTTCGCGATTCCTATGTAAAGTGTCCCACTGTGCGTCGTTTGAAGGGAAGGATTGAAACTATGAAACACAATCACATGTGTTTGACGAAGGGAAATAAATGGAAGGTACGTGGGAGGACCAGAGGTTGGAGACGTAGGAATGAAGATACACGCGGAGAACGGGAGAAAATCTCGACGCGGACAGCGAACGAGATAAGAGAAATGTCGTGCTGTCCCGTTAATGCTCGTGAAATATTTTCTCCCGTTTCGACAAGGCAGAAACGTGTCGATGCAGCGATTTGGCAGGCTTTAATAAACTTATGTTCTCCACCGATTCTCATTTTGTACTCGTTCAACGTTTGATTTCACGTTCCTTTCGCACACTGAATTATGGATAGATTTGAATATTTTGAATGAACAAAATACAATTATCAATTGCAATTGGTTGAAATAATCATGAAATGGTTGAAATAATCATTTCTTCCATAAATATAATAAAATTGACAAAATGTGTGGAATTATTTATTTATATTACGTTTACAGCTTTCAAGAAGCATGTACTTCACTTTTGGTATCTCACAAATACTGTACATATAACAAGTACATGAAAAAGTCGAGGACGAAAAAAAGTATTATCAAATAAATATCAAATAAATCACAAAAAAAAGAAAATAATATAATTACAAAATAAAAAAAAAATGTGAAATCAAAATGAGCTGCAAGTACATAAAGGTGCTTTCCAACTGCGCTTAAGATGTATACTTAGCGCTGCGCAACCGAAAAAATGTTAATTGACTTAGTCTTAATAATTAACAATAACTCCCTTACAATCTAAAATACATATACATATACATATTATACATATACATATTAGAAACACAGTCAGATTTATTGTACATATATTTAACTCTAATATCATACGTAGCATATGCACACGCACACATACGCACATTCACGAACGCATGCACAAGAAAGAAAGAAAGAAAAAAAGATTAATGCAATTTATACATATTTATTCTGTTTAGCAACACCAATTCGGGGCGCAGCGCCAAGTATTTTGAATAAAATATTTATTCGAATTAAAATATTTATTTGTATAAAAATATATCTGCTTAATATTATTTAATACATTTTTTTCTTTGTATAAATAGCCATTGTTATGATTGGCGCAATTTTTGTATATCATTAATTTTGTAAAGCTATTAATTTACGACAATGTTTTTAAATGGGATTCTTTTTGATGGGTATTATTTAATACATTTTTTTCTTTGTATAAATAGGCATTGTTATAATTGGCGCAATTTTTGTATATCATTAATTTTGTAAAGCTATTAATTTACGACAATGTTTTTAAATGGGATTCTTTTTGATGGGTTAATTAAAATGTCCGCGATATGGGTAATGGAATAACACAGCATTTTAGCTGTGTATATGTAGTTGTGTCATCTTAAGCGCAGTTGGAAAGCACCTTTATGTACTTGCAGCTCATTTTGATTTCACATTTTTTTTTTATTTTGTAATTATATTATTTTCTTTTTTTTGTGATTTATTTGATATTTATTTGATAATACTTTTTTTCGTCCTCGACTTTTTCATGTACTTGGCGTTGTTTTTTACTTTTTTAAAGTTTTTTATGGGGATCTCACTTCTTTTTACAAAGATAATTCATGTACTTGGCGTAATTTTTTTACTTTTTTGAAGTTTTTTATGGTCTACATATACATAAAATCCTCAGTTTAGTTACAAATAAAAAACAGTTTGATGATATACAAACATGTCGCAATTCAAATTTCGGCAACTTACCTTGTGTTTGAGACTGCATTTTCGTTGCAATTACAACTTACCTTATTTAACACTCGCCAGGTTTATAACCTGACTGTAAGCTGTCAAAATTTGGAGTAGATTGCATAGTGAAGGTAACGTAATAGCGTTTGACGAACGAAACATGTGTTAGTTTCTGTTGGCTGAAGGTGTGCGTGTAACGCGTATGACGAACGAAACATGTATTATAGCGAATTCGGGAGACCCGCACTGGCCGCACTGAGTGCGAGTTTTCTCGCTTCCAATTGGCTAAAAGTCGCACTCAGTGCGGCCAGTGCGGGTCTCCCGAATTCGCTATTAGTTTCTGTTGGCTGAAGGTGTGCGTGTAACGCGTATATACGTATTATGTTTGACGAAATTTGGTTGGAGAAGAAGAATCAGAATCAGAATCAGAAGAAAAAATTACCGTTTCCGACTGATACATGAGACGATATTATGATATCTCTGTCATGCGTGGTCAGATTTTATTGAAATTTGGTCTTATTCGAAAGCTTATATGCGGTTTACATAAGAAAAATGCCTTTAAATTTAGAAAATATTGCATGCGTGATGAGATATTAATGAAATAAGTTTCAGGTTAGGTTGGATTAGCCGGGCGACGAGTAAATGATAGCGGTAACGACAGGCATATACAAGGTGTCTTTTCTTTCATGTACTTGGCGTCGAGACGCTACCGCGTCTCTAGATAAATTGTCGAAGACAAAACATATTCAGTACTAAATTGACTATCACTTTTAAGGGATTTCCTAACGATTCAGGCATACTGGGTGAACGTAACCCACGGACTACCTTTGCAATGATTTTACTCGGGTGTTTCAGGCATACTAGCGATCCGGGGGGCGAGCGGTGGGGGGGTTGTAGAAGAGGTATCAAACTTTTTCCCCACCGTTCAGAAATGCCAGGTGTTTTCCGGACGGACTGGGTTATCGTAACCCAGTGTGGTCTCTGAGGGTTAAAAGTGTAATCTAAAGATATAAGCACACATAACCAATGTCGCGAAAAGCATTGTACACCTTGCATTACTGAACAAAGCTAAGGCAACAAGTGGTTATTAAAAAAATGTAAAAAAATCCATGTAAAAAATCAGCTTCATAACGTTCTATTGAAAGTTTCTTTGTGCTGAAATAAAAAAAGGGGTAGACCAGGATTTGAAAGAGTTCTGGGTCACATTCCACGCCATATCGATCACATTTTACGGCCGATGTCTGAGATTTTGGTGAAATTGAAATAGGATGCAATCTGCGTAAAATTAGAGGAGGGCCGGGGGGGGGGGTTAAGTTATCATTTCCCTGCTTCCGAGTTTGTTTAAAAATTGCAATTGGGAATGATGCCCAAAAAGAGTTATTTCCATCCGTATCACTGTATCATATTTTTCTTTCTCATATTGTATAATATCAGTTGTATTTATAAGTCTGATGTCATTGAAAGTATAATTAGCTGCTGTATCAAATATAATTTTCCGTGCGCGAGATACGCGTTCATTATTAGAGAAACCCAACGTTATAAATCGGGGAACTAATAATGTAGCTGTTACGTAGAATTTATTGTTTTCGATATATTCTAAATACCATTCTACATAGTACCTATATTAATTTTTGTTGTAAAAGTAGAGAGACAGCGGATGTTTATGGTAGAGTATCGAATGTGTCAGGGGTGTGAGGTTTGAATGGTTTTGTCGAATGCACGTGGCGAATTTGGGTGACCGGAGCGCGTGTCAAGTGTGTGTGTGTGTGGTAAGTGTGAATCTCGGGGTGCGCAAGATAAGAATGGATGAAGTCAGTTCTACAAAGCAGAGTTGGGCAAAGTGTAATCTAATTACAAACTTACAAATTACGATTAAAATGTAATTGTGTAGTTGATTACACATTATTTTCTGTAATCATTCATTTACGTAGTTGACAAAATTGTGGTCAACCAACTAAAGTAACGATTACAGAAAACAATGTGTAATCAACTACAGAATTATATTTTAATCGTAATTTGTAAGATGTAATTAGATTACATTTTGCTCAACTCTGCTACAGAAGCAGTCGGGCGGAAGGCATCGTCGCCTGAACTAAGAACTTTTTTAATAAATACTCTTTACCCGTTTACAAGTGCGCAGTTTAACCAATCCTACCTGATCACCTAACATCCCTGCACTAATTGGTTTGCTTCAATAAATACAACCACTCTTTTTAGTATTTTAACATGACTTCTTTAACAAAAAATAAAAATATATGTAAGGGACTTTTTACCCCAACGGTACGTCTATAGTTTCGCCGATATATAGGTTAAAAAATATTATCATTCAGGAATAAACAATGTCATGCACACATTACCAAAGGAACATACAATCTTAACGTATTCACCTGATTCGTTGTTAAACTGTAGTTTATTTCGAATAACACAACAAAAACGACATACTTTTTTCGCTTCTTGATATACATAATGACAAAGTCGTCTTATGACTCGCACCAACGCCCAAAAACGAGTGGCGACTCTGCAATCCTCCCCATTACCATTGTTTACAAATGGGATTTTTAAATTGGGGACTTTTTACCCGCCGGATTTTTAGCCCCACTTTACCCTACTCGTGCGATAGCGAAAAGCTATCGGCGATAGCTTTCTGTTTAAATAGTTTATAACTTCTATAGTGTTTATAAAGTTTATAGCATTGAACTCGAGCGAAATGTCAGTGTTCCAGAGTTCGATTACTACTTTTACAAGATTCGATTCTTTCAAATGACAAAGTAGGTACTTATAAGTAAATATTCGAATTCTATAGATTCTATAGATACTCATTCCAGGATTCGAAAGCAGCTTGTATGATCTGAGTAGTTTACAAGTACATGCAATTGAACATAATTTTTTATGAGTAGTAATCCAATCCAACGAAGTGAACTTTTTGTATTGGATTCAACTTAGTTTCGTGCTTAGAACTTAATCTCATCCCTATTTAGCTATGTGCTCACGGCTTGGGGCTGGCGGCGAACGCTTAAAGCTGGTTCAGACACGTGCAGTAATTTAGTTGAGTAGCGAGTAATTTAGTAATTTATCGTGTATGGACACTAAAATTGAGTCGAGTAATTTAGTAAAACAATGGTAAATTACTAAACTCCTCGCTACTCGACTAAATTACTGGCCGTGTTTGTTCCAGCCTTTAGGTAAGCCGCTAAGGCGAGTAGCGGAGACGATTTTGACGCGAACCCTCAGTGACATAACGTCGAAGCCGCTCGCCTGAGTAGCGCTTAGCGCAGTAGTAGGAGCCAAAGCGAGCCCATAGCGAGAGGATACTGTACCATTTTCTACTTACTGCCAGTTTTTTTCGAAACAATTTCAAAAACGATAAGTAAAGTATCTCAAAGATATAATTGTTTACAAGAGAGATTAAAAAATTATACTTCTACGATGGAGCGGCTGCGCAACAAAGAAAACAAACTTGATTTTGACATACCACTTTAGGGACTTCGATGTTGCTGCTAAATAAATAAATGCTGATAAAAGACACACATGTGTTGCGATTGAAGAAACAATTAAAAAACTTGCACCACGCACAAGGCTACAAAGGCCGTTATAAAATCAAATGCTTGCACTCTGAGATTTATTTGAATGGGTGAAGATATCTTTGGCCAATATTAGGTTTGATTACGTTAGTCAGAGTGAGCAGAAAAGTAGTTTGCTTCGGAGCAGCTTCACCAATTACGCTAGCTAGTGCTAACAATAGAAGCTTTCATACGTTTTACCGGCTTTACGCCAATATTGCAGAAAAAATCATATACAGACTTTGCTCGTTTGATGACAATGGCACGATTGTCAGCGCAATGCAACCGGGTTCTTACCTGCACCCCATAAACCTTTCATTCTAAATAATATTATTCCTTGATGGAGAATGCCAACCATCTTCTCGCGGTTTCCATCGAGCAATGACACTTTGATTTTATATCTTCACTTTGTATTATGAGAAAAGTTTAATTGGCCAAGCGTAGGCCAATAAAGCTCTTCTGGAGATATAAATGACATCATTGAGAGGGCTATGAAATTTGTCAACGTCATTTGAAGACATTATTTCGCTTATCTAAAACAGAGCGCACCCCGGTATTTAACAACTAGCTGTGAAGTCAATTTGAAAATCTCCACCATGGATAAAGAAAGTCTTATGTTAAATCTAACAATAGTCATATAACTATATAATGTACTATAAACATAGAGAAATTGTTTTCGGATTTTTAGAAACGTGATATTCAATTGAAAAACAAGAATTTATTCATGTTACAAAAATGACAGTGACTTTTAACAGTAATAGGCCGAAGATAAATTTTTCACGAAGGCCAATAGGTACTTCCTGAGTAGAATTAAAGAAGAACCAACTTCGTGTGAAGTATAGGTCCGGAGGTGAAAATTAATTTGTAGATCCCATTTTCGCGAAAATTAGCAGAAAATTTCAAACTTTGACAGCCCATAATTTTTAAACAAATTCGGAAGCAGCAAAAAGTTAATTCAACCCTCCTCCACCCTAATCGCACGTGGACTACATCAAATTTCACTTTCATCAAACTCCCAGACATTGACCCCAAAATGTGATCGATTTCGCTGGAATGCCGCTTTCCTATTCTGTAATACGCACGTGTGAAGTGTGCGAGAAAATGGAAGGGGGCGGGGGGACACAGGCAATGTGTTTTGTAAACGTCAAAGCAAAATGTGGTAAGGTAATCCTTTGCTTTCACTCTACACAGTTCACACGATGAATAAAAACAGGCAATTCGCTTGTATTGGTAACATCGAAAAAAAGGGGTTTAAGTGGTTTTAAAAGCGGCATATTTTACAGCCTAGTAACTCTTGTATCATGTTTTGAAAACACCCTGCATATGATGCGTGATATTTCATCAGTTTATGTTTCTATATACACACATGCTACTGTTTATGTGCTGTTGCCTTCTGGTTACATGGGATATGATAAAGAAGTTCACAGTTTCCAATATTGATATATAATTTTTTCATGTTTTGTGTTCGTATACGAATTAGTATGTAATAAACAAAATTAAAAATTAACTTGTATGCAATAATGTTCTTTATTATTTCAGATTCGACCTCTGCTGCGGGACCCGTGTTTGTCGCTCCAGTTGGGAATCAGACGGCTGCGATTGGCCGCGAAGTCGTATTTTCCTGCAGCGTTCGCAACATCGGAAAATATAGGGTAACGTCCCTCAAAATTGACATTATAAAATCGAACGGCGGACCACGATTACATTCTCATGCATTCGCGACAATGGCACTACATCTCAAAATAAAACATGAGTAATTGATGAATGCCAACACAATTTGAACACTGAAATGCCATACTCAATATTATCAAGTTTATTTTCTTTTCGTAAAGTGTAATCGTAACCCGTTAATTGGGGAAGACGAGTTAACTCGTCATTCCAAAATTCCCCGCGTTAGATAAAATTAGTTGATTCACCACGAAAATTTTGAAACTTCATTACATACTAAATACAGTTACGAACAGTGCTTACAAAATACCAGTTGGATTATTCTACGTCAAATCAATCCCTTCTTGCACTTGATGTCAGGGATTTGGATGAAATTGAAATACGATGCAGTTCGTGTAAAATTAGGGTGGTGCGGAGGCAGAGGTCATCATTTTGTTAAATTGGAATTTGTTTAAAACATACAGGCCATCAAAGGTTGCAATTTTATGCTACTTTCTCAAAAATAGGTCCTGCAAATGATTTTTCATTTTACAATTAGATGAACATTTATTCATGCAATACATACCTATAGTAACATTTGCTTGAACTGTATTTTGTGAAAATATAAGGACATAATTTTTACGAAATCGAATGTAACACAAATGCAAGATTATTGAGTAATTTAATGAATCAACAGTATAAGATGTTTATTTAAAAGTGTACACGATATGAACATATCACTATTCATTCAGATATTACTCTATTAAACAAATGAATTTTTGGTAACAAAATTATAATCGTTAATTGGATGAATCTGGCCATTGTCGCTGTATGTATTACATGTTGTTGGATTCAGTTCCAAAAAATGTTTTCACGTTTTGCAATGATATATTATAATTGCCACTACAATACTACTATTATCCAGAAAAAGTTACACGTATCTTACTGATTCGAAACTAATCATGAATTATTACAACGTAAATCCTCTACTTTATTGCTTCACACGTAGAACATTTTACTTTTTGTCCGATAATATAATTATAATAGATTCCCAGAAAAACGATAAAAAATTTCCATTCCGGTCACTATCATCTACAACAGCAAACCTTTAATAGAACGGAATTCAACAATATTTGGTGACAGGTTATCCCGCATGGAATTTCATTCGACGCGAACAAACAAGGCGAATAATTAAAAAATGCCACTCAGGAATTCGAGAGTGACAGATACGCGATGAAATTGAATCACCGAAAATGAAAAATTCTTGCTCCCCCCCTTCGCCTCTCTTTTCCCCTCAATTTCTCTTACATCAACGGCCACTTAATCTTCATACAACACGCTGTACGTGCCCGCGCGTCCGCGTAAAAGTCAAACAGATCGCAGTTGGATTGACTTAAATCGCTTACACGTTGCACGAGAAAAGAAAAGAAAAAATGGCAAATAAAAGGAAGAAAGAATCATTCCGTCCGCATTCCTGTTCAGCGTTTGTGGAAAATTCTTCCTCACCTCGACTTCCCCTTCACCCTAATCCGGCCGAGAGAGTCGTCTTCCCTCCGAGGTTGGCTATATTTAGTAATAAGTTTTCCGATCGAAATCTGTATCTATATTGCAAGGAGAAGCAATAGGAGAGGGAAGCAAAGGTACAGAAAGCGCGAGAAAGAGGAGAAGAGAGGCAGAACGATAGAGGGGAGGGAGGGGGCAGGATCGTGGATAAAGTAGAGGCGAAGAAGACACATTTTCTCCGTCGACAGATTCCACCCGTAAAGTATCCACCTAGATGAAATATTCGGTCTATAGAAAGCCACTCAAGGCAGCTTGGCAGGCAGGGACGGATTAAGAGAAGCTCGGCTTCCCGTCAAGTCCAAATAGTTTTCGGGGATCTTTTCCTGGAAAAATGCTAGCCAAACTTATAAATGTTGTTTTACTTTTATTTTCTCTCCGGTCCTATCGTTAGTACTGTTGGATTGTCGTCACAGTTTAAACTTTTTGGCAAGTTTGTTTTAATAAAACTTTGTATCCCTCGTCGTCCGTTTCACGCTACTCATCCAATAGGAAATGAGGTAACAGAAGAGGAACAAACGTCGCTTTCGTAATACACACTTACACACAGTTTAATTCCATTACAGCATTGTTTCGGTGATTTACTAAGTAGATATTATATTGGACGTACTCGTTTTGCTCGACAAATATGTAGTATTGTTCAATTAATTGTAATAATTCACTCTGGGTTATATTAATAAAATCAAACCGTGTTGAATTTTCTCATTTACTTTATTCAAATCGACATGAATTATTTACTTTATATTTAACTTGTTCCAAGCGATTCAATTCGAATTAAAATCTAACTTTTACGTGTCGTTACAATCTTGATACTTGCTCTTTTTTGAATGATCAACAAAAATCTTTGATACAGTGATATAATATAAAGTTCGAAATGAACTGTTCAAAGTTAACGTCGATAAACTTAAATGTGTCAAATCAAAATATCGTTCAAATTTATGTTGAAATCAATCGAACGGCAAGAAAAGCTTTCGTAATAAAGTAGCGCGCGTCTACCCAGGAGAATCATTAAAGGTTATCTCAGCAACTACATGGAAATTCCTGTTGCGGTAACGAGTTGCTCGTTGGCACAGCAAGAACAGGGAAATGACAATGGATTTTCCAGGTTGGCTGGCTACGTGCCTCAGACCAGACGATTCTCTCGGTCCACGCGAGGACAGTAACGCATAATGCACGTATCGCGGTCTCGTACGAGACCGGCGGAAGTTCCGGGTCCGGTGCAGTATCCGGTAACGCCTTCGGGGTGACAGGAAGTAGCCAAGCCACGGAGGAAGTCGTCAACGGCACGTGGCGGCTGCATATTCGTCAGTTAAAGGAGTCGGATAGAGATTGTTATATGTGCCAAATTAACACCAGCCCGATGATATCCGAGCTCGGATGTTTGGACATACTTGGTAAGAATACTTGTCTTTCTAGGCATGCTTTTAGTAATTTCGAAATCAGAGTTGGGCATTATTCGAATTGATTCAAACAAATATTTACTTAAGGTAACTATCCAAATGAATTGTTCGTAGTAGAGTATATCAGCTGAATAATAATTATTCGTTGTCCGTGATATGTTATTCTACCATATTATTTTAATGGTCCATCATTAATTGAACTGTTGATAGTTTACACTGTCTAGTGTCCGGATAATTGGTTTTGTGCCCAACTCTGGTTGAAGCAATACAGGGTGCCTCGTGCAATTGGGGAGGGTTGTATCTTTAAAACTTTTAGAAGTATTACTCAAAGTACAATCTCGCACTTTTTTAAAAAATCCCCATACTTCTAGGTGCATTGGTCGATACAATTTTTCATTCTGTACCAAATTTTATTCTTTGTTACTTTCTAGTAACAAAAGAATAAAATTTGCTTCTGCTCTAAGAAAATATCAGGAGGGGTGTGAGTGGATGCTCAGTAGTATATTTTGTAAACTACATGCGCATAATACAAACCGCGGAGGGCTTCCTCGCTGACGGGCCGAAAGTACGACGGATTAGTCGAAAGTCCCCGCGTCTTAACAACGAAGTTCTATGGTCCCTTCCGGGACGCTACCACCGAGTCTAGGTTTTGCTGGCGGCTTTCCGAACGCTAGGCCGATCCCGGGAAGGCTCCTCGAATGTTCGGGCATTCGATTTCCATACGAAGCTTTTTATTAATTAAACAATCTTTATTCTTCAAGTGTAGAACAAAAAAATTAATTCAGAAATGAAAATATAAAATATATTTTATAAGTGTAGAGGGAAAACTGAAACCAATCGTATTCATGTTCTTCATGAACAGAAGTCGCAAATAAAGTGTTCAGTTTCACAATCACTGCACTCCAGATTTTAACGTCTGGAACGTCTTGAACGTCCTGTACCATAATACCGCCCTTGCCATTTTCGAAATGATACAATAACCATCGACAAAGGGAAAACATTTTCAAAAAACTCTTCCCACTATTTCGAACTTTATTCAACACAGTATAGATAATGTTTTACATTCAACAATAAAGACAGTTAAATCACTTTTTAAATTTATCTTATGAAAAATTTTGAATTCTGTAAAATGTAAAAGCTGCCTTCACCACCGCAAACAGTTGACGATGCAGACGCCAGTATGACAAATGGGCAACAGAAGAACCTAATGTCTATAGCTACTATTACTGTTAAATGTCATCATTTATTTCTAACAGAAACAAATGCACATGTTACACTGCTATCAATGTGAAAGTTGAAAGTTGAGCAATTAGATTTTTTTAAATTCAATTACTATAGAAATCGTAACATCATAAACAAAAAATGGATTTTGTACCGATCATTGTTTTCGCCATCTTGAAAACTATTTAAAAAGAAAAAAATCTTACGTCATACGATAGACGATGTCATTGAGAATGTTTATACCACATTAAAATCGGATGAATGGATTACTGTTTCGAGGAAAATGCGTTTAAAGTTTTACATGTTAGTTTGAGCTACTCGAGAGTGCGCCACGGGCTGCAACCCTTATATGGCGTGGCTCCTGGCTCTCGATAGCTAATCGGTTCTAATCTCTCAAAAGAGCAGCTCCTGGAGCCACGAGCTGGCCCGGCCTGCTTTAAAGGGTTAGGTTCCCTTGACCGGATCAAGAAGTACCACTTCTTTAAGAATTTAATATGAAGTAACAGAAACAGTTTCTTAGAAGAAGTTTCTGTTGTTGATTAAGTAATGTTTGAACAATACAAAAAAATTCATTAAATTTTTTCGTAAAGATGCATATGATTGTCTTGCGCGTGTTACGACGTGCACGGTTTAACAGTGTGCGTGATTTCTAACGAGCAATTTCCTGTGTAGCAAATCCAAGTGCCAGTTAAAGATTTTACGTAAAAAAACTACTTAGATAAGAAAAATCTTTTCAAATTAGCCTGAAAGATTCTTCTACTAAAGTTTTCATCTGTCAGAAAAAAGATAGAAAAAAAACACGCTTTAGTCGTAATTCAGGTATTTAATATTTTAGCAAATTTGACCCTCGACAAAACAAGCAAAAAAAAAAAACCAAAAATCGGTAGAGAATTGACGACGATACGGAATTTTGTCCACCAAAAGTCACTTTGGAACCGATGTGCCGCGTTACAGCGCGGGAGCGTATCCACTGCCGTTTAGCGATAGAATCGATCGGTCTAAAAATCGATTTTTTATTTATTTCATTTTTCGAATGTTCAACCTTTTAGGAATACGTGTTTAAAAGGATTTTTTGAAATTCGTAAAATTCCCGAGGTTATAGGCATTTGAGCAGCGGCAAGTGCATGGGTAATCCCCGGCCACTCGGCACTCACGTAAAACTTTAAACGCGTTTTTCTCGAAACAGTGTTCTCAAAATCTGTGGAACCTGTATCTCCAAGAGTTATTATCCGATTTGACTGAAACTTTTTTATTTTGAAGAATATACTTCTGGCTCGGGGATAGACCAGTAAAATTTAAAAAAAATTTAAAATTTATAATTTTTAAAGGTGTTGGAAGGACGAAAAATATGGGGGGAAAGTGATTTCAAACTTCAAGTGTCGTTATTTTCTCAAAAAATGTCATTTTTGTATTTTTTCTTCTGATTTAGTCCACGAGCGAGATGCTCTTTAATAATCTCGCATTGTTTTTTATTTCAGACCAATGGTTTAGGTGCTACAGGTTCCACCGATTTGGATGAATTTTTTGACGACTCGACTTTAACGACTCTCAAGTGCCGTCCGCAATGATTAATTATAAAACAAAAAGTATATTTCTATAGCTTAACACATCCTTAATACAATGCACCAAGTTCCATTAAATTATATGTAGTAGTTTTTTTTTAATTAATTTCTAAATATCTCCTACTTTTATGGGCTCGGACATATCTTTTTCGTATGCTCGGCGTATAAATAATCTAAATATATAAACCGTTTCTTATGAACAAATAAGATTCTAGATACCGCTTAATTTCTATTTGGAACAGTTAATAACGTCGAACCTTTAAAACATCTGAAGAAATTTGAAATGTACGAGTAAAATAATTTAAATACATACAACCCCTCTGTAACATAGATTCGGGTGCATAATTCACACATCATTTCAAGTATTTATAAATCAACGAAGTTTAGCGCAATTACTTAAACATACGTACATGAACTGAATCTAAAACCCATAAACTAGATATATAAATTGCTCCGCTTCTATGTACAAACGCATACCCCATTATATGTATGATAGACATATAACGTTCGCCCAGGAGTTCCTTCTTCGCGTGCAGTATAGAACTATATTTTTCTATCATCGGAGCTTGAGATAACTGCGATATTTCTTCACTGAGCAATGATGCTCGAGGAGGCTACACAAATATTGTTTTTCTCCATATTGCGAAAGGTTCATGAAGTTCCTATCAGATCAACAATCGGAAAACTCGGCAGACTTTTAACCGAATAATCTGTTCGGAGTATAAGGATTCCATAATGGAAAATTTAATAAGGCTGTCAATAGAGTTCGTTTTTCCGTGTATTACACATTTTTTCGTTCGCCATTTGGTTTTCTCATATCGGGAAAATTCAAACTTCTTTCCATCCTCGACGGAGAGAAATATTTCTCTTACGATGTTTCCCGTCTTGTGGCACTTTGAAAGACACGACTTCCAAAAGAAAGCAAAATCGAGTTCATTGAGCTAATAAATCGTTCCAGCTGGGCTGGGCTGTTCGCAATTACTCGTACTACGTGTGCTTGACCAACAGATTGTTTTTGTAAGAAATTGAAACCACGATTAGTTCCATGATTTTTTTCCAATCCCTGGGTCCATTGAGCAGTATTGGTTTATTATACCCTGAAGAAACGTGTGTTGACCTTTCCACAAACTTTTGTGCGAATTTTAGAGCTGCCAAATAATTGAAATTGAAACCGTGTAAAACTCGTTTTTTCGAACCGAGTCAAGTACTCAATTGTCTAAGTAATACTTCAAATAGTTTGAATATTCGAACGAGCTTGATAAAATTCGAACTTTTTGAATGATTTGAGGGGTCTGAATGTTTGAATGACTCCCTTGCATACAAGCTACACAGTTGATTTCAAATAAATAACTTGAACCTTCGAGTTATTCAATCAATTTTGAGTTATTCAGAAATTCTAACACTACTCGAAAATTCGAGCCAATAATAACAATTATTAATTAATAAGGATAGAATACTATTAGCATTCACTGTTCATGATACCCACTAATTTTATTCGCGGAATCTAAAATTATTATTAATTTTTCAACATATACAGACATATACACGTACATTAATAATTATATACAATCAAATACAAAATTATATGAATCACCAAAATTTAACTTCCAAGCATAATAAACCCTAAATGTACATATTTTACATTTTCGTATTCTTCAGATGTAGCAAAACATCTGTTCTCGAAATAATCTCTTTTTCTATTGACTCATTTTATTCTTCTAAAACCTCTGATTAATCGAATAGTTTGAGATGATACAAGTAGCTTGCTGTTTTTCAAGTAGCTCAAAGAGACTCGAGTCATTACTTCAATATGAACGTAAGAAAATTGTTAAAACATTCAACCTGCGCAAATCATTCGAGGCGATCGAAGTGTTTCAAGCTTTCTTGAATAATTAAGCTACTTCGACATTCGAGTACTTGGCATGGTTCGAATGATTTGACCTGAGTTCAACTTATTGTTAGCTTGGATTTTCAAACTAATTGAACAGCTCTAGCGAATTTACTAAGACAATTACTAAACATGTAAATACTAGGGATTGAAACTCTTCCAGAAATAACAATTTCACATTGTTTATGTAAAGCGACTTGGTAAAACATTTATAAACCGAAATAAGCTGAAACGTTATGGGTGAAAATATTTCTCGTATACAATACCGGTTTCGGTTACACTTTCTTTTAAATATATTGATTCTCGTATCTCTTGCACTGAATGGGTTAAGGAAATGATCCCACTACTCTCGATGCGTACAACGACATTGCTTAGAAGTTCGTAATTCAAGAGGAGCCGATATTACAACAGCAGTAGAAGCATCCTGTTAGTTCCATTGCACTGTTTCAGGAAAAGCTTATACAGCAGGTAACACACATATATCACACACCTCATACTCCTCGTACACATACGACACACATTCGGAAGTTTCCTTCTACAAGGAAACGATACTAAAGCAGATAAAACAATCGATACAGAACTGATACAGTAACCAATATTAGAACCGTACCCGGAACCGATATATTCGCTAATTTCGGTTGTCAATGACAGCTACCTAGGTATATCCACCAATAATTCGTTAAAACTACCTCAAGAACCGCGACCCATATTATAACTATTTCAAGCCGTGCTGAATTCGATTGCACCAGCTCCGCGAAAACTTAAAGTGTTTAACTTACTGCAATGCTAAGCTTTAATAATTATCATCAGTAAATTGGAGCTTTCCTATCGACAATTACGAAATACACTCTGACTTAAAGCCTGAATGGTAATTTGAATTTAATTTGCGGAATTAAACGCTGAATAAATAAATATAGTTTAGTGTTACTATTCAAGGAAACCTCGGCTATATTTTGTGGCATAATTAGGACGATAAATTGTAGGTTGCCTTAGATAATATAAAACATATCATTTCAACTATAATATTATACGTTTCGTTAAAGGGTCCAGGCCATTCTTAAAGTAGATTAAAATTTTAATCACTATCCTTGTTTCCAAGAGAATTGATTTTGTATAGAAAATTATGATTTATGAGATATATCTTTCATTCGATCAAACTGTTAGTTCCGTGATTCTCAACCGGTGGGTCGCGAAGTGTTTCCGGAGGGGCGGGGGGGGGGGGGGGGGTCGGCACAGTTTTGGGTTTTTTTTAAATATTATTAAGTTAGAATTATATTCTGAAATACTTATTTTTAATGTGTTTTCTTTACCTTATTAAATTTACTTTATATGGGAGGAGGAGGGATCGCAAGTTATTTAAATATTATAAAAGGGGATCAAAAAAGGTTGGGAAATACTGTAACTGTTAGTTTAAATTGTAATAAATAATATAATTATTTAATGCAGACGTGTTCTCCACGCACGTGTTATTATTCATCTAAAAATCCACAAGTATTTGATTATTTTCACTAATTTTCATGTTATCTGGTAAAATATTTTTGCTTATATGTATAATATATTTTTTTGTTATATTTTATTTTTAATAATTATACCTAAAACATATATTTATAGTTTTTTACACAAATAAATACTTTTTAAATCATAAAATTAAAGATTTTGTATGATTACGTGGTCTTCAAATGGGTGTTCCTTTTTACCCCACCATTTGAGCGAGGCGAATATTTCAATACCTCCGGTAAATCTTATTTCCCTTTGTTGCCAAATATTATTCTTAACAAAGTCTTTGATTTTCTTATAGTTTAAGGTCCACTTAAAACTCCTACTCAAGTCCCGTGTCTTTTTTGCCTTCCGATTTAATGTTATCACGCTCCAAAGTTGGGCGGTCCGTATTACCTCACTCTTCCCTACTGGAAAGAAGAATAAAGTGTCGAGAGTAAAAAAGGTTTAATAATTTATATTTCCGTAATCCCTACAGCACCAATTCAAAAGTTGTATTCGAATACATATCTACTGATATTATAGAAGGCAGCGTGAATACCGTGAGTTTTTATGTAGTTTATTTATTGGCAAAGTTCATATGTAATTGCAGCTTTTGGGAATGTTGTTGTATCTCTAAAAGCTACATAGTACTGAATATGAAATGGTATACACTACTGGAGATGCAATTCGCATAACTATATTCTCTTAGCTTAATGAAGTGGAGAGAGAACCTAAACACTCTATATAAAGTGTGGGGAAAGAAAGTATTCTCGGGAAGTACTTTGTATAGGTAGAAGTGCAAGTGTAGTACAGTACTGGAGCAGTTTATATTCTACATGTTCTTGGCTTTTTCAAAGTCTATTACTTGTCCTTCCATTTCAAGCATTTATCATCCATTCATGCGAAACAAATACGCCATTTCTCTGCTTGAACAATGGGGTTCCACAATATCAATACTTATAATTAGTAGTGTAACTGACGATAAGTGCCACTACTACATATGTATAATGCAGTATTTGCTGTGTTATCAACCAGTAAGGACAAACTGATACTATCTATTGCACAGTATCTACGTCGTCACATGGCAAACAAATCTTACGTAACTACTAATGGTGTGTAAGGGGGTATTTCTGTTTGAGCGGGCAAAAAAATTAATTTTTTTCCGATACACTGCCGAATGGCCCCAGTAGTTGATCGATACGAGGTTTGAGGGAAGGGGTGGGTAGGGTGTGGGCGAAATATTAATAAAAAATTATTGTTAATTTCTTTTTACAAATTATTTTTTTGAACTGCTTACACGTAGCCCTAATGAGGATCTATCCTGCTCCCCCCCCCCCCCCTCCAGCAATTTGTTCTACGAACACCTGGATACGTTCCCCTTACCTCCACGTGCCCCTCAGGCGCCTAAATGGCCCGCGTATTTAGTTGAAATTCAAAGCCAAATTTCTCGAAAACGAAGCGCGATATTAAAAAATTGTATTGTATATTTTCGTCTTATTTTGGTCTGTAGATTCACCCCCCCCCCCCCCCCAAGAATATTGACTGTTAATAGAGTAATGGGTATCCACCCTGTATCATAGGATGGATCGTATCCGCAAGATTCTGGTTCAAATCTCCAAACTCACATCGGTTCGCTACCACGATTTACGCGGCCGCAAGCGGGCGCGCGCCCCCGCGCTAATCTAGCCCCAACCAATAATAATATCCAGAACAAGTTGGAAAGTTGCGTTATGTTGGAATAAGTCAACAGAAATACTAAAAGTTTTTTATTAATATCTCGGAAACTAATAAATTCTCGAAGCAACAATTTTAGATTTAGGGTCCACTCACCCTTACCACCCCTCCATTCGAAAGTGCAGCCTTTTCTCTATTATATTTTCATATTTTTGTTTTCGTTTAATAGAGCTTGACATTTTGAGAATGTGTTTCCAAAATGTACTTATATATTGTAAGTCGTTGGGGTGACACTGTAGTTTTTTGCATATTATATCCCCCAATATCGGAATAGTGTAAATAAACTTACCTGTCTTTCAAATGTCACCAGCACTGTAACTTGGCCTAAAAACTTAAGACTCGCATAAAGTCTTAAGTGTTTCTTATAATTTAAACATGGATTTTTGACAATGGTCAATGCAAGATCAGCAACAAGCGCCTTCATTTCTTTTGTGTCAGTGACACACAGTGCCCTCTCTTGCGTCAGTTTTAAAATACCAACACTGGCCGGACTCTTCCGGTGGTCGAACTATACCGGACTTACCCTACCACTAAAAGCAACTGAAAATCGCAATGTTCTAGAGCATAAACATGATCGAATCACCTCACCGCCCGAGGCCATCTCACCCGGAATTACACTACCTACCTTTTTGGTTCTAACCAAACTGGTTTCGGAACAAACTGAATCCATGATGCTATATATTACAGGGCATATTATAAATATTAATGGATACAAAATTTGTATGGACGTAAATCCCAATAAGTAAATGATATACCTATAATTTTATGTACAGTAATGATTTTCGGCACAAATATTTCAATCGAATCGCATTCGACTCAATGTTTCACGATTTGTTTAAATAGGTACTATTTACATATAATCTATAGGGTCGATGTACCGTTTGTGGCCATTGTACCGTTTTTGGCCATGTGCATAATTATCGGGTTTTTTTAGCTCGAAATTGCTTGCAGACACATAATTATGTGTGAAATTTCAAACCGTAAATATTTTGTTTAGTATACCACCAGAAATATAAGGTTACATTTATTGCTTACGCGAAAAGTGACAAGTGGCCACAAACGGTGAAAAATGGATTTCTTATATTTTTTAATTTTCTTAATTCTTTAACGATTTCTCTAGTTAATGGTAACTTAGATATTAATAGTGAAGATAGTGTAGAATTTAGTAAAGCTTTTAGTTTCCTGATTTGAAGTACAATTTTAAAGATAATTACGATGAAAGTCACTGATATCCTTAAAGTGGCCACAAATGGTGCATCTACCCTATACATTGTATTTTCTAAAAAAAAAAAGTGCGTACATGTACTTACATAGTAAAATGAAAGACTTTCGGGAGAATGCAGATTGCAGTGATGTGATTGAGAAAACTGATATTGAGGTTACATAGGATCAACCAAAGAACCACATAGTCTACAAAAATATTTGTTCGAGTAATTCGAAAAGTGACAGCAGTTAACTGCTGAACGTACCTCCCAGGCATACCACTATTTAGACTAACCGGACTAACGTTATATCCAGATTATGCTATATTTCTTTCCTGAATCGCTTGTTGGCATTTAGAAGAATGCCATAAACTACTATGATTCCTAAATGCATCATAGTAGTTTATGGAGTAAATCTACACACTCGAACAAGTAAAAAAATACTTATAAGTATGAGCATAGGTCGTGCACAAATAGTTTCTGATTTTCGGAAGATTGAAAGAAATGTTCTAAGAAAGTATTCGTATCGTTCTTCAACACGTTATGGCAAGTCTTTAACGAGGAGTTTCACAGTCGCCAAAAAATACCACGTGTCGTTTGAATAATTTCGAATCCACTTCGTAGCTTCCTTTGTAGAGCATGAACGTTAACGAATTTATTATAGCATACAAAATAATTTTTGAATAGTTATGGATGCCTATCGTGACGTGATAGGAAGCAACGATTGAATGGAAAACTTAATTAATCGTGTGCCTACAGAAGAAGGGGTAGACTGCATTGTTCGTTCAATCAAAAGAAGCGATAACGTGCGATATCAAATTGATTATGATTATAAGACCTCGCCCCCTCAGCAACCCTTCGGATGGGGGCACGAACCCCAGCGAACCTTAGATGAGTCATCTTCTAATGAAAATTTTGTTGGATGACCTGCTTTCTGCTAACATTCTGCTAGCCACTAGGCATCTCCTTGATAAGGGTTTTGTAGCAACTCCGTTCAAAACATCTGACTCATCATCGCGCTGGTTAGTGTTCACTAGCACAACGAGAGGTCTAATCTTCCTAATTCTTTCTCACAAGACTCCTTAGTTCCAATCTCATTCATATATATACAATAGGGTGCCACTTATTTCACGATTTTTTATTTTGAAAGGAAGCCCCCCCCCCCCTAGTTTTGTTCCTTTTGATCTAAAGTTGCGCTAGACGAAATTTCAGCTCATTCGGATAATATTATTCCGTGGCGACAACACGTGGAAATTAACCCTCATGTTTAGGTTAAGTTGAAAATTAAGTTAAGTTGAAAAACAGTCCCGGACTGAACTTCGCCTTTGCTTTGGTCGTTGTTTACCTTCTCTTTGTTGTCCTCTGCTTATGTTGTGCAATAAAGACGTTTAATAATAATAATAATGTCAATAACCGGGTACCGGGGTACCCACCTGGGCATGCTTTATGAAATTTTGTTATATTCCTTGCTTCACTTGCGTCAACGCCAGGGCCACCTGATTATTTTTCAACGCTCTCCCTGTATCTGCCATGCTTTTTTTCACTGTCACAAAAAAATTCAGAACAATAGTTCAAGATACAATAAAACAGCCTGCCAAACCTCAAATTAAGTAGTGCAACCGTTTTTGTACCAAAAATTCACAAAGAATTACCTATTTTTCGCCCCACCAAGGCGCAATCCCCCCTTAAATAAAGTGTCCAACTTTTTAGTCTCGGATTCTAAAGGATATTGAAAGCTAAATGTGTATTGCGGCATAAATTTTATCTTTCGAAGATCATATATTAAATGAATGCCCGTTATATGGAGAATTTGGGGCAAAATTTGTAAAAACCAATGAAACGATAAATTATAGTATAATCAGATATAGGAATCCTTAAACATTATAAGCGGGGAAAAATGTCCACTTCTAGAACTTGGATTTGACTAATATGGAAATGCCCCACATTTCGTTTAGTAGAACGCTTAAAGCATTCAACCAGTATTTATAAACCATATAAATCTAGTTTCTATTCTTCAGGGAGTTTACCAGTAAATAAAGTGAATTTGTATGTACAGTAAAAGTATGTACAATCTTTATCATGAAACTTCAACAAATCACACAAGGTTAATTCAGCCTGTGAGGTACACCGAAAAGGACATAATATATAGTTACGATTTAAGATCACTGAGTTAGGTGAATCACTCTGTATGAGATACCATGCTTATGTGAAAAATACGAGAGGTATTACTTTAAATAGATTACGTGCAATCATCCATAACGGTGCAAGGGTACCTATAGAGCACAAAATATTATTCGATTAAGCTAAAGCAATGCTGTCCAACCTAATCTATGGAGCTTAGGCACTTTGCCCCACTCTGGCTCTGTAGCCATGTACGTGAACACTATTTAGTTGATGCTAGGATGTGAATTCACGTCGCATGCACACAAAATATGGCGTGTAGAGGGGAGATAAAGGCGCCTAAAGGATTCCACTCGTAAACAGCACTGATTGTATGCTAAAGTAATAGCTAAGACAGAGGAATACTTTCCTGGCAAGTGCAGGAGATTCGTGGAAATAATGAAAGATGCTAATAATAATATTACTGAGGTGGGGCCTACATGATCTAGAATAACTTACTCTTATTTTTTAATTCCTCATGTAGAATATATTTTTATTTTATTCTATTTTGAAGTTTAATTTCAATGCAGACGAGTATAATATACATATGTAGCACCTGCATTTAACCCTTCAACGACGGATACTTTGAATACGCGATCGATGGAGAGTCCATTTTGCCCCATAATTTAATTTATATAATCTCGAGATAAGGTTTTAAATTTAGTTGTCATTTTCGTATCATCCGAAATCGTCCTCTTTTTCAAGAAGTAATACTAACAACAAGTAAGACGTGTAGTTTGATCTTCAACGTGGGTCAAAATGGACCCTATATCCACCAGATGAAGGTTAACAATTAGGGGCGAGGTGCTATAAAAGGGAGAATTTTATTTACCGTCCACTTCTGACAATATCATTATAGATATTTAAAAAAATGTAGATTAATCGAAAGTATGTTTATTGGCCTTCAATAAAAATATATTGCAAACTCATTAATGATAACAGAAAAGAAAACAATTTTGATTTTCAAATAAGTCGAAAATGTCTCTTTCACGACTAGGTAGTCTTAAATGGAACATTAGACGTCGTGAAAAGGACACATTGATGAAAATATACAAAATGTGAACAAAAAGAAGATTAATAATTGTTAAAATATCAAGAACAAAAAAAAGAATACACCCTTTATTCCGCATGACACAGTGGCTGTTTTCCCTAAATTTTACATTGGAACCAACCTTCACTACTGGTAACAAAGTTTTATTTACAAATTCAGCACCCATTATTTTTAAAATTATTTGTTAATAGTCTCGCTTGTTTGAGTCAGAACAGTCATTCTAAGTAAATATGAAAGGGAGGACAGTCATGAAACGTACGTCCCATTCAAGACTATACGTGAGCATATTATAAAATAACCACAAAACAAAAAATAATCAATCAAGCTTACTCGTTATATGTATATTCTCGTTTATGGTGAATATTGGCTTTTTTAATGATACAAGGACTTGCACATTTAGTATATAACTTTATTACACAAACCGCCCCAGAAAACAAATGAAAAGTTTATTTTTATATCAGGAAAACAGCAACCGCGGGTTACTGATCTGTTGCGAGTGAGACAGCGTTGAAGTTTACGTCAAATGACTAAGTAGGCACTAGTGTTGCCTTGAACAGGAAAATAAATTGCATGTGTAATGTGTTCAAAATTTTGACAATATGATTTATCCCAGTTAAAACCTGTCCCTTTTATAGCACCTCTCATCTACATAAAAATTGTGTGAAGCTAAAGACGTAAATCAGTTATTATTGAAAAATAAGATTTAGCACCTATGTATCTTATGTTTGAACGAGATAGATTCAATTGAGATAAGCTACCCATAATAATTCTGGTAACATGCCGTATGGTTGTATATTTAAGAGGTGAGATTTATGTACGTTTTTTTCCCGTGGGTCGTATGAATTATTTCATTCTGAAGAAATAAAAGATTCGCAGCTCTCTGGTGTTATAAATTTTATAACGTTCTAAATATTATGGAACAGTTATTCTGACAAATGTAAATAGATATACGATGCCTATAAAAAAAAAATAAATCTCCATAATGTCAATTATAAAATGGTGTTAAATCTCTCGCGAGCAATAGTAGAACATCATATTTCAAACATGAAACACGTCTATTTTTTTTTTATGAATCGTGCACACGATTTGCATTTACACGCAACGTTACATTCAATACTTTTTATGGAACGTAATATATTATAACGAGCAACAAAATGTATATATTTCTATTCTTTGGCGCCATTATTCCCCCTTTTCTTTTCCCACCACAGCTTAATATAGAGGGGCTTAACTTGGCATGGATAATTATTATGTCCCGACGTCCTGAACATTAGCAATTTCTTGCTCCGCTCTTATCTCCCTGACCCTAAATCGACTCTAATTATACTGACTAAACATTAAAGACCACCTCATTACGATGTCCCTTGCCAGGGATGTGCCTATAGGAGGAACTCTTGAGTGCTTCAATCTGCAAAAGTCTTCCGCCAATTATAAACTTTCGCATAATACTTTCTTTCCACTTTTAGTATCTTTTACCACAAATGATTCTATTCTGTTTTAATGATCACCCGACCATTTCCGCGGAAGATCTTCCGAGAACTTTGTAGGCAAAAAAATACATAGTAGACTTATGATTACATGCTAAAAACGTGTACGTATCCATTTCTGGTAAGGAATCCTGTTGCACCGTCATAGGATACTGTCCTGTTTTTTTTTTTGTTTATTAGAAGCATACAAGATTAAACCCTGTACTTATATATATACCTATACATATGTATGTATGCGTGTATATGTCTGAGAATATTAAAAATTTGACCTACAACTGGGGTTGAAACTTTAATCAATATTCGGCCTTATTATTAGAAATATGCTAATTACTTATTCTTCTCATAATGTTAGAGCCCTGACAGGAAAAACCAAATCTGGGTGTAATACACCAAGGTTAACCCTTTCATTAATTTTCATTAATATAATATTAATTAGTAATATAGAAATGCCATCGGTTGGTTAGGGCGGGATAACCACGTAAACGAACATTCAGATAAATTCAAACTCAGCGTACCTACACGAACTATAAAAATTATTGAATTTAGTGATATAATCAGTTTGCAATTTGCAATTATCGTCATAACTGTTTAATGTTTTATAAAACTGAAAGGCGTCTATAAATACGAGAAATTCACGTCTAGTAGAAATATCGGCAATAGCGTTGATAAAAATATTGAAGAGAAAAGGTCTCAGGTGATACACCTCTGGGGAACACCTCAGGAGACCTTAAATGGAGTTGAATAAGAATTTATGATCTGAACAATTTTACTTCTATCCGATAAATAGCTTTTCAGGCATGAAAATACATTGTCAATGCATTCTGTTACGGCGAGTTTTAAAATTAAGATTGAGTGATACGCTATGTCAAATGCCTTTTAAAATTAGTAAAAATGGTATCAATTTGTGTATTCGAATCAAGTGTGGTACATAAATGGAGTTACAATACACTGCAAAATTAATAACAGCGGATTTCTCATAGTCAGACATATACGATGATGCTGAGCACTCGCTTATTTATTATTGATCAACTAATTAAGTTTTTCTAAAACAAATTCCTTTAAATGTTTTCGGTATAATGGTATTGTTACTGATAGGGTTGTATTTTTCCACAACAGCCGCGTCTGATTTGTAAATATGCAGAATTGAACGAGATTTTTAGCACGACAGGGATTTGTTAAAATATTATCCAGGATGATTTATAAAATATAATATGACAACTGCATGATTTATAAAATATAAATGAAAGCTTTTATTTATGTTAGGAGGTTGCAATTTTTAATAAGGCTGTCACTAACATCAGTGGTCGTATTAGAAATGAACATTAACCAATTGTCATTGGAACAGTAAATGTGATTCGTAGACCTACACTCTACAGGGAAAATAAAAAGAGCCAAATAATGAACCAAATTATTCTGCCAACAGAGAAATTATTGTTGGTTTTATTGTTATCACAATGCATTAAATTTTGAAGTAGTTGTGTTTCGGATGCAAAAAAACTTCTTTTCTGTGGCACAAAAAAAGGCTTATTCCTCCAAAATGCGCCTGTCGTTAATGTTACTCGCAATTATATGGAAAATTATTAGACAAAAATATACTTGAAATCTGAACTGCGTACTTAATATTATAATTCTATTTCTTTCCCATATTCAACATAGGGCAGAAGTTATGCACCAACCTACTATTACGTCATAGATAATTTTATGTTATTTATATATTTAGTATCACATAATTTGGCCAGTTTCTTACGATTGGTCTTCAAATTAGGAAAGCTAATCGGTAATAGGTATAGCATGGATAATCAGCACGTGAATCGGTGTTTTCACACCTTGGATGGAAATTTCTTTTTGTATCTAATAAAATTAATCATTTTTAATATGAACTTTCCTGAGATATTTGTGAAATTTAGAGTGCACGCAGAAGCAACAAATTCAATAAAAGACTATATTATACAGAGCTAAAAATGTAATATGTCATTCGATGAAACCCGGTTAACATACCCACATATAATTAAGTAATCGGTGCGTTTAATTATAATACATACATGTACATTGAATGATTTCGTAAAATCCGCAACTTCAATAAATTGAATAAAATCAATGAATGTAGGGTGATAATAAACCATGAGGTAACATTACGTCCATGGATAAAATTGTCCTTATGATGTCATTTTTAATGAACAGAACATCAAACATATTAATACATTTATTTCTATTGCGTTTTTCTGAAGTAACTTTATATGTAGGTATGTAGATGTATTAGAACGTAGACTGTAGAAAATAAATTGCTATAGACTAATTTTAATCTCAATTAGCAAGACACATAGAGTATGTACCTGCAAATAAGGTGAAGAAAAATACGTATACGTATACATATGTCTGTGGAAGTCATCCAAGATTTTGAGAACTAAAGAGCAATGAATTTCATGTTGCACTACTGGGTGTCGGAGAAGTATGATCTGCTTCAAGGGTCACAAAACAAACACTCAAATGAATATTCGCGAATATTTATTCAATAATACCCACTACATCAGAGCCGGCGTGAGTTGTATGGAATATGTGGAGTATTCAACACGTGATGTTTTGCTATGTGTGAAATTTCACATTCGGGAATTTGGAAGGGATTTTACAATTTTGTATTTTTTGTTTGCGTACTACAGTTTTTAGACTGCTGAACTTTGATCTTTTAATTTGTACTCTCTCCACCCTCCAACTCCACACTCGGGGAAAATTTGCTCCATCCATCCTGCACTACATTTTTATTTCGGAGCTTTATCAAGAAAAAACCTCCTAGCTCTAACAGGCAGAGAAAACATAATATAATCATCACACCGATAAATATAAAATATTAAATCCTGCAAATCCGAGCTCAATATTAAATACTCTTATCAGTATAGATTTCAACAAACACAATGACGCTATAAGAAAAAACCGAACAGGCTACAACATACGACCAATTGTCATTTTAATAATTTCCCTTGTAGTACATATACGTTTTGATAATACAGATAATACTGTACATGCATGTACGTACACAGTATGTACGACGATGACTAGCATGAAAATACAGAAGTTGGAGTTATTACGCTTTTCCTTCAAATAAATTTTGATATATTTTAAGACTCTTATACAGTATTATCTATGTTTCACACAAAGTACTCGTAATTTATGACAATAGATCGCTTTGGGTTGTAAAGAAGAATACTTAAAATGGTGGGTATGTATTAAATAATTGCAATATTACTATGACTATGCTATTGTCATGAAATTGGCGGGAACCCTTAAACTTTAAACAATAGGCGGCCATGTAAAAACGAAGTTTTACACATATGCTTTGTATGGGATAATAACACAACTAATTTCCAAATCAAATTATATAATATTTGTTGGCTATATTTACTACAATTCTACACTCCCTGCCAGTGAAAATCAGAATGCTTCACACACAGTTAGTAACGTTACTTCAAATTTATTTTTGCGCAAAATAAATTAGGTCTATGATAGGCGTTCTATAGCGTGAAAATTGACAAGAACTACACTGATAGTTCATATGTTATTGGTCTGTAAATACTTATCTTAAAAAAAGTTAAGGTACTTATTCTAGTGAACAGAAATATGTATATAACTTCTTCATTTCATTCCTATAATTTTCTATACCATAAAAAGTAACATATGAAATATTTTATTTCTCTTGTGCTAATTATAACTCGTCAGTCAGGCTATCCATTATTATTGTTTAAAATCAGAGGATACACATCAAGTCTCAGCAAATTAGTTTCATTTCAAATAATTGTAGTAAGAATATTGTCACTAATATAATAAGGTATAATCGTTAGAATCGTATTAAAATAATTCCACAAAGGGAACGTATGTACAAGTATATTTTCTCGGTGTAATAAACGCAAAAATATTACAAAAATAAAACATAGCTTGAATTAAGTGGTCCTGAATTGACAACAAAATTATTCGAAAAGACGAGTAAGAGAGTGCGCACCGCGGAGCACATTTCCGTGGTGAAGGAAGGTGGATACAACGGCAAAGTTGTCTGTGAAAGGCTATACGCGAACGAAGCGAATCAAAAAAAGCGATTGCCTTTCGTAAAAGAATTTGTTTGTAAAGAACAAATATGGTAAAATGGTATGCTCCTCGTAGACGAAAGCTTTAACATGCATGAGTCTGATAAAGGAAAAATGCTGTAGCACAAAGCGAATGAAGAACATTAAATTTAAAAATTTCAAACCGATAAATATCTGCACAATATGAATGTATGTACACTGTACATAAGTTTGACAAAATATTGTAAAACTTAATGTACAAAATATTACGTAAGAAGAGGGTTGCAATATCAAATCTTACGAATTCTTATACTGGGGGAGGGAGGGGGTACGAAATCGCCAAAATTACCCTTACGTAATTTAAGGACGGCCCTTCACACATCCTGTAATTTTTTCAAGTCTACCTGAACCTCCATTCGTTCGCAATCAGGAAAAAACCAAGAGGAAAAAAAGATTCGAGAAAAACGCGTTTAAACTTTCTGGGCAAATGCGACGCTATAGGTTGCCGCTTGACGTTTTTAGCTGCCAAATCTACAATTTTGGGAATTTTACTATAAACCAAGGGGCATTTTATTCAGAAAAAGTAGTACTTTCGGAAAATGCAATAAAAAATCGATTTTTCGACTGTCTAGTCCCCTTAAACGAATTTAGCTAAATGAATGAAACAATTACAGATTCTAAGTGGTAGAACAGTTGTAATATGCCTCGTCCAACTCTTTTAGAAAAACGTTTCTTTCCCTTAAAAAACCTTTATCTTTTTATTTTTGCAGTAGAATCTTAGGCAATCTATGAAACGTGTTATTTTTCACAGCAAAGTACCGAAATGTGCTACCTTCCGTCGCGAAACAGCATAACCTGCTATTCTTCGTGGCGATGAATGAAAACATACTACTTTTCGAGAACAAAATCGAAACATTCTGTTCTTCCTGCTCAGTACTAGTCTTCGTTAGACAAATGAAATATGCTACTTTTCGTAACGCACGTCGATACTATATAATGAAGTAAATACTTCTGTATCACAACTGTCCATAATTACACTTATGAAATTAATAAATTGAAAATATTGAAAAAGTGAATGGAAGATAATTTTACATATTTGTGTAACTAAGTAGATAGGTATACATACGGTTGGAAACTTCTTGATATGTAATAACTTAAATCGCACGATAATAATAACAGAAACAATAAAGAAATGAAGGACAAACACCAGCATCCTTCTGGTGAAAACATAAAAGTACGTAGTGACTCGGCTACTAGGAAGTAAAGCCATCCTGAGACACAATTGCCAATTGTCGGACACTCAATGGCTTTCCATGAAAGCTCCTATCCTATTGACTGTAATCTATTGGGTTGGTTAAAAAGTTCTGTTGTATTCGTTGAGGAAACTGAAAGACAATTCTTGCATGTAATGCCACTTTTGATGTATTTAACTGGATTTTGATATATTCAGTACATGTATATCTCACCGATCTCCCAAGTTGACTTTCAACTTTTAGGTGCGTAGGTACACGAAGCTGAAGGAAACTGCACTCATGTATTATAACCGAAACGCCACATTGGAAAAAACGACAAGACTTTTTGGCCAACAAGGGGAGGACACAGTGTGGTAGACACCGATTTTGATACGCCTTGACATGATGAATCTATGTCGAAAATAAGTCGACACGTCTCCGAGCGTTTATTCAAATAGGCCTTAATAATAATCGAGATATATTTGAGATTAATTATTTTTGCGCACGTCGAACACCTTGCGTGCAACTTTTCGAACATTTCGAAGAATTCTAATTCAATATAATCTTATAGCGAATTCGGAATCCTTGCACTGACTTTGTGCTGGTGCCTGAAATTATCGTATACGACTTTGATTGGTCGATTTTTATAGAGCTATCAGAAACAACCAATCAAAGTCATGCACGATAATTTCTGGCACCAGCACAGGGTCAGTGCAAGGATACCGAATTCGCTATTAATAAGCGTCTCATGACCGCGAGTGAGTCAAGCGCGTGCCGGTCACGTCATAAGCCTGCTATACCACTTGCAATGGCAATTTCGCTCATTCGATGGCCAACTATCGAGGTATACCGTAATATAATTACCTAAAATATCATCAAAGTTATCTATCTGTTTGATTATACACGCTCAAGGGTTCAGTCTTGCAGAAAATACAAGAACAGTTCAACTATAATGACTTTTTTTTATAATACGAAAATAGAAATTCCACACATGTGTAATTATGGAATATCTTTGGGTTTTTGATTTTGGATGATCCTGTCTAAAGTTATCGTGGCGATAGTCTAGGCCAGTATTTTTTACAACGATGCAGCCCGCGATGCATATCAGAGGCAAGGATGGGTAAAAGTGAAATAAAAAAATTGTTTTATACTCTATATTTGTAGCAGAATAAAGTGCAAAAAGTTTTAGACCCATACATTTTATACTTTTTTCTAGATAAAATCATAAAAGTCCCTTAAAAAAATGTTCAAAAACCCGAATAAAAATTAAGCAATTAGGTTACATTGTTTTACATATAATTTGCGAGGTAGCAAACGAGTGTTATGGAGTATACGATCTACTTAATTAAGTTTCGTGAAAATATTATGAAAACTAATTTTCACGCCATTCAATTGGGCGTCGAAAGTAACATAAAACTGCACCTTTTCATAATTTTACCTGAAAAAATACTTGTAGTTTATTGTTGCCTGAACGTCCCCCCATTAAAATTTTGGTGGAACTCGATGAAGCTAATAAAACAAATAAACGCAGCATAAATGAATGACAATTTTTTCCAAATTATTTCAACTTACCAGTACTAGAAATAAGTACTACTGTACTTGGAAATAATTTTCTTGGTGAAGGTAATAGGTATTACGATACCTATCGTTGGCAGATAACACACATTAAAATATAGATTATTTTACCGTATTTTAATTCATTTCTGAATTCTTCCTACAACTACACAGGAATATGTGCAAGGTGATTCATTAATAAGTTTATTTGAAAAAAATTGGAGGAAACGTATAAGATTGTGAATCATACCAAAATTTTAATGAATACATTAGTATACAATAACAGAAACAAGCAGTATGTGGGATCAGTTATTAGAATATTTTAAGACCGTTTAAATTGTTATAGGAAACCTACACGTATATTTACCTTAACAAATACGGAATGAAGGTATTGCCGTATTATCGTCAATACTACTTATTTGTGCAAAATTTCAAAATAAAATAATGATTATTATTACGCTTATGCTTCAAATTTCATAGAATTAAGTATTTAGGTATACATTGATAATTGATTTCTGGTTTTTTAATGTTGCTTAAGCTTCGACTGATTTAGAGTGTTTAAAAACATCTACCGCAAAAAAAGAAGAAACGTTCGTAACAATTTCGTAAATTTGTAAATTTGCTTCTCTTGAATTCGGATGTTCCGTAATTGGCTTTGGGATAAAAATGTTTCTAACGAAATTTACTAGTTTTATGCCGTGTGCATAAATTTCGTGTTAAAAGAAATACCTGTTGCATTTTTTCTAAACGCATTCCATGAATCACGTAGAAACGTAATTCGTATCAATATATGATTATTTCAGTTGTCAGATCGATGTCAGTGTCATCCTTTTCACATTTTTGTCCGACAGTACCACCGGATATCGTTTACGGAGGTGATACCAGCGCCGACTTGGCAGTTTCCGAAGGCGACAACGCAACTCTCAGCTGCTGTGCGATTGGAAGACCGACCCCGAGAGTGTCCTGGCGAAGGGAAGACGGAGAACCCATTCTTATAAGGGCCTCTTCTGCCGGTACATAATGACGCTATAAAACTTGTGGATATCTCCGCGGACAGACCTCTTTCATTTGCCGCTTCGTAAAAAAAGGCAAAGAGACGACGGAGGTTTAATTTCGTTTGCTACCCATTACTCCCTTTGTTCACGTTTCTGTTGCCCCTCTGTTTTCCTCCTCCTTTTCCTTTGTTCGTGCTCCAAGGCCGGAGCTTTATTACAATATACTTATGGTCAGTAATCGTTGCTTTGACGCTTTATGCCGCTAACATCGATAGAGAAACGTGAAATGTGTAACTTATGTGACTCCACTTTGTTCCTTGCTGCGTACACTTTCTGTATTGCGTTATACTTCCAATCGTACGTTTGCACTACTTTATGCTTTTAATAACAAAACTGTACGCTGGTGTTGCTGCTGTAGCCCAATATATTTTCTCCTGTTCTTGTTTCATATCACGTATCGATTGTTTTTACTAATTTGCACGTCGTCGATACGCTTTTTAGACTTATGAGAATCATGTTCTTTCGCAGCAAGGGGAAAAATACTTTTACATTTTATACATTTTATGTGCATTTAATTTCAATTCCACTCAACTTTCACGTCACTTCTCACTGTGCTTAGCTTTTCTCCGCTTTTGAATGTACAATTTCGTAGTATTCTTGCATGTGTCGAATATACACCGTTAGAACATCTACATAGTATTCTCATTTAAAATATGATTTTAGTAGACAGATGAGGGTCCACTTCACCGATTTCAATGATTGTTGAATATGCTGTCAGGATCATAATGCTGGGCAATTTTTCCCTATACATGTAACCCCCGCTCGGCTTTAGCTTTCGAGATATTCATGAATAAACTTTTGACATTTTTAGTACGATGTCAGCTACGTGCCGCTTAGGTTTGGACCAAACCGGTGAACTTGTAGAAAAGCTGCTTCCTCGTGGATTTTACTTCCGGGTCGCCGTTTATTGAAAAGTTATAGTTTACCTGTATTGTGTTTCCTATTTTATCCCTGATCGGTAGTTGGTGGGGCTCAGATTTGTTTAGCGGCCCTTCCGTGAGGGGGGCGCCAACTTTTGAGAGATTTAAGATAAAAAAATATGTTTTAGAAACATACTCTTCCGGCAAAATAACATCCCGACAAGCAATATACTCCTCCGACAACGGTAAATAGGTAGACAGCACACCAGGATCATACATTTCTGAAACAGTTTCACTTCATTGTATTTTCTCACAAAAGTTGGTGGCCCCTCGCTAAACAAATCTAGCCCCAATCAACTACCGATCAGAGTTTTTTGCAAATATCTCGAAACCTAAAGCCGAGCGGGAGTTATGGTGTATAGGAAAAAATGGCTCAGAATCATGATCCTCACTAAAGCTATAGCTGTGGACCAGGTACCCGAGATACCGGGCACCTCGTGGCGACGTCAACCCCCTGCGGAACGGTACTCTATGAGATCTCGGGTGTCTCGAGTGTCTCGGGTAGTTTACCCGGGTAGCGCCTACCCGGGAAATTTTTTTCTTCCCGGGTATCTCACGGGTACCCGGGTACCCGATCTCCCGGGGATCAACAGCTCTAATCCTGACAGCATATTCAACAATCATTGAAATCGGTGAGGTGACCTCTCATCTGTATAATTACCACAGCTTCTCACTACCGTTGTCTATACGTGAATTTTAATATTAAATATAAACTTTAAAATTAATAATTAATTACGTTCATGATTAATAAAATATTCTACTCGTTCCTTGTACATATATTTTAATGTTTTATTTTTTTTATTAATATCACGTTTCGAATTACCAAATCGTTGTTTTACATTTGCCAAATATTTTCTAATATTAAAATTGTCAGCTTCAAGTCAAGACACTTTTATCACTTTTACATTCTATTTAGTAAATGTAAAAGGATTGAAGAGAAGCAGCTACACATACAAATCTTTCATGAAACGTAATTTTTTTATAATACCTACTTATTTCTAAACTAGCAAAAATAAAATTTAAAGCAAGGAAGACTGAAATTCATAGTAGTTTTGCAAACAGTGTAACATACTCAGAGGTTTAATAAAACGTGTAAACATACGCATGTGATCCGTATATTTGTATGATATGATATTAATTACTGCATGGTAATATCCGTGTAGTTCAAAGTTCCACTACTAGGCGGTTCGATGTCGTAAGTACCGAATAATATTCGCTATTCACCGCCACGTGACCCTACATTACTCCGATATTAATAGGGTAATTAGGCAGCTCTAATATCCTAGTTACGTTGAAGTCCTCTTTGCACAAAAAGGAGGAGTTAGTATAATAGTATGACTATATACATGGTGAAACTCACAGGTCGTCCATCTTGATTATTTTCGTTGTTAATAGAGCGACCTAAATTCTTTTTGCGTTAGACAATCTTTTCGGAGGGGCCTAGAAAGTGACCATATTTAATATTCTCTACTAGCAATTTCGAATAAATATTTATCTAAGATAATTATCCGAATAAAGTTATTTTATTTTAGTAATCCATGCGTATTATAATTATTTTTCATTTGTAATAAAATTGTAAATTGTTTTTTCCACGTTACTCGAATAATTTTTTATTTTTTATTAGGAGAACTTTTCGAAAATTTATTGAATGATATTTGGAATAATTGTTGATATATTTTCGTTGTAATAAATTGATTTTATAAAAGGAATTTAAGTGTAACATAAGGTAAGGCTAATAAGAAGAACAAAACATTAGTGGGGATACCCGATAAACTTGTGTACAATAATGTCGATAACTCTGATCGATGTTAAGCCAGCATTCTAAAATGCTTTTGTTACATTTAACTGCTGGCGGTTCTAAAATACAAAAATACTAGTGTTTTGGATCAAGACGAGTCAGATTCCGTTTCTAGAAGGATTCCTAATTCACATAACTGAATTTTGTGTACTTGGTACAGACGAGTAAACAGCATATTTACACAGATATTTCAAATAATAAATAAAAAAACATGAAAACATTTTTATCCAGGTAGCATAAGGAACAATGGCAGAAAATGGTCAATTTTGGAGGCCATTAGAAGGAAAATTCTTTCTGGGTATGATTGTGTATGTTCTAAGAAATGAGAAACCAATGATTTTTCTCCAATAAGTGATGGGCAAAAAACAATGCACACTCGTAAATGCAAGAATGTAATCTGTGAAATAATTATTTAAGCAACTTGAACGTAAATCAATGGAAGCTTGACGTTGAACAGAACCAAAATACTACAAAATTGTTGCTATATTAGAGCAATACCCTATGGCATGTCCAACAATAGCAAACCCCCAAACCTATTTTTACTTTTATCTAACAGTACGTAGACAAAATACTGCTTTGCCACCGCTGCCACCAATTTTGTTGTGAAGTACGGGGCTGCGAGATTCTCCCTGAGGATCGTACTCCGTGGATCGTCCTCGGTCGGGTTGTTCCGCGGGCTCCGATAAGTCGGGTGAATGTGCCGGGAACGGGATATTCGGGATGAACCGAATAGTAGTGGATCCTTGGCCGTTCGAAGAGTTGGAATTCACCGTAGGTTTTGACAAGAGTTTATTGAGCGTGACTGACCCTGGCTCGGCGATCACCCTGCGATCGCGTTATCAACTTGGAATGAGAAAGAGCCCCCTCGATTCGGGCATTGGTTTATATATGTTATCTTGGGGTCAAGGTGGGGGCCAAATGGTTGCCGCCCTTTGATCCCGCGGCTGTGCCTTGCACGCGAATTCCTTAATTTCCTTGCACGCGCGGTTGCCTCGCACTGCCTTGCATCGGCAGCGATTCTGCTCGGTGCGTGCTTTGCAACATCTTATTAAATAATATTTAAATGGCGAGTGCGTAATTTACAATGTCTAAGTCACTTTCGGATGCAGGAATTATTGTTGCTATAGATTACAGTTATATCCATTACTTTTAATAAATTACGTTACGCTTTTGCTTAATCTCGTGTATTGAATAGTTTTGTTTGCAGATGTCTGTAATATCAGATGTTCGAAGTAGAATTCATATATTTTATTCCTTTCACAGTTCTAAATGTATTTCTACGCTAATGACGCAAATCAAAATTTTGTTGTAGACAAATATTTGATTACACCTTGCTTGTATACTTTCAGTGTTATCAAACATCCGATCAAACATCCATTAGCGGCTTATAAGTAGGTACTACTACAGTTCTCATAGATCGTAAAATCAATCCTTTCGAGGAGAAATTTGCCTTTTCGTATTTACGAGTGTTCGTTATTGTTAGTGAGTACTCTTGGAACTACACTACAACGAATAGAAAATGCATGTCGTGCAACGTGACAGAATATGAGACAGGAAAGAAGTACTTGAAAATGTACTTCGATCTATGATCAAACTCTCACTCGCCGCGGTAACTACAAACGAAGTATTGGGGATGGCGGATTATCACTTTTTGAGACAGCACTGTACGTCCAATGGATTGGTAAGGATTTCTCGACGCAGATGAGTCTGAGGAGGATAGAGTATAGGATGTGTGGAGTTGAAGGTAAGACTGCAAAAGAAAAAATGAAAGAAATGGTTTCGGCCTAGACTTGCTAGTGGAGTCATCAGTAAGGCTTACATAGCACGTACATACAGGGTGACCTAAAATTTAGGGACTTCCCGGAACGTGCAATATCCAAATGCAAAACGACATCGAAAAGTCCTTTACAGTTTTGGGATCCGTGGCTTCGTTCTCGAGATATTAACAGTTGGATAGCCGAACCAGCTGAGCACGCAGGAGTGACTCTTCACGCACTCACACAGGAGGCACGCGTAAATACAGACCCAAATGGATTAGCACGGTCGGCTCTTCTGTGTGTGTGTGTGTGGGGGGGGGGGGGGGGGGTCTGTATCTACGCATGACTCACGCGTGACTCCTGCGGTAGCGTGTGCAGAGTCGCTCCTCCGCGCTCAGCTGTTTCGGCTTTAACCTGCATGGCCCGAAAGTTCGACCGCCAATATTCAACTATTAATATCTCGAGAATAAAGCCTCGGATCCCAAAACGGTAAAGCACTTTTCGATGTCTCTTTGCATCAGAATATTGCATGTTCCGGATTGTCTCGCAATTTTGGGACACCTTGTATAGAAATCGGTAGTTAAGAGAGAACTTGCGAGAGAGCGGGATCACTAGAAATGCCCTCTTATGGCGAGGATGGTGGTATCGTTAAAATCTAAATACGATCTCATTCAAAGTTCATCATTATTCGTGATCTACGACTGATTTTCATAATTCAGAAGTAATTTTAATTACGTATATTTAGAAATACAGAATTGTCTCGAAACAAGATGATCGTCGGTTTGCGAACCGGCAGTGAGACTTTACCGTTTTCCCTTATTGCCTTACCTATCGCGCAGAATGAGAAGAAATTCAGTGGATAGTGATCACCTTATTTCGATCCAGAAACCCCGTCCTTTCGTGACACTACTGTACTTCAAAGGAGGTCGAATATAAACTCATTTTCATCAAGAGGATCTCGCTTATAAATTAAAAATGCTTTTATAAACATGAAATGAGAAATATAAAAATTTGCATTAGTAAATAACTTATCTTGCGCATTGTCCTTACTATTTTCATGAAGAACGATTTTCACCATGTAACAAAAACAAGGTGTGGGGATGGCTCTGCACAGTAGAGTCTATCTATATAATATTGCTCACGATAACGACTCGTTGCCGTTCCCGAGTCGCGATACTGCCTATATCGAAAGAATACTGTAATCACTTTACTCAGGGTGCCCGCATGCTTCGTAGATGTTAAGCAGTCGTTGCTCGAAGCAGAGCAGATTGTGGAGGAGTGGTAAGGCAGCCAAACGGCATAGTGAAAATTACCTCTCATTGACCTTGAGAACTAAAGCTGATGATACCGACTTCAGTAACGAGACATTACTGTGTACCGATATAAGTACATACATCTACAGGGTATGTACAAATACATTGTGCAAAACTGCCTCCTGTGTAGTAGGTAGGTACTTACCAAAGTACCACATAGTACCACACAGAAAAGTGTCGCGATAATAAACATTGGTCCGAATATCAACAATTTGTGAGTTATAAGTGATTTTTCTTCTGTTTTCTCTATTTGTAATTCGTAATCCTTGTCCGCATCAGTTTATTTTATTTTCTGAATCTTGAATAAGGATAGTTAAATATTAGTTCTGATAAAAAGTAGATTGGACGCGGTGAATCAAATCGTTTAGACTCTTGCACGTCGAATTTAAATCCATTCGATTATTATCTTTAGGAGCAACTAAAGACTATGGAATAATCGATACAACTTTACATTTTACACGAATTTAAACAACGACTTGATGTTTTTTAATACGTGCGAGCATTAATAAGTACGGAGACGTTTCGATTTATACATACAGATAGGCGATATCAACAAAGTGAAATTATCGAATATCTCCAATGGTCAATGGAACCATTTTTATTTTATGTGCTATACTAGCATGTATTAGTTTATTTTTATGAATACTATGCACGTGCAAAATTTATATTATGAATTGGTGAACTTCCTGTATAATGTATATTTTTTACTCAAAGCTTCGTAAATTATAATAGAAGTAAATTATAATAGTGTCACGAAACTCTACCATGAAAGGCATTAAAAAATACGTATAATAACATTTAAGGATCGTCGTTAAAACTAGGTTAAAGTAAAAACTAGGTTACAGTAAAAATGGTACATCCTATGTACATATTTCTCGGTTGAACAAATAGTAAACGATGTACTTACTTCAGATACGGTACTAAATTACGTTCCGTTTCTTTTCTCGCCTACCTGCGAATTAAATAATTAAAGAGTATTCTTTTTACATGAAACAGAAGGACGGAAGCTACGAAATTTGTATGGTTGCTGTATAATTAAAGTTCTAAAGCCCACTTATGCCATTAGTACATCTGAAAAAAAAATTCTACGCGCTGCACAACGAATGAAAGAAGCGTTGGTATGAAATTACCTTAGTCGATATAGAAGTATACCACCAAATTTTGTTATATAACACATGAAACTTTCGTTTGCATAGTCTTGTCACGTTTTTCTCATATTTCAAAGACTTTTCGTCCTATCTGTAGACCTGATTTTCTTAATTAACTGGCAAATAAATTTTCGCATTACATATGTATAATTGATTTATATAGTGCTTAGAAGAGTATAGTGCATTCGATTTTAGTTGCTATCTATTAATTTCTAATTTACTGCTATCTAAAATTTCTGAACATTTTCAAGTACCTACAGCCTACAGCTTCCTAACTTATTTCCTTTTAACTTGTAAAATTTACTTATTAAAACTTTAATCATAACATATCTACGTAATCTACATTCGTTCGGTTAGAATTCTGTGAATAAAATTACATAAAATTTTTTACAACATTAACACTCGATATTTTACTTTGTGTGTAACACGCGCATTGGAATTTCAATTTCATGACAGAGAAATATACACATAAAATATGTCAAAGAGGTTCCTTATACTGTTTCTAATAATATACACCTACTATTCAGTATAAGTACGTTCCATTTCGTGAAAAAAGGGTATCGTGAAATCTGAAATAGAATACGATAAATTAAGAGAACCAAACGGAACAAAGACGCCAAGTTTCGGCCATTCAGCTACAAACATTAAGTGGCTAGTTAGGATTAAATATCATTAACACACAACATTAGTGAGCGATGCCGAAACAAGGTATATGAAATCGATGTTAATGTTGAACGATCATTCCACATTTGTTAAAGGTAATTCTTTTGCCTCGATCATCGATAATGAGTAGCGCGACTTCGCGACCCCGGGAAAGTGTAAAGTCAAGGAGCCGTGAAATTTTCGGGCGGGGGCGTACAGATTGGGCGTAAGAACACGGTGGAGTGGGTATAACGAGGCAGGTCGTTGAAACAAGTTTCACCTTTTGAACTCGAAGACAGGAACAGCGTGTGCGCGTGGAAAGAAACAGAGGATGAGAATCCTCTTCGTGGTATCTTCAACGACACACACATCCGCGACAGAACTTAAAGCCGTGTACATACGCTGTATGTACATACGTAGGACGAACCACGGAGAAGCAGAGCTTACACTTGTACAGCCTGGAAGGAGTATGTATAAAGGGCGCGTATACGTGCAGCATCATTTGTACATACATCGGGGAAGAGGCAGGTGGTAGTTTCTGCTGCAGAGACTCGAGTTAGCAAAACTTTGGCCAACGTAGTTGCACTACTACCCACCCCTCTCAGATGCGGCTGAAACACTCAAGGCTCGCCGTATTTGTCTTTTTGACTGTGGATATTATTCTTTGTTCGTGGTAGTTAACGATTATTGTCGCCAAGATTGTTGTTAAAGCTTTACTTGAATACACGAATGGACGTATTCATACTTAACGAGTTAATGCAGTGAACAAAAGTGTACAGTCACTACAAAGATAAATTGTTCCTTAACGATACTAGTCAGGAGAAATTATATTAATATTTTGAAGTTTCTTTCGTAAAAGAGCGTACACATATAAAGAACGTATTGATGTTTTAGTGTCTGAGCATAGTAATTTGAGTAAGAAGATAAGCTCGTTAATTTTTCGGACATCTATTTTGATCAAATAAAATATATCAGTTCAATACTTGTTAATCGATACGGTATAAATAGGCATAAAAAAGGTAAAAGATTGTATAAAAATATAGGATGCATGCTGCGTTAATATTTATATATAAAATATGTTGTATGTAATACCTTTTCTAACAAATATTGATTTCCATGTAATTCGCGGAAATTGTTCATAAATGACATAAGAGTTCTTCAAGTGCAAATTGCATGAAATTTTTTAGCCATTGATCGCATCGGTTCTGTTTTTTAAATAGAAGAAACCACCGCTCGGGTGCAACACGCGTCGCTCTCTCACCCGACGATGGTGCTTTTCTTACGAGCTTTACAAACTCGTTAGCGTTCGGTCACTTAAGAAACTCGTTAGCTACCTAAGTAGTGAATTAAGCATATATCTTCTCGTCTCTTCTCTCGCTACAACATTGTGTGTTGAGTTTTCGTTTTTCTCTCTTTCTTTTTTTCCCGCCATACCTTTACTTCTTCCGTTGTTTATGTATTTGTCTTACTTGCAGCATAAGCCTGCTTTCCCATTTCACTTTGAAGGAAATTCCTTCATTCAATTGCAATAAATCTATGGTTCCGACCTGGTTAAAAGTTCTACCTGGATTCGTTTAAATTGGAGTTTTGTCCAGGGAAGTTGTAACTTCTTGCCTCGAAAAATAATGCTCCTTCCATTTCGCGAGTTTCTGTTGTCGATCTTTCACCCTTAACTACCGCTGCGATTTAATGCTCGAGAACTCGATTGTGTTGTTTTCTTTCAATAATCCTATTTTTAACCGACTTCAAAAAGAAAGTGGTTCCCAGTTCGATGTGTTTGTATGCAGGTATGTATGTTAGTATGTATTATGTTTATCCGCGAATTTATCCGCAACTACTGGACCGGTTTTCGCGAAGCTTATTGCATTTAGTTTAGCTTCACTCAACATAGGTCACGGAGAAAGAATTATCAAAATCGGTTAAGTAGTTTTAAAGTTAGGGTAATGCCGAGGTAGTTGGCCATACTTCTTTTGTAAAGCTCTCACACCAAAAGTTTTATGATTTAAATAAAAACAATTATGACACGACATACTTCAATAATCTGCCTTTACAACTAGCTACAAAAGTTAAACAAAAATAAAGACAAACTCATCAAAAATTTTAATTTTAAAAAAGTGGGCTATCTTTCCCTGAGTGTCCGGCAGAGATGGCCATAGGTGCCCTGGGCAGATGGCCAGAGTTAGTGTGGTCTTTTTCTTCCTTTTCTTTTGCTGTTACCTTTAGTATTCACTAACTTAAAGCACCCGGCGTTGCCCGAATAAAACTTTGATTGTCACAGAGTGTCAAGGGAGTGAAATAAGGGGGAAATTGTGGGATGCCCAGATTTCGTGATAGTCCATATTTTCCGCAGGTTTCTAGACAGTAATTGTGCAAAATGTGGCCCAGTTCGTTTAAAAAAAATCGGGATAAAAAGTACCCTATATATTATTCCAGATCCTAGACTACGTGTATACAAAATTTCAGTAAGATCCGTTGCCTAGTTGCGACGTGATTAAGTAACAAACATTCAAACATCCAAACATACTTTTGCATTTATTATATTATAGTAGGATATTGTTTTTATCTTACTGTACCTTACTATAGGCGGTTAGAATAAAAGTCACATTCGACACACCGAATGTACACTGAGTAATAAATAATGCCAAATATATTTATTATGGACGTTTAAATAACAAATTGCAACACTTAAGTACTGCCACATGAGTGAGACATGTCATCAAATTCTGTGCAGTTTTCATGCACCCAATACTTGCAAATCTTACATTCTAGCCAATCTTCTGTTAGTAAAAGTAAATAACTACAGTAAATGCGAGGCTGCAGTAACATTACCGTTGATAAACCTAACCATATATAGATGGTTATAATAATTATCATGCATTAGTTCTAAACATACCGTTATTCATTTTTAGGTTATAAAATGCTACAAACATGTTTATTGTCCTAAAAAAATCAAAATTCAGAAATATACCAGGAAAGTATTGCAAAGAAATGGATCTTTAACCGCGCTAAATAATTTCACACTACGTCAGAAACATTACACAGGCATTATTTACTTTTTGTTTTCTTTTTCTTACGAAATCGTGCATATATCCACATTACATAACCTAAAACAAAACACTGTTAGGAAATTTTCACCATCTGTACATTGTTTCTCGAAACATCTTCGTTGGTCATTTCTTACGTATGGCCATCTCCCTCGGAATTATCCTACACCAAAAATAAGAAATCTGTTTCATTATTATTGGAATCTTCCGTTTCTAGCAAACGGTTCTTTTTCTTACGAGCAGCTCCTTTTGTAGGCCTGCCCATATTTTTTAAAATAAATGTATTTATACAACTTAAATAACTAAAAAGTCAATAATAAAAAAATTTTTAAAAATTAAAACCGACTTCAAAAAAATAAAAATATACTGAAAAGTAAGAAATAAGTTTTTTTCTTATTTAATCGATGACTCTCAATTTTTTTTAAGTCGGCGTCAGATTTGCACAGTGAAAATAATGAGGCACCGACAAAAAAATTGAGAGTCATAGATTAAATAAGGAAAAAACTAATTTTTTACTTTTCACTGCGTTTTTATTTTTTTTGAAGTCGGTTTTAATTTTTTTTAAATATTTAGTTGTATTTAGTGTACAAAATAGTTAAAAAAATGTATCCAGTACATAAAAGTAACATTCTCAAACTAACTTGAACTTGTGTTACGTCCGGAGAGGATTGTGGGAATCACCTTGAGCGGTTAGAGCGATTCGCGAGGTTCTTGCTCTTTTGAAGTGCGACAGCACACATTGATTATACCTACCTTCAGAAAAAAATAGGGAATGAGAATAAAAGAATAGTAATTGACGCGAGATTCAGATCTAACAGTATCCTACACACATATACATAGGTATTCTAAAATAAGACTAGTGGCTGCACAAAAAAATACCCTTGAAGGTGGTCTTACTTCTAAGTGACAACATGGTTGGTTTCTCGTGTCTGATCCGATCGTGTGGTCCCCTTGCGGATGTCTAGCTCACTCTTCCGTTTACGCGGTGATCCGAAAACAGAGCGAAGGGATTATCGGTCCGTTGCTGTTTACAAACAATCTGAAGGATGTTGTTCGGAGAAACATTTCGCGATACCTATTAGGCCGAGCGCGTAATTGCGAAGGTGAACTCGCCGCGGGGGTGCGAGAACCCACTCGCGCGCGAATGGTATAGAAAAATGGTGAAAAACTGAACTTGTCCACGGGTTTTTGTTGAAAAGAGAGGAGCATCGGCGTACGCGGGGGGGGGGGGGGGGAGGCAAAAGGGCCAGTTGCCCTCCTGGCTTTTGAGAAAAAAATCGCTTATTTTTCAAAACTGATCTTTATTAAGTTTGTACTAAAAAAGGGAATATTTTTAAATTTCGGTTTTAAATTTTCAATTGAATTGGCACTATGAAATAGGTTAAAAAAGCAAAAGGGGTATATTTTTCTTTACCATCATCCCCAAGTTGCCCCCCCCCCCCCCCTGGAAAAGTCTCCGGACGCCCCTGGAGAGGAGGCATGCAATCGTCTCAGGCAGTCTGTGACCGTTTAGGAATCCGCCGAAACGTCCACGTGCCTCGAGCAATCGAGCTTTACCCCCAGCGCGAGTTATTCGCGGATTCCACGCTTTGTTGCGAAAGCGTCTTCGCATTGTCCAGCGATTCTCTAGGAACAGAGCAAGCGATCAATATATATTGGGAAATAACGAATGGACTACAACATTTGTATACTGTAGTCGATAATTGATCGTATTTAGTCATTGTGTTTGTTGTTATTTTTTGTTGTTTCGTGGAACGTTAAAAATATTACACACTTATTTATTTGTTTTTGTTAATTTTAGTTTCTATTCTTTTCTGTATTTTTCCTTCACTATACAACACTTTATAAGTATTTTCCTATTCCTACTTAAATATCCAATTATACATGTGTAGGTACACACAACCGCTTTGTAAGTTTTAAAATACATGCCAAATAACAGAAAAGATTTTTACATCATTTATCTGATCACTGAGATGTATCTTTCATTGAAAATGAATTCCATGTAAATAAATTTTAAGTAGAACATTTCAAGTACTTTTTCAACATAAATTCCATTAATTGATATCGGATAATGATTAATGAGGCTGGGAGTATACATGTATCAGTCATTGCAAATAGCAAAGCAATTATCACACATCCATTACCTTAATACCACACGAAAACCATTGAAATTAATAACTTATTTCATTGAAACAGTGACTTGCACGAGACCCAGATAGCATAGAGACATCTCGAACACGTCTTAAAAACGTCCATCCTAGACATTCAAGATGTCTTATAGACGTCCAGTAAAGTCCAAAAGACGTCTTAAAGATGTCGAGATTCGTAAATCAAGCCATTTTTAAGACGTCTAATGGAGTCCAAAGAAAGTCTAAATGACGGGGAAAAATTTGATACTGGAAATAGAATTTTAACCGTGACGAGAATCGAACCTTTTTTTTATGTTGGTGAAATCTTCAAAAGACACGCTGCCAACCCGCCCAGGAGGGGGGTGGCAGTGTAGTGTGAGGTTTTTACCCACTAAACACCACACTTGCAAGTATGGCGCGTCAGGCACCCAAGACACTTTCCTGTAAATTATTTAAACTTTTAAGCACCTATACATTGATATTAATTGTTTATAAAAAATGCGTATTGGCGCGAAATATTTTATAGAATGTCATCAGTCGACCTCTAGAGTCTAGATTCATCCTTCAAAATTGCATAAGACGGGCGTCTTGAAGATGTTTTGAACATCTACAAAAATGGGTGCATTTCGGGTGTTCCTTTCGCTTTGATCGTTCTTTAAAAAAATTGAAATGTTCACACTGCACTATCTTATATCGTTGTATTCGGGTGGATCCATAGAATAATTTGGCGGAACAAGCAACCGAATAACTATTACTGTTTCGACACAAAAGATGTACAATTTTAAAAATTTGCAGCTGGTTTCAAAATCGAATTTCTCAAAAACTGAGGGTGATGACGACAAACGGTTTGCGGATTCGTTTTCAGCGCACGAAAACCTACATATAAGAAACGGCTATTGAATGTTACAAGTCTGAAAAAAAGTAAATTTGGTCGAACTGTGTAGTTGGAATTAAAAGTGATAGAAGTGGTCAAAACATAAGTAAAGGCAATAATGCAAAAATGCTTAGGGATGACTTCGGAATAAACATATACTTCTGAGATTTTTAAGGGATAAAAGGTTAAATATTGACGATCGGGGACCCAGCCACAGTGACGTTGACCTTTATATATGTATGTTGTCGGGGGCATGATTCTGAAAAACTTTTTCCTATATAATATATGTTACCATCGCTCGGCCTTACATTCCGATATATTCGCAAAAAAACTGTAATCGTCAGTTGGTTTAGCGCCCCCTCCTCCGTGAACCGGGCCGCCAACTTTTGGGAGAGTTACATTTTTTTATTTTAAATCTCCCAAAACTTGGCTAAACCATCTAACCCAAACCAACTACCGATCACAGTTTTTTGCAAATATCTCGGAAACTAATGCCGAGCGACGGTTACATAGATAGGAAAAAGTTGTTTAGAATGTTCACATTGACAACATATGTCAAGGTCAACGTCATTGGAGGCTGGGCCCCCTTTTGTCAATATTCACCGACAAACGTCATAGTTGTAAGAGTCAATCATTTTATATACTGCATATCTGGAAAATGTCTTAATACTAATGTGCATGCTTGTTTTTGCATTTTCAAAAGTATTATTAGTTGCGCAGGGATTATATGAAACTGTTTTAACGTTCTTCCAATTATTCCACTGTATTTATAAGATCTCTTTTAACCACGTAATAAAACAGGCAAGAGATAACGGTCTTGGTGCAGTGGATACAACGTTAAATATGCATATAAAAAAAACAAAAATGAAACAGTGCGATGGCCGAATTCTTCGTTCTCACTGGATATGTAGCAAAATTGTTATGAGAGTAGCTAAATTACTCTCGTGTTGCGCACATATTATCGTCTCTCTGCTTCGCCCAAAGTCGAGAATGTAACATAAACGGAAGAACCGACGACCGAGGTTACGAAATAAAGAACGATCTATTGCGCGAGCCGATTCGGATTGGCAGGGGGGGGGGTCAATTTTCATGAAAATATGTAGACAGAAAATGTTTTCTTGGTGCGCAGGTGGTAGCACCTTCGAGAGGCACGAGACCTACAACGGTTCCCTGCTGCAATTCCATCGTGTCGAGAGGCGACAAATGGGGGCGTATCTCTGCATCGCCAGCAACGACGTGCCGCCGGCCGTTAGCAAGCGAGTGACACTCGCCGTGAATTGTAAGCTCGTTTCCCTCCTAATCCCTGATTGTATCCGGCAGAAAGGCTCCTATCGGCGGCGACAAAATGCGATGCTACCGTCACTGACGTAACCACGCGCTCTGCAGTGACGAATCACTCTCGGCATTGGCGTAACCAGACAGAGATTTTAAATCTTCGAGTTCTTTTCCTCTCTGCTACACTGTGAAGTATCAATAACTGATATCTTATCGGAAGTCCTATAATTTTGCCTAAAAATAAGCAAAGCCACTTTGTTTTTTTTTTTTGCTTCACGAATGTAAGGGAATGTAGGTATGTTTTAGCTTATTAACCGAGATTAAAGGGAATTAAAACCAAAGGTAGAGAAAAGTGCAGGTGTTTATAAATTTATTATCGGGGGTAGCAGCATCGAGTTTCGCTAACAGCACCGTAAATTAATTTATGGAATGAAATATACTTGTTACTTTGACTCTCCAATCTTAAAGTAGTTTCAACGCGATGAGTAGCTTTAACACAATCTCCTGAAAAAGTTTTCTCATTATTCTTACCGTACGTAGAGACGCTTTCATCTTAAATACTGCTTAGGAAAATAATTTAAAGAAATGTTTCAGAAATATTTATTGCAATATTGGGAGCTTTTCTGCCTGGGTTGTAAGCTTTAATAGTATGTACGAAAAATTTGATTAAGTTTAATTGTTCTTGCTGCACATCCCTCTGCTACACAGGGTGTTCCACATATTTTGACCACCTGAAATGTCTGATATTTTTGCTGACATGGAAAAATGTCTAAAGAAAAAAATGTACAGTTTAAGATGGCAAATATTATGATAGGAAGAAGTTTTTCCTTAAATCGAGATTTTTCTAAAAATTCCATGGTCAAGGACGTGTTTTAAATGGAATTATGTTGTGTCGACGATCTATGATAATTCAACATTAAGGTAATCTAAAATATGTGTAAAATCTAAATGAGATAAAACATCGTCTACTTTTGGCATACGAAAATGTATTGCAATCGACGGACGTCATTCTTAACACCTTTTAAAACAAATTTTGGTGGTGAAAAACAAATTTTAGACTTTCTTCTTTTTCTCAAGAATATGTACCTAATTTGTCTTATTCAAGTATTCTGATTGTCATATTGTCAACTACAAAGTCATTCAACAAAAACATATTGAAATCTTTAAAAAAAAAGTGACCTTGATGGGGAACTTCTTGTCATACTTGCCAACTTTCCTTTAGACATTTTTTCGTATCACTAGAAGTAACAGAGATATTTCAAATAGTCAAGATATACGGATTTTAGTAGCATTCTTTCTGGACAGGATTATTCAATTTATTTAAATTAGATACTGTACAGTATAATCGTATTTTAACATGATATTTTGTACATTGTGCTTTTGTATTGACGTAGAATACTCCACGATTATAAAATAATTTGTGTCGATACGCGGCGATTTGCATAAATGGCACCAGTATTAATTATTCGAAAACAATACATACTGGTTGAGAATTCATTACGTTCCATTTTCATAATGTGTTATAGATGTCATAATTTCGTATTGTTCCACACACGCTAATAATTGAATACGGAGATGCTCTGTATTTCAATTTTGTAGTTCTTTTAACGACGCAGTAAAGTGTAATGACACAGTGGAAAATATTGACTTTCAAATATGTACAACAGCTGTGAACCCCGTATAAAATTAGCATCATGATTATACATCGTGTCAGTATTGACACTACACAGAGTTTTTAAACCTGTAAATTTTTTTAAAGAAGTCGATGAATCATAAATCGAATTATTTAAACTGCTATGTTTTAAACACGATTATTTAAGAGCAACGGACATGACAAGCTGCATTAAGCTTCCTTTGCCAAATAAAACACACACGTTTGCAAATGTGTCGTTTTAAAAAAAAAAAAATTGTGTCCTTAATATTACGATAACACTTGAAGATATTTTTAGCTTTTCAATTGTTGTTTTAAAATTTGTTAGTTGTAATTTAAAACGAAATTACTTTACCACGTGGTCAATATTTCTGAAACCAAACAAAACTTATTCTTCGAAATTCGCTATGTATAGTTTTTTATAAGGAGACACTATATAAAGAAAGACAAATGATTGTTGAAATTTGGCAAATCTACTAGCGCACATCGAACACACGAAAAAAATTTGGAAAATTTCATGCGAGTTGATGTAGTTAACTGTATACATTCATTAACATTCTAATATTCGCAGTATTCGCGGAAACTGTTGCCATTGAATAGCACAGATATTTTCATTCAGAACACTATTCATAGCGGCATGTAATAGGGAGAGAACAAATTATAGATGTCTATATTCTGAAAGCAAGAACATTAATCAAACTCCTGGTGGACCGTGTGTATCACGATAAATCGAGTAATTAATTTGAAACCGCTTTCACAGTTGCACCTGTCGTCAAAGCACCTAATCAGCTTTTGGGAGCACCTTTGGGGACGGACGTGCAGTTGGAATGCTACGTCGAGGCATTTCCAAATACAATTAATTACTGGGTAAAGAACAAGCTTGGTTCGGAGGACGAAATGCTGCTCGAGGGGTGAGATTATGTGTTCTCTTAATTTTTTAACTCCGATTCGTTTCTCGATGGTTAGCCAGACTTATTGCCATTGGTTTGTTCAGACTCAAGTACAGAGTGCGGGAAGAACGGTCCGGATATAAAGTTCTGATGTGGCTGTTAATCAAAGGATTCACCGTACAGGATGTGGGCAGCTACAAATGCGTGTCGACGAACAGTCTTGGCAAGGCCGATGGCACTTTAAGGCTATACGGTAAGTTCCACGGGTGATAAAACAGAACCCCAAGTAAACTATTACCGTTTGAAGTGAAATCGTAGAACAGTTCAAACGGTATTCGTCATTGTTTCTTCAGAATTTCTACTATCCACACTTTAATTGTATTAGTATAAGTGGCTATGTTTATTCAATTTCGTCTCTTTTTGTTCAAAAATTCGTTTTCTTTTGAAAAATCAGAATATAGGACAAGTTGAAAAAAGGATTTATAATTTACAGGATGCATAATATGTTCACAAAATTCAGTAGAAAATACAGTAGTTAAGATAAGTCATAAGATTAACATAAGATTATAAAACAACATTACCTAAGACAAATTTATATATTAAAAAAATATGGTTAAAATTGTAGGAGAAATGGTTGCATATTAGGAGGGGTATTACAGTACATTGAATGCGTAAACAAATAATTAGTTTATCATATTTTTATTTTTATGTTTGCAAAAGTGATTTCAAGCTTCGTATTTTAATTTTTACCTGCATTTGGTAGGCATTTTCTATAAGCTAAAGTAAAAAGGTAGTATTTTTCATAATGCTATAAGATTATAATATAATGCCTATATTATTAAATGTAATGTTAATAATAATGTAGTATTTATTACGTAATTGTAGGTATTATTTTTATTACTTAAAATACAACCAAATTGCGAGGTGTTACCAAAACAGAAAGTCACTTTTAAATCTAACAAAGTTAATTTTTCAAATTATGAGGACTAGGCATTTTTTACCCAATTTACTAAATATTAAGTACTTGTTAACAATGCATAGACTACACTTGTCCTGAATTAATTTTTTTTTATATTAGTATGTTTTTGAACACTAGAATCTAGGAAACATATTTCTATATTTTTGCTCGGCCTCAAATTTAGGAGAAAAGTCAGCCCGTGGAAGATATAGGTACATTTATTATTCTATAAATGAGTCTGTCATTTATATAATAAGTATAATGATAAAATATTTAAACTTATATCACTTCACTTATAGATGATGACACAAGCAATAGGTACGTATACTTAAATGAAAATGCGAAAACAGTTGCCGTATTAAATTGTTACTTCTTTCAATTTTTGTAACATTTTGACACCATTTGTGACGTCAATAATAATTGTTTTACTGTGTAGCCTGGCATCTTCTTAAAACATGCATATTTAATGTATAAAATATTTGCAATTCATCGAGATGAGAATTCATTTTAAGAATGACAATTTCCAATTTTTACGGGGGTTCTCCTTCTCTTAATACTTGTAATTCAGCAGAAGTGCAAAAGTAGATAGTAGTAAGCAGAGTCTACTTACTACTTTCGCATTTTCATTTAGGTATACATACCTATTGCTTGTGTCATCATTTACTTAGTAGAGTATAATGGCATACTCCAAGTAGAATAAAATCGTTTCTTGCGTAGAGCTGTTCGGGTACTCGAATAAAGCGAGCCGAGCCGGGTACCCGTAAAATCCGGGTAGTTCGCATTTGTTTCGGGCGGCTTGAAAAATCCGGGTAGTCCGAATAGTTTCGGGCCACTCGGAAGAACCGGGTAGCCCGAATTATTTCTGGCGGCTCGGTAGAAGGGGTTAGCTCGAATTGTTTCGGGTGGCTCGGAAATTCCCCGACGAGCGCCTCGACAGTCGGACCACATTCGAGGCGGTCGAATTTTCCGAGCCACCCGGAACAATTCGAGCTAACTCCTTCTACCGAGCCGTCCGAAACAAATTTGAGTTACCCGGATTTTATGGGTACCCGGCTCGGCTCGAAAACCGAGTCCCGGCTCGGTCTGAATTTCAAACTGCTCGAATATTTGAGTACCCGGATAACCCCACTCTTGGGTAGTGTCCCTTACGAGTTCCGAACCCATTTTCCTAAAACTCCGTATTGTACGTATTTATTTATTATTTTCTTTTTTTTTGTAATCCATTTCATTTTCCCTGCCACCCCCCCCCCCCCCCCCCAGTTTCTAAAGCATTTCAGAGTAAAATACTTTTAAAGAAATGAAATAGGGGCAGCTTCATCTTTCTCCTTACCTCTTTTGTACTACCCGCAATTTTACAACAAACACTAACCAACACCTATACATAAATGTGGAAAAAGTACATACCCTACGCTTACGAGCATTAACATGGAATAAGAAGAGAGATTTTTAGTTAATTATTAGCAACATTTGTCATATGATTTCAGAAATTAAAATCACCATCGACAGATCATCACGTGGAAAAGATCATGTATCCATTATTGGTGGTAAGTTTTATTTCCCCATTTTACATAAAAATATGGAAATTTATGAATGTGTTATATAAAGGACAGTGATAAATCTGTAGAGTGGCCTAAGAGTCTATTGTGAGTTCTACCTGTTCTATATATTGCTAGAAAGGTCACGTCAGGGCGATTCGAATGATACTGTGGACGGATAAAATGTATCAGGTGTAAAGTCGAAGGTAGGGCTAAAAAGGAGAAAAAGAAGCAAGTATGCATGTCGTCCTGGCGCTGCTGTGGATTCATCAGTAAAGCTTACGTAGCAGACGCGAGGATATTAGGAGGTAGGGCGAAAGAGATACATACGTCCCAACATTCAGCGACTTCCCAGAACATGCAATATCCTGATGCAAAAAGACATCGAAAAGTCCTTTACCATTTTGAGATACGGGGTTTCGTTCTTAAGATATTAATAGTGGAATATTAGCGGTCTAACTTCCCGGCCGCGCAGTTTAAAGCCTAGTTGGCTAAGCGCGCGGCTCTACGCGCTGGTTCATACCGTGAAAATGGGTTAGCGCGGGCAGCTCTTCTGTGTGTGTGGGTCTGCATTTACGCCTACCTCCTGCGTGGGCGTGTAAGGCAGGGCTCTGCAAGGTCGCTTACGCGCAAGCTCGTGGTTCTCCCACTCTCGTCCGCGTTGTCAGGGATACCGCGCAACGCTAGCCGCGAAGACGCTAGCCCGGCTAGCCCGTCATGGTAGCCTTCATAGCGCCGCGCGGTCTCCTTGACAACGGAAGGCACGCTGCGCGACAGAAAGATTGGAAGGGGAAGCAAGCGCGTGAGGGGCCCCTACGCTGGAGAGCCCTGGTGTAAGGGGTCACTCCTCCGCGCTCAGCTGTTTCGGATTCAAATTGCGCGGCCCGGAAGTTCGACCGCTAATATTCAACTGTTGATATTTCGAGAACGAAGTCTCGGATTCCAAAACGGTAAAGGACTTTTCGATACCTTTTTGCATCACGATATTGCATGTTCCGAATTGTCCCGCAATTTTGGGATGCCCAATGCCCATGTGTGTATATATAGGAATCAGTACTATTGCGAGCTGGAAAGAAGTCGGACTACCCACAAGCTGAAATATCACAGAGGGAAGGGGAATCGTCTGCTCAATTCACACTTATTTGCAACTTTTGTTGCAAGGGATTGGGTGGAGGAAGCGGACGATTCCCCTTGCCCCTGTGACATTTCAGCTTGTGAGTATTCCGACTTCTTTTGAGCTCGCAATAGTAGTTGAGGAAGAACTTGCAAGAGAATAGGTTAAGATGCGCCTTCTTGCGGCCCTAATGCCCTGTTGGGATGAGTACGCAGATATCATCTTAAAAAATAGTCTTAAAGTTTGTGATATCTAGTTTTCGAACAAAAGAAGCTTGGTAGGAAAAGATCTTGGGTAGGCACTACCCACATAAGAAACACCCAGGTGCTGCAAGTGATACCTTAGCAGGTTATGGCGCCAAATGTGTATTTCACTCATTATTTCAAGATCGTGCTGGACTGCAACATTTTTCTGCTGTGGTATAGATATGCCCTTCGATTAAGGTCCAAAAATGTATTTTTTATTAAGGTCTCAACACGACCCTACACTGGGGGTCATGAGACACATTTGGCGTCTTGACGTGCAGAAGCATCATTTAACGGAGCGTACTCCATTGCGCTCAGTTTCTTTTGTTTGAAAGTTCGAAGTCCCGACTTTTGAAAGCATTTTCAAGGTGATCTTATCTCTTTTCGAAGTTGAAGATTTTAAAAATGTAATTCGTTTTGGCGAGACCTTCCAACTGTGTATGGAAATCACAACACGGTGTCAAGTCATAAATCACTTTACAGACTTAACATTGTCCTTATATTACCGAGGAGAAGGGGGATGGATATCTCAAATTAAATTTTTCATTTAGGTTTAGCCGAGGCTGCGCAGAGTTCAGGCGCAAACAATGGCAGCAAGGGATTCCTGGAACGTAGTAACAAATTATCGCATTTCTTGTCGATGTTTCTCTTCATACCGGTATTTCTTTGGCCGCGGTGAAGAAGGCATCCGATGCTGGGCACTGCGAAGCTGAGTGCCGAATAAATTTGTGCCAAAGGACAAGAAAACAGCAAGAATGCTTGTTTATGTATATGTATGAAGGCGTATCTGTATGCATGTGAGACCTTAAATTATGCACGCTGGTGGAAAGGAGTGTTCTATCTAATAGGAAGAGCAAATCAGCTGAATGTGCGTGTGAATGGAAACAGCGAACCAATGAAACAAATACATAACTCGGAGGCTCGCGTTATCTACATCTTCCTACTTCCCTCGCCTACTCCCGAATGTCGAAAACATTTTTAGATCAATGGATGTTAAAGTGTATGCGCCCATTTAGATTCGCAATTTCTTTCGTTTTAAGCATCGGTCATGACTCTGCGGGATCGACGAAAAGACACACCACCTAAAAAAGCAAGACTCGGAAACGTGCTTGCAGCGTAGCCCTTCCTAATGATGCTTAAAAAGTCGTCAATAATAATTATTTACGATCATTTTGTCATTAATATCAGCATTATGGACGTTTAGCCGTCAGGGAACTCGATGTTTCGAAATAAAAATATGAGATCGAACATTGTATACTACCTACATACCGTTAATAATTTCTGTGTCCCTCTCCTTTTCTATCTTCCTCCTCTTATCACGATAATATATTTTAACACCTTACGAACCGTAAACTCCATGAAGAACCGCAAGCGTAATTTAAGGTTACGCGCGCAAATGCATTTTTGAAAATCCTTATACATATCTCGATTTGTTTAACGTAATTCTCTAAAACAAAAGTAATGCTCAGAATTGTAAGGAATAGAAATGTATGAATTCTTAATTTAAATATAACAAGATGATAACACTTTGATTCGCATAGTTGTGTTTTTATGCCGAAAGAATTCCAGTCGTTGCCTAGCTTTGGCGTATTTTCATGTCGAAGTGTTTCGGGGAGAATCGAAATTATTGTCTTTGGGAGCAGGAACATCCATGATGTTTTCCAGAGCCGCGCGGAAAGAGAGCTCTTAGCGAATAATACCGCGGATGTACAACGGATAGGGAGAACTAATTGTAAGTAGTAGTAGGGATCGGCGGGCTCCAGCTACCGCTGATGGAGGGGGAAACAGCTACAGGAGCGGTGGTTATGCCTGCGTGACCTGCGCCTGCATCAATCACGCAACATTCCCACCGCTCCTGTAGGTGTTTCTCCCTCCATCAGCGGTAGCTGGAGCCCGCCGATCCCTGAGTAGTAGTGTGCGGTGCAGGCTCATGCCCATAGGCTGAAATAACTGGTTCTCTGGGGAGCCCCAGTGCCCCCCCCCCCCCTCTGGATCCGCTCCTGGTACCTATGGACAAACTGATATGCAATATTATGATTACAATGTCACTTCTGTCCGGCTGACAATCCGGATCGGGCAGGTTTGTAAGGTGTTAATATTATCTTTTATCTGATAGCAAAACCAATTTCACTAACTTTGGTACCTATATTATTAAATTTATACATTTTCTAGTAATTTTAATTTCTAAATACGCAATATGAATAAAGCAACTTTGAAATAGTTCCTTCAAGAATTTGAACACCGAAAAATTTTGTATAAGTACATCTTCCTTATAATTTTAATTCCTAACGATATTTGATTGTTTTATTTGAATAAATTGTGATTTACATACAAAATGTTATACATATAAATATTTTTCAAAACGTTATTAACATTATTAACAATTCGTGAATGCAATTAAAGTACATGTTTGTTGCGTAAATTGTATTTTTATTTTTGGGACAATAGTAAAATGGCAGCATGTCTCGCGTGCTTCCGAATAAACTGACGTTATCAACTAAAACTCACACGCATCATTTTATATAAAAACATTTAACCAACATTTAAGAACTAATATCCCTTAGACTCTAAGGCTTAGAGCATATATATTACTGGAGGTCTCATTGTCTTATGACTCCTGTTGAGCCAGTTGGCGACTAACGTCACGCGAGAGAGAAAGACGCGTGCGCATGCGCAGTGCAAGCCATTGGTGGTTCCTTGTTCTACCTCTCTCGCTCGCACCATCGAGAAAGTATCTCTTTCTCTCTCGGATGATGTTGGCGACAGTTTTGAGCTCTCAATGAGACCTCCATGTATATACGCTCTAAGTAATATCCTGACACCTGTGAAAATAGGCTAAACTTTTTTACAATAAAGTTTTTATCTACAATAAATCTGCTATAAAATGTGACATTCCTATATTTAAAATTTATTTTTCGTGAAGATATTTAGTACAATGCGATGACTGACAAGATGAGACGAAAATTTGATTCTTTTTTAAAAATTGCAGGTTTGTAAGACACAGCGGTCGACTTCTGAAGCTAACTGTATTCACAATGATCGCTAAAAGTCGACCACGTGTTAACTATAATTTATCTTATTAAAATTTTGATAAAGTTTTTAAAAGAACTTATTTTAATTACGCATTATTCCTGTCGTTATTAATTATTTACCATTGATGCACATTATATTTCAAAATAAATTTTAGTTTGTAATGCGCACATAACCTATTTTGAATTTCATATTAAAAAAGGTGGTCGACTACTAGCTATCGGACCGGTCGCCTTTTAGAGTTAAGCGGTCGATTATTAAAGCATTCGGACACTTTATTTTTAACGCTAATTATTTATTTTCCCCGAACTTTTATACTAACACAAAATTTTTAGTGATACATTAAATACATTTGAATTACTTCAATACATTTTATATATTTTATAACATTGATTGTTTATTTTTTTTTTTAGAACTTTTCATTCTAGTTTAGCTTTAAGTGGTCGACTATTAGTGCTTTCACCCTATAAGAACATGATACCACGCCTATTTGCAGTATTCGAATTCGAAATACAGAAGGGCACGTAAAGGGACGAATACGCATGCGCGCATTATGTGCATTTGTTGCCTCTAGTCCGAGGCTGTGTTCCAATTCACGCATTATGCGCATAGACCGCAACGCAGACGCTGCGCGCATGAATAGCGTTCCGTTTCCAGCAGCGCATGAACCGCAGTAACGAAACGGAACGGGTTTTGATGCGTCTGATGCTCGTGAGGTTACGCAGGAATGTTCAAACTTACTTACAAATAGCTATGCAGTTGGATGGATTACGGTTAATTTAATTTGAGACTTTTGGACGGTGGTCGAAGCACGCTTCCTAACTACATCGGTTACTTCGTCCTAAGGATCGGGGACCGACTCCTAACGAAATTTTATGGCTTTATTGGTTCCTGGATTTTCTCAACCCGAGTTTTTCTATTCTTCTTGAACCGCGATAATTATTGAAAGCGAAGACCATATTTTATAAGGTTTTACAGGACGAACTGCTGCTTACCCAGCGTAATTTGGTAAGCAGATGTGTAAAGGAAAAATGAAGTTATTTATTATCCGCGTCTGGGGTAAATTCAAGGTTTTGAAGGCTATTGAATAGAACCGCAGGCTCTCGTATGCCTTCTGGATTAGAGTATAGCTGTAAAGTTAACATTATAAGAGCACGTTCGAAAAACTTAGCAGTAAAAGCCTTTAAGAAATAACAATGCGCGCTACGTATTTGCTTCCTTCCTCATCTGTTGTTTCGACCCTGCCTAAAACCTTCTAGGGATGTGTTGTTCGCTTCGAAATTGAGTCCGTTGCGTTGGTTGCAATTCATACAGCGAGTGCAGAGATGGCAGTACCAATTTCGTAGAATTCCCTAGAATCCTCCAACTTCTAGCGCATAATGCGTGCAGCAAGTGCAAAAAATAAAAGCATGGGCAGTCAATGCGCATATTATGCGCATGCGTATTTGTCGCTTTACGTGTGCTTCTGTATTTCGAATTCGATTACTGCAAACAGGGGAAAGCAGGGTAATTCTGGCTATATAAGCAAGAAAATATAACCTACATATATGTTAATTACATGACAATAAATGTTTATTGGAAATTTCGTTCTTTTACGCTACATTTGTCAACTTTTTATGACTTAACATCTTTCCAAAATATTATTGTTACACCGCAACGGTATCTTTATGAAATCGGGTATAGCATACAGGCACAGACGAGGTATAGGATAGACCTATCACCTTATGGAAGTTCGTGTCGCCACCCAAACTGTGTTACCGACCCATAATTTCAGAACTGAATGTAGTGGCATCTGCTTATGAACATCGTCCAGCTCAGCAACTACACTGAAATGTGTTGAGATGCTGAAAGGTGTGTGCGTGCCTGTATACGTGTGATTTCGCCGCGGACATATTTTCTTGTCTTTTATTGTGTTACACAGTGGCGCCGTTGCACGCTGCAGGAAAGTACCTTTATGTGCTTGCAGCTCATTTTGATTTCACATCTTTTTTACTTTGTAATTATTTTCTATTTTTTGTATTTTTTTTTTATTTCATGTACTTGGCGTAATTTTTTACTTTTTTAAAGTTTTTATCGGGATCTCACTTCTTTTTGCAAAGATAATTAGCATAGGGAATGACTTCAGATAATTTTTAATATTATATGATTATTTTCTATTTTTTGTGATTTATATTTATAAATTATCACGGGACAGAATTCAGGATAAATTCAATCCCAGCATCATTTTACGCTTCGATTGTCTATATATAAATAAATAAAATCCTGAGTTTAGTTGCAAATAAAAAACAGTTCGATGATATTTAAACATTTCGCAATTCAAATTTCGGCAACTTACCTTGTGTTTGAGGATGGAATAGAGATTGACGAAAATAGATGATCGCAGCCAATCGGCTCGTATTACTTGTCACGTAATTAATAATTGTATTACAATGTTACTTGTGATACGATTAGTAATTATACTTCAAATAGTACAGATTGCCCAGGTCTAACCACGTGGAGGCGCTGCGAGTGGAGACCCGCCCTAACCGCGGCCCATCCACCCTCCTTTTATGCAAAATTTTATTTTCATTTCCATAGATCCCCCTGATGCACGGTTGCAAAACGATCCTCGATCGCTCCACAACCGGGCAACAGAAGGAGTCCTTCTGTAAAAAGCTACCGCGATGAAACTAAGGCAGAATTTAAAACATTTCTTTGTTTCTTTCATTTAAAATTTGAAGAATTTTCTGGTATATTCCTACCATGATAATTATTCATTAATTGGGAATGAAACAAAGAAAAAAGGGGGAATATTTCTCAATTAGTGAATAATTCAAATTTTCTACTCATTAATAGGAAATATGCCAGTGCATATTTGCTGTGGCTACTTAAATACTAACAATTTCTCCGGATACGAACGCTCGTATTTAATAATTGCTACTTATATTTAGTTAAACACTGCAGTGTTTATCTTATTCCTTAGCCACTAAACACCTTACCTAACCATATACATATCTACTTAAATTTAAATAATGACCTGCCTAATAAAAATCTGAAATTGTCATGTGTTTCTTACTTCCCTCGATGGGCCCACGATGTTACCTGAAACATTCTCAAAAGCATTAATAAAAATTCCTTGAGGTTTCGTTTCTCAACGATGATGAACCTGAAATCCTATTTTTGCAATATTCTTCACACATAATACTCTGCAACAGAAACTTTCTCAATGGATTAGTACCTACAATCTATCTCGATTAAGTAATGTAACTTCAACAGATATAGTCTTTTCATTGAATCGCTATTGCCCAAATATTGAAATATCACATCTGAAGCTACAGTTTAAAACTCTATATGGAATATCGATTCGTTAATAAAATGAAAGAAGGAAAAGATTAAAAAATACTGCTTCATTATCAGCAGACAAAGTAGGCAATCAACCTTTAGCAATACTTTAGCAATTCATGAAAAAGAAGCTACTAATCATATTACATTTCATTCCGAAGCAATTGATATTCATAATATTAAGCACATTGGGTGCCCTGTTACATCAACTCAATAATTTCCTTGTAGTTTCTCATTAATTGGCATCTTCAAAGTTTATGTATCAATGACTCGACAATCAATCATAATATACAATAGGTAATCAAAAACATTTATGCAAATGTTGAAGATTGGAATAATTGCACTTTACTGCACAGTAATCGAAATTACTTTCATACAGAAAGTAGCAACAACGAGCACGCGTTAATATTGAAAATTTACTATCAATATAAAGTGCCGAATTGCATTTACCTACTTTTTCAGTGCAAATTTCCTTTTAATATCATCAAATGAAGCAACAATCGCGGGTGAATTTTGATTAAAGTAAAGGAATGTTGAAAATTTATAAAAATAAAAAACTACATTTCTTATCAATCTGATAGGAAATACAACGATTGACGAAGTTACTATGCAAAAATCAGCAACGTTAATGAGGAATAGCTACTGCTACTTTTCAAAGACTCTAATTAGAACTTCAATTGAATGGAGGTGTGTCAGAAGTCTGCAATTTCTATTACAAATAATGACCTTTATAAAAACCTTAATAAAAACACACCTTTCATCGCCATTCTTTCAGTCACAGAATAAAAATTTCCAAATGCTATTCCATAAAAATTGAAACTTCAAATTTAAAAATATTCTAAAAAAATAGAAAACATTTATCTGCAAGATATGAATATACTTTTAAAACAATATTTCCAGTGACAAACACTCGATTCAAGGGTGGGTAGGTGGTGGTAGGAGAAGGAGGATGGTGCAGCCACTTAGGGCTGCTAGAAAAAATGATCAGTAGCCAGAAGGGCAGCTGATCATTGTCCACTCTTTAATGCAAAAAAACCGTGAGTGGACCGTTTCTTTCTTTCGCAACGCTAACTTACTACAGACTAAAATCAACTCCCGAGCATAGTCACTAGGATTTTGGACTACCCGCAGCACTAATTTCTCAAACAAATTCAAAATTCCCGGATGGTGCTTCATTACTGAAAATTCTACTATACTCAATACAAATCCCGAATAGCAAACGAAAACGCTAACGAGAACCACCACGTGGGTGGTTTCATTTTTCGCAACACTAATAAAAATTCAGTGCACCTGTGTCTCGTAATACGCAACTCTAACTTTAATTCGTTGCAGCCTTCCTGAAGGCTGTGTAGGGTCCCATGTGCAGCAAATCCAGCTGCTCGGGACTCTTTTTTCCCAGGAACATGTCTCTGGACATGTCCCAGGATAGTTTTGGGGCATTGGGGGCTGGGGGTCGCAACTTTAATTACAAACGCGAACAGTCATCATCGCAACACTAACTCAAAAAAATATTAAGAATCAAACTAGGACGAGTTATTAAAAAAACGCGATCAGTCGCATCGCAACTCTAATAAAAAGAATACCATGAATCAAAAGTATTGCAATGAATCAAACTCTGGTAACTCCAATTAAAAATCCAAGATTAATCTCAAAAACAATCGCGATTTTTTTTCGCAACACTACAAGCAACCACGATCGATATTTATTCGCAACTTTATGCTAGAACCAGACGCGGGGAATGCTTGATTCGCAACGCTAATTCAAACCGTGATCAACATTTAGTCGCAACACTAACTGGCCCCGTAAGCTTCTTCGCAACTCTAATTGAAAACGCGGTGGGCTCAATTTCAGGGGAGGGGGTATCGATTAGGGTGGATCGAAATATAGGGGCAAAATATTTTTTTATTATTCATGACTTCTAATAGTGGGCAAAAGTTGCCTTTTATAATGGTATTTAAGCTACCAAAGTTTGAACGTGATCAACAAATTTTTTCAAATGCCGCAAGCCTTTCAAAAATTAATATTTCAGTAAATATTAATATTTGAAGGGCTTGCAACACCTGAAAAAATTCGATGATCACGTTCATACTTTGGCAGCTTAAATTCCATTATAAAAGGGAACTTTTGCCCACTATTAGAAGTCGTGAATAATAAAAAAAATATTTTACCCTTATATTTCGTTCCACCCTTGTCTCGATGGGTCAGCCTATGGCCAACCAAACTACTACTACTACTACAACTACCGGCGAGCATAATGGCAATGTAATACGTAAGAATGACCCTGCACCCGAGGATGCAGGGCCATTCTTGGTAGCCCACATGATGTGGCCTTTTCTCTGGCCGAGCTATCTTCGGCTCTTTGGCCACTTCTTGCTTCGGGCGGTCCGCCCTTCTGAAAGTGAATAGCGTGCCCAAGCCCGTCCTGCCGACCGCGACCAGCGACAATGTGCAATGTCCCACTGGCGTCAAAAAGTAGACATAGCGAGACTAGCAGCGAGGGCATACCCCACTCGCACTAGTCTGGCCGTCGACTTTTCTCACAAATTTCCTGAAAGCAGGTCATCGCGCGGGGGAACATGCGATCAGAGAATACGACGACCTGCCCCGGCCCTACCTACTTATATTTAAGTCACACATTCGTACCAGAAGGTAAGTTACCTGTCCTACACAAAACCTATATTTAAAAAATATCAAAACAGTCTCTCAAACACAATCATCAGTCAACCCACTCCACGATTCTCAAGCATCACCGCCCGGGTGCAAAGCCTACACTAGAGAGACCGTCCCGGGACGACTCCGTCACCCGAGCTTGGTCACAATCACACTCTAATAAGTACGTACCAGTTTTCACTGAAATCGGCTGGCAAAGGCAGTGACCATTGCGTATAAGTATGATTTACATAGCAATTAATTATTTTCAATTTCAAAGAATGGATTACTTGATAATGTGCATTGTACGTATTAGGTACATACATCAAGCGTTATTACTTTACTTTCTCGTTTGATTGTACGAGATTGATTAACTTTCATATTCCAAGATTATTTACTAGAATGATCATCGTGTGCAACAAGGAATATGATACATTGGTATCGTTATTGCAATGAATAATAATATAATGTTATAGTTTCGTTAACATGGTCTTTGATAAAAATCTTTCACCGACGCAAATTCCACCGCCTAACCACACAAACACACACAGGTGGAAAATGCGGCGTGCACGATACACTAACGCAATGCCAGCCGCCGACATGTAATTATTTAGTAAAGAAAGTCATCGTGCCCCATTGCCTTCACCCACCCAAGTAACGCATGGGCACGTGGATGAGTTAAAAGGCAATGGGTACGGAGAGATATCCTGTAAATCCTCAACTAGAAAATATGATTAGTCTGTACAGTGTCTAGCACGCTAGTATTCTTTCATTTTACATTATAAAGCAAAATTACTCGACTTTCAACTTGTTAATAGTTTAAAGTTTGATAAATAAGAAAGGACTCTACTTTAGATCAAGAAAAAGGACTCTACTCGACATTCAATTAGTGAGAAAAAAGACTATAAAATTGAATTATTTAAGAAAATGACTCTAAAACATGAAGAATTTAATTTAAGAATTTAAAACGGGCGATTCCATCGTCAAAGTAAATTTCATATAGGTAATAAGAATGTATGTTCTCATGCTAATTACTTTGAATCTGAAATTTGCCCACCCTCAATTGTCTTCTTGCACATGGAAATTAATTATTCTTTGTGTACGCAAACGAGTGACCTTTATAAGAAAGGAATTACACTTGTATGTCTATTATCATCATTTAGACATCAAGTTACTTTTGAACACGTAAGTAGTATCAGAAAAATAAAAGAAATTCAAGTCATTATAATCGTCGCAATGACGGAATCGGAGGGCATCCGATTTTTCGACTACATATTAGATAAAAATGATCGTAGCTGTGGAGTCTGAGAGTATCAGACTTCTTCGCTACATAAAAATTAGCATTCAGCCGTATTGATATTCATATCAAATATCAATACCTTCTGAGCTGCTATGCATCTTTAGGTGCATTATTTAATAAATATCTACATCAATGTATGATCAATGATAAACATTCGCGTTAGGAAACGTTTATCTTGGAAATTATGATTATAATTTGATTCTATTGAAAAGGCGCGATGCACAAGAAGACCCTAGCCCTCGTCTAAGAAATACATACACAGACAAAATGTTACAATTCACGGGCATGGTTACCATACCCGCGGTCATTATGCTCGCCAAAGTATACAACCGGTCACTCGTGTCGATTTGGACCAAACGTCCTACGACATGACTGAGTGACCAGAGGAACCATAATGCATGCGCACTCACATTTCGCTGTGCCCCGGTGACGAAGGCGCCAACACCTCTGCAACTGCTCAGAGGAAGTCATCAAGCTGCTAGAAAAAGTCATCAGGTTACTCAGCTGCCCCTAGACTGTAACAAAAGAACAAAACACGATTATAATTTCTTTCTAAACTTACGATTGTTCGAACTCTAATAAAGAACCACGAAACAATTCAAAACGAAATTTTTTATCATTCAGACATTTTAAGAAAAAATTAAAAAATTAAATATTAAAAAATAAAATTAACAAATTTTTTTTCTTAAAATGTCTAAATTGTAAAAAGTTTCGTTAGTTTTGAATTTCTTGGTGATTCTATTCTAGAAATTAATTTTCTTTTAATTTTTAATTTTTTGTTTCTGGAATTTTGAAGAATGAACTCTACTTTAAAGGAATTAAATGAAATACATAGATACTTACATCTTTCCAATAATATTCTGCGCACAAATCTCCTCTTCAGCTGACGCACTGACTCTAATTTCCGATAACGAGTTTCGCTTTCAAAAGTAAAAAAAATAAAGAAATAGACTATCAACGCGCCCCAAAGATCATAATTGTCGAACAAACCGCTGAATCTATTCTCGCGATTCGAAAGTCAGAGCCCCGATACTCGCAAAAGAATATCAATTGCGTAGAAAACACTGACTCTACCCTCGCGTATCCCAAAATTGTTAACGACACTCTACTTTGAGCAACTGTGCTCTTCAAAACGAAAAACTTCGTACGACATAAACACTGACTCTATTTGGCCGCATTGCACGCGGTCACAATTTCTGAAAAATAAGTAGGATAGGAGGGTGGGGTGGATGTGGTTTGATCGAGTGTTTGTCACGAGGAAATATTGTTTTTCTTGGAACCAGCCAAGGAACTTTCACTCCTTGTTATTTAGAATACAAGGTGTGATGCGAAAATACAGAATGCTCGCTCGATAGGAGCAGCTTAACATTTCAGTAACACGATATTATCCAGAATATACTACATCAGAAATAATTATTACATTTAAATGAACCGTAGTAGTGGCTTTCGTTATTAAAGTTGTAAGCACGTTCGTGTTATTCGAATAATACCTACTTTAAAATATATCACGATCTTTATAAATATCCAAAATTCATTGCAAGAATCAAAATTCGTTAATTATTCATGCTTGAATAGCATGTCCTCGATCAACTACGCAGTTTCTGTACATAAAGAACAAAACTTGCATCCAAAACCGAACGTAAATGCAATTACACTAGCTTCATAGAGATAGATTCTTAAAAATCATTGAAATATTATTGAATTCTACGTAAACGCGACCGAAATGCAATAGAATTCGATCATTCCAATATTTCGTAAACATCTACTGACGCGATTTTGAAATGTTTAAACAAATCCGACTAGAATTATTGAATTTATCATAATTCAATCTTTTCCCATTTCATCCCGATATTAACCGACTGCAAAGTTACCCATCACCCTCACAGCCAACAATGATTCAATAAAATAACGATAAAAAAAAGTATACCACACGTATTGCCACCTTCTTTTCCCAAGGAATGACCAGTCGCCATCCAAGCACCGTTGAAATTAACCGCCAAGTGTCATGGCGTCGCCTGCCCTTTGCTTTCGATTTCCGCCTCAACGTCTGTAAGCGAACGATGCAACAAGTTGAAACAAAAGCATTAAAACATTCGTAAGGCAATTAAACAACAAATAAACTTGAAATATGCCCGAAAAGGGATGTAATTGAATACCGAGACACGATATGTGTGCACTAAATGTGCAGAAATATCGGTACGAAGGCAACGAAGTGAATACGCGACGAACGTCTAACGGTTTTCTCGCGATATTTAATAAATTTCGGGACGAAAGTGTATTAATAGTAGCAGCAAGTGACGGTAGACAGTAAAGAAGAAGACTAATAATGATTAGAAGTAATTATGTGACGATAGATAATGTAGGCGTACCATTTAAGTACGCAGCTATTGAAACGTCTTAATTCAACGATGTCCACAGAACGAATGACCCCCGCGCCCCGCCAATGTACCGCGGCGAATATGGGCTTTGGTGGGGGGAGAGCAAGCAGGCCTCGCGAGAGAATACACGCGTACGTATTTCCGAAGTGTTGGAATATCGGTCGGTTATTGCACGCCGAGTGACGTACATATATATCGCGTCTCGTGGCCGAACCGTCTGAGCAGAGGTGACTTCCAAAGCTGGGGCATCGTTCAGTCATAACAAACGTCGTTACTAGAAAAGATAAGAAAATATGTCCGCGGCCTGGAAGTCAAATTCTTGGCGTGGCCAGGAATGGTCGAGGTGTCGATGAATGATCTTAAAATTATTTTAAAACGCAAAATAATGAAAGTGTATTCATATTGTCAGAGTTTTAAATTTACAAATTATGTGAAAGCTTATGAGAGGAAAGGCATCGGTGTCGATGAATGATCTTACAATTATTTTAAAACGCAATATAATGAAAATATACTCATATTGGCTGTGTTTTAAATAGACTAATTATCTGAAAGCCTGCGGAGGGGGAAGGTATGGGTATTGATGATCTGAGAATACTTTGCCTGACCACGCCAAGTATTTGACTTCCAGGCCGCGGACATATTTTCTTGTCTTTTATTGTTACACAGTGTCGCCGTTGCACGCTGCAGGAAAGCACCTTTATGTGCTTGCAGCTTATTTTGATTTCACATCTTTTTTTACTTTGTAATTATTTTCAATTTTTTGTATTTTTTTTATTTCATGTACCTGACGTAATTTTTTTACTTTTTTAAAGAAACATTCAGCGAGATACTGGAACTGATGGGTTTTATGACAATTTTTAAAGTCCTCTCTGCTTCAGCACCTTATTGAATTATACAAAGTTACAATTCCTTTGCGAGGTATCCCACGTTACATCGTGAATGCATGTCTTCCACAACTAATGTTGTTGTTTATATATATTTTTATGTTAAATAAATTTATTTTGCGTTAAATACACTCGAATAGGACAGCAAGGTTAAAAGGCGTATGTGTTCTTGTTGTGACACTTTTTTCTCTGTCGTTGCACGGAATACGTTTGTAAAACGATCTTTACATTGTTACTCTATGAGAATCATTTGTAAATCGCGGGTTTCGAATGTCCTATTTTTAATTTCTAATTCCTACCACGCGAAGCGTTATAATCTTATTTTTAGACTGAATCGATAACGTTGGGTGTGACACGAAAATGGTAAGGGGGCTCGCGAGCCCCCCGAGCGTGTGACACAAAATTACATTGGGTGATAGGTCTATCCTATACTTCGTCGATGATACAGGTTATATTTTCTGTCACTTCGGGGAGCGGATTACGAAGTTGTGGAGTGTAATTATTCGTGATTAAGAAATAAAAATTTCCATTCATAACGTCATTTTCTGAGTACATTTCATCGAAATAGTAAGTTTTAGCTTAATTGGTTTATGTTTACCAAATTCGTGCGTTTTATTACATTCTAATTGATTTTAGCTTCAATTTTCAGGTTTACAGATTTTAATGCTTGATAGGGTTATGGTTGGTTCTGCTATCAATTTTCGCGTTTTCAGTGGCATGGAATCGTTCGTGGTTGTAAGTAACTGTAGCATCTATTCTCAAATTTAAATGTCCGTGCACTTTATCAGATTGTAAATCATTTTGGCTTCATTTTTCAGGTTTACAGATCTATGCACTTCATAATGTTATGGCTGGACAAAATAAGTCTACACAAACTCGTTAAACAGATTAATTGTTTATTTGTTAAAATTGTAAGGACACATGCCCCAAATAAACAGCCTACAAAGAAATAAACAAGCGTTTGTAAATCACCAGTTCTCGTCCCAATGGAAATTTTGATTTCCTAACCACGCATAATTACATTTCTCGATTTCATAAAGATACCGTTCCGGCGTAACAATAATATTTTGGAATGATGTTAAGTTATAAAAAATTGACAAATGTAGCGTAAAAGAACAAAATATCCAATAAACATTTATTGTCATGTAGCATATTTATAGGTTATATTTTCTGTCCTTTCGAGGAGGGGACCACATAATTTCGACGCGCGTTACGAAGAGTAGCACGTTTCATTTTTTTCAAAGATTTTCAAGGCGTACGTAAAGAGACAAATACACATGCGCGCATGAACTGTACGCTTCATGCGGTAGAAGTGGGAGAATTCTAGAGAATCCTATGCGCCACCAACGCAACCAATGCACGCATAGACTGAAACGGAAACGGAACGGTTTTCTCTGCAGTCTATGCGTATAATGCGTGAATTGGAACACATCCCGATTTGTAGTAGTTGCTACACGCAGCATTCGCTAGAAGTTGAAGGATTCTAGGGAATTCTATGAATCAGGTTATGCAGTCTATGCACTCACTGCATGAAACGCAACGTGGTGGATAATACTTTTTAATTGGTAGGTATACTGGTGGCATGTTTCTCACGTGCGTCAGGACAAAAGCGGGTTCAGAGCCTGGCGCAAATTCATTCGTTCTTTATGAATCACACATAACTCGGTATTTGTTGCCATTGTAGTAGAATTGTATCCTAACGTCAGTAAGGCTCGATATGTATTACTCGAATGATTCGAATGTAGCACGCGGGTATGTATTTCAAAGCGTACCTACGTAAAGAGACATATACGCATGCGCGCAGTAACTGCACACTTGATGCGTTAGAAGTGGGAGAATTCTAGGGAATCCTGTGCGCCACCAACGCCACCAATATATGCATGAACTGAAACGGAACGGTTTTCTCTGCAGTCTATGCACTCAATGCGCGAAACGGAACACACCCAAGGTGAAAGGTCTATTCTGTACACTAGGCGCCAGAATCGGCTTCCCTTCGGAAATTTGGCAACGTTGCATGTCACTAGAACCACTGAACTATGCCTAGTGACATGCAACGTTGCCAAATTTCCGAAGGGAAGCCGATTCTAGCGCCTAGTGTACCTGGTCTGTGATGTTACAAGTAGTACAAAAATAGTTTCGGGAGTCGCCACTTGTATATTCTAATTCAGGGGGAAATTTAAACTAGGGAACTCCACGAATTTGTCGTTGCTTTCTTTTCTTTTAAAATGTATAATGTATATATGTCATTCTGTATTCATAATATACTACTACTAATGTGATAGTATACTCAGTACTATTGTGATTTTCACTTATCTTCGCCGAAAATATGTAAAACGCTCGTTAGAGAAACAAAGTATATTTTGTTAATGTTAGCAACTAAAAACTCAAAATCACCGCATTCAATTACTAAAGACGAATCTGTGAAGACGTATTTTTTAATCCAAATATATTGATTTATGTGTTCGACTTGGAATATAAAATTGCTTTAAAATAATTTTAATTTAAAACTACAAATTCTTGCACATTCACTGAGTAGAGTACGGTTCTGCACTCCACGGGCAGCGGCCCCATTCCCTGGAAGTGGAATCAAGTTTTCCGAAGAATCACGCAACAATATATACTTACGTATCTATTACATCACATTGAAGTGGGGACTCTGTGATCATCTGTGATCAGTGGCGTGGTGATCAGCTCTGTGTGGGGCTTGGTTCGTTGGTGGGGTGGGGAATGTTTATGTGATTGACGATCTTATCAGATTAATAAAATTTTTTTAGAAACCGGTGTGTATTATTAAATATATAATTACTTTTCAGTAGCATTGGAAAGTGCTTCAAATTTTTATATAACTGTAAATATAAAAAATATGAACTTCTAACCTATGTTTCTTTGTTTCAAAAAATAAAGCTTTGTGAATGATAAATTTAAGTATTAAAAGAACTCACGTTTGCATTTGCAAAAATATCATTATGTGCTTGTTATAATATTAATGAATATTATTTATGCCTTGTGTGTGGCAGCATGACGAATCTTATTCTAAACACGCCAATGGCGGACCCAGAAAAGGCACAAAAATTAGAATGGAAAAGGCCCGATCAAGTGATGCAGTTGCATCGTCTAAAAGTAAAGAAGCGTGCACTTCAAGCACGCATAAACAATACATATATTAGCAAAGAAAACTTACAATTGGCGTCAGTAGATGTACCTAAGGAGTGCAACTTTGATTCCAATCAGTGTGTAGGTCTGAAACGTAAAAATCCTTTTGCGAAAGATGATGTTAATAAAAAACCTAATGTAACATCGTCAGACCTAGAAGCTAGTAATGATAATACATTGTTTGAACTACTGAAAATCAAGACTCCAAACGCAGAAAAATTGGAAAGCTCCGTACTTGACTCTCCTTTAACATTTTCCAATGTATTGTCAAAATTGGAAGTAAATAAGAACATTCCAAATCCAGAAGCGCCACAGGGTGAAAAATTTATTCCCATAGATTGGACCATAAAGACTAAAATGAGATTCATGTCGCCAAAACCATTTCCTTGGAACTGTAAATTAAAAACTAGCGAAGAAGCTTCTGGTACAACTGGCTTTGTAAGGTGTTTAGATATTAGTGAACAGCATTCAACTTTAGACACTAGTCCAAATGCAAGGTGATTCTTATAATCTATTGTATATGTTAGTTTAGTAATATTTGTTTAAGCGACTATTACTAAGTTTATTTGAAATAGATTGCACAGATGTTGTTTAGTATGGCAACATCCTTCACTACCATGGCTACAATTATTTCCTCGCTCTGCTGGCAAAGTGAGTGCTAACTTAATGAGTAATACAACAATCATAAATAACGTATGTGTCAAAGATGCTTTATATAAAGACTGGGGCGAGAGCTTTAGATCACTTTTTCACTTATTGCGTGCACAACAATGTCCATATTTCTATGTTTGCGCCAACAATTTCACTGTGTTATTTCGTGCCGCTGGAATTTGTGGAATATGTGAAGCCCATGCACTTATAACACCTACAACACGTGGATTCCGTCAACTCTTAAAACAAGAGGGTATGAGTGTAACCTATGTATGTACTGTATAACTATAAATGTATAATATAAATATTCAGAAAACTTTACAATTGTTTATAGAAATAGAATATACAATGCCTCTAAGGAAAGAATCTAAAAGAAGATCTGATGTAACTGATTCAGGGTGTGAAACGTTAGACATGTCTACATCAAATAGCACAATCCAGTTCAACGAAATGGAGGAGCAAAGTCTCGATGATGAGGAAGATGAGACACAAGATGAGTGGTTACAGAGTTTAGGGGTGGAGAACTCTGAAATTCGTAGAATTAATAGCTCTCAGGTAGGAGAGACCGGAGATAGTTTGGACACTGGGATACATTGGACACTTTTAAAATTGCCTTCGTAGTGCCCTGATTATTATTGCAACTGTTTGTTTAATTTGTGCCTATTTTCCCTATCTCCACACCAAATAAAAAAAAATAGGCACAAACTAAACAAACAGTTGTAATAATCAAGACACTATGGAGGCAATTGTAAAAGTGTCCAATGTATCCCCGGTCTCCCCTAATTCCATGATAACACAAATTCTTTCGTTCTGTATTAGTTTACTTAATATTCTTTCAATTTTATTGTAGGCAAGAATGACATTAGAAAAAGAAACTAAAATAGACAATATGAAACAATCTGTTATTTTTGTAAAAGGTGTTGAAGCACAAGGTTTATTCAATTTTTTAATTAATTGTAAATCTGCTGTTACGATAACTGGTCCTTTAGCGGGTGTACCTCCAACTCTTTTAGCACCTGTAGCATTTCACGGTGCTACATTAAAACCGATTAAGGTACAATACATTTGCCTCTAAATGCATTTGTGCAACATGGGATATAAATTATTTTTACGTTTTGAAGGTTAAAGAAAGCATGGTACGTGTTGACAACGAAAGGTATTTTTCATTGGAATTGAAGGGGCCCCTTTTACCACACGTATTGCCCTCCCTTTGTTCTTCAATGAAATCTAGCCAGCTGGAGCAATATTCTGCAAGTTGTGCTCGATTAGAATCAACAACATCATTTTCAGCAGCAAAACATGGGCTTGGTAAATCATTTCTCCTTCCCTACAATTGTAATCAGGCATTTAATAATTATCTAAATGTCTATTTTTATACTCTACCAGAACAAAAAGAATCAGAGAATGACCCCCGAATGCCACAAAATATTTTCGGTAAAGAGAATCTGAGCGACTGTGGATTTAATGACGAATTAATAAAACACTTTTGCAGTCCTGATCCAACGCATATTCAAGTGTTAGAAAATATAAAATTTTCCAATAACTTGTACACATGGTCCTGACGAAAAATTTTCATAATTTTAATAGTAATGTTTTAAGTAATAGATAATTCGTAATACGTCATTGAAGAATAACTAATAATTGTGTAAAGGAACTTAAATACTGTGACGATACAATTTCATTCAAAATTAATCAAGGATCAAGAATATTATTAAAATAACGAATGAAATGAAATTAAATGTAATTCTAGCTTTTAATTATATTATAGTCATCATTGTTATTACCATTCTCATCATCATCATTATTATCGTTAAAATGTTTTTATACACCATAATAAGAAAGACAGTATTTAGTGATACGTTTTTGTCTATATTATCAAGTAGTCAATAACCATGAATTTACATTATCTGTTGAGAAGTGTCTCTGGACATAAAAATTAGTTTTGTTATACAGTGAATTTACAATGAGTAATCAATTTAATAAAGAATAATTTTTCTAATTAGTTGAAAGTATATTTGTCCATTCGTTACATTGGTTCTAATAATCATATTTAAAAATTAATCGTTGCAAGTTTTTAAAAATCTTTTTGTTACTTCGAATCATTATGACAATTGTATTCTTACGATAAAAATTGCTTGTATTTATTTTTTATAGCGATAATATCACATTTATATGTATCGTATAATTTTTTAACAGTGCCTTATAACGTTGGAAATTATATTAAACTTCTAACGAAATATTGTAATAAAAATTGTTCATGCTTTCTCTGTGCGTCCTTTCAGAGCTTTCTTCCTTTTTCTCTAATTTTTAATGAAATCGACCAGGCTTGTAAAAATTGTGCATAACGATAATTTAGTAGAGATATATATAAATTTTCGAACTCGGCAGCCACGAAGGTGGGGTCCATGGATGGACTGCCCCTAAAAATAACGAATCGATATTCACTCACTGCCCCCGAATCGGTCGCCCGGTCACCTCGAGCACGAACAATCAATTCATTGCAAAAAAAAATTATTCTTCATGCATTTCCTCAGTGAATATTTATTTACTTTTATTTATTAAGGAAAGAAAATATTCTTCACCAAATGAAGTAAATAAAACTGTTTGGTTTGTTTTCAGTTTAAAATAAAAATTGAGATTTAATGACTTAGGGTGATGCGAAGTACAGCAATCTAAAAAAATGTATTCACCGTAGTACGAATTGAAATATGATCTGTCGCCATTCACACGTGTATCTGCACCGAGCACGGGCATAAATATACACGTACCCATGTGATGATTACGTCAGTACCCGTTGCAGTCTGTGCTCATCGTATTGCGACACTCTTCAACGAACAGTTTCATGTTCCAAGGTCTTTTATGCGAGTTCACTTTTCGAGTCTCACAATACATTGGTAATAATTGCCCCCCTTAGGTTACGCTCTAAGCGATGCTCGTTTCCTTTACTTTCGACATGAAAATTGGACTTTCCTCGCTGTGGCGCTAGATTTCTGTGCGACACTATCGTAGCCGTTCTTGTTCCAAACATACTCGAAAGTAAATCTTTTCTTGAAAATCGTGGATAAAGAGAATGAACTCAAGCAAAGTGAAGAGTTCGGTAAGATGCATTTATTAAGTGAATGTGTCTGAAACATTTGACATAATGTGACATAGGAAGGTACTTAATTTACTTCCTAATTTTATTTTTAAAAATCTGTTATCTTTAATCAAAGAAACATGGGTCCATTTGCATCTTTTAATTGGTACTTGTAGTACCAATGATACATATACCATTTTACAGTGCTAAATTCAAATGTCTCGAAGTAGAACTTAAATCCTAGCCACGTGACGAAATTTTTCTTACGAATGGAACAACCTCGAATCAGAAACATGAAAAAAGCCATGGATATAGCGGTGTGGAGGGGTAAAAGGGAAGGTCCCTTCTCGCGAACGTCCGATTAGGCTACCGAGAAGCAACCCCTCGCACACAGGAGGGTTCAGGGTGGATAAAGCTGCTGGGCACGCGGGTGGTAAGGGGTTCGCAGCAAGGGAGGGGGCCTGCGAAGGGAGGAGGGGGAGGAATCTACAATTGTATTCGTGCGTGTGTTGTACACGTCGCCCAGCAAAGCTAGAAAGAGAACGACGAAAGAGGGGCAAGCGCTTCAACACAGCGTGTCAAGTAAAACAAGGATAGAAATTCAGATGGAGAGAGAGCCCGCTTAAGAAAGAAAGAGATAGATTCGATAAAAGTGTGCGTAGAATTGAGAGATATGTTGAAGAAGCAAAGGAGTGGGAGTGAAAAACACAAGATCCCGTTGCGCAAGAGGGAAAGAGACGTCTCTCCCCATGATACACGTACACACCTTGGTCCCTTATTCCCTATACGTGAGAAGGGGGTTTCGAGAGGCCAGCAACGGTGGAGCCACGACGATACGAGCTACAACCACGACGGCGAACACGACTACTACGACACCGCGTGGGGGTTGCACGAAGACCCCCTGGTGGGGTTCTGGCTCCCGACCCCACAGTCCCCCACTGGAAATGATATCAGTCGCGACTCGGTCGAGGGAGCCCCAGCACGTGCCGTGCCCCTCGCAGACGGAGCCCGCTTGTTTGCTTGATTGTCCATTTGCTATACGTTCGCCATCACTTTTCTTATCAGTGCGTGCTTCCACTAAAAATTCGCAATTTCGAGGAACGGGCAAGGTGTACGATGAACGTGTGAAACGTTCGAACGAGAAGTCGACACAGTGTACTTTGAGCTACCCCTTCTTCGATCGTATCCATTGGTTGACGTCGGTGGATTATAACGAGATTATTACTAACATTTTACCATTGGAGAGTGAAAGGTGAGTGATTTTCAGGAGGGTGACTTTTATTTAGGGTGTATTTGCAGTGTTAGAATTCGATTTTACAATCACTTATTCACCGATGGAGGAGATGTCATTTCTGATTTAAGATTTCCTTCGGAGTTCGTGGATAGCTTGACGATGACTTTAGTTAATTACCGTCATCTGTACGGAAAAACTGTTTACTCAGAGAAATGATCTTGCTAAAGCGACAATTTGTTGTTTGCGCTGACTCCGATTGGGCTTAAGACCTCACACGACATCTGTGGGCTGTTCCGTAGGAACTGCAACAGTTTATGCTACCTCCTGTTTATGATAACTCACGATTCGTACATCAGTGAGGTGCGGCGATACTATTAACGTGTAGGTTAATAGTTTCATAGAGTGAATGCTTCTTATGTAGTTGTTCACATAATTGAGTGTGAGTGCATTTTTACGACATCTGTGACATGTTCTGTTGGGACAACAGCTCCATTCTTTCTTCGCCCTTTGACTCGTTTTACACTTTCTGCTTACAATATTACTGAGATAACGCAGCCTTCTACTTTTATTACAGTCATACTTATAGGTTTGGACTCTACATCTGTCCAATTAAAGCTTAGCCAGCTCTCTCCCAATATTTATGATTGTTTCGCCTGCGATATCTCAACGGTACCCTGCTAGTGTTTTCATTTTGTTCGAACAGATAATTCTTAAAATGTTTCGTGTCTTTTTCTTTTAATGCGTAAAAATCCTGTCTTTTTACATCTGCTTGCGAATCTACATATTTCGCCTTCCCCTGTTTATCACTCTCATCAAAATGAATCTGCGGATAAAGCCGGAAAATCCATTAGTCACTTTCTACTGCATTTATTTATTTTTTGAAGGGAAAACCATTTTGACAAAAGGACTGTCTTGTCCTACAGACGTCTCTATATCGATGCGTGCGTTTTTAAAGCGCGACGATGAGGCGCGGGTATTAATAGAGCCGACGCTGCGACGGGGCACGCGGTTTAAACCGACTCTTTGCTCTCTTGATCTTCGGCGTTCTAGAGCGCTCTAACCAGTCACGGGAGATGTTGCACATTCTTGGATACCTTAGTCACACAAATAAGCGACCTCGATAAGTCATTTGGAAAAATTCGCTTTTCCTAATTGTCTTCCTAATTTTTCTTTCCATAGATTTTAAAACACGGTTATCTTACAATTAGTGAATAACGTTAGTGATCAACCTTGTTTTAAATTAGAACTGTTGAAATGTTCAATACACAATCTCCATTATAAATCCTAATTCTATAGAAACTATTAAGTAAAATTACGTGTTTGATATTTTAACTTATCGTCTCCCCAATTTAAGTTTCACTTTTGGTAATTAGAATAGAAGGGCATTTAATAGAATAAAAGTGTCCAAATGTGGTCTATTCGTATTGATTTAAGTAACGGAAAAATGTATTTCAAATTCAGACATGTTCTTAGTTAAAAAGAAGATAGAGTAGGTGTCTTACATTCTAAATGTTCCTACGCTTTATTATTTATAACTTTAAAAAAGTTACACCAGGAAGAAAAGTTTTAGAACAAACATTAAAAAAAAAATGGGATTTTTATTGAAATATTTTACGTAAGCCACCGACGAAGGGTTAGGTTAAAAAATGCAATGCTAGCAAAATTTCTGGCCCTGCTTGCGCTGTTATTTTGGTAACTTGTTGAGTGGATAGTTTCAGTATGTTTATTGCACTTACACGAGGATACAGATGGTACGCCGAAGATAGTCGCGGCTTGCCCTCGAAAATCTTAATAGTTTCTTTCATCAGGACCGTTAATTCATACCGTTATTGTTAAACTTTATATATCAATTCAAATATGCATAACAAAATGGTACATTTGGGAAAGTAATACATAGGCATATGACAAAAGAAGTTATTTTTATTACATAGATTATTGTTATTATTTATTAATAAAAAGAGAGGTATAATAAAACAACGAGAATAAAAGTAATCAAGTAAACTGTTTTTTAGGAAAAATCTTATTACATAAGTATCAGAGATTTTCATTTTAATAACAAATCTTAAAAAATGTCAAAAAATAGTTATTTTCAACTAATATTTAAATGCTAATCCTTAAATTTTGAATTTATAATTATATTATTTAATTTTTTCAATTAAAGTACATAAAACAGTGGTATTGTATTCTTATCAGTTTCAAAACAAATAAATTTTCAACATTGAATTGCATTCAGACTTAACTGAAATATGTCTGTTTTTAATTCCATCAGAAAATGTTTTCGATAACTTTATCTTGAGAATGTACGCTTATAACAACGGTTAAGCATAGGTATCTGATATCAATCGGCTCTTTATTAATGCGTTGTGTCATCGGAATGGTAGTATTGCACTTTGTATTGTTATGAAACTCATGTTTTCAAATAGTAGAAAATTATGTTATAAACTTATGTAATTCGAAACCATATCATTTACTAACCAATCGATTATGCATATTAAACAAAAATAAGAAAAAGTATACGTTTATCGAATGTATGAAAGTCATCTATCGACTTGCAAGGTAAATAAGTCACAGAAACAGGAAGCTATAAATGTAGGTAAAAGAGCACCGGTTGAACTTTGTCATCGACCTATCTTCTCTGGTTAGATGCATTTATTTACTATATAGTCTAACACAATATGCCATCATGTACGTTTGTGAATTATAATTGTCCATTACGGTGATCTTGATAACTATTTACTTCATTCTACCAGTCTCGTTTACTTGTTTTACGCTGACTGACTTACCATAAATTATAACGGTGTCGCAAATGTGACGTCACTTTGCTTTGTGTTATCTGAGTTTTAGCTTCAATTATAGGATATTTGGTGTCACGATATCGTGTAATATATGCACAGTCGTGAAACAACAATACAGCCGAAATGAATCTTGTTTTCTCACGATTTTTGAGTTATTCTCAGCGAAACGGAGAATTGATTTTCAGCAGTAAAGTGTTGTGGAGCCTCCCACGTGGCAGTAGCTCGTTAAGCTTTTCAACGCTTATGACCCATTCGTACGATATTGTTGGCGTTCCGACAATGTCGGGAGACCGTCTCTGCATCGCATTTGATAAAGCACTGTCAAAGTATGATCGACTACAGTCATGCCTGTATCAGCGACAAATATTTCAATGCGCTCCATCATTTTTTGAACTCGCTACATAATCTTTTCTTTGAAATGCTACTGCATTGTTAATATTATTAGCATATAATGGGCTTTTGATTTAGATTAGTATACAAGTGCAATAACTCACGTACAAGTAAATTGAAATGAGTTTCTTGTTCTTGCGACGATGAATAATAATTGTATAATAGTATGTTAGCTTAACAAAAGGACATCAGGATATAATGGTAAAGATTACAATTTTTTCACTTTCTGCTGCTTACGTAAACTCACACGTTAACTTTTTACTTTGATAAGCTTCATAATGTATAAATTCATGTCAATTAAGAAAAACTTCGGCTTTTTTATTTCGGACAAAAATTGGATCCGCTAGAGTGTACACAATTTGACAACTCCGGCGGCGCAGCGCTATGAAGATATACCAATAAAACAATATTAAATGAATTATTATTGAACTACTATTGAATAAAAAAAAGTTTTCTTGTCTGAATATACAGTAAAACACCCTTAAAGTTTTGGAAGGATTCTCTTTATATTTGTTGAGGAAATAATTCTTAAAAAATCACCGTGTTTCAGCGTCCTAAACTAGGTCCCCCCCTTAAGACAATGCAAATAATGTTACAGTAAAATTACAACGAAACAGACAATTTCATATCACGTGGTAACTATGCAAGGTAACTGTGAGCAGTAACGTAATTATACATCTGATAGTTATAATACGCATTACAATCGGTTCACTCAATAAATAATTACGTGGTTTTTAATTATTTCACTAAGTACTTGCATATTATCGCCCAATTGGCAATAATATATCTTTTCTACTTATTTTCCACAAACATGAAATTTACGTACATTACTTTTATAAGAACCACGATTGCGCCCACGTGCACATAATTATTTCAATGAATTAAGGACTGTCCAAACTTTTTGCAGTGTTTCCATTTGTTTTTCATGGCATTTAAAATTGTTTTAAATTCCTCATTTAAAAAAATCTGTAGCCTCCACTTCTATTGTCCTGAGCTCTTGTATAAACGTAAAGAAATTCGAAAGATGGACGTTAGTTTCTCGTTCAATTTAACTGCAAAGATGACTGTAGACGAGGTACATTTGCATCCGTTATAACTTCAAGAGAGGAGATAATGCAACTGCTGTGACTGAAAATTTGTGTATTGTTGTGGCATAGGTACAATACGGTAAATATACCAATAGCGCAAAAATGATTTGCGAAATTTAGAATTGAAGATTTAAGCTTTGAAGATAAAACTCAGTAAGGAAGATCATCAAGGATTAACATGGATGTTCTGCATACTTTGTGATGTATAAAGTGATATCACTTGAAAGTTGAGTTTCATACTCAACCACTTTAAAACACATTCCTATTTAAGTTGAGTTTGTTTTAAAATACATGATCTGGATACCACGTGATCTGAGGGAGAAGAACCTTAGTGACCGCATGACACTTTATTCATTTCTGCTTCTTTTTACTCCTTTTTCCCTTTGTTGCTTTTCCTTCCTTCTATGTATTTGCTCTTCTATGCGGGCTCGTTCGCGTTTCAAACCATTTTTGGACCAATTAATTATTCACCATGAAAAACGGATTTTTCAACAATCAGACACAGGATGCTGTAAACCGGTACAAGCTGCTCCAACTGCACGAAAACTGCGGGACTTCCCGGAGTATGCAATATCCTGATGCAAAAAGACAATTAAAAGTCCTTTACCGTTTTCGAATACGAGATTTCGTTCTGGAGATATTAACAGTTGAATATTAGAGGCCCAAGTTCCGGGCCGCGCAGTTTAAAGCCGAAACAGCTGAGCGCGGAGGAGTGACTCTTCACAAACACACATAGCAGACACGCCTCGATACAGACCCGTCCACACACAGAAGAGCTTACCCCGCTAACCCATTTTCGCGGTTTGAACCAGCGCGGTCGGCTCTACTGTGTGCGTGGGTCTGTATCTGCACGTGCCTCCCATGTGTGCGCGGGAAGAGTCACTCATCCGCGCTCAGCTGTTTCGGCTTTCAACTGCGCGGCCCGGAAGTTCGACCGTTAATATTCAACTATTAATATCTCGAGAATGAAGCCTCGGATCCCAAAACGGTAAAGGACTTTTCGATGTCTCTTTGCGTCAAGATATTGTATGTTCCGGGAAGTCCCGCAATTTTGAGACACCCTGTATATACCAGAGAATGAGAATGTTGTATTTATGGTAGGACAAGAAGGGTTCGATTTAATCTAAATTATTAAAACCAGGAGGGGCAATGAATTCCTTAAAGTAGTATAACCCACTGGAAAATTTATCGCAGCCAAAGATAAACAGCCAATTTAAAAAATTGAGAATTTCATTCCATGCGAAATCAGTTACTTTTTGTTGTGACATTTTGGATTTTCCTGAAACTTGGATATGTTGAGGTCTTTAGTAATATATAAACGTATCTGAAAGGATGTTTCAAATTTTTAAATCTTGTTGATTTTACAGCTCTTTGAAATATAGTGTTGACCATTTTTTAATAAATTATAACTGTTGAACTAACAAACTAATAGTAATAAGCGGTTGGGTGCTTACAGCGGGGACATAAGAGTACCTAATAAAAAGTATTTCAGTTAAAAAAAAGACAAATTTTTTATCATTTATTTTGAAATTATTCTTAACAAATGCAATTTTATAACAGCAGGGCACTATTGAAAATTTTGTACAAATGATGATACAGCCTATTTGTCTTCTTTACGGATAAGTTCTCAGGAATACGGACACCTTAAAATTGGCCACATGAAAATTAATTTAATGTAACGCTACGTCGAAGCACACCGGCTCGACTGGTCGAGCCATGCGATACTAGCAAAGGCCAGGCGGCTATACCTGCCATTCTTATACAGGGTTCCCGTAAATAGTAAGTATTTTTAAAAAAATGAAAATTTTTATTGTTTATCATCCCCAATATAATGCGGTTTGTCAATTCTTTGTGTGCGCAATGTTTTCCCTGAAACGAAGGTGACCTACAGTTTTCTAAATGCAATGTTATATACTTTTTTACACGATATGACAGCGATTGTTAAGACAAATTTAACCATGTGGTATACTATGATCTTCAAGGCCACACAAGGTCAGGAATGAAATTAATATATTCAATATTTGAGATAGATAGTTCATCTTATCCGTAAAGAGGACAAATAGACTGTATCTTCATTTTCTCAAAATTTTCAATAGTGCCCTGCTGTTATAAAATTTCATTTGTTAAAAATAATTGCAACAAAATGGTGAAAATTTTTTTTTTAACTGAAATAATTTCCAATAATATAATTTGAAGTTGGACCGTAAAAATTGTTTCAATTAGAAAAAATGATTTCGGCGCACTGGTTCGGTCTATTAAGAGCGGGTATATAAATTCGGTCTATAATAGACCGAACCAGTGCGCCGAAATCATTTCTTCTAATTGAAATAATTTCCATCAGGTACTCGTATGTCTTCACTGTAAGCACCCAAAAGCTCATTTTTATCAGTTTGTTAGTTCAACAATTATAATTTATTGAAAGAAGGTCAACACTATATTTCAAAGAGCTGTAAAATAACAATTTTCCAAATTTTGCTAAATCTTTCGACATAAGGACTACAACATATTCAAGTTTCAGCAAAATCCGAAATGTTACTCCAGGAAGTGCCCGGTTTCGCGTGGAATGACACAAAGGAGCTAATCAAAATTCAACAAATTAGGTTGGGAAATACTGAATCATCCACCAGAATTGTTACCTGACGTATCATTTGCTGGTTACTAGTTATTTCGGTTTTTACAGAGCTATATGGAAAAATTTCAATGATGAAGGCGGTGCTCGAAGGACAGTGAAATAATATTTGGAAATATAATAATCCGAAAAATTGTATACAAAAAGCAATGACAATTTTTCAGGAAGATGTAGCATAGTCATACAGATGAATGGTCATTGAGATCAACGATTAATACAAAAATTAACGTGTTTTATCACAGGTCTAATAAGGGATGCGAAAAACGACAGATTTTTCGGATAGATTTGATATAAACGTCACTTTAGTATGATCGACGATATGTATATCGATTTATAAGAAATATGTTTTTCCATCATTTTCGTCATTTATATATTTCAAAGCAATCAGAATATCTTTCAATACTTTTGTGAGTGTACAAGTGTATTATTTCATTCAATATCACAATTTATATTAAAATATCTAAATTATTATCAACTGACTTCCTTCAATAACGTTTTTCAATACTTTCTTAAATCACGAAGATATAATTTTATACTGCATCAGGATTTATTTGCAATCGCAAATTTATCAAACTGGGTTAATCCGACTCTAAGCGGTTTTTACTTAAAATTTCAAGAAATCTTTGAGTATTCAAATAAAAAATTCTGTACTCGTTACATTCTTAGTACCTGTACATACTATGTACAATCAATTCGCAACAACTTAAGTAGAAATTATCATTTGAAATGAAGTCATTGGGTTCTATGAGTACTAGTAAAGTTTCATTTGACGTTTGATAGGACTTTAGAACAGGATTCGTAAAATTAAGCTTAATATCTAATAGAAGAGGAATTCAGAGTAATTCCGTGAAGCCCCATGGCGTTGTTTCTGTTGATGTTTGCAATCGTTGACATGGTTGGGAGGCCACTTATATCCTATTCAAGCTCGATTTGGATGACGATATGCGCGAAAACGCTTGTTGTCGTTCCGCAAGGGACCGTCTTCTCTCGGTAGTTGTCGATTTTCGTGGTCCCCGCCTGCTATGACTTAGGCTGCTACGAAACGGAAGCGAAAAAAGGGTGCGTACAGTTGGCACACGGACGTAAAGCCCTTCGGTAATGCGTGAGGGGGTCCACCAACGAAATTATGGATCGGGCCTAGGTACTACGTCTGCGCATGACCATCCTCGAATCGCTCTGCCCTTTTTCATCCTGCTTTCCACCCCCTTCTCGTGCACGTACACGCACCCGTGTGTCGTGTACACACGTATTTGGTTAACTCTGCCCCCCTCGGCCCTCTTGCTCCTTTCTTCGTCGCTATAGATTATAGTATATAGATTATAATAATATTAAATACGATACACTTATAATTGTTGTGATGTTATGAATTTTTTGTTCAACGTTCTCACAGCATTATTTACAGGAGTAAGCAACAAAAATCTTCTGTTTCTTTGTATGGCTTCTTGTTTACAACATCAAGCTATTTCATATTGTTATTTTCATCCTGAATTTTCGTTGCTAAATTCTTAAGTCTGCAATCCCCGTGTTCGCTTATTAAACATTTTCTAAATATCCTCCATCCCCACACTTTATATTCCTTAATTCTTTATAGATTTTATTTTTATAGAATTCATTGTTTTTAGTTCTTTATGTGTTATTTTAACACGAGTAATTTTTATCAGTTTTTGCGTCACTTTGATCGCCCTGGAATATTGCTTGTTTGCCTTACCTTTAATTTCATATTTCCTATAAAGGCCTTTTCTTTCGCTTCACATTTTCAATCTGCACGTACAGCTCACAGAATGGGCATGGAAACATGTGCTTTTATCCATCAATTGTTTCTAGAGTGTACAAAAATTCTTGGTGGTGTCCGTCGACATGAAAACGCATCTTTCAACGTATTATTGATCAATCGAGAGAATATTTCGAAGCGAAGTTTGATGTCCGCTGCAAGTTAAAAGTAATCAACAGTGAAAATTATTTTAAATTTCTTTCGATTACATATTTCCACGTAATTATTCAATTTACCTATGTAGATATTAAATGAAGTTTTTAAAAAATGTATTTTATTTTACTCAAGTAAACACATCTAAATTTTATTTAAACCATTATTTATTCTTCATCTTTCCTTTATAATTATTCACTTTAAATTCTAACTCGGAGATAGGCTTATTTGTAATTAGTTTTTGGAACACATGCTACTAACATAAGTACTTTGAAAAACACTCTTCTTAGACCGCTCTACATAAAAATATGTTTCCTGTAGTAGCATTAAATAATTAACAAAATTCTCAAAGTAATTTTATATGATGTGACGCTAAAAAATAGTAAGCAAGAAATGAAACAAGCATGAAGTCGTACATATGTCTGCATGTGCAAGCTTCTAAAAAAGATATGGGTAGTTTCTCAGAATTGAATTTACACGTCGAAATAACGAATATAATTTATATTCATATATGTCAGATAATGTTTCTTTTTTAGTTATACGGTGTCTTGTTGTCTCCAAGAGACTCAACAGAAACACCTGTCGAAAAGCAATTACAGTCTTTCATCTTTGAACATAATGTTAAAAACTGAAGTGTAGTAATCTGGTTGATATAAAGGTGGGATTCCACTGAGGCAACGCAGAGCAACATGTCCCATGCGATGAGTGCGAGAGTGATTGCACGTGTTGCATGCGAAAAAAGATGCGAAGATGTTGCCGGTTGCCAAAACGTTGCCGCAGTGAAATCCCACCTTTACATCTTTTCATATTTCCGCTTGTATTTTGGATTGCTTTTAATCGAAAACAAAATGTTATCACACATATGTATTATGTATACATACATGAATTCTTTTCATTATTTTAATGGCAATACTAAACAAATATTTTGAATTTTCTTAACACCCTATATATGTATTACATCCTAAAATGTAAATCTATGCAGTATAAAGCACCTAAAAGTATAGGTACACTTGAATATTTGCGTTATGTTTGAACTTAGAAAGTAGTGGCAATTGTAATAGTGTAGTTTATCAAGGGCATCGCATATGTGTTTTTAAGATCAATGATTTAAAATTTTGGAATTTTATGATATACATTTGTGTGGTATTCATTTGCATATGTAAGAAAATATTTCGTATGAAATACCTTGATATGAAATAGGGGAAACTGATTATTTGAAATAAAGGAAACTGATTATTTGAAAGACAAAGTTAGTTAAATAGCTAAATTACTGTTCACGAAATTGATAATAAATTTTACCAGCTGAAAATGATTATATCCAGAAACATGATCTACTATCACATTTATTCCTTTAACCTATGCAATATTTATTGTTATCACTTTTTCCTAGATTAAGGAGTAAAAAAGCTATTCACGTGTATACATTTAAGTGCATCATCTATTTTACGATAAAACCCACGATTCGAATGAATATAAAAAATATTAACGGTATAACCAACAATTTAATGGACAAATAGATTCGAATTAATATTTCATTTATTACGAATGCATTTTACTCAAATAATAGTACAGACAGTTCTTGTATTTTGGACAACTAAATAACATATTCCAAGTATTATTCAAGATACGGTAGTCGTTGTAATTCGACGTTTAAATATTTACACAGTGGCACCGAGTTATTGCAACGTGCGTGCAGTTGCCAAGTGCGGAGTATTATAATATGAGTATCCGACGTAGAGGATTAGAATAATTGTGCGCAACGTGTCAATTAAAGCCGTGTTTTACCGAATCGTTGAATGTTTTGTTTGAGACAATCGAGAGCACCTTTTGGGTGTGTAAGGGCTTTCCACCAACAACCTCCCGCCCCCCCTCCAAATCTAGCCCCAAACCTATACCGATACCTCGGAAACGATAAACACAAGTGTAGCTGATTCTGAATAAATAGCAAAATATTTTTATGAATATCTCAAAAATTAAAACCGAGCGGCGGTAACATGTATAACAAAAAGTTGTTCAGAATGATGAGCTTGACAACATATTTCAAGGTCAACAAAATCGGTGAGGTATGCCCTCATCTATATAATTACCTTAAAATTATATCTAATTTCACTTTAATGAGTAAGTTCTCTTGGATCATAAAATTTAAGTTTTCCGGTTATAGCCAGCGATAGGTATTACAAAAAATGAGCGTTAATGAATTGTCATTAAAACTTCTAATTTAAATTATCTATGCTAACCTTCAAAGGTTACGCTATAAATTACTTCCGCTACAGGCACACATGTGTTAACGTAACCCAGAGCGTTCTTTTGCCTATATCTCTGGATGTACTGCACGGTTTTTAATGGTTTTTTTCTTTTGATCGATTCGTAAGACAATGGGGAAAAAGAATATATATAGGTGATTTAGTCGTAAATCGTTTAGTACTCCAGATATCTTGAAAATAAAAAGATTAATTAAGTGAGTTCTGAAAAATTTGTTTGTTTTTTCAAAAAAGTTTCTTTCAGAAAAAGTTACGAAGGTTTAATTATACAGCAAACGAAAGGTTTCGAGTCATACTTTAAGGAAAAAAATGTGTTATTATGATTGGTTAAAAAAAAAATTATTCGGCAAGGTGAAGTTGAGTAATCTTTTGCTTCTACCGAACAACTGTTCTCTGTGCAAAATCATCTGTTTCGTTGAAAATAAGGACATAAACTGCTACTGGCATTGATTATACAGTATCAGAAATAATTTGATTGGTGGCTTTGAAAATCTAAAATGGCGGATCAAAAATAGCGGTCACAGAAAGATGAAATGAAAATCTCCAAAAAATTGCATGTAGGTACATATTTAATGAAATTCGAATACTAACATGTCAAATAATGCGATGAAATAGTTTCCATTTTTCAAAAAGCATGTATTTCACTTTAGGTAACTCAAAAATTCTGTACATATAATAAATTGTCCAAGAAAAAGAGATATTCACTATTAAATCGACTTTCACTGTTAATGGATTTACTAACGTTACAGTCACACTGGGTGAACGTAACCCACCGACTACATTTGCAATTATATTACTCGGCTGCTTGGGGCATACCAGCGATCCAGAGAGGGGCGGGGGGGGGGGGCATTTGTAGAAGAAGTATCAAACTTTTCCACTAAAACCCTGACTTCCCACATCTTACCGTTCAGGAATGCCAGGAGTTTTCTTGACGGACTGGGTTACGTTAACCCAGTGTGACCTTTGCGGGTTAATAAAGCATAAGTCTACTAACCTTCCACATTTATTAGTGATATTATTAAACTGATGAAGATTCTGGTAATTGGAAAAATTAGTCGGGTAGTACGTACATACTTTATGGGACTTGGTTGCTAGTACTTTCGCACAGCTAATGTCAGAAAAATTGTTGTGCCATGTAACTCCAGGTAAGTTGCAATCATTGAGGAGAAGAAGCTTGACATTGCTGTACGTAGGCAGTATGTGGTTAAGAGAATAACAATGGTTACTATATGAGACGGAGGTACTATGTAGACTGGGTACGCCTGTTATATAAGATAAAGATCCAATCATTATTTTAACAAAGACATGTTCTACATTGCTATATTTGATGTATAGTTCTTAAATTACATGTTTTGGTACATATAGAATCGTGTTCGGCGGGGTTAATAACTAAACAAATATGTATGTCACCGATTTTTTTTATTTATTCTAAACCTTTTTTTACAATATAATTTGTTAAATAAATTGTTTAAACAAATTAATTTTACAAATCCTATGTCGAATTCGGAATCAGCGACCTAAAAACTCACTTACAATATATACAAGTTTTTCGTGCATTTACCCAGTTTCTTGTGCACCGTATCTTGTAAACCACAGATTTCAGTCCCTTACAATTTCTGTACGCGGTTGCGTGCTTAGAATTTATTGTAACTCTAAAAGTAATCCTATGTATTTTGTACATTTTTTCTTCCTGAATTCGAGTAGTAAGCCGAATTTTGGCTAGGGCCTACCGTTCTTTTTATATATTGACTTGGATATGGCCAAAGTAGGCTTTTTTTTGTTGCATTTTTAATCTCAGTTTTCTCAAAATCCTGACGTGTTACGCCATTTTTACAGACAAATTCGTGTTCAGCAGGCAAAAATTCGTCGGCAATAATATATTTCATTAAGGTTATATAAAAATCGCATTTTTTGTCGGACAGTGTAATTGTAATAGATTCGTGTAAAAAGGCATATGATTTCCTTAAACAAAATACAATTGCATTATGTAAGTACAGTGTTAAATCTCCCAAAAAAGCATTATATAAAACAGTGTTTCTCAATATGAGCGCTACCGCCTCGTTTGGAGCATTTGAATTATCTAGGCCGGGGGGGGGGGGCTGTAGGCATTAAGGGGCGGTTTGGTGGCGGCATGGGGGTGTTAGGCAATAGGGGGGTGGAAATGCAAGCGATTAGCATTTGATCCAATAAAGTTCATTCATTGTGTAAAACCATAAACGAATTTTTTATACCAATTCCCAGGTAGCACACAAACGTCTTAAAGATGTCTGGTAAAGTCCTATGGACGGACGTCTTTTAAACGTCTTAAATATGTCCGGATTCACAAGTGAGTACGTGTTTAATGCAGCTAATAAAGTCTCAAAGACATCTAAAAGACGTCTTAAAGACGTCGGAAGTTGTGTTTAAAACGCTCGGAATATTGCGTCGCAACGATGCGATCGTAAATTTTAGGAGATAATCACGTGAAAAGATTAAAATAGGACACCCTGTACCTATATGACAGGGGGCGGTTGAAATAATTTGACAGAACTAAGGTGGCGGTGGCCTGAATAAGGTTGAGTAACACTGATATAAACCATTCTACTTGTTCTGTTACTACCATGTTCTGCTGCGAAAGAGATGTAGACTGATCAAATTATGTGACCCACGCCCTTACAGTGTGATAGTTACAAGAAACAATGTACATATTGATGAACCACTTAAGGATGTATCGGACCTATCTTCAAAGTGGTACGAAGTTGATGAAAATTTGTGAGATTGTTCTTTTTAATCTTTTTGGTGTGCTCCAAATATTTTAAACGAATTCACTAAACGGTTGCTGATTTATAACGATTTTAAGTTTCACTGATTCTACACGAACTCCTATGGAAAGAGACGATCTTAACAGATAAAACAGTTGAAAAAACATTGAAGAAATTGTACCAATGTTTTCAATTTTTTGTTACATGTAGTATATTAATAGATGAAAACATCTGCCGAGTTTCAATTGTTTTCACTACACCGTTTTAAGGAAATAAATTATAACTTGAGAAAATTGTGAATTTAGGACATTTTCACTGCCAAAAGTTTAGCAAATAATGCTTGACGAAGCATTTGTAAAGTGAAAGATACCCTTCTAGAAGTAAAAATAAGACTCCAACTGTCGTACGAGTTCCTCACTCCTAGATTTACTACGCGTAAAACGTACATATTCAAGTATTTCAAATTTCATATACTTTTGTCTAATATTGTACGTCAAAAAATCTTGCATGTGAAACTAGCATGGTATCAAGGGCGGTATATCTACACCGAGTGAAATTGAATCTCGGACATGCCGGCACTCACACAGTGAAACAGCTAGAAAAAGTGGAATTCCCATCTATCATTTATCACACGGTGTTCTGCGTCGTGGAGCCCAACTCCAGACGCATGTGGCCGTTCTGGCAGTATTCGAGTTGTTTCAATTTCTGACTTCTGTTGTAACAAAATTTCTTCGTCGTTTACGCTTATAATAATGCTAATGTGGAAATTATACTAATGCTAGTATAATATTATGAACAATATTCGTAAACACCAAATAGGTGTCTAAAAGTCTTACAGAATGCCTTTTCAAGTACCTTCGATATTTTAAATCGAATGTCCAGTTTTTTATTCCAAATATAGTATAGTGATTTCAACCCCAATAATTAATTTAATTATACGAATCACGAATTATTCTATTTGTGCAAGAGTTAATGAAGTCAGTATGTACCGATAATTTAAACGCCGATATGCCTGAGAGTAATATGTACTTGAGATACAAAGGATTAAAATTAACAAAGAAAATCCGTGAAGTGTCTGGCGCCGATATCGGTAAAACTTTGCGTATTTCTAGAGTAACCAAAAACAAAGGGAAGGTATTTTTTGAGCCGCAGCAATTTAAGTTTGAAGGGTAAAACTATTCTCCAAAGTATCATTCAGAAATGGGCAAAAAATTATTTTAAATAAAAATTTGTATACGAAGTTGCTTCTACCTATCTTTGGTAATTTGGAGGGTAGTTTTACCCCTCAAACCCGCCAATAGCAGAAACCTGCAAAGTTTCGTCGAAATCGGTGTCGGACACTTCGTGCATACCTAATTCCTTGTAAGTTTTAAACCGCGATAAACAGCAGAAACTAGAATTACGTTTTTAAAAAATAATTCGTGGTTTACTGCTTAAAAAAATGAATTTATCGTCTTTTTGTTAAAGAACACTTGAAGCATTATAATAATGGGCGAGAAGACGTTCAACCTTACGTGGAACAATCACCTGGCAAACTTGTCTGGGTTGTTTGAAGGGCTGTACAAAAGTGGTTCTTTGACTGACACAACCTTAGCTTGTCAAGGTGGTATGCTGCGAGCACACAGGTTGGTCTTAGCAGCATGTAGCCCTTACTTCGAAAGGGTTTTTAAGGAACACTACGGTGAACAGCCAATTCTTATCTTAAAAGGTGAGTTAATAGATTCGAATCATATGATTGTGCAGTACAACCCAATTTTGTAATGAATTGTATAGTAGGATTTAATATTCACGGATACTATGTATATACAAAATTAGCGAGTCAACATTTAATAGTTTCCAAACGCAGGATAGTGTAAAAATTTAAATTTCGCGATATCTTACAAAATTTCCTTCCTTTTTCTTCTTCTTCACTTGAAAAAATCTGTCGTTTCGCTTATTGTTAGTTATTTCAATCGCGTTATATTGTAACATCAGTATTAATAGTACTGTAATGTATAAGAAAATTAATTTGAAATGCGTTTGCTTAGTATTAGATTAAATATATATACCACACGGAGTTCCTACCACATATTTGTTACTGATAACAAATTTTGAACATTAGGTGTCGCAGTTGAAGAAATGGAGTGTCTTTTAGACTTCATGTATCGAGGTTCTATTGATGTCGCTGAGGAACATTTACCCTCCCTGATAAAAACAGCGACGGATCTGGAAATCCGTGGCCTTTCCGGTGATCAAAGGAACCAAGAGAACAATCGTAGTCCATATACGAGAGTGGAGGCGCGAATGCAACGGTGTCACATAGAAACAAGGGTCCACACAACCGAGTACACGAAGGAACCATCCGTGATTCCTTTTTTGCCGAAACAGTCTTCCGTAGAATCGTTGGAGGATCACATCAAGGTGGAAGAAATCGAGGTGGAGGATGATCCGATGGTAATCGATGGACACGAGGATTCGTTCGATGAACCACTCCGATCTTCGGAAACTCAAATCGTAAGTTTCTCTACTAAATACAGTGCTGTCTCAAAACGAACCCGCGCCTCCTGTCTGGAAAACCAGCCGTCGTTATTGCCGCTACTTCTTTTGTAGTTGCCGCGGCGAGTGAGAGACTGAGAGCTGGCAGAGACCTATTCCGTATTTTTTCGATAGGTAGACGATACCGCCGCGGCGGTGCCGACCGTATTTGTGGCTTGTCGCTGTTGCCTGCCCTCTCACTTGCCACGGCAATGAGCAAAAGTAAGCTGAAGACCACTGGTAGCGAACCTTTATATCTGCGCGTGCCAATAATATTTATCGAATTGCTGACGTGCCGGGTAGTTTTTAATAGAAGATAAAACTAATAGAAAATTAATCATTGCAAAATTTTATTGGGAGAAGTTTAAAAATTAACATAGAATTTCATAAGAATGAATTTATACCTTGATATACTCATTGTCGTATAGGAAAATCTGGCCAAAAATATTTCAGTATATCTGTCCATATAATAATTACATTTTAGATTAATATACAGATATTTGTAATACCACCTATAAATCATTGACGTACCAGCAAAATTTTCGTACGTGCCACGTCTGGCATGCATACCATAGGTTCGCCATGCCTGGAATAGACTACCCGCCCTGAAAAGAGTTCGCAGCCGGTGTTGAAGTGCGGGTACTTTTCAAGACAAAACTGTAGAGTGTAGACATTACAAACTGGATTTAAAAAAAGAATAATACGAAATATATGTGTCACATAGAATTAACAACTTCGAACACAGGTGACGAATAACGGATAAGGTTTTTATTTGTCACGAACGAATTCGAATTTATTTCAATATTTAGCATAGGATGGCGAATAACTTTTATTCTGGGAGTTACATATTTATTCGTTATTTGCATTATTTGTTATTAGCAACTTATTACTCGTACAACGCCGTGCTTAGGATTTATTTTTTGCAAAAATAATTATCTATCAATAGGTAACGAACAACTGTCAAGAGAAATTTTATTGACATCATGATTCAAATAATGTTTGAATAATTATTCGATTAAATAATGATGAATAATTCCAGTAATGTAATAATAACAAATAATTATTATCCAGATCAAAGATTCGACTAAAGAAAATTCGTTTGAATTCTGTAGTTAAATAATTATATTAGATAACTATTTATTCGAAGCAATCTAACGCTAACTATGGAACGTAATACTATACAGTTACGTACATAACTCGTTGCAAGTCAATACTCAATAAACAGTGAAAATGTTGCAGAAATTCTCGATGATGTTTTAATGGTAAGATATTGATAATACAATTTTTCGAAATTTATGTAAGTTGCTTTAGATGTCATTTAAATGAAAGACCATATTCTGATAATAATAATCGATAAGGTTTCTATGAGCCACGCCGGTTAAAACTTACTACTATATAGATTGAATTATGTTGACGAAAGGTAAATTATCTAACAATAAGTACGAATAGAGTACAAAATTGAGTACTCTGTAGGAAATAAATATCTATAAGTATGGAAATATTCTTTAGAAATGTTCCATGACAATGATAAATGAAAAATCTGTGTCATAGGTTTTAAATAGATTATCTGTTCTGTGGAGAGGGAGAACCATATCCCTTAGTAATAGGGTGAGTCCTTTGTACTGTGTATGAATTTGGAAATTGAAATGGAAAGTGTAGTTATGAATACGTTGTTTTGGATGTAATTTCTACGAAGCCCTTATTGAATTTACCTGTACCTAAAAGCTAATATGTAGAATGCTAGCAGGGCCATCCAATAGTTGTATATTGTCAGCCAGGACGAATAGAAAGACGTCAATTTTTAGATGTCTTGAGGTGTTCTTGATCTCAAAAAATTTATTTTCAACCTGGGGCTCGACTTTCTTCGTCAATTCGTTGATCTAACACGACACCCTTGTATTTATTTTTGTAACGCTTTGTTAGATAATGCGTAATCGAAGCGGTATCAACACCATCAACAACGCCTAGATATATATAAAACTAAATTCATAATGCTTGTATTGAAATTACGTCTGGATTGTTAATTGTGCTTTGCAGATGTATAAGGCAGAATATGGAATAATGAATGAAAGTATAGCAAAATTTACATGAACATTTGTTAACGTAAAAACAAGTTGAGACAGTCACTGTCATAAGTTACATGCTGTATTAAAAATAAATGTTTTACGTCAAAATTAAATATGTATTTATCTTAACTGACACTATACAACTGCAGGCAAAGTATTTGTACTTTAATAAGTAATTCAGTGCGACCTTGAGTTCATTTGCAAAAACTTTTATGTCTTAAATGATGCACTCGTTTTTATTATTACATTATCGCCAATAAATTTCGCGATGTTTTTATTGATTATTCAGGTATTGACTTGTAACAGAGTATGTATTTGTTTCACCCTTTATGTACCAACCCGTATTGTCTTCATACACGCATAAAACTTATGTAAATACAGGGTACCCCCTTTGAAGTGAACCACGTAATTATCTCCTAAACTATTGGTTATTGAAAGCAATGTTTCAAATAAAACTTACTTTCTTTCGAGAGGGACATCTTGCGATGGTCACAAATCTTATCTAGGTGGACATGCCTTCGAGATTTCAAGGTGACCTTCGTTTTTTTTTTAAATGGAACTATATGTTTTTATTCAGATGGACGTATAGCTCGTTCCACGGCGAATTCATTGACCTATAATATGTTGATGTTCCAAGGTCATTCAAGGTCATTTATTACCGTTCAGAACTTACCTTCGCTGAACGTCCCCAAGATTCCGTTCGTCCCGCTGATTCGGCCGTAAACATGACTCGAAGTCACACTAAGGATATTCTTCCCACCAAGGTCTCCGGATTTGATACAATCTAGACTTTTTCTTCTGGAGTTTCATAAAAGACGAAATTTTTTTGCGTAGAACCCACTACCCCTTATAATATGAAAAATCGTATAAGGGATGCCTGCCAATAAATTACTTCTGCAGGATTAGAGAGGATGCAACTATCTCTTAAGGATAGAGTAAATCAATGCATGACGTCCAAGGCAATCATTTTGAATACAGAAGATAAGCAACAATTTCTGGACGTTCAAAGAAAATAAGTTTTGAACAAGCAATGAATAATTTTGAATGACGTTGGAAAACCAACATATTATAGGTCAATGCATTCGTCACGGAACGGGCTGTACGTTCATCTGAATAAAAACATATAGTTCCATTTAAAAAAAAAAGGTCACCTTGAAATCTCGAAGGCACGTCCACCTAGATAAGATTTGTGACCATCACAAGATGTGCCCCTGGAAAGAACGTAAGTTTTACTTGAAACATTGTTTTCAATAACCAATAGTTTAGGAGATAATTACGTGGCTCACTACAACTGGGATACCCTGTATTTGTATGTGCCGAAATTGGTGAACTCCTATAAGGATCTTTAATAATGATATAAATTAGATTGTTTCTCATTAGTGTTTACTTTTTATTTTAATTTTTTATTTGATGCGTCAAACCTTCAAAAGTATTATTTAATTTCTTTTGAAATACAACATTTTCGTTACACTGCAAATTTGTATTGTTATGTTTGTTGATCATCAAGGATTTGTAATGTGAATTAGAGTACACTATCTCTGAACATGAAAAAGAAGCTGCTCTCTGAGTTAATCGGGACGCTTTTTTGATTCGTTTTATCCTTCTCTTCCAACGTCATCTAATAATTAATCAAGATTAACATGGTAAAAAAAGCACGAACTCGTTTCATTTTCTTTGATCACTACAAGTCGTGGAACCCCTCGAAAAGTTCTAGGTCTGATGCATAAAATCGCAAAGTTTCGTTAAACTGCAGGAAGGTACTGTGATATATTCGTGTCACGCTAATGAAGTTTCAATAGGAAGTCGGTGTCCTCGTAATTTAAATTATGTTTTTTTCTGTCACCATGGAATTTATATACACACGTTCTCATACTTAATAATTTAATTTATGTGATAAATAACTTTAGATGATGTTCAACTCACTACTGACACCTTTATTTATTTTCCTTTTTCGAATTACCTATACCAAAAACTAGACACAGTGCATATCTGCGTCTTTTCAACCTGTTTCACATAAAGAGTGGATTATATATTTACAACTTATAATATTAAACAATATATTAATTTTATGTATCTGGATTAAATATCAGCAATCAAAGCTGTAAGAGTGATGTGTTTACGGTTTTATTATTATGAAAATATTTTTTGGAATCATGATAAAAATTAAATAATGTGACTCTAGTGTAGGTACAGTGTGATGGACTGGTTTTTAGTCGTTGAAAACTTTTTTGCTATTGTTTAGAGACGTATGCCACCACCAATGTATAGACGGGAAACAAGATTTAAAGGCCAGAAAAGAGTCTCCGTAGGACGTACAACAAGGAACAGCGACCCCCCCGAATTCAGATCGAAGGAACGCGTTATTTTAAAACAAGATTCAACGAGGGATGAAAGTTATGAAAATTTGTCGAATATGGTTAAATCTGAGCCGAATTTTAACACCAGATCGACAGATCCAACGGTACCGGACATACAGATGAACGACGACTTACAAGAACGAGATGAAAGTCTGGTACGACGATCGCAATTTCAATTGGTTTTTGTAATCGAAGTCATTGATGCTCTAATATTCATTCATTCATTCAGTCATTCAAATATGAACATGCTATTCTGACAAAAATTAAAATATTTTAATTCCTAATTATGCTTTGTAAACATTTGTGCGTCACTCTGCATTTCATTTAATTCTTCATACAGTTTCTCATTCATTTAGTCTCTTATTTTCCAATTATCTGTTTACGTAACATCATATCGTTAAAAGTAGCATTAATTGTTTCGACCGTTCTTGTAAGGTCACAACGGTCATCGTTGCAACTTGTTGTTTACATTACATGTTCATTCTGTTCGCAGGATTCTTCGAAGAGTACTGACGATATTTCAAGATTAGCGATAAAGAAAAAGAGCGATGTCTCTTCAAAAAGGGCAGGGCTAAACGACGGAAAAGAAACCAGAATGATACTGCCGAAATCCGACAGGGCACAGTATAAACCTTTTTCCTGCGACCTTTGCACTCTGGCCTTCACACGAGCGTCTCATTTAGCTAGACACAGAAGAGTTCACACAGGCGAAAGACCGTTTGCTTGTAGCATCTGTCCACGGATGTTTGCTAGGCAGGACAAACTGAAACAGCACTTGGACTCCCATTTGCAATGGCCAAAGAGGAAGACTAGTTTGTCGAATTCTAGCTGCCAGTTGGCAACGTCTACACCTGTTAAAGGGAAAAGAGGCAGACCGCGGAAGGTTAGATGTTTTTTGTGTACCCTTATCTTCAATGAGTAAGTTCTGAGAAAAAATTGTATATCACGTAACAAATAAGTTTTTCGTATATTATACAAATCCTGTTGCAAACTTACAAAATAATGAAGAGTAAAAGTCTATAGTTTTATATTTTCCATGACATCTTCACGAGTATATTATCAATGAATTTACGTGGTTTCTCGTTCCCTCGCGAAAAGAAGTCCAAACACGGTCACTTTTAAACTATTTTTAGTTGTAAATATCTTTGAATATTTCTTAACTTGGCAAATTAATCGCATATCATGTATAATTCAATATAATTTGGGTGAAGTGTGGGACCTGTTTTTGCAAAGAAAACCACTAATCCACAGGTAATATGCTCACGAAGATGTAATGAGACACATATAAATTAAAATTCAAAAAAACAAAACAAAATACTACATTTTCTTTACGTGAGATGTGCACAAGGAAGCAAAATAGGGCAGGTTCCCTATGCTTCGGAGCTTCCAATTATTTAGTTTGGACATCTCTGGTCAAAAGTCTCTCTCTGAGATTCTATCTGGCTTACTCTCGATATTAACTCGCCCTTTTAAACGGTTCAGTCAAGAATCCAGTTAGGGACGTGAAATAATGACATGCTAAATAGACTATCCACCCTTTCTATTGGAGAAAATACTGTATATGTATAGGGTGTTCGGCAACAGCTGGGTGTAAAATTTACAGGATGATTCTACATGACAAAATAAGTCGATACTCAAAAATAACAAAACTGTGGTCAAGAATTCGCTGTTTAGTTATAAATGTTGAACAATTCGAGTCAAAAGAGCCTGAAGCAAGGCAATCCACAGAAGTTATGACAAATTTTCGAACACTCGGCGCCGGAATGCAATGCAGCGACACTTTATAAAAAATCGGTGATGAATCGCTATATTTCATTCAACCTGCCTACTTACTTACAAGATCTAATATACTTTATTAACTAAATAAACAAGTCGGTCAAACCGAGCGATCGCCGTTGCCGAAAAAACGTTGCTTAACTCGGGGACACTGGGGCAATAATTCGATGCTCTTCAGAAAATGTAAACGTCAAAACTGTACGCAGAGTGCATATCTCTCGGTGTGAATACACCGCTGCGGACGTGATGAAGAGCGCTGAAAAAAATACAGTATCCCATGACAACGCTAAACGTCTACACGTTTATGAACCATGAACGATTTTTTTAACGCAGAGCTGATCGCCAATATCTAGTCAAAATTTGCAGTTCACCGCAGTTTCGTTATTCTTGATTGCCGAATTATTTTGTAAAATCGGCCTGTAAATTTGCTCTTAGGTGTTGCCGAACACTATATCTACTAGCACTTTGAAGTGGCACAAGGTTTTGCGAGATACCGTTTTCAGTTGATCAATTATTCACAGTGGCCGCATTTGCAGGGAAAGGTTTATAGTTTTATTCATCTCGTCCAGCGCTTTAAACATATGACGACACTAATGAAAATTTAAAATTCTATAAATTTTCATAAACATAGTAGAAGTAGCTGGGCAAGGTTCTTCAGATAACAATAAGTCCAAATACGACCTCATTATTTTAATCATATCCGAATTCCATACATTAATTGGGAATCACACATGATTAACCCTTCGTTTGCACACCTCTTTTCTCGATAAAATTTGACATACGGAGTGGCTCGCACCCAGAACAAATTTTTCACCCAGAGTCCAATCGTTATGAAAAAAATTATGGGTCAATTTCAAGGTCTCCAGAATATATTCCAATAGTTTTTTGATAGAAATTTTATCACAGTTTGTGTAAAAAATTCTAGATTACCATGTGAAAAAAAAACGAAAAAATCATAAAAAAAATTGTAACTTTTACAAATTTCAATATTAGAAGCTAAAATCGACTGAACAGTTGTTCAGATATAATACTTTGAGAAAAAAAATAGTTTCTAAGTCGGCTTTGGAAAAAAGGTATTTATTTTGCATACAGAAGGTAGGCTATTTCAGTAATTGAAAAAAACAGAGATATTCCACGAATATCCACGATATTCTACGTATTGGAAAAGGTACAGAGCCTCAAAATTAGTGAAACTCAGCTTATGGGTGACTAACGCCCAAAGTGTCTACGAAGGGTTAAAAGTAATCCAACTGAAGTTGAGTTTATACTTATTTTCATCCCGCAAATCTACTGATAATACCTCTTATAGAGATGTAAAAGAAAATATGACAATTCTCGCTGGTTACGTGCAGACGTTAGCACAGTTACTAGCGATGTTTCCACGAAATTTATGATCAAACGCTTAGTGAAATTCACGTTCTGATTTAATCTACGGAAAGAGCATGAAAACTTGTGTCTTATCCGCTCATAACCTAGGTTCTAGATGCATGCTGAATATAATCTAGAGCGAAAAGGAAATGCATGGTAACGGGCAGGCGCAGTGGACATGCAATGCGTAACGTCAAGACTCTTCCCTAAGTCATACAGTAAAACTTGCCGATCACGATCCTCTTATTGTTATTTCAAAAACATTATACCTTGCTCCCGAAATCTCAACATATTTGGAATTGCATCTCTAGTAACGTGCGGACATTCACAGTAACGTGCGGAGAAGTCGTAGAAGGAACAAGCAGACCACCATGTAATGATGCATAAGACTTATTTCATATTTAATTATCACATAAGAAACAAAAAAACATTACATCATTATTATAAAACTAGACTTTTCTCCATTTTGTCCTATACTGTATGTAGATTTTAGCTACTGCCTTCCAGGTCAACCGAAAGGATTAATTGTTTTGCACGTACGCCTTCTTGTACCTCGAACAGTGTACAACCAGACGCGCGATTAGTTTTAGCGATGTCAACGCAGGAAATAAGGGAATATTTTGTCTAAAGGGGTCCCCGTTACTGATTCATTTAAATGCCAGTACAAAGAGGAGTTCATCATCGGTTGCTGATCCAGTATGCGTGTAGGCTGATTCGATCATACTCATTTTTTGTTCCTATGGAGCATACACAACATAGTGAACCAATTCTCACGTGTGCTCATATATTTTGGAAAATGTCCTAGGGAGCGCGAAAATGGGCATATAGAAATTAAAATCTTCATTAGATGACTGATCGGAAGCTCAATTTTATTGTGCAATGAGGAAAGTGTAGCTGAGTCAGGAAAGTACAAAGCGATCTCCGTGCGCGCATTGTTTCCAAAGTACTTTCGATACATTTCAGAGAATATAGATGTGAAAACACGTTAAAACCGTGCACAGTGTGTAAACCCCTCGACGTGAAAACACATCGTCACCACGCAAAGCTTTAATATTGTGCGAATGCGTGAGCTTGAAAGAGCGATTGATCTTTTGCATGAGTGGTTCCTATGGTTGGTGATCGCCTGGCGATACACGAAGGGATTGCAGTTGAATTTGCGTCGCGAAGATTTTTACGGGTGACTGAGCCTAGCAAAAGGAGGTCGATTTTTGTGTCTGTTGGTTTTGTACTGCTGTTTGAAGCTTCTTTGTATCGATACTGAGAAAGTTTTGAGGAGTAGCTACATACATAGTAAAGTGAGACGAGCCCTCGAGTATGCGGTCTAGAGCGACCAACATCAAAGTGTAAATGAGTATAATTATACAATAGTCTGTGTTTGATGGAGTGCCAGTGTAGAAAGTAGAAACCAGGCGTATTTCTATGACAAGAGACATTACATATTTAAGTGACACATTCTGATTTTGGTGAAACTTTAAGGGGACCTTCCGGTCTAAAAGTCGATTTTTTATTTATTTAATTTTATTTAATTAATACGTGTTTAAAAGGATTTGTTGAAATTCGTAAAATTCCCGAAGTTATAGGCATTTGAGTAGCGGCAAATGCATGGGTAACACCCGGCCACTCGGCACTCACGTAAAACTTTAAACGCGTTTTTCTCGAAACAGTGTTCTCAAAACGGTGGGTCCTGTATCTCGAAAAGTTATTATCCGATTCGACTGAAACTTTTTTTATTTTGAAGAATATACTTTTGGCTAGGGGGGAAATAGAAAAAAGTACAAAAAATTGAAAATTTATAATTTTCAAAGGCGTTGAAAGGACGAAAAATACAGGGAAAAGTGATTTCAAACTTGAAGTGTTGTTATTTTCTAAAAAAAATGTCATTTTTGTAATTTTTCTAGTTTCCCCCCTAGCCAGAAGAATAATCTTCAAAATAAAAAAGGTTTCAGTCGAATCGGATAATAACTTTTGGAGATACAGGTCCCACCGATTTAGATCAATTTTTTGACGCCTTGAATTTAACGATTCCCCAGGGCCGTCTGCAATGATTAATTATAAAACAAAAAATTTATTTCTATAATTTAAGACATCCTTAATACAATGCAAAAAGTCCCATTAAATTATATATTGTAGTTTTCCTTTAATTAATTCCTAAATATCACATATTTTTTTGGGCTCTAGACCGGAAGGTCCCCTTAATAAGAAGTAGTGCCACAGAAAATATTTCATACTTGTTCAGTTTATCACCAATCTTTCATACTTATAGGGTGATAACAGCTGTTGATGTTCGGAATGACAATAATACATGCTACAGTACCTCCAATATTTATTATATAATTAGTCAAAAACTAAGTATTTCTTAATGACAAATTTGGCCATGCAAACAACTTCTCGGCATGTTAATTTATTAAAACTATTATTTAATATGTTTATTAAGAGTTCATAATTTCTTGCTTGTTTTTCTCAGAAATTGTTAATCCACTTTGGTATACATGTGTCAAAGTAAACTGCAGATACAAATGAGAAGTACGGATGCCTTGAAATTTGCAATTTCAATAGTCTACTAAAAATTAGGATCCCTATATTAAACCTCTTACACCTCTTATTTATGGGATAGGATCTATAAAGTCATGTGACTGGAAGGGTTGTAAACAATTTCATTCGCTTTGTAGATTTCGTAGATTACAATTTTCCTGGAACTTCCTCATATTCTTACATTATGAAGGAACTTGCATATAGAAACTGCATAATACTTACTGCAAACCATTAATATATAGAAACTGTATAAATCTCAGTTAATGAAATATTAGTTATCTATAACAGGTGAACTTAGAACAATCAGCCATGGAGGAAATATTGAAGTTTGGCGAGTTCAGTTCTTTACTGAACAAATCCCGTTCTACAAATTCGAGAGACAAGGATGAAAATTTCCTGTCCACCGATAACGAGAGGAAAGTCACAGATCAAGAAGAGGATACTGCTGAACAAAGGGATGAAGATACGGAAAAGGATACAGAGACGGATGTAGACATAGACAAGGATAGTAACAATTACGGTTCGCAAGTCGGAAATGATTAAGACGTCGTTTAATATATTTTCTTCGATTCTCTTCTGTGCTCCATAAGAAATGTCTTTCTATGAGTGAAAGAATGCCACACTTAGAAAATGGTGACAGTTATTAAATGTTCTTCAATTGATAACTCGATCCACGTACTTTTTCCTATATTTTCTACTAGTGGCCGCATTCAACGGAAGGGTGTAAACATATTATTTTAAATCTCGCCAATATTTAGTAGTGTATATAATTGAACATCTTTCGGACAGGAACTGATTAATACATCTTGGTATGGAAACATTTTTTCTACCGACAGCACTAATTAAAAACTACTGTTTTTCGGAATTAAATGCTTATACGATAACTACAAAACGACGAAACTACCCATTATGCAACGGCTATTTCTGAAGTGTTAAATCTGCTTTCATTTTCATATAATTTTTGCGATTATCAGCCTTGAGCGTCAAAGGAAGTGCACATGGTGGCTGATAATCAACGGTACACGCGAAAGGGTAGCGATTCTACATAAAAAACTAAATTAAAAATATAAAGTGAAATGTTTTCGTAAACCTGAAGTAAGGTAACGCTTGTTGCATATCGTACTTCCGCAAGTAAAACTTAATTGTCTCAAAAACGGGGCGGATTACAAAAACATTTTATTTTGTACTTTCGACATATTTTGTCATGTAGAATTTGCTACGAGACACCTTATAATTATGTAGTATGAATACAAAAAACTAGGCCATTTATTCGGATCACGTATCTGATATTCAGAAGATTGCTGTTGTACGATGGATGCGACATTCTGCATCGTCCACGATGTTTAAGGGGTTTGAAACAGAAGTGAACGTTATAATAAATAAGGGAATGAATAGAACAAAATAAATTTCTATACATCTTAGTGTTTTGAACACGAATTTTTACAATGGAGCCTGTTATTAATACGATATTACAGTAATTACGTTATATACAATGATTACTTATTGAAAATAAGTTCTCCATGTAAACAATTATGGTAACGAAACTACTGTCATTCTTTTCCCTTATGGTTCGATCCCTTTTGGTTGATCTCGTTGGAGACACGGAAGAATTTTATAACAAATTTTACCAAATAAGTTTCTCGTGACTCTGCTATTTATTTATTTATTGAAATTGAAGACATCTTTGTTGTAGATTCGATATGAATTTGTTCAAGAGAGTACCTGAAGCACCCATGTTAGTACATATAACTAATTAATTGAGGGTGAAGGCAGGTCATATAGAAAAATGATAAGTAATACTTATCTCTCGTTTTCCGAGATGACTGTTTAGGTACTGGTATATAAATTGAATTCTACGACGATCTGCTGTCGTACAAACGATATTTATATTGGATGATAAGATTAGGAGAGGGAAATTTACGTTGGAAACACGACCAAATTATTTTAGCCTGAAGACTGCAGTATGGTTTGCACTGTGAGACTGTTTAACTGACCAAAGCTAAAGGTGTCAATACAAATATATAATATGTTGATATTTATGTTTAAACAAACGTTTTAATCTTAATTAACCTCCACTGACAATGAATTCAAATGATTTCTAGTATACAGTTGACAAAGCACTTGCATCTTTAGTAAGCGATTTTAAACATAGGCCTAATAAATATTTAAATTATATGCCTAAATAGCTTTGAAGGTCCAACTACTTTGTCGAGTCAATTAGATATCGTTTTATTTGAATTTTCAGATTTCCAAGTAAATGTACTATCAACATTAAAATAAACTTTAAATCACATTATAATACATTTGTTATAAAATTTTTAGTTAGACGTACGACAGTGCAAACTATACTTATGTAGAAAGCGGCTCAACGATTCTCGGAGCCGAAAAAGAAATGTAGCTTCGAATATTTTGTTATACACGCGATTAAAATACGTCAAGTACAAATGTCCAAATATTAGAATATACGTGTGCGTAAGTGTGTGTGCCTGCCGTATAAAAACGAAAGAAGTAACATACTTGTATTGCATTCGAGGTTTGGCCAACGTGATTTTTTACGTCCATTAATGAATGCTATTGATTTGTTCCCTCTTTTTTTTTTATAAATAACAGCTTCATGAATTTTTAGTTGACTAACGCCCTCGATGTTTTTGTTTCTGTTTTTGTTTTTGTTTTTGTGATTTTAGAAGTTGCTGTAAATACGAGTACAACTCTATTGTAACTGAACTAAATACTTCGATGCTTTAAAATATGGAGTACCACGTTCTTATTGTATAATATACTTTCATTTTCATTACTATTTGCGGTATTGAAAAGTATATTCAATATTATTTGTTAGCATTAATTTACCATTCTCGTCGAATTACGAATAAAATTGAATATTCCGTTTAACTTTTTAAACTTGTCGCGCGAATTAACGATTTGAAATATTTTAAGACTCGATTCCGTTGAATTAACAGGTTTGAAGTTTGTGAAGTTCTCAATGTTTTACTTCATCAGCCAGTTTTATTTGAAGTTTAAAATATTATAAGTACGTACATTATACATTATGTAGCACGCGCCAGTGCATTTCGAATCGTTTTCTATAATATCGGTTGTTGCTGTTGTTGTTGTACAAACTGTATTTTGTTTCGTTAAGTTCTTGTTGCTCGACCTATCAGCGTCATATTAGAACGTCTATCACGGCCATGTGCAATTATTTCAGTGATACGACGCTTTGGTCTGCCACGGCAAGCTGCGAGTGAATCTTGTGCAATCCTTTAAAGCGTCCAAAAAGTCGCACATGAGTCTTCATATCTCTTATAGTGTATATTGTGTAGCCTGTGTAAATAAATTGTAAAGCTAATGTCTTTTCTAATTGATCCCTTTTTTTGTTCTTCGCATCAAAACTAAACGCAAGTTTCATGCTTGTACCCTGAATATTGTAGACATAAAATACAGTTAATGTTAATTTCTTCGATGCTTCGAAGTACTATTAGGAGAGGACTAATAAGATTATTTAAACGGTAGAAAATGACGTTTTTAAGTCTGAAAATAGTTTCAATGTCTCGTTTACTAACTTTTGACACGTTCAAAAGTAACGTTAACACGTTCACTCTTATATACTGGACCATTAATTAGGATAATAAAGATAATAATGAAAACAACTCAATCATCGAAATGATTTCCATTATTATTAATTATCTTTGCCATTTTTCTGTCAGCATACGAATACCACCGCGATAGGAGGGTGTGCTGAAAATATTCCAATTGCTCACATTGTGAAATTGTTTGTTGTTTGGAAGATATTCCTTGTCAATTTTAAAAAATGTCGCTATTTTCGTTACTGCATTTAGAATTTTTTTTTAATAGATTATTTACATTAGTTACTGATAAAAGAAGATTTTTATCCCAAAAGCCCGATCTTTAATTTAAGCCAAACGATATGTTGCTACTTTTATTTATTATTCGAATTTTCTTTATAACTTGGAAACGAAAAGTTTCCCAAACATTCGACTTAAACCACTTAAAAGGGTATTAAATAAAGTACAAAATAAACAGTATTCAAATTTTATTTATCACAAATAAGTTACAAAAATTGTGTGATCTAAATAAATAAGTGTGCTGTGCCCTGCGTGATGGCTCGCAATGCTGGGACAGAGTCAGGCGTTATCGTGGGTTCGGGAGAGATTAAAGGATAAGAATCCACCGGGTGAACTACACAACGTTTGTTTAAACTCAAAGAATAAGTTTTTACAAATAGTTTTTAGCCGTGTTATCCGGTCGATGGTCGGATCACGTGTCTGCCGATTTGCGGAGTCAAATCGGTTTTGTTTCGCTGTTGGGTGTGGTGCTGTCGTTTCGCGTTTCCATATATGGTCACGACGAAGCGCTCGCATTTTTGCTAATTCTGTAAATTCGTAGTTGCCTCGCGAATATCTTAGCTTAGAGACGTCTCGAAAACGTTCTTAAGTAATATAATATGTATAATGTATAGTAGTTTGTATAATAGGTGTGCTTGGGCGTTGCCCGGGCACAGCAAGTGTAAAAAATATTAAATTATACATCATTAGAAAGGAATAATTTAATCATATTTTTGGCGGAAATTTCATTCCGATGTCGTAACAAAATGATCCGAAAGGCGCTAACTTTTCAATCCGGCCCACTGTGGGGTAGCCTGATCTGTTGCTAGAGTTGAGCAAAATGTAATCTAATTACAACTTACAAACTACGATTGAAATGTAATTGTGTAGTTGATTACACATTATTTTCTGTAATCAACTACACAATTACATTTTAATCGTAGTTTGTAAGTTGTAATTAGATTACATTTTGCCCAACTCTGTCTGTTGCCTGTACGCAGGGATGGTCTGGAGTTCCTAAAGTAAATCCTACTCGTAGTGGAGGGGGATATTGCCCAACCGCACATTTACGTACTCAGTACTGTATGGTTTGGATTGTTTGGAATAATGCTCGAAAGGGAATGTAACCCGATCTTGCTACGACTTCTGCCGTCTATGAACTTTAGGCTAAGACTGAAGCCCCCAGCAGTGATTAGATTACCCCTTTTATATTTGAAAATCAGTCTCAAAAGTGGTAGGGATGCGCATGATCTCGATTTTTCGTGGGAAACCTGCATCCTGGTGTGTGCATTTCAGCCCCCCCCCCCCCCAGGAGGGTCAAAGTAAACGGTAACGGGCGAAAGAGAAGAGATATGAAACATTTATAGACAAATAAATAAGTGGGAAAGGTACCTACTGCATATTAGTGGCAAAAACTGGATTCTTTTTCTCTTAATCCCAATTATCATTGTATTCATCGACATTATATATTACATTATGTATACATAATATCTTTACAAATTACATATATTTCATATTTTTACAAATAAGTTATCGCTTATACACAGACTTTTTCAGGGGCCAAATGGAAAATTTTTGGATTCATTTTCCTGTTTAGCATTGTCATACATTTTTCGGTTTGTCGCAGCTTATGTAACGTGAAATGTGTTTTGGATTCGACACTTTTGATGCTAGTACTACGGTGTCATTATCAAGGAATCGCATCAGATCGAAATCTGTCTCGAGGGATATCACGATTGGCGATTACAATAGTCAATCACTAAACAATTCTCCTTGATTCTGTATGTGTTTCTTAAACATCGATTCGCTTTAATGTGTTTTTCTTTCTTAACTAACATTAAGTCATGTTATAACAACGACACCAAAAGCATATTTTTTTTCCCATCTCTCCTTCTCTCCCTAATGATTACAATCTACGTACCAAACAAGAGGCGACACCATAACTTTGGCAAACATTCCATTCAACAAAGTCTATTAAATATTTTCACTTAAATTTATGTCAACTTTGCTTTCCCTTCAAAATTCAATATTATCGCCTAAACATTACCACACATCGATTGTATTTTTCTATGGAAGAATCGATGATAGTTGCAAGTTGCAACTGCCTGAAACATAATACTACCTCCTGAATGAAATAATTTTATTATATAGCAGACTTCATAGTGTATCTGAAAAAAATGTTTTTCTTGGGAATATAATTTTTTTTCGAAAAGTATCGCTTTTTGTGAAGTATCATTTATGTTTAAAGATGCAAAGTGTACATAATGTACCATAATGATTATAATTTTTATTAAATTAATTATTCGTTAATCGTTAAACTAATTACAATTTCGTAATAATTGTTTATTTTACATTTAAAAGTTTCCATCGATTCAACCAACTATCCATTAGCGTTAAGTTTACCCTAAGTTCCTTAAGCAATAATAACTTGGTTATTTTTAATTAACGCCTCTTTAGTATTAAACTACATTAAGTTTGCTTTCAAATGCAAAATGCATTTATATTGCACGTTATTTCTATGTCTCGAGACAAAGTCGATCTAGACGATCCCAACATTGATCTTTTTCCTTTTAACTTTCCTGCCTTTACGTTCCAAAGTCTTTCTATCATTAGAATCGCTTCGCATCAACGTTATGTTTCGTATTATTATTTTCTTCCGTCGAACTGGTATGTGTGAAATTATGTAAAATTTACAAATAGGTACTAGTAAATGTTCACACTGTGACGGATCCTTCAACATTATTATAGCAAATATCCTCTTTGTGCTCATTCATAATTATATAGTATTTTGAAGTTTAGGTTGTAATATAGTATTTTGTCAGCAGGGACGCATTTACCACAAGGCGCAGTAGGCGCAAGCTAGAGCCTCACTCTCTATGCGGCCACATTATAAAACCTTACTCCTCACAAACATCAATATAAGAAACAGTCTGGCAATAGTTGCAAAATAAAATATATTTTTTTAAATATTAAATTCATAATATGAAATCTAGAGATGTAGCTGAAAAATGTATGAGGCTTGCCGCCTCCATTTGAAATATATCGTTCTTTTCTTAGAATATAAAACTAACAGGAACGGCTGTATTGCAAAAAATTCATGTACGTGAGCGTGTCACCAACGAGGCAAACAACTATTGGGGTAATAGCTATTTTGTTCCCTATATCTACATATTTCACACAACCGCAAAAATAGACCTATTCTTTTGAGGTCTCATAATGATATTACGCCTGCGGCCTCCAAAAGTGTAAATGCGGCCCTGTTTGTCATATACATATTATTCATCATAAAAATACTCAATTTGAATTCAAGTTCGACGAAAGAAAACAGGAAACCAATTTTTCCGTTATATTGATTGACTTAAACAGAAACGTCTTAATCGTAAGTATACATTTATGTGCGTTATTTAGTCATTTGAGCGGATCAGAAGGCAAAGTGACTACATAACTCCACGAAACGAAGTAGAGAGAAGTAGAGAAAATTGATAAAGTTATATGTTTTTTTACTCTGTTTTTTAAAATTTTCGCTTGATACATATTGAGAAACAAAGAAGTAAATATTGCAGAATGAATCATTAAACATGTAGCTTTTATGTTAAAATGTGTTAAATACATAAAAATATAATATCGAGACTAATCTTTTTCCACGAACTCAGGAGGAAATCGATTTGGCAACTAAAAATAAGGAAATTATGGAAGTAGGAAAATCTATTTTAACACTATTTATTAAAAGACGGCCTTTACGTCGGATGTTTCCAAAGTAGCGTCACCTCGATTTGTCTTTAAATTAAAGTAATCATGTTGAATAGGAATATTTAAAATTTCAACATTTCTATCTATTACAATATTTTCATTTGTTATAATGTTTTCATTCTTTGAGTCAGATGACGAATTCGAAGAAATACGTGAGCGTTTCGTTAAACTGGTTTTTCTGACAATTATTCAGTACAAATTGAAGAACCACTAATATCTGATCCATCATATTTCCATGTAAAAATAATTATTCTTGGGCATCATTATTTAGCGACAATAAATTTTGTCTCCTTTATAAATCACGGTACTTTTATAATCAATAGATAATTACTAGGATACATTTTGTTTAATAATTCACAAGCGCTTCATGGATTGGAAATACAGAAATTCTGTTTAATTGTAATTAATGACAATGGCGTCTGAAATAGTTTAGATATTATTCAGCAGACAAAAAAAAATGTTGCCATATCATGGTGTTAAACAGAATTATTAATGGAATTTATTTTATATATGAACAGATAAGCATCAATCATTTGCTTTGGTATTAAAATTGAAGAAATTACGAAAAGTGGAATTAGTCACTTTGGCTTTTGAGCGGCTCAGATGTATATTCAACAATAATGATACATATGATAAGTATCTTAGACATAAATAGCGATATTTGTTGGTTGCAATCGGTCATGTATTTGCAATGATATTCATAATGAAAATGTAAATTTTTAAAAAAATGACGAGTAATCTGTGTCTAAAATCGATTTACGACACCATAATCGCATCCACCATCTCTGCTTCTTATCTAATCATTTTTTTAAGCTCAGCAGGCTCCTACGAATGACGTTGCCGTTGAACAATCCAAGATTTCGGCATATCTTAAAACGCGATGTATGATTGCTATTTATAATTATTTAACGACCAACCACTTTGTGTAGCAACTTTATTGTATGATTGTACAGTTTATCGATTTTTCATTACTTTTATAACATGCTTGTTTCCCATTTCCGACACTTATATAAAATAAATTTCATTGTTCCGTGCATGTATTGTATTTTCATGTTTACATAGTGTGCAGATAATGTGTATTTATGTTCACTGAACTTTTGCAAATAGTTTCTTTAAGTTGGTGAACAAAGTTGCCACACATAAGGGTATCTATTAAAATTTTCTTGCCAGATGCTCTCTTATTTCAACAACATCCGAAATTTTCAACAATCAAAACGTAAACGTCTTCAACAAATTATTGTAGCAATGATAAATTCTGAGCTTCTTGAATTATTAGTAACGAGAAAATATCTTAGATTGTATCTTATTGTCGTATAAAATGCATTACCTTTTGACATATTTTCAATTTAATTGTACACCCCAATCATATAATAAAATGCTTCACGTGCTCGTTACTTATCGATACTTTGTGCGATATAACGATTTCTTAGATTTTATGTACTTTCAACTGACTCATGCCTCTACCGTTTCGCTTAATTTACATTGTCATAAAGTATACATATAAATTTGAATGTAGAAAATAATTGAGTAAATCGATAACGAATTAAATTATGTACATACTTTCAACGTTAATATTTAATAAAATATCCTCACGTGGCAACACGAATACTTTTTGCAAAGTCGGATCACCAGGCATAAATACAAACAGAGAAAATAAAGAATTATAAAGTTGTAATAAATGTGACTACTTGTAATCCGAGAATTTTGAATTCGAGAGAAAAGTATTTGTTATAAGCGTTAATGAAGTTTGTTGTCTTGAAAATGTGCACTGATACAAAAAAAAGAGATGATCACTCCTAAAACAATCTTCTACTCCCAGAATTTAAACACATTTCCGATATATCGGCAGATTCGTCGACAATACTGTCACAATCATTCTTCAGTTTCTCTCCATTTTGTAATGGATGTATAATATTTGATCCTTTAATTATTTAGTAATATTGCTTCTAAATAACATGAATTTCACAATAAGTTTCTGCTGCTAATTAATCAAAACGTACACTTTCAAATTTGTTTTCAGTTCTTTCCATTTTTAGTACATAATGTTACGAAAAATCGGTTAATTTCTCTTCAGCTTAGAAAACAAACGTTTGAAATGTTTCGGTTTATTTGACACGATGCATGCAACTGTAACGTACCGATATTAATCGTTACTGGCTGCACTAACTATTTTTCACGCAGAAATATTTTTCACGCTTTTCAGTATTTCCTCAGTATCCGCTGTTATGATATTACCAGTTTAGAAAACTGACAAGTAATGAGTTACGTAACGCTATCGATTAGAGTGTATAATTGATAACTTCAATTCGTACTTGGTATGTATTGCGATATGATTTCATTTGTTGACACAAACTTTTGTGCGACTCACGCATATGCAGACAGCACTGCATGAAAGTATAATTACAACATAGCCATTAAGCTTTAATTATATTACAAAGGTTTGTAAATAAACCAAAGGAATGTCGTAATAAATAGCCTTAGAAACGTTCATCCATATACATACATGTTAGCGTCAACGTGTTTATGTGTGTAATCGAGGGCGGATAGCCTCATGCTGTCCTACTTTCGAGGGTTTATGAGTGAGACTTAGGCTGTGGGAGGCCTTGAATGGGGGTGCATGAGGCTAAACATTCCTGGTGAGGGGCGATAGTTGGTGACCACCGGGGCTTTAAAACTCCTAGCTATCAAGCTTGAAGGACTGATGGTATGAACGGAGAGAGAGAGTTTAGAGATGGCAAGCGGCCCGACGCCGTATTCCTACTGTGGGGCTTAAGCCGCGTAAACACTCACCTGAGTATTCGCCCCGAATGAGAATCGCACGAGCGCCGAATTGCTCGTGCGATGCTCGCTCGGGTCTCATGCAGTTGAATAAAAATATTGCAGTAGCTAGTGCTGGTTTTATTGTGTTGTAAGGTGACCTGTCGAGTGAATGAACACTTAAGTTGCATGGCCAATGAATGAACACCTAACAAAATCTACAACAACAATAAAACTTACCTTGAACTTAATGAAGAACTTAAAAAAAAAAATTAAAAAGAACTTAATTGAATAAAGAAATACTGTGCAAATTTGAACGTGAAAAAAGTGCGAGAGGTGTTAATTTTTCCGACAAGGCGATAGGCATTGATATAAATTTTACAAAAATTTGTTGATTTTTGATTTTAGACGATCCTGTGAGTAAATTTCATAGTTCCCGTTTAGGCACTTCTTTTTTGCCATCGTGGCACTAAGCCCCACTGTTCGGGAAATAGACCAGCTGACGCCATCTCCCGAATAATTGCGTGTTGACATAAGCTACTCCGCGACGATGGCCTAATTCCTCATGTGGCAGATTCAAATCGCGTGTCAGATTGCGAACGCGCATCAACTAGTTTATCGCTAAAACTACTTAGCCCTTTCTACTTTGGGCTAGAACTGCTAAAACGCTTGACTCGCCCTCCCTGCTTTGGGCGAGTAAACGCGGGTTTCCGCGTCGCTAAAACCAACGCTGTAAAATACTCGGCTTGGTGTATTTATTGTTAGTGCCTAAAATAAGTGTATGTACATAGTGATTACAATTAAAAGTTAACCCGAACGTTCCTAAACTTATTAACCAAGCGCACGATCCAAAGCAATTTTTTAAACACCCACCTAAAAAATGCATCAAGGACGAAGACATGAAACAAACATTATTTTGTACCTTAACAAGTGTATTAATAATAGCCAAAAACATGTTTTAGGAATATGAGGAATATTAGGAATATTAGGAGTATGATCTGTATGCGTGTGCGTGTACTGAGTATATTGTGTGTGTAAAACTGCAAAGTATTAACTGTAAGACGTGCGACGCCATCTCCTGTACATTTTCAATTATACAGTCATCCCTCCCATAACGCGATTAATTCTTACCGCGTTATATGGAAACCGCGTTATGAGACGGTTTACTGTAACCATCATTTTTCCGTCTACTCGGTTTTGCAACCTGTTCGTATCTTTCCCGCCTGATCCCATAATATATTACAAGCTCTTCTTGTAAAAAAAAACTCCCGTTAAATTGATTACGTCCTACTTCAACATTCAAATCCCGTATAAAATTTCATTATACCTGTTAGTGTATATTTTCTTCATGCATTAACGTTTCTGCTTTTTATTCGTTTTTGAAGCAATGTATACCTACAACACAATAAAACTAGCACTAGCTGCTGCAATATTTTTATTCATGTTTTTTGTTCTCGTTCGGATCGGTGCCCATGAGGACTGTTGTGACCGAACTGCATAAGCCCCTAACTAGCCCTGAACGAGCATCGCACGAGCAAATCCGCGCTCGTGAGATGCTCATTCGGGGCGAATGCTCAGGTGAATACGCTGCTTTAAGATCGATCGAATCGCTTCGAATTTCATTAGCCATGCTTGTCAAGCAAATCGAATCGCCTCAAATCCTGGACAGAAGTTTCGAATCGATTAGACTGTTATTCGAAACAAGAATTTCTTGAAAGTCTTGATAGGTCTTGAATAGAAGCTTGCGGATCAGCGTTACCGGGAGAACTCTCTATCGTAGGGGGTAGGTGCCGTCACGGAGAGTTACCTATATAGAGAATATAGCTGACGTTACGGACAGCTATATATGCAGGATGTTCCAAAATTCAGGAACTTTCCGGAACATGCAATATTCTGGTGCAAAAAGACATCGAAAAGTCCATTGCTGTTTTGGGACCCGAGGCTTCGTTCTCGAGATATTAATAGTTGAATATTAGCGGTAGAACTTCTGATCTGCGCAGTTTAACGGTCGCACACACACATAGGAGGCGCGTTTAGATATAGGTTTACACATACAGTTGAGCCAACCGCGTTGGTACATTTTTACGGTTTGAACCAGCGCGGTAGGTTCTACTATGTGTGTGGGTCTGCATCTACGCGTGCCCCCTGCATGGACGTGCTCGGAGTCACTGCTCCGCGCTCAGCTGTTATTTTTTTCCTGTCTTTTAAATATGTAAATACAAATTTATAATTATTACACATTGCAAAGATTTTATATGAGATCATACTTGCATATTCCAATAGTGTTCGAATTCAACTTCGCTCTCTTTATTACCTATTGTTAACAGCATGTCTGGTATTATGGGACGGTACCTGCTCTTCCCGGGTATCTTAGGGGACCCGGGTATCTCAGATATCCGATACAAATCAGTAACCCTATTTCCAATAGCTGTTCCTCCTCTACTACCCCCTACTATGTCACTCATTGTCAGCTGAACTTGGCTCCCTACGCGGCCATTTTCTGCCTACTTCTGGCAACGCTGGTGCGGATCGTCTCGAGTCTCGAGGCTTGGGAACCCGGTCGCAAAAATTCGGACGGGAGAGGGCGAGATCTCGAACTATCTATTTCAAATAACAGTCGAAGCGATTAGAAACTTTCGTCCGGAATTTACAGAGAACCTGGAGAGCATCGAGATCTCGTCCAATCCCGGCCGAATTTTTCCAACCCGTTCCGAAGCTCGGGTTCCCGAGCTACGAGACGATCCGCACACTCCTATTCAAGACCTATCAAGAGTTTCAATACCTATCAACACTTACAAGAAATTCTTATTTCGAATACCTAACAGCCGTAGCAATTAAAAACTTTCGCCTGTGATTCGAAGCTATTCCATTTGCTTGGCGACCATGCCTAGTGAGATTCGAAGCGATTCGAATATTTACATTATTGAGTAACTTCGAATCGTTTCGAAACTAAGATTCGGACGCCCACCACTAAGCGTTGCTAAGGAATAGGGACTCTGTTCCTGGAGGATCTGGCCACGGAGTGGGGAAGGCGAGGGTGCCTTCTGGGAAGAGGACTGTGATGAACCACACGGCACTTACCTCAGAACTGTCCTGGAGCGAGCTTCCTTAAATTCTTTACTACACCTATCGAGTGATTTCTAACATACATACATATGTAGTCATTTCTTTGAAAGACAAATCTACTTAATTTGTATTTTCATTTGGTTTCTTTCATACCCATTTGTCCGAGTAGGTAAAGAAATCGCACATATTACTAAAACATTTATTGTAACATAATGGACGTTACAATTATATTTAACAGCCGTTTTCTGCTGCCAACCAATTGCTTTTTTTAAAGACACCACATTAGGTATTACCAAAATAATTGTTTTTTAATTTATGATTTCGTCAATGTGAATCACAAAGACGGTAACTTTAATAGCAATCTTTGTGATCTCTAATTCATGAATTTCTTAATGTAACGCTTACCAAAGTACAACGTTACCGTAACGACCAGCATAAAAATTAACAACAAAAGTGACGTTTCTCTAACTATATATCATTAACAATAGTTTCTATTATTTCTAAATGTAATACTTTTTCATCGCAGATGAAGATATCGTTTGGTGGTAACATACACGATTTACGGCAAAGTTATGAGAAAATGTGACTATCACAAACAAATGGCGCGAACTTATTGATACAGTGTTTAGTATTTACTGATTGGATTTCTTTGATTTATTACGAACACTGGGTACCATGTATCCATTAAAGGTTTTCTACTTATACTCTCATTTCTCTTTTGCTCTTTATATGCACGACTACACACCTCCGTCGTGTTATTTTTTGTTCTTCTTGATGCACTGGATTTATCACAACCATATCTGTGAATGTAATATCAAAATTATGCATGTATGCAGGCCAAAGCAATAAATCAGAGCATATGTATAGCTTTTGGTGTTTAAATGTGTATAAGTAAAAAATATGTCAAAACATAAGCATCACAAACTATTATATGTACAGCCAGGGTTTAATTGCAATAGGAAGCTAAAGATAAGGAGTGCATTCCGTTTACTTTAAAAATGAAAAAAAAAACATAAAGATAAGGCGGAAAATTGTTTCTTTCCAAAATATAATTACTTTTTGTGGAACACACTTTAGTGGCACTGCTTGAGAGTTTCTTACTATAATAGTAGTTACACAGATCGGTGCAGTGGCAGTGGAAAACAGCATTGAAGACCAATTGAGTAACCTGCACATTCCTTTGATTTAAGACCTTTGGATTTTTATTTCTTGCGACATTTCGAGCCTGTTGTTTGTGTTACTCCTGTCTCTAATACGCAAATTTGTCAAAATCGTGGTATCACTTCATATGTATATCGAAATTTGAAATACTCCAGGAATTTCTTAGTGTGTTTGACTAGTAATGAGATGACACGAGACACGCATTACTGCGGAAAGATATCATTTCCGGGAATTTCTTTAGCGATATAAACAAATAAAAAGTGTTTCCATCTCGGAAAGAAAAATTTTTTCACCTATGTGTGACCTTTTTTCATCCTTCAAATGAATAAAACACACTCCGAAAAATTAGCCACCTATTTCAGTTACACCCTGTATTGATGAGTGTATCTACTTATACTTATAGGTAACGCGAACGAGACGCAGCCCGCTTAGGACTTAGGTGGAGTCGAAAAGAAGGATCGGAGATAAAGAAATCGTGGAAAATGTTTGGTTCCCAGCTGCCCAATTCGATTTCACCGCTATAGTAAAGTCTCGCTATGGGTGCATCTCAACTATGCGTTCATCGTTATACTGACCATTTCTTGGAATCCTTTGATCCAGAGTGAGAGAATCCAAGAGCGAGCGAGAGGGGATGAAAGAGTCGATGCGACGTTACCGTCTGCTACAAAGGAGAGAGAGCATGATACTTTGTCTCGCTCCATCTTTTACGTACCTACGTTCTGCCTCTCCCTTGCGCCATCGGTTCCTCGAAATCGTCGACACTATGCGTTAAGCGTTCGCCGTTAGCGCCGAGTGCACGCCTATAGCGAGAGTTTACTGTATCCTCTTCTGAGCAATAGCGAAGAGTGAATGGGGGCCCTGATGGCCGAATTAAGATCTTTTCGACACCACCGGTTTCCCTACTTCTTTCTCGGGGCATGCACTGTAGGAGTACGTGACTCGTTCGCATTACCTACATATACAGGGTGTTAAAAAGTGATGGTCACTGTTTTCAGGGGCGAATGTACACCTCTGGATCGGTGGACCTTTGTAAAAAAAATTGCCACAATATTGTTTAACACTGAAAATTAATGTTATATTTTTTTACATCAACATATTCTGCTTGTTGAATGCAGAAAAAGTTTAAAAGGAACCATATGTCGCCCCTGAAAACAGTGACCATCACTTTTTTAACATCCTGTACATACATATTATATTCACGAATATCATACCTCGTCACTATGTAATACTAGTCAGACATTTTCTCCACTCATTTCTGCTCTTCTTTGTTGCACTTCTTGGTTTTCCACTTCTTTTCCTTTCTCTTTCCCACTCTCCTCCTTTTCTTTTTCCTTCTGCACCTCCTTCCCTTCCCCCTCCCCAACCACTTTCCCTTTCTTATTTTCCTTCCCGTTATCTTTCCCAGTTTCCTTTTCCTTCTCTGGTTCTTTCCCCTTTTTGTTCTCCCTTTCCTTTTCCTTCTCTTCTCCGTTTTCCTTTTCCTTTTCTCTCTGCAGTTCCTTTTCCTTCTCCTTCTCCCTCTCCTCCTTCTGCTCGGTGTCCATTTCATTTTCGTTTTTCATTACCTCCCCGATCTGGTCCACCTTTCTCCTGTTCTTTTCCTTTTCTCCGTCGCTCGTCTTCTCCATCTTTCTCTCTCTTTCCTTGTCCTTCTGTTCATTTTCGCTTTCCTCCCCCCTCTCTCTGTCTTTTCCCATTTCCTTTTCCCTTTCCCTCTCCTTTTCCTTTTCCTTCTCCTTTTCCCACTCCTTTTCTTTCTCCTTCTCCTTCTCCATCTCCTTCGCCTTCTCCTTCTCCATCTCCTTCGCCTTCTCCTTTTCCTTCTCCTTCTCCTTCTCCTTCTCCTTCTCCTTCTCCTTCTCCTTCACTTTCTCCTTCTCCCTTTCCCTTTCCCTTTCCCTTTCCCTCTCCTTTTCCTTTTGCTTCACCCTTTCCCTCTCCTTTTCCTTTTCCTCCTCCCTTTCCCTCTCCTTTTCCTTTTCCTTCTGTCTTTCCCTGTCCTTTTCCTTCTCCCTCTCCCTGTCTCTCTCCCTCTCCCTCTCCCTCTCCCTTTCCCTCTCCATCTCCCTCTCTCTCTCCCTTTCCCTCTCCCTCTCCTTCTCCTTGTCCCTCACCCTCTCCCTCTCCCTTTCCCACTCCCTCTCCCTCTCCCTCATCCTCTCTTTCTCCTTCTCCTTCTCCTTCTCCTTCTCCTTCTCCTTCTCCTTCTCCCTCTCCGTTTCCCTGTCCTTTGACTGTTGTCTCTCTTTTTCCTTTTGCCTCTCTCCTTCCTGTTCTTTCTCCATTTCCTTTCCTCTTTCCTTTTCCCGTTCTTTCTCACGTTCCCTCTCTCTCTCTGCTTTCCGTTCCCTCAAGAGCTCCGCCCTGCGAGCTCTGTGCAAACTGCCAGAGGGGAAAGTGGAGTCTTCGACCGCGGCAGCCGCGGCCGCACTGGCTCCTCGCTCCACAGCTGTCTGCTCAAAAATTATTTTACTGTATTTTTCAATATGTTCTCGGCTTGACCTACGTACATTGGAAATAGACGCGTAAGGAATCAATAGAGCGACTTAGGTACATACTTTCAGTATAAAGCTGGCTGTTGAATTTTTGCCAATAGGACTTTGTGCCGAGGACGGATGACCATGTCCGTGGCCCTGGGTACTAAAATACCCGCCTGCTTTTGGTTTAATGTGACGGTTGTACATCTGCATGTGGACGATTTTCATGTACTCGATCTGCGCTGCCAATTTCTGAATCTCCTCCTATGTTAAGCACCGTGGTCAATAATAATCAATACCAGAATACATTAATCGATTCGTAATTGATGAAAAACAATAAACAATTCATGTGAATGTCAACCCAGTTGTTAAACGATTCTTCGTTTATATTTAATCTTATTGTCGGACATAAACGTGTAGTGTTAGTATACAACGGTATCTGCCTTCAAAGATAGTTTAACATAAACATTTAATGTTTACGTTAGTTTACGATAGTTTAACGTAAACATTTAATGTTTACGTTAGTTTACGATAGTTTAACGTAAACATTTAATGTTTACGTTAAACACATATCAGTTAATAGTTTATCACCAGACTTTTGTAATATGGAACAATATTGCTGATTAATTAATGCAAAGGAAATGAATTACATGCTGCTATTGAACTAAATACACATAGATGAAGAAAATCTGGAAATCAGTAAATGAAAATATTATTTGACTAAAATATGGAAGCCACAAGCCTTTAATATTATTTACAGAAACAATTCCAGTTTATACATAAAACCACATTTAAATACAATGGCGCAAAAAGGTTCGAAAATGATCATTTTTATTGCATTTTCATAGCCATGCAAAATACAAGAAAATGTTTGGCATAAAGTTCTACATTTTTAAAAAGAGTCTCCAAAATTGCAGAAATTTATATTCCATAATATGCAACCACTCCGTTCTTTCTTTGACACAATTTCTGAAATTTTTCCAAGAGTAATTATTTCAAAATGTTGTTTAAATTCTCTTGACGAGACAGTTATGAAAAGCGAAATAATGTCATGACTTATATCAAACAAAAAAAAATTTCTAATACAGCCCACTTATTTTTATCACCGTTTTTATAACTGTTTGAAAATGTCAAAAATCGGATTTTTACATTATTTTCATAGATTGATGTTTTAGAAATATTATAAATCAAGTCCGATGTAAAAATTTGGAAGATTGCCGAAGTTTTAGGCATTTGAGTGAAACTACATTCTTCAGTACGTTGGCCCTAAAAACTCGCGCTACGTTCAACCAATCAATTTTGCATGCAAAAGCGTAATAAGATTCCACATCGATCTACGACGCCTTTTTTTATTCCGATTCCCCGTTTATTATTTATAAAGAAAAAACGTGGACTGAAAACTCTAACTTTATCTTTGATCTCACCATTTCCTTATTTTCCAAAATTTTCCAAATCGGCGCCGTAGGTCGATAGCTATTAACATATTATATAAAAAAAAAATTACTGTTTTTGATTTCAGACACGATAAACAGCTGCTTCAGGGCTAACGTGTAGCCGTCTAGAATCGAGAGAGTTTCGGGTATGTATCCATAACATCCGAAAAACAATAGTTTTTTAACTGAAACTTTTTTTTAAGTAGCATAATACTATATAAACATAATACAAAAACGGAAAATCTTCATCAAGCCGTTGACTTGTAAAAAAAATCCACAAAATGTACACATTTTCCAAGCGTTCAAACGACTTTGGAGTACAGTACTGGCAGCGACAACGAAAATAATTAAAATTTGTGTTTCTGAACTAAGATTATTATTTTTATTTTTTGTGTAAATATGTGAAATAAATATTTGTACAACATACACGGTCTTTTCTCCTACGTATTTTTTTGTATTGACAGATTCTATTTAGGAAATTTTCAAGGGCGTATATGATTTAGAACATCTTTAGTTCGAGATGGTTTACCATAAGTTCCTCGTTTTCTTGAATTAAGGTTGTTGCTTCCTCAGGTACCAGGTCGGTCCTGTTCATCGAGAAGCTCGCAGTAACGCCACGTGCTCTGGCACGACTATCCCACTGATCTCCTTGGCCTCGTAAAACTCGAATCACCTAAAATTGTACATACAAAAACATTTGAAAATTTATTTAACAAGCATAACATTATCTAAAGAAATCGAAAGTTTTATTTTAGAACTATAGTAAAAATAAAGAAATAATTTAATTGTAAATTTACTGTACTGCAAGGAAAAGCAGAGTAAGTGGAGTAATATCTGTCACCTTGGGTGCAAATACAAGGAACACGGTTACGGAAGTAGAAAGTTGCGTGCGCAAAAAGCCCAGTAAATATTTGATATCCGGCCCAGCGTGAGGGAAAATGAAAAGGCTGGAAAGAATTGAAGAACTTACATTTCAAATTGATAATGTTACGAATGCATATTTCGGAAATGAAAGGTCATACTGAATGGCGATCATGTTTATATTCACAGCTGCTATGTTGTAAATCGCATAGCTTATCAAACGGGCCTCGTTGAAGAGACTTTCTGCATTACGAACGTTGTAACACACTTTAATGCCCCATGCAAGGAACATAATTTCCCCTATAAGAAAAGGTCAGTTTGTTGTACATACACTCCACTTGTAAATAATTAATTTTCTTGCAGTTTCATTGAATTTATAGTTACGATTGACATTAAAAAGTGACAAATCATGCGTAGTCCAATTTGATATCACGAAAGTATTTGTTACGATTTTTCATTTTAATATTGTTCTAAGAACTATAACATATCATTACCAATTGCTAAACTATGGTCCCACCAGTTGAAAGAACACTGATAGAATTTCAGACCATAGTTATCAGCTATCACCTCGGCATATGGCGGTGCACTCAGCGTCCATGTACCAAGATAAATTAACATTACTAATAGTATTGGGACCATCCACTGCAACAGTTGCTTATCTGTAAGTTTCACCTTGTGTGCACTTTTGACACGGTATGTGAGAGAAACTCTGTGGACAAAAATTTAGTTGAACTTTCATTTCAAGCGTATCTGTCATATAAATAGATATACACCACAGGAAAAATTTATTGCATTACTTGAGTACTACTGAAAAGTTTTCAAACTTCAAAGTTCCATAACTTTGTTAAAATTTATCCGAATATTCTGCGATGAAAGGTAAACTAAAGCTCGAATCTTCTACTTTTTTATTCCATTAGCCGATTTCATTTAAGTCAGTGCCCAAGGAATAAAATCCCCTCGTAAAAGGTGCTGTCTAATTATACAAATTTCTTGTTATTTGACAAACGTTACAGCCTGCAAGCAATTAGAAAGTTTGATCATTTTCCTTCAAAACAATAAAGACCGCATTAAAAAAGAATATTGTTTAACAAAGTTACGGCCATTTAAACAAACGCCTGCATTTGTATGGTCTTATGTTTTTCCACCATAAATAGAATATGTAACAAATTGGTATTTGTTGAAAAAAATTCTGCAGGAGGAGTTGAATGGTTTCATTGGATTCATGAAGAACTTAAATGTTTCTAAAAATCATTATTGTTCAGAGATATCAAGCTCATATTATTTTTTCTTTTTTTCTGTCTTTAAGAATGATTTAAACAACCTGTAGCAAATACATAAGTTTGAAATTCAACAGCAAATTTATAAAGCCAGGAGACTTATTTAGTTACAAGTTGTGAACCGCGACATTGATATTGCGACTATTGGAAAACAGAAAAAGAGTTCCGATTTCGACAATTTAAAATACTATATCCCTATTTCGGGTCAAATCATTCAATGAATTTATCCTAGAATCTGGAACTTCAGTAGTGTGGAAGTTTGAAGTAGGGGGGTTTTTAAAAAGTTTCTCCATCCCCTTTCTCTTGGTTCCCTAAACTTGCGTATTCACCTGAGCATTCGCCCCGAATGAGCATCGAACGAACCCCGATTTGCTCATGCGATGAATAAAAATATTGCAGCAAGTAGTGCAGCTTAAAGGGGTATACCCATTTGGACACTCGGAAAATGTGTCTATTTTGTAGATATTTTTACAAGTCAACGGCTTGATGAATATTTTCCGTTTTGTATTATGTTTACATAGTATTATGAACTACTTAAAAAAAAAAGTTTCAGTTAAAAAACTATCGTTTTTCGGAAGTTATGGATACATATCCGAAACTCTCTCGATTTAAGACGGCTATACGGTGGCCCTGAAAAAAACTGTTTGTCGTGTCTAAAACCAAAAACAGTAAAAAAAATTATAAAATATGTTAATAGCTATCGATCTACGGCGCCGATTTGGAAACATTTGAAAAATAAAGAAATGGTGAGATCAAAGATAAAGTTAGGTTTTTCAGTCCACGTTTTTTTCTTTATAAACAATAAACGGGGAATTGGAATAAAAAAAGCGTCGTACATCGATGTGGAATGTTATTACGATTCTGCGTGCAAAATTGGAAATGAATGGGTTGAACGTAGCACGAGTTTTTAGGGCCACCGCAATGACAAATGTAGTTCCGCTGCGACCGGTCGAGCCGCCGCGGAGCGCCGCTCCGTGCTACCTGGACTTCCACTCATATGCCTATAATTTCCATCGGACTTGATTTATAATATTACTAAAACATCAATCTATGAACATATATAAAAAAATCCGATTTTTGACACTTTCAAACAGCTATACCCCCTTAAAGGCAGAACACATGTTTTTGTTATTGTGGGAGGAGCCGTCCACATCTACTTACTACTATGCACACAAACGGGGGTTTAGGCGTAGTTTGCGGCGGACTGTACCGCCTGCCAGAGGCCTTCTTTCTGTGCAGTAATAGTACAATAATGATATTCTTCTGTCGGAAAGGATGCAGGACGTGGCACGGGTGAAAAAAAAATAACTGAACTCCCGCAGTAAGTTAAGACTATATATCTCAAAAAAAGATTCTGTGGACGTGGTTTCAATTAGGGCGGTTGATCGTGGACAGCCTTTCGACTCCTTGACGGCCGAACATCATTGGCGTAACCAGTTACGGCACCGGGTTGGCCTGACACCCACAAAATGCGGATTGGCCCCTCCAAAACGCGGAATGGCCCCTCCCCATGAACTTTCGAAATAAGTAAAAAACATTCGTCTGTTAAATAATCAATAATTTTTTATTCAGTGTACTGTTTGGTTTTAGTGTTAAATAAATATTTAGGTAAATAAATTTTATAAAATGTGTATGTATATAAAGGTTTCCTCTACCTATAAAAAAGAGAGGGCGGGAAATCAGACCTAAAGACAAAAATGCTAGTTACGCCAATGTCGAAAATCGAATAGTAGAGATTGAAATATGATATCGTTAGAAATTAAAAATTCATTCAAAATGCGGCACATGTTCCCAATGCCCAATCGATCTGAAATTTTGTAGAAACCATTTTTTTTTACCAAGTGTCATCTTTTTAAGTGGTGGGACAAAAAAAACTCGACAAAAAATTTCGACCTGTATAACTAAAGACCAATAATGTGCACCTTTGTACTAACAAGGTACGGGCACACCTTTTGCCATCGATTTTGGAATGAGACTGGGTGGACATTGTAGTACACACCTAGTGTTACAAAATCGTAAAGGGTTTTTCCAAAGTAGGCTTTCGTTTTCGAGAAATTTGAGTTCAAAGTTTTGCGCGATAGTAGTTCAGTTGCAAAAATGTATCAGCAAGTAACGGTTATAGCTGCGATAGTAAGGTGTTCGGCTACAGCGCTGGAAGCTTCGGTTCAATTCCCAATCCACGTATATTTTTTTTCTTTTTCTTACTGTAGTAATGTAATGGCTACACCTAAAATTATTTTGCGTTAAATGGCTACGTAAAACAATTTTTATTTTGTCCTAATAATGATGTTAATATTATGTATTATTACAGTAATACTGTATACAATAATTGTTAGTGTTATCTATATATGATATTATTTGTATTTTGTAATCATATTATTGTATACAGCATTATTGTAATAATATATAATATTAACATCATTATTAGAACAAAATAAAAAATTGTTTTACGCAGTCATTACAACGCAAAATAATTTTAGATGTAGCCATGGCATCACTACGATAAGAAAAAGAAAAAGAAAAAAAAGGCGGGGGCACCGGAAATCGAGCAGAAGAGACCTCCAAAGCACCGTACCCGAACATCTTACTATCGCAGCTACGACCGTTGCTTGATGATACTGTTTGTGCAACTGAACTACTAAGTTGTATCGCGCAAAACTTTGAACTCAAATTTCTCGAAAACGAAGGTTCACTTTGCAAAAACCTGTTATGGTTTTGTAACACTAGATGTGCATTGCAATGTCCACCCAGTCTCATTCCAAAACCGATGGCAAAAGGTGTGCCCTCCCCTTGTAAGACATAAAAGGACATTAAGTGTTAATCAACATGAAACGTCAATAAAAACCAGGGAGTCGAGACCGATATAATTTTAGTTACGGACAGGGTCACGATCAGTGAGACGACCGAAGTGGCATTTCCGGTTGTCTCAACCGGAATTGGTGATCAACAATCGGTCAACAGTTTCTCTCAATCGATATTCGAGAGAATTGCTCTCAGAATTACGGTTAACCGAAATTCTTGAGAGATAGATATACGATCAACTAGAATTTATCAATTCATAAGAAGTAGCTAGACATACGGTCGATTACAATTTGTTAAACAATTTCTTACTAACCTGGTCACGATTCGCAAGGCGTTACTAACATTATTTAGTAGATTATCTTAATTATTTTTTACCACGTTAGTGACTTGACCTTCAATTTATTCAATTTTATAAATAATTTTATAAATACTATAAATATTTTTTCAAATAAAATATTTGTTTTTATATTATTTCTAATACTATTATTTTCATAAATAAATATTTTTATAAATAATTTTCATAAATAATTTATATTTTTATGAATAAAATCTTTATTTACAAATAAACAAAGTTCATGACAGATGAATTATGAGAATGGACAATTAAGGGATTTTTATCAGTTTGGGCCTTACAGTGTCGAAGTAACAAATAACTGCAAGGGTCTGCTTTCAACAAGCCTGTCAGGACAGTGACAAACAATGTGAGCGACAGTACCAGTATACATTGTCATCCATGTATCTTGCAACCCGCGCTCGCGCGCGCGAACGAATGAAAACGGCAACACCGCCTCACGCACGCATTCTACTATAACCATACGTCGATACTTCCGCCATCTACATACGAGATGAATGCACTCCCGTATGTAAGTAAATGTGGGATGAAACTAAAGTTGGGACTATCGATTCTCGATATCTTATACATCATTTATTGATACTTAACGCTATATCGATAATATCGTTAAGTGGTGGAAGAACGAAGGTGGTACAAGTTTTCCATTTCTGCAGTCTGTGGACTACGGCGGTAAAATATTTATGCATTCCAGCACCCACTGTTTCAAGTGAACGATTATTTTCTAAAGATGGACAAAAAGAAATGTAAATCAATAAAAAAAAGGTTACACTATCTGGTAACTTTAAGCTTCTTGAGGCAGGGCTAAAAAAAAATCTAATTGTGCCGAAATTTTGCATACCTACTTACTTAGCACCCCAAAAGGAATAAAATTAGGAGGCGTTCCAACATTTTATCGCACCTTCAATTTTAAGGGGCACTCTAGCGTTAGTGGCCTGAATAAAAGAATTTGGTGCCTTTTTCGTATAACCTTTGAACTATAAATGATGTCAGAATGCAATTTGCGTCGCAAATTGGGGAAAATGATCCCCTGTTCTTGTCCGTCTGCTACGTCAAATTTAATATCCTCTGGTAAAAGCCAAAAACACCCTGTGCCGTCTACTGGCATCTAATAGGCCCAACACTTTCAACATCAGCTCATAGATGGCAGTAGTATCGAGGTATGGTTGTAGCAGAATGCGTGCGTGAGGCGGTGTTGCCGTTTTCATCCGCTCGCGCCCGCGCGCGCGGGCAAGATAAGTAGATGACCCTGTACCTTCCCGGCCTATTCAGCTGAATCTAACCCAACCCAAGATCCGACCGACCGACCGTGTGACCGTTTCTCCGTGACGCACAGAATTGCGGTCAGAGTTTCGTTCATTTTGGTAAGAAATACGGTCACGACATCTCTCGGAATTTCTTTCAACTCAGTTTCGGTTATCTCACAATACGGTCGGAGATTCCCGACCGAAATGCAATCGGTCAGGCATTCCGGTTAACTTTTACATCCTTTTACTATTACGGTCAGAATTTCTCTCATCTCTCATTACGGTTACAGGTCATTGAGAGATGTGTAACCGGGCATAAATTTTGGTTACTGCTTTGGCCTCGACTCCCTGATAAGAACTAAAAAATGCGTGACATATATTTTCCTATTATTATATCTTTCTTTCGTTAAGGGATAAGCTTGCCTTGGTAACATATTTCATATTATTTCAACAATAGCGACTATTCTGATCTTTCTAATTAAAGGATCCACTCTGTTTATCTATGAAACGTACCACATATGTCAGAGCTGAGCAACTGATTGCCCATGTGTATCAGCGGCTCGCACTTCTCTCGAGTTACTTACCCCCACTATATGAGCTATCGATGCATGTGCGCAATCAGTTGCCCAGCTCTTGTACACAGGGTTATCCACTTAAGGGGTTGCATACGTTCAGCTGCGGAGAAAATGAATGATTTCAGGATTTTTTTAGGGTTCTTATTTAAAAAAAAATTAAACAAAATAATTATTACATATGATTTATTAGTCCATAAAGTGCACCAAAAAATTTATTTACAATAATTTTTGTGTTAAATTATATATGTGTGCACACTTTCGACTCGATCAAACAACTCTAAACACTGCCACAAGAGCCTCAAAGTTTCCAATAAAACTGCGCTCTTGCAAACACCTGTGTTTTATATAATTTTTTAAGTTCTTTAGACCACTGCAAAAAATGCCACTTCACGGTCAGCATAATATTTCCTTTAAACATCGATGGATTTGAAAAATAAAACGATATTTTTATAAGATAATGTTGCCAGTTGTGCTGACGGACCAAATGTTTTAATTTGGAAAAATAAACAATTTATAATAGTTTAGAGTTAAATGATTTTTTCTCATGCAAAATTTTGCTTTGTAATTGTGCATAAAAAATTAATTAAACGAAATATAAAAAAATGGCTCGTCAGCCCACGATGGCAAGATTATTTTACAAAAATATCCTTTTATTTTTCTGATCCATCGATATTTAAAGGAGATATCATGCTGACCGTGAAGCGATATTTTTCCGGAGTGGTCCAAAGAACCTCGAAAATCCTAAATAATTTAATACAAAAGTTATTGTAAATAATTTTTTCATGCACAGTATAGACGCATAAATCATGTGTAATAAGTATTCTGTTTTATTTTCCTTAATAAAACTCCTAAAAAAATTCCTAAAATCATTTATTTTCGCCGCGGCTGAACATATGTAGCTCCTTAACTCAGAACCCGCGCACGCGAGAACACATGAATGGTCAAGTAGTCAGTCTCTACCCTAAAGAAGAAATTGGATTTTTTATGTTTCAACGCCTTGCTCAGGGTTTTTGCGTCGGTTTCCCCTGAGTCTTAGAACAAATGTCGAGGCGATTCTCTGGAAAAGGCCACGCAAGGCATCTGTTCTCGCGCGCGCGGGTTCTGAATTAAGTAGATAAACCAGTATGTACACTGCCGAACACAATGCAGTAACTTCTCGTTGTAAAATTGCCAGATTTTATTCGTTATATGATGGTCGCCCTCCCCATCAACTGCGAGGAGCTCCCTCGGAATCAACCAAGCGTAAAAAAACGACACGAGTTCGACCAAGCAACTGTGAAATCAGACACGAGCCAGCGTGCCGGCCGCTTATCTATACAAAGCCAACAACGGCTGGCATTTAAATTAAATGACAAATTAAATGTTGTAATTTTTGTTTTTACTCATATGAAAATATTTTTAACATATTAATGATAAAAGTAAGATCAAACACGATGTGATAGTTATTTTCATATTCGACAGCGCATTCATATTTTATCATTCGCCCCCACTTTTTCCCACTCGCTGTCCTTTTCTTCGACTACCGATTGCCGCTGCCGCCAAAACATAAAGGCGAGCCGTAAACTCGACGTATCGCTTAAACAAACAACAGCTCAAGCTCGAATTCATGCCCTGTTCACGTTGTAAGATCCGGCTGGATCCTGAGTGGTGATCGTACAACGAGAATTTACTGTACTTATCAACCCCACTCCTGCCATCCGAGATACGCTACGAAAAATGGCATTACCATCTATGACACGAGGTTCTGTGGCAGGGACCACAGCACCACTGAGCGCCACGCGGCCGTAGAAAATATATTACTGGAAGGCGCATTGCCTATGTCTCCTGTGGGGCCAGTTTGCGACCAACATTGTGCGAGGAAGAAAGATAGCGTGCGCACTAGTACAAGCGAAAGATTATTTCCCGGTTGCTCACGGCGATTCGCCGTTGCCACGGTTATATGCCACGGCGCATACCTCTTTCGCTCGCGTACAATGTTGGCCACAGTTTCGGAGTCTCAATGCACCCTCCAGTAGTATTGTTCTAAAAATTTCTTCGACTTTTTCGCTGCTAATAACGCTAATGCGAAAATTATACTAATGCGACTATAATATTATGAACAATGTTGATGGTTTTGGATTTTGTCAGTAGAGAAAAAAGCACACATGTTCTTCATATTAGATTATAACAGAGTATACAGGGTATTCGTCTACCTATATTCAATAGTCTAGGGGGTGATTACCCCGGATAGAGCAACACCCGGTATTAGGGTGTTTCATATTATACGGTTAAAATTAAAAGCACAGCCATACAATCTTCTATTTTTTGTTGAGATTGTTGAGAATTACTTTCAAACATCGGCGTCAACAATATTTTGGAGGGGGAAGATGGTTCAGTTTCAGAGGAAACTGGTTCAGTTAAAGCACACTTTTCTATCACAGCTGACAATTGAGGCATGAGGTTACTATGTTTGTACTTGATATGATTTGTTATTACTTGCCGTGTTTGCCGCTTTTCCAATACCACCGCGAGAAAGAACTTCGTGTCAAAAATTGGAATGCTGTTTTCTGTAGCGTGCTCGGGAGGCAGGAGTAGGGTGATCAGTTACATATTTTGTTCGGCAGTGTACACCGTGTGCAGTAAAATCTCGGACACTACCCGCACTCACGCAGTAAAAGAGACAGCTAATGTGAACCGTGTAAATTCGTCTGTAAGTGCTCCCCTAACATGATTTGGCTCTTTCACTGTGTGTGTGCGTTTGGTATCCGAGATTTGAGTGCACACGTTGTATATATACGTATTGTTTAAGTATTCAATATTTTAAAATTCTTAAGCTTATATTATTTTTATTTTCACTACCGCCAAGTTTTCATCAGCAATGCGGTGTAGGAAATGCAAAAGCCAAGATGTCTTGTCCATTTTGTGGCGATACACGAGTACATATCCAAAACAGGAAATATGGCAGCCATCTGAATACATAAGAAAAAAATTAGGACCAATTTAGAAATATGACATTTGAATATTTTTTAATGATATACAAACAGTTGTAAGAAATCATATACGTACTTCTAGATACATAATAGCGCAACCTAAAAGCGTGATGGACAGGAATATCGGTGAAGCGACCTTGAATACTTTGAGCTTGCGGTGTTTGTACATATAGGCCACCAGGAAGATGGTGCCGAACACACAGAAAATTGAAAACGATAGAAGTGTGATTCTGAAAATATATGTTCAGTTAGCAGGTTGTCGTCAAAACAGACTATCAATTTCTTTTTTCGCAAATATAACAATACATTATAAACGATAAATGAACGTCTTTATGAAAAATTATTTAATCATCTTACCTAACGACAAAATAAAAAAAATGTAATTTCAAGTGTTCTTTGTACATAATGTTTGACAATTTTTCGCACAACTTTGGCAGTACTAATGTATGTATGTACTATAACTAAAAATTGTCCGTGTGATGTCGAATTTAGACTCATTTCCATCAGGAGAATCTCACGAATCCATATGTAATAGTTCCATACATATTTAATAAAAAATATAAAAAATTAACTTCCCTTAATGGACAGGTTCATTTGTGCGCAGGCTCGACTGCGCGTGAGCGAGGGATCTCTGAGGTAGCGAAGTACAAAGCAAACTTCAAGCTAAGTTTGTTTTCAAATGAAATATTATGTCACATACGGACAATACTTTCGACGCTTTTCAAAAACTATTAGCGTGAAATCGCGCCAAAACCGTGCACAGGATGCAAATCCCAGGGTATGTAAACACGCCGACGTCAGTCAAGGTGTTGTCACCCACAGTTGACACCCACATTCATATACATTAAGAATCTCGTTTTCTTTTTGTGTTTCAGATAACACTTACAGTACTTTCCGTCAACGCCAGGACCACCTGATTTTTCCTCAACGCTCTCAGTCAGTACTCTGTATCTGTCATGTTTTTTTTCACTGTCACATAAAAATTCAGAACAGTTTTTCACCCGAATTTTTAAATAACAATAACGAAAAACGAAGCCTCCACAGCAATTTTGTTACACATAATCAGTGCTTTGTTTTGATCGAACAACCTACACATATTTCGAAAAATGCTGTTTTAAAAATTTGTGACGGAAATATGAAACGTAAAAGAAATGATAACAGACTTCCTGCTAGTATCATAAAGATCAAGAGTATAGAGAGTGAGATATTTAAAACTGGTAGTCATGTTGTGTTTACATTTTGAAAAGATTGAGTATGGTCACTAATTGTTACACTGTCGGTAGGTGTCCACTTTCAGTTGCTCTGTGCAGAGTGGACTAATAATTACTTAAAATATTTTCAAGTCAAATATATGCAAATATTTGTTTCGTATATGGCTTGTGTGATGAAAATCTTCGAGAAGCCACCGGCGAATTTTGTCGGATCTTTTCTAACCGATGAGTTTCACATGTCCATGTTCCAATTTTTACTAAACAATTCATTAAAACATATTTATATAAAACTCCTTTTTTATTTTTAATCAAATAATATACTGCCAATATTTAATTGGGAAATTGTCAAACATACTATATTTACAGTAAAGAAACTTTTGAAATCAGCAATTTTACGACAGGTGGTCAATGTAAGTGGTTTCTTTATAAAATTCGTACCTAAATGGCCAGTTGTAAGTAGCTAGGCAAGGTTCGGGCCCTTTACACGAAGCGCACCCTGGTGCGCAACGTACGCAGCGAAACACCTTTGTGTAAGAATCGCTTACATTTCGTTGCATTTCTTTCCAAGCAGCTGAAAATTGATAACTGACATAAGTTAAAACATAAATTTCATACGTCAGCCATCAGAATTCTCCACTGACCTTCAACAAGAATCCCGTCAAATCCAGATCGATGTTGACTAATGCTATAATAGCCCTTCCGACATTTACATACATACGCACCCTTTGTCCAGCCAGAGCCGACGCCAACATTATATGGACTTTGATATTCACACTGAAAAAAATACCAAAACAACGTCGAAACTGTTTTTCCCCAATCGGAGAAAAATGATTGTATAATATTTACTCATGTTTGAATACGGAATTATTTTATTCGCAGTTGTATTATATGCACTTAATCTTTCTACCAATTATTTATCAGTTAAATGCGCAGTTAATGGATATTAAATGACACTTGTTGTTAAGTATACATTCATAATGCGCGGATCAATCAACGTGTGCGAAGGCGATTTTTATGAAGCGCACTTCTTTCCCGTCCACGCTTTTTTTTTGTCTCCGTCGTTGTTCCACAATATTAAGATAGGATCTAATATGGAAAACACCAGACATGGCTCGCACCGATTTCAGAGAAACTTTGTAGGGTGATACGTCTATATCTATAACATAGCGTGATTGTAATTTCAGTGGTAGATATTTAGTATATTATGAGAAAATTAGATGTAAAGTTTATAAGAATCGCATAGTCCGGTGAAAAAATATTACAAAAAACATGTTCCCGTGACAGGATTCGAACCCGGATCAAAATATTTAAACTCTCCAACGCTTTCCGCTATGCCGACGGTGATGTTGAATGAATCACTTTACTACGCGAAACTCTTTTTCTCACAATTGGCTGTATATCTAAGGCCGGGGTCACACGAGCGTTTTTTTGACGGACGTTACGACAATACATTGAAGTATATTAAACTTACGCTAGTGTGCGGTGTATACGCACGTCCTCAAAATTGACGTCCGTCGCGACGGACGTCGAAAAAAACGCTCGTGTGCCCCCAGCCTAAGGCTGAAATTCCAATTACGCTGTGTTGTAGATATAGACGTATCACCCCACCAAGTTTCGTTGAAATCGGTGCAAGCCATGTGTGGTGCTTCTTTTGTAAGTTACTGTATTCATATCCGTCTTTAATATCAATATATAGTAATTGTAAGTCTTTTGTTACACACACGCCCATATAGTATTTCTCTAACCATATCCTTGACGTTTTTCTGCAAAAAAAAACTTATTTCTTTTAACTTATTTCTTAAAACTTTTATAACTTATTTCTTAACGCAGAATCAACACCACTCGGATGGAACTACCTGTCACAGCAGTGTTATTTAAACTTTTTTCAGGCAGCCGTCCTTACAGTTCTCTAGCAAATTATTCAAACCGCTCCCGGCCATATACAAGGTGACCAATTTTAATCATTTCACGCGTTTATCTTTTAAAGTTTAAGATGGTGTGTCACGATACCATGGTGCGATATTCGGCCAACACACACGACATATACGTACGTGTGACGTGCCCAATGAAACCCGTGCAATAGAGCCCGAACCCTCGTCTGATTTGCCCCGCGTGCACCGCTACACGCGGATGGCCTGCTTTTAGGCATATCGTTAAACACTTATAACTAACAAACGAAGTCTTAACCGTAATATCGTTATTCTTGATTTTCGTTTTATTTTGTTGTCTGGAATAACCCCTTACATTTTCTCCTAGCAGTATTCGAACACCCTGTATATATAGGGTGTTTATAAAAATGTGGGATATTTTTTCAGGACCGGTTTTACTCATCAAAATAATAAGAATATATATATGTCTGATAGTGCTTAGTTTTGCTGTTATAAGCATTTTTATATTCGGTAAAACACCGGCCCGAAGTTATTGTTAAAGGGCAACCGGCAGACTGTCGCGTTCGATAGTTGGCCTAATATAGTATTCTTATCCTTTCCACCTTGCTTTTAAAAAAACAAAGGCGAAATGATAATCAATATATCGACTCGCGTAAACACACCTGGGCTTCGTTAAATGCCACTTTATTAGGCCTTTCGGGTCCGTGTTTTAGGAAATATAAAAATGGTTATACCTACAAAACTAAGCATTATCGGACATAGGTATGTATATAACAACTTTTTTCTATTATTTTGGTGAGTAGAATTGATCCTGAAAAAATGTTTCACATTTTTATAAACACCCTGTATATTAGAGTGGGCCGAAAAAATCAAATTTTCGAGTGGCAAAGGTGAAAAACAAATAAATAGGGGTTAACGAAGTTTGTAGAGTATTCAAAATACCTTCAAGGACACTAATTGTAAGAAGGCATCTTATCACAGGAAAATCCGAAGTTCCTCTATGTCGTTTGACAGCTTAGCAAAGAACATGTGAAAATATTTTTTGTCCACATAAAAGAATGAGAGAAAGTGGATTCTGTTCCGGATCGTGGGATGTTAAAGAAATGGTCTACCAGTTTGTTGAGAAACTCAAAATGAAACATCCATTTTCCAATACCTCTACGTTAGCCGGTAATGTTTCATTAAATCGGTTTTCGAGAAGTAATTCCGAATTAAGTATGACTAGAAATGATATTAGGAATTATACTATTTTATTTCGTTCCTAATTCTATTAATTGTTGGTTTTGTTTAAAATTTTGTAATATTTCATTAAGAATCATATAAAGAAGTGACTTATTTATATAGAGGCGTTTTGTCACATGAATGAGTTACAAAATACTCTACCTAAGGTTACAAAGGATAATTATTTTTTATTACGTTTTGTTACGTTGTGTTAATGATTAAAGGAGTAGTTGCGAAGAAAAATGAAAAATGAATGTGATTTCACCGATAAAATAAAGAATTAGTAAAAAAATATAAATTTTTTACTTTTTTTGAAAAGTGGGGCGTATTGTCTAGTTTTACCCTATTCAATAATAGTTAATAAAGTACGAATTATTCATCAATGAGGAAAATTTTAAAAGTTTGCTGGTATTAATTAAAATTATTAGATATTAAGTATTAATTACCTGTGTGGTGTCATTATGACACTTGTGCGTTCCTCTAAAAGATGTTATCTGGTTACTCAGGACTTCTTTCTCATTATTTTGCAGTGGTGCATCGCACTGGTTTACTTCTAAACCGCTTATGTCAATATCCACACTTAAAAAGTCTCGAACCCTTAAATGAAATGTAATTTTGTAATTATTTTAAAAAAAAATCAAATTATAAGAAGAAGAAAAACATATAAATATGTAAAATATTTATTTGAAAAGATATTTTTGTAGGTATATGTTATAATACAGTAAGGACAAAGTTAAGTCCCAAAGGGGATTACTGACCTACGAGCGTACAGCGATTGTTATGCACCACTGGAAAGAGCTCGCTAAGACGAATCGATTGATACCATTTTTAACTTCGAAATCAGATGGGATCACCACAAAAAATGGCATCAAACGTTCGAGATTTTGCGGTTTTGAACCAAAGAAATCGATAGTAAGATCCCATCCGGCTTGTGGGACCTCGGGTAGGCACCTGAGGAAAAACCGAGGGATGTAAGCGATACTCTAGCAAGTTAGGGCGGCAAATGTGCCCCATGACCTTCATATCAGGGCTGCATTTACTCCGTGGGTCACTGATCCATTAGCTATTTCGTACTGAGCATTAGGAAAGGGGCCCATGCGGTAAATGCAGTCCCAACGCGGCCCTGAAATGAGGGTCATAGAGCACATTTGCCGCCCCAACCTGCTAGAGTATCGTTTACATCTCTCGACTTTTCCTCAGGTGCCAACCTGAGGTCCCTCGGGCCGGATGGGATTTTACCACAAGTTTCTTTTGTTCAAACACGCGAAATCTCTAGTGTTGAGGCCATTTTTCGAGGTAATCCCATCTTATTTCGAAGTTAAAAATGGTATCAATCCATTCGTCTTGGCGAGATCTTTCCAATGGTGTATAGCAATCACTGTACACTCGTAGGTCAGTAATACCCCTGGGACTTAACATTGTCCATTGTAACGAATCATATTTAAATATTGATGTGCATATGCAGAATTATTTTCAACAGTAACATAATTCAATTATTAGATAGGATGTTTATAATAATGTGGAATACTTTTTCCGGATTAGTTCTACCCACTAAAATAGTAAAAAAATCAGCGTGTATTTTACACTACACACTACACAAGTGAAACTTACTTTCGCAAAATCTACATACACACCGGATAAGAAATAGTTATGTGTAAGTTTGTGCGTTAATTCTCAATGAGTATACATATTTAATAATTATTGATTATTTTAATTTATTATTACGAGGTTTCCATACTTAGATTCATATTCCAATAAAGAGATAATTGTCTTATGATAACTAAAGTATGAAATGAATGTATTTGTTTGTAATTTATCTAAATATCTAACAAATACAGCTTCAATTGTACTTCCCGATTTAATGGTACATACATTATTCATTTTCAAATTACATTTACGATCAAAGAAATCAATCGAAGATTGTGCCTCATTATCGACATTTTTTGGCAAAGAAATAACCATGATGTTTATCAGTAGGTAGGCTATGACAGTTCTGGATATGGGTTGTGTGGGGGTGCGTCGGGGTGGGGCGGGGGGTACTGCGCTCGTAGGTGCGGGTAAGGCGGGAGGGGGTACCGAGTTCTTAGGAGAGCTGGATAACGTCACAAGGGAGGGGGTGCACTGTGAGGAGGGATTCTTAGATAGCACTGCACACGCAAGAGTTGGTGGTGGCGATGGGGGTAATGTGTCAACTGTTGCAGCGGAAAGTCCCTCGATTCGATCTAATGATACCACCGGGCGACGAAAATTCCCTAGGTTGCTCATAAATTCCGTATTAGCGCCCCATGTTGGATGTTTAAAGTACTTTGGGAACATGTCGCCGCCGCGCAATCTCCATACGCGTGCGATTCGTGAATATTCAAATTGTGTCTTCGATGGACGGAAGAATTTACCTCGAAGCCGCCCTCATCGCAGGTGATCCACGATTTTTTAGATACTTGCTTGCGCCTGCGCGGCCGCAACAAGCTCCCAAAGTACTTTAAACATCCAACAGCTGACGTTAATACAGAATCACTATATCAAATCTAGGGACTTTTCGCTGCAACAGATGATCCATTACCACCACTCTTGCATCGTCATCTAGGAATCCCTCTCACATTAACCCTCCCCCCCCCCCCCCCCCTCGTGCCGCCATCGCCTTACCAACGACCTCGGTCCCCCACCCCACATCACCCCCTCACCCAGGAACTCGGTATCCCTCTACGCCTCACCTCCGCGCCCGCAAACTGCGGTTCACTCGCCCCGCCTCACGTCTTCACCATCCGTATTCAGAACCGTCATAGTCTACTTTTACTGATGCAGGGACATTGATGATTTGTCCAAAAATGCCAAATTGATCATGCACGTGTCGCAAACGTCGTATTTGCATAAATGATATGCGTGAAGAGATTAGCCGCTTTGATAACAAATCACGTTGGACGGAACAAAGAAACACGTTGAACGCCACTTTTCGGCGGTTGTTTAACAGCTAGAGGAGGTTGTGCACGTCTTCGCGCACAACAGGCTCTCAATCGCTCAGTTGATGTATTCGCCACTAATTGTATTAAATAATACACAAACATAACAATATGCACGAAGTGTTATTTAAACACAGATGCGAGTACGTTATTATGTTATAATGAATAATAACTACTTAGTGTTGTTGAGTTTTCAGTTCTAGTTCTTCAATTATTCATCGCGCATTATAACTTTCTGGTTACTTTCTGTATTCGAGGTTGGTACCATGGCTAAGGTCAGGTTCGTCGAGCGAGCCATCCTTCCCGCGCTCTCTCACTCTCTCTCGACGAACAGCCGCTGCGTAGTGAACACGTGCGTGATACTCTCGAGCTAATTATCGCAATTTATGCTGTTCTTTTCTTTTTTTCACAATTCAGTCCCGACAAAGAAGTCATTTGTCGGGCTGCTCGTTTTATTACAAGAGTTTATTTGAATGAAATATTTTTGTCCTTTCTTTTGGTTCTACAATTCGCAATTATTATTTCCGTTGTATAACCTCAACAAGTGTATACTATTAACCACTCATTGTCAGAAATGTAATGATGAACGTAGCGAATTCGCTCGACTAACAGAAGAAAACTGTTATGGAGTTAAAACAAAGGAGTGGGTAGTGCGGCGAAGAGTTGCCTGGGAAATCCCTACCGTAGTGGAGGGGGAACATACGCGTAGTGAAGGGGGAACACCTACCTTGACAATGATTGGTTGGATGTCACGGCGTCATCACGCACGCATATACCGCAGTGATGTAGGTGTTCCCTTCCACTACGCGTATGTTCTCCCTCCACTACGGTAGGGATTTCCCCGGAAACGCTGGTGCAGCGTTTCGTTACACGTTCAGCTGCATTACTCCATTTCACTCTACCGTGCGTAAGAAAGTTTCACTTAAAAAAAGTTGGTATACGCGTATGTCCGACAATGCTTAGTTTTGCAGTTAGAAGCATTTTTATATTCCGTAAAACACGGGCCCGGATCGGCTATTAAGGCAGAGTTACACATGCGTGACGCGCATTGCAGAACACCCTTGAAAGGATCAATTGTAATAGGTCGATGCGCAACAAAGGACCTCGTGCAGCATGCAGCCGCATACGCGAATGCTTGCGTGCATCGTCGAAATCATTAGAAAGAATACGTGTTTGTTATCATGTATGTGAAACCCTAATTAATGTGTAAAAACTAATGAAACAGTTTATCTGTGGTGGGTGTATAAACATTTAATTTTTCATTTCCAAACGTCTTCCTGTTGAAGACCTTCGCACACCGATGAGTATCACACTAACCTGTTACTTTTGTGTGATGCTTATCCATGTGCGATCCCATGTTTTTCGAATCGAAATCCAACATCACAATTCCAATACCACGTGTAGCTGAACACCCTGTATAAATGCAAAACAAGACGTGTAGAAGATAGTCTAACCACTGTTTTCAACGCGCGCGCAAGCATTCGCGTAGGTGCCTGGCGGAGCGTCGGCCCATTTCGTGCGGGTGGCCTCATAAAATCGACCTTTCCAAATTCTCGAAAAGGTCGTGCGCAGCGCATAGTTGCACAAATGTGACCTTGCCTTCATACATGACAAATCTAACTGTAATATTAAACAAAATGCTGTGTATTTCGTGCCATGAAAGGGTAGAGTTATCTTTTATAAAAAAAAATCAGTTTTGACAACAAAGTAAACGTAACACCAATTCATTTGCCGTCAATGATCTATGTCTTATAAAAGTTACAAATAATAGACATAGCAAAATTAAGGCAGAAATTTAAAGGCTTATGGGTCATAGCAGTTCTATAAAATTTCGTAAAAATGGTATAGACATGTGCCTATAACGTGGCTTTTTTCGAAATCGTGTTTATGAAATAGTGTAGAAATGTTCGCGAAGCGAATGCCAACCGTGTGAAGTAGGCCATATACCGCCGTACATTTGTGTTGGAACGGCCAGAATGAAATGAGCCGGATCTAAAGGGTGCTAAAAAAGTACTGGTCACTGCTTTCAGGGGCGAATCTATTTAGGGTTACACATCGTAGAGCAGGCCTGCCCTTTAGGGCGCAAATACCTCCTCAAGTTCTGGGACCCGGGCAACAGTCCTGGGCGGAACTGTTACGTTGCGAACGACAGCATGGGCTGCGGGATAACTGCATGACTGTGCGTGCGTTCATACTGGCTCGTACCACGTGTTTATATAGCTGGGCCTCACACGTATGGGCGCACACATACTCTTGCAGTTGTCCCAACACCCAGGCAACGGTTAGCAAGGTAACAGATCCGCGCTCGGTTGTTGCCCGAGTCCCAGAACATGAGGAGGTATTTGCACCCAAAAGGGCAGGCCTGGTCTAGTTGGCGATAGGTGCACAAAGAGCCGCTCGGAGCCGGAGACCTCTTTGCGATTCTGGGCACCGGGTCGGAGCCGAGCATGGAGCTATTGCGTTGCTAACCACGGCATGGGTGGGGGAACTATGGTAGTGTGCGTGGTACGCGCCTGCACGCACATACAGTCTTGCAGTTACACCCACCCTTCGCCGTGGTTAGCAACCTAACAGCTCTAGAGTACACAATCAAATCGTTGCGAAATCTTTAACAATTTTTCCTGATCAAACGATTCGTTTGCGACATGTGGCTTCTTCCAAACTTTTTCTCCTGCAATGAGTAGAATATGGTAATGTAAAAATATTAACATTAATTTTCGATATTATAAACAATTTTGCACCAATTTTTTTTACAAATGTCCATCGATCCAGAGGTGTAGATTCACCCCTGAGAGCCAGTGGCCATCGTTTTTTCAACATCCTGTATATAATTCGCTGACTCGTATAAAAATGACGGAGAAAGGCTAAACGGCAGGCAGAGAGTGTCCACCAAAAGTAACTGACAGAGGAACTTATGCGATGCATACAGGAAACTTGGAGTGTACGGTGTGTAAACTGTATCCCGATGATTTATTCTGGCTGACCACATATGCACAATGCGGAACGTGCTCCCTTCTAGCCGTTTCTAATCGCATACTACAGATGATAGATAACTTTCCCGTACTTTTTATGCTCTCTTTCAATCTGGTTAGAAGACGCCTAAGAAGAAACACCTCCGCTGGGCATGGACGTCCGCAGGGTGGGGGGTTACCCCCCTGATTTGAGAAAAAATCGTTTATTTTTAAAAACTAATCTTTATTATGTTTATACTAAAAAAGTGAATATTTTTAAATTTCAAGTTTAAATTGTTAATTAAATTGTCGCTACAAAATGGGTTCAAACAAGCAACCAATCGTCGCCTGTCAACTTGACTGTTTGTGATTGTCTGGAAGAATTCATCTGGACGCAATATATTACATACATAGAATCGCTGGGTTAAAAATAATCGCACTACTTAACATACACTACCGGCCAAAGGTTTAGATTCACTCTGAGAACTAAGCGAAGGAGAGATTTTCCCATTAAACAAACAAATTTAAATCACTGTATTGAGTGGTAAGACATAGAAATTTAGTGAAATCTGGACAATTACAATTATTAATGAAAGTATTAACTTAATATCTGCTTACCCATGTCGAGCGTCTGGTGGTCGTATGTTAATGCTGTAGGAGATCAACCATCGATGACTTTTGCAAGAGAAGTACGGGATGGTCCACCAACCCCTGTAGGATTCAATCGGCGGTGACAGCATGAATTTCGGTGACCTGAGATAACAGGCAAACGCCAGAAACCGCCATAGAAACTTCGACCTTTTGGTGCACACGTGTTTCGTGCAATGACCCCATCAATATATGTTGCTTTTCCTTTAATTTCATGGTCCTGTGGCACTTCACGGTCATCCGATATACGAAGATTAATCGAATTTCAATCGCGTTTCCGATTATCGTCTGAATGCATCAATATTCAAAGACTCGACAATACGGGACTGGGGGATTCAGAGTACAACGAGAAAGTGTTGATTTTACGATTCAAAATAAGTTGAAGTAATAGAATAATATTTTTCGTACAGTGGTTGGTTTTCGAAAAATAACTGAAAATTAAGCGCGTTCATCTGCACTTGCATGTAACAGATTTCAGTATACAGGATGGTCTTACTGATGGTCATCCTGTTAGGGGGCGATTCCACATGCCAAAATAAGACGATGATTTAAAAAAAAGAAATTGAGTTTGATTTTTCGTTTCCGAGTCGGAATTACCCCCTAATATTCCTGACACCTGTTGACGAACGCCCTGTGTATTAGGATGGAACGAAATATAGGGACAGAATTTTTATGTGTAATTCATGACTTCTAATAGTTGCCAAAGGTGCCTTTTATGCCTTTTATTTAAGCTGTCAAAATCTGAACATGATCAACAAATTGTTTGAAGTGCCGCATGTCATTTGAAAATTATTATTTTTATTGATTTCATGAATATTATTTTATCATACGATAGCACTGCCATTTAAAAGAAACTTACTCGTTAGATTTCCCGACCGTGTATCGTATCTGATTGGTATTCAACAACCGAAGGAAGCAGCTACGATAATTGAGTGACGATACATTATATACGCAAATGAAGAGACAAATGTTTAAGCTAAGTATTCTGTAGCTTTGTTTGACGCACCAGAGACTGCTACGGTAGATGTCTGGACAGTGAGTTAAGATTATAAAAAAATTAACAAATTCAAAATTTTACAAATATGTTTAAAAATAACAAAATATTAAAACTTCAAACACTTTACGGCATCTCCGAATTTTGTTTAACAGAAACTAGCTTTTGCAGACTTAATCTTGAAAACTAAAGACAAGTTATTTTGAAAGACAATTTTGATTTTTTCGTTCCACCCTACTGGATATTGCCCCGCAATGTCTTCTTTACTAAAATCACAAAAATCTGTTCGCACTGGTGCAATTGCGTGCAGGTTTTTTCGATCACTCCGCACTACTTGAAAGTGTGGATTTTTACGACAAAGCAAGCATCACATCCGCGTATTGGCACGCCTGATCAAAATTTGTATTTTTCAACACAGATGTACTATTTTCATCGGAGAATCTCCTCAATCCATATTTCCACAAAAGTCTAATACAAAATATAGAAATTAAAATTTTCATTACTACATGGCTCATTGAAGGTTCAACTGCCGCTGAGGCGGCTAAGTACAAAACGTACAATGTAAAACGTACTAAGTACAACAACCACGTGGTACACGGGAACATATGAGTTCTTACGCACCGAGTTGCGGCGAACAACAAAGGTTTCTGGTCTCTTGTCGACCAAGTTGCCGGCAACTTGTCGCAAGTGCGTACCGGGGCTAAGACTAATACAACAATATATGCACAATTTATCATGATTTTTTCAAATTGTAAATTTCGCGTAGTATAATTACAGAATAATAACACTGTAAAGAAGACGTTTCGCTGTTCATTTTAATATTGCAAAGAATATCTACATGATCTTTAAGGATTTAGCAATGTTTAAGATACAAGAGTCATAATGAATGACATAATGAGTCACATGATGAACATGATGCTACGATAGGAAGTGGAAATAGTTTCATAGTGGATTCTGGAAGTAAATAACAGTGGATAAAAAATGTTGTACTAACACAGGTCTGATTTTCAATACATACCAGTCAGTTTAACATTTTGAAATAAAAAATAATCAATAATATACTGTTAATTATAGTATTAAAATGTTCCTGAAATCATCATCCCATGCTTCAGAACATGCTAGAAAATATTCATTCATCCAGTCTTGCCAAGAAATCTATGGAAATTTATTTTTTAAATAGATGCATAGAAATAGCTTATAACTAAGATACTACTTCGCAAACTATTTCAGATGAAGAGATCTAAAGGGTTTAAATAACATTTGCGTTGTCTGTAAAACAGGCATGTACTTCAAGAATATTAAGTACAATGCTGTTTGATAGAGAAATGAACTTAATAAAATAATTTATGCTTGAGAAATAGGAATTTCAAATACTGTAAAGCTTACATAAATGAATGCCGGGTCTAGACATTATTTTATTTACTAAATTGTTGGTATTATTACCACACGTAAAAATTTAACATCGGATTAACTAGTAAATATATGTATTACATACATTTAGACACCAACATCTCGATAATTACTGATTGTAAGATTCAAACCTATATTAATGCAACATTTGTTGGTTAAAATTAGTTCTAGAATCCCCTCCGATGTATGTATTGATATTTCCTTCTGGAACATCCTATATATGTGTATAGGTATGTATAGGGTGTCCCACCATAATCGGATGACTCAAATATCTCCTTTGTTTTTAATGATATGAGAAATGCTTAAAGCACAATTTGAATAGTTTCGAAAGAGGAATATCGTGGAGGGGAATTTTCTTACAGTCGTTTTGTGTGAATTTTTTCAAGGTCATCGGTAGTTTTTTTCAAGAAAGCACATATTTTTTTCTGAACACCAAAGATGTACCGATATTCACGGGCAGCTACTTAGTCAAGTACTCAATCAAAATTCCCATATGGTTTGATTGTACGTAATGGGCGTACAACTTGGCCAACACGTTCACTGAATTTCACGCCATTAGACTATTTTCTTTGGGACAAGCTAAAAGAAGATGCTTACCGGCAACAACCTACTACTCCAGAGTCCAGAATACACGATGACTCGCATAATTAGAGCTTCTGTGGCTATCACGTCAGAAACAATCACATAAGAGCATCACAATTCGTGATTGCTCGTTTTAGAAAGTGTATCGCTGCCGATGGACATCAGTTTCAGCATTTATAGCATAAACAGTAAGGTCACATACCATCCTAACACTATCTTGGAATTTGATCACTTTTTTATGTTCAAAATCATCTTAAGTTCATAACTCTCGATCAGACATGCTTGAATGCATTTTAACATCTGCTACAAGATGCAACAGAAATAAATATATGCTTTCCCGAAAAAAACCCGGTACATACCTATCTTGAAGAAAATTGAAGAAAATGACTGCAATAAAATTTTCGGGCGATGGTATTGCTCCTTGGAAACCATTGAAATTGGGCTTGAAACATTTCTCATGTCATTAACACTTCATCTACCGGAAACCTATTGATAGGCTTTTCAGCTGCCAACGCTTATCGGCCGATAGCCTAGTAATAGGCTTTTCAATTGCTAACGGGCAAATACGCACATACACTTCCGCGCGATAGCCCAAACCGGATCGGTACTGGATTGGAATCCACGCCCTACCGAGTCGGTATTTTGTGCGTGGCAACATCAAATATGCCCGGTAAATAAAGTATTAAAAACAAAGAAGATATTTAGGTGTTCTCCTTATGCTAGAACACCCTCTCATTATGTTCCATCCACTACGATACAAAAATTATACGACTTTTCTGAAATATTCACTATGTATTTATGTACTTAAAAGGTTTTAACCTTTTTTTGCAAGTATACATGGATATAGTTTGCATATAGTATTTGAAACAATTGTTCTACTTTATATTTAACAGTTAAATAGTTTTACGATGCATGCTGTAAATACTCTCGTGTTGCACAAATACAACAAAACGCTTATAGGGTGCACCGATAGCGTATTGATTATCCTTGATATCTGTTTAAGCGTTTATATGCCCTTCCTAAATGAAAATCATGTTCATCTTTCATGGATAGCAAATATTATTGATAATTTTCTCTATTCGTAAGTAATATGTTTCTTACTTGATTAAAAATATTCACTATGTTGTTGCTTCTTTTTAAATAAACTCTGCAACATTATTGATACTTCCGACCATGTTATCTGTACAGTCTTGTAAGTACACAGTTGATTATTCTTTATACTCATTTTATTGAAAAGCATTTCCATTATATTTGTGTAATTAAGGTAAACCAATATTAAAATGAATAATATTTAAATAAACAATAACATTGCATTTTTTAATTTGTACCTGCGATTATTATAACTTATTATTATGTTATACATTTTAAATATTCGTTATATCGTTCTTTATTACGACATTCATCTTTTCCATTTATAGATACGAGTCATCTTATTATCCTCTATATCAATTTTTGAATATTGAAACATTCAGACAATGTGTGGTACTCGTAATGAGTACGGTATTTTGATGGAACCAGAGGGTTAAACCAGAAAATCGATTCCATTTCTATATTTTCGCGTATCGAGTTTCTATGACTTGACGCTCATACGGGATGATGAAGGATGATGAATGATCGTGGAGCGCCTATAAGATGTTAATTCTCTTCTCGGAAAAATGATTGCACCTGCTGTTGCCTTGAATTGAAGTCACACAACATGTGCGTAAAAGTCATTGTATTTGCAGAAAAAGCAATACCTAATTAGTTTTGTTCATACAATACAATTTCAACATCTCGTAACTAATACGCAGAACGTAACAAAGTGCCATTTACTAATTGTAAGTGCTAACAAGAGTTTAGTAATTATGATATCCAAAGTCTTTACTTGTACTAATTGTGTCTTTTACCGAGAAGAGAAAATGAAAGTAAAGTATGAAGGGTGAGGTGCAAAACGGAAAGGTACTTTCAGTGCGTATGCGTGCATATGAGATTATTCAGCCTTTCAAAAAGCAGTGTACAAATAAACACACTATTTATTAAACGTGTAACATCATCTTCTTTATGGTCATTTTTTAAAATAGACAGGTGTAATAAGATTAAACTTATGACATTCAGCTGTAACCTATGTAGGTTTAAAACAACTATTTGATATTTGTTTTGTAAATGCCCAAGTCGTATTCTTTAATGCAGAGGCTCACAGAGAGACGCTCGGATCCGGAAACATCTTTGCGATTTCGGGCACCGCCCGGATCAGAGCCGAGCGCGGCGCTTTTACGTTGTTAATCACAGCATGGGTGGGGGAACTACAGTAGTGTGTGTGTGTGTGGTACGAGCAGCGTGGGGTGGAAATAACTTATCCGCTAGTTATTTTAGTGATGGGGGGAACGTCACGCATGCGCACAATGGCGCCGAGACGTCGAAACAATCAACGCCAAGGTGGGAAACGATGGGAAACGATACGACGCCAGCTTCAAGTCAAGCCAACTAGCCAAGCTAAGTAAGGCCGCAGCCAACCAGCGTCGACAACCGATTCCCCGGCGACGCTGGTTGGCCGCGGCCTCACTTGACTTGACTACTTGATTTGGCTTGACGGTGGCGCCGTTTCGTTTCCCACCTTGGCGTTGATTGGTTCGACGTCACGGCGCTATCGTGCGCATGCGTGGCGTTCCCCCACAGCTAAAATAACTACCGGATAAGTTATTTCCGCCCCACAAGTTATTTCTGACAACATATTCAAAAATCATTGAAATCAATGAGGCGGATCTTTATCTTTATAATTACAGAAAATTTGTTTTAGTGTTATTAACAAAACTATATAAACATTTTATTTGTCTTTATATTCACAGAAAAATTCACGCTCGTGAATTCCACGTGCAAAATTCAACAAAAACAATAGAAAACATTTCAGGAAACATAATAATAATTGTTGCAAAGACAAAGATTATATAACGTTAGTAAATTATTTAATACGTGTATTTTTAATGGTGCTCCCTTTCTAATAAGAATCTAGAGGGGAAAAGGACTCTGAGAATTTTAGTGGAAAAGGTACCTGACAATTACTTTCAGCATTTGTTTCTTTCAGTATTCATTGTTCTACAAACCTTTTGTATTAACGTAATTGATTTAAGAACTGTTGAAACAGATTTAAAAAATCAGTTGTATATTTATGTAGAAAAGAATGAAAATATAATTTTTTCAAGTACCTATTAAAATCTGTGACGTCTCCTCAATGAGACATTTCACTCAATAATTTGGTAATTACCTTGGAATTTGTGATATTTAAAGCAAAGAATATATTTTAATCTTGAAAATCGTGGCCGCAATTATCAACATGTAAAGAAAAAATATTATTTAACGAATGAGCCTCCGTCTTTAAAAATCAGATATGCGAGACAAGTGTCATATTCAAAACTCAAGACTATTACATAACTGTGTTTTTTTGTGAGTGCTAAAAAGTTTTTTTTTATATTGATGAAACTTCATAAAGTGACACGATTTCAAGCAATTGGTGCATATAGAAGTTTATGAGAGGGTGCATGAAACGGGTTCGAATGCAGTGGACTTTGAAATCAATACGACAGATTAGCCGAACCTTAATTCCGTGGAGGCCCCAGAATTTTCAAACCATGGTAAATTTGGATTTGGCGTTGATCCTGGTTGTAGCCCGTGGCTCTCGACCTTCGGTTCACCAACGCTTCCTGGACTTCTTTCCAACCAGATCGCGTTGATCACTGTACCCGTAGAGGCATTTAACGCGATAATCCTTGTCTCTACGGCGTCGCTCACTGACATTAGTAGAGACTTCGCTAACGCATCTGAAAGCACTGCATAATGTTCGACTGCATTAATAGAGAGTCGTGATAGAAACTGCACACACATCCACACGGTGTTTCTTAATACGTGATACAACAGAAAGGTCAGTGCTTCTATACAGGGTGTTCGGTACCAGGTGTCAGAAACTTTAAGGAGGCATTCTACATGCCAATATTAGACGAAAATCAATAATGGCGATATTGCGTTTGAGGTTCTGTTTCCGAGTTATTAATTATTGAAAATACGCATGAAAAGTCGAATGGGCTCAATTTTGATTAAGCCGTCAGTTTAGAGCGTAGGACTACGACTTGGAGATCGGAGATTTTAAATGTGCTAGTCGCGAATGGTTTTAAAGAATGCATCCAGCAGTATTTTTAAAAATTATGTAAGCTACATTTCATATCATAAACCTGAGTTGGTTATAACATATTAAATAAACACTTTGAAGCCATGTTCGACTAGCCCATTTCAACTCTTTGATCTGCAAATCATAGTCCTGCGCTCAAAACTGACGACTGAATCAAAATTGAGCCCATTTGAATTTTTCGCTATAGGTACGTGTTACCGCCCCTCGGCATTAGTTTTCGAGGTATTCGCAAAAAACTGTAGTTAAACTTGGAATATCTCGAAAACTTCATTAGCTTCATCATTTATTTTGTTTCCGACCGATGCGATGTATTTATAGAAACAGTAGATAAGCGGTGGTGCTGACGCACACGCTACCACGGGCGCATAGGTATACGCAGAATTCAATGTAATAGTAGCAGCAATTTTTCGCGAATATCTTGGAAATTAAGGGGTTGCGGCGGATATATGGATAGGGAAAAGTTGTTCAGAATGTTCATTTTATGAACAATTACCAATGTTAGTTTAAAACGCTGCGACATGTTGCTTATATATTTGAATAGATTGCGTCGGGAGCTTTAAAATGATACCTTGCACAGTTGTGTCGCGCTCACGGATCCCGAGATATTGTGAGTCACACGTGGCGAAACACCTAAAAATATTGTCTCATTTCCTCCGCGCATGGGGAGCGGGGAAAACGTCGGGGTAGAGCACTAAAGAAGTGAGTATCCGCAGTACGCGAATTGGACTCCGTGCTGGTTACGAATATGCAAACACGATTACTGTACGTTACGTATATATTAGTGACCTCACACCTAAGTCACTATAGCTCATAGAGGCACTGTACGCAACGTAAACTTGGGACTGTTGGAGGGTGGCGAGTGATCTGACCCCACAGTGACCCTCCAGCAGGCCCAGGGTTTGGTGATATAGGCCAGACGTCTCCTGTAACGTTCCTGCGCGAAGCGTCGCCGCGGGTCACAAGAAATTTCCACGTGTAGAGCGGTTTACCCGTGAGATTGTGGGGTTGATTCGGGTGGCGTGCAATTAAGAAATAAAATTAGAAATTAGATAGTATCTTGGTAGTATCTACCCAAATGGTGGGGCCTGGCACAGTGGTGTGCATATCCCTAAATAAACACAATACGACGTTTAAAGGGATATAAGACCTAGCAAGGTGCATGGACCCAGCTAGGCCCACTATGCCACTGTGCCAGGCCCCACCATTCGGGCAGATACTACCAAGCGGCAAGGTAGTGGTAGGCCCATGCCTCTGCGTGTAACTCTACAAAATCGAATCGTTACGAAATCAACAATTGTTTCTGACCGAACGGTGCGTTTGCGACATATGGCTTTTGTCAATTTTTTTCCCATCTCCACGCGCAGAATACGTTCAGGTAAAAAAAAATGTAACATTAATTTTCAATGTTATAAACAATTTTGCTGTTCCGCATTGGATTGAAGCGCAGAAGAGGTTTCTCCGGTTTTTCCGGCTAAAAAGGAAGTAATGATTTATTATTCTCACATCTGTGGTGCACACGTTTTTGGACGGTTTAGCCGGTACACGGCTTCATTAGTCACGCGCACAATCAAGTTATAAATCGTCCACACAAAGCTAAGGTAGGCCAGTCCGTCTGGTAGCCTCATGGGCTACTCAGAAAGGGTCGCTGATTAGCGTGCCGGTACGTGCATCGCAGATGTGGGTTTCTTTGCGTGTTCCAACCGTCCGATACGCGAGCAGGTAGGCAAGACTGGCTGCCAAATTTCTGGCCATAGCAACTTCCGCCAATTTAAGCCTTTTTTCCGGAAAGCGCGCCATAGGCGCAGGGAATAAGTGGCGCGATTTGAGCCTGGACATTACCCGATTGGTCGACACCGATACGTCTACCGGTCGACTACGTTGGCCAATCGGGTCAAGGCGGTTACCGCCAGATATCAAAAAGTCAACAATTTAAAAAGTCTTGACGAACAGGTCATACAGAAAAGACCATCAAAGCCTTGATACTTGACTCACACACTTTCACATTATTCACAATTCACTGTTTCTGTCTGTTATATCTGTTTACCATCATTATTGTTTTCAAAATATAGTTCAGTTCATTGTTTTCGTTTCATTAATAATTAATTTACTAGCCCTATCACAGTAACTGCTTTACAAAAACCTGTGTATTCGTCTTTTTACGTTTGACATGATTTTCCTCGATTTATCTTTTATTCGTTATTCACTTTAAATGACAACCAAAAGATGACGGAAAGTTCGATTTTGTATGTTACGTCTTTTTCATTTGTTCTTTTACGCGGTTTCCTTCGATGCATGCCGACTTGCTTGTTGGTCGGAGTTTTTTGTTAATATCTCGTTAACGATGCTTCGGACAATATTTTCGCTTAGCAAAAAGTTGTTTGCAATCATCCCATGAATCACTCCTTTTAAGGAACCACAGCATTTTTGGGACAGATGCTCGTACCTACTTTCGGTTCGCCCAGCTGGGCTCGACTGCTATACGTGATAGAGTAGGTACATCTGGAATTATTTTTGCATTTAGAAATCCAAATTCCTATAAAACCAGCATCCATTTTAAAAAAAGGTTTTATGACCCTCAATTTTGTAACCCTATGTTATTATAGGATACTTTCTCATTTCTATGATAAGTAGAATACGCCCTTAACATTTAGCGAACTGTTACAAAATTATTCTGTCCATGAAACTGCAAAGCCGCACAGGAGCGATCATTGGATCTCATCGTCAATAGTACGCATACGTACGGCACTCTCGTCGTGATTTCAGCCGATGGAATTTGGTTAGACTATGGTATACCGTGCATCGTTCAAACTGGACTGTCGACAATGCGGTCCGTCATCGTACTTGGCTTATTGGGTAAATCGATTTTACGTCTGTCTCTTGGATTACTGTGGAACGAATGAGAATTGGATAACGCGACAGGAGAGTTCTACTACTTTAAAGTACCCTTTAGCCTTCTTCGTGAAGGTCTTTGATTCGGAAGGATTTCTGAGCCAAAGAGTTGAGAGAAAGATAAAAGAAAACTGAAATATCTGTTTAAAACACAAATGCAGCAGTAAGTAACTTATTCTATCTTTTTTGATGCCCTTAAAATAACTGTCAATAACAAAAATTATAAAAACACTAATGTATATACCATAATTAAAATAAAAATTTCTTACTTTCATATTTCAGTTTCATCAAAATCTCAAGCATCATTCGCAAAAAGTGATCGTTTTGGTGTGGATTGACCACCTGTATCTTCACAATATTTTGAATTTGTTTATGACAACCGAAATAATCTCTTTGTGGTTTCTCTTTGTAAAAATTCCAAAGATTTTCAATTTTGTTAATGATTTAATTAAGAACGACTTGTTTTATCACCATTATTTCAGTTGGGAGAACAAAGAAATCACCGATCATGAAGTTATACTTGGCTCTTACCAAGCTTGTGTCTTTCGTGTTTGAAGTTAGTCATGAAAGTGCAGCAATGTGATTTAATCTAACCATTCTGAAGTGAATGTTCAAAAATGTATAAATTATTATTGTTATGAGCCAAATTCCCAGTGTATGGTTTTGTGATTGATTAACTTTTATGTGACTCAAAGTGATGCTTCTGACTAGTTAAATTTATTTTGTTAGGACTTCTGCCGCAAATGCACATGAGTGGTAAATAAAGAGAAGCTGTCAATATAATCGAGAGATGTGTAAAAAAAATCTACCCATTTTCTATATAAATTTTGATAATTATTCGTAACTTACCATGTTGCTTCGATGCCTCGACAGTGCCAAAATTTTGAAGCATCAGAGCGGTCATGTCAGCTTTCTGACGTGCCGTGTCGTAACGTCGAGGATCCAGTGCTGCAGCAACCGGCAAGGACTTAAATCCCGCTGTCGCGGCACAATCTTCACCCAATGATCCAGTCGATGCTGCTTCTATCACATCTAGAGCTTCTTCGATGCCCGCCTTTGAATTAAAATGAGTAAAAAAAACAGAGGAATACAAATATGTATAATCACCTCCTTTGAGGAGATCAAGGAATAAACAGGCACGTTGTATACATTTTGAAAAAGTCGGATAGATTTCAGAAATCCAACGAATATTTACCCTTCTTGTATGGAAAACATCGTTGCTGGTAGTGCTGGAAGAGGGCGACGCCGACGTTGGAGTAGCCGCGGTCACGGTGAAATACGCCATCATGGTCATTGTCGTCATCGTCGCAGGAAACAGGGCCAAAAGCCAAGATTTGCCCATCCCGCGTCCTGCTCATTTGTACTTACAAATAAATATATTCTCGTTAATTTAATCTTTATTGTTTAACAGAATTGATGCCATTCCAAATAAAATAACAGAATATTTTCAATTTTACGAAACAAAAACAAACTACATAATGTTCTATTTCCATTTGATTTTGCTAAACAAACCAAAATACTCTTTATTATTTATCTTGTTATTATTCCTTTACTTGGGCGACAGAAAAGAAAAATCATAAGTATATGCCAAGTACGTGATAAAAGAGTAAATTACTACATAACTATATTTTAATCTTATTTGTATGCATAAATGTTCCACCATAAGATTTAAGGGGTGTGTGTAATTATACAGGGTGTTATAAAGTTAAACGATCAAACGTCACCAGTATGTTCTTGAAGTATAAATAAGAAAAAATGGTATATCCACTTTAGTGTGGCTCTTATATACTCTTGGTAAATTTTTTTTTCAAGATTTTCTTCGGGGCATCCTCCAGAATAGTTCCAAATAATTAAAAAACAAAAAGTTTTAAAGAAATTAAACCCGAACTTCAAAAAAATAAAATTCCACTAAAAAGTAAAAAATAATTTTTTCCCTCATTTAATCTACGACTCTCATATTTTTTAAGTCGGCGCCAGATTTACACAGTGCAAATGATAAGGCACCGACTTAAAATATATGAGAGTCGTAGATTAAATAAGGGAAAAAATTATTTTTTACTTTTTAGTGAAATTTAATTTTTTTGCAGTCGGTTTTAATTTTTTTTTAAATTGTTTATTTTAACATTTTAGTTTTATATATATTGACACAACATGCTGAGGAGATATTCGCGTACGTACAATAGTACGTACATAAAATAATAATAATTAGGTGACAATAGTCTTTATTATTAACGAGAACTGGCAAAATATTGGGCCAATGTTGATGCAGTATCGGGAGGGACCACCGGGGCATCGCCCTCTTTCGAATAAAAAAAAGCTCATCAAAATCGGTCTATGTGCTGAGGAGTTAGCGGGGCCAAACATAAAAAAAAATACAAACGGGTCGAATCTATAACCTCCTCCTTTTTGAAGTCGGTTAAAAATCTGTGTAAAGTTTGAGCCCGATCGGATAACAGGAAATGGTGCCCTTGAACATTTAAATAATTATTTAACACCTCAAAAAGTCGATTTTATATAGTATCCTCCAAGTTATTGATTATATCGAAAAAGATGTCAAACAAAGGTTGTAGATCCGGACAAAGAGCATCTTTTATGTTGTATTACTTTTTCCCGTGCGACACAGTTTATGAAAAAAGTCCGAAAACTAAAAAAAAAAAACTTTTTTCCCCTGAAATTTTGAAAGTTTAAATGCTTCTCGAGCCTATTTTATTTATCAAGACGAACGAAAAAATGGTATTTTTATTTTTGAGGACTATTTTTTAAGCATATAAGAGGGGGGCATATACCGAAATATGCCAAAAAGATGAACATTTTGTTTTCCTTATTTTCAGTGTTTGATATGTCCTGAATGTTTTCTGAAAATTTGGGACTGAAATTCGCAAAAATATCGAAGATACAGACATTAGCCCCCACCGTGCTCGACGACCCGCTAGACTGACTCGCGCCGCGGCCCGCAAAACTGATTCGTGCCGCGGCCGGCAGGCGGCCGCGGCCCCGATGAGCGTTCTCGCGGCTATTATTGCCTTTAGGTTTGATACTTTTGTCATAACTTTTTCCTAAAGCGTTTGCAGAACTATGGATATATAACACTTTTTTCTTATTTTAATTAATAGGGTATACTGGTGAAGCTTGATCCTTTAACTTTGTAACATTCTGTATACGTAACTAGTTAAAAGCATGTAGAGTTCCTCCTCAGATTTGAACCAACCTTTTTCTTTCGCATTCAAGTGGTGCCGAATTTTAGCCCCGGGTCGATGGGGCATTCATCCACTCCCTCTATTACTCTCGACATTCTGCTTGATGGTACTCTGAACTTCCTTCGATGATTTACCACCTTCAGCAACCATTCATTTTGAAGACAAGATCCGCCTAAATAAAAAGAAATATGTTTTCTTATTATTAGTCACAATGAGTCTAATGGTAACAATTGTCCTGAGTGTAATTGAGACCCGTATTCAGTGATGCCAGAATCGTGAGACGTGGGACAAATGCGTACGCCCACTATGACCTATCGTCGTCCTCCACTGTCTTCCCATCGCACTGCACACAAGCATATTCCTACTCCTGTCCGTGTGCGTTGCCTATTGGGCTGCTGAGCACACGGACAAGAGTAGGAATATGTTTGTGTGCAGTGCGTGCAGTTCATGAAAATTTTCAGAATTTTCAAATTTTTGGTCTGCCATGTTGCATCCGCCATTTTAAATTTTGAAAATCTGCCAGCGGATTTGTAACTAGCAACCCAAAGAACCATTACATGTAAATTTTTATGATTATTGACACCTTTTCAAAATTTTGGTCCGCCATGTTGCATCCGCCATTTTGAATTTTGAAAAGCTGGCTTCAGATACGTGCTCAGTGACCTCAAAAACCCCGAGTAATATTTTCCTAATCTTTTCAGGTAACTTACAGTTCCTTGGAACAAGATCTTGCGTGCATAACTGCCATATTGGATCCGCCATTTTGAATTCGTCAATTCTCACTTCAGATCCGTAATCAGCGACTCATGTCGATTCGTAATCACTTCATTTTCAAGCCGTTCGAGTCATTTTCGGATTTTTATTAATAGTATTACTAAACTATCTCCCAACTATCTCTTCCGAAAGTACATGTGTAGACGAACAATTATCCCTCACACGTTTGTCTACATTTCGTCAAATTTTGGACTCGAAGGTGATCCGGTTGACGTGGAATGATCCATATATATTTAGGAAAAAGAGCATAGGGAACAAATATGCACAACTCAGGAGGAAGTTCTTCCGACAGCAATCGCCCTCACGTACGCACATTCGTCCCAAGCTAAGGGTGACCATATTAAAAAAAAAAAAAAAATGGTATGGGTGGATTGGTAGTGAATATCACATGCCTTACAATAATTGTATTATCTCAGCGAATGAGACGATGAAAATGGGACTCAGATTTTATTTCAGACACCAATTTTATTTCACACTTTTATATGTGCATTGAGAGTGGTTCTACAATACACTAAATTAAAGGACAATAGCCAAGGGTCTCGCAATAAAGGATTATTGGATTCATCAACGTAAAACCTCGAACTACATTCGATACCCTCAGGAATCCTGTTCATGACCGTACGTATTATAGTATTCTCCGTGGTACGTCCCGGTCCTTATTGCTAAGGTCGGTATCAAATATATTGGCCGGTGAATTCGTTTCCGGGAACAGCGATCGAGGAGAAATCAGCCACCACCATCTGACGATCGTGGATTTGTCAGTTGGAGTTGCGTGGTCCTCGCAGGGTATGGTGGGGTAACGGGAACGCTGCTCGGCTCCGCCTGAACCTAGCCGTTTGGCTGTTATTTATTCTTAGCGTAATAGTTGTGTGCGTTACGAAGCTATGCGTAGACCAATACGAGATGAAGCTATCGAGAAAGTATCAATGTTCTAACCAATAAAGTTCCTGAATTTTTTCGTAGCTAACGCACACCTATTCTGATGTGTGTATTTCTACGCTGACAGCTCGGTTTGGTCTACACCCCAGAAGCTTGGCATTATCCCCACCATTTCTGGCTCACTCTTGTTCTGCGAAAGCGAGAGCGAGATGGAACGAGAGCGAGTCAGAAAACGTTGAGAAAAGGAGCACCGAGGCAGGCAAACTGTGTGGTGGGAGAATACCCCTCACGAAACTCACCGGCCAATACATATGATACCGACCTTAGTGTAAAATTGTTTACATAAATAGAAAATAGTATGTTTAGTTCTTCAACAATCTAAATGGTGTAACGGGCGGGTTTGATCCGCCCATCACCCGACTGTATCTCGATGCGTCCGAACCGCCCGGACCCGAACTTTCAGTAACCCGCGATACCCGCGGCTAACCCGCCCATACCCGCCCGACGTAACCGAGCGCTTATCCGACTCGCCCGTACCCGCGACGGATGAGTCGGGTCATCATTGATTTGAGCGTATCAAGTCACATCACCATCTTCACGCGTGACAGTATGTTTTTATTTTCTTTAAATTCACACAGTTTCGACTCACGTGACCACATGCGTTCTCGTAAACAATATGTTTTGCAAATATCTCAGAAACTGAGGCCGAGCGACGGTAACATGTATACTGTATAGGAAAAAGTTGTTCAGAATCATGCGTCCATCAACATATCTAAGTTTCATCCAAATCAGTGATGAGACCCTAATGTAAATAATTACCGAATGTACTGAATAGTACATTCTTAGAACTGCTTTATAATTATTATATGAGAAATTTAAATATCAAAAAGAAATAACAAATTATATTTATTACCAGAAATACCGAAACTACTCTGCATTTATTATAAATTGATTCCAAAGTTATTGACTTTGCTGAGGCAAGTTTCATGTAACAACTGCAATAAACGATACTACACACAAAATTGCGCGGCAACCACTGCCTTTGTATACCGACTCGACACCTGCTTTTGTTTTTAGCAAATAATGGAAATCGATGAAACGGTGTCAAACCATGTGGAAAGGTAGTATATATGTACCTGCTCTTTTTTTCTGGCGACTATGTTCAAGCGCAATCTGTGCATTGCTTTGTTGCATCACGTTAGCAATTTTTGTAGCATTAAATAATAATACCCTTCATTATAATATTAAAAGAATACAATACATGGGCAATCAAATGCTCTATTTGTAATAACAGTGTTAATTTATTTCCTTAGAAAATACACACCTTTTCAGTCTTGACTATTAACAGGTTTATATATATTTGCTTACATTTATATAAATATGCATCACACATATTCATGTAATAAATAAAAACGGACCACAACTTATGCAGTTAAAAGAAAAAGAAGTTTGCGTAAACGGTGTAGGTATTTTTGCATTAAAGTAAAAATATATATTACTTAAAACTTTTTTTTCACAAACAGGTAGATACAAGTAACATCATACAGAAAGTACAACTTTACATTAAATTGTATATAAATATATTTATACTCGACGTCAAAATGAACGGATCACAAAATTTTCGCTGCAAGATGTTCGATCTTTATAACTTCATGAAGGAAAACCATAAAATAATCCTCCTGGGGTCATTTTCACGGCCGGAGCCTCTACTTTCACCGACATAAGTTTTCTTTCTCCGAAGATGCTTTTACACTAAAAGGTCAGGCAGGAAGATCAAGATGTATTTTTTCTCAGGAATTTTAAAAAATCAAACGACCGTACGAAGTTTAAAAATTTGTTTTCGTTACCGTAATCACCATGATTTTGAAGATGGAAGCCTCCCCTGTACAACGACCCCTTAAAAGTTGATATGCGTTTTTTGATCAATTCCATTTAAAATATTTTGAATGAAAAGTATGCCGTCGGCATTAGAATAACTTAAGGTGCACCACAAGTCGGTTGCACGGTGGACCTTGTACCCCGAGTGCGCGCGCGCGCGCACGTGTGTGCGTCGATTAGAAGCGAGTATTACCACCTCGTTGCCTTATTACTTCTTGCCGTCGCTCAGGCATATTGATGCATCGCAGCATTAAATGTTGGGAAATATCGTTTCAAAGCCATCGAAGTGCATTTCTCATTGCATCCAATGTTAAGGTGAGAATGATCAGCTTGGGCTAGCCGTACCGTCAGAATGCTCATGGCTTGCCGACTCGCGCTGGCTAACCAGATTTGACAAGGCTACTTGATCCGCTGAGCCATGCACCATGGGATCGCACCTTTAGAGGACGTCTTTCCATACTTCGCAGTCGTTGACCAAGAATAGGTATCCCATACATGTTCGATGAGTTTGAGATCTGGACTCATTAGTGGGTGGTCAAGGGTGAAGATGTTATTTGCCCGGAGAAAGCGGCGGGTAACTTTCGAATAAACCTTATTAACGAAAGTAATGTGTTACAGAGAAAACAACACGATTTAACGATATTCCTTCGGATTCTTAGAAATAGGATTCCGCAGTAAAAACTGTAAAATAAGAACTTATTTAAAAATTTTGCATTCTAAAAATATCTTTAGTTCTTAAAAGAACATTTCTTAGAAAGCCTGAAACTTCCTTAGTAAAACGGAACAAAAAGCATATCAGTATGATTAATATGTAGTTATGGGAGTAAATATTTGTAAAAGGATCCAAGACACGTTAAAATCGACCAGACTTAGCAACTTCGATACAGCAATGTCTCTTTAACTATTGCGTTGCGACCTTATGATCACATAGCATTTATGGTTTAGAATTGCCCTTAGAATCGATTACTCCATTTTATACGAAAGTTCAAGAACACTGTATTACACCCAGTTACCGGACGGTAAAGGCGGGATCTCCTAGCTGCGACAGGTCGCAGCGCCCGGCCTGGATCCCAGTAGTGCAATGGAGAAGTATGCATCTGTTTCTCCGTTGCACTAGTGCAGGCCTGTCCAGGGATTTGCTCGCACGAGCAGCCGCGAGTTGCTCTCCGCTCTCGCAGGCACTGAGCCAGGCCCAAGAGCAAAAGGTCTTCTTGGTGGGGGAATCTGTGAACGCCACTATCCCCACTCTTTTACGGCTGCCGCTCTTGCCGTCGCTCTTGCCTTCGCTCTCAACCACCTGCGGCTGCTCTTCGAGGGCAAGAGCAAAAGTTGGACCAGTCCGCACTAGTGGGAAACCTGGCCGGTCGCAACGACTAGTCGCAGTTAGAAGATCCTGCCTTTAAGGGGGGGGGGGGGGGGGAGTGGTATTTCCAAGAATACAACAAGGGTGAAAATCGGGCTTCTAGAAAGCCGGTGCTGTATCTGTTTGGTTTTCACACCTTCTATTTGTTAGAGTAAGTAGCAGTACCCACTGAATCACTCTCACGTACGAGAGCAGTTTTAAAATGTGCGATGCAATTTCGCATATTCCTTACAAATCGTTTTGCAAGTTATAAATTTTATAAAAGGTATGTATTTCAAACACATGCCGCAAAGTGCTAAAACCGTTTTCGAGGCTTTTTCAAGTACCATATGTAGAGTTATATACCATGGAACACAGCTATAGCTTTATTTATAAACAACAATTCTAATTTTGAGAGCGATTTATGAATGTATTACTGTATTAAGGAAGAATTAACGCCTAATGTTTTCTATTAAATTTATTTAAAATAAAAAAGCTGTAAATATTTATTTTGCAAATATTAAGTCTTCGTTTTAGTGATTGTTCTGTATATCTCTTTCTAAGAGATTACTATTAATAATTAATGAAAATATTATAACCTTTTAAATCAAATGTTTTGGCAATTAATTGCAAAACATTGAAGTTTCCAAGAACTGAAATTGTTTTCAGACTTTAAACTCGCAAATACTGAAAAGAAACGTAAGACAACACATGTACTCAAAACTTGATTGGAGTACTTTTCTACCTACATTTCCTAATTTCACACTTGTATCTTACAATTTTACATATATTATGACACGTATTTAGTAATGAAACGATTATAATGATGTAATATTATCTGTGTGTTTAATAATAATATCCGTGTGCAAAAAGTGTTACATTCACTGCAGTAAACTCAGTAAGAAATGCTGCTACCTAATGGAGAGAATTAAGAGATTACAATCATCTTTGGATTTCCAACTATGCGAGTTATTGATTTTTGTGTTAACTTTCTTATTAGTTTTAATCGCGGTAGTCGTGTAAATGCCGCATATTAACAGTGCAACGGCAAAAATGGATGTGAACTACATCGAGTAATGTGTTGAGATTTATGATATTTTTCTAGGAACAGAGGACGCATCGCACGCGCGAGGGTAGCTCTACAGCGCAGTAGGGACGATCGATGCAGCCACCGGCAAACCAGCCACCCCCCAGATCGCGCTTCCTAGCTCCCTTCTCCTCGATGTGCTCTGTCTTGATCGCCGTATTTCTATCTCCCTCTCACGCATCATACCACTTTCCTTCCATTTTCGTCTTAACCGTTTGATGTTCATTTTTCTTTTCGTTTCTCTTAAATATTCTTGGCATATCCCATTTTTTCCTTGCCCTGCACTCTAAGGGGTTACCGCAGTCGGTAAGGTCAGAAAAAGAACGATTCTTTGGGAATTTATTTCAGAAAGTATATGCATATTTTTATGCAAAGGTTTTTGTATTCAGATGAGGGACACTTTAACAGGTTATTATATTATGTTTTGGTGCAAAAGTATTTATTTATTGCAAAATTACAACTGATTTCCCGGCTTCTTCTCCCTCACTTAGTCCCGAGTACATTTTTTGTTAACTTTCAGTTGAATTAGTACTGCTAGTTGATTTAGGTGACTTTGTGATATCATTCTCCATTATCGTTTTATTTTTCATCTTGTTTTATTTGTATACAGTTCTGTGTTCACTTCATACAACTTTTCCTCTAAAGCCGCATCCACATTTGTTACCGCACCTTGCTCTGTTACCGCGTTACTATATTTAGTGGTAACGTGATTCGGTGCAGGACCCCTTTCCGAATCTGTTTACTATTACCGGCACCCATTACTCTCCAATGTTATTTCATTGCGCCCCTATTGTCCCTAGACTGTCAAAGTGAAAACATGGAGTTAAAAGTGGCTGCAGCGGCCTAAATTTATATTTATAAAGAAATCGCGAAGACGGAGGCAAACACAATTATATGCTACAAAAAATGTTTATAGTGGTGCGACGTTATTATCGGACATAAAATTTCAAACAATAATTAGCGGCCAATATAAAAACATATACAGACATGTAATTATGTTTGCGTTTTGCGCGGATGGTAACGAGTCTTGGCACGCGAAGACGTCGAATCTAAGTTCAAAAGGTAACGCGTTGCTCCTCCGGAGCGGGTCATTTTACTGACATTCATCGGAACGGTCGAATCAAGTAACAAGTCACAGTATGCAGTTAAAGAAAATTGTCTACATTTGTTACCATGACCGGTTAGCTAGGTCAGGCTTGGGAATTAAGTGCTCTTTTGGGCCGATTTTCAGAAGCAACGCCCTCTTTCTTCCGTCGCGCGATTTGGCCCCCGCGGCGGCCGTAATGCTTGGAGGAATCAATAGGATTCCACATCGTCCCAGAGAGCACGATTGTCGATGCGTTTTTGTTTTGTCAAAGCGCCACGCGCGGTTCACGTGGTACGCGTCTGAGGTGGCTCGAGCATTACGACCGTCGCGGGGGCCAAGACGCGCAGCGGGAGAAGGAGAGCGTTGCTTCTGAAAATCGGCCGAAAAGAGCACTTAATTCCCAAGCCTGACCTAGCTAACCGGTCATGGTAACAAATGTAGACAATTTTCTTAAATTTTTAATAAAATTGTTATGTTCACTAAAAAAAATAGGCAATATTCTTAAAATGTAATACAAGCAACGAACAAGGTTTTAAGTTGATAAAACAAATAATATCTTAGAAATAAATTCCGGGGGAAACCTTTATTTTTCCGGGGAGAAGCCACAGTGAAGTTGTTTTCCAATTTTTTTGCTCAGTTTCAAAGTCGATGTCGAAAAACTCTGAAAGCTAGAGTAGATTTTGTATATGTATCGCAAAGCTCAGAACCGAGCGCATGCATCGGTAACATGGTGTCAATCGCTCCAAAAGTTTATGTCCAAAGTATCCAAATATATCTATTAAAAGGGATTATGAGCTTATCTATTGTTTAGAACTAGGTAGAGAATCTCTGGCCACGAGGAGACTGTATACATCTGCAATCTTCGGGTTGCATAAAGCACTTCTGCCAAAACTTCAAACGCGATTATCTCGAAACGGCATTTTTCAAACTGGGCGGATTAATAACTCAGTCAATTTTTATCGGATTCACTTGAAATTTTCAGGGAATATTCCTAATAAAATTATCTTCAATTAGGGGTACAAATGTTTTGATTGAATAATTCATCTAATCGTAATATTGAAAAAACATGTTGATTTGTGATGCCTTTTCTTCTGAAGTCCGTCATTTCTTCAAAAAATAATATTCTTTTAAATCTATACGCTTAACTGAAGGTGTTGTAATATACTTTAAGAAAACATTCGAATTTTTCAATTCAGAGCACACGTTGGAAAGTTACACGACCGCCCGTTTTGTACATTTTTTTGCAGAGCCTAACGTTGTCGTATGTTGTGGCCGTACTACTGAAAACTTGTTCAATCTAGGAGCATAAAATATTAGATAAATATATGTATATTCAGAGGGTAATAAAGATTTTTCGTAGAAAGTTACATTTCATTATAGAAGAATGCCTTGTAAGTAGCCTTTGTTTTCGATTACTTACTCGAGTATTACATTCGAACGGGTCAAATTAAAGATAAAAAATGGCACTTGTAATATGAACATTTATATCACAATTTTAAAGCACTAAGAAAAAGTTACTGTAGGGTGTCGAAAAGTCATTTTGTTCACTATATATATTAATTGCGTATCTATATTGTTAGGACATGAATCTGACAATTTCAATTGTATATATATATATATACAATTATTTTATAATAGATTTTCTACTATTTACAATGTTACTTTCGCCCCTGTTACTTTTGACTCTAGGCTTCCCTACCAATTGATATCGGAAGGGACGTTACAACTGACCCTGACTGCCTATGTTTTTGAACTTAAATTATAAATTTTTACTAACGAAACGCTTAAAAGTGCTAAGTAACGATCAGTATTACTTAAAAAAAAATCAGATTAAAGATTAAAAAAAATATTAAAACTACGCCTGCAAAGGGAGTGTTTACATTACAATTTTAAGTCAGTAAGAAAAAGTTAGTTACAGTATCGAAAAGTTATTTTGTTCACTATACATGCCTATTGTATATTGTGTATATTGTCATTTTTGTGATTTTTCATCATATTGCCAAATGTAATTTTTCATCATTTATCCAAAATGTGTGGTAATATCTAGTATGTGTTTTGAAATATTTAACGTGTTACTTTAAAAAACTTTCAACTTAAAACTTTCAAAAACGAGGCCCCATTTTGAAAAAACCCCATTAGGGTTTTGTAGCAGTAGGTATATACCACAACTTCCACTGAGTGTCATTCTACATATGTATCTAATAATGTATAGTATTCCATTTAAAAAACTTAAATTGATCTTCAAATCTCCTCGACAATTTCATATACAAAAAACTATTTACACATCACAATGACCGCCCCCCCCCCCTTTCCATACCAAACAACTCTCATATTTTATATATTTTCAACGGTCTACGAGATATTCTAGCGTAACCAATTAAAAGAAACACACTGTAAAACTCACGCGACGTCATATACATATTTGTCGAACTCATAGTTGCTTCAGAATATTGCTACAATATTTATACAATATTTTCAATGCAACATTGCAAAAATTGCAATATTGTAGCAATGTTTCTGCAATATTAAGTGCTTTATGGGTAGAGGTTCGAAGGTAAGCTGGGCCGTCGAGCGAGGACAGCCAGCTATTAAGGTCAACAACGGATTTCAGGAAAAATCGATAGACCGGATAGAACGACCCTCGATGGATATCGGTCTGTTGACAATCAAGCGTTGCATAGAAGAAGCGGGCAAGCCTTTTTTAAACTCTGTTTATTATCTTCGTTTAAGGTCACGGTAGTCGAAACAGGACTGAACAGCCGTTGTTTACTTCAACACTTATGTTTAACTTTATTGTTATTTTTTAATTTCAGCTTCTCTTTAAACGCTCCTTTATTTCCTGCCTCTGTAACTTACGCTTCTTGCATATGTAGGTATTACATATTTGCGACAGTAGAGTACTTATGTATAATCATAAACGATGCTAAAAATAGGGAAATTATTTTAGAATTTTTTTAGCATATATTCGACTACAATTCCATGCAAAACAGTGACATGAAGCTACATGAATGGCGTGATTCAATTGTTGTGTACAAAGTTATTTTGTACAAGATGTTAAAAAAGCAAGTCCGTTAAACAAAGTACTCGAAATCGAATAGTTGGTATGAGTGGTTTAACCGAATTCGATATGTACTCATGAATAACAATTAATTTAATACTTAAGGTTAATTCCATCAGGAATATTATTCCATAATTTTATTATTTCATAAACCTATAAAGTATTGGCATTAAAGCTGTCGAAGTAGTTCGAAGATTCAAGGTATTGAAATAGTTTAAATTTCAAGTATTTGGCAGCTCTATTGGGCTCCATTTTAACTTGTGAGTTTAAAACTGTTGATAAGTAATACAATGTTAAAAAATGCACTTATGGGTACATCAAATGTAGTAGGCATTGGATCTCATGAGAATAATATCTAAAAGATTTTTCTCGAACGTGGCAACGCACACATATGTACATAATATATACATGCTACAAAAAGTAACAGAGTTACAGGTTGTTTTATTTTGAATTATTCCTGCCTACAACTTCATGGGACCTTTTCTCTTACGTAAAAAATTCGTAGGAACTATCTATTGTAATTTTTTACAAAATCGTTCACATGCATTATATACTGCTGCAGTGTTTCCTAACCTTTTTGGAGTCGCGATCGCGTTTTATAATACTCAAATGACCTCCCCCCCTCCAATATAAGGTAAGGTAAATTTAATAAAGTAAAGAAAACACATTAAAAATAGGTATTTCAGAATATAATTTTAACTTAATAATTCAAATAAATAAGTGCTAAAAATCGTTGAATAAAAATAACTGTGGCGACCTCCCAGAAAACACTTCGCGACCCACAGCTTGGGAATCAGTATATAATACTATACAGTGTTCTGTCGATCTGGGCATGTGGCTCGGGGTCCGCCAAGCGCCAATCCAGGAGCGGAGACGATTCCCAGACGAGTCCTCAGCGACATAATGATGGCAGCGACCTACTGGCTAAGCGCTCGACGAGCCTCGAACCCTGCGCCCATAATGAAAGGACTCTTGAGTGCATTATATGGTTCATGGATGACTTTGCTGCGCCTCGTTTTATCGAGAGGCTAAAGAGACTTATGAACTTTTATCTCGGAAATTTGATTATTATAAAAAATGTGTCATTGATCAAGAATTGGTTAGTAAAATTATTCTGCAGGTATAAATGACACCATTAAGATGGGTACCAGACCTGTCGATATTGTTTTTAGACCCCATTGAAGTAATATGGGGCTGCGAGTATGTAGTACGATCAGCCGACCGTAATAGCGGAGCGCGCGGCTCGCTTACCTGAAACGGAGCGCCCCGCTGTCTTTAACAGCACATTGCAATGTTAATTTTAAAACTCCATCTTAGAACGGAGCTTACATCATAGATGGAATTTAAAGGAATTAGGTCATATCTTTTCCAAATTTGGATTCACTTGACCTTTGAGGAGAAATTTGAAGAATAAAAATTTGTTTATAATTTTCTATGTTACAAAAATGATTTTTCAATTAAAAAAAAAATATATTATTCAAATAGACCAAACCTTCTAGATGAAAATGAAAGCAAAATGAACTCAATACGATAAACAGTTTCCGAGATAAAAATTGATAAGTACAACTCGGTTTCACGAAAATAGGCAAAAATTCTCAACTTTAACGTCCTGTATTTTTTAAACGAATTCGAAACTAGAAAAATGATGACTTAACTCCTCTAATTTCATTTGGACTACATCATATTTCGGTTTGAACAAAATTCCTGACATCGGGGAAAAAGAGTTTGTGCCCAATGCAAAGGGGCACAAACTGAAATCGGTGAATTCTGCGATTCTGGGCGCTGGGTTGCACGATAGTGCAACGATAGTCCGTGCGTTGCCCTTCTGCAAAGCACATGTGTTTCGAAAATGTGCTGGCTTCATTTTACCTAAGGCCTGTTATCCTGGTGGGAGTCAACTCATAATGGGACGAGAGAATCTACTTGGGGATGGAAGGAGCTCCTTGGAAAAAATCCTGACAATCAGTTAGCAATCGCGTCAGAGAAATGTTTTCTACACAAGAGTATTACGCGATGTTTTGGGTTTATGCCCAGAACAACGGAGTCGCAACTACTGCTGTACGAGCATTAGCGTAGCTGTACCCACAGCTCCGAACGCCAAGTGAAAATTCATTTCCACAAATTTTTATAACGTAGGAACAACACGTTCCATAAAAAATAAAGTAAGTAATCAGTGTTAGTAGCCGTGCAGTGAAGTGAATATTCGGTACATTAATCCGAACACACTTGACTTTGCGACCCTTTCAGGTACGATTTCATGCTGACGCTTGATGTTCGTTTTGAGCGTCAAAACCAGTCACGTGATCCGTCCACGGGACTTTCAGCGTCGACGCTCATTTTGAGCGTCAAAACTGTCACAAAGTAAAATTTGTTAGAATTCTTCAATAAATTTGCAACGTCTTTCACAAGTATTCCACGCAGAGTAGTTGTCATAATACTTATGAATGGCTGTGTATATACGTCGGACACCCTGTATGCAAGGTGTTCAGCTACATGTGGGAATAAATTTAACGGGTGATTCTAGACACCAGAATAAGACGAAAATCAAGAATAACGATATTCCGGTTGAGGCTTTGTTTGTTAGTTATAAGCGTTTAACAATATGCCTAAAAGCAGGCAATCCGCGTGCAGCGGTGCACGCGGGACAAGTCAGGCGAGGGGTCGAGCAGTGGTCGTCAAAGCCACTTTCGCGCGGGGTCACACACCTCAGAGCAGCTGCAACGAAATTTACAACAATCTGTGTTATTTTTTAAATTTCTTTACACGTTTTAGTGCAGGAAATTTGGTACTTTTTATTTTGGGGGGAGGGATGTGATTCTATGTCTTGTGTGATTTCTGCGCGTGTGTGTCTGGATAGCACAACGAACTACGGTGGATATAATGGAAACAATGTATTTTAGCGTGTAGGGAAGTCTGGTGTAATTCACCGATAACTTTTAATTTTAGATGAAGTGTCGCAGAATCGTGTTGTCATGCCGATTGTCGTTTGCGAAATTTATTGATTTTGAAATTTATTTCGTCGTAGCTCCTCTGAGGTGAGTGACCCCGTGCAACAGTGGTTTTGACCATCACTGATCGACCCCTCGCCTTGCTTGTCCCGCGCGAACCGCTGCACGCGGATTGCCGCCTTTCAGACATATCATTAAACGCTTATAACTAACAAACGAAGCCTGAACCACAATATCGTTATTCTGGATTTTCGTCTTATTCTGGTGTCTGGAATCACCCTTTAAATTTATTCCCACGTGTAGCCGAACACTCTGTATATGGAGGAATGTCCTCATATATATTGGTTAGTAGGTACGATGTTTGAAGCTACTCCCGATAGTTTGTCCGGTAGACAAAAATTGTTTCGGATAAAAATTGACTATGCAGTATCTAACGGAAAATTGGGGGTTATTTTGCATTTTTTATATAAAACTGTACATTTTTATTTGAATCTTATAGTGCATAAAACATGAATTGAATTTTCCACAGACAGGTTATCGATAACTAATAGTATATACTGGGTGAGTCACGAGAAACAGGACACCTAAATATCTCTGTTAGGATTGAAGATAGGAGAAAATGTTAAAGAGGAAACTTGTACTATTCAAGGGGACAAATATGATGATATAAACAGATCTTTCGATTGACTTTATCTTTCACGGTTATTTTAAAGGTCATTGATAGTTTTTTAAGTGGCACCATGAATTTTTCACTTCATGGCGTAGTACCTGGTGTCAAGGCGAGTTCAACGACATAGGATACTGAACCCTTGAAATGACCTTGAACTCAGGAATCCATGTAGGTGATAAATACACTAATCACATGTGAAGTGGCTGGAAAAGAGATCATTTTCGGCGTAACGTCGTTCCGCGCAGAGATGACTCTGAGGAGCCTTTGCAACGTCCAACTCCCCACTTAACCGCCTACGGTTATACTATTGATTGGTAAGAAACCGGCACGGACAGCAGCAGGGAAACCGCTACGGCCATTCGTGTGGGACCGATCCGTAGGCAGTAGTGGGAGCTGCGCAGATCGGTTGAAAATCGGTAGACAGGGAAATTTTTTAGGAATAATATCAGTAAAATTCCAGATTTCGAAATAATCAAGTGTCTTTTTTTCATTTTCTAATAGTAACTTTTCATTTAAAATTATTAATGAAAGCAGTATATTCTTCCCAAAAAAGGTTTGCATAGTTTTGCAAATCAAACATAGAGACTTCAAATTCGCAGTTGAAATGAGTAACGCTTCGTCGAATTCCCTAATTGAGTAAGTGGGCCAGTGAAAATCTTGTTTTATTACTCCAATTAATTGTTTTTTAACCTTTGCGTGGAATTTTGTTTTATATACCGTGCAAGTATAAAATCCAAACAGCGGTGGACAGTATTTAAAAGTACCCAAATAACAAGGATCGCATCTGTCTTTCTGAGCTGCGCTAAAATTGCAGGGATTAGTATCTTTGTTGCATTGAAGCTGGGCTTAGTCCTCTGCGGGAAGTAGGTTCAACTACATAGATCTGTCGCTTTTAAATATTTCACATAACAATTTTCTGTTCTTCAAACAGTCCTGTAAGCAATTATAAACGAGATACAAAATGTTCGTATAATATAATATAATTCTCTTCCCGATATTCGTACAATACAATTCTCTTTTCGATGCACGCTACGCAGAGTCGTCAAAACGAATGCCTCTCGTCGTTTCAATGCAGCATCTCGAACCCTCATTGATGACTTTGATGTCATCGGCTTTCCTTTTGGTGTCGATCGATACTGTATCTCTACATAGTATAAAATAATATCATTTAATAAAGTCCCCGGTAGGCGTCTGTTTGCTTGTTCGCGCTAATCTCGAGAACGATTGGACGGATTGTGACGCGGTTTTCACCATTTTAAAGAGCATTTGTCGACGAAAGTTTAGGTATCATGAAACATCAACCTATGGCAGATGACAAGCAATGACGATTTTAGTGAAGTATTTCCCGAGAATGTTCTATGGGGTAGTGGGGGCCGCATGGCGGTCTGTCTAGTGATTCTCAGGATTAGCTAGAACCTACAGACGCCTACCGGGAACTTTATTTTATACTAGGTATGTAAAGATACATATAAGAAGCCCGGGCAACGCGGGGTACCTTAAGCTAGTATATTATATGTATACAGTAGTTGTGAATTTACTTAAAGTCCTCGTGTTATTCTTTAATCCTTTTATTCAATAAAATATTCGAAATCCGTCTATAATAACTTCGTCTATAATACATCAAAATAACGTAGCTTTACATTTTTGTATATCTTTACTTTTCAACAGAGAAACTTTTTTTGAAATATTAACACTACTGCATTGTGAATACATAATAATATAAATAGACCCCTTTTAATGTTTAACAACGTTATAATAAAATACTATTAATGAAGTAATGTTTAATTATTGTTGACAAAATTGATGTCCACGTAGATTATTCGACTCAGTCGGACTGCTCGAATCTTTTCAGCTGCTGGAAACAGTTTGGGCTACTTGATCCTTTAGGCCGTGGTTACAGTGGACGCGTTTCCGCCCGAACGATCGATTTTGTTTCTGAGTGAACAATAACATTCAGTGGGTGTGATCTATTTCGGCTTCGTCATTGATATCCAGAATTGCTGGGAAATAGGTTGTCGAAGAGTCTCCGGGTGGAGGGGGAACCAACCTTCGCGTCGATTGGTTTGGAGCCAACACTTATCTTGGCGTTGATTTGTTTGACTTCACGGCGTCATCACGCGCATGCGTGGCGTGTCCCCCTTCCACTACGAATAGTGTACGGCAACCTATTTCCCGGCAACACTGTTGATATCTAGGATTTTCTCGTTATGCTCAGTTTGCGCGAAAACGCGTCCACTGTAACCACGGCCTTACGGGTTCTCGGGACGACTCGGTCTGAATTTTAAGCTACTCGAATACTCGAGTACTCGGATAACACTACACGGAGGACTTGGCCGACTACGCACCGCTAAGTCCTATGAGGATTTCCCCACGTAACAAAACAAAAGAAAAAAATGTAAAGCATACAATATGTACACAGTAAGATATAATTATAAACCCGTGTTCAAATCCACACAACTGAACTAGTTCATATGTCGAACCCCTTAGACCTCGGGTAGCCACCTAAGGAAAAATCGAGGGATGTTAGCGATACTCTAGCAAGCTGAGCGGCAAATGTGCCTCGTGACCTTCATTTCAGGGCCGTGTTGGGCCTGCGTTTGCCCCATGGGCACTAATCCATTGATAATATCGTACTAGGCATTAAGAAAGGGGCCCATGCGGCAAAAGCAGGCCCAACACAGGCCCTGGAATAAAGATCATGAGGCACATTTGCCACCCCATCCAGCTAGAGCATCGAGTTTACATCCCTCGGCTTTTCTTCAGGTGCCTACTCGAGGTCCCTCTGGCTGGATGGGATTTTACCACCGGTTTCTTTTGCCCAAAACCGCAAAATCTCGAAATTGAAGGGCATTTTCGAGGTGATTCCATCTCATTTCGAAGTTAAAAATTATATCAATTGATTCGTCTTGGCGAGATCTTTCCAATGGTGTATAACAGTTGCTGTACACTCGTAGGTCAGTAATCCCCACTGGGCCTTAACATTGTCATTAAGCTACTTATAAAGATTTTTCCTCAGTACATATAACACATGATGAAATATATTTTTTTGTATTTATTAAGCTACTCTTATATTCCACCAAATAAAAATTTTAAAAAAAATTAAATTGGTTTTAATTTTTTTTTCCAGTGTCAATATGGCACCTAAAAAAGAGTTTTAGTTAGTGGTGCAGGTAATTTCCCGGCTCAGGCATATTTGAAACAAAATATTCGAAAAGATCCTTAATCTGTATTAATGTCGTTATCGCCCGTACCCCATTTAACAATTTTTGTTCAAATGCAACAAAATGGCGCCGGTTTGAAAAAAAGTTTGATGAAACACCCAAAAGAATGTTTTCTCGGGTGTTCGCTGAGAAAAACTTCGATTTTTTTTCGACAAAAATTGTTAATTGAGCTACGGGCGACAGCGACACTCATACAGATTAAAAATCTTTTCGAATTTTTTGTTTCAGATAAGCCTGAGCCGGGAAATCACCTGCGCCACGAACATACCTTTTTTTAGGTGCGATATTGCCGTTATAAAAACACATTTAAAACGAATTAAAAAAAAATCTTTTTAATTGTTTTTGTATAATATAAGAGTAGCTTAATAAATTCCAAAAAGATTTATGCCATTACATGTTGTATTAATTCAGAAAAAAAATTAAAAGTAGCTTAATTTTGTGGCTGATCAAAGTAGGATGACCCCTTAAGCACACCTACTCAGGTGTCCAAGGAACGGCAAATCGACTGTGCAATCAATTTCGGCAGATACTAAGAGAGACTGAGATCACGTCAATGTCAGCGAGACATTGATTTACCCGCGCAGGGCTCTGTTGATGGGATCGGCTATGTAATGGTGGTATGTCGGTAATTTGTGAGGCAAATTGTGGGGTTAGAAAACTTAGTGCTGTCACGAGCTCTGGACAGTTCACCATGAATGACCTTGAAAAGAAAGGTTATATCTGCAACCAGACTATGATCACTAAGGGTGGCAATTTCAACTGATCGCAGGGCCGGACTATATTTGTGATCTGTGATGCGGATTGGGGTACCTACTTAAGTGTAGTCCAATAAAGAACACGTTAGTTACGTTCAGAGTTAGGTGTGATTTTCAGTTTGATACTTGAGGTATTGAGAACAAAAACGGACTAACTCACATTGAAAAAAAATTAATTTTCCCTATTTTATATGATTAGTACAGCCTATTGGAATATTGCTACTAACTCAATTTCGCAAAAATTGACGTGGCCAGGCAAGGTGTCGGTGTCGATGAATAAGAATTATTTAAAAACGCAAACTAATGAAAGTGTACTCATATTGTCAAAGTTTTAAATTGACAAATTATCTGAAAGCTTGTAAGAGGAAAGGTATCGGTGTCGATGAATTATCATGGAATTATTTTAAAACGGAATATAATGAAAATGTACTCATCTAGTCAGAGTTTTAAATTGACAAATTATCTGAAAGCCTGCGAGAGGGAAGGTATGGGCATTGATGATCTGAGAATACCTTGCCTAGCCACGCCAAGTATTTGACTTCCAGGCCGAGGACATCCAGGCAAATGTCTAGATGTTACATTTTATCTTTACATTATTAAAATGTCCGTAATATGAGTAATGGAATGTATGAACACAGCATTTTACCTGTGTATATGTCATTTTGATATCACTTTTTTTTATATTGTATATTTTGTTCTATTTTTTTTGTGGTTCATTTGATAATACTCTTTTCCGTCCTCGAGTTTTTTATGTACTTGACGTAATTTTGTTACTTTTTTTTAAAGTTTTTTATGGGGATATTATAAATACAGGGCATCTTTCATTCGAAACAACACAACTTACATATTTCTTTTACATCCACAATTTGATTAGATTATTTAAATTGGTTCACGAGAGCATCTGGTTGGAGTACTATGCAAAACACATTATCACATATTCAGTTATACTTTACGTAAGGAACATGTGTTTATAGGAATTCGAGGAATGAACAAACAATGTTTCCTTAGTGATTAATTCAGTATATTCCCTCAGATTTCCCTCATTTTCTACATTTTCAACACTCCTCACCGTTACAACAGGTTCTTATCCCATTTTTATTAAATTGTTTTAATCTTGTGTTAAAAAGTTTTATAACGTCGTAAGGTGCTTGTACTTATGAGTCTTGTAATTTACAAAACACTGTAAACTATTTTACAAAAAACTAATTTACAAAACTAATTTTTCTTCTAATGCCAACTAAAAATGGTCTTGTTGTATTGAAAATCCTGAAATATTATTCGAATTCGAGATAATAGTTCATGATGTTAATGACTGTTATCCTAATGATTAGCGACAGATTTGCAAAAACGTTGTTCATGGTCTCACTACTTACCTTAGTTACAGTAGATGCTCAAAGTGATTTCCGTTGACATCCAATTGTAACTGTTACTATTATTAGGTTTAGGACAAATAAAGTGTACATGATACTTCCTTATAGAAAATTCACAGCTCTTTTAAATTTTGATAGAAAAAGGTACGTATTCCATTAAAAAAAAATCAGGGTCACCTTGATATCTTGTAAAAAAATAGGTTATTTAAAAAAAACATTTCAACATCATGTGTCCCCGTCGATACCATGCAATTTGTATACACATGTTTGTAGAACACTCCTGCAGTAGGCTCAGTGTTCATGTTTCCAAGTCATTGCAATGTACAGTGTTGTCCCGTTATAATCCCGGCTCTGCCGTTTCGTTGGAAGTACATTTCTATCCTCACTACTTCTTTTGTAGTCGCCGCAGCGAGTGCAACAGACTGAGAATGAGTGAGAAGGTACGCGGCAGTCTCAAGCTATAAATTTCGGTTAAGATAGCGGCGGGATCGTCTAACTGAAAGAAAACAGCAAAGAACAAAGGCGAGTCAAATAGCATATCGTTACGTTACAGTTTCGACCTGTCCCCCGAGAGTCGGACTTATAACGAGACAAAACTGTGCTCCATACAAATTATGAACTGTTTTATAGAATGAGTCACTATTTAGTTTCTGAGCCAGTTCTTCAACAACTATGATTGCGCTTTGTTAGCTGAAATTATTTACACCGTGGGGAAACTGCATTATTTATGGGTCACTCTATTCAAGTAAGGTGATTACATTTTGAATAATATTATTTTCAATATTAGAAACACTATTTGTCTTGGGTTCATTATTTGTGCATGTGCAGTGATACGAAATTCATGCTAACGAAAATGTAAGGAAAACGTCGTTATAAGACACGTAAACAAATTGTGTAAATTATAGTATACTGAGATAAGATTTATTCATATGAAATACATATTCAAATATGTATTCATTTTTCGAAATTTCTGGTATGAAATACCTCGCGGTACATGTGACTATAGAGTAAGTCCGGAACAGTCGGTGAACCTAACATAAAATGGCTATTAAAACTTATACTGATATTACTTATTTTATCAGAGTAAACTTTATACGTTCAGAATTTTTTGTTGATTCAGAAAAACTGGTCGATATTTGTTTTAAGACAATATTTGCTGAAAATCGAGTTGAAAACTGAAGTCATGACATCTGACCATCTTTCCCAGCACCTCATCGTTGGAAGAGACCACTCACATAATTATTCATGAAAAATAACAAAGAAGAAAGCAAAATTATTTATGAGTGAATACTACGACAGATCTATTGATATTTAATTTGTTTATGCTAAACAAGTAAAAACATATTAGACAAAAAGCGAACTACCTACTGGCAATTAACAAAGCAAATGAATACAAACGCGACTAAATATAATAAGTAAACAAAAATAATAAAAAGCAAAAATAAAAAAAAGAAACATATTGTAAATTTAACTGATTGAATAAAGGTTTACAAAGTGAGTTATCTCTCACCCACAATTTGATAGTGAACTATTTATCCCAATCATAACTCGAACGTCTCTCCTATTTGTAGGGAGAGATGGTTCATATGGTCAAATACTTTGGCTGCATTGTGCCTCAATACTTCTACTATCTTATTATCCAAATCATTAAACGAAAATTAACTTAGAAGTATATTTTAAATACGATTCTGTACACTACTGTTTTATAAAAGATCATTCTAGAAACACATAGAAGGAAGCGAAATAACGTTAGATTGGTTCTTAGAGAAGCTATTTTTCTATACCTTAACGCGCTCTTACGTGGAAAATCTGAAATATAGCGGCGACTCGACTAAGTCTCCTACCACACCGACTCACTCGGATTTACCCTATGTACACAAATAAAACTAATGATTTTGTTATAAATATATAGCTACCTACATTATTTGATTCTATTCATTTATAGCTTAGCTGTTAAAAAATGAACGTTGCTTTATTCAAACACATGATCATGGAAAAAAGAATGAATTATTCGTTGTCGAGTATTTTTACTTCCATTAATATTTTCTGTTCCACAAATTACACGAGAGCAATTCTTAATCCAGGCATGCTTGCCTCTTAAAAACTTTTTTATTTAAAATTTTCAAAATGAATGAACTTGCAAAAAATCTAATTTAAAAATCTGTTAAGATTGTTAAGATTGTAAGCTGAAAGAAAATTTACTGTGTAGCTCATAGAATGACTGATTTTCCCGTATTTTCAATGTTAAAATGTACATTTCAAAATACAGTAAATGTGAAAATATAAAACAACTTAACCGCCATCTAAACCATAGGTAATTCCAATTTTAGATAGGTACAATCGAAGCAGTGAAATTCCAATTATAAAAGTTTTAATGTTTCCTTTTTAAAAATTGCTCAGGGAAATCGATTTCTCTTACCAGTTTTGTCTGTTTGGCGAAATCTATGTACCAAAGAGTCCAAATTCACTGCTAATTTATTAAAAAATTGAAGACCGTTTGGGATTTAACTGACTATAATTAACCTGTTTTCGAAATTTGTTTTTCACCCGTCACGCTTCATATAATTTATAATACCAATTACTAGTGGACACGAACAAAAAATTCAAATTGGTTACAAAATAACCTGCACACATCGATTTTAGTACTCAATAAATTAGTATTAATAGCACAATTAAGTGATATCGATCTTGTTGTTTCCCCGTTACTGCTCGGATATTGCTTTATTATGGATACAATATGCTTTTATATTATTGTCGTGGACAGTCATCATATGTACCTTCATCTAGAGAGGAAAATATTAATTCTAATAACAGAAGCAATTTGGAATCAAGTGACGCTGATGATAGTAAGTGGCATCTATCTTTAACTGCGTGAGCTTGATGAACGTTTCGCGTTAAACGAAAATAAAACTTCGCAGGAGATTAAACGCCATCGTAAATATGTACTACATTGAACATATACATGCCTGCTAGGTATATTTATTAAACAATGCAATTGCCAAAAACTTGTTAATGATACTATTATGTCGTTTTAAACTAGATGTGTTTACTATACTTCATTTCACATTTTTAACGTAGCAAAATATTCCAAAAGTATAAAATTTGTCAATACTTGCCCTCTAATATTAACACTAACAACCGAATCTACCTAATCAACGAATGAAACAAAAATGTGTATGTTTTATTATTTTGAGGCTAAAGTACGCCTCGTAAAATTAGATTTTTTTATAATTAAAAGTTTTTAAGAACGGTGTCTGAGTTTGGAGAAAAATACATTATTGTTGCACTTGTATCAGCAATTTTTAATTTCTCACTAGAAGACAGACATTTGTGCATACAAATTGCATTGTCTTGAAATACATGATTTACATGATTTTGATACTAGCCTGATATTATTTGAAGTATGTCACGCAGAATTGGAAAATAATAATTTCATGCCATACACAGTACGCAGACATTTTCCCGTGACCGACATAAAATTTAAAGCAGAGAACATGTTGCGTGGGTAGTGAAATATAGGCTTAGTAACACGCTTAATAGTTAACAGAACTATCTATTTGATATTAGCTATTGTAACAGTTTGCTTCCACATCATAAACTTTATCTTTCACATAGTTGATCTTCGACACTTTAAATTGGAACTTATAGGATGCATCCAGCAACAGGAAAATCTATTAGTGCGTATTAAACATTTTCCAGTTAAATTTATTGATGTATTAACAAGCCCCTCAGCACCAATTTCCGTAATCCTTAATGTGTTCCATATATTTAGAACTTTAATTCACGAACCTGTCGCGATATCCCGTTCGCGAATCTTCGTTCTGCTAACTGGATTCAATAAGCTCGCCTAAATCTGTTAGCACTTAAGCCTCGAGAATCTAACATCCTAAAATTCTTAATAAATTTGCGTTTGCTTAAATTCACCTCAATCAAAGAATCACTTTTATATGAATCTATGAAGCCAGTGTATATCCAACCATTGTAAATATCCCATGGAACGCATTTGCAAGCAAGGGTGTACTCGCGATGAACTTACATGAGACAGCCCTGGCCTTCCACTCCCAGTATTATCTCGTTCACAGTGGAGTCGATAGATGCAGCGAAGATGAAATCACTGGCACTTATTAGCAAGTGTAACACACGCGTAATTTGTATCGCGCCAAGTCCGAAATGGTCGTTTTTCACTGGGGAAAGAAAAAAAGGGTGTCGCGACGAAAAATACTTGCATTTCCTGCGGCTACGACGAACGAGGACTCGTTCGTGACTGCTCAGAGGCCAGTGTCGGTTGTGCAGCTGGGAGCGGGGCGTGCGCCCTCCGCGAAATCAAACTTTGCCTCCACTCGTGGAAACCCAGCACGGCGTACCCTACGTTGCGCGTATAGTGCCTAGGGTTGCTACTATTCGAATGATTCAATATTCAGCTACTTCATAAGTACTTACGTGACTGTTATGAATATATTTGTCAAGTAATGCAACATTTTAATTGGGGCTGAATTTTACTACAGTAAAATTCGAATGCTGAACGTTTTCATTTCTGATTAGTAACTTCTGTCTAAACCATGTTTCAATTCAATAAACAGATACACCATGTGTGAGATGGATCACCTACATAACTTTTGAAATACCCGTTAGATTTTACAACCATTACTCTACTCCAGTTCTATATGTGCTACTTCCCGCAAAAAGTTCATCTAATTGCGTTGCATTTACATAAAATGCAAGTATTTCGTCCATTTAATTTAACTTGGATGTAGAAATTTTTGTTACAATTTCGTCTTCGCGATATGTGAAAACGGACACATATTATATTAAGTATTACTGCGCAGCATACTAATTTGAAGTTTTTTTTAATGATTTCTAACCTAAAAGTTGTTGTATACTGTGTCATGTAAATAACTACAGGCTGGTTCATCTCACCCTTAAAAATGAGACAGTTGAACCCGATGAGAACGGGTTAATTGGACCACTATATATAGTGACTTAATCGAGTACAGTCAAAGCAGTTGACCATGCTGTCTACTGAAAAGTTCCACCTCGTCCAATTCAGCGGGGGGGGGGGGGGAGGAATTTCTGTCCACATCTTGATTTATTTGTCCGAAGGTCATGTGAAAAACAACATATTATACACGGTTGAATTTGTCTTTTTATTGCCTATAACATTATATTAATGAAAACACATAATTCCATTGAAAAAGCCGTCAATGAGTAACAAATTTCGGGAAATATCACCTTGAGAAAAAAATCTTCTGCATCACAATAATTGAAAATATAGAAAAAATCTCCATCACAATAATTCCTTTCCTTAGACACTTTCTCGCATCACTAAAAACAACGAACATATTTTAGGTGTAAATGGTAGGTGACATTCTAAGAATACTGAACGGCAATATGTGCGCAATATTGCAGGTATATTGCACGAACGTTGCCACTGCAATATTGCACGGCAATGTATACGCAATATTGCAGTAATATTGTAGCACTATGTGCGCAATATTACACGGTAATGTGTGTGATGAAGTTGATGAATTTTTCGAGATATTAAAAAAAAACTCAGATCGATAGTTGGTTGAGGTTAAATCGATTTAATGGCCCTCACGCGAGGGGGCCCCAAGGGAGGTTTGTTTACATGACAAGAGCTGTGTCCTAGCTCAAACCAATCGTTGATTATTATTTTTCGCAATTTTTTTCGCCTAAATGAAGTGCACTTGTAACCTACGTTTAACTAAAGTTGTCACGAAAACTAAAGCCGAGCGGTGGTAACATGTTTAGAAAAAAGTTATTCAGAATAATTGCCCCCGACAACATATTTGCGAGGTGTACCCTTTTATGCAGAATTACCGAAAATGTGCAAGAGGTACAGTATAATATCATGAATTAGCAGTAGGTATCTTCATTCATTATTTTACTCCTAATTCTATCTTTATTTTCGATTATGTATAAAGTTCATTCATTTTTCCATTGCTAAAATTACAATATGCAACATGAATTTTATTTAGACATCCTAGAAAGATAGAAAAATAACAGTTGTATTTCCCGATGCTTAATGTGAACAATAATTATTGGATATTTGGTGAAAATTAATTTGTAATTCATCGCATGTGAAATATCACAATCTTATATTATAGTCGAGTCCAAACAGGGTGCAAAACAATGAGTTACTTCGGTCTGATCCGTCGTCGTAGCGATAAGATGTGTTTTCCTGCTGCTCGTGTTGACGTGTGTAATATTATGTTATCTATTCATCTCTACATATATATAAAAAAAATGAAACCGGCTTCACAAAAATTAACAATGCTCTAAAAAGTAAAAAATATTTATTTTCTTTATTTAATCTACCTACGACTCTCCATTTTTTATGTCGGCGCCTCATTTACTGTGTAAACCTGGCGCCGTCTTAAAGAAACGGAGAGTCGTAGATTAAATAAGAAAAAATTATTTTTTACTTTTTAGGGCATTGTTATTTTTTTGAAGTCGGGTTTAAATTTTTTATTTTTTACTTTTTAGTTATTTAAGTTATATAACTAAATTTATTTTAAAAAATGAGCAGGTCTACGAAAGGAGGTGCTCGTAAAACAAATAACCGTTTGCTTTCTAGCTTCCGTTTCTAAGGAACACGCCCAAAATACGCGACTGGAAAAAGTGAGAATAAGGATGTCTCAAATTCGGTATTACTATCTAGTACTGGCAAAGTATTGGGCCAATATTGATGCAGTGTAGGATCGGACCACCGGGGAATCGCCCTTTTTCGAATAAAAAAGTTATCATCAAGATTGGTCCATATGCTGAGGAGCTATGCGCGGACAAACATAAAAAATACATATCGGTTGAATTTATAACCTCCTCTTTTTTTAAATCGTTTAAAAAACCATTCATCATGGCACCAATTGAGGAACATCTTCTTCTATATAACAACGAAAGAATCATCCAAATCAGTCCGCGATTTATGCGCGAATAGGGCTGACATCCGTCCGGGTTTCCCCGGATTTGTCCTCTTTTTTAGGGCGTCCGGGGGGATTTTCTGTAGTGATCCGGGTTTTTCGATGCTGCTCGCTCAAAAAGACATAAATATTTTATCTTTATTTCTTGATTGCGGTTACAGCCTATAATTTACAAATTCTCTCCGGATATCGTACCTAATGTAAGAAATAGTTAAAACTGTTCGAGCTTCAAGTGCAAATGTCCGGGGATTTAATGCTCTTTGTCCTAGATTAGTAATTTTACAGATGGCATCCCTGTGAGCGAACATACTTTTAATCTGGAGGACTTCCGTTTCCGGTCGCGTGCGTGACAGCTGTGTGTGGAAGTGAGTGGCGATTGAGGTGAAGGAAAGGCGAGTGAGGTGTTGAAGGTGTGTCGGAGACTGTGGGTGAAAGGTTAGAGGTTTGGAGGTTAGGTGGTGGTGATAGGCGAAATAAGGCGGGAAGGAGCGCGGAGAGTGGCAAGTGGTGGCATCGTGCGGGAGAGTGGAAAAGTAGGGAAGAGCTGGCGAAAAGGCGGGAAGTTCGAAAGGGAGATACGGCAAAAGATGGAAAAATAAAGGATAGGGGATAAAGGGTGCAGGAAGAAAGGGAGCAGAGGGTCCCCGAAACATGAGTTTTTTCGCACAAAAATGTTTCGTAAAAAAAAATTGAATGGATGAAAATTCGTAATAGAGGGTAGCGTGGACGCCAGTGTAATTACGAGTAGAACCTCGTTTGAATTTTTAGATTCGGCCAAGAATTGCATTTTTTATCGTGGCGACAGTGCGTGAAAAATTGTTGCGAAAAAAATGTGTATTTAAAGTGTGATGCCGAGCATGTTCGTCTATAGTGATGTGGACTTGCCGGGGGGGGGGGGGGGGGCTATTTTCCATGCGTTTATTTGATTAACAAAAAATGGATTCTTTTTTAGATCAATAAATGTATTATTAATTAAAAGAAAAATCACATTTCTGTCGATTATACCTGCTTCACACTCCAAACAAACACCTATTTAAAGGCCGTCACACTGATCATCCTCCTGAACTGCCTATAAAACCTGTACCCAACTCCTGGATTAAACAGGTGCCCGCCTCAAGGCAGGCGTATGCACTAGAGGGTTAAACAAAACATAACATTATTTTATGTTCGTTTCCTCTCCCCACAAAGTTTAGTTTAAATCTAATAAAAATGTTGACTTCGGAATTAAATTCTGCGACCCCTAAAACCCACGGAATGACCATCCGTGATAAATGGTGAAATGTGAACGTAAGGATTTTTTATCACGTTTTCGGTGACTTGGAACTGAAATCAGTTACGAGTGAAAAAGTTTCTGGCCAATATCGATTTCGGTTCAGGTAGTACAGAACCGATGTTATATTGGTTCCAAAACAGATATATATAGGTTACACAGTAAACTCACGGTACCTACATTACTGTTATAAAGCCGATATATAACCGTTATGGAACGGATATAATATCGGTTCTATAGAACCGTAACCTAAATCGATATGGTCAGAAATTTCGATTCCTTATAACAGTTATTCAGAATATCGGTTCTTCATAACTGTTTTAGTCAGAACCGATATATGAAAGTTTGAAACAGTTATTTTCAGAACCGTTTCAACCCCTGTGAAAATGTTTAATATCTCCATCGTTTATGGATATATGAAAAAACTCTTCAGACAAAAGTTGGATATAAAGAGGCGAATATAATGGTAGGAAAAATTATTTTTTTCAGTGTCACTATTTCAATTTTTCAAGGACGCGGATGTTTTCTTTGTTAACAATCATATATGCTGTGTATGTATTATTAAACAGAAAAAAAAAATACAAATTCAATGATATATTATAATATTTATTTATGTCAAGTTTTAAAAAATTCAAAATTTTCAAAATCGATTCTCTTCGGTTTCCCGTGGTCCAATTGGCCTGAAACTGTTTCCAGATCATTTCCCCAACAAGTGTCACAATTCTGGCGGGTGAGACCAAAAACATCTGATGATCGAAAAATAATGTCCACCTTAATATACACAGTTACGTTTCCAAAATAGTTGAATTCTTTGTTTTATGTGTGATGAATTGTAGTGTGAATGGATACGGAGAATAAACGATTAGGAAGTCATTCTTTGTTTCGTTTCAGTGTCACGATTGATGTAGCCTTGCAACGCATGCTGCATCTGAAATAGTATGTAGGGTAAAGTGTGTATATAGTTCGAAATTCGAAGCCGGCCACGGCATTGTACCTACTGTGTACGATCCAGAATAGCGTCAAAGGTTGATATAGCGCGTCAAATCATGATCAACTTCGGACATTGGCCATCGTTTACTTACGGCCAGGTGATCGTTAAATGCCGTGTACGCGATCGACGTGTATCTGTTCCCGCGATCTTTTGCTGACTGCTTGATCGAGCTTCTCTAGGGTTCGTCTCATCTTAACGAAATTTGAGGAATTCTTCGAACTGCCGGGTTACTTAGGGTAAGTGTAAGAAAATGCACTCTTTTTTGTTATACTTTTTACTGGGCAATTAGAAACATTTGCACAAAAATAAATTACGTGTTTAACGTTTTTTAAACGGACAATATGCGGGGGAAAAGTGTGTCTGATGTGTACTAGTAATATATACAAGGTTTGATATCAATCCATGATATAAATGTAGTGATAATTTATGTAATGTAAATTAGTGCATTCTATTCAGTTTATTCAAATCAGTATTTTTTATTTGAATGTATTATATAATATAGATAAATGTTTATATTTAAATCAATATTTACATCCACTGAAAAAGTCAATCAAAACGATTGTTGTATTATGAACTTCGCATTAAATTTGGCAAAGAATATGTCTATATAAATATGATAAAAACGAAGTCTTCAATAGCATAACGCTATACGATTATTTATATTGTTATGATAGTCCTGTGAATTGAAATTAAAGATATACATCATTCTTTAATTAAAAATTTTGTAAGAAATTGTACATATAATACTTTAGAAAATATATTCAAAACGGCATTATAACAATATATGTTAGACAGTAATGGTCGCGGAAGTTAAATAACTGTAAAGTGTAGAATATTAATTTTCCAACATGTATGTGGAATTTTCATTGCTCAATGTATTTGGATATATTTCTAGAACAATAAAATTTCTATGACAATCTAATGTTTTACAACTTTTTAGTATGTAATGTCTCACAATTTTTCATAACAACAAATGAATTTTTGAGAATACTACAGTGGATTTTTCTTCTACTTTGTATATCTCGAATCTGCTAAAAAAACTTTCTTTTAAACTCTATTTACAATAGATCGCTAGACGGTTCGTAAATGTCTGTCTGATTAAATCCCAGATTCGTATTCGATATGCCACTATCGTCTTTACGAAACTTTTTTCTTGTATTTTGATGTAATATTGCTTTGAGTTCTGAATATTTAAACATTTGTTTTAATGACTACCACTTTGTACCAATTAATATTACATAATCGGAAAAGATACATCGAGTATTATCCGATAATCCAGAAACTTAAGAGAAACTCTACATGGTAATTACAATTTTCTTGCGAAATCGGAACAAAATTATTGTTTTAAAAAGAAAATAACAAAACATTTTGGCTGTATATCATTTTTGTTTTTCATTAGCAAATATCCACTATGCAGCTACTGAATTATTCGAACGTAACGGTTATTAGTCCTTGTCTACTTGAATGTTATCTACGATTATTTGTGAGACGTTAACATTTGAACGTTATTATGATATGAAGATTTCTATTCCTAAAAAACAACAATTACCTAGTCTAGTGAGTTACCGGAATTTATATCTCTAATTTCAGCATCCTCCCTTTAATTACTCAATTTCTACTATGGATATTGACATAAAGCTCTCACGAAGTAACAGCCAACCATGGGGCATGCGTCTATCTGGAGGAGTTGATTTCAGTTTTCCCTTAACCGTTGTCAGAGTAACGTATTCTTTTTCTCTTTTATACACTCTAATACAAATTCGAACTATTGAAATGTCGCATTAATTTCAAGTAAAAAATGATAAAAAATTATAACATTTTTAGAATTACGCTTATTATAAAATAAGTATATGAGAATACTTATCAGAAATCAAATTTCTTGAATATGCATTTTTAACGGTAGATATTTTCATGGCGAATTTTTCATTAACACGCATCATCAAATCGGATAAACAGTGCTTTTAAACTCGTAGTAATGTCTTTTATCGTCGAAATGAAAATCTTTGTAGTGGTGCAAAGTATATTTCCATTTTGAATTAGAAATGGCATGACGGTTAGATAATCTCAAGTACACCAAAAAGTTATCACGCGAAATATTCGCGTTTGCTGTTTTGGAGATTATTATCACCGTTCCACTCGAATCCTTTGACCGGTCAGACTGAGTATCGATCTGACAAAAGAGGAAGTCATTAATTAATCGGATCATAAATGAGGATACATCGCGTTAAAAATGTAGTCTTTTTAAAATGTCGCTCAACAATCGTTCTGTTATTTGCTTCGGCTTCTTTAACCTTTCAGGCGACCATTTTCTACTGTTCGAGAATAGAATACGATGTTTTTCAAACCTTGCTATTCAAATGTAAAACTGAAATTACTAAATGTGCGATGGTGTCTGGAAACATAACATGCTGCAAACTGTTTGCATACTGAACATTCTGTTCTGTAGAACATAATAAAATAACTATAGGTACGCCAAGCAAATCATAATGAAGCGTTTTACACGAATAAAAAGAAAAGCCTACAATAACAATCATTTTTCCAACTTCCATTTGATTAATGCAACGAACAACAAAATCAATCAATGGCAGAAGTAATTGCCTGTAACACTATGTATGTAGTATGATCGTATTAATATATCTTTTTTTTTTTGCAAGGTGGCTCTTGGAGGTTTAGCCGATCAAGCTGGTGTGCATGCAGGCGATCTGATCTTCAAAATAAACGGGGAGACCATACACCACTTGCGGCATTGCGAAGTTCACGATCGACTTGTCAAAGCCGGAAACGAATTTACGCTAACCGTTTTACGAAATCTGAAAACTAAAAAAGAATGAAGCAGTTTCCTATTCATTGCACTCCTACTTTTCTTTACCATCCACGTATCTGCGGTGTACAATGTATTGGCTTAATTCTTATTACACGAATAATAGTACTGTACAATTTTAAGAACTCTATGTAAATAAATGAATTTCCTTTATAAATGAATTCATAAAGATTATTAAACATGTAGAATAACACTTTAGAATTTACTCTCAGAGGACCTGTAATTCTTTTAAGAAGTCGCTATCTTTTAGTGTACCTTATCACTGACAAAGTGGAACCCCATATTTTACCGATTATGATCATGGTTTTTTTATCAATATACATTGCTTTTGCAAATGTTACAAGCTAATTTTCCGAATTCAAATTCTATGTATAGAAACGAAGAACATAGATATAAGAGGCAATACAAATGTTTCACCTACAATCGTTTTAAAAAATTCAATAACATTAAATATAAATCAAGCAAACAAATAAGAAATTAATAAAAAAAAAATAGTTAACAAAATAAAATAACAAATAAATTAATAATTTACGACTAGTAGATTTTCGCTTTGCAAATTGTTAACAACTTAGCAACTCTCATTCAGTTATACCTATGCAAACGGCAACATACTATAAAACAAATATCCTGCACGATGTAAATGCAAGTGTAATTTAATCCAGATAAGAATATTGTTATTAATTGTTGGCCGTTGTTCGCAGTAGATCTGGCAGCTAAAATCAAGGTCCACCGTGACAAACTTGCATCATCGCGTCGCGGTTACGTCTCACTGATTGACCTACATTGCAAAGTATAATTTGTCAACTATTGATCCGTCCTTTTTTATGATCGTGCCATCTCTGGCAATGAATCATCGGCCCCTTGGACAGCATTCTAAAATGCAGTTATACATTATACATATGTATGTATATGGCACTGTAAAAGGATATTGTTCCGAATCGCCCCAGCAGGCAATCGACACGAGGTTTGAGGGGAGGGGTGGGGAGAGGGTGTGGATGCTAAATATAATATTGTAGCTTCGGGTATTTATTAGTTCCATTTAGAGCCGTTCAAACGTATATCCAGGTTGTTTATAATCATATGGGACAATTTTTCAGTATATATAATTTCTGTAAATATGAGATTTTCGTGCTTTCCAAACATTTTTTAAATAAAAGCGTTTGAATATAGAGAGGTCCCCACTTCGCGCGTCCCACCTGTACGGCGCACAGTGTTCGATATAATGTACAAAAGTCAAGAATCTGAAGTGTACAATCCACAAATATAAGGTGTCGCCTTTGCACGCTGCTGGAAAGCACCTTTATGTACTTGCAGCTCTTTTTAATTTCACATCTTTTTTATATTATTATTATCTTCTATTTTTTTGTGATTTATTTGATAATACTCTTTTCAGTCCTCGACATTTTCATGTACTTGGCGTAATTCGTTTCCTTTTTTGAAGTTTTTATGGAGATTTCACTTCTTTTTACAAAGACAATTTACATAGGAAATGAATTCAGATAATTTTTAATATTATAAATTATAAAGGTTCTTCATCAACAGCAATGAACAGTCTTATCACGGGACAGAATTAAAGATAAATTCTACGTAAGTTTAACAACTACGAAAAGAAACCATGTGCACCGCATTGCCGATCTATATGCATTATATGTATAGTATTTTGTGTACAGTACATGGTGCGCGAAGCAGCTTATGGCGCTGATTGTATTTAACATTGAACTGTAATAACAACCACAATTAACACCTTTCGAAGAAAAATATGAATGCATTTTTAGCATTTCGTGACGAATCTTATTTTTCTACTCGTAAATCATCAACGGATACCCACGTTGTGCCCTTACCCCTTACCATACTCGTGTAATGACCATCGGCAATACTTTTACCGTGGTGGAAAATCGTTGCCGTAAGTTTATAACAGTGATCTCCCATTTGTATTTTTGTAGTAGGTATTGCTTTGATGTAGAAATTTTCCAGTTTCGTTGTTTCACTACTATTGTGATCAAACAAAAGTAATTTTGCAATAAGAATTGACTTATAAGATATTGACTTTCTTCATTATGTTTGAATTTGAACTATCACAATTATTGCAAGAATCTTCCAGATTTTTCCATCGTGTGAAATTGTGTTTTATAATATCTTGAAATTCAAATGATTTTTTGAACATCTTGGGCAGTGCACGATGTACCACACAATTTGTACTGATAGTAGTACTTGTGCAATTACACTTTAAACATCTTAATACCGTTATTATTTCGTGTTGTACTGCGTTCTTAATAAGAATCTTATTATGACAGAGAAAGGTAAGAAACTCAGCTGCATCATTATACCTTCTTTATTTAGCTGATAATAATTTTTTCGCCATATTTTAGTTACAAGTTAACGTAGAACTTATAGAAATAGAGTGGCCTTTTGTTATAGTAAGTGTAAAGACTACATAATGTGTCCGAAGGAGGTGAGAGCGTATGGCAGAAAGTCTTGCTACAGGAAATTTAAATGCTAATGGTAATTTAGGACAAATGAACGAAGAGATCCAATATTTTTACCGCTCAATTTATTGGTATTGGAATAAAATTAATTTAGTATGTTTATTGGTGAATTCAAATATTGTTAATGGGAAACTAATAAAATTAATAAATAGCGTGGAAACGACTGTGGATTTTAAAGTATTACGAATATCTTTCACAAAAGATTGAAAAGTATCAAGGGAGATGTGTTTTCAGCATACTTTCTTCACTAATGTGACTTGCTCTACAGTACAAGCAGTCCGCCATAATTTTCTTAATTCTTAATACTATGTCTTTTAACAAATTTTATTGATTTACTTTATTTGACAAATTTTCAGAAACTTGTGTGAAAGATGATGCTTCTCTGTCTATCTAACCTTCTCTCTTCTCCGTACAACCTCCAAGCTTGTGCATCCCCTTCATTTCTAACCGAGCCTGTGCGTCCCCTTCGTTTCTATAAGCTTTACATAAAAACTCTAAATTAAAAATAGTCTGCTGGTATAAAAATATCTGGCAATTTAAATGCAATTTGTTACAATATATTATTTTGTACATGCATGGTACAAATTTCCAGAAACTTATGCGAAAGAAGATGCTTCTCTGTCGAACCTTCTCCGGACAACTTCCAAGTCTGCGACTCTACATAAAAAGTCTATTAAAAAATTTTGGCGACTTACCTTGTTAATTGAGACAATAATTCAGTGTCCTATGTCGTGTAAAAACTCGAGACATTTCAAATTTTTACGACTTACCTTATTTGACACTTGGCAGGTTATGATTGATTGACACTTGGCAGGTTATAATTTAATATTATAGGTATATGTACAATGGCTAGGGCTGCCATCCGTAAAATCACTAATCTAGGACAGAGAGCATTAAAACACCGGACATTTGCACTTAAAACCCGGACACTTTTAACTATTTCTTATATTAGGTACGATATCTAAAGACAAAAATTTCTGTAAATTATAGACTGTAACCGCAATCAAGAAATAAAGATAAATATTTATGACTTTTTGAGCGAGCAGCGTCGAAAAACCCGGATCACTACAGAAAATCCCTCCGAACGTCCCCGGACGTCGTAAAAAAAGGACAAATCCGGGGGAAACCCGGATGGATGGCAGCTCTAACAATGACGGACAACGATCCCTGCCGAATGATCCCGTTCCTAAGAGTCGACGAACCAAACATGTGTTAGGTCCTTTTGGCTGAAGGTGTGCGTGTAATGCGTATACGTATTATGCCGACAAAATTTGGTCGAAAAAGAAGAATCAGAATCAGAAGAAAAATGTAATGTAAAGAACAGTATTACCTAAAAGGAATTAGTAGCACGGAAAGTAAGTGTGAAGTGCCATTACAGGAATTACTTAATCAAACCTGTGAAAATATAATACAGACAATTCCTGAAGAAAAAACCATTATTAATAATCTAGTACTATATTGTAAATGGGGATTCGACGGGAGCTCGGGATATTCTGCGTATAAACAGAAATTTGAAGACAAACAATTACAAGACACAAGTGTATTTATAACATTGTAACGTTCCGTTGTCGGAAAACAAGTGAACGCTGCAGGTTCCCGAGAGGAGAGCGGCGTCCCTTCGAGTGTAGGATAGGTGGGGGTTTGTTGGCAAGGAGTAAAGGATTAAAATCCAACCTTTAAACTTAACAATGGCTATTTATATAACAACACTGAATCCTAATAACAATGATAAGTTAATATTTCTTACAGCTACGATTATATACGTTTTATGTTTTCATGTTTTTTTTTATATCTATGCTATGTGACTATAAGTATCTATATGCTACGTGGATACATATTGCAGTGTATGGCCGCTACCGTTTCCGGGGCCAGCTCGATACTCTTGGCAATGGGTGGTATTCTCAGTCGTTGCTTATTTTTAAGATCGTCTGCATGCGGCATCCTCTACTAGTCTACTAGGTTAGTAGAGGATGCCGCATACTTACGACGATCTTAGTCTTAAGCAACGACTGAAAATACCATCCAATGTCTACTGTAAGGACGGCCGCTACCGTCTCCGGGGCGAGTTCGGTACTCTTGGCAGAGTTTTGTTCTATGACTATTTCTTCTGTAGTACGTGCGGCCGCTACCGTTTCCGGGGCGAGCTCGACACGCTTAACAGAGTTATTTATGTACTCTATGACTCTTCAAGACCTTGCCTTTGCTAAGTGGCACGGCCGCTACAGTCTCCGAAGCGAGCTCGATACCTCTGCGAAAACAAAGTTCTATAACTAAACGGTGTTCAGTCCAAAAAGGAGCACCAGTATCTTTTATACTCTGAAGATCCGCCGCTACCGTTTCCGGGGAGAGCTGAATCTTACTGGTTGATACTTAAGCTACCTCCAGGCTTAATTAACTTCAAATAACGTAATCAAATCAGACAGTATTGTTAAACAAAACATAACATTATTGTATCGAAATTTCCTCCCCCCCCCCCCTTTACAGGGCTTAGTTTTAATCTAATAAAATTTTGACCGCAGAATCAGATTCTGCGACCCCAAAACCTCCTGGAATGACCATCTTCATAATGATACGGGTGAAATGTGAACGTAAGGATTTTTTATCACGTTTTCGGCGACTCGGATCACTGTGAGTTGAGAGGCCCAACCAACACCAGCTGACGCCTATTGTGGGACGGAGGGTCCTATCACCCAACGCAGCCGACTCCCTCGCGGATCTGCACTCCTAATCATCGTCAGAAGATTGCCCTCCCGTCATTTCCCGTAAATCGAGTTCCAATGAGGAATCAACGTATTTAACTTCAACCGATAGTACGTGAGATGTACGAAACCGATCGTACAGAGTAAATCGTAAACGATAAGGAAAACAACTAATAACTAATTAAAAGTAGGCGCCTGACCATCGACGCTACTGAGGGTATCCTACAACAGCAGAAATGCGCCCTAATCGCGGAGAAGATACCGAAATAGGTGCGCAATAGCTCAAATTCTGCAGTTATTAAATTGTAAACAAAACTCTCGGGTAGCGCGGTGGAAGGAAATCTCCCACTATCCAATTTGTCATGTGGCAATCCTGGAGATGGAGTGATTGAAAGTCCTATAAAAAGGGACCTACCACGTCCGGGACGCATTCTTATTATTCTTATCATATTCATTATTATTCTATTAAAAGTCTTTATTATGTTAACCATTTTCCAACTACTTCAAATTCAAGTGTAAAAAGTATAAACGGGCACAGAAAATGTGTTTGGGAATGTGGTAGTTCCAACCGCTGGCGCTGCCACATTCATCCAACAATCAATGCAGCAATCAGCTCGCCGATTCGATCGGCTTTTAGATCGTTCTACGCTTAGAGCCTATACTACTGGAGGTCTCATTGCCTTATGTTTCCTGCTCTCGAAACTGTCGCCAACATCACGTGAGAGAGAAAGACATGTACGAACGGGTGCGAGAGAGAGAAGTATAGATTCCCAATCGACCGTAATGCGCATGCGCCGATATCGTGCGAGAGAGAAAGACATGTGCGAACTGGTGCGAGCGAGAGAAGTATAGATTCTCAATACAATAGTCTTTCTCTCTCGCACCATATTGGCGCATGCGCATTACTTCTCTCGCTCGCACATGTCTTTCTCTCTCGAGTGATGTTGGCGACAGTTTCGAGGCAATCAACCTAAGGCAACTTAGAGAATATAAAGATGGATGAAGCATGTAATAGACGAAAATGTAGACGGCGATAGAAAGAGAAAGATATACGTGAGGGACACCCCCTCTCTTTCTAACATCAACAAAAAAAACACTGCCACCTCTGGCGCTAGAAAGAGGGGGGGGGGGGGGGGTGCCTCATGTATATCTTTCTCTTTCTATCGCCGTCTACATTTTTGCCTATTGCATGCTTGCTCCATGTTTATATGCTCTAAGTAAGGCAATGAGACCTCCATGTATATATGCTCTAAGAGACAACGCTCTAACAGAAGCTCGCAGCCATCTTCCTTCACTTTTCGTTGTGTCTGTGTTCAAGGCAGACGTGTCGTTCGGGCAGAAGTTATATCTTAACGTATTTTCACTCTCGTAACGCGTGACTATTTAGGGGACGTGGTTTCTGACACGGCCAGGTACAACGCGACGTTTGAGCTCGCTTTGTTTTCAAAGCTAACAATCGGGAACTCTCAAACAATAGTTTTGATACTTTCCAAAAGACATCGACGCAATAACACGTCAAGCAGACAGTGACTGGAAATCTCTTTGTGTAAAAACACGCTGATGCAACTCAAAGAGTTAATACGTAGAATAGGCGTAAAATGTGGGGAAAGGAAGTACGCGACAAGCTATACGTGTATCACATAATTTAGTCTCGCTTTAATATATTAGATATTGTTCAGTATAATATATGACTCTCATACTATATGTTAATCATAACGATGAACGACAGATACGCTAAACATCTCCGCTTTGACGTATCAATAATTTACACGAAAACTGTACACTGTAAAATTTTCTTACACACTCACCCACAATTGTAACATACACATTCATACACACACGCACATACACATGCAGACTTTTTATCACACTTCTTACAGTTTCCTTCCAGTCGTGGAGTCAATAAAATCGACGGGAGACGCTCGATAGTTACAAAAAAAGACTCTTGAAGGATTGAAGAGGAACATACGAGATACGGACTATCATTATAAGTAACGATCACACGCGAACAAATGCTTAATGGTCTCCGTCTTCGCAAAGCTACGTCCCTATTTTTTAATCATTCATGAATCGGTTCATAATTTACAAAGCAGGAAAAAATGCTCGATGGGGTAAATAATAATAAAAAAAAAAACGATATAAAACAATACTTTAAATACGAGAAAGGATATTGGAACGGTAATATCCGTTTCTTATCAACGTCGATGATTTTTAGCATTTTCACCGTAATTTTTAGACAGTATAAAGTACTTTCGACGTAGTACAGTGGAATTATAATTTTCATTCGAATTCTTACGCATCTCATTTTCACAAGTTGAATGCCCAACAGATGCATCGGAATCGTCGCTTAATTGTAACTATCATACATACCTACAATATTTTATGTAAATCATCGACATTTTATGGCATAAAAAATGTCACTGATATGTTCATTATTTTATTTGAATTTTTTTAAGTAATTATTAACGTGACCTTACCACATGAAGATAATTTTCGTAGCGACTTAAAATCGTAGAAATGTAGTTTCTGTTTTTCCTTAACCCTTTTTTGAAATATTATTTTATAAAAATGCGACAATACTGTGCGAAGAAGAAAACGATCGCTCCAATCTATGTAGTGTTATGAAACTTTTACAATAACAGAAAGCAAAGTGAACAACAAATATATATATATAAATTTTCATTTACTCCTGTTGTGGCTAATTACTAATTAATTAGCATGCACAACAGACAATTAAAATCATTACCGTATCGAGTAACAAAGATCACGATTTATAAATATACACTTTGCTTGATGTATAAATATACACTTTGGTTTACGAATACATTATCTAATTACACGCAAGACTCGATTTTTAACAGTACGAAAGCGGAGAGAATATTCGTGCATACGCAATTCCAAGACAGATTCAAGAGTTCTTTACCTATATCTATATTATTATTCAGGAATCATCTGCCTTGTTAACTGAAGACCTGGGTATAATGCTTCAAAACTTTCTTACAGAAAGAGTTTACTGTGTATAACATGAACGTATTTCGGTATTCGTTTCATTAAGTTTCATCTAATGCAACTTATAAACTGTTTAAACTGTTTATCCCTTTAACGGTGTGGAACACTCGTTAACACACCATAGACTGGTGGAAGTACCAATGTTTTCTATATATAAGATCAGTTTGGTCATAGACACTAGAAATTCACTTACATCAAACCAGATGAAATCAATGATGTAGTTGATCGTAGTCTGCAATATCCCTGGCGATCATGGAATACGTGGACAACGGATGAATTCGTTTGACCGTGGAAATACGACAATGTCAGATAATCTATTAAGACTACAGAAAACGAAAGGCGAAAAGGAAGAAGCGTATGTATATGTATTTATTTACAATTCTTTTCTTTTCGTTCCTTTTGTTTTATTCAGTTAAAGATCTTTTTGACGTTGCAATTGTAATTTAAAAAGAAGGGCACTTTTTTTTCAAACGTCATTAATGAAGAAACCGTTTTAATGAATAAAAGGTATTATTGCATTGATTAGGTACTACATTTTTTAAACAAAACTTTAGTGTACTATTACGCGACGTTGCATATTTGCGAATACGAAAAGACACGTTTTTATATGACGTACACTATAAGGCCCACTTTTTCCAATAGCACTGATGTATTCAAACATAAAACATCATGGACCACAGGTCTTCAATTTGCAATGAGAATCGAATGCGAAAAAAACATCGCGTTTTTGTGATTCCCTTCGATTTTTTCCGTACACCCTCGCCCTTTTTCTTCGTCCTCTCTCGACATCAGACTTCTGCCACAGTAAGTATACGTACAATACAATCAGGTACAAGAGTAGCATCTCTGGGTTGATCTGTTTTATTTCTAAAGAGAGGACGAAGCTCCTCGATCGTCTTAAACTAATCACCTTCAGCCTCCTCGGGTTTTCTTATTTCAATGGCGAACGTAAAATTCACAGGATAATCTCGCTAGAAACAATATTCTTTTTTAAGATGTTCGAGTGGTTGAACAACAATTTATTCGCGCTAAAATTTGAAACTTCGAATCACGCAAAAAACAAAACTCATAAATAATCGAGACTAAGTTACTCCTCGGAATATAAAGGCCGTCGCCCATTTCGCCGAAGCGAAGCGCGGCGACCAAAGCGAAATGTTCGTCGGGGCTGTTCTGTCATATAGGCGATGCGCGGTCGGTGCTATTCTGTCATATAAGCAATGCGTGGTCGCCGCGCCTCGCTTCGCGGCGCTTCGGCCTAGTGGGCGACGACCTTTAAAGCGTTCATAAAAGAATATGAAGTATTCTTTCTCCCTGCGATTGCGATCGTGAATCATTGGTACCGTCAATGTTTCGTAGTGATTAATATAAATTAATAAATTAACTCACAATGGATCGAGACAAAGGTGCTGAGCTTTCCATTTTCCAATTTCTCAGAGTGACAATCATCTGCTCCTTTTGACATCGCGCCGTTCTCTCCGTTCCAAAAGCAGGTAAAAACTATCAATTCGCATGTTCTCTTCCCGTCCACATAATGACTATTGGTCCGCCTGCTCGCTGGTCTCCTCGTTATCAGATATTGACGGCGTCCTGTCGTGATTTGTGCAATTGTCTGACTTACACCCAGATTCCGCGATCTCAAGCCAATGTTGTTTATTCTGTCTGACACCGTCAACTAATGGTTCCAATTTTTCCGACAGTAAAGTGAATGCCTGTTAAAAGGAAATTCACAAATTTTACCTTATCACTACTAGTTAGTTTTCGAAAATAGATCATAGTAGGTATCTAGGTTAAGAGAATGTTGAAGGAAAAATGTGTAAGAATATAGGTGCCTGTTAAAATCATCTGACCCTTTTGGGCTTCTGGCCTATGGTCTGCAAGGCTTTCTCTTATTAAGATGTTCGAAAAGTTCGCTACACTGATGTACAACAAAATACAATATTCTCTCGATATTGTAGTATCGCGACTCGGAACCGGCGACGAATCTTTATCGTGAGGTGGACATGATTCTGAGGCCGATCGCTCGCCGGGGACTCTCTCTTAAGGGGTTACATACCCGTGACAATACGGAAAATAGGGTCATTTTTATGATGTATTTATGATTTATTTATGATTTATTTTTCATATAAAGAAACGTCACAATTAAAAATCAAGATATACACCTTGTTGTGTGTAAATTATGCTGTATGCTCTTCAAAAATAAATTTGAAACCTTAACTCTACAGTCACATAACTAATTCAAACTCCGAACGCAGGTATGAACCGAGAACAATTTGAACGCGTTTTTTTCGAAACACGATATTTCGAAACGTTAACCACGATTTCAGAAGAACTAATGATCCGATTAAAAAAAACCTCGAGGCATTTGATTCGTAATTAGACTCGTTATCGCAGCACCGTATAACATGCTTTTTGAAACACGGGTTTTTTATGTGCATAGTTATGTGAAAAATTACCCGCTTTTTTGCACATATTCGTTCAAATGTGCACCAACATCATAGTTTTGGGCATTTTTGCTCCAACAGCGGGTGCTGCGATAATGATTGAAATAAATTTTAAGAAACTGTTTGAATTTTTTATTTAGGACCATCCTGCAGGGATGGGCATTGTTTAAATTAGAAACTATTTCAATAACTTATCAAATAAAAGAGACTTCATCTTTACTTGTCGTCAAATAAAAATAACCCAGAGTTATCTTTTATTTGAAGTAGCACAAATCATTTTTTCAATTGACGGGAATTCATTTATCCGACGGCCACATATAATTTTTTCATCCGACGGCCACATATAATTTTTTCATTCGGCGGGAATTCATCCGAAGTTTCGAATAATTTTCCTACTTTCATTTGTATTTGTATTCGATAGTTATTTAGGTGTTAAATAACTCTGGGCGAGCCTTGAGAGCTTTTGATTTCTCGAGCTGCCGATTTCTCGAGCTGAGCGACATTGTATCGTTCACCTGTCTAACCAACAGCGCGGAGTTGCTCGGCGATGTGATTATACAGAAACGGAATGTCTTTAGTTGTCATCGTATCACAGAACTTCGTTGCGCCGAGCTTCTATGCGGCATTTTTTTCACGATTTGAACCAAAAATAATTTAAAAAATTAAAAAACCCGACTGCTTAAAATTTCCCCTTAACACATAATCTATATATATACTATATATATATGTATATATATAATATAAATTTGAAGTTGCATACTTTCAAATGCGGTTTCTCAGTATATATGAACTGTAGCCACAAGTGTGTTGCACCACATTGTTGGTCTTGACGAGAGGAAGGTTTTATCGGTTTTATTTTTTTTAAATAATGATTTTTAAATAATAGTAGTTCGCGACGCGACCACCAGGCGGCGACCGGGCGAGCGCTTCTCGCTTGCGAAATAGCACCGCGGAGGGAATATGTGGCCGAGGGCTCGATCGGTAGGCACCTACTAAGGAAGGATTTTTGGAGGCTCAATCCGCAAAGGGGGTGAAATGAGGTCAAATGTATTTTCTCGGACTACCCCCTATTCCCTAATATCTCTTAGGCCCAATTAGATATCTTGGTTCTAACTCACAAACATTACCCACATAAATGCCAAAAAAACAATTTCAAGACTTTGCCCTAGTCAACCCCCAACGGGGGTGGTGAAACGGGGTAAAATCTATTTTCAAGGAGTCCCTCAATATCATATCTCTTAGGCACGAAACGAAGCGCGCGGGGGTGTGGTATTTTGCTTGTATATGTTATAATTCAAATCGTTATATCTTTAAAAATACGTGCCATACAGTACTCGTGTTTGGATATTCGTAAGTTATATTCTATAAGAAGGAGTAATATAATATATAAGGAATACGTTTATACGTTTCCGTACAACGGAAACTAATACTCCATATAGTTTATTAAAAAAAAAATGAAATTTGATTTCGAACCTGCTGTTCCAAAGTTACACATTCGATCAGCGCGCGTAGGGGGTCTAGAAGATTAATTAATATATATTAAAATTTATGTATGTTTTTCTATTTATATTTTTATATAGTCTCTTAAGATGTTATACTAGAAGTGGGCAATAAAAGTTTTCTATGAAAACTGTAAATTATTCCTGAAAAAAATTCTTAAAAATTACTTTTCCGGCCGTCACAGTGCTGTTCCCCCTTAAAAGCTTCTACTCCTAAATTTTTCGAACGTGTTCTTATAATGCTAATTTTACAGCTATACTCTAATCTAGAAGATGTACGAAAGCCTGCGAATGTATTCAATAGCCTTCAAAACTGCAATTTACCCCGGGCGCGAATAATACATAACTTAATTTTCCTTTACACATCTGCTTACAAAATTTCGCCGAATAAGCAGCGGTTTGTCCTGTAAAACTAATAAAATATGGTCTTTGCTTTCAATAATTGCCGTTGTTTAAGAAGAATAAGCAAAACTCGGGTTCAGAAAATCCATGGACCAATAAATCCATACAATTTCGCTCGAGCAGACGGTCTCCGATCCCAAGGACAAAGTAACTGATGTAGCTGGGAAGCATGCTTCGACCAACGTCCAAAAGTCTCGAATTAAATGTAAAGTAATCCACAGCTACAGAGCTGATTCGAGGTAAGTTTGAACATTCCCGCGGAACCTCACGAGCATCAACCACATCGAAAACCGTTCCGTTTCCAACAGTGAAGGAACCGCGGTAACGAAACGGAACGGTATAAATCCGCGCAGTGCGTTGGCTGCAGCCTATGCACTCAATGCGCGAAACGGAACGCATCCTATAAAATTCTACCATGTATGCAGTGTTGTCATAAAACTTGATCTTGCTTTAAGCAGCTTTTTAGTTATTTTGGTTTTCCAGCTTTATCATTATCAGCAGGCGTATGTTTGTTCGAACTAATCTCGAGAACCACTGAACGGATTGTGATGCGATTTCCACCGTTTCATAGAGCATTTCTCGGGGAAAGTTTACGTATATGAAATATTAACCTATGGCTAGAAGAAGCAGAGCAGTCACGATTTTTGTGAATTTCGCTGATTACTGCAGAGAATAAAAAATGTCGTAAAGTATATCAACTTATCCTTTAAGCATGATTATTTGTAATATTTTTAAGTTTATTGATAAACTGTGGCATACCTCGTAAATAGGAAGGCAGATCGAATCGATAAATCCAACTTGCATCATTGGCAGTTGATCCTCTTTTTCTCGGTTCATAATGTCCTGCAATCCAAAAGGAGTGACGGTATTATTTTCGAATTATAAACCATTACGCTAATACTTAGATACTAATATCGTGTATAAATATAGCATAGTAAAGAAAACAATCGATAAAAATAAGAAAGAAGTCACATCAATTTCTTTCTTAAAGCCCCATATATAGGTATACATTATATATATATATATATATAAATAAAAAAAATTGGAAACTGAAAACCACTATTTTTGCGAATAAAGCCGGTCCTTTAAAGGTTAATGTTAAAAAGAGTAAACTGAATTATTATTTTTTAAACGAATCTCTGTTATGTGGTTTCTGTTACCCCAAACTCACCATTACTATCTTTCAAAATCGCTGTTCTTATCGATAGTGTTACATATTAATTAACACAATAATGTGGTAATTAACTTTTGCGTAGCAGAATGATTAAAAAATTTAGCTAATTTCGATAGTTCAACATTTGACGTTCGCCATTTTGTTAATTCTTCATCAATCTAATTAATCTTAGACCCTGCCATACCGACAGTCATACGGATTAGAAATCTATTTGTTTTTTTGTTTCAGACGGATTTTGTTTCCTCTAAAACCGACCATGCAGTCGAGGCGTCTTTTATTTTGCAGCGCATATTACACCCACCTATCTTGACGCAAGCAAGCATTAAAAAAATATGAAATAATAATTTTGTATTCTCAAAGCACGTATTAATAAATAGGAAAAACTTCAATTTAGTAAACACATTCTTTTTGGGGCAAAAAAGTTCCAAACAGCGGTACTTTGTCAGGGCGTCACAGTGGAAAGACCTCTTAAACAAATGTTTGACATTTTCTAGAACCGATCGATTCAATAACATAGCAGACTATTCATCCTTATATATTGAATAAAACCAATTGCATACTACCTATATACAAAAAGTTAGATTTATAGATATTTAAATTTTTGTAATACTTACAATAGGGGTAATGTTGAGGGTCCGCCTTTCAATATCTCCTTGTTCAAAAAATTCGCTGCTGACTAATTCTGCCACTCTCTTCTCGACGTCCCAAGGTTTAGTTATGGCCGCTAAATCACAAACGGTCATTAACATTCCCCTTAGAAGCTCTCGGTGATCACTATAAGCCCAATTATAAGCACCGCCTCTTGCTAAGCTGAGAAAAGCCCCTCTCTTTCTGAAGTAAACTGCTAAGTCGGTAGAAAGGATCGCCTCTTCGAGAACTTTTACAACGCGGGAATATTCATCAGGTGATAAATTTGATAAAATTTGATTGCCCTGACTGCTCAAAATCATAAGACACTGATCAAAGTGATGATGCTCCATCGTTGATGTTGAGTAAAGCTGTGCCAGTGGCGATGATGCTCTGTAAACCGAGGAATCATCCCATTTTTATTATAGAATAGTCTCTCCCAAATTGCAAACGGGGGACTGGTTTGGGAGACTGGTCTGCGATTTTAGTCGAGGAGCGGTTTCTTTCGCACACTGCAACTCGCTTGAGCTCGTCATTCGATTCGTTTTCGTAGGTCGAGCGGTCAGCAACCGAAAGAGATAAGAATAAGTCATCCAGAGATGAAAATCAAAATTTGTATATTTTTTGTTTTACGCTTATGAAAATAGTATTAGCATACAGGTGATATTTTTACGATGAAAATGATATCAAACACGACTGCATTCGGATTATTTTCAATTTCGTTACATACCATGTTGTCGAAGACTATATTGAAAGGAAATTCATTAAAAATAGTACAAATGAACTGTTGTTCGGTATCATTTTCGACGGAAAAATGTCACCAGTATGCTAATAGTATTTTCATAACTGCAAAACAAAAAATAGAAAAAAAATTTTATTTGTGGATGCCTCATTCCTTATCTATATAAGTAAACAAATCCAACTCGATAGGCTTACTTTTGACAGTCGAACGCTCGAGTTCGACTAATTCCATGAATTGGTGAAGATTTCGATTTGCAATTTGGGAGACTTGGAACGCGAGCGTTTTCAGAATGAATACTATATTTCATATTGTAAATTTGAATAACATTGTTAATATGTTTCCATATATTTAATAATACATAATCATAGATATGTAAAACTACGTTACGCACTTCAGCAATAATAAAAGTCAATTTATTTCCATGACAATTCTCTACTCACTTGATTTGGAACGAATTGTTTGTACCCCGATGATCTAGATCGTGACACAAGCAAGCAATAATTAAAGCAAGACATTCGATTTCCCCAAAAATTTTCCACCACTGTGTGGCCTAAAAGGTAATATAGTTCATATTATGCACAAGTTAGGAGCAACTAATCTTTTATTAAACGTGCTTACAGTCAAAATCGCGAACATCATTTGTGCTACGTTGAATGCATGACGCCAATTGTGGTACGTCACATTTCGGTAATTTTTTTTCACGCTGAGAAGCCATCGACAAAGGACGTCGTAATCAATATGGAAGCGTTCCACAAAGTCAAGATCCAAAAACATTCGAAGACAGGCCGTTAATGTTTCGTCATCTTCCATATAAATGTCATCAAATTTAAAATCGTATAACTGAAAATGCGCTGCAGAAGGCACTCTTAAACTCTGAAATCAAAGATCAAAAAATGAAAGAAGAAACAAAAAGATCCTACAATTTTTCGTTACAATACTTTCAACTCTAACTTGTAAGCTTTACGAGATTAAATTATTATTGACAATACAAAATGAAGTCCAATATCACACAAATACACAAAAGACGAGCTGCAGCCATTACGCTAGAGGAGCACAAAGAGCTGCTCAGAACTGGAAACCTCTTTGCGATTCTGGGTGCCGCGCCAGAGCCGAGCGTGGAGTAGAGCAACGTAACAGCTCCAGGGCATCGAGACCGATATTGTTTCGGTTACGGTCGCGGTCGCAGTCAATGAGACGACCGATATGGCATTTACGGTTCTCTCGACCGGAATTGATTAGTGACAAACGGTTGGGAGTTTCCTCTCGACCGAAATTCGAGAGAGAACTTCGCTCAGAATTACGGTCGACCAAAAGTCTTGACCGGTCCGCAATGCGGTCGACCGAATGTCTCGACCGAGTGCAATACGGTCGGCCCAAAGCCGGGAGAGATAGCAATATGGGCAACCAGAATTCATCACCTCGTGAGAAATAGGTAGAAAATAGAAATACGATCGATTAAAATTTGTGAAACAATTTGTTACTATCCCGCTCGCGATTCGCAACTCGTGACTCAAATTAGTTAGTAGATTATTTTACTTATTTTTTATCACGTTAGTAATCTGACCTTGCATATGTTGCAATACACAGTGAAATACATAGTGTAAATGAAATATATGTATAATACTAAACAAAATTAATTATTGTAATTTATAATCAATTGTTAAAAATACATTTAATTATTTTTCTCAATTTAATAAATTTTATAAATACCTACTTTAAATATTTGTATAAATTAAATATTATTTTTATATTATTTCTAATACTATTGTTGTCAGAAATAAATATTTTTAATAATAATTTTCATAAATTATTGATATTTTTATGAATAATATTATGAATTTCGATTTCTGCTCCGGTTTCTGTGACAGCTCCACGCTTGGCACTGATCCGGCCGCGGCGCCCAGAATCGCAAAGAGGTCTCCGGCTCCGTGCGGCACCTTGTGCACCTCTGCATTACGCTGTTATAAAACCTAACCATATTATGCTATATGTACTATGAAAAACGAAGTTCTAAAGTGTGGCAGAAAATTCAAAATATAATTTCTTTCTTTTTCAGCACTCTTATCTTCGTGTAATAACCTACCCTTAATCTTTGCGCATCGTCCAACGATGCAGAAGCGTGGTAACTCAGCACTTCTAACGTAACGCTTTGCTTAGCCATTGCTGTTACAGCTTTTTCGTACCTAATAAACGCACGAAACAAAATGTGGATTATAATACTCTTTCCAATTGACAAATGTATACGCAATTCGTATATTTTCTGTCATGCACTTACATGTGCGTATTGTGGATACCCATACCACAGAAAATAGCAAACGCCTCGACAAAATTCTCATCGTTTTTCGTAAAGGCAAGGTCATCAAACTTGTTGACCAGTTGAATGACGCCGATGATCTGACCCGACGAGTTCTTAATGGGCATGCAAAGAATGGTACGATGTTTGAAACCTGTACCATCGTCTACTGAAGGGTCGAATCTTAGGTCGTCGTAAGCGTTTGGTATATTCACGGTCTACAAAAATATAATACAACGTCATTAATTATATGATTAAAGGAAGCATTACTATATATCAGAGGTGTGCGGGTAGCCGACTTTTCGGGCTCGGGACGGGCCGGAAACTTTCGGGCGGGACCGGGCGGGGTCCCGATACTTTCATATTGCTCGAGATCCCGAAAATTTTGGGATCCCGAGACTCGATTCGGGCTACAAGCATAGCCGCCATGAGTGGGCAATTTGATTTGAGGTCGGCTCGGCAAAACTTGGACGCGATCGGACGATATCGTTACCAGTAATAGATCAAAATTATTATCTGAGAACATAGAAAAATTGTTTCTTCCACATTAATTTGAAATAATAAAATATTCGCCTTTCTGTATATTGTTGTTACTATGAAACATGCAGGAAATATTCCTTTTTGTATGCTTATAGTTGTTCGTACGTTTTCTATTTTAAATCTGAACCTATCCCGAAAAAGATAATACCTTATATATTCCCTTTACATTAAGTACTAAGTATGAAGTATACTTTATTAAGATTTTAAAATATTGTCGATATAAAAATAGTCTTCTTCCCAAGTTCTGAACATGGTATTTATTCAAGTACGTGTATGGACATATTCAGTATTCACAGACTATTTGGTGGCAATGAAAATGCATACATATGTAAATAAATAATAAGATACAAATTATGATTCAACAGGAGACAGAAAGGTAAAAACTTATCACTCTGGTATTGATATAAATGATATACATAATTCTTTCCGTCTCGGTCCTCTCGTAATAGCTGGCTTTCGAGCCGGTCGCGTCCGAGTTTTGCCGAGTCGACCTGAAATCAAATTTCCCGCTCGTGGCAGACATGCTTGTAGCCGGAAACAAGTCTCGGGATCCCGAAAACTTCGGGATCTCGAGCAATACGAAAGTATCGGGACCCCGCCCGAAATTTTCCGACCCGTCCCAAGGGCCGGGAATCCGAGCCTCGGCACGATCCGCACACTCCTACTATACATATATGGTAAACTTGTCGAAAACCTACTTCCTCACCGATTTCAATGACCTTGACATATGTTGTCAAGGTAGCCATTCTGAACAACATTTTCCTTTAAACTTTTTGGCGGTCCGTCTTAGTTTCAGAGATATTAATAAAAAAGTTGCAACATAATATATTGAAATCTGTTTCACAACCGACGGTTAATAATATTGGTTGGGGCTAGACCAGGGCGGGGGGTGCGCGCCCCCTTGCAGACGCGTAAAGCATGATAGCGAACCCATGTATGTTTGTGTTAAACTCGGTACTGCTAGTGTTGTAAAGTTTTTTGCGAATATCTCGTAAACCAAAACCGACCGCCAAAACAGTTTAAAGGGAAATGTTGACCAGACAACATGTGTCAAGATCATTGAAATCGGTGAGGAGGTAGCTTTTCGACAAGTTTACCCTATATATTATTTTACTAATTTCAAACTGGGAAGTACAAAAGAAACGAATTATTAATCAGTGTGCTCACCTCACCAGTCGTTGCAACGTAACCAGTGATGCCGACATTTATAGGGAATCTGCTCTCGAATGGACTGCGTGAACAAAACCGAATACATGTAAGGTTTCCAATGAAATTGAATCATTGTCAGTAACTGAATGAAGAGAAATAAGAACGTAATTACAAACTTCATTCACCTAGTGCGAGAATCTGAATCCTCGCCGGCGAGATCGTTCGCCTCGAAGTCAAAGACTCGTGAGAAACTGCCCTTCGATGCCTTATGCACGAGAAGAACCTGAAGAGAACATTTTGTATTATATTATAACAGTACAGAACGGGAATGTAATTTTTGTTCGAATCAACAAGTTATTTTCTTAAAATACTATATTTTCATGCAACATTTATGCAGATCATAATTAGAGGTTAAATGTACCTGTACTCGCAGACATTGTATCAAGGATTGTGTATGTGTTAAAATCCTTAACACCATGTGCTCTATTGTACTTTGTTCTTCGAAAATCATCCTAGCCAAATCCAAAAGAACCTGTAACAATGAATAAGTAATTAAGAATATATATATATATTAGCATGCCATTTATTTTTCGATTTTTGATTTTGAAAGTAGACCCCCCCCCCCTAACTTTGTTCCTTTTGATCTAAAATTGCGCTACACCAAATTTCAGCTCATTCGAATAATATTATCCCGTGGCGACAACACGTGGAAATTAACCCTCATGTCAATAACCGGGTACCGGGGTACCCACCTGGGCATGTTTTATGAAATTTTTTTATGTTCCCTTGAAAATTTCGTCATGACCGCTTGGATCTTCGTTATTTGAACATTCTGAAAGCGAAATATATTTTCAGACTTCTTTTATTGGCTTCGGATTCGGAGAATTATCCCGTCAAAGTTTACATAGTGATTCTCAATAACCAAGGTACCCGGGTACTAGGATGGGTTCAGAACAGAAGATATTAACCGATCGAGCTGAAATTTGACACATGTATTACTGTCACGGGTAGGCAAGTTTTCCGCACTATTACGATGCGGTCTGACGAAAAAAAGTGTTTTTCGCTACACCCTAGTGCAGGCCTGCCCCATCGGGTGCAAATACCTCCTGAATTTCTGGGACCCGGGCAACAGCCGAGCGCGGGGCTGGTTACGTTGCTAACCACAGCATGGGTTGCGGGAGAACTGCATGAGTATGCGGCTGTCCATGTAGGCTCGTACCACGAGTCTATTGCTTGGATCCGAAGACCTCTTCTACATGGACGCACACTCATGCAGTTCTCTCACAAATTTCGCAACGGGTAGCAATGGAACAGTCCCGCGCTCGGCTGTTACCCGGGTCCCAGAAATTCAGGAGGTATTTGCACCCGATGGGGCAGGCCTGCCCTAGTGGGTACCCTGATTATTGAACAACGTGGAAACTTTTGGTTATTGACATAAGGGTTAACAAAAAATTACATTTTCAAATATTTATTGAAGGATTTATCTTATTTCGAATGTCCCAACTGTCTTCTAAATCCTACATACTTATATTCTAATTTATAGAATTAAAAAAATTAATCACAATTCGGTAACATATCAAAGTCAAATGTATACAGTTTTACTGTTTTAACCGTTACAGATGACGACAATTCTACGAAACAATAAAAGTAAAATGGAATAGCGGAGGTTGCTATTGCATTCCTTAATTTTCTTTGTAATTTTTAAAAGTCTAAGTTCAAATCGCCACGGTTTAATGTTATTCGATTAAGCTGAACCTTTACACATCACGATATTAGATCAAATGAAACAAAATTAGGAGGGGGTCCCACAGAAAATTTTTATTTTTTTTACTTGGAAAATAAATGCCACCCTCGACAATTGTATTTTGATTAATTTCATTTAGGATGCGGTTTAAAGATTTATTGGTAATTGTATTTTTGAAATATCATTTACACAAGATTTACTTAGAGTTTAGTAACGTTACGTGTTGAAATTATGTAAAAGCAGGAATAATATTGTAAACTACAAATGTTATTTGTATACTGACCTGATTTCTTTTCACCTCTAATTGGCTTTTCTCATAAAGTTGCGCGTTTCTCAGACCAATCCCACAGAATTGCAAATACCCAGCGAAAACTTTCTCGTCTTGTGCGGTAAATTGACCTTCACCCCCGAGTTTGTTGATCACTTGTGCAACGCCAATGACATCTCCATTGCAATCCTTTATTGGCATACACAAAAGGGCTCTGGTTCTGTATCCCGTCAATGCATCGATTTCACGGTTAAACCTTGCATCCTGTCAACAAGAAAACAATTATTCAAGCACTTTTTCAACAATGCATAGTTCATGTAGGAGAAGAAGTGTTACACAGTATACATGTACTCGCCAAGAGCCCGGCCAGACCTACGCGTTAAGACCTCGGCGCTATCCCCACCACTTCTATCTCATTCCCGTCCCCGCGAAGACGAGAACGAGATGGAGCGAAAACGAGTCAGAGTGAGTGAAAGTGAACGGGGAGCGATACGAGACAGATGATGCGTTGATACTTTGTCTCGCTCCGTCTCTCGGACACCTGATATTCCATTCCTCGTGTGCGCGATGTGCGTGCGCGACGGACGTGAGCGTTTACACGAAACCCCGACCCCGCTCCTGCCCCATCACGCCGCGTTCACGGCAAGAAAGAAGAGAGAAATACTGTACACATTACTATAGTCGGATTTACTAAAGAAGGCGCCTGGGCGGCCCGTAAAGCGGCGCGCGTGGCTCGGGAGAGACCCAATGCCCGTTCCGCATTTCGTGCGACGTTGTCATGTTGTGTAGCAGATCGGAAGTCTCTTTCTATCTTTAAACGCAACTGTTTCTCTCTCATTGGCTCGATAAAACAGATTCCTTTATCTGCAAGTCACTCTACGCCAAATCGATCACATATTTATCCTTACCTTGTAAGCATCGGGTATGTTAACAGGTTCTCCGCTTTCGGCGACATATCCAACAATTCCCGTGCCCCAGGGAATTTTGATCTCGTCCTTTTTCTCCATCTCGAGCAGCGTTGATCTCGAGCACACGTCAAATAGCTTCGAAACCAGGCACCTGCTCCTCGAGTATCCCATTTCGCGATGTTCATAGTTCCCGTTGCCCGTTTTCCCTGGGTTCACGCTTCCAGCAGGATTATTCGAAAAACGGTCATGATTCTGCGATGAGGGCATACAACCACCACCTTTTTCCCCTTGAACGAGAAACAAGGAGCCACGGTCGGCGTGTAACAGGGTGCTCACGTTTTGCAAGATCTTGTGACATAACGACCTCACATCCAGCTCGTTACAGATATCCTTCACCTACGGTTACATTAATAATCAAGTATTTCTCTGTAATAATGATCTCAACACAGTTTACATAATTTTTGCAGCTAGCACACACGTCATACTTAATTGGAGTAAAATGAAAACAACATTTTCCTATTGCAATGTTACTGCATGCAGACTTAAAAGATTATCACGTAAAGAAATTAATTTGCTTCGCAGCAGTGACACTGTTTTTGATTCTGTGAAAATTTCCATTTAATTACATTCATTCACCGAAATTATACTAATTTTCTGCAACTGGTGTCAGAGAATGTTTATGAATAAAATATTACAGTTGTTCACTTTTGTGTTATTACTAACGTTAATTAATCGCTATACTATCAATCCGTAAACTTCTTTATATTATATACGGTGTTCGGCTACACGTGGGAATATATTTAAGGGGTGATTCTACACACCAAAATAAGACGAAAATCAGGAATCATGATATTGCGGTAGAGGCTTCGTTTGTTAGTTATAAGTGTTTAAAGATATGCGTAAAAACAGGCAGCCCACGTGCTCCGCTGCACGCGATAAAAGTCAGGCGAAGGGTTGAGCAGAGGGAGGTAAAGCCATTGTCGCACGGGGTCACTGAACTCACGAGGAGAGAACACAAATGGGAAGAGCGATTTTTTAACGAAACCGTGCAGAAAATGTTGGGTCAGATGTGGATAAACAAATTCCAGAATATTAGCTGTGAATGGCCAGCCATTTTTATAAAAAATGGCTTTGAATATTGAAATTATGAAGTGGTCGGATCGATTTCGTTCTTCTTTAAATGAGAGGTCTTCATGAAAGGAATACAAAAGTCTTGTGTGGTATTGCCATAGAATCAATAATTTAACCAGAAAATGCAATTTTTGTCGTAGTATACGGTAAATCCTCGTTATGAGCCCGAAGAACGGGGCTGGCGGCGGGCTCGTAGCGCGTTGTGCACACTATTCCGCGCGACCAATGGCGCGAGTGAGAAAACACAAGAGCGAACGAGAGGAGACGATAGAGAACCCTCGCTCGTTCCCGGGTTCCCCCACTGTCGTCCGAAGGATTTCATGAAATGAGGGGATAGTCGCCGGGCTTTAAACGCGTAGTAGAAACGGGCTCATTACGAGGATTTACTGTAGTCCGTTAACTAGGCTTGTGGAGAAGTATTTTTTAACAGCCGTAGTAGTTTATGTGCAAGTATTCCGAATTACGAGCCCAGAAACTTTTACAAAAATATACATTGTACAATAAGTGTCCCAGAATCGTGTGGCTAACCCGATTATCGTAAATTTTGTTGCAGCTTCTGTGAGGTAAGTAACCCCGTGCAATAATGGCTTTGGCTACCGCCGCTCGCCCCGGGCCTAAGTTGTCCTGCGCGCACCGCTCCGCGCAGGTTGTCTGCTTTTAGGTATATCTTTAAGGAGGTTCGATACCGGAGAAAAAATAATGAGAAATCTTTGAACAGTGTTTTAATGTAATGTTCAAGTCGATTGACCGCACAGTTTTTGAAAAAATTGAAATCAAAGTTGCGCTCTTATACACAGGCTGTTATGGGAGAAGCGATACAATTTCTATAAAATGTTACACAGAGTCCTTAAAAAAGTGAGAAAATCCTAAAATAGGTTGCAATGAAAAGCTCAAGTATTCCTATGAAATTCAAAAAAAGAAAATCGGTCATGCACCGTACGGTTTATTAGATAATTGAATAAATAGACAGTAATGCGCTCGTAACTGTTTGAAACGTGGCAACACTGTACGCCGCGTAGTCATCTGTACAATGTATACTTGTACAAAGCATACAGTAAAAATTGGTAAAAACACTACCAAGCTGTAAACATGTATTTAGTAATTTGTTGCGAACCGATACGAACGCGCAAAAGGACGCCACAAGCGTGAGATGGAAAGAGAAAAAAAGATGGACGCAAAGTAACGTTGCCGCATTTCACTCACATATTTTACGCTACTTTTAATGAAAATATTGAGTTTCTAACTGCATTAAACATACTTTTTGTTTATTTGAATTCCAAAACAAGCTGTGTAGTGATAATTTTATTAGGAATAGACATGTAAATAACATTTTTGTCTACATAATTTTTTATTATCTAAGATTAGTATCACTGCAGAGCTCCCATGTATAAGCATACGCTTGCTCCTCTCGCCGCCTGCCCCGCAAGTGAGGTAATTGAACCTCCTTAAACGCTTACACCTTACAAACGAAGCCTCAATCGTAATATCGATATTCTTGATTTTCGTTTTATTCAGGTGTCTAGAATCACCCCTTACATTTATTACCACGTGTAGCGGAACACCCTGTATACACAATAAGTTTGGGGGAGGTTCCGGTCTAGAGCTCACAAAAAGAGGTGATCATTAGGAATTAATTAAAGCAAAACTACTATTTATAATTTATTGGGACTTTTTGCATTGTATTAAGGATGTCTTAAATTATAGAAATATATTTTTTGTTTTATAATTAATCATTGCAGACGGCCCTGGGGAATCGTTAAAGTCAAGGCGTCAAAAAATTGATCCACATCTGTGGGACCTGTATCTCCAAAAGTTATTATCCGATTCGACTGAAACTTTTTTTATTTTGAAGAATATACTTCTGGCTAGGGGAGACCCAGAAAAAATACAAAAATGACATTTTTTTAGAAAATACCGACACTTGAAGTTTGAAATCACTTTTCCCTATATTTTTTGTCCTTTCAACACTTTTAAAAATTATAAATTTCTAATATTTTTGGTAATTTTTTCTGGTTTCCCTCCTAGACAGAGGTATATTCTTCAAAATGAAAAGGTTTCAGTCGAATCGGATAATAACTTTTGAAGATACAGGTTCCACCGATTTTGAGAACACTGTTTCGAGTAAAACGCGTGTAAAGTTTTACATGAATGCCGAGTGCCCGGTTGTTACCCATGCATTTTTCGCTACTCATATGCCTATAACTTCAGGAATTTTACGAATTTCAACATACCCTTTTAAACACGTATTTCTACAAGATTGAACATTCGAAAAATGAAATAAAAAAAATCGATTTTTAGACCGGAACCCCTTAAGCGTCGATCAAAGGTTACCAAACGATACTACATACACCAGAGATAGGTAACACGTATTGAAAAAATCTTATTATCAAATTATCAGTAACTCGAAATAGGAAAAAGTAGTTTCATAACATAGATAAAATGATACCAATTACAAAAAAATAACTTTATAAAAGAATATATTATGGAATCAATTGTACGTATCCAATGTGGAATGATTGTTGCCCGACAATACAAACTATGTCGGAAATAAAAATAAAATATGAAAGCTTCAAAGACAAGATATTACATTACATAACAACGTAATGTAATTATTAATTTTGTATTCGAAGGTATCCGACATTCATACGTCGTGTATTACAGAAGATAAAAACTGAAATCAGATTTATACAGTAAGTAAATATGAGTATATACCATTTTTAAATAAACTAAAAATTTACTAGCCATGATAGAAATTACGTTTCAATTGTGTATATTTTTAACGCCATGTAGGTATGTTATGTATGTTATGGATTAATGTGAATAACTGTAAAATTTACTGGTTACTTCTTTTGAAGATCAAGTACAAACAGTAATACTACTACATTATTACACAAAACAATATGTCTAAATACATATAATTCTTTCCCATTTGTCAGATAGATATTCAGTATCATTTATAAAAAAAAACTGTTCACTTACTACATGGTCTTTTCATATCCTAATCACATAATCTAAATTTTAAGTATTTAAGTATTTTAAGTATTTTTCATTGAAATTTTTTTTTAAAAAATGGTGGTCAGCAAATGCCATTTTAAAGAAAGTAGCAGATCAGTATTAATTACAGTACAATGCAAATATCTTTTCAATTTTTGGGGAAACACATTGAATATACAACCTTAGAAATCAAATCTTCTGGAACCGGGTATACATTTTCAAGCAATAAAAGAACATTATTTCATTATCGACTAAAAACTTGACAAGGACTTTTTGTATGTCAATAATAAATTAAAAATGGGATATACTGAAAACGATTTACGACCAATTGCCAATATTACTGAAGCTAAAAAATCTCGTACACCAGACACGATGTGGGCATACGGAGCAATCATGATACCGCTTAGCAGGAATCAAGAAGAAAGTTCAGTGAGGAAGGAACTGTGAAATGTATTTGGCTGCCGCTGCCAGCCACCCGTTGCTGAAGTCGAAACCACCATTTGCCTCTCAAAGTAAATGACAATCTCTGTGAATTTGGTAAGAAAATAGAAAAACATTCTTTTATTTATTTTTTGCTCTATTAAAAGGTAGATACATTATACAATTTTTACAAAAATTCACATAAAAAAGTAACCAAAAACGTATAGACGTATAGCTAGTTTAACGCGACCCATTTTTCTTGACACGCTCCGCGGTGCCAAACGGCATTTTTACAGAAGTCGTCTGAAACTAAAAACGCAAAAATTGTCTTAATCTATAAAAATAAATATAGCCTTTCTTGCAGCGGTGTTTTGAAAAATTGATTTCTAATAAAAAAAAGTGTCTGTTTAAACTAGAGGCGGATCCGGGAGCCTTTCTTGGAGGGGGCGAAGTGTGTAAAAGCACACAAGTACATTTTTTAACTTTCTTTTACAAAATCTATAATTTGCTTCTCATTTATATTTTAATATTTCTACTATTAAATACTACTATTTATACTATAGCCTAAACAATTAAATTCACATTAATTATTTATGCATTATAAAAAATCAGAATAGTTACAATACCTGTGACTAAGACATAATCTGATTTATAAAGAAAACAGGACTATGGATCTGATCGATATACATTTATATCAAGAGTGGACACGGGTCCGGTCTTAAGCCGGGTTCACATTTCTTACCGCACCGCGTTTCGTTACCGCGCCCTGTTACCTATATGACCAGTCGTGGTAACAAGTGTAGACGGTGTCTGACGATCCCGAGACATTCATCGAACCTTGCGGACAATTGTCATGCTGCGGTCGTTCATCTGTTGAACTGAAGCGACAATATGTCGACCAAATTGCTTTTTGCATATTTTCCACCAAGTCAGAATGTTTTCAGTAATCCGTAATAAAATGTTAATTTGTCTAACATGTTAGCAATGATGACAATTTGATTATCCCACCAATACCCTTATTTTTCATTTTACATTCACGAAGGCAGCTTCCCATTCTCTTCTGAACATTCCCGATACACTCTTTTTTTATTAATTGCCTGTATCTTCGTAAGGCGCTGAATTAACAATACCTGTGTAGATTTTCGAATCACGGCCACCAATATAATTTATGTATTTGACACTGTAAAGCTTCTCGGATCTTCCAAATATTTCCTTTATGATGTCCACTTCCATTTTACTTGCCGAACCTTCGTGATTTGCCAAGCACTCTGTTTCATACTTTTCTCTCCACTGAAGGAATTCAGGAGGGTCCTTTTTTTACTCCAATACTTCACATTTTATAATATGAACTTATCACTGTAAACTCGAGTATTTTGCAGCTATAATGACCAATAAGAGACGAAGCACCAAACAAAGAACTGACACCGCGTTTTCTCCATGTTCCGTGCCAGGAAACAGTAAATACTGTCTTCATAATTTCTATTTTTACACGTGCCTCGTCTTTCATCTTTCAGCTTGTCGTAAAAGTAGTTCACACGCAGACTTTGCAACTATGTGTATTTTTTAAATAATTATTTCGTACGTGCTTTGACCGACGCGACGGGAGGTGGTAAATCCATGAAACCACAAAACTTTTGAGCACTTTTTCAATCCAATTGCCACGACCCTCATTGCAAATGTGAAGCGTTTGTTAATTTGACATATTACCGAAAGTTTAAAACCAAAACCTCCTGTGCTTTAGGTCTTGAACTGTATGTCCTTTTTTTACGGCTCCACACGCTCTGATAAAGCGGAAACACAGTTATAAAATTTAAAATTCAGTAGAGAATATTATTTTCCACCGTTGTACCACAACACGCTCCGCAAATTTTAGTTTCTTCGCAGACGTGCTAATGAATTCCTTCTCCTGCTCGGTTTGATGTCGATTCATGGGAGGTTGCTTCTGTCTTTTTAAGTATCTTCGAAAACCTTCAGATTTCCGCAGATCTCTAGATCCCTTATTACGCTCGATTTACACTTGCGAAATCAACTGCTGTTCGGTTCGCGGACTACTTGTGATGTTTATACATACAAGCCGTGGATGTCCGGCACGTTGCCACTAACACACGCGCGAACTATCTTTCAGTCGTGCTCGGGTTGTAAATCACAACTAACCGTCGTGGTACACGTGTATTAGTAACTTGTCACTCGCCAAATTAATTTTGAGTCACAATTTTAAACGCTAGAGCTAGTGGTTCCGAGCAAACTTTGTAATAGTCTGTAGGATGTGGACAGTGACCGCGAAGAGAAGACTGTCTTCTTTTAAGAATACAACGAGAATCTATGACCAAGAAGAGACGTAGTAGAGAAGTAGTTTGAAAAATCAAGCCAAGCGGAGCTCAGGTCAAATCATTCGAACCAAGTCAAATACTCAAATATCTAAGAAGCTTAATAATTATTCAAGCAAGCTTAAAAAAATTCGATCTTCTCGAATGATTTGAGCAGCATGAAAAGACTACTTACGTACATTCAAGCTATAGAAATAATTGCTCAAATCCATTTGAGCTACCTGAAAAACAACAAGCTACTCGTATCATTTCAAACTATTCGATTAATCAAGCGTCTTATGAGCATAAAGTGAATCGATAGAAAAGGAGGTAATTTCGAGGAGAGAAGTGTTGCTATATCTTAAGAATACAAAAATGTAAAATATGTACCTATAGGTTTTATTATGCGCGGAAGCTAAATTTTTGTGGTTCATATAATATTCATATAATTCTGTATTTCATTGTATATAATTGCTAATGTACATATATAATACATATGTCTATATAAGTTGAAAAATTAATAGGGATTTTAGATTCCGCGAATAAAATTAGTCGATAGATAACAATTATAGACTGTGAGTGTTAGTACATATTCGGTAATTTGACTTGTTCAAAATAATATATACTTATATTGAGTCAAATCAAATATCCACCTTTATTAAGTAATAGCTGTTATTATTGAATTGAATTGACGAGTAGAATCGGAATTTTTGAGTAAGTCGAAATCGATTGAGTATCTCGAAAGATTCAAGTTATTCGGTTAAAATTAAGTAGCTTGTATGTAAGCAAGCCGTTTGAACATTCAAGACACTCAAATCGTTCAAAAAGATCATATTTTATCAAGCTTGTTCGAATATTCAAGTTATTTGAAGTATTCTTTAGATAATCGGGTACTGGGCTCGGTTCGGAAATGATTTCAGCAAGTAGACAGGTCTGATGTAATTCAACGATACCCTTTAATTCTTGATTAAGTGTCGCCGAATCGCGTGGCCATGCCGATTGTTGTAAATTTCGTTGTAATTTCTCCGAGGTAAGTGACCCCGTGCAGCAATGGCTACAATCACCACTGCTCGACCGTTCTCCTAGCTTCACCCGCGTGACACCTGCGCACGCAGGTTGTCTTTTGGGCAGAATATACGCAATCTTTAAACGCTTGTAGGTAACTAACAAACGAAGCCTCAACCACAATATCGTTATTCTTGATTTTCGTCTTATTTTGGTGACTCGAAGCATTCCTTAAATTTTCTCCCAACAGTAGTCTAACACCTTGTATATGCCCCCCTTAATATTTAAAGTGTCGAGTTCACCGATTTAATATTAATGAGACAGTGGCACGTTTTGATTCCTGAAATTTTCCGAGCTCAATTCAATCGCGGTAAAACAAAACGATGGGCGAGACCATAGGCGTCGCACAGTGGGCCAGGCCAGATTCACTTGTAAAGCTTCATTTCGGTCTTTTTTTAAGATATCGCAATGAAATTGACGCCAAAAAATAGGATAAAATTATTTCTTTCCAATGATGTATAATTTAATATTTTTTACATTTATTTGTTTATTTATTTTTCAATTTTTTTAACTTAACTGTGATAAAAAAAATTGAAAAATTAATAAATGTAAGAAAGGTTAAATTATACATCATTAGAAAGGAATAATTTTATCGTATTTTTTGGCGTCAATTTCATTCCGATATCTTAAAAAAAGACCTAAATGGCGCTTAATAAGTGAATCCGGCCCACTGTGTGTCGTCGCGTGATGCGCGAGCCGAGAAACAATGTTGTTACATCAGGTGACAAAATTTTTTCATCTTTGCATAATAAGAATGATTGCAATGGATTGTTGAGATTTTTCTGATAAAAATGAGTCCAGACACGAACTCAATCAGACCGTGCTGAGTATTAGAAATATTACTGCATTCTGTATCGACAGAGTTTTGCGTATGATACTTATTAATTTTATGAGAATTGTAAGGAAAAGATGAATCGTTAAATCGAAAGCGCATAAGAAAATGGAATGCGGATGTAACTGTCATGAAGCGCTGGAGGAGAAATAATCCTGACAGTTAATTTGGTAAGTTTAGTTGGCTTTTGTGCCTCTCCCCCAATTGCTAAAAACTCGCTGCATCAGTTTAGCTTACATGCATGTGCACTGCACATGCAGAGCCTTACCAGTCTGTATATGTTGGGGTCAGACATGTAGGATAACGAGGATTTCTATCCTCGGAGAAGTTCTATACTTCTGTTCGTGAAGAAAGAGAAGGGGATTGAAGGCTAGTTAAAGTCCGCTGGATTCCGTCCACTTTCTCATTTCTCTATTCAGGCATGCGCATTGACATTATCGTTACTGCTCCATACATCCAATAATCTTTACATAAAGCAGGTTTTACCTTACCGAGTTTTATTTATGCCTATGCATAAACATACAAACACACCTGTTGTCATACAATAATATGGGGTTGCATAGTGAATGAATGTCGAAATGACTTTGGTAATACTTATTTTATTTATACGCGAGAGACGCGTTGTAATAGCACCGAACGTTTCGGTACTGTCGCCCGACGCCGACCGACTGCCCGGGCCACGCTAGGCTCGTCGACGCATACCTTAAGATGCGATCCCACGGCGCGTGGCTGGGCAAACCTTCTAGGCTCGTCAAATCTGTTAGGCGGCAGGCCATAGGCGTTTCGAAAGACGCGGCTAATCCAAGCTGACAATTCCCACGGCGCGTGGCTCAGCGAGTCCGGCGCCGTAATCGCTGATCCACGTGCTGGGGGATTGCATTTTTAAGCAAAAGCCCATCGTTAGGGCGAGGAAGCGTCGAAGGCGTTTTCAACATGATGCCTTATCTCCAAACGATTGCAACGCAATGTTTGCAGCTGGAGTCTGCGGTGATACGTTTCACACATAGTAACAAGAGAAGAGTCTGTGTCTTTCGAAGGGGGTGAGGTAGAATCAGCAATGCCTCGTATTCTTATCACTCAATCTCTGTCTCTCGATGGCCTGACAGGGGGCTGGGACTATTAGTAGAAATTGTTTTTATTCAATAGAATTTATCCGAATATGATCCGACTATACAAATATTATATTCGAATAGTTGCGCAAAATGTTTTAGACCAAAGCCACTGAGTTTTAAATGTCGAAATGCATCGGAAAAGAAAAATACTATATTCTAAGTATATTCAAGTACAGCCCTAATTCGACTGTAGTATTTGAATAGTGCAAGATTCGAGGAATATTCATAAAATTCGAGTACTTATGAAGCACCCAAAAATTAAGTTACCCAAATAGTCCAACCTTACCTGGTAGTAGAACGATGTACTAGCAAAAACAAAGTTGATAAAAAAAAAACCGTACCAATTCAAATATGAGATCTTTTTCATCCAAGTGCCTTAGTTCGTGTCTAGAACGTCTCTGAGGTCTACCCGAATTTCCTGAGCCGACTGGCTGACTTCCTGGCTGGCCTGAATCGCCGGGTGAAACACTCAGAAAGGTTGGCGTTCCGTCGATAGTATTGACGATCGGTTTGAGCAAACCGCCACGTTCGAACTCATGGGCCGAAATTTTACGGACAGGCGTCGTGGCACCTGATCCCCCAGAACCACCACGACCGGAAGACGATGTGCCACCCGCATGGATAGGACTCGACAGCTCCACGCAGCTGCTCGACGAAGATGTCGGCGTCGCATGCGAGACCAGCCACATGTCTACGGTTTGCCTGGTTACTTTCCTATCGATGGAAAATCGTTTAACTGTTAACTTACTGTTGTATTGCTGCACCTATAGTAAAACAATTAATACAGAAACTCTGTACACTATTCTCTCGATATAGGCTCGCGACTCGAGACCGGCGACAAATCTTTATCGCAACGTGGACACGATTCTGTGGCTCGCCTTCTCTCACCGAAGACCCGCTTTGTAACATCACCGAAAAGCCTCGCGAAGGAGACTGAGCATCAGCACGCAGACGAATATGTAAAGATGAAATCCCACAGCACGTTAGCTCGGTGAGCTTCGCGCCGTACTCTCCGAGCCACACACTATGGGAATGATCAGCCAGCTGGAGCCTACCGCGTCGACGAAACGCCCCTGGTTTACCAACTCGCGCTCGCTAAACAGATTTGATGAGCCTACGAGCCCCGTCCAGCCACGCGCCGTGGAATCGCACCTTAAGACACACTTCGTGTCGTAGACGCTTTCGCCCCTCCCCCCCCCCCATCCCCTCTTCATTTTCTTTCTCTCGTTGTCGGTGACGTTATCAGCGAGTAGCCGGCGAGCAAACGCGAGCCTCAGTAAGTGGTGGGGATACCGACGAATCTTTATCGTGAGGTGGAAGTGAGTTTATATCGGGAGAATACTGCACTAACATAAGACTACACTTTGCATATCACCGTATAAATATAGTTACTTATCGTAGAAACTATGTGTATATAATATACAAATCTGGAGACTAAATGTCAAACACATGGACTTCATTATATTATCGATGACGTATCATTTGTTTTGTTTATAATGTTTCTACCTTTACGAAACATCGTATTCACTGGCACTCTTCATCTTTAGATGTTAATTATACATTCATTTGTGAAATTCATAAAATAACCGCTTATTTTCCAGGCATGCTTTGAACAGGCATGCTAAATTGTTCTCATGGCGGGCACGGACGCTTGGGAGCACCCGCGGGCACATTCAGAACCAAATGAATTCAACAACGGAGTGAGGAGCAACTGGAATAGTGGGAGCGGAGCGTTTATGTGTGTGTAATGCACAGTTGTAACGGACTCGCGGTCATCACCATTAACAGCGTACCCCACCACGAGACTGTTTACTGAGAAGTGGAGGTTTGTTGCCCGCAGGCGAGTGCCCGTCTATTGACCATGCCTGGTATAGACTGTCTATTCTATCTATTCTATGGTATGGAGATTCTTATGGGCGAGCTGTTAGCTCTAGATTAGTTTTAATGCCAACGGTCTGGCGGCGCTGTACTCAATTTAGGTGGTGTTGGCAGCATCGCGTTGCATGCGTCCTTAGACCATATACATGACGTGCCAAAATTAAGGGACAATCCAGAACATGCAACATCCTGATGCATGAAGGCATCGGAAAGTCCTTTACTGTTTTGCGGCAGAACTTTCGGGCCGCGCAGTTTAAAGCCGAAACAGCTGACACGGTGCAGCAACCCCTAGTACGCACACACAGGAGGCACGCGTGCATACATACCCACACACACAGTGAAACTGACCGCCCTGGTTCAAACCGTGAAAATGAGTTAGAGACGCTAAATCGATATTCTCGAAAACAAATTGCCAATGAAAAAAAGTTACTTCATAATTTCGAACTATTTTTAGACGAGGATTTCATTTTACAGTTGTAGCATATTTACTGATCCATTCTGCTGATTTTTAGACAGGTGCGCGCGCATCAGACGAATTCTCAAATTCGATTTCCCCGACAATGGAGATTTATGTGAAAAAAATTTCATTGTGTTTTCGACCTATTTTTACATAAAGAATCACCTCCATTCTGGTTTCACCACGATTTCGGAAACACACTGTATATACATTTTTGAAGAAATAAAATGTAATATTTTTCGTAATAAGAACCTGAGAAAGTAATCGTTGACGAAGTCAGGATGTTCGTCAAGCCAGGCTTCCATGCGAGCGTATTCCGGGTCGTAGGTGGCAGAAGTCGAGGAATAGTAGCCACCGGTGGACTTTCCATCTGACATCTGCTGCAATGTGCCCTGCCCTGCCATAACGTTCTGCACCCCTTGCACCCCCTGTGCACAAGGAGCTACCGTCTCCGCCGTCATCCTCGGCTCTTCGATGCTCCGCAGGTGCAGGCCTACTTGACAAAGAAACAACTCATCATTACACATTACTTCATGTTTAAATGTTTATTTCAATTACAATTCCTTTTTCATATCCAAGATCTATCATATCACTCCTCAGGAATACTAACATTGAAAAATAAACAGTTCGTTTTAAAATCCTCTGTAATTTATTTACAGGAAATTTTGGTATCATCTGGTCTGGTACGTGTGTGGGCCATTTTTGAGGACAAAATTGTGTATTAGAAGTGGCATTCACTCTCCCTACTTAAATATCCTGTATTGTACTGAAATACTTGTATAACCTTCTGGCGTGCATGAAAGAGCGCGCTCTTTCCGTCACTCCTGCGTTGACGTACTTTTGTGTGGCGCGCCGGCGTGTGTCGCGCAACAGTCGACTCAAGAGCGTTCGTGTAAAGGGCCCTAATGACTGGTTTCCGAATGACTCTCCGGACAGGCGCAAGAGCGGGAGGAGTTTTTATGTTGCCGTTTGACAGACCGGTTATCAAGCTTTAAGAAAAATGGATTTGGTGGAGTTTTTGACTAACTTGCTGATTTTTACTTTTGTTCGGCTTTTTGATACAAATACTCCTATGTGCCACATGTCGAATCCATCAAAAAGGGCATTCCGTGTGGCGGGGGACGGTAACCGGATGTGTGGCTAGTTCGCTCTCGTGGTACGAGTCTCGCTCTCATGGTAGACTAACGTCACACATACGTAGAGTTGCCACCCGTACTTTAAAGTAAAGTATCTTACGTGATGACATATCGTCACGGAATGAGCGAGCTCCCGTCGCTGCGAAAATACTTTATTTCACGATTAATGATATTATGTGAAACTTAACGCAATTTTATTGTACCTAGTTCCCAAACGTATATAAACCATGATCATCTCAAAGTATTTAATTTCTTATCTTCGGTCTGGTCCTGCCACCTCAGCATTTACTGAGAAGTTTTCTCTACCATGAATGTGAAGTAGCGAGATGAAAGAAACAAGGCCTCCCTTAATTTACTAAAGAACGAATTATTTATATTTTTTATATGAATATTGAGTGCAACAATGCCATTGAGTTATTTAAAAGTGATAAAAAGTGGCTCTGTAATGCTAAAAACAATAAAAAATGTTTGGAAGAAATAAGAACTAATAAGATTAAAATGTACTTTTAGTTTTTCCGACCGTACTTTTTTTATAAGTACTCCACGAAAGCAAATTTACATTATTTTTAAATAGAAAAGATGGCCACCCTACCTACACATACGTGACATCGGTAATTTGGCATTTTACGTCGATAAAACAAACGATGTCCATTTTCTTAAAATGTTAACATCATATAGCTCTGGCGATATCGAAAACACCAACTTAACCTCTCTATTGTATTCGTAATGCATCTAATAAAAAATGTACACTTTATTGTGTAAGTGGCTCCATACACGTTCAGATCGGTATCAATACATGTTGCAAGTATCAGCATCGCGATAGAAATCTCAACGTGTGTCTCAGTATCGAAACATTGATACATGCATCTTGCATCTTGTTCACCCTCCTACCTGGTGAGCAAGATGTCAGTTTCATGAAACCTGTATCGCGATCAGTACTCAACAGTTGGATGTCGATGTATCGCTACCAGCTGGTATCGTCGTCTGTATCAATGTCCTGAAACATCGATACCTCGAGCGTGCAACCGATATAAATATCTACATGTTTCAGTATACATGTTGTCGCGCTACCAAGGTTTACTTTGTTTTCATAGACAAATACTAAAAATATGTTTAGCACTTAAGAATGTTATCAGGAAATTCCATGAAACCGCGTTGTGAACTGAACTGGTGTCTCACGATTCACTGAACTGAATGACAGATTTTTGAATTTGACACAAATCTCAGCCACATGTGTCGCGGCCTGTATTGATACATGTATCGATATAGATTTCAACATGTAGGCAAGGGACCTCTAAGCCTTTAAGACCCTTGATAATGTAACGACCAAACTATTATATTTATATTGAAACTAAATATTTCAAAATCATGGCCTTTGTTCAAGTATAAAGTTTGTGTTCACAGTTTATTTTTACTATGTTCTTTCATGTTCTAGTGCCAAGTGAAATCACCAATGTTGCATGCAAGACGAATATTATACCTTAACCGCTAGATATGTATACCCGTATTTTAACGTAAATTTTATTAAAAAATCTTTAGATAATCGGTATTTATTGCGGTCATAATTAAGTAGTAAATGCTATAAATTACGATGTTTAAAAAATACCACTTTCTTATCTATGAAATTTGAAATGTATAATTTTAAAAAGCGGGGTGGTACATTGAGCAGGTTATGCATGAGTATAAATATATTATCAATTGTTGAGGAATGCTTCGTTAAATTTTTTTTAGGTTTCTCGGTAATGCAATATCACGATACAGAAGAAATTATAGATATAATCGTGTTATACTTTGTAAAAAGTTTGATTCTCCGTCACCTGCTTGTATTTCCTCCCTAAATTGCATGTCAGCAATTACGTGGCGTGTTGCTTGCCGTAGACGATCTTTGCATGAACGACCGAAATGTTTAGTTGAAATGAGGTGCCACGAGAAATTGGCAAGCATATTAAGCTAAGTAAATTGGTTGCACAACCAAAGCCTCCTTCTGTCTTCGTATATTTCATTTCTACAGTTAGCCCGATTCAAAATAAAAGATTAATGTTCTACCTCATTATCGCGTTATGTCTGTTTGCCGTCTTCGGTAACAGTTCTGGAAATAATCCAAGATGATATGTAATACAGAGCGGATAATGAATAATAATTTTTTTTATAATCCCTCCTGACTCTCGGTTTCGTAACTCATTGTCAGAGCAAGATTCTCTCATCGATTTTCACTCTCTTTTAGTCCCTCGGCTCGTTTTAATGCGCTTTCGCGGCTTTATTAACCAACAGCTATGCGAAACGGTCTGTTAAAATATTTGTAATAAACCAAACATTACATGGTGTATGCGTTCTGCAATCATACAACGAAGCCCACGGGGTGAATGAAGTGTTCGACGTCCGAGACCATATTTCGGCGTTCATCCTTCCCTTGGATCGCCCAGCGGCTGATCCCATAGCCTCACACGGCATTCAACTAAACAATAACGTTTGTGCTTTCTTAAAAAAAAATTCTAAGAGAACGGTAGATTTGAAGCCTCTCCAGATGTATACAGCAGCTTCTACGGAATCTATAAGTGCGGCTTTCTCAAAATTATGTTTTTTTTCATGCGATATCCAGAGATAATCTCGATTGAGTCTTTTGATGTGTAGGTACAGTCATGCTTCATAAACTCCGCAGGGTCTATCAGGAAATGTCAGGAACCATCTTGAGTTCTATCTCACTAACTCTCGGCGTGTCTTTCTTGTTTACTGTTCTTGGCAGTGCCGCGGCCGGTAGATAGGCTCGAACCCGCGATAAAAAGCGTGACCATGCACCAAAAATCGCACGCGAGCGATCCCGAATGGTCGTGCGTATGCGTTTATTATTATAAAGCACAGCTGTATTTTCATTCTTCTTTAAAGGAATATGTAAATATCGAATTATAAGATTTCCAAAAACCACATTTTATTTTAACGTCTACGATCGCAGCTAACTACACTATTATACTTAAAAACCTTGTTTGGTTTTCTCATTTGCTTTGAAACGCTTGGATAGCATCATATTCGCACAAAAATGTTAGAAAATTGTATAAATATTGTAATGCAATTTAATTTGAAAACACCTCAATCAACGCACTTTTCACGAATAAACATCAAAAGTTCACTTTAAAGAAATCCTATAATCAGTTTTTCCAACTATTCGGTTGTATGTAAGCCTTGAAAAAATTCTTGTTTCTAACCGAGAGTTATGTCAGCGACTTACGCATAGTATTATTAAACTCCAACCAATCTTGACAATCACAAAACAAGTTTTTCTACCGATCAAATTCGACGACGAATAACTTCATGTTACATTAATATTTTGTAATGATTTTTGTGCTGTTCTACTCTCCAAAAACGGATTTCTAGTACACGGATAGATTGCAAAAATTAATTTGTAAAGTCGACCTTTTCTACCTGTCACCCCCACCTTAATTCACAGTGTGATTCCTAACTTCTCGTCCGCAGTGTAATTCCTTCGCGTTGGATCACTAGAGAATTAAAACTGTCAAACGGTTCTCTGAAACATCCAACCTTGCGTGCCCATGAAACATAATGGCCGCCGAAATTACTCTGGATAATAGCTCTGCATCCTGATGAAATTTCATGCGGTCGAAACTATTTTCTAGACTTTTAGTGAAATCGTTGAACTTTTTAGTCGATTCTGTGGAATCCAAGTGTTAGTCGTTACCGCTAATGATGACAGTACCAATCGCATTACGGTTCTGCTGGTGTTGAGCGGCACGGAACAGTAAGTAAGATAACAGCAGGAGTACCTATACGAGTAAACGGCCTTCGTTCGCTGCGACTCGGCTTGGTGGCGCCAAACTGACCTGTCTGTTCCACCCGCGCAATTGCTCAGCCTGATTATCTGACTTCCTCGAGAATAGCAATGTTACTCGTTTATCTTCTGCGTTCCGTGGTAGCGGAATAATAAAACGGGCATCAAGCATTGCGATTTTGCAAAAAGCTGCATCAGCATTTTATAATTTACTCGTAACGTTTTGGGGCCAATATATTTTTCGTCCACTATTAATGCAAGCAATTCAATTGATCCCTTCACTATTACTGCATAGCCCACCTGAACATTGAATTTTAAAACGAAAGATTTATTGATTTGTAAGGAAGTATATGTATATTAACAATGTGTATTCTAAACCATATTCTTATTTAAATGAATACATACTCTGTATTAATGTAGAGGATTAAGTCTTCTGTTGAGGACAGAAAGGTTAGGTTAGGGCAGGCATGCTCAGTCGGCAGCACAAGCCCTCCTTAGGCTCTAAGACCCGGGTCCGAACCGAGCGCGGAACTGTTATGCACCACTGCAGACACCATGAAACGTGAAACGTACATTTCTACGGATCTTTGTCAGTTTAGACAGTGCCCCGTGACTCGCGACAGATAAAAATTGAGAGTGTTCAGAGTAGTGCAAACCGGAGGTTTGTCTGCCATGGGACACCGAGGAAGGGACCTTGCGACCCTGGACAAATGGAAAGGCAGGCTCGCCACGAAGCTCGGGCTGTTTCCAGCCGATGTTGGTAAAGACCTGTGGCATCAAAGGAATGGCACACTCACATAGCGTGAACAAGTGTACTGGTGTTGATCCTCAGACAACCATGAGTTGCTGTCGTCTTTGCCATTGGAGGTGTCAAATAGTTAGAAGAAGCAAGACACGTTGGTCATAAATGTAGAGTATCACGTAGACACTTCAAAGCGTGCGCTTGGAAATCCCGCAGAAGTGTCAGGGAGATACAGATAAAATTTCATGATATAGTCAAAAGTATAGGCCCAGATGTGGAAAACTGACATTAGGCGTTTTCGGCTCGGGGCTCCGCTTGTCAACTCTGGACGCAACCTTACGTTGCTAACCAGAGCATGGTGTGAGGGAACTACAATAGTGTGCTTGGTACGAGCCTGCACGCACATGCAGTTTGGCAGTTACCTCACTCTTTGTTGTGGTTAGCAACTTAACAGTTCCCCGCTCGGTTCTGATCCAGGACCCAAAATCTAAGGCTTGTGCTCCCAACTGAGCATCCCTAGTGTAGGGAATGCGAGAACACATAAGGATGTTCCGAGTATCGTCATGTTCAGCCTGACAGATACGCGGTTTATCAGTTGTCGGTTGTAAACCCGGAGATTCGTTCACAGCCACTTATAACCTTTAGGATAAGGCTGTGGGCCTCAACCAGAACCGGTAATCCCAGGAGGTACGGGCCACCCGCAGATGTCCTCACGTCGATCTGTTCACGTTGGCACCACTGTACACCATCAAAACCATGAATTCGCAGAACCGATTTTCCGTAAGCGGTCTGCAGCGCAGATGCAAGGTCCTGAAGTTTCCCTTTTCTCTGACGCTCAACCATCCATTGTTTAAACCCGCCTCCACCAATAGCCAATTTCCTTCGCCTCCTCTTTTGACAAATTCCACCCTAAAAAGGGGACTCTCTTCAGCAGGGATGTCGAACTTTCCCACTTCGAGAGACGCACGAGTCGGGCTCCCGATCAGCCGGTTCCCCCACTTATCTTTCTCCAGGCGTTGCACGAGACCCGGCCGGGTGAGAGTGCGGCGCTCAGAGGAGAAATTCATCAGAGTGAAGTAGGTGTGGAGGGGGCCGTTCTCCTACGGCTCTACGGAGCAGGCGAAAAGGGGAACGAGCCTCTGCGGCTCGCGAGCCGCTAGTTCGACACCCCCTGCTCTTCAGGGACTCAAAGGGACTCAGGTTCCGTTTTAGGTACGGACCGTGTGAGTTCCGAATCAAAATAAGACAAGATATCATATAGAATTCAATAGCCAACAGTGGAACTTAGGAACATTTCGTGTAATTTGTACTCCGGTATTCAATTAATGATTTGCTCTTCTGTTTCAATTAGATTAACTGTGAAAGGACTTAATTTTTTAAGTTAAATTATTAATTCTGGAGCATTGTCGTATAGGATTTGTTTTATTATCAAGATATACAATTTACAAGAAAAACAGAATCCGCCCAATGACTTTGAAACATTTATGTCCAAGGCCATTTTTTCCTAAAAATGTTTAAAAACCGATTTAAGTAAAACTATTTAGTTCATTTGAATATTTTCTAGAGTAGAAAATTGGAAATACGAAAGACTGAAACGGAGAAGGTCAACAAAAGGAAGTTATCAGACTTTGGTTACACTCAACCCGTTGAGACTCATATTGTCCGCGTAATTAATTTGTTATATTCCATAACATTCAATATTCATACAATGATTTGCACTTCCGTTCTACACAGAGAGGATTAACGAGCAATGTTCAGCAAAAAAAAGATAGATCGAAATCAACTTACTATCATTATTACAGTACTTAAGCCATGCTAAGCCTTCATAAATATTCATGACAAATTAACACAGTTTTCACAAAATGCGTCGTCATTCGTTACTAATAAAACATGATACCTCCTTTTACATAATGCAACAAAGTGAACGATTTATTGTTTTTATTTCATTTTAAAGTACGATATAATCATGGTATAGTGATATAGATCAAAGATCAGATTAATGTACTCGGTTCTAGTATATACGCTTTATCTGATTATTTAATCGTGTGCGCCGTTTTCTGAAACCATTGCGTTTCGTAATCACGCATGGCACAACGTACGTAGTTAAGCCGAAAAAATGATCGGTGACGAGTGATACTTGATTAAAATCGAGGTCACAGGATATTATCAATCTTATTTTTGATTTCATATCATACAGAATTTTTCATGATTATCTATGTTTACTCCTTTATTATTGTTTCATTCTACGAAGCATTCTCCATTACTTTTATAAATCACTTCCGACAGTTTTATACATCGCCAAGTTCTCACATTCTTTACAATATTCAGTAGAATGATGAGTAGTAATTTTATGCTATTTTTTTTATTGTAATACGAATAAACATGAAATACCAAAATGTTCGTTCGTTCTGATACCAATATTAATAAACAAAGGTTAACAGTAAATGTAATGACATCAGATGTATTGGTTACTCATCACTTGAAGTGATTATTTTGACAAACATTACTGTTTACTATTCCAAGTTGTTTTTATATCTATTATCTTTCTATTTTGTGATAAGTCACGCGGTTCTTATTTGTATAATAATAACAGGATGTTTCACTACAGATGGTAAACTTTCTAGGGGGTGATTCTACTGGTCAAAATCAGACGAAAATATGGAATAAAATTTTTAAATATCATGTTTTGTTTTAGAGAAAGTTGTGTTTGAATTTTAGCCGAGTACGCGTGCACATGGGGTAAGTGGAACGGACAAAACCGAAAAAATTAAAGTTAGTAATTTGGATAAATTTTGTTATAAATCGATAGCAAAATATATGCCACAACTATTTTATGTGTTATTTTTTTGTTTTCAAACCTTTCCTATATTTCATTATTACTTGCATTTAGTTGTACACATTTAAAGTGAGTTTTTAAAGTGTCATATTTATTACATATGATGGAATTCGAAAATGATACTAGTAGAGTGAATGTGTAAATAACAAAATACATGAAGTCATTTTTCTATTTCGTGGCTGCTGGTAACGTTGAAGTGAAATTCAATTTCTGTACGTTGTTAGAGTTTTGGGTTAGTTCCCAGCCCTTCACAGTGTAAATTTTTGTGGGGTTATAATAGGTAAACATCGGACTTTAATAATCCAAAAAGAAAATTTGCCACTTTCAGAGATGAAAAAGCTCCACAGGACAAAGTTGTACTGCATGGAAGGACACGTACAATGACCGCAAAAAGGAATATAATTTTTGTCTTAAGTTTTTGAATATTTTGCAATGATTTGTGTTGAACACTGATTACACTAACACTAGTTTACAAAATAAAATAAAAATGTGCAGCAGGTGCCACTATTTTTTTCTTATGTAAAATGGCCCGCCGATTCCGAAAATAAGGTCTAAACAAATTTCTATGAATACGTTTTCGAGATATCGACAGGTAAACTTTATACCTGTCTGTCAAAAAGGTGGTCCACTTAATTGCGAATATCTCGTGTTGCGAATGTCCGATTTGATCGAAAATTATATGAAATTAAAGGTAATTGAATCACCAACAAATGTACCTCATAAAAATTTCGAATCGGTTCAGTAGTTCGGGTGAAATCGATGTAAATATATGAAAAAAAGTCATTTTTTTCAAGCGAAATTGAAATCGACAATTCATTTAAACATCTGGGAAAAATCGAAATCGCAAGAATGGACCGAGTTTCTCATTTCTTACGTTGAGTCGGCACATTTACGAAGAAAACAAGTTGCTACTGAAGAAAATCTATGGATAAATACCGAAGCTAGGGACAATTGTGTGAATACATTAAAATTTCAATTTTTCTTATTTTTTGTGTTGTTTCTATTTTATTATTCAAGTATTTTCAAACCACTGTGCGCCCGTGACACCACGCCCACGCCAGGACACCACATTTTCTATAGCTTCAAGCTTTAAAGCAAGCTGGGAATTATTTAGCGAGTTGGGGGAGCATATCCTGATCCATATTTACTAAAACTTCCAAACTCAGAATTACATATGTTGCCAGAACCCAAGCTTAGTGTCCCTTTCTTTTAAAGACACCCTGTATAAATTCCCATCCATCGAATAAGAAATTGAAAGGGCTGGAGGAGTAAACAATGATCCGCAGTTCCTTTCCGATAAGGGTTTTCCGTGAATCATTTTAGCGTAGAGATTCAGTTTCGCATATGAACCGCATCGATCAATGGAATATTAGTACGGACTATGATCCAGGTTGTGGTTCGTTTCGCCGACAGTGACAATGCACGGTTCGACTGATAGTGGTGGTTGAGTATCGAAGAACAGTAAGTGAGCCAGCAACAAGAGCATGCAACCGACCGGCCTTCACTCGGCTCGCCTCGGCCTGGTGGCGCCAAGCTGACCTATCTGTTCTACCAACACAACTCGCCTCTCTCATCGGTTTGCCCTGCTCGCCTGGCTGGCTTCGCAGGAAAGTCAGACGTGCTCGCGCAACCATGTTTTTCTTCGTGCATCGCGTACGTACGGTCCCTCACGTGTACATGCCTCGCGAACGATTCGAGCATGATGCGCCGCGTAATCGCGCCAACCTCGCTATCGCAGATTTCTTTTTCTCATGTGTGCACACAAGGTCCATCAATTACCTCATACACACGCACTGTTTCGTTGATCGAACGCGGAGGAATTGTTTTCCCGGGGGCTTCGTTGTACATATCTCGCAGTCTTTTCACTTTTCAATATAATAACACGAATCAAATTGTCGATATCTACCAAAAGTTTTTATGGCTATACATAGCAAGTATCCGTTTCCAATTCATATATGGTATGCTTAATAAGTAACACTCTGTAGAATTTGTAATATTTAGTCGAAAGTTAAGTGTTTTTAAAATTCAATTCTTTATATAAATTGCTTTGCTTCAAACAATTGAAACCTTAATGAAAATGTTAAAGCAGTCAACGGCAATAAAAATACACTTATAGTAGTAAGTACATTGTATTCAACGAAAACTTACAAGTGTTGCGGTAATTAAAAAAATAAAAGTGGAAAAGGCAAACGAATTTTAATTTTTTTATACCACTTTTTTATATGATTCGTAAGAGATATTAATGTTTCATAAGGTAGTCTTACGTTATACCAGTTTTACTAAACAGATGCAGCATGCGCTATGCAGTCCTCATTGCATAGTTTTTTAATGACGCGTATAAGCAGGAATTGTAACCGCTGCCTAATCCGAACCGGAATCTGGGCTACCCGGGGAAGGTTACTGTAACCCGTAGTAACCACGAAAGAACGGCTCCCAAATAGTACCTACTTACAGAGAGCGAGTTACAAGTGACATACGACATTCTACGTGCAAAATCCGACTATGGCTGTCCGTGCCACAGCGCGATGCAACTGCAATTTGACGAAGAAACGACTTGCATGCTATGGCACAACCACTTGCAGGGTTTTGTTTCTCGGTCTAATTTTTAATCTCTCAAGAAAAAATCTGACGAATTTCTTCGAGTTACATCCACGACATTACATGCAAGTCGTTTCTTGGTCAGATTGCAGTAGCATTGCGGCGGTGAACGGCCAATAACAAGTGTCGTAAGAATTCTGTAGAAGTTTGAAAGGTAATTCATTTATTTATAATAAAAATAATATTTTGTAACACAACTAATATAAATATATGAAATTGACTGATTTCAGGGAAAATAGTAAATTTCAAGGAAAAAATTGCCATTTAAAAACACCCAACCTTCGAGGAGAAATTTATAAAATAAAAATTTGTTTATAAATTTCCATGCTACAAAAATGATTTTTTAATTTGAAAACGTATTATTCAAATAGGCAAACCTTCTAAATTAAAATAAAAAAAGAGTGAGCTGAATACGATAGTATAGTTTCCGAGGTAAAAAGTCGTAAGTACAGTTCGGCTTCACGAAAATAGGGAAAAATTGCAACCCGTACTGTATTACTGTAACCCAGTCTGAGAACGGGTTAACCGGGTTGCCCTATACCTCGATGCGCGGGATTACGATACGGAAAACCGAATTCGGTTCGGATTGCGATTAAAATCCCTGGTGTAATAACCTTGAACACACTTCTTGGCTTGAAAATTTTTAGCAACATTTGCAAGTATAGTTATTTAGCGAAGTGTCCAATAATGCCTAAAAACGAATAATTCGAAGAAAATGGAAATGCCGTAAACATTAAAGTTAAATTTCTTGTTGTGCTACAGAAGAGATTAACTACAACTTTCTACGCTATTATTAAAAAACACTTCTATTTATTTATTAAAGGATTTATATACACAATATTTGGTATTTTTAAGATTGAACATTCATATACGAACAAATTAAATAAAAATATAATTTACTTCTCTATATGTACTAAATTATTGTGTTATACAGATCTGGGAGTATACAAACCACTTTACAATTAGCTCTCATGATTGATTTAAGTGAATGTTAATTTGATTATAGCTGCATTTGCATTTCCCTATAAAAGTACATATTATATTCCTCTATTTTTTTGAGGTTATGTTTGCGTTAAACTTTGCGTGGAATATTGTTCTTCTGACTACAATTATTTATCATAATTACAATTTTTTTTATTAAAATAAAAGAAAACGACGTTTTGCTTTGACATCCACACTTGCATGGATTCACTACACAACGGTGTCGAGTATTTCACAATTTTGCTATCTCTACATAGAATAAAATAAAGTCCCCGTATTGGAGTTTTCATCGTCTTATAGAGTATTTCTCGAGGAAGGAAGCCGAGCAGTGACGATTTTATTGAAGCCTCCCTCGAAAATGCTCTATGGGGTGGTGGGGGCCGCATCACAGGCCGTCTAGTGGTTCTCGAGATTAGTCTGAGAAAACAGACAAACGCCTACCGAGGACTTTATTTTGTACTATGTAGAGATGTAAGTAAGCATTGGGTAATTAAGTATATGTACGATATCACTGCATAATAATTAATGAAGGCCCTAGCTTATTTTAAAATATTTATGCTGATGTTATAGTAGATACGTATGAGAAGCCCGGGCAACGCTCAATGTCGAGTACTTTAAGGGGGAATGATACCACTGAGGTGATTAAATTTCTTAAAGGCAATAACGGATTCTATTTATTGCAGAAAAATAGATTCTTAACAGCTTATGGCTTTTGAAAAACGAAAATAAAATTAGAGCTTTATGGGCCTCTCAATTGAAGGTCTAATCAAGGAAACGCTGGTGTGCTGTGCACTGTGCACTCTCCTGCTGGAATGGTGGGCTGTGTGATAAAATCAATTTCTATACAATCAGTATGACAGTAGTTCTGGTATGAACCACTATCATAAGGATCAAAATTAATTTGAACCCCATTTTTGATACATTGATTTCATATAATGGATAACAAGCCCATTTGTTTTGATAAAATATGAAAAAAGACAGGAAGTAGAATTTCAATTGTCTTGTCCGTCGTTCATACCAGAGGCCCCATGTGTGGTTAAACTGCTGTAAAAATTTATTAAAGATTGCCTTAATTTTTTAGTAATCATGCACACGGGTTCACGAAGGTGTTTTCGAGAAATTAGCATCAAAGTTGAAATTCATATTTAAACTGATATTATGAACACATGCATTGACTTATCAGTCTGAATCCATTCCAGCACTAATCTGTCGCTATCAGAAAATGCAAAAAGAAAGGATGGAATAATTATGACCTCGGGAGTGGCATTCACCCTTGAGCTAGTTGAATGATAAATACTAAATAAAGTTATTATATGCCCTGTATGCCCATATAAGTATTTTACATGTGGTGATAAAAAATTCCGTTATGTTGCACGTTTACGATGAGGCAAATCACGTTGCTGAACGATGGTTACTCATAATCAGTTTCATAGGGCCCGGAAGTGGAGCAGCCACCGAATATCGTTAGTTCCCTACGTCGATCTTGTAACTGCAATCACGCCAAGGTCGAAGGGACTCGAAAGGACAGAAAAGCGGAACGAACGGATGAAGAAGGATTTATCGCGGCTCGTACGTCGATCTCTCTTCGTGTCCGTTGGGGGCCCCCCACCCTATCTTCGAATTTATACGAACAGGCCACCGAAACCTGCTTTTCGACCGGTCGCCATCACCCCCCCCCGCCCTCCCTCCTTCTCTCAATCTCAGTAGCACCGGTCCTCTTCTTTACCCGCAAAGGCCACGGTACTTCGTCGTCGTGTCAAGTTCAATGCTACCGTTGTTCGTATCTTGCTCCCTTCTTGTCTGTTTCTTTAACTCGTCTCCTACTTCCACCCAGGCATTATGTCTCGATTAAGCTCGGACACGTACTTTCCGCCATCGCTTCATGATTTCGTTATAGATTTCTGATACATTACTTTATCTTTGTTCTTACCGTTTTATTTTGCTCAATGTAAATATTACATACTGCCTTGTGCCTGTATTATTCATTAAATTTCGTTGATTTCGTTACGCTTTCGCTGTTCTTTCTTATCTCTTCAATTGCGTTCAATGTCTCTTGATGATCTTTATAATTCTTACCTCCGGCTTCCGTTTTTGCTTCAACATATTTCTTAAAAAAAATGGTGTTAATTGTCGATGCTAATTCTACTCCAGTTTCTACATCCTGCACATTTGTTTCACGTTTGTTTATTTCCTTGGATATCCTTCTGCTTACAACGCTCACATGTTTTTCAACGGATTATCGGATTTCTTTCCTAGTACAAAAATTAAATTCTGTAGTCTCCTTCCTACTTCCCCCTTACACAGTTTCCGGCTGCATTCAAATTTCCATTTGTATACAACTTGGACTGTAGCAATCTTGCTTCGTTGTATCTTGTATCAATTATGCATCTGCCTGTTCTGTTTACATCGGCACCGTCTTCTTTCTCGAATCTCTTGGCCGTCTTCCTGCCTGCGTGTCTTCCTTTCTTCGAGCCTCTGTTTTTGTCAGCTCTGCGCTCACCTCAGCGTTCGGGAGGCTACATATGTATATCTTTTTCTCTGGCCGTCTCTTTTTCTCCTTCCGGCTGGCTACCGTGCGTCAAAGCCTCCTTTCGTACGTCATTGGTAGCCAGCTGAGCAGCTGCTGGGCTATCGGCTACGATAATCGCTCTCCGTCTGCGATTCGTTCGTGCAAGTTTATGACACCCGGTCGAATGCGCTGGGGTGAGAAGCAAATCGAAACGACGATTCGAGAAGAACGTGTTCGCCGCGTGACCTGTTCTACCTTTCGAATTATGATAACGGGTTACAAATTCACCAACTTTTCCTCGTTTTATACGATTTCTGTCTTTGAAATGCATGCATTTGTGCCGTAACAATGATTTCTTATATGTATACGATATTGATCATGAAATTTTAAGTAGGGGAGAGTCGGTACGTTTGGGTGAGTTAGTGTATTATTGCATCCTCGTTACGCATACCTTATTCGCATATGTATTATTCGTTACAGCAGTAGTAGGGGCATTTCTAACCAAAGCGAGAAGTTTGTGAAAGTGCGTATTAATCTTCTATAAGTAAAAGTGCATTTTCGTGGTATGTTTAATCTAAATTGGTAACCGAAGTATGTCGCTGTTATAAACTTATATAACATACGTATTGTTGGTAGAAATTTTGGATATAGGTACCTCCGAATGACCCCAGTGGCCGATCGGCACGAGGTTTGAGAGGAGTGGTGGGGAGGGGGTGTAGAACCTAAATCTAAAATTGTACCTCCGGTGCCTAAATGGCTATTTAGCTGAAATTTAATGCCAATTTTCTTGAAATTAAAAAATATTAAAAAATTGTATTCTATATTTTATAGCGATATTAAAAAATTGTATTCTATATTTTCGTTTTATTTTCGTCTGTAGAATCACCCTCCTAGAGTATTGACTATCAATAGAATAATAGGTACCCACCTTGTATAATAGAATGGATCGTATCCGCAAGTTTCTGGTTCAAATCTCCAAACTCACATCGGTTCGCTACCATGCCTTACGCGCCCCCCACTAATCTAACCCCAACCAATACTGATATCCAGAACAAGTTGGAATGTGGAATGCATTGTGTCAGAGTAAGTAAACAGAAATACTACAAGTTTTTTAATAGAATCTCGGAAACTAATAAATACCTAAAGCAACAATTTTAGATTTAGGATCCGCAAACACTCCCCTCAAATCCCGTGTAGATCGGCCACTGGGGCCATTCGGAAATACAGCCGATATTTTAGTAATGAACTTATATTTAAACAACAGTTACAACTTATAAATTGTAACATAAAACACGTAGCTTGACTAACACAGGTGCCTTATTATGAACTTTCAGATGCGGGATGTATGGGTCAGAAGTGTGCGGGAGATTTGAGTCGAACCATACATCCCCACTTTTTTTTTAATAAATTACTTTAGTTATTATTTTTTACATGCCTATAATGCCACTTATTTATAAAAAAAAAAGAATGAGAGGAAAAGAGAGACAGACCCCTGAGCAAATTTCGCATAAAAAAAATATTGCGTTTAAGTCCTGCAAACAACGTACCTAGCTGGTATGAGCAGGATACAGATTTTTTTTTTTATATTCGATGTTGACTTGATTGGTTTTGAAAATCTACCGTAAACATTTAATTAACTACTTTCCATACGTTTATGCTTATTATGTTATTCATTTAGAGCTTTTATTTTATTTATTTACTTCATTACTTTTATACATATACGTATATTTTCACTTTGAAAGTAATAAATACATATATGCGTACATAAAAGTCTCCCACATTTACACCAAAACTAATAGAAAAATTAAACGACCCATTTATCCCCATTACCTGCCTGATCCAAACCTTCGCACACAAGGGAGATATGGGTCAAATAATTGCGTTTACTTTTATAATTTTAAAGATTTCTTTGAAATAATAAAATGAAATGATGATAGAACATTGATGGAAAAACATTTTAACAAAATTTTTATTTAATGCCGATTTCCTCATAACCGCTTACAATGGGTATAATGGTTAGTATCTATGCTAAAAATATGTTTGCGTGCAATATTCGATCCTTCAAATGTCTACAATTTGCAGAGAAAATAATATTTAGAAAGTTCTGATGAAAATTTTGTACCGATACTTCAATCGTGTTCCAACAGGAAACCGCACCGTACCGGCGCGGCACCGGCATTGGCAATACCAATGGCGTATCGTGTGTGCACACATAGGAACATTCGGTAGCGGCGGTGTAACTCGACTCGCGTTCAGTTGCCATCGTAACTTATGTCTCGAACAAGAGCGCTCTCTTCCGCGGGAACGGCCAGGGGTGCCGGAAAACTTTCTGATGGACAAAATTATTAGTGGAGGGGGAACACCTACAGGAGCGGCGGTGATGTGTGGGTAACAACGTCGTGACGTCAAGCCAACCGACGTGGACGTCAACGCCAAGCCAAGCCAAGTGACGCTACGGCCAACCAAGCGTCGGCAACCTATTTCCCGGCTTCGCGTTGGCACCACTTGGCTTGGCTTGGCGTTGACGTCGGTTGGCTTGGCGATGGCGTCGATTGTGTTACGTCGGGATAACCAACGTATTAAGCGTAAGTGTAAAGAAATCGGGAAAGCGGCATGAAAATGCCGAGTGTTATTATATTGTTGTGTTCGGCTCCGAACCGAGCTGGCCCTTTAAACTGCTCCAATCAGAGGCTAGCGCCAAAACTGGTTTTACTTCGAAACTGGAATTCCACCTGCGCCATCAACGGCCACGGACAGGTCCGAGCGAGTTCGGGCCCTCTCCGTGGTCCGCGACATTGTAATATAAGTAATCCGAAAATTCACAAGAAGCACCTTTTGGCCTATTCCAAGCATCCTGCAAGTTCCAAGCGATTTTATATTCTATTTCCACTTCATTCCATTTCATATACGTATTTTAGATTTAGTGTTTGTATTTTCAGTATTTTGTACATTTAGTGTTTTGTATTTTTAATATCTTATTTAATATATATATTATTATTTTTATTAATTATTCACTTTTATTATCCTAATCTATTTATTCAATTAATTTTTATTTGACCTCGTGTTCCCCGTTCCGCCGCAACGTTGGAGGACACCAGTGCTCAACGTCCGCGAACGAACGCCAACTCTGAACGGGCGGAGCGCACCATGGCTCGCCTGTTAAAGGGACATTGAAAACACGAAGTCGAGCAGACTGCTTTTTCACGCATATCCGGGATCCCTACCCAGAACTCGACGCGCGAGGCGCAAATATCAACTGCGCCGCCTACTCCGGGAACTCCACGAGTCGGCCGTGTCCGGGAAATACCCGCTCGAGGTCCGTTCCCTTCCGGAAATCGTAAATGACGTTCTGATCGCCGCGTCACCGGAACCGGCCGAAATATACGCCGTACACCTACGACTGATAGAATGGAGATTAATACCCATTACTTATCCCGTGGCGTGGCGATTAATTAAAATCGCCCCTGCGCAACCCACGACGTCTCTAAACCCTCCCGCGTGAATTTCGCGCAGTCCAAACGCGTATGGCATCCGCAGGGCCCGACCAGACGGCGAACGAAAGCGTCCCGTGGGTCGACACTGTCTAATCCTTACCGTCCCTCGGAAAATTCACGCATTCGACGTGAGGTGGCTTCCGAGACGTAACAATTGTCTTAGCTTGGCGTTGGCGTCGGTTGGCTTGATGTCACGACGTTGTCACGCATACATCACTACCACTCCTGTGGGGGTTCCCCCTCCACTGATAATTTTGTCCATCAAAAAGTTTCCCGACAACCCTGGAAACGACTGACAGCAGTAACTTCAAACATAATGGCCACAAGAAACAAATTATCACAGCGGGTTCCGGTCACCGGAATCCGGTGGAACTCAAATGAATCGGCAGACAGATGATGGCATGATTCTATGTCCATCACCAATCTCGTGCAATTAGATCACGCGTAGGAAGGAGAAATTCTTCTACCATGCACCTGCAGTAGGTGATACGATATTTTTATGCTCCTGTCACTGCCATCATGATGTCCTATGATCTCACGGGATGAGTCACTAAATTTTTATTTCATACTTTATCTTCTTTGTTACGAGCCAGGGTCGTAGCAACGCAAGAGGCCAGCCAGAGAGGTATTTCCCAAGGAATATGGTTTACAAGCTTGTTAACACTATTGCTGACCGGTCACGAGTATACTCGTGTTGCTGCCCGGACACAAGTTACCCCGGGCGCACGGAATGGTTTTGGCTTGAAAGCGCCGGCCGCACGGAATGGTTCTGGTTCGAAAGCGCCGGTCAGCAAGGTATTAATTAGGGGTGCGAACGAACCTGACTTTAATCAGGGGGGAGTGGCAGGAGAGTGAAACTTTGTGAACAAACCCGATGCAAAATCGGGGTGTCACTAGGATGAAATTTCCAACCGAACCCGACGTATAGTCGAGGAGCAGCTAGGAGTTGGAGTATTCACAGACGAACCTGGTCTCAAACCAGGGAGCTGTTAGGAGGGTGGTAGATTTACAGACGATTTCCATTTCACTTCGCGAGTCGTACGGATACTGACTGTCAATACTGTAGATCTCTTCGCCTCACACGAGACCCCGTCTCGAGGCATACCATGAGGCAAATCTTATTGTGTAGGGGCCTCTTAAGACAACTTTTAGAATCGCATATAACTTGTTTAATAAACTAAAAGTAAATTACATTTTTGCAATCGAAAATTAATAGGAAGAACACTTACAGGTAATAAAGAATATTTATCAAAATCTACCAATGAGGATAGACTACAAATGGTAAATCAGGAAAATCTTGTAGAGTCTAATAACCAAAGAAATGTACCAAAGAGTGTAGACGAAGTAAAAGAACCATCTTTTAATAAAGACTTTGCGGACATTTTTGGAGATGACCCCTTGACATCTAATGCTTTACAAATAAAAAAACATTCAAGCATTTATATCAGATGGAAGTTCTGGTTCGTAAGCGGAATAAAAAAAAAAGAGAAAGAGAGATTGTTAGAAAAATATCAAAGTCCTGATGGCTTAGAAATACCTAAGCTAAACCCGGAAATCCTTCTAAAAATACCGAAGCATTCAAAATCAAGAGATATCCATATGTCTAAGAGACAATAGTTAGCAAGCGCTGCATTCACAGCAGCTCTTGGTTCAGCCATAACAACCTTAGTTGCAGAAACAGATAGTACTCGATAAAATTCAGGTTATGGAAAAATTACATGATGCTGGTGAGCTCATCGCTGAAATGATGCATAGGCAGACTAAATCAAGAAAAGGCTTCATTGTGGTAGGAGTTGATAAAGATACTAAAACTGTGCTTGAAGACACAAAAACAGAGGAGTTTTTACTTAAGAAGAATTTATTTGAAAAGATCAGAGAAATCAAAATAATGGATAAAGTAGCTGATTCTATTAAAAAGCAATCGTCTTATAAAACTCAAGGGTCAGTTTCGACGTCTAGATAGCCTTTAAACTCAAACAGCCTGCTGGGGAAAAGGCCATTTTCCCACCATTCAAGCTCGAATCAAGGATTCCAATATCCATCAGAACAGGCCAAACGAATGATTTTCAGGACGAAGCAATCATTCAACAACAGGGCTCAGTATCCAGGATACAATAAAGCGAGGGGTCAAATGAGCTTAAAATAAGTGTAGGTTTCACTGCTGGCAGATTACAATGGTTTTTCAACAGTTGGGGAAAGATTACGTCAGATAAGTTTGTTTTAAGTTGTATTAAAGGATATAAAATAGCGATATTTATATAAAAGAGGTCACACCTCATCGATTTTGATGATCTTGAAATATGCTGTAAAGGTCGCATATCACAGTAGAATGCACCCTTAAGCACTGCTCATAGGGCACAAACACTACCATGTATTAAAATATCATAAGAGGAATTGGAATAAAAATTCCAGATCTCATTAGCATCAGACCCAGGACGTCATCAACTATTACTAATCTCACCAAAAATTTCACCAAAATAACACTGTAACTATGGACTATGGTAAGTGATACAAGAAAAATGGTGTTGACTGTTCCATGGTCTGTGCGTAAGTGACTCGGAAACGAAAACTGGATGCGCTGTTCGGTCAGCAAGTGGAAGTAAGGAACATGGGGGTGCGACCTTCTAACGCTCGTGATTGGTCAAGAAACCGTGAGCGTCCCACGCATTTCACAGAAAACGCGGGAATGCATCTCGAAACCTTGAGTTTTTCCCAGGGAAGCCGGAACCGCTCGTGACGTCACAGGTCGACTCGCCCAAGCAAGAGGCTACAAAATTTGCCTGCGCTTCGCGGCGCGTTCGATGGAGAGGTATAAACCCTCTGGTCAGTGGAACTCAACCACCTTCTACCTTGCGACGCAACAGAGGCATAAGATACAATGATATTTTCGGCTCATTGAATGAGACATACTGCTACATCAGCAGCATTACTTAGAGGAGTTGATTTAGCTACAATTACACATCTACACTATCAGATAGGTATAATTTTGCAAGTGTGATTATATTTTCTTCAAAATAATTAAAGCGAATTATATTCTGCTCTTAGTAAACCTTGCTTGTGCACGCCTTTGCAGGTCTACCAGACCGTGTGTAACCGGCTTTAATGTTCTGGTCTAACGGAAGTATTATTTCAAATGTTTCTTTGTGAATTTAGTTTATGTTCGCATAATATTATTATTATAATTATTGTTGTTAACGAGAATCCCCGTAGGATATGCGGCTTGCATATAATATGCAGCTGTGAACAATTTTATACATGTAAATAAACTTTTGCCGGAAACATGAAATTTCGAGCAAACATTTCACTGCAAGAGGTCATAGAACGTACCTGTTTACACAACAGAACAGTTACGGGAAGAGTAGCGGAAATGCATAGCTACTTAGGTTTGTACACGTTGCGATGGAATTTTCATTCAAGCCGATTGGTATTCTAAACATTCCTACCATGGACTTTCAATGGGTGTCTTTGAAATTCCTTTTAAACTTCAGTCTTATCGAATCACATTGCTGCGAAGAATAGTAAATTTATCCATAAAATGCAACATCGTGTTAGGAATGCAGACGGGGGACGTATGTAGCTAAAAAGTAACACAAAGAACAAAACAACAACCTTCAATGACTCGACACATATCGACATATTTGTAACATTTATCGCCATTAAATATACCTACTGTTAACGTTACCTACCTAGTACAACGGAATAGAGATTAAATGTAATATTACTTGCAAACCACGACCAAATTTTGTAAATAATGTAACATACAGGGAATATTTATCTGTTTCTCTCTCAAATCGAATCCTCCAATTTCAATGGAAGTGGTATAGAATTCAATGCAATGAAATTGTCATGGATACTTTTAATGTAACTTCAACTGGCAGTGGTCAGTTTTGCATATTATTTGAATCTCAAAATTCTAGTGCATATAATAGAATTCTGAAATATTTAATTGATACTGGCGCGGCAGTTTCTATAATAAAATCCTCTAGTATAGGTACATAATTTTAGTATTAATAATAGCAGTCCCCCCATTTTACTGAATGGTATTGCTACAAATGTACCTATACAAACAATGGGCGAAACTGAAATTGAATTAGAAACTTATAATCAAAAGATAGGTGGAAGTTTTCAAGTTTAACCCTCAAATGTCACACTGGTTTGGCGTAACGCGGTCCGTCAGGAGAGCTCCTGGCATTTCTGAATGTTAAGGTGAGGCACATTTTGTGATCTAAGACTTTACCGTTTGAAAGTTTTAAGGAGACAGACAAATACACAAAAATATTAACTTTATGGTTTATATATTAATGGGGACTTCTTCCTTTGATGCCATTCGATGTCAGAAACACGTGAAGAAAGACAGGTTGGCATCCCTTAGCATGCGTTATCTGTGTGCATTCAGGTCTGGACCCAGCTTCACACCTTGCTGACCGGCGCTTCCGAACAAGGTAACTTGTGACCGGTCAGCAGCGTTGTGGGGAAATGCGTCCGTCTGGCAGCCGGTTTGTAGTGGTGGCCTGGTGGAGGAAGTCACGCATGCGCGCGATGACGCCGCGACGTTGAACCAATCAGCGCCAAGATGGGAAACGATGGGAAACGAAACGACGCCAGCGCCAAGCCAAGCTAAGGCTGTGTTTCAATTCACGCATACTGCGCATGAAATTGGTGGCATCGTATTGGTGGCATCGTACGATTCCGTAGAATTTCTCTCACTTACCACCAATACGATGCTACTTCCGGTGCAGTGACTGCTTCTCCTCTGAATTTCTGCGATTGCTGCATGCTCGCTGCACCGGAAGAGGCATCGTATTGGTGGCAACTGAGAGAAATTCTAGGGAATCGTACGATGCCACCAATACGGTGCCACCAATTTCATGCACAGTATGCGTGAATTGAAACACAGCCTAAATGAGACCACAGCCAACCAGCGTCGACAACCGATTCCCCGGCGACGCTGGTTGGCTGGGGCCTCACTTGCCTTGGCTAGTTGGTTTGACTAGTTGGCTTGGCTTGACGCTAGCGTCGTTTCGTTTCCCATCTTGGCGTTGATTGGTTCAACGTCGCGGCGTCATCACGCGCATGCGTGACTTCCCCCACCAGCCCACCACTACAAACCGGCTGCCAGGCGGACGCATTTCCCCACAACGCTGCCGGGCAGGAACACGAGTATACTCGTGATCGGTTAGCAACGTTCGGACACGTCAACACTAGTATATTCTTGATGTCATCAAAGTTCGGACACGGCAACACGAGTATACTCGTGCCCGGTCAGCGAAGTGTTAAAACGCGCGTTTTTAGTAGGGCACTTAGAGCCTCTTTACATATTTATTACTAAGAAAAATCGAAACTCTAATTTCTATTAATCTTTGTGAATGCAGCGGATTATAACATGCCAGGATTGAAATCAATGGTGTTTAAAAGTTTAAACTATCTCACATTTAAAGTGCTGTAAAGTGACGCTGTGCAACATGCAAACTGAGTAGCTTAAAAAGGTAGTGCACCTCGAATAAATTCGACTACGTTCTTTGAATACTTCAAACATTCAAACAACTCGAATGGAAATAATAGACTAGACGAGTAATATTAAATTATATCAAACAAAATACAGATTATACATTGCGCATCTTTCTCTCCCAAATGATCTCTTTTAGCTAATAATTACAATTTCATAACCTCGGCTTCCTAGAGATGACTAATAATTTCGACAGCTATAGAAAATTTATAAAAGATTTATAATAATTGTCTACAATGTAAACTTTACCACTGCCTATTCAAAAGGGTAATTATGTATATGGCTATACAATTATCATGTAAGGTACGCAGACAAAACTTGATCACCTATTGTTTTCATAGCATAGCATACCTACATTTGGATACCCCACAATACATTACAAACACACGGACGTCGATTTAGTGGGTTTGGCTGAAGGTTCCTAATGGATTTATGACATACCAATTGCTATTGAGAGGAAAAGAGAATCTTAACTAGAATCGAAGTATCTTCGTGGCTATACACGCACAAACTATGTTCAACACAGAAAGAGTACACAGAAAGTACAATTTCAAAAATAGAGATGTCACGTTGTTAAGCAGTCGCCGAGTCCCATACCACCTAAGCGTCGCCAAAGAGCGACAAGGATTGCAGCTGGGCCGTCTGGATCCGTCTTATCGAAGCCATCTGCGATAAGAACTCCTGCCCTAATCAGGCTTTTCCGTCTAAAACACACCCCCGCCAAAATCCCGAAGACCCCTGACTCCTGGGTATTAATACGGGTCCCAACGGACCCTACGGCTCACTCCTTCCCATGCGAGCGTCGAATCAACCAGTTGCTCGCGAACCTATATCACTTCTTCTCCGAATTATAAAACATATCCTAAACTCAAAATAAAGTTTGTTGCCTATTTAAAACACGAGTGTTTTCTCCCACATCGTGACAACGCCTATATCATAACCTCCATGAGTGAGGAAATTCGTAATGAGTGTTGCCAGTAAACAAACGTATAGTCTTCGATAATAAATTTTATCGTCAGTCTGGTTACTTTAATCAGTTTTTGATTAATTTCTTTTTTTTATATACAGTGGTGTCCCGTTGTAAGAACACCGCTCGGGGGATAAGGCGTCCTCTTATCGAAATGATATGATATTCGCTTCGTTTTTCGTTTTTGCCGTCTTCTTTTAGTAAAACGATGCCGCCGCTATCTCGAACGAAATTGATGGCTTGTCGCTGTCGCGTGCCCTCTCGCTCACCTTCAATCTTTAGCACTCGTCCCAGCGACTACAAAAGAAGTAGCAGGGGTAGACATGTTCTCTTAACGGAACGGAATGGAAGGGACCCGTTCTCTTAATAGGTCAACACTGTACATGCATTCCTATTGTACCTTACTGTGTTTTGTTTGTCACATGTCATGTATATCGTTAGGTAAGGCTTAAATCAATAATGATCTAAAACAAGATGCCAGTGTAGTTTACAGAATTTTTCACACGAATATACGTATTACCTGCTTCGATCTTCTCAGGAAAGAAAACATATACATATGTCAATCTATTCGTTCAATGATTCACTTTTTCCCAAACAAACGTTTAAATGCGTGGGCAGCGTACTTACATTTGCGTGTAAGCAGACATATGCCCGTAATTGCTGACAAAGAAGTGAGTGCTTCATAGGAGTCATTGACGGTTCACCTCGATGTACACACAGACGTTTTTGCGACATCACAATATCGTTATCGAGTATCGCCTGACGCTTCGTAACATATGTATGCGATATCTCCGTGCTTTGTAGATTTAATACGTTATATTCGATTAAACAAGGTCACTATACCCATCTTAATGAATATGCATAACAGATTTCTATTCGCATTGAATTAATACAATTGTTCTTGAACACTAGTATTTCGATTTTAACGCTTCACGTTGTGGTTCGCGGCTACAAGTGTGTATGTCTACATAATATACATACATACATAAAGTACCTAACGAGTAAAAATTGATTGATTATTTTATATTGTAGCTGGTGTGGAGGATTCCCGTAAAATAAAGGTCATAACCATTTTTCGTACCATAGAGCCTTTGGCAGTATAACCTATGATTCAGCAGATTCATAATTGCAGAAAATTTTAAATTTCAGTTACAGATTAGAGAAAATAAAGATGGCAGTTTTCGCATGCAAATTAATGGACTCCCGAAATTTATGTGCAAGCTCCTTGGCGGAGTGGAGAATCCAGGTGGCTTTAAGTTTAGATTTTTCAGAAACTCTAATAATCCGGACGTTCCTTAAAGTGGTTTAGAAATAGAGATAGAGAACACCAGACAGGTGAACGGAACTTTTACCACTTATCTATATACTTACTCATTGGTTTCTATATAGTGTTTCTGAGTTATCTGAGAATGGTGAAATATTTTATAGGCAATTTGAATATAACGAAAGATCGTTCATATAAAAGTTATTTGGTACAAAAGGGTATACTCTCTTCTACCAATATCCTTTCTGTAAATGAATATGCAGTAGAATTTCAAAGCCAACTGAATCTTTTGTAATGGAATGTTATGCTTTTTATCATTGAAATCATCTGAACTGAATTTTTATTCGTAATGTGATAGCGTCTATTGGGACGAGTTCAACGATATGTCACATAAGATAATTCAATTTATGGAAGGTCGTAAATTAGTGATGTCTCAATTAGCGAGGTTAATGCGAACCGCGTGTCTTCGTCAAGCAAGACCCCACTCTACCACGCCACGCAACACGTGCCACTCACTTTTTAAGCAAATGTTCCTGCTATAGAGAAGATTCAAACTATTACATTAATTAACACGCCGAATGTTATAAGTATGGAACTGGGGCTTCATTTATAAAATAAAATGCTCGATTTAGTAAATTAAAAATTATGAAGTAAATCACTCTGGTCATACATAAAATCAATATTGGACAAAATGTCAAGCCGTGCCCAACAAACTATAGTATATCGCACTGTCGACAAGTTGCCGGCGATCAGGTCGCCGACGACCACGAGGTACACGGAAATATATGAGTTCTTACGCACTTGTTCGCGGCGAACAACAAAGGTTTCTGAACAAGTCGCCGACGACTGGTCGACAATGCGTAACGGGCCTTACTGTCACTGTAAAATCATGCCAGGCGAAAAGAAGAAGACATCCACAAACTTCAGTGACGCTGAGTAGGAATCTTTTAGGCCCGTTACGCACTTGCGACCAGTCGCCGGCAACTTGGTTGCTGGGACAACAGAAATCTTTGTTGTTCGCCGCGACCAAGTGCGTACGAACTCGTATGTCCCCGTGGACCTCGTGGTCGTCGGCGACCTGGTCGCCGGCAAACTTGTCGCAAATACGTAACGGAGCTTAAGGTCTTCCCCCGAGACACTTTTCTGGCTTGCGACGTATGTCGAACACATTCACAAACGTTGTATTTCTTTCTCTTTTTTAAACCAGCTCTGGCTTTGCCGAAGGAATGCATCCGTAACACCAATAGTGAGTGAACCAAGGTATCGCGCGAAAGGGGACGCTTATTGAATGCACGTTAGCTCCTACTGAATTGAAATCACCGGAACTTTCCAAAGAAGAAGTCCCACATCAGTGGTCACGTTATGCGAGTCGAGGCAATTTCGTGTCGCAAAAACGCATCTGGTTTGCATAAACGTGACATCGTGCCGGGACATCTACTGTTTTAATTCCATACTGACGCACCCACCGCCTGGCCCGACGGAATCGACAAGAGAAAAATAAACGCGTTCACGTAGCACGAATGGAGCAGGCAGGAGTGGCGGTGGCCCGTCGGCGTCGTCGAGGTCCACTTTCGGTATGCAAGAAGAGAACGCGTCACGACACGCGGCTATATTAAACCTCGGCTGACAGGCGTGTGCGTGCGTAAGCTGCTCGTAAGCTTGCAAGCACGGACAAGCTTTCTCGGTAAACCCGGATCAACTCTCTCCCCCCCCCCCCCTCTTTCTCTCTCTCTCTCTCGCTCTCTTTCTCCCTCTTTGACACGCACAAACACGCACGTTCTCTTTCTCTTTCCGCCACAGTACACTCATCTCGATATACATACACGGTCCGAACTCCGTTCAGATTTCTCCATCCCACAAAAATTCCATTACAAGGTGAGTACCTACACGTCAAAGCAGTAAATCAATTCTTGAAGTCATCGCAGGGGGTTGGAACCGTCCAACGAAAGCGCGCCGCGAATTTTTACGAGGAATCTCGTCCAGCGAATGTTGGAGCGTTTTCCTCGAGGAGGTAGGTATATCGCCCAGTCGCGTTTCACGGGAAATGCAAATGCAGTTACAAGCCGGAAGAGACGGAGGTTGCCTTCGTGCGGTAGACTTTTGGAGGCCAGAATCGGAGACGTGTCGAGGAAATAATGAGCTGGTGACAGCTTCTGGGATCCGTGGGAGATTCAATGAATTTACCGGATTCAACTTCTTTGGTCGGCTTTGAATAGGCGGGACTGGCTCAGAAGAAAAGCAGCGTCGACGCGACGCTGAGGAATAATATGAGTCATTAAGGCGCAAGATCCCGTATCCATGTATTTATTATTCCCCGTTCACCATTTTTCAACGTATGTACCTCATATTAGCTGCGGCGCATAGACCGACCTACATGTACAGGATTTTTAAGACAATGATTTCCGTGGATGATTCAGAACTTGGAATTAGAAACTGGTCAGAACGTTTGCAATTTATTGGGAAGACTCACTTACGAAAATATCTAACACGGCTAAAAAAAGATAAGATTTAAAATTTACCACAGTTGAAATTGAAATTTGTAATAACAGAATTCTGTGTAACACAGCACTCAATTTGAAAGCATTTCAAATTTCTTCATATTTCACCAATGGATTTTAACAGGTGTGGGTAAATTTAAAATATATTTCAAATCCTAAAAATACTGTTTCTTCTCAGCATTTTTATAAAATTTTCCATTGATAAATTCGGTCGTTTAGAACAACATCAGCTGTCAACAGCCGGGCTTCTTGGGCGTCCTTCCTCCTCCGCATACCGTATTTAGCTTATGTAGAACACGCACCAAACAACATCGTATCACTACCATTCGTATACACGCATAACAACAAGTGGAGAGTTGAAACGGACCCCGAAATCCTTATGGGCAGCACTGGTTTTGAATTTGCATAATTTAGAGTAGAATTTCTAACGATAGTAAATACAAATGCCCGAATTGTATAATAAATTAAATTTTATTACAGAATGAAATTCTCTTTGGATAGTCAGATATGACCAGCACTTACTATTAGTATTGTAAAAACAGAAATTGAATTATAAGTCAAAATTAAAGATGGAAAAACTAACGATATTGTAAAGTGTTCACTTTATTAATTAGTTGCATATTCTGACTGGTTACACTACCTGCTAAAGACATGGGTTCATTAATTAATTGTAACTAAAACCAATGTCTCGTTCGGAAAAAAATTTCGACGTATTTTTGCACACAGATTCATTTTATTCGCTTGAATTACATTACTAGATATCCAGTGTCATTTTCTCTAAAAAAAAATGGCGCAGATAAAAAGATGTCATTCTACATTCTCGAATCATTTCTTCACCACTTTTCGACTTATACCATCAGTTATAGAACATCCCATAAATTTAAACATAGGTCAATAGAAAGTACAATGCAATCGGCATTATTCTTGTTTGTATACCAACGTAGGTTACTTGTACCAACTTTATGCGCATGAAATCGATTAAACGGTAACGTTGCACCCAGTCGAATGAGGCAATGAGGAACTCGACAGTACTATTAAAATGAAGATGCGCACCGTGCGTCGTATATAATGGTTGAAAATTTACGTTTGCAGTCACACGTGATTAGTTGTCGCGATAGCGAACGTTCTAAACGAATAGCGACGTGTATTTGCATTAGCCAAGGTAACTGCCGCTAGGCTATACGTCAGTGCCGTCTTCACCTGGAGGCGAAAGAGACAATTGCCTCAGACCCCCCCCCCTCCCGGGAAATTGGAAAATTAAAAAAAATAAGGTTGTAAAATCTAGAAAAAAAAATAGAAATTTGGCCTCCAAGTGTGACGAAAAAAAAAAATAACGAATACACCAAAATTTGGATTTTAAAATGAGGCCCTTTTTCGTGGAATGGATCCCACATTTAATCTTATTCGTTTAATTGTTTTAATACTTATGCATTTCGTAATAATATTTATTTGGTACCATACGGAAAAAATATTGAATGAATACACAAAAAATACTTACAAATACTTTAAATGGGGCCCTTTTCGTGGATTGGAATTCGTGAATGTGTCGTAATGACTTATTTCAAATACCATAATCATATCGAGCCGAGGAGGCACATGATGATGATGATGGAAATACCCTTTTTCTGTTTTTGAGCGAAATAAATTCATCAATGATGTCATCGATACGTAAACTAAGTACCTAAAATTTTGTGTCCAGTTGGAAATAATACGGTATTATTTATTTTATTTAATTTAGCATAATTTAGAGGGCCACGTACGGAGCTCACCTCAGGGCTCCCGAAAACGATAAAGCGGCACTGCTATACGCCGTTGCGTAACGGCGCCGATTACGCGAACTACCGAGTATCTGTATCTACTTTCTGCGATTTTGACTGGGGATCTTTCACAAGTATCAATACTTTGGCGTGATCTATCTAAAATTTTCCAGCATTCCTATCAATACTGTGACCAGCACTTACTATTACTATTGTGAAAACAGAAATCCATTTTATTGTTTTATACATTCTCCTACTCCCTTAAAATTTGTCTCTGAACACTTCGACACAAACAAATGTTCCGTGCAATTCGAAAGTTTAATCATCCTCCCAAACATATGGTCCATTTTGAACAATTACTGCACCGTATATGATGTTAATATATCAGTTTTTTGTTTCGGATAAGCCTAAGCCAGGAAATCAACTACGCCGTGAACATACCACTTTTTTTAGGTGCCATATTGACACTGTAAAAAAGCAATTCAAACAAATTGCAAAAATTCTTTTTATTTTATTTTTTTGTATAATATAAGAGTAGCTTAATAAATACCAAAAATCTTTATTTCATTATATGTTGCATTTACTGAGAAAAATATCTTTAAAAATAGCTTAATTTTTCGGGGGTTCAAAGTAGAATGACCCCTTAATATTTCAGTGAACGTCTCATGAGCTTCCTAAAGTTATCATGGTTCCTACTTTATCATGGTTGGCTCTCCATAAGCATTTACAATACGCTGGTGTAATTTTCCATTAATTCTGTATCCGTTTCGATGTATTACATTGTGTTCAAGTTTCTAGTAGTACCTATGTATAAAATACAAGATTAATAATAAGAAAATCCGTTCAATGACTTGAAAAAGTCGGATTTAGAGACATTTCATCTAAAGTTCGATAAATTTTGTAACGAAAGAATGCAAACACAATTGTCAAACAATAAATAATTCAATCTTTGATAATTATACAATGTTTATTACAAACAAATGATCGAGAATGCAGAATTCCATTTTCAAAACCGATTTTCCCGAAAATTAAGTCTCATTTGAAAAAAAAATGTACTACACTTTCGACCTATTTTGCAGAAGGATTCATTTCATCCGCAGTTGTACTATATGTATTACTGCATTCTGCCTATTTTTAGTACACGCATTTCAGACGAGTTTTCAAGTCCAATCTTTCCAAAAACGGAGGTTCTCATAAAAAGAATTTAAACCACATTTTCTACTAGCTCTTGCACGTAGAATCATTTCATTCACGGTTGTACCACTCATTGCGGGACTTCAGTTACATCTCTCCTTCAACCCGTAAAAACCTGAACGTTATTTGTTGACTATCCTCTGCAATAGTATTAATTATTTCCAAAGATTATGAAGTGAAACGTTAGCGCGAAGTCATTCTACTGTCTTCGTCGAGTGCTCTTCACCAGCAGACAAGTGGGAAACGGACGTGCGAAAATTCTATTTGGACGGAGGATTTTATTTGTCGGACACGCGTCGAAGGGAGAGCAGAAAGCAGGCGAAAACGCGAGATTGCGCTTCAACTGCAACAAGCTTCCGCTTTCGCTGCGGCTCCCTGACTTCGTCGTCAGACATTGAGAGCAAACACGGGGGTCAGTCAATAAGTTACATCTCCCCTTTAAAAAAAAAACAAACGAATGAAAAAACTTATTTTATTGCCAACGTAAACTGATAGCCAGCTGCTACGTCTCACCATAGTGTACAGTTGCAACGAGAAACCAATTTACGAATTTCGGTGTCAAAAATTTGCGACCGATTTCCTGACCCCATTGTAAATGTCTTTTTTTATTTGGCCAAACACATGGAAATTGCATGACAAGAGGTCCGGACTATAAGGTGGATGTTCCCATGGGAATAATGAAAACCGTTGCAAGTGATACAATATTTATGCCGCGTATCCGACGAAAGTAAAAAAGAACCGATAGTACAACATGAATAAGAACCAACATGTGTATAAGAAAAATTTCCTTTGTCGATTATTTTTAACTGTTTCAAGAAAGGCCACTTATATTAGAGAACACTTTTCAGGTTACAAAATAGTGATATGTATAATTATTTCTATTTTTCTTTTTTCAGAATGGTGTAAAAGTTATGCTTGTAAACAATAATCTGCAACTGTAATACCAATTGTAAGTAGCGACTCCAATTACTGTAAAATCGATACGCGAATTGATTCCAGAACCGTTTTGGAACCGATATAGGGGAGAGTAGGGTAAAACGGAACGGGTGGGCAAAACGAAACATCAATGTTTTTCTTAAATAAAAGCTGCGAGTGCAAATGAGTTGTTATCGTGTAACATGGAATCAAACGGTCCTCGCATGAGTTCTGTGATCAACCATAGACCCGTGCACACGTTATTTTTGGATTTATATTTATAACGGTAAGTACAGCATTGGATTCTATAGTCCTTACACTGAATTTTGACGTTTTACCTACACTGTTCTACATCTCACGCTAAAGTGTAAATATTAAATGTTTACTAAAATACCTCATTGGGGTAAAACGGAACACCTATGCATGTTTTGCAATAAACTGTAGGGTAGATGTACCGTTTGTGGCCATTGCACTGTTTTTGGCCATGCGCATAATTATCATGGTTTTCATATTTTGAAATTCCTTGCAGATCATAATTATGTGGCGAATTTCACGCCGTGAGTATTTTGTTTATTACACTTTTAATACAATTGTATACTTTTAATACAATATTATATTTTTAAAGAAGTGTGTAAACGGTTTGTTGTTCTTGTAATAAACGTGAAGAATATACGGTAAGTAAAATTTCCATATTTGCTAATCAAAGTATTTTAATATACTAAATTATGGTAGGTATAGGTTAAATGTAATTTCAAATTTATTCCGAAAGTATAAAATTATTAAATTAAATTCACTATTACGGAAAAAAATATGTGGCAAGAAATGGTACAGTATTTTAATAAATTTTCCATTTCTTGACATCATGTGGCCAAAACTGATACAATGCAGTATGCAGTTGTGGCCACCCTATAGCCAGAAATGAAAAATTGATAAAATATTGTTCTATTTTCTGCTACCATGCTTTTTCAGATCTAATGGCAAAGCTGTTATACCAGAATGCTGATTCAGATATGTCTATAATATTTATTAATTAACTACTAAGATATTAATTTATTTCGTTTGTAATACAAACTATTGAATTGCAGCCATGTCAAATAAGGAACCTGTTACTGGAAATCGAAAATTATTTTGTTATTCACCAACAAAAGTGCGATGTGCTTTAAGAGTGATAGAAAATTGGATGTAAGTGTTGAAAGCCAGAAAAATATATGGAGTACCACGTGCGAATTTAAGACACAAATTAAAAGAAGCACCAATAACTTCTAGCCGAGCAGAACCAAAATTGATTTTAGGCCCAAGAACAGAAAACAAATTTGTAGATTGGATATTAAGTGCAAGTAGAATGGGATTTCCCACTTCTAAAGAGAGCCTGCTAAGCTCTGTGAAAAAGTTAGTGAAGAATGAAAATATTAAAACAACATTTACAAATAAAACTCCAGGTCGTAAATGGTTTGAGGGCTTTATAAGGTGACATCCCATTCTTTTAATGAAGAAGGCCTAGTACTTGAGCAAGACAAGAGCAGCTGTTACCGAAGAATTTGTCCGTAAATGGTTTCTTGAAATTCGAAATTTATTAAAAGCAGACCTTCAAGTATTAAGTATTTGATGATCCACGAAGAATATTTAATATGCACGAAACCGCAATGTTTTTAGCACCTAAAGGGGGATTGGGTCTTGCAGAGAAAGGAAAGACCACGTAGGATATTTCAACTAGCAGCGATTAAGGAAATATTAGGGTAAATCAACCAATAATTGACCGCATACCAGTGAATGACCATTAGGCAAAGAAATGTCAATTATAAATTTAAAAATATTATATGTTTATAAATGGAGTGTAGTTGCACTTTTAATATCCCATACTTTTAGTTACGCGTATTAAGCAAACATTAATAAGTACAATTCTTATTAAAAGTATGCGCTCATTTACTGGACTTCTACACGTTTCGCATTTTATAATCGTTTTTTTTTCTTTAAATTGCGATAAGAATAAGTAATTATTTTTATAGAAATTTCAAGAAAAATAAATTTAAATGCAATTTCAACAGTTGTTCTGTTGTTATACATAAATATATTCAAGTATTAATCTCAAAGGTCCATAAATTCAACAATTCGGTCATTCACTGGTTGGTTTACCCTACTACGCTCTTTACTCTGAATCAAGGGTTGAAATTAGAGGGTTCATGGTATAATTCCCAAATGAGTGGGAGATTCACTAAAATTTCCATATACGGAGATCTTTTGCAGTCATCGCGCGATGCTCTTGTTTCTAGTTCCTATCCAGCTGGTCGAGATCATGCTCCCCACATTACCTGAGAGATAACAAAAGAGGTTCTAGGGCGTTTTCCTTTACCGGACGCGAGCTCGAAAATTATTTTAGAGAGAGGCAGAAAACTATTCTCCATACGTAACAATTTACAAATCATTATAAAATTGAGGAGTAGATACTACAAATTTTGGCTCAGCTGACTCGGCTTTAAATTGCGCGACCCGTAAGTTTCACCGCTAATAATCCACTGTTAATATCTCGAGAACGAAGTCTATGATACCAAAACGGTAAAGGACTTTTCGGTGTCTTGTTGCATAAGGATATTGCATGTTCCGGAAGTCCCTGAATTTTAGAACACCCTGTAAGAGCTGAAAGGAAAAGCGGCCAAAATATTGATTAGATTGAAGATTCGAAAGAAGGCACTCAAATGGTGGGTACCTGTCGCGGGCCGAACATCTCTCGGTGGACTGGCACGAACTTCTGGGGGAAATGAAGTAAATGTTTGACCAGCCATTGGGACATCTCGACCTCTGACGCACGTTCGGGGCCAAGGAATGGAGGCAAAACGAATCGTTTAGCGACTATTGCCACGACAAGCTGATCCTCGGCAACCGCATTCCGATCAACAAGGAGGAGATCGTGAACTATGTTGCAGACGGCATTCCTTTGAGGTCCTTACAGAATCAGGCTCGACGGCACTCGTTTTCACCAGTGCAGGAGCTGCTGAGGGCGTTCAAGTAACTTCGGTTGCTGTCGCAGTCGGCAAACCGGGCCTCAGGGGAAGAACTTCCGACACTGGGATAAACCACCAAAACCCAGCAACCGGGTTACGACGGAATTCAAAGCCAAGCCTGCGGCGAAGGGAGCCAAATGCTACCAGGTGCGACAAGGTGGGCCACTACGCTAAATACTGCACATTCACGGACTAACGGGCCGAGTCTAAAACGGGGCGAGCGCAAAAGTCCAGGGTGCGGTAGGTAGGGATGATTGACCGAGGCAACGGCAGTGAGTCGGACGAGTCGGCCGATGAGGACGCTCACGAGGAATCCCTATCTGGGGTACAGGCGATATGCTTCGTCGACGCAACCGAGGAGGCCAGAGACGAGTAACGGGTAAGCTGCGCTTTTATTCAAATGCTGACTAAAGTGTCCGACAAGACGGCCGGGTATGTCATTGATAACACTATTAATAGTGTCCACGGGATAAACTCCCAGGCAGCTGGTCTTCCGAATGGAGCAGCGGGGCCCGGGCGCGGGTCGGGTCAGGGATGCGCTTGTGGATGCTGGGCATGCTCACCAAGTGGCTCACAGGTCTCTCAGCCAAAGCCTATAATAGTAAATATAAGCCTCCGCGCATGTACACAATAGATCAGTAATGAGCAACCCGCGGCCCGCATTTGGCCCGCCAGCCGCTGACCTGCGGCTCGCCTGAACATTGGCATATATCTTTTGAACTGTAAAAGATATCGGATTAGTTATATTTATATATTTAATATTGCGGTCCGCGTAGAGTAGTAGATTTCCTCTTGTCGCCCACTTCGGACAAAAGGTTGCTCACCACAGCAATAGATGATCTGGTAATGGTTTGAAACTTCGAAAGTGCCCCCGGTATTTCCGAAAAGCTTTTGCCACAATTTTCGGAGGTCCTGTGAGGTGCGGAAGCTGCTTCGCAATGATAGACATGTAATGCATGACCTTGCGGGGTTTTATAACACCCAAAAGCCCTACGAGGGAATATGGAAAGCAAAAAACATGCGCCGTTGGTTGGTCCAGGGTGGAACTAGTGGGAATTGCGCGTCTACTACTAGCAGTTAGGATCAGTAGTATGTATTAGGTGTCATATAATGTATTTAATTATATTTCGCGCCTCGTTCTCGAGATTACTATTATAGTTTCCCCCTCGCCTGCCAGAAGTCACAGCGAAATTCCCGAAATCAGCGATTTTCGACCCTTTTCTGCGATCTTTAAGCGTTTATAGCACAGTGCGTAAACTGTTCGGTATGATTCGTGACAAGCATATCGAAATCGGAAGTGCTACATTCATTATAATTACCCACTGATTAAAGAAAAGGCAGCGGAAAATGCGGAAGGAGCGTTATTGGGTTACATCGCTATTAAGAAGTAGAAGCATTTACACAGGTAACGAATTGTTAAACGACCTGCATATAGCAGACACAGGATGGTTTAAAAATTTTGGTAAAATATCATCTGAGGATTTTGAAGTTTTAATTAATTTAATTGGAGCACGCATAAAAAAGAAAAGATACAAACTATAGACAATTTGCATCACCAGGAGAAAGATTAGCTCTAACTCTGCTCTTTTTAATAGCCGGAGATTCATACAGTAGTTTAATGTATCTATTTAGAATATCCAAACAAAGTGTTTCTACCATAATAACTGAGGTTTGTGATGTGTTGAATGATACATTAAACTCATTAAAGCACTACATTAAAGTAAAGCTAATTTTTTGTTATTTACACTGTAGTGAAATTCCTAATATACTCTTGCATTGAATTATGCTCTGGAGTGGGTTGAGGAGTAGTAACGACAGAACAAGATGAACTTGATGGTACTGCCTGTTGCATATAAGTAGTCGTCATTATAATATTGCTGAAATACTCGTTGCGAGTTAAACTTCTGCATTTCAGCTTCGAAAATTATTAAAGTATTTATTTTATACATTAAAACAGCTTTTGTCTTTTCATCAAAGTTACGCAACTTGTTTGCCAAATGCTCACCATACGTTATACATTCATCAGGAGGTATATTTGAAACATTATTTAAAACTTTATACAATATGTGTTTGTTAGTCTTGGATCTTCTGTTTGCGTTTTTACTTTTTTTACCATTTGGTTTTCCGGGAGATAAAAATAATCTTTTTTGTTTGTTTTAAATGGACTCTCAAACTACCATCGTGATCTAAACTTTTGTCTTTCTCTAGATCACTGATTAATAGGTACTGCAGACTCGGAATCATTATGACTCGTGCCGTTTATTTAAGGAATTTAAAAAAATATTAAAGATCCATGAAGATCGATAGCAAGAATAAATTTGGTAATTTCAATTGCGAACTACATACTGTAAATTAAATTATATGTTTTAATATTTTACTTTGCATATGTCTTCGACAACAGAAGAATGGATATAATGAGCAAATATGTTTGAACATATTCTTTAATCCTTTTAATAGCGGCAGCAAATACTATATTTATAAATCATATTTTAGTATTGTTTTATCTGTATTAGTAGCTGGTGACTACAATTTTCTACTTGCTGATGTTGGTTGCCAGGGCGTATATCTGATGGTGGAATTTTGGCCACAGTATTTTGTTGAAAAAAATTAAAGAAAAGAGCTGATGTTTTCCCGAGCCAAAGCCATTACCAGAGCGTACAAAAAACGCCATACGTAATTTTAGGTGATGAAGTATTTGCTTTTCATAGAAGTATCATGAAACCGTATTCAGATGTTCACGCAACAGCTTCTAAAGAAAGGATATTTAATTACCGCCTTTCAAGAGCAAGACGTGTAGTGGAAAATGTTTCAGCATTCTTCGGTCAGTGTTTAAAATTTTAAGAAAACCGATGCGTTTACAACTAAAAACAGCTGCAGTTGTCGTTTTGACAACCATTTATTTACACAATTTTTTATGAAAGCAAAGCAGTTCGAGAAATTGATACGCGCCTCCTGAAACACTAGATTATTATCTAAATAATACTATATTACTTGATGGAAATCAGCAAAATGACGAAAGTAATAAAGCATTTACCTTATCTACCAATGAAAAAGATACCACGAAAATCTCGCGTGGTTTCTTGATTGATATTCAATAATCGAAGGGTTCTTGATAGCGGTGCGTGGCGTTATAGAGGCACAGTGTGTCTCGCGCTGCGCCTAAACTTGGCGTGAGACACCACAGTGTCTCTTGATAGTCAGTATTGCGGCACTTGGCACTTTCATAACTACATGTTTTAAAGCAAAAGCTTGCAAACTGTTCCTTCCAGAGGTCGAACGAAACTGTTAATTTTTATAAATACATAAACGTTATTCATCGAACTTTTAACTTTTAAATCATTTCTTTCTGTTTAAAGTTAATTTTGATTTTTTTCGTTTAACTAGAACCTTTATACTTTCAAGAAAATGAAAGTTTCTTATTTACACAAAAATCTATGGAATAAAAGTTTCAGTTAAGGGGGAAGCCACTGTGGCGGTCGAAAATAAAGTCTACTTTCAAGGAATTATTTTACAATGAAATGCATCTTTCTGTGAAAAATCTTTTTTACTATCAGAAAATACATATATTTAACTAAGTTTTTATACTACTAGTTTGAAAAATTGTTGAGTAGTATGGCCAGAGCATACGATAACCTCAGGCTCTGCAAAAACAAATTAAAAACGAGTGGTACCGTGTAACTTTCCAACGTCTACTCTGAAATGAAAAATTCGAACGATTTTTTAAACTATATTACAATAGCTTCAGTTAAGAGCACAATTTTTAAAAAAATATTAATTTTTGGAGAAATGGCGGATTTTGGAAGAAAAGGTATCAAAACTCAACATGTTTTTTCAATTTTACGATTAGATAAATTATTCAATCAAAACACTTGTACGCTTATCCGAAGAAAATTTTATTACGAATATTCCCAGAAAATTTCAAGTGAATCCGATAAAAATTGAGTTGTTAATCCACCCAGATTGAAAAATGTCGTTTCGAGATAATCGCGTTTGACGTTTTGAAAGAAGTTATTTTCTGCAACTCAAAGATCGCAGATTTATACAGTCCCGTCGTGGCCAGTGACTCTCTACCTAGTTCTAAACAATATTTAAGCTCGCAATCCCTTAAGAGGGTCGAAGTTACATACCTACATTTGGATTCTTGGACATAAACATTTCGGGAGAGTGACATCAAGTTACCTATGCGTAGAGTTGCAAGTGCAACCCGCTACTTTAAAATAAAGTATCATACGTTATTATACGTAAATGTACTCAATACTTTTGAATAACAATAACGTATGCGAAAAGACTTTATTTCACGATTAATGATATTACGTGGAAGATAACGCAATATTATTGTACGTAGTTTCCATACGTACACAAACCATGATCATTTCCCATTTCCAAACGACATCACTGCGTAGTGAACCTGTCAAATTACGCATAGGGCAGTTGTCTGTCATTTGTTTCAATGTTTTTTTGGTTTGGTTTTCTTTTTGTTTCAGTTATTTAAAAATGATAAAAAGTTGTTTTGTAATCTCTAAAAATAAAAAAAGATATGTTTGGAATCAATAAAAAGTAATAAGATAAAAATGTGCCTAATTTTAGCTATTTCGAGCGTTCTTTTTTTATACTCCACGAAAAGCAAATTTGCGCTATTTTCCTGTAAAAAAGGTAGCAACCCTTTTTTATGCGTGCACTCGGTTCCGAGCGCTGCGCTACCTATACAAAACCTTCCGTAATTCCCAGAATTTGTCGAGACCCATTTTGAAACTGTGCACATATATTTTTGAGATCTCAAACATTATGGAAATGTACAAAAAAAATCTGATGAAAAGAAATTTCACAATGGCTTCCCCCTTAATACACTGCATGGTTTTCTCGGAACAGAAAAAATCATAAAGTCATAAAATTACAGTTATTTCATAATTAATTGATAGTTTTAACAGTTTCATACGAACGATAGTTTCTAGATCTAACACATCATGAATAGGTACCTCTGTAGGTACTATCTAACAACGTTTATTCCCGAGTCAAAATGTGAAAAGTTGCTGGCTCTCTACTAGAATTCACTTAATGAACTATTAGTCACAGATTAATAACGTACCGATATACATACAATTTTTCCATTCCATCATCTAAGTACATGTACGATTCAGGAAAAAAATACGACGTTGGTCTAACGATTTCTAAATTGCAATTTCTGAAACCACTTGTAATAAATCAGTACATTCTGAACTGGATGTCATCATAAAATTGCTCGTTTATGTTGTAACTTCCCTGTATACGCAGCATTTACCAGAATATCATACATAATGGGAGAACCCATGCGTGGGCAGGTCCGTACTGATCACTTCATCGCGTCATGTATGGAAAAACCAATTGATTTGTTTCCTCGTTATCCCTCCCGTCTTTTGTGTAATATAACGCGATGCAATGTTGATTTTAATTTTAATTGCAACCTGATTGAGTAGATGGTTATCTACACCCGTCACTTCCAAAAACCAGTTAACACGAGTAATAGCCATTACTCGGTCATTAGTAATAGAGCTGGGACTATTCGAATAATTTAATATTCGAATATTTTACAAGTATTCGAATGCTACGAATACACTTCGAATATTTGAGTATTCGAATACTACTCGAATATTTCAGTATTCGAATACTACTCGAATATTTCAGTATTCGAATACTAATGTATTCGAATAGTATGGTGTGAATTATAAATCAAGTTATTAGCTTACAAGATTTCACCCCGACAAACTAACGAACTGACATCTGAAACTAAATAAAAGCTTGTAAAAAATGAACCTAAAGAACTTGATTTATAATTCACACCATACTATTCGAATAGGTACTTAAATATTCGAATAGTATTCGAATACTTGGATATTCGAATTATATTCGCCAAATAATTGAGCAACCGAAGTATTCGAATATTCGAATACCGAAAAATTCGACAAATAGTCCCAGCCCTAATTAGTAATAGTCACGCAGCAGAGTATCCGAAGATTCTCTTGTTCTGCTGATACTAATAGTGTAAGTATGTATTCTATTTTAAGTTTTCATTTGTTATAATAAAGAGTATTAATTGAACCTGAGGGACTTCATTTCACTTCACAACACGCGAAATGAAACGATTTGCCGAATTAATTTTCTTGGAATTGTAACGAATAACACATTCATACATTTGAAGCTCATCTCTTCGTCCAAGGAGATCAAGATGGCGAACGCCAACGGATGGTCGCGGTCAGCGAATCTCGCCAGATTCGTTCGGCTGCAAAACCCGGTGGCATTTAGTATTCGGTGACACGGCGTTACGATAGGGGAACGAGCATTCGCGAAGGGACTATGAGTTTCCACGATACCTTCTAATAACCTGTCGAGCTATTACACTATTAGGACCTGGGGGCCACTAATGGGGCCCATGCTGTGCATGAAGGAATCACGTTACGCACGCATGCAGCTAAGTCAGCCGTGTGCACGCGCCTCTCTGCACGGAAACGCGTAGCCATGCATCGCGCGTTTATTGCAGACGAGGAGGCTGTCCTACCTCCAGATTGCCGGGCGCGATGGGGGCAGCACACACACGCGCGCGCGACGGGAGAAGGAGAGAGAAACGGTTACACGAAATACAATACTTTCGTACGTGACATTCGAGCGAGCTGTTGCATTTCCAGCAGACCCGCGATACTTACGCTGCCGTTTCTACTGAATGCGTGCAACTTTTCCATCGCGGACGATGGCACGCCCGACGCGCTGACTTTGCTTCCTTTTTCTAGTAGAAACGCTCGCTACGCTTTTACGAGCGGATCTGATTTATTACTCGCGCGATTGGATCGAGCTATTGATAACGAAGCTGCGAACTCCGGCGCGCGTTTGTCACCGTTTTCATTCATCGAGCATCTCTCTCGCGAAAAGGATTCGGAGTCCTTTGATCGCGGAGCAGTCGAAAAAATTTAAGATGTTTTTTAAAAGTACTTTATTTTTTATATGGTATGCAGAATGAAAATGTAATATGGTGTGCGAATTAAGCGTGTTTGTAAGTCGATTCGAGACAGACAATTTGACAGCCTTGTGAAGCAAGTTGTTTTCGTGATAATTTTATTAACTTTCTTCCTTTGGTACAATGGTTATCAGTGCATTTCAATGTATTGAAATTTTTATAAACAGTTTTTAAAATAGTATAACGTTTGCAGTTTATTTTTATGGTGGAATTTAAAGCGTCAATGCCAATCGGCACATTAAATTCAAAACTGTGTGTAATTAAAGATTCAGCAGTACGTCCAATATGGATAAAGTAACAAGTGGAATAATTTATCTTTTAGGTGTTAATTAAACGTTGCTTTTGAAAGAAGTCGGAACATTGTAATTTATAGAAAATTTATATTTTTAGTAATCAAATGGAAGAGTCTAACAAACGCGAAAGGTTTTATGTTACTCTGAATTTGCAGTTCCACACGATACTATCCGATCCCCCGTAAATTTAATTTCACAGAAAATATTTCTTCCATGATGAAACTAACGACACTACATATGTACTTACATGCAAGTATACACGCAACTAGAACATTTGTCATTTGTACTGTCGGCTGAGGACAAGAAGCAATTTATATGGATAAAAGTATTCGTTGCGCTGCAAATGCATTTCTTTCACCTGAAAGGTAACTCAAAAAACGAAGCGAGACATTACTAAAAATGTATGAAAACCAGAGTCGGACAGTCGATGATATCGCAGCCGCGCATCACTTTCGACAGCTGCTTTCGTAATCTGGAAGACGCAACAACTGCATTTATCGTCGTGCAGTTCGTATTCTGGGGCTCAGGGCCACACAACCACACGTAACGAAACATTCGATTATCGGGAATGAAAGGGTGGGTGCTCTTCTCGCATCTCGTTCGTCCATGTGTCCTCGTTCAATGAGGTAGTACAAGACATTTATAATTAATCAGATTTGCCAAGCTTCTGACATCATCTGCCGTATGTAATGACTTGTAAACATTGACACCGTGCAATTCCATTTTTTCCGTTCTATCAAACTCGCGCGAAAAACGTTTCGTCACGATCCCGCAGTGAACGGCGCCGCGGCGAACGAAGAAAAGGCGACGAGTAAGCGCAGTGTAAACTCGATGGGACTTTCACCCCGTCAGAAATCCGTTTTAACGCGGCCCGGGCAGGAAAGAATAATTTGTGACGGGAAGCGAGAAACGATAATGAGAGAGGCAAGAAATCGGGAGAATGTGAAGCAAGCAAAATCGACGACTCACATTGATCGAATATCTTAAGCATCGCTTTCTTCAGCTGCATAATCGTGCGCTGACCGTGGCGAGGCGCCTCGACGAAGTGGAACAATCGCGATCATAACCAGCGCTGTGGTCATGTAAGAATCGAGCGTTGCTCGTCTCGCGTACAGTTTGCTCTTTCGAGAGCAGTCCATCCTCCGGACACGAAAACCGCGGTGTCCTTCAAGGACTGACCGTGCGTCTCGCAGCACGCTCGGTTGTCCGGCAGGCCGCGATTCTTCGCCACGACCGCATCCTTGTTCCTCGTTTCCTCTTCTCTTTTCCTCGCTCTCCCCCCCCCCCCCCAACCGTTTCGCCTCTTCTCCTGTTCTCGTCGCTGGTGTTCGATAGTGTTCACTGCCGTACACGGGCCGAGTACACCGGGCCTCCGTGTATGCTTGGCGTGCGACGCAACACGCGCTCTCCTCCGCGAGAAAAGTTGAGGCACGCGCGCGCGACGCCGAGTTTCGAGGAAGTGCTCCGTCCTCGTCACTTCCGGCGCGCTGGAATTCGTATGATGAATGAACTCGCTCGTGTAATCGCTGTCGCGTAGCGGGCCGACTTCTCCATACAAATTCGCCTCGATAACACCCACGTGGCTGCAGCTGAACTCGCTCGAAAACTGGCCACCGGCCCCCAGCCAGGGTAAACCTTCGCGGCGGAAACTTTTATCCAAACACAGACGAACAGTTCACACCGGAAACGATCCGCGCCTACCTCGACGCGAATCACTCGTTCATCTCGTAAACGATCGTTAGTCGTAGAGAATGTTCAACGACCGATCGAACTGTTCTATCGGAGACGTGGCACTAATTGTTAACGCCGTACGGAAAATCAGCGGGCAACCAGTTCTCCCGTGCAACGTCAACTGGCGTCGATACTCGGATTCCCTGTTTTCGACGAGTCGCGATCGTCAAGAGATCCAACGGCCGGTCATCGAGCGTTATCGATGTTTTCTTCTGTAATCCAATGACCGATCAGTCACGCCGATAAGTCGTGCTAATCGGAAAATCGTTTCGAGGAACAACTCTCAACGGTTGGTTTCCAAGTGGCGCGCAGCTTTGCGACCCTTCCGCGAATAACTGAATGGGTGGCGCGTTCGAAACGCAACGCTGGACAATTCGAAGGATCGAACGGTTTAATTGGCGAAACGGAATTAGTATGGCGCGGGCTGTACGGTGAACGGACAGCTGATTTTAAAAGGTATCGCGATGAACTAGTGTTCCTGCCTCGCGAAAAAAAAATTTCCTACCGAATCGGCCGAACGGTTATCTGACGTTCAAATTATTCTCCGCCCGACAAAGAATACGGACGAGACGCTCTGATTTACGAGCGGCCCGCTTCCTGCTCGTTTTTTTGCCGCGGCAATAAAAAAAGCACGGGTCGTGCGCCGTATCTTCGATGACGTGACTCTTCCAGTTACTCAAATTCTTCTTTTTCCTCAGATGAGTTACGATACTGTTGTCGGTTCGACGAACGTACTGTTCCGTTTAAGAGGCGAGGTTTTCTTTCCGTTTTCCTTTGGTCTTCGGAACGCGAGTCAATTTTGCTCGTTTCTTTGTTAAATGTCAATTAATACTTTCCAGCCAAAACAAGCTCTTTGTTCCACTTAAACGGTTCGCTCACCGCAGTACACATAGTTTTCGGGACACGTCGATCGCTGTCATTGATATCCATAACATTCGATCACCCACTGTCTCGCGAGACGAACACCGTGGCGTACGCGCGCCGCGTATTTACTTTCTCACTATGCATCAACGTCGTTCAACGCCGGAAATGTGGAAAACAACAAGTGAACAAAGATAACATGCAACGACATCATCGGAGTAGTATTCTATACCGTGGATACCAATCGAAGCACTTCTTATCACCCGAGTCACGACGTTTGTTCAACAGTGAACAGTGACGTTTCACCATTCAATCATGCGTCGCGTCAAACGGGATCCCGTTTCTCGAACTTCGAACCCGCGAAATTCACCGTTTCAAAACGCGTCGCCACACCGCGGAGGACTCGTTACCGCGCAATGACGATTCCCGGACGTGCGAGTGAAACAAAAAGCTAACCGTTACGACGGAAGACTCTTTTCCTCTCGCTGCGTATGAATAATGCGCGTGGCGCGCGAATCACACGCATAGCGCCTCCCGCACGAGTTTAACCGCGACTGCCGTCGCCGCCGAGTCGAGTCGAATCGAGTTACTCTCTCGCGGACTCGACCGAGCGAGCTAGAGGGGGAACGCGAGCAGCAACAGAGAAAGAGAACGAGACGGTAGACGGAGACAGATGCGGCTATGCGGAACGAAAGAGAAAGAGCGAACCCGCGGGTGAGGGAAGGTAAGAGGAACCGAGAGGAAAGGAGAATTTCACAGTCAGCGGGAAAGAAGAAAGATGTTAAATCTGCGAGTTGAATAGGTAGATAAAATTGGGAACTGGTGGAAGAAAGAGAAAACGGGGAATAATAATTTCGAGACGAAGGCGAGGCGAAGCGCATCATAAAATGCAAAATTCGGAATTCACAACCCTGAGGATAGTTGTGTACGACAATACTTTTTCTGTTTCAAGTATTTGTATTTCTGCACTAACTTTCGCTCAAGTACTTGAGAAATGAACCATTGAACGATTATGCTCTGTGCAAATTGTCCATTTTTATTCCCTTAATCGCCGATTTGATCGATTTCTATCGTCCGTTCCGTTACGTCGTTTCAGAGCGCGAGAAAAATGCAGTGCCAATGACTTTATCGCTTTTATCGCAAATGAAAAATAAGATTAAGGAAGCGCGAGCGGCTGGTTCCGAAACCTGTGCTGGTCTGGGCAGACGCTAACGATAAGAAGAAAGAATAAGAAAAGTTGCAGGGTTCTGCGTGAGAAATAAAATTCTGGCAGATGAATGCAATACTTTCACAAACATTTGTGGTAGCAATTGATGTCTAATCGAGAAAACGTTTATACGCTTTTGTAACGGGAAAATGAGAAAAGTTCTCGTACGTACCAATTAGTACATGCGACCACGAACTTCCTTATAGAGTCGCGCGGAGAGCTGAAAATCCAGCTACCGCACCGGCAAAATGGCAAAGTGCATTGGCGCTACAGAGGCCAGAGAGAATGATGGTTTCGAAGACGGGAGGCCAGATAAAAATTGTTATCTATGCCGTTGGCCGACGCGTACGTGCTTACATCGGCTTTCGTGTGATAACCACGCGTCCGCTCTTCTATTTACATAAGCATACGAACGCCTCGCAACAGGCGACGCTAGAGATAGAAAGGAGTGGGGTAGGTATATGTACCTATGTACATTATTCTCGATTCTGGTTCTACGAACCAGACGAGTGCATGCTTCGAATACCTGGAAGGTTGATGATACTTTTCAGATTTTGCCAATTTGCAAATATAAGAAGGATCTCTTATATAACGTATTTTCATATTTCCTTCCGTTTCGTATTGTAGGCATTTTAGGAGAAGCGATTATTTACCAATGTTCTTTCACGCTGTGGCGGTTGTCGAGTCAACGATGATTTTACGAATGCAATCTTTTTATTCGTCAAACGGGGAACATCGAGATTGGAAGTGCGATCAATTCAATTTTATGCGTTACAATCGCTTTATCACTGTGTAAGCGAGCGTGAATTTACGGTGAACTTGCAGGTTTGACTTTGTCAAGCAACAACTTTTATCCGACGTAAATTGCAACTAGTTACCGGTTGGTAACTTATGGCCGCTGCAACGAAAATCTTATCTGCCTTTCAGAGCTGTGAAGTATGCAAGTTCAATTAGTTCACCACGATATATTTGATAAAATAATTGATACACATATGAAATTTAAGATTTGTGCCTTCATACGTATCGTATATGGGTGGGTGTAAATATTATCTTGTTACTTTCTTCCCGTTAAGACGTTTTAAATAAGACACTTCGGTAGCTCGCGACTGCTATTCCAGGCATATTTATAGGGTAAACACACCAATGAACGAACAATTAAGGCTAATGAATGAACACTATTATAAAATTGTTTCCAGTGCGATTGATTCCACGTGCTGCAAAAATTGTTTGGATATGGGGCAAGAAATTAAAAGAAGCCTCTAATTAATTAGTTGCTTATTTTAATAACTTATTTTACCCATTTTAATAAAAAATGTCCATTCTATGGTACGTGTTCATTTACTGGCTCATCCACCCTGCGGCAATGTAATGGTGTCTCTGATGTCAGAGCTACATGCTTTTCATTTTTTCTTACTACGTCAGAGCCATTTACTATCAACACCAGCACGAAAAATGATATACTGACACCATTGAATACAAAAAAATGCATGTATTTAATTTAGCAAATACATATTTTAATTTACAAATTGATCAAACTTTTTTATACTAAACCACACAAAGTTCATGCATTCCTCTATTTGTATCTATTTATTGCACCCTTCAAATGAAAATGTCAAAATGGTTTTTCAACAATTTCTTGATCGGAGATATCCTAATTTCTTTGTTTTTAATCCCGGATGCAGATTAAGATTAGTTTAGATGAGATATTGTATAGATAGGTCACGACTGAACTTTCGGGCATTTTTATTTCTTATCTTCCACTTTTTTAAACAATCGCTATCTCTATTAAGTAAATATATCTGAAATTCCAGTCGTGAACCATACAAGTGTCTCGTGTTAAATGTTTCTTAGTTTGTTAAAACTGACTAGATGTTTCCGCCACTAGAAGAGAAAGCCACCACGAGACACGATTGCTGTTCTTCAGATACGCTGTGGCTCCCTGTGAACGTTTCCACTGATTGCAACTTATATCTGGTGGCGGGCCACTTTAGACTAAAGTAGGCTACTGTATGATTCTTCCTTCCAGTGACTGAGATACTTATGTATAGTGGTGTCCCGTTATGAGCACGCCGCCCGAGGGACAAGGCGGTCGCTTAACGAAACGGTATGCTATTCGGCTCGCCTTTCATCTTCGCCGTTTTCTTTTATGTAGAAATACGATACCGCCGGTATCTCGAACAAAATGTATGGTTTGTCGCTGTCGCATGCCCTCTCGCTCATTCTCATTGACTACAAAAGAAGTGGCGGGGATAGAAATGTTCTCTTAACGGAACGGAGGACGCGTTCTCTTAACGGGACAACTGTGCGACAAACCATACGAAAACCCGTCTATGAGACCTTTTACGTGCAGAAATGAAATATTATGAAAGGACATACAAAACACAATTATATTTTATTATTTGGAACTTCGTTTTCGAAAAGAGTGACTTTGAAGATCTGGTAAATAAGCGTGCAGCTGATTAAGAATTAGCAGAATGCAGGAATAAATATGGTATAACTGCGTATAAAATGAATAATTGTGTAAGAATAAGTCGAGATTCTAGAATAACTTTACTTCGAAAGGTGCTTTACTTTCAAGAATCGGTTCTTCCATCTCCAAAATCAAATTTTTCGAAAACAAACATTTGTTCCGGAGAATGTTATTCCAACATGTCGAGTTATTTGTGCACAAGGAGCTTTTCACTCGCACTTTGTATCATTTATGTACAAAGCAGCATTTTGCCAATTCTTACAAGGGGAAGATCGCAAACCCGAAAATTCTGAAACTTTGTGAATATGCAGGGGATTTCCTCCTGATTACGACGCAATTTTTGTTTCCTGCCCAAATTCACTCGAAGGGGGTGAAATCAACCCCTGAAAATTCGACAGTTTTCCGATTTTGTGTTATAACTCGAGAATTGTAAGAGATAGAAAGAAAGTTTCAAGACAAAAGTTACTTCTTTTTAAAAAAACGTTACAGTTCACGAGTTATAACACAAAATTGGAAAATAACCGGATATTCAGGGGTCAATTACACCGCCTTAGAATGAATTTGGGCAGCAAACAAAAATTTCGTTGTAATCAGGAAGAAATTCCCTACATACCACAAAGTTTCAGAATTTTTTGAATTTCTGGGTTCGGGATGTTCCCTTGTTAGCCAGGCGTACGCGCATTGGACGAATTTTCAGAATCGATTTTCTCGCAAACGAAACCACAAGTCAATTAATGTTCTTCTACAGTTTCGACTATGTTTTTCTTGAGAAAAACTCCTATTTGGGTTCTACCATTAATAAAAGACCACCCTGTATATCTTACATTGCAGCCGCAAGCCACCGAAGTGTCTCATCTGAAAAGACCCTCTAGACGTCTCACTTTCTTTTCGTCATCCTTTTCCTGTTCTTGACTGCGCGTTTTAAACAAATTGCGCCACTCTACGTGGGCGAGTTAAATAGACGCTTACTTACACGTGAGGAAACGAACACGATGACGTATAACCTCGAGTTTTCAGTGAAATTTAGCTCGTAAATCACGCCGTCGTAGGACGAAATAATGTCACGATGATTAGTCATCCTCAAATACTACGGCGGTAGAAGCGCTATGATTGTTGCCTGTAAAACTTCTGGTCTTTCTCAGGCATGAGTTTTACGCACCAGAAATAATCCCAGCCTCGTATCGTTCGAGAATATTCGCGATGACGTATAATTAGACTGTGATGAACGCGATTTAAGGGTTACGTGATTCTACATCGATTTCAGGGAATACTTATTTTCGTACTCGTTGGTAGGTATACAGCCAATACAATATATCGACGTGTCTTGGACCTGATTAACGATTGAATAAAAAGTTGATAGTATACGGAATTGTTATCAGATTACTTAAACAAAATTGTTATTCGGTACACAACGCAGAATAATTCGAATTGTCATGTCAAAATGCTGTGATATTATTAGCAATTATAAACCTGTTGATCGATGCCAAGCTAACGCTCCGTGAATTCTGGATCGCTTGGATTATTGCGATCGAGTCGCGTTTAAAGAATTCCCGAATGGTAGCAAGAAAAGGAAATTATTGTTGTGGTAAGATACTGACTTTTATTATAAGCGTGGTCTCTCTCGTTCGAGTTCGAGAGACAATACAATAGCCGACTTTACACGGCCGCTCCAAACCGTTGGGCTTTTCGCGTTGCTCCGGCGCACAGTGGTTCGAGTATACTGCGGGTTTATATGGGGTTCAAATTGTTAGAAAACAAGCCTGATTCGTATTACAGTTTATTATTTCACTAAAAATATCAATAAAATAAAAATATGACTAATTCAATAAAGGAAAATGAACAAAACGACAGTATTGTACTTTAACTATAATTATCAATTATAACATTATGTCTATTCCTGTAATTGCTGAGTTTTGAAGTTTAAAACCTGGTTTTTGAAATCAGTTTTCGGAGACTTTTTGAAACTTTTGAAAATATTGTTTAATAAATAATAACTCCATATAATCTCCAAAAGGAAACACGTATGAAAATTTTAATCTACATAATTTAAGTACGGTATTTTAATGATCAATAAATTACCGACCTAGTACTAAATAAAAATCGCGTCGAAAAGTATTTAAGTTGACGCACTCGATGTTTCGTAGCCAACCATCCAAATGTGCTGCTTTTCGTCGGTATAAACGGAACATGCTACTTTTCGTGACAAACCGCTCAAACGTGCTAGTTTTCGCAGCGAAAACCGAAACGTGATAGTTTTCGTAATAACGAATACAAACGTGCTGTTTTTCGTAAGAAAATTGAAACGTGCTTCTTTTCGTAACGCACGTCGATCGGAACGTGTAAAGGACAAGTTCAAACCTGCACTAGACACGCGCGCCGGGAACGCGTGATTGTCCTTTATCACGTCGGAGACTTTACACATAGAGATCCCTATTTCACGTGTATTTAAATATACGTGTACACGTGTATTAAACGTATCCGTACCTCAATCCGTGTATCTAGAGACGCGGTAGCGTCTCGACGCCAAGTACATGTTTCGCCCTAACTTGAAACTTATTTCATTAATATCTCATCACGCCTGCAATATTATCTAAATTTAAAGGCATTTTTCTTATGTAAACCGCATATCAGCTTTCGAATAAGACCAATTTCAATAAAATCGGTCCACGCATGACAGAGATATCGTAATATCGTTTCATGGATCAGTCGGAAACGGTAAGATTTTTCTTCTGATTCTTCTGATTCTCCAGTCAAACTTTTCGTCGACATAATACGTAATACGCGTTACACGCACACCTTCAGACAAAAAGAAACTAACATATGTTTCGTTCGTCGACTCTCAGTACGTGTACACGCACACTTTCAACCAACAGAAACTAACACATGTTTCGTTTGTCAAACGCTACCTTCACTATGCAATCTACACAAAATTTGGACAGCTTACAGTCAGGTTACAACCTGGCGATTGTTAAATAAGGTAAGTTTTCAAAATTTAATATGCCACGTGTTTTTACAAATATGTATCGTTGTACCATTGAATTGCAATCAAAATGCAGTCTCAAACACAAGGTAAGTTGCCGAAATTTGAATTGCGACATGTTTAAATATCATCAAACTGTTTTTTATTTGTAACTGAATTCAGGATTTTATTTATGTATATATAGATAATCGAAGCGTAAAATGATGCTGGGATTGAATTTATCCTGAATTCGGTCCCGTGATAATTTGTAAATATGAATCACAAAAAATAGAAAATAATCATATAATATTAAAAATTATCTGAAGTCATTCCCTATGCAAATTATCTTTGCAAAAAGAAGTGAGATCCCGATAAAAACTTTAAAAAAGTAAAAAAAATTACGCCAGGTAGATGAAATAAAAAAAATACATAAAACAGAAAATAATTACAAAGTAAAAAAGATGTGAAATCAAAATGAGCTGCAAGCACATAAAGGTGCTTTCCTGCAGCATGCAACGGCGACACTGTGTAACACAATAAAAGACAAGAAAATATATCCGCGGCCTGGAAGTCAAATACTTGGCGTGGCCAGGCAAAGTATTCTCAGATCATCAATACCTTCCCCCTCCGCAGGCTTTCAGATAATTAGTCTATCTAAAACACAGCCAATATGAGTATATTTTCATTATAGCGTTTCAAAATAATTGTAAGATCATTCATCGACACCGATGCCTTTCCTCTCACAAGCTTTCACATAATTTGTAAATTTAAAACTCTGACAATATGAATACACATTCATTATTTTGCGTTTTAAAATAATTTTAAGATCATTCATCGACACCTCGACCTTTCCTGGCCACGCCAAGTATTTGACTTCCAGGCCGCGGACATATTTTCTTGTCTTTTATAGTAACGACTTTTGTTACAACTGAACGATGCCAGCTTTGGAAGTCACCTCTGTCCAGACGGTTCGGCCACGAGACGCGGTATATACGTCACTCGGCGTGCAATAACCGACCGATATATCAACACTTCGGAAATGCGTAAGCGTGTATTCTCTCGCGAGGCCTGCTTGGTCTCCCCCCACCAAAGCCCATATTCGCCGAGGTACATTGACGGGGCGCAGGGGTCATTCGTTCTGTGGACATCGTTGAATTAAGACGTTTCAATAGCTGCGTACTTAAATGGTACGCCTACATTATCTATCGTCACATAATTACTTCTAATCATTATTAGTCTTCTTCTTTACTGTCTACCGTCACTTGCTGCTACTATTAATACACTTTCGTCCCGAAATTTATTCAATATCGCGAGAAAACCGTTAGACGTTCGTCGCGTATTCCCTTCGTTGCCTTCGTACCGATATTTCTGCACATTTAGTGCACACATATCGTGTCTCGGTATTCAATTACATCCCTTTTCGGGCATATTTCAAGTTTATTTGTTGTTTAATTGCCTTACGAATGTTTTAATGCTTTTGTTTCAACTTGTTGCATCGTTCGCTTACAGACGTTGAGGCGGAAATCGAAAGCAAAGGGCAGGCGACGCCATGACACTTGACGGTTAATTTGAACGGTGCTTGGATGGCGACTGGTCATTCCTTGGAAAAAAAAGGTGGCAATACGTGTGGTATACGTATTTTTATCGTTATTTTATTGAATCATTGTTGGCTGTGAGGGTGATGGGTAACTTTGCAGTCGGTTAATATCGGGATGAAATGGGAAAAGATTGAATTATGATAAATTGAATAATTCTAGTCAGATTTGTTTAAACATTTCAAAATGGCGTCAGTAGATGTTTACGAAATATTGGAATGATCGAATTCTATTGCATTTCGGTCGCGTTTACGTAGAATTCAATAATATTTCAATGATTTTTAAGAATCTATCTCTATGAAGCTAGTGTAATTGCATTTACGTTCGGTTTTGGATGCAAGTTTTGTTCTTTATGTACAGAAACTGCGTAGTTGATCGAGGAAATGCTATTCAAGCATGAATAATTAACGAATTTTGATTCTTGCAATGAATTTCGGATATTTATAAAGATCGTGATATATTTTAAAGTATTATTCGAATAACACGAACGTGCTTACAACTTTAATGACGAAAGCCACTACTACGGTTCATTTAAATGTAATAATTATTTCTAATGTAGTATATTTTGGATAATATCGTGTTACTGAAATGTAAAACTGCTCCTATCGAGCGAGCATTCTGTATTTTCGCATCACACCTTGTATTCTAAATAACAAGGAGCGAAAGTTCCTTGGCTGGTTCTAAGAAAAACAATATTTCCTCGTGACAAACACTCGATGAAACCACATCCACCCCACCCTCCTATCCTACTTATTTTTCAGAGCTTGTGACCGCGTGCAATGCGGCCAAATAGAGTCAGTGTTTATGACGTACGAAGTTTTTCGTTTTGAAGAGCACAGTTGCTCATAGTAGAGTGTCGTTAACAATTTTGGGATACGCGAGGGTAGAGTCAGTGTTTTCTACGGAATTTATATTCTTTCGAGAGCATCGGGGCTCTGACTTTCGAATCGCGAGAATAGATTCAGTGCTTTGTTCGACAATTATGATCTTTGGGGCGCGTTGATAGTCTATTTCTTTATTTTTTTTTACTTTTGAAAGCGAAACTCGTTATCGGAAATTAGAGTCAGTGCGTCAGCTGAAGAGGAGATTTGTGCGCAGAATATTATTGGAGAGATGTAAGTATCTATGTATTTCATTTAATTCCTTTAAAGTAGAGTTCATTCTTCAAAATTCCAGAAACAAAAAATTAAAAAATTAAAAGAAAATTAATTTCTAGAATAGAATCACCAATAAATTCAAAACTAACAAAACTTTTTATAATTTAGACATTTTAAGAAAAAAATTTGTTAATTTTATTTTCTAATATTTAATTTTTTTCTTAAAGTGTCTAAATGATACAAAATTTCGTTAATTTTGAATTGTTTCGTGGTTCTTTATTAGAGTTCGAACAATCGTAACTTTAGAAAGAAATTATAATCGTGTTCTGTTCCTTCGTTACAGTCTAGGGGCAGCTGAGCAAGCTGATGAATTCTTCTAGCAGCTTGATGACTTCTCAGCAGCTTGATCACTTCCCCTGAGCATTTGCAGAGGTGTTGGCGCCACCGTCACCGGGGCACAGCGAAATGTGAGTGCGCATGCATTATGGTTCCTCTGGTCACTCAATCATGTCGTATGCCGTTTGGTCCAAATCGACACGAGTGACCGGTTGTATACTTTGGCGAGCATAATGACCGCGGGTATGGTAACCATGCCCGTGAATTGTAACATTTTGCCTGTGTATGTATTTCTTAGACGAGGGCTAGGGTCTTCTTGTACACCGCGCCTTTTCAATAGAATCAAATTATAATCATAATTTCCAACATAAACGTTTCCTAACGTGAATGTTTATCATTGCTCATACATTGATGTAGATATTTATTAAATAATGCACCTAAAGGTGCATAGCAGCTCAGAAGGTATTGAAATGAATATCAATATGGCTGAATGCTAATTTTTATGTAGCGAAGAAGTCTGATACTCTCAGACTCCACAGCTACGATCATTTTTATTTAATATGTAGTCGAAAAATCGGATGCCCTCCGATTCCGTCATTGCGATGATTATAATGACTTGAATTCCTTTTATTTTTCTGATACTACTTACGTGTTCAGAAGTAACTTGATGTCTAAATGATGATAATAGACATAAAAGTGTAATTCCTTTCTTATAAAGGTCACTCGTTTGCGTACACAATAGAATAATTAATTTCCATGTGCAAGAAGACAATTGAGGGTGGGCAAATTTCAGATTCAAAGTAATTAGCATGAGAACATACTTTCTTGTTACCTATATGAAATTTACTTTGACGATGGAATCGCCCGTTTTAAATTCTTAAAGTAAATTCTTCATGTTTTAGAGTCATTTTCCTAAATTCAATTTTATAGTCTTTTTTCTCACTAATTGAATGTCGAGTAGAGTCCTTTTTCTTGATCTAAAGTAGAGTCCTTTCTTATTTATCAAACTTTAAACTATTGACAAGTTCAAAGTCGAGTAATTTTGCTTTATAATGTAAAATGAAAGAATACTAGCGTGCTAGACACTATACAGACTAATCATATTTTCTAGTTGAGGATTTTCAGGATATCTTTCCGTACGCATTGCCTTTTAACTCATCCACGTGCCCATGCGTTACTTGGGTGGGTGAAGGCAATGGGGCACGATGACTTTCTTTACTAAATAATTATATGTCGGCGGCTGGCATTGCGTTAGTGTATCGTGCACGCCGCATTTTCCACCTGTGTGTGTTTGTGTGGTTAGGCGGTGGAATTTGCGTCGGTGAAGGATTTTTATCAAAGACCATGTTAACGAATTTATAACATTATATTATTATTCATTGCAATAACGATACCAATGTATCATATTCCTTGTTGCACACGATGATCATTCTAGTAAATAATCTTGGAATATGAAAGTTAATCAATCTCGTACAATCAAACGAGAAAATAATAACGCTTGATCTATGTACCTAATACGTACAATGCACATTATCAAGTAATCCATTCTTTGAAATTGAAAATAATTAATTGCTATGTAAATCATACTTATACGCAATGGTCACTGCCTTTGCCAGCCGATTTCAGTGAAAACTGGTACGTACTTACTAGAGTGTGATTGTGGCCAAGCTCGGGTGACGGAGTCGTCCCGGGACGATCTCTCTAGTCTAGGCTTTGCACCCGGGCGGTGATGCTTGAGAATCGTGGAGTGGGTTGACTGATGATTGTGTTTGAGAGACTGTTTTGATATTTTTTAAATATAGGTTTTGTGTAGGATAGGTAACTTACCTTCTGGTACGAATGTGTGACTTAAATATAAGTAGGTAGGGCCGGGGCAGGTCGTCGTATTCTCTGATCGCATGTTCCCCCGCGCGATGACCTGCTTTCAGGAAATTTGTGAGAAAAGTCGACGGCCAGACTAGTGCGAGTGGGGTATGCCCTCGTTTCTAGCCTCGCTATGTCTACTTTTTGACGCCAGTGGGACATTGCACGTTGTCGCTGGTCGCGGTCGGCAGGACGGGCTTGGGCACGCTATTAACTTTCAGAAGGGCGGACTGCCCGAAGCAAGAAGTGGCCAAAGAGCCGAAGATAGCCCGGCCAGAGAAAAGGCCACATCATGTGGGCTACCAAGAATGGTCCTGCATCCTCGGGTGCAGGGTCATTCTTACGCATTACATTGCCATTATGCTCGTCGGTAGTTGTAGTAGTAGTAGTAGTTTGGTTGGCCATAGGCTGACCCATCGAGACAAGGGTGGAACGAAATATAAGGGTAAAATATTTTTTTTATTATTCATGACTTCTAATAGTGGGCAAAAGTTCCCTTTTATAATGGAATTTAAGCTGCCAAAGTTTGAGCGTGATCATCAAATTTGTTGAGGTGTCGCAAGCCCTTCAAATATTAATATTTACTGAAATATTAATTTTTGAAAGGCTTGCGGCACTTCAAAAAATTTGTTGATCACGTTCAAACTTTGGTAGCTTAAATACCATTATAAAAGGCAACTTTTGCCCACTATTAGAAGTCATGAATAACAAAAAAATATTTTGCCCCTATATTTCGATCCACCCTAATCGATACCCCCTCCCCTGAAATTGAGCCCCCCGCGTTTTCAATTAGAGTTGCGAAGAAGATTACGGAGCCAGTTAGTGTTGCGACTAAATGTTGATCACGGTTTGAATTAGCGTTGCGAATCAAGCATTCCCCGCGTCTGGTTCTAGCATAGCGTTGCGAATAAATATCGATCGTGGTTGCTTGTAGTGTTCCGAAAAAAAAATCGCGATTGTTTTTGAGATTATTCTTGTATTTTTAATTGGAGTTACTAGAGTTTGATTCATTGCATTACTTTTGATTCATGGTATTCTTTTTATTAGAGTTGCGATGCGACTGATCGCGTTTTTTAAATAACTCGTCCTAGTTTGATTCTTAATATTTTTTTGAGTTAGTGTTGCGATGATGACTGATCGCGTTTGTAATTAGAGTTGCGACCCCCAGCCCCCAATGCCCCAAAACTATCCTGGGACATGTCCAGAGACATGGTTCTGGGAAAAAAGAGTCCCGAGCAGCTGGATCTGCTGCACATGGGACTCTACACAGTCTTCAGGAAGGCTGCAACGAATTAAAGTTAGGGGTTGCGTATTACGAGACACAGGTGCACTGAATTTTTATTAGTGTTGCGAAAAATGAAACCACCCACGTGGTGGTTCTCGGTAGCTTTTTCGTTTGCTATTCGGGATTTGTATTGAGTATAGTAGAATTTTCAGTAATGAAGCACCATCCGGGAATTTGGAATTTGTTTGAGAAATTAGTGCTGCGGGTAGTCCAAAGTCCTAGTGACTATGCTCGGGAGTTGATTTTAGTCTGTAGTAAGTTAGCGTTGCGAAAGAAAGAAAAGGTCCACTCACGGTTTTTTTGCATTAATGAGTGGACAATGATCAGCTGCCGTTCTGGCTACTGATCATTTTTCTAGCAGCCCTAAGTGGCTGCACCATCCTCCTTCTCCTACCACCACCTACCCACCCTTGAATCGAGTGTTTGTCACTGGAAATATTGTTTTAAAAGTATATTCATATCTTGCAGATAAATGTTTTCTATTTTTTTAGAATATTTTTAAATTGGAAGTTCCAATTTTTATGGAATGGCATTTGGAAAATTTTATTCTGTGACTGAAAGAATGGCGATGAAAGGTGTGATTCATTATTTGTAATAGAAATTGCAGACTTCTGACACACCTCCATTCAATCTGACAGCCTGCGGACGGGGAAGGTATAGGTATTCATGATCTGAGAATACTTTGCTTGGCCACGCCAAGTATTTGACTTCCAGGCCGCGGACATATTTTCTTGTCTTTTATTTACACAGTGTCGCCGTTGCACGCTGCAGGAAAGCACCTTTATGTGCTTGAAGCTCATTTTGATTTCACATCTTTTTTTACTTTGTAATTATTTTCTATTTTTTGTATATTTTTTTATTTCATGTACTTGGCGTAATTTTTTTACTTTTTTAAAGTTTTTATCGGGTCTTTTAGTACACGGATACCCTGCTAATAATTAGAGGCGTGTGAGAACGCGAAAATGTCAGGTCCGGTCAGGACGAGAATTTTTCTCGAGAATGTCCGGGATTCCCGAGAATGTTCAGGATTCCCGAAAGAGCCCTGTTTAAAACTTTAAACATTTTGTATGTATGTACACGTATCGTTCAATGATGGTAGGTGATTTAAAATCGAAATGCGTTCCGAATATGCTGGGGATATCTGGGGAAACATAATTATGTCATTTATTAAAATGTCGCGGATGTCGTCGCTTTTGATGACGGAATAATGAAAAGCGGCTAGAAGCGCGGGCGGTGTCCGGTCGTACGAGAGTCGTCGCTTGCAGATCGAGAATTACCTCATGTTTCAGGAAACGTTGCATTAACCTCTTGTCTGCCTTTCCTCGACGGCTACCAAAAACATGAAAAAAACACACGAACTTTGCCGGCTACGGTTCTATTAACGATTTACCACGATTAAGTGTATAAAGATTTTTATAAATATAATTATTTAACGTGTTTTCAAATTTATTTTATTCGTTAATTTTGACAATCACAGGAAACCAAGAAACTGGCAAAGAACAGAAATTTTGAATATTTAATTTCAGGAGGGGAGGGGAGGGGGGCGACCATTTAAAACAGGTGTTAGAAAATGTATTAAGCTTTTCACTCATTCCATGTTCACAATTATATTCTATAATGTACAATGAGAAATGAAAGATAAACAATGCATGAGTTTCATTTGAAAGATAAATTTCATCTTGGAATCTCACAAGTACGCGATTTCGAGACCATCTGACATGACCAAAGGGGAGGAACGAGAGGACGAAGATTTCTCGTCTGAAGTCGCGGGTTTCGCGAACGTTATGTCACGACCAACAGTTGCAACTCTCTAATCGGCCGAGAACTCGCTAAGAAATTCTCTTAGCAGAGATCTCGTAATTAACCTATCCATCGTTTTCTCTTTGTCCTGTCGTTACGCACTGCCCACCAGTTGCCGGCGAGATTCTTCTAATTGTGAAGTGCATTGAAAAAAAGAAGGAAGAGGCGCTAATGGGTGCATTCTTTATTATAATAACGCTGTAAGAAAGAAAGGTTTACTGGCTTTGTCATCCCCAAATAAAAGCACTATTTCTTTTTATTGTTTTTTTAATGCCACGATTGGAGGATTCAATACATGACAAGTCCCAAATTGCCTTTCGATATTCAATTTTCAAAATAAATTTCTGTGTATCGAAACTCATTTCATTACTTGCACGTGTGTGTTCGCCAACAAAGTTGCTCGTCGCCTGAACGTGGTCATTAGAATCTAGGCACCTCATTGGTTGTCGCGATCACGTGGTCTCCCGTGCGTCGCTCATGTTTCCGTGGTTGTCGACGACTTGCTGGTCGCCACAACTCTGTGCGTAAAGACGGGATCTCCTAACTGCGACTGGTGAATCAGATGCATACTTCTCCATTGCACTACTGGGACCCTGGCTGGCCGCAGCGGCCAGTCGTAGTACACTGGTGCTATAGGGAAGCATGCATCTGTTTTCCTACAAGCGTTTGCGACCGTCGTGTCCGCGCCAGATCTAGGAATCTGACGCGAGTCTGCCCCGGAAGGGGTCTAGCCACATGGTCGCACTGCGATCCATTGTCACAGAGGGACAGAATCTCAAGAAATAAGGAAACAAGTCAGAATTATATGCATAACTTCCGAGGAACAATAGTTTTTTAACTGAAACTTTTTTTTTTAAGTAGTTCATAATACTATGTAAAGATAGTAAAAAAAAACGGGAAATCTTCATCAAGCCGTTGACTTGTAAAAAAATCCACAAAATGTAATTTTCCGAGGGTTCAAACGGGTATACCCCCTTAATGCACAATTACCCCTGTATCTTTTGAACGCATTAATTGCCGAAGTTAAAATTTTATATTTGGAGTCTTTCCACACCCCTCGTAGTACCCACCAGGTTTCATCTCGATCGGCGACCGGTGCCTTTCGGAAGTACAGTCACTATTTCTTCTGCGCGAAGATAAAGGTAAATCGGAAGGACAGTATTCTAAGTTATACTTTTGCATAGTCCATCAAACATATCCATTAAGCATAATTCACAAGTGTACATAAGCAGTTTATGGTACGCTTGATTTTTTTATCTTTCAACTCTGGACGAAGTAACTCCCTCGTAGTGAAGGTAACGCCAGGTGCAACGTGAAACAGCACTTTGCTCGTTGCAAACGTGAAACCGTTCTTTCCGAATTCGGCTAGAATTTCGTTCCTTATGGTCCACCGCTGCTTTAACGAGATCCTCCTTCTGCCGACTTTGATCCTCGCAGCTGCGCTTCTTCAAGCCGAAAACGCTCGAACGGATACGTCAATTAGGACGCCGCTAATTCACGGAGGTTGCGACCTTCCGCTCTCGGCCCACGTACGGGCCAAAGTAATAATAACTCGTTTAGAACGTAAGATATATCATCACGCAGGGTTGCTAGGGGGCAGAGAAAAAGATCGGTTTGAAAGCGTGCCTCGAGCTGAACTGCCATTGGCATTGGCAAGGGTACCAATGCCGCGAAATGTCTGTCTCGATTTCATTTCGCTGATAGAACCGACATGGTCATGGCAGTTTCTCCGTATCACTATGGGAAGTCGTCTGTTATTTTTCATGTACATATTTCGGCTTAACTATTGGGACTGACTTTGGTTAACACTGATAATCGTATTTCCGGGTACCTATCATTGATATCGCTCTACTTATTTTCTAGCACGGTGTTGTTTTCTAGTATTGCATTTTTCACTCTTTGTCTGTACGTGACTTTGAATGTGAAGAAAAATATGATATATTTAAAAGGCGCTAGAATTGAAGGTAGCCATTGCATCCACCGAGCAGTTATTAAAACATGCAAAATATTTTAGTGTTCTAAGGTAAACTATACAGTAGTTGACCATCTAAGGGTTTTAGTTTAGGTAAACGTTATGGAATAAGTAACTTGAATTTTATAAATGAAGTTTTGTTATACCAGGCGGATAGAGAAGTATCGAAGATGATTATAACACCAAAGAAACTTTGAGAAATCAGTGGTTTCGATGTTATGCTATTATAAAGAAACATAACTCAAAATTGTAGTTATTGACCGGTCCAGGTATAGTTGTTGACTACTTACTGATTATAAAAGAAAAGGGCATATTTTTTACTTTAAAATCACTTTTATTAAAACCATCTGTCAACATATCAAAATTAAAGACATATTGTCTTGGACCAGGGTGAGTTTCATGTGCACTCTTCACGACCTGTGGCGTGCACTCCGCCGCGGTTTCATTGGCTTCTCATTCGTTTTTTCTTTGGCTTCTTAGATTTCTCTCTCATCTGCTCTTTCTTTTCCTTCTTTTACTTTTTTCTTTCGTCAAGCGCCTTTGATCTCTGAATTATCGTACGGACCTCCGGACCAATGAAAAGTCAGAAGTCATCGGAGGTACATACCCGAAACCATATAAAAGCAGGGCACATTGCCCCATGCCTCCAAAGATCTAAATCAATTTTCATCGCGGTCTTTCAGCACGAAAATTACGAGTGGTCAATAACTGTATTGCTGTGCATTCGCCGAACCAGTTATTGAACACTCCCCAAAACGCAATATAATCACGTTCGACACGACTGGATGTATGACGAATGTTAACATTGGGCCCTTGTCACCTATTATGATCAATGGCATTCACGGCAAACAAAGTTGATCAATGCTTATACAGTCATTAAAAAAGTTGCCGCTCTAAAGATGCCCGCTAAGCCCTTACCTTCTTTGAGAGTTGAAATTACACGTTTTCCTTTCCGACGATCTCACGGCGGAATGCTTGTACTGAATTCATCGATTGTTGGTTGAAACGAAAGGTAGGACTGTCTTTTCTGATGAAAGTGCATCATTGATGCGGAAACGCGCAGGTTCATTAGACTATGGCGGCAGAAATTTGACGTGGTCAATAACTGTATCATTTGCCCTATGTGCTCCAATCTCGAATAGCTTCCGAGAGTTTCTGAACTAATTGACCGGCGCGGCGGCGACAATGAGTAGAGGTCAAACGAGCGCGACACGTATCGAATTTTAGCCGGTTCCGGAGAAATTAACCTCTCGGGCCAATTGTCTACTTACTCGCGTCCGCAGCCCTGTCAGATGCGCAAGAAGAACCAAGGAGTAACGATTTACTTAAACATATTACCACTATGTGTTTCTCTCTCGAATCGCATTTTTATAAATAAAGTATGCACCGGACATACATGTAAAATACAATCAATCGGATATCAAGTTTTTTTGTTAATTTGTCTCCGCTAAATCTTGCCATTTGCAGCACTGTCTTTGTTAAAAATTCTTCTGTTTTGTTTGTGATTTTTGTGTTTACGTTGATGATTTTCATCGGAAGAACATAAGGCCGGGGTGTCGAACTGTTGAACTTCCCCACTCCGAGAGCCGCACGAGTTGGGCCCCCGATCAGCCGGTTCCCCCACTTATTTTATTCCAGGCGTTGCGCGAGACACGGCAGGGAGAGAGTCGGCACCCGGAGGAGAAATTCATCAGAGTGAAGTAGGTGTGGACAGAGATGGGCAAACAATTATTTGAAATAAAAATTTCTTACACAAATTTTCAAAAAATTATTTGAAATAAAAATTTGGGTACGAAATTTTTATTACACGGAACACATAGAATCTTATGAGAGGTCTCACATTGGGGCGGACGATCCGCGAGGCGGATTATTGACCGCAGCACGCCGCGGTCCGTCCGCTGGGCCCGATTTGTCCGCCTGTACCGAAAAACATTTTTTCATATTTTTGCTTGGAATCCGTAGATTGTCCTCGAATATTTTATAAAACAGCCGGCGCTAATTACTGGATACCGTTCTCTCTGATTGAGTTAAAAAACATTAGGAGATCCGTGGATAAAATGGAGATAACGATTCCCGCTTTTAACCTTACCATTTTTTCACAACAAGAAAATATGTGCAGCTTCAACCTTATTTTGTTATTTGGATAGTACAAAAGATATTCGTAATTCTATGAAGAGACTCTTTACATCTACTAATAAGCCAGTTAAGACGGTTACTGCGCAAACTCTAAGCCGCTGGGTAAAAGAAGTTCTAACTAGTAGCGGAATATATACATCTGTGTTCTCAGCGCATAGTACGGGGCAAAAGACTGGGCGTTGATCTAGACCTTATTAGAAAGACAACTGGCTGGAATAAAGAATCGAAAACATTTGCAAAATTGTATGATAGGGAAGTTAGATCGGATAAGCAACAATTTGCCTTATCCATACTGGAAAGTTAATAGGTGTTATATGGAATAAAAAATTATTCACACTAACTGCACAGTTAGCATTTCCAGTTGGACCGCCGTAATGAGACTTTAAACATCTACGATGAAAAACGCAATGTGAAAACTTGGAACTGAAGCGGTTCGTCCGTCCGTTTAGCCGCGAGCGGTCGGTCCGCGCGGACAAAACCCAAATGTGGCGCCGGCGCGGGCAAACTACGAGGCGGTAGGTCCGCGCGGACGAAACGAAAATGTGGGGCCGGCTTACAGGCGGCAATATTTGAAGCCATTTATCTCGATACTACATTTAGAAACACCGTGCACATCATAACTCTTGAACGAATGAATATTTTCACTTGAAATTTTAACTAGAAGTGTAGAATTCCTTCCTCTTATCTATAGCATGGAATTTCCGCATCAGCATTGGATGTTTGTAAAATTTTTTATAAACTACGCATTTCTTTGTAAAATACTAGGATACTACAATAGATAGGGATTCTCAATTATTTAGACGTATATACAAAAATATCTGTCAAACTCTTCTGAATAAATTAACCATATATAATATAATAACAATTTTTTGTCTTATTTATTAAATATGTAGGTAATCGACGGTGTATTATAAAAACATCGGTATCAAACTATGGACTATTGAGCGAGAACCGTATTAAAACGGGACTACATCTTCGTTTGAATAATTAATCAGTCAGAACTGCTTTTTTCTTGGCGTAAACTTATTGATCTCTCTTCTCAAAAAGTAAAATTAAACTAAATATTCTACGTTACTTAAAATTGAATAGTTACGTTTAATCTTTTCTCATGCAGTTTTAAATGTGGTTTGACAACAGGGGTACTTAAATGAAATGTACATGGAGGATAATATAGTACGTGTGGACTTACCCGGCTTCCTGCGCGAGCTCCAAAGCACAGGAGGATTCGCGGAGGCGGCGACTGCAGCGGAGGGGTTACCGGCGGAGGCAGCCAGTTTGATTGCGTTCCGCGTGCCTAAAACAAAATCAAATTCATTATTATATATGATTCACACACTGGTATATAGTTACTTATGAATTACGTCGGGCTAGCCTAAATGTCTTCTTTCTTTCTTTCTTTCAATGAATACGTCGGTTATATTACGTGAGAGTATCTTTCTTCAGCTTTATTCACGCAAATAAAATTGAATAATCGGCACGAGAGATCGGAGGGATACTCAATATATCCAAATCAAATTAAATATATCAGAAGGTTTAATTTTATATAGGTACCCATAATTGTCTTCGAATTTAAACAAAAAAACACAAAAAAACTGTTGGATTAATCCAATAAAAAACTTTGCTACAATGAATAATGTACATATATAATATAATGGCAAAACATATGCGCCGATTTGTTTGTTTGCATCATATGGTCCGACTGATAATGTTAACCACGTGACCATGGCAACAGCTAACGATATGTCATTTATTAGGATTAGATAAAAAAAGAAGTGTCAGGAAAAACTTTGGGCTGAGAGTACCTAATAATTGGCTATTCTCTTATTATCTTTTAACTCACGTATGCTGTAATGTTTGCATTTAAAAATTATTGTTCAGTGCTCAAGGTTATAATAAACTTAATACAATATTCACAGAAATATTCTGACTAAAAAAGTGCAATTTCATTTTATTGTATTATTTTTAGTTTAGAAATGAGTACCTCTTATTTGCAAACAAAAACTAGTTTTTTTTTAGCACTTCTTTTCCTCCCGTATTATGAAACCTGATCTGGCAGAGACGAATGGGTGCAACCGCTGCGCATGCAACGATTATCCCTTTATCATTCTTGATAGTGAAATAGAACACGAGACAATGTGTTGGATTACATCATCTTACATTCACTTTAATAAGCTCTCGATAATCGCGGTAACACTGGTGGTCGACTCAAAGATTAGTGGCCCGTTGTTTTCATTTTTAATAGCACACCCGATGCGCTTTATCATGTTACCAAATTTTTCTTATCTTTTCGCTATCGTAAATGATAAAGGGGATAAATATATCGATATTATGCCACACACTTATCAATTTTATTTGGAATGTAATGAACAAAATATTATAGTTAGGAGAAATGCCTACTTTACGAGATTTTCAATTTTGTACTCTGTCATTGTCAATGTCAAATCCATTAATAAAATGTAACAAGTGTTTCGCAAATTTGTTTCTAACTCGAATTTAGGAATTTCTTTGTCGATCATCACATCACATAGTTGTTGAATTTCAATTTTTCGAATATGTGGATATTCTGCACCGTTCAAGTACCTAACTACAATGTTTGTAATTGTAATAAAAATTAATCAAAATTTATTTACACGGTCAAGGAATTTAAGCAATTTAAATATCAATATTATTTTTATTATTTATGTTTCATTCTGCCCTATAAATTATATTTGGATTGCATAAAAATTATATAAAAATCCACGAACTTCATTTCTGCAATATTTATATTCTTTCTTATTATACATAAATGATCACCTGTAATATTAACATTTTTCACCTATAAATATACAAATTCATTGTGCGTAATTGTGTATGTACAACATTCAAATAACCTAAGTCACTACGACCATAGAGGTATTTTAGTTACTGAAAATGTTCATGTTCAATTGTTATGAAACTTTTATTTGAACGAAATTATAATTTCCATTCTCCGTTTAGTCCTAGGAATAATCTTATGATACACTGACACATGCAACACCAAAATTACAAAACCTAACCCAGACCATCTCATCCTTCATAGCAACAAATTTTCGGCGAACAGACTACTTACACTTTAATATTAATTACTCAGTTGCAAAAGGCAACTTAAATCATAGTAAAGAAGTATTACAGCGCTTACAATTTTTTAGACAAATTGAACTTTATGAAAAACTGTAAGACCGATTTAATCGTTTCAACTAAGTCGCTAATATCTCCCGTGTAATGGTTAAAGCGACTGTAAAGAATTATTAATAAAAAATGTCACGATACAATACTCCATCATTAATCTATTATGGCAAAAATAGTTATTGTATTGCCAAAAAAATAAAATTTGAAATCTATTGCCGCAGCCCGCGAAGGACGATAGAGAAGCCTTTAGCGCAATGTCTTTGTGGAACAGCCGCGATCACTCTGTAGAAGATTGGTGCGTATGTGCGGTCCAGCGGGGTGCAGGTGCAGCTGTGCGAGCAATAAATACGATGCTGAGAGGAAAGCTGCTGCGATTGCCTGGAAATAATTTACAGAAAAGTAATCGCGTAATTAACTGCGATTGTAATTTAAGATCGCTGTAAATTGCATCGTAACGATGATATACCAGCCGGACGAATAAGTCAGACTAACGTTCTGTAACTGCATCCGCTACTTGCAGTTGGAAGAATGTCGATTATGAGATTGATCATGGCTATCCTGAGATAAAATTTCAACTTAATTTGAGATTTCAGATCACATGACACTTAAGTGTTTCTCTACTCCAAAGTTTTCATAAACATTATTACAGTTCTACAAAAACATTTACTAGCTAATATGCATGATTTTATGATGGGCCAACTATCCCCGAAAAAAATCGGGGCAATTAACCCGGGAGTCAAGGAGCGCTGACCCGCTTGTTTTTTCAATAATGCTACGACATCACAAGAACGTAAATATAATCTCTAAACATTATATTAACACACTACATTCAGAAAAAGTCATTACTTTTTCGTAAATTTTCAGTAAATTATAATATAAAGAACGCGTAGAAAATTCTCAAGAAAAGTATATTTTTACATTACAAATAACTGACCTGATTTCACAGTTAAAAGCAAACAAAAAACACGATTAATGCGTCGTGTGAGCGACGCGCAATATACCACTAAAAATAACTAAAAATCGCAACGTTCTAGAACATAAACGTGATCGAGCCATCTCACCCGGAATTACCCTATACCTAAAATCCACGTGTAAAGAAAATTCAGTGGACACCATCGCGCGAAACTACACAGGAAATGTCAAGCAAATATGACTTCGTGGTAACGGGACTTACGAAAACAGTAAATACTATGGTCGTTGTCAGAGCTGGACGCGGCGGTGTAGCTGCAGGTGCGAACGCAAACTTGGTGTCGCGACTGATCTCGTAACGACCCTGCCGATCAACTGGCATCCCGAACCAGCGACACACGCCGATCCACGCGTTCGCCAAGTCGAGCAGAGTCGCGTCGAATCGAGTCGAATCGTGGCAAAGTTAATCGAAGAGGGTGGAAGGAAACAGCCAGTAAGGAGGTGGAGCTATCAGGTGAAATTCACTTTGCTCGTACGGCGACGAGTATTGAGTGGAAACGAAGAGCAGATGTGCGTGCTTCGACACGATTTCTCATTCAGCCATCCTCCTACGTTTGCCAACTAGCTGTCCCTAGACACTATATCAATACCAGGCAGATTCGATTGTGCTCGAATTCACGGGGGGGTTGGTTGCGGCAGAAGCGAGCACAGCCGGTCGTGTGTAACACAATCGTTAAGGACCGTGAACGTTAACTAACCATCCTACGATGCTGGGCCCAGTTTCTGAGCTCATCACGCTAATAGCCGCAGTTCTAATTACCGGCAGGTGGGCGAAACGCTATTTTCGGCGTCGACCGTGCAGAGTTTGCCGCACAGAGCAGGAAATCAGACTGGCAAATTATTTTTGATTACGAGGAAATACGGAGAACGCTCAGCGTGTCCTTAAGGGGACTAGGCAGTCAAATCGCTCGAAAGTCAAGTATTTTTTGCTGATTAATTACAAGGAGATGAAAACAAGCACAGACTTTTCCATCTATACAATGTTTATTACTATCACGTAGAGTAAACAAATTTTTTTTTTATACATATCTGTTGAGTATGATTGAATGGGCATCTGTCGATAATAATTGAACACCATGAACTTCTAATTTGCCGGCTGATCTATATCGTACTGTCGTTTATGGTTTACATATCTATATGTATAAGGATGAACGTCCGGTTCCTCCTTCTACTATATGTACGGTTGCCTTGAGCGAGATAAATACCTATCTGTATCCAAGTATTATTTTTTTTCTATATACGTATAAATATATTCGCATTAAACCTGCAATCTTTAATCGTCTTCGATACTGCGATTCCTGATAAATCTTGACAGACTTAGCAATATCTATTTTACAAATGGCGCCACACGAATATTATTTCATTATACAGTGTTTCAGAAAAAGTGTTTTTGATTTTTCACTGATATTGAGCTTAAAAATAAAGATACAACGGTTTCCTTGAAATATGTTTCTCCTAGAACCAGTAATTTTGGCCTGAACCTCGGACAAAAGAATCTAAATGTATTTCCGTTTGTAAATATTTGTTCTGTTCTTTATAAAACCACTAAATTTACGGTGCACTGATTGTTTTAAAAAAAGTGGGTCATCTTCCCGACTTACCCTATTTGAAATATTGGAAAATTGAATAATTTCACTAAATATTTTGAATTTCTTCCTTTATAGAAAAAATAGTGTTTTATCAAAGAAACATTTTGAGAAATGATGGAATATTATCCTAAATATTACAATAATCTGTGTAAGACCAGGGAATATTTTATCTAACTTACGTTCAAATAATTTGTGCGTTACTTTTCTATGAGTATGTCACCGAAAATATATTTTATCGCTCTACGTCATAAAATATTAGTTGTAACGTGATAATGAGGACAGAAAGGATGGTGAGAGGTAAAGTCGACTATAATTTATCGTTGACACTTTTCATTGTGGCCAGCACTTCATGTGCCTTCAAAAATATGAAGAATGTGCATCATGTTCTTAGAAATAAACGAATAACTCCATATTTCGAGATCTCTTAGTTTTAAATTTACTTTGTATTGCATAGTACGTGTAAAATTTCCTTTACGTCATTTTCATAACAGATATGTATTATGCAATTTTCACATGAAGCTCACAATGTGAAGCTATTATGTTTGTAAAAAAGGAATAAAAACTTTAATATTGCCGTGCACATAAAAAGTGAATTAAATTACACATTAAAACAATTGCTTTACTAAATACACTCCTCAAAATAATTAAGGGATCACCTCTACGAACCCGAAAAATGGGGGCAAGTTCAAATGATCATAACTCCGGCAAAAATAGCCGTATTGATTATGTTAAAATATTGTTTGGAACTATGGAATCTCAACTTTCAGCCGTTTTTTTTAAAGATGTTAGCTGTATTATTTCTCGGCAAAGTTATAGTCATATAAAGAGCACTTTGAAAAGTTTAATAAATTTTGTTCAACCATATAATACTACATGGGGAGAACAATTATTTTAAACAGATTACACTTATACCAGTCGAAAGCGACTACTATCCTGGAAATCAGTGTTCATTGATTGTTGTACGATTTTTTTTTGCCAAGTTATTCAACTTGGAAGCACAGTATTTTCTTACATAACTGACACGCTGCTGTCAAACGTTGTTCCGCTACCGTGATAGCAGGAAGTCGTTTTGTGCATATGTAGCGCAAATATAATAGAAAAACGATAAACCAACTTTAAACAAATGAAACATCAAACACATCACTGGCTTCCGGACTATAACCGTGGCAACGGTGAATTGGGGCAGTGAGAGCGACAACGGACCAACCCACATTCAAATTTTTTTTTCCTATTTTATATGATTAGTAGAGCCTGTTGGAATACGTTATTGCTACTAACTCAATTTCGAAAAAAATGTGCATTAGTCCGTTGTTGCTCTCACTGTAACTAAAACCGCGTTCTATTTTACACCCCGTAGATTGTCGTGGTCCGAGCGAAATGCTGTGAAAGAGATAGTTTCAGATCTGCAAGAGCGCGGTGTTATACGTCCGAGTAATTCGGAGTATGCTAGTCGAATCGTGCTGATTAACGAGAAAAATTATGTTCATACTATCGATCGCTAAATAGTATATCAGTCAAAGATATGTATCCACTTCCTGTGATCGAGGATCACGTTAAGAGGCTGAACGGTAAGTCATTGTTTACCACTATAGATCTGAAGGACAGATTAAATATACAGTATCCCCTCGTTATAGACACGCGATCCGGGGTTCGTCAAGCGCTTAGCCAACCAGTAGCCCAACAGTTCTTGGAGTATTCGGGCGGAATCGTCTCCGCTACTGTCTAACCGCCCGACGAGCCCCGAGCCGCGAGCCTATAACGAGGGGATACTGTACCAAGTTTGTTACTCCGGACGGGCAGTGCATATGAATACGTTAGAATGCCGATCGGGCTAGCGAATGTTTTTCGGCCGTTTTTCAACGATATATTAATCTAATTTTTGAAGATACGATGGACGCGTATAAAATTCTAATTTACATGGACGATATTTTGATACCCTCAACTTCTGTAGAAGAGAATTTCTTAATACTTAGAGAAATAATTAAAATATGGATTCGTTATGGCAGCCCTGTCCAAGCATTAGCTCGTACGAGCCCAGCCACTATTCCCACTCTTTTACGGCTGCCGCTTATATCGTCGCTCTTGCCTTCGCACGCAACCACCCGCGGCTGCTTTTCGAAAGCAAAAGCAGAAGTTGGACAGGCCTGCGTTACGGGCTACAACTGCGACTTGATAAACGCTGATTTTTAAACGCGGAATAGAAAACCTGGAATAGGGTAAATGTTCCTATTACTGCGAGGGACAAGATTTAGTCGCACTTTGTTCGACAATTTCTCTTAATTTCTTATGAAACAGCAATTCATTAGGTGCTTTGCTTTTAAGAATGATATATTTTGTATTCGAAGAAAATTCGTTAACTTTCAAACCCTAACGTAACATTAAAAAATATCGAAAAATTAAATGAATGACATTTTGTACCTATTACTGGGGGCGAAAAAGAGCCGCGTATCAATTACTGTATACCCAATACTGCGGATGGGTACAGGGCCAGCGTGAGGATGATTAGCACCCTTATGCAAGACAAATTTTTGGCGTCCTTAATTTTTTGCACCTGTTTTCTATTTAATATGTTTTGCCTGTACGCAGTACAATAAAAGAGGATTACATTTACATTTTGTTTTTGTGGGAGTTGGCTTCCTTTATTACTAAGCGTGCGACATAGTTTTTTAGCGCCTCCTTCGGCTGGCGCCCTCATGCGGCGCATAACTTGCATCATGGTTCCGCCGGCTCTGAATGGGTATTCTGGTCTAGCATGCGAGTTTCATTACCATTTTTTAGAATTTTTATGGGCAATCAAAGTGAGTATAGTATACAACGTTTTTTCTAAAATCTTAATCGTACTTTCAATTACTTTTGCAAAATTTGTAGTCGCAAAAAAATTAGTTGTACCTAGTTAGGTTAGGTTTAGTTTGGCCGGTGACCACCGGTGACACGCGCCGCAGTATTACGGACACTCTCTCTGAATTTTGAGCCGCGGTAATGGGCTCCTCAACCGTTTAAATGTACCTAATGGTGAGGGCGTAATATTTTTATTAAGAAAGTAAGAAAAGTTTCTTTTTATATATTTTTTTCAATAAAGAAAGTATCTAGATAATAAAAAAATGTTTCCCGATTCAATCTAAAGCAATATGATGAATGTACAATTATTTAAACACCAGTTCTATGGTAGTCGAGACAGAAGATGATCTCTGTCTTGTACTTTTTGTGAAGATCGTTTTCTAAATCCTCAGATTATAAAAATAGGAGAATGATTGGGAAATGTTTTCGTTTCTTCAACTAGAATACATTCTTAGTAAATTGTATACATTTTTTGGGGACAAAAAATTATTTATATAACACAATGTTAATCGGATAACAATTTAATTGAAAATGATTTTTTTATCAATGATCTCATCAGCATAACTCTCCGTACATGCTGACTGACCAAGAGAAGATTCTGGAGGTTTCCTTCACTTTTTGTCTGACCTAGATATTCCTCAGTTAAGCTCACAGCTCTTTCAGCGGCATCATTTACAACAGGAAGGTTCTGGAAAAAATCTCGGGCTTCCTTAAAGTCCTTACAATCATTCCATTTCACTAGGTTTACATCCAGAAAGTAATATCACAGATCAAATCTCCGGAAAGTTACTAGGGATTTAGGAGAAATAAAGTCGCTGATGCTTTCACATAGGAAATGAGGTACGTCTTTTTGGTTTAGGGACAAACGCTTGTAACCAGTAGATAGGGAGTTATCGCCATCAGCCATCTCAGAGCGTATGACTGCGACCATTTTGAGTCTATGTTCCAGAGGAACAGCACCATCTAGTAGGATCAACACGAACCACTCAGGTGTCAGATACCACAGATGACCACAAAACTTTTTTATGGCTACGTCCGAGATTTTTTTGTGTTCAGTGGCCTACTTACGCAATATTTTCAAAAACTGAAAGTCATGGTATGGTGCCTCAATGGCGCTAGGCGTGGTGAACCACGCCTTCACATATACAGTTGACACAAATAAACAAAATTCACGTAGTTGCGCTTCCTTATGGCGTGTTATTTTGAATTGTCCCTTAAACAATAGAATTTTCAGAGAATAGAGCGCCCGAGACATAAAACGGGCGTCTTGAATGCAACGACAAGTCGCAAATTTGATTCCTCTTAGGGGTGTTCCACCCAAATAAATGCAAACAAGCTCCAGCAATTCTTTTGTAATGATTTTGCAATTGTTTGTAAAAGACAATGTCGGTCGTTTCGACCACAACGCGCCTAAGTAGTAACGTTCTCGCTACCGTGTGCGACGTGTATTGCGAGAGAATCATGGGTGACTATGATGAATTTCGTGATTTCTTATTGAAAGAAAGTTGTGAAGATAACCTTATAATGCATTATTTATACTATTTTAGTAATTTTATTAAGTTATTTCGCATTATATTAAATATCGGCCGAAATGACCGACGCACCTACTGTGCCCCGATGAAAAGAAGTCGGTCGAAATATGTCACAGAGGCAAGTGGGGTTCTTCGCTCGCATTGGCTCCCGCCACCCGTGTAGGGATATACTATTCGGACCCTAGGGTTTTGTCAACGGACTTCTTTTCATCGAGGCACAGTACTAACTTAAGTTAATTGGTGGGCCTACTTTCGGGGATAAGTATCAATAGGTTATCGATAAGATATCGATAATCGATAGTTCCAACTCTAGTTCCATCATACATGTGGTTACACACATGCCCTGTGTGCCGCAGGGTTGCATATTAAAAAAACAGCTGTTTACCAGAGCGCGGTTCCATTCGAAAGTTTGAGCCCCTTGAGGCAGGATTTAGAGTTGTTTGATCAAGCCGAAATTTTGCTCAAATATTTACCACACCAAAAGGAAAAAATCAGGGGGCGTCTCGGACCGAATTCTTAAATTCTTAAAAAAAATTTAAGGGACACCCTACCTTCACCCCCCCCCCCCCCCCGCCGCCGCCGTCACCCAACATGTCGTTCTACTACTCTTCTCTCTACATCGATTTTACAACCTCACTATAGTTTTTCTACAACCTAGCTAGAGTTTCAATTAAAGAAATCTGCATTATCAACGTGAGTTTGCAAGATCAATTTTTGGCCCTATGTTAGCTGGCATGTAACGCTCCCATGCGGAGTTCTTCGAAACTACAGCATGTATTATCCTAGCATTTATTAGAAACTGATAATCTGCTGATTGTAATAACACTAATAATTTGGGTGATTATAATATAACTATTAAAATGTCAGTATTACCGCGATTTCTCTAAGTCATTAATCACTATTTTTGAATGATTGTGTCTATGCAATAAGTACAAATGATTGTCCACTTTCCAAACTTAAGTGGGAATACATACTTATATTTCTTCTCAAAATAAAAAGAAAATTTGTTATTTCATTATTTATTATTTTTGCACCTGGAAACAGATAGTTGATCACATATTATAGAAAAATGTCTCATGAACCCATGCCTCGCATTGATAACGCCTATTTAATTCTTTTTAGTTCCAGTTCGATTTCTACCACACTTGCTGGCAAAATCACATTAACAGTTTTTAACATTTTAAAATTACTCATTTAAGATAAGTAGACGGAGAAGGAAAGACGAAGAATAGAAAGTAGAAATAGCAACTACCATGTAGATGTTCGAAGTGCGGAAAAACCAGAAGAACAAAGTAGACTAACATAGTGCCTTATTGACATTACCGTATCGATCCTTTTCTTGACAAATAACGCTTTCGTTTCGCAAATAACACGCAGCTGAAGCACGCGAGTATATCACAGGAATAGTTGCAGCCAATGCGCAATACACGTGGACCATATATACAGGTAATCGTTAAGGTTATCTGCTTATTGACAGATAAAGGTAATTGGGAATGTGACCAACATTACCGGCGTCCGAAGGTAACGATTAGTCGTTGTGTTCGCCCGCTCCAAGATATGCGTGAATGTATTGTACCACCAGTGTACAGAATTCAATCGTACGTTTGATATTTCCTCGCAGTAGAACAAAATTTAATCTAACTACTAATTAGTAATTACTAATTATCATCGAAATGTAATTGTTAATTCAATTACGTATTATTTACTGTAGTCGTTAATTGTTACTGAGCTCAATAACAATTGTAAGTGCAACATATAAATGCAGGGCAATTACAATTACATATTTATTAATTGTAATTATGATTATTACAGTTATTTATTATTACAATTACATAGTTGTTAATTGTAATTGTGGGGAACAATAATTGCAATTCCGGAGGAATTCTGCATGACAATTATAATTACAATCTTAATTCTACAAGACAATTACAATTACATAGTTCCCAATTGCAATTGTGCAAGACAATTACAGGTGCAATTGTAATCGTGCGAGATAATTAAAAGTGTAATGGTAATAATCCTGTGCAATTACAATTAACGACTATGCAATTGCTCTGAAATTAAATTCGGAAATTAAAATTGTAATTGAGGTCAGTAACAATTAACGATTACAGAAAGTAATTTGAAAGTCGTATAACAATTACATTGCAATTGTAATTATATTCTAATCGAAATTACATTTAGTTGCAAGTACGTTTTAATTGAAAGTATACTGTATATACAATTCAAGGAATTGATTACATAATTAATTATACTTTTAATTAGTTACGTTCAACTGTGCTTCCTCGTCATAATATATATTGCAGATTATGCAAATATATTATTTGGAATTTTTTACATTCTTATCAGATTTTCATAAGCATTCATTCTATGTATGTAGGAGCCGATGCACCTTCAAACAATAAGTACTAAAGAAGTTTTGAAAGTTTTTTATAAGACATTAAAAAAGTAATTGCATGCTTTACGTTTCACTTTAAAATCGTATTAATTTCATATAATACATATCAGATAACAAAAATCAGAATAATTATATTTCCTTAATCATAGTATTGCGGATATTTCTCCGCCGAGGCATGGCGATTGTGGAATGATGTAACTCAATACGCAACAGCAACAACTCTATTACAAACTATACAACACAATACAACTTCCGCAACGTTTAGACTGTACAATGGGTAAATGTAGGATTCTGCTATGTCCGTACGTAATAGGTAGTGCTCGGAACCAGAATGACAGAAGATCGATCATACATCGCCGTAGATTGTAGAAGAAGACCGTCTGTCTTTTCTTCGGAAGCGAGCACCAGTCGACGGTGTGTACTTCAATACACGCGGTGCTCGCAACAATACTATGAAAATTCAAATAGTGAAATACAATTATTGTACTTTACTATTTGAATACGCATGCATAACAATAGTAGATGTTATGTATTAGGTATTCCGTGTTTCACTTAAAATCTTATTAAAATAACGAGTATATTACGATCGCACTTGAATGTGTATCCACTAACAGAAAACCACATGAGATGTTACGCACCCATATCAATAAAGTAAGGCAAGTAAAGAACTGGAAAATAGTGAAACAGAATTGCATATCCATATCTGGCCATTTGGGTAGGCGTTCACTACGAAACATTTAAAAATAAAAATTGTTTCGTAAGCTGAAAATTAAAGCACCACTGATTTTCCACCTCAATTGTCGTGTTACGTGTGTAACATTCGTTTGTATAATCTTTGGCATAAAAATATTTCAAACATAAATGCTTCAATCGTCATGAATTTTAAACAAACGTCGAATGTGTCAACACCCAATACGTATTTTCTAATGAAATCACGAACTAAATATTACATTATTAGTAAAGGTGTCATTTCTGAAAAGAATGTTCAATTTTCTGGGTAAAAGTGTGTGGGAAAATGTGTTACGAGTGGGAATTATTCCGTACGGTGGAGGAAGACTAATTTCTTGAAACAGAGTATCAAGTGTAAGTATACCTGCGTATGTACTATGTACGAACGTTTCAAAAAATTATATTTGTAAGCAGATACATACACGAGCCTAATGATTTAAATATTTTTGAATTTAAACATACTAAGTAGTGCAATGACTAATTGATGAATGTGATTATCTGTGGTAGTAGATTTATTGCCGTATCTGTTACCGTTCTTTTTTTATTTAAAGAAGTTTTCCGGATTTTTTGCGAAGTCTTTTTCAGATTCAAATCAGGGCCATTCATCTTCTTCAGGAGGCTGTCATTTTAACATATTTGTATTTTCCTTAATTAATCTACTATCACAGATAGCCACACTCATATGGATTTAGAATCTCTTTTCCTTTTTGTGTTTCAGATAACTCTTACAGTACCTACTTTCCGTCAACGCCGGGACCACCCGACTTTTTTTAACACTCTCAGTCAGCACTCTGTATCCGTCATGTTTCTTTATCACTCTCGCACAAAAATTCAGAACAGTAGCTCAAGGTACAATAAAACAGCTTGCCAAACCTCAAATTAATTTGTCGTATTGTTTTCGTACAAAAAATTCACAAAAAATTACCTTTTTTTTCGGCCCAACAAGGCAAAATACCCCCTTCATTCGTTCAAATTAATTGATGCATATCACTTTCAACTTTGAGAACTATGTTGTGTAATGTAGAATTCGTTCATTTTTTGTATGAATTTAAATACCCAACATTTGATAGTTTAAAGAAATATGTAACTCAGTCTTTAGTCTTCTTCTAAATATCTCCAAAGTATACGACATAGAAATATTGCACTATACATATATAGCAAAATATAAATAATGATAAATTATAGACGGCCCTAACTATTCCGTGATATGAAAACCACACGTGGTAACATATGTATAGGTACTTTTTATTAGAATTAATTTAAACGTTCCTGAAAGTAATTTTCGCATAAAGGTGACTTTCTGTTGGACCTAATGAAATAGGAAAGTATAAAAACTCCATAAACAATACCAACCACACAATACCAGGAAAACATAAATTATTATGATTTATTGAATACGATTTACTGAAACTAATAAAGTCCATATTTACTGCTAAAGAACCTTCTAGATATTAAACGTAATTGTATTATAAGAAAGTTACAAGCATTTAAGCAGCAAGTTAATAGAATGCAATTACCGAGCAATGCGTGATGAAACGACGTCTACGAGCAATAAAGAAGCCGAGTTATGACCCACGTTTCCACTGTAAAGGGAATTGAACGTCCTCCTGTCGATTTCTTCTATTGTAACTGTCCGTCTCTGAATTTCCGTTTTATTCCTCTAGAAAGCTTTACCCGAGCGTCCGGATTTTTCGCTGAAAGAAGCACTAACGATCCGACAAATTTCCTCTTAACGTGTTTTCTATCGACCTGCTTCCCCATTCGATTGAAAAAATCTGTCCAAGATTTATCGTGTCAGGTAATAAACAGTAAAAAAAAAGTAAAGAAGATTTATCTGAATCATAATGGTATATTATATATATTATTATTTATATTATATATCTCGATAATTAATATTCTGAAGAACTCGAAACTGTTACTACTTATAAATACAATTTTATAAGTACAGTTTATTGACTGGAGTTAAAATGCAATTCAATGGATAAGTGATAATAAATGCAGTTATGTATCTGATTACAGAAAATTATGATAGTATTGAATGACTCTTCTGTTAGCCTTGTCACTCACTGAAGGGTCTGACTGATGAATACAGTTTAGCAAGCGGGTCCAAAGCAAATGAATCCTCGCTGTATCCGTTTTCTACTCTAATTCTAAGATATAAATTCTGGTCGCACTTGACTATTCATTCACCAAGGGCTAAGTGGGGCATCGTCTTTCCACCAAACACTTCTGTATACACTTCTATATATAATACATATTAGAAATCTTGCACCGTGGAGCAGAGTTAAAGACTAGAGAACCAAAAGTAGATAGAACATCATCCACATGTCGTACGATGTATTAGAACATTTTAAAATTTTCATGCACAACATTAGAAGCATAAAATCACAGTTAACGTAAAACGAATGCTCAAACCAAACACTCCAGTTGTACTTACAAGAGATTTAGTTAAAATTTATCCGCATATGGCACAACGTGTATAATCATATATTAAACGCATCGATGGAATTACTGAAAAATTTATGAGATGATAATGTTCAAAGTTTCACACTTTTAGCCTTTCGATATTTGCACTCGCGCGTAAACATGATACAATTTGCAATCGTGACTCACAATTGTAATCCACATTATGTAGGTATCCATTTTAAGGAAATTACTCCTGCGTGAATAAAGTTTGTTATTAACAAGATCTATATTTTGTGATAATCTGGCGTGTACCCCTTAGGTAGATTATCTTTATAAATTACACCTCAATTAATTAGAGTGCTAGCTATCAGTCCGTATGTTTACCAATTTTCTCTTCAGTCCAATCGATTTAACGAGCATGTAAATCGAGAAGTCATGTCACTTATCCTTTATCACTTATCGATCATTTTAGCCTCTGGCTATCCGTCGTGACCAAGAATTTTGTGGTAAGTGGTGCTCTTTTAAAGAGTACGCCACAACACCAATATTAAAAATAAAGCCATTATCTCTTGATGGCTGTCTTATTTCTAACATGCTATGAAAATTGCAATTTTCACATTTCATATAATATATTAATTTTGTACTATTACAAGTGTTACAATTTTCTTAAACGTTCAGTTACTCAATAAAATTTATTAGTCCAACATTCATACATTAATTTTGAATTTCAGTTTCTCGATTTCTATTATATTTAATTTCTATTTGTTTTTTAAATACATATGATGATATACTCCTTTTTTGCCTAAACGTTTTGTAACGCACAGTATCGCGTTATGAAATAATAGACGTGTTACACTGATCTATGTATACTAATTTTTACATTTAATTATCATGCGATACGATGAAACCAGGTATACCGTTAACATAAAATGTCAATAATTGTTTGGCTCGCGGCGATAAAGATAAACGCGACGCGTTATCATCAGCACACGTCACGATTAAGATCAAAACCTATCGACGGAACAACACGCGGCGCACATCTTTCTACTTTACCGAGATCATTAATTCAGCCCGTCGCACAGTGCAACACTTTAAAGCTTCGAAATCCAAATATATTACTCCTTTCAAATAATTCTGTGTACAAAGATAGCATTCTGAAGACAAAATCATGAAGTTGAAAGTGTAACTAATTGGTTCAATTACTAATTATAGAACATCATAATACAGATTTGTATTACACGTTCATGCATATGAGGAGGTATATTTCAATTATTTGATTGTGTCGTAAGCATTTATTAATCCACGTACAAACAGTACAAAATATCAATTTTGCCAACTTACACAATTGTTATCAGGAGCATGTGGTGAAACCACCCCTCAAAGTTATAAAATAGTTATAGTTTATAAGAAAAACACCAGATATTTCTAGATTGTTAGTACTAAATTTTACATAGGTTTATACGAAAAACGGGACTTTTAGCCCCACCCTACCCTATCTATGACGTGGCAAACACCACGTCTTGCGGTTTCAAGCTTTTGCGGAAATTAAAATATTTCACTTCCCATTAATCATAGTAACATGAGATAAAAATTATCTTTGTAGAAAACAAGAATCTACAATTCCTGTTGAATACCTTTTTCACTTAAATGAAATTTTAAACCCAATTTTTTAGTTCGATTGTAGAAAAAATTAGAATTTAAAGTGAAAATTTTACAGAATTGGCCAAAGTGATCCCAGTTTAGAATCCCACTTAATTATCCTTTTTAATTAAGTCGCAAATATTACGATTTTCGTGATTTTCCCCGATTTTGGAGGGAAATAGCTATGGTGGGGAACCCGATGAAACTCTAGAATTTTGTCACTTATGAATCGTGTAAGAGTGTCTATGTAGCAAAAATGTTCATTTTGAGGTTCAACTGAAACCTTAATTTACACAGAGAATGAATTCTCTGTAGTCACCACGCACAAGGATTTACAGTACAAGGATTGTAAGCTAGTTGTAAAGGCAGATTATTAAAGTATCTCGTGTCAGAATTATTTTTATTTAAATCATAGAACTTTTTGTGTGAGAGCCTTAGAAAAAAAGTATGGCCAACTACCTCGGAATTACCCTATACGTAATCATTCAGAACCGGTATAACGTGCGTTGCATGCATATTTTGCAACTTAGTTAATAATAAAATATAACTGTGCCGCACTCGCACGCCATATTTTACCACAGATCTACATCCATTTGCCAAAGAGATCGATCTTGTCACCGATTGGTTTATTGGTTCGAAACACTTGCATGCTCAAAAGGTGGGGAGGGGATAATATCAGAGAATGTAAACATTATGGTACATATTGAATTATACTCATTGGAGCCACAGTAAATTACGTACCTTTGTTTCTTTTTCCTCCAACTCTTTATTTTGTTTACTTTCTATTAACTTGTAATTAATCAGCAAGCATGGGATTCAGTGTGGGATTCGGTCTATTACTTGCAAAAGGATAAGGACCCTATTCCAAAGCGACCTAAATTACCCAGAGAGGGATTTTTTCCAATTGGCCACATTAATAGGTCCATAAGTGAGATATCGATTCCAAGTGTCGGTTTCTCTGGTGACCTCCAGGGGCGAAAGGGGGAAGGGGTCGAAGTGCGAATTTCATGAAATACATCAGCGGTCATAATTTTTTACTAAAAAAAGCTATCGAAACGTAAGAAAGTTTTTTAACAATGGCCTCAAGAATGAACGTTAGTCTGGGAAAGCGATGGAGTATTAGTTCTAGCAAGTGCACATACCGAAGTAACAATCGCCGACTTCGATGAAGTTTACATAGAAATATAGTTCTCACAAAAATGTGACGGGTATTTTTTTTATCGGCCGACATTCACGCTGAAGAGGTGAAGCAACCCTCAAAGTTAAGGGTGAAAAACATATTTGGTCGAATATATCGAATTTACTAGAGCTAGAAGAACGGTATACATACCAAAATTTTGAGTATTTTATAATCAATTTTTTGTTCATTTTTCTGGACAAATGATAATCCATTTCCCTGTAGGTACATTTGTATGTGAAAAGTATATACCTATGTACAAAATACGGATAAAATAGAATTTTGATTTTTGCATTATAAAAAAGTTATTATACTTGAACTTTTTGTTTAGTGTTCAAACGTGCCAACAAATTCTTCCTACTCAATTACTCCGCTATACATTAACCTATATTAAAAATATAAACGACCATGTATCCAATCTTCAGAATACAGAATATCTACTGCTTCCCGCTCACGTCATCGTCACGTTTTCTTTTCATTTTCTCGCCTGTCATATCAGGCTTAAAAGTAGTTAAGCTGACCTATACATTACGGAAAAGAAATCGTGAAAAAAGCGTTATAGATACATCGATATGCAATCGCTTAGAAATCATTATTCAAGAAGCTACGTGTCCCTGAAATGAATGTTTCGTCGTTCTGCAGTTGATCGATGCCAGAATACCAGGTAACTTCGCATTAACGTGATCGCTCGTCAATCATTATTCAATAGCCATAATTTGCAGGATATAATAGCCGCTCGTTATTTACAAGGAACACAATAAACGACAAGTAACGCACTGCGTCTAAATAGCATTTGCTCTGAAACGATATCCTTTAAAAAACATTCAAATGTACTTAATTTTACAACTCGCACCGCGCTTTTACTATTAATTAACTGTATTATTCTTTGCATCTGTTAATGCTGGTGAAAAACGTATTTATTTAGTGTGTTTACCCATTGTCTTGAATTTGGAAGTGTGTATAATACTGTATAAAATATGCGAGCTCTAAGAAACGTTTAGCAGTTCAGCAAATGTAACTACAGTGACTCCCAAAAATATTCGGACAGTAGAGTGTGGCTAACTTTATGACTTGATATTTCAGTTGTTTATAAAGTAATCGCCTTGGTTATTTTTTCAGTCCTTAAGTCATTTATTAATGTCAATACAGATATATAATTTATTTGAAAAATTCACATACATTGTATAATAATAATTGCTAAAGGAAATAATGCAGTATTTTCGGATCACAAAAATATTAGGACACGTGATATATTTCTTGATTATGTCCCTTTAGGAACTCGGTGGAAGTTTTCGATGTTTCGGTAAACCAGAAGTGTATGTTTACGAAGTTTCTCACTAATCCTCAGTAGCAACTCTGACGTTGGTCAAAATGGCTCGCAAAGCTAAGAATATGTCGTTTAATATGCGTTAGCAGTGCCGTCTTAACAGCATTGTAGACCCTGGGGCAAAGCAATGCTGTGGGATCCCTGCCCACCCACAGAAATAAAAATGTTTTGTATTTGGAGGCCCCTACTATCATGGGGTCCCTGGCGACTGCTCAGTGTGCCTTTGCCAAATGACGGTACTGTGCGTCAGCTCGTAATTTTCCACCGGGAACAAGGAAACTCCTATCGACAAATTAGTTCACTGTTGTAGATATTATTCGAAGATTTCGTACTGAGGAACGCATGGAATCTATTCCACAAACTGGTAGAGCAAGTCTTCTAACAAGGAGAAGTTCCCAGGTGTTCGTCCCCGATTGTTTTCGTTTTTGGATATGTTTTCGAGGACGGAAAAATACTTACATTGTTACGGAATATGGAATTGTACTTACAAGGAGAAAAGAAGTATCGTACGAGAAATTAAATAAAATCCACAATTAAATGCTCCAAGATTAGTCAGTGGAATATTAGAAGGAAGTTCTAAAAAGGTGTCGGCAGAAACATTTCTGAGAACGTTAAGACAAGCTGGGTACAATGGTAGCTAGCCTGGGTAGTCAGAAAAAACGTTCATTAATGAGGTAAATAGGTTGCAGTGAATAAATTTTGCAAAGGAATTCCTATGGATAAATCATGGTGGGAGAAATGTGAAATTTGTGGACGACAGCAAATTTAACATCTACAAATTCCGATGGAAGCACCATGATGTGGCGAAAGCTAAACACAGAGTTCCGTTTTACCAATACACGAGGTACGGTGAAACATGGAAGAGGCAGTGTGATGGTCGGGGGCTGCATTTCAAGTTTTGGCGTTGGAAACTTAGTGTGAGTTAGCGTGAGTTTATTGACACTATTATAAAAACGAATGTGTATTTAAATATACTTAAGAACAATTTAATTCGTCGTGCAGAAGAAATGGGGATTAGCAATAGTTTTTAGTTTTATCAAGATAATGACCCCAAGCACACAGCACGCATTGTGCAGGAATCTTGTGCACATGCCCTAAATTCTTCATCCCCCGCTACAAGCCCCGGTCCTGAACACTATCGAAAAATTATGGGACGAATTAGATAGGAAAATTCGAAAAACACCATTTCTTTATAACAATTGTCTATAACACAAGAATATTTTTAAAAAATTATACACAATATGCCAAATAGATTACAATGTGTTTTAAAGCAAAATATTTTTGCCACAAAATATTAAAATGAAATATCTACTTACAAATTTAGTTGGAAAAAGTTATATTTTACATTGTCCGGATATTTTTGTGAGCCGAAAATGTTGCATCATTTCCTTTAGCAATTATTATTATACAATGTATGTGAATTTTTCAAATAAATTATATATCTTTAATAACATTAATAAATGACTTATTGTTAGGAAAAATAACCAAGGCGGTTGCTTTATAAACAACCGAAATATCAAGTCATAATGTTAACCATACTCTAATCACTCTAGTGTCCGAATATTTTTTCGAGTCACTGTATGTAAACAACAGTCGTATTCAAATAATCGTATAGAAGCTCTAATATGTGTAAATAAAATTGTTTCTAATTAAATGTTAAACAAGGAGTGAGATATAGTTATGTATAAATAAAATAAGCGCACGAAAAATAAGTTTCTGTTAATGTTACCTAATCTTTTAACCATTTCCCAATATCATAAAAATAAAAATTTGGTTTATAAATAGTAGCTTTAGGTATACATACAAATTGACGCTCCGTGAAATCTTTAAATATAGGTAGGTACATACATATGTATGTATGGTCATTAAGAATACACATTACACATGTATATATACTGTATAACATATAGGGTGTTTTCAAACCAAGACTCATGATTCTCATGATAGCATTAGCAATGGAGAGGTGACCTCGTTCAAACGAAATTTGAGTCTAAATAAGACTTCATTCCGATTATTTATTGTAATTATATGTAATTCAAGTTAGTCCTGAATTTCGGAGACAAAGTGCATATTATCTATAATTAAAAATGGTCCGGATGCGGTCAAATTTGGACACATTTTCATTACGAAAACCTCGCTAATCAATTGGTACCTAATATTCTCACGAAGATCTAACAGAAAATGTAGGAGATTAAATTTTCATTTAACAAATGACTCATACCAATGGAAAGCAATCTCTGAACTTGCGTTATTTTCAAACTATACCTACTAGGGTACCACTTCTAGGCTGCACCGTTTTTAATGCTTTTTCTTTTGACCGATTCATAAGACAATAAGGCGAAAGAATATATATGTATAGGTGATTTAGTCATAAATCGTTTGTTACTCGAGATATGTTGAAAATAAAGCGATCAATTTAAGGGGGGATTGCGCCTTGTTGGGCCGAAAAATAGGTAATGCTGTGTGAATTTTTGGTACAAAAAAGGTTCGACAAATTAATTTGAGGTTTGACAGGCTGTTTTATTGTATCTTGAACCACTGTTCTGAATTTTTCTGCAGAGCCATTTGTGGCTCTTATTTACTCTTGGTGAAATTTTTTTTTATGGATTTTGTTCGCGCCCCCGCCCGCCGGTATAGTTCCAAATAATAAACAACATATCTATGTAAAGTATGAGCCCGATCGGATAACGGGGAAACGTGCCCCTGGGCCCTTGAACATTTAAATAATTATTTAACAGTTCACAAAGTCGATTTTATATAATATCCTCCAAGTTATTGATTACATAAAAAAATATGTCAAACAAAAGTTGTAGATCCAGACGAGGAACATCTTTTATGTCGTGTTACTTTATCTCGTGCGATAAACGGATTTCCAAAAAACTCCGAAAAACTAAAAAAAAATGTTATTTTTCAAATTTTCCTTCTCGAACACTTTTTATTTATGAAGGCGAAAAAAAAATGTAATTTTTATTTTCGAGGACTATTTTTTAAACAGAATAACACTTTCCATATTTAACTACTTCTGCATTCTATCAATTTTTCACCAGTTGCACGCATACATATTACACACTTCCAGTAATTCGAAATAACCACATTTTACGTTCTGCAATCATTAATGAACCAATCTGTATACTGCGGGAAGCTTCAAATAGCATAAAGTACACACATCTGTGTATGTGTAGTGATAATATAAACTACATTGAGTGTGTACCTATATTTATTGGCACAATACTTTAGTAAAAGCAAAATAGATGTACAACTTCATAATAGTTGCACGCAGTTTTATAAAAAAGTTTCTTTATTATAATTTAACGAGAAATAAATAAATACAGAAGTAACCACGGCCACAGATATATTATTGTATGTTTAAGGTTTAAGGTCGGTAGACTACTCTCTATTGACAAAGCGTTTAGTTTTTACACTTTACGTTTTACATATTCACTAAATGCTAAGTAAAAGTATGTTTACAAAGTTTGCTAGTAAAAGTATGAATAATTAACAGTGTGCATACTTTTAATAAATTAGCAGGCGACTAAATTTTGTTTCGTTTTTCTTTCATCGTATGCAAGGACCGGAGTGTACAGGGGTGTAATTTACTACATTTGCATTTCGCAAATAATTCTACAGAAACTGTATTAAAAATTCACAACTCCACTTCCCAATTTTTGAATTATTAAAAAGGGTAAATATCTTCTTAAAAATTTGTAATTATCCTAGAATAAAATAGAAAGAGTGACCCATAAATGAGGCCTTTTTTAGCCTCTTTTTGGTCCCACGATTTTGGAACTGTATTTTGTGCCAAATGATACCTTATGATGAGACATCAATCACAACAAATTTTCAAGTTGAGGTGACAATTAGTTTCTGAGATATGGGAACTGGGAAGTCAAAGAAGTGAAAATTCTTTAACGTGTGAGTCCATGCGCTGCGATGTACGAACTTCTATGTCAGTCCAATAATTTACACAATTACTTTTAGGGGTTTTGCTGACTGCTAATAACGAATTTGAACCTAGATTCTCAAAATTCACGAACAAAAAATCAAAATCAAGAAAAATAAATGTCTGTGTGGTAGGTGCTTTTTTTCAATATATCGTCCACCATATTGAATCGGCCATTGCGAGTTTTGGTGACTGCTCACAACGAATTTGAGCTTAGATTTTCAAAATTCACAAAAAAAATCAAAATCAAAAAATTGAAATGTCCGTGTAGTGGGTGCTTTTTTAATATATCGTCCACCATATTGATTCGGCCATTGTGAATTTTGATATATTTAAAAAAGCACACACATTGCACAGTCATTTATATTTCTTGATTTTGATGTTTTTTTTCGTGAATTTTGAAAATCTAAGTTCAATTTCGTTGTTGGCAGTCAGCGAAACCCCTGGAAATAATTGTTTAAATTATCGGACTGACATAAAAGTCTGTACATCGAAGCGTATGGGCTGACGCGTTAACGAATTTTCACTTCTTTGACCTCCCATATCTCAGAAACTAATTGTAACCTCAACTTGAAAATTTCGTGTGATTGATGTCTCATCATACGGTATCGTTTCGCATAAAATTCAGTTCCAAAATCGTGGGATCAAAAAGAGGCTATTTCTTGGGTCACTCTTTGTGCCTTGAATGGTTTAGTAATTGTAATATCCCATAGAGCATTAGGAATGGTTTATTAAATCGTTTCTCTTAAAAATGTAACATAGGCTCCTATATGCCAGCGGATCAATGCTAATTTTATGTGCATATCCCACACTCTTGATTACAACATTCCTTTTATTATAAAAGACGATTCGTACTTAGACTCTTTCAAACAAATATAGTTACAAGCATCGATCATTACAATGAGTCAAACGGTTATGTGCATGATTCGATCAGTAATTATAATCTGACATTGCCGTACGATATATGGAATTTCCGTAGCAAAGAGAATTCAAAGGCGATTGTTCGATGAACGTCATAACGGGGCACGACAGGAAACCCGATAATTAATGTGAAAAGGTGACTCACCGATCGATCTACTGAGGAAGGTGGAACTTGGCGCGCGCCAATTTTATCAGCGACATACGTTTGCGATCCTTGATCAAAATGAGGGACCACTGCGGTTAATGTATTCATTTATACCGTACAATCGTGGCGAATTTCCTGTGTAACAAAGGAACCACCGCTTCCGGCAGAGAAGGAAAGTCGTACAGAAAGAAGCGGATGCGGGCTTCGCTGATGCTTTCGAGCTGTCTGCAGACAAGGTTTTACGAAACTTTTGACCCGAATCCATTCGATAACGCGGCAACGCACCGCGATAACGATACGTGTCGTATCCAGCATTATCTAAAGTGCTTTCGCGACGAGATCGCAGCACTCGTTGACTCACCTATGGGACGAACGTTTTCGGTATTACCAACATCGTTTTCATATATTGCATGCCAAAGTTAACTATTAGTCCAACGATTTCGTATCCAATCGATTAGGCAAACGAGATTTCATCTTTTCGTAATATTATACATGAACTCCCGGTTATAGTTACGCCAGTCGGGGCTGCTCGTGATACAATAGCCAGGGTGGCCGTATTTAGGATCTACAGTATATCCTCTCGCGATGGCTTCGCTGTGACTCCTCACTTGTAAGCGCTCATTATGACGCCGTCGCCGATATGCCGCTGAGGGCTCGCTTTCGTCTCATCTCGCTTGCTCTCGTTTTCTCTCATTCGCGCCAACGAAAATGACAATACCGTGCTACTACAGTGTACAAGTAGTTCTGACAAGGAAAGGTTCCCAGATGTCCGCCTTCGATTGCTTTGAATTTTGGATATGTTTTAGAGCACCAAAAAACAAGATATACGTGTTTTTTTATAGCGGCCCGTTTTCATATTTAGGGGGTGAAACCAACCCCCAAAGTTATAAGATTTTCAGGTGTTCGTCCCCGATGGCTTTGGTTTTTGGATATGTTTTAGAGGACCGAAAAATAAGAAATACGTGTTTTTTTATTTTGGCCTGCTTGAATGTTTAGGGGTTGAAACCACCCTCCAAAGTTCATACGAATAGTTGGTGCCCGCCTCCGATTGCTTTGAATTTTGGATATGTTTTAGAAGACCGAAAAATAAGAAATACGTGTCTTTCTATTTTGGCCCATTTGCATGTTCAAGGGGTGAAACCACCCCTCATAGTTACCCCCTAATAACAGTGACGCAAATTAAATTTATATCAAGTTTTACTCCACATAATTTTTGTACCCTGTATGAACTTTGGGGGGTGGTTTCACTCCCTAAATATGAAAACGGGCCGTTATAAAAAACTCGTATTTCTTATTTTTCGGTCCTCTGAAACATATCCAAAAACCAAAGCAATCGGAGGCGGACACCAACTATTCTTATGAACTTTGGGGGGTAGGTTTACCTCCTAAAAATGAAAACTGGCCGTTATAAAAAGACATGTATTTCTTATTTTTCGGTCCTCTAAAACATATCCAAAATTCAAAGCAATCGGAGATGAACACCTGAAAATCTTATAACTTTGGGGGGTTGGTTTCACCCCCTAAATATAAAAACGGGCTGCTATAAAAGAACACGTGTATCTTATTTTTCGGTGCTCTAAAACATATCCAAAATTCAAAGCAATCGGAGGCGGACACCTGGGAACCTCTCCTTGTGAGTACACATTATTACAGTAATTTCGCCAGAAACGAAACTCGTTCGAAACCGAATAATTGTTCCTTGTATCGTGTGTAAGACTCCATTTTCTAACCCAATTTGTCACGAGCTCTTGTTGATACAATCCACGGCCGGCTCGGTTTTCTGTTCTGCCCACATCGGCAGTTGCGGAAAAGGACAGCAAATGAGAAAAGAAGAGAGCAAATTAGAATAAAGTTAGAGCCAGTCTGGAAAAGGAAGTATGAGCGAAATGCACGCAGATTCTTAATCTATCTAGCCATTTAAAGGCCTTATAGATGTTACTATTTTTCACACGTTTCGTCGTAGCTGAAACTTATCCGAACCAAAATCTCATTAATATGTTAAAAATATTTTTAGTAGTAGATGACTCATCGTCGCCGCACGCTTCGGTTCTTAAATGTCAGCTATCGGCTCCTTGCTTTAAAGGCAGCAGCTGGTCCCAAGGGGGATCACCCTACTGCAGAGCTGGGTAACTGATTGCTCACAAGCATCGGCATCTCGCACTTCTGCCGAGTTACTCCCACTATAGGGGTCAGGTTTACAGCGTGCGAGCTGTAGCGGGAAGACGCGGGAAGACGCCAGTCAACCTGAACCCGATAGCGTGAGCAATTGAGGTCGTGTTCAGATATAGGTATTGGCCGGTGAGTTTCGTGAGGGGTATTCTCCCACCATACCGCTTGCCTGCCTCGGCGCTCCTTTTCTCTACGTTTTCTGACTCGCTCTCGTTCCATCTCGTCCTCGCCTTCGCAGAACAAGAATGAGCCAGAAGTGGTGGGGATAGCGCCAAGCTCCTGACGTGCAGGCTAAACCGAGTTCTTAGCGTAGAAATACATAGATCAGAATAGGTGTGCGTTAGCGCTGAAAAAATTAAGGAGTTTTATTGGTCAGAACATTGATTCTTTCTCGATAGCTTCATCTCGTATTCGTCTACGCATAGCTTCGTAACGCACACAACTATTACGCTAAGAATAAACAACAGCCACATAGCTACGTTACAGGCGAAGCCGAGCAGCGATCCCGTTACCCCACCATACCCCTCGCGGACCAAGCAACTCCAACTGACAACAAATCTACGATCGTCGTCGAAAGTGGTGGTGGCTGTTCGCGAAAACAAACTCACCGGCCAATATATCTGAACACGACGTTACTACCCTTAAGTGAGAACCCACCGGCAGGGAGAGGCATACCCTTTACCTCATGCGTGCCCATCGTGGGCTAAAAACTGTACTGCGGTGCACGCGTATTCAGCTAAAATTCAAAGTCATTTTTCTCGAAAATGAACCGCGATATTAAAAAAATTTACCACCCTTCCGCTTGTACCACCGGTTACAGGACACCCTGTATATCCATTTATCACGTCAAATCGATCATTTTTATTATAGGTATTGAATTATTATTGTATGGGGGAGAGGTCAGGTATCATTTTGCTGGTATTAAATTTGTTTGAGAAGTAGGGGAGACCGGAGCTAGTTGACGAATTTTTAACATATCTAATTTTTATAAATGGACATTGGTATTTTGTTGACTTGTTGCATACCAAAACTTTACAAATTTCCTTAGCTTTACAGACTTAATTTTGAAAATCGTTTTATTTGAGTCTGGGTTATAGTTTCTATTATATTCAGATTAGTGAGGCGAATAAGTCAACAACGACATTAAATGACAAGCTAGTCATTCATATGTTTCAATATCGCGAATCGCAGCATAATTTACTCCATAATACAGCAATTAGAGGGAATTAGCCAACTAACCTCGTCAGTCAACTAGCCTCGGTCTCCCCTACAATTTGTAAAAATTTGTACTTTTTCTTTACTTTCGGGAAAACTTATTTTCGAGGCTTACTTTCCTTGGTCGAAAGTTTTTCAACTGTACACCTATCTTACATATCGTATTAATATTACGAATTACCTTTGCTGCGTTATGTTTAACGAGTTTAAATTCATATAAAAAGATTACTAAAAGCTGTCTACGATTATTATTTTAATTTGTTTATACAACCTACACTGCGCGATTTAATTTAACATACAACTAAACCTTTTTAGTCCTGTACCCTACAAAATCCTTTTCATTCATGTGCAACAATTTCTAAGGTATATCTCATAATACTTAGATCTTATGCAATTTCGCGATTGTTGATGAAAAGTCGCAATGGAATTTAAAACAATTTTTACATTTGAAAACAAAAGCTTTGTATAAATTGCATTTTGAAACGGCAAAAAACCTTTAAAATGAATATCTAATATAAAACGTAGTACGTACCTATACCAATCCCGTGAAAAGTCTGTTTTAAAAATGTGTTTTAACAAATCAAAATCAATATTTCCGTAAAATATTATATAGAAATAACGTTTTTTCGGATGTATCACTACTGTTGTCTACTTAAAATGATTGTAAATCAAATGATTGTAAAACACATTTTTATTAGTCTTGTATTATCTGTTTTGTATTTATATGAAGAAAAGTGAAATATAAATAAATATCAATACATAAAAAAAATGCATAGAAACAATTTTCTCAATACAAATGTCTGTTTATTATTATAGTGTATCCGTTCAATATTGTACGTACATACAGTCGCATCGGAAAGTAAATTGACACTCTTTAAAATCGCATAACTTTTTTAAAATTGGTCCAAACGACTTGAGTTTTTTTTTTAGAGGCTAGCAGAATCAGTTTTCTAGGTGACGTGTTTCGTCGTTTTGAAAAAAATGCACTTGGTCGAAATAGCAAAAAAAAAATAGTAAAGGTCGTTTTTTAAACTTTTTTTTGTGAGCCTGTAATGAAAATTCAAAAAACACGTTTGTAGGTTAAAGTAAGTTGTATACATGCTGAAAATTTCATCTAAATCGGTTAACGTTGCTCTGAGCTATACAAGTTTAAATATCGCAAAATAAGGTCGAAAATCGCTTATTTCAGGAATTTCGCGATATTCGCCCTTATTCTGCGATCTTTATGCATTAGATGAAATTTTCAGCATGTATACAACTTACTTCAATCTACAAACTGTTTTTTTTTTTAATTATCATTACAGGCTCACAAAAAAAGTTTAAAAAACGATCTTTACTATTTTTTTTTTGCTATTCCGACCATGTGCATTTTTTCAAAACGACGAAACACGTCACCTAGAAAACTAATTCCGCTAGCATCTAAAAATAAACTCAAGTCGTTTGGACCAATTTTAAAAAAGTTATGCGATTTTAAAGAGTGCCAACTTACTTTCCGATGCGACTATACGTTGACATATCTTGCACCTCGTTTCCTGACCGTCAATATTTTTTCCGTTTACTTAAGGAGTCATTCTACTTTGAACCGCCGAAAAATAAGAAAATGGTGTGAAAAGTAAGAAAATGGCGCCGGTATGAAAAAAAGTTTGACAAAACACCCAAAAGGATGTATTCTTGGGTGTTCCATGAGAAAAATCTGCGTTATTTCTCGACAAAAATGGTCAAATAAGCTTGGGACTATAGCGACACTCATACAGATTAAAGATGTATCGGACGTACAATATCAGACAAAAGTATATGAAATTTGAAATACTTGAATATCTACGTCTTACGCATAGTAAACCTAGATGTAAGGAATTCGAACGACAGTTGCAGTCTTATTTTTAATCCTAGGAAGGTATTTTTCACTTTACAAATGCTTTCTCAAGCATTATTTGCTAAACTTTTGGCATTGAAAATGCCCAGGATTCACAATTTTCTCAAGTTATAATTTATTTCTTTAAAACGGTGTAGAGAAAACAATTGAAACTCGGCAGATATTTTCATCTACCCATATATTGCAAGTACAAAAAAATTGAAAACATTGGCACTATTTCTTCAACATTTTTTCAGATGGTTTATCCGTCAAGATCGTCTCTTTCCATAAGAGTGTAAAATCAGTGAAAATTAAAATCGTTATAACTCTGTAACCGTTAAGTGAATTCGTTTAAAATTTTCGCAGCACATCAGAAAGATTAAAAAGAACAATCTCACAAATTTTCATCAACTTGGCACTATTTTGAAAATAGGTCCAATACATCCTTAAGAATCTTTTAGGATTTTTTGTTTCGGATAAGCCTGAGCCGGGATATCACCTACGCCGTGAACATACCTCTTTTTTGAGGTGCCATATTGACATTGTAAAAAAGCAATTAAAACAAATTGCAAAAATTCTTTTTAATTCTTTTCTGTATAATACAAGAGCAGCTTAATAAATAGCAAAAAGATTTATTTCATTATATGTTGTATTTACTGAGAAAAAAATCATTACAAATAGCTTAGTTTTACGGCCGATCAAAATAGAATAACCCCTTAAAGTAGCGAATATTTCACGGATCGCAGGATACCGAAATATTCATCGACGCTACTGGTCCTTTTACCAAACAGGCGCTACCGCCCAAAGTGTCGGGCTGTCTGTTTGATAAGCGTCGTGCGTACGTACACCTATTAGAAATTTCACGACGGCATCGTAAATCAAATCGTCCAACTTTCATTTCCGATGGTTTCGTGACCACTGTGCTACGTCGAAGACGTCGCTGTCTTAAGGTAGGTGTCCACTTGTTGCGTATCCTCGTATCGTGTCGTCGCACGTCGTTGCGTACTTGTCAGTGTGCACGGACAGCGTTGCACCGTCGCGTATCAAAATTTGATACAGCGATACGCAACGGACTCGATCGGTCATTGGTCGGTTTATCACCGTCACATAAAAAGAATGACACGGCATTCGGCTGTTCCACTGTAGACGGATACTCAACGATGATACAGGGAAAGATCACACACCGTTGCACCGTACCCACCGTATCGCTGGATGACACACAACGAGAACAGGACACGAGAATATGCAATAAGTGGATACTTTAATGATTAGCCAAAATTCTGACACCTTTCAGTTGACGTAATACAGATTACTCGTCAATTTATTAAACCATTCGCACTTTCCGTCTATTTTATGCAAAGTAAATTTAATATAAAACACTAGTAAAGAAAGAGTGACTCAAGAAATTGCCTCTTTTTGGTCCTACGATTTTGGAACTGAATTTTGAGCCAAATGATACCTTATGATGAAATAACAGTCACAACAAATTTTCAACTTGAGGTGTCAGGTGACAAGTAGTTTCTGAGATATGAGAGGTCAAAGAAGTGAAAATTCATTAACGCATCAGTTCATATGCTTCGATGTACGGACTTTCATGTCAGTCCGATAATTTAAAGAATTGTTCGCAGGGGTTTTGCTGACTGCTAACAATTTGAACTCAGATTTTCAAAATTCATAACTTATATTGCGAAGATGTCGTTAATACAGAGTCATTCTATCAATCAGAATAGGTATACAGCGTCCAAAAAAATTGAAACTAATTATTATTAAAACCATAAATATTATTTTAGTTTCGAAAATTCATTTGATAACTTTTTACGTTACGAATATTAGACCAAAGCTTTATGAAAATTCGAATATTTTTTGCCATACAATCCGCTATATTGAATCGGCCATTATGAATTTTGTAAATCTAAGTTCAACTTCATTGTTAGGTGTCAACAAAACTCTTGGGAACAAAGTAGCTTGGAAGAGTCACGACGTCACTTCATTGAAGCATAAAGCTTTGCGCGATGATGGGATGTGGTAAATGACATCCAACAATGCTCTCAGACTTCTCTATTTCGATTAGTCTTTCCTTATCACTGTCACACGTCATTTTATCGTACACAGTTAAGTTGACGTCGATGAAAAATATAGAATTATATTTTTTCGTGTCATTTCATGTTTTATTCATATTTTTTGGTTGTACGGGTAAAAGCTGAGATTGACCTACAATACGGACGATTACACAAAATTAGATTTGCGTTGAAAGCAAGACTGTCTGCATCGAGATGATGGGAATGCAGGTTTCACGTTAAGGCTGCACAGCTTGTCACTCCATTAATTTTCCCACCAACGAATTTCGTAGCTACACCACGGGAAAGTTTACGTGGGTGGCACGAAGATACGTTCACACTTGAATCCACGATAGCATTCCCAAGCGATGCCGTGAATTATGTGTTGCGTTGAAACTTAAATTCCGGCAGTAAACGCCGTCGCTAAAGGCGAGTAGTCTCGTCAGGGTTCTATACATTTTAAATTAAAACTGACAGTTTTTGGAATTCTAATTTCACATTAACCCTTCGTTGACACTCTGGGTGTAAGCCACTCATAAACAGATTTTGACGCTCTGTACCTTCTATATGCAAAATAAATACCTTTCCTCCAAAGCCGACTTGTAAATTATTTTTTCTCTCAAAATATTATATCTGAACAGCTCTGTAGATTTTTAGCTTCTAATATTGAAAATTGTAAAAGTTACAATTTTTTGAAGATTTTATTCGTGTTTTCTCGACACATGGTAATCTAGAATTTGTCCACAAAAACTGTGATAAAGTTTCAATGAAAAAACTGTTGGAATGCATTCTAGAGACCTTGAAAATGACTCATGATTCTTTTCACAACGATGGGATTCTTTAGATGAGAATCGCAGTCGTTCGAAAATTACTCTGGGTGTGAGCCATCCAGGTACGAGTATCCTTAGAAAACAGTAAAATGTCGAAATCGAAGTAAATCCTTTTACGCAACTAAATTCCTTAAGATACACATAAGACAACCATTGAATATATACATATATTCTTTAGTAGATCTGCATTATTCATGCATACTTGAAATTTTCTGGTTTCAACTGCTTATCGCCAAATTAATTATCTGTACAACTAATCTAGAGATAACGATAACACTTACTAATCGTGAGTAGATTCATACCAGCTTTACACGATTAAATTTCAATGTTGAGCTTGCGTTATGTAACATTTATAACCAACAGAATTTTCTGTAGAATGAATACATATAAGTTCGCACCGTGATCGTCAAAAGATCCAACGATGTAAACGCACGTATTGGAATGCTATCTGTGCCCAGAATTACGAGTATTAGACGGATATAGTTCTTCTTCGAATGATTTAGACTTTAGAGTTTAGACGGTAGTCGCAGCAGGAAACTGAAAGGCGACAGCCTGGAAAGAACCGTTCATATTGTGCAAATAGCGAATCGACGATCGTTTACAGTGGGGAAATAATTGTCCAGATACACAATGCACGTTGCGCGTGACCTTGCACTTGTAACAATGGTGCACATACACCAGAAAAGCTCGCTCTTCATCGCCGTCATGTCGGCACGTTTCATGCCGCGGTGACTGTAACTATTTCTATCCTATAAATCCTCTTTTTAGACATTTGTTGAGGAGGAGAAGGGGGAGGAGGAGGACTACTACTTTGTTAAATAAATTTGATTCTAACGTGTCTAATATCGTTTGTGCTAGAGCGCAAGCCTCACTAATAATCCGAATTTATAACAATGATAAAATTATTTCATAATTGAAGATTATTGGAACAACTGAAATTAGTGAAGGAACTGGAAAATTGAATTAACAGATACGATTTTATTACTACTTTAAATGAATTTGAAGCGATGTAATATACATGATAATTTTATATTTAATAAATTAAATCAAAGAAAATTATTGTTCCAAGTGAAACTATTCGCTGACTACACGATTCCTGCTTCAAAATGGTTGTGCCTCGCACAGGTAGAAATGCCAATGGTCACGTGATGCATCATTATGTTATAAACTGTGATGTACCAGTAGGGGACACCGATAAACACAGCGCGAGTAATTACTTGATAAAACATTAAAACTACATGTTTTTCTAGTTGTTGCCAGTATAAGTTTCATTTTAGAAACAGTTCATGAAGAAGTTTAAGAATATAAGTCATAATTATACCAATTTTTATGAATTTCCAGTGCTTGTAACTTTGCAAATTAACACGTTGTTATATTTACACGAAGTGTATCTTAAAACACTTACATTTTGTAAATATTAAATTGTAGCTTGATCGAGGTATAACAAGCGTTAATATGGTGAACAACAGAAACGAAATGAACATTATGTGATTTGATGCCACGACGAGACAAGTTAAACAGGAAACTAATATCGACAAAATTTTATTTTTCAATATCTAAAATGTGTGTTACTGGAAATATGGGGCCCTATCGTTAATGGTACCTATACTATAAACATTGGAAACTGAAACATTTTATTCTAATCTAACTCAACGATACAGATGAGTAATAATTTTTAAAGAACAAACGTCCAAAATTCAAGAAATCTTTCTCCGATCTGAGGTTCAATATTCTTTGATGAAACGAACTGGACAATCTCCAACGTTCTTTTGAAACTATAGAGCGAAAACGGTTTGCAATAAGAGAACAAAAGCATATGTAGGTGGAATGTGCATATACTGACGGTGCGAGTGCAAATAAAACAAACTTGGCGGTTCTCAGAGATAGCGCTACTCTCCACGCGATATAACTGCAAACCACGTGTGTTACGACAAACGTGTGAGGCGAAGCAAAATTCCCCGAGCGGTGTTTAAAAAGCACACGCTTGCAATAGTACATCTCACGGTCACTGTCGTATCTTGAGCGATTGAGAATTATCATGCTTATCCCGGTCGATTCAATGCCGATGAAAAATTATACAGAGCGATTAAAAGATACTCCATGTTTAATGCATGGTATAAATAGAAGCGCCAGAATAAATTGGTAGATAAGTTACAAATTTTTACGACCTATCGTTGGGGCACAACGATTAAAGAACAAATTAGAGTTAACGGTCGTTTCGTAAAGTACTTCCGAACGAGAAATCGATTCGACGAAAAAGCATTTGCGATAATGACACCCTCTACTAGAATTTTTTTTAATTACAGTACCATGTGTACTCGGAATAGTAAAGAAACGCGTTTGCGATTCGAATGTGGATGAAGAAAGACCCGAAAAAACGCACGATATTGAGATGCTTGCGTAGAGTTGACGTACCTTTGGGATGAACGAAAACGAGGAAAGTTACGACGAAGTTGCTCCTCGCCGATAGGATTCCGCGTCTGGAAGACCGGATCGACTTTCACGATCAACACGGAATTCCTTCCTCTTCTGTTTCTTACGGTTTTCTCTTGTGTCGAAGGTGCCTGGGTTAGGTCGTCCATGCACGACGCGTACAGGATCGTTTTCGCGGCAGTTCGAATTTCGAAATTCGAGACGCGCCAATTCTCGCGGCACCACGGCGAGAAGGAGGAAGAAAAGATTGAATGAGAAAGCATCGACGCCAATCGCGGCGCAACGACACGGTTCCGCAGCAGGCTGCCGGCAGTGATGCCAGAATGAGGACGGGAGCGCTCGAGAATTTCCCCCACCTCGCATGCACACTACGCCGGAGCTGCGTGTCCGTGAGCTCGGCGCTTCGGACAACGTCGGGAAGACGAGAGAGAAAACGAATGTGTGTCTTTCTCTCTCGTTCTTGAAACGCTGTGATCCAAGGTGGGGTGCAAGCGACACGCGGCCGTGCGCGATCTTCCTGAGTGCCTCGAGGCTCGAGATACACTTTTCACTTTCTGACATATGTATAATACTCTTGTAATGAAAAAAAATTTGGAAAAATTTTGTTAGGGAAATCACGTTTTAAGACCTCCTGATCACGTTTTGACTATTTAGAAAAGAGCTTTTTTTTTAAATATCTCATGTATTTGTTATCACGATTACGTTTAAACGGCAAAATGGATTTCAATGAAACTTTATAATAAAATTTTATATTCTTGTCTTAAGATCCGATTAGATCACGAAAAATGATAATTACCCGTTATGGTTCTTCGATTTTTCAGATATACGAACTAAATTCTACATAAAGAAAAGTTAAATAAAGTTCTTCTGTAACTTGTTTAACAAAGAAAAATGTACATTCATAATTGAGGCATTTGATGGAAAAAGGGCACATACGCCAAAATGTCATTTCAAGAAAATCGATTTCAAAGTTTTCATTATAGTATAGCTTAATAAAAAGTAATGCAATTAAATCAAATTTTTTTAAGGATGTAGTTACCGTGTCGTTCAAGCGTTCTGAATACAGAAGTCATGATTTAAAAATGATATGTGTCTTTATTTATAAGTTTTAAACAAGTGGTTTATGTGCCCTTCTTTCATCAAATGCCTCAATTTCTTGTGTTCATTTTAAATTTCCGTACTTTTTATTTGAGCTATTTCTATTTTTCAAACCTTAAAATGAATTTTTTTATTAAAAGACGAATATTTTGATACTGTACATTGGTGAACTTTGTTAAAATTAGAATTCACTCTTGGCCAGTACCATTCACGCTGTAGAAGCCTTCGATAAAAAATATTTTTTCAGAGTAGGATCTAAAATCTAAAATCGTAATCACATCAAACGTAATTATATCAAGTTGCGACAAAGAATCACGCACTATTTACAAATTAATTACGCGCAGCGTGCACGTTACCGCTCGATGGAAACTACGGGAAAGTGGTGGTCTCTTCCATCGGGAGGGAAATGTAAACAATTGGTTATGCAAAGCTAACATCGCGATACATGTTGTACACTAAAATGTACAAAAATATTACAAAAATAAAAAAGAAAGGCAACACGTAAATATATCAATTGGGTTCGATATATTGACGAGATGTAAGACTGAAATAATGCTACAATTGTTTACATTTCCAAAGGATAGAAAGCAAGCAAAGGAAGTTACTATAATACATGCGACAGAATTTCGAGATAATTGTTACATATAAAATGAATATAATTAAGAATATACATTTATTTGTACAATTATCTCGAAGTTCTCTCTATGAATCATATGTACAGCAAGCAAGCGAATTTATTGCAAGGATAGAACAAGAATTGCGTGAGGTAAATCGAACAACTATTTACATATTCGCGATGTCCAAAAATCGAATGAAATAGAAAATGGATGAAATTGATAATATTCTGGACATCACCAATTTGCATTACCCGACGTAGAAGGAAAATCCGCGAGGTCATCAACGGCATGTAAACGTAAACTATTCTTTTGCTTCTTCGCAAAAGTTGCATATAAATTCTCAGATGACATGAGAGATAGATGTTTGTCATCTACCTCCATGCTCTGAGCTGTTTCCCCGTGCGCCTTTAATGCCGATTTCGTTACGCAAATGGCATAGACGATGGTCGAACAAAGTCGGTTTCGTTTCTTGTTCTTTATGTCGGGAAGCATGGAAAACGATCTTTCAGCATCGGCGTTTGAATTTGGAAGACTTCTAATGGAATTTAATAATTCCTGCAAACATGGATATTTATACGAGCCTTGATCGTTTCGCGTTAACAACACCGTTTTCCATACATCATCAAAAGCTAATGTACAAAGCTTGACTGCATCTGCAAAATTCAGGTGCAATGTTGACCATTCTTTTTGCAAACCGTCTTCGTCGAAACCGCCCAATTTCTGAGCAATAAAGAGAACACTTTTGAAGGAAGTGTCTCTGTCAGTATCTACTAATGCCAAATGAGGCTCAAAAACACGTAACTTGCTCAGAAATTCGTCATCGATTGGCAATCGATTACGAATTTCGTTTGCAGCCGTTATGCAAAACTTAATACAATTTTCTCGAACAGTTTGGACAACATCGGGTTTGCCTTCTGCAACTAATTGACAAAGAAAAGTGTCACAATCCGGACCTAAATGAATACTATCTAATGCGATTTGATTATCGCCTCTTGAAAAATCTATTAATTTTACTGAATCCATGTGCTTCAAAAGCTGCGGTTTCAAAAAATGACGTAAAATATCGTACAAAAGAGTTTTGGCAGTATTTTGAAGCAAATGGATCCTTGTTTGTTGCGACTGAAAGAATAAACTAAAGTCATTAAAATACTCTAGAACGTATTTCAAAAACAGAAGATATGCTTTCGCATCTGGATTTTGCATGATGATAAGCAGATGATCCCCAGACTTTGTCTTCTCACTTACGACCAATTCTTGCAGAAAGTGCAACACACTGTCCCAATTTTCTAAAAGTGTAACTACGGATGAGTAACGCGATAACCATCGCGTAGTACACAATTTTAAAATTTTGCGGTCAGTAGATTGAAAACATTGCTGAAATTCGCGAAAAATGGCCGAGCGTTTGGGACTGCTATAAATGAATGTTGCGACTTTCCGTAATAATTCCTCGCAGACCTCGGGAATGGTAGCGCATGCTGCATGCACTACCAATGCAGAGGAGTGACATGGACACGGCATGGTGAAAAAATTTTCACCGCGAATTTCTGCAAGTTTGGTCTTGAATGACGAGTGACACCCTGTCATGACAGAAGCGTTATCACACGACAAAGCAAGAATGTTTCCGAACGGAATTTGCTTTTTCCACATGGAGTTCTTAAAGGAGGTAAATATTTTATCGGCAGTACATTCTCGCGCGTCAAGATTAATTAATTCTACTAATTCCGTTCGAACATCCAACGTCTCGGGTGCGACATACCGAACAATAAACGACATCCATTTCTCATTGGTAATGTCGGATGTTTCATCAATAAATAATGAAAACTTAGAATTCTGTAAAACCAGACTAAGACGCTCTGTTTCCCGAGAACACAGAACGTTCGATATAATATTAGAACACTTTGTTCGACCACACGTCATACGTTCCAAAACATCAGGATCTTTCCCAACGTCTTGGAAAAGTTGAAGAATCGCCTCTGCGGATTGATGCGAAATATTTTTCTCGGCAACTAATGCAGCAAAACGAATAACCAAAGCATAAACAAAACATAAACAAAGCATACGCGACCACAGATCGCGGATCTGACCGTCAAATGTACTTGACGAAAACCAGGCCCGAGCGAACCCTCGAAACGGGAAACGAAAAGAATAGATAGGAAATCGTAAAATAGTAAGAAAAATTCAGAAAGGAGAAAAATCGAAGAAAAGGCTAAAAGAAATAACAGCAAGGTAATGGTGACAGTACCGAACTGCCACAGATGCATTTACCAGTTACCTTTCTCTCCTATTCTTGTACAATAATACCTTTATACCAATTTACACATTTTAATGTACAACATGTATCGCGATGTTAGCTTTGCATAACCAATTGTTTACATTTCCCTCTCGATGGAAGAGACCACCACTTTCCCGTATATTTCCATCGAGCGGTAACGTGCATGCTGCGCGTAATTAATTTGTAAATAGTGCGTGATTCTTTGTCGCAACTTGATATAATTACGTTTGATGTGATTACGATTTTAGATTATAGATCATACTCTGAAAAAATATTTTTTATCGAAGGCTTCTACAGCGTGCATGGTACTGGCCAAGAGTGGATTCTAATTTTAACAAAGTTCACCAATGTACAGTATCAAAATATTCGTCTTTTAATAAAAAAATTCATTTTAAGGTTTGAAAAATAGAAATAGCTCAAATAAAAAGTACGGAAATTTAAAATGAACACAAGAAATTGAGGCATTTGATGAAAGAAGGGCACATAAACCACTTGTTTAAAACTTATAAATAAAGACACATATCATTTTTAAATCATGACTTCTGTATTCAGAACGCTTGAACGACACGGTAACTACATCCTTAAAAAAATTTGATTTAATTGCATTACTTTTTATTAAGTTATACTATAATGAAAACTTTGAAATCGATTTTCTTGAAATGGCATTTTGGCGTATGTGCCTTTTTTCCATCAAATGCCTCAATTATGAATGTACATTTCTCTTTGTTAAACAAGTTACAGGAGAACTTTATTTAACTTTTTTTTATGTAGAATTTAGTTCGTATATCTGAAAAATCGAAGAATCATAACGGGTAATTATCATTTTTCGTGATCTAATGGATCTTAAGACACGAATATAAAATTTTAATATAAAGTTTCATTGAAATCCATTTTGCCGTTTAAACGTAATCGTGTTAACAAATACATGAGATATTTAAAAAAAAACTCTTTTCTAAATAGTCAAAACGTGATCAGGAGGTCTTAAAACGTGATTTCCCTAACAAAATTTTTTCCAAATTTTTTTTCATTACATGAGTATTATACATATGTCAGAACGTGAAAAGTGTATCTCGAGGCACTCAAGAAGATCGCGCAAGGCCGCGTGTCGCTTGCACGTAACCTTGGATCGCAGCGTTTCAAGAGCGAGAGAGAAAGACACACGTTCGTGTTCTCTCTCGTCTTCCCGACGTTGTCCGAAGCGCCGAGCTCACGGACACGCAGCTCCGGCGTAGTGTGCATGCGAGGTGGGGGAAATTCTCGAGCGCTCCCGTCCTCATTCTGGCATCACTGGCTGCCGGTTGACTGACGAGCCATATCGCGCCTATTGGCCAGCGCTGAAGCTGCGACACCTGGCGCCCCGAACTTCCAAACACTCCTAATTCCGAGCATGCCTTACTACGTAAACACCTGTCACCAAAATTCACCGAACCGCCACAATTTTCCGAAAACTCATTACACCGCGAAATCTTTCGAAGTACATTAGTGTTACAGACATCTGGAAAGTGAAATTCGTGTTAAAGAGAAATATTCACATGTATGATTTCTAACGGAACGCAGGGAGTAAAGCACTGGTAAATGCGTTAATACGTGTGTTCCACAAATTGAAGCTCGGACAGAAATATTACGATTTTCAACTGCTTAATTCAATAATATTCTGGTTTTGAAAATTCACCAGAGGATATGGTGCAACTTTCTAGAAATTTCGGTGCCAGTTTTATAGTTTTTAGTCACTTTTTCAGTAACTGAAAATGGTGTGTTGTAACATGGTAATAATATTTTTACTTAAAGTATTTTCTTCGAAAATTAAAGCACAAGGTTAGGAATTAAATAACCTGACATGATACGTGTATTTTGAAAATCCTCTGAGTGTGTATGAGTAACACAATGAAGTGTTCTACAAATTTAGGATTCTCTTACTACATTGTAGAGTATAAAATACGCCACAGCACGATGACATAAGATTGCACTTTGCTTCACGACAAAATACGTTACAAGCGCTTATATAACTGGCAACATAGGCACTGGACTCTGGCGTGAGAATTAACTTATCTGAACGACACTGCAAGTAATCCGCCTAGGTGATTAAGTATTCCACGTGTTATATCAAAATATGAGAGCCATTGAGGCATTGAGAACAAAAACGGACTGATCCAATTTTTTGCGAAATTGAGTTAGTAGCAGTTATGTATTCCAATAGGCTGTACTAATCATATAAAATAGGAACATTTTTTTTCAATTTAAAACCATATGCCATAACAAAATCACTTGTTGCATTGAAATTTTTTGGTGACATCTGTGTGCAGCAGTGGACTAAACTGCGCTTCACGCGAATCGTGAGATTGGCTCATGCTTATTATACATCATAAAAAATTTTGTTATTACAACCTCTAATTTATAATGTATTCAGATCAATGTGGAAGTCAAAATCGAAATATAATTAGGATTTTGGGTTGGTGGAAAAACAAAAGAAGTTTTTTTCAAATATCTTTAATTCAGGAAACGGTTATGGCAGCTCGAAAAAAAAACATTTAAAATAATTTCCATGAATGAAAATAGTATCTTTTGAACAAAAATACTGGAAATAATTATTACCAGATTATTTGATTATGATTTTATTTATTTATTAATTGATTATGATCAAAAGTGGAATGGCTAAAAATTCAAAGGCTGCATTTTAGAAAGGATCAGCCGTTAAAATTAATTATACATATTCGAACAGCACCGAATTACCATTTAATGAAATTGACATCAGGTAAAGAACTTCCACATTGATTACAAAATTAGATTTGCTTTTCCCCAATGGAAATAATATTAATGAATTAAAAAAAAAGACTTGCTACCTTTGCTTGAATACATTCCACTCATTTATCATGATTATTTGAAAAACCTAAAAACAAGTAATTCAACTCAACTTAACTATGTACACACTATACCCGTAATAGATTCCTCTACAGACGAAGATAATGTATAATAATACTAATATTTTATTTTATAAACTGTTATAGACATTAAAAATATTAATAATATAATTAAATGTTAATAAAGGTTTTCAGTAAGTTTAAATTTGGATTGTCTATCTCGACATAAAAATAGATTTCACAATGAATTATTCCATAATAAAGATGTCAAACAGTTCAATGCAAAAACGGACAAATCCACACAAAAAATTGCTTATTAAAATTAAATGGGAAATTAATTGTGTTCATTAAGAAGCATCTTGAGTAAGCAGTATCAAAAGCTAAAAATTATGACTGCACTGGCAACAACGCCTGCAAAACAAAAGGCTGTTGAAACCCTACTTTTTAGATCGCCTATTTCTCCGTTTACCGAGTACTAGGGTTAGTTCGTTGTTGTTCTCAATGAGTCAATTTTATTCATCAAAACCGAATATTAATCACGTGAATGATAAATTGTTAGGAATTCTGCTGTTGTAGCAACAATTTTGTAATCGAAAATATACCGAACTTTACATTTTGTGATATGTATATTGTAATAAAGCTGCAAAACGGAATGAATTCAAATTATACTATTAAAAATATTCCCTTTATTTGAATTGCAAAAGTTTAATACTTGAAAATCATTTCGAATGTAACCCACATAGCACAGACGTCTGAAAGACGTCAATTGTACGTCCGTTTTAGGTCTGGACGGCTTTAAGGCTGGGGTCACACGAGCGTTTTTTTTACGGACGTTACGACAATACATTGCAGTATAAGACTTACGCTAGTGCGCGGTGTATACGCACGTCCGCCAAAATTGACGTCCGTCGCGACGGACGTCGACAAAAACGCTCGTGTGCCCCCAGCCTAAGACGTCTTTTGGGAGTCTTTAGACGTCTGTATGCTATCTGAGTATTCGCAACTACTCACGACACTTACTTGTAATCTATTTAAATTTTTAGGTACGTTTAATCTTAATTGTATATAAAAAATGCGTACCGAATCGTACGTCATAAAGATGTCTCAAGACAGTCGTCCAAAAGATGTCTTCAAAACGTAATTTTTGTACGTTTTTAAAGCCGCGGTCCCACCACCGTTTTTTCGACGGACGTCTCAACAATACATTGTAGTATATTAGAATTACCAGTGTGCGGTGTATACGTATGTTTGTCAGAATTGACAACAACGTGTGGCCCCAGCTTAAGACGTCCAAATAAGGTCGTAAGATGTTCAGACCAAAAACAGACGTAAAATAGACGTCTTTACGACGTCACGTTATGTGCTATCTGGGATAACTATTGCATTCTAAATATTTCTTACTAAATGAACATATGCATGATATAGTTTTACTTCTTATTCAAGTTTCCCTCGTGATTGTTAAGTTGTAAACAATTCTCGATACATTTTGTAGAAATATTTAAATACATGTCTTTAATAGATTAAGTTTTTAGCAATAAAGTTGATACCCCTAATTTCAGTTGCGGTGTCATGAAATAATTTAAAAATTTGCTTAGAAATCGATGTACCAAATAAATTCAAATACTAATAATAGACAGTAACTTAAAAGTTCGTACCGCAACGTTTGATTGGTAGGAAACCGGCAGGGAAAGTGCTACGACCAATCGCGTGTGTCAGATCCGTGGGTTCTGCGCAGATCGATCGCAAATCAGTAGGCGCGTAGGTCTACTCTTAGCTTGAATGGTATATAATTATTCTAGCAATTTCCATACATAATTGCTATTTTCGAATAGACGCGAATTTTTTTACTCAGTTGCTAAATAATACAATGGTATGATAAATAATGTAAGATATACATATGTTAAAATGAAAATGGTACATTTGGTTAAGATGGTAAAATGTGCCTCTATAATAAACCGAATTCGACTTGCGATGAGTCATTCGAAAGTTTATAAAAAACAATTTCTGACATGCTTCAACGGGCATTAAAGGGCAAAAATTGAAAATTAGGTTTTCGCCGAGTCTCTCCTATAGGGGAAAGCTCCCTATATTGAACCACTTAAGAAAATACTTCCATAAATCTGAAACGTGTCCACTTTTTATGCCACCATTTATCTTGTCAAGTATTCTGTCAATTACAGTATTGTTGTAACATTTCAAAAACAAAATTAATATACATATAAAGTTGGTTTTCGAATCTCTTACCTTTAACAATTGTGGATGAATCGCAGCAAAAATTGTTGTTGTTTTGTAACAATCCCGCTTTTTCTTTTTACACCATGCAATTCTCTCTTATTTCAAAATTTAGAAATTAAACAATACTGTACTGGCGTACCAAATTGAAAAATCTGAAAAAAATCAAGACAATAGTAACAATGATATGCACTGGCAGTAGAAATATAATTACAGCTCTGCAATTGCTTCAATAAACAACAGGCATTTTTTACATTTTTTTTTTTCTATTTTTCACAACTTGGATTTTCAATTTAAAAATCTAAAACAATTCCCTAGTATGTGTCTCGGTGACAGAAATACCTCTGATTTTTTTCAAAAAATTTCATGCACCAGTATAGGAGAAATTCGGCAAAAATCCGATTTTCAATTTTTGCTATTTTCTAGCCCCCGAGTCGAGATACAAAGTTGAAACTTGCCACAAATTATCTTTTTTTTATAAGCTTTCGAATGACTCTCGCGGGTCAAATTCGGTTTAGGGGCACACATGACCATCTTATCCGGCTGTACCCTTTAAAATGATCATGTAATAAGTTATATATCCTGCAGATGCCAGCACCATATGTTTTCTTTCATGAAAGCACGTAGAAACAGTAAATGACGTTTGGCGATTCATTAAGAGAGGAGCTCGATGTAGGGCCTATGCATTTCGGCAAAATATTATCGTTAACGTTTATGTAGTTTGTAGTTACCAAAACTTTCGTTCCATTTCTTTGACATAAATTATCAGGCGGTCTCTATGTTGCTGTAACGTATTTAGGGTCACATCAGACTACGTGAAGTCGGTAGCGTCGTTTTCGTTTTCCTTCGCACAGCTGATGTCGGTACTCGGCAGTGAAATGATGTTTGCACAAACAAATGCATTGGAGCTTTTTCCGTACCAGTAACTCAAACTGGATCGAACCGTTTTACACTGGCTTTGTTGAAAGCTTCGTTGAATAGCTGAAATGGAGTCGGCAGGACAAGGTCAGGTGCAAAATACCTCCAGTAATACCGACATCAATGAAAACAAGGGAAGGTGAGACCCGTATTACATCAAATTTATGTCAAATTATTACGGTTTCTCGTTTTGACAGTATATTCTGCGTGCTTCAATTGTAGAACTTGTGTAACAGTATATTATGTGATACTTTTAAATAATAAAAAAACACATTTATGTTTTTGCTACAGGAATAATACTTGCCATTTTCTTCTAGTTGTTTGTTACTCCGATATGCTAGTCAGAATTCTTTGGACGAAAGTTCACAGAAACATATACCTCGTGAAAATGGAAAAGATAAACCTCCGTATAGGAATCATCACCATACAAATCGAGCCTTTGATGTTATTAATGAAATGCGGAAGTATGTTATGTAAAATACCTATTGTGTTTTATATTAAATTTTCTGTTACATTTTAAAATGATAGTTTGTGCAATTACAAACGCATGTTATTTGTATGTCAATGTTATATATATGTATATATATATACATCCAAAACAGAGAGAATTACCTCAGAGTCTCGTTTTGGATTACATATATCATTTAGATTCACGTTTAATATTAAAAATCAGATGTAAAATGAAATAATCATTTGCCCAGGAAAAATTTATTATGCGATGTAATTTTGGTGGCAGACGGTGGCATGGAAGTACCTGCACACAAAATGGTTCTTGCCGCCTGTAGTCCTTACTTTTATGCTATGTTCACAAGTTTTGAGGAACGAGATCAAGAAAGAATAACACTGCAAGGTGTAGATTATTCCGCACTTGAATTACTAGTAGATTATGTATATTCTGCGGAGGTACATGTAACTGAGGATAATGTACAAGTGCTATTACCAGCTGCGAATCTTTTGCAACTGACTGACGTACGCGACGCGTGTTGTGACTTTTTACAAGCTCAGTTGCATCCATCAAATTGCCTGGGAATTCGTGCATTTGCTGATATTCATGGCTGTTTAGAACTATTGTCACATGCAGATAGTTACATTGAGCAACATTTTTCGTAAGACAATTAAACGATGGCATTTTCACTTATTGAAATATTTCTAGTCTTAGTAACATTTTGCTTATATGTAGGGAAGTAGTGGACGGTGAAGAATTTTTAACCTTAGCACCGCAGCAAGTTGCTAAATTGATTTGCAGCGATCGTTTAATGGTACCTTCGGAAGAAAAAGTATTTGAGTGTGTGATATCGTGGGTACACCATGATTTAGAAAAAAGACAAGCTCATTTAGCTCAATTAATGGAACATGTACGCTTACCGTTGCTGTCACAGGAATACCTAGTACAACGTGTGGAGGAAGAACCACTTCTTAAAGCCAATTTACAATGTAAATGATACCAATGTCTTTATATTTCACATGCTTTCTATGATTTAGTCTAAGAGAACTGAAAATTTTCTTTCTTGACGTATTCAGGTAAGGACTTCTTGATTGAAGCTCTGAAGTATCATTTACTTAAAGGAGAACAAAAGTCGTTGTTTAAAACACCTCGTACAAAACCTAGACAACCAAGAGGATTACCTAAAGTGTTATTAGTAGTTGGTGGACAGGCCCCGAAAGCAATTAGGAGTGTTGAATGTTATGATTTTAAAGAAGAAAAATGGTATCAAGTGTCTGAATTACCTACACGTCGTTGCAGAGCTGGTAGGTCGTATTCATATTATGAATGGAACTTTTTAAGTATTATTAATTTTTTCAGTATATTATTAGGTCTTACATTCTGTTCTATGACTTATGATATAGGTTTATCTGTCCTTGCTGGTCATGTATATGCGGTTGGAGGATTTAATGGGTCGCTTAGAGTACGAACAGTTGACATTTATGATGCAGCTACAGACCAGTGGTCTCCTTGTCCAGAAATGGAAGCGAGACGATCAACACTTGGTGTAGCAGTCCTTGGAAATTGCATTTACGCTGTACGTATCTCGTCTTTTTCTTTCATATACATGTATATTGAATTATGAATATTATAATATTTCATTCCCTTCTGCATGATTATATTTGTGTAATTCTAGAAATACTTCTCTTTTGTTATTGAGTATGTGTTTAAAATAGGTTGGTGGATTTGATGGTTCAACTGGTCTGAATTCTGCTGAGGTGTACGATCCTAGAACACACGAATGGAGATTAATTGCACCAATGTCAACACGTAGAAGTAGCGTTGGTGTAGGCGTTGTTAAAGGATTGCTATATGCTGTAAGTTTAATAATATAATTGTTAAAAGTTCTGAAAAATTATCCTAGGATTTTTAATATATAAGTATGTATGGTGCAGGTTGGTGGTTACGATGGAGCATCTCGACAATGTTTGTCCAGTGTTGAGTGTTACAATCCAGAAAAGGATCAGTGGAAACCAGTACCTGATATGTCTGCACGTCGTAGCGGCGCGGGTGTCGGCGTTCTAGATGGGATTTTATATGCTGTAGGAGGGCATGACGGACCTTTGGTTAGAAAAAGTGTGGAAGCTTTTAATCCAGATACTAATCAGTGGACCCCAGTCAGTGACATGGCCCTTTGTCGCAGAAATGCTGGTAATTAATTTTATTTCTGTTCAAAATAGAACTTTTACAATTTAAGTGTTAGTTTTGTTTAACTACAGAGATAAATTTAAAATTACTAGATGATTGCTGACAAGTGCTGTAAAGAATATATATTATACATTTAAGAATAAATTCATAACTCATAAACTAAGTCAGGGTTGACTAACTGGTGGCCCGCGAGCCACCGGGGGCACCGCCGCCTTGCTGTCACGTTGAACGGCCCCCTCCATACCTACCAGACTCTGATGATCGCAGTCGAATTCCTCCTTCTATCCTTCTCTTTTCGCTCGCGGGCCACCAGTTAGTCAACCCTGAACTAAATGTAAAGGAAGTCCATCTTTTTGTTATAGGTGTCGTGGCTTTAAATGGACTTTTGTACGTTGTTGGAGGTGATGATGGCTCCTCGAGCCTAGCGTCTGTAGAGGTGTATTCTCCGAGAACCGATACATGGACAACCCTTCCAACTTGTATGGGAGTTGGCCGTAGCTATGCAGGAGTGGCTATAATCGACAAACCAATGCCCAGTACAACATCAATGTGAGGGTTGCAATCCGCTGGGCATATGACAGAGCAGAACACGGATCCGAGTGGCGAAGCGTCGGATCATTCACGAGAAGCCGGGCCCAGCGGTGTGCAAGTTCAGAATGCAGACCAGAATGTACTTCAGCATTATCGCGGTGCTGGTCACAACTGTCAAGGCTCACGTTGTGTATGCCAAAGGTACGAAAATGGAGAATTGGCGGCTGTAGTCATGAATCAAAACAGAAATAATCAAGAAAGAGACGAGAGCTATCAGGATGCAGGTCGTGGTCCGCGGGGCTTCCAAAACCGACCTGGCTGTTCGGTGCAAGCGTACCCAAACCTTAATCCAAATTATCAGAATCCAGTGGACTTGGTACATAATTATAATCGTAATAGACAGGCGCAGGAACCAGAAGAGAATATTTACGAGAGATTGGACAATGACGACGACGGAAACGATGAGAACAATGTTCAAGTTGGTCGTAATGAACCTCAAAATAATCAGAATAATGTGGCTGGCCACATGTACGAGAGAATTGATGATCGATATTCTTACAGTGGCCGAACGTATTCTCGTTGTTACAGATATCACATTTTGAATCACATTGCTGTTTCGAATTTTTTAAATGACACGGAATCTAGAAACTTAAACCACTACGACCAACCTAGACAAATTTACTTAGACTCATCACGATTATCAAACCAATTCTGTCAAACACGATTAGGGAGATTAGGTCGGAATTGTTTTTCTACTGTAAATATTGCTTACGCATCGACTGGACGTACAATTTATCCGCTTGGTTACAACTGCATGTGTTGGTTCTGCAGACATTTAGATACAAGGTATTTGTGTCATCATTGCCATACTTTACATAACAGATTACGCTATCAAGATGAACTGGCAGGTAATTCCAGGCACTATATATATCAATTACCAAGAAACTGCAGGTGTCCATTTTGTCGTGGTGAATACTCGTACGTGAAACTACCATTTACATCTTGCCGGCATACAGAATCGTTGCGAATGGAATGTCAATGTAGAAATCCTAATAATTGCTCTTGTAGATGTAAAGTTCTGTCTAACTGTAATTCTGCTACTCAACTCGGTCGATATCTCGATTTGATTAATAGAACTGGTCCATCCGTTAATAATCCACTTTACGCTACAATTCATATTGGTAGACCTTGTGTTTCGACTCTGGGAAATGCAGCTGACGGAGGAAATCTATCTAACAGTGTAGATCCTGGCGTTTCAACGTCAAATGCGTCAGCACCTACGCCTGCGAATAACGAACCTAGTACATCCTCGAATGCCAGACCGATGTTTTCTTCACATAATCCATCCACTTCACACGCTTCTGTTTGTTCTGCTAATCGCTCGGCGGAACGCCAACACACGTGTGACGATTCCTGCATCCGAAACCAGAGTGGAAGTGTTGCTGGCACCTGCCAATTTCTTGGCAGGTGTGAAAGAGCAGAATGTAATCATGGCAGATTATCTGTACATTGGTGGTTTGTAAACAAATGGTTGTCACCTTGGAATCCACACCATTTCGATAGAAATGTGGACGCTGTTCCATCAATGGAAGAAGAGCCTCGAGATCAGCAGGAAAGCGATAGTGATGATACTTAAACTCGAAGGTTCGCGTATAACTGTTTTTAATCTGGAATGCGTGGAGGTTTGCTGCAATTATCATTGTTGTTCAGGCACCAATAGTATTTCCCAATCATGAATTTTAAAATGATACAGAATTCAATATCCGCGTCCTCGTGTTTTTCACTATTAGATCGTAATAAATTGTTGCAATGTGTGATATCTGATAGAGTAACATATTTCTTCCTGTACAATAGATAAGTTAATATCAGTAATAATGTATTGGACTGTTTCCTTAACTGGTAATATTCATTTTATTAGGGAGTAAATGAAAAATCGCCAGGCCAATGATTTTCATTCATATTATTTAACATTAAAATCCTCACTTGAATAATGTTATACATATTTGAAAAGAGTTCATGCATGCAGTGACAATAAGATTGCTTTATATGTGCTCTGATATTCCTAGATAGTTACAATACATAAACATTTTGTAGATGTAAGTTTCGATCACATAGTTGAAGTGTGGAATCGATTGAGTGTAAGAATAATCAAAGTTCTTAATATTGCCAATGTGTTCATAAACAAACATAAAAACTGTTTAATGTAATGATTTTATATTCTTTCGTAATGATTTCTAATTATTTTAGTATGCAATAAAAAGAATACAGCAATTTTATCGCGTTAATCTTCAGTATAGGAAATTATGTGTCTTATGGACTATGTAATATTAAAAGATGTGTATTTTACTCTATAATGATATATGATGTATAGAAATTGTAACTTTTATAATTCAGTTTTCTGCTGTGTACCATTTTCGGGCCATCACCGTTAGGCGAAAGGAAGAGAGTGGTTTTGGCTTATTTTTATAAGTTTGGCAATAAAAGTGTGGACACGAAAAAACACAAATAAATACTTTTAAAAACGAGCCACATAGCAAATATATGTATTGTTGATCAATTTTACGATATACATATGACAAATTCATTGTTAGTAATCTTTTAAATTACGATTGAATACGTTAGATGTAAGGAGTTTTTATTTAAACTTAACAAGTAATGTAAATACAAATTTGTAGCACTTACCATTTATAAATGATGATATTAAAGATTAATTGTCATGCTCCTTTCATACATGTGATTTATGTCCGAAGATAGGAAATTTCATATTAGTTTATGATATTTATATACCATATGTGTATATGTATTACTAAGTAGTTAGAATTAACTTGTCCTTATAAAGTTTTTGTCTTCTTAAGAAAGTATTTTATTCTTATATGATTCTGGTCTCTGACTTATGAATTATATAACAATCTTTATTTGGATTGATCTTTCAATTATTTTTAAAAGTCTGATGTTATGTGAATACACATAGCTCCAAGAAAATATGTCTTTTAATGATACCGTTTGAATTTATAAGGGTAGATTTGGACATTATTAGATTTGTTATAATTTAGGGATTAATTTGTATACCTATAGAATTCAAAATAGAACAGAAAATCTGTAAGCCTAATATACAAAATATTAAGGAGTCATATGTTAGATCAGTTTTCCGAACTATGTATAACATATTGGAACTTGGTGGATGCACTAAATGTATATTTATTTTTCTTATCCAGTAGTTGACGTTATAATTATATTATGACGAATGTTCAACTAAATAAAAAAATGTTATTGTATGTAGAGAATATTATGCAAAGAATGTTTCTTTTCAAATGTTACAAATATTAACCAACTAGGAAATTATTACATGTATCGTTTTTTAAACTGAAACATGTATCGTTTTTCGGTAATAGGGTGGTGAGATTTTTTTTAAATTTCTTAGAGAGCACCTGGGGTTAAGAGGAACGTGCCTATCAAATTTCATGGTTATGGGTTCTGTGGTTCCAGAGATACCGAATTTCTTTCATAAATTGTTAGTGAAGAGGATTTTTCCAGATTTTTTAATTTTTCCTTTCATTGTATCCCAAACACAACCTTTCTGCCAAAGTTGAAGTTTCTAGGGCTGCGAGAAGTACGACTGAATTTTAATGATCGGTCAGTGTCGAAATTACGAAACTTTGAGTTCAAATAGCTTACGAACTAGAAAAGATAGAAACGTGAAATTTTAAAGTTTAGTTCTGTTTGCAAAGTACTAGGTTTCAGTGAAGTTTCAGGTTTCTGGGTAACTCCAGCACAAAGATATGGGGGGGTCAAAAGTACGCTCAGTTGCTTCCAGAAAAGAGTGCTTACGGCAAGCGCTCGACTCGACTCGGTGGGGCACCGCCGTGCCCCCAGATGCTTCTGGGCTCCGCCTGTAACGTAGCTGTGTGGTTGTTGTTTATTCTTAGCGTAATAGTGTGTGCGTTACGAAACTATGCATAGACCAATACGAGATGAAGCTATCGAATCAATGTTCTGATCAATTAAATTCCTGAATTTTTCCGGACCTAACACACCTATTCTGATGTATGTGTTTCTACGCTAAGAACTCGGTTTAGTCTACACGTTAGGAGCTTGGCGCTATCCCCACCACTTCTGGCTCACTCTTGTTCTGCAAAGGTGAGAGCGAGTCAGAGGGACTGAAAGCAAGCGAGGAACGGTACGAGATAGATGACGCGTTGATAGATACATACTTCTGTCCCACTTCGTTCTTCGTACGCCTGATATTCCGTCGTTTGCGTGCACGACGGGCATGAGTGTTAGACTCGCTTTCATTCCATCTCGCTCTCGCCTTTGTCAAGATTATTTAGAAGCCTTTAAATTTCGCGAGAAATTACTCAAGTCTGAACAATTTATTTCAAGGTCATCTTATCTAACGTACTTAAAACGGGACCGTCGAATTTTTTTTAACATATATCATTATACATTAAAAGGAACCCAGAGATAGTGACCTTCAAATGTCCTTGAAAAACATGGAAAAAGATTTTTCCATAAGTTCATCTGATCATATATAAAAAGTGACTATACTAGACACTCACAAGGAGAGTATTTTAGGTGTCCGCCTCCGATCATTTCGATTTTTGGATATGTTATAGAGGACCGAAAAATAAGAAATACGTGTTTTTTTATTTTTCCCCGTTTTCATATTTGGGGGGTGAAAACTGCATTCAAAGTTAGGGTTGAAAAATCATTTTTGTGGAATATCTCGAGAACTATTAGAGATAGGGGAATAGTGTCAATGGACGAATTTTGTGTCTTTGAATGCGAAATATGATTGACTCACCCGATTTTCAAAAAGTCCATTTTTTCCACAAAAATGATTTTTGAACCCTAACTTTGAACGCAGTTTTCACCCCCCCCCCCCCCCCCCCAAATATGAAAACGGGGAAAAATAAAAAAACACGTATTTCTTATTTTTCGGTCCTCTATAACATATCCAAAAATCAAAATGATCGGAGGCGGACACCTAAAATACTCTCCTTGTCAGTCGAATAATTATTACACGTGACACTCATCGAAAGACATTCTGTATGTTGGTAATATCAGAACGTGCCAATGGTAATCAGTGTATTGTATCAGTTTTAAACTGCAATAGAATTTAACGTAGTGGGGAACGCTTTTGCAAGAGCAAATGGTTCCACTATCGATACACATATACTCACTTTGAGAAAAGTTGATCACTTCCCCATGAGCGAAGGCCAACAGCTATCACTTTGGTGTTACAATGGCCCTCATATCAACGAGTGGTTGCGAAGTACATAAACGTTTATGTCGTTAAATTTCTTTATTGTCTTTTTATCCAAGCTATTAATTATTCTCTAGATTCGGTACAACCATTTTGTTGATTCTGTTGATACCTATTGTTTGCGCATATCACATTACAGTCAATACTTTGTAGAATTTTGTAGATTTACCAGAGGTCAATTAAACACACCCAGTAAGTAAACTGTCCGCCGTATGCCAGCAGATTGGCAACAGATTCGGTACCATCTATGTCTGCATTAAGCTCTAGTTTTGCGGGCACAGCTGGCTGACATGATCTTAGAGCAGATTGGCAACAGAAACCGAGCAGATCCTGCCGACGTAACTTGGCAGCAGGTTGGCAGCAGAAATTGAGCAGATTCTGATGTTTCATATTTAAATCGATTGATGCATATACACATTTAAAGGTTTCTAAATAATTTTTCTACTTTCTTCCAAAAATGTATTGTTTTTAATAGTATACACATTTACAATATACTTTCAATTTTCAATTTGATTTATGTATATAATTTTTACAAAATAATATAAATAGCACATGTAAATTGGAAAAAGAACTTTTAACACAGCGAGATTTTCTTCTCTTGAGATACTCCAATCCGAACTCTCAAAAGTTAGACACAGTGTGTAACTAGCGACACCTCTTTTCGTTACTGGATTGTTCACCCCCTCTCACTCTTTCTCTCTTCTCGCGGTCACAGAAAACGCGCTTCTCTCGCGCTCTCTCTTTCTTCTCTCCTTCTTTCCTGTGGTCGGTGATGCCCCCCCCCCCCTCTGCGGCCACAATCCGACTTCCGACACCACTTGTTGAAGCTGCAGAAAAATAGTGCGCGGAGACGCCGCCGAGGGGATTCGAAACTCGAGATCTTCCGTAGTTCCGGCATGTGTCAACCTCCAATCAACTTCGCTAGCGTTGATTCTCCATCTTTTGGGTCCTCTCTTATGTATTCCATGGAGGCCCCGATCCCACATTCAAGAGTATCCTATTTCAATCGGATATTATTCCGAAAGGCAACAGTGGCCGATCGAGATGAAATTTCAGGGGTGTTTTGAAGAATGTGAGATGGGCCCAGATATAAAATTTTAGCTTCAGGAATTCACCCGTTTGGAAGATACAGTTACTTTACATTTATGTTTGTTTTCGACGAAGACAGAAAAAAAACCACAGTCTTATTTTTAGCATCCCCAAACTCACACAGGTTCGGTAAGTACCATGTTTTACGCGCAAGCGGGCGCGCGCTCCCCGCGTAAATCTAGTCCCAACTTAATACTAATACCCGGGACAAATTGGAAAGTGTTGTGTCGGAATAAGTCAATAGAAATACCGAAAGTTTGTTATTAATATCTCGGAAACTAATAAATACCCAAAGCTACAAGTTTACATTTAGGGTCCACGCAGTCTCACCACCTCTCCCCCCCCCCCCCCCCAAACCTCGGGTCCATCGGGTACTATGGCCATTCGGAACTACAGCCAAAAAGATTAAGAAGTTTACCTGTGTTGAATGGACAATATAGAGCAGTAACAGACGCACAATAGGTCTCGCATATCAACCGATAATCGAATATTGTGTTTCCTGAATACGGACGTTTGATATTTGCAGTAACAGAAAAAAAAGCAGGAGAACACTCTTGCGTCAGAATCGTTAATTCATTATGATCTACGGCTGGAACGATACTTGAAGTATGTGGGCGTTGGTCCTGTGCTTGTCACCTTCGAATTCCAATCGGTCAGAAATAATCGAAAAAAATACTGATCGATTTACTATGAACAGACACAAACAAAGGATAAGTAAGAGAACGTTCGCACGAGGAATGGGTTACACGCGCTCCTACAATATGTAACTACACATGGTTGCACAGAATTTGCTGACTGTTTAAAGTTGTGATATGGGATTATGTATAGCGCGGGAGTCTCTCCCTTTTATCCTAGAAACGATTGTTATGGGATGAAAGTGTTGTAAAGATCCTTATGCATTCATTAAAATCAGGTAGCGAAGGATAATAAAAGGTCCTACAGCTATAGAAGAATAATTTATGGCTACCGTTACGCGTGCATAAGCATGCGTGAATCACGGAATTGTCGTGCATGTGCAACATGTATCCATGGAATTATGAAATCTTTCGCCGTGCCACGTGCGCGTGCGCCTTCCCTTTTTTTTTATTCCCTTATAACGAGGCACTGGTTCCGGTTACATTTACTATCGTCTGCTGACCGATTAATTGCATTTTGATAGGATATCTAATTGTAAGTGGGGAATTTAAAAGTGTATATAATATGGATGAGTTGGCAATTTATTTTTCCATCTGTTACCATTTGAGATTGCTGCTTGGTTTTATAATTTTCAAAGAAATTTTCTTCGTTCTTCATATTATATGACCTTACGAGTGGTGCATTTAAAAGACACAAATATTTTTTTCCATAGCTGTTTTTATTGTAAACATCAGACACATTACAGATATTTTAAAATGTTCAATCTAACATATATTCTACGGCAATCAACCTTCATATTCAATTGTATTATTATTATTATTACGTATTATTAATCGTCTTTACGACAAAGTGCTATAATTACCATAATAATTTATTATTATTATTATATTTTGCGAAAGTATCTCTGCTTCTTGTACCATTGATTATTTATACTATAGTCGTGATAAATTATCAGGTAAAGCAAAGGAGCAGCCAATAAATGAAAAATCACTGGGGCAGGCCATTCGTAGAAATGCCCAACTTTGATGATTCGACATAGAGAATTGTTTGTATCGCGTTGATTTCATAAGTGCATAATAATTGTACAGCGATTATTTGATACAATAGTCGAAAAAAAAAATCATAATGCTTTGATGCGGTGAATGAATTTGATGGTTAGTAATTGCATTCTTTTGTAATTGGGTCAGCTCATCGTAGTGAGTATGCTTCTGTTACATTGGATTTGTTTTGTTTTCCTCGCTATTCTTTAAAAACCGTAAAAAAATGTGTGTAAATATACTGTTACGGTATCGAAATGATTAATTTATTACTGTATCAGATTATAGTATACTATAAAACGAATGTAGATTAGCGTATGTTGACGTCAAGAGCGGCTGTCAAGTTCACGAATCACGTGTTTTCTTGTTCGTCAATTCTTCCTTTTCTATTTCCGCATATGCCGCGCCGACGCGACGTTGTAGTAGTAAATCACGTTACAATATATTTTTCAAAAATATAAAGTTATGTTATATGCAATTTTATTCAGGGAAATTAGGGTTATTTACGTTTGATTTTTTTGTGTTCGTGTTTTCATTTTATTCCAGTTGCGAAGCCAACAAAAAGTTTGCAAAACTCAATACACATTTACAATTTCGAAAATCGTTGTCAGGCACCCACTACGGAAGGATTTTTTGAAATTCCAACCCGAAGGGGGTAAAAAGGGGCGACAAATGTTTTTTCGAACTTCTTAATATTTCTTAGGCCCGATTAGATATCAACTTTTTTTTTACTTACAAAGATTATCCACACAAATGCCTAAAAACCAGATTCACCATTTTGCCTTAATCAACGCCTAAGGGAGTGAAAAGGAGTGAAATGTGTTTCTACGGATTTCTTAAAATCTTGTCGGCCCAATTAGATATCAACTTGGTTTTTACTTCAAAAGGTTACCACTTAAATGTCTAAAAACCAATTTCAGGATTTTAGCCTAATCAACCCCTAGAGGCTGGTGAAAAGGAGTGAAATGTATTTTCATAGAGTCCTTAATACCGTTTAGGCCCGAAGCAAAGCACAGGAGTAGTTTCCTAGTGTGTAATATACAACTAAAATCAAGTTGAGTACAGATCCTATAGTTATCAACAATATTTATTTATTTACGGGACGAGCCCATTAAGACCTACTTGTGATAATGGTAATAATACATAATACTTACTTAAATTATTTTGTGTGAAAAGTCAACTACTTACAAAAACAAGAAATTTGGATATTTTTATTATAAATTAAAATATCTGTATCACAGTGCTTTTTTTAAAGATTGTCACAGATACTTGATGTTACTTCTCGCCATCGTTTAAATTTGAAATGTAATCCAAATTTAATCCGTATGCATATCCGTATTTTACACGTTCGAATGCGTTCACTATTATCCGTGTAGTTCTTGATCTGGTTAGAGGCTTCCTTTATCCAAGGTTAAGGAAAGGTGGCTGCACGTGTCCCTCGTTACTATATACGTTATATTGCAACCGTTTGCAACTTGTTCATTGTTAACTGCAGGAGGAACCGAGAGACGTGCAACCTATCACGGACCTTTGTACATAGTACATATGTACGTAGAGCAGGCATCTGGTTCCCTTTCAGCCTTTTCTGCGGGGTTACCGTTGCGTGTATCGATACACATTTCTCAATCTGAGATTTCACATTGCTCTTGGCTAACTGACTTTTTGATGTTTTTACAGGCTTTCGGGAAAGTGGTAACTCATGAAAGTGAGATAAACAACAATTTCAATTACATTTCTGTATACTACATTCATTTAACGAGGACCATTTTGAAATCCGTTTTACAAAGTACAGTTGTAGTTATGACGAAATTGTCACATGGTGTACATATAACACATATGCTATCGATGAAATTTTTAAACGAATAGAATTTTTTTTCTCAACATGGAATTCAAAAATCTAAAATTTTAATTTCATCTAAAGTATTGATTTCCATCATCTCAGTTGATTTGGTTCAAATAGATATTTTAATTGTTAAATTTGTGAAAATCATAATCTCCTGTTACTTCATGAGTTAATGCATTTTGCAGTTCGTATGTTCTACATATTCTCTCATTTAGATTTTTAAATTGAATTATACAAAAAAGTAATCTCGTGCAACATGCTTGTACGTATACTTGAAATACTGCTTGATAATAATTCCAGTGATGTGTAAGTGTTTAGCAGTGAATTTAGTAGATCGATCACTGGGCGGGGTACTTTGAAATGAGCTGACTTGGGATAGACTGCTAAAGTCTATTTTACAGTGTATGCATTGTATGCAATACCACTCATAAGTATTAATCTATTTTTACAAACATTTTCTAATTACAGCTCAACAAATTTTGCATTTGGAATTATGTGAAGAGAATTTTGAGTAATCGAGTTTTCTATTACACCTAATAATTCAGAACGTATCGTCTATACACCTGAGACGCTGATATGAAATGCATTGCATTTTCAAAAGTCGTATTTATGTCAATGTAAACTTGTGGTCCACTTCTATGACACTACATTGTACAGGTTTTATGGTGTAGTGACGTAAAACTATGCGAAACCTTGGGCGTAATATTAGATTAGTTGTGTAATATTAGATTAGTTGTAATATTAGATTGGTTGATATTGTTGACATTTTTCTAATGGCCGTTTAAACCACGCAAATTTAAAGCATTAAGTAATGGAAGATGTCGCGATATCGGTTGTGTAACTTTGGCTGAACTTTGCAGTTCCATACAGATGTTTAAATTCTCAGGAAATTAAGGAAGAATTACATTAAAATACACTTTAAACAGTCACGGCACATACCTTTAAGTGTGATTTTTACAACGGAATAGATTAGGCAATAATAAAGTGGCCATTAAACAAATATCAAATATTTTCGCAATTCCTGAACAAGTACTAATATTATATCAAATGTGTTTGGCTTTTTACGGATTTATCGCCTAGTTAATTATTCACTGAATCAGCAATAGGAAGTTAAAAGGCAAACAGCGCGAAATTATTCCGCGTTGCGCGTGTGCCATTCATCTGACCCCCTTTCATTGTCAGTCTTTTCTTCGGGTTCACTGGCGTGTATCGATTCACGCGGCATGCACGTTCCTGGTTCTGACGTTTTCGATGCATTTGACACATACCGTATTTAAATCGTATTTTATCGTCGTATTGTTGCCACCACAGGATTTGTAGAACCAAAACATTAATACGCATGGCATGAATGGAATAAATGTTAACGACACGTCAATTTTTAGCACGACGATTTAATAACCTGTTAATTATTTACTTTAGGTTTTCATCAGTGATTTCGATGACTTTGAAATATGTTATGGGGGACACGATTCTGAATACCTTTTTCCTACACATACTACCGCCGCTCGGCTTTAGTTTTCGAAATATTCATAAAAATATTTTGGTATTTATTCGGAATCTGTGTTGATCGTTTCCAGGATATTGGTATAGGTATGGAGCTAGATTTGCGGACGTGTGTGGGGGGGGGGGGGGAGAGCTACGGTTGTGCAATTAAAAAAAATTGTAAACAAATTAATTCTTAAAAATGTACAGTCCACACTGCATACACATATTATCGTCCGCCTCCCCCCCCCCCCCGCCCCTCCTTCCCATATCTAGCACCATACAGCCACAGACGAGATATTTCACGAATCTGTTCTGCATTTACTGTTATGTATAACCAATCTACAAATCTAACCCATAACTAACTCAAATTATAGAACCAAAGTAAGAAATTTAAAAATTATTTTGCGAATAACTTGGAAACTGAGGCCGAGCGGTGATAATGTGTATAGGAAAACGTTATTCAGAATGTGGAGTTTTATAACATATTTGAATTTCATCAATATCGGTGCTGAAAACCTAAAGTAAATAATTACCAATAATCTCGACCAGTAGTCAACAGCTTTTCGCTGTAGTATCTAGACTACTGTGTTAATATTAAATCACTAGACTACTGTGTTAATATTAAATCACTGAAATGCCGTTTTAACAAACTACAACTTAAAATTACTTAACGTCATTTAGCCCTTCTGTTCTGAGTGTTCTCTGATCAATAACAATTTGAATTATCGACATCTGATTACTGAAAAGATAAATGACCGTCGCTTATAATTGCTGGAAAGACCGTCTTATCTACCACGTCGTATCTAATAGTGGAGTGAACGGTAGGCATACGTTCGCGATCAGGGTGGTCTACAACTGTGGTGGAGTTTCCAATTCTACTTTCAATCAGTTAGAAACGAATGTAACTACATCACACGCATATTAATATAATAGGGTTAATACCCTCAAAGGTATCACACTATCATTTCCTCCCGCTACAGGCACACGTGGATTAGCGTAACCCAGAATGTCCTTTTGCCTACATCTCTGGATGTGTTGCACCGTTTTTACTGTTTTTTTCTTTTCATCGATTCGTAAGACAATGCGGGAAAAGAATATATATATGTGATTTAGTCATAAATCGTTTGGTACTCGAGACATCTTGAAAATAAAGAGATCACGATAGTGAAAGTTCTGAAAACATTGATTTTTTCTTATAATCACGGTTTTTTCTTCAGAAAAATATACGAAGGTTTAATTATTATACAGCAATTGGAACGTTTCGATTCATACTTTGAGGGAAAAATACGTTAGTGTGATTGGTTAAAAAAAATATAATTATTTGGCGAGGTAACGTTGAGTAATCTTTACTTCGTCCGAACGGATGGTCTCTGTTAAAAATCTGGCATTGAGTATACAGTGTCAGAAGTAATTTTATTGATGGTTTGATAATCTAAAATGGGGGATCAAAAATAGCGGTCACAGAGAGTTGAAGTGAAAATCTCGCAAAAATTCCATATATTTAATGAAAATCGGATACAAAAATGTCAAATAATACGATGAAATGGTTGGAATAATAATTTATTCCACAAATGTAGTAAAACTGACAAAATGTATGCAATTACTTATTTATATCTACTTTTCCATTTTTCAAAAAGGATGTATTTCACTTTTGGTAACTCAAAAACACTGTACATATAATAAGTTATCGAAGAAAAACAGATATTCACTACTAAATTGACTTCCACTTTTAATGTATTTCGTAACGCTTTAGACATACTAGCGAGCCTGTGTGTGTGGGGGGAATGGGGGGGGGGGGGGGGGTTCTAGAAGAGGTATCAAACTTTTTCCGAAACGAGTTCAGAAATACCAGGTGTATTCCTGACGGACTGGGTTAGTGTAACCCAGTGTGACCTTTGACCCTGATCGGTATAACCGCAGCCATTTGTGGGAAAACTGGAATATACACATAACATAAACAACTGCTTCTTTATCTATCTATTTCTATCCGTATTTCCGTCTCTTTCTTTTTTACAGTTTCTTTCTCTGTCTACTTCCGCTTTTGCCACAAATGGCGGCAACCAACCAGTGACGATACAGGTTGTTCCGATCACTCCGTAGAGGATCACTAGCTGTTATTTATTCATAGCATAATAGTTGTGTGCATTACGAAGCTATGCGTAGACCAATAGGTGATGAAGCTATCGAGAAAGAATCAGTGTTCTGACCAATAAAACTCCTGAATTTTTTCGGAGCTAACGCACACCTATTCTGATGTATGTATTTCTACGCTAAGAACTCGGTTTGGACTACACGTCAGGAGCTTGGCGCTATCCCATGGACGTCTCTAGTACAGGCCGCAACCTTCGATGTTGCAACGCCGCATTTCGAACAACCATCAGTCCGATGACTATGTTTCGGCCGATACCAGAGACGGCCGTGCCGTGGTCCAATCAGAACGCGCGAAAGGCTTCATAAAAATTCAAATGGGACTGATGACAGCGTTGCCAAATTCACTATGTTCCGGCCTGTGACTGGAGATGGCCGTGGCTGTCCCCAACACTTTTGGCTCACTCTTGTTCTGCGAAGGCGAGAGCGAGTCAGAAAACGTTGAGAAAAGGAGCACCGAGGCAGGCAAGCGGTATTGTGGGAGAATACCCCCCACGAAACTCACCGGCCAATATATCTGAATCCGACCTTAGGAAAAAATATTTTCACCGTATTCAGGAATCAAAATGGAAATACCTGCTGGGACATGTTTGTCCCGAAAACGCATAGGCACATTCTCTATGCTCAATAAGATAAATAAAAGCAATAATTCAAAAGCTTTTTAAGCAAAACTGTTATATCATACTATAAATTGAAAAGATATGATAACAAATTTCACAGAATTGTTCAATTACGTATGTGAAACACGAGAGTTCTATCATTAGGGCTCTGCAGCCAGATACTCAAACAAAATAAAATTTATCCAGCGCGTTACTACGTTGTTTATTCTCATATTGCCAATCAAAGATAGTAATAATAATATATAGTCAGATTAACTAAAAAATAATAAAACAACGCCCATACGTGTCACGCACCTATTGTTCTACAGACGATCACAAAAATTCACTGGGACATATGTTTAACAACAGGGTCGAAAGGGTTAAAATCCCCAAGACCATCCATTTCTGAAACACTTTTTCAACAAATCTAGCCCCAACCAACTTTCTGCCGATCAGAGTTTTTTGCGAATATCTCGAGAACTAAATCCGAGCGACGGTTATGTATGTATATGGAGAATAGTTGTTCAGAATGTGGTCCTTCACAACATATTTCAAGGTCATTGAAATCGGTGACGAAAAACCTTTTCTGCATAATTACCGTTTAAAAAATGAATTGCTATAGAAGTTAAACTTAAACAAGTTCAGGCAACTTCTATAAAGTATTTAATCTTGTTTTACTTGTTGAGCAAAAAATTGTTTCTGAAATTCATGCAACAATGTCGAGCCATTAATACCTCCATTGGTGACATAGGAATACGTGATGGAATAGCGATCGTTTTTTCTGTATGCATGTTCACGGCTTCCTACAACAGATATGCCTAAGGCGAATCAAGTCCTTGCCAAGTGGGTGGAGTAAGAACCGATAGGAAGTCCTCTGACAGAAGCCGATGTTTATCAATGTGTCTTTCATAGCGTACCCCGCCCGAAAATGGATTGTGCAACATGACGGGCTACGAAGTTTTTGTCAAATTAAACGACGGAAGCAGTAATAATAAAGGCAACTATGATCAGATGCAAAAATATGATATGAAACGTTTGTAATATTGCAATAAACGAAATTGTGAACAGTTGAAAGTAATATAGAAATTTGAAAATTAGTTCCACAAATAAATGTTAATTATTCTATGACTGTTCACCGCTTCACAAACATTCACAAATTGCAGAAGGTGGATGAATGAGTTTAATGTATGTGAATCAACGTTTAAAACTCTGAATAAATGCAGATAGCTACTTTGAGAAACCTAAAAAATCCATGTTTGAAACAAATTGTCACTTATCACATTGCAAGCGGGAGACTGTGATCACAGTTATAAGTGCTCCGCGCCCGCATAAAGTGTTAGGATAAAAAAACAGACTTTGCACGATAACCGCGAGTGGTAGTTTGATAATCGTATAGATATAAAGCTTATTAAATCTCGGCGTGGCAATCACATACATAAAATTATTAGTGTATATTTCAGGTCAGGTCAGGCATAATAACAGCCACGCTGAGCCTCGCCCATTCTGTCATTTATTATACTAATTATTTATATGTTTTGCGTTGTAAATGATGGAATAAAGACGATTTATTATTATTATTATTATTATTATTATATATGTACATAGTATATATGTAATGTTAGCAGGCAAACAAAGCCCGATCATTAAACCCGTAGGGCTGTAGGGCGTAGATACATCACAAGTACCTACCATACGAAGATTTAGCGAATTGAAATATATTTATGTATTAGGTACATCTTGCATTTCCTTCGACCTTTCACCAACAGACGTTCATGTGTTTAAGGATTTCGACCTTTTCCTTACGAACAAAAAGTTATTTGATGATGACAACTTTGCAGAAATAACGTTTAATGACCTTTGCATTTTAGGAGTTCGGACCACCAGGAAAGCAAAATAATGAAAGTAGTTGATGAATGATTTTAAAATTTAAAATAATAACAATGGTAAATATTTGAAATTTAATTGAGGAAAACGATGTTTAACATTCAATATGTATACCTCACAGCCTTCAGTGACACTTTTGATATGTTAAATATCAAAATAGTAAGTAATTAGATCAGGTGATTAAAGAAATTACTTTCGTTGAAAGTAACATCATGCACTTATACTTATTTTGAAAGTATACAACAACACACACAGAAACACAACGATGAATCGTTATAAAAGGTCGGTAATTAAATTATTGTGTAAGAAGGATATTTAGAAATTAAAATTTTTGAATATTTGGAGTATTTAAAGAATTATGAAATAAAAACGATTTTCAATTGAAAAAAAAAACAACAAAATGCGTTTGAAATCATTGAGGAAGAAATAAATTCGATTCGCCAACGCTCTTAAACTGTGACTCGAAAAATTACAGTTCATTGAAGGGTGTATCTAGCAAAGACAGAGCTAAAAAATGAATACATTATTACAATATCGTATTTAATCGACATGAGCAATGTGTAAAAAAGATAGATCCTAGAAAGTTTATTACAATTCACAAGTCGTGACATTGCCTACCATTACCGCCTGTAAATAATAAGCTAGTAAATAAGAGGTATTTACATACTTTGCCTTTCAGTTATCCCATTATTCTCCAGTTATTAGAACCCCGAAACTTGTGCATTTAATATCATCACAACATTCAGGAGAATTGTGTTTCTCTAAAAACGTATTTTTGCTATTCGCAGAGTGATTAGAAATATCAATTGTGTGTCCGGAAATGAGGCACACCTAAAAATACGAGATTTCCTTGAATATACCCACATACATTTTCTGTGTAGACTTTTGACCGCTAACAATGTTCTTGGAACGTACAATTACTTGGAAATATTTTAAAACCAGCAAAGACTATTAGCATCCATGGATCAAGGTACGTACGTATTTCTTGACAAAGAAGGTGAACGTAGGTGGGCCTCGAAGAGATTCCAATACAGTTATACTATTGAATGTGTAGAGAAATGAAAGGGCTCCGGAGCACGGTGTATCCAGGGATTCGAGCGGAGAAGGCATCTGTGGGACAATAAAAATGTCCCACGATAGAGAAGAGCCTCGTAGATGTAAAAGGAGGGGGATAATGATGGAGGGCACGTGATAGGAGCGTAATAATTGCTCGTTGCGATACAGTTCAACGTCGTGATTTCATTATTCTCCTCTTTATCTCTCTTTCTTCTCTTTCATCTAGGTTACGGTGCAGATGTACCATTCCTCGTCTTGGGTACGTGAGACAGCCCGTGAGACCGAATTGCGAGACAGAGTACACGCGAGAGAGTTGTAATAAGTATATATACGTGGAAACGGACCCATGCTTTCGAACAAGCCGATCACTTTTAACCGCTGCTACGGCTGCGAGCAGAAGCGCGACGCTTTTATTCACGCTAGGTCACTTAATAAAGAGCGAGGCATATGTAGGTACTATCTATAATTTTGCGTGATTGTTTTTTACAGTACCGATTCAGCAGTTTAGTTGACCATTGAATTAATTCTCATTTTTCACTTTTATGAGGAAAGAATATTGTTTCAAACAAATATTGTGAAAGAATAGTAATTATAGAATTTATAGAAAGAATATATTTTTATTAATAGCTGACTAATGGTATCTTAATGAATAATCAAGTGCCATTATTATAAAGAATTGAGATGTCACGTTCTCGTAAACAAGTGGCTTACACCTTACGGCAATTAATGATCGAGACATATAGGTAAATATTGTTTCTAAAGCTTTGCAAGAAAAAAATTCGTATCTAAAAATTAAAAAAAATGCATTGTGTGCCAGAAATTGAGATGTAAAGATCTTTTAACAGAATTCGAGGATACGTTTGTTAAAAACAGTAATGAAGTTGAAGAATGCGATATTGTCTACTTCAACATAAAATTGATATTGGTGATTATTCTCCTATTAAACAAGCGCCATAGCAATTATTAATTATTAATCGTCGAAATGCAGTTAAATGATATGTATATATAATAGAGAGCAGCTCGTTATTGGTTGCTGAAATCATCATCACATTCTGTAATCATATTTGTTTTTAACGAATATGAAAATGTATGATGAATCGAAGGAATAAATTTAAGAAAATTTAGCACTAATAATATATAAACATTATATATTATATATGTTTATAATAATATACAAACATTACATATTATATATGTGTATAATAATATATAAACATTATAGATTATACATATATAATAAACTTATAAGACACTTTTACTTAAAATGAAACATTGATCATTATTTTTACTAACGTAAAAGATTAAATGCTCATGTTACTCTGGTAAATAAAACAAGTAGGTATCTTTAATTTTTATTATTTTTACGAGAAATTCATTTTTAATCAATTTAGACTCATGCTCTTTGTCAATAATTGATAAGCTCCATTCTTGGTGCCTGCATCGTTGGCTATAGTTTCTGTCGAATGATGCACGTGTTATATGCGCCACCTTATTATTCATATTTCGTGTTCTAAACTATATTGTGTCGCACTTTTAATCCATGTACCTACCGAAGCTATTCTTCATCCACCAACGATATATGTATATATACATTGATTGTCTGATAACATTAAAGGTTAGTAAACGTTATTTATGCCTGAGATTATGAATGATATATATTTTTAATTTTCAGGTATATCGATTTTTATGTCTGTATATATTAGAAAATATGGAAAAATGTGATTAATTCAATTTTTCAAGATTTTTAATTTATGCCGTTTTCATAATTATTAATAGATTTGTATTACAAAAGTTGTTGAGTTGTCTATATCTACATAAAAATAATGCATGTTGCATAATATATTTGAAATTCTTAACGTAATGTTTACGAAAAATTGTGGTGCAACGAGTTAGCACTGGTAAAGATAGATTCACACTATCCGTCTAGGCGGCCGACGCGTCCGTCGAAACATTCTTCAATGGGTTTTACATGGTGACATTCATTCACTGTGTTCCGTTCGACGACCGTCCAACGTCACTAAGTAAAACCCATTCAAGAATGTTTCGACGGAAGGTAGCCTGCCGCCGGCTAGACGGATAGTGTGAATCTACCTTGTTTTGCAAGTGTTTATACTGAAGAGACAGGAAGTCCTGAAAAGTTCATAAGAATTTAATACGAAAAGCATAACTTTACTTGCAACAATATGGACTTTTCATAGTTTGATAATAAATATTTTTTAAAACTTGTAATACTATTATGAATTGTATGTTATAATATCAAAGTATTATTTTGTGAAGCAAATCCGTATAAAATCTATAGTATCATAGTTGTCACTTTTCTCGAAGATTATACGACCAATGAAAAAACTGTATTCTAAACTTTTTATTTGTTTTTTCATGGGGAATCATTTCTGGTCGGTTGCATCACAATTTATCAGACATTAACATAAACATCGCGTGGATCTACATAAGTGCATACATACATGTGCGTCCAACCTTGAAACGTTATGTAGAAATTCCTTGTCTCCATAATACAAATTATATCAGCACACAAAATGTTTCTACTGTCATCAATTTGAATATTCCAAATTTTTGTTACTATATCTGCCTAGACTTTTTATTAATTCCAGAACGTCATGGTTAATATTCTACAATTATGGCGAATGTGTTAATTAAGAAATAAATTCTCAAGTACAAAATAATTAATAAAATACATTTACAAAATTTTCAGTGTTGTTACAGAAAATAACTTAAATAGCTATTATATTCGCTTGTCATAGAATGAAATGTTTTACATGAACGTGTGTTGCATCAGTTCTAGATTTTACATTAACATGATAATTTTATTCTGTTTCCTGTTAAAATTATTTAATTTCTTCCAAAGTTCGTAAAGATTTAAAGAATGCTTATTTATAAAAAAAATTATTATACATTTTATTTCTTATTTAAGATAAACTTAATACACTACTCTGCTAAACAAAGGAAATTTGAAGAAAAAAATAGTGTGTGAAGAAATAAATTGATTTGATTGCAAGTTGCTAGTTGAGAATGAATCAGAGAAAGTTAATGAGTAAGATTACATGCTATTTATTTTCAAATATGATCAAGTTAAATTGAGTTGCTTGTTCAGTAAATGTAAACACATATATACCTAGTATATTTCTTAAAATAACTTATTTTCTATTGGTGCACTTGTCTAAGCTGTAGAATTTCACATAAATTATCCATGCAAATAAACTGGGGAAACTTCTCTTATAAGTTTCCTCCGTAGGCGTATATACCTATATGAACTACAACTGTCCTTTAGACAGCGGACAACTTGACAATCGACCGCATGGTGGGTGCAGAGTTCAGTTCGACCAATCATATAATTAGTTTATACACATCACAGAATAAGTTTAGTATTACATCTTGTTATCATCTAAATATCTTATTTTCTTAAAGAAGTAATACTAATAATAAATAACATGAGTTATTTTAAAAATCTCATTGGATCGGATGGATCACAATGAAAGGTGTACCTACCTATTCGCCAGGCAATGTTGGAGTGCAGCGTTGCCGGGAAATAGTTTACCGAAGTGCACCGTTTCCAGAGTTGGGGACGCGTGTGTCATTACTTATCCCTGTTCGTCCCGACCGTAGCTATGTATACTATACTACTTGTGTTCCCTAGTGTTCCCAGTTCTAGCATTCCCGTCGGAGTGTCTCCGGAGTGGAGAGGGAACCAACGTTGGCGTCGATTGGTTCACGTCACGGCGTCATCACGCGCATGCGTGGCGTGTTCCCCCTCCACTGACAACTTGTGTGACGGCCGACAGGACGATTCCTGGCAACGTTGTGTATAAGGTAGGAAGGCTAAAGAATATGAATGCATCGGTTTCAGTCTTTATGATTTTCTTTAATATTTATAGTCTGATTTTCTAAAGAAGGCGCCTTGGGACCGGGGCTAGAACTTGCAATTTTACCGCTACTGCAGGCTCGTTATTGGTGCTTTCCCTACGCGGCTCCCTACAGCTTGGCTAATGACTTTTGGCTACTTAGCTGTGGGCCTAGAATAATCGGGTATATATCACTATTTTCTTCGAAAGGACGAGACCAATGACCTTCCCACAGAGATTTGACAGAGTATCGAATCTTATTGGCGATTGCGGACGGCACGTGCCATGCAGAATGAATGGCGGACAAGACAAGGAATATAGTCTCATAGGATTCCTATTCTATTTAGGGTCGTTCAACGCGAAATTGATCACTTTTTGCACGCGATGTCAGGGATTTTGATTCAAAATGAAATATTAAGAGAGGGTTTCAGTCATCACTTTGCTGGTTTCGAATTTGTTTTAAAAACAGGTCGCCAAAGTTTACGCCGGGAAATAAATTGTCGACGCTGGTTGGCCGTGGCTGGCTTCGCGTTGGCGTCACTTGGCTTGGCTTGGCGCTTGCGTCGCCACACGCACACATTACCACTACTCCTGTAGGTGTTCCCCCTCCACCGAGTTTCGACAGCAACAAAATGTTGCGCGGAGATCTTGCTCTGCAGATGCGAGTATCAGTAGGCCATGAACGGGCCTAACCCCGGTGCTCGCAACAATATCTATTATATGCGTTGAGATATTTAACGTATTACATCCACCTCTTGTTACTTCCGCCTCTGGTCTACCCTACTGTATTTAAAGCAGCGCTGTCCGACTTGCCTCCTGGGAGGCAAAAGCCGTCCCCACCATCGTCCGTCGTTGCCATGGCGCACAGACGCGGCCGATTCACAGTACAGTGAATGTCGGCATCGCGCGTGGCGTCTGAGCTTCCTTGTCTACGGAAATGTCACGGTCTCCTTTTCAGCGTCGCGAGGTTTCCTTGACGACAAGTCACGCTGCTCGAAAGTAAGGTTGGAAGGGGAAGTCGACGCGTGAGGGGCCCCTCCGCTGGACAGCGTTGATTTAAAGCGAACGCGGCTAAGCTGCTTGAAAAACTGTCTCGGTGATTAACGAAGTTGCCTCGCGGATACGTCGGTTTATGGTTATATTGCCTCACGAGTCAGCCACCGATGTTCACCTCGCATACAATACCAACATCGGCAATTTCGGTGTTTTATGTATAGGGCATTGTTATTCCGAAGCAGCGAGGTTTTTCCGTATTGTTTGCTTTCATAAATTTCGACTCCAACTCGTTCGTTTAACACGTTGGCTGCCAGATCTGAATTACACTTCCCTTTCCCCAGGTGCCAACATGTAAATCAATAGTATGGCCTCTCAAACACTTATTTTACGATCAAATACTATATTATTGGATCTCACCATATCATTTGCATATACAAATGATAAGACAGACAAACATTCCTGATGTGCCATATAAACTTCAAAACAACTTAACGGAGTCATTAGGGTGTTCCAATTTTTCAAAGGCGCTATTTTTAAGTAATTTTGCTCACCCCCTTAGTTCTATTCATCTAACAAGGGAACACCGCAAACCCGCACTCACCGATTGGAACGCAGCTTTGTGAGCTTATAGAGTGACTCAAGACAAGAACAACGGTGTGTTTCATTCGGGCCCTATCGCCCTTTAAGGGGGTGAAAATTAACCTCAAAGTCAAATAGGCATTTCCACTTTTTCGCGTATAACTCCCAAACTACAAAATACTGAACTAAATAATAATGATAATACAGTCCTTATTATTATTATTATAATTATTATTATTTTTACATATCGATCAAGCCCGAGTGCAATTTTCCACTCGTAAACCATTATGGGTTAAGCAAATACCGATAAAGTAAAAAATGAAAAATATGACGGATCTTCTATTAAAATGATCAAATCCAATATTGAAGTTGCACGAGACAAATTTTTCTTTTTAAGTACAAAACAGTTTCAACGATTCTTGGGGAGAAAAACGTAACGCAACGATTGGAATTAAAGGTAAGTAGTAGGGAGAGAGAGGCGAGAGACATAGAGGAGCGAAAAGTGAGAGAGGACCTGCAGGCCGCGCTACTCTTCATGATCGGGGGACACCTCTCCTTTATCCCCATACTGTTCAGTCGGCTAAAAGTTAAAACGCTTCTCTTTCAGTCGTCTCTCGTTAACGTACCGTTTCGCGTGGCGCGACGCACGCGAGCCTCCAGCGATTTCATCGAGCCGCTCATATTTCGCCCACGGGCAAGCACGTGCATCGTCCTTTGCGAATGCGTTTTCGCGGATCTCTTCGTTTCCGATCCTATCACGCAACGAGTTGTTTCATTTCTTCCTCCTGAGCGCTTCATTTCTTCCTCTTATACGTTTCGTTCCTCCAGGCGGTTCAGTTCTTCCTATTGCAGGCTTCCAACTGTTACTTTTCGCCCGAACGTCGTTGAATCATCGAAAGTGAAAGCGAGAGAAGAGATTTTTGTTTCGGTGTGTCATGTTGATCGTGCTTCCGCTGAATTCGTCGACCTTGCGTGACTAAATGGATCGTTAAATCAGGTAAGCTTATAACTGTTCATTGTAATTTACTAAGATGATGCAAAAGGTTTGTCGCCTAATTTAAATTAAATTACGAAGTTCCATTGAATAATGATCGTTTGTATGTAACTTGATGTAAGTAAGCGAAGATTGTTGAAACCGACCCCTGTTACAGACTTCGAGGGGATGATTTTGGGACACTTCCTCACCCACCTTACTTTTCTGTTTTTCTGCCCTCCGATTTCCATTCAAATAAGCATTTCGATCAGTTTTTACACGGTCACTGAAAATACTATTCAAGACATCATAACTTTTGGAAATCTGGAATTCTATGGAAAAAAAAGCGGATTAAGCAATTGATTTCTAAGTAGTAAATGTGTATCGAAGCTAACGAAAATTACTTGGCAAATACGACAAACTTTTTTCGTTCACCTAGTGCGATATTTGGCTGTAGGTGATCAGTTTGATTTTAACATTCTTTTGAAATACTGAACTAAATAATAATAATAATAGTAATAATCTACTAATAATCGTGACCTACGTAATAACCGAACTAATTGTAAGTAATACTCGTAACACTAACATAACGAGCACTGAATATAATTACGAGAAAAAGTGACACGTCAAAGTTGCAGTATATGTAGCAGATTGAGATCTGGTTCGTTAAGGTTTAAAAATAAGTTTCAAGTACGCCGTGAAAGACATCTATGTGGAGAATGAAAATGCCGAGTACTTATTAACGTCATAAGTTACCTTTAGCCCAATTATCAAGGTTAAATATGTAGATATATACTTTCAAATTCTTCCAGCGTAGTAATAACCTGCAATAAGATTTTACTTCGAACCAATTAACTGCAGTGCAGATCACACAGATAAAATTAAATCGACAAATTGATGGCTTAACGATACTCTCTATTAATTATTGTAATTACAAAACTGTTAACTTAGAAGAGCAGTGATCCAATAATTTTCTTCGCGTCAGTCAACAATTTGGTAAATCTCAAAACATGTAATATACCAATATAAAAGGGAAACCAAACTTATTTATCGTTGTTAGTGGGTAGGACGGAAGGAACTCGATTCGTTTTCGGTGAAAGTGCGCTTTGCATACTCGAATTCCAGGAAAGTAATTCGGTGGGAGAAAGTGACGGGTGGCCGAACATGTTCAACTAGAAATGAATTTTATCGGTTCACGGGAAGATCAGCACAATCATCGTCACTTTAGTATTACATGGATATCTTTTAGAGACACGTGGTATACGCGTGCGAATTTGTTATTCTCACTTGAACGACTCTGTCTACGCGAACACCGACGCATGTGCATAATTTCGTTTTATGAAGACAGTAGCCATCACTGACACTCGTTGAAAGCGCACATATTTTTTAATGAGACTGCAAACGCTTACTACATACAACAGATTTTAATATCGTCTGGTATGTACATATTTCCATGACAGTGATAGTTATCACTTACAATGGGAGTGCACAAAATGTTGCATGTATGTAGTTAGTTCATGCCACTTAGATATAGTAACCTGTTAAATGCATGGGATGCATTATTCAAGCTTCTGTAAACAAATCAGGTTCAAAGTGTTATCTTTACAGGAATCTGAATTTTGATTCATGTGCAAGAATGAGGTCGATTTAAGTACCAAATTTTAAAAATAAGTAAAAAAATTTAAATAATTAAAAGTCAATGAAAAGGTATACCTATGTAATCCTGGAATTACTGGGATTGATTACAGGTAACATACTACTGTAACTTAATTACAATGTACATGTATGTACTTATAATATCGACGATAAGGAAAGTCTTGAAACTTGATTTTTTGACAAATGTTGCGTAGTGAGTTTTGAGCCTTTCATATATTATTATACATGTAGTGCCCTATATGCAAAATTCCAAATCGGTGACCCAAATCTCGAGCAGTCCAATTGTGAGATTCCTGTAAAATGTTCTTTAATGTTATTATTGACTATTTCATACCTGTTCAGTGTCTCAATACTAAAATATAATTGTTTCATCACACCCTGGAGCACGATATTATTTTTATTTGCGAATATTTCAATTCAACAATTAATGTTATTCCCATGCGGAATAAGGATTTTAGATATTCGGCATTGGTCGTAAAATAAATTTCAAGAAAACCTATACCTACTCACAGAAAGCCATTTTTGACCCCTGTAATTACATTAATAAATAAATGGTTGTTAGAAAAAATAAAATAGAATTCAGACGTCTGGTATGATTTTGACACTTCATAAACGCGCTAATATTGTTCTGTTTCGGTATTTGTTTTACACAAGTGAAGGAGCTGCCCTTTATAAATCACATTTATGAAGTAGGTTCGTGTTTCTTTCTACAATAATAGTTTTATTTGCTTCGAAGCTTCTTTTACGAGCAGTTGGTAATTTCAGGAGTCGTTTAGTACTCTTACGTTACTTCATCCTGTGTCATTCATCAACTCTGACCCGTCTATCGTACTTTTATATCCTTCTATTGTCATTAACTCGGCGTCTATCGTAATAAGATATTTATTTCTCTTGTTCGTTGAATTAACTGCTAGCTGATTTGTAAGTGTAATACCCATTATACGTTCAGAGACTGTCTGTTGACATTTTGACTAGGGCTGGTATGGAATTCCTACTCGTAGTGGAGGGAAACACGCCACGCATGCGCGTGATGTCGCCGTGATGTCAAACCAATCGGCGTAAAGGTTGGTTCCCCCTCCACTACGAGTAGGAATTCCATATCAGCCCTGATTTTGACCCTTTCGGGTGTCTACAATGCACATGCAGTCGAGGTTTTCCAAGAAAACTGATATTCAATTGAAGGCATGCATGTCCCCACCACATTCTAAGGCCAATTTCGTAGTATAAAAAGCGCCACCAATGCATACTCGGGGGCTCACTTCTAGTTTAATACACTTAGAAGACAGAGGTTTAGCAAGATCGGGTTCCCCTCCCTTTTGAGCAATTACACAAGTTAACCATCCAATACGTAAAGTTGCTGTTAGGCATTATATATTTATTACTCTCTTTGAGAGCCCCGTATTTCTCACAAACTCTAAACAACAATCACAAATCCTCGGCTCCGCAGCCGCCAATCTCATTGCCCGCAGCCTCAGCTCATACCACCTACAGTACTAAATTTTACAACAAAAGAAAAAGCAAGAAAGAAGAGGAATATGTAATATGTTCCATAAATATCTTTTACCGATATTGTCATTATTTCTGCAATATCGCCTTGTTTGCTGGTAAATGAACATTACGTATATGCATTTTGAAAAATTCTGCTTTAGAGAATTGGAAAACGGATCCAGTGAAACGGATTAAGTGAGGTATCAGACAAATTGGATATTGTTCCGAATCGGCCCCAGTGGCCGATCGATACGGGGTTGAGAAGAGAGGTGGTGAGGGAGTGTGCACCCTAAATCTAAAATTGTAGCTTCGGGTATTTAGTAGTCTCCGAAATATTAATAAGAAGTTATTGTTAATTTTTTTTTACAATTTTTTGATTAACCTACATACACATAGAAGGTAATGTAACAGGAAATGAACGCAAAGTGATTGTAGTTCGTTACTGTGATAAAAATCCGTAATTCAATAACAGCCAACACTATTACTGATAATGAATAAGTCGGTTTAAAAACTTCGAAGAAAAATTTACGTACGGAAATTTGGAGAATTATCCACGGAAATAAGCCATAGCTGACGTTAAATTTAAAAAATAATAATCCCCAATAAAGTAACTAAAACTCACCCTTTCGGAAATTCACCTGCGGCTTGAAAACCTGTGTCACTAGGTCATTGAACCGATCCTGGTCATCGACGGACGCAGCTCCCAGGTATACGACAGCACCCAAACTTAAGAGTGGCAACGTCAAGTGCGTTCGGGTTAATGTACCGAATATTCACTTCACTGTACGGCTACTAACACTGATTACAACAATTTTATGCATACATCTACACCCTGTACGACAGTTGCTGTGACTACCACTGCTTGACCCCTCGCCAGACTGTCTCGCGTGCGGCGGTGCACGCGGGTTGCCTGCTTTAGGCATATCTTTAAGCGCTTATAACTAACAAACGAAGCCTCAATCGCAATATCGTTACTCTTGATTCTCGTCTTATTCTGGTGTCTAGAATCACTCCTTAAATTTATTCCCACGTGTAGCCAAACACCCTATATACATGCACTTTCATATGACACAAAAAATATTGCTTTCTATTTAAGAAAAAGGCCATCTTCGTTGTGCGAAACTTACTGCAAATTTTAAAAACTGCTACAGGGACACTTCTAAATAGTCGTGAAACTTTTCCCATTTCTATTTCTCTCATATGCAGTGGTGTCGTGTTGAAAGCACGCCGCTCGGGAGACAAGGCAGTCTCTTAACGAAACGGTATGCTATTCGGCTCGCCTTTTGTCTTTACCGTGTTCTATTAATAATACGATGCCGCCGCTATTTCGAAAGAAATTTATGGCTTGTCGCTGTCGCGTGACACCGCGCTCATTCTCAGTTTCTCGCACTCGCCGCTGCGACTACAGAAGAAGTAGCGGGGATAGAAATGTGCTCTTAACAGAAAGGAGGATCTGTGCTCTCAACGGGACAACACTGTACTTGTCATTTACGAGCAAATATACGAAATACTAGATAGTAATAGCGTGGACACCTTGAATAGATTAAGGTTTATAAGATAATATTCGATTTTTAATATTCTTTACGATACTTTAATATTCTTTTGTAGAGAGGAAGGTAGAAATGTCGCTGGTCAACTTCAGCTTGCCGTATCAGTCGGCGACACCTACACCGTTCTTCTATGGTGGACAGAACGGGGGACATTCCACAGTGAACAACCTCCGTTTGAACGCGGTACTTCCGCCTGCACCCGCTCACAGTTTCAATGAACGGGAACCGTTTCAAAATGAGCCATATGTACCGCCTGCGAGCTACCAGCAACAAAGACAACATCAACCAGCCTTCAATCGACAGAGCAGTCCAAATTCATTCGTCGAACATTCATCTTTCTCATCGACACAGGACACTAGATACGCGAATTACAACCAGGACTTCAGGAGGACTCATCCACGGCAGCAGCAAATGAGACCTCCGCCATCACCGCCACAACAACCACAGCAACCACAGCAACCACAGCAACGAATCCATGTAGAGAGGGATGAAGATAATCTTCGAACATCGAAAATATCGGAACAGGAAAGCTATCCTGAGAGACCAAATGGGTAAATACTTTTCCACATTTGATCTGTACCAGTGTGCCTGTAGTTACTCATAAAAGTATTCGCACACTGCATATGTGTCGCTATCGCTCGTAGCTCAATCAACAATTTTTGCCGAAAAAATCTTAGCCGAGATTTTTCTCGGGAAAAAATCGAGAAAACACCGTTTTGGGTCTTTTGTCCAATCTTTTTCTTTCAAACCGGCGCCATTTTATTATTTCTGAAGAAAAGTTGTTAATTAAGCTACGGACGATAGTAGAATGACCCCTTAAGGAGGGATTCTCGTGTCACAGCCCCATAAACAGAGTTGGGCATTAGTCGAGTAAATTTTTATTCGTCTAAATTTTTATTCGACTAAATTTTTATTCGAATGATCTCGAATACAAATTTCGAATAAAATGAAGTTATTCGAGAATAACGAATAAATTTGTATTCGTTATTCGTTATTCGAAGGTCATCCGTGGCGAATAAGCGTGGGTCGGAACCCTAGTCTCACCCCGACCCGAGGCTCGCATTCCGACTTACCTACGCTAATTCCTTCGAATAATGAATAAAAAATTATCGAATAACTTCATTTTATTCGAAATTTTTAGTCGATTTTAATGTCCAACACTGTCCAAAAGTAATTGATATTTATGATCTTTTTTTAAAAGATTATTGTTAATATTGGTTTAAACTCTTTTGGGATATAAGGAGGCATCTTTAAACTTGCACAAAATATTTTTTTTATGTCGATCCTACTTATTATTTATTAATTATTGTGGAATCTTGTCAACCTCTTCGACGATGTAACTCCTGTTGGGCGGGACGTGTAGCACCCGTCACAGTCATCTGATTGCAAAAAGAAAAAATAAGTTTTAAAGTTAGTTTACGCTGGGATTGACCCAATTTAGAGAAGAACATTTTAAATTTAAAGCGTTTGAAAGAAAAAGTAACTTTTTTCATTAGGATAAATTATTCATATTATTCTTTATATCAATGAAATTATTATAAATAATGAATATTTCAATGAAATATGAAAGTATTATAAATAAAAACTAAAATTAAAATTTTAGGTCCAGTCCCATCGTAAATTATTTAACATTAAGAATTTTTTGTTTTTGCAATCAGATGACTGTGACAGGTGCTACGCGTTACGCCAACAACTTCAACGAGGTTAATAAGATTCCACAATAATTAATAAATAATAAGAAGGATCGACATAAAAAAAAATTCTGTATGTTTAAAGAGGCCTCCTTATATCTCAACAGAGTTTAATGCAATATTAACAACAGTTTTTTAAAAAAAAATTCATAAATATCACTTACCTTTTGGGGGCTGTTACACGAGAATCCGGGGATATACTGAATGTTTGGACAGTAGGGTTGCAATAGCAATGCCCACCGCGCCAACCGCGCGCTTGGTGATTTCAATGCCATCACCCACTGTAAGGGCTGATGACACTGTCCAACAGCCATTTTGGTCTGTAACATTCAATAGCCGTTTTTTATAGACTTTTGTGCGCTGAAAACGAATCCGCAAACTGTTTGTCGCCATCACCCTCAGTTTTCGAAAAATTCGATTTTGAAAAAAATGCAAATTTTAACCATCTTTTCTGTTCAAACGGTAATAGTTATTCGGTTGTTTGTTCCGCCAAATTATTCTATTAATCCTCGCCAACACAATGATATAAGTTATTACTGAATTATAAACATTTAAATATGTTTAAACAACGATCAAATGGAAAATGACACCCGAAATGCACCAATTTTTGCAGATATCTTTCAGTTTATTTCCAAAACTTATCGGGTGTCGAAGGAATGCTTGTTTGAATAAAGTTTAGAGATGGCAAGCGGCCAGGCGCCGTATTGCTAAAGAATAGGACTCAGTTCCTTAAGGATTTGGCCACGTGGGGAAGAGGAGGATGCCTTCTGGTAAAAGGACTGTGATGAACCACGCGGGACTTACTCCCAGAGCCGGTGTGGAATTCCTAACGTAAATCCTACTCGTAGTGTAGTTGTTCCCCCTCCACTATGAATAGGATTTATTTTAGGAATTCCGGACCAGCCTCGTTTACTCCAGAACCTCGGAATTGGACAGTCGTTCCTGTGTATTTCTAACATATACGATTGAGGTTTGAAAATTCAATTATAATTTGTCAAATTAAATCATTATTCTGTTAAAGGTACACGCGAGTTAACGGTGGAAGTGGTGCAGATACAAAAACTTCAGTCCACGCTGTCCTAGATTACGATGATGACTTCGAAGACTATTACGATAACGAGGAGCAAGCAATACCAAGGGACGCGCACGTTACACCTATTCAAGGGCCGATCTTGTTAAAAAATGGCTCAGTTCCCGTAGTGCCATTGTACTCTTATCCTCAACTAAATAATGGTACATTTGTACAAATACCGGTAAGTCTGATTAAACATCTTTTACGCTAGCTATATGTGTGTTTCATCCGTGGAAGATTTCTCTGACAAGGAGGCTCAATGACGTTGAACTAATAAAAAAAACATACAACTAATAAAAAAAACACTTGAATGATTCCATGATTTTCCTTGAAGTGGCATCATGTTTTGTAAGAGATAGTAAATATGCAATTTTTGGGATCATTTTAGAATGGATTTTCTACGATGAAAAAAATCTCATTACATTGGACACAGAAGGCTCTGAAAGAAAAATGTCTTAGCTTTCCAAAACACTCAGGAAATTTTTTCTATGATCATGTGTTCGCAAGTTATAGGCGTTCAAACTGAAAAGCATCTATTTTGCTTTGATCGCGGATAACTCGGTCAATAAAAATCATACAAAAAAACCAACAAAAAAAAGAAATCAAAGAAAAATGTTTGTTTCATAAGACCCCACCATTGAATTTACCTGAAATTTTTTTTGGTCCGTGCGTACGTTCATACTAGACAAAAAATTTTGAAACTTCTTTTCCTGCGCTTCATATTGCTAAAACAGTATCATAATAAATGAAAAAAAAATTGAGTCCTTGATTGAAAAACTAGAAATTCCAAGCGTTGAAATGCTTTCTTTAAATCTTTTTTGCGACCATTTTTCGCAAAGATACAGCCATTTGCAAAATTACCAAAATTTTCAGGAAATTATAGTGTTCCTTTAATTTTAACGGTCGTTAATTAGCGGTAACGTTAATATGTAACGAAAAATTTTATAAGGAAATAGTAGCGAAAGTATTGCTTTCATTTCGTTACACTTTGTTGTTCTTTCCAAAGTTCTATATGGGATACATGTAATGTGCGATGGAATAATGTAAAGTTATTAAATATAACAGCATTATTTAAAAAAATTTATGTCCTTTAATAATTCATTCTTCGTGTAAAATCCAATGGCTATAAATATAAATTTATTAAATTTAATTAGCAAATAGAAATTGTGTAAGTTTCAGCTTAAAATATTGTCCTTATATTAATTATTAAGATTTGAAATCCTTGCGAATAATTTCTTTTCAACAGAAATTTCCGATTCCTTATTAAAATCCTTAATGAATAATATTTTACTCTCACGATCTTATAACGTTTGCATTTTTAACCCATACGAAATTGTCACTAAAAGAGTGTATAGATTCTAAAACACCTCTTTTGCTCTTGATAATACCAAAAAATGTCGACGGAAAGAAATACATACCTATATGTATGATTTAACGTGACACGTAGGTGTAGAAGTCCAATAAAAAACGCGACTCTTTACGGTCGCGCAACATTCTTTGTGTGGAACCTCTACAGTTTTTACATAGGCATGAAAAACTTAATAGAATAAATTCAACAAAATCGAATATTGCATTTATTTGTTTTTTTGAAAATTATAAAATGAGTTTTTAGAAAAACTCATAAACTCAAGTTTACAAGGTAGTAAGTACATATTGTGCCTTGGCAGAGGTAAGTCATTCGGATGTTGTAACACATTTATCTTTTACATTCCTCTATTAAATATTTTTCTCAAAATTTATATTAGATTTATATTAAGCGTATATGAATGAACGTGGCGAATGAGCTATTAATTCGAAGTTTTGTAGACGTGTATGAAGTAAGATGTAATTATAATCATTCAGTGCCATGACACTGTAGATTCTGTATGCTATTTCGTTCATGCAATTCTTACAAATGCTGAGTAACAATGGCGTGACTCATAAGCTGTTAGAGCGGAAGCATTCACTGTAAGTAGAAAGTATGTATGTATACTAATTGTTAGCTGTTTGCACAGAGCTACAGTCGTAGAATATACAAGTAGATTTCGTCAAGCTTAGACACTTTTTATATGAAGATCTCGTTTACTTTGAAGAACTTTCAACATATCTATTGGACGATTGTGCTCTTGAAAGTAGGTATATACACCTTAACTTTCATGAGATGCGTACTTGTTTGAATCTCAATAGAGATCAAGTATGACGTCTAGCACCCATCGATTGAGACGATTGAAAGAAAATCACAGCCCAAATTTAAACCTATAATTCAAATTACTTGTCTTGTTTAAATATAAATTTAATTTATAGGATACAAATATCTGTCCTTGTTAAAAAGAAACTTAAGAAGCCCATTGATCTAAAATTCTCAAAAAAAATCATATTTAAACGTGCACATGTATCTACAATCTACAATCCCTTCGAATATTAAGGAAGTACATATACATGCACACACTGACGATTATCTAATGTAGTTATTTAAATTACCCAAATTTCTCGTATTGGTACACTTATCGTGGTATCTAAATTCGATGATTTCGTAGCCGAAGTGTCGTACTTGAAAGACCGTGGCACGCGTTTGAGAATCGTTGAAAAGGTAACCGAACGCGGCCGTGGCTGTAGGAACATTCAGTCTATGTACAACGTACTATATCACCGCGGTGACATTTCCGCGCAGCACCCATGACCCCGAGCGTCTTCCCTAGGCTCTCGCAAATGTACAATAGACTAAATACATAAGTGCATATACCATACTTACACTTGCCCAGGTGTTTTAGCCGTGTCCGATTTTCCCCTGTTGTCGTCCACTTCTCTTGTCGTAGATTCACGCGCCGCAGAATGAATTCTCCCCGCAGAACATCGCTCATGAAAATTTCCTTAGATTGGTACAGCAGCGTTCAATGTTTGCTCATGCACTGTGCATATAGGATTTTTTATTACTTTTACTGTACATGTTTCATTTTAGGAAAGAAGGTTACTGTAGTTCTCACAATAAATAAATACTCTGTGCCCCAAATAGAGATTTCTTTATGGTGGTTTTACAGGATTTGTTCTTTTTTCTTATTATTTCTGCGCTCTTCGGTTAAGCATTTCTAAATAGGATGTTGTTTATTCATTTTATTTATTGAATTTTAGTCTTGATGGAATATGGAATAAAATTTTCAAATCGTGGTAAAGAAAACTGATTATGAACCAGCTGTTTTGAATTTCCGGGTTGGAGACCCTTCCTTGTCAGCGGTCCCACGTGCGCGCAGGTTATAAATAATACAAATCCGCGAAACTGTAGCAGGGAATTTCATAAATATATATACCAATGGCTTTGGAATAAAATACTCATAATTTTTTGTCATTATGTATATTTGAATCAGTTTTAAAATAAAGTTATAAATTTTTTTTTGGTTTATACAAAGTCTGCTTTGGACACTCTGTTGGTATCGTGTTATTGTACATAAAAAAAAACACGAAACTTTCCAATTCGAAATTTTCATGTATCTCCTCTGGTTTTCGAGGATAACACTTCTGGGTCGAAGCGTTGGGGGGTGGTTTTACCCCTTAAAGTCACGTTACCGCCGATAAAAAAATACGTGTCTCTTATTTTTGTCTCCTTAACAAACGTACGAAGTTTCATCACAATCGAAGGGGGACACTTCAGGAGGGAGCCTTTCCTTGTCAGGATAGTGTCATTGACAACATATGTCAAGGTCAAGGTCATCGGAGATACCTCCCCTGAAGTAAACATTTACCCATGGTTTTAAAATATTAAGAAATAGCTTAAGCAACTAGAAGTGCAAGGTATGTGAATCATGATGGTACGAACGGATAACGGCGCGGTTACGGATGAGTCAAGCACACGTGGCGATAGCTTCGAGGGAGTATCGGTGGGTAGAAATCGTCGCTGACCCGTCTACCGGGCAGCGGATACGGGCGGGTCAGACTCGCGCTAGGTACATCCGCCCGTTGCAGACTTCTGCCCGCTACTGTAAGCGAGAATCTACAGAAGCCTGCACGGCTGGGAGTAGAAGATCTCCTTAGGTACTGGGACCCGGGTCAGAACTCAAGGCGGAATTATCAAGGTGCGATCCTATGGCGCTGGGCGAATCTGTAGATTTCTCAAATCTGTCTGGCGAGTGCGAGAAGGCGAGCCATTAGCGTTTCCACGACGCGGCTAGGTTCGTCGTTTCCCGTCGTTAGACAAGCCAAATAAGCTTGTCTTTGACTCGTGTCACATGTATCGACCACGGACGGGAAGCCCAAGCCGAAAGGTGCGAGCCGGAGCTCGGCAAGTACAGCGCGAAACTCGCCGAGCCACGCGCCCTGAGACAGTGTTGCAATAGTGTTCGTGGTACCCCCACTCTTTGCTATGGTTAGCAATGTAACAGTCAGCAAAACCCCTGGAAGCAAATTTTTAAATTATCGGACTGACATAAAAGTCCGTATATCAAAGCGTATGGTCTGACGGGTTAATAAATTGTCTCTTCTTTCATCTCCCATATTTCAGAAAGTAATTGTCACCTCGACTTGAGAATTTGTTGTGATTGATATCTCATCATAAGGTATCATTTAGCACAAAATTCAGTCCCAAAATCGTGGGACCAAAAAGAGGGTAAAATACCCCTCTTTTTTGAGTCACTCTGTTTTTCAATCAAAACGATTGTGCAGTGAGTAGATTCAAATCGTTGTAATTCAAAACTCTCAAGTTCAAGCACGGAAAAAACATATCATAAACTGTTGAGTGTCGACACGAAATGTCATTTTATTACGTATATCAGTACGTAATACGTCACGTGTTTTGTTTATTAGATCCGATGTAATGAGTTACATATATATATATATATGTTAATCATTTTCCACAGTATTTTTGTTTAATATTTCTTATCAACCCCTTATTCCCATTCAAGGGCCTATTCCTTTTATAATGAGTAAAAAATAAATCTGTAGGTATATTATACTTAAATGTAAATTATTCTTAAAAAAAGTAGAGTAAATGTTTACTTTAGGGGAGGTATCGCCGATGACCTTGACCTTGACATATGTTGTCAAGGTCAATATTCTGAACAATTTTTTCTTTTTACATTATCCGTCGCTCGGCCTTAATACGTGGAAGAAAAAAACCGAAAGAGATATGTAACTTTAAATTAAGTGGACTAAGAAACACATGGTTTGCGAAGGCACGTTTAGATTTAGTAAAAATATGTTGCATAATTTTTCAAGACAAAAATTATTGATGGCAGAAACTCGAATATCGTCAAAGACTGCTGTTGATTGGATTAACTTCTGTCGTGAATTTCAAATATTAAATTTTCAAGAATTCAATTATCAAGGAAGAGTGAATGGAGTAGGTCTGGGTTAGTTTTCTTGGCGGAGAGGGGGTTTAAACAATAGACGAGTTTCGACTTGAGATGATTCAAATTGGCTGAAAATTAAACCATTTCAAGTACCTAGAATCCCGTCTATTGCTTTAGGGGAGGGGCGGGCAGTCACACCGGAAGCGGAAGTCCAGTTTTCTCAGTGCACTCCCTGAGAATAGAATAGCATGTATGTACATATGTATATACGAACTATAATAATTGAAAATTAATGTTCAGAATTTACGCACCTGTAGACTTTTTTAACTGTTACTATACAACGTTGCAAATGTCGATACATTTTGTATTTCAATTAATTGTATTAAACACCATCATTTATGAATACTATCAAAATTACAATAAAAATCCGTAATTATTTATTATTATGTAATTAAAAAAAAGTAATAATTACATATTTTGAAAGCAATAGCAATTTCTAAAATTGTGCATAAAAATTGTGCATGTAAAAAAAACAATATGTAATAAAATAGTGCGTACTTAGCATACGTTCTTTTCATGTTGCAGATTCTTTGGACCGCGCTATCTGTCGCTTTAGGTGTCGAACTGAGGGGAGATTTGGTACGTGGTGTACCATGCATTAAAAAATATCATCAGCTGTTTTGTCCAACTGCCGGAAACTCATATCCAATGTAATAGTTGTAACTATAGTGTAATAATATATTATATGATTATCCTAATATGTTAATGTATTTGGAATACTTTATTCAGCAATTTATTCTTTGTTACTACATTAATAGTAGTTTTCAATTTTATTTCCCCGACTATGTATTATTATGAGAACAAATTTAAATATGCAGAATACGTCTATTACCAAATATTCTACTATTAAAAATCAGTTTTAAATATCACCACCTATATATTTGAACACTGCAACAAAATTCTTAGATATTAACTTAATTCTTCAATCTACAGTTTCTGTGTTCGGAGAGGTATTTGGATTTGATCATTAAGAAGGAAGATTGTGAGGGAAATTTAGCTTAAAATCAACTTCATTTATTGTTATTATATGCAATCAAACATTTTTTAATCAAATGCATATTATGTAATATTAAATATTTTAATACGGCTGAAACGCGGTAAACTCGACATAACAATATGGTTTCAGAGAACGGATAGAGCGTTTTATCGATGAGAATAAAGCGTTAATGAAAAGAATGTACGGTGATTTCGAGATGACTTCAGGATACGGTTCGTCAGCCAGAGAATCTGGTCATCGAACACGTAGGAGAAGAAAAAGCAGAGAAGTTGTAAAACACGATATCCCAGACGGTGGACCTAGTTTTCAGAGAAAATCGGAACCAACAATTGAGGCTGATGGTGACTCATTCTTTGCTAATATCAGGAAGACTAGAAATCCAAGGCAGTCTCCCGGGAAAAATCGAAATAACGAAAGTGGCAGGTACATAATTCTAGAATTGAATTCATTAAAATTAAATAATTCATTACTTTGTGATATCGGTACAGCAAAAATTATTAACAAATAAAAAACAGCTGATCCTTTTTATGTGATCTTGTTAACCCTTGGACGGCGGTGTCTCAGTCTTTGTTTAACCAAGCAAATGGCCCCTAAACGCAACACTGAATAGTAATAGAGAAAACTTCAGTTACTGATAATATGAATAGCCATAACAAGAAAAAAACATCTAAGTAAAGTGCGTACTGCGTACAGTGGAACCGAAATTACAGGCACCGACACCAGTATGATAACTCGAACCGTCCACCATTAGAAAATTAAATAATTAATAATTATCTAGTCAGACTACATATTAGCTGTATAATATTATTGGTTTCATCTTCCAAAAATTTATTGTAATGCATGCTGTGGGAATATTTGGGTTCAGATTCCTGCTGCGTTGGGTCGGGCGCCGAGTTAGGGACATCTCGGGGCTTCCTCGATATGCTCATGTAACATTTTTAACCAATCTCCTCGCAATTGACAAAAACTGCACCATACCGCAAGCATTATCACTTTCGCTGAATTAACGTTCTATTTTGTCCAAAATTGTTTTTCTTTTGATTAAATTGCGGCCATATCGTGTCTAGATATATTTGATTTCTAACTTTCATTGTTACTCAACTGCAAATAACAGTATTAATAAAAAAAAAAATTATTTTTTTCCATGAAGAATCTGTCATTTAAAAAAAATTCTGGTATTTGTGGTTTTTAGAGTTGATGCGTGCGAATCTAAAGTGGAAATCGTGACGCCTTACTGGGCTAGCAACAGCGCTGGTAAAATTCGTGCCATTGTAAATACGCAGCACTTTGAGCAGGCCATTCATCAAGAAGTTTGCTCGTAAGTATACAAGCCAAGCATCTTTCCACGTATAAATACAGTTTCACTCATGTGTTCATTAACGAAAAAGGAACAGTTAATGGAAGCACGAAATGTAAAAAAAATAAAATAGAAAGAAAATACGGTTACTCACAAAAGTATTCGCTCATCGCATATGTATTTACGTATGACACATTTTACACATTTGATTAGTGTTACAGTTAAAATTATTAAAGTTAAAATTACCAATTCTGCTATCAAAGAATCATGGAACAGCATAAGCGAGAAGTTTACAAAAAATATATTGTAATTATGTGACGAGTGCTCGTGTGGTTGGCAGCGAAAACATTATATAAATAGTTTTTTTGGAGTCGCATTTGCCCCAGTATACTCTAAAATTTAAGAGGGAATGTATGTTTTTAATCTGGCCAAGAGACGTACGTGCCGAGAAGGTGATTTTGTAGATAGCTGTACTTCTGAGGGGTTTCAGTGCAATGAATAGGGGAGAGACCTTGTGCCTTAATGGCTTTCATGATACGATTGGTTGGGGATTTAGCTAGTCCTTTAGCTACAACAGCTATTACTTTTTCAAAGTAGAGTGATGTGAAACTGGATGGTTTCTTTCAAGCAGATGGTTTTGAAGGGTATGAAGTCAGATGAATTTTGAAATTGGTTTTATATTTTTTTTTAGCTAGGTTTTCACAAAGAATTTATGCTTGTATTTTTCTTCAAGTTTGTCAGTGAATTTTAGTTGATTGATGTTATCATTGTGTATGAAAATCGTGGGAGATTTGGCGCTTGGAAGCGTTTCGGGCGTTAGAGTTGTTACTTAAGATGTTTTGATTGTGAGTAGCAGGTTGAGGATTTGTTTTTGGAGTATCGTCTGAATCGAAGCAATCGGCAAAGATACCAAAGCGATTGGTGGTAGGAACTAGGAACATTGAAACTGGTAGTAGCATCCGTACCTTGTGATTGTTCGGTTGTGGTGAGTACTGGTTCAGGCGAGTTTGTTGGTGAAAGTGACCGCCTTCTCAATCTTACTCCTGCTGCCTAAGGCTGTCCATCCTTCCTGGACTTGTGTTTGGTGGCTCAAGGATATTTTGGGTTTAGGATATTTGGAGGCTCCACTTTTCCAACTGTAGATGGTTGATGATATATCTACTCTGGATAACTCAGTACGACGTAGGCTGCTTCAAACACGTGGTACAATAAATTAGCGAGACTGGTCGAATCAGATTCAATGACGATGTTACCTCAATGACGGCCAGAATCGAATTCCAAACGAAATATTTCCATGATCATATGGTGGATAAATCTTTTCTGATGGCTGACTTATTACCAAAAAAGAGCTGGCTTTTATACTATTTCAATCAAGGCTGTCCCTGTTGTCGTATTTGGCGCGAAGGTAGATTCTCCTAGCACGATCCCTAGCGAAACAATACTCTGTCTTAAAATATGTGTAACGCTATATTATAATTAGATTTATATAAAATAAATATTGAATTTATTCGGATATTTTTGTATGCGTTCTTTGCTACTTCCACGGATTTTCAATTGAATGCATCCTAAAGTTAAGTACACTAATCAGGATTTATACTAATCTGGATTAGTATAATTAAAATATGTGGTACGTATGAGGTGGGCAAATGCTTTTGTGAGTAACTGTAGATATGCATTCCTGTTTCGTTTCAGAAAAACACAGACGAATCGTTGCAGCGGAGACTGTGGCTGCGAGCAGAAGTACAAATGGCACAGATTACTTGCATACGACCCCGATAACGACTGTAAAGGTATCTTCATGGACTGGTTTCTTTTCCCTTCCTGCTGCGTCTGCAGATGTGACCCGGTTGCTAACAAATTTTCTACGTCGAATAACCGAAATTGAAGTGATTTCTCAGGGCGTGAACGTTTCCTAAAATTCTCTGGTTGTATTTCAAATTCAATTGTAGTCTCGAACGGAGTTGCAGCACTGGGTATGGATTGGCACTTCCTTCGAATCGCTGGCTTGTATTTCGATTCGCGTAGAGCTCCCGTGGCAGGAGATTGAATGTTACGTAAATCCTGTTACGCTCTTATTGTCAGTCGGTTTGTCTCGATATGAGATACATTTTGATGAAAAAGTTTAGTTATTTATGAATTTATTTTTAGAAAGCAGGGATCGCAATAAACAGTTACTTTTCGTTTTTTAAAAGATTCTGTTAGAACTTATATGTTTCGTTGAAGAAAATATCTAATCCTGTTAAATTTGTACGGAAAGAAATCCCTTACGAAATCCCCTGAAATCCATTAGGAACTTTTTTAAAAAGTGTTCTCATGGAACAAATATTTTAGAATTTGAATAATAAAAAATAAAAATTCCATGGAAACAAGTTACTTTAGAACGTTTATTAAAAATGGTTCCATAAGATAAAGAAAAGTACCAAACTATTAGGTACTAGTTTTATTTAACACTATAATATCATATTATTCATATGTTTGTTTAATAAAAGGTATGAAAATCATAACATAAGTAATTAATAGTTTCATAAGAAGTGAAACAGAAAAGAGAATTTGTTACGTGTAATACCTAAATAACATTTTTTATAGCTTAAATGAACTGAAATACGTAGAAATTCTATAATATAATATATAATATGTATATTTCTATAATAAAATATATGAATATACATCTACGTATTATTATACTATTTAATTTTTGCTATTCAGCGTGATAGTATTATACTTAACTACATATAATAGTATTATCGTATTTAATTTAATTTTACAAGCAAAACATTTCCTTTTGCAGGACTTAAATTATATCTATTATCGTTTGATATAAACTTCAGTGTTGAAACTTCAATGTTCAACGCTATCTTCTATAGCAGAAACACCATGAATAATTTTTGCTGCCGTGTAAATGTTTGGAAATTTATATTTTATCTTTTCCCAATAATCTAACAAATTGTTTTCTAAAGGAATCATTTTTGGTTGATACTCGTCATTGTTTCTGAAAGCCACAAGTAGCTCAATGTCATCCTCAACGTCCGAGTCTGATTCATCAAATGTTAGCCACTTGTTGATGGTAAAGTTAACTCATTCTCGTGAGCCGATTGTGAATTCAACAACGATTGAGTACTTGAATTCTCTGAGGTACTTAAATTGAAGGAAGAAAATAGGGAAGTCGAACTTAAGGAGGTAGGTTACCCTAGATAGCCTTAAAACAGGCCTGTTATAGAAAAAAAATTATTTTAATATTTTATAAGTTCTATTCAAACTGAACCTTTTATGTTGAAGGACTTTTCTTTATCTCTTCTCATCGGAACTTGTAATGTGAGAACGATTTTTAAAAAAGTTTCACGGCCCATGTTTTAAATAGAACCTATTAAAACTTTCCATAACTCTTTCGATCCCTGTTAGAAAGTATTATGGAAACATCTATTACCTTCGTTGTAATGTATAAGTTAATAAGGAAATCATTCAGAAATAAAAATAATCCTTCTATATTAATGATTAAGTAGGAAATAAAAGTAGAATGAACGCTGTTGTTATAAGGCTAGAGCAAAAGTTATTATAATGCAATTGTAAGCGCCAAATGTTACCTTGTAGTTGTTGTTAAGGAACTATACGTATTGTTAGGAAACGTATACGACATATTGTCTTCTTTCAGATGTATGCTTACGATATTATATAGGGTGTTTATAAATATGTGGGACAATATTTCAGGGTCGGTTCTACTTATCAAAATAATACGAAAAGTTGGTATATGCATATGTCCGATAAGGCTTAGTTTTACAGTTACGAACATTTTTATATTCCGTAAAATACCGGCCTGAATCGTCTAATAAAGGGCAACCGGCAGACTGGCGCGTTCGTCAGTTGGCCTAATATAATATACAGTAGGCACTCGTTATAAGCCCGTTTCTACCATGCGTTTTAAGCCTGGCGACTATCCCCACCATTTCCTGGAATCCTTCGGACGAGAGTGGGGAACCCGGGAACGAGCGAGAGGCTCTTTCGTTTTCCCACTCGCGCCATTGACCACGCGGAATAGTGTCCACAACGCGCTACGAGCCCGCCGCCAGCCCCGTTCGTCGGGCTCATAACGAGGATTTACTGTATCTCGAAAACGAAGCCCCGGATCCAAAAATGGTAAAGGGCTTTTCGATACCTTTTTGCATCAGGATTTTGCATGTTCCGGGATATCCCCCAATTCTGGGACACCCTGTATAATTACAAATATCCGATTCTGTTTTTTTAGAAAGGTTGCTCATAAGGGAAAATAAATTTTATGAAAAAATTCTTTACCACCATTTTTTAAGTCGTTAAGAACCATAAAATTTTGTATTTCGTTGGTCATCGTTTTTTACGGTTTTGTGAATATGCATGATATTACGAAAACGCACAACTTCTCTGACGGTGTATTTACACCTTTAGCCACATTTCATTGCAGGAACAAAAAGTGGGTAGGTCATTGGGGCCATTTGAACTACATTTCTACTAACAAGGAGAGGTTCCCAGGTGTCCGCCTCCGATTGCTTTGAATTTTGGATATGTTTTAGAGCATCGAAAATTAAGATATACGTGTTTTTTTATAGCGGTCTGTTTTCATATTTAGGAGGTGAAACCAACCCCTAAAGTTATACAATTTTCAGGTGTTCATCTCCGATTGCTTTGGTTTTTGGATATGTTTTAGAGGACCGAAAAATAAGAAATACGCGTATTTTTATTTTGGCCTGCTTCAATGTTTAGGGGTTGAAACCACCCTCCAAAGTTCATAAGAATAGTTGGTGCCCGCCTCCGATTGCTTTGAATTTTGGATATGTTTTTGAGGACCGAAAAATAAGAAGCACGTGTCTTTTCATTTTGGCCCGTTTGCATGTTTAGGGGGTGAAACCAACCCCCAAAGTTATAAGATTTTTAGGTGTTCATCTCCGATTGCTTTAGTTTTTGGATATGTTTTAGAGGACCGAGAAATAGGAAATGCATGTCTTTCTATTTTGGCCCATTTGCATGTTCAAGGGGTGAAACCACCCCTCATAGTTACCCCATAATAACGGTGACGGACGACAAGAACATCGTCCATACAGCAAATTATGACGCAAATTAAATTTATATAAAGTTTTACTCAACACAATTTTTATACCCCGTATGAACTTTGGGGGGTGGTTTCACCCCCTAAATATGAAAACGGGCCGCTATAAAAAATACGTATATCTTATTTTTCGGCCCTCTAAAACATATCCAAAATTCAAAGCAATCGGAGGCGGACACCTGGGAACCTCTCCTTGTAAGTATCGAATCTTTTTACTTTAATTTTCAAGTTGCTGAACTTTCTTTTCTTACAATTACAATTTTTCAAATCCCGATTGATCACAATCTGCGTGGATGCTGTTAACAGGTTCAATAATTCTAACAAATATCCTTTTAAACACTGGTAACGGAAACTATTATTTATAAATACTTATAACAGGAAAATTTGACAAAATTGTAAAGGAGAAGAGGGGGCAAGATGGGGTTGCGTGGCAAGACGGGGTTATTGTTTATTTTTCTATTGAAGCACTTCCTGAAAACTATGAAATCTAGAAAACAGTTTAAGCTTGCACAACGCCAACAATTTCAATCAGTTTGCAGGATCCTCATGCGTGTAGTGACAATCTTTCCGTTTCTCACGGTTGTGATCTTCTTTTTCTTCATCTTTTAAACTTCAACAGGTAAGCAATAATTTATTAATTCTTGAATTTTATCAATTAGACAGTTTCTGAAAGTATTTACTTTTGTGCTTGCGGAACATTTTCATTAGCAACTGAAGCTGTTATCATTCAGTTAGTCTCGATATTACATTTTCGGTAAGACGGGGACATTTTCATAAACAGAATAATATTACTTAATAATATTATTGTAATATTATTAAGTTATAATAATTCGAACAGAGCAAGAAGAAACAAAAGAAAACTATCCTTCATCGGAAAAGGAACAAAGATCTTTCAAAGGAAGACACTGGCGCCGCTGAATGTATTTTCTGTGGCCATTTGTTTTCTAAATCCACAGAAGCGTCGGTTAGGTGTTTAGAATGTCAAGGTGGGGCTCACTGTACATGTGCCGGAAAAAAGGACGAGTCGCAAACATTATTTAGGTATGTGTGTGACACGTGTATTTAAATATGTAGTTGCATCATCATGTCCATAATTATTTTTCTGTATTTTTTGTGTTTAACTTAGGAAATTTATTTTAGTATACTTCGATAGACAGATACTGACACCATATCTAGTATTACATATTTATAAATATATCATCAGTAAGTATAATGTTCTCAAGTAATTTTTTCTTAGCGTCACCATCTTGCCCCTCCCCCCTCTTTTCTATTTACGTTTTTGCAAATGAAATAGACATAGCAAACGGAACATTATATTATAATGTTACTTTTGAAAAACAAGTGCACGAATGAAAAGGTTTTGCGTCAGGTATGAAATAAAAACACAGCAAAAGATTAACAGAAAAATATCAATATAGATGTACAATAAATTTATAATAGGTTTTGGAGGTTACATATGGTGTGACGATTGTTCTTCATTCTAAGAGGGGAGAGGCTAATGAAGCTATTTTCTTCACAATCGGGAAGAAATCTAATCTACAAATTTTACAAATCAATAGAATTTAAAAAAAAAATTACAATAAAACACTGTTTAAATAGTTAATAAAAACGTAGATTTTCGCTGACTGTGAGGTAAGAGAAAAATTTACGTAAATCTAAGCGCTGGACGGATATCTGATAAGCTATATTTTTTCCTTGTTTCTGCCTCTTCAAGTACTTCTGTTACAAAGGAAAAGTAACGTCTAATATAAAATTCGGAAGTCGAACAAAGAAGAAGCTTAGATTAAAGTGTGCATTAAAATTAAGGAAGGGCATTATCTACAACAGCGTGCAGTATTAGACGTGTATCAGTTAATCAATCAAGAGCCCATTACTCATGACGCGAGAGTGCAGTTGCGAAACCCGTGGCTGTTGTAATTAGGAAATAACTCAAATTAACAGTTTCACTTTATTATACAACCACGTCACATATATTAAATCTATATACATATTTCATACAAAAATATTCATCTCATAGAATAGTTTCTTCTATACGAAGACATTGTGAATCATTACGCGGTCAATTAGGTTAAGTAAAGCTTTTAGCGTGTAGCGTAACTACGGTAACGTACATATGTAGGATAGTGTGTATCGAATATTCTTATTTAATGCGCGACTAACGACGTGTCTATCTATAAACCTCTAATGAGCTCGTCCCAGCCACGTGGCACTATTTTAAATACCTTGTTACGATAACGAAAATTGGCGGCGACGTGGTTCTAAAGTAATAATTTTATTAATGTAACTACTAAATAGTAGGATTAACTGGTAATCCGGCAAGAAGAAAAGCTAAGAAAAACAATACACAAAATGTTAATCACGTTTCGATTAACTTGTAAGTGATATTTTGGTGAATTTTGTTTATACGACAGTAGTGCCTCGAGGTTAAACGACATTATACTTTGTTTGGTAGAAACGGTAACTGACAGCGGCTAGCGCAGCGATGTAAAGTGGTTGCATAACCGATGCACTGGTCGCAGAATTGCAGAGATCGGTACTGCAAATGTGACAGGACTCAATTACATTTCGACCTGAAATTGCCATTGCGCTGCAAGGTCCATCGTGGATATCTGCCTCATCGACATTCGGAGTTGAGCACTGGCGTATCACTACTCGTTCGTTATTCTCTGGGGGGAAAAGTTGTGCCGTTAATTCGTGTATCAATAAACAACTTTTTAATTGAATCGAAACATTTTTAAGGTCACTCATTACTAATTTGAAAAATAACCATGTTAGATGGAAAATTAAAATATTACATTAAAAACGGAACAGCAATTGCCTAGTTTCATAAAAAATAAAGGAGTATTATAATGTGTGCAGAATTTAGTGTCACATTATTTATTTTCATGATGTACATGTACATAATACGTATATTTGCGTCCGTATTACGGATTTCTAAGATAATCATTATTTTTATTATGTTCATTGTGAAAATAATATTTCAATTATAATGTTTACTTTAGTTAAAAAATATAAAGATAGTTTTACAAGATTGCAAAGAGTTGAAGAGAGGGAAAGTAAGGGTTGAGGACGTACCTAGTCGGCGGCAAAAAAAGTGAGGTAGGTGGTAGCAAAATGGCTGAGGGAAGTAGAGGAAAAAAGAGAAAAGGATAAAAGGCGGATAAGGAGAAGTAAGAGAGTATGTGAGGATGAGAGAGTGTTAAGAGATTATGTAAACCAAATCCTTTTTCATGGCTGTGAGGTCAAAAAATTATAAAGCTCTATTTTTCTATAGATAAAGATAGTTTTGTTAATCGTAGTTTCATTAAATTATCGTAGATGTAGTCGAATTAAAAAACTTTTGTCAAATTCTAGCTAAGTAATTTATCAGTTTCATCTCTAACGAACATTAAATCAAATCCAACCATTCTAACCACCTCGGAAATATAAATTAAACATTCATAGGTACTTAATTATTTTACTTTCTCACTGCAAATTGTAATATCATAGGCCAGTATTATTCCATAATAAATTAATTTCTATAAGAAGAACTGGTTTGATTCTTTTGATCAATTGAATGTAAGAATGTATAATGTATTCAAAACCTTCAGTTTTAAACCACTTGCTAATGCTAGAAAAGTTTCATTAAAAAATCTGATATAATATCAATCTGTAATCCGAGCGCAGAAGGTTAATTGCGGCTACATTAATGCATAGCATAAGGTTTGTTAAAATGAACGCGACGAGTCACAGTTATAATTTCCGGTTTACGAGCATAATCGACTGCGCCATGTGAAGCTTTTCTTATTTGTACCAGAGTAAACTATTGTTTGGACGATCTAACGCAACAGGTTGTGTAACGCTCATGATTCAAACTATACTAAGAATTTCCGGATGTATGGCTTTGTGGATACAAGTAAAACCAGGTTCTTTTATACGATGATTACTAATGCACATACAGTGGCGTGCAAAAGTATTCGGCCACCTTTTAAAATCGCATAACTTTTTTAAAATTAATTCGAACGACTTGAGTTTTTTTTAGAAGCTAGATGGATTAGTTTGCTAAATGATGTGATTCGTCGTTTTGAAAAAAATGCACTTGGTCGGAATAGCAAAAAAAAATAGTAAAGGTCATTTTTTAAACTTTTTTTTTGTGAGCCTGTAATGAAAATTCAAAAAACCCGTTTGTAGATTGAAGTAAGTTGTATACATGCTGAAAATTTCATCAAAATCGGTTATCGTTGCTCTGAGCTATGAACGCTTAAAGATCGCAGAATACGGTCGAAAATCGCTGATTTCGGGCATTTCGCGATTTGCGACCTAATTCTGCGATCTTTAAGCGTTCATAGCTCAGAGAAACGTTAACCGATTTTGATGATATTTTAGACACATATATAACTTACTTAAATCTACAAACAGGTTTTTTGAATTTTCATTACATGCTCACAAAAAATGTTTAAAAAACGACCTTTACTATTTCTTTGCTATTCCGACAAGTGTATTTTTTTCAAAACGACGAATCACATCATTTAGCAAACTAATCCCTCTAGCTTCTCAAAAAAACTCAAGACGTTTGAATTAATTTTAAAAAAGTTATGCGATTTTAAAGGGTAGCCGAAAACTTTTGCACGCCACTGTATATGTATAGGTACAATACGTGACACGCGGCCGTCGTTGGTATGAATTTGGGATCGGATTTCAAGTATAATTTTATGAAGTAAGCAGTATTAATTATAAACAATTTAATTTATAGATAGACAAAATTGTACTAATTTACAGTATCTAAATATTATCTTAAAACAAATATCGACCAGTTTTTTTGAATTAGCATCAAATTCTGTTCAGATAAAATAAGTCATTTCCGATAAGTTTTTAAAGATTCTTTTCTCAAGAACGAAGGTTCATTTACAAAAATGTAGTTTTCTAGTTACGACACGAATACCGGACCCTGTATGTGATAACACACAATAATATACCCTGTATATGACTTAAAACTTTATAGCATCTGATGAGTCCAATGTGCGCGTTCCCAATTATTACCTGTTACGTACTCATTGTCAGTCGCATACAATTGTAATAATCTGGGTCAAAGTATTTAAATCATTCAAACAATAATAACAAAGTGCATCAGTATTAGAATTTTGTACACATTCGTAAATACAATGGGGCAATACTATTTGTTCTTCCATTATTAGGCACTGTTAACGTATTAATTGTTTTCAATTCACACATTATAACAATAGTCCCTGCATGAAAACGTCGAACTTTACTGACACTTCCTAATATTTTTGCAATGTTATTTTAATACTGTTCAATATCACATTGCCTATTTTGATAAGTCAGTATTTCTTTTCGACACTGAAATTTATTAAGGGGTTACACCTAGTCAGGAGGCCGAAAAAGGCGATTTTTTTTTTGAAAAAGCGGAAGCATATATTTTTACAGAACTTTCTACACTTAAAAGAGCAACATTTAAAGAATACTTGGTAATTTTTTTGTAGAAAATATTTACATTTACAATAAAAATACAACAACATCCAAGAAGCCTTTTTAAAAACGGTGAGCAAGATATGTAAAAAAACTACTGCACCAATCTTTCTGAAATTTTGTGGGCTTATTTTTTATATCAAAATCTATTGATTAAATGCGTTCTTCTCGAAACCACGTTTTCCGAAACGTTGTACACTCTAACTTGAATAAAACTGTATGGATTTTTATACAATTTTGCACAGATGTTCTTAAATGTATTCTCTATCGTCCGACCGACAATTTTTTCGATATTTTAATTTTTACTTGACTTATGCGTAAATAAAGTCCATTTTCTTCACACCAAAATGAATATTTTGCTTCAAAGTGTAGCTATTTTGTTATTTTTCAACGAATCAAAACAATTGTCGGTCGGACGATAGAGAATACAGTTAAGAATATCTGTGCAAAATTGTATAAAAATCCATAAAGGTTTACTCAAATTACAGTCATACACCGTTTCGGAAAACGTGGTTTCGAGAAAAACGCATTTAAAGTTTTCGGAATGTTTTGATATTTGAAAAAAAATTGTATACATTATTTAAAGATGCCTCTATCTCCATTGAAAAATTTTAATGGATAAAAGTGTTTTTCTCACTTGGAAATAAATTTCCGAAGATGCGATATTTCTTGACCTGGCCAAGGTGGTGTAACCCCTTAAATGACTACATTTACCTGGATGCCAGAAAAGAAGACACATTCAGTAATTCTATAAGAACGAGGTACAGGTGTAAATCATACTATTTCAATTAAAAAGATGTATTATCTTTTAAAAAGGTAATAAATAAATAATAAATATATAAAAAGATATATTATTATCTACTTAGAATTTCTCAAATTTTGTTTGAAAAATAATAATAACCTACTCGCACCTATAGCTCTCAATGTGACGTATGTATTTTCGAGGCTTTCTCCGATGAACACTGCCTAAGTAGTCACTAGTCCACACAGTGCATCTGAAGACTCAAATTCGTTAAAATTTTAAGACTCGATTACAAGTAGAAATCTTTAACAGTCATCGATTTTTAATATTGCATATTTTTACAAAATGGCGACTATTTAAATAATAAACATGAAATTTCCATTGCAAAAATCAGAAAGTTAAGATAGTATTTCAGATACGATTGGGATTGGATAACGCTTCGAAAGAAACACACGTCTCCTATCGTTAACGATAATTCCTTTAATTATTATTAGTTTTCGATTAAAATTTGAAAAAATCTAATCTGTAAATGTACATTTTAGTGAGAAAAACTTGGTGGGATTTCCACATGTACCTTTTATTAGAAAAATAACTGAATCCATATCTTTTTTCGAGCGTCTAGAATCTAGATTCTAAATAGATAGGTAATAACATCCTAAGAAATTATTAACGTGTTCATCTACGTTCAGAAAATTTGGTACAGTAAAACCACGATTATCCGTTGTCAATGACGTGTCAGTTCCTGTTATTCGTGTTAAGAAAAAAGTATTAAATTTTCAAGTTGGTCAACTTTTTGTTTTTAAACAAAATTCAAACTTAATAATAATAATAATAATAATAATAATAATAATAGTGGGATTGTATGTATCAACAATGTATAACTATGAAGTTTTAAAGAAATTGAAAAGTTAAACAATTTGTTTGAAAATAATTCTTTTTAAATTCCTTTTTTAAATCATTATCCGTTTCTTTTTTGCTTATCCGTGCCTTTTACATCCCCTTCTAGCACGAATAATTTAGATGTAACTGTACGTTTTTGTCTGTTTTTTGTCTATAGTAAATATTTTACTACTTCTATATCACGCGGTGTTATGCTGGTAAACAGACTAATACATACGTATTCCTGCGTTGTAGAATTATCACTACTAAAATTATGCAAATCTTCGTAATCCTGCACTTATTGTGCACATACATACTCATACGTATAATCCTGGAATTCTAGTCACTTTACTACGATTAACCTCAATATTCATGATTCTACACCGACGACTGATTTTTCTGTAACGCGGGTGTGGTTCCGACCTTGCCAACATATAATTATCGCAATTATGGCACAGGAGCTCGTGCCGTGACTCACGGGTGCAACATGGTGCGCCATCACGATCAACTTGAAGACCATGATCATCGGGTGACGTTACAATTCCACGCAACGTTCAAATGCGTCATGGTGTGTAAGGACATCGTTCGAAATAGAGTAGCGTATCGTTAATCTTATAACAGTGACCAGATATCGTAGACGCTAGTATATTTACACGAATAAGTCTGAGAAATTTTCATCGTTTTAAAATAAAAACGACACTGTAACTAAGTAATGTATGTCTTTAATCTGAAAGAACGTTTTTAGAAAACTGTTTTTAGAGAACGTTTTTAGTCCCACCTTATTCAAAAGGTAAATATATTAACTACGTTACTTTGAATCAGCGTTTCCCAATTGATGGTCCTCGATACGAAATTTAGAGTGAACAGTTATCTTACAATAAAATTTAAATACCTATTAAAAAAATGTGTAAATTATTCAACGAGAAACATACATATATGTATTTACCTGACTACAACATTTGAAACGGCGCGGCGTCCTCAGCGCGCTGTTCGATTTATTTCGATGCTACGACCTTTTGAATGCAAAAAAAAAACTGTGGAGGTTGCTGGACCAGCTAAATTATAATGAATTTGAAAAGGTTCCGTAGCAAAATTTAATTGGGAAACGCTGGCAGTAAATGTATAAGAAGAAGTTAAGTTAAATCCACCATAGTTACATACCTAACTTACATAAAATAAAACACAATTGCAACAGTATCAGAGTATGTCATGTGTAGAATCTCTGCTCATCGTACAACTATGTATCAATTTCATGAAAAATTCATTTGCACTAAAAACTACACACGTTCTTGTTCAATGGAAATATTTTTGCTACATCCTTCTACTTGCTGTTAAAATTCATTACGCTTGCCGAGCATACTCATGTAAATCTAAATGAGGCTGTAATTATTCAAACGTTTTATGTTCATAGGTGACATCACAATTACGGTTGACTAAAAAACTTTGTCTTCAATAAACGTAATCTATGTACATTAATTTTCTGTTGTCCTTTATAACTAACCAATATATGTAAACTAATAAGTTTATTTAAATTGTAGCGTGAATACATACTGAAATATTTCTGTAAAAAAGATAATGAATTTGAAAATCGTAACAAGATTTCGATTGAGAAACGTTTGACAAGACAATAATAATAAACACTCCATAAAAACTAAATCTCCGAAATTTTGTTGATTTAACTCTCTTAACTGTATGAAAGTTTATTAGTTGCAAGTTCTGAAACTTTTTTTACCTTTCTTTACAATTTTACGGCAAATGGGTGTCGGTGATTGATAATGGCCAGCTTCGCAGGTTTTTGTGTGGAAGGTCGCTTGATGTTCCGTGACGTTCATTGGATCAGCGCATAAAGTATTCATGTTGGAAGCGCAGTCCCAACATCGTAGAGCCGAACCTATTAAACGCATTGCGAACCATCAATAAATACATGAAACGTAATAAAATCCGTCATTGCACAAGCAAAATCTTTACCAACACTACCGATTCCACAATTACTTCGAATTACGCTAACATTTCATTATTGTTGTTATTAATTGTTTATGTTATGTATTCCAGGAAGTCAAGAATTGCGTTTATGCATGACGTGCCTCGTTTTGTAAGGATTACTCATTTTTCATTCCGCCGCAAGTTACGGAAAGTTGTAGAAATGGAGTGAGTAGTTACGTAACAGTTTATGTTGTATCGATATTTACGCAATGTGAATGGAAAATTACAGTATTCCTGATAACAAACGAGCAGAAGATACATATACATGCATATCGATTATGTTGGTAAAAACCAATACAATTTATTTGAAACTCAATAAAATTTCAATTGGACAATTAGTCTGTATTTATGTAAATTACTGTAATTTCGTAGATTTAATATTTATGCTCAAATCATGCGAGCAAATAGGCGGTAACAACAAAGAGCTTAATACGTTTGATGAGAGGATAACAATGAACGGCGACATAGCGAGAAGACAAAAACAACAATAAACACGATCATACTTGATGCAAGGACGCATGATGTGCATACCAGATCATATTTCTTTTTGCTCATATGTGCTCATTTTGTTATTCGAAAATAACTGTACGTGCAAGTAGTTTACAGTTTTATAATCGTCTAACTAAACGTATAACGACAAAACAATATAAGTACTTTCAGACTTATAGTTTTGAAAATAACTGATAATAAGGTATTCAAAATTTGTATAAATCATTCAAACGACTATATTTATGTTAAAAATAAAAATATGTTAAATAAATGGGAATAGTTAGATTTTAAACCTCGTGCGACGTATGCAGGGCTCTTTTGACCCAATTTCGATAAATTCAGGTTCTCTCTCAGGTTCAGTTTACAATCGCCGGTGGAGCATTCGAGCGACCTCGTTATTGCTCTAAAGCAACATTGTCAAGCAACATAAATAAAAAAAATGTTAAAGTATTTCTTTATTACTTATTTAGGTGTATTACTACTTTAGGTGCGATTAATTTTAATTAATAATTAATTTTATATTCAATTCCTTTGTGAAACTCGTGTACAATTGAAATTTTCCTATGGATCAAAAATAAACCTGCATTCGTCTCCCGCTACCGTCTAAAACCATTCGCATTCTGAGGATTAATAGCTTGTTGCATGAATGGAAACGGATGTTAGTAAATCTACTTTTCACCTTTTCAATACATCATTTCCCAAAATAGCAGCCACATAAAGAAATCACGGATATTTTTCTCCCTTGTTTTTCAATTAATTCATCATGTAATTTCCTATTCTTACTAACTCCCTTAACAAACAAATTCTTCATACATCCAACACATGAAGTTTCTATTTTTTTTTTTTAAATAAATTATTTCTAGCGAGTTGCAACAAACTTTCAAATTATCCAGACTGACTAATAAAATAACTATCGAATACGGAATTGAAACATCACAATTCCACAACACAAATACCACATGATCTACAAAACAGATTTGTACTTCGATATCGACAAACCAACTCACCTGAACGTGCAAGAACGATCAGACCGACGATCACTAGCATCCAGTCGAATCTAGAAGACATTCTGACCGGTCGTTTCGAGATCCTGATGCTCGCCAATTCCAATTCAACCTGTTAACACGGGTCCGCAGGTAGCACCTATTTCCAATGTGCCGAAAATAATGTCACGAGGGTTTTGGAATTGACGGAAGACACTTCTAGCGTCACGGGACGTGTTCACTACGATACTGAAGAGGCAACACCCCCTGTTTGTTGAGAGCATACACGCCGTCTCCTTTTTCCTTTACTCCCTCTCTGGAGTCCTTCCTCTCCTCTCTTAGGCACGCGGCTAGTATGGACCGGCGTAATAACGTATCGTGTGTAATAATTCCGAAACCCCTCCGTGGACGATGCAACTGCCAGGAAGTAGGAGTCAAGAGCAAACAACCGAAGGAGGCACTCTAAGAGAGCACAAGAGACGAAACAGTATATAACTGCGCGCGGGCAAATAACAGAGAGAGAGAGAGAGAGAGAGAGAGAGAGAGAGAGAGAGAGAGAGAGAGAGAGAGAGAGAGATAGGGAGAGAGAGAGACACAGAGAGAGGGAGAGAGAAAGAGAGAGAGAGAGAGAGAGAGAGAGGGGGGGGGGGGGAGAGAGAGAGAGAGAGAGACATTGCTCGTAAACCTCATTGGACTCATTAGGACAATTACGGACCCGTTCAACACACTGGGATCTTTCGGATTTTATGCTGGAAACTGAGGACTAGACGTTCTATCGTCGTTCACGGATTTTCAGATTCGAGTCAAAGAAGATTAGACAGATTATATTAAGCAGAGTTACCATCTTCCTATGTTTGTCCGGGTAACATTGGAGTACATAATAATTGATATTTCCAATGTCAGCGATATAGTTATTTTCGGGGTTAGTTCATTTAGAGTTTAGAGTATTATTCGTTCATTATTTTATTACATGACATGCAAGGAAACGTCCCCAACCCGAAAATTGTGATTTCAATGAAACTTGATGTGAATAGGGGAGACCGGGGTTAGTTGGTACGATATTCAGTTTTCAATTTTTTTCATTTTTATTTGAATTAATTAATTAATAACAAATATGCTAAATAGAATACTTTGGTCCTTCCTCCTTAATATATAGTAAACGAAAACTTGAGAAAATACATATAAAATTAATGAAAAAATGTTATTTGGACGAAGGCAAAATGTATCAATTTACCGCACTGCGGGGCAAGTTGATATGCTCTTAGGCATGTTGATACATTTGTAAAATATTCGTTTAATAAATTTGAAAAATATCATTTTAATCTAAATACCTTTTCAACAATGTAGAATAAAAATTAACAAAGACGTATTCTAAAAACGAAACAGATTTTTGAACAAACATAGAAAAACATTTTTATTTTTATTTCTTTTTATGTCTGGAATAACCCACTTCAACGTAAGGTGTCTTCATCTTTTTTATTACTATATCTGAATAAACTCATTTTGTCAATATTGTATATTTTTGAGTCTTCTTCTATTGTGGCACAAGCTTTTTAAAAAATATCTTAAGATATTTCGCCACGATTTGTCTTTTTGATATAATTTCGAACCATTTTCCTAAAAATAAAAGGAAAAAAATTCAATTAAAAGTAGTCGGGGAAAATCGATATACTGTCTCAACATGCCCCAGAGAAAACGTATCAACTTACGTCACAGAAAGTCATTATGTATAAACATGTCCATAAAAAACTGTAGAGCATATTAACAAAATAACAAAAGGTAATTATCTTACCTTCAAAAGACTCAATGTGATGCCAAATTAATTCAGCTTATAAAATTCTCTATATCGTCTCAAGACGGATTGGAAAGTTAACACAACTATTTACTTTTTCTCTATATAAACGAAAACGGTTAAAAAGCGATTGCTAACGCCGTTAACGGCAACATACACACGCGTACGCTGGATCGTAGGAAAGAATTGAACAATAATTTTCACATATCCTGTTCAAATGGAGCTACATATATACGGTGTCGAGATAATTCGTCTGTATTAACCTGCCCCTGTATCAACTAGCCCCGATATCCCCTACAGAACGCACTGGAGTATGCAAGGAACAATTTTCTCGGGTAATTATTTACAAAAGGGCAGTCCTCGCTGATTTCGATGACCATGGAATATCTTGTCGGGGGCATGATTCTGAACAACTTTTTCTTATACATGTTGCCGTCGCTCGGCTTTAGTTTTCGAGATATTCGCAAAAAACTGTGAGGGGGGAGGCGCTAAACCATTTGACCCAAACCAAATACCAATCACAGCTTTTTTTCGAATATCTCGACAACTAAAGCCTAGCAAAAGGTAACATGTACTAGAAAAAGTTGTTCAAAATGTTAACTTTGACAACATATTTCAAGGTCATCGAAATCGGTGATGACTGCCCTTCTGTAAATAATTACCTTTTTCATTCTGTGGAAATTCACTCTGATGGCGTGAAATCAGTCATCAAAGTTACCGCGTTTTTTCGTTTTTTTTTTTTATTATAACTTTTGTAACGGTGCAAGATAGAACAAAACTTTAAATATAAGAATTGTTCAGTTTTTATGCTGTATAACATTACTAAAAGAAAAAAAAAGTGATATTAAAAAACGAAAACCCGCGATAACTTTAGGGGCCGATTTCACACCTTCAGAGTGAATTTCCGCAGATCAAAATAGGGAGAGAAGGGAGAGAAGAAAGTGATTTCGACGAGGCAAAATCGCATCTCTCCCTTGACAATACTTTTTTCAACACCTGCATGGAAGGTGTATTTTTGACAGCCTGCTGAGCAATCTGCAAAAAAGTATGCACGTTCGATTGCTTTTTTAAACTCAGGTTAAAAATAGTTCTTTATTTACTTTTACAAAAATTTTAGCACTTTTCTATAGGAAAATGGCGAAAGCAATTTTAGTTATATTTCCTTTTATCACTGTTGGCACTAGGTACTTTTAGTTGAACAATGATTAAAAAAAAATTGTATCTTCTACAGTTTATAAAACTGCAATAAAGAGTTTGAATCCTTGTTGCAGGGTTTCATTGCAATATGTGTCGGACACTTTGTGAATGTCCGTTATTAGTTCGCTTTGCCAGTGTAATTGCATTTCATCGGACTTCAATGTACCTATGTATAAACGCACGTGTTGGTTATAAATATCCAAACTCAGAGATTACAAAGTGGGGCTTGCCGACTGGTTAAAGGAGACTTGTCAGAGGTCAGGAGACCAGTTAACCTCGCGTGGCATTACCAAATTGACTCGAACGTTTGACCCTTTCTCCTCGGCCATATGCGTGTTTATCCACGTACGTGTGCATTCATACACACACGTTTTCACGGATATTAGTTAGAAGTTACCACCATTGATGCAAAGCTCACATCGAATAGGCTCTGTCTCCCTGTTCATTCATAAAGCCATTTAATTTCTGCCTTGGAAGTCAACAGCTTTTTCCGGTCGATCGACATCATCGTCTTCCTTTCTGCAGGCCAGACCCGTTCAAAGCAGAGAATAATTTTCCTTGAGCATATTTTATTTGTAATCTTAAATCCTTAAACAATACAAAACCAAAATACTCTCCTACTACTTAACTGCGCCCGACACTTTTATCATCTTCCGTTTATTTCAATGTTTAATTGAATGTATTTAATATTAAGTATATAACCAAAAAAATATTTTATTTAATGTCTCATACCATTTGGCAGTGCCCAGAATAAGAGGGCCAATGAACAGTGTTCAGAATAAGAGGGCCAACGTACATAATTTAAAACAGAATAACATTTTTACAATTGGACCAAATAATTTGAGTTTTTTTGAGAAGCTAGGAAGATTGGTTTACCATATGTAGTTTTTAGTAGTTTGAAAAAATTACAATTGGTCGGAATAGCGAAGAAAATAGTGGAGGTCGCATTTTACAACATTATTCTGTTTGTAAGCCCGTGTCAAAAATGTACCGAATGTCTTTTGTAGATTTAAGTAAATTATATACAGGATCGTATACACCAGACCTGCAAGAAGGTTCATGATAATTAAAAAACCTACATGTTATCTTAAAGTACATCAAATGCACTTTCTCGTGAGTACAGGGTTATCCATTTAAGACTGGCGGCACTCGGGCGAGTACAAATGAGAACGGCAACAACGTCACACGCATACTTACTACTACAATCAGATATCGATACATCCGCCATCTATGGGCTGTTGCTAAAAGTATAGGCTCGTGTAGATGCCAGTAGAGAGCACAAGACGCTTTTGGCTGTCTCCCCAGATAACTTTACAATCAGTTTCTGAGGGAAACCTACGATTCAAATTACAAAACTAATGGTGTGCTACGATAAAATCCGCGCGCACCAACAGTGAGATTTACCACGACGGAACAGTGGTAAAACGTATGTCGTTTTCTTCCTCGTAAGTTACGTCAAATGTAAAATTATCTGGAGAGACAGCCAAAAGCGCCTTGAGCTCTCTACTGGCATCTACACGAATCTATGCTTTTAGCAACAGCCCATAGATGGCGGATATATCGACATATGATTGTGTAGTAAGTATGCGTGTAACGCTGTTGCCGTTCTCATTGGTACTCGCGCGAGTGCCGCCAGTCTGAAATGGATAACCCTGTACATAGTAGATCGTCCAGATTTCATGGTTGTCGAGTATACCTTGGCAGCGTTTGGGCGTACTTTGTACAAACTTTTCGGCGTAAGTGACAGGAAGTGACTCAGTAAGTACGCTACATTTTTCGACGTGTTTACATCACAATGTACGTCACAACGTAGCGACGTCACGCGCCGCGCAAGCGCGCGTCGTGGAGACAATGAGCGTAGTACGCGACGGGGCCGCTGGGCGGCCGACGCACAGTGGGACGACGCGTGCAAATTCTCGGACATCGACGAAAATATGAAGCACCTATTTTCACTGATACAATTATATGAGCATTATCCTTGAGTACTAATGGATACGAAATGATGATAAAAAATTTTTTTTAAACATTTTAAATCCCGAATTTTCAACAGCAAACACGTCCACTTCTGGAGACGGCTGTCATATGAATGTAAATAATTAGTATTAGAATAATGAAAAAAATTTCTAGGGTTGATTGTTAAGAAGTTATTTATGTAGTTTAAAAACAAAATTTAATGATTTTATTTATGTTTTTCAGTCTCAAAAAAAAATTTTTTTTTGTCGATTTAGAAAAATGTCCAAATTTGTCCAGAAAATAAAAAATACCCATATAATCACTAAACATTCTAGTTTTAGAAACTCCAATTTCCAGTTGCGCCAACTTGCGCCCTTTTGCAGAATTAATTAAATTGTGTACGCATGTGGGACGAAACGAGTAAATATGTATCTAGACATGCCTTTTCTTGTACCCGATTGATTATGTCTTTATGATGTCTTTATGGAAATGAATATAAATATGATATAGCGAACGATAATTCATAAAATTAGGTTATTATTATTCAAGTTAGTTAAACCTTAATAAATAAACGGCGAAGCATCGCAACGCTTTCTTATTTTCTTAAAAATAAATATATGTTTTAGAAATAGATTTAGGCAGTCGAAATTATGATCAAACGTAATGTTTATATAAAATACTATGCATAAATTGGGACAACAAAACAACCGTTTTATATAAAACATGAGCCCATGTTCCCTGAAACGATATTGTTACTCAAGGAGAAGACAAATGAAAGGAGTACAGAAGAATCGGTGGATGTGGTATGCTCTCTACCAAGTGATTTGGATAGCACATCGGAAACATTATGAAAGCATTTTTGTAAGCAACTTTTCTTATTAATATCACTATACGTATTTATCTTCGAAAACATGACAATAATAAAATAGTTTATGTGTGTATTTATGCCAATTTTGATAAAGATATGATAGGTCACATACAAGAAGTTTGAATGTCCAGCAATTTATACATTTCGTCCCACTGTCTGTTTTACCTTACCTTCTCATATTCATTTTTGCAGAAAATAATAGTTCATCTCCTGAAGCCCTTTATACTTGCACCGAAAACCAGACAAAACTATTTTAAAATTTGCTAAATTTCCAAAGTCTCATAACTTTGCTAAAATTCGTCCAAAGTTGATGAAACAAAAGCCATTTTAAAGTTTGGACTTTCTACTTTTTTACTCGTTGAATCACATTTATCGAAATGGGTGTCCAGGGGGTAAAATCCGCCCTCAAAGAAGAGTGTGCCAAACTGCAAAAATTTGTTGATGTTTGTCAAATGCTTAGAGAGTGCAAACAATATTTTTTGCAATTTTTATGTTCACTGTCGGAAAGTATGATCATTTGCCTTTAAAATAAGCCAAGTTCCATAAAAATCGGATGATTTTTAACAAAGATACGGCCATGTCCAGAGATATCTACGTTTCGTCCCACTGTGCGACGGCCCCGCAACCGACTCGCTGGCGAGGATGAGCGGTGACGAGTGTATAAAGGCCGCCGCGATCCCAGTTGAGGCCCACCGGTAGTGATGGGACTCAGTGATGCCAGATCGAGGACGGGTTTCCTCGAGAATTTCCCCCACCAATCACGTGCGTGTAGATCACATACGCGTCTCCTGCATAGTGTGCATGCGAGGTGGGGGAAATTCTCGAGGGAACCCGTCCCCGATCTGGTATCACTGATGGGACTCCGAAGCGGTGTTCCCAGTGCTTCGAATCGGTCTTGAATGTCAGGTGAGAGACTACTTTCGATAACGTGTTTCGAAACATGATCGAGCTTTTTAAAACTATTAAAAAGCTTGGTCGGCTCGAAGTCTCGAAAAGCTCTTGGTTTTGAAAACTTATTAGGTACCCCGTGGCGAGGACAACACTCACCAAATTTTAGGGTTCGACCCTCGAAGGGGTTTGAAATAGTGATGGGCAATATTGGTGTCCCATCTATCGATAATGCATATCGATATATATTTTGTCGTTCAATATCGATACATAAAATATATTACTCAAAAAGTATCGATATTGGTAATATCGATAATTTTTTTTACATAATCATCGCGTTCATTAGTGATGGGCGATATTGGTCCCATCTATCGATAATACATATCGATATATATTTTGTGGTGCAAAAAAGGAAGGTAAAATGAACTGTCTTCCTTTTTTTTAAGGTGCAAAAAAGTTATCGATATGTGGACCAAAACTATCGATACGTGTAATTATCGGTGTTTGAAGTATCGATAAAAAATATCGATATTCTGACAGGCAAATATCGATATATGCAGTTATCGATAAATATCGCGCATCACTAGTTTGAAAATACCATTAAAAAGTGAGAAATGACCTAGGATTTCCGAATTTCTCATCAGATCTTTGCGAAAACGACGCCAATCGATTCCTTATGTTTCGCCGATGAAACTAACAACACAACGTAATTCGGACCATAATGAATGAAATTCCATCAAAAATCGAATTATATCATTTGAAGCTGCCTTCGTTAAAAATAGTCCGATTTACATGAAATTTGATATGATTTTCATCGGAAAAACATAAGGAATGGTTCGGTGTCACTTCCATATCGATGCGATAAAGAATTATTTTATTTCTGAAACAGGCAGGTATGAATCCTCAGCCGACCGCAGCGATTCCAGGTCGGCGCCCCGCTGTCGAGGGTGAAAATGTGAAATATTCATTTTAGTGTATTAAGAAATTCTTTATTCTTTATCGTATCGATATAGAAGTGACACCAATGAATTCCTTATGTTTTTCTAATGAATATCATCCCAAATGTCTGTATTTACATAAACTTAAAATGTAAAGAAAGCTTCAAAATTAGTTATCTCGTACGTTGTGCACACAAAATGTAACATCAACGACATTTAAAACACAAGAGCACTCGTTTCCTTGGGTTGCTTAGCAACGATTAAGGCGAGATCGTTCAACAATATAGCGAATGGTATCATGGATACCATGATGGAACGAGATGAAAAGAAATTGCACATTTCGGACATGCCATAAGTTAATGTAAGTATAGCATATACTGTGTAAATACCATATAGTTTCTAGCAATAAATAAATAAATAATTTCACATACAATAAGCGTTAACGAATAGTATAAGTACTTTTATATAAATTGTAATATTTTATTTGTTATATTTACAGGGTTGTCTATAATGTTGCACAATAATTATGGTTACAATTACATCATCTTATACGACTAGAAATTTTAATTACATTCATATTTGTATATACAAGTTTTAATAAACTGAAATTGAAAAAATGTAAATATGATGTGTGTATTATTTAAAATATGTCAACATGCAAATGAAAAGTGTCAAGAGTCCAAAAAATATGGAATGAATATCCATGAATAAATGCACTGACCCTTGACCGTTGCAAGCGTAGGTATCACAAAAGGAACACATAATGCTGGACTCTGGGAAATATTTCTCTTGTTGGCAGTAGCCATCGATTTCGTGTGACGGCACGCAACCTCGTACTGTCACCAAGATGTCCCTATCTGCATCATTAAAGGAAATTGTTGCATCACAGCCTCGCCAGTTTCAAGGTAATGTTTCAATTGCAAAAACTTGAAGCTATAAATTGTATTAATTTTAATGTGAGAATGGCTGCAGGTGCGTGACAAGCCAGGCAAAATATTTAAAGTTTGCTGGTATTCGTACCGATGTCATAATAAATTAATCCTTGCTCATAACATAACATACCATAAGTGAGTATAGTATATATAAAATCAACAAGACCGTTATAAAACAGGGACAAAGATTTAAATCAACGCGTAGTTCTGTTGCTAAAGGAATGAAGAATAAAGACCGCCATACACGCCCTTCCTTGCCGTTCCTTCTTACTTGTACAGTCAAAAGTTGTAATGCCGGACAGAACGTGCCGATTTAGTGTCAGTTGCCTGGCATAACTTTTGACTGTACCTACAAGTACAGGCAAGAAGTAGCGTGTATGGCAGCCTTAATAGACATAAACCTACGATTTTAAAAACCGATAAAATTTATTACTGTTGTGAAGAAACATTTATCCACGTGTTAGTTTAAGTTTCCAAGTTTCTTAATTCTTCAAATAATCGTTATATCGCTATATTAAATTAAAAGTTTCTCCAGATATCTGTTACTCCAGCTTTGCAAAGTTACTAATTTCGCTAGTGGGCACTTCGAATGGACAATACCTAGGGACACTAAAGTGTCTCTAACAAATCTTGATTTGTACTAAAACGAACGCTATTTATCATCAATTTTGCAAAAAGCATTTTTAAAAAAAGAAACGAAACGAAAAAGAAATTATAATTATTTATTCAAATTCTAGTTTTCATTGTAAATTTCAAGGAAATACATTTTGTTGAGGCGAACCAAATAAATATCTAATATAAATTTTAAAGGGATTTCTATAACATATTCGTACACTGTATTGTAAAAGTACAGAAGAATCTTAATAGTTACAATAAGGTATTTCTTGTCTTAACGCATGTACGTGCGATGCCAGCACATAATGGAGCTTGCCTAGATCACGCAAGAGTAATTTACAGCTAGTTACACATTATACGTACAAGTAATGACGCTTTTGAGGCAATGATAAGACTCGTTTTGAGGACAAAGGACCAAGTAGAAATATGGTGCTGGGAAGTAGGGGTCGTTGCACTCCGTTGTATGGCCACCCCTTAAATCGGTATTGCAATCATAACACCATAACTTTCCTCCTTTGGCATACTCTGTTAAACAACATGAAACGATCTTGGTATATTGAACAAAATATTCCTCAGTCAATTGTCTTGGTGTTTTCATATTTGGCAACATTAACTTGGCATTCGACAACAAAATCAAAGTTTTCAACAATTCCTTTCTGATAACAGTTGTTTATTAAATATTCTAACCATTTACAATAACCATCTATATCTCTAATGTTTACAATTCCAGAAATCTTATAAGGGCACCAGTTCAAAGAGAAATACCAAATCTATTCTTACGATTAGTCAAGTGTACCTACACGTACTTAACAAATTATGCAAACCCGGTTTTTTCAAGTACAAAACCTTATATAAAAAAACGTCATTCGATGTTTTTGATTAATTTTGGGATGTGGAATCACCTTATGCCCAGTTGTACCATGTACATATTTAACGACTTCTTTTCCCTTATTCTCAAGATACTACACAATTACTTCATAAACTGAAAGGGACACTGTTCCGATGAATTGGTTTTTGTTACGAAAATTTTGCTTCACAACATGCCTTAACATGTATCTATAATTCTAAATTATTACACAAAGCAGATAATATACGAAAACTGGTTAAACTTTCTCATAATTAAAGTAGTCAACGACCGAATTCAATTGAATTAATAAATCAGTACTTCTCCATAAAAGTTTCACAAAAATAGTAATGAACGTAAGAAATCAGAAAATCTACTTACCAAAACTGATTAAAATAGTTACTACCGTCAGTTTTAACTGTCCAACCATGGCGGTACCACCTTGAGATCTGTAAAGACAATTCTCCTCGTTACTTGTTATCTTATCTCTCGCAATAAAAGTAGGGACTAGCATGACCCTCGAGGTGTTCAGTAAGTAGACAATATGCATACGGTCTTTCATTTGTGCAAACGAAATCTAAATGGTAAGGTGTCGGTATACGTCGTGTTCGCCTTACCACAGACGAGATATACAAGGTTTTTGGTATAAAAGGTGATTATAAACATCAAAATAAAACGAAAATGAAGATGACGAAATTGCGATTGAGGCTTTCGTTTGTAATTATAAGCGTTTAAAGATTTGGTATGTTTCACCTGAAAGCGGAGAACCAGTCCCAGCACCGGTGCACGCAGAAGAAGTCATTTGCGGGATACAGCATAGAGCTGTAATTATTCGACTATTCAAATAATTTCGAATACGAATAATTTCTTCGAATAAACGAATAATTAGGAGTATTCGGAGTGATCGAATTTCGGAATGTACCGAATAAGAATCTGAACATGAAATATTTGTTTACACTTTACCGTGAAATTCTTTTCATATTGGTCTATACAATTATTTGTTTTTCAACCGATAACTTTGGAACTTTATTGATCTTTGGTAAATTTATACACGTTGAAACGAAAACAACCATCAGTTATTAATATTGTTATATTAATAATAATGAGTGGACAATCTCGGCTCACAATCAATCGGCCAAGGGCCCCCTCCTTTAGGGCCACCCGTGTTCCGCCATAAGCGGGTGACAAACAGAATAAGTAGAATAGGTTTTTGTAGAAAATTAAAACCCATAAACGATTTTGAGGAACTATGATATTTTTATTTCTACCCCCGTTACTATAACGAATATTCGAATATTCAAATATTCGAAGACACATAATTATTCAAATACTTAGATTATTTGAATATTCGTTACAGCCCTAGTACAGCAGTGGTAGTGAAAGCCACTAATCGCACGGGGTCACTCACCTCAGAGAAGCTGCGACGCACAGTGGTCCGTGTCGCTGAAAACGTGATAAAAAATCCTTACGTTTACATTTCACCCTTTATCATTATGAAGATGGTCGTTCCGGGGGTTTTTGGGATCGCAGAATCCAATTCCGGGGTCAAAATTTTGATTAGATTAAAACTAAGCCCTGTAGGGGGAGGAAATGCCGATAAAATAATGTTATGTTTTGTTTAACAGTACTGTCTGATTTGATTATGTTCAGCATAGTTTAGAAATCAATTTGATCAAGTTTGGAAAAATGATCAGAGATAGCGTTTTTATGAGAGAAAAATGTATTCAGCGCACGAAAACTAGGAGGTCAATAATTTGTATAAATTCACACTTGAGATATTGAAAAAGTTTTCATTTATCCATAGGATGAAATTTTTCATTCATTCGATGTTATTGAAATATATAAAAAGTTATAAATAACTGAAATATAAGAAATTATCTGATGGTCCTATTTGATCGCAATATTGTTAAACAATTTTTCCAACGGTACAATGCTCGGTACAACTAGTACAATGCTGTACAATCGAAAAAAAAAACATTTTTTAAAAAAAGGGCTGTCTTTGAAATTGGTTTTCTCAATTTATTTCGAAAACGGTTCCAAATTTTAGAAAACTCTGAACGGTACAAACTATATAGTACAAACTAGTACAACAATGATCTTTTAATTTTTCACAAAATGGGAGGTTAACTTCACCCAAATCCCCAATCCCGGATCAAAAAGTGCATTGGATGTTAAGTCTATTCTATGCCTCGTCTGTGGCCTTACATTAAGTCAGTAGGCGGGAAACGAAATATGCATAACTGCCGCCCGATGGTACATAGAAGAGGGTCCCCTGTTTACGAGCAGTCCCACAATTGGAAGGGGTAACAAGGCCCAAGTTTTATGGGTTTGAAAAGGGACACAAATGAGAAAACAACCGATGTTCGTGCCAAATGTCCCACTCTGATGGATCACCGGATTTTGTTCGCGAACACCCCCTCTTCACGTCTACCGTGACCATCCGGACGATTTTACGCTTACTAGTAACGTCATTTGTCAGCGTAAAGGTGGGTCTCCACTAGCGTTCGCGAACTGTTCACGAACAGTATGGGAATTGAATTTCCTAGGAATCGTCTGTTCGCGAACTGTTCGCTAGCGAGGACGCACCTTTACACGAGCAATGGTTATAAAAAGTTTGCGAACAACTTGCGAGCATTGTTCGCGAACTGTTCGCTAGTGTGGACAAACCTTAAAATGTTTTATGTTCGTGTCCGCCTTGCTGTGGACCCGGGATAAGGAAATCATGGATATTGTTATAACGACAACAGGTCGAAGTCGTTCAAGATACATTTTATTGCTCGTTACAACTTTCGTACGATAATATTGTATTTGATCTTGAAAAGCTCGATTTAACATTTCACAAACCCGTTTGTTTGTATAATACATATATGCACGTATATAATTGTATTAATTTATACTTACAAGGTCGACCTTCAATAAATATCCATGGATCGCGAATACATTTGATAAACATAGTAATATCGAAATTTTCATTGTGAACACCTGCACACGTAATGATCGTGATATAATCATACGTGATTATCGATCAATATTCGATGTATGCAAATATGCAGACCTCATTTCTTACAATACAATATACCAACTTATTTTTCGAAATCGTGAAACGACGGTTCAACAAAATTCTCGCAACATACCTATTTCGTAGATTTCCTTCCGTTGCCGTAAGAAACGACACTTAAACCACCTTGAATCAAATTTAACACTACGACATATTAGAATCTACATACTGAAATTTAATGAAAAAATTGACCAAAAAATTTATTCGTAGTCTTTCTTTATATTTTGTTCTAGAAATTTAATTTCGTTCACTGTGGTTCGTAAAAAATTCGACGATTCATTCTCTAATATTCTCTAATTTGTAAGTTCACACTTCCTTAAGATGTAATATAGAGAGAAATTCCGATAAAAAGTGTGGCCTTTCTTAAGAAATGCATAATGTGAGCATACACTCCATTTGAATCCGAGATAACAACAGAAAATGTCAAATTTGTTCCTTATTCCCTGTTTCATACCGCAAAGATATTACCGTACGGTTTTGTGGTCATGAACGAATGTGAGATATTAATGAATTTTTGTGTATACATGTATGTGCTTGAGATTTAGAATGCGCTATGGATTGATTGTAACGCGTCCTTGTTGACGATCGCAATCAATTCTGTAATTCTGCAGGAAAAGGTTAGGCGCTGTTATAAAGAGCACCTAGAACTACAGTTCCAACAGCTGACAGTAAAATGAAGAGGATCTTGGGCGAGACTCCCATAGAGCCATTGCAAGCATCGTGTGAACAGAGCTCGCAATGCTGCAGGCTGAAGAAGTTATTGGAGAATTTTCCTTCTATTGCTTTACAGGGATCGATGGTCTCCGTTTTCGCTGTTTGGCAGTTTCTCACTATGACATCTTGCTTGTTGACTGATACAAAGAAAGTTTGCGCGTTAACAAATATCTGTATAGGCATGGTAGATACCATGCTAGTAGCATTTAACGCGAATACATACATATCAGTTCCGTGACGGTTTAGTGCCGTCAGTAATTATCAGTGGTCCCTTTGTGTCAGTAACTGACACGGACAAGCAGGGATCGGCGGACTCCAGCGACCGCTGATGGAGGGGGAAACACCTACAGGTGCGGTGGTTATGCGTGCGTGACTGACGCAGGCGCAGTTCGTCCACGCTTGCCACCGCTCCTGTAGGTGTTTCCCCCTCCATCAGTGGTAGCTGGAGTCCGCCGATCCCTGCGGACAAGTATGAACTGCTTCCATTCCAAAACAGAGAAACGATATTTTTTACCATTGACACTGACGGCATTGAACCGACACGGAACTAATGTGTGTGAATCCGCCTTTAGTATGTTTGAACAGACTTGGAAGTTGAAAACACAAAATCAATAAAAAATAAAAAATAATTCAAAATTTTTATATCAACGTTTTACTATTATATTAAGAAAACAGTTAATTTGCCTCTTGAAAGCAACACTGGTGACAAAAACTTGTCGATTCATTTTTCAGAGATTAGATGCATAATTTACCCTTTAGAACCATTTTAGCACAGGCCACTGGCCCAGCAGTCGGGTGATACTGTGAATTGTCGACATCGAAAATATGAGATATTGCGCTTAATCCGCTGTGTTGCTGGACGGTTCGTTGCCACTCGCCCATATTGTTTAAGGTACATTCGACGGGTTCGATGTTATGTGCCATGGGGTCAGTGTCGCAGCCTGGATTTGTCAGCGAAGTACACATGTAGCACTTCAAAATCTCCACTATAAAATTAAAGAAGAAAATGCATGTCAAAATTTCTACTATTAGAGGTACACGCACACTACCGCCCATAAGTTGCATGGAAATTCAGATACAGCCTAGAATTTTCATAAGGGATCTCATTTATAATTCATTTTGTTCTATTTACTTAGATTAAGTGATTATTTTAATAAAATTGCTAATGTATAGGTACCTTTTTTGAAACGCACACTAAGTAACTGTATATTTTCTAAAAGGACTACATCTTATTAGTATCAGTCACAATCTGTGCGAAAATTAATTGAAAAATAAAAAGGTCATGATTATTTTAGTAAAAAAAAAACTTATTTTCAGGGCTCTATAACTTTCCAATTTTTTTTACACACTGTCGCTTCATTTCTTACTAAAACACGACAGTTCCATATTCTACAATGTTCAAAGTGTGTACTATAGTTTTTGGGACTCGATTGGACCGATACAGTACGTACGGTAACTGTTTAAAAATTGGTCGGGTCGATTCAACCCAGTGTGACCACCGCGGAAATAAAATGAATAAAATGAATTTAATCGCATCATATGCAATAACAAATCGTGTTTTAAATTACGATTCATGGACAAATTGTACAACTGTATGTTCTTTGTTAAAATATGCCATGTGTAGATCGAGCGATACAACATGAGAAAACGTACAATTTTAAAATTCTCTCACAAATTTATGTGACACACAGTATTGCAAAGTATAGTGTGATTAGCTTCGTTACGCCCTGCTTGTGTTTGTTAATTGACCAAACAAATTACAAGTAGAAAAAAAAACTTAAGTGACTTTCAAGACTCGAAAAGCATGCAGTCTTGAAAACAGCTGCATTTTGATGAACTCAAAATTTGTCTCTTCAAATCAAATACTTCTGTCCTTTGCCGTTCAATAGCGCATGTACCTATTAGATTATATAATCTTCTTAAGATTAAGTTAATCTAATTGTTTAAAGCATACGAACAATATATAAGATTAATTACTGACAGCTTCCAAAATTCAATGCATTGAAAAAAATATTCTGATTACTCCAAATCGAGCATTAATTTAATTATTTAATATAAAAAATATCCTAAATAAAGAAACATGAAAACATTCGTATTCGCATGCAATTATTTTCAAATCTGTAAAAAAATAATAAAAAATGATGGTATATGCGTATGTCCGATAATGGTCAGTTTTGCAGTTATAAGCATTTTTATATTCCGTAAAATACCAGCCCGAAATGCCTATTAAAAGGTAACCGGTTGACAGGCGCGTTCGTTAATTAAAATTGGCCTAATACACTGTATTTTCATTTATATACTTACTTTGCTTTTCGCCGTTAAAAAAACAAAGGCGAAAGGATAATCAATATATCGATCCGCGGAAATGCAGCTGGGCTTCATTAAATGCCGCTTTAATAAGCGTTTCGAGACCGTGTTTTACGGAATATAAAAATGCTTATAACTGCTAAAGTAAGCATTATTGCACATACACATGTGTATGTACCAACTTCTTCCATTATTTTGGGGAGTAAACGCGATCCTGAAATAATGTCCAACATTTTTATAAACACCTTGCATAGAAATGCGAATGTAAACATATAAATGAATGTAAAATAGGAGAAATATGTAAAGTGATACGTACCAGGTAAATTGCAAATTGTGTTAAAAACTTCTAGGTACTTACATTACACACTGTGTTAAACCTGCACTGATTTATAAATAATCACAATTTTTAAAACAATTCTAATCTATCAATTCCATCTTAAAATTGAAATAGAAACAATACACAAAATTCAACACATTTTTTCATTTCACCTTAATTCCTAATGCTACGAGTAGAAAATAAATGCGAAAAAAAATTACTTCTGTTGGAAGAAACTTGCATAACAGAATACTAAGTAAAATTTAAATTATCTTCTTCTTTGCCGTAAATCCATCAGTTTATGATAAAAAAATTAAGACGAAAGTAAAGTCTGTAAATTCCCCGCAAGAAATAAATTTCCTTGAAGAAATATAAGAGCCATTTATCTTAATTATAGTCCATTTCAATTTAACGATTCTTTGTTTTCTGGGCATAGTAAATAATCTACTTTCTGTAGTGCATGATGGCCTGGCACGGCGCGGCGGCAGCGGTGCGGAATCCCTTTTGACCATCACATAATTCTAACTATATGTATACCATTCCACCTAAGAGTAGACCTACGCCCCTAGTGATTTGTGACTTATCTGCGCAGAAGGCAATTTCTAACCAACTATGGTAGTCAAATTGAAGTTGGGTAATAAATGATAAATATAAAGTAGTATGATACTATAAAAATAATAATAATAATTTTTAACATCATGTACATTGTATATTTTAAAAAGTTGAATGTTAATATAAATAATTGTAATACGAAAATAGAATATTAAATTGGCTAGCGCAGTCAATTGAAGCAGCAGATCTGACAACGTCGCATTCATTCGGAGCGTATTTTATAATCAAAATATCAGAAAGTTTTCGTTGCAACTTACAAAGGTAAATTTATTAAAAAAATAATATTGGAAAATAAAAAAAAATGTCGGGTTGGAATCGCTGTGAAAAGAATGGAGCAACGTAAATGTGTTGAGGTTAAACGCGGATAAGTTCGGGAAATCGAATTGTAGATGTAAAGTATCTAGGAGACCAATTATGGTGTTCAAACTGTCAAAATATATTATCTTTGAATCATATTGAAGAGGAAAAAAGAAAGGGTGTGCATTCTGAGTTATTAGTGAAATGCCAGCAGCGATTAAAAAATAAGCATATTTAAATGTCCAATCATATCGATTGTGCGACGTTGCCACGTTGAGTGCTCTACGTAGTTTCTGAAAAATGTGCACGTAAACCTATTTTTTTATGGGCATTTACGAAGAAACTATGTGGTCAATTTTGCAGAAATTAATAAATTCATTTCCTGACATTTCGATGTACTTTTGTGCCAATTTTGGTACACTTCTTGAATACAATTTTCCTGTTTCAGAAGAAAAACTGAAACTATAACCCTCTTTTTTCGACTCTGCCATATGCCACTGTGTTAAAATGCATCAACTTTAATTAACAATTTCTCGATAACTATGTGGTAAATCAATTTTCAACTTTGTACAAGAGTTTCTTCTATTCCAAATTAGTTTTGCACGAAATTTGAAAGAATTCTTATCCAAATAATGTTTATAATCGGGGTTGCGTTTCCAGCATCCCTTCTTATTCGCTGTGTAGTGGATGCAGATACACATGCCATTCTACGTAGTTATTATTTGGGTCGCAGTTTCATGGCGCCAAAAGTCTCGACGCTACTCACACCCCCGAACCATCAGCCCCCGCAGTTCGACAAACTGCAGTTAACCTACTATCCCTCTGTTTTGAAGCTATTCAGAATCGTCCACAAATTTCAGCGATCCTTAAAACTGCAAACATTTCCTTTATAACTATAATTGGTCGGATAATAAAATAACGAAATATTATTTGGTTTCATCGATAAGTGTTAAATCAGTGTTCAAATTAATAGTGGTTATTTATATTCGAATTGCTAAATGACTGTATCTTCAATAAAAACTACTATTATGTTTGCAAAAATTGAAAACGAACGAATGTTGTGAGGTGTGCTCAAATATGTTTTTTAAATAAATTCCTAGTTTACTACGTCAAACTGGCTGTACATATACAGGGTGTTTCGTGATTAGCAGTCTAAGTCTGGGTGAGTATATCGTTCATCAAAATAAGCAAACAAGTGTTATCTAGTAAACATGAGTCTCGAATTTAACAGTTTTCAACAAGTAGGCTGTTGGGAATCAACAAGAAACTGTTGATGACCTATGTTTACTAACACACCTTTGGTTATTTTGATGATTAAGTAGGTACTATACGTGACTAAAGTTTGGACCATCGATTTTAGAACACCTATATGTATAGGTCACACATAGACATCCCAGACTTCCTTTATTTTTCGATTGACCTTGGATAAAGTAAATTTATTCATCTTGAATATTAGCGTTAATTTCTAATAAGCGAACATTTCTGTTATCATCTGCATTCATGGAAGAATCCAATCGGCGATGTCAGATTCCACAATGAAAAGTGCATATTTTTTTATTTTTTGGACAGATCATAAATTCTGTTAGTGTAGATAACAATATTTTACTAATAAATACAAATAATGGTTGAGTAATTGAAACACTTAATATTAACAAGTCAAATTTTCATACTTTATGGTAAAATTTTGTTTGTAAATATTGTTAAACAACAGCTCTTAATATCGCACACTTTTAATAGAATATATCGGACAATATATTTCTAATTATTTTAATTATTTCAGATGAACCGGTATGACGATAGTGAAAATGTAAATTTGCTAGCGATGAAAGTAGTGAAACATTTAATAAGTCAGACGGTCGGTAACTTGTTGTGTGAACACACCTCACGTACAATGTTTCGTTGAAAATAAGTGTAACATATAAATCATACAAAAAAAATCCGTAATGTGCAATTTTCTAGCGATCAAACTCGTATATAGATGTATAAAAAAACACAATAATTAGTTATAAAAAGAATTCATTATTCGTTGGCAGTTTATTTTCCAATTCCATATATTATTTAACATTACTTACTGTGGTCTTTCTAAATTCCCTTTTTTTTTTTAATGCACGCACACTTTTACTTTATTGATATGGTATGTTTACTGAACCTTCTGATTACTTATACATATATATGTATTCTTCTGTAGTGATATTCGACGGAAATTGTGCCAAAGTATACTTCAACCGAAAAGTTTGTTTACGTGAAATGTCGTACAAAAAAATTTCCTTCACCTATTCTACTGTTGTACAATATATTATGCATTACGCTATCCGTGTTTCTTCCATTTGATAAAGATCGTAGCGTCAAAAATCATATTCCTTAAACACTACTATCAAAAACTATAAATATGTAAATTGTTAAAAGCTAAAAAGATCATGAAACATGTATAAAATATATATGTAAAATAAGCTGCCCACTATTTCTGCCACAGACAATCTCTACGAATTTTACAAGGTCACTATAACAGTTTGTAGAAAAGTCAACGTAAATACTTCTGACCATAAACATTCTCCGATCACTGAAAATCAAATCTCCCAAGATTCCATCACTCTAGCCGGCAAACCCTTTTCGTTTCGTATTTTCAGCGACGTCTCACAAGTTGTGAAAAAAAGAAATTCCCTTTCAGTCGGTATTTCCCATACTTTCTTGCGGTATATGTAGGTATTCCTAGGGTATTCACCTGAACGAACCACTGAGACGAGCGCGAGGCTGACGATTAGCACTGCGATCCTTCGATGCATGCCGGAAGTTCTCCGTGGGGAGACAAACTTTCTCTCAAAGAAACACGTTCTCGATGAACTGAACGCAAAACTGCAATGTGCGGCGAAGGGTAAAACACTAGCTCGGGGAAGGGTTGTCGTCGAGTCGACAGCCTGATCGCGAGTATGAGATTGCCAGATCCGCCACTCACCACGCCACTCCTCTCCTATTTTCTCCGCTCCGTGCCTCTCCTCGACTCTTCTCTCTGCCGCGACTCGCGTAATCGCGCAAGACGTGTAGATTTCGCCCGCTCTGTGAATCTCTGCTAGATCGTTGGGCGTGGATCAACGCGACGCGACGCACCCACCGTCGCCAGTTTTTCATAAATTCTATGGACGCGTACCTATATACATGCACTCATGTTTATGTTTATGCTGGAATAGGGGGTGGCAGAATACACTCCTTCTTCCAGAAGAGAAATGATGTTGTTGGTACATATTGGAGATAAAACTCCTTTTAGGTCTTCGTACACTGGAATTTATATTTTTACTGTTTCATATCTGATTAGTTGTTTTGTAAATATTCGGAATTAAAGTAGTTTAGTCGAACAAAATTTACCAAATATTGTGTGAGATTGATGTAGGAGTTATTTAGAATTTTATCTTGTACTCGATTGTACTCTCTTTGTTTTGGAACGGTTATGAAGTAGAACTGTATTTGTCAAATATTTGATACAAGTGTTTAATAAAGGCTGAAGCTACAGAACTTCGCTACTTGACCACGTCTCCAATATGACCGAGATCCTCATTACGTCTTTCATTATTGTGTCGTATATCGCTCAATTTGTTTTTAAAACCACTTTCACGTAATATAAAGTAGTTATGACATTTTACTAAAAAGAGAATAATGGAGGGTAAAATCTGAATTTATTTTCAATTTTGAAAATTGATTTAAGTTTCTACGTCGTTTCTGCAAACATGCTAATATTTTCTTTTTTCTATTCTTTTTTCTTATATTATTCGTGTACAGTAAAATTGTTAGGCGATAATAACATGAACGCTCCATAGTTTTTCTGGAAATGCGCTACCTACTTGGTTCAACAGTAAGTATGAAAAATGTTTTTTCACTATATACTTTCTTCTAGAAATTTATCTGTATCAATTTCAATGGGTTTCCTGTAATTAAAGTTTAGAAATAGACATAATTTACATTAGTACACTTTTTTATACCGCCTTGCTTTTTTACATTTTACACAACTTTTTGTACAATTCTGCAGTCTACATTTTTTATCAGAAACTAAGCAAACGAACATTAATTTTCATGTTTTGGGTAAAATATTTACTTGAAATTTAACCTGAAAGGAAACAATGCACTGAAATTTTTGTTTAAATCAGGAAATTCACACTAAATGGTGAATGATGGTTATCCCTCGAAAGAAACACTTTAAAAAAATACATTTTATCATAAATTGAAGCAAGTGTACCTAAGCTTGTTTTTAGCAGGAGAGTAAGACACATGTAATATTTCTATTACTGTCATCAACGTTTCGGCCTAATTATGAAGTCTCTCTTCAGGGATACGAAGCTGTATGTATAACAACATATGTATATTAAATAAGTTGTACATGCAGATCGTTATCCCTGAAGAAGGTCTTCATAATTAGACTGAAACGTTGACAACGGTACTACAAACACACGTCGAGATCTCGGGTACCAGAAGAAGGATTTGTTTTAGCAGTGACAACCGCACGTTTCAGAGCAAATTCTTCCAAATTCTCCCTTCGCCGCAATTTTTTAAATCTATCACAATATTTACCTAATTTCATTCATTCGCATCAATATTTTCACAAATTATTATATTATACGATATTTTTCGAAATACTCGACCATAAGTAGAACGGGATGCCTACGAAACGTCCAAACCAATAAATTTTTATATTTTCGTCATAAAGCACTCTTGAAATATAATTGATATAAATTGAAAATTATTTGTGTTGAATAAGTTCCTAGAAACGAATTAGCAATTCCTTTTGGATGTATAGCGTTTAGTGATGTGAAGCACTTTTCTATGTATATTGACTTGACTCATTTTAATAAACCAAAATAGGAAACATGAAGATGCTGAAAATATTATTAAAAAGAAATATGAATATAAATAGCGTAATGTTTATTCGGCGTATGATCTAAATCTAAATAAACGCGAAATAATTTTAGTAGTACATGAGGTTGTAGGTAATGCGCTTAACGGGCCCGCATTGGTTGGCGCGACGCGACGGTCAATTTTGTTAAAAATTATCTCGTTTTCCTAATAATATTAATAAAAGCAACTCACTTATTATATCAGTTAATTATTTAATACTTTATTTCTTTTTGATTTTTGCTGTCTGGCAAAGGAATGCCCACTTTCCGTGCCTTGGAAACTGGAAAAGTCCAAACAGTTACCGAGCTGCGTACGATAACGTACTAACATGGGACATATTAGTTTGCAGGTGTAATTAGAGAATATACATTTCTTTTTTTCAACATTAACCTTTATTAGGTACTTGTCGTTCCTTATTTTTGCAAAAGTTACATTCAGTATAATGAGTACCTATAAACTATTATAGCTGAAATAAGCAACGTAATTATTTTATTCCAAATTTTCATTGTAACAAGAGAATACACCATCAATAGATGCACCACCTCGAACTATAGGCAATTGAGGATCAGTCCACAGTTGCAAATGAAATGTTTCCATCATAAACCCAATATGAACGATCTCCGTTTTCGCTTATCGACAAATAAAGACTGATGTAATACCAACCTCTATTTATTTTATACTGTAACGATGTAGACATAGCACGCATGACATCATTTCTGTTACCGTACAACTCTACGCTGTTTTATCTCTGACGTCACTTCCGTTACAATCCCGCGTGACGCTGCGTGACGGTCCGCCGTAACGCAAGAAACTGCGGGGGGGGGGGGGGATATGGTCGAGCCTAATAATATGTTACATGTTAATACACACGCACGATATTCTCAATTGTGGAGTTCGACAAAAGATATAAGATTAACCCTTCGTGATCACACTTCCAAAGGGGATTTAGAGCAAAAATAAAAAATAAATAAAAATCGCTTTTTTCCCACGTCCGTGGAAAATTGCTCAGTTTCAACTACAAATTTTATCATATCAAAATATACATTTCTAGAAAAATACTATTAGACCATGATTGTATAAGTATTACGAATGTACAATTACCACTGAAAAGTTAAAAGATTCAAAAATACGAAAATGGTAACTCAAAAAATGACGCTGGGGTACAGTGAACCCCGTGTGACCAACTTGTGATTATAAGAAGGTGTGACTACGAAGCGTTAATAAAGTAACTAGAATGAGAGTAATTTTGATTTGGTTTTAAACGCGACAGATCGGAGAAAAATACAAGACACAGAATATAAAATAGAAAATAAAAATATAAAATATAAAAGAAAAGCGATGGTCCGATATCTATTCTATCTAAGTTGGACCCGCTCCGAAAAGCTTACGTTTTTATTGTAGCGCCTTGACGAATCAAGTTGTTGCTTTGCTGGGAGTAATGTCATGATGTGTGCGCTTCTCCCTCTACTCATGCTTTATCAATCCGTGTACATATTAACTAGTGCCAATTATGAGTACAATTTACTAAGGTGCAATCGGTGTGAGACTTGTATTCACTAAATCCTCATGGTGACTGCCTTGCGCGATATAGGGAGGGGGCTGAGAGCAAACTAAAGTCGTGTTCAGATATATTGGCCGGTGAGTTTGTTTTTGCGAACAGCGATGGAGGAGAAGTCCGCCACCACCACCTTCAGCGACGATCGTGGATTTGTTGTCAGTTGGAGTTGCCCGACCCCCGAGGGGTGTGGTGGGGTGACGGAAACGTTGTTGGGCTCCGCCTGTAACTTAGCTGTGTGGTTGTTGTTTATTCTTAGCATAATATTTGTGCGCGTTACAAAGCTATGCGTAAACCAATACGAGACGAAGCTATCGAGAAAGAATCAATGTTCTGACCAATAAAATTCCGGAATTTTTCCGGACCTGACACACACCTATTCGGATGTATGTATTTCTACGCTAAGAACTCGGTTCAGTCTACACGTCAGGAGCTTGGCGCTGTCCCCACCACTTCTGGCTCACTCTTGTTCTGCGAAGGTGAGAGCGAGTCAGAGGGACTGAAAGCAAGCGTGGAACGGTACGAGACAGATGACGCGTTGATACATACTTTGTCTCGCTCCGTTTTCCGTACGACTGAAACTCCGTCCTTTGCGTACGGGACGGGCATGAGCGTTTAGACACGCTTTCATTCCATTCGATTTCTGAGCTTCGTACCACTGTGCGCCGATGGTGCAACAGAGAGCGTAGACGCGTGGAAGGCGAAGCGAGACAACGGTAACGTCGTGTCGACTCTTTCGTCCCGTCTCGCTTGTTCTCGGGTTCTCTCACTCTAGACCGAAGGATTTCAAAAAGTGGTGGAGATAGCGACGCAGGTTCAACGCACAGTTGAAATGCGCTCATAGCGAGAGTTTACATTGTAATAAGAAAGGCAATGCATATTCTGTAAAGACATACTCTGCTTGGATAAGAGCAAGATTGAATACAGCAGAAAGTTCAAATACTACAATATTTGGATATCGAAGGTACAGATAATAAAGGATCGACCGTAGTTGTAACCATTGCTAAGTAGGGTAAACGCACCAATAAATTTAAGGCTAATGAATGAACACTATTATAAAATTACGTTTGTAGCGCGATTGATTTCACATGCTGCAAAAATTATTTGGATATGAAGCAAGAAATTAAAAGAAGTCTCTAATTAATTGGTTGCTTATTTTAATAACTTATTTTACTTGTTTTAATAAAAAATGTCCATTCACTGGTACGTGTTCATTTACTGGTACATTCACCCTAGTAGGATTATATCTCGCAGTTTTCTTTGTTCAAAAAGTTCTGAATGCTCAAGTTGACATGTGAGCACTAAAGTTGTTTCGTGGGAACAAAATATGTTTCGGCAATAGCGTCCTGGGCAATATTGTCGAAAAGCTACCTCCTCACTGATTTCAATGACCTTGACATATGTTGTCAAGGTCATCATTCTGAACAACATTTCCCTTTAAACTTTTTGGCGGTCGGCTTTCGTTTACGAGATATTCGCAAAGAACTTTAGTTAACACTAGAAGTACCGAGTTTAACACATAGGTACTCACAACGGTTCACTACCATACTTTACGCTTCCCCGCCCTAATCTAGCCCCAACCAATACTAATACCGTCGGCTGTGAAACAGATTTCAATATATTATGCCGAAAGTTTTTTATTAATATCTCTGAGACTAAGGCCGACCGTCAAAAAGTTTAAAGAAAAATGTTGTTCAGAATGATGACCTTGACAACATATATCAAGGTCATTGAAATCGGTGAGGAGATAGGTTTTCAACAAGTTTACCGCTTCCTGCGATAACAGAGAAGCCACAATAAATTGTAAGGGCTAAACTGACGTGACAAATTGCACACATGAATTAAGCACGCGGCGACTAATGTGATTAGTGGAGTGAAAATTAGCGTTCCGTCAATTTTGACCTTGTAAGAGAATTGTAAACTTGTTTTTGGAGCAGACAGAAATTATTAGCCCTCCGACTGAAACTATTATTCATACATTTTACAAGTTGACACTTAATAGAAAGTTGGCAGTTCAACACTCAACAAACATTTGAATAATTGTAATTTCGAATTCAGTGTGAATGTATCGAACAAATTCTCTTAAAAGATAAAAATCAAAGGTACGTATTTGAGTAATTGAAGTAAGGAGGACGAGGTTAATATTGTAAAAAATGTATACACAGATTTTCTTACAGGACAACTTCATTATATGTAATTACTAATTACTGCATTTATTTTAAGTAAAATTGTCAAAATGCCTGTTGAAGAACTAGTACTTAATAATGTATTTTCTTAGATATTAATGTTAGAGAAGTGGAAAATTTTCTGATAGCGAACCCTGCCATATATATACATAGAGAGAGGGTGTCCCATTTTAATCTTTCCATGCAGTTATCTCCTAACGTTTAGACGAAGCTGAATAAAAACATCATTCACCGTATCATACGTATCTACCATTTGACCTGCCAATGTCCAATATTTGATTTTTTTACAACACATAATAAAGCATATTATTTATTTAATTTTAATATGATTTATACATTTTACAACAGCATTTGCCACAAATTGATTCGACCGAAGTAACATCCTTATTCAAGCTTTATAAACAAGCCTTGCTCTTTGAATGTAAACATTAGCAGGAAAATATTATTGGAACGTTTCGAACTCCATATGTACCATCCGTAATGTGTAGATACACACATATATAACCAAAGAACTGGTCTACTTTTACATCTACACTTATACTTTATACATAATGTATACGTATATTGATCGCTTCCAGTCAACAGTTCGGCGAAAATTCGTTGAATTACATGCAATTCGCCTTCCTATGACCTCTTTTCTCCATATGGGTTAAATTTTAGAAATTTCTGAGAAACGTTCCCTTCCAAATACGCAAAAACCTGAATCTTATGAAACGGTATCCCCATTCCCATCAGGCAGCATCATTAATCAGTCATTTTGCTCATTATATAGAGCAATAGGTACATGCTTCCGTACATATATAGGTACACTCCGCTCGTCGGGAAAATCAGTATGTTACGAGAAAGAAAGAGGAACGAAGAAAGGCGAGGACAGAAACGGGAGACGTCCGGCGCCGTGGCGCCCATCCAGGACGCCAACGACGCCGTCTAGCTTTATAGTCTTCAGTTTAGCAATTACTAAGAGAACCCATCACAGTATTGCTCCTCCAATCCCCGCGGTTATGTCCTGTATGTACTGTATCTGTGTTAATGCGTTTTCTTTCTTTTATTTCCTTTAAATGCTTTCTAATAAAACGTGCTGATTCATTTGATACATTCTTCATCTTTTTCTTAATTAGATTTTTGCATCCAAATCTTGTTTCCTTTAACAAATCTAATTTTTGTATTATTATTTGTACTACGTTAGCTGTATAACGTGGAACTTCTATTGTATTTCCTTCTTCTATATTCTATAGATATTATTTTTAACTTAACCTTAATAGTTTTAGTCATGAAAAACATACATACAAACAAAAAACTAAAAAATAATTATTTTCTTGTATTACAGTTTTGATGGTGTATTTTCACTTTAAATAAAATCGTGTAGCAGGATAGGTATGTCATAACAGAATATGAATCAATTTAATACAGCAATAAGCGTCGAAATGAATTTGTTGTGAGATATCCTGCTCCACGATTTCATTTAAAGTGAAAAAACAATCGCAATTGAAGTACAAGAAAAGAATTATTTTTTAGTTTTTAATGCATTTTTTATAAAATCGTTTAACATAAAATTTTTGTCATATATATATTTTTTATTTTCTAGTTTTTAGTGTTTGTGGATTTATACATTTCACAGTTCAGACTTTTTTACAAATATCTTTTATTGCTGTATGCAGATTATATATATATAACTGTTTGCTTAAATCCTATAGTGCTAAGTAATTGTATTAATTACTTACATCACATTGTTCATGTTCACATATATTCTCTCGTATGCGACCTCCATATACATATACTATCGACCGATACATAGTCGACCGATTTCGCTCCATGACAGGAACCGCAATAAGCGACCCTAACGCAGCGGCTTTTTGTCGTTTTCGTAAAGAACGCGAGTGGCTGATTTCAAGCCGTTTGGATTTGTGGTTATGGGTTATATTTATTGATGACTGGGTAATTGTTTAAACGCGTCGGTTTTGTTATTCATAATTTTTTTATTGACATCCAAACTACGTACATACGCCTGCAAAGTTTCAAGTCTATTGGATAGTGGGTTAAAATTGAGTTCCTAGATCTGAACCAAACATACAAACAAACAAACATACAACAAACAAAGGATCGAAGCTGAATAAAATCGTTTAAAAATATACATATTAAATTCTTTTCTTTTTAATACATTTTTTTAAATAGGCGTATAATGTAAACACATGCCTAACTATAGTGCCAATTCTAGAAATCTAAGAGAAAAAACGTTAGTAATCAATAATAATATTATAATTGTGACGTGAAAAAAAATCAAGTACTGTTCCAGAGAAAATGAAAAGAATTTAAGGACTTCTCTTGGGAATTATCGTATTGTGTGTACACTTGGTCGGCGGTATTTCGTTTCATATTCTCAAACATTTTCTTATAAGTTAATTGGGTAGTCGTTCGTTTCATAATTCAGAAATTTTTTACATAATGGGACTATTTATCGAGTGTCTCAGAGGATAGATTTTTGTTTAATTTTGTACGGCTAAAGCTTCATATTACGTACCTTTTTCGTACAAACGTTTTATCCTCCTAATTTGTGTGGTCCTTGAGTTTCTAAGAAATTTTCTTTTAATTTTTCTTCACTCCTTATTTTTTTATAAACAACAAAGTATACTTATTATATGATTGAATAAAATCAACTCGTTGTGTAGAGGAATATTTACATATTGTATAATGTATTGTGTTATGAAGTTCACAAATCTTTTCACTACTCCGCAATTAGTTGGTACTAATGTAGATAATTTCTCATCCGAATTCCGTTTTAATCTTGTTTTAATTTATATTTAATTCGTAATTTTTTAAGAATTTTTCAGAGTTGTTAATCATTGATCGCCTGCTGCACGTGTAAACAATATTTACAGTATTTACACACACGCATGAATACAATATAACTGCGATTTCTATTTGACAAAATCATTAGTTATACCCGTTTGCATAATGAAGGAAAAATTTCCACCGTTTGGCACCATAAAAAAATCAAACTTGTATTAAATATTAAATACCTACTAAATTTATAATCCAATATCTCATTGTGAATGCAGGAGTCTTTAATATGTATTAATTAATACCACGTTTCTTATGCTACAATTACAATCGATGCGTATAAGATCTGTATAAAAATTTAAAATTGTTTTCTCATAGAAAAGTTGACAATGATAGAAATGGTGTAATTTCCAGAATATAAATTCATTTACGAATCTCGTCAATAATTTAGAAGTAACTACATATATGATGAATTCAAAATTGAATCTATATCGTATAAATTTGAGAACATTAACTGAATCTGTTTATATGTAAATAATCAGTAAACGTTAATAGTAACTCGACACTTTATAAGAGTTAGACAGCTGAATATCTTTTGGAAAAACACACTAGGTATGAGATATCACAGAAAATCAATGAATGCAGTACATAAAAAGTATCAGCGTTATGGTATCCATTACTGTAATATGTAGCAGGCCATCCTCAGAGGAACGAGGCATCCTCTAATGCAGATAATAACCTTGGCATACGTTCAACACGCGTTAGATGTTGTTTTCGCACGCAGTCAAGAAAACTTGAAAGAAAAAGCGTTTTCGTGTGACTTATTACCAGCAACTAATCGCTGGAAACTTTGGACGCCAAAATTAAGTCTACTCTAACTGCGAAACACAGTGTCCGAATGTGCCAAGTAGAAAACGTTATGATTATGGATGGTTAAAGCGGAACGTTTCGTTAATACCAGAAAAGTGGTAGATACTAATAACTCAGGGCTCTGACATGTCAATTACACACACAAAATATCGCCAGTGTGTCATACATTTATTCTTCTGCTTTAGAACGATCATACACAATCATTTTAATAAAAACATGAATATAAAATGTTCACATTCATTTCGTTCATTCATGAAGCATTTACAATGGAAATTAATGCCTTATCGATTAGTAGGTATTTCACAGTGGCATTTTTTGGAAGTTTCTCTAAAAAGGAAAGGTTATATTAACGCTGGTATACTTATTTGATCAGAACACAAATCGCGCGTACTTATGAACCTTTTAGTACTTCAGCTAGAAGCAAGGATCGTCGGTGCGCAATAATGAAAGTGTAGCTAGTGAAAAGTATCCCGAGAGCGTCAGATGCTCGGCGCCACATTGCCTCGACCCAAATAGTAATAATACCATCGGCGAAGGCGGGCAGAAGACGCTGTTGCGAGTGATGAAGGACGAGGAAGAACGATCGCGCACCACCTACGTTTGCAAATCGTGAACGTAGCCAGAGCCTTCTGTTACATTATTATCTGCCATGCGAGGCATAAATTTCACGACAACTGCCCTTTCTTCTAACGACTTCTTCGTATCCCCCTATGCCTTCCCGTTTACGATGTTACAAAACATATCCGTCCACTGAAGATGAATGAACCACTTTGTTTCGTGTATACGTGCATATGTATCGACGATTATATCAGATCTGTTTGCGTGAGATCCCGTTCAGAGTGAGAAATATCCTGTTTTCGGGGAGAATGTCATATCGTGAGAAACATTAAGGGTCGGGGATAGAAACTTTTCTCATACTGATAAATCAGCTGATGACACCCACGGATGGTCCCCTCGGAAAACTTTAGCCATATCGATGCTATAAAAGGATGACGCGGCTGGGTCAGTAGGGATGTCGTTTGTCAAGCGGCTACTCGTGTTAATTTGCTGTAAATTCGAAAGGAATAAACTGTGAATAAGCTTGGAATAAGGAACAATGAATTCCCGTATAATTGGATAACTTACTCGTGCATGCTTTTCACTCTTGATTTGATACCGAAGCTTTCAGAAATTACATGGATATCCTAATGGAAGGACTGTTTTACCAAATTTTCGTGCTAAAATTTTCCAACCCTGCATCTTTCAATTCTCCCATATACTTCGACATCCCTAATATTGTTAATAGCATCGGTAAAGTATTCTGCAAGTTGTAAACATTGACGATAATACTGTATATCCAAGATTTTCAAAGTACGTACATGTTATATGTATATGTATAAATCTATTACCTATATGTATTATCTAAAACAGCGAGGGCCAGTTGGGCCTTTAAAGAGCCCGACCTCCATGATGTTTACCACAGCCGCGCGAAAGGGGAGCTCGAAAGCCAACGATAACGTGGACGTGCAACGGGTAGAGAAAACTATAGCAGTGTGCTGTGCATTGTTCGCTGACACGGGGACTTCCAAGAGGGCCAGCTATTTCAGCCTATGAGTACGAGTCCGCACCGCACACTACTACTTACACTCTTACAGTTTTTTCTGTAATTTTTCATGTAATTTCCTTCATTATGATCCGAATTGCGTCGTTCTTAGTGTTATTTTCGTCGGAGGAACATAAGGAATCGATTGGCGTCGTTTGCGCAAAGATCTGATGAGAAATGCGGAACTTAATCATTTCTCGCTTCTTAAGGGGGGATTCTCGTGTAACGGCCCCCGAAATTTATGATTTTCTTTTTAAAAAACGATTGTTAATATTGCATTAAACTCTTTTGGGATATATGGAGACATCTTTAAACTTGTAAAATTTGGTATTTCATTTTCAGTAAATTCTCAACCATTTTGTATCTTGTTTGGGTCGTTTTGTCAGAGACTAAATTTGCTAAAATGTCAGACAGTAGTTTCCAAAATATCTTTAGGGATTAAAGAAAAATAAAAAATTGTGAACATTCTTCAAGGGCATTGTGATCTCAAATTCGAAATTAATGGATCTGATGATATTAACAAATTATGCATCACGTCCTCATTTGTGGTCCAACTATGAAGAAGACACGGAAGATGTAGAGTATATGGAAGAAGGCTAATGTTTTCTTGTTTAAATTTGAATTATTTAACCTGTATTTATTTTTTATTTTATCTCCCTTTAATTATATATGGAAAAAAATTATTAATAAACTGGTTGTTTCGGAACCAAGAGTTCAGAATTATTTTGTTCTTCTTTAATTCGTAAAGAAATTTTGAAAACTTCTGTATGACATTTTCGCAAATTTAATCACCGACAAAATAAACAAAAAAATAAATAAAAATCGGTTGAGAATTCACTGAGATACGGATTTTGGTCCACAAAAAGTCATTTCGAAACCACTGTGCGGGGGCCAAGCGGTATCTCTTTGAGGAGCGTCGTGAGAGAAAACCCTGTATAGTGACCCAACTTGTATCTATATATGTATATCATTACATAAGTTTATTCAAACGTATGATAATAATAATAATCACAATAACGAAACGATAAGACGTAATTGAACGAGTCGTTTATTCAACTGAAAAGCACAGTCACACATTACTATTGTTTATTTTCGTAGTCGACGTTAAAATAGTTACATGAAATAACCAAGGCTCGTATCAAAAAAATAAAATAATTGGTTTTATGTTACATTCAGTTATTCGTGAACGGAAGGAGTCTTCTTTGAAAACAAGCATGAAGATAACATAGTTTCATTGTCCATTAACTTTTTCGATCTCATTATGTACAAAAACTAGAATGGTTCAATAGTTTTCTTGCTACTGTTTCCTTTTCATTACTATTCTCTTCGCACATCCATTTCGTTGTATATCAGTTTTATGTCTCCAACTTCTTTGTGGTTATTAAGTTTCGATGACACATGCATATACCCTTGCCACTACTGCTTGTTCATATTGTACGTGTAATAGATATCGAGTAACTTTCGTTGTGAGCATAAGTGGGACTCAAAACAAGAAGCACAACAAGCTGATACAGGATATAAATTAGAATAGTAGTCTTAGACGAAGATCTCGTGGACCGATTGCATCCCACACCCTTACACTCACAAACGAATTGACAACTGTGGCGCGTGTAACGGCCTCTATAACATTCCCTGTCAGCGTTCCGCCATTTCGCACACTCACGCACAGTTATATATTCCTGGGAATCCGTGAAGTAATCTGAAAATCCACATAGCTATTTTGTGAAAAATCAGGATAAATCAATTAAATGAAAAGCTAGAGCAGATAGAAACGTTTTACTGGAATAAAATCGCAATGAAAAGTTTGAACGATGCAGCTATTATCTTAAACGATGCAATAGGCGAAATTTAAGGAACACGTTTAACGAAATTGAATTTTCAATGAAATAGTGGTGAAATATGATTTTCGTATTGTAAACTTGCTCTTACACATGTATACGGCTTTACGGCAAAATGCATGAGATGGTGGGCAATGTTTCAAGTACTTTATGTCCACTTTATTCACCGTGCAATCCCTGTCTCTTTTGCTATTACATTGATAACACTTGATGGCTCTGGATTCTTCTTACGCGCAGTGACAATACATTACATGCAAACGTGGAGTAAAGTATATTAGGTAACAGATTTATTCAGTTCTTTCCTTTGCACATTTTTTTATTTATACTTGAACACAAAATTTTGAAGAGAGTTAGCAATAATAATAACATTAATGTAAAACATTTTCATTTTTAAGTGAATATTACTGACAACCAGTATGGACATTTACGCACTTGTCAAATCATTGCTTGGTTACAAAATATTCTACATTATCGACGACCGGTAAAGGCTGTACAAATTTTGTAAAACTTACCCTTTTGAAAAACGAGCAGGAATAACAATATATGCAGCGGATTTAATTTCATCTGCATTATTTACTTTTGCTTTAATAATGTCTTAAACTTTTTCTCAACTTCGATTTTCAATTTCTCTTTATCCAACCTTAACCAAGGTATAGGTAACCCTATCCAAATCTTAACACCAACTGACTTTCATAAATTGTATATCCTCGCTAATATATTACTACGTTAAATGTTTTTATCCCATTGCTCTTCATCTAGATTCTAGATAATGAAACACATACCGTAAAGAATAACGATACTGCGCGTTAATTTATCAGAAACCAACATATTATACGAAAGGTTATACAGTACCTTGGTAAATGAATGATTCAGTGAAGTGAGGAAATTATTTCCTGTTTGTTTCTTGATACAGACGAATCTTCTATTTAACTTAATGTTCTAAAAAATTTGCAAGCATACCTTAGAAGGAGATTAGAATTGAATTTATTAATTTCTTACTTCCCTCTTCGCGAATGCTCCATCGCTATCAACACTAAGCATGAACATGACAAATAAAATCGATATATCGCTATTTCAACCTAGCGTAAAAATAATTTGTTTCCAAATTTTCGTCTTTTAATAACATGACATTAACTATGTATATACTGTTGGTACCTATATACATTAGTCTGTATAAAATCACGAGGAGAAAGTAAAGCATCCAAAATAAATATGTATCTGTAACTAGAAAAACCAAACATAACCAATAAAATCATATTTAAAAATTAATACATATAACTTAAACTGTCTAAAATATCATGCTAAACAAATGTATGATGAAATAGAAAATTTGCAAGGTTTCTTGCCACTAATCAGTAGCATACTGTTGCAGCCATGGACGTAAAGGACGGTGCATAGTTGCGGCGGGTTGAAGCAAAAGACGGAAGGGAATCGCCTATTTCAGCCATCTTGAGCCGGTCAACTTGTGGTGCACTCTGTAGGCGAGATTACTTATTAGTATTAGCGTGGCTGTTTGGCGTAGATTAGCGTGCAATTGACGTGGATTGGCGTCGTTTGGTATACACGTACACAGTATTTGCGGCGTCGGTTCTTGTGTAATCTATATCTATACTATTATATAAAATTGAAGTTGCATACTTTGAAATGCAGTTTCTCAGTAAATATAAATTGTAGCTACAAGTGTATTACATCACTTTGTTCGTCTTGATGAAAGGAAACTTCTAACATTTTTATTTCTTTAAATAATGATTTTTAAATAATAGTAGTTCGCGACGCGACCACCAGGCGGCGACTGGGCGAGCGCTTCTCGCTTCTCGCTTTCGAAATAGTACCGCGGCGGGAATAAGTGGCCGAGAGGCCCTCGACGAAGGCTCGATCGATCTCTATGTTCGGGTGTTTTTTTAAATGTTTTCCCCCTTTTCTAATTATTAATTAACCTCACTTCATACAGGTAACGCCATAAATACCACCCAAGTAATCCCTGGCGAGAGAGCAACAGCTCTCAGGAGCAGGTAAAAGAGTTACTCAGAGAAACAAGGAAAAAAAAAAGACGAAGGCTCGACCCGTAGGCACCCACCAAGGAAGGATTTATTTTCTCGGACTCCCCATTCCCTAATATCTCTTAGGCTCGATTAAATATCAACTTGGTTCTTACTCAGATAAATTATCCTCACAAATGCCAAAAAAAACAATTTCAGGATTTTGCCCTAATCAACCCCCAAGGGGGCGGAGGTGAAAAGGGGTGAAATGTGTTTTCATGGAGTCCCTCAATATGTCCTTAGGCCCGAATCGAAGCGTGGGGGTAGTTCGCTAATTATTTATAAATCCAATCGTAAAGATGCCAATTTGCATTGCGAATGGATGGCAAACTAGGACTTCCACGAAATGTTTGAAACAAGAGGACATAGATGGCAACACTATTTTAACCGGCACAAGATGGCCGAGAGTATACCGTTCCTCCTCGCGTAGATCTTCACTCTCTGCCTCCGTAAGTCTACTTTATGCACCGTCCTTTAGGTCCATGGTTGCAGCGTTGTCCAGCGGTGGAGCCCCTCGCGTGTCTGCCCTGTTGGGACTGCCAGTTAAAACCGCATTAAAAAAATTTAATCCGTATTGATGCGGTTTTCTTCCCGCAAAATCCAGATTGAACCAGATGAAATATTTTCTATCAGTTTCAAACCGGATATGCATGTAAAAATCTTAATGGTATCTATGTCTATTTCATAGCACAATTTGTCATCGGTTCTACTCGAATTTAAACAAAGTAACTCACATATTACTTCTCGCATACTAACTTCTTGAGTAACTTCGTTCATTTTTTAAGCTGGTTCTATCTGAAATTCCAGATGCAAACCAATATGGAATTTATTGGTCCTTTCAAGTTATTTTGCTACCAATTCTTACACAGATTTGCATACAGCGACGAAACTGGGGGGGGGGGGGGGGGGCAGCGGGTGTTTTTGCTCCAGGCGCCGATTTTCGGGGGGCGCCAAATGAGAAATCTTTGTAGAGAAAAGACATAATTTTGGAAAAGTTATATCATTGGCTTTATTCAAATTTATATATTACGTTATTCCATTAGGAATAAAGAAAATATACATTTTATGGAAAAGTAATTAACATTTATTTATTTGTTATCAAACAGCAAACAAATTAGGGTACCTGCAATATGTTTAAAAACCAGTTAATAAACGCGTTTATTATGTTTTTTTTTATGTAAAGTGTGGACTCAACCGCCTAAGGTGGGCAATACAAGGGGGTAATGTTGGGGGTGGGCCAAAAAGAATCTTTGGTCCGGGCGCTTACAACCTAGTTTCGTCCCTGTTTGCATATCGTAAATAAATGTTGAAACACACGTATTTCCGGATGAAGTCCACTGCAATTTTTAGTTGTTTCTAACTAGAATCTAGAAGTGCAGATAAAAATTCAGATGATACTCATCAGTTTTTCCAAGCCATTTTACTACCTGGTTTTATTTGTTTTCGCGACGCATTTACCGTCCCTCGATCGATTTAATCGGGTTATCATGAAATTGTCGAATAACCGTTACACTTACACCGTGAGCTGAGGTTTGATATAATTTTATTATTAAACCTACTATATCAAGAGCTTCTTCCGTATCCATCTTGCATCGAAGTCTTGATCACGGAGCAAGTTGCCATTAATTTTCTATCCGCCGATCCAGTGGAAACCGGGCCAAACTTTTTCTCTTTAAATCCTATACGCATTCCGTGAATAATTGTTTGATCTGCCAATCCGGATTGCGTCAGATTCAACGGAGTATATGCCATAACCAGATTGAAACCGTAAGACTTTTGATCCGGAATTTCAGATACCAGCCTTCCGGTTTTATATAAATGGCAATCCCTGATAGAAACCGATGAATTTTGGACATGCTAATCCAGTTTCATCCACCGATCTAGATGTCCGCATTGAACCGGATTCTTTTTTGATCCGCCAAAATTCACTTCTTGGAAATTCAGGTAGTAGATACTGCATTGAACCAGATAGATCCAGTTCAAAAATTCAATTCGGTTTTAACTGGCAGTTCCAGCAGGGTGCTTCCCCTTCCGATTGCAATATGTATTGTGTAGTACTTACTAATCGGCCAATATATCTGATATCGACCTTAAGTAGTAGCATTGGCTCGTTGTGGCGACGTTTGACACTAAACATACGTCACATGTAGGCAGAGATGGTCATTATTTAAATAAAAAAATATTTAAATAACGTATCAAATGAAGAGACTTTATCTTTTTCCGCCGTCGAATACAAATTACTAAACACTGCCGAATCTGCAGTTTTGCATTTCTAATCAGATCTTTGCGAAAGTAACGTCAATGGATACCTTGTTTTCTCTCGATCAAATTGGCCCCAAAAATGATATAATTCGGACCATAATTAAGGAAATTAGGTGAAAAATTTATTTGCAAAATTGAAAGCCCGTTTCTTTAAAAATAGTCCAATTTAAATTATTTTGTGTCAATTTAATCGGGAGAATGCCAGGATTCCACTGGTGTCACTTTCATATTGATACGATGAAAAATAAACAAATTCAAATTCTGTATAATCGATGACACATTGCCGAGCAACGCCGATCTCGCGCGGCTCGGGCCACAAAGGCTCTCGCCGGTTATTCGAGCTTGTAGGATAAAGATACAATGAAAGATGAAAAATTATTCGAAGCCCAAGATGAATGTCCTTCGAATAAATAAAGTATCTTTGGCCCTCGGTTGAATTCCCGTCGAATAAACTGCTTCATCCGTGGCGCTTCGAATAAAGATAAATCATCTTATTCGATCTTCGAATAACGAATAAACGTAAAGTATCTTTTATTTGAGGTGTTCTTGATATTATCTTTGCCCATCTCTACACGTAGCGTCATAGTCGCCTCTTTAGCGTCGCGCGGTATCCCTGACAACGCGGACGATAGTGGGAGAACCCCACAGAACACGCGTGCTCTATCTTGGACAACGCTGCCGGGAATGCCGGGATAGACCAATTGCGTGAGCCGCTCAATCATATGACGTAAAACCGCTGGTTTTTCTTTATGGGGATATCGGAAGCAGTTCGTGTATCCTTCATCTCTAAATTAATAGACCAATGTTTTATCTGAGATTTAAAAACGCCTGTCATGTGATTGAAAAAATACCAGGAATTTGTGAAAGAGTGCGCAAATGTTTAGTAGGCAGTTGTGAAATGTGTTTATGGAAATGGAAAGAAGGCACGTTATTCTTTTCGACCCGTATTCTGTTTGTATGTTTGTCCCCGTATAACTCCTCAGCATATGGACCGATTTTGATGATCTTTTTTTTATTCAAAAGAGCGCGATGCCCCAGAGATCCCATCATACACTGCATCAATATTGGCCCCATATTTTTCCAGTTCTGGTTAATAATAAAGACTATTGTCACATAATTATTATTATTTTATGTACGTACGCGCATATCTCATCAGCATGTTCGTCAATATATATAAAACTAAAAAGTTGAAAATAAAAAAATTTAAAAAGAAATTAAAACCGACTTCAAAAAACAATGCACTCAAAGTAAAAAATAATTTTTCCCTAAATAATTTTTCCTTATGTAATCTACGACTCCCATATTTTTAAGTCGACGCATCACCATTTGCACTCATTACGTATGAAAAACCAAAAGTTTTAATTTTAAATGGACGATTCCTTGCTAAACTTGAGTTTCTACAAGTACAAGAAAATCCATTTCATTTTCAAGTCCTATACAAATTCATAAAGGGCCTTTAAAATTGGAAAGTCTCTATTAGTGACATTTCATTGAAAAAGTGATTTGCATTAGCTACTTCCATGGAGGAAATATGATACATTACTCTGTAAAATAATATCTTTAATAATGAAAGGCAGGAGGCAAGATATTTACCATGCAGAACATAACCACCAAAGATGTGTCAGGGACGCACTGTGTTGCTAAATATGTTAAATGCCAACTGCTGTAAGCAATATGCCGTTAAAAAGGAGACCACAAGTACGATTCTTAAAAAAGAAAGAAACGAAATATATAGTATTGACCACCAGAGTAAGACCTTTGATTTATCTGTATACAAAATTTGTTGAATCTAACTAACAATTTGTTAAATAAGTAATCAAATAAAATACATACACCTGTCACATGTTTCGGTTAATCATACGAGCATAAGATATTAACAGAATAATTTTTTAAATGAACACAATTATCATGATATCTTAAAAAAAGATACTTGCAATTCTAATAAACTGTTTTCATTTAAATGCCATTTTGTGAGCTCATGTAATAGGTTCCCGCCGATTTGTTTAATCCAAATCGCAAAACGTAAAGCATACACAAGAATTATTACATCTTTATCAAATGCAGACAGAAGAGCTTTATTTCAAGTTACAACTTGAGTGAAGTCACAATTGCGCACAGGTGTACTAAGTACACAGTCACACATGTACATACTTCGATCATCTTGTGACGGAAATAGGCTGATCTGTAAATCGTAATTACAACAATGAGGGTAGTAATGATTTATGAAAGTAATAACCCTAGTAGCATGTATTGTTGGCATACAGTTGGACCACGCACATAATATTAGTTGGCCAACAGTTAGATTTGGCACTTTTTCAGGTTGGGCCAACAACAGGTGGCCAAGGTAGTCTTTCCAACTGTTGCCCAACTATTTATAGGGCCTACCATAAAGGCCCAACTGAAGGTTTCTTTCCAAAAGACGTCTTAAAGACGTCCAGAAGGCGCCCTAACGAACTTCAAAAGACGTGGTGAAGGCATCTACTTCAGGTCTGGTTTAGGAAAAAAAAAATTGGCGGCGAGGAGAATCAAACCCAAACTTCCCGCTTACGAAGCAACCGCTGTTCGCAACTACTCAGTACAGTTCCTCGCAAACACTATTAATTTCTAGGTACATAACTAGTATTAATTGTTTATAAAAAAATGCCCAGTGACGCGAAATATTCAACAAACTATCAACATTCGACCTTAAAATTTCACATTCGTCTTAAGACAGATGTCTTAAAGATGTCCTAATAAGGTCGTAAGACCTTCAGACCAAAAACAAACATCAAATGGACATCTTCAAGACGTCGCTAGCTATCTGGGTAAAAGCACCTTTTTTCTGAATTGATATTATTTTCACTTCCTTAGACTAAAGTGGAAAAATTAATAAAAAATAAATAAATTCCACGACTGCATAAAACGAAACTTTAGTGGACCCCAAACTATGGCCCAACATTAACAAACTGTGATATATGTACGTATTTATAAATAAAAAAAAAAATCACAACTTGGAATATAATAACAGGTTTTTGGACGTAGCAAAGTTTCTGACGTTTGTAAGACATTTAAATGTTGGCTTACTTTGGGTTGGCCCAATTTTATATCATCGTTGTAACTTTTTTCTTAATTAACCAATCATAGTAATTGTAGGCCCAACATTGAAAATTCCTAAGCAAACTGTCGTAACTTTTTTGTTAATTAACCAACCATTGTAATTGTAGGCCCAACATTGAAAATTCGGTGGCAAACTGTAACTTTTTTGCCGTAGGCTCTATTTCGGGAATTTGTTGGCAAAAACACTAGCTATATCCCAATTAATTCCCAACTGTTGGCTACTATTGGCCAACCAAAAATGCCACTAGGGTTCTCACTTATTTAAGTAGTTGAATCTGTTTTATAATCACAGCAGAATCTGCACCAGTGTGGAAACTGAAAATGTTGTTTTAAAAAAGGAATTACCTAAATCATTTAGTTCTGGACACTGGTTGTGCAATTTCCTTCTCAATCTTTTTTTACAAATACAACACACATTTTGCATCAGCATAATAAAGACAAAAAATGGGTTTCTACTTTCAAGAAATGGTGGAAGAGGTTTGCTGTTAACATGGAAGGGTATCTTCCACATTCCTTTCTGAGTATTGTTCGCGTGCGACTTATTATACGAGCTTCCATGACATTTCATGACGTTCAGTATGTCACAGGAAAAGGGATATTATTCACTTAGCGTGTTCCAAACCACCACTTTACGCTCCATTTGAACATGAAGCTCTTTGTATCGCCCACGGCCTTCCCCATTTAACATGTGGCCCTACCTTACTCGTCAAAACAATCGCATTTTTTGCTATCATCCCCTTAATTAAAGTCGCCTGACTTACGTTACGTTACCCGTAGCAACTTGAGATTCCCATTTTCTTCCTCCCTTGTAAGAACGAGCAGCAATCGTTTGGAAAGATAAATTTACATAATTTTACATTTTTCTTGTTATGGGGTATTTATGCAATAGAATAGACTGGGCCAGCATTCTGGCCTTCCCCGCGAACATCAGCTTTTGTCCCTCAGGGACCCTGAAATGTATTTCACGAAGTCATTAGTTAAGCATTACGCAAGGGAAATTTTAACGATAAAGATTCCAGTATACAGGGTGTTTCGGATACTGATGGTCCTCCTTTTAGTGGGCGATTCTACATGCCAAAATAAGATGGAAATATAGATTAAAATGTTTTAATATCACGCTTCGTTTTCGAAAAAATTGACTCTGAATTTTAGCTAAATACGCACACCGAATTAAGTACCTATGTATACCTACAGTATTCGGCGTCTGAGGGGCACACGGCGGTAAGGGGTATGCGTCGCGGCCGTTCCGTGGTTTCCGTAGGCAGCCCCCCTTACCGTGCTAATACGGTGCACGCGTGTTTAGCTATAATTCAAAGTCGTTCTTCTCGAAAACGAGGCGTGATATTAAATTTTTTTCTCTATATTTTCATCTTATTTTGGCCTGTAGTTCCCCCCCCCCCCCCCAGGGGGACCATCCGTAGTCGAACACACTATATCCATACTTATAATGAAAATTATGTTATTCACCATTTTTTGGTGAAAATTCGAAAACCGGTTCAACCGTATTCTTTTGGGGAATAATGGAATTTGAAAACCGGTTTTTTCAAAAGTCGGTTTTTGTATAAACCCTAGTGTTAAAAAAATATACCAACTAAATAGAAAACTGAATAAAAAACAGAATAGAAAACGTGTAAAATAACTACATTTTTGTTAATCCTGTAGACAACTCAAAATTTGTAGTTTTTCAGTTATTAGTATAGAAAAAGCGGTTGTTATCTAACAAAACTTTCAAACCCGTTTCCCCTAAGATCGTGAATTGTGAGTTATATCGTTGTTGCAGCAAATGAGCGGTATGCAGGTATATTGAATTGTATAAGAAATACTCATTTCTACTACAGAAAGTCATAGTTCGATTATCCGAATATCGTGTCGCCCGACCAGTTCGGATAATCGAGGTTCTGCTTTGCATAGAAATCATCATCCATCAATCGAAAGTAGACGGAAGTAAATAAAGCATTTCAGATATCACCCGCGAACAGGTGCAGGGCTGTTGCAGTTTATTTAAAAATATTGATTTCGTCGTACAACGTGTACCAGTGGAATCTGCTCGTCCCATCGAGGACAACCGGAGTATCAGAATCACGAGGAGCGACGAAACTTTCCCTCGGCCCGTGATTAGATCGTTTGAGCCTTGGGTTATTCGTTGACAAGTCCGTTTTTCCGTCCGTCTCGCCTCGTCTTGTCAGCCCCGGTTCTATCACTCGCGCGCAATCACGTACTCATGGTTCTGTCAGTGCTACGAGCATCGCCGCCTTGGTTAGCGGGCTTGCGCTGCAATCGCATCGAGCGGCAACGGGGATCGTGGAACAGTGCTTCAGCAGCTACCGAGGCCGAATGGTTGGCCTCGTCAACCCCTGATTTGGCCGCGTTTCGTTCTCTTTTTCTCCCTCCTGTTCACGACAGCCTGAGCGCCTGCCTAGTCGCGTGCAAGTTACGAACGGTGGCCGCGAGGAACGTTGATCGTTGAAGGACGTGCAAGGATACGGATACCAACATGGGGCGCTCAATCATCCTCGTCCTTTGCCTCTTGGCCGTATTTGGTTTTTATGGTAAGCGTCTAGGCGTCCAGTCTAGTTTCCCTGGTTCAACGATCTGGGCTGGGTTTACGAGACTGCTTGCTATCGATCTTCGTGTTCCTCTTAGACCTAGATTCTCTGGTTCGTCGCTGTCCCTAATGGTTGAATTATGAGCTTCTGTGTAACGCACACTTTTCTCGAGTACCATACTTGAGATGTTATATGTTAGGTCGTGGGATGAACTGTACTGTTTTGCAACAGCATTAAATTTTTTTTCTTCTTCTTTTGATCTCTGGTCAACAGGATGACCGCCTCACAACGAAGGAGTCGTGCGTATAAACGCACTCTTAATGCTTGGTTCTGTAATTGGTTTGTCTAAATATGTTTATAAAATATAAAAATATGCTGTATTAAAGATACGCTTGACCGAGATTTGTAACATTATTAAACATTTCCCGGGGCGTTCGTAATTGAGGTGAGGATAAGTTTTATCCTGGAAGTGGATCAAACTACTTCCTCGTTCTAGAGGAGTCAAGTGTTCAGATACAGTGTTAGTCCATTTGATAATAACTACGTACGTGTGTAATATCATGCTCACACGATGAATCTATTGCCTGGCATCTAAAATTAGGGGAAATTATTGAAATCGCATGTTTCGAAAAATGCACCTTATTCCAAAATGCGGCGGAATGCAATTAATGCGAACTTCGTTAAAATCAATAACGACGAACTATACGCGAAGGAACAACTATATCGATATAAAATTCTGGTTTATTCGTGTCAAATTATCTTCTTTCAGTATTTGTCACTGAACGTGGAAGGAAAAACGGCGATTTCAATCACTAATGTCTGTGCAAAAAAATATCCATTCGCAAAATAATTTTCCTGCCTTTAATAATTCCGAATTTTGAGCTAGTAACATTTTCTACATCTCTATTCATATTTTTATTCTAATTTTTAAGATAATTCCGTCAACTAATAAGTATATACCTATTAATAGGTATCTTGAGTTTGATAGTATTGTGTTATATTATGTCGTTTAACATGCTGATTCCATTAGGGAAATCACTTAACCTCCGTAATTCCCAAAATGAGAAACGATCGCTGAAACGAGATTAGGAGGTGCAGACGGGCGAGCAAATTTATTGTCGTATCTTTTCAGGGCAGGTAGCTGCATTGATTTTTATATCAGTTAGGGTCGCGAGGACGATGAACCTTTCCGCGATCGGAATTTACAGCTTTTACAATATCAATAGTATCATCCGGCCAAGCAATAGATATTAAGTATCCCTTTTGTCTAAAATAAACGTCTATCTATTCATTCGTTACTTACACTAACAATTTGTGTTAAACGTTGACCTACATAAGCATATGCATGCGTACATTAAGGTAACGTGTATGTACACGTACACTGATACATGTCAAAACGTAACATTTAAATTACAAGTAGCATACTGATACCCCTTTAGCATAAATCGGTTGATCGTCGTATTATCTTCGTTTTACGTTGACCCTTCTTATCAGTCGCTTGGTAATGTTCAGAGCATAGTGCTTCGAAGTATTAGGAAGCTGAGGCTAAACTTTGTATAGAATCAAACAATGATTAAGTATATTGCTGCTGTCAATGCTATCGATATTGGCATAATTAAAGAAATGTAAATTTTACGGGAAAAGCAGAGTAAAATTTATATTTGAGTAATAGTCGGACTAATACTAATCAAATAATTTAAATTTATTGGCTAAATAATCAAATTGATATTTTTTCATTTATGACACTATCAATGCCAAGCAGCGATATTCGAAACTTTCATTAACATTTTTTAATTGTTTTGGTTCGTATATGCATTAAAAAATGTTATTTTGGTACAAGTGTTCTTGTAACGTTACAGGTATAAATTCCATGCAATGCTACTTGTGTAACAGCCACAATGACAGTCGATGCGCCGACGAACTTCCACCGGATGCCCTTAAAAAAGATTGCTCCGATCTCAAGGACGGTGCAAAATACACGATGTGCAGGAAGATTACGCAAGTTATTGAGTTTAGCGTTAATGGGCGTAAGTAATACGTAAATCATTTCATTCAACTAAAATTATCATCATTAGTTTAATGTTTTATAATCTTTGTGCACCCTTATTCATCTTTGTTTATTCAACTTTGACATTACTAGTTACATGATACGTTTCAATGATGAGGGATTAAAAATGTAGTAATAACTATTACAACAATAAATACAGTAATAAAAGTAACGCTATCTTTGGCCTACTAAATATTAGTACAATATTCTGCGACACTACGCTATCTATATTAACCGAGATTAATACAGCACCCTCATTATGCCATAGAAAGACGTAGTATGTACAGTGGGGGACAAAAGTAGGGTACACAGGGGACGATAGTAACAGGCGGGCGATTGTAACACGTTAAATATCTCAAAATATATGATAGATATTAACACAAATTTTGGATATATGTTGAAGAATGACATTTGGAATACACACATCCATGTTCTAGCAGTATAGATACACAATAGATGTGTACAGCGAAGAAAATTACTTTTCGATACCCTAAAGTAACTTTTTCTTACCGATTTAAAATTATAATATAAATACTTCCTTTGCAAGTATGTGTTTTTTTTTTTAATACTTAATCTGGCAATTTTTAAAGTAATACTGATCGTTACTTATCACTTTTACGCGTCCCGTTAATTAAAACTTATAATTTAAGTTCAAAAGTCTGGTCGGGGGCGATTGTAACATCGGCGGTAGGGATCGCTTGTACCGCGACAGAACCGAATAGTTACAAAGAAGATGAATAATATTGTGTTCGCATGGCGTCCTATCGCACAACACAAGCAAACAAAATAACAAATGGGTGCAATGTACTGAATGTATGAATTGATCACCAGACAAAACGTTTTCTATTTCTGCCACAATTGCGATACCGCATAATTGGTTATAAATTTTACTTTTTTCATTTATTATTATAATTAAAATCAATAAATATTTCCATTTTGTATAGTTAAATTTGTGCTACTATACTATCGACTCTATGCAGTGTTACAACCGACCCGGGGTCAGAGACGGTTGTAACACTTTCTCCGCTTCTCATTTTTTATTAATAACCTGGATATTACTTGACATACAGCGAACATTTTTCTATGAGAACTTTTGTTCTAACTGTGAAAGTTTTTGCGTAATCGTATTCCAAAGTCAAAGTGTTACTACCGCCCCCGGTCTACCCTATGTGGACACCCTTTAAAACAGAATGACTTGTGTAAAACTGGTCCAAACGACTTGAGTTTCTTTGAGAAGCTGGAAGGATTACTTTGCTACTTAGGTGAAGTGTTTCGCCGTTTTGAAAAAAATCCAATTGGTCGGAATAGCGAAGAAAATAGTCGATTTTTCAACTTTTTTTATCTGAGTTTATACATTTAAGTATATTGTATACCTGCTAAATTTTCATTGAATTTCATCGGTTAACATAGCTATAGGCTACAAACGTTTAAAATTGGTGGAAATTACAGTTTTCGACATTTTTCTGCCTGTAACTGTAATAAACCTAAAAATCCTTACACATTTCGATTTCCGTCGTTTGTTTCTGCATCAACCAATTTCGATGAAATTTGCCGCATGTATACAAATTACTTAAATCTACAAACGGGATTTTTAAATTTTCATTACAGGCTCAGAAAAAAAGTTGAAAAGCGACCTTCACTATTGTCTTCGCTATTCCGACCAATTGCAATTTTTTTTCCAAACGACGAAACAGGTCGCCTAAGTAGCAAACTAATCCTTCTAGCTTCTCAAAGAAACTCAAGTCGCTTGAACCAATTTAAAACAAGTTATTCTGTTTTAAAGGGTGTCCACATACGTTTGTCCCCCACAGTATATTGTCAAGCATGCTACAGCAGCATGATTAATAAAATACACACACTGCAGCACTTTAAATTATCTCTTGCAATATAGCAACTAATATCTCGCCATGTATCATATAATAGTGCACATTAAAAAGCTTCTATCACACAATAGTACATATTTTAAGCTGTAAGGTAATTGCGGGTAATAAGGTCCACTTTAAGATGTATAATTTAAAAAAAATAATAATTATACACATTTCTGAGAACTTTTTATTTCATACGAATCTATGAACATTAAACTGTAAAATCTGATATTTTGAATAATATATGAAAATCACAAGCACGAACATTTTTAGGATTTTAAAAACCTTGTAAACAGGCCTTGGTTTGTGTAGAGCAGGTAATTAGGCCCATCCGTTTAGGGTGTACAATTCGGGCAAACAAAGATATACTCGTCCTCAGGTGTGAGCCTAATGCGATCCTCATTCACCAGATGACACACAGGGCACACTGACGCATATGACTCTTGAATTAATTTGCGCATAATCTGCAAAACCAATTTTCTTCGAAGTTGGCGTCCACATTTTCTCTGGAGGTGGATGCGGTGGGCTCTTTTTCTAGGCATCGACGGCGCGGAAACCCTTCGAATGATATTTCGTATGTAATAAAAGCAATGGATAATACTATCAGTATTGTAGATTGACCTACCAGCGACAAATGACAGCTGGTCCTTATTACCCGCACATTAATATACCACAATATTTGATCAACTACCTATTGCGTTTGTTACAAAACAGAATATTAACGATTCTATGTATTTTGCGCAGTTCCAGCTGACACTCGAGTTATAAGAGGTTGTGGATGGGCTGAGTCAAATTACAATGGGAAGTGCTACCAGCGAAGCGGTTTTGGTGGTCGCCAGGAAGTCTGCTCGTGTTTGACTGACTACTGCAACGCGGCGACACCAAACGTTCTACCACCGAAATTTTTAATACTGTCCTCTGTCCTCTGCAGTGTTTTTCTAGTATTCATGCGTAATTAGTCCTAAGAAATTCGCCATACTCCCGACCAGTCGATGAAGAGATACATTCAAAATCGTTAGTACCTACTTACATGCAGCATCGGCTTCACATAGTCGAGAAACGGAAGGAACGAGCTGACAAGCCAATGGATCCTAGAGGAAGTACCTACATTCGATCTCTCATTGCTGATAAGAGACGTGTGTAGACAAGAGCGGCAAGTCGTTCTTTAAACGCAAAATATCTGCGTCTAAACAGAATTTTATGTTTATACTCATGAGAAGATACTCCGGCGATCACGAAATGCTCGGGGGGACGAGCAACTCGTTCTCAAAGGGATTGTGATTCGTTTGAGATTCTGGAGACGGTGCAACGGCTTCCTCCTGTCCATTGGTTGAAGGGTTATCGTAGCTTTAGATAAAATGTGCACGCTGTTCCTGGTTGCCTGTTCATTGTTAAGTAAGACGTTGAGGGCATGTAAGAAGGAAATTAACGTTAACATACATACGTACGCTACTTTAATCGCTATGAATGGACCAGAAATTTCTATCAGGGTTGTGAAGTTAATTTATATCTAGAGAAAGATTAAATAAACAGCAGAAGAAAAGTTCAAAAGGCGTGCCACGAAAAATGTTGTGGCAAATGAAAGTCACGAAAATATTTCTATCGCCGAGTACAATTCAACGTGCATTGGTATCTATTTATCATTACTACTTTAAGGATATATGCGTTTCTTTAACGAGTAAAGACAATCTAATTGCTGAGACTTTGCTGTTTTTTTACCAAAGAATTATACAGGGATTTAGGAGCAGTATCACTTTTCGTACTTTTTGCAAAAAAAATAGATGGATAAAAGGTTTGGCGAATATTCCTCGATCATGCATAATTCTTCTTGAGAAACTTCAATTTAGATGCTGAAGGTGTAACGACAGTTACATTGTGTTCATTCAACAATTTCCCGCATAGAGCTTAAGAATGATATTACAAACGTAACGATCACGCAACTTGTTGAGAGTTCATTATGTCGTGACGAAGTTCACGGATGAAACATCTGTACGATATGTTTTTGTATGAAGAGAGGGAAATATATCAGGGTTGTCGTTGCGGAGAACGTGAGATTCTGTTATTTCCCCCTATCCTGTTGAATAATGTCCAACTTCAGAACTATAGAGTACTGAAAATATTTATTGCTTCACCCCCAAATCCGCGTCCTGTGAAACAATCTTCATAACTCCGTGTTTGATAAAGTAGCATCGGTCACTCTACGCCTACTTAGTCAACAATCGTGCAAAAATACTTTCCCAATACTATTGATACTAATACTAAATGAGAGTGGAAGTTTGCACGCTGTTTAACTGATGCAATAAATGTCTCCAGTACCTACTGTACATTACTTGCACCATAACGAAAACCATACAACCGTATTTACATATTTAAAAAAAAAAATTCTTACCTAAATAAACGTATTATTTTATCTCGTTCATCGAACAATTTTTACATCGAACGTTATTACTTAAGAAAATAAAATTAATACAACTATATTGCACACTTGTGTTTGATAAAATTTTACTTTCACTGTATACTTAGAAATGTTTAGCATAAAAATGGTACTTACAAGTTACAAGTCTTTAACTGAAAACTACTTGCAGGAATAGTGTACCTACTGAGGTTACGAATAGTAGGTACCCAGAAAACATTCTGGGGCTACCTAAAAGACATTAAATTGTAAAACAAATAAACCACACATATAGAATTATTCATTAATTAGATTATAAAAATTTCTATCTAAAAAATCGAAGTGTTACCTATATCGCCTATTTTCCTATGCAAATTATAAAGCGAAGTATTTTGCTGTTAAAAATAGTAAATACATAATACATACAATTCAATATATACTAAGTAGTAGCATATGAATTAACTCCAAATAATTACATCACACAATTCTAAATAATACAAGCGTTTAAATATTTTTTTTTTCTAATAATTTCACAACATCGATATCATTTAAAAAAATTAAAATAGGAATGTTGCTTAAACTAAACGTATAATATAATATAATCAAGTCAGGTATTTCGTAGACAAAATTGCCTGAGCCGTGCGTCAAATTTTTCTCTCGTTTCATTGTTCCAGTCAGATAATTTTGTTTCAGGCAAACAGGCAGTAATCTGCCATTTTTCTTCGCGGTGTTCGTTGACTCTTCCGTTTCGTAGATTATTATATGACTTTTCAACATGTACATATGTTTTCTTATTTCTGGTTCTCAAGGAGTTTTGATCAGTTGTAATTGAAAAACATTACGCGAAAAACATGTTTGACATGTACATCTGTTGATTCGAAAAGCAGGCGGAGTGATTTCGAAAACGTCGTGCATCGAGCATCACGTGCTTCCTTCTAACCGCAAGTCCAATCGTTCATAATTTGAAAGCTTCCCCGATTTCCTGTGCGCATTTATTCAAGTTCGATATGACTTTACTTTATTGCCTGTCATCCTCGTGAACGCGACCGTTTGCTCCATGACGTTTCCTTCGTCATACGTCAGTAGTAACTCACATGTTCGAACACAATCGGTCTATTCAAGGAAATTCAAAGAGTGTTCGGATATCAGGTAAAACCAAAACTGTGTACCATTATACATATAGAAAGCAAATCGAAAAAGAATGTGCTTAGGTTAGAGGTAACATGTCAAGTAACAGCTGATGTAATGGCTATATTCGTTCCATTTGAATAGAGGACTACATATGTGTGATAATCCGTAAAGAATTTCTTCTTTAGTTTCAATTCAGTACAGAATATGATATTGAATGTTGCTACTTGGTATTAATACAAATTAGTCACGATACCGTGGCAAAATCAATGTAATCATTCGCATGCTGCAATAAAACTGAAGGAAAATATAAAAAATGCACCTTACAAATTTGAGTAATTTTTATAAGAGATTACACACCAATTATTGTGAACGCTTTGGTAATTATCGTGTTAAGTTGCATAAAGAGATAATTTAAGTTTAATAGAATACGATTTCAATTCGAAATATTAAATTGCAGGCTTCTATGGAGGGTTACAATAATAATTGATGGAGTTTCATGAATGTACATATATTAAGCAAATTTAATATTTACACAGACGCTGAAAGGTCACAGTAAGAAGAAAATTGTCTTCGAGCCGGTGTTAGGTGGATCATGCACCCTACAGCTGCACGATCTAATCGATCATTTTTACAATCTTCGATCCCACCTACGTCAACACCATCATCCCTCTTGCAGCCGCAGCAGCAACAAATTCTTTATGGTCCCATCGTTAATCCGATGCTAACCCTTCAACGATGCGGAACTGGCTTGCACCCATCTTGTATTTACCCAGGGGCGCAACGTAGCGCTGGTCTACCTAGCCCTGTTCCTTTGCACGTACAAGGTATCAATACGTTACTCTTATTTATAATTTAACAAGTTCAAATACCAGTAACGGTCATTTAAGAAAGTGAAATAGTTAATCTGAAAAATGACATTATGAAATCCGTAAATTAAACAACAAATTAATATTATTAGCATTTAATTTTCATTAATAGCTCATTTTCGAAAACTACAATTCCAATTACCAGTATGACTATCTACTTAATTCGTTTTATCAGCGACAACTGAACAAATAAATCTTCTTCTTTAATACCCGTAGCAATAGTATTGACCGTAACTTATTAAGTAGTAAAAGTTATATACTCCTATGTATAGTTTTGTGCAAATTGCAATTATTATTAAATTATGTCTGATACTGGGGATATTAAAAGACATATTTATCTCGAACGATGGTTTGAGTTTTCTAAGATTCTTGTACAAACCCACTCGTGAATATAGGCAAAGGCAGCAGATGGCTACCTAAGAATAAACTCGTTCGAAGTCAGCAATACTGTCAGCAACAGCAACAGCAGCAACAGCAGCAGCAGCAGCAGCAGCAGCAACCGCAACCGCAACAACAACAGCAATTGTCCTATAACCCGAAGCCTGTGGTCTTATACGATCAGACAACAAGCAATGGTCCACCAGCAGCGCCAGCAGCTTCATTTTTAGTTGCCTCTTCGACGTACACGCACGGCTCCTTTTCTGGCGATCAGTACAATAATTCTGCAGTCACCTTAATACCGCAACCTTACTATAAGCCTCCAGATCTACAATCGTTCTGTTTAGTCCAAGATCGACAGAGCACTCAGCAACAGCAACAAGACCAACCACCCCACAGTTCCTACTACAACATATCAGCTGGGACCAGTTGCAATCTACAAACCGTTAACGCCAATTCAACGTTTCAGTTCCCCAACCTTGGTCCTTACGCTTCTACAAATTTTCCAAGCAACCAAATCCCAGGACCCATTCAGGCGATACAACCTACACAAATCTTTCCCAATCCTCCCGTCAGCTTAGTCTACGATGGCATACAGACAGACAAACACGTGTCCTCTTCCAGCACACTTGACATTTCAGCCATTAAATGTACCAAGAGCAAGATATCTGTTGTCAACGATTCTCAGATCACACCGATCACTTCGGAAGGTTACAGCGCCTGGCCTTCTCAAACCATCACCCCTTCGTCCAACACCTTGTTCGACATGAAACCGAGCACTGAGGACGCCAATCAAGAGATGGTGACGATCACTGCTAATCCCCTGGACAAGGTCGCCACGAGCGTATCCGCGAAAACGCAAGAGGAACATTATTCCGACGAATCTTCGGCCAGCTTCGATTTTACGATCGAGGCTGAGAAAATGGTATCCGCGCTTTGCAACTCATCCTTGAACGACCTCGGCAAAGAGGACGCGAAAGATGGTAAATCGAGTTCTGCACCATTGTTCAACGGCGCTGGCGACACCATCTCGAACAAGAACACCTGGTTTGCTGACTTTTCTGCGGATTACGGTAATGGCACGTCGGTTGCCGTTCAAACGGACGGTCTGTCTGTTGACAGAACCCAGTACCCAGAGTTGCTGAGGAAAGTTGTGTACTGGGGATGCACGGAAGCCGAGATCATCTTGAACAACAGCTCGAAAATCAATCCCAGATCTGGATGGCTAAAAGATCTCTCCGCCTCCACTAAAACGGCAATTACAAAATCGTCGACTTGCTTCCCGATTTTTGCTGGAGACCACATTTTCGTCAACGATTTGATAAACGCTTTACTGCGGATCGGCAACGGTTGGCTTATTCTGGATAATTACTTGAACAAGCAGCATTACCCGAGTTTGGATGAAAAGTTCGACCGTCAGTTGGTCAGATGCTTTCAACTATGGGAAGAGAACACACACGAACTGCTGAATCAAATCGTGCAAACCTTCCTGAAGCTAGATGAGAACAACGACAGCTCTAACCCCGAGCTGAAACAAGAATCATTTGGGACCTCTTTCCCAGGTGATGTCTCAGTGTACACGAACTGTGACTTGTTTGATCCGTCGCCAAGCATCAGTGCGAATACATCGCGACAGGATTCGAATGGTAAGAAGAATGATCAAGGCTCTATGTTCAGTGTGACGAAGTTGTCGATTGGAAGCCTGCGAAATATTGACCTCGCCAACGTTAGTCAGGAGAAACAGCCCTCTCAAAGGGAATCAAAGTTACGAAGTAAGTGGACCGTTACTGAGAACTTAACGACAATTGACAGCGCGAAATCTGTGCCCGATACGTTCTTAGGGCACGCAGAAGCTGGCGTTCAAGCGAGCGGTAGATTTCGTTCCAAAGGTAACTCGTCTTCCACGAAGGTCGACACTTCCGCGCAATCCCTGAACGCCGAATTCTTTCATCTGAGGAGCAAAGTTCTCACGGAAAGCAACCAAGACGCCTCTAAACAGTGGGCCTTTGAAGAGAAACAGCAGAAGCCTCCCGAGGACAAAGCTCCACCACAAGAGGACCATGACTCCATGTTTAAACTTCAACGACAACTCGACGAAAATTACGAGAAGAATTACGCCCAGAAATACCTGTCGGGGGTGGAATCGTCGTTTCTAAACCCTTCGATTAGCTTGGACTCTATGTATTTCACTTCTAACGAATCAGAGAATTTTGAACCCAATTACACTGTTTGTCCTCCGTATACAGTAGACTATGGTGACAAGGATTTGAAAAATTTCGATCACAATCGTGGGAATAAGAATAATATGGATTTAGTTTACATTGGTAAATCATCGACAAATCAATTGGAACTGGCAGCTGTGCCAAAAGACAAGATGACGTTGCTCAGTCAGATCGAGCCAAGTATTCCAAAGAAATCGTCTGAAGAGATGACTGCTAATTTGTCAGCCTGGTTCGCCAGCATGAGGAACTCTGATAATCGACAAATCCCATTTATGAATATCGGGGAAGCAAAACCGGAAAATGCGGTGTCGCGAATGCCGTCGCGTCAAGAGATGTCAAAGAACACTATGGACATCAGCAACTGCATCAGACAGTTGCAGATAGACGCGAACCGTCAATTCCAAACATTACAAAATATGCAGAGCATTCAGAGCGCACCTTGGACCGCTTATAACTTGATCAATAATCGCGTTCAGGTGCAACAGCTTCCCGAAGAGTACGACAGTTCTGAAGATGTCCGAGTCTACATGAAACCAGGAAGCTACAATGTCCCAAAGAAAAGGCATCAGAGAAGAACCAATCGTCGTGCAGAGAACGCGATGCCTCGAAATGTAACTGGTGGGTCTACAAATAGCCATCGTAATCATTACTGTAATAAAGAAAAACTCTTCTGCTCACCTGCGTCGTCGACACCTGTGTCTAGATCAACCACAACACCTATTCCCACCAGTGTTAATAATCTTACGAACGCAGCAAAGAATCTACCCTTTCCAGCAACTCCCATCGCACCACCCCCTACTTTCTCGCACGAGAATTCGCCTAGAATTTTGAAACGGTCTGACACGACAAATTACACGGTATCCCAAGACGTCACTTGGAAAGCAGCTTGTGCGTCGGCTGAAATTTTATTGGAGGCCTTAAATGTGAAGGAGGATACAGAATCTAAAACGAAGAACACTGATCGTATCGAAAGTGATCGCGTCAAAGGTCACGAGGATATGACCTCGAAGGAAGACGATAACAATTACACAACTTCGCAATTACCGCAAGAGCAGGAAAAGGTACAGGACAGCTTCCCTAAAAGTTTGAAAAGTCATAATAATGACGGTGGTGCTGGTGCTTCGAGTTATGAAGCGTCTGAAGATGACTCTGGATCGACCTCTCATTTTTCCACCAACACGAGCATCAATGAAGTTTCACAGTCCTCTGAGAATAAAAATGGTAAAAATTGTAATCATTTAAAATATATTCTAAGTATTATATATACTTTCTTTACAAAATATTTTCTTATTACTGAAAAACCTTTTGCTATATTCTTTATTTATTATTACATTACAGATTAAATTACAAAATTACTATATTCAATTATAGTACTTATTACTTCGTTGAATCACTAAGATAAATTCTAGTCATTTTAATTATTTAACTCGACTAACATTTAGTTGTTTTAATACTAGAAGGACGGAAATTTCGGATATTCTGCATCTTTACAATATAGTAAATTATAAATGAATACATATACACGAAAGAGAAATTCTGAGACATGAACAACATCATAAAGACAGATCTTGTTGCTCATAGTAAAAGAGCCCCTTCAATTCCTAATTTTATATGTACACTAGCGCTCGTAAATTTGGTCAATTCTATTCGTACCACCATAATTTACCACTATAAGAAGTCAACACGAATTAAGTCAATTAATCAAAGCTACAACCTTAAACGTTTAACATTTATTTGAAAACAACATTAAATAACCAGGTTCTTTGTTTCAGTCACAATTTTGAGTCGTCTATATTATACAATATCGCTTTTTTCCAACTATTCTTATGTCAATTCTAATTTTCTCATTTTTTCTTCACGGTGTCTTTCATCATTCTTCTTGAAGAAAAATCCACGAGTCGTGGGAAGGCTCCGAAACAACAACTAAATATGGTTAAAAATCTCAGTGGAAGTTCCTCATAAATAGAAAAGATTACTGATAAACAATAAATATATGTAGTTCCAAATGGATCCAAATCGATTTAGAGCCTATCTCCAAAAAAATTATGATTAGATATAGGTATCCAAACACTACATTTTTTTTTCGTACTACTACACGTGGCCCGTTTTTAGTAAACTACCACTTCATTTTCCTGAAAAAATGGGCCCCTCAGAGCGTTTGCCACCTGGGCCTTTTTTCTTAAATCTGACACTGCAAATACAGTAGATAGGACCTAGATTAATTATCCGAATCGATGGTTGCGGACAGTGTTCGGATAATCGAGTAGCTGCGTTTTTTTTTTTTTGCTTAAAAGAAGACTATTTGTTTTCAAATACTTTAATATTGAACAACAACGAAGAGACTTAAAGATTTTTTAACATTAATTTCTTAGTTTCTTACTTCTGAACCAATTGACATATTCGTGTTTAATGTCATTATTTTGGTGGTCGGTATTTCCTCTTTAAGCTTTATACCATTCCATAGCTGTTGTTAAAACAGTGAATGCGTGAGAATGTGTAGGAGATATTATTCAAATTTTGTCCCAATTCTAGTTGCCTCCCTTATTCGTTTCCATCATTCTCTTGATGCCAGATGTTGCTTTGGATAAGTTTAGGGATCAGACGACACGGTTTAGTGCTACTGACATTTTAATGTAAACACTACCTAGACGTTTCATTAAAAGGGTATTCTGATCTGACGAGGCGTTTTCGTCGCGTTATTTCGGATTTTTTTTCAAAAGAACCCATAAATTTTATTATTATTCAGTTTATTGCTAGATGCTTATTGATATTTAAACTATCTTTACAAATTTTGTCAGTAAAAAAAAAATGAAAATCAAACGCAGTTGACTGCTTTAAAGTATATCGTGAAAAAAGAAACATGGGTCACTGCGGCCATTATTAGGCTCGTTCTGGAGATTTGAAACAAAAAATGTAAAGAGATTCTTTATTTGTATGCCTTCGGCTATAGTCGGTTACAATAATGATATAAAAATATTGAAAATTACGCAAATGGCGGCGGTTTGAAAATTAAGTTTCGATTTTCGCACATTTTTTCAACTTTGAAGGTCTGTGAAAGTGTAAAAACAAAATATTTTATCATAATTCTGGTAGGGACGGTAGCCTTATGCATACAAATAAAGAATCTCTTTACATTTTTTGTTTCAATTCACCAGAACGAGTCTAATCATGGCCGCATGTTTTTTTTCACGATTACTTTAAAGCAGCCAACTGCGTTTAATTTTCATTTTTCTCTATTGACAAAATTTGTGAAGATAGTTTAAATATCAATAAGCATGTAGCAATAAACTGAATAATAATAAAATTTATGGGTTCATTGTAAACAAATTCCAAAGTAACGCAACAAAAACGCCTCGTCAGACCAGAATACCCCCTTAACGAAATTGGAACTGCGAATACTGAAGGGTAAACTAAAAGCACACAGTGTACAATGAAGAATGATGAATTGTAGGAAAGAAAATAAATATACCGTAGGCACTTGCTTTTCTTCCCCAGAAAACAGTGTTTGGATAAAAATAGAAATATTCCGTTAATTGGTGGTGTGACAATCGAGATTTCACTGTACTTATGAGCGGTAGTGTACAGAACGTTGAACTTATAAACAAGAATATATCGAAAATCGATATATCGAAAAGATACTTACATTCCGTTCTTCCAGCATTAAATTTCGCAATATTTTATGCAGCTGCCCGTTAACAGGTTCTAGTAAAAGAAACGTAAAAACGGACTCGTGGTTAATCCGAACTTTGAACAACGCCAGTATGGTAAATAAACAGAAGCGTCGGAAGAATAACACCGAACCACACAGTTCAGAATCCTCGAATAGTTCAGTTATAGACGACGAACAAATAGCTCCCGTTTTTTCGTTAACGGCCAACGACACTACGACAACGGTTGTAACCACAACGACCATCAAGAACCTTCAGCAAATGACCTGTTCCAGAAAAAGTTCGTGCACCCTTTTAAACAACGATCAAACAACAGAGGAAATTGAACGTACTGTAGGGAAAGCCACATACTCCGAAACTGTACGACGGTGCACACCGTTGAGTGCATCACAATCGGAGAAAAAGGAGTTTTGCAAAAAAGGAAAGTTAAACGTCGCCAACGCGTCGGCCTTTTGTAGTACAGTAATACCGATCCCTGGACGCAAGTGTCAAAGAAAAGACTCCGAAAAGTCGTACTACCTCTTGCATAATAGATCACGTAAGTGTTCTGGGAAGAAATCTGTAAAGAGTTGCGAAACTAGTGATCCCCAAATAGAAGAAATATTGTGTGCCCGATCAAAAAATTCGCGGAACGACTTGATCGGGGAGAATGTATCTGTCACTCCATCTCTAACGTCGAAATCTGCAATGAAGCATGGAAAGAAGAAAGAGGGAGGCGAATGCGTTGAATTCTTGGACGGGAAATTCGGTGGAAAATCTAGCGACCGTGGTTGGTCTGTGTGGTACAGTTCGAAAAGAAAACAAAATCTTAGCCCCCTTGCGCTTAACAAGCTGGAGATGATACACCAGACAGTTTGGCAAATGGAAGAAGCAGAAATCTTTAAGTGCCCATCCTTGGGAAACTGCGGTGGCAGTCAGTCCTCTACATACACGGTTAATTTTCTGCTGCTGTTTTATATTACACTGTCGTGTGATCTATAAAAATAATTATACAAATTTCGTTTCAGATCGAAGAATATTGCAAAGTTGTCAAAAGTCCCATGTTCCTCGAAACTGTTGAGTACAAACTAAAAAATCGAGTTTATCATAAAGTAGAGCACGCGGTTAGAGACTTCCGTCGTATCGTTTATAATTCAAAATTATATCATAAGGTTCGTAGTCTATAGGTACTACAATAATTTATCGCCATTAAACAATTAAGAATTAAATTTAATAATTGATTACAGCTGTACATATCTAATAATAACACAGTTCGACAAATTTTGAATTTTTTCGGACTTGTAATATTCAATAGACCTTTCTTATAAGTTCTCGTGCACTGAAAACTCATCATGCTCAGTTTTTGAGAAATTCGATTTTGAAAAAAAAATGCAAATTTTCGACTTTGAAGTTCGGTTGCTCGTTGCGTCAAATTATTCTACGACCCCTCCCGAATACACGGTTATAATTTATTATTGCATTATGAACATATAAATATCTTTAAACAACGATCAAAGGGAAAAGGACACCCAAAATGCACCCATTTTTGCAGATATGTCAATTTATTTCCAAAACTAAGGGCCTGGGAGAAAATCTGACCATTCCACGCGATGCAGCAGACAGTTTTCCTTCGAAAAGCGTCAACAGAAGTGGTATGTCGCGTTTTGTTTTCAATACAGAAGCAAAATAGTTTGGCAAAACGCGCGGTGCCGACAGTGGTAGTCAACGGCGGAGCGCGATCCACTGCCGCTCAGCGTAACACAATCGCTTAACGCGCGTGACTACCACTGTCGGCGCCGCACGTTTTGCCAAACTATTTCCCTTCTGTATTGAAAACAAAACGAGACATACCACTTCTGTTAATGCTTTCCGCAGGAAAATTGTCTGCTGCATCGCGTGGAATGGTCAGATTTTCTCCCAGACCCTTAGTTTTGGAAATAAATTGAGATATCTGCAAAAATGGATGCATTTCGGGTGTCCTTTTCCCTTTGATCGTTGTTTAAACATATTTATATGTTCATAATACAATAATAAATTATATCGTGGTGTTCGGGAGGGTTCATAGAATAATTTGACGCAACGAGCAACCGAATAACTATTACCGTTTCAGCATAAAAGATGTTCAAATTCGAAAATCTGCAGTTTTTTTCAAAATCGAATTTCTTAAAAACTGAAGGTGATGGCGACAAACGGTTTGCGGATTCGTTTTCAGCGCACGGAAACCTATAAGAAACGGCTATTAAATGTTACAAGTCCAGATGGCTGTCGAACTGTGTAATTGAAATAGAGTTGTCAAATAAAAATTGTTCGGTATTTAATTTAGTGAAACACAAAGACGGTATAATGAATACGAATGAAATTGCAGGACAATCATGATCGAGTAAAAACGATCGAAACGCTATCGAAGAAGCTTGAAGAACTATTCGAAGAACATTTCTCCAGTTGGGACTTGGATAATATTAGCGGTAGTCCGAGAGAAGATTCGCCAGTGGCGCATCGATTGAAATCGAGCGGGCAAAAACCGATAACTGGACGTTTCGGTAATACGAAGAAAAGTCCGCCTTCTTCGGTCACCGAAACTGTTTAACTCCTCCACCGATGCACGTTTCTATGTGACGCTAAACTTTACTCGAAGAATTATTATGCCTGTAATTCACGGTGACGTTCTGTTACACATTTGCAATTTATATTATCATTAGATTGAATAAAACTCTCGAATTAATATGAATCTGATGGATTCAGAGTCAGGAATATCTCTAACAAGTTGTAAGAATCCATCGCGATCAATACGATTTACTCAGGCATCAATTCGTATCGTTGTTAACGTAAGCGTTCTACGAATTTTCGTTCACAAAGCAACTTTCTCCGTTACAGTTTTCTTCGTTTATTTCTAAGGAACGCGAAAGTTTAAACGCTTAATCTGTTGGTGCACTGAAACACAGATACATCCACACGGAATACCCTTAAACGCGAAAGTGGAATATAATTATTTGTTCCCAATATCATTAATGTTATAACGACACCAACAACCAACACTTGAACATATATATCAGCGCTGTTAATGGAACATTTTGATAAATCTTCTCCGACAAGATCGAGACGCAATAGATAAAACAAAAATTCCGCGAATAATTGAATTACATGCATAAAGTGATTTCTCATTTGTGATATTATTAATGTATATGAGAATTAAACGTCGATGAAAAGACTAAAAGTGAATGCTATGATACAAAATTGTACTGGGAAACAATAGATTTGTGAAATAAATATGTATATGGAAAGTTGAAAATCCCGCGTTATTCCCGCGAGACGAGGCATGCGCAATATGAGCGTTACCATACGGCCGAAGTTAATGCGCATCTACCGTAGAAATGTCAGTAGGTAAGTATGCATGTACGTACATATGTATATGTGATACAGTGCGAATAGTATATACGTATAGATTATAGTAATGTCAAACGCCGAAGGAAGGGAAAGATGGCGGTCGAGCGGTAATTTTGCGATGCATGGGATATAGGTAGTTCATAAACGTTGTGTCTCATGTTCCTTATCGTGCGATGTAATCGCATTGATTGCGACCGTCCCGTGAAGCAGACCGTGTCAAAAACGCCAGTAGAACTGCAACAAAGAAAGAAGGAAGAAACTGGGGGAAGAGAGCAAGCGAGAGGTTGAGGGCGAGGGAAAGGGGGGAACAAGAGTGCAGAAAGAGAACGGACCCAGTTTATACGTAACGAGTGTCGAAGCGGTTCATTGCTCCGCTCTGACTTGTCGCCAAGATGGATTGGGACTCGATTACGATGGCAAACCTTCACCTGACGATGACCGAACACCAATACTATGAAGATATTTTGAGTTATTGTTGTGAAAATCCTGACATCGAGAGTGTGCCGGTGATTAAAGTTGCCGAACTGCTGCGCTCGGCGAATTTACCAGCAGTTGTCACGATGAAGGTAAATTACGTCTACTCGTTATGTTTAGCCTGTCAGCTGTTGGTTTTCTCTCGCTCCCGCAATATAAACATTCAGACGATTAGAATACATCAACGTTTAATTACATCGAGGTGGGCGTTCGATGTGTCATGATGTCGGCAAATTACGGGAACTCGAGAAGGTTAGGTCTAAGCAATGATCACAAACGGATTTTAAGTTTCGTCGTTGAGTGAAAAAATCGAACGAGGCAAACGGTCATTTCATTGTGCATATCCTTAAATGAAAAATAAATTCAACTAGAAGTAGGTATTATGAATATCATAATCACCTGTGCAGCGACGCTGCCGCGAGTAAATACATATACATATGTAAATACATAAATACATCATATTAATTGTCAACATGTATTATTCTAAAATCGATTAACATTTTTCTACTCCTGTATCTGCAACAGATTTCTAACAGATTTCCAATAAAGCGTGCGCCAATGAAAACAAGTCTATTCTCCAGCCAGATTAAAATGATTTGCTACCATACATTAAGTATTATTTCAATAGTATTTGATAATATTTGTATATGCATAAAATAACTATCAATGGTTTATAATCCGAACATTGTTTAGATTTCCATTGTTAGATGTTTCTCTGTCGCCTAGAAACTTTCGAACGATAAACTCTGGGATCACGAAATGTGCCTCAGCTCATTATTCCTGCCTAATGTAGAAAAATGTGATTATTTTCACAAAAAATTGTTTTTTATAAAATCAGAATCTAAATTTCGGGCGAAGCCGAGTAATAAAACTAGTTAATTATAAGTAGTCGTAAGGTATGCAGTTGTGTGTTAGTTCTTAGTGATACATACATACCTACCTTAAAGAATAATGATTTCAAGTGTCTTTTTATTGACATTTAAAGTATTACAAATGCAAAACAACAGTTAGAACTTCGAAATATGGTATTAGAAAATTGTCTCTGCACGTGTGCTTAAAGTAAAATTGAATGTTCGACACAACGAAGTTATAAATACTACGTGTAAATATATAAGAAACTTGGATTGAATTGTCAGTGAAAGCAAGGATGGATTATGTTAAATGTAATCGCAATTGTCATTGGCGAAATGAATTTTTATGGTTCGTAGATTTTGGACATCTGCTTTGGAACTGAAGCGGCGCATATTGGCACGCATCTTGGGAAGAAACAATTTTATGGGCTATTGAAGCTCGTGGCAGCTCATCAAGCAGGTCTTACTATTCGTAAGGACTTGATTACCATGCCTTTGGATGTTATACCCTTGCCAAAGTTTACTTGGCCGACATCAGGGGACGAAGATGGTAGAAGAAGTTCCGATTCGAACCAGGCTGTGAAAGGTCAACGTCATGCTCCTGAAAGTACTACGGAAAGTGAAAGCGAAGCAGAGTCTCCGAGAGAAACTGGTGGCAGTACTGATTCACCAACACCGACAAATAGTGTAATACAAGACAGAAACAACGATATAAGTGGTGATACGATATTAAACTCCGTATCTGGAGGTTGGCAGGGATTATTGGTATCCGAAGAACAAAGACAGTTGTTAGGAACCGAAGAAGAGAGTTCAGAACGTCATAGCAGTGATGAAGGTGACGGAGACGGTGATGGTTCGGGATTCCCACCAGAAGAAGTATGGATAATTAGTGACGAACAACGTGAATATTATACCGCCCAGTTTGCACAGCTGCAGCTCGATCCTGACGGACTTTTGCACGGTCCTATAGCCAGGACATTCTTTGAAAAGTCTGCACTTCCATTAGGGGAACTTAGTCGAATTTGGCAGCTGGCAGATATAACCAGGGACGGGGCATTGAGTTTACAAGAATTTTTTGTGGCAATGCATCTGGTTGTGTTACGAAGAAATCATGTCCCTCTACCTGATTTTTTACCTCCACCTTTATTAATCCCATTGCTTAAACAAAAGACTGGTCCACCTCCACCACCTATTCCGCCAACTACAACCACCCAGAAAGTCCCACCTAATTCCATGGGTACACGGGAAAAAACTAAAGAGTGGACGAAATTTGTGGACTCGCCGACTGGAACGAGCAGTTCCCTCACCAGCCCAGGTCTGCAGTTAGTCAATTTTGATTTTCAAAAGTCTGCTGTTGAAAGAGATCCTAAGATTCTACATCCTGTACCGTTGCGTTTGACGCCTGAAGCAGCTATTCTTGCTTCCGGAGCAAATGGTAACAGTAATAGCTGCGCTACATTAGGAGACGACGATCTCCAACACACAGCAACTGCATTGATGCAACGACCTATCATAAAAAAGCCACCTCCACCTCCCGAAGAAGCTATTATTGTAACTCCAAAGAAGGAACCACCGCCTCCACCACCACCCAGACCATACAGAACGCATGCAAGAAGTTCTAGTCTTGATCTTAATAAATTAGGTATATGTTGCTACCAATACTCTGCGATACTTATCATCTGTGGCTGTGAAAGCAAAGTTTTACGCTTCAAACTGTGCGCGTTCTTGTAGGGAAAAATGGTCAAAGTTTCCTTGGAGCACCTCCACTAGTTCCACCAAGAATCTCTCCTGGAATCGTAAGTATTATTATTTACATTCAAACCGTTCGTATATAAAGATAGTAAATTAAAATTATTAAGTTTAATTGACTTATGTTTAATTGAGCTGCTTCTTACCCATATTCACGGTAGATATTTCAGCTATTTTACATATTATACTAATAATGAGTGTCAATTTTTAATTGTTCTTTGTCAAAATTCGTTAAAATCATTAATCATGTCGAAAAACATTTCAAATGAAAGTGTTTTGAAAAAGACATTGCGATGTACAGACATTGATATGTAGATACAATTTGTTTGTAGGTAGACACATTTAGGGGATTTGCAACAAAACAAAAGTAATAACACATTAGTTTAGATCATTTAGATTCATTTTTCTAATTAGTATAGAACGTCTAATCGAGTACATATGTATGTAAGTACATTGTACATGTGTTACTGGAGCCACAGTTAAGAACTTCAAAAGTATTAATGTAAAAATGTTGTAGTTGCGAGTACAGCATATTTATAAACATAGGGTAGTTTTAAATTATGTATTCTTTAAGATCTCTTTGTCATTCTCTAGTATTTCTCAAAGATATCGATACATAATCAAACAGTAAAAATGCTTTTAGTATGATTACACTTCTGCGCATTGTTATTGTACAATTTAAACATTAAGATTCTTATAAAGATCACGTGGTATGACACCCTTAGACTTTTTGTAGGATTATTCAAAAAACAAATTTATATTAAACAGAATCTGCCACTTCTGATAACTTGAAGTGGGTGAATGTTAAGGGGTCATTCTGGTAATCACGCCGCAAAATTCGGCAACATTCAGGTTTTTTTTTCTCAGTGAATACAATGAATAACAATGTCAAACTTTTTTTTTCATTTACTAAGCTACTTATAATGTATACGGAACAATTTTTTAAATACACTTTTAATTGTGTTTTTCAATGTTATCTGGAGTTAAAAATCGGGCCTTTGAAAAGACGGTGGAAGTGATTTCAGCTCACAGACTCATCTGAAATAAAAAACCAAACTGATTCTTAATCATTATGAGTACCGCTATCGCAGGTGCCAGAATTAGCCACGTAAGTCAAAATTTAACAACATTGCACGCATTCAAACTTCAAGTAAAAATGGAAAATTTCGAAACTTGAAGTTTAAATGCGCGCAATTTTGTTAAATTTTGACTTACGTGGCTAATTCTGGCACCTGCGATAGCGGTACTCATAATAATTCAGAATCAGTTTGGTTTTTTTGTGTCAGATGAGTCTGTGAGCTGAAATCACTCCCGCCGTCTTTTCAAAGGCGCGATTTTTAACTCTAGATAACATTAAAAAAAAACACAATTAAAAGTGTATTTAAAAAATTGTTCCGTATTCATTATAAGTAGCTTAATAAATGAAAAAAAAAGTTTCACATTGTTATTCATTGTATTCACTGAGAAAAAAAACCTGAATGTTGCCGAATTTTGCGGCGTGATTAACAGAATGACCCCTTAACGCACTTCTAACCAGTATTTAAAGTGATTCATAGATTAATTTGTGATTGAATAAATCATTATGTACCAAGTGTAAAAACAACATCGATATACATGTAAGTAGTAATTGGTAAAATGACTTTGAATGATCTTGTCCTAATGTATGTGTGAATTTTTCTTTTCTGAAGCTACAATTTTACGTAAAAAGATACATCATGTATAAATAATTTTATCTTCAAATCTAGCCTTCTCTCATCTGAAACATTATTTTAATATTACTAATAATATTGGATAATATTGCTGCGAATCGATTAAAATGGGACACCCATTATATGATTTTATGAATTCGGAAAATTACAAAGCAGATACGATTGTTACATAAAGAAAATTTTGTCGTGTATCTGCACTACAGACTTCGCCTCGAAAATTGGTTGGTCAAAAGAGTGAGGGAGAGGGACAAAAGATGTTAAGTGAAAATCAAGGTTTTGTTGCTGATTTTTCTCACTTTTCTCCAAAGAGCGAACTACCTGAAAATCTACCTTTGGAAAGCGTTACTCCCCAATCACAGCAATTCACTGGTGTCTGTGGTGCATTTCATATTTATAGAAAACCGAGTCCAAGTAAGATTCTTATACTTCCTCTATTTAATCTTTACAAAACTCGTGTAAATTTCGAAACAATTTACGTTCCTATCGTGTTTTTGTTTACCTTTTTAGAGCGGGATGGCGGAGAGGAAGATACACCTAAGGACGAGGTAGAAGAATCAAAAAAGTTAACGTTACAAGAATTACGAGAGAAGAACGCCGAGCTGCGATTAGTCTGTGAAGAATTAACACGAGAATTGGCTAGCGCGCTTCAAGAACGTATAAATCTACGCGCGAAACTTTTACTTTTAACATGATGTACTCTGTTATTATTTGTAAACGCTGCAAACTATGAAGTACCGATTTTTTCCAAATTCACCGTAAATTCATGTATTTGATATGTCGTACTAGTCTAGAATCTTTCTTTTCTTTCTCACTCCTTTTTTTTTAATTATTATTATCATTACTGAAATCTCGTATATATTCATAATAATTAGCGTAACCGAAAGTGAATATTACTAAACAGATATGAATAAATATCTGTTATTTATAGAAATCATATATAACAGATATTCAATATGAACTATGTAAAATCTATCAGCAGAGAACTCGTTGATCTATTTCCATTATTGTTAATTGATATCCGAAGTATCAAATGAAGCGCTGCTTTCTTCTAAATAGTGATACTTTGTACAAACGTATATCTATGTATTTTTAATACTTCAGTGATATATAGTTTCTTGATACTTACGTATAATACGTGAATGACATTTGATTCACGAAATAGAGATTTTCACAGTTATTGAAAGTCTGAATGAAATTTTAAGGTAAGATAATTTATGGTTACGCTATTATCTATGTTTTGCCCTTTTTCGCCAGCAATTCCAGTGTGCATTATTAAAAGTGTGAATATAAGTATTATAGCAACAGCTGCCACTGTAACGTTCAAATGTTGCAGCATTTTAATGTTCACATTATTTCAAGAACTTATATTTTTTATGCATAGTATTATGCTAAATTGCTAAAGAAAATAGTTCGTTGTATATTGAAGAATTCTGTAAAAATTAAATGTTCATACCGAGAAATAATGAAAGCTCGGTGATTATTGTAAACTGCAAAATTATAGAAACATATTGTAAAAAAACGAGTGATAGATGTTTATTGTTTACGACGACAAAATGAAACTGTATTTTCGTATCGCTGTACAATCAAACTTCTCCCAGCATGACGTATAGCTGAGAATCGGTATTCCTGTAAAAGTGTTACAATGTGTATTTCATTTCGCGATAGTAATTGTACATAGTCAATAGATTTAGAACAAGGAATGAGAGAAAATGAAGTCTGCAGGAACAGAACATTCAGAGAATAAAATATACTTCGAAGAAAATGTTAAATCCTAAATCAATTTACACGTTGTTCTAATTTTGTTTTTTCTTTACATATTATTTAATGTATCACTGTTAATCTTGAAACGATATCACATTTGCTATTCTGCTTGCACGAGTTATATAAACATTTTATTGACATATAAATAGATAATGTTCTTGAGTACATTTTTACTTGGCTGATTATTTTAAGAAGCAACGCTTTAATATTCCTAGAAAATATTAATAACGATTCCTTGTGCCATTCAATACGATATTTTAGTATTAATAATATTACAGCAATTATTGATGACTAAAGAATAATATTGTCCTATCGTTGAAATTATTTAGAGATAAATGATTCAATTAACAATTATATAAAAAGACCTTTTTATAAGTGTATAGACATTGTATAAAAATGATATAAATTTAATTGTTATCTACTTCGTTTATTCGTGTAACCCTGTAAAAATGTAACGATATACATATGCAGATCAACAAACGTTTGGAAAATGTTAAATAAAGCAACCTCTTAGTTTCATAACAGTTTTTATTGGTGTCAATGAATGATAAATAATACTAACGTTACAGAAAGAAATCACAAATATTTTGAATGAATGAATGAATGAATGAAAATTAATTTCATATAACATACATTACTTGTACATATCTAGATAATACGACACACGAATACAACAATTTATGTTACATAAATGACTATGTACCTTTCATACATGTATATTGTTTTTATACCAACATAGGATAGGTTTAATTATGAACAAAAATTCAGTTTAAGAAATGTAATGAACTTTACTTTAAAAGCCTGTTTTATTTTGTACTGGTTTTGGCCGATGGATGCCTATATAACATTAAGTTCATTATATTATCTGTGCGACAAGAAATGTATGCTAAAGTATCCTTTTTTTTTTTCATATTTCCAATTTCTGCTTGGAAATCCTATTATTCAATCTGAAGTGTTCATACATACAACGATATGATTGTATGATACACGTCGTACAGAAACATTTATGAGTTTATTACACTTGGACGTACCAATGATTGCTCGCTTAGTTGTCCTTTGTTTGCATGAACTTAATCAAATCGATTACACGGCTAGAGTAACCAAATTCGTTGTCGTACCACGATATTAGTTTAACGAAATTGTCGTTCAAAGATATACCGGCTTTAGCATCAAAAATACTGGCGTGGGTATCGCCAATAAAGTCAGAAGATACTACCTCATCCTCTGTATAACCAAGGATTCCTTTCAAAGGTCCTTCGGAAGCTTCCTTTACTTTAGCTTTAATGGCGTCGAAGGGTGCAGGTTTGCCGAGTCTGACCGTCAAGTCTACGACGGACACATTGTGGACCGGTACACGGAAAGCCATACCAGTCAGTTTTCCATTCAGAGCTGGAATGACTTTACCAACAGCTTTAGCTGCTCCAGTTGCAGCAGGGATAATGTTCTGTGCAGCACCACGTCCATCTCGCCACAACTATTACATAATCAAAGAAAACCGATTACATGTGACGAATATATCAATTAACATGTAAAAGAGAGTAGGATAAAAATATATAAAAAAAAAAATGTTCATGTTAGACGATTTTATTAAAAATGCACTAAAAACTAAAAAATAATTCTTTTCTTTTACTGCAATTTCGATGGTGTTTTTTCACTTTAAATAAAATCGTTGAGCAGGATTTTTCATAACAGAATATGAATCAATTTAATACAGCATCATAGCGTCGAAATGAATTTGTTGTTAGATACCCTGCTCCACGATTTTATTTAAAGTGAAAAAACACCATCGAAATTGCAGTACAAGAAAATAATTATTTTTTAGTTTTTAGTGCATTTTTAATAAAATCGTTTAACATAAATTTTTTTTTTATATATTTTTATTTTCTAGTTTTTAGTGTTTATGGATTTGCATTTCGCAGCTCAGACTTCTTTAGAAATATCTTTTATTTAATTTCAAATCGCGATGCGACTACCGACCCGAACGCTGAGGCTTTTTGTCGTTTTCGTAAAGAACGCGGTTGGCTGATTTCAAGTCGTTTGGATTTGTGGTTAGGGTTTATATTTATTGATGACTGGGTAACTTTTTCACCCGTTCGGGGTTAATTTTTTTTTTGTAAATATTGTATTGTCATCCAAACTACGCACGCCTGCAAACTTTCAAGACAATTGGATAATTGGAAGTGGGTTAAATTTGAGTTGCCAGATTTGAACTATACATACAAACAAACAAACAGAGGATCGAAACTGAATAAAATCGTTTAAAAAGGAGTTTACATACTTTGCCGGAAGGTCCGTCAACCGTCTTCTGAGTAGCAGTGATGGCGTGTACAGTAGTCATAAGACCTTCAATGATTTCAAAGTTATCATGAATAACTTTAGCAAGTGGAGCCAAACAATTGGTGGTGCACGAAGCGTTGGAAACAACCTTTTGGCTTGGGTCGTATGCATCCAGGTTAACACCAACAACATACATGGGTGCATCAGCCGATGGTGCAGATATAACTACCTTCTTAGCACCACCTTCCAAATGAGCCTATAAAGATAATAAAAAAAAGAAAACTTTATTTATAAATCTGTCTATCGATGAGGTGCATAATTACATAGATAGAGTTTTACGTACAGAAGCCTTATCTATGGTAGTGAAAACACCAGTCGACTCTACAACATATTCAGCACCAGCTTTCCCCCATGGAATACTTTTTGGATCACGTTCGCTGAATACAGCAATTTTATTGCCATTGACAACTAAGGCACCATCTTCAGCTTTGACTTCTCCCTTGAATCTGCCATGAGTGGAATCATATTTGAACATGTATACCATGTAGTCCAAGCCAATGAAAGGGTCATTGATGGCAACAACCTATCGAAAATCATAATAATCATAATAATTGACAATTGACATGAAAACAATGAAATCTATGACACTACGAAATTAATACATACCTGACCTCCACGTTCAAGGGAGGCCCTAAGTACGAGACGACCAATACGGCCGAATCCGTTAATTCCGATTTTGCTCATGTCGTCTTCTGATTCTTGACAACTGTAAAAAAAAAAAAACAGTTGATGTTTGACACCGTAGTTTTAAATCAGTAAACATCCCTTGACGGCGATAAATTAATTGTTGTGTTATGGGTATAAACGTTTGACGAAAAACGGGCGAAAATAATTTCACTACTGCCGTTTGCTGAGAAGAAGGAACGCGAATGGTACAAGGAGCTTTGGGGCTATTTCAGAGTTGGGCAAAATGTAATCTAATTACAACTTACAAATTATGATTAAAATGTAATTGTGTAGTTGATTACACATTATTTTCTGTAATCGATAATTTAGGTGGTTGGCCACAATTTTGTCAACTACCTAAGTTGACGATTACAGAAAATAATGTGCAATCAACTGCACAATTACATTTTAATCGAAATTTGTAAGTTGTAATTAGATTACATTTTGCCCAACTCTGGGCTATTTCACTCGCATTGGCTCCCATCGCCTGTGTCCCGTTCGCTTACTTTGTTTTCGTCGACGTGTAATGTCGGCCAATTTGCGAGAATACGTGTGCCCTACCTTTACGATTGTGTTAGAGAACGCAGGCCTATAGGGATGTAAGTACAGATCGCGCATTATAACTTTGCCTCCGAGCGGCCACTGAGTCGGCCGTGGATGCGAGAGAGTCTGGCGTTCTTTTAATTCGATTCGAAAAACGTGCCAACGGTCAGATTCTTTCGCACGCACGGCAGCCTCTCAGTAGCCGCTCGGTAGCAAAGTTATAATGCGCGATGTGTGCCAATACTTCCAATTCGTTTTACGATTTATAATTTCGTATTGGTAATGTTTATTAACTATCTTTTCCGCGTCAAGAAACATTACAGAAATGAATGGCTTTTCTGAATTTACATGCGCATGCATAATTATACTACACAACTTTTAAAATTTGTGTTACACTAAGTACTTTAGTATGTACCCATTGACTTTTATATATCATTTCAATTGTGTTTCGTCCAAAGCAATCGTAACGTTGCGATTAAATCAATACGAATAAATTATGTATTTGCACTGTCGGAATTGTAGAACTGCTTGAAAATTCAAAACTTTATTGTACTTTGGATATTCGTGTAATAAGATTTCCTATGTTCTCAAAGGTCAACCAAGGTCAACACGTTTGCTATATAGACAATGTCCTTCAACTTGTCTTTGAGGGCGAGCCTAACCTTCTTCACGTACGACCAACCGGAGTACATGTTATAATCAATAGATTTACTACTTAATTTGTATTTTTTTAACTAAGGGATACGTTTTATATTCAATATAATGAACCGTCATTCAAACGTGACATATGTATAATCGAGCTGACGTAATAGTGCTTGATAAAAATGACAATAGCAGGATGTATACTATTTTTTATTAGAATATATATATACCCATGTTAACGCTTTATCGAGACTTTAGCAAATTAAAAATTAGTAATTGTAATTGAAAATCAAACCGAAATTAATACAGCAGGCAGCAATAATTTTTAACTGAAAAATGGGAACTACATTTTCGAGATGTTTATAAATCAATTAAAATCTGTAATTAATTATGATATATAAAAATCTTTGTTTTCTTTTTCAAATTCAGTCACAAATTATTACAAAACTGTAACTTATGTATGCAGAATGTTATTATCACAGCGATCGATAATTTTTACACATAAAACCATTAAAATCGAGCGATAGCTGATATAGATTTTGTATTATTATGAAAAAAGTTGGGATAATAGGTCAGTTGCATTTCACGGTGTCATTGCATACAAGAGTGTGCAACAAATAGAATGAAATAAAATGTTCTCAAGTGGAGGTAGTGACTCCCCGGCGAGAGACAATCTCGGGCATAGAAAGAATTTATCCGTGCACGTTTTCTCGAAGATTCTCTGCAAGATAGTTGAACTAACTAATATATGAGTTATAGTATGAAGATTCTTATTCGGAATGACGTCATATTAACCGGTATATACAGGCACATGCTACGTAACTCCAGATATAACAGCAGAATAATTCTTGACTTCTAATTTCGTATTAAGGAATGCCAGCACGACAATGGAGGAGCATAGTTTATCGAACCTAACCGAAGTACACAATGAAAAGCTGTTAATTCTGCGGGTAAATGAAAATAAGATCAACTGGAGCAAAGTTGAAACTTGATGATACTTACGTGAAAAACGATCCGCACGCTACGATTACCACAGAAGTAGTGTCATTTGAAGGGCAGAAAACAGTAATATAACTGGCATCAGCAAAGGTGTGTGCGTGGTAACCGTTTTTATTCTCGTGCGCATTCGGCTGTACTCGGATCACGTGACATGTGGTCTTATCGACGTGTCGACGACACTGATATATAAGTATACTATGGATTGGAGATCGTTGAAGCGATGTGGAAGTGGCTTTGGTATGATGCGCCGCCATCGTTCGACCGATGTAGTTTACTTCCCTTCGCTCCGCGGCCACCGGCGGTCCAATTTTGCCCGACTTTGCCAACCTTCGCAAACTTTGCCACGTCCATGGCCACTCCAGCGCGAGTATACGAAAAGTATTTATTGGCAAACGTGCTTAAATTGTATATTGTGTAGTGTTTATATGCAAGTGCCGGTTTTGTTATAAATTTCCACAATGGGTAAATGTGCATTTTGTGGGAATTTGAGTAATAATAAAAAAAATGCGACATTACACAAGTAAGTAAAGATAATATAACCTCTTATCAACTTTTAATATATAGTACTGATATTTTTGCGATCCTCGCCCTAGCGGCGTTTAGCGCGAAGTTTGAAGTAAATAAATGAAATAAATTAAATTTATTAGAAAAGAGTTAAGGATGAACATTGCAACATTAGATATTTGTCTTCGCCTCCTTCGTAAGCGCTCGAAAACATTGTATTAATAAAACGACGAACGTACGACGAAGCTTGTTTCTTCGCCTCGCAATTCGTCATCGACCTTGTTACAATCCTGATGTGTTATAATAAATCCATTTTTAATCTCCATAAAATATCATTGTTCTGTTCGAAATAATTCTGAATCATTTGCCATTTTAATTTAGTCTCAGTTTATTAAGTTCATTGAGTTTTGTGTTATTTGTTACAAGACAATTAGTGTATTTAACTTAACACGTTTCGCGAGCAGAAATACGGGCACCGAACCCCGCAGAAATACAAGGCACCAGATTTCCCAGGCGGCCGCGCAACAAAAATTTGGTGACAGCTGTTGGATTTTTCTGAAAAAAAAACTGTGGGTGACCAATCATCATGAGAGCTGTTTCGCCGGCTCGTGAACGTGGATTTATGAAGTCTTCACGAGTGCAGCCCCTCTTTCCTGGGTTTTGGAACGGTTTCCCCAAGAATGCGGATAAATATCGGAGGAGGGTGACTTCGGGCGGCCGTGCAACAATTTCCCCCTAAGTTCACGTGCACTCGTGAAGATAACAACGCCGAGACCAACATTGCGTTTGTTCAAGACCTCTGTAAGAAAAACAAGTTACCAATTAATTGTTCAATTTATAGTTCATCCGTTTGTTAAAAGATTTCCCAAGCGGCCGCGCAACAATATATTTTTGTCCTAATTTCTGTGCTATTATGCGTAGATTTCCACGAGATGAAGAATTACGTAAAGAGTGGGTGAAACTACTAGGTTTGGAAGGAGTAAGTACTGAAAGTAGTTGTGTTCCGATTACTTTACAGAAGACAGTTTTGTAGTGCACTACAATATCAGAAAACGTTTGAAACCAGGAACTGTGCCCACAATTTTAAACAAAGAGGCAAGGTTTGAAAAACAGAGGAACGTTTTGGTCAAAACAAATTGTAGAGGTAAAAAAGTGTTTCATTGTTCGTAAAAGTTATTAAAAATAAGTATCCATTATAAAAGTATACATGGTATTCTTTTACAAGTTTTTCTTTCTGCTTTACATGTAAATACTCTCATTGATACATATTTTTCAGATAAGGCTCAAGATTTTTAAAACAGAAAACTGTGTCGGTAAACACACTGACATGTTGTCGGTAAACACACTGATGCTCGACATTGATCATTTTGAGCTTTTTGGATTTACCATAATCTGCTCTACTCTCTTGTATGCGTTTGCGATACTTTTGAACACGTTTAGCACCCATATCCGCAACATTTTGTCCAAACACAATTTTCACAACTTCAATTACGATTATTCAGTCCTCTTAACAATATCACCTCTATTACTGTACACTACATAGATACTACTCGATGAGACGATTTCAACGACATCTCACTTAACGCTCTATCACATTGAAGTCCAGAGATATACTAATTTCAGCGCGCGCCCAGCGGCGCAACAAATGCCTCTTTCTCCCTCCACTCTGCCCGCGCGGGCAATATTGTACAATTAATAACCTTTGTTCCTTTGTCTGTCAAATAGTAATCTCGTATAAGCGTGTATGTCTTTTCATTTAGAAGATATTGCAATTTCAAACGTTATATGAAAATATAACGCTCGAATTTCTTGGCGTGGGGGGGGCACTGGCCTGAAAAGTAAGACAGCAATGCCCCCCCCACCAAAAAATCGAGTTGCAGAATTAAACGTAAATCAATTGTTTATATCAGTGAAAAACGTATTCATTTTGTTTAATTGTACATCAAATATATCATTCTGCATCATAGCTGCCATGGATGTTGTGATATATTTGTATGTATTGTAAGACTAATAAATTTATTTTTGTATTATTATGAATACAATTTCATTTAATGCTTCTCTTAAAACGTAAGAAATACATATCTACATTTTCTTTATCCATAACAATAAACGAAACGACAAAACTGTTTACAAATATTTTAAATCCATTTTTTGCGAACTTTATTAATCATTACTTTAGTTTGTTTTACATTACATTTATATACCTATATTTATCTCACTATTTTCATGAATTTCATTTGCTCGTATTAACATTTTTGAATTTCAACCATCATGCAAGCAATTCGTATTATATGATTATACTACATTATGTACATAATATAATAATATATTTTATTACACTATTCTTTTAGTCTCTTATAAACCACATTTTCCAAACTTTGCGTTAGTTCCCTTTAATACATCGGTCGAACGGTGGCGACGCTGGCATGTAAAATCTAGTGATCCTCTAGAGAGTGATCGGAACAACGTATATCGTCGCTGATTGGTTGCTGCGATTTGGAGCAAAAGCGGAAGTAGACAGAGAAAGAAACTGTAAAAAAAGAAAGAGACAGAAATACTGATAGAAAGAGACAGATATACTGATAGAAAGAGACAGAAAAACTGATAGAAAGAGACAGAAAAACTGATAGAAAGAGACAGAAATACTGATAGAAAGAGATAGATTGAACGGTTAGGTTATGTTTATTTCCGGTTTTGTTCCAAATCTTGAAAAATGACTGCGGTTATACCGATCACTCCCTAGAGGATCACTAGTAAAGTCTAGTGATCCTCTAAATAGTGATCGGAAACTGTGTCCGTGTTTTCTATTGGTCGACGCCATTACTGACCGAAACCGGAAATAGAGAGAGCAAGTAATTTTTCCTATTGGGCGAAGCAATAACATCTCCCAATTGGATTCCACAACATTGAGCGAAAAGTGAGATCAGCAGCAAACGTCATTTAATACTGAAGTGTCCGCCGATTTGTGACTTCCGGTTTAGGCCAAAATGGTGGACACATTTGCCGATCACTACCTAGAGGATCACTAAAAAGTCACCTTCAATTCATTTCAGCCGCTGTGTACATATATGAGTAGTCTACGACCGCTAAATTTAAGTAATCTTGACTTGAAGCGAATTCATATTATACATTTTATTCGAAGCTGCAAAGGGGAATTTAAGTTTTTGTCTTTAATACTTTGTTTAATAAATTGTTCATTCAATAAGCCTACATTAAATTCAACTTTTATTTGTCCAGAAACACAATCATTAGATAGAACATAATTAAATAAATCGGCACTCATTCGAATACTTAATATTTACAGTAATAATTCATGAATTATGTGAACTATGACGAAATATTTGTGTATAAGATATCAGAGTTGTTTTGTGTCAGAAATAATAAACTATAATCCTGCAATATACACTTTTGTTTGTCAAAAGTATTATTCATCTTCACCTTCCTCTAAATTCTCCGTGTCCTCTACATACTCCTCGGGCTCTAATTTCGGCGTGAGATCTAATTTCTCCGTGACTACTGGTGTTTCACCAGAATCAACTTTATTCATATATTGTATAAGATCCAGTACACGATGTGCATAACCGTACTCGTTGTCGTACCTATAAACATTTACATATAGCTTGGTTAACACTTTACCGACCGGTAGCAGTTATTAATCGGCTACCATTAACCGCTACCGATTGGTAAAGTGTCAATTTAGTAATACAGCTTAATTGTTTAATCACCTTAAGTCTAACTTCTTATTTATGTCAGCAAACTAGCTGCGTAATTGTAATTATTTTATAAAACGTGTATAACACAAAATATGATCACATTACCAGGCAATAACTTTGATGAATGTACTTGTCTGGGGAATGCCAGCTTTGGCATCAAAAATGCATGAATAACTTGTATTATTAAAATCAGATGACACACAATCATCATCTATATAACCCAATATATCTTTTAAGTCAGATTCTGATGCCGCTTTCATTGCTTCCTTTACTTCATCATATGTTGTTGGTTTGTTCACTCTGAAGATGAATATACAATGTATACCTCATTCATACATGTTATAATTATTTACATAATATTAATAATACATTACAGGAAATAAATTAATTTTAATTCATTATAGGTACTGTTTAACGTAGTTTTAGTTTTTTATTTCTTTGATAATTACATACACCTTTACTGGTTCTCAATACTAATAACATAAAAAATAATATAAATCTTATATCAATTTATTACTGTGTCTTCAATACTTTAAATTCTGTAATGTACACTAATGTATATGATATGTTTGTGATACCTAAAAGTCATATCACATAAAGAAACATTGGGAACTGGTACTCTGAAGGCTATTGCAGAAATCTTGCCCTTGAGTTCAGGAATAACCTTGTCCAATGACTTGGCTGCACCTGAAGATGTTGGAATAATATTTTGGAAAGCACCCCTGCTATCTCTCCATAACTGTAATATATATGTAATTATAACATATCCTCTGATGACAGTGCAATACTAAAATATGTTATAAGAATATGGTATATAATTATTGTATGAAAAAAGGTAAATTCAAAGAACATTATGGAAAAATTAAGAAAATGTTGGAGGAAAGAAGAATCTTTGTCCATAATTGTTAAAAATCAAAACAAATATTATATCAGAGTAATGGAAGCAATGACAGCAAATAACATAAAATTCAGAAAGTGTATAATAAAGTATTCGCAAATTACATTTTTTTTTTCTATAGGACCGTCCAAAGCTTTTTGTGTTGATGTTACAGCATGCACGCTGCTAATCATTACTTCAATAACTTCGAAGTTCTCATGCATCACTTGAATAATAGGTGCTGCACAGTTTGTTGTGCAAGAAGCAGCTGATACTACTTTACTTTTCTTTTGTTCATAACAAGTATGATTTACACCATAAATCATCATTTGTGCATCAATGGAGGGTGCAGTGATAATCACTCTTTTAGCTCCACCATCCATGTGTAACTACAATTAAGTGGCTAGTCTATCATTACATAACTTATACATAGTGTTGCTTAAATATTAGTACAATCAAAAAGATAGTACATCATAGGAAAATACATTGAAATTGTAGAATAAAGACTTTAATATAAAGCTTTGTTTCCTTAAAATAACCGATTTAAAATATTATGAAGTTCATTTTAAAATTTTATTTGCCTATTGTCAGATTCAACTAATACTTTAATTTCCTAATGTTATCAATCTGTTAAATACTATATGTATTTTGTAACCGATTTTGATGAAAGTTTCAGCATGTATACAGCTTACTCAAATCTACAAACGGGTTTTTTGAATTTTCATTACAGGTTCAGAGAAAAAAATTGAAAAAACGACCATTAACGACGAAACACGTCACTTAGCAAACTAATCTTTCCAGATTCTCAAAAAAACTCAAGTCGTTTGGACCAATTTTAAAAATGTTATACGATTTTAAAGAGTGTAGGATTATGGCTGTGAGCCACTGTACTTCACTATAAGCAATTTTTAAATTAACAAAATGCAACTTTAATACTTCTAGATTTTTACGATTATTTGTTGAGACTTCCAGCAACGTTGCTGCTATATTGCAATGTTGCAGATTGCATTGCAATATTGCTGCAATATTGTGGAAACATTGCCATGCAACATTGCAGTGGCAACGTTCGGACATTATACCCGCAATAAATTATTTCCGTTGTTTTTACTGACAGGAGAAAATGTCTAAGGAAAAAATGTTTGCTTAAGGGGGCAATTATTGTGATGGAGAAGATTTTTTCTCAAGGTTATATTTCCCATTTCAAGGTCAACGACGTTTGTGTTTTAACGGCATATGACGTATTTTCATTTGTGTAAGGTTATAGCCAATAAAAAGACAAATTCAACTATGTATAATATGTTGTCCTTCAAATGACCTTCGGACAAATAACTGCGATTCTGCGATTGCAGTCGAATTCCTCCTTCTTGCCTAATTAGTATTAAATTGTAAAGTTTTATTCTACAATTTCAGTGAAATTAACTTTTTCTATAGTTTTAGTGCATTATGTGTAGATATAAATTTTAAAATCAAATTGCATAATATAAATTACGTTGTAGAAAGCAGTGAAAAAAGTGGAGTGTAATAATTGGAGAATAATAATAATTTTATATCTTACACTTGCTTTCTCTAAAGTAGTAAATACCCCAGTAGCTTCGATTACATAAGTTACGCCAGCTTCTTTCCAATTTATTTTACATGGATTTTTCTCTTGTGATGTCGAAATTCTCTTATCTTTAACCAAGAAAAAAAGAGAAATTGATTTAATTATACTGATTTCTATACATTTTAAACTACATTGCATATGATTATATAGGAAATGTTACGAATAAAGTATGAGGCAAAGTTATAAAAAACCTCTAATTAACTTATTTAATTTTTTGAATTATTTATTATTAAATTTATGAATGAATTATTTATTTTTAACCATCAAGAAACTGTTTCATATCCTCTCCCAGATAGCACACGACGTCTTAAAGACGTCCACTTTACGTCTGTCTTTGGCCTGAACATCTGACCACCTTATTAAGACGTTTTTAAGACATCGTCAAGACGTCGTTAAAACATCCGTTTTAAGATGAATGTAAAATTTTAAGCAACAAGGTCGGATCATGGTATTCTGCTGAATATTTCGCGTCAATGCCCTTTTTTCAAACAATTAATACCTACAAATTGAAAGTGTTTACAAGGAAGTGTGTTGGATAGGTGCGAATAGTGGTTGCGCCGTAATGCGGGAAATGTGGGTTCGATTTTCGTCACCGCCAATTTTTTTTCCTAACCCGAACCTTACGAAGACGTCTTTCAGACGTCTTGAAAGCCTGAAATGGATGTTTTTCGGACGTCGTCACGACGTCTTGAACTTTCTGACAAATGATGTTCAAAAACGTATATAGACGTCTTTAAGACTTTAGCAGACGTCTTTAGGACGTCTTGAAAGTTTGAAACAGACGTCTTAAAGACGCCTGTGTGCTACCTGGGCTGTGATGTTCCAACTTTCTCTTGAATGAAATAAAAATTTTCATCTAATTATTATTACCAATTAATTATGAATTGATTCAGTATTATAGAAAATGCTACTTATACCTGCTGTAATAATATGTCCATCATCGCATTCCACCTTTAAAGGATAAGTTCCGTGAGTTGAGTCGTATTTGAATAAATATATCATGTAGTCAGTTGTAATATATGGGTCGTTGATCAACTTAACCTAATAAAATAATTATTTTAGGTCTACTTGATCTGAAAGTGTCTGCATGTAAATAAATATTTTAAGTAGCAGTTATTACGTCGACATCCTTTTCTATACATGCACGAAGACACATTCTCCCTATTCTGCCAAATCCATTAATTCCTACACTTGCCATAATTTTAAGCTAAAATTGTTAACTTAAAACTTAGGGATATTATTTTGACATACTTTTAAATAGTATACAGAATTTGGATTTCATCTATTTTAGTTGTTCAAATGCCAAAAAATCAACAGTGCGAAGTTTGAATCAGACCACAATTCCAAAGTAAGCACAAGTCCGAGGGGTTTGAAAACAGTTACAAGATTCTTTTAATGAATAGGTACACTTCAATGTTATAAATTAATCAATACTGACCTGGAAACGCATGTTTGAACATTTGAACTCCACTTTTATCTCCTTTCAAGCCGCCCAGTTCTATCGGGCCGGTTGAAAAATTCAAGCAACTGGGTTTTATCACTTCTATCCAAACAGCTCGGTTCTTTCGGGTACCCGGCGTTTAATAATTTCAACAAATTTGAACATCCCGACAATTTTTTTTTGGTAATTAACTCGGAAACGCGTCCACAATAAACTGCGAAAAATACGGGTATAATGATTACTTGGTACCTAAGCAATGCATCACAAAAGAAACCATCGATTTTACTTGTCCAATAGTTATGGGCCCCCTTAAGATCCGTAGCATAAGGGGAAAGGTAAGGGTGAATTTAGAAAGGATGTAAAGTTAATTGTAAGTGTAAAAGAAGGAAGCGAAATGCAGGATCTTGTAACCCTGAGGGGAACAATAAACTATTATATACATACATACAGCCCTGGCCTACGGAAAATGCGACCTTACCTCCGCGTGCTCCTCAGGCGCCCGAAAGTTTACTTCGGTGCAGGCGCACTGTGCTACAATTCGAAACCGCATATCTCGAAAACAAAGCGCGATATTAAAAACTGTTATTCTATATTTTCGTCTTATTTTGGCTCGGAAATCTTGGAAACCTCGTCTTCGGGAAAGTCGATTCTGAAAACTCGTCTGGTACGTTCCATTTGTCTAGAAATTAGCAGACTACAATAATAAACATGGTGCAAATGCAAATATAAAATGATTCCTTGGTCAAAAGTACGTCGAAATTGTACAATAAATTTCTTTCGACCGAGGCTTTGTTTTCTCGAAATTCAAGTTTGAAAATCCGTGGAGAATGCGGGCACTTAACTAACAAGAGGATTAAAAAAAGTTATTCCAAAATTTCGACTTATTTTCTCGCAGTGATTCACTTCAATCAGAGTTGTATCATATTTATTGCAGCATTTTGCCAATTCTTAGTCACATTGCGTAGTTATCAACTATTCCAAGCCATGGTCCTTGACTTGATATTATTTACGATATCTATTCAACTTATACTCTCATGTAACGTCATACCTTCTCGGGTTGTACCATTAGTTTGGTGACACCCTGTATTTCTCGGAATGATTTAGGTTTGACGATACCCTATATAGTTTGAATGAGAATCGTCTTATATTGCTCTTTCTTCTGAATGTAGGTAATTCGTTATTACAATCACTATGAAATGTGAGGTATCGTGATATTGAGAATCCAAACATCAACATTGCTAGAGGATACAATTAGCCATAAGGCGTTGTTGGATTGCCAGTTCCGCATTTGCCAGAGAGGAAGCCAGTTTGAAATGGAAACGGAAGAGTTCACGTAAGCGTTCATCGAAACGTTTGCTTTCCCTGAGAGAGGCACGACCGCGACGGTGAGTATTTAAATTAGTGTTTTTATCTAAAACATAACATTTGTCTGTACTAGTTGGAGTGTTTTCATAACGCTATCATATACTTTCAGCAAAAATACGTGTCACGTGTTACGTATTATTTGAAAAAAAGTTTTAAAGTTAAGAGAAATTTTCAATGAATTCTGGAGTAAAATGAAAAATTCGAGAGAAACACACAGGGCAAAATTTAAAAGAACTCGGGAGGTCGACTATACCAGGTTAAAGTAATGCGAGGTACAGGTATTTTCATTGTGAATATTCTTGAAATAAAATGTGAAAATAATAGGTAATCTATTATTTAATGTGTTCGGTATTATTTATATTATTTACATTGTTGCGAATTTCAGACGATTTGGCTCGAAAATAAACATGTTTGATAGAAAAGTAATAGTTTCGAATAAAAGCATCGATCGAGAGGGGCGAGATTTAAAAAAAAAATGTTTTAATGCTGCTGCTGGAATATGAAACAAATGGCAATTTTAGCGCGCCGAAAATTTTGGAAAGCACGCTTTTGATTACGCGCAGCAAATGTGATTACAGTATAATATGACGAAACGGAAGAAAAAAAAGGGAGACATGCCTCTGTCAATCGATCAGAGGTGAATTTCATACGTATCGGGTACATAATGAATATTATTATTTTGAGAAATAATTATTGTAAAATAGTTCAGTTTCGAGTATTACTTTCTCTCGAATGAAAGAAAATTAATAATAAGTATATATGGCTCTACCATGCTGATCCATATCATTTGAAATTGAAATATCGTTGTTACATGAATAGTATAAATCGCGCAAATTGAATTGTATGATTCTTTTTAAACGTACGCGATATGTTTAATAAAATCACTTGTCATTGTAATAAATGATATTTGCGTATTTCAATGGTAGGGTAGCTGTTCAGATGCTGTATCTCTATTTATATCTCTGGATTTTTGGGGGGAAAAGTAACTTTTACTGGATTTTATGCAACAAGAATTCCTCAAACTAATTATACGATGTGTTATCAAGATTGAATCCGCAGGCCCGTTTAAAAAAATTAACATGTATTTGATGTTTTCCTAATAACATTGCGGTCGAATGTATAGAATCGTTTAATACAAGTTTCACATACTTCACACTTCTTACAATCTTCATCAGTGTGTGGTGTAAATAAAATAGACTGTGTCTGAAAATATATCGTGACAAATACCTATTTCCGAGGATTTACTAAATCTGTAATTAAATTTGCAGAATACAATGTGACTGCTTCAGATATAAATTTCGATCTGTGGTTAATACTCGGTTATCGATTTAGCAAATTATTAGCTTTCAATTTTTATGATTTAATGAACATGTGCGATGTTTTTGGCGTAGGCGATTCAATTCTCTTTATTTAACAAAGATACCTCATAACATTTGTGCGAGATCGAAATAAATGCGACAGTTTATTAATAATTATACCTATCACTGATAGAATCAGAGTTCATCGATCTTAAGAGGATCCTTTTCATTGCCATTGCAATGATGACCGCTTTTTCAAGGATCATCTGAAGATAGGATGACTTTTTAAATATCGCGAACTACGCGTTCGTAGGCACAAATTGTTTGTGAATTTTCTCATTAATGGTCGATTAAATTAACTATGTCTATGTTAACGTTATCATATATATCTTTAAATTGATAATCTTCAAGGTAATTATATTGTTTGTAATTGTTTATTATCGTGGAGTAGTGAAGGGCTCCCTATCACAGGGACTCAGTGTAATGTTTATTCAAGAAATGCGTTAAGGATGGAATAAATAACACATTTAGAGTGGAAATGTAAAAAAATAACATTTTATTCGTTGCGTTTCTTGGATCAATCACGATAATGAAAAACACTTCCTTCTTAATAAATTGTAAATGAATTTTCAAATAATTGCGCGAGATCTTCTTCGGACTGTTCTCTCGGCGCTAGTTTTGTGATACGATGCTGGAAATAATATACGAATAATGAATTAGTAAGAATATAGTATTGATAATTAAATTCGATGAGTATGTAATTCTAAATTGTATAATAATGCGTATACCTATACTTATACTATATTCTACATGTGTAATCACAAGATGTAAGTTACAAATGTATATTACAATTCGTCATATATAGATACGGATATGGAATGTAAAAAATATGGCAAATTTACTTAATTGTAATAATTCATGTGCGGTGACTAATAAATCACTGTTACAAGTAAACTAGTCTCTTTTTTCCTGCCTTTTCTGAGTCAGAATTTTTCTGAATACACAGTACGTATGTATCATTGGCTGCTTTACTCGCCACTTTGTAAAGGATCATAAATACTTAGGTATATGGACGTCTTATAAGGGAGGGTAAAGGGAATAATGGTATATAGACAAAATTTAAAATGGAACGATAGCGTATTTCTAACATGTTCTGAAACCTCTTATTAATCTAAAGATCTATTTTGCAACTTTACTTCAATTCAAGAAATAATCGAGGAGGCGAATACTTTTTCGTTTAGATATCGATGCTTCCCCATCTTTCCAATTTGTTATATTATTTAAATAGTATTCGTTATCGGATTAACCGAAGTTACCCACAACTCGTGAAAATATAAGAGATAAGATCTAATGAGTGCTGTTGTAAATATTATTAGCGCGTGTAAAAGCTCGATGTTCGTGGTGTTATCACATCAATTAATGTTTACAGGGTGTTTCATATCATAGGGTTAAAATTAAAATACTACATTATTTTTTACTTTGCTCGTGCCCTGATTCCTATTGATATAAAAAGAATATCTGACAAATTTTAGCAAGATTGAGTAATATTTAGAGGTTGCACACTTTGCACACTAAATAATATGTAGCAGGCTAAAGAAACACGATTTCCAATGATAATTATTTGTATTCTCAAGACCTTAAAAGAGAAACTAAACTTCAAAGAAGACTTAGACTTAGATGTATTAGTTAAATTTATATTTAAAAAAAATTCATCAAATTCAACTTTAAATATATAATATAAATATTATTATTACTATTTATTGTTCAGACCTATAAAAATTCTGTACATTATTATTTTACCCACATTTTTAAAACCTGAAAAAGTGAAAATAAGTAGGGTAGACCAGGGGCAGTAGAAACGGGGGGAAGGGGCAAATGTAACACGCTAATATCTCAAAATATATAATAGATATTAACACTAATTTTGGATATATGATAAACAATGACATGACAATAATAGAAATGGATAGTAAACAAAATAACTTTTCGATACTCTAAATTAACTTTTTTTTACTCACTTATAATTGTAATATAAACACCTCGTTTGCAAGTATGTGCTTTTTCTTTTTTTTAATTTGTAATCTGATCTTTTTTAAAGTAATACTGATCGTTCCTTAGCACTTTTAAGTGTCTTGTTAGTCAAAATTTATAATTGAAGTTCAAAAGAATGATCGGGGGCGTTGTAACATCGGCAGTCGAGGTCGGTTATGCCGCAACAGAACCGAATAGTGTCAAAGAAAGCGAGTAATATTGTCTTATTTGCATAGAATCTTATGCATAGCACAAGCAAATCAAATGAAAAATCAGTGCAATGTACTGCACATGAAGAATGCACCCGCCCAAACATTTTTTATTTCTGCCACAATTCCAATACCGCATACTTGGTTATAAATTTTACTTTTTTCATTTATTATTATAATTTAAATCAATAAATATTTTAATTTTGTACAGTTAAATTTGTGCTACTATCGATTCCATGCAGTGTTACAACCGACCCGGGATCAGAGAAACTGTAACGTTAGAGTTATAACACGCCGCTTCTCATTTTTTATTACTTGGATATTACTTGACATACAGTGAAACTGTTGTGACTCAATGATGTCAGATAAGTAAGTAACATTTCCGTATAAGAGTTTTTGTTGTGCATGTAATAGTTCCTGCGTAATCGTATGCCAAAGTCAAAGTGTTACCACCGCCCCCTATATACTAAAATATTAGTGAAAATGATATCGAAAAGAACAAGTTTGTTAGTGAATTTATGCTTTGATTATTAATTCCAATTGAAAGAAAATAATAAATCTTACCTGTGGCAGTGTACCCTGAACTAAAGTAGGAATATCTTCTTTCTTGAATCCCAATTCTGTCAAACCATTTTCAATTTTCATCACCTGCATGTACTCTTTCACAGTATCTGCTAATATCTTGCCAGCGTCTATCTTCTTTGCTCGTTTGACATCAGCACCAAGTAGTTCTGCAGATTCCAAGTGCCTTTCCGGGCACGCACTTCCGGTGAATGAGAATACAGCGGGGGCCGATATAACAACTGAAAGTCCGTGTGGTACTATAGGGTGATCTGTACTGTAACCCTGTAATCATTTTACAGCCTACCATTAGAATTATTACTCTATTCATGTATACAGAGTGTTTATAAAAACATGGGACATGTTTTCAGGATCGGTTCTACGTTCTACTCACCAAAATAATAAAAAAAAAGTTGGTACACGCATATATCCGATAATTCTTAGGATTGCAGTTATAAGTATTTTTATATTCGATGCAAACACGGGTCCGAAATGCCTATTAAAGTGACATGCGTAATCGTACAAAGAACTCAGTTTCAAAAATAAAAATTCAAATATCTCGAAAAAAATTATTTTACGCATTTAAGATTTAATAAAACTCTGTTGTTTGCGTTTGCGAATTCTGTACGTAAACCCCAGAAGTTGAATTCTTAAATATCTTAGGTATCTTGAAAAGGACAACGCAATGTCAGCCAAGTATGTACATGATGTTGGTTCATCTTATACACATATATATTATATAATTATTGGGATGTCCGTATTGTAGGATTGGATTGAATAATAATGAATTTTATTATGTATATTTTATTATATATTAAATTTAAATTAATATTTCTTTATTGTAATCTAATCTTGTAATATCATGTCAACTTTGTAATTTTCAAATATTTGCTTGACTGGAAATTATGTACCTATTAATAGTTACTTCGAGTGATGCATTATGTATTTGATCGTTGACATTTTGAAAATTTGTAAGAATTACCTGAGGTAGGAAACTTCGTACATTTCCACTAATGGGGTAAGAGAGACCATGACACAAGTGAACACCAGCATTACCAAATCCAACGCCCGCCATTGTACTTGCGAGATGCATGCTACTTCTGGCTTCAAGATCATCCTGATTGTAAACTGCTCTTTTAAAGTACCTACAAAGGAGAAAAGGAGAAAACAGATTTGAGTATTGAATATATGAACAAAACGTTGCAAATATCGGGTGACTCATGATCAGTGGCGGATTTAAGATAAATGGCCCCGGTGGCAAACGTTCTGAGTTCGGGAAAATGAAGAGTACAGGAAAATGAAGAGTACAGGAAAAACATATAGTTTGGATAGAATCATAATTTCTATTTAATTATGGGGCCCTGTGGGGCCATTTGGGCAGGGGCCCAGGCGGCAACTGCTCATGGGCCGTCCTGTTAAATTCGCTACTGCTCATGATTCCATTGTGTAATCGAATGTAGTAAATTCTTTCTCTCGAGAAATACCTATTAAATTAAAGGAGATTCTGGTTTTGACGGTCATTCTTAACGCGAGATTTAAAAATTAATTGACGAAAATTTATTACATGTAAGTAGGTATTCAAAATTTGTTATCCATACAACACGCATGCCTACTTACTTGCGCATAATTTGGAGAGCATATTTTGACCACACATCGCTGACAGGATTGCTGCCCTGATAAGCTGGCCTAAGGATTGGATTTTGGGGACAGGGTGTCCTTTCTGTATACGGTATAGCAGTAAAAGATTCCAGAGCATGGCAGAGGACGTCGAAACCAGAGTAAGCACAAACTCGTTCTGGCATGCTCAATGTATGTTCCGGATCAATGAGGCCCAATGTAGGTCTCAGTGCCCTATTTAAAGAACATTTATTAACCATTTTCTACGTTTAATAATATTAAAGAATGACTCATAGAATAAATTAATTTCGGGTAACATTATTGTCGTTAACAACATAGGTATTATATTGGTTCATGAATTTTGTATATAAATAAATAACAATTAAATTTGACTGCTGATTATTTTGATTTCAATTTTTCGCAATAATTTACCTATTGGCAATTCCAGTTTTGGCTTTAAGCGGCCGATAATCGAAGATAGATACACCCGTAGTTTCAGAACCAGTACCGGAAGTAGTTGGTACTGCAACTAATGGCTTTAATGGCACTATAACTGGCTTCCCCTTGCCAATGGGTGCATTCACGTAATCCAAAAAGTCGGCTTCTGGATCAGAACTATAAAGATTTGCTGCTTTACAAGTGTCCATCACTGAACCACCACCAACCTACACAGTAAAAACTTAATTTCACAATACATATAGTTAATAATAACGTAGTATATAAATTCGTTCCATCAAATTCAAACACCCGAGAACAGTTGATTTATAAAGAAAATATGTACACTTTTCATAATTACAATATTTTCCTTGATACTTGACAAATATAAACGTATTTTTTTTCATAGATCACAGAAGAAGGTGAAAATGAATAGAATCTTGTGGCCTCTCACCGCTATGAAAGCGTCGAATTTCCCACGTTTAGCAAATTCGATGGAATCTTGAAGACTCTTCTCCGTAGGCTCAACACGCACTTTGTCATAAACCTCAAACTCGACACCATATTTACTAAGACTGTCCATGGCAATTTTAACAGGAGGTAGATTTACTAAATTTGGATCCGTCATCAAGCACGCCTTCTTTGAGCCGAGATTCTGCATATCCATGCCCAGTTCCCTGGTAACACCGACACCATATCGTATCGTGGAACAGGCCATCTGCAATTGTCTCCAATATTTATTAACCGACTTAAAAAAAGAAGGAGGTTACACAATTCGATCTGTATATTTATTTTATGCATGTTCAGCATAGGTGCATCGATTTCGAGGATTTTTTTTTATTTGGAGGGGTATGAAGAGCCGGTGGTAATATGTTAATTTGTTTTATTACTATCTAGATATTCTAGACTTATATAGAATTCCAGTTTTAATGTACAGTGCCTCTACGAGCTACGGGGTGATTCTCTCGCAGCGCCTGTCAAAGAGATGCCGCCTGGTACCCCGTTGCGCGGTCAAGCCTCCGCGGTGCCTCACCAAATTTTATGGGTTTCGACCCTCGAAGGGGGTGGAATGTCATTCAGAAGTGAGAAATGTCTCATCAGATCTTTGCGAAAACAATGCCAATCGATTCCTTATGTTTCGCTGATGAAACTGACACCAAGAACGACGTAATTCGGACCATAATGAAAGAAATACCATGAAAATTTGATTTATATCATTTCAAGTTGACTTCGTTAATAATAATCCGATTTACATGAAATTTGGTATGATCTTCATCGGCAAAACATAAGGAATCGAGTGGTGTCGTTTTCGCAAAGATCTGATGAGACATTTCTCACTTCTGAATGACATTCCAACCCCTTCGAGGGTTGCAAGCCATAAAATTTTGTGAGGCACTACGGGGGGTTGACTGCGCCACGGGGTACCAGGCGGCATCTGTTTGACAGGCGCTGTGAGAGAATCACCCTGTACATTCATATTACAGAATCACGTCCTTCCCGCTTGTACCACTCATATGTGACACCCTGTATATAAATGAATTTGGTATCAAAATTTTTACGCGGAGGTAAACATAGTGAGTCCGAAAACATCTGTTATCTGGATAAATAAGTCGTAGTGATTCGTGCATGTCTGTATATTTCACAATCCTAGTCTATGACATCATAATTAAGCTTACGGCTCAGTAGTCAAGAGTTACTGAAATTTTATGTTCGCGGGATTTCCTTTTTAATTGTGAATAGGTATGCATACCTCGAAGGCATATTCTTTCGACGGTGTAGCATTTGCTACTGTACTACGAGCTTTCCCTAGCTCGTGCACGTTTGTGCCTCCTAGATTTCCATGAGCTGGGCATCTGCACCTGCAAATAATAATTTTTCCCAACTAAAAGAACCCCCTAACGTGTTACGTATCGATTTCAACGCAACAGTGCAGCATGTGAGTAGAGAATCGAAAAATATCAAATTCATATTCGATCGCGTGCTTTAAAAATGCAACAATAAAAACACAAAATAGTACATATCTCGCAAATATTTGCTTTTTCGTAGTCGTTAATTATGTATGTCATACTTTTATATGTAGATGGTATTTTTTATGAAAAAATTTGAAACGCACAAATTTCGTAAACCGAGAGACATCTGACAAGTACTAGTTGCGTTAAATTATTTTTCTTAATAAGGTTATGCAATATAAATAGTACGGAGCTGTTAAATTAGTTTTTAGAAAATAGCGCACATTTCGAGAATGTGTAAACAGTTTTTTTTTTAAGGAACGTTCATATATGGAAATATCTGGGAATTCTAATTTCACTATTTTTGGCTTTTCTTTCTAAATGCCGAACAAAATAACTTTAACTCTTAAGTGTCATTTCCATTTTATTTAAAAATTGGGCCTCTGCGACCGCCGCGGCCCCGCATTCGTATTCATAAAAATGACCATTTTTTTACTATGCAACAGTTTCTGTAAAAGGACGGTTGTTTTATAAAATTATAATGAATAAATATACATATACATATAAAAAAATATTAAAAATCTGAAAACAAAAGTAGGTGACAGATATTTACGAGTAATATCAAAGACATAATACGGAATGGTCTATGTTTACTTAAGAAAATGCGCGAGATAAACAAATCTCGTTAGTAAAGGCTAAACTGTAAAGGAAAGTTTTGTGCTATAAGCTAAATGTGTTGGGCACCAAAAGTCCAACAAATCAATTATTTTATTTAATTTTAATTTTTACCGAATTGGTAAATAGAAATCAATTTTCCTTTGCAGTATTAGAAGCATAATGAGATAATAGAGGATTACACAAATCAACAATTAATTACCTCAATACATATAAAAGAATTATTAGTTTAAAGTTACACAGGGCCATCGCGGCCTATTCAATAATCCACTTAAGAGTTAAATGCAATACATATGACCATGGAATATTATTGTCTGTATAAATCCAAATGAATTATAATGAAGAACCATGTAACTTGAAAAAGAACAGATTCAATCTGTGAGCCGAAAAATGCAAAACTGCAGTCATACTCATTGGGCTGCTGAGATGTTTAGAAGAATCGTAATGTTAATGGAATTATATTCAAAGAATCAATGACTCTAAACATGCCCGTTATTGTTAAATATTTTATAAACTACTATTTAAGTTCTTATAAGTACAAACAATCTAGAATATTCTAATGATTTGCCAATGTAATTATTTTTCAAACATACGCGACGAATGATGCTGGACACTAAGTAAACATATCATCGTTCCAACGATAAAGTTGCGAAACTGCAAAAACTTAATTATCATGCATTTAGCTCAGATTCACAAAAGTTGTAGTTTAGCGATTTTACTAGTAGAACGACCGATACATATGTCAATTTTATTTAGGCTCTCATTTGCAAATATATGAATATTAATTAATTAGAAAACTATCATTTATTATTGAAGAAGGTCAACTTATATGCTCTCATTAAATGGTATTACAATTGGTACCTTGAACATGTTGTACTAAAAGATGACTATATGACGAGAATGTTTTATGAAAGTGTTCCTTCGTATCATTTAGTTCGTTCGACAAATATGTGACGATTGCAGAAATCCACTTTCAGTATTTACTCACGATTGAGAGGAAATAACTTGCAGCAGCTCTATGACACGCCTTCTGGGCAACATTTTTCAATCAAACAAGTGTTACGATAAAATCCACTAATTTAAAGAAAGATTATTGTTAAAAAACTCGTGATTTCGCTTCGTCGGTTTCTCGTGCTCGGTTCTCCGGCGACTGATTATGAGTCGGATGCCCCCTCCTTCCTTGTTGTTATCCGTACATGTGTGATGAAATGGCACATACTACATATACATCGGTACCAGTGCCGTATCAATTTTTATAGTCACACTTGTGAGATGACAAAAATTTTCAAGTAAAACAGAATTTACGGACAACATTATACCCTTATCGCTGCGATATTCCTATTTTCTCGATAAAGTAAATTTACAAACTGATGCAGCAATTTAAACGGATAACAACTGTACACTGAGGCAATCTTTGATCGAACGATTTTTTCTCTCTTTATGATTTTCAGGGCACTGATTGATTTGTCTCTTGTTTGTATTGGGACAGTTTGTTGTGCTCTAGTTTCTCCGTAAGCTTATTGCAGTTCTGTAGGGTATTCTGAAATGTTTCGCGATGTCATTGACCATTATATAGTATATCATTTTCAGCTAATAATTTTGGGGTGCCTAATTTTGTATTTTCATGACGGGGATCAATGAAAAAATGCAAAAAATAGTATTATGAAAAATGTACCTAAACGTGGAATTTGACCCCGATTTTATTTTTCTTATTCATTTATGTAATAATATATATAATATAATAATTAATAGTGTTCCTTGTAATCAAACACATTCTTTTCAAATATATAATTTGGTCTTATATACAATATTATTTCTTCACAAATAAAAGTAAATAAACTGTTTCTTGTTTATTCAATTTCTAAAAACGCACTTTCACGTGTCAATGTGAAAATGTTTAGCTTCATTTGTGTCAACGTGAAATGAAGCTAAACTTTTTGGAAAAAAAAACTTGAATTATCAATACTTGCATCTTGTAAAACTATTTGTCCGATTTATATCATTCTTTATTTCATTGAACATGTTAATTATTCGATCAAAATAATAGACAAAATAAAAGTTTCAATTTTATTTTTGTACGATCTTCTTACCTTTATAAGAAGTATTCGAAATGGAATCACCTTCGTCCTGAATAGATACAAGCATGCACAGCCGTGTTGCAGATTTTCTCAAAAAATTTAAATAAATGTGATTAAAATGCAGAGGTGCACCAGCTGCACAAATCACATGCGACGTATGACGTCAAGTGGAATTTCTTCCAATACTTCACTCAATTGGTCGCTTAAGAAATTCACAGAAAATTAACCTGGTAATTTGCCATTATGAAAAATCAGTCCAATTACAAAGAGTTATAACTTTGTATATATACAAACATTTAGTAGAATCAGTTACACTATCTCTGTTTGCCATTAAGAATTATATTATTCGAGTACAAAAATGGTTATAATTCGGGAACAAGGTCAAATAGGGCACATGTTTATATGAACTTTTTTTATCGTTTTTGTGTCCCCCGTTCACGGTGAAGTGGGTCTGACATGTTAAGATACATCCTGTAGGTATAGCAAACTACTTGTTTACTACTACTTTGCTTATAAAATGCTTAGAAGCATTATTATGCTTTAGGCATTTTAGTATCGAATCGTTTACGATTTCCCTTATCAATCTCTGCGTCGTACAATTAATGGCACAAATATTTATGCTATACATATGTTGCAAAATAATGGATTACATTTAGGTATGCACTTATTTCGAGGAGAAATGTTGGCCAATGATCAAAAAGGTGGAATTAAGTTTTGCGGTATAATAAATTATATAAAATTATCGAACGCATCATATGAGAATAATGCTTTCACATTACAAACCTTAGAGCATACATATACACCTCTAAGTTACAAACTGACACATTTGATTGAAAAGAAAGACAAATTCAAAATATCTCAAATTTATTAGGTACTTCTTCATAGTTCATAATGAAATATAAAATTGCGAAAACATACTGAGGACAATATTTTTTAAATGATTATTTCAAAAGTAGGAATAAAATGTCTTTTTCATGTTTCAAACAATGATGGAAGAAATAATGAACTTGTTTGGCAAACATGGACGTAAATGTAATAAGTACTGAACTATTTATTATAATCAAACTTTATTAAAATGTTATACATTTATTTACAGTATGTAGCATAATGCATAATACATAGTAACGTACTATGTATTTATACTACGAGACGTTAATTCTCTTAGTACATACTTATACATATTATGCAGTATTTAGTCGTAAGTACTTAAATTTTCATGGCTTGACAAAATATTGTAGTCACGGCAGTTGAAAGTCACAAAGTCTTATAACATATTTTACATATATTACTCTAATTGGGCAGACCGTTCTAATTTAAAACACAATTATGTTTTGTTTGCCTCCTTAAGACCCTACTTTCAGTTTCTCTCCTTTCCTTTTTTACGGAATGGTCATCTATGTATTGCTCGAAATTACGTTTCAACAATGATTAATATTAAACAGAAGATACAAGTAGGATTACGTGTTACTAATTCAATATACAAATATAATTAAATTACTGCGACTCGACTCCCATTTTTGATAAAAATTTAACATTTCAGTATAGAAATAAGATACTATTTAACTGACTATGCCGATATATATATATAGTTTTTTTACACAAAATTGATTAATTACCATATCTAGTTTTTAAACATTGTTAATTACAATTAAAATCTTGGAAGTACAGCGGTGAATATAAAGCAATCTGAAAATAACGCCTGTTTAGATTTCAGGCGAGGCATTTTTGCAACCGGCGACTAACATTTAGGATATACTCACACCTTCTCTGTTTCTTACTATAATGTATTCTTCAAAAAGAAAGCTGTCCTTGATGAGTGAATACATTCGAAATACTAGTCAGCCATAAGTTACAAAAATGTATCATATAACAAGGCCTTTACACTCGATTTCTGTAATTATGTTTAAAAACCTTCTTTCCCCAGCATTATATTCATTAAAGACAATGAAACTTTTTTTTATCAAAAATGTATTAATGACAGCTGCCTAAGTAATGACTTTACGCACGCTTTTCTGAGCGTAGTCAATTTGCCAATTAAGTTTATATGGAATATTCTTTACCTTTCCACAAATTCTTCAACCTCATCAACGTCCTGAATAAGTTGAATTACGTCAATTACCAGGTAATTGATTACATAGTTATATTCATCATAACAAAATTTAAACACTTTCTGGCACGATCTTGTCGTAGTGGAATGTACTGCTGGAATAAAAGCTTCCCCTCTTTGGTACGTGCGGCGTAGCGATTTCCTCTTGAAGAGGCTTGTAGACTAATCCGCAGTTCTTGTTGTCGATTAAACCTTGGCGAAGTATCATCGGTGGCCTGATAACAGGGCCTCGACCGCGCCGTTTTGCCAAATAGATTGCGATGTGCACTGCTAACAGAAGAACCATCCACGTAATGATGATCACGGTGATCACCGGCCAGAGAGCACTGGTGTACCAAGGATGATACTCCATATTCTCCGCTGCAACGAAATCTTCGTACTCTTGATCTTGAGCTGTCCAAGCTTTGTCGACTTCCTCATTGGACTTCACGCCATGGTCAATTTGTAAATGGTTCAGTTGCTAGGACACGAGTACATTAATTATGTTTCTTTTACAATAAATGTTGCGAGCAAGTATAATTAACAATATACAACTAAACCAAATTCCATTTGCTGAAAGTATTTTATGAAACTTTCCAATGATTTTATCCTGTGTGATACTTGAGTTAATTAAAATTTCTTATATGAACAAGTTTTGTTTCACTTTGAAGAAAATATACACAGTGTCTTATAAAGGTATAGAAGAGCTTTACTCCATGTATTTTTTTAGTAAAATAGTACGCTTTCCTTTTTTTAGTGTGATGGAAGTTGTACAAACGAAAGCAATAAAACAGAAAAATCATTTCAGGTTAAAGAGGGTGAATATTAATGATCCTTATCTTATTCAAAATGTTAACTAGCGACATAGATATAAAGTTTTACGGTCATAGGTATAGTACAACGCTTAGAACAAGCACAAAATAAAACTAAAAATTGAATAAGATTTTATTTTAAAGAAATTAATTATTTTTGTTATAAATGAACCTGGAACTTGAAAAGGCATGTGCCCTTTCCTGTAATGCAAATAATGAAAGTATACGATTACAGTACTGACAATGTTTTATAGTTTATACCCTCAAATGACCTCTTTTCTTGGGCCAAAAGAAGAAAAGTTTAATCATTACCATTTAAATCTTCTTTAAAATGTTCATTTAATGTCATTAAAAATACGAGAAGATAATTCAAGATCATGCTGTACTAAATAAATACTTTCCATGATGTTTAGTTAAAAACTTTTGAATGCTCACTTCGTCATCGTCTTCGAAATCGTTTCTTAGAAGGGAATTCGAATCGTCCGAGGTGTCGATTCCTCCGAGAATAACTTTCAGTTTCTTCTCCGTGTGTGGAGCTGGTCTTTCTGGTGGTCCATCATTAATATCGTCGCAGACTACTTTCGCCAAATCGGTCCACCGACTGATGCCATCAGGGTCTTGATCACTATCACCGTTACCATAATTGCTAACATATCTGTAAATTATAAGAAATTCCATGAAAAGACAATTATTAATATTCTATTGCGCATTTACACAAGTCTCTTTGAACAAATATGATGTATCTTGAAAAACTAAGATACCTTCATGTTACGTAGGTATATACACACATATTATACAGAAGGCTGGAATCAAAAGTACAAATGTAAAAACACATTCGATAAACAGAATTGCACGATACAGTTTGATCTATCTTCTTTTTATTGTGAAAATTGTGAGTACTTTTGGTTAAGAGTTTATAACTGATCCCCATATAATTAAGTGCACATAGATACAATTGATTATTTTTATTATGATTATTTTTATTATGATTATTTTAATTATTTCAATTTATTTTGACGAAAAGAGCCTTTTCCTTCTGGTAGTACATACATACTACGATTTTTGCCCTATTTAATATTGATAAATACCTCATGGTTTCAATCGGTGTTACACCATGATCAGTGAGCCACTGTACAGATTCATTGAACTCATCATCACAGTCAAGAGGATTATGCGACAAATCCAGACCAACGATTTTTGGTATTGCTTCTAATTCCTCTACGGTGATTCGTCGAAGAAGGTTCTGACGAACCGACAGGTATCTAAAAAAATAACAGTAATATTGATAGTACCTACTTTTAAAGATTTATTCGAACTTTTATTTTACTGAATATGTATAGTATAAACGTTAGCCTGGTCGATGTATATATATATATATAAAATACATCGACACTTAAGCATCAAAATTTCAATATCTTGCAAATTCGAATCAGAAATTTAAGAAGATATATTTCCAAACACAAAACATTTTTCTTACCGCAAGCTAGTCAACGGCATTCTGGCCTCACTCCAAACTCTCTCTAAAGCGCATCTGCTCACGTCAAGCCTGGTTAGGCTGGGAGCAACCAGGAATGGTGTCACTTGTAATGTTACCAAGGGGTTACCTGCTAGGCTGAGTTTAATCAAACTAGTGGCACCCCGGAACATGTTACTCTCCAAGGAATCAATTATATTATCAGACAGGTCGAGAACTCTTAAAGAAGAGAGTTGACTGAGCAGCCCCTTTGGTAGGCTAGCTAGGCGATTTCTAGAGAGATTCAGCCGCGTTATTGCTGGCATAGCGTTGAACGTTCCTTCTTCGAGGTAATACAACCCACAATTCGCGCAATCAAAACGATAGATACTGTAAATTAACATTAATTGTTGATTACTTCTTACATATATATATTAGAAGTCAATAATAACTTCAGTAGTAACTTGAATATGTCGTAACACGACATATCAATGAAAACGTTAAGTTCTGAATGTCCAAACCTTTATTGAACCGCTTTGTGCTTATGCGTATTTTTGTTTATTACTGACAGCGATATTGCTGTGATGACACAACATTTGAAAAGAACACAAAACGTTTGGAACAATGGTTGCAATGGTCATAATAGATGACGTTTTTACCTGTAAGTTTCATATTCAGAACCAGCAGGTTTAAAGACTGGCAAAGTTTCTAATCCAGGATTGTCATTTATTAACAGAACTTGTAATCTTAAATTTGTCCTCAGGTGATGCTCTGTCAAAGAGGTTAACTTGTTGTCACTAATATCGAGGAAAGTAAGTTCAACAAGGTCAGCGAAAGCGTGTTGGTGAATCCTCTTAAGACCGTTGGAACTAATCGTCAACTGGTCCAATAAAGGCATACCGGCCACATCATCTTTTGCCATTACTTTGATTTTATTATTAGATGCATCTAATGTTCTCAGTTTCGATGCACGAATAGTGCTTAAAGTTGTCAAATTGTTTCCTGAAAATTAAACACTTTTACGTAAAAACTAGTTTTAAAATTGTATGGAATATGGTGTGAAATTGTTATATCATTATGGTTGAGAAGTTAATTTAGTTTTGATAAAACGATACGCAGGAAAAAGCTGAAATTAATTCTTCATTGTTGATAAACTAAAATTTATTGACGACTTGCCTCTTCTGAATTATTTTCCAACCATTGTAGTATCAAAATTTAAGAGTTCACACGATTAATAAAATCTTACCAGAAATACGAAGCGATTGTATCCCCATTTTATGAAACATATCAATAGGAATTTCATTCAATAAATTGTTCGATAGGTCCACTTCTGCGAGTGACTCCAACGTAGTGAAAGTTCCGATGTCGATTTCCTTCAGCTTGTTGTTCTTTAGATTCAAATAAATGAGGCTCGGCATCTTCAAGAATGCTGTGCGTCGGAGCTTCGTTAAACCGTTGTAGGAGAAGTCAAATTCGGTGGCAGATGGAGCATCGAATAGACCATGCTTCGTCAATTTAGAGTCCTGCGTGTGTTTTAGTGGATTCCCAGAGATGGCAAGTAATGTCAATTGTGTGTTGTTTTGGAAAATGTTGGGGTGAATATCTTGAAGACCATTGCGTGTTAAATTTACAGCGAACAGATACGGAATGCCATCGAAGGCGGTTTGGTTTAATTCAACAATTCTTGTATCGGTGATCGTAATGGACTCCAATTGCTGAAGACCTCGTGATCGAAGTGCGTGAGGACCAAGGTGAATTTGCCCAGCGTTTTCGATCCGCAAACGGGCGATACCTGTGCCGAAGGATTGTTCGTCCACGAGTTTGGTGCATCTGGACAGAAGACGATAATTTTAAGTACATTAGGTCTGTGCACACGGATGCTACAATCTGTGAGTCTTTGACATGATACTCCAGAATGCCACGCTGGAGCGCAAGTTTGGATTGTACGCTTCTGGTGTAGGAGGTACAAATATTCAACACTCCAAATCTGCATGTCAGATTGTAGGTCTGGAGTGTATAATCCAAAATGTGTTAGTGTAAATAAAAAATTACAGGTTTTGGAGAGGAGCGTGGTACTTCCACCGAGTTCGAAAGTTTTACAGAACGCGCCAGCTGACATCATCAAGTTTGTGTCGTACTCAGTGCTGTCTTTAAGCATGGGCATGCTGGGTAAGTCCCATGACAGTAGGGGCCCCCAAATAAAAAAGTCTGATTTTAAGTCCCATTCCTGTGGGTGGGCAGGAGCCCAGTGCATTACTTTGCTCAGGGCCTACATGCTGTTAAAACGCCTCTGGTCGTACTCAGATTCTATTTATTTTTTGTTGGTGTAAACAATAAGGCAATAAACTGCTACGACCAATCGCGTGTGTTAGATCCGTGGGAGCTGTGCAGATCGGTTGCAAATCGGTAAGGGTGTGGTTCTACTCTTATATGGAATGGAGGATATATCTCTACAAACAAATGTTTTTATTTTTCCTTTGTATGAACTAATTCAAGCATAGATACCTCGTCCACAGCGACGCATGAACACTATCGTGTCGCGAGATATCTCGTCCGCGGTTGCGAAGGGAATAGTGAATTTTCAGAACTGTTTCTCGAAAACAAAACCTCGTATGAAGAAATTGTATTGTACAGTTTCAATTTGTTACCATGAATTCGACCACACCTTGTATTTTGTAAGTTTGTTAACTTCCAAAATCATTTAATTCGTCACGATTCCCTATGTAAATTATCAATAACTAATGACAGTTATGGTGTTACCAGTAACGTTGTAAGTATGTAAGACCTAAGTTATCGGCGCTGCGTTTACCCTCCACTGCTACGAGAAGAATAATTCAATAATGCGTATAGTGTTGTCCTGAAAAAGTACATACGTTGCAGTTGTTGCAGCTGCATACTCCCCAGCGCATTTACAATAATCGGGGCACTCGGTCATTACTTGTTCATCATCATTGAGCTCATCTTCATTTTCGTCCGCGTCGTCCTTGTAATCGTCATCGCTCTCTTCCTCATCATTCTCGCTAAAATCATCGTCGAAGGATGCATCTTCGGCTTCGAGTAATTTCTTTATAGCGCTATCTTCTACCGTGCTCTGATTTTTGTCGGTGACACTCGCAGTTGTCGGCTTTGCCGTCGACGATGAGTGCAACGGTCTGGTTCTTTGAGCTTCTGCTTTAAACGTTTCCGCAATTTCATCTTGAATCTGTAATTTATTCGACAAAAATTTAATTGTGTTGTAAGCATGTATTTACACTTTGCAGCCTTTATTTTAACCACAAATACAATTATTTGCACACAGCGCATCTAGTTTACGGATCTCTTCTCGCGTACGTTCACACCAACAACAAACTCTCTCACACACCCGTGTCACACGGGCCGTGCCTCACTGCTCGCTCCCAAATCACAGCTATCGGTCATTATGGAAATCTCGCGGCCAGAGATGCTTACAGTGTAATTTTATTGTAGATGCTGTCGTCGTAGGATAGACTTTGGAATACGATTTCGCAAGAACTATTACAGTTTCAAAAAAATTGTTTATACCCCAAGCTTATTATATATCTATCTATCTGGCATTATTGAAATCATAACAATTTAGCTTTGTGATAAATAATATCAAAATGATCAATAAAAAATGGATACGAGAAGAAATGTTACAACTAGTGATGGGACTCCGGAGTCGGTTCCCAGCGCTTCGAATCGGTCTTGAATGTCAGGCGACTACTTCGAAGCGCTTCGAACATGATTCGAAGCTGAAAAGTCTTGAAAAGTCTTGGTCGGCTTCGAAGTCTTGATGGGCTTCGAAGTCTCGAATCTCTTGGCTCGAAACCTCGGTAGGTACCCCGTGGCGAGGACAAATTTTATGGCTTTCGATCCTCGAAGGGGTTTAAATACCATTAAAAAGTGAGAAATGTCTAGGATTTCCGAATTTCTCATCAGATCTTTGCGAAAACGACGCCAATCGATTCCTTATGTTTCGCCGATGAAACTAACACCAAGAACAACGTAATTAGGACCATAATGAAGGAAATTCCATGAAAAATCGAATTATACCATTTGAAGCTGCCTTCGTTAAAATAGTCCGATTTACATGAAATTTGATATGATTTTCATCGGAAAAACATAAGGAATCCATCGGTGTCATTTCCATATCGATACGATAAAGAATAAAGAATTTCTTAATATGCTGAAATGAATACTTCACATTTCCACCCTCGACAGCGGGGCGTCGACCTGGAATCGCTGCGGATCGCAGCTTGCGGTTGGCCGAAGATTCATACATGTTTCCGAAATAAAATAATTCTTTATTCTTTATCGTATGGATATGGAAGTGACATCGATGGATTCCTTATGTTTTTCCGATGAAAATCATATCAAATTTCATGTAAATCGGACGATTTTTAACGAAGGCAGCTCCAAATGATATAATTCGATTTTTCATGGAATTTACTTCATTATAGTCCGAATTACGTCGTTCTTGGTGTTAGTTTCATCGGCGAAACATAAGGAATCGATTGGCGTCATTTTCGCAAAGATGTGATGAGAAATTCGGAAATCCTAGACATTTCTCACTTTTTAATGGTATTCAAACCCCTTCGAGGGTTGAAAGCCATAAAATTTGTCCTCGCCACGGGGTACCTACCGAGGTTCGAACCAAGAGTTTCGAGACTTCGAAGCCGATCACTACTTCGAATCCGTTCAGACTTCGAAGCCGACCAAGACTTTTCAAGAGCTTCGAATCATGTTCGAAGCGCTTCGAAGTTTTCGTCATATATATAGATTCGAAGCGCTTCGAAGCGCTTCAGATCCCATCACTAGTTACAACCGACCCATCCCCCGGGCTGATTGTAACAGTTTTATTACACGCATGGATATACAAATTTTTACTTTAAATTGGTCGCTGTACGAATACTTTTTACACTCACTGTATGTAGTATCTAGACTGTTAGAGTACCGATGAGTATATTTAAATTGTAATTCTTCATCATATACTTAACCAACACCTGCGTTCACGACTATGATACATTTTAAAATATTTAACTTGTTACTTTCGACCTCGGTCTATCCTACTTACATTAAAAACAAATCAAATGCATAAACAAACTATTGCATGTTATTTTAAAGTTCAATTCAAATTTCAAGTCCAAATATGGGATAAAGAATTACACAAAGTTCATCATATCTACTAAAAGCGGTACTTGCGATTCACTAGTTAGCGTGACTTTTTTTTTAAACCTGCCTAGAATTTTACTAATTACAAATGTTTTAAGCGAGTTAATTTCTTTAAAACCATTACCTTAGAATTCGAGGATTCGTTGTCCAGAGTATCAATTTCTTGTAGAAGAATGTTCTCGGGGTCTATAAAAGGTTTCACGTGTCCCAAAATCTTTTCTTTGTTCGGTTCCCATTTTGACGACAAGTTATTGGAAGGACGAGGAACTGCTGTACTATATGTCGGGGAAACGACGGCGCGTGCAGTCGTAGTATTTGAAATGTCTAATTTTGATGCATTGTAATTATGCTGCGGTTCAGTCGTGGACACTGCTCGCGTAGAAGTTCCGTTGACGTTGATTGATGTAATATTACTCGAGGAAATCTCACCAATTGAAAGGAGGGTCAGCAGCACGGCTGCTAGAACCTTCATTTTCCTTTCTGCAAACAAAAATACTTTTTATTTAACGCACAATACTGTTTAACAGATTGAGACTAAAGTGAATCCAGATTTAGGGCGGCAAAATTGTTTTCGCACCTGGGAGTAGGACTGCCATCCGTAAAATCATTAATCTAAGACAGGGAGCATTAAAACCCCGGACATTTCCACTTGAAATCCGGACACTTTTAACTATTTCTTATATGACACAGTGAGAGCAATAACGGACTAAACCACATTTTTTTTAAAATTGAGTTAGTAGCAATAACGTATTTCAATAGGATATACTAATCATATAAAATAGAAAAAAAAAATTTAATTTCGGTTGTTCCGTTGTCGCTCTCCCTGCCTCATATTAGGTACGATATCCCAAGACAAACATTTCTGTAAATTATAGACTGTAACCGCAATCAAGAAATAAAGATAAAATATTTTACTTTTTGAGCGAGCAGCATCGGAAAACCCGGATCACTATAGGACGTCTCCGGACGTCCTAAAAAAGAGGACAAATCGGGGAAACCCGGACGGATGGCAGCCCTACTTGGGCGGCCAAAACCCAGGAACGGCCCTGAGCACACGTAAAATTACTAACAATGTGTGGCAACTGATATAATATACATATATATATATATATGCCACATAATATGTATATAATGCGAGACTAATAAAAATATTATTAAATGTCAGTTCCGTAAAGCTAATTACTACATAGACAGAGTAACTAGGATTACTACCTAGAGTAACAGCAGCGCTTTGAGATATGATTCCAGATAAGAATTAATGAGATGAGACCAACAGAAATATGTTGATAACGCAGATGCAGCTTAAATTTTGTTAACGTTGAATAGTGGTGCATCCGTCATTAAAATTAATTTTTTTTTTAAACAAAAATGTGGTCCATATTACCACCTCTTCCCGTATAATTAAAATGACATGTCATTTTAAGCGTTCTCCAAATTCCAACAACAGCTATCGCAACCCTGAAATAAGATTCTATTGGGTTGAACGGAAATTTTTTGCGTTTTTCTTTTATTAAATATCACTAGATATATACTTTTATAGTATATATCTAGTGATAATCCAATAGAATAAAAACGTTTAAATTCAGAGCCGTTACTCAAAAAAAGTGAGGAACCATGTTTCAAGTAAACTTCGAACCGAGGAAAATCCATTTTCCGTGTAACGTGAGGCACGAGAGGAATGTCTGTCTAAATGGTAAAATAGTAAACAGCAGGAGTCACCGTAGACGAAATACGGTTTAAAGGAACTGGACGGCGAAGCAGTCAGCTAACGCGTGTGAATGCCGCATTAAAATGATGGAAGGTGGGCTTAGGTCGCAGAGTGCTCGGATACCAGCTGGGCCCTTTGTTCGACCCTCGAAAAATCTCGGCGATTGAAGCCAGGTAGAGTTACCTTTCTTCGAAGATAGCGCAGGTGGTCCCTTTTCCTGTTCTATTTCGATTCGGTCGGCACCGACCCGTAAGAAAGGGAGGGCAGGGGCCACTCAGCTCCCGAACAGAATCTGTAAATCTCGAGATTCTCGGGATTGGCGTTTTCGAGTAACGTCCCCGGCCCACCTAGGTGGCAAGTAATGAATCGCGGGGAACTAACGTCGAAATGGATAAATTAAATCAGAAACGTTGTTGGACGTCGGACCGACCGAGCGTCTACTAACAATAAGTCAAGGTTTGTGGTTGACCATTCGACATAGCGTTCTGAAAATCGTATTTCTATACATTTTTCTACATTGATATTTAAATGGTTCTGTTTCCTTCCAAAACACATTTTTATTTTTTATTTTATTTGTTTGAGTTACATTGGCATTGTGGGTATTAATGACCACATTGGGGAATTATTCTAAAGAAAATTTTATGGTATTTTATGCTGTATAAAACTATGTAATCGATTTGTTTAAAACTTGTGGTGGGTAACATTAGACTGATTAAATTACAAATTTTAAACAATTTGATTAAACAGCTTTATAGAAATAAAGTATGGCACATATTCTCGATTCTCCTCTCTTAAAGAAAACATTTCATTTTCCCGTTCGGAGCTGTCCTTGGTTAGTAAGATCCTTAATAAAAGATTGTCAAAAAAATAGTAATAATCAGCCAAATCTTTAGCCATTTCGTACATGTGTCGCAGAAATGCGAACTGATTGTCAGAATACGCAGCTGGTGTAACCATCCACTTCGGACGATCAATTCGAATTCTTACTATACATACATATACAGGGTGTCCCAAAAATGTCGGGGTTCCTTGAAGGGGGTGATTCAGGGGGTGATTGCAAACAACTTTTTCCTTTGCGAAAATAAACACGCGCTCGAATTTCAAAACACAAGCACGCGTCGACGTATTCGGTGCGAGAGAAGGTGGGCCTTGGGGAGGAGATATTGCTGTGAAGAGGGCCTCTTCAGGACAGTGGCCATTTGCGAGGGATGCAGGGCCAATCGGACCTCAAGCCCACAGACTCTCGCACCGAATACGTCGACGCGTGCTTTTGTTTTGAAATCCGAGCAGGTGTTTAGACACGAGAGATAAGCAGGCCCGATTGGTTAGTTTGCGGCCAATGGGACTTCAAACCCACCGTCTCTCGCACCGAATACGTCGACGCGTGCTTGTGTTTTGAAATTCGAGCGCGTGTTTATACTCGAGAGATAAGGGATCCGTCTTTAATTTGAGGGTAGGACGAAGCAAGCGGGACTACGCGCAGTCAGCGGACTACCCTTCTTTTCCTGTGTCTCTCCGCGAGACGTATTGATGCTGGATAATATTCTGTAATTTCTAGTTTCACCCCCTGAATCACCCCCTTCAAGGAACTCCGACATTTTTGGGACACCCTGTATGTATACTCGACTTCAAGCCGCTTGAATTCAAATAACTTTAAAGTATATTAGCAATGTAAACTGCTGTTTAGTTGACTTGAAATATCCTTTCAAGTTTCAAATGAAGTAGAGATTCTTTCAACTTTATGTACTTCCATTGAAATATGTACAATTTGACTAATGTGAACGATGCTATACAGACGACGAGCTATGTTGTCGGCCGAATACGGATATAGTATAACCGTAGCCTGAGATGGGAATGCCGTTTTTTGTTGCGTGTCTGGAGAGGGGAGAGTGAGGCGGTAAAGTATTTTGTTCAGTGGTGTACTTCATTTTCTTAAAGGGCGGTTATATGATTTGCAATCGGAAATGCACTATGCATTTTTCGGATTTTCCTTTCACTAAAACCAATATCTTGGGCTGTCGTTTTAGATTTACAATTTTAGAATTACAATATTTTCTTCGCCTTCATAAATAAACAGTATTCGAGAAGGATTTAAAGTTTAAAAATAAAATTTTTTTTTTTAGTTTTTCGGACTTTTTTCGAAAACCGTTTGTCGCACGAGAAAAAGTAATACAACATAAAATATGCTACTTATCTGGATCTACAACTTTTGTTTGACATATTTTTTTATGTAATCATTAACTTGGAGGATATTATATAAAATCGACTTTGTGAGCTGTTAAATAATTATTTAAATGTTCAAGGGCCCAGGGGCACCTTTTCCCGTTATCCGATCGGGCTCAAATTTTAAACAGATTTTTTTTATCTTGAAAAAAAATTTCGCCAAGAGTAAATAAGAGCCACCCTCCTCTATACACATACTGGGTCGGCAACCGATGGTGAACTCCCCTTTGTACTAGCATTTTCATGATCCAGTAATAAACATTTCTTTAGATAAGATATTATCCGTTATTTCCTGCGTTTACTGTTCGAGTACAAAAAGACGTGCGTGCAAAACAATTAATCCTTTCGGCTGGTGTGGAAGGCAGTAGCGAAAATCCAAAACTTTAATGTCCGCAGGTTACCAGAGACGCAATTCCAAACATGTTGAGATTTCGGGGGCAAGGTATAATGTTTTTAAAAAAGCAAAAAGAGGATCGTGATCGGGAAGTTTTACTTCATAAAGAATGCTTACTATGGTCATGCTTAGTGAACAGCATTCGGAAAACTGTAGGGAAGTGTCTTGACGTTGCGCATTGCATGTCCACTGCGTTCGCACGTTACCGTTCATTCCCTTTTCGCTCTAGATTAGATTTAACTTGCATCTAGAACCCAGGTTATCGGCGGATAAGACACAACTTTTTATGCTCTGTCCATAGGTTAAATCTGAACGCGAATTTCACTAAAGGTTTGGCCATAAATTTCGAGGAAACATCGCAAGCTTTCACACTATTACAAACAACAAATTACCTATACTTTTTTAACTCAGAATTATTAAGGGCTTCTAATCTATGAATAATAATCATTTCCTCCATTAAAAAAACATAAAATTATATTTATGAAATGAATAACATCATAATCTTTATATATTTTTCATTCGTATAAGACTCTACTCTGTAAATGAAAAAGGAGGAAACTGTCATACCGAAAGCAAGAATCTTTATGATACATAACTTCTTATCAGGCAAACCAACGTTTTACCTCGAAAGAAACGTTCAAGTGGGGTTCGTCGGATAGTTATTACAAAGCGATGTCCTTCGAAAAGCCGTATCGTAAGCATTCTCTGAGTCGGAATCACATATCGATCCGATCGATTCTCGGGTCGCGCTGCATGATCAATTCGTCGCACGACTGTTAGCTGATTTCTTGTGAAATCAGCCGGCTTGAATGACAATCTCTACGAAGAAATATTACTGGCCGACGTTAACGTAACACTATCATAACGTAATCGCCGCAACTTGGTATCGATAACAGTAAAAGTGACGATTTCGTAAACCGGCATTTACTACTCCCTAGTAGGTGTAGGTATATTTCAGAGAAACGATATCATACGGCGGCGAGCATATAAATAGTGTAAGACTAATAAAATGGCCGTTTAAAAACACGTCGAGAAACGGTCGAAATCTCATATTCCTTACAATAGGGAAAATCCTAGAAAATTCAACTTGCTTCATATCTATTTTGATATTTCATATTGTAAGAAATAATATAATGTTCATGTGTTCAGTATAGTTTATTCTTCCACGGTTACCCAACAAAAATTGTGTAGCTAGGTATGTTTTCCCGGAGCTTCTAACTGAGGATTTATTGTTATTTTTATAGCGTATTCGGACGGTCGCACTGGTGCGCACCAGTCCGAATACGCTATCAGTTGTTTGAGAAGTTTTGTGCTACAAACATTGATGTTTTTCAATGTTTACGGTTGTTAACTACTTTGATGAGTGACATCGGCGTATTTTCATGTTCAATTTTTGTCGCTTTATGCTCGGCTTTGGCATGACTTTAGTTGATATTCTCTGGTAAGCATCGAAAGTATTGTCCATGAGTCCTCGAATGTTTACTATGAAATCAATATACTTATACACTTCGTCCAGGGTAGCGACCCTGCTACCATAAGTCATATACATAAGTATGTAGGGTAAATTTGCCTAATTCGTACCTGCGTCTAAATTGTACCCCGCTGTTTCTTTTAACCTAAGACAGCCACAATCGTCCCTAGCGGTAGAAAGCCGAGTCCACAAAAAAATATAAAGCAGGTACATTCTTCTGGTACTTTTCACTAAAATTTTGCCATGATTCTTAAGGATTTTGTTAAATTACTATTTGTGAAAATCAGTGAAACAAATTTCTATGTGAAACTACAACTATTTTCAAGTTTATTTCCTGTTTTGACATCAACGAACAGTGCCCTATATTTTATCGCCACAGATTTGAATTCAAATTAACCTTGTGCCTATTTCGTACCACCGTGTGTAAGCTTAAATCGTACTGGTACGAACATACAAATGGGCCTAAAAAGAAAATCATAACCAGAAAAATCAGAACAGCAAAGGAAACTCGTAAGAGGAAGAATACCGCCAAAACCAATACCCAAAAGAAAGAAAAGAAGAAGAAGACAAGAAAATATAATACAATGCACGCGGTGCAAAATGTGGGTACTTACACGAGCTTTGTTCGGGAAGTATAATTAAATTTGAAAGTACCAATTAGGATAAGTATGGTAGAGGAAGTGTCTTAATTCGTCAAACACCAGTTTGTTTAAGACGAATAAAAAATTACGGCAGAGGATGGGAACAAATACACCTGCATAATATCATAGGGAAACTAATAAACTTTCATATTTTAAACTCTCAGTAATAATAAAAAACAAAAAGTAACTGAGACTGTGGTCTAAATGAAAAATGACAGCAAGTATCGATTTCGTTAAGGTGCAGGTAATTTGAAATACCGGTATTCCAATTTACCTTCACTTTATAAACTTAAAAAAAAAAAAACATGTAGATAATAAAATTATTTTCTGTTATCATCTAATCAGGCTGAAAAGATCACAATATAGGAAGAATCATAGGTAAATATAAATGGACAGCGCTGGCCCAAACCATCGCGGCGGTAACCGTTACGCGTGAAACAAAAGCTTCGCTAAGCTTTGGAATATTCCAAATTACCTTCACTTTCGGTATTCCGAATTATCAACATGGCATTGAAACCTAAAGTTTCATGTCACACTTTGTATACTCAAAATTATTGCAAAACTGACACGGAATCATAGAAGAAACATGCAAATGAGTGTTTCACTCTAAAGTTTTGACATATTTTAACCATGATTGGAACGATTGAATACTTGCTAAAAACATTTTGCAGATTGACGTTTTCTTACTCGGCAGATTAAGTAAAAAATATGAAAATGCCGGTTCGTTTATTCGTTAAATAGCCCGAATAAGGTCATATATAGATTCATTTTCGTCGCAAAAATCTCGCTCATCCATTGTTAGTGTTATTATGAAGATCTGAAGGGATAGAGATAAAGAACAAAAGGGATAGGTAATCTAGAAATTTAGATAATCTATAAATGAGCTAGAAAAATTTCTTAGCAGAAGCGATCGCCCGGAAATGCCTGGCCGAAGTGAAACTCACTGTTAAACAAAAAACCAAAAAACGCCAAATCTAAATGGTTTATACGGAATCATCCATCATGTATGGAATACTATCCCTGTTGAATGTTGCAACTGTTGAATTGATGGTACATATGTCTCGTACATGTGCTGAGGCAATCAAGTAGGGCTTAGTAAGGAAATAGGCCGTTCAAATATTAATTACTAGCTTAAAGTACGCGGCGTTGCCCTGGTAAAGCTTCGATTGTCACGAAGTGTCAAGAGAGTGCAATAAGGGGGAAGGGGTGGGATGTTCTGATTTCATGGTAGTCCAGATCGGTTAAACAAATCGGAATAAAAAGTATCCTATACGCTATTCCTGGTCCTAGACTATGTATATACAAAATTTCAGGAAGATCCGTTGCGTAGTTGCGACGTGATTAACTAAAGGGTCCTCCAGACGCTGATACATGTTGCATGAAACGTTGATACATGCTTCATGACAGGGGCGGCTTTAGCATTCTGGGCACCCCGGGCAAGATTATCATGGCGCCCCTCCAAGGGCACGAAAATCAATTAGCAGAACGGATATAAATGAATAAACGCATGCAGAGGCGCCCCGAGCGGTCGCCCTGCCTGCCCCCCCCCCCCGCCACCCTAAATCCGGCCATGCTTCATGGTACAGGTTTCATGATACATGTTGCTGCTACGTCTGTGGATCGGTTTCCGTGTTTCATCATCAGAAGCGGAACTGGCATCTTGCTCACCAGCTAGGCGTGTGAGCAAGATGCAAGTTTCATGCAACCTGTATCATGATGCATGTATAAATGTTTCACAGCAACTAAGGTCGGTATCATATATATTGGCCGGTGAGTTTCGTGAGGGGTACCCACCAGACAGTTTGCCTGCCTCGGTGCTCCTTTTCTCAACGTTTTCTGACTCGCTCTCGTTCCATCTCGCTCTCGCCTTCGCAGAACAAGAGTGAGCCAGGAATGGTGGGGATAGTGCCAAGCTTCTGGGGTGTAGACCAAACCGAGCTGTCAGCGTAGAAATACACACATCAGAATAGGTGTGCGTTAGCTACGAAAAAATTCAGGAGCTTTATTGGTTAGAACATTGATACTTTCTGGATAGCTTCATCTCGTATTGGTCTACGCATAGCTTCGTAACGCACACAACTATTACGCTAAGAATAAATAACAGCCAAACGGCTAGGTTCAGGCGGAGCCGAGCAGCGTTCCCGTTACCCCACCATACCCTGCGAGGACCAAGCAACTCTAACTGACAAATCCACGATCGTCAGATGGCGGTGGCTGATTTCTCCTCGATCGCTGTTCCCGAAAACGAATTCACCGGCCAATATATTTGATACCGACCTTAGTAACAGCGTCTGTAGGCCCCTTAAAAAACATCCTAACACACTTTCGCATTCATTATATCAGTAGGATAATTACATTTGTCATAAGTTCTATTATTTAATTGTACTTTAATATGAAAATTTCATAATTATACATATAAAAGTTCCCTACTGAGTTGCGCATTCAAAATAGGCACTGTTTAACTATTAATTGCATATCGAAAATGAAGTTTAAACATCCTTTAATCATCATGTTTTTTTTAATTATTGAAAAAAGTACTTCAAAATGGTATATTATACAAATAAATACAAACTATTTACTTGCCCGCAACGATATATACGTATTTACAGATCAATCATCATTACCGTATCATAATCTTTCTTTCTTTTCTCTTTGTTTTAAATACTGAATTTTCGTTTATACTTTCTGGTTGAAACACAGTAGTATAACGAACGTTAATGGTTAAAAGTCTGTGCACTTTGGATCCCGAAAGATAAGAAGATACGTGGTGGATATCTTTTGACATGTGCACGTTACTGAATCGCGAACCTGTGATGTGCGCTTTGTCGCGTATTGATAAAACCTTAAAGGAAAATACCGAATTTTAAAGTGCTTTGTAATGCCTCGGCACCCCCTCCGAACCCTTGCCAACATTTAGCTGATCGTACTGTTCTCGTTTCATCGTATTAATGTTTTTGCATCATAATTGGCACTTATGCAATGCGTCACCGTTCGCAGCCGGAATTAATAACAGGGCGCGTTACAAGTTTTATGCATTTGACGACGCATCAGCTCGACGCGTTTCACATGGCTGTGCGAAGTAATTCATAGATCGTGATAAAATGATAAAACAACGAGTTCGGGTACATTTAAAAATGGACGACGTTAATTTGTCATAAACGCAATCTAAAAATACAGTTATTAATTATTTTGCTTTGTAATAAAACTTTATCTGTGATCTTACTTCATAAAATTACGGAACTTGAGGCTTAGTGACTACTGACATTTGCAAAACAATGAAACAGATATTCGTAGTAAGGGATGTGATCAATTAATCGAGGTTTCATTCTCTTTAGTAAAAGCAACGCGTTTTAAGTTTCGTTTAACACTTCCGCCAGTACACCGTTACCTCTGTTTTATCATGAAGTATACAGAGGCTTTTATCGGCATGCCTTATCAACGTGTTTATCTCACGTATATGCTGATAACATATTTGTTTTGTCTGAGACTACGCCATTGCTCTTTACGCCTTTGTGTCATGTGTTTGAGTTTGTTACTAATTGTAGTCGTAAATATGAAGTGCACTTTTCTACATACTTATCAATTTTTTTAATAAGACCAAAGTATAGTACTACATAGTAAAGTAATAGGTACAGTCTGGTAAAATATAGACCGTTTTTCGAGAAATTTCCATGTCCGTAGTGCTTCATGTATAAATTCAATCAGCTTCTAGTTAAATTCGCGTGTAGAGGATTACCTTGTATATTTTGCGTTCTGTTGCTATTAAAAAATGTATTGTCAAGTATAATATTATTAATACTGATCAAGAAAAAATGCTTAAAAAATAGTATTAAAAAAATTTTAAAAGTCAAAAAAGATCATTGTTCCAATGTTTCCCTTAAATTTCGTATAGACCGGGCAACAATTGCTGGCCCAACATTCTTGGCAACTTGTAGGTATATGTACATCTGAACAGTTGGATACCTACAAGTTGACGCTGATGGAACAACGTGAAAGCTTGTAACCAGGTTTCCCGTTTCGGTTGGGAAATATCGCTTTGTCTGTGGAAACAGACAGTGCTTCTTGGCGACTTTTAAAGAGTTAACATATGCACATATTAATTTGGTAATAATACCAATCTGATAAAGATCAGGTGAGAATCGCGCTATGCCCGGAGTTCGCGCACAAATTGGGCGATTACTACTTAGGTATATAGAAGATCGTTTGAAACAAGGCGAGAGTTGCTGTATTCCATAGAGATGTCGCCAACTCGCTGGATACATGTATCCAACGATTGCTGCCCGGTCTATAGGTACGTACCTTAACAAGTATCAAAAGTTTCTCAGTTACATTCAAAATATCGCCCGCCACTTTAACGTCGTTGTCAACCGATTTCTGCCAAATGTTTTCAATATTTTTTTGTACGTGTCACTAACCGAAGTCGATTCACATCGTTGACCTTTTAGGACTTCGTGACACGATCAAGAGGAGGAGATACCGTGCGAGTATGTATATATAATATAATATATGTACATATACCGACATATTGCATTCGATGCAGACGACTGATACACTGTGATTACTTGCAGACAATATCGGACCAGGGCTGGCCTTCACTATAAAGGGGCCCGGGTGCAAAAAATATTTTGGGTCCGTAAACAATTTCTGAACGGTAAAGAGCAAAGTATCTTTTCATAGAACGAAATTACGAAAAGAAGAATAATAATAACAATAATAAAGAAAATTAAATAAAAAAAAAAAAGAAATACTGAAATAAACATTAATATATTGAAATATATGACTTTTTATTGCCATATCATTATTAATATTAGATTAGAAATTATATTCTGGAGCATGCGGAAAAGGAAATTTCGAGAAAGGTCGAATAACGAGAAGTTTCGGGGGAGAAGATTTTTGCGGCCGCGGGTAGCAACGATCGGGTATAAATTATCTATTTAGTAATTAGTTAAGTTTGAAACCTCATGTCGAACAGAAGTGTTTTGTCCAACTAATTTTCGCCGCGGCAGAAGCACAAAAAAATGGAATGAACCCATATGTTAATATTATATGTTAATCTGTTAATATTATAAATACAGGGTTGACTAACTGGTGGCTCGCGAGCAACCGGGGGCCCCTCCGCCTTGCTGCCACGCTGAACGGCCCCCCTCCATACCGACCAGACTCTGACGAGCGCAGTCGATTCCTACTTCTTTCCTTCTCATTTCGACTGCGGTCGGCAGAGTCTGGTAGGTACGGAGGGGGTTGTTCAGCGTGGCAGCAAGGCGAAGGGGCCCCCGGTGGCTCGCGAGCCACCAGTTAGTCGATCCTGTAATATAAAACAATTATCTTAATATATAAAGCGGAAAGTATTGGTGTGTTTGTCTGTCGTCTAAAAACTTTCGACCGGTAAACGTGTCCCTGCGCATATGGTTTAATTTTTATTAGAAAAATCTCACTCATACATTGGATATATTTGAATAAAGGTAAAACAAAAAATATAAAATTTTGTATTACTCAAAAGTGAATACCTATGTATTAGCTTGTCTTGCGTACGGCATATGTATTATTCCTTTGCTTTGGAGTACCTATCAGCGGGTGGTCATAAAGGGTCGTTTGGTTTCGAGTACATAGTCCTAGAAGTGGAAAGGATGTGGATAGCCAAGTTTCGACAGAAATGTTCGTCCGCCGCGTTCCTACCGACGCGACATCCCCGAGAACGTTCGTACGTTGAGCACTGTTTGTGATCCAGGCGGTATGGATACGACGAGAACGTTCGCAAACTATGTTTTTGCTCGTGTTCGCCTTGGTGGGGACCCGGGGTAACGAATACCTTTTCATGACGGTTCGGGCGTCCATCAACCATGAAGACTCTTCTTTTTGTACCACTGTAATATTGTTCGGCGTTAACTACTTAGGAGCTCGTTGTTAAACAGTTGCAGAAGGCATTTGTGACATGGTATTTGTAATAAAAAATGGCAAGCACGCCCCCAAGTTAATGAGTAATACATAAAATAGCGGCAGTATCCAACAATGAGTCATTTATTCGCTGCTGAATTATGAACTGTTTTACCAGACATCAATTCACAAATTTCGGTTCATTAAATTATTAAGTCTGATTAGTTGTTCCATTCGTTTCACGTGTTTTATGAGAAGGAAATATTGTACGTACCGACACCCGCGCGAAAACTCTTTCGCTTCTCTCGGGGTTGTAAGGCCCGATTAACTCTCGTGATACGCGTAACGTCGGTCGAATTATACTATCGTCGGACTTTATCACTCGCCAAATTAATATTAAATGACTAATTCAATTATATCGCGACGATAGTATAATTTATCCAAAGTAATGACTCGAACGAAGTAGACTCTGATCCGTATGATGATCGGAATGGTAATGAAAACTTTGCTCGTGTTCCGTAGTCTGAACGATGACCAGAACGAGCACACCTGCTTGAGGAGCGCTACTTGACAACAGATTTTTGGGAGACGCCGAAAACCTGATTGGCCAAATTTTCCTCGAAGAGGAGGAACTCTCCCTCTATGATTTTGATTGTGAAGAAGGAATCCTCTTGCTAATGTAGAGGAGTAAAACTAGACATCTGCCTACCAAATTCAGCCAGGTTGATCGGCCAGAAAGTCTCGCCAGGTTCGTGGTTTAGGTGTACATATATGCCTATATGACCACATTGTCACGCGAATCAGCGGTGGACAACGGTATGTAAGGTAAATGTCCTATTACCATTATGAAATAAAAAAATTTGGTTGATGTGTAGAAGCTAACACAACATTATACTTTCGGAAACTGACAAAAAAGTTTATGTATTATAATAGACACATTTATTAATGAAAATACGAAAATATGCAGATGTCCCAGTAAGCGGACAATCTAAAAATGTACCGGTACATTGGAAATTCTTATACCAATAAATAAACTTATACTTCTTTTAAAAAATATAATATTCTTGCAAGTTTAATCATATTAACCTAGATTTAAATCTATTTACTATTATACTAATGTATTATTAGAATACATATATAAATAATAAATGCAGTCAATATTTTCTTAACAAATGAGCGGCGCCTTAACAGACGCTTAAGAAATTTCTCAAAATCTGATATACGTGCGAAGTGTGTTACAAAATAATTATTTCTACCTAACGATTTTCAATTTTCTATAATAATGATTTTAATTAATATTGCTAAATACTTATGCATTGTGATATTATTTTTTGTTTTTAATTACATTAAAAATTAAGTTTAAAAATAAATAAAATTCGCATTACTATTCAGGCACTGGGACATGGCCGGGCACTGGCATATTTACCGTCCGAACTCTGAAGTTACCGTGTGTACTGTGTACCAACCGCTGACAGAGAAATCAACGGAGTAACTCAGAGCGACGAAAGTCGAAATCCCTGAATAACGGCACGATCCCTTTTCAACATCTGGCAGACAAATGTTTTCCGATGAACCCTTCGAGAATAAATTTTATTCCAACCATAATTCGTCTGCAATATTTGTCCTGAATATACCTACCTACATATACATATGTAATAATTTAAGTCTATTCTTATAAAATATATAAAACAAAATATAACAAATTTTAAGTCAAGTTAACAGTTATTGTTACTTCGTAAGGTTGAAGAATTAATCGCGCAGCAGTTTTTATCGTGCTGATGAGCTCTGTTTCTCGTCATACGACACGTGTCCAGTCACATATTAATAAATAAAGATATTAATAATAAAGATAAGCACCAACAAAAATGAATGATTTTTTAAATGTACTTGACGCTATGTACTGTCCTCGATCAACAAACTGCAACATCGTGTTTGCAGATAAATAGTTGAAAGAAAAAGCAAGGGGAGGGGAAACAGCTTGTAAAAAAGGAAGATAATTGAGGCATTCTGGCGAACCGGCTCTTCCACTCGATATTTATTCATTCAGGAGCCGGGAGCGATCGTTTCTGATCTCGACTGAAAACATCGGAACGAGAATGAAATTATGGAGCACAGAATAGTCCGGTTCTAATCGATCTCAGTTCGTACAGACATGTCCTTCGCGTTTAAAAGCCGTCTCATAACTAGTGTATAATACGTGGCTACATGAAACATGTAATTTCCTCGCGATGTCGAACATTGTGTTGCTTATACATGTACCTACCCACCTACTTAGTAGGCATGTTTCTTCTAAAAAGCAATGAAGAGGATAATTTTCTAAAGTACGATGCAAGCAATATTAATATCTTTAATATTAAGAGCTAATATTACATTTTGATAAATTCGAACTATCGTTCTAAAGTTATGCATTTTGTAGAGAAATTTTAATTTTTAATAATTACGATGGTATAAAATTACTTATATTGTTAAACATGTTTCAATACTTCGTCTAGTTCAAAAGTTACCACTGCTATCCAATTATTACAAATATGTACTTATGTATAGATATGTATTTATGACTTAAAGTTTTATTTCAGAATGTACAGGAAAGAAGCCAGTTTTTTAATATTCATAGGATTGCGAAGCATTTTACGAATCAGTGAAACAAGTCAGGTCAAATTTTCTCAAACAATGTTCAGACGAATAAAATATGATGGTTAAATAAAAGGTAGACGCAATGGTTCTATGAGGAAACAATTGAGGAAGTGAATGGTGCAATCATCGGAATTCTACGAGGAAAATAGCCGCTTGACGTCACCACTCAATCCTGCGGCTGCCAGGTAATACTACACTTCTTTTGATCTTCTCCTAAAAGTGGTGCAAAGAACAAACTTCTCGTAATGTGGTTTGAGGTTATCGTTAACAGTATCCACGTATTTAGTAACAATGAACGGGATAAGGTATCATTGATAACGTTTTGCAGAAAAATATTATATTTACTAGAAGATAAAACAGAATCTCTACCAATAAAATAAATGTGCCAAGCAGTTTATGTACACTTGATAGTATATTCTCAATTGTAAATAGACAATTTATAGAATGGGTCGTGGAAAAGTACCTAGTTAAATAAAATTCAAATTATACTGAAATTATAGTTGAAAATAAACAATGCGATCAACAAAAATGGGAATGTACTGATAGTAATAAATTGTAGCTTGAAAATCCACTTTGAAAATTGGAAGTCGCGATTGAAGAAATTAAGAGAAATTTCAAATTGTATTAGAAGTGATAAACTGTTTTCCACTCCACATTTAAAACGAAACAATTTTGAAAATGAAATGAATAATGCATATATGGCTATTTTAAACACAAAGAAGTTGAACCAATACCTATTCTAGGGTATTTTTGCATAATCTCATGAAACCGAATTCTTCACCTTATTGATATGTTTAACTTTCAAACTATTTGTATGTAACAAAAGTTATCTACTCCTTAAATACTCATAAAGTGAAGAAAAAATCTTTAGAACCTCAACACTTAAAGGAAGGTAAATTATAGCAATAATATGCTATACAGTACAATTTTGGTTTTCTGAATATCATACATCTGAACGATCAATGTGAAGAATTTCAACAATTTCACCCAGTAAAGAAATTATTTCACACGCTAAAAAAACATGACTTCACACACCAGAAACAATGCTAAACTACACTGTTAAATTTCTAATTTCTATTTTCAGACTGTAACAGTCCATAATAAATTCCCGCTGTATCCATTAAAATAAACTACTGGTGAAAATTAAAGGAACTCTATAATTTCCCGAAAATTTTGGTCATTTTCAAATGGCTGTATCTCTGGGAAGAATGGTCGCAAAAAATATTTAAACAAAGCATTTCCACGCTTGAAGTTTCTAGTTTTTGAATGAAGGACTAACATTTTTCCATCCATTATGATACTGTTTTATTAAAATGAAGCGCAGGAAACGAAGTTTAAAAAATTCTTGGCTAGTTTGAACGTATGCACGGGCCAAAAAGAAGTTTGTCAGGTAAATCCAATGGAGGGTCCTTATAGAGCAAACATTTCCCTTTAATTTCATTTTTTTTTGTTTTGCTGTACAATTTTTATTGACTAAGTTATTCGCGATCAAAGCAAAATAGATACTTTTGTACACCTATAACTTGCGAACACATGATCATAGACAAATTTTCAGGAATGTTTTGGAAAGCTACGAAATTTTCCTTTCAGAGCCTTTAGTGGCCAATTTAATGAAATTTTTGTTCATCGTATAAAATTCATTTTAAAATGATCCCATAAATTAGATTATTACTATTTTTTTATAAAACCAAATTCGGGGAAAATCATGGAATCATTCAATTATCCTCGTCTTTTGCGAGTTAAAACTACCCTTAAACACTGCAATGCGCCGCACCGATCTGTTTTTTTTTTTCGTATGTCCTAGAACCTAGATGGTCAAACATGGGATATGGCCTGAAAAATTAGAGGATCACCTGTTTTACGTGTGTTTTCTCTTCAAAACCCGTTTTTGTTCCTGCAGCTTTTGAACGATTGTTGCATGTTCCTTTTTGTTGGTTCAACGTCATTTTAGTAAAAGGAAAAGATTTCAAAAATTTAGGGAGAACATTTATATCCAATTTCTTCGAAATGATAAAAATTGTACTTCAATAACTGGCATCAGCACCACCCAAAGCGCACGAGGAGGATGCGCGGTTGGATTTACGTTTCATTGTAGAACTGTTGATTCCCGAGAGATCAGGCACCCGGGTACCCGTGAAATACACGGGAAGCGAAAAATTTCCCCGGTAGGCGATACGCGGGTAAACTACCCCAGATATTCGAGACACCCGAGATGTCACAGTGTACCGTTCCATAATTGATGCCGCACTGGGCGTCACAGCCTTCGGGTTGAAGGTTTCGACCCCCGGCGAGACAGAAATACCCATTAAGAAGTGAGAAATCTCCAGTTCCGCATTTCTCACCAGATCTTTGCGAAAATAACGCCAATCGATTCCTAATATTTCTCCGACGAGAATAACGCCAAGAACGACGCAATTCGGACCACAATGAAGGAAATTACATGAAAAAATGATTTGCATAATTTCAAATTGACTTCGTTAGAAATATTCCGATTTACATCAAATTTGGTATGATTTTCATCGAAAAAACATAAGGAATCCATCGGTGTCACTTTCATATCGATATAATAAAGAATAAAGAATTATTTTTTTCTGAAACGCGTACGAATCCTTGGCCGACCGCAACGAATCAAGGTCGGCGACCTGCAGTCGAGCGTAAAATATTCATTACAGTATATTAAGAAGTTCTTTATTGTTCATCGAATCGATATGAAAGTGAAACCAATGGATTCCTGGCGTTAATTTCATGTAAATCGGATTACTTTTACATAAGGAATACAAATTCCATAAAAGATGCCGGCAACTTGTCGCCAGTGCGCAACGGGGCTATTTGAGTCACAAGCGTGAGCGTCCGCAGGGGGGGGGGGGCAGAGCGGCGGTTACCCCCCTGACATTTGAGAAAAAATCGCTTAATTTTCAAAACTGATCTTTATTAAGTTTATACTAAAAAAGGGAATATTTTTTAATTTCGGTTTTAAATTTGTTATTAAATTGGCACTATAAAATGGGTTAGAAAAGCAATAGGGGTACATTTTTCTTTACCTTCATCCCACAGTTGCCCCCCCCCCCCCCCGAAAAAAAGTCTCCGGACGCCCCTGGTCACAAGTTGAGCGACTTCGTAGTCAGATAGGTGACGTCAGGGCATAATTCGATTGAAAAGGAGTGAACTAAAATTCGAGTTTGGAGTCGCAGGTTGCTGCGTGAGTGGCAGGCCGCAGTACGGCGGCTCATCTTGTTGTGTTGACACATGCGCAGTGAGGCGTAGGTCCGACCGCGAAACCTCGTAGTGCGCTTTCAGTGGTGCTAATGCCAGTTATTGAAGTACAGCTTTTATCATTCCGAAGAGGTTGGATAAATATCTTCTACCTAAATTTTGTATATCTTTTCTTTTTACTATAATGACGTTGAACAAACAAGCAAAAACATGCATCTTAAAATAAGAGTTTTGAAGAGAAAACATAACGTAAAATAGGTGATCCCTCAATTTTCAGGCTATATCCCATGTTTGACCATCTAGGACATACGACGAAAAAAAAACACATCAGTCCGGCCCATTGCACAGTGTTTAAGGGTAGTTTTAATTTGCAGAAAACGTGGACACTTGAAAGATTCCATGATTTTCTTTGAAATAACATATTGTTTTGTAAAAAATGGTAAATATATAAATTATGGGATCATTTTAAAATGAATTTTATACGATGAACAAAAATTTCATTAAATTGGTCACTAAAGGCTCTGAAGGGGAAATTTTGTAGTTTTCCAGAACACCACTGAAAAATTTTCTATGATCATGCATTCGCAAGTTATAGGTGTCCAAAAGTATATATTTTGCTTGATCGCCAATAGTCAATAAAAATCATACAGCAAAACAAAAAAATTGAATTGAAAGAGAAATGTTTGCTCTATAAGAGCTCTTCATTGAATTTGCCTGACAAACTTTTTATGGCCCATGCATACGTTCAAACTAGGCAAGAATTTTTTAAACTTCGTTTCCTGCGCTTCATTATGATAATACAGTATCATAATGGATGAAAGAAAATTGTTGTCCTCCATTCAAAAACTAGAAACTTCAGGCGGTAAAATGTTTTTTTAAATATTTTTTGCGATCATTTTTCGCAAAGATACGGCCATTTGAAAATTACGAAAATTTTTCGAAAATTATAGTGTTCCTTTAATTTTTACTAGCAGTGTATAACCATTTAGATATTCGGAAATGTCAATTATGGGAACAGTGTTCACCGAATTACAACTTCCCGTAATCGAGGTTTGCTTGTATGCGGTGTATGTTACTATATACTTATCCACATAATTGAAGAATGAAAGATTCGGACGCTTCGCGAGCGTGGGAACATTTAAAAAATGACACCGCCCCACAGTGGTCCCAAATCCCGAAAACGTGGCCAAAACTCATAACTTCGTTCGATTTGCATGAAAACTGGTATTTTCATGTTTTTGGGTTCGCTGACTACGATTCTGAACTTAAAAGTAAAAAAAATGGCGAATCCAATATGGCGGACAAGTATACAAGAAGAGTTGTTAGTTGTACTCGCAAAATGTTTTTTTTGGGGGTATTTCTAAGGTCGCTGATCAAAACTCTAAACTTAAAATTTTGAAAAGCAAAATGGCGACTCAAATATGGCGGACAAGTATACAGAGAAATTGTTAGTTGTACTCGCAAAATGTTTTTCTCTGTGTATAAAATGCCCTAAAAAATACAATGATTCATTTATTGAAGTAACAAACATTGCTGCACAAATAAATTTTGCTGAAATGCAAATAAAAAAAAAATAAATAAAAATATAACTTCATGGTTCCTTTTGGCAGATTTCTACAACGTTGAATAAAAAGTTGCACAGAATCCGCATCCGCAGCTATCCGCAGCCAATTTTTACGTAGTTTTATAGTAAAATGTTCATATAATAACGTTTAATAGGTCTCGTGACAGAACAATGAAGAACAACAAACTGTTTCTCTGTTTGAATTCTCCTTTTCGCGACTTCAATAATTTTCAAAGAATTTCTTGCTAATTTGTTACTAAGTACGTTACTATTTTAAACTTTGGTTTACATATTTTAATTGTACATACCTTCAGTAGATAAATCCATTTTACCAAATTAAAATTGATATACTACACGACTCACTGCGATATACAATATTATTTTTCGCCTTTTCCGAACGCTCGATGGGATGCGTGCGAGAGATACATTATACATTCGACATTAATTTTAAAACAAAATAATAACGCTCGTTACATAGCAACTCCCAAAATAAATTCCCAAAGCGATTTACTAGCGAATCCAATAGTGAAAGTTCCCTTATATAGAAACTTCATTTTTGGACTTTTGGCCACGTTTTCGGGATTTGGGACCACTGTGCGCCCGAACGAAAGTTTTTGATGGAATGTGAACAACGGCAAACTTGCCTCGTATAAAGAATTGATGAAAAATAATAAAGAATAAATGAAAAATTAATAGATTTACAATTGGAAGAGTCGATGATTACACATTGCAAATGCATAGCGACAGTATGATGCTAACACACACCTTGACCGCCATTCTGTACGGTCCGGTCTTTTTCACATTCGCTTAGACCAGGGCTGAGGAACTTCTTCTTGCTTCTTCTTTGCCGGGAACCGTCACGAACCCTACTCACAGTCAACCGGTTCCCCCACTATCAGTAATACCAGCTATGTAGACGTGAATTCCAACGGCGCGTGGCTCGGCTCGGCTCACGCGAAGTTTGGCTTGGCTCGCGTGACGGCTTGGTTCGCTTGAAGACTCGGCTCGTCTCAAGCGACAAAGATCTTTGTCGCCTCGGCGAGCCACGCGCTATACAATGTAGGAGCCAAATAATTCGGGGGGTTTCGTTCTCCTATGGCTCAGCGGAGCAGGCGAGAGGAACGACGAGCGGCTGCGGCTCCCGACTTGCGAGTCACCGGTTCCCCAACCCTGGCTTACAATTAGACCGATTGGAGAAGCTTGAATTGAGTTTCTGAGCTTCCCCCAGATAAAAATAGATCGCACGAATGGACACTGACCTTGCTATTGCGTAACGAAACGAAACAACGCGAGGATGCGATATACCTATTATTAGAGGAGCGAGCATTTCGCCGTTCCCATCGTCCTAAATGCGGCCGCACGAGGTAAACTACCAGATCACATCGGACTTTATCGAAGTAAAGCACTGTCATTTACTCTAAAAAATTGTAACTTTCGTTATATTGCAACGTAGACCTGGAGATTTTATACAATTTGTCGTGGTCTTTACTATGCGTCAGCAAATAAAAAGAGAACTCTTATTCTTGTAATTCGAATAGATTTTAGATTGTTGTACAGCGAGATTGGTTAATTTTTTTTTTTAAATTTTGATATGTAGTTAATTTTTAATATTAATATATATTTGAATCATTGTGTGAATACGAATGAATGTCTGTACAGATAAATTTTGTAGAAATTATCAAAGAGGTTAAAGAGGTAAAAGAAAAGTGTTAACGACTCCCCATTTTTCAGAAAATGATTAAATATTAAAAAATAAATAGAATCCCAGAATACTAGAATATGAATTGTAGTTGCATTTCAGTTTCTGAACAATCTTATACGATCTTTTCCCAATAAAGGTAACCATAAGTCATGCTTAAAAAGGTATGATATAATTTCACACGTGGGAACTTAACTAACAATGCAATAATTGTTACTAAATAGAATTCTACTTATACAAAGCATATGTGAAACTAAAATTTAAAAATAATTTTGAACCATGTCTAACAAGTTAACATAACATAATCGATTCTACAAAAAGTATTAAGTACAAAGAGTTATGTCGCCTATAGCAGTGATGAACAACCCGCGGGTCGCATTTGGCCTCCAGCCACTGATCTGCGGCCCGCAATTGTTTCAATTATAAATCTGTCAGAAATAGCAAACTCACCCTATAAATTAAAATTCTTTGATTAGTATATTTAAGTATATAATATTGCGGACCACGTAGAGTATTAGGTTTCCACTTTTGGCTCACTACGAGCCAAAGGTTGTCCTACGGACAGTAAAAACAATCGAATAATTTCGCAGAAGATTATTTTTTTCGTATGAAATTGTTTGAATGAACTGCTAAATTATTATTATCTTCTTAAGTGCTATGGCGGTGCACACGACTAAAACTATCGCCCCAGCTAGCACACATGCACAGCGGAGAGTGGCCAAACTTCACGCGGTTGGCATTCATTTCACGAACACTTTTACAATATTTCGTGCATATGGTGTTAGGGCAAACCACGCCATATGCTGTCCTAAACAGCCAAACAGTGAAGTTGGGCCACTCTCCGCCGGGGATTCGTGATAGTGGAAGCAATGTGTGTCGACTGTATGTAGGTAGTACTACAGTAGGTGTAGAATTGGAGTTTCTGGGTGTTTTTATTACGTCACCTTATCTTACCATACTCAACTGTTGGTTAATTTCCTTCATTCCAACAGAAATAAAAGAACTATCAATATAATTTGAATGTGCTTACTGTATATAAAATAATTCATAGGAAAAGCAGAAGGAAAGTGTAGGTCAAAACAGTGGCTTTTAACTGTGTTAAGACTTTTAGCCCAAATTGTAATTTAACATAATGTCAAAGAACGAGAAACACACACATTGTCAACAATTTCCTTATACAGTAGTGAGTAGTGACTAGAACATCCAGTATACGAATTATTAGAGAGACATGATTGTTCGGATAAGGGAATTTTCGGAACATTCACTTTCCTCATCATAACTCTTCTATATTTCAAAAAGAATAATAGTAGTAATAATACCAAAAATGAAAAGTAGTGGTATATTTCTTCCAATATAGCACAGTATTCTTGTTAATTTTGCAGCTCGGCCATCATTTTCTAACTTCTAAAGTACCTGCTACTTATTTCGTTCCAATAAATGATTAATACTACAGGTTTTCTCCTGGATGCCATTACATATAAGGTGCTAATGTGTATATACACAATGTCAACTTCATACTATAGTGGTATGAATACTAATAATTTTGATCATTATGAAAGGATGGAAGTAGTACGTCCGTACTTGTGTCAATAGCAAAGGAGATAGGTACATACAATATATATAATCATAAAAGGAAATGTTCTGTCCAACTAATGCAGCGTTCAAATGACAGAACATTTGCATATTAGAACATTTAGATAACAGGTGCTCGGATACTACCGGTTCGACTGTATTTTTCTCGAAGTTAGAAGAGTCCTCAAAGAAATGAAGACGCAAGCTGATCGAAAAAAACCCAAGGAACGATAACGTTAAAAAGACAGTGTTATTCGTACATTAGGTATAAATCTAATGAATGTCCACTTTTTTTTTATAAACATGTGAGCTTCAGCAGCATGGACCATGTATGAAAAAGAGCCGCGCGAGTCACGAAATAAAACAGGTTGCGTAATGAAGTTGGAGTTTTCGTCTTTACCCATGCTGATAGCGACTTTTGTTATCTGAGATTTCATAGATTATTTCGTAGTGACGTATTGCTCTCGCGATTTGTGATAAGAATGTACGACAATACTGGAAAAGCTGTACAAGGTGTCGCGCAATTTAAAAACAATGAACTAGACTCTAGTTAGGTACTAGAGAGTAACTAATAAGTAAGAGACTGGATGTAATTGTAGTCGAGTATTATTTATTCTATCGATACGTATTTTCCGCTTTTCAGTGAGTATTTAATACTACCGTATCAATTGTTGATAATGATCATCAGCGACATAATATAATTAATTGGATTTTGTATGATTAGATTTCATATTAATTTATCTGGAAATTTAATTTCCTCCAGAAAAGATGATACATTTAAAATTCTATGAATGTTGTTGAAATAATCGTTTAAATTTAGTCACGTTTATCTGACTAAAGCAGCAGAAATAAAGCAGCTGTTATTTCTCGTACCAAAAAAAAAAATCGCTTACCAATTGTCATTAGTTATGCATTACTTTTCATGTATTAATGACTAGATCTGCAAAAGATTTCGTCGAATAAGTTCAATATAAATAAATTTAAATATTAGAAAATAACTACGAGAATAAATAGAAGATGACTGTCGACATATTTTTCCAAAAAGAAATATTTTTGTTATTTTACTTTACATTTTCGTCATTTGATACTATTTTTGTGAGACACTATCCGTAAGAAGAATGTTTAATATTTTACTGCAGAACGCAAAATGGGGGATGGTAATGATATGCATAAAAGGGGGTTCACAACTACAAATTTGTTGAATTACAAATATGTTGTAGAGGGGAGGATCTTGAGTAACATGCACATTGTCCGAAGCGTGGGACGATCGTGGTTCAAAAGTTATGAAGGATTAAAGTTTCCATATTTATGTACGTTTTATAAGATATACAATCCTTATAATTAGTAGATTAGTAGTGAGATCACTAAGTTACCAATATTCTCGAATGTTTCAGTATATGTCACGAGATATCGGTACATGTTTAGAGCTAAATTTGGGGGGGGGGGGGCATGCTACGCGTGGACGTGTGTAGTGTTGGAGTAGCTGCGCCGCCCTCCCCCATACGGCGCCCAACCGCCCCCAATCTAGCCACAAACCTATACTGATATCTCGTTTCACATTTTAATAAACAATGGCCGCCGTTAAACTGAGACATGTAAACATTGAATCAGTAGCTAGGTATTCGAGGTGAGATCAACAACAGAAACCACTTATTAATCTATATTGGAGTAAATGTAATGAACTATCACCTTTTTACCATAATTCTTAAACCACGATTTTCCTACGCTTCAGACAAAGTGCATATTAGTCAGGATCCTCCCCTCTACAACATATCTGAAATTCAACAAAATAGGAATTTCGGCTTCCTTTTTAGCATAAATACCAATAGGGTTTTAGTTCTAGATTTTATTTCTAGCCTGATTCAACGAACGATTTAACGAATAATAATTAAATTGATTTATAATTCATCAGGTAATAAATAGCATAAATACCTATTGGTATTTATGCTATTTATTATTATGGTATTTATTGGTATATATATATATAGGTGATTTAGTCGTAAATTGTTGGATAAAGAGATCATGTTAGTGAAAGTTCTGAAAAATTTGTTTTTTTCTTTTAATCACAGTTTCTTTCAGAAAAAGATACGAGAGTTTAATTATACAGCAACCGAAAGGATTCGAGTCATCCTTTAAGGAAAAAAAAATGCAATATTATGATTGGTTCAAAAAAATATAATTATTTGGCGAGGTGAAGTTGAGTAATCTTTTACTTCTACCGAACAACTGTTCTCTACGAAGCATCGCCTGTTTCGTGAAAATAAGAACTTAACCTGCTACTGACATAGAGTATACAGTATCAAAAGTAATTTCATTGGTGGCTTTGAAAATCTAAAATGGCATATCAAAAATAGCGGTCACAGAGAGCTGAAATGAAAATCTCCTAAAACTTGTATGTATTTAATGAAAGTCGGATACAAAAATGCAAAATAATACGATGAAATGGTTGAAATAGTAATTTATTCTACGAGTGTAGTGAAATTAACAAAATGTATACAATTATTTATTTATATCTACGTTTCCATTTTTCAAAAAACGTGTATTTCACTCTTGGTAACTCAAAAATTCTGTACATATAATAAATTCTCGAAGAAAATAAAATATTCGCTACCAAATCGACTTTCACTTTTAATGGATTTCCTAACGTTACAGTCACACTGGATGAACGTAACCCATGGACTACATCTGCAATAATGTTACTCGGCTGCTTCAGGCATACTAGCGATCCTCTGTGTGTGTGTGTGTGTGTGTGTGTGTGTGTGTATGTGTGTGCGTGCGCACGCGTGTAGAGGGGGGCGGGGGGGATTTGTAGAAGTATCAAATTTTTTCCTCCTTAAAGCTTTAACTCCCCACACTTTGACGGTTAAACGTTTCGCAGCGTAAATACATAATATGTGCTTGGTTCTCTACGGCAGGGATCCCTTTAATGAAAAAAATGCATATTCTTCGGTTTTTTTCGTAAGTACTATCACAAATGGGAATATAAAATAATCGTAAAACATATTAGAAAAGATTGAAAAAAGAAAGAACTGAAAATCGTCCAAATTATTTTTTCCACAGAGGGACTACAAAAAAAATATATTGGAGCTTCCAATAATCTTACAATTAATGTGGCCATGCGAATGTAAAAGCGGTGCAGCTTTTAATTACAGATTTAAACCTTATTTCAAATAAAACCGGGGCAATGAAACGTCAAATTTGTATTTCATTCTTGCAAACGCCATTGAAAACAACATGCACGTAGTATACGTTGTGCATACTCACAATTATATCATTTAAATATCACCTCTAAGTTAATATATTTCTAGAGACAGAGTTGAATTTTGATGTATTAAAAGTTTTCAAATCGATTCTGATTGCATTTAACAACAGGGACACGTCCCCTTTCACATTTCTTATCGACTTCATTGTTGCGTAGGAAGTCGGCGCCAATGTGACGCAAAAATAACAACTAATCAGCTGCTGGCGATATGCGTTGCAGCGGTATACAGAGGTAAACGCACATTTACGTCTGATAATATTACCTTTTTAATTGTTTTCGAATTTCAAAATTATGCACCAGTGTTCGTTACTTAATTTCTAAGATCTAACATAACTGAAATAATGCGTGAAATATTCGAATCACAAGTGTACTTCCACATGCAGCTCCCAACATGAATCCAACGTCGAACGCATTCATCCATTAATTTGCATTAATCAACAGAAATAAAAGCTGTATCTACTTAGTATCTACCTTGATCGAGGCAAGATAAATGTGACGATCTGGTAGTCGTTTAAAAACAAACTCTATATTTGGAATCATACTAAGTGTCCGTTCAAATACGGTTGACGGCGTTTCAAAAATCATTTGACCACTAAGCACGAGTTAAAGGATCGAAAGTAAAATGGTTGTGTGGAGGCATTAAGTCAATCTGTAGTTAACCTCGGTGCACACATTTAGTTTACGTAAATGATGGGTGAAACAACTATGGAAATCTACGTATTTTCGTTTAGATCAGCAGAACTGTATATAATAAGTAATACTATAGACATTTATCGAATCTTATAGAAGCTATTTATATAATTTCGTTTCAAGGCGTATATGTAATGTATAACAATTAATATTAAATCAATAAATTTCTCGTACTCAGTACTTTTTTTCTTGTATTATGGTACATCTTTCTAAGTCTAATGTTATTACGCGTATATTATATCGAAGAACAAAGAAAATACTTTGTTACAAATATATTGATGTACCGAGTAAGTTGAAACGTGGAAACTTTATTTCAGTTTACCACTAGGAGAAAGATGCCGATAAGGTAGACTGGAATATTTTTTCGATGACTCGGCAGTAGATCTGTTTCACTCAATATGATGTTCGTAAAGTTCCAGTGGAAGCTTCGCAATAACGAATCGAAATAGGTATATACGCGTTGAACATTAATTCAAGCAGCGTGTACGCCTTCAGCGTACGGAATGTGCATAATGTTAAGGACGCGTAGTTCATCAAATTCCAATTTGTAATTCTCGTGAGCTCAGTCGATAATTCTCAAATCTTTTCAATTATATCCAACCTTGTATTACTCAAATCATACCTCGATTAATTCAAAATAATCAGCCAAGTAATTAACTGAAAGAATCAGTCACGCGTCCTAATGGGACACTCGTTCAACATATCACTGAAAAATGATATAAAATAAGGTCGATTCCTGGAGGATGCAAGGAAGAAGAAAAGAACGCACGTACACGTCAAATTCGCTTTCTGTAAGCTTGTTCATCGAATACTGTGGCAACAATCGCATGGAGCTGCGCGACCTTAATCGAAAAACAGAGTCGAGACGCTCGTTCTAGAGAAAGAACAAGCGTCCAGGAAGAAGCTGGAGCCAAAGCAAACACGCCTACAAATATCCAACGTCCTCGAAGACGGAATAATCCAATGGCATGTCCTTAGTTGGCGTGCCACTGGGGAAGTTCGTCTTATTAGTCGAACAGCGTATCCGATGCCATTTCGATGAAGGAACGATCGTCGAGATCGATTCTTTAATCGGTAGGAAACGCGTTAATGAATACAGAAAGATCGCTCACCTGTTCTTGTTCCCGGTGCTGGTACTCCGTGAGGTCTGATGCACTAATGCGCGAGTATGTATGCACTAACACGGCGTAGATAGGCCGAAAGCGGCCACGAAAGCTAACGCTATAAATTGGATTCGTGCTTACAGCGGACGAATTTCTGAACTACGTAGCCTATTGCACTCGAGCCAGGCGGCAAATGAAAGGGCGGGGGGAAGGAGGGGGGCGAAGGGGCAACAGGCTGGCAGAGACAAGGGAGGGGGAGTGGGGCCCCAGGGTCGGCGCCGCGATTGGCCGGTCGGTCCCTGATGATAGAGCTGTTCAGGTAAAAATTCAGGTAAACAGGTGACTGTCGTCGTGCCATCTGGCGAACCTAACACAGAAACATACTCAGGAACGTGTCGATTCTTTGGCGAACGATTCGAGAACAATTGCGTAGGCAGTAGATGACAGAGAACGAAGATCGAAGGATCGTAATTAAAACCAAATTAATAAGTTTCTGCTTCCATTGTGCAGACTCATTAATGTATTGATTTTAAACAATCAGACTGACAGTGTGTAACTTCGTGTATCACTTTACTGAATGTACACTGTATGTACAGCTGTGTGCATAATTATTTCCTTCTGTGATCTTTAACTATAGTCTTCGGTATTAAATTTAGTTTGCACGAATTCAGCTTCATACACGAAAAGAAACAGGCGCGAAAGCCACTAATTATGAAATTTTTTAATACTTGTAAAATATTGGTATATGAATATAACGATGAAAATATGTTTTTAGTTGACGATTTTTAAGTGGGTTCAACATTTTGATGGTTTAAAAGAAGTATACATACATGTGTTTATACTGCTGAGGTTTAAAGATAATATAATCTTTATAGTTGCTGTTTGACTTGTGGTTAATAAGCGTCTGAGTACGCATATACTTAGATTTTCAGAGAAATCAATTTTGGTAAAATAAGGGACATTTAGTCTCATGCCTAATTGTAAATCTGAACGATTATTCCGTTAGCCATGCTGTTATCCTATTATGTTGCCCTCTAGTAACAAAGGTATTAACTAAATGTCTATCAGTTTGATCAAAAGGAAAGTAAGAAGAATATTTATCTTACGTAATAAAGGGAAAGAATTTATACATAAAAAATTATTTAGTGATATTTGTACATTCTATTTAACACATTGGATAATAATCATATTCTTTTATCATAGACGAGACCTCGCCTGTCATCTTACGGAGGTCCGTGTCACTAAGGCTGAAGTACCGACCTCGAGAAATCTAACTGGTTTTCGAGCGTCCTCTAGGTTTACAACGCTGTTGCCGTGGGAAACAGATTCAGTCTAATCGCAGACGTGTCAACATACACCGGACAATAGACGAGATAATAGGCGCAGACCAGGTATAGGCCGGTATTCATAGTCGCTATTTATTCTTAAGCAAATGCTTAAGCATGCGGCATCCTCTACTAATCTAATAGCTAGAAAAGGATGCCGAATGCTTAAGCATTTGCTTAAGAATAAGTAGCCACTATGAATACCAGCCATAGAATAGACCTTTCACCTTATGAACATCCGCGTCATTACGTGCTGAAAGACCGAATCCCTAAAAACTACCACAAACGAGATATAGGATAGACCTATCAACCAATGTATTTTTCTGTCACCGGTTTGGGGGGTCCTGAGATCCCCTTACCATTTTAGTGTCACATGCAACGTTACCGGTAATGTCTCGAAACAGATTGTAACGCTACGCGTGGTAGGAATTAGAATTCAACACGGGTAAAACTTAGATCATTTGAAACCCGCGATTTACAAATGATTCTGTTAGACAATTTAAAGATCCTTTTATAAACGTATTCCGTGCAACGACAGCATTGGCGGATCCAGAGGGGGGCGATAGGGGCGATCGCCCCCCCCCCCCCCCACAAGAATAATAAAATACATAACTACACATATATATACATAAATATAAATAAATATATATATATATATAAATATATAAATATATATATATGTATATATATATGTATATATGTGTATATATATATATGTATATATATATGTATATATGTTTGTACATATGTATATATATGTGTAGTTATGTATTTTTCACGTTTCGCCCCCCCTCCCCCCCAAGATAGACTCCTGGATCCGCCACTGAACGACAGAGAAAGAAGGATCACAACAAAACAAGAACACATACGCCTTTTAACCTTACTGTCCTATTCGAGTTTAATTAACGCAAAACAAATTTATTTAACATAAAAATTTATATAAACAACAATATTACTCGTGGAAGACATTCTTTCATGGTGTAACGTGGAATACCTCGCCAAGGAATTGTAACTTAGTATATTTCAATAAGGTGCTGAAGCAGAGAGGACTTTAAAAATTGTCAAAAACCCAGTATCTCGCTGAAATATTCCAACTTGCACTTATCCTTCTATCTTTACACTATACTCGTGTTCTGGGGTCCGGTAGGAACAATCGAACAACATTTCAAGTTACATATTTTATTCTTACATTCTACCATAATATCGTAAGTTAGAGAAACTCTTATATCTGACTAGAATATTTGACAATCGCAGCTATCGGCTCGGTTCTCACCGATTACCAGGTCTCACCACGAGGAGGTCGCTGCGTTTCGAGATCCTGTAGAGATATAGATGTAATCAAAGTTCCATCGATCTCCCTGTACATGAAATCCCTAGCCTACTAAACCAAAGAGATGGATGGAAGCAAAGTTCCATCGATCTCTTCTTGGTCTCTTGGTCTAACGCGGAGATTGGGTAATCGGACCGGGTAATTTACGCAGGCAGTATACCACAAGGTACATCCCCTACGCCCGAAATGTTTCCCTTTCGACAAGAACACGAGGGGATGAAACTGATCCACCCATATCAACACATATCAGTCATTCAGGCGGAGGTGCAGGTCATTAGGACCTGTGCCAGATTGAATCTGAACTGGGACTACGAGGGGAAGCACATCTACATCCGCAGCGACACTGGGGCTGCACTCAGATCCCTACTGAATGTAGTAGTCAGATCCAGTCTGGTGTTAGACTGCGTGGATACGCTGACGCAACTGGTAATTAGCAACCGTTTCAGGCTACTATGGTTTCCGGGACACGCCGGAATCAAAGGTAATAAAAGGGCGGACAACAGGATTTGAGAAGGGACACGTAGACCGGATAGGGACCTTCGCACCTTAGGCGTCTCTATGGGTACTGTGAAGGAATGGACGAGGCGCTGAACAAGGCAGCAACTCGATCAGCTCTGAAAGCAGACCCAACACATGAGACATGCGAAAGGTAAAAGGGATCTTGGTAAAGGGACCTTCCAGGAAGCTAACGACGTGTGGCGTACGCGAATGTTCGAGACTTGATTGCCGAACCGTAGGCGTATCTCATAAATCGACTTAGTATTGGTGTGAGATAAATAAATAAAGGATAGGAATATACACGAGGATTACAAAACAATAAACTGTATATTTAAGAAATCAACTGAGTTACAAGATGAGGCATGAATATGTACGACTTGCTCGTACGAGAGCTTGTTTCGATCTGGTGATCGAGTTAAAGTTTCCGTTAAGGAAAAATCCAACCGAAAGTGATTGGTCGCTTACAAAAAAAAACGGTCGAGAAAATTAGCCCTGGCATTGGTTGAACACAAACTAGGCGTGGGGATTATGCAGCGGTTGTAAAATGCGCCTATCTGCCGGAGAGCCGTTCTCACGCTCACATCGAAGGCCTGATAATTGCCCACAATAAAGTATCCCGAATTTACAACCGTGTCTAGACGGTACCAGACAATAATACAGAATGGTAACAACTGGACAAATGTAGTTGACGTCTCAACTTTGAGCCGCGAGGGCGACTTTGAGCCGCTTGGATAGGTCGCAGTTGCGACTGCCCGCGGGGATGGTCACAGGACACTGGCATATGATGACGCACATGGCGCGCCTTGGGATCGTGCAGGGACTAAGGTGCCCGAGGTGTGGAGAGGGCGAATAAACTCTTTTCTGCTTAACAACGCGATGTGATGGCATGGCGGACAGCTATTATTGGGGGCTGTTTTCCTTCGCACGACAAATCTGGAGGAACACAACTATGAGCGGACTTCTCGAGATTATACGAGAGGCCGGTCTAACGGTGTGCCCTCCCAATTAGGACTGCCCGTACGGGCTCGGGTACAGTGGTCCAGGAGTATTGAGTGCGCGGAAATCGTCAAATAATAATAATAAATCCAAATAAACTATTATTTTTAAACGAATTTTGTTGTCAATTTCGAATGCTTTCGAAAATTCGATATTAAAATGATGATATTATAAGGACGGATTATCATTCCGTACTCAATACTTTGAAGCAAAAGTACGCCTTTTCGCTTATCATTTTATAATGGTAGTCCGCTTAACCTATACTATTTTACCGATCAATGCCTTAAAAAATTAGTCGAGTTCAGCAGTTGGATCATCAGTAGATTTGTGTGGATAACGGATAACCGGAGTTACGCATACCAAATCATTAATCCCTCATGAAATGATCCATTTTCTAATAGAGGATCAAGGAACTGATACATTTTAATTTTTCTTCCATTTCTCAACGTATCTTAATGATATGTAATGATGCAACGTTTTGTGGTTGATGTTCCTCAACCTGAAGTGTCCTGTTAAGGGGTCACCTACCCTCATCCGCGGCGAAAACGAATGATTTTAGAAATTTTTTATACGGGTTTTAATAAAATTATAAAACCATATACTTATTACACATGATGTATTAGTCCATAAAGTGCAAGAAAAAATTTATTCACAATAATTTTTGTATTGAATTATTTATTATTTTTGAGGTTTTTAGATCACTCCAGAAAAAAAGCTGCTCCATGGTCGGTATGATATCTTCTTTAAACATCAATGGATCTGAAAAATAAAAGGAACTTCTTGTAAAATAATGTTGCCATTATAGTCTGGCGAGCCAATTTTTTTAATTTAAAAAAAGAAAGTTAATGGCATTTTAAATAAAGGGTCTAGCAGGGTAAGTATAGTGAAAAGTGCCCCCAAACCAAATTGAACTTAGTTTAGAGCAATCGATAGGTTCCTCAAAGAATACTATTTCTGCCAAGTATCAACCTGATACCCCTACTTCTAGGGTAGTTACGGGGTGAAACGTAATTTGCAGTTTAAACTCCTATTACTTTTATTCTAGTGATTTGAAACTTATACAAAAATCAGAGACATTCTACCCATTGGTGTTCTGATGTTTATCATTACCATATATTACTGATGTTTTTAATTTTGCTTACTAAGCTTCTTTCTTTCATACTAATTAAACAGTGATTGATGTTGGAATGACACGTACCTACACTTTTCTTACACATTTTCTTCACAGTTTATTCAGTTACACATGAAAGAAACAAAAGATAATGAAAGAATGTGGAGAGGGGATACAATTAACTACGTAACGTATGGTAATGAGTAAATATACGCTTTTAGTTACCTTGTAACAGTTATTTATTACGTATGCCCAAGTACGGCCTTAAATTTTTTAAACGTAAAAAGCGTAAAAATATTCAATGGATTCCGATTCACCTCGTCCGACTTCAGTCTCACCTACTTAAATTTTTCTACGGAATGTATGATCGTATTTCTTTATTATTCGTTTAAAAGAATCACATAATCGTTCTTCACTCTTTCCAGATTCAATTTTGAGTCGGTATATTTTAATTGACGAACTCTTATTCAATTTGTGGTTCCTCCTACGTCGACACTGTAATATTATAATTCTTTTGTTTTGTACTTGTATTATTAAACTAAATTTATGTTTAATTAAAACTTGTGCCAGAGAAATGCGCACAAATATACAGAAGGTACGAAAGCTCATACATAATTTCATATAAGTAAGACTGTCTTGATAAGACTATCCAAACTGCAACTTTGAAATATAAAACACTAACTTGCAAAATACCTGTACTCCGCTACGGTATTGATTAGTACTGTGTGTAAAACTTGGATTGTGGAATTATTGTATAGCCTCTAGCAGTCCCATTAAAAAGATTCTTCTGGTATATGGTTCATCGAAATCGGTTCAATCATTTTTGAGTTTTGACAAAAGTTAAGAAACAAAATAATCGTTTGGGAATTACATACTCCTATATTCTTTATCTTCTGAGATACATAGGTTGGAACTAAAATTAGCATAAATAGCATAAAGAGATAACATTTCATACGTCAGCATCCAATAAGTGTTTCTTCGAATATACTATTGATCCAAGAAAGAAAACAAGCTTTGTGACAAAAGTTAAGAAACACTTTGCTTGAACTACACTGTCCAACACGAATTTGATCTGCAACATCTACTGGGTGATCCTTGCAAAGTTTCTCGTCCCAAATGTATAAAGTGTACGATTTTAAGTGACAGGCACTGTAGGTATATATTTTATTACTACACCATGCCTGTCCCAGTCTTCACATTGACTAGACAAATTAATTTCTGTATTCATTCCTCTCGATATCCTAATCTTTAAAAAACATCTTCTATAGTAAATAGATGCGGCTATAATATTTCTATAACAGGGAAAGAAGTGGAGTGAAAAAGTTATCATATACAATGTATACTTTATGGAAAAGTATTGCTCGTCTAATGACAGCTGACCCCGTAAAGACGTAACTATTCAAACAATAGAAACAGTTAACGGAACGAGATGAAAAGGAGGAATTGTTCAACGTCCACGACGTGACAGACGGCAATGTCATTGCCAGAGGATTCGCTGCGGCCGTTGAAACTCGTCGTGTCCGGGAAGTTGGTCCATTAGCTCTTAACATTCTCGCGTTAACGCCGTTCATTACGTGGGCGTAACGTAATACCTTCGCGTGGACCATTTTATCGGCCCGTATGTACTTGTGGCCGTTTATTCGGCAATAACTGTTGGCCAATTGTCACGCAGCAATTTACAAAACACGCACAATTTCTGCATTAATCCCCTACTTTTCGCTAACTAAAGATCACAATTGAATCGATAATTTCGAAAAAGGGATAGGTCCTCGAAAACTAATTTTACAAGAAATGAAACAAAAGTTTAATGTCCATAGAATTAATCTTAGAACAATCAAACTCGGCTATATTATTCTTCGATTAGGTATCTTTTGTTCAATCAAATTTAATTGATTTTACAAATTGTTAAGGTGGTCAAATTTCATTTTTTGTTGTTTGGACTTATCCTCTTTTCGATGTGAATAATATCGAATAGGAAATGTGAGGAATTATTTGAGAGCATAAAATGTAGGGATAGTTATATAAAACATTTGATCATCAGATGATCAGAAGTCCTGTTTTGGACATTCTTCACGCTCTGTTGTAGGCCAACTACCTACCTCAGTATTATTATTGTATTATATTAGTATTGAACAAAAAAGTTTTAGTATTTAAAAAAAAATGACGACCAATTATTGAAGGAGACATTTTTAACCAAATCGTATTACTTTGATCTGTTATAAAACCGGGAAATATTCCTGATATTTTTACAATTCCGGTAGGCACGATTAAGGCAAGTTTACGCAACACAATAAAGGCAGTTATTTTTATTTCAAATAAATAAAACGGATGCAATCATATGAACCGTAAAGAAGGAATGTTTGAAAGTGATCGCACATGAACCCTCTAACATAGTAATTATTTTTCACTTTTTAATGTAACAGCGTGATAGTGTTAGTAAAATATCAGTACAAAAATATACAAAACCAGAACTATGTAGAACGCTTTCTTTGGAAGAAAAAAATTCATAAACATTGCCTATTTTTCACACACTTTCAAGCGAATACCCCTTCAAAGCACAGGCGTGAGAGAACGGCAAACAAACAAACGTTTCACTTTTATATATTAGTAAGGATATAAAATATAAAATATAATAATAATTATGAATCACAATAATAACTACTATATGAAGTATAATTTCGATAACGTCGTCAATAGCATAGAACCTACGGCTCTAATTGCCTTCTTTTATATAATTTTTTAAATACTTCTTAAATTCTTCTACTCCCTCTTTATTCTTAATATGTTCCGATAGTTCATTAAACATTTTAAACACTGTATATACTATTGATTTTTGTGCTGTAAGTGTTCTCGTTCTTTTTATCACAATATTTTTTCTGTTTCTCGTATTGTTGCTATGCCTGCCTTTTATTATTTCTACTTCTCCCCTTAAATACTCTGGTGCTAAACCATTTTTCATTTTATATAGTAATAGACATGTATTATACCTGAACCTTTGCATTATGTTCATAAATTGCAGTGCTTCTAGCATATTTTTTATAGGTGTGTATTCGGGTGTCTCTTAAAATTTGACTTTTTAATTAACTGTGAAAAGTTTTTTTAATTTGTTCCTTTTCACTTATAAAGCATACATTCAAAATTTGAACTCGACACATTGAGTTTTGACCCTGCCACAAGAACCTCGAAACACCGATTTTTTCTGAAGAAAAAAATATCCAGTGCAAAATAAGTAGAATATCGATTAAATTAGATTTGAATATTCAAAAGAGCAGTACAACGAAAAGAAAATTGAGACAGTGTATTCATTTAATAAATCATACAGAAGATAAATTGAGTGGAATAAGATTACCTTCGAATTTGGAGGTGTTGAGACTTAATTTATCACCTATGTGCTAAGTCAGGAAAAGGCTCTCGAACTAAAGCATGCAGGGTCATCCGTTAAAATTGCAACCTGCACGCGCGCGAACAGAGGGAATGGCAACACCGCCTCACGGACGCATTCCACTATAACTATGCGCCGATACTTCCGCCATCTATGAGCCAATGATGAAAGTGTACGGTCTTTTAGATGCCAGTAGAGAGCGCAGGGTGCTTTTGGCTTTCGCCAGAGGATACAAAATTTGACGTAGAAGACGGATAAGAAAACGGTAGCCATTTTAAGAGTGGACCGCGGCGATCCCGTTCCACGTGGCAATATATACCTATAGGATAGTCCAGCAGTGGTATTAGACCACGCTGACGCGTTAATGGCCTTGGTTGAAGAGTTTGGGGCCTTTCTCGCATAACTTTTGAAGTACAAAATATATCGGACTGCAATTTGCGCCAAAAAATGGGGAAAAATTATCCCCTTCTAATGGTGGAAAATTTACCAAATTTTACGTTTACTTATTTTTTCTTTTTTCAATTTTTTAACCACAACTGTTGCGAAAAGCTTTTGCAAACTGTTTATTTAAATACTTTATATAATGCTATTTTTAAAATTCATGGCACTGATAAACAATATACTACTTGTCTCTGTATCATTACTTTCATAAATTGAGGAATTAAATTTTTATTCAATTATATTTTAGTTCTGCAGCCTCAGAATATAATGCTCTGGTTTCCTTTTTTGTGATTTTATCCTTAATGTAGTGCATGCACAGATCGGAAGTAAGGGGTAACTAATGGAATGTGTCGCTGTTTCTAGCGGTCTTTGAATTTTTTCTACAATTTTTGTATCTGAATGTTTTAACCCTTTAGCTATTATACGCCATGCGTGCAGTGGCTTCCGTTTATGCCATCTTTTGAAACGATACGCCACTATTGTGGCTTTTTGAGATCTACCTCAGATGGATACCCTGAGATGGATACGAGACCAGTCGACACATTGTTTTCTAACCACCTTACAGTAATCTGGGGTGCGAGTGGTAAACCGATCATAAAAGCGGAGCACGCGGCTCGCTTACCTGAGCCGGGAAATTCCGAATAGCTCTTTGCGACGTTAATTTGAAAGAGACCATCCTAAAATTCTCGAAGCTCGAGCATCCCCGCTGTCTAGCGCTCACTAGTAGCTCTCTGAACGCCGGCGCCGCGCGCGCCAGACAGCGAAAATTCATTTGCACAAAATTTTATAACGTAGGAACAACACGTTCCATGAAAAATGAATTAAGTGATCAGTGTTAGTAGCCATGCAGTGAAGTGAATATTCGATACATTCACCCGGACGCAATTGACGTAGCGACCCTTAACTTTGTTAACTTTGTTTGCTAAGTTGTTAACTTTGGTCGTTTGTACCACGCATTTATGGAACACCGTTTATTTTATACAAAAGTAAAAGTAGACTGTGGGGGTCAAGTAAATTCATTATTTTGTGTGTCGCTCTTTTCCAACTCTTCCCTCCTTCGAACACAGCTGTTTCTTAGCGGAGTTACGCATTAAGGATGCGAGGACCGATTGAATCGGGACCATGGCCTCTTAATAAATGGAACGGACGGATTAAGTGTAAATTTGAAATTCAAGGAAGCGTATTCGAGATTGTTCCGATAAAAGTTTCATGGTTACTGGTGAATGTGGGAGCGATGCAGTCATTCTGAGAAGCTTTTCTTAAAATTATAATTGACGTAATTTACATATGCATGTATTGGATCTGATGGCCCTAGAGATTAATAGGATACCCTAATTTTTTTTTATTTTAAACATTTTGAGCCTTTGGGCTTACATCTGCATTGCAATGAGAGTAGTGCGTAACATTAATGAATTATTATATTAAAGATACTCTAAAATGAAATATTTATTCACTATTTTATTGTAGTTATCATGAATTGTTAGAACAAAAATATAATCTCTATAGAATTTACAATATATTTTATTTACAATGTCTTAAGACAAGTGGATTCGTTGAATATGTTATGCAGACTGTGTGCTTTTATAGAATTACGCACAAAGACATTTTTAAAATTTAATTAAAATTTCTTATTTTGTAGGTATTATTAAGAAACCAGAAGTTAATAACAATGTGGGATGAGAATTCTACATTTTATTTCTAATGAACTGGAGTAACATAAGAATAAAAAATTATTGATTTGAAAACTAACGTGACATTAAAAAAAAAAATAATGAATCATCTCACATAGGGAAATTAAGGAGAACTAATTTATTCTTTTACATTTTCCATCATTTTATACACTTCAATCTTCATCTTCATTACATTTACCTGTTAAAACGCTTTTACATTTTATTTCATCAATAATATACACGAAATGAGGACACTTTGAGTCTACAAATTTTATTATCATTCTCGTTCCCAACGACATTGAATAATTTTCAATCTTACTATAGAAACAGTTTCTCTGATGAAATTTGAGCATCTACAGCTGCACTTTCCATATTAAAATCAGACTTTTTCTCACCATTCCGGCTGTATACCTGATTCATTACAGAAACGCCAATCAATACTATTGAATCCACCAAGTTCCATCTACAAACGATTTTGAACAAATTTTTTCCCACCCACTTTTTGCAGTTATCTAGCAAATGTTTGAGCGAAATGGACGTTCACAATGATCGTACAGATTATCGTTCATACCGTTATGTCCCTCCATAATTATTAATAAATAATAAAAATATTGACATCTGTGCACAAATCGTTACCATATTCAGTGCCGTTAATACGATTCAACATTAAGCGGCACAGCATTCTACCAGCGGGAATTGTACACTTCAATTACAGACACGTGTGTCGTTTCAGCGTGGAACGTCTCTCGTCAAATGATCTAATTACGCGGATGGTGAATTAAGACCGGCCTACAACGAATCACGACGGAGGTTAACGGGTTAATTAAAATTTATCGGCTAGTTTTCTCGTTTTTATTGACACACGAGGAGTTTGGTTTCCAAGGGGAGGAAACGAGCCCTGTTCAGCGCACCAGAATGCTTTCCGGTGGCGGTGACGCGTTTCCGTTGCGATTTAGAAATTTTGTAGATAAGAAAATATTTAAATTAAGAATCGAAGAAAAATATTTTATCTTTATTAGTTGTTTGAAAGTTGGAATAATGTGAATTATCTTTATTTGGCGAACAATGAACAACATTTTTTTTAAATTTTTATTCGTTATTTATATTTTTTGCCTGGATAAATGCTCATTAAGAAGCCCATCTCTGTTTCCATAGCAACGTGCCACTTCTGGAACAGATATGAGTCATGGAATCATTTAGGTACTATTGTTCAATTAATTATTCCACATGATTTTCTCTTATTTTATTACCAAATATAACTACTATGCACAGAGATGCTATTTAGTTGCTTGTTAATTATTTTTGTATGTTCGTACCAGAAGAAACAGCGGGGGTACGAATTAGGCAAATTTACCCTACAATTTTTTCAAGGAGTTATCAATCTCAGTAGACAACGAAATCTATCAACAGTTTATTTATATCATTATTCCAATAATGTTCAAATAGTTATTCGTATTATTATTCAAATTATTTGGGAATAGTTATCGATAGATATTATTATTTTAAACTTGGATTAGTTATTGGTATCATTATTTGAATAAATTCTTCAAGTAAATACTGATCAATTATTCGAATAACATGGTAAAATAATCTATTATGTATTACGAATAATTATTATCCGGATGAAGTATTGGACTAAAGAGATTTCATTTAGATAATTATCTTAGATAAATATTTATTCGAAAAACTTCGAACTCTGCTCGCTTCGCCAGAAGACGACTCAGACAAAGGGAAATGTAATCCACCGTCAAAATTGCACCGGTAATCCGTGGCAGTTGTCGTGGATACGAATTGCGTAACGCTTTGTTGAAGATACTGGGGGGGAATGATACTCGTGCACAGCATCAGATGAAAATTGTACGTCGCATACCTTGTGATTCGATTGGTCTATAACTGGGACGAATAAAGTTGAAGATATATGTAATATGTATACGTATGTATACAGTGACGGACGAAAGAAAGTTTTCAACATTTAAAACCGCATAACTTTTTTAGAATTGGTTCAAACGACATCCGTTTTTGTTGAGAAGCTAGAGGGATTAGTTTGCTAAGTTTCGTGATTCGTCGTTTTGAAAAAAATGCATTTGGTCGGAGTAGCAAAAAGAAAATAGTAAATGTCGTTTTTTAAACTTTTTTTGTAAGCCTGTAATGAAAATTAAAAAAAAAAACCCGTTTGTAAATTGAAGTAAGTTGCGAAATTCCCGAAATCAACGATTTTCGACCTTATTCTGTGGTCTTTAAGCATTTATAGCTTAGAAAAACGTCTACCGATTTTGATAAAATTTCAGGCATGCATACAACTTACTTCAATCTACAAACGGTTTTTGGAATTTTCATTACAGGCTTACAAAAAAAAGTTTAAAAAACGACATTTACTATTTCTTTTGCTACTCCGACCAAATGCATTTTTTTTCAAAACGACGAAACACGTCACTTAGCAAACTAATCCTTCTAGCTTCTAAAAAAACTCATATCGTTTGGACCAATTCTAAAAATGTTATGCGATTTTAAAAGTTGTAAACTTTCTTTCGTCCGCCACTGTAGAAAGAACTAAAGAAGATTACCGTGCAAGGAGGAGAAGGGAACGGAACAGAAAGAAGAAATATCTTAAAAGGAGAAGGATAAATTCTAAGGAAGTTCATCAACCCGACATTTCTTCTCATTTTATTGTCATTTTATCTATCCTAATAATAAGAAGTAAATTTAAAATACTTTTACTTTAACTAGTAACTTACAGTTATAAATATTCTGTTACACCAGTCTATGTTAGCGCGGATTCAAATTTGCGCGGTGCGAGAGACACGCATCAGACGCCGTGTGGCGCCGTCTACCTGCCCACACTGTCAGCGGGCTTCCGGGGAAAGCCCACGCATTATTTTGTCAGTCCTATCCAAAGATCTGTATAGATAGACGTGTGTTACGCTCGACTTTGTATTTTCTATTTTACTACTATTATAAAATAAATAAGTTTCTGTCTAATTACGTATTATTGATTATTGGCAGGTGCCCAGAACAACCGTTAAACTCGTGAATATTCAAGTCTATCAGTTTCTTGAGGAATCAGTCCATTGTTTGTGGCTGTTTTTCATTAAAAACTGTGAGATATTTTTCCAGGGTTCTTTATTGGTACACGTGTATCATAATAATATTCAATAGCGATACTGCAAAAACTCTTTGCTCGTGACAATCCAGTGTTCTCACTCGCAAAGTTGGCTCGAGAATATGTACTATCTTTATCTCTTTACGTAAGGATCGATGTGTCCCATATTGATACCCACCCTTCCAGGATAACTCTGCTTCCCGCCAAAATGTCAGGATAGAGTCCTATCTTCCCGCGACTTCCTCAAGTGTCCACATCTGCCTACCACTTGTGAAGAAGGCGACGCGCGACGCTGCTGAGGAACGTCCATCGTCGCTGTGGACTTTGTTCTCGCCAGCTGAGCCACTCTTAAAGCCTGCAGCAGAGTTGGGCAAAAAATTATTTGAAATAAAAATTTCGTACACAAATTTTTATTTCAAATAATTTTTTGCCCATCTCTGGCCTGAAGGCCTGACCTGCTGAACTTTCCTTCGATGGCAGACATTTTGCCTTTGTTTCTATTCCCTCTATTTCTTACAAAAAGTAGAAGGCAGTGATAGATGATCTATATTATGACAAAAATGGTATGGCTTCATTTAAAAAAGTTAAGCTGACCTTCATTAAATAACTTCTGCTTAAAGAGTATCAGGAACAGCCGAAGATCGTGATAATAGTTTCAGCGAGCACCCTGTACAGTGTAAATTATAAATAAAATCTTGGAATTTGAAACAGTAGTCGGTATCGCAGGTATTGCGAATAATTTATAGCACGTTTCCATTGCAGCGTTGATAACATCGATATCGGGTGTGGCTTCAAGCAGATACGAAATATTCTTCGTATCAGACAACGGGACTTTTAACGCACAGTGACTGATATATTTCTAAGAGGCACTGTTCACATTAAAAACGTATCGTGTTCGATAATATCGGACGGTTGCCGTATTACGGATACCATTATCGCATTCCTCGTGCGTTCGCTGCGAATTACTTACGATGAAGAAATATTAAAGTGAAAGTGAAAATAAGCGAACAGCAGATTGTTGAAACACGTAAAATAACTTTCGTAATAACGCATGTTCTGTTATTCGATCAGGCTCCCACGAAATTGCCCCCAATAAACTTCAAGCGAAAGGAGAAACGTCATTTAAGTACAATTTGTGTATTAGTTATACAAAAAATTGTCGCGTAGTTGGTACACAAAAATTTATTTAACACGTGAAAGTAGATATACCAAAGAATATGTACTTTTCATGCCAGCAAAGAGTAAAAACGTATTTATATTTTTATATGGTAGAACTGCTCAACAGTTTTATGACAACAATAAAAATATTCCATTGGGAAAGATCATTATGTTAATGATTTTGTCAATGACGTTTGTAATTTTGAATATTATAAAACGATTTTTACGAAGGGTACTCATGTTATTATAATAGGCACTATCCAGCGTTTTTCTCATAAATGGCAAGTGTATAAAGTGAAAGGAAGAAGAAGTTTCACTACTTTTTATAAGCAACGTGATTGGTGATATTAATTTTTTAAATTTGCAATAACTTTTGAACAGCGAAGGTGATCTTTAATCTTTTAAATGGGAAGCTATATACATTTGTTTATATTATGTGGCACCGACTGTCAAGACGTATTTAACGATATAAAATAAATTAACGTTTAAAGTCACGTGTAGTCAGAAATAAAAGAAATTATTTGAACATTTTATAGCTACACGTGTTATACATATATACTTATTAATAACAAATGCTAAATAGTAGTAAACAGAGTGTTATGAAATTATTTTATTCGTGCCGTAAATGTGACCTTGAACGTTAAAAGTACACTTCTGCCCGGTTAAGTTGATAATTTTACCTCTCTTAGGTTGATACAAAACCATTGCCATTTTTTGCTTCCTTAAAGGCACGGTTAAGCACGTGTAATGTGCGCTATAGAACACCATTAAAAGGGTCGATTTTTATGGGTCGACGCGCAACAAAGGATCTCGTACCGTATGAAATTTTGAATGTTCGGCGCGCAGTGCGCGCTGGTGCGCGTGTTTAATTCTGCCTTAAGGTGCGTTTTCGGTACAACTACTAGCCGTCCCGACTGGCAGTAACGTCGTAACGTCTGGCAGTCACTCTCCCGTTCTATGGACGCAAATGTACACGTTTGCGCTTGAACACCTAACTGCCGCATTCCCATAGCGAGCAGATGGCTGCTAAGTCTTAACTGCTTCGAGAGCAGTTCAGTTGCAACGGTCATACGTACTGTATCCTTAGAACAGACTCGAATTCATCTTGGTTTAATCTGAAAAATTCCCCAATTTTTTTTCTATCACCTTGCAAATGTAATGTTGTTAATATTCCGAAGTAGCTTTCCGTACGTCTTGTTCGATATATGTCGGAAATTCTGGCAGAATTCTAGCTTTTGTCCTCGTCCTCGATCAAAAAAGGCTGTCATTTTATTGCCCAAACGTAACGATGTGTTCGTTTCGAAGGACAAATGTCGACAAATTTATATGGAAAATTGTTGGACGTGAGTGGAGGGATGGCTAGCAGCTCTACCGAACAGACACCTTTCGGACGTGGGAACCTGCGCAACCGAACGCTCGGCACTCGAGATTAGGTGACCGGGAAGACACCAGACATTAATCCTTTCGGCCCTATTGGGACACATTGTCCCAGTGAATTTTTGTGACCATCTGTGGAACAAAACATGTTAATCTGATTATATACTACTATATTTCATTGCGAATCATGAGAACAAGCAACGTAGTAACGTGCTGGGTAAGTTTTATTTTAGTAAAGTGTCCGGATGCAGAGTCGCAATGATAGGAATCTCGTGTCTTACACGCGTAATTGAACAATTCGCTGAAATTTTTTATCGTAGCCTTTCAATTTAGTCTGTTTTGCTTAAAAAGCTTTTAATTTTTGCTTTTATTTATCTTAGTGAGAGAGAGAAATTAGATAATTTCATTTTTATTCCTGAATACGGTGAAATTATTTTTTCCTAGTTACGCTGCGAAGGTCATTGCATGCTTTATCGTCGGTGAAATGTTATACTTCGTCAAAACAACGCTTCTTCCCCATCCCTCTGAAATATTTATAATGAGACGTAATTACAATGTATGCATTGTTGGTCGGTTGCTTTCTGCATAAAAAGGCCCAATTGATATTCACTGGGAGGAATATCATAAAATTACATGTACGACGTGCCGACAGAAGATCGGAGGTGTTTAACCCTGTTTAACTTTTCCGGGCCACACAAAACACTGTTCCACTCAAAAACACTGCTGGGACACATATTACGTCCCAATTTTTAAAATTAACATATAACTTTCAAATTTGATCTGTACCTATCCGTAGCCAAGTATAATTATTGATTTCGGCAAGAAAATATAATAAAATCCAAATAGAAAAAACTCGGGTAGGAAAGGTTAAGAAGCGAAGAATGTCAAGTTTCGCGTTTGGCGGTGGATCTTCACGAAAATGACATCAATCGATTCCTTATGTTTTTCCCATGAAAATAATAACAAACCCGACATAAGTCGGGCTATAATTAACGGCATTGCATCTAAAATTAATGTGCAGAATTTAAAGCCAAGTTCGTTAAATATGGTCGATTTGAGATCGTATTTGGGATTATTTTCAGGAGTAAAATCTAAAGTACCGATTGCTAGTATTTACCATGAAGATCAAATGAAAAATATAGCAACACGTGAAATTTCAATACGTGACGTTTGTAAATTTTCTCACTCGTCGGCATCGACGCGCACGTGTGCCTAGAGTCGCACGGGTGATTTTTCAAAAAGCCAAATACTTTATTTTTTACAGTACCGATATGAAAGTCAGATCAATTGATTTCTGGCATTCTCCTGATTAAAAGACACAAAGTACCATGCCAAACAGACTATTTTTAACGAAGTTGGCTTTTTAATTTTGAAAATTAATTTTATATATAATTTGGTTAATTATATAGCCCGAATTATGTCGAGTTTAGTATCATTTTCATCGGAAAAACACAAGGAATCGATTGGTGTCACTTTTGTGAAGATCCGACGAGAAATGCGGGACTTGACATTTTTCACTTCCAATTCCCGAGCGCCGAAGCGCATAAAATTCAGTGAGGCGTGAAATCGCAGGTGTGACATTCGCCTACCACCCCGAATAAAAGATAATCTCCGGAACCTGAAATTATCAACTTAACCAGGCACAAGCACAACTATCGTTCAGTATATCATTCATTCGTCAATTAAAAGGTACAAATTAAAAATCGTATTCCGTATAAAAAGTAGTAAATCTCTTCCCTTTCCCATTTTGTTTATACACTTGCCAGTTGCAAGATAAACACTAAATGGTAATAACGTACACAAGCCGTACCGGCCAAAAGTACGTTCCCCTGTGCGGAAAATGTGCAAGTCACTTCCGTTATTTCAAGTGACTGCTTCAATGTAAGTAAATGCAGTAGTATACTTGTCCATAGTAATCTAGCATTAGATGACATTGTAAGTACCTACTACAATGGCTTTTCCTAACATGGTTATGCCACAACTTCATCTCGAAACAAACAATAAATAAAACACGTAAAACAGCATGGAGTGAAACTAAAATTAACTGTCACTACTAGGAAGTGGACTCCCAGGTTCGACAATGGTCCCTGAAAATCGTGACAGCTACTGGGATACACGGTGTTCCGGTTGATGGCGTCGATGTCTTCAAGGTCAACCGGAAATTCGGAAGCTGTAGTTAGTTCTGGAGAATTAGCACTGACCTAGGGAAGGCCTCGAGGTCGTCGATGGCACACATTCCGAGTGCGCCTATATTAAGTTAACTGCTTCATAGCTGCCGATTGGACAGTTGGTTTGCCATTGCCAACATATAGGTATACGCAGGGCATAAGCAATGCCAATTGTACGCATCCGCAAATTTGCCACCAACTGGCACGCTTATGTTATAGAGTTACTACGGCTCTACTTAAGTGGCTCCTCTCTCTAATTGTAAGACACTCGGTAAAGGTGTGCACACAACGATTATCCTCGCCCACTAATTGTAAGATATGCCAACATTGTGTTTTGTTCGTTGGGTACTTGGAAAATATTTGGCTGTGTTTAGTAGGTGTATTCTTAAGGTGGAAGGATGTTCGTTTAAAACTTGGAAGCGTCACGAATGTATAAATATGCAATATGACTTTCAAAAGTAAAAATACATACAACTGACTATTTTAACCGATAATAGGTAAGAACCTATAATATCGTCCGCCCAATTCTCGGAATAAGTTTTGTGTTGAATATTGACTTTTTTATTATCATGAATAATTCCTTAAAGTACTATTTAATTAGAATAAGTAATCCCTGTATCTTTCAGATTAAAATTTATTTACTGGGGATTTGTGAATTTCATTATTACTTCATTACTTGTCAGAAATTGATCAACGAATAGGTACTTTAACTCTATTTTGTAGGAAGAAATTCGTAAATAAATAAACGGTAGAATATGATATGAATTATACAACATGATTAATCCTGCGTAATTATGTGTTTTACTATTATGTATATGTATTAGGTTGTTCGTTACATTAACGTTAGATAACTCGACACAATACATGATACTTGCTTTATGCAAAGTACCGATCATTACATCATTAGACTAACGCGCGGTATATCGTATTGCGACGGGTAGTAACGTAGTAACATAGTTTTCGTGAAATCACGGCTACAAGTAATTGTAATTGGCATGATTAGCCCTGATCAAAACGCGGTGATCGTTCTTTAAAACGTAATTGTCACATTCGTTAGTTCAACATCGAATTATTCATCAACGAATTCCCTCTATGAGTACAATACTGATTTTCAACAGCAAGTATTGCATCGTACCTGTTTTTACTAAAAGAAAACTTAACTTACTAATATGTTTTTTTATCCTCCTTTTACGTACGCAATAAATCATGTCTTGCTTTTCTAACTTTCACAGTTATTCTTATAAAGAAAAAAATATATTACTGAAACTAATAAACGCGTAAGATTTAAGTGCATACATACGTACCTACAAAGTTCCTCAAAACTTTTCAGTTATCCTAATAATTTTGAAGTACTTACGCAGGAATACATTAAAATAAACTTCAGAATGCATGCTGCCCTGAATACAATCCCTCACCAACCGCGTCCATTATTTTCTTTTAGAGTATTTAATTCAGTTGCGTTATTCCCTAAAATAATGCTTAATTGGTCGTTTCGTAAGTGAAATAGAACTGAATGTTAGAGAAAATAATATTATGTCACGCTCACACCTGTGTTACTGGTTACCACGCGCATCAAGGTTGCAGCGGAAAATGATACAAGTATTTTACATGTGATGCACATTTGCTCTCGGTGATCTGTGACTAATGGGAATTATGAGATTGTATACTATGTAGTTCCATATAGTACGAGAAGTTCCAGTTCGTACTTGAAACTTAAAACTCGCATAAAAGAAACCCGTTTATCTAAAGAGATTGAAGATTTGATGCGGCCTTAACTGATATGTGAACTGATATGTGTGCCCAGACCTTTAATCGGTTCCAGGCATGCAATGTACTTACTTACGTTTGCTTCTCAAAGTGGCACAGGCGACACATTCCTTGCCTTTATTTACTTGATAGCACTTATTTTTTTTAAACGTGATACAGTTTATCGATATTGTCGCTTTGCAATAGCGATATCAAAATTGGACGACATGATTCCCAAACGAGCACGTATTTTGTAACGAAAATATTTTTAGAAATTACTTTTAAAAACTGTTCTTTTTTTGTTGCTTTAAATGCGTTACCGCGATAAAACTAAACAAAATAAGTAACAAGTATCTAAAATTACAATGCGGAGTATCTTTAAGATAGTTACATCAATGATTGAAAATAATGGCCAATAAACAGTTCATAATATTGTAATTGTACAGTAAATGTTGAGTAACAAAAAATATATTAAAGCTTAACATTCCATCGTAGCAACATTTTCAAAAGTAAAATGTAATTACCTGGATTCGTTTCATATTAATACTTATCAGTTTTGGCTCATGTTGCTTTAAAAAAAAAAATTCTTATATATACAGTGTTCCATTCTTATATGTATATTGTTTTATTGCAGTAGTGGAAACATCGTAGTATAGCTACAGGATGTCTCGAAATTGGTAGTATAACCGGGGGAGCAATGAATTTACATGAAAGAATAAATCGGAAAAGGCGAATTAAATTTGTTCTTAGGATGGACTTCCTTCTCTAGAAAACCGATTTCCAGAACTCGTCTGGTACACGCGCAGCTACGCCTACAAATGACAGTAAACCTGTAGAATTTATCAGCAAATATGGTACAACTGCAAATGCAATGAATTCAAGTACAGCAATACAGTTAAAATTGTAAAATAACTTTTGTTTTAATGGATTTCTGTTTCCGAGAAAATCAATTTTCAGTCTCCCTCGACCAACAATTCCATAATTTTTATTCTACAATTCTTCACACTTTGTTCATTTCTTTTTTCCTTTTTTTTTGAATTACTATATATACTCTCTCTCGTTTTTCTACGGATTAGTTATTTTAGATATTTTGTGATATATGTATTATAACTGTCCGCATTATTATCTCTTTGTACCAAAGGGTTTATCCCGTGAATAGTAATAATAAGTAAATAAATAAATAAATAAATAAATAAGAATAGGTTTCATTTTTAAATCGATTTTATCGAAAAACAAATTAGTATTGCCTCGAAGACAAATTCTTAGACACGTGCACGCGTATGAAGTGAGTTTTCAAAATCAACTTTCTCAAAAGGAAAGTGTTCTATGAATAAATTGCATTCCCAGTTTGCCACTTATTTTTTCACATACTTATTTTCTTTTTTCCGTTTCCTTGTGCCGCTCTGTATAGAAACAGATTCGACAATTATTGTTGACCGCGTAACGATATTTCACTTGCATTACAGCCTTCGATTCGTCGATTCGTAATGGCTGTATACTTACCGGCAGCGAGGTAATCGGCGTGTTAGTCGTTTAGCTCGACTCGATTCGCTACATGCCCCTCGACTCTCCTTCTTTGCCTGCCAGATTCTCTTTCTGGGTCAGACAATATGTATACGACGGGTGTCGGTCGATATGACTAAGGCTGCTTTCACACGTAACGGTTTTCCGCCGTACGGTAAGAAACCGGACGGTTTGCGTCCGAGGAAACTCCTTTTACACGCAACGGTGTACTTATCGCCGGACGGTTCGTCAAAGACGACGCCCACCGGCTCGCGGGTCCATAGTGCGACATTAAAAAATTCATTCGTCATTCAATAAAGTTAACTGTATCACTTAAGTCTCTGAAGTATCATTTAAGGTCTACTAAATATTCCAGCGTGATCAGTTGAAAATCAGTTAAAAATCTGTAAATGCGTTTCAATTAAAAATAAATTTTGCAAATACTGTACTTGTTAATTATAGTAAATAACGCAATTATGCTGGCAGCTTCTGCTATATTATTATTTAAAATTATTGCACATTACACAAGCCCAAATTCGACTTCAATCGGACCATTAATCTAGTAGCATTTATTGTTGGCATTTTGATGGCCAACTAATTCCCAACGTGGGGATACCATGGGCCAACCAGAAATGCTACTAAATACATTACTTACATTATCTATTAGCAGTGTGTTGGACATTACAGAACGGAACTGAATTCCTGAGTATGTCGTGTACTTATCAATAGCTCCAGTTTGTACAAATGTTTTTTGAACTTTTAAGGGAAACATTGATTCGCCTCCGATGGCCTTAGTGGTGATAAATGCTTGGGCCAGCAGATAGGCAGTCTCCAGCTAGGGCTACGGGTGCCATTCATACACTCGGATGGCTTGACCAGCAGGTCCGAAGGTATTTCGGACGCAGATGCGTTCTATTACTATGCTTTATTTTTTTTTCCTCCTAATGACGAACGTATTTGTTGAATCTATTAGAAAAGTCTCTTTGTATACTTTTTACCAGAAGTACCCACCAATCACCATTGCCATACGGTTTCCATTGCAATATAAGTAGTTTCAGGAACGCGTTGCGCCTTCCGTATGCGGTTTCCCTCACCTCCGCCTAAACCCGTGCCTCGAGCCGTCGGTGCACGCGTATTTTGTAAAAATTAAAAGTCAACTTTCTCGAAAGTGAAGCGCGATATGAAAAAGATTTATCCTACATTTTACTACCACGCGACCGGACGCGGGCGGCACAAACCGTCTAACGAAAAATCGCTGCGTGTGAAAATGCCTTAACAATAAGTCATCGACACTATACCACCTCGGAGGAATTCTCTTTGCTGCGTCAGTAGTCGAGATTATGGAGACGCGAATAAGTGATAATCGATAATCGAATGCCACGGGTTCGAATGGTTGTTCGCGGCGAAATACGACCTCCGCGCCGAAGACAGCCGAGGAAATTAACTACGGTGCTTAACTAGTGCTCTATCTTCAGTCGCTGAGTCGGTTTTAACTGTCCGCTTTAGTGCTATTCACTCGTTGGCAAATTATGTTTTATGCACGCGCAGTTTATCGTTAGTGCGATCTCGGGTGGTTGTTGTGGAACCTGGTTGCGGAGGATGCGAGTCCCGCTGGGATAACTGTTGTGGGATGTGAAGGATATTTTTCTCCATTCTTTTTAACTGCATCTTAGTCCTTTTGCAACGAAACTAGCGTTTATCTAATCGTTGCGAAAGGAAACGAGTGAGTCTGTTCTCACTTAACTCGCGATCGTTAATCGATTTCTTGTAAATGATCATAATTGCTCGCGAAAGAATTCTGTTACTTTTCTGTTGCGAATGAATGACCAAGTGAATATTGGTTTATTCTCGCTGACGTTAAAGATTCCTCTGACAGGAATAGATAAAAAGATGAATGATCAATAGATCAGTAGGATAAATTACTTCTCCAATATGATTTATATTTTTATTTATTTTATTTGTTTCTTAAAAAAAAAAATTGGAAATCATGTTTGCTAATAATTTAAAAACGTAATTTAAATAATATTATTGTTGAATGTTCGATTGACACAGTACGCATGTTGGAACTTTAGAGGATAGGCAATATATGGAAAATGGACGATAGCCATTCAAATGACTGACTCAGTAATTGTTTTGAATAATGTGCAAGGCTTCGTAAAAACTCAAAATAACAGTAGCTACACTTTACAAAAATATCTGCTCAATCTTTAAGTATAAAGTAAAATGTCTACCTAGAAGTATGAGTCATACTTCTTATCTTTACGCTTTCAGAGATTATCTCGTTTTCACGATATTCAGTGCAGTGGATTTTATAAGAGTCTGATAGTCGTTACTCTATTACCGTGTGAAACACCTGCACGCTCGTAAAATGTCTCTACATCGATAGATCTAGAAGTAGTCATCACTCTCTTCGGGCACGCTTTTACTCAAAGTATTTGTCTAATGTCTTCCTGCATCGTCCCCCTTCAACGACAATTCAATTCCGGTGTACCTTTGGCTACCAACATATGCACCTTGTGAGAGTAGTTTCCTGTTAACGTACATACATGCATACTATGTGCATTCCTTTAAGCACAGTACCTAAAAGCAATTTCAAAAGTTATTTTTTTCTTCAAGGCATATTTATCGAAGCCTAGGGTAAAATGAAACACATTAAGATTTTGCATTATTACTTACTTTAATTTCGGGTTATCCAACATTGAATTTGCAAATAGCGTGTATTTGTAACAGGAAAGATCGGTAAGTGACATGCCGATTTTGATGGAACTGTGCACAATTGTTTATTGATCCACTCTAAGAACTTTGTCGTATTTGGTTGGTGCTAGTTTTGTACTTTAAGGGAGAAACCACCTTTTTAATCCAAGCGGGCCCTTTTTATTAATACGTTTATAACTCGTAAATCACAAAAAATATCGGAAAAGGATTCAAATAAATGTTCCATCGTTCCTGAATTCTCAGAATATGTATATATATAGAAAAAAAAGTTTCTTTACGAAAGTTACATTTGTCCTCCCCCTTCATTCAGATTTTTTTTTTCTTTTTATATGAATAGAGGTTTTTTAAATTCTTAATCTATACTGTATGTAGTAATTTGATTAATATAAGAATTATATATACCTATGCGTATATTAGTAACAATTTACACTGTTAATGAAGTGCGACATGGTCAAATACAATTACATATACAATTATAATGGTCATTAACATTCAAGAAATAATGTTGTACTGTTAAAAAGTGTATTGGGTGTGGCTTTCACGATAATGATACCTCTGAAAAGATGCTTGAAACAGAAATACGGCTGCATCAAGCATGACGAAGTATAGCAAATTCTCTGCATACACGGCAACGATGAATTTCGTTATCCTGCTTTGCAAAACAATAATCTAAGAATTTTCATAACGAGTCGGACGCTCCTCTTATATCCACTTTTGTACCGTGAATGTTTAAACATATATTTGAATTTAGGTGAGGAAAACTCAATTACGGATAAGCGATTTTTAACTTAATAATACTGTTTCTGTGATGTAAATTAACATCATGATTAAGTAAAATGACTTGATTGGAGAAAATTTTCACAACATTTTTCTAAATGCGGAAACCGTGAACATCAAGAAGTTGTAGACCCCCTGTCGTTTTTATTTTTGGTACTGTGAGAATAATTGCTTCTTTTGCATGAGGAACAAGTTGTTGTTAAACATCTGAAAAATGTCCGCTCTAAAGTGATCGTCGGTTAATCTGCCAGATCTCGAAGGAGAATGAAGATCATTAGATGGCTAACTAAGTTTTATGCCCATATTTAATGACCGTCTGAGATCAATGTCATGGATTATTGATCCTGTGTCAATAGCATCGGTGAACTTTGGAAAAACATCATCCGAAATATGGCGTAATAAAATTTATATCTTCGCGTCCCACCTGCTTTTATATAAGCATTTCTCTCATCTGTATAACTGTTTGCGTGTCTCGACCTTTCCAAAACGATTTTTGTACCACGTCACGGGATTTCCGGTTTGTTTATGTATCTGGCCCATTTTCCAATATTCTACTGCTCTCTTTCTGCACGCGAAATCGGCATTAGCTTTTTAACCGACTTCATAAAGAGAGATGTTCTCAGTTCGATGTGTATGTATGTAGTATGTGTTATGTTTGTCCGCGAATTTCTCCGTAACTACTGGACCGATTTTGGTGAAACTTATTGCATTTAGTTTAGCTTCGACCAACTTTGGTCACGAAGATAGAATTATCAAAATCAGTTAAGTAGTTGTGAAGTTACACCAAAAATAAGAAATCTGTTTCATTTCAACACATTTTATAATGTATGTCTTACATGTTTCGTTGGATCAAGTTCACCGATAACAAGGCCATCTATTATTATTACCCTACTTAAGGCAACGTATGCTTGTCCCGTCGCGAATAGTGCTTTTCGCCCAATGCACTTACTTTCACAGTCTATCAACTAATAAAAATATGCAAATAAAATAAAACTTAGAAAAAATCAAACCAACTTCAAAATGACTAAGAAAAGCATAAAATAATTTTTCTTATTACTAAATATTAATTTATCTTATTAATAAATATCAATTTATACTTTTCGAAGTCGGTGCCAATCAGTTAATTTAAAAAAACATGGAGCCGATTTCAGAAAGTATAAATCGATATTTGCTAGGTATATTATTAACAAAGTAACGAGAAAATTATTTTATGCTTTTCGTAGCCATTTTGAAGTTGGTTTAATTTTTTTTAAATTTTAGTTTTGCTTCTTCTGGAATGCAGATGTCTTCCTCTTCTACAACTTTCGTATCCGTAATATCGCCTGGGGATATATCTACAAACTTTGCTTCTAATCGCCTTGGCTTTTGAAATTCTAAAATCTCATCTTCTTCAGTCGAAAATGATCGGTTCTTCAATGCTTCTTATTATGACTCCTTTCAGTATTTTGCACAATATATCTTCCTTATAATTCACTGGGGTCAGTGCTAAAGTGAAAGAGTGTACAGTAGTAGGGTAGTCAGTAGCAAATTAATCACATTTACAGGATTTATAAATATTATTTGTTGAAAACTGCTGCACTGATCCAAGAGAACCGTCGCCTGTTCTTTCGGAACTAGTTAACTACCCATGCGTTTGATCTTATACATAAGTATACCATATAATACATATATTCTAATCTTTGTACTCTGTTATTCGCCGTTATTACTCTTTTCGCAATTTAGATTGATTTTCGCAATTTATATCTTTCTTAACGGTGTGATCAATAATCATTACTTATTCAGGGACTATCGGTCACGATAACAGGTAATACCAAAATACACAAAATTAGAGCGACAATTTTACAAACAGTAACTACAGTAATTATACATTGTTATACATTGTTGGATTTAGGATAAAAGAAGCGCTTATTCGTTTATTAATACACCGGGCGAATTTTTTTGGTGCAAGAATAATCATTTTTCATTTTTGAGAAAATAGAGTTTAAAGATCCATCGAGTACCCGTGCAATTGTTGAACAAATTGGTCAAACCTTGAAATCGGTTTTCTCGAAAAGAAAAATTTGATTCGAAGGAACTTGTTCTATAATTGTGACATATTTGTACACGAGAATTCAGTTCATTCGCAATGGTCATACCCATATTTAGCATAGGACAGAAATGTGGATGTTACAAAATTTTGTTGTACATACCGGTTTTACTGAAAACATCTATTCACTAAAATCAATTCTATCTACCATTAAATATCCAAAAAAACCTTGTATTTAATTTTATAAGAAAGGAAGAAGAAAATAAACTTATAAAGAGTAATGCAATAAAGATACAACAAGTATCTAATTGACATTGCTGCAAAAAGGAGGCAGCTCCATAATTTGCTGAAATTGTGTAATAGCTACATAGAATTGAATGTAAAGAAAAATTAACTGTGAGTTAACTAAATATGAAAATCGTTCTGTAGTTTCTGGTACAGATGACGACGATCAAGCAGATGAACTTTGACAATATTCCATGATTTGGTAAGCATATTTCACAATCATTTTTCTAAAATTGTGTAGAATTGATGTTTTTTTTTTTATATATTTCCATTTAGGTACTAATTTAATGTAATTATTTATCCGAGATAAGTGGATTTTTATAGAATTCGGTGGAAAAAGGGGGGCAGCCCCAAATTTTGAAAATTCACCCTGCCATAGAAAAAATATATTTTTATTTACAATTAGTAGATAATACCTACTGCTAAATGATGTGTCAACACTTACGTAGATTTTAAGTGGGTAAAATACTTTGGACATGTATCTAAAATTATTTTATTAACACAATTTTTATTAGTTTTCGAAAAGTTAATAAATTTGCAGCTGCCCCCTTCTTGCTGCAGAGCCTTCAATTGTAGTTCTCCGACGGTCCTTGGGCAACGCATTAAAGGACAAAACCAGGGAGAGTGACCGGTGTTCCCCAGAACGATTTTACCGGTTCCCCGAGACAGATCGCGCACACCTATCGCTACCGAGTGTGCCTCGCAAATCGTGGTGGGGCCGCGACAGCGAGCGGAAAGTTGGTAGGCCTGCCCGCTGACTACGTTCTCTCACTCGCGGCTTGTCAGAGTCCACAGTCCTAACTCGGCCTCAGGCTACGATAGATCGTATCTTTTCGTCGGTTCGATCTTGCCGCGAATTCATCTCGCGCGTGTCAGACTTTATCGTCCCTGACCGACCTGCTTTGCTCAAACCACGGCCGATCGAACGACCCTCGACTATCGCCAAAAGCCCACCGGCTTGCTTTCTTTTGTCACGCGTCACATCGATAACACTCCCACGAAACGGTCTTCCCTTTTTCTTTCAAGTGCTGGTGAACGTAACGTGTCGAGGATAATTTTCCTGTTCCGAGGATACAGTACCAAACGAATACAGGGAACCCAAGAGGTAAGAACACGTGGCTTACACAGCCAATTACAGGAGCCGACAGCTGCCCGTGAGAATTTTTACTCGAGCTGGTCGCGAATAGGTGCGGGATATTCAGCGTGAATCGCAAACGGTGCTGGCAATTACAAGGGATCATCGCGAGTCAATTTACAATTAAGTGTTTTTTTAATACGTCGACTGCTAGAAATTATCTACCTAACCCATTGGAAAGGGATAACGATGTCTGATAACGATGTGTGTCGTGGAACACTGGATTGCAAAAAACGTGTCCAGTTTCATGTAAATGTTTCTTAACGAATGAGCAACTGATTTCCAACGAGACAGCATTAATGTAACGTGACTTTTATGTCACATTATTTTTATCGCTCTTTGAGAAGAATGTATGTGAAAAATTGAAACTCTTTCAGCAAATTCAGGATTACAAAAATGTTAGATTTTCATTGGAATTTTTTTTTTCTTAGAATTCTTTTAATCTAGGCAAGGAATTATTTGAATACTGATTTCTATCTAGTTCGAGCTTTCCGTATACGTAAATACCTGCGCACCTATATATATATATATATATATATATATATATAACAGGGTAGCATATTTTAGGTCGGGTTGTATTTTCTTTGTAATGCAAATGGACAACCATTTCTACCTGTGTCCCATTTAGATTCGATCCGACACCCATCTCGGTTCTTATGACTTTGGGAAAACTGTTCTTCCGGTATCAGTAGCCTTGCCGCGTTTTTCTAAAATTAGAACGAAATGCTAGAAATCGAGTAACGCAATCACGAGACAGTTGGGGTCGAGCAACAGGGTGCAGCTCGTCTTTATTTTCATATGCGATAAGTCCTACTGATAAACTTTGTAGTACAGCCATTTTCTCTTCGGGAAAGCGAAGGTTGCAGAAATTAGCCACGATAGATGCTATAGAACTTCGAAGAAGTCCATAGAACTGAATTTCATAGAAATGTAGGTATCTATGTACCTATACGTATGTGTATATTATAAAGATTACGTCAACGGTATGAACACGTACGAATAAAGGAATATGTTGTATGTAGGTATATACAGATTCATTTATATAAGAACTTCAAGTGAAGTTAATAATGAATTCAGGCCACAGATTCAACTTTCTGACGTTTACAGATTTTGTTGTAGTTTGCTGTTACCTTTTCCTTACTGACGATGATATCATTTATTTTATCCAACCAAACAGTGGGATTATTGTTTTTTAACAGTGTAGTGCTCCACATCGTTATTGCACAGTAGCTATTTATGGTATGGTTACTTTTATGTTTTATACTTATTTTCACTATAGTATGTTAATACAATACTTAACATGTATATGATACTGATAGAATAGAAACCGATTATTATTATTATTATTATTATTATTGTAGTGATTTTTAGTAAAGCAATATAAATTGGTCAAAACATCTTCACTTCTAAGTAGGCACCTACGTGGGAACATATTTTCCGTTTACTTACATTCAAGAATAATGTCTCAAATTTGTTTTTTAATTTTGCATCGAAGGCTTAGAAAATTCGTTGAACACGAGTCTCCGGGTGAAAATCGCTTTTGAAAAAGCAGTGCATCTTTGAATGAGTTTATCAATAGGTATTATGCATTGAAAACATGACTCTGCCAGTCAAATAAAGAGTTTGTTCGTGCGACTATATTTTACCTTCAACTTGACGGCGCGGTCGTTTATTTATAGTGCGTTTAAGGTGCAAATGCATTCTTCACATGATTTGAAGAATACCTTTAACGTGCTTTTCGTAACGTTTCACTTCTTTCTGTAAAATTGGTGCAGATTTTTCAATTACGTCTACTTCTATTTGAATGCTTGTGGCTTTAAAAAAATACATGGGTAAGTCCGGGACAGTCGGTTAACCTAGCATAAAATGGCTATTAAAACTAATACTGATATTATTTATTTTATCAGAATAAACCTAATATTTTCCGATTTTTGCGCTGATTCAGAAAAAACTGATCGATCTTTGTTTTAAGACAATATTTGCTGAAAATCAGGTTGGAAACTGAAGTCATGGCATCTCACCATCTCTCCCGAGGTGCCGGGTAAGATGGTTCTCGTCGTTGGGAGAGACCACTCACATAATTATTCATGAAAAAATAACAAAGAAGAAAGCAAAATTATTTATGACTTTCTACTACAATTGCAGATTAATTGATATTTAATTAGTTTATGCTGAACAAGTAAAGAACATTTTAAACAAAAAGTGAACTTCCTACTGGCGATTAGCAAAGCAAATAAATACAAAAGTGAATAAATAAAATAAGTAAATGAAAATAATGGGGAAAAAAGAAACAAAATCTCTCGCAAAATATTGTAAATTTAACTGATAGAACAAAAGTTTAGAACGTGAGTTATCTCTCACCCACAATTTCAGAGTGAACCATTTATCCCAACCATAACTCGATCATCTCTACTTTCTGCAGGGAGAGATGGTCTTCTCATAAGCTTTGAAAAGAAGGATTAATATGGCCAAATACTTTGGCTGCATTGTCCCCTAATATCTCTACTATCTAACTTACCCTTTATAGCCTATAAATCCAGAAAAACACAGATGGAAGCAAAATGGCGCTATTCATTGAACTGTTTGGCTTCTAGAGAAGCTATTGTTCTGTACTTTAACGCGTTCTTACGTACAGACTCTGAAATATAGAGACTCCGCCAACTCTCCTGCCCCACCGGCTCATCCGCATTTACCCATTGAAGAAAATTTCAATGGGACTGTTTCAATCTAACATTATCGGAGAATTCGTATATCCTATTTATTTAATGGTGCTTCATCATCATTACCAATACATGCATAGCAATGGTATTTTACAATCAGAATTTCTGGGAACGCGTCCCAAGACTCCCAAGTACGTGGATGATATACTTTGAAACGAAAATTGAACTAATTGAAGTACGAGAGAAAATAACGTTAGGGATTTTAATTAATTTCGTATTAATTTTAGACATTCATGGTTCTATAAATCAACGTAATATAAAGAAACTAGACATTATTCAATGTGTAGGTATCTATACACCGTTACCAATTCTTCTATCGCCCATTATACGTAATTACATGGAGATAAGCGTACATAGCTTTGCTATTAAGAGTTGGCAAGCTCTCCACTCTTATCTGCAAGATGCTTTTCGTCTAGCAAGCCATATTAACGAATTAAATTACACATAAAATTCATTCACTTGAAAGGAACACCAATCTTCATGTGCTTCAATATGCTTTACAGCTACAGCAATCCATAGGATACCTAAGTAGATATTAATATTGCTACATTCACTCATTGTCAGTACACTGGTAATTCATCGATTAATCTACTAATGACTTTACAATACATTTCTTAAAAAAATTTGGGATTCGCGTTCTTGGCCAATTCAGCGAAACAAGTAAAATCTCAGAAAAGAAAGGAACGTATCTAGCATATCTATTGTTGCTTTCGAACTGTATCAGGTAGTGTGCCGTCATCGTCAGGTGGGAGAAAAAGGATCACTCGTGCAAGCGATGCATGCTCCCATTGTTCTTTATTATGGTTAATTGTATGGAACTCCCATTATTGAGAAACTTTCAGTGTCATTCGGCTGCAATTTTTCTTAACGAGTGTAGGTATGTATGTACAAGGTGGCATGAGAAACTGTTATGGTGATATCAAGCTGACACACCTCCGTTACTCCTACAACTACTTCATTCATTATTTACCCCCACCCTGGAGGCCTTGACTATTCTTACTGGGACTTGTACGCGGAATATCAAATGCACTTGTGCGTTGGTCTGTGTCTTTGTTGGTTTTAATGCTACCTCCTCCAGAGAGAGGACATAGCGGTAAAGCGTCTTGACTTCATTTTATCGTGCATGTGGGAATCATTACTATCTTGGTATCGACGTATTATTGACGGGTTGACACGTGTACGCATGATCGGATTGCCACGTATGTCGCGATTAGTCACGCCATCGAGACGCACTTCCCGTCTCGGACTTGGGAAATAACTAATTTTTTAAAAACTCCTGCCACGGCACGGCTAATATCAGGCTACGTTTGCTCCGCTAATTTGCACGGCTGTACGTTTTTATCTTCAAAGTACACGAGCCAGTACACTTCAAAGAATCCGTTTATGCAATTATAATGACAATGAAGTAATAATTTTGCTAATGTTTATTCATAACGAATTTACCGACTGGGGCCATTAAACTGTTGCTAGAACATGTTTAATCGCGATTGTTGAGGAACTTGGCTTGGCTGTGTGTTAACATTGGTTTTCTAGTAGGTATTAGCATTATTGAAGGAAGTGATTTTAATCTTCTAATCATTCTAATGGGAACTGTAATTATTCTATATATTTCAGCTGATATACCTATAATTATTAGTTATTCAAGTTTTAGTAATATTCTTCCTCATTAACTATATATGTAATTTAGGTATATAGCCTTTTATTGACTAACTTAATGGACAATGATTTCAAAAATATAATTGCACCTCTATGTAGGTAACATACAATTATTTAAACTATTCAAGCAGTCTTAAAAGTTCAGGCAGGCCATTCAGTGGCATCATAATTCGTCAAATTTACTATTTGATTCTAAAGAACTAAATAGTCGTTTTTTAAACGATTTTATTTGATTGAAAAAAATTTTTGAAAAATTAAAACCGATTTAAAAAAAATAAAAATACACTAAAAAAAATAATTTTTTCCCTTATTTAATCTTCGGCTCTCATATTTGTTAAGTCAGCGCCGGATTTACACAGTGCAAATGATGAAGCGCCGACTTAAAAAATATGAGAGTCGTAGATTAAATAAGGGAAAAATTATTTTTTACTTTTCAGTGTATTTTTATTTTTTTGAAGTTGGTTTTAATTTTTAAAATTTTTTTTTTATTTTTAACTTTTTAGTTTTATATATATTGACACAACATGCTGTGGAGATATGCGCGTACGTACATAAAATAATAATAATTGGGTGACAGTAGTCTTTATTATCAACCAGAACTGGCAAAATATTGGGCCAATGTTGATGCAGTGTGGGATGGGCATCGCCTCTTTTCGAATAAAAAAAAAGATCATCACAATCGGTCCGTATACTGAGGAGTTATGCGGGGACAAACATAAAAAAAAATAATACATAGGGGCGGATCTATTAACCTCTTCCTTTTTGAAGTCAGTTAATTAAACGATTTCATTCAGCTTTGATCCTGTTTATTTGTTTGTTTGCATTATGTATGTTTGGTTCAAATCTAGAAACTCAGTTTTAACCCACTTCCAAATATCCAATTAATTTGAAACTTTACAGGCGTGTGTAGTTTGGATGACAATACAAAATTATGAAAAAAAACACCGAAGGGTTTAAAAAATTACCTTGTCACCAATAATTTTAACCCATAACCACAAATCCAATCGACTTGAAATCAGCCTCTCGCGCTCTTTACGAAAATGACAAAAAGCCGCTGCGTTCGGGTCGCTAGTCCGCATTGCGATGTTCGCGATTTCAAATTATCGCGGTTCCTGTCATGGAGCGAAATCGATCGACAGTAGGTATATGTATAAGTAATTAATGCAATTACTTAGCACTATATGGTTTAAGCAAACTTTTATAAAGTGTATACAGCAATAATAGATATTTGTAAAGAAGTCTCAGCTATGAAATGTAAATCCACAAACACTGAAAGCTAAAAAATAAAAGAAATATATATAAAAAAAATTTATGTTGAACAATTTTATTAAAAATACACTAAAATCTAAAAAATAATTATTTTCTTGTACTACAATTTCGATGGTGTCTTTTCACTTTAAATAAAATCCTGGAGCTGGATATTTCATAACAAAATATGAATCAATTTAATACAGCATCAAGCGTCGAATTGGATTTGTTGTGAGATATCCTGCTCCGCGATTTTATTTAAAGTGAAAAACACTTTATAGTACACTTTGTAGTAGTAGATTGCTGTACAAGATAAGAATTATTTTTTAGTGCATTTTTAATAAAATCGTTTAACATACATTTTTTTTATATATTTTTTTATAACATTATGAAGGAGTATATTTAAAATGTATTGATCACCAACGAAAATATCCTACCTAATTGAAGATTTCTTTTTCTTAAAATTGTAAATCTCATTCCCGTGTTGTCACATAATACTATCATTGTTCTAATGCATACCGATTATTATTAGTCACACGAAGCGTCGCGCTGCGCCGCGCCGCCCGTCCAACCTGGTGCTTTCGCTCCGCGGTGAGTTATTTCGGTTCCAAATTGCTCTATGAGAGCACAAACGTTCCACTTCAAGGGCAACGATTTTAAGACTCTTAATTTTCTTAAGTGAGAATACGATGACTGTGAATTTGTCGCGGCTAAGCTGGAGATTAAACATTGCTTTTGATTAACGTCTCGTTGCGTAATGATTTATCCAAGACGCGACGTGACAACGAAGGAACCTGAAAGTTATGTAGTAGAGTTGAGTAGGTACAATCTGATTCCGATGTTGACTAATTCACTGATTGTGAGCTTTTATCCGTCACAAAGGCATAAGTTCTTAATCGAATAAGAATTCATTCAACTATTTAACATAGGGAGATAATAATTGATTTTCATTTGCATAATCATTTATTCGTTATTTGCACTATTTATAATCTATATTTTTTATTATATTTTATTATATTTTCTTGTAGAAATCGATTGTACCAAAAATAAGTAAGTTACGGATAGGTATACCCAGGTCAAATTTGAAAGTGGTACGTAAATTTTAATAATTGGAACATAATGTGTCCCAGCAATTTTTTTTTAATGGGGCATATGCGTGCCGGAAAAGTTAAATAGGGTTAAAAGACTTCCGATCTTCTATCGGTATATTATACATTGTTATAATATATTATCCATGTATTGTTATGATATTCCTGCCATTGAATATGATTTCTCCATATTTCAGAGGAAATATGCTTTGGGGCAGTGTAATATTTCGCAGCGTAACTCGGGAAAAATATTTTATCTTCTCAATGCTCAATAAGATAAATAAAAACAATAATTTAAAAACTCTTTAAGCAAAACAGTTATATCATACTTTAAATTAAAGCGCTATAAAAAATTTCAGAGAATTGTTCGACGGGTGTAAAAAACAAGATTTCTGTCATTGTAACTTTGCAGCCCATATATCTACCCTACAAAAATAAAAGTCATCCAGCACGTTACTACGTTGCTTATTCTCAGGATTGTCAACCAAAGATAGTAGTACGTAATCAGATTAACTAGAAGATAATAAAATAACGCATATACCAAAGTGTCGCGTATTGTTCTACAGATGAACAAAAAAATTCACTGGGACATAGGTACGTACCTATATGTGTCCCAACAGGGTCGAGCGGGTTAACACACTCTGGCTCTGGTGTCAAAATTCTTAAAATGTTCGTAAATTAAAAACGTGAAGTTGTTTAGGATATTCGAATTTTCATCTACAAACATAGGTATCACGTATTTCTATATTTAATATTTGTTGCGGAATTGTTAATGAAAGAAATAGTATCTTAAAATGTGTAATATTATTAACATTAAAAGCGTACACGATATTGGGAAAAATAATAGCTATGTACATATGTAACAAACTGAATATCACAAATCAATTGATTTTGGCCCTTTCAAATTAATCTTATATACCTCGTATATACTTACAGATTTGAAATTTATCAAATACTTGCTAGAGCTAATTTCGTCTTTTTCAAATGTTAGAAATCAAAAGCGCCCACTTCCATGTCTGATCCTTGTTATGGCACATCTTCTCCTTTTGTATGTTTCATAATCGTAGAATTTATGTGACATATAAACTAATAAACTTAACTTCTGCAAATTATAAAACTATATACGAATTTTTAAAAGTTAGACACATACATATCAATTAATAAATATCACCCTGTTCCCCCAGTTATAAATGAGTTTTTGCAGATAAGCCACTGTTTCGATTTTCAATCGAGACGATCACGTATTTATTCAAGACATATGTTTGTCGATGCGTGAAGCTCTCGATCATTTAGAACGATTGATTCGCGATCAATTCGTTTAGACGATACTGATCGAAAGAAATTGCCGCCGATTGAAATCCGTGCGACCAGTTTCTGAATTGATTTATCTAGGAATGGGTTGATTTTGAGAGGTTCAGGAACAGAACACGCTCCTTTACTTATGATAAAAAAAAAACAGAATATTTATCGTATAATAAGATACAGTATGTACAATACATAGCAGATACAATATGTAACCGGAAAATGAATTAAACAGAAATGAATTAAAATGACGCGCTTCGTGGTTCTTGAACGACCGACTTGTTTTTCTTTCTTCTCACAACTTCGGCCCCTTCCTTTTCCCCACGCGCTTCCATGCGACACATACACACCTCGTTCCGCTCACTCACGCCTTCCCTTATTTATAATTATTGGAATATATTCTAACCCAAATACAACTGAATAACACATCAGTTTAAACATTCAACTATCTTTATTTAAAGCAACAAGTTTATGGTGCTTCGTGTGCTTTCGTATTAGATACACTTTATTTCTGTAGTGAATCATTAAGAAAGTTACAGGCTCCAAAACAAAACATGATAATAAAATATTTTTGTTGAAATTCGCAGATTCTTTGTCACTAAGCAGATTGTGCATCGTATTAAACAGGGGCATATAGGGTAAACTCGGGTAAGTCCGTGATAAGTTTTAGAATTTGTCTATTAATTGCTAATATTTACATATTCTGAAAGTGAGTCTAGGATATAACGATAGGTCAGACATCAGAGAAACAAATAATAGGTTAACAGAAATTTACTAAGTATATTTAATTGAAAATATACGAAATTAAGTTGTCATGACATACTCAGGTTACTCCGTGATAGCTCTGGTTACTTCGTGATAGTTCTCGCTAACCCGTGATATGGCCATCAGCTACTTTTTTTTATATTATTTTATATTACTTTACATTAGTTTACATTATTTTACATTATTTTACATTATTTTATATTATTTAATATTATTTCATATTATTTTATACTATTGTTATTTTGTGTATAATCAATCTATCATGATCGTTAGATGTCTGAGACGTAAGGAAACATGGTATCTGGTATTTGCGATGAGAATTTCTCGAACAGCACAATCAGATATGCAGGCTCTGATTCACTTTTCATAAGCAAAGATAACACTGATGCCTTATTGTATGATAATTTCAAGAGTAAGACTTGTTAAAGTGTCATTTTACCATCACTTACCTGCAGCTTGAACTTTCCATTCATCTTCTACAGCACATATGTGGGATCTGGAACCCCCATACCATAAGAGGAGGACACGTGATAACCAAGATCGGGAAGTCGGCGGCTAAGGCGGCTGGGCCAGCGCGCTACGAATCAGAAGATCTTGGATTCGAGTCCCGCGTCCGAGGCTTCCTTTTTTTTTTCCGTGATCCTACACATATAATATATAAACAACCGATCGTCCACAACTATATAGCACGAAAAATTTCACGACTAATGCGCTGCTGGAACAAAATGCTCTCTCACTCTATCACACTAACTTCAATTGACTAATTATTTTACCAGAACATAAACTAGAAGATCATCGCTGTCTGTTAGTTTTTGTTCCATCTAAATTGAGTCAGACAATTTCGAGTTACAGATAAATGATAAAGTATCACGGAGTAACCTGTACCACGAACTTACCCGAGTTTACCCTACGTATCTTCCGTTTGTACCACAGGAAAACTTGACGCTCAATAATATCATGCATCGTTAACATGTTTTTATAGATTCGACAACTAGCAATTAATTTACGTCATCGCGGCCATTAAGAGCCCACCGTAAGAGTGTAAAAAATAATACGACGTATGTCTCGGGTCACTCTAGCTATTCTGCTGCTTGTAAGGGGGGTCAAGGAATTAAAAAGATACACAGCACTCCTCGTTAGGTAAGAAAAAAAGTTGCAAGGTAATGTTTGTCGTAACGAGTAAACGATAACAGGAACTTTGCTGTCAGTACCTAAGCAAGTTCAAAGAACACAGCAATTTTGCTGAAACATTTAAAGGCGCGTACAGATTGAGCACGAACGCGAATGAGGCAAACCGAGGTCGAATCGAATACCTCGGGCTGGAAAAATTGAGATTTCTCGTTCTGTGCGTTCCGCGCGAAGCAAACTGAGGCAAGCTGAGGCTTGTACAAATTTTATTGTTTGGTACAATTTGTCGATGATGAATAAAAAAGTGCAAAAGCGAAAGTGTTTCATAGAATAATATGTTGATTGAAAAAGAAAACAGGAGATTCAGAAATTTTGTTAGAATCTGATGAATCGGAAGAAGATTTCACTGTTCTTTTAAACACTATCAAAGATAAAATATCTAAAAATGATACTGCTCTCCGTAATGCGTAATGTCCCGTCTTAGGAAAGATTGGCTGTAACTTTATGCTTCCTTGCAACTGGTGAGTGGTGATTCCTTCACCAGTAGTGCAGTTGACCCTTGAACAGCGCCGCAGAGTGGTTCCAAAGTGAGTTTTTCTGGACAAAATTCCGTATCTCCGTCTGACTCTTGTTCAACTGATTTTTGTCTTTTTTTGCTCGTTTCGTCGGGCATTAAATTTGCCAAAATATCAAATACCCGAATTGCGACCAAAACTTATTTTTTTTCAATCTTTTTATCTGACAAAGTTTGATGAAAACTTTAGTAGAACAATCTTAGCGACCAATTTGAAAAGATTTTGCTTATCTAAGTAGTTTTTTTGCGTAAAATCTTTAACTGGCACTTGGCAGTAGCGCAAAATATAAAACAGGTGAATTTTTGACACATCAGAATGTTTGAAATAAAACTTTACAATGCCTAAAAATTTGGAATATTTACTGAGTTTACTACATTCAGAAACGTCTAAAATATCAATTTAAGGTATGATTATAGAACATAATAGCGTTCAGAAATATTGAATGAAGTCCAAACCGTGATTTATTATTTAAAATTTTTATTTTTGTTTATTAGTAAATAAAACTTTATCGAATGTTTCCGACCCACATCTTTTGCATTTGGAATGTGAGTAAGAATATAATAAACAACTTCAGAGAGGAATTAGCTGCAACTATTTGCGATTTTGGTGTCAATCCAATTTTGTTTAGTTGGCGATAGTGCCCAAAGTGACTTTTTGTGGACAAAATTCGGTTTCTCAGTGAATTCTTAACCGATTTTTATCATCTTTGCTCGTTTTGTCGGGTATTAAATTTGCCAAAATGTTATTCAGTAGTTTTTCAAAATTTTCTTTAGAAATTGAAAAAAAAACAGAAATAAATTCTGAACTCTTCGTTCCGAAACAATGAGTTTATTAACCAGATTTTTTTTATATATCATTAAAGGGTGATAAAATAAAAAATAAATATAGATTAAACAATTCCAATTTAAACAAGAAAACTAATGTTAGCCTTCTTCCATATGTTCTACATCTTCTGTATCTTCATCATAATTCAACAAATGAGGATGTGATGCTTAATTTGTTAATATCATCGCATCCTTTAATTTCGAATTTGAAATCACAATGGCCTACTCCGTCTGTTGAACCTGAAAAAGACGCAAAGTAGCTTTTGTCCAATTATGAAGAAGTAGGCTAACATTAGTTTCAATTTTGCCCACAAAAAGTCACCGTGGACGCTATCGCCAACTCAACAAAATCGGATTGACACCGAAGTCGCAAAGAGTCGCAGCTAATTGTTTTACTTTGCCAGTGGCGCACGTGGGGATTTTCGGGGGACTGACCAGTCGATTGCTAGCAAATACAAATTCAATTGTCAGACACAGCACGAGGCACATTTGACGTTGCAACTGTGCTTGACGCGTCTATATCGTCGTGATAACAAGTGGCCAGGTGTTTACGACCACGCGACGTCATCGAACCCACCTTTTACCATTTCAATCGCCTCAAGTTGCATTAACACAGCGGTCCGTTTTGTCCTTGCCTTCTTCTGTCCGCGCTTCTCTCTCGATCAATGGGTCACTCCTGTCATAACTCTGTGACATTAGACGGGAATAGCCTCGTGCGAAAGATTTTCACTATCATAATGGCCACTTTGGTGTATGTAACTGTAGCTTTCCACAGTGAGAGGCAAGGCGTTGATAAATTCTTCCAATTATGAAATTTCATTTCTCCACTCTTGATTATTCGCTGGATTAGTTGCTGTAATTCTACAAGTGATTCCTACAGATGGAGCAAAATTTTTTCAAAAATACTTTCAATTGTGGACTTTGCATTTCTGCACTGTAAGGCCGTCCGTCCACCGCCGCGGCCGCAACGCGACTGAAATTTGACTATGAAACCACTTGCATGCAGTGGCGTCAGTCAATCGCATGGTTCTGTTTCACGTCAACAGAAGTTCTTTTCAATCAGTTTTATTCACGATGTTGAATAGTTCCGATGATGTGAATGCAATTGAAAAATGAAAAATCAATAAATACTTAATATAGTTTTCGCTGTCTGTATTCTACACAACTTCATTCGCAAAAGAGAAGGGGAACCATAATGTGGTTCACGATGACACCAATACAATCGACGATACCTACATTAAATGCCCAAAAATGGCGGGATTATTTATCTGATTATTTTCAGCTTTATAATTACATTTATTTATAATTACATATACAGACACGGATACTTTACAATCGCTCGTACAATTTTAACACGCCGACTAATGGTTAAAGAAATCACACGACAGTTGGCCACAAAGCTGATCTGTACCATTGCGCTGCGATCGGTTGCAGATCGGTTCAATTCAGATCGAATTGCAGTGGTTTCGGTGGACGAGGTTCGAATTAAAAATGTGTGTCCAACTCGTATGCAGTTGCGTTGCCGCGATGCACGAACAGCCAAAAGTATTAATTTGTCAAGGAAACATCTGACGAATTTCCACGGGTTATACGGGTTAGCCCCACGCTATTGCATGCCAGTCGTTTCGTACTCACATTTCAGTTGCGTTGCGGCGGTGGACGAACGGCCTTAATTATTGTGCTTGCACACTGAATTCAAGATAATTGTGGGATAAGAGTATTTGATTCCCGGTTTTTGTGAGACTATACACTAATTTCTAACTTCATATACTCGATACCGGTTCAAACATTGGGTTTGTATAATTCATACATAAGCACTTATGTGATCAACAACTTACGTAAGTACTTATGTTAACGACATTAAAAGTTTCATAGTAGTTAATATCTATACAATCATCATGCATATAATCATTCGATTACCACCTTATTGCCCTTTTTCAGATTCGTGGTCCGACTATACTAATATTAATATTAATAGTAAAAATAATAATAATATTACGTCTTTAGTGTACACAATAATATACAAGACATGTAAATTAAATATCTGACAGATAGTGTTAAGTAAGCGATTATTAATCTAACCTTAATTCAATAGGTACTTAATACGGAGAAAAGTAATGATGGAAGAGAATATGTCTTACTCCGTCGTTTATTTAAAAGAGTGACCGAAAAATGGGGCCTTTTTTAATTTTGTGCCAAATGATACCTTATGATGAGACATCAATCACAACAAATTTTCAAGTTGAGGTGACTATTAGTTTCTGAGATATGGGAGGTCAAAGAAGTGATATTATATCCAGGGGTTTTGCTGACTGTTAACAACGACTTTGAACTTAGATGTTTAAAATTCACAAAAAAAAATCAACATAAAAAAATATAAATGTCCGTGTAGTGGGTGTTTTTTTTAATATATCTTTCACCATGTTGAACCGGCCATTGTGAATTTTGAAAATCGAAGTTCAAATTTGCTGTTAGCAGTCAGCAAAACCCCTGGAATTAATTGTTTAAATTATCGGACTGACATAAAAATCCATACATCGTTAACGAATTTTCACTTCTTTCACCTCCCACATCTGAGAAACTAACTGTCACCTCAACTTGAAAATTTCGTGTAATTGGTGTCTCATCATAAGGTATCGTTTCGCATAAAATTCAGTTCCAAAATCGTGGAACCAAAAAGAGGCTATTTCTTGGGTCACTCTCTGTTTCTGTAAAGAAAATGTATTAGACTGCGCAATTGTTAGAGTTATTCCGTTGGTAAAAAAATATTGCATTACCCCTTATCTGGTTGACCTTTGAATAATTAGAAAATTTGCATAAATGCAAATGTAAGAACACTTGTGAACAGGTGTATTTCTGAAATATTGTTGTACAGAACGATTGCAATAAGTATATATGTATACAAGGTATCCTATAACGGATGGTACAAGCTGAAAAGTGACACTCTGTATAAATCGCACAGGCAAAACGTATTAGCAGTGATAAAATATCTCGTATTGGTTGAACAAATTTCGAAGGAAAAATTCAAGGTGTTGCAGTTTGCAGTTGATAATCTAAAAGCATTCCATAGAACTGTCGCGCTATCATTGCATGGTATCGTGCGTGATTATCGCAATTCCAGTAATTAAAAAATTTTCCCGAGGCGCCTGCAAACTTCATACGAAGTTTTACGTATCTTTTTATCGCATGCTTATCGATGCGTGATAACGTTGTACGTGCCACACATAAAGCAACGTCACTTGGTACAGGCTCGAACGTCACTTCTACGACGGGAATATACCTACATATGTATAAAATGTAGTATAACTATAATATTAACGAGTAGGAAGAAATGGAGTTATTGAAGGTCCTTAATGTCGAGGTTGATAGACACACGACCTGTGTAAACTTGTGTAGGTACTAGCAAGTAGTAAAGCAAGCAGATGAAATAATATTTAAAAAAGGTGTTTTTGGTCTTCACTGATCATATGTGATTTGGTTGTCAAAGGAACTAAGATAATTTTCAATTATTTTTCATATCCAATTAAAATAGATCTACATAAGTAGGTGGTTATATTTAATTGTCTGCAAATTTATTTTAATTTTTTTAAAGAGCAGGTCAATAAAATGAACAAAATATTTCCAAAAGTGAATTTCATGCTTGCAAGTAGTTTGGATGGTATTCTATATACCATTCCATGTAAGAGTAGATCTGACACACGCGATTGTTCATAGCGCTTTCCCTGCCGGTTTCCTACTAAGGCTGGGGCTATTTGTCGAATTTTTCAGTATTCGTATATTTGAATACTTCAGTTGCTCAATTATTTGGCGAATATAATTCGAATATCCAAGTATTCGAATACTATTCGAATATTAAAGTATTCGAATACCATTCGAATACTGATGTATTCGAATACCATTCGAATACTGATGTATTCGAATACCATTCGAATATTAAAGTATTCGAATACTATTCGAATATTAAAGTATTCGAATACTGATGTATTCGAATACTATTCGAATATTAAAGTATTCGAATACTCATGTATTCGAATACTATTCGAATATAAAGTATTCGAATACTGATGCATTCGAATAGTATGGTGGGAATTATAAATCGAGTTCTTTAGGTTCATTTGTCAGGGTGAAATCTTGTAAGCTAATTTTCACCCACTTCACACCATACTATTCGAATACATCAGTATTCGAATAGTATTCGAATATAACAGTATTCGAATAGCATTCGAATAATAACATTCGACTACTCATATATTCGAAGTTTATTCGTAGCATTCGAATACTTGTAAAATATTCGAATATTAAATTATTCGAATAGTCCCAGCCGTATTTCCTACCAAACAACATTATATTCCTGCGCGGAACGAGTCTACTCTTAAGTAAAATGCAGCATAGGTATGTATTTTGAAATCTGCACTGTTGTGATTAAAATGTAGTTTCAATATACGTGTTATTACGTAGCTAGATATATTTCAAGAAAATTTTAAGGAATAAGGAACCAGTTATCGTTAACTTCTGTTTGTAATTAATAACTATTGCAGATTGTCGTCTCCTAATCTCTACAATCACCACTTAATATATTCACTACATCAAACGATTCATCATTTATTATGTAAAATCGAAACGATCGATAAATGATTCTTTATTATGTAGATTGCATAGAAGTGGCGTAAAGCTACATGTAGATAATAAAGTGATTTTGCATCTCCCAGATCGGGCTCAATCTACTCACAAATTAATTTTTTCATTCAATTACAGAAACATAAATTTGATTAGATTAAAGACTCCTGTATCACAAACGCGGTCCGTTTAGTTATACTTATTACATCAACTTCAGAATGTCCTTTTTTTATTGTTGGATTTAATGAAATACATATGTATGTGTAGTACCTACTTCTATTCCACGTAAACTTAAAGGCATCGGCTAAAAAGTGTTTCAGACGCTTAAATGAAAGATAATTCATAAATGATGAGTTCGAAAAGTATACACAACTGCTGTATATGTATGTATGTACATCATATACAGTTGCACCGGGTTAATTTGATAAACTCCGGTTAGGTTGATACAAAATCATCCCCACTACCCCTCTTTGCGTATTTTGGATGTGGGAACCATCCCAACCGAGCGCCGGGCTCCCGAGAATAGAGGGCTGGGAACACAATGTATGCACGCAATGTATGAAAATTGTCAAGTTCCACATTTCCCATTAAATCTTCACAAAAGTGACACCAATCGATTCCTTGTGTTTTCCAAATGAAAGTGTTTCCAAAGCCGACATAATTCGACCTATAATTAATGAAATTACATATAAAATTAATTTTCAAAATTTTGTCTTTAATTTTACTTACTTTAATTTAAATGATAATGTATCCTTGTAAATGGCTAAATAATGCACTAGTGTAAATAAAAAATTCAACATATTTATTAGTTTGAATGAAAATTATAAGTATTTTCATACTACGAAACAACATAGTCATCGATTAAATTTTTCCAAAACTGCACAAAATCGCCTATCGGTATTACGTAATTACAAATCTTCGATTAAACACGTCCCACAAAATCGGGAATCTGGTTACTGTTACCCGTTACATCGTCGCGTAAAAGGAAACATTAAGGCAGCACTTCAAATGCACAAGGAAATATGGAAATGATTAGTAAAGCCTACTACAAGACGGATCTTCGAAAAATCGTGAATTTTCTTGATTCTATGATACACGTGTCTCGCGTGTGAACGTTCGCCAGTGGTCACATGTCGTGTGTGAGTCGTGCAGGGAAAAGTTTATTGTTTCGGTATAATATGTAGGGGGTAGTTGAAAAGTAATAGGAAAAGAGGAACAAGAAGATAAGAAAAGAAAATGGAGGAGGAAAATAGAAGTATGAGCGGAGATATGGCTGGAAGAAGGAGGGGTATAACTAAAGGAATACAGCAGGGACATGAGAAAAAAATCTCATATAAAAATGCATCGAAATACTTAAGATTGTATGGTGCAATTATGGGAACGAAAGATAACAATTTGTGAAAAAGTGTAAACATGTTAAGGGAGATTAATCGCTTGAACTCGATTGGAAATTACAAAAATACGATTGAAATCTTTTTTATGCTTTAAGTGTTTACCGTGATCTTTTTTTACGAGTACCTTATCTGTAGCAAACATATGTGCGGGTGATTACGAAAGTGGTGTGAAAAAATAAAAAAATTAAGATTTCTCTTATTTTATGTGATATTGATTTATATTTCAATGTTATGAAAGAATTGTGGTAAAATTGCTGTTAAGTAAGCAATAACATGATACTGTCACTTTCATAATGAGCCGCGATAGTTACACGTTCATTTCGATAGTGGTGTAAATCATTGGTTCTCAGTAAGTAATTTGTGATAAAGGCAATAATTACACATTTTTGTATTATGTATTAACCTTACAAGTAAACATTCACTTATAGTGAATGGAGTTTCTCGATATGGAATATATTTTTTTAAAGTACTCATAGTAAACTGAGAAATCCTGAAAATTATATCTGCAATGGACCTATTTTACTCGTGTTATTGAGGCGTGCGCAAAAATTGGCTAAATCATGGTATCTGTATTTTTTTTGAGGTGCTGAATCCAAATATGATGTTATTTTTTGTGTGAAAAAATGTCCTAAGATAGTTCTCTTAATAAAAAATCTGTTTTTTGGATATAATTCACAAAGGAAAGGCCGGAGAATTTTTTAAATAGACGACTTCAAAGTTAACATGGGGAAACATGATGAATACACTTACAAATTTATTCGAACACGGTAGAGAAATCAATGTGAAGATCGTCGAACAATGCATGACTCATACGTATATTCATCTCACAGTGATGTTATTTGCGCCCCATGTTAACTTTGAAGTCGTCTATTTAAAAAATTCTCCGGCCTTCCCTTATTGAGTTATTTCCAAAACGATTTTTCATTAAGAGGACTACGTTAAGAATTTTTTATACACAACAGATAACATCATATTTGGATTCAACACCCGAAAAAATATATAGATGCCAGGGTTTGGCAAATTATTTTAAAATAAGGGGATTTTGCCGTTTTTCGCGTACGCCTCAATAACATTAGTAAAATAGGTCCATTGCGGATATAACTTTCAGGATTTCTTAGTTACTATGAGTACTTTAAAAAAATATATTCCAAATCGGGAAACTCCATTCACTATAAGTGAATGGTTACTTGTTAGAATGGGGCAAAGAAGGAAAAGAAGAAAGAAAATGCGAAATATATCTACTAAATTATGCTGAAAATATGAGAAAAGTTTGGGAGAAATAGTGGTAAAGAGTACATTACCAAAAATGGTAAAGTGTTTAGCGGCAAAGTACTTGAAAATAACAATTTTTTCTCTCCGAAGGAATGCTTGGATTTATCAAGTTGTGATGACCGAAAACCTACGTTTGAGCGCTTTAGGAATCTGGGAGACATTCAAAGAAGAGCATATATGTTGTGAAACATTTTGTTCAATAAGGAAAAAAAAATTTGTAATACGCCCAAACGCAACAGTCTAAATATCTCGAAACATAAAATACATGTACCACTTTTTATACTGAAAAAATTGGCCTAAATATGGTGGGGATGTGCATGATCTCGGTTTTCGTGAGAAAAATCTGGTTACGTCGCGTCACCGTGTGGGCGATAACTGTACTCAGGCGTGTGCATTCCATACCCCCCAGGAGGGTTAAAAGAATAACATAACAAAGTTGTAGAATTTCGAAGGGAACAGATGAATTTTGTGAAATTTTTTTATAAAGAATTTAATTCTTCTAATTCTTCCTAGTTCCTAGCACAATACATACACGAGACTTTTTTATCTAAAAGTATTTAGTTTTTGTACAACATTAAAAAACAGTAGATAATATTATGTTTGATTACGAAAATATACATACATATTTACATTTTATACTCACAGACGTTACAAAGGGGTTCAGAATTTATAGGGTAGATAGTATGTAGGCACATAAATGATTAAGAAATAAAAAATGAACACAAGGCGAAAAATTAACGTTGTCACTATTGGAATCCGTTTTCCATTTTGAGAACGCTACTGACTTTCTTCCGTCTTTAATTCACATGGCCACCTAGATCCCTACCTACCGCAACAATATTGCAATTTATTAATACTTTTTACGCTGCTGGACATTATTTTTTGCCGACGTGTCAAATTAAATTTTCAAATTTAAGAATTAGTAAACAATTGACTATTCAAAGCGACAAACTTTATCGTAAAATAAACGTGTCGCAATAAACTAGCTCCCGTTATAAGTTTTCTAAAGATGTATGTAAATTTCATGTATTCAAATAGTTTTCTTTGTCTTATTTGCGTCTTACATAATGTTTATAAAGATTGTATATGCGTTTTCTTGGACATTTATGTGTCAATTAACGTGCATACATAATCATATATTCAACAAAAAATAGTGTCGAGCTGTATACATACAAAGAGCAGTAAGCACATGACTATACGGACTCTATCGCTACGGACGGACGAGTAGAATATGTCTGTCAAGCACAGACCAGGAATTTTTCAGAGGATACAGAATTCCGTGATACAAAAGGCACGTGAACAGTTGGGAAGCATATACATATGGAAATTGAACGAGTGTACTTACAATACCTTTTCTAGATATTGAAATAAGCATATTACAGGGTGGTCGTTTACGTTAGTTTATTCAGCAAATCACTTTCATTACAAAAATCGAACTGTTCGTCACTAAGCATTTTTTACCGAGTTTAATAAATACTCTTTTCCTATAAGGTGCACTTTTTTCACATTCTATACAGCAAATATGCAAAGTTCCTATGTAGAAATGTCCAATTAAGAAACACACCAAGATAATTTCGAAATCTGATCTTCACTTCAAATGACACTTCGAATGAAAAATTTAATTAATTTTAATTTAATGTGATACAAAATCGTTGGATGATTATTACGCATAGCCAGATAAACAAATAATAAGATACCACAAGTATCACAGCGAACTTTTTATGATAATTAATAGCATTGCGGGGAACGATTAGGTTTAATGGATGCATTTGACAAACAGAGGGTTAACTGGTAAGTGGTACGGTCCAAGTTACATACTATCTAGATCTACAGCGTACGCGTACGCAATTACTGCACACGTCTGTGATCTCTGACAAAGTTTCTCATGGCAGTGAAGCAATTACAGAAACTTTCGCTACTGAGACCGTCGGTCCTACAAATTTCGTTCAACTAATACCGTAAAAGTATTCAAGTACGTACATGAAAAGTAAATTCCTTCCAAGTGGGAAGTCTCGTTAGAAATTAGGTGGGATCGATGTTCATTAATATTCGTCGTACCGTGTTCATACAGCTGACAATGAGAAGCGAAGGAAGTGGTGAATGGTACGTTTGATTTTTCATCCGGTTGGGCGGTACGGTAGAAAAACACGTTACTGACAATGAGCAGCACGGCATTAGCAATGCTGAATGCTGATGCCCTCGAAGACTAGACTACAGAAATGACCTACGACCTCCGCATATTTATTTGATCTCCTCTCTGTCTCTCTTCCTTCTTTTGTTCGTACATGTGTTCTGTGTTGTACGAAGTTGTTACGAGACGGCCAGTGAGATTCGCGTTACGTTTGCGGTCCGCGAGACCAATGCGACGCGACGCGACGCGACGCGGACGTCGAGAAAGGTCGTTATTGCGGACAGCTCCGGGCCCCCGGGTCGTGCACGTAGAAATTCTGACGTAACATCGCGATACGCCGCGTTACGCAACCTGCCAGTTGCGCGATGGCCCAAAACGCACAATATCCTTGTGTCCTTACGGGGGAGTGGGGGAAAATTGAATCGATACCTTCGAAAAGCTGATAGGTCCCCAAAAACTAATTTTACAGGAAATGAAATAAAAGTTTAATGCCCATAGAATTAATGTTAGAATAATCAGACTTGTCTGTATTATTCTTCAATCGACACCTAATCAGGTATCGCGTGTTCAGTGAAATATTATTGATTTTAAAAATTCTTAAGGTAGTCAAATTTCATTTTTTTGTATGTTTGACCTTATTCCCTTTTCGAAACAAATGATCTCGAAAGGGGAATTTGAGAAATTATTTAAGAGCATAAAGTGGAGGAATGTTTAGGTAGGTATATAAACAATTTTGACTTATTTAGAACTGGAAAATCAATATGAGGGAACTCACTACAAACAAACTCAAACTCATTATACATATGTACTCAGTTTTCCACAAATCAGATAAGAAGTTGGATAAAATGAAACATATAATCATGATCTGAAATCCTGTTTTGGACATCCTTCACGCTCTGTTGTAGGCCAACTTGTTAAAGCTTCATAAAAATCCTTGAAATCTTACGGGACGTAGTTTATATGAGATATCTTCGGTCCCTTTAAAGCACGAAGATTTGTTACTTTTCCGAAGAAAACGATGAGCTAAGGCCTGAAGCAGCGGGAAATGCAGAAACGTGAATATCGCCAAAAACCGGACTTATCCCCTTTTCAAAATTATCGATTCAATTGGGATTGAGGGTACATACATTTATTGGTAAACACACTAGGATATCAAAAACTTGTTGAATGGTTCATGTTTTGTTTGAAAACGAAGGCGTAGATCGATTAAGGAGAATATGAATATCTATAAAAAATATTTACCCCAAAAATGTACGAAATCGTAGTTTTTTCGTGTTAAATATATCATGCTTGATAAATGTCAGGATGAAAAAGTTGGCTTACATTTGATAGCATTGAATTTTCATGGGATGTGTAGCTTCTTTAGCATGAGTGACTTTCGAAATGTTAATTACATCATTTGTGGATGAATACAGAATAGTTTTGAGCAGTATGCATGTATGTGTATATTGTACGGAGTATTAAAAAAATGATGGTCACTGTTTTCAGAGGTGAATCCTCTGGATCGGTGGACATTTGTAAAAAAAACTTGTCCCAAAAATGTTTATAACATTGAAAATTAGGGTACATTTTTTTTACACCAACATATTCGTCGAAAGGACAATATGTTTAAAAGGAACCACATGCCGCAAACGCACCGTTGTCTAAAAAAAAATTGATAAATTTTTGGCTGAAATTGATGAATTGGATGAAATCATTTTGCACGTAGTTCAGAAAGCGGTGCTTTGTGCTATATGTGCGGTTCTTTTTACCCTGTTTCTCCTTTCAACAAGCAAAATATGTGGATGTAAAATAATTAACATTGATTTTCAACGTTATAAAAAATTTTGCGGTAAGTTTTTGTTACAAATGTCAAACTGATCCAGAAGTGTACCCATGAAAACAGTGCCAATTACGTTTTTAACACCCTGTATAAGATTATTTTGTTTAAAGAAAGAGGAAGTTATTTTTAAAGAGTCATGCCATGGAAAGAATACCACTTATACTTGTACATGAATGTAATAAATTTCAGGTGTCATACATACCTACCTACCTGTAATTTGTAGTTTTTTGTAGGTTTGTTATAGTGTATATTTAACATAAAATTTTCTGGCTAAAAAATTTAACAGGTATTTTAATTCATTTATTACCTATTAGAGTAGGATTACACTACATATATTATTATAACATGCTTCATGAAACTTAGAAACTTGAACTCAACATTCTAAGATTTACTCTCGAAGACGCATTATTACGTACATACATAAATTTACCATTGTTTAGAATATTGAGAAAACTCAAGAAAACGTCAGATATGAATTCCAGCAAAATATATCCTACTTATGAAACTCAGTAGGTACCTAAGTCACGAATACATTATATTGTCAAAATATGCGTCGCTAAAATATATGCAGAATAAACTCTCGATATTCTTAAAATACCGTATTTAAATGATTTAAATGCTATTCAAGGTTTGCACTTAATTAGTTATTTATTAAAAGCTCATTAAAATATAAATATCTACGTTGCGTTTTGTCGACGTAGGTAGGTATGCCAAGAAATACATTCATGAGTATACTTTTTGGTGTGCCAGAAACTATTTTTACACCGTAATTCCATGAAAGATTGCATTGGATAAGATAAGATAAGGTAAGATTTACCCTCGATATACCACTTTTATGCGGCCTTTTTCCATTTTACAACGAGTAAATGTGATATAAAATTCAATCCTGTACATTATACCTAGGGATACGTTTATTTGCGAATTAAAGGTACAAACTCATGAAACCGTGTATTAGTAAAAACTCGATAGGTTATCGATATTTTTACGTAATACCTATCATGGAAGACGTAGCTATGAATGGAGAAAATCATTATAAAATAACAGATCTATCTATCTAAATTGCCAGAGCTTAAGTATCTTCTTTTGTGCGTCCTAGAATATTTAAAACAGTCTTTTGTCTATTGTGTTTTAGCTGATAATGATCGAACAGTGCGGTTCTATTCTGCATTTTTATATTTTTTTAAAAGTAGGTTTATTGTAGAATATTTTACATTCATTTTGCATACCTAGATACAGGTATTACACTTACGTAAACAGTACGTATTATATTTATTATAAAGCTCCAAGCGATATTTAAATAAATTAATGCCGTTTTCTATACCATACCAACTACAAGGTTTCTTAAATCGTACCAGTACGATTTGGAAACTCGTTCTTGGTTGCATGTATTATTTCTATTGATGAAGATGATTACATACATACATATAAAAAACATGATCCGATGCATACAATGCAAAATAGGCGTTCGTGGAAGTTGTGCGGGAGTACTAAAAACGCAAAACTATATTATGAGTTAATAAACTTACACGAATTAATATTAATATTATTATTATATGCCGGATGTTTCTCTATTAACTTGTTCTTAATATGTATAAATATATGTTATACATATAATAAGTCAACTATATTTTTCACAACCATTCTTTTATTACTCCCATTCGCATATTCATTACTTTTAAAGGAGTTACGATTTTGGAAACTGATAGGTACGATTTAGAATACCAGTTACTTAAATCGTACTTTGTGCACTATGACACACAAACGATTGTGACAAATTAATTTGTACTTGACAGAAAATGAAACATGTATTAGTACGTACATGTGTTAAACATCAAGCTACAATTTCCAATATTGACATGTGTGAAAAGTTAGTGTCAAATAGAAAATAGGAAATATAGACATAAAATATCTTAAGTGGTAGATTTAGGCAACTCTCCCCTATAAATTACCTTTGGGTCTCGTATTTTTCGTTTGCGTTGATGACGTTACACAATATTTTGGTTCAGATGCGTGCCGATTTGCCAAGCTGAAAACCGATCTTGGTGTCAGAATAGCATTTTAGGGTCCGATTTCGTTGGAGACACGCCGATTGCGCACGACCAACGGATCTCTTCCCGTACAGATCGTTGATGAAAATCGAATAAAGTGGATGCAACATGGTCGTTCGATTCGGCGTTATTGCGCAAGCTTTCTTGCTACGATAAGAGAATCGGTTTTAACGAGGCGCGATCTGTCAGTTTCCGGGGTTTAACTGACATCGCGAACAATTTGAATCGAACGAAGAATGTGGACGGGCCAGCACTTGGTCACATTTTTCCTCGATCATACCTGAGATTCATTTAATATCTCGCGAAACACTGGAATTTGAAATATTAAAACGCCCGTAGAATTTCTCAGGTATTCTATCAAAAATATCTTACAAGCAATATTTTATAAACTTGAACGGCTAACGGACTTTGAATATTTTTTCTCCACCCAGAGATAAGTTTTTATACATTATAGGTACCTAACAAGCGTATAAAATAAACTGGTTGACGAGAAGAGAAAATCTAATTCTTGTAGTGAATACCGTGCAAATTAATTTCGAGAGAATATCGTGAAATTAAAAAGGTTGTACTTACAACTTACAGTGTTAATACTTATTAACGCTGATTACACGAATTATCGAATTTGCAGCACAAAATGTTTGTTAAAGAATGTGTTTGCATTACGTCACATTGGAATTGTGTCCTTACCTAAAAAAGTTTGAACATTAATTAATATTCTACAATATATGCCATGAAAATTATAACAATCGCTAGTTAGTATGATAGTTTTTATTTACCAGGTGGCCTTCTTAAAATGCTCGATATATACTATACATACAGGTGCTTTAGTTCGCAGACAAATGGTTCATGAACCTAACATCTGCGCACCATACTTACTGCTTTCTTTTCTATGCATAGGTATAAATAAATGAGTATGGCTGACTGTTTAATTACACGTAATCGCGTGATGATTTTAAAATGGCGTGTTCCCTAAATGCATAACTGGCCTAGATTAAGAATATTGTATGTATGTATAGGTACTTACAAGTTGCAACACTAAGGAAAGATCTCCAAATAATATTAGTAAAAAGACAAATTGCGAACTACACTAGCTGATATTCAAATAGATCACTGCAACACCCGAACATATTATATGACTAAACAATTAATTGATGAACCCCGTGATAGGTACTCGTAGACTCCAACGCTTTAAACTTGAAACCATCAAATAACATAAACAAATTTTAACACCACCATGGTACTGTTTTATGTTATTAAGTATAAAAGATATGAACCGAGGGGCAAAATATCTATAATTTACTATTGTTTAAGTTAAAATCAGTGTTGAAACATTTACTTATTGTTAATTGCACCAGATGGCAAGTAAACGGGGATTATATGTAAATAAAAAAAATTGCCGGTCGTGAGGTACAGAAACCACGATGACCTTGCTCTGTTATAAACAGTTTACTGACCCACATTCTTTGTTTAACAGATATTACTAATGATTGCGACAGTTCCTTGAAGGACACTTAACATTTGTAGTATTATACTCTTGGCAACGTATTGCAAACATGGATAATACAGTGTGAAGGATTTGTTGCTTCTAATACTTAAATATTTCTATATCTACTTTAGATTAAGTATTTTCATCATTGTTATTTCTCTTATTCAATGCCAATAGACTTTGTAAATTATTTAAATAATATAAGGTTATCACAGCATAATGGGAATATTTCTACATATAAAATAAAGTAAAGATGTATTAAAACATTTCATTTTCCTTGAAAAGAAGTTTAATCCTAAAGAATTTTCGGCAGATGTAAATATATGTTAGTAGCAGAGTTGGATAGAATTTTATTCAGATGACGACTAACGAATAAGTTCCTTTAATCGAATAATAGGAAGTCGAATAATTTTCATTCGGATAATTATTTATTCGTTATTTGCATTATTTGTTGATCTTATCATTTTATTATTTGCCTACTACCATACTCTGCATTTATTATTTTGTGAAAATAGTTAAGGAGTGATTTTTCGAAAGGGTGTATTTTCATTTTTGACCTTAAAGCAAATTTTGATGGCATCGTCATAATAATCTTAAATTACATCCACTATGAATGGCACAAAACACTACAAAATAGGTTTATTCCTTTTTGAAAAATTGAAGTGAAAATACATGTTTCGTACAAAAGGTCTTGTTCCAAGTTTGTTTGATGACATAGTGAAATCCTTTTTTTATCTTAAATAAATCAGACATATTTCCTATACTCATCTAGGAAATTGTAATGAATTCGAAACAAAAGGAACATAATTCCATAGACTTACCCAACATATACTAAATTAGTTTAAAAATGTACCCACTCTCATGGTATCTTTAGACTTATACGTGGCAAAACGTTTGTTTTAACCATGCACATATTTACTTCACTTATCAAGCGTTTGAAATCTTTCAACATTAGTTACTTCCACTTTTTTACAAAGTACATTACAAAAGTACTTATTTCCAAATGTGTTTATAACAATAGGGCTTATTTCCAAATGGTTTCATACAAAAGGGCTTATTTCCAAACGCTCGTTTTAAATAACTATTAAAACAATGTCGTAATGTCTACGTGTAGTAATAAAAAAAAAACATATTTTTTTAATAAACGTAGGTACCTCAGTTTTCTGCTGTTATTGAAAATTTGTTCTATGTGGAAATAGACGAAAATGTGACAGAAAGAAAAGTGGTAGACAATGGCCCATTTTGAAAGTCACCGGAAAAGAAAATTTTTTCATAGCAAGTAAAGAAAATGAGGCAGCAACATAGCAACTAGGTGAACTTTGATGAACTTCGATTTTAGCATTGCGCGTGTTTATTATAAATTTTCCATCATCTTTTGGATAGATAATTATTGGTTTTTGATGCCTCAGAACATTTAAAATTATGGTGTAAAAAAATTGTTCTTTTACAATGACATTTAAAATTTGCCATATCCTACAATTTTATTTTTCATCGTTTGGGTACTCTATGGGGTACTATTTCTATCACAGAGACGCGTGTTTGTCGAATTCACAAAAATGTCTGACAAGGGATACGACGCGACACGCCTTGCTCTTTTAGGCGGTTGACATTCATGGCGTTCGCGCCTTTTGTTTCGCTGCGAAATGTATGTCAGCGACAAAGCATCGTTCTTAATTGCTTCGATTGGTTGCCAATAGGAATTATTTTAGGAGCATTGACCACGTGATCCTCGTGGTTCGAGTCGATTTCGTGGCACTCGCGCGACTGCAAAGTCGCCGTCGTGCGTCGCCGTCCGCGTCGTCGAGGATGCACGGTTTTAACGTTGCCAACTGACATACCAGCTGGCATGCCTTCATCAATTACGGGAAACCAGTTTGTGCCACGATAACGGGACTATTTTTTCTTTGTATTACAAACTGCCTGTCAGGGCTAAACGATAATCGTGAAATTAATAACCGATACGTTAAGTGTGTGTTAGCACAAGAAAATCTTGTTTTAAGATTTACCGTAATGGGCACTATGAACACGTAAAAGAACAGTCAAGCTGAAACTTCCTTCCCTTTGATCTTGACAGAGACGAAAGTTGTAATTAGTGCAACAGTTTGTAGAAAATAGTAGATAATAGTGTTCACTAATGACTTATCAGAAACAGACTTAGTATTTTCGTTTTGTCAACCACCGCTGATGCATTTCTAAAACTTACGGACTGAGAATAAAGTCCATATGTATGAAAGTGTGGGAACATATGAAACATCATTTTTTCCAAATTCCAAAGTCTACTTGTATGATGACATAACGGAAACACTATTTAATTTTTAACTTCTTCTCTTAGAATGACGAGTCATACTCGTTCCCTGGGGCAAATTATGTTCCCTATAGGTAATAGAGTATAATAAAAAAAATAGAAGGCGGCAGAAAGCTTGTGTTCTGAGCAAACTTTAATCTTTTCAGTTTTTGGTAGTTCGTTAATTAACATTTAGATAATCTGTTCGTTTTGGTCATTGAAGTTAATTTTAGCGGCTTTTATGCGACTGTCACATAAGTGGAAGGAGAAGGAGTTAATTGTCAATTTAATTTTTTGGACCATATAGAACAGGGGTAAAGAAAAATTGCTTGCCATAAATTGCAACTTTCAGCATAAGAGCATGTTCATTAATAGCATGCATGGTTGGTAGTACAAAGAAGTAGTATGCGCGACAAGATCAAATAAAATTTTTATATTTTTGGTTTTAACTTAATAAAATTTTCAACGCAATTGCGAAATTTTCCTGAAACAACTGAAACTAATTATTTCATAAGGTCTGAATGATGTAGTCAGTAATACACTGTTTCTTGTCTGTATGATGTAGTCAGTAATACACTTTCTTAAAAAGAAATAAGTAAATCGATGGTACAATTCTTGTCAGGAAATGATGTAGTAAAGTTAAATTAATCGTCTACATCGACGCCAAAGATATAGTGAGTGTCGAACGATTCAAAGAAAGACTTGTTCTTACACCGGAGATTTAAAAATCAGGAATTTTATTCATGAAACATAATAGAAAAACGTGGTCAATCAATTTTGGAGAAATGAAGAAAACAATGTTAATTTCCGCACATTTCTATAGACATTGTAGTGTGAATAGTGAACAGTGAACAGTGAACAGCGAATACTGTGAAATGAAGATTCGATCAACTGCAGGTACACGCGACAAATTTTGCAAATTTATTGTTTTGAAGAGAAAAGTTTTATTCAATATCCAGGATAAAATATTTCATGAACAATTATCTGGCTTCTGAATTCTCCACGTATAGGTTGATGAGATAAGGTGTCGGAAATTGAACCTGATCTGATCAGACTAAAATAAATCAAGCTCTACGTATTTTCACAGCATAGTAAACAAAATTCATCAATAAATTCGACTCCTCACTCTATAATTGTTATTGTATTTATTTTTGTACCGTCAGTTTCCTTTCGTTGTTAGAAATATGTTGTCTTGATCATACAAGCAGACTGTGATCACTGATTACAATACTTTCCTTTTTTTAAGAGCACAGTATTACTTTCACTTATTTTCAAGCACCGTTGAGCAGGTTTCCTCGACAATATTGCCCAACGATTCCGCTTTAACGATTACCTTTTCATTTCGTAACTGAAGCACTAGCTAGACAAAAGATCAAGATAATTACCTCGAGTAATTACGTGCTTTAGTGGGTTTAATTAGGATAAAATCACAATAAAGTTATAGATTTTAATTAGAAATTAAGTAGTAATTATATAGTTGTTGTTGCAACTACATCATCCTCCCGTCCTCTACATCGACAGCTTTCCTTCCGCCTTTCTATTTGAATATGCGCAATAACAACACCAGCCCTGTTTAAACAATGCCAGAATTTATCTATTAGTAATAATTACACATTTCTGTACTTTATTACATTAAATCATTGAGGTGGCACGATACTATATCATGCATGATAGTGTGCCCAACAAAAAGTCCCGTTATGCATTCGTTTTTTTGGCGTAATAAGTAATCGCCTGGTCAGCACCGCGGACACGTCTCAACCGATTTTCCTGTCGCATCATTCGCGGAAGAACGATCGTTGTTCCGTGCGTTCGAATTCTTGTTGTTTTTCGACTGGTCCCGATTCGTTCATCGAACGGGCAACACTAAGTGGAAAGGCGAGTTGACCAAAGCGAATTGGGAGTCGACTGACCAGCACTGCTATATGTACCGAGCCCGATTTCTGGGCAGTTACAGTTTGCTAATCGTTTCACACGATCAGTTTTCCTCTCCCCTCTACCTATCCTTCACCCTCTCCCTCTCCCTCTCCTCCCCTGTCCCTCGCCTTCCCCTCTCCCTCCCACTTCCCCTAAATAAATATTAATAGAAAAGTAGGGGCGTATAATTAATGCCGTTTGAATACTTTTAAGACCCTGTTTCAGTACATCTGTGCAATAAAAGTTTCATAACTTCAACTATCGCAAATATTATCGGATTCATTTCAAATATGGTAGATATAATCTCGATACTTGCGTCTTATAGTAGTTACAACATTACTTTTACAACTTAAGTCTAACATGTATATTTTTATTGTTTACAATTTTAATAGCGAACGTTCGAATACTTTCGTGGCTCACTGTACATACATATAATTTCTTATAGAAATGCCAGGTTTTTAGATTTCAAGGTCGCCTTCAGTTTCTTTTCTTAAACGACATATGTATGTATGTTTTTTGCATAGGTACTTGTACAATAGGGATTATGTAAATTTTGGATGACCTTGGGGTGTCCTTGACCTCAATAATTTGTTTGAAATAGAGCACGAAATTTATGAAGGATGTGAATGCGAAACTAGTTTTTAGCACCTGCATCTCTCAAGCTGACACTATTCGACTCTTGCTACTGCAATTTTGTGTATGTGTGTGTGCGTGCGTGCGTGTGTAGTGTGTGTAGTGTACACTGTTCGTAACATGTACGTTACTCCGCTGTAGAAGTTTCTCTATATTTCGTTTATTATTGTAGTAAGACAATGTGTATTTAGTGCTACTAAATTATTACACATAAGAAGATATTTTTAATGTCTCAAATTTTTTGTATTTTTGGTAATATTTCCGGTGTGAGTTGTTCGTGTTTAATATCTGTAAAAGTTAGAGTTGAAAGCAATAGGTGTACCCATCCCTTGACAACGTTTTCTGGAATTTCTCTTACCTCTTCCCAAGAGATAATTATAACTCAAGTTGTCACTAGTTATAACTCAAGATTGAATCTTCCAACGACACGATGCAAAGTACAATGTAGATAAGCTCGCAATCAAGTTTGCTGCGAATGAAATTTCAATTGCCAAGGATTCTCCAAGATCAAGATCAACGCGTTTCGATACGCAAGTGGGCGTTATTGGCAGGACGGGGCGATGCGAAACAGGCAAAAAAAACCCACGAATTGGTCGGTCAATTACTTTTCTTTCTTTCGTGTTCCAACGATTCCGATGGGAGGAGATCTCGCAGGTAGATACTTTCGACTTCCTCGTACTGAAAGGTACACGACCTCCTGAAACGACTTCTGGAATCGCTGGCTCTCTTCGAAGCACGTGGTTAACTGGACCACGAGGCCGCGATGGTACCGTTAAGCACGCAGCCGGCAAAAAGCCAAGCGAGCCATAACCAAAGCGGGCGTGTGTATGCTCCCTGTTGGCTTCTTTACAACTTCGAATTTCCTGCTTGCTGCTGCCATAGATATTGTCAGCTCCCTTGCCTGTCTCGCGCCGCTCGACGTGGATAGAGCAGGTACGCGTGATTTCTTTGCCCGCCATTCTAGAGCTTCATAGCAAGACAGCACACCAGCAACTTGCGGATGCGCACCATCTACGAGATGCTGGCTCAAATCCCCATGATCATTCATTTCTGGAACACATTTGTTTATCTTAAATCTCACAAAAATTGGTGGCTAAATAAATCTGGCCCCACTCAACTACCGTTCAGAGTGTATAGGAAAAGTTGCACAGAATTATGATCCTCAGAACACGTTCAGAAATCTTTGAAATCAGTGAGGTGTACCCTCATTTGTATAATTACCTACTTCTGCTTTGATGATTTATTTTCTTTGGATATTTCAAATTCATCAGCTGCAATTCATCGTTTTTATTTTCACTGAAACGAGGCCACTAATGCATGAATGCTATACGTGCTTCTACGGAAATTGAATACAGAAATATTTGATTTTCAGATGCATATGCGATTTTAATGTTGGTGTATTGAGGTTATTCTTAGCGTCAGTCATCAATTGCTGATAAACCACCAACACTCGCGGTTGGCGATGAGCATTTAATTATTATGACTTCCTTAAAGTTCAAAGGGCGGCGGTTCATCTAGAGCAGCATTTCCTCGCGAAAGAAACAAATAAATAATGTAGGAGGGTAGAGTAATAATGAAATGAAACGGAAAGACTGTTAATCGGAAGGACAGGGTGTTGGGAGATCTGAAATACTTGTATTAGTTAAAACCTGTAGGACAAAGTAATACGTAGATATTTATTTCAAAATCTACCATCCGTTATTTTATGTTAACAATAGGAAAGTATGCATAACCAAAGCAATGAAAAATGAATTTTGTGGCAGTACCTAATGTTTCCCCATGAAATAGATACGTTCTAGCCAGAAACCTATGGTGTGGCAATGTCCTAAAGCTGAACTGCTAAACCATGTTCACGAAACATTGCAGAAATGTTTGCGAAAAAAGGCCTGCGATTTTCTTCATTTCAGACGAAATGTCGTAATCTTACCATATTACGTAACTTTCTTCGTGAAGATTAAAAAAAAAAACGAATGCATTATAAACATATGTAATTAAGACAAGTGCTGTTTGAGCAATTGTTATTCATCTTAATAAATCGTCTTTGTTAGAGAAGATACATATACTACTCGACACTATTTTTTACCGATCGGCTACGCGAAGAGTCAAACGAACTTCATAAATTATCGGTTATTATTTAGAAGAAGATGGCGTATTGTTTAAAAAAGTATCAGTAAACAAGTGACTATTCAAAGCGACAAACTTTATCGTCAAAAAAATATGTCGCAAAATAAAATCGTTTAATAAATTTCGTGTATTCTAATTATTTTCTTTGTCTTATTTACTTCGTACACGATGTTTAAGAAGATTGCATATGCCTTACCTTGGGCATTTATTTTTCCATTAATGTATACATAATTAATTATATGTACAGTAGGCAAAAAATAGTGTCGAGCCCTATAAAAAATTGCGAAAATGCGAGTCGCAGTTGAAATTCTATTACAAAACCTAACACTAAGAAATAAAAATAATGTTACAATTTTATATCGTGTACATTGTACAAGTACCTGTTATCGTGTAAATTGTACAAGTACCTGTGACCACTGATTTCTCACGAGAACAGTAAAGTAGAAAGTAGATAATTGAACTGTTGAGAAATCACCGTGAAAAAGATACACTATCATAATTACTCATCTCTCGTATGACTAATGTTTCGTAATTCCTGTTATGTATGTAAGATACAGTTCGAGAAATTCATGAATCACAGACACTTACTTAGAAACAAGGAAAATATTCGAGTCGTACTCGCTTTATTTTTATTATTCCAGTGCTACAACAATTTAGCCCAATATTATATTATTATATTAAAGAAATACACTTCTTTCGGAAATATTTTTTTGAATCCAAAGGTCCTCGGGATTGCTGCACTCATTTCTTTATTTCCCTCATATTTTGTCCGTGACTTACACCACGAACTGTGTGCTTCTATGTATGTACGAAAACTTACGTCCATTAGTAGAAAATCTGTTTTCTTTTTTCATACCCCACAGAAAGTGGAGATAGTCAAAGATTAAGAGATAATCTTACAAGCTTGGGCATAAAAAGTCATCAACGCGTTAAAAATTGATCGGCCAATTTAATACGTTCGGGTATGTAGATATGTGATTCTACTATGTGTAATCGATATTTCGTTTATCGCATTTCAGATGTTCCTGAAATTACGGTGCTGTGAAAACTACGCCTGATCAAACAAGTCGTAAGTAAGTATTTCGTTAACTGTTTCTACATATTTGTTCGGAACGATTTTTTTTAAACACAATGGTATTCGAGTCTATAAATGGCGAGACAGTCAGATGTCGGATTTTTGAGTTACTAAGAGGAGGAGTCGCGGATTCTGTATTAAAATCTTCTCGAACTAATTGGCCATGACCCGCCACCGCCCACGCGGCCGAACAAGACATACCGAGACTACTTTGCGCAGTACGTAACTACTTACTTAAGTCGTATTAAACGTTGCGCCTGTTTGCAAAGGCACAGGCGTTGTCAGTAGCGTCGAACAGTGGTACACACGCGTCGTTTGGACTTTTGATGGACGAAATTACGTGACGGAATTGTAAACATGTCCGTAATACGTACTGCAACAGATTAATACGTTTGCGATCACATATGTATGTCCAATTACAGTACCACAGATTCCGACTGACTTGTAACTGTTGTTTCATATCGTAGCATTGCAATGTTTCCTTTTTTCATACAAAATTTGCATATCTAATCATTCTCTTCACCCCTTGCTTGTTCCCTGTACAATTATTCAAATTCGCTGTTTACCCATCGTATTCTTGAAACATTTGACTAACGGCATAAAAAGTTGTTATAAAGATTAGAATCCGTGACGATTAATAATAATAGCAATGCGACGTTACACACCGCATAAGAAGTACCTACAATAAAAAGTAAAGAAAATCACAGCAGAAATAAATAAAAGAATAGAAAAGAGGGCAAGATTGAATGGAGATGAACTATGCTCTTTACGATTCTTCTCCCCTTTTGTGTTTTCGCTCCAAACTGCATACTATACCTAATGCAGATTATTCGCGCTATCATATCGATAACAAGAGGCATTTGTTTTATCTCGTAAATGGTAGTGGAAGAATTGCATGGCGAACAAAGAGGGCATGGTACGGGCGGCCTCGTCTAGAATCGAACGTACTTATGTAGGTACGAAATCTTTCGTGCGTGCGACGACGACAACGACGACGAAGACGTTTCTCCTCTTTTTATCTGACCACGGCGATGTATATGTATAGGGAAATTAGAATTACCATGTGACATCATATTGTAATGTCGGCAATACGGGCAGTATGCAAAATAATGCAAATAACGTGCCGAAAGTAGCCGGCATCCCTCCGGTCCTTCTATCTATAGAACGACTGTGACGGCGGTTTAGCAGTTGAAAATGGCATTTAAAGACAAGAAAAAGAGCCACCAATGCTGCGCCGTTCGCGAGCTTGCTTGACCTCGGTTTCTTCGGTGAAAGTACGGTAATTTTGGAGCAGATGGCAATTTTACTTTGCTTTCGTTTAGATAAGTGACTCACAAGTGACACTGTAAGTCACGTGTGTTTCACTCTTAACACGAGAACTAGAAAAGCAGTGAAAATCACTGGTTTCTAATTTCTTATAAAAATTAGTGGAATTTGTGACGGTGCATTCTTTTATCATTTTCACTGATTTGTATCGCAATATGTGAATTATTATATTGGTCAATTTATCCCCGCCTCTTCCTCTCTTTTTTTTTTAAATATATTTTCAATAGAATTAGATAAACTCTTGTGTTAAGCGCGTATTCGCTCGAAAGTGGGTAAAAGATGGGCAGTTTTTATGAATTTTTTCTTTCCAAAATAAACGTTCTACATAGTTGTGGTTTTGTACACTTGTTTACTAATATTTTACTAACACTTTCACACCGTTACATTGAAAAGTAACAAACTTTTACTATGTTAGAGGTGTTCATGTGCGATCACTTTCAAAAATTCCTTCTTCACGGTTATGATTGCACGCGATCTATTCATGTGAAATAAAAAAATTACTTTTATTCTATTCAGTAAACTTGCCTTTATCGCCCCCCCCCCCCCCCACCTAAGTCATTCATTAATATCGAAGATAAAAAGAATGTCGACCCATTGAAGGAGAAAATTTCATTTTTTACCAAATTTTTTTACGTTGATTTGTTATAAAATAGGGAAATAATGCTGATACTTTTATAATTCTGGTCGGGCCAATAAAGGCAACCTTCCTGAATTGAATAAAAGGAGTTTTTTATTTCAGACGAATGCAACGGGTGTTATTATTATTAAGTACAATTTTAAGTATTTAATTTTATAGTGACTTTTGCTGTGAGAATCTGACTTGCTCGTACGAAATGAACTGCCTCTTATCACTACCTGTAAGCTAAGTACTGTTAAAGTGTCAAGCCATTGATAATGACACATATCGATTGTGAAGATAGCCACGTATGTATTACGTTTCTCACTTCCAATTGCTTGCTCATTGGTGTTAACAAAATATGGAAGCTATTGGAAGGAACATTATAGACTCGAATATATGGTACTTGTCTTTGGATAATTATGTGATCCTTGAAAATTATATTAAACACCCTATTCAATATTCTGTTATAAATGTATATTCTGTGTAAATATTGATTACTAATTATTGCATTAAGAATATTTATAATTTAACAAAACATTACACAGTTCACAGTTAAATTTTTATGATCGATATTATGATTGATCTTAATATTTCACAGTTGAGTTTCACAAGACAAGTTTATTCATCCCCATTCGATGCAAAAGATTTTATTGTCAATAATTTTATAAATACATGCTCTTATAGCAATTCAGATGACAAATTTATTTATTATGGCGTGCTAAAATTCAACTATTGTCCTTTTCTGTAGTTTTTACTATCTTTACCACGAGTAGAAAATATAAAAACAATTATAATACTAAAGATAATAAAATAAATATGAATGCCTATAATATAATCAGGATTCCTCTCTTTTCTGCAGGTAATTCAGATAAAAAATGCACCCTGCATCGTTCGTGCTGTCATTGTTCCTCATCCTGCTGAGCCACTCGGGTTGGGCTAATGGGCTCTGCAACTTGAAGAACGGTGCCGTGGCCCAGTGTCACGAGCTCGAAGATGTCAAGTACATCGAGACCTATGACCTTGAATCATTGAGGGCCACCGTGACCGAGCGGATTCTCCAACCAGACTACTTCATCAACTTGACCAGCCTTCGCCACTTGGACCTCTCAGGTGGCAGCCTAGAAGAAATAAAACCAGGAAGCCTCCGTAAATTGATCAACCTAAGAAGCTTGAATCTCGCTGAAAATCGCATTGGGTATTTGGAAATAGGCTCTATGGACGGTCTAAATCATTTGCACAGTCTAAACCTTCGTAGGAACAATCTTCGACAACTGCCACCATCGTTGGCCAATTTAAAAGTCCTTCGACACCTTGACATTCAAGGTAACCCTCTAGAATGCAACTGTCCGACCCTTAAAGTCAGAGACTTGATCCTGAAAAGGGGTGTGAAGCTTTCGAAGAAAATCCTCTGCGCTGGTCCGAGCGGTATGAAGGGGACGTCATTGTTTAAGCCTGACGCGACGAGCATCTGCAATTTCGAGGAACAAGATGGCGAAATGCAGAGGGATCAAAGTTACGAGGGGTCGGAAGATGAATACGGATCTGGAGACGTTCCCGAGGAGCTTGGCAAGGAGGAGGAGTGCAAAGACTGCGTAAAAGTCGAAACACCATTCCCAGAGGCTCCCGAAATCTCCACAACGTGGACTGCAGTACCGGCACAACCTGAGATAGTCGAAAGTGAAGCGCCGCCGGAAGTAACGGCAGCTGTCGAAGAAGTAGTGAGCTCCACACCAGTTGTAGATTCCATTGAGAGGACACTGGACAAGGATCAGGAGATTTTCTTCGACTCCGACGAGAAGAAGGATCAGACATCTACTATTGTAACCACAGAACGAAAAAAAGTGTACAAGGATGCCTTGTTTTATCCGGTGGAAGGTTCTGGAGATGGAGACGAAGGCTCTGGAGAAGGTTCTGGAGCAGGGATACTTTTCGGCGAATGGAAGAAGGTTGGCGAAGTGGAGGCCACGAGCGAAAAGGAAGAAGAGTCAACGTCTTTGGGTGATAGGATCATCAGTTCGCTATTTAACATGTTTTGGAGCACTACAGAGATTCCAGAAATGAAGAAGGATCCGGATTTGGAAAGGGAAGAATTTATCCCCGTTGAGAAGCCCGCTGTGTCCAAGACATTCGATTTGAATGAAGCAGCCCCGAGCACCACCGAAATGGCAACAGAAGGCACTGCAGTAGCTTCTACCAACGGAGTCGAATTGGTTGACAGTGAGTTGCACGACCCGTCGAAGATGGGCGAGGTGAAAGCCGGCGAAGAAGATGTGAACGATGGATTGGCTGAAGTGTCCCCAGCGAAGCAGTCGAAAAAAGGGATGGGTTCTTACGTCGTCCTTGCTGCCTTACTGGCAATTCTAGCAACACTGATAGGATTCGCTGCTTACAAAGGTAACTTTTGCAAGAAGAAACGGAAACGTGGAGACGTTGAGAACGGAACCGAGCTGAAGGACATGCAGAAAGCTCTGTTAGATACAGAGAGCGTAACGCAGCCAAAAATATCTTCCAACGGAAACGTGGAAAATATTCCTCTAGTCGAAGACGCGATCGACCACGATGAAAGGAAGACACCCCACGATTGTCAAAATCAAAGCACGACGAACACGCCGAAATCTCAAAACGGCACTGCTGATCGTGCGGAGCCAGTGAAACCCCCGCGGAGGTCAGTCAGTTCGCAGGACGATCTAAGGGACAGCGAGACGACTGGCCGGGACGTGAGTTCTGTAAAAGATAATTCATTGTCCGCGAGGACAAGCCCCATAGATCCTTCAGTTAATAACGGTCCGATGGCTCAGCTCTCGGAAGTCAACGGGCCACCCTTAAGCCCTGGTGCTCAGAGAGTGAAGATTACCTTGCAAGAGAATCCGGACAGCGTGCCAAGGACGCCGATACTCATCACGAGAACAATGGCTGGCGAGAATCTAGTCAAAACGCCATGAAGTCGAACCGCGAGGGAGTTGATGAGAAACGTGAAATGCTGATCTATCGTACAATCGAAGACGACACGAGCACAGTTAGGAGCTGGCCGAGAAACAGGGAGCAGTGATCAGCGTGAACGTGTGTTTCCGATTCCGAATGAATTCATAGTGTCCCCAGTGTTCCTAGGCTCACCCGTCATGGCCCCTCGTCGCGATGGACGTTCGCGATAAAGCGAGATTAGAATTATTTTCGTGTCTGTATGTCTAAGATGAAGCGGAACTGCTTTTAGTGGAAGATCACGCTGATAGCGTGCGGCTCGGCGGCGATTTGCTTGGTCAAGTGTCAAGAACATTAGAGAGGGACGAGCGATTCAGTGAAACAAGTTTGTACATAACTGCAGATAATATTTGTTATATAACCTCCCATTATTTCTCCAGGATTAATGGATGGGGAATATTTGATACATTTTATATACGTACATATATGAAATATTAGCACACTAGTCAGTTTCCTTAAGGATCTTCCTTCTCATGCAAACTTGAATGGAATTAAACTAAAGTTCCGTTCGAATCCTCTGCACTTGGAACCTATCGACAATTCTGATTTGGACGTAATTTATTTTAGCACCGGCGTAGCCATCCGTAAATCATGTTACGGCAGTGGTTTCCTTCAGATTCGATTAGCGTTAACGAAACGGTAGAATTTTCAGTAAAATACTTTACACGCGTAACGTAATTTTAGTAAGAAATAAATCTTCCACTGTTTAACGTTGAATGTCAGTTTTAGAAATGAAAAGGGAAAGGATTTTAAGTTTTCTTAGCAGACCTTATCGTTTTACTAATTAGCTGGAAGGTTAATTTATTTAAAATTTCCACCGTATGAGTATAGAATGAGCATTCCAAATCAATCATATATCATCATGTCTAATAATATTGTTGCCATTTACCAGACGATCTTGTTTCGCATTATGCAATACTTAAATGTTTCATACAGATTGCGCAGCTGATTGCGTTTAGAAAAAATTATTCGAGTAAAATTTATGTAATCCTCACCGTCATATTTCTGCGATCTTTCTTAAGATACAATTAGAGATTTAACAATTTTAAGCTTGCGGCTACTTCGCGAATTTTCGACTCTGTTGAATGATTACTTTACTAACATTTTCGAATCATTATGCGACAAACTTACATGCACGAGAACACATACATATTTGCAATATCTACAATATTAAGTATTCTCAAATAATAATTCACATGTTTATCGAAATAGATATTGCAAATGTTGATGTTGGACATTGTTCGAATTGTTCATTGTTCTGTCGTGAACATGTGTTTGTTCATCAAACGTTACACACAAGGGCACAAAACATAAGTAACGCATAATTTTTTAAATTGTTCAACCACATGTATGCACCTTTCTTCGACAACAACCGCGTTCGATCATGAATAAAAAATGTTGGGAAAGAGGAAAACATAGAAGTTGCTTAAAGATGATTGTTGATTGCTAGTGGTGATAAGTATTCCCATTACTTTCCTTACGAGCGTTTCTTTATACCAAATTTCTTTAGGTATGTTTTTTTAAACCAAATGCGTGAAATGTTAAGGCATTTAGCTACGATTAAAATGTTAAGATAGGACAGATCCCTTTGTAAAAAAAGTTTTCCCAAAGAAACAATGTACGTCCCCGTACAGCAATGATTGCAACATAGATTATTTATTCGTTAAATGTGTAAAGATTTCACACAAGCGGTCAGTTTAATCAGCTATGAAGAGGATTATCTCATCGATACTATGATTACCGCTGAAACGCCAGAAAGGGGTGATGTTTAATCCTTCGTGATATCATCGACACGTCATCATTATTGTCGCCATTTGCTTTGTTCCCTAAATAGATAAGTTGGCTGTACAGCGTTTACAAGGTATACTTATACATTATTATGAATAAATACGATGACGAAAATACAGTTAACGTAATTGTATCGAATATATTTTTCAAGTTTAACTTTTGGATGCGAAATAAACTATTAATGTTTATCGTTTATACCCCGGACCCTACCTATCGATCCTGTTTAAATGTCAGTAAATCAAACTGATATTTGACTTGTACGAGTTTAAGTAATATCTTAATTATTTATCCTTTTATGACTTACTATACTTATCTGTAAATAGTACGCAATGAAAGTGGGAAACATTATTATACAATTCAATGGTACAAAAAATAAGATTACTCAGAAAATATTCGGAACATTCGCAATGATCCTTGAGATAATTTCCGTTTTACACGTTGCCAGTTGCCTTAACACAAAAAGTGATAATGTTAAATACTTTTATGTGGATGAAAACTGTGGTAAACCACTTCGTAATGCTATAATATTTTCTAACCGTGTCTAATCTTTGTTTGACCACGTTGGATATTACTTAAAGAGATTTACATTTTTTCGGAGATCCCATTACAATTTGTTCTACTTCACAGAGTGCGGTAAATGATAGGTACACTGATACGATCAAATAATTGCTTACGGTGCGAAGGCTGACTTTAATCGTTCCCCCGTTGGCGTGAAATTACTGTAATTTTATACAAGTACCTACTATGCTTTCATTCTTGTCAAGATTCGATTCTATGATTTTCCTTTTACGAAGGAAAAACCTTGTCAAATATCACAAAGTATCGTTATAACCATACCTAATTCATCAATATAAGTTTTCACTTTTAACTAAAAAAATATCATTACAGAGATTAATCTTTCCTATTAGTCTATTTTTAATTTACGACCTACTTAATTTGCGACCTACAAAACGTACGTAAAATTACGAAGAATTATATTCACTTCACGGTAAGTATGATATATTCAAATATAAAAGTACCTACCTATGTTGACTATTTAATTCATGAAAATGAAATAATGGCAAAGCAATAAAACATGAAATATCTATATGATATTTTATCAGAGATAAGATATGTACTAAAATATACGCATAAATAATGTAATGTAATTTGATATTTTTTAAATTTCTTTCTTCAAATTGGGGTTTTTAAAAAAAAGAACACGATGATTGTTTTGTGTTATTTAATGTTATTACTCGATTTTATGCAGGAACATAATATCTTGTAAATACGTTTATCACTAAATTTTTCAGGCATTTTCAATGACGTCTAAGACGTTACTCTCTACATACCCTTCTAATTTTGCAAATTCCTTCAAACAATAAAATAGTCTTAATATTGCAATATCTTACGTCATAAAAAATTAAGTATACCAAAATCACAAAAATCAGTAAACGGCAGCATACAAAATTAATCGAGTCTTTATTGGACCCTTCGATATCCCAGCCTTCATTCAGTTCATAAGTTTTCTGTTGTTATCGCTTAACAATACCCTAATAATCGTAATTATAACTAATAATATATATTATTATTCTGTCGATTTTACGTTCACAAGGAAGGTAAAAAAACATTTAATTGCTCCAACGTTTATAAAACAAACGTTGTTGCCACATGGAAAAACTCTCTTGGGCAATTACAGTTTTGCCACGGTTAGTAAGGCAACAGTATCCATAGCCGCTTTTAATAGCCAGATGCTTACAAAATATCAGAGTGTAATAACATTTTATTTGAAAGGTTCAGACCATAGATAATTCAGAGTCTCGTTCCACCGTCGATTCTCTGTAACCGCTCTTTGGTTCCTTTCGTAGTTCTCTGATGACGATCGATCTGCTCAAAGGGATTGACTGAAGATCAGAATCTTCATCGTCAGTTGAGTCTCCGTCGTAAACTGTGTGCCTTCGTTTCTTTTTTCTTGAACTCGGTGTTTGTGGCCTGGGTCGGACCCTTTCTGTTCCTGAGTCCATGGACTCACTTACCACGCGTTGCTTCGCAGTTCTATGCGTCGAATTTGACCTTGAATTCGTTCGACTGCCACTCTGTGGTAAATCACTGGCGATGTTACCGGTCGAGTTGTTCCTTTCCCGCCGAATTCGTTCTTGTCGACGCCCTTCTCGTCTGAGCAAATCGTCCTCGCTCTGAATCCTCTTCCTCAGTTTCCTTGTTCTCCTCTGCTTGGTCCTCAAATTATCAGCTGAACCCATGATACGCATGGAAGACGTTCCTACCGATATTTCATCCAAATTGTCTAAAGACCGGGCCAGTCTAGGCATTTGTACAGCCTCCTCATAGCTAGGTGGTCCTATTAATTCCAGGGGATGGATCCTTGGTTCTGGAATACGTTCAATGCGTTCCTCTTGCACAACTTGAACCCTGCTGAATAAATGTTAATTATATGGATTTACATCGAGAAAGAGAGTTACACAAATTCCAATATCTATATCGTTATTAAAGAAAATTTTAATAAAAATCTAAGAAATTCTACAGATTTCTACAAATATAAATGGAATTTTAAATGTCGGTTCATTTTCTCTAAGGCAACGTAGATTTCTTAGTTATCGTGTATAGGAAATATTACAATCTGTGTTAATTAAACCACAGACGAGGTATAGAATAGACCTGTTACCCAATGCTACTTTTCTGTCTCACGATTTCGGGGCTCATGAGCCCCATTACCATCGCCGTATCACGCCCAACGTTAGCAGCTACCAATAAGCCTGAAATAAGAGTGCAGCAATACAAGCGATAGGAATGAAAGTTAGAATAGCGGCGAGAATTTGAATACAGGGTGCCCCGATAGGTTCGTACCAAATTAATACAGCATATTCAGGAGGTCAAATAGTTGAAAACAGTTGATATAAAAAATAAAAATTCTTCAATTATTTATCAATCAGCAACTCTGCATATCCACACAACAGAGAAGCATTGTACAACTTTTGCTTAACGGGTATATAAATTACTTCCTAATAAATTATTTTTGGACAAGGGTTCATATGAACTTTTTCCAACTATTTGACCTCCGGAATACGCTACATTAAATTGGCGTCAAACTATCAGGACACTCTGTATACATAGAGGTATACTTTCATTTATCATTTTGAACATTTCCTACAATGGCACACTTATCAGACCGTGTTACTTCGGTGCCGGCGTAAGTAACAGAAAGAGATCCTCTACCTAGGCTCCTCTTCTTCTTACCACTGGTACGCCGGCACGGAACTGGCACGCAAATAATAAGTGTGCACAGGCCTTAATCCGTCGCACGGATTGTCCGCCCCAGTGTGGTACCTTCCATAACATTCTTTGAGCAAGAATGAGTCAAAACGCAAATGTGGCAGAAACTGGACCACTTAGGCCAGACGTGTACAAAGAGTCGCTCGGAGCCGTTGACCAGTTTGCGATTCTGGGCGCCGGATCAGAGCTGCCCATAATCGCAAAGAGGTCTCCGGCTCGGTAGCGGCTCTTTGTGCACCTCTGAAGTAGTCCAACCGGGGACAAGCCGATTTTGTAAAAAAAGTTTCAAATAATGTGACTACATTAATTTCGAAATTTTATGAACGTCACCTAGAACTGAAAACACAAATTTGTTTATAATTTCCAATGTTGCAAAAATGATTTTTCAATTTAAAAAAAAATGTATTCACAAACCCCGATCTTTCCCGGTTGTAATAAAAGGAGAACGAACCCAATATCCTAAACAGTTTCTGAGATAAAAATTCGTTTTTACGGACCGTTTTTACTAAAATCAGCAAAAACCGCAAAATGCAAAGATTATTGTGAACAAATGTGAAACCATAGATATTGTGAACAAATGTGAAACCAGCAAAATGACTTGAAGAAACTCTTCGCCCTAATCTCATGTGAACTACTTCATACTTCAATTTCATGAAAATTTCTAATATGAAGCGCAAAAATGATTGTTTTGTCATGGAATGACATATCAATTGATCCAATCCATCCCGCAAAAAACAGATCGCTATATTTAAATTTATTGAAATTTCAATTCCTACCATCATGAGCGCTATAATCTGTTTCGATACTCTGTTGGCTACGTTGAGGGTGACACAGAATTGGTAATGGAGCTCCACAGTTTCAGAAAGTCTATTCTATTAGTGGTGGAGAAATATCGATAGTCGGCACTATCGATAGTTTCCGATAGTTGGGCCATTAATAAGTAATAATATTACAAATTAAATTTGGGATTCTGAATTTTAGCTGTTATTATTTTTTAATTGACTAACCTACGATTTTCAATACCGATAATTATCGATAGTGGAAATAAACCATCGATAGTTCTCCACCTCTAATTCTATACCTCGTCTGTGCTTCAGTCGTCAGATTATGGGTCGGTACCACAGTTTCTCTGAAGATACAAAACTTCGCAAATGTTAGTTCCACCTTGTAGGCGTAGGTACCTTGTCTATGATTTAAACGTATGTAGTTTTTCACCGATTGTGTGTAAATGGCATTTGGCATTTGGAAAGAAACATTGACCTGCGTCACGTGGAATATTATTCTCTACTTTTAGTTTCATTAAATTGTGTTGGCGAAATTCACTTATCTTACTACTATTTTTTTTATCGATTTCACTATGAGATAAATCATATACTGTTTTATCTTGAATACAAGATTTATAGCCAGAAATATTATAATTATTGTTTTTGCACTTAAGGCTAAATTATAGGGATAGATTTCTCGAAGCGTCGAAACCTCAAAATCCAAGATAGTTCCGAGTTTCGCAAATTCGAAACTTTGCACTGTTTTCGTTATTCAAAACTCTCGAAACCCAGATAAGAAAAAGTATAATATCAATGAATAAATAATCGTCTGCAGCGTGCCTCGAGAATTTGTGAATTGTTATATTTTTGTTTTTATTTTGTTAAACTCAATAGAGATTTGCGCAAAAATTTTGTTGACTTCCGTTCATAAAGCAAGATTATGAAGTTTTGGATTCGAGTTTCGAGAATTTAAAAATTATGTTGGAATCCATCCCTACTAAATTGAATTTCTTGAATGATTTTTACTGTAAAATCTAATAGTAGGTAAATACGGAAAACATTTTTCTAAATTTTTCAAAGGCAATTCAATCGTATGGACTTTACGTTCCTTAATTGAAATTTTAATATCAACTTCACCAAATTCATTTCAAGCAACATCGTTAAAGTTAGCTTGCTAGGATCTAAAGATCAAAATTTGTAGAAAGCTCGAAATATTGTTGACTTTTGAACAACTGTAAACTTTTGTAATAATTTTGATTTACCACATAAGCAGTAACTTCTTTCAATATATCGACAATGATATTATAATGATAAAAGGCGAATAACTGTAGAATTTATAACTGATTATTACACATGTACGTATAATAAGTTTTCTTTTTTCAAAAATCTTTTGAATTTGCCTTTTAACCATTCATAGTACAGAAACAAGAATATAGCAGAAGCAGGTGAGTTTCTCTTAGATTTTTTCATATTTCCCATGTATCGTAATATTGATTTTTATTACCTTCTATGTCTTAATGGTCTCAACGTTTCTTGTTGTAGCCTATGTTCCATGGCTCTTCTCTTAATTCTCATCATGTGCCTGATAGAGACAAAGCTACCGAATAAAACGATAACTGTAAGAGCGCTGATCAGTACAAAACCCCAAGTCTTATCTCTGCTGTGGTACTGAGGTCCATTCCAGACATCGAAACAAGCACTTTCCCAAGAATAACCGGACACGTTTGCAGGACTCTGGCAAATCAAGCTGGTTTCCGCAGTTTTCGCAGGAGGATCCGTTAGAAAGTTATACATAATGAAAAGGTCCATACAATCGCAGTGCCATGGATTGTCTTCTAGTTTCACGGTATTCAGATCTGGATTGTTTCGAAAGATGTCTGGATCTATGAATTGTGTCAAACGGTTACCTAAAATTTATATATTGAAGGCTATATAAATGTTTTTTAACGATGGATAATTTAATACCACTTATTGCTAAGCAACAGATGTTAGTAACTTTTAACCGAACGAAACACGTGATCTGTTCGAAATTGCATTCCGTATCTTAAATTTCTATAACTTTTAGACAGCATTTGGCTTAATGAACCAGTTTTATAGAATAAGGAGTATAGCACTTTGGGAATAGCAGATATCCCTGTTTGGTTATACATAGGTACATATACATATACAATAACACAATGACAAATACTGAGATCATCCCACCCTTCTTCAGTTGCCTTAAATTTAATGTCATTAAATGTGAAAATTGAATTTTAATATTGCTCCTTTAGACTTTCGTTAGACCGAAGTGAAACTACTTTTTCAAATAACTGAGAAATAACTAATAATAAGTAACTTATTTTAAAAAAAAAAAACATTGTATTCTGTGGTTGTTTCATTCTTCGTAATGAAGACGCAATTCATCAATTATGTAAATTAATTCAACTTCTAGCTTTCAAAAGAAGATAAGCATTAACCATGTATATAAAAAGGATGTAGGATGTTCCACTTAATCCACACAACTAATTATCTTATCTAATTTTGAAAATTCGAGAAATGTTTCACACGTATTTTGGGGAAATAATTGAGTTTCAAGGAAGAAATACACTGCAAGGAGAATTTTGTTTTTAATGCTGCTTTTTTCCCAGGATTTTCAAGATCACCCATGTTCTTTTTACACAGAAATACATACCTATTTTTTCTCCCGATCTTACAATTTACAATGGCGTTGCACTCTAAAATTGATAGTCAAATATAAAACTTATTTCGTTCAATACCCCAGATATCAATATTTCTCTGTACAGTCGAACCGCTAAGAGAAGTTCTAGGATTGTCGACTTCCACCGTAAATCAAAATTATTAAAGATGAAACCAGAAGAACGACCGTTTCAAGGTTAAACGAAAAACACGTTCCGATGCTAAGATGCTAAGTTGCTTTCTTGATTATCATAATAATAAATATTCAATATGACTTTATTTCACTTTAAATTTTAGTGTCCAAGATCATCCTATGGCTATAATATTATACATCTTTGAATGCACATTCGTGTAATCTACAACGTTCAAGAGAAAAAATGCGTAGGTACTCCCATTTAAAACAACATGAAAGACTTTCAAAATTCTGGAGAAAAAATGAATCGGGTATTTCAAAATCGACATACATATGTGACCTTTCTGGCGATTTTAAGTTTTTGAGTCATTGGTATAAAAATGACACTGCAGTAAAGAAGAAGAAGAGGAAGACGAAGAAGAAGAAGAAGGTGATGCATGAACATCGTTCATGAATGGAATATTTTTCCATGTAATTTGTTTATTGTTTTAATAACATGTGTATTCACACAAGTAAAATGTGGAAAATCCTAGGAAAAGTGATTTATTGCAGAAGCAACTCCTTCAACATTTCTTTGCTAGTGTTCTAATCGAAATTCGGTTATCTAATTTGTCAGAAAAATGTAGAGACAGCTTTTTGAAGCTGGAATCATTGTAATGAAACAGTTTTAATGATTTTTCTCAAAAGCTGGAAAATGTCACAATTCAAATGACACTAAAGTTATTCCTTGCAGCGCATTCGTTCTTTAAAACCATTCAAAGTACCTACACGTATATAAAACATTTTTCCTATCGCCACAACTAGAGAAGATACTTGGGTGGGTCTTGTTTTAGCTGGGACACTTTGTGCAATTTTGAGAGTAGTAAAATTTTTCACCTCATCCAGACGTAATCTATGCGCACAAAAGTAGAAGTCACACCTGACAAGTCGATTCTTCTGAGTTGCGGTAGCTGCAGAAGAGTGTCGTTGCTCAGTTGAACCAATCTATTGCTTCGTAGATGAAAAGTCTTCAGCGTTGTGGATTTCAGTCCAGATGGTATCGTTTGCAATCGATTGTCACTCAGAATGATGCTTCTTATTTTCGGCATATTTGACAAGGAGTTTGGGCTCAACTTGCTAATCAGATTCGATGACATATCCAGTGTCGTCACCGCTGACGTGAGGTTTGGAAATTCGCGCAACGTGTTGTAAGAAAGATTGAGAAACTCGAGCTTCACGTTCTCGTGGAACGTCAACGGGTGAACCACTTCGAGGCTGTTCACAGATAAATCCAGCACCTGAAGGTTCACTAAGCCCTCGAAAGTACTGGCGTTCAGACTCTCTATACCGTTTGCGTTCAAATATAGAAAACCGAGCTCTCTGTTTTTAGCGAAAATTCGATCAGGCAGTAGACGAATTGTATTTCGAGATAATCGAGCGAGCTTTAGCGATGGGAATCCATGGAGGCCAGGTCTATCCAAATTGCACCTCGACACGTCGAGTTTTTTTAACCCTAAGTGTTTCAGGGTCGAGTGTCTGAAAAGTAACGTACAGATATTAGTTCTCCTTTTTATACGAAGCACATATTTATATTAATTGGTAATGGGTATTGACTTGAAATTGTTGTTTAATGATCATTTTAGCGCGGTGTAGGTATGTACTATTATTATCGTAACGCACTATCTTGTATCTCGACCCTCCATGGCTGCTTGACAGAGCGATGTGATGCTTTTCTACTTATGGCATGTTACGTGTATATCTAATATGTTAAAAATGTAATATTCTTTTTATGGCTGGACTGATTGACTGAGTGACACTATTGATAGTAATGTTTAAATCGAAAATACGTAATGTACCTATGACGTTCATTCAGAATTAAAAACATATATATGCATTGTGCACTTTTATTTAAATAAAATTCAACGTTTCACATACAATATCTCAATAATGATAAAGTTTCAATGTTTTCTATTGCTTTCATGATCATCAGACTATGGTTTATAAATATGTATTTTAAACTACTGAGTTATCACGATTTATCGATACCTACATGTATTAATTATAAAAAAACATTGCTATATTACAATATAGTTTTCCATTTTCTATTATTTTCATTCGTGTCAACTTTTATATTCCTAATACTTTATACAGGAATGGACTTTGTAGACCAAGCAGTACAAAATTATCATTTAAGAAAGCAATGGTCTTATGAAATCGAATTTGCCAGCTGTTTTATGATAAATTTCACGAGATCGTTACCTATATCGTTCGAATGAATAGATCCTATGACTTCACATTATTGTATGTAATAGGAAAATTATTTATTTAGAGTTTCAATCTCTCGTTTGCTAACCTTGTGCTATAGACTAACGTAGGATTGTTGGACAGTTGAAGCTCCTCAAGTTCTGGAAATCCGCTGAAAGTATCGGGACTCAAGTAATTCAAAAGGCAGTCGGACATATCCAGCGTGCGTAGTTTTGGACTCCACGCTTTCTGAACGAATTTCAAAGGGTTTCCTACCAAGCTTAGTCTAGTTAATGCTGGCAGACCGTCTAGAGATGTATTACTAAGTTCCCGTATCTCTATTAAAGGAAAATATACCTATTTAAAAAATGAGTGACTTACGTCAACAGCTGACTTTTTGTCCTAAAAATCCACTAACATTCATGAACAAATATACTTTATTCTTTCATAAGTAATATTCACTCGTTCTTTCTCTACATAATGCTCTGTCAAAACGTTGATTTTCTAATGTACCGTTGAAAACAATAATTCAATTTATAATTAACAAACTAAAATAGAAAAAATTATACGAGATGATAGTCGTGAAATTAATGTTGAGTGATTCTCGTGAAGATTTTACACAATTGCGGTATTTACTGAAAACTATTATAAGCAGGAGCAAATATTCAAATGTCAATCGTTTTATTGAAGTAATCTCCAATTTTAAATACCGACGTGACCAAATAGAATATGGACAGTGTTAATTATAAATACATCAGATCCAGTTTAAACAAAAAAAATTTTATCGTACCACAATAACTAGCATACAAAACTTCAAGTCCAGGGCTTATTAAATCCTCTAAACTGGATAATAGGTTTCTCGATAGATGCAGATCTGTCAGAGATGGCAGTTGCCTTATAGAATTAATATCAGCGATTTCGTGTATTTGGTTGCCATTCAAATCTAATCTCCGGAGGCTTCTTAAGGAACTTATGTCGCCGGGCAATGAACTCAATTTGTTTCTCGCTAAATTCAGGTACTGCAGATTTGACAGTCGATTAATATCACTTGTGATATTCGTCAACAGGTTGTTCGATAAATTTAATTGTTCCACCTGGAATGTGATTGAAAAACGACACCAATGACAAGATATTTATCTGGTATACATACATACAGTTAGGTACTTACAAAAGTATCCGTTCACTCTACATGTAATATATTTTATATATTTAATCACTGCTAAAGTTAGAATTACCCATGCTAATTCACATTATTGTAAACATCGATTGACATACTTTAAATTAGAGTGCGTGAAATGATTGAAAAATTATGCAGAGTCTATTTAAAGATGTATTGTTATTTATGGAAGCAGCACATAAATACTCACTCATATTCGATATGTATTTCATTTTCAAAGTACTTAATTACAATAATTTAATACTTAATATTTTGACTAATATCCCTTCGACCTTATTATAAATTTTAATGCATTATGCATAGATGGCACTGCTTTCCTGTGAAATTCGTGTTAATCTTTATCCATTTTTCTACCGAAATTTGTTTAAGCATTTCTTTAGTAGTTACGTGGTACTAATTGTGAGTACCTATATTAACCAAGTTTTTTTTCCTACTAATATGAATTATAATTGGTAATTCTAACTCCAACGTTGATTACATATGTAAAATATGTTATATATGTACTTACATATGTGGTGGGCGGACATTTCTGCGAGTAACTGTACCTACATATGTTTGATTTAATTTATAATTAATTCCATAAGAATAATAAATATACCAAACAGAGAATTATTTTTTCATACGAATTTAAATCATCATAGTAGACAAATTTCACGCAGATGTTACAAGCAGCGATTTACATAATAATATACAGAGTAGTTATATGAATCCGTAACACTTTCATGTAACGATGCAATTCGTACAAAATATTCTTTTCAATTTCGTTAATTTACATGGTCACGTGTTGCAATTTTTAGTATTTCTCGAGTTATCTGGTATAGATACTTTGTCTTGCTTTATCGGTACATTTATACAGGTGACTCAGTCCTAGTTACATTTACAATAACCGCCGCGATAAAGCATAAGAGAGTATACCTCCAACAATTACCAATTAACTTTAAAACTTGCACCACCTTTAAGTGAAGAGAAAACTGATGCACAGTTGATTGTATGTATTATTTAGTAGCCTCTATCAGAGTGGCTCACTCACCACGTCGCTTATATTCTCAGGGAACACCTCCAAGCCTTGTTTCGAGCACACGACAATTCTTGGCTGCTGGCTGAGGTAGCACACACATTTTAAGGGACAAATACTTTGGCACTGCGAGACCGAGAAAATTCCCACGCACACGATTGCCAAGAAAAGAGAGCCAGGAGGCGTCATTATCCGTTCCTTCATGTTTTCTGCTATTAAACACGATCCCCTTGTCTTCCATGGAATTCACATTATCATCAAGGAAAACACAACTGTCCACATCAATGACGATGCAGTGAGCATTCTTTGGCGAATATTCGATTATTCATTTCCACAAAGTGAGCACGGCGTGGCGTAGATCGATGAGCGGCCCAACAGTGCTACGAACTGTCCTGAAAACTACTGAGTACTTATCTTTGATAAGTAACGTGGGCTATGCCGCATGATATCTCCGTAAGATAACTCGAGCGCGCGATGAGGTGTTGAGAGCAGTATTCCGTTCTATAGACGAAAAGAAAAAAAAAAAGAAAACGTATAGACTTGCCGAGAAATGCACCTGTGAACTATTAAAAAATTACGCACAGTGCTGTGAATAAATTTCAGAGTTAAACCTGAGTATATTTGATTATACGTGTCGTTAATATTTGCGTAGTGACAAACACAGCGTATCGAATGAAATCTATAAAAATATCAGGTATATACGTGCTTCCTGTTGAGAAATTGCAGTTTATACCTATGTACCTATTTTCCACTGCGTCGTCATTTAAACGGAATTAAAAGGAACCATTCCTCGTTCCAAAAATAAGTGACAAATGGAGAATAACATTTTTCCGTATGATACTCCGTATTTTAGAAAAAAGCAATATTGAACGGTCACTCAGCATGCCGTGCATCGCTTGGTTCGACCAGTTTTGTATCGGTCTGTATAACTATCACTTGTGGGTTTGTCTGAAAGCTACCATATATAGCAAAGAGGCAAAAAACATCAACGTATTAATACAAAGCATCGATAAAGCAATTTGAAAAATAAGAAGCAGAACAAGAATCCACGCATTCGTAATTTGTTGCGTGTAGCTTTGCAGGCAGCACCAGGAGCAATAATATTAGCAATTGATCAAAATCGGTGAAGTAAATAACTCTTTTAAAACTAATTTTATTTTCATTCTTTTGAATCTAATCGCATGTGAACGTTTTACAGACGTTTTGTGAAAATATGATATCCATCAAAGGACCATTCGACATAGTTCAATTAATCCGACAATGAGTGCGCGTGCGCTAAAAATGTTTAAAACTGATTTCCCTGGGAACGAAGCATTGAGAGAGAAAATTTTATTCTCTACTGTCGACTTGTGGTTGCACAAGAAATCACCATTTTTCTTCTTAAACCATAATTTTGTCCACGACCTGTGCCTTAGCTGGATATGTAGGTAAGTACATGTATTAACCTTTAAGGGGCCTCTAAACACTGACACATGTTGTAGTGAAACATTGATACATGCATCTTGCATCTTTCATGAAACCTGTATCACGAAGCATGTATCAATGTTTCATGCAACATGTATCAGCCTCTGGAGGCACCTTTAGAGACCACATTATCAGTGTGACCCGATTCAGGCACACATGGGTTTACGTAACCCAGAGCGCTCTTTTGACTATATATCTGGATGTGCTGCACATTTTTAATGTTTTCGCCTGTAATCGATTCGTAAGACAATAAGGAAAAAGAATATATATATAAGTGATTTCGTCATAAATCGTTTGGTACTCGAGATATTTTGAAATTAAAGAGATCAAGTTTGTGAAATTTCTGAAAATTTGTATTTTTTTTCTTTCAATCACAGTGCTATTTTTCAGGAAAAGTTACGAGGGTTTAATTATACATCAATCGAAAGGTTTCGAGTCATACTTGACCCTTAAAAAATACGTTATTGTGATTTGTTAAAAAAAAAATACTTATAGTAAAATTGACAAAAACTGTGGAATTATTTATTTATATGTACGTTTATATTTTTCAAAAAGCATGTACAGTAGAGCGACAATTATCCGAACTGCTTGTGGCCGGGGTGGCTCGGAAATTTGAATTGTTTGGATAATATAATCGAACAGCTCGGAGAATGAAGCATGCATATACTTATCCAGTTTATAACTATAGGAATAACAATTAAAATTACTTACTATATACAAGAGTACTACTGCTGTAATTTGAAATGTAATGTAGGTACATTACGAAAGAATCAATGAATCAATCGGTACCGCTACAGTGGTTCGAAGAAGTGGTGGGAATAGCGATGATGCAGCACTGGATCGGATAATCGACGTTTCGGTTAATCGATGTTCGAATAATTGACGCTTTATTGTATTTCACTCTTGGTAATTCACAAATGCTGCAGGTACATACGATAAATTGTCGAAGAAAAAAAAATATTCACTAAGCACTAAATTGATACTAAATTGATTTTCACTTTTAACGTATTCCCTAACGATTCAGGCACACTGGGTGGACGCAACCCACAGGCTACCCTTGCAATGATTTTACTCGGCTGCTTCAGGCATACTAGCGATCCTGTGTAGGGGGGGGGGGGGGGGATTTGTAGAAGAGTTATCAAACTGTTTTCCCCCAAAGCCCCAACACCCCACACTTTAACATTCAGAAATGCCAGGTGTTTTCCGGACGGACTGGGTTAGCGTAACCCAGTGTGGTCTCTGAGGATTAAAAAGTGTTGGATTCTGTTTTGTCAGTTTGATATATGGTTAAACTTAATGTAATTGTATTATCTTTCGTGAAAATGTGTAAAAGTGATTAAGAAAACAGACAGTGCGATGAAAAAAATTATGAAAATATGTTATTTTATCGATAGATTTAAATGGAGAACACTTTGTAGTAAGAAATGAATGTGCTTACCTATTTCATGGCAAAATTCGAATTGAAATTTGAATGGTCAGTCCCGCGGAAAATACAAGACATTAGATAAATACCTCAAGCATTGGAAAAGCCGATATTGAAACGGTCATCTCCTCGGTCTAAGACTCTCTTGGCTGACCCATGCGGATATTTTCTCCTTTCCCCAGCCACTGTCGCTGCATTACAACCTTTTTTATCCGTCCCTTCAATCCGACAGCCGCGACTAAGGTCCTCTCGAGGATGATACCACCGTAATCCAGAATCATGCCGACAACGCACGTCAAGATACTAGCGACAAAGATGCTTGGGCTAGTCATAAAGTTGCTGCACTTAACAAATATATAAAAAGTATAATCGTACAGTTTACTCACAATCGATAACGGTGGGTGATAAGCGATCCTATATTCCTATTAATACTGGGATCAGGGAACAATCACAACCCAACAATTCTGATTTTAATGAAACTTCGTGTGAGAATGTAGAACATAGTGGAGTTTGGACGAAGTAATGTTTTCTTTTTCTGCGGATAGAAAATTTCCACTCTTATCTGTAGTGGCGAAATCAACCCTTAAAGTTATCGGGTTATTTCGTTTTTACAATATAAGTTTATTTTTCTTTTTGTAGTAGGTATTGTAGAGCATAGAAAACTGAACAATTTCTGTAATTAATGTTTCGTTATAGGTATTAAAAAAAAACGAAAAAACGCGGTAACAGAAGGGCTGATTTCCTCTCTTCAAATCGAATTTCCGCAACAAAAACAAATTGCTCAAGATTCGGCAAGAGATATGTACTTTTATAAAACCTAACCTTAATAAAAAAAACTTATAATAACACAAACAACATAAGACTATGTAAAGTGTCCGCGAAAGTCCGAACAAAAATTTACCAACTGATTCTAGGGGAGATTCTGAACAGTAAATAGCATATGACTATAGGGGTCGCAAATTAATAGAATAGTTAAGGAGATATAAATCAATGTTGCTAATTTTGGCAGATTTCGACGTGTTCTGGGACTTTAGATAAATTTCTATGTATCCCTGGAACCATTAATTGTATTGACATGCATTTTTCTTATTGTTAGTTTTAGTCAGGAAGAAAGAGTGTTCTAAAAAATTCTTTTGTCCAGATGTGAAGTCACTTTCTCATTAGACTGTCCAATTATAAATAGATTGTTACGTTGCACTTTTCAGCAGAAAATCCTGTGTCGAAAAATCGGAAAAAATACCAAGGTTCAAACCAAGAATTGATTGGTAAATGAACGAGACTTTTGGATAAGAGTTCGGGTACATCCTGTCTGCAAGTTTAAACTATAATAGATCAGAACAAGAGGATTAGAGGAAGTCGGAAATTACGACAAGGCGGGCAGCATGTTTGGAAGAAAATGAAAATAGAATAAAGATGTATAGGAGCAGGAGGCTTGGAATTTTGACGGATAGGGAATTGACGAATCAACAGAATATCTTATGGGGAATCGAACAAATCCAGGTGAGCCGTTACCAGGTGGTATTTTGTAAATCACACGTTCGTTCTTCTGTTTTTTTATTGCTGTTAATCCTGAAATGGTTTATCGCGCGTGAATCAATCGGGCCCGATAAGAATTCATTTGCCTCTCACCAGGAAGCGGCGAAAGGAGATAAAGGCCCCCTCCCCTTCTCGTGCTGACGGATTTAAAAAACCTTATCCGCGCAGGACTGTGTCTCTTTCTTTTTCACACGTCCGGTTGGTCCAATGGGGATGATAGGTCACACCCTCTGGAGGGTGCGAGTGGTTTAGCCAGCGCCGGCGCTTAGCCGACGGCTTAGCCAGTAGGGACAAGGACACGCTACTTCTACCTGTTGATACTAAACCAACCCCTTCGACGAGATTTTGCAAATCCGGAGTTTCGCGATAGATGTTTCGTCACGCCCTCTCAGCACGGGTTTACGCACATTTTTCCACAATTTTCCGTTGTGATTATACAGGGGATGCAAATGGGTGAGAAACTGTGTCATCGCGAACTTTCACGGTTTTGCATTTGAAGAAAAATCTTTCGATTACTTTTTAGTGTCTGTAATGTATGAAGGTTATGAGATCTTGGTTGAGCGACACGACATGAGGTGCAGTATATTTTGCTTAATTATAGAAGATTTTACGATTTTGTCTCTAAGCTATGTATAAACTATAACAGAAAAATGCAAATTCGGGGAGGGCACGAATAAGTAGCAGTAAGTGGTGAAATGTGTTGTTAATCTAACAATAAGTCTGGATAAATGGCTGTTGAATATTATTACACTTCCTTGTCTTAATCCTGTTGCAACTAGGGTCTTTTCATGCGCGATACTTTTCTGACCCTCCACTGGTATTTCAGATTTTTTTAAACTAATCTCTGCTAAAGGAACATATCAGAAATGCCAGTTATATTCTTTAGAAGTGGAGCATGTGAATAGTCCCTTAAGTTCATATGTGGTACCTAGGTACCATTAGAAGCACAATTGACCACGCCATGCAAACAGTATACTTATCAGCCATTTGTTAACGTTAAGTTCTGTGGCTACCATGGAACGAAATCCCGTACTTATTTCACTGATATGACGATCATTTGCTTCCGTTTTTTCTGTATTTTCGTGTTTTCTTTCTTCGTGCACCTATATTTAATTATTACATTCCTTTTGAATTATGTAAAAGTAACTTAAGATTATATATTTCTGATAAACGAACTGCCTAAAGTAATTTTTTGTGAATGTGAAAAAAGTTAAAATTCTGTGTGCTACCTGTACTTTATATACCTATGTACGCCAAATTAGGACTAAATATTAGAAATGATGCAACTATAACTTGTTCAAGTATAATTCGTTCAAAATGTACCCTGTCACCTGTCGCTTAAGTATATATAAGTAGGTACATAAGGCCAAATGAATTTGGTATGAAAAAGTGCATAAAGAATTTTTAGCTCAAATTTCTTGAGCAAAACAAAACTAAATTTTTGTTTCTATTAAATATTATTATTTTATCGAAATTATTTATGTTCGTAAAAATAGAGTTTAAATATCGCGACTCTGATTAAGGAGTACTCTTATATCGTGTCGGTTGTTTAAAGTGGCGTGTGCGTGGGTTTGATAATCACCCTGTATTGATTTCCCATTGCCAATTTTAAGGCGCAGTGGATGGGGCAATGTAACGGATAGTTGTAATTAAAAGTGAGTGGAGGTCTATACAAAGGAGCAGAAGCAGTATTTCAATGAATCACTAAATTGATATTCACATATTATATCCAATATTAAGGCACCATATAGCATGTAATAAAATTATAGCATTTCTGTGCTATAAGTATAAAACTATAGTACTGCGTAAAGTGCTTGCCTGAAAAGTAATGATTAATACGTAGATGGCTCCTTTACTTGAAACATTGATCTGGCTCACGACTCACGACTCACGACTGGTAGGTACATATTGATTTTCTATAAAGATATATAAAGGTATCAGTAACGAGCCACAAGATTTTCTCGCGTGAAAATGTCTTTAATAGCAAACAAAATATATAAATGTTTTATTTAACGATCTCCTTTCTAAAATGCCCTGCCGAGATTAAATACGTCACGATATTCAAATATTAGTTACATATCATTCACTTAATATTCTACAACAAGAGCATACACATTAGGTAGGTATATTACGGACAAATCCTCGCAATGCAATAAAAGTATCCTTAAAAAATTTAATCGAAGACATGAGACACTAAAAAACAGAAACTTGCAATATTCTAATAAGGGCGTCCCTTTTCCTTCTATTCTACGAGGAATTTGATGAATAAAAATTAAAATTTTCCAGTCCACGTGGAAAAGTAATGCATCGCACCGTAACCGGTAGGTACTGTGGTGGCAAAGATATCGCTCATCGAGAACGGAGCAAAAGTTCACGCCACGAAGTCCCTATTGAGGCCAGCTGTGCTAAACAGTTAAACAGTCACGGGGTAAAATATAATATTACCACTATCTGCCTCGGTAGACTCTGTCCCGTACGTCTACGTACGTAAGTACATACATACATATATACGTCCCTTCTATATATTTTTAACGCCTTCATTTCCGGCCGCAGGGGACACCGGAAATAGCGGGACGATACCTCGCGGTGTTTCAGGTATTGATCAGTTCGAAGACCGGGTACCACCCACCCTCTCAGTGGGAGAGGGTGCACCCTCTGCAGACTGGAAGCTTCGACCCCTGCACCGACCCCCTCCCTTTTACCCTCACCACTGGGTTGCCAGCGTCTCTCGTGACGCCCCCAACCGCCTCCAGCAACCACCCCTCCCAACCCCTCGCGACCCAGACGCGAGCTATCGAAGACGAATCTTTAGATATCTCCGTCGTCTCCGCTTGGATCTTCGGGTTACGCTCCAGTAGGCTCCCCGGAAATAAAACGAGGACTAGTTTGCATTGGTGCCGCCTTAATACGGTTCTTCCTTCATCGGAGAGGCACTCTAGGATACCATGGAACCGACCCTTCATCCGTATACATAGTTCGAAATATGTACATACCTACTTGGATCTAATGGTTCGTTCGGAAGCTGAGCCATAATTATTGACACGAGTGTATAACTGCGATAGTACCTACTGCTGTCATTTGTTATTATTCATATAACTAAGTAGGTGATGCATAATCAATTATTTCGCTAAGACAGTGTACCTGCATACTTGCAGTAAAAAAATGTACACTCTGCGGGCAAACGGAGCACCAAAATTCTCTATTTATGCGCGTAATAACATGTCCGCATGTGACTGTGTAATGTCGCTGAATTTATTGTACCTATTTAGAAAAGTTCAGTTTCTTGATAGCCACTGTTCGTATCAAACGAGAAATCAGCGGGGGTGACTATAATCACCCTTAGGGCACAGCGAGCGCTTAGCGATGGGTGACTGCAGCCAGTCTCTGTGGGGATGGGGTTAAAATTATGGCTGAAGCTAAGGTTTCGATTTTATGGTATTCGATTCTTTAAATATCCAAATTGGTAAACACCTGAATCTTAGGATTTGAACAATCTGGGTATTAATTAAATGCTTATGGGAAAATAATATAAGAATATTTCAATAACATTGCATATTTATATCAAATAAATTTTAATTATTGTCGATTTCATGGCTTATCATGTGTGTGTGGAAACAAGTATACCTATGTGTGTATGTACTTATACACCTATGAAGAAAATTGTTCAGTCGTGTCAGATTCACAGTTTTAATTTTCATCACGGAACGGTTGTTTTATTGACACGAATACACAATCCTATGTTTTGTAAAATTACTTTCTTACTAATATCGAATATTTATAGGCAATTATACGAATGATTTAAATCCAAGTATCCGAATATTCAATCCTTCCAATTGCCCAACTACTCTACTACTCGAATTTTCAGAAGTGTAGTTAAAATCATTCGTAACTGGTGATATTTAGTAAGAAGTAACGAATCACGATATCAAACTATGTACTTACATATTATGTATAAGGCGATCTTTCATCTTCGTTTTACAGAAAACGGATGGTTCCCGTAATTGGCAGAGTTAGATAAATATCATTGATTCGCCAACGTTACTATTTGCATTGGAGGCGGAAGCAGATACTTGCACAAGGGGGTTACACACTCGAGATTCCGAAGTGATTTTATTTTCCCTAAAGCCACCCCCGCTACACAGTGGTCCTTAAGCTTAAGCTCGGTTATAAATAACGGCTTATCTTTTGTCGGCTTCAACGCCACCGCGACTCTGTACAAAGCCAAACTCCGCTACGCCGAGCGACCCTTCCCGTCCACCTCTTATGCTTTGTAAGGGGTCGCGCGAAAGAAGACGTCTTCCGAAACGTGGGCCCGTAATTGCTCTGGCATGTATTTGAATTAATTCTAATGGTTTGTCGCGGCCTTTCCACATTGATGAACGCGTACGAATCACGTGAACAGATTTACCTACAGAGCCTCCTGTACATGAATTTATGGTTTAGACTAACGCGACAACAGCTTATTATTTCTATTTGTCTTATTCTTATTTTAGATGAAGTTTATAGAGAATCTGATAAACTGTACTGTAATTGTAGACTGCATTAAAGGAACGTAAGCAGGTCGAATGCTAAATTATGGTATCGGTAAAATTTGATCAGGAAGAATGGATTTTGCGGTATGTCATGGGTACTTATTGTAGAGGGTGTCCCGGGGTCTTCTTTCAAACTGTGCTAGAATCTTCTACGAGTAGAAAAGAGAAAGTGTTATATATTCATATAAACAATAAACATATGCCAATAAATAGGTACTTTATCACAAAGTTGTGTCAAAAATATAGGGTATTTTATTAATTTTTATGTGAGTTGCTTTTATTAGTAGAAATCGTTAAAGGTAATCAGTATAGATTTTGTTCATCATTTACTACTGATATTCCATTTCAGAATGTTGGTTACATCGTAGGTACTCGCTAATACAAGATTCGCACCGTTGATTTTCTTTCTATCTCAACAAATGCAATATATATTAATTCATGACGCGTATTAATTCTTCGATTAACTTTTACTCTCAAACCTATACCTTATCAAGATCAAGTTAATTATATTTCCCTCACATATTGTGCTTTTATTATATCTTTTAATAAAACATTTATGTGATATTGTTTCCTTATTTTTACTCACAGAATATGCTTGCCCACTTTTGGTGGAGAAACTTGAAGTACTGTACTTAATACATAATGTGTAATACATAAAGAATTTTCATGTTACATCTCTGCTACAGAGGCCTTATGAGATTAAAGAATACTATGCTCATTTCTGCGGAAGATTAAAGTCGATATAGATAAAGAAAATATAATATTCCCCACAAATTTTCCAATTTTGATTTTTCCATGACATTATTATGGTATCGAAATTAGGCACGTTCATAAGAATAGAGTTAAACGTAAATATTTTAATTAACTAGGTTAATTTTAATTAACTAGGTTAATTAAAAATATTTAATGAACATAGGTCGAAAAATCAACCCTGCCAGATATAGATTTGCGTCGACTTCTATTTATCGCTCGCAATGTGAAAACAAAGGATTGTATTATCAAGTTTATACTTTGATGTTTTTAAAAATCCTCCTCCCATTCCCACATCTTGTTGCTCAGCGAACTATAAAAAATTTCTAGGTTGTCCTTGATAGGCATTTTCTACTTATTGAAGTGAAACTTGCAGCATTTTGATTACATATAACTAAAATTATCAGTTGTGACATGAATAAAATATAATTGTTAATGTAGCAAGACTCTCCCTCGTTCTCACTTCGTATACAATAATAGAAGAAAGAAAATCACTTGCATCACCTGAACCAAAAATCGCATCTACCACAGGCAGCGTTTATTATTCCACCCACCTTAATTATTCAGCATTTCGTACTGAATTTAGTGACTACTATTTATCTTGAAAGGTTTGAACCCTTTTTTAAAACCATCGTGTACACTGTACATACATAGTAACTGCTTTTGACTAACATTTACCAGGCTATACGAGAATTTGAAGCTCTCTAAAACTACTTATAAACCTACCTGTCTGATCTTAAAAACACTAAAGACTTAGACGTTCGCACAAAGGGAAAAACAATTCATAAAATTCTATGTAACTTTTGGTACGTATATCAAATTTGAATACTTTTAACGGTTTGATACGTAGCAGATCCTCTTTAAGACTGGACTTTGTAACGTGTAAGCCGCAACACTTTCCACATCGCATCTTCATTACCTTCACCACACAGTCCACACACCCTTTGCATCACGCATCAATAACGTGCTCCTTCCGCTTCTTCTTTTCTTCCTCGACATTCATCGTCACCGTATCGTTACGACGGCACTAGCTGGCTTAAGTAGGTAGATTTCTCGTTGATATTTGAATGGATGCCCGCTATTTGTGGTTCAGTGCGTCCTTAACAAGATCAGAGACATTGAGGCGCGGAACACCCCGTGAGGATGAGATGCAGCGTATACCCAATGATACGCATGTGTTCGTGTTTTCGTCTGTACATACAGGGCTGCCGGGTTATATACTCGGCCCATGACACCGTGCACATCTGTTGGTGCTCCCAAACTACGAAGGAAGACGAGGGGCCTACCAAGGAAGACTCGCTGAACCTGAGCGTCCTCAATGTTTCCGTAATACGTATTGTCTAATCGCCATCCAGGTCTATCCTTCACTTCATTCGCTGTCGTTTCTGCTTCACCTTCTCCTCCTTCTGGCCGTCTTTCATCGAGGGTTGGCTACATCCCTTCCCGTCCTTCCACCGTTGAACATTGAACGGCGTAAATCCGTATTCAAATTCGATGCGAATTCCGTAACCCCGCGACACGCTCTTCTCCACGTGGCTGACGATTAAAGGTCGTAGGTGTGGAGGAAGCAGCGCGTTAAGCAGAGTGTGAATTAAGATTCAAGAGGGAGCAAAGTTGGATCATGCCGACATTTAAGTCTAAGTGCGACACGATCCGTGGAAGTTTTTTTTTTATGGGAAACGTACCTACTGATTTAGGGTAGATCGTGTACAAGTACGAACTTCGTTACCACTTCGTGGAATTGTCTGTTGGTAATGACTGAAATGATTTTCAAATGTAAAATAGTGCTACATCCAGGTTTTTGATATACTTTTAAAAGATGACAATGGTCAATATTATTATTATTACAACTGTGTTATACCACTAATTGTAAGAAGGGGAATACATAACACAAAAAGAAGTGTACGATAATATATTTATTTAAAAAGCTAAATTGCAGCCGTCGAGCTGTTTAAGTAAAAAAATGGGAACATTATTTCGGGCTTTTACTGACATACGCAGTCACATATATGTATGTATGTATGCATAGGCAGAATGCAATGCAATAGTGCTAATACTTATGTTTTTGTTAATATCTCGAAAATTATGCGTTCTGCCAAAAACGGATACGATATTCATATTCAGCACGTCAAACCGTGTATAACTTGGGGGGCTAAAGATATCACTGCTCTTGCCCTCGAATGACTTCATCCGCGTGCACCGGTGCTGGCCTGGTTGTCCACTTTCAGGCGATATACCTATGTATACCAAATCTTTAAACGCTTGTAATTACAAAACAAAGACGTCATTCTTTTTGCGGTTGATTCTACAAGCCAAAATAAGACGAAAATATAGAATAGTTTGAATAAAATTTTTTAATATTGCGCTTCGTTTTCGTGAAAACTGACTTTGAATTTTAGCTGAATACGCGGGCACCGAAGTACAGTATTAGGCGCCCGAGGGGCACGCGGAGCGTGACGCGTTCCATGAGAGTTATGTGAAACACCCTGTATAATTAATCCAAGGAACTTAGAAGCGCTTTCAATAATGTGCAATTACAAATATCCCGAATAAGGTCATATTTGTACTCATTTTCATCGCAAAAGCCTCGCCGATCCACTGGTACATCCGTGTATATTTAACAGACAACAGAGAAGTAATTTTGATTAGTGCCGGTATGTGATCATAGTGCAGGGCGAGCTGGACAAAACTGCCCCGACAGACACTATCGCACAGAAAGGCTGGACTTGCTTGAAGGAACGTTTCTCCAAACCTTGCGCGTCTCACTGTCAGTCAGTGTTCAAATTCCACGTGCAGACGCCTGCGTTATTTCTCCATGAAAGAAGAGAGATGCCAGAACGTTCCTCGGGGATGAGCATAATTCACGGCGCTATCTGGAAGCTGGTGCACATCCGAATATGCCTAAAGAGTCAGAAAGATTGCGTCGGCGTCGTCTACAGCAGGCAACATGCCAATCTTGCTCGATACTTTTTATTGCCACGATAAGCGGCTGTCCTGTCTGCCCCCCCCCCCCTCCCCCCCCCCCCTGCCGAAACATTACGAATGTAATCTTTACTTCTGTGCCGCTCCTTAATGGACATTTTCGCTCCTCCACGCCGCGTAACACGCACCAACAACTGAATTTGAATCTCTTCGAGATTTGACAGGGCATATCTTCTTTATGGCATGGAGGAGAAAAAAAGAGATAAGCTTCCTGAAAAGTGCAGGCAGTAGTTAAGAGAAACGAAAGGATATTTAAGATAGTCTATGAGTTTGTGACGATTTTGTGTATAAGGTGGGTGAGGACGGGTGGTACACTTGGACGTGGAGTGGTTCCTCGTGTGAAAATAAATCGGAATTGTGGATTAAAATTTTACGGCTTTCAAAGTTTTGCAGGGCTCGTGTACATCTGGCTGTAAAATAAATTAACTGAATTTATTAGTAAATATGGTACAACTATGAATGGAATAAGTGTTCGTCTACAAATACATACCTCAAAAAAATTAAGGGATCACTTCTACGAACCTGAAAAATGGGGGCAAGTTCAAATGGTCACAACTCCGGCAAAAATGGTCTCATCGATGTCGTTAAAATATCATTCGAAAGTGTGGAGTCTCTACTTTCAGCTGTTTTTTTTACGATTTTAACTGTTTTATTTCACGGCAAAGTTATAGCGATACGAAGAGGACTTTGAGAATTTTTTAACAATTTGTTCAATTTTGTATTTTTACATGGAGCGCATGAAATTTTTTAGACAGGTTAGGTAGAATTTATACCAGCCGAAAGCGACGACTATCCTGTGTAAAATTAAGTGCTCCTTGGTTGTTGTACGCTTTTTCTTGGCCGAGTCATTCAAGTTTGAAGCAAAAATCGTTCTCTTGACTTTAATTGCTTCTAGAAATCGAAGGAATCGTCGTAGTACGTTCAACAAAAAAGCAGTAAAAATGCCAGTATTTCCTCTTTAAGGCGCATCTTTTGCTTTTTCGATTTGGTCAACATTTCGGTGCACCATGTCCTGTCGAAAATATGCTTCGCATTGTATAAATTCCATGTTTTCTTTAACTCGCTGTATCTCTGCAATGGATGGCCGCAACATTATGATCTTAAGCTCATTTCAAAGTGGCGGGTCTGCTGACTCTACTGACAATGAGTGCCAGACGAATCCGCTGAGACAATTTTGGTCAATATTTCGTTATTTATTATTTCATATTGTTATTTCATTATTTATGGAGATTTGTTATAATCGTGTCTGAAGAGAATGCCGCAAGTGTGCAAAGCATTAATTAAAATAAAATTCGATACACCTACATACATAATAATATATGTGTGTAGGCGAAAAGTATTATGAAATAATGTTAGTAGATAGAATTTATAAACTTTAATCTAATGTAAATATATAGAAACTCTATTTTAATATTATGTATATCATTAATATATGTTTCTTAAACTTTAGATAAATTGTACAATCCAATAGTTAATTTCAAACATCCCCAAACTTTGGACCGGTGTTGTATATTTGTTAATGAATTTTGAAATTGATATAGAGGATTTCTGGTGTTTTTAATTTACACGCGACAAGTTGTTGGCATCTAAATGGTAACTGCTGGAAATTGTATACTCCACGTATTGCTTTATCATGATCAAATTGATATTAAAGCTGTGGATATTGAAAAATGTAATTGAATTTATGACAAACTGTGTTGATTAAAATCTGTTCTACCTCCTGCAGAGTATACTGAAACATACTTTACCAATAAAGTACTATACGATGATTTCCCTTTATTTTTAAACATAGCTCCGCATTTTGTGTTTCATATCAATTTATACGTTAACTCTGAAATTACTTGGAGTGCACAGAACATATATACAAAGAGCTTCATTAATTTCGTATGGAAAGACATCAAACACAAATTTTCTTTAAATTCAATTTTCTTGAATTGCAATGAACATTGTACGAAATACTAAAGCTTACGAATTATTTTAATTAAATTCTGCAATTGCTTTAAATGTCTCGTGTCTGTAAAAAAATTAAACCTGATGAGGTATTAGTGATATTTTTAAACGATTTTATATTAGTTTCACTCCCCTGTCCGTTTGTTTGGTTCAAATCTTGTAATTTAATTTTAACCCACTTTCACGAATTCAATCACATGGAACTTTACAAGCGTACGTAATTATGATGACAATACAATTAAAAAAAAAAAACTCACCCTCGAGGATGTGAAAAAATTGTATCCCCTATAATAAAAACACATAACCACAAATTCAAACGAGTTGAAATCAGCCTCGCGCCCACTTTTCGAAAATGACAAAAAGTCGCTGCATTACCTAAAAGTAGCATCGGGAATTCCGTAAATATATAATTTATCGAGAAATGATCCGTCACGTACAAACATTTCCACTCTTTCAGTTTTTTAGTTGCGTCTCACGGATCTGTTGAAAACGGTAAGATTTTTCTTCTTCTGATTCTTCAGAAAAATTTTCGTCAAACATAATACGTATATACGCGTTACACGCACACCTTCAGCCAAAATGAAACTAACACATGTTTCGTTCGTCAATCGCTATCTTCACTATGCAATCCACTCCAAATTTTGACAGCTTACCGTCAAGTTATAACCAAGTTATAAACGTGTTTTTACAAATATATACATAAATGAATACTTTTTAATTTAAATGATAAAAATAAAGATTTTGTACGTTTACATGGTCGTCAAGTGAAGTGGAAAATTTCTACATCAAAGTGATACCTACTACTAAAATACAATTGGTAGATCACTGTTATAATAAGCTGAAGGCAGTGATTTTCCACCACGGTAAAAGTATTGCCGATGGTCATTACACGAGTATGGTAAGGGGTAAGGGCACACATGGGTATCCGTTGATGATTTACAGTAGAAAAACAAGCTTGCAAAAAATATTTTTGAATATTATTGGAGAAATAAAATGTAATTGTAGGAGAAATATTTAGATTCTAAATTTTAGAATCGAATCTGGACGGATGGAAAAGAGATTGACGAAGAAAGATGATCGCAGCCAATCGGCTCGTATTACTTGTCACGTAATTAATAATTGTATTACAATGTTACTTGTGATACGATTAGTCATTATACTTCAAATAATACAGATTGCCCAGGTCCCACCACGTGGAGGCGCTGCGAGTGGAGACCCACCCTAACCGCGGCCCATCCACCCTCCTTTTATACAAAATTTTATTTTCATTTCCATAGATCCCCCTGATGCACGGTTGCAAAACGATCCTCGATCGCTCCACAACTGGGCAACAGAAGGAGTCCTTCTGTAAAAAGCTACCGCGATGAAGCTAAAGCAGAATTTAAAACATTTCTTTGTTTCTTTCATTTAAAATTTGAAGAATTTTCTGGTATATTTCTACCATGATAATTATTCATTAATTGGGAATGAAACAAAGAAAAAAGGGGGAATATTTCCCAATTAGTGAATAATTCAAATTTTCTACTCATTAATAGGAAATATGCCAGTGAATATTTGCTATGGCTACTTAAATACTAATAATTCCTACGGATACGAGCGCTCGTATTTAATAATTGCTACTTATATTTAGTTAAACACTGCAGTGTTTATTTTATTCCTTAAAAACTACTTAATTCTATGTGGCCACGAAACACCTTACCTAACCATACACATATCTACTTAAATTTAAATAATGACCTGCCTAATAAAAATCTGAAATTGTCATGTGTTTCTTACTTCCCTCGATGGACCCACGATGTTACCTGAAACATTTTTAAAAGTATTAATAAAAATTCCTTGAGGTTTCGTTTCTCAAGGATGATGAGCCTGAAATCCTATTTTTGCAATATTCTTCACACATAATACTCTGCAACAGAAACTTTCTCAATGAATTAGTACTTACAATCTATCTCGAAGTAATGTAATTTCAACAGATATAGTCTTTTCATTGAATCGCTATTGCCAAAATATTGAAATATCATTTGAAGCTACAGTTTAAAACTCAATATGGAATATCAATTCGGTAATAAAATGAAAGAAGGAAAAGATTAAAAAATACTGCTTCATTGTCAGCACACAAAGTAAGCAATCAAAACTTTAGCAATTCATGAAAAGGAAGCTACTAATCATATTACATTTCATTCCGAAGCAATTGATATTCATAGTATTAAGCACATTGGGTGCTTTGTTACATCAACTCAATAATTTTCTTGTAGTTTCTCATTAAATGGCAGATTCAAAGTTTATGTATCAATGACTCGACAATCAATCATAATATACAATAGGTAATCAAAAACATTTATGCAAATGTTGAAAATTGGAATAATTGCACTTTACTGCACAGTAATCGAAATTACTTTCATACAGAAAGTAGCAACAACGAGCACGCGTTAATATTGAAAATTTACTATCAATATAAAGTGCCGAATTGCATTTACCTACTTTTTCAGTGCAAATTTCGTTTTAATATCATCAAATGAAGCAACAATCGCGGATGAATTTTGATTAATGCAAAGGAATGTTGAAAATTTATAAAAATAAAAAACTACATTTCTTATCAATCTGATAGGAAATACAACGATTGACGAAGTTACTATACAAAAATCAACAACGCTAATGAGGAATAGCTACTACTACTTTTCAAAGACTCTAATTAGAGCTTCAATTGAATGGAGGTGTGTCAGAAGTCTGCAATTTCTATTACAAATAATGAATCACACCTTTCATCGCCATTCTTTCAGTCACAGAATAAAATTTTCCAAATGCTATTCCATAAAAATTGGAACATCAAATTTAAAAATATTCTAAAAAAATAGAAAACATTTATTTGCAAGATATGAATATACTTTTAAAACAATATTTCCAGTGACAAACACTCGATTCAAGGGTGGGTAGGTGGTGGTAGGAGAAGGAGGATGGTGCAGCCACTTAGGGCTGCTAGAAAAAATGATCAGTAGCCAGAAGGGCAGCTGATCATTGTCCACTCTTTAATGCAAAAAAACCGTGAGTGGACCGTTTCTTTCTTTCGCAACGCTAACTTACTACAGACTAAAATCAACTCCCGAGCATAGTCACTAGGATTTTGCACTACCCGCAGCACTAATTTCTCAAACAAATTCAAAATTCCCGGATGGTGCTTCATTACTGAAAATTCTACTATACTCAATACAAATCCCGAATAGTAAACGAAAACGCTACCGAGAACCACCACGTGGGTGGTTTCATTTTTCGCAACACTAATAAAAATTCAGTGCACCTGTGTCTCGTAATACGCAACTCTAACTTTAATTCGTTGCAGCCTTCCTGAACGCTGTGTAGAGTCCCATGTGCAGCAAATCCAGCTGCTCGGGACTCTTTTTTCCCAGGAACATGTCTCTGGACATGTCCCAGGATAGTTTTGGGGCATTGGGGGCTGGGGGTCGCAACTCTAATTACAAACGCGAACAGTCATCATCGCAACACTAACTCAAAAAAATATTAAGAATCAAACTAGGACGAGTTATTAAAAAAACGCGATCAGTCGCATCGCAACTCTAATAAAAAGAATACCGTGAATCAAAAGTAATGCAATGAATTAAACTCTACTTAGTAACTCCAATTAAAAATACAAGAATAATCTTAAAAACAATCGCGATTTTTTTTTCGGAACACTACAAGCAACCACGATCGATATTTATTCGCAACGCTATGCTAGAACCAGACGCGGGGAATGCTCGATTCGCAACGCTAATTCAAACCGTGATCAACATTTAGTCGCAACACTAACTGGCCCCGTAATCTTCTTCGCAACTCTAATTGAAAACGCGGTGGGCTCAATTTCAGGGGAGGGGGTATCGATTAGGGTGGATCGAAATATAGGGGCAAAATATTTTTTTATTATTCATGACTTCTAATAGTGGGCAAAAGTTGCCTTTTACAATGGTATTTAAGCTACCAAACTTTGAACGTGATCGACAAATTTTTGCAAGTGCCGCAAGCCTTTCAAAAATTAATATTTCAGTAAATATTAATATTTGAAGGGCTTGCGACACCTCAAAAAATTTTATGATCACGTACAAACTTTGGCAGATTAAATTCCATTATAAAGGGGAACTTTTGCCCACTATTAGAAGTCATGAATAATAAAAAAAATGTTTTACCCTTATATTTCGTTCCACCCTTGTCTCGATGGGTCAGCCTATGGCCAACCAAACTACTACTACTACTACAACTACCGGCGAGCATAATGGCAATGTAATACGTAAGAATGACCCTGCACCCGAAGATGCAGGGCCATTCTTGGTAGCCCACATGATGTGGCCTTTTCTCTGGCCGGGCTATCTTCGGCTCTTTGGCCACTTCTTGCTTCGGGCGGTCCGCCCTTCTGAAAGTTAATAGTGTGCCGAAGCCCGTCCTGCCGACCGCGACCAGCGACAATGTGCAATGTCCCACTGGCGTCAAAAAGTAGACATAGCGAGGCTAGAAGCGAGGGCATACCCCACTCGCACTAGTCTGGCCGTCGACTTTTCTCACAAATTTCCTGAAAGCAGGTCATCGCGCGGGGGAACATGCGATCAGAGAATACGACGACCTGCCCCGGCCCTACCTACTTATATTTAAGTCACACATTCGTACCAGAAGGTAAGTTACCTATCCTACACAAAACCTATATTTAAAAAATATCAAAACAGTCTCTCAAACACAATCATCAGTCAACCCACTCCACGATTCTCAAGCATCACCGCCCGGGTGCAAAGCCTACACTAGAGAGACCGTCCCGGGACGACTCCGTCACCCGAGCTTGGCCACAATCACACTCTAATAAGTACGTACCAGTTTTCACTGAAATCGGCTGGCAAAGGCAGTGACCATTGCGTATAAGTATGATTTACATAGCAATTAATTATTTTCAATTTCAAAGAATGGATTCCATGATAATGTGCATTGTACGTATTAGATACATACATCAAGCGTTATTACTTTCTCGTTTGATTGTACGAGATTGATTAACTTTCATATTCCAAGATTATTTACTAGAATGATCATCGTGTCCAACAAGGAATATGATACATTGGTACCGTTATTGCAATGAATAATATTATAATGTTATAGTTTCGTTAACATGGTCTTTGATAAAAATCTTTCACCGACGCAAATTCCACCGCCTAACCACACAAACACACACAGGTGGAAAATGCGGCGTGCACGATACACTAACGCAATGCCAGCCGCCGACATGTAATTATTTAGTAAAGAAAGTCATCGTGCCCCATTGCCTTCACCCACCCAAGTAACGCATGGGCACGTGCATGAGTTAAAAGGCAATGGGTACGGAAAGATATCCTGAAAATCCTCAACTAGAAAATATGATTAGTCTGTATAGTGTCTAGCACGCTAGTATTCTTTCATTTTACATTATAAAGCAAAATTACTCGACTTTCAACTTGTCAATAGTTTAAAGTTTGATAAATAAGAAAGGACTCTACTTTAGATCAAGAAAAAGGACTCTACTCGACATTCAATTAGCGAGAAAAAAGACTATAAAATTGAATTATTTACGAAACTGACTCTAAAACATGAAGAATTTACTTTACGAATTTAAAACGGGCGATTCCATCGTCAAAGTAAATTTCATATAGGTAAGAAGAAAGTATGTTCTCATGCTAATTACTTTGAATCTGAAATTTGCCCACCCTCAATTGTCTTCTTGCACATGGAAATTAATTATTCTATTGTGTACGCAAACGAGTGACCTTTATAAGAAAGGAATTACACTTTTATGTCTATTATCATCATTTAGACATCAAGTTACTTCTGAACACGTAAGTAGTATCAGAAAAGTAAAAGAAATTCAAGTCATTATAATCGTCGCAATGACGGAACCGGAGGGCATCCGATTTTTCGACTACATTTTAAATAAAAATGATTGTAGCTGTGGAGTCTGAGAGTATCAGACTTCTTCGCTACATAAAAATTAGCATTCAGCCGTATTGATATTCATATCAATACCTCCTGAGCTGCTATGCATCTTTAGGTGCATTATTTAATAAATATCTACATCAATGTATGATCAATGATAAACATTCTCGTTAGGAAACGTTTATCTTGGAAATTATGATTATAATTTGATTCTATTGAAAAGGCGCGGTGCACAAGAAGACCCTAGCCCTCGTCTAAGAAATACATACACAGACAAAATGTTACAATTCACGGGCATGGTTACCATACCCACGGTCATTATGCTCGCCAAAGTATACAACCGGTCACTCGTGTCGATTTGGACCAAACGTCCTACGACATGACTGAGTGACCAGAGGAACCATAATGCATGCGCACTCACATTTCGCTGTGCCCCGGTGACGGAGGCGCCAACACCTCTGCAACTGCTCAGAGGAAGTCATTAAGCTGCTGAGAAGTCATCAGCTTGCTCAGCTGCCCCTAGACTGTAACGAAGGAACAGAACACGATTATAATTTCTTTCTAAACTTACGATTGTTCGAACTCTAATAAAGAACCACGAAACAATTCAAAACTAACGAAATTTTTTATCATTTAGACATTTTAAGAAAAAAATTACAAAATTAAATATTAAAAAATAAAATTAACAAATTTTTTTTCTTAAAGTGTCTAAATTATAAAAAGTTTTGTTAGTTTTGAATTTCTTGGTGATTCTATTCTAGAAATTAATTTTCTTTTAATTTTTTAATTTTTTGTTTCTGGAGTTTTGAAGAATGAACTCTACTTTAAAGGAATTAAATGAAATACATAGATACTTACATCTTTCCAATAATATTCTGCGCACAAATCTCCTCTTCAGCTGACGCACTGACTCTAATTTCCGATAACGAGTTTCGCTTTCAAAAGTAAAAAAATAAAGAAATAGACTATCAACGCGCCCCAAAGATCATAATTGTCGAACAAAGCACTGAATCTATCCTCGCGATTCGAAAGTCAGAGCCCCGATGCTCGCGAAAGAATATAAATTGCGTAGAAAACACTGATTCTACCCTCGCGTATCCCAAAATTGTTAACGACACTCTACTATGAGCAACTGTGCTCTTCAAAACGAAAAACTTCGTACGTCATAAACACTGACTCTATTTGGCCGCATTGCACGCGGTCACAATCTCTGAAAAATAAGTAGGATAGGAGGGTGGGGTGGATGTGGTTTCATCGAGTGTTTGTCACAAGGAAATATTGTTTTTCTTGGAACCAGCCAAGGAACTTTCGCTCCTTGTTATTTAGAATATACAGAATGTTCGCTCGATAGGAGCAGCTTTACATTTCAGCAACACGATATTATCCAGAATATACTACATCAGAAATAATTATTACATTTAAATGAACCGTAGTAGTGGCTTTCGTCATTAAAGTTGTAAGCACGTTCCTGTTATTCGAATAATACTTTAAAATATATCACGACCTTTATAAATATCCAAAATTCATTGCAAGAATCAAAATTCGTTAATTATTCATGCTTGAATAGCATGTCCTCGATCAACTACGCAGTTTCTGTACATAAAGAACAAAACTTGCATCCAAAACCGAACGTAAATGCAATTACACTAGCGTCATAGAGATAGATTCTTAAAAATCATTGAAATATTATTGAATTCTACGTAAACGCGACCGAAATGCAATAAAATTCGATCATTCCAATATTTCGTAAACATCTACAGACGCCATTTTGAAATGTTTAAACAAATCCGACTAGAATTATTCAATTTATCATAATTCAATCTTTTCCCATTTCATCCCGATATTAACCGACTGCAAAGTTACCCATCACTCTCACAGCCAACAATGATTCAATAAAATAACGATAAAAATACGTATACCACACGTATTGTCACCTTCTTTTTCCAAGGAATGACCAGTCGCCATCCAAGCACCGTTCAAATTAACCGTCAAGTGTCATGGCGTCGCCGGCCCTTTGCTTTCGATTCCCGCCTCAACGTCTGTAATCGAACGATGCAACAAGTTGAAACAAAAGCATTAAAACATTCGTAAGGCAATTAAACAACAAATAAACTTGAAATATGCCCGCAAAGGGATGTAATTGAATACCGAGACACGATATGTGTGCACTAAATGTGCAGAAATATCGGTACGAAGGCAACGAAGGGAATACGTGACGAACGTCTAACGGTTTTCTCGCGATATTTAATCAATTTCGGGACGAAAGTGTATTAATAGTAGCAGCAAGTAACGGTAGACAGTAAAGAAGAAGACTAATAATGATTAGAAGTAATTATGTGACGATAGATAATGTAGGTGTACCATTTAAATACGCAGCTATTGAAACGTCTTAACTCAACGATGTCCATAGAACGAATGACCCCCGCGCCCCGCCAATGTACCAACGCGAATATGAGCTTTGGTGGGGGGAGACCAAGCAGGCCTCGCGAGAGAATACACGCGTACGTATTTCCGAAGTGTTGGAATATCGGTCTGTTATTGCACGCTGGGTGACGTGTATATCGCGTCTCGTGGCCGAACCGTCTGAACAGAGGTGACTTCCAAAGCTGGCATCGTGCAGTCATAACAAAGTCGTTACTACGCACACGTTTTGCCACCGGTAAAATAGAAACCCGATAACAACTTTAAAAAAGTAAAAAAATTACGCCAAGTACATGAAATAAAAAATAATACAAAAAATAGAAAATAATTATAAAGTAAAAAAATATGTGAAATCAAAATGAGCTGCAAGTACATAAAGGTGCTTTCCCGCAGCGTGCAACGGCGACATTGTGTAACACAATAAAAGACAAGAAAATATGTCCGCGGCCTGGAAGTAAAATACTTGGCGTGGCCAGGAAAGGTCGAGGTGTCGATGAATGATCTTAAAATTATTTTAAAACGCAAAATAATGAAAGTGTTATCATGTTGTCAGAGTTTTAAATTTACAAATTATGTGAAAGCTTGTGAGAGGAAAGGCATCGGTGTCGATGAATGATCTTACAATTATTTTAAAACGCAATATAATGAAAATATACTCATATTGGCTGTGTTTTAAATAGACTAATTATCTGAAAGCCTGCGGAGGGGGAAGGTATAGGTATTGATGATCTGAAAATACTTTGCCTGGCCACGCCAAGTATTTGACTTCCAGGCCGCGGACATATTTTCTTGTCTTTTATTGTGTTACACAGTGTCGCCGTTGCATGCTGCGGGAAAGCACCTTTATGTACTTGCAGCTCATTTTGATTTCACATCTTTTTTTACTTTGTAATTATTTTCTATTTTTTGTATTTTGTTTTATTTCATGTACTTGGCGTAATTTTTTTAAAACTTTTTTAAAGTTTTTATCGAGTTATTATGTATTTTAATGCAATGTGATATTTTGATTATATTAATATATACATACCTATGTAAAAGCACAAAAAAGTAAGTAAGTCAATGTTCAAGAAACGAAAAAATAGATTATAGTATATAATTACCTACGTAAATAGAAGAGTACTTACTCGAAGAAGGAACGACTGTGTACTATCAAACGATTTAAAAATTATTATATAGATGTTCGCAGATTTAAATGTTGAATGTTGTAAGAAATATTCAGTTGGACGAATTGAAATCGAGCGAATATTAAGTAAAAATTCTTGAGAACTGTATCTGTGCTTCCCTTTATATTGATGCAAATTCGATGGATCGCGCCTACAGCATGCTTAAAGGTTCCCCATAATGAACCAGTCAGGGCGTTTAGCGATTAAGTCGCGCACTTCCTCAAAACTTAACTTACACGAAGCCTCGACAGTTCTTCGAGACTTGGAAACTTTGATCCATCTCTGCCTATAAACCCCCTTCTAGAAGCCTTTAACTTTTTCTTTAGGTAAGGTAAGCAATGTTGCCTGTCATTCAACAGAGAGCGTATTAAAATGTATTAGTTCCATTAATTTTCAAGTAACCTAACTTATTTTATACATATATAATAATATATATAAAGGTGATCCATATCAATATTTTAATTATAATGAATTCATATTTAATGTTACTTTTGTGTGATTATTTCGTTCTTACAGGATTCTCTCGCCTAAAGACCTACAACCTGTTAAAACGCGCTACTTTAGCATTCGTCCTTGCTCTTACACGCATCATAATCACAGTCACATTACAAAATAGTAAGAAATCAAAAAAGAGGAAGCAGTTTCTAAAAAGAACTATGCTAACGAAATTCAAGAAGTAAACTTTCTTGCATTTCACATCTAGTACCTATCTACCTATAGTAAATTATTTGGTTAATCTTCCCTTATAGATTTCTCACCTTAAATAACCATTACCAATTAGAAATATAACAATTCTGAAACACCCATATTTCAAAATAAATTACACGAATTCCAATAATGCATACTATTTCCACAGAAAAGTGTACAGAATTATATTTACTTCCAATTGCCCTTAAGGGTCTTCTCAAATGCTCTCGAATTTTCCAAAAATTCTCTCTAGATACATAGCTGTAATTGTGAATATTCCAAATGTATAAAATAAACATCATACAACATGTATTATATCAAACACTTATGATACGTTTGAATAAAATGTAATTACTTATTATTAGTACCTAATGGAATTTATTTAAGACAGAATAAATGCCTGGTTAGATATCGTTTTAAATACGAGGGCATTAAGAAAACATCCCCGTTCAGAATGAAATACCTACTATTTCCAATATCTAATTGTAAGAATATCTGACAATCAGTGTGAAACATGGCGAGACGATTTGAGATGGTTTATCTTGGTCGAAATATAAAGGATTAGGCGCGTTTCAGTGGCGGCAGTTATTTTCAATTACCCTTCGACCCCTTCAGTTGCACCCCCGCCCTCTTCGAGCATAGAGGCCGGCCCGCTCAGAGGCGTATAATGTATGCGAGATAAAGACCGGAGAGGCGCCATCGTAGACTAAGATATTACAGAGAAATGGTATAAGGTGTGGAAGGTGGTGGCTGGAGGAGTCGAGTCGGTTGCAGGGTAACAGGGCACGGTGGTGAGGGGAAAGGGGTGCCCATAACTTATCGCAGATTTAAGGCTCTTAGACTTAAGGGACTCTAATAATAATATAGCGCCATTCCGCCACCGGTATATGGAATTCTGAAGCAGAAATTGTGTATGACTTAAAAAGTATTGCCGATGTATGTTTACGCGAAGATGGAACTTTCTAGGGTCTAGACGAAAGACTGTCATACTTTGATACATACCTACCATTTTTTCTTTTATATATCGTACTGTAGGAAATAATCGATTATTTCTCTAGGAATTTGATTTGTCGTTGGTTTGTTAGTAAAATTCACCAAATCCATATTTCTCCATTTTCGGTAAATGCAAGTTAAAAGATCAATCTACCTACATATTACAATAAATGAAGGGTAAAGGGAAAAACCAGGAAATGCCACAAAACAGCTTTATTGAGAAAATCAAGTTTTAATACTTTAGTCCATTAGTAGAGAAACGAGGTTCTTAACTCTATGAACTTAACTCTAATTAGGCATCAGAAAAGAAATATGCAAAATGATAATTGTTTTATATTGTTTTAATATCTTTCATGTGGAAGAACACACTGCAGAATTCTGTAACAAAATAAATGTCCACTTCTATTATTATTAAAACAAGGACGTGTAGTAATTGTGTACACAGTGACGTCCCAGGGCTTCTGACGTAGTGCAAGTAGGAAGACTGAGGTCATTCCTTGTTTTGTTCCAGTGGAGGGTGGGCATACCCCGTTTTTAACCAGTACACCACATCTTTACCACATCGTTGTCTTATGTGGACATTTCTACTGATTTCTACGTTATAACTCTTTGAGATTCGACAGTTCTGTGACCCCAGTTGCCACCAACAAAACACGTTATACATCGCAGAATCACTAAAAATGGACATTCCCTGCTTTTCCCTCACCCTTCAAATCAGGTAATAATTGAAAGCTATTACAAAAAAATACGTAAATTTTTCCCCATATGGATTTTTATTAGTATGTATATTGTTGTAAAAAAACTTTGAAAGTAATTCCTTCCATGAATCCTTAAGGAGTTTAGGATGGAATGATCGGCTTGGTCAGTTTTACCAACAAGCCAACGTTAAAGGGACTTACGCGGGATTCTCGAAAAAATATATTACAGTTAGATTTTTTCAATCTTTTCTCGGAGGGGTTCTCCACTTTCTTTATGCATATTCTGATAATCGTGACTCATCGATCCTGATTCACAAATTATAATCTAGAGAAATATCTATTTCTTTTTTAGTAACACTTTGAGCGGCGTCAGGCGCCGGCGTGTTTTCACCGCCGACAGGCCGGATATTTGTATCCTGTGCACGATTTCGGCGTATTTTCACGTCGATATTTTCTGAAAGGCATCGAAAGTATTGTCCATGTGTCCTCGAATGTTTGCTTGGGGCAAGTTAAGCAAAACTTTCGCGGCAGAAGCGATGGCACGGAAAGGTCTGATTGACTTGGCGGGCCATTTCTGAAAACCTTGCTCCACTGAAAGTGTTAAGAAATTGTCAGAAGACCGAACTCATTTAATTCACTTAATTCAAACCACGATTAAATCAGCAAATGTTGAAATCTGGTGAAGTTTAAATAAGCCGAGAAGTTAAACTCGGCTGAAGTCGTCCTAGGGTTAATCTACAACGGTTTGCCACAAGCAAAATGCAGGTATATCATCCGTACAGACTGGGCATTTGAGTATTATCAAATTTCTTGGGCCGGAGGGATAGGTTTTCATTCAGAAACGACGCACCCCTGCGGCGAACGTCGGAGGAACTCTGCTGCCCGAGTAGATAATGCAAAAGAAGAGAAGAACGGGCAGCGAATGGGAAGATTTAAGACAGCGTGGCGCTACCGTAAACAAAAGCCACGATAAATTTCATAAGTCGCCGAATTAATAAAAGATTACAGCGCGGTTACTACGGGCAGCCGCGAGATAAGAAGACACTCGGCGCGAGCACACTCGACGGAACGGCCTCGAGACCGCAGTTAAATCATCGGATATCTTTCCCCCGTGATACATAAACCACCCTTCAAGCTTACACGTAAACGTTCCATACACCGCTCCTCACGTTCTATCTCCACGAGAACAAGGATACTGTCCCGCCGATACCCCGGAAAAAGGGGGATCCGGATGTCGGACGGCGAATCGAGTCGTCCTGCGTGCAAGTGGTTATAATATGTATGTAGAGTGCAGGTTTCCTCCTCAGCGCAGAGCCTGGATATTTGCAAACGAAACTTGTTTCAAGCTATCGGTTTTCACGGCACAAATAATTCTTATTATTACACAGGGCTGCAAAGCTGAGTGTCATAAAAACTTTTTTAAAAATGTATACTGGTTTTATAGGAATTTGGACTTCTAAATGCAAAAATAACCTCAGATTTACCCTATCACGTACAGTTTCTTTACAACTTGTTTTGACGTTAATTGAATGAAATTAGTATTGAAAACTAAATCGATGTGGTATGAAATTTTCATTGTGTTTATCGGACTCAGCACCGAAAAATGTATTTAAAAAAGCTGAAATATTTTGAAAAGTTTTTTCATCGCAGACCTGTGTTATTAAAGGACTTGATTGTCGACACTTGTTTACATGAGACGATCAATAGATCATTTAAATTTAAGGGTATATTACATGCTTCTTTGGGAGCAAATAAAAACAAAATATCAAATGGGGTCCTCAGATTTTTTAACTTAAAAACATGCTCAAAAAAGAGTATTTAAGAACATTTAACAATTTTTTAATGTGTAACACCAGGAGTGAGAATTTGATACTTCATAAACCTACTAATAAATAAATAATTTTTGCTTGTATGAAACTCTTGAACGATAGTTTTTGTTTCGGTAAAACGCAACATTGCACCGCAATTATAGCTCAATTGTAGTATTTTTTCATTCTCTTTATTGATTTATTATTATATGGCATATTATTGGGCGTGACTGAAACATCTTACTTACAAGGGAACACCGCGAACCCGCACTTACCGATTGGAACGCAACTTTGTGGGTTTATAGAGCGACTCAAGAAAAGAACAACGCTGTGTTTCATTTGGGCCCTATCGCCCTTTAAGGGGGTGAAAACTAACCTCAAAATCAAATAGGCACTTCCACTTTTTCGCGTATAACTCCCAAACTACAACGGACAGAAAAAAATGTTTCAAACAAAAGTTTAATGGTAGCACTGCAAACCTGCATTGACAAAATTTTGAAAGGAGTTTAAAAAAAAATACCTGAACGAAAAAAACTTTTTAAAAATTTTGTTAACGCAAGTTTGTAGTGCTCATTGCACATTGACCTTTTGTTTGAAACATTTTTTCTGTCTGTTGAAGTTTGGGAGTTATACGCGAAAAAGTGGAAGTGCCTATTTGACTTTGAGGTTAGTTTTCAACCCTTTAAAGGGCGATTGGACCCGAATGAAGAACATCGTTTTTTTTGTCTTGAGTCACTTTATAAACCCACAAAGTTGCGTTCCAATCGGTGAGTGCAGGTTCACGGTGTTCTCTTGTTAGACCCGGTGCAGAAGAGCGGTTTGCGTCAATTTGACGATGTCTGTATATGTATAGGTATGTACTGCTATATAGAACACCACATTATTGTATTGACGCCGCGGCAAATTGCCGCAAATCGCTGGTCTGCACCGGACCTTAAGGTGCGATCCCACGGCGCCGCGCGGCGTGTGGCTTGGCGAGTCTGTTGGCTCGTCGAGTCTGTTTGACGAACGCGAGTCGGTGTCGTCGGTGAACCGTCGGCGTTCTCAAGGCCCGACTAGGCCCGCCGTTTCCTCACGTTAGCCGAAGTAGATAAGCTATTCTTTGACTCGTTGCGCAGATTGCCAGGCAATTCCCTACGCATAGGGAAGACGCGACGTCACATAGACCTATTAGCATTAATACGACTTATGCACGCCATGCGATGAATTGTGGTACGTCACCGCGTCACCAACGTACACGTCACGTCTTCCCTACGCCGCCATTAATTCGAACGGGAAGCCCAAGCCGAGCCGAGCCGCGGGATGCCGAGATCATCATTCCTGCGACGCGCGACGCGTGGCTCGGCGAGTACGGTGCGATATTCAACGAGCCAGGCGACGTGAGATCGTACCTTTACAGCTACTTTACAGATCATGTATATCTCAATATAAGGAAATGATACAGAAAGAGGGATCAGAGATTAATACGTCGTGCCCTGTCCCTTCTGGTCTTTGAGATTTCCGTATTTACTTATTATTACCAGATAAGACGTGATGCAGACCGTCGGACAAATATCGGGGTTTGGTATTAATTGGCAAGTAGGATACTTTGATAGACTGCACGGAGCGGACGGAAGACCAAAAGCTACGCTTTGATGTCGAGGACGCGGTCCATTTCGTAGTAGAAAGCCCAATTAATTAACTGACGATAAAGAGGGGTGAAATTATGTGTCCGAGAGTATCAAGACTATATTACATAAGTCATATGCTTTTGCAAATGCGATTATCGACTGTTTCTATTTTTTTTTTAGTCGTTACACATATGCGAAATATTACTTACTGATATCTTTTTATTTCTCAATATCTGATGTACCTACATACATTATTGTCATCACAATGGCTTCAGAATTAATCTATAACATGTCTATTACACATCATATTCCTTCTAACAGCAGGTATACAAGATGAATAGGTAGCAGAATAGAGTAAAAGTATTGAACTGTTAAGAAGTAGGTTAGGATAAAGATAGAAATTACTGTAAATAAGAAGTGAATAGGGATATAATTAAATTAGGTCAGATTATTGTAAAATGGACAAGGAGACTTATAAACGAAAAAGAATAATAAAAATACTACTTACAATTAATACTACAAATCATATTCTTTTTATCAATATTGTACGGGTATGTACTTATATAAATTTGTAAGATCGTTTTCAGCAGGGAATAGCAAACATAACTGAGCTATTTGTTTTCTTAATAAGTAAGACCGATATAAAAGACATTGTAAATATTATGATACACCTTTCACTGATTGAAATATGTTAATTATTATTGCCGCACCTTGTATGTATAGATACTCAGAACGACTTTCTTATGTATAAAAGAATATTGTAGAAATGTAGAACATGGTACTAGGTACTTGAAAAAGAACAGTACTTGCAAAACATCCAAGAGTAGCTACCTACGTCTTAAGGCAGCGTTCTTAAACCGTTTTACACCGGCGAAAATAGAAGACATATTTCGCGGACCGGTTAAAGGCTAAGACAGAAATAAAAACCAATGTAGATACATAGTATTTTATTTATAAAATCTAATGTTAAAAAATCACAATTTAATTTAATTTAATTTTTTTTTATTTAATGTAGCGGGTACAAGATTCGGGCGAAATTTTTCGCGGACCAGCAGAAAGTTTCCGCGTTGAAGAACACTGTCTTAACCCTTTCGCGACGGCGACGCTTATCGTCAATATATACATATATATTGGAATCGTTATGGAATCGGATATATCCGACGCCAGGCGCGAAAGGGGATAAAGAGAAAATCTACATCTGATATACACATCAGTCGAAGATTGGCGGCGGGCAAAACCGAAGTTGCATAAGATGACCATATCTATACCTACGTATATACGCGAGCTTAATGACTGAATGGCATTGATTGAAAAGCAGAATTGGTGTCAAACTCGCAATAAATCATCCACTATTTACTTAAGAAGTTCCATAAAATAAAATACCTTGTCACATTTGCACTCGTTCTTTTATAACTTTCTCATCACATTCCGAAAAAAATGATTATAGGTTTTCTTTACTCAAGACGCCCTCTAAAATATCCTGCAAGAATTTTTCTTTCCCAACTACACCCGACAATGGCTATTTTTTATAATCCTCCTTTGGGAAACGCTAGGAATCAATCAACAATTCAACCTTCTTCAATCGAGCTACCAATCGATCTAAAAAGTCATTAATAGGTACCTTGATCTTTCCGGCGAAACCATTGTCTGCAACTTTTGACACGTTCGTAAATGTGAAATTAAAGTGTGAGTTAAGTCCACGGTATTAAGACGCGAAGGCTGAAGACGAGGAAGAAGAAGAAGTAAGAAGGAAACGGTAACGGCCGCGAGGGGCACGTAGAAGGCGAGGAACAGGAAGAAAAGAGCTGAAGATACAGAGGCGGCCACCAGAGGCGGTGATCTATGGTGGGATTACCGGTGGCGGTATTTCTTCATAACCGTTTCTTCGGGTTGCTTCTCTTTTCTCTTCTTCGTCGTTCCCACCAGGTTCGGCTGCCCCTCTCTTGGCTGGCTCCTGCGATCTACCAGGAGCGCCTTTCCTTCTTCGGCTCTGCCTATATCTCCCTACGACGCGACGGTACGTATACACCCCGTGCTCTATGCTCCGCTCAGCTCGCGGGGGGTTGTATCTTAATAACATTCATGAGCTCAGATATACCCGCCAGATTTATTGCCCCGACACCCGCGGATTCAGCGAAGCCTTTGGAACCAACCACCACCCTCCGCCCTCCTCCTTCTGCCACCGTTTCGTTTCTCTTTTCTGTAGACCGACTTTCTTCTCCCGTGTTCCACGATCCTCCTTCCCTCGTTTCTGCCGACCCTGCGTGCATTGTCGTACACGTTTTTCTATACGATTATTGAAATCCTGTGTTTTTAGTGAGTACGTTTTGCTGCGGATTCAGAAAGATTACATATTTATATAGTTATATGTAGGTATGTAACGAATGTTTAGTGCAGTTAAATTAATCGGTAACTGGTAACCATGTCTATGAATAGGTAGGTACATATTTAGAATACTTTTTAAACTTTCTCATTTGTTTTCGTCTCTTATACTATCTTTCTAAAATAAGAGTTTATCACTTAAAAATAAATTCACGAATGAAGCGCCTTCAAAAAATATAATCTGCTATTTCTAAATACCTAATAATTATGCTTAATCTTATATTTTGATTTGCAATTGTAAGCACATTGAAATAATGCCAATGAGGGTAAGAGCCAGAATATAACCAGAACGATGATATGATAAGAGAATACCTTTCACAGGGCTGGCGTCTTCTTTTTTAGTCGACGCATATTTCATACATACCTATGATCGATAATTAGGTTAATTGGGAGGCCGAGCACTCTCTTACAACTTCTGTTATTTTAATATGGAATGAACCGTGGCTACGGTTTTATCCGTTTATCAATTGAGTTTCTTCCGTGGAATCACCCCTACCAACTATGTACTCCCGTCCACCCTCCGTTTCTTGGCAGAGACCGTCGACGGGTCTGCGTTTCAATATTTATGGCTCCCTGTATATTACACGCGAGCTTCGAAGCTACCCACTGTCGTTATATATTCAGTATTAAATGTGTACCATCTTCGATTTACAGTCGATTCTTATAAACGTTTCGCTTTCAGACGCGACACTCGTTAATTCTAACACCTTTTTAAAAGTGGCGACTGTCGTACGGCAGGGAGAATAAAATTAATGGTTACATGTTGTAAGAAAGTGGTATAGGTATGTACGACGTACACCTATAGATGCTTGTGTATGCTTGTTGAAAAAGTTTTGTTTAACGCATGTTATTTAACTTGTGATTAATTGTTGTAGGTTGTCGAAGGTTTAATGAGAAACTTACAGAACAATTATTTGATAGAGCTTGAGTTACGTGTTACAAGAAGAATTAAATAGTACTAAGAGAACTAAATATGTAGATAGAGCTGACATAATGTGAAGTTGGTGTTAACAGGAAACTATCAGGATCTTTTTTAAATCTTCTTTATTCTTCTGTACCTGTCAACGCGCAATTTACAGTAATGACCTTAGCCCTTATTTACTGGATGAGTAAGTAAAACTTTGTAAACTTTGAATATGGGAAATGTAATAGTGGTGAATAATAGTTAGGTTTTAGAAGTGCAGCTGCTAAACAGCACTTATCAGTCAGATCCTTTAGGTGATTCAAGACCGATAGAAACCTGGCCATTTACCTCTTCCTTGCATTTCTCAAGATTGCCATAAAAATAAATAAGTAAACGCATCTTTTAAGATGTATTTATTTTATTATCATTTTATTATCTGTCATTTTCTACCATTCTTTCGCATCTTTCTACTACTTGTAAGTCTTACAATTAAATTATTCCCCTTTTGTAAAATTCCATTCAACTTCCTCCCTCGATTTCATCTCTAAAACTAGCTTTGACATTGACTTACATTAGTATCTCCTTATACACCTGACAAATGTTTTTCACCGCTCTAAATGCATTCTCTTTTTTGTTAAATTCATAAAGATAGGCGAAACACCCTGTATAAGGTAATTATGCATAAAAGGGGACTGCAACTCCAATTTTTCTGAATTTCAGATATTTTGTAGAGGGGAGGATTCCGAGTACTAATATGCACTTTGTCCGAAGTGTGTGACGATCGTGGTTCAAGAGTTATGACAAAAAGAAGATGGTAGGTACTTTTAATTTTTTACATTATATTTACTCCAATATATGTGGTTTCTATTATTGACCTTACCTCGGTGACTGATCCAATGTTGAGGTATTGGTATAGGTTTGGGGGTAGATTGGAAACAGGGGGTAGCAGGGCGCTTGAAAAGGACTGACTGTTTTGAAACAATATATCGCCAGATTTTACACCACTCGAAGTTTTAGTAACTAAATATTCCATTTTGTTAGTAAACATAAGGTATCGGTTTTGTAGGAGTCATGATAGAGGCCATCTAGTTTCTAGAGGGCGCAGTCGAGTCGGTTGCTCGGTGCCGATTACATCGTTTCTTGCGGGGCGCCTGCACGTAGGTATCTACGTTCGCTTATGTGGGTGTGTATACGTGATCGCGGTCATATAGGTATGGTATAAGCTTCTCCCGTGCTGCGCAAGGCAATACAGATTTATGTAAGTATTTAGCACGGGCTCTTTGCTTTATCGCGAGTCGCCCAGCTAAGACATCGTCGGCGTTCTACCCGTCCCACCAGCCCCAGCCTGACCGTCCGAAAATTTTCAATTATTTTTTCCATCCTCAACCCCACGATCCCCTGTCCCGTCTCCCTTTCCCGTGCGTTGTCCCACGGGATTACGCCGCTGTTCACCCGTGTGCCGGTTATCTTATCCGTCTGTCTGCGATGAAGAAATCTCGAAACAGGTACTCATCAGTCAACAATGTGTCAATTCTCGAATGACGTAGATTCCTTTCCGGGAAACGCTTCCTGAAATTGTGAAGTTGTAAGCTCTATCGGTATTTGAATTCACCTGTTAATTTAATTAACAGACTTTATTCAGGCGACGACGGCCTACTAAATGATGATTTCCCGAAATTATGGTAACAAACCTTAATACCCTAACAACATGTTGTTCGAAAATAGGGCCGACATATTTGGTCGAGTAGTCCGTTACTGATACATTGGAGTCAATTGTAGTTTTAATTTTGTGGATAATTAATACATACCGCTGCCTCTATTTGAAAAATAACACATTACATTTTGAAGTATGTATTAGTCACAACTCCAAATTCCATGTATTATACATAATGTTTTAAGAGCATTCCGGGTAATTATTTACAAAAGGATCGTCGTCGCTGATTTCGATTACTTTGAAATATGTTGTCGGAGGCATGATTTTGAACAACTTTTTCCTATATATGTTACCGTCGTTCGATTTTAGTTTCCGAGATACATATTTGCAAAAAACTATGATCAGTAGTTGAGCGGAGTTAGATGGTTTAGCCCCCCCCCCCCCCCCGTAAGGGGGCCACCAACTTATGGGAGATTTATATATTTTTTTTACCTTAAATCTCGCAAACCGTGTTAACAAAGTTTTACACGTTTATTTGTCTTTCTAGTAAATCACGTTTGTTCGCAAAAATTACATGCGTAAGTTTATGTTGAGCATGAAATAAACACGAAAAGGAAGCATGTATGTAAGTAGTTCCCAGCCATTGTACGGGAAAATACTCGCAATCCCCTGATCCTTCTGCGGCGTGTTCTTGGTTACGCCGTCCGTCGTAGTCTCCTGGCAAGGATGCGTGTATCGGATCAAGAAGATACGCTTGTAGACCAGGACAGGAAAGATGCTGTTTGGCCAATCATGAAAAGGCTGAAAAGCCATTGGTATCGTACCGAAAATCCCTCTGTCAAACCCTGACCTAGCAGAGTGGAACTTAAGCTGTATGAAATTCCCGCTGATCCCCGTAAAAAGGGAACTAATCAGCGTTCTTGAATTTATTGGAATCAGAACAGACGACATTGATGCTCATCCGTTTTTACCTTTCATCGTTAAGAATAATGCAATAAATCGTTTTGCAATACATATTTTAAATGAACAAGTACCTATGTTTTTAAGAACACAGATAGGAAGTATTATTCGCTGCGAACATGTAGGTATGCTTATGTATTCAGATGATGATATTACGTACTTTTATGTGCTAGCTAATAAATGCAGTAGGAAATACAAGAATATACACCTTTTTTTAAAGGTAAATATGCTTAGAAACTGCAAAAGCTTCATTAGGTGCCTGTTTCCAGTGACGAAACTAGGAGGGGGGAGGGGCAGCGGGTGTTTCTGCCCCGGGCGCCGATTTGCGGGGGGCGCGAAATGAGAAATATTTATAGAGAAAAGACATAGTTTTGGTAAAGCTACATCAATGGCTTTATTCAAATTTATATATTACGTTATTCCATTGGAAATGAAGGAGATACACATTTTATGAAACAGTAATTAAAATTTATCTATTTAAAATTTATTGATTTGTTATCAAACAGCAAACAAATTAGGGTACCTGCAATAAGTTTGAAACCAGTTAATAAACACGTTTATTATGCCTTTTATATGTAAAGTGTGGACTCAACCTCCTAAGGTGGGCAATACAAGGTGGTAAAATGTTGAGGGGGGGGGGGGGGGCGCCAAATGGAATCCTTGCTCCGGGGCGCTTACAACCTAGTTTCGTCTCTGCTTGTTTCCACTGTTTACCTCACACATTTTTGCCAAAAAAAAACCACAGACCGTTTAGAGAACACTCTCTCTCTCTCTCTCTCTCTCTCTCTCTCTCATAGCTTTGTTTACAATACCAGTATCAATCAACACCTGAAAACCCATACACTCCACTAATCCCCAGTAAGCTTTCAATCTCGCATCCGTCGTCTTCAGAACTGAATGTCCATCTTGCGGTTAGTGTGGATAATTTCTTGCGCCCGCGTAAATAAGTGGTCATACCGCTTGAGAGGTGTAAGGAGCAGGATGTTGGTGTTCGGTCGATCTTAATACTGTCTTAAGCCCACCAAAGCGCAACATAAATTATGTATCGTCCTGGCGTAAGATGCCTCCAAGATCCCAGGAGCACCTGGTATTCCTACTTCGGCTCATGGTTTCCCCCAGACTTCCTCCGCCCTCCTTCTTTATCCTCCCTCCCTTCACGGCGGTAGTTTATACGTTCCTCCGCAGCAGTACCTCCTCCGCAGGTCCCTAAATTTTCTCGAAGTCTATAAGGGTTAAGGAATTAACTGTGAGCTGCTAGCTGGACTGTTGCGAGCCTACAGGGTTCTGATACGACTCGGTGCAAGGGTGGCGGTGGTTGCCTCTGGGAGCTTAATAGCTCGTGCGAGGGGCAAGCGAAATAAGGATAGGAAGGGGGGAGGTGGAGCAGAGGGCAACAGAATCTTCGGCGAAAGCCATTACAAGGATTTCTTTTATTTACGGTCGCAAAAAGGGCTCTTTTGCTGGCCGAGCTAAGTGGTATGATCTTCTCTTCTCGTGACTCTTCTTCTACGATAGATCTTGGCCAATGACCGCCTAAGCGGCCACTTCGCGAGGCTTAATGTTCTGTCCAATCGTGTAATATTTGGCTATAGATCAATTAAGAGACCGGCTTTTCTGGAAGCCACGGAGATTGCCGTATCGATGATGGAACGCAACTAGCCGATCTAGGATCTGCCGCGCGTTTTTGTTAACCGTAACGTAGATGTTACAAATGTCTGAGATTCTTTTGTATCGAATTGTTTTGAGGGATTTGAAATTAGTAGGTTTGGACGAAGACGAATTGGTTTAATTACTTTAAAGATTATAATAATTATTTCATGTAGGTAGTGCATACCAGATTTAGGCAAAAATTGTTTATCCATAACAAAAGGGAATAATTTTGTACCGGTCATGTATTAGCATGTGATGGTGAAATTATCCTTGATCTCAATATAGTGCGTGATGTATGTATGTATATGTATTTAATAAACATTAATTACATACGACGCAATGCTATATTTTACTCCCTTTGCGCAAGAGTGGTTAGTCAACTTTAACGAGTTAACACGTTTAACCTATGCGTTAATATTGTCAAATAACGAGCTATGTATTGCGTTTTCCTTAATTAAGGTGAGAAAACGCGCATCTGATCACCAGTAGTAGCTTTCAACTTCACATCGAATACGGTAACCATCCGCACCCGTTGTAAATATTACCTAATTGCATCTGTTTGCAAATGAATCGCGAATTCCCCACACGTCATCAGAATCTGTGCTTTCCGGTGCTTTCACGTGGAGGTCTGGAACAGTCGAGAAAGCATCTGTAAGAAAAATCTCTTCCTTCCACTAACAGGTGATCAGTGCGCGAGGCGAGTGTCGATAAATTAACTGGATTAATTATCCAGACCCTCGGGTGAAACGTAACCGAGGATACGGTCTACTATTCTCACTGATCTTCCTCCCACGGCTCATTACTTTCAATCGCAGCTCTTCAACCTTTCCCTCTTCCCCTGCGGCTCGTCGGCTCGTAATTTTTATCATAGCTACCGCTGAGGCTGGGGTGGGATTAAAGAATAAGAACGGGAGGAGGGGTGGCGCAGGGGTAGGGTCAGGCTTCGTTTATACGACTTCATCTACTATTTCATCGGCCAAGGAAAGAGGCAAAGATTAGGGATAACCGAAGGGTGAGTAAGGGAGAAAGAGAGTAACTACGCCGTCGACTTTACCGTCCCTCAAGGATTATAAGGCCAATCCTGCGGCTAATTTGCGAGCTCTCGAAATTCTCCCTCCAGCACTCGGCGACTTGTCTTAACCGCCGTATCATTTGCCTTTTAGCCGTTTCGTCCTTGTTTTCTTTGTCTTTTCGCTTTACGCACGCCTCTTAAGGAAACACAGCGGATAAATGGAGAGCCTGTGCTCCCCATTTTCTTGTAATAACTCTGTAAAATGGAAAGATGTAACTACATAGCACGGCAAGAAAGTTGTGAGATTCATAAAAATAAAGCATATTGATGCATAATATAATACATTCTTTATTTATTTCCTTCAAAGTAATTAATGTACAAGCGACTTAATACAGTGTTTACAATGTTCAAATAATCGTTCAAAAGATTTTGAAAAATCTTCTGATTTAATTGCGTCTTAGTTGTAGCAATCCTTTGACTATCAAATACGAACTGAATCCGCTGTCCTATTAATATTAGTTTTAATTTCAGAAAGATAAAAAACTCAGTAGGGACTAAATCAAGAGAATAATCGTTTTCGACTAATTGCAAAAGATCTTTGCAAGCATTCGGACGTCTGCTTTTTTCGCCATCGCGCAAGCTGTAGGGCACGAATCTGGCAGAAATTTTCCCTTTGCCTAATTCTCCGGTAATTATTAATCTTATGCATTCCTTTTTTACATTTAATTCACTTGCCATCATTCTGAGTGTTGAAACGCCGTCGTTTTTAAGTAAACCAGCCACAGTCTTCGCTAACTTGGCGTTTGATGTCGTGCTTGGCCGGTCACTTCGAGCATCATCTTCAATATTATCTCTACCATTTTCGAAACGTTAAAACCAACGAAATGTTTGCGCACGAGATAGAACATCTTCTCCATAAGTTTTCCTTGATATATCATACATTTTAGTTTCGGTTTTTCCCAGTTTTACTAAAAATTTTATATTGCGACTTTGCTCCATTACAAAGATTATGACAGTACGTAAAACCCTGATTCGTAAAACACAACCATACAACACGAAGACAAAATATCGAGCAGATAATGTTTATTATACATAAGTGAACACTTTAAGGTTCGAGCACACATATTAGTACATATCAAAATTATGTAAAAAATTAAGCCAGTGGGTTCCAACAGCAGTTTGTACCCTGGTGATTCTTAAAATTAATACAGTTATAATCTGCTGTAAATAGTATGTAAAATTACTTGCATTCTTTTAAAGTGTGTTAGTTAATCGTCCTGAGAATAGTATTTTATTAATACATTTCAACACCTGGTATGAATCATCCTCGGAGGTAAAGTAGAATTGATAAACTTCGTGTAACTATCATAATTATATTGAATTTTAATGATATACAATGATAATTAGGTGAGAATGGTTCATCCGTATCCAACAGCTCTCTGATTTCGTATCAGGTTCGTTTCTAAATCTACCATCCTCCTAACAGCTCCCCGGTTTGAGACCAGGTTCGTTCGTGAATACTCCAACCTCCCGGCAGCTCCTCGACTATACGCCGAGTTTGCCCGCAAATTTCATCCTAGTGACACCCCGATTATGCATCGGGTTCGTTCTCGAAGTTTCACTCTCCTGCGGTTCCCTGATTATTAAAAGTCAGGTTCCTCCGTATCTGATTCCATTTCCTGAGGCTCCCTTATTTCACAATCAGGTTCTTCCCCGTTTACGATAATCCTAGCGGCTCCCTGATTACGTACCAGGTTCGCCCGCACCCCTCACTAACAAGCTGATAAAACATATTCTTTGAGAAATTCCCCTCTTGCACTGTCATGGTCATGGCTCGTAACATTTGCGACAAACAAAATTACATAGGTATCTACATTTACGATTGATAACTTTCGCCAAAAAGTCTTTCGTGTTTTCATTGAACAGTGCACGAGAACATACGATTCCCTCTTCAGTTAAATTATTTACATACATATACGCCAAATTCTTATCCTTTCCGAATTATAATAATTTTCATACAACTATTGTCAACTAGGGTGAAACTAGGGAAATCATCACAAATTATGATAATTACAATCTTATATAGGACATACAATCCTACATTACGGTATATTCACAGTATGCGTTGTGCACCAAGAAATTCATTTGTTTGTCCAAAAACGTTCATACAACTGGCAATTCTGTTTTTATAACAGAGCACGTGGACTCCATAAACGATGTTTAATAATAAAACTATAAGGCAGCATACTGTAGGAAACAGTATTAGGATAGTTTTACCGCTGCTACTGATCGCATCCAACGATCTAACGATCCTATACAACATTATCTACGACGAAACGTCCGGCAGCTGTATGGAAACAGAATAGTTAGGTATATCCTAACCGCGGCTGATAGGAGAACAGCGTGGCTCTCCCGTTTTCTCTTTCTCCCAATCTCTCTGTCTTGTTACCCGTTATTATTCAGGAACTTTGCTGACAGCTCCCCGGATAGGCAGATAAGAACGTCCTCTGAATGCCGAAGCGCGCACAATGCTCCTTTGGAACGACGTGTACCCACGTTTCGCGGTTACTTTCCTCGTGTACAATTGCACCGGGGCCAGAGTTTAGTGCATATCGCGTCCAGCACCGTCCTGAAATCCCATATTTTCTTCGTTCACGCAGATTTGTCGGCCGCTTCCTGTGTCTGAACCATTTTCGTAATTTTATTGTTTGCCCTTTACCGCATCGCAATACTAATTCGAATATTATAGGAACTAGAGTTTGGGCCGACAAACGCATCGCGTGATTTACATTTCAATTGAAATCGGGGAATAAGTCTAATTGAACACAAGTAAAGGGTAAACCATCTGTTCGTTTAACAAACGTTTTATTAGATTTAAGGCCTCGCCCAGACACACCAGTTTTGGCCACACGGTCTCTAGTTCTATAGGATTAAATGAAATCGTTCACACTACCGTGCGGCCGCCGCTTCTTTTCACCAAAAATATTGAGACCGTGCGGTTCCGCGAGATTCTCTTCGGCAGCTACACAATCCCTCATAAGATTTTCTGTCTTCAAATATCATTATGTTATTATTTCAAGTAAATAGTTGAATGATGGAATAAACATTCTGAAGTAATTGGAAAATGTTGATTCGTACAGTCGCAGATTGTTGTAGAGGGAAAATGAGGTGTCACGCGTAAATTGGGATGAGTAGGCACATACATTGCACATGGAATAATTGAAGGTTACAAATTTTTGGTAATCATTTCATGATACGAAGGAAATACAAACGCGTTAAATCGTTGCAGAATCACTTACTTTGATCTGGAATAATTGGAAGTCTATGAACGAAAAGACAGAGGGAGGGGGGTTGTTGGAGCCGGCATTTCTCATAATGATTTACTAGTGAGGGTGTGGTTTAAATTGTTCCCGTGCCGGCTGACAAATTAAGATCAGATAGAGGGATGATCCTCGAGGCTGCTGACTTTTAGATTTTCATAAGGCATCGACCTGCCACCCTACTCGAGTTCTTACATTTCCCTCCTTTCGCTCTGCATTTCCCAAGCTCAATTCCTTATCCGATCCGCCAGCCTCCCTTCTTTGGCTGTGCCTTTCGATTTTCTTTGTTAAATCAAAAACTTCGCTCAACGAAAACGAAACTATCCGTTGCGTTTGATATGAACTGTAAAAATGATAGTCGAAGCAACAATACTTGTTATTTTCTTAAATTTAATGTCTACTATAAAATTGAACTTTGTTGATGTACCTATGTTCAGTATATTCGTGAGAGCGTCCAGTGTGCACAGCGCTACGAATTCGATTGATTTATTTTACCTACTAAATAACTACCAGTGTTTTTATACACAAAAGCATCTACAGCTCCAATGTCAAACTCGAATCTTAAGCGGCCTCTAAGCGGTCAATATTATTGTGCAATATATTGCACAATATTTGTGTTGGGTGCCCCTAGACGGTGAATATCGTGCAGTCAGCGGACTACCTCTTTTCTTCCTGTGTCTCATCGCGAGGCGTACTGGTACTTTTTCAGAATAATATCGTTTTCTACCCCATTGCCAGGGAAACATTCTTCAATCTGTGATAAGAACATCTTCTTTTGGTCATCGTGCGGACCACAAGATTAATTTTCGTCACGGTCAGCGTTCAAAACATCATTATAATTTATTTATGTCACATGTAACCGCCGTTTGATTTTGGTTTTCGAAATACTCACAAAAAACTCGGATCCGTAGTTGGTTGGGGACAGATTTTTTTAGCGGCCGCCCGTCAGGAGGATCGCCCGCAATCTTTTGACAGATTTAAGATAAAAATTATGTTTCAGAAACACACTCTCGAAACGCCAAATCAGGTCATCAAATGAATGACCTTCCATTTTTTAAACACATTTTTTTTATCCGAAATCTCCCAAAAGTTACACATGTTTTATTTTACGTCTCCCAAAAATTGGTAGCCCCCCTCCCGGGGCCACTAAACCATCTAACCCTCACCAACTACTACTGATCACAGATTTTTGTGAATATCTCGAAAACTAACGCCGAAGCGTCCGCAACATGTATAGGAAAAGATTGTTCAGAATCATGCCCCCGACACATATTCGATGGTCATTGAAATCGGTGAGGACTGTTCATTTATAAATATAAATAAAAATAAATAACTAGTATAAAGCACACAGCGTTGCCCGGACTTCTTATATTTATCTACTGTCGTAGAAGCTGACCCAACTGCGAGAAGCGCTCGGCCCGGTCGCCGCCTGGTGATCGCGTCGCGAACCTTCCTCTTGCCAAGACGAGCAAAGTGATGTAATACGTTTGTGGGTACTGTTCAGATTTACCGAGAAATTGCATTTGAAATTGAAAGAATGCAACTTAAATTGTATATAATAGTATAGATTAACCTTTGTTCATAACTATGTAAATCCAGTGTATTGATGCCATGAGCGACTACTTTTAAAGATAAAATGTAATAGTTCGTTGTCTGACAAGGGAACATCCCAAAGTGGCAATCGCCGATTTTTATACAATTTTGTTACTATACGGAGCTGGCAAAATGTCCTGCGGGGGGACACGGGAACAAGATGGGTAGTACGGTGACTGCGCGTGGTCCCGGGTCCCTTATCTCTTGAATATACATACATACATGCTTGCAATGAGGACTCTTTCCTTGGATGCCAGGTTTATGAATGCGGAGCGAACTGAGTACAGAAACACGTGAAGAAAGACTGATGACAATTTAGAACCCTCCACATGCGTTCTTCGTGCGCGATCATCCCTACTCAATGTGCACATTTAGGTGTGGCCACAGCTGTTTTCACACGCAACGGGTTTTCGTCGGACGATAAGAACCCGGGCGGTTTGCGTCCGGGACAACTCCTTTTACATGCAACGGTTTTTCACCGGTTCTTCGCTGCTGTCTCACGTTTATATGGAATGGAGTGTGGACTGTATTTTACAAAGGTAGTAAGCGAGTTGTACAAAAGGCGCGGAGGGCTTCCGAAATGGCGACCAGCGTGTCCCGAAGCCCATACAAGAGTGGTCGCATCTTGGAGGCTAAGGCATACCTACCTAGCGCCCTTCCCGTGACGCTTCCGTTGGGCCTGGGATTTTCCCAAGCTCTCCCGCGCAAACGGTCCCAGCCGGTGTATTTGGGCTTTCGGAAGGTTTTTTTAAAATTTTTTTTTAAAATTTGTTTATTGAAGGACATAACAAAAATATATATATCTTGTACAATCTTTGGTATGAAAAATATAAAAAGAAACTACCATTGCTTCACTTGGTCCGCTAATTGCTCAACGCCTCCGAGTCTCTTAGCCTATCAGTCTCTGTTACTTGACTATTTATTGCAACTTTAAGTAGGATTAAAATCTAACAATACGTTAAAAAAAACTCTTCGCACTACTACAACGAACGTATTATTGAATAATAGTGTTCGAATTCGACTTCACTCGGACCATTACATTATTATACATAGCTACTATGTATAGCAGCGCGTTAGATATTACTACGGAACGAAACTGAATTTCTGAATATGTCGTGTACCTATCAACAGCTCCAATTTGTTCAAATAATTTCTAGACTACGAAGGGAAACATTGATTCGCCTCCAATGACCTTTAATAATGGTAATATATGCTTGGGTCACCAGATTTGGCTCCAGCTGGGACTAGGGGTGCGATTTATGCACTCGAGTGTCTCAACCAGCAGGTCCGGAGGTGGTTTGGATGCGGTTGTTGCGTTTTATTACTAGTGTGTAGCGGTAATCACGGCGAATGCTGGTGCTCGCATCTCAACTGAAGTTGGAAGACAGTCGGAAAAAGCAGACCGAAGTTGTTATTGAATACCCAACTCTTGGGCTGATGTGTTATTGTAAATAAATCATAATGCATAATGAAAAGACTCCAAAACACGACCATAGGCTTTATTTTTCTTCCTGTTATAGACGAACGCCTTCGTTGAATCCATTAGACAAATCTCTTTTTACATGTCTGTTGAATGACAAATGAATGAGTATTCCTGACTGCAATCCGGCACGGGCGACGCCGCCAGAGAAAATGACAGCATACCTACTATACCCAGTCATTCAAATTACATGCAATTAATGTTGATTTCCATGTGAAAATCGCTCAAAGTAGTTTGAACGATTAAAGGTGAAAAGAGTTTCTCAACACTTTGAAGAGTTCATTTTCCTTTTAATAAAATCATTTCATTCCTTGTAGAAGAGCCGAAATCAACGCACGTTAATCTGTCACATTATTCAAACGTAAAAAATAATCCAAACTAAACAATTAAATAATTTCCCAATTTTTTACATAGTCTACATCCCAGACGATTTACCCGATATTAGCAAGGCAGCTAACGTTTTCAGAAGAGCGTTCTTAAATCCTTACCACCCTTCAGACGATTCCTCGACAAAGCTCAACTGAAGAGGTGAAGTCTCGATAACGATAACAAAAGGGATAACGGTTTCGGTTTGTGCCCGTGTTGGATAAGAAACGGTTGTTGCAGCGATGTCGAAATTCGATGTTTTGCGAATGAACGACCGTCGACCTGTGTGGATCTTTGCAAGACACTTTAATTGGACAAATCCGCCTATCCTCATTAAATCTGCCCCGACTTCAGTACAATCTCCTCGACAACATCCTGTGCGTGTATCTCGTAGATGACAAGAACAACCCCCTTCGACGTTCTCGTGCAGCGCTGCCGATTGAAACGAAGTCGAAACTCCGATATCTGTGGTTGGGTTCGTTCATATCGTGACGCGAGCTACGATAAGAATACGATTCCGCTTTAATTATCATGTTTCATACGATATTTTCTGTAGAAGATGAAATGCACCTTGTCTTAAGGGGGTAGGTTACCCTCGATAGCCCTAAAACAGACCTTTTTTTCAAACGCAAATTGTAAAGTGATAAATAACAGTAGAGAAATTGTTTTTTTTCTAGTTTTAATCGTTATTCTATGAGCTTTAATACAAAAAAGAAAAAGTCTAAATATCTCTATGTATATAAAAGTTGCGAGTGAAAACGTAAAGGCGTGTACCTACGCGGTGCACCGTTTGATGGTGAACATAAAACCTCGAAAACCGCTCCAACGATTTGGACGAAAATTTAATGAGAGATGCAGAAAACCACTCCCTACGATGTGTCGGGAGCAGATTTTCGAAAAAAAACATAATACAATTTTTATGTTGAAAAATACGATTTTATTGATTTCTTGTATGAAAAATATTTTTTATCTTTTTTTAAAGAATTAATCTCGAAAATCTGCTCGCGATTGTAATTTCTTGTTGGGATTATAGAACCACTTTAATACATACTAGGGAATTTAGGCAGAAACTCTAGTTTGGAGTTAACCTCATTTTAGTTACTTATAACTTTTTAAATAATATGAATTTTTAGCGAATTCTGTGTCGATTTTGTTTAATATTTAATAATCAATCTGAATGAGGTGCTTATCTTAATACAGATGTACGTATCTATTACTCATTCAGGAAATACTCTTTCCCATTTTCAATTTTATTCCCCTGTCCCGATATTTTTCAACAAAATAGGTACTGCATTACATTCACTAACTTTCAATACACAACGTATGCCAAGTGACAGAAACAAAATAAATTATTACCTAAATTGTCTAAATTATTGCATATGTATGCCTACATATTCCCGAGTAGGTACTGAATAATTGAGAACAAAAGTACGTAATGTCTAGAAACATGTCACCCACGCGCAAGCATACGTTGATCATTTAATTACTAACAATAAGATGGTCAAGAATTTAATTACTAAGATGAAATTTGATTTCTACTATTTCATGCTTTTTTATCCCATTTAACACGAATAAATATAGGTAATCAGAGGTTTATTTCCAAGCAAAGCGTAGGTATCACATATTTAATTGTAATTGTGCTACACCTAAATTTTAGTTATGAATGCTGATATAATTTATCGTCCATGTTATAGGTATGTCCTTCGGCTCCTTTCGAGAAAGACTCATTGACTATTGTTACGCTTGAGTTGGGGTTGACTCGACAACAACGCGGTGGTCTTATCTTAGAGCGAGATTTCGACTCGGCGCGGCGCGGCGGTCTGTGCGTTTCCAGACTTGGAGACAGTATCACGTCGTTCCACTCGTCTGTATATATGTACAAGTACATAACGTAGGTATCATATCTATTTACGCGTTGAATATGCATATGAGTTTCTCATTCGTCCATGTACCTATCGCGTTTAGTTCTACAGACGAGAGCCAGCAATGATATCGTGTAGGAAACTTGATTTCTGCCCTTTTCAGACTATCATGCCCTCTCTTTTATGTTCTAAATATTCATCTCCCCCGTGCAATCTAGCGCGATAAAATTATTATACTAAATTTGTCATTACCCTGGCGGGATGAAGGAAATTTTTGTCGTGAACACGGGGGAGGCTGTGCTCTTTTATTCTAAAAAGATTAGAATTACTTGTTCGTGCAAGCTAAAAAGTATCAGAGCTTTCTGACTTCTCGTTCACGCGCAAAGGAAAACGTGAACTAGTGGGAAAATGCAATTGGTGGTTTCTGTTGCGAGGGTGTGAGAATCGGAACTCGGATTGGTTATTCAGAGGGTGGAAGTGGTGTTACTGGATTTAGATTGGAAAAGGGCCTTGAGGCCCACGGCCTAATCCGCTTGTTTGTGACTAACAATAAGTCACGCAGGCCTGAAAGGGACTAAGGGTACGAATAAGTGACGATGGCCAAACATGGTGAAGGGAAAATCGCGCGGCAGGTATTTAACAGTTCAAACGGGTCACGATGTCCAGATATATACGTTCAGAAGGGAAAGGCTTGGGGTATTTAACATTTTAAAGAAAAAATCATGTTTTGCTAATAATCAGTTTATGCTTCCCAATGTTCCTATGTAGGTAAGTAAATTAAGAATTAAGATGCAGAATCCCGCGATTCGAGTTAAAAGTCGTGCTGCATGAGGCTCTGGGTTAGATCGACACTCGACCGCGTTTTTCAATTCGTGTTATCTACCTGTATCGAAACCGTGTGTCCGTGTGGGTATACGAGGGTTATCTGTCGTCCGAAAATGCGTCGTAAAGAAACTTTACCATTTCTTTATTGTTTCAATCGCAAAAAGAGTACCTACCTATTTATAAGAAAATATAACGATGAATAGAATAAAGGAATGCAGGAAGGCTTGTAAGGATACAACAAATTATGACGTATAGCTTTTATTCGACGTTATTCTCATATGTACATACATTCATCAAGGTCCATAATAATTACCTATATTAATCTTATGCAATAATTACAATAAAAGAGCAACCCGCGAGGGTGGTCGTGGTTACGAGTCAACGATATTAAGGAATAACGGGTCGATTAACGGTGTTTACTTCTCTTCTCTTCTCCTTCTACCCCCTTTTCGCGTCGTGGTACATGGTCGCAACGTCTGCGTCTCCTGGCTCCACGGTTGCTGCTAATTTACGTTGCTTGAGGGGGCGAGCTAGTCTGCGTGATATGGATGTGGCTGCGGCGCTTCGCCCTCGAACAGAGCCATCTTCAAGCGTTTGCACTTGGCCCGGCGATTCTTGAACCAGAATTGCACATTTTTGGGTTCCAGCCGCGGAAACTTCTGTCGGTAGGGCATTCGATTCAGTTCCTCCGTGTATTTCAGAATTAGCTGTGAATTAAGCAGATCAAACTTTCTAAGCAAATCGAGTTGTCAGAGACAGAATGAAACGAAATGAAACGGTCATATGGAAATTTCTTATGACTTTTCACGACTCTCCAAATATACACAAGTTTTTTGCTGAATTCACAAGTAAAAAATAAATACGGGAAACGATCATCACGCGATACTCGGATCATATTTCCTATCGATTGGCACGGAAAAAGAATAATTGTGGTTTTGCAAACCCTGTGCTACTTGAAATGCTCGATTTCATCGACATAAAGGCAATCACAGAAAACATTGATTAATAGGGAGGTAGTAGGTACATAAACTGCTGCCTGAGTTTCACTTCGGGATGTTTACGTTTCAAAAAGTAATTGCGCCACGGATTTTAATTTCAGAAAGTGATGATAAATTTTTTTACAAGTTATATAATTATATAATGAAATTGTAATAAAACTATGTGAAAACAAATATGTTAAGTCGCAGTGATGAAATTGAATATCGTAACTTCCAAGACTGTACGACTGTAGGTGTTACATTACCTACTACATACTACATTCTACATACATATGTAGTGTAGGTATACATATAAAAAGATATTTCATGAGAATTGTTAAACGTTTCTTCGTACGAAATAAATTTACGTAAAAGGATCAATTTCAGATCGAAAGATATTAAAGAGTGCCAGGCGATATGAAGTTATAAAGCAAAGTTAATTTTTAAGGTCTTTAATTTTTCATGCAACGGTCAAATGGGTACACATCACACATGTTCCTCGGTATCTGTACAATGCACGCGCTTCTTTCGTATATACATACGGAGTGTTTCTTAATAGGTGATACAAGCGAAAAAGATGACTCTACAATCTACATGGAAAAATAAGTAAGAAATTCACAATGGAATATGTTGGTAGGGGGTTTCATTGTACCGATAAAATCGATTTGAAGGGTGAGACCGATTTGTAGTCAAGTGTACGCGTACTCGATTTTCTTCAAAAAAACTTATTCTATAATTGCGACTTGTTTCTACGCAAGGAATCATTCCACTTGCAATTGCAGATACTACTGGAAAATTCTGCTAAACGTTTAGTCAAGTGCACGCGTTCAAGATAAGTCTTCAAAATTCATTTTCTCGAGAAGGGAGCCTCTATGAATAAAATTCCACGTTTCCTATTTAGTTTCCATTTCCCATATAGGATCACTGTCCTTTCAGCTCTACCACTTACACAGCTATATATGTATGTAGCTGTATTATGAGAACGATCCCCACGAATATACTTATTTGATAATAATTAGTTAGAAACATCACATAGTCAGAAGAATTTCAATGTTACACCACATCAACGTATTGGCATCCAGTGCTTTGAAAGTATCACGAATTGTTCGTGTTAGGGTATACCGTGCATTGCCAAAGCTATTAATGCACAGAGCTGGCAAATTAACGTGCCGATAATTATTCAGCTGTAAGTATCGTTGAACTTACCGCGTGACTGGGATGAGTGTTGTGAGTGAACCAAGCCTCGAGCCTCGGCACTTCCGTCACGGGATCGATGAATGTCCGGTTCCTCTTCCTCCTTTCGTCCAGCATGCTGGTGGAACAGCCAGCTGGCCCACGTGGCGGCAGATAAGGTGACATGTACATAATTCCATGACCGAACATTGGACTCGGTACTAAAGAGAATCCTGGCGGCAAAGGACCTGTTGGACGTGCCTCCTCGTCCTCGGAACCAGAAGACACTCTGGCATCCTCTTGTTTCACCGAAGATGGTGTCGAGGGCGGAGGTTGTTGGTCCTCGGGTCTGGTTGTCAAGGACAGTGGTCCAACTGGGGGGCTTCCAGGCGGACAGGGAGAGGGTGAAGTAGACTAAAAAATACAAAAGGACACTTTTATTTTGTATTGCTTAGTTAAATTCGTAATTAATAGTTTGGGATAGTTAAGTTCTTCAGTTACAGAGTGGTAAACTAAATTAAATAAAAGAATCCACTGGCATTTCTAAATTTTAAATTTCGTTAATGAAACAGGCGTTATTAAAAGTTTAGGGTTCGCCTTTCAGTACAAACACAATTTTAAAATATGAATTTCAGACCATATGGACACTGATATCATTTATTACCTTAAAAAATAATTATTTTATTTAAACGAATAAAATTGATTTTGAAATCGACTTCACCCCTCACTTCATTCACATCGAAACTATTGCCATCATATTAGGTACGTTTTGAACGCACAAAACCTTATATATTCCATTTTTCTCTTAATATCTACATTTACATATACAATAACCACCCTCCTTCAGTTGCCTTAAATTTAATTTCATTAAATGTGAAAATTGAATTCTAATATTGCTCCTTTAGACTTCCGTTAGACCGAACTGAAACTACTTTTTCAAATAACTGAAAAATCAATAACTGTATCGTTTACGCTACTTAGAATAACAGATATATTTTAGGTGAACAGTGTTAGTGATCTACTCCGTATAGTAGATTGTGTAACGTTAAAAAGTGGATCAACAGATTTCAATGAAATTTGGCATATACATTACATACACCCTAGATTAGATTATAGACTATTTAGATATTTTTAGGCTTTGTTATTTTGGAAACATTATAATCCCGGATGAAACTGGGTAAAGAATCAGCTAGTACTGTACAGTATAAAATTGAAACAATCGAACTTGCCACGTACACGTACATGATAACACGTAATATCAATTCAAGAAAGCAAAGGAACTTTCACTTACAAGGAGAGGTTTTTAGGTATCCGCCTCCTGTTGCTTTGGTTTTTGGATGTTTTAGAAGAGCAAAAAATAAGAAATATGTGTCTTTTTATTTTGGCCCGTTTGCATGTTTAGGGGGCGAAACCATTCCTCAATGTTCATAAGAAGAGGTACAAAAGTTCCTGTTGTTACATTCAAGAATATTATAACATTGTGTGGAATAAAACTTGATATAAATTTCATTTGCGTTATAACTTGCTGTATGGATGATGCGCTTGTCGTCAGTTAGTTCTGTACCTGTTCTTATGAACTTTGAGGTGTGGCTTTACATCTTAAACATGCAAACGGCCCGAAATAAAAAGTCACGTATCTCTTATTCTTTGGTCCTCTAAAACATATAAAAAAAACCAAAGCAATGGGAAGCGGACACCACCTATAGTTCATCCCTATAGTTAACAAAAAAACTTGTAAAACCAAAAAGTTAACAATAATTGTTTAATTAGTATCTCGGAAACTAATAAATATACGAAGCTAAAATGTTATATTTGAGATCCACACTACATACTAGAGCTGTTGATACCCGGGTACCCGTGAGATACCCGGGGGAAAAAAAATTCCCGGGTAGGCGCTACCCGGGTAAAATACCCGAGATACTCGAGAGTCTCGAGATCTCATAGAGTACCGTTTCATAATTGAAGCCACACTGAGCATCATGGCCTTCGGGTCGAAGGCAGGTACCGCAGGGGGTTGACCTCGCCACAGGGTGCCAGACGGCATCTTTCTGACAGGCATCGCTCCAAAATTACGTTCTGTACTCTGTAAGTTCTCGAGATTCTCGAGAGTCTCGGGTAGTTTTCCCGGGTAGCGCTTATCCGGGAATTTTCTTCGTCCCGGGTATCTCACGGGTACCCGGGTACCCGGGTATCTCGGGTACTCGGTCCACAGCTACAGCCCTACTACATACACGTAGCTACGGGGCCTCGCCCCCCCCCAGCCGTTCCCAAACAAACTCCAATACCCCGGAAACGATCAACACTGGTGTACCCGATTCCGAACACATACCGAAATGTTCACTTCATAATAATACAATTATAGACATACTAATACAATCCTGCGACACTATGCCGTTTGTAAACAACCGGAGACTCTATTAATAATAATTGAGAATACTATTTAATATGAAGTATAGTTATATATTTTTATACTATACTTAACCGAAAACTAACTGAAACTTAACAACAAGGCAAGCAATTTAAAAAATATTTTTAAACGTGTATAGGGAAACTAGAGAAAAGTTGTTCCGAATGATGACCTTGACAACATATTTCAAGGTCATCAAAAAAAAAAAAATCGGTGATATGTACCATAAGTATTAGGCACAATTAACGACATTTTAATACATAACAATATTTTAGGATGACTATGCAATTAAGATCATCACACGTTATTAGTCCGTATTCGAACGACAACCATATTGACTATAACAACGTTACGGTATGTCAAGCTTCATTAACTTGAAATTTTCTTAGATTATACCATCACAAAGAAGATATCGGTGGAACGTAAATTACTGCGCAGGTCCCGAAAAAGGAATCAAAACAATTGTTCCTTGGAAACCCAATTTGAGGAGAGGCCATCTTTAGTTTGCAACGTTTCTACACATACATACCTGGTGCCTGGAATCCTCTTCTTCATCCGTGCAATCTTCGCTGACAATACTGGCGCCTCTCGGGCTAAGTCCAGGAGGACTGTAACCATTGACACCCCTGTTCTCGGCCCTCTTCTGAGCGGCTCTAGCATTCTTGAACCAGTAGACAACGTTATTTACGTCTAGAGGCTTCCTGCCTCGCCGCGACTCCAGGGCATTTAATTCCGACACGTAGTGCTGTATCTGTTGGCGTGACGGATGCTGATTTTCACCGAACCACCGTTGCAGCCGTGGCAATTCTAGTTCCGGATCAAAACTCGTCCTCATCCTGGTCTTGTGCGAGTACTGGAGGAGCGCAGGATGCGGAGGACCAATAGCGCCACTCGTCGATCCAATAGTACCAGCTCCATCTGGCTGAGGGCTCTGCGTGTGGTGATGGTGGTGATGGTGGTGATTCGATGATGGTACCATCGGGTTCAGCCCCAAACCCAGTTGTTGCTGTTGCAACCACGACTCAAAATTACGCTTGGTCTCCTCGGATAAATCGTTCCCACCTCTGCATAGAGATAATAATGTCATCTGCGGAACAAATGATACATTGTGTTTGAATGACAGGAACAATTACATTGCAATAAATATGAGAATTTTGTTTACTTTGACGGATCTACATAGGTAGGTACATCGACGCGTAGGTATTTTTGCACGGTTATATTTTTAGCTCTGTTTTACAGTGGCTAAATTAAGGTAACTTTCAAGTAATGTAAGACATGGGCGTCCGCAGAGGGGGGCAAAGGGGGGAGTGGCGACGCGACCCTACCCCGCGCTTGAGAAAAAATCGCTTAATCTTAAAAATGAATCTTTATTAAGTTTACACTACACAAATTAATATTTTTAATTTAAAATTTAAAATTTTTAATTTTTAATTACACCCCCTGAAAAAAGTCTGCGGAAGCCCTTGATGTAAGATGAAGATATGATGAGAAGAGCGAGAGTATGGCTGTGAAATGGATATATTCATAGTGAAATTTTTAAGCAAAAATGTATTGTTGGTTTGTATATAAGCTGCCAGATAGTATTTCATAACAGCTAGTGTATACCATAATGAACATATTATATTGTAGCGTGTTCATATTTTAGTGTTGAACGATTTGTAACAGTAATAACGATGTAATGTTGAATCATCGACTAAATTTACAGATTATTATTAACATCACTTTATAATTTTGATCACGTTTTTAGGTATTCCGTTCCCCTTCCATTGGAAATTTTTAAAGAAATTAGAACCACTCTAATAACTGTTGTTTTGATATCAATTTCGATTGATGTGTATTCTGTACCACGTCACTTGTAATATCGATTTGCGCTACGTTTGTCATATTCTACATCTGAAAGTTCGTAAATAAACCTTGTGAAAGGAATGCCCAAAATAATGTTTCTTAAAAGCATCTTATCTTTCTTTTTCAGCATATTTTAGTAGGCACCTACCATATAATCTAAAAGTCGTCTTAGCTTATCTCCTCCAAACCACAGTTAAAATCTGATAGCACGGAAACTTTTCTATGCCACTGCAGAATTTAGAATCTAAATGGATTTCAATGTCTCCACACGTTTCAAGAATTTTTGAATTTTTAGTTTAAAGAATTTTATGATACTTAATTTTAATTCTACTTATACATAATTGGAGATATTTTCCGCCCAATTGATCTATTATGTTTACATTCGTACTTTTTCTGTGCAGTATTATCAGCTACTAAAAAAAATCAAAAGATATGAATTTTTTCACAAATACTAATAACTCCAAATATACATTACAAAATATCCCACTTTACATACTTAATGTTATTGCTCTATACAAAAACATATGAGCATTCCCAATGAATAAAATAACCTATCCAACTATAAAAAGTTATCGTACAATATATGTAGCATTCAATTAATATATATTAATAACAAGCACAGCAAATCGTGTATTGTTAAAACCTTCAGGCAACAAAGAAGCTAACGTATCCAATCCTCATAGAACAGCGTTCAAACAAAATTGTTTTTCTGTTTGGCAGGAATACCGTGTTGATCCGTGTAACAAGCAGTAATCACAATTGTCAAAGTCATCCAGAAGTAAAATCCTAACGGGAATTTTTTCTGGAACAGCAACGCGACACGGTGGGCATTGAGTTATCATCGGCAGTGCGCGATGCACATTCATTCGCTGAGGCATTAAGGAGTCGGATTATGGAAAATTTTAGACTCGTAGGAAATAGTACCAGGTTTGAGGAGCATGTGCCTTATCTGGACAATGATTTACAAGAACAAACGTCTCCGCCCGCGAGGATCAAGGTGCTTGACGCCACTTTAATAACGCGGTAATCCGTCGCGTATCCGTGGCACCTTGGTAGCGTCAGATACGACGCAGAAGAACCAGTGTTATCCGCGGCCCGTCAACCGCTAAAATTCTCATCTGGCGAGTTTTACAACCCAGCACTTAATCACTCAGTTAGGCAGGCGAGACGCGGAATGGTTGACAAGGCATGAGACTTCAGAAATCGGTTGATAAACATGTAAGCACCGTCGAAAAAAAAAAAAAAAAGGAAGAAAAGAACGGCCCACCCAATTTATCTGACAACATTGAGCTGTAATTCAAGGCCTGATTTACGCCTATTTATTATTTCCAGATAACGTAGTAACGTCAGCTGATCATCCGCGGGGGAGCAGTAAATCAATCCTGCGGCAAGAGCTGATCAAATATTCCCGAATGGATTTCACCGCATCGTCAGCCTGGCTCTAGGCGCAGACTTTTCCGCAATACAGACATTAATTGACTGGAAACCAGAAACTAGAAGGGAAAGGATGACAAAAATTAATCCATGCCATGGGCATATAATTCATGATAATCATGGATTCGCCGAAATGTATTCAGATATGCACATGTTGTCGTTGTCTCTCTTTTTGGTTCTCATAACAGAAGCAAGAATATGTCTCTCCTTCTAATATGTATAGGGTAACGCACATAAAGCGTGACAACTGAAAAATTTCAAAAATATTTGTCATTTCAGGGGAATGTTGTTACACGAAGTTAAAATATTATAAGTAAAGGTCGACTCAGCAGCTTAATTTCCTTTTTTTTTATGTACATGAAGGTGTTACAGAGGGTTTCAGCAGGTCGATGTCTTTTCAAATAGAATTATATCTACATATATTTTGTCTGCTGCATTATTATACATAATTTGCAGAATAACTAATTTAATGACATGTGTAACGTGTCGTTTCGACCATATTTTAATAAAAGTAATTCAGTCAACTAAAAGGTAGGACGTAAAGAATCATTGTAACATGTACGTCATGTATTATACTTCAATATCATTCATAATGTCGAAAATATTCAGTTGCTACGCTTTAAGCCGGGTTCACATTTGTAACCACACCCCGCTCTGTTACCGCGACTTGTTACCTAGCCAACTGATCATGGTAACTGTGTGCTGTGACTCGTTACTTGGCTCGGCCGTTCCGATGAATGTCTCGGAACCGTCCAACATCGTCTACATTTGCTATCAAGATCGGTTAGCTAGGTAACAGGTCGCGGTAACAGAGCCAGGTGCAGTAACTAATGTGGACCCGGCTTTATGTGTCCCACTCCGCATATACTTGATACATATCATAAAGAGATGCGAAACGATACCTTCACTGAGACGTTTTGCGTCTTGGAACTATGTGTATTAAAGGTATTTTAAGGGAGAATGCCACCGCTGAGGCCAACATTTTTTTATTCTTTCTTTTTGCATTTTCTGATAACGCTAGATTCGTGCTACAATAGATTCAGACTGGCAAGTTAATGCATGTATTTAGTATGTAGTTATCACTTAAAATATGAATCTAAACTTTGGTGCTGATTTCCCAAAGAAAAAAACTATTTGGAACCAGTGTGCATGATTATTTACTCAAAAGCTAAGGCACTTATACTCTCGAAATTTTTACAGCAGTTTAGCCACACATGGGGCTGTGGTATAGACTACGGTCAAGAATGTTGAAACTCTCGTTCCTTTTTTTTCTTCACATTTTGTCAAAAAATTTGTGCTTGTTTTGTGTTATATAAAATCAAACTATGTATCTAAAGGGGGTGAAATTAATTTCTATACTACTGATAGTGGTTCATCCCAGATCTACTGTCATACTGATTGTGTAGAAACCAGACATCATAACTGTTATAAGACAAATTTTAAAAATTATGGTATAAGAGTTAATATGTTTAATTAAATGATTTTGGTTACGAATAACCAGTATGAATGATTAAATTCTTTTGGCTACCAGCAACCATTATCCATAACGGAAATTTAACTTTGGTTACCAGTATAACTTATATAAATGTCCGGATTTTTTTGTGGTTTCCAGCGGTCTCGAATTCTAACATGAATTTGCCTGGTTATGCGGCCGATAGAGTATCTACTTTTGCAGTTTTTCCCATTGTGAAGTTTTTATCGGCCCCATAATTGTCTCTTCCCATCTGACCCAACGAAATTTGATTTCTATTTTTCTATTCTTACCTATTTGTATTTTTTTATTTGGAATTTATAAAAAAGCTTTGCCGCTCAATTACGTAGCAACTTCGTGTCGGGTATTCGGTGCGCCGGGTGCCCGAAACTTCACCCAATGCAGAGCTCGGGTGGACAAAACTCAGCGTACGAATCGTATGTTCGCGGCGATGTAGACACGCCAAGAACAGACGACAACGTTCATGAACAATAATTGGCATAACTCGGTTATATCCGCGTAAAATGTTATACATCAGTCTGCAAATCCTTTCTTTTCGAGTTTTTAGGAATAATTTATGAAGTTGTCTACCAAAGAAAATAGGCTCCTCGAGCGGGCTGACAAACCGTACAACATCATGTAGATGTAGAGTATTGTAGAGTAACAATCAGTGATTAATAAACAATTCCTTTGAAGGCACTACCACTTTAGCGATTCTAGCTAACGCTAATTACCTGCTAACAATAAATACCACCGTTGTTATTTATGTTATACTATGTGAAATAATACTATTACATATATATGTACTATTATTATTAGTCCTTGTCGTACTATAAGGATTTTCTCATGCGAGACACTTCTGTAGTTCCGAAATAGTGTTTCAGACATATTCCCTTTATAGAAATAACGGTCAATTAAGAATTAATATAGAAGGAGATAGGAACCATCTGAACAAGTCCGAAACACTTGTTGCAAGTTACAAAACTCCATCTCGGTGAAAATATCCTAATTGTTTACATTTAAGTTCAGTTACATGCAAGAAGTCCTCTGTTAATACGCGACTTTCAGTATTTTGTAATTCTTAACACGCTCGATATGGTATAGGACACATACGTACATCGTGTGTAAGTAAATAAGTATCTATGTACGTATGTACCTCCCGTATCAGGTTCCTTGGTGCGGCAACGAGAGTGTAATGTTTGCTGTAAGTGATAACTTCTACATTTCTCGAACATTTTAAACGACTCTTGTACGGTTCTAATGGCGATGATGTATACTTTCTGATTTTTTAGAAAATTGTACAAGGCACATGAATTCTTCGCGCCCACAACGCGACGCGTTCGTAGCATATCTTTTTCCTTGGTATCATTCGTGGAATGTGCTAACAAACTTTACGCTCCATTTTAGGGACATCCTGTAAAAAGATTTTGATTTGTGCTACACCGAATGGAAAACAATCGTACTGGCTGTTAGATGAGGTAGTTTTAGGGCCGACAGTTAATCAGTCAGGACTATCTACCTAAATCGACTCGTTACCGTAGTTAAACATTCTGAACGTCGCACATTCGTCGAATGATCTGCAGATTAAGTCACATGCACACGAACCGGGCGGTTCTCCATCACAGCCGTTCGCCATTAGCCAACGGGCCGAAACTCGAGCAGGAAACGTCTGTCAAGGAAAATTGGTAATCATAGACCACCGCGAGCGGCATTAAAGTTCGGGGATGGGCAAGTATAGCAGGATCTTCAAAGAGAGTGCACTTAGATAATGCCCGCCCGTAGGGGGTGGGACACCTCCCCCCCTAACCGTTTCCTACTACCGATATCGAGGGGGCTTTTGATGAAGGCTGCGAATTTAGTTGAGTAAAGGGTAATCCTATCATACGCTATGAGATCTACGTTGCCGTCGAAAGGGCACGCTAGCGTTTGCTTCACATGGAAATCGTACGTACAATAGTACTCCAATCTCCGGAGAAACGAAATCAAACGGATCTTGTTTACGAATGATCTGTTCGTGAAAGTGTGGCAATAAAAAAGTTTCAACTGAACCCATCATTTATGACACGTTGAGCCTATGAAGATTGGATTTATTTCGTGGTATATTAATTGTCAATGTGTAATGTGTAATGAACCGCACTGTTTGTAATGTGGTCACCAAGTATGGGGTGAAAATGATACAAGACGATAAATGGTCAAATTCCATAGATGCTACTTACTTAATGTGGGACTCAAAATTACTATGAACATTTTTCATATAATATTCTTTCGTGAAGTATGACTTAAAATGATGTCTGATAGGTTAAATGTTGAGGACTTGTTTAAATTTTGAGGCATTTCGGAGTACGTAATTCAAATATAGAATATAGTAACAAGATGCTGTAAAAATGCTTTTTTTGTAAGTAAATCTTACAGACAAATCCACAAGAAATGAAAATCCTAGAAGGTGCATATGTATATAGGTACGTACCTACAACATACGGCGTACAATTTAACTTACTTTGCAAATTTAGTCAGTGCAACTATTCGTAAGACCATTTTTACCAATTTGGTAACCGAATCAAAAATTTATTAATTGTTTGTTTTCAGTGACACATTATCGAAAAATACACAATGCTGGTTGTATCTCATGGAGAAATTATTTCCTTCTATTAAATGCATCAAATTAATTTTAGTCCTTGGAACAACCGGGATGTCGTTGTAATTCTCGACTTTGCCTACATATAATGCCTATTTTTGAAATATCATATTTATTCATTATATGTCTAATATGAACGTGTAAGTTATATAACATCGATATGTACCTACATTACTCCGTACCAAAGAACGTCCTTCGTTTTCTGCATTAAATGTCCATATTTATAATAATTACGAATAATTTGTAAACCATTTAATATAAAAAAAGGAAATGTTCTATATTATATTATTATTATTATTATTATTATAATTATTATTATTATTATAATAATAATTATCATGTCTTTATTGCACCATTTCAATCACGAACATGTAACTAAAACTTCATTCAATAAATGTACAAAAATCTTTTCTTTAGATGTGAAATATATTTGCCTGAAACGTGTTTAATGTGTATTCGAATAATTTTCATAGCATTGCTTTCGTCTTTCAGTTTTTGTAAATAATATAATAAAATGCAAAAGTATAAGAGACGATAAGTGAATCAATAAATTCAGTTGCAATACAAGTAAGTAAATCTTTATGGAAAAATTAAATGGAAACAATATGTCGCGACATTATTAACAAAGCTGCTTGCATCATCCGAGAATGTTTTGAACCTAAAGACGGAGAGGTGCAAATGACGTCGTGGTGACTCGAAACCGAGAAAACATTTATTCAAGACAAAGATCAGCGAGTCGAGAAAAAGAGTCTACCAAAGATTACCACTGTGATTCGCTGAGAAGGGACAAGCTCACCGGCAGGCGAGCAGGAGGACTTCCTAATGAGATTAGGTGGTCCCACGGCAAACACTTTCTGGTTAGATTTACATTTTATACATTTTTAAGTGGTCTTACAACGGGACACCTTTCCACTGTCTGATCCCAAATCGTCCTTAAATTCCTCCTTTTGACTTATTTAGTTGCTCAATCTTAATCTTCGGTTGAAATATCGATTTCGCACTAATGTCAGACTAATACTTTGTGAAATTAACTTGTAACTTGATGAAAGCTAATCATTTATTATTTAGGTAGGTGCAAAAGATTTGACGTCTGTATAAGGTCTACTTTAAATATAAGTTTATAAACGTTCATTCAATGGAAAAAAGTTTGTATAAAAGATAGTATTTTTCTGTGTGATAATATTTACTGCTACATATCGCGAATAATACACATACACAGTCGAACCTTCATTATCCGAATTAATAGTGGGACATGATTGTTCAAATAATGCCCTTTCCTTCTGGCGATTGTTCCAAATTTCAGAAAGAATTAATATAAATAATAATACCAAAAATTAAAAGTAATATAAATGTATCTACTATTATTATAGATCTTCCAACAATTTATATTCTTGCTAATTTCGCGGGACGTTCACCAATTTGTAGCTTTTGAAGTATTTCCTGTTTCGTTCCAAAAGTTAATATTACATGTTTCCTCTTTGATGAAATTACATCTAAACTATCAACGGGTACAATGTCAATATAATACTAGAGTAGTGTGAATAGTATTCGTTTTGGTAGTTATAGAAGGATGGAAGTACATACTATGTTCGTATCTGTTTCGACATTAAAGAACATATTATGTAAATATGTGGATAGATATATATAACATACCTAATCGTGAAAAAAAGTAGGTACACTGTTTGGATAATTACGATGCTCGAATAGCAGAATGTTCGGATAACAGGTGTTCAGATACTGGAATTTCTATTGCATTATAATATTTAAGGTTTAAATTTCAGTCATTTTGTCATCCATAGTACGTTTATGACCTTTCATTTTCTGATTTTCACTTATTTAAGCAACTTCGATTTGTTACCTAGGTTCACACCGAGACGGGCGATATTAACGAACATGTTAGCTAACGCGCTGTTCGCCCCTGTGTGGACGCGAAATAACAGTGTTCGCTGACAAGTGATTTTACTATATGTACAGGGTTATCCATCTGAGCTCGCGCGCGTGCGCGAGGACTGATGAATTGACCAAGTAGTCAATCCCTGTCCTAAAGAAGAACTTGGATTTTGGATGTACCTATCAACGCCTTGCTCAGGCTTTTTGCGTCGTTTTCCCCTGAGTCTGAGGACAAATGTCGAGGTGATTGTCTGAAAAAGGCCTCGCAACGCACTGGTTCTCGCGCGCGCGGGTTCTGAGTTAAGTGGATAACCCTATACAATAACCGTGTAATTGTCCGGCTGGTCACGGTATACGTGGAGGGGGTAGTTTTCGCGAACTAAATCCGGAGATCCACCAAGAGTCGAACATTTGGGAAAATCGTCGGGTGTTTTCTCGTTCTTGTGGGTTTTCAAACCCATAAAACTTGGGCCTTGCTGTCACCTTTAATTGTGGGACTGCTCGTAAACAGGCGACTCTCTACACTCTACGACCCTCCGCCGGGAGATATCTACTCCAACGAAATAGTACATACCTATGCGTGAAAATAACGAATTAAATTTTTATATTCTTATATTTTTGTTTTATCTTAATAATAAGATTTCCAACGCATTTGCGAGATTTTCCCGAAGAAAATGAAATCAAACACGACATAATTCGGACGATTGGGAGATCCAGTTACAATATGTATGTAATTGTTTTAGAACGTCAATACTTTTCTATACTATGTAGTCAGTAATAAATTTTCTTAAAGAAACAGGAGTAAATCGATAGTACAATTCTTGTGAGGAAATGATGTAGCGAAGATAAATTAATCGTCTACAGCAAAGATTTAGTGAGTGTCAAACGTTTCGAAGAAAGAATTATTCTTACATTGGAGATTTAAAAATCAGGAATTTGTAAAACATAATAGAAAGTGTATACATTTTTGAGAAATGAAGACGATGTTAATTTCCGCACATTTCTATACATTGTAGGCAATGAAGTGTGAACGTGAACAGTGAACAATGAACACTGTGCAATGAAGATTCGATCAACTGCAGGTATAAGCGACAAATTTTGAAACTTAATTGTTTCGAAGAATAAAGTTTTATTCTAATCGTGGATTAAATTTTTCATGAACAATTATTTTTCACCCGCTAGTGCATTTTGCAGGCGCGGCCGTTTTAGTGGATGAACGGCAGGTTTCAATAAACTTGAATCTACGTTTATACGTCACCATACACCACATGTATGTATTTCAGTTGGACGTCATTTCATATAGCATCTATTGTATAGCTATACATATTAGGCCCGTCTAACAAGGGAACACCGCGAACCGGCACTCACCGAATGGAACATAACTGTGTGGGTTTATAGAGTGACTCCAAACAAGAACAACGGTGTGTTTCATTCGGGCCCTATCGCCCTTTAAGGGGGTTAAAACTAACCTCAAAGTCAAATAGGCACTTCCACTCTTTCGCGTATAACTTCCAAACTACAACAGACAGAAAAAATGTTTCAAACAAAAGTTCAATGTGCAATGAGCACTACAAACTTGCGTTAAGAAATTTTTAAAAAGTTTTTTTCGAGCAGGTATTTTTTTTAAACTCTTTTCAAAATTTTGTTAACGCAAGTTTGCAGTGTTCATTGCATCATTAAACTTTTGTTTGAAACATTTTTTTCTGTCTGTTGTAGTTTGAGAGTTATACGTGAAAAAGTGGAAGTGCCTATTTGACTTTGAGGTTAGTTTTCACCCCCTTCAAGGGAGATAGGGCCCAAATAAAAAAGACCGTTGTTTTTGCTTTGAGTCACTCTACAAACTCACAAAGTTGCGTTCCAATCGGTTCTACAACTAGATTCAGAATATTTCCCCACCATGCGATTTTTCCTCTTGGGGCCGCGGGCAGCGATGCCAGAGAATAGTTGACCGGAGTGTTCCCGGAGTGGAGGGGGAACACCTACGGAACTGGCGGTATATGTGTGCGTGATGACTCCGTGCCTCCATTCCGGAAACAGTCCGGTGAACTATTCCCCGGCATGGCTGGCCGCGAGTGGCTTGACTCGGTGCCTACAAGAGCGAGGAGCAACTCGCGGCTGCTCGTGGAAGCAAATGCTTGGACGGCTCTGAGATATAAAATATATAGGAATAAATGCAATAATGCCTCCTTATTTCCTAATAATATCCTACAGCTTTAACCACGAATCATCTCCTAACAACAATTCTATCCATCTACTTTTTCGAGAAAATCTGTTATTGACTAATATAAAAAAGTGTTATATTATAAAACCATTACATGGTATAAGCGGGGTTCAAACTTGTATGAATTCCGTCGTGTTTGGTTTCATTTTGATTAGAAAAATCTCACCCATACGTTGGATATATTCTCATAAAGGTAAAACAAAAAATATACAAATTTTGTATTGCTCAAAAGTGAATATGTATTAGCTTTTGTCTCGCGTATTATCCCTTTGGAGTACCGATCTACCTAGCAGCGGGTGGTCGTAAAGGGTCGCGTGGTTTCGAGTAGTCCCAGAAGTGGAAGGGATGCGGATCGCCAGCTTTCGTCAGAAATGTTCGTCCGCTGTGTTCGTACCTACTTATGTACATATGTACACAGTATATAGGTACCAACGCAACATTCTCGAAAAGCGTTCGTACACTGATCGTGAATTCGTTTTATTCCTTTTCACCTTGAACATCGAGGAACATTGACCTGTGTTATCCGCTGTGTACGTTAGAGAACGTTTTTACACGGTGTGTTTATTCGTGTTCGCCTCAGTGTGCACCCGGAGTTAGTGTACCTGCATAAATTTCTGAAGCCTGTAACTCTACAGCCTGTATACAGATGGGAGAGGAAAATTAATTTCCAAAATCCAAATACAAATAGTATACTGATGTTATTGTTGACTACTTCTGTGCGATTTCCCTTTCCACCTTCTTTTAGCAAAAACAACACACTTTTTGCATCAACCTAATACTGTCACTTGGTACAAGTATCACCAAAGATTTTCTTCAGCTGATAGATGTAATTTGTTAACTGTGGCATTCAAAACTACGATATAATATATATATGTTTTCTATTTTGAGATCTTTATGTAGAATACATAGTGTACGATAGCCTGTCATTATAACATTTTGCAAACTAATGATACTAAGAATACACGAATGAAATTAGGCTTGTCATATTTATACAGTCAGAAGCTTACCTCGTCTAAGGGGCAACCAGCCGACACGAGAAGCGCATGACTATGTAGCAGCAACAGTCTTAACAATTTATTTCTAACTTCGGCTGCTGGGCTGGGCGGTGGTGGTCTCGATCTGTAAACCTGAATTTTCAAAGTTGCGACTGATGTCAGTTCAGCTAAGATGTCGCCCACTGTTAACAGCGGTCCGTCAGCAACTTTGTCCATTGGCAAAGGTTTCCAATTTCTTATAACGATACTTCCCCTGGCACTTGGTATCAAGTCGCTGGAATACCCAAGCCGTACCAATGCCTCGCCCACTAAATCCTATAAAAAAGGAGGAATATTATTTAATTAGAAATATAAATAGCCCATATTTTGAATTTTTATACATAGGGTTATTCTACTAATCACTAACATTTCACTTTTAAATGTTTAATTTCAGTTTTCGTACTTTATTTCGTTATTTTATACTACTATAAATCAGACTTTGCGGAAAGATCTATAAGTGGCGTAAGAATGATGCATATTTACTTGAAAAGGCATAGCCACAGGGATGATAACGTAGGAGTCCGTCTCTACTTGAGGCCTCCGCCAATTCTCACGGGAGTTGCTCACATGAGTCTCCACGATGTTGTGAATTGTTTCGACTATGCAATGCACTGGGAGATTCTTTCCTGTAAAAAAAAGTCCTACATATAGATCATTTTCATCCAACACTTTTCTCGTTAATATTCTTCAAATGCTTTCAAGCTCATTCATTTGAATACTATTATGTTATTATGTTCATAATCAATCTGGGAAATTTTCATTATTCACGGACAGTATATATTTGATTTGTGAATAGAAAGTTGACTAGTATAGTACATACATGATATGCATATTTGGTATAAATACTTTGAATCTAATCTTATGGTGATATAAGTCTTCTACGATAGTGAACTGCATACATTAATGAAAATAATGCCGATGCAGCACATAAAATCCATTAATATGGCTCCATTTAAAAGAACATCGATGATCTTGAATCCCCTTTAACACCTTCATGTAGAAAAAAAGAAAATTTAGCTGAGAAGTAGACATTCTATAACATTCCAACTGTGTGTGACAAAAGGAACAACATTCCTTTGAAAGGACAAGTATTTTTAAAGATCACGCTTCATTCATCACGCTTTATATGCCTTACCCTGTATATATAAAAAATTAATAATTGTAAGATTTTCGACCGTAAACATACTGCATCAATGTCTCTTAATTATATTGAGAATGTTCCGTGCTGAGAATTTTTACAAAATTTATAAACGAATATGTCGTTATAAATTAATATTATTTATATTCTCAGTATGCTGCTAATTTCCGTAACGTTTTACAGCGTGAATCAATATCTTTTATTGTTATTTCTAATTATTAAAATGAAATGGAGGTTAAATGCCGCAGATATTTAAATAATATAATGCAAGAGAGAAAAAATAATCTTTTTAAATAATCCAAGAGAATCAAAATATTATCTATTCAAAAAGTAGTGGAGCTTGCACCGCTATTAAGCGTTGACAGCTGAAACACGTTTTATAAAAATGTTAATTGTCGGATATAAGTACAAAGGTACGTACAATTTTGTATTATTTTTGCAAGTGCTTATAGTCATTTGTTAGTCATGATATAAGTATGTATCTAATCCAGCAAAGGGATGAAAAAATAAATTAAAAATACAAAATAAAGTTTCTTAAAAAACGACCCCTTCTTCTTAAAGGAGAAACAATTTTAAAAATTTAAAAAACTGATTGCGAAAATTCAGGAAGTGCTGTTACAGATCACATACGAATCACATACTGATCACAGTGTGGAAATTTATGAAAATATTATCCATGTTGCTGTATATGCAACTATGTGGTACAAGATGAGTTAGTATACACGTTCTCTAGCAGATTTTTGACAGTGATGCTATCGACACGATTTGCAAAAACTGAATATTCACAAGAAATGAAGGCTTATTCGTAAAAACTTTATTCCCTGCAATTTCGAGTTTTCGAAAATTATTATCTAATTTTTAGTAATTTTCAAAAAATTATATTTCCATTAGATTATCTTAAAGCACCGAGTTACTTAAAACAAATAATACAACACACATAAGGTAAACTATTTCTTTCGAGGGGCAAAGGTTAGTACGACTTACTTTGCACGCACTTTACATTTAAAACATTCTTTACTCCTTTTATCGTTGATGTTGACTTTAATGGAGAAGATATTGGCCCGACATACAATCGTTCGTAAAAAAGAAGAAAATAAATATGAGAAATAAATTCTTTCATATTTCGTAAAAATTCACTGCGCTCAAATACAATTTAAACACATATTACACTGTATTGTTTCCCCATTGATCATTGTACTTTATATTGCTTAACGTGATGTTAATCTGGGAAACTCGAAGAGAACAAGACGCGATACGAATTTATATCTTAAGGCTACTTGAACAATCAAGCTAGTTTCCGCTTTATACATTCAACTGACAATAGACGCACGCATTCGCCTTCCAGGATTTGAATTCGAGGGTCCAGATGATTCGTGAAGCTGAAGATCGTTGAGAGAAGTCTAACTCCCGTGCTAAGCATATGCAGATCCACTCGTCTATCCCGAGACAATAAGAGCTGGGCGATGGCACAATAGCTGCGATCCTTGTGTAACCCTGACTTAAGTCCCGGAGTCTATCCCACTCCAGGTTATAATTCCAGACTTCTGCGAAACCGAGGAAATGGAGAACGAGAGGAGGCTGGCAAAGATGAAGAAGGAGGGAAAACTTGGCTCCCGCCCGCGCCACTTCCATTCGAGGAACAGAGAGAGATATACATATTAAAGAAAAATCTTCATATCGTACAATCAAAAGGAACAGACAACATAGTTGCGTTGAAAGCTCTTGGTAAATTGTGTGTTTCATGTTTACTTGAGGAACACGTGCCTGCTCGGCTTATGTCGTATTTCTGTGGGTAACACGTTGATATTCGGGGTCTACAACTATGCGTGTGCATTTATATGTCGCATTCTGACAAGGCTAATTGAATATAGACCAATTATTTTTGTGATAAATGATAGAGAAACGTGTATACCTAGGAAATTAAATAGTTGAATGAGATTCTGTTATATCAAGACACATATCGATGCGAATAAGTCAATAATAAGCAGAAAATGTACTTTTTAATTCTTACGATTAGTGGGTGATATTTATATGAATGATAATTTGTCAATAGTTTGCAACATCATTCCGTTAATATACCTACATATTTTGACGAGTTCGGAACGATCAGAAGTAACTAGAATTCAAGTGGTCTATTTAAAATTAAGTTTGGTTTATTTAAAATTAAGTTAGTAAGTAAATAACCTTTATATATATATATATATATATATCGTGTTTCTTAAATTGCGATTATCTATTAAGAACATAAACCCTCATAAATGTGTCAAAAAGTTATCCAAAATAAATAAATTCCCTATAAGTTCGCTATAAATACGAGGATCATTAAATAAGTAACGAGAGAAACGGCTGTTGCTTTAATATGGTTTATTCTCGCAAGTTCAACGCATCTCCCAATTTTAATTTGTCTGCGCGGTTTTGCGAACAGCGAACGAGGGAAAATCGACCATCTCCATCCGAGCCGTACGCGTTTTCAGTTCATGGATTTGTCACGTCGAGTTGCTCGACTCCCGAAGGATATGTATGGTGAGGTAACGGACACGTCACGCTGCTCAGTTCCTCCTATGACGTGGCCGTGTATGTAGCTGTTGTTTATGCCTATCGTAATACATAGTTGTACGTTACGAAGGTGTGAGTAGGCCAATATCTCTGACCTCCACTATGTACTAAAGGGTAAAGGACCCAATTACTGTCACCTTAATAATTGGCTCTGACATTATTGCACAGTTTTTTTATTTATGGGCCAAAAGTATAAGTTTTTCTATTTATTTATTATTATCTAAAATGTTTAGTTGAAAAAAAAGAATGTTTGTGACTCTCATAACCCCTATCTTTATTTATAAATTAATTGATTTAAAAATAAAAAATATGCCGGGAGCTATTACTGATCGAATTACTGACAACCAAATTACTGCCACCTAACCAAATACTGTTTATCTCATTTTAAGGTTATGTCGCACACGCACTGCATACGACAGAGGTGCACAAAGAGCCGCTTGGAGCCGAATACCTCTTTGCGATTCTGGGAACCGTCGCCGGGTCAGAGCTGAGCGTGAAGCTGTTATATACGTTGCTCATCTGACGTTTGGCACTGACCCAAAATTGCATAGAGGTCTTCGGCTCCGAGCGGCTCTTTGTGCATCTCTGGTACACGGTATGGGTCGAAAGGTATGAATACGGAAAGAAAAAATTAAGTACTGTTTTTTGTATCATATAAATGACTTGTCATTGTTGAATGAGTGATACAGGTTATGTATACTGAAACAGTTGTCAAACAGCTGTTTTAAATTGCTGACAGGGGTACCAATTTATGATTTTGAAAGTATCTATTTCTTATTTAGATATTTTTGGGACTAGTGCTCTGTGTTTTTTTGAGTATTGAATAACCCTCGTATATATACATACGTACATACAGTATCCTCCCGCTATAGCCTCGCGGCGATCGCTCAGCGAGTAGTGGAGAAAATTCCAAGGCCCCGATGGCGCGAGTGAGAGAAAACGGGAGCGAGCGAGCCGTCAGCGACATAATGACGTCGTCAGCCGCTCGCCCGAATAGTCCAAGAAATGGTGGGGATAGCGACGAGCGCTCAGCGCAGAGTCCAAACGAGCCCATAGCCGTAGCGGATAGAGAGAGGATACTGTAAGTACTTACATGCATCACTGAAAATGTTCTAAGAAGAACGAAATTGATTATTCGATCATTAAACTGTGTAACATATGAATGTTTATCTTTGCAAATTATTATACACACCACTCTAATTTCTAACTTTTCCATACGTTTATCAAACAATTTTCACGTGATACCATAAACTGATAGATGACGTTATCGATGCTCGGTGATGGAAGGTGGTAAGCCTCCCAGCCAAGATGACTAACAAAGGATTTACTGCTGGTGGCACGATATTAGGTATTAATGCCCTAAACTTCCATCTAATACGCTGGTCTCCATAGGGTCTAGCCCCAGGTTGCATAAGACAGGTTGTACCTCGGAGGACCTACCGTGGACTGACCAGTGGCCACCTTAATCCAGAGACGTATAGTTTTCATTAAGGTGTCCCGTCCTAGCGTCATCTCTGTACCGGGATCAGCTGGTTTAAGGTAGGCTTTTACTCCGCAGATTTGGCCACAGAAGGTCGTATTATGCGGTCTGTTTATTAGCGATGCTTCATGTCGCACAAAGATCCCTTCTGTAATCTGCTGCTACTTTGATCCTCATTCTGCCAAGTTTAAACACGTCGAAACACTCTGCGTTTTAGTTACAATTAAATCTGCCATTTTTCTGCATGATTAAATTCGATTGAATTGGTGTTTTTATTAGAGTAAAAGTGATAGTAGGAAGTTTTACTTTCGCCTCACTGATGGGGGTCCATTTGGACAAACCCTGTATGTTAAAGTTAATTTTATTATTAATGAGTCATTTCACGATCAATCGATTTGCACTTGATGTCAGGAATTTTTATTCAATTGGAATCTAACGTAGCCCATGCGAAATTAGAAGGAGGTTAAGTCATCGTTTTATCAACTTTGAAATTTTTTAAAAATACAGGTTTGCGGGTTGACTAGTATTCTGTTAATATTTTTTACTATTTAGCAACCCTCCGAAAGAAGTTATTCATCCCCATACTCTGCAATTAATGGTACGAATTCATACATTGTTCAACTTATTTGTTATATTAATAACGGATACGGTCATCCTCTGCCCATCAAACACCTGATCTATATAAGATAAAAAAACTGCAAATGGTCAAACATTTCAGTAACTCTTTAAGTTCAGTGCAAATCCATAGATCCATTCCATGCCTATAGAATACGCATCATCTGTTTAGTACTACAGTTGTACTTATTGTTGTAATATATGATAAATTCTAGCCTTTATTGTTAATGAAAATGTATCGTCGATCTATAGCGTTTCCTGAAAATTTCTGGACGATTGCATTTGATTCAACTGATGCTTCTCTTGGAATAACGATGACAATAGAAGATTTAAATACTGATCGTATAAAACGTAACACTGATGAACATTAAAATATGCCCTCCCTGAATTTCGACACGTCAAAAGGCAACAGAAAGAACGAGAAAAAGTGTCAACCATTCATTCGCGAAATCTTTAATCTCTGCAACCGCAAAGACATTTCTCATTTCTGGTGCAGCTCCTATCGGTCTTCTGGTTATCTCCCCGTTTACGCTGTGAAGGAAGAATGACGGAAACGTCAGGACGGCTCGTCTTTGACAGTTCTCGCTGCAAGATAAGATTCATCCGAGGAGGGACCCTTGAAGAAGTGAAACTGATTGTGAGTTTCCCCTGATAGATTTCTTTCGTTTATGAGGATTCGTACAGTTTCAGGTCATTACCGAAATGATCGATTCGTTATATTCGTTTGCTACGTATTTCTTCAATTATGATACCTACCTCGGATCACTTTCAAAACGCACATGATTCTGTGAATAACTGAAAAGCAAAGTATACTAATAACTTCAATTTGGAATGCTTTTTAGTGCAATCTATTAGTACTCAAAACAACACTTCAGATAATAAAATTTCCCACTGTTCGTTAAAACTGTGAGAAATTTTTTATTGCAGAAAACACTTGATTACAGATGTAGTAACATATTTGGATTTTTTTGCACTTGTAATTGGGTACCTATGTCGTATTATATACAAATTTCGAACCTACAAACATCCGTAAGAAAATAATAGATATCTGTAATGAGTTCGTAATTACGTCTAAAGTCTAAAGTTAATTAATTATAGATGAAATTAATTGCGAAATACAAACTAATGATTATTAATAAATAGTGGCATGAAACGATAAAATTCTTTTTATCCTCCATTTTTGTCCAGAAATGTCGAGGTTCCCTTTCGTTTAAATTTTATTAGCGTGATTCAAAACAAATTTAAAGATTAAACAAAAATCGAAAATACACACAAAAAACAGAAAATGCTTGGTTCCTCTGTTCAGTTATTTTTAATCGGAACGATTGCACTTTAAACATTTGTTGAAAGCAAGCGCATTTGTGACTCGCAGTCTTATATGTAAGTACATCTGTGGTACAGTTCTTATACCTTCTTATAATGTGCGTATAATTACTTATTAGATTTTTTTTAATCAAACTACTAATATTTTTGTAAAGACGACTATATAAATCGATTACAGCCACTAAAGGTAAGCTTCACGTTTGAAAAATAGAAGTAAAGGAGTTCGGTTTGCAGAAAGCACAACGTACACACACTCAAAATTAGTCAAACTTTTCCCTAAGCAGTTTTTTGTAAACTTAAAGGAAATTTGAATGAAACTCCTATTGCATAGGAATAAAAATAAATGGCACGACAAACATTATTCAGAAGAATAAAATAAACAGTATGCATGTACCTACTTAAGTTTCTTCTTAATAGAGTGTTAATACACTAAAGTGAACCGTTATGTGCTTGAAAGTTCTGTTTAAATACATTTCGTACAGTTAACATTTAACGAGGGCCCCGCTCGATAAATTAACAGGCTAGCCCCTGCACCCATTGCCAAGTCGGCGATTTACCAGCGGCGGTGCAGATACAAGATAAAAAGTTAGAACATATTTTTCGACACCCTCTTGATCACCCTCTTGGTACTGGCGTGATAATGGGTTCTTTTGGCGCGCATGGGGATGCCAGGAGAATGAGATGAAAAATCTGTATTGAATGCCTCTTTCTGCGACTTCGGGCACTGTGCCCTTTCAGGGAATAATTGTCCACGACGCCAGACCCATGACAGAATCTCTCTAACTCAGAGACAGGAAAACACCACAGCCATTTAGATACATTGACAACGAAGTTTCCTCTGTTACTTACATAAAAATTTACGTTAAATTTACTTCGTCGAAAAGAATGAGAGAAAAGACTTTAGGGTTAGGTGTAATATGTAAATAGTAACACACTGCATGTAAATGTACTTTTACATCTATGTATTGCTTTCGTTTTCTTGTATCTTTCTTTGCACGTAAATTATTGTGTAATAAAGACGATTTATCATCATTATTATTAAACATAGGTATAACAGCACTTTTCATCACAAACTTTTTATTATTTTTATCTGTGCTGCTCCCCAACACTATACTTATTGCTATTACTTGTTAGGATGTAAGGCCATAATTAAACGCAAGAATGAAAAATTAACTATATTATTTTTGTACCTATTTGAACTTGCTTTTAATCGAAAGCTAAATAGCTGCAACGTAAATTAATTGATAAAAAGTGTAACATGCTTTCGAAAAATGTATAATTCCAAATTGCGCACGCATCAGTATTTCGCGGATTAAAATATTTATTTGAATTTACTGTGCGTACAAGCGAGTAGTTACGCTCAACTCCGGGGTAAAATTTACACCTAATCTAACGTTCGACATCCGGAAGAGGAACGCTATGCAGATAAGTCGCAGCACGGCCGGGACTTTGATCCTAAGGTTTCCCCTTCGTCTTGGTGACTCGGTAATCCAAGACGATTCCGCCTAATCTTTCAAAATCGAATCAACTTGTGCTCCGAAGCCTCGACTAAAGAGCAAGGGTATTAGAATTGCCGTTTTGTCAACGTATACCTCACAGAATGAAAGTTAAAAGAGAAGGAAGACGCGAATATCCGCGGCAACGTCCAGACACATGATTATCTTCGATAGAAGTCATCAGCCAATGTTATGCAGCTCGTTTCAATAATTGAAGTTCGTAGAGATCCTTGCTATTTCTCCAACTATATAGGTATGTAAAAAAATAATGTTACACAAGTCAACGTAGAAGAATGTATGTAAATAGGGCGAACCAAAGTTGTGGTACAACTTGAGATACGACACCATCAGAATAAGTGGAAATTATGCATTTTTTCCTTATAAAGTTTTAGTTCTGAGAAACGTGACTGTAAATTCTTTAAAGGCCCCCACATGGCGTACACCACGAAGGAATTAAAATGCTCGGCTCGTGAGATGCTCTGCCCGCAGAAAACTGCTTAGCACAACTGAGACTCGTAGAATTTGTTCGTATAGTGTGTGGAGAATCGGGAACATTCGACGAGCTTCATGCTCGTGCGATGCCCACACACAGCCGAGCATGTTCAGCTAACCGCTCGGCTCATAGGCAATTTCCACCGAGCAGAGCATCTCACGAACCGAGCATTTCAACAGCTCGTTGATCCAACACACCAGGGAACATGTTCGCTGGTGTATGAGTGCCTTAAGAATTCAAAGAATGCAACAGCAAACAATGAAATCCGAGGTTGGCATGAATTCTTGTACAATAATGTGTCGAAATTCTGTGTCGAAATTATTTTCAAGGGAATCAGTTTTCGGGATGAGACCGATTATGTGTGATAGTAGCTGGTAAAGGTATAGCGAAGCCATAAATTAAAAACCACTGAGTTGTGGCACTGACAATGAGTGACGTAGCGGTTCTGGTTGAGGCTGGGGTTCGTTATCTTCTCATATTTGTGCCAATTTGTTTGTACAGACGCTCGAACATGTTTACTTCAGCAACGCTCCACTGCTACTACTATTACGACCATGCTGACGTTCGCTCGATGGATTGTCAAAATTGTTTTTGTAAAAACAAAGCCTTGCTCGGAAAAAGTTATTCTACAATTCTGACCCCCTCTGAAGAAGTATTCATTTCATACGTATTTACATACCAACTATTGTCGTACGTCAGTTTGCAGTCAGATGTACACTTGCGTGACAAATGTAGTTTACAAAGACAATTTTTTCGAAAATTAATCCCAGTACGAAATATAATTTGTTCTATGACTTATTTTGAAGTGTAGAATCAGTCACCCCCCCCCCCCAAACTTATAGCAAAATCTATGACGCACTCTGTATATCGCAGTAGGTACCTTCATACCTTTGTTCGACGAGTGCCCAGTACACGCTACGTATTCAACTGTTTTTTAAATACATATCCATCGAAAAGTGAAACACTCAAAGAATGATAATACTAATATGAATGCGTTGTACAGATACCTACTTTCATAAAACGTGCCCTGGCGTTCAGCACGTAGCGGAATCCGCAATCCTGGGGAGCCGGCAGCTTCCGTTCTTGGAACTTAGACTAAGCGCGTGCACCAGAAGGAAAGGAAAGTGTGGGTGGTTTCGGTATCTGAAGCTGATCCGGCGGATGCCGGCCTTTACAGATAACCGACCAACTCTTTCGAACTCTTTATCTACTACAGCTACACCCGCCCTTTCTCTCTCTCTTTCCCTCTCTTTGTTGCCTGCGGCACGTTGCTATTCGATCTGCACGTGTTTCGCCGCACATTTTCCTTATTTCAACGAACTGCATCGGTCGAATGGTAATGATGCACAATTTTTAATGTGACCCTATAGGTTTCATTAAACTTTTTTAAAAGTACAGCCATGTACGGTCCATAAGTCATAATACAATTAGGTAGTTACTAGTGGTGTGCGGATACCCGAAATTACGGGATCCGATTTGCGATTCGGGAGCCGATTTTCTTGCTTAAAAATTCTTACATCTGATCACACTGAAAGATCACAACTTAAAAGTATTCGGGTCTCGGGTACCCGATAACTTTTAAGTTGTCAGTTTTCAGTGTGATCAGATGTAATCAATTTTAAGCAAGAAAATCGGCTCCCGAATCGCAAATCGGATCCCGTAATTTCGGGTACCCGAACACCCTTAATAGTTACTAGTATCACTAGCCGTAGATACTACTAGAACTATTAGCAAAGTTACTGCCGGTGCAATTAACAGTACTTCATAGTCGTACTACTACTACATTGGTGTATTTACGGCGGATTCACATAATTCAGTTGCGTGACGGTTCAGTGGCGCGAGTGTCACTAACTGACACGGATAAGTGCGAACTGCTCCATTCTAGGACACTGACGGCACTGAACCATCACAAAATCGAACTGATATGTCCGAATTTGCTTTTATAAAACATAGTGGCATTTAATTGACCACCAATCCTTTTATCCAATGATGATTTTTTCACTCATAATGAACATTTATCAGGGAGATCCTTCGTAAACTTTCCAACGTAATGTATTAGATGTCGGTTGCGCTTGGGACCTGCCCCAGTTGCGTGCAAGAAAAGGCTGCGTCCGTGAGCTTGCGTGCGATTTAAGCTCCACGGCACCGCTAAGCTTGCGTTGGGGCGAAAGCACCAGATAAGATATAATGAGATAACCTCGCAGCTAGCGTAGCTTATAAGATCACCAGCCACGCGACGAAACCTTCTAAATCTAAGTGTTAGCTGATTTTTAGAGACCGGTTCACGCATCATGCTGCAGAATACATACATCTCAATACTAGACAGTAGACACAAAAGACGCGCGGCACCGTTCGATCACGTTAGAACTAACGAACGAATTGTAATTGCGTGTTTTGGCCTCGTTAATCGTGCCAAGAATATTTAAGACACTTTGTTGACAATTCAGGTACCTACTACTCTTGGGGATTTTTTATTCAAATTTCCTAACTCATTAAATTTTCAAGTTCTGTGTTGTAATTCTTTATAATAATATTATAAAAGTGCCAACATTTTTCCATCCGGGAGAATTCACGTTTTTATAAATTTGTGATAATAGCAAAACAGAGACTGTAGTAAATGGCGAATGATTTCGGTGAATATTACTGAATGAAAAGTATTCTTGTACAGCCTGTACTCGTTCCTGAAATTAACTTAATACCTGGAGTCTACTGATATTCTCCCTTGAGGGACTGTTATGTAAAAAATGAAATAATTAAATAAATATCGAAGCTATTAATTGAAATGTAGTGATATGACTATCATTAATACTGTAGATACTGTCAGAGAATTGTTGAAGTATTTAAAGAAGTTTCCTTCAGAAATGTGAACCATGAAATCCAATCCTCCGCCTGGTTCTGGCTGAAAATTGAAATTAACAGCTTCAATTGGTCATCACTTCTATCTTGTTCTGCCCAACAAACCACGCAGGTATTAATCCTTTTATTTTTCATCACATACTCAACCTCGATCCGATCCTCGGGAAACGTATTTTACTCGATAGTCAGGATCGTTCTCTCGAAGTATGCGTTCCCGTTGAATGGAAGCAAGGGTGAAAACTTGCCCTAAGACGCTTAGAGAGTAAGCTCTTATACAAGACGGAGAATACGAGAAGGGCGTCGTTCTCTCGTGCCTAGCTTTCTCTTCACTGTATCCGTTTTACGTACACACATACACGGTAAACCGTGTATACGCGCTCACAATATACACACACACACACACACACACACACACACACACTTATATCCATATAAACACATATTGCAAACGAGAGAGTTTGTTTTCCAACGCTTTCACACAGCCTTCGTGCATTACCATCTTATGCCCAGAGGTAACTGACGTTTGTGTGCACGCACTGTGCCCGAAAGATTAAAATTACTTCAGTAAACTGCGTCCAAGGAGGGAAAAGGAACGAAGATTCATAAGACACTAGAAGGATGAGGCTCGGAGGGGTGGTCTCGAAGAGGGGTGAACGTCTCGTAAATTTCTCAACTAAGGAGCTTAATTTGGATTTTCGGTAACGAGTTATTGTAAGCGCCAACTCATTGAGGGATGATTTAGGTGGCACCCAGGACAGGTTCCGGTGGTCTATTACCAGCAGGCGATGGATGGATTATTCGTTGAATTCTGAAGAGTAATATCGGGGAACTTCTTATCGCGGGCTAACCCGTCACTTTCCATCAGTCTCTAAGAATAAGTGTCTCTCGCAGGAGTAGCAGGCCAGGACGGATATGATTGGCGCGTCGTTAACTCTTGCTTAACACCTCGAGGGGATATTCCCATATAGACGGTAAAATAAAATCCATGTATTTTTATTACATTTTCTTATAGGTTCATATTTCAACGGTATGTTCTGAAAATTGTCTGCCTGATTTCGAGGAAATAACAAAGTTACAGGTATTTGAAGTAGCTAAATGGGAATTCCTCCTCAACGATGGGATGCGTGGAAGTAAGGGCGCATAGAAGAGTAGGTACTATAGAAAACTTACACCATAGATATAAAATTGTTAAGGTGTAGAGTGAAAATTAATATAAGAGATGAAGCTTTAAGTACTGAATTGAATTCATTTGAATATCAGTTTTATTCAGCATTTTCACATAATGCTCAGGTTCAACGCAAAGCTACGTCATCTGTCGTTAAAGTGTCATGATGAGACGGAGTGGAAGCCGATGGATTGATTTTTCCTAAGAATATGTTACAGAACGATATCCAATGGTGTTTAGGATGTAGAACAACATTGAAGAAGTTTGAGTATGTTGTTTCCTTTTCCAACGACGAATAGCTTGTAATTAAGTTAACGGCTCAATGAATTGTGTAAGAGATCAGTTTGGGAGCGAGTATATATTGCCAAATATTGCCTGCCTTCAATTGAGGAAACTAAAGAGTTTGAATTTGTGCGTTTTAATGAAGTCGGTGATTTATATCCCACATTAAAAAAAGCAAACACATTTTTACTACGAGATACACGTAATTCTGTTTTTACGCGATATATACATTTCCGAAAAGTCCGTGTAAAAGAAGATACCGTGCATACGAAAAATTTGAGCATTGTATCCAGACCGCAATTATACGCAATTATACAAACTGTCGTCAAACCTGGAACTCAATTTTTTCTGGATGCGTCACTTACGAGATAAAGTCGGAATGAATGACTGATTGTCGCTACACACGTTCAAATAAGTCGTAAAAAAAAAAACAGACAAATCATATATTTGAGAGTGTGTGGGGGCCTTAAATGCAAATTCTAAGATTTCTCTTTAATTGGGAGCCATTTTCTAGAAAAATAAGTAACAATATTTTTTTTTATAATTAGAATTAAAATTAAGTGAAGATTTTTAAAAAGACGAATTTATCGGACCGTGTCAGATTGTTACGAGCCGAGGCTAAGGGCAGTGTGATTGCTGTTTAGAGTGTATTAGTTGGAGACGAATCGGTGCTTGGCTAACACCGGGAGCCACTAGGACAGGCCTGTTCAAGCATTTGCTCGTACGACCAGCCACGAGTTGCTCCTCGTTTTTGAAGGCACCGAGCTAAGCCACTCGCCACCCAAAAACGAAAGGTCTTCATTAGGGTACTTCTTATTTTTCAACCATTCGAATTTTTATTATCTCACCACTTAAAAATATGACACTTGGTAAGAAAATGGTTTCTACGAAATTTCAGAGCGATTGGACAACGAGATCCCGTGCCACATTTGCGTTAAAGTTTTGAAATTGTAGTGATTTCACGTCAATTTCGCACATTGTTGTGTTATGCTATTATAGAGGAATTAGTGAATGCTTTTTTAATAAAACTACAATATCTTAGATGTATAATAGTATCATTTGTGTGTGTCTTCAAGCAGTATTCCCAATTTTTTTTAATCTTACCATTAAAATTAGCGTACAACACAGCGTCCGAATCATTATGCGCGGCTACGTGAACTTTATTTTACGATTTCCGATTTTTTCGTTGCACGTCCCAAAATTGTAACACTAGACAGAAAAATGATCACGGAAAAATTTCAAAATTGATTGAACGTTGGCAACCCGTGTCGCACTTTAATTAGTTTTAAAGTTTTAGCGATTTTATGTCAATTGCTTAATATTTCCTTAAAAAAAAACTATTGTTTTTATCTTATATATATAATAATGATATTTAGACACAACTTTAAACAATTTATTCAAAAACTTATGTCGTAGATTCCCACGACTACAGGGATCGGGGAGTATAGAACTATGTGAATATTCCAGACATTTCCCTATGAAAATCCTTCTAATAAAAGAACTTTCTAGTATCATAGAAAAAGAATCGTTACCGGGCCCCGACAATCGTGAATATTACCGCGTTTAACCTGATTAAAGGATTCCGGACTGTTTGGTTTTTCCAAACGAAATTTTTCAATATATACAATATACCTACAGACTTTTCAGAAAATAACTCTTCATTGTGGAAAAACGACATGTCGTACCAGAAAAGTTTACAAATTGCAATACATTTACAAGTGTTAAATGATACCGCTAAACGTGGTGTCAAACTTATATCAGAATGTAATAATCTGCTGACCAAAAACTGAGGAAGAAAAGCAATATATTTTACAAATATGTAATCGATGATTATAGGAGACTTTACCCTAATGTAAGCAAATCTACCTTAACACAGAATATACAATATTGACAAATACATACAATTCAATAATACACTAATTTATTACATTCAATCTATAATACATACCGAACTTAAATTTCAATAGAGAGAATTTTGTTTATAACTATGTAAGAAAATTGTATTCTTAAGTACTAGTACAATCATTATTACAAAAATAAATAATAAACTTTTTGTACGTCAAAAATACCATAATTTGACCCGAATAATCAGGTACAGTAGAATACGCTAAGTTTATTAGAAAAATTCCAAGGTTTTGAGTAAATTGTATAAAGTTACATATAAATAACATTGTGATACATGTAAAAATCCATAATTTTATAAAAAAAAAAGTATTCATTGTTCTTTTATAATAGCGGTATGAAGATGTGTTAGAGATTGGTATATGACATCGATAGAGTTTAAAAAATTTCAATCAAAATGCAGCACGCGTTCCTAACGATCAACCAATCTGAAATTTTGCAGAAACCATTTTCTTACCAAGTGCCATATTTTTAAGGGGTGAGACAACAAATTTCGACCCCTATATGTAGGTAAGGACTACCCTAGACCCCTCACGATGAGGCTCCGCCGCACCGTCGCTCTGGCCATCGCTCCCTACCATCCGCGACTGCTCTTCGAAGACAACAGCAGTTGGTGGTAAATGTTAGTTTAGCCTCGTAACTTTATAATATAATACATCTCGAGCAGTAAAGATGTATGTGTCTCTGTGGGTTTATCTCACACCGGAATTTCAAATAATATTTGAATTCTAATAAAGCACTGTGAGTAAGAAATAACAAAACTGCCTATATTCTATAAGTTCAATCCTTACAATTGGTAGAACATAAAATTGTCGCGGTACCTAAGTCCACCTCTCAGTCCTCACGCACGCGGTTATAAATGCGGAGGTCTCGAAGAGTATAATAAATATATGTATAATGCCTAACAACTTCACGTACTGTACTGTTAACTCGTGCAATTGCCCCAAAACGGAATGGAACCCGATCTTGCTAAGCCTGTCTCCGAAACGTATTAAACTAGAAGTGAGCTCCCGTGTATGCATTTATGGACCCTTTTATACTACGCTATTTGGCTTAGAAAGTGGTGAGGACATGCGTGCCTACAATTGAATATCAGTTTTCTTGGAAAATCGCCGCTGCACCACATCACTGCAGGAAAGGATGAACCCCAAGGTCATGTGCATTCCAGACACTCGAAAGGGTGAAGTGAAAATGTCATCAAACGGTCTCTGAATTCTCAAAAAGAGAATTTAATTTTTTTCTAGACTGTGTTAAATAAAAATCATGTAAAAAAGTAGCTTTGATATTATTCAGAATATGCAGATAATCCGAATTCATATATTATCTGTAAAATGCCTGAAAATTTGGAAAATCGGCTCAGGAAGCAAAAGAATTTACAAAAATTAGGTATATTTATAATGTATTTGAAAAACGTACGGGTTTAAACATATTGTATTTTGTCGAGAAGAGGAAGGAAGGAAGGAAGGAAGAAGACGAGGATGTTGACAGAGCGATGAAGGAATGTTCCCTTCAGATTAACTGCTCTGGGTGTTAATCGGGATCGATTGAATAATCATTAGCAGGGGACCCGCAGGTATTGTAGGTGTGACTGTAAACCACCATTTGCCAAGAGCACACATGACTTCCTATATGGCCACCTATCCTAGCAATTCGAAGTACTGACACAAGTGCTCAGCACAAGTTAGCTTTGGTTACCTGACGAAACCTGGTGCTTTCAGCATGGCACAACCATCGACTCTCACACAAATCACATTTCTTCTAACAGTAAGAAATCACATCAACTAAACTGTCTTTCTGAATAAAAAAATTAAATAATTCGTAGTAGAATTATACCTATAACTTATAATCAACTTACCATTTAATCCAGAATTTATGCATCTTCATCTTAATAATTAATAATTATCACTTGCAGGTATTATGCATATATACCTACAATCCAATTCCTAAAGTGTTTATAAAATACACTACACATATTGGTAAGTTATGAAAATAAATTGAACTAAACGAGATAGAACTGCCTAATTATCATTTATGCACAAGCTCGAAGTATGCGTGCATTGTGAAAGAAATACTCCTGGATAGCCTTGAGCAAGGGTAATTGTTAATTCAGTGAAATGCTGCATGATTGTTCAAGGACAAATTATAGAAGACTTCTTTGAGATCGCGAGATGCCCTAAACAACGCGAAATGATTCAGCCTGTGGCTGACAACCTGATTTAGAAACGGGATAGAGTCTTCCACGAAATCCTCAGAAGGAAGAGAGCTGATCCTTCCGGCGACCGGAGAGTCCTGCAGAATGACGTAGTAATCCCGCGGGAGAGCCTCGGCCTTAGCCTTAGCTTAAGCCATAAGGGTTTGCATACAAGCGCAGAGAGACCGGCACAAATCAGGATACACACACAAGGTGGTGTGCTATATACAGTTGCTTACACGCGTCCTTAAAACACGGATATACGCGCAACACGAACGATCCTAATCCACGAGGGTTTCAGCAAAACCTGAACCCCCATCGGCCGAGCAACACTCTGGATTTAGCTATTCCACTTGCTCGGACGATCTGAAATATTTAGGGAGATCGATGAGAGCCCCGTACGTTCCGAGGTAACATCAAAGACGATCTGATATGCAAAGGAACTGGGAACCATTCTTTCTTTTATGATTGTCACGACGAAATAAATGCACAGAATTGTATACGATATGTGGAGAACAGACCAGTAACACTTCAGTGCTACTTGGAAGATAAAGTTTCGGTAAAAATTGACTAAAAACTGTGAACCTGGCAATATATATCCTTAGGATTTTTTTAAGAGAGCGAGTGTTGTGCTATGACACCAACTAAGGCAAAACGTTTGTGGCCTCGTCACGCACGAAAAGCTTGACTTTTTCTTAGATTTTATATATAGGTAGTTTCACGTGTAGTAAATAACGTATGTATGTATGTAGTGTTCCCTCGTGGGGCAGTCAATGTAGGTGTAAATTACTCCAGAAACGTCTTAGAACGAATCACAGTGGTATCTTCATTTTCTCTGTATTATATATGTACATATGAAACTGTATATATATATATATATATATATATATATATATATATATATGTAGAGTAGTTAGTATATAGCGTGTTTGTATAATTATATACATATTAAATGCGTAGATAGACCGCAGTGGTGAAATTTTTTCGAAGAAATGGAGTTCACAGTTTCTTTTCTGTAATCATATATCAGAATTCTTTCGACCAGTTATTTGAATTCGTCTTCTGCTTGTGCATAGATCTACGTATAGGATTTGGAAACGGCGAGAGTTAATTAAAGTTAATTTCCTCATAAAATTTGCACATGATTTGTGCCCTGTACATTTAATTTAAAATTTTAACCAAATTGATGCCCCGTAACGTTATACGCTCCACTTGATAATTAATTATCGATGTGTGTTTAAATGACAAATCAAATCAGTAGGCAAGTTCCTTTAGCTGGCATTACAATGAAAGGCAACGTTATTGCTGCCGTCCTCCCTAGATCTAGGGTAAACTGTACAATGATTGGCACCCTAAGCGGAAATCCCAATTGGAATGTCTATATTTTTTTGTGAAGTTTTTATATGGTCTTAATTTTCAGTTATTATCAATGATTATGGATTTCTCATTAAAATATGACATCTTGAGTACCTATTAAGTCTTTTATTTTATAAATATTCAATGAAAAACGAAAATAGGCATAAATGTACAATCATTGGCACCCTAAACTTTGAGATTATATAGAAAACATATGTAGTTAAAAACGAAGTTTAAAGTGTTTAAACAGACTATTTCATTCACTATTACATACCTACAGCACTTAGTAAATTTGTATTTCAATCCATTACTTAGTTACAAAAGCGACAAAATATACTTACCTGCCCCTTATCAAAATTTTAAGAAAACACCTAAAACTCAGCCTTTTGTCTCACTTTGTGGTGTTGCCAGATGTAAAATGCGTAGTTCAACTATTGGGCTTTGCAGTGTTGCAGTGAAAGAAAAATAAGAAATTGTAAAGAAGTACTTTCTGAGCTTATACTTCTGTATATCTGGCATGTTAATCAGGACTGCCAATGATTAGTGCATTGCCAGCATTAGTGCAGTTTACCCTAGTAGTAAATAAACATGTTTTTGTTGCCTCTTTCCTCTCTCGGTTCGGAGAGAAGGTGGAGAGGGTTAATTGAAACACAACAGTGTCCTCGGTTCTTTTAAACAATGATGGCGTTTTAGGCGACATTGTGCTAAGGCACGTAATCTTCGGGGGTTTCTCAGGAAGCGACGCCGGTCGTACTGAGCTAAGGATGGTAAGAGAGGAGGGTCCAAGAAGACGTCAGCCACGAGCACAGAATCGACGATGGAAGGGTGAAGGTTGGGAAGGGTAAAAGGGGAGGGTTAAAGGGCTCCTTTGCGGAGATCTTAGGCAAATCCAGCGTGAAATCGCATCAGAACATCCCCTTGCCAAAACCACCACTTACTCGTATCATCCTCCCTTGCTATCCGTGATATCCGCCTAGGAAAATTCTTATTGGAATATCTTTTTTTTTATCATATCGAAGGAATCTGGCTTATGCAATACAGCACTGAAAAATGCTGACACTTTAAAACGAGTTAGAATATACAATATGAATGTTATAATGAACACGACTAAATAACAAAATTCATGTCGTTGAGCTTCGTTAGTTACCTCAGATTTGATAGTTTGTCGGTCACGTATTTGGTTTGAACTTTTTTCTAAATATATATCCAAGTATGCACTACCTAAAGTGACCCACCTAAAGATGGGAATGTGAAATGTCACTGTTTTTGGTATAACCACTGCAGTACATTATTTGAAGAGACAAATCATTTAAGGGGTGATTCTACTTTGATCGGCCAAAAAATTACGCTATATTTAAAGATTTTTTTCTCCGTAAATACAACATATAATGAAATAAATCTTTTTGGTATTTATTAAGCTACTCTTACATTATGCAAAAAATAAAATAAAATAACTTTTTTCATTTGTTTTAATTGTTTTTTTACAGCATCAATATAGCACCTAAAAAAGAGGTATGTTCGTGGCGCAGGTAATTTCCTCGCTTAGGCTTATCAGAAACAAAAAATTCGAAAAGATTCTCAATCTGTATGACTGTCGCTATCGCCCGTAGCTCTATTAACAATTTTTGTTAAAGACTAACAAAATGGCGTCGGTTTGAAAAAAGAAGTTGGACAAAACACCCAAAAGGATATTTTCTCGGGTGTTCCCCAAGAAAATTCTGGGTCAGTTTTCGACAAAAATTGCTAATTGGGCTTCGGGTGATAGCGACACTCATATGGATTAAGAATCTTTTCGAATTTTTTGTTTCAGATAAGCCTGAGCCGCGAAATCACCTGCGCCACGAACATACTTTTTTTAGGTGCCATATTGGCGCTGTAAAAAACATTTAAAACAAATTAAAAAAATGTTTTTATTTCATTTCTATAATATAGGAGTAGCTTAATAAATTCCAAAAATACTTGTTTCATTATACCTATGTTGTATTTGTTTAGAAAAAAATCATTAAATGTAGCTTAATTTTTCGGCCGATCAAAGTAGAATGACCCGTTAAAACAAACCACTTTCTTCCCGTTTTTAATATGGATTATTTAATTTTGTCAGATGAAAATTGTATTTACCTAGTATATTAAACACAAACGAAAATACAATAAGCGGTGTCGTATCTATTTTTCTGCGTTGTAATGCATGTATTCCGAAGGTAGAGGCCTACGTGTTTGTGTTTTCTGTTTTTCAAATATAAATTTTAAACATATATATTTGCTTCTAAAATTTTTCGAAAAAATTTACTATAGATAACATAGCTCAACAAGGTTCCTTCTAACATGTCAACAGCTTCACTGCAAAAGAGAAGACAGAAGTCACTTGTAATGTCAGAAACTGCTACCTTGAAATAAAAATGAAAAGACGTACGTAAGTACAGATATCTTTACGCAGAGTTTTATCACTCGAAATCTAAACGATTTCGATATGTTAGGTTCCGTAATTGATTTTTAATTGATTCATCATGTGCATATATATCTTATACTATAAAGCAGAATGTTTATGTTTGTGTCTTTGTCTGTCGCCAAAAAACTTTCGAACGCCAAACTCTAAGGTCACTAATCCAGATGAGTGTGACCACTTTCATAAAATTTTTTTTTTTTTATAAAAATCAGAATTTTGAAACTACCGGAGATGCCGTCTAAAGTCGGCGCTAGGATTGAAAGGGTTAATACATCAATCAAGGTATCATACACAACTCAATCGTGTTGAACCTCTGACAACCTATCAACTAATTTAAACTTACACTATTTTTAGTATTACATAATAATATCGCGATACATACCTAGATACGTAAGTAAATTATCTCGCAGACTTCATTTATTCTCGTTATAGCTATCACACGATTGCTATCACGATTTGTGATAGTCGCGGTGCTACAATAAAGATGGCTTTTGACGACTTGACAGCCATAACTTTACAATTACTCAAAGCTCTAACATAGGTACTGTCACTGCCGCACTCCTTCCTCATTTTCTCTTTCGCCTGGTTGCTACGGAACCTTTGTCGAGCAGTCGAGCTCGGCTCTCTTAATCACAACACGGAGAGAAAAGACATTAAAAGCCGCGGAGAGACTTGTATCTCGCGTCGAAATAAAGTTTTAGTCGACCGGGGAAGATAAGACTCCCCCTTGGCGCTACTCTCTTTCTTCCACTCTTATGGGATCGCTGTCTAAACGCACTCTATTATTACAATACATTCACGGTGTCACGTGTGATTTCTTCTCTCACGGAAGATTATGTCGGATCCTATGAGGCGGGAAAATGTTTCTGGCGTCAGATAAACCTTAACGGATCGAGGGTTTAATGAACGGCTTACCGCACGAAAATATCATTTCCTTCGCAGTGGTGTGAATTATTTTAAACGCGTATCGCGGTAGCTCCAACCACTTTTCTCTTATCTGATTGGTTAGTGAAAAGAACTAAAGAACTAGGACCATGCGATTAGGTGGTAGGTATGTAAATTGTGTGAATTATTATAATGTTGGCCAAAGTTTTTAAAATGGAACAATACATTATCATTTCAGTAGAATCAGCCGCACTCTTTTACCGAAAAATTCGAGACCGCGAGTTTTGCTTCGGATGGCACACAATTCCTCATAATATAAGATTTCCTGAGCTAGGAATATCATTATGTATTATTTCAAATAAATGGTCGAAATATGCAATGAACGTGCCGAAGTAATTGGAAAATTTTGGTTCATTCAGTCGCAGATTGACGTAAAGGGTTACAAAAATCCTATGCGAGAGTTCATCCCTTAAAATTGATTTTTCTTATTTTTATTTCTTCAGCGACGATACACAATCCAATGGCTTCCGTTACTTTCACAGTAGATACAACTGAACGGCTATTTTCATTGTTTCTATATGTTTATCCTTACAGCAACCGCGTAGCAGACTAACAATAAGTCAAACCGCGAGTCAAAACCGGCCCTGTCTGAACAAGGCATTACCATTATCTATGTATATGTATAGGTGTGAATTTATGGATGTAAATATTTTTTTATTATTTATTAGCGACCACATTTGTGTTACATGAGGTGAATTGTATAAATTAGGTACTCAATCCTACTAGTCTCGTTTTACAGTCTTATTGCCTATAGATAGGTATGTTATTTTTACGGATTTACAATCAAATTTGATTTTGTAAATTTATACATATACGTAAATTATAAAATGAATTACTATTTCGGTTGCTATTCGTTCAATTTTTTTCACCTTGCATGTAAAGGAAACATGCTTGTATTCAAACAAAAACTGCCCCCCCCCCCCCCCCAACTCCTGCAGCAATGTGTTCTTATTTTAATTCAGAAAAAAATCAATACGGCATTGGTGAGAGTGAGAGGAAAAATGTTAAATGTTTAAATGCGTTCAATGTTTATGTTCACAGTATTCATGAAGTTCTCAATAAAAGTAGTCTGAGACCAAAACAAATGAATTACTGTTACTTTCACTGCTGTAAATGTAATACCGCGTGATTAAAAGTGTTACAGTTAGTTTTTGGGTAGGTAGGTATTTCCGAACTCTTTATTTAACACAGATACAGTTTTGTTAACAAATTTCTTCATCACATCATCCTACACGGCTAAAAAATCCTACCGACCGTTAGAGTGAACACCCTGTATATTTTAGTGTACTTTAGAAAATTTCAGAGGCATTGTATTGATTTACTATTCTTCAGGTTGTCGTTTATGGTGGATTTGATGCTGCATTAAAGAATGATGTAGTGTATGTACAATATGGTAGAGTGCATATCGGATCATAACAAATTTGTTGTTAATTTATTTTCGAAGGAATGAAGGTTGAAAATCCAACGAGTGCCCGAGCGCATCACTAGTAATTGGTTCCACCTTTATATCGCTTATCTTCCATTCGAAAAAAATTATTCTGCAAATTCGACTTATTTATATTCGAGGTTTCATTTCATTTACAGTTACTATACTATATGTATTCACGGATAAATTCTGCTGACAGGCAGAATCCTCGAAAACGAGGGCTCATGTTGAAAAATTGTATTTAACATTTCTTATTTATTTCTATTTTTAGTATTTATTGTTTCTCTCATTTTCATTTACAGCATAGGTACCTACTTACATTGGTAGGAACGGTTGGATCGTTTAAGTTTGTAACTCCCTGTAGAGTTATCAGCGGTAGACGTACGTCCTTCACAAAAGTCGACTGACAGAAACTCCTCAACCTGCAAGTGTTGATGGGAATACGTAGCACATGTCGAATCGAACGTTCGGGTCATCGACGTTCTGGTACCTAAGCTGCGCTCTCGCGAGCATCGTCTTCGACGCGAGCAGGAACTCGAACTAGATCTCTGCGTGAATACATCCAGGTGAATACATAATGTGTAATCCTCGGGGTATGCGGACTCGGCGTCTTAAGCTAATCTTGTTAGGCGTTCTAAGCCTTCGGCTGACCCCGCGGGCCGGGATTTTAATCCCTTAACACGGCTACGCGCACGAAGATTTTGCATAAGAAAGAAATAGGATTGCCCTGCCACTGTTCGAAGGTGACGAGTCATTATCCGTCTTTCTTCGCGCACCAGAAGAGCGTTTCCTAACGGTTTCATGCCTCACAATGCGTACTGTGGTGAACAAGGCGGGAAACGTTGCGATTTAAAAGGGAAAAAAGAAGGGTGCAAAGGGTCCTCGCGTCCATTAGGTCCTTATGATCCCCTTATGGATGCTTTGGAAGTGTTACTCTGAGACATTCAAGGGACGACGACGCGCGAACATTTCTTGTCCACGCTATAACGGAATAATTGCTAATGTGCTGCTTTTCATTTCATCACACGTGGAAATGAATTATTTCACTCGGTTCTTGTCAGTTTCTACTCGTGCAATGAAGGTGATTTCATTCAAACAAAAACGGTGGCTGGTAATAATAACAATAATAATAATAATAATAATAATAATAATAATAATAATAATACGACTGTATCTACTACATTGTACAGGGTGTTTCACCTAATTTTATCACCTGAAATCCGTCCGCTACATTTAAAATTTCATAGAAATGTTTTCTACAAAAGTTTCATAGTTTGTTTTCTTTAAATGCAATGCTATATCTTCTTTGTTGGAATCCGATAGCCTCTTTCAAGATGAATTTAATGACCTATAGTCCTATAACAATAAGTCCTTCATGATCGTTGGAGGTCCTTTGCAAAACTTTAAAAATACAAAGTTTCATCTCATTAGCCCCCCAAAAACAAAAAGAATACAACTGGTTTTACTATACGTCAGCTCCACAAAATTATGCAACTTTTGCAGGAAACATTTTATGAAATTTTAAATATAGCAGAAATACTTCTAATGTTAAAGTTAGGTGAACCACCCTGTATAAAATGTTCAATAAAAAAGCAAATTAATCAAAGAGTAGATGAAAAAATGTAAAATTCTAACAAAGACAAAAATAGTCACCCAAAAGTCAAAATTCGGAGAAGACCAATTACGTTGTTACCAAATACATCGATTCCGAGAGTATCAATTGATGTGTCACGGAAAGTAATAAGCAATTAAAATTAAAGAGATTGACGGTTATAAGAGTTAAATGATGTGTCCCCGTTTATTTAATGTAACGATTTTTCTTACATCGTTTGCAATATTATCCACTATAGACAGTGGTGCAGATTCCCTTTGTCTGTTATAAACTTCGTTTCATAAATCAATCTGTTTCCTATATGCAGCCTATGCGAACGAGAATTTTATGTCTTACGCAGACATTCTACTAATGCATATATCAGCTTCACACACTCGAAATCCGACCAGGAAAGTTTGAAGATACGAGCATCGTATATAGTGTTCTCTTTTCAGATTAATGTCGAGAAACAGACGCAATGTCCAGAAACTTTTTGTGGCTTGTAGATGACACAGAAGGTATTGCAGGCCTGCCCGTGTGCGTTGCGACGCGGAAAAGGCCAGTTAACGAATCCTATTAAAAATACGCACAGCTAAAAGTCATCGGACGATGCAACAGCAAGCCCGATGTCGCATTATATCTATATTCATAAGAGCCTTAGAACATTAAGGCTCTGCCAACGGCTATTATGAATGTACAATGAGGAGCCTTGAGTCCGCCTCGAGATAATTAAAAAGGGAGAGAATTCGAGAATTTGGCTTCTGTCTCGACTACGACGGTTCCCTTCTCGGCGTCCTAATCTGCTTCAGTCTACTCTTAACAGCACTAAGGCCACTTCAGAAGAAGAAGCAACTCGGTAGTCAAATTTTACCCCCTCCCCCTTTAAAGGATATTTGTTGTACTGTTCTTTCATTTCCTGTCCGTTCTGTTTAGTTTGGATACGTCTGGTAAGATTCTTGTTGGAGTTATGGAAGTGTTTACTGTTATTTGGGTGTTAGTTACGTAATAATACTATTGTTTACTAACCTAAAAGTAACATGGGAGTGTTATTTAACGTTATTAGATTGCATGTCGTTTTGTACAAAAAAATGTTGTATTTAATATGTAGGATTGAAAGAATTAAAACGCTAAGTTTTCATTCTTCATCAAGTCTTCATTTGAGCCGCTCGAATATTCGAGTACTCTAACAGCTCTATAGGACACCACCTATTTGTATTATACATTTTTACTGATTGTGAGATACAAAGGTTCTGTTTAATTTTTTATATAACTCTACATTACTGTTTCGACGGAACAAGAAGTTAAGGATTAAATAATGTTTAGGATGCTTAATTAACGCATGCCAATTCTATGGTTTCGGGGATAACGAAGAATCTTCAAAATGCTCATCTTTTACTTCAATACATCCTACACATACGTGTTCAGCTGATTTAATGTTCACAAATAATATCGCTATCTGCGGAACAAAGTGTCAGACAATCTGAATTTGATCCTCGTTTCCCTAGTGGTATTCTCAAAAATAATGAAATGGTTATGCTGATATAGCGTATATGCATTTAATCACCACAAGAATGGCAATGCACATAGAAGAATCTGAAGTAGAAATATTTTTGCAAGCAACTGAATTATTTTTTAAATTTATCGATGCATTCACGATATTCCAGAGCAATATTTACATCAATACATTATTATCTTCATGATTAATTTCAGTTGATATTAATTTATTTCTCACACTCTAGGATTTTAGATTGTTGAGCTCTTTTTTTATCGATTAATCTTTTAGACTTACAATTAGACAACGTGATACATAGCTACGTACAACTTGCGAATAAATGATCGTGGACGATCAAGAAACATGTCTGATTTATTGTATATGCTGCACGAATCGATGACGTTAATAATCTGCAAGAAAAGATAAAAGCTGGATTCGAAGTTATTCGAACGTCATCTGGTATTTTCCAGCGAGAGCGAGGTTCATTGCCAATGTTAAGATGCGTGACAGAGTGCGTGAGTCACAGACAATTGGAACGTTTCCTTTAATCCTCTCTAAGTCAGAAGCTACAGTGTACCTACACTACAGTATATAGTTCACTATACAGGCTGTCAAGAAAACGGGTTCAGAACTTACATGGTAAATGGTACTCACCAAATGGAGTAAAAAAACCTTAGTGGACATAAGTCTGAGTTATAAAACCATTCAGCGTTACTGATGCAATTGGTAGAATTTGTACATTGGCAGATATTTACATATAGTGACAGATTTGATATTTTTGCGGAGAACGTTAATGTGCTTAGGTCGCAGTTCGTTAGAGTTTTGGGTTAGGTGGTTACAATCTCGTGTGCTGCAATGTATTGATCGGTCCGTTAAAGTGAATACATAAATAAACAACTCGAAAAATCAACCGTTCTTGAGATTTAAATGATTTTATAGGTTAGTAGCGCAAATGACTTGCCGGCTTCTAAACGTGTCGTGCAGCACGGAAACAAAGGATTATCTTGTTAGACCACTACCTCGATATCTAAAAAAGATGTTCTAGATGTCTTTCTTTCATTTCTGCATAGGTACGCTCAATATCTTCTTCTTACGAGGTACCGAACTCTTTCGAAAATTCTAGATCTTTGTCGAATTAATTGGCAAGCATTCTGGGATCCGTCGATGTAATTCTTCTGGGTCACTTACCGGTGAAGAATAAGACTGTGTTCTTCAGATATCCCCATAAAAAATGTCCAGCGGTTTTAAATCGGGTTTAATCGTTTTTAGATTCTTCTCGGGATGCAATTTTTTGCTATCCGCTGTATGCTACACGTAGAATCCGCGAAATCACTTACGACGCCAGGAAACAGAATTTTTTTATCTATGATTAATAATATATATTTACTTGAAAACAGTTCTTCACGTACTATGTACCATATTAGTCCTAAACCCTCTCTTTTAACACGCTATATATACATATACATTCATACAAAATTTGTTCGCATAATATTTTCTACTTTGTTTAATGTTAACATGCATTTATGAATGAACCTTATAAAGAAATATATCACTTGGACTGATGATTCGTGAAACAAGGTTTTAAGTATTTTATCATTAGGAAATGAAAAACTTAGTCGTTATACGTCGTTATACACATTTAAACATCCGCGAGTTTTTACTTTGTTTAAATCGTTCAGATTTTCTCTTATTGGAAAAATTAAAAAAAAAATTCATGTAGATAGATACCTAATAGATGTGGTGAGAATGCAAGATACGTAGCATTTTATCATATGTCGTAACATAAGGAAGTAGGCAAACATAGCGTTTGTTACCGTATCAGCGCATGAAATAAATTGCTGACACCAGAGATGGGCAAAATTTTTATTTAAATAAAAATTTCGAACAAAGAGTAAAAGTTAAGAAAATTAGTCGCTGAATAAAGTTAATATTTTTATTCGTTGAGCGTTTCAACATCAGCGTCGAATATAATATTCAACTTTTACTTCTGGCGCGCGTTCAAGCCGCGAGGGCCAGGGAGTTGAGGCCTGACGGACGTGTTACAATGCACATTGTACAATGTACATACATGGTATCGTCCAATAACGAATACGTGATCCCATTTCTATGATTTTCGTTTCATACATTTGGAGATAGTACCAATAAATGGGTCAGGGTTTTCCAATGATAATAAGTCCAAACAGGATATATGTATATAACCGAACTAGTCGTAACAATCACTATTCAGGATAATAGGTATATTCAAATTGGTTAGTATTAAAACTAATGCGATCTGCGTCGTGCTTAGTCTTATTTTCTTTAGGAAAATTTCATCATTTCATTGGTACCATTTTCAAAAAGGTAGGTTTTCATAAATTGATTATGATACATTTGATAAAATTTACAAGTTCGGCACAAGAACCGTTCGAGAACTTTTTCGTTCAGTATAAGAACCATCGAAGTTATACATGTATACGGAGTATAGTTCGCTTGATCAATATGAATGAAGAAAAGCATACTTAATACGGTTAGGTCTCTCACCCTACACCACGATCGCTTGCATAAACGATACGGTGTATAAGCGCGCGTTACTACGTCCGATAAACTTTTTCATGCACATTATTCCTCGTTCTTGGTCGAAGCACACCGTTACGTAGGCCCATCTAACCCAACGGGCGTTCAAGAATAAACATTTCAAGCGTGATTACTGAAAGGACCAGGGACTCCCATCGATGACATCACCTGCCCCGTGTGCGAGCCTGAAAGAGGAGAAAGATAAATCGAAAACAGGATGCAGAGGTGTGGATTTTCGCAGAGGCTAACGTAGGGGGCAAGCACACACAAATGCATATCCATCGGCACACAGGGAAACCTGGCTCGAGATACAGTAGAAAGAGAAAGAGAGACGGCGAGGGGATCAGTGTATACCTACACGCATCATGGTACACACGAGAGTTAATGCCACTCACACATCGTTTCCACCTTCGGGGATTATCCTACGGGGATATTTTTCATCGTGCAATAATCCCTAATACGATTTACACAGCTCGTGCTCGCAGGGACGCACACATTATTCGCTGACGCCAATAACCATTCGCGACTCTACACCTGACTGCCGGCAGCCGCGAGCACCGTTGGGTTCTCCGCCCTGCAAGGATTTTAATTAACCGATGCTGTGATCGAATAAATGATTCTTCCGTCGATCATAGCTCGCTGGTCTTAAAATGAAGTAATACACTCTTCGATCCTTGTTTTCTTGTAAACAATTTACAGCTGAGGATTTAGCGATAGAATTATGGGGCCGAATACGGAAGTAGTGAAGTAGTGTACAGCGAAACAGCGATTTTAAAAAACATTTGTAAGTAAATGGGGAACCAGAAAGTAGTTGGCCCTTCAACCATATTTGGCTCTTAACGTAGACTTTAGACGCTTTATAATCTATGAGATATTAAATTTAATAATAAAGATTGTGTGTCCCTTGACACTTTCTTATTAAGCAAAAGGAGAGTCTACTGCGTAATTTCCTAGCACTGTAACCTACATAAATACCTATGTAAGTATATATAGTCTCCTATAATTATTGAGTTCGAATTTGAAGTGATTTTTCTCGCCAATGGAAAGGAGGACGCAAAAATAGTGAAACCTTTATCCCTAAGGAACCCATTCTACTATTTCGTAAACTATTGAGTATGTAAACAAACGATAAAAGGGTGAAATGTTCTTGAGCCCACAATCTACATACCTGCGAAGTGTTGTTAAAATCGGTGCGTAACACTGTATGTATGTGATCCCCTCGTAAGACGTATACCTACAATCTACATATTATATTACATATTATGTAGTTATATGTACATAAATACGGCCCGTACCTATGTATCTGGATACTGTCATGATGAAGGAGCAGTAGTTTTGTCAAAGTTATATTATTACTACACCCAGACCTAACGCAGTACCTACCTAACGTAATACTTCATCCTGCAAAATTTTTAATTAATCCATATCGTAATCGGAGAAACCTTCCGCAACCAGTTACAGCCCATTGTTCTTAAAATAAAATAATAGGTACCTACCCATTCTTTTCCAGCACTTCGATATTCATATGCACTCATACATAAACACGAAACCATAATTCAGTTGCAGTGTCAGCTCGACTGTAATCCGCATAGCAACTGCATATGTAGGTATAGGTATAGGTATTATATATATAGTGATTTTTAATTATTCCTACAATTAGTTACTTAAATCATTCTCGTTATTGATTTACCTACAAACAAGATTGGAAAAAGGCAGCACCATGAACTATATTTCATTTAACGGATCGCTATATATTCGCTATACATCTCAAATTACTTTTGTGTAGGTATGCAAAAATATTAACGTAATAGGTGGCCCGAACTTCGTTCACTGCTCCATTTGTCAGTCAGGACTGTTCACGTCCTCCCTGGGTTCAAACATGTTCGTATTATCTACTTCTGTTCTGGCGCAGCGTGCAGGCTTACAGATCGACGGAACCGCGAGCATCGATTAAAACATACCGATCAATCGGTCGCGCCACGGACAAAGCGGCACTCAACAGTTGTTAGCCGCTCGGATAAAGATAAGTGTCGACCCTTCTTCTTCTGTGTCTCCTTCGTCTTGTTCCTCTTCTCGGACGTGGCCGAAGATTAAGCCGGCAGCCGTGGCCGGTGACCCGTGAAAAGATAACCGGCCGTATATTCCCAAAGCCGTCGATCGGTTCGTCGTCCATGCGCGCCTCGTAAGCCGCGACTTTTTTATCAACCCCCTTCGTGCGCTGCACGGTTGGCTTTCGGATTTCCGATGCGTCCGTTCGTTGCACTTTGAGTTGCACGCGCTCACGAAGCAGGGAATCGCTAACTCTGATAAGACACTCGCCGACCGATGCGATGGAACGAGACATCACTTGGAGAAGAAAGGAAGGTGCAGTTTGTAAACAGAGGCTGCATAGCGGCCGGGCCGGCCAAACGCGACACTGGTGGCATCCTTGAGAGCCCATCCGTCAGGTCACAAGTGGCACAACTTCTAATTACGAAACCTGAGTTCGTTATAAAAATAATGAACATTACGAAAACTTGCTTTATTTTCCACAGCAACATGTACCTACTACTTATTTTATAGTGGTAGGTACTTCCTTATATGTTGGGAGAAAATCCGTATTGAATTTGCATCTAGAGTAAATTTACTGTAAAAGCTTCTGATATCCGTCCTAAGAAATATCCTGTACGTGTAAAAATAATAAAATATTACAAAATATACCTACAGGGTGCTTCCGAAATCCTGGTACAACCGGAAAGGTGATATGATTCCGCATGCAAAAATAAGTTAAAATATATGATAGAATGACATTTCTTTATTTAGGGCTCCATTTTCGACATAACCGAATTTGAAAACTCGTTTAGCACGCACCCACGTGGCTGAAAATTGGATAGAATACAAGAGTAAGTATGGAACAATTAAGTAGGTACGCATACAATGGATCCTTGTCCAAAAAGAGTCGGAATTGTTGAATAACTTTTCTTCGTACGCACACTCAACACACGGTTTTGGGAAATCGATTTTCCCATTTAAGAAAAATCTCGATGTAAAAAAGTTATTCCATAATTTCGATCTATTTATTAGGCGAAAATTCATTTCCTTTCATTTGTAGCATAATTACTGGTTAATTCTGTTGATTTTTAGTTAAATGTGCGCATATCGGATGAGTGTTCAAAATCGATTTTCTCGAACGCAAAGGCCAGTATGAAAAAATTTGATTCGATATTTTCAACTTACTTTTGTATGAGGAATCGCCTCTGTTTTGACTGTTCCACGATTTCGGAAACATTCTGTATGTGGTATTGAAGACGTGCGTGGCTACGGAAAGTTCGCTTAACATATGTTATGATAATTACTATTCGTTCTCTATATTACCTTACAATAAAGCAGGGAGGTCGCGACGTGAGTGAGTGAGTACAAACAAATTTTAAAATAGTAAATGCAAAAAATGGCTTTAAACATAAACATTTCGATGTCCTCGGATTGGCTTTGTTTCTCTTGGAAATTGATGAAAAGAAGAAATATGCAGTTTTATATTACAATGATGCTCTTTGAGCACTGGTTTAACTAAAAAATTCAATTGTTGCTTAGAATGTTCATATTCTGCTAACTGCATTAAGAATAGAGTCGATTTCCCATTTTCTAAGGGAATCGTATGTCAAGTATTGTTAGAATAAGAAGACCCTCGCGAGTATCGATTTTAAATGATCTCGAAAAGTAAACATGAATAGGCCAGAAAATGAACTTCTCTTGGAGTGCATGGAAACTTGGGAAATGAGCTGGTTTTGAGAAAATAGAATAATAGACGCAGATAAATAATATTCCTTTTCGACTGCTTGAATTAAGAATCATGTATTGAATACCAATATATGAGAACATGAGATAATATAATCTTTTAACCTGTTAACTGACAATGAGCTACACTAAATAGAAAGTTACACTATCAGCATCAAGTTTCGAGTCACATTTGATTTTCATTGAAATCATATCGTACGACAGATATTGAAATGTTCCTGATTCCAATACATTTGAATGCCTTAGCATGCCAAAAAAATACTTTAATTTGATTAATGGGCGAATACCCGCTTCTCCAAATTCAACAGGACGTTTGAAAAATCCTCTACAGTGTGAAAAACGAGTCTATTCGTTGGGCAAATTGAACAATTTCTCTCGTACAAAAAGGGGAAATACTATGTCAGATCATGCCTCGTATTTACTGCGGACTGAGTTAATCTATCCTGAATTCATTTTTAAACCTAAGTACCTACTATTTTAAATACACCGGGGATGTTTCTGGTCGAGAAATAACTCAGTTAACAGATTAATTGCGTAAACTTAATTCTATACATTGATCACCGGTTTGCATAACAAAATTATTTGTGTACTGTCGCTTCGTTAAGCGTCATTTTTGTCTCTCATAAACCTGTGGCGCGATTGAATTTTGTATTGTGTGAAAAGATTAAAACCATCACTTCGACGCGAGTTTTGCAGATTACACTTTACCACCGTGGTTTACTTCTCAGCACGAAATATAGCGCAAATCTCTTCTTTCTTCTGAACGTGACCGATAAATTTGATAAATATAACGCGTGCAATAATTTCATTGCATTCATCCCAGATTATAAAGATAAACAGTAATACAGTCGAAAATAAGATAACGTGGCGTGATTTTTTATGAGTGATAAACGTCAAGAGGCAGATTAGGTGAAAGTGTGAAATTCCATTTTGGATAACCGTGACCCCATTTTTAAACATACAATAGCTTTTGACAATGTTACTTCTATCACGTATTTAATTGTCCGAAGAATCCACCACATTTCTCAGATTAAATTCTATGCACAGCGGGATTAAACGATACTGCCGAAATGTTAAATGAGTTGTACGAATAATGAATTCCAGATCCTGTGTTGCGCATTGCAAACGTGTGCGTACTGCGTATATGTTTGCGCGCGGAGCCTATGGATTTACGTTTAGCAATACGTAATAATTATAATCTTTGTATTTGCAGCCAGACATTCACAATCGTTTTTGATACAATCTATAATACATTCACATACTTTTCATATAAAATGGAATTCATATCAAATGATTTTTTATCTGATATAAAATACTTTTTTTTATGTATTGTGATGTTTAGAATGATTGAACATTATCATTGTAAACAAATAAGCGTTTAATCTAAATGGAGCAACAGGATATGAACGTTACGTATTTATTATAAATACTTTCATCTTCAGCTTCAAATTTACTCCGGCAGCAGAAATTAATTAGATTCTTTCATTTACAATGCATAAATGTTTCACACGGTTTTATATCTATAAAATAATCCCACGGTTGTGTTGCTTTCGTATATTAGAATTCTATACATTAGTGTGTATTTGTACCTATAAGTATATGTATGTATACGACCATTCAAATTTATGAACACACGCATACAACATACGAGTACAGTTTACCTACTCTGTGTATATTCAATGTAGCGTAACAGAGCTTACTTAATTTACGAATATTACTGCTTGGTATTCAGCCCCACGTAAGATTCATCAACCGTGACTTTCATTCTGTTTCCATTCTCATTTATCCCGAATGAGATTAAAGTTGAACTCGAATGGCGCACAGTGGTGAAAATGACCGAAAACGTGGCCAAAAGTCATATTTCCAATTGTAGGGTAAATTGTTGAAATATTTTATTGTAATATGACTCTAAGATGATAAACATGTATTTTTTTAACGTTAAAATAAAGCACGATTCCTGATTGAAATTATAATTCTTAAAAATATTTAAAAAATTGTGATTTACATATATATATATATATATATAAAAAAATAATTACAAAATCATTATTACAACATTTATATGTGTGTATTTATAATTTAATGTACAAATTACAACAAATAGTAACACTCGCGGATATGTAAAGACTGAACTGAGCGGAAATTATATTCGTGTAAGTGTGTACATAATCGCTGATATTTGCCAAAATGGCAAAAAGTGACAAAATTTTGCAACGGCGCCTTAATATGTAGGGTAACGCATACAGATGTTGACACCTACAAAATGATTGATTCTCTTCCCCAAGAAGTAGGAAATATAATATAATGTTTTTTTTTATATAATAAAATATAATTGTATTCCGAACAAAAATATCTGAGCCACCGAAATATAGATATATTTTATTATATAAAAAAATGCATTATATTATATTTTCTACTTTCTGGGGAAAAGGGTCAATCATTGTATAGGGGTCAACATCTGTATGCGTTACCCTATACTGGATAATCTGAAAATAAATCTTAAAGTAGCGCGTTAAATTTCGACCACCAACTTTGAATTGATATATCTTTAAAAGGGCTGCAGTTAAAAATGTTCAATTAACGGGAAATTGTGCACAAATAGCTTATAAACGAATTGCACTAATTAGATTTGACAAATTAAAATCGTTGTATTTGGACTTTTTTGGCCAGGTTTTCGGGCAGTTTTGCGAGTGTGCGGTGCGTGGCTCGGCGAGTCTGTTTGGCGAGCACGAGTCGACGAGCTAACAATGAACAGGAGCCCAAGCCGAGCCAAGCTTCTTTGTCGCTTAGCTCGCCGACTGACGCTCGCCAGACAGACTCGCCGAGCTTGGCCGAACCTCAGGCACGCCGAGCCACCCGCCGTTGAGTTCACCTTTTGGTGAGCGCGAATCGACGAGCCACGCGCCGTAGGAGTTCACCCTGACATTGCCCCGGCCTGAATGTACATAAGTCTGGGGACTGTGAACATGCCACATTTCAATTTTATTTAACAAACAAAAGGAACTAGAAGACTTCAGAATAGGACAACCTAATTTATCGTATTTTATATAGATTAATGCTTTTTGCAAATCATTTTTCATATTTCCCGATTGCACCTGTATCTGCGCACTCAATTCTCGTTGGGTTGTAAAGCCCAATAATTAACCTTAGTGGAGCACGTACCCTGTAAGTATATTTAGTGATTTGTCAATCGCAAAACTAATTTTGAGTAACTTTCGATTATGTAAACGGTAGAGCTAGTGGCTCGTAAAAAGAACATCCTAATAACTGATGGAACGGGTTAGAATTGTGTCGGTGTGAATGTGGTCCAAACGTTAACCTTGATCAGAAATTGTCTTGTCGAATATCGCGACGAGAGTCTTGTAGTCCGAAGGATAATCAAAGAAGATTATGTTTTTGAACGATGTCTGCGCTTTGACGAGAATGAAATGATTCGAATGGTGAACGCAAGGAACATGGATGTTCGAACGAGAACTTGTGGTTAGAATGATGACCACGACGCTAATTATGTGATTCGAATCGTTTGCTCCAACTTGTTCAAGGAAAATGCAACATCTGGTTACGAAAACCCAACCAAGTTGATTGGCCGGAGCGTCCCGCCAAGGTCACGATTTATGACCGTACCGTATCGTCCCGCGAGTCGGTGGAGAACGTTAGGTGCGTATCCGAAGTCAACATGTATGTATCCTACTATCCGCTAACGGAGCAATATACGGACTAACTCATTGTCAGAACGAAGAATGTCTAAATTTTTAAAGAAAGATTAAGGGGAGAGGCCCGTAGAAACGGCTAATTTTTGTATCAATTTTTAAGAATTTTTTGCAAAGACACCAATGCGCTAATCCTTTCGGAACTTTAAGGGAACTTTATTCAACATTATAACAAGTAAAAAAAAAATTATAACAGTAAAATTATAATAAATATAAAAGAAATAGAGCAGTATTTGAAATAGTTTTTTTTTCGAGATGCAAAACGGCGCCAGTTGTAACGTCTCTAATAGTTATATGAAGCAGACGAATAAATTTTTTTGTCAATTGATGTGCCAATTGTAAGAATATGAACCACAATGGCGTAAAAAAATTGCATATTTTAGAAACGGCGGAACTTCAAACGATTTGGTGTGACCCGCCCAAAATTGCGGTTTATTTGTTAAAATACAGTGGTTAAAATTAATAATTTGGTTAAATCTCGCGGTTCATATTCTGAGGAATATTATAAACTAAAAGCGTACAAAATTTGAAGTTGATTGGTCAAATAGTTTTTGAGTTATCCCCGACGACAATTTTGAAAACACGGTTTCGAGAAAAACACGTTTAAAATGCGTTTTCGGTATGCTGGGCGCTCGGAGACGCGCTGACTCACCAGGTTATAGTATCGATACGGAGTTGAATCTCTGCCTACAACTTTGAGAATATATTTTTGAAATATTTTAGAAGCGATTTATGGAAAAATGATTGTTTCTATTTTTCGTTCGATTTATATGCTCTTCTCCCCTTAAGGCAATTTTTAATGGTTTCGGTTGCCGTTTTGGCATTTGAGGGAATTATGTACCTACTAGCTTTACTACTCGGCTTCGCCCGAAATTTAGATTTTGATTTTATAAAAAAAATTCTTTTTGTGAAAATAGCCACATTCATTTGGATTATCTAGGCATAATACATTAGCCAGCATATAAGCTGAGGCACATTTCGTGATCCCAGAGTTTACCGTTCGAAAATTTTTAGCCGACAGACAAACATGCAAACATGTAGAAGCTTTCTGCTTTTTACATATTAAGATAGTACCTACTAACTGTCGGGAAAAAAGCAGGAGATGCTTCAGAAGTTAGAAAATGGTGATCATACCGCAACATTAACAGTGCTTAATATAAATCATTAGAAGATCTACGATTACGGTCATTAAAAAGCAGCAGTTTTTGGTATTGTTACTTGTATTATTCTTTCTGAAATACAGTAGATATAACCACCGTACGCAAAGTCAGTATTCTACTAAACTGAAAATTCCCATAACCGAACGGTCATGTCTCTCCATTAATACGGATAAGGTGCGCTCAATCTGCTTTAACGGAGCGGTCGTTCCTTCTTAATTCAAGCACTATAATCTCATACATATACCCACTATGTACTCTCACGTTCACATAATGTTCTGCATATTCACGTTGTCATTTTCTGATTCACTCTATATAGTATGTATATAGCATCGAATGCCACTGTGCTTCTATGTAGATAAGGGGGCATACATCATCCTTCCATCAGGATGTTACCATTGCACGGTACATACGAAAAATGTATTATATCAATCGCACGTCGCGTGTGTAATGCATACTTAAAACATGCGCTTGTGTTACTTTTTTATACGGACGTTCATGATTATTTTGTGCACATGAACGCAGGACACATACACGTGAACCTGCACACAGCACCGCGGAAGTGCGCTTTTAATCCTCGAGCTAAAAATCAATAGCGTTGGCCCCTCGATGGCTAAAACCTCCCCCGGGATAAGCTCGCGCTGGGACCGTAGTTAAATAAATCCTGGATCAAAGGATAAGTCCTACCTTCGCTCTCTTTTTTCATACACACACTTTTTCCTCCCCTGTACGCGCAGCCCCTTCCCCGTCTATTCTGCGCCGCGGATTATATCCAAGATCGTAAATTATGAATCTTAACCAGGTCGACCTAGGGAAATTATTTCCTTTTTCTCTCCTCCCTTTTCTGTTCGACCCAGTACGACCCGAGTAAGCAGGAAGATCGAGATTTGTGGCGATCCCTATTCGACGAAGTTAAGATCGTGTTCCAACTACGTTTTTTTTATTTCCTTTCCATTGGTATCCTCTGCGTTTCTTTCTCTCCTTTGCCCCCTCGCCACTTCCTTTATGGACTTCCCTCCTTTACGGGGAGCCACGCCGCGTACGTAGGTATATGTATGTACATCGTACATACGTGCATCGACACCCTGGTGCACCGTCGCGTCGTTTGTTCCGGCATACCGTAGGGCGAGCCTTAATCTCAGATTATTTTGACCTGCTTCAAGGATCAGGGATTAATTCGTGCAAGAGTTGACTTAAGTGCCAGCAATGACCCGCGAATGTACTACCGTTTCGTATTCTTTTAAGTTCAAAGCCATAAACAGTTACATAATCAATAATGCACAGTACAGTGGAAATGTTCGCGAATGCTTTGGAAAACTGTTTACATCAACATGGAATTGACAAGAATTATCTTAGGAAGGGAAGCAAGTGTTACCAACACCTTGCAATCCGTTTTGAACTACATCACCGTGTGAAATGTCAGAAAATGTGTTTAAAAAAAAAAATGTACGATGCTAAATAGATGTAGTTTCACTGTCAAATTTGCAAGGCTAAGATGTCATGTTACGTAATTTCACGTTCTAGAGGCATGCAAATATTAAAATGTAATCGTTTCTGTGATCTTTTAAAAATGGTCAGAAACTTCGTCGAATGACAGTGGGCTGTACAAGAGGAAACGAAAAGACGGATAGCAGGATTCGTCCTAGGTATTTAAGGATAAACAAATCCTTAAGTCAGCAGGAAAGTATAAAAGAAACCGAAAAGCTACGGTGGCAGGCTGCTTGGTATCCTATTTCGATTTAAATCAAAGGGCTTTTCGTACCAGGGTTCTATAGCGTCGTCGTGTGCCTCCGGAAGGAGTACGTGGGCTAAGCGCAGGATCACGCTGAACCTGCATTTAGAGTTTTAGAACGAGTATATATGAGGGGTTTTATTATCAGGAGTTTATAAATGATATCCATCGCGACTTCTCCCGCAGAGTTTCCATCGACGATCGTCCCCCATTAAGTGTAAATGTGTCGATCTATCAATATTGTTTGTTGATATTTTTTAAATAGTTTGACTTGGTAATTTAGTCAAATAAATGGCATAGGTAGGGGAGAGTGGGGAAAACACGAACGCGGGGTAAAATCGCGAACACGATGGTTGCGGCGTTTTAATAAATAAAAACGATGTTCCCTCTCCACTAGCTAATAGTTTAGGTCGTATCCAACGCCGGGCAGAAAGTAATAAAAACAGAACGCTCATGCTATTCAAGATAAACACAATTTATTATTTTCATTATGTTTCAAGTAATATTTTGTCCATTTTCAATTGCATGTAATTACAGTTGAATTAATGATACAATTGGGAGTTTTTTAAGTTGAAATAAAGCACGTTTTTACCAACATTTTGTGGCCAAGGCATTGCTTGAATCATGATTCTAACCTCTGAAATAAATTCTTTCTTATTTTTTTATATCGTGGGGTATAGACGAACAAATCGGATGGGGTAATCTCAAACGTTCGAGATTACCCCTCGTCAATACCAATACCCTTTTTCTTTTTTCCCTTAATTTTAATATTGAATTAATCGTTTTAGATGCCACGAAATTACGAACGAAAACTGAAAACAACGTGTACCTAGGCACCATAGATACTGTGGTGGACGAAAGAAAGTTTACACCTTTTAAAATCGCATAACTTTTTTAAAATTGGTCCAAACGACTCTCCCTTACATACGTACTGTTATAATATAAGTGGTAAATGGTAACATAAACCACTGGATGTAAAAGTAAAAATCTTCATTTAGATTATTTAGAATATTGAAGTTAATAATTCATCTTTAAATTCGATGCAATTTAGAAAACAGTGACAAAAACAACAGTACGTTCTGATTAATTTTTTTCTCAATTAAACTCTTAATAGAATGTATATACAGATATCTCTCGTTTAAGGTAATAAGGTTGTATTTTTGACATTTCATTAGACACTTTAAGTAAATTTCGATTAAAGCTTTAAATTAATTCCATCTGACATTCTTCACACTGTTTCTACTTTTTAACATAGGCATTTTAAACCATCATAAATAACATTACAACATGTCGAGCATTACAACATGACATAATTATTAAAGTTTATGTAAATGTATCCAATAATAAAAAAGAGCCATATTCCGACATCACCTTGCATTGCATCACGATTGGATGTTTCAGAGTAACTTGGACAATATGTACACATTATTAAATGACATCTTACCAGGAAATGGGAAATACGACACACAGACAAATCAGACTAATGTAAGGCTCCTTACAACCAAGTACAATAATAATTTCAGCCCTTTGAACCGTCAAATTAAAAACGAAATAATCAACCAATAATATCTTGCATATTTTTCCTATAATTTACACGGTGTAGTATCTACTTATCTGATATTTTATACCTACTCTAGAAACGTTCAATTATTGCCGATACTCGTTACAAAAAGCTCAGAACGATTGTACAATTATTACATGCCAATTTCAACCAACTTGTAGACCAATGTGTGAAGCAATAAGACTTTCCAAACGTATCCAGATTTATCAGGTGTTTCACCATCAGGACGCATGGTCATTTTCCTTCACCGCGCCAAAATCCTGCAGCAACCACTTGTAAGGACCACCAAAGATATTCGATATTCTGCAACCCTGATAACACCTCCTACGTACATCCCCTCTGAATCGCCACCGGAATCGTCCCTCGCCGAGATATAGCGACATTAGCGACTTCGTAAATGCAGCAGGGGCTCAGGCCTTTAACGCCACTGACAATGTTTCGGTGGCGAGTCAAACACCCAGGGACACCTTCACTGTACTTTTTGGATATTAGTTGTACGAGGTCTCACACATATCAAAGCAGACAAATGCATTTCTTATCTTCATAAATAGTTGAACATTACCTGCATAAAAAAAAAAGGAATCAGATATGAAGAGTGTAAAAAATATGTTGGATGTGTAGTAAAAGAATGTAGGTACGTGTGATGAAATAACTACAGCCCTGTAACAAGTAACTAGAAGTACAGTATTTCCCGGCGGGGCACTATTCCGCCCATTCTTGAGCTTGTTGCTGGGTGACATCGCCCCTGTTGGCTTTCCCGCGCTACACGTGGAAACGTGGGTGTATAAAGCTACCCCGTGACCTCTCTATCCCAGGAGAGTAGGAATGGTGGAAAGGATTGACAAGAAACCACCTGCACCGGCTTGTTAAAGGTACCGAGGATCTTTGAAGTTTTCGAGGTCATGCACACATTTTCAGATTTCTCCCAGAAATTATAATAGTGGCCAAAATCGAAAATTGATGAAAATGAATTTATCACTCACTTTCTACCTTTTTTTTATTTTCATGTTTTGTTTTAGGTATAAATATAGATCACTTTCATAATCATAGTTATTTCAGATCTCACCAATATAATTCTGATCGTTGTGTCTCTTTGTAACGGTATTCATAGTCGAATATTCGAATAGTTTCGTGGATCAATATATCATCTAGCATTTTTATACTTTGTTCTTATATTTCATATAAATGAATAGAATCAAGTGTCATGTTAGGGGAGTTGAATTTATTATGTGGAATATAACTTGAAGGTATCGAGTGTCTCTAAATTTGCTAGAAAATGTAATGGAAATATGTATATATGTAGAATATGTACTTTGTGGCGGGTGGTTAATTCGTAAATAATTACCAAAAATTTCAAAGAAGTTCACACACTTTTCCACAGTATCTAGTAATTTTCTGATAATTCATTGGTAGATGTGAAAATGGAAATCAATAATGTTTATTATAGATTATAATTATAACTAACCCCGATTCCGGATTGAGATGACAATGCCGCGTCGTCACATTATTATATCCTGTTGACCTGATTTAAAGTCTGAATATATTCCCCCGGATTTCGAAAACGCACTTGTGTTATCATCATGCGTATCTATCAAGCACCTACATGATGAAACTGATTTAAATAAACTTTAACGACAATAGAAGCAGAAATTTATGACAATTTCACCAATGGATTGCACGTCGGACCTTTGTTATTTTCAGTAACACTGAAGTATTGAAAATCGGTCTGTACTTGCATCCACAGTTACCGTGAGCAGTAATACATTTTCCTGTGTCTCGCATGACGCACGGAAAAGTTATTTCCATAATATAACAAGTTAAATCCTTTTACAAGAATGTTAAGGAGACGTGTATTGTCCAGCACCCAAAAGAAATAATTTTACAGGTGATCAAATCCGTAGTGAAGTCATTAAACTATGAGTAAAATGTTAGAGCCGTTTCACACGACTCGACGATACCTACGTTGTAAATAAGTATACATATCGCGGTTCACGTATGAGGGATACCGATAGTAGGATCTATCTTGTCAGACAGCGATTCTCGCGGGATACAGTATGATTTTCGGTATCCTCGGTCAGTCGGCCGCCCGGCGACATTATTTGCATCCAAGTGGCTGATGAAACATAAAAACAAATCGTAGCATTCACCCTTCATCCGTTCTCCCAGAAAAGACTTCGTTAAAAACCGTGTGTTTCACAGACAAAGAGATAGGGAAAACTCGAACAAAACCGGGTACCTGGGTAAAACCGGGACGTGGTATTATTTTTTAAACTGCTTTAAATTTTCCGCGTCGTTGCAGCGACATATTCTCGGGATGTGCATTGTTTCATCAACAAAAGATGATCGTGTTACAAGTGTGCTTACTAGGGTTATATCGTCTTGTGTGTTTTTGAAGGCTCTGAACTAATTTCCGATCATTAGGAAACACTTTTGACAGTGTAGATACTATTTGGTGTGAATTAAGTTCATTGTTGCACATTAAAAGTGTGAATAATTAAAACGTTCGTTTTACTTCGCCATGATATTGTTGATAGTTCGTAATATTTACAAAATTGTATGCTAGGGCAAATGCCCATGGCGCAAAACCGAGGACCCGGTTTTGGACAAAATATGTATAACATAGAAACAAAATAGAGGAAGTTATCGAAATTAAAACTAAATCTTAATAGAGGACTACAACTAAAAAGAAAGAAAACCACAAAATTAAAGAAAATACCGAAGGATAATGATAACAGTTGTGATGAAAACGGTGAAGACATTTGCATTTATGTCCAGGAATCATATGGTTCATCGAAATTGAATGAAGGTTGGGTGCAGTTTACAGCTAGTTCTAACTGGTTGGGCGATTGAAGAATTGGATGAGTTTCATTGTTATAGGTGCTAGAGCCAGCATTTAGTATGGTACTCGGTTTTACCCAGGCCATGGGGTAAAATCGTAAAAAACGATCATATTTTAAATCATTATATTCTCTAATCTTTCCATCTATTAAAAAAAAAAATGGATATGTACCATTATTTAAAAAAGAGTTTATTCTAATGAATCCCAATTGCAGTTTCTTTTTTACTTAATAATGTCAAAGTTATGAGATTTTATTCTTAACGTCTCGATTTTGCCCCGGTCTCCCCTACATATTACACATTAACTGAAAGAGAAATGATCCACACCTAGCTACGAAATTAGTCGAATACTGTATCGCGCGTATCGAATACATAAATAAGTACGTGAATCGTCGATACACATTATCGTCGTGTGAAAGAGCTCTAATGCCTCAATTTTGAAAGTGAGGACAGTCAGAAGAGCACTGCTCGCAAAATCGATGGTATCGTCAACTTGAGACGAGACTGGTGCAAACAAATCACCGTTTGTGTGATTTTTTTACAAAAACTACAAATAAATGACATTCATGTAATAGTGCCAACAGTGTCCCAGTTAATTCTGGATTATATAATCCCTAAGATTATGCAATCGTGACGTTTTGTTTGCCAAAGACGCTTCAAGGATTAGTAAGTCTAAGTCTTAAATGACGGGATTATATAATCCAAGGGATTATTTAGAGCAGGATTAGGCGTAAGATAGAAACGGAGTAATTAATTTGGTATCAGTACGCGTTGTTACGTGTCCCATAGAACGGCGGGAACTAACAAAAAAATACAGTCGTTACTGAAATAGGCGCGTCTCGAAAAGCATCGAGGGACCAGCGAAGATCAACCGACGGCTTCATATTAAGAATAAATTAATCGTAATAAATGGCAATTGACGACGAGTATTTTTTCTCTGCATTCGTTAGTATTGTCGTATCGAATATTATCGCGCCCGCCTCTTCAGAAGGCGAGCATTATTTATTCGATTACATTCGTGAAACTCATTATGCAGCAATTTACGGTATCGTAAGCCGAATCCGGGCAATTGATATGCAATCGAAATGCTAACAAATCAATGAATTGTTACGAGGAAGCCCTCCGCGTTACGAGTGCTGCTGACAAAGGTACCACGTGAGGTATTACGCACGGATTTCGACGAAACTTCGTAGAAGGGTAGAAAATCGAAAAGTATTTAACCCCTGTTCGACCGTAAGCGTAGATACTTATTTAACAATTGACTAGGTATTTAACAGGAAAAGTCGAATTTGCCCGTTGGCGTTAAATGCCTGAAACATCAATTCAATGATGTGACAAATAGCGAAATATTATTTTGTATATAAATTGGAATGGAACTGTGACAAATAAAATATATGTAAAACGATGGGATTAGAAATCGTGCTACGCGGTTAGGAAATAGTTTACTTTAACACCAAGCCACCACGCTACTTGTTACACCATTGAAATTTCAGCCACTTAACGCCAACAGGCTAATGCGCCTATGTAAGGTGCAAATCCGCGATGAGACAAAAATATCGTGTCACACATGAGACTTTAATCTCATGAGATAAATATTTCATTATTTTTTAATTATTTTGTCATTATAGGTTCGTGAAATTAGACTCTCACGAGGCAAGTTTCATTATATATTTCAAAAACCTCATCTATCAGGACTATTTCTATTATTTACATTTAGTTGTTGCTGAGATTTTTGTCTCGTATAAAATCTCAGCGTGGATTCGTATCTTTTTACATGTCTCGTAAACTATTGGGTGTCCACATTTACAAACGATCAGGGGTCAAATATTTTTCAATACCCTGCCTTGTCATAAAGTTTCATCAAAATCGGTGCGTAACACCTCACGTTGTTCTCTTCTAACAATAATTGCTCAGCAGAAAGTTTATCGAATTCATATTTTATACGTAAGTAGGTATTTTATATCATATACTGATATACGTTTTCGCATTGGTTCGAACTTCGAATACATACGTATACAACATAACCATTAAAAAAATATTTCATAAGCCTCCTAATTTATGGGGATCCGTCATTGGCGAGGAAAGGGAAGAACATTAACAAAACTCAATAAAAGAGGTTGAGCAAAGTTGAATGACATTAAGAATAAAAATGATAATAGTGACAAAAACAGTGTAAATTGTACCTACCTACACAAACTGCACACAATATGTATACCTACACAATACACAAAAACGAGAATGAAAATGGGCGAGGATGAAGGGAAAGTGGGTAAAGCACAGAATCTGGATGGTCAGAGATTAAGGTCGAGAAGAAAGAGGAAACGAGGGGCAACAGCATATAATGAATATAGTTCAATGAAATGGAGGAAGCAGAGTGGAAGTATAAACTATAAAGCTAGCCTCAGCGAATGAGGCAGGAAGAGAGTGTGCAGGGTACACGTAAAGGACATACATGCGTAAGGATGAGACATCCTACGATCCTGCTATCCTGGTTACGAGGATCCTACAAAAGCCCTTGTTTGGGTCACGAACCATTTCCAGCTAGCCGAACCTGGGCAAAACTACCTTCTCGCCTCTCCTACTGTCCCATCCACAAAAATAAGGCAGCAGGTGTCGAACAAAGGACCTCATTTGCATATTTTTCAGCTGACAAGCAGGATGCTCGCGATATCTCAGCCAGCGGGCTACGGTGGGAACAAGGACGCGGTACATCCTAACAGAATATACACGCCTAATACCAGAGACGTCTAGTAGGCCTACAAACTATTAGTCACCATTCAATCCTGCATAAACCGTATGTACTATGTACATATATACTACATACATTAGATATCCATTTGAAGCAGCATTGCATAAATAATTTTATAACACATAATGCACTTTATCGATGAAATAAAACAAGGATTTATATACATTGTGCTATTTATCAACCAATTTTGCGTGATGCGTGTTGTAACCGACATTGGTGACTGTAGCCCTAGTCTAGCATCTAGAATTCAGAATGGGTATACATAGAGCAAAATAGCAGAAGCATTTTTGGGGATAACAAATGCAACAGGTAATACAAAATTCAATTTTTTTCATAGATGTGGAAACCAAGAAGTTATAAATAAAAAATGGATTTTAATGGAGAAATAGTTGATACCATGGATAAATACTAAGTAGCTTACTACGATTAAAGTAATTGAGAATAATTTAGAATGTGCCTACCTACGTTGCGAGTAATGAAAATGACAGACAAATTGGAGAAATATCAAAAGTTTGAATATACAATTTCCCTCACACTTGCTCTTTGCTAACGTTTCACAGATGAGAAACGCGGGTAACAGGCTGATTGAAGAGGCGTTTGGGAAGGTAAAAAAGGGTATGGAATGACCCTTGAGCATTAGGATTACAGAAGAAGAAGAAGTGTACTGCACGAGCGTGCCCAGATTCCAAGATGGCAGTACGCCTGGAAGCCTCGAAATCCAGGAGGATCAGGCCTTCATGTCCTACGACTACGATGTCCCTGTTTCGACTATATGTATAGGTATATGCTGTTTTCACTCCTGCGAGCCTGATGCCTGTGTTCGCTCCTTATCCCAATTCTCACGTTGAAGATTACCTGAATCTCAGCAAAATCCATCGACAGACAGGACCGCCCTACCATTTTCTTGGAAATTGTGTCATCATCGGGGCGTAAAAAGTTTTAATTCCAGCCGTTTGTATTTCCCTCGTAGTCAGATGCAACAGGCTAAGAACGCCTCTACGAAGATGCATGCCGACTGCCCAGATGAACCTCCTCCACGTGGCCGTATCCTGGCCTATTTAGGTTCTGTTACCCTGACACGAGAAGCTTGCCGCAATAATCTGCCAAGAGGCTATCGAATTCGCCACAGGCGACATCTACTACCTAAGTATTTTCTTACTTTATACAAAATAAAAATACATACTTCGAATCGTTACAGAAGTACTTAAGGATGTATTGGACCTATTTTCAAAATAGTGCCAAGTTGATGAAAATTTATGAGATTGTTCTTTTTCATATTCCTGATGTGCTCCAAAATTTTTAAACGAATTCACTAAACGGTTACTGAGTTATAACGATTTTAATTTTTACTGATTTTACACGTACTCTTATGGAAAGTGAGGATCTTGACGGATCAACCATCTGAAAAAATGTTGAAGAAATAATGCCAATGTTTTCAATATTTTTGTACATGCAGTATATGGGTAGATGAAAATATCTGCCGAGTTTCAATTGTTTTCACTACACCGTTTTAAAGAAATAAATTATAACTTGAGAAAATTGTGAATTCTGGGCATTTTCACTGCAAAAAGTTTAGCAAATAATGCTTGAGAAAGCATTTGTAAAGGGAAAAATACTTTCCTAGGATTAAAAATAAGACTCCAACTGGCGTTCGAATTCTTTACATCTAGATTTACTATGCGTAAGACGTAGATATTCAAGTATTTCAAATTTCATATACTTTTGTCTGATATTGTACGTCCGATACATCCTTAATATAGGTATGTATGTTTCATCTATTTAGATTTTAGATGGACAATTTCATGAAAATTAAGCTATAGGTAACGTTTAATGATAAGAATTCTTACGGATGCTTCAAAACAGAAGTGACGGATAGAATCTTTTGGCGAAACTTAAAAATTACGTTATTATAACAATTGAATCTATTTAAATACTGAAAATACTACTTTAATTGTTGTAGAATTTCAAGCTTATTGCCAATAGACAAATTGCGTGTTCATCTATTTTTATTAGTTCGGGTAATGATGTGACACACGGAATAGTAGTAGGTATGTTTTTTTATCGTACCGAAGCCAGGAATATTTTTAGGCTTTATTTATTACTATGTGTTTAAGATTATGTATTTTCGTAATAAATCCATACAATCCATGGATTAATTATCATAGTACGACTGCGAGGTTTTAGACTCTCTAATCCCGAGATTCGTTTCAGGGACAAAATGGCGGGATTATACAAACCCCAGATCGTTTAATCCAGGATTAAGATTATGGTCGCAGAGTGGTGGGCGTTCGCGAATGTGTTTTCGTATTTTTCCCCTACGACGAGAGAGAAACCTCGAGCATAAAATCCATATAAGATTTCACGAGTTAATGCACCACGGAAGATTGTTTCCAGAAGAAATAACCTTTCATAAATATTCAGCGTGCCACTGAAATTATAAATTACTAATTCTCTATGTACGTATTTCTCCCTGTACCAGTTCCCGATGATTCTTCGAGAAATGTACCATCGGTACACGTATGTATGTATGCAGGGGGTCTCGGAAAACGGATGGTCTCTCCTTCAGAGTGGTGTTTGGAACAGTAAAACGAAGTAAAAAGTGTCCTATAAATATGATCCCAAAAATAACGAAAAATGTATCAATGTTTTCTTAATCGTAGCAATGTTTCAAACAGTCTTCTCGTTCACTCGGACCTTGAACTTTTGTGTCAGACTTTTGGAGCGAAGTAGAGCAAACGGTTGAAAATTGCAACATAAAATATCACACAACTGTGTCAATATGTCATTTCAAGAACCTATTTAGTATAATTTCGTGACTGTGTCTGTGGTACCGTTAAATTTCGTAGGCATTATTGTGATTATTTAAGTGTAGGGGACATAGGGGAAATACGAACCAGTTAATGAAAAGTCAAGATATTTAATCAATCACTTGAAATATTTATTAGAACCTTTGGCAATTCTTTAAACAAGTAATAAACAATTACATAAGAGCGGCCTTCTTCACGTGCCACCAACTGAAAATACACTATAACATTTTCCTGAATAAAACAGGTTTAGCCCACATTGCCCGAAGGTTGGGGTAATGAGAGTCCAACAAGTCTTAGTTACAAAAATCACATATGTAAGTACTTATTTGGTGTGTCACGACCTGTGCCAACCGTTTCCAAGTTCATGGCATCTTTAGCAAAAAAGCTGTCACTATTTAAAAAATGGAGGAAGGAGCCACTTGACTTATTACCCTCATGACTGTTATTTTATTTCTGTAAAACCAGCAGAATAATAATTGAAATAAACACAAAATTGAAGTTATTATAACAAAGTTTAACTATGGATCATTCAAATTAAGCCTAAACAAAATATAGTAGTCAAAGGTGTTGTACTTACTATTTCGACGCAAATTTTCGAGAAATAACAAAAAAGACGTCCTCAACAAACAACATTTTCTGTCATCGGTATAAACGTGACTAGCGAAGAGGGATACGTTTTCGTTGGATTTACAATATTGCTAAAATTATACTGGCTCTTATTACCCACTGGCTCGTAACCCTCCCCCCCCCCCCCGCCGTCCCTACTGTTCAGGTATTTGTTTTATGTTATGTTTCTTTTAAAATTAAAGCGTCCATCATTTTCAAAAACGCTCTGTATAAATATAAACTCGATGCTGCGAATTGGATATTTTATTTCATTTCGAGCAGCAGAAACTTAAGGGAGAATAGAATACCACTGTGACGGCCGGAAAAGTAAGGCATGTTAAGAATTTTTTTTCAGGAATAATTTACAGTTTCCATAGAAAAATTTTATTACCTATCTTTAATACGCTGTCTCAAAAGACTATACAAAAAAAAAATAGGAAAACATCCATAAATTTTAATATATTAATTAATCTTCTAGACCCACCCACGCGAGCTGGTCGAATGAGTAAGTATGGAACAGCGGGTCCGAAATAAAATTTCATTTTTTTTTTATAAACTATTTGAGTGTAGTTTTCGTTGTACGTACGGATTCTTTGATTGAAAGCAAATTTTTTGAAATATGCTCGAAAAACTGTCCGTCTCATCGCGGATTTTCGAAACTTTTCTTCTAAAGCGCACCATTTTTACAAAAATAATTTGTTTAAAAAATCGGTACATACAACGGAAACTACACTCATATAGTTTATAAAAGAAAAATTAAATCTGATTTCGGACCTGCTGTTCCATAGTTACACATTCGACCAGCTCGCGTACGGGGGTGGGGTCTAGAAGTTAATTAATATATTAAAATTCATGGATGTTTTTGTATTTATTTTTTTGTACAGTCTTTTAAGACAACATACTAAAGGTAGGTAATAAAAATTTTCTATGAAAACTGTAAATTAGTCCTGAATAAAATTCTTAAAAATGGCTTACTTTTCCGGCCGTCACAGTTACTCAAAGAAAATCCAAGGAAATTCAGGAAATTCAAAAGCGTTTGCACCCGTGTTCAGCACCTTGTGTTTCATTCGGTCCTCCCGTAATTTTTGCTAGTAATTCCCAGGAGCCGGTGAAAAACTCGAATCGCTCCTTAGCGAAGCAAACAAGCAGAATCCACAAGAATATCGAGAACCGCGGTGGTCGCCGGCTTCTGTCGAGCACGCGATGATCGCTAGAATTGCACCGCGTCTCTTTCGCGCCGTCCAATATTTCCGTGCAAACCGATGCGCCGCGCATACTCGCGCCACGACCCCAACACACAAAGAGGATATCTTCCGAATCGTTCGTAGAATTCCCGTCGTATCAGGACGGGATGTAAAGCTTCCTGGGGGATGAGCCGCTTAGCCTCTAAACCTTGTGTGCTCTGCCATAGTCCTCCTTCCCCTCGGCCGTCTTCCATGATCCACCCCCACCGTTCTCTACGCCACCCTTTTGTACGGACCATCATCTGTGTCCATGATTGGTGTGCGCGCGTACGTATGCACGCACACGCGAGCCAGCAAACGTATATGACACCCTACACGGGGATTATCCAGGTTCTGTATTCGTGAGGATTATCTTTGGTCGTTGCATCGATGTATGCCCGCGCGTGTGACTTGGTGTACGTGTACACGGGACGTGTTTATGGGTGTGTGTGTTAGCAAATCCTTTGGCGGCTCGGCCTGGTCCTATCCTCCGTGTCCTGACTCGCGCGCACGAGTACCTACCTCTATATGTTCACGCGAGTGCAGGTGCACGAGAGCACGTATACTTCAGACACTCGGTTAGATCGGACTCCATGCGCGTCCCTTGCTGCGAATGTACTAGTAACTTGCCGCGAGGATATACGTCGGCGGAAACGTGTGCATCCATGGATCAGCACGCGTATGTGTGTATACGTATGTGTAGCAGGAACCTAGGATTTATCCGGGATTATTGGTCGAGTGCGCCGCCCGTCGTCCAAATCCGAAATCCAACGCACACAACTCAGCTAATCCTAACCCCCTCCCCCCCCCCCTCCCCACGCCGCCCCCTTCCTGATTCCCCCACCCTTATGCCCCTTTCTCGCATCTCGCATCTCGCGCTCGCGCTACCCTTGTTCCACTCTTGGCGTTTGCGTCTCTTGTGTGTTCCGCAACATTCGAGGCATTATTCGTTGCCCGTACGCGGAAAGTGCACTACGGATTCTTTGGTCGTTTCGCAGTGATAAGTATTGAATCCGGGTCTGAAGGTTAACGACTCCACATCCTAATAAACTATTTAAAGTTTGCACGAAACCGACGATTTCCTGAGAATAGAGTGGTGGGTGTGGAGTAAAATTTCAAAATAAATAGTTTATCGTAACTCTTTTTTCTTTTCATTTCAGCATAACTTCATTTTTAACCATGAATTTATGAATGATGGATTTGAACAAATTAGTTTCCGTGGTGTGCATCTGATCTCTCAACACTTCTCCTCCGACCAAACCAACGCCAACGGTTACTTTCAGTTGACGATTCCTGGCATTTAATTATTTTAATCTGATTACATTGTCATATTCTATTAATGATGTAACACTGATTTTTCATAAGTGAAAAAAGAAAGAGCTGGTTACTCAGATGCAAGCAGAACCATCACACTAAATAAGATAATTAAATATATTAAATATCTTTAAGTATATTTAATATATTAAATATCTTTAAGTATATTTAATATATGTATTAAGATAATTCAATATTATGAAGTTAGAATTATATTCTGAGATACCTATTTTTACTGTGTTTTCTTTACCTTATTAAATTTACTTTGACTTACAAAATAGGAGGGGGGTCGCGTTATTTGAATATTGTAAAAGAGGGTCGCGAGTAAAAAAAAGTTGGGAAACACAGAACTAGATAGAACAATTTTATCATACGTCAAACTCTAATGCTTTCATACTGTTTTATTGTGCTTTATGTGTAATGAACTAGATTTTAGGTACATATAAATGCATATCACGTTTAATAAAAATTAGTGCAAAATTGCGATGCATTAATACTTACACTTAATTCACTACGCTCGTGAAAGAATTCTGCGTTAGTTTTCATTTAAAATTTACGACTTTTAGGATTACAGCTTGAGGCTTTTAACGAATTATTTGAAAAAGCTCCTGATTGTTTTGAACAGTTCTTGTGCAAAATGGGCAAGCCTTGAGCGAGTCATCACAGGAGGACATAGGCTCCCAATGCGTCCTCAACAGGTGACACCACGAATCCACGCGTATATTGCGCGTTTACCACATTTACCGCAAGTTTTCTAATTGAACTTGCGTTATGTTCCAAGTTAAAGACAAATGATGCTTATCGCTGTGATTCGTACTGATTCTTCACGATACATACATATATCTGTTAGATCATTTGTTTTATGTAACTTACGATTTAACAATTCTTCAATTATGTAACTTCAAATTGATATAAAAGATTTACATGTCAAATATAATTTCCTTTGCCGCTGTTCACTTTTCTGTTATTTTTCTTTGCGTACTTTTTATTACATAAATTCCACAAAGCTGTAGAAAGTGCATATCATCTATCTGTTTTTCTTAATTTACAATTATTTGTACTGTTAAATAAGCATAGGTACTTATTGTTAGATAAAAAAATGTTATAGTTATGTAAGTATGTAGATAGGGAAACAAGGTATTATAGAGACAGCAATATTATTATAAAAAAGTGAAACTAAGTACCAGAAGTCTTAAAAATGAATTCATATATATATGTATGCAATATGGTACAGATACTACCTGATACTTATATGTAGCGTGTTATAATATCGATTCTACCGTTCGCTTACTGCATGGTTATGTTGAAAATTAACCGTACAAACATTAGCCATTAGACGCTTTGCGAGAGAATCATCTTTATGTTATCGAAGATTAATGAGTAAGTACCAATTGCTTTCACATTTCTCTATTCGAAAATACTAGTCCGTTTCTCGTAGTTTGTTACTAATTTTATTTTATTAATTTTTTAATAGTGATCCACGTAAGCTAATATAACACATTTTGACACATAATTTCTACATCACACGTGTCTTCTACCAAAGACTCAAAGAAAACTTCCCTTTCATTCCTCAATTAATACATTTCAATAAGAGAGAAGATTTCAGAATTCCAGTAATGTAAAAGAAATCTTTAGGCCTACTTGATATTGTAAAATGTCTCAACGTCCCATTAATAAAAGCTCATAGAGAATGTTATTTATTTTGGTATGATGAAGTTCAAATCGTCGCTAATTCAGGATGCTCCAACGGACAAATTTAAATCTTTTCGTACCACAAACGGAAAGCGTGGAGGATCAAAAGTTCGGTTTCCAGTCTCGTAGCAATCTGAATGGAGCTGGCTGGAGAAAGGGTTAAATGTCGTAACGAGTTCAATCGTATGCTGCAAGACGGTGTAGTACGTGTTCGCAGATAGCCTAGCCACATAGCCAGAGATTCAATCCGGATTAGTTCGCAAGGGTCACAATATCCTCCCCTTCTCATGCTTGCCCCTTACTTGTACACCAAGGCACACAAGCCCTGGCACAGGTAAACCCAAAATACATGGGCACGCAGCACCCTATTATCCTAAATCGCAATTGCCGTTCTCTTGAAGCAAGGGAGAAGGCAACCTTCCGTGAAGAACTTCTTCAATTCTACAGGCTGCTTACAAATGCACAGTACTAATTTGCACGGTTATAATATTGATTAAAATAAGCAAAAAAACAGCTGGTGAACATGGGTTGGAAAAGGAACCATTCCTGGCATCTATACAAGGTGTTCAGTAAATTGTGATGCAGCCAAACAAGGGGCAACTAAATCCTGATAAAAAAGCTGGTAGATAAACAATATAAAGAAAATTTCTCTGGTTGGTTTTATGGTTTTTAGTGAAAAATTACTTTATATAAAGTATAAACAAGTATGGTATCACTTAGGACTTGCAGATTTACTTAAGTGAATTTTGTAAAATATGTATTAAATATATTAAGTAACTCTTGGAATACGATTCCTTTATAAAATAACAATACGAGTGATAAAACAATTTATAGTAGGAACGTAATAGTAGGTATTACAAGTTTCATGAATCATTTCTTATAAAGACTAGGGATAGTCCTAGGTATTATCTATGTTTGTTGCAGGTAAAGCTGCACTCTTCGTAACAAATTCTTTTGAATTAATTGTAGCATCTTTTTAATTATTTAGAACTTGTTATCTTTTTGTTGTAAACAATTTTTAACATGGTGCCATAAGTAAAAATTGACATACAGATAAATATAAGAGACCCAAGTAAGAAACGTCTTATGCATAGTCGAATAGATGTAAAATAGTGTTATACCTACTCACTGTATCATTCGTCTTAAAAAGCGAAGCGAGCAATAAAAAAAAATTGTTCTATATTCGTCACTTGTTTTTTCATGAGAATTCACCTATACTTGGTTGCACTGCAATTTACCAAACACCTTGTATAAGTAATCTTTTTCTATATATTAACTAGTCTTATCCTCTGATTCTGTATATAAGGGATTTAAAAGTTTCATTGATGTCTTAGAATTAGCCATTCTTAGAATAGCGATAAACCCAAAAAACATACGTAACGAATAAAAACAATTTTAACATTTGATTTTGAAATCCAAGCTTCGAAATTTTCTTCTGTTGATCCATCTTTTTTATTTTAACAAAATAATGGCTTCGGAGACGAAATAATATTTCTCTCAGATATTCATCTTGAAGTTGCTAGCCAAGAAGCTGTGTGGGCCGAGGACGCGCAGATTGTTTTCTCATCAATCGCAAGGTCCCGCGAACTTTCAACGAGTTCAAAAATCGAAGACAGCGAGGGTGGTCACGATAAGGACGATGGAAAGGCAGAAACAGAAGCTGCGAGCTTAAAGCCGAGGATTAGCCCTGACGCTTGAAGATTTAAGGAGAATCCTCGAAATCCGTAGATTTAGGAAGTGCGTGCTTCTGCCTCCTCTCTTCTCTTTCTCTTTTTTCTCCCTTTGTCATCCGAAATTCCAGAAGCAAATATGTACTTTCGCCCCCCCCCCCCCCCCCTCTCTTTGTGGCATTCACCGTTTTCGTGTCCAAAGTCACGATCATGGAAATTCCGATGGGACAATGCTTCCCGAGGAATCATAAATCTTTCGAAGGACATCTATTCTAAATTTCCTAAATGACGAGCAACAATAGTGCGATGATTCTAATAGGTAGGTACATTTAAACGTAAGTAGGTGTTGACTTCACAAAGAAACTAAGTATATCTGCGAGTAAAACAATTTAACAAAAATATTTTTCAGAATTTTATTCGATTAGCAAACTCGTATGATTATCAATTTGACTCGTTGTCTATTTTCACCCATCTTCAACACAAAGAAATATTAGGTCGTGTTATATGAGATGTCGGATTTCTAATCATTCGCAAATTGGTCTCTCAAGTGATTAGTTGAGTGTTGAAACCGAGAGTTCTGAGTTTATTTGTGTTGACTTAAAGTTCATACAATCCATGGTAGGTTACCATTATTTTGCAGGGTAATTTTGCATAAAAGGGTACACCTTACCCATTTTGATGAAATTTAAATATGTTGTAAAACTCAACATTCTTAGCAACTACTTCCTATACATGTAACCGCCGCTCGGCCTTAGTTTCCGAGATATTTGCAAAATACTGCTACTATACAATGAATTCTGCGTGCAGGTGTACAATAGGTGTACGTACATAGGTACGCGTCCATGTCAACGTATGCGTCAGCATGGGACCACCGCTTATCTACAAATACCGCCAAAAAGTTTAAAGGGAAATGTTGTTTAGAATGATGACCTTGACAACATATGTCAAGGTCATTGAAATCGGTGAGGAGGTAACTTTTCGACAAGTTTACCACAACAAAACATGATGGAGCTGCTGAATTTTTCGAGATGTGATAAAAAAACTGTGATCGGTAATTGGTTGGGGTTAGATTAGTTTAGCCACCCACCCCAACCCACCACGCGCTAGCTTTTGAGAGATTAAAGATAATAAAATATATTTCAAGAACATACTCTTGAAACACGAGTTGCTGGTTCAAATCCTCATGACCATCTATTTCTGAAACATATTTTTTCAATGTAATCCCAACCAAGTACCGATTTGTCTGTGCTCACTCACGTCGTGACATATAGGTACTGCAAGTACTACTCTATTAGAATATTGGTAAATTAGTGAACGAGAGCACGCAGTTTTTTTTACATGACAAGAACTGTGCCCCAACTCAAACAAATCGATGGTTGTTATTTAACGTAATTTCTTTTGCCAGAATGAAGTGTACATATTCGTAACCGATGTTTAACTAAGGTTTTCTGCGAATATGTAGGTATGTAAAAAACGTATTTCATCGAAATCGGTTATTTTTTGTTTGAGTTCAAATTGGGTCAGAGTGCGGGCCATGCCACTCGCAATATCAAGTTATCAACAGTGCGTTTGGCAATGATATCGTTAATGAAGGGACAGAGATGGTGCGAAAAATTCCATTCTGGAGAGGAGAATGTAAAGACTAAAATCCACGAAAAACCGCCTATCTATGTTGATGATGTCAACGAATAATGATGTTACGAATAGAATAAGAATTTATTCGAATAAATCGTCAAATAAAAGTTGACCGCTAAACAGGCAATCTGCTAACATATTAATTAAAAAATCATTGAAATTGTCGTCCTGGTTGTCGAATACAAATTATTACTGCATTATGATAACCGAAAATAGGGTTTTGGTGTCGGGTACCCTTCTTTGTAATAACCAAACATAAACAGTCTGTCATCAATGGTCGGCCCATTTTTCTGAAATTTTGTTCCCATCATTTTATTCCTTATAAGAAAATAAACACATTTCGTACTTACAATTAACATCTTTTCCTATCACCGTTACCTACTTTCTAAGAAATTTGAGAAAACAGGTTTATCATCACCAATATGGGGGGGGGGGGGGGGGTGTCAGTTTTCCTCCGCAAACATGGCAGGTACAAAAATATGCGTGCCTAATATTTTTCAGCACCCTACTTGTCAGCAAAGATTAATCGAAATCAGAGTGTACGAATGGGGAGATGCTTTACAGTTATCAGTTCGTTGTAGTACATAATATATAGAAAATCTGTTGTAACGTGTGTCAAATGAAATCAATAGGTCTCAAAGTAGCGCGCGCGGACTCTGGCTTTCATTCGCCCCGGCAAACGGACGCGTGTAAATTGTTTCCACCACATTATCGAGGATCAAGGAAATTCCGCCGATAGTCTATCTCGTTTACGAGCTTTAACAACCTCCCCGTGCGACCTCCACCGTCTACACACACGGACTCTTCGTCATCCTCGACGGAAGTTTGTGCTACGAGCATCGGATCCAAATTCTTTCACTTGTGCATTATGGTCGTTAACGGTTCATGTGCTACACAAATATGTATGCATACCATTGCTAAGTAGATTATTTTTCCTGTTTTCGAAAGGTACAGATGTGATTAGCTAATCATTAATCAGTTTCTAAAACTGTTGGAATAAAATATAATAATGGGTGGATTAATATGATATTTATTATATACACTATTGGAAATATTTATTGCATCACTCGAACACATATCATTAATATCTTACTTCATATTAGGATTACGAAAATGCTAGCACGAGATTGGCAGCTAAATAGGTATTGCGTGCTCGATACATTAGCCAAAATAAATTGGAGGTGCACGCTGTGTCAATTTCTGTATGATGCAACAAATATTTCCAGTAGTGTCTACCTCCAAATATTTGTCAATGCTGTATGCAAATTCAGTGGGAAATACAGGGTGTTCTAGTAATCGCAGTACAGACGTGAAGGGATGATTCTTCATGCCGAAACGAATGGGAACTGTAGAATACAATTTTTTTCTATAATCTTCAGTTATCGAGAAAAATAAAATTGAAAGTTGGGCATCCGTGTTGCTTTCTTTTAATAGAGTCTTATGAAATTGGAAGTTTATTCCGTATATAATAGAAGCATTGAAAAACTAAAAGCAAAGATTGTTGCAGCGTTTAAGAAATTAAAGACGCATAATGCATTACACAGAGTGGATAAAAATTTAGTTTAATAGAGCACACCTCTGTATGGAGCAGCATATACAGCGTTTTGAGTAATTTCTCCAATAAAATTCACCTTAGTAGGTAGTCTTTTTATACTCACGTATGAAATCATCCTAAGTAGTACTGCTAGTGGGCGCATTTTTAACAGATTTTCAAATTTCTTTTTCTCTATAACCAAAGATCGTATAAAAAAAAGTTTATTCTACATTCTCGATTTGTTTTCGTCACACTCTACCATATGATACATACTTTGCAAGTTTGCAAATTTGATAATTATATGGAAGAAGTTCTTTTTCTTGCTTACGTAACGTAGTGCATCGTAAGATTTCTACGAGTCCAAATTAAATCAACCATATTAAATTCTGATTACTTCGTTGCATTAGAAGACATTGCATCTGGTTAAAAAGACTATTCGGTTCGCCTTTCGTCTTTGCCGTCTTCTTTTAGGAACGCGATGCTCTCGCTCTCTCTCACGATCAATCACTGATCGCACGCGTCGCGGCGCGGCGAGTACGGAAGAAGTAGAGGGGATAGAAATGTTCTCTTAACGGAACGGAGAACTCGCCTTATAACGGGACAGCGCTGTAATAGGTACGCAATACTTACTCCATAAATTTTCGTTATTTTATAATACCTACGTACTACTTTTTAACACTTAAGTTTCATTTTTATCTTATACGTACCTACATTACTAACACCTCGATGATTGAAACAAAACATTAAAATATTAATCTTTGAATTTTGTAATAATGAGGAGAAGACCAACAATGTAATTTGCTTTCGAGATATTTGCGTTTAAAAGATCGACTATTTCTCGAATGAAGATTAGTTTTCGAAAAAATTTATTTGACGATGAAAACCATTCTTATTGTTAATCGGGTGCACGCGTAGCTACTATCATATCTATCTAGATTTTTAATATCGCTTTCAAAAGTAAATGCTCATTTTAAAGAAAAGTTATTTTACTACGTCCTTTAATTTTTATATAAAAATTCATTTCATTCGCAGTTATTTGTACATATGTTATTTACCTACTGATTAATTCTGTCGACTTTTTAACCGACGTCAAAAAGGAGGAGGTTATAGATTCCACCCGTATGTATGTTTTATGTTCGTCCGCGCATAACTCCTCACCATATAAATCGATTTTAATGATTTTTCTTTTATTCGAAAGAGGACGATGTCCCGGTGGTCCCATTCTACACTGCATAAATATTGGCCCAATACGTTGCCAGTACCGGTTAATTCAAACTTCGCCTATTTACATAATTTATATTTCATGTATTCTCGCATTTTGGAGTATTTCCGAGCATTGAGTTGTAGACCCCATATAACGAATTTAGGTGGCTTTTCCAGGTGGCTTATTTTTGGATTCTTCCATTTCTCGCAAACGGTTCCTTTTTGTTACGAGCAGCTCTTTTTGTAGGCCTAGCCATATTTTTTTAAATAAATGTAGTTATATAACTTAAATAACTAAAAAGTAAAAAATTAAAAAAAATTAAAAAATTAAAACCTACTTATAAAAGATAAAATTGCATTAAAACGTAAAAAATATTTTTTTGCCTTATTTATTCTACGAGTCCCAATTTTTTTAAAAATCAGTTGCGCCTCATCATTTGCGCCGTGTAAATCTGGCGGCGACTTAAAACAAATTGGGAGTCATAGATTAAATAAAACTGGAAAAAATTATTTGTTACTTTTTAGTTCATTTTTATTTTTTTGAGGTCAGTTCACATTTTTTTAATTTTCTATTCACAATCAGATGCATGCATAAAAAATCCTTCCGTGAACAAACACTAATTTTTCCATATACAATCGCTGCCCTTTCGATTATGCCCCACCTGCTACGAAACACTCTGCGCATCAATGTTTCTAGCACCGAATTAATGAGATTCCATTTTATCCTATCAGTTACCTACATTAAGTAATTCCTTTTGCAGTGTTGCGTCGACTGTCCTTCAATGAACACGGTGGAACGATTGATTCCCTCGGCTCTCATTCGTTCCGGCATTTTAATATTCATTGAATGATAGAAGATGAATGTAAATAAAGCACAAACTCACCTGTGCTGGAGCCAGATTTGCTGAGATCGAATCCTTCCTGTTTCGGGCTTGTGTTCGCTTCCTGCTTCGTGTGCTGATTGTGCACCGAAAATGGTGTCTGGGGCGCACTCAGCGGTGTCTGCGATTGATGAGGATGCACCGACGGAGACTGAACAGTATTCTGCGGCTGAGAGTGTTGAGACTGATGAGACTGAGGGCTCCTCGGTAAGGAGGACACGCTGCTCGGCCTCGAAGGTGGAGAGGCCTTGTGTGTCAATGCCAAAGCTTGGCTCTGGAACCGCAAAATTTAAGATACTAAATTGTATCTACTTCATTTTGGTATTTTTCCGATATCTTGCGTGGCATTAATTAGCACATTAAAAGAGTGTAACTATCAGGTTGATGCATACCATTATACATATAAGAAATTAGAGAACGTATGATTATTCACGTACGATATTGTAAAATTAATGTGTCATTAACCCTCGCTAAGCGGATGCCTGGTCCATTTTGACCCACCTTAAATATTAAACTATATTTATTATTACATATTAAATATTACTTCTTAAACGGATAAGGATTTTAAATCATACCAAAATCAGAGTGTATCTAATGTAAGAGCTTATTCTGAGGTGTGTACATACCAATGAAATTATAGGTAAAATACACTCTGAGTCCAATGTACCTACATACAGTCAAGTTGCTTGTCGTACAAGGGTTAACTTATAAATTAATTATGGGAATGAGAGAAGAAGAAAGTACAAGTTAATGAAGCTCAAAATTTATTTTTAATACTGTTAAGCTGCCCCGCGCAGTAGATACCTAATCCAATTGTTCACGAGTTGCAGTGTCTAGAAAAGACTGCAATATGAACACAATGAAACCAAGATTCGCCGGTCACCAGAGCAGACGAGGTAACATGTCGTGACAGTTTAATAATTACACTCGTGTATTAATAGTGAATAGAGCATCGTGTCATGTTTAACATTTACCATGTTTAGAATAATTTAATTAATTTTTATGTAAACTGAAATATATTTTGTTAAACGCACAAGGGGCGTTTCTAGTTAAAAAAATGGCCCATTTAACTGGCTACTGCGAGTGTATCTAATCTCACAATCAGTGGCATTGGGTTATAAAATTTCATTGCAACATTACCTATCTTTCGTACCATAAATGGCAACGTCACGAACATTCCTGTCAGAATGCGAGCGCGAATGAAAATGTCTGCATAGAGTGTAGGCTGTCCCCCGTATGACGCCAAACACAATGAGAATAATTTTGATTCTTATTTTACTGCTCGTTTGTAAGTCGCATAAAACTGCACGCGGGGTAATCTCCACGGAAATAATACAAATCCAGCGCTGCCCTTAATCTGCACTGAAAATCCCTGGCATAGCTTATTCTTAGTACCGGGGCGTATGTGACTTTATTATAATTCCTGCGTGCCTTTTTCTCTTTTTCGTTTCGTGCATGATAGTTATTTAAGGTGGGCAATAGTTTAGAAACTTGAACAAGGGAATTGATTATTATAATTATTACTGTTATACGAAAAATCTCATATTCTATTAAATTTCATATAAATTTATAATGTTCTCCAAGTCCATTTCCGCTCATACTTACATTTAATATCACTCATCACAAAAGAAATAGAATATATTTTTATATTTTAGATGGATACTACTAAGCAACCATATTTTCGTAAAAAATTATTAATTCATGATGTTTCTGTCAGAGCAAATTTTCCATATCATAATATATAAAGCAGAAAGTGTTTGTATGTTTGTCTGTCGCCTAAAAACTTTCGAACGGTAAACTCTGGGGCCACGAAATGTGTTCCAGCTCATTGAGCCTAACTAATCCAGATGAATATGACTATTTGCACAAAAAATATTTTTTATTTAAATCAGAATCTAAATTTGGGGCGAAGCCGAGTAGTAAAGCTAGTAGGTACATAATTCCCTCAAATGCAATCATTCGAGTCAAATAAATTATACATTTCCTAAACTTGTTTGACGTATTTTAAGAAATGATGATAAATAAACTTAACAAGACTACAGAATATGGCATACTCTGCCAAACCATACTCTGAAACGTTAAATAACAATTAAGGCAGAAAAGAATGCCTTTCAACTGTGTGCATTATGCATGTTGTGCACCACAAATCTAATCAATTATTGTACCACGTATCAACAGAAAAGAAGGAATTAAATACTGCAACTATTAAATAATAACCAATAACCAAACTACATTTTCTGTTCTATCCTTTTACGTAATTTTTAACACATATTCCAAGACTTCAATATGTATGTAGGTATGTACTCATGTAGTTCCTCAAGATCCTTTACGTCTAAAATGTTGCCGCACTGCGAGGCGTGTGGGAATATGACGTCGCGCAATTACAGGAGAAATTTCAATTAATTGTACATGTTTAATAATAGACGTAATGGGAGCAACGTAATAATTTCATCATTAATACAGATGAGACGAGGACAGTCTGAACGTACTACTTAGTCGAACCCGCGACGAGACGCGACGCGACGGTCGTATCGAATAAGCCGGATGATCTAAGCGTTATCACCGATGAAATCTGAACACGTGCTCAATTCCGACACAGGCCTGCTAAGGCATAAGCGCGGAGACTTAGATTTATGTATGAGTGAACTGAACTTAACACTAACGGCTAAGCCGTTCGTGGTGTTAACGAGGGTCAAGTGGGCCCAGAATGCGACAATCCTACACTACGGCCGAAGTGCGAAATGCACCGCGGCAGTTTTCGTTGTCTCGAAACAGGATCGTCGATGACGCTTCCGTGGAACTTGACGGCCACACCAGAAGGGGGAATCGCTTAATCCTTTAACAGTTTATCACAGGTTACATCGCGACGTCGCTTTTTATTTATGCTTCATTGTCAGGTATCGCGGTAGATTATCAAATTTACCGAGGGACTGCTATTTTCATTTTCACCAGCCCGATGTCGATGGATGATGAGATCACGCGATATTCTTAAACTTATATGAATATTCGCTTAATTAAATTGGGGAAGGTGTTGCGCAACAACATTATGACATGTAATGATGGTAACACTAATGTACAGGAGTTAGTATGTATATGTACCTACTTATTACTTTTTTTTTCTAGCGAATCATTTTTCTGCAAAGGATGAATTCATTAGCAACTAGTGCTGGAAATGTATTGAGTGTCATTTCATAAATAATAGAAATAACAATAATGATAGCAGTGGCGATGAAAATAATGATAATATAATTAATTGAATTTAGAAGATAAATGGCATAATCAATAAATCAACATTTCAGTATGCAGATAGGTATTTGAATAATCTTCGTAGATAGGTACCTACTAATGGATGATTCTACAAGCAAACTTGTTTACAAGATAGGTAGGTGTTCTACTTCACGTTTACAGAAAAATACATCTTCACTGTATACCAGCTACATTCTTACAAAATATTTGCAACATCATAGTTTTTATTAAGATGTTAATTTAAAAGAAGAAAGGAGTAGGATTTTATATTAATCGATAATATCTGATAGTTGACTAAGCAGCTATGATCATAAAGTACTTAAAAATATTCCCTCCGAGGTTCATGTTAAGTACTTGAAGCGTTTGCTACTTTATTGCGGATAGAATTTCGTCTTTCCTCAATCAATAGATCGAACTCTGGATAAGATTAGTCGAACTCTTGAAAAATCTGAGATCTGATAAAAACTTAAGTAACATTTTAATCGCATAATTTCTAAACCGTACACTGTGCCACGCCAATGGACACAATCAAATCATTTTCAATTTCTATTTGACCATCTTTATACTCGCATTTACATAATAGGTAAGTAACTACTAAAAGTTTCATCAGATTTCGAAACACAGATTATGTACATTCTCGCTCCTCTTCCCACGATCAGCTAGTGTGACAAAATAAACGACACAGGCTCTCGCTTTAGCACCGTTTCGTCGCTGCATGCCTTTACAAAATCCGTCAAGCTGTAATGCGGCAAGTACACGGGGAATTGTTTAGTGCAAACACACTATCGCGCCTAAACGGTCTCAAGCACATTAGACGAGAACGCTACCCCCGCAGCCCAACCGAATCTGACTGCTTGGGCGCAATAATGAAGTTAATCCCAAGAAAATAACGGCGAAATACTCTGCGATCGCGGTCGATCATCCGATCGGGGCCCGGCTCGGGTCGCTGATTTTTTCACTGGTCCGGACTGTACCGGGGTACCAGCTACTGTTTCGGGAGCTGCTTCGAGGTATGCACTCGCAAAAAACACGTCAGACCGCTGAAGACCCGGGCTTGGAACCAGAGCGAGGGAGGGAAGAAGAGGAGAAGAAAGGAAGAGCGTGATTACGAGAAGGAGGTGGAGTAGGGGGAGGAACACGTGGAAGGAGCGAGCACGACGAGAGCACCGTATAGCTGGCGAGAAAAGGAAAAGGAGCACAAGCCCGACACCGGTAGGTGCATGTATGTGTATACATGTATACTTATAAAGTATAAAGGATAGGATGAGGGAGGAAAGGGAAGCCCAAAGGTAAGCGTGCGTTGGACGAGGATGACGGGCCCTTGGCTCGCTTCCACGCGAGGAATGAGGATGAACGCGAGCCTGTAAGCAGGAACACATAAGAAGGGGCAACAGGTGGATGGGGTTAGCGGCTTATCCGGCTAACGCCCCAAGTGATATCGCGGTAACTTGGACGTGACGCGAAAGGGGATGCACGATGCACCGTTCGCCGAGCGACGTTGCCTTTATGTTACCTGGAATCTCCGTGCGATTTTCAAACCGATACGAAGGTGTAATATTTTGTTTATCGGGCTTTCGTCTCTTCTTATTCGTTTTCTACACTTCACCCTACACTTACCTTTTCAAAATATAGTGTTATTGTAATGTGATAGACGGAGGGAATTCTGTGAACTTCCCATCGTTACAGAGATTTCATTAAAAAATCCAACGCGAATCAACATCATTGCTAAAAATTAATAATCTACGTGTAAGTTTCGAAGGTTATAATTCTTATCGGCTCAAGCTTTGTGTATGTACATGAAAAACGAAATTTGAATCTCTATTCTTGTATACTAATAACAGTTTAAGCGGCGCGGTTCCTGTTTGTATTATGGAGAGAATATATTTAGGTACTTTTATAAATAATTTAATACTAGGTTACCGAAACTTTTAATTCTTCGATTGGCAAACAGGATTCATGTTTTTCAATTAGGCATGTTGTGTTGCCCGTCGGTGGATGATAATTTCAAATCCAGTCGCACCGTCGAAATAAATCATAATTAATCGTTTCTCTCGAGTCATTACGAAGAAGAACTATAAAAAAAAAAGGCAGTACGAGCACGGTGCCCGTTCGCAAAACGCAACATCACCACGAATTAATACCAGCATCGCAAACAACGGTTTGACATCGTTTATCGGCGGATCAGCTTATCTACCGGGTGTAACAGAGATACGCGTCGACGACGTTTCCTGCTCGGGTGTTTCCCGTTAAGATGATAACCTTAATCGTCGAGCAATGTAAAATTCCGCGCGATCCTGTAACGAGCGAGGGTCCCCAGCCGTTCCAGGAATTTATTTCCAGATAGATTTCTGTCGCGTCTTTCTAACGAGCTTACGTAAGATCGAACCAGAAACGGCCGGCCTACAATATTTGGTAATTGAATGTAGGTCCGTGTCGGAGTTCTGCATGCGTCAGCTTCCATAACCTTCTAAATTGCTGCCCTCTTCCTATCGAAAAATTTCGCGGCCTGTTTCGTGTCGGCCCTTTTCCAACATACTCCAGGCGCGTAAATTACCGAGCACACTATCCAACCCTCTTTATTATTTCCTCGAACTTGACGTTTTATTCCTACCACCTGGACCTGCTAATTTTGATAGGTCCCTTTCGCCTTCTGCATTCTGCATGAAAAAGTATCGCAGGCTTCTTCCCCCTCTACCGCACGAATTCCATATAATTTCTTGCACGATATAATTTATAATGATAATTTATGCCTGCACTGTTGCGCAAAAATTGCAATATTAAATTAGAATATTTTGGCTTTGTATAAAGAGTAAATTTGTATGATTAGAAGATACAATCTTTTAATTCATCTACAAGAAATAACTTAAAATTTCATTTACTGTACCCTATACCCTATAGGTGCGCTAAATAAAACTATTAACCAATTAATTAAGAAGATAGCCGTGTTCAGGGCTGATTTAAAATCTCGCGCTCAAGCACCTAATAGATTTCATACACCGAGATTATACCAAACAACGTTCAATACTTGTAGCGCTTAGATCAGTATCTGAATCGTGCGTCTCGATTCCCTTTATTGCTATAATATTTCAGTGCTTATTAACGTAGGGAGCAGTTTATAAGTCGGCGACTTGTTGTAAACTGGTTTCTTAAACTTTAAATATTCTGCAGCACGTTTAACAGTCGAATCAGTGGCTAAGTGTCAACTTGGGCCTGAATTAATGTTACACACGACGACAATTCATTATAAACAATTACGGGAAAACGGAGTCCCGTTAAATATTTCTCCGCGATAAAGACCCAGTGGTTAACTGAATAACATTGACCAATGTAATATCTGCCTTTATCGAGCATCGATAGAGTGGAATTAAATGTCTCCGCGGTTCACGTTAATCGTGCGACATTCTAATCAGGCTTATCGAAATATCAGATGGCCGATATCCACGTACAATAATTGGCCCTCTTCCCGCGCTAGATAATCCGCGGATTGATGCTTCCACGATTACGTTACATAAATTGCTGGCCGTGCCACCGTATGTTCGCTGCCTTCTATTCGTGATTAAAAAGCCAGCTACAGAACAGAAAGCACACGAATTCACAAATAGAACAAGATCTTCTTCTTATTCTTCTTAATCTTCTTTATCTCTGTTATCATAACCCACCCTGCCAAGGTTTCTACATAACGAATAGCCAAATTCAGTCTAACGAACTACACATCTGCGCGTTATAACTCACGCGTCTACTTTTCCTGCCCGTCGGTGTATTTTAATTAAAAACACGTCCACTATAATTGCATCCAATGTGTCGTTTTGTACGATATTAATTATCCCTTAACATTTACTTTCCACCAACCGACATTACAAACGAAAACTCACTTAGATGTAACACAACTGGAGAAGAATTCCAGCTTGCCTGTCTAAAGAGGACTTTTTTACGACAGTGTTTTTTAAGACACTTGCACTTGCAACGCTGTTGAGTAGCAAAGACATTAATTATTACAAAAATATTTTAGAGTGAATCGTGGGAGATTTGATCGTGAAATGCGCCATCGACAGTGCAATTACTAAGAAAGCTGCATAGGTAGGACGTAGAACTAAATATCAACATTGCCATCAATTTAATATTGATGAGATATTTACGTTATGTCCGTTGGAAGAGATAGCGTGCCAGAAAGACAGGGTATGGGGCAGCCAGGAAAAGGGACGAGAAAAGTTCTACGTGCATTTGATGTATCGGCTTCGGTGGCCGGATAGATGGATTACAATCATTCCGGTAGCTGGGGTGGTCAAATACCGTGACCATGCGTGTCTCAAACCTATCCTTGGACGTACATGTAGGTACGCACTTTCGAGTACTACACACGTGGCCTCGGTGCGTGGCCACGGCATTACTACATATTCCTGCGTAAAACGCGGCAAGGGCGCCACTTTCAGTATCGGAATGCGCTTCCTGTCGCCGGAATTTTCGAATATCCAAAATCTATTGGTGATAATCTCGAAATCCACGAACTCGTTAAGCTACAGCGTTCGTTAGAAAGCGCTCGAGGCTATACCTGCCTACACGATGTTTTCTAAATCTTTAGCTTTTAGAATGTAGTTTAGTTGATGAGTTAACAGTTCTTTCCCATAGTTTTCGACGCTTCTTTTTGATAGATTTTCAATTCTGTAGGTAATTGATAAATAGCTTACTTGCAATAATTCTTTCCACGAGATTTCAGTGGTCTTTAAATAGTTTGCTGATATGGAGCAGCGAGCACTAAGTAACTGTAAGTCCATTTCCAGCATGTTTATTCGTATGTAACCCTCTAGATGGAAACAATTGGAATATACCTAATTTTAAGCTTCTCGCAGAATATATTTTTGAACCATTAAAAGAATTCCGTGCTTTTGAATATTATTTTTAGGAAGAGGTAGCTTAAGTTTAAAGTATATTGCTGTGATCGCTAACGAAACTTCTACCTTTTCTCAAGTTATAGATACTGCTCGCAACTATGCACCATTTCCACTGCGTTATTAATCGTTCATTTATAGATAGGCACTTCTATCCCAACAACTAAGGGAGAAATTGGGATTTATTTACTCACGAGTTTACTCTAGTTAGACCTGCCTATTATTTATTGCCTTCCCTGGGCCTAGACGTAGTAGGGGATGGAGCGATTCAAACGTTTGCCAGAGGCCGTATTTACAATGCTATTGTATGTCGCCCCCGTGTTTGTTAAGTAAAAATGTCCTAAGGGAGGAAATCTCGCGGCTCCTCGGTAAACCGGAGTCTAACTGTGTTATGGGATTATTTACGACTCTGCCGTTTCTTTCGCGCCACTGTGACAAATGCGCGACAAGGTTTACACGTTTTTTAAACGTGCGAATACATATACCTACGCGGAAAATGGGAGGAAGTCTGAAGGATATCTTGCCCAGCTGCCTCTATATCCTGTTGAATTTAATCTGAACACACAAATTGATGTCAGGAATACATCAGGAAAGCACATACATACTACGGGAGAAACGTAGGAAAGGTGTCGCCTTTATAAGGGTGTTGAGTTCCTGCTTTCTGGAATTCCTGGGCACCGTGAAACTTGGCGTTACTTCCCCTTGGAAGAAGACATTTGCCACTATGCCAGTCATAGATAAGAATAATGATAATTGGTCCTTCTAGTAGATATCAATGTCACGTGCATGTTAAGTAATTAGAATTGGAAAATACTTCACAATAATATTTAATGTTCGTAATCGATACAGTGTTCTTTGTACCGTGGAAAGAATCAATGATAATGGTCACGGACGTTGAAATAGGTATGTTTCATTACAGTGCGGCTGGCTCTGCGGAGGTGTGCGATTTGTAGAGGTCAGAAATGAAAATCAGAAGTCCCCGACGATCAAGAGATCGACTGGTCAATGGAGATGCGGTCTTATTGCACTGAATGCTAGAACGTGAACGTGGTCGTGGCACAGGAAGAAGGCAGGGGCACATCCGTATCGTGGTCAGAACCCGTGACCCCCCGCACATACACGTGTAAACGTATATACGTATGCCCATCCACGCAACACATACGATTCGCGGTTTTACCGAGGATTATCTCCCAATCCTCTACCGCCGCTCCGGTTGACGCTCTGAAATTTTAGAACGTCGAACGTATGTAGGTACCTGCATATACATGTTCTATGGACTTGTCTGCCAACATTTGACTACACATGTATTATTTAAGACGGTGCAAAGTTCGTTCGCTTTATTGAGCCAAAGTCTTTATTAAAAGTAAAAATGTATTACATGTTTTTTTTTTCATCAATGCATTTTCCCTTACTATGGTAAAAAAATTCATTTTCGCACACCTAACATTACCTAATAGTGAGTGAACCAACTTTTGCACCGTTTTAATATATCCCCCCTAAGAGATTCGTGTTTTCGAATTGCTATTCACATATTTCTATGTATCTTCAAAATGCCACCGGGTCGTTAATTTCTTACGTTCTTTGGTTGTGATACCTTTTACCCCGACTATCAGTCGGTGGGACTTATTTCCTCAATTACTTCCATTTGCCACGATTAGTGAAACGTGTATACAAAATTTGGAATGCTTGTGAGTACAAATTTCTTTGAAATATAATTACAGTCTGCAGTGAGATTTATTTCTGGCATTGTATTATTTATTATACGTATTGGAATTTTCACTAACACTGTGTAAAGCTGAACTATCCTGAAATTTTGTAACGCGTTTCAAGTAATACCCCTGAAATTTGTCGGTTTATGTCTGCTCTGTTCTGTTGAAAATGTAAAATTTGCAATAGAGTTACCTAAATTCCAGAAGATCAGTGCCTGCTACATAAAACTATATTTGACTATTGTTTGTCTCCTTCATTGCATTTCAATGCTTTTTTATATTCTATTGTTAACGATATTTATGGAGATTTTTGTCAATTGTTACTTCCATGGCGAAGCATGCATGCTGTGTATTAGGTATATTCTGTTGCTGTTCATATTTACACAGTAATGCGTAAATAGTGGTTCTCTGGTAATTAGGTACTTTATTAATTGAAGATTATTTCTTTACCCTTCACTTTTTGCTTAGAGGACCGTACATTTCATCTAACAATCCAAGCAAATAGAAGACATGAAAAAGTAATGGAAAGAATAAATATCGGCTTGGAGAGAGTTATGTTAACGTGAGAAATATTTCCAAAATAATTTTCAAAATCCAGAGCTGAAGGTATGTTAGTAGGTACAATATAATCAGAAGTAGGAGAAAACCCGAAAACAGCCAGGCGAAGAATTTTTGGCCTCTGGAACATTTGATTTTTATTAAATTGGAATAATTTGTGGTTTTGCTGAGAAAGTGTGAAAGACTATAGGTATAGTATATGTACATAAATTATATCAGTGAATCAAATAAAAGTTAAAACGAGTCACATACACTCGACGATGGATGTTAAAACGAACTTTCATATGCATCAACCTGACATTTTATGTACCAACACTGCGAAATATTATTGTTCTATAGTAAAACCCAAGTATTATACATATGTATGTATAATGTAACGAAACAGACATTTTACGGTTACATTACACAGCCATATTTCTGATATAAAACTTATTGGGCCAAGGTGTATTCCAAGATGTAGCGGAAAGTGGCAAATTGATTTGGAGGAATTAACTTGGTGATAAGCTGAAAGTGCTCAAGAGGGCAGAAATTGGTAGGGTAGCAAATTGACTGTGTAACGCTAGAAGGGGTTACTTCGCAACGATGCTCTTCACGGATACCGATCTTAGCGTGGGTATTACAATCGTTTCTTTAATGGTAGCGCCTTAAGAGAAAAAAGGAGCAGCTGAAAAAAAAAGGGGAAAAAGGAAGAACAGGGAACCCTCCACCTCGCACCTTGCGCCATTGGCGGTGATTATATGATTTACCTGTACTTGATCCGTTTTCGTGTTAGCAGCCATCCATGCCTCTACAAACGTGTCCATAGCGCTCTGAAAATCCATTCCCTCGTGGAGAGTCTCTCAATAATTGTCCTGGGACTCGGAAGTCGCCGCCATGTTCAACATCACACTGTCACCTATTGCTTCAACGATCTTCACTGATTTTTATCAGTCGCTGCGCATCGTTTGTCGGCGAGCGATGTCGGTTATTTCATTTCGCTACACTTCCCTGATAGGTATGCGCCCCGCGAATGCAGACCCCTCGAAATTCTCGAGTCACAGGCAAGCCGATCCTTAATTTTTCTGCTCCATTGCGAATGGAAGCCCGCGGGCCATGCACTTTCCGTCTGATTTCATGGCTGGCTCCCCGTTCAACAATACCGCGCGACAGATGTTATTGTGTAGGTATACGGAGCTTTTTACCGCGTTGTTGCTCGTTATTAAGGAGGAGTTGAATTAATACGGTCGGATGATAATATTGATTAGATCATCCGATCAATAACTAGTCGGCGGTGCACGCTTACGAGTGAATTGGAAAGAATAGTCTTTGCACACACGTGTTTGCGGTTGGTACGATGCGACTGTACCTCGAAACATTAATGAAACCGGCGCTCATGCGGAACTCGATTTCGCACTAAACATACGAAACTGGTGCAGTCGTTACGATTTTTAATTTTACAGCAAACCCGACTATCCTCATTCTCTGATATCCCATGTCGTTCGACATAACGCAATAAGATCTTTTATTCTTTCCTACGACGAATGCTCACTGTTTCGTCGAAACAGAAACACTGTATCGATAAATATACATTCACTTGTAGAAATGTTCTATATGAAAGACACTCGGGTAATGGTTTTCAGTGTTTTCGAAAATCTAAGAACAGGTGTGAAATCCGCCCACTAAATTTCAATGCAATCTCTGCTCGGCGAACGTTCAACGTTCTCGGTATAAAGCGATCGACCTCATCGATCATGTGTCATGCAATTTGGAAAATCTCGTTGTCATCCTGGATATCACACGGAGGGTCGACAACAGTTGCCGATACTGTAACGATGTCACAATTGCCAATCTCTGGACATCGTTTAATGGACACTATCCCCCCTGATCATGTATATATTCAGGTGTGCGGTCTCGACTTTAGTATTTTTTTGTTCCTTCATAATCCTTAAATCCTCGAAAACGTCCGTCGGCTTCGAGGGTCGGCCGAGAGCTCTTCGTGATGGGATTCTCGGGATCGTGTCCTCGGAAAATCCTGAGCTTAGGGCAAGCAAGTTGCGAACATCGTACACGATGCTGTGAAGGATGCACGAGCCGCGAAGACAACACGTTCGTGTGGGACGGCGTTCGAGCCGCGACTGTGCATGCCGAGGCGTCGCGGCGCTGGTTCTGCCCCTACGATGCCCTACCCGCCGTCGGTGTCACCCCACCACCGCGGCAGCCACCATCGCCCACAGCGGAGGACCAGGATGGTCCTCATTCGGATGGTTCACCCTCAAACCCTCCAGAACTATATAGGTACCTTCGTCATTCGCGCAGTCTCTCTCTCTCTCTCTCTCTCTCTCTCTCTCTTCTCTCTCTCTTCCTCTCGTCATCTCTCTGATCCTCTTTTCGTCTTCTCTGTCCTCCTACCTTACTACTCATTCACCTGGCCCTTTTCCTTCCGATCCTCCATCGTCTCCTCTATTTTCCCTCCCGTGTTTCCTTTAAGTTTCTCTGTATCTGTCGCCCTCTTTGGTTTCCCTCCACGGTTCTCGATACCCCTCGGGCCCTACGTCTGTCCACCCCCTTTCATCCGTCGTCTATACTCGCCCACCCCCCCCCCTCTCTCTCCCTCTCTCTCTCTGTTTTCGCTTCGAGTCACCTTAGTCTTTCTCTCGCCGCAATTCGACTCCCACTTCGCGTTCTAGGGGTGTGTCTCGAGATAAGATTCACGCACACCGTCGCACCTGGGTACCAGCCGACACGCTTCCGCGGAGGTTTTCTGTGGGGAAAGAGAGTAAAGATATCTCGCGGGGATTTCGATCGCGCCCCTTCGGTACAGCTACTTCGATTGTGATTTTCTTTTCCTAGAACTAAGCAGCCTCGAATCACTCCGCATCCATTCACTCGCGTCAGATCTCTTTTGCTTTCGACGTGTCGTGCTCGAATGGGAGCGTCAAACGCAGGGAGTCGACGCGTCTGATAGCACTCGATATCAGCAGAACGATGGTCCAAGTTCTGCCGTATCCGGACCCTCTAAGCTTCAATAAAGCTAATTTAAAGTTCTATAAATTAGGGGTTTGCTCAAGTATTCGTATTTAGTTTCTGTCTAAAGTGACGTTGTACGGACGTAATTAGAAATTCGACGGGAAATCTGTTGAAGGCTAGTAGTGTTAGCCCTTTTACTGACAGACGAGAATGCAGTTGTAACCTTGTGAATATTCTGTTTAAAGATCATTTCGTGATGGGCACACAGTTCTGCATGAATTAATTTTAGTTAATTAAAAGTTTATTAGCGTTTAATGCGCGAGTAATTTAATTCACGTTTCAGTGGCGAATACTAAAATTAGTGCATAATTCTTGTAATAATTGAAAATAGATATCGAATTATCGGGTAAAGAGCTTCATTCAACCTCTCCCACATGACTGCTGCAATGGAATAATCATTTCTATCACTAGAAATTACTATCTTTAGTAACTGTTTGAAAATATAATATACAAAATTAATATGTTTTTTAGAAAATGATGCACCCTAACTTTTGGTATCAGATTTACGACAATAGGTAAATTTTTGACTCTGAAGGCTGCTAAAACATGAACTGAGTACGAATGGCATCGTCACAGTGTTGGTACTGCTGTATAGACAATCTCCCTCCCACGCCGGTCTCTCGGGCAATAATGGGATATAGCTTCTATCGCTTTGCGTGGCACGCAGTGTGTAAATTATAACTAAAGACATTTTTTATCAAAATACCAACAAACTCTTAAGCCGGGAATCCACCTGAAAGCTAACGGTTCCATACATAAGAATGTATTGAAGCTAATTTTTTAAAACGTAGCACAGCTTACAATTACCTTAGTTTCCAGATGGGTTCCCAGCTTTAAATGTGAAATAATCCCAGAAGACTTTATTGTTTCTGATGTTAAACAGACACATACATTTTCATTGCACCACTTTCATTGTAAATAGGTATGTAATGTAAATAAAATGCCAATCTATAATAAAGGCCGCCTGCCTGAAACAAGGGAATGTCACTTCAAGGGATTAATTTTCACCATGGATCACGCTTTGGACAATTCTGGCTTTGCATTTTGAGTGTCAAGGGAATTAGTTTCTGCTACAATATAAATAGGTGTAACCGATGACGAATACGTAAAACATTCTAATACATATTCAGATAAGTTTAGTGCTACTCATCACCACTTATGAATTCTCATCACAACTTATGTAAATATTAATATTTAGTATTTTCTTGTTTATACGTATGTATGCATAGGCACCGATACATATGTGTACTATTAAGTCACTTGAATATTTTTTTTAACACCCTCTGTATACCTACAACCTCGTTTGCAGAACGTGGGGAATAGAAATATTCATTAGATCTGTTATTTTTCAAATTGATCTCATTTGACCTAATTATTCTCAATGCATTGATTTATTTACAAACGAGAAGTAACAGGATATCTAAAGAAACAAGCCAAAGAGACAAAACGGTTTGATGCATTGAAATCTGTTGAAAGATGCATGCAAACGAGAAAAATGGTAATAGTTTACTTGAATATGGAAAGATTTTTGCAATGAAACTTGCACACTATCTATGAAGAAGACATATAAACTTTACAAATCTAAATGCACGTTTGCAGATACCTGTGCAAATAAAACTGTAGGTACATAGGTAACTATGTTCTTAAGAGTTACACAAACCTTGCTGCGAAAATCTAAATATTCTGTAGTTAATTTTGATCCCAGATAATATAACACTGCTCCTTTAAATTCTTCACATAAGAAATTAAATTAACAATAAGTATATGTTGATGCGAAACATACAAATGAATAGTTGTTAACAATGCAGGGAATGTTAAAAACATGGGCTTCATGAGAATTGATAGTTTATAAACGGTTTAGAACTTTATTCAGCTAAAAGGTCAAGACGATGGCATCAATAATTGCTCAACATTTTTAACAAATTATACGGTTTAATATAAATCTAGTTCTGGTTTCCGGTAAAGGCATTATAATAAGGATCCCCGTTCTGAACTAGGTCAACTATAGAATTTCATTTTCACTGTTTAAATTCGGTGTTATTTCACGTTTTCATTTTACGAAGACGTCCCATTTATCAAGTGACGCGTTGAATGCGCGTGCCCAGATCCGTACTTTATATTCAGTTAAATGAAACAGCAAAAGTCGTCTAACCCAGATTGCGACCGACGTTATTGATAGCGATTTATGCGAACGGAAAAAGCTGATCAGTCAGATCGGGCGGTCAGTTTAATCTCAGCGAGCTCCAATAACGCCACGGTATTAGACTAGATAATCCGAGGATAAAGCAGAGTGCTCGTCAGTTAATCCGTTAATCACGTGACATCTGCCATTCAACATTCTATTCCATGGCTACGGTATAGCGATTTCCTTCCTCCCGTGTGACGTTTATCGGAATAAAAGCACAATAGGTATAGATATATGTAGGTATAGTTATATGTGTGTACAATATTTTTTAATCGACGCACAGTACGGTTTATAGGAAAGTGGGTGGAAAGTAGGTAATTCAGTTTTTAAAATTGGTGATATTTATTTAATTTAATCACTGTGAATTCATTTACCTTTGCGCGGCCTATTCTCCTTGAAATGCACTCATTTTTACTTGACACGAAATAATGGAAACGCGTGATGCTTTTATACCTACGTAATCTTGCACACCTTGCCACATATCGGCTCGAACCCGGCCGAAAATCTTCTCTCAGGCAAATTCCTCGTGACAGATTGGGAAAACTGGGAGATTTCGTTCGCTGATACAACACTCTACACTTTTCCAATCCGATTGTAAACATCGATCATGCGAATAAGAGATAGGTCTACATAGTCCCGACAGAAAGACTCTTAATCTGTTTTATCCTCTCCATAAATTCGGTGCTACTAACAAACTTATCACTGTCACTTACAAACTAAAAATAAGTCGATAATGTTCGAAGTTGGTTGAAATCGATATTAAACAAAACCTGGGTATGATGCAATTCTATTCGAATTCTGAGTACCTACTACCTACGCCTGAACGGAATCTTGCCACGGAATTGTTTATTTACATAAAGTGGCGTGCAAAAGTATTCGACCACCCTTTAAAATAGCATAACTTTTTTCAAATTAATCGAAACGACTTGAGTTTCTTTGAGAAGCTAGAGGGATTAGTTTGCTAAATGATGTGATTCGTCGGTTTAAAAAATATGCACTTGGTCGGAATAGCAAAAAAAAAAGTAAAGGTTGTTTTTAAACTTTTTTTTGTGAGCCTGTAATGGAAATTCAAAAAACCCGTTTGTAGATTTAAGTAAGTTATATGCGTGTGTAAAATTTCATCAAAATCGGGTAACGTCGCTCTGAGCTATGAACGCTTAAATATCGCAGAACAAGGTCGAAAATCGCGAAATTCCCGAAATCAGTTTTCCTAATCGTTTATCTTTGAAAGTCAAGAATTTCTTTTGCCTACTGTTTCCATAATCTCGTCGATATAAGTAATCAAACGTTTTCTTTATTCAACCATATTTTTAACTAATTTTAAAGTCAAATTGACAGGGAAATGAATAAAAATTTCCACAAGTATGTGTCAAACGTAGTCGTATAACAAGTGAAAGTTTGAAGTTAACTGCTTCTGTAAAATGTCACACTATATTTTTACAGATTTGCTATATATTTCAGATTACTAAGCATTGTAGTTTTCATTCTCCATTATTGTTTGGTTCAGGAAAAATTAACACCTATAACAAGTTAAAAACAAGCAACGAAATGTTAATTGAGTTGTCTAATTTTCCTACATTAATTCAGGATAAATTTGGAATATTCGTAACAGCGAGGTTGCAGTATGTACCTACCTATACAGTAGGAATATTTGCGAACAAATTCTAGTTCATGAATGTGTTCCAAAGTTGTCTGCTGCAGTGCATTCAGTGGCCCCATTACTGCTTTCAATGTTGGAAACTGCACTTGCTACAGTATTCTTTGAAAAATTATATTTTCAGTTTAAAAGAATGCTTTAATCATGGTATTTACATTTTAGTACATAGGTACCTGCATAGGTATGTATGTTTCAATACAGCAGTATGCTAACACTAAAACAGAGATTTCACCTGAGCTGATACTTTGATGAATGATCTGGACTTGGCAATATTTAATTTTTTATAGAGGGCAAACATCTTACAATAAAAAAAAAAACATTCGAATGTTTAAATAACCCAGTCTGGATGATCCAAAAATTTTCACACAGTCATAGATAAATAAAGATCTTCAGTTCTGAATCCAGTTTTCCAATACCTACTATTCCCTGCATTACTATTACTTATATTTCCCATGGTAACCCGAGGCTCCTGATCGCAACCCTGAAGCTAATAAAGCATCTACGAGGCTTTACCTCAAACTTTCCCAACCTTCCCCCGAACAGTGCACTCTTCGAACCAGGTCTGCCCATACAAACGACTAGCACACACATACACACAAACATGTACAAACTAACCAGCGTTGGTGTATACACATTCAGCGTCTTCCCCGTAAAAGGAGCGGAGGCTGGTAGCGGGGTAATGATTGCATCCGCGGATGCTACGGATGCAATCTGTGTGCAGAGCGGACCGAAGTTGAAACTTGGAGGGAGGAGGCCGGAGGAGAAGTTCAAAGTGAGAAGGATAGAGGGAGTGAAAGAGGATGAGGATGAGGAGGTGGAAGGAGAGGAGCGAGAGGAGGAAAGCAGGGGATGGATCACGGATGGAAGGACTACGGCTCCCGTTTAACCGTGGAGGGGTTACTGCCGGAAGTCTCGCCGGTGACACGGCTGGTCGAACTGTTTTCCAGGATTGCCAGCGGTGGGTGGCAAAGCTACGCTGCCTGGGCGTGTTCCATGGAGCTTGCAGGCGGAGCTTTCGCAGCTCACGCCTACTGCAACCAGAGGAGCTTTCCCGTCGAAGCAGGGAGGCACGTCCCTCTTGTCCCTCTGCGCGGAGGGTAGTTCCTCCTGGAAGCCACCCCTAACGGCTTGCACCGCTCTCTTTTCTCATCCCGGAGCTTTTCCAAAGCGGCGAGCTTCCCCCTTTTCTCGGCTCTGTCGTACGCTAGCCACACTGTATCCGTGCGCGGGGAGAGGGGGGGGGGAGGGGAGTGGATGTACACGCTTGCACAGCGCGCGCGCTTTGGACACACGCTATCACTGGAAAAAGTCGAAGGAAGGGTTGCTCGCTACCGGGAAATCTGAGTTTTCAGGAGAGGGGGGGGGGGGGTCGGAGCTTTCTACTCAGTTGGTGGCCGGGGAGGGGGAGGGGAGCGAGGAAGGACAACAAAAGCGAGGGTAACGTATGCCCCGAGCTAATTTGCCGGAGCTTACCCGGGAAATTACGAGCGTCCTGTGCGATGCATCCGAATATCCTTGCCGCAAGGACGACGCCGTTTTCTACCGTGGATACTGCATTTTTCATCCTACCGATGTCTTTGTGCAGTTTTTTTTTTTTAGGTGAGACTGCTGTATTGGAAAAGAATTGAAAACGTTACTGCTGCGAATGTGTTTTAATCTTACGTGCCCATGGTTTTCGTCTCGGTATTGGGAAACTGATTTTATCTTTGCGATCATATTTATGAGATGTGATATTTATTACGATTTCTAAGGTAAAGCGAATTTCTCTATTTCAAGATTTTGTAAAGATCCTGTAGAGCAGGAAACACGTTTGTAAGTAAAATGTAGAAGCAAAAGTTAAATATAGGGACCTGCATGTGTGTATACAGGTACATTGAATAATAGCGAGATCTCCAGTGCGCATGCGCAAGCAGAAGATGTAAAAACCTTTATTCTACAGCACGAGTTTCGTGAGATTATATTGTATAATAAAACAGATATGTAGTATAGAGACATTCTTATTATCTCTCTCTCTCTCTCTATATATATATAAAAGAAGTCCTGACTGACTGACTCATCAACGCCCAGCTCAAACCGTTTAACCTAGGAACGTGAAATTTGGAAGATACATTGTTTTCATGACTTGGGCACCCACTAAGGAAGGATTTTTGGAAATTCCACCCCTAAGGGGGTGAAAAGGTGTAAAATGTATTTTCTCGCACTTCCTAATATCTCTTAGGTCCGATTAAATATCAGCTTGGTTTTTACTCACAAAGATTACCCACACAAATACCTAAAAACCAATTTCAGGATTTTTCCCCAACCAACCCCTAAGGAGGTGAAAAGGTGTGAAATGTATTTTCACGGATTCCTCTAAATCTTTTAGGCCCGATTAGATATTAACTTGGTTTTACTTCGAAAGTTTACCCACATAAATGCCTAAAAACCAATTTGAAGATTTTTCCCTAATCAACCCCTAAGCGGGTGGTGAGAAAGAGGTGAAACGTGTTTTCACGAAGTCCTTAATATATCTGAGGTCCGAAGCGATGCGCGAGGGTATTTTCCTAGTAGATATATCTATGTAGATGTCTGGCCATCAATGGTCTCCCATCGACTACTTTGTTTCCCACCTCCTCTACTTGACTTCGTCTACAAACCTCGTTATTGTTCAGTGTAGTTATACATACATACTTCCATCCATCCACTAAAACGTAGCCCTTAAATATATGCAACTACGGCAAATGTTTCCGTAATGCTTTATACATCCTCCTACCAGAAGGTGCTCCACTGTAAGGCAAAAAATAGTAAGAAATTACAAGTTAAAACAAACATATATGTTATCTGTACCGTCTCACTCATACTTTAAACAAATAATTCACGAATATTAATATTAACATCACGTCGAATACATAAATAATACATAGGCTAGTCACCTGAACTCACGCGCGCTCACGCGTACTGCGAAAAAACTTACTGTTTCCCTCTCCGAAGGAAAGGGAGAAAATAGCAGCAAGCTGGAACGTTTGCTGATCTACTTTCCCCCTCATTCAATTACCAGAACTGGCAATAAAATCGAAGCAGCCGTCGAATTCAAATTTTATAGGCGATACTCCAGAGGCAGACCGCGATAAAGAAGAACTGCCTCGTATAAAACCCTGAAATAAGAAATGAAATACACTCGTTCGCCGGAATACATACACGACGATACGCCGCGAAATCTGTCGAGCATGTGTCCTGGCAGCGTTAATGTACAAATTGAAAACCGTTTAGCAAATCTCCCCCCGTCGTCCCGAGTGTTAATAAATTCAGGTTTACGAGGGCTGGTGGGGTTACATTATGGATCTACGGGCGTTGGTGCGTTAACTGACATGGGATTTTTCTCCTCCAGGGGAAAAAAAAATACCGTGGGAGCACGCGGAAAATATTTCGTGCCATCGGCGCGGATCTTTTTGTCGCTCGATCGAGCATAAGTGTATTTCCATAGGTACGTGCCTGCAGTGTCGTGTTAGCATAAGCCATAAAGGGTGCAGTTTCCCCCACTCACGTTAATGTAGGTATCTGGAATCGTTATTAAGCACATGGATGGAACTGCTGCAGAACGCAATAACGAGGATTGTGTGTCGTGTTACGCAACGATTACAATAGAAATGCAAATTTGTAATTCTAAGGAATGGGGACAATAATTTGCTTGATAGGTACAGCGTTCAAACATTTTATAACTTATTAATTTTAATTTTCAGTGAAACTATTTCTTAAGTAAGTACACCTGTAATACCTAATTATGGAAAAGGTAGTGTGACAAGTTATAAAAATATACATTGCATAGAGAGATTTAAGCTGCAATCTAAACTTTTTGAAGATAATTTAGAATTTAATTAGGTACACACAATTTGTATGAAATTATGTAGGTACGTAGGTATACACTTACAATTAATACGAATTTCTATCTGGCACAATTTCTTTGTATAAATAGAGTATACATATGTAGAAACCTATTGAAAGAGGATATCGATTTTCTGTCAACATACAGGAATTACACTAAACTTGTATAAATATTGTATAAAATTTTCTAAAAATTAATTTTCGTCAATCTTAACTTGTTTGGACCTCTTCCCTACGCATTGCGATTACCTAAATCTGAAAATTGGCACCTCATTAATTTCAATGAAAGTCCAAATCCCTTTATCCCTAAATAAAAGGAGTGAGAAAAATTTGTCGGTTACTAAAGAATGTTTAATGCTCCCGTTGAAACTACAGGCAAACCGAAATATTGTACCGCTGCGACTGCGAAGCTGATCTAGCGTTAATCAGCTTCTGTTCTCTTTACTCGAGTTGCTTCATCTAAATAGGTGGGTTCTGGCAGGGTAGAAATAATACAGAATTTAATACAGCTTCATTCAATAAACTCCCATATACATAGTCCTGTTCGTGTCACTAAATTCTAACTCGACGTAGGACCTGTACATCGTAATCCCCTGACTACGTGGAGCGAGGCCTTTGAGGGTGAAAACCTTACCCAGAGCACAAACGAGATGATAAAGAGGAAAATAGGGGGTGAGGAGGAGAGACGGTGGATAGGAATATTCGTAGTTCGCCAGAAATCTGTAGGTATAATACATGGTAATAGGAGATATGTACCTCTCGTTGCACTCGAGAATCAGTGAGCTATTATCTAATACACCGGATCCACACCAAGGTGAAAACGAACGTATGTACTCAGTGTAAAAAAGTTCTCTATGTAGGATGTTAGGTAGCAAGGCCCAAGTTTCGTGGATTTGACAAGGAACAAGAACGAGGGAACACCCGATCTTCTTCCCAAATGTTCCACTCCTGATGGATCTCCGGATTTTGTTCGCGATCACCACCCCCTCCACGTCTACCGTGACCATCCAACGATTACTTCGTGAAACTGTTATTTCGCGTCCACACCGATGACCCGGGGTAAGACGTCGTACGAACACACGGTTGCAGAAATAGTGCTGGAAGTCGACGCGACGGGACGTGACACGGCGAAGGCTGGACGATCGCCTCAAAGGGTAATGTGAAGCTTTGAAATTTGGATTAGGCCTCGAATGAAGGGAGAATATACTACCTACAGGACACTGTCGATGTCCCTTTTACGCCATTGAGGTGCGCGTGGTTTTCGGAGAGGTTCGAGGGTGTAAATCAAGTGAATGGGGATCGCTCGTGTGGTGTGCAACATCAAACTGCTTAAACAATAATCGTCGACTAACCAGAATTGGCGAGATTCTAGGAACGTGAGAGAGGGAGGAGTATTGCTGAAGGTTACGTAAATTTTTAAGAAACTCGGTGGTTCATAAGAAAGATTCGTAGCTAAATGCACAAAAGTACATAATACATTTTGAAAGTATGAAATGATAGGCATTGTATTTGGATAACACAGTTTTTATTAACCGACTTCAAAAAAATAGGAGGTTACACAATTCGATACGTAGGGTAAACTGTACAATGATTGGCACCCTAAGCGGAAATCCCAATTTAAATGTCTATATTTTTTTGTGAAGTTTTTATATGGTCTTAATTTTCAGTTATTATCAATGATTATAGATTTCTCATTAAAATAAAACATCTTGCGTACCTATTAAGTCTTTTATTTTAAAAATATTCAATGAAAAACGAAAATAGGCATAAAAGTACAATCATTGGCACCCTAAAATTTGAGGTTATATATAAAAACATATGTAGTTAAAAACGAAGTTTAAAATTGTTTAAACAGACTATTTCATTCACTATTAAATACCTACAACACTACGTAAAACTATATTTTAATCCATTACGTAGTTATAAAACGATAAAATATATTTACCTAGCCCTTATCACAATTTTAAGAAAACGCCTATAACTCAGGCCTTTGTCCCACTTTGTGGTGTTGCCAGATGTAAAATGTGTACTTCAGCTACTGGGCTTTGCAGTGTTGTAGTGAAAGAAAAATAAGATATTGTAAAAAAGTACTTTCTAAGCTTGTACTTCTTAATATTTTACTTTTTAATCAGGAGTGCCAATGATTAGTACAGTGCCAGCATTAGTTCAGTTTACCCTATATTTATTTTGTGTGTGTTCAGTCATAACTTCCGTATAGGTGCACCGATTTCGATGATTCTTTTTTTATTTGAAAGAGTATGAAGAGTCGGTGGTACCGTGTTAATTTTTGACGTGACAACGTCCTACGACTCAGCCCCTCATGTTCGGAAAGTGAGCGTCACGAAATGATCCCCCTCAATTACTCTTCAACCATAAGCAGTACGTTAAATATAAATATACGATTGGGTAGGTAGGTCCTTAGGCTTTATGCCTCACACAAAATTTTATCGAAATGACGTCATCAGGCTGCGAGGGAGGGCCGCATCCTGAAACTCTGATGACCAACAAGGTTCAGATTCAGTATGAAGTTTCCTCGGTACCCAACGATGAGGTAAACAAATTCAAAACCTGGAAAATTCGATAATGAGCAGTACCTGTGGCCTAAAACAGGTATTATGTACAATGTACTAGCCGCTACCGCATTGTAGATGTCGGCCCGCACGCGGGTCCAGCTCGAGCTCGAGCTCAAAGACGAAACGAGACAAAGTGTCGTGCTTTCTCTCTTTCGTAGCCGAGACTAACGTTGTGTCGACTCTTTCGTTCTCTCTCGCTCGCTCACGAGTTCTCTCACTCTCTACTGAAGGATTCCAAGAAGTGGCGAAGATGCCACAGTAAAAAGGTATACTAAAGAACGGAGTGACAAGCGTATGGCTCATCGGATCTAAGCAATTCAGGTATCAATTTGTGTGTAAAGAAACAGACTAAGTAATACAACAATTACACTTCAACACTAAGCAGTACGGTTAAAATAAATATACGATTGCGTATCATGCCTCACACAAAATCCGCGCCCAGAAACTCTTATTTCGAGGGATTTAATATGCTAAAGAAGGCAGTAACGAGCGTACGGCTCATCGGATCAAAGTAATTCTGGTGTCAATTTGTGCGTAAACAAACAATAAATAATGCAATAGCCAACAATCATAAATAATAAACACACATGGCTTTTTTTCTGTTTAATCTCAAACCTAAGGACCGAAAAACCTAAAGACTTTAATTATAGGAAAAAACTTTTAAAAAAATTGGCCAGCACTGTTTACTATAAGGTGGCTGGTTTGATGCGTAATATACAAAGCACATTGCAAAACCGGGGCATTTATTTATACCTAATAGTCTAAAAATAATGTACGTAATATGACAGAATTATTTATTTACCTGAAAAATAAGAAATCAGCTATGGAAATAACTTTTGTCGTACGGAAAACCCTCGTAAACGTTAAACGTCTTGAAACTCTGGTAATACTGAAGAAAAAAGAACGTCGCCGGAATACGTTGCTCAGGACTATAGTATTTATTTATTTCTCCATTGATACTGCAGTTAACTAACATTAGAAGCGAGATCTAGCCTTGGCCGGTACTGTAGGACTTTCCCCTACGTTAAACTGAATCTAATGGACTTACTTTACCACCATCCAATTTTCGTTTACAACGTGGTGAAAAACTTATTTAAATGCCAACAGTCAGTAACCACGATTGGAGATGTAATATCACAAGCGTTTCAAAAATATCATTTTTAAGAATTACTTTTTTCTTCGTTGATTTCGCTTGCACGAATACGTCTTGTGTATAAATTCCTGGTAATGGTAATTTTAATCAAAGGAACCGACCCCGTTGTCGATAATTCAAATTCGAAAAGATAATGTCTCGCCAGTACAACGTATATTCCGTGGTAGCTGCGCCTAGTTACGTAAGTTCGCTCCCGAAACCTCGCCTCTAACCCCCTAGACGGTGTGAACGTAAGGCGATGTATCAGGAAGAAAACTTTTAGCATAGATAACCTACTTGAGGAGTTAGCCCGCGTACATGCAAATTTCTGAATTATTATGCCGCGATGAGTATATTATGCGAGCTGCTTCCCACCCATTTCGCAGCGGCCAGGCCGCTCTTTCGCAGCCCTTTTACTCCACTCCTCCCAAAACGCCCCGTTTCTTGCATTTCTGCTGCAGCTCGACCAGCTGCACTTATCTTTCGCTGGACGGGGAATTGTCCTTAGCAATTAATCTGTCGATGGTGGCTGTGCATTGAAATTGGAGAAGGATATTGGAAAATGAGAAATTATTACACGGGCTCAGTGCGTCGTAGCGTATATTATTATGGGCGTTCGGGGCAAAACTTGTAACTTCTGAACTAACCAGTTTTCGACCTATATAGATATATACCTACCCTAAAACTTTTTTAACGAGCGTACAAAGATGAATCGACTGGTGTATAAAGAAATATACAGTTCTATTCGAAAATATGGATGTGATCTTGATTTTCTTTTTTGATAAAAAATTTTTTATCAATATTTACTTTTGTAATTTGTTGTCAACTGAATACTGACTAACTTTTGTTCGAAACATATTTTTACCAGGTGTATCGCGTTTGACTGCTATTTTAAAACTGAAAAGAATATTCAGGATGGGAAAGTCATGGTAGATATCGTATAAACAATTGGAAAAAAGCAGATTGGATGTTTAGAATTTATATTTTTTTGTTGCTTGGTACAGAACAAAACCGTTTTTCAAAAAATTCTTGGTTTGTCCTTGTTGAACGTGTTTCTAAGAAAATTACTACAACTAAAAAAAGGGCGGGAATGTGGAAAAATATGCTGTATAATAATGTTGGGGATTGTTCGAGAAATAGTTTTCCATATAAATCTCAAGACGTGTGTACCTCTCTCGAGAAAATATAGGGTAAAGCTGGAAAAACGTATAATGCAGGAATTTAATGGATGTGTAACTTCGAGAGAATAAAACTGAATTCAAAGTCAGTAAAAAAATCGTTTCACAATCAAAATAAAGAGTATCTAATACCTTCAATAGAATGATCCATTGAAAGTTATTTTTATTTATGCTTAAAGTTGGAAATTTGTAGGTGAAGAAAGTGAGTTAAATAGATTATGTTTAATATGTCAATACTAACGTGGTTTCTGAGTGCTGCGGGCTTTCACTTTGTTTTCTTTCAAGTGTCCATGCTTATACAAATAGAGAGTCTGAATTACGGTCACGTTAAAGATCGTCGCGAAAAAAATATCGATTTTTAGATTTTTATCCATTGAGCGACACACTGTGGGGTTGTCCAATCAGAAGGAGAATACCTAATAGTCTCTCATGTATTTCTAAATATAGGGAAAAATGTCACGGATGTAGTTTGAATGGTTCCAAAGGACGAACACGTGTGTCTTGTTTCTTTGTATGGGGTGTAGGAAAATTATTTCTTCGTAGATTTCACAAGTACCGGAAGCAAGCCGAGGGTACCTTTGCGACACTTTATCATGTTATTCAAATATCTCACGGAAACAATACATCATAATCCCGATCCGTAACCAGCACACTACTTAGTTTAACATATTTAGGTGACCTGTTTCTGACGAGATAACTGCAAAGAGAGGCGAAGTTGTAAGATGAAACTGAAAACAGTCAAAGAAAATAATTACTTTTAGATTTTACTAAAGTGTTACGATTCGTAGATATACAACGAATAATATTAATAATGTGTGAATGAAATGCAGAAAATGTAATGCAATGTTACTATACATCATTATCCATACGTTTGCAGATTTTTATAGTCCGAAAAGAATTACATACTGAAATGTTTAATTGTGTCTCACTACGAGTTTATATGAACGTGTTAAATATACCTATGAATGCAAGATGTTTTTTCATACCAGCAGAAGGATTTTTCTTTAATATTGTTAAATGTAATAGCAATATTGTCTATTTTGGTGTTAAGGTATTAAGATTGATTCATATTCAGTAGACAAAGAATTATAACTGTTTAAAACATATCACTGGATATAGTATATACTCAACGCTATGTTTAACCGTGTTGTCATATCGTCGGTGATAGTGCAAAACCGCGTATGAGCAGTTTGTAAATACCGCGGATCTGCAAGAGTAGCAAAATTGAGATTTCGCGCCCACGGTTGCCAAGCGCTGTTTCGCTATTTTTAAAAGTCACACCATTGATGTTAGTATTTATTACAAGGAGTGCTAAAACTGTCCCAAAAAAGAAATCCCTTATAATGGCTAAAATATTAAGTTTTCTCTTCCTCCTGTAAAATCGGTAGAATGCAGATCCGCGGTATTTACAAACTGCTCATACGCGGTTTTGCACTATCACCGACGATATAATATAAGTCGAAAATACCTGTAGAATATAATTATTTAATATCGTGCTACGTTTTCGAACAAATTGACTTGAAATTTTAGCCAAATACGTGTGCACCGAAGTAAAATTTTGTCGTCCAAGAGACACGTGGAGGTAAGGGGAACCGCCTACGGAAAGCGCGGCGCCAACGGCGAACGGAAACGCACGGGTCGCGCATTCCGTAGATGGCTCCCCTTAAAGGCTACGGTTATACTGGATCCTTAGCCGTACGACTGCTTAGCTAGCTAGTCGTCCGTATACGGACGTATTCGGACGAACGAATCAACGCTACAAAATCCAATGAAAGCTGTTATACTGCACACGTATCGGCCGTCCGATTCTCCATGAGTTCGTCCGTACACGCAGGTCGTTCAAATCAGTTTGATTTTTCGACCGATCTGTTGCCAGTGAGGTTACGACTAATCCAAATCCATATCCATTTTGTACGATATGTGGACCGCTGTGGACCTTTAGTATTTCAAAAGATCTTGATAGTTTTAACGACCCTGAATGGGAACAGGTAGAGGATTTATTTAAGCGAATTTTCACCGATTCTCAATTTTTAATTACTGCCAGGTCTGGTCCGAGAAATGCGAACTAATCGTTAGAATACGCAGTCAATATAACCTCCCGCTTCGTTCGTCCGAATACTTACGTCCGTATACTATCCGCATAAAAAAAGGACTGGTTTAGGAATTTTTTTCAAAGAGACAGTGCAACGAATCGTTTTCAAAACAAATGGGACATATTTGTGTACATGTTGATAAATAAACAAAATTCGTTATGTTACAAAATAGCCGCTGGTTATGGAGAAGGTAGCGCACTCCGCCGTGGTCACGCCGCCAGACTCTACTACAACGAAAAAACTAAGCAGTTTCTTGTGCTATATGAAATTACGCTGCCGATGTAGTTGTGGGAGAAAAAACAGTTGAATGTGGCGAAAATAATGAGCTTTTAAGCGGTGGTACGTACGAAACAGCGAATTTCATAACATTTTCTTGTACTGATTATGGAGAAAAAAATTGTTAAAATTTTTTTCTTTTTTTTAGGTCTATCGACGAAAGGATTGAATAAACTATATGTATACGCAAGTGCAGCTTAATTGGGTGAATGGTTTTCAAGCTATCGTCTACACCGTGTTTTGTGAATGCGAAAAAAGTGTTTCCGAAAAAAAGTTGTCACTCTTGCCGCGTGCGCGTTTAGCTGCGCGCACAAAAATGGTCTGTATGAGCCTTTAGAGTTTGAATTTTGACCGGACGGTTTATGAACATGTTTTGACATTACATACTATCGGTTGAGCCTCCCCAAAAAATCGATTTTTTGGACCGATTACGGAGAGTTGTCCCTTTAGCCGGGTCTCCAGACCTGAATACGTTGAGTAGGCTGAGCGCGCACGAATAACGCATATGAAGGCGTCGAAATCGCAATGCATCCTTCTTCACGATCTTTTGTGCTTAGAAGAAAACACAAAGGAACCCGGAAAGAAAAGAGGTAGACCGCTCAATGCACGTAACAACGCCTGCGTCGTCTTCCCTGTAAATTGGAAACGAATCCCTTATGGGTTCGATATATAAACGCGCTCCAATATCAAAATAAAAGCACGCGCTGACATTTTCGGTGCGGGAAAAGGTGGACCAGGTGGATAATATTGACTCTGCAGGCGTAAAAAGTTGGCGTATGGAAGGACTGCAGGTCCGATTGGTCATTACGTAATCTCCACAGGTGTTCCGACTCACAAGGGTACACCGCGAACCCGCACTCACCGACTGGAACGCAACTTTTTGGGTTTATAACGTAACTCAAGACAAGAGCAACGATGTGTTTCATTCGGGCCCTATCGCGGGGTGAAAACTAACCTCAAAGCCAAATAGACACTTCCACTTTTCCGCATATAACTTTTAAAGTACAAGAGGCAGAGAGAAATGTTTCAAACACAAGTTTAATGGTGCAATGAGCACTGCAAACTTGCATTAACAAAATTTTGAAAGTAGTTTAAAAAAAATACCTGAACGAAAAAAAACTTTTTTCAAAATTTTGTTAACGCAAGTTCGCAGCGCTTATTGTGCGATTAAACTTCTGTTTGAAACATTTTTTTCTATCTCTTGTACTTTAAGAGTTATATGCGGAAAAGTGGAAGTGCCTATTTGATTTTGAGGTTAATTTTCACCTCCTTAAAGGGCGATAGGGCCCGAATGAAACACACCGTTGTTTTTGTCTTGAGTCACTCTATAAACCCACAATGTTGCGTTCCAATCGGTGAGTGCTGGTTCGCGGTGTTCCCTTGTCAGCACCATTATCCCAGCGATTTTGTGTGCTGATTTGTGTGTGGTTACTCTGACCGTCGCCAGAGGCGTCATGACATGCATTTATGTGGTTGTAGTAATAGAGCTTTTAGTGGTATTATGCGCAAAAAGTCAGTCTTCTATGTATGGTTTTTCTCCTTGAGCGCCAATCTAGCGGCCGCCAGAAGAACTAGGACGAACAAGTCACATTCTGACGAGGAGTCGGAACACCTGTCTACTAAGTACACCGTGATCTCCTCCCTGCGCCTCATATTTTCTCGTACTGAATACATTACGCGTGCTTTTGTTTCAACATTGGAACGCATGTATATGTTACCGGTAATGTGCGTAAAGCCGGTAAATTGCAGATTTTCTAGGTAATCTGAAGATTATCTAAGCAGACACGTTAAAGTGCGAAGACATAGCTTTATTTCTCAGATTAACTAGTTAGTCTACAGATACCCTAGGTAATTCCCAGATTACCTACTGAGCGCTCGTTAATGTGTAACGAAAGGGATTTAAGGTTTCACTACCATGCTTTAAAGCCCGCGAGCGAGCGCACGCCCCCACACTGGTCTAGCCCCAACCAATACTAATACCCGGGACAAGTTCGAAAGTGGAATACGTTGTGTCCGAATAACAGAAGTTTTTCGCAAATATCTCGGAAACGAAGGTCGACACAACGTATTCCACTTCCCAATTTGTCCCGGGTATTAGTATTGGTTGGGGTTAGATTTATTCGGGGGCGCGCGCCCGCTCGTGGGCGCGTAAAGCATGGTAGCGAACCGAAGTGAGTTTGGAGATTTGAAGCGGAAACTTGCGAACGGGCATCAGTTTTTGCTTTATCTACGTCAGGTATTTTAATTTTTACAATGACACCTTCATTGTCGCCGCATGTTGATTTAAGTACACAACCACAATGTTTTATTTTAGTTGAATCCCTTTCGTTACACATTAATGAGCGCTCAGTCGATAACCTGTGAATCACCTAGGGTATCTGTAGACTAACTAGTTAATCTGAGAACTAAAGCTATGTCTTCGCACTTTAACGTGTCTGCTTATATAATCTTCAGATTAACTGGTTAATGTGCACACTAATAAATGGTAGAAGAACATTGCTCGTCATGCAGTTTCAGGTACGTTACAATGGGATCCAAATGTTCTTTGATTGTCGAGGAGCATAGTTCCGCGATACAACAAAAGTTTAAATTGTATGGAAAAAAATATGGATTATGCTGTTTCATAATTAATTACACGTCCAGTTCAGACTTGTTGTGAAACAACGAATTTTAGAAAACATTATTAATATTTTTGTTTATAACTTTTTCTAATTGCTTAAACAATTCATAAAACTTTTACGATTTGATAGATCTAATTAAAAGAAGTAACTTTTGTCTTGAAACTTTTTTTCTATCTCTTACAGATTGCGTGTTACAAAATAAAATCGAAAAATAACCGAATCTTCAGGGGTTAATTTCACCCCCGTAGAGGGAATTTGGACAACAAAAAAATTGCTTCTAATCAGGAGGAAATTCCCTACATATCCACAAAGATTCAGAATTTTTTGAATTTTCAGGTTCGGGATCTTCCCTTATTAGTGCCTTTTAACAGGTTTTTAATGAAATTGGAATTAAATGATCATTGCGTTCTCGCTTATTTGTAGTTACAAAATTGAATGTAATGCTTTTCATATTACTTGTGACCCCCCAAAAAATGCCACGTTCCATTTACACCAAAACAGTGTGAAAAATATATTAAATTTTTTATATTATTCATAAAAAGTTTTTGAAAATATGAAATTATTGTTGTTTTGAACTCATTCGAAACAAACTCATAATTACACAAAACATGAAACGACACTAATCAAAGCATGAGGGAATTAGGATAACGGAAAATAACAAGAACAGCATTCACATTACTGTTCACATTCAGGCACCGAATTAGAATAAGAACATATTTTTTTACACTTTATCCGGACGTCAAATTTGCAAAAGAAAAACATTTTTATTATGTTTATGTTGCAAACACCTCTCTCGGAATACCTCATCCTCTACGATTTAAAAAGAAAAACATAAGTCCATACCTTCAATAAATTAGGATATTAAAATTCATTTCTGAACGCGGATTTCATAAAAATCATCGAAACCAAGGAACTTTAATGATTTGTATTTTTTAAACAATTTTGATACTGAAAAAATGAGGACTTAGCCCTCCCTAATTTCATATGAACTAAGTACAATATATTTCAATATCATGAAAATCCCAGACATCAAGGATTTCAGAAAAGTATCTCATCTGCTTCTAACATCCACGCTGAACGCAATGTACTTCACACTCCCTTTGCTGTGCGGAAGAAAACCGGCAACAGTCGTCAGCTCAGACCATGTGCCTTCGGACCGGTATTTGCGAGTCGGGCCGCATGCGTCGAGTCACTACTCCTGACACATCCACACTAACATGCGTTCACGCTTATCCTTTCTGACGTAGAAGCATGCGGGCCTAGCTACCGTTTCACCCGTCCACATTAGAATGTTCGTGCGTGCTCAGCCTTACTCAACGTATACTCATTCAGGTCTGGACCCGCCTTTATTATGTACCTTCGCGTGCCCCTCGGGCGATGAAACTGTACCGACTTCGGTGCACAGTGCACACGTATTTGGCGACAAGTGAATTTGCTCAAAAACAAAGCGCGATGTTAAAAACTTGTATTCTATATTTTCATCCTATTTCTTCATGTTGAATCACCCCTTAAATTTTCTCCCACGTGTAGGTTAACTCCCTATATAACTCTGAATTATAAAAACTAATTACAAGTAATGCCAATGTTAGAAAGAAGCCAATCGATGCTTCATTTAGAATTTTTCCCATCTCGATGTAAGGGTATGCTACTTCTGTAACAACAAAAGATCGAAGACGAGGAAGTTGGACCGAAAAGATGGCGTGCAACACTTTCTCCGGTTAATTGCGTTAATTGTCCCGAGGCAATATCAGGCGGTAATTAAGGCTGCGACGGCTAATTAAGTTCGTAGCAGACATCCGTCCGAGCACTATCACCCCTCCAACCCGCTACCTCGCGACAGGACACAAAGCTGCGGACTAACTGAATTTTCTTGAGCAACCAGGCGTCCATCAAAGATCTCCTTATTCGAAGGCCTCGTAAGGGTTCCGGAAGGGTATAACCCTTGGAATTTGGTTTTCCAGTGTTACCACCTATCACGCAATACTACTTCAAGCTAGGCAACTTCTTAGAAATTTCTTCTGTACCTATCTATTTATCACGATGTTAAAAACGGAAAACACCACAACTGATGGTTGCTCATGATATCAAAACTGTTTGGACAAGGTGCTTTCGCAAACGACGTTACATTTTTAAAAAAAGAGTAACTAATGCATGCTACCCTCGTATCCAATTTCACGTCAAAGTAAACTCTCGCAATACGATTAGCTTTATTCTTGTTACAAAAAACAGAGCATCTGTGGGAAAAAAGAGAGCACGGGAGAAAAAGGAGGTATGCGTGTTTATTGTCGTCGACGAAACTCGGGGTGGTCTCTGAGTATCCGTGACCTATAGCTAAACGCATCTAGTCTGTATACTGGGTGTACGCGATAAGTAATTCACTTACAGCTCTATTGAGTTAACCCTTGCTTCTGCAGTGCCTCCATTTAGCCTCTGAAACCCCTGTCCCGATGGTACTTCTGCTCTTCTACCTTCCACCCCCGCCCCCTTTCGTTGACTACTAACCCCTGTACCATTTGGCCCTCACAATGTTAAAACCGTCACGCTCAACTTATATTTTACACACCCTGTAGGTATGTACGTATGCATACACCGCCACCGGTACGGTCGAGCGAGCAACGAATTTCCGCCACCCATTGGAACATAAATTCTATACTTATTTTATGTTTGTTGCATAGAACTCTCGTGCATATATGTATATTTATTATAAAAATAAATTCGATTAACTTGATTCAGTAGATAAGAGTAAAATTTACATAGAAATTATACATATAATATTACCTGAAAATGATCATACTACATACGTTTCTGCCGTCAGAATTTAGTCATTGTGTTCACGAGTAGGTACCTACCTGTCTTAATAGGTTGGGATGAGATAATTCTCGTTATTTGTTCAATTAAATTCTGACAACACTCCATGAATAATACTTTTTCTTATTCAATGTTCATATGCAACATCTAGTTTATTTTTCTAGCCCAAATTCTTTCCTAATGTTATATTTCATTGTTTTCATAGTTTCCCGATTGCTTTCCCGAAAAGTTTTTGCTGTTTTCGTGGAAGTTGCTCATCCACAGCTTTCCTTACAATGTTTTACAGTATTTGCAACAAACTAAAACCTGCCACTGTTACAGGTATGCCAATATTTCAGAAATATTCGCATATACCTGTAACAGTGGCAGGTTTCAGTTTGTTGCAAATTTCGGGACGCTTGAAGAGCTAGAGATTGATATCCGATCAATTAAACCTGCAGGCTGAGAAGAGATTTGAGAGAAAAGGCGCCGGGGTTGGTAGAGTAGGGAAAGGTAAACTTAAGACAGAGAAGTGTAGCGAACGGTGTAGGATAGAGAGACAGGGCAAAAGGTTAGGTCATATTGCGGATAGGCAAAGTAAGTATCTATCTCGCCGAAACGTCGGTGTAAGACCACTTAGGGCAAGGGTTCGTCTCTTTGGGAAAGCTTATGGCGGGCCCTCAAAGTGGCCATTACGAGCCGATGGTTGGTCCATGGATGGTCTGTAGAAATCGACGGTCAGTATCGTCTCTTCTCTCTTCTACTCCTTACCGCCAATTTCTTCTTCCTATCCTCTCCATCTTGCTCTCTTCCGGTACCATTTACCAGCCAAGTTGTCCAATTAGGTGTGTCAAGAGGTAGCGAATAATTATGGCGGTTTACGTTGGTTGGTGTTCCCAGGAAACATTATCAATTAGTTGAATAGCAATTGTTTGGTTGTAAAACTATAACACAGTGGTTAGTTTATGCGGATCTTTCTATGTAGTTGTCACTTCTAACAAGGGATGTTCAGCAACTCGAAAATTTAAAAAATTTTTAAACTTTTCAGAAATGCAATTCAAATGATGCTAATAACGTAACCATTTTTTGCTTCACACCCTCAAAGAAATTCCGAGTTTTCATACGTAGTGAATATCTGTGAAACCTTTACGGCGAAACCTTTTACAAATATCGAAAAAATTTTCATTAAAAATTTTATGATTTTTTATGTCCTACAATATGGTGATAATGAATTTGCGTGAAATGATGGTGGGGGGATAAAGTTGGAAAAAATTAATTTTTTTAAAAAATTCTTTATCACCATATTATAGGATATCAATAACCATAAAACTTTCAGTGAAACTTCTTTCACATATATTCATAATAATACGTATGAAAACTCATAATCTCTTCGAGAGGGCGTTTCCACCCCTAGGGTGGTTTCATTGCCGGAGCAAAAAAATGGTTACGTTATTAGCACCACCTGAACTGAATTTCTGCAAAATTTCAAATTGTTTGAATTTTCAAATTACCACACATCCCTTGTAAGTCTTTGCACAGAAAAAGAAATTCTGTTTTTTAACAGGTCTCTGCTTATGCAATAGTCATAAATTTGCAGGTACTTATGTGTTGCAGGACAGAATTATTAAACAGAATTGTGTGCAAATCTTTTAATACTTTCAATTAGAATTTCATTTCTACAAATCCATTTTATTAACCCCGAGAGTCATTACATATGTAAATATTACCTATTTAAAATTTATTTATGTATTGGAGAGGACAGGTAGGTACGTTTATTAATCGATTTTCGACAATCAACTTATAACGAACTTATTATTATATTTGATTGATAGGTGTAAATCGTTCATGAGGTAACCTCTGATAGCTTAATTTCTGATCTACTGTCTAGGTCAGTCATGGCCAGTTGGAGCATTTGGGAGCCCGGCCTCGGATGTTTACCAGAGCCGCACGGAAGGGGAGCTCGAAACCCAATGATAACGTGCGTGTAACGGATAGGAAAAACTGTAGTAGTGTGCGGTGCAGACTCATACCCTTAGGATAGGTCTGAATGACTGGGACTCATTACAACTTAACACTGTTACAGTTTTCACCTCCCTCACGCGCGGCTTTGGAAAACACCATGGATGCTCGAGCTCCCAAATGCTCCAACTGGCCCTGACTGGTCTAGGTCGTGTGTCGATACTTTCGAAGGGTTCCACAACTCATTGCCAACTGTCTGTGCTAACGTTTGACGGTTATTCAATAGTTTCGCCTTGAGTCACATCCTTTCAGTAGTGTTCAAATAATGTCGATGATTTTGTAACCTATGAAGTAATAATTGTGTTTAATTTTATCCTTAGTACAGTTCTTTCCGTGCAGTAGATGTTTCTTTACAGGCATAATACTTTATTCTTAATAAATAATTGCATTGAAAAGAAGGAGAAGATTTCGTCTTGTTATGGACAAAGTGTCAATAAAGGAAAATGTAATATCATTACTCTGTTCAAAACTTAAATAAACGAACGGTATCTCTTTTAGCGATGATACATGCTTATTTACCTATGTAGTTATACGCATTTATGATGATACCTATACTTATTTATAACAGCCTGATTTGTTTTGAGGGACCAAGGTCACATATACATTGAATTTTTTTATTTTACGTTGTTAAAAAAAAGAACGAGGTACACTTTTTCGAAATCTTGACATAAGACAGCTTATATTCATATATAGGCCTTACAAAATACTGAAATGATTTATTTATTGCATTGTTCGCGGACATAATGAAAAACGTGCACTGTAGGGTAATTCCGGAATATAGTTTGCTACCCAAATTCACTCTACGAAGGTGAAATTAACCACTGAAAATTTTCCAATTCTGAGGGAAATGTTACTTCTTTTAGTTAGGACTATCATTTGGTAACTTTGGTAATTTTATTACTCCATAACTGCTGTCCCAGAATGTTCAATTCGACAAAGCGTCGTCCATCGATGACATATCTTTCTTCTCCTTCCTTCCTTCCTTCCTTTCATTTTCTTTGGTTATGGGATCCCTTGCCCCCGGTTCAGTTGAAACTTTTTTTCGCTATAGTACAGCTTTCTGTTGAGCAAGTATTTTTTCATAAATAACTTGTGTCTCTATTTTACCTTTCCACCGACAACCCTTTGTTTTTTGTTATTCTGAACGAACGAACTCAACTAACGGGGCACTCTTTTTGTACTCTGTCAGGAGCTGCTAAACCTACGAATCGTGAATCAAATCATACAGCATTCTGACGTTTAACTCTTTTTCCAGAGAATCGCATGTTTATAATGAATAATATTCAAAATAATTCTTCTCATAATACACACTTATCTCTTTTTACGTTATTGAAGTCGCAATTGTTTATCAGCACTGCTAAATAATGTTTTTAGTTTGGAAAAAATTTGACATCATACAGTTGAGTTCAGGGCATTTTCACTGACAAAAGTTTAGGCTCATAAATGGAGAAAAACCCAAATAATGGTGGAAAAAACATTTGAAAAGAGAAAAATACATTTCTAGGAGTAAAAATGTGACTCCAACGATCATTTGAGTTTCTCATATCTAGATTTACTGTGAGTAAGACGTAGATATTCAAGTATTACACATTTCATGTACTTTTGTTAAATATTTTACGTCCAATACATCCTTAAGTAGCAAGACTCTGCTAATCATTAATTCCGCTAAGATTGTAGGAGGAACCAATAAGCCGAATCTCAAGATACCGTATAGGTAATACGATGAAAAATAAATCTGCTTCATTGATCGCGGTAGTTTTGGAGCAGGCTGTAGGGATGGTAGAGGGTGTTTCACCCGGCGAGAGGACACGTTTAAAGAATTAAAGTATCTAATGCGAAAGAAAGGTCTCCGAAGCCGCCGTTTGAAAGCGAAGTATTGTCTGCTTAAGCCTGGCATTCAGTGGCCACCCTCTCTCTATCTCTCTCTATCTCACTCTCTCTCCTTCTCCCCTCGACTCTCTTTCTTCTCGAGTATAAATTGCGAAAGGTAAGATAGTACGCAGCCAGGGGTCAGTGGAGGGAGAAATAAGAAATTAAGAGAGAGTCTTAGAAGAGAATAAAGCTAAGAATTAAGGCGGTGGTGAAGCGCTGGGGTAGGGGCTGTGTAGAGGGAGGAGGAGGGGGGGGGGAATCACGGGAGGGAATAGAGAGGCGAAAGAAAGCGGGAGAAGATGGAACGAACTGAAACCGCCGCTGGCGCTCGCTTTCAGGCTTAAGTCCTTCCCAGGGATTCTTACTCGCGCGTCATTTAACAAAACAATTACAAGTTAACCCCTTCCTTCGTCCATTCATTCATTAGTTTCTTTCGAATCCACGTCCTAAAATTAAGGAGGCTTTCAACCCTTTTCAAGAACGAGCGATACACCATTCCCGATTAAGTGATATGATACATGGATTGTACCTACCTCTCCATTAAAGGGGGAACTGTTTGGTTTGAAAAGTAAGGGTATTTTCGGGATTTTGTTTTCAACCAAACTACGCAAGTAAATCAATGTATTGCTTAGTATAGTTAATATGTACACATTGAAGCGTAAAGCAAAAAAATTTTCAATCAAATTCATGAATCGGTTTCCGGTATAAAGTGCAAGAAAGAAAAAATCGATTTTTCCGATTTTTTACAGTGTTTTCCGCCATTAAGTGAAGGAACAGTGAAATTATAATCCATTAGGAATCTACATCATTGGTGAAGCTCTTTGTAAAAACTATTGACATTATTCGGAACTGTTCGTCAATAACTATCTGATTTCACTGTGGCGACACACTACGATAATTGCGCTACATTAATTCACTATTTCTAGCCTATATGTGTATACAATATACATGAATAGTGGAGATTTGCAGCTGTTCTCAGTTTTAACACTTGAAGTAAGTCATTTCCAAAGACTCACAGAAAATTGATTAACAAATAATCTTACATACCTATTTTATGTAGAACAATTTTGACAAATTAAGGCCACAAGACTGATTTAATAGAAATTGTAGCGAAGAAAATTGAAAAGTTACGAGCGATTTTACCAGTAGGTTAAAATTCTTAATTTACATATAGAACCGTATTTCGAACGGTATTCATGGCAGAGCAAGTCAAACGGAAAATCAAATGATAAATGGAAATAACCAGCGAATCCACTCAAGAAATTACCGCGTATCATTTAGCAGGGTTGTGGGGGGGGGGGACCTATTGCTTCTTTTCTCTTTCATGAAAAGTCTTTCACGGAGATAAATAACAGTAAAACGTAAAGCAAAGACATCCGGCGCGGCGCGACGACAAGCGGCTCCCGTATGATGGTGGTAGTACAGAAACCACCCCCGATCTCGTCGATACCAAACTGTATCGAGCACCTCTTGCACTCCGTCGAAACCACTACCTTTTAGAATTGTGACTGCTTCCAGTATCGAAAACACAAAATAAATAATGCCATGTTTTTCTATACCAGCCACCGTGAAACGCTTATAATCTTCAAACGAAGGCGCAGCCAGGCGAGCTCTTTGTAGAGTGTAGAGAGTCGAAGGGATTGGAAAAGATTTCTACCAATTATCAGAAACCTCTTTTGATCTGCGTGTGTTGATTCGTAAAACTCTTGCTTCTATTTGAAAAAAAAAATGAGCGTGGGAGGGCGCTGTGTTTACGCCGACTTCAGACTTTCTGCGATTTCCAACACTCGCGGTGTCCCTCCCGATTCGTACAGAGATTCGTCGAAGGGGTTCGTGAAAAACTTTTCCTTTTCCCTTCCTTTTTCCCCTTATTTGCCGGCCAATTACTTCTCCAGGGAAAATTAGTTGGGGCCAAGTTGACGATGCTCCTTTTTCAGACTTCTCATCGAATTTATCCAGATTGGTATATTTAAAAATTACTCGCTGGTCGTCCGCTTACGTATGTACTTATATTTATGTCTCAGAGCGAAACAAACTGTAGTCATTACTGTACTTTTAAATTTGACTTTCTGTAGGAAATTTAGCTATTAAGAGTGCTAGGAAGATTTTTGCTGGCACGTGTACCATGAAACACCTGCATTTTTATGTATCTGCAATACTGAATTGCATATTACGTATTTGTATTTTAATTAGCAATGAATTGCCATATGTAAAATACTAATAAGTACAATGTAATGTGCACGAGCTATTGCTTTGAATGGCAGCACTTTTGTCACTCACCATTAGTTTCAAAAGGTAGAAAATCTGTGAATATGTTCAAAACACCAACGTCTAATCACAAAAATGTCTTACAACTAGTGACTTCCATAACTAACAAGTGATATTTCAGATGTATTTACTTGGCAGTAAAGATCGCTTAACAAAGTAACAAGTAGTTATATACAAGATGTAGGTAACTGTCACGAGTACCAAAAGCTTTGTTTATTATTTATTTGTTTAAAGGATCGCACAGCAGCATCACAGATATAGCGACCACGGTAATTGTGCATAAACGGGTACACCTCACCGATTTCGATGACATTGAAAAAATGTTGTCGGGGGTATGATTCTGAATAACTTGATCCTATACCTACGTAAAAATATTTGGTATTTATTCGGAATCAGGTACTAGATGGGGGGGGGGGAGGTGCAATTATGCGTGTGTAATTAACACGTTGAATGCCATGGGGGTCACCGGTGACCGGCACTCAATTTGGCGCTAGCGCCGTGGGGGCTAACGGTGATCCCCATGGCTCAACTTATCTGTTGTAGATAATATTTCAAAATAATATGTATCGCACAATAATCAAATTCATGTTGGCGCCACAAGCTATCCATGTAAAATTAGCGTGGCACTCAACGTGTTAAAAAAAATTGTAAACAAATTACTTTTTAAAAATCTTATACTTGCAGTTCAAACTACGTACGCATAGTAGTCCCGCCCCACATCTAGCTCCATACCTATACCGATATCATCTGAAATAGGTACCTACTGATTGTGAGCCATAATAATACATTCCCGCGTTCTGAAATTTGCAGTTATACCTATCTAACCAATTTAACAGATCTAACCCAAGAACTCAAATTATAAAACCAAAGCAAGAAATTTAAAAATTATTTTTGCGAAAATCTCGGAAACTATGGCCGGCGGCAACGTATAGGAAAAAGTTGTCCAGAATGTGGAGTTTTACAGCATATCTAAATTTCATCAAAATCGGTGATGAAAACCTAAAGTAAATAATTAGGTACCGATGTAATAATTGCACCAACCTTTCATATTATCAAAGTTAAAAAGAGTTTTCTGTACATAGCATTCTACAAAGCTATTAGTATAACAATAACTTCCTAAACTCTAAACATAAAATTAAATTTAAATCTCATATGTTTTTAATAGTTAAATTAAGGAGAATGTGGGTAGTAGTTACTCATGTTCTATGTGAATATAACATTATCTAGTTCTAGCCGGTAGCTCCTCACTTATGTGTCTGACAAAGAGGGGTTAAAACTACTGATTGGTCACTACTTAGATATTTACTTGTCAGAATGTAGCGAATGTACATATGTGTAGTAGCCGGCCACGCATACACGTGCAGCCTCCAATCTACTCTTCTCACGAGAGACCATTGAAGTCAAAGTTGGAGCTTCGAACAGACATTGACACACGTGGATACAACTACCAACGTCGCATCCGTATTTGAACGAGTTGTGGAAGGGTTGAGGTGAACGAGAAGGGGGCAAACCTATGGGACGGACGGTCACTGGCGAAAGGCAGGAGCTTTTTAACCAGCGGCTACACCACCCCCGATCGGTCGTTGCAGATTAATTTCATCATGAATGTTAGCCCAACACTCGAGATTCAACCGCAGCCAAACACCCTCCACGATACTCTATTAACAGTTTAAAGCGTATTACAGTCGCGACGCAAGCTTGTTTCGTCCGTACACGACAAACCCCGCCAAATCTCGATGATTGTAAAAAACTTTTATAAAAAAATATTATTTCTTTGGAATATACAGGCTTAAAGTTGATATTTATAGTACGTACATATACATCGTATAAATACTCGCTTAAATGTTCTCGATAATTGTTTTTGAGACATTAAATATAGAATCAAAGAATACAGAATCAGATGATAAAACATTATGTCGTGGTGTGAAAAGATTTTGCGCAGATCTGTACCTCAAATCTTGAAGAGAGACGAAAAAGTGCCTAGGCGTGTTCTGACTTTGTGGAATTCGTGATCTGTAAGCTCGGTGTGCATAACATTGTCATTGAACATTGTTACTAAATAACAATAAATAATTAATAATTAGCTTTTCTGAATAAAGCACTTTCAAATTACCATCTGAAAAGTAGTACTTAGGTATTGCTTAAAGTGGAAAATTGTTATGGAAACCTGTGTCTCAAACCGGTTGTCAGGTACTTATTGTAGACAGCATTGTGATTGTTTACTACTGCATTCAAATATAATATTTAATAATCAATTATTAATTCGTATTCTGTAATCTTGTTTATTGCTGCATTTTATATTTCATATTCTTTAAACATTTGAAATTGGAGCTGTTCCTATTTTCACTTATTATTAATAGAAATAACAATAACGCACCCAGTAATTTTCATGGCCGAGGGAAATACCTCCTCCAACATTTCGAGACTACGGTAAGTATAAACGGTGCGATTTTTGTTATTCAAATGTTTCCATCTATTAAGTTTCTGTTACATTAGTTTACACTGTATTTTGTAATTTTGTAGTGCACTTCACTTTTTCATATTTAACGGGCATCCGCTGAGAATGGATATATATGAACCGGTAGTTCTGAAACCATCTACACAGTAATATTTTTTTGTTAAAATTTCTGTAAAGTTTTACTTTCTTTGCCTTCATTCCGTACTTGCTTTTCGGCAATTACTTTACGCCATGCATTCTTTAAAATTTAAATGGAGGAGAAAATGCTACATCTAGATTCTAGAGGTTGTAAAATATGCGCCGCATTAGGGTATAAAACAACTAAAATTACTCGGTGTCTGCTACAACAAATGCTCAGTGACATAGTTAAATGGGAGGAATGACCATCCACGCAAAGTATAAGTGGTAGGTAATTCTATACTTATTATTAGAAATTAACCAACGATGAAATACATTTGCAGTGCATTCGTAGAAGCTTTCAGCAGTCATCTATCCGTTTTCAGTTTTACCAGTTCCCCAAGACTTAGGCACACTACAGTAATACTACATATGTGTGTAGGTATATGGAATTCTTTCATACAAAAACAGAACAAGTGGTGGTCCTAGCATATATACCTTTGCCGGTGGTTCGTTTTTCGAATCCCACATTAACGACCAATTTTGCGGACAGATTCCCCAGATTTTATTTTAGCAGCAGCCTCTTCTAACTTCTTTTCTGTGTACTTCACACGTTTACGTTCTTCCTTCCTTGTTTTACTCATTACTATTTTCTAAAGTGAAAAAATTAGAAAAAAAAATTAAAAACAAGCTTTTATTAAAATGTACTAAAAAAAGAAAAATAATTTTAATACCGGCCTAAATGATTGCCTTAGAAGAATTCTCTCACATGACCAACAATAAAAGCGTGGGGCGTAAATATTGAAATGTCCTTTAATATAAATATTTATAATGCTTTTCGTATTTTGGTACACTGGTTTTCGCATTCTGCTCGAGCGTCCTTGTTGCAAGATTTTTTTCCACTCGATTGCAAGCAGTCTAATTCCACAATTCAACATCTGTTCTGAGATCTAACCAGATTAAAAGTCATTTTAATATTTAATATTTACGCCCCACGCATTTATTGTTGATCATGTGAGGGAATTCTTCTAAGGCAGTCATTTAGGCCGGTATCAAAATTATTTTTCTTTTTTCAGTACATTTTAATAAAAGCTTGTTTTTATTTATTTTTTATTTTAGGGGGTATTCCACTTTGAACGGTCGAAAAATTAGGCTATTTTTAAAGATTTTTTTCTCAGTACATACATCATATAATGAAATAAATCTTTTTGGCATTTATTAAGCTACTCTTATATTATTCCAAAAAAATTAAAAAGAATATTTTGAATTTATGTTACTTGCCTTTTTTACAGCGCCAATATGGCACCTAAATTTTATCTGCTCTTATGTCAATGAGCAAGCTCAAACTTTTATATTAATCATACTTGCTAATGAATATATTGATAAACGAATAGGTAATATATGGGACATTTAACTTTAACGTTTCAACGTGTTAGTCAATATATTGCTTCATCTGTCGCTTTCAATGAAATAAAATAAACAACTGTACTTACGCTAAAGGCCGCCATACAGTAGCGAGCATGCTCGCGGAGCCTGCAGTTCGCGAACTGCTCGGAGCATGCTCGCTGGTGTATGGGGGCCTTATGTAGGAACTAAAATCTTGGTGCGGGAGTGACCTATTGAAGACGCAACAATGCCTGTGTTGGATACTGTGATCTGCATCATCTAACTCCCGAAGGTATAATAATGTTATGCACATTTACTTTGCACATCACCAACCACTTGCAGTTGTAGTCCACCTGTAAACCATTTATAAGGACCAACATTTTCTCTTTCTAATGAAATAGAATAGAAAGTCCCTTTAAAACAGTCTTATTTGATTTTGATATTGTACAAGTGTCCACGCCTATTTAACAAGAGTATATGATACAAATGGTCATCATGCTTATGAAAATGTTTATACGCCCTAACGCGGTAAATACGTGGAAAAAATTTGTGTTCTGTGCAAAAATAGACTGAAAATACTGGTCTAAACATCTCCTTCTAGTCCGTCGCGTGATTTGAAGACTGTCTTCTTATGAATGTCTTTCATACATTTATTTGTAATTTCTATTGTATTTAAGCATATATGTGTGCATATTTTTGTACATAAAAATATTTAATGACCAAATATTGCTACACATGTACTTCCATGCAGCTATAGGTACATCAACATTTCAAATTGAAATTGTACGTACACGCAACGGCGTTAAAAATTGCGTGCCATATTAAAATATCGTTCACAATGGACTCACAACACTGAAACACAAACGTAATTTAAATCTCTGAGGCAACCATAAAAAAAATATTCTGTACTCCCACCTGTGATTAAATTTAAGGAAATTTTAGGAATTCAAGTATCTTCAATGTAGAAATTCAATCCGCTAATATAATTGTCAGTTAACTACACGTGTCTCTTAAAATATCTAACAATAAATCCCAAGCAAAAGGCTTCGTAATCCGAAAAAAGTCTAACAATCGCAAGAGCAAAATGAATGTGAATATAGATGTATGAATCGATTACAGGATCGTTAAACTTTCAAAAGGAACGTGTTATCACTTCTTATGTGGTTGACAGGGACTGTCAATTAGGAGTGTCTGAAAGGTGGGAGCCTCACCGTCGGTTAAGCTCGTTTCTCGAAGAGGCGGCGCGGCGCGGCGGGAAGGGCTCTGTTCGAGTTAAGAACGCTGGTAAAGAGGGAGGAAGAGGGAAACAAAAGGCAGATTCGATCCGCGCCATCTCTCCCTTCGTTCTCCTTTGCCTTTTTCGGTGGAAATAAAACTGTTGTATCTACTAATAAAGGCGGAGTCTTACTTTTAAAAGCGCGTACAGCCGTTTCTCTCTTTCCTTCGTTCTGGCCTCGCTCTCTCGCCTTCGTTCTGCGTTGAAATAGAAGGGATTAGTTCCTATGGTAGCGCGGGGGCTTAAGCATTGATGAGGTTTTTAAATGGGTTCTCCTTTGACGATGGTAAGAGAGAGTACGAAAGACGTAGACGGTCGACTGGCTAGGAAATGGCGGGAGGGGGCAAAGTGGGACGATATTTACCGGCAGATTAAAAAATCGAGGGAAAAATTAAGTGTTACGGGGGCACGCCCCTGTCCAGGATTTAATTCTACGTAATCCTCTGCTAAGATCGCCGAACCGGCTCCCCCTTCTACAACCCTGCTTCTCCCTAGTTCGTGAGGTCGCTTCTGATTTTCAACCCTCCGCGGTAGGATTCCTGTTTCTTTTCTTTTTTATCTTTCGCTAATCGCCCGAGATTATGCTTTCAGGGAGTTTTCGATCAGTTGCATCTAAAAACATTGTAAAACTTTCAAGGAAGTAGCTACGTACGTGAGCGTGCCTAACCCTCGATTTACATGGTAGATTAGTCGCGTAAAAGTGCCGTGTAAATGGAAATCCTATAAGTCCAGGCTAACGTTTTTACATAGGTACATAAAATAAGAGGACATGTTCTGTGTTACTTGACTAAATAATTTACATATTTTTTTAAAATAAATTCTGCACTTAGTTTTTGTGTATCAGTACTTACACATTAGTCACATTACACATGCCATTTTCATACCGTGCAAATCCGGATTAACTATAGTTCTCTTTTACTACCAGCATCGAAATGTTTATCAAATTTCTTTTCAGAATCTCGATTACCGGATTTGATTGGACGTGTCTACACATGTAGGTACATATATCTTTTAATTTCACCGATTTTACATAAAAACAAGAAACCTACTGCAAATACGAACATAATATTTCGGGAAGTGGTAGCATCGTACCTATTCGACGAAGCATCGAAGTTTAATTAAAACTAGGTACCCACTGTACGAAATAGATTCATTGGATAGCGACTGATTATTCGAATGACATCGAATTCTGTAATTGCCAGTAGTCGTCACGCTGTTCAGCTATGTATAATCATATGAGCTTTTGGACTTTGTCGGTAGTTTGCTTAGAAATTCATCTGGAGCAGTTTAGCGGTGAGGCTGATGGAAAGTTCATTTTCGGACCAGTTTAGGTTGGGGCTACGACGGGTCTTTTTCCTAGCCGCTTCCACTCAAATAATAATGTAGCTTAATTACACGAGGACAAGTCGATATGTTGGCGATACAAATATTTAGAGGGTGGACGGCGAGTAGCCGTGGAACGATGTTATTAGTAAATTAACCAACATCAAAGAAAATGCGAGCGGTGGTCACTTACTCTGCTAATGGAAAGCCAGCATCCTCCTACGTGAGATATCTATAGACGTACTTACATACGCGTGTATAGATACATTTCTATCTTTCGGTCGTGGTGCTTGGAACGATACGAGATACTTCTGAATGCGTATGATAGTACCAGGGTCCCCTCGATGGTCCATCAAAACTTTGAAATAATTCTTCTCTCGTTTGCACTCTAAAATAGCAACATACGTAACGACAGCATTTTCTGCAAATCTATCAATATACATGGCGGTGTCGCCTTTCTTCTTTTTATATCTTTTTATATATTTAAATTATAATTTAAGATTTATGCAAATATTAATATATATAACAGAAAGTTTATATGTTTGTGTCTTTGTCTGTCGCCTAAAAACTTTCGAACGGTAAACTCTGGAGTCACGAGAGGTGCCTCAGCTCATTATGCCTGGCTAATCCAGACGAATGTGAGAATTTGCACAAAATAAAGTTTTTTTTTATAAAAAATCAGAATTTAAATTCCGGGCGAAGCGGAGTAGTACCTAAAGCTAGTTGTTTTATAAATGGGATATAACTTGAGGAGGATTATCTTTAAAAGTATTACAGGGAAATTTTTTTCTCAGCATACATCAAGAATATATTATTATTTTTTTATTTTTAGTAACCTAACGTATACTTCACGAGCTTTTGAGCATTCACGAGTAGCTTCACGATAAAAGAAAAACAGCGAATATATACTACAATTTTATTATTCTCATATACCAAGCTACAATAACAATACCATTACAGCACCTATAAGTAGACCTTCACATATTTCTTCTTTACATCAGGAGAGTAGTTTCCAGTACTAAAATATTATACTACGTTAAAGTATTTTTCATACATTCATCTTTAATGGTGCAACTTATTATATTCATCTTATTGTTAATTCAACATTCATCCAAACGTAGATAGCGAAATCTTCCACCATTATCTTTTTTACCACTTTCTTTCTCTTCAGAATCAAATACCCGCCCGCCCCTCTTCAGTTAACTCCCCAGGCATTTCTGAATGTCAAAATTATAACGAAATTTCCCCGCTCATTTTTCTCTGGCACGTTATGGGTTGATCCGATTCTCGGTCCGCATCAAGCGCTTATTCATTTATCATGGCAAACCAGTGTCATTGGTTAAGAGGATGATGCATACCGTGGGTGACGAGGACCACGGGAAGCTGAGAGGCTCCCGTACATCCCCCGCTCGTCTTCCCGCCGCGCCGATTTCCTGGCGTCTCCTCTTCCTCCGTTATTCTGGGATCTTAAGGGTGATTTCTTTTCGTTCCTGGCACCGCCAGACTAAATTTCGCGCGTTAAACCCATGGTGTAATCCTGCCCTTAATATTCAAAAACGTGATCGCCCTGCCAAGCGTCTCCGAACGAAGGAGCTGCCTGCCCCCGTGGAGCCGAGCCACGCTCGTCCGAGTGACTTGGAGAACGGGGGAAGCTTTTCATATGCTAATTGGCATTCGTCATTTTCTTATGGCAGAGACTTAAGTGTGCTTAACGTGCTAACTCCTTTCTCGAAGCGTTAGAGCTCGGCCAAGACCGCGAGGCTGGCCCGCGCCATCTTCGAAATTGGACGGTCTCAGGATTTGTCCTGCAACGATGAGAGGACAATAGTGGAGTTTTCACAGACATCGAAAAAGAAAAATTCTGCACATGACATGAGTCTGCGTGTTGTATCGATTTCGACGTTACTAAGGGTAGGGGAAAGGTGGGATAGTTCATCTACTTGCTGTTTCGTCTTTATTTTTTTCGGATCATGATGCATGTGTAAAATAATTATTCATTTAAGAAATTTGCAGTAAATTAGTGGGCGATTGCTGTCGAGTAAAACCAAACAAATTCAATAGATTCACCCTCTGCGGGCAACATCTTACAGCGAGGAAACATTAAGAGGTGCGAGAGAGTGCGAGAGTGAAACTAACAAGGGATGTTAGGGCAACTCGAAAATTCCAAAAATTTTCAACCTTTTCAGAACTGTAGTTTAACATAAGTGATGCTAATAACGTAACCATTTTTTCTTTCCCTCTCACCCTATAAAAGATCCCAACAAAAAGTTTAATTCAAAGTTTTATGGTTTTTCATATCATACAATGTGGTGATAAACAATTTTCGAAAAAAATTAATTTCTTCCAAAATTTCCCCACCACCCATGTCTCCTTTCGCCGAAAGCGATGAATTCAGAATTGAATCGATGCATTGTAGGAATTTAGTTCTATTGTTAGTAAAAGATGATAAGAGAGTAATCAAGTTGGATGTGGATGTGAACCTATGAAGACTATGAAACAGTTATTTTCAGAACCGTTTCAACCCCTGGTCATGCTACAATATTGTCTGGCCTATTAAGCGTAGTCCTCTAAAAGAAGTAAAATAGAAAATAAAATTAAAATTTTTAAAAAAAGCAGCAACGATGTAAGCAAAACTTAACAATAAAGAATAAAACACAGTGCTCTAAAAAGAGTGACATAATAAGTAATAATATTTGGATAATGCGTTGACACTAGAACTTTACATGATATATTTTTATCGATTTATAATTAATTAACAGCCTTCGTGCGTGACCTCACGTTTAGGTAAGGACTAGGTAAGATTGTTGGGTAAGGCGGTAGGTCACGCATGACAACAGTTAATTAATTATAAATCGATAAAAATATATCATGAAAAGTTCTAGTGTAAACACATTATCCAAATATTATTATTTATTATTTCACACTTTTTAGAGCACTGTGCGTTATTTTTTATTGTTAAGTTTTGCTTACATCGTCGTGGGTTTGTTTTAAATTTATAATTTTTTTTTTATTCGAAACAGAGCGGATGCCGTGGTCGTCCCATCCTACACTGCATCAATAGTGACCCAATACTTTGCCAGGATTGGTTAATAATAATAACGAATTTGAGACATCCTTATTCTCATTTTTTTCAAGTCGCTTATTTTGGGGATCGTCCGTTTTTAGGAAACAGATTTTTTACGAGCAGCTCCTTTTGTAGGCCTACTCATTTTTTAAAAAAATAAATGTAGTTATATAACTTAAAAAACTAAAAAGGTATAAAATAAAAAAAATCAAATAACAATTTAAACCGTCCTCAAAAAATAAAAATACGTTTTTGCCTTATTTGAGCTACGACTCTCAATTTTTTTAAGTCGGTGCCAGAGTTATACAGTGCAAATGATGCGCCGACATAAAAAAATTGAGAGTCGTAGATTAACTAAGAAAAAAAATGATTGTTTATTTTTTAATGTATTTTATTTTTTTGAAGTCGGTTTTAATTTTAGATGAACAGTTTCTATTGTTCATCGTGTCATTGTTTTGTTTAGATGCATACTGGTTGTCGGTTATTTGGGAATCGATGTAAGTAGGTATGTAACATAAATATTTTTCCCGTCCTACTCAAGGTACGCATATATGTATTACTGCGACTCCTATTGTAGCACATGCGTACATACATTACCACCAACTTTATCGGAAGATATCTGGGCGGCATATCTGTAATATGATAACGCGTGAGTTCGTCGATTAAAAGTGCCGCGCCTCTGTCTTCATGTTGGTCGAGCTAGTGCCTCTAGGCTCGTTTTCGTGAAACTATAGACAGTGTTAAACTAACAGTGCTAAAAGAATTCGATCTTGTTTATTGCGCCGGCGTGTAGTTGAATATCCTTTTTCATGACTGCATTAATACGAACACTAGGGTGTTTAGTGGTACATGTGAGCAAGAGATAGTTCAAGTTGGATGGACATTTCTGAAAAGTAAGCTGACAGAATATGATTAAACAGCTAATTACCTTCAATTATGATCAGCTATCTTGAAGCACAGTGACGAGTGAATTAATTAATGGGGACTGTAACATAAGAAGTTTTAGTGATCCTTTAGTACAACAAGTAAGTAGGTACATATCTATGTACATATAATCGAAATTCTGAGAAACTTCGGTGGGACGTCATTGTGTGATTCACGATGACACATTATTCATTAGGCATGCGTAGGTGCCATTTGTGCGTATACTATTAGTCCAGTGAATTAAATATTGCATTTGGTAGATATGTATTGAATAGTATATACAAAGATAATTGTCTTAAGACAGCACATTGAACCCCAAAAATTTACAAATATTGACATTGTGAATAAATTGGATTATACTAATTTTTGCTTGTAAAGAATAGTCGGTATTTGATATTTTATTACAAAGAAATGTGAAAACGAGTAATACTTCTGTCGAAATGTCTCCAAGTTTTTAATTTAAATTCTATAGATTAAAAACGTCCCTTTGAAAGTTACACAAGTCGATAAATATTAAGCTCGTGTCTTTCGAATTTCAACATGATTTTTATTTTTATTTGGACTCTTCTTGTGATTTAAAATATTTATAACTGGGAAAAGTATAGGATTATTGAAGTTGAAGAAAGTTTTCCATTAGGTTTTCGATCTTATGGTGACTTTTAGTCTTTTATATGAAAAATATTATAGGATCAAGGAATTACAGTATGTATTTCCTGACGTATTTATTCAGGTTTTTTCAATTTTTTTGCGTAATTATTTCATGTATGTATTTGAACAGTTATTAGCTGCTTCCTGCAAACATGTTAACATATAGTTCTCCCTGGTTGCAAAAAGCTGTTACAGATATCGATTTCAATGTGATAATTGAGGTAGACAGAGACCTTTTGAGATCAATATATTTTTGAGATTATGGCAACTAGGTTAAAGAAAACCTTTCTGAAAAGAAACGCGGTTAATATTCTGGGTGAACTTTTAACGTGTGTAGATACAATATGTATGTCCTACGTAAGTATGCACGTGCTATTCCTGCATTGGTTTCTCCCTCTCTCACTCTCTCTCCCTCTCTCTTCAGAATTTGTGTCGTTCCTTGTGGTGTCTATTACGGACGTAACATTATTGTATATGCTACAATACTTTCTTGAAGCCGTAAACCCCGTGCGTTTTAAATTTTCCACTTCAACATTTCAAATCTCTGCCACGTTGTCGCATCGTTGAAATCTCTCATCAAATTTTAAGGAGATATTTTCGAAACATGAACATTTGAAAAAATATAATAAAAAAGAAACGATTTTTTACTGTCTAAATGGGAATACCCCGTTAAAAAATTGATTGATTTGTTCTAAAGAAATGACCATACATCTTCAAGAAGTGGTGAGATCAGAAGTGGAGGGCGGTTTGTCAGGTCCAGCCAACCCAATTCCAAGTCAGTCGATAGACTGTGGTTGCGGACAACTGCCATGTCCAAAATTAGCGAAATTTGCCACCCGGCGACTGTTTATCGGGTTGTTGTCCTTGATTGGTTTAAGTCAAACAGCTGCATACACATATTTTTACATAGCAGCACCCACGATCGGAAGAAAGTTTCAGTTCGATTCTTATATAATGGGTATGTATTCAAATTATTTTAATTACTCACTTATTTATATTTAAATGAGGAAGGTACAATTTATATAATTAATCCCATAAATGCAAATGTTGCCTGTATACAACATGAACAAATAGTGACTCATTTTACTTGTGAGCGTCGTGTATAGGTACATAAGTATAGTATGGTTTATATACCTAATATACTAAGTAGATATAATACATTGGCAAGTAATATAAAAATAGTTTATCTATGTTGTTTCTTGTTTGAATACAAACAAAAACACAAACTTTAGTAAAATTCTAATGAAAGGTTAACACATGTAATAAAACAGGTCGACAGCCATCTGGACTTGTAACATTCAATAACCGTTTCTTACAGGTTTTCGTATGCTGAAAACGAATCCGTAAACCGTTTGTCGCCATCACCCTCAATTTTTGAGAAATTCGAATTGAAAAAAAAACTGCAAATTTTCAACTTTGAACATCTTTTGTTTCGAAACAGTAATAATTATTCGGTTGCTTTTTGCATCAAGTTATTCTATGAACCCTCCCGAATACAACGATATAAGTTATTAGAACATTATGAACATTTAAATATGTGTAAACAATGATCCAATGGATAAGAACACCCGAAATGCACCCATTTTTGCAGATATCTTTCAATATATTTCCAAAGCTAAGGGTCTAGGAGAAAATATGACTACACCACGCAATGCAGCAGATATTTTTCCTTGGGAAAGCATCAACAGAAGTGTTAAGTCACGTTTTGTTTTCAATACAGAAGCGAAATAGTTTAGCAAAACGTGCGGCGCCGACACTGGTAGTCACGCGCGTTAAGCGATTGTGTTACGCTGAGCGGCAGTGGATCGCCGTTGACTACCACTGTCGCCGCCGCACGTTTTGCCAAACTATTTCGCTTCTGTATTGAAAATAAAACGTGATTTACCACTTCTGTTGATGCTTTCCGAAGGGAAAATGTGTGCTGCATCGCGTGGAGTAGTCACATTTCCCCCTAGTCCCTTAGTTTCGGAAATAAATTTAATGATATCTGCAAAAATGAGTGCATTTCGGTTGTTCTTTTCACTTTGATCGTTGTTTAAACATATTAAACAAAAAGTGGATTATTTACAACAACGTTGTACGTAAAAGGTCTTGGACCACGCGAGATAATCCACCTGTAACGTTCCGTTGTCGGCAAACAACTGACCGTCGCAGGTTCCCGAGAGGAAAGTGAAGGATTAAAATCGGAAAAGGCAGAGGTTCAGATACAGGCACATCGGGTAGCTTCGGATGCATTCGGCATGCCTAACCACTGAGTTCCTCATTTACTCGTATCGTTCCCCTTACCGCGAACCTTGCCACCCCTCTCAGCTTACGCTCCGTCTATATATGTCTACGATTCGGCTGCTACCGTTTCCGGAACGGTTCCCGACACTCTTGGCAGAGTTCATATTCTCTGGTTCTATAGACCTTGCCTTCGTTAAGCGGCTAAGCTGCTACCTACTAATAGGAGAAATGCTTGAAACCTCCGCGAAAACAAAGTTCTCAACCTTACAAATGTTAGGTCCAAAAAGGAGCACCAGTACCTTTATACACTGAGAACCAGTCGTTACCGTCTCCGGAGCATGCTTTAATTCTTCTGGTTAGTACTTAAGCTACCTCCAGACTGTAACATTCGTTTCGTCTCAAGAACGTATTCAAATTGAATGCCCCGCTGTGCTGCGCGCGCCTCCTTTTATATTGGGAGGTTGGCGGGCTGGCGCAGGTGCAGTAAGTCGCGAGTTGTTATTTCGTATTTTACTCGCTTATTATATTATATTTTGTTTTGCCCTTTTGCTAACACTTATAATTAATTATTCCTAACGTCTCTATAATATTTGTTTCTTTAATATTCGCTTAAATCATAAATTATATATAAAAGTATGTACAATAGGTCTGCGCGGTAATACAGAATAGTCCTACTTTATCGACGATCGGTTTTACCGGGTTCGAGTCCCCGTGGGACGTTACACACCATTGACCGCACCAAATCCAAAAAAAGTGATGATCTGCATATGGTGGTATGATGCCCACGAAATAAAACTATTAATTCAAACAAATTCTGCGTGTAATTAATCAAACTGATGGCTGCAATCAATGAAAAACGCTCGGAATAAAATTGACGAACAGTGAACAACGCCAGACTGCATGTTGCATTTAATAACTCGTCACAATTTTGTGGAATTTGAAGGGGATATTCTATCTCCCCCAACCATATTCATCCGAACTTACACTCTCAGATTTTCATTTATTTCGAATTTTGCAGAGTTTCCTTTAATGGAAATAAAATTGAAAATCTTGAGGCTTGCAAAAATCACTTGGAGGGGTTTCTAGCTAAAAAAAGTTGGAACTTTTTCAAGGTGGGAATAATGCAACTGCCTGAAAGACGGTAAAAAGTTGTCAAACAAAGGGGGCAATACATAGTTTAATAAAATTTAATTGAATAACGTGAAACTTGTTTTTACATTTTCTTTAAAAAAACGAGAAGATTTTTTTGGCCAACCCAAATAAAATAAAAAGATTATTTAATATTCAACACTGTAATATAGCGACCATCATGACGTTATGAAGAAACAAACAGCAATTATTTTCCATCTAGAATCTAGAGCTAACACTTTTTGCAGACTTTGGCATGGCATGTTACACTTAAATATTTCCCAAAACTAAATTCTATTTAATTTTCAAATTCTCCAGATTATTCATCAACATACGTGACTACTTTTAAGCCATAAAAATTTAAACGAATCATTATATCGGGGAGATCACAATTTGTTTCCCACCATTATCTGCACTATCCGAAAATTCTGGTTAACCTTATGAGCTGCTCCAGTAATAGAATATACAAAAATCTTCAAACACAATTTTTTCAAATTCTAAAGCCACGAACATCTGAAAGTTGTATTTATCGTGCTGTGCCCTCTCGTTTTATAATCATCGTGGTGCCTTCTTTCCGACGCGTTATGTCACCTACAATACTTGAATGATGCTCACTCCATGAATACATTAGATTTTAGATAAAACACTGTCACTATTGACATGTACGTAGGTATTCAAATTTTTTTAACCATATCCTAAAATGAGTTGGAAGGAAGGTAAATGTGTGTAATTAATGATATTCGCATGATGTCATTAAAACCTTACCACTGCTTCCACCAATTTTATTTTTTTTTTCTTGCGCCTCCCTCTCGTGTACCATATCTTTAAATTAATAAGTGGTTTAATTTATATTCTGCATTTCTCCGAAAATTACTTTATCTCTAAGATGTTTAAAATTTTCCGAGGTGAAACTTTTTATGCCTTGAATGGCAACTTTGAATATTCGCATGAGTGATCCATCGCTTAAAATTAAGTTTGAGTACAAATACAAAAATAAATGGCTTCCAAAATATTTCGAAGAGAAAGAAGTAGGTGCCAGACAGTTCAATAGTATTTTCTGTTAAATTAGACGTGGTCCAATAGATCATAAAGTAATTTTTGTGAAATAAGTTCTGCGAATTATTACCTTTAAAATTGTCGTAATACAAATATGCGTATCTATTTACATTAATTCTGTAATTTATAATTCTATTTCAAATCGATTGTATTAGTGGTTAAAGGCTGGCATTAATATTTTTTTACTGTTTCACGTCTAATTAACAATTAAATTTTACAGAATGGGTCCTAGTGGTATCAGATTTGGTATCGTCCGTTCTTGGTATAGTGATTGCGTATTGGGGTGATAAGATTCATAGAGTTGCATGGATGGGATCTATAGTACTGTTGCAAGCTTTTTCATATTTTATCCTGATAATTCCTCATTTAACACATCCAACAAAACTCATCGACGACCCTGATAATTCTACGCGCATGTCATTATATGCAGGTAAGCAAGACTTCAATTCCGTTTAATATACAGAAATCTGATAATTCTTCATAACAATGTTTATTTGATCATAAAAAACCTGCAAAGCTGTTGATTAACTATTTGCAATATTAATGAACATTATTGTGTTTATCCCTTTTTTCTATTCTTTAAAAAGCATGTTTTATAATTATACTTTGTTTTCACATCACATTGTTTTACAATTATAATGTGTCTTTCGATACAAGTGGAACAATTAACAAATAACCGAACATTTTTATTTCAGACGAAAATCGGGAATTGTGCATGGCAGCTATGTCTAGAATCGTTGCAAACGAGGAGGAATCATGTTATTTCACGTTCGGTGTTATTGTCGTCATGCAAATTGCAACTGGTGTGGCTAATATTGCATATTATGCATTGGGTATTTCTTACTTAGACGACAATACGAAAAAGGAGCACGTCGCTGCTTTCATCGGTGTCATCCTCTCAGTGAAATTCATTGGTGCTCTTTTGGGATATATTCTGGTGTGGACTTGTCTTAGGTGAATAACTATATCAAAAGTATAATAATCCAAGTATTGCAGTTGTAGGCATTCTTGATAACATTATAGGAATTATTGATGGAACCATATTTATTACCCACTACTTACTTAGTTTATTATAGTTCCAATAAATAATTGATTACTTTTAGAATTTAACAATCTTCTCATAAATAGAAAACAATCAACAAACATTGATTGATCTTATAGTAAATTGTAATTGAACAATCTATTATACTCGATTGAATGACGCTCGAAAAGAATTCGCCTTTTCGTGGCAACGGTGCGCGCTGGCAACCGACGAAATACGGCGCTGCACGATTCGGCAGAGCTGGGCGATCGGCTCGGCACGCCGACGAGCAGGGTTGCTGAGAAATAGGTTGTCGAGAAGTCTCCGGGTGGAGGGGGATCCAACCTTGGCGTTGATTGGTTTGACGTCACGGCGTCATCACGCGCATGCGTGGCGTGTTCCCCCTCCACTACGAATAGTCTACGGCAACCTATTTCCCGGCGACTCTGCCGACAAAACACATTGTCTCTCGAACTCGAACGAGACAGACCACACTTATAATAAAAATCATTTATTTTACCATAACAGTTTCGTTTTGTTGATACCATTCGAGAAATATTTAAACGTGGCTCCATCGCAATAATCCATGCAATCGACGGTCCGTAGAGTGTCAGCTTGGCAACGCTTAACAATAAAGAAACAGTCAAGAACTATTTGTTGCATATTAAAACTCAAATTTCACAAAAAGTGGACGTACAACATTTCTGCACTAAATTGTCGATATGTAGATTCAGAAAAAGGAACCATTTTATCAATAGCGCACTAATAATAAAATGCAATTAGTTTCTAAAACATTGAAATGTAATATTAAATATATTGTAAGTGACCATGTATAATCTATAATTTATTCTCTAAAAATTCTTTTCGGTGCAGGATAGATGCTGTAACTTTGAGTCCCATAGAATCCTATACAAATCAAATTGGTGCCTGGTGGTTAGGACTGCCAATTCTCGCACTATTACTCATAGTTCCTGGGTTACTGTTGTCATGGTTCCCAAGAATGTTGCCATCTGAAGTAAGTATTACATTTTTCAATTTAAACATGATCTACATATAATAATCTAGATCAGGGTTGACTAACTGGTAGCCCGCGAGCCACCAGGGCCCCTCCGACTAGACTCTGACGATCGCAGTCGATTCCTGCTTCTTTCCTTCTCTTTTCGACTAAAAGCAGTCGATAAAATAATGATTTGTAATTATATTAGGTGGTTGAGATGGCTGCAGCTTCGTTACTGACTATTTCTGGCAGATATAATCAAGTGCCACGCAGACTGGTCAGTAAAAAAGTCGGTAGTCCAAATTTCTGGCCATCATTGGGCAGATTATTTATTAATAAAATCTTAGTATGCAACATTGTGGCATGTACGATCTACATTATGGCGCTTGTTAATTTTATGGGTTACGAGAACCTTATAATACAGTCGAAATTTTATATACCGAAGCCAACCGGAACGTTATTCGGTTTCAGTGACCCAATGCTCTCAAGGCTGGTATCAAGTAAGACAAATTATTTTCTGATGCAGTGCGTCAATACAAAACAAAAGTACCGCAAACTTACTCGGCATAATTTAATTAAAATCTCGGTTTAATTTCAGACATTTTGAAACCTATCCTGATCGGTTTAATAGTAATTCTTTCGGGCCTTGTAATAGCCAAGGCGAAACCCTGCGGTAGAAGCATTGTGGGATTTGGTGTCATCGTAATACTTTTATCAGCTGGTATTATTTTTTCATTGACTGCTATATCTTGCGAAAAGAAGCCCATCGTTGGTATTGAAACTAAAGGATCGTAAGTACATTGATGCTCAGTAACTTCCAAAGTATTATTGCATATTTCTGTCAACTATGTAAATCAAATACCACAAAGTCAGTCGCAATGGTCTACGTACACCCTATAAATATGAAATATTATAAAAAATACGGTAGTTTTGGTCATTTTTATGAGTGTGATCTGATGAACATGACTGTATGTAGACTTCAGTGATTGACTATGTGTACACATATTATAATATGCAGGGTGCTTGGTAACACGTGGAAGAAAATTTAAGGGGTGATTCTAGACGTTAAAATAAGATGAAAATCAGGAATAGCGAAATTGCGGTTGTGGCTTCGTTTTGTAATTATAAGCGTGTAAACCAATAACCAGGCGCAGTAACGACGAGCCGCGACACAAATACTTTTAACGGTTATTTCGCGCTGTTGATCACTTTTAACGCAGCAGAGGGTGACTGGGCCCATAATCTGTTATAATTATAACCGTTTATTAAATGAAGGTTTAAGATAAGAAGAATATAACGTTGGACAGTACTTAGGAGACGCACGCCACGATGGTCAAGAACAGAGTGAACACGCCGGAACAGGAAGGCGCCCGTGAGGACGCTCGCGCTACTCTACTGTTTATTTGTACGGGATACAATTATTCTTGAGTTTTGTCTTATTTTGACGGCCAGTATCATCCCTTAAATATTCTCTCTGATGTAGCCGAGCAGCGTGTATAATTATATCTATAATTATGGGTAGTAATGTTCATTAATTTGTATATCTATTCCAGTATTTATTTCCCCATGTATTGCAACAAGGACTGCGGTTGTTCAAATGACGCTGATTTCCGCCCTGTCTGCGATAGCAAAGGCATTTTCACATTTTATAGTCCCTGCCATGCTGGATGTACATCTTCTGAAATTAAGAACGGTGTAACGACGTACAGTGGATGCAGTTGCGTAAAAGAAGTGGGAGGTCTAGGAAATACGGAAGCACATGATGGACCGTGTAACTCGAACGATTGCCAAATTGGTTGGCTGATATTTGAGGTGAGTATTTTATTACGTTTACTAGCGAAGAGCTTTGCTATTCTAAATGTTATGAAAAAAATTAACATAACGCATCTTTTGGGTTTTCGGATTTGGCATGTTGACGCAAAAACAGATTTCAAGGGTTAAAACTTAAAATATATTAAAAATAAATTGCACTGGTTTATTTTTTTATTGTAATATTCCGTAAATTGATGAATTCTAAAAAAAAATGTACGCAGGTCCATGTGGTTTAGAACTTGTGTTACTTTATACAAAATATGCTCGAAGTTTCAAGTGTGAAGTACTGCACTACTCTATCAAATATTACGATATAAACTACATATTCCATTAAAAAAAATACGATTAACTTTCAATTTTTTCATTCATGAGACCAAACCATGAGACCCTGTAGTTAGTTACTACTTTTTTCTAATGTTTAGAATAGAAAACAAATTTTAAGTAGGGTAAACGATACAGTTATTGACCAGGGTTCAGAAGTTGACCACTTCAAATTTCTACCGCCATAGTCTAATGAACCCGCGCGTTTCCGCATCAATGATGCACTTTGAGTAGAAAAGACAGTCCTACCTTTCGTTGATCGTCGTGAGATCGTCAGAAAGGAAACTGACAATACAATATATATTTTTCATATTTTTCAAAATTGTATATTAATCATACATTTTCAAACATATATATTTTTCTTTCCTTAGTTTGGAACTTTGTTGGCGTACGCGTTAGCTGCCTCAACTTTAGTGGGTGACTTTTTGGTAGTGTTAAGATCGGTCTACATACAAGACAAAGCTATCAGCATAGGTTTCTGGATGATGTGGTCAGCAATTATTGTGAACATTCCTGGGAAAATTCTTTACGACTACATTGCAAATCTGACTTGCCAATATTGGGGAACTCAAAAATCGATCTGTCGTTTGCATAACAGTTCACAACTTGGCAACTATCTCTACTACTTGACAGGTTCTCTTTTGGGCGTTAGTGTCCTATTGAAAGTCGTTCTGTTCTTGTTCTGTAAAGACCTACAGCTATACACTCCACCAGAGCAGGAAGATGCGTCTGGTGCCGAAATGCAAAAACTGATGCAGAAATCAGCTCCAGCGACCAAAAACGAAACCAATATATCCGATACGGGAGATAATAGTAAGTAATTACATGGATTACTTTAATAAACTATTCTGCAATAAGCACGTTTCTAATACATAATCACATTTAGTTAGTCAAATTATCAGTAAAATACCTATATTGAAAAGTATGATTTTAATTTAATTCTATTAAGATAGTAATAGTATACACTACTTAAAAAACACGGGTTGAAACAGGTTCACTCCTTGTAAGGTAAATAGTACTTACTAAATTCACATTTAGTAAAAATTATCTAATTAACATGGGTCAAAAATCAGAAGCTATTTTTAATTTGGATAACGTAAATGATTTGTTTGTCTCTATCGTTTAGGTTAGCAACAAATGTTTTACACTCTTCCTTCCGCGTTTATATACGTTTCTCGTGCGTACCACAGAATAGCGAATTCTTTAAAAAATCCCTGGGCCTGTCCTTGGCAGTCATTTGGTACTTATTGAATCGAATCATGCTGTACTGTCTAATAATTAGTAATAATAGTTTAAAATTATAACGCAATGCTAATTATTCATTAAAACTATAATAGTTTCATTAATTTTCACTAATAAATTCGGATTAAACTGTCAGAATAAAACAACCATTGAGTAACTTAATATTTCTGATTCCTGTATCATCTCGCCATTTCCAGACAATATGTCAGTTCAAGTGGAAGTTACCACCGAAAGAGTGCCACAGCTAGTGCTAGAGACAGCAAATGAAAGCCGTGGAGAACAAGAAGAGGAGCATAAACAAACAGAGAGCGCGCCCCTGAAGTATGGCCCCCTGGGCCCTGGCGATCGCCGAACAGATTCAAAATCTTCACTTAACCAACCATCTGAAACGCGAAAATCCGAAATACGGGGCCTAGACTCCGAAGACGAGCTGAGTTCCAGCGACGAAGACGGTAAAAAGGACTCGAGCCCAAAAGTGGCTTACAGCCCACTGGGCATCGATTCGGACGTAGAAAGCGATCTAAGCAGCGCAGGGCCTAGATCACGAAAACGTGTTGTTAGTAGGGACTACGATCGTACAAACAATACCGATCGAAGTTCCTCCGTGATGGGTTCGCTCTTCAGACGCGAATTCCCGAATCCTGATGACTACGAGGATCCAAGGCTCAGCAGAAGAAAGAAGCATGAGGATCAGAATGGTTGTATAGATGGTTCTTCAGAAACCAGCAGCTTCGAGTTTTCGAGGAAGAGATACGAGGATGAGACACAGAGGAAGGGTGACTTCAATGAAGTTGGTATACCTATAGTAGAGCCTCACGCTTCGAATATCACCCACCCTGACACACATTCCCTGAAGGACGTACAATCGTTGATCAATCAGTACGAGTTGAACGCTGAACAACAGCCTGATGGTGACGAACAGTCTGTTAGGTCAGGTGAGAATGGCAAAGTTGTGTCGGGTATTCCATTGGTAGCTATGGCGCCAAAAAGGCCGTCCTCAAAAGGCCAATATTTATCAGGGTTCAGCAGTCCGGGGGATATCAAAGTACCTGAGGATCGATCAGAATCCCGTGATAGTCAGAGCCCGCAAAGTTCTAACAAAGGAAGCAGGGGAACATTGCACACTGACTTCTAACGAAGTTGAAAAATGGTGCATTCGCCATTAACAATGGTTATACATATAGACTATACATTCCTATACTGCCAATGTAGTTAAAAGTTTTGTATGAAAGTTCATAAAGATGTTATATTTATTTAAATGTTTCTAATATTCATTTTCATCTGTTTAATGTTAGTCACTCTATAAGGCATTTTATTGCTTATTACGCAGTATAATCAGTTTAGATATGTAAGAATAAAACGAGGTGAACTTAATGTTTGTGTAACAGCTCCTTCCAATGTTGTGATAATTTTTTTTCATCAAGCAATCGGTTCTGTTGACAAATTGCATTAAATTAAAACTATTGTAACGTGTACGAGGGTAAAAACGCGTACCTGATGGGTCCGAGCCAGGCGGGTTCGAGCGTTTTCTCGGCGTGTAACCCTCGAACCGGAGAGTCGGGTCAGGATGTTGTAAAACAATAAAACATCTGATTTTGCAGGCTCGTCGTTCTTTCGGTTTCGAATAGGGAAAGCGTTTCCCTCCCTTCTTTCGGTACTTTTCCACGATTTGGTAAGGGGGGTGGTCACAGATCACCCCGCGAAGACGATCACCTTCCTGCTTGGGTCACCGATACGTTAAGACCGCGCAGTACACCGTTTGATTAATAAATCAATGATGAATAAAGTTTTGGTTAAGTTTATGTCCGGCTTTATTTATACACCACCCACACCGTCGCCCACAGTATTATGCTGGTAATAAATTCGAATTGCATTAAAAGTATGTTTAAAAGCGAACTATATAAGCTTTAATACATTACTACATTATACAAAAGTTATGAAATATTTTGCAATACCATAAAAATATAAATAATTCGTTTTTATTTTTTACCACTTTCGAAACTGCACACCCTTTCTTCTTCTACCCCCTATCTTGATTCCCTCAATTCATGTCCTACCCTCCGTCTCTCTTCTTTCCACCTGTTCGAGAAATAATATTGCTAACGCCATCTTCCGGGCTCGATTGCTCCCGAGCGCGATACTTCCTAGCGCGACGTTCCTGCTTCTGTGAAGTATCGATCATCTCGTCGATCGATGGAAGGGGGACCGTTGACATTACGCGGAAATCGACGCCGATTTCCTCGATCACTTTGTTCGCTACCACGTTTAGAGGTATTACCTAATTGCTTATGAGACGCCGCTGCTACTTATTCTAATCGCTCGTGCTTGCTACTTGGGTTTCGCTTAAATTTGGCTAAAGCTTGTGCCGTGCTTACGGTTAAGCTTTAGTCGCGCTTTCGCTAAAGTTACGCTGCTGAATTGTACGCTTTCGGGTTCGAATAACGCTAACTCTCAACGATAAATCATTCATCTTTACTACTACTACTACTATTATTATTATTATTATTATTATTATTATTATTATTATTATTATTATTATTATTATTATTATTATCATTATTTATTTATTTAAACGGAACTAGCTCTTAGTATACAAACTGTACAGTTATAGGTAAATATTGTGTGAGGTATTATGTAGATGCAAATTTACAAAGATTGTCGATGCAACGGCTTATAGTTAATCGGTGGGAATAATTTTATGCCCCGCGGTTTGAAAGGGCGCTAAAGACTTATTAAACAAGTCTAATACTGAGCTATATTTGTTCGCCAGGTTGGATATCTTGTTTATAGGTTCGGCATGCGCTATACTTGTTGTTAAGTGTGTGGGTTTGAGTAAAGAGAAACATTTTATTCTTCGTTCTGGCGCATTTAGGCAAATTTTACTGAGCATCTCAGGGCAACAATAATCAGCGTCGCCGAGGAATCGGTTGTCGACGCTGTTTGGCCGCGGCCTCACTTGGCTTGGCTAAATAGTTGGCTTGACTTGGTGCTGACGGAGTAGAGTTGTTTAAAATGCATATCCACGTGGATAAACAGACACTCTTAAAATAATAATTGCGATAATTGTTCACTTGGTACAATTTAAATAGTTTAATTTATTGCTCTTACCGCATTCTTGTTATTACTTTTAATGTTATTTCTAATATACAATAGTTACTAAATAGTTACATGTTCATGTTGTTCACTCAGCTTTGACATGTTTAAAATTAGACGCAATTTAGTGTATAAAAAATAAAGGTTTACTTAAAAAAAATTTTATAACACTTTTATTAAGCTCCTCTCCCTTTAACAATCTAAATAAATTTCCCGTGGCTTAAGTCATTTGGTACATTACGTGAACTATTCCGTTTCGAATGAAAGGTAATGGAAAACCGGTTCATTCATGAAGATTTGCATTTTAATGTTACTTGAGAATGCTGAAACGTTTCGATAATCCACAATCTGCAGGGGCAGAGCACACTGCGCCATATCACTAAATAAACAATAAACACACTTTCTTTCTCTAATAAGTATAAACTCTTTTCTTCATATTACAGTTTGTACATAAAACAGGGGTATCTCGTTTCACTCGAATTCCCCAAATGATTGCAAATTCTTTTTCACTTATTTTTACATAGCTTGCATTTTAATGGAAGAGTTTCAGGCTTCTCGTACGCGACAAAGTTATCATTCGCGGTGATACTATATGATGATATGTATGTATAATACCTACGGGGAGAGTAAAAAATTAACTTCTGTTCTTTTTCTTTTTCTTTGGATGCTGGGCCTCACGAATGAACTAGCCAACAGTAAGTTCTATCTGAGGTACCTCCAGGCTTTATAATATCTAAGAAGATGTTTAAGGTACTTGTAAAGTCTTTATTCGGCGGTTCTCTCTTTTTCTACCATTTCCCATCCCTTTTCCATTTTTCTCTTCACCAACGATTTTGCTGTGTCGAGCCTTTACTCCACATTTCTGGTATGAAGCGACCTGGCTGCGATCGCTAATGACTCACTTTCAAAGTGTTTCCCCGGGTTCCTCGGCTATGTCTTTCAACTCGATCTCCTCGTCGAAGATCTTTACGTCTTTCACGAAATACCAGACACCCACGTCAAATAACGTGCCGATCGATACGAAGCCTGGGAAGAGAGAGAGAGTTGGAGAATTAATAAAACCAGCTGACAGCAGGAAAGAGATTACAATTGGTAGTTAGAGGGAAAATTCTATCTGTTGTGGGATGCGCATAGTTTTTCGGCGAATTGAACGACAACTTACTAGCTGCAGTAAAGTTCAGCAGGTATCTCAGAGTCTCGCCATTGTAGAGCCAACAGTTGCCTGTACCTGAACACGTCTTTCCCCACACCAGACAAGTTTTGTCTAGAAATATGAAAAATAATTTATTCCGTAACAAAAAAACATAACGTCCTTTGGAAAAAGCAATAAAGAATATGGAATAAAGCTCTTCCACTGGAGCAGGGCATTTTGAAAAAATCCATTTTCCACGAGAAATTATTGTGTATGTAAATATTTGATTATGAGTAAACCTAGGTGTAAGGGCAAGTGCAGTTTCTATAGTACATACAATGTATTCGTCGAATAGAATAAATATGATAATTTTTTGTACTGTATAAATTACATATTTTGAAACATTACTATAAATTAGTCCAAGATTTTGATATTCTAATATACACGATTACTCTATCAATTTTGTTAACTACAAGGAATTTCTTAATAAATTTTTTTATGAAGTATCGCGGAGAACATTTTCGCCTCATACCCAGATTTTTTTTTAAATCGCCTGATAATGCATGAGATTGTACATTTTTATGAAGGTTTTGTCAATCACTTTTTGAGTCACTTTTACTCAAAACAGTCTTTAAAAGATTATACATTTCAAGCAATGCAGCGAAATATATGAAGTTACTATTGATCCACTCCATGAAACTGTGAGCGAGGAAGAGAAAGAAACAAGTTATCTAATCGTAAGATACCCTGCTCTGCAATCGAATATCATTGTGACTACGTATATCTGTCTGTCACTTTTCGTACATGTTTTATTTCAGAAACTACTTGCAGGAAAGACTATCAAACTTGATAAGACCTACGGAAACGTGTATAAATTGTTCAACAGTTTTACTTAATATTCTTATTGTACATCTTTCTTTGCGCTTCAACAGGAAATAATTACAGGGTGAGCCACCTAAGAGAAGTCACCCGAATAACTTCTATAGTTTTTCAGATACGAAGAAATGTTTGAGACAAAATTTATTTGGTACCGAGGGGCCCATTATGTGGTAGACAGAACTTTTATTCAGATGGCGGTGCTTATGAGATTTGAAGGTCGACTTAATTTTTTTAAATCGATCCATGTATTTCTGAACACATACGATTGTAGCCGTTCTCAAGGGCTTTTCAATGACCATAGTCACATTCAAGATCACTCAGCCTTAAACAGCTTGTGGGCGAACGCTTCGGACACTGTCTTTCTGTGGTTGGTCACCATTTTGAGCATCTGTTGTAGCAGATTATTTGAGTCTTAAGTGTCTTGGCGAAGTTTGTTTACATTTTCAATAGATTCCGTTTGATTCCGTTAATAAAGCTGAATGGCCTGGGATGGCGATAGTCATTGAAAATTACCTCGAGGAGAACTACAATCGTAGGCGTTCAGAAATACAGGATTCTATTTAAAAAAATTAAGTTGACTCTGAAATCTCTTAAGCACCAGCACCTGAGAAAAAATTCTGAAACCAAATAATTTTTGTCTGAAACATTTCTTTCTATCTCAAAAACTGTAGAAGTTATTCAGGTGGCTTGTCTCAGGTGATTCACCCTGTACATATATTAGTGTATATTCCACAGTATGCAGGGTGTTTTTGAAATCGTGGTGTAACGAGTAAGGAGGTGATTCCTTATGCACAAGTAACTCGAACATATAGAATTAAATTTTTTCATTTAAGGCTCCATTTTCGAGAAAATCAAATTTCAAAACTCATCCGATACGCGCGCACCTGACTACACATTAGCAGAATTGGTCAGTAAGTACGCTACAGCTGTAAATGAAATGAATTCTCGTCTAAAAATAGTTCGAAATTATGGAATAACTTTTTCTTCATCAGGACTTTGCTATCGTGATAATCGATTTTCGAAATCCGTTAAGTGTGCGTGCACTGGATTAAGAATTGGTTCTATTTTGAAATCGATTTTCTCAAAAACACGTTCGAAAAACGTTACTCTACAATTCCGACTGTTTTTTGGACAATGATCCATGACATTCCACGTGCACTTGTTTCATACTTACTCCTGTATTCTGCCCAATTCTCAGCCACGTGTATGCGTACTAAACAAGGTTTCAAATTCGACTTTCTCGAAAATGAAACCTTATTCAGGGTTATCCACCTAACTTAGACCGCGCGCGCGCGAGAACGGATGAGTTGATCAAGTACCTATATAGTCAGCCCCTGTCCTAAAGAAGAAATTGGATTTTGGATGCACCAACGCCTTCCGCCGGGGATTTCGTGTCGTTTTCCCCTGAGCCTGATGATAAATGTCGAGGCGATTGTCTGGAAAATGCCACGAAAGGCATCTGCTCGCGCGCGCACGGTTTGAGTTAAGTGGTTAAACCTGTATGAAAAAAATTCGTTCTATATTTTCCAATTATTTATAGGTGAGGAATCATCTCGTTTCTGATTCTATCTGTTCTACGATTTCGAAAACACCCTGTATACACACAGAGAGCAGGAATACCCCGGGAAAGATCAGTTATACCGTCATGATACGTAGCATTAAAAAACGTAACATTAAAGTTATGCCCACAAATATGAAAAAAATATAAATTAAAACTTTGTGTGGACCACCGCTTTATATGTTATTTATATCTACCCTTAGTTAATAATTTTAACACTCATGATTAAGTGGTTTTTTTTATGTACTCTATCGCTCATAAGTATTTGGTCATCTGCCTGTTTTTAACGTTCCGAAGCACGCGGAAAATCTTCCTATAATGTCTCCTTATTTGAGAGAAATTATTCTGCACCATATTTTCATAACAATAAACAATGCTTGTGTAAATGAACAAATATTTATGAGCAAAGGGCACTAGAGCATGTAAACGAATATTCCTTTCTTTGATAAAAATTTTTACCTAAAATAAAACCAAACAGAATAGGCGAGGGTATAAACGCGAATAAGCTCATGATAGTTAATCCAAAACCCATTGCGACCGTCTTGTCCTTCTCGTCGACGCATCTGACAGAGACCAAGAAGTTGGACGCTCTTCCAGTGGCGCCACTGAACTTGAGGAGGCAAACCACAGCCAAAAAGACATAAAACTTGTGCATACAATCCACAGAACAAGCCCCGGGCGTCGCGGTACCCAAAATTGCTGGCATATCAGGTTCCGTGGTCTCAAACGGAATTTCCGTTGTGTACGTCAACGTGCTGTTTGTGAACAAATATGCCGAAGAACGTGTAAACTTCGGCTTGACACAACTGCACTCCGTGTACACCTTGCTGCCATTAGTCTGGACCTGCAAGCAAAACAATGATATCGATGTATTGGTATTCAATGATAACGCGTTCACTACATCAGTACTTTTTTATTGTCTGTTACTTTCCTGACGAAGCAACGTAATATGTTTCCTCAAGTTAGATACTCTCTGCGGCTTAGATTTGACCCAAACAGATTGATTTCAAGGAAATTCTGTTTAGTTAATTAAACGTTATCGTGCACTTTTTTTAATAGGACGATTGATGCTTCGAAAAGTATTATTTGAGGAAAACTATCTTTTGAGTAAGGTTCGAAAGGTCGATTTCTTAATCAATAATATGAGATTCTTTACTTTTCCAATTTCCTCAGAAGATTATAATTACAGGTACAGGTCAAGCAACTTTCTGTTCATGTTCTTTTTTTATTATTAGAAATATGCGTATGTTAATATTACATTGTTGCATATGAAATGTCTTTTCTCTAATCAAGTATCAAGTTTGATTCCCCGTTAATTCCCCCGTGATTTTGAAGTTTTCCATCGAAACAGATCTTATTTAATTTTTTTTAACTTTTAACAATCTACTAGCTTCATCGTTTTCATTTCGGTAAGGAACAGGAACCCTTTAGAACTTTTTAAATATCACAGCCTTCGATATTTTTGGACCTTTCAGTGACATAAGTACCTATCTTTAATTCCAAATTTCCAGGATCATAGTTAAAATCGTGACCACTACTTCTATAGCATCATTATCTAACTTAAACTCATAAAGTGGAAAAATTGATCAGTAGGATGAAAGTACAGTTGCAGCACCGATTACGAAACACTATATAGCCTATACGCCTCTATTTAAAGTTTCAATACGAAGCATCAAAAGAATCAACTCACTCTGGCATAGTGAAAGAGTGAAATGTTTAATAAAGACATCAAAGCAAATTGATGAAGTGATATCGAACCTTCAAGTTACGGCATCCGGCATGACAAGCTGAAATGAAGGTTTGACCGTGTTCCGAGCAGACAGGATTATAAGTAACGTAGTCACAGTGGCATTGCTCGTTGCACGGGAGCAGCGTCTTCAAAGCGCCATCCGGCTGTACTGCGATCTGATTATCATTGGCAGAGCAGCCAAGGAAAGCGTAAGAAATCATTCCCATCACTGATATAGCTCCCACCATTACGTTCCACGCAGCCAAGTATCGAGCCTTAGGTTTGTACTTAGAGATGATCAAACCAGAAAGAAGAATCCCAAAGGCGCTGAACACCAAGCCGACTGTTCCAGTAATTAACGATGAGACTGACGCTGATTGCTTGTACTGGGTTTCAATATATTTTGGCATGAATATCCAATACGGCATGTACCCCATGAAATAGAAGACAGTGGCCAGGTTGTTGCACATTAAAGTCGTGTTTGTCAGTAGACGTTTGAACGTCCTCAACATGTCTGAAATCGAGGCAGGCAGTTCTGGCTCCTGGTCTCCTTTTACGTTGGTAGCCGATTTGTTTCGCTCCAGAGCTAACACTTTACGGGCTGCTGCTCTTGGTAGAGTTTTCGGGAAAAGCGCGATCACGCTCGCGAAAATGACGAGAAGAAACGCCAGAATGATCCATCCGAGCCACCAGGCGCCCAACCATCTGTTCACGTTAAAACGGATTTGTCAGTTCGTTTGAGTGATTGTTTGTAAGGTAAGGTGTACTAAACACTAACGGTAGGTTAATTGAAGATTATAGTTATAAGGCAATTCGTAGTCACATTCAGATGTTTCAACGTGTACCGTTTCATTATTATCATGGTAACAGTACCTATACACTGGTATTGTCAAAATTCCCACCCTTTGAAGAATATTAATTCTAAAATAGAAGATGCTCTAGGTTTACTTGATCCTCTATAATCTATCGATATCTTTCAGGTAATATACGATAACCTATGTTTTATACAGAGTGTTCGACAACAAAATTATAGCAGAAACTGAAATGGATGATTTTACGTGAGAAAATAGGACGCCGATCAAGAGTAACGAGATTGTGGTGAGGGCTTCATTTTCTAATTATTCGTGTTTAAAAATTCGAGTCGGCAGCGCCAGAAAAGTGTCAATTTGGCGATCAACGGCTCGCGTTGCGTAGAGAAGAGAGAATCGCGCACTGTCGTCGTCAAAAATCAAAGACGTATAGGTGGCAGCTTACGTCGTAGGAGCAGTGATAAACGCGTCTTCGTTTTTTAAACCTACATACATATGTGCGATGCACATAGTGCATGTTCAACTCTGGCTGGACGAAATTTCACGTACGATAGGTTGTCACGTCTATGGTAAAACCATCGTACAAATCGCTAGGACTCTCTCCAAGTTATCGTAGGACAAATCGTTCGAAAACTCGTAACGTCTATGGGGCCTTTCAAATTGTAAGTCACACAAAAATGATAGTTTATATTTGAAAGATTATTAAATGACTTGTAAATGAATTAATTAAATGGATATTTTTTATACCTGGGATCCTGTGTGGTTATCGTAGGTGTCAAGCTTGGACTAATATAGAACTTGAGGGCGAACGAAGCTAGGCCGTAACCAATGGCTGGTCCCAGCATTCTCAGGAAATACGAGAAGCTGATCAATGCTGGTGTCTTCGACTTCTGTATGTTGTCGTCCATGTAAGACACTCCTAGAGTGTAATATAGCGATCCACCAACCCCTGACACCAGTTGCGCTATAAACAGCAGCACTTGAGGCGCGAAATTTCCATCTGCATCGTCGCATTCGTTTTTACGTATCTCCTTCCCGAGACATAGGAACTTCCGATGTTTGTCAGGTATTTGACTCGTATTCGTTCTATGAGGCTTCGCTCCATATTCCTTCGTGAGCAAGAGAGCGTCTTCTCCTGGACCGTACAAGAAATGCGGCAACATCGTTAGACAGCAAAAGAGGACAACCTGTACAACAAAACAAAGGTACTGTTTACAAATCTCTTGATCGACAAGAATGCATTTGTTGCTTCACTGTTTATCATGACGTTCCAAATTTGAGTAATAATTTAAGCATTTTCGAAAACTAGCCAACCTCAAGCTGTATTGTTAGAAGATATAGAGTGCCCTGTAATCAGTGATACACGCGGAGGGGTGGTGATTCCACAAACTACATAAAAAAGAAAGATCAATAACATCTCAAAACGATTGGCGCCGTTTTTGCAGAGATCTGATGAGAAATGCTGAACTTGAAGATTTTTCACTTCTTAATGGGTATTCCAATCCCTTCGAGGATCGAAAGCGATAAACACTCGGTGAATCACCGCGGGATGTTGACTTCGCCACGGGGTGCCAGACGGCATCTCTTTGAAGAGCGTCGCAAGAGAATCGCCCTGTAGTTCGGTGCACACGTAGGTACTTGGCTAATATTCAAAATGAATTTTCTCGAAAATGAAGCGCGATATCAAAAAAATGTATTCTGTATTTTCAACTTATTTCACCCTATAGAATTACAACCGCTTGTACCACCAGTTACGAATGTAGTATTACATAAACTGGCAAGAACAGTAGCTGAACTTCAGATCGTCGATTTAACTAAAATTTTGCATATGTACCTACGCTACCTACCTACAGCCAGTCGATTTAATGTATGGTGATATATTAAATACATAAGGTATCTACAATACCCTAAATTTGATGAAAAACTCAAGTTCACTGTTGCATTTTTACAATAAAATCGCATAACATTGACAGTATTAAGTAAAAAAGAAACTGCAATTGGGATTTATTAGAATAAACTCTTTTTTAAATAATTGGACGTATCCAATTTTTTTTAATAGAAGGAAAGATTAAAAAAAATAATGATTTAAAATATGATCGGTTTTTACGATTTTACTCCATGGCCTGGGTAAAACCGGTTACCATACTAGATACTGGCCCTAGCACCTATAACAATGAAACCCATCCAATTTTTCAGTCCCCAACCAGTTAGAACAAGCTGTAAACTGCACCCAACCATCATTCAATTTCGATGAACCATATGATCTCCACTAGTAAAGTAATTTCCTCCACCTAATTAAATTACCAGTACAAACCTTTAGATTTTAAGTAAATTCTCCACTAGTAAAGTAATTTCCTCCACCTAATTAAATTACTAGTAGAAACCTTTAGATTTTAAGTAAATTGAACATAAATGCAAATATCTTCACCGTTTTCATCACCACTGTTATTCTTCATACTGTTATCCACATTATCCTTCGGTATTTGGTTTAATTTTGTAGTTTTCTTTATTTTTAGTTGTAGTCCTTTATTAAGATTTAGTTTTAATTTTGATAACTTCCTCCGTTTTGTTTCTTTGTGATAAACATTTTGTCCAAAACCGGGTACCCGCTTTTACCTCGTACGGTTTTGCCCCAGCAATTTTGTAAATATTACGAATTATCAACAATATCATAGCGAAGTAAAACAAACCTTTTAATTATTTACACTTTAGTATGCAACAATCAGCATAATTCACAGCAAAAAGTATCTACCTAAACACTGTCAAAAGTGTTTGAAGTTTCTTAATAATCAAAAATTAGATCAGAGCCTTCAAAAATACACAAGACGATATAACCTTAGTAAGCACGCTTGTGACACGATCATCTTTTTTGATGAAATAATGCACATCCCGAGAATATGTTGCTGCAACGACGCGGGAAAATTTAAAGCAGTTTAAAAAATAATAGCATGTCTCGGTTTTTCCCAGGTACTCGATGTTTTCCGAATTTCCCCCATATAGATTTATATGTGAAAAAAGGTTTGATTTAACCCCTTGCCCTACTTTGACGAGTCCCACTCGTGGTGAAAATTTCGGACCAAACATATGATTATCACTAGTCAGACTCGTGATAGAAATTTTGGACCAAACATGATCATCATGAGTCAGTCTCGTGGAATTAAATTAAAACATGAACACGAATTACTGTTTACAAAGTTTCGATTAAAGTGCATTTGACGTCCATAACAGTTCATTCCGGCCCGCTCGGCGATCGTCGTCCCTAACCGATCTGGGCCGGATTTTCTCCTGCTAGGTAGGGCAACGGGTTAAATAACTAATTATAGAAATAATTGAAAAACAGTAAAAATGTGTATAAATACTTATGTATTATGTATTACCTCTTTAAGTTGCAATGGTAGCTAAACTTTTGGGGGTAATCCAGTTCAGACACACGACGAGGTCTACTTTGAATTTTAGACAATAAAATCTATTCAAGATATCAATTCGAAACTTTGCACCTTCATTTAGGTATGGATACATATTTTACCGAGTAAAATAAATTTTTTTATAATCTTAGTTCTAACAAGATTCATTTGACAAACATTATATTCAAATGATGTGTCAACGATTTGTCTAAAGCCTCAAGAAAAAGTACCACATGGTATTTACAATGATTTCGATTTTATTTTTCTGAATTATAAAGGAAAGAAATTGCCTGGTTATATTTCCACTGACTATAAAATTCGTCTAACACGAACGTTGAGCGTTACATTTTTACCGTCTGGTTTTTAATAGATGAGATTTACTTTAACTCGCCAATCGTCTCCCGTTGATAGTAAGAGTACATTTTCTCATATTTACATTCGCATTGTCAAATAATGCTTGTCCTTGGAAAATGCCATACGCTTCTTCAAGATCCTCTGTTTAAGTTTGCAATGATCGTCTGATACGATTGTCTACATGTGTTTGCAAACCATATTTACCGTGACGTTATCTGACCGATTATTCTGACAATAATTCACTGAGCATTCAACTGTCTTGCACGAGATAAATCTGGAGTAATTAATTCGACGGAAAGCTGTAATAAATGACGACAAATTGGTAAAAATGTTGCTGAAACTGATTTTGTCTAAGAGAATTACCGCAAAGCGAAATATTTCCCTTTTAGAATAGCAGTTAATTATTATATAATAATTACTCAAGAGATTAGATCTGCAGCACGACCAAAGGGTATTTATAATTCCAAAGGAAAACGTTTTCAAATGTATGATCATACAAGTTTTTCCATTTATCGTAGTAAGTACACATGTTAGGATAAACTTCTAGGGGTTGGTGGTTTATTTTGGAAGCATTTATATGTAATCAATTGATTTTAAAAACCGAAAAACTTGAAAAATGCAAAATGTGTTATAGAATAAGTTATAAAGTCCCTACACTGTCTTTTAATTTCTAATTACTCAGAATAATAATTTTAAGGAAAATAATCAGCTACCTCCTATCAGAAAATATGACTCTCTTCTTATATTAGTTGTATATTATTGCAAAAAGAAGATTGATATATACACATTTATATATATAGGTACTTGATATGTACCTTCTGAATATTATTGATATTCACTTATGTAACCGAACTCAAGTTCACGTCTACTAGCTCTTCCGAAATCTACTTAACAATGCAGATGTGCTTCATATCACTCGATATAGAAAACTGCCATGCCCGAATTTACTTTTCCTCAAAATAACAATAATATACATAATGTATACTGTGAAACCATTGAACTAGACATTGTGCGAAAATAGGACTGAAACTATTTGTCGCACATTTCCATATTCCAAAATTCAAACAGTGTGAGTGTACCTACTCAAATATACATTGAATAAAATTGAAATTCTACAGTATTCGAATATTATAGTCAAATTAGTAGTCCCCTTGAATATCTGAATACATGAAATATTGAATACGACCTGAATCCTTAAATATTCCAATATCACGTTTGTGTAGCTGCACCTACATCTGCAACGTACAAACCTTTCTTCATTCAAGCGGAGATAAATCTGTATAACATTAAAAAATATGATAAACATATTTTTCCTGTTTCTGTTAATATGATAAACCTATTTTTCCTGCTCCCTGTTCAAGGGATTGAGCACCACCCGCTCAAAGTTCGAACTAGCCTTTCCCTAATTAATTTAAAAACTATTCGTCGAATCAGCGAATGTGTTTAGACCAAATTTAGTCAGTTGTGAATGTAAAATTTTATCGGAATAGAACAATTTCAATATCCGAACATTCGAATAGAGTACTAATTCGAATGCAGCATTGGAATACTGCAATATTTAAGTAATATTCTTAACATGCGAGTACTTATGAAGCATCCAAATATTGTATTGCTCGAATAGTCCCAGTCCTACGTGGAGGGATCTATAATTAGGGGCAAATTGTTTTGAAAGTAATTACTGAAAATACGTGGCGCGAGTTGTTTTGCGCAACAGCATCAGCGTCTTTTCATTGTTCAGTGAATGGAGCGCTTAGCTAAGCACACGGTGGCGAGAGTACGATGGTAAGAGGCGTGAATGAGCGTAGAGCTACGATTTCAACGCTTCCTAATTTAATTAAGAACCGACTAACCAGTGGGTTATGACGTCTCCTAGTTTATTCTTCGGGGCGTGTGCCGACAACTCATAATTTTCTCTGCATTCTTCGGTCACCGTGAAAGAGAAGGAAAGAGAGGCAGAGAGACGTGTACCAAAAAATCGTATATAGAAAGATTCGGATGCATTGTAGATAGAAATGGAATTATTTCGTAGATACTTACGGTGTAAATTCCGAACGCGATCCATCGAGGCCTATGACCTCTTCCTGCGTAATAAGACAGGACCACTGATACGAACAGTTGCGAGATATCGTTTCCCACAGTGATAAGACCTAAGAAAAAAAAGAAAAGAAAAAAGAAAAATGAATGTCTATTGTCCCAGATACAGGAAAATAATTAAACCGTGTCAGTCTGTATTGATACGCGATATGAAATCTGAACATTCGATATTTACTGCTGAATGTGGGGTGCACTGCACACATCAAGTGATTTTCACTTCTTTTTTTTTTATAGAGTATAGATTATTTCCTACAGGTGCTCTAAAAGACTAAAATAATTTTATGTTAGTTTATGTTAGTGGAGCGTTCAATAGTGTCGACGAAAGTGAAATATTATAATATTAGGAACTGCTGACACAAACACAATTATAAGAATATGACATGTGATATGTAACATTTCTTCCTACGGGGAGTGAAAGAAATACTTTCCTACTTGTTAGAGCCGAATCCTGTCTCCCTTGCAAATGTTTCTATTGCAAGGACGTATCACGGAATTTTGATATTGAACAAGCTGTATCCTCGAAGAAAATCTTTTCATAAATAATTAAAACTTACGTTCACTCCATTTCTCTTATAAAAACTGAATCCCTAAAGTGAATACGTTAATAACATGCGAGAATTTAAAAAAAAAAACTGTACAAAACTGTACATTTCGTCTCAGATTTTTGTAGATTTGTCTTGCGTAGGTAGTGTAGTAATTAATTTCGATAACCGAGTTATACAGACTCACAATTAGATGCATATAGTTATGTGCGAATAGGCGAATAAGAAATACAGTGACAGTAAATAAGTTTCGTTTAAAGGTTAAAAAGAAAAAAAACTACTTTTTATGGCATTACTATACGCGGACGTAATTTTTCAATATTAATAAAACAGATTTGCAGCGAATCGAGAGATTTCAGAATGAAATTCGTATCTCCCCAATTCAGCTCCACCAGACATTTTATTTTTCCCCTTAAATCAGATCCATACTAAGAGACTCAAGGACGCAGACATTGCTTAAAACAACGTAACAATGAAATTTCCGCTATTACATATAATCGATTTCAAAATTTGAACCGTTTGGAAGAATAACACGAACGCAAGTATTTTGAAGAATATCGAGAGATATTCCAAAACGTAACATCCTACCACCTTCTATGCGAGAAAGACGTTTCACTGAAATTCGATTCTATTGTTTTACTTTAGCACCATAAAATCTGCAGAATAATCGCATGACCTCATAGGATCGACGAAGAAGAAAATTTCCAACGTTCCCAAGCGTCTAACACTCTCACCTGTTGTCTTCGAAGGTATCTTGAACCTCTTTTCGATGGTGGTAATGGTGCCGTTGAAATACGCGTAACTGGCTGAAAATATACATCCGAGCACACCGTAAAGAAACACATAAGCCTTCTTGTTGGCGAATCTCTGCAAGGTCGAGCCGCGTATGCACCAGATGCCGCAGGAGGTTTCGTCGGTGATGGGCAGCTCCCTGAATACGTCTTCGAGACCCCTGGTCGGTGTCGTCGGTGTGGTCGGGGTTGTCGACGGGGTGGTCGGCACCCTCAACAACTTCTGACTCTCCGGCCCGTTTTTCTCGTGGTTGCTCGTGTTATTCTTCATGTTCGCCAACGGCACGTTGACTGGCTTAGCAAGCAACGCCACTCTGCAGCTACGAGATCAGTCTGACCTCAATCGCTGGTCGCACGTTTTCGATGTACCTCTGCCGTTCTCGCGGCCCTTGGCATCGCTTTTTTTTTCGTACAGCCACCCTCCTCGGCACCGTTTGCAATGCTTCCTGGACTTCCGGGACTGTTTACTTTTGCACGGTCACGTGTTTTCCATGTTTCGGTGTCCCGTGGCTAACCGTCGATCGCACGTTGATCCAGGGTTTTCTTTCACTGTTAGGGTTATATCAATGTCCCTTCACCTACGAATTTCAAAGAAGTCGTTAGAACACGAGGACTCTCATTGCAGGGGTGGATAATGGGGATTTTGATGCGTGTAGGTGTATCAATGGCTTACGGAAACTGTAGGGTGATACATTTCGAAGGACATTTTGTTATGACGTTCTTCTGAAGCACTATGAAGTTTGGTAACTGGCGGCACAAACAAATGACGCGTAGAAAATCATACTATGAGACGGATTGGATATTTGGTCATTTGTGAAGCCAGTTGTAAAGTTTAATTCATTGACGGACAAGTACCGGTGAGTCAGTATTTTAAAGTACATACATACTTAATTCAAATTCTCATAAGCCAAAATGATTCTTCTATAATGATTCCTTGTTGCACATAAATGAAAAGAGTAAGTAGATAACAAAGATTATAAAAAATGTAACCAGTCGAAAAAGTGAAAGAGGAACAGAAGCCTTGGTTATTCGCCCAATCCATTGAAAATGTGGTGCACCTTGTTAAATCAGTTACAACAAAATACTCAAAATATAGGTACATATGTGCAGAGTTCAGTCAGAATGAAAATGAAACGATCCGAGACTCACAATCGGAAGAGCCGATGGCATCGTATAAGGTAATTAAACATACCTAACGTGATGGCAAGAGCGTGTTGCAGTAAAGACAGCCGAAGGGGAAGCTCGGTCGGTTTGTAGGACCTCACGCCGTACGGTGGATCTAAAACGGAAGCTCGAGATCTGGAGGAGGCGTGCGTGCCCCGAATCGTGGCAAGGTCTACGGGCACGGTACCGCGAAAAATACGAAATACCAAATGCAAAATGCGAAATGCTAAATGCAATATGCAAAATGCGAAATGAGAAATGCGAAATGCGAGATGGGAGATGGGAAGTGCGAAATGCGAATCCGGTATACGAAAAGGCACGATATTCTTTCCGAACTGTAATCGTCTTCTGAACGCGACAGAAATGAGACCGCCTTCGTCACCTCCTGCGGATCCCCACTATCGACCCTGAGGAGCCGATCAGACGACGGAGGATCACGGCGCGGAGAACTGTGATGCATCTATGGTACTTCGGTCCGCGTTGCTGTTATCAGGCGGGCACATTTTCTACCTCTCTTGCAATCATTCCGTGTCTTCTTCCCCCTCTACTCCGTCTATCCTTGGCTCTCCTACTCTCTGTTATTTCCACCACTCTCTGTCTCTCTATTTCTATTCCTCTCCGTTTCTCTAACAGCTGAGGAATCAGCCTGTCCTCATCTAACGTCGCATTTTCAGATCTACGGTTGATAATCTGTATATACTTACGGAGACGCGCCGATAATACTTGGTAGCCGGAGTAGGGGCCCGATCCGACGTGGACTGATAATTATTACGTCAACGGGAAGGTGAAAGAGAGAATTTCTAACGATCTGATTCGTGTGGCGATTTGGAGCTACTGTTGGATAATAAAACTGTAAAACGTTGCCTGGCTTTTGCCAATGTTTGCCTGCATCGGTATCCGTTGTCAGCGATGGCTTTGACAATGAGGAAATTCGACGACGAAGATAACGAAGATCACCATCGGCTTGGAACAGTAAATCTATCAACGTTTGCAAACATTGTAACTACTAATTGTAAGTATTGCAGGGAAGTAGTTACGTTTCGAATGTAGAACCAAATAGCCGTATCTGTAGCCTAATGATTACAAGTTTCAGAATTCAAAATGCAAGTGTAAATTGATCAACTTAGTGGCTACAAACTTACTCATTATGTTCACTCTCTCAGCATGAAATACATGTATCTAACGATCCTTCTTCCTCAATCTTTTATTATCAACACACCATTCGACTACCGGCCACAGTAATACAATATTACTACGAGGTATTAACGCAACTGCAATGAAACAGCAACGACGTGAGAACATTCTGAGCGGTCTGTTGAAAACCAACCTAATATCTGAGAGGCGTCAAAAGATGAACCAGCGGCAAACCAAAGCAAATTACAAAGTTCCTGACAATTACGATAACATAGACCAAGCGTACGTTAGACGAAATGTTCTGCAATTATTTCATAAGTAGCCAGCGTGGAAGGTGACTGTTCCGTTCGAATGTATCTCCGCGTGTAGGACTAGTCGAAAAATAGAGATCTCAACGAGATAGACGAGGTCTTGGCTGTAGGTATGGTGTCTATGCTCGTTTCTAGTCAACCTCCGAGAGCAGAGTCTCACATTGTGAACCCATTATGATTTAATAGAACCGACGTGATGTACACACACGCACACACCAACGCGACTGGTAAACTCTTCCGTCTATTGCCGCGCATTGCTAATGGCACACACCAAAACAGCTATACCGCTAATAGCTGCTGGTTAATTGCTGAAATGTAATTTTCGATCGAAGAACGGATAGGCCTGTAAGCGCCTCCTGGTAGTTGTGCTGACAATGTTGACATTGAGACACTCCACGTTCTTTCCACGACGAATTGGTCCATTCTTTTTTCACTATCTAAACGAACACTGCAAACGAACAAAACGCTGGAAAGTATCTTCTTCGGAACAAACTCCGATACCGGTTTTATAACGATTTCGTTTCCGAGTTTTAATATTTTGTGCCTGAGGTATTGATCATAATCTTGTTTAATTCAGGAAGCATCGTTCTATATAAATAAAATCGCGGTTTTATTTTCCTCAACTTTTGGCTTGTCCGAAGCTTTTCTATGAGCTTGTATTCAAACAGTTCCTGTTTAAATTAAAACGTCAAGAACGGTAATATTCAATATTCTTATGATTTATGTAGTTCCCAAATTCATAAGTGGTTAAAAATAATTCTGATTGTAAGACAAATCGACAGAGATCGATGTGAATAATTTTATTGTTACCTCTTATCTTGCTCTGCGTCATTTCTTTTCCCGTCTGGCGTCTTTCAAAGATATTACAAAGTTTGACTTACAATTAAACAAACAGTTTTCGGTAACGCTGAGGCAGAAGAAACGGAAGGCATTGTGAAATCGACTAAAATCTTGTTATCACTGCCGCAGAGATAATTAAGTGATATTACTATATAGTAATCGTGCTCGAATTCCGAATGCACGTGTCTGACGTGAGGGTACGGCGAGGTATTTGTCTGAGACCCGCTCGATTCGATCATCGAAATAAGGAAATTCAACCTAACAAGTGGTAAAGAAATGAGTACCTACCTACCTACACCAAGGTTTATGGCAGAAGAATAAAATAAACATTATGTACCTTTCGATTATAATACACGTCCTCTTTAAAAAGTGTTGCAGTTATGTGATTCTATAAAAAAAAATCGAAAATGAATATGAGCAACCCGTCAATAAGTGCCAACACCAGGAAAATTGATAAAAAGTGTTGAAAATATTGTGTGCTTGGTAGTGATTCAATAAATAAATATACGTATACGCAGTAGTGTGTGGACTGTGGAGAGAAAAATTGAATGAAGTTAAAATAATATTAACACATATTTTAAACCAAGTTTAACTTGCAATTAAGGAGATTTGAAGAAAAACTATTTTATGGAAATTGCTGCGTATGTATTACGTGTCTATCTACGCACGATATGTATCTAGTTAATTGCTCGTACGCGTAAATGACTTCAAACTTGTGTAGTAATTATAAAGTCAAATAGATATAAGTGATATTGAAAGAAAATATACAAGTCATTCGCCAAACTGTAATTAACCAATTTTGGCATGACTTGTAGGAAATATTCCCGCTGATGACATTCAGTGTATCTGCAAACACACGATATATTTTGTTCGTTGGCGAAAATTTACATCCAAGATAAGACAGTTGTAAATTAATACATAATCTCGGCTTGTCACTACAAGAACGGAACATTTTGATCTCTTTGCTTTTCTAATCCGCCAATTAAACGTTCTAAATTTGTGGCAGACACAAGGAAATATTGGAAATAAAATTACTTCATAAATCACATGACTGTTTGAAAGCGTACAAATACGAATTTCGTAACAATTGTATTCAATGTATCTATGTAGGTGTTCCAGAAATCTTCATAAAAAGAATCGCTTTTAAGTAAAAATGATTTGTTTTGTCAGAAATTAATTGCTTGTGACGTATAAGCACGAGTCCTGTGTTATTTAACGAATTAAACGAATTATTCCAAAATACTCCATGTAATCCCTGGTTATCAAGTTTACTGTGCAGCTGGGTTTATTTTTTCTATTTTTTTTTTTATTTCTGGGGGTGCAAAGTCTGTATTAGATTAATTGTAAGACGTTCTATCTGAATAATGTACGACGGCCGCCCGTTCTCTTCCGGTTCGGCGATAGAATAGACGAGACGTGTGAGTTTTCTTTCCTACGAATCCACTTCCCAACATTATTCGACTATTCGACTATTCCGGTAGTCCGAATATTCGAATACGTATCAAATTAAATTTGGTTATTGTATCTACCATTCAAGTAGCAGATACATTTGAATTACAGATTAGAGCTGCACATGAATATTTGAGAACTGTAATTAATATTATTTATCGAATATGATTTGAATGGTCATATTTAATATTCCTACTACCCTCATTCTGATAGTTTTATACTTACAAAGAATCATCCTGACAATGAGAATGAGATTCTTTAAGACGACATCAATTTTTAGAGCATTAGAATATTTCAGAAACGTGTTTTTTGTTTCTATTAATTAATGATTTAAGGGATGAAAACCCACTTCGAAGTTCACTGGTCGAAATGGCCCTTCTTTCTCTAATTAATCTCAAACTATTCGTCAAATAAAAAATTGTTGGCTACGAAAATTATTCAGTTTTCAAAGTATAATTGTACAAGAACAGCAAAATATCAGTAGATATTCAAATAGAGCTCTAATTCAAATATAATGTTTGAATGTAATATTCGAGTACGTCCCTAATAAAATTCACCTAATTCGAATGCTGTATCCGAATACAACCCTAATTAGAATGTAGTATTCAAATATATCTCTAGTTCGAATGTAGTATTCAAATACTGCGATATTGGAAGTATATTTGTAACGTTCGAGTACTCGAGAAGTATTTAAATATTGAATGATTCGAACAGTCCCAACAGTTCCTAGCCTACTACGTGTGGCAAAGCTTCTACGGATTCGTCAACTTCAGGTTGTAAATGTCCTTTAAGTTGACCAGTCTCAAGATTCGTCAGGTGTAGTACCCGAAGGCATAAAAAATCCGATTTGATACGTATACGAACCAGTTCACCGTATTTTTGTTTGCTGAAACGATGCTGGAGCCACAGGATGGGCGAGAACTACCGTGCTACTTCATCGAACCAACAAACACAGCAATTGACTGATGCACAAGTGAAATTTTTAATTATGCCTAACATCCTCTCACGACGAGAAGGTAAACGTCATAAAAACGCAATACCTATTTGTTAAATAAATGATCGCAAAAATGCCACGGATTATGTACCTGCAGGTGACTTTCTAGGAAATCGATTAACTTAATTCCAAGTAACGTTTCGAAAGTAACAGTTACTTTCGAATGTGGAAAGAGGGGATCAAAAGTAATCTGTAAAGCAAACTCCTAGTTTATCCTTTTCTTTTTTTCTGTCGCAAAAAGGTGTCGCGAATCGCGATCGAGACGAGCGATTCTTGAACGGGGCCGAGCTTAAATTACAGACGCTGATAAGTACCTATAAACAGATTATAAAACATTACGAATATTTGTCCACAAACTTTTACGACAAATTTATTTTTGGACGACGAGATTTAAAATTCGTTGCATTGAATTGCTTCTCCTGTTAAATATACATATGTTTACGAATAGGAGGTTGAGACGCTGAAATTTTAAGATCAAATATTTTGCAAGAAAATTGACGTTTTGTCGTTACGAAATCCTAAAAACATGGTTGAAATATTTTTAACTGACATAGAATACACACCAGATTGTAATAGTATATCTTAAAGTAAATTTTGGTTCTTTCAGATTGCTTATTATTACATTTCTATTAGAATATTCGTTTATATTTTTGAAATTGTGAAGAGACACATATTTAAAGGTAGAAAGTCGGAAATGCGTGTTACCTCAGTTTTGTGAATTCGATCTTGTTATGAGCAAGAGTGAGTATGGTTGGATTTACGACGGAGACATGAAACTTGTACAGCTTTTAACTAAATCGCATGCATAAGGAACTGAACATAACTATTTTAAAATCAAGCGTATGAAACAGTACCACTATACAAGTTAAAATCGTTTAATTGACTGATATCCTACGCATTTTGTATGTAAATTCCATTGGAAGCATAACTACGTATTCATATCAAGCTAAGAAAGTAACAAAAGCTGCGACTGAACGATTAAATATACTAAAAGAAATACTTACCTTTTTTATCCGCGCTACTATTGAAAGTATGTAAAATGAATTTTAGTAATTTCCAAACTACTGATTATAAAGCAATAAGAATCTATTTATCAGAAAAGTGACTACATTTACATATATGGCATAATATTTTCTTCATTGCGCCGTTCTTTGCAAACTCACATTCAAGATTTGTCTACTCCGTGTGCAACCCTTCCATATTAAAAATTATATTATTATAATCTTAACGTTACTTTTTCCCTTGTGTTCAGTTGCAGCTTTTTGTGAAAGAAAATATCCTGAGTGGCACATTCTTTTGAAGTATCTACGTACACACAGAGTGCCAAACCTAAAGAAAAAAATATTTGAATTGCAAAGTAAAAAATAATACTTGAAATAATGAATTATTTAAATTTTATTATCATTTCTATTTTAAAAGTAGCATAGACAAAATAAATAATCTTATTTTGCGCCAAGATGAGATAGATAGATTTCAAAATGATTATTTATTTACGTTAACTGTTTTAAATAAAAGAACAGATGATGTTGTGTTTCAAAGAACTGTGTTTTAAATGTGTCTGAAACAAAAGTATAATATTCCGAACAAATAACCACAATTACTATATCGAAGTTGTGATATAATAATTTTCTTTTAAAATTTAACAGTGTTAGCTCCCAGGACTGCTCTGATTCCAAACATTTTTTGCAGAAGGCAACTACCTATATCAAAATTATTTATGAGGTTATTTCAGTGGACATGATATGTTATTTATATAATCATTTATAAAATACCGTATTCGTGTTAATACCCCCTTACTTACCCCATATGTATAATAATACCGCTCTTACCATCTCTCACTTCGAGAACGAGTCATTCTCTCTTTCAGCTCAGGCCTAATAGCAGTTATGCTGAGCCTCGCCTATTTCACCACTCTTATTTCTTTTTTCTTTTTTCCTGTTATATTTTCTTTTTTCTTGGTGTTATAACGACGTATTATTATTATTATTATTGCGGTGGCAATACTCATCTTTGCATCAAGTTTTCATGTAAAAATAATTTGGATATTTATTTATTTACATGCACTTCTTTTTTATTAAAAACTACAACATCTATCTCCACCACCAGTATTTCACATCAGTTTGATCTATTCTTTCCTAGATAGCAGATGACGTCTTAAAGAAGTCCATTTTACGTCCGTTTTTAGTCCGAAGGTGTTACAACCTAATTTGGAGGTTTTTAAGGAGTTACATACGTTCTCGACGCTTAGTAATTGATCATTTTTAGAAATTTTTTACTGGAAATGAGTGAAATAAATTGAAAATCATATAATTATATCTTGTTTTTGGAGCTTTTGTACATAAAAAAATTTGACACACTTTTGTCATATTCTGCCTCCATTTTCTGCGGCTACAGCAGCTTCTGCAAGAAAAAGGGGGCATTTCCCTGGAAAAACACACAATAATAAAAATTCAACAACCATCTTGTAAAATGGTCTTGTAGCAATTGGCCATCGGGACCAAATTTTGAATTTGGGAAAAATAAGAAAATTATCCCATTATAAAAAGAAGTCAATGTTTCGTCTAAAATTTCGATTTTTAAATAATAAAAAAAAAGTATTAAAAATTAAAATTTTTAAAAATGGCCCGATGGCCATTAAAGAATATCATTCTGCGTAGATCAGCGCAAAGTTCATGAAAAAATGTTGAAAATTGCCGAAATTATCATGCTGACCAGATTGAAAAATGTGATTTCGGGAAAAACTCGTTTAAATCATTGTTTTTTGCAATTTACACTTAATCTGCCATTCCTACAGCATACTGAGGACCCTCCATTTTCCCAATTTTCGAATCCTTTAAACTATTCTATTAATCTTGCACCGCTGCGATCCTCGCATGCTTTAATCTGTTGGCGTCTCCTGTTTTTCACAATGATTGTGCAAATTGAAGCCAATCTTACATCCCAATTGTTATAATATTTGCACATATGCATTTATGTTTCAATTAATGTATACATAATCATACATCATAATCATAATCATATATAATCATATTCGGTAAAAGATATTTTCGAGCAGTAGGTATATCTTTCGCAGCGTTATTTGCAGCTCCAATATGTATACTATATCACGTAGAATATATCAAATATATAGCTATACATTTACTAATACAATTAGTTTCTACCTGAATGCTGCACCTGACATCCTACTGTTCGGCGCGGCCGAATTTTGTCGACAGTGCACGCTCTCACATTATGACAAAGCTTCGTTAAATACTGAGATATCGCTTATTTATTTTTAGTTTGCCGTATATTCTACACGCTATAAACATTTGATTTCGGTGAAAAAAAAAACGATTTTACGAAAGTTGAGAATGTATGTGACCCCTTAAAGACGTGCGAATCGGTTCATCCTAACGGCGCCGGCGTCCAAATTTATATGTTCAACACGTGTTATGAAATTTGAAGGGATGAGTCTAGAGGTCGAATGATGACATTCTATAAAATATTTCGCGCCAATACCTACGCAGTTATTATAAACAATTTAAGATCAATATATAGGTACATCTTAAAGTTAAACTTGTTTAGAAGGAAATGTATCGTGGTAGTTGCGAGTAGCAGATGCTTTATAAGTGGAGGAGGCCTGTGTTCGATTCCCCCCATCACGATTAGGTACAATCTATTTTTCCAGTACCTATACCTAAATGTGTTAATGGCGTCTCTTAATTGGACCAACTCCAAACCTGATGAAGACGTCTTTAAAACGCTTTTTACACGTCCTTAAGACGTCTGTGCGCTATCTGGGTTAAGACAAACAATAAAAAAGAATGGTCCATAAAATGATAGCACAAGGAGAATATATTTACATTTCAGTCGAGCATAGATCACCGAACGTATAGCGGTAACTTTCTACTAAAGTTATCAACATTGGATGCGGGCGAAAGTTAACCAAATGTAAAATTGGTAAAATCGTTGTAGGTACACGTATATTGTAAATTGTAACCATAGTGTGTGAATATACAAGAGTCGACGTTTTTAAATTAAATAATGAGCTTTTCGCAAGAACGATGCTCTTTAATCGTATCGCGCTGCGTTGTAATAAAAATATTGTTATTGTGCAAGTGTTCCGGTAAATTAAGAGACAAGGGCTTGGAGAGTCGCATTAATGAATTGACAAATTTCGTTAGGCGCGCTGAACGCTACAACCCACTTGCGTCGCTAAATTACGCAGCATTCGTAGAATAGAAGAATCAAGGCCGGACGAGCTGCATTAGAAGCATTATTATTACTCACAGTTAATGCTAATCGCCGTTTTTCTCGAGGGCGAATGGCCTTTCATTCATCATACCTTTTATTCGCCGTTGCACATTGATTCCTCGGTTTCACTAAATTTTTACATCCTCTTCTCTGGTTCGCAAAATTCTCACATCATTTGTCTGCACAATTTTTACTTTTTCTTCCAATAACATTAAGAAAATTAGTTCCGAGATACCTACATATGTACCTACCTATATAAAAATTGATCCGGCAATTTTAACTCACACTAAACGAATTGATAAACCAACACCAGTGATGTTTCGAGATAAAGCCAAATGAAAAGTGTAAGAAAATTTGTTAAAACTGATCACGTACTTTTTCGATGCGAATTGCCGAGGATAGTCTAGATCAGACTGTACCTCGACTTAGAAGACATTGATGAGGTCTATATGAAAGATGGGTCAGGGTCATGCACAATGCACTGTGTACACACAACGACAAAACTCCCCGGTGAGGCGTGCTGGTACCCTCCCTCTGTGTTCGCTGTAAGCATTCCCGTAGCTTCACGTAATTAGCCTCGTTGGAAAAAGCCAAATAACTGCCAGTTTTGACCTCATTTTCAATTACAGCGAGATGTAGGTAAGTTCTAAGATTGCAGTACATAATGGGATGTTACGTACATGTTACGTATGTAGGTACTTTACCAAAACAAAGTACCTACGTGGATCTCATAATAGACCTTAAACTTAAATAATTACATTTGACTATTCACTGATACAAGCACAACAACGAACGTTCAAATGAATTAATGCCCCCAAATCGAGGTCCACTAAGCAAGCTCGGTTGCTTCCCCACTAAAAATAGATGTCTCATAAAGTCTCAAATCGAATCTATTACCATTACCTTTATAAATCATTACCCTCGCTATTATATATTCTTAAACAACTAGCACACTTTTGGATTAAATAAACATGTCCTTCGCGAACATTGCAATTTTGTTAAGTGTATAGCGTTCTGAACTTATTCGACACCCATAAGTTCTTATCGCTCGGAACCCGTCTAATCTTGCACCACCCCACCACCACCCCTCCTTCCTAATACTAAAATATTAGTATGACGTTTCACAATAATTAAAGAATATTGCTTAAATTTTCCTCGCTTCCTTTCCCGAGCATTTTTAAAGACACGTGCAACGGCGTTTGCAGAAGTCAATTGTCACGGTGCCCCCGACGACTCCGACAACCAGGAGAATCCTGGATCAAGGGGCCGGGTCGGGCCGGGCCGCCTGGTTCGAAAGACGCGGCCGGGAGCGAGTGGATGCTGTGGGCGGTGGAAGGGCGACGATCCATAGCCGTGATTTTTCTTTATTTACGGAGGAATAAGGCAGGACACTTAATCCTCCGGTAATACCAAAGCGCATCCTCCAGGAGCGTGTCTGAGGATGCGATCGATAGAGACGTCCTGACGTCACGGGGACGTCGGCGTCGTGGAATTCATTACGCGGCCGGCGGCCGGGTCTCAGGACTGGCTGGGCTTAAAAATTAAAAGGCTCTCAAACAAAAACTTCCTTTTTACTTTCGGGCTCGCGGGTTTGTAATCCCTTGACTACCGAAGCTCTCTGCAACAGCGTCGACCCACTCCCACCCCGACCCCACCAGAATTCGGGATGGAGACCTGAAAACAAGCCTTAAGACCTTACCCTCCATTTCCTACGCGTTCTTTCTTCTTCTCTCAACCAGGGAATCAACTAAGTAGAACCGTCGATCGGCCGATTTAAGTATCCTTTCCCCTTTCTTTCTCCCTTTCCTCCTTTTTTCGTACGACCAGGCGAAACCCCTTTCTTCTCTCTGGGCATTACGCCGTATTTGCGAGGGAGGTAACGGAACCATCCCCGCGTATTGGACCCTCCAGGGGGACGATTTTCGTTTATCGTGTAACGAAACTTCAGATTCCTTCGATCGATCCTCTATTGTTGTGCTTCACGCTGATAGGGTTATTGAGCTTGTTAACATTGGGCGAAGCTGCGCCCCTTATTCAAGGTGTTATGTCACAGACAAAAGTTCTTTGAATTTCTCGTCTGAGTGATTGTATAAAAATTCTTTTAATTATGTCATGAAATGTGTTGCTGTGTTACGGTTCTGGTGAATTATTCGTTGGCAATTTCTATTCCACTCTGTTCGAACAGAAAGTATATCTGCATAGTTTTTCTTAGAAAATACGTTTGGTATTCTGCAGATCGCAAACTTTTACCTGATCAGTATGAACGCAACTGAAAGTATGTACATTAGTACTAAAGTGTGGAATTTGCGGTCGTATTAATTCGTTCCTAAATAGTGAACCTAACTTGTATCAATCAATAACATAAACATAATTTATTTATTCTTGCTTTATGTCACACTATCACTAAAAGTAATACCGTTATCGTTACCTTTACATTTCATATTTCTTATATTTTTGTTATAAGTTTTTAATAAAACATTTACGGACCTATGTTTATATGATATTAACATGTTATTTTTTACCACAGGACACACTGGCAAAGTTTTTATGGAAACCTGTGGGGCACATTGTACCTATAGTCTGGACTACTTACAATTAGTTTAAAAGAATTATGTTGTCTGTTTGTAATTAGAACCCAAAATCAATATTTTCAAAACTAAATTTTTCACTAATTATCAATCAAATCCAGTTCCAAGACAATTTCTTTGCAAAATTATTTCGTTTCGATGTTCACAGAATTTTCAGTTGTCACACGTGAAATAATTTTTGTTGTAATAGACAACTAAATAATGTAATCAACTTTATCGTCATGGTTAATATTGTTTGAGGCTTGGGAGTGTGGGTACGAAACTTATTCTTTTGGAATTGCATTCTCATACTCTATTAGAAATTGACGTGTGTTTTATACTTGTCACCTGCTTAAGGCATCCATGTTTTTGGGCCACATATGATTAATCACCGATTGCAATTTTTAATTGATCAAATACCCAATTAAAGAATAGAAGGAAGATAGATGAAAAATAACCGGGATGTCTCTCAAGGAACACCCGAGAAAAACCCCTTTCTGGATGTTTTGTCGTACACTTTTTTCAAACCGGTGCCATTTTGTTACTTTTCAACAAAAATTGTCAATAATAATTGAGCTACGGGCAATAACGACACTCATACATATTAAGAATCTTTTCGATTTTTTGTTTCAGATAAGCCTGGGCCGGGAAATCCACCTGCACCACGAATATACCCCCTTTTCTTGTCAGTATTGACGCTGTGAAAAAACATTTAAAACAAATGTAAAAAAGTATTTTATTTATTTTTCCTTGATAATATAAGAGTAGCTTAATAAATTCCAAAAATATTTATTTCATTATATGTTGTATTTATTCAGAAAGAATCTTTAAAAAGAGTTTAATTTTTCGGTCGATCAAAGTAGAATGCCCCTTTTTTTATCGCGTAGAAAATCCCTAACGGATACTTCGAACTCTCGGTGGAGAGTCCGAGGTTATGTGGGGCTTGAACACACTAAAAACTACATGGTGACCGCCTCGTGCGTGAGGACAGACGAATACTACCGAGGTTATGGTGCAATGACGAGAGCACGCAAGCGATTCGTTCGCCAACCTTGACAGCAAGATCCCGTCCTCCAGCACATATCGCCCCAAGCGGGCCACTTCCCAAGGGGGTAGAATGACACCTCAAGTCATATGCTCGCTATTACCGCTACTAAACTACAAACGAGTAACATTTTTCGGAATGACTAGCAGACGAATTTTCACGTTCCTTATCATTCTTCTTTTTCTATGCAGATTGATCAATTAAAAGCTGTATCCAATGATCAATGATTCGTGACACGACCATGAATATTGAATAAATTAAGTAAATGCGTTATTAGTTTTTTTTTAAGAAGACGTGGCTTACACTCGAAAGTCGCAGACAATACGAATTGTAAGCTCTCGAATCGTGAAAGACGTGAAATTTAATGTCTCAACTATATCGTTTCTGTGTGTAAATTTAAGTATGTAGAATTTAATTACCTAAGCAATTGCTATAAAAAAAAAGTACGTATCCATTCACTTGCTTGCCAATAGATACATATAATCAAATTTAACGATCATATCTCGTTGTATATGTAGGTATTAAACTTTATCGTAGATGTAACGGAGAAAACACGGGGCGGTCACCCCTTGAAAATGAAATGACCACTACGAAATTCCATATGGTATTCGATAACGATACATACGATCGAAAATTTAATAAAAACTTGAGTTTTATTTACAAACAAATAGGAATAACGCTGTACAATCCTGCAAAATTTTCACCAGTCTGGAATGTAAATTAGAAATGGATTAACGCCCATTCGCATACTCTGGGTAGTCATCCGGTCGAGTCTTCGATTACATGAAAAATTGACGGTGTATACAGCATGTGTGGAAGGTACACATATCTAACGCATCCGCATCTGCTACGCAATTTTTTCACGTTTAATACTGGCCATGGAATGTTCTAGAATTCAGGTACTCGGTAATTTTCGTAAAATCTCAGTTTCCATCTGAAACTATTTCGATATCCCGAAATCTTCGATGGATTTTGGTTTGTAATCAGTACAAATTGGCTATTTCCTTTAATTTATATTCCCATTTATTTCCTTCCTATTCTCGCCATCGACGATTGACGGAGCGGAATCCTCTTTGATAAATTCGCGGCGTCTGTCGTTCTCCTGGGCGCCATAAAGATCCAAATTCTTCCCAAGATAACAAACTGCTGCATCGAAAAGCACTCCTATTATCGAAAATCCTGAAAATTATTCTCAATTCAGTAAAGACAAGAATTTCGTTCGCCAGCATCAACTGCACTGCACATACACATATTTAGTAATAAAACGGGATAAAATTGTAAATCAACCACAAAAAGTAACACGCTGCTATACAACTTCGGCACGTTGTTGTACTCTATAGTCTATTGCAAGAGTAAAACTTTCAACACAGAGATAACCATATATTATGTATTTCGATTGACTCTTACATAAAGTAAAACAAGGGAAACAGAATGCTGAAAATACGAAGAATTGAATACACGTTCAATTTCCCTATATGTAACTGAACACTGTATTCCAGCTTTTTAATCAGTTTCTGATTGTGAGTTTCCATTTAGTCTTATTCCTTTCGATCTGTCTAGCAACTAGGTACTTAGTTTTGACTGTGCTTTTGATCTTACGCATATTTATTGCATCATCTGCGTAGAACGATTCTTATATAAAATTCATTTGGTGAAATAAGATAAAAATGTTAAAAAAATTTTTTTTATATGATTCATCTACAGCCCCTCGAATCTGTAATATTTGCATTGTGTTGCGCTAAACGATCGCGGAATTGTACTTGACATGTGTATGGAATTACAAAGTGGAGATATAAAATTCGCACGTATGCAACATTGATAAAACTAAACAGAAAAATATTAGTGGATATAGGTATGCCTATTACCTAATAACTAACCGCTTTCAAGTGATTCGTTAGAAATACTTTTGATGACTTTAATTCGATTAATTCATATCTTAGATTTTTAATTCTATTTTGTGTTCCCTCTTCATCTCTCCACGACGTTCCTAAGTCTGTTCGTTCACTTCTTGTGAAGTTGAAAGTAATGTCAGAAGGTACCGCATAAGAATATCTATCAATAGCTAATTGCTTCGTAATACAAATTAAAATAAGAAGTATTCTACAATTTGGAAATGGTTTACTTCAGGATACCTGTTTACCAAAATTCTTTTGGTTTATTTTAAGGAATCCTGCACTTGCACAAATTTTAAATTAGTATCTATTAGTGAATATCTTGTGTATTCGATCTAAAAACGAATTTCTGTTATAGAAGTTACATAAAACGTCATCAAAGTAATGGTACCTACAACTTGAAGAGGAATGATTCTATGGGAAAAATTAAGTGGAAAGCGTAGTATAACACTTTCTGATTTGGACCTTCATTTTCGAAATAAACGATTTTGAATATCGGTTAAGCACCAGCACCCGTAAAGGCCGTTCCTGTCCATAGGACATTTTTTGTTTACAAATATTTTAATATGATCAGAATATTCTTTCGTATAAAGTCTGGTGAGTTATTTGTACCACCATAAAACCTTATATCTTGTCTGTTCATTGACAGGGCTACTTAGAACAGTAATGTGTACACAAGTTGATCACTATAAAAGCTTACGATTACCTACACTTATGATCGCTATAATAGCTTATGATCTTTGCGGTAGGCTCTCCTGACAATCACACATCTACCTTTGCTGATTACCACAGAATTAAGAACGAAATACGAGACACCTAGCCCCGTGATATCCCATTAGTAAAAAAGAATATACCTCGAGTATTGAATGAGAAGAAATTCCACTCATAACATAGGTATGTACTATTACTGCACAGACAGAAGGCTCCTGGCAGGCGGTGCAGTTCGCCGCTGTGACGATTGGTTTTTGTCACCGATTGGCCACATCTACTTACTACAATGTAACAGACAGAGGTTCAGGCGGAGTTAGCGGCGGACTGCACCACCTGCAAGGAGCCTTCTTTCTGTGCAGTAATAGTTGGTACTACAGTGGCCCTTATTTTCAACCTGCGATTTCTTTTGCTCTCACCCCCTAAAACGGTGCCATTTGATAAAAAATTAGTCCCTGAAAATGTTTATTGCAATCGGACAACAGGAAATGATGACGACCAGGCCTTAAGTATAGAATTCATCAATAGTTAGTATTTAAAGAATTTTTAAAAAATGGTAAGCCCAATCGAAATTTTGTTCTAATAATATTAAAAGAGCATTCAATTTTCTACAAATACTGTTTATATCAGTTGTTCGTGCTTCCAACCATTTTTCAGATAATAGCGTTTGAATATTGAGAGGTCCGCACTACGCGCGTATAGACAATACCTACGTCACGCCGTACAGGTGGGACGCGCGACGTGCGGATCTCTCTATATTCAAACGCTATTATCTATTATATCGTTGGAAGCACGAAAAAGTTGTATATACAGTAATTGTAGAAAATTGAATGGTCTTTTAATATTATTGGAACATAATTTCGATAGGGCTTACTATTTTTGAGAAATTTTTTAAATCCAAACTATTGATGAATTCTAAACTTTAAGGCCTGGTCGGCACCATTTCCTGTTGTCCGAGTGCAATAAACATTTTCAGGGACTATTTTTTTATCAACTGGCACCGTTCTAGGGGATGAGAGCAAAGAAATACAAAAAAAAATCGAGCCATATAAATAAGAGCCACCCTAGTAGGTGCGTATAAAGTACAGATGACGGAGCAAAAGTAAATTTCATGAAAGGCACCGTAGCACTGGTTAATTAACTCATGAGTGTAAAAATGATGAACATTTTTTTCTGAAAATTTTGTGATCTAAATAATAAGGCCAAGCAGGTAATCTATAATTACACAATTGGTATCTACTGTCACGTTCGATATTCACAACGCCCATAATTGGGTATCTGAAACTACTCAAGCCATTTCCCAAACTCATTTCCAAATTAGATGGAACCTTAACGCTTTAGGCTGTCATAACTGCTTAGACAAAAAATAATACATAAGTAGTAATCTTTTTGGCAGGCAAAATGAGGTTAGCGTCGTATGTTTTATTACGCGATAAGTTGCCAGAGTTTCTGAGTTTCTGAGAGATGTGCCCCGCAAGGTTTTGAAAGCATTTGATATTTCAACATGATGGAGCATTATCACATTTCAATAACAAACTCGGAGACGTTTTATTTGTGGAGCCACGTTAAGTCTCTTTTGTACCGCGATGAGATTACGAGCATAGTATGGCTCAGACGTAATATTATTTCTGGGTTTGAACAATTAAAAACAGGGAGCTGGCTGAAGAGCGTTCACATACGAGTAATACCTACACAAGCGGAGTATAACGATGTTTGCAGCAAAATGAGAGCCATTTCGGATAACTCTTATGTTAATAAAACTCCATTGTTAAACAAAGAACGGTTTTGTTCCACTATTCATTCTGGATTTTCAATATGATAAATAGCAAAAAAAAACTATTATCTGAACAGTATATTTTCCCCTATGATTGGATACCTATGCTCTTTCCTATTGAAATAGATACAGATGTATCAAAATTAATACTATTCATACTATTTTAACATGAAATTGACATTGTCTACATCCTGTGTGGAATTACGTCAACAAGGAAAGGTTACTTCTGAAAATGGTGATCGTGCCACAGAATTAACATCACGTATGTTATGCCACGAGAAAGCATCAATGTTTGGAATTGTTACGTCTATTATTCTTTCTGAACATATGCATAGAATAATTAGTTTGAGGAAAGTGAGTGTTCTACTATCCGAAAATTTCCTTATCCGAACGGTTATGTTTCTGTATTATATGATACATAATACGGATACAGGAGGTTCTACTATCGATATTCGTTAGATCGAGGCATAGTGGATCAAAGTCATAATTTCGAAAAAAAAAAACCTCGCGTTAGTGAATATTTCCATGTAGAATCACGTAATTCTGAAATGAACAAGTAATTCAGTGTATTAGTTATTAGTTCAGTACATTATTGACATTTTTCTTTATAAAACAACCAAATTCCTTTCCAAATTTCTTATATTAATTTAATGTTCAAAAAACGCGATCAAACCTGATAATGTTCTTTCGCCAGTGATTAATGGAACCTAAATAAGTAGTAGATAATTAACTTCGGTTAACTTCAAACTAAAGAAGTCTAAACTGAAAGTGATGAACATTCTTGTTCATGAACCTTTGGCCGGCGCGGCAGACGCAGGGACTATTTGGGCCCAATGGACACTAAACTTGGTATCAGATATATTGGCCGGTGAATTCGTTTTCGGGAACAGCGATCGAGGAGAAATCTGACGATCGTGGATTTGTCAGTTGGAGTTGCGTGGCCCTCGCAGGGTATGGTGGGGTAACGGGAACGCTGCTCGGCTCCACTTAAACCTAGCCGTTTGGCTGTTATTTATTCTTAGCGTAATAGTTGTGCGCGTTCCGCAGCTATGCGTAGACCAATGCGAGATGAAGCTATCGAGAAAGTATCAATGTTCTGACCAAAAAAACTCCTGAATTTTTTCGTAGCTAACGCACACCTATTCTGATGTGTGTATTTCTACGCTGACAGCTCGGTTTGGCCTACACGCCAGAAGCTTGGCACTATCCCCACCACCTCTGCCTCACTCTTGTTCTGCGAAGGGAAGGGCGAGTCAGAAAACGTTGAGAAAAGGAGCAACGAGGCAGACAAACTGTGTGGTGGGAGAATACCCCTCACGAAACTCACCGGCCAACTCACCTACTTACGTTACTTAATACTAATTATCGATATCATCTCTACTGCAAAGTCGATTGTAATCTATATTCTGTCTATTCTCGCTGGACTACAAGATACCTATTAAAATAGACGTCCCTGCACTATTCGAACAGCCCTCTAAACCCTGCCACTATGTCGCCAAATGCGACAATTAAAATAAAAAAAAACATTTTTCTTACGCCAGACACCGCGTCACACACTTTTTCAATCCACCCTTCGGAAAAACATGTCCTAAATCCAATTGCAAAACCACTTAAAACCCACATCTCGGGCAACCTGTAGCCAAGTTCCAAATCAAAATCGTATACTGCACCATAATTCTGTTCGTCATTTTTACATATGTAGGTACCTACTTACACTCCGTCTACAAAATAAAGTTATAACAAACTATATCCACTGGTAACATGTTGTCTCATGTTTGGTTAACCATTCGTTGCACCACTATGAAAGCTTGTTCTGAGAATCGTATGAAGGAACATTCGTTACGGGTCAAAATTGTCACAGCTGCAGCGCCCGCTGTGCGCCGTCCAACGATTAACCAGTGAGAAAAACTTACCCGCTGACGTAATGTTAACCAAATACCGGAAGTTGCGCCCGTGGTGGAACCAGCAGTTCCCTCTGGTTCCGCAGGACTCCTCCCAGATCAAGCAAGTCGAGTCAATGATCGCTCCGTAAATAATTGGACCCGGTATTAAGGCAAACAAAGAGATCGTCATTAAGGTGATACCCTGCGCGAAGCTTTTATCCTTCTTCTCAACGCTGCGATAATTTACTAGGACGTTACCAATTTTTCCGGAGCATGCCAACGTCTGTATGATACAAGTGAGAATCATGAAGAGGAGGTAAGGGCGACTGCAGTCATTTGTGCAAGGTCCAGCTTTGACCTTGTCGAAACTGAGCAGCTGTGGATCATTCAAGTAGATCGATTGATCCTGCATAAACGACTTGCTGTCAGCGTTATAGGCGAAGTGATCTTTGAAATTCGATGAATCTGTCAGTGGTAGGCAACTACAATTTCCGAATTCCTTGTCACTGATTACCGTCCGACAACCAGCATGACAGGCCGAGAAAAAGGTTGTCTTCGAAGCCTCGTGACAAACTGGAGAGTATTTAACCCCGTCACAGGTACAGTCAGCATTGCAATTAAACGTCAGGTTCATTCTGAAAGAAATATGTATAATTGAACGGCTGAATATTACTTGTATCAAAATTAATATGCTTCTTCCGTGCCAACCCCTTGACTGACAAGCGCACTCAAAACAAACACAAGACCCTAGTAGTCTTGTGTGGTTGCGGGAATTGTTGGCTGTGATTTCCCACCCTTTTTGAAATACATAGTTTATGCCAAAGATTTATTTTTCTGTGTAAAAATTTAAAAAATTTAATTTACTTTTAAGTCTACATACATATATTTAACTAGCAAAATATACCCGCGTTTCGCTTCGGGTCTAAAAGATATTGAGAAGTCCGTGAAAATACATTTTACCCCTTTTCACCTCCTTAGGGGTTGATTAGGGCAAAATCCTTAAGAAAATGATTTTTCGGAATTTGTATGGGTAACCATTCTATACAAAAACCGAGTTGATCTTTAATCGTGCCTCAGATATATTAGGGAGTGCAAGAAAATACATTCAATCCCTTTGGGTACGGAATTTCCAAAAATCCTTCCTTAGTTTTAATTGTCACGTTCTATAAATTTCACGTTCTTAGGTTAAACGGTTTAAGCTGGGGGCGTTAACGAGTCAGTCCAAGTCAGTCTCCCGACATTCAGGACTTCTTTTATATATATATAGATTGCTGTAATAAACGCATTTTTCTCTAACAGGAATTATTTCCAAAGCCGTCGGAGTATCTTGCTCGTGCTCTCAATTCAGAAAATCTATTTTTTGGCTCCTTGCTATTTTCGTTTCTTGTTAAAAAAGAAAAACATCTTGCACCAGTTGCACCAGCGGATGCTTGAGAAATAATTTTTTCGGCATATGAATATTAAGACGAAAATATGAACGTCTTTTATCTAAAAACGACGGTACTCGAGAGTGACGTTACTGACGGTACATGATCTGTCCGGCTCTCTTATATGCATGACTGCTGTATCCCACCTGCGAGGAGCGCTCGGCCTGGTCGCCGCCTGGCGGTCACGTCGCGTACTATCCATCGCAAGCCGGCCGAGTCATGACTTCTTTATTACCTATACATACAACTAACGATGTGACCCTCAAGCAGTGTCCACGGGAAATGTCTTCCCGAGTCCGGACTACGCTCCGTAACGCATGCGCAATGACGTCAAACCAATCAACGCCAAGATGGCAAACGAAACGGCGCCACCGTCAAGTCAAACCGAGCGACGTGATTGGTTTGACGTCATCGCGCATGCGTTACGGAGCGCAGTGCGGACTCGGGAAGACATTTCCCGTGAACACTGCCCTCAAGCATCCCCACCACTGTGCGGGAAACCGTCACCCGTAACCCTTGCGCGCAGAGTGGTGGACGCCATGTAAGATAAGGTCTATCTGCCTCGCTTCACTATTTCGCTTATTACTCAGCCCCATTTAGTAAAATCGAGATGATATATAGCCCAAAACCTTCCCTGAGAATTGTTCGGAAAGTGGGCGCGCTTTTTTTATTTTTCACAGGCGATAGAAAAACCTACTGGTTGCATTTTCCTGAAGGAGGGGGGACCACCCCTCTGCGAATTCGTCGGAGGAGGGGGGGGGGGGGGGAACCCTCTCCTTCTTCACGAAGTAGAGGAGGGAAATGCAACATCTTGTTCCGAAAAATTAACCAGCTTGATCGGCCAGAGCCGCGGTTTATGACCGTATTGTCACCGTGTGTACAAGTACATATACGAAGTGTACTAATTGTCAACAATTCTCAGACACCAGCTACACTCACACAGAGAAAGAGCCAACTATAGTTGGAGGAGCGGCTACAGGCGAATTTTCACGGTTAACTTTGGTTCCCTATTTCACTGTGTGAGTACGATTGGTAGCCAAGAATTGCTTGCACTCCGTGCACCACCCTGCAGACACGGAGCGATATGTATGTATAGATACCGTATACGGATGGACTCAGAGTGAAGAGTTTAAATCCTTAAGGACAGCACGGTTTCGATTACCTTTTTGAAAATCTAGCAAGCTTCGAAAACAAGTAATTACCTGTTCTGAATGGCAAACGAATTTACGCTTTACTCTGAGCCCGCTTTTGTCCCGTAAGGCGGAACAACTAATAAATGCAATTGGTGGGTATAAAAAGTAAATGTTGATATACTCATCTTAAAGCGTCATAAACTTAAAACTTCAGCAAAGAAAACGTACTCACTGCATAGTTTCTAAATCGAGGCCCTTGATGCCTACATGCGAGCAACCAAGGAATATGAAGAGTATCTGACCAGCGACAAAACAAATGCCGACGAACACATTCCACGCGAGGAGTGGTCGAGGACCAGGCTTGAATTTGCTAATGATCAGCCCAGAAAACAGAAATCCTAGTACCATACCAACCAGCGAGATCGGACCTTGAAATACAGTAAGACATAAAAATCTAGTATATTTTTCTTTCTTCTACTATATTTCCTTGCGATACTCAGATAATTTCACAAGTTAATTTTCTCTAATAAAAGTATTTCTAAAACAAGCATACTTATTTTTACGACGAACCCACCTGCAATCACTGTACCACCAGCAGCGGACAGGCTATACTGAACCTCGAGGTATTTAGCTAAAAATGTTATGTAAGCCGATGCACCTAATATGTAGAAGACCCCGCTTAGATTGTTGAACGTTAACAGCCAGTTTGTGAGCAACCGTTTCATAGCTGCTGGAAATTCGCGAATAGTTGGAATGTATTCGGTCTCGAGCGATTTCCTCGGTTCCATCGGTTTCATATATTGCTCTTGCGCGGTCAGATGTAATTTCAGTGGTATATTACCATCCTAGAAAATACACACAATATCATTAAACGTTTTAAAATGAAGCAAGATTAAAAATAATATGTCAAATACAAAAATACCTATACAAAAAAGAATGTAATAAATATGTAAGTGTCATTGACCTTATGTGGCCGTTAGTTGAGTTGAAAATTATCATTACTTAGAATACTTAGAATACTAAATATGGAGTGTTTAGTATCTTAATACCGCTACGTTACGCTAATGACGAAATTACCAATAATACTGAAATATTTCAAAGGAATTCTTCTTTAATGCATATAGTCATATGTATACCTTCATACATATGTAGGTAGAAGAGTTTCCGAAATTTTATAAAAATGGAATCATGTATCTGTTTTAGCGTAATGTTTCGCCATTAACCGTTTGCCTGCAGACAAACGCGATCGCGCTCCTCGATTATTCTACTCAAATTTGTAGTAAGTAACCGCTACGTAGGAGTCCAACTTCAGTTTGTAGCGACAGCAGCGTTGGGGGGAAATGCGTCCGCCTGGCAGTCGGTTTGTAGTGGTGGGTTGGTGAGGGAGGCCACGCATGCGCGTGATGACGCTGCGACATCGAACCAATCAACACCAAGATGGGAAACGATGGGAAACGAAACGACGCCGGCGCCAAGCCAAGCCAACTACCCAAGTCAAGTGACCCCACCAGCCCACCACTACAAACCGGCTGCCAGGCGGACGCATTTCCCCACAACGCTGGCCATGACCAGTGATGCCAGAATCGTGGGACGTGGGACAAATGCTTACCCCCACTATGACCTATGACAGTGGTCTCCCACTTTCCGTACCGATGCCCCTACCGATTTGCGACCGATCTGCGCAGCTCCCACGAATCTGACACACGCGATTGGACGTAGCACTTTCGCGATTGGTCCTAGCACTTTCCCTGCCGGTTTACTACCAATCAACAGTGTATCCCTGCGCGAAACGAGTATGCTCTAATGTGGAACGCAGTATAAGTATATCCCGACCTCTGACCGTGTGCTCTGACAGCCCAACAGGCAACGCACACGGACGGGAGTAGGAATATCCTTGTGTGCAGTGCGATGGAAAGAAAGTGGGGGACGACGGTAGGTCATAGTGGGGGTAAGTATTTGTCCCACGTCCCACGATTCTGGCATCACTGACGGGAATTCATCCGACGCCGAAAGATACGTTGTTTATTCGAAGGCCTTTTCATCTCGGCTTTCGAATAATTTTTCATCTTTCATTATATCTTTATCCTAGAATCACTTGAAAGTTCGAATAACCGGCGAGAACCTTTGTGATCCGAGCCGTGCGAGATCGCCGTTGCTCGGCGATGTGTTATCGATTCTACAGAATCTGAATTTCTTTATTTTTCGTTGTATCAATATGAAAGTGCCACCAATGGATTGTTGGCATTCTCCCAATTAAATGGGCAGAAAATAATTGAATTCGGACTATTTTTAACGAAACGGGCTTTCAACTCTGCAAATAAATTTTTCACGTAATATCCTTAATTATGGTCCGAATTATATCATTTCTGGGTCCATTTTCACCAGGAAGACATAAGGAATCGGTTGGTAATACTTTTATCAACACTTATCAAAAACATGAACATTTTATCTGGCCCGTCGGTTTTATTAGAAGAGAAGAGCCTCTTCACAGGCCTGCTCGTTAGGGTGCAAATACCTCCTCAAGTTCTGGGACCCGGGCAACAGCCGACAGCTGACCTGTTACCTTGCTAACCGTTGCGTGGATTTTGAGAGAACTGCAAAAGTTGTGTGCACCCATACGCGTGAAGTCCAGCTATATAGACTCGTGGTACGAGCCAGTATGGGCGCACGCACAGTCTTGCAATTCTCCCGCAGCCCACGCTGTGGTTAGCAACGTAACAGTTCCGCGCTTGGCTGTTGCCCGGGTCCCAGAACTTGAGGAAGTATTTTCACACTAAAGGACAGGCCTGCTCTATCTCCTCTTTTTCTTACCAATGGACGCTGACACGGAACTGACACGTTCAGTGACAAGTGAGCGACTACTTTTAATGTCATGAATTTTAATAAAATTGAAAAATGATGCAGTCCACGTGAATTTCGTTAAAAAACATATGCCGTTGAATTTTGCAATATTTAACTAATTTTATGAAACACATACTAGACACTATCATGAAGTTTTGTTTCGAAAACTGTTAGGCTGCGTACAGACTTGAGCACAAATACAAATGGGGCAAGCCGAGGCCGAATGAGCATGCAAGTGTGGACATCATTCCGAGGCATGTGAAGTGCCTCGGGCTATTCGCCGAAAGTATTCAGTCAATCAAAGAGAATTCGTGCTCACATACTTAAATTTATACGGGCATGTCGAATGTTCTTCTATTCATGCTTTTGTGTGTGTTATCTGGCATTGGTTTTTGGATTCAGGGCCGAAACAAGGGTTTCACACTTCACATTGCTTTAGATGTACCAAGGGGTCTACTGTGTCGCTCTCATCAAGTGGCGAGATGCATGCTTCTGGTTTCTCGTATAGGACTTAGGTCTAACCAGGTGTGCCCACATATACATATATACATATGTATATAAATATTATATATATACGTGTAGGTATATGTAGATGTATAATTCGCATTTCTGGAATGGGTAAGCAAGTATGGACCGGTGTGCGTACTCGAAACCCTGATATACTTGGCTTATACATATAGAGGATATCATAAATGGTGTTGCTTAATTGCGCACTGAAACATCTATTTTTAACGTGCTACATTTAGTTTACCCGAAACGTTACCGGGGTATATGAAGATATTGAAAACGATTTATCACTCGGAAAATGATTAAATTTTTCCCTGGCGATTCGATACGAAACGAAATTATAATAATTAACACATTCACTGCTGTCACAATCAATATCATTAGGAGTAATCTGAAATGGTAAATGCACCATTGCACTATTAATTAGTTTACTTTAATAGTTTGCTTGGTACATCTCTGAAACTGTGTATGATATCAGTTGTTTCGATATTTCAAATAAATACTTTAAACTGGCGAAGGAATCACCAGTTGCAAGAAAGTGTAAAGTTACGGCCAAGCAGATTGACCTTTTTGAATAAATTTTCGCCACAATAATATCATTAGCATGATACCTACATTGAGATGTGACTTCAAAGCACTACGAGAAAGAAGATGCAAACAAGAAAGTAGAATAATTCAACATTACCTTTTTGACAGTGTCATTTGCAGTAGTCTTTGTCGTCGGCAGGTCACGTGGAAACATAGCTATCAAGATAGAAAACATGCCCATTGTGGCACCTAAAATAATCCAGCCGAGCCACCACGCACCCAACCATCGCGGATCCTTTTTCGTGATCACGGGATGCAAACTAGGATCTATATACAAGCTGAGACAACCATATCCTAATAAGAATCCTATTGCTGGGCCAACTGTTCTCAGAGCGAACGTGAAACCTAGTCGATAATTGAAACATTCATCATTATTGATTTACATATGTAGGACCCTCATCGGTTTTACATTTTTACTTATTTTTAGATTGTTGTCTATGATAACAAATATTTACCTAGAAGCATTGGAGTGTTTTTCTTCTTCGTATTATCATCCAAATACGTCTGACCAAGGCCATAGTAGAGAGTGGTGCCAATTCCAAGGATAAATTGGGAGAGGAAGACCAGAAGTCGAGGAAGAATGCTGACGTCCAGCAACGTTTCCTCATCGCAGTGTTCCGGTTGGATGACGCGTGGGCAAATGACCAGGTCCTTGGGGACCGTGGTGGCGTTCAGCAAAGTTTGATCGAGGTGTTCCTTGGTCAAGGCCAGTGCGTCACGTCCAGGTCCGTATAAAAAGTGCGGAAGGGCGAGAACAAGGCAAGAGAATGCACTAAGACCGACGCCAACTGCGATCCATCTTGGTCGATGCCCTGAGCCCCCGTAGTAGGTTAATATCAAAGATAGAATTTGAGAGATCTCGTTGCCAGAAAGAATTAATCCTGAAACGTAATACTGCACGATACAATATTGTTCTATAGTATAATGACTTTTTGGTTTTATGTATTTTTTTCTTATTTTATAACTACAAAGAAGAATCGTTTAAACCGTAGGTATCTTACAATTAGGACCTTTTCGTGCAAGACACTTTTGTAGCTGGCGATTGCTATTTTAAATACAGGGTGTCTCCAAATTGGTGGAGCAACCCGAAACGAAATGATTCTACATAAGAAAATAAGTCGAGTAGTGTAGAGCAACATTTTTTCACACGAATCCCCATTTCAAAATAAATTGGAGTTGAAGTTTCATTCAGTACGCGTATAGGTACTTACATACATACATATGTATCCGTGGCCTCACTTATGCCATGCTCCAACAGATATCATTATTATCATTATTATCATTGCGTATGAGAGTTTATGAGAGAGCGTGATAAAACCAGCGTATATTATTTCAGTTCATTATTTGTTAAATAAATCAGTTATTAGAGAGGTAAGTATAATATTAATTATCCACGCCCCATCTCCCACAAAAATATGACCAAAATATAGAATACAGTTTTTTAATATCGCGCTTCGTTTTAACGCGTCCAGCTTTACCAAGGCTCTCCAGTGTAGGGGTTCCTCACGCGCCTGCTTCCCCTTCCAATTTTTTTTCGCGCAGCTTGTCTTCCGTTGTCAAGAAGACCGCGCGACGCTACGAAGGCTACCATGACGGGCTAGCTGGGCTGCAGAGTTCGGAACGATTAATCTGCAGTGATGGAGGGGGAAACACCTACAGGAGCGGTGGTAATGTGTGCGTGAACTGACGCCAAGCCAGCTACGACACGAAGCCAATCACGGCCAACCAGCGTCGCCAGGAAATAGGGCGGTATTCTCAGTCGTTGCTTATTCTTAGGATCGTCTTAAGTATGCGGCATCCTCTAACAGTCTACGACAGGCCTGCCCCATCGGGTGCAAATACCTCCTGAATTTCTGGGACCCGGGTAACAGCCGAGAGCGGGACTGTTCCATTGCTACCCGTTGCGAAATTTGGGAGAGAACTGCATGAGTGTGCGTCCATGTAGAAGAGGTCTTCGGATCCAAGCAATAGACTCGTGGTACGAGCCTACATGGACAGCCGCACACTCATGCAGTTCTCCCGCAACCCATGCTGTGGTTAGCAACGTAACCAGTCCCGCGCTCGACTGTTGCCCGGGTCCCAGAAATTCAGGAGGTATTTGCACCCGATGGGGCAGGCCTGGTCTACGAGGTTAGTAGAGGATGCCGCATGCTTAAGACGATCTTAAGAACGAGAATACCGCCCATAGATTGTCGACGCTGGTTGACCGTGGTTGGCTTCGCGTTGGAGTCACTTGACTGACTTGGCGCTGGCGTCAGTTCACGCACACATTACCACCGCTCCTGTAGGTGTTTCCCCCTCCGTCACTGCAGATTAATCGTACCGAATCCCTGCCGGGCTAGCGTGGTCGCGGTTAGCGTCACACGGTATCCCTGACAACGCGGACGAGAGTGGGAAACCCCGAGTGTACGCTGGGGTGTACCTTATTTTTCGACCAACAGATTTTTTTGGTCTCACCACCCAGAATTGTGACACATGTTGGGGAAATGATCTGGAAAAAATTTCAGGCTGATTGGACCACGGGGAAACGAAGCGTATCGAATTTGAAAATTTCGATCTTTTTAAAACTTGACATAAATATACATTATGATATATCTTTGAATTTGTATTTTTTTTTTTATTTAAGAATACATACACAGCATATACGATTGTTAACAAAGAAAAAACACCTGTGACTTTGAAAACTCGAAAGTGTAAGTTTGAAAAAAAAATTATAAGCTACAATTTTACATAGCATCCACACTCCCTCCCCTCAAACCTCGTGTCGATTGGCTATTGGGACCATTCGGAAGAATAGCCTTTTCTTGGAATCAGGTACTTGCACCTGTGTTGATCGTTTCCGAGATATCAGTGTAGATACGGAAACTGTACAAAAATTCATTCTTAAAAATTTAATTCTTCAAAAATATTGGCAGTTCACATTATCTACATACAAATATTAATATCTCTCCCCCCCGCCCCCCCCCCCCAAGTCTAGCTCCATACCTACACCGATATCTCATGACACACTGAGCTATAATAATACAATCTTGTAACACTATGCCGTTTGTAAACAGCCACAGACAAGATATTGCACGAGTTTGTTTTGTATTTGCAGTTATGTGTAATCAATCTAGCAAATCTTATCCATGACTAACTCAAATTATAAAACCAAAACAAAATATTTCAAAAATATTTTTGCGAATATCGCATGTATAGGAAAAAGTTGTTTCAAATTTAGAGTTTTACAACATATCTAAATTCCATCAAAATCGGTGATGAAACCCTAACGTAAATAATTACCCAAATTACATTCGATTTTCCAATTCATCAGAACAACAAATCGAAATGAAAAATTTAGAATCGATTGGCAGAATTGTCCAATTTTATTAGCAGTAATGAATCAACCTGGCATATCTCGGACAAAAGTTTCAGAGTACTCTTTTGCTTCTATTATCTCGAGGTTAAGCTTCTTGGAATGGTGCGTCGATAAAAGATCGATAATCGCTTGACTGATTCGTCTTCTTTGCTCATTAAATGGCGCCTCCACTTTGCACCGATTGAAACATTATTTGCATCGCAATGCACAATTGAATGAATGTTAATTACATGCATGGCGTACGTACATACATCCACACATACACACATGGGTGCATTACGTTCATCCAGCGATTTCGTGGTTTTACGAGGCTTGTTGCGCGACTTGATCGACCGATGTTTCTGTACACTCATTGGAATTCGATATCGGTATAAAATGATACGTTTGATTTAAATAGATATAACCGGTTCTGCGATCTGACTCGAACGAAATATTTTTAAGAGTGTCACATGCGCGATAGATTGATAAATAACAATTCGACAGATATTATTGTGAGATGAACAGTAGTGGAATATGTAGCAAAATTCTGTATGCATGTGTTGCTTTCGTCCTGTGACAAAAAAGTAAAATATATATACTGTCCGACCTAATATAGAAATAATTTAAATACTTAGACATTGATATAATGAAAGCCTTGTTCTGACCACGATGCGAGAATGATTTATAAAAACACGGTTCCCATATTCACGACTCTTATAACAGGGAGAGTGCAGGAGGTGAAGGGTATCGACATGGGTCAAATTTTGCATATACTTAGTGCACAGCGTATGTATACATATGTATAATAGTACCTACATTAAACGCACAGAGGGTACTACTAAAAAAATTTCCAGAAAATCAAGTTTCCAGTTTTGCCTTTTCCAGTTCCTCGATATACGTGAACAGGGAAGCGTAATTAAGGTATGATGGCAGCTGAACTGTAATCCATCTGGCAATTCCAGGCATTTGCCTCCAATTTTAATAATTTGTAATTCCCTACGATTAGTTATTTAAGAGCACATCCCGGTCAAATCGCGTAAAAACAAAGGTGATTTTTATGTTTTTTTTTTCTAGAAAAAGGTACTACAATGTATAGTTCTAAAAGTTTTTGCAGTTTATTCTGCTACAAATGTGGAGTACAAGAAAAAAATTATTTCATTTATGCCCACTCCTGTCTCTGATATGCAATGTATATGTGCTGCATCGTTGTAAAAACGGAGGCCTAGACTGTCGCCATGATAACTCCCGACTGGATCATCCAAAATCAAAAATCAAAGAAATTTCTTAATTGTACATGTGTGGTTATCGTCTGAGCCACTCTCATTGTTATAAAACAATTAGACGATTATTGCCATATGTTTAAACGAAAAAGTCCCGAAAAGTTTTTGTCGTTTTTTTTTCGCACAAAAGTGTCCGTTAAAAGAATTCAGTGTATGAAAATTCATAATAGTGGGTAAGGCGGAACCGAGTGCAATTACGAATAGAATCCCGTCTGAATTTTTATGTTCGGTAAAGAATTGCATTCTTTACAGTGGCGATAGTGCACTGTACGTGTGTCGAGAAGAACGTACTTTTTGACGCCGAGCACGGTCGTCTAAGTCTAAGGGTACGTTCCGATTCACGCATTGAGTGCATAGATCGCAGCGCAGTCGCTGCGGGCATTCATATCGTTCCGTTTCGGTACTGCGATTCATGCGAAATCAAAATGGACTACCATGGACAAGGAAACGTTTTTTACAATAACCTCGATACTATTAAATAATAGTGATAATGAAATCAGCAGCTGTAATTCGTCTGATGAAAGCGAAAATGACGATGATATTAACTTGCCATTTAGAGTCGGAAATATTATACGTATCATTAATTGTAAACAAAACACTCGGAGAGATTGTTTGTCTAAAAATTAACAGATTGTATAAAACGTGTCATTCCGGGATATTCGAGAACAATATTCGAAGAACACTTTCGGTAGGTAATAAGTATATAATTGTCTACTATAAATTGTATATGATGCATCGCGTGGAGTAGTCAGATTTCCCCCTAGAGCCTTAGTTTTTGATATATATAGAAAGATATCTGCAAAAATTGGTGCATTCGGATGTCCTTTTCCCTTTGATCGTTGTTTAAACATATTTAAATGTTAATAATGCAATAATAACTTATATCGTTGTATTCCGGAGGGTTCATAGAATAATTGAATGGAAACAGCAACCGAATAGCTACTACTGTTTGAAGACAAATAATGTTCAAAGTTGAAAATTTGCATTTTTTTTTCAAAATCGAATTTTGCAAAAACTGAGGTTGATGGCGTAAAACGGTTTGCGAATTCCTATTCAGGGCACAAAAATCTATAAGAAATGAGTATTGAATGTTACAAGTCTAGATGACTGTTGAATAGTGTTACAATTAAACTCTTGCATGAGTTTGACTCCTCGTTCGGCCAAATCGTTTACAGGAAAATTATTTACTATATTTAATCCAATATTATAATTGGCATCATTTTCCCATTCTAGAGGATCCATACTTATAAAATCTCTTGGAACAGTGTAATCTTGATGAGAGTATCCGTTATTTCATTCAAATTTTAAAATCTGTTATTTATAAATATATGAAAAAATTTCTTAGACAAAAGTTGTACTGTTTAACAAGGTAAAAATGATGCCAACGAAAAAAGTTTTTTCTGAATGGCAATTTTTGAGATTTCAAAGTCAAGATTTGTTTTCCAAGTAATCTTATACGTTGATTCTGTATTATTACAAAGCGTAAAAAGACAAATTCAACGATAGGAAAACGGCGGAAAACGAGTTACAAAAATAAAACATTTTCAAATTCGATGCGGCACGGTTTCCCGTTGTGCGATCGACTTCAAATTTTGCACACATCACCTTTTCTTCAAATGGCACAATTCTAGGGGGTGTCGCGAAACAATTTGAAAGTCGAAAAATAAGGTCCACCCTAACGAATATTATGCACTCCCCTTCTAACAATAAATGAAAATTTGGATTGGGAACGTGAAGGTTGAGACATCTCTGACAGCACTTGGGCCCGTACCCTTGGGGTGCAATGCGATTAACAATAAGCGCGTATACCATGCTTGTACATATGTCTTTGCAACGCGTGTCCAGCGCTGGCCGCGCTAACGACAGGTTTGTCACTTCTATGATTGCGACACACTACTTACCTACTAGACGAACCCACACAGACACACGATTTATCTTTGGGGCCGACACTGTGTACGTGTACGAATACAAGTACTCCAACGGGAGCACACTCACGGCACTTAACTACCTACTCGGATTCAGTACGTTAGCAAAATCGTGAATGTAAGAAACTGAGGTACATACTTACTATATACCTACATACATACATATAGAGAAAGATGCCAACTTTCCACGTTTTGAATCTGTGATGCTTGGATAAATGGTCGTTCTCAGATATTATTCTTATGCTATATGTTAATACTGTGCAATATCATATGTAATCGTTATATTAGAAATGTTACACTGCATAATATTGTAAGAATTATGTATGACAGTAAGCAAATGGGATATCATTACATTCATTCAGTCTCATTCATTCTTACGTCTTTAGGTAATACGTATTGATCCATCCGTATACACATATGTATGAAAGTACATACTTATTCTGCTGAAATGTATACATATACATCGTGTCAAGTAACATTTAGTTCTATGTATAGGAAAATGAATCAGCAATTTTACATTTCATGTTGTTCTTAATTCTGAAGCCAAAGAACCCTACATTTTTGTTTAAAATTATATCGGTGGCCGCAAACAATATGATAGGAACAGTGATTAACAGCCGTTCATAAAATGGATTATTGCAGAGAAATTATTAAAATTTGGTAAATAGTGTTTTGAAATGACGCAACAGTGGGTATAGAATAAATGTTGATGAAGGACATAAAAATTCTTACCGGTCGTGCGACTAGGTATCTTGAATCTTTTCTCCAGGGTCGTGAGGGTGACAACGATGTAAATAAATGCCATCGCCTGCACAGTGCCAAGAAGACCATACACCGCGATGAAATTTTTTGGGGTGGCACGGTCTCGCAGCCACCGGGGATAAATCCCACAAATTCCACAGCCTTTGTCCATCCCTCCGACTGCACTACAACATTCGAATGTCTGCTACTTTATGTACTCTTTCTATGACAGAAATAACTCGCCTTTTAGGAAACAGAAGATTTTCCAAATTTTCTGTGAAATTTAATTGCCATCAATGGTGAAAAGTATAGAAAATCGTGGTAATTACCACCTAAACAATGGATTCCCTAAACTAATTTCTCAAAATTTTGCGTATTTATATCTCCAGCTAAATCAAATACCCATAGTGTACTGATTGTAAAGCATCGATAGCAAAAGCATTCGAAGTAATAAACATTCGAGCGTAGATATCGATTAATCCCCCTTTCTCCCGATAGGCCATACATACCCAGCCATTTGACGTATCTTAAGGCATGCATGAAAGAAAGACCTACATGTATGTATAACCCGCCGTAATAAAGATGTAACGAATGTGACTTGCGAGTTCAGCCGCGGTATCAAGTGCATAAAATATAGTTGATTTGTAAAAACGGAAAGCTAAGAAAACCGCAATTATCATCATGTTATTGGGGGAATTTTCAGATAAGACGCTTCCCCGTCTCGAGATTTATATTTTCACTGCATTCGCACATTTTTCATGTTTTTCTATCCCTTTTAAGTCGATGCATTTTCTACAGGCGGGTCTCGCTTGAAAAAGCGCTAACTGCTTTATGCAACACACCTGGTTTCGTAGAATTTATTCGATAGTGGTAGATCTGTTATCTGCCATCGTAAATTGTATAATTGTTTGAAGATTAATAACAAACAGTTTATCTGCATATTGGTATTAACTTAGCACTGATTTCACAGATAGGTAGGTACAGTTCTCTATTTTCCGGTTATTTCTCCAAATCGAGAATTTGGTAAGAAGTGAATATTAAAATTTTACTTGTTAGAAAGAAAAACCATTATATGGTACTACATAATGTTTTTTGCAGTAACAATATCATTAAATTTTCAAGATCACGAACCCTGGTACATGTCATAAGATTTATTTTGATAGAAATGTTTAGTGTTTTGCCACTTTTGATCTTGTCTCGTGAATTAATAAAAAACAAGTGCAAAAGCAATGGATCGAAATGGATCTGATATTTTCAAATCAATATAGATACGCGTATTAAAAGTAAATTCAAGTAACAATTATTATTACAGTATCACGTAAACACATGATTGCTGATTTTATCTGAAAACTGAAATTTATCTACAAATCTAAAATTACACTCAGAAAAATTCACGATTAAGAATAAAAGCGCCACAAATAACGGCCTTGTACGGCAGATCGAATTATCGACAGTTTATCTGATTAATTCAGATATAGAGAGTGCACGTACAATCGTACTAAATGATAAAATGAATACCATGTGTCATGCGTGGATCATTAGAGGTTCAAGATGGCGGCCACCCTGCTGCCTAATTTATTTAAGGCGGGAAGGAAAGAATTATTTAATGTTATTTGCGTAAACGTCAATAAGTGAATCGACCTATGTATGTAATAGATTTATTTACCAACGATTTCCCTGCGCGCCTGTCGTGTGCGCCACGTGCACCTGAGATGATTACGCAATTGCAATTTAACTGGGTATAGATTTCGTTGTGACGCTCGGAGACTGCATTAATACGGAGTTCCAGCCGATTGTTACTTCCGCCTTGTCATGCTACAAGAAGCACGCTAAGAATCGCGAACATAACTTCGTGACAGACTCTGTCAAGTAAGAAAAGTCGAGACATAAGTAGATACTTACATACATGATTTTAAGCGAAAACAGTTCCAAGTTTAACGAAAACAAAATGTCAAGAGCAAATTTAATTTGAGTTCGTGAAACCCAGAAACCATAATACCTATTTGTGTTAATCAGATTTTTTCATAAACAACTGTGCGTAATTCGATCTAAACTCAATGAAAGACAAAGGGATAGTGAACAGTACATATGGTGAAAAGCAACTAGTCCCATTAACGATATTTCTAAGTTGGCAAAAATGATTTCTCCTCGACACCTTATTCGAACCATTACCGGTGGTTCTAAATATGTACTTCTTTACTTCGACAATGTAGATATAGATACATGACGACATTTGTAGACACATTATGATGGAATTCATAAACAGTTATTAATAATTGTAACGAGTGCCGATAAAAACAACTTCTGTAATGACGTAATAGTCAGTCGGAACTGTTTGAGCTGGCTTGGATAATGTCAATGGTATAGACAGAAAAATTTAAACACGGCAAAAGTAGAAGATTTAGGGCAGAATATTTGCGTAGATTAGGATACATTCCTTTGGTAAGAAGATTACAGATTAAAAATGTTAAAGCCCTGGGGTAAAAAAATCTTGGATAAAAAGGTCAATTTGTAAAATGTTAACTTTACTTTAACTTTTAAAAGAAAACTAGTGCTGACTACTTGTATTGAATAACATACCAATGAGTAAACTGAATGTCGGATGTGGCCAACTGGAAGTTTGTATTCCTTAATATTATGCATACAGCCTATAAACTTATAACGCTCAAAATATTCCGAACAACGTTACCGTTGAGTTAGCCGTAATGGAAACAAACAATTGAAATAGAAAGGCTAACAACTCCAAGGGAAGATATAAGTCGAGCAAGAGGGGAAAGCGAAAACGTGTGAGAATCCTATTATTAGTCTCACCTTGGCCTTAGTCCACGTGCTTCCGCATGGACACAGGAAGGACTTCCAGGTCGCGAGTCCTACCTGGATCGCGATCCCCGAGTCTTTCCTTGCTCGTGACCTCCCTCGTCCGCCGAGTTATTCAAAAATCACTAAGCGCTGTGAGCGCTCTAGTTTACGCGAATAAACGCGAGATAACTGAGCCTCGCTCTTCTGTCAATGGCAATGCTCCCCTACCATTTCTCTATCAAAACGAATGATAAGCGGAGGCGTCATTCAGAGGACACATTATGAATGAAGCATCGGTGCTGGCATCTTATCATCTCTGCTCGCGATGACTGGCAAACCTCCATTCGGAAGGTATCCGGACTGGTTGTAGTCTGTACTAACAAGGGAACATCCCGAGCACGAAAATTCAAAAAATTCTGAAACTTTGTGAATATGTAGGGAATTTGTTTCTGATTATAACGCAATTTTTGTTTGCTGCCCAAATTCACTCTAAGAGAATGTATTTGACCCCTGAAAATCCGGTTATTTTCCGATTTTGTGTTATAAAATAATTTTTTTACCAAATGATAGATTTAATTAAAGGAAGTAACTTTTGCCTTGAATCTTTTTTTCTATCTCTTACAGTTCGTGAGTTATAACACAAAATCGGAAAATAGCCGAATTTTCAGGGGTTAATTTCACCCCCTTCGAGTGAATTTGGGCATTAAAAAAGAATATGCAATATAACAAAAAATCCTACGTATGTCGCTGGAGAAAGCAATTTTGAATTTACTGTTAAATTTTTCAGATCGATCGGTGAAGATTTGTTCGAGTTATGTTTCCGGCCAGTTAAAAAACAGTGGTTTCGAGAAAAACGCGTATTCGAATATTACAAAACTTATACACGAAAGCAAAGCGTCCTTGTCAACGGTCGATCCTCACTTTACTAACGCTACACAGACGTTCTCAACATTCTAGACTATTCGGAAGACAGTTGCTTCTCTATAGACTGTTGTTATTCCTGCTTCCGTACTCCAAAACAAAACTACAGTGCGCGCAGTGATAACAAAAGGCGCTCGGGGCATACACAAAAGCGTTGCGGTGGAATTGAAAATTTAGACATTTAGACATTTTTGCCGTCCTCCATCTTTTGGTATATTATTTTTAAGACCCAAAACACCTTTTAAATAAAAAAAAAAATTTCTTTTTTTTGAAAATTCTACAGTGGTTTAACCCCTTAATGAATCACTTATGTTTGATACGTAGAACGTTATGTCTATAAAGTGATTCGTAACCTGAGACCATCTCACCATTTCTATAAATACATATACTGTTAGAAAGATCTCGTGAAAACGAATCGAATGACATCATTTTTAAACTGGCAACCGATGGGATTACCACGAAAAATGTCTAACATTCGTGACTTCGTGCCTTCGAATAAAGAAAACCGGTAGCAAATAAGCAGATTCGCGTCTGATGTAGGACCCTGGTGGTGTAAATTTCTTTTCGTAAAAAGATGTAATATGTTACACCTACTTATGTCGAATGTTCATCTCGTTTTCACGAGTGTACATTAAATTTCGGGAAAAAATTTCTCAAACTTCAATGTTGATTAACAAGGGAAGATGCCCAAACCGCAAATTTAAAAAATTATGAAACTTGGGGATATGTAGGGGATAAATATTTAGACACCCTTTAATTAATTAATTTAAGACTACAGTGACTACAATGCGAGCATAACAAAAGATGAAAGCAGAAGCAGTATGTTTTGCAAGTAGTTGCTGAATATCGAAAATTCTTCCCAGACACATTGAAATCTGCCCTCTCAAAACCTCTACTACGTACTTGATTCTAGTGACTGTATCTGACAAATATACTTACCAATTCGACCGTACCTACGTATTATTATTAATTTATATATTATTATTAATTTATAATTAATATTTAAGTTAAACAAAACCTATTCTGATGTTACTACTTGTTGTTTCTGAAGATTGTTTTTTGTAATAATTAAGTTCAATATTTTAAATTCATTATGGTTGGTTGTAATCAATAATTGATTCGTATGTGGATATTTTCTTTCTCCCCCCCCCCCCCACTTCTTCCTTTGACCTACCTGTTGGAAAATCTATTGTTTTAAAAGTATCTTACTTAAACTCTTTGATGCTAAATAACACAGATATAGTAGAAAAACATTAAAAAAAAAAACCAAATTTTTTTTTAAATAGTCGATTTCCAGATCTGGAACAGCACCAGTCCTCGAAAAAGCCAAATATCTTCCGATCTGTACGTTTGTGAAATGAGTTGTGAGAGTGAAAATTGAAGCAAGGAACATTCTCTACAAAACTAAAAAAGAAACACGTTCCTATGATAAACCTTTCTAACTTTATAGCGGAAAAACCCGATTTTTTTAGAAAATAGCTATTTTTAATACTTTAGGGCTGATGAGTCAGGTCTTAACGTGATCTGATCGAGCTAAAACTTTGACAATCTCAGTTTCACACCAATTGGCAACTTTTTAGGGGTTCCCGTCAAAGAAATTCGGGCATCGATTTCTTGGCGACCATCATAGACTCTGAGGTGCTTACAAATATGTAGTCGCTATATTTGTAAAGAGGTATTTTATATTTTAAACGATATATGCAATTAAAAAATATAATATATCGCAGAATATTCTTTTTTTGAACACCTCACCCGAATATCTTTATACATCAAGTGATGTAAAAAAATCAAATTAAATTGCAAGATTTTAAAATGAAAATGAGTTTTGTGAGAAAAGGAATGTTACAAGAAAGGAAACATGAAACCATTCAAATATATATATCAACTAATTATATATCGACAAATATATATCTACTAATCTTACAAAATACTATTAGTTTTATAACTATACAACATTCGATTCAAAGGACATGAACCGATCGTGATATTTGGAATACCTACACATAGGTATATAAGTTTTCATCCAGTTCGTTAAGGGGTCATTCCGGTAATCACGCTGCAAAATTCGGCAACGTTCGGGTTTTTTTTCTCAGTGAATGCGATGAATAACAATGTCAAACTTTTTTTCAATTGTTAGGTTACTTATAATGTATACGGAACAATTTTTTAAATACACTTTTAATTGTGTTTTTCAATGTTATCTGGAGTTGAATGTCGCGCCTTTGAAACGACGGCAGGAGTGATTGCAGCTCACAGACTCATCTGAAACAAAAAAACCAAACTGATTCTTAATCATTGTGAGTACCGCTATCGCAGGTGCTAGAATTAGCCACGTAAGACAAAATTTAACAAAATTTCGCGCATTCAAACTTCAAGTAAAAATGGAAAATTTCGAGACTGGAAGTTTAAATGCTCGTAATTTTGCTAAATTTTGTCTTACGTGGCTAATTCTGGAACCTGCGATAGCGGTACTCATAATGATTAAGAATCAGTTTGGTTTTTTTGTTTCAGATGAGTCTGCGAGCTGCAATCACTCCCGTCGTCGTTTCAAAGGCGCAATTTTGAACTCCACATAACATTGGAAAAACACAATTGTATTTAAAAAATTGTTCCGTATACATTATAAGTAGCTTAATAAATGAAAAAAGATTTGACATTGGTATTCATTGTATTTACCGAGAAAAAAAACCTGAAAGTTGCTGAATTTTGCGTCGTGATTACCACAATGACCCCTTAAACGCGTTCAAAGTCCCCGCCACAGCCTCAAAGATTGACAAATCAATGAGGGCTAGGATAAGGGGGCCACATCATTGAGTTATTTCGCCAGAAGGCGCGACTGGTTATTTTTGCCCCGTGGTTGCGGGCCTGACTTACAATTAGACGTCGAGGGCGATTTCCCCTCTGCTCCTTTTTGCGGCTCGCTGCGACGCTCAGCATCTGATTCCACAAGGCCATTAAGATTATCTTTAGACACGAAAAACAACAAGATCGAGTTCCATCGGGGCAACGGAGTCTCTCGCCCCGGTCGCAAAAGGAATAGGAAAGACGCAGAACAACCGGCGAACAGCAACAAAGAGAGGCGTCGCAGCTTACAGCTCCTTTTGCTTACCTACGGCCCACTGTGCGCACAGTGATACAGCAATGCGGTGATAAACTGAACAAAACATAGTTTTGTGAAAATTGAAATTTTATTTCCTTTTTTTTCTCTCCAATTTTTCAGTAATCAAAGTTCGTGTTTCGTCGTCTTGCGAAGAGTCGATGTGACGTGCGAAAGCAACAGACAACAAGAGTCGCGATCTATCATAAGACCAAGACGCGTTCGCTTTTCGTTTCTTTCAGAGATTAACATAGATTTCAATTATCGTTCCCTTTCGTTAACCTACCGATAGAGTGAATTATATTAATCCTATCGAAGATAACAAACGATTTGTTACAACCGTTAATCCTACGAGTACAGGGTACTCGAGAGGACTGTAAGTAGGTACGTACAAGTAACCGTAACGAGATCACGTGTTCATCGCGATTCCATCTTGGATCTTATTCCTCCCTCTAGCGCGACGAAAAAATCTTTCGTTTCCTAATAAATTCGCTCGATCACGTATTCTCTCCGCTTCGTCGTTAAGTACATGAACAATAATGAATAATCAATAATGACAATAATAATATTATCAATAATTAATAGCAGTAATATTATTAATAAGTAATAAGTAATAATAATAATAATAATAATAATAAAATAATATAATAATATCAATAATATTAATTTATTTTCCTATTACCTTAATCGATCGGTTATGTAATAATTAATACTTAAGATTAAACCTTCCTAACAGCTCTTTCACTAACTTTTTACAAGACTTTTGGTTTCTTTCTCCGTTTCTTCGTGCATATTAAACGTCTACTTACAATTCTAACGAATCGAGTTAACCTCGTTTCAGGTCTCGAAGGGTTTAGGACTAGACAGTCTCATTCTTCATAGCCCGATCATCCGTCTCCCTTCTCGCTAGCTAGTTATCCATTTTAGATTCTGTCCCGTTGGTTTCGTTCCTTTTAGTTTCACACCTGTACATACGTTAGCGAATAGCTTCGCGCTAACGAATCACTGACTAGTTTCTAACCATTAAGACTATTCGGTTGTGCTAATTAAGGCACCAGATCACTTGTAAGAATGGACGAACGTACATTGGTTTCGATAACGTAGCACTGGATAAATTAATCCGTATTCAGAATACACGTCGCAACAACGTATGGCAATACTTTATGACGAATTTCTAGATTTGATACATTCAAAGTTCAACTTGAACAAGTTTGGAGATTCATTACGTAAATACAAAACAAACATTTCCAAACTCATTCTGAATAATAGAAATGGTTTTATCTGCACAATTTGTTGCTGAAATAGGAATTTACAATGGAACTCTAGCGCCAAAATCATATACCTACTTTCTTTTAGAATCCTACTTCTAAAACATTTCCATACATACATATGTACTTCCTTTTAGAAATTTTCTTCCAAAAATATATATATATATATATATAATTCCTTTTAGAACTATAGATATACAAGTCGTAAAGGTTGCCATCCATTCTTGACGAGTTTCTTCCACGAGTCAAGAGGCAACGAAGAATCACCAAGATTTTGGTACTTTCACCTGATTTCATACTAGAGCAACGTTTCGTTTGGTAATTACCGTAATTCGATAACCTATATATTCTATAAGACCAATCCGTTCGTCCGTTGGTCCTCATTGGATGCGTACCGCGAAATGCTAATCGATTCGTTTCGGTGACTTCCACAAGTCGCGCAGAAAGGCATCGTCTTTAAGACACTTGACGATTTCGCTGTTACGAAATTCTAAGGCAACATCATTGTAATTACAACGTGGCCTCTGTTACGTGCAAACGGTTACTTCGCTTAAAAGTATCTACAACGTTCATCCTAACGAATCACTTAGAAAGTCCTTCCTAACGGATTCTACATGAGATACTCCTAAACGAGAAGTTATATCCACAAAGCTAACAATGCCCTGCCGAAATAAACGTATGCTTTCGTCCTCCTCACTGTTTTTACATTCGTTCAGTTTCTCCCGAGTTGATTAAAGAATGCACATTGCACAAAGTATCAGGTCATTGCAAAAGCCTTTGCGTATCTCGTAGGACGCAGTTGTGACGTTCTACTTACATAACGTATGCAGTATATATATTCTTTACGTTAAGTCTGTTTTCTGCTTAAGCCATTCCAACGTTTGTCTTCTTTTTTTAGTATCAGTACAGTATTAACAATCAGTGAACCGAATTTAGAGCCAGTGAACGGTAATTTTAGTCACAATAATGTATGCTTTATGAATTCAACAAATCCGTAAATGTTACACATGCTGTTAAGGATGTTCAGAAACTGTATTTATGTGTTTCATTTGTTGCAGAATTTGTCAGTTTCACTGATTCATTTACTTATTAATTGAAAATATTAATATACATGGAAATAATAGAAACTGCAGCTAGTACATTTTTTAACTGAAAATCTATTGAATTCTTTTAACGGAGCACTAATCAGTTAGTGAAACGATGAGAAGAACTCATTGAAAAATAGGGAAATCACGTTAACGATGAAACTTATTTCGTTTTATGTTTTTCTTCGTAATAAAGTTCAAACAAAAATACGCAAAGGCGTTTGAAAAAACTTGATATTTTGAATCGGACACATTCACTGATTTAAAACATTCTGAATAAATTTCTTTTGTAGTTCCGTTGTTGCTATACATATAGTCGTTATTGCGATTAGTCCTGTATATACTGAATCAAACTTAGAATTTTTATCATGAGCAATTTTAATGGGATGGCTGATTTTAGACAAATCACGTTTTCTGCAGGATTATTTAGAATTATTGAATTTTCAACAAGGAAATATGTTATTGATTTGGGAACACTTATTTCCCTTAAATATAGGATTTCTCTTTCCGTAGACCAAAAGCTACGCGCAAGCTCCGTGGCTACTTCATTTGTGGTTCTTCAGTTCGTCGGGTATAGAAAGAATGCTTTTCTGCGCATAAAATAGAAAAAGAATCGATCCCGACAAATCCCTTCAATCTAAACAATCTACACTGCATTCCACATTAGAGCATACCGATTTCGCGCAGGCACGACCCTCAGGAGGCGTTGGCACGCTCGACTCCCCACTTAACCGCCTACGTTTTTCTCCGTCGCACGGCCCTCTACTCTCTCTGTTAAGTTTTCGTGCACTGTTTACGTTGACAACGGCCAGGTCTCGCGTTATTCCTTGGAAATTACCACGGCCAATCGCATGCGGTTCAAACTGTGGGTAGTAGTGGGAGCTGCGCAGATCGGTCGCAAATCGGTAGGGGCGTCGGTATGCTCTTATATGGAATGCAGTATAGACTACGCACCCATGTCTGTAAAGTTCTCACCCGATTCGACCAATATTCAGAAAAGATGTCCACAAAAGTATCAAAATTGTACGTTACAAAAGTTTTTCTTGCTGGAAGATTGCAACAAAATTACAGTGACCGATAACAATCCACGAAGAACTTGAAAATTATTCATCAATCCGGAAGAAACAGCCCAAAAAAAATATTATCGCCCAGTTCCTTCGACAGCTTTCCCCGTAAAAGTGCATTATATCGATTCTGAATACAGATCAGTCTTCCACCAGCTTCGCCGAGCACTAATTGTAAGTAAATCTCTCTGATTTGACCATACAGCAGTTCGCGCCTTGTAAAATCACATCTCGGATCGTTTTTCTCCCGCGAACAACACTTAAATGTACGAGGAATCCGCCGTGTATCTAGAAACTTTGCGCGTCTCCTTCATCGCCCGTCGTACCCCGGTATCTAGTTATAAATAATCATAACGCTAGTGTTGTTACGTTTCGTCTCCCTGCTTTCAAGTACATTGGCCATAGGCGCCGATTTTGGCCCTAGAAAACAGACCGTGGAAAGGAAGATTAAGGTGGGGAAGATTAAAGATTAAGTTGGTAGGAAACTTGCGAGTGGTCGATCCTGAGCGGCGCGGCCCTGTGCGCGAGCTCTCTTCGTTTTCTGTCTCTCGCGGTGCACAGTGTTTCCAAAATTAACTCGTGACAACGTGGAAAGAAACTCCGAATAGCTGGAACAACGGCTTCCTCGTGGAGCGTGCAATCGCGGCTGAATGGGGCTTGTCCCTTTGAAAAATAGAAACGTGGCAGGATCGACGCGGAGAACAGGCGAGGATCAAAGTTTATAACGGCGAGAACCGAGTTTTGGGTCGCGAGTTTAATACCGCTGGAATCCTTGCCCGATGGTAGTGCCTTCCACGCGGCAATTTACTTAGTTTCTACTGTAATCTTGCTTCTTGAGGCGTCGTTTGATACGGCAGTCCTGGAAAAGCCGCGCCCGCCGCTGTTGCAGCTGCAGCCGCGGCTGCCGGCAATCCGGCCGCGCCTGGTAGCGCTGCATACGTATACGGTGTCACGTAACTCGCTGCTGCTGCGTTTGCTGTAAAGAAACAAATGAATTGTCTGCTGAGATTCTAATATATAAGTAATACAAGTATGCATGCGATCGATTCTGGTGCTGGTAACCCATCGAGAAGAAAATACAAGAAGCTATTTGCGTGCAAGTACCGTGTATGTACATACGTAGGTATACTGCAAAAATCTTCTAACCTTCTCGTAGTTTATTATGTTAGGATTATGGCGCTGACGCCATCTGAATTTAGATTTCTATTTATACATATAAAGAAACTGGGGAAAATAATTTTTTTTGATAGAGAGCTCAGACGTTATGTAAAATGGAATTAATGGTAACTCATTGTGTAAAACAAAATTAAACGACTGCATGTTTCGTTACTGTGTATGCACATATTTAACCTTTAGGGGGCCGGGATTTTTTCATTGAAATTGTAAATTTCATTTACTTGAAATTTATGCATATTGCTGCGAGCACCGTATGGGTGGGAATCCAAGGCCTGCTGGTGCTCGCGACAGGGACAAGAGGACAATCGAGAAGAAGGCGATCGGATCGATCGCCTGTCAAGATGTCATTAGGAATCCAACCGTCATTGAGAGCAGAAGGATTGAGATCACATTTGCTGTTAACGAGTTTATAGTTTCCTATAGTTCTTTGTATTCAATACAGTTCATTCGTTATTGTGTCCCCCGTTTCTATTTTTGTTCCTTATTCCTCCTCGAATGTGTTACGATGTCCGTCGAGAAAACTCTCCGACGCAACAATATGTACCACCAAAATGGCCGGCAAAGTATCCCGGCCCTCTAAAAGTTAAAGTAATTGTTGCTCGTCTGTTGTATTTTACCACCTTTGAATCGGCACGAATTTTCTTTTCTGTTTCTTTTAATCCATTGACAGCTGTTGTTGCATAAACACAACATTAAATTTTATTTTCTTTTAATTACGGCAAATACAATGAAAATTCTAGAGTTTTTATTTTAATGCTTGGCCGGTAATGGATTAAGATTAAAGGGCACATATTAAGTTAAACAATAATATAATTGGAGCTATTGTAGCAAAACAGTATTAAATAAAATACTTTTTGCCACGGATTTACCTGCACCATTTTTGTTAATATATGTGCTGCTAAAGAATTGCAGAATGTGTAACATTTTTCCCACCACCACCGTAGACAGCACATCAGAGCATTAAAAAAATTTGCATGTTTATTGTGTTGAGTGCAAAGCCAGCATAAACATGCAATATTGCGATTTCATATTTTTTTTTACTGGATCTGACAACACAACATCCTAGCATAAATTATTAAAAGTTTCTATATAAGCACTCTCCATTCCGTCAAATGGCTACGAACGTACTAGAAATAACACATGTGTAATTATAAAAACAATCATTTTATAGAAAGTTGAGTTGAGAACAAAAAGATTGCAGAAAGTTCTCCTGCTAAATGCAAAATTCATTATTCAAATCCTAGGAAAATTTCCGGGCAAACAACGTAATTCAATATAAACACATAAAAATAACAGAACATTCACTAACTCAATTTGAAGAAGCGACAGGTGAGACTAACAGAAAGGATCCATAGCAAGATTCCCACTAGAAAGATGGCGGTAAACTTTCCAAGCTTTTGTGCTAGTCACTGTGAAATCCATATCACACCACAATTTATAACAAGGATATATCGATCATCTCGAAGAATAAATAACAATTCAATGCCTATTGCCTATATTAGTTAGATTAAAAATGTTGCCGAATATTGTCACTCAACACGTGCAGCAATTTCATAATGTTATTAAATCTTTTTGAAATCTACGCGATACTGTGAAACTGTAAATGGCATTGTACTTTTCATGCATCATTTTCAAAACCAAGTCCCTTCGTATTCACGTAAACTGATCCCATCCCATATAGGCATATAGAGATGCAAGAATGTTACATTAGCAGCTGAAAATACCGAGAGTAAAGATTTCTCCAAGGGAGTTTTGCGAAATAAATCAGCAGCTAAATTAACAAGCAAATATCGTAACAGTTTCTCGATCATGGTGAAGAGAACAAATGTGCACTACATAAAAGAGAAGATGATTCGCCCTTTCCACTGATGCTTCTAAATTCCTAGTTCAACCGGGCTTGTGGGAATCTTGCAGAGATTCACCCTGCTTGCACAGCTACTTCACTACGAATGGGAAGACTACGCGGTCTCCCTTCTCTGTTTCATTCCTTTTCATTGCCAGTCACACTCCCATTCTCTCGCGTCCTCATTCTCGCATTCCCTTTTCTCTGTTTAGTGCGTTCTGTTTTCTAATGATTTTCTACCGTTGCTACGCATCACGGATGGCAGAAAGGGCGGCAGGAGAGCTTTCTCCAATCGTTGGTGTGCCAGCACCGAAGGGCTGCTGCCGGTGTGCTGCTGATGGTGGTGTATCAGCCCATTGCTGTCCTTGCTCTGGACACTTTTCAAACACATACCAGCCGCGGCGGCGCTGGTATAAGGATATGCCTCAGCGAAATTGTAGGACGTCCCCGGATACGTGGCGGCCGCTGCCGCGACGTTTTGGTACTCGTAGAACTGGGACGCTGCTGCCATCGCTGCGGCGTGGGACAACTGCGTTGCCGGAAGCGGTACCAAACCACCTGGCGCCGCAGCCGCCAGGTAAGGTGACTGGTACACGTAACCCGGTGGCACCCTGAAACGAAAATGGTGGTCGGTTAGTGGACCGCGCAGCGGGCAACAAAATTGTGGCATTCAGACATCTATGTAATGCAGAAAATACTCGTCGACTGATCGTGGTGGACTACAAATTGAAAATATAATGGAACAATTTCTGATGTTATTGGTTCTGATATTCTGTGCTTTCATTATTCCTGTTTCTTGGCGGAGCAAGCAACGTTATAGGCTTGAAATCAATCGATTTGTTTCTGGTTGATTCGATGGCCAAATATGGGATAATATGGAATTAGTGAATATGTAGTGTTGTTTGTTGGATTGGGGGGATAGAGGAACGAAAAATATTTAACCTATACTATTTCTTCGATTCAAACTTATGTTATACATACACATGTACGTATATTAAGTTAGGGAACTATAAAACGCAATTACTTTTCAGGGACCACAACCAATAACATTAACTATTAACAATGTATGTATTTGGAGCTTCCGAGGCTTTGTATTCCTATTCTGACAGAGTCACTTTCTTAGAATTTAGTCCACCAAGATTACTACAGAATCACACTTGCTTCTTGAAACAACCTATTGTCCACCAAGTTCCTTGAATGTTATTTTCAACCATTTCTTACTAGATAGATCAATGAAACTTGGTGAACACGGGAAGCTTCAACCGTACATTCTCCCTGTACAGTTAAAGAGTCAAAGGCAGAGTGAAGGGAAGGGCGTTAAAGGCTTATTCGTGTAAGTGTGTATGTAATGTCGACACCCGTTCATTTCTCGGTCAATATAAATAATTTACTGTACAGTCATTTAATGGCAACTGTTCATCAACTAATATGCTGATTACTATCACACTTGGACTTTATCGTATTATTGTGAGAGTCTACATTCTACATGATCGTGTTTGTCTACCATGGTCTCAAGCGGCAAAACCGTGCCAGAAAGCTGTCGGAAACAGCGAGGAACCAACGGTACATACATATTTATCGCGGTTCGCGTTACCAGAAAATCAATAATCATTGGTTTGCCCGTGATTTCATTTGAAAACATGTGTCACTGAATTAGTAATCATTTTCATGTTTCGTCATTAGTTAATATTTCAATGCAGCTTTTAATGATACTCGGATACTACTTATTGTTAGTATCAGTATGACCTGCGACTATCAATGCATACCTACTTAATTACCTACAATACAAAGATCTGAAGAAATGGAATTTATCACTGTTCTCTTGTGTTTTTTAATGCAGACAAACACAAAACTCGAAAATATGATTTAGACCACTTCCACGACCACAGGCACATAGGTACCTATGTTACTTGATAAAAACAAATTAGCAATACATAATTGCGTGAGTGTGGTGATCTTGTTTAGGTGTTCAGTGTGTGTACAGGACGAGAAAGATAAGGAATGTGGATGGAAAGCAGCGCAGTATAAAAATGGTGACAGTGTAGTATCACTAAGGCGTGACAAAAAAATGCGCAACAAATCCAAGAAAAAGAAATCCTCAACGTGTCGGCAAAACAACAGCAAACCAACGACAAACGTGTATGTAGGTAACTCCACGAATATAAAGATACTTCTCGGCACACGGCACACGGCACACGATTACCTAACAACAACGTTAGTACCTAAAATTCACAGGCCTAAGAAAGAAAAAGAAAAGTGATACGTTTCACGGCAGTGCCTCTGTCTCTATCTCTTTTTTCACGTTTTCTTGGTCAACATAAAATGATCGCGTGCAACAACCCACCACCCCCAAGTCGCTTCTCCCTTGCCCTAGCGTGTTCCTCAATTTACCGTGAGGCGTAACGCAAGTCGTTTTCCAAACCGGGGATCCTTAAAGTTCAATTACCCTTTTCTGAATAATGCACGGTAATTTAATAAATTTACTGCGCCACGCTACTCGGCAAGAGCAACAAATTTTTTTCACCTCAAACCTGTCGCTCTCGGTTACCATCGATAATTAATCCAATGTTCATTAATACAATGTAAACATTAAAGCAGAAGTTATTTCTAAAACTTTCGTACTTGTCTATTTTTAAATTTATTCAATTGTTGAATCTTTCTGGTTGTATCAAGTATGTTTGATTAGCAATTACCATTTATCTCTAAGATTTTTTAAACTCATCGAACAATTGCCATGATGATTCAGTAGGTAACTCGAAACTGCTGTTTCGAAAGGACATACAAACACAGGAGACAGCCCTGAACTTTTTAACCGATCGATAATATGTAGTAGTGCCCAGTCCACGAAGGGAATCAATATGTTGTCCTGTGGCTTCGAATGATATGTACATATGTATACATATGTATAGTTCGTTTGTCCGATTGGTGCTTACCATGCATAGATTATTAGACATTCGCGAAAACCTCAAAGGTATTTCGATGTGCGTGTCTTCCCCCACTTAACTCGTACCCCAAAATTTAATCATCGATTCAATTGAGAATACGAATTACCTCTGACCACAAAATAGCCAGTTTTCTACAAAGTCCAATTTACTGTCAATAACTCAATAACACGGTCTTTCAGCGTATAGGGAAGAGCGAGGAAAAATATAGCTACTCATTGGTTGATCCCAACAAATTATTTTGCAAAGTTTTCACCTTGGATGTTTCTTACAATCAATACCAAACGGTATTCGAGTAAAAAGTTTGATGTTTATACAACAAATGATGATAGCAACTATTTATCTCCTAGATCACAATACATACATATGTATAGGTAGGTATACCTACACTGAATTCTGAAAGCGATAGGTACTATTGATGGCATTGAATTAAGAATTCCGTGGACAGCAAAATGTTAAGAGTGTATTACACCCAAAAATTCGATTTTTTTTCAATTTTCAAATAGTTTGTGGTTTCCAAAATATGTCCCTAAAATATTAAGGTGCAATTCGTAGAACTCCCAGAGTTATAGGGGCTGAAGGCCGCTGCGTGGTGCGTAATCGTTCCCTCGATCCTTGTATCTAAAGAGGCAATGACTGCCAACAGAGAAGGGGTAAGTTACAGAAATTAGTCGTTATCTACCGTAATTTCATTCGTATAGGTCGTAACTGTATGAAAAACTTTAAACGCGGTTTTCTCGAAACAAACTTTTTAGATCGGGCGCACATTTTTCTCAAAAACTACTAGACCGATTGAGCTGAAACCTATACCCCGTAGCAGAATTATATCAATAGTTTCAATACAACCCCCTCCACTCCTTGAACTAAAGTTCAAGAAAAGTCGAAAAATCAAATATCAATTTTTAAACAGCTGCGATGTCAATAACAATATCCGGACTTGGTTACATCTGCTAGGGGCGATAATTACACTCATATAGATTAAAAAAATCTTCGGTACTTTCGTTTCAGATGACTAGGACGGCCGCAATTCATGCGCCCGATGTTTGATGACATGATCTGCGCGTTGGCGCGTAACTTGTACAATTCTCAATATAATGCGTTGCAAAAATTTGTGTTGATTATTCAAACCCCCTGCCCTGTAGGTGCGATAGGTTTTTCAGGATTAATTTCCAAATACCACCTTCAAAAACGAGTCTCTAGACGGTAATTCCCCCGTTAATGCTAATGCCTACCAACTTTTAATCGCTACTTCTTGTAATGCCACTCATCTGACTCACTCGTATCAGAGAGTATGAAATTGACAACACGTTACGTAAATTCACTTACACGGTACATGAACAGAAACCGTACAAGTTCAACGTATTTAGTGAAGCGAGGGCATTATAGTAATATAGTATGTACAAATCCCTGTTGAACTTATAATTAATGATATCAGTTTTAATTAATTATGCCAACCTGAATGTACCATGACTTTAACCTTTAGAGGACCGGGATTTTTTCATTGAAATTGTAAATTTTGTTTACTTAAAATTTATGCATATATACCACCAAAATGGCCGGCAAAGTATCCAAATTCTTAGGTGGCCACTATGGTGGCCAGCCCGGCTAAAGGTTAAAGTCATTCTGTTCCTATTAATCAAATATTTCAAATGATAGGCTATGCATCTGTCTCACTATTATGTAATCCTACCTTTTTCGATTTAAATAGATATTCGTAGATCAATTCCATGAATGAGGACATAGTACATAACAGAAATGAAAGAAAGTCCTTTAATTTACAAAACTAAGAATAAAAACTGAAACAAGTCATCCCGATAAAATCCATAATTAATATTTTCTTATGAACACAATCGAATACGAAGCGCGCATTTCCAGTAGAAGGAACTGAATCATTTTGAAACAGTTTATGGACAAAGGTTTAAAGGAATCATAAAAACATGGTGAAACTAGATGAGAGCAGGTGGCATTCAATTCAAACAAACGACCTCCAGAAGTAATCATCAGTCTATCAATCGGAATGTGCAAATAAACGACACGCGACCGATCCCAGGATTACGACACTTTATTACTGTCACATTGAATGCGTTAAAGGACATCGCCTGCTATATTTTTTTTTTTCACTTGACTGATCACCTCGAAGATTAGTTTATCTGTGATCGCCGTAAAAATATTACACTTGGCTCGTTACCAGATGGCTACCAGATGCTTTCCCAGCCACTTGCAGCCAATTTCTCGATTCTGCTTATCCCCCCTCCCGCCCCCAGCCAGAGATTACTTCCCGCCAAGTTTACGGAAATTAATAGGACATTTGGCATCACGTTTATTTCGATGCCTGACTATTTCCGCCTGATCTCTGACGACAGACAAACCATCATAGTTTGTAAATAGGAATCTATGGTTTCATGGATATCTGTTTTGCTTGACTAGCACTCACATTATTTACTCTTATGCACACACAAGATGAATGTTCTATGTGCCTATAGGTACTACTTAGTATTGTTGAGTAGTAATGGGATTCCAAATGAATCACAATGCCTGCAGTAAGTGAGGGAGTCACGTGCAGCGGGTCGAAAAAATCGAGTGTTTTTGTTGCATAAATCAATAGTTGAACATCACGAGAATGTGCTCCGAAAGCCGCAGTACGATATTCGCAAATTTAAAGCGGCTATAGCCGGTTTTGCTACGAGGCCGCAGGTGACGCAGGTTTATCAGAAAATTTTAAACGCGTTTTTGTTTCAAAATGGTTTTACAATTGGCGAAGAATGTAACTCACAAAAATATTTAACCGACCGACTTGCCCTTGTGGATAGATATTTGTGCACATTTTCTTCATAGAAATCTGCTACTGGTGTAATGATATTGTTTAAATAAACAGCTTTTTGCACGTTTAAGGCAATGTTTGTTAGGGTGGAACGAAATATAGCGACAAAATATTTTTTTATTATTCATGACTTCTAATAGTGGGCGAAAGTTGCCTTTTACAATGGTATTTAAGCTGCCAAAGTTTGACCATGATCATAAAATTTTTTGAGGTGCCGTAAGCCCTTCAAATATTAATATTTACTGAAATATTAATTTTTGAAAGGCTTGCGGCACCTCAAGAAATTTGTTGATCACGTTCAAACGTTGGCAGCTTAAATACCATTATAAAAGGCAACTTTTGCACACTATTAGAAGTTATGAATAATAAAAAAAATATTTTGCCCCTATATTTCGTTCCACGAAATACAAACTAAAATTAAAACAGAATTGTTAAATTGGTGGCCGAAAAACGGCAATTCTTTCAAGATAAATTCGGTTGTGTTTGTGGGTTACTAAAAATCCGCGACTTCTTAATTTTTTGATGAAAATCTCGTATTTTCACGGACCATATCATAGGTGGCACGCAAAATGACACATGTATTATATACCCTGTAATTTTTTCAGGTCGATCTGAACCTCCGTTCATTCACAATTCGAGAAAGACGCGTTTAAATATTCTGGTGAAAGGCAACGCTGTAGGTTGCCGCTTGACCTTTTTCGCTGCCAAATCAACAATTTTGCGAAGTTTAATATAAACCAAGCAGCATTTTATTCAGAAACGATAGTACTTTACAAAAATGCAATAAAACGAATGATTTTTCGACTGCCTAGTTTCCTTAAAACCCGAAATTCAAGAAGTCCCACAACGTTTTGAATATACCTATATACATTGTAGAATTTTGCAATTTTTATGAAGTCTGGGTAGTCTTGAAATTTGTAATGTTTGGTACTTTTGTTTTCGAATCGCGTTGGCTTAAATTGAATTATATAAACAAAAATACAAAAGATTCAACGACATCAGCTAAGTAGTAGTGTTAAAATACTGTTAACGATTTCATGTCTGAATGATTTCAAGACTTTCAAATCCGTCAAGGCTTTCAAAAATGTTACGTCCTACAAGACCTTCACGATTTTCAAACAGTCTCAAAGTAAAAACTCCGTATTCTCACGAATAATGTGTTCTACAACCTCACTACTATTTTTCAGGAAACATTCATCATCGATCCAAATTGCCTTTTTCTTTCGAATTTACAGTTGAAATAGTAGAACCGCGTTTCAGTAAATAATATGTAGCTTACCAGCCTTGAAACTCTTTAAGGCTTTTAAGAACCTCGTTACTCCCATTCAAAATCTATTTTTTAGTTGTTGAAAGGGGCATTTACAAATATCCTACTCATCACTGTTCGGCTAAAAGAAGACTTTTAAATTTTTAGCTTTGTAATTCTTGATACCTTAATCGTCTTACATTCTTATTTGTTTACATATATCTACCTAAGATTGTGTATGCTCACAGATTGTGTATACAGAGTGTTTTAGTACAGGTGACAATTATTTTAGGGGGTGATTCTACAGGCCAAAATAAGACAAAAATATAGAATAAAATGTTTTAATATCGCACTTCGTTTTATTCTATATTTTCATCTTATTTGGCCTGCAGAGTCACCTCTTAAAATGTTCACCGCCTGTATCGAAACACCCTGTATAAGCTGACCTTGACTCCACACGTGATTCAAAAGAAAGCTTAAACATATAAATTGACTGCATACCTATAGATATAATTTGGTAAATTCGTAAATGTATTATTTCATCGTAAACATTTTTAATCGTAGATATTATAATACGAATGATAATTATATATTATTATAAACATACATATGTTTACCTATGTATAACGAGTTACTTTTTTTTATATCAAGCTGTAAAATATGAAATTTTGATTAGTCACAATACGCGCAATGACGAAAATGTAAGGACTAAGGAGAAGAAAAGAACAATAAAAACCACCCCTTACAATGACTTGAACCCCAGTTTCCTCGCTCGCGATTGGAGGTGCTTGCACCTAAATAGGCTAGTGCGTAAGTGTAGCAGTTGAAAATCGTTCGTTCACAAGCGAAGTTATGGTAGGTAATACACTACAAAAGAAGACTGAATTTCCTGGTTAAATTAATGATCTTGTGGCAATAACGCATAAGACTTTTGTATTTTCCTCACCAAGATTTACTATTTGAAAAAAGAACGAAGTCGATTTGATGACTTAAAAATTTTAACGTTCAAAGCTATTTGTTATAAACATGGCGGCTAATATTCTGGGATTAGTTTGTAGTACACATCGGCTCCAACATTGTCTGCCTAGTTTCGTTAAAAAATCGCACTTCCCGATCGCGACCTCCCTTCGAGAGTTACATTCTCAGAATCGTAGGCTGAACCCGAAACAACTAAATAAATTTACGAAATCACCTAATCTACTTTTATAAGATCTTTTTTTCGTTCTTCCATTTTCTATAGAATTTATCTAGCCGACGCATCTTTGACGTAGCTCGTGCATTATGGATGACTCGCGTGTCCTCAACACCACTTTTTCCGCTCTGCGTTGTTTCATTTTACTTCCCCCCACCGTTTCCCCATTTTCCTACATATTAATACACACACGCACATGCACGCGCGTTTCAATTGCGAGTGTATTTGTTCATACGACCAACATGCGACTAAAATCTGGTCGATCGAATGGCCTCGCGTCCAATAACGACAAAACAATTTTAGTCACGGAGAAATAGATCCCAGCACATAATGAAAATTACGAATTTCTGTGTGAAGAAGTTGACGGTGAAAAAAAACTTCGGTATTAATTGTTTTTCTTTACGAACTGCACATTTAAATGTTAAGCTACGCATACTTATCTACTTTGAAAGACATTTGTACAGTAATATAAAAAAAAAAGATAAGCACGAAGGAGGAGGGAATGTGACAAATATTTGTTGTACGTTGAGAATTCGTTTTCTACAGCAATTGGTACAAAAATGTGTTTCTTAAACGAAATAATTTTCGCAAACTCGTTTGCAAAGGCTTCTAATCTACCTATTACTGAATATAATAATATAATTTATTATAGATTACTATATTGTGGCATGCTCCCAACACAGTAAAATAGTCACGCCGGAAACGGTAACCACACAACAATTATTTATCCGATGAGAAGCTAATCACACAAATCCTAATCTTCGTAGGATAAGCAGCGATCAGTGTGCAAAGTGACTAGGTATACATGTGTAGGGATAGCTGGTGCCAACGTGTTCGACATAACCGTAGCGAAACAATTTCCAAGTAATAATGTCAATCGCTCGGTACCCAAGTCCTTGAGACCGTTGTGCAGAAACAAGGCGGTCATTTTAATGGTCAGCGTAATTTTCGCGATGTGAAATTGTCAGCGATGCATCGCGACACGACTGGCATAGAAGCGCTTTCATACGATCGATGTAGGTAACTCGTGTCTATGCTCGTGTGTAAAAAAACACGTCAGACAATTTTTCTAGTGACAATTAGGAGCGAAGGTTGTCTCTTTCGTTCCACTTGTTTATCAAGATACAGAACGTACCCTAGAAATTTTATACACTCAGAATTTCGCGACAATTTTCGTACAAATCCTGTACAACTTCATGAAATAAAATCTAAATTCACATCTGATGGATGACTCAAACTGCTTACTAATTTATACTTTGACCTTGCGCAAACCACTATTGGAATGAAATATTTAAATGTCATAATATTTCGAAATGAAACAATTGACGAACATAAAAAATATATGTTTCCTCGGAAATAGATTAATTTCTCTCCCGTTATCACCGCTCAAAATGCAAGCACGTGAATTTTCAAACTAGTTTTCCAAGGAAAGTCGAGGTACATTTCCTGTGTAGTTTCGACGCGGATGAACACGTCAGGGTGGTCGTGCGAGCGACATTCAATGATTCGCGAAAGTGTGAACGGAAATATCAGTGGACAACGCTGAGGCAAAAGGGTGATTAGGTTGAAACAGAGAACAAATTCTACAGCAAGAAAGAGAGAAGGGAAAGAAAGTCCTTTTTATAGTCACGAAGAGGGCTGCATTATCCTTTCGTGACGGATCTAAGTGACCACCCTCGATTTCCGACGCAAAGTGGCCGCACACCGCGATTAGGATCTCCCGACTCGAGGCTACACGAGGGTCGACGTGTGGACAAAGTTGCTTAATTGTCTTTCCTAATTCGTGCGTGCGTGCGTGCCTGCCTGCGTGCACGCTTCGAAGGACTGGCGGTCGTTACGGGGTAAAAATGACTTAAAGGTGCGTCAGAAACCACCGATTTACCCTATCCGTCTTTGTAGGTATGGTGTGCAAGTACGAAAATACTGTACTTAGTTGGAGAACAATGCAATTTGCATCCATCGTAAGACACTGTTACGGGAAAGAGCGTATGCATCGTAAGAATGGGTCAATTTGGTGAGCAATCTTTCGATTGGAATGCCTGACAAAGTATAAGACGCTTGAAGAAACACATATACTTGTAAGTAGGTAAGGCTTTTACAAGGGAAGTGCACGAAGTTTGGGTCACCGATTTGCTTCAAATGTCACCTAGGTAACAGCTAGTAAAATTAAAGTTAACAATAATAGTAAACATTATAATCTTCTCTCATCTTGCCATTTTAATCCACTCGCGTATGTAGTGAAAAGTCCCTAGGGTGGATGTACCAGTAAATGAACACGTACCAGTGAAAGGACACTTTTTATTAAAATAAGTAAAGTAAGTTATTAAAATAAGCAACTAATTAATTAGAGACATTTTTTAATTTCTTCTGCTTCATATCCAAACAATTTTTGCAGCACGTGGAATCAATCGCGTTGCAAACATAATTTTATAATAGTGTTCATTCATTAGCCTTAAGTGTTCATTTATCGGTGCGTTTACCCTACGTAAAACGTTCCATCGTTAAATATTCGTAACACTACATAAAATCTTACAAAAGTAATATTGTTCAATGTATTTACCGTCAATTCGTAAGTATAAAATAGTGTAGTTAGTGTGGTGAAGTATAAAATAAGCAATATCTCCAAACAACACTACCAGAAGGTACCACAGAAAGGAATAATGTATATTTAATCGTTGCACAGAATGCCCAAATATATCCAAAATATATTTTTCGAGATCCCGAAAATCGTACGACACAATCTTGTCACGGTCTCACACGTGTACCAGCTAGACGTAAAGTATTTATGGGGTCTCCGCATTGGGTGTTAATGAGGAAGACGTAGGTACTGTACTTTCCTTCGCGCATATGTAGATACACCCAGGCCACTTGCACACCGCGTCAAGTGTCCACGTGCTCCTGAATTTCAAGATGTGTGCGTATGAGTTTGCGTGGGTACAGGTGTGTGTATATGTAGAGTTTATGCGCAGTGCACGGATTGTGCGAGCGCCGGCGCCGTGGATAATCCAATGGGATGATCTACCAATCCTTGGGTAGCAGAGCAAACCAATGGTGACTTCGAGGGTGGTTCCTCGACGACGTAATTCTTTCTCTGCAGATATCTTAATACTCTTTTTCCCCTGGCTGCTTTAATCGGATCAACTTATGTAGGTAAACACGTGTGAAAGCTTAAGGTAGACAAGAGTAGAACGCTGACGGAAAGCAATGGAGATTGGTGGGAGCAAAAATGAAAGTTCCAGAACGTCATTCTTATGAAACTTTCTGGTACAGCTGACGAAAATTGATAGATGTAAACCGTGGAAAATGAACTAATATTTCGATACAAAATACAAGAATTCGTGGAAATGATTTTTCCCTGAGATGATTGCTGTTGAACACGTCAGATATTATAAACAGGGACAACTTGCCGATGAATTGTTACAACGAAAATAGAAATTTGCTGTTTCGAAAGGCACATCGTTGTGTGTAAAAATGAAGACGATTATTTATGGCTTTCTTGAGGATAAATGCGACATTCTGTTGGGCACATTTTTAGAGGATTCCGAATAGATACCTAATTCTGCGGATACGAAATTAAACACTAAACGCGTTAGTCTTCTGTAAAACATCATGGCTCACGTCGCATGAGTGACACCGACAGGTGGATAGAAGCATCGACAATGAAAATAGAAACAGACGTTCTCTACGAAGCGCCGAACATAAACCTGGTTTCCAACAGCAATATTTTCCCTATGACAAAATCAGAGGGAAATTCAGCATAATATACGTAAATGGATGCTCTTTTCATTTTCATACCTTCAAAATTAGAAAATATTTAGCACACAAATAGAGAGACTATAATTGTGAAAATGGAATTAAGGTCTATCAATTTTGAATTCTGCACCATTTATCCTAACAAGTTTGCTTACTTCCTTGCTGGAAAATACCTACTTATACAGACTTATACCTACACTATACAAATATTATCACATAGGTAGGTATTTACATTACATTAGCTGTGTAGCAGTTGAACAAATTTTGGGCCGGCGTTCTCAGTGCAAATTAGGCAGTGATAATAAAGTATCTACATATTAAAAAACACAGCGCTTTCCGTTATCAAGACAAAAAATTTACATAAACGTGTTCAGCGCCAATATTTAAATCATTTACTTATGTAAGTAGGTCTTTCGGTGTCTACTTTTCTTAAAGTGTAGGTATGTACTCTGCCTTACTCCTAACGATATCTAATATACTTCGCAGAAGTGTCTCTGGCACTAACAATAAAATTCTCTCGATTCCAGATCAACCGTGTCAAGGTATAATAACCCTGATCTTGAAAGGGTGTGATCGAAAAAACCCAGTTGTGCAACGGGAAGAAAGACAGTCGATGAAAATAATTCTGATACAATACTAGAAACGCCTATTCGAAGACTATTTTTTCTTACATTACCATCGAAGGAACGGCATTAATTCGCGTTTAGAATCCACTCGTAGGGACCCTCGAAGGAATGTCTCGAACATAGAAGCTGACACGAGGGACAGGTGGATCTAAATAAAGACTGGACCAACGCCAAAGCCACCAAGATGGCCGAACCGACGCGAAGCGCCTCGGCGCGTCGTTGTCGTCGTCATGGACGTGGTCATCGCCGTGATCGTCGATGTCATTGTCATCGTCGTGGTCGTCGATGTCATTGTCATCGTCGTGGTCGTCGATGTCATTGTCGTTATCATCGTCGTTGTCATCGTCGTGGTCGTCGGTGTCATTGTCGTTGTCATCGCCGTAATCGTCAATGTCATTGTCGTGGTCGTCGTCGTGGTCGTCGATGTCGATTATCGTTGTTGTTGTCGTTGTCGTCATTGTCATTGTCGTTGTCGTTGTTGTCGTTGTCGTTCGGTTATGATAGCTTACGACACCACGGATTTACCAGCACCGAGAAACCCCCTTTGACGTATAGAACGGCGGTTAGTCGGTGTTGGATTTCAGTTTGCCACTTACGTTCTGCTAATTTGAGAACACGTGGTTCGCAACACGGATCTACGGTAATGCGTTCAACGTCGATGATAGTCTTGCCAGTATGCTCTCACATTCATGACACACACGTAGGAATACGTTCACTCTGCCATCTTGCCATCTCCAAATGCCATCTCTTGTAAAACATTTATACAGGGTGTTTGTAATTTTATATATACAAACAAACAAACATACAAACGGACAGAGGAGTGAAGCTAATATGAAATCGTTGAAAAAAGTGCTTAAGTAGTTTTGCAGTTATAAGTATCTATTTTTATATTTCGTCAAACACTGGCCCGAAATGCATACGTACCTATCACGTAGTAGGTACTTACTTAGGTATTCTTATTATTCATATAGTATACCTATGCACAGCGTCTGTATTACACGAAATGCAAGTTTTTTTATGATTTCTTCCTAAATTAAATCTTTCCAAAATGGATATCTCCGTTTCAAAAATTTAGATTGGGTATTGCGGGAATGGAGCAACGATTGAATGATTTGAGGACCGTTCGAATTTTAAAGGCTATGAAAGTGTAAAGCTGAAACCAAAGCGGAAATGTAAAAGACATATTTTAAAAGTACTCGATCGAAAATCGAAAGTTACATTTTCATGAAAAACAGTTCTATCGGTGGGAATTTAAGAAGAGCTTTCAGCAATACTACTGAAATTGATTATCTGCATATATTATAATCTTCACGTGAAGTCTTGCTAGTCTAGAATCTAGACTAGATGATACAAAAACCAATTGTTCCTTATGGTACATACGCACATACACACGTACACATACACACATCCACGCATACACACCATACATACTATACGTATACATACATGCACGTATTTTTACTTTTTTCGTAGGGCCCCAAAGATAGATAATGTCCCACCTTGTTTCTTTGCAAAACCGAGAAAAGTAGGGATGTCTCCAGCTGTGTGTTTTCAGTGTAAATCGGATATAAACAAGCAACTCGAGTTTCCTCGGAAGTACGCTCTAAAAGGAGAAAATTTATCTGGCGCGATTTATTACATACGATAATACGATGAATAGAAATCAACATTTTTTTCAATAACTTTCACGCACGATTGAAATTCAGTGTTTCAGTATAATTTTCAGGTTGCTTTAGCGCAACGTTACACCCGTAGGTATATTCACGTTTACTGTTGCAAAAGGAAAGCTGCAAAAAGGTTACCGATCTTCTGCTAATTTACTTAGCCCTCCGTTTCCTAATGACAGACAGTGCACCGTGTTATATTAAAATCCAAAAACCATCACGTACAACACCAAAAAATACAACACCAATAGCGACACCAAGTGTAGTGTAAGCCTTCACCACACACACAAGGTTATTAATATTATAATGGTTAGCGGAGCCTCTACCTACATTCGACGAATATCAATTTCATTTAAACACAATTCGATGGTATGTACGTCAAATAAGAATGCGTCAACGATATCTCGTTGCTTATACGATTTGTTTCGGAAAAAGTCTAATAATACCAAGAAACGTTGCAATAATTTTTGTACGAACAAAAATGGAGCAAACGTACTTCCGTTCCCTATCCTTTCCATAACGATTTGTATCGTTTGATAGCATTGTTCGACGTCGTCACGAATTTTTGGCGGCACGCCGAAGAATCTGGTCGGGCCAGATGAGGTAAACCGCGATAAAATCGATTGTCACGATGAAAAATTAATGACCGTTGTCGTGTTTCGCTGCGGTGCGGATCGATTTCCGGCGAAAAACACGGAAGATACACCGCTTCGAAGAATCGGCCGTATCGTTTATAATTCAACGAAATACTACCGCACGCGGTTAATCTGTCTTCGCCGTTTCGATGCTGACTCGCTCTTTATTATTACTACCTACTGTACTTTGTTAGTACTATTAGTATTTATTTATTATTATTATTATTGTTGTTGTTTTTGCTGCTGTTATTATTACTATTACTCGATTTCTAATATATAAATGTTTAATCCGGGGAATAAATAAATATGTGTTTACAATCATCGGTTGTACTGTTTTCGCGCGTACGAGCGTACCGACCCCCGTAATACAATATCGTGAAAGTTAAAAAAAAGACACCAACGCAACGGTGTGTCGGCTGTTTCCGGAATTTCAAAACCAGTGAACACCTACCCGCCACCAAAGGCAAACCAAACGGAAAATTAATTATGAAAACAAAACTAAAAACAAGGCACACGTAAATGAGTTCAAGTTTTTAAGTAAAATAAAAAAAAAGGACAAAATATTCGACGAAACACACTCGATGTAAAAAGTACTAAAAAAAAAAACAAGGTGAAGAAAAGAGTCCGCAAGAGGTGCAAGAGAAAATCTATTTTGTACTAAAATACATATGTATTCCGATACCTGCTGGTAAATGTCGCCATCGATAATCGACTTTACAACATTTAGTGGCATGCGCCGTCTCTATTCGTGTTAAAGATTCTTCGGCTCTGACAAGAGACGTACTACCATTGCCTCGTTGTTATTACGTTCTTGACTAAATTGATGAGTAACATTGTTGCGAACTAATCTGGTAACTCCTATTACAATAATGATTATTATAATATCGTCGTTACTATAATTACTGTTATCATTATTCTTATTAATAGGTATTATTAATACCGTTACAATTATTATTATTATTATTATTATTACGATTATGCTGATTAAGAAAAAGAGTGTAAAAGAGTAAAGACCAAAAAAGTCAAAACCAGTAACAAACAAATCTCTCAGCAACCCCAATCGTCATTAAATCACTTCATGTCAATCTCATCAAGAAAGAAGAAACAAAAAACACAACCAAAAAGAAAAAATAAAATACAGTAGAAGAAGAGACCGATTTCATCGGAAGATTTTTAATTCGTAGAAATAAATTCGTGGGTACTCATGGCTTCCGATACGTGTGCGTGTGCCGCTTTCTTTCTCCCTCTCACTCCCTCTTTCTCCCTCTTTCTCCCTCCCCGTCTCTTTTTCACCGATCGCAAATATCTCTGCCCATTTTTTTTCTTTCTTTTTTCAATTTTTTTTTCATATCTGTCTCTTTCTGTTCGTCTCTCTTTTGGTATATTTTTTTTTATATTTGCGCTCCTTAGAACAGCCCTTGGTGCTCTCAAGGATCTCGCAAAGAGGACTCTCAGCCTGCCTCCTTACGCGCGCGCGTCAGGATGCTGAAACGTTATATACAGTCTATCTTTAACAAAATGTTAATGAAATTATTGAACCAAGACCGTCAAGCGAGTACCTTTTGTTCCCGAATTTCAAATATGATTCATTTCTATCGACATTTTGCAAAATTCCTCGGTTCCCTATAATTGTAGGTACACCTTGCTTCGTTAGGTTCAACAAATAAAACGTCTATCGAGAGAAAAAACCGAAAAAATTCGTTTGAATATCTTTCCACGATTTCGTAAGTTGTAGCTGTATCAAAATGTGACGCTAAGCATTTACGTATGACTGTAAAAAGCGTATTACCGTTTCAAAAATGCCGTTGAAATATTGTGAAAAATACGCTCCCTACTTGATCAAAATTGATGTCGATGGTGTAGCGTTTAAATGTTGCAACCTCAAAATTCAACTTTGTATAACTGGAATGATCGCGAGGACTCCTCTTGATTTACGCTAATTTTCCATAACTACGGTTACATGTTCTTAATATCCTTTAACAAATCACATCAACGTAGACTCACCCATATTGGCCAGGAAGAACTGCGGGGTATCCAGCTCGAATGCCAGCAGCGAACGGGAATGCTGAAATCACAAACAGTTCAGAGTCAATCCTATTTAAGTTTCTAATGGCCAGCCCTGAACTCGGGCACCCGTGTTCGTCTAACACGACCTTCGTGTACAATCGAACATCCTGCTATTGAAACTGAATGAGAGAGAAATTTCTTTCGAGCTGTTTGTAAAACATATTTTGACGTAGGTACGCACCATTTCGAAAGAAAACAAGAATGAAAAGTGCTTGAAATTAATAAGGTCTCGTGGTGCATTTATTACTATCTTTATTAAAAATAATAAACTTCCTCGTAGTCCTTATGAATACGAAATACATAATGCTTTTAACACTTGTATGAGATACATACTATGATCATAGTGAAAATTCAAGGAGATTTTAAGTTCTCCTTTTAAGGATTCCTCAAGAATAGCGGGATCACTTTTTATAAAAGTGAGATTATTTTAAAAGATTCCGATTGTTGTTACAGATTTCGATTCTGCATTTAATCTTTACTTTCCAATAATTGAAAAAGTTTCGAATTTCCCATGGGTCATTGGCCAAGTAGGTAGGTGCTGCAATTTCGGAGCAAGCGTAAATCTAGGTAGATATAGAAGTAATACGTAGGTACGTATTACTTCTTATTTCATATTCTGCAATGACAGTAAGTAAGCTTTCACGATTGACGATATGATACAGTTATTGAAATTTCGTATACGTCATAACGCCCATTTAATGTGTCTCGCATTTTGATACTGTCACTGGAAATTATGCACACAATGTGCACATAAAGCGGTACACTTTGCATACAAAGTGATTAATGCACTTGCTACGTGCTATGCTGTCTGAGAGTGGATCGTCGCAAAGAATAAAGTTGAAATTATGTATTATTATGTACATCCAAATATGACAAATATGTACATTAAATGTAAGCAGAAATTAAGAAAAAGAAGCATTTATTAATGGATGGATTAGCATGAGCATCAAGGACCTTATATTTTAATCATTTCTATATTAGATCCTGCAACGTAGGTAATAGGTATTTCCAAACATAGAAGTATATGTACATTTGTACATACATCCAAATTAATAAACCAATTTATAAATGTAAAATTTAACGAAGAATGTGTACACTGTAATAATGATTTATAATACAAATTCACAGAGGAGCTGCGATCACAAATGATGAAACGGAGTCTGTTTATATTTTCTTATATTGTAGAGTGATTCGTGATTGGTGATACAATCCCGGAGAGAGCGATTCTTCATGAAAGAATAAATAGAAAATGCAGAATAACATTTTTTTATTTGGGATTTCATTTTCAAGAAGAAATGACTGAATATTCGATTATTAACATGGTGCAATTGCAATTGAATTGAATCTTTATGAAAGAATGAGTGGAACTTGCAGAATAACTTTTTTTTCGAAAGGGGTTGTTTTTGAGAAAATTGATTTTACAACTTCATCAAGTACGCGTGGATTCGCGCAATAAACCATTTCATTCACAGTTGTATGTACATATTATCTATGTAGTATGCATACATATCAGGTCATTGCAAAATTAATGTCGCTCCTTATTTTCCTTACCTAAACAAATGTATCTTACGTTAAAGATAACGAATTTTTACAATAAAGTTTATCGATAACAGCAAAAATGTACAGTCAACAATTAAAAGTATTACACATAGCGTACTATTCACAATCAGTAGTAACCAAGAAACGGCCATCTCAAATGATTCGAGAAGTAATCCTTTTCCACAATAATAATGCTCAACCGTTTACAGCGAAAATAAAATTAGACAAAATTCTAAAAACTATAATTGGGAACTATTTGCTTGTCCTCCCTACTCTTTAGATTTAACACCTACAGATTTCCATTTAGATATTGCAATCGTCACAAAATGCTCTAAAGGATAATAATTTGAAGACAGCGGAGGATCTGAAAGAAGCTGTAACCCAATATACCTTGCAAACAAGATCTCGGCAATTTTTTAAGAGGGGAATCCAAACAATACCAGAAATTGTGGAATATGGTCTAAGGAAATTATAGACATTATATCATTGATTAATAAAGGCGGTAAGTACAACTCTTTAACATTTCAAAGTTACGTACATATAAGCAAGTGACATTACTTATGGAATTATCTGATAGTATTTACTGCTGGATTCTGCCAATACTTAAAGGACACTCAATGCCATTTTTCTTCAAAAACGAAGCTCCAAATTAAAAAACACGTGTGCTTCGCATTTTCGTCTTACATTTTCAAGCAAAATTACCGACTTGTGTCACCAACATCGAACCACCCTCTATATTTACGTATTTTGACAGACATACAAAATTTACAGTTCAATCTAAAATTAAATTTTAATCACTGGAAATGGTAATATAATTACTTCTAACGTAAAATAGGGACTTTTAAATATTAAGTCACGCTAACCGATACCGAGTCCGCAGTAATTTGCACACGCGAAGAAAAAGAAACAAAGACAAGTTGGTCACGTGGGTTAAGGCAATTTCAGAATTATGTTATAGGTATACCGAAGTGCGGAGCCCCGTTGGCCTAAAGTAGTGAGGGCCAGTTGGGCCCTCATGGAGCCCGACATCCATGGAGTTTTCCAGAGCCGCGCGGAAGGGGAACTCGAAGCCAATCATACCGCGGGTGTACAACAGATAGGGAAAACTGTAAGAGTGTGGAGTTAGTAGTAGTGTGCGGTGCCGGCTTGTACCCATATGCTGAAATAACTGGCCCTCTTCCTTATATGTTGCACGCCCACGTTATCGTTAGCTTTCGAGCACCCATTTGCCTGTGGCTCTGGTCAACCCCATGGAGATCGGGCTCCTTAATAGCCCAGCTGGCCCTCACTGGCCTAAAGCCACCGCAAGAATCTGAGAAGAGTGACTCAGGGGGACGGTTGACGATCTGCATCGTCGACCTTCATGCAACTGTCCTTCGCCCTTTCAATTTTATCTCCACTCCTCGAAATCGGAATTTATCAGTCAGGCGTACCTAAATTAAGACTGAACCGACTTGAAATACAATTTCAATTCTATGTTTCTAGCGAGACGTAAATGGCACTGGTAGAAAATGACTAATTTTGCCCGATGCTGCCAACGTAAAACGTTTGCACATCATAAATCTACAGGTTCTAGGAATTCCAAAAAGCAGAATTACATATAGGTATATGTACTAGTCATGTGACGGGAAAGCTGTGAAAAATGCAGATAAGGAGGAAGGTGCACCGGGTGACAAATTGGAAGTTGTTGACTTCATAATTCGAACGCTACTTTGTAAATAAAAGTCGATACTCTCACTTCATGTTTTTTATTAACGTAAAAAAGATTAATTAACGATCATAGGAAGCGTTAAATTAACAGCGCAGACATTCACGAAAATATGTTTAGAATTATACCTACTTTCATTTACGTATGCTCCTAGTGTCTCCGAAAGGAATCATTAGATTTAAAAAAAAATCTATATTGCCGAGAAGTACGTTTTATGAACTAATACACAATTCCCTAGTATATGCTCCAGTCTCCGTTGTTGTCGATAATCACAAAATTTGACTTCTTTTTCGTGCGCTGAAAACGAGTCCGCAAACCATTTGTCGCCATCACCCTCTGTTTTTAAGAAATACGATTTTGAAAAAAAATGCAAATTTTCAACTTTGAACATTGTTTGTGTCGAAACAGTAATAGTTATTAGGTTGCTTGTTATGTCAAATTATTTTATGAACCCTCCCGAATACAATGATATAAGTTAGTAGAGCATTACGAACATTTAAATATCTTTACACAACGATCAAAGGGGAAAGTACACCTGAAATGCACCCATTTTTGCAGATATCTTTAAATTTATTTCCAAAATTAAGGGTCTAGAAGAAAATCTGACTACTCCAGGCGATGCAGCAGACATTTTTCCTTTGGAAAGCATCAACAGAAGTGGTAAGTCACATTTTTTTTTCAATACAGAAGCGAAATAGTTTGGCAAAACGTGCGGCGTCGACAGTGGTAGTCAACGGCGGTGCGGGATCCACCGTCGCTCAGTGGCACAGAATCGCGTAACGCGCGTGACTACCACTGTCGGCGCCGCACGTTTTGCCAAACTATTTCGCTTTTGTATTGAAAACAAAACGTGATTTACCACTTCGGTTGATGCTTCCCAAAGGAAATATGTCTGGTACATCGCATGGAGAAGTCAAATTTTCTAGACCTTTAGTTTTGGAAATAAGTTGAAAGATATCTGCAAAAATGGGTGCATTTCGGGTGTTCTTTTCCCTTTGATCGTTGTTTAAACATATTTAAATGTTCATAATGCACCAATAACTTATATCGTTGTATTCGCGAGGGCCCATAGAATAATTTGACGCAACAAGTAACCGAATAACTATTACTGTTTCGACGCAAAAAATTACCAAAGTTGAAAATTTGCATATATTTTTCAAAATTGAATTTCTCAAAAACTGAGGGTGATGGCGACAAACGGTTTGCGGTTTCGTTTTCAGCACACAAAAATCTATAAGATTGCTGTCGAACTGTGTAATCGCTTAACACCGTTTAGGCATGCTTTCAACTAACTTTTTTGCATACTCCGAAAATAAAGACCATATTTCTCGAATTTCTCGAGATAACTGCTTGACCGTGAATATATGTTTTCCTTGAAGCTTGTGCTTTATGAAACCCCGAACGTTTTCGATTGGATACGCATGAGACGATTGTGCAGGCCAGTACAAAAGTTACTATGCTCTTCTTTTTTTTCCACATCGTGCAAAAACGACAAAAAATACGGAGCTCTCATTTTACAGATCGCCTGTTTTCTACGGAATCACAAACTAAAGCGCCACACGTGTTAATCAGCGTAGTAGAAGACACTTTTCTCCTCCGAATTCTCAAGGATCCACTCCTTCTTAAAGTACAGGGTCATGGCTACGCGGAACACGCACTTGTGGGACGGAGAGAATAATTCTAGACACATTTTTGTGAATGTCTGCACTATTAATTTAACGCTTCCTATGATTGTTATTTATTCTTTCTTCCGTTATTATTTTACATACAGCGAAACTATCGACTTTTACCTATATACAAAATAGCGTCCGTATTGTTGCATTTCATGCATTCGTTTCGACGTCGAAGTGGAAGTATGATCATTTCAAGTCAACAACTTCCAATTTGACACCCGGTGCACCTACCTCTTTACCTACACTTTTTACAACATCACGCATTCTGATCCGGCATCACGGATATACTATAGTTTTATGCTTTTCGGAATTCCTAGAAACCTGTAGATTTATGATTTGCAAACATTTTACATTAGCAGCATGGTCCAAAATTGAACATTTTCTACCAATGTCCTTTAATTATTCCTGAATGAATTTTGAAGTTAAAGTCTCGTCCCAATAACACTACTCTTGCGGCAATATTGCGTCGATGTTGGACGTTCGCCCTGGACCTATCAAGATCAAGAATTACTACCCCGCCTCATTCGAGAAGTAATATGGTCTGTTACTGCGACGAACGAGATCTGTCGATTTGGCTATACTTCAACAGCGTAAAACTCGCCACAGTGACGTGCGAGAATCAACTCAAAGATTAGAAATGACGGTCCACCTAAATACCAACTATTTCTCAATATCTTGACGCAAACGCTCCAAATTGCCTTCTCGCCAGATTCCCAAGACGTACTAGTTATATTTTTTAAAAACAAACTATTCACTAATCGATTACGTTTAATATTAAATGAATTATACGAATAAGTAGTATTAAAAACCTGCTATGTATGTATATAGTGCCACTAATATTATTAGTGCTGAAACAAATCTACATTATTGATGCCCTTCTTTTATGAAGTAACAAATTTCACATTTCACCTTCTATTTGGACACCCAGCGAAAATTCGAAACTATTTCGCAAGCTTCATTTCTTACTGTTCATCATGGAAAAATTTACGTGTCAAAGAAAGTGGTATTCAAGTATCCGTCCAAGTCAAAGCACAAAATCACTCAAGCAATAACAGTTCAAATCTACACCATCTATTTACTGAATCTACCTCCAAACGCGTCGAGCAATCCGCATATACTCAATGACCGTACATTGCTGAGCAAACTTACTCGCTTGTAGATTACCCCTGGGCTTAGCTCCAAGAATCGCCAGGTTGACGTTTGCTTTGCGTCCGTCGATTATGGGGTTGGGGTCTTTGCACGCCCTCTCCGCTGCCGGCCTGTCTCCCATGATCACCTGCGTGCAGATCCAATCGATTATTCCACTAATCCTACCGCTCCACCTGGATCTTGCACTCATCCCCTTTTTAATTTTTAACTCAAACTCTCGTGTATGTATGTAGCCCGTACGTAATATCCGGATCCGTACTTTCGATAACGTTCTTGAGAACGTTCCCTGACGGCTTCACTGTCATATTCTATCACGCTTCTTCACAATAATTCCAGCTATTCTGCCTGTCTACTTTATTTTACTTTTAACGCTTACACACCAGAGAACTAACAGTGAATCTTAATTGTATGGGATTTAACCTCTTGCACTTCAATTTATTCACTCGCAGATCAATCGGAGATATTAGCACACAGAATTTTCGAATGGAGAATAATATAGTAGGGTAATCACAAATTAGTAGGTACTTGATGTAATCCTATAAAGCCTTTAAGGAAGTTGCTTTAAACTTCGCTGTGCCTAAGAGACATATATACCTATTTCGAGTAGATACAAAGGGTTCAAATTGAATTTATTCAACTAAAAACAATTTTAACGGAACAAGTTACAAAGAGCTTACATAAGAACGGAGTATATTGATACATTCATCAAAGTTTCACTTAGAACTTTCGCTAATAAACATAATACCTATAGATGAATAATTTATGGTGTAGAATCTATTAAGGCTGCAGTTACAAAGTTACAAACACGAAAAATTGGTAAGGATATTCACCAGTTGTTTCTCTTCGATGTGATAATCATATATACTTAGATAGAAATCAACAGAATTTCGTTCCAGTGAACAATATGGTCGTTGACGTACGCTTCCGCGTATTCTTCGCACGACAAACGCGTTTGTGATAAAAAAAAAGACTGATAGTAATGCAGCCGAAGGTAGTGGAGACACCTTTGCGGAAGGGAGGACATTATCATTAACGGAAAGCCGACAAAACATGCCTTTTGGATATGAGTGTACAAACTGGTTGTATTATCATAATAAATTATACTGTTATCTTTGCGTCCACACTTAACTCATCCGTTTCAAAGAATGCACCAGTAAACGGCGAGCAAAAATTTTGTCTATGTGAACATCTCAAAATAATAAAATATATTTTTCGAGAAATATGCAAAAATATTTCACTGTTGAAGGTGTACAATATTTGAAATTGAAAAATGCTATAGGAAAGACGGTAAATACTGAATACTATTAAATAACGTACGAATTATGTAAATAAAAGAAATTCATAAAAGGCAGCTAACTTAATACCAAGTAGGGTAAACTGCACTAATGTTGGCACTGCACTAATCATTGGCACTCCTGATTAAAATGCCAAATATTAAGAAGTACAAGCTTAGAAAGTACTTTTTTACAATTTCTTATTTTTCTTTCACTACAACGCTGCAAAGCACAGTAGTTGAACTCCACATTTTACATCTGGTAACACCACAAAGTTGGAGAAAGACCTGAGATTTAGGCGTTTTCTTAAAATTGTGATAATGGGTAGGTAAATACACTTTGTCGGTTTATAATTAAGTAATGGATTGAAATACAGATTTACTAAGTATTGTAGGTATTTAATAGTGAATGAAATTGTCTGTTTAAACACTTTAAACTTCGTTTTTAACTACATATGTTTTTTTATATAACTTCAAAGTTTAGGCTGCCAATGATTGTATTTTTATGCCTATTTTTGTTTTTCATTGAATATTTTTAAAATAAAAGACTTAATAGGTACTCAATATGTTTTATTTTAATGAGCAATCCATAATCATTGATAATAACTGAAAATTAAGACCATATAAAAACTTCACAAAAAAATATAGACTTTCTAATTGGGATTTCCGCTTAGGGTACCAATCATTGTATAGTTTACCCTATGTATGTAATATGTATGTACAAAAGAACATGGCACTCGTCGCTCTATGTAAGTAGGTAGGTACCTATCTCACTTTTTTACATAAACTCACGTCACTGTTCACAAATACTTATGTATACCTGAGAAAAAGTCTACTTATACGTGATACTAAACATGACTGACGAGGATCCAGCTTACAACACACTTCAGAACTGTAAACTAGCCAATCTAACTGTAAGCTTTTCACAAACTCAAAACAATGATCACAGCAACAACAACCATCAGTCAACCAAAAGGGAACAGAAAATCCAAGGAACAAAATGTTCTATATATTTGCAATACTTACGAAACCATAGCCTCTGCTTTTGCCAGTTTGTCTATCGGTGATAACCACTGCCTCCTCGATGTCGCCGTACACGTTGAAATGTTCCCTCAAACTTTTATCGGTAGTGTGATATGGTAAACCACCGACGAAAAGTTTCGTCCAAGTGGTGTCTTTCTGTTGGGGGGTCGTGCCAGCCAGTGCACCGAGGCTCGACACCAGTTCGTCCGGCCCTGGCGCCCCAACGGCACTGAGCCCAGCGGCTCCAGGCATCAACATCCTCCAAAGTTTGGCGAGATCACCGCCGGACGAAAGGGCTACTTGCTCAATTTTGACACCTTCTGTGGTACTTTTGTTCAATGCTAATCACCTCGCAGGCCTACTAGCATTTAGGCCACCGATAATTATGTGAGCTGTTTACCTGAAAACAGATGAAAAGTTGGGGTTACAATTAATTGATATACATATTATCAGTATAGATCTTGAGTACAATGGTCTAAATTAAATTGCTTTAGTGTCATTAGATTTCGGACTGTATGCAAGCACAGAAGAGAAGTTTCCGCGTGTGCTATGGTAAGCGTTGAAGTCACCACTATTCAATTGCGCCGACTGTGGGGAGGAAACGTAGAAGTAACGCCTCCGATCATTTATACACATACCTACTTACGTATGGTATATGGCGTTATTTTCCGCAGCAAAATAACCTACTGCGTGCTTCGAGATCTTAGGTATGAAACGTGGTGGTAGCCTCTTTTATATTCTTCTTGCAATATTATTAACATGCTTATGAAACATATTTCAGAAAATTCGAATTTCATATTTCTTGGTACATAGGTACTTGAGGAGACAGATAAAGTATATACATCTACGTGAAAAATATTCCTAGTTTTTTATAAACATAAAGACATTCTTGGAATATGAAATAAAATTCCATAAGTTGTGGTTTGGAGCAAGGCACTGATTGTCTCGTAGGTACTGATACAAAACATTTGCATAAAACTTTTAGCTATTAACATATTTTACAGCTTTTTACAGTTATAAACTTTTTGTTATAAGACATCTTAAAATGAAAAATTATTTTTAATGGCACGACACACGCTACGGATTTATGTACATATACAGATTCAGAGGATTCGGAAAGACCTAAGGTATCATCAAACGGAGTACAACATGCACAAGTAAAAGCGAATAACGAACGTTCTGAATTCAGTGCTCGTAACGCGCGACCCCTCAACAAATCGCAACACCCCCACGCGATCTTCGCAAAATGCATAAACATACATATGTACACGCACATGACCGTCAGTCAGACAGTCACACGTTCGAAAAATCTCATATGTATGTATACCTACTGTGTGTCGTACGACATCGAAAGAAATACAAAAATAAACCGTCTTCCCCTCCCAATCTGCTACTCTGTGGTGCCTGTTCTGGCCTGTCCTCTGGATTCCCCCAAATCAATGACTTCTCCGTGCGTGCATATATTATAAAGGGAACAGATCATAATCTCGTTTTGCGCGGAATCTCGAAGCCCTCTGTGCGCCGAAGAAAAACCGGTGAGCCAGTGGCAACAAGAAGGATAGGCCCAACTGGCGTAACAGAAAGAGTAGGACCCAGAATAGGAGCCTCGAAGAAGAAAAGGGCAAAGAGAAGGGACCCTGACCTCCATTCAAGGCTCGCTAACGGCTTGAAAAGGGAGCCAGTTTTGCTCGACCGGGGCTAGGTAGCAGGGCATTTTTCATGTAGTTTGGGGGCTTTCGAGTTTCTGCAATGCTGCAGGCAAGGATAGAGGTAGATGCCAACGGAAGGGTCCCTTTCACTTTTTTCCTCTTTCCTCCTTTCCACACTCTTTCACCCCCCCCCCCCCTCTCTCACACGCACATTGTGCACATCGGGCACGGTCCCAGCGAACTGGGCCCTATGTTCCTCTCGTCGACCCCCTCTTGCAACCCCCCACCCCACCTGCCTTACTACCACCAGCACCATCCGTGACAGTGCACCACTTCAGCAGAACGGCTCTTCGTCGTCCGTTTCTGTCGGATCCCCCAAAACGACGGCAGCTGCTGCAGAAAACCGGTGCAGCACGCCGTATAATCATATTGTTGTACTGCCATCGGGCTCCTCCTCCACCATCGCCGTTGCTCTTCCTTTCTCCCTTGTTCCCTCATCCTAGATTCAGACGTAACTACACTTGGGCGTACGGCCGTGCATAAAGACAGCTACCGGGGAAGCAACGTCCGCGTTACACGAATTATTGATAAAACTGATCCTGCGATTCGAACGCAGGGCAATTTTGGTGCCCTGATTACTGCAAACAATATGCCGTCGAATCCAACTAACATTTCGACAGCTAGGGGATAGAATCTGTAGGTGTTGTAGCAATTCAGGGTAGCGTTGATGGGCGGAGGTACGGTGAACTTGTTAGTCAAATAAAGGAGTACGAAGAAAGTATAGTTGCATATAGGGAAATAAGCAGCCACGGTTGACAGGTATAATAGTTGATCGAAGCAATGTTTAATTAAATACGAGGAGGATTGAGAGTAGATAGATGATCGTTTTTCGGATAAAATCATGAGTACAAACTAATCTCACATTATTAATTGCCAATGATTAACGATTCTTATAAGAAATATCCTTAAATGTTTAAAATTTCAAACTCGAAACACATTTTAAAGGAACCTCATAAAATGTTACTCAATAATCAGGAATTCAACAAAGGAATTAAATGTCATTATCCCAGTATAACCTTCAAACGCTCAACGCGCGCACTCTGCCTACAGTTTGCAGTCTACAGCTTTGATGTCCGTAGATTAAGCGTCCAAGATTACAACCGAAAGACCTGAGTTCGATTTTCATGAAGAGTATGCTCTTTTTCCTTTACTGATTATGTATCATTTTGACTGTTATATTGAAATACAGCTTATATTCGTATTTGGATCCTCCCAATATTTTGGTTAAACTATTAATTAAAGAGTAGCATACTTACATATATACAGCGTCGAAGTGCTCGCTACATATTATTGGTACTTACACAGACTATATTTTAAGAAGCAAAGATATTTCTACCCGGGTACATACCTATATATACTACATAAACCTTGTGAAAGCTGCAAAAACCTATCGAATTGTTGTATTACTTAAATATCCCGTCTTTTATATTGGAGCATCAATAATAAGAAACGACTACATACTATATACATATGTATCACGTGTATTGATACGTACATATATTGAACTGTATGTACTCAGTTCAAATTATATTGAAAAACATATAAAATCGCCTAGATAACTTTTTTAGAATTGGTCTAAACGACATGAGTTTTTTTTTAGAAGCTAGAAGAATTAGTTTGCCAAGAGACTTGTTCCGTCGTTTCGTAAAAAAAATGCAATTGGTTGGAAGATAAAAAAATAGTGAAGGTCGTTTTTTAAACTTTTTTCGTGAGCCTGTAATGAAAATTCAAAAAACTCGTTTGTAGATTGAAGTAAGTTATATACATACATGCCTAAAATTTCATCAAAATCTGTTAACGTGGCTTTGAGCTATAAACACTCAAAGATCGCAGAATAAGGTCGAAAATCGCGAAATTCCCGAAACCAGCAATTTTCGGGCTCACAAAAAAAAGTTTAAAAAACGACCTTTACTATATTTTTTGCCATTCCGGCGAATTGCATTTTTTTCAAACCGACGAAACACGTCACTTAGCAAACTAATCATTCTAGCTTCTCAAAAAAAAAACACATGTGGTTTGGAGCAATTCTAAAAAAATTATGCGAATTTAAAAAGTGTTCGAATATTTCCGTTACTCACTGTAATTAACACTGACACATAATTCTAACCTGCCAAAAGACAAAGAAAGCGGAATACCAATTTAAAAACAGAAATAAAAAAAGGAAATACATTAAACTTTGTACTGTGAAAAGTAAATCAACGACAGATTTTAAAAGCACACGACCGACGATGTGCATGAGCGATCCAAGCAACATTCAAAATTAGAAAGTTATTTAAAACGAGAACGTTTGTGCATTTGGTTCAGTGCACAAGAATCCTCGCATCGAGCCGAGTAAAACCATTCTTTTAAAAGTAACATCAACAATTCGTGATTTCTATAGATCAATTCGTTTATATGAACTATGAAGTGATAGAAAGGGAGGAATTAACAATGTATTTAGTAGCTATGCGTATTAAGACAAATATGTTTTGTCGACTTTCTGTTTAATAAATATCATAAAAGCACAAGGCGTTGGGTCTGGGTTAGGGAAAATCGTTAAAACCATTCAGGTAGTAAGACATGTCACCGTTAACAGCCGTGGAGGCCGTGGAGGGTGCCAACGATAATTGTACGCCAGATGTCCCATAAATCAACAGAAATAAGTGTAATGCGTTAATAATTTAAACCGTTGAATTCTATAAAATTGTTTGGATGTAGAGCATCAAGAATTACAGTTTACATTTCATACAAACGAAGGAATATTATACCGGTGAAAAATTTCCACGTATCCACGTACTGGATGCAGAAATTCAGCAAGAAATTAAAATAAAATAAGATGTAAGCTACTAATTAATTATTAAGCTGCTGAAGAAGCCCTACTTGTCGTTGATTACTTTAATGTAATTGCGAGAGATGAAATTGCCAATTAAGATTTTAAACTTCTACTACTGAATTATTTGCACGGAGATAGTTTCCAATAGTTTCACAAAGCAAAAGAGTACATACCCACATCATGCTCTGATCACGGAGCTGCCTCGCGCTTTCGACATTGGCTGATTGCCACGCGCTCGACAAAAGTAACTAAAATATCTTCTCGGCCAAAGTCGCAAGGGTCCAAGTTTCAAAAAATATGGGGGAGTGTACAAGTTGACTCTGTTTAACAATCAATGAAAAGACTTCCGCGAAGGAGGAGGATTTTGAAGCTGGAATAATGCGATATCGTTGCAAGTTGAGTGTATAAATTTCTAATGTCTTTCTCTTAAGCTGTTCCTTAATGTTAAAGGTACTTGATCCGGAATGGAGTACCTACATATGTAGTTGCGGAGCATGCTGAACGGCGAATGTATATCCGTGAAAAATTTATATGTTACTCATAGTCAACATCACCCAAATTTGATTATCACTCTACTTTTTAACTTAAGGACAATCCCCCCACCTCTAAAACTCGCAATTTTTGCAAGCTGATCCTGTAGCGCGCGCGCGCGTGTGTGTTCTCCGATATTTATTATTGCTACTTAATCATTCATTTAAAGATGTAATGACCGAAACCCTATAATGACAATATCTTTTGCTTCATTGTTGAATAGATTAAATCGCTAAAAATTAACCGTAATTTAACATTTTATCCATAATTACTAATCGCCTTTACACCATTTATAACAATTACTTGAAATTTTTTTTGCCACGTTTCATACAAGAAGCAGACAAAAAATGAAATAATAATGTTGCCTTCGTTCGTTCACGCCAGACGGCTGTAATCACCTGCACGCGTTTCCAGGCCTTCTGTTAAAGAGAAATCGTCGAGCCGACGTAGAAGTTTATTAATAAACGTCGTGGTACACGTGCCCGTCGCCGTGTACCCCTTTGTCGCGAGAGGAGGCCGCTGCTGCAATGGGGGTGAAACAAGAGCGACCGAGAGAACGAGCAGATCATTTTACGAACGCGCAAGACATTATCTACGAAATATTTGGCCATCGGTTATTTACTGGAATAGTTATTTCACTTTTCCAGAACTCAATTATAATTTATTCAAGTAGGATATTTCTTGTAGCCTGGTTTCAAATGCAAGTATTACACGCCATATCACCAGTAGGTATATGTAGTTCTACATTCGTAGGAATGAAACATTCGCCACGTTCATTTCTAACGAATTATTGTTAAAAACTATTGATTGTAACCTAACTACACACAGCTGGAAGACTAATTGGACAATTTTCGATGGAAATATTAATTTTATATTGAGCAACATAATGCATTTCTAACGACTGTTTTGGGGTGTAACTGAGCAATTAAAAATAAAAAAGATATTTGTGCAAAATAAAAAAAAAACCCTTTGATAAGCACCTCTCGGTTTTTGGAGCACTGGTACCCGATGTCTGGCACTATAGATGTCTTTAATCCCAATGGAAAACACGACGAAGGAGTTCACTCCAGTGGCTCCTTTACCAGCGGAATAGTACCAAACGGCCGTGTAAAAACGACGTCGTAAAATAACAATGCACACGGACAACAGCTGCTCGATTTACGAAAGGATTTTTCTTGCATTCAAGGAGCGACAAAACTTTTCTCGAAACTTTGCACGTCTAACAATAAATTGTGAATTTGGCGCGAGACACTATTGACGACACGTACGTAGTAACTGTTGATGTCCTTTATTACGATTGACGATATTCCCCGCGCGCGCACACATCCGACACGAACAAAACCCACGTGCGAGTACCGAACTGCCTCTGAGTTTACGGTTACCGTACCGTACACCAGTTCACCGGGTTCCGCGGCGATTTCTCTTTTCATTGGTCCATTCCGTACCCCCTCTTCCCGCCGCTACGTAGTGCCAGTAGCGTAGCGTAACGACAACGGGACGAGGCACGAATGAAATGCAAACGGCAAAATCGGCCAGTGCTGACGTGTTGACAAATCTTTCGTCATTTCGTCCTTAGGAAGGATTTCGGGTTGTCATTAGACGTGGATTCAAATGTTTTCTTTCAACACAAAAATACAGTAACATTTCGTGTAATTGACAGCCGTAAAATTTGAGCAACTGTTTATACTCTACTTTCGCCGACGCCACAGAATACTTCAATTCATTTGTTGTTAATATGCAAAATATAATTTTTATTCCCGTTACAACAAAATTGGCTACCCTTGCGTGGTCGTACGGATGTATGTATGTAGTAGACTCACCCTGAACAATGACTGACCGTGTGACCGTAGGTAGCAGAGCAAACAATGCACATTGCCTGTTAACTTTTATTGCTTCTCTTTCGGGATATTGATAAAATTCTAGCACTTCTATGACAAAAGTACAACGGTACTTTACGCACCGAGTAGAGGCGACGAACGTGCTTCACTATAATGCCACAATTCCGGCAACCGTCCACAGTGTCGGGCCGAAACGTTCCTACAGGATCCACGAGGCAAAGCGGTGGCCCGCCGAGGAGTAGGTAGGGTATCAGCTGTTCGAATTATATTGGTGCAGACGACGGCAGATGTTCACTAGCCTGAAACGCTCCCCCGAAGGCTTTGAACTCGCTGATCTCTTTTCTTTGCAGCGGGTGAAAAACTTTCAAGGAAGCCCAACGTCCCGTTCTAACTCACATAAAATACCAATACCTCCACGCACTTTCCACGAATAAGATGAACGAATTAAAAAAGGAAAGGAGAGAATAGGTGTACATACCCCATAATATTGCAGAAATATTTAGATTACTAGCATTACATGTTGTTTCAATACGAGCCGCTTTGTTTAAATATGTACCTAGAATAATCTAGATTCGCGAAATTGTTGGGTTGATGGACATGACATGTCTTTGTCTAATTAAACTTCACAGACATGTAACTTTTTGAAAACATCATATATTTAACAAAAATAGTAGTTTCTTACACTTGTTTCAACGATTCACAAGTTTCGTTATTTCAATTCAATAAACAAACAATTTGCAATGGCAGAAATCACTTCGATACACTGATGTTACAGATTTCCCATTTCAAGGCTATTTATTCTGTTAATATTTTTATCGTGATTGTTTCGGTTTTAAGAAGGTATGATACATAAATGTTGGATATGATCACTGAACAGTAGCTATTATCTTATTCAGATACCTATAGTGATGACCTGTTCTTATTCGCCTAATCATTATGTATCTCGTTTATCTCGTCATCTCGATTATTATTAAATCTGTTTTTCATTGCCGATGACGTGTTTCTAAAGTGGACTTTGTTTGTTTCTCGAGGAAACTGAAATGATTAACTCCAATAGCTTAAGCTTTTAAATATCATTAAGCTCACAGGAGATTCATTTATACATATGTACTTGTAGGTCTCTGTACTTTTTTAATATTTGCCAAGAAACAAACAAATAGGTAGTCCTAAAATGACCCTTCTGGTTATTTTTTGTATATTTATTGTGATTTATGTTCACTAATTACTCTCATAATCTCTTTGCCCCAATATCCTCCGACCTATTTGTACATTCAATTTCCAATTTGAAATTAACAGCTTCGAATTTTCAAACTTCTTCAAACACCAATTTAATTTTTTCCGCCGCTATCTATAACTGAAAGTCTTCATCCAGGCCCGTTACACATAGGTACTGCATTCATTCCTTTCCAATATATGTAGCGTACAAAAATTGATAAATAGATACCATTTTACCCGAAACTCAAATTTCAGAATTTCACAATTTTTTACGTTTCATTTTCGTTTGTTTCATTATTTCATGTCAATTTCATGTATTTTTCCGGGTTCGCCTTTATTGCTGTTGCTGAAAATTTGCATCGAATGGCAACTTTGGATGTTTAAAATCGATATAGAGGGTGTCTCCGCCAAATAAAGAAAGGCTCGAAGGTGGTACTCTCAAGTGACCTTGTAGGTAACCGCAACAGAGATAATTTGACTAGCCACTTTGACGATCCTGGAACGATCAGCAACCTATGTTCATCGTATTGTTCAAAACCTGCCGTTAGTTACGTGTCACAAAGTATAGGATATCACTGTCGCCCGCGTTTGAAGGAGACCCCATAGGTTCATGGCACGCGCTGCCAGCTGCCCCACAGCTGTCTCTTGCCACTGTCGTTCCCCATAAACGAAGCCCGGGGTTCTTACCGAAGCGTGATGTAGGTATGTACATATTTACCACACAGAACGAGCCCTTTCGTCTCTGTGTGCACACTGCATATGCACCAAGTTCAAAACGCGTGTGCCCGTAGCATATTTCGTTGCTACCTTACGCGTTACATACTACGTTGTTGCATACTCGAGGAACCGCCCCTTGAAAGAGTTAATTGACATCCTTATTATTTAATATTTACCAACAAATCTGTTCAATGGTCTCTTCAAAAGTTTTTGAAATACGCATAATGCTTCGCGTTGTAACAAACAGTCTTGAATTCGGTCATTGCAACTTTGATTACATTCCAAGGAAGATATTATGAAGATGTAGATAACTTTGGAAAGTAGCAGTTACAATTTGTAAAGAGCATAGCTGAAGCAGTTATTGATTTTTCTAAGCTCGCGAAATTTTGGATGAAATATTATGACTATTCTAATCTGTGCTTGAACAGGAGAATAGATATCTTATTGCACCTGTGTGTATCTGAACATTCTGAACATTCAACGTGTAATGTAGAAAACATTTAAAGATCAAGGCGACTGTTTCATAGTTTTTTTTTACTTTTAAGCTGTTACTATTAACTATTACACTTTGTTATGTTTTACAATCTACATTGTTACCATCATCTTTATTAGGTATATACGTATGTACTAGTGGCAGTATGGCGAAATTATAAAGAAGAAGGAGAAGATGAACACGGAAAGAGAAATTTATGATTGGTGTTAAATCTAATCCTAATGTTTTAGACATCAATTTGAATAGAGAAATTTGCAAACTAAATTCCGTGATATCTTTTATACATATGTCACAATACTCATATCGCTCATTTGCTGCAACAACGACACAACTCAAAATTTGCAGTTTTTGAGTTATTAGTATAGAAAAAGCGGTTGTTATCTAACAAAACTTTTGAACCCGTTTCCCCAAAAATCGTGAATTCTGAGTTATGTCGTTATTGCAGCAAGTGAGCGATATGTATTATTATCATTTCATTGTTCCAATAATTTTATACACGTTAGTGTGATTCGTTTTTCGTGTCACTAGAATATTCTATGGGATCTTACATTCGCGGTTTACCATCCGGTTTGTTTGACACGCAGGAAATAGTCCTGAAGTGTCCTAGAGGATGCAAGGCTATTAGGTTTCGCGTGGAAGAAGAAAGCGTGAGAGAGAGAGGGGGGATGGCAGAAGAGGAACATTGTCGAGGGGCGAAGAGTTGCAAGTGCTCATACTGAAACTAGAGAAAAAAAAAATGGAAAACCAAAGCGCGCACGATGAAGACCGGAAATCCTAGGGCGTTCAACTCTGACACCCGGTACATATTTAGACTTCAAGAGACACGCTCTAATCTGATCGCATAGACACTTTCGTGGTGACCTATGGGAAATAGTATAATCAAATACAAAAGCTGAAGACACTACAATTTAGTATTTTGAAAAAAGACGTCGATCAATACATCAAGTGTAATTGAATTTCATAAAAACTGCATAAATATCACTTATTTTGTTTTATATCAGTTGGAGATAAAGTGCTTCGTAATCTTAACCTCTGACTATTTAACTACGCGGCAAAGAGTCTATGGCATTTCTGGGAAGCAATGTACATTAACCTATCGTCACAATAATAAAAGAAACTTAACGCTTTAGCAAAAGTAGTCGCTTATTTCCTATTTGCTTATTGCATAATCGCGCACGCAATATAGTTCGCCAGTATTGGGCCTACCTCGATACATATATTAAGCTTCGAAATAATCAAGTGTGCGTAGTTTTCGCACATATCACGTGCGCCCTACGTTGAAAACGTAACATGCCTGAGCAAAACTCTTATAATTATTAGTCTCGGGGAAATCGTTGCATCGGATTCACTTAAATTCATACAATTGCTAACAATTCTACAATTATATGAAGTGAAGCAAAACGCGATTCTGTGAAATATATATATTAGGTAATCAAATATACAAGCCGGGGAACCATTTTTCTTTATTTCAACAAAATGCACGTCAATTTTCTAAATTCTGGTTATTTGATACTTTATATAATTTTGTCATTCTTTTTATTAGCGAACTCTAAAAATTAATGCATAAAAACATTTCTAAGCTGTTGTATTTCATAAATTAAATCAAAAAGTTATAGGCAGTGGACGCTGGAAAAATTTTGTTTGTGAAAAATTATAGGTAAAAGCTGCAAAGTACCTACCCGCGGTCTTTAGAGACACAATACCAGCAGTGGCGGCCTTCTCGAAATAGACGAGAAGCCCAGCCCTCCAAACTCGTCCGAAAATAAAACAGGTTTCTTCCCTGCGAGCCACGCTATCCAATTGGTCGCCTCTGACGGACGAGTTCGCTGATTAATCGACGATTATAAAGGATTGCGCGTTATATCTCGCATTCATTTGATTCTATGCTGATATTACTGTAAGAAATAAGTGACACTATTCAATGATTTTTTGCTATCAATCGTAAAAACAGTCGTGAACAACTGTGGGATCCACGAGCAATTGTGTAAACAAACTGTATTTCACATAAGAACAGCGAGACATACATTTTTTACACGTACAAATTTTATAAAATTTAGCAATAAATAATCAGGCTTCATTGTGATTACGTAATTTATCTTCATATATCTACAACATACCTATATGTATATAAATTGTAAAAGATTTCAGTAACAAAATTTTGTTCTATTTCAATTTCGAGTCTGAACAATGTTCAAAACTCTTTCAATCAAAGAAAAATTGTTGGAAAATCCATTAAATTACAAAGAACTTGAGGGTACATCGTTTTTAATAAAAGTTAATTAACTGAACTTATGCTTAAAAGATATATGTGTACATAAAATTGAGCACAACAGATCCTTACAATGCAGTCATCGGTGGTAACTGAAGTAAACTATTGTTGATAAATCTACGAGTTTGTCGAGTTACATACTTACACATAACCATTTTATTCTGATTGGTACAGATATTCGTCGGGTTGGATATATGTTTTGTGCCTTACGTTCAAAGCAATTAGCTCCATTATACTTGCCCCATCCTCGTTTTGATAATCCTCCCAGTTCATTTTCTTCTTATGTATACCATACGAATAATCGTCATCCTCGTCTTCGACATAATCGTCTTGAATATCTTTGTCATTCTTACCCGAACCATTGTTCAGCAGTAAACGTCCTAATACTTTTAGTTTTCTCTGTTTTCCTATTGGCATACCTTTCCCCACATTATAATCCTTATCAACTGTACTTCTCTTTTGCAAACGTACGTCAACTACATGCTGATACGACTTTCTTTCTCTTTCTGTCAAACCAGATAGAAACCTTAATACAGGTATATTCAAAGGTGTAAATACTGTACGATGTTTCGCATTATTTCGATTCAATGATAATTTCAAATCATTAATGTTTGATACTACATTTTTGTTTTGATATGATTCAAGATTTCGATTAAATTTTGTGGAGCGAATCGATTTAATCATTCTATACGCTTTAGTAATTAACGAACTGTCATATTTATGGTCTGCCTTTTGTTTATTCAATGTCATAGAAGTGTCATTTGTTATTCCACGCAGTGGTGCAACTACTGTTAATCCCTCTGATGACTTATTAATGTCATCACTGAGACCCATTGAATATGTTTCTAGAAAAATAATCGTCGAATAAGATGAAGTATAAGTAGGTACATAGGTATAATTATTTTATTAAACCGAATAAAAAAGTTTATTTGAACTTTTAGCACTCCTTTAAACCCTACTATCAATCATATTTGCAATGGTTTCTTTAAACGTATTTGAAATTACAAATTGATTTTAGGAGAATTTGATTGGTTATATATTTATAATAGTAGAGTTAGACGTATATACATATGTATATGTACAGATGTAACGCTAAATATTAATAGAAACCTTTATCAAAATATGTAAACAAATGTATTACACTGACAAATTTCCCATTTATAATTCGATCTTTATGATCATGTTTCCTTAAATATAAAACAAAGTAATGTGACGAGAAACATCGGGAAATAAAATTATATGACATCTTTACTTGAATAGAAGTAATATCTTATAAACCAGTATTTTAAGATGCTTACTTGCTGATACACAAAAATCAAACACGAACACTAAACTAATAGCCAATAGAACAAACACATTCATTTTCTCACAACACATATTACCAATACTGAAAAGACTATTTTCCAGCCTTCGGAAATGTGTACCATGTGTACTATCTATGAGAATTCGGTCAACAGTTTAGCGAAGTAATGCGTGATTATCACTGTGACCTACTAAGGGTCGCGCATAGTCAATAATGATGTAGCTGTAACGTAAGCACGAGTATCATTATTATTTACATCCACCCAGAGTACATATACATATGTAACGTTACAATAAATTGCAAGGAAAACCATTTATGTACTTAATCAATTTCTGGTTAACATAACAAATTTATATAATTCTATTTCACTTATCATTCATTCGTACAATAAACGTGTTTTACATGTTTAAGAAGTATCTACGTTACTATCCTGGGTATGTACAATCTAAACGACAGGTCTAAAACCATTGTTGACAAATTGCTGCGTATTCTCTGGTGTATATAAAAGTCTGTTGAAGTCGTTGGAAAAGTATTCGGGTACTTGTTCTTGTTGAAACTGATTCGGTGGAAAAGAGTCAGCATTGGGATTAGAGTAATAATTATACTTTTCATCCGAGTAAAAATTCACAGGTTTCTCGTAGGACGGCAAATTATAATTAATGTGATCGTAATCGTGATACTTAAATTCATTCGTTTCTGTAGTAAAATCGATGTGGTTGATATTTTGTGGATAACCGCCGTAATATCCATGAAAATGTGGATATACTGTTTCATTATTATTCATTGTGCTCCAAGTTTCGTTTTTTGGATTTGTAGTATTGGTATTAGTATCATTGGAGCCAGTATTTTGTATCGGTTTATTTGCTGCTCGCAAGTCTGAAGTTGCTAATGAACTGTCTTCTTTCTCTTTAGGAGCACTTTTCAGCAAATTACTTTGTTTCCTGTTATGTCCTTGTTGTATATTGCACACAGTCTCCGAGCTGGACATCTGTTAGTCATCATTAAAATAGGAATGAATGTCAACAATATATAATGGATAGGTACCTATGAAAACTAAATGATTATTTGAATGCTAATAATTTACTAGGTATTTACTAAAATTCTTTAAATTTGTGCTTATTATTGTAACTTATTAAAACCAAATTACTCGTGACAATTACTCGCCTTATAAAATAAGTCTACTTTAATTTTTTGTATGATTTTATATTACTTATGTCCGTCATTTCATTCAATCATATACACATATTTTTTCATCCCTTTTATATTACACCAGCTTAAAATTCCCGGTGTTACCCGGGTTATATATCTTTTTTTGGTGAAGGGGTTGAAGTTTTTTTAAAAAATATTCGCAGTGAACACCTAGGGGCTAAGAGGAACCTATCTACCAAATTTCAGTGGTTCCAGAGAAATCGTGATCAGTCAGTCAGTCAGGACTTCGTCTTTTATACATATTATGTATATACTATATATAGATATTAAGCTTGACGATTAGTATCGTTTTTAGAGTCGTTTAATTTTCTAAATGTCTGATCCTTCAAATAAATATGAACTCCGTGAATTTTACGTGACAATTATAGAGACTTTGCGTTTATTGTTTTAAATTCTCATACAAATAAGAACTATTTCGTGCATCTGGTTTTCGAAACGACCTTCGCGAATCTGAACATAATGGTATTTGAGTTTCCAGTTGTACATACTATCTATATTTCTTCATATAATAAAAGTTACAAAATCTAAATTGATACTTGCTGCGTGTCGGAAATAAAAGCGCTTATAAGAGGAAGCGCGTTAAGTATCATAGCTAAGTAAGTACATAGACGATGTATGGTAAACCTTCAATTTTAATACCTATTAAAATAGGTTTTAAAAGGATATCCTACTATACGAAATACGATGTAGGTAGGTACATCGGACAAAACGTAACGCGGTTTTCTGCACTAATTTCTATTTGTTCACCTTACCAAATTCTTACCTTCTCTTCCGCGTTCCGTACGTCCTCAACTTGCAATTCTGCGCTCTCGTCAGCCTCTCCGCCGGCGTTGCTTGAAGTTCTGACATTCTCAATCTTCTTGGCCTCGCCTGTATATTCGTCATTGTTGTTTAGCAGGTCAATTAGTTTCTTATTCTCCAACAAATTCAATGTGGAGGCTTGCGGATTTTGAGTAAGTGTTTGAAAGTCATTTTGTATCCCACCAATGGATTGCAGTCGCAATGGATTCAATAGAGGATAGAATCCCAAAGAGGTTGCAAGGATATAAGGATGCGGTACATAACTATGAGGATCGTAAATCGTAGCAAGATGAGGCGAAAGCTGAGATGCATCAAGTTTTAAAGCCACTGGTGGTTTAATGTATGTTTTTGCAGCGGACGATGCTGCACCCGCCGAACCACCGATATTTAAGCCAGCTAGAAAAGCCAAACTCCCCAAAATTTTGGTCTTTCTATTGGAAGAATCAACTCTTGTATTCGCAATTCGTTTTAATTCTTCCATTTTCAATGGACTTTGCTGTGGGAGTAGTACATCCCTGTGTGATACTTGTTTCCCTTGTATATGAGTTTCAACGTTCCTCATGGTTGGCATCCGTAATGATTTTGGAACCATTTTCAAATTTTCACTCGCTACTGCGGTATGACAATATAATCCTTAAAAAAAAAAAAAAAAAAAAAAAAAAAAATCAACGATGAGTTTGGTGTTAGGAAGGTAAAAAGTAGAACATGTTTCTATGTATAAATTTCAATTATTAACAGTCAATACTTACTGTTACAGCTAAGGCTGACGATTAACAACAAGAAGAACAGGAAATTCATTGTTACAGCTCGGTGCTTGGAACGAGAGTGAAGAGAAACTGAGACGAACTGTTTAACAAAATTCGAAACCTGCGGGTTACCCTCATGTTCCACCTCGTGAAAGCGTGCTTCTTCAGATATCGTTAAAACTAATTACATATGTACGTTAATCTGAACTTCCTCTTTAGGATATGTGGGTATCTACTATAAAATAAGTTAACAGATTATTAATTAATTAGTAAAAATATGTCCTTTTTCAAAATTACTAACTACCTATATCGTTATTATCTAGTATTTGACACCAGTAGAATTCTAATTAGAATAGTTTTGTGTGACATCTTATTAATATATCAAGAAATTATATATTAAACATGTTTTGTAGGCATGAACGTTAATTTACAAGCTACTTCCCTTACAATTAATTGAAGCATCGAATTAGACGGTTCAAATTTGGCGCGCATGGTAGCGGCACTAAATATAATGTGTATGTGCATACGTCCATCATACACAAACATAAGTATACAGCGTAGTAAAATTTCGCCATAGGAGAAATCAGCAGAAATCTCTGCTCCTTTCGCGTCGATAGATTTTCCTGAAAATGTCCAGTATGATTGAAAGCAACATAGGATTGAATAAAGACAGTACTATCTTAGAATTTGTGACACCGGAAAAACAAGAAGCTCGTGCATTTCTGCGAGAACGATTTCTACGGGTGATTACCGGAATTGTTGGTACGGTATCTTCCCTTTTCTAGTCCTATTTCCTTTTCCTAAGACTCAATATTATGAGACTATTTATCTGATTCCTGTGCAACTTTATGTGTACCGATCGACTGTTATGATCATTATTTTTTGTTATGACTATTTAGTTAAATATCGAAATCGAAATTCTAGTTTTCTAATGCGCGAACGTAATCAGATATCAATCGGGTCGAATTTGATTTTCATTAGTGGAAATTTCACGAGTGAAATAGTAAAATAGTATGTAAATAGTCGATACTTGTAGGGCGAAAGGAATTGTGCAATGGATTATTTATATTCTGTCACGACTCGTGCTTAAGGGAAAACTAATTGTGTAAATAATTGCATATTATATTTATGCGTGTTTAAGGTAAGCAAGCAGAATTTTATCTACATGAAAACACACGCGTCTCTGCTGAGTTTAGAGGCTGCGATGTGGATTGCTTAGAGGTATACGTACGTAATCTGGAAACACCACTAGGCAAGATTCCAGAAGCAATTCTTAGGACAAGTGATGTTATTTACCTGGATGTGAATATTAATAGTCTGCAATAACATGAAGAAGGTAACTAATACAGATACTCTTACTTTAAATAGGAAATAATATCTTTATTCTTAACATATTTATCTAATAACTTATACAAATATATATGTACAATTGATTGTTTAAGACCGACGCATGTTTAACATTGTATTTATTTCTGAAATGATACGTCGTAAGTGATCAATGATTTCCTTAAGATGTCTATTCTTTAATACAACTTGCTGGAAAAATTAAATTTTATTATGAAACATGAAATTAATATTTTGTCGTTCACTGTTTAATCTGTCATCTGTACTTACCTCCATAATTTCTTTGCTTTCTTCGCAAGCAAGCCTATAAGCCTCGGACGTCTTTTTCTCATCAGACTTCATGTCCCATTCTTCTTTTAAAGGAATTAAACTTTCTATATGTGTATACTCCATGCCTTGAAGTTGGCAGCTTTCATTGCATTTCTCGTAAATCAGTCTCAAGCGTTTGAATAATAGTTTTAGCGTTCTTAGTTGTTCTTGTACTTTATTCTTTTTTTCATTAGCCAAACTTGCTCCTTGTGCCATACCTAAAATTATGATATTTAATTAAATAATACAATTGGATATATATATGGAATAAATTTCAATATTTTAATTGTTTAATACCATTTGGTGGCTGAAGAACTTTCAGCGTTTGAAACACTTCCAAAGTACGACTGACAATGTCTTGCACAGTTTCTTGGCCAAATCTGCATAAACTGGCGGTATTAAATTCTTTATTTTGCTGTTGTTGCTGTTGAGGTGGCGGTTGTGTAGGTGGTACAGGAGTCTGTGGCGTGGTGGCTTGATTATTTGTTTGATTATTTTGCTGCACCATAGCAGCTTGTTGTTGCTGTTGTAATTGTAACTGCTGCTGTTGCATTTGTTGCATTTGTTGTTGCATTGCGACAGACTGCTGTTGTTGCTGCTGTGCCAAAACTTGTTGCGCGTTAGGCATACCCATTGCATTTGATCCTACTCCACCTACACCGACTCCAACCCCAAATTGTTGAGGGTTTACCATGCCTGCAAGAATTTTATGTTTAAATATTTCAGCTGCTTTATCAATTACATTCTTTGCCACAAATACACTTACCACCTTGTTGCGGCCCCATCAAACCAGATACCATTTGTCCTCCACCAAATTGCGTTCGCATTGCAGACTGTTGCACATTGGGAAACCCAGATGGAAAAGGATGTTGTTGGCCCGCCATATTATTTCAATTTTACAACTACTCCGCATTCGTTGATATGTGATTGTAGGAGAAGAATCAATCGAGTTAAATAATTTTTAGGTTATGTGCCATTTCAGTGCTTTATTTTAATCGGGCGTCAACTTCTTGCAGCTTCAGATACTAGTTTTCATATAAAATTGAACTTACTTTTACCTATCAATCAATAGAGCAAGAAATTAACGTTAAATTGTTAAAAATTATACACTATCTTTAACACAGAATGTTTCGAAATCAGAATAGTAATTTCTATCACTATAAAGTTTTGCACCTTGGTCGATAATAAGTGGAAAATTACAACATCTTGCCGTTACCGCGTAACTAATAATAAAATATACATATTTCTCTAGTATACGTGCAACGCAAAACGCACGTCTCACATTTTACCTTGTTTTACGTTACAAATGATTACAAATTGATATGACATCACATCGCGCACATGCTTCGCGCATGCAGCGTAATGCCGCGTTTACACCAAGGCGAACACGAACAAAAACATTGTTCGCGAACGTTTTCGTCTGTTCTTGCCGTGTCCACACTGCTGCAAACATGAACAAAACTCAGTGTACGAATCGTATGTGAACGTTTTGTTCTATTTGCGGCGGTATGGACACGGCAAGAACAGATGAAAACGTCCGCGAACAATGTTTTTGTTCGTGTTCGCCTTGGTGTAAACGCGGCATAAGGGATTCGTGTTACCTACCGGTTTTCTGAATGTTTTTATCATGAAAAAGTAAGAAGAAAGAATGACTTGCCTACATAACATTTAATATCAACATTCGTAATTTTTTAATTTAAATCTATACCTACTGTACAATGTGGTGCGGGATTTCATTAATGTGTATACTTGTAAATATTTAGTTGGCAACCATACAACACCGCGAACAGTAGCGGCTAAACTTCCGAAAACCCCCCACGCTGGGCATGGTGTCACGTGGTGCGGTAATTCATGGTATCACCCCATTGATATAAATTTTTTGATGTCTACCTTTATTGTTAGCTCTTCACTTGCAAAAGTAAAAGTTGTAAAACAAAAAGGAAACGTAAATCTTTTTAGAGGATTTTAAAAGTAAGAACCCAAAAAAGGGTCAACTGTCAAGTATTTCTGTTAACAAATTTTTAGTGTTTCCAAATTATTGGTACACTTCCCCTCCACCCGCCTTCGAAGTGACGCCACTGACTTAGTGACCCACGGGCTAATATTAAAAAAAATAATGAACAAAATTCCATTTGACCCACTTCTCAAAAATTTTCGCCATCACTGACCTAGACTTACTGGTAACGACGAACCACAACAAACTGAACCACGTGTTACATTGTAGTCTCAACATTCCCGATAGCTTTTAAAAACAATTGAAAACAGCAGGTTCTGTGGGTTTAGAGCCGCCTTCAACATATCGGTTACATAGGAAGTGACACTTAAACGATAAAAAAAATTTCAAATCGCCAAAAATTCATCTCGCAAACATTATTTCTATGCAAAATGAAACTGTTTCCAAAATTTCAGCCAATTTGGAGCATGGGGTTTTTCAACTTTCAGTGACAATGTAAGAAATAATTAAACGTTAAGGGGGTAGACACGTCACGTCACAGACCAGATACAGGGTCGACATATCCCGCAATGTAATTTTGTGTCACATGCTCGGGGGGCTCGGGAGCCCCCTTACCATTTTCGTGTCACACCCACCGTTATCGATTCAGTCTAAAATAAGATTGCAATGCTACGGGTGGTGAGAATTAAAATTAAATCTTATCGGAAACGTTTAAAATTAAAACGGCCTGAATGTTTGCGCCAAATGTCCCGAAACATATTGCATAATTACTTAAATCGTAGATGTTTTTTACAATTTTTAAATCAATACAATAGTTAATAAGGAATGGGCCAATCAATTTGTAACGACACGTAGAATGTTAACTACTAATTTACCATTACCAAGTAATAAACAAACTATTGCAAAATGTCCTCGGGTCCCGAAAACTACGAATATCAATTTTACGAAAACGTTTCGATTCCTTGTTTTCAATAATTTAAACGTATCGTAGAATGGGCACCGTCTATTTAGACATACGCGGAGTGCAGAGATTTGAGGGCATGTTAGTAACAGCGTCAATTTTTAATTAATATTTTTCGGCGTACGAGACGTGAAAATATTAGTTAAGTGTTCTACTACGTGTAAAATACTAACAATCAGTGTCATCTTGCAATTTATAGCTTGTGTAAACTCTCAAGAAGTGCCATATTTCGGCGCCATATAGTCGCCAGATCCCCGAAATAGATTTCCGGAGAGAAATCCACGCGTGTCGTTGACAAACCGAGCCAAAGAGTAGCGTAGCGAAAACCCTCTATGTCAAACTCCCACTTTAAACAAGTCGCACGTATATTTATTTTGTGAATTTTTTTTATTAAAATAGTAATACAATGTAAATTTTAGTTGCATACAGTAATAGTATTGGAACTTCTATTATATTTTCAAGCTACTGAAAGGTCATTAACATTTGTAATACATTGTCTGTTTCAGGAGGCTTACTTTATCGGGTGCCTACAGGGCCTACTTGCTATCGGGCAAGCTGACACCCTCCGCAGTCCGCCACCGCAGATACTTAGGTTAGAAGTCGACGATATTCGGAATTCGACGACGTCGAAACAGGAGATAAGGTCAGTGCACACGAAATGAACAAACAATGTAGAGACAACGGACCCTACACTGGACGAGGACTTCTGTCCCCGTGCACCTTGCGTGCGGTGCGCTCACAGGAATCACTGTTTTTTCGACTGGAGGAGTCAGTGTCCACCGCGCTGTCACGAGGGACAGTTAAGTACCTACCTACTGGTCACGCCATTCAAGGGACAACACATGAAAATACCGTGGAAAGTTTCTCGCTGTTATTACTAGAATGTTCCTCAAGAGATTTATCTATGTGGTAGTGTTGGCTAACGTAATATTGTTCGGTGATGGAAGAACCATACAAGATCGGAATTTCAAATCTGATACTATAAATAGTAAGACGATGACTAAAAATGAGGCTGTGAATGAAGATTTCGAGTCTAAAGTGATGGAACTTAACAGTTTAAAGGATAAAGCATTGAGCAACAATAGTTGCGGTGGAAACTGCAATGAGAAGAGTCCTAAGGTGTTGAGAGGAAGTAACAACCATTTAGGAAAGTCGTGTCCTTTTGACAGCAAGGAATTATGTTTAATATATTCGTTGTCAAAAATTGCTAAAGTTCAAGTGGCTACACCAAACGGATCATCCTCAGCTCGTAGCCTGAAAGCAAGAGTTTTTGACGATACATCGAAAAATGTAAAAAATTCAGAAATCGATCGAGGAATAGAAGAAAATGAAGAAATGCGCTTGAGGTTTTCAGAACCCACCGAATACGAAAATTTCCAGACGCAGAAGCAGATGAAATTACCAAATGTTCACTGTCAAGCGGTTCGAGATGTTTTCATACCAGAAGTCAAGGAGAACTTGCCAGCTTTTGCTTGTAGATTTAGAAATCATACGTTCATATTATCGAGCGGAAGATTTTTCCAAGATCGACGATCATACTTGGACATAAACGTCAAGGAAAGTGATTTCAAGAATATAAAAGTTCCACCGAAGATTTCCAGAAGCAATGAATTTAATGTGGTATCAGCTCTGCTTATTTTAAATGCTGCTAATAATGAGTATAGGATAGAGATACACGAGAACAATAATTCTGATGAAGGAAACGTCAATCGAACAAGAGAAATTCAATAAGATTGGTTGCCTATTAGATAAGTAATCGTATCTTGTAGAAAGTTCAAATATCCAGTGATAATTTCAAATTCATTATCTTCTGTCTAATAAACAGTACATGTAAACAAAGTAATTGTATCGATAGTAGCCTTTATAACGTTTCTAACGAAATAAACTAGTTTTATCGATCCAAACTAGCTTTAAACCATGTCACTTTATTTTGATTTATCTTCGTCCAAGTTATCAATATAAATAAAATTTAAATAAAACTTTCAAATTTGGTTTTATGAGGCATGATACCTTCGGTAAACTTTATTCGAGTATGAATTACGTCGGACAATTTCCAAGGCAACAACCCACAATAATATTAATTCGACTCTTAACACTTTAAGTAAAACGTTGAATCATGGGATTTGTCAACCAAGTACACATTTTATCACAAAATTCTTGGTTATCGGTATTACTATAAACTGGTCTCACTATGAATACCTAGTACGTTATATTTCATTTCGCTTTTTCTTCTAAAGATTGATTTTCTGCTCGTTCCATTTCTAACTGAAGCAATATTTCTGGCGGGGGCGATAGTTTTCGAACGTTGGACGGAATATTCCGAAGTCTTTGTTCTGAAGTAGGCGATTCATCGTTTATAAGTGGGGATGGAGAGGCGCCCTCATCCGTAGAAAGTTGTGGAAGATCCTTAATTAAATGAAGATTAGGTTGAGCTGATTCGTCGACAATGATTTGACTGACTTTTACAATGGGATTAGAAGCTTCTTTGTTATCCTTGTGACGTGGTTTATCGTTTGACAATTTTGTGGGATTCAAGTTTGAATCACGTACACTGTTCGAACTCTGAGTTTTCTCTTGTATATCGTTAGAACTTCCTATTTCCTCTTGCAGATCGTTCGAACTGTGTGCTCCTTCGTACATATTACTTGTGCTCTGTGTTTCCTCCTTAGTCTCAATTCGCAATGTCTCCAGGGCCTTCCTTTCTTCTTCAGTCAATGGGTTAACCTAAAGGATAAAATGATAGATTTAGTAGTGAGTTTGGGTACTGTTGTTTTACAACGACGATTCATTTTATTTCAGATAAACTCGATGAAGAATAACGGTAGGGTTCATTGTAAAGAACATCAACATAAGAATTTACGGATGCCATGTGAAATTTTCTAAAGTTATATAAAATAATTAAGTTTTGTATAAACATTTGGTGGTTATCATTAAATTCGGAATTCACAGTTTCAGTGATTACTATGATTATTAATATTTAGTGTATGTTATTACAATTTGTTTGTTTAACGAGAAAATCTTTCCAAGAATAATTACTGTGCTTGTTCGAAAAATAAGATCAACATTACAATTCCGTATTTGTGTTCGATAATACGTTTTTTATTGTAGTTTATTAATGCATAAAAAATACACCCTGCGAGGATTATGGTAAAAGAACAATTACTCAAAAATATTAATTTTACTTGAAGTTATTCACCGTTGAAGTTAATCCTTACGAAAACAAAGTTTTGGTTGTCAGAATTTGTGCAAATCTACTGAATATATTAATTGCAAATTTAAAAAGTACATTCCGATATATATATACATATACTGCGTATCATACGATGCTGGATTTAGCGAAACAATAATTTATATCAAAGTGCTATTTCAGATAGAAAGTTTCATGGGTGGTATGAGAGTTTTCAAACTCTTTTTTAACACAATGACAAAAATAAGAACAAATGAGAAAGTAAAAAATGCCAGATTCGATAGACAACAGAATGTGTTGTGGAAATTTGAAGTCAATGTGTACATTAGACTGCGAGTATCCTTGACAACCACAAAACAACTTCTTTATCTACGGATCAATTTGAATGACGAATAATTTTGCGTTACATTAATATACTCACATTAATTAAAGGATCACCTCTAGGAACCTGAAAAATAGGGGCAAGTTCACATAACTCCGGCAAAAATAATTGTATCGATATTTTGAAAATATGTTTTGAAAGTGTGGAATCTCTACTTCCAGCTGTTTTTTTTTCTTCAGATTTTAGCTGTATTACTTTTCGGCAAAGTTATAACGATATAAAGAGCACTTGATCAATTTTAAAAAAATTTCTTCAACTTGTGAATGTTCCACGGGACGTATAAAAGTTTTTACACAAATTGCACTTACACCAGTGGAAAACGACCACTTTCTTGTGTAAAAGGAGAGTAATAAATTTCTTGTGCGATTTTTTTGGCCGAGTTATTCAACTTTGAAGTAAAAACCGTTTTTTTAATTTAGTTGCTTCTAGCAAGGGAAGGAATCATGGTAGATGGTTCATGAAAAAAAGCAATAGAAAAATCAGTTGTTTCTCTTTAAGACGCATCTTCGACTTTTTCGATTCGTTTAAAATTTCGGTCTCTGATGTCCTTCCCAAAATATGCTTAAAAATTGCACAAATTCCATTTCCCCTTCAATTCGGTGTATCTCCGTCAGGGATAACCGGAACATCATTGTCTTAAGGTCATTTTAAAGCGGAGAGTGTGCCGATTCTTTTGAGTTCCACCGGAACCCGCTGTGATAATTTCTTACCAGTGGCCTTTAAGTTTCAAGTTACCGTTTCGGAAAAGTAAGGCTACAAAATGTGTCGCACTGTCGGTCATCCCTGCGGAAGCGAGCGCTCTTGTTCGTATCTCCATCCATCGACATAAGTGACGATAGCAGTCGAAAGCGAGCCGAGTTACACTACCGTTACCGAAGGTTCCTGTGTGTGCACACGCATGACACATACCTCCACGCGATATGTCATCGGTGGTGCCAATGCCGACGGTACGGCAATCACACGGCCGGTGAAGCCACCGCGGAACTCTTACCGAAAAGGTAACTTCAAAGGTAACCTCATAGCGGGTTCCGGTGGAACTCAAAAGAATCGTAGACCGAAATTGTAACCGAATCGAAAAAGTTAAAGATGCGTTTTAAAGAGGTAAGACTGATCTTTCTACTGCCATTTTCACGAACGTTCTACGATGATTCCTTCGCTTGCTAGAAGCAACTAAATTAAAAAAAAAAAACGGGTTTTGCTTTAAAGTTGAATAACTCGGCCAAAATAATCGCTCAAGAAATTTGTTACTCTCTTTTTACACAGGAAAGTAGCCGCTTTCGACTGGTGTAAATGGAATTTGTGTCAAAATTTTCATACTCCGCGTGGAACTTTCGCAATTTGAATTTTTTTTTAAAATTGCCCAAATGCCTTTTATATCGTTATAACTTTTTCCGAAAAGCAATACAGCTAAAATCTGAAGAAAATACAGCTGAAAGTAGGGATTTCACGTTTTCAAACCATATTTTCAAAATATTGATACGACTATTTTTGCCGGAGTTATGACCATGTGAACTTGCCCCTATTGTTCGGGTTCCTTTAGTTAATGTGATCCTTTAGTTAATGTGAGGAGTGTATTTTGTAATGCTTTTTAAGCTGTTTTACTCATCGAAAAAATCATTTTTAAAGTCGATCTTACTTTTCGACCTGACATAATTGACGACCCCGTCAATTCACAAGGTGCTTCCAAACTTCTGGTCGGTGGTGTATGCCCAGGGCGAACACGTCAAACGTTACGAGGTACATATCTTTTCGACGGCTAGTAAGTAGTATCTAGAGCGGCAAAATTCTTTTCTCATATTTTAGGGCACAGTGGGCTTTCCAGTAGGGCTGGAATGAATGGTACCGCACCCAGACTACATATATATAGTACCCGCAAAGATATCGGGAGGTCGTAAAACTGGTAGCGCGTGTCTGCTTACATGTTTCGAGACTCGGAACGAGCGAATTGACAGATCTATGGGCAGATAAGGGGCTCGGGCCTCAGTCAGGACTAGAGCTGTTGATACCTGGGAGAACGGGTACCCGGGTACCCGTGAGGTACCCGGGAAAAAAAAAATTTCCGGGTAGGCGCTACCCGGGTAAAATACCCGAGATACTCGAGAGTCTCGAGATCTCATAGAGTACCGTTCCATAATTGAAGCCACACTGAGCATCATGGCCTTCGGGTCGAAGGCTTCGACCCCCGGGGCGACAGGAATACCCATTAAGAAGTGAGGAATCTCCAGTTCCGAATTTCTCATCAGATCTTTGCGAAAACTACGCCAATCGATTCTTTCTGTTTCTCCGATGCAAATAACACCAAGAACGACGTAATTCGGACCATAATGAAGGAAATTCCATGAACAAATGTTTAGAAATAGGAGTAACTGCGCGCTAAATGTATAGAGTAGCGTGTTTCTGAAAATTTAAATGAAATATTTTATATTTTAGAGAATATTATAATTCCTTACTTATTTAATATTCAGTTTTGTCCATATGTGCATTGAAACTCAAGTTAAATTTGTACAAAATAAAACTATTTCACACTAACTGGCCCGTAATAGCATCGAAATATGACATACAACGTTCGATACGGACTCGACGATGTATGTTATAGAGTTTTGATGATCTCGTGTCAGTATGAATCAGGCAGTATGAATGCGAGTTCGATGCAGTTATAATGCATTGGGACGGAAAACTATTACCAATTTTAAAGGGAGCAGGAAAGGTCGAAAGACTACCAGTGGTGATCAGTTGCAGAGGTGTGGAAAAATTACTGGGAATTCCAATGATTTCGTCTAGCAGTGGAGACGGTCAAACTTCTGCGGTCTATGATTTGTTAGAAGAATGGGGATTATCCGACAAAGTGCAAGCATTTTGTTGTGACACTACCGCCATAAATACTGGATACTACCAAGGAGCCTGCGTTCTTCTTGAACAAAAATTACATATGGAAATTTTATATTTGCCCTGCTGATACCATATATATGAAATTATTTTACAAAGTGTTTTTAAAGAAAAAATGTGTCATTCTCCCGGTCCAAAAATGCTTGGACAACAATCAACAAATTGAATTTTGTACCCGGTATTGATACCCAACAGATATGTCCGTCAAACAATCATTCAAGAAACAATCCAATTTTCAATAGACGTTTTACAAAGAGAATAGCAACCTAGAGAAGATTACAAAGAATTGATGCAGTTAATAATTATTTTCCTGGGTGGGACCCCACCAAAAAATATAAGTTTTCGAGCCATGGGAGCTTTCCATCACGCTCGATGGATGCCAAAAGCTTTATATTGCTTGAAAATATATTTATTTAAACACCAATTCTTAATAACTATTGAAGAAGAAACTGGAATTCGTGATATGTGTCTTTCTCGCCAGTGTTTATATAAAACCGTCGATTCGAGCTACAATGACAGCGGAATCTCCACGCCAAGATTTAGAGTTTTTGCAAAAACTCTATGCGTACCGCAATATCGATAAAACAGTAAGCCTTGTATATTAACGATATACTGCAATGGAGAAAATGGAGTTACAAAAATAAAAACTTTCAAGTTCAATGTGCCATGTCTTCCTCTTATCCGATCAACTTTATCTTTTACAGGAATTATTTTCTTACCCAATGGAACAATTTTAGGGGGCGGCGTGAAAAAAATCTCGCAAAAAAAATTTCACCATGAGTACCTAAGGTCCACCCTAATGTACAATTGTAAGTACACTCATCATACTCGATGAAAGAGTTAATACAAAAAATTGTCTTCTTTCTATTTATCAAACTACGCTGGTGTTCGATTTTATCTTAAATTTATGCAAAATGTCGGTCGAAGGTGCAACTTTACTGTTATTAATACGTTACGACGACGAGTTAAAAAGACAGAATTTAATTACTCATAGATTTCTTCCTTAGATTAGCTATTATACGTGATTGTCAATTGAAAAAGTGTACATATGTATGCATGTAGAAACATGAACATAACATAGATGTATACATAAACCGACGACGGTAATTCTTGGAACTGTCAGATTGTCCGCCGTCAATTGCATACCTGCCATGTTATAATGCTCAATAATGATATAATACCCACCTTTACTAATCAAAGTGGAATGTAAAAGTGTATAGAAGTCGGGTGATTAAAAAGAGTGCTTCCAAATTTAGACACATAAGACTCATAAAAATCCTTTATACAAGGCAAATGCAATTTACTTTACCACTTGACTCATTTATGATGAGCTACACTTATTTATCCTACCAATAGTTTAATTTTTTTTTTAATTGAATTCAGTTTAACATAATTTTTTTACAATTTAATTTAATTTGTACCGATTGCTTCGATCATTCGATTTCAATTAAAATATATATTCAATTTAATTTATTCGTCCGAAATCAATGGTTTAAGTCGTTTAAGAGATTACAATGATTGTTGTAGATCAAGTCAAGAATTTTTCTTATTATACGTACTTCCAGGCAACGGATATCTTTCATTATTATTGACAAAAATCTGGATGAAATAACTGTCCCTTATCTTTTTCTGTATCTCCCTTGTAGTTAATTGGTGAGCCTACATTATCTGCACACATTTTCTCACTGTCTATCTTGTGATTATATTATATTCTTCAGTTCACTTTTCAAATCACCATTTACGTTTTTTTTAATTCTACATAACTCAGAAATCGCGGCATATATATTCGATCTATGGAGTAGATAACATTTTTTAATTGTTTTAGTGTGTAGTTTAGATTCTTCCCATGTTTTCTCGTTCATTGAATAATATAGTCGTGTGTGTAGGTGTTCCTACAGCTAGTATTAGTGAACAGTTAATTATTAAATGGAATTTATACTTTAACCACTGGCTTCTGGACTATTTTTCGCTTAAATTTTTCATGACGACTTTCTTTGTTAATGTCTCCTGTGAGAAGCTCCGATGTGCCTATACTCTTTTCCGGTGCTTGCTTTCTCTTCTCGTCTGTATCAGAAAATGTGTTATCTACCTGTCTAATGCGCACAGCTTCGACATTGTACGTGTTCTCTTCATCTTTCTCAAGATTGAGATCCGTAGCACCAGAAACATTATCTAAGCCGATATTCTGCAACGTAATGGTAAATAATATAATCGGTCATTGAACACATGACTTCTAATATTATAGGTTTATCTAACCCCAAACTAATACAGGTAGTTCATATTTTCATTCCCGAAAAAAAGTGAAAAATTGTAACCGACATTTGTAGAATACGTGCATGCTTACGAGATTTTTTTGTTACTAACGGCTTGTGAATTATTTTTCGGACAAATAAACGATTTATTTATCGAACTACAGTGAACAGAATTTTATATATACTTTTTGAAAATATCAAATATTTACCCATACAGCACATTTTGTTGCAGAAATATTGTTACCATTGCAATATATCTGCAATATTGTAGAAACATTGCCGCGCAATATTTCTGCAATATTGCGGACATATTGCCGTGCAATTTTGCAGTGTTTCTGAAAAATTGCGCACATATTATCATGCAATTTTGACAAAATTTGTCGAAGTACAATGTACATACATGACGTCGAGTGGGTTCTACAGTGTGTTTCTTTTAACTGGTGACGCTAGAATACCTCGTAGGCCTATCAAAAATACTAGGCCGTAAAATTATCACGGGCTTACACGAGTTTACCCTATATACCTAGTGTTGCAACCCCCTAATGGGGTTTGCCACAATAAACTTTCGTTTCTCAAAAATGCGAGTTTGAAGTTTTGCACGGTGGGAGTTGTTTGAATACGTAAGCGATGTATACGTGAGCGATGTTATCAATAGTATAAAGTGTCCATCTGCGATGTTACAGGTCTCTTCGGCTCAAATCTCTCTGTGCTCAGGATTGTCGGAAGAATTCCCTACCGCAGGGACAAGGTAAGGTGGCGTACACATATGTAGAGCTATATACCTACCTACATACATATATTCTTCCGACAATCCTGGGCACAGGGATATTCGAGCCGAAGAGACCGAGTATCATGGTAGACGCACCCTTTACTGCCTTGAAAGAGAGATGAGTTTATTTACACTATTCCGATAGTGAGGGATATAATATGCATAAAACTACAGTATAACCTCAATAATACGCATGTAGGTATTTGTTTTCCAAAAAGTGGTCGAACTATCCCGGATTTACCCTATTATTACAGTAATACTGCCGGAAATGTTGCCGAATCATTGCTGTAATCTTGCAAGACCGTTTCCGTAATACCTATACCAGCAATATTGCTGACATGTTGCATGAATAATTCCTGCAATATTGCACAGGGGCAGACATTAATATATTGCTGCAACATCTCTGCAATATTTCGAGCAATATTGCAAATCTTGCACCGCAACCCGTGCCGTACGGGTATATATTGGATATATTTTCCAGTAATTTCACAGCTTACGAAGTATTGACGACGTTAGACACATTTTCGAGAGACGGAAATATTTTAAAAACCATCAAGATGAATTATGTCACCTTAGACGAGCTCGATTGTTCGTGAAACGCCTCCGCTATCGCAGGATTTATATCCTCCAATGGCTGATCCCCATGCCTTATATAAACAGGGATATAACCCGGTATGCTAGGTAATACTTGGAGCGGAAATGGATCTACAAGAAATTAAGATCGAGTTAAACGATATTTGCAAAAGCCGGCAACTTTGGAAAGGTGGTAATTCATATTTTAGAAGGTGGTAATTCATATTCTTAGTAGTTATGAATCGATTTATAATTCCAATGAATAATTACGAACACCATAATCCCCAATACGTTAGTTAATACCATATTGCGCGTATAATTTTCATTTGTACTTTAGTCGGACATTTTACTTAACATCACTTCGACTCGATTGTCACTTTGCCATTCGAAACACCGGCTCACGCTGCATTTTACGGACCGCGAATTTATATTTAAATAAACATTCTACACACTTTTCGTTGTTATTAACTATCTCGTTTCTACACACGTTTTCCATCTAATCGGTATTTCCATCAATAAACAAGCTTTATCGATTTTAAATGAATTACGCCAGTACATCCAAAACACACGAACAATTTAAGGGAAATATCGTTTTCACACCGTGACACTTGCTCTTGCGCCGATTTAATAAACACACCGTGTAAATTCGAATACACGCTCGTTCACGCGGGAGCTTTAAATATGCCTTTTACTCACGGACATAACCAATAGAGAGGCATATTAGGAACACAAGATGGTAGACCGGCCTGGTACCACGCAGCATCTCGGCAGTCTGCATCTTTGAACGGTACTGAGCCCCCGCAGGACGGGGCTCTCCTTTATATCTACGGTCCCCTCTATCCCTTCGGTCTCTGTCGCGGTGAGGCCCCTCGGGGTTAACGCCGCACAGTGGGGCACGTAACATAGGATTCGCGGAAAAAATCTCACAACCTCCATGTTCCTCAATATTTTTGAATACTTTTTATTATATTATATGACAGGAACATTAATAAAATTAAAGCATCTGTCACAAATAAAATAAGAATAAACCACGTAAACATTTGGTACACAAAAACTATATATGATAATTATGTTACTAATAAGTATGTAATATTACATAAAAAACGAATCGATTAGCATCAAACATTATAAAACATATTAGAGAAAGAAAATAACACAATAGAGTAATAATATATTACATTAAACTACTAAAATTACATAATAAAATAATGTACATTATTGTCCATACAAACTAAAACAGTAAAAAAGTAATATAGAATAGAAACTATGCAAAAATAGCGAGAAATGCCGATGTGAGTCTGCGAAATCGCATACACAGCGCACTCGGGTGATTATGTATTAATAACAGTCAAAGTTGCAAATAAATGTAGCCAATTTTTGGACGGCTGTTAGTAGATGGTATCTGCTTTCAAATAGTACTATCTAGAGCCTGGAGGAAGGCGGAGCTTTTTTTATAAACCTAAAAGAGTTAATGAAAACTTTAAATACTCGGTAGCTCCATTTGAATAGTTATATAGTGGGATTACGGTGAAGAGTTTTCGAAAAGTATTTATGTCACAAAAAAAGCTGAAGTCTCAGCTTATTATATATATAGTCATTAGACATTAGCGTATATAGTCATACCATTGAGCTCTAAAATGATCTAAATTGAGTTTAGAGCTCAATGGACTATACACATTCGAAATACATGAGGTACAAAAATAAAAATTAAAAATACCTAGAGGAATTCAGAAAAAACTCGACAATTTGGTACAAATATTGACACGATTCCCGTTAGAATACGAAAGGTCAACTTCAGATAAATTTTTCTTTGCAATTAACATGAATATTACATATCTGTCATATACGTTAGATACGTTGGTCCATTGGTTATCAGGATACAGTGATGGATACACAAAAATACAACTTTCATTTTAAGACTTTTTTCCTCTTCAGCCCCACTGTGCGCCATTCCGTTAATTTCGTGGCAAAAAGTTTAATCTTCCTTTAGTTTCGGCCATCGAGACGATCCAACGATCGGTATTAGGATTCCCTATTGCAGTTTTCTACGAAACCAATCGGCATAGGGCGAGAACCGTAATTTAGCCGCGACCATTTTCAACTTGCTAAGTACATATACGGCTTTCTGTCATTGATGAAGAGATCCTTCGAATAAGATGTTCATATCAGGTCATCCGTAATGTGGTTTTTTATATGTACCTACCTATGCTAAGTTAGAACAAACAACTTCCTGGTAATGATCAGTCAACAATACATATTTTATCATCCTTAATACCTTACAATCCCTTCATATGGTTCTACTATGTTTTGTATTCTCCTTCTACGAAATTCCTTCGATTTAATTTGAAATCATTTTTACACTTGTAATCTCCTTGTATACAGTATGCGAAAAATATTTTTCATTTCTACAGTAGGTACCTAGCGTTCTTTTCTCTTTTCAACTCGTCTAACGTACTCAGCATGTCGAATATGCTCTGTCGTCGTGCTGCCCACCTTAAACGTTTATAATGACGAAAATATTCGATCTACGCCCCTCGGCTTTTAATATGATATTATCAGAAGATTCTTAATTGAACTAGTATTTAAACGAAACGGAGAAACGACGCTTGTTTCAAGCTTTAGGTATACCTATTTGTAATTTGTGAAGCCAGTTCTCAGAAAGACTTCGCTACTTGTGGGATGACCCAACATCGCAAAAATGCTGCAATCCTGAAATACAGGAAGAGTTAACCGCAACAGGGCACCAAGGTAAGAAAATGAACGTGCAGCGATAACGTTGAAGATTGCGATTTATGTTAATACTTCATTTTGTGCAAATACGTGTTGTGGAATTGTAAACACTTGACGAAAGAATGTAGTATTGTAGGATGATCGTAAGTTTTTATAGCTATTCACTGATATTGTTTGTAGTAATATTGAATCTTCAATGTTTTTTTTAAGTCACTCACGCTGAAAGAATAGGGGCAAGATGTGACATAACGTGGAACTGAAGAAAGTTTACTGTGTTCTCTTGCCCGTCATCTGTGTGCCACTGTTAAGATCAGATTCGATCTGTTCACACAGGTGATCATATCCCGCGAGATTGCTAGAGATCGTCGACCTTGGACCACCTTCTTCCTGACCGTCTAGGCGAATTTGATTCGAGGATCATCTGTGCGTAAATCTTCTGAATCGAAGGTCACGGTGATCGACGTACGATAAAGATTGATAAATTGTAATAGTTGATCCATTGGATTAAATGCGTTTGTAAAATTCATAAACATTCCGTGTGTCTCAATCGTATCTAAATAGAAATCTGCCAGTACCTGAAACGGCATGATTAGAATTCTCCAGCAAAACTGTTTGATGATAGAGGCGTCAATTTTGGTAAAAAATGGATACGTAAGTAATGAATGTACGGTTATACCTAACAAATATAAATAAGATGTAATTTTAAGAATCTCTTCATCGGAGTAGGTCGTTAATGTCTTTCTAATAATAAGAAACGTGGATGAGTAATAAGTGATGTCAGGTACGATCGATGTTAGGTATTTATTGAATATGCTCGCTGGTTTTGGTGGGATTCAAGATATTAAAGTGTACTTTGCAGCTGAAATGACTCGCAGCTACCGTTAACCGTCTCGTCTTTCCAGCTTGATTATTTTCCGTACTACGTCGTTCAATACTAATATTAGATTTCATTAATTTGTTATAAGATAGATATTCTTATACATATGTACTCGCTTTTTTCAATTTCTTGTTAATTGATCAAATGATCATAGTATTTGAAATATGGATTGATATTTCTATCAGAAACTATCAGAAACTGTTTATTTTATTCTAGAATATTCGAAGGATGCTTAATAAATACGAACGAATTAGGTATTATTTATCTTATATATATAATATATATTTATTATATATTTCTGAGGTGGCAAACAGCGAAACAGGTTTGCAATTGCACCTCTAAAAAAATATTATCCCGAGAATCATAATTCAAATAAACGTGGAGCGCTGCAACAAGTTAACTTCAAATATTATCTATGATTTCCTAACATTAATTACAAGTCAGTCTCAATTTATTTTACGTAAAGCGGCCCCTACACGATGAGACTTGTTTTGAGACATGTCTTGTCGAGTCTTGTGTCCATTTATACTTTCCAATATAACTGCCATTTAAAAGTATTATAATCTATTCATTTATTACTGACAATGAGAAGTGCCTTATTTTTCATATGTATGTATTACAACCTATAAAACATTATTTTTTTATAAAGTACCTGCATTTTATTAACTGCGTAGATACAAGGAAAGCTTATCTACTAAACAATTAAAATCATACAATTCACAAAATTGTCTAATTTGAGAAATCGGGTAATTATCACTCAGAAACGAATTTTATTGTCGAAGGCGACATGCTAATTTTTTTTCACGAAATGTTTAGTATGTTCACACTTCGATGCGATATGGTACGAAGAACGGGCAGTCGTTTAATTTCAATGCTGTTTTATTGTGATGAAAAAGCCTCGGGGACAATAATGTATCCTGGACGAAAGGTCAGGATCACCATACAACGTATGACTGTATGTACTTGCAGATTTGCTTGTCCATCTGAAAGAATGTGTTTCCATTGCAATGCCACGCCAATAGCTACAGAGACAGCTGACGTCTCGCTGGCAATGCGTCTTCCGAGACTAAAAAGTTGCGTCATTTTCTAATCTTACAATGTCTTTGCTGATTAATCACGCGCTACCTTCAGCACCACCAGTTTTGCGTCGCAGGTCCGTGACAAAAAGGGAAATATTTTCGATATTCCATTTAATTTTCGTAATAAGTAATCTTTAACTCTAATCTTTAAATCTAAACAATTAGTTTCGTATCATCGACCTTGTTAAAATTACGAAGCACACAATTGGAAAATTTGCGTTTTGCTAGATATAATGGAAAAAAGGTTTCATACAATTTTTAGACACGGTAATAAATATTTTTAAAAATGGTTGACCGCACAAATTTTGTAATTATTAACGTAATTAAAGGCAGAAATTAAATTTTTGTTATATTTCAATAGTTTAAATTCATTGATATTATTCTTAAGCGTAAGAGATTTATTAAGAAGGATGGCAATTCAAAATTACGTTACTTTCCATTTTACGTTGTTTGTACCGGTTAGCTCTATTACGTTGCCTGATTAGGAACGTATCATCACTGGACGTCCCCTTTTCCGCTTATACGTGCGAAAGAAGGATGTAAGTGACCAGCTGCTAGATACTTTATTGCCGGATGTGCATACATAATTTCACCTATTGACACAGTTAGGATACAGGTTTAGTAGGCCATTGGCGTGCACTTTTATTTTTACGAAAATTATATATAATATTACTTACATCCTTCTAACGAGAATCATTCGCATCGTTTTAAGCCAAACACGAGGAATATTCCTATGGAAGACGGGTTCTGTTACAAATATTGCTTATTGTATTATTGTATACATAATATATACTTAGTACCTAACCATTATTTATAAGACGTTTGTCATAAATTAATTATTGAATTACTATTATCTTTCGACAGTGCTTCCCTGGAATTACGGTTTTTATCGTGAAAACTTGCAATTCGAAAATTTATAATAGGTACTTTTCTTACCTTATGTGTATCACACACATAAGGAAACTTTTTCCATTTCCGCTTGTTTACTTTCTTTACAAAACATTGGCATTTGGAATGGGAAGTAAGATTCATTTAAGAATAGCATTGGAAAATTAGGTGTTCGAGTACAACGATTTCGCACATGTTTTCAGTTTAGTTGAAACGTAGGTACTCCGTGTGTACTGCCCGTTAAATTTCATACCAAACGTGCATCGTCATTAAATGCAATCGTCATTAAATGTTTCCATGATTAATCTTTTACGAATTGGAGATCAGTTTGGCGAAATGGTTGTTTGACTTTTTTTCGTAGCTTTTTTCGTGGCTACTTGTGATTCAGAAATCATTTCTCGTGATTTTTTTTGCGAAAGGAGTCTTCATCTTCATGAGAATCGTCTAGACTGTAGAACCATTCTAGAGATCATGAGCTTCCTACTATGTATAATAAATATACGTATTATATGTAGGTATTGCTACTGGATGTAACCAGTTTCCATTACGACACTTAAACTGCAGAGGATTAAAGTAAAGCATTGTCGTTCTGTAACCATCGAACTTAAGTCATCCTAGAACAACTTACGCGTAAGAGTGATTTTAGGAAAATGTGTTTCACCGACCTGATAATATTTCACTTACCATCTACATTGCACCTTATCTCGTGCGCGATTATTGTGCATATTTTGGTTTTTAAACGAGTCACGATGAATTAGTGTCAGCTTAGCGCTTAAATTAATTGCGTTACTCAAGAAAACCGAATACGCTTACTTATTTTATACATATGTATAAATCATTAATACAGCTAAATGGCCTTAAATGACTATGGTCATTGAAAATCCCCTGAGAGGGACTATAATCGTAGGTGTTAAAAAATTCATGGTGCCATTTAAAAAAATTAAGTTGATCCTTAAATCTCCTAAACACGCCCATCTTGGAAAAAGCTCTGCTCGCCACGCAATGGGCCAGCTCCTCGGAACCAAACAACTTTTGTCTCAAACATTTCTTCTTATCTCAAAATCTGGCGAAAGTTATTCAGGTGGCTTGTCTCACCTTGTAGGTATAATGGACTGTGAGTGTAAGATGGCTGAACGCGCATGTGTTACTGATAATAACGAAATTTATGAAAACTGTGCAATGGTAGTCTGATGTGTTAGTAGTATAAATGAAAAGACACAGCAGAATATTCGCATGCATACTTGTAAGCAATGGGTGATTAATGTGAAATACGAATATATTTACAATAAAAACGGCAGACAATTTGCATAACAATAGAGATTTTTTAGACTAGCCATTCAATTTGTTTTTTACAAGCCGTACCTATAATGTTTATGTACATAGATACATATTCATCTGTACCCATACAAATTCATTATCTTCCTGCATTCACTTTGGTACCTAGTATGTACATTATGTGTGAAAACGTAGAATAACATTTTTTCATACGAGGCTTCATATATGAAAAAATTCGACTTTCAACATTTGCCGGGTACGCGTACATTTGACTGGGGATTGGGTCCATTTTCGAAGGCTTCCGAACAATGTGTTGTTCTAAAAGAAGTTATTTAACATGAAAAATGAATATATTTTTACAATTTTTTTTACATATCATAAACTATCATAAACTACATATCATAAACTTTTTTGTGACAGTGATCGAATGTATCAAATTTTCAAATTGTAATTCGGTATACTTGCACTGATTTTTCCTCAATCTGCTCAACCACTTTATTAGTGGCCGCAAAAAGATCTATTCGAAATAACGGACTGCGAACTAAGTAGGTCAGCAGTATCCACAACCACATCTACGTACACATTCATAGTACCTGCATGAGACATTGACCCAACGAAAAGCAATTAATCTCTCAAACGATCGGATTTATCGACTCAATACTGCAATGAATGAGAGCCAGAGAGAATCCAACACAGTCGTTTCGAAGCTTGCCTTATTACCTGGGTCCTGGATCAATTAGTCACGCGGGCACTCGTTGATAATACATATATAGCAGTGAAATGCGCAGTACATATACGACTTTATGAAAAGCGATTAATCATTCGCTTGGCTGGCCCGGCCGAGAAAAGTCGATCTATATTTCAAATGCATTTTTATTGTCTACTTGATAAATACACGAATAAAAAGTGTACTGGTCTCGATATTTCAAATGTACCTATATTCGATTGATACACAATCACAGGCATTGGACTTGACATTGACAGTTACGAGATATTGATTCCGCAGAACAACACTTAATCGTTAATTTTTAACAACATCTCGCTTTCGTTTGAAGGTACCTACATACATAGTCAAATTAAAAAGCTCTGTATAAACATGGATAATGCAATTTGTACTACTAACAACTATTTTAACACGGTAGATGTACCTATGAAACTTGATGAGAAATTTACAGTTTCATTGACGAAACAAACTTTTGTCATTTTTAGTAAGAAGCAACGTAATGAATACATAAAAGTTTCTAATATAATTTGCTTTGTTAATAATATAACAGTGCAGAGGTAACTTTAATTGTTGCATTCTATATTTATATTACGAGATTGCAATTCCTTTAACCTTCAATTCAGTATTAATCATTTTATTAATCTTATAGTAGATACAAATTCATGCCTGGTATAGGCACCTATAGGTTAGGTACTTTAAAACAGTAAGCTCAAGGTAATTATTTTTATCCAAGTGATTATACTGGAAAAAGTTGTTACATATTGAGTATAGAGCCTTAAAATGTTTATTTTGGAAATTCACAAACTTACGGGCTATTTTCATTTTCGACAATATCCCAAGTCATGTTATCTACTATGTATCGTATATTTGAGCACGTTTCTTTGAGGAACATCTTGGTTAGTAACAATAACACGGACTTATTACTCCACATAAAAATGCAATGGATATAAATGAAACTAAAACCAGATTGTAAAGAAAGAAAACAAATGATTATTTTACCATAACATCAAAGATAATGACATAAAGAGCGCGATTCATCAGAGACAAATGTGCTTTTATTAAATCTAACCCAAGATAATTGAACTGAATTTAGGTTTCGTCGAAGCTCCATAATAGATGATAATTCAGTTTGTCGCACTTAATTTGTAGGGGATGTGTGAAATGATTTTGATACGTAAAAAAAATGCAAGAGAAAGTATATAACAAAGTTTTGATGTCTGTGATAAGATACCAACAGAATTTTACACACACCGACTTCTTCTGCGAGGGATGGAAGGAGAAACCAAGGTCTGATTATTACTTCCCTAGTCGGAGTAAGTTTTTACGATTCGCCCCTGGTTCGCCCAGTTTTTCCACCATTCCGCTGCTTGTCCAGAAGGCCTCGAGGGCCGTTTGCCGACAGCGACGGTCAACGACCGGAAAATACTCGCAAATTGTGAAAAAGAAGATGCCGAAGAAGAGGATTGAGAGTGTACTATCCATGATTGAGGATCCACTTCGGTGGAAGTCACTATTGTATTCGACGGCCTGCAGACCTACATTTTAACTTTACTTTTATCGAGACTTCTTTCATTCTTTGCAATATTATTGTAATTAAAATATTCATATAACTTTCAAACTGTCATATTCAGATATTTCTATAAATCACTTTCACATCATAAGTAGGTACATATGTAGGTAGTAGTTAGAGGTAAGGGTAAACGGTAAGAATATACATAGATAAAATAGATTTATTTTTAGCTTTCTGTTTAGAATGTAAATATAAATGGTACGAGTTTATAAATAAAGGAAATCATTGTGATTGATAAGCGAACAATAAAGTTATTGCCACTGCTACTTATAAGATCATGGAATTCAAAATAATTACTACTTACACAGGTATCTGCAACTTTCACATAAGCCCCGTTACACACTTGCGACAAGTTGCCGGCAACTTGGTTAACTAGAGACCAGTTGTTCGTCTCGACTAAGTGCGTACGAACTCACTATTTCCGTGTACCTCGTGGTTGTCGGCGACCTGGTCAAATGTTAAAGTAATTGCCAGAAACTACTTATTAACATCATTTTCGTAAACTCTGAACTTTAGATATCGACAATGATAAATGTCCAGACTATAACTGTTAGCTGCAAGTGACGCAAGAATACCAGTGATCTTAGGGTCTGTTCTTGTTTTTCAAGTTCACCGAACCCTTGCGGTATTTGTTCGTTTTTAATGGCGGGCACGAACGAAACAAAAAAGTAAATCGCCTGCGGACAATAAGAAGCTATAGAAACGGGCCGGGCGGTGTATTCGCTGGAGCTCGAAAACTATCGCGTAGTCTCGGAGCTTTAATTCCGTTTCGATGCGGAATTTGTTACGCACGCGCGGGCGTACTGATTCTCTTCTGGGCGAGCTTGGAAAAATAGAGAAAAGAATAGACACTTTACCGTTACGTTCACCCAACTCGCGCCATAATTACATCATGGAGTTGCTACTTGCGAGATGTATACATATAGCCAACTACATACATATAGGTATGTATAGCTTCGTGTAAACCATGCTGCAGAGTATAGGGGCTGCAGATTTGTTTTCACGGGTATTAGGCTGTACCTAATATCGCCCATGTTCCTAATATCGCCACACGCTATATCTCGCAAAATAAGTTCTAAAATTTATCGGTTATGCACTGAATTAGTACCTAAACATATCTATGAAGCCATACTGTAATTGCAGCATCATGTGATCAACAATTACAGAAAGGGAATTATTTTAGTGAACCTTAATAGTGTAAAAATTTATTGGGCCTGCCACAATTTTACATCACATTCGGAGCAGGTAAGTCTAATAATTCCGTAAATGCAAGAATATCTACTAGAAAAACCTAATTAATGATGTACTCAAAGACTGTAATCGATTCAAATATTTTTCATAATGTAAATAGTGTTTTTCTTTAACCCTCGGACACCGGATGCTCGAGCACAACGCGGAATCCGAATGCCGGGTCATTTTGACCCATAGTGAAGAGCGCAAAGACGATCGTCGACTGTGGCAGCAGGCGAGCTACGGGCCGGGTCAAAATGACCCGGCATTCGGTGTGCGAGGGTTAAGCAGTATGCGTGTTCTCAATACCGCTTACCGAAGAACAATGGTTTCGATGTAATGTTTGTTACAGGTGGGATCACGAAATGTACAGAGCAACCGAAATGAACTTTATTTGTCCAATATGTACCTACATCGGAACGTAAAAAATAAAATAGTAGCGAACGGATGTATGTGTTAAACTCGGTAATTCTAGTGTTAAGTAAAGTTTTTTGCGAATATCTCGCAAACTAAAGCCGACCGCGAAAAAAGTTTAAAGGGAAATGTTCAGAATGATGACCTTGACAACAATTATACAACAAATATTGACCTCATCGCGCGATACTTGTAACCGCAGTCTCATTTTGAATATCCTCAAACTCACATCGATTCGTTACGTCGCTAAGTCGATGGCGACGACAAGAGCGAGGGCCTAGTTCATCGGCAAGTTTACCGTACTATCTTGTGCATGAAATCTTGTTGTGCGTTATCCTGATGTGCACTAAAAAAATGTGCGTTAAACTGCATGTGTTCTAAACTCTGTGTCCTATTTTGATGTGCGCTAAATTGCATGTGTAATATCGTACTGTGTAGTATTGATATGGAGCCTATTCGAATCGTCGATACAAAAATGCAAGTTACACACATTTCACAAATCGCTCGCTCAACGTGGATTTTACTACTTAGTATCTATTATTGCGTTCTTCCTTTCTACACATCATCGATATCCTACTTCCTACTAATATAATAAATGCGAAAGTGTTTTTGGATGTTTGTTACTCAGTCACGTCGCAACTACGCAACGGATCTTTCTGATATTTTGTATACACGTAGTCTAGACTCTAGGACCAAAACAACATATGTATAGGATACTTCTTATCTCGATTGTTTGCGTAATTCCTTGACACTCTATGACAATCAAAGTTTTACCCGGGCAACGTCAGGTACTTTAAGCTAGTAAATTATAAAGACATGTAAGCAATAGCCTTGACTTCACGATGCGTTCTACACAGAGTCGTCAAAACGAATGCCTCTCGTCCTTCCGACGCAGCCTCTCGAACTCTCGTCGATGACCCTGACGTCATCGGCCTTCCTCGTGCGTCGAAACGACATTGTATACCTTATGCATCCTACTGAGCCTCGCCTTACAAGAAGGTGAGCAATGCCCAGTGTTGTATTCAATATTCCCGCATTGGGCGTTATGACTTCCTTATACACACTAGATTACAACAGTATGCGAAATTTCTTTACCTTAGGTAATAGGTATCCTCTGCGTATTTACGCCACTTGAAAAGAGTGCAGATACGTTATGGGTTGGTATATAAAGGGTGCGTTCCACTTACGCCCAAATCGCCCGCACGGTCGCGATATGTAACGGAAATCACAGGCGTTGCGGGTAGGGCTGCCATCCGTCCGGGTTTCCCCGGATTTGTCCTTTTTCTTTTTAGGGCGGCCGGGGACGTTCGGGGGGATTTTCTGTAGTGGTTCGGGTTTTTCGATACTGCTCGCTCAAAAAGTCATAAATTTTTTATCTTTATTTCTTGATTACAGTCTATAATTTACAGAAATGTTTGTCTTGGGATATCATACCTAATAGCGACAACGGAACAACTCACATTAAAAAAAACTGTTTTTCCTATTTTATATGATTAGTAGATCCTGTTGGGATACGTTATTGCTACTAACTCAATTTATGAGAAAAATGTGGGTTGGTCCGTTATTGCTCTCACTGTCTCATATAAGAAATAGTTAAAAGTGTCCGGGTTTCAAGTGGAAATGTCCGGGGTTTTAATGCTCCTTGTCCTAGATTAATGATTTTACGGATGGCAGCCCTAGTTGCAGGTTTGGGCGTAAGTGGAACGCACCCAAAATAGAAAACATAATGTTGTTGCAGCTTATATTTGTTTTAGTTGGTTCTAGAAAATCTGCAAAAGTATCAGTTTTGTTGATTTTCATAGTGGCAGAATTTTAAATCATAGGAAATCGTACTTACAGTTAAAAGGATAATCATGTTATAGGTTCATATGCACATATGTCTTGGAACTTTCGCTGTCTATCCATAGCTATCGCGGCTTGTTTCCTTTTTCTTTTTTAATACAGCTTTTTCTAAGGAAGAAGACGAACATCTTACAGGCTCTATAGAAAAGGAGAAGTATCCCGCGCGTAAATGTGGCTTCACGAGTAACTACGCTCCTTCAGGCCAGTCAGATTCAATGAAGAAACGAGACGTCGCATCGCGTCGCTCGTGTCGAAAGAGTATGTTAACCGGTCTTCCGCTTTGTCATTGAACTACTAAACATATGTGGTCGAGTGTTCTGCTTGAACCACCAGTTAAACATTCGTTATTCAATCGCTGTCAGGGAACTTTCACGAGAAAATGAGTATGACCCACTCACTCGTACTACTGATTTTCTGTTCATAAATGATTTAGTCGATGTTGTAAACGATGATATAAAATGGTATGGGTTTGTATGGGAGCTCACAAAATGCAGTCGAATATGAATTTGACTTCTTTTTGATAAAAAAAGTCGAACAATTCAATTATTATCGGTGGACAGCTCGTTGTCGGTTGTGAGATGCCAATCGGCAGCACGCATCGGTACTAGAGATTGAACGGTGAATCATCGACCGATCGTTAGATAGCTGTCAGTTGCTTGAAAAACAACATCTCCGAATAATTCATCAAAATCAGAGTGTAATTAACTTTCCGTTGGACAATTTTTCAGTGTATAGAGCAGGCTTGGGAATTAAGCTCCATTACGCACTTGCGACCAGTTTCACGCCAACGATCACGAGGTACACGGGGATATATGAGTTCTTACGCACTTGGTCGCGGCGGACTACAAAGGTTTCTGGTCTCTTGTCGACCAAGTTGCCAGCAACTTGTCGCAAGTGCGTAACGGCCGTAAAGCTCGAGCCACCTCAGATGCGTACCACGTGAACCGTGCGTGGCGGGTTGCCAAAACAAACACACATCGATAATCGTGCGCTCTGGGACGGTGTGGAAACCTATTGATACAATGTCACCCTAATGCGCCACGCGCGGTTCACGTGTACGGGCCTGAGGAGCACCGAGCATTACGGCCGTCGCGGAGGCCAAGATGCGCGGCGGGAGAAAGAGTGCGTTGCTTCTGAAAATCGGCCAAAAAGAACACTTAATTCCCAAGCCTGGTATAGAGGATGAACATGAACACATTATACCGCTTTCTTTATTTGCTTTTCATTTTCTAAGGTCGTGTTCAGATTTATTGGCTGGTGAGTTTCGTGAGGGGTATTCTCCCACCACACCGCTTGCCTGCCTCGGTGCTCCTTCTCTCTACGTTCTCACTCTCTCTCTCGGGCTACGCCTGGTCGTCGCGCGGTGGGGATTGTTCGTCAGGCGAAGCCGAGCAGCGTTCCCGTTACCCCACCATACCCTTCGGAGGCCCAGTAACTTCAACTGCCAATCCACGATCATCAGATCATCAGGTGGTGGTGGCTAATTTCTCCTCGCGCGCCGCTCGCGAAACCGAACCTACCGGCCAATATATCTGAACACGACCTTAGTCACGTTAGTTCTACATAATTATAAAATACCTGAAACGTGAGATGCCAATCGACTCTCGGTCGATAGTATGCGTAGCGTGTTCGTTTACTACTCGACTAAATTGTTTAGTCTATAAGAAATCGTGGAAGACTGGATAATCATATGGGATTGACTAATTGTAAGACATTAGGTAAACTACAGTTTAATCAACGGAAAATCGATAGTACGCGGGCAAGAATAATTCTGTCCCGTGCGCCGATTGATTACGTGTACTTCGCGGGTGTTGGGGGCGTTTCAAGGTCGACGCAGGTACGAATTAAAAAATCTCGTATAGTCATAATCAACAGAGGTACTACACGGTGGATCGTAGAAATGAATAGACCATTAAAGCTGGCGCGCGATGCACATAGCATGTTAAATGATGCTCGTTAACCCGTTGCTTCTTCCCTTCTAACGATGGGCATCAATCACAGATGGAACTCAGCGATTATTTCCTAGAAACCGCCTGAGCCCGAATAATGCGATGAATCCCGAGCTTTTATTAAAACCAAGCCTGTCTACTGCTTTCTTGTTTATTCGAACCTCGGTACATGTTATACAAATGGGCGATCAGGATGATGAACGTTACACTGTAGCAAATTAATGTGATCATGCGTTTATGTCTTAAGGTTTGTTGTAGGCACTCATTGCAAACGTTTATACGGTTTTAGGCAGCATGAAGTTGGTAGGTTTCTCCACTCTTTGCGTTATTTTTGCATTACTTTCCCCTGAAAGAAAAAGATTGTTCGTCTTGTAATAAATGGCAAAAGAATGAACTGCCAGACGTTCATTAATGAAATAAGGGAACTTTTTTACGTACCAACTGGAAGATTGTGCTGACGCTGAAGCGGACGAACCGCCTCCGTAGCCGGTATTGCCACCATTGCCACCACCGCTGGAGTAACAAAAAAATCCAAAGATATTATTTCATCTACTTGTGGAGCACTGGTACAAAATTTCTACACAAATTTTACTGCAATTGTAATGCATTATGATAGTTAAGAAACGCACAATATTTTAAACTCTTGTAGTACATTTCTGAACAATATAAGAATTATAAAAGGCTTTGCAAATAATTATTCAAAAGTACACACATTATGTTATTTTACTACGTAGAAGGTATTTTCAAATATCCATCTGCCACTTTATATGAACAAGCATACGATTTTCTTTGGAATTATTTCGTTGCTTGGTAAATAACCAAATAATTTTTCTTTTCTTTTGTATTTGAATAAATGTCTCCTGAAGTAATGAAACATACAATTTCTGATACAGCTGTCTTTTAGAAGAATTTTTTTTAATCAGAACAGTACTGAGAGTGATCGCTATTATATTTTAAAATAACGTTATTATTTGAAAACGATAACTAACGGTCGGAATACCTGGACTGTTAAACTTTATTATACTCTAAAAACTGTGCGTTAAATTATAACTTTGAAAATTTCGAATCTCATAGAATTTGGGAACTTACCAGGTGTTGCAACCTCCACCGGACGGATAGGTCTGGTAGGCTGGATATCCAGCTGCAACAGGTACAATAACAATAGGTTGAACACCAATTGTGTGGCGACCTATAAAAATCATTTAAGTGATACATATAAGCGGAAGCGCCGCGGTACAGCTACATATTCGTCTTTACATATGTTGTATGTTTTAGCAATAGCTTTGAATCCATACGACATATGTATGTACGTTGCGCTTGATAGGTTATAAACGAATTGCACAAATTAGACTTGGCAAATTAAAATCGTTGTATTTGGACTTTTGGCCAGGTTTTCGGGCATTTTCGCCAATGTGTGGCGCTCATAAACTAGCGCCAATATACATACATGGCAGCAAATGCAGAGTGGGAAAAGGTGCATAAACCTCTGAGCATACAATTGGTTTGAATACTCCTAGCCTGGCCCATGCAAAGTCGTAATATATGAAAAATAGAATTTTTAAAAATGCAGCTGAACTGAAAGAAAGGTCAAAAAAGTTATATTCTACGTTACCTCCTCCTTTGTGATGATATCCTCCTCCACTGGGGTAACCTCCTCCACTAGGGTACCCGCCACCAGAGTGTCCTCCACTAGGGTAATAGCCTCCTCCAGTTGGGTATCCGCCACTAGGGTATCCTCCACCTCCACATCCTCCTCCTCCGCATCCACCCTTGTTTCCACCAAATCCACCACCACCGCCGAATCCGCCGCCGCCGCCACCTCCGAATCCACCACCGCCTCCAAATCCACCACCGCCTCCTAAACCACCGAGTCCTCCAGATTTACAGCTCAAACAAGGTGTCCTCTTATTGCGGACTTTCTTGATCGTTTCTAACTTCGACTCGGTTGGCAACAGGTTTCCCGCTTCACTTTTGTCGAGCTTCAATCTCAACACTCTGGTTTCGCCGCCATGGTCAATTCGTTCAACTGTGAATCCTTCACCCTTCTCTAAGTCGTCAGCGACTTCGTCGAGGTCCACAGGCACGTTGGTTTCTTCATCTTCTTCGTCGACCTCGAGAATCAGGAGCACCGTAGCCAACGGTTCTTTAAAAAAATCAGTTTAAGTAAATCACTATGTATCCGTTTTACTCAGGAAACAGCGTTACGATTTAGATTTCTTAACGTAGGTAGTATGTTTTTCGCCTTTATTTTTATCACGCATGTTTATATCTCTAGAAAACACAATTTTCTCTGAATTTCTTTCTTGATTGTATTTCGCTGTCAGGAATTGAAAGTTACAAAGTACGTAGTTTAGAATTAGTAGCTATGTAAGTTCTAAATGAGAAAAGTAACTCGCTATTTTTTTTTTTTTTATTAATGCCCTTGTAGAATAAATAATTACTGTTTCACAGTATCTAAATAGGCGTCTGCCTTTTTTCTTTGTATCCATTCATGGTCACTAAGGTAAATAAAAGCTAACGGTCTCATACCTGTCAATTCTGGAACTTTTTTGATCACTTCGTTTTCAAACATCTCGTTCGACGTCTCACCGCTGGAATTTTTCAGTCCGTAAAGACTTATGACGAAAACCATGTATTGGTGCTGTTCCTTTTCCGGTGGTGGAGGCGGCTTCAGTTCGGTCGATAGAGTAGTATCTGCTACATCAGTTGTAACGTCCGTGGTCAATTCTAAAAACCATATGGTGGTTGTTATTACTAGAGCATCATGTTAATTTATTTATCAAATAAATGCTGAAGCTAACAAAAATATATTTACATAGTGTTGTACTAATATGCTGATTTTTATATGAAAAAGAAAACTGAACAGCAATAGATTGCAGTGATACATATTTTAATATTATTAAGTAGCTCATTTTGGTAAATTTAAAATAGAATCAACGAAGAATCAGGAACTTTCCAACAGCATGGCCTAAATTCTTTTTGATTTATACAATGACTGAAAGAAAACATTGAAATAGGAAAACGACGACGAAACCATCTGATTCCATTGAATCTATGTATTTATTTTCATGAAAAATATTTCCTTACTTGGAGTTGGTACTGCCGACAGGGCCGCGATAAATAAAAACAGGAACAAAGCCCTAAGGCTCCAGGATGTTCCGCTCGCCATTGTGAAGTGCTTAGGAGTCTCCTATCGCACTGTGCTCGGATCCTTTCATCTCACTGTTTTTATAGCCATCGATCTTCACAGACGCACGATTCTAAGATAATTACGTAACATATCGCGAATAACGCGAGCCTACTCCTCCTCTATATTCTGTTGTTGTGTTTGCTCACTACCATTGCATCCTCGCTTTTTTGGTTTTTCCGCGGGAATTCCAGTGGCGTCCGACCATGCGCACTATAATATTATTGTACACCAGTTGACGCGGTATATGTATACCTACATACATACGTTTCAAACTGTTACGATATTTAACGCAAATTGTGCATTCTATAAAATTCGTAGGAAGTGCAATTATTTAATGTTGAATGCTGCAGTATGTCAGTAAGAATGTGTTAGATTATCAATCATTAAGTCTATGTGGTGTACGTACGCGTGAACTATGTTGATAACTATGTGAACTATGTTTTTTCCCCGTTCATTCCGACTGATTATTATACGTGAAATTAAAAAATTAACTATCAGTTCTTCGAACACGTAGAATAACATCTGCATATAATAATGCGCAAAATTTGTGTCTGCATTCAGCAAATTGATGATACTGTTATATAAACGTCGTGATTGGAAGATTGAAAACATTAAAGAGTAACAGATTGATGTACAACGGAAATAAAATATTTAAAGGAAAGGGTAACAATGTGTTGTTTACATCGTTGGAAATTTATCTGTTAAATATTCTCTTCCTAATTTTTTAACTGTAAGCATATGATTTTGTGGTTTCTATGTTTTCCTCTAATTACATTGATGAATGCTGCAATCATTTTTATAAAGGGTTATTAAAAAGTTGTTGAACAGGAACCTCATAAACTGTTAATTGCATTCGCTACATTATTGAAATTCACAGAATGCCATCTGAGAAAAAATATGAAATTGCAATGTATGTCTGGTTGCATGTTTTTGTATGTACTTAAATACATGTACATATACCAGATGTCCTATAGCTAATATCACAAAATGTGGTAATGTGGTAATTCTACACAAACAAATAAGTCAAGAATGTGTTATCAAGAATTCGCAGAATCCAGCAGTAGAGGTATACCATACTATACCTGATTGTGAGTTGAAATTGTACAGCAACTATTTTCGAACGCGGCCTTGTTGTCGAGAATATTGGCGTTGAAACTAGAACCGATACCTGGTCAAATCTACATGTAGGTAGCTACTTGATGCATTTTCAGAATTGATTTTTTCAAAAATAAAGTCCTGTGTGAAAGAAAGTTAGCCTACAGACTCGTATCATGTTTGTACAAGGATTCAGTTATCAACGTATTTTTTTTTTGTTTGAAAACGAAGCCCTAAATGAAAGAATGTAATTCCACATTTTTTACTTCTCCCTTCATGTAGCATCAACACCTTGCCGATTGTAACAGTAGTTACGGGTTACGGAGCACCTATGTATAAAATGGCTTGTTATCCTCAATTATTGGTAATTATTTCTTCCATATGAATCTTTTTCGCATTTTGTTGTTATTCAAAGTTAAGGTGAACATTGTTACACTACCAAATGATAGATTGTAATAATTATGAAATATACTATTTGCAACTATTTAACTTAATTACTTTTAACATTACTGCCATAATAATTGCGGAAAGATTGGCAATCGTGAGTTTGAATGTATGTATTGCAATACTTTATTTAGGTACTGGATTCGAGTCACTTGTACTTTTATTTGCAGTACTGTATTGCCTTTATTAGAAACATATTAATTGATTGAAATCGATTTTTATGCATAAAAGAATTCAATATAAGTACATATGCATATGTATTATTTATTTCAAATTTTCAGTTTGTTTTTGAATATCGGATGAAAATATGTCAGTGAGAATGGTTATAGAATAGTTAGAGAATAATTTATATTTTCACAATTAACTGAATTCTATAAACTTTTAAATATTCAATCAATGAACATTAATTTATTAAATACTAACTAATGTTGACATTTAATTAACTTTATTTTTGCATTTCCATTATAAACAAAAAAACAGTATTTCTTACTTTTCCTTCGACGAATTTAATCTTAAAGGGTTCAGATTAAAGATAAAGGCATAACTCTTTTAGTTATTTTATTTCTTATCCGTAATACTCATCATTGAATCACTCAAGTAAATTATTTTCTAGTTGGGTAATAAGATTGAATAACGAGGTGTGGCAAACAAAGTGATTATGTGTTTCTGATATTCTATTCATCAATTCGCCACGCGAACGTAAAGGTTGAAATCCATTTATTTGATACGGCTCATAATGACCATAATTCATTTGACGAACACTTTATTTCAAGATCTTTTCTTTGAAACAAATCATTTATATAAAATACGTTCACACATTATATATTTTTTTATCGTATATTTTTAAGGGTTTCTTCTTTATTCGAAAAAAGTATGTATGCTCAATTATTCTTCAGAAATTGAACGATATAAGGCATATAATTCAATTTCATTGAAGTTATACATTTTTCGCGGGTAATGATTTGACCCAAAATCATTGTTAATTAATTACTGTATTCCTTACAATTTGATGTGTGTAACAAAAGCCTTATTAAACTATACGCAGTACCTATTAAAAACTTAAGTATATGCGTGTATGTATAATTAAGTATAAATAGTGACATCTAACATTTCTTAAAAAAAAGCGGAATCCGGATTTTAACATTTAGTAGGTTGGATTTGTAAAAATCAGCAGTAGACAGTGCCTCAAAATTTTTTACACGTATAAGATGATATCATTCGAGAAAATAAATGATAGCAATCGAAACGTTATGTTGTGGATGAGTAACTGTTGCATATGTTTTTATCGCTATGAAAACATTCAAGATTTTTTCTCCATATGACGAATACCGATTTAAACTGTCGATGCAATTTGTGTTCACGATGCACAAACAGATGTATGTAATTAGAAATACCACGGGAACTGTTCTACGTACATACCCGTGGTCCTGTGGCGATGACTCGATTCGTTCGAGGCTATGATTTATGGGCGATCTTAAGCAAAAGAGTGAGATCATTGGTTCGTGTGATTCATACAAATCGGGAACGTCCAAAAGCAATCTAACTAGCCGCCATAGTTTGCTGTTCCTGTTGACTGTTTTAGAATCGTAATCTTTCGCGACCTTGGCCTACCGAAGCAAATCCAATATGCATCATTCCACGCCAATGCAGTCAGAGATTTTGTTCAACCTGAAATGTAATGTAGCTTCTTTCAAGTAATATGTGCTGCGAGTCGTACCATCAGCCGACTGTAATAGCGAGGCGCGCGGCCCGCTTATTTTGAAACGGGGCGCACCGCTGTATTTAACAGCTCATTGCGACGTTAATTTTAAAGACGGCATCTCAAAAATGTGGTTATTTTGTAGGTAGAATTTTAAGGAATGTGGTCATAATTTTTTTTAATTTCTACACACCCGACCTTCGAAGAGAAATTTGTAAAATAAAAGTTTGTTTATAATTTTTCATGTTACATAAATGATTTTTCAATTTGAAAAAATATTATTCAAATAGGCTAAACCATATAGATTAAAATGAAGGAATGATGATCTCAATATGATAAATATTTTTCGAGATAAAAATTCATAAGTACAGCTGGGTTTCACCAAAATAGGCAAAAATTGCAAACTTTGATGGCTCTGTGACCTGTTCAGTGGTCAGGTCTCATACAATACGAAAAATAACGTATATTCGCTTAAACCGAACATATTGTATATGCACACATTATCAACACACCAACGAACTTCAACTATTTCTATTTGGAAATATCTTCTGTATAACCACACTCCTTAGTGTGATACTATATTATTGCATAGATGATAATATATTAATCAAAGGATCAATGGGCACAAATTTCTACAAAAATGGAATCTAATGGTGACTACGTGAACGAATAAAGTGAATAAAATAATAATAAAAAACACCACCGCTTCGAATCTACTAAAACTGCATGAATTTTTCGAGTGACCTAATTTTAAATACCTTGTAAATCGATAAAGAAATGATAAATACATACCTAAATACGTATAATTAGTACCGGACATAGGTACATATATATGCATGTATTCAGACAAAAGATTTTTCTCAATATAGGTACCTAATTAAATGATTCGATGTATCAACATTAAATTAATTACATTATAACATTAAATAAATTACATTAACACATTTAACAAATTTTAACACAAAATAATATATTTTGAAATAATAAATAAAGGTGTGAGTGATAAAAGTATTTGGTCACAGTAATAGTAAACGAACCGAGAAAAGTGTTTGTCCGATACTGTATAGTGTATGTAATACCTATTGTACTATTATGTGAAGTTCTGACGTTTTTAATCTTCATTGGAAAAGTGCAGTTGGCTATCGGTATCAGTTAGTATTCTAAGAATAATTAAAAGCAATCTGCTGTAATGTTCGTACGACTTCTTTCACGAAATATATTTCTGTTCACCTCCTCTGTTAACATTATTGAACACGATACCAAAGAGGAATCATACACGTGCTTATTTTCTTGAATGACGTTCCGGGAACACCCTAAAGAACAGTTCATTAATTTCGTTGCTCACGGACAGTGATATTACTCGGATATGCAATTACAGAACCGACTACATAGTAAATTGCGTTATCTGGAAAATGATACGACTCATTTTAAAAACGTTACATTGCAATGTTTCTGAGAAAGGTTTTGCCTCAAAATCGGGAAAACTTCTTTAAATAAAAAAGGAACGGTACAGGATACGGCAATAAATCTGCTACCACCCATAACCACATTCATATAGTTTAAGAATCTCTTTTCGTTTTTTGTGTTTCGGATAATCCTTACAGTACTTTTCGTCAACGCCAGGGCCACCCGATTATTTTTCAACAGTCTCTCTGTATCTGCCGTTTTTTTCACTGTCACACAAAAATTCAAAACAATAGTTCAAGATATAATAAAACAGCTTGCCAAACCTCAAATTAATTTGTCGAACCGTTTTTGTACAAAAAAATTCATAAAGAAGTTCTTATTTTTCGGCCCAACAAGGCGCAATCCCCCCTTAAAGAGGCACGTAAAACGTTCAATCCAAAAACTGAATGTCAGGTGTCCGAAAGACGGAGCGAGACAAAATATCAACGCGTCGTCTGTCTCGTACCGTTCCTCGCTCGCTTGCAGCCTCTCTCATTCGCTCTTGTTCTATCTCGCTCTCGTCTTCGCCGGACAAGAGTGAGGCACACGCGGTGGGGATAGCGAAAAATCTTCATCGTGTAGGCCAAACCGAGCCCTCAGTGAGGAAGTACTGTATGTGCATTGTCAGTATCGTTTTACACGACTTAAATTTAAAATATTCGCTGGATATTTTACAAAATAAATGGGAGGTTCAGCGGGAGATTTTCCACCAAAGGAAACTAGGAGCAAAATGTACTGTTGCGTATATGGCTGTAATAGCAAAACGTGTATTGACACTACTGTATGTTTTCATTATTAGTCTCCCGATCCTTCATTACTATCCTCGCGAAGTCCTGCAGGCCAGACCAGGCCTCCTTCCTTCTCGTCTAGTCTCGCATGAGCGAGTCCGGGTCAAGCGGACGTCCCAAGGCAGCCACCAACTCCTCCCTCTCGGCTGCGTACGTGGGGCATATCATAATAATAATAACAATAATAACAATAATAATAATAATAATAATAATAATGACGTGTTCAGCGTCATCCCGGGTGCCTCTTCCACAATCACTGCACGCATCGTTAGAAACCCTCAAAGATCCTCCAGTTGTAGCTATTAAAGGCTCCATGTACAGTAAGGAGTTGCATCAGGTGGTACTCCAACGGCTAGCCGGGAACTTTGTCTTTGACAGATGTCGCGACGGATCGGACTAACTCTACCTCCTGGTCCAGTCCGATTGTCCGTAGGCCACTGCCATTCCCCCTGCCACTGCTCCAAGGCAGCTCTCTCTACACGCCACTGTCCTCTATTCCAGTCTCCTTTGCTTGATCACCTCCGGGGAGCTTGTCAATTCAGGATTACTCCTATCCTCAGCCCAGACCATAAACACGGCCCGCCACATTCCCGCCTTTAGATGGATAGGCATTCTGCCGGTAAGCATACATAGGGCTTGGTACGAGACCGTCCTATAAGCAGTGCTCGTCCTGATGAGGGCGGTCCTATGAGCTCTTCTAATTATCCTTCTGTTCGCCTCCAGGCGTAGCGACGGCGCCCATACTGGGGCCGCATAGAGGAGGACCGACTCCCACACATTGTAGTACAGCGACCTATTGTAGTGGGAGGGGCCCCTCGTATTGGGAAGCAGCGCTGCGAGTGCTCCCACCACCTTGTCTATCCTGGCAGCCACTTTCTCTAATTGCGGATTTAAATTTCCTATAATTATCCAGGGTTACCCCTAGATAGCAGATCGTCACCGCGGTCGTGACCGTGTTGCCCATGATCTGGAGGTCGGAAATCTTCTCGACCCTCATCCCCGTGAGAAGGTTCGCTTCTGTCTTCTCAGTCGCTATCTCCAACTTGCGCCTCCGGAACCACTTATTCATCACCTCCATTGTCGAGGCAATCATGAACTCTAGCTAGTGAGTATCCCGCGCCGAAAACAATACCGCCAAGTCGTCCGCGTACGCCACAGCCCGCACGTACCTATGGGTGCTTAAGGCTTGGAGGACCCCGTCATAGACGAGGTTCCAGAGAAACGGGTCCAGTACCGACTGCTGCGGTACCCCCGCGAAGATTCTTGTATGAATTGCTTCCTGCGGCGTATGGACCGACACTGACCTATTCTCCAGGTATCCTCCTACCGCGTTGACCAGCATCTCGGAGGCACCCCTCTTCTCCAGCTCCTGGACAATCACGGTCCATCTCAGGATATTAAACAGAGGATGCAGAGGACTTGGCAGTTAGATCCCCGGCCCAGGTAACCCCACCTCCTGGAGTGGTGTCGCCCCTGATGACTACCTCCACGTCCTCCAAGTAGCTATCAAACTGGTGCTTCCCACAATTCAATGAGCAGTATGGGGGTTACCTTTACCTCACCATCAATTATTTCATCGACAATTATTTCACTGACACGATTTCATCGACAACCGAATTTCGCCGACAGTATTTACTCACCGACACGTTTACATCACCGACAATATTTACTTAGCGATGTCAACGTCTAGTGCGTATAATGATTGTTATTTTTATTCAGCCACTGACACCGCTGTGTCGATGGAAACATTGCCGGTGAGCTAAAGTGGTGTGTGTCGAGAGATACAGACTACGTACACCGGGAGGGGTGAGGGTAACTACTTTTAACAATATTGCATGAGTGAAAAACAATTTATATGATAGATTTAGAAACGTAATTGCCATATTGAATAATTTATTTGGAAGCTTTGTGACATAGTAACCTGATTAACGGAGCAATGTAAATCCTAGATTAAGTGGACTTCATTGTCTAGCTTTAACAATCAGAAATATGTAATTAAAAAACTGTTATTACAAATAAACTGGCACTATACTAATACACTTATTTTAATGAAATATTTCAAATGTAAATGATAACTTAAATAACATATATATTTATATATATCAGGTCAACAATTTCGACTTGATGTGATGTCGCGGATGCGCAAGCGGAAGATAGGAGAACAAGTGGACAATCGGTCTTCGCCACACATATTTAGAAGAATTATGATCAACAGGGGTTCTCATGATCACGGACACTTACAGCGTTGTTTAAAATGTGAACGACTGCCGTAAAATTAATTACAAAATTTTGGTTAAAATATTATTATGTATAATTAAGAAAGAAATATTACTCCTAATAGAAATCAATAATATTTTATCGTATTTTCTAAATAATTATAAACATTAGTGAATGAGAACCCAAATAGTTGGGCGGGGTTTAGGGAACCCGGAACTAATACTTTGACACTGAACCCTTCTTTGTTCCGCCCAATCTATTACACCCTCTTTCTTTACATCAAGTAGAAGTTGCCCAAATATACATATGTATATAATTTATAGAGTGTATATTAACTATAGAGTGTTCCTGGGATTAACGAAAAGACTCTAATCCCGGATTATCGAGAACGACCTACCCAACCACCTATTTGGCTTCCTCGCTGTGAGTGAGGGCAATGGGGCCCGGGTAATGTGCCCATAAGATACCCATTACAGAAAACTAAAATGCTCATGTTTTTTATAAATGTTCGCGAAAGTATTACCAATGGATTTTTGAGAATTTCCCGATGAAAATAAGTCTAAACACAAAGCAATTCGGTCTATTTTTAATGAACGTAGTGTGTGTCGGAGGTCCGTCACAAGAAACGTTTATTTATAATAAAAAATAGACCTAATTGCTTCGTGTTTGGAGCCATTTTCTTCGACATAATCTCGCCAATCTATCAGGGTATAATGAGAAGTATGAACATTTTAATATGCAATTTAATATACAATAGATGACTCAAGTCACAGACATGGCTTAACGCATTTGCCTGCTTCGCTACAGACCGGGGGAAGGGTTGCTAGGAAACCACCTCATATGATGTAATAGAGTGTAGTAGAGGGGGAACAGCTATTGGAAGTTGGAACTCAGTCACGCGGTAGGGAGTAGCAGAGTGGGAATCCCCGTATGTTGTGCATAAGTCGTATACTAATACTTAAATGTATTCCCACGTGTAGCCGAACACGCTATGTATACTTATTTGGTATCGGGAATCGCCACTTAAATTTATACTAATACATGGGGTGTTCGGCTGCACGTGGGAATAAATTTAAGTGGCGATTCTCGACATCAAATAAGACGAAAAACAAGAACAAAGATATTGCGGTTGAGGCTTCGTTTGTTAGATATTAGCGTTTAAATGGGTATATGCCTAAAAGCAGGCAATCCGCGTGCAGCGGTGCACGCAAAAGAAGTCAGGCGAAAGGTGGAACAGTGGTCATCAAAGCCACTATCGCACGGAGTCATTCATCTTAGAGAAGTTGCAACGAAATTTACGATAATCGGCATGATCACACGATTCTGCAACACTTAATCCAAAATTAAAGGGTCCGTTCTAATCCGGTAAAATCCATTCTTTCCATTATATAAACACCGATATTTTTTTATTTTCTTTTGGGGTGGTGTGATTCTGAGTTTCGTGTGATTTATGCGCGTGTATGACTCGATAGCACAGTGGACTACAGTGGATATAATGAAAATGGATAAAGACGAAGAGATAAATTTCGTCGCAGCTTCTCTGAGGTGGAGCAATGACTTTGAATACCACTGCTCGACCCCTCGCTTGAGTTGCCACGCGTGCACCGCTACACGCGAATTGCCTGCTTGTAGGCACATCTTTAAACGCTTATAACTAAGAAACGAAACCTCAACCACAATATCGTTATTCTTGAGTTTCGTCCTATTCGTGGTATCTAGAATTGCCCCTTAAATTTATTCCCACGTGTTGCCGAACACCCTATATAACTCTATACATGCGAGGACCCCCCTTTACTACTCCTTACTACGTCGCCGAATTTCTACTACTAATAGCTGTTCCCTTCTACTACTCCGTACTACGTCATATGAGGTGGTTTTTTTAGCAAAATGGCCGGGGGTATCTCGCCGGTGCGCTATGTCACTCACTCTCGGTTTATCTCTTTCTCCTTGTTAGCCGGTTTGAGCGAGGACTCTGTTAAGGGTGAATTTAGTAGGTGCTATCCACTTCCCCTAGCTCGGGTTATCGAGAGAATTTTCCAGTCCCGAATCTTGCTCTGTAATCCGAGGAACACTGTAGATGATAAAAAATATTTTATCGAACTTTTTTTAGTCCCAACCTCTAGAATATATTCAATTCGTAAAAGAATGATACATTGTACCTTTAAGAACCCTGAAGTTTTGCATGTAAATTCCCATAAGTGCTATTGGAAGTCTTTTATCAAAGATTTATTCTTGTATATATTAGTGTTTTGTGCATCTTTTATTCCATTCAAGCGTGAAGCAGAGTATTAACGTACGGAAGTGACTGCTACCGGCAGAACCCCATCAGGTAGCCTTGATACAATAATAGTTGCAGGAGCTATTACAATCTACATATTTTTTGACAGTTGGTATCTTGAAAGATACACTAAACACCAATAAATACAAGAAAAGGGAGAACAGCTAGGTAGCTGGGCAATTTTGCTAGAGGACCTTCAGTAGCGGCGAAGCCACGGTTTCCGATCGATCCCATCTTTTACACAAATTAATTCTTTTGGAATGGAACCATTCTAGGGGTTGCGACAGAAAAAATTCGGAGTTCGAAAAATAGGGATCATTCTAATATATATAGATATAAATAAACATTCATTGTGTGTGTTCATAAATTGTACTTAAATTAATTAACACATTTTTAATCAACAATTGCCTGATTTGTACGCAAATTTCATTAAGTTTTGAAAATATTATTTGCTCTATAAGGTTAAAATTGTATATTTTATTCATTTAAATTTGGTTTCTGACTTAAAGTATAATTTGTATCATTTGTAAATAACACAGTCCAACAAAATGAAACTTTTTTTCTGTTCCGCAATATCCACTGGGTGATTCTTGTAGAGTATATCGCCCTGAACACGAATCCGCAAACCGTTTGTCGCCATCATCCTCAGTTTTTGAGAAACTCGATTTTGAAAAAAACTGCCAATTTTCAACTTTGAACATTATTTGTGTCGAAACAATAATAGTTATTTAGTTGCTCGTTGCGTCAAATTATTCTATGAACCCTCCCGAATACAACGATATAAGTTATTATTGCATTATGAAAATTTTAATATGTTTAAACATCGATAAAATGGAAAATGACACCCGAAATGCACCCATTTTTGAAGATATCTTTCTATTTATTTCCAAAACTAAGGGTCTAGGAGAAAATCTGATAATTCCACGCGATGCAACAGACGTTTTTCATTCGGAAATCATCAACAAAAGTGGTAAGTCACGTTTTGTTTTCAATACAGAAGCGAAATAGTTTGGCAAAACACGCGGTGTCGACAGTGGTAGTCAACGGCGGTGCGGGATCCACCGTCGCTCAGTGGCACAGAATCGCGTAACGCGCGTGACTACCACTGTCAGCGCCGCACGTTTTGCCAAACTATTTCGCTTTTGTATTGAAAACAAAACGTGATTTACCACTTCGGTTGATGCTTCCCGAAGGAAATATGTCTGGTACATCGCGTGGAGAAGTCAAATTTTCTCCTAGACCTTTAGTTTTGGAAATAAATTGAAAGATATCTTCAAAAATGGGTGCATTTCGGGCGTGATTTTCCATTTGATCGTTGTTTAAACATATTTAAATGATTATAATGCAATAATAACTTATATCGTTGTATTCGAAAGGGTTCATAGAATAACTATTACCGTTTCGACACAAAAGATGTTCAAAGTTAAAAATTTGCAGTTTTTTTAAAAATCGATTTTCTCAAAATCGGTGACAGAGCAATTCTGCTTGCGGATTCGTGTTCAGGGCAAAAAACTATACAAGAATCACCCAGCGGATATTGCCGACCAAGAATCGTGTTGGACAGTGTAATCTTACTTGTGTACCCTTCTATTACAATATCGAGCCAGTGTACAAAATAATGATAAAATATTTTTCTTCTAAAGATATTAAGAAATGGAACACAATTCAGAGATATCAAGATGTAATCTTTGTACATGGAATTCCTTCACATATATTAGTTTGTTTTCTGAATCACATTATGTACATGTAATTAGAGACTACATCCGCCGTTAATGAGACCAGCTTTCGTATCGATAGATGTTTGCTTCTGGAAACAGTCTTCCAGAAATTGAGCCATGGAGAGATAAAGGTGTCCTTTAACACCTGCTAAGGTATGGCTTACGTCTGGATATACCTGTAAATGAACAATAGATATACTGGCAATATTTATATTCGCATTAGTATCCTTTTTGTATTAGCATCATTATCAGTGTAAAAATCGAAGAAATTTTGTTAGATGAGAAGTCGGAAATTCAAACGAGTCGTTTATTGACAGAACGGCTACGTGAACGCGGCGGTTTGGTCCGCGCCACGGAACCTGGTGTCATAGATGGGAATGCCGTTTTTTCCTAACGTGTCTTGGGAGGCAAGAGTGTGTTGGTCAAGTATTGTATGTTGTTCAGCGGTGTAGTATAAGAAAAGTGGCAATTATGAACAAGAATACCTGTTGCCGAAAGAGTATGCCTTTTTTAGCTAGATGTCGGGCAAGTGCCATTGATTGTTGAAACTGGACATTATCGTCTGCAGTGCCATGCACTAGGTAAAACATTTTGTTTCGTAGATATTCCACCTTTTCATACACATCCGACTCGGCGTAACCTTTGTAATTTGATGCAACATTTGGGAAGCCCATGTATCTTTCGGCATATGCTGAATCTATCCAAATATAACAATAACAGCTCAATAGAATGTATATAGTTCATCTCAATTTGTAATGGATGGCAAATTAAAAATTCAAAGAAACTTAGAATCGATTATATTATACCATATAGTTTCCACGAAACGATCGGTGCCACACTTATACCACATTGAAATATCTCTTGGTCAGGGTGTGCCAACGTAAGAGCGGCCACGAAACCTCCGTAACTCCAACCCCAAACGGCGACACGATGTTTGTCCACAAAGTGTAATGAGTCCCGTAAATATCTGCAAACAGTATGGTCCCATTTTAATTACATATATCCTCGGATCCGTTATTTGTGAAAGTAAAACGGTGCTCATCCTACAAAGTTTATAAATGAAGATCGAGTTCATATACGTTCTATGACAAAATTTCTTGTTCTGGAAAAGGTTCTACAATTCTTCAAATACGCTGTGAAGAATTGTAAGACTATGGCCGCTGAGAGTGATGTAATATACGTCATATGCGCATGTCAATAAATTTAGAAAATTAGAAATATATCATTTGCATTATACTTCGCTTATCTTTACAGCCGTTATTTATGTCTAGATTTATAATCGAATAAAGAATCTGCGACGAATTAGTTGAAATTATTTTAATCCTTTATTTTTCATTATTTTCATTTCATTATAAATTATTTTCACTATTCCTTCACGCAGATTGTTTGTTCAGAAAATGTTATTTCGCGCATAGGAAGCCGTTATCGCGCAGGAAATTCCACGGATGATAACCGCTTTACCTAGAAAATGACACCGCGGTACCAAAGAGAAGGTATACTAAGAGGCTATACTCCGAGCGGTATCTTTGAAGTTCTTCGTTGGCTTGTCCCTTTAAATTGGTTGTATAGGCAGCTGAATATCTTTGTCTTACTATCACCTCTTGTAAATCCCTCCTCTTTCCGACTACCGAATGGATATTTAAATTGGTTGTGTCATTTCGTCTCTCTCTAAAACTGGTTTCTTCGTCAGAGTGTCGCCTCTTAGTATACCTTCTCTTTGCCGGTACGCCGACCCAATTGATCGACTGTAACTAAATCCCTATATCCAATCCCTAAATCTCCTAAATCAAAATTGTATAAATACGATCACAGGCATCATTAACGGCAGTTGATGAGACTTCTGCAAGTCGGTTCAGTTAGTTACTGTCTTATGCATTAAAGTCGTTTATTCCTTATTAAAGTAGTTTATGTCGTATCATTTTCGAGATTAGCTGATGAATGAATCATGCCTGGTGATCTTTCATGAATGCTAAAACCTAATATTCTCCAGACAGCATCACATGAACTTACATACAGGGTGTCCCAAAATTCAAGGACTTCTCGGAGCATGCAATATCCTGATACAAAAAGTCATTGAAAAGTGCTTTACCGTTTTAAGATTCACGGTTTTCTTCTCGCGATATTAATAGTTGGTATTATTTCACGATTTTATTTAAAGTGAATTATTTAAAGCGATATTAACACCATCAAAATTGTGGTACAAGAAAATAATTATTTTTTAGTTTTTAATGCATTTTCATTTAGTTTTTAGTTGATTTTATAATAAAATCGTTTAACATAAAAAATTTTGTTTTATGTATTTTTTAGCGTTTTCTGTAACGCATTAAATGTCATGTTTTTTGTATCGCTTTAACGTGGGGATATTATAAATAATACAGATATGTGTTTGGTGTCCTTTTTTCTACAGTTATACAGGTTGAAAAAATCATGGAAGTTGTTGAAAATAACAGGTTAATTCGGCGTGCCCCGTTCGTATTTCGCGCCGCAGCTTCTGAATGCAAGATCGCTCCGCGCGATCGACGCGCTGATCGATCGCCGATCTGCGTCTCGTTCACTTCCTTTCCGGCAAGCCGACGGGCAAGTAAGAAGTAGTTACGAGCGTGAGCATTCCAACGAATAGTTTTTTCTTTCTTGTTAAATCCACTTTTCTCAATCTTCAAACGTAGTGTTCATATATCACCTAAACGTTTATATTAGAAGCCGTGTTTTTCTCAAAATATTTTTCCTCTACACTGCGCGAGTGCGTTTTCATAATCCTAACCTCAATAGAAGTCATTGCTTTTAATTGTCACGTTCTTTTAATGCTTTAAAATGGGGTCATTATAAATCATAAAGATATGTGTTTGGTGTCCTTCATTTCTACATTTATCTAAGATTAATGGGAGTTTGTACTTCCGAAAAACGCCGATGTTTCGATTGGCTGAAATTTTGAAAATAGATTCTTTTAAGTACAAAATGATGATTTTTGACAACGCGGAAATTTTGTTTTAACCTTTTGAATGTCACTCTCTATATTACCGAGACAAACATAATCGTGAGAATTAAATATGTTTATCAAAGAATATTATTGTCTCGAAAAAGAAAAATAAGTAAGGATGAAGACAGTTGTTCGGTATCGAATCAACAAGCAAAGAAATCTGCTCAAGCTGTTGGAGAATTTAGCGACGACAACTACAACAGGAACAGGAAACCTCAATATCTAAAGAACCAGTGAAAACAACTGTTGAACGTAAAAGGGAAATTAGGGAACGGCAACGACACCTGCAATGAGAACAGCGACTCTCGACATTCAAACAGCCAGCGACAGCTTCTACTGAAAGTACGAGAAAATCAAGGGAACTGCAACGACAGTCTTTAGTTCAGACAAATAACCTCGATTTAGTAGCAGCTCACTGATGTCAAAGATATGACTGAAAAGTGCCGACATTGTAATGCAATTTTTTGAAGAGTTGCTGTTATAACGGTAAAGTGAGATTATCAGAATTATCTCCATTCCCGATTGAATCACAACAAATTTTCTGTGACAGAACCTTCAAAAAAGATATCTGTATGTTTAACTCGATATTTGTTTTTGCAAAATTCCAAGCAGATATAATAACAGATAAATGGTTTGAAAGGTTCTGAAAGTACAGAGACGGGTACATCATATTACTTCAACATCTCTTATGGATTTACTAATGAATCGTATTGTGGTCAGATTTATATGTACGAATCTGATGTTGCTTTGAGATATAGCACAAACTTCGAAATAGATACTGAATTACACCTTTATGTTGGTGAAATAACAGAAATATTAGAAAAACATAATCCATACGTTGAAAAATACACAGAATTAGAAAATGTAGAAGAAACTCAAGATGAATATTCTATATACTTTACAAGAGAATATGAATAGAGGCCTGCCAAAAGAATATATAATCAACCGGTAACGTTCGAATATGCAGCGATTATTGTTTCAAAAGACGGAATCGTTCTAGACTTTGATTTATGCGTGTATCCTCAATCGAGTAATGAAGATGTAAGGCTACCAAACTATCAAAACATATAGATCCCATAATTTTTCCATTATTATTTCTAAGCGGTGATTTAGGTTGGACATCGTGTATAAAACAGACAGGAGAGAATACAACAAAACAGATATCAGTGCTGCAGTACTATGTTTACCGTTTGATGTACAGAAACCTAGGCTGATATTCATAGTCGCTACTTATTCTTAAGCAAATGCTTAAGCATTCGGCATCCTTTATGAGCTACTAGGTTAGTAGAGGATGCCGCATGCTTAAGCATTTGCTTAAGAATAAGTAGCGACTATGAATACCGGCCCTAATGTCGTATTCAGATATATTACCCGGTGTGTTTCGTGAGGGGTATTCTCCCACCATACCGCTTGCCTGCCTCGGTGCTCCTTTTCTCAACGTTTTCTGACTCACTTTCGTTCCATCTCGCTCTCGCCTTTGCATAACAAGAGTGAGCCAGAAGTGGTGGGGATAGCGCCAAGCTTCTAAGGTGCAGGCCAGGCATGCACAGGACCCCCAATTCCGGGGGCGAGCGCACATTCGAGCTCGTTCAAGGACAAGCGAGTCCGCGAGCGGAGTGGAGAGTGGCTGGAATAGTGGGAGCGAGGCGCCACAGGCTGCCGCAGGGGTTTCCAGAGTTTGATACTCCGAAAATAAGGCACATTTTGGGGAATTTTGAAAAGAAAAGTATTGAGTATTATAATTCCAATCTCTGTACTTTATTAATTGAAATTTGAAAAATGTGTTCAAATTTTGGTATGCAATAATAAAAATTTTATTCAAAGTTATAATGGTAGTAGTAAGAGGAGTATGAAAAAAAAGTTTGTTGCTGGCGAGCATGATTTTGGCTGTCGCAATCATTTAAAACAAAAAACGTACAATTTTTCTTAATCTATATGAGTGTGGCTATCGTATGAACTTTAGTTCATGTTGAATGAATAATGTTGAAAAGCACAAAAGTGGTTGTATTTCAAATGAAAACATTAATTTTTTGGAAAAGCATTTGTTAGTTTTCTGTGTTGCAAAATTGGATTTTTGTAAATATTTACTTCATTCTAGTTCACACGATAACCACACTCATATAGCTTAAGAAAAATTTTGCGGTTTTTGTTTCCGATGACTACGACAGCCAGAATCATGTTCGCCAGCGACAAACTTTTTAAAACCCTTCTTACTGCTATCATTATAACTTTGAACAAAATTATTATTATTGCATAAAAATATTTAAACATTTTTCAAATCCCAATTAACCATCCGTATCCTGTGCCTGAGTTAATTTCAACCCACCGCTTGAGATCGCTAATGCACACAGTGACGGAGCTGTGTATGTCAGTCGCGGCCAAGCGATCATTTAGCTGTCGGGGGTGTCATAAAAGCATAAACTGGGCCTTTCCCCTGATCGTGTTGGGGCAACAATGGGAAGCTCGAAACAATACCATATTTTCCTTGGAGAAAACAAAATGGGCATACGGCCTCTGCAGTCATAGAGTTCTCCATCACGAGACCTTATAAAGAGGAGTGGGGAGTGAGCATACCACGGTCGAGCTTGAGGGCGCACCGACTGTCCGAGGGCAGACTTAGTGTGCACCCCTGGTGTAGGCTAAACCGAGTTCTTAGCGTAGAAATACATACATCAGAATAAGTACGTGTTAGGTCCGAAAAAATTCAGGAGTTTTATTGGTCAGAACATTGATTCATCCTCGATAGCTTCATCTCGTATTGGTCTACGCATAGCTTCGTAACGCACACAACTATTACGCTAAGAATAAGCGAGCCCCGGGGTTGGGCGGCATAGCCCCCTAGTTTTTTAATAAAAGTACAATTTCTTACATGTATAATAATAAGGTTTATGTATTATTTCCAAAAATATAGACGAAATCTTTGATTTTTATCTGTTACAATTAGAATATAGCATAGCGTGTAAGCTACTCTACGCATGTGCGGAATGCACATTTTTTATTTACTAAAATAGTATTAGTCGCTAATTCCTTGCAATTATGTAAGTATTTCTATACAACAAAATATTATTACAATTTAACTTATGGGTATAAATAAAATTAAAATAATGCATATTTGTTAATATTTGTGTTTTATCAAGTTAGATTTCATTGTTTCGGGCTAGCATTGTCGGTTTTCTTCTAAAATTTGTGAAATATATTGCTTATTGTCTTTGTTTGTAGTTAATATGTCAGGGAAAAATCAGTGACGGTCGCTAAATGGATGACTGAATTTTGCACCTCAGGTAGCTGGCTAATGTAGTGGTGTCACTCGGACGCTGCTTTATATGCTAAGTCTAATTAAAAAATTTTGAGTTCATTGTTGGAAGTAATACACAAATGTTACTATTATACATGAAAGAAATTGTACTTTTATTAAAAAATATTCACTGATACTGCCAAAGTAGCCGAAGTCTTACGTTACGTATCTTACGAAAAAAAAAACTCAAAAAAGATGTAAAAGAAGATTGACCCCTATATCTAAGAACCACCCTAATAGGCAGTCAGAAAGAAGGCATCGTCACGAGGATTAAGAGCGTTTACAATAAATGCTTATAATTTGACCAATCTACGAGTATATGTTTAGTGAATCCTGCCTAGTCACCTATCATCCGCCCATATATACAACATTTCATTTCATAAAACAGAAATTTGTACTTTTATTGTAAAATCTAAGCATATAAATTTATACTTACTCAGCCACTTCAAGTTGGTCAGAGACTTCTACAGAACCAAGCCTATAGTACACTTCGTGAAGAAACTTGTAACCCTGCCCTCCACTACCCCTTCCATCAATTTGTGCAACTATCACATTTTTTCGACTAGCCAAATACGTATTCCAATCTATTTTAAACATTTCCGTTACCAGTTGCGAACCAGGTGCACCGTACCTATGAAAACATACAATAGATAAGATTATTAAATAAACAAGTATTGAATTGAAAACGTAATTAAAAATGTTTTCAACATGTTAATGTTACGGTTAAATATAAACTTACACTTGTACAATTAATGGATAACGTGTAATTTCATCTTCCCTTAATCCAGGTGGTAAATGCAATCTTACTTGTGCGTTATAACCTCCACTTATTTGAACAGGAAACGTTTTCACTTGTGGAAGTGCAAGTTTGGCAATTTTTTCCTAAAACAGAAACATCCAGGATGTAGAATAATACTTGGGACTCACTGGAAGGATGAAGTAGTCTCATAAAAACCATTTTTCTCAATGAAAATGCCGAATAGTGTTAAGGAAGCTCATAAAAACGTGTTAATATACAACTCACACCAAGGTTTGATGTTATTTAAAAAAATAACGTCTACAATTCTAATAAAACTAAAAAAAATATGGATCCGAATATGGAGGATCTTCAATATAGAGGATCTCGGGAAGAGCACGTTATTGGGTAATGTGGAAAGATGCGCAAAAGCACACCTTATATCTTTACATCATGGTCTGTCCTACGCTCGTCGGTGATTGACGGATTGCCATACCTCGAGCTGTTTTCTCACGAACTTTCAATGCTTATAACTAACTAGCTGACCCGTTACTTGGTTTCACCCGAGAATTATTTATGATAAACTATATAATAATTATTATTTATTTATTTGTTATTAAGAATAGCGTATAGTTTAATTTAGACCGTATATAATGTATATTCAAAATTTCTTTGAAATCCGTTCAGCCGTTTAGGCGTGAAAGAAGAACAAAAAAACAGACAACGCTTCACTTTTATATATTAGTAGGGATAAAAGAAGACTTAACCGCAGCTTAGTTATTCTTGATTTTCAACTTATTATATTATATCAAATCATCCTGTAAATTTACTCCCAGTTGTTTGCCGAACACCGTATATACATAAAATGTATAGATTACTTTCATGTAATTATTACAAAAAAATTTACACACCTGAAAATTGTGTAATGTGTCAAAAATATGTTTCAAAAGAAACAGAAATAGTACTTACACGTAATAGAGTATTATTCTGCAAAATATACATGAGCCGTGGCATTGGTATTTCAGTCTTATACAAAGCAACAGTTGGTATACTAGGTCCATAGCATTCTAAGATGAAATAAGTTGTACCAATTGGTGGAAAAATAGCATTGTGGTATTGACATGGTTGTTCAGTAGATCCTAAAAGTAAAAAGACAGCGCATAATTCGAGAACCATTGGTACAGTACCATTCTTAGTATAAATTCACATTTATTACAACAAAATTAGTGCTTGGAATGTAAAAATTCAAATGAATATTTATATTGCAAAAAACACCTGTCTATTACACCGTGAATTGGGGTGTCAGTAAATCAGTCAAATACATTTGAAGGGTGTCAGTAATGGATCCCCATATAAATTTTATAAATTGATGAATTTATACATAAAAATCGAAGTTTTAAGATCCACCAAAATTTTTTCATCAAGTAAACATATTAAACAATAATAAATAACAAGAACAACATATACTTTTAGTCTATAAGTACATAATTATAAAATAATGTCAGCGTCAACGCTTAATGTGTCAGTAATTGGGTCGTTTACCCTACAGTACGGCAAAGTTTAGGAGAACATTTTTCAATAAACGTAAAACGAGATGTATTCGAATTTCTTATAACCCTGTGCACAGAATATGATTGTATAAGACAATTGGTAGAGCATCAAGTAACTTCTACAACTCAATGTAAATCTTGTGATTATACAAAAAGCATTACTTCTGATAATTTAGTTGTTTCAATACCTATTAACAATTTGAAAAAAAGAAGCTATAATCTTAACGATTTATTAAACGTTACAATATCACATTGGTATGAATCAGATAACGGATCATGTGAACAGTGTACAGGAAAAGATATTATGTTTAAGAATGAATTAATATTGACGAAAGATATAGTTATTATTCGTTTACTATTATTTTCATTACAAGATGATAAAATAGTCAAAGCAATACGTAAATTTAATATACAGGGTGTCCCACCTAAGACTGGACAGCCGGTTTTCTCCTAAAGTATTGTCGATAAAAATATAAAAAAAATAGGGAATTGCATGGTTCGAGGGGGGCAATTTATTAGTGCGAACGAATTTTGTTTTCGATTATTATTTTAAAAGATACGATGGTCAAGTTCGGTTTTTCAAATGGAACTATTTTTTTTGAAGACCTGTTATGAAGAAGTTATTGGTGCAGTATGAACATTTAAATATGTTTAAACAACAATCAAAGGGAAAAAAACACCCGAAATGCACCCACTTTTGCAGACATCATTAAATTTATTCCCAAAACTAAGGGTCTAGGGGAAAATGTAACTTCTCCTCGCGATGCAGCAAACATTTTTCCTTCGAAGAGCATCAACAGAAGTGGTAAATCACGTTTTGTTTTCAATACAGAAGCGAAATACTTTGGCAAAACGTGCGGCGTCGACAGTGTTAGTCAACGGCAGCGCGCGATCCACTGCCGCTCAACGCAACACAATCGCTTAACGCGCGTGACTACCAGTAATATTTACTCGTCACCAGAAATTCTCGATTCTGATAAATATACCTACTACTGATCGATTAACGGTTCGTATTCGGTTCCTCCCGACCATAGAACAGAATAGCGAATCTATCAAAACTTGACTGAGATTAGCAGCGACTGGGAATGAATCATGATCTACTGAATTTTTCCAGTTCCTGTTTTGTATTGTATCTTCATGAATGTGATACCAATTGATGTTTGATTCTTCCGGTATTCGGACTATTTTTAATGCGGCTGGATGAAAAATTGGTTTATAGAATGTCAAAAGCATTCTACTCGAGGCTTATTAAAAATAGTCCGAATAACCTCATATTTGGACTCATTTTGATTATGAAAGTCTGAAGTATCCATTCGTACCAGTTTCATGAAGATGCAACGATAAATAAATAACTTATTGCTGTCGGTTCTCGGGCATGGAGATTTTGAATGTAATGTGTCGCTGGCCTGTGAAAGCGAAAAACGTGGCGTGAATGATCCACGAGCCCATAATAGGACAGGAAGCGAGCTACTAACCAGGCAGTACTGAATTAGTTATTAATAATAAGTCAGTAGTATTTTATTTCTTAAAATTTATTTCTGCTTTGCATCGGTCTGTACCTTGCTGCTTCCCAAAACGTTTTTCAACTCAGGACAACAATTTCAAGCAGCTATTGTAATAGTACGAAAGGCAGCAATTAATTAGTGCAAAAAAAGTGACCCATTAAGTCTTCATCAAATGTGCAATAAACCGTAATTAACTGTTTAATTTGAATTTATGATTTTATACTTACTTGGCGAAATATTTGCTTTTGATTTTTCTTTCTTTGTAACTTTCTCTTTGGGTTGACCATGTTCCATATCTGGCGTATTCTCCGTTTGTGTCTCATACTGATTATGTACATAATTACTGTCAAACCAAACACTATGATGACGAGAAAGAGTTCTTCGTTGATCATTTCGATTATTTTCTGATGTTTCTGTGCAAGTAATGCAAACAGCAGGATGCAAAGACGAGCCGACATGTGGTAAGAGGGAACTCACGTAATAAAGATGTCTCTGACCTGGGCGCGTGGATGGTATACCTATAAAATATCTATGTAAAAGAAGTAGATTAGTTTTATGAAGCAGTACTGGAATTATACATACTAAATGCTTTAGAGCAGAATTTAGGGTAATTAAATAAGTTATTACTGAATAAGAAAATTTTGTAAATCAGGCTATGGTATGACCCGATAATGCCTAGCATTGAGGGTGTTGCGGAACACGGTTTAGTAGCAATTAATGCTTAAGCCGAAAAACTTTCTTTGAGTTTTACAAGTTATTTGCCGGATGTTTTCTTTATTACTTTATAGCGCGTAGGAAACCAAATATCTCCAGTTATAAACATGCAGTAAACCGTGACCCGTTAACAGCCCGGTTAGGGCATCATGCAGATGGCCACATCACGAGATTCGCGCTGCACAGTGGTCGGTCTATTGATGGTCTAACGGGACAAAAGTCCAAAATCATGACCATCCAAAATGAATAAATCTTGGTCATACCACAAGCTACTGAACCAGAGATATCGGAATGATATGGTATGCAACTTTATACGTACTTCATAAAAGTAACGATCGGCGAAACGTACGTGAGGCGGCCGCTTAGTAATCTATTGTTAGAATGCGTCAGTATCAGCTATGTATCAAAAGTGCTTAATTGTATCGCAATTTAAATTGTTAGTATTTTTAATAATGGATTACAGAGGGACAAGTAAGTAGTAAATCAAGCTTCAGCCATGAGTATTTTAATTCCCAACGAACAGAATTAAAATATACTAATCATAAAAATGATGGAATTTTTCAATAGGTTTTGTTGGAAAAGCTCTAGATATCCAGTAACCTAATGGAACCTGAAAATTGTTGTGAGTTTTGTTCTATTTTCTTTATAGAGTACATATTCAAAAGTTATAGCTGAAAATATTTGCAACTCTACATAATTTTTATACATAATTAAAATAATTCTACCATTAATAAATGGTGACGTTAGGAGGTAAAATTCATTCTAAATAACGTAGTTGTGAACAATTTTTTTCTACAAAACACAGTACATACTCGCTTTCTACATTCTAAGAAATCTCAGAATACGAATTTTGGTATTTAAAAACCCTTCAAGGCTGAAGTGAAAGTTTTAAGGGTGGTCCAAAACAATGTGGATGGTGTTCTTAAAACAAATAATAAACATTTCCACCTAACTGATGATTTATGTACGACCTGCGACTTTTGTCCCGCTAGATCAGCGCTGTCCAGCGGAAGGGCCCCTCACGCGCCTGCTACCCCTTCCAATCTTTCTCTTGCACAGCGTGCCTTCCGTTGTCAAGGAAATCGCACGACGTTAAGAAGACTGCCATGACGCGCTCGTCTCGTGGTTTTTAACTGAATGAGGTGGCTTTGTGTCATATTATTATTATTACGTCTTTAGTGCGTCTGCATATATGCATACATATAGCCTATATTTACAGGCAGGTACTATTTCCACAGTACCGATATAGCTACTACAGTGCAAAAGACGAGGTTCAGCGTGAACGTTGCTGTATACCTAACCCAATATTGACCTCCTCAGACGTTAAACAAAAGACGAATAATCCGAAATTCACGGGAAATAGTAGCATTGGTTGGCTATGACGGCGAGTGTCACTAATACACATGTCGTATCAGGCGTCCGAGCTCGCTCGACGACGGACACGGTCTGTCATGGTCGCCTCTTTAGCGTCGCGCGATATCCCTGAGAACGCGGACGAAAGTGGGAGAACCCCAAGCTCCTGCGGGAGCGACCTTGGACGGTGCTGTGCTAGATTGTTATTGAACAGACCACTGTGCGCTGGGGAGAAAAAAACGAAAGTCTCGACTGATTTTCGGAAAGCATTTTTTCATTTCTTCCTCTAAAAGCTACGAAGAAGGAGTTTTGTTGCGACCAGTAGTATATAGTCCGTCGTACAAAACTCAACCTTCAAAAAATACACGACCTTAAAAAAATTTCATAGGCTCAATTTTGATTGAGCCGTCAGTTTTGAGCATAGGACTACAACTTGCAAATCGGAGAGTTGAAATCAGCTAGTCGGGTATGGTTTCAAAGCGCTTTTTCTTAATTTCTTATAATCAACATAGGTCTATGATAAGAAATATAGCTTACATAACTTTTACAAATAATGTTGGATACATTCCGGACACAACGCAAATCGATACACGAAGTACTCAACGGGGTGCTCTGCATGGGTTCGGTTACAACATCCATGCCGAGATCTCGGGACATAAATTCTTTCAATCTCTCGTAATTGGCTCTGTCCTTGATGTTCAAATTGAAATCGCCCATCATAATGATCGGTATGTTGCCATATCCCTTTCTGGCCAGTTGTGGGAATGCTTTTGAAACCTTTGGTGTATATAATACAAGATTACTGAGTATGAACGTTTCCGGGAAGACGAAAGTGTCTCCTCTCGCTTGCTCTCAGGCTCTCTCACTTTCGACCGAGGGATTCCAAGAAATGGTGGCTGTAGGTTAAATGATTTTATAACAATGGCCTTTATTAACATAGACAAGATATAAGAATAAGAATGATGTGTTCGATACGAATGTTCGAGACGCTCTGCACTTGCTACCGTACGCAACGGTGCGGAACGGCTATAGTGGGGGGACCAGGTCCCTGTCCATGGTAGCCAACATAGAGACGGCGCTGCCGAGGTCAACCATAATTATTAGCAACACTCTCCCCCTACGAGCGATGTCGTCGCATTCTCGATTCTAACATACATACTTCGATTTACATATCTACTAGATTAATTTCCTTTAATGACCACAACAATTTCTCATGAGTCATATGCTTAGTGTCGATATAACGAACATAAATTTCTCCGTTTTCTATATTTACATGCCTTGTTTTGCTAGAAGAGTGTACATTTTTTATCCATTCTATAGCAGCGTTATCGCAAAATAATACAATAGGTTTATTCAAGAACCTCTTCAATTTCATTTCCGTTAGGATATTTGATACCCAAGTAACATCATTCACAATTTCTGAACACGCAAACAGTTCTACGACGCATGTCGACAGTCCAACACATTTTTGCTTGTTACTGTTCTATAGTATAAGAGAATCTCCTAACATGACTATTCTCCCTGAGAAGGACTTTCCTCCTTCTGCATTTCCTCAACTGGCATCCGCGTATGCCATTAACGTGCCGTGATTTTTAGTAAAACGGAGTTTTTTCCTCTTTGTACCTTGCAGGTATCTTAATACTCTTTTCGCTAATATTAGGTGGCGCTTCTCTGGTCGATGATTAAATTGAGAAAGGTATGAAGTTACAAACGCAATATCCGGCCTTGTTCGATTTGCAAGATACAATAATTCTCCTATTAACTGTTGTTAGAGAGTTGTATCAACTATATCTTCCGGCGGTTTGAATGGTCTGTCCTCTCCCGAAATGCTAATCACCTGTCACACTGAGTGTTTTTCGAGTGATTGCAACTCATCTCATATTGCTCTCTCCCACTCAGGCCAGTTTTTGCTCTCTTTCGCCTCAGCCTAATTAGACGGTATTTTATATTCTCCCATTAAATTAACTGTAGTCTTTTCTCGAAGTCTGTCCGATCCGCGAGCCCCCCTGTCGATTTCACTTTCTTCTACTTCGATACGACGCAGTTGATCTCTCACTTCCATTACTCCCTGAGTCGTACCCCGAGGTCTGCCTGTCGATCGCGTTGCTTCTCCAACCTCATCGTCTTCACTCTCGGAGCTTACGTCTTCTTCATCTAAATTTTATTCAACATTTACGTCCACACCTCCCCCCACCTCTATGTGCGCGTCTCGTATTCTCTCTACTTCCATATCGGTATGGACCTCTTCTCGTTCTGGAAGTGGTAATATATTGTCGTGGCGGTACTCGTCCTTTTCGCTAATACCTTTAATGAATTTTCCACCTAGTGCTTTTTCGTTAAACTTAACTGCCCCCTCTTCTAACACTTGTCCCGTCTCTGGATCATATATCCTATAACCGCGTCTTTCGCGTGCATACCCTAGCATTATTCCTACTTTGCCTGGTAGCTCTAATTTGTTGCGTTTTTGTTTCGGAACGTAAAAATGTGCGGCGCTCACAAAAACAGGCAAATAACTAATATTGGATTTTACTGCTAGAAACAATTCAAACGGTGTCTTTTGCTTACCTCTGCGAGGCGTCACATTGCTCACATCTCTGGTAATTGTTTTATGCGACTTTCTTGTTATTTTACTAAGATTGTAACTTATACACAGACAAAGTCATCAACGATCACTACGCTAATGCCATTCGCAAGCCTATCGATGCACATTCTGGATAAATATTCATCATTTATGTGACCTAACCTCTTATGCCAATGTTCATGTTCTACTAAGTTCTACTAGTCTTTTTAACATTGTGAGAATGTTCGCAATGTTCTTCAACGCCATGAATTCTAATCGTCTACCAATAAGCTCGCCAGTCAAGATTGCGTTAACTGTTTTATTCGATACGGTGATAAAACCGTGTTCTTGTGTAATTTTGTAACCCTTCAACATAAGAGTTATTGTCGATAACAAGTTTTCGCTTAGCTCCGGTACATACAAGACATCCTCCATCATGATGGTGATTCCTCGTTATGTTCGTTTTGAACTTTGATCTTACAATTAACTGTACCAACGCCTTCGTAACGCAACCTTGAGCTCGCTCTTGCCTGACAAAGCTCACCATTCTGTAAATTAATATCGACAAACCATTTTAGATTATTTACCATATAATTGGTCGCTCCGCTATCGAATAACCAAATTTCTTCGATATTACCTTCATGTGATGAATTGTCAATATTAAAATCATACATATTACCAATATTATCTACAGTTTTTACGTCGCTATTCGCAGCTTTCTTCTTCTTGACGTCCTTCCCTCTCGTGGTAGCGGCGTCCTTTGTTTTGTTCCCTTTGTTGTGGTTGCTAACCTTGAAGTCGTCTCTGCCATTGTTGCGATGCTAACACATCTTTGCGATGTGGCCAAGTTTTCCATACGAATAACATCGCTTGCCGCTCTTTTTTTTTTGTACTGCATAGAGCCTTCCGCTTCCGTGTTGTTACTTCCTCACCGTTGAAATTCCTTTTCACGTTCTTTGAGAATTTCTTGAATTTCGTCCAGCGATTTATCTCGTTGCATCTTGAGTATTTCTCAAATGTCTTTGAATTGATTACTTAATCCTCACACTGCGTAATAAGCAAGTTCACGCGGCGTCACATCCAAACCAAGCGATGCGCACTTTGTCGTTAGGCCACGTGCTCGTGCTATATAATCGCTCACCGTTTCTTTCCTTCCATGCGTAGAAATTTCAAGTCGTTGCTGGCGTCTATCTTCTGGTCCTCTGCTGCTCCTACGTTGGAATTCCTGATTTTAGCCCGTAGGACTTTGGCGTCACTTTCTGCGGCGAACTGTAATGCTTGTTCGTCCGACAGATGTAAGCGTATGTACACCACTGCGCACAGTGGTCCGAGTCGCCGAAAACGTGATAAAAAATCCTTACGTTCACATTTCACCATTTATCATTATGAAGATGATTTCCAGGGGTTTTGGGGTCGCAGAATCTGATTCCGCGGTCAAAATTTTTATTAGATTAAAACTAAGCCCTGTAGGGGGGAGGAAATGTCGATAAAATATTGTTATGTTTTGTTTTACAGTACTGTCTGATTTTATTACGTTATTTGATGATAATTACGGCATCAAATTTAGAAAAATTAACAGAGATAGCAGTTTTATGATAGCAAAGCTATTGAGCGCGCGGAAATTAGAAGGTCAATAATTTGTATAAATTCACACTTCAGATATTGAAAATGCTTTCATTTATCCATCAGATGAAATTGTGCATTCATTCGATGTTATTGAAGTATATAAAAAGTTATAAATAACTGAAATATAAGAACTTATATTATTTGATAGTCTATAGTATGAGGAATGTATGTGTAAAAGGAGAAGTTGCACTTTTTGCGACTTCCGAGTAATAGCCAATAATGTTGGCAGCAATCACGCGGCTTGCGCCGAACAAGTAAGTGCCTGCGACCTGCCGGGGACGCAGTTTATCGGAGAGTCTCCGGAATGGCGAGGATAACCCCCCGCGGTGTCCCACAATGACTTCAAGAACAACGTAATTCGGAGCATAATGAAGGAAATTAGATGAAAAATTGGTTTATACAATAAACTAATATATAAACCCAACCACTAAACTGATGTAATATAAAAATAAAAACACCTACATAATTTATATACATCGACATCGACATATTGATATACATCGATATTAATATTAATATTAGCGACATTAATGATGCTAATAATGTAGCGGACAATAGTGTTATTGGAGGATATATTCGTGAGGTGCAAATTCCTTTTGAATATTATGATGAAGACGAATTTAATAGGATGACGCAATGTCGAGGTTTGGAATATTCGAAATTACAACTCGATGGCATTAAATAAAAAGAGTTATAAAGATATGAGTTGCATATTATACTGACAAACATGTGGCATATTACCCCACATGGCCATAAAAAGACGGATTGAAAATCTCTCCACAAAGTACATAGTTTTAACGGATTAGTGGTTATAAAATTCGTTTGTTGGTGTACTTTATCATGATCTATTGATTTTTTTGTAGAATTGTTCACACAAATATATAATCTGCATTCTAGTTACAGTGTGAAATTAGATCAAGACAATACTTTTATAACCTTACCAGGATCTACTGAAAATAAAACAAGGTAAAAGCCAAAATCTATTGTCGTCTTAGCAGTTACACTAAATTGAACGGAATTAGTGCAAATGTAACGCCAAATGTGCGTTATTTTAAAAATTATTTAGAAGTGGCATATTATATACGGTGGCATATTACCCCGAGTGACCCTGACCTGCGTTAAGTACATTAGGATGTGCCGAAAACCCAAATTTTCGAAATTCGAAACGGCTTAGTGCAGAAAAGTTGCCGCTGGGGCAGACAAATCGAGGCTAAAAAAATGTTTGAAATAGGTCAATATTTGACTCTCGCGCATCGCCGTCAAAGTTTTTAATTTTGAACCAAGTTTGGCGACTTCCGTATATTTTCTTCAAATTTTCTATATTTCACCGTTGACCATCAGAAAATATTATTTCAGCACATAAATACATACAATTCTTTACCTATGCAGCTCTTGGCTCAAGTTGAATACCTAACGCGACTCAGAACTCACCACGGGAAAGTTGGCTACACCGTAGTCGAACACAGCTATGACTTGGTGACAATTTTTGCGCAACTGAACTACTAGTATCGCGCAAAACTTTGAACATAAATTTCTCGAAAACGAAGGCCCATTTTGACAAAACCTTTTACGGTTTTGTAACACTATGTGTGTACTACAATGTCCAACCAGTCTCATTCGAATACCGATTGCAAAAGCTGTGCCTTCTCCTTGTTAGCTAAGGTAGAAAACAGACAGTGTTATAGTTGGCACCTGAAGTCAGCTCAAATCATTCTTCGAAACAAGATTTTAAAAGTTCCTCGTACGTAGGAAGTTGAGAAGTTAATAAATCCTTTGGATTACCAAAAATCGGACAGAAAAAATTCCGGCTAATGTGTTTCTTTGGAATTTCCATATTTTATTGATGGTTGAGCTTCAAGATCACAAAATGTAGGAAGAAGTCAATACAAAATGATAAGATAAATGTTGTAAATACAAATACAGACAATTTCTGTTATAAAAGAGCACAAGTGATCCAGCAACGAAACAAAGAAGCTTTACTGATGCCGCTTCGCTGATTCTACCGCGATGATAGACGAAGAGAGAGGAGTGAGTCTGTTAAGCCAAGCCAAGAACTTTGTGCCCACAGTTGCCAGGAAACTCCTACACTTAGTGGAGGGGGAACACCTACCTTAGCATCGATTGCTTTGACGTCACGGCGTCATCACGCACATATGTGGCGTGTTCCCCCTCCACTCGGTGCAGGATTTTCCTGGCAACCGTGTTTGTTTATTCTCCAATACTACATAATTTATGTCACATACTTAGGTTGAACTTTGTGCGTTAGCAATTTAAATGTTGGAAATTTAGTTTAATATAATTGTAATGTTTCTTTCGTAGCGTATTACAGGATTGTGGTTCGCGTTGCGTTCGTCTTCCGCCTAGTCGCGACAATACATATATAAAACACTATTTTACGTGTTTATGTGCTGAAATAATATTTTCTGATGCTCAACAGTGAAATATTGACAATTTTATGAAAATATACGAAAGTCGCCAAAGTTGGTAAAAAATTAAAAGCTTTAACGGTGATGCGCAAGGGTCAAATATTGACCGATTTCAATTTTTTTTTTTGGCCTCGATATGTCTTCCCCAACTGCAACTTTTCCGCACTACGCCGTTTCAAGTTTCGAAAATTTGGGTGTTTCGACCTATCCTAATGTACATATATGGATGATACAGAAGAAGCGTCTTCGAGTTGTAGTTAATTTTTTTTAACGTTACATAATAATACGCATTTATTTATATTTATTACTTAAATTTACATAGATTCATTGTCTAATACATATGTATTTTGTCATTATCGCCTCAAAGTCATCAAGTTTTTTAATGATACATCACCGTGCACTCGGTGCACGACGCGAGTGTTCGTGAGACTCAAGTAGGCGCGAGTACCGGATGGTTAACTAATATTTATTACATTTATGAATATATAGATAAAAATTTGTAGGGAATTTAGCAAAACTTACATGGTACTGTTTGTTTGATCCCATGCCACTATTCGGGTGACTTCGAATTTGCCATGTGTAAGTGGAACGACCAATTTTCGACCAACATGCACCCAAATGATGTGCTTATAATAACCAGCTGCACCATCCTTAACTGGGCTTATAGCAATGTAACCGCTACCGTTTGTTGAGAAAGTCGGTGCTTCAGGGGGGCTGTCTACCCAGCCACGATCTTCTGCTTCTATCCTCTGAATTTCCTGTATGAAATGATAAACCAAATAAAAACAAATGTATTACTTTGCGAACGTACGGCCAGTTTAGTGATTAAAGTTTACCTGACAGTGCCACATTGGACTTTTACAAATAGTCACAATAGACAGATTTTGAGCCCGTGTTAACCATGTTATGCACACTTCTGTTAATGATATCCAGGAAGCCGTTGTGAAGTAATGTTCTCTATTGACGGACACAAATATAAATGTTTATAGTTAACATTTCATTACATTTGGTTACGTATAAATTACTTAATGTAAAATATATATAAATTTATATTTATATGTATAAAATATATATAAATTTATATTTATATGTATAAAATATATATAAATTTATATTTATATATATAAAATATATATAAATTCATATTTAAACACACAAGGGACCTTGAAATCTTGAAAATGATATTCTTGAGAAAGAGACTTATTAGACTGCAGATGTCAAGCAATTTTTATAGAAAATTGGTAACAAAGTGAGTATTTGACAGAAATTTGTTTTGTCTTTAGAGGGTTTCACATGGAAGTGATAAACGTACATCAAACGATATCACCCCGCGCAACTATTCCTCCGTCCCTATATATGCGGTGGTAGCCACATTCAAATAAGCGCGGGCCCGCGCCCAGCAACAGAAGGCGAGCTAAACCCTAGGCACTTCGGCGAGCCTCGGCTGGCGCCGCCTGGGAGCAGGGCACGCGAGGCAGAAGAACGGGGACTGGTTCTCGAGACACGTAACGTGAACGCCACGTGAATGCCACGATTTTTGTACTCTCATAGCAGATCGTAATAAAATCACGCTTTTCGATGAAGTGTTAGGGAATATTATTCTCCACCTATTTCTTACATATATATAAATAGTACTATTGAATTATAACCTGCTAAGTGTGAATCAATCATAACCTACCAAGTGTCGAATAAGGAAAGTTGTCATAATAGTTTGAAATGTCACGAGTTTCTACACCACATAGGATACTGAATTATTGTCTCAATCAACTAGGTAAGTCGCCAAATTTTTTTAATAGACTTTTTATGTAGAGCTGATAGAAATGAAGGGAACGCACAGATTTGGAAGTATGTCCGGAGAAGGTTCGACAGACAATCATCTTCTTTCGCATAAGTTTCTGGAAATACCATGCATGTACAAAATAATATATTGTAACAAATTGCATTTAAATTGTAAGATACTTTTATACCAGCAAACTATTTTTAATTTAGTGATAAAAAATCCTTACGTTCACATTTCACCATTTATCATTACGAAGATGGTCATTCCAGGGGTTTTTGGGGCCGCAGAATCTGATTCCGTGGTCAAAATTGTTATTAGATTAAAACTAAGCCCTGTAGGGGGGAGGAAATATCGATAAAATAATGTTGTTTTGTTTAACAGTACTGTCTGATTTGATTACGTTATTCGATGTTAATTACGGCATCAAAATTAGAAAAATTAACAGAGATAGCGTTTTTATGATAGCAAAAGTTATTGAGCGCGCGGAAACTAGAAGGTCAATAATTTGTATAAATTCACACTTTAGATATTGAAAATGCTTTCATTTATCCATAAGGTGAAATTGTGCATTCATTCGATGTTATTGAAATATATAAAAAGTTAAATAACTGAAATATAAAAAATTATGTGATGGTCGTATTTAATCGAATGTTACATTTTTTAGAATCGACAGGCATCTTTGAAACTTATATTATTTGATAGTCTATAGTATAAGGAATGTATGTGCAAAAGATGAAGTTGCACTTTTTTGTGATTTCCGAGTAATAACCAATTATGTTGGCAGCAATCACGCGGCTTGCGCCGAACATGTAAATGCCTGTGACTCGCCAACATGTTTTATAAATAAGACTTATAAAAATATATATTTTTTTTAATTTCTAAGCTCCACCCTAGTCTACAGACTGGCTGTAGTATATTTTTTGTAGGCCATTTTTTTTTCAAACTTTTCAAGGTCACCTTTAGTTTTTTGAATGGAACCGTATAATATTTTTCGACGTCGCGAAAAATTCGGAACTATACAATATTCTTATTACCTTATATACATTTGAGTAAATGTGAATGAATGAGTGAATGGAAAACATGAAACATTTTAATATCACATACACTTTAGTTATGATTTTAAACTTTATAATTACTGATATAATTATTTAAATTATCAAACTATACAATACTAATTATTTAAAATGTCATATTTTCTATCTTGGGAAGTTTCGGACAGGAACGACTATTTAAGGGGTAATATCGATCTAGCGTTCGGAGAAACAGCCTGATCTTGAGAATTTGTTATGCCCGTATCGTGAATGGAATGCAAAATCTGTTTCAAGGCCTTTATTGTATGTACATACCTTTAAGTACAATCACAATTTGTTTTTATTTTTTTTAGTACAAAACGGCGGCACCACAGCTCAACAAAGATCAAGGAAGCTTCTTCTATTCCGTGGCCGGAAAGATTTTTCCTTGAATTTTTTACCTGGAACAAAAAGCAAAAATGTTTGACTTCTATATAAGATCAGCTCGGGAAGTACGTACGCACACACCATTCTTACAAAAAACGGCGTTTTTCATTTCCATATGTACTTATCGTAATGATCTTATATAAAACTCAAAAATTTTTGCTTTTTGTTCCAAGTCGAAAATTGGAGGAGAAAATCTTTCCACCCGCGGAAATGCAGAAGCTTCCTTTGTTGACCTGTGACTCCGTCGTTTTGTACTAAAAATTTTTTAAAAATGTGATCATACTTCAAAGTATGTACAATAAAGGCCTTGAAACCGATTTTGTATTCTATTCTCTATAGTCGCATAAATATTCTCAAAATCAGACTATTTTTCCGGGTGCTAGAGTATCATTACCCTTTAAAGATACATATTAGATTCTCACTGCTGTTACTAGACATTGCAAATTTCATTGCGCAAAAGTAAGTTCCCACGTGTACTCGTTAATATTATAAGTAAACTCACGCAAGCTCGATGGTAGGTGGTGGTTTCACTACCTTCGTGTGAATATTTTTTGGATCTGCCAAATCTGCTACGTAGAGCCGTGCCACAGGATTCGGTGTTCCTGGCTATAATGAAAATTATATCTTTATATACACATTCATAGAACATAAAATGTTGTTTAATAATTCCAAGTTTGTATTTAAAAGTAACAAAATACAATTGTAATGCAACCTATAGGTCAATTAGCATTTATAAATGTTACGTCCCAACTTTATTATGTTACAGTTCGTTTATAACGTTGCCGTGATCTTACGTCACGTCAGCAGCGCACGTATTCGGCGCTTAACAGTGTGTAACTTAGTACCATTTTACAAATTCAAATAATATAAACTTAAAATCAACTGACAAGGGGAGGACTTGAAACTGGGAGAAAAATTTGAAATTGGAAATATATACAATACTAGAAAAATACCCCCGCGATTCGCTTCGCACCTAGGAGATATTAAGGACTCTGAGAAAGCACATTTTTACCCCTTTCCACCCCCTTAGGGGTTGTTTAGAGCTAAATCCTCAAATTTGTTTTTAGGCATTTGTGTGGGTAACTTTTGTAAATAAAAACCAAGATGACATCTAATCAGGCCTAGGAGATATTAATAAGTCCGAGGAAACACATTTTACCCCTTTTCACCCCGTTAGGGACGGAATTTCGAAAAATCCTTCCTTAGTGGGTGCCTGCGTCATAAAAACAATGTACGTTCCAAATTTCAATTTCCTAGGTTAAACTGTTCGAGCTGGGCGTTGATGAGTCAGACAGTCAGTCAGTAAATCAGGACTTCTTCTTTTATTTATATAGATTAATTATAAACGAAACACGTAGAAAGATGATGTATGTGGAGAAACTAGCCATCGTATATGTACTACGTAGATACGTACAGGTGTACTATAAGAACATGATACCACGCGTATTTGCAGTATTCGAATTTGAAATACAGAAGCGCACGTAAAGGGACAAATATGCATGCGCACATTATGTGCATTGGCTGCCTCTAGTCGAATTTGTAGTAGTTGCTGCACGCATCATGCGCTAGAAGTTGGAGGATTCTACGAAATTCTACGAATCAGGTTATGCAGTCTATGCACTTACTGTATGAATCGTAACCAACGCAACGGACCCAATCTCGAAGCGAACACCACATCTGGAAGGTTTTAGGCAGAGTCGAAACGGAAAATGAGAAAGGAAGCAAATACGTGCCGTGCATTGTTATTTCTTAAAGGCTTTTACTCCTAAATTTTTCGAACGTGTTCTTATAATGCTAATTTTACAGCTATACTCTAATCCAGGAGACGTACAAAAGCCTGCGATTGTATTCAATAGCCTACAAAACTGCAATTTACCCCGGGCGCGGATAATACATAACTTAATTTTCCTTTACACGTCTGCTTACCAAATTTCGCTGAGTAAGCAGCAGTTCGTCCTGTAAAACTCATAAAATATGGTCTTCGCTTTCAATAATTGCTGCTGTTCAAGAAGAATAGAAAAACTCGGGTTCAGAAAATCCAGGAACCAATAAAGCTATTAAATTTCGTTAGGAGTCGGTCCCCGATCCTAAGGACGAAGTAACCGATGTAGTTAGGATGCGTGCTTCGACCAACTTCCAAAAGTCTCGAATTAAATTTAAAGTAATTCATAGCTACCCAGATAGCACACAGACGTCTAAAGCCGCCCAAAAGACGTTCTAAAGCCGTCCAGACTTAAAACGGACGTACAATTGACGTCCTTCATACGTTTGTGACCCGTAGCACGCCCACGCAGGAGGCACGCGTAGGTAGAGACCCCCAGAGCCGATCGCGCTGGGTCAAACTGTGAAAATAGGATACCGCTGTCGGCTCTACGGAGTTTATGAACCTATGTCTACGCGCGCCTCCTGCGTGTGCGTGCAAGCGTACTCTACCGCGCGCTCAGCTGATTTGGCTTTAAACTCCGCGGCCCGGAGGTGCCACCGCTAATATTCAACTGTTAATATCCCAAGAACGAAGCGTCTAATCCCAAAACGCCGAAGGACTTTTTGATTTCTTTCGGATTGTACCATTATTTTGGGACACCCTGTCCCATTTGTATGTTTCGGTTAACAGTACTTCCTCGCTGGGAGCTTAGTTCGGACTACAAAATGAATACTTTTTGCTATCCCCACCAGTTCTGCCTCACTCTTCTCCTGCGAAGACGAGAGCGAGATGGAACCAGAGCGAGTGTGAGGGACTGAAAGCGAGCGACGAACGGCACGAGCTGACGAAGCGTTGATACTTTGTCTCGCTCTGTCTTTTGGACATCTGATACTGCGTCCTTCACGTGCGTGACGAGCGTGCGCGATGGGCATGAGCGTTTAGACTCGCTCTCATTCCATCTCGCTCCACTCTTCGGCAAGAAAGAAGCGAGAAACGATTTCTCGGAATTAGCGCCCCCTTAACGATAAATGCTCAACGCCGGTCACGAGCGTTCAGCGAGGAAATACTGTATCTCGTTACTTTACGACATTCCATATAATTATTATTTTTTTTTATATTTTGTGACATACTGACTGAGAGTAACATTTTGGAACCATTCTTTTTGAAATAATGTAAATGCTAGTGAATGATTAAAAAGTGTATAATTTTATAAATACCTACAAATGGCACAGAAGAATTATCAAGGTAATTATTTACTTTAGCGATTCCTCACCGATTTTGATGAAATTTGGATATGCTGTAAAACTCCACATTTTGAACAACTTTTTCCTGTACATGTTGCCGCCGCTCGGTCTTAGTTTCCGAGATATTCGCAAAAATATTTTTTAAATTTCTTGCTTTGGTGTTCTAACTTGGGTTAATGTTGGGTTAGAACCTTGAAATATGTTGTCAAGGTTATCATTCTGAACAATTTTTCCCTATACATGTTACCGCCGCTTGACCTTCGTTTTCGAGATATTTGCGAAAAACTTTGGTTGACTTAGTCCGACACAACGCATTCCAGTTTCCAACTTTTCCCAGGTATTAGTATAGGTTGGGGCTAGATTAGGTCGGAGGGCGCATAAAGCATGGTAGCGAACCAATGTGAGTCAGAGTGTTGACGGGAGCCGCCACACACCCAACAGGTGTTCTCGAAAGCACTCTCATCCTAGCAAAAAAATTATGTTTTAGAACCAGAAACATCCTAATATCCGGCGCCGCCGGCGCCCCCGAACAGTGTCGGGGTTGACGGGCGTCTGCAAGATTCTGGTTGAAATCTTCAAACTCACATCGGTTTGCTACCACGCTTCCGCGCCCTCCGCGCTAATCTAGCCCTAACCTAACAAATACCCGGGACAAGTTGGAAAGTGAAATGTGTTGTGTCAGAATATATCAACAGAAGATTTTTGCAAATATCTCGGGAACAAAGCCCGAGCGGCAGTAACATGTATAGGGAAAAGTTGTTCAGAATGATGACCATATTTCAATGTCATCAAAATCGGCGAGGAATCGTTAAAGTAAATAATTACCATTATCAACTTTTCGAAGTATGGGTAAACTTTCAATAGTAATTATTTATCATAAAGAATTTATATAATGTGCGGAAGCACAATACGTACCTTAGGATAACGTAACGACCGTATATCAGGATAAAGGGCTTTATTTCCTTCTCCAAACCAGGATATATGCATTTCCTCAACGAGTGAATCATTAAAAGAGGCATACAGCATCATATGACCATCTGGGGACATCCAAATTGCTTCCGCACGATGCAATATCTCTTCTACGATATTAAAAAAGTATACTTCAAAGATATACATCCGGCTCAAAAATATCGTTTGAATTGCCACACTTGCACGTCAGGGAAGATATCCCTGTGTAGGCGCCAGTAGGCTGGAGTCGATACGATGAATAGTTAATAAATATATTGTAAATTAACGAAGTAGCAACAAAAAAACATTTGTTGTGATATATTATATAGCTTATATTCTGTGGTCATCCGTTATATCGAGCAGCGGAGGACATAATAATTTCATACGCATCCAGACTATGCATCGCCTCCAGCCAACCTGCTCCTAGAAAGGAATACCTTCCCCGACGTGCATATATTTTGACGCCGAGTGTGCATACATATATATAGGGTGTCCGACTAGTGACGGTCATCATTTTACTGGGTGATTCTACAGATCAAGATAAGACAGAAATCAAGACAAGAGTGACAAAATTGCAGTAAAGGCTTCGTTTATTAGTTCGGCTCTGAAACTCCTGAGTCATTACATTTCTGCATTCAGCGGCACACGTTAGATAGGCTAACCAGAGTACGTGCAATGACGACGGACGCACAACAGATCTACTATGTAGAACACATACATACCCACATAGCCGAAACTATGACCTACAGTACCATCACAAACAAGGTATAGAATAGACCGAACATTCACTGCTTGGGATTCCCTTTTGTGGCCCAGGTTTGTAGGAGTCTTAGGACTCCCATAGCATTTTAGTGTCACACACAACGATACCGAGAAAGTCTCGAAACACATTGTAACGTTACGCAAGGTAGGAACTACAAATTAGCATTGGTAAAATTCAATCATTCGGAACCCGTAATTTACAAATGTTTCTGTTAGAATAATAATTTAAAGATCGTCTTATGAACGGATTCCGTCCAACGTAAGACAAAAAGGATAACAAAACGAAAACCCTACTTGCTTAACCAACTATACCAACAAGATGGATAGGAACAAGTTCGATCGATCTCACTCGATGTGTTCACTGATGTCACTGACGACTATTCAGAGGTATGTATTCGCATTCTACAACAGACCTGCTCTGGCTCATTATAACCATTGAAAATGATCAGAATCATATCATGTTTAGTGTCATTTTCATCAGAAAAACACTAGCAATCCATTGGCGATACTTCGACGAAGGTATAAAACTCAAAATTCGTCACTGCTTAGTGCGCAACATTGTGTGGCCGCGCTGATCTCGAGCGTCAAAAGCCCCGAAACACAGCGAAGCGCACGATCTTTTAATTCGATTCGAAAAACATACGATCGCAAACTCATGAGTATCACGCTAACCTGTTACTTTGTATGATACTCGTCCGTGTGCGATCGCATGTTTTTCGAAACGAATTAAAAGAACGTCGACGGTCAGACTCTCTCGCACGCATGCACGGCGTACTTAGTGGCCGCTCCGAGGCAAAGTTATATTGTGCGATCTGTACCCGTAGCTTATGCGTCTAAAACTATACTTCGGCATACGCGTACATGCCTGGTTAAAATCCAAAGTAAATTTTCTCCAAAACAAAGCGCGATATTAAAAAATCATATTCTATGCTTCCGTATTATTTTGGCCTGTAGAATCAGCCCCTAGAAGGCTTACCACCTGTGGCGAAACACCCTATACTATTTAGTATTATTGCAAAGTTAGTCTTGGTTTCCCTGCTAATACAGAATGGTAAGTATACTGTACCTTCGTAAAGCCAATCTGGTAATCCATTTGATAAAATGCCAGGGATGCCTGTGTTAGTAACTCGATATCCTGTGTTACTTAAAGGACCAGTTAAATAATAAATGTCGTAATCTTGCACCATAACTAATCCATGACCACGAGGAGTCCATTTTGCCAACAAAAGATATGGGTGACCTTCTTTTTCTGGATGTGGAGTAAGTGGTAGAGTTTCTCTATAATAACAAAATATACAATCTTTATACAATCTTTAATATCAATGACCACGTTCACGTAAATATATTATAAGTACAGTAAACACTCGTATTAAACCCGACAAACGGGGCTAGCGGCGGGCGTACGACGCGTTGCGGACACTATTCCGTGCGGCCAATGCCGCGAGTGAGAAAACCCAAGAGCGCGCGAGAGGAAACGAAACAGTTGACACTAAGTTGCCGTCGACTCTTCGTTCCCTCCCGCTCGTTCTCGGGTTCACTCACTCTCGACCGAAGGATTCCAAGAAATGGTGGGGATAGTCAACGGGCGTACTACGCATGGTAAAAACGGAGCTATAACGAGGCTTTACTGTATACCTACTTACAGTAGAGTTCCAAATCTCGATTTTTCAATACATTTACTCTCAATACATCCAATTATACTTATTTAATTCACGCATCACATCTACTGCACAAATTACTAGGTATGTTTTTTAAATAATTTTTCTTCAGGCTAGGCATTAATCCTATACATAAGCTTTAATTAAATCACACACATTTGTAAAATTTGTTACAGTTAAAAATATTCATTATAGTCACGATATAATCTAGTTACAAACCTATGCAGCAGCGCTGTCCAGCGGTGGGGCCCCTAACGCGCCTCCTTCCCCTTCCAACCGCTCTGTTCTGTCCGGATACAATATTCGCGAGGAATATGTAGTAGTAGCATTGGCTGGCTGTGGCGACGTATGAATACTAGGGTGGACCTTAGCTACTCTTGACGAAAATTATTTTGCGAGATTTTTTTTGTCTCACCCCCCAGAATTGTGACACTTGTTGGGAAAATGATCTGGAAAAAATTTCAGGCCGATTGGACCACGGGAAAACGAAGCGCATCGAATTTGAAAATTTTGAATTTTTTAAACTTGACATAAGTATACATTATGATATATTGTTGAAATTGTATTTTATTTCTGTTTAAGAATACATACACAGCATATACGATTGTTAAGAAAAAACATCCGTGACCTTAAAAACTCGAAAGAGTGTCGTTGAAAAAAAAATCCCACCATTATATTCGCCCCTTTATATATTACAACTTCTGTCTGAAGAGTTTTTTCATATATCCATAAACGATGGAGATATTAAACATTTTCGCAGGGGTTGAAACGGTTCCGAAAATAACTGTTTCAAACTGTTATACATCGGTTCCGACTGAAACAGTTATGAAGAACCGATATTCTGAATAACTGTTATAAGGAACCGAAATCTCTGACTACATCGATTTCGGTTACGGTTCTACCGAACGGATATTATATCGGTTCCATAACAGTTATACATCGGTTTTATAACAGTATTGTATATATATAACCGGTATGGAACCGATATAATATCGCTTCTGTAGAACCGGAATCGATACCGATATTGGCTAGAACCTTTTTCACTCGTATCTGTTTCAAGATTATTTCGATTCTTATACTTAACTGTTACGAGAACCGAAACCGATATTATAACCGTTTTCAGCCTCTGTATTTTCATTAAAACGCTCCATTGTACAGAAGAAAAGCAGTTCTAAGACTGAAAATAAGTTATTATAGCTATTATGTAAAGTACGAGTGCAAGTGTCATCAAAGTATTGCGTCCCAGATCTGCTCCTGGACTCGCGTCAGTAGGGCCCAGCTAGAGTTGGGCAAAATGTAATCAAATTACAAATTACAAATTCCGATTAAAATGTAATTGTGTAATTGATTACACATTATTTTCTGTAATCGTTAATTTAGGTAGTTGACTACAATTTTGTCTACTACCTAAGTATTAACGATTCATTGTCCTTGTAAGCTCTACGATCCTGCAATAATTTAGAGGTTCACAGAACTTTACCAGCTCCAAAAGTTTACCTCTTTCAAACCATCCTCCTTCGAAATAAATGTCTTATCGTTGATTTTTACTTTCTTGTAACCTACTTCCATCTTTGCCCCTTGATCCCTTTCCGCCTTGGCAATATCTTTGATATTTCTTTGTATCTCCCTTTCCTGTTTCGTCAGGTCAATAAACAGTCTCTTATCTTTCAATGTATTCTTTAGCATTACTGCTCCTTTCTGTTGCCAGCTCCTTAATTTCACTATCAGTAGCCTCCTTTTCTCTCACCTTCCCACCCAGTATGCTTCCTCGATTTCTGCTTCTACCTGCAACTCGTGCCTCAACACATACTCCACCGTATCCTTCGGCATCTGTTTACACGGTAAATCTTCTCCCCTTAGGGTAATATTATTTCTTCTCTCTCTTTTTTCTCTAGCCTCTTCCTTCCTTTCTAGCCCCTCCAGTCTTCCTATCAGCCTCTGCCTGATCCTTTTTGGCCTCCAGTACTTTTATCCTTCTTTTTATTTTTCCCATTTCTCACCCCTCCCCCCCCCCCCCCCTCTCCGCCACTCGTCCTTCAGATCCTGCATTCCCTGCCTCAGATCTCCATTATCTTTTCTCAGCTTATCTATGTCTTTCTTAACTGCTAGCACAGCTTCCATCAATTTATCTAATTTATCTATTTCCCTTTCCTGTTCTGTCTCCTGGCAGGCTGGCGTTTCCGCAGCTCCTATAGCTACCTCTGTTTTGTTCAGCGGAGGCGACCTCTCTACTTTCCTCGCTTTTAGGAATTCTTCTTCTATTTCCTTTTCGGCCCTTAATCTGTCCTGCTCCTCCTCGACCTCTCTTTTCCTCTTGAATGAGTCCAGTATCGAGCCTTCACTGTCCGCTCTTCTTCTTCCCAGCTGTTCTGCCAATGATGGCCTTCCCCTTCTTTTCGTTTCCTTTTGCCATTTTCCCCACCTTCGCCCACTTTGCTCATTGGAGTCGCCGTTCTTCTTTACCTACTGCTGTTTCCGCTTTGTCTTCTTAATTCTTCCACTCCGCCTAGATATCACTTATCGTTGCCACGTTGTAGGAATCCCGTAGCGGTTACCGACACTCCACCAGAGGGCCACGTGGCGCGAGGTCTTCTCGCTTGTGTTCGCCTGCCCTCCCGTCAGTATATATAAGAGTTCCGTCCCAGACCTGATATCCAGCGTGTCAAAGGCAGGGTTCCGTCTTACTGATGAGTTCTGTGGCGGACCCGGGAAGAAACGCTTTTCTTTTCCTTTTCTAAGGTGGTGACCCTTTCGCCTTCCTCGGGTGTCCCACTGCAGACGATTGTTGGTCAGATCGCTATAATAAACTGTCATTTATACTGTCCACAGGAACCTTATCTAATCCCCTCGCTTCCCACCCGACCTAGTAATTTCCTGCGTACTTTTGCCACATCCGTTATACTCTCTCACAAGTCACGTGGTTCCCTAATATATGATATATATTATAATATAATGAATATAATATAATATTATAACGTAGAGGGGACACGATTCCGAGCGATCGTTTTCGCTCCTTTCTTGCCGATGGCGAGAGCGAGAGGGAAGGAGAGCGAATCAGAGGGACTGAAAACGAGCGAGAAACAGTACGAGACGCCTGTTACAGCGTCCTTTGTCTGCCCGTGCATACAAAGTACCGTGACTGTAAGGTGTAAGGAGGAGGCGTAAGCCGACTCCGACCTGCTGGGATCGAGCATTACGCTGGCGGCTCTACCTCCCCGCGGTCCCCACTGGACAGTGCTCCCCGTCGCTTCGCGACGTGGAGCGCTGACTAAACGAGCCGCTTCCCTCTCGAGGGTAGATCCAACTTGTCCAATGATTCCAACGGATGAGAGCAGGGTTTTTCCAAGTCGCGTGCCAGACCATCCCGGCACGCCGCTCCCCTGGCAGTGCCCGTTATAAAGTACACTCAGCTAACAACATCTTGCTAAGCTTAAATTGCTGCTATAGAGAAAACTCTGAGGCGCAGCGCGTCTGTTGGACCTTCAAAAGCCGACACTATCTGCCCGTGCATACAATGTATTATAATGAAACAGATTTCTTATTTTTTTGTGTAACTTCAAAACTACTTGACCGAGTTTTGGTAATTTTTTTCTCCATGACCTAAGTTGATTGAAGCCAAACTAAATGCAATAAGTTTCACCAAAATCGGTTCTGTAGATGCGGAGAAATTCGCGGACGGTAAAGTTATCGAAAAGTTACCTCCTCACCGATTTCAATGCCCTTCACATATGTTGTCAAAGTCACCATTCTGAACAACATTTCCCTTTAAACTTTTTTACGAGCTTACGGTTTACGAGATATTCGCAAAAAACTTTACTTAACACTAGAATTACCGAGTTTAACACATACTCACATCGGTTCGCTACCATGCTTTACGCGCGCGCCCCCCCCCGCCCTAATCTAGCCCCAACCAATACTAATACCGTCGGCTGTGAAACAGGTTTCAATATATTATGTCGAAAGTTTTTCATATGTTTTTGACAATGTATGTCAAGGTCATTGTAATCGGTGAGCAGGTAGCTTTTAATATATTATGCCAAATTTTTTTTATTAATATCTCTGAAACTAAGACCGATCGCCAAAAAGTTTATAGGGAAATGTTGTTCAGAATGATGACGTTGACAACATATGTGAAGGTCATTGAAATCGATGAGGAGGTAGCTTTTCGACAAGTTGACCAAAGAAAGTGTAGGTCAACGGGATTTTACCTGAACCCATAACGTTACAAAGCTGTTACCGCACCACTAGGTTACCACGCTATATCCTATGTTTTTGAAGTGTTATAGAATATGCGTCAAATATTGTTTGATTCTACATGTCTCTCAGGCATGTAGTGAAATTAAAAATTCAGCCTGAAGCGAGGGAATTGTATTTATGTCGTAATGGTTTGAAAATTCCATTTGTTTTAAGAGATTCGGTTATTTATAATTGCGCGTTATCGGAACTCTACTGTACTTTTGAGCATCTTTTATGTTAAATATACGGAATTAAATTTACATTGTAAAGTATGTTTACTAACCGTGTGTTTACGTCGTAAATTGTATACTGCGCTAAATACGAGTATCGGAACAGTTTCTTCACATTATGTACAAGAAGCAAATATTTACGATCCGGTGACAACGAGAACTTGGCAGGATTCAGTCTCCTCTGTATGCAAAAAATTTCTTAATGTTGTGTTATGCTAAAAAACCTAAGTATAAGTACACAAATGCTTGCTAATAATTATAATTTTTGTAAACGTATATATTAAAATCATGCACATCTCTGTTGAAGAACTTGTTTCACGTTTTTTTATTTATTGTCAATTATAATATTAAAATGTGCGAATAATTAGCATAAACTTACAAATGTTTCGTTAGACATTAAACTCCGGGAGGTAAAATTTCCTTGCGAAATAAGCAATAGCGAAATTCCACCCCAAACATCTCGATAGCAAATGTGCTGTTCGCTTGCCCATGATCCGTTGAAAAGTAGAGGGGTTAATTCTCCAGAAAGCACCTGAAAATTTATTAATTTTATGTTAAAATATCCTAGCCACTAACATTTGTAAAGACATAGGGTAAAATAGTCGAATATGACGACCTCTCCTAATATGAGACCCCAGCTTATCTCCGCTACAGAACTCTTGAATGTCATAGCAATGCTATTTCTTTACTAAGTAACCATGTATTTGTGGTTTTGTCCGCTCAGTGGCATTGTAATCAATTAATCGTCTTGAACAAACACATATTTCTGAAATTCGTTGTAGAAAGTTTTTGAAGTGGTTCGATTAAATTACAAATACCTCTAAAGTGGTAAGTGTATAATGATTTTCACAAATACAGTTATACAGGGTTATCCACTTAAGACTGGCAGCGCTCGCGCGAGTTACAAATGAGAACGGCAACAGCGTCACACGCATACTTACTACTACAATCATATGTCGATACATCCGCCATCTATAGGCTGTTGCTAAAAGTATAGGTTCGTGTAGGTCATCTATACGAGTAGTAAGTATGCGTGTGACGCTGTTGCTGTTCTCATTTGTACTCGCCCGAGCGCCGCCAGTTTTAAGTGGATAACCCTGTATAGTGCTTGTAATGGAGATTAAGGCTTACTAGTTGTATATCATTAAATGATGAAGACTTAACTTCGAAGCTACTTAATAGTTATCACGTTATTGTTTCCGAATATGAGACCCGTGAAAGTTCAACTGATGAGAGTGAAGAACTTGTTCTGAATGATGAAAGTGATTAAGAAAAAAATTATGATACAGAATGCTTGTTTTGCATAGGTTGCTTTATTCTTCAGATGTGCCAGGTGAACAATGGGTTAAGCGTACGTACAAAGTGTTATGATGGGCGTGGTAGGCCCATGAAGACTTCAGTGGTGGGCTCACGAAGACAGCGGTAGTGAAGAAATAGATTTCACATACCGACTTTATAAAAAAAAGCAAAGAAAAAGTATGTTTCAGGTAAAAACAAACATGGTCTCATATTAGGAACCCATTTTTTTTATCTGCGTATTTGAATAACTTTCGTTTTTATTTTATTACGAAGAAACCGAATCTTTGTTATAGTACTATCCAGTAGGTTGCTAAAGAATACATATTCTACTTTTAAAACGTGTATCCAATTTAATAAAAGTGTTCTCAATCAAGAGTTATGATGTTTTTAAGAAATAGGTCTCATATTCGGCTACATTACCCTACATGTATTTTGTAGTCCAAACAGTGTATGAAAGCTTATTAAATAACAACACATTCGCGAACTATACAAAGAAATTGAAATAGAAAATAAGAATAAAGAATTCGTTTAAAACACTATTAAACAACACTTCTGCAAAATAACAGGTACGAAAATTTGAGATTAATGAGTTCCCTCTATTATTTTGTGACCGCCTCCGGTGCGAGGTTGTTGTCGGTGGGACGGAGAAAGGAGATGTTCCGACTCAGTCGGGTGTCAGGGTCCATCGAATGAACGAGAGCGGGTTTAAACTATAACAACGTTTATTTCTTTCTTATTGTACAAAGTCGGTGCACGGCCGTTTTGTGGTTTGGTGGCGGAGTTACGAATGCTCGTCGTAGCGCGTTCGGTGGAGTCGCGACGAGTCGCGGCGGCGGCAGCGGCAGCGGCTTCGATTGAGTTTATAGGATCAAGGAGCGGAGTCAGATGATGGCCGCCCTTAGACGGTCAAGCTTGGCGTTATTTAAACCTTCTTGCCGACAAGATTATCATAAATGTAATGGTTAATTACCCACAGTTGTGATTTCAATCAATAGTATTATCATTAATTTGTTTCTAATTGTTATCTATCATTAATCTATTATCATTACATAAAATACATTATATTAATACATTAATATAATGTATTTTCATTTAATAGAGATAATTAAATTTCAACAGACAGTGTTGTCATTCTCTTTCCCTCATTTTTCTTCTTTCCCCTGTTCCACCTTTGTTGATTTTTCAAGGTCAGACCAGCTTTTGGAAGCATCTTTAATTTACATTTTTGTGACTGCGGTGACATATACTTTCGATCTATATAAAAAAAATTTGCGCGATTCCATCATCAACCGAATAGTGTTCCTAGTAAGGGCACACTACTTAGAGTTTTCCCTCTCCGTTGTATGCCCGCCGCTTCATTGACTTCGACCGCCCCCTTCCGCGAGGTTCGTAGAAAACGCTATGGATGCTCGCGTCCTCGGATCGCCCATCGGGGCATCGCTGGCCCACGTCCTCAGCACGAAGAGAGATCGCGCCGGTTCGGATAAACACGCTGCCGAACGTTATTTGATGTTTCAAAGCCCTCAAATAAAATCCGAATAAACTACGGATAAAGATGAAAACCGTATTCAACTATTCGAATAAATGTTCCTTGAAAAAAAAATTATCTTTCGCCGTTGAATGAATTACACTTCGAATAAAAAAATTATCTTTCTCCGTCGATTAAATTCACTTCAAATAAATTTATTTATCTGTGGTGTTTGGAATAAAGATAACTCGTGTTATTCGAAGCTTCAAATAACGGATAAACATAAAGTATTGTTTATTTAAGTTTATCCAGATATTATCTTTGCTTATCTCTGTTCTCCAGCCGCTTCGCCGTCATTCATTTAAGCCTCCCTGACGATAAAATAGTATTAGGGGAAATACAGCAACAGCGCGATACGACTCTCAATACGTATCGGCAACTGTCTTTCCTACATTTATCGGCTAGAGATCGCTTGAGATCGCTAACGCTCACAGTGACGGAGCTGTGTATGTCAGTCGCGACCATTTAGCTGTCGGGGGTGTCATAAAAGCATAAACTGGGCCTTTCCGGTGATTGTGTTGGGGCAACAATGGGAAGCTCGAGACAATACTGGATATATATAACACTGGATGCAGCATCGCCTCAACAGCGTCTGAAGCCACAAAGGAGGACAGCCATGTTTGAGAATGAACTACATGCGCCGCCTGAATGGCGTCTCAAGTACTACGTTTCTCGATTCAATAGATGTTATTTTCTTACATACTTCGTGGATGTAAACTCTACGTCGTAGAGCACAACGTCTCGAACAAGAATGAGGAATGGAGTCCTTTCAAAGGACGCCAAGGAGGACGCCTTCGAACAGCTGGGTAGTACTTGAAACGTCATTCAGGCGGTGCATGTTGTTCGTTCTCAAACATGGCTATCCCCTTTGTGGCTTCAGACGCTGTATGAGGTGATGCCGCATCCAGTGTTATATATCAGTGGCATACGACCTCTGCAGTCATAGAGTTCTCCACCACGAGACCTTATACCATGGAGTGGGGAGTGAGCATACCACGGTCAAGCTCAAGGGCGCACCGACTGCCCTAGGGCAGACTTAGGGTGCGTTCCGATTCGCGCATTAAACGCATGAAATTAGTGGCATCGTATTGGTGGCATCGTACGATTCTCTAGAATTTCTCTCGCCTGCGGTGCATGAGGCGCGCAGGAACTGCTGCAAGTTCGAGTTCCTGCAGTTCCTGCGCGCCTCATGCACCGCAAGTGGGAGAAATTATAGGGAATCGTACGATGCCACCAATTTCATGCACTCAATGCGTGAATCGGAACTGACCCTTAGTGTGCACCCTTGGCGTACACGATGAGGATTTTTCGCTATCCCCACCGCTTCTGTCTCACTTTTGTCCGACGAAGGCGAGAGCGAGATGGGACGAGAGCGAGTGAGAAGCACTGAAAGCGAGCGAGAACGGTACGAGACAGACGACGCGTTGATATTTTATCTCGCTCCGTCTTTCTGACGACTGACACTTCGTTCTTTGCGTGCGTGACGGGCGTGCGCGATGGTCGTGAGCAAACATCGTAAACACGAAAACGGCTTCCGTGAAAGCTTGACGCAGGCCCGGCTCAAGTATTTTTTGTGCCCTAGGCGAACTTGTCAAATTGCGCTTATTATAATACATTTATTTGAGATTATTTATGACTTTACTCTGAAAAATTAGGCAACTGCCTAGGGCGTAAAGTTAACAAGGGGCGCGCAAAATGGTATTTTCATTGTTGGCATTGTTGAAAATAAACTTTTAAATGAAATACTACAAATTGTACTGTAACTGTTGTGAACTAAGAATAAAAATTCAGAGAAAGGTCATCAATAATCTCAAATAAATGTATTATAATAAAGGGCGGAATTGGACAAGTTCACCTAGGGCGCAAAAAAAGGCTCATGCCGTGGCTGGCTATCTGACCGTGGCGCGTATGCATCGAGCAGCCACGATTTCATCTGAGCACTCGCGTCCGACGCGCACGCCCGCCGCGCACGGTAAGCGTTCCATCTCGCTTCCCCCCTTCGGCTAGAAAGAAGCGAGAAAGGATCGCTCGGAATTAGGAATCCGTTCACGATGACGGCTCCAACGCCTGTCCCGACCGGCGAGCCCTCATCGAGGAAATACTGTATTCGTTACTGTTCACGTCATATCGCTTGTACGACGGGAAACTGATAGTTAATACACACACAACATACGTACAATAATGCTCATAGTAAACAAGCCCTGACATTTTATCGTGTAAAGAAAAAGTCATAGTAGCGGTCTATAGTGAAGACTGTTAAGTATCAATCAGCTGCACACATACTGGATTTATTTTCAAAGTTATTTTTTTGATAAATGAACCACAAAAGAAAGTACGACAAAATGTTATTGTATCATTTCGATTTATTTTGAGCCATAGAATTTCCATCATATCAGTTATACCACGATTTATGGACCACGGTTTATATCAGGAAATATTTCTACATACCTCAGAAAGTCGTAGTCTGGTGCCTCGTACTCTAGGACCCTCATCCGGTGGTGTCAATAGGGCCACCGATGTCACAATCAAAGCTAGGACCGCAACAATCACGAGAAGAGCTATCAAAATGCCGCGCCAATTCCTCTGATTTGGATTCGCCGATACAAGCTCCTATCACAAAGGTTCTCACTAACGCCAATGTTAAATAATACTGAATTATAGATATTCTAGTTAAGATTCTGAACCAGAAATATATCACGCCAGGATGAACAACGATCTTTGGTGACTCATTGTGACGGCAACTTTAAGAAAAAAAATCATATGCTGTAATGCATACGCAGGAAATCATATGCTATCAAGAAATTTTCAAAGAATTGAATAACACTTTTCAGATTGTAAAATAGAATTTGACACTGAAAACTATAAAATTTGTATTTTCTTTAGTTTTTTCATATTAGAAATGACTCCCATTATTAACAAAAGGATTTTTAAAAAAAAATTAAGCTTCATGCGCCAAACTAAAAGAAAATCATGCCAATACGAATAGGAGTTCCAAGGAAAAATATTCATTAGAGACCAAAGACCAAACTTAGTAACTTTACCTAAACTCGGCCAAAATTAGTAACTTTGATGAGCATTTTTTTTATGACATTTGATGACATTTTTTTTATTTAGAGTCAGTCCCCGAATCGAGTGGTAAATATTTTTACAAGGGTTCGAAACCACGCTGTATCTAAACCTTTAGCTCGTAACGCATAAGTCAATATTATAAAAATCCCTGAAGGCATGGACTGAGTGTGCTGGGACGAAAGGTGGAAATGCGTAGACTGCGTTTTGGGCTATTCCCCTAAAATACAGTTCTTTCGCAAAAGTGCACGATAGCTGCCATAGGACTCATAGGAGTGCACAAGGAATACATTATTCGTAATTTTTTAAATTTACAATAATTTCATAATGATATTGAAAAATTGTTTCTTACACAATATTAGTTTCCACCTCGATTTTTAGATATAGAGTGTTAAAGATTTTAAAAATAGGACAAGTCAGGCTAGCATACTACCGCTGTACAATGTACAGGGTGTTTCACTACAGATGGTCAATCCTCTAGGGCATGATTATACAGGCCAAAATAACCGGAAAATATAGAGTACAATTTTTAATATCGCACTTTGTTTTCGATAAAATTGACTTTGAATTTTATCTAAATACGCGTGCACCGAAGTATGTACATTGTACAGGGTGATCCTCCCGCGACTGGACTGAATCACTCAAAGAGATGCCGCCCGGCAGTCCGTGGCGAAAAGAACATCCCGCAATGTCTCACCGTGTATTATGGCATTCGACCCTCGAAGGGGCTGGAATACCCATTATGAAGTGAGATATGTTCAAGAGGACACCAAACACATATCTTTATTATTGACATAATCGATTAAAAGTTATGACTTCCGTGATATTTTAGTTTGTAATTTTAAAACGCAACATGAAATTTAAATTCGTACAGTATTCCATTAAACTTGGATAAATATAGAAAAGAAGGACACCAAACACATATCTGTATGATTTATACTATGTCCACTTTAAAGCGTTACAAAAAACGTGACACATTTAAAGCGTTACAGAAAACGTGACAAAATTAATTAATTACAATGAAATCGTCACTTATGATTTTATAGATTGTCACGTCCCGTGACGTAGAGCCAAATGCTAATTAAATTTTTAAATCATTTACATTTACTATTTCGTACTCTAGAGGTATTATAACCACCTCATAAGTAAACACATGTAACGTATAGCCGATAAGGCACTGCAACCTACGATAAGAAGAGATCGAACCGAGAATCCACGGACGGCAACAGCGAACAGGAGAGCAGGCACCGAGGAGGTAGCGGCCAGCCAGCCGTACACCAGCTAGCCGACCGCACGCACAAGAAGACCCCAGTGAACGCCAGCTGATGGGTCAGAGGCCCCATCCGCCAACGCAGACGACACCTCCACAGAGCTGCGCCCCTGATCCTCGCTAGAAGATTGCCCTCCCGTTATTTCCCGTAATGCTGAGTTTACACCTGACAAGTGTTCGGCCGAGTGAGCCCACTGGGCCGAGCACTCGCCCAGTCTGAACGCATGTTCTAGTACACGGCCGAGTAATCGGACGGGCAAATCAGTTAAGATTTTCACTCGGCCGAGTAGCAGACCGAGTTACTCGGCCGAGTCACTCGTCAGGTGTAAACCCAACTTAAGTCGACCTCCCGGGGGTGGCCGTGGGATTTTAGTGGGTAAAAATCCCACATTACCCTGGTGCCCCCGGGGGATTGCCCTCTGGAGGTGTCGGGGTGTCTTTTGAAGATTTCCCCACGTTAAAAAAAATTTTAATTGCATTTATACATTTAAAAAAATTAATAATGAACGTTACTATCGTTACCTTTTTTCTCACTGTTCATACAGTGTGGAAAAAATAAAGTGTGAACATAATATAAATAGACCCCCCAGGCGGGGGATTCAAAACTCACGACCGCAACAACGTCACGCCGACGTCTTACCGAACGCTCTACGGAATATTCTTAAACTGAGGTTAGTTTTTATGCTTTATGCGGGCACTATAAAATGTTTAATAATTTACATGTAAATATCTCTATTATTAAGGCCCATTGGCTGAAACGCTCGAACACCTATTTACTTATTTTCAACATAGATTCATCGTGCCAAGGCTCATCAAAATCGATGTTTATAACATGCCGCCTTCCCTTTGTTAGTGAACTGGCGCAAGTTCAGCAGACTCAACAGTTAAGTGATCTCACTAGATTTTAGCCGCGTCAACCAATGAACGTGCAACTTCAGAATAAAATCTAGTGAAATCACTCAACAGTCGAGTTTGCTGAACGCACCCATTGGGTGCGTTCAGCCGACACAATCGGTGAGTAACCGGTGAGTGATTTCACTAGATTTTCCTCGCGTCGACCAATAGGTGCGTTCAGCCGACACAACCGGTGAGCAACCGGTGACAGATTTCACTAGATTTTACTCACATCGACCAATGAACGATCAAGTTTAGAGTAAAATCTAGTGAGATCACTCACCGGTTACTCACCGGTTGTGTCGGCTGAACGCACCTATTGGTCGACGCGAGGAAAATCTAGTGAAATCACTCACCGGTTGCTCACCGGTTGTGTCGGCTGAACGCACCCATTGGTTCTTCGACATAGGGGGACCCGACATGCGAAGTTGCAACATTTCCGAAGGGAAGCCGATTCTGACGCCAAGTTAACATAATACATATGTATTTAGACATTTATAATTAGTAAATTTATGCATATACTTTAAATCGATGATGGCGAATGAAAAGTCTTTAATATCCTAGAATTAGGAAAATGGGACAATACATGTACAGTGCTGAGCAAAAGTAATAGTAAAGAAGAATTGTTAAGACACAGATGGTTGTAAATAGCTATTAAAAAAATTGAACTAAAGAGGTTATTTTTCAATGTATCTGTATTTATATATTCTAGTTTATTATATACCAAGAAGCAGTAGTACAAATGAAGTGATACACAAAATAATAATAAAAATACATTTTCTAATCATTTTGTAAAGGGAAAAAACCATTGCCACAGAATATAGAACGTAAAGTATCGTCCTTCCTGCAAAAAATACCCAGTTGTCATATTGAAATACTGGTAGATGACCTCTCAATAGTCATTTTACATGTTACTGAACAGTTACGTGGCAGATTTCACTGAATTAGCAAGCATACAAGTGAAAGGAGTGTGTGGGAAAGTAAAAGAAACAAGTCAAGGGCCCCATACACGTTAAAATATGTATCGATACAGATCGCGTTACAGGTTTCATGAAACTGGCATCTTGCTAATCAGCCAGGAGGGTGAGCAAGATGCATGTATCAATGTTTCGATACTGAGATAGTCAAATACACATTGAGATTTGTATCGCGATACTGATACTTGCAATATGTATTGATACAGTTCTCAACGTGTATGGGGCCCTTTAAGGATTCAAATACATGTTGAGATTTGTATCACGATACTGATACTTGAAATATATATCAATACAGATCTCAATGTGTGTGGGGCCCTTTAGATAAAAAGTATCAGGAATTTACATAATATGAATAAATGACAGTGAAATTGCACAAAACATAAACACTGTCCATAGTAATATAAAACGATGTGAGAACCAATCAAGTGTTAGGAATATGGTTCAAAGTGGTCGGCCTCCCAAACTTTCACTTAGAAAGAAACAAATCATTGTACATATGGTGAAAAAAAAGTAAAATTAAATTCATTGTATATCGTAATTTTGCTAAACAATGAAGTGAGAAAGAAGTCAGTTCAAACACTACATATATGAAGAGTGTTGAGGAATGCTAGATATTTTGCTTGTGTGGCATGTAAGACGCCACACATAAAAGAAATAAATCAAAATAAAAGAATTCGCCCACCAATTTATAATAATGTACTCCGAATTTTGGGAGAAGCTTCGAGTTTTGTGAGGAAAGCAAATTTAATATGTTTATATCTGATGGTACAGTGCTAGTTTTGAGAAAATCCAACTCCGAAACAGATGCATGTAATTGGCAGTTATGTTCGTGGAACATATGGATGCAAAAATTCAACATAAAACTGCACAAAAATTAAATCCTCCAAGGAATTTTTATTTTCAATGGGGTAACAAATCTAAACTTAAGTTCAGATCACCAACATAAAGTCTGAATATGAATCTGATAACAGCATATGTGGAATGAATTAGGAAAAAGAATAAAAAAAAACATCATATAACGGATAAAATCGAGTTGAGAAAAGTTTTCCTGGAAGAAAGGTGTAATATTGAACCCAAATTTACTAAAAAGCTCATCTATTTAATGCTCAAAAGATTGAAGGGGGGTCTTAAGAGGAAGGAACTAGCAACAAAATATTAAACTTATTTTTAATGGTATAAAGATGTCATTATTTGAGTTTACCAATACATTTGTTCTTACAAAAAATTTGTAGAACATATTTTTGTTAGTATTTTGTATATACTTTATTTACGTTAATACGTTTTATTATATAATAAACTAGAGTAAATAAAATACAGATATTTTTTTCATAGTCATAGGTATTTATATTCTAAAAATGCTGCTGTTCCGATGCTTTTGTTCAGCACTCTAGATATTATAACACGTCACGTGCAAATAAAATTAGATTAAAAAGCTGTTAAAAATTAAATATTTTTCTATATGCACGTGTGTTCAAGATTAATAAAATATTTTAAATCATATTGTAAATCAGTAAATGTTTTATAAAATTACATATGCATTTTAGTAACCTATTCATTACAGTTTGTTAGCCTCCGGCTTAACATGATTTAACGCCAGATACTTTACAAAAAAGTATGCTGAAAATTAATACTTAATATTCATATTTTTAATTAGCCGTCCGAACATTACTTTTGTTGAACACGGTAATGGCATATAGCAGAATATGTAACATATTTTGACAATTGGAAATCGTTCCATTGGATAATATAAAGTAATTATGAATATATTTTCAAAAGACAACATATATAATTACCAAATGCTGTTAAGTGTATATAATTATAAATGTTTTCGTTATTAGATCTTTTGGTAGATATAAATTAATGTATATGTTATCACCGAAAAATCAAATTTTTACAATATCTTAAACAAACTAAATTAACTTAAATTAAATGTAAACATTATAATTGATACAAATAAAATCATACCTATGGTCATTTATTGAACTAAATTATACAGAAACGCAAAGGAAGAGGTAACAGTTATAGAGGTAACAGAGTTTAATAGTTCATTTTATTCAGTAGTTAACAAATAAACAGTAAAAATATAAATTAGTGGGGTACGATAGATTATATATCATATGATTATTTTATGAAAATTTCAATTTACTGATACAGAAATTAATAACGCATGTCTATTTTCCCATTTATGATTTTTACTGATTTTCCTTTCGCCATTGTTTAGAGCAGCACAATTTATTCAAGCAACTGTTCAAAACAGCATGCAGTTCTTACTTTCATTCCCGTTTAAGGTACGTAAACAATTTTCTTATACATTGTGTGTTTTAATAAAAATGTTAATCACAATATATAGTCTGAACTAATAACAATGCAATTTTTTCTTGGCGTTTCTTTCGTTATTACTTCCATTTATTACTTGATCAGGCATCATTCAATTACTTGTTTTAGTCAAATTCAAAACTATTACATTTATCTTTTCTATATGTATATATTATCTATATTTTTAAAATGCTCATAAATTTTTATTAAAAAGTTTTATATAAAAAATTGTATAAATTGGAACAAAATCAAATCTATATTCTCTTAAATTTATATGTACAATATGTAGTAACTACAAATCAATAGTAAAATATATGGTAAAGAATATTTTGGTACAATATGTGTACATATTATATTTCCTTTTTTCTATGAAAGTAAAATTAATCCCAAAACCATGATACACGACTTTTAACACTAATTTCTGTTGTGTTGTTACTCAGATGTAACCTTCATTCAGATAACGTACACATTTTATATTTTTAACGTTTCAAGTAATTAAAGTAACCTCTGCCTATTGAAAAGATACAATCAACAAACATTTAAGGTATTATATTATAACACGATTTACATGTTGTCATTTTGTAGCGTTGAAAAAATTGTTTACTACACAAATGAAGCAAATCTTTTTCCTGTTACAGAATAATTATTTCTCATACCCCTGTCATATTTTTAAGTTAGGTTTTTTTCCTTTGTCATAGTGTATTCACAATGAAATGATTCATATACTTGATGCTTCTTTAGGAAAAAAAATACAAATTTCATTAAGCAATAAAACGGATTAATTAATTACCTCGTCGTCGTAAATGTTATCGTGATCTGCCATCGAGGAAGACAATCGATTTTCAGACGATTCTGCTGGATTAAGAAAACGAATAGCAAAAAAATGTTTTAAACCGTATCCTGTTTGGAGTAGCAAAAAAATTAAAGTGCCTTGTATAACATGATGTACATATGTATGCACTCATACAAATGCAATGATAGAAACGTAGCACTAAACAATACAGGAGACAAGGGGGGAGAACACTTTCTACATAAACTAGTCACAAGGATTATGTGGCACGTTCGTATTTCTCAGCTTCTTGGTTCACTGTGAGAATTTTCGGTACTGGTATGAAGATTGTCTTCGATGATACAGCGAGAATGCGAAGCCTGCGCGGTTCTGATGCTGCGCGCTTCTATCCTTTTCTTCTGCATCCTACTTCTTTCAGTTCATTCTGTTGCGAATTGGGTCATTAATATTTTATATTGTAATGTGAACGTTATGTTTTATAAATAGCAATTTACAATTATCTATTAAGATACAATTTGTTTTCTATTAACAAGTATAATAAATTGCACCCTCTTGGAGTGAATTTCGGCAGCAAACAAAATTGCGTTTTATTTAGGACATCCTTTAGATATTCACAAAGTTTCCTAATTTTTTGAATTTCTGTCTTCTAGATCTTCCTTTGTTATCCCTCAAACACCACACTATATTTTCCTAACGCTCTTCCACCACACTGGGTCCACGTGACCCAGAATTTTCTGTCCTCTATATATCAGGATTTGTTGCGCCGATTTAAACAATTTTTTTTTATTAATTCGTCACGCGATAAAGAAATAGAATATATCAATAGTTTGGTCAAAAATATATTGATACTCAAGATATTTTGAAACAAGGACGGCCGTGTTCTGAAAGTTCCGTTTTTTCTTTTAATCGCAGTTTTTTCTAAAAATAGGTACGGAGATTTTATTATTATTACGCGAGGGCGTTAATTTTTGAACGACCGAGCGGAGTCTAATTTTCTCACGCAACTCTTAAAGAATATGAAAAATGATTTTTGAAATTTTGTCGTAACCAGAGTTACGAAGCAAAGATCAGGATTGATTTTAGGGTACGGCTTTTGTCTAAACCAATACAGGTTTTCCAATCAGGATGTAGCACTTAGGAGAGACTGATACGAAACAAAATGAGACGAATTTATATAAAATTTATAAAAATTACTATGTATTACACGAAAGTACAGAGGAAATTCAAAAGGTGGTGCAAAATGGGGAATTTATGCAATGGGTTTATGCAAATATGTTGACAATATAAGCTTTCCAATTGCGGAGGTTGGAATTTAATAATATTCGCTTTCAGTTCGGAAGGTTACGATTTGTCATACTAAACTGGATTTAGACGTCGAAACATACAACACACTATGGCGCGGGCGATAGACGATGGACAATAAACGATGGTCGTTAATTGATCGAGGGAAATCCCATAATACGCAATGGTTTGATCAGTTGTTAATGTCTTTAAATCTACTATAGCGCAAACGCAATACAAATATTGCAAGATGAATTTGAAAAAGTGGTCGGCACGTAACATTATACCTCAATCGAAAGGTTGTGAGTCATACTTCAAGGAAATATATGCATATCTTCGATATTTTTGTAAATTTCGGTCCCAAATTTTCAGGAAACATTCACGACATATCAAACACGGAAAATAAGAGAATATTTTTTATCTTTTTGGCATATTTCAGTATATGCCACCCCTCCCCTTAAATGTTTAAAAAGTAGTCCTCAAAAATAAAAATTCCATATTTTTGTCCGTCTTCATAAATAAAAAGTGTTCATTTAAACTTTCAAAACTGGAGGGAAAAAATATATTTTTCAGTTTTTCGGACTTTTTTCTAATACCGTTTGTCGCACGAGAAAAAGTACTACAACATAATGGATGTTCCTTGTCCGGATCTACAACTTTTGTTTGACATATTTTTTTATGTAATCAATAACTTGGAGGATATTATGTAAAATCGACTTTTTGAGCTGTTACGGGCATCCGCCGGTCATATCGCGCGAAAACTTATGACTTTTTCTACAAAAAGTAAACGATGTATGGGTCTAAAACTTTTTGCACTTTATTCTGCTACAAATGTAGAGTATAAATCAATTTTTTTATTTCATTTCTGACCACCCCTGCCTCTGATATACATTGCGTGCTGCATCGTTGTAAAAAAAACTGTCCTGCACTGGCGCCACGATAACTTTAGACAGGATCATGCATAATCAAAAAATCAAAGATATTCCTTAATTACACATGTGTGGTTATCGCGCTACCCTCGTGCAGTGTTGCGAAACAACTGAGCGCTGATTACCACATGTTTAAACGATAGGGTCCCCGAAACATGGGTTTTTTCGCACAAAATTGTTTCGTAAAAAAAATGGAGTGTATGAAAATTCGTAATAGAGGGCAGCTCGGAAGCAACTATAATTACGAGTAGAATCCGTTTGAATTTTTGGATTCAGTTGAGAATTGCATTTTTTATCGTGGCGACAGTGCGTGAAAAACTGTTTCGAAAAAAACGTACTTAAAGTTTGACGCCGAGTGCGTTCGTCTATAGTGACGGGGACTTGCTCGTGAGCGCCTTATTTTCCATGCGTTTATTCGATTAAAAAAAATATTGATTCTTTTTTAGATCAATAAATGTATTATTAATTAAAAGAAATATCACATTTCTGTTTATTATACCTGCTTCACAATCCATCTTCAAAAAACACCTATTTAAAGGCCGTCACACTGGTGATCCCCCTGAACTACCTATTAAAAATCTGAACCGTTAGGAATTTCGATCCAAATTTTAACCGAATATTATTGACATGTTGTTGAATGAAAATATGCAAACAAATTTTTTCGATTTTTTGACCGGCGGATGCCCTTAAATAATTATTTAAATGTTCAAGGGCCCAGGGGCACCTTTTCCCGTTATCCGATCGGGCTCAAACTTAACACAGATTTTTTTTTAATTATATGGAACTATTTTGGAGGGTGCCCTGATGAAAATTCGAAAGTCGAAAATAAGAGCTACCCTAGTCGGCACTCATTATCGACCTCCGGTCTGGGGGGCGGGGGGGAGTGCTGTAGGGAGCGCAGTATCTGCCTCTCTCTCTTCCTTTCCCCACCTCTCCGGAGTGTGGAGAGTGGAGATATCGTCTCGGTTAGAGATAGGGATCGGCGGGCTTAAGCTGCATTGATGGAGGGGGGAACACTTGCAGAAGCAGTGGTACTGTGTGGCTGACTGACGCGGCGCAGTTCATGCATACATTGCCACCGCTCCTGTAGGTATTTCCCCCTCCAACCAGCGTAGCTTAAGCCCGCCGATCCCTGGTTAGAGTCGAGAAGCAAAGAGGCGATCTTGCTTGCCTTGCCTACCACTTGCCAACTCTCATGTCGTACGGACGCGAGATCAAACACACGAACTTGTTGAGTTTAAGTAAGCGTTATCAATTACCCAGTCTATCTTTATTCTTTGAACATATAAGTGACCCCGCGGCGGGTCCTACAACTTGCATCAACTTGCATGCTCTTCGACCTCGGCTTGCCTCGTTCGTGTTTGTGCTCAAGTCTGTACGCGGCCTTATATTAGCCGCTACTCATCGGCTTTATTTATATTGAAATAAGTATGATATAAACATATGAACTTCTTCGTAATGTGTTAAAAAAATTGATCACTGATATCGATGTGCCAACCATTTTTAAGTTTTCATTTACACTTGTTTACGTTTTCCCTGTTATTACACTGAAAAATTTGCCGTTTCCAATACACTATTTCCATTTTATGTAACTAAACAGTTTTAGAGAGTGTTTGAATGACATAGTATTTGTTTATATCGCGTGTAAAATGGAAAAAGTTGTTACAACTACGCTCACGTAAAATAAGTTATAGGTTATCAGGTTTTTTGGTTATATTGTATTTCGGTGCTCTTGTTCGATTTCTACTCTTCTTACTGTTTGGTAACCAAAAACAACGTTTTTATAAACCATCAATATAGTTATTCTGCACTTTCAGGTAATTTGGTACTTTAAAAACTATTTTTGTTCATGCCATTTGATTTTCATACAATCAACACCATAATTTGTAATAGGAAATAAGTGAATATATGTAGTAATATTGAAGAAATAGAATATTGAAAGAAATACAGTTATTGCGTTAAGGCAGATCATTCATTACGTTACGAAATGGCTGTTGCTATTTTACGTTTTGCCCACAGGAATTCAATCAAGCTTTTGTTTACTTCCACCATGTCTACATCAGTGTCAGTTGATGAACGCATGTTAAAGGGAATAAGAAGAATAATCCCCAATTTGAACAATACTAAATACAAAGGTCAAGATGGCAGAATTGGTATATTTGGTGGTAGTTCTGAATATACTGGTGCACCATTCTTTGCAGCTATGAGTGCACTCCGCACTGGATGTGATGTGGTGCACATATTTTGTGCAAAAGAAGCAAGCCTTCCTATAAAATCATTTAGCCCAGAGCCTATTGTTCATCCAGTATTGGATCAGTATGATGCAATCAGACAAATAAGACCATGGCTTGATCGCTTGCATGTAATTATTATTGGCCCAGGCCTTGGTAGGGATGATAAGATTTTCAAGACGATTGTTGAACTGATTTCGATTTGCCGTGAAATAAAAAAGCCGTTAGTAGTTGATGCTGATGGATTATTCTTAGTTAGCCAAAAACCTGATATTATAAAAGAATATCCCGGTATTATCTTAACTCCTAATGCAATGGAATTCAGCCGCCTGGTGAAAGGAGTACTTGACAGGACTATTCAGCCTACGCCTATGGTTAAACCTATTGATATTAAGCATTTGGCAGAAGCGCTCGGAAGGAATGTAGTGATTTTACATAAAGGAGCAAAAGATGTAATTGCTGATGGACATAAAGGTACCGAAGCTGTGTCGTGTGGATTAGCAGGCTCTGGGCGAAGATGTGGCGGGCAAGGGGATCTATTAGCTGGTGCAGTGGCTGCATTTTGGTGGTGGGCTATTTGTGCAGGAAGTAGTGAAAGTACTTTATCAGCTCCAGTGGCTGCGAGTTACGCGGCGTCAAGATTAATAAGAGAATGCAATGCATCTTCATATAAGATAAAACAAAGAGGAATGTTGACGACTGATATGTTGGGACAGATACAGCCTGTGTTTGCAAGAATCTTTGAAACTCATTGTAACAAGTGAGCTATTTGGTCATTATGACTACGTATTTGGTGCTGACATACAATGTTTTTTTATAAAGGTTTTATGCACAAGATTTTTTATTTGTATATCAAGTAGAGTTTAGTAATAATTAAAATTAAATAATAATTATGTAAATGTTGATTATAGAACATCTTCATTCAATGGGAGAAGTCGAACACAAAGCACTGATTCCTGAATTGTGCTCATTCTTATATTATTTACTTTCAAAATAAGTACGAAAAAAATGGATTTTCATTTCAATTTTTAATCACAGTAAGATTATCATATGAAACTCAGGGATCATAAATTCAGGAATTTAGCAACACAATTAATTACAATAAATTTATTATAATAATTTTGCATTCTTAATAATGTTAAATACAATTACAAAATAAATAACACGTTTTATAACCGTGTGTAGATATAATTTTACTAATCTTCCTTGCATTATTTTTTATTTACAAGTGATGCATTTGCAGTAGTGTTTTGTCTGCAAAGAGAATGATCTTTACTGTCGTTTGCAGAAAAGAAGGCGCCCGGATGCTAAACGCGGCAAGGGGGCTACTTTGCTCGCATTGGCCAACGTGACAATGTCGACCAAAACAAGCGAGCGAAGTAGTAATGCTTGCCCCGCTCAGCATCCGGATGCCAACTTTTTTGCAAACCACAGTACATCGTTATACATAGATGTTAAGATTGTTAAGTTCTATTTATAAAATGAGTTGAACTTATAAAGATAAAGGTATAATATCATTTTGTAAATAATGGAGAGACTATCTACATTATTTTACTGATACAAATTATTTATATACTACAGTGAAATAATGGAGCCAGCTTTCCAGTAGATAAGCTTAACTGCAAATAATTCACGGTTAGGCTTTCTTTGCAGGGATTTATTCGTCTTCCATTTTGATTTTGTAATTGCGAAAGATTTAAAAATCACTGTTTCTTTTTTAATTTTCTATTCAATCGATAAACAACGGATGTTCGTCTAAAAAATATTTCTTATTCAGTATCAGTAATATATTTTCTGTTAGCTTAAAAATAAATACTTTATTATTAAGCACCTCCGTTTCTCAAAATAAAAAATGCTACCATTTGCAATAATCAAGTGAGTCGTATTTGGACAGCTAACTATTGCTTGGAACAATTAACAGTTGTGGCAAATCATGGCAAAGATATCTTCACAATTATGAATAACGACGAAGAATATATTACCGAAGGAAAATAAAAAATATTCCGTTTTACCTGCTGTTTCAATTCAATACTACACAGTTACAGACATTTTAATATCAACTGTATTACAATATAACTAAATTCATGGATGAAGTTTAACACATGCTTAAGATAAATTATCCATGTATGATATTGAATGAGAAACTAAAGTTTGCACTTGAACGTGCATTTTATTTTGTCAATAAGGTGCTAAAGGAAATTATGTCTAATATTCACGCATAATATAAAAGTCATTTATCATTATCTTAATAAACAAGATAGTTCTTTGTGTAAAAGTACAACATATCTTTGAAAAGCTATCTTTGTGTACCTCTCTATTAGCATGTCCTTGAAACAAGTATCAAAGGTACAGGTGCTCACAAAAGAATCCTACCATTGCATACATATAATTTATTTTATATGTGTAATTACTTTTTAAGTGAAAAGTACAAATTCTAATCTACTTCAATATAAACTTTGATTAATATGCATCTAGTTAGTACAATCTACCAAAGAAATGAAGAAACAAATTTTTATACAAGAATGGGACAAGATAACTGCGAATTTCACAACAGAGTATAAGTTCTATCCTGCATGATAGATTAGAATTTATAATAAGATTGCAGGAATATGGTGAAAAATATTAATTTATCATAAGTTAGATAATAATATAGAATAATTATACTGAATTTCGGCGAATATTTTTATGCATGATCTTTGCTACTTCCACGGATAACTTCTATTTTGAATGAACTATATATAATTTTTCAATTGAATGCACCGTAAATTAAAGTATATGAACCTTAGATTATAATAATGTGAATTAGAATTGGTAATGTTTACTTTAAAATTAATTTAATATATAAAATACATTACGTGTAAATTTGGTGGATACTTTCGTAAGTAACTGTATAATATCACTTATTGAAATCCTTATACTGTTGTCTTTCGCTTCTACACTATAATAATCTCGTTATTAAGTACCATAGGGCTAAACGTTGGGACGAATACTGTATAGAAAACAAAAACAGACGATAAGTAAGTACCTACATAACTTTTGGCATGAATATACCGAATACTGTCTGTCTGCATCAGAAAACGTCTTCACCGTCCGTGAGGACCTTTTCATGACGCTGTTCAACGCAAATCATTCTAGCGACTAAAATTATTTTATTGTTTACATTGGTGACGGTAAACTACGAGTAGAATGTCAGTACTGATGTGTGGTTCCCACGTATTAAAAGTGTCGGTGGCATATCCTTTGTTAACGCCTCTAACCATGCCATATAAAGCGGGGCTGATACTGCGCCTTTCCGTGGCATTGGTAGTGACCTACAATTGAAAGAATCTGTTATTTATGTGGCAGGAGTAAAATTTTTTTGGTCTAATTGTTTCAGCTTTACTAAGACCGACTAAGGATTAAATTAAATCAAATCCGTACTATTTGATTGAATCCACTGATTAGTTTGATGAGGTGATAGATCAGATAGTTTCACAAGCTTGTGTCACAATGTGTTCATGCATTTCATAATAGATTTTCCAAATACAGAGGAATACGAGACCAATGCAATTTATTTTTGCTGTTTGTGAAAAGTTTAGTGAAGACACGGGAGAGTAGGTACTTATATGGTTTTGAAAAGTGAGCATAGTGATCTCTGCATAGTGAAACATCGTGAAATCAACAAAATTTTAAGCACCTTTCTCAGGTATTTATGTAGACAAAAGTAGAATTCCTAGGTTAGTGGAAGAAATGTGAAATTTGTTGATTCAGAAGAAGTCTGAAATGTTAAATATTCCAAAACCAACAATTTATGGACGGAAAAAACGAGGGTGGTCTCGTAGCTGGAACCACGGAACGGCACTCCCAGAACGGAATCATCTTCATTGCATGGTAATGTGTATATCTTTGGTTGCCAAATAAACCATTAGGTACTGAAGTATCTGGTAATTCAAGATGGAAAGTGGATTGTACACTTTGGTTATCACTTATTTCGTGGATTGAAATATTTTTTACTGTGTGAAAAATTGGAAAATGTCGACATCATGAGAAACAGCATTTAAGAATGTTTTAACACGTTCTGTATACCGTGCTATTTTTACCGATGGCCCACGGCTAGTGCATTTAGTAGATATATTTGGCTTGAATGGAAAATTCAGCAGGGGCTACCGGATTTACACTGACGGCATAATGACTTTACCGAAGTTCTAAAGTATGGGAAGAATTTCTGAAATGAGGAGCGATTCCGTTTTTCGTAGAATTAAATGGTATGATTGAAATATTGATTCAACCATAATATAAAAAATCTAACCATATAAATAAAAGAATGAGCACGAATTACGGGTAGTTTAATATATAAAAGTGATATAAAAATTATAATTTTTTTTTAAGGATTACTATTGCATGTACTAAGGGCCCTGAAAATAGGAATTTGCAAGTACATTTCGTTGTAATTACCACATACATTTCATGCGTGAATATTTATAAAAATCTGTGCAACTACTTTTTTAAATCTTCAAAAGCGGGATCAGTACGTTATAAAATATTTCTTATTATTTATATACATTTTACAAATACGTACATTACGACCAATGTGGATTGGCTGGAATTCTCTAATAATAATTCTCGAAGTCTCAGTTGTCTGTAGGTCTTATCTTTTAGAGACTGAAGTTCAAGATCAGTCACGCAGCATTCTGGAATCAAATTATAAATATAAATTGATGTAAAAAAATCAAGTCAATTTGGATGATGGACGGTGGTAATTGTTGCCAGTTAATTCAATTTTCTTACCAGAAACGGCTGAATCGTTTTTTCGGAAATCAGATATGAGTTTATCAAAGAAATCTTGAGTTTCCTGTTTCGGTTGGATACTAATGTCGTCCACCATTTTCAGACTCGTATATCTTATCCTGAACTTCGCCATGATTTCAGCCATTCTAAAGTTTATGCAAATAATAATCAGTGATAGAAGTATTTAACTTTCTGCATTTGATTCGTGCGATTTTTAGTCTAACGATACTGTAAAATCTATTCCTATTCGTGGTTGCTCAAAGTAGCGTTACTTAGATATCTATAAATAAGCATGTAAAAAACAGTATCATAAACGATGTTGGCCGCCGCATTTCCTTCGCATAGAACCGATGCTCGGGTTCGCTGCTGGGTCTACACGGAGGAAATATAAGTGAGGAGACTAAAGGAGTCGAGACCGATATAATTTCGGTTACGGTCACGGCCAGTGAGACGTCTGAAATGGCATTCTTAAGAAAAGAATCTCTTAAGAAACTCTTAAGAAAATCGTTTAAGAGTTTCCTCTCAACCGAAATTGGTGAGAGAATTTCTCTCAGAATTACGGTCTAGCGAAATTTTTGAGAGATAGAAATATGGTTAACCGAAATTTTTCAGAGATAGAAATCGGTCAACCGAAATTCTTCAGACGTAGAAATACGATCAACCAGAATTCATGAGAGATTGGAATACGGTCGACTCAAATTTGTAAGAGAACTTGTTACGTTCACGATTGCGACTCGCATGCCGTAACTCGCAACTGAAATTTGTTGAATATTTTGATTATAAATTACATATTCAGCTGGGTCGAATTCAAGACCCGACTGTTTCTCTCATTTGCCAGAATCACGGTCAGCGTTTCGTTTATTTCGGTCGGAATTACAGTCAAAATACCTATCTCTCAGAATTTCTCTCAACTGAATTTCTCTCATTTCACAATACGGGCAGAGATTCCTAACCGAAATAAAATCGTTCAAGCATTTCGGTTACCTTTCAGATTTCTGCACTACATGTTACGATCAGAATTTGTCTTATTTCTCATTATGGTCAGAGGTTATTAAGAGAAATGTAACTGGTAATGAATTCCGGTTACTGCTTCGGTCTCGATTCCCTGCTTAAAAGTATGCTAGATTTTTTTTTTATTATATCACTAATATTACTGGAAGATTTCTAACTTACTCCTTTTCTTGAGCCACGATGTCCTGCTTGTGGTTGGCCAATGCAAAAATTCGCATTTTACAGTGTTCCCAATTCGAGCGCGTGCTAATTATGTATGGCAAAAGGATCGTCAGACCTGCCGAATAAAAACCTCTGCCACTTACAAATGAGCCTACATTCTTTTATGATCAACTTGCAAACGATTGAGAAGTCATGCGTTATTATTTTAAAATAAAACAACAAGAACTCAAACAGTATATTATTCCTGAAGATTAGCTGATATTATCTTTATTGTTATTATGTTACAATCACTTAATTGACCTTTAATTTTTCGGAACACATTTGCTAAATTGCATTTTAGCATGATACGGAATCGATTTCTTTTAATATCAAATTGTTACGAGGGAATGTATATTTGTACATACATATACATGTACCTTTTTTAAATGACACAGTAAATGTATTCGTGAATTTCATTCAAATGCCCGATCAGAAATTAGTATAGTAAATGACCAATATCCCGGATAGCACACGACGTCTTAAAGATTTTACATCTGTTTTAGACGTTCAAAAGGCGTCTTACAGACGCTTTATAGACTCCTTTACGACATCGGGTACTATTTTGGAACTACACAGGCGCAATTAAAGGAAGCAATTAAAGAGGCTAATCTAGCCTGAAGACAAAAATAAGTTCCTTGATTTCTTATTTAGTTGTTGTAAATAAGTGCATGGGAAGCTTTATTAAAAAATCAAGTATTTCATGTGCATCAGCCTAACGTCAATAAGTATAAACTGTAAACACCTCAATCGTTTGCAAACACGTGTAAATATTTTATGAATTACCTCCATCATCGTACAACCACCACACATCGATTGTCCCCTTCTTATGTTTTCTATGGAAAATTGCCAAGTGTTCAGGCACGGTTGCCATCGCGTGCTTCTTCTCCCTGAATGTTTATAACATACAAAATTTTATGATGTTATTGATAGGTGAATAATTTTATAATTATTCTTTTATCCCATTTAAATATTACTGATCAGTAAAAATGGAATTAAGCAGAATATTTTTAGGAGCATGTGTGAATATTAGTAAAACTTGTTGCCGAAATCAAATTACATAGAACTTGTGATTTTATTATAGAAATCATGACTACTTAATCCCCGTTGTTTATTAATCATGAAAATATAATTGAATTATATTTTTACAGTTGCATACGCATAATTCAACAATTTTATAATACTCGGTAAGATATTTACTGTATTACAAAAAATATTTTCAATTGCAAACTGCAAGAGGTCACACGACTTGTTAGTGTCAAAGTTTTTCAGCTTTAAATTCGAAAATCTTTCGAAGACTAATTGAAGGTGAAGACGTACATATGGTTAATGATAATTCTTGAGAAACGGATGTATTGACTATTGTGTGTGATATTCACGTGATTGATTTGAAAAGTGTACAATACTCGGGAATAGAAGATGCGTAAATTATAAAATATAGGTAATTATTACTCTTACATTAATTTCTCAATTGCGTGTTTCTTTTTGTGTTTGAGGTGTTCTCGTGCACTTCCGTGAGTCGGCGAATCTCTAATTATTTGTGGTCCATCGACGGGCACGAATTGAGTTCCTGGAACACGTTTCATTTTAAAAACTTCAATCTGTCAATAATTTTTGTGAAAGACAACGAAGAAAGAAGGAACACTAAATGAATTAAGCAATTTTATTATATGTAGGCATACTATGAAAGAATATTCTTATAATTTTTAAATGAATGGAATCTTTGAATGGAGTTGGAGATTTTTTTCCAATATAACAATGATTTTTTAATATACTTTCTACAAAGATACCACTGGAAATAATTTAGTTTTTCCTTTACGTGCCTCGATTGTAACTCGTTTTCTTTAAAGGGGCCTCCAGACGCTGACACATGTTGCAGTGAAACATGCATCTTGCTCACGCGCCTAGCTGGTGAGCAAGATGCCAGTTCTGCTTCTGATGCTGAAACACGGAAACCGATCTACAGACAGTAACATGTATCATGAAACCTGGTAGTTGAGGCATGTATCAACATTTCACTACAACATGTATCAGCGTCTGGAAGCCCCTTAAAGTCTTTAAGTGACATTGAATATTTTGAAGATTTTTACAATAAATAAATTTATTTTACCCATTGTCGGTACACTTTGAACTCTTGGAATCTGACTGGACATGGACAAATTGCTATCGACATGCATCAAAGTGCTCCCCGGTAAATCGTAGCTGCTTTGTGCCAGAGTGCCGTGCTCTTCGTCACCATTTGCAGTTACAACTTCGGAGCAGTCCAGACCTTCCGCAATTCGCAGCATTGCCACGGCTAATTTTTGGTCAAATGCATTGCTGCAATGAGCACAGTGTTTTATTATATGTAAAATAGAAACTGCATCAATATTTTATATTCAATTAATGTTCTACATAATACTCTTAACGAATATTGTTTGAATCTATGGATTTTCTGCAAACAACTATATCTTCAAGGCATATTTTTTTTAAACAAAATAAAATCGTTTTTTTTAATTTCAAATTATTTTCTTAATTACAAGTAAAATCCACTCTATGAGACGTAACTATTAGGACTATAGTAATAGTATACACCCTATATGTATAACATGGGGCAGCTGGTGCAATACACAACTCAACTGACAATAGGTATTACGAAACTACTGCGTTAAAACGCACACCTAACCGTATCGAAGTCTTACAAAAGAGGGAATCTCTATTTGTTGCTACATTTTGCAATCTATCATTTCATAGGAGAAATAATGGTCTACTATGTTACTATAATTTGCAGAAAGTCTGATAACATGTTTCTGAGAATTATGATGTGAAAGAGCAGCAAAATACATATTAGGGTGAGGAGCATCTTATACGTCACAGCCTGAGGCTACAAGGGTGATTGAGGTGCCATAAACAGTGACAAGGACGACGTCGTATAAACTTTGATAGTGTCGTTGTCTTCGTCACGTGTTTAGTAAATGTCGCTTCTGCGAGAAAGTTACGGGAGTATATGTATCTTGTAGGACCTACTGGCCTATGAAAAAAGGGTGGCAATAAATTCTGGAATACCGATTTTCACGGAAACGGATAGCTGAGGGGAACAGATTATGAGCTTGATAGTCTTCCAGAAATATCTTATGGTAGCTCACAGGGTTTGTAAATCACAGGATGCTTTTACATAGAACTGTGCTTTCATCTTACTTCTTACGTATGCAGCAATGAAAAATTATTTATTGCAAACATGAGCTACACAAAGGTTATAAAAAAGAGAATCAGCTAAGTAATCTTTAATAATGTAATCAAGATTTTCTTTTCGAATACACTCATACTGCTTATGTTAGCAATAAATGTTTTAGACCTGATATATAAGTTGTCACTGTTTCATCAACTTTTTTCCATGCGACAGTTGTGTCTTTTTATAGGCATAAAAATACTTTGAATATTTCAACATTGGTTTCATATTCTATGCATCATATTTTGGTAACTACAAAGGTTCGTATGCTTTCGTGATGGATTTTAGATACCGTCATCCCCATTGAAAACCGGGCTGGTTTGTATAAATATAGTAGTAGCAATAACTGTAATCGTCTTACTGAAGGACGTTGAAGTATTCCTGAAGATCCTTGTGGTTGCAAGTCGACCAGTGCGTTTTGTAGCCCATTAAAACTACATTTGGCGCTAACTTCCCAACACCTGCAGCTTGCATCAAAGCTGACGCGCCCCGTTCGAAACACAAGTCCTCCACCACGTGGTAAAACGACTTTATGCGTTGTTGATGCAGCCATGCGTAACCGTTTCTTAATCGCACCGATCGTAAACGATATGACAGTCTAGTCTGAAAACATGACGCAGGATTGTTAGACTTACACTGACACAATGTTCTGGATGAATTAGACTTATGTATACATGAAACGGTAAATTAGTTTTGGGGACCCACTTCGAATGACCTGGACCTTGACATATGTAGTCAACTTTTGAGAGATTTAATATAAAAAAGAACGGTGTTTCGGAAATGGGGAGTCGTGGGGATTTGATCCAGCAACTTGTTGATGGTGCGCAACCGCAATTTGCCGGTGTGCTGTTTACCTATTTACCGTTGCTGGAGGAGTATGTTGCTTGTCGGGATATTATTCTGCAGGGAGAGTATGTTTCTCAAACACACTTTTTTTTATCTTTAATCTCTCAAATCCCTCACGCGGGGGGGGGGGGGGGACATGTAAGTTTTCATACTGGAAATTCGACCGGGAGTGTAAAAGTTCTTTATAAGGGTAGTTCCTTATCCTAGACCTAATACTATCAGAATCAGATTCTACGGCTCAAAAAAACCCTAAAACTGTTCCATTTGTAATGAATAACGTATAAATAACAGTGATATGAAGTTCACCTTTCCTACGATTCCGGAGTACTACTATGCGACGCTTCCTTAGCTCCACAATGGCTTTAGTTATCGAGTGGACATATGGAAAGGAAAAGAGAATAAATATCAAATTTACGCTAATTCCTTTTAATAAGAATAGTAGAAATATCGATTTTGGTAGTTAGGCCGCCATTGCAGGCAAACAAAGCGTCGTGAATGCAATCTTAAAACTAGGCTACATATCTGTGAAACTATCACTTTTAAGACACATTTGCTGTTATTGTTAGTATAATAACTGGATTATGTTTTGAATTTTCTCAACAAAGTCAGAAAGACAAAATACTAAAAGTATAATTGGAGTCTTGTACATATGTATACGAACTAAATGTTGATGACTTTATCAAACTATACCGAAATATAGTAGGTTGATTGGAAAATATTTTCGAATTCTCAGATAAAAATTCAATTGTATATTATTAAAATTAAATCTCCTGGAGCAAGTTAAAAAGTAGAAAGGAAATAATAGTGTACTTCACAAGGAAGTAAATAATAAAGGATAATTGATCATTTCCGGCAGAAAAGTGTGGTAGCATTTAACGATGAACTTATTAAAATGGCACGAAGAATAAGACACAAAGTTCACAGGAGAAGTAGGATTGTTTGGTTATACTACATACCGGATATACTTCCCCGCAAATCAACAGTGAATGGTTTTTCGTAATGAGATTTGCCAGATGCAGCAACGCTGGCCTGGCGCCAGGGGCTCCGGTCAGTGCCAACATTTGGGGAGCGTAATTCTTGACGTGCTCGTCCATTGAATTCAGTCTGCAACATTCGATTCAATTCCATAAGTATAAAACATACGGTTGAGTTACAATAAAAACAGTATTACGTAACCAAAACCCGCACAATAATATATTTGTATATTATTAGTAATTTTAAATGATTATATTTATATGAAACGGCAACATGAAATTATTAAATTGAATAAATAAAATTTCGGTTAATTTTTAACGGAATGCAACAATGTAGCTTCTAGCAAGATAATTAGTAGTAATTGAACAAAGAAAAGTAAGCCACAAATATGTGTAGAAGAATTCGCGGAGTCAGTCAAGACCGCAGAAGTCCTCTGAACGTATATGTATTATGTCATATGAAGTGAAGGAAATTAAAATGATCATGAATGATTGTAAGATATATTAAACCTGTTCAACAATCTTACCGATATACGATAGAAAGTGCAGTCTTGTATGTTTGAGCTTGCGTACTACTGCCCCAATTCACATCCGGGTTTCGATAAACAACTATCAAATACAGCGCGAAGATAATGACAAACGTGACGAGCGAGGTCACCCAGTCAATCAGGAACATTATGGAGACGCAAGTGATAAAGCCGAACAACGACAGCCAGGTGTTATAGTACTGCACAGAAATATCGAATTCTCTTAAGCGTCCATTCGTTGTTGAATAATACACCTGCATTTCATTTGGAAGCTGTTTGTAATTTTTTTTGTTATATTAATTTCTTACTCTGAATGTAGGACGCCATCCAAGTGGTCGAATCAATGCCGCGTGAAAAGTGCAGAAATTAATTAAGGCGTAGGACGCGAGGTAAAAGTTTGATATCAGGGGTGCTACTACGTTCAAGTTTGCTGAAAACAGAAAATATAGAAAAATATATATAAATAGTATTGTTTAAATTATTATTATTGGTCGCTACTATAATTATTTATATTTACTGTTAATATTTGGAAAGTAAAATACTAATTGTAAGTTATTCCAATTTATCTTTCAATGAAACTGTGACATTGTACATTGAAAAATAAATTTCGTAATTATATAGTGTTCAAGCTGTTGAGACTTGAGTCAGTACGAATTGAGTTTAATTGTACGCGTTACTATAATGATATGCAAAACCCTATACCCCTATGGCCTATATTATAAGAAACTGGGTACTTTGTAAAATAGAATTCAATTATTTTGCTTCATTGTATATGTATAAAAAATGAAACTCTGATTTGACCACATACAGCGATTGTATAAAGAAAATGTAAGGTATGAACTGTAGAAGAAACATTGTTTTTTGATGCTGTGAGTGGCGTCGGCGTGGAAACACGCCGAGGGATTTGCATCCTGTGCATGGTTTTGGCCTATTTTCACGTCGATAATTTTTGGAAAATATCGAAAGTATTCCCCGAGTGTTCTCGGTTGAAAACAAACTAATAATGAGTTCCGAATTTGATTTGTACAAAACTTTTTCCGCAGAAGCGATCGCTTGGAAAAACCTAATTGACTGTAAGGGAAATATCTCAAATCCTTGCGCCACGCAAAATGTTAATACGTAGGTACTGTAGTATCCTACAAATTATATTAAACAGAATGAGGGGATTCTCTAAAGTTGACCAGTGCTGCCAACATCACACTTGGAAGCTAGTATCAAAGTTCTTCATGGATGTCCATTAAAATAACAATTTCAAACTTCGTTTTCACAACCACTGTACGTAACAACATGTATTGATTGAAAAATGATTAAAAGACAATAAAATTTATGAGCCAGATAATTATTGAATTGATTAAAAAAGTATGCAACAGCTGCAGAAAGTTAAATAATAGACAGTATAAAATATATAAGTACTAAATAGTTTAATTGTACGACTGTAGATTATCTGAGATCTAAATAGAAATGTAGTTTTACTGGTACCTATTAAAAGAAATAACGCTGCGACGACGAATGTGAGAACATAGCCACGATAAGGTTCGCCGTGTTTTCCGTATCCTTTGCTGAAATAAATCAGACCAGGATAGATTCGATCCCGCCCTAACGCTTGTATTAATCGTGGCACCGACAGCAAGTTTGTCAAAGCTGTCGAGAGGGTTGCTGCGAAACAACCGGCGTAAATGAATGGACCCCAAACAGACATAAGCTGCATCACCTTAAAACAAAAATAGAGGATTCCCGTGAGTTATTATAATGGGAATTTTTAAAGAGTTATAAGACATACAGTATTGTCTCCCTGAGAGCTCGCTGGTCGGGACCGGCGTTGAGCCCGTATTGTGAACCGAGCCCTAATTCCGAGTGTTTCTCGTTTCTCGCTTCTTTCTGGCCGAAGAGGGGAGCGAGATGGAACGATTTGCGTGCGCGGCGGGCGTGTGCGACGGGCGCGCATGGAAAGGACGGAGTATCAGGCGTCCGAAAGACGGAGCAAGACAAAACATCAACGCGTCGTCTGTCTCGTACCGTCCTCGCTCGCTTTCGTTCCATTTCGCTCACGCCTTCGCCGGACAAGAGTGAGACAGAAGTAGTGAGAATAGCGAAAAGCCCACATCGTGTGCATCAAACCGAGCCCATAGGGAGACAATACTGTAATTCATTGTAAATTCTAAAATATCTACCCCTGATTGACAGGATAAATTCTAAAGGTTTAATTTTGTTCTTTCAAAATGGAATATATTTGATTATTTAGGCATAACAGTCGACAGTGTCCAATTTTGAACTTTTGCAGTTTTTATCTTCAAACAATAATCAAGTTTGAATAAATAAATAGTTTCATTATTCATCAAATAAAGAAGGATTACATAGATGGGAAATCCTTCTAAGAGCCAACGAACAGGTTTAAGAAGAGGTTGTGGTTCAAATGATCGAAAAATTAGTGTTTTTCGTGAATTATTCTTTTTAAGAAACGGAAAGAAATATCAATATATGGTTACTAAGTCGGTATCAGATATATTGGCCGGTGAATTCGTTTTGGGGAACAGCGATCGAGGAGAAATCAGCCACCACCATCTGACGATTGTGGATTTGTCAGTTGGAGTTGCGCGGCCCTCGCAACCCTGGTGGGGTAACGGGAACGCTGCTCGGCTCCATCTGAACCTAGCCGTTTGGCTGTTATTTATTCTTAGCGTAATAGTTGTGTGCGTTACGAAGCTATGCGTAGACCAATACGAGATGAAGCTATCGAAAAAGAATCAATGTTCTGACCAATAAAGTTCCTGAATTTTTTCGGAGCTAACGCACACCTATTCTGATGTGTGTATTTCTACGCTGACAGCTCGGTTTGGTCTACACGCCAGAAGCTTGGCACTATCCCCACCACTTCTGGCTCACTCTTGTTCTGCGAAGGCGAGAGCGAGATGGAACGAGAGCGAGTCAGAAAACGTTGAGAAAAGGAGCACCGAGGCAGGTAAACTGTGTGGTGGGGGAATACCCCTGACGAAACTCACCGGCCAATATATCTGATACCGACTTTAGTGTGGGATCAGGAACTTCTATGCCATAAGAGGGGGCCCGGACTAAGGGACCACAGAGAGTCGGCGTAGTCGTGGTGGTTAACGCTCCTGATCAGTACGCGGACGGCTCGGGATCGATTCCCGGCCCCCCCGTGGCTCTCTTTTTCCGAGGTTTCCTGAAGCGTAGGAATTCCTACACTTGTAATATAAAAAGTTTGGAAATTGACAAAAAATGGTGCCACTTCAAATCTATATAGACTTTTTCACCGTCTTTTATTTATTTCTTGAAAGACCAGAATCGAAAATTATCTATTTATAGAAAATGCAAGGTTCAAATCCATCGATTTACTTCTTCGAGAGATATTTATGTCATCCATTGGAGAGGTGTACTATGAAACCAGGCAAATCAGAATTCACAGAAAAAAAACACTAATTTTTTTATCATTTAAACCAGAAGCTCCTCTTAAATTGATAAACTCTTTCAAAAAGGAATACTACCTATTTTCAGTTTCTTCTACAGTTTTTTATATTTCCTAGGAGTTAGTTAATTACTTATTGTTAGTCGCATACCGTATAACTGTTGTGTAATCCATACGGGCAATTCACTTGCGGAATGCAATCTATAATAGTGTTATTAGCACTGACGAGGCCGCTGGCATCTCTTATGGCCGCACCACCAGCAAAGAAGACAAAAGTTACATAACTAAGCATCGATATTAGCAAAGCGAGAAGTGTTCCAATTGGTATGCTGCTGGCTGGATCCTTCAAATCACCAGAAATATTGGCTCCCGCTTGGATTCCGGTCACCGACGGAAAAAAAATGGCGAACACGGAGAAGAAGGTTTGGTTGTTGTTTTCGGAGAACCGATAATTGGGTCCCAAGTTGCTCATGAAAACCTCACCTATGGGTTCAAGAAGATAATTTTGGTTAGAGAAAATGTAGAAAGTGAAGTTAATTATAAAAAATAGTCTCGAAGTTTATTTTAATATTACTAGTTAAACTATAAGCTTGAGAAGTTAATACAACCTATTTAATGCAGATTTATACTGTCATGATAGTAGAATAAGAAAGGGGCCTTTTCGGTTATAAAGCCAGACAAGAATAAAGACGTTAATGTCGTATTGTGATATTTAAATTAATAAGTAGGTAGTTTAGAAACATTATTTAGTAAGATTTCTGATCATTCTCCTTTTAGCACTATTTGTACTGACAATGAGATATTTGAATTACTATCACAGAAATCATTTATGCGTTATTACTTGCCAAAATACCTACATTATATAAGTTGAGTTTTTCTAACGAATTAAAAATAACGTGTTATATGAAATGCTATAAAAGAGTTAGCGTTTTTCAATATTTAGAATTAAGTGCTTGTTTAATAATGTCTGGAACTGCTATTATTTAATATTTTGAATGAAGCATTGTCACTAAATGATTCATAGATTACATATACCTAACCACTCAGTTTCTCAATTATTTATTGTTTAATATCTTCTTATTTTTATATTCCAATATATCCTAGATGAAAGAATTGTGTTTCACCTACTGGAGAATCCAAGAAATCCGTGTGCCTTCTGGCTTGTATCTGAGGGTCCTATAATAGTGCCAATAATAAAGTCAAAAATGGCTGCCACAATGATGGCTATGAGGATATTTTGTGCCTGGAAAAAATGAATTTCCTCAAATTAGAAATGAAAATAAAGTTTAAACAATAAAGTTTAAATTAGAATATTTGTTCAGCTTTTTCTCCTTACACGCTAAAATATTGTAATTTAAAACAATGCACTAAGAATCAATTTAGTTTCGACTATTGTAGTTTAAATGACTTTTTATAGAATTACAGTTAGTAAATTTAATAATTTGTAAAATATTTAGCTTACAATTAGAAAAATGCCAAACTGTATTGAAATTTGCTTACAAAAGCTCCTTTTAAATTATGTTACTAATTTTCATTAAATAAACTATTCAATGGTACACACTAAATGTCCATTATTTGGACATGAGTACTGTAACTGCACGAAAAATTAAATGTGTTTAATTGCCTTAAATTTGGTTTTTTATTGTATAAATTCTTTCAATCTTTGACGAGCTCCATTATTGAAAAATAGGAACAATTAGAGGTTTCGAAGGTAAAAATCTCTTTAAATATTATCTTCACAGATTTTCCATTTCGAAAAAAATCGTTTTCTAAAATGTGATAGAAATGCTGAAGAAATATAATGTAATGATTTGAAACTCAAATAAACTTCGTATGTATCAGTATAATAATTCAAGAAATTAACATTATTACTACACATGTATGTCAAAATATGTATAGGTTTTATAAAAAAGGCCTTTAAACAATTAATTGCATCTATATAGGTAAATGAACGAGTTTAAAGAGGACACACCGAAAATTGTGCACTTTGATTAATTGAAGTTGGGATTAAACCGAGGCAACTTTTTGGCAACCAGCAACATCGTCGCATCTGTTTTTCGCATGCAACACGTGCAATCACTCTCGCACGCGTCGCATGCGACAAGTTTCCTTGCATTGCCTCCGTGGAATCCCCTAGAAAGGATATACGAAGCAACGTAAACAACGCATAAACGAATGATGTGTAACATGTATTTTCTTAACAATTTAACCTTAACTCTTAGTCTATATTATACCAAAATAAATGGAATCCTTACCTTGGATTCCCATTCCATCCCGATCGCACAAATCAAGATCATAACGATCAACGCGATCACGCCCACGATTCGTACATCGTTCACTCCATTATCAATGATCTTCAGGTTATACTCTCGTAGTAAATCGTTCATAGAGTCGCAGAAACCAATAGTGTTCATCGAAGCCGATACTGCATTAGCAAATGCGAAAACAATTCCCACAGAGGCTCCGAATTCTGCTCCCAGAGTTCGTGATATGATGAAGTATATACCACCTATAAGGAATTTTAACATATACATACATCATTGAACTTGTACATTTTTTTGAAAAGTGTAACATTCTAATTTCATTTCGACTCTTAAATTACAGTCGTGCAAAATATGATAGTAACAAAATCCACGCAGCTTTTTACCTTCGTTGACCTTAGGTTAGACCAGAGATGCACTAAGAGCCGCTCCGGAGCCGGAGACCTCTTTGCAATTCTGGGCGCCCGCGCCGGCCAGATCAGAGCCGCGCGTGGAGCTATTACGTTGCTAACCGCAGCAAAGGGTGGATGTAACTGCAATACTGTATGTGCATGCAGGCTCGTATCGCGCACACTACTGTAGTTCTCCCACACCCATGCTGTGGTTAGTAACGTAATAGTTCCGCGCACGTGTTACCCGGGTTCCAGAATGGCAAATAGGTTTCCGGTTCCGAATGGCTCTTTGTGCACCTCTGGGTTAGCACCTCGTTTCCACATAAATACGTATATTTATATGATTTTTATAACAATATTGTGCTCGGAAATAAAATAGAATAATGTTCGAATTTTGTCCAAGTTATAAATATTCAGGTCTCTAAACGAATTTTTTATTTGGATTTTACATAGTGAAAATGTAAGAGGTACATATATAAAAAATATGTATGTACATTCATATCAAATATACGTATAAATGCCATACAGAGTAGAATGTAAGACTTCTATCTTCCAATAATATATATAATAAGTATATACAGTATTTATTCGCTGAAGGCTCGCTGGTCGGGACCGGCGTTGAGCCGACAGCGTGAACGGAGCCCTAATTCCGAGCGATCGTTTCTCGCTTCTTTCTGTCCGAAGGAGGGAGTGAGATGGAACGCTTTGCGTGCGCGGCATGCGTGCGCAACGGACACGAGTGTTCAGATGAAATAGTGACTGCTCGACGCGTGCGCGCCACGGTTAGATAGCCGGGTATGTCCCGAGCCTTTTTGCGCCCTAATCGAGCTTGTCAAATTGCGCCATTTATTATAATACATTTAATTGAGCTTCTTTATGACCTTGCTCTTAATTTTTACTCGTAGTTTAAAAACGTTGTAGTCATTCATTTAAAAATTTATTCTCAACAATGCCAACAATGAAAATACCATTTTGCACCTCTAGTCAACTTTACGCCCTAGCAGTTGCCTAATTTTGCAGAGTAAAGTCATAAATAATATCAAATAAATGTATTATAATATAGGGCGCAATTTGACAAGTTCGCCTAAGGCGCAAAAAAGACTTGAGCCGTTTTCGTGTTTGCGATAAGTGCTCACGATCATCGCGCACGCAAAGGACGGAGTGTCAGGCGTCCGAAAGACGGAGCAAGATAAACTATCAACGCGTCGTCTGTCTCGTACCGTCCTCGCTCGCTTTCAGTGCCTCTCATTCGCTCTCGCCTTCGCCGGACAAGAGTGAGACAGAAGTGGTGGGGATAGCGAAAAGTCCTCATCGTGTACGCTAAACCGAGCCTTCAGCGAGGAACTACTGTAATTTGCTTAATTCGAAATTGCTTTTCAAGAACCAAATGTTAACGATATTCTTTTTGTCAATAGGTTTCCGATTTTTTAAATGTACCCCATTCGCATGGAATTCATTTCATCAGCGAGTGTGTGTTTCGGTTAATCCGAGTCTGAAATCTGAATGAGTCCTGTTTCATTTCGGATTATATGAGGTTACTCTGTTTGTCATTAACGAATTTTCACTAATATTGAAAAGCTTGGATCATTACATTGCGTGAAGCTTTATACAGGGTGTTTATAAAAATGTGGGGCACTTTTCAGGAGCGTTCCACTGACTAAAATAATAAAAAAGTTACTATACACGTGTCCGATAATGCTTAGTTTTGCAGTTATAAGCATTTTTATATTCCGTAAAACACGGGTCCGGAATTCCCCCATTAGCAAACTTTCTTCATCTAATAATTAGAGTTAAAAATACGAAGTAACGCATGATCGAAAACTTTTCAGCGGTAGTGCAAATTTCATACCACTACACGTACACGGAATTTTGATAATGAGAGTACTTTTTACATTCTTGAAATTCAAAATTCATCGTACAATTCTCAATCAAAAAGTTTCTCCGTTCTTTACTTGGAACAAATATTTTTTTCGTAATTACACCCGTTCCAAAATCGCATTCGTTCAGATTTATACTCGTTACAAGAGGAAACAAAATTCCTTTCCTCCCCTCGTGCGTCTACGAAAATATTGTCAAAAAAGAATCTGGAATTGGCGTTCCATTCCCTTAGCTTCTAAACTCAACATTCGTTTTCTTGGAAAAACAATTCTGAATGTGTACTTATGCCGCGTAATAATGATAGAGTACGTTATGTGCCACTCCTTCCAGAAAAAAAAGAGAAACGAGAAAATGGGAATCCCGCAACACACCTCCCTTTACTTCCCCATTAGTGCTAATTGCGCTGAGACTAAGCGTCGTGATGACGCAGACTGCCGCTGATATTCCAATAATGATGAGGCTCTGCAATATACCGGCCTGTGCAACTACCCAGGACAATCGTAAGAAGAGCATCACACCCCATATGTTCAAGAGGCATGGTATCAGGACACCTTGGATCCATCCTAGTTTTATCCCTGTGTGTTTTTGCTGTAACGTCGCTACTTGGCCAGCCTCTACATTGGGGTCCTGAAATTACAGTGTTGATATCGTTAACTAAATGTTCAGTCGTTTATAAGTTTGTTGTCATAAATGCTAACGAATAATTCATTGTGAAACCTGTGTGCTGTGCTTGTGTTTCTATTTACGTCAGCTTAAGTTTTTATACGTAGTAATGGTGAACAGAAAGTTTAACACATTTCGCGTCACGGTGGTAATCTAGATTTTTGGTAAAACTATGAGTGAGTGTTTATAAAAATGTGGGACATTTTTTCAGGATCGGTTCTACTCACCAAAATGATAAAAAAGTTGGTAAACGCGGATGCTCAAAATTGCTTAGTCTTGCAGTTATAAGCATTTTTAAAATTATAAAACACAGGTCCGGAATACGGATTAAAATGGCACTTAACGAAACCCAGGTGTGTTTCTGCGAATCGATAGATTGATTATCATTTCGCCATTGTTTTTTTTAAAGGCGAGAAGCAAAGGATATGGATGAAAATATTGGTAGTATATTATATAGACCAACTGACGAATTTGCGCTGGTCCGGTGTTTTACGGAACATAAAAATGCTTATAATTTTTCTTATTCTTTTGGTAAGTAGAACCGATCCTGAAAAAATGGCCCAACTATTATAAAGACCCTGTATATTACATATACGTTACAAAATGCATACGATACTAAAATGTAGTTATCATTAAAAAAAAAAAATGCCTTGTCGGCAATGGTGTCTGCAGGTCTTAAACCGAGAGAATATATTCATTAAGGTGGCACTTATTTACTCTTGGTAAAATTTTTTTTCATGATTTTCTTCGCGACCCTCCCCAGAATAGTTTCAAGTAATAAAAAAAATCTGTGCAAACTTTGAGCCCGATCGGATAACGGGAAAAGGTGCCCCATTTCGGTCTCTAGTTTTCGTGAAACATTCATGACATATCAAACACTGAAGATATGGTTGTTTTTTTTATCTTTTTGGCATATCGCGGTACATGCTCAGCTTTAAATGTTTAAAAAATAGTCCTCGTAAATAAAAATTACAATTTTTTTCTTTACTTTCATAAATAAAAAGTGTTCGAGAAGGATCTAAAAATTTACTTTAAAATTTGAAAAATAAAAATGTTTTTTTTTTTGTTTTTCGGACTTTTTCCAAAACACTTTGTCATACGAGAAAAAGTAATACCACATAAAATATGCTCCTTGTCTGGATCTACAACTTTTGTTTGACATATTTTTTTATGTAATCAATAACTTGGAGGATATTTTATATAAAATCGACTTTGTGAGCTGTTAAATAATTATTTATATGTGCAAGGGCCCAAGGGCACCCTTTCCCGTTATCCGATGGGGCTCAAACTTTACACAGATTTTTTTCCATTATTTGGAACTATTCTTGATTAAGTTTCACTTATTTCATTAAAGACGTTTCTGTCACTTAAAAAACTGTATTCTTTTTATATTTGCAGTAGAGTCCTAGACAATCTATGAAACGTGATATTTGTCGCGGCTAGAAGCAAACCGTGCTATTTTTCGCAGCAAAGTACCGAAATGTACGAAAAAGCATGCCACGAATGAAAATATATTACTTTTCGAGACCAAAATCGAAACATTCTTTTTTTCGTAGTCAGAAAGAGCAGAGTGCTCTACTAGTCGCAAGACAAATGAAATGTGCTCCTTTTCGTAACGCACGTTGCTATATGATTGAGATAAGTGGAAGTAATAGTCTTTCGTGAAGAAATTCATGAGTTCCCGTATATACATTTATTGACCTTTGAAAATAGTAAATTGCTCTTTTTTCTGACGATTGTATTCAAAAGTGAAAAAAAAATCGAACATCTCATTAATTCTATTACAATGTCAAACTGATAATTTTATAAGAATATTTTACTGCGTGGCTTATATGTATTAACTTATTGTATATTAACTTATTGTAGTAATCTTGGAGAAGGGGGACGGTTAGAGATTAATACTTTTTTTTTAATTCCCCTCGTAGCTGGTATTTACTGCTGTGCAAACTTAATATAGGTACTGTCTCCCTAACGGTTCTCGTTTTGAGTTCGATCGTCCTTGTCGAGGGTGAAAGCTGCTTGGAGTTTTATTCGACACTGTCAAGTTACGAACTTTGTCAGTTTTATTGCACACATTTTCCGTAAGCTTCGGTTTTTATGTTTTCACGAATCTTGAATGAAATATCTAATTGTAAGAGGATTTTTTGTTTTGCATTTGGGAGTTAAATAAATTAAATGAAAAATAAATTTCGGACTGTGTTTGACGAAGTTAAAATCTAAATACGCGACCACTTTACGAAATAGTGATGTAGGCACATTTTTTCATTTCTAATAGCCTTATCAATAATTTGTGTTATCGTTGCTCTTTTATCAAATAAGATTCATTATTATTTTATCATTGTTAGCTTTATTTATTTTCGAAAAATACATTTTTACTGTTTCAGACTTTGCGTGTTCTAATTGTAGAAATAAAAACGCAATAAAATATTCATGTTCTGATAAAATCTTAAATAAATCTGGCAGCTTTTTTCTGTTAATGCGAATTAAAATAAAATGGTTAATAATGAAATCTTCTGAAAATAAAATAAGTGACAGTACTGGAAAAAATAAAGATGGAATTAAGTATTGAGAAGTATTAGCAAATACTTACGTGAGAACAATTTTGTTAATTTAACTTTAAACGTTACATATGTTACTTTCAGTATCGACCTTGAGTCGTTGCTACAAATGAATGATTTATCTAAAAAGGTTGAAAAAGTTTCTATATCTGTTTGTTAGAAATCTTTCATTCTATTTCTTAAGCACTATAGGCAGTTAAGTTTCTTACGGTTCTGAAACACCCTGTATTGGCGTAGTGATACGAATATTGACGCGAACATTTCCACGAGAGGATCGGCAATTACGTCAAACGAAAACATAATTTAATCGTTAGTTACGTTACCAGTCGTCCTTGAAATGATCTGTTTTATTTTCTCAATTCTGCTAGGATACTATCATGTCAATTGACATTCGTTATTCCAGTTTCTCTTTTTACAGAAAAATGAAACCCAGTAAAACTTGAAAAAGCAATTATATAGTTAAATGTGCTTATAAAATTGCAATGAAAAATTAAAGAAGTATGTTGAAGCTGCAGAATAAGATATTATATAGCGAAGCTTACGATTTTTCCAGAAAATGGCAATTATTTTAGTTATTTAAGTTAGAAGTAGGAAACACCTCATTGAAATACAAAGTACGCACAGCCATATATCTATATATACTTGATGTTGCGTATTTGCATTTCTAATCTATCTTTTGTTGCATATTTAAGTAGTGCATGTATAAGTAGAATAAATTACTCATACTCTGCACGGTTGTTAACAGATTGTGTAGGGGCCAGTGGGGTAAAACGGAACGGGTGGTTAAAACTCAACATTAATGTTTATCTTAGATAAGAGGTGCGAATAAGTTGGTATCGCATGGCATGGGACCAAAGGATCCTCACAGCATTTCGTGACAGACCATAGACCCGTGCACACGTTACTTTACCGTAAAAAGAGTTGGAAAAATTTCCGGTATCGACGTTTCAATATTGTGTTGTTCTTTCGACCACTTTTCAGCACTTGAATTTCGAAAATTGTTAACGGTAAGTACATCGTTGGATTCTATAGTCCTTACGCTACATTTTGAAGTATTAAAAAGTTTACCTCATGCTGAAGTGTAAATATTAAGTGTTTACTAAATGACTGCATGTTGGGCAAAGTGGTACACTTTTCGTGGTGTAAAACGGAACATCTATTTAACCCAATTCCATCAATCCAATTGTCTTGAAACTTTGCAGGCGTGCGTAGTTATGATTACAATACAAAATTATGAAAAAAACGGAATGGGTGAAAAAATTACCCAGTCATCAATAAATATAACCCTAAATAAATATAATAAATAATAAATATAAACCCTGTAACCACAAATCAAATCAATTCAATCGATGTGCAATCAGCATATAACCACAAATCAAAACTTAGACACTAAAATGTAAATAATGAAAAAAATATGCAAAAAATTTTTTTAAGTTAAGGGGTTAGGACACAGTAACGGGCCAAGAAAGCAGACGATTTTTAGACGACGATAATAAGAAAAGTAAACAATCGATTAATATAAGGTTTTGGGTTTTAGTTCACTATATTATGAACTATAAGAAAAGCATATAATATTTACAAAATAGCAATTGTACGCCGTGCAATGTCTCCATTTAAAATGTCCATTTTTTTTTCGGATGGCCAACTGGTGGGCCGGATTCCGGGAAATCGGATGAACTGTAACAAAAACCCCAAAAATGTCATAAACTATAATATATTTCCTAGGCATTGATGATCCAACATTTCAATTTTTGCGAAAATTGACAATATGGCCGATGTTTGAAAAATAATGATCAAATTTCGACGAAAGTGTGTGATCTTTTTGTTTATATTTTGTACAATAATTAAACAAATTTTAATGTTGGATCGTCAATGCCTAGGAAATATATTATAATTTATGACATTTTTGGGGTTTTTGTTACAGTTCATCCGATTTGCCGGAATCCGGCCCACCAGTTGGCCAAACGAAAAAAAAGTGGACATTTTAAATGGAGACATTGCACGGGGTACAAATGTTATTTTGTAAATATTATATGCTTTTCTTATAGTTCATAATATAGTGAACTAAAACACAAAACCTTATATTAATCGATTGTTTACTTTTCTTATGATCGTCGTCTAAAAATCGTCTGCTTTCTTGGCTCGTTACTGTGTCCTAACCCCTTAAACAATTTTATTTAAAATGCACTAAAAATTGAAAAATTCTCCATGCACGTGTTGATATTCATTATTCATGTAAAAAGCCATGTGTATTTGGTTATTTTCAGTAATTTTTATGTTATCTGGTAAAATATTATTTCTTATGTGTATAATATATATTTTTGTTATATTTTATTTGTAATAGCTATACTTAAAACATATATTTATAAATGTTAAAAACTATAAATATATGTTTTAGGTATAGCTATTACAAATAAAATATATAAAATATATATTATACCATTTTAAATCATAAAAATAAAGATTTTGTACGTTTACATGGTCTTCAAGTGGGTGTTCCGTTTTACCCTACCACTTGAGCGAGGCGAAGATTTCAATATCTCATTTTCCTTCGTTCCCAAAGATTTTTCTTAACAATGGCTTTGATTTTCTTATAGTCTAAGGTCCACTGAAGACTCCTGTTGAAGTCCCGTGTCTTTTTCTCCTTCCGATTTTATGTTATCACCCTCCAAAGATAAGCGTTCCGTTTTACCCCACTCTCCCCTACGTGAAAATTTAAGTTCTTCAAACGATATAAAAATATGAAGTTAACTTCACTATTTTATATCTTTCCTGTATATTACATAAGTTTTTTTTTATAGTTTATTATAAAAGAAATATATTGTTATATTATGCGGAATAAAAATATAATTATTTCCACGGGACACACCTCGGAACTGATTTCAATATAAATTATTGTTTGCCACGTAAATTTGATAATATTTATAATATTTTAATTTTGCTAGTTTACAAAAATGATGTTTAAATTCAATTTGAACAATTTTGAAACAAACGTGGCTTCTTATGCTGTACAAATGTGACTTTAATCGTCCAATTTAGATGACCGAAATCTACTTTTATAGTAGCCAACGTGTCATTATTTACAGTTATCGTTAAAACAATATTTAAAAGGTGAGAAAGAAAGAAAATATTGCAGTTTAACACGTTGATTGCCACGCTAATTTTACATGGATTGCTTGTGGCGCTAACGTCAATTTTTTTATACTGTGATACATATTATGTTGAAATATTATCTACAACAAATAAGTTGAGGTGTATGATCATGTTTAACGGATTTATATTATTGGGGGTCACCGGTGACTCCCGTTGATGAATTCGTCACGAAGCGGGCCACGCGCCCATCTGACTAAAAACATACAGTTCCATTAAAAAAAACAAAGCTCACCTAGACCTCACGAAGGCACGTCCACCTATTTAGATAATATTTGTGACTATCACAAGATGTCCCCCTCGAAACAAAGTAAGTTTTACTTGAAACATTTTTTTCAATAATGAATAGTTTATGTAGGAGATAGTTGCGTGCGAAACTTCAAATGGGACACCCGTATGTGTCTATTACAGACTTTGTGTCGCAGAGTGATGGGAAGGTCCAAAATAAACCCCTCATGCTGCCACGATGCGTACGCAGTGTGTTTTTCATACTATGAATCAGAGATACGAACCCTATCCCGCACCCGGTTCGGTATTCAGTATCGTAGAATAACCCGCCTAACCGAGTAGCACAAGACATCTATGTATAACCCGGTTAACGCGGGTTACAGTAATAGGGTGGAAACTATAGTTGTAACCATGTTTCCAAATGGTAATCAATTTCATTTCAATATCAGACACTCCTTAGCGTGTTGCGTGCACGTGATAGTAATAAATAAGCGAGGTCAAGGATTAACTTGGCCGCGTCGAATTCGCGAGCGCCTGCCGACAGTGCGGGTTTACGACCCTGTTGTTCGGTGCTTCGGCAGTAGGTACCTACCCCATGGATGAGACCGACTGTCGACCAGAGGACAAGACCTTTGCCTATTGTCTAAGGTGTCGAAAATATTCGAATGCTAGAAAATAAGAACCGATATGAAAAAAATAAAAATGCACTAAAAAGTAAAAAATAATTTTTTCCCTTATTTAATCTAAGAGTCTCATATTTTTTAAGTCGGCGCCAGATTTACACAGTGTAAATGATGAGACGCCGTCTTAAAAAATATTAGTCTTACAATTAGATTAAATAAGGGAAAAAATTATTTGTTACTTTTTAGTGCATTTTTATTTTTTTGAAGTCGGCTGTAATTTTTTTTCAATTGTTTTATTTTTTACTTTTTAAATAATAATAATTAGGTGACAATAGTCTTCATTATTAACCAGAACTGGCAAAATATTGGGCTAATATTGATGAAGTGTAGGTTGGGACCACCCTCTTTCGAATAAAAAAAAATTTATCAGTATCGGTCGATATGCTGAGGAGTTATGCGGTGACAAACATAGAAAATATTCATACGGATCGAATCTATAACCTCCTCGTTTTTGAAGTCGGTTAATTAAACGGTGGATGCTATAAAGCGAAACTCGTACACTGCTGTAGAAAATATTGAAAGGCAGAGTTCCGTTATGGACAATATGGGACGAAGAAAACTTATTTCTAGATCAATTTGACTGGTGGAAGGCTAGGACAAATAAATACCCGGCGATTTCCAAAGTTGCCAAAAAATATTTAACGATTCCAGCAACCTCGGCGATGTCGGAACGATGTTTTTCATATGCTGGAAGTATTGTAACAAAAAAACGAAACTGTTTACTCCCTCAAGCTGTTAACAACTTAGCCTTCTTACATCAAAACAAACGATTAATAGATTAAACTTAATTAACCAAAATCAATTTTTGTTATAATGCACGAATGTAAATCACTTTCAAAAAGTGATTTTGGGTAATACGATAGCCTATGTCCTTGACTGCAATGGCGGCATAAGATTCGAATATCTTTACGCTTGCATCGAGCTACTAAGCCGATGGAAAGTTATTTTAAGCCGTAAACACGGGCCTTGGCTATTAAACGATGCTTTTCAATGCATTCGACGATATTAGGAGGGGCAAGGGTGGTACAACGAATGTCCACAGGGTGTGGCAATCTTACCTTTATAAGATTTCCTTCGTGCAGGGTGCTCAACGATGGCCTCTTAGCACGGCGACTCAATCTGCAAACAGAGACGTTCCTGTGACTTAGTGTAATAATATTGGTGAGGGTAATAGAGTTAATTAAATTAGGAGAATTTGATGAAAGAGATGGGAGAGATGGTTAATGTCCTCGATGTCGAAATATCGAGTTAATCGAGTGCTGCTCAAACTTTCTAACTTACGAGTATTAATGGCTAATTACCTATATGCAAATTTTACACGGTTCATTTCCTACTTGCCGTATGACTCATTAATCTGTCATTAATTTAACATTTGAAAAATGTAGAGTAGAAAGTATTACTATTATTAGTAATAATATTATCTACTATTACATTACAAATTCAACTTAGTGTCTGAAGTGGAAGGAATTTCTACTCTTGAAAATGTATTGTTCATTTTTCCTAGTATTGTATAATCTTTGATCTGTTCATTAAGTAATTCAAATCAAATACGAAAATGTGTCTCCGCCTTCCTTAAATATTTGCACCTTTAGTGTACACACAGAGTTTCTAATTGTGAACATCAACAGATATTGGATTTCGAGACCTGTTTGTAGAATACCTCAGATATTTGTATTGCATTATTTCTGGTAGGTTGATATATTTAAAATGATGAGGATGTCAGATTACCAAATTGTATTCAAGGTATGGTATTGCTAGCGAAAAATAAATTTTCTTTAATGTTAAATAGTAATTTTATTATCGTAACTGTTCAATGCTCGCTATATCATCATTATATATGATATAATATTCGACAACCCCACAAATAAAAAAGTTGTTTTTCTCGGAAACAAAGTTTCATATGAAATTTTTTTACTCTTTCTTTCGATTCATTTTGTCGTGTAGAATCACCAACTTCCAATTGTAAAATCAGTTACATGATTAATATTTCGTAACGTAATGATATACGCACCTGTAATGATCCAATCGTGGGACAACATCCCACAATCCACTGACGTTTAGTGTCATTGTCCTTTTATTGTTTTGGTTTCCAGCAATTACCTCATCATCCATAGCTTTAATTACGGTTAACCGTGTCTTATCGAATCTGTAAGAATAAACAGATCACTTGAATTATAATTATTTAGAATTAATTTCAAAGACATTTAGGTAGTCTCTTATATATGTTCTGCACAGAAACGCAGTGCTTACGATACACAAAATGTCTTAAAAACAGATGGGTTTCTTAAGGGTGGTGACTGAGAATGCGAAATGAAGTTCTTCATAAACATGGTGTCAATAACGTGTAGTTCACGATATAAATTTGTATAAATTTTTAACATACTAGCATTACAAGGCTAAACAATTTAGAATTAGCCAAAACGTATTTATTCTATTACCTATACTTTTTCGACACAATGGTTATACGTCATTCTTTTACTTTCTTTTACTTGGTTGGTCACCTGTGTAAATTACACCTATTTGAAAACCGCTTAGTTTTTTAAATAGTTGTAAGAATAAAGTTTCAGGAATTTTCATAGATAAGAGGAGTGGGTACATTTTTACGATGATTCAGTGGATGCAAAGTAGGAAGTTCATACATGTGAAGTGTTACATAATACGAAACGTTTCGCAGAATGTTCTAAATACACCAATTCGCACTTAAAGGAATATTTTACATTCGTTAGGATTGCTTACTGTTATGTAACGAAACTATTTTGAGTTTCCCTAAAGGCATAGTTTTGCTGAATCTAAGTAATACTGTTCGGTTTAATTATCTCGAAGGTTTGAATCCTTATTCTGCAACACTATGTATATTCATAAATGGAATAGCATTTAAACAGTAATTATGCAATTTCCATTTTATTGAAATGTTTCGTAAATAGTTACAATTTGAAATAACTGTAGTAACAAGCAGAATTTATTTGGTCTTAATTTGGTCTTAATTTGTTGGTTACTTATTTCTTTCAGTAGTTAATTTTATTCCTTTCTTTTTTAATATTTATTTTATTATCTTTATTTACTAGTTACTTTGTTATTTAATTTAATAGTTGCTTTATTTAGCTGATGTTATTTACTTATTTAGACATAGTTTCTGAACTTTATTTTTCATTTTATCTTCTACTCGTGATATGTTCTTATGGGAACATCTCATCGGCACTATTTTTTTCATTCCAAGAACATCAATTTGTTTCCAACTAGGTATTCACTGTTCCAACGATTTCTCAAGACAGTTTGCCAAATTGCCCGAATTCCGTGAGTAATCGCATTTCCGTTACTTGAGCATGATGCGTTCAGTTAAAATTCTTGGTATATGTCCAAACAACGATGCAGCATGCGATGCATATCAAAGGCAGGAGAGGGACGAAAATGAAAATAAAAAAAAAGTTTTATACTCTAAATTTGTGCTAGAATAATGTACTCGAACTTTTACAACCATATATTGCATACTTTTTTCTAGAAAAAATCACCTATGTTTTCGCGCGATATGCGCGGGAAATGCCCTTAATACAAACTTATACGTGTTGTACATTAACGATTAGGTCGGTGCAAACATTCGTTCACTCACTTAAGGTGATGTTAGATGTACGGAAATGTCTGTTTTTACGACACCTACTTGTACTTTTACCGGAAAAGTGGCGACAGATCATAGATAGCCAAGGAAAATGCATTGCTTAAAAAAACATGTAATATATTTTTACTTTTAACAAAGGCTTTGATCAATACAGCAAACGAACTGTTGCACCGACCTAATACATTCAAAATTTGAATCAAATCGATGATCCGAAGATTTTGCACTGTTCTTCAAGGCAAACGACAAAAGAACAAGAAATGCGTTCCACTGCACACACATTCCGTCAAAATACACGCGATTGTTTATAATTTCGCGTTTTTAACCTTCGCGTATTTTTGAAGATCCAGTAAGAGGGGAAAAGTCGAGGCGCGTGCACGGAATGACTGACGGAAAAATAGATTTTCGAAGAAAGGTTGATTCGTTGCCGGGAAGTTCGAGGGAACCAGCCATTGCCACCAAATTTCCCTGCCTCCATATTCTGTAGAAATGGATTCATTAAAAAGAATGGAACAAACGTGATCATAGGATCAGAATTTGAATCCAAATCTCAGAATTCACTTATATGTGTATTGACAATACAATCATCACATTACAAGTACCGAGTATTTTAAGATTAAGGTCATATAGCACATACTATAAAACATAACAGTTACTCACAAAAGTATCTGCCCACCCCACGTGCAATACTAGCAAAATACCTTGCGCTTCGCTTCGGGCCTAAGAGATATTAAGAACTCCATGAAAACACATATCGCCCGATTAGGGCAAAATCCTGAGATTTGTTTTTAAGCATTTATGTGGGTAACCTTTCGAAGTAAAAACCAAGTTGATATCTAATTGGGCCTAAGAGATTTTGAGGAATCCGTGATAATACATTTCTGTGGGTAATCTTTGTGAGTAAGAACCAAGTTGATATCTAATCGGGTCTAAGAGATATTAGGGAGTCCGAGAAAATACATTTTACCCCTTTTCATCCCCTTGGGAATGTAATTATAAACCTTGTGTAAATTGAAAAATTATTAACAGTTTACTTAAAAAAGTATTGTTATCCGTAGAAGTAACAAATTACGTGCACAAAGGTATCCCGCAAAAACTCCCGCACAAAGGTATCCCGCAATACGTAGGGCCATGCGGGCGCACGCTCGTAGCGCCAGCTTGTGGCACGCGCGAAATTCCCCTGAAACTACTTGGCCCTGGTCCCAGAACTCGTTACGCTTGACAGCTGGCCAAACTTCGGTTTCATTCATTGCCGTAGCGGACATGTACGTCGCCCACGAGAATATTGACACTACTGGTGGGCTGCGTTTCCAAGAAATTGCCTTCGGGGCTTTGTCAGCTCGAATAAACGTCAGGGTGAACTCAAGTTTCTCCATTTGGTGGGGAACTTAACCCTACGATTCAACACCGTATCCATTTTATCCGAAGTTTCTTTTCCCCTATGTAATGTTTGGCAGAATGGGCGGTTTGGTTCTTTCTGTTGCAGTGGGAACAATGCTTGAAGCCTAATTAGGATTGACACCGGTTAAGCCTAAATTACTAACAATTCTTTCTTAACACTTTATCTGCGAGCGTTAAATCTAAATTCCTTAAGTATTTGTTAACGAATTTCTTTAATATTGTATCTGTTGAGAAAAGAATCCCGAGCTCTAATGTTGGCCAGTTTTACAACCGTACAGTGCCACAGATTGCGCGCCCTAATATAATTCGCAGCATGCATACTAAGTAGGGTTTACGATAGGTAGAGTTGCCATACGTCCCGTATATACGGGACTGTCCCGTATTTCACTGTTCCCGTGAAATATTTTACAGAGTAAAATAAACCACTATCTACCCACTTTTTTCATGTTTTATTTATTTATCACTTAAACGTTCCGTATCAATGCTTCGCAATTATGCCAACCCTAAAAATAAACCACTACCTACCCACTTTTTTCATGTTTTATTTATTTAGCACTTAAACGTCCCGTATCAATGCTTGGCAATTATGGCAACCCAAATATAGGGAACGCGAACGTCTTCCGAGGTTGCTTCCTTCTTTCTGGCAGCGACCGCGCTAGCGATAAGGTGAGCTCATCGTAGATAGGTAAAACAGATAGCGATTAAGATAAAGAGAATCAAACACTTGATTAAAACCTTGTTCAGTGTGCTATCCGATCAAAACATAGAGTGCCCACACAGTTACTTTACATTTGTTAACTTATCTATACACACATTCATTCTTAGTGTTGAAATATATATACTCGTTTAATAGTTTCTTAAACCACGTGTTCTCTAACCGAACTGGGTAATCCTGACCCCTATTATCCCACTCACGCGCATTGATAAATCTGATCGAGCGTATAATAAATTAAAATACAAATTCAAAAATATCAACGACAATGTGTTATTAAGCAATATCAGTACATAATCTATGTGTGTTATAAATGGAAAAATGTAAACATATTCGGTGACCCGCAGACAAAGTGATTTGTATATATTACATAGGCGTGATCGGATAGTTTTGCGGGAAACATATAAAACTATTTCCCACAAAATAAAAAATACACTCTGCAGCCTTTCTTAGTTTGTAACTGTCCAACTTTGTACTTTTTAAAATTTGCTAACACTAATTCTGATGAATGGCACATTTGTGGCATATTTGTTGTTTTTGCGCGAACAAATTTTATCTTCTAAATAGAAAACCATAAACAAAAATCGAACATAGTGCAGAATCTTGCTATTAAATTGTTAGACATGTTATTTGTTCAAAGGAATGCGAAGTTTCAAACTGCTGGCTAATTACGTTTAAAAGTATGCATTCGTACTTGAAACGTCAAGCGATGTGGGCTGTTCGTTATTAGGTGACATATTATCTCCATTTTGTTGCGCCTTGCTTCTGGCAGTTTAGTTTTATTTTAGTTTGCAACGATTTGCGAATTAATGAAATACGAAATGGCGTGGTGCACGGTATTCTTTGTCCATATGAATAGATCGTAATCACGATTCATTTGTATCATGGTAATAAAAGATTTAAGCTAACAGAAATTTAAAATTTTCGTTCATGCGCAGGATTTTTCATGAAATATGTATTATTATTAAATTCAATTAAGTTCAGGATATATTAATGAAAGAAATGTTCATATGCAAAATATTTATGTATATTGTTCCAGTCTGTAAATACCCATCACATTTCATGGTCACTCGAGTGCTTTTTAAAGAAAATTTACATTTATTTTATAATCTGGGAAAAGATGTTTGAATTGTTTTTCAAGTTGTTAATCATAATATTTGTGCCCTCGAAACACATTAATTCTTACTTTTACATTTTTTCATACCCTTAAATGCAACGTAGATATCATAGGGATTACTATAAAAGAAACATATTATGCATTTACAGCATAAATGATTACATTATATTTTTCTCTATGTTATGATAGTCATTTACGTTTTAAGAAAAGAAGTTTAAACATCTTGGCAGTTGAAGACTTGGCAGATCTGTTCATCTTATATCATTAATAATCCGTAATACTTTTAAGTTATTGCAGACAGACATTCCATTAGTTGCAATTTAGAGTTTTCGATACTCCTGTTAACCGATTTTTACGTCAGCAAGTGTCTTCCACACTATCACTGAGTATCGTTCATGCTTACCTTGGAATGTATAACGCGTTTCAATGCCTAACGTCGAAGCAAATAAATTTTCGAGACATTTTCCCGGTCAATTTTGTTAAAGAGTTTTCCTCGCCCATGGTCGTGAAAATGAATGTAAATCTGAACACTTTGCAGTAATTTCTCAGAATTTAACTTTCACTCTGTGTACAGGGGTGCAAACACACCCCAAATTAATAAAAACGTAAATAAAAAGTTGCCAAATGGAAACTTTTCAAAGTATTCTCAGGAAAGTTATCAGTGCTATGTTTCATAAACAAATTTTATAAAAAAAAACTGGTTTTCCTTTTTTATACACAATTTTTTAATTTTTGTATTTTGAGTTAAATGTTTTAATTGCTTTTACACCTATCTTCTTAAAAATCAATAAAATTTCAAAAATACTTACGCAGCCAAAGTTTTTTTTCTGTACATTTAACATTGAAAATGCATAGGTAGGTTGTAATTACACTCCCGTACACGGCTAACGTTAAACTATTTATATACAGAGTGAAGGTTAAACCGATGGCTCCACTAGTTGCCAAATTAATTAATTTGAGTTTTCAAAGTATTCTAACTGTCATTGCCTTTATAAGATTTAAATCCAAATTAATTGACTACGTCATTCTTATAATAAAGTCTTTTTTAAATCATGGGTTTGTATCAAATAAATTTTTTCAGCACCTTTTCTGCAGCCTTTGCATCGTACGTACCTTAATTTCATACAATTTCTCAAAGCTTAGTACTTGCATTTGCTTGTCCTTCAGTGCCATGCAAATTCAATCAGATCTATGCAAGACTGATAAAACACATGTAACGATAACATTTCTGACAAAAAGCAGGGGTTTTGCAACTGATTTCTGGTTGGATGTGTGCATTTTAAATACTACTACCTTTGTAAGAATTTTTGGTATTTTATCTCTGATTGTGATTATTTGTGACCATTGTTTGTTATTCTGAAGTAACGGGCCATTGTCACTTTAGAGACAGCAGTCGACAATGCCCATTTCCGCGGCACTTCGACGACGAATTAGGAACGAATTAAACGGACGAATTGAAAGATAAATCAATCGTTACTTGGTTATAGGTGAATTGTGAAATATGTAGACTCAGACTTGACTGATAAATGGTTGAAAATCTGTCAATGTCAAATCCATGCGCTTTTTCGTGAATTTATCTCGCGAATCTCTGGAAAGATGACAATAATCTGACGATGAATTTGAATTTGAATTTAAATTTGAAATGTAGGTCTGCTATAAGTGTAGCCAATTTTGAATTTAGCGGCAATAATAAAATAACGAAAAGATTGGAATATTTTCGTAGAATGTTTTTAAGTTGTCAGTTTCTACGTATATTTCTGATAAGGAACTAAGTAAGTCTGTATCTGTGTATATGATGAATTTTTGAGGCTCTACATTTTGAAAATTACGCTCCAACAATTTTGATAGTATTTTATAAACAGTTAAAACAAACTATGTATGCAATTTTTTTAAATACGTAGTTATCATCGAGAAAGAAGACGTTACAAGTTGTAATTTGTATTAACTAATTAATAGCTCAAATGGTGTATTAATTATTTACTATTCTCAACATGCAGGTACTACTTTTTCAAAAAAGGGAAGAAACTAAAATCTACTTGGATTTCAAATATTCCTTTAACAAATCAACTCTGTGTTATTCTCATTTAAATAGTACAAATCGTATATAATGTTGTGTAAACAATATTAGCAGAATTTTAAAGTAGCAGTCGTAATTAAAGTCTGTTTACAAATGCCAGAATGGAAGCAGTCGTAGATGAATGAAGAAATTTCAAGAAATAGACCAGTGACTATCATTATCTAATGAGATTAGATTTATCTAGCCTTTTATTTAGACTAAAGATTTATTTAGTCTTATTTAAGCAGATTTTTATTCATCTCCCAGAAAATATTTTGATGCTTCCTTTGATAATAAGTGTTTGTAATATAATTCACAGTATCATCGATCTTCATTGAAATGCGCTTATCTAAAAGAGTAAGTGGTAGGCAATCAATCATAACATCGCGTTCTTCTTCCTTGATTAAATCAATTTGTTGACAATCCACCTCACTTATAGAATTCTGTGAAATTCTGTTTGTGCAAGCTTCTTTTCTATCGATCTGACTACCTTCATTCACAGCACAATTTAAGACATTTCGACTGGTCGAATCCTGATCACAATACTATATATGGTGTTTCATAACATATATAGACATGTCATAAAAACTACATCTACTCTTTCCAGCCTTTTACTTTTCTCAAGTTCTTTAAATCATTTAATAGCCCGAAAAACTTCATTTTTATCACATACAAGTTTTTTAGAATTTGCATTTCACTAGCTCCATGTTTGGTCGAAGAATCTCTAAAATGCGTTATCTTGTATAAAATCCAAGAAACCGTGCACAGAAATTCAGTGCAGCGAACACTTAGCTCGTAAATAAAATAAGCTCAGTCGTGGGAAGGCCACTTAATTGCAGGAGCAATTGTCATCAGATAATCCATTATCGGGGCTATCGATTCAGAGATAAGATAGCACAATTGACATTGCGCAAACTTTCTGACTGGAGTATTCAGTCGTAAACTATACGGTGATTATTACCACCGTCAAGAGCAGATCGGCTGCACGCACGTCGGGTAAAAATAGTTCGCTTGAAAGCAACTGTGTAGTAAATTAAAAATGAGAGGGAAACCTTTGCTGATTCTCAAACACCAATCTTTCTGGAAAATGGAGGCCTTCATTTGGGATTCATTAAAAAGAGATTGTCGGATGACAAAAAAAAATATTTGCGATGATTTTCGCAGATGACTGTACACATTCAGATAAAAAAGTATACTGCAAAACTGGCTTCGACTCCGCAATTCGGGGTCATAGTATTTTTATTCCAACGTGTTTCATCTATTGAGAGGGTAAAGAGTGTCAAAGGAAGAATGTTCTAAGTAGGGAATAAAAAGAATGGCGCCATTGACATTTGTTATCACTTTCATAGATAAAACATGTCAAAATAGAAAAAATTTGACCTTGAATTTCGAGAACAAGGACAATTTTATAGTACATGTTACTAAGAAATCACCATTGATCTTAGCGTGTGGAATCCCTTGTGAAAATTGCGAGGAAAAATTTGTTTACATCTTGTACAAATGTACATTGTGGCTTCATTGTTCGAGAGATTTTGTTCACTTTTATTATTTTTAAGGTAATAAATTATTTAGGTATTTTTTATAGTAGGAACCATTTTTAGGGTCTTATCAGTAATGGTGTAATCTTTACCAGTCATTTGTATTAGTATTATAAAATGAATTGTTGGTTGTAGGCGCTCTTTGCTCAAGTTAGTTTCAATTTTCTTTTTAAATGTTTGGTGTTTAAATTATGCATATAAGAATTTGTGGTCAATCTTTGGCAATGGACATATTTTCAGAATTGGGAAAAGATAGAAATCAATAACGGTTAGTATTAAATTCGAAAAATGTCATCACATTCGTGTCCGAAATTGTTGTACCAATTCGAAAACGATAACATTAGTTTCAAACCTAATAAAGTGGATAACATTAATATTATGAACTAAAGTATTGTTTAGAAATGTATTTTGCATTGATGGTGCATTCTTGCCAGATGGATTCTCTTCAGAGAAGTCTGTTTAATAAATTCTTTTTTTCAATAGATATAACCGTGTCTTCCTTATTGAAACTCCAAGAACTTCCAAATATCAAGAACGCCATTTCCAAGGGATATTTAACGTAAGAGGGAAGAATTTTGAATAATTGCTGAATAAATTATAATCCATGAAATTATGGATGTTGTAACTTACATCTTTGGCAAATTTTGAAAACGCAAAGTCTTTTGCAAAATCTTATATCAGAACAATTATGTAATTTTTCAGTAAATTTGATTCGTAAAATTGTATGACTAAATCTTCAACTGGTCTAATTTCCATTTTTATAAAATAATGTATCATGATTGTTAAAGATTCATGATCGTAGTGTAGGTTCTCATTTCTTGTGGCAGAACTTTGCTCTATTAAAAACAGGACGTTCTTGCATTACAACGTTTCATATAATTATTCATATAAACTGGATTGCCATTATGAATATCAATGTTTGCACAACCTGAGTGTCAGGCTTCAGCTGAAGTACAAATAGGAAGAATGAAAGGAGTATCGATCAGGAACAAATGGACAGTATGTATGTAGTTGATTCTGGTGGATGAAGCTGATGGAGCTAGGATGAATCAACCTATACAGGGTGGTCCAAAAATTGTGGTAAACTCACATAATATGTACAAAATTACACTAAACTCATACAAATTCCCTTTTTGTCCGGTGCATCATTTTTGAGAAAATTACTTTTGAAGATCAATTCAGTACATAACTAGTACACGATTATGAAAACAATGATTTAGAATCGAAGCTGTTACTTTCCCAATTATAAGTACCAAAACTCTTTTCAACTGGCAGTAACAGAAATTGTTTAAGCGATTAAAAGTTAGATAATGATTCATGATTTTTCCTATGAAATATGGAGATTTAACGATAAGTTTCTGCGAGTTTGCAAAAGTTTGTGAACAACCTTTTCACCTAACAACATTCAAATTGTTTTACGCTAAAAACATTATTAATTACTACACACTTTTTCAAATTATATGAATTTATGTGATCACGTACGTGCAATGGTGAAGATGAGACGAGGTTAGATGGGAAAGACTTAATGAACACCTTGTACATATTGGACATGAAGTTAAAGAACTGCTAAGGCCTCAATGCTCTGGGTGGAACCCTGTTTTAGTATCTAGCAGGTCCCCTTTATTGTCTTCCGTTTGTGACCTCCAGTGACCTTGAACGATATAGCGTCACATGCCATTGTATATGTCAAAGGATAATTGTAAAATCAGCCTTTTTGTAAAAAGCCTATCCTTTTTACAATATTTTGATCTCAGTTAGACTGAGGAATGATAGCTCTTTCGTAAAACAACTAGAGACCTCCTACCTTGCATTTACATAATGGAAATATTCGACAGTAAGAAGTATTAATAATATAAAGGCCATGATGATTTTACAAAAAGGCTGAATTTGCTACTGTCCTCCGACATAAGCACACAGATAGGTGCTTTCGTCCATTTTTTTCGTGATTACGTCCACCTTTATATCTTCAAATTTGTTATAAACTTCGAAAAAGTCTGTAAATCACGTGAAATCTTTCAAAAATAAAAATTAGAAAATAGTGCAGCTTTTCTGTCCCTGTTTTTTTTCCATTCACTAGTTTACAAAAAAACATGTTAAGCACAATCATGACACACGCCTACAACTGAATTTCAAAATTGCGGTAGCAGAAACCAAGTGTTATATGATAAATCCTAATTGTACCATGTTGATTCATTTTTCTCAGAAGAATCTTTTTATTTTTGGCCGCAGTACGTGGTTGTACGTATATTTTGAAACGTACAAGAAACCAATAGTGTGTAAGCTAAAATGACCTTGTTATTCAAATAAAACTGAATGTTATCGTTTGTCAAATAATTAATCAAATTATGTTAATTAGTCAAAATATAAGATAGGAATTGTATTGTAATCAAAATATAACTGATTTCTGCAAATTAATTCATTTTCAATGAACCCCAAACGTTTCGCTCACTTCTATGATCTGATCTACATATGTCAGATGTTTTGGATTTTGGTAAATGTCAAATTTCTGTATGTAGAAATACTTTGTTCACGAAAAGTTTGTGGATGAACAATTGCAAAATTAAGTTTAATGATATCTACGATTTAAAAAATATCAAACCATATACTTTCAACTTAGACAAGGGTGCTTCAAATTGGCAACATCGACTTATGTTTTTAAATGCGCAATGTACAAATTTTCGTACGAAAAATTTAAGAAAGGTGTTTGATCCAAATTTATAACTATTCTTGAAATATACATCGTATATTGACTGGTCATTTTTATACCTACCACATTTATACTAATTTTGAAATTCAACGTTAAATATAAACATTTACTGTATCTTTGTTTTCCATGTTAATCGAATATCGCTCAAAAGGAGAGAAAAACATTAATCATCATTGTAATAATTATTTAATAGTTTTAATATACATCGAAGTTTTCATTGAATATAAATTGCGAAGAGATATTCGTTTTTGGTAATAAGATGTAGGGAGTAAAATCATGTTTGCAATGCACCATGAAACATATTCAAAAATATTTAAAGAGGCATTGTAGGATTAATGTTTTTTATACTTTATGCAGTGTATGTATTTACGTTTATAACAAGTTGATTGTTATTTACAACACATTCGTTATCTTATTCTTCAATTAAAATAAGTATTAGCATAATGTGATGAAATGTCATTTTAACTTTTAACGAAAACACAGTAACTATTTAATAAATTTCTTTCGTCGCACTACAATGTTTCATGGTGCATTCTGAAAAAAATAGTTGCAATATCATTGCAGGTAATTCCAAAGAGTTGAAACTTAAAGATAACATATTTTTTCAAATTTATAGTTACAAAATTTATCGCTCACAAATTATGTTCTTCTTATCTAATGTATTCTCAAAACTAATGTATTCTCAAGCAAATGGAATAACAAAAGCAGGAAGTCCATATACACGATTAAATCGCTATTTCTTTATTCGTACCAACTTTTAACCAGAATGCAAAAAACATAGCGGCAGAAACGCACGAATATTATAAACAAAATTTCACAATGTCATTTTTTACAAAGAACCACATTGTTTTCTGTTCAGAACGGTTTCCTTAAAGGTAGTCAATATAGTGACAATTTGTCAAACGACTTACATGAAATTACCATTCAACATGCAGAGACACCATGCACAAAATCCCATCGTAAAGTAACAAGTATTCAATGAAAAGCCGAAGTCTCAGCTTGAATACCAAAACATAGAAACGAACTTAACGAAGCAGTCTCCTTCCTCACCCCCTCAGTCAGACGCGTATAATCAGCATGCAGCGATCTCAACGACGATCGAAGATCACGTATCATCACCGACCAACATCATACGCAAGATTAAAAATTTCAACACGCAGGAAGAATAAAAAATTCCCCTGTTCGTTTTCCTTTCAAAGCACAACCGTTTCGAACGATCAACATTAGGCACCTCAGCCTTTTCTCATTACACGCCCAATTCCTTATTCAAACGTGCAAAAACACCGTGCATAAAAGTTATACTCACGAAACGTTCTCTACGCGGTTAAAAACAACTAGTATCAAAGGACCAAGAAAAAGAAGTAAAAACGGAAACGTTCTTGGAAAAAGGGGCGAGTTTTCACTATGCCATAAGCAGCGCGGTTCAAAACGGAGTCGTCACTCACACGGGGTGCCGTGGTTGGCAGTTGGGACAACTTCGGTACGCGGTCCACCCGTGATTCACAGATCGCAAACGATCCACGAGCCGGTCAGAACGATCACCACGAATCTAACGCGATCCACTGAACACCGTGCACCACTCGGCTCCTTTAGGCTGCCCGACATTAAGGAAGGAAGCATGCGTCGTGCTTCCCTTTCTCCGTAAAACTCTTTCAAACACACGCGTGCACACCCACTTAAGTACACACCCGGGTGGCGCGTGCGCTCGTGCGGCCCGCGTACGTCATCTCCGCGTACACGCGCCCGCTTTCGTCCGTTGGCTAAACGTAACGCGAAAGAATACCGCGGCGGATAGGCGTGTTTACCGGCGCGTGTCAAAGACCCAAGACCCCGTGGATCGATTTATCAATTTACGGGGAATCGACGCCAGGTCCTGAAGATTCCGTCAGAGTGGGAATGACTAGGGTGCACGAAGGGAGGACGATGGTCGAATTCGCAACGGGGCTGAAGTGGGATTTGAGGCGAGGAGTTTGAGGGTCGAGTGTTTTTGAAGAGGATTTCTTGTCGAGGGTGCTGTTACGGTTTGAGACTGCCGGAATTGGTATTGAAAGCGTGGGGTGGGTGGGCGTTGTTTGGGTGAAGAAAAATTTTAATGGGGGACGAGTATGGGGTGATTTGTAGTACAATTTAGATCAGTAAATGTGTAAGAGTAAAGGAATGTGTTATATATGTAGGTACATATGTACATGTTTGGCGTATGCCCATTGTAAAAGACTATTGTTTAGGCGAAAAAGTTGTTTTATGCTAAATGCGGAATCGAGTGAAAGGGTGGTTATTAGTTTTAGAGGTATTATTAATTTTAGATGAGAAATTAAGAAAATATGAATGTGTCATATGTTTCGGGGACATGTATTGTTTCAGAATAAGGGTATCCAGTTATACCGCAATTTTGTTGTATCAGGGTGGAAAATGGACGGTATTTTCAGTTACAGAATGCCTGATGCTTTACCTCATCGATACTAGAAAAGATAATATACTGTAGTATATTTAGTATATGTGGTATATATGGTGTATACAGAAGATAGTGTAATAATAGTAGTAGTGATGACTTTACTGCATCGTGGACAATGTATGATCCAAGTTCTAAATTAGTTTTTGTTATATATGAAAACAATTGTTTCCATATAAAATAAATTTACATCACACTCACTCCGGGGATGGTGAGGGGAGAAGGCGTAGAAAAGTTCGCTATGGATGCTCACGTCCTCCGACCGCCCACCGGGGCATTGCTGTCCTAGACCCTTAGTTTTTGAAATATTTGGAAAAATATCAGCAAAAATTAGGGGAGAGTCGTGCAGTACCGACCGCTCTAAGGATTTTTGTTATATCTTGGGGTAGAGTCAATAAAAATCAGAAATTTAAGAACGTGTTTGTAGTATAGATGGAACTTAGTAAGTGGAGTGAAATTATTTTTGTGAAATTTAATAATAAGAATTGATAATACGTAAAAAGTAAAAAAGTTGTAATTTCTAGGAAATGAAAAATTGTCGTCCAGTACCGATCAACTATTAAATTAGTAAATTTTTAGGTCTAAATGACTAACAATGTTAATAAAAAGACATTTAGTACAATATAAGATTTTTTCAAATATTATTTGTACAAACTCGCAAGTAAAATAATTAATATTCTCCTGATCTGTGCATTCCACGTGTGCCCAACCGTCACAGTCGGTATACTGCACCCAATCTTTGTCAAATGATTCCTTGCAAACAGAGATGGGCAAAATTTTGATTTAAATAAAATATCGAATAACATGGGGGACACCCTCTCTTTTTCTATCATAAAAAAAAACGTTGTCGCCTCTGACGTTAGAAAGAAAGAGAGAGAGAAAGAGTGTCCTCAATGTATATTTTTCTCTTTTTACCACCGTCTACATTTTCGCCCATTGCATGCTTCCTCCATGTTTATATGCTCTTAGACCACCACCATCTGATGATCGTGGATTTGTCAGTTGGAGTTGAGTGCCCCTCGCAGGGTATGGTGGGATAACGGGAACGCTGCTGGGCTCCACCTAAACTTAGCCGTTTGGCTATTATTTATTCTTAGCGTAATAGTTGTGTGCGTTACGAAGCTATGCATAGACCAATACGAGATGAAGCTATCGAGAAAGAATCAATGTTCTGACCAATAAAGGTCCAGAATTTTTTCGGAACTAACGCACACCTATTCTGATGTGTGTATTTCTACGCTGAGAGCTCGGTTTGTCCTACACGCCAGAAGCTTGGCACCATCCCCACCACTTCTGGCTCGCTCTTGTTCTGCGAAGGCGAGAGCGAGATGGAACGAGAGCGAGTCAGAGAACGTTGAGAAAAGGAGCACCGAGGCAGGCAAACTGTGTGGTGGGAGAATACCCCTCACGAAACTCACCGGCCAATATATCTGATACCGACCTTAGTACCCGGGTACCTTGGTTATTCAGAATCACTATGCAAACTTTGACGGGATAATTCTCCGAATCCAAGACCAATAAAAGAAGTCTGAAAATATATTTCGCTTTCAAAGTATTCAAATAACGAAGATCCAAGCGGTCATCGCGAAATTTTCTCGGGAACATAAAAAAATTTCATAAAACATGCCCAGGTGGGTATCTCGGTACCCGGTTATTGACATGATCGGTACCCGGTTAATTTCCACATGTCGCCACGGGATAATATTATCCGAATGAGCCGAAATTTGGTGTAGCGCAATTTTAGATCAAAAGGAACAAAACTAGGGGGGGGGGGGGTCTATTATGTCTCCATATTAAGCATCCAAAGACTCATTTTTATCTATTTCTTAGTTCACCAGTTATAATTTATTGAAAAAACGTTGACACTATATTTCAAAGAGCTGTAAGATCAGCAATATTTTTATATTTTGAAGAGCTTAAGAGATTGATGTTCGTGTCATCCGTCGCGGAGGTACAGCGGTAACTTCAAACTTAAAGGTCACCGGTAAGAAATTATTGCAGCGAGTTGCGGTGGAACTCAAAAGAATCGGCAGACTCTCCGCTTTAAAATGAGCTCAAGACAATGATGTTCCGGTTATCTCTCGCGAAGATACAGCGAGCTGAAGAGAAAATGGAAGTTGTGCAATTTTTAAGCATATTTTGGAAAGGACATCAGAGACTAAAATTTTAACCGAATCAAAAAAGTCGAAGATGCGTCTTAAAGTCTAATCTTTCTATTGCTTCTTTCATGAACGTTCTACGATGATTCCTTCGCTTGCTACAAGCAACTAAAATAAATTAAAAAAACGGTTTTTGCTTCAAAGTTGAATAACTCGGCCAAAAAAAATCGTACAAGAAATTTATTTCTCTCTTTTTACACAGGAAAATAGCCTCTTTCGACTGGTGTAAACGGAATTTGTGTACAAAATTTCACACTCGCCGTGGAACTTTCGCAAGTTGAAATTTTTTTTTTTAAATTGACCAAGTGCTCTTTCTATCGTTATGACTTTGCCGTAAAACAATGCAGCTAAAATTTGAAAAATCAGCTGAAAGTAGGGACTATTTTTGCCGGAGTTAGGTATGATCATGTGAACTTACCCCTATTTTACAGGTTCCTAGAGGTGATCCTTTAATTAATGCGAGGAGTGTAGTAGGATCGAGTTACGATTGAAATGCACATGCTTGACTGAACACGAGATAAGAACTGCACAGTTTACAAGTTCTGCAAATCTTATAGATGCTTAGAAATCTTATACGTAACTATGTTATCTTTGCTCGCGGAATTAAGTGTTGGAAACTAACGGAAGATGCAACTCGGAAATAAGATTACACCTGGCGTATATCTATATGAACTTCCTTGTTACTCTTCTGTCATGAATTCACAATTGTTGTATCTTTTGCCATTGAGTTCTATACTAACTGGAGAGTGAACAGAATAATGGCGGCCTGTCCGAGAAAGAGGGAAGATAATTGGTGAACCTATCTCTGTCTTACAATAGGCTATGGATGTATAGTATATGTGCGTGAATTTACCCGCGGACTACATACATACATAACACAGATAGTACTGAGTGATAGGGATAATAGGAAGAAGAATAGGTTCACCCGTTATCTTCTATTTCTCTCGGACCGCTGTCGCCTCTACTTCTTCCCACTGCTGTTCAGTCTCTAGATTCTTTAGAAGCATGTTGGCGGGTCGCAGACACTTACAAGCTTGTCGTTTTCAATTCCAATTATATGACAACAAACGAACATATGAATAGGTAGGTACATACATACGTCGTGCGTTTTACAAATGGCAATAGTGATTACCCAATCATACTCATGATACTATATTTTCACAAAAACTTCAAGATCCATTGAAACCTTCCCCAAACTCCAAATGCCATTTCTGCATACACTTCAACCAAAGGATTCTGCATAATGTCACTCAATTTAAAGGTACTAACAATACGTGCCAGCGGCTCAGACAGTGTTAAATTACGAATCACAAATTATTGTCCTCGTTAAGGGACGAACTTATTTCGAACTTCATGAGTTCAATTGTCGCGACACACGTCACCAATTAAAAGGCAATTGCTGGCTTCATTGGTCGCCGCGAATATATTACTGGACATTGAGAGACGTCGCGAGCCATGCTTGATTATTTTACCGGATAAAACTGATACGGACTAGTCCGCTGTTGCCTCGAAATCACCAATATTCTTTTCTTTCACACTGTTTCCTTGTTAACTTTATGATTTTTTTATTCTAAACTGAAGGGTCTTTACCCGTGGATTAAATAGTAATAATAATAATAATAATAATAATAATAATACTATCTTCACTTCGTTTTTCAGTCACTTTTTTTCCTTACGAACGATATACATCACGTTTCTTGTCGAGATTTTCAACGAGATTCGTGCTTATTAAACATATTTGCCATTGCAATTACGCGTAATTCATCCTCAGGACGTGATTCGGTGTAATTAATGCAATCACGAAAGGAAGTTTACCTCGTATGATAAATTTATAATGTCAGTTACAGACAGGTGGCTCTAGTAGTTTTCAGGTTTTGATTGCTCTTTTGACACGACAGATTTTTTAAAATTATTATACGTCTGTTTCTATTAGCAGTGAGCAGGAAGATGGCGGTTAATGTCTCCTGTGACAACGTATGGGAGACCGGGGCAGATTTTAACAAAAAAGTTTTCACAATTTCTTTCTCGAAAGTGTTTTCCTCAGTCAGGAAATAATTTGACTGACTTACTACTTACATGGTGGACTCGTTGCGTGTAAGTACGAGACAAAATCTTGGACACATCTTAAACAAATCTGAACCTTTGTTACAATGTGTCCCAGTCCGGGGCAAAAAGTAACACCATGTGGGGTAAATTGTAACACATCTGTTTTATTTATTTAAATACAAATATGAACACAAATAAACATTTCTGGAAAGTATAAATAAAAACACTGATCATTATTAAATATTTGATATATATGAGTTTAACAATCATTGCTTATTGATCTGATACTATCAAAATCTTCTGCTTCGCTTTGTTTACATTTGCCTTCACACTTTTTTTTCTACTTTTTGGATTCTCGATTGTTCTGTTGTTCATCATGATGAATCTGTAGTTGTATTCACTCATAAATAATTTTGCTTTATTCTTTGTTAATTTTCCATGAATAATTATGTGAGTGGTCTCTGCCAACGACGAAAATTTCTCCCGGCACCTCGGGAGAGGTGGTCAGATGTCGTGACATCAGTTTTCAACCCGATTTACAGTAAATATTGTCTTAAAGCAAATATCGACCAATTTTTCTGAATCAGCATAAAATTCTGAACATATAGGTTTGTTCTGATAAAATAAGTAATTTCTATATTAGTTTTCATAGCCATTTTATATTAGGTCGACCGCGTCTCCCGGATTTCCCTTACGGAAAAACTGCATTACTTACTGTATGACTTTAGAATATTACAAACAGACACTGTTGGTAATAAGGCTGCTGGTTCAAGAAATATAGTAAATGTGCGAATATAGTACGTCATATATCAGTCGCGTATTACAAAAGTGTCTCGTGTGAAAAAGTCATGAGTGTCATTCGGAGACCTTATTAAGCGTTATTGAATCCTCGTTCACTGTAATTCATTGATCCTATGTGTTCCCTACCAATACATTTTCAGAATCGTGGCACAAAGTCTCATCAAATTTCCCTAGGCACTGCAATTACTGTATTGCAAAACAAGAAATTGATATTATATTTATAGCTACATCCCAAGGGTACACCGTAATCTAACCTAACGCTTCGACTCGAAAGTATCTACATAGCGTTTGTTTAATTCTTAACGTAAAGAACACGTGTGCGCGATAATAAGCGAGGTTAATTCAAAGAGATCAAAAGAAATGTCAAAAGAATAAAATTAGAGCGTTTTCACAACAAGTTCTGTACGGTATCACGGGTGATCTCGAAACGTTTCAAAGGAACTACGACCATAGAGGACGGAATCTTCGCAGTTGACTTCTTCACGAGCTCATGGCCGTGCAGAAAAAGGTTGATATTTTTCGAGCACCTCGATAAATTCCCAAACGCCTTATATAACGACGCGTCATTTCGTATTTTACACGTGACGCGATGAGTGGAAATATAATGAAAGAGTTGAATTAGCCCGTGCTAGATCAGTGTTAGCTTCCAACAAGATTGTACCCATGTTATAATAAGCCGGAGCAACGTGGTTAATTATAAGATTTCAATCAACCCTAGTATTAGTAGAAAGAAGATACATTTGTTTTTGCTTGCAACACTAAGAAACTGTTACGTGCTGAAACAGTAATTAGTGTTTCATGACGATACAATTACTTCTTTTTTATAGGTCTTTATTATCGAAACAATTCAAGGAAATAATAAATGATACTACTTAACAACCCATTCTTACACTCCATAGTTTATCCCAATTAAGCGAAATGGGTTTTTGCAGAAATAAATTTGAAGACTTAATGAATAAGTAGGAAAATGTAAAATGTAAAGGAATATACAAGATGATTAATCATTTTACCTGTGTTCCTTCCACTATATCTTCTACCTACAGGGTGGGTGAAAACGTGTGGTGAAACTGGGCATAGATTTCTAGTGCAAAAGCAAATCGAAAGAGGAGAATAAAACTATTTTGTACGAACCTCCGTATTAAAAAAAATCAACTTTGAAAATTCGTCGAGCACGCGTGCATTTCATTAAAAATAAATTCCACTTTTAACAATTTTGACTTATTTATAGACGAGGATGTACTTAATTCGTTCGCAGTTGCAAATACTACCTATATCTATTAATTAATTTTACTGATTTTTTTGTTAAATTTCTGCGTACCAGACGAGTTCTCAAAGTCGATTTTCTTGTAAACGAAGACTCATTCCAAAAAGATTTATTGTTCATTTTCAATTTATTTTTGCACACGGAATCATCCTATGCCCGATTGTACCACCTATCCTTACTCGCCGTGTGTGCAAACAAATTCCAGCTATGTATGTTCCTACTTATGGAATGATCTCATGTCTGCCATTGAATCATGTTTTATGGAATAATCTGGATGAGACAAAGTTATCCATGACGCCACTCAATCGAAATTGCATTTTGGGAATCCGCTGCGTATGATATAAACGCCGGAAATTCGGAAGTGCCAAAAATATGCGTTCGATTAGTCCGACTCCTAATATACGGAAAACGCGAGACGCGCCAAAAATTGAGTTCCGACGCAGCCCGGATATGCGGAAGTTCTGATGCGTTGCCAATAAATGGAATTACTCGGTGAAGGAACTGTGGTGACTGGCGAGTACTTATTAAAATAGATCAGCTTAAAATAGTATCTAAATCCGGGGAATCCGGTGTTTGTCAACTATCAGGCCCGCGACTCATCAACGTTACACGAGGTTAATCTGCCAAAAATTTTACGCTCCGGCGCCATTGTCCTATAGTGCTTGATAGAACGTCAAGAATTTGTTTTGATCGAGTGTTTTGAGGAATAATTATTTGTTGAGTATATCATTTTGATTGGGTGTAGGGTAGACCGGGGGCGGTAGTAACACTTTGACTTTGGAATAAGGTAAGTGCGGGTAATAAGGCCCAGCAGGTAATAAAGCCCACCTGTCATTTATCCTTGGCAGGTCAATGTACAATACTGGTAGTGCCATTTATTGTTTTTATTAGATACGAAATGTCATTCGAAGAGTTTCCGCGCGATTAATATAACATTTGCCGGCTGTAAATTCAACAAATGTTAGTCGCCGGCAACTAGCGTTTCTACAATTATAAGAATTACGTCGGTTTCTTGGCTTTGTATTGAGAGTACTTATTGTCCAAATACTGAACAACTGTAGGTAGGTATAAGTACATATGTTGGCAACATATTCTCAGAAAATTGATAATTTTGTAAAGTGCACGCTTAACATATAACCTCGGCAAGGAGGCAGTGACAAAACAGATAATAAGGCCCACCAAATTATTAAGTGGGCTTTAATTTAAGGCTCAGGAAGTAACTAGAGGCCTCTTACAAAGCAGGGGCGATATTGAGAAGCGCTCCAAAGCACGTGTCACTTCAACCGGAAGAAAAAAGATAAGAGTGTGGGAACAAGAGCCCATGCCATCCACCTCCAGAGAAAACGTGGACGGCAACTCTGCAGACAATTGGTTTTGCAAATTATGCAGAACTGCATTCAAGAGTGATATGCGACAGTGTGTCATGTGTTTCACCTGGATACACGAGGATTGCGTTGGGCTCACACCTGAGGACGAAGATGCCTTTGTTTATCCGAATTGTACATACTAAATAGGTGGGCCTTATTACCTGCACTTACACGAAACAAAACTCGTTTACAAGGTTTTTAGAAACCTATTAATTTTCGTATTTGTTGTGTTCATATATTGTTACAAATATTACAGTTTATAGTTTAAGGTCCATAGATTTTTATAAAAACAAAAGTTTCCAAAAATATGTACAAGTTTTTTTTATCAATATTATAGATTCTTAGGTGGACCTTATTACCCGCACTTACCTTACGATTACGCAAAAACTATTGGGGGTAATGTGTCTAAAACGATCCCCTTAAGGCGTAATTCAAATACAAAATATAAATGCACATTTTTTAAATAAAAGTAAAATAGTTTTTGTAAGATAGTTTACCTACTTTATTATTGGCTTAGATCTAATTTAGCTACCAGATGAATTACGTTTTTTATACGCATTCTTGCGAAGGCATACTAAAGGATCAGTTTGTACACCTATGTGTATAAAATGATATCTACGAGGGATCCTTAGGAAAATAGCCCCTAGGATCATTTTATATCTACTGATAATGAATAAGATGAACATTAAAAAGCATTGATTTATTTAAATAAAATCAGAAATTGAAGTGAGTCACAAAATATGCGGCCATAATAAATTAAAACAATTTTATTTAAAAAATCCAATTTTAGATAATTTTTGGTACATAATCAATGACTAGAAATACTTAAAATCAACTAATAAACATAAGAAAAGGAGATCAGCTTCACAGACTTAAATTTTTTCGCGCACCAACTGAGATTCCTGGGGTCAATTTACCGTACTAAAGAGGGATCATATGACCCCAAACATCCAACTCACATTCAGTGGTTGAATATAACGTCAAATTATTACATTCGGTAACAAAACATACATTTAATTATTGTTGAATTGTCATTAAATTCGCGAAAAAAATAGCTGTCACACTAAGCCGTTCATGACTAAAGTTACACAACATTGAAAAAGACACTGCCTGAGGGTAACGCGATAACCACACATGTGTAATTAAGGAATATCTTTGGTTTTTTGTTTCTGGATGATCCTGTCTAAATTTATCGCGACGATAGTGCAGGCAAGTTTTTTTACAACGATGCAGCACGCAATGTATATCAGACGCAGGGGTGGGAAAAAATGAAACAAAAAAATTGTTTTATACTCTACATTTGTAGCAGAATAAAGTGCAAAGAGTTTTAGACCTATACATTGTATACTTTTTTGTAGAAAAAATCATAATCAGAGTCACCTATGTCTTCGCGCGATTTGACCGGAGGATGCCCTGAAAGTCTTAAATTTCATAACTTACAAATTCTGTCCTCCTTGGGTAAGTGAACGACGAGTAAGAAGAAAATTTTTCCGCTTTCTTTAATAATTTTGAACACATAATAACATTTCTCATAATTTTAGTAGTTAATTTGTTTCACCAAGTGGGAAAGGGTATGTGAAAACACTGTTTTTGCTTTCATGTTTGCACGAGAACCGCGTACTAAAGTAATCACTTACAATTTCGTAGTTTCGACCTTTTTGTTTGTTTTTCTAGTGCTGTTAACAGTTGCTATAATGGCCTAGGTGAGAAACATAAGAAGAAAGGATTGATTTCTGCAGGAAAGGTTACTCGCTGCCTCAACATAGTATTGATTTCGCTTCATTATTTGTGGAGTGCAAAAAGTGAATTAACATGTTTTCAAGGGGCAACAAATATATTGGCTGTTTTATACATATATGTATGTTTATCTTTAAAGAGAAAAGATTGCGTGGCTCTATCGGTCATTAATAAGAGTATCTACTACACGAGTACGAAACATCTCCATTACAATGGTCTTATAATGAAAAATGTATCGTAAATGTCATGAGAATTAATTACTATCAAACATTTTAATCACAGCATAATTACAAGCAAGTTCTATATTTCATTTAGTTCCAACTTTGATCCAAGGCGACCTCACTTTTCTACAGAAAGGATACTTTTCCAATCTCGAATTACATCTAATTGTGATTAATAGTTCGCTAAAAAGTTAAATAATAAGAGGCCTTACTATTTTACGATTTTAATGAAAGACACGCGAGCACATTGCCGATAGGCACCCAATTTTCTTGAAACATTCTCGAAGGCAGAGTAAGATTTTCCCCCCAATGCAATGAACCTCTAACGGCGATGAAGTAATTTCTTGCGTGCATCAAGGCATGCTCGTACACACGAGGAACGCGGCGAGAGTCCATCTTTTATGAAGGGACAGGCCAGCTCGGTATACGAATTCCCGTTGCTTTATTTAGAATCCCCTCGAAAACGCATAAAACGCATATATCGCGTGGCCATGTGTACGTAGAAATTTTAAACGCGTAACCGAGCATAAAGCTGAAGAGGCTTAAACATTTATCTGCACTTCCTGTCCCCGTTGCAATCGTGCGTTAACCGAACCTCCGCGAGGTTGTTCGTAAAGGTGCGTTTAGACTAAACGAAAACGGATGCTCGTTCGCCCCCCACTTCGACAAAATCCAAGTGGTGAAGAGTTGCAAGTAAACATTGCTGTTTGAACAGCACGAATTCAGTTCACTGCGAATTACAACTTTTTTATTCCAGCGAATTATTCATCTTTATGATCAAATTTGAGAAAAACGATTTATCCCCTCTTATTAAGCACTATTTGCACTACAAATTACTTCTTTGAAATTTGATTTTTACCTACAGTAGCCCAAGTTACGGTAGAAAAACTAAAAGTGGCCGGTACTGTATGACTCTCCCCTATGTATGCAAGTAGTTTTACTCTTATATTGCCAACTGTATCCCCCTACCCTTAAGTTGGTCAGGCCTCTCTGTGCGACCGCTTCTACTGTGAAAGTTTTGTAGAAAGCGAACTTCGGGTTTGATTTGTTTTCGAAGTAAATATTTGGCGACGCTCGGACAATAGGTACTTTCGATGCTTTCCAGAAAATATCGACGTGAAAACCCGCCAAAACCGTGCACAGCATGCAAATCCCTCGACATGAGAACACGGCGATGCCACTCAAAGTGTTAACTAGAAATAATTGTCTTAAAATCTGTGTAATGTAGAAAGTGGGATTGCCCAGAATCAAGCAATGATACCAACGTGATAAGTGCCTAAAGTCTAGCATTCAAGTCATACAGGTATGTCGAAATGCTAATTTTTAAATTTCATGTGGCGACCAGCGTAAGTTTTGGTGAACAAAAATCTGATTCAATTTTGTTTTTGTTGTATTTGCTGACCTTCACAAGAGGTGCTTGAAATGTTTACTCTTGCCAACACGTAGTACTTTTATCAAGACAACGAACTGAAGTGATTCATAAAATATTATCAGATAACGTTTAAAGAACAGTCAACAAGATCGCATGTGACATATCTAGAGTTACTTTTAAATTGTCAAATTGAATTATATGAGCACACTTCGGGGTCAGAAAGTAATTTTTGTGGAATTTAAAGTCATTGCAAAAGTTCGTTCGTGCACTGTCAGGTGAATTTTATTTTAGGCGTACGGAAATGTCTTTTTACTACACCTACATGTACTTTTATCAGATAAGTGGCAAAAGGACATAAATACCCGAGGAAAATACTTTGATTGAGAAACCATGTGTTATATTTTTACTTTTAATAAAGACTTTGGTTTAATAAAGCAAACGAATTTTGCACCGATCTAATAATAATAATACGTCTTTAGTAGTAGTAACAAGTAAAATAAAATGTAATGCGATGCGAAAGGCGAGAAACAGTGGTGGTGAAAAGAAAGTTCAAACTCATATTTCTACATGCCTGTATTAAGACAAACTTAAGGGGAGAAGACCGTATAAATCAAACGAAAAGTAGTAACAAATATTTTTCCATAAATCGCTTCTAAAACATTTCAGAAATATATTCTCAAAGTTGTAGGTCCAAATTCAACTCCGTATTGATAAAATAGACTGGTGAGTCTGCGCGCCTCCGAGCGCCGACAATACTCAAAACGCATTTTAAACGAATTCTTCTCGAAACCACGTTTTCGAAATTGGCGCCGGGGATAATTAAAAAACCATTTGACCAATCAACTTTAAATTTTGCACACTTTTAGTTTATAATATTCCTCAGAATATGAACCCCAATGATTAACCATTTTATTAATTTTAACCACTGTTTTTAAATAAATAAAACGCAAATTTTTGGCGAAAATCACACCTAATTGTTTAAACTTCCGCCATATTTAAATATGCAATTTTTTACACCATTTGTGGTTTATGTTCTTAGAATTGGCACGAAATAAAAATTTAAATTTAAATATTTTCAACTACCCCGTAGAAAGTAGTATTGACAAAATAGAAAAATAAATGAGGCCAATCGAGTACCTAAATGAAAATTCTACTTTAAAAGGAAATTAATAACGGATAAATAATAAAATTTTAATAAATGACAGACGAATCACGATCAACTGTATTCTAAAAATGACATTAGCCTTCATTTCGCAAATACTGAAGTAAAAAAATGAACTGAAGCCATTACAGTCAGACAGAATTCGCGGAATCGATTGTTAGACCACCCGCGATGGTTCATCATATGGTGGGACTTGATTTATTTTCTTATATTGTTTACGTCAGCTGCAAATCGATTTTCCATGGGGTGAGTTCGTGTTAAACAATCGTGGAGAATGGTTTATGTAAAGAATATGAATCCTATTACATATGCCAATATTAGGTACTCTGTACATACAATGTAATAATGTATCATAAATAAATATTACCAAAATCAAATATGGAAATAAATTAGCGTATATGGTTGATGAAATTTTAATTTTGAGGAATATTAAGAACGAACAATATCGAGTATCTGATATCTCAGATTGAAACTATTTGAAATTTATTTTGGAATTGTTGCAAACATTTTCGTGGGAGGAGAACTTGGGATATTTATACTGGCTCAAACCCGAGGTTTATTTAAGGCAAGTGCTTGTAAACAGAAATTTAGATGATAACATGACGAGCGATGTAATTGAAGAACACAATTGCCCTCTGAGTCACTGTTCAATCAGTTTAATTAATAGTTTGTTAAACATGAGATAATGCAATGCCACGCGTTTCAGCATAGCATGAAACTAGCATGAACCTATTCAATCTAGAACTAATTCACACCATGTCTAGGCCGGCATTATAAAGGCATCCTGAGATTGTCATGGCGGTCGTTATGACATAAATTCATTTCTATTCTATTTTAAAACTGCTAATATTCCACACAGTAAAAGGTTTTGGGAGTTATTATTATTGTTTAGATCGAACTTTGACACTTAACGTTGTACATTCAGTCTCTGCAAAAAATAAAAAATTTTCCCTAAAAGAAGAGTAACAATTTCGCTAAGGAATTAAAATTGGATGAAAAAATTAATTCGCGTAGATTCCACAAAGCTTGTCATAAAAATTTATTTCACTAACAAGTACCTTTACATCACCATATAAGAATTTGCTAAACTAAATCAAACTCATACTGAGTAGGTATATGTCGAACTCAAAAGAAGTCTATCTTCGTAACTACGCGGAATACCGTACAGTCACTACGTTCACTGCTTATGTAAGTGTTAAAATGTGAAACAGCCTTTTAAAACTTGTAGATTTAATGCACAAGAGGAATTTAAGAAATATTACGCCCAGACAGCGGCTTCTTCGAACACACTTATTCCGCGAATATGCGTGAATCAATTTGCGAGTATGTTTCCTTCTACGATCGAGTAAACCAACCCGGACATCTCGAGATCCAACAGCCCCAATCCAGTTCAAGCCAGTCCGATCCAGCAAACGATCTTGTAGACCACCTGGATAAGACGGCTCTGCCACGGTAAAACTTCGATGGACTCGTCTTTGACGAACGACGAGATGTTCATTATAATGGAGGTAGAACAACACCATGACGAAAATCAACCAGGGGAATAAAATGCAGAGAGTGGTGGCACGTCAACGGGAAGGATATGGTGCAGCAATTTTGCAAGCGCTCAAAATGATGGCTGCAGGAATGATAAAAAACGTTAATGATTGTAGCATGGTTGGTTGCTCTTTTTTACGAATTCGAGAAGATTAATTTTGTTGAAAATTGTTCTCCAAACACATTTCTATCAGGTGATTAATTTATTCAGGTTAGGCTTGGATTTTCCTTGTATGTGTACTCGTTCAGATTAGATTGGGATTTGCATTATGAATGATTGATGTTGGTAGACAGTGGGGCAGGAAAAAGGATCGTTATTTTTTATATATAACACGAAAGCTTTGGTCAATTTTCCCTGTACAATATTTGCGTACTGTATATATATAACTTTTAATTCTGATGAGGACCTAGATTTTTCATTAATAAAAGAATAGGAAATATGTAATCCCCTCTATGGGATAATTTTCAAGGACATATAAGGTGAGAATTGGAATAAATATTTTTGATAATTTATGCCACTGTTTTCTACTGTTTGTAATGTATAAGGGTTAGGCACTCTTGGCAGCGTCTCTGTTACGATTTTTAAAATATTACAATCCTTACAGTTTTTTTTATTATTTTTATATTATTATACTTTGAGGAACTTCGATTATTACCGTTTCATTCATAACCCGTATTATTATTGTGTAAATAATTATAATTGTTGATACAGTTTATCTTCTCTAATTCTGCGATCTACTGTCATATAATACGAAAGAACAACAGCTTACTATTAAAAATAATTAAAATCATTGTTTTAGTTCAAAATCTGTTGTAAGTTTTATAAAATAATTTAAGTCTTCGCATTGTTTTTTTAAAAAAAAGTTAACATTTCTCTCTTGCATTTTATGCCCGTTATATTAGTTTTGGATTTTGTTCGTACGATACGGTGATTTCGTCACTAATTGTTTGAATAGTTAATTATATAATCGCTCAAACGTTATTGGCGTAACAATTTTGATAAACGAAAACAATTCTTGAAATACTTTTGATAAGAAATTTTATAAGATATTCCACACGGCTATCATATTTTGTTATACAATATTCCATGTAAAATGTTACCAAACGTTTTATAGAATTTTTACAATAAAGGTCACGGAACATGTACTTACAAATAAACAATCGTCTAATAGACATGTTTTTAGTAGAATTTTAGAATTACAGAGTATTTGTCATAGGTAGCACCCAATAAGGGTACTTATGCGCCTTCTCTACGAGAACTATTTTCTGTTACATCCTTGCAACTGTTATCCAATTGAAAAATTCTATTACAGGGATGATTTTAAATTTCAAGAAATTTGTAAAAAAGTGTTCTGAAACATTTTTTATTTCATTGTAACTTAATATATCTTCTTAAAATATGTAATAGCTGAATTACGTAAAAGTTTTATTAGATCCTACCAGATGTTAAACCCAGAATATTTACTCCTGGATTAACGATACGAACTTCACAACCAGGTCATGCAAATAAGGAAACTTTTGCTATAATAAATTAAACTTCTTTGATTATATATTCATTTTCTTTCAATCGATATTATGCAAAGGTATAGACGTAGATACAAAGTTTTAAATTATTCCAGATTGACTTTCGTGTATTATTTTCGTTTACATGCTATAATAGAGTAAACGCTAGTCATGAATCAAATGGATAAGTAAATAATGTACAAAAATTATACGTTGCACTGTTTAAATGGTATATAAAGGATCCTGGAGGTGTTATTCAAATTCATGGAAGGAAAAAGCAAATAAACTCGTTTAAAATATTTAAATCAAACAGGATATTCATAGATTTCGATTATTTAAGTAGTCTCTTAGAATTCAATTTGTTCAAGTAACTTAAATAACTTTATTACCCGAGTACTTAAAAAAATTCAGTTTGTTCCAGCCTTTCGATTGGCATAAAATAATTCAATTTGTTTTGATTAACTAATTAACTTTTTAAATTTGTTCAATGAATTTCTAGTATTCGAATGTTTCAGGCACGTGACTCGATTTGATAAAACGAGTTTTATTGAATTCAAATTTCAAATATTCAGTGAGCTTTACCTGATCCAATCTTAATATCATTTGTTCGCGATAAGAGTGATAAAAATGCGTGAATAATGTTTTTCAAGAAGTGTATTCAGAATTTGTTTCTCAAGGGAACCATAAATAATAATTTCATAATATTAACAAGCAAAGTAACGTATACACAATTTTGAATATCTCATTGTTTATGATAATAACACACTATTCTTGAAGATCGTCACCAAATCTCAATTTTGTCAAACAAAAAAACTAAAAAACCCGGAAAAATTTAATGGTGGTAGTTCATTTTTATATGTAATCACATGTAAATTGCTTCTTGCAAAATGGAATTTTACATATTGTGCAATTGGTTGAAAATTATGTCACGGTAACATCAACCTCGAAAGCAAACTCACAGTTCAGAGTTTATCGCAAGAAATAAATATATTAATATTTTTGCTGTCCTCGCTATTAGACCTTTACAAAAAATGTATTTCACAAAACTACTAATATTATCTTCATTTTACATTATTTTCTACGTACTAATTACAACAAAATGTATAGACTGTCAAAAATTCCTAATTCAAACTGAAGCATGTACTTACATTTTCCGGATGAGATCGAAGTTTCCTGCCATTTCGCAATCTGAATCTCTGCTCCAGTAATTTAGGACCCCGAATTCTGGCGCGCGTTATTTAAATATCAACAGCACATGCGCACACTTACTCAAAACACTAGTAGATGCATATTCAATGATAATTTGTTTAAATTCTGCAAACACTAAATTGTGAATTTCACTCCTATAACGTCACTTAAGCTTTAACTTGGACACACTAAGAATGAGTTCCAGCGAAATGCTTAGAGGACCCCTTTTTGACGGAAGAAACAAATATCTGGATTTGAAGAGTAAATCAATTTTAAAAAATGAAAGAAATACTGTACGTATAATATTGTAGTACTACTACTGACACTGCAATTTGTGTAGTATCAGTGGTTTTCAAAATTCAAACTGCCACAATTGCCTAGATAATCCTCTAATTATTTCGAGTAGAGTAAGTACTTGGAGAAGTCTGTCTGGAGAGACAGCTCTTCTCACTATCGCCGCCGAAATAATACTGAATGCTCCATGCCGTGTTCGACCTTAGAGGTGTATCAGTACCTGCCTGGAAATTAAGAATCTACAAAAAATGTAGGGTGAGTAGCGAAGAATGGTGGGGACTTGGTCAACCAGATACGTACTTCGCAGAGTGGGGGCAATTTGATTCGGATGTTGAATAACAAATAAGTTTTTATTTCATCACAAACAAATAATAATAACAATTTATTCGAATAGTATAAAGTTTATTCGGTTAATTATGTATTCGTTGCTTGTAGTATTTGTTATTTGCATCTTTTATTATTTGCTAAATACCATACGGCGCATTTATTATTTTCAAAAACAGTTATCAACTAGCAGACAGTGAAAATTGTCAGCAGCATCATTTATATGTGAATAAATGATTCAATTACATGATTATCAATTATTCCAGTAATATAATAGAATAATCTATTACAAATAACAAATTATGATTTGAGTATAGGGAATTCATTTGGATAATTGTTTCAGGTAAATCTGTACTTGAATCATTTTTATAATAATTCCCAAGTCTGATACTCAGACCTTCTACGCAAGATTTATAATTAACCAAGTACGTAAGTGTCACAGCGTTTTCTGTGCTAATAAATACATCTATATCTTAATATTACCTCTTTTTGAATGATTTTACTTAGCTTCGATCCTCTGTATGTTTGGTGTATGGTTCAAATCTGGTAACTCGATTTTCACCCACTTCCACTAATCCAATTGTCGCGAAACTTTGCAGGTGTGTGTAGTTTTGATGACAATACAATTTTTTTAAAAAAGAAGTCAAAAATAAAAATATAAAGAAAAATGTATAAAAAGTCTACAAGCAGCAGAATGTAGAAAAAATATAAAAAAAAATTATAACAATCCACAGACACTAAAAACTAGAAAAAATATAAAAAATCTACAAACACTAAAAACTAGAAAATAAAAAATATATAAAAAAATGTTATGTTAAACGATTTTATTAAAAATGCACTAAAAACTAAAAAATAATTCTCTTCTTGTACTACAATTTCGAGGGTGGTATGTGACTTTAAATAAAATCATACAAACTGTGATTATCCTTTTTCTTTGCAATTGATTTGAACAAATCTACAAGATAATCACAGAGTTTGTATGATTTTATTTAAAGTCACATATCACCATCAAAATTGTAGTACAAGAAAATAATCATTTTTTAATTTTTAGTGCATTTTAGTAAAATCGTTTAACATAAAATTTTTTTTTTATATTTTTTTTTCACTTTCTTCTTAGAGATTGTTTGAGTTCGCATTGTCTATCGCATCCTTTTGGTAATAGCAGAAACCACTCACAATCAGATGGATGGTCAGAGCGACATCTGGGCCTTATTCTACTAAAAAAATTCTCTCACTTGCGTATAGTACTTTGTTACTTCATATATCGGTAATATACATAACATAATATAATATGAATATTATTAATACATTAATACGCGATTCAATTGTACATTTTATTTCGCCTGGTTCTTTAATATTTATGCTAGTTGAAAATTGCAGTCGTAAACTTAAGTCACTTATATATTGGAAAAGGAAAGTTCAGATCGTAAGACGATTGGAAGACTTCTAATTTTTTAGCATTAGAGATTTACAGATTTTTAATTGTCTCCAAATTTTGGCGCACTCTAGTTTTTTAACTATATGAAATAAACAATTGTTAATGACAACAGTGGCTTCCTTAGATTCACGAAGAAGCGTATTTTATTCTTCAATTTTCACGTAAAAATGTATAAATCGCATAAGGTGTTGCCAAGAAGGAGGAAAAGATTGTATTTTTTTGAAGAGTCATTTCATGATAGCCGTAGGCATTCGCCTCAAAAATATCCGAGTATCGACTCACTACATACATAGAGAAGAATATTACATACTACATCTTGATATGTAGGAACATGACGATACAGTCCAGTTCTTTCAGAAAGTGTGATTTGTAAACGTGTGAATATGTTATGTTGTTACAATAATTTCTTTCACTAGTTCGACTTACAAGACGAATTCAATTTTCCAAACCTTCTTTTAATTAGTTTAATAACGAATCTAAACGGCAACTAAAGGGTTTGAATGGAAAATTTCTTAGTTTGCTCTATAAGAACTCTCCATTGGAATTATCTGAAAACAAATTTTTGGCCCGTTCATACGTTCAAACTAGGCAAACTATTTGAAACTTCGTTTCCTGCGCTTTATCTTGATAAAACAGTAGCATAATTGATGAAAACATTTTTGACTCCTTGATTCAAAAACTAGAAGCTTTAAGTGTTAAAACGCTTTTTTCAAATATTTTTTCGACCACTTTTCGCGTTTGAAAATGACCAAAATTTTCGGGAAATTATAGTGTTCCTTTAATTTTGACCAGCAGTGTAGAATGATATAGCTTTCAATACACCAATCGATCCAGCTCGTTATTTCCTGCGAAAAAGTATTAAATCATTACTGTCGGAAAGCCATTCGTTTAGGAGATATTTGAATTTCAATATTGCGAAGTGCTACACATTTTCAGTAGCAACCTACGTCTGACATCTAGCATCATATGCTTGAACTTATCTCCTAATATACGTGACATCTGACATGGTATGTTCTTTAAACGACTGATTTTTCGCCATGAATATATTTTTACAACCCTATATATGTATTTACAATCAAATTACAATATATTTCTGTTATATAATATTTGTATTTATATATCTGTAATTATCATTATTATTATTATTATTATTATTATTATTATTGCTATTAGTATTAACAACGTCGATGTACAGAATAGAGCTGTCACGGTATGGACTTTAGTGTGAAATACGTTCTGAAATACCGATCTCCTGAAACAATTTTCGAACTTCCTCTATGTTTTCGGGGTGGCTCTAATTTTTTCCACCTCAAATATTTGTTTTTTCCAGTAATAAACGAAAATGTTATGTACAAAAGTTGTATGGCTATAAGAAACACATAACACGGTGTCAGTAGTTTCTTTATAGGTGGGGGTGTAGAGGGGATGTGGAAGTTAATTTTTTTTCAAATGGATTGTCAAATTTTCTATGGTCAAATTCAATAGAATAGCGAATTCTAAGAATAAAAGTACCAAAATTCATTAACCCTAAAACTCATTGTTTCTGAGATATTGTCTACCCTATTATTGTAATTGTGAAATATGTACAGGGTGTTCGATTACTGCTGGAAGAAAATTTAAGGGGTGATTCTATGAGGACACTTTTTAAGGAAGTTCCTTATAAGGGTAACATTTCTTTCAATAAAAATTCCACAGCAACAGATATTTTTTTTAAACGAAACATAAGTTTTAACAGAATTTTTTAAAAAACGCGAGTTCCAGATCTGTTTCGGTCCTTGGTTTAAGGATATCCTTAAAAGTTGGCAACCCGCGTGATTAACTGACTTCAGAACTTCTTTTTTTATCTATATAAATGGAAATGTAAATGTTCGTTTGTTCAAAATCTTAAATCTCCGAAAGTTCTTCACCGATTGCTTTGAAATTTTGACACAACGTTGCATTCAAATACGCGCGTGTTTTTATATACCTATTATTATATAGATGTCGCACCTGTGACAGGTAAAAACATTAGAAACGTGCGCTTTCTCTTTTATTTATTTTCCATTTAACCAGACTGAGCCACAGCAACGCGTGGCCGGGTACAGTTAGTGTATAATAATATCCAAAGAAGATGTGATATTTGTTTCATGAAAAAATTTATATCGATAAAAGGAACATTAAAATTTATCTTTAAATTCTTAAGACAAGTCAATTTCATTATTACAGTTATTTTTACTAGCGAAAACTCTGGAAGTCCTGCAACAGGGCACAGTAATTGGATACTTTACCCTATGTTGCGGCGGAGAAGTGCCTCTTCATTAGCCATTATTATTTATTTACAATAACACGAATTCAAGTTCAACACAATACAATATTCACAACAACTATAAGCTTGTACAATATGAGATTCAGTACATGTATCTTGTTATATCCGTCCACGATTTAGGTCAGTTCAAGAGTGACGACAAATCCATAATTGCTTCGGTCGGTCTTTACTGACCGTCTTTTAATTTCAGATTCGAGCACCAGCAGGGAACAGGCCATGATTACCGCTATACACGGTGCTCGCAATAGCATTATCACAATATCTAAAACATACCTATGCAAATACCAAAGCAATCAGAGATGAATACCTGAAAATCTTGTAACTTTGAGGGGTGATTTCACCCCCTAAATATGAAACGGGCCGCTATGAAAAACACGTATATCTTACTTTTCGGTCCTCTAAAACATATTCAAACACCAAAGCAATCAGAGGCGGACAAACTGGGAACCTCTCTTTGTGAGAGCATCATTTGTAAAGAATCATTCAACGAAGATTGGGTGCAGTGAATCAAATGCAAGGGCTGGGCTCACGCGGAGTGTGCAGACCAAGAAAATATCGATCATTTTACCTGTGATATTTGCAGACGTGCCTAAATAAAAATCCTATTCTATTTTTAAATATTTTTACTTACATTATTGATTACTTACAATTAGACCTTAAAATCGACTAACTAAATAGTTGGCCGATACTACACGACAATTTTTCGTTCACTGCGAATTACAACTTTTTTATTCCACCGAATTATTAATCTTTATGATAAAATGTAAGAAAAACAATTTGTCCCCCTTTATTAAGCATAATTTGTACTACAAATTACTTTTTTGAAATTTTATTTTTACCATCAATAGCCCAAGTTATGGTATAAAAACTTAGAGTCGCCGGTACTCCCCCATACATATATACTACAGATGTTTACATACCGTAAGTGCAAACAGATATAAGTAAGTTACACACATTGTAAGGTAATTTGATAAGATTAGTATCAACTAAGTCAGCGAAGGCCAGTTTAAGCCATTTGGGAGCTCGGGCTCCATGATGTTTACCATAGCCGCGCGGAATGAGAGCTCGAAAGCCAATGATAACGTGGGCGCGCCACGGATAGGGAAAACTGTAAAGGTCGAGTTTCCTAGCCGCGATCGGCGGCGGCTACCAGATTCCAGGCGAGGACCGTATACCTGTTTCAGAAATAAAAATAATTTTTTATTTTTTATCGTATCGATATGGAAGTGACACCAATGGATTCCTTATTTTTTCCGATGAAAATCATACTAAATTTCATGTAAATCGGACTATTATTACAAGAATGACCCAGGGTCGGAGAAATAGTACGTAGGATTTAAGCTGGGATTCCACTGAGGCAACTTCTTGGCAACCGGCAATATCGCCGCATCTTTTTTTCGCATGCAACACATGCAATCACTATCGCACTCGTCGCATGCGACATGTTGCCTTGCGTTGCCTCAGTGGAATCCCACCTTTAGAGACTCAGTGATGACTGCCCGTCTGTCGAAATCACGGGCCGAATTGTTTATTGAAGCATTTGATAACCGGCGAAGGCGTCGCTGTTTCGAGATGGTCGCCGTAGCCGTGGCAGCGTAAGCAGACCCACGATGCTTCGACCAGTCTTCTCCGCTCAGCGCCGAATTATCTTACATGATGTACGAAATATATCGCAATCAATGGGATTCTATCCTCCAAATTGTTTAAACATATTAATTTTACAAATCCTATGTTGGATTCGGAATCAGCGACCTCAAAAATCATTAACAATATATACAACTTTTTCTTGCATTTACCCAGTTTCTTGTAAGCCATATAACCTATCTCGTAAGCCACAGAGTTCAGTCTCTTACAATTTCTATACGCGGTTGCTTACTTAGAATTTATTGTGACCCTTAAAGTAATATACATATGTATATTGTACATTTTTTTGGCTGAATTCGAGTATTTATTCGAATTTTGGCTAGGACGTACCGTTCTTTTTATATATTGACTTGAATATGGCCAAAATATGCTTTTTTGGTATGTTTAACCTCAAATTTCTCAAAATCCTGACGTGCTACGCCTTTTTTGCACCCAAATTCGTTTTCAAGGAGCAAAAATTCATCGGAAACGATATATTTCATTCAGATTAAAAAACCTTGTCGGACAGTGCTATCTTTGTGCACATTTACCCAGATGGATCCAAACCCGATCGAGGCTCTGGATGTGCAGTAATCCACGGTCAAATAATTACCAAAACCAAATTATCTAATGATACCACAGTAATTCTATGCGAACTAATTGCACTTCAACAAGCCATAGAAACAACACTAACTAGAGAACATAAGTACACCATTTGCTGCGACTCAAGAAGCACAATCCAGGCAATTAAAAATACTTCAACCGACGATGACCTAATTATCAAGTGCCGAGAATCGTACACCTCATCGCTAAGAAAATGGAACAAAGTAATGATAGTGTGGATTCCATCACACGTGGGAATTGAAAATAATGAAATGGCAGAGAAACTAGCCAAAAAAACCGCAAACTCCCTGGCAGAATCCATCAAACTGCCTCAGTTTACCTATGGCCCACAAACTAATTGCCGCTAAAACGGCAATCAATAAATACTGGGACAAGGAATAGAAACTAAACGCACCTCTCCGACAGTTACTACTAAAAAACCACTTTTTTGCAAACACCTCTATCCGAAATCTTGCAAGACCAAACCGAGTAGCAATGTCATGCATTAGAATTGGCCACGTCCAAATATCCCATTCGCACATAATGAGCAAGGCAGACACCCCAAATTGTGGCACGTGCAACCCCACATTAACCATCGATCATCTTATTCTCTCCTGCAACAAATTCTCAGCCGAAAGGAAGAACTGCGAGATTGACTCCTGTATATACGAAAAAATCTGATCGACCAGAAGAATATAAAACAGAGGTGCTGATATTGCTTTAACATACCAATCTTCTTCAAGAGTTATCAATATCGTTACTATAGATCGAGTCACTAATAACTCAATTTAGAGGTTGATGGGACTTAAAATAACTAAATTAAAAATGAAAATGTTAGTAAAGACAGGCGATAATTTCTCGGTGACGATTTTTTCGAATATCTTGAGCAGAGACGAAATCTTATAAGTGACACAATAGTTTCTAACGTCAGAATGATCACCTACCTTGAATGCGGGGGTTATGAAACTTGTCCTCCACGATATAGTAAAAATGCTACTAGCAAACGAGGAGTTATAAATACGCCAAAGTGGCTTGGATAGAATGAAGCTGCATTCTCTAAGAAACAAATGTGGAAAAAGATTAGAAGGGTTCGTATACATCCATGTTCGCAAATAATTTATTAAGAAATTATAAGATAGCACAGATTTTTTGCATCTTAAGTTGTACATTGCTTCTCCGTTGTGTGGGTCTGTAGAGTTGCTGATTAATAAACAAATGAAGAAATTTTAATTTTTATATGAACTTTTTTCAATTATTTTACCTCTTGAACATGCTGTATTAATTTGGCATCGGGGCACACTGTATGTAAATTCTCTCTGATATTATAACTTTCATTCCTACCGTATCTAGCGCTGCACTCTTATTTAATACTTAGATAGCCGTTAACGTTGGTTGTGACACGGAAATGGTAATGGGGCTCATGAACCCCAAAACCGTGGGGCAGAAAATAACATTAAATTGTAACAATGATATTAATGTAATATCAATTATTATAAATTCAGGATTATCAGTTATTACTGTTCTGCGACAGAACTTCTGTCATTATTTAGTATTAAATCACAGCAATGTCTGATACAGAATTTAAGTATACCGAAGTACAAGTTCGACAACTAAAATTCTTTTCAAGGATTTACAAATTATTATTCAAATAATTTTATAAACTATTGTCAAATCCCATTTTCTAGCGAACAATGTCACGGACTAGATAAATTCGATTTATTATTCATATTTTGCAGCACATCGCCGAGTATAACTGCTGTGGCTGAATGCTCATCGAACGTTGAACCAAAATGGCTCCCTATTGGGAGATTTTCTGCGGCATAGCCGCAGTGCTTATTGCGGTGTATTATTATTTCACGGCGAATTTTGATTTTTGGACGAGCCGTGGTGTGCCAGGGCCAAAACCTATACCAGTATTTGGCAATTTTCTGGCCCATATGATGGGAAAATTATCGATACCCCATTTGCAGCTGAGGTTGTACACTGAATACAAGGACGAGCCACTGGTTGGATTATTTTTAAGGAGGAAGCCTATTCTTATTGTTCAAGACCCAGACATTATTAAAGACGTTCTCATTAAGGACTTTTCTAAATTCTCGGACCGAGGATTCGCGAAACATTTAATAGTAAGCACCTACACACACGAACAAGAATTCGAATTTCTCTATCTCATGCTTGCTTCAGTTTCCAAATCTTTGATTGGTGCACTTCAAAGATCTAAAATATACAAATTTTTAGAATTTAAATATTGAAAAATATCACACGAATCTACTGTTTAATAGACACAGGCGGAACCACTGACTCAGCATCTCTTCGCCCTGGAAAGTAAAAGATGGCGACCGCTGAGAACTATACTTTCACCGGTATTTACGTCGGGTAAACTCAGGGGCACCTTTTCCCTGATCCTCGACTGCTCTGAACACCTTATAAAATATTTGGACACATTAGTAGCGAGAGGGGAGCCAATCGAATGTAGAGAACTGGCTGCTAAATTTACGACCGATGTAATCGGTAGCTGTGCGTTTGGAATCGAGATGAACTCGCTGTCGGATAAGGAGAACGAATTCCGTCGAATAGGCCGGGAAATCTTTGCTACAGATTGGGTAACGATATTGAAATTGAGAATGAAGGAGTGCTGTGGGTGGCTGTACAATTCACTCGGATACATACTGCCGTACGACAAGACGTATACTTTCTTCATGAAGCTTATCTTTGAAACGATAGAATACAGGAAGAAGCATAACATTGTCAGGCCAGATTTTATAAATACTCTTTGGGACCTTCAAAAGCATCCAGAAAAACTGGGCGACGTTGGTATGTCTACCTGCATAATTTCTTCCTTAATTTATAAAGTTGACTAGAGATTTTATTTACTTATAATCGCTGTTCAAAATCGCAATGTTAACCCTGCGTGGCCATACCTTATAATCACAAATTGGTCACATGGGGTTCACTGCACCACAGCGTCATTTTTGAGTTACCATTTTCTTTTTTTTTAAATCTTTTGCAATACTCATACAATCATGCTCTAATAGTCTTTTTCTAGGAATGTAAATTTTGATACGATGGAATTTGTAGTTCAAGAAGAGCGATTTTCCACGGATGTGGGAAAAGCGAATTTTTCTTTTTTAAAGTCCTAAAGGCGCGACATTTGAACTCGAAAATGGTTCTTGTGGTGCGATACACCCCGTATGATCACATAGGGTTAAATTTATAGACTAACTTGGGTTAGATTTGGGTTGCGTTAGGTTTGTTCGAGATTTCTTCTGCAATTACAAGCGCACGTGCGTATGGGTATACTGAGCAATAATGAGGTGCCCAATACGTATGCTCAGACAGATGAAAAACAAGTGGAATACGGTCTCCTCCATAACACATATATATGTACTTCTGTGGGAATAGCGTAGTATCTGCATCAGAGGAATAAAACTCCTTTCCTCTTATCTACTTTTGCAAACCTCACTATTGCTTGGTATACATACATATAGTCCTGTTGTGTAAAACGTCATTAAATTTTTTTCTATTACAATTCACATTCTTGTTTAATAGGTTTCGTACTGATTACCATTTTTTGCTTTTTAATAATTATAATTTTATAAGTATGTATTGTTTGTCTGTTTCGAAATTTTAACGCTTAACCGTACGTGCGTAAGTTAATAATTACTGTGTATTAATACTTTCTACGATACTTACTATTATTTTTCAGAATTAACGAACGATTTGCTCGCTGCACAAGCATTTATTTTCTTTGCGGCTGGATTTGAAACATCGTCGACTACGATCAGCAATGCTCTCTACGAATTAGCTTTGAATCTCGATGTACAAGATAAATTACGAGAAGAAATTAAGGAGTACAACACGAAGAACAATGGTGATTGGACATACGAAACCATAAAAGATATGAAATTCTTGGACAAGGTATTTAAAGGTAGGGGATAATGAAAATCACTCATTCCAGCTTTCTTATTAGCATTTGTATTATAGTTTGCATATTACATAAAAATCGCAATTGTCTTATGTATTTACGAAAATTACATACCTAGATTAGGAAAATTCAGTTTCAATCATTTTAAATTGAAAAATGATTATTATGACAAGATAAATATATTAATGAAAATCACAAATTATTAAAGTAAAAAATAGATATTTCATTTATCATATTACGTATCTCCATTTCATTTTATTGAACATTCACCCTTTTCTTCTTTCATTTTATTTCACATTGAAATGTTTCTGTTCTGAATAATAATTTCACCAGCGTTATGTACTAATAATTTGAAGATTTATGGAATTATTGCTAACTAAATAGTATAATGCGAAAATAGCCTACAACTAAAAAGCAAAATATTATTGGATATATATGCACCTATATGTAGTTTTTTCATTATTTCCTGATAACTTTTTTCAACACTCTGTACATGTATTAATCTGCTTCGTTCTACTAAATTTCCTACTGAATTTTGCATTTTGTTTACAGAAACGCTGAGGAAATATCCGCCAGGAGTAACAATAACCAGAAGCGCGACTGATGACTACACGTTTAACGGCACAAAAGTGTTTATTCCCAAGAAGACGCAGGTATGGATACCAGTATATGCCATTCATTGGAATCCAAATATTTACCCGAACCCGGAGAAGTTCGATCCTGAAAGGTTTGACGAGAAGGTGGCAAAAACAAGACATCCGATGCATCACCTTCCCTTCGGCAATGGACCACGAAATTGTATTGGTACGTACAAAACGATAAATTCTATTAGGTATGAAGTTTAAGACGAATTTCTTTTTATCTAATTTATTCGATAACAGTTTGTCGATAGTACTTTGATAAATTAAAGACACGACATAAAAATCTTTTTATTGTCATCATAAAAAAATACATTTCAAGCTGAACTACTGTATGCTAGGGAACATCATAATAAGAGATATTCTTTCTTTTTAAAATATAATTAACATCATCGATCATTTTAAAAATACTAAAGACTATAGGTGGTTCAATTGAAATATGTGACAAGAAAAAAGATATTTCCCCTTCAAACAAATATGTTTTTTGCCAATACTTTCACGTGAGGCGGGCTATATAGTGGCAAAGAATTGCAATTGGCTGACTGCCAATCCCATACAAAAAATAAAAATAATTTTATTAATCAGTAAAGAGGATGTGGTTGCTAATCGTAACTACATTAATGATACTTTACTACACGATTTTCCTTATCTCTTTACCTGCATTATACTTTTAAATTCTTTGTAATACTGTTTCTGCTAAAACGGCGCTACAATACGCACTCGTTATAAGTCCGTTTGTACCATGCGTTGTACGCCCGACGACTATCCCCACCATTTCTTAGAATCCTTCGGACGAGAGTAAGAGAATCCAAGAACGAGCGAGAGGCTCTTTCGTTTCCTCTCGCTCGCTCTTGGGTTTTCTCACTCGCGCCATTGGCCGCGCGGAATAGTGTCCACAACGCGTTATAGTCCACCGCCAGCCCCGTTCGTCGGGCTTATAACGAGTGCGTACTGTATATGTAGATATATATGTACTATGCCGTCACTGATTGCCCGTCAGTGATATCAAAACTTGAATCTATTCTAATTTTTTCTGTTTTTTTTTTGTTAAAGGTGCCCTTTTTGCGGTGTATCAAACAAAAATCGGACTGATAAAGGTTCTTTTGAATTATAAAGTCAGTGTTTGTGAGAAAACACCAATTCCGTACGAAATTGAACCAGTTTCCATCGTACTCACTCCTACAAAAGGATTGTATTTAAAGATAACCAAGGTGGAATCTTAATAACATCATTAACCCTCAACCAATGAAATGTAAATACACTTTACAATTTCACCTGATTACCATAACTGTTTAATGAGTTTTTATAAAGGTTGCTATCCAAGGTCTAAGAGAAGTATTATTCTATAATAGTTTAAAAAATTTCTTGAGATATAAATAAAAAGACAGATCATCATGATTGTAATAGTTGTTAGGTATTTTAAAGAATAATAGATCTGTAAATAGAATATGAGAGTGTGCCTATAAAAATATATTGTCTTGTGTAATGAAAGCTATTAAACAATAGAAAATATGTCTACGAAATTTGTCACAAGGGAGGAGGCCACTGTGACGGTCGAAAATAAAGGCTACTTTCAAGGCATTCTTTTCTAATGAAATGTAAGTTTCTACGAAAATTGTTTAACACCATCCGAAAATACATATATTTAACTAATATTTTATGCTCCTAAATTGAAAAAGTTTTGAGTAGTATGGCCACAGCATACGACGACGTTATGCTCTGCAAAAGAATTTACAAAACGAGCGGTCGTGTAACTTTCCAACGTGTGCTCTGATTTAAAAAATTCGAACGTTTTCTTAAAGTACGTGACAATAGCTTCAGTTAAGCGTACAGAATTAAAAAAAAATTATTTTTTGAAGAAATTATTATTTTTATTTATTTTTGAAGAAAATATTAATTTTTGAAGAAACTTTGGAAGAAAAGGTACAAAAAATTAACATGTCTTTTCAATATTACAATTGGACGAATTATTCAATCAAAACACCTGTACGCTTAACTAAAGACAATTTTATTACAAATATTCCCTTAAAATTGCCGGACACAAGTTGCCGAGTCGCCGGACACAAGACGCCGGATACCAGCCGCTCGGTACAAGTCGCTGGCGACAAGTTGCCGGCGATTGTTGCCCGGTCTATACGCGCGTTATGTTGCATAATAAGTTTCGTTCTGTTTGCTGCAGGCCTTAAGGAGTTACATACGTTCACAACTTTCGAAAAATCGATTCTTGTTTTTTTCACTGCAATCTGTAACTATACCTCCGTCGCCGTCACCAGAGGGCCACTCGACCGCTCCGCTCTCTCGCAAGTTTTCTCTCATCCACTCCTTCATATATAGGTTATATTCGTTTCGTCCTACTCCTAAAGCCGGGTCCAGACCTAAATGCGTATACGCTGAGCAGGCTGAGCGCGCACGACTGACGCATGCGGAGGGGTCGAAAGTGCCATTGTGTCTTTCTTCACCAACTTCTGTGCTTAACTTAGCCCACTCTGCAGTCGTAAAGATGGTGTGATACATAGTTAGCTAAATAAACATACAGCTCAACCCTCCGAGTCATCCTGTTTACCAATACAGGGTGATTGTCCACCGACGCCTGTCAAAGAGTTGCCACCTGGTACCCCGTGGCTAGGACAACCCCCTGCAGTGCCTCACCGAATTTTATGGGTTTCGATCCTTCAAACGATCCTTTTAACACAACAGCGAGTCGGCCTGGCTGTATGAATTAAGAACAATGCAGGGTGTAGTGACGAAAAGAAAGACAAATTATTCAGTAAAATAGAGCTTTAAAGACTATCATATGTTAACTGCATTATTATTATTCAAAATGTAATTTTTAAATTTTTGATTATCTGTTTATGTCAATATTAGCAATGGATTAAAATTATTTAGTCTATGCCTTCAATAATTTAAGTCATTAAAGTTCATTTCTGTAGGCGTTTCGTAAAAATCACCGAAAGCAGGGAACTTTGAAGATTTGAATTTTTAAACAATTTCGAATCTGCAAAAATGAGGACTTAACCCTCCCTAATTTCATATGGACTACCATATATGTATTTCAATATCATGAAAATCCGAGACATCGAGGATTTTAGAAAAGTATCACATCTGCCTCTCTATCTTCCACGCTGAACGCAATGCACTCCAAACTCCCTTTGATGTGTGGAAGAAAACCGACAACGGTCGGCTCAGGCCATGTGCCTTCGCCGGCATTCGCGAGTCGGGTCGCATGCGCCGAGTCACCACGAATGACCCGTCCACACTAGCATATATGTTCACGCTCACCCTTTCTGACGTAGAAGCATGCGGGCCTGGCTACCGTTTCACCCGTCCACATCAGAATATTCGTGCGCGCTCAGCCTGCTCAGCGTATACTCATTCAGGTCTGGACCCGGCTTAACATCCCAGCGTCTAAGGCGGGGTTTTTTTTTATTTGTTTTATTTTTGGTTCCAACACAGTTTGAGAAAGTTAAAGATTACAAAAAAACATACAAAAATAATCAGTCAGTCTTAGGAAGAAAAATTTTCTCCTAGTTAACCCATTTGTTCGCAAGCCTACGAAGCTCATGGGTATACAGTTGTAGCTACAACGTAACAAAATTTTTTTTTTCAAGATTAAGCAATAATAACCAAAGACAAGTAAATATGTCTGAAAAATATCATTCACGCAACTAAAACTAGAATTGCGATGTCAGGTACATGGGGAAAAGAAGGAACATTAAGAAAACCCCCTGCTCCGATATACAGTGAACTTATAGACTAAAGGCTTACAACTAGAGCTTAAGAACTAAGGAACTATTTACAAACGGACCGGAAAGAAAAGAAAAGAAAAATCCAGCTCCATATGGTACAATATCACAGATATCTTAATTGGAAGAATATCACATGTCAAGTTTTAACCTAATCTATGTATGTCTACGTAGTAGCCGATATTTTCGATCGCGGAGGTTTCGAATGTGGTTGCTATTATCTGTTAGCCACCAGAACTTATCAGTGTTAAGTCTACGGAAATCAAGGAAATCTACCTTTGGAATGGCTACAGAGAATTTAAACTTGCTTGCATCCGATATGAGGTCCTGCTCTGTAAGCGAAATCCTTTTGTCCGCTTTGTTTCTTTTCCAATGGTACAGTAACGGAATATTATCCGCATTTTGGATCATCCCGGCATTATCACAATATGTGAATAGTTGCGGGGGAATGTCACCCGAAAGGATTTGTCCTTGCGAGAGTACGGCAGGCTGTTCTACAAGCGAACTAATAACATTATTTTTAATATGGGGGAGCCTACTGTAATAGTCGCGAGCGAGCTTGATGATGAACAGGTCAATTCTAGAGATCCCAGCTCTATCATATAGCACTTTGTTCTTGAAGTAGTGACGCCATTCGGATTCCTGCGTTCTATATAAGCTTGAACACGCCAGCTGAGGCATTTCCTTTCGAAAACTCTTAAACTCTCCGTAGTTGTATGGTTGCAATTCCACCAAATGGGAGCCGCGTATGTGACGATCGGACGGACAAGAAGCATATATAAAATGATCTTCGTTTTGGGGGTTAGATGCCTGTTATGAAAGATATTACTGTTGGATTTGAATGCTATGCGAGCTTTCTCCAATTGCTTCGCGACGTGAATGTTCCCTCTTAGGAGGTAGTCTATTTGTACTCCTAGGTATCTTACGCTTTTTTGTGAGGAATCACTATTCTATTGTTTGTGCCTGGTATAATTGTGGAAATTTGAAACGCACTATTGCCCGCCTTTACTTTCGCTGACAGCTTATCCACCGGTCTTCTAAATAGGATAGATTCACATTTGGCTGGACTGAGTCTAAGGTTCCAGGCCATATAATAATTGTTGATTTTATTTACGAGGTCTTCAAGATTATTTTGGACTAAGGGGACCCTATTAACAGAGGTATAAACTATTACGTCATCCGCAAAGGTGATGGCATTCGAACTCCCCCCGTCATTTAGGTTAAATAACGTAGGGATGTCGCTAGTATAAATATTAAATAACACGGGTGAATTTACTGTGCCCTGCTGCAACCGCTTCATGATCCTGAACTCTTGTGATGAGGTGACTTTTCCATTCCACGTAAAGAACGACCTCTCCCTAATCATATCCCATATGAGGAAAATGGACCATGTGGGAAACTGTTTTTCCTTCAATTTATAAAGGAGGCCATTCAGCCAGACTGAATCGAATGCCTTTTCAATATCAAGCAAGGCTGCTCCAACTAGCTGACCTCTACTTACCTGTGTATTGAGGTCTGATAATAGTTTGTTTATTGCATGTGTGGTCGAATGCTGATATTTAAAGCCAAACTGATAATCGGGAATTACGCTATTTTGGTTACAGAATTTTACAATTTTATCGTTAATAACTGCTTCGTACACTTTGCTCAGGTTAGAGGTCAGGCTAATTGGGCGGTAACTTGACGGATCATTAGGATTTTTTCCGCTTTTCAGTATGGGCAATACTTTGGCGCACTTCCATATACCAGGGAAATAACTGTAGTTAAGCGCATTATTAAATAAGATGGTTAGATCTATAATTATTCTCAGAGGAAGATGCTTTAGTACAATAGATTGGAGACCTACAGATATCTCGCAAAAGCGTTTTTCTGTTTAATTATAACGGATACGGTATTAATTCTGTTTGTTTAACAGTTGTCCTCATGGCGTCCCACAAGTTCAAGGCAAGGCTTATTACGTGATGTCCACAATTTGTATATTGAGGTGCATTTAATGGTCCTATGATAAATTTGAGGTTATAATTACATTGTTATATGTTCCTTTAAGGAAAAACACTGTATGAAGCTTAAGTGTTCACTCACTGGACAGGTCACTCTACTTACGTAAATTATGTAATTGAAGAAAATTACGAGGATAAGATAGTTGAATGTCGAAGTGGAATAAAGTATCAGAACCTCTTATCATTAGTCACTGTGACTCAGCAGGTTCTGACAGAATTTTGGATACGGTAGCTTATAATACGTGCAGTAGGAGCTAGATTGGTAGTGCGCATAAGATCGTGTCAGATGGTGTGCCCGCTACAATTCACTGTGAGACTTGGAGACGGTTCAACGCGAGTCCATTTCATTGAAATTAAAGCTTTTAATATCTTACCCGCCGGGTACCCAGCTACCCGAATTGTTAAATCTTGATTCACTAATTAATCAGCTTTCAGTATTGGTATACAATTATCATATTCTTCACTGTGCTTATCTAACAGATATCATCGAAAGTTAGAATCCTTCTGGATTACTGATATGAAATCTAAATACCATGTTTGGCAATTAAAAAACTATTCGTAAATGAAAGTGTTATCCTGTACATTTTATAGACATAGGGGAAATTAGGACAAAACCGGGTACCTGGGTAAAACCGGGACGTGCTGTTATTTTTAAAACGGCCTTAAATTTTCCCGCGTTGTTGTAGCGACATATTGTCACGATGTGCATTGTTTCATCAACAAAAAACGATCGTCTTAGAATCGTGCATTGTAAGCTTATATCGTCTTGTGTGTTTTTGAAAGCTCGGCTCTAATTTTCGATAGTCAAGAAACTTCAACACTTTTGACAGTGTTCAGGTAAGTACTTTTTTGTGTGAATTATGTTAATTGTTGCATATTAAAGTGTGAATAACTAAGACAGTTTGTCTGTACTTTGTCCTGGTATTGTTGATAATTCGTAATATTTACAAAATTGTATGCTGGGGCAAAACCGTTCGGGGTAAAACCGGGTACCCGGTTTTGGACAAAATGTGTATAACAAAGAAACGAAAAAGAGGAAGTTATCAACATTAAACTAAATCTTAATAAAGGACTACAACTAAACAGAAAGAATACCACAAAATTAAACAAAATACGAAAGGACAATGATAACAGTGGTGATGAAGACGGTGAAGACATTTGCATTTAAGTCCAAGAATCCTATGGTTCATCCAAATTGAATGAAGGTTGGGTGCAGTGTACAACTTACTGTAAGTGGGCTCACGAAGGCTGCACTGATTGGGGGATTGAAGAATTGGACGAATTCCGTTGTTATAGGTGCTAGGGCCAGTTTTTAGTATGGTACCCGGTTTTACCCAGGCCATGGGCCATGGGGTAAAAACGTAAAAACGGACCATATTTTAAATCGTAATTTTTTTGTATTTGATATTGTATTAAAAAAAATGGATATAGACTATTATTTAATAAAGAGTTTATTCTAATGAATCCTAATTTCAATTTTTTTTTTACGTTAATAATGTCAAAGTTATGAGCTTTTATCCTTAACGTCCCTGTTTTGCCCCTACTTCCCCTACATATAACAGCTATCAGTGAATTTACAACAATATTTAAATACATTTTTTGATTGCGCATCAAGCGAAATCCCTGATCCCTTCGTTCCATAGTTATTCTTCTGTAGGATACTTCCCCAAACTTGTAACTGTAGTAGTTTAAAAAAGGATTCAACTTACACGATGTACGATATTCATTAAAAGGAAATGCAAAATGTTTAATCAGTTATATCAATTTAAATAGTCTTGTCAAAACAAGTGGAAAGTTTCAATTTTTCGTGGCACGCGTTAACCATGGACTATTCTATTATACTCTTTGACGTGTTACCCGTGATAATTATGTAATACCTACTGCCGTACGATTCGTAATAATAGCAATCAGACAATAGGTACTTTCTTTACCTGAATAATATTTCACTCAAAAAGCGCAATCCAGGCAATTACAAATACTTCAACCGACGATGAACTAATTGGAACCGAAAATGGAACAAAGTAATGATAGTGTAGATTCCATCACACGTGGGAATTGAAAATAATGAAATGGCAGAGAAACTAGCCAAGAAAACCGCAAACTCCCTGGCAGAATCCATCAAACTGCCTCAGTTTACCTATGGCCCACAAACTAATTGCCGCTAAAACGGCAATCAATAAATACTGGGACAAGGAATAGAAACTAAACGCACCTCTCCGACAGTTACTACTAAAAAACCACTTTTTTGCAAACACCTCTATCCGAAATCTTGCAAGACCAAACCGAGTAGCAATGTCATGCATTAGAATTGGCCACGTCCAAATATCCCATTCGCACATAATGAGCAAGGCAGACACCCCAAATTGTGACACGTGCAACCCCACATTAACCATCGATCATCTTATTCTCTCCTGCAACAAATTCTCAGCCGAAAGAAAGAACTGCGAGATTGACTCCTGTATATACGAAAAAATCTGATCGACCAGAAGAATATAAAACAGAGGTGCTGATATTGCTTTAACATACCAATCTTCTTCAAGAGTTATCAATATCGTTACTATAGATCGAGTCACTAATAACTCAATTTAGAGGTTGATGGGACTTAAAATAACTAAATTAAAAATGAAAATGTTAGTAAAGACAGGCGATAATTTCTCGGTGACGATTTTTTCGAATATCTTGAGCAGAGACGAAATCTTATAAGTGACACAATAGTTTCTAACGTCAGAATGATCACCTACCTTGAATGCGGGGGTTATGAAACTTGTCCTCCACGATATAGTAAAAATGCTACTAGCAAACGAGGAGTTATAAATACGCCAAAGTGGCTTGGATAGAATGAAGCTGCATTCTCTAAGAAACAAATGTGGAAAAAGATTAGAAGGGTTCGTATACATCCATGTTCGCAAATAATTTATTAAGAAATTATAAGATAGCACAGATTTTTTGCATCTTAAGTTGTACATTGCTTCTCCGTTGTGTGGGTCTGTAGAGTTGCTGATTAATAAACAAATGAAGAAATTTTAATTTTTACATGAACTTTGTTCAATTATTTGAGCTCTTGAACATGCTGTATTAATTTGGCATCGGGGCACACTATATGTAAATTCTCTCTGATATTATAACTTTCATTCCTACCGTATCTAGCGCTGCACTTTTATTTAATACTTAGATAGCCGTTAACGTTGGATGTGACACGGAAATGGTAATGGGGCTCATGAACCCCAAAACCGTGGGGCAGAAAATAACATTAAATTGTAACAATGATATTAATGTAATATCAATTATTATAAATTCAGGATTATCAGTTATTACTGTTCTGCGACAGAACTTCTGTCATTATTTAGTATTAAATCACAGTAATGTCTGATACAGAATTTAAGTATACCGAAGTACAAGTTCGACAACTAAAATTCTTTTCAAGGATTTACAAATTATTATTCAAATAATTTTATAAACTATTGTCAAATCCCATTTTCTAGCGAACAATGTCACGGACTAGATAAATTCGATTTATTATTCATATTTTGCAGCACATCGCCGAGTATAACTGCTGTGGCTGAATGCTCATCGAACGTTGAACCAAAATGGCTCCCTATTGGGAGATTTTCTGCGGCATAGCCGCAGTGCTTATTGCGGTGTATTATTATTTCACGGCGAATTTTGATTTTTGGACGAGCCGTGGTGTGCCAGGGCCAAAACCTATACCAGTATTTGGCAATTTTCTGGCCCATATGATGGGAAAATTATCGATACCCCATTTGCAGCTGAGGTTGTACACTGAATACAAGGACGAGCCACTGGTTGGATTATTTTTAAGGAGGAAGCCTATTCTTATTGTTCAAGACCCAGATATTATTAAAGACGTTCTCATTAAGGACTTTTCTAAATTCTCGGACCGAGGATTCATGAAAAATGAAATAGTAAGTACCTACACACACGAACAAGAATTCGAATTTCTCTATCTCATGCTTGCTTCAGTTTCCAAATCTTTGATTGGTGCACTTCAAAGATCTAAAATATACAAATTTTTAGAATTTAAATATTGAAAAATATCACACGAATCTACTGTTTAATAGACACAGGCGGAACCACTGACTCAGCATCTCTTCGCCCTGGAAAGTAAAAGATGGCGACCGCTGAGAACTATACTTTCACCGGTATTTACGTCGGGTAAACTCAGGGGCACCTTTTCCCTGATCCTCGACTGCTCTGAACACCTTATAAAATATTTGGACACATTAGTAGCGAGAGGGGAGCCAATCGAATGTAGAGAACTGGCTGCTAAATTTACGACCGATGTAATCGGTAGCTGTGCGTTTGGAATCGAGATGAACTCGCTGTCGGATAAGGAGAGCGAATTCCGTCGAATAGGCCGGAAAATCTTTGCTACAGATTGGGTAACGATATTGAAATTGAGAATGGAGGAGTGCTGTGGGTGGCTGTACAATTCACTCGGATACATACTGCCGTACGACAAGACGTATACTTTCTTCATGAAGCTTATCTTTGAAACGATAGAGTACAGGAAGAAGCATAACATTGTCAGGCCAGATTTTATAAATACTCTTTGGGACCTTCAAAAGCATCCAGAAAAACTGGGCGACGTTGGTATGTCTACCTGCATAATTTCTTCCTTAATTTATAAAGTTGACTAGAGATTTTATTTACTTATAATCGCTGTTCAAAATCGCAATGTTAACCCTGCGTGGCCATACCTTATAATCACAAATTGGTCACATGGGGTTCACTGCACCACAGCGTCATTTTTGAGTTACCATTTTCTTTTTTTTTAAATCTTTTGCAATACTCATACAATGATGCTCTAATAGTCTTTTTCTAGGAATGTAAATTTTGATACGATGGAATTTGTAGTTCAAGAAGAGCGATTTTCCACGGATGTGGGAAAAGCGAATTTTTCTTTTTTAAAGTCCTAAAGGCGCGACATTTGAACTCGAAAATGGTTCTTGTGGTGCGATACACCCCGTATGATCACATAGGGTTAAATTTATAGACTAACTTGGGTTAGATTTGGGTTGCGTTAGGTTTGTTCGAGATTTCTTCTGCAATTACAAGCGCACGTGCGTATGGGTATACTGAGCAATAATGAGGTGCCCAATACGTATGCTCAGACAGATGAAAAACAAGTGGAATACGGTCTCCTCCATAACACATATATATGTACTTCTGTGGGAATAGCGTAGTATCTGCATCAGAGGAATAAAACTCCTTTCCTCTTATCTACTTTTGCAAACCTCACTATTGCTTGGTATACATACATATAGTCCTGTTGTGTAAAACGTCATTAAATTTTTTTTCTATTACAATTCACATTCTTGTTTAATAGGTTTCGTACTGATTACCATTTTTTGCTTTTTAATAATTATAATTTTATAAGTATGTATTGTTTGTCTGTTTCGAAATTTTAACGCTTAACCGTACGTGCGTAAGTTAATAATTACTGTGTATTAATACTTTCTACGATACTTACTATTATTTTTCAGAATTAACGAACGATTTGCTCGCTGCACAAGCATTTATTTTCTTTGCGGCTGGATTTGAAACATCGTCGACTACGATCAGCAATGCTCTCTACGAATTAGCTTTGAATCTCGATGTACAAGATAAATTACGAGAAGAAATTAAGGAGTACAACACGAAGAACAATGGTGATTGGACATACGAAACCATAAAAGATATGAAATTCTTGGACAAGGTATTTAAAGGTAGGGGATAATGAAAATCACTCATTCCAGCTTTCTTATTAGCATTTGTATTATAGTTTGCATATTACATAAAAATCGCAATTGTCTTATGTATTTACGAAAATTACATACCTAGATTAGGAAAATTCAGTTTCAATCATTTTAAATTGAAAAATGATTATTATGACAAGATAAATATATTAATGAAAATCACAAATTATTAAAGTAAAAAATAGATATTTCATTTATCATATTACGTATCTCCATTTCATTTTATTGAACATTCACCCTTTTCTTCTTTCATTTTATTTCACATTGAAATGTTTCTGTTCTGAATAATAATATCACCAGCGTTATGTACTAATAATTTGAAGATTTATGGAATTATTGCTAACTAAATAGTATAATGCGAAAATAGCAAAATATTATTGGATATATATGCACCTATATGTAGTTTTTTCATTATTTCCTGATAACTTTTTTCAACACTCTGTACATGTATTAATCTGCTTCGTTCTACTAAATTTCCTACTGAATTTTGCATTTTGTTTACAGAAACGCTGAGGAAATATCCGCCAGGAGTAACAATAACCAGAAGCGCGACTGATGACTACACGTTTAACGGCACAAAAGTGTTTATTCCCAAGAAGACGCAGGTATGGATACCAGTATATGCCATTCATTGGAATCCAAATATTTACCCGAACCCGGAGAAGTTCGATCCTGAAAGGTTTGACGAGAAGGTGGCAAAAACAAGACATCCGATGCATCACCTTCCCTTCGGCACTGGACCACGAAATTGTATTGGTACGTACAAAACGATAAATTCTATTAGGTATGAAGTTTAAGACGAATTTCTTTTTATCTAATTTATTCGATAACAGTTTGTCGATAGTACTTTGATAAATTAAAGACACGACATAAAAATCTTTTTATTGTCATCATAAAAAAATACATTTCAACCTGAACTACTGTATGCTAGGGAACATCATAATAAGAGATATTCTTTCTTTTTAAAATATAATTAACATCATCGATCATTTCAAAAATACTAAAGACTATAGGTGGTTCAATTGAAATATGTGACAAGAAAAAAGATATTTCCCCTTCAAACAAATATGTTTTTTGCCAATACTTTCACGTGAGGCGGGCTATATAGTGGCAAAGAATTGCAATTGGCTGACTGCCAATCCCATACAAAAAATAAAAATAATTTTATTAATCAGTAAAGAGGACGTGGTTGCTAATCGTTACTACATTAATGATACTTTACTACACGATTTTCCTTATCTCTTTACCTGCATTATACTTTTAAATTCTTTGTAATACTGTTTCTGCTAAAACGGCGCTACAATACGCACTCGTTATAAGTCCGTTTGTACCATGCGTTGTACGCCCGACGACTATCCCCACCATTTCTTAGAATCCTTCGGACGAGAGTAAGAGAATCCAAGAACGAGCGAGAGGCTCTTTCGTTTCCTCTCGCTCGCTCTTGGGTTTTCTTTTTCACTCGCGCCATTGGCCGCGCGGAATAGTGTCCACAACGCGTTATAGTCCACCGCCAGCCCCGTTCGTCGGGCTTATAACGAGTGCGTACTGTATATGTAGATATATATGTACTATGCCGTCACTGATTGCCCGTCAGTGATATCAAAACTTGAATCTATTCTAATTTTTTCTGTTTTTTTTTTGTTAAAGGTGCCCTTTTTGCGGTATATCAAACAAAAATCGGACTGATAAAGATTCTTTTGAATTATAAAGTCAGTGTTTGTGAGAAAACACCAATTCCGTACGAAATTGAACCAGTTTCCATCGTACTCACTCCTACAAAAGGATTGTATTTAAAGATAACCAAGGTGGAATCTTAATAACATCATTAACCCTCAACCAATGAAATGTAAATACACTTTACAATTTCACCTGATTACCATAACTGTTTAATGAGTTTTTATAAAGGTTGCTATCCAAGGTCTAAGAGAAGTATTATTCTATAATAGTTTAAAAAATTTCTTGAGATATAAATAAAAAGACAGATCATCTGTAAATAGAATATGAGAGTGTGCCTATAAAAATATATTGTCTTGTGTAATGAAAGCTATTAAACAATAGAAAATATGTGTACGAAATTTGTCACAAGGGAGGAGGCCACTGTGACGGTCGAAAATAAAGGCTACTTTCAAGGCATTCTTTTCTAATGAAATGTAAGTTTCTACGAAAATTGTTTAACACCATCCGAAAATACATATATTTAACTAATATTTTATGCTCCTAAATTGAAAAAGTTTTGAGTAGTATGGCCACAGCATACGACGACGTTATGCTCTGCAAAAGAATTTACAAAACGAGCGGTCGTGTAACTTTCCAACGTGTGCTCTGATTTAAAAAATTCGAACGTTTTCTTAAAGTACGTGACAATAGCTTCAGTTAAGCGTACAGAATTAAAAAAATATTATTTTTTGAAGAAATTATTATTTTTATTTATTTTTGAAGAAAATATTATTTTTTGAAGAAACTTTGGAAGAAAAGAAATTACAATTGGACGAATTATTCAATCAAAACACCTGCACGCTTAACTAAAGACAATTTTATTACAAATATTCCCTTAAAATTGCCGGACACAAGTTGCCGAGTCGCCGGACACAAGACACCGGATACCAGCCGCTCGGTACAAGTCGCTGGCGACAAGTTGCCGGCGATTGTTGCCTGGTCTATACGCGCGTTATGTTGCATAATAAGTTTCGTTCTGTTTGCTGCAGGCCTTAAGGAGTTACATACGTTCACAACTTTCGAAAAATCGATTCTTGTTTTTTTCACTGCAATCTGTAACTATACCTCCGTCGCCGTCACCAGAGGGCCACTCGACCGCTCCGCTCTCTCGCAAGTTTTCTCTCATCCACTCCTTCATATATAGGTTATATTCGTTTCGTCCTACTCCTAAAGCCGGGTCCAGACCTAAATGCGTATACGCTGAGCAGGCTGAGCGCGCACGACTGACGCATGCGGAGGGGTCGAAAGTGCCATTGTGTCTTTCTTCACCAACTTCTGTGCTTAACTTAGCCCACTCTGCAGTCGTAAAGATGGTGTGATACATAGTTAGCTAAATAAACATACAGCTCAACCCTCCGAGTCATCCTGTTTACCAATACAGGGTGATTGTCCACCGACGCCTGTCAAAGAGTTGCCACCTGGTACCCCGTGGCTAGGACAACCCCCTGCAGTGCCTCATCGAATTTTTTGGGTTTCGATCCTTCAAACGATCCTTTTAACACAACAGCGAGTCGGCCTGGCTGTATGAATTAAGAACAATGCAGGGTGTAGTGACGAAAAGAAAGACAAATTATTCAGTAAAATAGAGCTTTAAAGACTATCATATGTTAACTGCATTATTATTATTCAAAATGTAATTTTTAAATTTTTGATTATCTGTTTATGTCAATATTAGCAATGGATTAAAATTATTTAGTCTATGCCTTCAATAATTTAAGTCATTAAAGTTCATTTCTGTAGGCGTTTCGTAAAAATCACCGAAAGCAGGGAACTTTGAAGATTTGAATTTTTAAACAATTTCGAATCTGCAAAAATGAGGACTTAACCCTCCCTAATTTCATATGGACTACCATATATGTATTTCAATATCATGAAAATCCGAGACATCGAGGATTTTAGAAAAGTATCACATCTGCCTCTCTATCTTCCACGCTGAACGCAATGCACTCCAAACTCCCTTTGATGTGTGGAAGAAAACCGACAACGGTCGGCTCAGGCCATGTGCCTTCGCCGGCATTCGCGAGTCGGGTCGCATGCGCCGAGTCACCACGAATGACCCGTCCACACTAGCATATATGTTCACGCTCACCCTTTCTGACGTAGAAGCATGCGGGCCTGGCTACCGTTTCACCCGTCCACATCAGAATATTCGTGCGCGCTCAGCCTGCTCAGCGTATACTCATTCAGGTCTGGACCCGGCTTAACATCCCAGCGTCTAAGGCGGGGTTTTTTTTTATTTGTTTTATTTTTGGTTCCAACACAGTTTGAGAAAGTTAAAGATTACAAAAAAACATACAAAAATAATCAGTCAGTCTTAGGAAGAAAAATTTTCTCCTAGTTAACCCATTTGTTCGCAAGCCTACGAAGCTCATGGGTATACAGTTGTAGCTACAACGTAACAAAATTTTTTTTTTCAAGATTAAGCAATAATAACCAAAGACAAGTAAATATGTCTGAAAAATATCATTCACGCAACTAAAACTAGAATTGCGATGTCAGGTACATGGGGAAAAGAAGGAACATTAAGAAAACCCCCTGCTCCGATATACAGTGAACTTATAGACTAAAGGCTTACAACTAGAGCTTAAGAACTAAGGAACTATTTACAAACGGACCGGAAAGAAAAGAAAAGAAAAATCCAGCTCCATATGGTACAATATCACAGATATCTTAATTGGAAGAATATCACATGTCAAGTTTTAACCTAATCTATGTATGTCTACGTAGTAGCCGATATTTTCGATCGCGGAGGTTTCGAATGTGGTTGCTATTATCTGTTAGCCACCAGAACTTATCAGTGTTAAGTCTACGGAAATCAAGGAAATCTACCTTTGGAATGGCTACAGAGAATTTAAACTTGCTTGCATCCGATATGAGGTCCTGCTCTGTAAGCGAAATCCTTTTGTCCGCTTTGTTTCTTTTCCAATGGTACAGTAACGGAATATTATCCGCATTTTGGATCATCCCGGCATTATCACAATATGTGAATAGTTGCGGGGGAATGTCACCCGAAAGGATTTGTCCTTGCGAGAGTACGGCAGGCTGTTCTACAAGCGAACTAATAACATTATTTTTAATATGGGGGAGCCTACTGTAATAGTCGCGAGCGAGCTTGATGATGAACAGGTCAATTCTAGAGATCCCAGCTCTATCATATAGCACTTTGTTCTTGAAGTAGTGACGCCATTCGGATTCCTGCGTTCTATATAAGCTTGAACACGCCAGCTGAGGCATTTCCTTTCGAAAACTCTTAAACTCTCCGTAGTTGTATGGTTGCAATTCCACCAAATGGGAGCCGCGTATGTGACGATCGGACGGACAAGAAGCATATATAAAATGATCTTCGTTTTGGGGGTTAGATGCCTGTTATGAAAGATATTACTGTTGGATTTGAATGCTATGCGAGCTTTCTCCAATTGCTTCGCGACGTGAATGTTCCCTCTTAGGAGGTAGTCTATTTGTACTCCTAGGTATCTTACGCTTTTTTGTGAGGAATCACTATTCTATTGTTTGTGCCTGGTATAATTGTGGAAATTTGAAACGCACTATTGCCCGCCTTTACTTTCGCTGACAGCTTATCCACCGGTCTTCTAAATAGGATAGATTCACATTTGGCTGGACTGAGTCTAAGGTTCCAGGCCATATAATAATTGTTGATTTTATTTACGAGGTCTTCAAGATTATTTTGGACTAAGGGGACCCTATTAACAGAGGTATAAACTATTACGTCATCCGCAAAGGTGATGGCATTCGAACTCCCCCCGTCATTTAGGTTAAATAACGTAGGGATGTCGCTAGTATAAATATTAAATAACACGGGTGAATTTACTGTGCCCTGCTGCAACCGCTTCATGATCCTGAACTCTTGTGATGAGGTGACTTTTCCATTCCACGTAAAGAACGACCTCTCCCTAATCATATCCCATATGAGGAAAATGGACCATGTGGGAAACTGTTTTTCCTTCAATTTATAAAGGAGGCCATTCAGCCAGACTGAATCGAATGCCTTTTCAATATCAAGCAAGGCTGCTCCAACTAGCTGACCTCTACTTACCTGTGTATTGAGGTCTGATAATAGTTTGTTTATTGCATGTGTGGTCGAATGCTGATATTTAAAGCCAAACTGATAATCGGGAATTACGCTATTTTGGTTACAGAATTTTACAATTTTATCGTTAATAACTGCTTCGTACACTTTGCTCAGGTTAGAGGTCAGGCTAATTGGGCGGTAACTTGACGGATCATTAGGATTTTTTCCGCTTTTCAGTATGGGCAATACTTTGGCGCACTTCCATATACCAGGGAAATAACTGTAGTTAAGCGCATTATTAAATAAGATGGTTAGATCTATAATTATTCTCAGAGGAAGATGCTTTAGTACAATAGATGGTATACCATCCAGCCCACAAGAAGTCTTATTTGGTAGGCATCTAAGGATGGTGCCCAGAGACACAGTGCTACAGAAGGGGTGTAAGAGGTTGTCTGGCGTAGTAGGGCAACTAGCTTTGTTGACGTTGCTGAACTGTGTTAGTGTTCGCTCTTGCTCCCTACAGGTATCGAACTCAGTTTTAAGATTTTTTGCTGTGCGGTCAACAATTTGTTTTAAGCGCGTTCCACCGTTCAGGTAACGGGGGGAGTTTATTGACTCATAAAAGGAACCAATAATGTTGAGTTTGTCAAGGGGATCGGTAAAGATGTATTGAGTATTTATTTCTGGTATATTATCAAGGGCACAGCCACTTCTAAGTATAATTGGATTGTCACGATGGACGTGCAGATCTTTCACCCCGTCAAACTGCTTCTTCCGCAGAAGCGAATTTATTTTGGGAAAAAAGAAATCTGGTTTTTTGTAGTCGATTTTTTTCAACGCGTTGACCCAGGATTTCTCAATCGATCTCTGGACCTCTAAATGGAGCGCTCTGTTAGTGTCGGCGAGAGTTGCCTTGGCCATTGCAGTGATGTCAAGCCTCGAGTGAGGATCCTGAATATGAAGCCTGTGTAGCAGGGAGACTAAGTAGCTTTTGTATTTTTGTAGTTTCTTGATTCTGTAGTTTAGGTATCTGGAGATGCCCTTCCATGGGTGAACTTTAGGCACTGTGGTTGCAATTGTGGTCAGAATGGAATTGGAAATTTTTTCCAAGCCCTCATCAATCTCTCTTAAGGACAGGTTGCAATCGTCCGGGACACAGCTTACATAACTCCTAGACAGCGACTCAACGAATCTATCCCAATTGGGGTGATTCTATGAGGACACATTTTAAAGAAGTTCCTAAGGGTAACATTTCTTTCAATAAAAATTCCACAGCAACAGATATTTTTTTAAACGAAACACAAGTTTTAACAGCATTTATTTAAATACGCGAGTTCCAGAACTGTTTCGGTCCCTGGTTTAAAGATATGCTTAAAAGCTGGCAATCCGCGTGCAGCGGTGCACACGGGGTAAGTCGCATGTGTCTTAAATCGTATGTGTTCTAAATCGCATGTGTCCTAAATTGTATGTGTTATAAATCGCATGTGTCCTAAATTGTATGTGCACTATAAATCGCATGTGTTCTAAATTGTATGTGCACTATTTTCTGTGTACTATCTTGTGTGTAAAATCTTGCTGTGCACTATCCTGATGTGTCCTAAATCGCATGTGTCCTAAATTGTATGTGCACTATAAATTTCATGTGTTCTAAATTGTATGTGCACTACTTTCTGTGCACTATTCTGATGTGTCCTAAATTGCGTGTGTAGTTTTGTACTGTGTCGTTTTGATATGGAGCCTATGCACTTACCCAATTCACTTTCTTGAAATATGTTTAAAGTGAACTGCTTTTAAGGGCACATATCGATTATTTATAAGCAATGCTCATTGGCATAAAATATTTTGTAGAAGGTCATCCAGATGACCTACAAATTCATCCACTAAAATTTCATTAAAATCGCCCGTGTACAGCTGTAGGGTCCCCTTGTCAGTGTCACAGAATCGCGTAACGCGCATGACTACCACTGTCGGCGCCGCACGTTTTGCCAAACTATTTCGCTTCTGTATTGAAAACAAAACGTGACTTACCACTTCTATTGATGCTTTCCGAAGAACAAATGTCTAATGTCTCTTCATTAAAAAAATTGTGGTAATTTTGATTTTTCTTTTAATAAGATTTTTTTTTATCAATATTCATTATCAGTTGTCAGCTGAATACTGATTAACTTTTGTTCGATACATTTTTTATCAAATTATTTTTATCACGTTTTTTTATCACGCGTTTACCTCCTCTTCTAAAACTGAAAGCAACATTTGGGATGGAAAAGTCGTGCTAGATATCGGAACCCAATCGGAAGTAAGGGATCGAATGTTTAGAGTAACATGTCTTATCACTTCGCGAGAGCAGGAATGGGGACTTATGCCAGCGCTGTCCAGCGTAGGGGCCCCTCACACTTCTGCTACCCCTTCCAACCCTTCTTTCGAGCAGCGTGACTTGTTGTCAAGGAAACCTCGCGACGCTAAAAAGGAGACCGTGACAGTTCCGTAAAAAAGGCAGCTCAGACACCACGCACGACATCGACGTTCACTGTTACTTTGACTCGGCAGCGTATTTGCGCCATGGTAACGGCGGACGATGATGGGGACGGCTTTTGCCTCTCGGGAGGCAAGTTGGACAGTGCTGGACTACGCTAAAGGCCTGGACGCTGAACGCGTTAATAACGATTTCAAGTATTTTTTCAATTTGTGCAGATTTGTGCACTTAAATTCGACGTTTCTATAAAGTTTAATGTGTCCTAAATTAATATACCAAAAATCACGGAGGTACTTTCTTTAAAACTCATTTCAAAGTTGATAAACGGTTGAGATAAAAAATTGGTGCAAACTTTTAATATTTCAAAAAAACTATTTATCAGTTTAAAAAATATTATAATACTAAATATAACTTATAAAAATCAAATTAATCTCATAAATATTCATCAAATGATACGTGCTTAAAGAAATGCACCGAAAATTTAAATATATTTCTAGCATCATTTTATATAATAATTTAGCAAATTCATTAAAAATCGTGGGTAGTATTAAAAACTGCGTTCTTTTATAGTATTTTAAGACAATAACGAAAATTTACGTTAGGCTCACCTGTCCAGTGAGTGAACACCCCCCAGTGAGTGGACGTTGCTCATATAATACGAAAAATTAACGCCTATCGCGCTCATTTCACGTTGAAACTAACACTGACATTTAGATTGGAGACCTACAGATATCTCGCAAAAGCGTTTTTCTGTTTAATTATAACGGATACGGTATTAATTCTGTTTGTTTAACAGTTGTCCTCATGGCGTCCCACAAGTTCAAGGCAAGGCTTATTACGTGATGTCCACAATTTGTATATTGAGGTGCATTTAATGGTCCTATGATAAATTTGAGGTTATGATTACATTGTTATATGTTCCTTTAAGGAAAAACACTGTATGAAGCTTAAGTGTTCACTCACTGGACAGGTCACTCTACTTACGTAAATTATGTAATTGAAGAAAATTACGAGGATAAGATAGTTGAATGTCGAAGTGGAATAAAGTATCAGAACCTCTTATCATTAGTCACTGTGACTCAGCAGGTTCTGACAGAATTTTGGATACGGTAGCTTATAATACGTGCAGTAGGAGCTAGATTGGTAGTGCGCATAAGATCGTGTCAGATGGTGTGCCCGCTACAATTCACTGTGAGACTTGGAGACGGTTCAACGCGAGTCCATTTCATTGAAATTAAAGCTTTTAATATCTTACCCGCCGGGTACCCAGCTACCCGAATTGTTAAATCTTGATTCACTAATTAATCAGCTTTCAGTATTGGTATACAATTATCATATTCTTCACTGTGCTTATCTAACAGATATCATCGAAAGTTAGAATCCTTCTGGATTACTGATATGAAATCTAAATACCATGTTTGGCAATTAAAAAACTATTCGTAAATGAAAGTGTTATCCTGTACATTTTATAGACATAGGGGAAATTAGGACAAAACCGGGTACCTGGGTAAAACCGGGACGTGCTGTTATTTTTAAAACGGCCTTAAATTTTCCCGCGTTGTTTTAGCGACATATTGTCACGATGTGCATTGTTTCATCAACAAAAAACGATCGTCTTAGAATCGTGCATTGTAAGCTTATATCGTCTTGTGTGTTTTTGAAAGCTCGGCTCTAATTTTCGATAGTCAAGAAACTTCAACACTTTTGACAGTGTTCAGGTAAGTACTTTTTTGTGTGAATTATGTTAATTGTTGCATATTAAAGTGTGAATAACTAAGACAGTTTGTCTGTACTTTGTCCTGGTATTGTTGATAATTCGTAATATTTACAAAATTGTATGCTGGGGCAAAACCGTTCGGGGTAAAACCGGGTACCCGGTTTTGGACAAAATGTGTATAACAAAGAAACGATAAAAGAGGAAGTTATCAACATTAAACTAAATCTTAATAAAGGACTACAACTAAACAGAAAGAATACCACAAAATTAAACAAAATACGAAAGGACAATGATAACAGTGGTGATGAAGACGGTGAAGACATTTGCATTTAAGTCCAAGAATCCTATGGTTCATCCAAATTGAATGAAGGTTGGGTGCAGTGTACAACTTACTGTAAGTGGGCTCACGAAGGCTGCACTGATTGGGGGATTGAAGAATTGGACGAATTCCGTTGTTATAGGTGCTAGGGCCAGTTTTTAGTATGGTACCCGGTTTTACCCAGGCCATGGGCCATGGGGTAAAAACGTAAAAACGGACCATATTTTAAATCGTAATTTTTTTGTATTTGATATTGTATTAAAAAAAATAGATATAGACTATTATTTAATAAAGAGTTTATTCTAATGAATCCTAATTTCAATTTTTTTTTTTACATTAATAATGTCAAAGTTATGAGCTTTTATCCTTAACGTCCCTGTTTTGCCCCTACTTCCCCTACATATAACAGCTATCAGTGAATTTACAACAATATTTAAATACATTTTTTGATTGCGCATCAAGCGAAATCCCTGATCCCTTCGTTCCATAGTTATTCTTCTGTAGGATACTTCCCCAAACTTGTAACTGTAGTAGTTTAAAAAAGGATTCAACTTACACGATGTACGATATTCATTAAAAGGAAATGCAAAATGTTTAATCAGTTATATCAATTTAAATAGTCTTGTCAAAACAAGTGGAAAGTTTCAATTTTTCGTGGCACGCGTTAACCATGGACTATTCTATTATACTCTTTGACGTGTTACCCGTGATAATTATGTAATACCTACTGCCGTACGATTCGTAATAATAGCAATCAGACAATAGGTACTTTCTTTACCTGAATAATATTTCACTCAAAAAGCGCAATCCAGGCAATTACAAATACTTCAACCGACGATGAACTAATTGGAACCGAAAATGGAACAAAGTAATGATAGTGTGGATTCCATCACACGTGGGAATTGAAAATAATGAAATGGCAGAGAAACTAGCCAAAAAAACCGCAAACTCCCTGGCAGAATCCATCAAACTGCCTCAGTTTACCTATGGCCCACAAACTAATTGCCGCTAAAACGGCAATCAATAAATACTGGGACAAGGAATGGAAACTAAACGCACCTCTCCGACAGTTACTACTAAAAAACAACTTTTTTGCAAACACCTCTATCCGTAATCTTGCAAGACCAAACCGAGTAGCAATGTCATGCATTAGAATTGGCCACGTCCAAATATCCCATTCGCACATAATGAGCAAGGCAGACACCCCAAATTGTGACACGTGCAACCCCACATTAACCATCGATCATCTTATTCTCTCCTGCAACAAATTCTCAGCCGAAAGGAAGAACTGCGAGATTGACTCCTGTATATACGAAAAAATCTGATCGACCAGAAGAATATAAAACAGAGGTGCTGATATTGCTTAAACATACCAATCTTCTTCAAGAGTTATCAATATCGTTACTATAGATCGAGTCACTAATAACTCAATTTAGAGGTTGATGGGACTTAAAATAACTAAATTAAAAAAGAAAATGTTAGTAAAGACAGGCGATAATTTCTCGGTGACGATTTTTTCGAATATCTTGAGCAGAGACGAAATCTTACAAGTGACACAATAGTTTCTAACGTCGGAATGATCACCTACCTTGAATGCGGGGGTTATGAAACTTGTCCTCCACGATATAGTAAAAATGCTACTAGCAAACGAGGAGTTGTAAATATGCCAAAGTGGCTTGAATAGAATGAAGCTGCATTTTCTAAGAAACAAATGTGGAAAAAGATTAGAAGGGTTCGTATACACCCATTTTCGCAAATAATTTATTAAGAAATTATACGATAGCACAGATTTTTGCATCTTAAGCAAAGTTGTACAATGCTACTCCGTTGTATGGGTCTGTACAGTTGCTGATTAATAAAGAAATGAAGAAATTTTAATTTTTACATGAACTTTGTTCAATTATTTGAGCTCGTGAACAAACTGTATTAATTTGGCATCGGGGCACTCTGTATGTAAATTCTCTCTGCTATTATAACTTTCATTCCTACCGTATCTAGCGCTGCACTCTTATTTTATACTTAGATAGCCGTTAACGTTGGATGTGACACGGAAATGGTAATGGGGCTCATGAACCCCAAAACCGTGGGGCAGAAAATAAAATTAAATTGTAACAATGATATTAATGTAATATCAATTATTATAAATTCAGGATTATCAGTTATTACTGTTCTGCGACAGAACTTCTGTCATTATTTAGTATTAAATCACAGCAATGTCTGATACAGAATTTAAGTATACCGAAGTACAAGTTCGACAACTAAAATTCTTTTCAAGGATTTACAAATTATTATTTAAATAATTTTATAAACTATTGTCAAACCCCATTTTCTAGCGAACAATGCCATGGACTAGATAAATTCGATTTATTATTCATATTTTGCAGCACATCGCCGAGTATAACTGCTAGTGGCTGAATGCTCATCGAACGTTGAAACATAATGGCTCCCTATTGGGAGATTTTCTGCGGCATAGCCGCAGTGCTTATTGCGGTGTATTATTATTTCACGGCGAATTTTGATTTTTGGACGAGCCGTGGTGTGCCAGGGCCAAAACCTATACCAGTATTTGGCAATTTTCTGGCCCATATGATGGGAAAATTATCGATACCCCAGTTGCAGCTGAGGTTGTACACTGAATACAAGGACGAGCCACTGGTTGGATTATTTTTAAGGAGGAAGCCTATTCTTATTGTTCAAGACCCAGACATTATTAAAGACGTTCTCATTAAGGACTTTTCTAAATTCTCGGACCGAGGATTCGCGAAACATTTAATAGTAAGCACCTACACACACGAACAAGAATTCGAATTTCTCTATCTCATGCTTGCTTCAGTTTCCAAATCTTTGATTGGTGCACTTCAAAGATCTAAAATATACAAATTTTTAGAATTTAAATATTGAAAAATATCACACGAATCTACTGTTTAATAGACACAGGCGGAACCACTGACTCAGCATCTCTTCGCCCTGGAAAGTAAAAGATGGCGACCGCTGAGAACTATACTTTCACCGGTATTTACGTCGGGTAAACTCAGGGGCACCTTTTCCCTGATCCTCGACTGCTCTGAACACCTTATAAAATATTTGGACACATTAGTAGCGAGAGGGGAGCCAATCGAATGTAGAGAACTGGCTGCTAAATTTACGACCGATGTAATCGGTAGCTGTGCGTTTGGAATCGAGATGAACTCGCTGTCGGATAAGGAGAACGAATTCCGTCGAATAGGCCGGGAAATCTTTGCTACAGATGGGGTAACGATATTGAAATTGAGAATGAAGGCGTGCTGTGGGTGGCTGTACAATTCACTCGGATACATACTGCCGTACGACAAGACGTATACTTTCTTCATGAAACTTATCTTTGAAACGATAGAGTACAGGAAGAAGCATAACATTGTCAGGCCAGATTTTATAAATACTCTTTGGGACCTTCAAAAGCATCCAGAAAAACTGGGCGACGTTGGTATGTCTACCTGCATAATTTCTTCCTTAATTTATAAAGTTGACTAGAGATTTTATTTACTTATAATCGCTGTTCAAAATCGCAATGTTAACCCTGCGTGGCCATACCTTATAATCACAAATTGGTCACATGGGGTTCACTGCACCACAGCGTCATTTTTGAGTTACCATTTTCTTTTTTTTTAAATCTTTTGCAATACTCATACAATCATGCTCTAATAGTATTTTTCTAGGAATGTAAATTTTGATACGATGGAATTTGTAGTTCAAGAAGAGCGATTTTCCACGGATGTGGGAAAAGCGAATTTTTCTTTTTTAAAGTCCTAAAGGCGCGACATTTGAACTCGAAAATGGCTCTTGTGGTGCGATACACCCCGTATGATCCCATAGGGTTAAATTTATAGACTAACTTGGGTTAGATTTGGGTTGCGTTAAGTTTGTTCGAGATTTCTTCTGCAATTACAAGCACACGTGCGTATGGGTATACTGAACATTAATGAGGTGCCCAATACGTATGCTCAGACAGATGAAAAACAAGTGGAATAAGGTCTCCTCCATAACACATATATATGTACTTCTGTGGGAATAGCGAAGTATCTGCATCAGAGGAATAAAACTCCTTTCCTCTTATCTACTTTTGCAAACATCACTATTGCTGGGTACACATACATATACTCCTGTTGTGTAAAACGTCATTAAATTTTTTTTCTAATACAATTCACATTCTTGTTTAATAGGTTTCGTACTGATTACCATTTTTTGCTTTTTAATAATTATAATTTTATAAGTATGTATTGTTTGTCTGTTTCGAAATTTTAACGCTTAACCGTACGTGCGTAAGTTAATAATTACTGTGTATTAATACTTTCTACGATACTTACTATTATTTTTCAGAATTAACGAACGATTTGCTCGCTGCACAAGCATTTATTTTCTTTGCGGCTGGATTTGAAACATCGTCGACTACGATCAGCAATGCTCTCTACGAATTAGCTTTGAATCTCGATGTACAAGATAAATTACGAGAAGAAATTAAGGAGTACAACACGAAGAACAATGGTGATTGGACATACGAAACCATAAAAGATATGAAATTCTTGGACAAGGTATTTAAAGGTAGGCGATAATGAAAATTACTCATTCCAGCTTTTTTATTAGCATTTGTATTATAGTTTTCATATTACAGAAAAAACGCAATTGTCTTATGTATTTACGAAAATTATATTGATTAGGAAAATTCAGTTTCATTCATTTCAAATTGAAAAATGATTATTATGACAAGATAAATATATTAATGAAAATCACAAATTATTAAAGTAAAAAATAGATATTTTATTTATCATATTACGTATTTTCATTTCATTTTATTGAACATTTACCCTTTTCTTCTTTCATTTTATTCCACATTGAAATGTTGCTGTTCTGAATAATAATATCACCAGCGTTATGTACTAATAATTTGAAGATTTATGGAATTATTGCTAACCAAATAGTATAATGCGAAAATAGCCTACAACTAAAAAGCAAAATATTATTGGATATATATGCACCTATATGTTGTTTTTTCATTATTTCCTGATAAATTTTTTCAACACTTCACAGCATTAATCTGCTTCGTTCTACTAAATTTCCTTCTGAATTTTGCATTTTGTTTACAGAAACGCTGAGGAAATATCCGCCAGCAGATACAGTAATCAGAGACGCGACCGATGACTACACGTTTAACGGCACAAAAGTGTTTATTCCCAAGAAGACGCATGTATGGATACCAATATATGCCATTCATTGGGATCCAAATATTTACCCGAACCCGGAGAAGTTCGATCCTGAAAGGTTTGACGAGAAGGTGGCAAAAACAAGACATCCGATGCATCACCTTCCCTTCGGCACTGGACCACGAAATTGTATTGGTACGTACAAAACGATAAATTCTATTAGGTATGAAGTTTAAGACGAATTTCTTTTTATCTAATTTATTCGATAACAGTTTGTCGATAGTACTTTGATAAATTAAAGACACGACATAAAAATCTTTTTATTGTCATCATAAAAAAATACATTTCAAGCTGAACTACTGTATGCTAGGGAACATCATAATAAGAGATATTCTTTCTTTTTAAAATATAATTAACATCATCGATCATTTTAAAAATACTAAAGACTATAGGTGGTTCAATTGAAATATGTGACAAGAAAAAAGATATTTCCCCTTCAAACAAATATGTTTTTTGCCAATACTTTCACGTGAGGCGGGCTATATAGTGGCAAAGAATTGCAATTGGCTGACTGCCAACCCCATACAAAAAATAAAAATAATTTTATTAATCAGTAAAGAGGACGTGGTTGCTAATCGTAACTACATTAATGATACTTTACTACACGATTTTCCTTATCTCTTTACCTGCATTATACTTTTAAATTCTTTGTAATACTGTTTCTGCTAAAACGGCGCTACAATACGCACTCGTTATAAGTCTGTTTGTACCATGCGTTGTACGCCCGACGACTATCCCCACCATTTCTTAGAATCCTTCGGACGAGAGTAAGAGAATCCTAGAACGAGCGAGAGGCTCTTTCGTTTCCTCTCGCTCGCTCTTGGGTTTTCTTTCTCACTCGCGCCATTGGCCGCGCGGAATAGTGTCGGGCTTATAACGAGTGCGTACTGATTGCCCGTCAGTGATATCATAACTTGAATCAATTCTAATTTTTTCTGTTTTTTTTTGTTAAAGGTGCCCCTTTTGCGGTATATCAAACAAAAATCGGACTGATAAAGATTCTTTTGAATTATAAAGTCAGTGTTTGTGAGAAAACACCAATTCCGTACGAAATTGAACCAGCTTCCATCGTACTCACTTCTACAAAAGGATTGTATTTAAAGATAACCAAGGTGGAATCTTAATAACATCATTAACCCTGAACCAGTGAAATGTAAATACACTTTACAATTTCTCCTGATTACCATAACTGTTTAATGAGTTTTTATAAAGGTTGCTATCAAAGGTCTAAGAGAAGTATTATTCTATAATAGTTTAAAAAATTTCTTGAGATATGAATAAAAAGACAGATCATCATGATTGTAATAGTTGTTAGGTATTTTAAAGAATAATAGATCTGTAAATAGAATATGAGAGTGTGCCTATAAAAATATATTGTCTTGTGTAATGAAAGCTATTAAACAATAGAAAATATGTGTACGAAATTTGTCACAAGGGAGGAGGCCACTGTGACGGTCGAAAATAAAGGCTACTTTCAAGGCATTCTTTTCTAATGAAATGTAAGTTTCTACGAAAATTGTTTAACACCATCCGAAAATACATATATTTAACTAATATTTTATGCTCCTAAATTGAAAAAGTTTTGAGTAGTATGGCCACAGCATACGACGACGTTATGCTCTGCAAAAGAATTTACAAAACGAGCCGTCGTGTAACTTTCCGTGTGCTCTGATTTAAAAAATTCGAACGTTTTCTTAAAGTACGTGACAATAGCTTCAGTTAAGCGTACAGAATTAAAAAAATATTATTTTTTGAAGAAATTATTATTTTTATTTATTTTTGAAGAAAATATTATTTTTTTAAGAAACTTTGGAAGAAAAGGTACAAAAAATTAACATGTCTTTTCAATATTACAATTGGACGAATTATTCAATCAAAACACCTGTACGCTTAACTAAAGACAATTTTATTACAAATATTCCCTTAAAATTGCCGGACACAAGTTGCCGAGTCGCCGGACACAAGACGCCGGATACCAGCCGCTCGGTACAAGTCGCTGGCGACAAGTTGCCGGCGATTGTTGCCCGGTCTATACGCGCGTTATGTTGCATAATAAGTTTCGTTCTGTTTGCTGCAGGCCTTAAGGAGTTACATACGTTCACAACTTTCGAAAAATCGATTTTTGTTTTTTTCACTGCAATCTGTAACTATACCTCCGTCGCCGTCACAAGAGGGCCACTCGACCGCTCCGCTCTCTCGCAAGTTTTCTCTCATCCACTCCTTCATATATAGGTTATATTCGTTTCGTCCTACTCCTAAAACCGGGTCCAGACCTAAATGCGTATACGCTGAGCAGGCTGAGCGCGCACGACTGACGCATGCGGAGGGGTCGAAAGTGCCATTGTGTCTTTCTTCACGAACTTCTGTGCTTAACTTAGCCTACTCGGCAATCGTAAAGATGGTGTGATACATAGTTAGCTAAATAAACATACAGCTCAACCCTCCGAATCATCCTGTTTACCAATACAGGGTGATTGTCCACCGACGCCTGTCAAAGAGTTGCCACCTGGTACCCCGTAGCTAGGACAACCCCCTGCAGTGCCTCACCGAATTTTATGGGTTTCGATCCTTCAAACGATCCTTTTAACACAACAGCGAGTCGGCCTGGCTGTATGAATTAAGAACAATTCAGGGTGTAGTGAAGAAAAGAAAGACAAATTATTCAGTAAAATAGAGCTTTAAAGACTATCATATGTTAACTGCATTATTATTATACAAAATGTCATTTGTAAATTTTTGATTATCTGTTTATGTCAATATTAGCAATGGATTAAAATTATTTAGTCTATGCCTTCATTAATTTAAGTCATTAAAGTTAATTTCTGTAGGCGTTTCGTAAAAATCACCGAAAGCAGGGAACTTTGAAGATTTGAATTTTTAAACAATTTTGAATCTGCAAAAATGAGGACTTAACCCCTCCCTAATTTCATATGGACTACCATAAATGTATTTCAATATCATGAAAATCCGAGACATCGAGAATTTTAGAAAAGTATCACATCTGCCTCTATCTTCCACGCTGAACGCAATGCACTCCAAACTCCCTTTGATGTGTGGAAGAAAACCGACAACGGTCGGCTCTGGCCATATGCCTTCGCCGGCATTCGCGAGTCGGGTCGCATGCGCCGAGTCACCACGAATGACCCGTCCACACTAGCATATGCGTTCACGCTCACCCTTTCTGACGTAGAAGCATGCGGCCCTGGCTACCGTTTCACCCGTCCACATCAGAATATTCGTGCGCGCTCAGCCTGCTCAGCGTATACTCATTCAGGTCTGGACCCGGCTTAAGGCAGGGTCTGATCGGCAAGCCTTACCGATGAGTCCACTTGCAGACCAAGGACGAAACACAACTTCCTCTTCCTTTTCCCTTTCATCTTACCATCGCCGCTAAAAATCAAATGTTGACAGTGTGTAGAATACGGGGTGGCTGGCTCTGATTTACTCTTGGTGAAATTTTTTTCAAGATTTTCTTCGCGACACCCGGCAGAATAGTTTCAAATAATAAAAAAAATCTGTGTAAAGTTTGGGTCTGATCGGATAACGGGAAAAGGTGCCCCTGGGCCCTTGAACATTTCAATAATTATTTAACAGCTCACAAAGTCGATTTCGTATAATATCCTCCAAGTTATAGATTACATAAAAAAATGTGTCAAACAAAAGTTGCGTAATCCCGAGAAGGAGCATCTTTTATGTTGTATTAAGTAGCTTTTACTTGCGGCTTCGCCCACGTGATTTTCATTTCTGACAGAATTTGCAGTGTTCCTTTAACACATAAGCAGCGTTATTTGAGATAACAGATCTATAGTAATGCTGTCATTGCGGGGAATGTAACGCAGAAGCAACGGATGGCTTATTGATAAGATTACTCATTTGGAAGCAGCGACTGCATTGAGAGCGTTGGGTGCATCGGGTAATGATTAAAATTTGAGTGTGAAGTGGCGACCGTGTGTAAAGGTGAAAAGATATGACTACGTGGGTGGTAAAAGATGTGTTATTAACCTTTCCGCATCATGGTCGTAACAACTCTCTGATATCAATGTTAAACGATTTCCCGTGCTCGACAAAACATGTGGATTTCTTGCGCTGCAACGTCGCCCTTAAAACGGCGCACCGTTGTTCGAAGTTGCACCGTTAAAAGATAAACGCGAACCGCGTTTATCGCCAACCGCTTCATCTTTGACACTTTAATATGTGCCTAAAACCTTTCATCGTCTTCTGGGCGATTAAGTAGCGGTTCTACATCCATGAGACCCGTTCTATCGGGTCAAGATGACGGATTTGTGACGACTATATGCGGTTTCAAAGTGGGTGCTGTGGTTGATTTAAGGCAAACGTTCGTGTCGTTTAAATCTTGGCGTTTATTGTTCACGCTTATACACACAGGTTAATACGATTGTTTATAAATTGTGGAAATATGTCCGAGGACTATTACAAGGGAGCCGTGCTGCCCGTTGTTAGCCTGTCAAAGAATCGATGAGACCAGAATTGTTTTAGGGCCTACCTATCAGAGCAGATTCTAGAGTTCAGCAAAAATTGGAATAGTATTAGGATGTACATCGTAATACCTCCTATCATCTGCAAGCAAATGCTCCGATTATTATTCGTACTGTGGTTCCGATGACTCTTCCTCGTAGTAAATGTCTCCTGGACTTGCAGGGAGAAGAGCTTCAACTGTAATGTAAAAGATTAAATAAGTGCAAATAGAGCAACTGTTCTGGATTAGGCCGACTTGTTCTGTACTCGTATGAATTGAAAAAATAAAGAACGTCACTGACGGTTATCCCTCTTTTTCAACTACAAGTTATACATCACCAATGAACAACGAAAGCGAATAATAAAGCAGTGATTTAAACTGGAATAAGTAACCCTCCACAGCCATTTTATTTCAAGTTACGTATCTCCGCGTTCGTTGCCATTGCCGTTAAATTACTACCTCGCGTTTCACCAACTTGTCGGTCGCACAACTGAGAACATCGTGAAGCGTGGTGCCAATCTCCGGCGCTTGATTCGTCGCAGTTTCGCATGCCCAAATCATCAGCGAGAACTTAATCATAAAATAGATGGCAGGCGAAAGATAAGGCCGGTACCAAAACTGCCTTTCCAGAGAGTGCGGTCTCCCTTCATTTGCCCGCAAGATGTAAAAGTACCTACAAGTTGAAAGTGACGACGGTGAACGTCGACACGGACAGAAGGATGATGCGCACGAGGAACGTTTTGTTCAACGACTGAACGACGTCGCTAATATGCAGGTGTCTCTCTTCGAAATATTTCACCTTCGTCAGCAACAAGAGATTCCTCTCTCCGCGGTGCAGAAACTTCTCCGTCAGTGGTGTCTCCAGATCAAGCTTGTCGTTGATGAATGACTGCTTCAATTCTAGAAGATTCTCGTTGATCTTCTTAAAGCAAGCTCTCAGGATACACGCGCAGTTGACGTAAAACATATTTAATGAAAAGGCCACCATTATTATACAGAAGACGGTAATATGACGGATAGTAAAATGGATGTCCTGCTGGAAGAAGCTCGGCGTGTGAACGACCAAGAACAAGAAAGCAAGGATATCCTTCGTGTGCAAGACCTTCGCGAAATAGTTGAAGTCTTCTGGTGACAATATCTGAGACGTTTGGTATAAATCCTGCAGCACGCGTAATCTTGAACGACTTGTAAGGTGCATAAACACGACGATACTTCCATCGAAGGCGAAGAACAAGTTCGAATGAATTATCATTGGTATATGATTATCGTATAATGTGGAGAAATTTACTTCGTAAACGGTGCTGGCCAGTAAAGCTGCGTAAACAACAATCACGAGCGTAGAGTAAATGAAACGCGCCCTCGAGAATACGTATGCCGACGATTCACGTTTGTAAGGGAAACAACCGAACATCAAACTGATTAAGAAATTGGGATACATCAGGGACTCGAAATCCGTAGCACGCAATGGCCTCCATGATTCACTGCCTTTTAAATTCTTGATATGCAATAGCTTCCCAGACATTGCTGAATAATTTGTAATTTAAAACGAACAAAATTCACCGCCACGAATGGAAAATGTGTGTATTTCGAAAGTAGAGTTCGTTTCGACTGATCGTGAATGAAGCAATGAATGCACAACGCAAAATGACTGGTTGGCAATAATGTAGATAAATCGTCCAAGCCTTTATTTCCATAGACAGTAGGTAGTCATTTTCTAAATTGAAATACTTAGCTTGATGGAAGTTGAGCATCAGTCTAACATAATTTAAACGATGTGCAATGGAAAAGACATGCTTCCATATACCCCATTACCAAATTGTAATAATGTTATTGCGTGTTATTATATGGTTCTGAAGGATACAATAAGGGTACACTCTAATGCGATTGAAAATAAATAGTGCTGCTCATTTATCTTTATTCAAAGAAGCTATATATATCGCGGATTGGCCGTTTATCTGACACTTGTTTCATTACAATATCAAAGCATAAAGTTAAGTTTACAATAAGTTTATTGTGCGTGAACCTGTGTTCAACAAGATTTTACATGTAAAAATTGTATCAATATCAGCAGATAAGTTGTAATACAGCTCGTTACCTAAAAACACATTTAGAATTCTAAATTCTGGCAGTGATCTGGAGCAAGCGTGATTGGTTTACCTTCGTCAAGAGACCTGCATCTATCATCAGACCCATTGCGGAGAATGAACAGTCCTGTTGCAAAACTTGCATAGAGAATGACTCCAGCTACGTATCGGGAATGAAACAAAGATGGCAGATAGTCCAAGCTTTAATTATCACACTTTAACAGTTCCACCTTACCTCCGCTGATAATCGCTCGTCGAAAGTGGTTACAAGGTTTTGGTGGATACTGGAAGCAACTTTCTTCGCCTGGTCCCTGGTGGCTTCGCAAGCACAGGTCATGTAGATCAGGTTTCGAATAAAGTAAGTTATAAATATAATACAGAGATACAGCCATATATTAAAGTGGACGTTATTGAGAAGCATGTACGCAAAATGGTGGATGGCGAACGTGACGTTAACTATCGTTAATCCCACTATACCGATGATTTCTAAGGCGAACGAGTCGTTAAGAAGACTCACAATTTCGCCGATCTCCAAATATTGTTCTCTGAGGCTTTTCAGCTGTCTGATCAGTAGAGTATTCTTCTTCATGTGATACACTCGCCTGAGTAGATGTGGCTCGTCGGTAATTAGTGTTCTCCTAAATTTCATTAGAGACTCGTTTATCTTCTCTAAACACGCTTTCAACTCGCGCACACTGTTCACGTACATCATGTACATCAACAACATGACGAATAATGTGAACCAGTCAGTGTAATGAATAAGAAAATTGCTTGTGAAAGCGAATATTAGGTAACAACTTAGCATCATGAGTGATATGATGTCTTTTCTGTGAATTCCGCTGGCCATTTTGCAAAAAATTGTGGGCGACAATATTCGCGACACATCCGATAGTCTTTGGAACACTTGAAGTTTCGAGCGACTTGTGAACCCACTTGCTAAGATTATTATGACGCCCCAAAACGTGCTAATGCTTGTTCGCAATAATCCGGCTACATGTCGGTTATCCGCAAGATAAATCATCTGATAAGAGGCAAAGAGTGACCAACAAATGTAAATAATCAACACAAATTTGGACCAAATGAAGCGTCCTCTCGAGAATACGAATTTCGACGACTCAATCTTGTAAAAGAAGAATCCCACGATGGAAATGGCGGAAATATAAAGCTGTATTAATGACTTGAAATCTTGGATACGTAATAGTTTCCAAACTTTACATTTAGATTTTTTGTGTTTTCTAAGCTTCTTCGACCGGCCAAGCATTTGGATTAAACACTGATTCACAATTTCTAAGTGGAAGGAGTGTAATGTTACGTGGAATAGTCGTATTCTCTTCGCAGACTTCACTTCATGCAGTAGTGAGCAACAGAACTTTGAAATTGTTCACTCCAATGTGGAAATTGAATAAAGAACGCAAAGTAATTTACTAGCAACTGTGTAGTTAAGTTGTTCATGCTTCCTCTTAGATAATCATTGATTTTAAAACGAAGCACTCCAGTTAATGATGTATCCCATCATGATGTCAAGCATAATATAATTGACACGATAATCGTAATGATTTATGGTTCTGCGAAGACAGTTCAATTTGATAATTGTTATGCGATAATAATAACCATTAAGTCTTATCAACAGTATTGCCATTGCAGCCTCGCCTTTACTCTAGTTATCTACTTTCACCTTCGCTGATCTCATATGTATTATTATATTATTTATGTACTATGAGGAATAAAGACGTAATAACAATAATAATGTAGGATGAAGGTGAATACATAATACGACAGTGGGCTATTTGATTATCGAAACTTAACCACGTGTGTTCCTATTCTGAGCAAAGTGATGGTAAAACTTTAACGCAGAAATTAAAGCGCTCTTAACTGTATTAAAATTACATGGATGTCTCTATCAATAAATACTTTATTCAAAAGTGTTTCATTTTTTCATAAATTAGTTACTCATCTAGACATTATTTTATTACAAAGGCAAATGATCACCTGCTTGAATATCACACCAAGTACATAGAACTTATGTGACGAAACTTCATTTAACAAGGTTTCAAAATTAAAAATTGTATCAATATCAGCAGATACGTTGAGATAATACTCACTACCTAAAAACACATTTAGAATGTAAAATACTGGCGGTGACCAGTAGCGAATATGATTAGTTTACCTTTGCTAAGAGAGTAGCATTTATCGCAAAACCGATTGCAGAAAACGAAACGTCCTGCTACAAAACTTGCACAGAGAACGACTCTAGCTACGTATCGGGAAGGAAAAGCAATGAAAGAAAATAGTGCAAGCCGCTTTAAGGGGGTAGACTACTGTGACAAATGTAGACTTCTGATGCAAATTGTAGAGAAACTAATCAGCCGATTAAATTGCGGTACAGCACTTGATTTTGGCATATTGTAAAGCATTAAAAACCATTATAAAAATGTTGAAAAATATATATATATATATATAGTAACATCTCTTAACATCTCTATCTTACCTTCGATTATACTTGCTCGTCGAAAATGGTTACAAGATTTTGGTGGATGCTGAAACCATATTTCTAGTTAAATGAAACACGCTGTAGAATCCATTCGACGTCATGTACATATTTCGAAAAATTTTGTCAAAGTCATAGTTGCTTCAGAATATCGTTGTAATGTTTCCACAATTTTTCACTACAGTACTGCACGGTAACGTGTGCGCATTTTTGCTAGGGCGTTGCCACTGGAACATTGCACGTCGATGTCCGCGAAATATTGCAGGAATATTGTATGTCGGTGCCAGTGGAATATTGCAGGTCGATACACGCGCTGCATTGCAGAAGCGTTGCCACTGCAATATTACAGGAATATTGCACGGCAACGTTGTAGCACCGTTGCTGCAACGAAGTGTGCTGTATGGGATAGTGTGACGGAGATAATTCCTTGTCAAATAATAATAATAATTTTGTATCCTTTACTTTAATCACTATTATACTGTATGATGTATGAATAATTGTAAGTATATGATAGATCGTGCAAAATTGTTTTATTTTCAGAATAATAATGGAATTTCTAGCCTACAGTACGAATGAAATATCAGAAACGTTTAACACTTTTGCAAAATACATTGTGTACCGCAAGTATTTTTAAAAATATTACATACTGCATTTAAAACTAGATGGTCCATCGACTACTTAGTTTGACCAATGCTTAATTATTAAAAGATTTCGGTATTTTCCTGAAAATCATTGACATCAGAAATAATTTCGAATATTATAAAGAAAAAAATGTGAAAGGTTCTCAAAAAACGGTGCCTGTGTATCGAACAATTACATTTATTTCATTGGTCCAGCTATGCTAGGCGCAATTGACATAGCTGTCGCGACAACCATGCGACTGAATACAGTTATCACGATTTGTTCGTCAGTTTTCAATCTCTATCTTATAGTTACACATACATATAATTTTACATCGTATGTCGATAGGCATACACACATGCACATTCGTTCCAACTTGCCTTGTTGACAACAGTACACGTTCATTCGTCATTCTCAAAGGGTTCGGTACGCAAAGACATCTGTCACTACCTTTCCCTAAACACATAGTCGTCAAATGTTTATTAATGCTGGTTAATATGCACCAGCATTAAAAACGTTTATAGGGTGTCCCAGGTTTTATTAATCGAAACGTATCAATGTACTCTTTAAGCAACAATAAGAAGAAAGAAGCATATAGGCGTTGGCCTAAAAATACTCTATCAGAAAGTTACGATAGAATTATAGAGTGGAGGTTAATAATAACGAATATGTGAGAAAATATAACACATAAAAATTAGTCGATAAGACATTTTTAATTTATTTCATAATACTGTTAGTAAAAGCTTTGTTTAGAGATATCGTAATTCACTCTTTGAAGAATGATAATAAATATACATATACTACTTTACACAGCTATAAAAAGCATTTATGACCTCATTCTATTTTTCTTTGCGAATATAGTGTAAAAAGAAAGTTCACAGTTCGAGAGTCCACACGTGCAATGAAATAATTGGAGGAATTAATATTGCATTTGCAGAAATTAATCAAAATCGGCAGGTGTAGCCACAAAGTGGGCAGCCATATTAATGCGAGAAATTGAGTAAGATTATATTTTTACCCGCTATTTTTAAAAATTGTATTTATTGTATTTGTTACTATATTCCTATTATTTCGTATGTCTCTTACAACTTTTTAACAAAGCATTTTTGGGCTCACGTTTATGTAAAATTTCTTCCTATTTTTAATCGTAGAACACACTGGTACCATTTGGTCAACAAACATCTGAGACATTTTATTTAATTAAATGTTTATTTCCATTTGTGTTATGTTGTTTTCTGGTAGCAGGTTGTCCTTTAAATTGCATCCATTTTATACGCATATAGGTATGTAGGCGAAAATTTCGTCAAATCACCGCCACATTATTTCATTTATAGATTAATTTTTCAATGACCCAAAAGTCCTTTGAATGTACTTCGATTCTGATCTAAATAGGCGTTCTCTAGTTGAATATACGTTTTCAATAAATACAGAATTATTAATGTTACAAACCTTCAAATCTCATCGATATTTTAGAATTAATTACTTTGATGCATGAAATATACTGTATATTATCGCTTTTCTAGATATTTCAAGCAAGAAATTTTAATTATTCGTTTCCTACTGAAAAAGAAATATTAAATAAATAAAAAATTCACACAATTAATAGATCTCGGGCGATTGTTTTCTGCTAACTTTCCTCAATACATTTTTTATAGATTTTTAGTAAACTTTGAAAAATAGAATTTGAAAACAATTCTACAACCGTGAAATTTCAGTAAATCTTTTATTTAATATATGAAGTATTGCAGAAAGTGGGCATCTCTTAAAGAACAACCTTGTTTTTTTTAAACATTCCTCTCCTAATGATTGATATACAATATTTAAATAATACTTATTTGGCGCATCAACACTGGTTTAAATAAACTGAAAATTCTTTGCAATTTAAGATAGACATTCTTATTAATTTCCATATTTAATATATCACACATAGATGTTTTATATGTTCATAATGACTATAAAGGGTTATAATAATGTTAAGTAAGACAAAAATGCTAATGTATACACGTACATATATACGATTACACGACACTTTGTTACTTTATAATACTATTTCGTAAATAGTAAAAAATATTTTACTATTACATACTTCTAACGGTTGGTACATCAGTTTTTTGTGTCGGTTATACAAATCTCACCTATGGGAACCATTACTGTTAAGTTTTACATTTTTAATTAACAGCAAAGTATCTTCGTAATTAGCAATAAAGTGTTCACTACTAATGTTGAAGTCTCAATTGAATTCAACTTCAAGTTTTAGCAAATGAGATCATTATGCTTATACCTCTATTTCTCCTTCGGAAGAGTTAAATTTTAACTTCTAGATTTCTAAAAGCTATAACTTTTGTTTCATGGCAATACGCGTTATTGATATATGAAATATTATATCGACGAGAGAATTTTGTGTTCTTACACACACATACATCATCACTGATATTTGATCTTGTAATAATTGTGAATGTCGAAGTCATTATTGCGACTCAAGTATATGTAATATTTAAACTGGCAATCTGAAAGATGTCGAATGTTTCTTGTATAATGTAATACCACAATACTCTTGTCAATTACTTCAACTGTTTTACACTTTGTCAGCTCGATTATAATTCATTTATCAAATTACATTACTATAGTAGAAAATCTTTCAATTGTTCCACTATATGTTTATAAATAGCAGGCTTGATATTAGCTACAAATTAACCCTGTGTTCCTTATTATGTGTTCATTTTGCTATGCTTCGGTAAACGCAATCTGAACAGATAGTTATAAACCTTCTCTCTTGTCTCAACCCTCTTCTTTCACGTGGCTTTTTTTCACATGGAAGAAATAAATAAATTCATTCTTAACTATTGGTTCGGGTCTCTTTTTAATTTTATGAAAGACTTAACTCGGGTATAATGCTTCTTTTAATAACATGAACAGCGATATGATTAAGTTATTCCTCAGATTCTACTTTCAGAGTGTTTCACGTCTGTGAGATAATTTTTACTAGCTCTTTAAATCTAAAATTATCTATGTACATACATCTAAATTTCTTGGAATTTTCAATTTTTTAATGATTCAAGCTGATTATTTAAAGACCATTTGCCTCATTTTTGTAAATTTCTAACTTCAAAGATATGTATACATAAATATAGAAAAAGAGAAGCTTGCGATGGTAAAATAAGTTCGTAATTCCAATATGTGCTACTTGGGCATCAGAAATCTGGAAAAATTTTCGTATTCTTGAAACAAGCTTACTTTCTTCACAAATGAATTTATTGCGACAGAATCAACTAAAAAGGCAAATAGTACCAAACAAGATAAAAATACAGTGGTTAATAAGTAATAAGATAAAATTATTTATTTAAAAATCAGCTGGAGAAACAGGAAACTGACTTCTCTGTTTTAGATCAAATAGGGAACTTGAACGCTCACGAAAATCGATTATATCATGCGTTTCTTAGTTACAAGTTTTTGAAATTCCAGAGCAGTAAAAATAATCGTTGATACGATTATGAATCATCGGAATGCTCGTTTATGTTTATTACATAATCTGATTGTTTTGAGACGATAAAGCACTGCTGATGGTTCCGAGAAGCAACACAATGGGTCTAACGAGACCGACAAAATTTATAGGATATACACAATTCAGCGTATTCTGCACACGTAACCGAAATCCTACGAAAATGGCAACTGACGATGAAGACGCCTGCCGTATTTCTCGAAACAGGCAATAGATTCGACCGAAATCTAACGATATACAATTAATCATCGTACCTCTGGCTTCGTTTCTATGTACAATTATAGAGAGCAACGTGCTACGAATCGAAATATCTGTACATATTATAACAATAACAATAACAATAACAACAATAATAGGGTAATTCCTAAGACGCTTCGAAAGAAAGGAAAAGAAGAAGGAATCGATTTTTCAATCTCTCTGAACTTTCACGAATTCCAATGACTCTTAGACAACTGTAATATAGAAAAGTAATTAACGTACACTTCATTTTTTTACACCTTTAAACAACATGAATATATATGTATCTAACGTTCTCGAAGAAAGTTACAGGGGGTTTAGGGGCATTTTGTATTCTTCGAGTATTTCGTTTGGTCGTGCAATGCTCTGTCACGTGACACTTGTAAAAAAGAAATCGTTCGCCAGAACAGCCTTTTCGAAATAACGCTACCGACTACGAACGTATCATATTATCAACATTAAATATTTACCTACACTAAATTACGATTATTTATAAATATGTGTATGCATGTATACTTATAGTAAGGAATTGACAAAGGAGACGAAATCTACAGTAAGAACAGCTTTGCGAAATTGAATAGGCCTAAGAATTACGAAGTTAAATATCGTCGACAGATGGTTCGTTCGATTATCACAAATTCATCTCTGCCTTTCAGTTCTTTTTTTTTTTCATTTTGGCTCGTATAACGTACTCCCCCGACTTGTCTCTCCTTTTTGGTCGTAATATTCTTTGAAAAATAGACATCAATTCCAAATTGGTCTCTCCATTTAACGAATCCATGGAAATTGAACATAGAGAGTTCTAGAAAAATGTGAATTTTTTTGGAATAATTTTCTACACCTACAAAAACGTTCACTTCTAAATTGATGGATTATTTTTTTCGAAGTTCAATACTTGCTTTAGATTTAAAGAAAGCCATTAAAATTGTTATACAACTTTAAGTGCAGCGAATTTGGAACTTACTATACCTATCTCATAAGTGTTAAGTATCTTCCAAAGTTTATGTTATATAACTTTTAAATATCACATCATTGGGATCGATGTATTGGTAATGATTAATAAATTAAACAGCGATCAATAAATCAGCCTTCAGTATTCATTCGAAATATATGGACGGCTAGTTTCTTGTACACCAATATTATAAAAAATATTCAAATATCGACCCAAGGACACAGACAAGCAAAGAAAACTAGGCGTTTCTTAATTTTCTTTCTGGGTTCGTCAAGCTCGAGGGGGTCAAGCAAATTTCTATAGCGGAATACTATCATCGAAATGGTCCACGTATTATAAGTCATCTTTTTTCGGTTAGAAATTAATATAATGTACGTATGTATTTCTTTTCTGGTAATGCTGCAATCTCGAATGTCCTACAATCTCGCGGTCCCTGTCGTCTTCGGTGATGTTTCGTTATCGTTTATTGATACAGCAGCCCTCTGCTGTGACTTAGATTTTCTTCAAGGCAGAAAACACCTTCGAAATTATCTGGTGCGATTCACGTTGAGTCCAACACACCGCCAGCAAGTTTGGTCGCGTACAAGTTTAACGCCTAAAACACGGAACAGGTGTCAGCCACATTGAGTACCACTTTTTTGGCGAATAATGTAATTGCTGTGGAAACTCCAATATCTGAAGTCACAGAGGGACATAAGTTATGTCACATAACTGTTTGACTGAGAACATTTTTGAAGAATAGAACGTTCACTTTTTTTTACTTTCATGATGTTATGTTTTCAGTAAAATAATGCACTGCTATAGTAAAATAATATAGGGTGATTTATAATCTGCTGTGGTACGTTTTAAATATCGTATTACCTGTATTGCTGAGGAATAGTTTTTCAGTAATGTGAATTTACAATTCAAAGCTTTCCCCTTTCTAATTTTAAATAACGAAATTCAGACTCATTTCACATTTAGATTGTAATCATACTTCTGAATATGTTTGAACATTAGTTACAGTATACATGAGACAAAAGTATAGGACTATTATATAACGAAATAAAAATTCGATATTTTATAAATAAAAAAAACCGCTTAAAGGAAAAAATTACATTCATGGCATACGTTTTGGGGGATCATCGTGATCAGGTTCTAATATTCAATTTTTAATAATCCATTTTGCACACATATAAAGAATTTCATGAACTGTTGAAAATTTAATTACTATGATATTGTTGTTTCCATTTTTCAATGTTTCTAAGAAAATTTTGCCACGAAAATATGTTTTATCGAAGGTATTGTGAAATTTCGACTCAGTTCTTTTTTTAAGAAGGCGTGCAACAGCTATTCAATTATCTATTTCTGAGAGAACACTCTTCTTTAATTAAATAAAAAGTTACTGCTTCCACGAGATAAGTTAATGAAGAACTGAATGCATGATTTAGTAGAATTAAAAAAGTTGTTACACGAATTTTCTGGACCAGCTGCAAGTTTAATAGTAGCTACATAATTTAGTTATTAGAACAATGAACTGGAATTATGAATCAAACTGTTTCAGCGGCATGTAAAATTACAGTTTTTAAGTAAATAAAAGGATATAAGGTATAATTAATATTGTTTCATATACCTTACGTAGAATTCCTGTAATTTGATATCGTTTTCACGAATCTTATTATTACCTACTGTTATATGAAATTGGACAGTATAACACATTATTTGTTTTAATTTAATTCAAAATTGGAAATCAACATAATAATTTTTCAATGGCTAATAGACAAAATTATGAAACAGTGAGAAAAAAGGTTACTTAGTTTAGAAGTGAAAAGTATATATGGAACCATCTTTCTTTCTCGAGCTAATCTTTTCGGAGTTTTCGAAATTATTATTATGTTTCAAGGAACCATATGTTCTGTTTATGCCTAATTTCATAGTACATCATTTACACGTAACAGCGATATATGATAAGAAATAAAGAAACATAGATATTTGAAGGGCAGTATCTGTACAGAGAACACTTTTAATGTGTTATCTAATTTTACCAATGTATTCTACTAATCGTATTGATAAAAAAAAGTTTATACAAACATAGGTTGGTAAATGCTTTTTTCCTAATTATAGCTTTTTCATATTATAACTTACAGAACAGAATCCAACATTCGGATGTACTGTACAGCATGTACATACATCTTCAATGAACCAAATTTCGCTAACACTCGGTATACGCGGTACATTTCTCGGTGCATATTTAGAAAAAGTCAGTGCTTTCCTCGTTTTTTACATATCTAGATTATTACATAAGTAATACTAAATTTGTTACATATATTAGGCGAGCCCTCACATCAAATAGCTCAACAAACGAATAAGTCCGCGGGGGAACATTCTAACTCACTAAACTATTTTTAATTTCTCCCCAACAATAATATTAAAAATACACATTGTTCCATATAAAAAGATACCACTTACTCCAAAAACGTGAAAAGGATTATCCTGCGAAAACTGACTTTTCTATTCTCACATGTCCCTCTCCAAAATAAGTAACCTTTCTTTATAGCCCTGCTTCTAACTCCCCATCCTGTACAAGTGTACATTATCTGATTTGAAGGTAGAAGAAAAGAAGCATAGCCACGAGGCAGAAAATTTAAGAAACCAGTCACCTTGTAAATGAAAGCATATTGTTCTTTCGTCTGGACAGCCCCAGCACGGTCTCGTCTGATAGTGTAAACGACCCTTGGCACGTCCACAGTCCTTGTAATCTCGTATTGTCTAATTCCTAGGTCAAGAGCTATTAACGTTCCTGTGCGTCCAGTGCCGGGACTACAGTGAACCACAATGGGTCCTGGGCCACCCCTCTGGAGTGCCCTCGCCTCAAGGAGCACGGCTATCAACCCCGCCCCGTCCGATTGTGCGCCGTTGACAGGCCACAAATACCAAATATGGTACACTTCTCGGAACGTATTGTTCTCCAAATTCTGAAAAATAAATAATTCACCTGTCAGTCACCTGTTTCAAGCTGGGCCTGAGCTGTTTCAACAATTTAACACATTAGATTTGGGAAAATACTATTCAAAATGGGCCAGACATTTTCAAACGACCCCTTTTACACTAATTCACGCTAATGAGAATTAATATTTTTACAATTTCTATTACATCCTTATGAGAATATTACTTATAGACTGAATTCGATCAGGTGTTTTGAAAATGTCTTGAAGGCAGGTAGCCAAACGCTTTTTCGCTTTTGGAGTGTTTATGGCTGGATCAGGACCATGATGAGGCTTAAAATAAGCGTTATAATCCATGCAGTGCCGGTTTTAGGGGTGCTGTTATATAAGTAGTGCTCCCTCTCCTGTTCATTTATTTATATTTATATATTATAGATTCGTTAAGCAGAAGGCTGCTAACTGATTTTCGTGCCTTTGGATGGATGCCATGATAATCTTTCCCGGAGTGACAGTGTGCTAAAACCGGCATTGAACCCTCGTGAGTGGGCACTAGATGATAGTTATATGTATAATACAATGTTGTATATGTATATGTTATGTATGCACATGTATTGACTTTGGGCCAAATGTGATTGTTGTATACAATTGGGAAACTATTACCACTTAACGTGTCCAAAGACAGTCTACTATATGTTTATCCCTTACTTTTAAATGAAGGGTAGAAATGGCATATTTCTCTTTGGTTTCTCTCTTCTTCAGAGTAACTTGGAAATCACCGTACAGCCGGTGGCAATCAGTTATCTCCGAGGGTGGAATGTACTCAATGCACTTTTCCACTCCATTCTCAACGAGATCAGTCAACATAATGATCACTTTGCACTGCTGCTCCCAGATCATCCTCCAAAAGTCGGTGACAGTCGTCTCCATTGGTGCCTGGCAAGCGATGTAGTATCTCATTGCGTTCTTTGGTCCCTGAAAGAGATCGTGACAGTAAAATTTAAAATATAAATGAGTTTATTAACAATAATGTCCAAGAATCCAAATGTATCTAATAAGAGGTATGTATTATGAGCTTATTATATTGTTTAGAACTGAATCAGTTCAGACCAAAAACAGACATAAAATGGACGTTCTAAAGACGTCGTGTACTGTCTGGGAATCGTCATGGAAACTTGGTGTTCATCTGGGCGTGTGGGGGAAAGCGGGGTAATTCCGGCCACTTCTATTTCTTTAAATAAAAACCGCGTAACTTGACTCTGTATGGTACTGCCACATGTTAATAATGCAGCGAGCTAATATTCATGGTTTCCATGACGATAGCAGTCTTTTGTTTCAAACAAATCCGGGAGGATTAACCCACATTTCGCACCGTAATCTTATAACAGTGGTCGATTGTTAAGCAAGGTAAGTTAGTACATGGAATAGATATGAATCATTAATTTTAATCTCATTAAATACACGAATGTTTCTACTTTCAAACTCACATTTGGTTTTTGGTGATATGTAAATTCAATTCAGTGTATTACTTCAAATACCTGAACATGAGGGGTGGGGTAATACCGACCAAAAGTGAGGGGTAATTCTAGCCAGCTTTTAACATTGTTTTTTTCTGGCGTAGATGCTACGTACATATAAAAAAATTTCAAAGCAGGCAGAATGGAACCAAAAAAAATTATTTAATAATTATTTATTAAATGAATAAATTATTTATTTATTTATTTATTTATTTATTTACCTGAGAAAAAGAAACTGAATTTTCAATCGGACAAGTTAGATATTTGTGACGAAAAAGTAGAGCACGATATCTGCTCCTTTTGCAAAGAATTCGGAAAAGGTGATAAAATGTGGTTCCGGTGCACAGTATGTGGTCAATGGGCACATGAAGAATGTTCAGGATGGGATACCCCTGAAGAATACACTTGTGATATATGTAATAATTAAATTTGAAATAAAAAATAATATAATTTTTTATTAATTTAACAGTTTTCCTCTCTCTTTAATAAGAGAAAATGACTATTTTTGTGTTATTGCTCCCAATTTTGTTACAACGTAAATTTATGCTTTCTCGGTCATACTAATACAAACTAGACACTTCAAACTATCAATTAATATAAAAAAACTAACAAATGTGAAACTTGTTAAAATTTTATAGCATTTACTGCTTATGTGGCCGGAATTACCCCGCTTTCCCCTATTTCTCGTCCATTTTTTTTAAATTCAATTCGATTTGACATTAATATCAATATATTTTAACAAAAATTACATTTTTCCACCGTAAAAAATTCATTTAGTTATGTAAACATTAAATAAAATCCCTAACTTGCACAAATCAATTTCAAACCACAATACCATTTGTATATCAGGCCGTAAGTCGGGATTAATTAACTAAACACGATAATCGGCAATTTGAAATCAGTGGACGAACAGAATTGGCATATTTCGAAGAGGAAGCGATTCAAGTCTGAATCAATTAATACGCGTACTAATTTCGTTACGTCCGGGTGCACGATATCAGCCGATACTATCGATCAGCAAGAAGCTGTACGTGTTAATTGCAAGTCAGAACGCGTTCCACTAGGTGCATTAAATGCCTGCGCGCTGACTAATTGCAACACGCATACAGAGGAAACATTGGCAATACCAATTCCATTACGTCCAAAGTAATTCTAATGAGAGGCTTGTTATTCCTCGAATATCAACGAACATTCTTTAAATGACTAGCAAAACATGAATATCGGTTTTTATAATCCTTTTGGTGTATAATGGAAAGCATATGCTTATAAAACGTGCTGTACAAAATTGAAGGATACGAATTTCTAATGTAAAATTTTAGTGCCATTTTTTTTGTAGGGAAACTTAATTCTAAAATACTAAATTTGCTAAAATAATAAAGTATAATCTAATGTGGACAATGAATTTGACTCTAGAGATACCGTTCCAATAGTATCTCATAAATATATTAACACAAAATAGAACTTACTTTATTTCAAGTACCTATTACCTACAATTATTAATTCGTATTTAGTACTCTACAAGATTTTCACTATTTTGTATGGCCTGAAAAATTCTGTCTGAAGAATTAATGGTAAATGTTGATATACTCTTGACATGATAGAATAGGAAATAATTCCCATAAACATAATGTGTAGGAATTTATTATCATTGTTTTCTAGTTTACTTCGTTGGCATTATACATATATTAAGACAAAATCTTTTAACTCGTCGAGCTCGGAGTGCAATTCAACTTAGCTCGGGTTCGTGTATTCATGAAACACACTGTACTATGTAATTATGTTTGTATGTAGTCGCGATGCAGGCCGCGGTTTAAAAGCCATAGTTGCATTTAGTAAATGTATTAAAATTAAATTACGAAACGCGTAGAAAACTGTGAACATGTGCATTAAAATTTTTCACATATGAAGTAGTATGAAAATTATTTATAATTCAGTAGTGTAGTTTTTAATTATTACCAGGTTTTAAGTTACTAATGTATTTGATGAAATAGAATTTATTAAATTTTATTCGACCTAATAAGTGATTCGCCCTTTTTATCCATTTTGGTTCAAATACTCGTCATAGTCTATGTACAAGTTCTTTTTAAAATAAACATTAATCAAGTGTTCTGCTTTTACTGCATTGTTCTGTACGAAAAATATTCGGCTCTGGGTTATAACATCTGAAATGCTGATTTTGTAGTTCCTCATAATCAAAGCATACCAAGAATTCCTTACATGAAAAACGAAATTTACAGACAATCTTAAGTTAACGCTCTATGACTTGTTGCATTTATTAAAATCAACCCAATAAAAACGTTCACCCAGTCTTCACAGTTTAAACCGTTAATTGTAAGAAAAATACATTTTCCGTGTTCCCCTAAATTTTACAGAGTTAACTTTATTTCTTAATTTCAAAATAATTATCCACTATCTCCACATTTTTACTAAAATATTTATTGGTTTAATTATGTTCCAATGCGGCTTGGAGTATGGTATGTTGATAATAATTAATCGTTTAAAGGGCGATCAATCTTCGTATCTGTCACTACTACGCGTTGTTTAAATTTTCTAATCATTCCGTGGAAGCAGGTGTTAACGTCCGTTCCCCGCTTCCGCATACATATTGCTGCGCTTGGAGCTTATGCAATAGGCATTCGTATTCTTCGTAATGCATTATGCAACATCCTTTTCTCACGCAGACAAAACGCTGTGTGAACCCTCATTCACGTGTTCTTCGATTACTCGTAACACATTCGAGCGCTTTGTTAAGGACACTCGTAAAACTATGAAAAAAATTGTTTACATTCGTTTCCAAGATAAAGAAACAAGCACCTTAGAAACGAGTACAGTGTGCTTCTTCCATTTGAATACAAGAGAATCGTATTGGCAGATTTTTAACCGTTTTCAGATGGAACAATGTTGTAGGAAGTATAAGATATATGATACTTTTTATCATTCGAATATGTATTAATTACTGTCAGATTTAATAACAGATTTTCAAATCGTTGGATTGGACACGAATCAAAAGTAGGACGTATTACTACAGGATGTTCTAGAAATCGAAGAAAATTTTGGAAAATATTCCATTCGCTTTAAGGGCGCAGACCACTGTACAAAATTGGAAAAATCGATTTTTTATTTTTCACATTTTCTGAGAAACATACGTTTCGAGAATGTTATCTCCAAATTTTATGAGAAAATTCGCAAAATTGACGGAGATATAGTATTTTCCGTGAAGCGGTGTCAAGCGCGCGACTGAACCGAGCGGAACTTTGAACGTTTTTCTCAGAATCACATTTTTCAACCGCGTTGACAGGATACAGAGAAAACTATACATTCAATTAACGTTTCTATTACGTGACGATCAGTTTTTTTTTTTTAATTAACGGTCTCCTATTTTTTTTATCAACATTTTTACCCCAAAAAATGATTTTTTTCCAGCAGTCCGCCATTTTTTATCTTTTGCGATATTGACTTTTTTTGATCTCACGTAATAGACGTAGGCTTCTAGTTTCCAAATTTTTTTTTTTTAATTCAGATCAACTATATGACTAAGGCACTGTCAACGCCACAGGAACGATTTTGACGAAAAATATTTTTTTTACCCTTCAATATGCATATATTAACTATACTAATTTGTAAAATTATTTCAGGAGACACTTATTCAAATATATAATAAAATAAAAATAATTTGATTATAATTATGTATCAAATATCGAAATAATTCAGAAGAAGGTCATTTGCTTGTTTAAATAAACCAACTTATGAGTATTTAAAAAGAACTTTTAGCCAAATAATTAATAAAATAAATCTTTTTCAAGTAATGCCCAAGTCTGAAACGGTTTCCTTTCGAGATATAAATATTTTTTGTTGACGACGGAGATTCTTAAATAGTAACAATTATAAGTAGACTGGGCAATAGGGAGGTCTCCAGGGCGCATGGCCAAAGATTTGATGGCCGAAAAATTTCCTACTGATCAAATATGTACACCGAAACTGTATTGTTGATACGTGTAACAAAATTCTAAATAGTACTACAGGAAACAGTGAGCATCTAGAATGATGCCCGAGACGTCGTCGATGCGACGAATCACTGACAGTGAAAGAACATCATTTTCAGTAATTTATTTAATGAACTATTTTTATTTTTTACGAATACTCCGTTGTAAACAAGTATTTTATATGACGAAAGGAAGCATTTCTTTTACTAATTTCCTATTTTTAAGGCGAGTAGAATACGCTCCTTGCAGTCTCCCATTTCTGAAACATCCATGTGTCCTATATGTATGCCTCCAATTTAATATCAACTTCTTGAATTTTCACATTAGAATGAGAAATTTCGAAATAATTAAAAACAGTATAGAATTCGTAATGTCGGTACTTACCCTGACGTAACTGGCGTTGATATACTCCGAGAGGAGGTCGTTGTTTATTTTTTGGAGGGGCACCCTCGTCTCTGGCAGTGGTATCACATTGGCGTATCTATTCTTCAATTCCGCGCCGGCTGGCAGCTCGTCTATTTTCGCCGAAACTTGCGGAATACCGGAGAACTCCTCGTTGATTGCATTAACGTCGTTACAGAAAGATGAAAGCACGGCAAAATTCAGCGGATGGGACGGTATAGCGGTCTGTAACGAGGACACGCCTTTCGTAGAAACATGCTTTTCGAAGCTTTTATCATGATGTTAACAGAGTTAATACACGGATCGTTCCGCTGGACGTCTGACTGTCATTCATTTATGGACACGATTTTCATGGACGGTTTCGAAGTGATTAGGTTACTTTACATGTACAATGCTAATGGAAGTGGTGTGGTGTAATTTAAAACCAGTGGTTCTTAATTTTTTACCATACTCTTCTTGTCAAGGTAATTTTACAATTACTTTTTTGGTTCGGTGCGAAATGAAGTTTTATAATAATGATTGACTGTATAATTCTTATGTAAACAGTGTGGTACATTTTTTAATTAAATCTTGATATTAAATTATGATTAAATTTTGGTATTGGATGATATTTTTTTTGTTCTGCCAGATTTTTAAAAATTAAGAAACTGATCGTTATACGTGTATGTACCAAGTAATAATGAGGGTTGTAGGAGGAATTAAGAGAGGGGAGTGGGGAACGATGGAGTCTCTGAGAGGTCTTTAATTTTGTTAGCTACTAATTGCAATGCCTCGATAATAAATCGCCTCAAAACCTGCAATCTGTCACTACCCACACAACTGTCACGTTACTTCTTGATTTTTACTTACAGAAATGAAAAATATAATATCTTTTAAAGGATAGGGACCTCACTTATTACATTCTAATGAGTTTCTTATTCGTGTCATATCATCGTATGAAACGGATAAATATAATATTAAGAACCAATGATATAAATGTCATTCAGAGGATTCAATTTGGCAATACATCTAGTATTTGTATATTAATTATACATAATAACAGAGATTCTATTCAACTTCCAAACCGTTTACTTTGAAACCTCTACAGATAAATTTTCTTATTACACAAAATGCGACTAAAAATTGTAATTTGGTATTTAATATCATTTTTGGAGGGACTCAAAAGAAAAACCTTTGATATCATTGTATTACTTACGATCAAATAATAAAATATATATTATAAAGGGTGAGTCATTTAATTAAATATATGACTTTAAGGTATATGTAAACTGATCGCTTTGTGAAAAATATGTTAAAAAAATATTCAATATTATTAAAGATGGCATTTACGGTAACTTGATTTTTCTATTTTTTATTTTTATTAATATTCAGAGGTCTCCTTTGATTTTCTTCTTTTAACTGGAACAATTATTTCTCTCCGGTTTTCAAAAGGTTATGCGCTGATTGAAAAAGGACAAATATGTGATATCTAAAGTGAATATATACTGGAATATTCGTCCATTATTTTATTTGAAATACAGTCAATTAATTTAAAACATATTTTTACAGAATAAACAACTTACGAGTACCGTAAAGCCATTGAATTACGTGACCCACTGTATACAAATATGTAATAAATGTTACTTATTTTTAGCTGCGAAAGTGGAGTTTGTTTATGATAGTCCATAAAAATTGTTACGTTTCTACTATTACTATTACGCAATACTGCGGTACAAATATTACGAAAATACAATTTTGTATAATTTACCTGGGCGGCTAAGTTATATTTACAAGTACGTGTTATATGCATGCTATAAACAGAAGAAAACGTCTGCTAACTATAAACATAAAGTACAATTCAGAAGCAAAATATGTATTACTATTCATGAAAGTGTATAAGTAGAAATGAATCTACAGATAAAATAAACATGGCATCATTTTCTAATGTAGATTTCCAATCGAGAAAATTGCAATATTAATACATATTTATTTTTTCATTTGTAATTTATTTTAATTTCTTATCTTAAGATTATTATTTCACAAGTAAATCCCAGAAATAAGACTTTATCTACATACATAACAAGAACGACATTCATGTGATTAAGTGACAAAACTGAACAAAGATCATTTTTCCTTGAAGGACCATTAAATTCTCCTCTTTCTCTTAATAAGTTAAAAATTATTTTATAATAGCAGAACTAAACAATCTTGTTAACAGAATAGTTAGTCACAACATTATATTTAAAATTAAATTGGGTTACTTTATGCAAGTTGCTTCTCCAAAAGGGGACGGAAAATGGAAATTCATTTGATCTATCGTCCTTTGTTCAACAGGGTGTTTTATAATAAATGCTAAAAAAATGTCAAATTAATGATTCTACATGAAAAAATAAGTACCAAACATGTAATATATTTCTTTTCATACAAGATTTCGCTTTCTAGAAACTCGGTTTTGAAAATCTGAGAAATATACATGCGTCTGACTAACAATAAGAACCGATTCCATCTCCGAAACTGATTTTCTCGAAAACAAAGTCTCATTAGAGAAAAAATTATTCTTCAATTTTCACTTATTTTTGCTTAAGAATTTATTTCATCCACAATTGTACTATATGTATATGATGCTGTCAGGGCAATAGTGGCGTAACCCACAATTTTGGGTGAATTGACATTTCAGCCTAAACCACTTCTTATACAGCAAAATTTTAATTTATAGTGTCCTGAGCAACCCTACAAAAACATACACAAATTGGCAGCATAAAACGTGTTTTTGCACTGAGCATTTTGTTGATTTACGTCGCGTAATACTGGCCTGTACAGCATTGGTTATTATTTTATATACTAATAATATACACCTCACCAATTATATTTTCTAAAAAATGATACCTATGTACCTAAAAATATAAATTTTAAGTAACGACTTTAAAATATCAATAATTTCATTAGCCGTTATCTCAAAACAGAAGTTTTGGGTTTACGCCACTATTGCGCTGATAGCCTCATCTGTTATTTGCATTCTGCCAATTTTCATTCAGTTGCGCGCTTACGACACAAATTTTCGCAATCGATTTTGTTGAAAGTGCAATCTCGTGTGACACAATTCTATTTTACATTTTCTTATTTCTTTTTCATGTAAAATCACTAACCTTCCAGTTGGACCACCCATTATGAAACACACTGAATAATTAGTATTACATCGTGAATATGGCTTTGTCTTTATTCTGACAGATTTACCTGAAGGCGGAACCACACAATCGGTATTCGGTAAGCAATTGCACACATGTGTGTATCTACTTGATGTAGACAACTGTTTGTTATTCGTCGATGATCAATTGTTTGAAACGATCACCATTTGCCAAATAACCGCATAGTGCGGAGATATACGCGAACACTTTGGCGAACAGTTTATCGAATGTCGAATGTGTGCTTCCGTCTTAAGAGACAGATGCAATACATGAAAACAAACCAGTTTGTTTTAAACGCGTAATGCAGAGGGTACATATTTTTCTCAACGAGTTCCTTACCCCGAGTCCACACCGAGGCGAACAATGCTAACGAACATTTTACGCGAAAATGTCAGCTAACACGCTGTTCGCCTCGGTGTGGACACGAAATAACACAGTTCGCTAACACATGACCCTACTATGGGTGAATTCCACTTACGCCCAAATCACCCGTGATTTTCATTAAGCTAGGTTTTCCTGTACGCGACTAAACGTAACGTCGAGAACTTCAAAGTCGATTTTCTCGAAAATGAAGCGCAATATGAGACAAAGTTACTCTTCCTTTTTTATTTATAACAAGTAAATAAGTCGAGAAAAAGGAATAAAATTTTTTGTTATTGCGCTTCAGTTTCGAGAAAACCGACTTTGAAATTCTTGACGATGCGTCCAGTCGCGTACGGGAAAACCTAGCTTAATGAAAATCACGGGCGATTTGGGCGTAAGTGGAATTCGCCCTATATGTCTAATACAGGCCTGTTCAGAGATTTGCTTGTACGAGCAGCCGCGAGTTGCTCTTCGCTCTCGGAGGCACCGAGCCAGGCCCAAGAGCGAAAGGTCTTCTTGGTGAGGGAATCTGTGAACGCAACTATCCCCACTCTTTCACGGCTGTTGTTCATGCCGTCGCTCTTGCCTTCGCTCGCAACCACCCGCGGCTGCTCTTCGAGGGCAAGAGCAAAAGCAAAAGTTGGACAAGCCTGGTCTAATAGATGTGTAATCGTCCGGATAGTCACGGTAGACGTGGAAATGGTAGTGTTCGCGAACAAAATCCTGGAGATCCACCGAGAGTGGAACATTTGGAAAAAGCATCGGGCGTTTCCTCGGTCTTGTCCCTTTTCAAAACCATGAAACTTGGGCCTTGCTATCCTCTTTAATTGAGGGACTACGTGTAAACAGGCGACCCCCTACGATCACCCGCTAGCAGGTACTCCAAAGAAATGCAGGGTGATCCTCCTGCGATGGTAGTGAAAGAAAATGCTGGCGGCACCCCGCTCCGTGGCGAAAACAACACACCGCGATGTCACACTGAGTGTTGTTTTCGCCACGGGATGCCGGACGGTATCTCCTTTGACTAGTGTCGCGGGAGGGTCAAACTGCAGTATGCGCGACGAACAGGGATAAAGTTTTTTATTTTTTGTTTTAACTTAATGTGAAGATTTTCAACGTATTTGCAAGATTTTTTTTTATGAAAATGAAACCAAACATGAAAATTCTGAGAATTCTAAGATCCAGTCACAACATGTACGGGAGACCGGGTATGGCTGTCACACGGGTAGGTTGTCACAACCGCTATAAGAAAGAAACTATAAACAATAGGAATGTACTATTAATTCATGGCGATGCGCACACATATTGCCGCATCCTTCCCCCATCATTCATTGCTGCGGTCAGGGTGACGAAGGTTATTTAGTGCCCTTCTTTTCAAATTAGATAGCGTCTATAAAAGGTGGCCTACCCTGCTGTAGAAATCAATTAAGTTTGAAACATCGTGCCGACCAGAGGAGTTTTGCAAAAGGGAATGGTTTCGAGAAAAAGTACTTGAATTAATCGGAGAATTTGAAAGATGTGACTGTCTGTGGGACATGCGTGTATGTATGTATAAAATACGTAAAAAAAAATTCCAAATTATTTTGTACCAATAACCTGTAAAAATACGAATCATCCCCTAACAAGAATTTTACTACTTAGCTTCCTTGTTAAAGAAAATTTGTTATTGACTATATAGTATAAAAAAGTGTTAATATTATAAACGAAACACAGAATTGTCTGAATTGCGCCACGTTGAGTTCCATACTTATCAGGAAAATCTTGCAAATACGTTAGAAACATTTTGGGCAAGATAGAGCAAAAAATATACAAAAATGTGGAATTACTGAAAGGTGAATAGAAGCTTCCATCACGCGTATTATCCTCTTGGAGGGCCTGTCAGCGGGTGGTCGTGAAGGGTCACCTGTTTACGAGCACTCCCAGAAATGGAGGTGAGGCGGATCAACAGAATAACACCAGAAAACTGCAGTAAGAACTTTGACCTGTGTTATATGTAGTGCCTCCCCGAGATATGTGCACTTTATAGCGATTAAGGGGGTACAGAACTATTGAAATCTCGAAAAATCGATTTTTTTATTACTATTAATTCAGAAAGTGTCGTCCTTTGTGAATATCTACAACAAACTTTCATGAGGAAATTCGAATAATTACGGCAATTATAGCGCTGAACGTAACTGAGTGCACCGCCGAGTAACGGCCTCGCAGAGCGGTAATTGCCGTGGGGGACTTAACTTTGAAGCCGTTTATCTCGGAACTACATTTTTAAACACCGTACATCACCGTGTACATCATAACTTTTCATCGAATTAATATTTTCACTTGAAATTCTAACTGGAGGTGTAGAATTCCTTTCTCTATAACATGGAATTTCCCCATCAACATTGGATGTTTGTAAACAAATTTATAAACGATTAAAGACGAATTTCTTCCGAAAACGTGTGGGGAAAAAATTGATTCGTGTGTAACTTTCACAATTTTTGTTTAAATTCGCCAGTCAAATTCCATGTTGTAGATTTTGGTATAGAAATTACTCACCTCAGAGCATTTTGCTTTCAAACGATTGGTTCACTCGATACTACGTACACCGACTACATCTGCGCATTACGCAGGACCATCTTCAGCGCTTAATAATGTCAACAAATTTGAACATTCCGACAATTTTTTTTGGTAATTAGTCGGAAACACGTCCACAATAAACTGTGAAAATTACGGGTATATGATTACTTGGTACCTAAGCAATCCAACACAAAAGAAACCATCAATTTTACGTGTCCAATAGTCCTGTACCCCCTTAAGGGGAGACCCACTCAAGTGGTGTGCAATCGATATCATTGAGGCTACGAACCGCCAAATGTGTCCTTTGCTACTTGTTACAGGGCTGTGTTTATTGGGTTAGAGATGCTTTCTTGTACTGACCTCAAATAACTAATACCCAAAAAGTACGCTGAAAATGTCCCTGGGCGTTTCACTTGCTACTGAAATACTCGGAGGCGTTAGAAACCCGAGCCCCTGTTGCGTTTACGAGGTTATATCCTCTGTGTTCGTACCGACGCGAACACCCTAGGGAACGTTTTTACGCTGTGTATTATTTCGTGTTCGGCTCAGTGTGGACCCGGGGTAACAGATTACTTTTCAGAATCTGTTTATATATATATATATATCATTCAATAAATATTCAAAAATGAAGTTATAATTATAAGCTATTTTATAAACTCATTAAGAATATTAAAGGAATTGCAACATATTGTATGAAAATTTAGAGCAATGTAGTTAGCATCTCATTACACATCAAACACGAAATAGGTGACAAAACGACTGGTTTGTTTTCATTATTTAAGACGCTGTGCGCACAATTGGACTATATTTAGCACATTAGTTATACCCTAACAAAAGTTAGAATTTAATTTGATAAATGCTAGATGAAAATTTGCATTTGGCATCGCATTAAATAAATAATTACGAACGTATTTCAAATTTTTCAACTAATTCCAAGTCAGCGAAACGATGACTCCAACTTCCCTAACTGCACATGTACTGTATCATATTTCAATTTTATACAAATTTCTGGTGTGTATTGTAAAAAGACCCTTTCGAAAGTGTCACAAAGACCGGAAATACGTTTAATTCGAATGTAATAAGATCGAATTTCACATGGATTTCAGTAAATCCAAGAATCATTTTTAAACGCTACAAAACCACCAGTAAAAGTTACAAAAACCACCTTTATCTTAATTTCACTTTAATTCTAATTCACTTTAATTAAAGAGTTATTCATTTGATCGTCACACGGCAGTAAATTCTATGCTCAATGTTTAGCCAATGCTGAAATTAAGAAACTTGGTTGGCACTTACCGAATCTTCGAAAGTGGGATTTCCATAGCTCCTTTTCGATGATCTGGCTGCACCCTTCCGCCTGACACTGTTGTAGGCGGAGACACTGTCGAGACTGTACGCATCCAAGGATACTGGGCGACATCGTTCACCGTAATTGAACCTCGTTTGCCTTTTCCTCATTATAAACTGCAAATAATTTCATGAACGGTTAGGGAGTTTCACTTTCTGGATAACTTCACTCTCGTCTGGTGGATGCAGGGTCGAACCCATTCAAAGCTATACATATACAATACAGTATGTTTCTTACTACGTCAAGAAAATAAGAATCTCAAGCTACAATTAGATTCAAATCTGATATTAACAGTTTGTTTTACGAATTGTAAATAGAAAATTATACTATTATGGGTCGAAACTGACCCTACATCCCCTGCCCACTGGCATGCTTAATGCAAAACATTCTAGACGTTCTACAAACTTCTGAGGTATTCGTGGGAAGACTTCATCGCTAGTATAACGCATTTGAATTATAACAAATTGTTTACCAAAATGTGGAGTGATTGTTAGTTAATGAGCATTGACAATGCAACTGACTGTGCAGATGATTGAGCTGTAAGCATCAGTGAACAAAAAGATGAATGCACCAAAATTCAGCGTTGTTAACAGTGCTGGCAAGCTATGGTTTTGAACGTTTTATTCAATTTTACGAAGTTTCACACTAAAAAACCTGTAATGAACAATTCTGGACAAATCGCAAACAGTAATTCCGTGTTTTTGACTGGGACCAATAGAATGAAAATTGAATGCTTTTGAAATCAGAATGAATAGTGTACAAGGAAATATTGTATCAAAATTCTGATTTTTTACTTAAAAAAGAACAGAAACATGTATCAATATCATTTCAGTAAATCCTATAAAGAGACCCATAAAACATCCTAAGTAGTTAATCATTTGTAGTTCCATGTCTAGATTCTAGATTATCCAAATATCGATTTAATTCCAGGGACCCCTACATACATATGAAGCGTGAGAGCAACAACCGACTAACCCACATGAAAAAAAAATTAATTTTTCCTATTTTATACAATTAGTAGAGCCTGTTGGAATACATTACTGTTACTAACATAATTTCGTAAAAAATGTGGGTTAATAATGGGCCTATTATATGAATCCAACACCTATATGTTACAGCTATTCGGGTACCCGAATATTCGAGTAGCTTGAAATTCGGACCGAGCCGGGACTCGGTTTTCTAGCCGAGCCGTGTACCCATAAAATCTGGGCAGCTCGAATTTCTTCGGGCGGCTTGGAAAATCCGGGTAGTCCGAATCGTTTCGGGCCGCTCGGAAGATCCGGGTAGCCCGAATTGTTTCGGGTGACTCCGAAAATCCGAGGGCCTCGAATGTGGTTCGAGCAGTCCGCTTGTGTTGAGTAGGTGAAATATTTCGAACGGTATGAAATATTTTAAGAAATATTTTTCTGCAGGGATGTAAACGATGGTTATCAATAATGCGAAGAATTAAAATGTAAACGGTAAATAGAAATATCCGGTAACAATTGGAAATAGAATTGAAAGTATTATCCAAGATTCCTCCAATGTTTACTTTGAAAACAAAGCGCACAAGCAGTTCGCCATCCGCGCTCTGTGCAAAACTTTCCCGGTAGAGGCATTCACTCGGAAAGGCTAGATCGGCTTAAAGTGGCATTTTCCAAAACGTTGCACTACTCAAAGTGTTAACGATCGCAAACGGTAAGTTGAACTTCAGCAATGGGCGTTTGAAGTTGCAACATCATCGAACTAAACGACGACGGTGCTGAATTACGAGCTGTTTGTCTCCGCATCGAAGACGAGCACTACCGAAATGACAGATCATGTAACAAGCTATAGTTCTCTTGTCGAGACACGTCTCAGCGGGCAGGGTCGACATCGAGGCTCGCGCGCATGGAATAAATACGCGACGCAAGAGCCAATGAAAAAGTGATTGTTTCTTGATCTAATCGTCGATTCAAGGACGACACTTGTACCTTTTTATTCACGACAAGTATCAAAGTGCATCGCGTTTCTTCTGGTCAGCCATGAAACCGTGAACGAACACAGTCTTCTGAAGAATTCCACGCTCAATGAGAGGACATTTCATTTCGTCACGTTCTCGAGCGGGAATGCATATTTATGTTTTCCTTTCTCCTTCTAGTGACCAACGCCTATTATGTATTCGCAGATCGCAGTACGAATAGGATAGGTGATATTTTATTCCCAGGAAGAATTCTGGGGTCTTGCCTGACTCCACAATTTTCTAGATTGTGTGTAACCCATTTTGCTTTCTTTTAGCATCTTGCCCGTGCATAAATTGTTGTGCTACGTTCAAAGTTAAAAGAAACTGAGAAATGTGATACAGCGTCTCGTACTACCTAAAGAATTAGTATTTCTAGATAATGATCTGTTGCAGTGAGCAGTGCAGTAATGATAACAACGAGTAACATTCTTCAAATCAATGAATTCTATGCAAATGCTACAATACATTTTCTGTAGAAGTTCTGAACTTTAATAGGAAAGGATAAACTAGTTGATGGAAATTAATATTTGGTTCTTAAAATGTTCAGAAATCACAGGTTCTACGTAGGTATAGTCTGCAAAGACAACGTGTGTAATATGCAATGAAAATAGTATGCACGTGCAGATACGGAAAGCAAAAAAGAAGGAAAATATACATGCACTATCGAATATAAGCTGAAAACCATTCCTTAATGACTTATGATTAGTAAATCGAGATTGCAGACTAATTTATGGAAATTCTATAATTGATATGTCAGATTTTCTATCTTTTCAAACTTTTAAGATTCTATAGTGTATTTAGGAAGGGAAGTATTCATTGTTTTCGTTCAATCGAGTATCCTGCTAGGCGCGAAATAATTTCGTGCCAAAGAGGCTGCCTACCCTCTTTATAGGCACGCCAGAGGACCCGATTACCGTGTCTATAGAAAGGGAATACTGTATGATGTCCTTACTGCATCTGTTGTATAATATTCTCGATTAAATCGTTAATTACAAGAGTCGACACGTTATTCCGTTTTTTAAAATGTTCAAGTAATGGCTTCTACAGGTGTGTATAATAGGGTGGCCCTTATTTGCAACATGCGAATCCTTTTGCTCTCACCCCATAACATGGTTCCATTTCATAAAAAAATAATCTCTGAAAAAGATTATTACAATCGGACAACAGGAAAGGGTGCCGACCAAGCCTTAAAGTTTAGAATTCATCAATGGTTTGGATGTAAAGAATTTCTTAAAAATGGTATGCCGTATCGAAATTTTGTTCAAACAATACTAAAAGAGCATTCAATTTTCTAAAATTATTGTATATACAATTTGTTCGTGCTTCCAACCATTTCTTTAGATAATAGCGTTTGAATATCCAAAGGTCCGCACTATTATCCAAACGCTATTATCTAAAAAATGGTTGGAAGCACAAAAAAATATATATATACAGTAATTGTAGAAAATTGAATACTCTTTTAGTATTATTTGAATAAAATTTCGATAGGGCTTACCATTTTTGAAAAATTCTTTAAATTCAAACGATTGATGAATAGTTCCTGTTGTCCGATTGCAATAATCTTTTTCAGGAGCTATTTTTTAATGAAATGGAACCATATTAGGGGGTGAGAGCAAAGAAATATGGAAAAAAAATTCGGATGAAAAATGAGAATCTTAGATATCATATCATAGTTAATAATACGACTAATTTAACTAGGAATTAAAGATAATTATTTTTAATTATTCTTATTTGTAAATGTCGCCGTAATTATTCTCATTTATTCGTGGTATTCCAAAGTGGAAGACTGAAAGAAATGGTCTGCAACTTATAGCTGATAATGCGACTTACGGATACGCAAAATGTACATAAGTAAAGAAATATAATTATTCTGATGAATAGTAATAAAATTACATAAAACAAAATTATATTCAAACATATTATAATTCTTCAATTAGAGAAATTCTACTTTCAATGAGGATATTTTTTTTCGAAATTTCATACTTCCTAACGTTCGTAATGATACTCGAAAATCCCGAAAATTCCACCCAGCAGAAGCGAGACAACACAGACACACACACACATTTATTTGTCATTCATTGTTACGTACACTGGGGGTAAATCACAAGTGTGGATGGATGTCGTAACACCGAATACGTAACACCACGCGAAATGAGCTTAATGCAAGTACGACGAGGCCTTTCAGAGAACATAGATTTTTGCGGACCTGCGTAACTAAATCTTCCTTCATTAGTTCCTTCCTTGAATAATTTTTGTTTCTTAAGATGTGCGGAGGGCTGGTAGGTAAGCTTACAATGGGCGTTAACAGTTTAAACGTAACGGTGTCCCGTGAAAATGATAAGTTTATTACAAAAGCTACCAGTTGAGACATTTTGAAAAATTTTGCAAAAAGTGTGGAAAGATAGTAATCATGAAAAAATATAATCTTTTCTTGGCAGTAAACTTTGAAATGCTTTCGCGACTGGCTGAAGGTCAATGAAATCGTGAATTTGGCAAAGGTGAGCATACAAACTGAGATAATGAAAATCACTGAACAGTGGAGTACCTACTATCCATATTACTTGCAAAAATAATATCCGTAGAAATGGTCAGTTAACAAAGATAATCATGCAAATTTATATGATATAAATATTTGACAAGGTGGTCGAGTTTTGTATCACTTACAAGGGGAGTGTACGACGTTCGGATCATCGATTTGATTAAAGTTTTGGGTATAATAATTAGTCGATGCCATTTATATTAATGCTTTAAATGCATAAAGTACTACTTAAAACTCTGTCTCAAAATAAAGTTCAAATTGCTGTGTCTCACAAATCTTGTGTATAGATATATATGTAAGAACGATAGTGATATAAATAACAAATTATAGGAATAATTAAATATTAGATTGCTGCATAAGTTCTGTACGCCACTTCGTTTATATTATGAATAACTCAATCCAAATACAATTGCCAATGCTGATTTATATTGTCAACAAGAAGTGCAGCAAGAACTGCAAATTATAAGACCATCCCTTGTGAATCGAAAAGGTGTCCTGCACCTCCGCGACAACGCGTAACCACGCGTGGCGATAGCAACGCAAAAAAATATCCGAACTGCAATGGGAACTTATTTATCATCCACCATACTCTCTGGATCTGGCATCAACAGACTTTCACCTTCTTCGATCACTACAAAACAGTTTAGACGGGAAAAACTTCAATAATTTCGAGGCTACAAAAAGTGCAACAAGTTCTTTTTTTAAGGAAAAATCCAAAGATTTTTATAAAAGAGGTATAAGGGAACTTCCACATAAATAGAAAATTATCATAATGATGGATAATACATGGTTTGAAGTAAATAAAAGCTGTTTTGAGAATTCAAAAATCGAATTTGAAGAAGACGTACTCTAGCGTACAAAACGTATGCAACAACCTACTATTAGTAAAAATCTAAGCATATGCCTAGAATTACAATGTCGATTGCAATCGAGCTGTCACTGCAATTTATTGTCATTTACGGTTTTATGTTCATGAATTTGTGCAAATATCAAGGGTCTGAAAGAGACAACGCTTTGAACCTTTTTCTTATTCAACGATTTGAACATTTTCTCGCAATTATCAGTAGCATACTCTATCCATTTACTTTTTTATTATTGGTAATTATGGCTGATAATGCGACTTACGGATACGCAAAACACTAACTATGTGCACTCTGACTAGAACCTTGTATACTCTCCTTGTTACAATAATAGAAGGTGAAATTAGGTCTATTTGAATTTTAATATGTTTTAGAAATGTGATCTCTTCGCGCCTTTCAAACTCTACTGAATATTCAATGAAAGAAGCACAAGCTGAATACATTTCATGGGTTTTTTGATCGAATGAGAAATGTGATCGAGAAAAAGTCCTCTTACCAGGAGACCAGTCAGAAGAACCAGACAGATGAAAGCAACGGAGGAGACCACGAGGACTGCTATCGCGTTTCCGGAATCCGGAATCGTTTCCTGTACCAGAAGAAAGCTGTGTATCTGAAAAGAGTGGGTGAAGCGGCGGAATATGTTAACTATATTAAATGAATCGATTACTCTTGTTTAAAATTTATATCTAACTATGAATAAAATATGTTAATTTTTTTTATTTTATATGCTAACGCTAACAGATTTTTCTGGGTACATTTTTCAATAACTAATAATTTCGTACATAAAAGCAATATAAGTAAGAGTAAAAGTTGAAGGGGAACATAAAAGTGATGCAAATGTAATTTTAGAGAAATGGAAAATTGACTTAAGGGGTTATACCTAAGTAGTCAGACGGTCAAATAGAGGCGAATGTTTGCGATTTTTTTTTGAAAAAGCGGAAGCATATATTTTTACAGAACTTTTTCAACTTAAAAGAGCAACATTTTAAGAACATTTGGTTATTTTTTCGTGGAAAAATATTTGCGTTTATAATAAAGTATCAACCCACGTCCAAGAAGACTTTTTAAAAATTTGGTTTTGCAGTGAGCAAGCACTGCCATTCGGAACCAGATTATCTAAAATCAAAAACAAAAAAGATTTCGTTAGTATATTAGTGTATCCTGTGATTAACGGAGGGAATTTCCCAAATATTCATTTTAAAAAAATGGTGGCTATTCAAAGTGGAGACCTGATTTTTTCGCGTGATTTCAACATTAAATAGCCGTCATTTTGTTTTAAATTAATATTTCGGAAATTCCCTCCGTTAATCACAGGATACACTAATATACTAACGAAATCTTTTTTGTTTTTTGATTTTAGATAATCTGGTTCCGAATGGCAGTGCTCACCGCAAAACAAAATTTTTAAAAAGTCTTCTTGGATGTGGGTTGTTACTTTATTATAAACGTAAATATTTTTCTACGAAAAAATTACCAAATGTTCTTTAAATGTTGCTCTTTTAAGTGGAAAAAGTTCTGTAAAAATATATACTTCCAATTATTCAGAAAAAATTCACAAACATTCGCCTCTTTTCGGCCGCCTGACTAGGTACAACCCCTTAAGAATTTTATGAACTTCCATATTGTCAACAGAGATTGTTTAACTTTTTTTTTAATATTCAAGCTTCGGTTGTAGGAAAAGTAATCGATTTGAAACTTTAACGTTGAATATGTTCAAGTTATAAATTCAAATTTTGTAATTCTAATACTATAGTACATATTTGAATTTTATCCGATGAATATTCAAATACTCGAACTGTTTGAATATTATAATAGAAAAAAATATCGCTGAATAGTTCCTGCACTATTTAAATCAAAGAAAGGAATATGCCTATTAATAAATCATTTCAACGAAGAACAACCATAGCGTTCACATTCTCTTGGTACTCGTATTAACTTACTGTCACTGGGAATTTCACGCGATCCTGAGATTCCTTGTACAGATTGGGCAAGCTGTTTGTCATAGAGCTATCGAACCTCGAATTCTCGTCGACAACGTATACCAGTATCGATGTCAACGGCATTTCGGATGGCGTTGGAGTCGAACTCGGAGATTCTCGGCATGGATCTTGGTGGAATATAATTTGCTTATCAGAAACCGACCTGTAATGGGAGACACAGCGACATGTCATTGTCTGTTGAGCATCCTCCTATGACATCAAGGGGAAATTACATGTGTATTAACTTCGAAGCACTTCACCGTAATGGAATAGCCCTTAGGTATAGGAATTTGATTTTCATAAGATAATATACGTTTATTGGTGCAGTGCACTTTGCGAACAAAATTGCTTCACACTGCAATTTACTTTATTATAATAAACTACGTCAGAGCTCTCACAGAGCATATGTTAATTTTTCGAATAGTTATACAAGATGTGGAAAAATTTATGTGTAAACAGATACCCATGGGAGGTTTTACATCCTAGAATACCTACAGAAGGAGGTAATAATTAATTAGTATGGTCTCAAAATTTAATGCTGTCATATGCGTTATCCTGTGTTTGAATGCAGATGTTGCTAATAATTCATTGTAGATATGGATTAATTATTTATGTGACAGAAGAAGTACCTGTTTGGATGAGATTGGATACGCAGATCTCGTGAACACGAGTGTGCTATAAATTTAATTACATCTCTTTACTTGGCAGTTTTTTCATTGAAATGTATTCCAAATAGATAATGATCATATAGTAATGAAACCGATAAAATAAGAAAAAATATTTCTTTGTAATGAACATGTCAAAGAGGGAAAAAGTATCCACAAGTTGTTACACCATGGCAGACTGCATTATCAATATTTCGACGAAAATGCATGGGAAAATAAATCCTAGAAGCAGAAGAATAGAACATCTTTTTTAAGTTCTATTATAGTTTAAAGGAAAAAGTTACTTTCCCTATCTCTTCCATTATATTTTATACAATTTGTGTTGATTTTGTTATAAAGCAAAGCTATATATATATAGCAAGGCGAATATTTATTATCGAATAACAAAATGTAAAAAATAAATTTTACACAAAAAGTGTTGTGATTGATATTATTTCCTTTCACAGCATTTATGTGTGTTGATTTTTTCTTAATGAGGTCGTAGATTTATTGTACCTGTTCGAACGTAAGTCCTAAAAATTATGTTATGACAGAATGAGATACTTTTACGCAATGAAGACAATTACTTGCTACATAAATAAGTATCTTTGCACGATATCTAATAGATTTGTGGTTTCTTCGCAAGGAGAAAGTTTACGAAAGGAAAAATATTGAAGATACAAATATATATCAAAAGTAAAACCTATAGACATCTTAAACTTATGTTTGATTGATTTATGGATCACTATTTGTAGCTTTTAAAATTCTTGAAAACAGTTACACGAAGAAAAGTAAAAATTTTGAGATTTATGAAAACCCTTGAATAAAAAAAAAATTAAACATACTTAAAGCACGAAAATTTAATCAATATATGAACAGTGGACTAACCCCATTTATGTTATCACATCAATTAAAACACAATTAACGCCTAATCCATAAGCGTCATTAAACACTTACAACTCTTTTATAACATAACGATAGTACACTTGCCATTAAAATTTAAAAGCTTACAAACCGTCTCAGGAAAGAAACACTTCAAATAACAAAAATGGGTTAGCGTAACATCCCATCAACAAATAAACTTAATCACGAGTACTAGCTACATTACATAAACTCACCTATTCATGCCGGATGTTAAAATCTCCGCAAGCGTCAACTTCAATTTATCCATTTTTGGACACACCTCTTGCAAGCTGCCCTCCACGACTATACGAATCAGCGATGTGATCTCTTCAGGGGATGGCAGGACCATCGTGTCACCTGTCGTCTCCTTCGGCATATCTGAAGCACTTGGACTATTCGTGGTACTCGATTCTGCCATCCTTGGTCGTAGACTGCTGGAAGTAATCACCCATCTATCATCTATTGTGCCAATATTCGACGTCAGCGAGAATTCCGTGGATGTGTCAGTGGCGTTCGATATGAAATGAGGATCTTTGGAACCTGGTGAAGGCGACTGCCCCATTGTAACTGTCATAACAATGCCCTCGTCACTAGTGGTAGTCCAAACATCAATTACACTACTATTCTGGACATCCTCTAGCATGGAAGTTTCAGTAGTTTCTCCGTCAACTACGCTCAGTACAGTTGTAAAATCATCCCTAAATTGCGTCGTTGGGACAATGGTTTGTTCGGTTACAGCGATACTCGATGATCTATCTTCGACATCAACCGTTTGCGCTTCACTAATAGATAGAAAACTATCCGTTGTCGTTGGGACACTGATCGTCGAGGCTTCGTTGGATGAATTCTTCGCCAACGAATCCCTAACTGTGGGCACAGTTGTGAAAGCCACACTCAACGGTCCATGACCTTCTGAAGCATCTTCAGTAACGTTCTGACTGAGAAAGGTGGTCATTTCGGACAGTCCCACAAACTCGTACGCGATGCTAGTTGTAGTCTGCACGAAGGCATCGTCTGGGCTAATAGTGCCACTTCCATTGGTAGGGATTTCGTTCGTCCCATTCGTGTCTGATGGGACAGGGGGTTCGGTGGCATTCCCTACAGCAATTTCTTCGGTGGTGGTCGCAGACAGCATCATGGCGCTCTCAGTTACTCTCACAGTGGTGGCGTCCAAGGGGGAAGCGATTGGGATCGTCGACATTACTCCCTCTGAAAAATTTCCTTTGACCAACGGGTATTCGGTGAAAATCTCCGTGGCGTTGAGAGTCGACCGAATCAACGAAGAACTCCCTACGTTCGTTTGAACGTCGGCGCTCGAAGGCATTCCAACCTCTGTCTGCGTTTTCCCCACGGACTCTGTCATAGAAGGGGCGAGCGTCGTTCTACTGGCAGTCTCTTGGAAAGGAAGCTCGTAAGTTCGTTTGTTGTCGTTTTCTGGCTTCATGCTAACTTCCGTTATCCCGTTCCCAGTAACGTCAAAATTCCCCTTGCCAGTAATCGTCTCCCGACCTTCGATCCATCGAGGAACGTCATTGCCAGTGCTTGTTGCCGATTTTTCTTCGGGAGCGACGATTGTCTTCAGATCGTTGGATTTATCGTTCGTCGACTGGTTCGTTGGTGCAGCTTCCTCCACCGTCGCCAAGGACACAGTCGTCATGGGGATGGAGGAACGGAGCTCCGTGGTGGAGACAGTCGACGATTCGTTGGCTGTTTTCTCGTAATATGTTGATTTGAATTGCTGGATGCTGTTTTCTAAAACGTCAGACGCCTCTGTGACGACGAACTTCTCCTCTGCTCGACCTCTGCCAATCGTGTTCTCCAATGCTGAAGGTTCCTCAGTCGTCACGTACACTTGGTTGCTGGAGTTGTGGATTTGCTCTTTCACGGACGATCTCGCGTAAGGATACGGCTTCTGGTCCAGTAACTTATCCAAGCTGATGTCCTTCTTCGTGAATGAAACGTCGATCTTCGAGGCGACCGTGGTCTTCGGTTCCAGGCTTGGATATTCGTTCATCCCTGAGAAGGCGATAGTCCTGCCCCTGGGGACGGGGCTGGAGACAGCCTGCAGCGTCGAAGTTTCATCAGGGTTTGGCCTTTGCGTCGTAAGATCCACCAGTTTTTGCTGGTGCTTCTCACTGCTCACTTCAGCAGCATGGCTGGGTTCAACTGCTTTCATAGAATTGTAAATGGATTTTTGACTCGACACGTCCAAGTGCCCTTGGTTCTTCAACGTTGAATCTTTAGATTGCTGTTCCACCACTTTCTCGATCGTTGGGTGAGTCATGTTCCCGACGACCTCCACTTCCTCCTTCGGGTCTCCAGGCACGTGAGTCACGGTGCTCTCTTCAGAAATGAAATTCGTGGGATTCTCAGAAGCCCCCGACTGGTTCCCTAAACCAGTCTCAAGGTTCTTCTCCGTCGATGTTTTGTAATAGTTGACATACGTGTCGTTGATCAACGAGATAGGCTCATCGGTCCCTTTACCCTCGTCTGCCTCCTTCAGATCCAGCACTTCCGAGTTCTTCATCGGTCGCAAATCTTCCGCCTTTTTCACCCTCTGCTGAAGCGGCCCCAGCGAAGGCGCGTTCCCGACCGTTGAATCATTTCCAAAGTTCGCTGTTTCCAATTTCAAGTTAGACATTTCGGCCAACTCCTTCGAGGATCCTCCAGATGTCGCGTTTGTATCACTCTCTTGTCCCCCTTTGAACTCCACCCCATTTTCTAGAGATTTTATATTTTTGCTCGTATCGTGGTCGCTCGTGTCGTTCCCTAGGTGCTGAATAGAATTTGTTTTATTTGTTCTTTCGTCAAACTTGGACTCCTCCAGCGCTGGTTTACTAGTTACACTGGTCAAATCGTTGGTTCTGGACAGCCTAGTCAATGTCTTCTGGCTGGAACTCTTCCCAGACACCCCATAGAGGATCTCGTCGAACTTCGAGCCTCCGTTAGTCGAATCGGAGTTCGATAACCTGTCGACTTCATTGCTCGACCTTATTCCCTCTGCCACAATGTCTTTGTTAATAGACGTTGCCACTTTCTCCTCGCCCTCTGGTTTAGCGGACTTAGTATTGAGATCTGTTTTAGTTGAATTAGACGAATCTACGGATTCTTTGCTGTTTCTTGACAGAGTGACTTCTGTATCATTCCCAGGGAGTACTTTGTTCGGAATCGCTTTGTTCGGTTGGACTATCGACGCGTTGGGCGCGAATAGTTCTTCTGGGATTAAGGGTGGACCTTTCGTTGTGCCTGCAGCAACGGTGCTGAACAGCAGCAGGAACATACCTGGAATGCAATTAATATTGCAGTTGTGGTTAATTATTTGCACTCGAGGCCATTTACGTACAGCTAAACTACTCAACAGCTGGGAGATATATAAATATAGCCGGTTGAGAATAATGCAAGATGATATTAGTAAACAGAACAACGTTTAGGAATTTAATGTCAAGTGTTTGCCGCACTAAATGAAAAGAAAACCACTTAAGTCACATATGAATCATGGTGGTCCTGAAGCACAGCTCAAATGCGAAAGGTTAATGTTAACAAGTACAGTAGATATCAAAGGAAAGTTCAAACTCTGAACGGTAACAGAAATAAAACAGTTCCATTAGAAAGAATTGTAAGTTAAAATTTATATCCCATAGAGTGGAGGATCGCCCAGAATCGACCAGTAATACCAACATATAACATAAAGTCTAGTATACAGTTTGTTACGCAGACATGTAAAGATATGAGTTTTAAACTATCTTTTGACCACCACTGCAGATACAACCACTGAATATATTTATTGTATTCACCCTGAAATCTACATAGTGTGTAGAATTTTCATAATTGCGTGATTGTTAAAGTAGTTGGTATCAAACTTGTTTTGGTAGAGATATTGACCACTGAATATTTAATTAACAATCACGCAATAGTAGCTTCCCCATAGTAATCAAAGCGTCGCACTCCGAACATGCTTCTCACAATCAGGCACGCTGAAGTTTAAATTAACGTTGCATAACGGTATTATTTAAAACTCGTAAAAATGGATGAATTCGTAATTGGTGGAATCGAGTAAATTGCTAGATATGCAGTCACTTTACTATATTATTTCACATTTCGAAGTCCTGCATGTAACAAATCCAAGAGCGGACAAAAAGTATGTTCAGTCAATCGAGCAGTGAATAAGTTAACGCACAAAAGTAAGATGTAACCGATAATATGTTAAATATTTGACAGATGCAATAAATTTTTCTACAATTTATCACGTCTGTATTTAATTTTTACAACCGTTGAATCTTATATTTTACACTTTATAGATACATTTTTTATATTTCTCTTGCTGTTTGTCTTATATGTATGGTATATAGGTATGATTATGAAAATGTAGAATAAAATCGTATTATAAGTAGTAGTCTTATTATTGATTTATTTGTTAGGAAATTGTATATTATTTGGAGTAGTAATTGCCAAACAAAATCATATATTTTTTTTTTTTTTAGTTATTTACAATCCCCAATATAACGTGATTTTGTATGTTTTTAATTTAATTTGCTGTAATATAAAGATTTTATTTTTATTGTACATATTTTGCTTGCTATTAAGCCCTGCAAACTTTAAATGACTTTAGAGAAGATTATTTATCTGTCTTACCCGACCCTTCATAACTCAAAAAAATGGAATTTTCTCTGGACCACGAAATTTACAAACATTAATCTAACTACCGAACATTATTGTTCTATGCATTTCTTTTTTCTGTCTATAGCACTTAATGACAGTATGATAACATATATATATATTCTTATTATTAAATTTCACTAAAATAATTTCCCTCCTCTTATTAAGTTCTATCTATACTACAAACATGTTTTTGACTTTCTGATTTTTATCAACTCCAGCCCAAGATATAACAAAAAAACTTAGAGCGGCGGTACAGCACGAATACTCTCCCCTACTACGAAGTGGTGCAATATAATTGATCGAATGAAAAAAAGAAAGAAAAAAGAATCTATGGAAAATAAATTGTTTTAAAACAATGTAGAATAGAGAACAATTCGTTACATGGTATTATAGTTGCTTTCGATATATGAATATTACTCTTACTCTTGTAAATGAAACGATACTTTCTCCCTCATAATATGGCAAAGATATCCCCAAAACACATAAAAATCTGTAACGTACAATTTTCCTACGAATATCGCTTCTCCAACCTGCATGATATTCAAAGCTATGAAGGCAGCAAAAATCACTGAACCGAGAAATACATTTGAAAATCTCACCTTGATAAATGGTGTCCTTTAATCTGCAACAGAATTGTACCAGTAGGTACTTTGTTACTAGCTTTATCACGCAGCTACCAGATACGCAAACCAGAATATTTCATTGTCAACGTGTTAGCGACGCGTCGTTTTTTGTATCCGTGATACCAGAGGGTACTGCGTAAATCTGCGCTATACATAGCTACGTATACTAGGTGTTTTACTAATTCTATCACAAAGAGTTATTCAATATAGTATTAAATTAAACGTTGATATAATTTTCTCATTTTTCACAATATGAAGAGGCGTTTTATATTACTCGAAGAGGAAACTTTACGCTTCTCCTGACAGAAGCTTCAATCCAAGGAACTTAAGAAATGCCTACTAAAGTGCACACGCCTAAAGTTTTTATTTTTCAGGAACAATTTTTATATTAATGCACTAATAAACTAAATATATGAGAGGTAGGTATACACATTTGTAATGTATAGTCTCTGTCGTTCTAATTGCAAACTGTATACTACAGATAATTAATTTTTTGTTTTTAATATTGTGATTTTGAAAAACTTTAGTTTTTTACTTTATACATAATTGCAAACCTTCATGCAATGAAATATCATTCAACACCGTGAACATATTCGAGAAAAATTTCTTCGACAGAGCTTATGAAACACTCTGTATAGGTACTTGTGTCGAGTAGGTAGCATACACGATCACGTGTTGCACAAGCTAGACCAGAGCAATAAATAAAAGTAAAGCAACAAGAAAGATAGCGATTAATACAGACTGACCTATAAATAAGCGACCAAAGCCTAGTAACGTATTTTATTAATTTTGAGAATGAAAAAAAGTCGTTCTATCGTATGTTTTAAATAACTCCTTTTTCGAAAATGAAAGTGATGAATCGCAAATGACGAATTTGAATTATACAATGTAAATAAATCATAGAAATAGAAATATTCTAGACGGGAAGCCATGTTCACGAAACACTGTAGAAATGTTCCCGAAGAAAACGGGCAACCGTGTGAAGTTGACTACTAATCGAAGGCATGCGGCCAGAATCGAATGAGCCGGCTGTACCCATTCAAAGCTTGAAAATACATTTTTTATCATCATCATGAAGCTTTTTGCAAAAATGAAGCCAGCACGTTCCCAAGAAGATGCCAGGGTGTCACAGAAAATATTTGCAAAAGACTACAGAAACGCGTTTATTTATCCGCATTATTTATGGCTCAATCTAATGGGGTAGGAATAAGATTCCCAAGCTACTAGGCTGCCGCTAAACATCGTCGTGGTATCACCAGCGAACACGTGCGCGCGTGAATGAGAGCCGGAGATCGGCAACGACGACTGGTTCCCATAGCGAGACGCGATAAAAATGAACGGAGCGTAGATGAAGCTTTTAATGGATCTAAAAACCGGTTGGCGAAGAATTACTCAGCCAGCTTCGAACTGATTCATGAGACTCTATGATACAGTTCGCCGCGCTTTCTGCGCTGCAGCGAGCGCAGAAATGCATATTCAACAGCGTGCACGCTTGCTTGCCTCTGAATGTTAAGCAGACCTCGGGATTACGCGCAGGATTTAAGTGTGCGCACCTGATCTCCGCCTGTGCGGTCAGGTTACGTAAAAACGCGCGCACATGTGATTGCATTTACTTCTGTCTTCAGTTGCAACTGTCCGAGTGCTTTTCTCTTAGGTTTCATTCCTGTTAAGTATTTAATAAATATTACTGCTTGGCTGTAGCTTCAAGACCGTCGAATGCAACGACAATTTAGGAGCAGAACGAATGCGTTGCTTCTCTTTGAGTTTTATTTATATACTGTCTTCGATTTATGCTGGAGCACGGGCAACTTGCGGATAGACTGCGTGAGATCCAGGACATGGATGTATGCTAGAGTTGAAACTCGTCGAATACTCATAAGTACTTAACTGTTATGAATATTCTTCGAAAATTGCAATATTAACGTGGACTTATTCCATCTACAATGCTGGAAATATTTATCGTATCACTCGAATGCTTAACCTGTCTTCACATCCGCCTCATTTAGTGCTAGTATTCAGAAAGTCCTTTTGCGCAATTGTTGATTAGGCACACAGTGGCCTATTATAATTAGTTTTCAACTTTCAAATCTGTACACGTAATTTAAGAATGCTCTAAGAATCACAACTTAAATAATTAAATACAAATAAAGCAAAACCATTAGTAATATTATTTTAATAAAAAAGCAAAACTGTGATCAACTATCCCACCTTTTCCCTACATAGTTCGTAAATTTCGAAACAGTTTAAACGTCATTCTAACAGAAACAATCGAAACAAAAACATAGAACGCTATCAGAAATCGAATTCAGCTTTCTAATTCCTTAATCGATTCGATTCTCGTTTTGCATTCTTTACAAAATCACCAGTTCGGAACGAATCATCCGACAATAACACCGATTGGGCTGGAAAGCCCAGTTTTAAAGAAACTTTCCATTTCGGTCCGGAGAGAATGAACGGATACTGGAAACTTTCGTTCTCCGCACTATCGTTTCTCACGTTGGTCCTTCCTGACACGAACGATTTACGATTTATAGCTCTTCGGGCAACTTGAAACACTTATTCGAAAGGAAATGAGAATGAATTTTAAAACAAATGCATCTGTGCAATTTCGTTATTGATAGCGTGGGATTCTCCATTTTCAATAAGAATGTTTTGAACAACAGTAATCGAAAATTGATAAAAAGATTTAGATAATACTATTTCTTTTAAGCAGTAGAAATATTTCAAGATTAGGAAATGTATCTTTCGGTCATTTGTAATATTTTGATTCACTCGAACGCCAGAGTCTAACATTCGCTACTATAGAACGAGGTATGATATGTTACACTATTTATATACATACATCGCAAATCTCTGTACCATTTAAATAATTCAAATACACATAGACTTCATATTCAACTACCTACCTAATAATATTTTAATGCTACATTATTAAAAAAAAATCCGTAACATGAAATATTACAAATAAATTATGAAATATTCGAATATTAAATATTGTGAAAGCTATTATTTTCAAGACTTCCTTTTAAATTTATTGTTTCTAGGCGAGTTTCGTAGCAGCATATTGCTGTGTCCCACCTCTGTACACTACCTATTTATAGTTATCTTTATGTCTTTTTTATGATTCGCTAATACTCAATATTTATGTTATACTAGTTCAAGAACGGCCAAGTCATTATTATTACTATTATAACCCCTTTGCACTCCAATGTGTTGTCCCGGCAATCGACGCGAGGTCTTGTGCTCAATATTGCACTTATTAAACACAGAACTTTGGAATACAAAGCATTAACACTTAATTCACTGAATTCTACGGATTCTGAAGTCTTCCACATTCCCCGAGCTTAATGATATCAGTACGTAACACTAATTTGAACTTAGGTGTGCCTGAGGGGTATACTTGCTATGCAAGTGGGTTAAATTATGAACTCGCTTGCTCTACTGTCGATTTGTAGGTATAAGAGGAGAATTGATGGTATCGATCGACGCGGAGCTCGTTCGTGGGGACTGTAAATTTATATTGTCAAGGCAAGTGTTACAGTTAAGTTGCAGCCTAGCATGGCGCGGTAATCCTAACAGTACTTGGTGCCTGCCCAGTTGGTGCAGCCGTCTCTATTGAAAACCTTTTGCATCACTGTCTCGCGGTGCAACAGGATGCAACGAAGAGAACTCTGCGCAAAGGAAACGCGTATCATACAGTTACGTGCGCGCGAAAGTTATGATGAAATTCTTCCACCAAGTAATCTGCTCTTTGACGGATATATTTGTGGCGCGATGCAATCGCGACGATATGTAGAAAGCGCGAAGTTAGGAATATTTTAACCATCACAGAAATCATGAACAATAATTTTCTGTTCCGTATGCCAATAACTTGGATAATATTGCTATTTAATGAAGATATTAACGATTCCTTTGTCACCTTATTCTGTGATAGTTGGTTCTGGATATGTAGTCAGATTTAGGTGTGTGTTTAAATTGAATATTTATTAATATCATTAGTGGGGATTAAATGTGTTTATTCAATTGTTAAAAACAAAATTTAAAATGTCCTAAATTTAAATTCTGATGTAAATGAATACACTTGTATGGAATTTCAATTGATGTATATTTATTGAACACATGCTGCCAATTGAAGGTGATTTCTTAAACCTGTAACCGAATTCGTTAATAGAAATTGTTGGGATTTAGGAGGCCAGCTTCGTATATTAGTTTAACTATAATTGGTGCAACTGTATATAGTTCAATCAAATAATAATTGATCGGTAACTTTAAATGGTCTGATTAATATTCGCGTTAATTTTATATATTGCAAGTGCTATGAAATTTTATCCAGGATTAATTAGGTACAAACTTAACAATTTTCAAGCTTTGTTAATTAAATACTTCATTTACCAGATGTAAATGATTTTATGTATATAAGAAATGCACTGGTTTAATCTTTTGTAACTATATTTTGTTATTCATTTTTTCAGAACAGAGTTCACACTTGACAGCTTAAAGAAACGAAACGATCGATGTACACTGTTTCGACATCGGAATTACCAGTAACCTCAACCTTCAAACTCCTCTGCGGATGTACCTACATAATGCATGTGCGACTTAATGGATTATGCAAATCGATCGATAAATACTGGTTTTTCAACATATATGCTTACCGATGCACACTCCTAACACGAGAGGTGCTCTTCTTCTTCGAGTCATCTCACCGTTCGTTAGATCTCCTCGCGAAATCTGCAATGAAAATTATGTTTTTCTTTATACATCCTTCCAGGAATCTTATTTCTATTTCTAGCTATCAAACTACCCCCGCGCTTCGCTTCGGGCCTAAGTAATATTAAGGCCTCCACGAAAACACATCTCACTCCTTTTAACCACCCCCTAGGGGCTGATTGGAGCAAAATTCTGAAATTGGTTGTTAGGCATTTATATTGGCAACCTTTTGAAGTAAAACCGAGTTGATATTTAATTGGACCGAAAAGATTTTAGGAAATCCGTGAAAACACATTTTACCCCTTTTCAGTCCTTTAGGGGTGGATTAGGGCAAAATGCTGAATCTGTTTTTTAGGCATTTATGTGGGTAACCTTTGTAAGTAAAAACCAAGTTGATATCTAGTCGGGGCTAAGAAATAATAAGGAGTCCGAGAAAACATATTTCACCCCTTTTTACCCCCTTCGGGTTGGAATTTCCAAAAATCCCTTCTTATCGAGCACCCACGTCGCAAAAGGAATATACCTTCCAAATTTCATGTTTCTAGGGTCAGTGTTTTGAGTTGGGCGGTGATGAATCAGTGACACAACGATTATATAAGTATAGATAAGTAACCATTAATTAATAGTGCCTACATATGATCTTCTGAATATACCACCTATTTAGAATTCAAGTAACTATACAAACTGACGTTTCTAAGAGATTTAAAAAAAACACCAAGACTGAAGAGTGTGGAAAACGGGGTTCAGATTATACAGGGAAGATGATATTAGCTAAAGTGATTAATAAATGGTTGGGTAACACAAACCAGAAATGTTGTCAGGGCTGAAAATAATTCTTGACTTTGCACGTAACGTGTAAACAAATTAATACTGTCTAGGACAGATTTTCTAGGTATACTCCTTCAATTTCCATACATGCTTTGTGTCCCAACATTTCTTGCTGTTGCCAGAGTTCCTGGGCTGCGCTTGACAGCCATTCTCTACTCGCCGCAGCAAGAATGTTATTGACGTTTCGAGCAGAACAAATGGCTTCTAACGTTGACTTCGTTTAGTGTGTAGTGTTTAATTTGTGGAACATCAAATCTTTTTTAAACGTGTAGAAACCTATTAGAAATTTTGTCACTAAAATCTAAAAAATATAGCAGTAATATTACACTGTATATTATACTGAAATTTCCAACTGGAATCAAAATAGGCAAGTAATATCGCTAAATATTTTGTATAATACATATTTTCTTAATAACTGATCTCGTGGAATATATATATTATTTCGCTAACATTAGTTGTTAAAAGCGTAATAATATGTAAATCTTTTTGATTCAAAAAGCTATCACTGCTCTGCCTGCAATTTCTCAGCGTGTAAATTAATGTATTTTTCATCTGCAATTTAAATTCAACCCAACATTTAATAATATGTACACTTTGGCGTTAATAACAACAATTCTAACAATAAAAGTAACGAGGAATTGTGAATTTATTATTGTTAATGTAAGATCGGAGTCATATTATCAGACTTTCTGAAATTCATTTTTTCAAATTGTTCACCAAATAGTAAGTAAGCAACCGCAAAAAATGTATTTTCTTCCATTATAAAACTCCACTGAAACATAAATTTGTTGATGAAATTCTGTAATTTAAGTCAACCATAACTTTCGTATTCAGTTAGAACAACTTCCAATAACAGTTTTATAGCTATTTAACGGACATAACGAAGTTCAGAGCTTCGTGGTTTGTCGTGCAGATAATTTGTGGTTTCGAGCAAAAGTATAATAAACTTTGCATCGAATGATACTTCACAGAGTAAACTGCGAATATTGAACTTATTATCTTCAAATTTCATGGATAAGGAACACAAATGAAAATATTCGTGACCAAATGGAGCCTAAAGTTTTGTCCACTTCAAATCCCGTAAATAGATCTAATGTAAAAGTGGATCTCATTTAAGTAACAAATCACAGAACGAAATCAAAATTAGGAAAAATATCTACGTATCTTTTCCAAACATTCGGGGTATTTTAGTTCACATTCAAAGAATAAAAATTAATTTTTACGTTACAAAATATTCGGTAGAAATGAAAATATATGAACCCGTTCGTTAGGACTCGCGCGTCGGAGTTGCAAATTGGCGATTGTAATGGTGGCCCCATTTCTTCCTTGAAATAAAAAAACCAAGGATTTTCTTATTTCCAGTATAATTACATTATCGATGAACCTACGACATTGATAAATAAATTGAATTGAACAACTCTTTTTCCATAAATAGTACGAAATATGTTCGGGCAGAATCGTAACTTTTTCTTTGATGTCGCACCAATTTGCCAACTTTTAATTTTTTTTTCGTTTGTTTGGTTCATTGATAATGTAATTATACTAGAAATAAGAAAATCCTTGGTTTTTTTATTTCAGAGAAGAAATGGGGCCACTATTACAATCGCCAATTTGCAACTCCGACGCACGAGTCCTAACGAATGTGTTCATATATCTTCATTTCTACCGAACATTTTGTAACGTGAAAAATAATTTTGATTGTTTGAATGTGAACTAAAATACCCTGAAAGTTTGGAAAAGATACGTTCAACAGTTTCTTAGAAAAAAATTCCCAAGAATCACCTTATTCCTACCGTTCTAAATAGGGCTCCCCCTTAACGTGCTTGGTATAAAACCAGATGCCAGTGAACTTCGATTAGTATTGCAACGGGAAACAGGAAGTTAACATAATAAATTATAAATGTTGCTTAAAATAACTGGTTTAACCGGAAAGATGGTCACGATTTTTAATGCCAAGGCTGTGTCACTTTAAAGGGGGAAATATAATTCTACAGTATGTGCCATTATCAAAGAGCTATAGTCTAGCTAAAGGAAGAATTGATTTGTTCTCCATCGATTACATTGCCGAGGAAAATTCCTCCGCTACTCATTTTGCTGATTGATGGCTTAGCTGCTTAAAATTAAACATTATTTGGTGAAAGTAATGATGGGTTTGAGTGTATCGCAAGTATTATTATTTGTACGATTCTAATGAGATGATTTTTACTTACTAAATGGTTTGAAATTAACGTATGAACACAGAACTTGACTTTAATACCAGGTGGAGTTTCATATAATAATCATTGAAATAAAAAACTTCATATTATTCATTATTCTCCATTCCACATAATTTTCGCGTGTTATTCTCATTAACATTATTTATTATTGAGATATAATATTGTCTTTTAGTTATAAAAAGTTGAAAGATTGTTTATATTATTCATGAAATACTTAAATGATAAATTACTTAAAATATTTAATTCAATCTTCTTCTTTCGAGCAGTGTGTCCTTTTACGTAATTCAAAAACTTATGCTTCACTTTTTTTATTAAACACAAAATCGAAATCTTCTTTGTATAAGTAATCAATTATATATAAATTATTTATTTAAGATGCTTGTAATAACTTATACAAAGTGTTTGGGACAGTCTATTCTTTTTTCAACCGAACTGTAGAACGATTTCAGATAATTAAAGCAACAAAAGAGTCGTGGACTGTTAACTATTTTGAGAAAAATGCTAAAGTTTCGGCTCTATTAACCTCCTAGTAAAAACTCTTAGAAGGGAACCACATGAGGTGTAACGCACCGATTTTAATGAAAGAATTGAAAAATATTTTATCCCTGTTTAACCGTAAGTGTAAATACCCAATAGTTTACGACATATTTAACAGTAAAAGTCGCAATTGCTTCTTGACGTTAAATGTCTGAGACTTCAATAACATTTTTGCAAAAATTTAACGACGAAAACCTTGAAAACAGTTTGAGCTAGAAGGCTAAAATTTCATCACCAACTGTTTTTTCGAGAGTAGCAATAAGTGAGCCGAATTTGAAAAAAATCGGTGACTGGGTACATACCACAGTACTGGGTACTTCGTCTCATGGCAAATCTTGTGCAATTTGATGTGGAATGATTCGGTACTTGTCTGCTTCGAAACTGTGAGCACAACTTTTTATCTTCCACCTACAGTTATTTTTAAGATGATCGTACAAACAAAGGTATACGTTTCGTTGAAACATTTTCGCGTACAATATCAATCGCCGTTCTAAGGCAGTTTCACTCTTAAGAGGAGTGATTAAAAAAGAACGTATGTACGTCGTGAGCACGATCTCTCCATCCAGCGTTCTAAAGTGTAACTCCTAAAGTGTTATACCTTCCAAGGTAAAACGTTAGAAAAAGAGTGACTAACAAGCGAGACTTGCACTGAAACAAGCTTCGCTTGACATAATTCCTCGAGTTACCAGGGCATGTAACCAGTGAATCTGTTTATTGTTCCATATTTGGCACAATGAACTTTCATGTAAATTAATTGCCTGATTTATATTCAAGGTGAGATGAAATGTTAGAGTGCAAGGTTCAAGATGATTCACGAGCATTTATATACAGTTACTTAAAAAAGTATCCGCCCACCGTATATGTAACATATTTTACATATTAAATCGACTGCAAAGTAACAATTCCCAATGCACATTAATATAAACTTTGATTAATAAACTTATTTTTGGGTGCATTCAATTGAGAAATTGTACAAAGTTTATATAAAAAGTTAATATTATCCATGGAACTAGCAAAGAGCATGCAAAATAATATTCGCCGCAATTCAATATTTAATTTATTCAAACGTAATCACAATACCTGAGTCAATATTCTTCTAATATTCCTGCGATTTTAGTACAAGCTTCAATCTAGTACCTATGTATATTTAGATTCAACTAATTTTCTGTGTAATTCGGGCTTACCTTGTTTCTAACTAAAAATATATTAATCACGATTTATATTAATGTAAATTATACCTAATGAGTAACTCTGAATTTAACATTACTCATTTAAACCATTCGGATCTGTTGGAACACATATGTCCCAGCGAATTTTTGTGACAAGACGTTTTTAGTTAATCTCACTATACATATAGTACTATATTTGATTAGCAATCATGAGAATAAGCAACGTAGTAACATAGTATATAATAGTTTTGCTTAAAAAGTTTTTAAATTACTGTTTTTATTTATTTCAGTGAGCATAGAGAAGTCCCTATGCGTTTTCGGGACACATATGTCCCATTAGGTATTTTCATTTTTATTCCTGAATACGGTTATAATATTTTTTCCTAGTTACACTCCGTCAAAACAACGCTTCTTCTCCGCGCCTCTTAAATATGTAGAATTGGACCCAAATACAAATTGTTGGTTACTTGCTTTCTACATAACTAACCCCAAATGATATTTACTGGGAGGAAAAATATCATAAAAATACATGTACAACATACCGACAGAACATCGGAATTGTTTAACCCTGTTTAACTTTTCCGGAACCCATATGCTCCACTCAAAAACACTAGTGGGACACATATGCCATGTCCCGATTTTTAAAATTGACGTATAACTTTCAAATTTGATCTGTACCTATCCGCAACCAAGTACGATCGATTTCTGCAAGAAAATGTAATGAAATCCAAATAGAAAAAAGTCGGGTCGAACGGATTAAGCAAGTAAGATATGTATGTTATATGTATGTATGGGGTAGGTGGATACTTTCATGAGTAACTGTACATTGGGACTTGTTCGAGGTAACACGACTTTCTTGCCAATAGTTTCCTTGTTCGTTCACTTTCGAATATTATTGTAACGACGACTATTCCCTATTGTTCTTAGTAAAAAATTTACAATTATGGGTAACGTTACTTCGCAAAGTGATATATTTAATTATGGTTTCTTATATAATACCTACTAATCATAGTAGTTGTATGTTAAAAAGGTATGTAACTACATTTTTATGATTATATTTACAGATTTGTGATTCCACAAAATTTTGGCGCTCGAATCTAAATCAAATCTAGGTTAAGACAGAAGTTTTATTTTGATTACTGAATTAACTCTTTATGTGCGGTCATGGTCGTTTTTAAAATATAATGTCTTTAAAGAAATCATCAAGTTCATTTTTTCCATTATATTAATAGGTACATATGCAGAATAAGTTATTCTGGTTAACATCGTTAGCAACTTTCAGTTTTAACATTATAAAGAAATGTCTGGAAAGAAATATACTCTGTTTAATAAAGCACACTGAAGACTTGGAAGCAGATTCCTATAAGCTGCTGTGGGGATTTAAAGCGTGTCTGGATTTTTTAATTCCAACATAACGTATTTTTTCATATGTATATCCCTATAACTGATGCGAAGAGAAATTCAACGACCTACAATTTCGTTACCAGATAGTTCACTCTTCTGCGTTATCCAGATATACATACAGCGGTGGTCAAGAGAAAGTTTAAAAGGTGGATGATAACAAGAATACCATAAAGGTAGAATCACACTAGCCGCCTAGCCTGCCTCTGTGTCTACCTTAAGGAGGGAAACCTATTTTATGGGCTAAAAACATTGCAAAATTTGGGATTTTTTTTAAGAAACTAGCATTTCGATTCATCCGAAATTTGGACCATGTTTTTATGCATCCTTGAAGAAGTTGCAGTTTTTTTAAAATCACTTTTAATAATAAATATAAGAGTTATACATCACGCCGCCCAAAACTCGTCGTCCGCTGGTGTGCATGATATTTACTTTCTAGGTAATCTGAAACAGCTAAATTCTATACTTCTTTTGTTATATAAGAAAATTGGCGCAAAATTGAATTGCAAAAATTAAAGCTTCAGACCTTTCAGTTTGAAAACTCTCCACACTGCTCATTAAATTTTTATTTTGTTTTTTACTGGTTCATCAATTTCAAGCTACATATGTATAAAATAAAACGCCGTTTCATTTTTCTGTTTCAGATTACCTGGTACCTAGATAAATATCATGCACATCAACGGACGACCAAGTTTGCGCGGCGTGATGGTCGATTATGTGTAACTACTATATTTATGGTTAAAAATTAATATAAAAAAATCTGCAGCTTCCTCAAAGATGCATCAAAACATCGTCCAAATTTCAGATGAATCGAATCGCTGGTTTCTTAAAAAAAAATCCCAAATTTTGGTATGTTTTTATCTCAAAGAATAGGATTTCCCCTTAATTCAATAAAAAGGAATTTTATTCCACACTCTGTGCGACATACATACATAGGAATCTTCTACAATAAACTAGTAATACTATATAACATAATAACCAAAATGTTGTATTAAAGTTGTTTGTACACATTAGGGTGGTCCTTATTTTTCGACTTTGAAATTTTTTCGGGACACCCCCTATAATTGTGCAACTGGACAAAAAAATACTCTGTGAAAAAAATGAAGTCGATTGGACAACGGGAAACCATGCCGCATCGAATTTGAAATTTTCCCATTCCAGAGGATCCTTATTTATAAAATCTGTTGGAACAGTGTAATCTTGATGAAAGTATCAGTTATTTCGTCACAATTTTGAAATCAGTTCTTTATAAACATATGAAAATAATTATTAAACGAATGTTGTATATTTTGACGAGGTAAATATAATACCAACCAAAAAAGTTTTTTCTAAAGGTTAATTTTATAGATTTCAAAGTCATGATTTTTTTTTTAGTAATCTTATATTTTGGTTCTATATTGTTAAAGAGCTTAAAAAGTATATACTACAATAAAGAAAAACGAGTTACAAAAATAAAAAAAAATTCAAATTCGATGCGGCACGGTTTCCTGTTCCCCGATCGATTTCAAATTTTGCACACATTATTTTCTCTTCCAATGTCGCAATTCTTGGGGGATCCTCGCCAAAAATTTCAAAATTGTTTTTCGAAAAGAGTAATTAAGGACCACCTTACTACACATTCATGATGGAATAACCTTTACTGTTTTGCTCATTCATTACGAATGCAATATCGAATTTAAAGTAAATTTCTTCTTTCGAATCCACAGTTCTTTTATTGTGTCACAGATAGCATAATTGAATTTCTGAAAAGCTGTCTGATTGGTGTATGCTCGTTTATGTGTGTAGGATTTCTTTCGTGTAGGTGAAAATCGAGCACATCGGTTAATTAGAGCACATTTACGGATAATGCAACAGATGCACGTACACCCATATGTATAGGTATCACGTAAGATTATACTTGAAAATTTGTCTCATTTATGTAATATGACGCAATAACTCAAAGAATTTGGGTCAGACATTTGATACTTCTTTCGTTTCGAATACTCGGGTCGAGGCCACTTTGATCGCTAAAAAAGTAAGTACAGAACGTTAAGGTTTGATTTTTCTGTTTTTTTTTTTAATAAATGTTGATTAACAAATAAACTTGTTTTTACTTTTCAATACCTTTTGATTTACAATAAATATAAAAAAGAAGTTGGGGTCACGGCTGACCCCAAGCGCACGCTGTGATTTTACTACTGCGCCTACTTACCTAAGCGGGTAGACTACTGTGACGGCCCGAAAAAGTAGGTAATCTTCTAATGCAAATTGTAGAGAAACTAATCAGCCGATTAAATTGCGGTTTAGCACTTGATTCTGGCACATTGTAGAGCATTAAAAACCATTATAAAAATTAAGAAAATATGTCACGAGGTGGCTCCGAACTGATGGTCTTTCTTAAATGGTGTACTTCCTTACTCAAATCTGGATTGTCTAAAATAAAAAGACAAAAATTGTCTATTAAGTATAATGTTATTCCTAAGCATTAACGGACACGTTTTTTAATATTTTGAAAATTCGCTGAATAACAGCGTGTTGAAGAAAAGGATGCCGATTTTCGCGACGATTCGTTTCTGACTCCCATAAAAAAAGGAATTTTCACAAAGTGGTCCGTTAATGCTTAGAGAATGTAGCAATAAAGATGTCTGCCAAATTTAGTTACAATTGCATCAATACAGATTGAAAAATCATGTACATCGTTTTTAAAAGTATCGTTCGAGTGTGCATTCGGCTCTGTATCTCTAAAACTAAGCTATATTTATATTTCAAACCTTTTGCATGCCATTCTAGAGATTTCAAACTAATATTCAAGCGCAAAAAATTTACAATTTTTCGAGCGTTTTACAGTAGTCTAACCCCTTAAGCGTTGTACCTGCTGAATTGTTAACTTTATTACTACGCGACAAAAATAAAATTTTATAACGAAAACAACAAATTTAGCTTTCTCGTTGCTCCCATGCCATTCTTACACATCAGGAAATATTTTATTGTCTTCAAAATCATAAACTAGGATCCAGGGGCAGCCATATTAGGTTATTTCATAAGCTTTTGCGTTTTTCATTTGTTTAAAAATTGACCAAATGCAATACACAAAAGGATAAAATTAATTGATCAATTGTCCTTCGTGCTTTGCATGCAATTTTATATCTCCCAACTAATTTTTGTATACTAACCAGTTTATCACGCCAAACATTTGCAAATAATCGTCAAGGGCGCAAAGATTCATGGAACAGTTTTATCGTGGGTCACACGAAAAATTTAATAAATAAAAATAACGAAGAAAAAGTAACTTATTAAGCGGTGTAAAAATTCGTACCAGAATTACAATACAGATGTGTCATTTAGGTTTCATCCTCTTCCAATCACAAATTGCTGTTGAAGAGAGTGCAACATAACTCTTTGAGTGCCTGCAGCATATAAAATGGGCCGCTCTATGTGTTGTACTGATCTGATGATTATGATCTAATTTTGAGAGAGCTAAACTTAATGAACCCCTGCGCCGCGTAGATGAGTATACACTTGACCTTATGCCCCTATTTAAAATTACATATACTGGGTGTTTCATCTAACTTTGTCACCTGAAGCCACAATACTTTTATTCTGCTAGGAGGGGTTAATGAGATACGAAGACCAACGTTATTTTTTAAATGAAGTGCTATATTTTGTTTGCCGGTAAGTACCCGATAGCCACTTTAAAGGCAAATTCAACGATCTACAACGTTAGATCCATAACCATATAACCATGGTTATTTTAAAAAAAACCATATAACCATGGTTATTTAAAAAAAAACCATATAACCATGGTTATTTAAAAATTCACTAAGTCCATGTTTGCTAAAATGAATTATTTTACCACCACTACATTAAAAAAATAAATATCGATTATTCTCACAATCTAGTTTTACAGACATAGAGAATTTTTCCAGTACGCCCACAATATATCAAATTTCCCAACCGCTCCATATAGCTTAGGTACCTACACATAATTCAGTATTGCAGTATTAATTAAAAGAACCTAAATAACGTTTCAAGTACTATGCCTACTAACATACTGAAATCTTATAAAAAAGTTTCACCAGAATACCTATCGGTAAAAATATTGTAAATTCCAAGTGAGTTTAAAAAACTGTCATACATCCAGCATGGTACTTGGTGTAGAATGATTCATATGCACATACGTGAACACGTATGACACACGACAGTATCCTTCATATGCTTCGTAAGCATCATTTAGTTAGACAGTCGTTCAAGGGAGGTCGACCTCAAGGTTTGTCAATTAAATTAATACAAATTAGTCCGCCTCGAGAACGAACTCTCGTTTTACAAGGCATTCACGTGCGTAGAGATTTATTTGCCTTCTTGATCCGACAAACAAAACCACTTTTTAACCAACTTCAAAAAGGAGGAGGTTATAGATTCGACCCGTATGCATGCTTTAAGTTTGTCCGCGCATATTCTTTTTTTATTCAAAAGAGCGCGATACCCAAGAGGTCCCATCATACACTGCATTAATGTTGACTCGATACTTAGCCAGTACTGGTTGATTCAAACTTCGACTCCTTACATATTTTGTATTTCATGTATTCTCGCATTTTACAGAGTATTTCCGCGCGTTGAGTTGTAGACCCCATATAACGAATTTGAGACATCCTTATTCTCACTTTTTCAAGTAGCTTATTTCCCGAATCTTCCGTTTCTATCAAACGGTTCTTTTTCTACGAGCAGCGTTTTTTGTAGGCCTACCCATATTTTTAAAAATAAATTCAGTTATATAACTTAAATAACTAAAAAGTGAAAGTTGAAAAGAATTAAAACCGACTTCAAAAAAATAAAAGTGCACTAAAGAGTAATAAAAGATTAAATAAGGAAGGAATATATTTTTTACTTTTTAGGGCATTTTTATTTTTTTGAAGTCGGTTTTAATTTTTTCATTATTAGCATGTATGCACTTGTTATTTAGTTGTTTATTATAAGACGTGGTGTACAATGGAATTGAGCATTTTTCAGATACCTATATTGTTATTGGAATACATACTTATTTTCATTTTTTATATTTCTACTTGGGATAAACTGAAAATTTCAAATATTTAACGGAGATCAGATTATTTTGCTCCTATGGATGCTATACATATGTCCACGTACAGTGATGATACAAGAAAAGATTAAAACTCATATTTTTACATGCCTGTGTAAGTAATTTTAATACTAGACTTTACATAATATATCAGTATCGCTGGCCTATTGTAAAATCCTCATCTATGTGATATAAATTTTAACATACAATTTTCTCTACTAAAACTGTCTTATATTTGATACTGTTCACATTTTGCACCTTCTTTGGACCACTACTTTACATGAAACAGGTAGAACAATACTTTCTCCGCCAGTTCGGCATGGTAACACGTCAATGCCAGTCAAAACGCTAAGCATTCATTCTTTGATTATCCATTAATTGCTGAGTTCTCGAGATATTAATCTTTCAACGCTACATACAATGCTTACAATGAGTTACAATTGAAAGAACTGAGTGTCTCGAAGGAAATTAGTTAGCACGCCTACTTTTATTATAATTTTGTGTCTTTCTCTGCGCGAGTCACGTTAACCAGTTAAAATTTCATCTGCAGCTCTGAAACACGTCGTACTGTTGAACTTCTGTCAATGATTTTCATTTACCTCTCGCTCGCTTTTCATTTCACGCGCATCAGTTGCGCAACAGTGGCAGTCATTCTATCAGATAACAGTTGAATCGGTGTGCGTGCGAGAACTCTCGATTGATTGTTATAGCTGCGCATTAAAAACGGTATTTTCCGCCATTGCCCTTTCACTTTCGCGCTCTTTGTGCTCGTTGATTGGACTGCTTCTCCTGCAGCGACAGAAAACGCTATTACGTACTAAATATCTACACTATTTTTTCCAACGAATTGGGCCACAGTGCCATTTATTTCGCCAGAAACCCATACTAACATACATACACATCGAACTGAGAACCTCTTTTTTTTTTAAATTGGTTAAAAATAGTTGTGGGTAAAACCGATATTTTTATTTGTTCAATTTCACCAAATTTTTATATTTTATTATTAAGGTTTAAAAATTAAAATTTACAGAAATATTGGCAAAGACGTGTCCTGGTTAAATAATGGCATTATATTTCCCTAAATTATGTCATTAACAAACAACTGAAGGCAAACACTGCATTAGTACAGCAACGCTCGCGTCATCATGGGGTGTTACCATCGCAACATCTCGTTCTCACTTTAATTCTTCCCAATTATGCGCCATCATTATTCCTGCGTTACAAGATAATACTGATTAAACCATTGTGTGTTTTTCAACCTATCTTCCGCGGGAACGCATCTTGTTGCTCGCCTGTTTCGTAAACAGAAACATCATTATTCTAAATACACATATGTATATATTAAATTTGGCGTATCGCTATCTTCGATGTCCACCCATGTGCTGTCTCTTTTAAACTGTCATACCTTGGCCACTTTCTCAAATTTCAACCTACAACTATACTACTTCGGTTATGTCTAAGATTATGAACTATAAGCTAACATAGGAAAAATTCGATTCCTTGAGCACGTCAAAGTAGAAAGATCGTTAAATATACTTTGAATATATTCTCATGGAATTCTTATTTATATCAAGATAAGAAAAATTTCAAAACAATCAACACTTTGAGTTCAACGTTACTAAAACCTATAACATGTCATTTGCAATTATAGGAGCTTTTAAAGGTAATAATCGGCATGTTTATATCGATACTAAGTTATTTGCAGAAAATATTTTTCACACAACAATGTTCACGTGTTGGTGAAATATTTGGAAGGCTTTGACGTATAATGAACATGAATAACGAACAAATCATAGAAGCACACCCAAGCTTTGCTACAAAGTTGAACCAAAATTATGGCGTGTTTTCTGTGTGTACAATGCTCTAACGACCGTGATCTCTTGTTTTTCATAAGCACACTTTTCCACAGAAAGTTCCCTGTTCTAATAAACCGGTTTACTTTAATTTGCTTGGAATGGAGCAGTGCTCTCTCTCCAGGTGAAGCATAAACGTAACAGCAATGTTCAACATTTGGATATCTGTTATTTTATACTTTATTTTAACAGATAATGTACGCAACGATTTTTACGAAAAAATGATGGCGTACTTTGTTATACGGGGTGTCATGTAACTGGTGGCGCAAGAGGAAAATTCATTTCTATGTAAGAAAATGAATCGAAAATAAAGAATAAATTTTTTTCATACGAGGCATTGTTTTCGAGAAAGGTAGGAACCATTAAATAAATATTCATCGAGTAGGTACGGGTTTATAACTTGATAGTGTCTTGGCTCGACAATTTTCATTACACGTATTTTTGTTCGTATTCATTTTATTTGGTACTCGAGGTTACACAAGAGGCTGGTCCCTCACATTTTAAACAGCTTATTTTAAAAGTCACTATTAGGTTCAAAATTGTTGAAAATGTTCTCCATTTTGCTGCATACACAATTTTACTTTACGTAGTAAATTTCTACGAACGGTTTTTAATGTAATAGGTATTTTGTGTTTTTAATATTTCGAATGCTACAGTTATTACACAGTTCGACAACATTTGACTTTTTTCGGACTTATAACATTCAATAGCCGTTTCTTACAGTTTTTGAGAAATTCCATTTTGAAAATAAAACGCAAATTTTATTATCCTTCAATTTATTTCCAAGACTAAATGTGCATAATGTACTAATAACTTATATCATTGTATTCGGGGGGGGGGGGGGGAGTCATAAAATAAATTGACGGAACAAGCAACCGAATAACTATTACTGTTTGGACACAAAAGATGTTGAAAATTTACAGTTTCTTTTCAAAAATCGAATTTTGAAATCCATCAAGTCGATACACAGTCACGAATGCACGTATTCGACAAACATCTTAAGTTATTTCCCCCCCCCCCCCCCCAAAAACAGCCTGGTATCAAAAAATGTTATTCTTTATTTTCGATTCATTTTACCATGTAGAATCACCCTCTTTCTGTTTACACCAGCAGTTACATGACACTTTAGATTTTGTGAATAGATCATAGGATAGCTACCAAAATTAATTTTTTCGATCTGTTTAAAACTATTGTTACCAATATACAGGATGAACCCGAGACAGGTGGAAACAAGGTCATACCTATAAACCTACATCCAGAATCCCTTTCTTCCCGACATATAAACACATATGTACATTGAAATGACAATGTTAAGTCTGTGCCGTGACTACTCACCTATGAGTATCCAGCGATTTTTATACAAGTATACACCATTCGAAAGATCTCGCGAATAAGAATCAATTGATGCGGGTTTCAACTTCGAAATCAACTGGGATCACCTCGAAAAATGGTCTGAAAGTTCGAGATTTTGCGGTTTTGAACAAAAGAAACCGGTACTAAAATCCCATCTGGTCCGAGGGACCTCGGGTGCACACTTGAGAAAAAACCGAGAAGTGTAGCAGGTTGGAGCGCCAAATGTGCCTCACCTTCATTCCAGGGCCGTGTTACCTTGCTTCAATGATCCATCTAACAATAAGTTTTGTCCCCATTCGTGAATCATTGGCTTGTTGTAGGCCCACGTGGCAAACGCAGGCAAGAATTACATTGTCCTTTACATGAATAGCTGTATCAGCACTATCATAATTTTTTTTCTGTTATCAGTACCTAAGTCTTTGTGAGCACTGATGCAGAAGAAAATCAGTTCCAGCGATTTCTTTAAGTAGGTTATAAGCATTCTTAAAGTGCGAATCCACGATGAAACTTTACATGAGACTTTTCTATCATGAGGCAAAAATCTCAGCAACAACTAAGTGTTAATAATGGAAACAATCGCAAGAGATGAGATTTTTGAAAATATGTCATCAAAGTTGTCTCATGAGAATCTAGTTTCATGAAACTAATGACAAAATAATTAAAAAATTATGTAATAATGTCTCATGAGATTATAGTCGTTTGTGAGACACGATATTTTTCTGTCATCGTGGCTTTGCACCTTTAAAATACGCCGTCATAAACAAAAAGTGTTACTATCTCGGAAGGAACGAGTTTCCGTACTTATGTATGTGTGTATGATCTTTCTTCGTACTTAGGAAGAGTAGAATACGACACCAAAGTTTGGCCACCTATTTCTGTACACCCTGTATATGTATACATACAGTCAGTCACAAAAGTGTATCTCCATTCTATCATTCTATCTACATACACTTTATTTTGAAACACGTTGCTGCACAACTTCTATTCCCACATTGAATGTGGGAAGGGAACAAAATTTTTAAGCACATCATGCAGACGTGAACTACATTTTTGTTTACTAATTTCCTATATATTTCTGGAACAACATCAAGAAGAGATACAGTAGTGGGAAAAAAGGGAGTTTGTACTGCGAATGGTGACACAAATAAGATACTTCCATCGGAAAGAATTATATCTTAATAATATCCCATTGATTGGGGGTTCCCTAGAATAGAACAGGGATACTGGAATTAGGTGCAGCCTGGTATTAGGTAAACTTGTAACACAGACGTATGAAAATATGAGTTTTAAAATTTCTTTTGATCACCACTGTACATTTTAGAAGTATTAAGTGTTTTATGCCATAGAAAAAGCTTCTCTTATATCCTAAGAAATCGACGATCAATTATGCAACAAATTCTGATGGAAATGGGTGTACTTTGACTTTTGTGAGTTGACTATGTGGAGAATCTCCAGGAAAACCTTAAAACGATGAATCCCTTATTCATATTTCGAGAGATATGTAGCTGAAGCGAATGCATTTTCAAATTGTATTTCAAGGCGAGAGAAATGTAGCACTCTCTCTGAATCGCATCCACGATGCCCCAGGAAAAGCAGCATTCATAGCGGATGATGGCGTGTCGATATGCACGACATGTCGATCCATCGTTCCTCCAAGTAACACGAAACGCCCCGCACTCTTCCTCTTTTTCATTCAGTTTTCATATATCTCCGTCCTTGCACCGTTCTTTCCGTTCTGTTTACGCTTTTCCTTTTGCAATGCTACTTTTTCTTCGTCTTTCCCTCGTTCCACTTATCACGTCCTATTTTTTCTTCGTTTTCACCTAACTCTACCTTCCTTTTGCTGGTATTCCTTGTGGGAGTCTTGGCTTTTGTGTGCTGTTATTAATCACTTTTTGTACCTTTCTTATTGTTAGTGTTACGCGTTGACGTTGACAGTTAAAAGTTATTGTAAACTTCTCCTTAAAACTACCCCGTTATTTTGTATTTTCCATTTGGATTGCTTGTATTTACTTCGTCTCGCTTCTTTCAGTTTAACCTCTTTTTATTTCGTCTCTTCCCTTCGGTTCACTGTTTTTTATTTACTGTTGCTTTTTACATTCTTCCACCTATTCTATTAAAACCTATTTTTCTCTTGCTCCTCTTTTCTATGGATCTGTCACTCATCGTCTTCATTATTTAAAACTTTCAAGTTTGTGAATATTCGCCTTTTTACTTTTCGTTCGATTTCCCATTTCTTTATTATAGCTTTAATAACTTCATCTCCTACCTTCTATCTCTGATCTTTTTCCTCTCCATTCCTTTCTTTACACTGTGTAGGTACTAATAGTCCAATACAGTTTTCTTTCCCCTTCCTCCCCACACTTTAATTCTCTTTGATTCCCAATCTTTACGTTACACCTCATACCTCAGCTACACCTTCCTTTCTATCATTCCATCTATTTTCCTCCGCTTCTACCTTCACATTCTATTCGCCCGTAGAACCTTATCACTTGCCCTCGTTCCATTCGTTTCGCCCCTTTTTTCTCAAAGTTCTCGTCCAATCTACCTCGTTATTCCACTTCAATCCCCCTTTCTTTTTCACCGATTCCACACTTCTCCGTTTTCCTTCTTCGTCTGCCCCGGATCCTGACTGTTCCCCGTCGATGCTCGCCCTTCCTCGCTCTTCCCCGTCGATGCTCGTCCGGCAGCCGTAGAATCGCGTTACTCGACTTCCGTAATTTGCATGCTAATAGAGGCGCGGGCGAATCGCGAATAATTAAAGGCCCATTGTTGCACATGGAAGAGCGAGCTCGCGCAACTCGGGCGTGTAAATTTTCCTGCATTCCGCCAGACACACTTTCGCTCGGCTTCGCGTCAACGAGGGCGAAGGGGGTGCTCGTAAATATTTTACGATTCGTCCAACAGGCACCGAAAATCAATCGTCCTAGCACGCGGTTCATTAACTATTCGGCTTTGGAGTACTTTCAACCACCACCGCGTGATCATATCTCTCTTTTCGCCACGATCCTTCGCTTTTAAACCGTCTAGAAGACACACGCTGAATTTTGCCTGACTTGTTCCATCTAAATTTTTGGTATTTAAATTCAATAACTTGTACTAGATATACTGATCTCTTGTTGGATAATTAAACTTTTCGTTGACCTGCTCTTGACTATATATTTTGCCTGGCAATAAATTATTTCCGGAACATATTATGCTTGTTTTCCATTTCAATGACTACGTATGTATATACCTATTGGTTTAGTAATTAAGGGTTAATCATCGTTCCTTTCTTATTAATTACCTTAGTAACAAATATATACAAATATTAAAAATTGCTTGCTATAGAATTTAGTCGAAATTCAGATTCATGAGACTTAATTAAAAATCAATTCACTGTGTTAAAGATTCATTTCACATTCAGTTTAAATGAGATTTGGTTCAGATATTGTTTTTTTAAGGGAAATGTATGGGTATTCGAAACAGACACAAGTATTTTTATTCCATTGCGCAATGTAATACTTTTTTCCTGCATAATTTGGTGTTTTTGCATGGTTGATGTTGTTAGAGATGTTGTTGAAGTTGAAATACTGTCAGCTCCAAAAATGTCATCTTTCTTCTTAAATGATGTTTTTGTGTACCCTAATGATCAATAAATTGATGTCTAGGATTTTTGAAGTTTAGTAACAAGGATCTAGTATCTTCGAAAGGGTTTCCAATAAACTTTGACGATCCACGTTCCTTAAAGCTAATTCATTATATAATGCCTAACCTCACCACGTACTATCGTAGTTGGTTCAGCAAACTAAACGTCAGTTATCCTTTGACACTGCTCAATACAAATTTGGAAAATTTGTTGCAGCTAAAGTGAGATGTTCAGTGCTTTATACGTAAAATTACTTTCAAAATTTTTTAATAGTGGCCGTGGTAATGGATGAGTCTATGACTACATTAGTGCGACGATTAAATATTTAATATTTACTAATCATTTTTTATTATCTGTGTGCATTCGGCCCAATATGATTGTGTTTTTAAGGGGGAACATCACTGTGACGGCCGGAAAAGTAAGCCATTTTTAAGAATTTTTTTCTGGAATAATTTACAGTTTCCATATAAAATTGTTATTGCCTACCTTCAGTGCATAGTCTTAAGATACTATAAAAAAAATGAGTAGAAAAAAAACATGCATAAATATTAATATATTAATTAATCTTCTATACCCCTCACGCGCGCTAGTCGAATGAGTAACTATGGAACAGCAGTTCCGAAATCAAATTTCATATTTTTTTTTATAAACTATATCAGTGTAGTTTCGCTACAGATCCGCTTAACAATTTCTTAGAAAAAAATTTCCAAGCATCCTTATGCCTAGCGTCCTAAATAGGACTCCCCCTTAATAATTTAATCAGATAGCCAAATGTATGCCCTATCAAATATACCTAATAACCGGTTTAATGATATTTCGTCCACACAATTTATTAAAAATCAAACACTGAAAAACTGGTCTACCATTTTCTCAGTCAGAGATCCCCTTTGAGTGAATTTTATTCCACACTTCCTACTTATATTATTTTCATATAAAATCACCACTCTTTCAGTTGTATCACCTATTAGAAAACACCCTGTATATCCAAATATAGTTCATGCCGCCAGGCAGATGGACAGTGAAAACCCACCTTTAACCTGTCTGGTGGAACGCGTGGAACGAGGAAAATTCTATATTATGTAGGTGGTAAATGCGAGACACCTTCTGCAATCGTATCCCCGTTACTGAAGGCGGCTCTTTGGAGATCGACGGCTCGTGATCACCTGTTCCACGATGGTGTTCCATTGTTGTTGATAGCATGGCAGAAGCCGCAGTTGTTCATGGCATGGTGATCCGCCGGATACGGGATGCGGCTACATGCTCCACTAACTTTCCCCAACGTCTTTTATCAGCAAGACGCCCGCAGGCTTGCGGGAAACCGACGTTGGTCGGGGTGGGATTTTAAATAAAAAGGAGAAATCAGAGAAGGTGATTTATTTATATGACGACGAAGATATTTATGGTTTAATATCGCGCTTTTGCTGCACCTCGCCATTTACACTAATTGGATTTATGTTCGTTGCATGTATTAGATCTTCCTTTTGGCGTAATAAAATCTCGGTCATTATGATTATTAAAATATTTTAAATATTATATATGTATGTTTAAAATTAATTTGTATGTGTATGATAAAATTCATCTAATTGCAACAGTTTAAAAATAAATGTCATGAATAGTTTTAAGTTTTAACAAGACGTTACTATTTTTTATGAAAATGTTGATAAAAGTAACAGTAGATACCATTATGAGTTGCTGCGTAGTTTTCATGTAGGTACCTTCAACTGCAGAAATATTACGTTAAAAGAATTCTTTATACAATAATCCCATTATAATGAGGCCTCATTAAATGTATAAATTTCAAACAGTTTTCTTGAAAACATTATATTTGTTATATCTGCGTCACAATAAAGAGGTGGACATATTTTGTTTCTCTGAATATAATTATTGATAGTTTGTAACGTAGATGCGTCGAGCTCCAATAGAAGAATTTCAAATTAAACTTGCGCGTATCAGGATTTCCTTCACCGTGGAATAGCTATGTTTCAATGGAAAACGAGAATACGAAGTTAGATGAATCATAAGCTAGCAATCGAGATGCAAAGTTGCAGTAATTATGCGTTTCGGAAATGCAACTTTTTGCAAAGTAAGGAAACTTGAAAATTGTGTCCGTACATTGATTCCTAAAATTTTTTTTGTAAAAATCAAGAACATAATAATCACATTGTAAGTCAGTATAGTTTATCCTATTGAATGTTAACTTGAGCTCACTTTGTTATAAATTGAAATAATATTGAGACAAATTTTATAATCGAATAATATATCGCTAAATATATTTGCAATTTCTTCTTTAAGAAACAAAGCAGTAGCGAAGAAGTGGTTTTAGTAAATCCTACATAACTCCACCGAAATCCAAATTTTTCATATTTAATTTTGTAACGTGAATGATACCTAATTGTGAAGTTATACTTAATTTCAAAAACATGTAATATATGACATCATACTATGACAGTACCTATATACTTTGTTTATGTACAGAAATTAGTGTCAACATGAACATTTTCAATTTTATTAAATGTTCTCCGTGTAAAAACTATGTAGATACCTATCAAACGAATTTCAGTGCTGTATAATAAAGCGATAGCAACAAGAAAAATAAAAAATAGTATACCTAATGAATGTGAGAAAAGTGAATGTTCGATTATCCGAGCAGAGGAATCTTTCTATCAGAACAATCGTGGTATCCTATTACAATACTATAATACCACTGAAAATACTATAATATTACAAAAAAAAAGAAAGTAATATCTCAAGACAGACACAATAATAGAAATTGCGAACTCCAATAATACAATAATTACAACGCAGAACAATGCCATAGAAAATGTGAAATATTTATATAGGTACCCTACCGTTTGTGCTCGGCGAGATACCAAAACGTAACAATGGTCTCCCTTTAAAAATTGCGCGAGACCCCGAATTGATTGCAGGCGCAATACGATATTGTGGCCGAACCACGGGGAAGCCGAATAACTGAAATTCTGGGAAACCATAGTTTGACCGCTAAAACGGAGGCAATCGGACGCGCGCGCGCGCGCGCACACACACACACACACACACACACACACACACCAACGGTTTTACATCCGCATTTCTGGAAACTATTATGAGGTCGTGAACTTCACTTTCATTACAACCAGAGTTTGGCATTAACTAAATAAAAAATTATTTAAATAACGGATCAAATAAAAATTACTTTAACTTTAGGTTATTTGACGAATAAGGTTAATGTTTTTATTCCACGAGAATTGGGGCATTGAGAACAAAAACGGTCTAACCCATATTTTTTGCGAAATTGATAATAATGTGAAAAGGTATTTCAATAAGCTCTAATAATCATATAAAATAGGGGAAAAAAAATTTCAATGTGGGTTAGTCCGTTTTTGCTCTCAATGCCTCGCTTTATTCGACGAATAAAGTTAATTTTTTCATTCGCCGAATAAAGTTATATGGTTCAACTTTATTCGACACATGACGAATGATTTTTGTAACTTTTATTCATTATTCGAAATTTTATTTAAATAAAAATTGTTCCCATCTTCGGATTACAAATCGCAATTTTCAGTCAGGAATATTGTTCAAAATTCCTTCCACCTTCCTTTATAATAATGTTATATCAGTGCACCCCATACGACTGGGGCTAGTTTTTACGTAAAGAATAATTCTACGAAGTTAAAGTCTTCTTCATTGGAAAAATGCCAATTTTCGGACACTGAGAGGCCGTTTCACGCCTTAAGGTGAAGTTCCACGGCGCGTGGCTCGGCGAGCTTGGCGCGAGACTTGCCGACTCGCGCTCGCCAAACCGGCCCGCCGAACCTGCGCGGGCTTGAGCGAGCCGAGCCGACTCGTCGAGCCACGCGCCGTGGAACTTCACCTTTAAGGTTGAGATTGGGCAAAAATAAAAAAATACATGTCTCTTAGATTTTTGTGCTTAACATCATATTTTAAGGAGAATACCATCGACGGCCATACCATTCTCTATATACTTAAATGATTCAATGTATTAACATTAAATTAATTGAATAGTTTATAGGACAGAGTGATAAATAAATTACATTAACAAATTTAACAGATTTCAACACCTAAATATATATTTTGTAATAATAAACAAAACTGTGAGTGATAAAAGTAGGCATTCTTTACATGCTGATTTCATTGCGATTAAATTGATTTGATTTCTGGTTATAGGCTGATTTCAAATCGTTTTTCCATCAGGGCAACGCTGCAGTAATAGTAAACAAACCGAGAAAACTGTTTAATTGTTCGGATATATTAGCCTGGTACTGTAGATAGTGTCCCTTGTCAGATATAACATACAGCTGGTCATTCGGACTCCCCTTTTTCGGTTGTTAGTGTCCAAAAGAACATAATATAATGGAAAGATAGTTGTGGAAAAACAGCTTGTACAACGAACAATTGCAAGATTAGCTAAATCGATTTAATCGATTGGCAGCGAAGTTACGTGTAATCGATCGTCCTTGTATTCAGGCTTCACAAAGCATCGAAATAACCCCGAAACAGGAGATAAGCACGAGTGGTCCGGTGCTGTCATTGCATGAGTTCGTTGTGGTGTAATTGTTCGCGTCACCCTGATGGAGAACCGATTATACGTCGCTTCGACATCGATTTCCTTCCTTAAAGAATTGTTGCGCAATAATTTAATAAAAAATTGGAAAGGGAATATTTGAAGTGTCACGTATATATACCTACGTTAGCTGATTTAAAATACGATTCAGAATTTTAAGATTTCGGGAGTATGAGTTTTGAACTCAATTTATGCTAAAAACAAAACGGTGGTAACAGAATTTACCGATTCGTGGAATAAGTGAAACTTTAAGAATTTATGTCATACTTGTTGTCTACGTGAATATTGCATTGCAGATTGCATTAAATTAAAGGAAACTTCTGCCTAATTTATATATATACTGGTCATGTGTTCTTTATTTCATTGACATAAGAATTCAAAGAGTGCTAACTGAAACACTACGAATAAAAATAACTCTAAGTTTTGTGAAATTCATGCTTTTATTTATTTGATTATTTATTGCTATTATTATGATTATACTAACAATTAGAACTTATAATCAGACTGAACTAATCCTTCTAGTGACTGTTTTCCAAGTTAATACTAGTAAAATCCTCAATGCCTATCCAACGCTACCCAATCTAAAACCCCAAAAACCCGAATAGCTTATTTCAGTTTTTCAAAAAATTACGAGATACTAAATTCAAGTAGTGCTGCACTGTGCCACTCTGATCACCACTTCATTCGGCAACTGCCAGATAAAATGCACACCAATGTGTGCAACCCAATCTTCCAATTAAAAAAAGAAACAAGAAATTGATTCAAACGTACGCATTCGGTTTGCAAGTTCAAAGCCAAACTCTGATTGAAAAACTTGCATTTATTCCTCGCTTTGTTCGCAGGGTAGAAGAGGAACACCTACTCGACACATCCGTTTTCGTCTGCAATCGATACCACTTCGTGGAAATGGTTCAAAACCTAGATTGAAACACCGTCGACCGTTCGATCAAACGAGATCGATCGGTTTTCTGTTAACTTGGCTCTCTTCACTGGAAACAGTACCCACTCTAGCGTTGCGTGTTACTTTCTGGGTCGTTTGCTCTCCGTTGCGGACGCTGTTGCACTGCCGGACAACACTGTAATGGCCGCCTTATTGCCCGGAAACATCGAATTCCTTTTCCCTCATTTTCAATCTACCTTTTTTCATTCCACGAAACTCGTTCCTCCAACTATTATAATTAAAGGCACCGACTGGAACAGAAAGAACTCGGAAAGTCCCCCCCCCCCCTCTTCCGCGAATCGCTCAAAGGATCTGGCTCCACAGAGGAGCGTTAAAGCTGCAATTTTGCCATTTCCAAAACCGTGAATGATTTCAAAGCTTGTCGCAGCGACCTGCTATTAACCCTTTCAGTACGGCGTACATTTCCGCCAAAGTGCTTTTAACTTTTTTTTTTTTTTTTTTTTTTAAACTATCGGAGATGCCGACTGAAGTCGGCGCTAGGAACGACGGCTCGTTCCGTGACGCCAGATATATCCGGTACTCGTACACACAGGTAATCAGATGAATGCCGGATAGAAGGATGAAGGCGCTCGTACCGAAAGGGTTAAATTGGCGTGATTTGATTCGAATAATAACGGGAGTAATTAAGGTTACAGTTGGTATGAAGTTGGCGCACTCCTACTTACGGAAATGGAAGTTACGAAGTGCAACATTTTTTACGAAAACGTTGATTGTAGTAAATATTTAGTTATTGAAACACTTGGGGTTAGGTAGTCACATATGTAGTCACGTGTTTTGTGTCTGGATGGGTTTCATTTTGTAATTTCTTTATCTTGCTTTACTATTCGTTTGTTTCTCTACTATACAGTTTTTCATTTATTATTACGGTTGTTATTATTGTCTCTCCTTTATTTTGCAAAACATGCAATACATACAAATTTATGATACTTTCATAACTATAATGCACACGCGCTTCAAAGTACGTTTGAAGCTTATATTTTTACACGTCTGCATGATGACTTTAACAGGTTTTATGTACTACCTATGTTGATTTCTCTGAGAACAGTGTCTTTACCATTTTCCGAGCTTTTAACACATATTTTCATGTCACAAAACACCTTCAGCTTTACAATTTAAAATACATTATTGTAGAGATATAACACATTCTTACGATGAAACGGAGTAGTGAAATTTTTCGATTTCATTAATTTTTTCGAATTAAAAATCAAAGATTTTTATATACTACATTCAATTTTAAAATTTCGAATTAAAAATCAGGATTTTCTGTATCTTTAATTCAATTAAACTTAAGGTTTTGCATATTCTTAACTCTAAATTGCAATTTCAAAGTCAGGGTTTTTTAAGTTCCTAATTCAAACTAAAAATTTTAATGAGAATGTGGTAGAAAACTAAATAACTAGCTACTAAAAACGAAACTCGCGTAATTGCAAAGAACTTAATTAAACTACGAAATATTGTCTTCAATATTTAATGTCCACATTTATTGGAAGCTTCAGTTTCCATAAAATTCTCATTGGGTCAGGTAATAAAGTTTTTTACCATTGGCGTCAGGTTCTGTATCGCTCATAAATATATTCTAGGTTCCGTCGGCAAACAAACCGGACTCATTTTCAAACTGCTTGGCTGTGTTTAGTGGCGTGTTATTGTTCAGAGTGAAGCCACGGGCTTGAAATCGTTTCCAGCCATTATTCCATGAAGACCATTGCATCAGAGAAGCGTGGCTATGAATACGAATATCACTACGGGTGCAAATACCGCTGTCCAATTATCCAATGACGAACAACGGCCTTGTCGCACCTTTTTTTCAACAATGATACCCCATTACGCTCTTGTAGTTTATTTGCCACTGGACGACGTCGCGACGTCGCGCCCTGGCTGTTTGCCCGCCCGCGCCGTACGTACCTAATTGGTGAAAAACACTACGAGAAATTTCTCACCGAATTTTCCATAATATTTAGTTCAAAGTTCTTTGTTTATTTATTTATTTATTTAATATCGCATCTGCTTGTTATCCATTAGCGACCAAACTGGATTACATTACATACACATCGTACACTGTTTACAGATTTTATACATAAATCTAATTAAACACTAATGTCTATTTGAACCTACTTAGAACCTACTTACTATATTTTTAATATTCATAAAATTGTGTTTTTTATTAAACTTATGTCCTATTTTTTTATATCATGTTTCCCAGAGTGTTTTGATTTCTTTTAAATGAGTTATTATGCTCGCTATATATTTCTTATCATTCAAACATTCTTTGATGGTTATTAAAAAATATAATATTTTTCTTATATTTTAACTTGCTCGATATCCTTACATTATTGCCATAATATTATTTCACCACGATAGAAAGACAAACATATCAAGTTTTATCAAATGTCCCTATAGCAGTGACCCAAAAAATGTTTAAAGTAGACATTTTTATGTGCCTGCATAATAACTCGCCAATATATTATGGGATATAAACCTTAAGATATAAAGTCTTTCTAATGCAACTATCTTCTTTCTGTCACCGTTCACAGTTTAAACTTTTCTTATGCCATAACTGTATAAATTTAATTTTTAATTCTCTATAATTTGTAGAAGTATACATATAGCATGTAAGAACCTTATATCCAAACACAATGGTATTTATTAACGACACAACGACGACAAGATAACGGTTATTTAATTATGAATGTTCAAAAATTCTGGTGTATAACTGCCGTTGGCAGTGTAAAACTTTAAAATGTAGGATGTTTGAACAGTTGATTAATATCTATGGAGAAACTAAAAGTGGGAAGTTACTATTTAGTACAAGTAGCGATATCTAGATAGTTTACAGTTTCAAGAACCCAATGTACAGATTCGTAGTGTGATAGTTGTGACTATGAAACTGCCAGTCTAATCGCAAAGCATACATGCATATAGTTTCATGATTCGAAGGATTGTGATTTTTATTTTTGATCTAGTACGTACATGAGGAATACGTACTAATTTCTACATTCAAGGTAGGCTTGGAGTATTGTCAACTAATGGGGAATTTTTAGGAAATTTTCCAAATTTTACATACAATTCAAATAAGTGTGCAGTTAAGAAACAATAAAACTTTGGTAAAATTCATGAGCCCCAAATTCGTATCAACTGTAATCCAATCGTTATTTAGAAGCAAATGAATTTTCCGGCCTTGCAAATTCGAATTATTGGGAATAAAGTTACCAATTAAAAGCAAGGGTTGAAATAACGATACATGGTACTTACAATGTTAAAAGGTTGAAAAAATTCATGTGAGTCGGATTCCAAAGTCCTAAGTTCAAAGTTCAAATAGATAGTGAACAATCGCCCAAGCACGTATTCAGAAACATAGACACGCTTTAAATTTAATTTGTTATTGTTGGGAAAGCATTAAGCCTTGTTCAAAATTCATGTGAATAGTTTATGTATCTCTACACACTTTCATCGATGGATTCACCTTGTAACTAACAGTACAAGATTAATTTATCATCAGACAACACCACAACTTGTCAAAGGATCAATCCTCAACATCTAGCCGCTACTCTCTGGCGCAACAATCATCGGTTAACCAGGAACCCTAGATTACATACAGACTTCCAACAGTAGTCAGTTTAGAACCGAATTGCGAACACTGAAGTAATTAGGCTTTAGTCAATCAGGTAGTTTACTCCATCAAATATTCAGTCAATTAGTGTTGAAGCCATTATTGTATTCCGCCTCAAGAATCCAGCGAAACCTACAGTTATCATTGTCATTAGCTGTTATCGTCCCGTGACAATTTTCTTCGTTTTTTGACAAATCGAAACTACAACAAACAACCCCTTAAGATTATTGATACATAAATTATAGTCCGGGTTACGTTTGGGTTCATCCTCATCCTCTGACATTTCAGACATTGAAATTCCTCATGAAGCTTCTGATAACACCGATGCAATATGCATGTTTTGTGGCGGACGTTATGCCATGAACCAACGTGACGAAATATGGATTAAATACATCATATGCGAATTATGGGCAAAATTGGGAAAAAGTGGAATATGTGTGCGATTTTTGCATATAATTAATAAAATATTCTTTATTCGTTTATTTTTTATTCCTGATGTTGCCAAAGAATTATTTAATATGATTTTTGTAAGGGGGACATATTACTCTTACTTTTGTAAGAACGCCGAAAATGACATTTTTAACCGACTTCAAAAAGAAAGGTTCTCAGTTCGAGGTGTTTGTATGTATGTATGTTATACGTATTATGTTTGTCCGTGAATTTCGTCGTAACTACTGAACCGGTTTTTGTGAAACTTGTTGCATTTAGTTTGGCTTCAATCAACTTAGGTCATGGAGAAAGAATTATCAAAATCAGTTTAGTGGTTTTGAAGTTACACCAAAAAATAAGAAATCTGTTTCATTATAATACATTGTATGCACGGGCAGGCAAAGGACGCAGTATCAGGCGTCCAAAAAACAGCTAAATAACTAAAAAGTACAAAATAACAAATTTTTAACAAGATTAGAACCGACTTCAAAAAATAAAAATGCCCTAGAAAGTAAAAAATAATTTTGTTCCTTATTTAATCTACAACTCTCATTTTTTTTTAAGTCGGCGCCAGATTTACACAGAACAAATGATGAGGCGCCGACATACAAAATTGAGAGTTGTAGATTAAATTAGGGGCAAAATTATTATTTACTTTTTAGTGCATTTTTATTTTGTGTGGTCGGTTTCAATTTTTTTAAAAAAAATTTCATTTCATAATATACATATGTTAATTTGTATTAAATTGTTTTTCGTTTGCTTCCACCTCTTATCACACATAACCTTAATAGCTTACCTACATTTTAAGGAAAAATTTAAAACAATTTAAATTATGAATCAGATTATAGGAAGATATATAAAACTGGGGGGCCCTATTACCACCCATATTTCTACGGTTATCATTCTAACTGAAACGGTCGTGGCCATCTTCCCCGGGCTTTCAGGGAAAGATGGCCAATTATTTCTACCTGACAAAATGCCCCTTTTTTTCATTTATGAAACTTGTCTATTAAATAACAATTTTTCGTTTATTGTTTTAAGGGATATGTAGACAAAAGATTAAAATTTTGCTCTGTGTCATGCTCGTTGCTTTATTTTAAATATGTTGACTACAAGAGACTCCCAACGAAACTATGACCATCTCCCCCGGACTTACCCTATACATTTCTACACCTAAATACGAAACATTCAAGGTTAATAGCACGTGGTGTAATCTGAAAGCCTTCCGTGTGGATAATTCATGCCTCCTTTATCTGGAATTCCCCGCGCATTCATAATTTCATCACTTTCGCTTCTTTTCCTGCTCGCGCGAGCAAACGCTAATAACGAGCATCTCGTTCAAAGTTCGCCATTGTGCCGAGGGAGCACGCGCCGGTTTTGTCGCGCGAAAGCAATTGCAAAACGGCGCGGTGGCGCCGCGCGCCACGGGAATTATTCATACGGCGAGAAGGTTGCATCGTTATTGTTGTCTGGGACCAGGCAACGTAACGAAACGTGAACCCGTGGAAATTGTTCCGAGAATGTTTCCACGGTTACCAGCCCGTCCGATTAATCACGCTGCGCCTGTAATCGCTGTCAGATTTGTCATGCCTGACAAGTCCTTGTAATTAGTACATTCATTGGATGCGCGTCAGTGTTCGTAACACGAAGAGCTGAAACTGTTTCCACTGTTTAGCTACTAATTATTGAAGCACCCTTGTTACGCGGGAAAGAATAATCGATCCGTTTCTGCGTGATCGCCGCTGCGCGGTCGCTGATCGTAATTGGGCCTCGTGGGGATATTTCCCTTGCAACAGTTGACGTTGGAGAAGTGTAAATTAAGGGAGGATTCTCGTGTAACAATCCCGAAAGTAACTGATATTTATGAATTATTTTTGATAATACTATTGTTAATATTGGATTAAACTCTTTTGGGATAAAAGGAGAGAACGTAAACTGGCAGAATTTTAACTTTTATTTATAACACCTTTTTTATCGATATAAAGTAAATTTATCTAAGGAAAAAAGTCACTTTTTCATTCGAACGCTATAAATGTTTCATTCATTTTTTTTCTCTTTAAATTACTTTGGTTCTTTTTTGTCCAGAAATATTTCTTTTTCTTGCAATCAGAAGGTGCAACACTTGTGTGGCCCTTATTTTTAACCTGAAGAAAAGGATAGCAAACACTTTACTCAAGACAAGGTTCTTTTTACATTATATAGATATTATAGATTGTAGTACATATGTACTCTTGTTACAAAAATCAAATACCATTTTAATATTCTATAGCTTGGTCAATAATGAAAATACTACAATGACAATTTCTAATTTTAATAGACTAATATAAAAATGAACTTGTTCAATTTTTTCATTCAAGTTACCGTTCGTAATCCAAGCAAACGTATTTAAGGATCCATAGCGATCATTGCAGCGACCTACATAGTTGTCTCGGCTGACGTTCTGCATATCGAGTTAACTGTGTTATTCGCATTCACACACCGAACGACATGTCATTCAATAAAAATTTCCTCTCAGTAAATTTTCATCATCACTTGTCAGTCCTCTACATCAATTACAATTATGGCTGATTTACGCTTTACATAACGAACATTTGCGAAACGGACTGAGAGGGAATAATAAGGAGCTGCGCGGCGTTTGTGCATTCAAAAATGCGGAAGCCGCGATTCAATTGTTACGATATGCAAAAATGCTGCACACATTAACCCGATGTAAAGAATCGCATTAACTGTTACCGCGATGCTGCACTCGCATAAACATTGTTAAACGAATGCATTAGTGAAGCATTATGAGAATTGAATAACACCTCTACGCAATAAACAATGCCAGAAACGTGTTCGATGACAGTCAAACAATTCACACTTTATGATAGTCTGTGGATAAATGATCGAATATTTTGAAGATCATCTCACAAATAGAAAATGTTTGCAATAATTATAAACTCCTCGTGAACATTAATGGAGAATAGAATTACCTCTCTCAGAAAATACCTATACATTATTTATTTGACATTAAACCATATTTTGTATTCGACAATGTCACAGAAAATCTTGCCTCGTGGGGAAGAATTTTCAAATGACGAGTTAATTCGTCTTCCGTATCTAATAATTTAACATATTATTAAGTACTTTGAACTGTGAAACTTTGTAATTGAATTTTCTTTCTATAAAAGAAGTACCTATAAAGAAAAATCCCAGAAATGTTAGATATTTTTGACCAGGCATTTATACAAGCTGCAAACATTCAGTTCCTGCTTCGTGTCATTTCTTCTGTTGTGAAGAAGTGAAAGAGAAAGGCGAATAGCGGTAAGAGGAAAGTCGAATATCGTGTCAACCTCACCTCTATGAGGTGTAATACAATAAAAAGCAAGGCATGCAGCTTGACCGTAAAAATTGGGGCAGAGGTATCATGTCTGGCGTAATTTCTGGTGGGGAGTCGGGGGGCGACCGTGAGGAGCCAAAATTGTTTACCCCAAATATCCGTCACTTTTTAACAATAAACATTTATTGTTAAAAATTGATTTGAGTTATTTAACGCCACTGAATGGATTATAGAAAGATAGGGATAAGGAATTATAGGGTGACCGTACCTGTGTAATATCGCTTAGCAGAAGTTAAATCGCTGTCAATTGAATAATAATTAATATTTTTAATATTTATTTGTTTCAAAGTAAAGAAAAATTATTCATCTTTCAATAGGTATATGTTTCATGTAACGAAAGGAGGAATGATCCCTTTCGAATTTCTAAGATAAAGTCGCATGACGTTGCTAGAAATGCACAATTAGCAATTAGAGACCTTTAATAAATTGAAACAAAGTTCTTTTCCAACATGACTCTGTTATACGATATACAGCGGGAACGGTAAAAAAAGATAACTACCGCATTTTTCTTATCCAACAGACGTATTGTTAGTAAGCGCAGAGATTAATTTGTCAGTAGCTACTATGTCAGTGTACTATGAATTTTTATAGAACAAAGAATTTAGAACGACGAGAGCTTTGTCAGAAGAGGTCACTCAGCATTTTCAATCAAAGTAGGAATCCTTTTCGGCAAAAAAGAGAACACGACTATAGAAAATAACGACAAATGTATTATCACTTAATAAGCATAATATAGTCCTGTTCTTAATGCACGTATAAATAAGTCACATACGAAAATAACGTTGCTTGTAGAATAATTTAACAAGGTGTAGGGTTCGGTTCAGTTGAAAGAATAATGAAAATTTTTTGTAAAATTATAACAAAATATTTTTACAATAATTAATAGAGAGCCCCATATCAATACAAAATATGTAGCATAATAGAAATACATACAGGGTACTGTATACATTTTTCTTCAACAAACACAAGTTAAAGGCTACATAAAAAATTGCACTGCTTTTAAAATAAACTTCACCAAATCTAATCCGAACCATTACACCCTAAAATATCATATTCAGTTTATACCAGGTACCATACATAATCTACACTATTTACTTAAGCTATCCAGTATCCATGTACGATGTAGCAACCAAGTTAGTTCATTTTACTTGCAACTACCTAAACTCAACATCTGCGAAGTTTCATAGCATATAAACACAGACATGCCATGAAACATGAGCCAGATTGACAGCAATCTGAAGACTCGCAGTATGTAATAGATAATATTACACAACCCTGCTCATGCGTGTAGATTTTGGGAGCCAACATGCAGGCTCCTCCTGGAGCAAAATATCAATACTGTATTAGTAGATACTCCAGGGAATTCTGAATGAAACAGTTATATCAATGTACATATGTTCAATTTTGTAATAGATGGTTTGGTTCCCAAGTGGTGTATGTATTTCACTACCTCTTAGAAATGAGTGGTTCCATGTTTGATTTCATTGTACATTCTATATCAATTACATTCGCTTGAAAAAGTAGTATAAATATCAGATAACTCCCACTTCTTTGCAAACCTAATAAAAATCATTTATTATAACTTGTATATTTTTTATTATTTTTACAAGAAGTACGTAAATACTCTTTCATCTGAAACTACTAAGCCTTGAAAAAAATCTTACTTTTTAGGTTTGATAATTTCATCATTAGAAACTCAATTTTTATTGCTAACAGTTTATTGAAAAAATCGTGGCAAGGAAATTGCGTTAGAAAATATTTGTGGATAGTCTGGCTGTCAATAAATACTGAACTTTATGTTAAAAGACGCTGGACTGGCACAACTTATTCCAGCATGTGTTTAGGTAACACAAACTAATAGTGCTCCTACCGACTTATTGTTAGTATTATTATTGATTATTTAATTATATTACGGATATAGGTCTGACGCTTCGCTCTCTTTACTCCGTTGGTTGCTGTTGTGTTGTTGACGAAGTTGTTAGCGAATAAATTCGGGTGATTGTTCAGTCTGTGTTTGCGAGATATGGCGAATTTTCTAACACTTTCCTGAACGTACTCGATTTACAGGTATTTAAGGAGGATTTCGTTACTGGCGTACCGTGGTAGCATATAGATATATCAATATACCTATAAATGTAACACTTTTCATTTCGAATTACCTACAAAATCCATTGGTACAACATTGACATTTCCACTTGACATAATCAGCACTTCACTTACTTAGGATTCAGTGGACGGGTATTAAATTTTATTTTATTAAATATTTTGATACTGTGTCACATTCGCATATAGAACACGTGTGTATTTATATAAACATATGTTTTGGTAAATGCTCTGTGTGTACATAAGTCATCACAAGAACAAAATCCATTTCGGATGCACGACTAACAATTACATCTTATAAAAATTAGATTTTCATAATTTCATCTAATAATACAATGTATGATTCTGTTTGTGCTAACTTTCTTGTATACAATTTCAGAATGCCAAAGCACAGGTGAATTCTTAATTGCCCTGGAAGACTTATTTACAGCAACTAATTTAACAACCGTTTCGCGCGATCATGTTTCTCCTGTGGGTTATTAATACATTTGCAATCGATATCACACCTTGTCAACAGATTTTGTTTCCATTCAGGGCTGTCGATATCGAGATGCGGACAAAACGAGCAGAAAAGTGGGTAATTCAACGCTCGATTGAGGTTGCTTCTCAGAAAAAGGAGGTGTAAAAAGTTTACACCGTTACTCGTAAAATATCGACTGGAAATAAGAGATATCCCTCCCTAAAAAAGAATTTTATGATGCTTGACCATGCCTTAAGAAAAGAAGTCTGCCCATTTCTATCCTGTTGGCATCCACTTTACATCGATTAAATTGGTTTCCTCTCCGAGTATACGGGGTACAGCCGAAAGAATGATACAAGCGGGCAGGAGGTGATTCCTTATGCAAAAATAAATAAATCAAACGTGTAGAATAAAATTTTTTCATCCGAGGCTTAGTTTTCGAGAAAATCGATTGTAGAACATGAATGAACCGCAGAATTCCTTCGTCAACGATTAATGCATAAAAAGAAGTCTCGCTTCCAGAAAATTTCACCTATTGTAATAATATTTTCTCTGTAACAGTCAGAGTCAGTTTGTTTTAGCCGATGAAATTATCTCGATCGATTAATCGGACAGATAAGATCGATGACAATTATTTAGCCGCATTATCGCTAACACATAGCAAAGATAACAACCATTAAGTACTAACAAGGAAACGTTCCCAACCCAAAAATTCTGGTTTTAATGATACTTCGTAAGACTGTGGAGCACATTGGAGTATGCAAGGGACAATTTTTTTCTGCGGAAATTCACTCCGAAGCACAGTGCGGCACATAAGGGACAAAAATCAAAATAATCAATATTCAATTCTGATCTATATTTTATGTACATAAACTGTTTTTTAGTGTTTTGATAATACTAATATTGTTTTCCTTATTATAATTACTATATTTACGTAATAAAACTCAGTTAACTTGGTTAGAACAACTTTTAATATAAAAATGTAAATTATTACCACATTGTATGTATTCTCTTATTTTTTTCCCCAACCCTCACTCAAGTGCGGCACTGTACGAACACGTGAAATCAGCCCTTAAAATTATCGCGTCGTTTGCTTTTTTAATATAACTGTGTAACGGTGCGAGATAGAAAGAAACTTTAGATATAAGGATTGTTCAGTTTTTTATGCTCTATCACGCTACGAAAAAAAGAAACAAAGTTACGTATATGAAAAAATGTAAAAAAAACGCGGTAACTTTGAGGGTTGATATCACCTATTTAGAATGAAGTTCCGCAGGAAAAAATGGTCTCTTTGCATTCTCCAATATGCTCTACATTCACACGAAATTTCATTAAAATCAGAATTTTCGGCTTGGGAACGTTTCCTTGTAAGAAACGAACGAAAGACGAGTCCCTTGCGATCAGTCGTGATGGGATGTTTTCGAATCACGCGCCACCAGTGTAGAGAATTGCCGGATGTGGTTGCCGTTGCGATTGGAAATAGACGCTTCCGGTTTCTCCTTCGCGCATGCACATTGCACACGCGCGCGCACGCGACACGTAATATGTGCCATAGAACTTGACCGAAACGCAAAGCGGAAGTTCAGTGGGAGAGGCTTTTACGTTCGGCGCGATTCATATTGGCAAATCCGTCTCTAACGCCCTGACACGATAGGAGACCGTTCACAGCAAGTGGTACTTCCTCTGGCAGAATTGATAGCTAACAAGACAGAATGTGGAATCCCTTAACTGGTAGACAAATTGCATAGTCCTGCAAAATTGAGGATCGTAACAAATTTTTAAAAAATATATGTTGGTTTCATAGAAATTTGGACTTCTAAATGCAAAAATAACCTCAGGTTTGATCCATCACGTACAGTTTTTTCACAACTTGCTTTGACGTTTTCATGTTATAATATGAAACTTTTCATTGCACCATGCGAAAAAATGTATACAAAAATTTATGTTAAACGATTTTACTAAAAATGCAGTAAAAACTAAAAAATAATTCTTTTTCGCACTACAATTCCGATAGTGTTTTCTCACTTTGAAAAAATTGTGGTGCTTTATTAAATTGATTCATATTCTGTTATGAATATCCGGCGCCACGATTTTATTTTAAGTGAGAATACACCATCGAAATTATACTACAAGGAAATAATTATTTTTTAGTTTTTAATGCATTTTTAGTAAAATTGTTTAACATAATTATATATTTTCTAGATTTTAGTGTTTGTGGATTTTTTTTCTTTTTTCCTTTTCATTTTTGACTTTATTTCTATAAAAAATGATATTGTCATCACACCCACGCACGCCTACAAGTGCGTGAAAATTGAGTTGCCAGATTTGAACGATACACCAAACAAACACCAAACATACAGAGCCGCGAAGCTAAGTGAAATCATTTAAAAAATATATTAAAACCGGTAAAACATTGAAAAACGTTTTTCCATCGCAGGCCCTTGTGTTATCACCCACATAGCACAAAAAAGACGTCTTAAAGACGTCCAAAGTTACAAATCGGGACGTCAGGCGTTCAAGCGAAGAATAAACGTAAAATGAACATCTTTAAGACATCGTGTGCTATGTGTGTGGGCAATTATGGTGGAATCTCGATTATCCTGACATCGGTTTAAAGATGAAACCAATGTATCGTTAATGGACACCGATTATATTATTCAACATTCCAGATTATCATACAATAGTATTGTTGTTAGCATCGTTATTATTGTTAGTATTATTCGTCTTCATTATGTAGATGGTAGATTTGAAAACGAATAAGTACTTAGGTATACATACAGGGTACAGGTACCTACTACTGTCGTAAGTCTATAATAAAACCTAATCTTAAACAATTCGTACAATATTATGTAGCAAAGGAAATATCTTACAAACAATGTTAATATCCATGAACACTATAATATTGATAAGATTATTCCTTCATTTAAATGAAACAACAATTGTAATAGAAATGAAAACAACCATAAAGCAGATTACACTTCTAGAAGTAATAGCGCTCTACTTATATTCTGAAGCATTCGCATCTTTATAGACAGTTTTACGATGACACGACATGCAGAAAAGATACACCATGGAAATACTCACTTGCACTAAAACTAAACGTAAAAGAATTGGTTCAACTTTAATAGTAGAGTGGCACAGTGATTACAGTAGGCAATATAAATACATATATTTGTTAAAGAATAACGCAGACAAATAGTCCCAGCCCTATTACACACGTGAGTACCGCAAATAAAAACTTACGATACTGCTGTGATAAAATCAGCGGGGAACCTCCTCGCAAAAATGCAAAAATTAAGTTCACCGTAAACCGGTCAATTTGCTTCCTATTTCCACACGAAATTCGCATCGATGAAAAATCGAATCACCGGTGGCGCGCGACTTAAACCGTTTTACGACGCAACTGGTCTTATCTTATCATCGTGGCTGCCCTGACGTTTGCGCCACGGCTGCTGTTAAATCTTGTAAACCTCGAGCCGACGACGAATCGAGGTCTCGGACATTATCGAGGAAACGCCTGGTCGCGCCAGGTCTACGTCGATGAATGCAACAACAGGGAAATCATTTCACTGATTGCTCCTAATCTGAATGTGCAGGAACGTGAAATGATAAAAGGGAGAGGAATAACGCGACGATTTCTTCCCATTCTATTCCGCTATCGGTTGAAAACGTTGAAGGAACGCGCTTGCTTCCGTTTTCTGTTAAATCGACAGGGACAACCCTTGTTAAGATTCTTAATACTGACTGTGTTTATGGTTATTGACGTTAATACGTTAGTATGATTATTTATACATAGGTGATTGATATATATTATTGCAGTTCTTCGACGTACAGGTATTGTTTAAGAATATTTATTTTTAGGATGCAAAGTGTATGAAAGATGGCTCTGCAAATTTTTAATGCAGTTGCTCCGTAATGTGTTTTGCAAACAGCTTTTTATTAAGAATATGACTGCACCAATCGTTTATTTCGGTAGCTAAAAATTTCTTCCCTTTGGCAGCAGCGACATTTTTTGCAAAGGTGAATATAAACAATCGAAAACTGGGAGATTGCAATATCCAGTTAAGTTGATCCAGATTCATGGGAAATTTTATGCAATTGTTTGAAAACAGAATCAAATATCTCGTGTGATGAAGGTATGCAAACTGGGGGACAGAATTGCCAGCAGATTTAAATTCACTAAGTTAGTATGTTTATTTTTAAATACAGTGAAGCGAATTAGGCTAACTTCCTTTCGTTTCATTTATTATTGCAAGGTAGTATTTTTGGTTACTTTAATCTTACTGCAAAAATAATGTTTAACATTTTGATGCCATTGTAAAAAAATACTAGTAAGAAAGACTAAATTGTTAGGGTTGCTGATCGGTAAAAATTTTGCATGAATATGTTTTGAACAATACTCTCCAACATTTTCTCTAGCATAGGGTTTTATTTTTCAATAACAATATCTTGCTCTTTTTTTGTGAGTTTTTTTAGAAGCTAGATGGATTAGTTTGCTAAGTGACGTGTTTCGTCGTTTTGAAAAAATACAATTCGTCGGAATAGCACATTTTGGCCGAGAACTGTGATTTTCACTACTTTTATCTGTTTGTAGCTCATTAACCGATTACGATGAAATTTTCAGCATGTATACCGCTTACTTAAATGTAGAAAATACATTTTTCAAAGTTTCATTACGGGATCAGATAAAAACGTTGATAAAACGACCTTTACTATTTTTTTCGTTATTATCTATATACGATTACATAGAATCTGTTGTACAGAAAATGTCAGAGATGGGTGCGCCGTTTATAAATGTTTGTTGTGCAACAGAGTGTAGTAATGCAAAGCTATATGTAAACTGAGCGTGGTACTTACCTTTGAGTCTGTTCACCCCAAACGTTGGTAAATCACGAAATTTCCTATCTACCATCTGCTGAATACTATCTGGTGTATAATCCCAATAAGAGGAACACTCGACAAGGAAACATTTTAGAAAATGATCACACTGCAAGTAGTTTATTTATAAAACGTGTTTGTAATTTTTTATGCATACATTTTCATTGGAATATCGCTTGTACGCAATAAGGGCGCCGGAAACAAATTTTGAACTTCAGAAGAAGTACCTATATTTCTATTTTAAACGTTCGCATAGATCATATAAATGTTATAGGTACATTGTTATTACTCGCGTTTTAATAAAAATCAGCTTCTATGTGAAGAATTCCAGTTCCGCGGTTATTTCATAAAATTAGTAGAAATATTTAAATTCCGTTTCAAAAAACTACATTCACCTTGTCGAAAACTCATTTTCACAAATTGTAAGCGAAAACTAATTGAAAGTTATTTATAAATTTATTTTCGACCGTAATAATTAATATATATGATTTTCGGCGATCATATATATGAAAACTAATTAAGTAGAAGAAATTCTCTTTCTACGATTCATCCATAAAATCTCTAGCTGTGCGTCATTTAAAATACCATTTCACTTGAGTCACCATGCATTAACTAATATCATGTCGAATGTTCAACTACACCAGTTATCAAAAATTAATGTAATTAGAAACGGTGCACCGTTGTTTGTACAGGGGACTGCAATTCAATAGCAGGGAACGGGAACGATGTATGTAGGTGCGCCAAAGCGTTTGAAGCAAAGTAAAGTGCACACAGAAGGACTGAAACCGTAATCCAGCCGCCAGAGCCAGTCTCTTGACCTGACATTTAATGCTGTTACACAAGCTGCAGTACTCGTTGCTCTTTGTCTGCAAGGATTGTGCTACTTATCGAAATGACAGGGCAAAGGGAGCAACGAGGAGTCAACGACACTGCCCTAAAGCTTCAAACGTGCGTGATACATTGTTTGTTATTTGTAATTTTTCATGGCAAGAGCAGCTTTCGATTTAACCTTGTAACACTCCGATTTGTTCGCTGCTTATTCGACCAATTATCATTTGTTAAATACTGTAGTTACTAAGCAGAGAACTTCGGAATAGAAAAAAATATAGCACAGTGCTACCAAAAGCAAAAATTCGTTTATAGTATAATTGTATGCATCGCAAATTCCACTTTTACAAAGTTTAATTTTATTGGTGACTAAGGAAAACAATTATTTTTTACTTTTTAGTGCAATTTTATTTTTTTGAAGTCGGTTTTAATTTTATGTACATACAATAATAATAATTAGGTAACAATAGCCTTTATTAACCAGATCAATAAATGTATTACTAGTTAAAAGAAAAATCACATTTCTATCTATTAAACCTACGCCACAATCCATCTTCAAAAAACACTTATTTTTAAAATCTGTACCGTTAGGAATTTCGTTCTAAAATTTTACCTGGTCATTCTTAAGATGTGGGATGAAAATATGCAAAAAAAAATCGATTTTTTGACCGGGGGGCCTTAAGACTGATTTTAATTGTAAGATGTATATGAATAATTTAGCTGTAATACTAAATTTTGCTTCTTACGACGGTATCGCTGATCCGGTATGGGGGATTCCGATATGCAGGACGCGTAGGTCGTAAAGTGACGAATATAGTTCCTCTTTGTCAAATTAAGGAATTCTTATTATCTTTCATATTGTAATATTTCTTTTGGCCATCGCTGTGTGACCATCGACGATGCACCAGATCAGAAATGAGGGAGAAATTCGTATATTCTTTAAAATTATAGTGCGATCACAGTAATGGAGATTTAATAGTATGTAATCAGACAGCAGACATTCTGTATCTAAATTCGAGAATTGTTCGTACTCTGAGGTGAGAACGAAGCTCGTTCGTAGTTGCGAGAGTTTCCTGTTCCAACCGTGATTATTCGATTTGACTTGCTACAGAGCGTGTTTCTGCGCTTCTAGCGAAATACAATTCCCACATACTTGGCAACTTTGATGGATTAGAAATTGAATTCCAGTGGAATGAATATCCTTAACGTACGTGTTTTGCACACTTTGCGTATGAGATTTGTGTGTACATACGTGTGTATGTCAAAGCATATTAGCAATAAAATTTGTCTTCTAGATTGATTTTATAGAATTGTGATCAAAATTGAGTAAGAAAATACCCATAAAAAATGTTGACTTTTTTCTTCTTTTGGAATAGATTCATTTAAGATCTTATTCAGAGAGACGAATTTTTTTTTTAAAAACTTCAAAGTTTATGAACACATGTATAGTGGCGGACGAAAGAATGTTTACAACATTTACAATCGCATAACTTTTTTAGAATTGGTCCAAACCAATTTCGTGGTAAAGCTTTTTGTCGTCGATACAAGAGCGACAGCTCAACCACTGTTTTGTGGTTGTTGCGGGCTCCTAAAGTGTCTGAGCTCAACCTTACTCCGCGAAGCTGGCGTTTCCTTTACCTTTGAAACGTAAAAATGTGGTTTACCGAGAGTTTTGAAAAAAACTAAAGTCATTTGCTAGACAGCAGAAATGTAGAAATAGTAAAATTTAGAATTAAAAGCAGTTGAAAGAAAGCAAGTCTTAGCCTTAAGTCTGAAGTAATAGGATATCGAGATGTTATCCATTTCTTATGAAAGCGCTTTACAAAACTAAGCGGGAAGTAAGTGTATTGTACCTCGTGTGTCATTAGATACACCGTTGCACAATGCATGCGACACTTAAACTGTATCACAGCTTTCAGAAAATAACAGCTAATCGGAAGCAACAACTTAGCTTGGTGTTTTAGACTCGGTACTTGTCACGAAGCAAAACATAGACGCAAAATAACAAAGCTATTTGTCATTTCTACACTACAAATATCTATCAGGAAACTCAAAAAACGATCAGACACTTCCGTTGAAAGTAACTTCTATAATTAGTAAAACTTCAAATTACGTATATGGTAACCCCAAGCATTTTGTCCCAAAGGCATTTGCCTGCCAAAGGGGCAAAATTAATTATTTCATCTCGCATAAAATGCTCCAATTTCCATTCAGCCGTTCAGTTTTAATTTCTCATTCGCCTGCCATTCGCTCCGTAGAACGGGCTACATAACAGCTTTCGTTTGCATCCGATCCAGGCTGTCGATTGTCTCGTCGCCATTGAAGGGGGCCACAGAGAGAAAGACGGGGAACTGAATGACTTATAGGATCAGAGATTAAAAATTATAATAGCACGAGCCCCGGGTATTGCGTAGGTCATTGAGAGTGTCACGGGAGTGACGTGGGAGCGTGTGCACGCAAAGGTATGCCAGAGAGAGAATACAACGGAAACACGTACAGCCTCGAGGTGGCCACAGTGGAAAAATAATGAAAGGGAAGGGAAGATCCCAGGAGGGGAGTAGTGCCAGGGAAGAAAGAAGACGGCGTCGACTAGCCAGACAATAATTTTTCTAATTTGTTGCAACGCCGCAGGAAGTTGAATTACTGCACGGGAGAAACTGTTACTGGGAACCTGTGTTGAGAGACGTGGATTCTCATTCTTTGGAATATGTTGTCCGATATTAATTACACATTCTGTCTCTTTTTCTAAGTCTCCGGGTGAATTTAGACTTAACACTTTGGATGTGCATCACTCATCCACAGTGAAAGGTTTATATTAGATTGTTTTCATCTGCATTTGATCCAAAGTGGCCAGCGAACAAAGTAGAGCCAGTCTCGGCTTTTGATGAATTCACATTCACTGTGGGTGAATCATCCGCGATGCACACCCAAAGTGTAGAGTTTGAATTCGCCTTTATTCGTTTGTTCTTAGTTCACCCTTCGTTGACACACTGCCTGTTTCGATCAACTTTGACATACCTGGGTGGCTGACGCCCAGAGAAATTTTTGAACGAGTACCGTTCTCATTTAAACAATCCAAATAATTTTGAAAAAAAATCATGGGTCAATTTCAAGGTCTCTAGAATGTATTCCAATAGTTTTTTGATTAAAATTTTATCACAGTTTTTGTAAAAAAAATCAAGATTACCATATTTCGAGAAAAAACGAAGAAAATCTTTTAAAAATTGTAACTTTTACAAATTTCAATATTAGAAGCTAAAAATCTACAGAGTTGATGTTCGGATATAATATTTTGAGAGAAAAAATAGTATGTAAGTCGGCTTTGGAAAGAAGGTATTTATTTTGCATATGGTAGGTACAGGGCGTCAAAATCAGCTTATGGGTGGATCACACTCACAGTGTCGACGCAGGGTTAATGCAATATGTTGATGAACACACAATTATACATGTTCAATAAACACCAGTGTAAGGGAACAGGAGATTAATTCTTATGAGAAAGTAAGCAAGAAACGTAGGATAAGTTTTTTGATTAGTCGTGCAATTTTCGAGAACAATCATTTTGACAACTCTGATACTATGGATTTACTTAAAATAAACTTACATAATACAATTTATAATAGGTGATGTTGGTCTACGTTTACTGGACCATACCGTAAACGGCTACAAACACACCGTTTGTAATAGTATTGCAAGTTCCAAAAGTCATTTCCAATGAAAACTATGGGTGATATTGTCCATGTTTTTGTAGAGAGAGTTGCACTTTCGATATTAGATTCCTATGAATGAGTTCTAACGTGTATCTAATAGACCATCTTTTTAATTACAGAGAAAAAAATAATTGAAATAAAATTATTACAAGTAACAAAATACTTATACTCATCTGTAATTACGATAGTGGTTTATATTCCATTATTTATAGTGATTATATGCTTTTTGAATATCATTCTGACACAATTTCAATAAATTTCTGTTAATTGATTTATATGACTTGGTTCCATTATTTAACAAACTATTTTTTATGTACTGGCACTCGAATTACCATAAAATAGTGACAGAGCACTTCGCTAACAATTATTAACCCCCCCCCCCCCTCCCCTTTCACAATTGTGCAAACGATTCACACACTTAAAAGTAAAATTGTTCAATTAAAATGATCTTCACTCTCTTTGTGTTTCTATACATTCACACGGGCTTGTTCAAAATTTGCGCACAAGTTTTTATGTTTCTCTTCACAGAAGTGTGTGTAGGTACTTGGATATTAATGATATCATTGAATCCTTGCGCTAACCTTCATTTAATTCTTATCACATACTAAATCCATATCAGTGATATGGAAGTATCGTCTGTTATCCTGTTAAACATATAAAATGATTAAGATTTCTTGTACAAATGTTGCACATCGTTGAAATAACCAGTGTACACATAAAGTGACGCCCATTGTAGGTAGTACTTCCAAATTTCTAATACAAATATAACAGACAATTTAAAATTAGGATGAACATTGAAAACGTACTTAGTGTTTTATTTTAACCGTCATTTATTCTATATTTACGTTTCTATATTATAAATCTGTATTATCAATATCTTGAAAATATTGTTACACTTGTTTACTATTGTGGATTTTTTTTTAAAATTTATTTAAATTCGAATTAAATTAATATTTAACAGTTTAGTAACGGTGCATGTCAGTAAAACTCCGCTCAAACATTAATTAATTCGCAGAAAGAATAATAACACATTTGCGAATATGTACTTTAATCGTCGACAAACACTTTCGTTTTATCATATATGCTCGTTATTATATCTGCAGACCACTTTTGATAATAATATCAAAACCGAAGAAACAATACTTGATAACGTTTACTCCGTTCTGATTGCAAGTCGTGTAAACCCGACCACGTCTAGATCACTTTGAAAAGCAAATTGTCTTCTCATCAATTCGTCTATTAAGTAAAAGAATTCTTATTAAACAAATACAATATGCTATGTTAAAAATTATACTTTATTTAAATATTGTAATTACAAGCTTCTCCTTCACACTATCATTTATTACTAAGGTAAGTATCTAGTTTGTTTATACAAATTAGGGTGGAACCATCATCATCTGAACACCGACTATTCGAAAATATAATTCAAATCTTATGCTACACAAACTTTCTATATAGATTTTCGAAATTCTAAATAACCTTCAATCCCATAAAAAGACTTGATTGGAAAATTAATTATTTAAGTTGTAGCATCTCTTATTAGCTCTGTTAAGAACTACAACTTTTTTCTTTTACTAAATCATACATATCTTTATCTTATCACATATTATTTTTTCCATTAGACATATAGTTTTATTACGACAAATAATTGCCAAAATCTATTCAATTATTTTATCACCTCGGTTAAAAAGTAGTACCAGTAGTCACACTTCAACTGCGTAGTGGAATTAATGACCATGACAGTATTAAATATAAATACAATTCTTATTGTTGGCAAGTACCATTCGAACAGTAAAAAGTAACCTCCCTATTTTCAAAAATCATTATGCAAGTTTGTAAAAGTCAACCTTAAGTTTCTAATAATTACCCTACAAGTTTGTAATAATAAGTTTATAATATAAATGTATAAAAGTCAGACTGCCAATCTTTAACTCATCCTACATATTTGTAAAAGTCAGCCCATTAATTCTTAAAAATCGGCCTTTGAATTTGTAAAAAACAATCTACAATATTTTTTATTTTCCAAGGGGCACGCGGCAATCTTTCCTCGAAAACGTTTCACATGTAAATTATAGGGTTTCGTTTTCTCAGTTCTTCTGGCGCGCTAGACACTGCTCTTGGTGTACCTTGACCAAACCGAAAACTTACGGTACCCGAATATGTGTGCGTGCCTGGACCCAGAGAAAAAGTTAAATATATGCAGTTACACACGGAGAGTCCCGTTTTAATCTCTGCCGATAAATATCTCGTGTTGAGCCCAGCGAATTCGAGATTCGAGCCCACAGATAGCATAGAATTTGTCCCCTTCTTCGGTCTTCACAACGTTATCTTGCAAAAATATCATTGTTTCATATTTTTTAGTCGTGTTGATTTTCGAGAACGAGTTAAATTAGAACTTATCGACACGCTGCTGAATTTCTATGGTTTCCTTTCTGATTTTTAGTTGTAGAAGTTTATACAATTATTATCAAAGCAGGTACGTATGGTATCTTTAGCATTGATTATGATAGAAGCCCATTATGTACAAACACGCAAACAAGGAAGACATATTACGAAAATGGAAAATGTACGCTAAATATTTTTGTGAATATTGAACGTCACTTTCAAACACCTACGCAATCAATTGCTGCACATTTGTTATTTATGACAATCTTCCATTTCTCTAATCCTGTTTCGCATAGGAATCAGAAATAGTAGGTACCTATTAAATATTTGAATGTCAGAAAATCTACGGTAACCTATATTTGGCTTATGTTAGGTATTATCATTTGCTTTTCTATTAAGGTGCTTTTTACTCATCTTTTCAGTATTGACCCAGTTATTATAAAAGTACTGTTAAAATATAATTTTAAAAATCACTTTACTTCATTAAAATTAATACCTATGTACAAGAAAGTAGCAGGTATAATGATAGATACTCAAAATTACAGGGAAATTGAAACATGCAAATTGAAAAATGCAAATTGAAAAATGTACAGGGTGGGTGAGAACAAGTGCTACAACTGGATATCGGTTGATTCCTTGTACAAAAATAAATATAACAAGTAGAATCAAATTATTTTATGCAAGCCTCCGTTTTCGAAACAATTGACTTTGACAACTCATTCGAGTACGTGCACAGGACCGCACACCTCACCAAAATGTACCTGTAGGTATTTCCATGTGATACAATAACGAATAAAATGAATCCTCGTGTGTAAAAAAAGTCGATCTTGTAGAGTCACTTTTTTTTCGAATAAGCCTTTGTTTAAAAAAAAATCGATTTAAAATGATTTTTAGTTAAAGCATGCGTGCCCAATGGATTTTCAAACTCAATTTTCTCGAAAACAAAGATCGCTCGAATAAAAGTTATTCTACCGCTTCGTCATATTTCAGCAAGAGGATTTATTACATTTGCTATTGTACCATATTTAATCATAAATTTTGCTAATTTTTAGTTAAGTGTGCATATGCTCGACGATTTTTTAAAGTCGATCTTATCGAAAACGGAGATTTTTATTTATTTTTGCACAAAGGATCATCATTTACGCAATTTAAACATCCATCCTTACCCGGCCTGTTTATCGTTGTTATTACTAAAAATTACAATGCAGTGTATACATTTTTTACTGTCGCAAGATTTTCGAAACAATCACTTAGCCTGATAAACTTCCTCTCCATTTTCTCATTCCCTCGCTACCGTGCAATACGGAATTGTTCCGCGACAATGAAAAAAAAGCGCACCACGGATGAGTCAGCTAGTTCTTTCGCAACTTTCTAACGTCATTTACACGCTCGTGGATCCGTGTCCAATACACACTGTTTGAACTAGATTTATATATAAAACCTCAAAATTAAAAATAAAATCTTATTACCTTATTTCGTTTTACTATATTTTGAGCATTGGTAAACAAGGTTTCTTTCTGCCGAAATTAATTTTGAGGTATATTTAATAAATTTGATCAAAACACTGCAGGTAATTGCACAAATATTCGAATAATTGTGGTTTTGGACTTATTATTTCTGCAGTGACCCTGACTCGAAGCTAATTCGCTGTCAGATGAGCATGATGTAAGCAGATTTGTGACTCTAAGTTTTCAGTGAGCTTCTAAGGATTCGCGGAACTTTCGTTTCTTGAAAATTAGAAGGCCAATGAAATTCATGGTTCTTTTAATACATAGTGTTAGTGCTCACCGAGAACAAAGCGAAGGGAAATAATTAGTGCAATCGAAACCAGAGGAAATACGATTTCTGTTCAACCGGTATATCCATATTTCTTCAAATAATATTCAAAATTCTGACAAAGAATGAACGAAATGTGTCAATCGAATGTGTTAATAAATGAGCCGTTTATTTTGAAAGTGACCTGAGTCCATTTATATTTAAAAAAATTTCATATATAAATTTTTTATTCTAACTTCAAGTTGTACACGTTACTACAGTCAACAAAAAAATTGACAAGTGGACATAGGCCAGTTTCAAAATAAACGGCTCAAATGTTTGGTAATAAAACTTGGCAGTAGGTATGTAGTTACTATATAGGAAATACAGAATGTTACATGTTATTATATTTAAAATTATAGTACTAAACATTTCTAATTTCCGATGCTTATAACATTGGGTGCTCACAATTTTTAAAAAGTTAGTTATATCCTCATGATTATAAGTCGGTGATTAATTGTTTATCCTTAGACACAATTCGTTTAAAAAACAGGATAGTTTTAGTGTAAAGTAACTTTTAAATGTGTTTCTACTTCTTATAGTACCTACAAGCTACAAATGCAATATATTTAAATCAGCTATTAAAATCATACATATGTACCTGTAATAGGTTCTATTACTTCTCTTTTCCTAGTATGTAACATTCAGCTGGGGTAGTCCACTTTCGCGAATGAAAATTGCTATTTTTATAAGACCTTGTTTTTCAAGTCTCTCTAACGCACCATTTAAAGCAATAAAGTGACAAATCCAATTACGCTAATTTGACGACTCCCTTCGTGGAGTATTTCAATAAGGAATGCTCTTCAACCTTTTACTCCAGACTCTTTCATGGTCCTTTAAGTCTTGAAATTGGATTTTATTTCGTCCCAAAGCAATTTATTAAAATCTGATTAACTTCAAATAGTAACGAATGTAAATTTTGTTATCGAAATAAATTCATAGCTTCTGCAAATGGTAACCCGACTGTAGAGTCCAGGTTACACTGTTACTTGAACACGTAAAACACTTCTCATTTCAATAGAGGTTTTAAATTGGAGAATTTTTAAAAAGCCCAAATTATTTGTTACAACTTCTACCTTTTCTCTTCATTGAATAAATTCGTCCACAAAAATCCTAGTAGGTGCATTACCCTATCATCACAAAATTAAATTGAAAGTGTCAGGCTTAGGGTCGCTGTCAGCCTTTGGCGGGGCCTGATCTAGGTCTTCCGCCACTCTGGGCAAAAATGATTTTTGCCGCTCTTTCTATTTAATTATAAATAATTATCTTGAAATATAATTTTTGACAGTGAGTGGAAAAACAAACGCCTTTTGTATAAATTTTGTAATATTCATAAAGGAGCTGGTAGCAGATAGGTACCTATATTTTAAATCTAAAAAAAAAAAGGTTTTAATGAATGAAACAAAATAAATATAAGAAAAGGGGGAAAATCCAAGATCCTTATTATAGGTACCCACCTTTCCCTATTTAGTATATATAATAGTAATTATATCAGTGATTTAAAAACAATTTATAAAGTTGATACTAAAATGAAACACGTATTACATATTTTTTACCGCTTTTTCAAAAAGTTTTTATTTATTTTAATTTTCTCTTTCTAACAATGTTGCCGCTCTGGGCAGCTGCCTTGCTTGCGCCCCCCTAGATCGGGCCCTGGCCTCTGGTATATACCGTTAACCCTAATCAATTGATTAACTTCCAATCTAAAGTGACACTTCCATGAATCACTCTAGTGAACACGAGTGGCTCACGAACCTCATCTTTCGAAGCAGAAACGCGACGCGTTTCCAAACGACATGGCGCAATACGCCTTGCGTGTTTTAATAATCGCTATCGATCGCGAGGAAGACATAAGTAGGTGCTCCAATGAACGGTTCGCGCATTATAACGGTTTATGAGCCTTGTCACGACCTCTATTGTACTTTCTATTGACCGAGTAGACCCTGCTGGAACGATCCTTGAACGGGTCGAGACAATACTTACGACCGTCCAAGTTTCCTTTCTTCGAGGGATACTCGCGGCACAGTCGGATAGTAATTGGCCATTTTTATTATTTTTTTAAATGATTAAGGAAATAATTATGATATCAATAATTGTTGATCAAATTAATCATCAGTGACAAGCGGAGTGTACAATGTTCGTGTCATTGATTTGGTTCGAATTTTGCATAGATGTGGGGGAACAATAACAGTTGTAATAACACACAGAAATAACAGAAACGAACATATTTTTTTAACATTTTGAATTATACACGTTTGTTTTCTAACATCTAGAATACAAAAGCTCAGTCACTTTAGAATTTGATAAAATATTTGTTGAAAGTATTCTACAATTTGTTTACTTTATCCCACTAGCGGGGTGATGTGAAAAATAACTCGCAAAATAAATAAGTCCTGGAAAATCAAGTGTTTTTAAAAAATGTGTTAAAACTTGTTTGTGACAGAATTTGAAAGAAGACTTCAATTTCAGAAGATACGAAATTGAATACATGTTAAAATACACAACAACAAATAATACGCTAAAGACTGAATAAAATTATAGAAAAAAAACAATTTAGTGTAGTGTATTACATGTGCTCTGGTTGATTTTGAAAAGCGAATGTTGTTCCCTTTATTTGTCAGGTAGTTATACTATCTACGTTATTTAATAATCATTCATTGCAATAGGTACTTGATAGCGGTATTAAAGCCTAACTCTCACTCACGGCTGACTTTACAGCCTATTGTTCTTTTAGCAGAGTTGAGCATTATTCAAATTGCTTCGAATAAATATTTATCTAATTGTGAAATAACTATCCGAATAAATTCTATTTACTCGAATATTTCATCCGGATCATAATTATTTGTTATTTGTAACTAGTATTCTATCCATTTATTCAAATAATTTATCATTGTTTATTCGAATCTCTATTACAAAATTATTCAAATAATGGTGATTTCCTCTTGGTTTTCTAAAACTGTGTTCATACGATATATACGACGAGAAAATAATTATCCAAGTAAGAATTATTTATATAATCTGAATAAATTATTAGTCGATTAAAAAAATATTCGGATGTATTTTTACGAGATTCAAAATTCATTCGGAGAAATTCTCACTTGACTAAACACTTATCCGTTTGCAGCGAATAAGAGTTTAGTCGTTATTCGTCGTACGAATAATATTTTGTTCACATCTGCCTTCTATTGGCTTTGCAGCGACATCAAGAAACATATGTAATATCTGTATTTATAGTCTCCATGAGAACCCTAGATCAATGACTCTTTTGATTACCTCTCCGAGAATTAGTGAACCCTTAATCTCTAATCGCTTGCCTCACTAACCCAACATAATTTATGCCGCAGATCAGTACAATGATCTGTTACATCGAGAATAACTATTCTGTTACGAAATCTCTTTTATTACAGTTATTACACAGCTTGTTTTTTATCCACTTAAATTGAATTTACGATAGCAAAGTGAAATATTTAAATATTGGTGGCTAAAGTATCACGTGTAACAGTTTCGTCTAAAAAATTACAAGACGCTCAGTTTCCTACTGAAATTCTTTTAATTCTTATAGTTTGAAATTCTTTTATTGTGATAGTTTTAAGAACTCATCTTAAAACTATCCCAATAATTCAGTTTACCTAGCACCATTTGAAACAATAATCTCCACTCATAATTACCCACATAAAGAAGCCCAAGTCTACGTAGAGTGCGCCACTGACTCAATTATTCCAAGCAGTGCACAAATTTATTCGAATCGACATTAGAAAAGGTACCCCGGCCAAATAGCAAATGGTAACCAAGTGTCACTATAACAGAAATCCAGTTTTCGCTACTTACTACGAGTAGACCCGAACGTCCTGTTGATCAAAGCGGAAGCAACGAGTCCGCATTATTCTCCCTCTCCTCTGCGCTGCCTGACTCTGTCTCTCTTCACTTCTGGTCACCAGAGAGTAACCTTTCAAAGTCTTGCTGGTCACTCCTGTCCACTCGTTCTCAGTACTTTCGTTCCTCTTCTTGCCCCTCTCCTTCCCTGAACTGTCTCTCTCACACTCTCTCTTCCCGTCGATTACGCGTTCGCACTACACCCGCGGGCCACACTACGGGGTACCCATGGCGACGGCATTCTATCGCCACTCGCGCGGCTACCTTTTCCTGACACCCTGCTGTCGCGATCTACGAAATATCCTACCCTCAATCCATTTGCATCCGGGAATCCGCTCATCAGCGGTCGGGTTCCTATTCCCGCGATCGGTTTTCCATCTAATTTGCAACTTTCTGTGGTGTCCGCAGTGCTGGCTAGTGATGGGACCGAGTGTTGTTAGTGGAACAGATATATCAAATTCGTACGAGCAGTAGGTGTTGAAGATAGTGGGGTTATCAAAAGTGAGGCCCCAATAATTCAGGGATATGTTTAGAATAGGTTAGTATTTTGCTTTCAGAGGTTAGTATTTTGCCTTGTAGAGGTACATATGTACAATGGTGGTGTAAAAACAGCAGAGGGCACAGTCGATACGACCTTTGAGCGTTTTTCGGTAAATCAAGAACCCAGGAATGTATGGAGCATATTTCGGGAGCACTAGAACTTTAAGACCCTTGAACTATGTAGACATGTGACTAAATAAGTGTAGTCTTGTAACGAATGGCGAGAAACGCATTTGGTGACTTGCACAGTAGCGGACAAAATAGGTACCGCTTTTTCGATTTGCTTTATTTTTGTTATTTTTTCAACATCAACTTGGAACTGTGATATGTGTTTAATATACATATTCTGCTGGATAATTGAAGGCTGTATAAAACCCAATTAAAATTGGATTTATGTAACTAACAAAAAAATTTTATGACATTGAACGGGATAACACATTTTTGGGGCCGACAAAGGGGTTACCACTTTTGCTATTCTTTTAGGCCATCCTAAAAGCGGTGCCCTCACGAAATATCAGATTTTTTATAAGTTTGCAAAAGTGGTAACTTTTTAACAGCTATAAAATGGTGTTGTCGTGTTTAATGTATGTAGGGATTTAGTTTATTAGTTAAATAAATTCAACTTCAAATGGGTTTTATACAGTTTTAAATTCTCTATCAGAATATGTATATTGGGCACATGCTGCAGTTTTGAGTTGATGTTAAAAAATAATAGAGGTAAAGTGGATCGAAAATGTGGTAACTTTTTTGTCCGCTACTGTACATACTTAGCCTCAAGGATATTGCTTTATATGCTACCTGATTATATCTCCTCAAGGCACAATACTTTGAAGCTCTGGGCATACCAAGGTGAGTAGTCATTTTGGGTCTGCATGACCCTGTTGTAAGTGGCGACATCTGACAGCGATTACGGCCAAGGGTATCGCTTTATAAAGCACTCGAGTGGACCACAAGCAGTTCACTATATCTGTTCTACCCACTATACTGAAGTGTTGTGGAAAACGATATTTTTGAGGGTATACAGTGTCCAATGTGATTTTCACCACTCATTACAGCGCCCCACTACTACTAAGGCCCACACCTCGAGGCCTTAAACTAAATGGTAACGTGCAAAAAGTATGCTGAATATATCTGTAGATTCCCAACTGGTCGGATGAGATACCTGTGCTCGAATTCTATGTGAATAGAGTAAACCAACCAGTGAATGACCGAATTGTTGAATTTATGAACCTTTGAGATTAATACTTGAATATATTTATGTATAACAACAAAACAATTGTTGAAATTGCATTTAAATTTATTTTTCTTGCAATTTCTATAAAAATAATTACTTATTCTTATCGTAATTTAAAAAAAAAAACGATTTTAAAATGCAAAACATGTAGAAGCCCGATAAATAACTGCATACTTTTAATAAGAATTGTACTTATTAATGTTTGCTTAATACGCGTAACTAAAAATATGGGATATTAAAAGTGTAACTACACTTCATTTATAAACATATAATATTTTAAAATTTATAATTGCGATTTCTTTGCCTAATGGTAATTCACTGGTATGCGGTCAATTACTGGTTGGAAACAATAAAATTGTAATCGAAATTTGAAAGAATGTGTCAGTGTCCCATATAAGTAGCTTAAATAACAAGAGCAGTGTTTGTAAATATAATCGAACCCTGACAGTACATGTTTAAATCTCATATAAGTACAGCTGCTTCTCTGTTTCTCACGTGTTTACCCATACATACACACGTATTACGTACACATACGTATATCCCAAAACATTCGACAAGTCTCGAGCACGGCTCCCACAAATTCAATGCTTGCGAATACATAGATACATAGATACATGTTAAGTACTTGCAAGTGCTTTGGGAATTAAAAAGTACTCATTGCAGACTTCGAACACATATGAATAGAATCGATTATTTAGCAAATCTATGAAATGAGACGTTTGCGTTCCTGAGTAACATCGACTCCGACGAAATGGAGCTTATGTCTTATGTATCGAATTGATTGATATTCATGAGTTCATGTTGAACTTACTGTTATACAGTCCCATCACTAGGCTTGGTGCATTCCACCGCGAGTTCGTTTCACGACGATGTAATCGAGTTATGGAAATAGGAGTCAAGGCTCGATACGTTAGAGTACGATACGATAGATCTGGCGATTAATGATTAAAGGTGGACTGTCGCTATCCACGTAACTACTGATAAACAACAGTTTATCCAAATATTCTTCAACCGGTTCCTTCGATGGATGGCGACGTAGGGTATAAATATGGCCATGCAAAACTCGTTGAAGAAGATTTAGATGGACGAATAACTGCCAGCTGGTAGGCGACTAGTGAGAATCAACTTGAACAATGTAAAGAGAAGAATAGGTATCCTGTCTTTTCTATGTAGTTTCGACGTGGATGAAGATGTAATAAATTTGTATCTGAATGTCTAAAGACTTGTGCTCTCTTCTTGATAGGTAGGATTTGTTAGAATTAAGAATATTGTGGGTCCGAGACGAGTGATTATCGATTTTTCCCATTTTTTAATTGACATGTATTGTAAGGCAGTAGTTTTGAGTATTTCAATATTCTTCATTTTATGTGCATCGTTTTAAAAATTTGCCAAATCGAACGCATGAATCAAAGATCTGATTTAATAAGACGTAATACTTAAATATATCGCCAACGCAACAAATAACAAATATATTAGCATTATTCGAAACATGCAAATATACAGATACTTCGAAATTCAAGTAATGACTCGCAAATACTGAAATGTTATAATAATATTACAATATTCTAAGAGATTTCTAACAGATGATTCAAATCCTAAATTATTAGAATAGTCTCATTGTCAGCCCTAATTTAAATACCCAGTGACAGTCTTCTAAGTGATATAAATATCCCAGTTCTGAATGCATGAAAGAATATCTTATTTTTCAGAGATGTCTAATTATAACCATCAATTAAACACGTTTACTACTTATTTGCAGGCATCCCGATTAGATATACTTTTTGTAGATTTCTCCTTGATACATCTCATACATAAACGCTTCATTATATATGTTCAAACGTGTGTATGCAATTATCCCAATGAAAGCTATGCATATAGTTGCTTTAAAAGGGGAAATGTGATGTTGAACTTTTTTGTTTGAACTGTATATCTTTATCGCGTCCTCATTGTGTGTTCCAACTTGGCACTTCCTTGGCGCCTCTAACAAGAGAAATTCAACACACTTCTGATTAATCATTTACTAAATGCTCCTATGAATATTCAACGCAACTATCAAATTTCGTTTGTTCGTGATTAATCAGAACAAACTGAATGTTGAATGTATTCGTTGATATTTTTGATAAATTGGTCACCAAAAGTGCACTATATTTACCTTGTTAAATGTGCTATTAAATGCACAGAATAATGGAAATTAGAGTAAGTACATTAAAAATAAACGGGGATGATATTGAAATCTTCGCAAGTAGGTACTAATGCTATTAAAAATGTAGGTCCAATTTGATATTTTCATGTACAAACGTGGCAAACATTTTGTGCTTTGATTAAGAAATAATGGGGACTAAAAACTTAACCCGGAAATATTATATGCAAGGTGAGCTAAGTAAAGTGTTGTTAATTATTTTCTCAAAACCTACTAAAAAAATAATAAAATTCCTTTTCGTAATTTATAGGGCAATGGTCCTTTCTGTGCGACACGAGTGATATTTTTGTCGAATTACTTCTATAAAATGAGACCTGTGAACCCCCTATTTTGTAAATGGAACTTATATGAATTAGTACATCAAGAAATATCTACTTGCATCGTACACGAACAATTTTATTTCAAATGTTTTTCTACTACATAACTTGCATAATCATAAAAGAATAAAGAAAAATATTCTTTATTTGGACAACTTCAAAATGGACGAATAAAAATAATTTTACTAAATTTTGAAAACATTCTACGTGTAATTGTCAGTGATTATTGCATTAACTACTAACTGCGTTACACCTAAGTATCTTATCATTCTAAGTAACATCAGTAATAATATTAATAAATATTTACATAAGCACGTCCATCGTTTCAGTGATTTAGTAAAATTATTGTTAACTCACAATACATACACATCCAAGTATTTTTCTATCCTAAAATTCTTAGAACAAAGTATAGGCGCCACGATTTAAATATCTATGTATACAAAATACAAAAAGACGTTTCAAATGAAATTGATTTATTTTTCCGAAAAATATACAAACGTGCCAAAATCGAGCAGTGCTGCCACAGAGGCCTCGCAAAAGACTCCATTGTGCTCCAAAATGTGGGAAGAAGTGTCGGGGTTAGCTCAACAACTCGTAGTATTTCAGAAAATAGTATAAATAAACCAATTGAAGATTTTGCTGCAAAGAGGAAACTGCTCCATAATTTGCTAAACATGAGTTATACATAACCAGCACAGAGGAAATATATTTTCGTTTAAAATTAGTAATATGTAGTGCTAAATGCTGGGTACTTATGCAAAAAAAGGTGTTTCAGCACCGATTTAAATTATTTTTGAATATGTTGTCGGGGACATGATTATAAGCAACTTTTTCCCATGGATATAATTTCCGCTCGGCTTTAGTTTTTGAAATATTGAAAAAAAACTGATCGGTAGTTGGTTGGGGCTAGATTTTTTAGCAACCACCACCCACGCTGTTTCAAATCCCCATGGCCATTTATTTCTGAAACATATTTTTTATCTTAAAGGGTCTCCCTACTTTGACGGCCTGAAAAGGAGCGCGATATTTGGGATTTTTTAAAGAGAAACCCCTTAAATTATATTAATTGAAAACTTTATGCCCACATTTTTACATATTTAGGCAAAATTAAAAAAAAAATTTCAAAAACGGTACCTAAAAATTTTAACCGCGTTTTTCTCAAAACGGTGTTTTTCGAATTGGTTAGCATGATATCTCAAAAACCAATCACCCGATTTACATCAAACTTGGTATATATCTTCAGTAGATGTGCCATTCTCGTTGTTACTAAAACTAAGTCGGTTTTTGCAAAAATAGACGGTTTTTTGTAAAATATGTTTTTGCAAATTAGAACAGATTACACAAATTTTTAAATTTTCTGTTTTAGACAACTATCACGGCTGATTTTATACTAACCATGCGCATATGATTTTTGTAAGGCGTTCTATTTGAAGCATTGTAATTCCGGATATAATGACTATTTTTGCATACAATTTTTTTTTCATATTCTCTAAGGATTACTAAATAAAGCCACGAAGCTGGAAGTAAATATATTCAATGGTTTTGTTTTAGAAAATTCCCAAATTTCGCATCATTTTTCGTCCGTCAAGGGAAACCCCTTAAATCTCTCATAAGCTGGCCGCTAATCCAATCTAACTCAGAGTTTTTTACCTACCTACCTATGGAAGAAAGTTGTTCAGAATATTGATCCTGACAAAATATTTCAAGGTCATTCAAATCGGTGTTGAAACACCTTTTCTGCATAATAACCAAATGGTCTGTTAATATGAAGCTTTCAGATGGGTAAAACACTTTGAATATATATCTAAATATATTTTGTTAACACTGTTTTTATTAGTTTTCCAGAAGCCAACATATTCGGAGCTGCCCCCTCACTGCAAAGTTTTCAGATGCACCGAGATCATTTAGCTAGTCGTTCCCAACGCATCTGCAATCGCGACTAATGCCGTGATTAAAGGCGCTCATTAATTATCCCACCTTCCTTAGCGCATTGTTTTCGGAAACCTTTTTTCAGCATTATTATTTAGTCAGCGATAGCTCTGCGGTTACAATGAAATCGAAAGTTTTCCTCTACAGGAACTAGTTGCTCGACGCATTCAGATCCACGAGCTCTTTAGCCAACAACAATTAGGCGTACCGTTACCTGTACAAAATGTTTCCTCCGTCGATATCTGCGTTTTGTCACGGTTACCGTGCACGTCGTCGCGTAGATACACCGTGAATGGCAGTGGAGGAAATATTCAGAGTAATTCGGCAAACAAAGAGCTTAATTATCCGACAAGTTCGTCGTCGTGGGCTGAATTGAACGGAATTGCACGACTGATTGTCAATCGTACTCGTTCGAGCGAGCAAGCGTTGAATTTCAGACTAACAAGTCCCTATAGAGGGAACAAATACCGTTTTGATTCGGCATGAGACAGAGAATAGTGACTGACAATGAGACTTTTTCCTCTGCAGGAAAAAATATGCATTCTTGAGATTTAATTTCAAAGAAACAATGGTCTTCTTCTTTATGGTACTCTATGTGCTATGGTACTATTTGTGTTGACAAGTTTGGATGAGGTTTGAGCTAAAATAACTGTCACTGTACAATTTAACTCTTTTATTTCTTTGTTATTTAACCAACCCAGATAGTAGAAATCTATTCTGAATTTTATTAAACGTATAAATGTATCGTTGCACTACGAATAAACAAAGGGTCATAGAAACTTCAATAAACTGTATGTAGGTTGAAATTAATAAATAGTAAATATACATAAATTACTGAAATCTCAAAGTAATACGCATGGAATTAAATAATATGATTCGAGACACTGTTGCCTTACGGAATATTTCACTCCATTTCCACTTTTATTTGTATTTAAACAGAACTTTTAAAATTATTTCCTTTTCTTTCGAGGGAGATTCAATATTTCTAAGAAACTTCTAAAAGAAATCGATATACAGGCTGTCCCATTTTAATCTATTAATGCAAACATTTCGAAAGGTACGTAAAAAAATATGTTTTTAAGGGGTTAGAGGAGATCGAGGGGGATATTACAAAATGCAGACAGGAGGTTGTTAGGCGGAGGCATTACGGACATGTCACTTACGTTTTCTTAACTGACAGGTGATATATTTTCTTCTGCAGAATGATAGAGGATAATGAGGCGAATTCAACCACACCATTTTATACATGACTTTATTGAAAAATTTCTGAGATAACGCAACAAAACTTTCCCGAACTTTTGGATGAAATTCATTGACTCTGACGAATCAACTTTGACGAATTTGTCCGATATTTACATTAACAGATTAATACAGGACACCCTGTATATCGCGAAGCATTAACGCAATGTAAAAAACAGGAAAATCAACGCAACGTCAACACCAATCTAAAAGCAGCGCGCACGTTCGCGCCGAGTTGCACAATGATTTTTCACAATCCCGTGAAATCCCAGCGGCGTGCAAATCAGAGAATGCTAACCTTCGAAGTATTCGTGGGATTACCGGATGCAAACGAATTTATTCCACGTTCCCGACACCTATGCGCAAGACGCGTCACTTGCCCCTCGGTTGTCACGCGCACAGTATTCAGTCACTTCCCGAGTTCGCGGAAATTTTCGGTGCCGTCGATTCGGGACGTGAAACGTCACTAATTCAAAACACCATACGCATCACACAACGCTCGGCGCGAGACTGGCGACGCGAGCGAGGCACGTAAGCGTGGGGTGCCTGACTGTCTAGCCGTCGACCAATCACTGCTGGGGATACCTGAGTAGCTGCGCTTCCGCGCGCGCGCAGCGTGCCACGAGTACCAGCTTGCCGATCGCGATCCTGTGACAGTTGGCGCTGGGCTTTTATTTCAAATGAAAATAACAGCTAACAATTTGGAGCAATGTTTCTATAGTTTATTTGCAAATTGCAACGATGCTGCTTGGAGCGATGCAAGCGACTGGGACAACGGGAATTTCGAATAGTGGAAATGCTTTATTTGTTTTCATTTTGAATACTGGGGAGAGGGTTGCGGAGTAAGGGTTGTGATAAATGTTGGAAGGAACAGATGAATTATTAAAGGGATGTTAATTTTTGGGTATTAGGGGAAATGTAGAAAGGAATTTATATTAAATTTTTGTGATATGTAGGGGAAGCTCGGACAAAACCGGGTACCCTGGTAAAACCGGGACGTGTTATTAGTTTTTGAACTGCCTTGAATTTTCCCGCGTCGTTGCAGCGACATATTGTCACGATGTGGATTCTTTCATAAAAAAAAGATGATCGTGTTACACGCGTGCTTACTAAGGTTATATCGTCTTGTGTGTTTTTGAAGGCTCTGATCTAATTTTCGATCATTAAGAAATATCAAAGACTTTTGACAATGTTCAGGTACATACTTTTTGGTGTGAATTATGTTAATTGTTGCATAATAAAGTGTAACTAACTAAATGGTTTGTTTTTACTTCGCCATAGTATTGTTGATAATTGGTAATATTCACAAAATTATATGCTGCGGCAAAACCGTACGGGGAAAACCAGGTACCCGGTTTTGGATAGGGCTGAGACTGTTCGAACAATTTAATATTCGAATATTTTCCAAGTATTCGAATGCTACGAATAAACTTCAAATATTTAAGTATTCAAATGTTATTATTCGAATATTTAAGTGTTTGAATACTATTCGAATACTGATGTATTATATTGTATTGCCATCGGAACTATGTATGTGTGCAAAGTTTCAAGTCGATCGGATATGTTGACGTGAGTCAAAATTTACTTACGAGATTTCATCCTGACAAACTAACGAACTCACAACTGAAACTAAATAAAAGCTTGTAAAAAGATGAACCTGAAGAACTTGATTTATAATTCACACCATACTATTCGCATATATGAGTATTCGAATACTTAAATATTCGAATACTATTCGAATAGTATTTGGATACTTGGATATTGGAATTATATTCGCCAAATAATTGAGCAACTGAAGTATTCGAATATTCGAATACCAAAAAATTCGACACATAGTTCCAGCCCTAGTTTTGGACAAAATGTATATAACAAAGAAACGAAAAAGGAGAAGTTATCAAAATTAAAATTCAATCTTAATGAAGGACTACAACTAAAAAGAAAAAAAAACACAAAATTAAAACTTGATCTTAATAAAGATCGTATAGATCGTATAAATATTGTTAACATATTCTCTTGTGTAAAAATGACAGTTATTTGAAAACAATCATAATATTCTCACTATTGTGAATTAAAAAGAAAATTGAAAATTGAAACAAAAACTTCATATGAAAATATTTTTAAATGTCATTATGTATTAAAAATAGCACTTTTTGATATGTAGGTATGTAAGTACCTACAACAGTTGGCTATTAAACGTTATCACCCAACAAGTATGTGGGTAATAAAAACTGTCGCCGAAAATAAAAAGAGAAGCACAGAGAAGCTAAAACTTATATTTTTCTAAGAACACGTGGAATATAATATAAGGAATATAAAAACAAAAAATTATAATTAAACTTATTCGGATAATTTTTTCGTTTACTTCTATTCCTTAAATTACACGTTTCTCATACTTTATATTATACATTACACATATATGTATATCGTATACATATCCTTACAATCAATTTACTCTTTCTTCTTATCCATCACCTTCGACCACACTTTCTTCCGGCAGCTCCTGTAAGTACAAGTTTGCATCCTTAACAAAAATTCCTGCAGACAAATAATTAAAAACGACATTTTACAAGAATACAATTACCACATTTCATCTCGGCTGTCACCTTCACTTGCACATTGCTTATTAATAAATCCATACTATCAAACATTATAAAAGGACAGCAAAGTTGTTAAACGTGAAAACGGTTAAAAATGCCACAACAGTTATCATTAAATATTTCCACCAAATTAGCAACTTGTTGGAAAATCAATTTAACTAGTACTATGCAGCGTAACGCGTAGTGTTGTGTCCATTTTAAATGACACAATTGAATGGACAAATATTTTATGGAGGCTGACAAACGTTTAATTTGAAAGAGGTTTGATATAGAGGAATTAGTTGATTAAACAAATTACTGACCTCGATTAATATCGAGCTACGCTTCGCTGGCTCTATAGGAAAGCAGAGAGGCTGCACTTTTCCGCGGAGCGTGCGTGTGTGCATTTTGCATTTAGAACAAAACGAGGAAATCCACCGTGCCACCACAGTTTACCACGGTTGCACGAGTTTCCTCGTTACGAAGCGTGAGCTCGAAAATTGTGTTTCCGTAGCACTGAACGAATTACGGTAATAACGAACGCTGATTAACTTGAAATCCTTTCGCTGCAGACCCAAGGGCCGCAGAGGCGTTACTGCACACAACACAATCTGCTTCGCTTCGATTTCATTTTATAATAATGGACAGTCTTTCTGCTTGATTGTCCCCCATTTTTGTGATTTAATTTCACTTTGTCCGGTTATGTGTCAACTAGTTCGTTTTTTCATACCGTGCAAACCTAATCCGCCATGCACATACTAGATAGTTGCACGAGGGATTAATTTTGATAGTGTGGGAAGTTTGTGTTTCTTCTACAAACTTTGACAAACACATTCGACATTGTTTGGAAACGATGTTGAAACTCTTTGTACGTCCTATTTTTATGCATATGGGATTTGATGCTTTTTATTATTTAGGTTCGTGTCGTTGATTAAAATAGAATATTCTGTACTTGCTTGAGTGTTTTAAAACTGAAGAAATGGATAAAATTTTATTAAATAATCATGGATTACAAGTAATGATTTATTTGGGACTGATAAATTTATCTTTGTTTCAGCAATAATTATATGAATTCAGCTATTGATCAGTTAGTTAGAATAATAAGCATTTTTTTTTATTTAAAACGTGTCACAGGGACCAGTAATTTCATGCGCCCTAAATACTGTGCCTGTCGTGCCAAATGTATAATACAAATCTGTAACCACTTTTAGTAATGACAATGGAAAACAGATCATTAAGGATTATAACATTTTAAATCATTTTGCAAATTTTTATTTCCACTGTCATCTTTACTGACTGTTTTGTAAGAAGTTTTCTATATTATTTATTGAAGAACGATCTTGACTGCATCACATGTGATTATTTCACCCTCTTCAAGGTCAGATTACTCTTGCGAAATTTAATTTTTTAAACCACTACCTGCCTCTCGTTGATGTGTAAGACTCAAGTCTTAAATGCCCTGAAGACTCCTCAATAATCAATGATTTTCTAACGAGCAAAATTTCAGATTTCTTTTAACTATTTACTTATCTACCCATAAACTGGACGGTCTGTTTCTTCACATATTTTCCTTATAATAAACGGTACATCCTAAATAAAAAAAAAATTATTCAATAAATTCTCTTTTATGGAATTCAGTACTCATTAAAATTCTCAAAACTAATTCCCTACTAGAACCATTGTGTGTAATAAGACAACGCCGACTATTACCTACATTTATGACACTCCATGGGAACTTTTGCATTTTCACTTGTATTCTCTTACGTGCCTCTTCATTGCATTTTTTGCTCCTCAATAACATTCGAGCTGACTATAAATCACCAGGAAACTCGATTTTTAAGATGATTTATGTCTTAATTGATTAATGTTCTTCGATGAATGTCGCCCTATATACCACAGTTTTGTTAAGTTTTTATGCTCCCTCTGTGATTTATTATCGTATTTTAGTTCATATGTAGTTGAAATAAAACCGTATTATTATTGTCATCATAATTATCAATTTCTTCGATACTTAAGTATGAACAAACAGCATCATTTAATAACGTAATAACGTTAAATTTTCGAGTATGTAGTAGGCATAATTTTAACACAAAAATGAATTAAACCGAAACTAGAAAAATATTGAAAGAGGAAACCTAACACTATTTAATCAAAGTGAATTTACAATGATCTACCAGCCAATCTATAGTAATTATTGTTTTATCTAGTAACATTGTACCCTCGATCGATTTTTCACTGTAAATATAGATCCTGTTTAATAAATATATATCGATACTGTACGGAGTAACTGTCAGTCTTCACCCTGAAACAAGTGCACAATGTTGGATCAATATAGAAGGCCATATGATAGCAATTTACGAATTATAAAAGGTCAAAGATAGTGTACGTCCTTTTTTTCAATGTATGCTAATCTACGAGAAAGTTTTGACCTGACATTGTTCAAATAATAATATGTGAATAATGAAACCTGGTATTTTCCAGCGATTTTGAGATTTCGTATTAAGACACTACGCAGCGCGTATTAAGGTAGGTCCTACCTGGCAGGAGGTAGACACTTCCATCATTTCCTTCACACTTCCATAACTTAGTTAACTGTTAATAGCATCTTCCTCATTAGCCTTGGTAAGATATTTCACGGAGTGCAAGATTTTCGTTATAAAGTACAACGACTTAAAGAAGACCTATTCTTCTTAACGTACTGCAGTAGAATATACATCTTATGTTAGCAATCTTAAACTTTTGTACTAACTGTAGTGATTACTGAATGGAGCAACAAAACAACAATAAAGGAATTATTAAATACAATACTTTAAATTGTATTGTTTCAACATTTTCTTCAATATACAGGGTGTTTCACATAACTTTGCTACCTGGAATATTTCTGCTGTATGTCGAATTTAGCTCGTAACAAGTGGCACATAAGGACATATTGATAAACAAGTGAAGCGTTCTGAAAGGGCGCGAGATTAAACAGAACGTTACTCCGCAGTGGCGCCGGAAATTAGACAGGCAATTTTGTTTGTACGAACTTTAGTGACTTTAAAGGACATATTATTGTGGGTCGTTAAATACGTTTTTACAGTGACTATCGCGTCACCGATAACTAAAATATAGCATGACATTAAAAAAACAAAGTTAACCTGTCACATTAACTCGTCTCAACAGAATAAAACTATTATCATTAAACTATACGTCGGGCCTCACACAACTATTCAACTATTGTAGGAACCACTTTTGTGAAATTTTAAACATCTATACCTATCAGAAATATTTCAGGTGATAAAGTTAGGCAGAACACACAATATTTTACTATTCTTTACTGCAACGTAAGGTTCGAAATCGTCTCAGAATCCAACGTTACAGTAGAGGAAGTGCAGCATATTTGGAATACTGTTGGTAATTTGGAATACCGAAGTATCTAATAAACTACTAACGCTATTTAATTTGTAACACCGTAGATTATAGGGGCTAATGACCTGTTCACTAATGACATTTGTGGATGAACCGCAATTTTTATATTTTCGACTTAATCTGCAGAGGAAGCAAACGTCAATCTGCAAAACTTTTTCAGCGCGTATTCAATCGTTCCAATCATGGTTAAAATATGTCAAAACTTTAGTGTTAAACACTTAATCGACTCATTTGCATGTTCCTTCTATGATTCCGTGCCAGTTTTGCGACAATTTCGAGAATACAAAGTGTGACATGAAATTTTAGGTTTCAATGCCATGTTGCTAATTCGGAATACCGAAGGTGAAGGTAATTTGGAATATTCCAAAGCCTACCGATGCTTTTCTTTCACGCGTAATGGCTACCACCGCGTCAGTTTCGTCTGTCACCTATATAACCTTTTTTAGCATTTGTGTAAATATTGTCTTATAGATATCTACATAAAATTGTTCCTTAATTGTGATTTCTTAGCCTGATTGCGTCATAAAATAAACTAATTTTATTATCTACATGTTTTGTTTAAGTTTATAAAGTGAAGGTAAATTGGAATATCGGTATTCCAAATTACCTGCACCTTAACGAAATCGATACTTCTTGTCATTTTTCATTCAAACCAAAATTTCAGTTACTTTTTGTTTTTTATTTTTACTGACACTAAGAAATATGAAAGTTTATTAGTTTCCCTATGATATTATGTAGTTTAATTTGTGCCCATCCTCTGTCGTAATTTTTTATTCGTCTTAAACCAACTGGTATTCCAAATATACTGCACTTCCTCTACCTATAGAGATACATCTTTAGGTACCACTCGAGGTGTATCACGTTATAAAGTTACGAGGCTGAACCAACATTCCTAGTGAACACTTATCTTCCTGCGACTCCCGGTGTTAGCCAGGCACCGGTTCGTCCGCAACTAACAAACTCCATAAAACAATCTCAAATCCTCGGCTTCGCAGTCGCCAATCTCATTGCTCTCAGTCTCGGCTCATAAGTCGATGCATATTTCATGCGAGAACTCTGCTCTTCCGTAATGGAAAATCAACGCCCCCATGCGGACGAAAGCGCCCGGTTGTTGTTCTCTTGGAATCTCAGCAATTACGCGGATAAGGGTCACTTCGTGTTGGTGGCTCCGTCAAAACTGCAAAATACAATTCACGCGCTGCTGCGTGGAATAATAAATTTTCTACACATTAAACAATAGTAATGATAACCGGAATGGCAACAAAGGTAAAGTTAATTAATGAAGAAACTGAAAAATGGAAAAGGAACGAAAGGAATATTCTATTGTTAAAATTTTGTTTCAGGAACCTCTCCATCAGAAATAACATATGTACACCGTCATGGTATACTCTCGACTGCCATATTTGTTTTTAAAGTAAACTTGAAAAAAGGAATTGTAAATATTATTCAAACTTCAAAGATGTCTCTATCTTTATTGAAAATTGTAATAAAAACAAAAAGTATTTATGTCACTTACAAGGAGAGGTTCCCAGGTTTCCGCCTCCACGTGTGTTTTTATTTTGGCCCGTTTGCATGTATGGGGGATGAAACCACCCCTCAATGTTCATAAGAGGTACAAAATTGTGTTGAATAAAACATGATATAAATTTAATTTGCGTCATAACTTTCTGCATGGATGATGTTCTTACCGTCAGTCACCGTTATTAGGGGGTAAACTACCCGTAATCAGTTAACTGCGCATTTGAGAAACTTGAAACGTGTAAAAAATTTATAAAATTCTTAGAAAAACCTCAGACATAATTTATTTTAGGATGGCACATCAATGGTTTTATGACCTCCCATCGCTAATAACAATGAGAGGTATCCCACCCCTGGGGTAGTTTACCCCTTAATAACAGCGACTGGCAACAAGAACATCATCCATACAGCAAGTTACGACGCAAACTGACATTTATATAAAGTTTTATTTAACACAACTTTGTACACCTTATGAACTATGAGGGGTGGTTTCACTCCCTAAACATGCAATTGGGTAAAAATAGAAAGACAAGCATTTCTTATTTTTCGGCCCTCTAAAACATATCTAAAAACCAAAGCAATCGGGAACAAACACCTGCAAATTTTGTGACTCTGAGGGGTGGTTTAACCCCCTAAACATGAAAACAGGCCAAAGTAAAAAACACATATTTCTTATTTTTCGGTTCTCTAAAACATATCGAAAAACCAAAACCAAATTGGAGGCGGGCACCTGGAAATCTCTTCTTGTTAAAAATAAATCATCACAGATGCTGTATTTCTTGACCTGGCCAAGATGGTCTAACCGTCAGTGTGTATTGACGGTTTCACATGCAACGTTAACAACGACACGGGAGTTGTTTTCATTGCGGGGGTTAAGAATACGCTCATGTTTTTTCTCATTTAAATTGGCTTCTAATGCTTTTTTGAAGCTCCGTCAACATAAATATATATGTATATTCATAAAAGAGTGTAGGTATGTGCATGTTTCATTTCATTATATAACTCATAATGTAAGTATTCTAAGTAAATCCTTTCCGAAAATAATATGCGTCGCTTGCTACGTTGTCGTAAACGAAAGCAACAATCCTTTGTGCATACAGTACCGTCTTGCTTTGCATTCTATGATGTCTGTGTACAATGTACAGACCCACGGGTACGTTTTATTGTAAGCACAATGCGAATTACTCGCCTAAATACCGACTCTCTACATAGGACTTTAATGGCGCAATTACACAATGAAAATCAAGGTGGTTTGGTCACGAGGGTTGCTTTTTTGTTCCCTTTTCATGCCACTAATTAAGGCGAATGACAAAATTGCATTACCTACGTTTTTAATTGCATTGGGCCATTTCATAAGTAATGGTGCTGTTTTTTTTTTAAAACTGATTGTGAGTTCATAACAATTCATTTCGTGTGAATAATAAATTGCGTAGGTTTTTCGACAATGTTGTATTAGAGGATGTCGAGTGTAAATAGAATACTTCGCTTATTACAATCACTTAAGGGGACTAAAGTCGGTATCAGATATATTGGCCGATGAGATCGTTTCCGCGAGCAACAATCGAGGAGAAATCAGCCACCACCACCTGACGATCGTGGATTTGTCAATTGGAGTTGCGTGGTCCCCGAAGAGTATGGTGGAGTAACGGGAACGTTGCTCGGCTTCCCCTGAACATAGCCGTGTGGCTGTTGTTTATTCTTAGCGTAATAGTTGTGTGCGTTACGAATTAAACCAATACGAGATGAAGCTATCGAGAAAGAACCAATCTGCTCACCAATAAAACTCCTGAATTTTTTTGGAGCTAACGCACACCTATTCTGATGTATGTATTTCTACGCTAAGAACTCGGTTTGGCCTACACGCCAGGAGCTTGGCGCTATCCCTACCACTTCTGACTCACTCTTGTTCTGCGAAGGAGAGGGCGAGATGGAAGGAGAGTGAGTCAGAAAACATTGAGAAAAGGAGCACCGGGGCAGGCAAGCGGTATGGTGGGAGAATACCCCTCACGAAACTCACCGGCCAATATATCTGATACCGACCTTGTGCAGTCGAGAAGTCGATTTTTTTATTGCATTTTCCAAAAGTACTATCTTTTCTGAATAAAATGCCGTTTGGTTTATATTTAAATTCGCAAAATTGTTGATTTGTCAGCTAAAAAGGTGAAGCGGTAACTGTGGGATTTAGAAGCGACCGGATCAGACACACCGGATCAGGTTTAATATAATCAGAATTTATATTAAAATAAGGCGACTCGCATACCACTAACCATGTTTATTATAAGTAGGTATGAATCCGAATCTGGTGACCGCTCTTCGATTGTGGATCACCCCATGCTCCTCCAGAACACACACACATCACACACCCATGCCACGCGCCAGCATGCACACCGCACACATTTGTCCACAATTTCCACGTGCATTCAAATCGACACTGAAACCTAAACATTCGCTCGCCGCGCATATCCCTTTCATCCCAAACATTCGTACCTCGCGCCGACCAGTCTTGGAGATTGCCTCCTCGGCTTTCCCACACCCACATAACTTAAAGCGTCTCCTTTACCCAGAAACTTTAAACCCGTTTTTCTCAAATATTTTTTTCTCTTGGTTTTGCCGCATTGAGAATGAACGGAGGTTCAGATTGAGTTGAGAAAATTATAGGATGTATAAAACATGTGCCATTTAATTTATAACAACCTATTAAATGGTCTGTAAAAATTTGAGACTTTCATAAAAAAAATTAAAAAGTCGCAGGTTTTTAGTAACCCACAAACACAACCGATTTTTTTTTTTTTAAACAATCTCCGTTTTTCGGCCACAAATTTAACAATTCTGTTTTAATTTTAGTTTTTATTGGTTGCGCGTGAAACGATGGATGTAATAAACAAGAATCACAATATGAAATTGGATTACGTCACTTTTTAAGACCAATATTACAGCAAAATCACAGAAGAACGTTAAAATGTTTAAGAGTCAGCACCGTCATTTTTAAAGCACATTATATTTCTTACCACTTTTTAAAAGGATATATGTATCTGGACTTGCTTCCATTTTGTTTACAAATACATTAAAAAGAAAGGTGTTTCTATCACAGAAAACGACTGCCTAAGTAGTCCTCTTGAGGGGAGAAGCCCGTATAAACGGCTCGTTTTGGTATCAATTTTTAGGAATTTTTTGCAAATATATCAATGCGCTAATCCTTTCGTAACCTTAAGGGTACTTTATTTCACATTATAACAAGTAAAAAAGATTTTAAAACTGTAAAATTATAATAAATACAAAAGAAATAGAGCAGTACCTATCTGAAATAGGTTTTTTCTCGAGATGCAAAACGGCGCCGGTTGTAGTGTCTCTGGTAATTATGTGAAACAGACCAATATATTTTTTTCTTCAATTTATATACCAATTGTAAAAATATGAACCACAAATGGAGTAAAAAAATTGCATATTTAAAAATGGCGGAATTTCAAACATTATTGCCAAAAATTCGCGTTTTATTTGTTTAAAAACAGTAGTCAAAATTAATAATTTGGTTAATCATTGTGGTTCATACTCTCAGGAATATTATTAACTAAAAGTGTGCAAAATTTGAAGCTGATTGGTCAAATAGTTTTTGAGTTATCCCCGGCGCCAATTTTTAACACGTGGTTTCGGGGAAAACGCGTTTAAGAGGGTACAGGACTATTGAAATCTCGAAAAATCGATTTTTTTATTACTATTAATTCCGAAAGTGCCATCCTTTGTGAACATTTACATTAAAGTTTCATGAGGAAATTCAAATAATTACGGAAATTATAACGCTGAACGTAACTGAGTGCACCGCCGAGTAACGGCCTCGCAGAACAGTATTGACGTAGGGGACAACTTTGAAGCCGTTTATCTCGAAACTACATTTTTACACACCGTACATCACCGTATACATCATAACTTTTGACCAAATGAATATTTTCACTTGAAATTTTAACTGGAGGTGTAGACTTCCTTTCTCTATAACATGGAATTTCCACATCAACATTGGATGTTTGTACAATTTTTTATAAACGATTAAAGACGACTTTATTCCGTAAAAATGTGGAAAAAAATTAATTCGTGTGTAACATTCACCATTTTTGTTTAAATTCGCCAGTCAAGTTCCATGCTGTAGATTTTGGTGTAGGAATTACTCACCCCAAAGCATTTTGCTTTCAGATGATTGATTCACCTGATACTACGTACACCGACTACAGTTCAACGGTTAATAATGTCAAAAAATTTGAACATTCCGACAATTATTTTTTTGACGATTGGATACTTGGTAACTAAGCAATCCGACAGAAAAGAAAACATCGATTTTTCGTGTCCAATAGTCCTGTACCCCCTTAAAATGCGTTTTACTAAAGTATGCTCGTCGCTCGGAAGCGCGGTGACTTACAAAGGTATAGTGTCGATACGGCGTTGAATTTCGGCCTATAACTTTGAGAATATACTTTTTAAATGTTTTAGAAGCGATTTATGGAAAAAAATTTGTTTCTATTTTTCGTTGGATTTATACGGCCTTCTCCCCTTAAGGGGGTACACGGGTATTACACGGCTAAAATGAACGGTTCCTTTTGGGTTGGATTAAAAGACGGCTAATAATTCATACTATTCCCATGTTTTACAATACTTTATTGTGGCTATAACAGACATTTTAAGACCAGGAAACCTGAAAAATATTAAAAATTAAAGGAATTACAGAGCGCCAAAGTGGGCGCTGCGCAATGCACGCGTTAAAACGGTGAACATCATAAGTCGAGAACGGATTAATATGGTTGAGCTCATTTTGGTATTACTTATAATATACAAGAAATGGACGTATTCAAATCCATTAAAAAAAATTAATGACGTTCATTTGAAAAATTTTCAAATCAAATCACGTTGCAAAAAAAATTACTTTTGTTCATTATATTCATCCTTCGAATTATCTATTTGCAAATTGTAACTTACACGTTTGTTCATATATTTAAGTAAAAAGTACATACCTAAAACTATTCACGTGTTCTGAATTTCATAATTCACCCTATATGTACATACAATACTATAAACTCTTTCCAATAACAAAATTAAAGTATGTACAATTTTGCCATTTTCGTTTGTGCAAACGATGATTTCGATCTTAAATGGGGTTCCTATTGCGATGTAAGTTAATACATGCTCGTTTATGTAACATCGTATTATTGCTACATTCCATTCTGAAATTCGCAGTACATTTCACGCTTTCACGCTGTCACGCAGGTGTTAATAAGTATGAAAGATTCGTGGCGATATATAACCTCGGTTCGCAGATTTTTAATGGAAGGTTGTGGTAATAATAAAGATTTTTTTCTTCTTCTTCGAGGTGAAACACTGAAAAACGGACTTTTAACCGAGTCGATATAAAACGTGGTGGCATTCAATCTAAGAATAGGAATTGGAAATACTGCATTCTTAGGTTTTCACGCGCGATTCTGATGTGTAATTTACGATTAAACAATTCGATTAAAGGAATTTGGTGTGATCGTATTTTCAACTTACATATACTTATTTTTTAATTAGTATTGTATTTAACCCCGTACCACGTCTATTTTAACCACCTACTGATCATTTTATTTTTAAATTAACGTTCCATTGAAAATAATCGATTTATTTAAATCGAATCAATTGTAGAATATTTAGTCACAATCATCATTTTGAATAATTTACCAAAGTAGCTAGAGAATCACATAATAACTATATAAATTACATAATTGTTAAAAATTTACTGTTTAAAATTGTAGCAAATACAATTAATGTCACTTATTTTATATATTGCCTATAAGTATGGAGAACGAACAAATTATGTTACAAATCAAAAATATATTTTATTATTTGTTAGCGCTGAAACAATTCTTGAACTGTTTTTCTAAATATTATAGATAGGTACTGTATATGTGGGGGGGGGGGGGGGCATTCCTAATTTGACGTTTGTATAGTCCTCTTCTGGGCTTCCCTTCTGCTTTTGTTGCTTTGTCTCTATACTTGCACATGATTTTACCGAAATGATTTCTATAAACGCCTTAGTCTAATAATTGTATGCGTGACATGACAAAACAAATATTAATACACATCTGTAATAAGTAGTAATTAGTAAAAATATTAATACACATCTGTAATAAGTAGTAATTAGTACAAATATTAATACACATCTGTATATCTGTAATTAGCTCCATTGTAATAAATAGCTAATTGTAATAATTGATTTAATAACAAAAAACATGACATTGTGTCATATCTTTCACAAGATATTCTATTAAATATCTAAAAAATAACAAGAACATATAAAATCAATACTTTATCACATTTTTCACTATTGCATGTTCCTATTTTTTTCCGAATTCTATAATTCTCAAAATGCATCTCTTAATCTCTTTGAATGTCGTGCGTCCTTTCCGGCTTCCTTCTCTTCTTTGACTACATCAAACAGGGCTACAGTTCCAAAGGTTGCGCTTAAACGATCTCCGAGCGTTTTCGTTTATCTCTGCATATACTTTTACACGAAATCTTTATTCCGATTTCCGATAGATGCATATTGTCATAAATCTTGCAGATCCCATTTTCCAGAGTCGAGAACCCCCTTTGTCGTTGGAAAGCAACTTCGCTCGAACTTCGATGGGTCCTATTTTAAATAAATACATTTCCTCTGATCCCATGGGATTTTTATCGGCAGCACCGTGATATGTTGCACGCGCTGGTTCTGCGACTCGCTTCCAGGCTACACGTTTAGAGAACCCATTCCATGATCTATTTTTTAATCTCTTCTGTTTCATTACTTAATAGCTTCAGACGTTGCCCAACTTCGGTTGACGGTTTTTATATTATTCGTGATTATTTTGTATCTTATGTAGTGTCGTTTAACAGTTTCAAGGAGAAATAAATCATTTGCGAAGGCAGTTACCGTAGAAATCGGCAAAAACTATAAACATTGGGGGTTTGAATTTTTTAACAATTTTGAAACTAGAAAAATGATTACTCAAACACCCACTAATATCATATGGACTACAATATATTTCAATATCATCAAAATCCCTGACATGGATGCACAAAAATATCGAATTTCGAGTTGATCAGTTTTTGAAATTCACAAAATATAATACAAACAGTTAGGAGACCGTGGCCACTTATTAATACAAAATTTCACTTCGTTTTAAAACTCGGTTATACCTATCATGTATAATGTATTAACCACTGTTTTCAAACGAAACTAACGTCATTGTTACGTAGACACATGGTCCGTCGATAAATATTCATCCACTTATGCACAATCAATAGGAGCGTATGAATCATACACAAATCGATGTGCGAGCATTCGTTTTACATTATCTCGAAAGCTCTTATCCACCGCTGTCGTTAATAATATGGTGGGCGGCGTGTAGTTGATTGCGTGTATGGAGAATTCAAATTCATCCTTGCTTGTAGTTCCAATGTTCCTTAAAATTAATTATCAAATTAAATATAGACATCAATATCAATTTAATTAATTAACAAAATAAAGAGCAATACCAATATGGAAGGAGAACTTATAAGTAGCGTAATAAAAAAAAGGTAGCAAAGCAAATTTTTCATAACCTTTCAAAATATTAAATATCAATTTATTCATGAAAACACGAACATATTTCGAAAATAATTGCATTAACGTGACGCGATTGTTTTAGACGTTTGCAAAGCTCTCATTGATATTTAAATGAAAAACTTTTCAAACATGGACATATTGTTCGTAATTTCGAGTAGTGAAGGAGGATGGTAGAAAGTAGTCGAAATGTGGACCGTATCTAAAATATTAATAAGGCTTTATTCTATAGGTCCCAAGGAATTGTAAAAGTACAATTTTATTTACCGCAAATATGATGGGAAAGAGCGAAAAATTGGGCATTGTGAATTTCAAATGCAAAAATTCTAAAAAGTCTAATTTTGCAATGCATTATTATTACCTAGTAGTGGTACTAATACTATTATTCGTAATAACACCATGACGACCACTACTAGATACTACTAACAATAATAACAATATTGCAAAGTTAGACTGTTTGATGCCAGCTTTTGTTTTCCTTAATTAATTATAGATTACGGATGAAAGAATTACATAGAAAACGGTGAAGCCCACTTTTCAATTATTTCACCATCACAATTATACGGACTTACGAAAAATGTGAGATAACTAATTTTTCAATTCCCTCCTTTGAATTTATACGTGTACGATATTAAAGAGGGACAAAATATACTACAAATATCATTGCGAATTTTCTTCGGTTGCTATATTACTTTTTTTTCTTTACTGGCCTGCGTCTGCCGTAAGTGCATTTCAATCTCGTCGATACATTTTATAATTAAATCCCACGCAGAATGATGAGAACTGGAATCGAAACCAGGGAATTTATTCCGCAATAAATCCCCCTTTCCGATTTAAATATTTTGGTATTTCGTTGGGGACCAGAATCTTCGATTATAATTCTGTCGGGTGAGATAATTAAATCATTTTAATTAGCCTTTTGTACGGGCTGGTAAATACTCTGCATGTAACGATGAAATTTTGTGAAATTATTTAACTACGTAGTATAATTTGTATATTCATATAATTAATATTAATGTATAATTTCAATTAATTATTCTCTCTATTCTCATTCTGATTAATTAATTTACAATACAGGGTGGTAGTTTGTTATTGGTGGCACAATAGCGCGAAAGGTGATTTTTTCCGAAATCATATGCCGAGAATGTACAATAACATATTTTAGTTTGAGGCCACAAACTAAAATATGAAAAAACCAATCCTACTGTAAGCGGGGGTGACTTGGTGACTAATGGGGTTACTTTATACTTCTATGTATATTTCCGTGTGTTATTCATACGGTAAAAAATTTGTTTCCACAAAAACATCATACGATAAGACAGCTTCAAATTTTATATCTCGCTTAACTATAAAAGTAATCATTGATTTGTCGTAAGGAGTCATGACTACCTGTGAGCTCTGAAAACACATGTGCTTTCGGGACTTTCTCTTTAAAAAACTTGAAGCCTTTTTTAAATAAAATTCAGCCATAATTCCGTTATTTATTTATATATTGCATTGCAAAAAATACTACAAGAAGTATAAAATACATGCTTCCGAATACACAACAGTTTATTTCAAACGCCTTCAAGTTTTTCCAAAAGAAAATCCCGGAAATACATGTGTTCTCAGACCTTACAGGTAGACATGACCCCTTTAACTACTTAGTGTATTGGTCCGGGATTATAATGTATAGTTTGCGCGTGATATTTGAAAAATATAAGAAGGTGTCACAAAGTGCCCCCTCTGACAGTAATTTAAAGATTGATTAAATTGGCAGCTGACTATTTAAGAATTGGTAAAATGCAGGATTAAATATGGTACAATTGCAGATGACATGAATCCTTTTGCAAAAATAAGTCGAAATTGTCGCATAACTTTTTCTCGGGCAGTTTTATTTTCGAGAAAAACGATTCTGAAAATCGACACAAGGATTCATTTCATCCAAAGCTGCATCATACTTATTCCTGCATTTTGCAAATCGAACGTAATAGACGGGGTTTCAAAACCTGTTTCCTTCAAAATCAAGCTCTAATTCCAAAAAATTTTATTCTACACTTTCGACTCATTTTGTCACGAAAAATCACCCCCTTTCAAGTTTTACCACAAATAACGGACTATTTCAAATTAATTAATCAGAATGGAAATGTAGAAAATGATCAATTGAAATTATATCTGTACGAATAACGGATGATTCCAAATTCCAATACTACATATACAACGTGGATAGTATACCACCACGCTCTGAAAAAAATCAGAATCGGGAAATAGGTACTCGACACGTCAATACTCAAACACGATCACTATCGTTACATATGTACTTCCTAAACTATTGACTGCTTGCACAAACACTTCAGCATGTGCCTATTTATTTGCATAAAAAAATCGCATTATCAACGACTTTGCGCATTTCGAATTATCAACTCGTACACTTGGTTGTTAAGGAACCACGTTTTTCTAATAATTGCAACGAAACAGACTTGCCAGCGAAATACCTACGAATGACGTTAGTTGTGCAAGTTACGAATGGAAATTGATTGTCACGTTAAATAATGCAGATTAGCATCCTTATCGCGCCGTCGCGTCGTGAAAACACATGAAACGAGTCGTAAATCGTTGGTTGGGTTTCCCTGTCCTCTCAGCCAATTCGTATCATTAGCCACCGTCCACTTTGATTACGAATGACGTCTGAAAACCGTCACAGCCGGCCAACACCGAAATCCGATTCCGGGCGTGATCATTATTCGCATAAAATCCGTAATTTACGACGGTGGGCGTATCTCCTGGTGTCCCCTTCTGGTCGAAATAAAATCGTACGATATTCATGGTTAAAATAGCGGTCATACGTCACAAAAAAAGACGCACCACCGCTGAAATATTCCGATCCCGAGGCGGATGGCGTACGCGTCACGTGATCCATCGATAAATAATTCAGGACTCTCTTTCATTTTTTGTAAAAACGAGTTTATGATGTGGAACGGGAAATATTGGAACTGTTTTGGAAGGAATCAACTAGACTTTTGGCACGAGACACTTTTCTGGTTCATGATAGGTACATATTTATTATGCTAGAGATATTAGTCTAGATTTTGTATGTGTGTCTATTGTTGTCAAGGGGTTAAGCCATTTTGAAACAGTACCCGCATCACAATAGTACTCTTAGCTCGTTCGAAATCAATTTTTTACTATGAGTAAAGTATACATTTGACTTCATACTAGGGCTGTAACGAACAATCGAATAATCTAAATATTCAAATATTCGAGTACCAGAGAATTCGAATTTGAGATTCGAATATTCGAATAATTAGGAGTGTTCGAATATTCGAAGTGATCGAATTTCGGATTCTACCCAATAGGAATCTGAACATGAAATATTTTTTCACAGTTTATCGTGAAATTCTTTTCATATTGGCCTTTACAATTATTTGTTTTTTAAACGATAAATTTGGAACTTTGTTAATCCTTGGGAAATTTATAAATTTTGAAACGAAAACAACCATCAGTTATTGTAGTATTATAATAGTATTAATTATTCAAATAAATAATGATGACTTGCTCGAATAAATAGAAGAAATAATTTGTTGCCAAGAGTACCTAAATATTTATTATTTAAATAAAATATTGTACTAAAAAGAATTTATTCGGATAATTACGTTGCACGCGTATACATTTACTCGAACCCATTGGAATAATGCCCAATTCTGTTTCACAGGCCATCTACGCCACTTCATTTTCCATATAAAGTTTGAAACATTAGTTTAAGCATACATTTTTCTAGGAAGCTAAAAATTTACCAAAGATTAATAAAATTCCAAATTTATCAATAATGTCCGAATATTCGAATTATTCGAAGAAACTATTCATATTCGAAATTATTCGAATTATTCGAATATTTGCAATGACATTCGCATCGAGTTATATAGTTATAAACTATGTTCTAAAAAAAAAACATATTACTTATGAAATCACCTATGTATACCTACTTACTTAGTCCTAACATTGGCTTCATTCTTCCCAAGTTATCCAAAGACCAGCAGCTTAAACTGTTCTGAGTAACACTTGAATTAATTGAAGTTTATCGTCGCACCAACTACTTTTCTTGGTTATTAAGGACATAATGCATTCGAAACAGTAATACAATTAATATTTACATCAATTTCTCCATACGCTCGTTCCTATAAGTATGGTAAGCAGGTTAGTATTCTTCCACTACTTAAATTGTCTTTTAAATTGAATTCAATGTGATATGTCTGATATAGAGATGAATGTTAAGGGCCGTTGACAACCAAGTGTTAATATGCAGCACAGAACGGGGCTTGAACAATTATCTCGGACTTTAGATGAGGATGTGAAATAAAATTTTCAATTTGTCCGGTGACATCCGAGTATTCAACGGTGCCGATGACAAACGAAATTATAGCGTTTGCAAACGATGTGTTTCAGCGAGCAACGTCGACATTTTGCGGTGACATCGATCGGTCAGCGCACATCCATGTTCCAGACAACTTGCCAGCGAATAAAATATTTAATCGTACAGACTGTACTACACACCGGCACAAGTTGTAGAAAGGGTCAATAACCTCGATCGATTTCTACCGCAGTCTGTAGCTAATAGTTAAATAATTCAAACGTTGGCTGAACATGCTGAACACCGAGTAAAAGATTGGTGCAATTTCAAGGGATCGATACATTCGTAATTATAAGGAGTGTAAGTTAATGTTAAATTAAGAGTGTTGCAAGTTAACTTGCGATGTCAACGTTTTGTGCGTGTTTTGGGGAATTGTTTCGTCTTCTAGGAATATTAGTCAGTTAAGTCAGCATTATTGCTAAGATGGAGACAATTCAGTGTCGTCAGTGTCAGTGGTCTCTTTGTGCCACTGTCAATAACGGATACGGATAAGTGTGAACTGCGATATTCCAAAACAGGATAAACGATATTTTTTACCACTACGCTGACGGCTGTCCTAAGATTTGTCGAACGGGGGCAGAGTTGAGTAAACTTTTGTAACGATCATTCCATAACGGAAACATATACGTAAAACAGTTTCGTGGCGAAGACAAATTGCGATTTGCAACTCCCGCGATTTCGAAATATCGAAAATATCATTGTAATAATAATTACAGTTTAGTTAGTTATATGCGACTTAATATTAATATTTAAATGAATCATTCTTATTATTATTGTCCGTATTATTATGAAATGACTATGTTTATTTATTCTCTTTTTTTATATATTTTTCAGGTGTTCATGAAGTAATTCACATTTTTTAAAAATCCCGAAATTATTGGGATTATTTATATCAAATCTCGGGATTTTTGGAATCCAAAAAATCCCGGGTTGTATTCTCTAAATAGTCACAATGGACCTCGTAGTATCCGCCGTACGGTCAACTATCAAATTATCTGTCGACAAAAGATTGAAAGTGAAGATGCAACTACAATATATTGATTCTAAATAAAATTACAGTGGAATGATGCCAACAGTGAAAATACTTGTAACACCTCAACAGCAATAATCTTGGATAATTTCCATATCATGTGACAATGATACAAATGATTCATTTGCTTCCTATGAATAAATAAACAAAATATTCTCATTATAGAAAAGAAAAAATCAGAACTGGTACCACGGCACCTTTTTACTGGATTACGTCGGGTAAATGGAATTTATGTTACGCAAGGAAATTGTGTCTATATAGTACCTACTCGGATACTCAAACTCACCGTTAATTTAGAATTCTATGCGAACAAGTAAATAAAAACGAAAGAAAAAATAACGAAACAATGATTGTAACGAGTTACCGTGAATATTTCGTTGGGATTATTAATTATAATACATTGTGCTTGGTAATCAAGCTATTAAATGTTGATTACTGCACTTCAGCTTGCAATTACGTTGGATAAACATCGTAGACGCGTTATTGTGTTATCTTAATGTCGTTCAGGAAGAACGCTTCTTGTTCACCAAGTAATTTCCGCCACAAAATTGTGAGGCACTTATAATTATTGTAGGTACTAGTGAATATTATAAAATTATTAAAAATTTGTTGTACCTACTTGTGTTCCAATTGTAACAACTCTAGGAGTTGTAGTTTAATAAATGTTAATTTAGAAATTTTATAAAAACTTTGAATTACCTTGCAGAATTTCATGAAAAGCCTATCGTTTGAAAAATTTGTCTGCGGATCAGTTAATTATTCCAGCGATAATTACAAAGTTCTTTATTTTAATAAATGCTTATATGTTATGACGCGAATCACTTGCCTATTTTAGTCTAAAGTTTGTATCAAAAATACATTCGAAATTGCAAATACATTTAAACTGAAATTCCCGGAGTTATTACAATAATTATTGCAAAACATGTACTTATAAAGAAGTTTCTATTGCACTAATAAACATGTAAAAAAAATGTAATATTTTTATTGTACATACATACAACATTGAATATTTTATAGTATATGATATTTTCTGTTTTGTAGTAAATTTAAAATATATTTCTCAAAAATATTTCAATCTCTGCATGGAAAGCAAAAGCGAGAACTCAAACATTGTTCCTATGAAATATGCCTAACAATTTTGTTTGCATTATATCGCACAATATGACAAATTGTTATAATTAAAATATATTGTTATATATTAGGAATACATTGGAAATTCCACATAACCACTTTTCAAACTGAAATCTATATAGGTATGTGTGGCAGCTGAAACACAATACTTACAACGAATCTCCTATTGTACTCTTCGGCTCCTAAAATAATGTAATAATTTTATTCTGTACCATACTGAATAACGTAAAAAACGTTTTTCTTCTTCCTGTTTTGGTACACACAATATTTCCCTCCATTAACACGAGTCAGTTTCCACTGAGAGGGAAGTTTAATTAGAAAAAAGAAAAGAATTTGCAGAAATGTGAAAAAACCATGCAGAGGAGAATTTGTGAAAAATCCTTAGAAAATATGAGCAGTTCACGCTAGCCGTTTTAGTATTTTCGCTTCTCGGCTGCGCGACGTCCGCGAATTAACAAAGAACCGCAGGGCACAATGCATGCAGACGGCATATGTAAATTAGAGAGGAATGCAGATAGGATGGAAGGAACGCGTTTTCCGTGTACCCGAGCCTCTAATATGTATTAATTATATTTTATGACAAACCGGCCGTGGTGCGTGCTCGATTTCCACGATTTCGTTTTTTATAGTAAAAGAAGGTCGGAATGTGGCAAAGTGTTACATGGACTGTAACGCGCAGAGAAAGCTTAGGACAATACGTAATTCCACTTCCTGCGAGCGACGCCGGTCAATTAAATTGATGAAAATTAACATTTCTTCGAGATAATAGCGACGGAACTTGTACAGGGTGACGCAAAAGTAACGCAACTCAAAATTTTCAACTGATATGTAGAAATTTGTTGCGAAACAAGCTGTAGAACTTTCTGGACAGATTATACTTCGAAAATACATATACCATGTATTATTATATACCTACACAACATTGGTTACAAATTAATAAAGTATAACTGGAGTGCAAAATTGAGTACACTGCAGAAGAGAAGTAGGTAGATCTGTGGAAATAGTCTTTGGAAAATGAGCGCTGAAAGTGCTGAGTTCCAATTAAGTGTTATACAGACTAATTGAGAATTACTGGTCAATCGGGCAAGAGGTGGCAGGAAACAATAAAAGAGACATTCTTTGTCTAATATACATACCTATGTCCGAGTCAGCTATATTTTTTAACTAGCTGACCCGTTAGCCGGTTTCACCCGGGAATTATTTATGATATTTCCAAAATAAAAAAGCTAAAAAAAATAAATAGCCTAATCTAGGACGTATGTAATGTATTTTCAAATTTTCATTGAAATCCGTTCAGACAATGTTTCACTTTTATACATTAGTAAGGATTATGAGCTTTTAATAATGCAGATTTTGGCCACCTGTCGAGATGTAATCTGCTATACATTATTTAGGCGCTCGAAGAGACAAGTGGGTCGTCGCTCGCGGTTACCTGAGGTATTATACAGGGTGCTTCACCTAACTTTATCACCTGAAATATTTCTGCAATATTTAAAATTCTGCAAATATTAAAATACGGAGAATTATTCAACGTCGAATAAACCATCGTATAAAGTCAAAGTTAAACTTTGAAAACTTTGGTAATTATGCATAAAAGGGGGCCGCAACTCCAATTTTGTTGAATTTCAGATATGTTGTAGAGGGGGGTCCCGAGTAATATGCACTTTGTTCGAAGCGTGGGATGATCGTGGTTCAAGAGTTATGAGAAAAAAAGCATCTATGGGATTATCTGGACAAAAAAATACGAAATCATAATATTACATCTAAAGAAAGTTTGAAAGCCGCTCTGCTAGAAGAGTAGAGTACAGCCTGTTATAACATCCAACTTAGTAAATTCCATACCAATAAGCCTCGGAGCTATTATAAAATCAAAAGGCAATCCCACAAATTATTAAAACATTAAATATTTAGTTTATTTCCATAGTGTATTAATTCTTTATTTAACAGTACGAATACTTTTTGCGCGCCCATTTCTGCAGGTTTATCTGTTTTTGTTAATATCTTTGTAAATGTTAAAGGGAATAAAATTTTGTTTATACAAAATCTATTTTACAAACATCGAAGAATATGTATTAATCATTGTTTTCCATTAAAATTTATTACTGACATGGATATACAAAGTTTTACTTTAAATTGGTCTTGTACGAATACTTTTTACACTCACTGTAGGTCTAAATCAGCGCTGTCCAGCGTAGGGGCCCCTCACGCGCCTGCTTCCCCTTCCAACCTTTCTTTCCAGCAGCGTGACTTGCTGTCAAGGAAACCTCGCGACGCTAAAAAGGAGACCGTGACAGTTCCGCAGACAAGGAAGCTCAGACGCCACGCATGACATCGACGTTCACTGTTACTTTTAGGCCGCGGTCACACGAGCGTTTTTTTGACGGACGTTACGACAATACATTGAAGTATATTAGACTTACGCTAGTGTGCGGTGTATACGCACGTCCTCAAATTTGCATGTCCTCGTCTTTGCGCCTCGGCAACGGCGGACGATGGTGGGGACGGCTGTTGCCTCTCAGGAGGCAAGTTGGACAGCGCTGGTCTAAATAGAGAATAATTGTATGTGCTTGTTCCGTGAGACATTTTAGTTGCTATTAAAAATGTTTTTCATGAAAATATCATGTGAAATAAATATGGAAGTGTAAGGTATAGCATTTCAAAGGATCAATAAAATATATTAAATGCGCAATTGTGTGTAACATGGAGAAATGGATATTAATATGTACATGACATGAATATAATAAAAATGATATAAAATGAGGAATCGTATGATTTAATTTTGAATAAGAATGTAACCAAATATTCGTGTAATCGGATTTTTTATTTATTTCTGCTATCTGACAGTATAATAAGCTTTCATAAAATCGTACTTCTGTTTTGGTAGTAGGTATATTTAAAATGGATTTCTTAGGTAAGGAAGTATTCGGGTTTAGACGGCTAATTTTTCAGCCAATTTCTTGATTTTTTTCCAACGCGACGAAAAAAGATAATGATAATAAAGACGAAGAAAGACAAATGTTCCACTTTTGTACGGCGCATTGCTCTAAAAAAATTTGTAGAATACGAAATGTGGCAATGCCCCTTTGACCATCAATATGCATAAAAAATTTATGATCTTTATTGAAACGCATTATTTAGCTTATATCTGGTGCTAATTGAAAATCTGAATGATGCACCATGATGTTGAAATTTAAAGTCCGCGGAAATTCGAATCACCGCATTTTTTTTCGGTTCGACGATAATGAATAGAAAGTAAGGCACGAACGCACGATGCAAAATGACCAGCTGCGTTACCCAACACTTTTTTAATGATTTCGCAAGCCGTTAAAATATTTCTTTACTATAAAAACGAAAAAAGATATTTTTTCGTCGAGTGCAATAAATTTGCACTATTACTGTCTTTCTCTTGTTCAAATTCTTCATGTAGTCAAGAATCGTTTCAAATGGACAAAAATAATTCATGCTTGAAAATACATATTATTCTCTACTATATTAACACTTCATAAATTAAAAAAAGGGAACCTGGTGATGAATAAAGAAGCTTATTCTCGGTAGATATTGTTAAAGCAATAAAAGCACTTTGAAAATTTAGTAATAATTACGCGATATTCACTATAATGAATTATTACCTATAAATAGAAATTCGTTAAGTAGTCCGTGATAATGTTTACGTTCCCTATTTTCCTAACTTTTAACGTAACGTAATAATTCACGCGTTGATATGACAAGTAACTACTGAAGAATCATACTGAAGAATCAATTACTTATCGATTTAAATACGACACAAAGTTAAATAACTTTATTTTCTATTATCATTGTATTGTTTTACTAAGAGAATAACAAGGAAGGAAAAAAAGAAATGATTCACTCAATAAATTGGAAAACACTCGTTTGCATTTGCGCTCTTTAGTCCATACAAATGCAATTACATTCGATAAAGTTTCGTATCTACATAAATACACTGCGAAGATATTTTACATGCACACTGGCGAGGAAATTGCAATAATCACAATATATTCAACGCTCATGGATCAATTTAAATCGAATACAATTATTGTACAGTGATTTGAAATGCAAACAAAGGAGAAGCACTGCCACGTCCTGCATATCTATGCATAGGTACTGTATACACTTATTATATATGTATGTACAACCAAATAATTTGTGAAATTTAGCCTGTTTGAAAATCATATCGATACAGTTATCGACAAGCAAAGCATTTCAAAGTATTTGAAACCTTTATATCCTCTATATTACTTGCAATTTTCTATAAGTCTTGCTAAATTTCCATTTGGATCGAAAAAATGAAGAAGTTGCATCACATTTTCAAAAATGAATATATAAGAAACCCCCAGTATTTAAACAAATTGGTTTGAATTCTGCCCCAGCTACAATTTTGTTGTTTAAGAAGTAACAGAAGAAGTTATGCAGAACTGTTTTGAAAGCTAATATAAAAATTATAGTAACTTTTGTAAGAGAATATTGAAATTATGCAGATGTTGGGTAAGTAAACATTATATGCGAATTATGCAAAGTTCATTATAAATTATTATGCGAATTTTATCACTTCTCATAAAACCCGTAAATTGCGCCAAGTTCAGCCAATGACATTAAATTAATCACATCAAACATCAAATATTGTAAAATTCATTGATCCTGATTATTTCTTTTAACTCTTAGAAAAAAGAATTAACAGTCTGTATAAGATCGAAACTATCAACTTTGTATATAAATGTGGCATAGCTTCTATTGTACAAGTTGATTGTACAATAAACACGAGTCACGAGCAGCAATATTGTTCCCAGGATGTCAGCATAAACACATTGAAAGGAATGGCACTTAACGAGTCTGAATATATTTAACATTTCTTCCAATCGTGTAAAGTATTTCGCTTTACATTTCTTTAAACATTCAATCAATTTCCGTAGTTTGTTTTACTGACCCTATTTTGGATCTGGAAGCTGCGTTTTCTAAACGACAAATGAGAAATAGAAATGCAATTTAAAATGTTCTAACGTCACAGCAATATATGTTGGCAGTTTTGAACGAGTTTTCATTAACATTGTTACTTGATTGCCCAAATATTGGTTCAAGGAAAGGTAACAGTTTTAACATGTTCACTGTAAGTGTCCACCAGCATGGATGTCGCCATGCATACATCCAGAGAAGCAATAAACATTTTGGCTTCTGGTGCAAATATTATGCAGTGTAGCTGTGTTGTTTAATTTTGGAAGAATCGTAAGATTAACCACGCCGACGACCTTTGTTTTACATCTAAGGGAATGTAAAACAGAGTTAAGACAGAGTCAGCGAACTGTGAACTTGTTAGGAGTATCTGTTTAGGCAGTATTGTCCATCATATGCTCCGCAACTATTTTTAGTGACCTTATGCTATTCTGACGTGATTATCAAAACAGTATAATATAACACCAAGTAGTTACTCAAGGTCATTTTTGCAACTGTAAATTACATTCGGTAAAACTCCGTCATTTTTGCGTCAAGCCAGCCTGCCTCTCTATTTACATATGCACATCTACACGAAGAAACAAGAGACACAGTAGCAAGACACTCATAAATGTTGAAGAATGGCTTCTCAATAGCCTTTTTATCTTGTATAAGCTATGCTCAATATCAGTTCCCATAAAAGCATCCCCATAAAACACAATACTCATTATTCCCATAAAACACAATACAGAATACGCGCTAGGGGGTACAAAAACTTTGAAACACGTCGAGTATAATTCCAATTCATTCGCCATGCTATCTAAAAGTCTAATTCAATTGCTTATTTAAAGTCGTTAAAGGTTTATCTCTAATGTGCTATCTGGGTAATTTGCCATTTTTACCCTCACTCCTTCGTGCAAATCTGTGCCAGAGAGACAAATTAGCATGGCATAAAACTATTGTTTTACAACCCCTTAAGTTGCTTCAATATTACCTTCTTCCTTTTGGGGGCACATTGTGTGTAAAGCTGTACATTGTACAGCTTGAAAGAACATATAGTGTTTATGAACCAATGAGTGATCAAGACAAGGAAGAACTTAAGTGTCTGGAATCAAAGCGCCATAGACGATTCTGTATAGCTTTTGGGCCCTAGCAGAGTAACATTTTACATATCACTTGAATATATCTGAGGTAACTCGATATAATTCTTCCACTCAACAAACCTCAAAACTTATTAGATATAAACAGCCAGATACTCGCAACAAACATAAATGGTGTATGAAGCGACACACTTTAAGCGTAATAAATCACTAAATAAATGTTACCTGCTACTCGTTACGCGGCCACACAATTAAAAAAAAAAACTTTCTACCTTGATACACCCAGACCCTTAAAATTATAATGCTTAAAAACTGTACAATATGCATTCCCAGGCTTCTGACCCTTGACACCCAAGTGTAATATAGTGATGCTCGGTTCAATTGGAATGAAATCTGTTAAATTAAATTACCTCGAGCTCAGCGAAAATAACGAAACATGACGACACTCTTGCTATATCTGCTTACTTTCCCTCTCAATCTGTTATGAGGCTCATTCTTGGGATTAAAACGCTAGCCTGCTCGCGAGAATTTGAATGCACGGACCCGAATGATACAAATTTAACTGTTTCACGCCGTTGCGTTTAGGATCTCACTTTCCCCACTTAAAATCCTGCGAAGTAGGCAAACTGTATGGTAGGGGTAATCCCTCGGCTGCCTTGAGTAGCCAGTTAACTTTCACCCGACTATAGCTTGGAAAACACTAACGTACCAGCGCGAGTAAAGGGAAAATCCTTATATACGATTGAAGCGTTCTCCTGTGACATTATTCACAATTAAAATCCATTTTCCCATTGCCACCCACGGTGGGGAGCATTATCATTAAACTGTAATATTTCATTACTTAGCGTTTCACACTCATTCCTCGGTTCGTTGACATTGTAGGCCTGTACATTTCGCTTTTTATTCATTATCGAATGTAAACACAGATGCCAGTTGCATGCTTTCTGTCGCATTCTAATTAAAAATTAACAGAAAACAATCACGTGATCTACGAATCGTGAGCTCCGTTTCAAGGGGAATCGCTGTTCACCCTTGCCTCGTTAAATTAAATACTAGTAAATGATTGGTACGATAAAATGATCGTGGCGAATGATTAAAATCGAACGGAATATAAAATACATTACACACCAACATTCGATAAGACTATTTCGTCGAGTGACGTAGAGCACGATGAAGATTTCAATGGATCGTCGTTTGCTCTTTTTTTTGGTAACAATGAGCTGGTATGAATGTTTATGTATAATTCTTACTCCTTTGTCTTTTTCGCAAGTGGTACAATTTTGTTTTAACACGCAGTTTTCGATTTCTTAACAGGTCTTAAACTGTACACGCGAGGTAGTTATATAATTTGTTTCCGATTTTCACTGAACGATTATCATGTTTCCTTTGTATTAACATTGTTATTATCGATAATCACGACAATATCTACTCGATTTAAAAATAAAATAATATATTAAAATAGGGTTCTAACAAGAGAAGTTCGCGACTTGAAAATTACAAAAAATCTGAAATTTTGCACAAATGAAGTTCAGATAGTCTGTGTGACATATCTGCGTTCTGCTCCCGCAACGAAACGATTTCCAGGATAAAAACAGTTCCTCAAAAAAATTATGAATTTGCATATCATCGTGCATATATGCGATACCGTTTAAAAGATATCTAAAAAAAATTACCTACATCGTTTCATGGTTCTCAATGGCCTACAAAGTGGTGGTAAAGAATTTTCTGCAAAGTTTCAGATTCATTTGAAGTTTCGAGTTGCTCAACCTCTCTTGTATGTAGATAATTGCCTGCAATAAAAATACATTTCAAAAACGAGAGCGAAGGATTGCTCAGAAGTATATAAAATAGTTCGATGAAAATTCATCTGTTGGTTAAAACTAGGATATATACAATTTTCTATTTTTACAGGTGCTTAGATGTGTAAGACTTAAATAGTTTTACGCAAGTAGTGATGGCGTTCAGCTGTTGCCAATCGGAAAAAATGTACCCTTGCTTTAGTAATGTATACAACAACGTGACTTTAGAGTTCTGCGAGTCCCATGGGGTTAAAACTCCTATTCGAACGTTAAAACTAAATCGTCTCCTTCTAATCTTATTCCTTGAGAGACATCGAGCGTCTTGATCTTTCCTGCTTTCGGCGCTTGCACCACCATTTCCATTTTCATGGCAGACAAAACGACCAACGGTGCACCTTTCTCGACCGTGTCACCTACCTTCACTCTGACATCGATCACAGTACCAGGCATGGGTGCACCAACTTGGTTTTTGTCTCCTTTAGCAGCTTTTGGATGCACGTGCAGTTCCTGATTGAAACAAAAAGTTTTGTATTGAGTTCTCAGCGTATGTTTCGGGAGCAGAGTTTGGCATTATTCGACTAAATTGTTCTTCGACTAACCTTCGAATAAAAATTTCGAATAAAATGAAGCTATTCGTGACTAACGAATGAATTTTTAGTGGACTGAGTTTTTATTCAATGAACTCGAATACAAATTTCGAATAAAGTGAAGTTATTCGAAAATAACGAATAAATTTTTAGTCGACTAAATTTTTATTCGAATGATCTCGAATAAAAATTCCCTCCCGAAAATTTCTCCCTGACCGGGAGAAACTTGGTTTTCTTTGTAATACACGAAGCCATCATATTGAATTGGAGAAACAGATTGGAATGCTTAGTAATACACGATGTTTGTAGGAACAGTAAATTTAAACTTTGCAGAAGCTTAAGAATTTAAGAAAATTAACTGATATTCAATATGAAGTACATAGTAGTATATACTGCAGTATATGGTAGATTTACAGTATGTCTAAGTTAACTGAGACCGGTCAAATATTTCGTAAGAGAGTAAAGATATGAAACCATTATTCCGGGAAAAGTGTTTTGGTATAGACGGGGACATTACACGGCGTATATAGTTTTTCCATAGTGGTGGGGGAGATTTCGAGGCCAACAAAATTTGTTTAAATGGAATGCTATATTTTTTTATTTATAATATGATAACGTTTGTTGAGGTATATTCAATCTCTGCCGCCCTCTGTACCAAAAATCTTTTGTAGGGACAATTTCTTCATATTTTTACTCGTTTACGAAATATTTAACGGGTCTCAGTTAACTCAGACATACTGTACTGTATAAGATTGTAACAGATGTTGAATAAGTACTTATACTACTCTATAAATTTCGAAATAAAAAATATAAAACTATAAACTACAAATTGCGATGATAACTTATGATCCCCCATATTATGACGCGAATAGTGAACAAGAATCACTATTTTTGCAGTAACGATTCGTGATATTATTGCTGACTATGCACTTTTTATTTTGCACCACCTCTTTGAAATTACCCTATATAACTGTGCCAAGAAATTCGATACAAATCACTATCTAGTCACAATAAAAACTAAAAAACACTATTTTACCTTAACAGCTTCCTTATCCTTAATAAACACAGATCTGAGTTGTCCGTTCATCTCGAAGAACACCTCACGTTCTCCATGCTTCGTGAGGTCTTCAGCGACGGCCAACGTCTTAATCGCCAAAGTTTTACCCTTCTCTATAGTTACGTCGAATTCCTCTCCGACCTTTGGTCCAGTCAAGAACATTCTGGTCTCCAGTTTATCTACTGGCCCGTATTTGTCTCTGAAGTTCAAGTAATCGTTCGTTACGTCGGGATAGAGCGCCGCCGACATGACGTCCTTCTTCGTGACGTGGGGATGAGATTCTTGCAGATTAGATTTCAAAGCGTCGAAATCTAACGGCGGCAAACTTGCACCTGGCCTCCCTTTCACTCGTGGCATATCCTTCAACACCTTCGACCTACGAAGCAAAATTATGTTAAGCACAACAACCAGACTTCGATTCCTCAGCACACCTCTATCCTTGTTTTTGTTCTAATTCCGGAGGATGGGAGTTCTTGCCCACTTTACAGCATTTTATTTTTTGTTTTTTTTTTCTTTACAGGATGTTCACGTTATTACTATCTCTTCATATTTCTTTCTTGTATCACATAAAAATATAAAGTGTATATAGGGAATCATACTACAGAGGAAATCACGCAATTAGCATAGGACAATTTTTATAAACAAATGACCGATGTGAATAAACTCTGTTACGTATGATATTAAAATACCTGAAAGGCTCGGGGAAGCCTCCATAAGGTTCGCCAATAGCACCCTGCAGGAATTCAACGACCGATTTCGGGAAGGACAATTCCTCAGCCTTGTTCAGGACGTCGTCAGCCGAGAGCTTATTCTGAACCATAAATTGTGCGAGGTCACCAACAACCTTTGAGCTCGGAGTAACTTTGATAATGTCACCCAACAACAGATTAGCTTCTCTATAAGCTTTCTTAACATCCTCGAAGAATTCTCCCAAACCGAGGGAATAGGCTTGAAACTGTAAGTTCGTGTACTGGCCTCCCGGAATTTCGTTCAAATAGACGTCCGCGTTTCCTGATTTCATAGTGGTCGTGCACTCAAATGGCGCGTACAGAGTTCTGGTCTGTTCCCAATACGCGGAGTATTCGGAGATATCGCTGAGATCCAGCTTGGTGTCGTTCGGAGTCCCTGTAAATCAGGTAAATATTATCAGAAGATGCTTGCGAATTGAATCCAGTGAATGTGCTGCTACTTTTGTAATGTCATAAACTTATTCATAAGTGGTCTGAGGATTGGGTAATCGAAGTGAGATATAATGAATATCATTCTTCTAATATTGCATAGTCTTAAGCGTCCAAGTCTATCTTCACTTTTTAACGCGCTTTAGCCACTTTGCAGAATTCATTAAGCTGAGTGCGCTAATATTCTTTTGGCGGGTAGACCAGGCATGCTCAGTCAGGAGTCGAAGACCTCTTTAGGTTGTGGGATCCGGATAACAACCGAGCGCGGAAATATTACATTGCTAACCACAACGTCCGGTTCTAACCCGGGTCCCAGAACCGCAGGAGGTCTTTGACTCCCGCCTGAGCACGCCTGCGGTAGTTCGTTAGTAGTTCACGAGATATTAACACTTTGAGTAAATCACTAAAACTTCAAAACTTTAACTCAAATACGGCACGGGCTCTCGGTTGTCCAATCTCTTTGAAATTTTGCACATATCATTTTCTCACCAAGTGTCATAATTTAGGGGCGCAAGACAAATATAAAACTAAAAAAAAATTGAACCCTATAGCTAAGGACCACCCTACTGTGCAAGCGAAAGATCGCCGAGGCGGCGAAATACGAAGCAAACTCCGAGCTTGATTTTTTTTTCTAAGTAAACACTAGTGCAGCCATTGTTCCTATGCTTCTAAAAAAATATCGGCATGAAAATATCCCAAAATCGTGGACAGGATAGAAATCAAACTCTTCAGAATACTAAAGTAACTCCTAGACCGCATCCAAAAAGGCTCCGCTACAGTTCTATCCCCAAATATACATAAAGATCACCCCAGCTGTACATAGTTACAGATTACGATTACCTCTAAACATAAGGCAAACACAGTAGTTGCATTCTGATACACAGATAGTTGCATTCTCATACAAACTCTATATGCCCGTCAGTAGAAGACTTACCCAGAAGCGAGGCTACCACAGCACCCATGGAAGGTTGACTCGTCATTCCAGACATGCTGTCGACGGCAACGTCAACAACATCAGCTCCGCTTTCTGCGCAAGATAACATCGATGCCACACCAGCTCCAGCTGTGTCGTGTGTGTGAATGTGCAGTGGTACGTCAGGATGCTTTTGTCTGATCGCATCGATCAGTAAACTGGCAGCTTTCGGTTTCAAAAGCCCGGCCATATCCTTGATCGACAGGACATGAGTACCAGCCTTCACCAGTTCGTCCGCCAGGTCCGTGTAATACTTCAAGTTGTACTTCTGCTTCTTTGGATCGCTCACATCACCCGTGTATGATATGGCGGCCTCGACAATACCGCCAGCTTTGCCTGCTGCCTCCATTCCTGCAGAATTTCATATTTTTTCGGGTTTACGGTTTATGTATTATTTAACTCTTAATTACATTATGTTAGGCTATAGAGACAGATTGTGGATAATTGTGTTTTTTGTTAATTGTTTTAAATTTGTAAACAGACACTGTGAGCTATATATATGTACGTATATACTAAAGATTTTGCAGTTAAATTCTGAATATCTTATGCAATTTATTATTTAGTAAAATAATTTTTTTAAACATTTGCAAAAATCAAAAATGCTTTGTGTTAAATTATGTTACTAAATAATAAGTTAAAATAAATGTTTAGAAAAAGTTAAAGAAATTTAACTACACGATTTTTTTCATTATCTCTTTACATAATTTACGATTCTTGTTGGTTTCTACAAAGTGATAGAAATAATTAAAAGTTCAGAAGTTACGGGGAAGTTGAATCAAATGAAGAAAAACAATTTGTCCTACTTCCGTTTGCTTTAAACAGCGAGAAACTGGCCGTCAGCTTTTCAGAAATCTAGCAGACTCGAAAAGAAAATCTCTATAATGTTCCTAAATAGTGTAATTTATGCAATGATTGGCTGTATGAAAAATAATCCCAAACATCAACATAAAAATCATTAGACTGAAATAAATAGTAAATCGTAAGTTCTTGTTACCACAGCTTACCAAGAATTAAATTAGGCAGATAATTCAGCGAATCGAACACCCTGAAAATATCCATTCCAGTCTGTACAGCCAGCTCGCAGAACTTATGGACAACATTGTCAGGGTAGTTAGTGTAACCGACAGCATTGGCGCCTCTAAGAAGCATTTGGAAAGGAATGTTCGGTATTGCTTTCCTCATGTCCTCCAATCGTTCCCATGGACACTCGTGGAGGAACCTGAGGGCGACATCGAAGGTGGCGCCACCCCAATTCTCCAGGGCATAAAGGTTGTTGAACTTGTGCGCAACAAAGGGCGAGATCGTTAGAAGATCGTGGGACCGGACGCGTGTCGCAAGAAGAGACTGATGAGCATCACGGAAAGTGGTGTCCATTAGAAGTAACCCTTTGTGTTGTCTGACGGCTTTGGCAAAAGCTTCTGGACCCTTCTCCTTGTAAATGTGACGGAAGCCTTTTGGTGGGTCCATGACGCCTGAAAAATTCGTGAAAGGTTGTTGAAACTTTGGAGCACCAAGACAATTGTGGGATAGTACCAAGTGCAGTTGTTAGTAAGCTTGCACGTGCACTGGCTGAAAGAAGAGTTAAAACGGAGAGGGATCCATTGAAGAGTAAGTAACATCTTGAAACTACTTCGGAGTAGTTTCTTCTATTTCTTATTTTCGTGGGATCTGATAAGTGCCTACCATCGGAGCAGCAGCAATTGTAGCTGAAGCATATCCGATTGTTATTTTGTATTATATTATCCCTATGTATGTGAAAAAAGTTTTGTGAAACTCAGTCACATTAATTCTACCTGTGACTGATTTTCAATTGTGTCTGTGTGATGGCAAATGAAATCGAAAGGTTTTATTTGTAGTCTAGAGCAGAAAGATCACAAATATAATATACTAATCTTTGCAACGATGAAATAAAAATACTTTCAACAACTCGAGCCCAAAAAGTACACGTGTTGGAATTGTCAGAATTGTATGACCCATTTGTCGAATTGTAACTAATTAGTTATATTAGGAAAGTATATTGCATAAAATAAAATAGTGACTTAAGAGCCAAAAGTTATGACACTTTGTCACATATTGAAAAGGATTCGTAGTTTTGAAATAGATGGATTTTAAGTAATATTTTATTCATTTTGGGGGATATAATGCAGAATGTTTCATGCATAGTGTTAGAAGATGTTTTTCTCAGGAATTATTAGGAATAGTGGAAATATTCTTTTGTTCACATTTTAGAAATTAATACGCATTTTATGTGAAACATGTGTAACAGTCAGACCACTCTTAAAATGTGGAAATGGAGGTCCTTCCAAAAGGCACTAATAAAGTGGCGCATAAGTTTCTACATTTAATAGTCATTTAAGAAATCGATACCAACTATTTGAATTGATTTTTCATATTTAATCAAATTAAATGTATATTGGACGAAATAGGAGCTGACATAAACAAGAAATTTATTTATGCATTGATACTCAACTACAAAGATGTTAATAAGTGTTTAAAATTAATGGACTACTGTTATTAAAACATTCTCTTTCAATTAATATGTATTTAATCATGTAATTTGGGCGTAAATTTATAATATTATGCTTTTGATACCTCTCAATTTACCAAAGTATTTATTAAAGACATTTTCTATCACTCCCTTTTTAATTATGCAAGATATAAAAAATGTATGAAGAATCATATCATTGGTTTTTAGAAGTACTATACAAGGGAAATGAAACCACGCTATTCGATTAAAAAACGGAAACAAGTAGAACAGAAACCTCTCCTATCCTTAGGGAAGAATCTCGCGAAACTATATGTCTTATACAAAACTGCTTTAATGAGCCACAAAATACGAATACAAAATTCGTCCACTAATCCTAGCTATTTGTAAAAGAAAAAGATAATCTTCGAAATATTACACGAAACAGCGCATCCTTACAATAATTGCATTAGCTAGATTACACATTGTATGTTGTTAATTACGTAAAAGCTATATTTTGGTAATTCAAAACGTTTTTTACTCTTCAATTTCCCCCTCCCCCTTGTTTTTTCATTTTTCATTACATTCAAATGAAGTGCGTATCTCGTAAATCAAGCAAACTAGCAAAGAAAATAATTTCTGGTAATGTTTATATCCCTTATATTCACTTGCTTATTTTAAAAATTTCTAAATCAAGGTAAAATCTTTAATACAATTTCAATTAAACTCAGGTACGGATCCCGAACACATGTATTTATTCAGCATAACCCGATTTTTATTCTTTGAGAATTCGATGAAATATTTTATGCTCCTTCAAATGGAATGAAATAAAATATTGTCTGTAACAAATATTACAGCTCTAAGCAATACAAATTTCAATTTAAAAATACATAAATTAAATGTATGTCACAGAAGAGTTTAATTTCTGTATTTTTGGACAAATTTAAATAAATAAGTATTGTTTTCGAATTCGAGTTGATTTATTTTCATTATTAAATGAATCGTACGAATCGCTGAAAACTGATATGTATTTTACAAATATTTGAAAAAATGTATCACTTTTCGTAAAATTTTACAAAATTTGCTTAAATCTTTACACGCCCTGTGACTGTCTTAACATAATATATATGAAAGGTTCAATTAAATTTTTTTAGAAAATATTCGTAATATTCTGCCTTCTAACCCGACGAATTTCGAAGCTGCAAGAAAATCAAATTAAAGCCAATGACAAAGTTAAAGAGCGACGAATTGATGTTCAAGCGATAAATCGTACCCTTTCATACGGTCCATCTTAAATCATGACCTGGTTCCCCTTATCAGAAATAAATAATCTATGAATCGAAATGCAGAGAAAATGATAATACGTTTTAAGCGTACCTGGTGCGTCCGGATCGCTCTCTTCTGCAGCTGCAAGCTTAGCAAAGTCTAAAAAAATTGCCAAACGAAAAGATAAAAGCATGCGATAAACAATGAAGTATAATTACGAGAGATCGTATTAATATCTAAAAGAAAAATATAATAAAGTTATTCAACGACAGAGGAGGAGTAATAATAGTGATGAGAAGGTGACAATCGTCGAAACTGGACTCCTCCAGCTCGAGACAGTTACGAATTAATGGACACAAGAGAAGTTTTAAATTAGAAAGTGTTCGTTCGAATTTCGCCCACGAAATGAAAACTTAGTATTATAACACTTCGTAAACACGTAAAATACCATGCCACGCGATCCTGTGTTATAATATAATGAATTCTGCGTGTTTGTGTAGAAATGTGAGGCATGTGCACGCGTAATGCAGTAACTGTGGCCCGAAGTTTGGAACTTGTACTATAGTACAGTGCAACATGAAACTCTTAGTAGTGTGAATCCCATTGCAATTGTCTTTGTACCCAGCAGAGAAGCGAGGAAAATTGTTTTACTATGCCAACAGGGTGTCTACTATCCACTGTTTTAATAAAATACTCAAAGTTTCAAATACTTAATTCTATATTCTCTTTCTTCGTAAAACTAAATTTTACTGTTTCACTGTATTTTTTAACAATATTTCTTAGGTATTTATATATACTTTTTATATAAAACTGTAAAAATATATGAGCCTATAATAGTAACATACATGAATTTACTAGTTTCAACTAGTTTCAGCAATAAATCTTGTTGAAACATTTGAGAAAAAATCTCAATAAACATTTAAATTCTTATGAAATTTTTCTTGTATACAATTTTATTACAAAATGAATCGACGAATGTTAGTTATAATCGATCAAAATTTAATTCAGAGTTTACGAAATCGATGTAGGAAATCACCCTTTTGATAAAATAAAAGTCTATGTAACCTGTCTAAAGAGTGTATGTAGCAAATACGATTGCTTCAAATGTTGTATTTATTGTAAATTATTTTAATTCATGGTCAGTCTCAAATTTTACTCAACAGTTTAGTAACCTTAGAAATTCATTTGAACAGTCATGCAACTTAACTGTCGGTGGTATCAATACACAAGAACTAGACAGAAAAGATGTAGATATGTTTATAAATTGAAAATTACGTACACGAGGATACATATATCAAAACAGTAATTTTCCACAAACGGTAAATTACTACTCAAAACCGAATTTAACTTTTTGTGGGTCCGTTTATTAGCATTGCTTCGAGATGTCCTATTTCTCGTTCAGAGTTTCAGTAAAGTACCTACTCCACTTAAAAAAAATTGCTAATTATTGCTGCTCTGTTATGGAACGTTTCGATATTATAGATGAATTGTTTATTATTTCGAATCAAAATATTTTGCAATAATCATATGTACTCCATTTTGAACAAAATCAGTGTTCAAGGGCTCCGAAACATTCCACTACATATACAGTTTGGTTAATAACCCCCCACCCTCCCCACTCTCAATCTACCATATATTTTTAACTATAAAATAATTTACATGAAATTACAACGCTGCAGCTTGTTTAAAATAGAAATATTTAATAATGCATATGCAAAGTACTAATTAGCGTGTAAAGAGGCAAATCTTACTTATCTGTAAATTGTATTTTCAGTTGATTTGATCAATGAATATAAAATAACATAATGTAAAGTAATTAAACTGCTATGTTACGAACCACAAAAGGTTAGAACACTTTAGATCAATGTATCTATATAATATCATGTCTCATGGAGTACTGACGTGTCACAAAAGTTCCGTAAATAATCACTATAAATATAATGCATAAAACGAAAATCGATGTAGAGTATCTTGTCAATCTTAATTTCTTAATGAGTTGATTATGATTTATAACAACTATATTATTCCAAAAATATAATTCAATAAGAACACGATCATCTTCCTACAAGTAAGAAACATTTGCTAAGTTTACTCAGCATTTAAAATTCATTGACCACTACTACTACGTTCCCTTATATATTTATCATAACCCGAATTCTTAAACATTAATAACTAAAAGCCGAAACCACAACCGCTATTTTTTTACTCTTAATTTTCGTCTTATTTTGTCATGTAGACTCACCCATTTCATTTTCTACTATCTATTACCGAACACCCTGTATATTCCTCATTGAAAAACTATAAATTCCCTCCATATGGGACAATTTAATATCACAGAAATCCTTCCTCGCGCTAAAAGTTAAGGCAACTTAATAATCAAAACTCGCGAAGTTCTATCCCCTTGCATCCCTCTTTTCACTAGTTCCAGGAAAGAAAAGAAATAGTATAGATGGTCAGTGTTCCATGGGCATAATTTTTAAACACACCGCGCTACGCATTCACCAGTAGACACCCCATACGCACAAACAATAAAGAAGAAAGTCGGACCCATTGGTTTCCTGACCCTCGCATGAAAAGCAGTCCTCCATGTGCTTCCGATATCTGAACTGTACCCAGTCACATTGGTTCGGTTACGTGGCCGAAGTAACAATGTGTTCAAAGTTCGTCTACAGTGTCGCGAGTATATGTGAATCAAATGTTAATTACTCCTAACGAGAGCTTGAATACCATACCTAGAGCAATCTGAGGGATATGAGGCTTTATCTCTGCAGGTTTCAATGGCGTCGCCAGAGGAGTGCTGGGACCGTTTACGAGAACGGAACCAAGGTAGTTTAGCAGCTTCTGCGCCCGGTTCTGACTCGGGTGGAACTGGAACAATTGTGGATTCTCGTCGATGAAGTAAGTGTCGACGTTTCCATTGAGGAACTTCTGGTTCTCCAACACATTCAGCAGGAAAGGGATATTCGTTTTCACGCCACGAACACGAAACTCGCGAAGAGCGCGGTTCATCTTCGCGCAGGACGACTGTAAGTCACCTGCATGAGCTATCACCTGGAAATAAACAAGATTCCCTGTATTAAAGAATCCTATGCTTGGAACTTGTGTTGGTTTACTGGACGTTTCTTTCTGATGGCTAATTGCCATTTTATGAACATACTTTTTGCCTTTCCAGTTGAAAAAAATTACGATGAATTTGATCATTTTGAAAACGTAGAATCTTGTACATCATGTTTGTTCTTTACATCAGTACTATGATTTATCTGTTAGGAAGCCAGGGGGTGTTCATTCCTATTACCAATGATGCATGTTGGGGGGGGTCTATGCGAAAGTTTGGTTACTTTCGGAAGCTTCGATTTGATGCTACATTAAATAGTTATCTCATAATGTTTTATAAAGTGACATTGTTGCATATAGGGGAAGTAGTCAAATGAATGTCTTAAGCATTAGAAACGGATGACACACAAGATATACAATAGGTGATTGTCAGATATTTTGTTTGCGGTGTCGCCAATGCATATACAGTATTCCCTCTCTACAGGTAGTCCCAGAATTGAGGGACAATCCGGAACATGCAATATCCTGGTGCAAGAAGACATCGAAAAGTCCTTTACCGTTTTGGGATCCGAAGCTTTGTTCTCGAGATATTAGCAGTTGAATATTAGCGGTGGAACTTCTGGGCCGCGCAGTTTAAAGCCGAGACAGCTGAGCGCGGAGCAGTGACCGCTCGCACGCACACGCAGGAGGCATGCGTAGATACAGACCGACATATGCAGTAGAGCCGACCGCGTTAACCCATTTTCAAGGTTTGAATCAGCGCGGACGGCTCTACTGTGTGTGTGGGTCTGTATCTATGCGTGCCTCCTGCGTGTGAGAGCGAGCAGTCACTGTTCCGCGCTCAGCTGTCTCGGCTTTAAACCGCGCGGCCCAGAAGTTCCATTGTTAATATTCAACTGTTAATATCTCGAGAACGAAGCTTCGGATTCCAAAACGGTAAAGGACTTTTCGATGTCTTTTTGCATAAGGATATTGAATATTTCGGATTGTCCCATTATTTTGAGACACCCTGTATATGCTTCACAGTATATCCCATCATTGGACTTATAGAGAGTAGTACTGTAGTATGTCTTTCGTATGCCATTCGGTGTCGAGTAGTAGATCAAAGTAGTAGAAGTAGTCCAAAGCTGCTAATGAGACATAGTGGCCGATCGCCAGACATTCTATAGCTCTGTTTGAACGGTGTCATTGTTTACAATGTGTCTGTGGTAGCATACCGCGCGAGTGTTGCGTCACTACGTGTGTCATCTTAAGTAGGCCTAACACTGCTATTATCTAATACTATTTAAATTAGATGGTCAATAAAAATACCTACTACTGTTATTGTCGATCTCATAAGTCGTAAGTATCTGTGGACAACTTTATTTTTGATAATTTTTTCAAGAAATTGAGTACAGCTAAAAGCATTACTTTTGGTTTGTACCTTCTGAGTGAATACTATCATTTTCACAAATTCTATACTATATACTAGAACCCTCAAAATCTACTTCAGTGTGTGTGTGTGTGTGTGTGCGTGTGAATGAGGGATGCGTGACGATGACTGCCTGCGAAATGCTAGAGGCAGGCAGTGTCGTTCAATCCGAGCTTGCGAGAACTTTGACCTACGAGTTACGATCAAAAGAGAATCCTAGTGAATGTTGCGTTTAGTCTACTTTAGTTTCATTTAATATTACTTAGGCTATTTAGTTAATAAATATACATATTCAACACTTTAAATGCCCTGAGTCTCGACGGTCATTTCAAGATCCCACAAATGTTTATATTATACTATACCTTAACGAGAAGGGAGTCATAGTAGGGCGAAATGATCGCTCCAGCAAATGCGGACGCGCCATCCAATCGGATGCCCATACCTTCGCCTGAACGGAACACTTCGATCCTCCCGGTATCCGGTTGGAAGCTCTTCGCCGGATCTTCCGTTGTCACGCGGCACTGTATGGCGAAACCTTGGGGAACGATCTTTTCCTGAGTCATTCCCAGCTCGGGTAACGTGATACCCTCTGCAATACGGATTTGAGACTGCACGAGATCGATTCTGAAAGAATTATTTAAGATTATTCTGATGACAACTTGAAACATTTGATACTAACGAGTCCTCAGACGTAAGAGGATAATACAACTGGAGGAAATTTCGACATTAATATATTAGTGGCACTGGCGAATTTTCACGCCAAGGAATGTGCATCCTTGCACGGTTTTTGCGCGTTTCCACAGGGATATTTTTTGGAAAGTATCGAAAGTATTGTCCGAGTGTCTCTGAATGTTTGCTCAGTGCGAGTTGAACAAAAAATTTTAGTTAGAAGCGATCACTCGGAAAAACTTGACTGACTTAAAAGTGACATTTCTTAAAACTGCGCCATTCGTAATGTCACCATTGTATGAATTACAAGATGCATATGTTGTAACTAGGGCTGCGACTATTAGACGAAATTTTCTGTATTAAAGCACATATAGTATTCGACTAGTATTCGAATATGCACCGTATAAAATTTGAATATAGTGGCGTTTGAATTATATGCGTATTACATTATTCAAGCAGTTTAAGGAAATAACTATAACAAAGAATCTGCTTCATGTGAATTTGAAGTATTTGTGAGTGCAAATTAATTACATGAATATGTTGTATTTCTTCAAATATACAGGGTAGCTCAATAATAGTGGCGTAACTGGGGAAAAATTAATTCTCCATGAAAATACAAGCCGAAATTGCAGTACAATTTTTTGTTGCATATCAGACTTCGTCTTCGAGAAAAACGACTTTACAGATCATTTTATGAGATGTCAAAGATAACTCGTTGTTTCCTATGGCCAACTGTGTTCAAACATATTATACTATGTAAAAATATTGGCCCGGATAAATGAAATGATATAAATATCATTAATAAAGGCACAACACGGTACAAAAATTGCAAACTTTGAGAGCCTGTATTTATTAAACAAATTCAAAACCAGTAAAATGACGACTTAAGCTGCACCTGAACTACGTGATACTTCAATTTCATAAAAATCCTTGACATCAAGTTTAAAAGGTGTCACCGAGTGGTTCACCGCGAAGTTTTTGCTCTGCAATGTACAACCACCAAAATATAATATAATAACATATACTAATAAAATCATATAATAACATATACTAATCTAAATATTTAACATATTACCATTTATACTTCATTTAATATTAATACTATTAGGGAAACATTACTGTGCGATTGTTGACTAAATGGGTATTTAGTGCTTGATGATATCCTGGTTAAAATAAGTTCTATACCAACAACTTTATTAATCATGTAACCACAAATATTGTCCAGACTATGTCAATTTGTGGGTGATCAATTTGTTGTAATCAAAATGTCTAGTACTGTATCGAATGAATGCAAACATTATTTATTTCTAAAACTAAAAGTAATTTACCCAGTGATTTCCTCCGTCACTGTATGCTCGACTTGAAGTCTGGCGTTCACTTCAATGAAGTAGAAGTTTCCAGATTCATCAGCCAAAAATTCCACGGTGCCAGCATTAGAATATCCGACGTGTTTCGCCAATCTCACAGCATGGTCGGTCATCTTGTTCCTCACCTTGGAGTCCAAATGTGGCGCAGGAGCAATTTCGACGACCTGAAAGTTCCATTTGTAATTAGCAAAGTAATTAGAATGCGTTCGATGGTCGACGATTCTTCGCGACAGAAACGAAATCTCCATTTCAAATGACTTTGCGACTCCATGTTGTATGCGCGTGGATTCGCGGTGCCTTGACAAATACGCCGCCCTAGATTTTTTTAATTACTCCTCTTTTTCCACTAACGTCATTCTGCATTTTTCTACGGCTGACCTTGTTTCCTGAGAAGCATATACACGAATGCAGTTGAACTGGTCGCGAATGACGGTTAAACACTGATACCTTATTAAAAAGAATGCAGCAATACTCTGGATTTATATTTATTTACTTGTTCGAATAGATAAATAATTTTATTGCGAAAAAATATTATTAGGCTACTTACACAGTAATTAAGCCATAATAGTTTTTTTTAAATTTACTGTCTTGTTATTATATGTCAATACAAAACGTAAGTGTACCTACTATAATCCAATTTTTTACAGGATGGTTAGAATATTTAGATTTTAGGCAATTCCTGTATTCGTTGCATATACTTTATAAGTCAAGGCGAGGGGGTAAACATGCGTGCAAATATCCTATGAACCAGGTAGAGGAGAGGAGCCATTTTATAAATGACCGTCATCCAAGAATCCCCAATTCTCATCGTGTACTGACCTTTTGATGGCGACGTTGTACGGAACAATCACGTTCGTACAGATGAACGACGTTGCCAGCAGTGTCCCCAAGCAATTGAACTTCGATATGTCTCGGTCTCTCGATGAATTTCTCAATGAACATGGCTCCATTTCCGAATGCGGCTGCCGCCTCCGATGATGCACGATCGAACATTTCTCGGACTTCTTCCATCTGCCTTACCACTCTCATTCCTGAGGGCATATACAAAATGATGTTTCCATTTTTTCGACAAACTTCTATCAATGAAAAGGTTTACACGTTGTAGGGTCTCTAAGTGGTGCTTCATTACATTTTCTTTAGCAAACACATTTCAACTGTAAAGCTGCGCCCTCGCTGAAGCAGGAACGAGGAACTTTTTGTTGATGTTCCATGTTTCTTGAAAAAGTCGCCGCTTATTGCCGAATGTTTCTTAAGGCTTCTTCATGTCTCTGTTGCCAGTAAAGCCGGCTACACTCGTTTGGTAGACCTGTCAGGTATGTCTGCACACTACGGTGTCTCTTATTTACTCTCGGTGAAATTTTTTTTCGAGATTTTCTTCTTGGCGCCCCCGAGAATAGTTACAAATAATAAAAACAAAATCTGTGTATAGTTTGAGCCCGATCGGATAACGGGAAAGGTGCCTCTGGGCCCTCGAACATTTAAATAATTATTTATCAGCTCACAAAGTCGATTTTATATAATATCCTCCAAGTTATTGATTACATAAAAACAAATATGCCAAACAAAAGTTGTAGATCCAGATAAGGAACACAATCGGTTTTCAAAAAAAGTCCAAAAAACTGGAAAAAAAATATTTTTCAAGTTTTGAAAGTTTAAATCCTTCTCGAACGCTTTTAATTTATGAAGGCGGAAAAAAATTGTAATTTTTATTTTCGGGGACCATTTATTACATTTTTACGAGGGGGCGGCATATTCCGATATATGTTAAAAAGATCGATTTTTTCCATATTTTAAGTGTTTGATATGTCATCAATGTTTCCTGAAAGTTCGGGACGGAAATTCGCAAAAATACCAAAGATATACTTTCAAAATTTGAAAAAAAAAGGTTTTTCCCCCAATTTTTCGGACTTGTTCGAAAACCGTTGGAAATACAAAAAGGAATACAAAAATATTATGCGTTATTGCCATAGGCTCAATAATTTATCTAGAATTAATCATAATCATAATTTTAATGTTTGAAGCCATTTTTTATAAAAATGGCTGTCCATTCACAGCTAATATTCTGGAATTTATTTATACACATCGGCCCCAAAATTTTCTGCCCGGTTTCGTTAAAGATTCACGTCCTCCCCTCGTAAGCAAGGCATTGATTTCTTTGCATTGTTTGGTAGAAACAAATTCCCGCAAACACCCTTAATTTTCAGATCGTTACAGTGTTTTCCCCGGTAATCAAGTAACTAAAGAAATAGCTATAATTATTTCTTCGTTCATACTTAAATAATTTTTTCTAACCTTTAAGTGCGAACTGCAATTCACTTAACAAGTTTTCATGTGAATACTTTTCTCTAGCGAATAATAGCCCTACTATCGCTAAAGCGTCGTTTGCCAATGACATGTTTAGTCGATAAAACTGGGAATACTGTCAGGTTTACCGCATCGTGTGGGACCCACACTGTGGGTTCACTACGGGCATCCGGTAGACCTGCACTGGCATGTCTGCGTAGCCACCCCGGTGCAGGTCTACCGAACCATGTACAGCCGGCTTAAGGTAAACAAACAACTGCATAAAGTATGTCAAGTCTTTGGCAGTATCTATTATCTATTATGAACGAATTGCACATTTGATGTAGTAGCTACTGAGGGTTTTACACGGTTACGTAGAGTTCTCGTTCTTAATGAGTTCACCAGTATAAATCTTTTAGTAAGCTGACACTTTTATTGAACCTACTACGACCTGGATGTACCTAATCCACCAACGCTGGAATTTTATTGTTACCAGCTAAATTGAAGAGTACGCTTGTCTGTAAGTGCTACAAAAATTTTCAACATACATATAAAGTCTGCATTTACACGTCTATAAAGAAAATCTTCGGAATTTAGACACGGGCAGAGGTATTGCATATTACAAACGGCACTGGTAGAAAATGACCCATTTTACACCTTGCTGTCAACGTAAAATGTTTACAAATCATAACCCTATAGGTTCAAGGAATTCCGAAAAGCATAATTATATTTCCGTCACCTGATCGGAAAGTTGAATAAAAATGCAGATAAAAATGAAGCTATACTGGGTGACAAATTGAATGCTGTTGACTTCAAAGATCATAACTTCGAAACGAATGCATTCAATCGCAATTTTGTAGATAAAAGTTGACATTTTTGCTGTATGTACTTTTACATCTTACACTTTACTCTTTAGTAACGTAAGAACGATCAGTTAACAACCATAGTAAGCGTTAAATTAACGGTGCTGATATTCACGAAAATGTGTTCAGAATTATACTTTAATTTACCTGTGAAACCAAACCTGATGTGTTAAATTTGACGAATCATTATAATCATTTGAAAGTCAACAGCTACCAATTGTCGTTCGGTTCACCTCCTTCTTTATCTGCATTTTTTACAACTTTCCTATCCGGTGATAGGTCTATAATAAATGTTTTTCGGAATAATAATTCCTGTAGATAAAGATCCTGTAGAGTTATAATTTACAAACATTGGCAGCTAGGACCACAATTCGGCATTATCACATCGGTCAAATAGCAAACTATCACTGTGTTTAGTAAGACGTTTAGTAATTTATTTAATTTAAAAGAAAAATTATTGTCACATCAAAAATTTTAACAATATGCTCAGAGATTCTTTTCACACATTGTACTTTGAATTTCCAATTGCCACAAATAATACTTTGTAATGTGTTTCAAATAGAAAACGGAACTAAATTCTTTGTTAGTGATAATTGGGAATTACCTCTTCCTCCGCCACCGTACGCGGCTTTGAAAATGACCGGAAGACCATGTTTCATGCAAAACTCCATTGCTTCGTCGGACGATGTCACTGGCCCATCTGTTCCTGGGACAATTGGCACTCCAGCATTTATTGCAGCTTGTCTCGCAGCCACCTATTTGTTCATTATAAATTAAAAGACATTTTTTACAATCAATACTCTTGATCAAATAAAATAAGTGTAAAAGAATATTGCCCCATTTTGCTGTGTACCTAAATATAACTTGGTTTGTTATTTACATTTGCCATTTTTTAGCAATTAAACATGTGTTCTATATGAAATGTTTATGAAAAAATGATCTAAAATGATACCGTGGCGCCACGTATGACATGATCAAATATTTCTTCGAGTCATCTTATTACTCGTGAAATACTAAGCACTTTTTATATTTGACATTTGTTCTGACCCTATTAATTTCCGAGGAATTTAACGAAATAAGTATTTCAATGTCAAATTTAAGAATATCGCTTGAATGTAAATGTCGGCCGATAAAATAAATGTATGTGAAATATTTTTTAGTAATCTATGTGTCAAAATGGATCAAAATTGAATTTATGAGTTAATGTATTCAGTGATCCTTAAAAAGGAAGTGATTCAACGTGAACAAATTAATTTATAGAAGTTAAACAAGTGGAATGAGCATATTTAAGAGAAAATAAACTATTAAATGAAGCAAACGAACAAGTAATTTAAATGTTACAAGAAAACAATAAATAAACATGTTCTACCTACTTAGGATCTCCACGAAAAAGTTTTCTATAAATGAAAGAAAAATTGATAGTAGTTAATATTTCTACTTATCGATATGCCTAAGTTACTTTTTTCTTGAAAAGAAAACAATTTGATAGCAGTAAGTGTTCAATTACTGAGCTCTTATTAACACAAGATGTTACAGAATTAATTTCTCTAAGACATTTCAATTTCAAAAAACAATAAATAAACAACTCATGACTCAACTTCCTACATCCTCTGTATCACTATGACTATAGTTCATAGGATCACTAAACATCATTACACAAAACAACCCAGTATTCAATTTTCAACTAAAATTCAACATTTATCACAGTGTATAAAATTTACATGACAAATGCACTGATAAAACAAAATACACGATAACATTTGATGAGACAGCTTGTAGTTTCTGCTGCACTACAATGAAAAATTCTTGACACAAGCCCTCTTCAACTAAATTTTCCCTAAAATATGACAAATTTAAAAGAAATGTATACCTTGTCTCCCATTTGTTGGACAACTGTTGGACTGGGACCAATAAATCTTATCCCAGCGTCAGTCACTGCCTGCGCAAAATCTGATCGTTCAGAGAGAAAGCCATAACCCGGATGAATGGCGTCCACGTCGTTTTCTTTCGCGACTTTGATGATTTCTGGGATATTTAAGTAAGCCTGGACGGGTGGAAGCCCTCTGCCCACCATGTAACCCTCGTCTGCTTTCTGCCTGTGCATTTGCATCTTGTCCTGTTCCGAATAAATGGCCACTGAACGAATGCCCAGCTCTGTACATGCTCGAAACACCCGAATAGCGATCTCTCCTGCAAAATATTGCAAAATATTTTCATTTATAATTGTTACAAATACATATTAATTGTATAGCGTGGTATGTAACAGGCCTGCCATGGCTATCTGTTGCAGGAGATTTAGATTCGTTATTTCATCCCGAATTGTCTCGTAAGCAACGTAACTCAGGGCGCATGTGAACAGGTGACACTGATACACCAATTAAAGAAGTGAATGATGTAATGCGTGGGGAAAACGAGCGGCTGCATGTGAAAGGATCGAGCGTCTGAAGCGATCAGATTAGACGCCAACTTATAAAGTCTGGCAATAATCAATTAATCTTAACGTGTGGAACATTAGGACACACTTAGGGTTTGTCGGTTTTTAAAAACGGGTTTTAAGAACCGGTTTTTATTTATAAACTTGTAAAATTCGAAAACCGGGTTTTAAATTTAAAAACCGGTTTTATATACTAGAATTAATATGAAGAAATGATTTAATTATTTGATTATAATCATTTTGACTTGAAATCACCTCGGACACAAGCAAAGTGGTAGGTAACTGTTTACTGTGAAACTAAGCTTCATGAGTTAATATTTTCAGAAAAAAAAACGAAATGGAATAAAGATTTATAATTTGGTACCACATTTTAAAAGATTTATATTTTGTACGGATTTTAGTTTTTTCAGCTTTTTTTCATTTGGTTTTGTGTGCAGTCTATTTTATTGTTTTATAGTTTTGTAGATCCATAAATATTAGATGAACTCAAAAATTGTACGCATTCGTACGGATTTTAGCTATTTTAATTTTGTTTTTATTTGGTTTTGTATAGATAGAGTGTATTTTATTTTGTTATATTTTTGTAATTCCATAATATTAAGGAAACTGAACTTTTTTTAAATAAGTAAAAATATTTATTTACTATTTTAATTACATTTTTTTGTGAAAGTTCAAAAACCGGTTTAACCGGTTTTTTGAGAATAGTGAAATTCGAAAACCGGTTTTATCAAAAGTCGGTTTTTGTATAAACCCTAGACACACTGGATCATTTGAAGGATATTAAAATTTATTGAAATGAAAATTAGTGTAATAGTGACTACAAATATTAACTGCGAATTAGAAGAAAATTTGTCATACGATATGGATTTACAGAAAATGAGAAAGTGTATGTGTAACGTTTTGATTGTTAATTACAGTACGATAGTACGCTAAGAATGACAGATCCATATCTCTTCAAACAAATAAACCACGAGAGCGCATGCCACTAGCGTAACTCATGTTAAAGAACGCGGTGTAATTAAGTAGAGTGCTCGCTCTAGTGCTTCGTCCTAAAGTAGAAAAAGCGGATCTTGATTAATTGGACGGCCTTGTTCCATAAACTGTTACCGATAATTCAGTGTCCACTGGAACGTTCATTAAATCCGTAAGATTTGCAAACATAAATGCATTTTGTAAAATGGCTTGTCACTGTTGTATACCGTAAGTAATACACTCCAATTACTTGAAACCAATAACTTTATTTTAAAATGAGGTCTTGGATATACTTTATTTGAAGGACTCTGGAGAAAGAGAATACTTCTAAATATCTGTTTGCCAAAATTTTACATTGGCACACCCCCATCCGGTCGCTTTCGGTGGGGATCACCAAGGGAATGGCCAGGGTCGAGGTTCCACTCTACTTCGAAGATTTGACAAAGCGTTAGGTTTGGTTAATGTTAGTATGCCACTTCTATTGATGCATTCCGGTGGAAAAATGTCTGCTGTATTGCGTGGAGTAGTCAGATTTTCTCCTAGACCCTTAGTTTTTGAAACATATAAACAGATATCTGCAAAAAACTATGCATTTCGGGTGTCCTTTTCCTTTTGATCGTTGTTTAAACATATTTAAATGTTTATAATTCAATAATAACTTATATTGTTGTGGCCGCGAGGGTTCATAGAATAATTGGACGGAACAAGCAACCGATTAACTGTTACTGTTTGAACACAAAAGATATTCAAAGTTGAAAATTTGCATTTTTTTTTCAAAATCGAATTTCTCGAAATCTGAGAGTGATGGCGACAAACGGTTTGGGGATATCGTTTTCAACGCACAAAAATTTATAAGAAACGGCTATTGAATGTTACAGAACAGAAAATAAGTTCAATTTTGTTGGACAGTGTTTTTAGTTCCACACTGACATCCACGACATGGACAGTGTTTTTAGTTCCACACTGACATCCACGACATGGACAGTGTGAACCATAGACCTGAAGGACGGAGCATTAGGGTGGACATAACCTTTTCGCGATGGCGATGCTACCCGCCAATATATACATATGTATATATATATATATATATACATACTTTACTTAATTTTTTGACCCAGCCACTTATGCACCTATACAATAATTTAATCAGAAAATTCGGAATATAATCTTATAGCCTCCACTGTTCGTAATGAATAATTATGTAACTCAAATACTTCTTCAGACTGTCCAAATACCTTGAATTCTGTTTAAAATATTTGTAAATTGCCATTGTAAACGACAATATTACAATAAAATTACCGCGGCATGACATAGATGACACCACCAGTGGCCCCTACCCAGATAATTGAAACAAGCGATACCCCTGCCGTCGTTTACTTTAACCCCCCGCAACTATGCTCCGTCTTTCAGGTCCATGGTGTGACCTGCCCCCTTGTAAAACAAGCAAACGATACTTTTCAACACTAACATTGACGGCACGGAACTGACGTGTACGAATACGGAACTGGCAAGTGTGAACTGTTCCATTCCAAAACAAGAAAACGATATTTTTTACGATGACACTGACGGCACGTAACTGGCACGGAACTGATATGTGTGCAGAAACTTTAACAGTGGTTCCTTTGCAACATCTAAACTATTTAGTTTCCAGCTGTGTAAAAGTCGGACGGAAGGAGAGTGGCAGAAAATGGTTAAATATATGAATCGTCCGACACTTACAAATTTAATAAGATATCATTCTATCAGTCCTAATTATTTACGAGAAATACGATGGGAAGGTTGCAAAAAATGCAAATCGAGTGGGATGTGCATCCGGCAGCAAATGGCAGTTGTTGACTTCAAATAATCATAATTTCAAAACGAATGCATGAAATGCAACAATTCCAATGTTATTTTGTTAGCCTATGGGATGAATATTAATAAGTAGCGTTATCGAAGAGAGACGTAATATTCCACGTATTGCATCGCTTCGTGTTATCATACTTCACGGCGAGACAAGCCACTTTTCTTCTTGCGATTTATGCTTTTTACGCGTGAGAATGCTGGCAAGGGTCGTGAGCTGAATAACTTCGCTCTGCACAACGAACCCAAACGTATTTGCGAGGTCAATGTCACCTATTATTGCGACGCTGTATTCAGAAAATTTGTTTACTTTGTCAACACCAAGTACAGTGCGGTAAATTGTATGTATTACACTAAAACCTCGATCGTTACAAAATCACCGGCCTGAATATGTGTACAAGTACGTACAACATGTCTATCAAGATTCGTACAATTATCGGGAAAACCAATCAGGTGCACTGAGACCGAAATCTTCCTCCTCTGCTATCAGTTTCTATTTCGTTTATTCTCGTTGGTAAATAGCCACTCCATCCATTTCTTAATGGAATGCAACAAATGAAATTCGCCTGCAAGTATCAGGGATTTACTGTACAAAATCAGAAGTATATATGGCACAGGTATTTGTTAGATAAGCACAAAAGTTCTATGCACTTTATTCACATTGTTCAGTTCGCGAGAGTAGTCCGCAGGGAAGTCAAAGAGTAAACTGTTCTTGTATTTGTTTTTGATTGAAATAAAGTTACATTAATGTACTTACTTGGCTGATATAAACATGTATGGTAAGTGCACCTAAGTAATATCGTCTAGCGCTTCATATCACACCTCGTAATATCTCGCGAAGTAAGTGCTGACATGTGTTAGCAATAAACTGAATTAGTAGCCGAACATGTGTAGGAAGACATACTATGTTTTGCAACGTCTAGCGTAGGAGAAGTATTTTAGTGAATCTTGATAGTGTGGGAATTTATTGAACGGTCACAATTTTATATATTTACTTAAGTAATTGCAAACACGCTTAAGTAATTTAATCGGTTCCAAAATGTTTGTTAACGGAAATATATTTTTTGCGTTTTGGTCAGAGTGCACATAATATCGCTTACCAGTAGTTTCAATACTTTCAGTGTGGTATTTGCTACAGATGGGTGTAAGAATTTTGTGGAACTGCAGAGCTTAACTTCGTTTACTCAACATATAAACGCGATCGTCTCAAAAAATAGTGAGGCGTGTTTCTTTATTTTTATAATAAAACAGTTTTAAAACATAATCCCAATAAAAAAATGGGAAAGTGCCTTAAAAATAACAAATACACGTGAAAATATAACTTTGAAAGATCAAAAATACATGAATTAATCAATATTTCTCAGATAGGTGATATTATGTGTACTTTTTCAAGACCCAGATTTTTGGTTGTCTTGTTTTTTTTCCATTCGCGATAGAAAATCTTTAGATTTCGACAGTTCTAGCCTGCCGTACATGAATTATAAACAATTTCTTTTTTATCTGAGACTAATTAGAAACAAAAATATCAATTACCTTTGAATTGAGAACGATTTTTATTTGGGTAGGCGAAATTAGACGCACTTACCCTATCTTGTTTATTTTTCAACCAGGAAGGGTATGATCTCATGAAATAATATGTTGAAAACATAGAATAATATTTTTTTACTTAAGTTCTCATAACTGAATAAAAATAAGAAAACTAAAAGGCAAGCGGATGTCGGAGAAACTAGAAAGAACTAAAGCAAATAACTACCCCGTCAAAGAAGAAAAAGATCTGCTAAAGGATCAAAGAAAAAAAATTGATAGAAAAGAAACTAAATACATATACCTACTGGTAAAAGAAGAAAATAAGAAATTTTAAGAAAGATTGTGGAATGTACTTTTATAAAGAGTTTATAGAAACAATTTACTCCATTTCCTATCAGATTAATGAAAAGTAGTTCATAATAATTAATATAACAAATTGTACAAGTAAATCGATAAAGGGGACAAAAAGATCGATTGCATTGTTTAATGTGATTTTGTTATAATTCTTTGTTATACTTAAAATCGATAGAATTAAAAAACCAAGGACGACATCCTCAGTAATCCGTATATACCATAACTCTAATATTTTCCATTTTCTAAACTTATTTTCAAATTTATTATTTACATAAATTTATTGTTATAATAAAAAAATATATGGATCACTACTAATGTATGAACTTAAAAATATTCGTAGTAAATCAGATTTTTAATTAAAGTAATTACTCAAGGTTCTGACGAACTTTTTTGGGAAGGACGCAGCTCAGGCAGCATCTTTTGTAGGCAAGATAGGTAGGTATGGTAAACATTTATTGAAAACTGTTCGATTCTAAGAATTGATCTGGATAGTCATCGGGAGTCTCACTCACAGGTAACAATTTATAACAATGGTGTTTTGCGAGTCAATAGGTAGACAATGAATGGCGCATCAAAGTCACAGCGCGAATTTAAATTCCACATTACGTACTGCACTGACTACAAACAGTACAAACCAAAAGTCCAACTCTCATAAAACCGAAGTTTTATATTATGCCAATTGGTGTTCTGTTGAATAACACATTTTTCAGTTTCTGATTTGAATAAATGTCACGTAGTAACGTCAATGCGTAAATTAGATACCGATAAGCCATGTGTAGATAAACAACTCTATTTTGATCCACTCGCTAAGACTTTCGTTTACTCTGTATGTGTTACATGAAGTTTAACACCAGCCTTTGGGAGATAACATTTTTGACAACGTCTAACTTGATATGAGCGGTCCTCGAAGTATGATTAATATGGTCAGACGTGACGTAACAGCTTATGAAACTAGCGTCCATCGCTGTGCTTATTGCAGTTCTCTTGCCAATGATAAATTATATAAGAATTGAAAAATAAATATTTTCGTTATTTTGAAACGATTTTATTTCTATACGGAAGATTGAATGTCAAAATGCAACGATCAAGATTACTTACTATCAGTGTTAAAAAATTCTGTCTGTAACAACATGAGCTAAATATTCGAGAATGGTTAAAAATAGTTCTAATTCTCTTATATAATCATTCTGACTCTAATACTCTTCGTAGAACTAATATTCGTTCAATCTCATCGAATATGCTACTCATGCTACAAATTATTGTATATGTATTTTGATATATCGCGGGTGTACAAGGAAATTCCACTAATTGTAAGTGTATTTTTGTTAAAATTCATATTTTACCACCACTAAATTTACAACTGTTGTTTACTTTAGATTTTGTCGATTTTTCTGAAGTCGTTAGTTTTATGAACTTACAATTAGAGGATTTTCCTTGTACGCTCACGATATGCTGTAAAAGATTGTTCTCCAGTTTTTGACAGAAACCACATTTGAATGTGCAACACTAAACAAGTTTGTTTCGGAAAAATTTACAAAAATGGGTACTTAGGGTACTTAGGGTTCTTAAATTAAGTACGGGTAATTTTGGCGAATTCTTTCCCCCTCCTTACGTAATATTTTCTACATTTAATTTTTTCAGTTATTAAAATTCTTTTAAGGGTTCATATAACTCATTTAACTCGGTTTCGGAAAATTTAAACTAAAACTACTTTTCTAGAACATTAATAATAGAATTTGTATTTATTGAAAATTAGGTTAAAAAATATTACGTAAGAGTCAGGTAAACTCTCCCCTCCCCCCATGTTAGAAAACGTAAGAAATTCGCGATCCCCCCTCCCAAAAGCCTTACGTAATTTAAGGACGACCCCTTATCATGTTTTCCACTGCGATCATTAATTCTATTGTCAGTATGTAACTGAGTCCACTCGAACTTTGAGTCTATGATCCCATGTTTCTTTTCGTAAATTCAATCGAAGAGTGGAAAGTCTCACCTCGATTAGCGACGAGGACGCTTCTGATAGGTTTGTACTGGACATCAGTGGCGAAGAATTTCGCTGCAACGTTATACACTTGCAACACATTTCTGTGCCTGGCTAAAGCACTTCTGGCTCGCGAGGAATGCATTTTGAACATCTTGATTGTAGCACCTTCACTAAACGTATCGACTGCACTGCGCGTGGACTTTCGAGGAACGGCACTTTCAAAGTTTTAAAAAAATTCTGGCATTCGTTTAAAACTGTTCTTTTTTTATTTTAAGCATCTAACTGTTTTTTGACTGTGTGTACGAAACGTTTGAGGTTGATAACGTCTGTTGAAATATCTAAGCTTAATTTACGATTTACGTGTGAAACTTTTAGCTTTCATCCGCACAGTCACGTTCCAGAGTCTTTATAAAAATATCTTTGTCTTTCCCTTGTGCAACTTATCACTCGTTATGAACAATTTTTGTTTATCGAAGAACACTGTTTGGCGGCGAATTTGTTGCTGTTGCTGTACAATGCTTGGCGGCGTTCAAAGGTCCCACCAGAATTCGTTGTTCCTTGTCGATAATCCGGCGTGGGTAGTTGGATTTCTGAAACAGAAGATTTGAAAACGGATGGTTAGAGTGGCAATGATTCAAATGTGACATTTTAAGTTACTATTATGGTTGATAAACCTTTCATTGAAAAATATTCTGCTCGTTCAAAATGTGTGAAGAACACTACAGGTTCCTTAATTTACTAATTGTCATGGGGCATTAAGTGATCGCTAATTAAGTAGTTCACAGTGACCAATTATTTTGGACGTAATGTTTTCTTAATACATTTTTCGATGGCCTCAAGCTTCGAAACTGTTCCCCAGAAACTTTCGAAAGTCACATTTTACAAAAATTGAAATATGACAATACACTTATATCTTGGAACAATATTATATTTTTAATAGCATTCGTTTATATGAAATGTAAACTCATAAACTGAAGAAAAGAATTGTAATGGACACAAGGATAATTGAACTACCGTTTTTATGAATAATATTTAAATAGATATTTATTCAACTAAATTAAGAATATTAGAGATTCTACTGTTTTGAACTGGACTCCGTGATTGGTGGCTTTTAGAATAATAATGCTACAGGATAAGGGAATGCGATGGGTTTTAAAGGTTTCAGAATGTAAGAGAGGGGATGACGGGATAGGGCAAATGGCAGGGTACGATAGGTAGCAGGGATGACGCAGTATTTACATTTACGCAGCATTTCGGTAGTTAGGTGTGAATCATGTTTACAGAGAAAGTCAGAGGAAAAAGATAAGTAAAGGTCAGTACATTACAGAATCACCCCTTTCCAATTTCGATATGAAACACTTTTGAATTTCGAATTTTTATGAGCTGAAAATTATGTTGGAATTGCATGAATTACTTTGAAAGTGTTTCTAGAAGTATAGTACCTACTTTGTGAGTCTAAGAAAGGATACTGGTAAAAAATAGCCAATCGTGGCCCTTCCTGCCAACGTAAAGTGTTTACAAATCATAAATCTACAGATTCTAGGAATTCTGAAAGGCATAATTATATTTCCGCCATCTGATAGGAAAGTTGGAAAAATTCAGATAAAGAGGAAGGTGCACCCGGGGACAAATTGAAAGTTGTTGGCTTCAAATGATCATAACTTTGAAACGAATGTATGAAATGCAACAATTCGAACGCTGTTTTGTAGATAAGTGTCGATACTTTTACTGTACGTAAACAAGTAACGGAAGAAAGGTTAATTAACAACCATAAAAAGCGTTAAATTAATGGTGAAGATATTCACGAAAATGTGTAAGTATAGAATTACATATACTTTAATTAATGGATAAAACCAAACTCAATGTGTTGAATGCGAAGAAGAATTGTTATATTTTGTACTCCTTTTTATCAGATGATGGGTTTTCAGTAAAATAATCGTTAATAATGGCCTTTGCAGTTGAATGTATAAAAAGGTTGATGTCGAGCAAATCCGATGAATCATAACTATCATCATTTTGTTAGACGAACCTTACGATTTTTGTAGAAAAGTTCCAACCTTCCAAAGTACTACATATTCTACATACAAACATCGAAATCTGGTAAAACCTATGACGGCAGTATTAACAGATGGTTATATAGCGTTAACTAGAGCACAAGCGATTTTAAAATCAATAAATATGGAACGCCCTGTGGTGTTCCGATAAGATTTGTCGAAATATTTTTAGAACGTTCCTTTATCATTTCATTAGTTATTTCCACAATGTATCGGGTCTTTATAACGAGTCGTGATTGATTATATAGCGTGTTCTGTCGTTAGAGATTTTCGAGGCGTGTCTGCAAATGATGGCAGTTTACCCACAAATCCTTTTTCCATAATTTTATTTATACAATTTCGGGAAACACGATCAACAACAGATATGTATATCCCTTACTCCAAGCTTATCCCACATAGTATCTACTAGTTTCCAGAAGTTCATTCAATATTGAAACATCGGTTTTATTTCCAGGATAAGCTCCCCAAATATTTGCTACATGTACATATAACCATCTGTTAATACTGTCGTCATAAGGTTTATTAGATTTCGATGATTGTGTGTAGAATATGTCGCACGTTTGGAGAAAAAATTGGAACGTTTCTGCAAAAACAGGTAAGTGGTGTATAACAGAGTGATGGATTATTTATAACAGAATAATGGATTATTCATATACACATTTCCGTGAATAGCTGCGCCGTTAATTTAACATTTTCTATGGTAGTTAATTAACCTACACTACGTTACTCTTCTACGTACAATTAAAGTGTCAACTTTTATGTACAAAATAGCGTTTGAATGGGTGCATTTTATGCACTCGTTTCGAAGTTATGATCATTCGTAGTCAATAACTTTCATTTTGTCACCCGATGCACCTTCCTCTTAATCTGCAATTTTTACAACTTTTTATATTAGCTAAAATACAAGTTACATTGATTAATTCCTGCAATTACCTACTAATGAACAAAATTCAAAAGTCGAAAAAATGATAATTCATTTCAAAATGAAATAAATGTATCAACTGAAATCCAAGAAAAGTATACATACACATGTACAAGGTGTTTCACCCAACTTTATCACCTGAAATAATTCTATCACTCTATATTTAAAATTTCGAAAAAATGTTTTCTACGAAATTTTCCCAGTTGTCTGGGGGCCGACGTATAGTAACAATAGTTTTATTCTATTGGGAGGGGTTAATGAGATACGAAGGGCAACTTTATTTTTTTTTTTAATGGAATGCTATATTTTATTTGTCGACATCTGATAGCCACATTAAAGACGAATTCAACGACCTACAACAATAAGTCCTCCAACGTCACGGAAGGTCCCTAAAAAAACTTGAAAAATAAAGTCTCTTCTCTTAACAATAATAACAATAATAAGTAATAATATGTAACGAAAATAAGTAAACAGTTTCGATACATTCTTGTCAAAGTGGGCCATCAATTTTGTTGATCTTTTTTCGTCGAACCATTATCCAACAGACATATCGTATATTGCGAAATATTTTTAAAGATTAAGAACCCATTACTGTTTTTTACGAATATTATTAAAGGAATCACAACAACCTTTCGTGAACATTGAACCAATGCGAACTGATTAAATAGCTGTTGCGTAATTATCTGCTTTCGTTATATTCTTCTCCAATTCGAACCAATTCCCTCATCAAAACGATCGTGCCAAGTGCCATGACTCATGACGGAAACGTGATTTCAAGAATCTTGATTCGAGATTGTTCACTCTTAACAAGATTAACAATTGCACACGTGTTACAACAAGATTGCTTGATCTGACATAAGGAGTTATATGACCGATAACAATGACGTCGAAACCTTATTTATCAATGAGCAGTGCCCATCATTTGGCAAAATATGATTGTATGACTAATGGGAGTGAAAATTCGATCCCCTGAATGAACATTTTATTACCTAATTTCTCTTTCCTGAATGTAATGGAATATGTGTGTTTTGGAAGTAGTTCTGGCTAATAATTGACAACGATCGAATGTAACCAAAGAAAATTTTGACATCGATAATGGTTACTGGTAATGAAAAAAAATCCGGTCATTTATATTGGTTACTGGTAACCAATGTTAACTTTCCGCCATCGATAATGGTTATTGGTAGCCAACAAAATTTAATCATTCATAATGGTTAGTTCTACTAAGAACAATTAAAAATTAGTATTTTTTAATCGTTTCATTTTTTGAGAAATTTCTTTGAGATTGAATGACAACGGGCTTCCATTTAAATAAAAATAAATTTTTATTTAATGACTTTCTTCCAAAAAAATTGTTAAAATAACTGTTAATTTGGATCTCTGGTTTCTTTCAAATGAGTACCTACGCCAATGCCAATTATTTAATATAAATGTTACACGCGACCAGGAACCGTTCACTGTACAGGAAAATATTTTGAACTACGGGCAGTTGGTTGATTTGCAGATTAAAGAGAATGACGAAACTGATCTGAATACGAGGCGACATGCTCCCGACCTTCAATTGCGTACTTTGAATCCGCGAATCATCTGTCAGTCAACATTCTTATTCGATACGCGCCTCTTATACATAAATGATAAGTATCGATTATAGTTTTCATGAATATGTTGCCATAATAATTGCTCGTGGAACGTCGCACGAACGTAACAATATCTGATGGATATACATATTAAATGGATGTCATTGTGTTCAACGAAGGCGCGTCACAACAACCGCGAACGATGTAAATTAGAAAAAGCGATATTCTACCATTCTTGCCACTATTTTTAATATTACTACTACTATTCTTCTTATTGCTGATATTTTATGGTTTTATTGGCACTGAAACAAAATATGTACATAGGTATGTGACCGTTTGAAACGTTTAAATAGGAGAAAAATTGTGTTGACTTCTTTATAATCTCACATTGAATAAATTATGTGTTCTAGAATCGATGCATGCATTTTATATGAAATCACTTTTCCAATAAAAGTGAAGATACCTATCAGCTGTGTTTTCCCATAGATTTCGAAAAAAAAAATCGACCAAATTCACAATAAAAAAAGAACATTGTAAATGTACCTTGAAACAGAAATGATACTAAATTTCTAACATATTGAAGTTCATAACACCGATAAAACTTGGTCCATGAAATTTGAAATGCAAATGATTCTGGAGCGTTGAGGTAATTCCATTTCGTAGTGAGTATTACGCACGTAATTTTAAAATCACCGGTCCTTTAGATGAATTTGTTTTTTTTTTAACAAAATACATTTATATCTTTGCTGAAATTTTACGAAACAGTTCAAACACCGTTTAATTGCGGTTACGGCATTAGTTCATCACTCGCGGGATCGAACAGACATCTGCAAATGCTTACAACACGACTTCGGTATTTATTACGTTTGGTCAACCGATAAGAAGTCATTTACACCAATAACCACGTTTAATGTTCTGGTGAACTTCGACAGACCGACAAGAGAAAACATCGCGCCTTCTAATTCATGGAGGTCGACGCCAGTCAATGACAACGATGACTTTTATCGCTGTTTGACAGCGTCCGTATTCCACAGCGTTTTCCTTGCGTAACGCCTAGACTATGAACCTCAGACGAAACTGTTATTTGCCACTTTATTGCACTTGACTATGCACGAGTTCATGTGCTTCTCGCGGGGAAAAATGATCCCCGTGTTATCACACAATGACGGTGCATGTAAAAGTACAAATTAACCCCAATCGTTTTACACTCTTACTTATAGTATCTCACTGTGCTTTTCTTTTTCTAAGTTATGGAGATGTTGTATAATGTGTGGACTGCGAAGCTGGGGATATATGTCCTCGCAATTTGAAAGTAACGCAAGTATTTTTGAGAATTATATTGCTTGAAGACGAAGTACTTTATATCTTTATTATTTGTATCCGTTGTTGGTTTTATATTCTTTCGTTGATGGCTGTTGTTTCTGTTGCAGTACTGTGATCTTCGTATCTTTCACCTTTGTATTTTTAGTGTAGACCCAGAAAACGTACTGCAGTAGTAGTTTCCGTATTTATTTATTCATATATTGTTTGTAAACGGGAAAGATTTCCCTTTAGTGTACAGGAGTAAGAGGATGCATATAGAAACAAGACGAACATTAAGACAGATCACGCTGGGTACTTACTTAAAATGAATTATCACAGTACATTCTTTGGAATACTGAGATGAGTGGAGTGAGATATGGCGTAAAGATCAAATGAGCTGGTATACGAATTAGCTATTTCACAGATACCTATGATTAATTGGATCAGTGTAGCCCAAATTCGACTTGGAAAAAGTGGTATAAAATAGTCTTGAATATGAAAATTAATGGTACACAAAATTTGTGGACTAGACCATTAACGATCTTGTGAATAAATAATAAATCAGATACAATTCTGCGCTCTTGTAAAGTAGGAATGTATTATTAAGACGCAAAGTGTACCAAGATTTCGGATGTTTTATTTGTATTTTTGTTCAGTGGTGTCGCCTGTTTTTTATGAATTTTTATTATTTCTATGTTACACCTGTTTTGTTTTGTTTTGGTGTTGAAAAGTTTGATGATCTTCTGTACCTAATTTTGATTTAATTGCTACTATTACTATTCTTGTTTAAGAATTAAGTAAATTATGATGATTCACGTAAAATGGTCAAATGTCAGACAATGCATGCAGATTTTTCAGTTGCAGGCTTCAAGTAATAATTCCCCATTCATTTAATATTAAGATTTAAAAAATTGGGATGTCTTCAATTAACAAGATCTTCGACTTAAAACGAAAATCAGAAATAGAAATCTAAATTATTCAAAAATGGATAAAATTAAGATATGTGCATAAATAATGAAAGAAAACTGACTGCCTTTTGACAGTTAAAAATAAAACAGAACTCTTCTTACAAACAGAAGATATACTTGCAATGTTTTAACACAAATCTTTCTAAACAAATATTTTCCTTTGAAATTAATTACTCGAGTGACAACTATAATAAGAGCTTAAATATTTACGATTTATCAGCTTTAGAAAAAATTATCTGGACGTCTAAAAACTTCCCAAAATTTGAAATTCGAACACTTTTGTACTGAATTTACTACCTAACTGTGCCGGAAATACTTCAAGGATAGTCAATTCAAGGAAGTTCAATCCTATTAAGGACTACAATAATCCAAATATATTCAAAACTAAATATTAATATAGGTACCTACTTGAATGTAAATTAAAAAAGTAACAAACAGAAAATACACTAATTCCACTGCGCTGAATTCACTTTCAAAGTGAACAGAAATCTTCACTGCCCCGATTCAAATCCGAACTCGTCAAATGACGGCTGTTACACGTTTCGTTACAAAGCTCGCCGGTAAACTGGCCGCGAAGAACTTTATTACAAAAGGAGGCTCTGCGGTGAATGTTTGGCGCAGGTAGAAAGATGCGTGCGCATTCAGATTGGGACCGAATCATCATGTGTATCAAATGTATACGCTATGATAAAAGTATATGCATATATGTATCGTCGTCCTTTTGGCCCTCCTGCGTACAGGGTGTCCTGAAGTATGTAGGACCCATTTTACCGATGGCTTTAGTATTTCACAATAATATAAACAAATTTATATAAATTCTACGTACATGTCCCCTTTTATCTTCTTCGCGAGTTACAGCAAATTCTGTCTTATAATCATTTCTTTTGACCCACGCAGTTGCAGGGGCGGATTTTTGGATTTGGCGCCCCTAGGCTAACAAGCGTCTGCCGCCCTTTGCGTGAAATATCACCAAATATTTTAATTCAAAACAGTCGAGACAGTTTCAAAATTAATTCAATATGGCTAGTCACATGTGAGTTTTTCGTAATTCGCTACATTGAAAACGTGAATTGTTTTTAAAGCCGTCCCATGCCACAGTGGTTAAAACATTTTGTAATTTCTTTCGTCCAAAATTTGTGGTTCCCAAAAATTTGCTGCTCTTCAAAATTGTCGCTCCCCAAAATTGCCGCCGCCGAAAATTTGCCGCCATAGGCTGCAGCCTATACACAATTCCGCCCCTGCAAAGGACATACCTCTAGTCATATAAACAAACCCCTTGCGTTCCCGCGCACCAAGTTACCAATATTCTAATAGAGTAGTTCAGTGTATGTAGTATTTATGTCACGACGTGAATAAGCACACACAAATCGGTAGGTGAGGTTAGATAGGTTTAGCGGCCCTGCGCGGGGAGAGTGAGGGGGGGGGGCACTTTTGAGAGATTTACACATTTTGATATCTTAAATCCCTCATAAGTTGCTAAACCGATCTAACCCCAACCAACTACCGATCGGAGATCTTTTGGAATATCTCGAAAACTTCATCAGCTGCATCTTTTATTTTGTTTTCGACCGTCGCGATGTATTTATAGGAACAACAGTAGAGAAACGGGGGTCCCATCCTGACGCATACGCTGCCGCGGACGCGTAGGTATACGCAGAATTCATTGGAATTGTAGCAGCAGTTTTTTTGGAATATCTCGGAAACTAAGGCCGGGTGACGGTTATATGTATAGGGGAAAGTTGTTCAGAATGATGACCTTGACCACGTACTTAAATTTCATCATAATCGGTGGCCTTTTCTACATAATTACCTTTGTTTCTTTATTTATTTATGGATTATGATAATAGATTAATTTTTGTGTATTGCATTGAGTTATTTAATCTGGTTTTACGGAACCATGTATAAGTATGTCTCAGTTCCATTTTTTTTTGTCTAAAGCCAGTTTCAGTAACAGGAAATGCCATTATTTTGATATTACTCGAATATTTTAAAGTAATTCAGATTTTTTTTGTATTTTTCCTAAACTGAAAGCAACATTCAGAGCTTGGGTCAAAGCTTCTTTTGTTTAATCACCCTCTTCGAGAACATTTTTGGTGTAATGATTTATAATTATATGAAATGTAAAAATATACTACTCCAAGGAAAAGTAGAATATATGATTTTCTTAATTGGAATAAATAACATAATATAATGTATAGCAATTAATCTATCATTATAATAATTTATTATGTATAAAGTAGTAAATTATAAATTAGTACTTCAAACAAATCTCTTTATTTTTAATATAAGTAGGGTGTTTTAAAGCAAATATATTCTACCTACTTTTGTTAATAACTCGTCGAATATTTTAAATCAACTTCGCATAAATCTTTGTTTAATGAAATTGCAAGGTCGTCTGGACTTTTTTTCACCGAATCTCGAAACACGTAGCGGAACTTGAAATGTTTTAAATCAGATGCTTCTATAACTACTTACATAGGTAATACTATAATACATTATCAATATTATTACCTATACAATTTTTCTGATTTTCAGAAATCTACATTTCAGATTTCTAAAATAGAGATTAGAGCTTCTGCCAAAAGTCACAGATGCACACTGTCGCGCTGTGAGATCGAATTTTCTAGTTTGCCAAGACATTTACAAAGAACTGATTCACACGATTAACCCAAACGAAAATACTACACTAACATTATCAAATTGCAAGTAAAATCGTTACACAAATAAACAAGCATTATATAACGAGTTAGGAAAATAGAAAATAAATTATTTGAAGTTTACAGAGTTTCCAAAAATTTATGGCCATCGCCACCTTCACAACTGAATTAAATCAAAGCAAAATTTATGTATTTCTCAAAATCAAATTATCGTGCTGCCAACGAGTTTGTCTAATGAACATATAAGAACGTGCATGAAAGAGACAAAGATGGACACCGTTTTTATACATTTCAAAGAATTAAAGGGTAATGAAATATTTTATTTATTATTTGTCGAATAAAATGATTCGAGTTCTTCGAATTCTTCGAGTAACAAATGAAAATAAAATATCTGTTATTCAATTTATGTAGATAAATTTTTCATCTAGATAATAACCCCTGTTGTATAATAAGTAGCGAAGTTAGGTACAAAATTCTTGAACGCTGATGTAACAACACTCCACTATCAAACCTGTGATAGTGGAGTATAAAGAATTTAGATATTGTAACAATTTTAGTGCGAATTTTAAGAACTCATTATTCTTATAACTTAGATGTCGTTGCGTGTAATTTTGTTAAATTTTTAGATCATTTGGTAGGCGACAGAAACAGCAAATCTGAGAAATTGATATTTTTTGTTTTTGTACAAGAATATAATTATAATTGCATTTTCATATTTAATAAAACTTTAAGTTAATAAAAAGGAAAAAGAGCGGAAGCATGCTTATTTTTCATATTACGTCATTGCCGATAAAGAGATTAATAATAGACTGTATTTTATACATGATAAACAACACGGAAAATAAATTTATTCCACGCGTACAAATTGCGTACCGGAATAATGATAACACATCGAATAGTATTTAGTTTTATTTCAGTCTATTCAAATTGCTATTTGTTTGACTTTATTCATGAATAACATTGTTACTTTCTATTACCTCAAATCATTCTGTCACTATTTGCAAAAAATTATTGTTTCTTTGTATAAATCTCGCATTCGTAAATATATGTTTTACTAACCAACGAAATATCTCTTAAAAAGTATATAATTAAGTAATCCTTAAAAGAAAACGGCAAAACATCAATATTAGGTATACGATTTTTCCTGCATCCAAAATCATAAGTTTCATTATGTCTAATAAAGAAAATGGTACCTACTACGACTTTTTCTAAATCAGAATCATAATTTCTATAATTTTTCTTTAAATAAAAATTACAACATCCATCATTCTTCCTCGACTAAAATTTCTAACTTCCATATATTAATGTTCTAATTCCTCACAATTTTTCCCACCAATCCAAGTCATAGTTCCCATAACTTTTCCTTAAATCAGAATCATAGTTTCCATAATTTTCCTTAAAATAAAAATCATAATTTCTATAATTTTTTCAAGATCAAGAACGCGATCAATATAATTTCTAATCTAACGAGGAACGTAAAGTGCACTGTACTTCCATCTATATATGTAGAAAAGAATCAGCGACTAGAACAGGTGGTAGGAATAGGTACCGGGAATTAGATATGAATCACAATGTGAACAGTGAATTGTATTATTATACAAAGTGATCCATTGAAACGTGTCGTTAGCCGGCCTTGAGCGTAATATTGCGCCGGGCACATTGAATTAACGCGTGTCATAGAACTGGCTCGATAAATCTAGCTTATCTCGTGATATCGACTTATACCGTCGGGCTTGGATCCAAATTTCGTCATGATTCCATTCGATGCACATTTAATGGTGTAACCGGAGTTCAATGATCATTTCATAACAGCAGCATCACCCAGTTAGAGCCTTTAAGGCGAATTCGCACATATGAGTTCCGTGACGGTTCAATGCCGTCGGTGCGAGTAGTAAAAAATACGTTTCCCTGTTTCGGAATGAATCAGTTACTGACACTGATACAAAGATAACACTGATACTGATGGCACTGAACCGTGACGGATCTGATAAGTGCGAATCCGCCTTTAACTACCATTCCATAACCATCCTCAAACTTGCCTCAACAATGCCAGACAGAACTATGAGAACACTAGAATTGAAACGTAGTTCAAAATTTCATCTTAGGAGGCTTCGATTCATCAAACTAAATCAGAAACTCCTCGCATGAATAATATTATTCGATTATTCGTGTAGGTAGAAAAAATCAAGATTATGCGTCACCAAAGTTTTTCAAATAGTCCAATTCGTTTTAGTCTAATTGAAACGTTCGATACGCTAAAAAGTACGGAGTATTTGTATTCCGTCTTATGGGGCAAATGAGGATTCAGATCGGCGCGAAAATTCCTTCGGTATTTTACGACCGGAAATTTCTTATTTCCGAGAAACGCTTCGGAAATATCTGCTTGCCGTATTTCTAAACTTCGGTCTTAACACTAGTTATCTTTAAACAGTATATTGCTCCGTCGACAGGTGGTACATGTGATGACTTCGCATCCGCACGTACCTACCTTCGCGTCGTCCACTGTTATGAGCTGTCTGTTTGCATTGAGTTGTTCGGTAATAAACTACTTAGATTTGCTGTTGACTCCAATGCCTTATCCAGAGGTACGTACGAGGTGTGCGTCACAGTGGACACGCCACAGTGGATGCCCCACCATGGACACGTCACCCAGTACCCCACCACCACGAAAAGGGAAATACTTATTACCTAGATCCCCGAAAAGAGAGCCGGGGCACTATGTAGGTACATAATTGGGAATGCAGTAATATGAGGTAACAGCTATTTTTCCGAGGATTCTCTTGTCCAACTGATATTAATAGTGTATTTAAGGGAATATCTCGGTCAAAACATCAACAAAAATTTTATACATATTTTCATTCAGGTAAAATTTTAGAAAAACTTCCTAACGGTACAGATTTGACAGGCAGTTAAGGGGGATGAACAGTGTGACAGACTTAAAAATAGGTCTTCTTTGAAGCTGGATTGTGTCGCAGGTATAATATATAGAAATGTGATTTTGCTTTTAATTAACACATTTCTTGAATTAAAAATACCATCAATTTTTGTTTTAATGGAATATGTAAACACATGGAAAATAGGGCGCTCACGGGCAAGTCCCCGTCACTAGATGAACGAGCTCGGCGTCAAACTTTAAGTACCTTCTTCTCGAAACAATTATTAAAAAATACAATTCTTGACCTGAATTGATTTTCATACACTCAATTTTTTTACGCGAAGACTTTTGTGCAAAAAAAAACATTTTTCAAGAGTCTATCGTTTAAACAAATGGCAATCGTGTCTATTTGTTTCTTAACAGTGTTGTGTAATAATTGTGTTGTGTAATAATTGTGTAATTAAGGAATTTCTTTGTTTTTTTTTTTATTTTGGATGGTACTGTCTGGAGTTATTGTGGAGTTATTTCCATCTTGGATATTGGTATGAGTGTGTGTGTGAATGGTCAGAATGTAAGGGGAATTTAGAACGCAAGTGTTGGCAACACTGCGCGGGAAGAAGGGGAATACAGTTGCTAGGCAAAAGGGTGTATGAGAGAGCGTAGTAAAACCAGTGTGTATTATTTCGTATTTTATTATATTGCTAATAAACTAGTTATTAGGGAGTTGAGTGTACAAATTGACTATCCACGCCTCATCTCCCGCAGTTATCACGACGCTAGTCCAGGTCTTTTATTTTTACAACGATGCAGCACGCGATGCATATCAGAGCCAGGAGTGGGAAAAAATGAAATAATTTTTTTCATACTCTACATTTGTAGCAGAATATAGTGCAAACATTTTCAGGCCCTTACATTGTATACTTTTTTCTGGAAAAAATCATAAAAGTCACCTATGTTTTCGCACGATTTGGCCGGGAAGTGCCCTTAAGTCGATATTAAGTGTTTTCAAGTTCCTATTTGTTATAAAAAAGTGTGTTGATTTTACTTCATAACACCACCGTGGACTCGCGGGACAATGCGGTCGTAAGCAGTTTGCATTTTTCTCTACTTTATCAAGACGAGGAGAGGGTTCCTCCTCCACCGATGAATTCGCAAAGGGAATCTCCTGCAGGAAAATGCGACCAATTAGAATTTTGTCACCCCCCAAAAAGTCCTCTAGAAAGTGCTTCTCCAAGTTCAGAAGAAGTTTGGAGAAGCTGGACATCATTCTCGTAATGGACTCCAACGTGTCGATTCATTCTGGTCCCGATATTCAATGAGTCGATTCGTTCTCGTCGCGGTCATCATTCGGTTCACATCTATTTAGATCCTCGTCGCGTTCATCGAACTAAAAACATCACATAGACTCCAACCAGTCGACTCATTCCCGGCGCGATATTCAAAGAGTCTATTCGGTCTCGCGAAAGTCGTCGTTGGGTCCACATGTAGAATCTTGTCGCGATTATCATTGGAACTATAACGAGTTGAAACATTAGTAACTAACGTTCATACATTCGTACCTACGGTCTGTCATTCCAGACACGCTAATTTGAATTATTCGTTACGGTCAACATACGGACTACAGTCACACCTTCAAGTCAGTTTAACAAGCCTTCCATCATTTAATACCAAGTCTATCATACCAATAAGGCCCAGATGGCAAAGTTCTAGAACACCCTGTATACATAGCAGAATTACAAATAAATTCACGCGCATGTGGTATGAATATATATATATATACCAATGGAGTTGGAATAAAATGCCCGTCATTTCTTGTCATTATATAAATTTGAATCAGTTGTGAAAATTTGTTTGTTATAAACAAAGTGTACTTGGAACATTTTGATGGCACCGTGCTGTTGTACATAAAAAAACCATGAAGCATTCCAATTTGAAGTTTTCATGTATCTTCTCTGGTTTTCGAGATAGGACTTCTGGGTCGAAACTTTGGGGGGTGGTTTCACCCCTTAAAGTCACGTCTCCGCCGATAAAAAAAATACGTGTCTCTTATTTTTGCCTCCTTAACAAACGTACGAAGTTTCATCACAATTGGAGGGGGACACTTCAGTGCCATTCCTTGTTAGACTTGGTCATGACTCCAACGCCTTATCAAAGGGTGCGAGGTTTGTGTCACAGTAGATACGCCACCGTGGACGCGTCACCCTGTACTCCATCAGCAAAAATCGGCACATATAATAGTACCCCAAAACGAGAGCAGAGTTAGTTCCAAAAACCCGTTAATACGAGCACTAATTATTTTGCATGTCATCAGTAATTCTCGCGCTGCAGAGTGTCTGAGGATCCTCCTGCCGTTCCTGATAAGTATGTGTATTCTATTATTTGAAGTTTTATTGTTTAAATAAAGTGTAATAAGTGAGCCTGAGGGCTTCCACTTTACTTTTCCTCATAACAGCATAAACCTGTCACCATTTGATTGCTGGACTTGTATAAAACTTAGCTTGTTTCATTTGAATAGATAATCAAATACCTTTAACTCAAGACGCATTGTAAAAGCTACGCAGCAAGTATCACGTTTGACACACTTATTTTATAAAAAGACACCCTAGTTTTTTTGTAAACTAGGGGCACGTTGAATTATAGATATAACTGGCCTTGAAGACCATGGAGCTTGGAGGCAATCGTTCTTCATCCTACTTTTTAGATGCACATGAATTATTCGCTGCTATAGTTTGCAAGTGACAAGTCCGGATAAAAATACGTTTACAGTGCTATTGATACTGCGTATGTTATATTCTTGGTTATTTACTTGAGAACAGGTATCTCGATCCATAAATCTTACTCATTATTGTTCTACTATAACAAGAAACAGTGAATTTAGCAACATGTATTATTAACCATACAACTTGAGAAAATTTTATTATCTACAGTCTACACCATTTATAATTATTTTTAACTGGCTTGCCAGTTATGTTATTATCATTAAAAAAACGTGATAAGGATTCTTTATGTTTCGGGAAACGTGGTTTTCAGCTATTTCATATTATCCACATTGCAAGATGTAAAATAGAAAAACATTTTAAACAGTGAGTTATTAGATAAGCAATTGAATTTTTTTGCATGCTCTTTCGTTTTTAATGTCTTTACGAATTCAAGGTCGCGTGTATTAATTGTCACAATGACTGAGAATAATTTCTGAGCATATGTTTATTGGAGAATGATCATTCAACAACCCGTCAAATTTGTGTTCATTAGGTGGGCCACAAGTCAGAGTTGTAATTTAAAGGACGTCTTCATCATCTTCTTTGTCTCTCCACGTTTTATAACACTTTTCTTCTTAAAATTTCATACATTAATTGTTAATAATACAAAATTAAATTCATTGAACCTTCTTTCCTTAGTGGTGGACTAAAGTATTAAAATTAAATTTTCTCGATAAAGCTGTTTTGTGACATTCCTCGTTTTTCCCTCTTACAATTCAAATTGCGTGAAACCTTCACGGGCAAATTTCCTTCTGTCCATTCAACCAAGAAATTCGAATTCCACGGATTAAGATCGACCTTCATTCTCGTGAGCTATTTCATAATTTAATTGTATTTATCTTCCAGATATGACGTTTCCCGAGAAAGGAAAAAATTGTTGACACACTTCTGTAAGATCAATAATGATATCGCTGTTTCGAGTTACGAAATATTATCGAAATGTAGAGCTTTGCCTAAAGCTCCAGATCTGCAATTGGCAATTTAAATCTAGGTCTAAATCTTCGATCAGAAGGAAGCGATTATGGCGCGTCTTGTGCGTAATTCGGAAAGCAAGCGATAAGAGATTAGATTAGAAAATTAGTTTCTACGTTATCTTTTCCTTCTGCAATGATTCAGATATGAAAGTTGACATTTCTTTCTTTTCAGAAACATGGATGAATATCCTGACTGTGCATCTGTGTAATTAGTACTAATCACTTAGCAATTACACAGGATCCATACTTTGTTGCGGTTTATAATACATGCAAGCTAATCGTAGTCAGTTCAAGTACCTACATATACCTACTTTGCGATCTCACAAGGAAACAGTCGCGGATTTAACAAGGCGGCTTATGAGCAGTTGCCGCCTAAGTCCCTGCGCAGAAGGCCCCCTCAGGGCTCCCAGACCAAAAAAAAATTATTATTAGGTATAGGTATCCAAACACATTTTATTTCGTACTCCTACACTTGGCCCGTTTTTAGTAAACTACCTCTTCATTGTCCCGAAAAAATGGGCCCCTGCCCAGAAGCCCCTATCTTAAAAAAAATTATGATTTTAACCAAAACACTATATTTTTATTCTGTATTACTACACTTAGCTCGTTTTTAGAAAACTACCTCTTTATTTCCCCCCAAAAATGGGCCCCTTAGAACGTTTGTCACTTGGGCTTTATTTCTTAAATCCGCCACTGCAAGGAGACCTTCCCAACCCGAAAATTCTGATTCTAATGAAACTTCGTGCGAATGTACAACATACATGTATTGATTCAAAATTAAAGTGGTTTCGGCGCAATGTATTGAAGTATGCAAGGAGAATTTTTTTGCCGAAATTCTCTCTGGAGGCGCGAAATTTGTCCTTAAAGTCATCGCGGTTTTTCGTGTTATTTTTTAATATAACTCCATTTTTCTTTTGGTAGTGTGATAGAGCATGAAAACTGAACAATTCTTATATTTAAAGTTTTGTTCTATCTCGCACTGTTACGAAGTCATTTTAAAATACACGAAAAAACGCGATAACTTTAAGTGCTGATTTCAGGCCTTCAAAGTGAATTTCCGCAGAAAAAGTGTTCCTTGCATACTCCAATATGCTCTACATTCGCACGAGTTTTCGTTAAAATCAGAATTTTCGGGGTGGGAACGTTTCCTTGTCAGTAGAAAAAGTCACTTTGCGGCGATTATGAGCACTGACCTCTGAACTTGGATGCACTCTAACTACTACTGCGTTATTCATCGAGGACATAGACAGCAGACAACATAAATACAAACAATTTTTCATAGCAATACAACTGCCCACCTCGCTCAACTTGATACAATATAATGAATTTTATTCTATTGCTTTTAGTGACGGATTTGCATAGATGAAGCAGGCTGCAGCCTAGGGCAGTAAATTTTGAGCGAAAGAAATTGAGAAAGGTAGCAAAATATTTTTGCCTGTAACGTATTTTTTCATCGACAATAATAACATAGATTTCCATTCTAAAATAAGAAGTCTATCTATTTTCCCTAACACCGAAAGTGAAGGGTGGTCTTTAAACACAGAGGCTTGAGACAACTTTAAAAACAATTCACTTTTTTCCATGTAGCAACTTCGCAATAACTCATTTAAGTTGTTATATTGAATTAATTTTAAAATTGTCTCCGCTCTTTTAAATTAAAATAAATGATGATATTTCACGGAAAGGGTGGTGAGGCGCTTTTTAGACTAGGGGCACCAAATCTCCAAACCCGTCCCTGCCTGCTAGTTTTAATCACTTATCGTGTATTCTGACTTTCCAGTGATAATTCTTAGAAATTTATGATTCTATATTAAGTTTTATTTAACCTTTCGAACTACTATATAGCCCCTCCACATTTTGGCGATAAACTCTGTAAAATTTTAAAGTTTTTGGATTCATTTTGTCACATAACTAAGTAAATAAGGCTTCCAGTACGCGTTTAAAAAATTGTAGAAGAGGTGGAACAAGTGTATACAATTAAATAGAGAACAAACTGAACGTGAAAAATCTGTGGAAGATTGATTTTGAGTAATAAACTTTGAACACATTTTATCTATACATTCCATTTCATAGAATGAAATCATTTCGAAACGTTAGGAATTGAACGCAATATTATACTATAATACCATATTTAACAGTAGTTGGTTCTATAATAGCGTTCCACCAACCTTCAACATTAAAGGATTGATAAGCTAGTTATTACAATATGTTTCATAATGCAGTTTACGTGATAGCATTTATCATTTATCAATATTTACACTATGGGAAATCTAACGAATACTTGTTTTCCTTAGATTAGGAAAGTAATTTTCCACGGGAGTTTAAAGAAACCATAGTAACGACATAGGGCTTATCAGTTGTATTCAGACCAAGTTTAATACGCAGTCATGAATATCAGTATGACGAGAAAGGAGTAGGTGTTGAAAGTTGAAGGTAGAAAGACGGACGAAAAAAAGAAAGAAAGGATATGTACGTTTCAACTTGGCCCTACTATATAGTGGACTACTAAATAAGGCTTGACCTAGCAGATTCTGCATCACGTCGGCTCCACACATTGGGTGTTTGTACACGAATATTCGCTACTCGCATAAAAGCACGCAAAAGTTGATACAATGTTCGTATTCATGCACGAATATTCGACATTTGTGTCGAATAGTGAATGTTGTTCCACCTCGTGTCGATAAATTAATGTATATCAATGCGCGCGAATACTATTCGGTTGTTTCCCGCAGCGGGGGCCACTCACACTATTTATACGGCGAACTTTCAGCTGTGCTCGCGAGGATCGAGACTCGAGAGCACGGAGTTGCCTAACGAAGCTGTAGTTAATCAGGAAAGTATCCGTCCACCTCATACGTACAACATATTTTACTTATTGATGTAATAAGTAATTACCAAAGAAATGTTGAAAGAAATTTTGCTAGAAGAATGGAACAAAATAAGCCCGATTTGCCCAAAAAAAATTAGTTGAATTTATGTATAATAGATTAAAGCTTATAATAAAATCGCAGGAATATTATAAGAATATTAACTTATTTTAATTACGTTTGTATAAATTGAATATTGAATTTCGACGAATATATTTTTGCACGACCTTTGCTACTAGCGCGAATAATGCTTTTTTAAATAAACTTTGTGTAAATTTTCAATTGAATGCACACAAAAGTATATTAAGCAAGGTTTATTGTTACGATATGAGCCATAACATTTGGAACCATTAAATTAAAATAGGGTAATTCCGGTTGAGATGGCCTTGCGATCACGTTAATGTTCTAGAACGTTGCGACTTTCAGTTGTTTTTAGTTGTATATTGCGCGTCGCTCACACGCCGCATTAATCGTGTTTTCTGTTTGCTTTTAACTGTGAAATCAGGCTCGGCTTATCCGATCGGGCTCAAACTTTACACAGATTTTTGTTTTAATTATTTGGAACTATTCTGGAAGGTGCCCCGAAGAAAATCTTGAAAAAATTTTTTACCAAGAGTAAATAAGAGCCACCCTAATGTACACTGTATGAGAAGGGGCAGTGGATTCGTAACATTTATATTAATATGAATTAGAATTGCGAGTTCTTATTTTGAAATTATTTAAATGTAAAATGTGTTATATATACGTTGGACAAGTATTTCTTTGAGTTACTGTATACCATTTCAATTCTTGAAAGCCTTTCAAATAGAAACATCCATATGGATTTCTATTGATGGAAATAATAACAATAGAAAGGTAATTGTAGATGCATGGAAAAGAATTCATGAGAAATGAAATCTTAATTGCACTTTTGCACATTTAAAGAAGAAAAAAGGTTTATTAATGACAACCTTTCGGTTCCTTTTTCCCTTTATTTTGCAACATGCTACTAGAGTGGCACACCAAAAAATATGATGCAATAGCGATAATTTCTTCGGGACTCAAAGCAACCTACTGTTGATCGGGTTTCACACGATCTTCGTAAATGAATGTAACTGCCGAAGAACGAATGGGTAGGAACTATATTTAGCGAACATTCATCTACTTACTACTGCATACATATATTGGAATTAGTGAGTGTGGGAATGCCCTCTTCTGGTAAATGTGCAGGTATCTCAAGTTCATTCAATACCTAAGAAAGGTATGTTGTCCTATATGCGTCTGGACTCAGCGTCAAGAAATCCATCGTCGATTTTCTCGAAAATGAAGCGCGATATCAAAAAAAGTAACTGTTTCTTTTCGACTTGTAATAAGTAAATAAGTCGAGAAGAAGCAATACAATTTTTTGATATTGCGCTTCATTTTCGAGAAAATCGACTTCGAATTTCTTGACATTGCGTCCAGTCGCGTATAGAAGAACCAACCTTTAGGAGCATATTCACATGAAACCCTGAGAGTTGTCTCCACAAAATTGTACTATTATGGGTCAAAACGGACCCTGTGTTCGGTATTGATTGCCAGATTGTTCGTTAACCGAGGGTTAATGTACTATTAACCTTCGCCTGGCGTTTACAAATTAAGACCCATTCAAAATATCAAGTTAAGTGTGTATGTTATTTGTTATTTATTCTTACCACTTCTTCAAGAAAATCACAATTATTAGGTCATGAGTGATATTATGTTATTGGTCAAAATGGATCCCGTATCCGCTACATTCTGGTTCATCAGAAAACTACTGTCGTCTGAAAATGCAAATGTAATGGAACAGAAACAAATTTTCAACATTTTCGAAAGAAAGTGCGTACTTTGAAATTCCTTTCGGAGACGTAGCGTGAGGAAGAGATCAGAAGATAACAGTACCTATAATGACTCTTCTAATTTTTCTTCTCTCTCTATATATATATATATCTCTCTTCCATATTTTGCTGACTAAATAGTTCCCATTCGAGAAGGGATTTTCACCTTTCAAAGAGGAATTTCTTAATTAATCTACCCCTACTTTCTGCACCACAAGACTTCGTATAATTAATGTTATCAAACGTAGACACCAATTAAAACCCTTACGATACGCTATTGCGTCACGGTGTTGCAAACGTGCGCGTGGAACCTACGAAACAATTTCAAGTATCGATCCCGACAGCAGTGTGACGTTAGGAACAGCTGACATCTGATTGTGAGTGGTACCTATATGTATAATCCCATTCCTGCTGTAACGATTGTTTTCATTGAGAAATTCGTTTATTTTTATCGCATCGCTTTCAGTAACATTTAATTCTAAAGTGGCCCAATGGTCGAAATTAATTAAAGTAAAACTTCGAGAAAAACATGTGCCATCAGATAAATTCGAAAAACCTTTTGTATAATAATTTAATACTTTTATTAAAGAGAACAAATGAAGTACTTATCACGTTTCCAAAATAGAATTATTTATTCAAACTTTTCAGTACTGTAATATGAATTTACAAATAAATGAAACGTGTCAACAAACGTGTAACAAAGTAGATAAGAATGTTTAGTGTTATCGTTGCTATTGCACTTCAAAATTACTATCACAATTTGAAGAAAGTCCTTCGTGGTGCAAGTCTGTTTTTAAAATTCAGGTATCAAAGTTATGAATTAATGACGATTAGAAGATAAAAAAGAATGGTATGCGTCTATGTTTTGTTTCTAGAACGGAACGTGAAACAAACCGTACTTTCAAGGCAGTTTCAATAATAACGGCGTCACTGAAACGAGGTGAGCATTACTCACGACCTGCAAATTTTATTATGAAATATTCCTTTATGGACATCACTGTGTATCGTTGAATGAAAATTAAGCGTCGAGAAATAAGCAAAACAAAAATTGTATAGTTTTACTAGTGTTTCACTGTAATATATAGATAACAAAATTCATAAAAATATTAAAAATATTCAGTTACAATGCTTATAAAATGTCTAACGAAATTATTAAAATATATCAATTTATCAAAAGTGTATAGCAGCAATACTTATTATTGGAATAATGAATCCTCTTATAATAATTTCTCTTTAAAAATTGTTTGATGCTTTTTCAATGTTTAACTATTTCCGCATATCTCCCTCGAAAACGATCAAAAAGTTCAAGGTCCCGATATTTCATTTACTATTACAAGAAGCATTTATTTGGATTTTTGAAAAAAGTGGTTTGCATTTTTTTCGACGATTTACTACTTTCGTTGTACCAGTATGACATAAGTTGAAAATTATGGAGGTCAGAGCGGCATTAAGGCTGTCGCATTTCCTAGGCACGTTTGTTTTCGCAAGTCATCGTTGTATAAATGTGAATAACAATTATTTTTTGCAATATCAAACTGAGTATTACTACCTTGCACTTCTTGACCGTTCTTACAGGAGATATTCGTAAATACTTAATCTTGAACAAAAAAATATAAAAAAATCTCCATTTTCTTCGACCTTACACAGTCATTATCCTTTTCAAAGGAACGTTATGAATTTCTGAAGGAATTATGTCTTAGAAAGTTTCAAGAAAAAAGTACCATAACTTTATGCTGATTCTCCCAATCATTCTGATAAAAATAAATATCGCATCCTATCACCGTACCGCACTTCCTAAAACGCTGAAACGCAACCGTTCGTCATAACAGCCCACGTGATCGTTCTCGTTTCACGACGATGTCATAACTCCATTAAATGTGATTCGATATGCTAGAAAGCAGTATCGATCCTTCGCATTAAAAGCATTGTTGAGTTTGGAACAGCTGATCCATCGCTTTTACGATCGCCCGTGAAAGCGAAGCCAACGAAGAAGGTACTGAAGACTGCGGGAACCGTAGCGCGCAATTTCTTTACGTATCTACCCACGGAAAAAGAGCGTCAGCGGAATTAATATTTCTGACAGGCAAGTACCTTAACTGGTCTTTAAGAGGACACGATAAGCATACCCTTCAGAGGAATTAACTTTTCAGAACAATCTACTAATCACGATTTAGGCCTTTTATCTCATTTAGTTATTGCCAGCACACAGTTTCTGGCAGAGTTCAGCATTATTTGAATTGTATCGAATAAATATTTATCTAACTATGCTAATATATTCTATTTAGTGAAATATTTCATCCGGATAATAGTAATTCGTTATTTGTAATATATTATTATATACATTTATTCGAATGTCTATTACAAAATTATACAAATAATAGTACGAATAACTCTTCATACTTTTGATTTCCCCTTAGTTTTGTGAAAGTGTGTTCATACGACGTATGCAACGAGTAAATAATTATCAAAATAAAAATTATTTATGTTATCTGGATGAATTATTATTTGGTTAAAAACTTAAAACTAACGATCATTAAGCAAACATAGGAAGAGATAGAAATTATGTGAATAATTAAAAAAAAGTATTTTGTGTTGAAGGACAAAATGTTGTCTAAAATGTTGTACGAGTTTTAAGTATCGAAGTAAAAGAATGTTCATATACACATATATTAATGTGAATATATACATTCGGGGTATAATTGAAAGAATGAGTTTTAAGTTTAGTAAGCGTTCGCAGACGGAGGAACTTTTGAATACCTGTTATAACTTAAAGTTTTCAAAAGTCGCGTAAATAATAAACTCACAATGATTACAGGTATTTGTTTATCAATCAGCAACTCTACAGACCCATAAAATGAAGAAACATTGTACAACTTTACTTAACAGATAACGAATCGTTGCTTTCTTATAACTTAATAAATCATTTTCGGACACAGGTTCATATAAACTTTTTTCAACTATTTAACCTCCAGAATACGCTATATTAATTTGGCACCAATCTGCCAGGATACCCTGTATATGTATCTATATCTCACTCGATTGGTGCGCACACGCGTGACAAACGCACGTGCTTTCGTCCCCGCATTGATATGTCAATTACTGCAGTCTTGCGCATTTATCACGCGAATAGCAATTGCACCGGACATCATAGCTGTTTAATCAACCTGATTACATAAACATCCGTCACTATTGTTGACAGTGTTTTGTTCAAGAAGCAAGTGGAATTTTGCAGGAACAAATAATGAAAATGTAGTTGAAATGGAGGTTTTTAATAACTGTATATTTGCTATATGCCTTTGTATTCTCAGATTGATAAATATTTTACTGTTCAGGTATCAAAAATGAGATTATAGATTTGTTACTGACTGCTCATATTTCTTATGGTTCGCATGTTAAACTTTCTTTCAACATTTACTATCACACCTTTATTTGCATGCATTATTTGACGAATTTACATTATCCCGATGTCGTAATACTTTGAAGTATTTAGAAAGCATAACATTCTTCCTAATTTCATAGTTCTAATCGGTCACTATTTACCTTCGATACCGTTAATCTGATAAAAGTTTCACAGAATCTGAGAAAAGATAATGTTGGAGCAGATAAGGTATGTTTGCATCGCAAAGCAATATTTCGTATGTCAAAAGTATTTTATTTAATATGAAACCTAATTTAGGAATATAGCAGTGACATATTTTTCTTAGCATTTATTTTATTTTTCATTCAATTATGTAACCTATAAATCCGTAATTGTAAGCGAGCGTGCGCTTTGAGAGAGATCCTCTTGTATTCCTTATCTCCACTTATATAAATGAAACCTACTATTATTTTATATCTTATATTAAAACGTACAATTTTATTTTAACTATCATATCTAAAAATTATATTTCAGTCAGGGATTTACTCAATTAAATGTGATTATTTAACTTCATTGACAGCAATAAAGGTGGAGAAATATTGGAAAAAGATTTTGCACATAAGCATTCTATAAATATTATTGCACTGCTCTTATTAGGTACTCATTGGTCATCGAATAACAATCCAGTGTTGACCCAAAGTGAACAAAAATATATAACTGAAATGCAAAACGAGCACACATGCTAGATAATGTGCATTATAAATTACTTCGGTCGAGTTCATGTCAACATTTCCGTATAAATATTCAGAATTGAATTTCACTAACATGTTTCGAATATAAGAATGGTTTTGACAACATGATTCAATAACCACAAGTATTATTCGATATCAGAAAAGTACCACGATCTTACAACATTAAAATATTCCCGACATAACGTAAACTATACATATCCAAATATATGCTATATGCTAAATTTAATAAATCCCTTTGATAAATTATAAAACGATGTAAAAATCTCAGGCCAAACTTTAGCTTAAAATAAAGTCCTCGTAGTCTAACATTTCAATTCCCATTTTAAATCTTCGTTCCCAACAAAACAAAGAATCTCTAAAATTTGTCTACCATATAGTATACCTCCATTCCAATACGTAAGTTACTGCGTCTTATCCAAGAAACACATTTTGTACGAAGTGGTACTCTGTTTGGTATTTAAAAACGTAATCTAATTAAAATCACGTGAAATGTTCCACACGAGTGCAATGAAAGTCAATCATCAATTGACGCACCATCGCACATGCCTATGCAGATGTACCGCGAAACGTCACCAGAAGCAACGAAAATGTAGATCCGTCTACAGGCGAAGGAAAGAGAATCAAGCCGGCACTTGTCACCGAACAGGTTATGCAAATAATGTCCATTATATTGACACAACAAATGCGCTCACGTAATAAGAAATTACCGAGTTAAGTTGAAAGATTCAGTGATTCTCGATTTAACTTCCCCTAAAATTATCACTAAATGATTCCTTAACCCCTATAATCTATGCAAGATAAAAGGAAGCAACACGCAGCTTAACAATTTCAAAATTGTTTCCACGTATTTATTTGGAAAAATGGATCAAATCCTTGACAGCAGAGGCAACGAAGTCTTTCAAAAATTCAAAAACCAAGGTTATCATCGAGTAGTCATAGATCGTGATCTTTGACCCTAACCCAGACCCTATCATTGAGACCTTGACGATCGATATCAACGATCCACCGGGTTATTAGTCGAATGTCTTAAACGTCATTCGAAGACTGTTTACTGAGGTCTTCAAGACGTTCTTTATTTTGAAATTCGGCATGGTCGCCAATAAACGTTTGAAAGAAAAGAAACACCTCAAAAATTCTCGCTACTTAGGTACTCTTTCTCGAGTATAGACCAATTAAGAGTTCTTTTCAGCGTTTTGTTTTGTGTCTTTCCAGAGACACAAATGCGACGCAATTGGAGTCAGGTTTGTTCGACTTCGTCCTACCACGAATGGAGGCTGGTGCCTCACTGATGATGACCAAAAATTCAACGACTGCGCAATCAATCCGCGTGCTGCGGCGCGCGTCACAATGATCAGGGTGGTTCAGTCGCAATAAAAACACAAGGGGACTATGTTGCGGCGCACACTGCGCAAGGGTTCGCACGGGTTGCGGCAGGGACCGCAAGGGTCCGTTTGAATTTCGTAACACAGCCGCCGACGAATAGGTTCAGGTATCTGGGCCAGTTTCGTCCGTCACATTCGCGCAGGCACGGAATGTTTTCTCGATAATTAATTGCCGCACCGTTTTCCGCCGTGGGAACACGATTGTCATGCGTTTAATGAAGTTTGTCGCACCGTACGCAACGTGACACGGCGAAACAGCACGGAAATCTGACGAGTTTCAGTCAGTAAATCGAGTACTTACAAAATGTGACGCGCCCGGGACGCACTAAGCCAGACCCCGTCCGGCTGAAGTCTAAGCCGCACTGAAATCCTGGAGCATGATGGGTTGCTCCCGCTGGCACACACGCGTTCGACCTCTACGGAAATAGAGGCAGACACGATTGGTAGCCAACTTGCGCCTGCTCGTATCACATGCGCGTTTCATGCGGAGGCTAGAGTGTGGCGCCATCTACCGGACCTCCAGAGTAAGTGGTTACCAACAGGGTTACGAGTTTCGGGACCAGCGTTGCAAGGAAATTCTCTACGCCTGGTAGCCGGATGAGAGTGGGGTCGGCTACCCACGTCCACGCATGCGCGATGACGCCGCGACCGTCAAACCAATCAACGCCAAGAGGAAAATCACTGGAAAATTCGCCGACGCCAGCGCCAAGCCAAGCCATCTAGCCAAGCCAGGCCAGGCCAACCAGCGTCGCCGCGGAATCGGTTGTCGACGCTGGTTGGCTGCGGCCTCACTTGCTTGGCGCTGGCGTCGGCGAATTTTCCAGCGATTTTCCTCTTGGCGTTGATTGGTTCGACGGTCGCGGCGTTATTGCGCGCCTGCGTGGACGTGGGTAGGCGGCCCTACTCTCATCCGGCTACCAGCCGTAGGGAATTTCCTTGCAACGCTGTTCGGGACAACCCGAATGGTAGCGCTTCGAATGTCCGACGAACGATACGAAGAGAGGGATGGTCAAAATGAGAAGAGTGACTCAATACTGTGGAACGGAAGGAGCAGACATGTAAAAAGTACAAAATAGTATACAAAAAGCAGCCGTATGAACGACCAGCTACAAGGAACCAGACGAAAGAATAAAAGATGGAAAATATGATAAAAGACGCTGTATTATGGGATAGAATATGAAGGCAGCATGTTTATTAGCAGATTGTGGTGGAAGGGATCAGGTGATAATGGGATGATTCAGATGTGGAAATGAAGAAGAGAATAAACATATACATACTGGAAATTAGAGGAGAAAAGTAAATACAGAATATGTAAGGAAAAGTTGAAAACATTAAAGCATTTATTAGGAGAATACGAGAGAAAAAGGGAACAGATAGAATTATAATCGAAGAATTATTATAGTAAAGAATAATGGACCAATAAAACAGCGGAAGGCACATAATAGCGCAAAAAGCACTGACTCAGGTAGTGTGCTTGTGCTATGTAGTGTACCTACTTAGAATCGTGTGCAAAACCCACTTTGTGAAATAAGAAGACATAGAAGTAAACGTTTGCTACTACTTACTAGGGACACTATTCTTCAGTTGATGATGGAATCGCACAGATTTTTTTATATAGATCGAAAGTATATGTCACAACGGTCACAACAATGTAAATTAAAGATGCTCCCAAAAGCTGGTTTGACCTTGAAAAATCAACAAAGGTGGAATAGGAGGGGAAAGAAGAGAAATGAGGGAAAGAGAATGACAAAACCGTCTGTTGAAATTTAATTATCTCTATTATATGAAAATAGATTATATTAAATTAAAGGTAATAGATTAATGATAGATAACAATTAGAAAAAATTAATGATAATAAAGTCAGCTCCCGCTGAAATAGAATAGTATCGCTTGCACTGGTCATAACACAGACCAGGTATAGGATAGACCCATCACGCAATGTAATTTTGTGTCGCACGCTCGGGGGGCTCGCGAGCCCCCTTACCATTTTCATGTCACACCCAACGTTATCGATTCAGTCTAAAATAAGATTGTAACGCTACGCGTGGAATTAGAATTCAACACGGGTAAAACTTAGATCGTTTGAAACCCGCGATTTACAAATGATTCTGTTAGAGTAACAATGTAAAGATCGTTTTATAAACGTATTCCGTGCAACGACAGAGAAAGAAGGATCACAACAAAACAAGAATACATACGCCTTATAACCTTGCTGTTCTATTCCAGTTTATTTAACGCAAAACAAATTTATTGAACACCCTGATAACCAGGTCTGCCGGCAGATCCGGCACCGTCTATGTCCGCATTCAACTACGGTTCTGCCGGCAGACCCTGACAAGGCAGGATCTGCTGCCCGTCTGACTCATCCAATAGCGCCATCTGAAGGCAGGATCTGCTGCGGATCTGTCGTCCATCTGCCGGCAGACCCTGCCTTGTCAGACCCTGCTGTCCATCTGCTGACAGACTGCAGGCAGGGTTGTTATCAGGGCATAAAAATTTATATAAACAACAGCATTATTTGTGAAAGACATGCTTTCGTGATGTAACGTGGAACACCTCGCCAAGGAATATATTTCAATAAGGTGCTGAAGCCAAGAGGACTTTAAAAATTGCCAAAAACCCATCAGTTCCAGTATCTCGCTGAAATATTCCAACTTGCACTTATCCGTCTAACGTAACACTATACTCGTGTTCTGGGGCCCGGTAGGAACCAATCAAACAACATTTCATATTTTATTATTTTAGGTTAGAGAAATTCTTATATCTAATTAGAATATTTGACAATCGCAGCTGTCGGCTCGGTTCTCACCGATTATCAGGTCTCACCACGAGGAGGTTGCTGCGTTTCGAGACCCGTAGAGAGATAGATGATACATGAAACTCTTAGCCTACTAAACCAAAGAGATGGTTCGAAACAAAGTTCCATCGATCCCTTCGGTTTAGATATCGAATCTAGGGAACTGCCAAGCAATCACTCGATTGAAATAAGTTCAGCAAGGAAGGGAAGACTACGGGTGAGCATGAAACGAGTATTGGATGGCGCAGTTCCTACCACCCTAATGTCCGAGTCGAAAGGGAAAAGCGCTCGGCGTCTCTCAGACGATTCCTCTTGCACCGATGCGACTCGTCTGGAGCAACACTAGGTGTGACCTGACTCAAGCCGTCTAACACAGAGACTGGGAAGTTGAACCGGGTGACTTACGCAGGCAGTGTACCAAAAGGTACACCCCCTACGCCCGAAACTTTTCCCTTTCGACTAGAACACCACGAGATGAAACTGATCCACTCGTACCAATTTCAGGTTCAGTCACTTGCTTCCGAAAACGGAAGCAGTGGCGACCACCTCATCGAAGATGAGGAGCCAGCAAACCAGCAAACCAGCAACAAAGCTAATAAAATTCTGCGATTACTTGGCAATTTTACAAGGGGCCTTAAATACTTCATACTATAATAAATTAGCCTAGGCTTCCTTAGATGTCTTCTGTCACTATCTCGTTTCACTATTAATTTTCACAATCTCTTTTATTTTTAAATATATTATTTTATTAAATCTCTTTGCCGCGAAGGGCTGAACCTGGAAAGCTGAAGCAATTAATTACGTTATGTTAGTAATAGTGCGACCAGCATGGAAGGAAATTAAATGAACATAATAAAATACAGGACATGTAATAAAATGAATCAAGCAAAACCATGTACGAAATGCATGAAATAGAATAAATTACGTAAAACGATCGACGAAATACCTATCTGAAACAGAATAAAATTCTGATTAGATGTCTAGACCGAACAAAACTCACTGAACGTAGATTGGCTCGATCTGGGCCCTTAACGTAGATCGTAGGTTTGCAAGTCGCATTGATAGGAAAAAGGAGTGGCTATTTTGTGCGTCTCATGCTTTTCAATTTTAATGAAAAAAAAAACGGCAGCCTCTTTGGGCGCTTAACGATGCCTAGTCACAAGACGGAAGAACAGCAGCCTCATTGGGCGCATAATAATTACGAATATTAATGTGAAAAAGAAGCAGCCTCGTTGGGCGCTAATGGCATAGAATGCCTGAAAAAAATGTCTAATTCTACTCTACAATGTTAGTAAACCTTAACCCAGATATAATTCCACCCGAAATTTTTGTTGAATCAAAATTCTGAGTGAATCTCTTAAAGAATTCACCAGAGAACCCTTCGGCGAATCCCTCGGCGAATCCCTCGGCGAATCTTCGATGGGACGCTTAAAACTAGACTTGCCTGCCCAAGTTTTCTAAGTTTCGCAGCACACACACATACACACACACCACTCTGTGGAAGCATAACAGACTATGCTTCGGTATATTAACCCATCGGACTGAGATTGCAATATACGGTAAAAGACTACTAAAATTCTTTCAAAAGACTTTACTTTAAAGTCCAAAGGGTTAACAAACACACGTGAGAGAAATAGACGAGAGGCTCTCGTCGATCTTTCTGCATACATACGATTACAATTTCTTTCGCATATTATAAAGGTACGCTTGCATTGCTTTCAAGTGCCAAACAGATTCTAAGTATCTCATTGCCGAGATGAAAAAGAATTGACAAACGGACACGGATTCACCATCGCGAGAGATCTCGAGCTGCTCGATACACTCACGCATTGCAGTTGCACAGACAAAACGCTACTACGCGACCACCGTTCACCCAGCCCCCACCCCACCCCCTTAACGGGAGTTCCCCGCTCGGGGCCGCGCCTGAGAGGGTCAGACTCACAGCAGCCCGCCTCACAATTAAATCACATGCAGCTGCAATACGCGCTCCCATCACAAAGCCGACAATTTGCACAGGCGAGTGTATCGTGCCCGAGCATCTTGTGCTAATTCAAGATCTCTCCCGAGAGCGAATTATATTTCCGGAAAGAAAGAAAAGAGAATTGAAAGTAGGGAATAGAAAGGTCACAATGACAAGTGTTTAAAAGTATGCTAAATGAGAAACGACACGGTGCACGATGAAGTTAATTGTAAGAGAAAGCAAAAGCAAAAGGTGTCACTCTCGACAAGCAGGCGTACCTCTACCCTTAAAAGTCGAAAAATACTCGCGCATGCGCCTGGGCGGCGCCGGGGGGACGTGCGCGCAGGGCCCAGACCGCGGAAGATGGAAAAGTTTCGAAAAATTTTTTTTTTCCGAAAAGTCGGAAAAAACTCGCGCATGCGCACGAGCGGCGCCGGGGGGACGTGCGCGCAGGGCCCAGACCGCGGAAGATGGAAAAGATTCGAAAATTTTTTTTTTTCCGAAAAGTCGAAAAATACTCGCGCATGCGCACGAGCGGCGCCGGGGGGGCGTGCGCGCAGGGCCCAGACCGCGGAAGATGGAAAAGTTTCGAAAAAAAAAAAATTTCCGAAAAGCGAAAAATACTCACGCATGCGCACGAGCGGCGCCGGGGGGCGTGCGCGCAGGGCCCAGACCGCGGAAGATGGAAAAGATTCGAAAATTTTTTTTTTCCGAAAAGTCGAAAAATACTCGCGCATGCGCACGAGCGGCGCCGGGGGGGCGTGCGCGCAGGGCCCAGACCGCGGAAGATGGAAAAGTTTCGAAAAAAAAAAATTCTCCGACAAGTCGAAAAAAACCCGCGCATGCGCACGAGCGGCGCCGAGGGCGTGTGCGCAGGGCCCAGACCGCGGAAGATGGAAATCTTTCGAAAAAAAAAAAATTTCCGAAAAGTCGAAAAATACTCGCGCATGCGCACGAGCGGCGCCGGGGGGGGGGGGCGTGCTCGCAAGGCCCAGACCGCGGAAGATGGAAAAGTTTCGAAAAAAAAAAAAATTTCCGAAAAGCGAAAAATACTCACGCATGCGCACGAGCGGCGCCGGGGGGCGTGCGCGCAGGGCCCAGACCGCGGGAAAAAAAAAATTTTCGAAAAAAAAAATTTTCCGAAAAGAAAAAAAAAACTCGCGCATGCGCCTGAGTGGCACATGCCGAAAAGTCGATAAATTATCGACTGCGAAATTAAAGATTGTGAAATTAAAGATTGTGAAATTAAAGAAAAGTAGTTTAGAATGTTTGAAACGCAATAGTAAAACATCAATTGCGAATTTAAAATTTATTTATTGTATGTTTCTACGCGTATTAAACATCTGGAAGCACAGGCCCATTAATGTTACTATTCGTGAGTACTAAGTATGTGTTCATGGTGTCTGCGCTCGCTACAGCAATCATTTTGTTCGATGGCATGCAGAAAGGTTGAAAGAATGAAAAAGTATCACTCACCGTTCGTTGCAAACAGTCTCATTGTGCTACCCATGCAGACAAGCATCCCACTTCAGCAGTAGCTATTCGATCTGCAGGCTAATGTCCCGGAGCTGCAGGGTCAGTACCGAATTGTAGTAGAATCTTGTTAAGCGACCCCCCACATGGTCCAGTAATCGATGAAATTAATCCAGGAATCGAGATTTCACAAAATAATAGGCTCTCGCGTTCACTGAGACCCAACCTACTGTCGCAGGTAAAGTTCAACTTGCATATAACGAATTTGGAAGAGGTTGTTGACGTTCTGTCACGCTCCAACGACGCCCAGCTCTTCGAGAAATGTATTGCGCGAAAAGTCTTCTAGGTATTGGGTGAATTGTAGTTGAATCTTCTTAAGCGACCCCCCACATGGTCCAGTAATCGATGAAATTGATGCACGAATTGAGAAATCACGAAATAATATGCACACACTTGACTGAACACACTGAACCGATGAATTTCTCAGGGCTGGACTAAATCTTATTTCGGAACGCGGGTTTCGAACGTCACGCGATTTGCAGTTGCATCCATGCACCCCACGCCACTCATGCATCATGCAACGTTCTGCGAGGTTTATGAATTAGGTTTTACTGTAAATATCAATGTCGATGGTAAACTAATACTTGGAGCAAATAGAATCCAATTATTATTACTTCACTAGAATGATTAAACAGTGCATTAGAAACTTGCGGGAATGTCAGAGATGCCACCACAGACGAGGTATAGGATAGACCTATCACCTTATGGAAGTTCGTGTCGCCACCCAAACTGTCTTACCGACCCATAATTTCAGAACTGAATGTAGTGGCATATGCTTATGAACAGCGTCCAGCTCAGCAACTATACTGAAATGTGTTGAGATGCTGAAAGGTGTGTGCGTGCTTGTATACGTGTGATTTGTTCAGTGCGAGAGTTTGACATAGAAGGCAGGGCTTTTGCTACGCTATGCTTTGGCACAGCTTGTCTACAACTCACGCGGATTTCTTTCCGAAAATCCATTTCGGGGATCAAGAGACTATGGCACTCAAGAATGGCATTTCTTCAAAGCCCGTGTAAGCTATAAATTGCAAGACGACATTGGTTATTAAGTAAGGTAAAAGTACCAATAACTGGACACTTAAGGATATCAAAGTTGTATATCTTAAAAATGGACTAGAAATAAATGTCCTTTTTAACAAAAGTGTCAATATTCAGATAAATGTTACTTCTTTCTATCAAATGAGCTACTAAAAACTTGTTTTCAGTGCGTTATTTTAATTAAATTGAGTAAAAACGCAAATAGTTATGTGTACCAGTACATGGACAATAGAATTCTGATTTGTCCCAGCGTCCCACTTTTGATGTCCCAATACCTGGCCAATGGGGAAGATAACGCAATGCTTGGCGCAGAGGGCGCCACTAGTGTTTGTGTGAATGGTTTGCGCGCGAATTTTTCATTTTTCAATTTTGGTTATGTTGAAAATGTAGCATGCAATTGACTAAAAATATGAATTGAAAATAAAAAACTGTTAATTTATGTACACTATACTTGTACTTACACTTTTGATATACAAAAATTTAAGACAACACAGACACTTTACCGGTTCGACAATGCGGTCAGGTATTGAGACTTCACCTAAGCGTTCAAAATGCTGACAAGCCGACCAACTGGACGGCTGGTCAGTTATTGGGACAGCGTGCAGAGGACAAGATTATTATGTACCGGTACATGAACACGTATATGTTTAATTAAAATCAACATTAACTGATCAATGTTTTGTTTTGTATGTAACAAGAAACTTCTTAAGATTCTGTACATACGTTTTTTTCTCAGAAAAACGTTACATAACGATTATTATCACCTTAACAACTAACTGTATTTTTCTTAAGAATTACTTAAGAAATCTACGCAGAATTCGAGTGCATGCACCTCCGATATTTAAAGACTGTTTTATATATTAAACTTTACATCTAGGGCTTTCTTAATTTTTTATATATGAGATCAAGTTACAAAATAATATATGTTCCCAACAATATTGTTCTAAAGTTTCTATGAAGCTTAGTAAAAATATAAATGTCATTGGTGTCCAGGTATTGGGACGTGTCCAGTTATTGGTACTTTTACCTTAGTACTTTGCGTGTGGTAGAACTCTTTCGCGTATCGTACGCCGAAAAGTATTAAAAATTCACGCCGTTACTGACATTCCCGCAAGTTTCTAATGCACTGTTTAATCATTCCAGTGAAGTAATGATAATTTGATTCTACTTGCTCCGAGTATTAGTTTACCGCCGACATTGATATTTACAGTAAAACCTAATTCATAAAAGCCTCGCAGAACGTTGCATGATGCATGAGTGGCGTGGGGTGCATGGATGCAACTGCAAATCGCGTTACGTTCGAAACCCGCGTTGCGAAATAAGATTTAGTCTAGCCCTGAGAAATTTCAGTTTTTAGTTACAAATAAAAAACAGTTTGATGATATTTAAACATGTCGCAATTCAAATTTCGGCAACTTAACATGTGTTTGAGGATGGAATATAGACGAAGATAGATGATCGCAGCCAATCGGCTCGTATTACTTGTCACGTAATTAATAATTGTATTACAATGTTACTTGCGATACGATTAGTAATTATACTTCAAATAATACAGATTGCCCAGGTCTCACCACGTGGAGGCGCTGCGAGTGGAGACCCGCCCTAACCGCGGCCCATCCACCCTCCTTTTATGCAAAATTTTATTTTCATTTCCATAGATCCCCCTGATGCACGGTTGCAAAACGATCCTCGATCGCTCCACAACCGGGCAACAGAAGGAGTCCTTCTGTAAAAACCTACCGCGATGAAACTAAAGCAGAATTTAAAACATTTCTTTGTTTCTTTCATTTAAAATTAGAAGAATTTTCTGGTATATTTCTACCATGATAATTATTCATTAATTGGGAATGAAACAAAGAAAAAAGGAGGAATATTTCCCAATTAGTGAATAATTCAAATTTTCTACTCATTAATAGGAAATATGCACTGGCATATTTCCTATGGCTACTTAAATACTAATAATTCCTACGGATACGAGCGCTCGTATTTAATAATTGTTACTTATATTTAGTTAAACACTACAGTGTTTATTTTATTCCTTAAAAACTACTTAATTCTATGTGGCCACTAAACACCTTACCTAACCATACACATATCTACTTAAATTTAAATAATGACCTGCCTAATAAAAATCTGAAATTGTCATGTGTTTCTTACTTCCCTCGATGGACCCACGATGTTACCTGAAACATTTTTAAAAGTATTAATAAAAATTCCTTGAGGTTTCGTTTCTCAAGGATGATGAGCCTGAAATCCTATTTTTGCAATATTCTTCACACATAATACTCTGCAACAGAAACTTTCTCAATGAATTAGTACTTACAATCTATCTCGATTAAGTAATGTAATTTCAACAGATATAGTCTTTTCATTGAATCGCTATTGCCCAAATATTGAAATATCACATTTGAAGCTACAGTTTAAAACTCAATATGGAATATCGATTCGGTAATAAAATGAAAGAAGGAAAAGATTAAAAAATACTGCTTCATTATCAGCAGACAAAGTAGGCAATTAACCTTTAGCAATACTTTAGCAATTCATGAAAAAGAAGCTACTAATCACATTACATTTCATTCCGAAGCAATTGATATTCATAATATTAAGTACATTGGGTGCTCTGTTACATCAACTTAATAATTTCCTTGTAGTTTCTCATTAATTGGCATCTTCAAAGTTTATGTATCAATGACTCGACAATCAATCATAATATACAATGGGTAATCAAAAACATTTATGCAAATGTTGAAAATTGGAATAATTGCACTTTACTGCACAGTAATCGAAATTACTTTCATACAGAAAGTAGCAACAACGAGCACGCGTTAATATTTAAAATTTACTATCAATATAAAGTGATGAATTGCATTTACCTACTTTTTCAGTGCAAATCTCCTTTTAATATCATCAAATGAAGCAACAATCGCGGGTGAATTTTGATTAATGCAAAGGAATGTTGAAAATTTATAAAAATTAAAAACTACATTTCTTATCAATCTGATAGGAAATACAACGATTGACGAAGTTACTATGCAAAAATCAGCAACGTTAATGAGGAATAGCTACTACTACTTTTCAAAGACTCTAATTAGAGCTTCAATTGAATGGAGGTGTGTCAGAAGTCTGCAATTTCTATTACAAATAATGAATCACACCTTTCATCGCCATTCTTTCAGTCACAGAATAAAATTTTGGAATGCTATGCCATAAAAATTGGAACTTCAAATTTAAAAATATTCTAACAAAATAGAAAACATTTATCTGCAAGATATGAATATACTTTTAAAACAATATTTCCAGTGACAAACACTCGATTCAAGGGTGGGGAGGTGGTGGTAGGAGAAGGAGGATGGTGCAGCCACTTAGGGCTGCTAGAAAAAATGATCAGTAGCCAGAAGGGCAGCTGATCATTGTCCACTCATTAATGCAAAAAAACCGTGAGTGGACCGTTTCTTTCTTTCGCAACGCTAACTCACTACAGACTAAAATCAACTCCCGAGCATAGTCACTAGGACTTTGGACTACCCGCAGCACTAATTTCTCAAACAAATTCAAAATTCCCGGATGGTGCTTCATTACTGAAAATTCTACTATACTCAATACAAATCCCGCATAGCAAACGAAAAAGCTACCGAGAACCACCACGTGGGTGGTTTCATTTTTGGCAACACTAATAAAAATTCAGTGCACCTGTGTCTCGTAATACGCAACTCTAACTTTAATTCGTTGCAGCCTTCCTGAAGGCTGTGTAGAGTCCCATGTGCAGCAGATCCAGCTGCTCGGGACTCTTTTTTCCCAGGAACATGTCTCTGGACATGTCCCAGGATAGTTTTGGGGCATTGGGGGGTGGGGGTCGCAACTCTAATTACAAACGCGATCAGTCATCATCGCAACACTAACTCAAAAAAATATTAAGAATCAAACTAGGACGAGTTATTAAAAAAACGCGATCAGTCGCATCGCAACTCTAATAAAATGAATACCATGAATCAAAAGTAATGCAATGAATCAAACTCTAGTAAGTCCAATTAAAAATACAAGAATAATCTGAAAAACAATCGCGATTTTTTTTCGAAACACTACAAGCAACCACGATCGATATTTATTCGCAACGCTATGCTAGAACCAGACGCGGGGAATGCTTGATTCGCAACGCTAATTCAAACCGTGATCAACATTTAGTCGCAACACTAACTGGCCCCGTAATCTTCTTCGCAACTCTAATTGAAAACGCGGTGGGCTCAATTTCAGGGGAGGGGGTATCGATTAGGGTGGATCGAAATATAGGGGCAAAATATTTTTTTATTATTCATGACTTCTAATAGTGGGCAAAAGTTGCCTTTTATAATGGTATTTAAGCTACCAAACTTTGAACGTGATCAACAAATTTTTGCAAGTGCCGCAAGCCTTTCAAAAATTAATATTTCAGTAAATATTAATATTTGAAGGGCTTGCGACACCTGAAAAAATTTGATGATCACGTTCAGACTTTGGCAGCTTAAATTCCATTATAAAAGGGAACTTTTGCCCACTATTAGAAGTCATGAATAATAAAAAAATATTTTACCCTTATATTTCGTTCCACCCTTGTCTCGATGGGTCAGCCTACGGCCAACCAAACTACTACTACTACTACAACTACCGGCGAGCATAATGGCAATATAATACATAAGAATGACCCTGCACCCGCGGATGCAGGGCCATTCTTGGTAGCCCACATGATGTGGCCTTTTCTCTGGCCGGGCTATCTTCGGCTCTTTGGCCACTTCTTGCTTCGGGCGGTCCGCCCTTCTGAAAGTGAATAGCGTGCCCAAGCCCGTCCTGCCGACCGCGACCAGTGACAATGTGCAATGTCCCACTGGCGTCAAAAAGTCGACATAGCGAGGCTAGAAGCGAGGGCAAACAAACCCCACTCGCACTAATCTGGCCGTCGACTTTTCTCACAAATTTCCTGAAAGCAGGTCATCGCGCGGGGGAACATGCGATCAGAGAATACGACGACCTGCCCCGGCCCTACCTACTTATATTTAAGTCACACATTCGTACCAGAAGGTAAGTTACCTATCCTACACAAAACCTATATTTAAAAAATATCAAAACAGTCTCTCAAACACAATCATCAGTCAACCCACTCCACGATTCTCAAGCATCACCGCCCGGGTGCAAAGCCTACACTAGAGAGACCGTCCCGGGACGACTCCGTCACCCGAGCTTGGCCACAATCACACTCTAATAAGTACGTACCAGTTTTCACTGAAATCGGCTGGCAAAGGCAGTGACCATTGCGTATAAGTATGATTTACATAGCAATTAATTATTTTCAATTTCAAAGAATGGATTCCATGATAATGTGCATTGTACGTATTAGATACATACATCAAGCGTTATTACTTTCTCGTTTGATTGTACGAGATTGATTAACTTTCATATTCCAAGATTATTTACTAGAATGATCATCGTGTGCAACAAGGAATATGATACATTGGTATCGTTATTGCAATGAATAATAATATAATGTTATAGTTTCGTTAACATGGTCTTTGATAAAAATCTTTCACCGACGCAAATTCCACCGCCTAACCACACAAACACACACAGGTGGAAAATGCGGCGTGCACGATACACTAACGCAATGCCAGCCGCCGACATGTAATTATTTAGTAAAGAAAGTCATCGTGCCCCATTGCCTTCACCCACCCAAGTAACGCATGGGCACGTGGATGAGTTAAAAGGCAATGGGTACGGAAAGATATCCTGAAAATCCTCAACTAGAAAATATGATTAGTCTGTATAGTGTCTAGCACGCTAGTATTCTTTCATTTTACATTATAAAGCAAAATTACTCGACTTTCAACTTGTCAATAGTTTAAAGTTTGATAAATAAGAAAGGACTCTACTTTAGATCAAGAAAAAGGACTCTACTCGACATTCAATTAGTGAGAAAAAAGACTATAAAATTGAATTATTTAAGAAAATGACTCTAAAACATGAAGAATTTAATTTAAGAATTTAAAACGGGCGATTCCATCGTCAAAGTAAATTTCATATAGGTAATAAGAATGTATGTTCTCATGCTAATTACTTTGAATCTGAAATTTGCCCACCCTCAATTGTCTTCTTGCACATGGAAATTAATTATTCTTTGTGTACGCAAACGAGTGACCTTTATAAGAAAGGAATTACACTTGTATGTCTATTATCATCATTTAGACATCAAGTTACTTTTGAACACGGAAGTAGTATCAGAAAAATAAAAGAGATTCAAGTCATTATAATCGTCGCAATGACGGAATCGGAGGGCATCCGATTTTTCGACTACATATTAGATAAAAATGATCGTAGCTGTGGAGTCTGAGAGTATCAGACTTCTTCGCTACATAAAAATTAGCATTCAGCCGTATTGATATTCATATCAAATATCAATACCTTCTGAGCTGCTATGCATCTTTATGTGCATTATTTAATAAATATCTACATCAATGTATGATCAATGATAAACATTCGCGTTAGGAAACGTTTATCTTGGAAATTATGATTATAATTTGATTCTATTGAAAAGGCGCGGTGCACAAGAAGACCCTAGCCCTCGTCTAAGAAATACATACACAGACAAAATGTTACAATTCACGGGCATGGTTACCATACCCGCGGTCATTATGCTCGCCAAAGTATACAACCGGTCACTCGTGTCGATTTGGACCAAACGTCCTACGACATGACTGAGTGACCAGAGGAACCATAATGCATGCGCACTCACATTTCGCTGTGCCCTGGTGACGAAGGCGCCAACACCTCTGCAACTGCTCAGGGGAAGTCATCAAGCTGCTAGAAAAAGTCATCAGGTTGCTCGGCTGCCCCTAGACTGTAACGAAAGAACAAAACACGATTATAATTTATTTCTAAACTTACGATTGTTCGAACTCTAATAAAGAACCACGAAACAATTCAAAACGAAATTTTTTATCATTCAGACATTTTAAGAAAAAATTAAAAAATTAAATATTAAAAAATAAAATTAACAAATTTTTTTTCTTAAAATGTCTAAATTGTAAAAAGTTTGGTTAGTTTTGTATTTCTTGGTGATTCTATTCTAGAAATTAATTTTCTTTTAATTTTTTAATTTTTTGTTTCTGGAATTTTGAACAATGAACTCTACTTTAAAGGAATTAAATGAAATACATAGATACTTACATCTTTCCAATAATATTCTGCGCACAAATCTCCTCTTCAGCTGACGCACTGACTCTAATTTCCGATAACGAGTTTCGCTTTCAAATGTAAAAAAAATAAAGAAATAGACTATTAACGCGCCCCAAAGATCATAATTGTCGAACAAACCGCTGAATCTATTCTCGCGATTCGAAAGTCAGAGCCCCGATGCTCGCAAAAGAATATAAATTGCGTAGAAAACACTGACTCTATCCTCGCGTATCCCAAAATTGTTAACGACACTCTACTATGAGCAACTGTGCTCTTCAAAACGAAAAACTTCGTACGACATAAACACTGACTTTATTTGGCCGCATTGCACGCGGTCACAATCTCTGAAAAATAAGTAGGATAGGAGGGTGGGGTGGATGTGGTTTGATCGAATGTTTGTCACGAGGAAATATTGTTTTTCTTGGAACCAGCCAAGGAACTTTCACTCCTTGTTATTTAGAATACAAGGTGTGATGAGAAAATACAGAATGCTCGCTCGATAGGAGCAGTTTAACATTTCAGTAACACGATATTATCCAGAATATACTACATCAGAAATAATTATTACATTTAAATGAACCGTAGTAGTGGCTTTCGTCATTAAAGTTGTAAGCACGTTCGTGTTATTCGAATAATACTTTAAAATATATCACGATCTTTATAAATATCCAAAATTCATTGCAAAAATCAAAATTCGTTAATTATTCATGCTTGAATAGCATGTCCTCGATCAACTACGCAGTTTCTGTACATAAAGAACAAAACTTGCATCCAAAACCGAACGTAAATGCAATTACACTAGCTTCATAGAGATAGATTCTTAAAAATCATTGAAATATTATTGAATTCTACGTAAACGCGACCGAAATGCAATAGAATTCGATCATTCCAATATTTCGTAAACATCTACTGACGCCATTTAGAAATGTTTAAACAAATCCGACTAGAATTATTGAATTTATCATAATTCAATCTTTTCCCATTTCATCCCGATATTAACCGACTGCAAAGTTACCCATCACCCTCACAGCTAACAATGATTCAATAAAATAACGATAAAAAAAAGTATACCACACGTATTGCCACCTTCTTTTCCCAAGGAATGACCAGTCGCCATCCAAGCACCGTTCAAATTAACCGCCAAGTGTTATGGCGTTGCCTGCCCTTTGGTTTCGATTCCCGCCTTAACGTCTGTAACCGAACGATGCAACAAGAGATTGAAACAAAAGCATTAAAACATTCGTAAGGCAATTAAACAAGAAATAAACTTGAAATATGCCCGAAAAGGGATGTAATTGAATACAGAGACACGATATGTGTGCACTAAATGTGCAGAAATATCGGTACGAAGGCAACGAAGGGAATACGCGACGAATGTCTAACGGTTTTCTCGTGATATTTAATCAATTTCGGGACGAAAGTGTATTAATAGTAGCAGCAAGTGACGGTAGACTGTAAAGAAGAAGACTAATAATGAATAGAATTAATTAGGTGACGATAGATAATGTAGGCGTACCACTTAAGTACGCAGCTATTGAAACGTCTTAATTCAACGATGTCCACAGACCGAATGACCTCCGCGCCCCGTCAATGTACATCGGCGAATATGGGCTTTGGTGGGGGGAGACCAAGCGGCAAGCAGGCCTCGCGAGAGAATACACGCGTACGTATTTCCGAAGTGTTGGAATATCGGTCGGTTATTGCACGCCGAGTGACGTATATATCGCGTCTCGTGGCCGAACCGTCTGAACAGAGGTGACTTCTAAAGCTGGCATCGTTCAGTCATAACAGAAGAATCAGAAGAAAAATCTTACCGTTTCCGACTGATCCATGAGACGATATTACGATATCTCTGTCATGCGTGGACCGATTAAATGTTGTTGTTTATATATATTTTTATGTTAAATAAATTTATTTTGCGTTAAATACACTTGAATAGGATAGCAAGGTTAAAAGGCGTATGTGTTCTTGTTGTGATCCTTTTTTCTCTGTCGTTGCACGGAATACGTTTGTAAAACGATCTTTACATTGTTACTCTATGAGAATCATTTGTAAATCGCGGGTTTCGAATGTCCTATTTTTAATTTCCAATTCATACCACGCGTAGCGTTATAATCTTATTTTAGACTGAATCGATAACAGTCGGTGTGACACGAAAATTACATTGGGTGATAGGTCTATCCTATACTTCGTCGATGGTCATAATACCGCATCGATATGCTGCTGGACACTAATTTTTACCGATCGGTCAAACGAAAAGTTAAACGAAATTCGTATATCATCCGATACATAGATGGCATTGTTTTAAATTATCAATTATTAGTCAGAAGAAGATGGCGTATTGTTTCAAATTTAAGAATTAGTAAACAAGTGAGTATTCAAAGCGACAAACTTACTCATCAAAAAAATGTGTCGTAATAAATTAGCCCTCGTTATAAGTTGTATGTAAATTCCACATATTGAAATTGTTTTCTTTGTCTTATTTACTTCTTACAGAATTTTTAAGAAAATTGTAAGTGTCATTTCTGGGCATTTATTTTTCAATTAATGTGTACATAATCATATATTCTGCAAAAAATAGTGTCACGCAGTTTATGTGTGATCTGTCGATCAGTCTTCGCAGTGATATGGTTAGATTGTCTCGTTGGTCAAGGTATGAAAGAAACAGTGTTCGCTCGTTGCAGTCATTGTGAAAACTATTATTGCTTCAATCACTTTTTTAAACCCTCTTGTCGACAAGATTATTATAAATGTAATAGCTAATTACCCACTGATGTGATTTCAATAGTATTATCATTAATTTTTTTAATTGTTATCTATCATTAATCTATTATTCATTTAATATAATGTATTTTCATATAATAGAGATAATTAAATTTCAACAAACGGTTTTGTTATTCTTTTTCCCTCCTTTTTCTTCTGTCCCCTGTTCCATCTTTCTTGATTTTTCAAGGTCAAACCAGCTTTTGGGAGCATCGTTAATTTACATTTTTGTGACCGTTGTGAAATATACTTTCGATCAAAATAAAAATATCTGCGCGATTCCATCATCAATTGAATAGTGTTCCTAGTTAGGGGAAAGTTCCCTGTATTGAACCACTTAAGAAAGTACCTCCGTAAATCGGAAACGTGTTGATAGTTTTGAGCAGAAATCTAATCAAACAGACTGAAACGCTATGTGGCTGATCACAAAAAATATTTTCAAACTAGTGTCAATGGCCTAATTTTGGAAAGTGGTTTTCTAATTTGGACCACAGGTATCCTAAATTGGACCATGTCGATTCTCATTATTTTAGGTAAGAACTTTTATTTTGAAAATGTACTTACACTCTATAAAACAACATAGAAAATAACACTGTCCGGCGAATATTGCATTTGGAATATTCCTGCAAAATTATGCGTACATACCTGGCGTAGGTCACAGCATCATTTAAACTTCGATTATTTAAATATACATAAAATCCTCAGTTCAGTTACAAATAAAAAACAGTTTGATGATATACAAACATGTCGCAATTCAAATTTTGACAACTTACCTTGTGTTTGAGACTGCATTTTGGTTGCAATTCAACGGTACAACGATACATATTTGTAAAAACACGTGGCATCTCAAAGTTTGACAACTTACTTTATTTGACACTCGCCAGGTTATAACTTGACGGTAAGCTGTCTAAATTTGGAGTAGATTGCATAGTGAAGATAGCGATTGACGAACGAAACATGTGTTAGTTTCTGTTGGCTGAAGGGGTGCGTGTAACGCGTACCGAAAGTCGACGAACGAAACATGTGTTAGTTTCTTTTGGCTGAAGGTGTGCGTGTAACGCGTGTACGTATTATGTTGACGAAAATTTTGACTGGAGAAGAAGAATCATAAGAAAAATCTTACCGTTTCCGACAGATCCATGAGACGATATTACGATATCTCTTTCATGCGTGGACCGATTTTATTGAATTTCGTCTTGTTCGAAAGCTTAGGGTGACCGTACCTAATATCGCCGATGTTCCTAATATCGCCACCCGCTATATCTCGCAAAGTAAGCTCTAAAATTTATCGGTTATGCACTGAATTAGTACCTAAACATATGAAGGAAGACATACTGTAATTGCAGCATCCTGATCAACAATTACAGAAATAGAGGATGTAGCCTTTTGAATTGACAGGAAAATGGATAATTGCTGGACAGACAAGGTTTATTCGGATTAGGTAGGAATACATGGTTTGGTTGACAGGAAGGGGCTACAAATTTCGGGAATCAGACATTGCGTCGCGCTGTGTTTATACAATTCCACTTAATTCTATTGTGCAATGTGCAAATGGCACTTGACTTTAATCTAATGAGGCGTCCAGGAGTTACTCTGTACTCTTCCGTTCGATTGGCGTCCAGGTATTGTCGCCGAACTCTCCATATCGAACGGACGTCCAGGAATATCCTCCCGTACTCTTCTCTCTCAACGATCGGGTATTTAAGAAAGGGGCTTTGTACTCTCGTGACTCTACTCTACTGAGGCGTCCAGGAGTTCCACTGTACTCTCCCGTTCGGTTGGCGTCCAGGTATTATCGCTGTACTCTCCATACCGAACGGGCGTCCAGGCATATTCTCCTGTACTCTACTCTCTTTTCTAATGAGATGCTCTGTACTCTCTCGACCGATTAGCGCCCAGGTATTATCACCGTACTCTCCATATCGGTCGAGCGTCCAGGAACAGACTCTAGTTCCTCCAGCAGGCGTCCAGGTATTATCGCCGAACTCTCCTGCCGGAGTCCCTAAGTTGTCCGTTGAGCGGCCGTTGGTCGTACCTCGTCCTCTCTCTCGGAACAGCGAAGAAGGAAATGCCTTTGCGGTCCTCTAATTTATACCCAATCGTTGCTATCCGCGGCCGCAGAAATCAACAAACGCGTCGTCAAGCGCGAGCCTCGCGATTCGCGGTTCCGCGCCCGCACGCCTCTCCTCTCGGGCGGCCAACAAGCGTGTCCGCGAAACGTCTCGATGGTCAGCGTTTCTCATTCTTCCTTTTCTGCATGCTACAAGAGGAAGAAAATTCAACAAACCCGTGGATCTTTGTGCGGCTATCAGCAAAGAATGGTCCATGTAATAAAGAACAGTATCGAGCAGTAAAATTGACGCTCGTGACATTATCAGAAAGTACTGAATAACTTCCTTATTATAAATGCTGTTTATTGTTTTTATTTATATGTAAATAGTATTGTGATAAGTTTTATAGAATAAAAGTTGTTATAGTTTTGTCCGATAGGATTTCTGGATGCTTTCACTTTTATCGTAATTACTTTCTTATTTTCAATAGTTTTCAAATAGGTAACTTTTATACAGTCTTGCAGAGAAGAAAATAATATTTAAGTGAATCCATACGGTTCGTGAATAATTAATACAGGAAGTGATAGAGAAATTGATCTTGAAAGAATTATTACGATCAAGTTGTTATAAGTTTGTCTGGTACTGTGTATCGAGCAATAGTGAGATCTTCAGTGTGCATGCCCAATACAGACACTACATAAGTAGTCGCTCAAGCGTGTCCGCTATCCACAGCCTTCAGTATTGCTTGGTATACCTTCTCTCTTTGTTTTTCACGTTTTTGTACTGACACATAATTTTTTTTTAGTATACTTTTTTTAGTATACTATGGAATATTACTTTCAAGGGATATGATGTTTACTAAATTTGAAGTAGTTCTCAGTATATTTTTGAATATTTCATGTATTTATCGTAGATTTCAAATTCAATTAAATTATACCGAGTATTTTACAAGTATTATAGGTACATACAATACAATACATGCTTTTGCGAGTCCTCTTTAATCCTAACGAAATGAACCTTAGATATTAAATTGATTCTTATTCGTGAATACATATTGATCTTGGTCCCGCCAAAGTTATAATTTTCAAATTTTCAGCAAGCTAGCCAAATCTCTGGTTATCAAGTGCTGTTTATTTATTCTAACACCTCCAAGTTTAGGACTTGTGTTATCAATGCCATTTGATACCAAACAGATCATAGGGTATTGTCCAAGTAAATCGAAACAGGTCCAGTAAAGGTGAATTTTTTCCTGCCTATTCCGAACAAAATAATTAACACGGCGTCCTAGAGTTTTTCAGTTAAAAGCTCTCAGTACGTTCTATGCATAAAATTCCAAGAAGAATATGATACCAGGTGTTAAAAAAAGATTCTCGACTTGTCATGTGTATAGTATCCAGTAAGCTAAATAACAAACACCAGAAACACTCTATCAAAGAGAGAAATAATTTTCTGTATTCAAAATGACTGATGGATAACATGATCATGATGGGTATGTTATGTGTCTTCTCTTACGTTAAAATCGTAGCAACATTAAAGATGTGGAACCTTAATGCAAAGATTTTTATCATATTATACTGCCATTCGAATCAAATATTTTCTTTTTGCACTTTTCATGTTTAAAACAACGGAAATGCATGGAATTCCAGTTTTGGATGGCTCACTTGTAGAAATGCGAGTATGTATTTAAGGACAATGCACAATTGATTTCCGTTACACGGCTTGCTGCATTAGCTAGCTTAGGTAGGCAAAACAATTCAATGTACATATATTATTAACATTGTAACGTATGTCTCGAGGATCACGACACGGATTATTGATCGTGGTGCGTTTATTATTGATGATTGAATTGTTAATTCGAGTTGAAACTGGAATAGCTCACGCCTAATTAGGGCCTATAAGTGTACACAAATAAATAAAATGTTGAGAATAAATAGCTTGCCTTTCATTACTTTCACTTTTTTCCTACTTATGATTTAATTGTAGATTACGAGAACGATACTTTGAATACCAATTATAGAATTTTTGAGGGGGGAACCACGTGATGTGTGGAGAGTATAAGACAGATTTCAATATATTATGACCGAAGTTTTTTATTAATATCTCAGATACTAACAAATACTCGAAGCTCAAATTTTATATTAGGGGTCCTCTTCCCCTCCCTCCCAATCCTGCAAAATTTCGTTTCATTATGAAAGTTGGGTCATACCGTAGTATATTCCTCTGTTTTTTTTAACTCGACGCCAGATTGACACAGTACAAATGATAAGCAGATTTTAATAAAAGTTTAAAAAAAATAATGTACGCTCTTTACTATGAGCTTTAATTTAAAAAAAAGATGGATTCAAACAATAACTAAACACAAAGAGATCTGAGAAGAAAACAATTTCAGAATATTTGCAGGTAAGATAAACGGTCTTAGCTGGCCATCCTTAACACTCCAGGTCTCTAACTTTACCTTCGAGTAATGTATCGCATATAAAACGCAGCGGCATTACATTCGCCCTATAGCGAATATAAATTTCACTATACAGTATAATATATAAGGATTTAATCGATGAAAGATAATATTCAAAGTATTTTAGAGATAACATAAAATATAATCATAGGCAGTAAATGTAAATGTAGTTTGTTTGTTAATATTTGTAGTTTTTTTTTTTAAATTTCCGTAGAATCTTAATAATTTGATTTTTAAATTAAATCTGCCGCTGACTTAAAAAGCTGAGAGTCGTATATTAAATGAGGAACAAAATTATTTGTTACTTTTTAGTGCATTTTTATTTTTTTGAAGACGGTTTTAATTTTTTTTAAATTTTTATTTTATTTCATTTTATTTATTTATTTTGTATTTTAAAATTTAAACCAGTGACGACAGCACCACGACATTATAAATGATAAGTACTTGACAGGTTTTTAGAATTGTATGATTAGTGAAACAAGTGAATAAATTTTTGTTGGGCGATATAACCAGGCGTAACAACTTTGATCCCCTAATCGGTTTTATCCGGAATCGATTTGCCCAACTTATCGAGTCGGAGGCATTCGTAAGCATCGATATCATTATCTTTATCAATTTTCTACTGAATCACGACGTGATACATGTTTGTGAAGCTAATGTTATGTACACCTGACGCACAGTTAGTGTATGCCTATTATCATGAATCGATTATAGCAATAAGTTCTGCTTCGTTAATCTATATGTGTGCGCCCACGTATGGAAGCACAAAATTGCAGTTATTATATTATCTTTTTATCTGATTCTCGAAAGGCTGATATTCTTAGAGAGCGTGCGGAAAAGTAGCCGAAAAACATGCTAACTTATTCACGTATATTCCAAGATGACATATTTTAGGACATTTTAGGTAGACAAACGCAGTTCCGATTTGCCGACCGGCTGCAGTTCGACATTAAAATCATATTCCTCAAATGGTATTCCTCGTGGAAAACTTTGATCACCCCAAACTTGCGACATCAAACCACTGCGTAGTGACACGTAACTCGAGTTTGAGTTTAATTCCCAACGATGTCGCGTCACGATATTCCGTGCTGTGTTCTCTTAGTTTTGCGTGAAGCAACATTAAAATATGAAATACATGATATCACTACATAGTACATATATCATTGTCTGAAATGTTTTATTAATAGTAACTTAAGTAGTTTTGTTTCGTGATCCACGGGGTAAATGAAGTACAATTAGAAGGTATCAGCACACAGGGGAGCGAACAAAGTGAAACTTCCGAAAAAGTTGAACACTTTAATAATGAATTAATTAATTCGAAAGGAATATGATAATAGTATATATATAATCAAGTACAATTGGATTAGTAGATAAGATACATATGTACATTAAATACTCTGCAACATAAATACATGTATGCAAACATCTCAAGGAATTATATTATAATATTGTATAACTAGACCGTGTTTATTCCACGTTTTAGCGAGTGTTCTGCTCTATCGAAGCAATTTACCTATAAGTGGAATAAATATGTGACCAAAAGGACGTTCCTTTCGCATTTGTCGATTCTTGGTTTTCGTCATCATACGTAAAAGCCGAAACACACTGAGCTATCGCTGGATCCGTGCAGTTTTGGTCTCTGTGGCTGAAATGAAAGCCTTTCGCGCATTTGTAAGCGAACGGAGTGCCCTTTTCACAGTAACAAAAATTCGTGCAATCTTTGTGAGGCAAATACGTCACTGATGGTCTGTGTTCTGAATTGTGTACCGGGCAAGCACCAATGCATCCCAGTGCGTTCTGAAGTTCATTGTTTGGACTTTTATCGCAAATGCCGGCTGAATGGCAACGTTGCTGCACGCGATCATAGATATATCCAGATGGACAATTTTTAACGTTTGCGTTTCCATCGACGCATATGTAGTATTTATTGCATTGACACTCGTGAGGAAGCTTATGGCCCGTTGTATCAGAGCACTTACAGTAAATTTCAGCTTCAGTAGTGTCAGTACATGCTTTACACTGCGCATACTGTGGCAAGTCGCACATTTGCGTACTCGGATTGAATTCGAGCCCTTCGTGACATCGCTTATGCTCATTGTCGCCGTTCGTGCACTCATAATACCAAGCACAGCTCTTTGGATCAGGATTACGAATGATACAAGCACCATCACATATCTGAGGTTTGGGCGTAGTTGTTGTGGTTGTTGTGGTTGTTGTGGTTGTTGTGGTTGTGGTGGAAGGAATAGGTCTTATGCAATTAGCTTGTTTGCTGCAAATCTCTCTGATGTAATCGTATTTGGTATCGTTTGGGCACAGTTGAAGAATAAGTTCTCCGTCTACACAAAGGTAATATCTATCACACAAGCATTGGTGTGGTAACTTTCGACTTTCATGAGAACCTGCCGGTGGGCATTGAGTCCAGTCAATATCATAGGTGTTTTCTGCATCAGGCAAAAGAGGCGCAATCGCTGGCGGTGTATTTGCAGTTGAAAATGGTGGTACAGTACTACACACCGCTTCTTCTTCCGTGACACATTTTCTATGACTGTGATCGAACTTCTCACCGGTGTCACATTGTTTTAGAAGCGATTCCCCGTCTCTGCATTCATAATACTGCGCACATTTGCACTCGTGTGGGAGGAGTACATTCATATGAATCGTGCCATTTATGAGATCCTTCGATGGACATGCTGCTGGAATTTCAGTGGCAAGGACGCTGGCCACCATTGCCATTGTGGCAATGGCTGGCAAATAAAAGTCTGAAATCAAGTAAAACAACTTATCATTCGATATCTTAATGTATAAAGCAGAAAGTATTTGTGTGTTTGTTCGTCGCCGAAATACTTTCGAACGGTAAACTCTGGGGTCACGAAATGTGTCCCAGCTCATTATGCCTAGCTAATCCAAATGGATTTGACTATTTTTACAAAAATTTTTTTTTTTATAAAATCATAATCTAAATTTCGGGCGAAGCCGAGCAGTAAAGCTAGTGATACATATAGTAGTCCCTATTCTCTCTGTCACACGAGCCATCAGTGAGAATAACATACATCATTGTTCCTCTATTTATACCTACTAATAAATACTTTTTGCCTCGAAAACAGACTTTTCAAAATACATACCTCTCATGCTTAAATAAGTTGTCACCGAATTTATAAAACGATATACTGTTTCGTTTGTAATTTAATTCACACTGACCAATTTAAAGTGTACAAAACGACTTTTATATTGTGTGGCGACCTTATCGTCGAATCACGGAATATTTAATCACATCTGATTGTTTCACTTCTACACATGACTTTCATGAAGTAACTTTAATATTTTGGTCTTATCTTGTTGTGCCAATGATAATGCCATAGTTCAAATTCCAGATTGAGGTCGACGATAGCTTACTAAAGGAATTCACTTCGAACGACGAAATTCATGACCTAACATTACAAGATTGGTGGTTAGTAAGTAGGGGAGGGCGGGGACAAACGTAACGGCGTCATGAAAGTAACACGCCTTCTCCCCCATTCTACAAACATTTATAAAACGTTTGCTTTACAGAGTTACATGTGTATAGTGTCTGTTTTATTGTACTGAGTGACGCTGAGCAGTAACAACAAGGTGAGCCGTTTAAGATTAGAATTGCAAACGAATATCAAGTATATAAATTAGGAATGAATAATGAGGAAAAATGAAAACAGATGTCTTTATTTATAGAACTGCTAGTTAGCAGCCGTAGAATTAAGTGTATGTCTTATTAAAATTTGATGAGATATGTTTGAATATTACATAAAATTTGCAAAAAAGGAAAAATAATATTTCTACAGCAACTTCCACGCACGACACTTCTGTAATTTTATTTGCGACTGACATTTTGTATAGATCGACTTGGCAAAATCAACGCTGTTTTCGAAAATATGGAAAAAATTGACATGTCAGTCAATAGTATCAAAAGTGACTCGTGCGGTAAGTGTTTTAGTGTAACTGAACCTTGACAGATCAAGTTTCAGCTTTATTCGAGTGTAGGTACAGTACCAGGCAAAACTATAATAACTTGATCCTAATAATTCTTTCCAGATCAATTTCTCCAGCCTTTTCTACATTAGTTAAGGAACAGTACGGATTCCCTTAAACGTTATTTTCTTATTTACAAGACTGTATAAAACTTATTTGAAAACTATTGAAAAAAAGAAAGTTATTACGACAAAAGTTAAAGCATCCGAAAAACCTTTCAGACATAACTATATCCACTTCCCCTATTTGATAGTTATTTGTTGACAAATGATGCGGAATGCGGGTTCAATTGCCACAGTTGCTTAAACTGGCGAAAGCGAAACGTGTTGAACCAGCAGTTCAAAATTGAATAACAAATTTACGGGCAAATTAGGATGGACCTTCGCATGCATTGGAGAGAGTCCGGGCTACAGAAGAGACGTTGTTTTTAATGTTTATAAACGACTGATTCATTCGAAACTCCTTGAAAGGATAGGAAGGCCCACGAAGACTGACGAAAGGTTATGTTTAATATTAACTTTAATTTGAATTTGATGTACATATAATCTATAAATGGATATTTATAGGACCAATCTTAGATTGATTATCACATCGTGAAAGAAATCATTCCTAACAGCGCTGGAAGTTCAAGCTACTGTGAAAGTCACATGTATTTCAAGTAGGGTGTTACAACGTCGTTTAAACGAAGGCGGGCTTTAATCCCACAATTCGAAAAAAATGTCCACTGCGCTTCTAAAGTTTGCCAAAAGATCACGTCAGTTGGATCGCAGAATAATGGGAAAAAGTCTCCTGGTCGGACGAATCAAAATTTAATTTAGCGAATACAGATGGCATTCGCTTTGGTAGACGTCCAGCAAACACAAGATTTTACCCTGGGTACGCGATAGGCTCTGCCAAACATGGAGGTGGTAACTTTATGGTATGAGGATGCTTTAATTTTTATTGAATAGGTCGTTGTATCAAATCACGGCGTAAATTAGATCAAGTGCAATATATAAAAATTATGAAAGAAATAATGTTATCACATGCACACCATAATATGCTAACAGAATGGTTGCCTATGCAGGATAACGATCCTAAGCATAAAGCAAAGAGCGTCATGAACTAGTTCCAAAATAATCGAGTACACTTTTTAGCTGGCCAGTTCAGGCACCGGATTCGAAACCGGTCGAGCATTTGTGGGGTGACATTTAAGTAAAATTAAGAGTGTAGCCTTTTGAATTGACAGGAAAATGGATAATTGCTGGACAGGCAAGGTTTATTCGGATTAGGTAGGAATACATGGTTTGGTTGACAGGAAGGGGCTACAAATTTCGGGAATCAGACATTGCGTCTCGCTGTGTTTATACAATTCCACTTAATTCTATTGTGCAATGTGCAGATGGCACTTGACTTTAATCTAATGAGGCGTCCAGGAGTTACTCTGTACTCTCCCGTTCGATTGGCGTCCAGGTATTGTCGCCGAACTCTCCATATCGGTCGAGCGTCCAGGAACAGACTCTAGTTCCTCCAGCAGGCGTCCAGGTATTATCGCCGAACTCTCCTGCCGGAGTCCCTAAGTTGTCCGTTGAGCGGCCGTTGGTCGTACCTCGTCCTCTCTCTCGGAACAGCGAAGAAGGAAATGCCTTTGCGGTCCTCTAATTTATACCCAATCGTTGCTATCCGCGGCCGCAGAAATCAACAAACGCGTCGTCAAGCGCGAGCCTCGCGATTCGCGGTTCCGCGCCCGCACGCCTCTCCTCTCGGGCGGCCAACAAGCGTGTCCGCGAAACGTCTCGATGGTCAGCGTTTCTCATTCTTCCTTTTCTGCATGCTACAAGAGGAAGAAAATTCAACAAACCCGTGGATCTTTGTGCGGCTATCAGCAAAGAATGGTCCATGTAATAAAGAACAGTATCGAGCAGTAAAATTGACGCTCGTGACATTATCAGAAAGTACTGAATAACTTCCTTATTATAAATGCTGTTTATTGTTTTTATTTATATGTAAATAGTATTGTGATAAGTTTTATAGAATAAAAGTTGTTATAGTTTTGTCCGATAGGATTTCTGGATGCTTTCACTTTTATCGTAATTACTTTCTTATTTTCAATAGTTTTCAAATAGGTAACTTTTATACAGTCTTGCAGAGAAGAAAATAATATTTAAGTGAATCCATACGGTTCGTGAATAATTAATACAGGAAGTGATAGAGAAATTGATCTTGAAAGAATTATTACGATCAAGTTGTTATAAGTTTGTCTGGTACTGTGTATCGAGCAATAGTGAGATCTTCAGTGTGCATGCCCAATACAGACACTACATAAGTAGTCGCTCAAGCGTGTCCGCTATCCACAGCCTTCAGTATTGCTTGGTATACCTTCTCTCTTTGTTTTTCACGTTTTTGTACTGACACATAATTTTTTTTTAGTATACTTTTTTTAGTATACTATGGAATATTACTTTCAAGGGATATGATGTTTACTAAATTTGAAGTAGTTCTCAGTATATTTTTGAATATTTCATGTATTTATCGTAGATTTCAAATTCAATTAAATTATACCGAGTATTTTACAAGTATTATAGGTACATACAATACAATACATGCTTTTGCGAGTCCTCTTTAATCCTAACGAAATGAACCTTAGATATTAAATTGATTCTTATTCGTGAATACATATTGATCTTGGTCCCGCCAAAGTTATAATTTTCAAATTTTCAGCAAGCTAGCCAAATCTCTGGTTATCAAGTGCTGTTTATTTATTCTAACACCTCCAAGTTTAGGACTTGTGTTATCAATGCCATTTGATACCAAACAGATCATAGGGTATTGTCCAAGTAAATCGAAACAGGTCCAGTAAAGGTGAATTTTTTCCTGCCTATTCCGAACAAAATAATTAACACGGCGTCCTAGAGTTTTTCAGTTAAAAGCTCTCAGTACGTTCTATGCATAAAATTCCAAGAAGAATATGATACCAGGTGTTAAAAAAAGATTCTCGACTTGTCATGTGTATAGTATCCAGTAAGCTAAATAACAAACACCAGAAACACTCTATCAAAGAGAGAAATAATTTTCTGTATTCAAAATGACTGATGGATAACATGATCATGATGGGTATGTTATGTGTCTTCTCTTACGTTAAAATCGTAGCAACATTAAAGATGTGGAACCTTAATGCAAAGATTTTTATCATATTATACTGCCATTCGAATCAAATATTTTCTTTTTGCACTTTTCATGTTTAAAACAACGGAAATGCATGGAATTCCAGTTTTGGATGGCTCACTTGTAGAAATGCGAGTATGTATTTAAGGACAATGCACAATTGATTTCCGTTACACGGCTTGCTGCATTAGCTAGCTTAGGTAGGCAAAACAATTCAATGTACATATATTATTAACATTGTAACGTATGTCTCGAGGATCACGACACGGATTATTGATCGTGGTGCGTTTATTATTGATGATTGAATTGTTAATTCGAGTTGAAACTGGAATAGCTCACGCCTAATTAGGGCCTATAAGTGTACACAAATAAATAAAATGTTGAGAATAAATAGCTTGCCTTTCATTACTTTCACTTTTTTCCTACTTATGATTTAATTGTAGATTACGAGAACGATACTTTGAATACCAATTATAGAATTTTTGAGGGGGGAACCACGTGATGTGTGGAGAGTATAAGACAGATTTCAATATATTATGACCGAAGTTTTTTATTAATATCTCAGATACTAACAAATACTCGAAGCTCAAATTTTATATTAGGGGTCCTCTTCCCCTCCCTCCCAATCCTGCAAAATTTCGTTTCATTATGAAAGTTGGGTCATACCGTAGTATATTCCTCTGTTTTTTTTAACTCGACGCCAGATTGACACAGTACAAATGATAAGCAGATTTTAATAAAAGTTTAAAAAAAATAATGTACGCTCTTTACTATGAGCTTTAATTTAAAAAAAAGATGGATTCAAACAATAACTAAACACAAAGAGATCTGAGAAGAAAACAATTTCAGAATATTTGCAGGTAAGATAAACGGTCTTAGCTGGCCATCCTTAACACTCCAGGTCTCTAACTTTACCTTCGAGTAATGTATCGCATATAAAACGCAGCGGCATTACATTCGCCCTATAGCGAATATAAATTTCACTATACAGTATAATATATAAGGATTTAATCGATGAAAGATAATATTCAAAGTATTTTAGAGATAACATAAAATATAATCATAGGCAGTAAATGTAAATGTAGTTTGTTTGTTAATATTTGTAGTTTTTTTTTTTAAATTTCCGTAGAATCTTAATAATTTGATTTTTAAATTAAATCTGCCGCTGACTTAAAAAGCTGAGAGTCGTATATTAAATGAGGAACAAAATTATTTGTTACTTTTTAGTGCATTTTTATTTTTTTGAAGACGGTTTTAATTTTTTTTAAATTTTTATTTTATTTCATTTTATTTATTTATTTTGTATTTTAAAATTTAAACCAGTGACGACAGCACCACGACATTATAAATGATAAGTACTTGACAGGTTTTTAGAATTGTATGATTAGTGAAACAAGTGAATAAATTTTTGTTGGGCGATATAACCAGGCGTAACAACTTTGATCCCCTAATCGGTTTTATCCGGAATCGATTTGCCCAACTTATCGAGTCGGAGGCATTCGTAAGCATCGATATCATTATCTTTATCAATTTTCTACTGAATCACGACGTGATACATGTTTGTGAAGCTAATGTTATGTACACCTGACGCACAGTTAGTGTATGCCTATTATCATGAATCGATTATAGCAATAAGTTCTGCTTCGTTAATCTATATGTGTGCGCCCACGTATGGAAGCACAAAATTGCAGTTATTATATTATCTTTTTATCTGATTCTCGAAAGGCTGATATTCTTAGAGAGCGTGCGGAAAAGTAGCCGAAAAACATGCTAACTTATTCACGTATATTCCAAGATGACATATTTTAGGACATTTTAGGTAGACAAACGCAGTTCCGATTTGCCGACCGGCTGCAGTTCGACATTAAAATCATATTCCTCAAATGGTATTCCTCGTGGAAAACTTTGATCACCCCAAACTTGCGACATCAAACCACTGCGTAGTGACACGTAACTCGAGTTTGAGTTTAATTCCCAACGATGTCGCGTCACGATATTCCGTGCTGTGTTCTCTTAGTTTTGCGTGAAGCAACATTAAAATATGAAATACATGATATCACTACATAGTACATATATCATTGTCTGAAATGTTTTATTAATAGTAACTTAAGTAGTTTTGTTTCGTGATCCACGGGGTAAATGAAGTACAATTAGAAGGTATCAGCACACAGGGGAGCGAACAAAGTGAAACTTCCGAAAAAGTTGAACACTTTAATAATGAATTAATTAATTCGAAAGGAATATGATAATAGTATATATATAATCAAGTACAATTGGATTAGTAGATAAGATACATATGTACATTAAATACTCTGCAACATAAATACATGTATGCAAACATCTCAAGGAATTATATTATAATATTGTATAACTAGACCGTGTTTATTCCACGTTTTAGCGAGTGTTCTGCTCTATCGAAGCAATTTACCTATAAGTGGAATAAATATGTGACCAAAAGGACGTTCCTTTCGCATTTGTCGATTCTTGGTTTTCGTCATCATACGTAAAAGCCGAAACACACTGAGCTATCGCTGGATCCGTGCAGTTTTGGTCTCTGTGGCTGAAATGAAAGCCTTTCGCGCATTTGTAAGCGAACGGAGTGCCCTTTTCACAGTAACAAAAATTCGTGCAATCTTTGTGAGGCAAATACGTCACTGATGGTCTGTGTTCTGAATTGTGTACCGGGCAAGCACCAATGCATCCCAGTGCGTTCTGAAGTTCATTGTTTGGACTTTTATCGCAAATGCCGGCTGAATGGCAACGTTGCTGCACGCGATCATAGATATATCCAGATGGACAATTTTTAACGTTTGCGTTTCCATCGACGCATATGTAGTATTTATTGCATTGACACTCGTGAGGAAGCTTATGGCCCGTTGTATCAGAGCACTTACAGTAAATTTCAGCTTCAGTAGTGTCAGTACATGCTTTACACTGCGCATACTGTGGCAAGTCGCACATTTGCGTACTCGGATTGAATTCGAGCCCTTCGTGACATCGCTTATGCTCATTGTCGCCGTTCGTGCACTCATAATACCAAGCACAGCTCTTTGGATCAGGATTACGAATGATACAAGCACCATCACATATCTGAGGTTTGGGCGTAGTTGTTGTGGTTGTTGTGGTTGTTGTGGTTGTTGTGGTTGTGGTGGAAGGAATAGGTCTTATGCAATTAGCTTGTTTGCTGCAAATCTCTCTGATGTAATCGTATTTGGTATCGTTTGGGCACAGTTGAAGAATAAGTTCTCCGTCTACACAAAGGTAATATCTATCACACAAGCATTGGTGTGGTAACTTTCGACTTTCATGAGAACCTGCCGGTGGGCATTGAGTCCAGTCAATATCATAGGTGTTTTCTGCATCAGGCAAAAGAGGCGCAATCGCTGGCGGTGTATTTGCAGTTGAAAATGGTGGTACAGTACTACACACCGCTTCTTCTTCCGTGACACATTTTCTATGACTGTGATCGAACTTCTCACCGGTGTCACATTGTTTTAGAAGCGATTCCCCGTCTCTGCATTCATAATACTGCGCACATTTGCACTCGTGTGGGAGGAGTACATTCATATGAATCGTGCCATTTATGAGATCCTTCGATGGACATGCTGCTGGAATTTCAGTGGCAAGGACGCTGGCCACCATTGCCATTGTGGCAATGGCTGGCAAATAAAAGTCTGAAATCAAGTAAAACAACTTATCATTCGATATCTTAATGTATAAAGCAGAAAGTATTTGTGTGTTTGTTCGTCGCCGAAATACTTTCGAACGGTAAACTCTGGGGTCACGAAATGTGTCCCAGCTCATTATGCCTAGCTAATCCAAATGGATTTGACTATTTTTACAAAAATTTTTTTTTTTATAAAATCATAATCTAAATTTCGGGCGAAGCCGAGCAGTAAAGCTAGTGATACATATAGTAGTCCCTATTCTCTCTGTCACACGAGCCATCAGTGAGAATAACATACATCATTGTTCCTCTATTTATACCTACTAATAAATACTTTTTGCCTCGAAAACAGACTTTTCAAAATACATACCTCTCATGCTTAAATAAGTTGTCACCGAATTTATAAAACGATATACTGTTTCGTTTGTAATTTAATTCACACTGACCAATTTAAAGTGTACAAAACGACTTTTATATTGTGTGGCGACCTTATCGTCGAATCACGGAATATTTAATCACATCTGATTGTTTCACTTCTACACATGACTTTCATGAAGTAACTTTAATATTTTGGTCTTATCTTGTTGTGCCAATGATAATGCCATAGTTCAAATTCCAGATTGAGGTCGACGATAGCTTACTAAAGGAATTCACTTCGAACGACGAAATTCATGACCTAACATTACAAGATTGGTGGTTAGTAAGTAGGGGAGGGCGGGGACAAACGTAACGGCGTCATGAAAGTAACACGCCTTCTCCCCCATTCTACAAACATTTATAAAACGTTTGCTTTACAGAGTTACATGTGTATAGTGTCTGTTTTATTGTACTGAGTGACGCTGAGCAGTAACAACAAGGTGAGCCGTTTAAGATTAGAATTGCAAACGAATATCAAGTATATAAATTAGGAATGAATAATGAGGAAAAATGAAAACAGATGTCTTTATTTATAGAACTGCTAGTTAGCAGCCGTAGAATTAAGTGTATGTCTTATTAAAATTTGATGAGATATGTTTGAATATTACATAAAATTTGCAAAAAAGGAAAAATAATATTTCTACAGCAACTTCCACGCACGACACTTCTGTAATTTTATTTGCGACTGACATTTTGTATAGATCGACTTGGCAAAATCAACGCTGTTTTCGAAAATATGGAAAAAATTGACATGTCAGTCAATAGTATCAAAAGTGACTCGTGCGGTAAGTGTTTTAGTGTAACTGAACCTTGACAGATCAAGTTTCAGCTTTATTCGAGTGTAGGTACAGTACCAGGCAAAACTATAATAACTTGATCCTAATAATTCTTTCCAGATCAATTTCTCCAGCCTTTTCTACATTAGTTAAGGAACAGTACGGATTCCCTTAAACGTTATTTTCTTATTTACAAGACTGTATAAAACTTATTTGAAAACTATTGAAAAAAAGAAAGTTATTACGACAAAAGTTAAAGCATCCGAAAAACCTTTCAGACATAACTATATCCACTTCCCCTATTTGATAGTTATTTGTTGACAAATGATGCGGAATGCGGGTTCAATTGCCACAGTTGCTTAAACTGGCGAAAGCGAAACGTGTTGAACCAGCAGTTCAAAATTGAATAACAAATTTACGGGCAAATTAGGATGGACCTTCGCATGCATTGGAGAGAGTCCGGGCTACAGAAGAGACGTTGTTTTTAATGTTTATAAACGACTGATTCATTCGAAACTCCTTGAAAGGATAGGAAGGCCCACGAAGACTGACGAAAGGTTATGTTTAATATTAACTTTAATTTGAATTTGATGTACATATAATCTATAAATGGATATTTATAGGACCAATCTTAGATTGATTATCACATCGTGAAAGAAATCATTCCTAACAGCGCTGGAAGTTCAAGCTACTGTGAAAGTCACATGTATTTCAAGTAGGGTGTTACAACGTCGTTTAAACGAAGGCGGGCTTTAATCCCACAATTCGAAAAAAATGTCCACTGCGCTTCTAAAGTTTGCCAAAAGATCACGTCAGTTGGATCGCAGAATAATGGGAAAAAGTCTCCTGGTCGGACGAATCAAAATTTAATTTAGCGAATACAGATGGCATTCGCTTTGGTAGACGTCCAGCAAACACAAGATTTTACCCTGGGTACGCGATAGGCTCTGCCAAACATGGAGGTGGTAACTTTATGGTATGAGGATGCTTTAATTTTTATTGAATAGGTCGTTGTATCAAATCACGGCGTAAATTAGATCAAGTGCAATATATAAAAATTATGAAAGAAATAATGTTATCACATGCACACCATAATATGCTAACAGAATGGTTGCCTATGCAGGATAACGATCCTAAGCATAAAGCAAAGAGCGTCATGAACTAGTTCCAAAATAATCGAGTACACTTTTTAGCTGGCCAGTTCAGGCACCGGATTCGAAACCGGTCGAGCATTTGTGGGGTGACATTTAAGTAAAATTAAGAGTGTAGCCTTTTGAATTGACAGGAAAATGGATAATTGCTGGACAGGCAAGGTTTATTCGGATTAGGTAGGAATACATGGTTTGGTTGACAGGAAGGGGCTACAAATTTCGGGAATCAGACATTGCGTCTCGCTGTGTTTATACAATTCCACTTAATTCTATTGTGCAATGTGCAGATGGCACTTGACTTTAATCTAATGAGGCGTCCAGGAGTTACTCTGTACTCTCCCGTTCGATTGGCGTCCAGGTATTGTCGCCGAACTCTCCATATCGGTCGAGCGTCCAGGAACAGACTCTAGTTCCTCCAGCAGGCGTCCAGGTATTATCGCCGAACTCTCCTGCCGGAGTCCCTAAGCTGTCCGAGAACGGCCGTTGGTCGTACCTCGTCCTCTCTCTCTCGGAACAGCGAAGAAGACAAATGCCTTTGCGGTCCTCTACACTGCATTCCACATTAGAGCATACCGATTTCGCGCAGGCACGACCCTCAGGAGGCGTTGGCATGCTCGACTCCCCACTTAACCGCCTATGTTTTTCTCCGTCGCACGGCCCTCTACTCTCTCTGTTAAGTTTTCGTGCACTGTTTACGTTGACAACGGCCAGGTCTCGCGTTATTCCTTGGAAATTACCACGACCAATCGCATGCGGTTCAAACTGTGGGTAGTAGTGGGAGCCGCGCAGATCGGTCGCAAATCGGTAGGGGCGTCGGTATGCTCTTATATGGAATGCAGTGTAGTTTATACCCAATCGTTGCTATCTGCGGCCGCAAAAATCAACAAACGCGTCGTCAAGTGCGAGCCTCGCGAGTCGCGGTTCCGCGCCCGCACGCCACTCCTCTCGGGCGGCCAACAAGCGTGTCCGCGAAACGTCTCGATGGTCAGAGTTTCTCATTCTTCCTTTTTTGCATGCTACAAAGTATTTTAGTGAATCTTAATAGTGTAAAAATTTATTGGACTGCCACCATTTAACATCACATGCGAAGAAGGTAAGTCTAATAATTCCGTAAATCCAAGAAAATCTCCTAGAAAAACCTAATTAACGATGTACTTAAGGACTGTAATCAATTCAAATATTTGTCGTAATGAAAATAGTGTTTTTCTTTAAGCAGTATGCGTGTTCTCAATACCGCCTACCGGAGAACAATGGTTTCGATGTAATGTTTGTTACAGATGGGGTCACGAAATGTGCGGAGCAACCGAAATTAACTTTATTTGCCCAATATGTATATCGGAACGTAAAAACTAAAATATTTGAAAAATCTATATTTTTAAATTTCTATTGTCACGTCGAAAATTGCCGGAACATCCTGGACGAGAAGGGGAGTTTTTCTTGCCCCGTCGCCTCCGACACAACCTAAACCCAACCCTAAGGACCGGCCGGTTAAACGCCACTATGGAGTAACTATGCGGGGCGGGTGGATTGGCTTATAGTCCAGTGAAATTAGGATCTGTCTTCGGACTAATTCCCACCAAGCTGAATTTTGGCATGGACCTTTATTTGGTCGTTTTAAACAATATGTCAAAAGTCCCCATCAATCCGACTGCTGCTAAAAATTTTACAGAGAGTTGAAAAAAAACCTGTTTTTCGCAAATATCTCGCTATCTAGCAGTTTTGCGACAAAAATAGTTAATATACAATTTATAGCCTAGGAAATTCTCTACAAAAAAGGTCGTACAAGTTTTTCCGTAGGTGTAACCATTTTCATGTATGTCGGGTTAACAAGTTTCAACCCCCATAAATTTGACAAGGGAAGATCCTGAACCCGGAAATTCAGAAAATTATGAAACTCTGGAAATATGTAGGGGAAGTCCTCCTGAGTACAACGCAATTTCGTTTGATGCCCAAATTCACTCCAACAGGGTGCAATTGACCCCTAAACTTTTTTTTGGGGGGTATTATTACTCGCGAACTGTAGGAGATAGAAAAAAAGTGTTCAGGAAAAAGTTACTTCTTTTAATTGGGACTATTAGTTGGTAAATTATAGGTCTTACAGTTCTTACGGTTCTCGAGTTATAACACAAAATCGAAAAAAACAACGTATTTTCAGAGGTCAATTTCACCCCCTTACAATGAATTTGGGCAACAAACACAAAAATTACGCAATACACACCTATATTAACCTCTGTATATCCCCAAAGTTTAAACAAATTTTGAATTTTCGAGGGGGTGGATCTTCGTCCGCGAGAAATAATACACTCATTTCCACACCACCCCGTAGGTAGAGTACTGAGCACGTTTTTTTTAAACGTGGAGTCCCCAGTAGGCCTAATCCACGATGTTTGTTTATTAAAAATACAAAAATTACGAGTCTCCCTCATGTTCTGCGTCTGTTTCTTCAATCAGTATGTCTTCCGCTGAGAAATTAACAAGTTCTACATCCTCATCATTGTCCACATTAGTTTCGGCAGTTATATCAGGTGCATTGAGACATGACTGGCCATGACAAGAACCGCACACTGCTGAACAATGCAAGCCAAGTTTCCTGCAACCGCAGTTTGGTCCACAGCCTTTGGCGCAATTGCAAAAAATTACATTTAGCAGAGTGTCTGGAGCAGGCGGTAACAAAGTTGGAATCGGCTCCACTTGCCAATGTTGGCGATTGGTCGCGTCGGGAAAACATTGTAACATTTACATTGTAACAGGTTGTAAAACTAAAGGTCTGTTTAAGATCATCATAAACTAAAGAAGGGCTTTGCGCTTTGACACAGTTTGAAGGTCGTTTAATTTATCCACAAAATATCAATAGATGCAGCATGTGTAGAGCGAATAGAAAGAACAAGAGTAGGTTTATTCGTATGCTGTCTCAAAAATTGGAAGCTGCCACCATCAACGTGAAACACGCTCAAGACCATGCTGACGTTCTCATTACTCCTACAAAAAAACTTAGCGGAAGACATACTAATTGAAAAAACAGACGCAGAACATGAGGGAGACTCGTAATTTTTGTATTTTTAATAAACAAACATCGTGGTTTAAAAAAAAACGCGCTCAGTACTCTACCTACGGGGTGGTGTGGAAATGAGTGTATTATTTCTCGCGGGCGAAGATCCACCCCGCGGGCGAAGATTCAAAATTTTTTTAAACTTTGGGTATATACAGAGGTTAATATAGGTGTGTATTGCGTAATTTTTTTGTTTGTTGCCCAAATTCATTGTAAGGGGGTGAAATTGACCTCTGAAAATACGTTTTTTTTTCGATTTTGTGTTATAACTCGAGAACCGTAAGAACTGTAAGACCTATAATTTACCAACTAATAGTCCCAATTAAAAGAAGTGACTTTTTCCTGAACACTTTTTTTCTATCTCCTACAGTTCGCGAGTAATAATACCCCCCCCCCCCCAAAAAAGTTTAGGGGTCAATTGCACCCTGTTGGAGTGAATTTGGGCATCAAACGAAATTGCGTTGTACTCAGGAGGACTTTCCCTACATATTTCCAGAGTTTCATAATTTTCTGAATTTCCGGGTTCAGGATCTTCCCTTGTCAAATTTATGGGGGTTGAAACTTGGTAACCCGACATACATGAAAATGGTTACACCTACGGAAAAACTTGTACGACCTTTTTTGTAGAGAATTTCCTAGGCTATAAATTGTATAATAACTATTTTTGTCGCAAAACTGCTAGATAGCGAGGTATTTGCGAAAAACAGGTTTTTTTTCAACCCTTTGTAAAATTTTTAGCAGCAGCGGATTGATGGGGACTTTTGACATATTGTTTAAAACGACCAAATAAAGGTCCATGCCAAAATTCAGCTTGGTGGGAATTGGTCCGTAGATTGGGCAGATTTTCGTCTAATTTCACTGGACTATTAGAAGGATCGTGGAGGAAAAGAAGAGGTGTGTGTGTGTGTGTGTGCGTGCGTGCGTGCGTTTCCTCCCGTCTTGGGACGACCGTCAGCCAAACTCTCATATCAGTAGGGCTATAGCTGACGGCCCCTGCCCTAGACACACACGGGGGTTAAGAGGAGATAATTCGGAACTTGTATATATACGAATGAGATTGGAAGTTAGGACTTGTGAGAAAGATTTAGGAAGATTAGACCTCTGGTGGCGCTGGCGAACACTAAGAGCGTCGCGCTCCCGTGGTGGGGGGTGGGACGTCACACTGTATTTTTCTAATAAAAATAAAATAAAAAATAGTTAAAAAAACATTTATAGAGCAAGAACTAATAAAAGCACATGTGAAAATCATTTTTAAACTCATATATACATGAATTAATCAATATGTTTTGAGTTGGTGTAATTAGGTACACTTTTTTCAGGACCAGATTTTTGCATGACTTACGTTTTTTGAGTCCTAATTAAAAATTTGTAGGTTTCAACGATTCTAACTTATGCTACATAGAATATGAATAATTTCTCTTTACTTTGAAATGAACTGCTTGCAAAAATATCAATTATTATTCAATTGACAGCAATTTAACTTTTGCCTGGCGATATTAGGTACAGTCACCCTATATGCCAGCGCTGGCCAGCGTAGGGGCCTCTCACGCGCCTGCTTCCCCTTCCAATCTATCTTTCCCGCAGCGTGCCTTCCGTTGTTAAGGAGACCGCGCGATGCTACGAAGGCTCCTATGACGGGCTAGCCAGGCTATCGGCTGGTCCGTCATGGTCGCCTCTTTAGCGTCGCGTGGTATCCCTGACAACGCAGACGAGAGTGGGAAAACCCCAATCTCCCGCGGGAGCGACCTTGAACAGCGCTGCTATATGCGGTTTACATAAGAAAAATGCCTTTAAATTTAGAAAATATTGCAGGCGTGATGAGATATTAATGAAATAAGTTTCAGGTAAGGTTGGATTAGCCGGATTACGAGTAAACGATACGCGGCAGCGACAGTCGACATATACAGGGTGTAGAAACATGTACTTAGCGTCGAGACGCTACCGCGTCTCTAGACACCTCGTCTGTGCCTCCATGCATGATTTCTGCATTATCACTACACTCTCCCTTCGATTACCCACTTGTGCTTTGATACTGCAACCCAATATACATCCCCATTTCAACATTACTTATTCAACGTTTCTTTTTTATACGGAAACATTTCCTAGAATAAGCTCCGCCCTATATCCCCGGACACCCCCCATTCATACTTTATATTTTAAGCTTGTATCTTTCAATCCTATGTACTAGAACCTTATAAAAAAAATTCGATTCCATCAGTCCCATCTGGTTTCTATACCATTTACAATCTTCTCCATGTCTTATCGGAAATAAATCATACTCGAATCAGATTCATCAACATACATTTGTAGTGAAGTAAGGTTGTGTCTTCCCTGTGTATTACATTTACAACGATCTTAAAGCCCCGATTCGTATCGCAGTTAAGGCCCTATGGGATGAAAAATGGAAAACGGGCAAAACCACCAAACTGCACCTGATCAGGAAGGATATGTTTGAAATAAATGAAATCTGCTTAGAAAATCGGAAAGACCAAGTGACACTCACTCGACTGAGAATCGGCCACACGCACTTGACCCATTCCCATCTCATTACTAAGAATGAACCAACAGAATGTGATCTCTGCAAAGTACCTGTTTCGATCCAGCACATACTGACGGAATGCGTCAAGTACACAATAAACCGATATCAACATAAAATTGGCACCGACCTGAAACAGATGCTCACCGATCCGGATACTTTCAACAATGTGCACACCTTCCGTGAAGACATTGGAATCCGACAACTGATTTAGCGCCTGTGCCTACCATTACCTGAGATGTCTGAGCCCCAGAATTTTTTTTTTCTTCCACAAATTCACATGATGACTAACTAACCTTATGCCTCTAATGTAGTCGCTAATGACCATAGAAGTAGATGCGACTTAAAACGCTCAGTTAATAAAAAAAAAGGTTGTGTCTTAACACGCCAAAGGATTCTTGGATGGAATAACTAATCGGATGTATCTCGCTCCTAATTTTCTAACATGTGGGTACCTACTATCTACCAATCTCGTATTGTTAGATCATGAATTTCGTCGTTAGAAGTGAATTGCTTTAGTAAGCTATCGTCGATCTCAAACCGAAATTTGAACCATGGCACTATCATTGGCACATCAAGATAAGACCAAAAAATTATAGATACTTCATGAAAGTCATGTGTAGAAATGAAACAGTCAGATGTGATAAAATATTCCGTGATTCGACGATAAGGTCGCCACACAATATAAAAGTCGTTTTGTACACTTTAAATTGGTCAGTGTGAATTAAATTACAAACGAAACAGTATATCGTTTTATAAATTCGGTGACAACTTATTTAAGCATGAGAGGTATGTATTTTGAAAAGTCTGTTTTCGAGGCAAAAAGTATTTATTAGTAGGTATAAATAGAGGAACAATGATGTATGTTATTCTCACTGATGGCTCGTGTGACAGAGAGAATAGGGACTACTATATGTATCACTAGCTTTACTGCTCGGCTTCGCCCGAAATTTAGATTATGATTTTATAAAAAAAAAAATTTTTGTAAAAATAGTCAAATCCATTTGGATTAGCTAGGCATAATGAGCTGGGACACATTTCGTGACCCCAGAGTTTACCGTTCGAAAGTATTTCGGCGACGAACAAACACACAAATACTTTCTGCTTTATACATTAAGATATCGAATGATAAGTTGTTTTACTTGATTTCAGACTTTTATTTGCCAGCCATTGCCACAATGGCAATGGTGGCCAGCGTCCTTGCCACTGAAATTCCAGCAGCATGTCCATCGAAGGATCTCATAAATGGCACGATTCATATGAATGTACTCCTCCCACACGAGTGCAAATGTGCGCAGTATTATGAATGCAGAGACGGGGAATCGCTTCTAAAACAATGTGACACCGGTGAGAAGTTCGATCACAGTCATAGAAAATGTGTCACGGAAGAAGAAGCGGTGTGTAGTACTGTACCACCATTTTCAACTGCAAATACACCGCCAGCGATTGCGCCTCTTTTGCCTGATGCAGAAAACACCTATGATATTGACTGGACTCAATGCCCACCGGCAGGTTCTCATGAAAGTCGAAAGTTACCACACCAATGCTTGTGTGATAGATATTACCTTTGTGTAGACGGAGAACTTATTCTTCAACTGTGCCCAAACGATACCAAATACGATTACATCAGAGAGATTTGCAGCAAACAAGCTAATTGCATAAGACCTATTCCTTCCCCCACAACCACATCAACCTCAACAACCACAACAACCACAACAACCACAACAACCACAACAACTACGCCCAAACCTCAGATATGTGATGGTGCTTGTATCATTCGTAATCCTGATCCAAAGAGCTGTGCTTGGTATTATGAGTGCACGAACGGCGACAATGAGCATAAGCGATGTCACGAAGGGCTCGAATTCAATCCGAGTACGCAAATGTGCGACTTGCCACAGTATGCGCAGTGTAAAGCATGTACTGACACTACTAAAGCTGAAATTTACTGTAAGTGCTCTGATACAACGGGCCATAAGCTTCCTCACGAGTGTCAATGCAATAAATACTACATATGCGTCGATGGAAACGCAAACCTTAAAAATTGTCCATCTGGATATATCTATGATCGCGTGCAGCAACGTTGCCATTCAGCCGGCATTTGCGATAAAAGTCCAAACAATGAACTTCAGAACGCACTGGGATGCATTGGTGCTTGCCCGGTACACAATTCAGAACACAGACCATCAGTGACGTATTTGCCTCACAAAGATTGCACGAATTTTTGTTACTGTGAAAAGGGCACTCCGTTCGCTTACAAATGCGCGAAAGGCTTTCATTTCAGCCACAGAGACCAAAACTGCACGGATCCAGCGATAGCTCAGTGTGTTTCGGCTTTTACGTATGATGACGAAAACCAAGAATCGACAAATGCGAAAGGAACGTCCTTTTGGTCACATATTTATTCCACTTATAGGTAAATTGCTTCGATAGAGCAGAACACTCGCTAAAACGTGGAATAAACACGGTCTAGTTATACAATATTATAATATAATTCCTTGAGATGTTTGCATACATGTATTTATGTTGCAGAGTATTTAATGTACATATGTATCTTATCTACTAATCCAATTGTACTTGATTATATATATACTATTATCATATTCCTTTCGAATTAATTAATTCATTATTAAAGTGTTCAACTTTTTCGGAAGTTTCACTTTGTTCGCTCCCCTGTGTGCTGATACCTTCTAATTGTACTTCATTTACCCCGTGGATCACGAAACAAAACTACTTAAGTTACTATTAATAAAACATTTCAGACAATGATATATGTACTATGTAGTGATATCATGTATTTCATATTTTAATGTTGCTTCACGCAAAACTAAGAGAACACAGCACGGAATATCGTGACGCGACATCGTTGGGAATTAAACTCAAACTCGAGTTACGTGTCACTACGCAGTGGTTTGATGTCGCAAGTTTGGGGTGATCAAAGTTTTCCACGAGGAATACCATTTGACGAATATGATTTTAATGTCGAACTGCAACCGGTCGGCAAATCGGAACTGCGTTTGGCTACCTAAAATGTCCTAAAATATGTCATCTTGAAATATACGTGAATAAGTTAGCATGTTTTTCGGCAACTTTTCCGCACGCACTCTAAGAATATCAGCCTTTCGAGAATCAGATAAAAGGATAATATAATAACTGCAATTTTGTGCTTCCATACGTGGGCGCACATATATAGATTAACGGAGCAGAACTTATTGCTATAATCGATTCAGGATAATAGGCATTCACTAACTGTGCGTCAGGTGTATATAACTTTAGCTTCACAAACATGTATCACGTCGTGATTCAGTAGAAAATTGATAAAGGTAATGATATCGATGCTTACGTATGCCTCCGACTCGATAAGTTGCGCAAATCGATTCCGGATAAAACAGATTAGGGGATCAAAGTTGTTACGCCTGGTTATATCGCCCAACAAAAATTTATTCACTTGTTTCACTAATCATACAATTCTAAAAACCTGTCAAGTACTTATCATTTATAATGTCGCGGTTTTGTTGTCACTGGTGTAAATTTTAAAATGAAAAAAAATTAAAATAAAATAAATTTTTTTTAAAACAATTAAATCGACTTCAAAAAAATAAAAATGCACTAAAAAGTAACAAATAATTTTTTCCTCATTTAATCTACGACTCTCAGCTTTTTAAGTCAGCGGCAAATTTAACATAAAAATCAAATTATTAACATTTTACGCAAATTTAAAAAAAAAACTGTACAAATATTAACAAACAAATTACATTTACATTTACTGCCTATGATTATATTTTATGTTATCTCTAAAATACTCTGAATATTATCTTTCATCGATTAAATCCTTATACATTATACTGTATAGTGAAATTTATATTCGCTAGAGGGCGAATGTAATGCCGCTGCATTTTATATGCGATACATTACTCGAAGGTAAAGTTAGAGACCTGGAGTGTTAAGGATGGCCAGCTAAGACCGTTTATCTTACATGCAAATATTCTGAAATTGTTTTCTTCTCAGATCTCTTTGTGTTTAGTTATTGTTTGAATCCATCTTTTTTTAAAATTAAAGCTCATAGTAAAGAGCGTACATTATTTTTTTAAAACTTTTATTAAAATCTGCTTATCATTTGTACTGTGTCAATCTGGCGTCGAGTTAAAAAAAACAGAGGAATATACTACGGTATGACCCAACTTTCATAATGAAACGAAATTTTGCAGGATTGGGAGGGAGGGGAAGAGGACCCCTAATATAAAATTTCAGCTTCGAGTATTTGTTAGTATCTGAGATATTAATAAAAAACTTCGGTCATAATATATTGAAATCTGTCTTATACTCTCCACACATCACGTGGTTCCCCCCTCAAAAATTCTATAATTGGTATTCAAAGTATCGTTCTCGTAATCTGCAATTAAATCATAAGTAGGAAAAAAGAGAAAGTAATGAAAGGCAAGCTATTTATTCTCAACATTTTATTTATTTGTGTACATTTATAGGCCCTAATTAGGCGTGAGCTATTCCAGTTTCAACTCGAATTAACAATTCAATCATCAATAATAAACGCACCACGATCAATAATCCGTGTCGTGATCCTCGAGACATACGTTACAATGTTAATAATATATGTACATTGAATTGTTTTGCCTACCTAAGCTAGCTAATGCAGCAAGCCGTGTAACGGAAATCAATTGTGCATTGTGCTTTCGTTAATGACACCGTGTTCATCGCCGATTCGAAACATTGTACACACATGCGGCCGCATAATCCGACAGAAATTATATCGGTAATCCTTTTGCAGCACTAATCAACAAAAATTATGAATTTGCATATCGCACAAGTTAAATCAAAGCATCGTTTCACATTCAAACAGCTTTGAACGTTTTGACACGCGAGGCGCGTATTTCTCTTGCGTTGCAAAAGTACTCACCTAATTGTTCTTTAAAATAATTAATTTTTAGAGTATATTCTTTGTGAGATTCCTACGTTTGATATTGCGATAGCGGATAAGTGTGACATCGTTTACTTTTCAGAACTGCCAATCCCTTTCGTGATTAGGGTACAGATTGGAATGACGGATTAGTAACTAGTCAATCGCTTTGAGATCATGAACCGACATAATCGATATTCCATGAGATCTGCGAGAATAAAGATTGTTACTTGAAAATAAAAGGTGTAGATGTTCGTCATGTTATGGGTAAAACAAATTTGAAATGGAAATGTTTGCTGTGACAATTGTAGAAAACTACAATGTTTAAATTCATTTAATAATTGAGGAAAGTACAAACTCCTGAGAAATTTTAGCTAAATTGAAACTAAAATTTTTAAATTTCATTAAATGACATTTAAAGTTTTTCAGGTTTGATTAAATACAAATACATTATTTCCGAATATCATTAATTTAGAATCAGAATTTTTTAAGTTTTATTAATTTATAACTAAAATTTTCCAGATTTTATTAAATGAAATTCGAGATTGTCCGCAATTTACTAAAATAACATTCAAATTTATATGTTATCCCGAATAAAGATTTCTTTATTTCTGTACTATATCCACCAGTGAAATTCGTATTCTGTTTATACTGATTAAAACTATATTTTTACTTATTTTCAAACCCTTTTAGTGCTATGTATTCTTGCTGATACCCAGAAACGCAGAATTTATATGTGGAATCCACTTTTATCGCACAATTTCGTAAAACTCTGCAGCACATTAATTTGACATTCACCCATACGTAGACGCATTAATTTACAAATTATTACTGAGTGTTTACAACGATCCTTGCATTAAAGTAAATCTTCCTAGACGTGTTTCTAACGCACTTAAACGATGCCTTTAACTTCGACATGTCTATGGGATTCCGTTCTTTCCTGCAAATTTACACGCTCGAAATCAAAGATTGTTCGCAATGATTGTAAAAATATACTTAAATAGATGTGAATCACATTACTCATTTTACGCTGCAAAGGTATATCGCTAACACGTTAACTAGTGATACTTCGACATTCCCTTCAATCATCTTTTCAGCTACAATTACCGCCCCAAAGGTGTTGTACATTTGTACAAACAATATAAGTACTTAGCCATTACAATATAGTACCGCGAAATAATATTAACGATTTCATGCGTTACACGGCCTCGTCCTTAAATACATACTCGCGTGTATACAAGTGAGCCATCCAAAACTGGAATTCCATGCATTTCCGTTGTTTTAAACATGAAAAGTGAAAAAAGAAAATATTTTATTCGAATGGCAGTATAATATGATAAAAAATTTTGCATTAAGGTTTCGACATCTTTAATAATGCTACGATTTTAACGTAAGAGAAGACATATATATTACCCATCATGATCATGTTATCCATCAGTCATTTTGAATACAGAAAATGATTTCTCTATTTGATAGAGTGTTTCTGGTGTTTGTTATTTAGCATACTGGATACTATACACATTACAAGTCGAGAATCTTTTTTTAACACCTGGTATCATATTCTTTTTGGAATTTTATGCATAGAACGTACTGAGAGCTTTTAACTGAAAAAGTCTAGGACGCCGTGTTAATTATTTTGTTCGGAATAGGCAGGAAAAAATTCACCTTTACTGGACCTGTTTCGATTTACTTGGACAATACCCTATGATCTGTTTGGTATCAAATGGCATTGATAACACAAGTCCTAAACTTGGAGGTGTTAGAATAAATAAATAGCACTTGATAACCAGAGATTTGGCTAGCTTGCTGAAAATTTGAAAATTATAACTTTGGCGGGACCAAGATCAATATGTGTTCACGAATAAGAATCAATTTAATATCTAAGGTTCATTTCGTTAGGATTAAAGAGGACTCGCAAAAGCATGTATTTTATTGTATGTACCTATAATACTTGTAAAATACTCGGTACAATTTAATTGAATTTGAAATCTACGATAAATACATGAAATATTCAAAAATATACTGAGAACTATTTCAAATTTAGTAAACATCAAATCCCTTGAAAGTAATATTTCATAGTATACTAAAAAAAGTATACTAAAAAAAAATTATGCCAGTACAAAAACGTGAAAAACAAAGAGAGAAGGTATACCAAGCAATACTGAAGTCTGTGGATAGCGGACACGCTTGAGCGACTACTTAGTGTCTGTATTGGGCATGCACACTGAAGATCTCACTATTGCTCGATACACAGTACCAGACAAAGTTATAACAACTTGATCGTAATAATTCTTTCAAGATCAATTTCTCTATCACTTCCTGTATTAATTATTCACGAACCGTATGGATTCACGTAAATATTATTTTCTTCTCTGCAAGACTGTATAAAAGTTACCTATTTGAAAACTATTGAAAATAAGAAAGTAATTACGATAAAAGTGAAAGCATCCAGAAATCCTATCGGACAAAACTATAACAACTTTTATTCTATAAAACTTATCACAATACTATTTACATATAAATAAAAATAATAAACAGCATTTATAATAAGGAAATTATTCAGTACTTTCTGATAATGTCACGAGCGTCAATTTTACTGCTCGATACTGTTCTTTATTACATGGAACATTCTTTGCTGATAGCCGCACAAAGATCCACGGGTTTGTTGAATTTTCTTCCTCTTAATTTTACTTAAATGTCACCCTACAAATGCTCGACCGGTTTCGAATCCGGTGCCTGAGCTGGCCAGCTAAGAAGTGTACTCGATTATTTTGGAACTAGTTCATGACGCTCTTTGCTTTATGCTTAGGATCGTTATCCTGCATAGGCAACCACTCTGTTGGCATATTATGGTGTGCATGTGATAACATTATTTCTTTCATAATTTTTATATATTGCACTTGATCTAATTTACGCCTTGATTTGATACAACGATCCATTCAATCAAAATTAAAGCATCCTCATACCATAAAGTTACCACCTCCATGTTTGGCAGAGCCTATCGCGTACCCAGGGTAAAATCTTGTGTTTGCTGGACGTCTACCAAAGCGAATGCCATCTGTATTCGCTAAATTAAATTTCGATTCGTTCGACCAGGAGACTTTTTCCCATTATTCTGCGATCCAACTGACGTGATCTTTTGGCAAACTTTAGACGCGCAGTGGACATTTTTTTTCGAATTGTGGGATTAAAGCCCGCCTTCGTTTAAACGACGTTGTAACACCCTACTTGAAATACATGTGACTTTCACAGTAGCTTGAACTTCCAGCGCTGTTAGGAATGATTTCTTTCACGATGTGATAATCAATCTAAGATTGGTCCTATAAATATCCATTTATAGATTATATGTACATCAAATTCAATATAAAGGTAATATTAAACATAACCTTTCGTCAGTCTTCGTGGGCCTTCCTATCCTTTCAAGGAGTTTCGAATGAATCAGTCGTTTATAAACATTAAAAACTCTTCTGTAGCCCAGACTCTCTCTAATGCATGCGAAGGTCCATCCTAATTTGCCCGTAAATTTTTTATTCAATTTTGAACTGCTGGTTCAACACGTTTCGCTTTCGCCAGTTTATGCAACTGTGGCAATTGAACCCGCATTCCGCATCATTTGTCAACAAATAACTATCAAATAGGGGAAGTGGTTATAGGTTTGTCCGACAGGTTTTTCGGATGCTTTAACTTTTGTCGTAATAACTTTCTTTTTTTCAATAGTTTTCAAATAAGTTTTATACAGTCTTGTAAATAAGAAAATAACGTTTAAGAGAATCCATACTGTTCCTTAACTAATGTAGAAAAGGCTGGAGAAATTGATCTGGAAAGAATTATTAGGATCAAGTTATTATAGTTTTGCCTGGTACTGTACCTACACTCGAATAAAGCTGGAACTTGATCTGTCAAGGTTCAGTTACACTAAAACACTTTCCGCACGAGTCACTTTTGTTACTATTGACTGACATATCAATTTTTTCCATATTTTCGAAAACAGCGTTGCTTTTGCCAAGTCGATCTATACAAAATGCCAGTCGCAAATAAAATTATAGAAGTGTCGTGCGTGAAAGTTGCTGTAGAAATATTATTTTTCCTTTTTGCAAATTTTATGTAATATTCAAACATATCTCATCAAATTTTAATAAGACATACACTTAATTCTACGGCTGCTAACTAGCAGTTCTATAGATAAAGACATCTGTTTTCATTTTTCCTCATTATTCATTCCTAATTTATATACTTGATATTCGTTTGCAATTCTAATCTTAAACGGCTCACCTTGCATACACATCATTTCGTTATCCGCTTAATAATATTTATAATGTACGTATGTATATGCGTATATCTATATGTGTATAATAGTTATACGAATACGTATATACAATTATATGTATATGTATATATATATAAATATATGTATGTGGAAGTCAAAAATTAATAAAGTTAAAAAAATATAATCTTCAAAATAGAAACTATAACCGTCTTTCTCTTCAGCTACAGCGCTATTGTGTCACATATGAGTCCTTTTTATCATCTTCCCTCGAGAACGCGTCGAACAACGTTCTCTCGTTTTCTTTCTTTTTCTTTTTGTACGAAATCGTATATGTACCAACTATTTGCGATGTACATACCGTGATTCATTGGCTCGAAAACCAAGGAACGTTTGTCATAGGGTTGGGACTACTAGACTAATTCATCATTCGGAAACTTTCTATGTACTAAAATCTTACGAATACTACATTCGAACACTGCAGAATTCGAATACCACATTCGAATATTGCAGTATTGGAATACTACATTCGAACATTGTGAAATTCGAATACTACATTCGAATTAGGGCTGTCGAATACTGAAATATCTTCTTCTCCGATACAAGTGTCCTACTTTTGAAAAAGAGCAGTATTGGTTGAAAACACTTTTCGATTCCATAGGCAGTTTGCGATTGATTCTAGGAAGGCTATTTTTGCCAGCGATATTTGAATGATGTTTTCACCCTTTTAAACATTTCTAATATTTTTTAACGCTCTACAAAATACCGGCTTGTTTGACAAATCATTTCACTTGTGGGGTGTTCCCTTGTCCCTTCGCAAGTGTTTGAATGTAACTTAGAATATTTAATTTTATAGACTCTCGACTGAATTCGAACATAATGATCGAATTTTATTCGTCGCATATTCGACTGCCCACAATCAGACTATACGCACGTTCGAGTAAAGAAAAATTCGACAAGTAGTCCCAGTCCTAATTTGTAAAAATAAAAGCTACAATCATTAGAGTTCCGTTCTTTTCTATTCACAGCGACGTCAACTGATCGTTACAAACAATAATTCAATATCCTTGATTTAAACAGCGGATGCGCATTCGTGAAATTGATTATTCTCGCAGAAATTTCGACAAATCAATTAACTGCACCTCAACGAACACGATGAAGCTTGAATTTCTTAATATGTGCCTTTCACATCTTCCATCGGTGTCATGTTAAAAATTTGTGACGTAGAAATGTCGATCTTTCTCACAGCTCTTCCACTGCTTCGATTAGTCTTAAATGCTATTTTCTATACTTCACAAAACATTATTTCGTTAAATGTACAAGGGTAGTGCATAAAGTTTGGTTCACCGATTTCACTAAAATCTTGCATATAGTTTACATACCACGATCGTAATTATGCTTTCGTTTCTGTGTATGGACATATATTGAGGATCTAGAAGAGAACAATTTTCAACTCGATTTTGTCAAAATTCTTTGAGCAGTACGCCCTAAGCGTGTAACATATATTCATACAATATAAAATATATGCAAAATTTGAACCCGTGCACGCTTCTTATTAGACGCAGTACATTTTATATTTTTTTTCTGTCTACTCAAGTTTTCTATTAATATTCGTTTAATTTCTTCTCAATCGTTAACGTAAACTACAATCACATATTTGCAAAACTTCGTGACCGTCGTGATAAAACAATCGAAATTGAGCAACAACCCTCACGAATTACAATAAATTATAACGAAACTACTATTTCCAAGGGAAACGCACAGTATCGAATACTTTTCTCGCTTTCGCTTAGCTGACATCGAGGAATTTGCTTTCTTCTACGAGAACATCCAATTTGTTGTCAGTCGATTGAAGTAAATTGTAAATTATCAATTTTTGTTCGGCTTAGGAAAATTAACAGCTTGTCTTATACAAGAAACCTTAGCAATATTGTATGTACATGTTATTGAATGTGGTTATTGAACAAATATACATTTTTCTTTTATTGAAATATATTAATAAAGTTTCACATTAATTAATTACTCATATATTTTATCCCACTGTTCGTAAAAGTTCTAAATTTACAAAATCCAGTAATTATTACATGATTATTTATCACTTAAATAACAATGAACTTTTCGATACCTCAGATATTGCTTTAAAAATACTGAACGATGCGTTGTTTTGTGACAAACAACGAAAATGAGTACATATTTTATTCGATGTTGTCCCAAATGTCGAAGCTGGCCTTTCGCTATTCCAATTAATGTAATTCTTCAAATCCGTATTATAAATGCCATTAATAATAATAACACCTTTTCTTATTAGCATAGATATACAAAAACAGGATCTATGAGACAATTCAATTAATTATAATTTTTTCGTACGGAGACAAACACGGAGCAGCCCAATTTTAGAGTTTTTTGTATTCAATTAAATGTGATATGAAATTTTACGTATAAGATCCCCAAATGATCCAGTTTAGACTCAAGCAATGAAAAAAAAGTAATAAAATTGATAACGTCTTAACAATGAACTTATTTATAAGTTAAGAAATGACAAATTCTTGCTAAATACAACTAATGAATCATATGAACTCAAATTAATTATGCTGTAAAAAGGTGCAGAAATACAACAGACTCTATTTTAAGACTACGTTTAGCAAAAAGAATTGTTCGAGAAGTAATTTTACCCTTTAATGTATTTTATTAATAATCAAACAACGATTAGTCTTATAGTTCCATGAAATATTCCACAAAGTTTCATGAATGTTATTTGAGTAAGAGAACTCGATGAGAGATGGTATTTAAAAATTGTACACCACTAATTCATTCCCCAATTAAACTACATTTTTCACCACGTTGCAAATTTATCACATAACTTGTAATTTATTTTAAAAACAGCATTGAAATAACTTTTTGTATCAACACCAGTTCATAAAAAAATTTGTACTTATTTTCAACAAAAATTAAACCTCACTTAAGGACTAAAGATTAAGTAACTAAATATTCCAGTAAAGTCCAAATTCTATAAAATAATAAACAATCGGATGAAGCAGTAATTGATTTGAAATAAAATTGTTCAAAGCGGTGGATAAAATCGATTTCGCTATGTTCAAAATGACGTTTTCCTTTATTATCTGCGCATAATCAAGAGTGTAATTTCAGTTTTGCTTATTTCAAGCATTCTTTAATTGTGATCCTGTTCGTCGAAAATAGTAAACTAAGTAAACGATTACTTTTGTTTGAAATTTTAACTAAAGTTTAATCAAAATTCGGTTAGTTGGTGTGTTCCATTTTTTCAGGTTGTTAGTGTTCTTAATTATAAAATTAAAAGAGGAACTTTTGCAAAAAAATGTGCTAATGCAATGAAGCCGTAATAAGTATAGAAAATTTTGTATCAACGACGCAATACATATATTATTTAAAAACCTTTGTTTAATTTAAAATCAATTTTGGCAAAAGAAAAAAATTAATTTCCTTTTTGGATTTAGAGACTTGTAATAGAAATTTGTGATCACTGTTTTATTTGTGAATTTATTGCAATGAATGCCTTCTCCAATTACATTTCAATAAATGAAACTGAATTGTTGTACGACTAATGTAAATCACTTTAACATATAAGAATTTTAGGAATTTCATAAATGTCACTAAGACTTCATACAATAGTTAACGAAGTAAATGTCACATCTTACAGGTACTTGACAATTGATTGAATCGAGAAGATTGCCTCTTTAAGTTATACGTGGTTTCCACAAAATTATCGTTGACATGTTCTCTTCCCTACAGATCAAATGTGAATACATAAATAGCCCCAATTCCTCGCAATTAAAATGCCCACATAAGAAGTATAAAATTATATAATTGGTAAATTGAAAAAATATTAAGATTTTTAAAACAACATCAATAAAATTTGAATATAAAAAACGTACTTAACGCCATTTGTGCGTATGCAAATATGACAATAAGTAACGGGATAAATAAGTTATACATAAATTTATTTAGGGACCCCATTATCTGAATCATGGTTTTCGATCAACAGAATTGTGCCACTTACTTTTTGGAACAATGGGCTCCTTAAACCAGTCATCGAGGTACGTAACTTTCCTTGTTATTTACTTATCGTTAGTTTCAGTTTCACGCACACATTCATAGTAAAGAGTTCCGATAGTTCTACTCCTCTCAGCATTTACGGAGATATGCGGGATATCCTATAAAAAATTATTAAAATTTCCTGACATCGAAAAATTCGCGTTTCGTGCAATTTACTAAGTACGACAGCCAGTGAGTGTCTACGCGCTGACAGTTTGGAAGGGACGTTTTGCCTTCGAACAGAAATTTCAGTGGAACGATCTTTTAGAAGCTTCCGCTATTTTAGAGACTCCGCGGTCATAGAATCGATCACAATATCGAGAAGAAATAGGGATTGTTCAACGCATTGTAGTCTGGCAACATACTAGATGTTACACCCTCCGTCCATGCCTCTAAGCCTCTAAAGAACAGAATAATCGACCAATACAACAGTAGAACATGTATGTATCGTGATTTCTTTAATATTCTTTGAGGATGCCTCCAAACTTGTGCAGAGGATGTACATACATAATTTGATTTGAAGAGGTATTCATGAAATAACTTAATGTGAAAAAATTGTCTTCATAATTTTTTGACCCTATGAAGTCACTCGTTAGTTGTTTTAGGTAGGTGCTTTTCTACATCGCGAAGAATGAAGTGAACGTTTTGTTTTTATGCATGCTATATAACAAGGAAACGTTCCCAACCCGGAAATTCTTATTGTAATGAAACTGCATGTGAATGTAGAGCGCATTTTCGCGGTTTTCAGTTTTTAACATAGTCTTATTTTTCTTTTAGTAGTGTTACAGAGCATGAAAAACTGAACAATTCTTATGTTTAAAGTTTTGTTCCATTTAGTATCGTTGGAAAGTTATATTAAAGAAAACGAGACAACTTTAAGGGCTGATTCCATCCCTTCAGAGTCAATTTCTGTAGAAAACAAATTGTACCTGGTAAGAGTACTCCAAAATGCTTTAGATTCAAAGGAATGTTTCCTTGTAAGATTTCTAATTCTGGGGATGTTTAATTTATCAGTAGTGTTTGATTTCTTTTCGTTTATTTTTTATTGTTGACAGTGGGCTGGTTTTCAGTTCTTTATGGAATAACAAAATAGCTTGTATACATCACGATAGTACTGTGCACTGCAAAATGATGCAACAGTGCTATCAGCGAATAGACTTCTTTACGCGAGCGTGTTCCCATTTGCGCGCCACATTGTTTTTAACAGGGATTTAAAGGACGTGCACGTAGGTACGTACTTACAACGCCGCGTCAATGTATATGTATAGTAATGGAAAAGAAACTGGAGAGGAGTTCTCGTTTTTATGTAGAAACAATTATATCAGGAATATTTTGTGAAAATTATATACAGATGTGAACAGTTTAATTTCAACTTTTAAGACCAAGATAAATTCATTCAACAGTTTCTTAACTAAATCTTTATTGATCCAGCTGCCTACATTCATGTGTAGAGGCTACGACAAATACCTTTTTAAAAAATATAACTCACTGTGATTTTCATTTTGTTTGTATAGGTACTTATTTAGATCCATTATGACACATTACACAGTTCGACAGTCATCTGGATTTTTGTATCATTCAACAGCCGCTTCTTATAGGTTTTCGTGCGCTGAAAACGAATCCGCAAACCGTTTATCGCCAGCGCCCCCAGTTTTTGAGAAATTCGATTTTGAAAAAAAACTTCAAATTTTCAACTTTGAATATCTTTTGTGTCGAAACATTAATAGTTATTGGGTTGCTTTTTCCGTCAAATTATTCTATGAGGCCTCCCGAATACAACAATATAAGTTATTAGTGCATTCTGAACATTTAAATATCTTTAAACAACGATCAAAGGGAAGTAGAAGACCCGAAGTGCCCCCATTTTTGCAGATATCTTTCAATTTATTTCCAAAACTAAGGGTCTAGGAGAAAATCCGACTACACCACGCGATGCAGCAGACATTTTTCCTTCGGAAAGCATCAACAGAAGTGGTAAGTCATGTTTTGTTTTCAATTCAGAAGCGAAATAGTTTGGCAAAACGTGCGGCGCCGACAGTGGTAGTCACGCGCGTTAAGCGATTGTGTTACGCCGAGCGGCAGTGGATCGCGCGCCGCCGCGCCGTTGACTTCGTTTTCAGCGCACGAAAACTTATACGAAACGGCTATTGAATGTTACAAGTCCGAAAGAAAGTAAAATTTTGTCGGACTGTGTTATCGACGTCTAATCGCACCAGAAAGGTTGCAAAGATTAAGTTCTCTTTATTTATTCTATGATAATTTAATTATTTTACAATTTACTCTTTTTACAGATTTTTGCACACTTCGCTTGTATTCATTCCCGAATAACTATCAACCTTCTAAAGTAATGCAAATGGCCATCATAAACTGACAACTAATCATTTCAAGATTCTTATTCCTTCGAAGTTTCATATTTTTCAACATTTTTTTTGGAGTTCTATGAGTTTACACAGTAATAACCAGACAACAATGCGTTTACACACCTCGATATTGATATAGAAATGCGAACACGCGAAAGCCATGCCTTCATTTTTCATTCTGGTTTACGGACCATCAGTCGTGTTTACGTAAGGTAAAACATTTGTCACTGAAAATTTCTATCTACCACGCCAGCTTCTAGAAGCGGGCCAACTTTGAACGTCCTTCGTCGCCTAGAAACGAATTTATCGATCCAAGGAATCCACCCCGATTCTTTGTAGAAAAAATTGAATACAATGAATTGATCACCATGAAAACCTTGCAAGATCACATACGTCGTATCTCAGAATTTAGTTACATCAACGCGTGCTTCTTACGGTATCACATAAAGCTTAACTTCGAAGCATCATCGGTTCACATTCTTCCATAGAACAGAATTCATGCAAGTTATTAACATACCCACCTGGAATTGCTCGACTTTCGTATGAAAAGTGAAAAACCATATCGTTTCAAGGATTTTAAAAAAACTAATAGAAATTCGAAATCATACATACTCAAGTACACTTGGAAGTTTTACCGATGTCGAGCAGCTTCAAGTAATTCGTAATCGCGAGCGTGTAACCAAATGCAACGCTAGCTAAAACGATAACAATAATTTATCAATTCCTTAAATGGAGTTTCGAGCATTTGATCAAACGAACCCGTAAAATATTTCGGTGTTTCCAATATCTCCATGATCGTACACACGGTCTTTGACGCGAGATACACCTATTCTTAACTGATGTAAGTGTTGTAAAAATATGCGAGTCTTACGAATTACGTGCTTTTCAGGACGTAGGGCCGCGATTACTCTTTCTCCTCAGTTTCCTGACTCTCGCCGCCCAGCAGGGTCGATTTGTCTTCCTCGTGACCCTCCACTTCCGGTTCCTCGACGCTCTGACGTTGGCGCCTGGTAGCCTTTCGCTGCACGTAGAACATAAGGACGATACTGACGCTCGCCAAGGCTGCCAATCCCGCCAGGACTATGTAAATTGTTACTGGCATTTGACTCGACCCCTGCAAACAGAAACATATCGTATGTAGCTTATTTCTTAATATTATCAATATTAACCTTTTGCAGTTCAAATGTACTTCTTGGACACAGTAAAGTGTAAATTAAATTTAGATACTGATGTGACTATAGTACCGTGTAAAAGTGGAAGAATTGTTGTTAATTTTAGAATCACTATATTATAGTATACAGCGTGTCCCGATGGGTTGGTGCTAATTTAATATAGTGCATGTATTCAGGAGGTCCCATAGTTGAAAGAAGTTCGTATGACTGCATATCCGAAAATGATTTATTAAGAATAGGATATACAATCCCGGTCATTATTTGCTATCTCGGGATTCCGGGACTAATCCCGGGATTAGGTAATAGAAAATTTCAGTAATTAAAATGATTTATTATGTGCTAAAATTCTAAATCTTTATTTAGAGTAAACAAACTTACTTTCTATCATTAGTCTCAAACATAAACTAAAATCATTTTTAACAATAAAAACGGTAGAACAATGGAGGATAATAAAGTCTGAATAAGTAGGTAATATCAGTAAAACATTATGAAGATTTTTTTAAATTTAAAAAATTTAGTTATGTGCGACTTAATACTATTATTTTAATAAACCGTTATTATTATTGTCCTTATTATTATGAAATAACTATGTTTATTTATTCTATTTATTTTTATATCTGTCAGGTGTCCATAAAGTAATTCACGTTTTTAAAATATGCCGAAATTCTCGGGATTAGTTATATCAAATCCCGGGATTTTTTAAATCCAAAAAACAGTCGAGATCGTGGGATCCCGGGATTGTATTCCCTAATTAAGAAGTTATAAGAGAGGAAAGGTTCGTTAACCATTAATCAAAGTTGTACAATGCCTCTTCGTTTTATGCCTCTGTAGATTTACTGATTCAGGGGTCAAGAAGGGGTCAAAAGAAAAGTATTGCGTATTATAATTCCAAACTTTGCACGTTTATTAATTGACATTCGAAGAATGTGTTCAATTTTTTTTGTCGTTTTGTTATTATCGTTTGAACTAGAATGAATAAAAAATGTTGAAAACACTAAAAAATCGTAGCATTTCGAATGAAAACTATCATTTTGCGGAAAAAAGTTGTTAGCTTTCCGTGTTGCAAAACTCGACTTTTGCAAATAAATACCCAATACATTTTTGAAACTCTTACTACTATCACTATAAATATGAACAAAATTATTTATGTTGCATAAAAAAAATTGAACACATTCCTCGAATGTCAATTAATAAACATACCAAGTTTGAAATTACAATGCTCAATACATTTCTTGTAAAAAATTCCCCAAAAATGTGCCTTATTTTCAGAGCATCAATCTAGGGAGACCCCTTAATAAACAAACGAAAGAATTTTAATTTTTGAAGAAATGTGTGTGATTTTCTTGATCAGCAATTCCCTCGGTGTTTGATCGCTCGCGGAGAGCCAAATATTTGCTCTCAGATCACCAGATTTAACGCCGTTTCAGTTTAATTTGTGGAGTCACGTAAAATGATTGGTGCGCACAGAGTGCATTTACAACATTCCTTAATACGCCAGGAATATTCGAAAAAGTCCGTCAATCACCATTTCGGCGAATGGAAGCCTGTATTATTATAGAAGGGGAAACTTTTGATCACCTGTTTTAACTTAAAACTTCACAAAGTCATGTATAACTGGCATTGATGACTGCCATTTGTTTATCAATCAGTAACTCTACAGAGCCATACAACGGAGAAGCATTGTACAACTTCCCTTAGCGGATAACGAATCCTTGTGATCTTATAAATCTTTAACAAATTATTTTTGGAGACAAAATTCATATGAACTTTTTTCAACTATTTGATCTCCTGAATACGCTGTATAAATTTAGCACCAACTTATGAGGATACCCTGTATGTATTATAATATTCCAAAGTTTTATAGTACTTATTTCATCTCTAATTAGGTACAATTAATAAAGGTACAATTAGAAATAAGAGGATTTTTTTGTGAAAATATTTATCGAATGATGATCTTGACAACATATTTCAAGCCCGTCGTAATTGGCAAGGAATACCTAAAGTAAATAATTACCCAAATCAATTTCTAAATAATGTTCTAAATAATTGTCATGCATGACACGAATATGTATATGACAATTTGCAGTTTACGAAGCAAAGTTAAACAACAAACTGTAGCACGCGGAAAATTTATAAAACAGTCAGACGTACGATTTCTATATAAATGCTTTTCTAACGTTTTGTAAATTAATCCGTCACGATGGGACAAAACTCAATATCGGCGCCCCAGTTAACAAACTCGGCACGATAATGGTTTTAAGCTTTGTACCTATTAGGTAAACAATCCATTTTGAAATAAATATTCAGCCCCTGGATATTTATTATATAAACTTTCGGTGATAATATCGTAGAATAATTTTTCAAAAATTATTACGATTTCGTTGGTTTCATGGAGACACGACATACAATTGTGTTTTCATTAAACTGTGCAAGCTGGTACACATTATTATTATTTACAATATTAATTTTGTTACCTTTAGACAGGGGTTAATTATGTTCTCGTGTTACATTTAAATTTAAAGGAAACGTTGCGTTTCCAATTAACGAATATTGAAAGTTACGTGCCATGGTGTTACTTATATTTCTACAAGTATATAGTTTTAGTCAGTTAAACTTTGTAGTGTACCTTCGTTAACACTGCGGAATATCACTGTGGAAATGTCAATTTGAATTAACACTTCAATTTTATTTGAGCGACGTTCGTGAGTGGTTTGAAAATATTGAATACTATATTGAACATCGTGAGGCTTCTAAATTTTTCCAATTAATTTGGCTGTGACAGTTGCCATGCTAACTATTCAAAATAACTATGATTATGTACATTAATTAAAAAAAATTCAGATAAGTATTGTATTGTATTGTAAATGTAATCTTATTACTGCATGTGACAAGAACAAATCAAAATTACTGCCTTTTATCTAAGGTAAGGTCTTGTTCAATGTTGTGTAACTTTTGTCATGAACGGCTTAGTGTGACAGCTATTGTTTCAGCGGATTTAATGACAATTCAACAATAATTTAATGTTTGTTTCGTTACCGAATGTAATAAATAATTTGACGTTATATTCAACAACCACTGAATGTGAGTTGGATATTTGGGGTCATATGATCCCTCTCTAGTAAGGTAAATTGATCCCAGGAATCCCAGTTGGTGCGCGAAAAAATTTAAGTCTGTGAAGCTGATCTCATTTTCTTATGTTTGTTAGTTGATTTTAAGTATTTTTACTCATTGATTATGTACCAAAAATTATCTAAGATTTGATTCTGTTTAAAAATTGTTATAATTTAGTATGGTCGTATATTTTCTGATTCAGTTCAATTTCTGTTTTTATTTAAATAAATTAATGCTTTTTAATGTTCGTCTTATTCATTATCAGTAGATATAAAATGATCCCAGGGGTTATTTTCCTAAGGATCCCTCGTAGGGATCATTTTATACGCATAGGTGTACAAAATGATCCTTTAGTATGCCTTCACAAAAATGAAAATAAAAAATGTTATTGATCAGGTAGCTAAATTTGATCTAAGCCAATAATAAGGTAGATACACAAACTTACAAAAACTACTTTACTTTTATTTTAATAATGTGCACTTGTTTCTTTTCTTATACAAATTACGCTTTAGGCACATTTCCCCTACATCCGAACGCATTATTCTGAAATATCACCTATCTAAGGATAAACGAAACCAAATTTCCCTTTTTTCTTTAGAACTTCATCTCATAAGAGCGATCATCTTTTAGACTTACAGTTAGAACTTGCCCTATATAGCATCTTATGCTTTTTTATCGGAAACTTAATTAGCAAAAAATGCCAAACAGATATTTCTTCGTCATCAAGTAGTGATAATGTATTCCAATATAATACAGTCCAAATCTGCCCCCAAACAAACTATTCAAATGTGCCCCGGCGTTGAGCTTATTTACTTATGGTTATCATGAAATATATAATGCAGATATTGAGACGTTAGAAACGGTATAAGCCTCTAAAATGGTTGAATTCTTAAAGCATAATTCAGGAAAATATGCACCATCGACTGCTTACCGCACATTCCAACTTTTAATTATTTCAATTAAGCTTGCTTAATTACCTTGTTTAGGAAAAATGCCAACTACTTGATATTTTTTAAATTACCTATATGTATACTAATCGCACCACTCAATCGACCTTCACTTGTAACCGTATCGAGGACTCTGTGGCGAATAGTATTGTATAACCACACAGGACATACTTAAGGAAGCAAATTTAAACTGTCCAAATGTGCCCCGGTCTCCCCTAACCGTTATACATATAATATCCAGGCTTCCAACCGATTGGATAAATAGTGCGAATCGCTGAATGTTCCATGTTTTCGTTGCACAAACGACGACGACTGTTATGTTTCATTTTGCAACCAGCTGATTTGCATGAGACTACGACAAACACAAACGCGTTATCGTTGCGTGAACCGAGTCTAGCACAGTTTATGAAAATTGCATAAGATGTCTGTTGCAGGCGTATCGCGAGACGCGATAAGTAGGTACATATACATATAGGTACGCTTGAATATGCATTGGTTTGAAAACCTAGAAACGAAGACGGCTATAGTGGTGGCATAATAAATGCGTAATAAATGGGAATTGTATTGAGTTCTTTTGTCGAGCTTAAATTAAAGGGAGGTTCCGGTCTGAAAATCGATTTTTTTTTATTTCATTTTTCGAATGACAACCTTTTAGGAATACCTGTTTAAAAGGATTTGTTGAAAGTCGTAAAATTCCCGAAGTTATAGGCATTTGAGTAGTGGCAAATGCATGGATAACACCCGGCCACACAGCACTCACGTAAAACTTTAAACGCGTTTTTCTCGAAACAGTGTTCTCAAAATCGGTGGGACCTGTATCTTCAAAAGTTATTATCCGATTCGACTGAAACTTTTTTATTTTGAAGAATATACTTCTGGCTAGGGGGAAACCAGAAAAATTTTAAAAAATTTAAAATTTGTAATTTTTAAAGGCGTTGAAAGGACGAAAAGTATAGGGAAAAAGTGATTTCAATCTTCAAGTGTCGTTATTTTCTAAACAAAGTGTCATTTTTGTAATATTTTTCTGGTTTCCCCCCAGCCAGAAGTATATTCTTCAAAATAAAAAAAGTTTCAGTCGAATCGGATAATAACTTTTGGAGATACAGGTCCCACCGATTTCGATGAATTTTTTCCCGCCTCAACTTTAATGACACCCCAGTGCCGTCTGCAATGATTAATTATAATACAAAAAATATATTTCTATAATTTAAGACATCCATAATACAATGCAAAAAGTCCCATTAAATTATATGTAGTAGTTTTCCTTTAATTAATTCCTAAAGATCACCTATTTTTATTGGCTCTAGCCCCTTAACTATTATCTACGTTGCGATCAATTAATTAAGATAGAAGATACAGAGTATTTTACAGTTATGAGTGGAACTTTAATCTATTAACTGCATTCTCACTTCTGACAATATAACTTTTTTGCATTGAAATATGACATTATATTGTTCGATTTGAATTATTAATTTCTCTCTGTATAATACAAGGGCTACCTGTTTTAGGAGGCGTCTACATATAGCAATGTGTGTCAAGTGTTTAATGGCGGTGTGCAACTAGGGCTGGCGCGAAAATGTCGGCTCTTCGTATCGCACTCTGGTTTTAATAAAAATCACTTTCGTTCAGTCCATGAAAGATTCTCTACTTCGGTTTGCTATATGTGGAATCCAATATAATTTTAGAATTTGGAGTAGAATACACAAGGCAGAAAACAATGGTAAAAAATGGTAACTTTTAAAAGTCACCGAAAACGAAAAATTCTTACGCAGCATAATTGTGTATGTTCTAAAAAATGAGAAACTAATAATTACTAATACTAGAAGTCATGGGAAAGTCAATAAATACGCGTTAAGGGGTTATGCTTACCTGTGAGGTCTGAAAAAACATGAATATTCGGGAATTTTTGGGGGACAAACTTGAAGGTCTTTTTAATCAAACCTTTATGTATTCGAAAGTGTACATGTTAAATTACTTATAGTAATTTTTGCGATGGAAAATATAAATAAATAAAAGAAATATCAGCGATCTTCCGGCAGCAATTTTTTTTCAGTAATTTGCGGTGACCACTCCAATTTTGACCTGGTTCATCCGAAATAAAAAATTCGCAGGAATTTAGTTAGTATATTAGATTATCTAAGTAGTCGTTAATCGTGCATTATCCCGAAAAATTAATTTGTTACAAAATGGCGGCTGCTCATAGCAAAAGTGTCGTTTTTTACCACAGAATCGCTCTCATTTTTCATCATTTTTCATCAGTAAAATAAAACTTACGCAACGGAAATGAAAAAGCCACGATTAAGGACTAGATAATCTAATATACTAACTAAATTTAATCGAACTTTTTATTTCCGGTAAAGTGCTTAAATAAAAATACGCTGCCGGGAGATCGCCTATAATTCCATTATTTATTTAGATATCGCATTGCAAAAAAAAACTGCAAGAACTTTAAAAGATATATTTTCAAATATACAGACGTTTATTTAAAAAAGTCTTCAAGTTTTAGAAAAAAACCCCGAAAATACTTGAGTTTCCAGGCCTTACAGGTAGGCATAACCCCTTAAGGAGTTATACCTAGCCAGGCGGCCGAAAAGGGGCGAATGTTTGTGATTTTTTTTTGAAAAAGTGGAAGCATATATTTTCACAGAACTTCTTGCACTTAAAATAGCAACATTGAAAAGACATTTGGTAATTTTTTCGTAGAAAAATATTTACGTTTATAACAAAGTAACATCGACATCCAAGGAGCCTTTTTTAAAAATTTGGTTTTGCGGTGAGCACTACCATTCGGAACCAAATTATCTAAAATCAAAAAACAAAAATGATTTCGTTAGTATATTAATGTATCCTCTGATTAACGGAGGGAATTTCCGAAGTATTAATTTAAAACCAAATGGTGGCTATTTAAAGTTGAAATAATTTCCAAAATTTGCCGTTTTCTACCATCCCCCTTTACCTATTATTGAGAATTCTGATTTTAATGAAACTTCGTGTGAATGTAGAGCATATTGGAATTAGGGCTGGGACTATTTGTCGAATATTTCAATATTCGAATACTATTCAAGTACCTTAGGTTCATTTTTTTTACAAGCTTTTATTTAGTTTCAGTTGTGGGTTCGTTAGTTTGTCAGGGAGAAATCTTGTAAGTTAATTTTGAACCACTTCAACATATCCGATCGACTTGATATTTTGCACACATACATAGTTCAGATGACAATACAATATTTTCACTAAAAAACATGAAATACTTTATAGTAAAAATTTTGTTTTTTAAATCAAGCTTTTATTAAAATGTACTAAAAAGGAACCAATAATTTTGAAACGGCCCAGATGACTGCCTGAGAAGAATTCCCTCATATGACTAAAAATAAACGCATGAAAATATTGTATTGTCATTGGAACTACTTACGTATGTGTGCAAAGTTTCAAGCCGATCGAATATGTTGAATTGGGTCAAAATTAGCTTACAAGATTTCACCCTGACAAACTAACGAACTCACAACTGAAACTAAATAAAAGCTTGTAAAAAATGAACCTAAAGAACTTGATTTATAATTCGCACCATTCTAATTGAATACATCAGTATTTGAATACTATTTGAATACATCAGTATTCGAATACTATTTGAATACATCAGTGTTCGAATAGTAATAATAACATTCGAATACTCAAATATTCGAAGTTTATTCGTAGCATTCGAGTACTTGTAAAATATTCGAATATTAAATTATGCGAATAGTCCTAGCCCAAAATTTTGAATATGCAAGTGGGAGTTTCCTTTTTGTCGAAATTGACTTTGAAGGGGTGAAATCAGCTCTTATAGATTATTAGGTTTTTTCGTTGTTTTAATATAACCTTATTTCTCATTTGTATTTACAGTCTTGTTCTATCTCGCACTGTTACAAAATTATATTGAAAATGTAAAATGTGATTGAATTTCTTCAGAAAAATATTGCTCCCTGCATACTCCAACATGCTCTACATTCACACGAAGTTTCATTAAAATCAGCATATTCCTGTTGGGAATGTTCCCTTGTCGGTCACGTCAATTATGTTGCACTGTAATCCATTTAAGCTTAACCCCAGTCTATAACCACGAAACATATTCAACGAATTTTAACAGAGAACAGCGTCATAACACAGATTTTCCATATATCCAACCCTGCACCGCTAACAAGCTTCCAGGATTTAAAATATATACTGATGTCCAAGCTTCGCAGCAACTGCTCCACCATTGTTACCGCACGTCCCAACGAAACGAACAGCTTTGGTTTAATACCAACATGCTTTAACAATTCTCATATCGTCGAAGTTGCTTCCCTCTTTCTGTCTTTACCTTTTAAAAACAACGAGACAAAGGGCTCGCTCATATAATCAGCGCGGTGTTGTACAGAAGTTCCCCAGGCCCAAGAAATTAAGAGATAAAATATAACGGCGGCGTTGAAAATGAATGACGAGGTGGAAAGGGGGCGAAATAGTCTCTAAAGAAACGACGTAATGTCTCTGTTTGCTTCGTGGGTAGAAAGATAAAAGATAATGGCAAGCTGGCGAGTAACACGGAAGAAGAATGAGGAGAACGACCATTCCTCGACTCTGCTTTTAGATTCACGAACATGCACCGCCTATCGATCGGCCTGAGTGCTACAGTTTAGATGTCTTTGGTGCAATGCGATCGCTATTTATGCAAAGGACAAATTAACCCAGGGGACTCGAAAGGAGCCTGCCTTTAGCTTGCCATTTCAGGAGGCCACATGTGACATTTTCGATATGCAAAGGGCATGCGATTTTCAGAAGCTCAACATCATGGTTTTCGTGTTCTTTATTAACGAACGATTTCTCTTTGGGAATTCTCGAGGATGCACTGCAGATGTAGGTTATTGTAATGGAAGTATGCACCTGTCCTAGCATTTTCCGCACTACTTATGAATAAAGAACCAGCAAGGAATCTTTTTCTATAGAACAAGTGTACAGGAGAATGGAGGAAAACTCAATGGTGTACGAATGTCAATTTGCAAACAAAGAAACTGGTCAACTTTTTTCAACAATCACTGAAATTTGCGGCAAAAGAAGTTAAAAATTAAGCATTTAGAAGAATATGTTGCAAAATATAATAAAAATTGTAGAATATTCGATTTCTCCTGATGAAGTGGAATTGTGAAATAAGTTTTTTTATTACATGTAATTCCACGTCAAGTTCTGCAGAATCTGATATCAGCATCGTCAAGTTTCTTTGAATTGGCATTTATTGCTGAATTTAATTTTGTTTAACCTTCTAGTTCCAATGTTTCCCAAGATATTAATTTTACAATCTTGAAAAGTCAATACAAAAATGGACAAACCAGCTGACACTTTGCTCCCTCTAATTAATCACAGTCTAATTCAGAGTAATGGCTTCTGTTGACACTTATTTAAAACGGGAAGAGTTCTCTTCAGAATTCATGACATTTCCTCATCTTTTTTAAGAGTTCAAGATTACTGACTTTTTTTAAGTGCAACTATTATATATCTACATTTTTAGTGGTATAGGTAGTGGTCAGCAAAAATGTTGTAATCCATAACAATGTGTGATTAAAATGATCTTGAGTATGAAAATGGTTGGTTAAGTAAGCCAACTAATTTTTTTTTAAAATAAAAAAAGTATAAGAGGTCTGGGTTACCAAACTGGTTCAGGTTTCGCAATTAGTTAATGCGTGCCATGTATAATAATGTATTAAATACCTACACAGAGCATACTACTTAAAATTTCGAGAAAAAGTGTGAAAAAAATATTCGGAAAGGCTCAAATGCATACTGATAATTTAATTTTACTATTACAGCGAATAGTCTGATTATTTATTACTAATGCGAATAAATTGGTGATTTGTGTCTCGAAACACACCGAACATTTTTACAAAACTAGCACAAACAAAGTGTTTCTTAAACCAGAAAGGAAACGTTTTTGGATGTGCTTAGAGTCAAATGCAGAGGATGACTGAGTTTGTTATCCTCGAACTAACAATAAGTAGAATCAAACTTTGGCCATCTATTTCGATTAGGTACACCCTGTATTACTATGGTGAATACAATGAAATGTGTCCAAACGTTGGACAGCTTAAACGATAAAAAAATTATTTACGTTACATTTGTTCTATTCCTACTATCCATAAGTATCTTATTTCTCCCGAGAAATAGAACTGTTCGATAACCAGCCTCCTGCTGTTCGTCATTAAGTACCCATTCGATGAGGGCCTTGTAACAGATTTGTCCAAAACAACTTACTCGCTACCACACTTTTCATTTCGAGTAGGTCCACTTTCCTTTGGTAGAAAGTAGTTCTTACAAAAATATTTTAAACGTATTTTTTTATCAGCTGACATTCGTGTCGAAGAGGTGAGAACAACCCTGAAAGTTGAGGGTGAGAAACATGCTTGGTCGAACATCTTGGAAACTACCGAAGCTGGGAGAATAGTGTAAATAGAAAAATGACGTATTTTTTTCTAATAAGGACTGCAGTTGTGCAAACAGGTTCCAATGCAGGCACCCCTTCCCCATTAAACAGATCTGTTTAAGAGCAAGGACACATCGTTTTCGAGCAATATTAACAAATAATGTTTCCATAGAACCATGTCTCACTTGCACAGTGCTTAATCTTCTACTCCGGTTGCAGTTGTTGTTAGATAATGTATGTTTCATCAAATTGATTCAGCCTAAGTAGTATTGACACCTTGAGTGGCGTCGACGTGTTTTCACGCCGAGAAATTTTCAATTGCTTTGGCATATTTTCAAGTCAATATTTCCTAGAAAGTATCGAAAGTATTGTCCCAGAGTCCCAGAATGTTAAACTTGGAAACGAAGCTCGCTTTACACTTCACCTATATGAGTAATGGAAATTGTAATTTCCATATTCTCTACTACATCTTCATGGAAATACTACCAGTGGATTGGCGAGATTCTCCTGATGAAATTAAGTCCAAAGTCGACCTCTTTCGGGTTATTTTTTATCGCTTATGACGTGTAATTAGTTAATCAAATTTCGAAGTGATCCGAATTATTTATTGAATTTATTATATTTTCATATATTTAAAAAAAGTCCGAATAAGGTTGTATTTAGACTCATCTGCATCGGAGAAACGTCGCCGATACATTAATAGTGCCTTCTCGTATGAAGATTTAATAGCCTGCAGGTTAATCCGCCTTTCCTAGCCGAATTGAACGCTCAAAATAGTTACCAGAATATGTATACTACATTGTCAGAATATAATCAGTTTATGACGTGTTACACTTGAGTTTCAAACAGAATGATGAACGTCCAAATTCCTTTATACGAACAATCATGCCTCCCTGTTAATTCGAATAGCAGGAAGTTCTACTGTGTTGGAACTTAAAAGTGCACCTACCTTCCACTGGAAGTCGGAAGAGGAATCAGTGAAGAACCACTTCTGCGGCCATGGTTTTATCGTCCCCTCGGGTGTCTTGAAGATTAACCCCTCCAGACTTAGGCCGTGCGCCAGAACGCTGGTGGTGATGTTGCCTTTCTTATACGAGGCTATGCCCGCCTTCATGTACATTTGCGGTATTGTTTCGTTCTCCCTCAGCTTCAAGGTCACCCTGGGCATCTTCACCTTCTTTGACGCGCTCGAGGACGTCGTAGTGGCTTCCGTCGAAGTGCTTGCCGATGACTTGGGGGCCGTCGAAGACGTCGGAGGCGATGCCGATGGTATTGTGACAGGTGTCAACGTCTGCCGGATGCTCGTCGGTGGCTCTGAAGAGATTTGAAAGCGTTGCGTACTGCTCGCGACAGAGTCTGTGGACAGTGGCAGTGAATGAGGAATATAGCGGTGTTTATAGGGCGAAGTTAAATGCAGTGCTCCATCCTAGTGAGATGCAAACGCTTTGTACTACCAGTTTGAACAGTACATCTACTGAGTAACTTTGTACTATCAGCAAAATGATTTCGCTTGGATAGACAGATTGCTCTAGTTTCGAAATGATGAACTGGATGTTTGAGTGATGCTTTTGTTTGTGTATAGACGAAACAATCAGTATGGAAAATGGTGGACCTAGTAATACAGCTATGAAAATAATTCAAGAAAAGGACATAATAAATGCTTATGAAATACTTCAGGATTGATATTTTCAGAATCCTTATTTTTCTCCATGGGTGACGTGTGTTCGCATCAGTAGTTGATGTAGGAGATTGGAGTAAATTGTTTAATTGTAAATATGTAGTCATTGCCAATTCTGCAGGAAAATGAAATAAGTAAGAAAACGGTTTATGAAAATTTTATCGTGTGACAGTGGCTTATTAAGAAATATGGTATATCTCCCAAGTATTCACTTTTTTTGGTAGACCTCAAAAAAGTACTTTTACTCGTAGAATATTCGGCAGAATCGCTTTACTTGAGAAACAATACAGTTCCTTTTATAAAACAGCTGCACAGTTACACTTTACAAGTGTACTATTGCCATTAAGAGAGGATTCTTGTGTAACAGCCCCCGAAATTTATTTATTTTTTTTAAACTATTGTTAATATTGCATTAAACTCTTTTGGGATATAAGGAGGCATCTTCAAACTTGCAGAAAATATTTTTCTTATGTCAATCCTTCTTATTATGTATTAATGATTGTGGAATCGTGTTAACCTCTTCCACGCTGTTAGCGTCAGTTGTAGCACCTGTCACAGTCATCTGGTTGCAAAAAGAAGACAATTTTCTTGAAGTTTAATAATTTATGCTTGGGCTGGACCTAAAATTTTAATTTTACTTTTTATTTATAATACTTTTTTCGTCGATATAAAGAATAATATGAAAAATTTGTCTAAGAAAAAACTTACTTTTCCTTTCAAACACTACAACTCTTTCAATTTTTAATTTTGTCCTTTAAAGTGGACCAATCCCAGCGTAAACTATTTAACTTTAAGAAAAAAAGTTACAACGAAAGTTACATCGTCGAAGAGGTGGACAAGATTCCACAATAATTAATAAATAACAAGAAGGATCGACATAAGAAAAATATTTTCTTCAAGTTTAAAGATGTCTCCTTATATCCCAAAAGAGTTTAATCCAATATGACCAACAGTTTTTTTAAAAACAAATTCTTAAATATCAGTTACTTTTGGGGCTGTTAGACGAGAATCCCCCTTTAAGGAAGAAGTAAAGTTATAGATGGAAAAATAATGAGTCATGCAGTTCAACTATATGCAACCAAACAGGAAATGGGAATAATTATTAGTCATTTCCTGTTTGACTGATACTGCGTGCGTTGAGTCATACGATAATGCGGTTTTCCCGAGGAATGACTTTATAAGAATGTAACTTGAACGAGCGTTATTTATCCATTTGGTATAAATACTATCTGTAGTATTAATACATACGGGATGTTCCCACAATGTGTCGTATCAAAAATTAACAAGCATAGATTAAGGTGACTATTTTTTGGGGGTTTTCTGGGACATGAGATATTCTTTTCTCAGAGACCACCTCTACTCCTCGTAGACTTGGTTACATTGTTGTCAAATTAGTTGAATTTTAATAGGAAACTCCTGGCGTCGATTTCATATTGATTATTTTGTGACTTCAGAAAAGAAATACAGAATCGGGGACTATTACCGAAAATCGAGGACCGATGATTACCTTAAATTCAGACTTTGGGGCAAAAATCGGGGATAAAATATACCGAGGACACAAATCGTGTTCCGGGCACTGACCCTGGAAATCGGGGACGAATGGTCACCTGAGCATAGATCGAAAAATTCACTTATTACAAAGGTTTAGGATTGACATGTTACATTATACAAATTTAAAAAAGAAAACAACGCGACAATAATGATGTAAGACATTTGTCAGGTGTATGTGGAAATATTAGCGTCAAACAGTGAAAGCTTATTTAAGGGGTTAGACCACCTTGGCCAGGTCAAGAAATATCGCATCTTTAGGAATTTATTTCTAAGTTAAATCAGTAATTTTCAATTTTCAACGTGTTTATTTCATAACAGAGTGATAACAATTGCGTTTAGGCTCTATTTTACACAGTCAAGTAACATTTATGACGTATTGGACGTCTGGATACTTTTGAACGGTAGTATACCTACTACGCACATGCGAAAAGAGACAGAAAATGGGGACGTGGAGGTCGATAATTGAAAATATAGAATGCAATGAAAAATGACGGGTATGTATCACGTGCCAACGAAGATTTAAGATAAATTCTTCCGGTGTCTATAAACGTCACATCGAATAGTGACGTTTGCATAAAAGTTCCTCGTGCGGCGCAACATGTTATACAGAGTGTTCCAGGATTGATGATAGAACCAAGGAGGAAGTAATTCTATATGAAAAAATAAGTCGAAAATATACAATAATTTTTTTTTCATTTGAGGCTTTGTTTTAGAGAAAATCGACTTTAAATATTCTTCGAGTACGTGTGCACTTAATGTGTCGTTTACAAATGGCATTAATATCATGCGTAATGTTGACCCCTTATGAACATTATGTTCTATTATCTATCTCTGTCTGCTTATAGTGGGTTTATAAATGAAAGTAAAACTTTAAAATATAAAACCTTACATGAGAAAAGTTTGTTTTACCTAGAACCACATCCTCGTGGTTTGTACCATCAATACTGGGACACCCTGTGTAGACCTTAAGCAAAAGGGGTTAATAGCGCTGGCATCGGTACCATCAATTTGCCTCTGCTACAGCTCAAGTCGTTAAATTTTTAAAGAACTTTTATGGAAACGATTAAAGGATAACGCGAACTTACTGACACTTTGGAGGTGTTATTGAACTGACTTGGTTTATTGATGTATATTGATGTAACAAACTTTGCGCGCAAGCTTTCTGAAGTGCAGTGTTCTGGCTAAATAATGAAGAATTATTAACGAATAAATGTTAGGAAAGCAGGAACTTTTTATGAAAAATCATTATCCATCTTTATATGTATATTTGCTGAAAAATAATATCTTGGAAATTACTTTTCCAATATTCCAATACTTTTGTGTAAAGAAAATCTTTTTTCACCATTTATATTTAAAATTTGTTGACACATTCTTGAAAACTATTCAATATAAATTGATTAGTGAATGAAAGTAAATGAGCTGTTCAGCATTCTAAAGCATATTTTCTGTTGTTTCCTGTTTAGCATTTTTGTTTTTATATTATTTTCCATTATTTTTCATTTCCATTTAGAGATACGTTGCGAGAAAGGTGTTTGAAAACATCTGCTTAGTTTGTCGCAAAAGACGATTAAAAATGTAACCAGTCAATTGAAGAATAATTCATTATAAAAATTAGAGTTTTCTCGTATAATATTAAAATCTGTTTTTTGAGAGTAGAAGCAACTGTCCTGTGGTTAAATAGCGACTGGATTTCTCTCATTACTCGAACTAATGATATGGTAGGTATAAGTTAGATGTAAATTATTCAATCTGTGTGCTGTAGAAACACCCCAGAAAAATTTCTTACATATCAATGTAAATTGCAGACGTAACTATGCAGTACTCAGTGGTCATTATTTCCTTGTAATCATACTATAGAAAGATTGAAACACCATCCTCCAATACAAGCTGTAAATGTGCATGTTAGTTAATAAAAAAACAACAAATTTCAAAGTGGTTTCAAATCGATATATGTAAATGATATCTGGCACTACAAATGGTGAAAATAAATTTATAATATTATTCACAAATTATAAAATGCCGAATGCTTTAATCCCCTTCGAAAAAATTCGTTTTTCTCCTTGATTTCCTCTATTATTTCGCACTTTTTTCAACGAGATAAGCCAGAGACCATGGAGTAATATAATACCGAGAGAAGTATCGAGGATATCGATGTTTATCGTTGATAACTACGAGGGGGTTCGAACACACCTGCGGGAGAAAAATAGAGATGAAGATACGACAGCGATCCGGAGAAGAAATTGGATCAATCAATTTCTGTGAGATTAAATTCCCAGCTTTATTCTGCCGCGAACACCTATTTTTACTTTATTTAGTCAGTTTTAAGGTTCAACATTCTCGATAACGGCACGGGTTACCACCATTGTAAGCTGATACTATAATGCAAATGCGGAAATGGCGTTAAACATACAAAAAATTATTATATGTATATCTCAATACATATATATGTACATATGGAATATACATGCATGCAACACAAGTTTTTTATATGACTAAATAAGAACCGTCTTTTAGAAGTGAACGAACTCTTTTGAAATTCGATGTTTTCTTGTTTGTATATAAATATCTGCCAATTGAAATAATATATTAAGTAGGTATGTAAAAAGTTTTAAAGCCTTTCCCAACAAGAAGTCGAGAATTTTTCATCAATTCCTCCACTAAAAAATCAACTTAAACAAATTCTTGAAAATAAAGTCTTGAAAATTTCTCGGAGAGTTTCCGTTCCTAAATGCAATTCTAAAAGTTCTCTTTCAAAGTAAACTGCGCAACTTCTCGAATTGCAGGAATCCTTCAATATATTTAAAATTCAGAGGAAACGTAATTTTCGAAATATTTTTACTCTCGCAACGCGGATGGAGCGTACATTACTTATATTACTCATTACTTATTAATATTACTGCTTTTAGAAAATAAGACATTTATGTCATATCGAGATCAAGATTTAATATAAAAGCTTTCCAAGGATTGTATGAACGAAAATAAAAATGGACCTATCTATAATGATGACGTAACCGTCATAACTGTCAAGATGTCAGCCGACCAATCTTCCTTACATATTAAAATTTAATACAGTGTGTTAAAAAATTCCTCAAGATCTAGGTAACCTATAGTACTTCCTAAAATGAATAAAAAATGATTATTCTACATATATAAATAAATCCATGTTGCCAGAGTTGGGATTTGGCATTATCTTTCCACTCTGACAACACCAGTCAATTGTTTTTTTCTGTTCACTTCATGGTCATTCATTCAGTGCAAACGAATGATTATACTTATACCTTGCAATATTCTTATTGTCGTTTATATGAAACGTGTTCTACACATCCTCCATCCACCTCCACACACACTTTACACTCTTGAACAGAGGAGCCCGGATAAATAGAGTTTCGTTTAATCCGTGCTGTGCTTAAACCGATTAATTTGACGTACTTTGAATAAATTAGCGTTAGCATCGCTTCTTTTGTAGATACGTTTTTTTTTTGGTGCTATATAAACTACATGTATACTGTATTTACTATACAAACCACATCTGACGTAAAGCAATAAAGATGTAAATAAATATTCTCAATGGGTCTTGAGAAACTTGATGAGCCTTTTGTGTACCGATCGACATATGACAAGTTAACAATCAAATATTTTGGTAATAGACACTTGAATATTAATTTTTCAATTGCGAATTCGAATTATTGCACCCTACCTATGAACTTGTATTGTTAAAGGAACAAAAAAATTAAAACCGTTTTCAAAAAAATTAAAATGCACAAAAAAGTAAAAACTAATTTTTTCCATTATTCAATCTATAAATCTCACTTTTTTTATGTCGGCGCTAAATTTACACACTGCAAATGATGAGACACCGACATAAAAAGTTGAGAGTCGTTGATTAAATAAGGGAAAAAGTTATTTTTTACTTTTTAATGCATTTCAATTTTTTTGAAGGCGGTTTAAATTTTTTTTTTTTAATTTGTTTGGTTTTATATATGCTGAGGAGATATGCGCGTGCGTACATAAAATAATAATAATTAGGTGACAATAGTCTTTATTAACTAGAACTAGCAAAATATTGGGCTAATATTGATGCAATGCGGGATGGGGCCATCGGGCCATCGCCCTCTTTCGAATAAAAAAAAGATCATCAAAATCGGTCCATATGTTGAAGAGTTATACGGGGACAAACTTAAAAAAAAATACATACGGGTCGAATTTATAACCTCCTCCTTTTTGAAGTCGGTTAAAAAAGATATGAAGGCTTTCAAGACTCATTAAAATTTGTAAAATTTTTAACAAATATTCGAAGTGACTCGATATGCTTTGTCCTATTTTCAAAGTCATTCGTAGCGTTTCAGCCCCTTGATTATCTTCGTGTCAGAGAATTCCTATTCTTTCAAGAATTCCTAGCTTGCATTTAACAGGCATTTTCTACTTGCTGAAGCAGGAGGGTATTGCTTCCCATACTATTATAAAATTATAATAGGAAAAAATAATTAACTACACTAGAGTAAAACTACACAATACGCCACGATTCGCAAATGCTTCTTCAGAATTGTTCAGAAACTGAAAATCAAAAGTTATGTATATTTTTTGAAGAAACGAAATAATGACACTTTAACAGCGTTTGTGGACGACTGTATCCTTACTTGTGTGCATAAAGCAATAGTTAGACGTTTTCTCAATCGAGGCGTATTGTGTTGCTTTACACTATAAATTGAATACGATTATTAATTATATTCATTTTATACCATAATATGTATTACTTTTCTTGTTATTCTAAAGAAGTCTCTGGCGTTACCAAAACACAACACTGACAGAAGTTGATGTTTCGACCTACATATGCCGACTTAATCGTTTTCTAAATATTGAGTAGCTGCCAATTCTTTATTTTATTTGATAAAATTTTATATAAAATTTACAGTATGTATTTTTCTAGTGTCTTCATTGTTTGCTTGTGTTACCATCTTTTAATTACTTTCTAATTAAAAAGATGAAAAAGAGTCGATTATAAATTACAAATACTCATTTTAATAGATTACATTTTTTTTTTAATTGTTGTTTTCTTTTTCTAGGCAGGAAATGTGCTAAAAGTTTGTCTTCTATTAAAGATATGAGGAAGGAGAAACTTTCCGCATCCGCGAGTGCAAAATCTTCTAACGTTATTTGCTACGCTCCTAAAATATACGAAGGAATTCCTTTTCAACGTCTTACGAAGGAAAATGCAAATCCTCGTTGCAACAGAATACGAGAAACAAAGGAGCATCAATTTTAAAGGAGAACAGTCAACAGAGTTCTCACACTTGGCTGCCTCTTGCAAATAAGGAAACATTTTTTTAAGTTTAATTTATTACCTTTCTTGTTCTGACAAAGTTTATTCTCAGAAGTTACTTATACGTTTCATGATCCTTCAGAATTTTATATATTCCTAGATAATCATTCTGTGATTATATATTTATTGTCATTGTCATTATACTTTCAAACATCTACCCTTTGAGTATAATTTAAACCCAACTTGTTAGCAACTCATAACAACTGATAAATGGTAAATTTTTTTTTAATTAATCATTTCAGTAATACACATAGAATTTAATTTACGGTTTCAAAAAATCGTTATTAGTTATTTTTTAATTATGCTATTACTAAAAAATTATTTCTAGTTTATATTAACAAAACCGTGAAAAAAAATTGTAAAGTATTTTATGGTAATGACAGTTTGTATGCTCTAGTGGTTACTCAACTATAAACTATTTTTAATATCATTATCTTCTGTTTATCTTAAAATAACTTTTAGTAATTTTGGAATTTTCTAGCCAATATGTGACGTTGACAACTTTTGCTTTTGCTAAATTGACAAGTGAGCAGTTTGCTGCTAGTAGCCGACTGGGCAGAGTGTTGTTCTCATTTTCATATTAACTTTGACAAGCAATTTCGTGTTCTGACATTTTTGTACACTTCATTTCACTATTTGCAAACACTAATTTTCATTTGATGTGACCGTTTCAATTTTTCTTTCGGCTATGTAGGAGTCAGACTATTCCTACAACTATCCTATTCTCCATATTTTCAAACTTTGTTTGTTTCAATATTTAAGCATATTGCAAACGTCAAATAATGCCAATATATTAATAAGATGAGCATAAGGTATTTTGAAAATAAAAGTCTGCCATATTTAAAACACGTTGTAAATAATCGCCACTGTTGCAAGAAAACTGTGCACACTCAACAGTTCCGTGGAAAGCTTTCAAATTAATTGAACAATATAAACAGTACAGTATAGTGTGGTTATAGAAAATAAAAGAATAAGCAAAATCCATTTTTTGCTAGCCTCTAAATCTGATATACATAACTCGAAATGTACAGTAAAACCTCAAATATCCGAATTTTCTATAATCAGCGATTTAGCATCATAAATGATATAACAGTTGCTAAGCAAATGGCACATTTATATCTGTTACCAGTTCACAGTGGAAGAGATCGGACGGCAAATTATTCAGATATGGAAACGAAAAGAGAAACAACAGATACTGTTAACTGTAAAACCAAAATAAAAGCAGGATATGTCATGAAAATTTGGAAACCGTAGTTCATTTGTCAGAGAAATGTAAGAGCATAGAGAAAGAAAATGGTAAAATGACAATCGAACAATTCTTAAAATACAATGATCACATTGGATGAAAAAAATCATAGATGTCCCCAAAAGTAAGAGGCAGTGCAGAACCGAAAATAAAAACTTACTAATGCAATGTAGGTACTTGTACCACATGTTGTATTCAAAATCATGTGTAACCCCCCCCCCCCCCCCCACCCCTCCTCCTCCTACGGCAGGAAGCCCAAGAACTAAACGTTACTGTCACTATTCATTTTGTATCTCGTTGGTTGTATTATTATTTATAAAATATATAGAATAATTATTAAGGGGGTACATGAGCATTAGACAGCTCAAATCAACGGTTGCTTTTGGGCTAGATTCTAGAGCCAATAATAACTTAAACCATTTGCTCTTTTAACAATTCTTTCCTAAGGATATAAGACGTATTTTCAAATAAGAATATTTACAAAATATTACAAATGAATTAATATACAAGACGTCAAACTGAGTGCTTGTTCCCATTGACCGACTCATTTAAAAACAAAATCGCTGTATATGCGTATCCTTTAACTCAAAATCTACAATGTGGAACGTGGTCGAAAAATTTTAATAAAAATTCACGGAGTTATACAAGAAATATCAACTTTGAATGATTTTACTGAAGTAATTCTGTGATAAATGTTGTCCTAAATGTTGTTAAAGTTATGCGATCTTAGTGAACGAGTCCCACATTGTGGAGAAAAGTGTTTTGTAAGTTCAGTTCAAATTCCAAAAAAAAATATCGATCCGTTCTCGAGTTACGATGTTGACCGTCTTGAGAAACATGGTTTTGAGAAAAACGGCATTGAAGCCCGCCGCGGCGCGTTTACCTACATTGGCTCGCCCGTTACTTTTTGCGCTGTAACTCTCGCAATTTTTCTCAAATCCTTTTAAAACACTTCTAAGACTATCATAAACAATCGAGAGAGAGAAAATCGATTTTTTGACCCCGAAATACCCATGTACCACCTTAAGAGGAAGATGAGTGTCCCATTATCCAGAAATTCCTTTATCTAAACGATTATGTCTCCCCATTAATTCGAATACTGATCGAATTCTAGTGCTTGAAAGTGAAAGCGATAATGCAAAAGATTCACACCTGTAGTCGTGAAATCTTCAGTCTCCTGTTCTTCTGCTCTGAATACCCCCGGCGTCGGAGTCGTCCCGTCCTCTGGCTCCTGTTGTCTGTGGGCTTCCATCGATTTCGCTGTCATCGTCTCCAGCGTTTTGCTTTTGCTCACGGCGGCGTCCTCCCCTTGACTCCTCGACGTGTTCCTGGGAACTGTGTTGTGTCCAACACGACCCATCGAGAAGACAGCGCTGGCGAAGAGGCTCTGATCGTTCTGGTTCATGAGGAATGGCGTCGCCACGCAGGACAGAATAATAAGGATCATCAGCGTGCCCATGGTGACCTTGATGATTCTTGGCCTCGATTTGCTGGAGGCTTGGGGAAAACCAGGCGAGGAAAACTGGTCTGTTTGCGGGAGAATTGTGTACTGCAGGCTGGCATCGCCCTTTCGTACCGTTTTGTACATAATTAATAAACCTGTGCAAAAAATCGAGTAATTTGTAATTGATGAGTTGATTTTCACTTTAACGGTGAATGAGAAGGAAGAATCCAAGGGGTTGTATTATGTTTATCCCGTTAACCAGCGCAGACGAGTTAACTCGTCATTTGAAAATGCTTCTTCACTTGGCAAGAAAATGCGTATTCACTTAAGTCGTCATTAATATTAAACAGTTGTGTCCGCTACGAAAGAATGCAAATGAGGACCTTGCAGCAACAGGAGTGCAACTTCATCTTTACCAACTTCGAGTGAATTAGAAAAAACTTAATTTTATATAAAATTATTGCTTTGACTTAACATTAAAAAGAGCTTTAGAACACTAATTTAAAAATATATATTTTCACATAATAAGTCGCAGTTATTGAGTTGATAAGTTTTTATTTCTATTTTTGGCGAATTTTTCAAATCCGGAGCTGCCCAAAACAAAAATAAAGCACAAAACATAATGGGTGCAGGTTCGAAATTTGCAATAAATCGCTCATTTGTTATCGGATTTGCATCAAACGATGTAGAATTTTTTTTACATATATTACACGTCATAACTAAAAAATTGTTCAAAATGGAGTTGCACAACCCTCCCTTGCTGCGAGGTCCTCAAATATCATATTTCCTCAGTTCTGTTTTGTTTTTTTTCTTTTGCCATTTCTAACACATATGGCTAATAAATTAAAATAAAATTTCATCTTTTTACTAATAATATTCTTTAAGTAAATTCTTCATTTATTTATCGACGAATCCTTCTGTCTTAATCTTTATCATTCTATTTGGATCAGAAATAACATTAAGGCATATTCACACTTGATATGGGCAAGACGAGTTAACTCGTTAGGTTCTCATTTGTCACTACGCCAGCTGGGGAACACTTATGATCGAAAACTTGTACAGGGTTAACAGGTTAAGAATCTTAATCGATTTTAATGTGGGGGATATGACTTGCTCGACCTATAGTTACGATGGATGTGAGGTGAGGTGTATTTATCATTTTAGAATAAATTAGTAATCTGAGGTTAGTCTTAAGTATAAACTTCTTTAAGTATAAAATTATGTCTTGGACAATGCCAATTTTTGGAACAAACTTCACTTCACTTTTATGGCAGATGAATAGATATAAAATGTTTGCTTGCACTTTTGTAGATTTATTGCAGGTCATAAAGTTTTTTAATTAAATTTCCGCATAAGTTTCGGGGAAAGGAAGAACATGGGTTGAAACTAGTCAGAAATTGCTAATTTTGGACCCTTGCTTTCAACCAAAAATGTGTACAGATCGTTTGTTTGTGACTTATAAAGAATTCGAGAATCACAACCATTTTTTTTTTTTGGCACGTGATAGAAAAGCTAGAATACATAGGCATAAAATTGGAATCTTATAATGGGTATATAACTCATCTAATCAAAGAAAAATGCCTCTTTTAAATCGATCAGGCCTAGGAGCAATCACTTCTGCCGGGAAAGTTTTGCACAAAGCGTAAATAGCGAACCCTGAGTTTCGTTTGTTTTTAAAGTAAACATTCGGGGACTATCGAAAAATACATTCGATGCTTTCCAGGAAATATCAACGTGAGAACACTCTAAAACCATCCAGTGGATGCAAATTGGTTGGCGCGAAAACTCAAAGTGTTGATGTTTCATTCTACTTGCTTTCAAAGAACGATCAATTAGTAACATTACTGTTAGGAAAATCTCTGAGAAATGTCTCTAATCAGTTAATATCGAACAAACCTAATATACCATAAGATTGTTGCTATACAGGGTGCTAATAAAAATGTGGGACATTTTTTCAGGATCAGTTTTACTCATGAAAATAATAAAAGAAGTTGGAAGGTATGCTATATTTTACGGAACATAAAAATATTTATAACTACAATATTTTGTATTACTTTGGTGATCAGCATCGATTCCGAAAAAATGTCCCACATTTTGATTAACACCCTGCATAAACGCAACAATTAACAATGCGTTCGTGAACCGTGCATCCAAATGCATGAGCAGAAAATAGTTGATATAGATTCTTGTCGTTTTCAACTATAAAATAATTAGAAATGTCTAATGTCTAGCTGAGCAGCGCAGAAATAATAATAATCGAGTATCTATGTCAACATGAAGATGCGTTGAGTTGAGGTTCTTGTGCATTACAGAAGAATCTAATGTTAGCTACCACGAGTTATTCGACACAAACGAAACAGGTGGAGCTCTGAGATATAGACAAGGCAAATATGCCCGCGACCTGTTGAAAAGGGTTTACACAGTCCCGGATTAAAGCCAGTGAAGGCCCTGGGGGGCTAGGAGACCTTGAAAGGTCCAAACTTAATAGCATCTGATCGTAAGAAACAAAACTTCGTTCTCTTCTCTATCTACTCAATGAAAGTAGAACATTGCTGAAATTTTAACACTCATAGAAAGATTGTTAATGCACTTATAACCTTTAATCAGCTTCGAAACGTATGAAATTAATGAAGACATTTCGCGGGAAAATCATAGCTATGTTATAACATTACACGATATACAAAGTCAACACACTGTTGAATTTTGGATTTGTGCTAAAATATTCATTTGGCCAACGTACGCCCCTGATTTTTAGCGTTATAAATTAAGTAAAATTAATGGTAAATGTGTTTAATTTTTTGGGCGAGTGGCCGAGGTCCCCGTTAATTATGAGGACCTAGGCAGCAGCCCGCTCAGCCCACATGTAAATCCAGTACTGGGTTTACAGTGTAAAATGCCGCCGGGTGCAGCTACATGCATTCAGCCGAAATTGTTTTCTGTATCAAGAGCGACGCAGAGCAATTGGAACACGATAATATTGCAGATGCAAAAGGGGATTTCGTTCATAAGAAGAAATGAATTGATAATACAAGTCGTTTCTCAACAATTCTCTCTATTTCAGACACATTCAAAGGAACTATTTTTTAAATGAAAGAAATGTGGAGTCTATACTCTCTACGCAGGAATACATTTTCTGAACCCTTCTTTAAATCTTTTTAGATCTTTTTCTTGAAAATTATATAGATTTGTGATAGATTACAATAATCCAAGAGGAAAAATACGAAATTATGAGAATTTTTAGTTTATTAACACTTTGCACTACAAATATGCCTCTCAGGCGCACCAAAAATAAAATTAACGTTACATATTGATATGACCAAATCTTCCAAAAGTGGGAGAATTTTTTATTCTTAGAATTAAATGAATTATTCAATTCGAAATCACTATAATGTATTTTTTGCCTGTTCTAAACTTCTGTATTTAATAAATGGATAATATAGCAAAAGGGTTTTGGTCGATTGTATGGTCGAGTGTAAAGTGTTCAGAATTTTATACAGTGAACCTTTTTACGATGAACGTACTACGAGTGCTAATGATCGAGAAATAACTGTGAGTTCGATACTAAGTACATAAGTATATGAAAACTGAATGCGATGGAGTGTTATTAAAGGAAGCGCGAATGAATAAACGAAAACGCGTAGTCGCGTAAATGGAAATTTTATTAATATATTTACGGTCATCTTTATGTTTATAGAAAAGTTCTGATAATACGAGCTCATGATGGAAACATAAACTCTTACCACTTCGAAAGGGAAAGTAGAAAAATAGGTATGCAGAATAATCTCTCAAATTACTTGTATAACAGGAGCTTTTTGCTACTGTTACGGGCACATTATCATAAAGTGCCTGTAATTTGCATACTAAAAGGATTTCATAAACTATTGCTTATGGCAGCCAAGCTAATAAAAAGCAAAAATATAAAACCAGGCTGGTATAAGCTAATTGCACTTTGGACTGAGTAATAGTTTCACACCTTGTATTTTGTCATTTGTTGTATTAAAAATATTCATTTTAGAGTTTGCACCGCATAGAATTTTATAATTACTCTTTTATTGTTGAATTTACACTCAATAAAAAAAAAGAATATGTTACCTCAGCAAATATTTGTTATAATACCATTTTTTTTTTTAAGTAAATAGTAAGAAAATCTGTATATTTTATTTTAAAAATAAAAACTGAAATTGTTTATGATAAAATTCGGTGAAAAAATCCGTTTCCATTGACTGCTTCATATTTCAAACATAATCGCGATTTGGTAATTACAATTACATTCAAAGGTCCAACACAGAACAGAATAAAACAGAAATATTCGTATCAACAAAAACTCATTAAAGAATCGTGTTTCATTGGATACCTACATGACGATTATTGTAATGAGAATACTTGATCAACTGATTAAGCAATAAACGACATTTCTGCATCAATTAAGTCGTTTTTGCCAACCATGTTGTTTCATTAGCGATAAAACAACCGACATAATCAACGACTGTATAATTTCCATAAACACATGTCTGATTCGCAGGAAGTACATACGTTGCATTACAGTTATAAAACAAATATGATTACAAATAAAATAGAATTTTGTGAATATAATTGCATTAAGCTTAATACACGAAAATATATTAGAAACAACTGAAACACAAAATTTGATAGCCCTTTATTGTAAACGGAGTGCATACGGAGTGCATTAAAGTACCCAAAGGATATGCAAAACAGAGAATTAAGAAAAATTAATTACTAAATAAGAATTCTCCAGAAAATCGCGCCAGATTCCATAAAACGTCAGAGCCAACATCAACGACGACCTATTTTTAAAATTCCCAAAGGACTGCTGAGCGTGGCCGAGGAAAAGAAGGGACAACAGACCTCGACATTTTCCGACGGGAGAATCGATTCCCGATTTTCGCCTGGAAATGTTGAATCACAAGCAAGCAAGCGTGTCACTTATATCGACATCGTTGATCTTTGCCACAAAAGGCCTCAATCCTGACGAAAAGAAAAAGAAGTAAAATAGAAAGGACCACAACACGATTCGAGACCAAACAAACGACCCTCATCGAAACAATTTTTACCGTGCAGCAAATAGAAGAATCATGACCCAGACGTCAAAACAAAACAAATAGGATAATGTTAACAGAGGAAGGAGCTGGTTCCTTCGACGAAAGAAATAACGAAAGCCAGTAAATAATGCTTTGCAAGTTCGCCGGGGTTGTCGTGGCACAAGGACGAAGAAATAGTGACGAATGGCGGCTGAAAATGTGTTTGGCGGTGAACAGGTACTCACGATATGTGAACAACAGAAGGGGTTGCTATTCTCCGTTTCCACTTCCGGCAGCCAGCTCTGTCGGAACGGCCACGACAATCCGGGACAGACAGAACCTCGCCTGTGAGAGAAATTCTCCTAGAAAATGCGCAGATGCGCCTCACCAGGGGGTGGTGGGTCGAGTTGCGCGTGCGCAACTGGCAGCTTCCGGAAATCCGTAACAGTTTGAATGTCGTCGACAGGGATGCTAGGGACCAACATGGATTCAAGGACGTTTCAGGGCTCATTGACATTGAACTTCCTCAGGTTGCCTTTCAGCTGATGGTAATTCTATTTTTTTTATGCATTTCAATTATGAATTTCAAGGGAGTCAATGGATCAATTGTGATTCGACTTAACTACGTGTTTTATCGTATTCCAAATTTGTAACGTTTTAAACATACTGTGTTCATACAAAGTCGTTTATAAACTCAGATTAGCAACTTCTTATATGGTTGTAAATGGGCAACGTCAGATCTTCTATTTCAGAAGTTTAGAAATTTTTGACACAACATTGATGATTTTGTTTTAACTTCTAATTTATTATCCGGACTATCCGAGAGCGAAGAAGGACATTTAATAATATTAATTTATACATTTTGAAAACATCGTGAAACGAAGGGTTGTTGTTTGATTATTGGAGAATTGCAGGGGGTTGAGGTGCGTAGTATGTCTGAATAGGTTTAGAATTGTATTATATTGCAATTGTTCATCGTTGAAAATCGAAATGGGCGATTATGTTCAACACTGTTAACATTATTTATTTTTCTCGTCGTTTATATAATTGTTATTTAGTTTAGGAATTACGCTTCAATCGTGATTCAGGAAGGTGAATTTATTTAGAATATGCACTCGCAATTTAGATTCCACCAAAGGTTTTAAATTCGTTTTAAGGGTTAACTGAAATTTATTTAAATTGATGTGATCCAAAATTGTACTTCAGCCAAGATAATTTCAGTGATTAGGAGTTTGCAAAAGAAAAGTGAGAAGGGGTTCATCAAAATCGGACGGACATTTTATTCAAATTTTTAAAATATTGAATGTTATAATTGATTTCGTAAACAGTTAAAAATGATGGTATTTATTTAAAGATTCAAAGAGTATGCTAGTTTTCAAAAGTTATTATTAGTTCAAACAATTGTGGTTTAAAACTAAATTAACAAAAGTACCTAGTAATAATGAAAGTTGAATAATTGTTTATTAATGAACAGGGCTTCATAAGTAGTTTTAATTATAGTCTGATTTTATTACATGTGAAGTTATCTAAGAATAATTCTCGCACATTTTTCAAATTTTCAGAAAATGGTCTGATTTGGCATTTCACATTAAAAATGTCTGAATTTGGGAATATAAATTTATTTGCAAATTTTTTTATTCGTACACAGTATTCGTTACATTTGTATAAAATTTGTAATCTCCATCGTCATCCAACTTATCTTATGCGACAGGATTTAAAGTTAGGTAAAGATTATTTTAGAATATTAGTTTTTAATATTATTGCAATTATAAGTTAACACTAAGAAGTTTCATTCAAATATGCGCTAGAACTACTAGGAATTCCAGTTCATTACGGTAATTATATTCAATATGTTTCTTAATATAATTTATATTCTGAAGTATCAGGAAAAACGGAATGCAAAATTCCATAAATCTAATTATAATTAAATTATTTAATCAAAATGAAAATATAGTATAAACTGAAATATACTTATATAAACCATTTGCATTCTACATGAATATTTTAATATTAAACAAAGTGGATCCTACCTTTTCAATATTGCATAGTATACATTATTTATTTTGTATTATATTCACCTAATTATGCGAAATTAAAAAGCAATTTATTGCAATCACATTATGAAAATGATGGAACTTTGGAGTACATAATAACAAACATGAATAGCAAAATTCTGGTAATGGAACTTTATTATTTTATTACAAAATAGAGGCATATTGTACACTATAGGAAAAATTCATCTAAGCATTATATGACCGACATTTACGGACTAATGGAAGACATTATTACCTGCATATTGTCAAGAAAATAAAAAATATTACTTTTTGAAAACAAAAATGAATTTTGATTCTTATAGTCTTAAAAAAAACTGGCGCGCGTATACATTCATTGTTGATACTCTAAATAATATGACGTGTTAATTACCATGAGAAATTTTTTAATTAAATTATATGCACAGCCTTTATTGCATGGTTGGCATAGCTGTTGAGGATGCGATATCAGTGGCATCTCCAGCCCTCCACAATTGCGTTATCGTTTTTGTTTGCGTATGGAAGTTTATGCCCTAAAAACACGGTCCACATTTAGAAGAGATAAAATTCATTGAAATATTATCGCGAATAATATATACAGAATAATACTAAACACGAAACTAATTATATGGTGACTAAAAATAACTAGAAAATTTCAGCCAGCAATGTGATAACAAAATTCAAATATCTACTTAAATTATTTAACTACATTGAAAATTTGGTTCAACTATCGTTTAGAATATAAGTTTACTTACTCGAAGTAAGTAACTTTTTTTTATTTTTTTAAGGCAAAATATTGTAACATAAATCTAAGGAAATGGAATTGAATAATTATGTAAAATTGTTATAAATCGCACATTAAATATGAAGTTTAATAAAACGTGCGATCTTATCATTTTACTTACATATTTTCCGTAAAAATGATTGTCACCCAAAAAGGAGCCCTTATTTCCCGTGAAACTGAACATCGGTAATGGTACTGGAATAGGAACATTTATACCAACTTGACCAGCTTCAATTCTATGTGCAAAGGCTCTCGCTGTAGCGCCATTTGTTGTGAACACAGCAGTTCCATTTCCGTAAGGATTTTTATTAATTATATCAATAGCCTCATCCAAAGTGTCGGTGAAAATACAGGAAAGAACCGGACCGAAAATTTCTTCAGTGTAACATTGCATCGAGGGCTAAAACAAGGTACAAAATTATTTTACATCCAGTCCAAATTGTACTTAATTTTAGGACATATGCATATAGTATATAACCGAAATTTAGATAAAGTTATAACGAAAATTACTAATTGGCGTTCATGTACACGATGTCCCAGAATCGAGGGACAATCCGGAACATGCAATATCCTAATGCGAGAAGCCATCGAAAAGTCCTTTATCGTTTTGGGATCCGAGGCTTCGTTCTCGAGATATTAACAGTTGAATATTAGCGGTGGAATTTCCGGGCCGCGAGGTTTAAAGCCGAGTCAGTTGTGCGCGCGGTAGCTTACACCAGCGCGCGCACGCCGGAGGCGCGCATCGATACAGGTTCATAAAACAGTAGAGCCGACCGTGCTGGTTTAAACCGTGAAAATGGGGTAGCGCCGCTAACTAACTTTCTAGCCGTTCTGCTGTGTGTGTTTTAGTATTTGTATTAACATTTTTATATTTTACTGAAACTCAAAGAATTTTAATTTTAGTACACTCTGCATTTTTGGTAATTTACGTCAGTTTTAAATCATCTGGTAATTATGATGGGTTTAGAAAAAATTATGCACCTAAATTGAGGCGTTGTTCCATTTACAATTTCGCATGTTTCGATAATTCGGCCAACTAAATAAACTAACAACAGTTGTCGAGAAATAATTTATACTTAATATCTATGTATGCCGTCAATCAGAAAAGAAATTATATGAACTAAATGAAAACATGAGTTTCAATTCAGCGTTATAAAAACTTGAAGATAGCCCCCCCCCCCCCCCCCGACTACTTCCTCACGTTTAAATCGCATTTCAGATAAAAGTTGTCTTGAAAGAATATAAACGTAATTTAAATGAATAAAGCGTTATTAAGCGAGTTTAAATATTAAATGTGAAATGAAATGCTAAAAAATTTCCTATGGAACGAAATATTTTTTAGCTCCAATTCGATATTTGTGTGCATTAATATTACTTAGCAATTTAATGTTCACATACAGATTCATTATTCACTACGGGGAAACATTTCAACTAATGCTTCTACCTTGATCTACAGCAGGCACTATCCATAAAAAGCATCTAATCAAGATTTTCCTCTACAACTTTATGTACAACTAAACTTCAAAACTGTCTTTTCAATACAACTGTATTCAACTTGCACTTTCAATTCGAATTTGTTTAGCTTCTCTTTTCTTTATAATTACTCACGCAACCCCTACATCAATTGACCTAATATTATACAATAAACGTATAATGTTTCTGAAACAAGCGTACCTTCACATTCGTCAGCACCGTTGGGCCAACAAAGTTCCCTTTCTCGAAACCTCGAACAACGAGTCCCCTGCCATCGAGAGCTAATGTGGCGCCCTCCTTCACTCCCGCCTCTATTAGGCTGTGTATCCTTTGTTTCGCTTGAGGGGATATAACTGGCCCAAGATCAGTCCCAGGTATATGTCCAGCATTGACTTTCAACCTTTTCGCGGCCTCCGCCAATTCCGGCACCCAATCCTTCGATTTACCAACGAATATGGCCACCGAAAGTGCCATGCATCTTTGGCCAGCCGCTCCAAAAGCAGCGCCCACGAGTTGAGAAAGGGTCTTGTTTTTATTCGCGTCTGGTAAAACGACGCAATGGTTCTTGGCCCCCATATTGCATTGCACGCGTTTGCCATGTGCGCTGCTCTGTTTGTAAATGTACTTCCCCTGTAAATGGAAGATCAACGTGTGTTTAGATAATGCTGCTTCTTTAGAGGAAAGCATTACAGTAAACTCCCGCTATGTGCTCATTTCAACTATGCGTGAAGCATTCGTCGCTATCCCCACCACTTCTTGGAATTCTTCGGTCGAGTGGGAGAGAACCCGAGAGTAAGCGGAGGGGACAAAAGAGTCGGCAGCGTCGGCTACGAAAGAGAGAAAGCATGATACTTTGTCTCGCTTTGTCTATCACGTGCCTCTCTCTCTCTCTCTCTCTCTCTCTCTCGCCATCGGCGGCTCGAAATCGTCGACGCTATGCGTTAAGCGTTCGGCGCCAGCACCAAGCGCGCGCCGACAGCGAGATTTTACTCTACCTACTCTGCTTTTGTGCAGAGAGAGGGAAAGAGTCACTGAAATATGATGCACGAAATGATATGAAATTGTGCAAAAGAAAAAGACCGAAATTATGAGGCGATAAATTAAATGATATTTTTCAAATTCATGGTTTTGAAGAACCTTAGACTCATTGAGAATTTTGCAAATAAAGTCCTTATAATTTTCAGGGAGGTTAATTATTTGCAAAGAAATTCTTCAGGAATGGACACAATGACTAAAAATCATGTACTAATATGTAGAATAATTTTGAATAATAAAATGTTCAACATTTTAGTTCTCTATAATAATATAATATTAAATATTTGATAAATAGTGTGGTAAATATTGACAAAGGGGACCCAGCCCCAATGCGAAATATTCGCAAAAAAATGTGATCAGTAGTTGGTTTGGGTTAGATGATTCAGCGGGCTCCCGTGAAAGAGGTCGCCAACTTTTGGGACACATTTTTGTGCCTAAAATCTCCCAAAAGTTGGCGACCCCTTTCACAGGAGTGCGCTGAATCATCTAACCCCGAACCAACTACTTATCACTTTTTTTTTGCGAATATTTCGGAAACTAAGGCCGAGCGACGGTAAGATATATAGGAAAAAGTTGAGGTTGAGTCCCCTTTTGTCAATATTTACCCGTAATATAATATTATGTGATGGTAACAAACAATATGATGTATTGTGTGTATCTACAATTGCGTTAATCATTACTATATTCATAATTAGTTTGCCACAGTGAATTTGCTCCCAGCCCTTCGTTTTGAAATTTGACAATTATACATTGTAAGGCATCACTACCCAATGAAAATAATACTACTCAACTACGCATAAATAGCTTTTCAACGCATAAGCGTTATAATGAATCTGACGTTAAAACTAATTTTTTAAATACTATAAGACATATTTGCAATAATAATACGACTTTACACTAAACACAAGGGCGCACACAAGTACAGAATACGTAGACTACCTCATTCTGTGAATTAGGGAAAGTAGAGATTTTCTCGTCAAACAAACAAATTCTAGTAACTTCTTCGCTTGATAAGCTATTCAAATTTTTTCAAGTAAAGGGCATTGAAATTATCATTAAAAGTGTTAACATCGAATTAGAAAAAGATTTATCATATGGTACAATTTGAATGAAAATCGACGAATAATTTCAAGTTTTTGACCAACAGTGTGAATAATAGCATACATAATAACAGTGGTTAAAAGAAAGTTTAAACACTAATGAGTAACAAAAATAAAACGATTCGACTAGAAAAAATGTATCTTAAAACGTAAAGTAAAATCTAATATTACAGGGAATTACGCAGGTAAGTAAAAATACAAGTTTCAAACTTTCTCTTCACCACCGCTGTGAGACAAACAGGAAAGAACACAAAAGAGTTAAACTTCCCTCGCGCTGTCACTAAATCTAAACCTTTTACGCAGCAATCACAAATTCATTCATTCGACTCAACTGCTCTTCATGCATGCGATACATGCTTCTCGATGCAACGAACATGAATATACCCTCGACGATAGAACGTACCGCTTGATCGGAACCAACGAAAGAAACCGCCTTGATGTCTGAATGCTTGCAGATAAAATCAACAGCGGCATGCTGACCGTGGATAACGTTCAACAATCCAGAAGGAGCGCCAGCCTTGGTGAATAGATCGGCCAGGATCATCGAAGCACCTGGCACACGCTCTGACGGCTTCAAAATGGCGGCGTTCCCACAGGCAACCGTCACGGGAAACGACCAAAGGGGTATCATTGCAGGGAAATTGAATGGACAGATAGAGGCTGTTATGCCAATAGGAACTCTGTAAGAAACTATGTCCATATCTGTGGCGATGTTTGGCATGCTTTCGCCCATTTGCAGGGTGGGAATTGCAGTACAGGCATCGACTACCTCTGCAACATAAATCAACACCCTTTAAGATGCCTGGTATACGGAACGAGTTTGGTGAAATTCTGGGGTAGGTATGAGGGGTGTGTATCAGAAGGAAAATAATGGATTGGAGAAATGAAGAAATTTTCGGTTCATTTGGCGAAATGTTTAGATTCGATTAAGAACTGAACTAAAATTTCGCTGAATTGAATTTGGTTCCGTGTTGAATTGAGTGTGTGTTAAATTATTAAGAATTGGAAGTGTATGGGGTATCATCGTCCGGAACCGCCGGTTCCTGGAGGAGAGGCCGGTTACGCGCAATGAAGTATTGGAGGAGGAAAAGAAGAGGTGCGTTTCGTCTTGGGACCGTCAGCCAGACTCATCGGTAGGTCTACAGCCGACAGGCCCTGCCCTAGATGCATAGGGCCCGAGAGAGCTAAACTTGGAACTTGTATATAGGCTGCTTCAGAATTGAGGGGCAATCCGGAACTGGCAATATCCTGATGTAAGACGACATCGAAAAGTCCTTTACCGTTTTGGGATCCGAGGCTTAGTTCTCGAGATATTAACAGTTGAATATTCGCGGGGGAACTTCCGGGCCGCGCGGTTTAAAGTGGAAACAGCTGACGGGGAACAGTGACCCCTAGCACGCGCACGCAGGAGGCGCCTGTAGACTGTTGTTGTACTGTTGTGTGAACCTGTATCCCCGCGCGCCTACCACGGGTGCGTGCGAGCGTACGCTGCCGCGCGCTCTACTGACTCGGTTTTAAAAGTTTAAACTGCGCGGCCCAGAAGTTACACCGCTAATATTCAACTGTTGATATCTCGAGAACGAAGCCTCAGATTCCAAAACGGTAAAGGACTTTTCGATGTTTTTTTGCATCAAGATATTGCATGTTCCGGACTGTTCCTCAATTCTGGGAACTGTATATATGAACAAGACTGGAACTTTAGGACTTGTGATAAAGGGTTGGAAAGATTAAACTTGATTAAAATGAACTGACACGGAAAGGTTACCATCCTGAAAATATTGATTTTAATGAAATTTCACATGAATGTAGAACATATTGGGATATGCAAGGAGCATTAGTTTCTGCGGAAATTCACTCTGAGGGGGTGAAGTCAGCCCTTAAACTTAACGCGTTTTTCCTTCTTTTAATATAACTTTGTAACGTTGCGAGATAGAACAAAACTTTGCGTATAGAAATTGTTCAGTTTTTTTATGCTTTATCATACTATTAAAAGAAAAAATTTCCATCACATGTTATTTATAACTATATAAAGGATATAAGATAAAATTATTATATTAGATATCAGATATATTAGATCTAATAAAATTAGAATATTAGCAATAAAATAAAATAGCTGGGTACTTATGTATACGGGAATGTGATGGATGTTTTGAACAGAATTGATATGAGCATAGGTTTGAAAAATTGTTTTTCGGTAGATAAGGAAAATTCGATGGTGCAGGACTAGGATCATTCGATTCACAGTGATTGAATGGTAATGTCAGAATATGAACATTAAAAAAAAACTTATAAAGTTAAAAAAGTATTTATAAGTTGGATATTTAATCATATTTGAATACATTTTACATTGGATTTTGTTAAAATGGGGCAAATTTGTATGTATTAGTTATCTACCAATTTTAATATGCAGAACTCTTCTATTTTCCCTATGTTTAGTGAAGATTATCCATGTTAACAAACTCTTATAAACTGAACTATAATATAATCAAAAAATTTCTTCGATACATTGATCTGCGTGCAACTAGTTTATTTAAAAGCACATTTTTCTTAATTCCTGTGATTTATATATATATTAAAATGAATGCATTTGCAAAACGAACATATAATACTAGAAATTAACAATTGATTATAGGTTTGGAAAACGCAAAATCCAAAACGATTTCATTAAACGAACTATTAATTTGAATTCGGTTTAATAATAACGTAATTATTATGCAATGTAACAATCAAAATACTGGTGTAACAATTAACATTACACAAGATTAGAAAACATCACAAACCCTTCAAAAAGGTGCACCTGTAGTCGCTTTTTCAAAAATATAGAAGCTAACAATTTTGCAGAATATTCCAAGACCGTTTAAGCTTTTCATCATAGTGATGTATAATTTTACTATATAATTTTTGTAATAACACTTACGCAGTCCACGAAGAACATCTCCTTCAGCATCTGCCATTGTCTTTCCATTTTCTTTCACCAAGTTTTCTGCAATTTCTTTCTAAAAGAAGTAAATCCATACACACATGAAAATATGTATTTTACACAGGGTAAATCGGGAAGTGATGAACCTTATGTGTGAGATAGACCACCTACATAACTTTCAAAATACCCGTTAGATTTCACGACCATTACCATACTTCATTTCTGTTGTACTTACCGCCAGAAGTTTATCTAATTGCGTCGCATTTACAGGTAAACGGACACATGTTTTATTAACAATAAGTTTCACTGCATTGTATACTAATTTGAAGCGTTCTTAATGGTTTCTATCCTACAAGTTGTATATTGTATTATGTAAATAACTACAGGCTGATTCATATAACCCTTAAAAATACAAACCCAGTGAGCTGAGCGTGGAGCAGTGACCCTCTTTCATGATTTGAACCAGTGTGGTTGACTTTATTGTGTGTGTGTAGGGGGGAGGGGGGGTTGTATCTACGCGTATCTCCTGCGTGTGCGTGCGAACGGTTTTTTATATGCGTATTTTCCAAAACAATATTATAATTTTTGTGTTATTAAACATTATTATTGTAAGCTCATTTGATATACTACATCATAAGTAAAATCCTCTGGTTTTTATTCAATTAAATATAGATGAAATGCTACGTTTAAAAAAAGTCCATCACTCCCCGATTTACCCTAACAGTAAAAATTCATTAGACTAAATTTCGAAAGTAAAAAATAGTTATCTAAATATTAAAACGAATAAATGCTCCGCGTTGCAATAATAATATCAATAGATATTAAATGTCAATATTAATTAATATAATATAATTATCACTTATACCATTTACTCCCATGATGCAACATGTGCGTACATAAACAGTTATGTATATAAATTCCTTATTGGGTATAGGTAGGATAGAATATATTCGTTGCTTAAGCAATTTTTTACATGTGCCTAACTATAGTTCATGAGAGAAACTAGTTTTGTTGCATTTAAAGGCTCTAACTTGATAGATCTGTTAATGGAATAATAAATTTTCAGTTTAGTTAATTAACGTACAGAGTGTTCACGTATAAGTGCCTGATACTTCAGCATCAAAGTCTGTCTGGACAGCACGCTCGTGTTTTTCCACTTTTCATACGCTGTTTTTGCACTTTGCACGGCCATTTCCATTTCCTCTTTCGTACATTTTGGAGTGCGGCACAAGAGCTCGTTCGTGGCTGGATCATGAACGTCCGTGAATTCTGTGGCCTTCGATTCTGAAACAAATTGAATTCCTCTCAGTGATTAGAAATGACAATGGATTGTTTTTGTGTGCAATTTCTACAAATAACAGTAATGTAAAGTAAATGCACCATTTGTAGGAAATCAAGCCTTGCAACATGACATCCGATATTGGGACCAGCAGGTAAATAACGGATTTATAGCAGGAAAATGGCGTTTGATATTACTTTTACAATAGCAACTCGTGGTCATACCACTATTTCGTAATTTGTTAAATGTTTGTTTGGAAGACAATCTTAAGCCCACAAAGTGATTTCGAATCAAAGGTCATATCAGAATTGCTACACATTGTGAGAAAGCTGGCATCAAGACAAACCGATCGATACCATTTTTATCCTGAGAACCAGAGAAGAAAACCTTAAAAAACGAACTTAAAGTTTGTAATCTCGAGTTTTTCGGCAAAAAAAAGTGATAGTGAACCGCCTATGCAGAAAAATATACAGCGTGTTCGGCAACAGGTGTCAAAAACTATAATCGCTGATTCTACATGCCAAAATAAGAGGAAAATCAAGAATGTCGAAATTGCGTTTGCGGCTTCGTTTCCGTATTATTAATTGTTAAATATATATATTTTTATGAATATATATTAATATGTATTGTTGCTGAAATATATGTATACGTATACTTTTGTGTTACGAATAACAAACGTTAATAAAAATAATTTTTACAATAATACAAAAGAGTTTAACGTGTACAGTTTCGTTACAGAAGTTTCACATATTTTTACGTGAGGAATAACGTAGTTGTTCCTTACAGCTTTGAAGCTTGCTATGTAATTAGCCGTATTTATCTGGCTCTTCAACGTTCCTCATTAAGGCGATTCTTGGTATTAAATTCCCTTAAAAATATAGCGCCTTTTCTATCCAATTTCAATGGGCACTCCAACAGTACCTACTGGTGAACTGGCTTGCATTAAAAGGCCTCCGGAAGTGCACTTTAAATATTCATAAGGGTCTGTATCGTGCGAAAAGTAGGGTACAGAATACCTTAAGTAGCGAGTATTTGTTTCATGAAAATCATGCTCGATAATAATCCATCGTTCTTTTTCAGTCCATTCTACGTTATGGAATGAGTCTCATTCAATGAGGCAAATTCAATAATATGAATTGAAGAATTTACACAAACAAGTAAACTAACCGTGTAATAGAAACAACATTCAAAACTTATTCTAAATCGGCAATTTACCCCTTTTGCCCCCCACCCCCGGACGCCAATGATGATAATGCACAAACGATTGTTACTATAATTCAACATTTGAAACCCTGTTCATTTAAAAATTTATTCACGTTTAATTTATATAACCTTTTTATGCAACTTTTTATACTGTAAGATAATTACCTACGAATTGGCCATCAATGTACATCTTAACAGTTGGTACGCTACTGCTGTAAGTCCTTGTGGCAAATCGCGCCTAAAATATCATTTAGTTCATGTTAAATAACTTAAATCCAACAATAAAATAATGAATGATAATGAATCTTACATTAATTTCATTCGCGTACAAAAATTAATTCAGTAAGTTCTAATCTCGAAATCTCCATTTTGCAAATAAACTAAGACACTCGCGTAAGCAATTCAATTCTGCAAGTAAATTTTACTTTGTAACATATTCACGAATGATTCTCAGCCACGTAGGTATCATATTATCGCAATTAAAATCATTTAAGACTCTCTTGCAAATGATCTGCAATGGGTAAGTATACACGCTTACGCGCTACTGTGATAAACAATATAATGTTCTAACATAAAATATTCTCCCCCTATCCGAAAATATTGAAAATGTTAAAAATTCATAGATGGGCATATATTCATAGACATAGTAATATTAAAAATTATATATTCATGTTTCGAAGTGGTACTTCTAATATTGTCAATATTTAAATTTCAAAATCGTTCTCAAAATTCTTTATCTATTGTAGTGTTCAGGTATATGAATAGTATTCACGGCGCCTCGCCACTTTTTAATATATCCACCTAAATATAATATTATTGAAACTACTAATGTAATCAGAATATGTATTGAAACAAACCGGGACGTAATTATTTCAGGGTTATACATCTGTTGAAATCAGGGGTCAAATGAGACTGTTAAAATTTGCAATTAGTTATGAAATAACTGTAATTTTATGACTATAATATTTCCTGTTCCGAGAAAACTGTTATAAAATGCAGTGTATTTACTGAAACTTTTATTTTCTTGAAAATAGAAAAAAGTTCTAGTTAAACAGGAACATTTATTCTGCTCGGAATAAAATTAAAGTTGTGACAAGCAGATTTCCTGAAAATGTTGTGGGGTAGATAGATTTGAAGTTGAAACCTTAAAGTTTAAAGCGTTCGATGAAAATAATTATATAAAAATCACAATGTGCTTTCTCTTCTATATTTATCTTTTTATTAAATAACCTTTGCTTTCCCGAATAAAAACGAAAATACAGCATTTAAGTTTCACAAAGGATATTTTTAATTATTTAATTCATTAAGAACTTGACTTCCTACAACCCCTATGATTAATTGTGTAATCCCGTGCTCGAGCATGCAAACGTAGTGGATCGATGCAAAAGCGAACACTGCTTGTTTCAGGGAACTGAAACTGCATCAGAATAACGATCCGATTGTCCTGGTTCTCGAACCGCCGAGACCAAGATAAGAAGTCCTCTATTGAGCGCAATTGTTTGCTTCGCGCGCGATAAATGTCCCTTCCCCACGATATTCTGATTGTCGCATCGATTCAGCCTGTGTTCCACGTTATGTAAAGTGTGTAAGCTCTATTACACGCGATTGGTAATGACATTCCCCTTTACAAGCGCTACTGCCATGGCAGGTTTCGTATCGGGGTCAATTGGAACGCAGTTGCATAGTCTTTCGTGAAAAAAGACGTGATTTTTGGACTTAAAAGGGGACCCCCATGAAATGTTAAAACCCAATTTTAACAAAAATTTGTAAGAAGATAGAAAAGTGAGAAAAATTTGATCCATGCTCGACTATTTGAGTAGATCAGTAGACAATCAATAGTAGGTAAATAGTAATGTAAAAAGAAAAATGGTGTTTGAAACTTTTTTTTAACTAAACGTAAGATAACCTGATAGATAGGGACTGCTTGTTTTTTAGTAAAATGTAATATTTTTCGTTACTTACTTATGATTGCAAACTATATTCCGACGAATTCAATAATCATAATCATGCGAGGTCATTGAGATCGCAAGTTGAGAAAGAAATAGTTGTATCGTTTACATCGCGTTTACCACAATTTGTGAAGATTTTTGGGTTGTTGGCTTTCAGCTTCTAAACATCTTTTTACTTGTACAGTGTTTTATTTATTAATATAATTTGAAGGCGTGTACGTGAAAATCAAATTATTGAGGACCATTGGATAACACAAAACTGATAGTTTTGTTAATTAAAATTTTTTAATATTTTTTCGTTAATTCAAATTGTATAAAATATCGATTAGTTGTACTAAAGTAATAGATAGGAATTAATAATGATTTTCAAAATATAATTTCTTTTTAGCACAATCATTAAATTAATTATTAAAGCGCCAATAGGAATACCGAAATTATGTATGAACCGCATAATTCATGATTTTCATTTTATAAAGAAAGATTATAAATATAGATGTGTAATTAGCATTTTTAATAGTTAATGAAAGTGACTTGGAGGTTATACAACCTATAACCTCATTTACACTGTTGTGATTTTAATTAAAGTTTCAAGAATAGATCCCGATATTCTTCACGAATAATTTTACAAAAATATTATACTATTATACTAAGAAGCTTGCTTCGTTTCTTCTTTGAATTAAAATACCTTGCGTAAAATATTTCGGAACATTCGCGTGATTGATTGAATTGAATTAATTAAAAATATTGATTGGGAACTGAAAACTGAAATCTGAATGAAAAACGAACGAATAAATAGTTGTTTTAGTTACTGTGACTGTTTCCATATTACATAACACCACGATACATAGTAATTTCTGATGATCATCTATCTATTGGTTGGTCATGGATCAATCAAAATAATATATTTTTCTTATCAGTAATTGACTACGTCAATTCATGAATGTATGTACATAACATATATTTATAACAAGGAATTATTTTAGTCAGTAGGACTTTAATCTTACACATTTCAAAGATAAGACAACCTGCTAATATGTACATATAATATCTATGCTAATATGTGATATAATTTATTTTGATTTTTCTGAAGATACAATGAAGACAGACGAAATATATAACGATTAAACTGTTTTAAAATTGCATCCATAAATTTGTTTACAACCCACAGTATTATACAGAAAAACACATGTCCATTGAATGACGCTTATTTCACTGATAGAAATATATATTTAATCCATGGTCAGAGACATATTTAAAATAACATCTTCCATTTATTATTTTCAAATGCAGTGCTAATAACATCGTATTGTTTCCCTCTAATTAACGCTTGAGAGGAATTCGAAAAGTGAAAATTCCTCCTCTATCTTTTTTCAATTTAACAAAACGAAATCAGTGCGCATTATTATTAAATGTCAATTCAAATTATATCACAAATTATCTGCAGTACCAAACCATTCAAAATAATTGCTATCTAGCTTTAAGTTAACATAACAAAATAATTAGTGCAATATAAATGCACGCACATTGCGCTCATATATGTAATCAACTTATCAGTGACTGGTGACATAGCCAATAAAAGAAGAAGAAAAACGAAGCAACTCTTGTTACTGTCTTGCATCAATTTATCGCGGCCAATTGAAAACTTGTATGGATTTAAATACACCCATTCTCAAGACGGCAGGATTTTAAATTCAGCTATACATGCATTAAACGTACTCCTTTGCTAACGTATTCTAAGGACGGGACCGTAAACTACGAATGGAGACAGTAAATCTCTCTAACGTACCTCGGACTTGGCGATTCTTACGAGGAGCGCCATGCTTTCACAACACGTCAGCAACTGTCTGTACTTGAACTGTCTGAATTCACTGAAAAAATGGCCTTGCCCGTAGCGAAACTCTCAAGCTGATATCTTCACCGAGGTTAATCGCGTCTGTTTACAACGTTTCACAAGGTCGATGTTTTTAGGAAGGTTCGTGCGCGAATATCAGTCTCGAAGACACCCGAGGCGTTCGCGAAAATGGCCGAACCAAGCATTGGCCCCGTGATCGATTCGAAATTTATGCCACTCTATATTTGGTGAAATGAGGAATGTCGAACTCCTCAACCTGATTTCTGTTTTGTATAAACTGGCTTCGTCTGTATTTAATAGTACCTATACGAGATAAAAGAAAGATATTAACTATGAAGGGATAGTATGATTCCTGGATTTCAAAGGCCGTTATTTGATTGGCTGTTTTAAAGAGTAGTCGAATCGAACATGATAATTGACGGCTTAGTCGATAAGAAGGAGAGTCTGTAATGAAGATATCAGCAGCTGGGAATGATGTATGATATTTGTTCAGAGATTGAAGATGGCGCCACTTGATAGCAACGTACTAATATTCATTGATCTATTTTTACATAGATACATTACTATAGATAAGTTTGGCGTTAGTTTTAAATTTTTGGAATTTCTATCTGTAAAAATATTACTGCAATTTCGAAAGACATTTTATTACACAAGAATTTTTACTTTTATCCTTAACAAGTATTTAAAATTTTTTTACTTTTACAACTCTAACTACAAGAATCATAAAAACTGTTTGCTGTATAAAGTTCAATAATAGTTACATATTACACGTTGTATGTGAAAAAGTCCAGGAGTAGTATATAAAAAGAAACAATTAAAAATTTTGTTCTACTTGAATAATGTATGTGCACCATATATTATCCAAAGTCACAATAAATAAATATAATCACTGTCCCTACGTTTCAATCATTCAAACAACAAATTGTATAAACAATTGGTCGAAACATCATTCGAATAGTAATAAAATACAGAATAGATTATTTATTCGAATATAACGAAAAATAACTCGAACGAGACAAATCTCTATCAAATACCAAGCACCCACAATTCTATTACAAAAGTGAAATAAAACTCGCTAAAAGTAATATGGAATTTAATAGCGATTACAGTGAAACCTTTTATTAACAAAAATAAAAAATTATAGCTATCAATAAACTACTGAACATCGAACTTCTATAACTAAATAACAACATTTCCATTGAGTAAATACAACTGCTTCCTATTGTCACGATACTTTCTTCAGATAACTTCACGTTTGACTAATTTTATATTCGAATAATCTAAGTATTCGAATATTCAAACATTCGAATATTCAGGAGTATCCGAATATTCAAATATTCGAATAATTTAAGTATTCGAATATTCAAATATTCGAATAATCTAAGTATTCGAATATTCAAATATTTGAATAATCTAAATATTCGAATAATAAAATATTCGAATTTGGTATTCGAATATTCAAATATTCCAATTTGATATTCGAATCTTCGAATAATCCGGAGTATTGGAATAATTAGGACTATTCGAATATTCGAATATTCGTTTTAGTAACGGGGTAGAAATAAAAATATTATAGTTCCTCAAAATCGTTTATGGGGTTTAGTTTCGTACAAAAAACTCTGCTTACACTGCTTGTCACACGCTTATGGCGGGACACGGGTGGGCCTCGAGGAGGGAACCCAGGGCCGACTGAGTCGGGGTTGTCCTCTCCTTATTATTAGATTAATAATATTAATAACTGATGGTTGTTTTCATTTCAAAATGTATAAATTTACCAAAAATTAATAAAGTTCCAAATTTATCGTTTGAAAAACAAATAATTGTAAAGGCCTATATGAAAAGAATTTCACGGTAAAGTGTTAACAAATATTTCATGTTCAGATTCTTAATCGGTACAATTCGAAATTCGAACACTCCGAATATTAGAATACACCTAATTATTCGAATAGTCGAATACTCCTGACTATCCGAAGAAAATATTCGTATTCGAAATTATTCAAATTATTCGATTAGTCGAATAATTACAGCCCTCATCAAAACTGCTTGCTATACGGGCTACAGTAGTCAGGTCCGAAAAGAAAATATGCGAAACAGGAGAAAGCAAGAATGTCAGTAATCGCTACCGGCGCAAAGGCATGCGTAACAACTAAACCACTTGATTACACGGAAGTTGATTGGCAAACAATCGTTAGAACCGATCGACAGGTTCGCGTTTGGTATTGAAGTCTCGTACGTCGGTTGGTTTTACACGTACGATGCTTAACCGCCTCCAAAAGCTGCCGATATACCGGCGCGATTATGTGTGGCGAAGAAAGTGAAACGCAATGGAAATCCAGCCTAAAAAGGTGAACAAAACGCGTGCTCCATTACACATTAGCGATAGGCGTTAGTGTGTCGTTGAAAAAACATATTAGACACATTAGCAATACAGGAAAATAGAAATTTCCAGTATTAACTGGAACAAAATTTAATTGGTAGTGATAATGAAAATTCCATGTCAATCAATAATATGGACGAAAAAGGGAAATATATATTATGTTAAATAGATAATTCGTTTTTTAGATACTAACTGTCACTACTGAAAAATCTAAATTGCTTAGTGGTAGGGCCAAATGGGAATCAAATCAGCAAACTCGTAACGAAATGCATTAGTCTCATAGAATGAACGGGATTTTTTTCTTTGTTTTTGCTTTTTTTTCTAGTAATAGATATACCTACTTTTCACTTGGTTCCAGTAATACCGAATTTAGGTTTTTTATTACTAATCCTTAACGTCTAGAGAAATGTATTGTATTATACTTTTCATTGTGTTATACTTCTTTTTTACCATTACTATTAACTGACATAAAATTCTTACTATCACTATTTATATATAACAATTGAATTACTTTCCATATTTTGTAAATTGCTCTATTACCTCGAAAATCACACATATTGAATGGTGAATAATGTAGCAACCTCTTTCCCTTAAAATAAACATGTAAAATATTTTTAAAAATTTTAGAATGTTGGTGAGCCATAAAAAGTAATTATTGAATTATCAATAATTATTAATATAATCATATAGTTTATAACTAGTGGTTTTCATCAACCTAACTTCATTTAAGTCAAATATTCAGAAATGAATTACACTCCTATTTAAATGTAAAAAATTGATTAATAATAAAATTAACATTCAGTTGAATTCTGTGTACATCAGCATAGTACGTTTGAAACATCACTAATTTACAACACGATTAAACAAAGGGTTAATTAACAGTTAAATAAGCGTACCTACTCATCAATTTTTCAGAAAACGGATTTTCTTCACATTACCTTCACATTTCTACAATCTTAGTATATATTATACACTCATATTATTATACCCAAAATACACTATAATGGACGTCAGAAAATAAAAATTTCTATCATTCAAACAGTCACAGGACAAATGGAACGGAAATCTCTGGCTTGACTCATCTTTCAAACGAAATTCACATCATAGTCATTAAGGTCGGGCGCGGAATGTTTGAAACAGAAGTGAAACGGTTGAAAGTGGCCAGCCTCGTCCTGTCACGGGTACTGGAATAAAAGCGAAAAGGAAATGAAATACGCTTCTTGTAAACAGGACTCGTCGTATTAAGTCGCGTGTGACATAACGGTGACATGAATGTCTCTGGCACTAATCGCTCCAAGTAAAATGAAACACAGACTTGAGGCTATTAAGCCTCCCTCACACGTGCACCGCCGTTCGCATTTTTGCGATTGCTCACTCATTTGAAGAAAATCGATCTGACAAGCATTGGGAACAGGTTTCCACGATGTTTTCCGGATTCCGCCATTTTCGTTAATAATGAGAAATAGACGAAACGAATTTGTGAGTCTCATGTTAGAAAACGTGGGGTAGTTCCAAAAGTACAGTGGCGTGACCCACTTGATTATTACAGTACCGAATGATTCGATTCTTGTTCCAAGCTCGGGACCGAATTGGAACATAAATCGTGGATGGTCTTATATTCTGGCGCCTCATAAACTTCAAGCTGTTGTTTACTCAACTCGGTGGCAACACGCTTTTATGTTTTGCCCACAGTCACAGTCGAAGGAAAGGACTGCAAGTGAGAACGAATGAGAGTGAATGAGACAGAAATAAGTGCCAATCACAGAAAATAAGAGTGAGTGAGTGAGTGAGATGCATCTACACTGTCGTTTTTAAGGGGTCCTTTTTAAAGATATTTTTCTCAGTAAATGCAATATATAATGAAATAAATCTTTTCAGTATTTATTAAGCTACTCTTACATTATACAAAAAAAATTAAAAAGAATTTTTGCAATTTGTTTTAATTGTGTTTTTACAGTGTCAATATGACACCTAAAAAAAGAGGTATGTTCACGGCGTACGTGATTTTCCGGCTCAGGCTTATCCGAAACAAAAAATTCCAAAAGATTCTTAATCTGTATGAGTGTTGCTATAGCCCCTAGCTCAATTCACAATTTTTGTTGAAAAGTAAGAAAATGGCGCCGGTTTGAAAAAAAAAGTTTGACGAAACACCCAAAAGGATGTATTCTAGGGTGTTCCATGAGAAAAATCTCGGTTATTTCTCAACACTTCTTCTTTTTCTCTTCACTTACTCCACACAAAGTACGTGTCCTAATAGTTGTGAACGGCAGTGTATGTTTTCTTCGTTTGTCCTAGACATTTAAACCAGAAAACCGAAGTGTGAAACAGTGGGATTTTCTGCGATCGATGTTATTGGTATGACTCTGACTGTGGCACCAGCGTCAGCGCCAGCTGGACTGTAACGTCTAGCGAAGCGGGCACCATTTTTTCACCTACTCTGTCTCGAGCTGTCGTTTGTTTTAAGCCGCTGGTGACTCGCTTTCAATTTCGGTTAAAACGACAGTGGAAGAATTGTGGGAATTATGTCGCCTTTCGTCTTATTTTCATGAGCCAAATTTCATTAATGTGAAATATTTTTATAAGAAAAAAATCAAAGATATGAGAACTGAATTTTTCATTAGTAAATAGCGTATCGTAGCGCTGGATTTAGTTTTTAAATATCTGTTTAGTTTTTAAGTATTCGACAGAAGGTGCCGACAGTTGCTCCCCACAATTGCTGGGGACTGATAATTGAAAGTGATGAGAATCGAATTAAATACATAAAAATATCTTAGTACGATTGGTTTTTAATTGAATAATTTTGATGGATAAATATTGCAAGTTGTTTGTAGTAATTGTTGGGTATTCGTTTACATATGGTGACAATTAATTAACGTTTTATTTTTGCTGATATTGGGGACAAATTATTTGGAATAACGAGGTAAAAATAAGGGAAAAAACTTGAAGATTTTAAGTATTACTTGTAACTTAATTTCTAATTTCGATGGTATCAGTGTTTGCTGGAATGAAATTTTCTTTTGTATAGCCTAAAACTTTTTATGGTGTATTTGCATTTGTAATTATAATCAAGTAGGTAATTAAAGGCAGGTAAATAGCCTGATAAATGATTTGATCATGAATAATGTACTTCAGAAAAACGTATTAGAAAAAGTTAATTTGTTGACTTAAATATTGCAAGTAATCATACGTTTCTTATTTCTATATTTAATGTTTTAATACAAAATAATAATGACAACAAAATGGATAATCAACATATATTTACATGTGGCACAATAATGCATTTCAAATTTTTAAATTTTGGAAATAGTAACTCGCAGTTCCATTAAGTACAGTGTACCTGTGCATTCATAAAACTTTTTAGAGCACAAAGGAAACCAAATGATATTACACTTTCCATCAAACAAATTTAAAAAATTGAGGATTAGAAATTCGAAACTATTTAAATTACTAACCAATAGAATATAATAATTCATATGTATAAAACGGATAAAGTTAACAACCGTAGTTATAACTTTACAAAGAACAATCTAAGTGCCCGATTTCTAATAGATACATATAAAATTATAAAATTCCATTCTAGTCGATAATGAAATGCAAAGTGGATTCGACGATATTCCCTTGAGTTTCTATTATACCGAAGGAAATCAGCGAGCAGTAATTCCGCGACGTTTACATGCGCAAGGAGAGTTTCTTGAACGTTGTGTAAAGATTATGTTATCGTCTTGGCAGGGATATCGTAACGTATTTTGTAACCTGCCGCCCGGTGTGCTGAATATTAAGCTGATTCTACAATGCGAACGAAAAAGTCAAGCTTTGAGAACTAAATGGCACCCTGCGGTTTACAAGTTTGCAAATTTTGTTTAACGTATACGAATAACGAAAACAATCTACTAACTTGATAAATACAATTTGTTAAAAAGAACAGATAGTACTAAACCACCAAATTCGCCAAACTATATGAAATAAAAATGAAGAATATTAATGAACTGTTTTTAAACGATTTTTTAAAGGATAAACTGAAAAGTAATTATTTTCTTGTACTACAATTTCGATGGTGTTCTTTCACTTTAAATAATTCACTTTAAATAAAATCATGGGGCATGATATTTTATAATAGGATATGAATCACTTTAATACAGAAGCAAACGTCGAAATGAATTTGTTGTGAGAAAGTTTTCATTCGCATTAATGAAAGAAAATGTTTTAATTACAGAGTGCAAATTGTAATGCGGCATAAACTTGCTATACTGTAGTTGATGATATTCCACTTGCCAACCGATACTTCAACTTCTGGTTGCACATGTGCCCCACGATTTTATTTAAGTTGAAAAAACACCATCGAAATCATAGTACAAGAAAAGAATAACTTTTTACTTGTTACTGCATTTTAATTAATTTTTTTTGTGCATTTTTAATAAAATCGTTCGACATAAATTTTTTTTATATTTTTTTTTTAAATTAGGGAGTGGTAGTTAAATTTAGATAAATGTTGCATAGTTGATAGTTTAGATGAAATTTAAAAAACGGAAACCCGTATCAAAAATATTTATTGTACATTTTCAATATATTTTTGAACGACGAATTGCCATGTAGGTTCCTGCTTATAGTACCGCAGGGAAGGGGCGAACAGGACCGAAACTATATTTGCCGTTATTAACAATTTCTACACTTCTCGATCCATTTTTACGATTCTTGTACAGTTCTCACACTGATGGTGGATACTTTTTATTATTTTCCCAAATTTATATGAGCCACATGAGTCCTGCCTCGCATCCACCGAGGAGCAGCAACATTTACTTTTGTAGCAAACGTCATTTTGTAAAATTATGTTGGCAATGGAATAATCTAGAACGTGTGATCATAGGGCTACCGTTGAATGGGCAGAATGAAGGTTTCGGGTTCGTGAACCAATACTCGCTTCCGGGACAATTCCGTAAGGAGATATCTGTGAAAGTTCGTCACCTAAACACGGTAGAAAGTCTTTTTCGTCTTTTCATCGAGCCATTTAAAATGTACCACGTATGTGTCTATTGAGTCACGCATTTGTACAAGCATACTGTTAATCTTTAAAGGTGTCCGCAATGAAGAAGTGGGTGTCTTGAGCAACAAATGAAACTTCGCATAATTTTGAAATGAATAATTAACGTTCGAACGAGCCTCTGAGCGGATGAATGATTGATACAGGCGATTTTAGTTCTGTGATGATAGTGAACTAGCTAATGAAATTATAACCATGAAATGTGGGCTATGTTAATTGCATAGTTAAATCTGTAGAAAGGTTTGTAGACGCGAGATGGTAAATACGCAGATAATTTGGAAAATGGTATATTTGAATAAATGAAAGTTAATTGCAGAGCAAGTAGGCACTTTGATAAAAATAATGTGACAAATATAACATAAAACGCAGATAATACGAAAATAACAAAACAGGTAAGTGGAGCGAGGTTTTAGAACATGGTGACAGATAATAAGTGAGTAATCAAAATTAGATCGGACAATGGACGTAAGTGTAAATAGTTGTGATAATGAAGTATTTAGATATGGCAAATAAGTATTTCTTATACAGGGCGAGTCGCCTACCGCACACATCTGTATAACTCCTAAATTATGCGTTGGTTGAAAGATTGTTGTATTGGTGTAAAAGATTTTTAAGGGAAGTATTTTATGACGCATATACTTTCTCCGTAGATGGAAACGTTCCGGAGATTTGAAGGTTAATTTATTTTTTTTTAAATAGAATGCTGCATTTGTATAATAAAGTTCGAAAGAGTGTAGAATTCTGAATGAAAGTATATTAACAATTCTTGGTCCTAAATTCAATAGTTAACGAAATATTTTGTTTCGTTGCTTCAAATCTCCGAAACGCCTTCACCCACAAAGAAAGTATGTACGTATATTATGAAATGCCCCCCTCAAAACTATGCAACTTTTACGTGCGACAATTTTTCAACCAACGCATAATTTAGGAGTTATTCAGGTGTGCGAGTTAGGTGACTGACCCTGTATACATAGACGACTATTGATACAAAATATCACGCAAATAAGTCGAATAGAAGGACAATAGAAATCAGGCAGAAATAAAATAAAAATAAAATGCAAATGTAACATACGTTACTCGTAAAATAGGAGTAATAATGAATTTGCGTAAATAAATGAATAAATATTTTAGAAAACGTAGCGAATGTGTACAGGAAAATTTGGGAAAATTAGGTGAAAAAGAATTATAAGTGCTGTACGGGTACAGATGAAAATGAAGGTCGATAGAAACGTAAACACATACACAGTCTCTTGAATAAATTAACTGCAACTGGTAAACTGGAATACAATTTTCGGAGTTGCATCACCAGAATTTACTTTTAACTAATGTTTCTAATTTTCGAGCAAATACTCCAACCTTCCAACCACTTTTTACTGCTTACACAACTGTGTTCACAAACCTCTATTAGATACCATGATAGTTCCCTCTATTTTCTTTCAAAATGTTTTGTGATTTTTATTCGTAAGGCTGGAATGCCATTCTGAGCTCTGTTCTTTTCGAATACTTAAATATTTACTTCAGATCGTAAATTGAGTAAATTATTTCTTTGGGATCAATTGGTTAGTCACTGATTACAAATATAGAATTAAACAAGTTCTTATAAGGGAAACAGGGATCAAACAACAGCGATGGCAAAAAGATAATTCATCGAAATGATGCAAAACAACTATTCCTGTGGGCAACCTTGAAATTTTTAATTTTCAAGATAATCGTCCCAATAATAAACGATATATTACAGTGATAAAAAATTTCAGTGAATATAAATGGTAGAGCTAGGTATTTTCAATAATTATGATTTGACAAGTGAATGTATAACAATATTCTTTTTTGACAAGTAAAATGAATTATAACTTTCATTGAACCTTTCCATCGTTAATTAATATTTATTAATATATCCAGATTAAATAAAATGATTTGATTAAATCCATTATCAAATTCTGTTGAGAAAAAACAGTAGGTACAATTTTTTAGAAACAGAAAGTGACAACGCTCTTTTTCTTTTTAAAGTAGTGTACTAACGTAAAGTGAATTTTGAACTTTCTAATTTTGAAACCTCTATAAGACTAGAAATTTGCTCCCTCTCACTGTGTTGTGAAAACCTCTGCAGCTCGAAATAGGTATAACCTTACTTCAACTCGAATCATTTGCCACATGTTTAGGCAGTTTAGGTGCGTTATTTTACCTCTCTACCTCAAATTCAGAGAAGCTAGGCCTCTGCAAGTTGAAGTTTACCTCTATAAATTAAAGTTTTCTCGCCGCTGCCTCTACAACTCGAAATAATAGGTATATACCTAGATCCTACAATGAACAAACGTGTCACAACCTGCACCCAATAACATGCCAAATATAGCACTCCATTTAAAATAACGAAGTTGACTTTCAAATCTCCGAAACGCCTCCACCTATAAAGAAAGAACATGCCTGCATAATTTGCCGCATTAAACCATGCAACTATTGTGTAAAAAAAATTTTTACAATGCATGCATTAGATGTTATTCGAGGTGTGCAAGTTATGTGGACCACCCTGTATATCCTGTGTCAGGTTTGGATACCTTTAAAATTATATTATTTGGAATATTCTTCCAGATGTTTATTTGCCTAGTAAAATAACGTACCTTAAATAGTACCATGTTTTTTTTAGTACAATTATCACATTTTATTTAAAACAATAATGTTGAAGATAAAGTAGGTATGTACAGTACCGGACATTTATGTATTCGGACAAATGATTTTTTTCAAACTTAAATAGTTCAATTTATTAATATTAAATTAATTGAATATTTTTTAGAGGACATAAAAAATATTAAAAGGACAATCGTATTTACATATTAATTACAATTTTATTTATTATTAAATTAGAATAAATTTACACATTATCTCAACTATTATTTCTACCTCAGTATCTATATAAATAAAATTTCAATTAAATTTCTATAAAGTAATTCTTCCATTTAAATTGCCAATTACCCCAAATGAACATTTCAAATAACACAGGCACAAATAAGAGACTGAAATTTATTTCCACATTTATTTCCAACATAGATATTATGCCCAACCCTATCCCTATCACTCAAGATCACCATTCGACTCTTAACACACGTGCCACATTAAATAACATATTAGTAAAGTAAGCATGTCAGTAATAATCATATGCTAAGTCCTATCGATTCACGCCTTCTCCTACGTGACACGTTCCGTCCGTAAGTGTCGACAGTTAAAAAAACCAGTCGGCACGTAATGTGTAGTAAAAATTTGGTAATTTCGCAGGTATCCTCCAACACGAATAGTCATCATCAGCGGCGGCACGAATGACGCGCGTGCGACGTTTTCGCGTAATACCGGCTTAATATTCAACGCAAGGAAACGGCCCGATTACGAAACTACTCTGCAAGACACCTGGTAATTCGATAATGATGTACGTGGCTGCGTGCAACGCAACAGGACGACAACGTCAAACAATTTCGAAATTGGAACCTATGGCTATACCACTGTGTTCAAGCAGGCATTTGTTTTCCAGTAGCACTGGAATCCAAATAGCGACGGACTTCAAGACGCTGCGAGTCACTTCGAATGTATGACAGACACTGCGAATCACTTTGAATATAATAATCATATCATCGGTGTTATAGGTAAATTTAAATTATCTTGTTTTACTCAATTTCTAAATCTATAATAAGTGCATGCACCTATAATTATGTTTTTTTATTATTGTTAGCTATTATTAGTTATATAGATATAAAAAATAAATTTGCATCATTTAGGTTATAAAGAATCATTAATACCATATCACATGTTATGAAACACTGTCTTTTCTTTCTTTATGGTTTGAACCAGTGCGGCCGGCTCTACTGCGTGCGTGGATCTGTATCTATACGTGCCTCCTGTGTGTGCGTTCGAGCGGTCACTGCTTCGCGCTCAGGTGTCTCGGCTTTAAACTGCGCGGCCCAGAAGTTTCGCCGTTAATATTCAACTGTTAATATCTCGAGAACGAAGCCTTGGATCTCAGAACGGTAAAGGACTTTTCGATGTCTTTTTGCATTAGCTTATTGCATGTTCCGGGAAGTCCCGCAATTTTAGGACACCCTGTATAATATAATAATTTATTATTTCAATTATTATCTTTCATTTTGTATTTCAAGTAACTTTTGCCCAAGTCTACGCATATGGTGTATGTTGCAGATATAATATAATACCAATAAATCGTCTTTATTACATGTTAACATGCACAAAAAAATACAAATTGTTAAAAATATACTTTACATGTAATAGCAGTGAGTAACGAGCTGAAGGTTTAGTAACCTAAAAGTACATTCTTATTATTTCTAACTCTATAATACATATTATACATATAATATTTATGGGGGGCGGGGCACGTAAACTGTGACAATTGAATATTTTTAATAACGTTAGTGGCATTGAAAACGGTTTTTAAGTAAAGAGGTTGTATTTTAGAAGATTCACTTTTTAATGTAATTTGCTAAAGTATACCTAAATGTGGTGCCTTGATAATTTGAACATGAAATCGGCATTTTTAATCTTCTCGAATTTTTAAAAATTCGGCTTCGCAGTTAAAAATTCTGAACAAATTCACAGACATATACACCAATGTGTAGAATGTCTTTGATTTTTTTTATTATAAGTTTCTATTCACTAGAACAAAAGTACTGGAGCTGAAACTGCAAATTACGTTTCACACCGTAACTACCCTAGTAGTAGGGGTATCGGGTTGATACTTGGTAAAAATAATATTCTTTGGGGAACCTATCGATTGTTGTACACCAAGTTCAATTTGGTTTGGGGGCACCTTACACTATGCTTACCCGGCTGCACCCATTGATATTTATTATCACTGGATGAGATGTTCAAAGTCTTGACACCTACTTTCAGTTTACAAACTACATGTACCCAATTTGGAATTCAAAAGTTTCGTTACGTTAGTGTTAGACACACTATATTTGTCGTTCGCTTGTTTTTCTCCATTGAATTAAAAAAACCACATTGACTTTGCGAACATTAAATCGTTCCACGTAGCTTGGTTCCGTATAAAGTAGCAGAATTTGCATTTTTTAGCAACGTGCACAATTTTGCTGCTTCCTTGCATACCGTCTTTAAAACATGCAGAAAGCAGTTAGGTAAATATACAGATAAGCTGGCCAATAGGTGAATGAGTAGATTGATGGGCAAATGGATAGATGAAAGTATAACATTAGAAAAGTAGGTAGATGGACAGCTAAACAAACATGTCCACAACTGTGTAGATAAATAAGTAAGCACGTACCTAAAGAGGACACGTAAAATAAACAAATGGAATGTACCAATAGATAGATGAGCGTGTAAAAATACATATGAATTGTAAATTGTATTTGTGACACCGATTTTCGAGCAACTTGTAGAAATGTAGCTAGCAAATAGAAATATGTATGTCCGTAAGAAAGAGTAGTGGTGTAAATTGGTAGATTGACAAAGCGGTAAATATAAATAAAATAGATAAATGATAAATATGAATAAAGTAATAAAAAGTTGCTGTGCGATTTTTAATTCGTGTTTAATTCAATAGAGTCATTGCACGAACTCAATTCTTGTAATACTTTTAGGGTAGAAAGCCTCTCGACAGTCACGACACTTACAAGGACGCGGCATCTTTATATTTCACATGTAGCTTTCTTCTAGAATTTTTAAATGGGTCGTCTGACAATAAGCCTGTTACTTACAGAGATTTGAAGTTAATTCTTACACCCAATGGCTTATCATTGTGAGGTTAACAATTTTTATCTATTGAAATATTAAATTAAATATTGAAGATATTGAGGAATAAAAATAAGATAATTTACAAAAGGTTAGCCCTCACCGATTTCGATGACCTTGAAATATGTTGTCAAAGTTAACATTTATGAACAACTATTTCCTATACATGTTTTCAAAAAACTGTGATCGGTAGTTGGTTTAGAACTTGGGCCGCCAATTATTTAGAAATTTACACATTTTTTATCTTAAATTTCACAAAACTTAGTAGGAAAATGATTCTTTTTAATATTAATAGTGTTACGATTACAGTTTTATGAACCTAAATAAATTTTTGATGATTTGTTGAAGCGATTATTTTACGTATAATTCGCAAACTATATATTCATTTAAGCAGATCACGTATTGCCTTAACGAAAATAGATTTAAGGAGGATTGAAATATTTAATCTCTAAAAAAAATGAATATGCCTTCTACTTTTTATTCACGATATAAAGAAAGGAATAAAATTAAAAGAACTTGTGGCGAAATTCACTTCCTTTTCGAAATTGATCAAATCTCATCAATCCATGTGTTACATTTATCTATAAAAATTATAACCATAACTTTTCATACACTCTGTACTAGTTTCGTTCACTATGGTCACTGTATTTCCATTACATTTGCAGCAGCATTCAGTTTACGAACACTTACCTCAATTCTTAGAGCATATAAACATGGAGGAAGCATGCACTGGGCAAAAATGTAGACGGCGGTAAAAAGAGAAAAATATACATGGGGGACACCCTCTCTCTTTCTAACGCCAGGGGCGACGTTTTTTTTTTATGTCAGAAAGAGAGAGGGTGTCCCTCTTGTATATTTTGCTCTTTCTACCGCCGTCTACATTTTCGCCCATTGCATGCTTTCTCCATGTTTATATGCTCTAAGCCTCAATTTCATACGGGGATACACGTATGCGATACGCGTATGATGGATACCGATCTTCATTGTTTTTTTTTTAGAATCATCGTGTGAACGGTTCCATAGTGATCGGGCTTACTATGTTTTGCACTCGCAATTTGCTCCAACAAGTACTTACTTTACGTCTTCCATGTTTTCGTTTGGTTTATTGATGACGTAGAAATATCCTTCCCGTTCCTTTCCAGTGGTTTATTAATAACGTATTACGTAGTATGTTTTGTGTATTTTGGGTTTGATAGTACTTTGATAATGTCGCTATCTTCCTCGTACATTAAATGTCAGCACACTCATCGCACACACTATACAGTCTTTCCAGGTATAAAAATTCCTCGAACATACTGTTTCGTAACTGATAATTATTTAGGTTACTTCAATAACCAAAATCACAATCTATGCGTTGACGTTTTGTGCTTATAAAATTCGGATACCCAATGCGGATTGCAGTTTAAAGATTCGACTGACAAGGGGAGTTTACGAGATTTGGCTAAAAACTTGTATATGTATAGTTAGCGAACAAGATGTATAAAAATGTGTTAAACGGATAGGGTCCAATACTCAAAAGTGTACGAGAAAATCATGTTTAAAGTTTTGTCTTTTTCTGACCCTCGATATATGCACACGTACGTAAACACGAAGCCATAATTAAGTATCAGTGACAGTTAAACTTTAATCTGTAGATTACATTCATAGATATTTATATACAGTTACTCACAAAAATATCTATTCACCCTACATGTAACATATTTTACCCTATACTTTTGTTTTGGGTGCATTCAATTAAATAATTGCACACAGTTCATTTGAAAAAGTATTGTTATCCGTAGAAGTAGCAAAGACTGTACAAAAAAAATATTCGTTCAAATTCAATATTTAACTTACATAAACGTAATTACAACAAGTCAATGTTCTTCTAATATTCCTGCGATTTAATTATAAGCTTTAATCTATTATGTATGATTTGATTATTAAGTTGATTCACCTAATTCTCTGCGAAATGCGGGTATATTTGTACATTGTTATGTTTAAATATTCCAACAATCAGTTATTTAAATCGTTCTCAGTATCGGTCTGGATTACGTTTCCATTAGGCCCGGTCTGCACGATAAATAATACAACTCAGAATGTAAATACTATCAAAACCTGAGGACAACTATAAAATAACTATTTTTCATAACGAATAACTTCACGTAAAATTAATATTTTATAATAAATTCTGTTTTAGTTTACCCCTTACCGAATATATTCTTAATATAACAATAAATTATAACAGAGAAAACATTTCTTCATTTAAAAATAAATCATAACATTGATCTTACTTTTCGAAACGTCACAGTGGTTGTTCATCTCAAGCGTTTAAGTGATCAAGATTTTACTATAATTTGAAGAGCAATATTACCTTTCCACCTTCCTTTTTATGCAACCTCCATACTTGATCGTCCCCTTAGTCCCTGTTATATAGCACGCGCCACTTAAAATTCGATTAAAATTTTGCAGGCACTCGACGCGTAAGTGCGCTTACACAATTACGTAGATGGAAAAGGCGGGATTATTTGGTGACTTGTAAAATGTATTTGCAGCGCTCCATGGACGCGTTTACATGAGCCACGGAAGATTCCCAAGATTCTTGGCCATGGGCCAAAGCCAATGAGAGGTAAAAGTCGCTGTTTCCCTCGGTAGCATCATCGTCGAAACGAAGAATTCACGAATCGGGCCTCGCCTCTCTTCGTTTTTCTTGGCTTCGTTTAGATCTGGCTTTACTTCAGTCACTCGATTCGGGGGGTAATCGTTTTAAGCGAAACAATTGCTCTAAGGACAACAGATTTCTGTATTTAGACTGGAACAGTTGGAATACTCGTTTTGCATTCACATGGGAAAATTGCTCCTTTTTCCGCGCCATTTGCATGAAAAATATCAGGTCTCAAGTAGAAGGTAAACATATTTGTTAGTTCGTTAAGATTTCAACATGACTATGAATATGTATACAGGGTGTTTCACAAAAGGTGGTGCAACCGGAGGGGTTGCATGGAAAAGCAGGTAGAAATTATGTAACAAAATTTGTTCAAGGAAGCTTCCTTTTTAAAAGGGTCCATTTTGTAAACTTGTCTGATACCTGTCATCTTACTGAAAATTAGAATATTTTAACAGTAAATATGGTGCAACTGCAAATATAATGTATTCTTCTACAAAAGTAAATAAGAAATTATAAGATAACTGTTCCGGGATAATTGATATGAAGACGGAAAGGATGTTTAATAAAGTGTACGAGTAGTGGATGGACTTTCAGAATCGATTAAAAAAAATTTAGTCCATAATTTTGAACCATTTTTGCACGACGATTCAGTTCATTCGCGGACTTATAAATTGACTTTTTCTAAAAAAGGTGATTCCTTATGGAAAAATAAATCAAACGTGTGGAATGAAATTTTTTCATCCAATGTTTAGTCTTCGAGAAAATTGATTTTGAAATTTTATTGGACACGCATGCAAATCATATAAGGCAAACCACAAAGCAAATCATATAATTAACAACGAAAGTGCAGTGAAAGAGCAAATAAAAATTATAGACTGATTCAAATTAAATAAGAGCATACTTCATGACAAAATTTTCCAATAAGATACTTCACTATAGTAGGTGACATGACTGAAATTTACACCTTTAAAGTGTCGCAATGTGTAAGTTCTGTATACTTTGTGAATCATAAGTTCTCATGATTCACAAAGTTTACAGAACTTACACATTGCGTTCTTTGATACGTTTCTTAATTATATATACTCTTTCATTGTGAGTGTAGATATATCAACGTGACACTGAATAAACACTTAACTGCCATATCGCAATTTGGGTTTATGTCTACTATAATCCAGGTGGATGCCTTACATTAATAAAGCATTCAAATTTTTTAATTTTTCAAACGCGTTCGACTTGCATTGGACATCTATACTTGTTGTAGCACTTACTAACTGCTATACATAAAAGGGATTCATAAAGTGTGTTAGAAATTTGTAAAAAAAAATTGGTACGTAATAAAATGCAACGCATTATTTCCATTCCATGTGTCACAAAATTGAACCCTTTTAATATTAAGTACAGTAAGTAGTACAAAATACTTTTACATTAATTCAGTATGCACTAAGGAGTCAGTAAAGTCTTGACAAGAGTTAGATTATTATGCAAGCTAAAATAGTTGAAATGGTCAGTTATTCCGTATTATTCCATTCTGAAATAAAACACCACCCGTCAAAAGATAAATTTTTTTAAAAAAGGTACCTAATCCTCATGGCCACGTACCCTAGTGCCAAAAAACACAAAATTTCAACGATCAAACCTATCGAGACTAAAACTTCATTTCTACCAACGCACTATAAATTAATTTATACAAATAAAGGAAGACCTTATGTCTGAAGAAGCTACTGAATTAAACATCAAATTATCGATCTCTTGTTCACCATTTCCATATTACCAGCTATCTAGTCACTAAGATCACACATACATATACAGGGTGTATCAGAAATCGCAGTAAAATCCAAAAGGATGTAATTGCTCGTGCGAAAGTAAACCGAAAGTGTACAAAGAAATTCTGTCACACGAGGCTTCGTTTTCGAAAAAATCGATTTTCAAAATGTGACTGCTAGCCACGCAACGTGACTGAAAATCAGTCGAATTTATCGATAGATAGGTACACATAGTGCAGCTACACATGCTCCTGCAAAAATAGTCCAAAATTGTGCAATAACATTTTAGAACATAGCGTTGCTTTTGAAAAATGAATCTGTTTCATCTTCAAATATAATTTCTTGAAAACAAAGCCTCTCTTGAAAAAAAGTTGTTGCACAATTTTAATCATTTTCGGATAAGAATCCATTTCATCCACAATTGTATCATATTTATCCCTTTACGATAACAATTTTTAGCCAGCTATACGCGTACTACCCGAGTTTCCAAAATGAAATTCTTCGAAGACGAAAGTTCAGATAAAAAATTTTATTCCACATTTTCGATTTACACTTGAATAAAGAATCGCTCGCTTTTTCGGCTATACCTACCACACTTTCCAATACACTTTGTACAGGGCGTATAAAAAATAATGGTCACTGCTTTCAGGGGTGTATGTACACCTAAATTTAAAATTGAACATTAATTTTCAATATTATAAACCATTTTGCGGCAAGTTTCTTTACAAATGTCCACCAATCCAAAAGTGTAGACCCGCCCCTGAACGCAGTGACCATTGCTTTTTACACACCCTGTACAATACTTGTGGACAAACGACAACTGAGAAAAAACAAGCCGAACAAAAACACTGGGACAGATAAACAGCGGATTAAAAAGAGGCATGCAGGGGCTGAGGGATTGGTAGAAGCGTAAATCCGCTTTGCGAGCGGGGTCAGCCGGACCCCGGAAGAACGGGTGCGAGGTGGGGATTAAGGCGAGGCCGTGGCAGGCGACATAGCGAACATAATAAAAGTCGATCCACACATTCGACGGGGCCGGGGACGTTTGTTGATCATTCTCGAAAAGGTACCAGCCAGAGCGGCATTGAGCTCACGTTCCTTGAGCGGAGTTCTCCTCTCATTGTACTGACCGTGGTCAGCCCGTTTCCCTGTTCCGCATTCTGAAACTATTTACCGTCCGATGGATAGTTAAGCGCGATAGACAACGATGTGCTAATCCTGTTTTGCCCTCTTCTTCCGCTAGCTAAACTCCACTGTCCCCGAGGAAGAAACCTCTGACAATAAATGCGGTACGATATGGGGCATTGTCATACGGGAAACTTCTGTGGCCCATGGCTGGTATTTTGAATATACAGGGTGTTTCACATAATTGTATCAGCTGAAGTATTTCGGTTATGTTTAAAATTTCATAAAAATATTTTCTACAAAAGTTGCATAGTTTTGAGGAGGCCGGCGTATAGTACCAATAGTTTTATTCTGTTAGGAGGAGTTAGTGACACGAAACTTTGTATTTTTTTTCAAGTTTTTAAAAGGCCCTTTAGTGACATTGAGGGACTTATTACTGTGCGTCGTTGAATTTGTTTTGCGTGGCCAACGGGTACCTACAAATAAAATATAGCATTCCATTTAAAAAAACAAAATATTGATACTACACCGCTGGCCCCCGTAAAACTATGCAAGTTTTGTAGGAAACATTTTTATGAAATTTTAAATATAGCAGAAATATATATTCATATTCCTAATATGAAAATATATTTTTGTGAAAAGAAAAGTTAATTTCCGCCGTCTCAGTGAATTAAAATTAGTCCAGTCAAGTAAATTGATGCGTTTGAAGCTTGAAATGTTTAAAAATGGTTTTATTTTCAATATTGATATCTCTGTATATTTCCTAGAAAATTTTCACAAGTGGCACTCATTTTTCAGCAGTCTAAGCCTGAACCACCCCCATTAGTAATATAGTAAGTATCTTTGCTGTAGTCAGCTGATAATAATTTATAAATTTTCGTGCTATTTCATTAGATTTGCATGGACTTTTTAGTATAACTTAAAATCTATCTCTTGATATAAAGTAGAACTTCAGTTCTATGTACCTTTTTATTTTCAAATATTGTATTGAGTAGGCGTAATTTGACGTCTTTCTGTCGCAGATGTCTTTCTTTAGTAGAAAATAATATTTCTCTGTTTGTAAGGGACAGAATTTAAAGTCTTTTCTAATTTTGTAATTCTTCTGTGTACAGACGGTAAACATTTCAAACACAAAGCTTAAAGGAAACGAAATATTTTAAGGCTTGGGTTAATATATTCATATAGACATGATTGCGCATTTTTGTGTTCAACAAATTTGTTATCATTTGACTTGTAATGAAAATCTGTTACCCACGTTTTGAAGATTTTATCGACTTGTAGAGGTTGAATTACGCAATTTGTACAAGTTATATTTCTTATACGCTTAAAGATAGGAACGGAAATGGAAGAAGAAAGGTCCAAGGGCATAATAATGTCTACATTTCCACGACCCAGCTTTTTTTCTTAAGTTCAAGGAAACACTGACGCAGTGCAATTGCACTTTTTTTGTTAATAACAGTATGCCTGTTTCTAGCAAAACTGTGTGTTCGTCTCTTATATAAATTCAGACAATCAGTATCTAATAGTTTATGCTCTATACACGCTAGAATCTCTAGAACTTGATGTCGGAAACTGATTATAAAGTAGCCTATAATGAATGTCAAAGATTCAATTTTATCGCATGTTAATTCAAGGCCACGTGTGATATTGAAGACACAAAAATTATAAGTAAGTTACGAAATTCTCAAAGTGCGAAGTAGACATTTGAAGACTTATCACCATAACATAAGAAATGATAAAATTTTAAATAGGGAATTAGAAAACTGGACAAGAAGACGCTCTACTGTTTTTAAAAAGAAAAAAATAATTTCTTAGCATTAACATTCTGAAGAGATTGTAAGTTAGAAATTTGGATTTTGAAAGTGTAGCCTGATATAAACAAAAGTATACTTGAATATTTAAAAAAATTACACCAAAATACATTAAGCAAACGAAAAGTCAACAATTAATTTATTCTGCAGCATTTCATTCGAACTCAATAATTAAGGAAGTAATAATCACTTACCAAATCGTAAACAAGAGATAACAATAGTATACCCATGTATAATTTATTTATAAATTAATGATGTATGTAAAATGCGTACCTGCACTATGATCGGAGAACAAGAGGCTAAAGGAAGCGTTTATAATGTAATTTTAAAATATTTTCATTAACTGAATACCAGCTTGTTACAACACAATATCAATACCCTCTTAATTTAATAGCAAATTTAAAAGCAAAGCCGAAGTAATTATGGATAACAAGGAAAGCCATGTACTCTAATTGTAAATTAATGTTCCTCTGGCTTCGCTAGGTGGTTTATTACACGACAAAGGAATAACGAATCTATGGAACGATCTTAAGGGGGAACCCCAATCAACGAGCGCAAATTGATATGAAAATTCGGGTGTTTTTTTTCGGAAATTGAGCAGAGGATCCATTTCAAATTGTGAGGGTATTTTTATACACTTATGAACAAAAGAAAAAACCATTAGTTAGTAAAAAAATGTTATTTTAAAGAATTATTTACACAATTGTCAGGTGCTCCGTTTCAAAAGTTGTGCGGCGTGCAGCATAGCGGCTGTCCTATTTATCTGAAACAAAAAGGTAAAAAAGTTTGAAGGAAAGTATCGCGATTGGGGTTCCCCCTTAAGTGACGAGAGGATAGTAGAAATTATAAAATTTGAATTTCATTACAGAAAAATGAATAATAGAACCCTATGTCCAATCCATCAGCGCAGCTAATCATTGATGGAAATTTATGAATTGACGCGACAGAATCTTGCCCTCGTACCTTGCACGAAATAGGTATTAGGTAGTTGCAGAAGTTTTGTCCGCAACTTCGTTTACATTATTAGTTACCCAATCCAAATACAACTATCAATGCTGATTTATATTATCAGCACCTTGAAAGAGTGTGTAAGAATTGTAATTCTTATATTTTCAATCCTTCGCTAAATGTACTGCCAACCTTTTGGTTTGTTTCGAGGTTGCCTATACTGGGTGATTCCCCCTTCTTTACTTACTAGCTTACTCGCGGCTTCGCCGATGTGCGCGTTTTGTATGTACCATATAATAAATCTTTTATATTGCAACGGACGTGTTTTACGTGTACATTGACCTGTTTAAGTGTCCTGTGCATCCACAACAACGCGAAACCGAAAAAAAATATCGTAACTGGAATGGGAACTTATTCCTCATCCACCATATTCCCCGGATCTGGCACCAACAGATTTTCACGCCTTTCGATCACTACAAAACAGTTTAGACGGGAAAAACTTGAATAATTTCGACGCCGCAAAAAGTGCAATGAGTTATTTTTTTTAATGATAACCCCAAAGATTTTTATAAAAGATGCATAATACAACTTTCACATAGGTGGGAACCTGGCATAAATAATGATGGAAAGTATATGTGTGATTTGAAGGAAGTGTAAGCTGTTTCCAAATGTCGAATTTGTAGAAGATGTATTCTGGCGGGCAGAACTTTAGTAGCAACCTACATATTATTATAGTATCTCGCGCGGTCTCGTGTGCCTACTGGAATTATCATGCTCATGCGCGGGCTCTGTTGTTTGCCCACGCGTGTTACGTCTTTTTCTGCCGTGACGTCAAGCTCCACCACAACTCTCGCTTGTAGTTACAGAAGGGGTTCCCCAGGAACCGTTTCGTGTCATGTTCTCAAAGCAAAATGTGAAGTAAATTGAATGACGTTCGATCGACCAGTAAGAGGAAATGTTAATTTTATCGACGACAGTTCAAAATATTGTCGCCTGATGCAACTAAATTCGAGATCTACGACGAGTATATAAAATTATGAAAGATAGAAGGGTGTTTCAAAATTGCAGGTTTTTGTGTGTTTATTCCTAAACCGACTGAACCAACAATTCAATAATGGAAATTAAATGCCTAGTGCAACATTTATTTCAGATATATTCTTAATGACAATGAATGTTACACGACTTTCCGCACATTAAACTTAACAAATAGCAGACAGACTCGGAAATTCTGCAATTAGGGGGTAGTTGAAGGGAAATATTATTATTATTATTATTATTATTATTATACGTTTTACTAGTTCGTAAATATATAAAGAACAGTAATACATGAAGCATAGCGAAATAAAAGTCGAGGCTGCAGTACAATAGTGTTAGAAGCTTACCCGTAACTAAATAACTAAAACTAAAACTGAAACTGACAAGGTAGGTTCCCAGGTGTCCGCCTCCGATTGCTTTGAATTTTGGATATGTTTTAGGGGGCAAAAAAATAAGAAATACGTGGCTTTTTATTTTGGCCCGTTTGCATGTTTAGGGGGTGAAACCAACCCCCAAAGTTATACGATTCTCAGGTGTTCGTCCTCGATTGCTTTGGTTTTTGGATATGTTTTAGAGGGCCGAAAAATAGGAAATGCAGGTCTTTCTATTTTGGTCCATTTCCATGTTCAAGGGGTGAAACCACCCTTCATAGTTACCGCCTAATAACGGTGACGGACGACAAGAGCATCGTCCATACAGCAAGTTATGACGCAAATTAAATTTATATAAAGTTTTACTCAACACAATTTTTGTACCGTATGAACTTTGGGGGGTGGTTTCACCCCCTAAACATGAAAACGGGCCGCTATAAAAAAAACACGTATTTCTTATTTTTCGGTCCTCTAAAACATATACAAAATTCAAAGCAATCGGAGATGAACACCTGAAAATCTTATAACTTTGGGGGTTGGTTTCATCCCCTAAATATGAAAACGGGCCGCTATAAAAAAACCCTTATATCTTATTTTTCGGTGCTCTAAAACATATCCAAAATTTAATGCAATCGGAGGCGGACACCTGGGAACCTCTCCTTGTGGGACTGACACTAAAACTAAAACTAAAACTAAAACTACAACTGGGAATGAAAAGAAAAAAGAGAAAAAATTTAGAGAACTCAATGGGAGATCTTTGTTTGCCAGTCACCCAATAGTACCTACATAATGCCCTGCTCGATCTTATCACTCGTTATACTACTTCCAGAATCCTCAAAAACCGACTGCATTTCCTCGGTCCCCATTAATTAATATTTCAGAGTCAAATCAGACTAAATTTAATATTAGTTTCCTACCAGTTCGTACCATTTGTTATTTAAAATTTCATATGGTTACTGCATAAGACTCGGGTCACCGATTCTGTTCAAATTCTGCATGTCAGTGCACAATACGTACAATAACGGTGCCCAGGGGCACCTTTTCCCGTTATCCGATTGGGCTGAAACTTTACACAGATTTTTTTTATTATTTTAAACTATTGTGGGGGGTGCCGCGAAGAAAATCTTGAAAAATAATTTCACCAAGAGTAAATAAAAGCCACCCTATCGTGCACTTTCCATGTTGAATCTGATCCGCGTGTAATTCCAGTAGAGTCCATGGCTTTAGCACTGTTATACTTAATTTAATAGAAACGATTGGTAAACGAACTGGTAGTTTGCTCTCTCCTTGTGTCGGTTACACCTGTGCACTTACTGAAATAGATAGGTACGGTTTCTTTCGGTATTTCGTTCACTCGGTCCGTTAAACGAAGAAAATCTTGTGAAATTCCTTTCCCTTGCACGGTCTGCCACAGTTTCTGCTTTTAGTGGAACATTTATCAGTAACGGCGACTCGTGTTACGCCGCGGCCAAGCAAACACGAGTAGCCATCCTGTCGTCGACATAAACGTCGCTTGACTTTCGCGGGCTACAAACGTGTCTCTTCTGCTGCGCGAGTAAGATTACATTGAAAGTCGCCCCGTAAGCGGTAAGTGGCCACTTTCAATTGTAACGGCAGAAATCTCGTGCAACTTTCCATTTCAATCTAGCATATTGTTCGGAAGAAGCTTCTTGCCCGCTTTCCATTTTGCCTCGGACCAGCAGCACCTCGCTCCAGTGGTTCCCAAATTCATGATCACTCGACAGAAAGAATGGAAAAAATAACGTGCACGCGTACACTCGTGTCCGAGAGAGAAATGGAAAATTAACCATGTGCATAGCGTGACTTGGAAATAATAGGAAGGTTGTAGCAGCTGTCATCAATGTCTACGATCGGAGAGCTTATTTCCAGAGTGTTTTAAGATCGTCGAGAACGAAGCTGAGGAAGTCTTAATTGGTATTTAATTGAAGCTTGTATTTTTTGCGATGTTAATTATTGGTGGGGTAACACTCTGATAAGAGTGTAATTTTTTTACAAACGTTGAATTTTGTCCTTAGACTCTGTATTTTCTTATTGAAGAGTCCTTGTAGAAAACACTGTAAGTACCAAAAATCAAATATTATACTATAGTATTATACACATGTAGAACATTTTTTTATTAATTTTTTTTCTATTTTGAAACTTACAGTGTTTGCAAAAAGGCCTCTTCAATTGTATCTGCATTAAAGTTTCGTTATTATGGAGTAATGTAGCTCAAGAACAACATACTTGATTATAAAACTTTGAAACGTGGAATATAACGATTTGATCACTATAAGAATAGAGACAATGAATTCGGAATAAATTATTGGATATTGAAGTGATTGAATGATAATGTACCATATTGATTTTATTTTAAGTTTGTGCAGTTATAAAAAAATCGTATAAATTTTTATTAAGTAAGGCTGCAAACAAAAATCTGTTATTCGTATATTGTAATATTTGCAGTTTATATGATTTAACGATTTAATGGTGTTAAAGAAAGGAAGGTGACTTTCACTATCTATCAACTTTTCTAAACGATTTAATTATTTTTGCGGAAATTTAGAAGAAAGTGATATAACCTTGAACCTTGATGTAGATTTTGGTAAGCATTCCCTTGTTTTGCAATGTTCTTCACTGTTTCTGAAATTCATTTCAGATATGAGATAGTCCTTATTTGTTTTTTGTTTAAGGGGTTAGGACACAGTAACGGGCCAAGAAAGCAGACGATTTTTAGACGACGATAATAAGAAAAGTAAACAATCGATTAATATAAGGTTTTGTGTTTTAGTTCACTATATTATGAATTATAAGAAAAGCATATAATATTTACAAAATAGAAATTGTACGCCGTGCAATGTCTCCATTTAAAATGTCCTTTTCTTCCGGATGGCCAACTGGTGGGCCGGATTCTGGGAAATCGGATGAACTGTAACAAAAACCCCAAAAATGTCATAAATTATAATATATTTCCTAGGCATTGACGATCCAACATTTCAATTTTTGCGAAAATTGACAAAATGGCCAATGTTTCAAAAATAATGATCAAATTTCGACAAAAGTGTGTGATCTTTTTGTTTATATTTTGTACAATAATTAAAAAATTTTAAATGTTGGATCGTCAATGCCGAGGAAATATATTATAGTTTATGACATTTTTGGGGTTTTTGTTACAGTTCATCCGATTTCCCGGAATCCGGTCCACCAGTTGGCCATCCGAAAAAAAGTGGACATTTTAAATGGAGACATTGCACGGCGTACAAATGCTATTTTGAAAATATTATATGCTTTTCTTATAGTTCATAATATAGCGAACTAAAATACAAAACCTTATATTAATCGATTGTTTACTTTTCTTATGATCGTCGTCTAAAAATCGTCTGCTTTCTTGGCTCGTTACTGTGTCCTAACCCCTTAATTATACAAAATTCAATCTGTACCTAGGACTTTTAGATTTCCAATATTTTCGAATACTCTTTCACACCATTCCTAGTAAAAGAATCCTTTCATTTTCCAAAGTAAAGTTTTTCAGCTTAAACAATATAATTAGAAGTTATTTCTCTACCGACATAAAATTCGACATAAGCTGTAGATCATAAACTAAAAATCTGTCTGAAAATAAACACTTATCTTCATCCTGCCTTATCTCAATTCTCTATCAACATATATTCGCAGATCTCTGTCAACTAAACACTTTATCTACTATTATGAGTACCTACTATATGCCTCAAAATTCATCAATCTCCACTATGCACCACACTATATGATCCAGTAATATTGCAATTAATAAACCATCCAACGTACAGGGTGTAAAAAAATTATATGTCATGGTTCACAGGTGATTCTACACCTCTTTATCGGTGGAGATCTGTTAAAAAAATATACCGCAAAATCGACCTTCCCCTTGAAGTCCAGAGTCAAATTTTGGTTATTGTAACGTGTTTGACTCACTAATACGAAAAAAAAAAATTGCCAAAGGGACTAGGCTCCAAAGTATGTTTCAAACAACAAACGACAACAATGGTTCTTTGTACATTTTTCATCTTCCCAGTGAGTAGAACACATTAAAATAAAAATTCAATATCGATTTTGCTCCAGAGGTGTAGAATCACCCGTTTAAACCATGCCATGTAATTTTTTCGCACCTTATACAAAAAATAGCAGCACAGAAATTATTATCAGTAATAGGCTTTCATGAAAAGAAAATGTTAACAATTAATGCGAGACATGTAGCTCGCCGTGAATCAGTGCGAAGTTACGAGGATAGTCGATTTTCCAACCGAGCACGATGATAAAGTCGACTGTTTAAACGAAGTAGCAGCTGTTGCGACGATAATTGCTTAATTACCACCTCGTTACCGCACTTCTGCTTCTGCCGACTGTCCAATTAAACTCTATTCCGAACTTTAATCGCCTTGGTGTCCGCCACCGTACACAAAGGCCAGCAAACGTGCTCTCTAAAAACTGGTAACCGTCCAGTTAAGCTTGTAAACGTCGGGTGACAATAGTTCAACGGAACGGCGTAGAGAACACCAGTTTCCGTTTCGATGTGCGACCTTAATTGTTCCTTATAATCGCGCTGTAAATTTAATGGTTTAATTAATTCGTTGGAGTATACTCGTCGGCTGTTGGTGTCTACTTGTACTCCTTTGATCCTTTCAGGCTTCCAGGCGAACACAGGCGACACGCTACGTCTAGTCATGCAACTAATTAATATAAAGGGTGCCTCTGGGTGGTGTTCATTGCGTGTTTCATGGGACACAATATAACAGATATATTGGGTTGAACGGAAAGTTTTGCATTTTTCTTTTAGTAGATGTCACTAATTACTTTTATAGTGTTTCAAGAATACATCTTTGAGACACATTAAAATTCATCGCAAGTTCTCTATTTAGTAGTACTGCGCCGAGTTGTGGCAATTTAAAGCATCCTCATTCTTCAGCCATTGCCTTTAGTCGCCCAAAACGTGGTGCATCAGCTAATCCAAAATTTCCTGACCAGAATTTTTCAAGCCACATTGGACACATCCGAACTTTAACAGCACCTTCCCCGTACACTTCCCAAGTGTTATTTACTGTTTCTGTGAATCTAATGCTTCTTCGAATATATATGTACTTTACTAACTGACATGCTGGACGAATTTCAGAACAAAAAAAATAAGTGGAACACTCAAAATACAATGTGATTATCGACATAGCACGTGGTAGAATACTAGATTAGGTTATGAAAAACAAAATAATAATTGCTGAGGAATTATGTAAAAGGACGTTATGGCAGCACCCCGTAGAAAACGCAAAAACTTTCCGTTCAGCCTAATAAAAAAGGGTGAAGCGTTTTTGTTGAAAACCAAGGGGCCAAGTTTGAGATAACCTGGGGTGACTATGAAAATAAATGGAAATATATATATATTTGATTCGCTAATTCAATAGTGGGTATAGCAAATATACAATAAACTTGTTAAACGTCGAATCGACACGTCCTTGTCAATTTATATGTAAGTTACCTAAACACGTTTTTGATGACAGCTTCGTCACAAATTGACAAAGTGGTTTGCGTTAAAATGTGAGGCTTCGAGAGAAGCTTTTAAATATAGAATTAGCAGAACTTGTTGACAAAGGAACAAAATGGCATGTCTCAAAATTTAAGATCCCACGAACTGCGGTTACGGACAAAAACAACATCAATTTCTGCCAAATGGAATTTCAATGACGGCGCACCTTCAAATATAAGGTCACTTATAAATATTTATTGAACGAACGAAGTGAACGTTCTAAATTAAGGCTGCACGAGTTACGATGTAAGATAAAATTAGTGTTATTTGCTGATTTATGCACATCGTGAGGCGTAAAACGTCATAGAATGTAAGGTCACGCAGCTTGCCACTGAAATTCGATTTCTAAGCTAATCCAAAACTCATCAGATAAGTCATAAAATTTTCCAATATCTAATAGAAAATTTTCTACTTTCTAATATTCACTAGCCATTAGTACTTTCTTACCAATCTGTGTTCCTTCCTAATCGCCAAATCCCCTTTAAGTCCAGTGAAATTAGGATCTGTCTACGGAATAATACCCAGCAAGCTACATTTTGGCATGGGCCTTTACTTCGTCGTTTTAAACAATACGTCAAAAGGACCCATTGATCCTACATTTGCTAAAAATTTTACATTTGACATATTGTTTAAAACGACGAACATAAAGGCCCATGCCAAAATTTAGCTTGCTGTGAATTATTCCGTAGATTGGCCATATCGATTTCTTCGCTTTCCCTTTAATTCCATTCCCTAGCAGCTTGGTAGGTAGCCATTTTTTATTGTAACACATTTTTTCATTTCTTACTGCATGTATTCGTGAGTATTTAGAAAACCCCCAAAACCTTCTTCATGTAGGCTTAGGTTTAATAAGAGTGGACTTTTCGCTGCTCCTCAACTCTTACATTTTAAATTACACAAATTGCATAATAAATGATGTTACAAACAAAAGTATTGGCACCGCTGGCTCTTAATTATCGGCATAGTTGCATGTAAATCTAAGGAACAAAACTATATTCGGTTAATTTCTTTACAAATTATAATTATTGGGTCTATAATATTAGGATATTATAATACGTATTGCATCTTAACTAATCGCAGAACAAAGGAAAACAATAAAATGTAGAGTAACAGCCATTTCTACCGAAAAAAAAGTATTGACACACTTACACCATTCTGGGTGTGAGCCACCCAGGTATGTCAAATCGAAAAAAAAGGTGTGTCAACGAAAGAATAAAAAAATTCTATGGTTCCATTTAAGAAATAAAAAGTAACATTCATATCTCCGAAGAAAATGTAGATAAAGAAACTCTGGATTACAGAAATTATGCATACTTAAATATAGTTAAACTTTTGTCTAAAACACTTTTTTGTAAAGTTCAAGGAAACTCCTGAAATTTCTTGGCGCCACTTACGTGGGACACCCTCTATATTAGAAAAACAAAACAAAAGTATCTACCTTCTCATGTCAAGAAACTCACAGTAAAATGATTAACAGGTCATTGACCGCACACTCGTGTATATACAGTGGTGTGTGTGCATTGTGCAAACAGCTACTATGAACAATGATCGTCAAACACGCCACTAATTTAAACCCCCAATAAATGTCGCATCCATTGTGACGTCAAAGGAGTCGCTGGTGCACATTAAAGTTTCGCGAAAGGCAGAGAGGGGGGGGGGGGGGGGGCAGAATTTACAGTAATTTTCTACCTATATCAAAAAGTGCGTTTGGTTAGACTTTAGGCAGAGGTTCGCGGGAAGTTCGGCAATGGGCACACTTGAAAATAGAATCGAGTGCTCGAAACTCCTCAAGGCCTCGGGCAGGAGGCCGAGAAGGGGCTGACGGATTTTCGTGGCCAGAGGTACGGCATCCGGCATCCGGTTGCCCAATGTTTTTATCGTCCGCGAACGCAAATACGTACAGAGTGTTCCTGAAATGTTTGGTCGAAATATGCTAACGTATTCCGCAAATCCTAATAAAGCGAAAGGGTCATGGAAACGTGCAGACACTAATGCACAGTTTCTGACAAAAGGAGGTTGGGAACACGGATTTGGTTGAAATTTTGCATGTAGGGAATTGGCGGAGAAATTTCATGCAAGTATACTACATCTTTATGACTGAATTTAGAAATCTAATGTTTTGCCACTTTTTAAGGTTTCATCGGAAACTGCAAAATTCTGCGGTGGCGTGTGGCGTTTGCGATGCTCATGGAAAGAAACAAAAGAGTCGTTTTAAGTTTTTCTTTATTTTTTTTTATTTATGTATTTAATGGAGCGTCTGCTTGTTGGCCATTAGCGGCCACGGTGAATTATATTACATAAGAAAATATTATATAAACTAGAGAAGTACATATGGGTTTTGCGATATCTTGAACATATTCTTTGCAATTGACACTTTTATAAAAAAAAAATGACTGAATGTTTATGGATTTCCATATGTACTGCTCTACTTTTAGGCATGTAGAAAATAAAACTTTTTGGTTTTTTGTTCTAAGTCAAACGGTATAGCCGTGAGATTGAACACCGTGGGAAACGGCACTCTTCAAGATCTTGCGTATCACGGCTCTACCGCCGCCGCCATTTTGTAAGAAAAAAATTAAATTTTTCCGGCGAGAGTTGTACAATAACAGGCTTCATATTAAATTTTGTGTTTATTTCATTATCTTCCTGAAAAAAAAATGCCGGAAATGACTGCAATTTTGCTCCCTCCAAGGTGGCTTAACCCCTTAAGTCTACATAAATACTAATATCTAACTGATCGTGCTTAGTCGTCTATTATTATTCTATACTGTATTTTAATGTCTATAAAATTTTTCGGTATTTTTTTAGTTGATTCATATTTTTTGTCAAATTCCAAAGTTATTATTCTCCTTACATATTTCTTATCATTCACACATTCTTTGATGGTTATTGGAAGTTTTACTTTTTCTCTTATGTTTTGGCTTATTGGGCATTCTTCCATTACGTATTTTACTTATCGCTAAAAAATCGCTAAAATTATAGGATAAAGACGCAAAACAATTTATTATATCGTTACATGTATGTGCTCTGACTGATTTAACTCTGCCCCTTTCACTTTGCCCCCGACTTCAATGGAAGAGAAATGTATGAATTTCGTGTACAATTTATAGGTCGCAATGGTTGTTAATATGCTGCAATAAAGCTAATTTAAGATACTTTCATGTAATCTGAATGATAAGCTAAAAGAAAGCACCTATACAAACAAAACACTACTTACTTAGAAATTACCCTTCCATGTCCAAAAATTTTAAATATTGAATGAAAACTTGGGGTGCCCAGATTTCATGGAAGCCTATATTTTCCACAGGGTTCTAGAGACTAATTATGCAAAATTTAATGGAGATCGGTTAAAAAGATCGGGATAAAAAGTATCCTATATGTTATTCCTGATTCTAGACTACGTGTATACAAAATTTCAAAAAGCTCCGTTGAGTAGTTGCGACGTGATTGAGTAACACTCATCTAAACATCCAAACACACTTTCGCATTTATTATATTAGTAGGAAGTAGGATAGTAGGATTCATCGTTAGTTGGTTGCTTTCTGCAAAATTAGGCCCAATTGCAGATTACAATGAAATACATTGCCACAGCGATCTGATGACGTTTTCATTGTGACCTAATCGTAATAGCCACATATCAAAGCTGTGGTAATTTCAGAAATTTGAACTCGTGAATTTTCTCGTGAATTTTTAAGTATTGCGCCATGAAGATATGTTACACTGAACATATACAAAATTGGAGCGAAATTAGGGACTGGAGACTCGTACACGAGCTGCATATGATTCTACCTGAACTAGGTATCACACTTGAAAACATCGTTTCACGTTCCTTCAATATGCTAACAGCATATAAAAAATGTAGCGTATAAAGGAGCCGACATAGTGCAGTAGTTCTAACTAACTGTACCTGTATCACTATTATGGTCAACGAGTCGTCTTTTAAGTATTAACATCACGAAACACTATCGTTCAATCACTGACGTGGCTGACGTAGTTTATGCATAGCAAAACGAATATACCTTATTAGGAGAGGAGTTCAACGATCAGGAGTAAACGGTTTTCACGCTGAAACTTTCAAGTCAAAATTGGATTTATTACAATTCACATCTTGCAGAAAAAAATATTTTTTTCTGTTGGTACCACAAATAATGTTTACACTAAACAGGTGCAAGTTTAAACTGTGTAAAATTTGGCTAAATAACTTATGAACGCCCCGTATATGTGTATAAGCATTAAGCAACGAAGACTTTCGCTTTCGAAAGCTGTGCCATTTATCGATTGACTTTCTTCTTCTCCGCCATCGTTCATTTTCTCTCTACTTTTGATCCAAACTGTACTCGCGGATGTTTGCTGTATTTCACTTTTACAGTAACGTCTTTCGGCACCTTTTAACTTTCCATTTTTTGGGAGTTCCCCGCGATGACGTGAAAATGAAACTACTTTCACTTAACATGTTTTCAATACTTGAGTGTAATGTTGACATTTGTATGATGATCTATTAAGTTACAATGTTTAGTTTTTTTAATATGTTTCTGAGAAATATTAATGAACGATACATTTATAAATTAATTAATTCGCAATTTTAAAATGTACGACTTTTAGTTTATCTATTTCACTTGCCTTTAAATTTACACTTAATTAACCATGAACAGTGTAACAGCTACTTGGACACGCTTGCAATATATCGACCATTTTAGATTGAAACAAAATACTTAAATGCCTAATATCATATACAGTAAGCAATAATCATAGTAATAAATATTTATAGATACAGTACTATTAGTAGTAACATGGAACACTTTAAACCATTTAATTTTACTTTACGATTCTTTTCTCTATCTGCCATCCCTTATTTGAATTCTCCAGTTTTCTCCATCTCTTTAGTTCAAAGATACAGTCTGAGTCACTTGTGTGGGACATCCTGCAGGTACTATAACTTATTCGTTGTCAAAGATACTAATACTATAGGATAAAAAAGATTGAACCTAAAGCATTCAAGAAGTAAAATAGAGCAAAGTTATGTAATGCATCAGAGACGACCTATTATCTTCGAAACTTGTCAATATAATGGAATACAGGGGAACCACAAGGGGAAGTCATAGAAAAGGATTCCTTGGTTTGCTCTCGTAGACAATTTTCGTGGATTACTACTGCTTAGGCAAGTGTACCAACAAAGAAGGCTTTGAGAAAAATACTATATATGCGTTTACGTCGATTCAGCAAGCAATTCAATTTAACCTGACTAATGGTGTCCATTCGCTTCTACCGACATTTAAACATATAATAATAGCAATTGTACACTAAGTTGCTGACCATATACGGAACACTTTGTTAGTAAAATAGAAAATTCCAGGGACATGTGAAATAAACAACGACAAACTGACGTGTTCTCAAAGTCATAGCTGTAAACCTGAATCCCATCGCGAGTTCGTTTTCTTAATTGCGTACTGCCGTACTGTATACAACACTTGCAAGCTTCTTGCTACGTCCTGGGGGTCTATTCGCTTCTCTCGAATCTCTCGTGCCTTCCCGCGTTTTCCAGGCTGGCTGCTTTGTTTCGTGACGGGATCACGAGGTAGTTTCCAGCGCTACATGATCCTTCTTTCGCGAAGGAAACGTATGCCTCGAGATAAATCACGGATGGCGGGGCCAGCTCGTAATAATGAAATGTTATAGAGAGCCGGCGGGAAATGGCAGAGTAGCCGAAGAAGCAAGTGGAGAGGATAAAATATAGCTGACTGTCCGCCATTCAGACACCATACGCGACCTTAAGCTACCAGCACGCCGCGCGTACAATGTCTACTTATATTTTCGACGTTCCAGATAGATTGCACTGTAATTTCCCTTTATTTTCAATGACTTTTCGAGTTCACGCTGAGTTACAACCGGAAATTACCGTGCGCCAGGCATCGAAATTTTCCCCCCACGGAGAAAATTTATGCTGCCTCTAGCCTGGGGGCGTTTAGCAGCTTCAAGGTGGAATTTCTCTGGTGGAGTTTCTAAATTTGGGTCTTTCTCAGGGGTTGAAACGGTTCCAAAAATAACTCTTTCAACGAGAGTTCTTGGCCATCGAAAATAGGTTGGAATTATCTAGTTGTGTGTGTAAGGGCAAGTCTATTGGTTGAATAGTTTTCTCTAAATTACCCCCACCGTTTTGCAATTCAGGCGGCGACGCTGTAGCAAGATACGTAGATAGCGACATCTACAATGCATATTTTTAATATAAATTTTTTTTCGTATCTTCAAAAGTAAAATATAAAGTCATGAAAGAGTTCAAAGTGATTTGCTTCATAATTTCTCCAGGAAAAAATCCCCCGAAGTGCCCCGATCTCTCCTAACCGAAAATGGCAGATCAGATAAGCTTCATCAGACTCCATAACGTCCAGTCGTGACATGGCAAGTGTGTAGGTAGCATCAACGTCGCACGAGACGCTAGAACGTGGACAAATGATTGCCACTACTGCACCAGTGAGACAGTTATTTACGTGCAAGAATGTTGTAGTGTATGTGGTGAGTCGAGAAAATGTTGCATGACGGCAACTAGAAATCTTTGCAGCGTGCAATTATGTTGCAGACTGGCAGGCTGCTCGATCACGTTCGCGGATACAGACTCTGCACGATCCTTTGCTGCGTGCGCGCTATAGTGTCCCGATAAACGCATTTTAAAACGTACGAAATTATCCATGCACAATGTTGCTGGGAAATTGACACTGACAAATCGCCTAACCAATGGCATACGCGTGTGTAATGGCAGATAAGCGGAGAGAAACATGTTATGGCTGGAGTTGTGCTCACTTGCTGCTGGTAGTTCGTGGTTCGTAGTGTCAATTTTCAATCGATTTGAATACACGTTATTCGTATAAACTTCTAACGCGAATTTTATTTATTTATTACTTTAAACCAGATGTGGTTTATATAATAAATACAGTATCCATGTAATTTATACGGCGTACAATTTACAAATTACAAGCTACCAGTTTAATAGCATCTATAATATTCAATATTTATATCATACTTGGCAGTAGTTAGATTCTTGCATTAAAATTTTGAGATAACTATAGATAAATTTAAACTTGCACCTTCGGTAGCAAGTTCATATGGAAAAGAACTAACATAAAGTGATAGATAGTATAGACGTCTGCGGAACAATTTTAACAAAATTATATGTACTCGAAGTTTTTATTTGATTGGTCATGCCAGGGTCGGCTTTCTCTATAAAGGGGCCCGGATACAACGATATAAGTTACTATTGAACTATAAACATTTAAATATCATTAAACAACGATCAAAGGGAAAAGGACACCCGAAATGCACCAATTATTGCAGGTATCTTTCTATATATTTCAAAAACTAAGGGTGTAGGAGAAAATCTGACTACCCCACGCGATGCAGCAGACATTTTTCCCTCGGAAACCATCAACAGAAATGGCAAAACTCCTTTTGTTTTCAATACAGAGACGAAAGAGTTTGGCAAAACGTGCGGCGCGGACAGTGGTAGTCACGCGCGTTAAGTAATTGTGTTACGCTGAGCGGCAGTGGATCGCGCGCGGGGGCGTTGACTACCACTGTCGATGGCGCACGTTTTGTCAAATTATTTTGTTTCTGTATTGGAAACAAAAAGTGTTTTACCACTTCTGTTGACGGTATCAGAAGGAAAAATATCTGCTGCGTCGCGTAGAGTAGTCAGATTTTTTCCTACACCCTTACTTTTGTAAGTATTTAGAAAGATATTTGCAATAATTGGTGCATTTCGGGTGTCCTTTTCCCTTTGATCGTTGTTTAAACTTATTTAAATGTTTATAGTTCAATAATAACTTATATCGTTGTGTTCGCGAGGGTTCATAGAATAATTTCACGGAACCAGCAACCGAATAACTATTACTGTTTGAACACAAAAGACGTTTAATGTTGAAAATTTGCATTTTTTTTCAAAATCGAATTTCTCGAAAACTGAGGGTGATGGCGACAAACGGTTTGCGGATTCGTTTTCAGCGCCAAAAATCTATAAGAAACGGCTATTCAATGTTACAGAATAGAAAAAAATTTTAATTTTGATGGACAGTGTACTCGATAGTCCCAACTCCAGTTCCATCACACATTTGCTTACACACAGGGTTGCATATTAAAAAAAAAAAAATGTTTGCAAGAGCGCAGTTTCATTCGGAATTTTGAGCCTCTTCAGGCAGGGTTTAGAGCTAAAATTTTGCACACATATTTACCACACCAAAGGGAAAGAAATCAAGGGACGCCTCGGACCGAATTCTTAAATTTAAAAAAAAGGCATATTAAGGGACACCCTACCCTGGGTGGTATATACCTTCCTACTTGCTGGTGTGAATTAATTATGAATGGCCATGTTATTTGATGTCTAATTTAAAGCCACTTTTTATCAAATTGAATGTAGCACCGTAGATAATTTTATTCAAAGTTAACCTAAAGTATAATTATCATCATTAATATTTTTCGACTGGGAACGCCTCCATTATATTTGGTATTGTATATTCAAAGATGTATACAGATTTTACTTTTTGTCCGTACTAAATATAATGCATGGCCTAATATATTATTTATTTCTTTCGATCGATTGAAATTATTCAATTTTTATGACGAATTAACTTGGGTTACCTAATGCGTGGGAATTTTATGAATGATGAGTTGATTCGTCTCCCACAGTTAACAGGTTAATTGGCTGACGTAGTTCAATTTCTCTTATTGCTTATTCATAGAGCGCAAACGATAACTTTCCTTCTTTGTTAGGCTATGAGCAACTAATAACTTATCTACAATTACTAGTCATTCATTCTCATCCAATGAAATTATAGGGTCTCATTTTTATATATATTTATTCCTTCGGTATTTCTATCGAAAGTAAAAGTTCCCGCCATTAATTGTGAGTATGTTCAGCAAAGTTAGGCCAATAACATAACGTAGGACATCCATTGATTATGAAAATATGTCATCGACAGTTTTTGTTAGACCTCCGTCTTTTTTGTGGTAGCCGTCATTTATTTCTGTAAATTGAAGTCATTCCTATGCAAAATTGCTCAAGCACTCCAGATTGAACACATAAATGGTTTACTTATGTGTTCAAAGTAAGATTTATAGCTGCTAGCGGCATTCCAATTTTTACGCTTCACTATTATCAATCATGTTGACACTGCTGCAAATAAGCTCTCATGAATCCTTACTTCTTCTGAGCAGTACATATATCTTCATTTATTTCAGTGCGTACTTGTTTGCTATTCAGTACCTTTCAGCAAACTTCAAACTTGAAAAGTAGTCCGAAATGAAAAGTTATTCAAATGTATCAGATTTCACAACAGAATATCTTTATTTTGATTTGAATATATATGTAGGCATATTTGCTCAGCAAACGTTCTGAAAACAGAAGTCATGATTTGGAAATGATATGTGTCTTTATTTATAAGTTTCAAGCAAGTGGTTTATGTGCCCTTTTTCCCAAAATGTGGTGAATTCGTAACAATGTTGCTTGTTTGTTTAGTTATTTAAATATAATTTTTTTTATTCACTTCGTTACACATTTTTTATACATTACTTAAATAAAAAATACAAAATGAAGCACAAAAATAAACAAAAAATGTAATGTTTTAAGTTTCGATTTTTTACAGCAAGCTGTCTTCCAAATAAATTTTTCCTTTTCTAAATTAGTTTCTTTCATTGCGGATTCGATACTCGCCTCACTTTCCATATTTCCTCGCTTACACAAAATCCTCTATGAAACAAAAGTACTTATTGCACAACATCATGGTAGCGCGGCTGATCAGCGACTATGTAGCTGCGTGTCAATCACGCTACGTAATAAAGCAGCATCTAGCTAATCTGATGCGATATAAGTTGTGCCCTTGATAAATTATATATATAACATACACCTGAGTCGATTGAAACGATTTAAGGAAAAAGGGCACATACGCCTATGTGCCCTTTTTCCATCAAATGCCTCAATTGTTAATTTAAATTTAAAAATCTATAAACACCTGTTGGGAACTTTAATTCGACATCATAGTTATGGGTAACTATAGGCAAAAATTGCAAACCAAACTGAAATTTTTATTACAAATAGAAGCAAAGCATATGTGTGATAATTATAGAGCAGTTACATCGTGGAATTAAGAATTTAAAGAGATCAAATAGCTTAAATCTCTAAAATACAAAATAATGTCCCCATGTCCCCTTCTTTATGGAAGGACATCGTGTTAATAAATTATCAAAATCATAGCTATGCACGAAAGTGCAAAATAACGAATTAAAGTAACGAGTATAAAAGATCAATGTTGATTATGAAGACATAAATCTAACAAATGTTGAATTAAATATGAAGCACGTTGGTGTCTTGATTACCATTCGAGGCTGCTACTTAAAGTGAAACAGGTCTGAAACCTGTTGAAAATCGACAAAAAAATACTTGGCGCCATTTGTTTTTCAGTTTTAAACAACGATTGATTCGAATCAATACAAGAGTATCATGAAAGAATTTTATCACTCAATAAAACAGTTAAACACATTTTTAAATATGAAAGCATAAATATTTCTGCTGTTCTAAATAAGTATCGGTAGAATATTTGTGCAAACAGATCGGTCCCCCTCAATCACAGAATGAATAATAATTTATTCTAGACACAACTGCAAGTAAAATGGTAGTCCCTGTAAGTAGAAAAATTATAAACTTATAAACGAATCGCTTATAAACTATAAATAACAATTTCACATGAAACATGAAAATCACATTTGCATAAAAATGTGTAAATGAAACATTGAAAACTTTACATTACAGTAAAGTTTACACACGTGTTTCTTTAGCCGCTTTATTTGTTTACACAGCTTGTGGAATTTTTTATTCAAGATCTATGATATTCGATGTAAGTTTTGTTTATTCACAAATTTTCTCTCATAATGAAAGCAAAAATCACGTAGTTCTCCCCACTAAAAACTTTGGAATTCTTGTAAATGTTTTATAATATGAAACAGGATTATAGATGGCAGAAAGCTACTCTCGGGCTTTAAATCACTTCCCCACATGCATAATGCAATGGAACTGATACATATTTCAGTTAAATTTATCAGTAAAGTGAAATTATTACTGATTAGAAATTAATAATTTTTGGTTGAACAACGAGGATACTTACCAACAAAATTTTTTAATTTTCAACATTATGTAATTACATTATTATTTTTTCTGTAATTATTTAGTAATGTACTTTACTCAAATCAAATATCCTACCATACATTTACGTTCGTGCTGCTAATTATTATTGCGGATAAACTCAGCCGTTCAATTGCACGATTGAACCAGAAATAATAACACATAGTTGTGTTATAAAATTTGTCGCCAGAGTCTAAAAAATTCGGCGTCGTAGAAAAATCATGCAGCAAAGAGTTGATATTAAATTCCACACAAAACATGTCACATCCGCCACAAAAACGTACAAAATATTTCAAGAAAATCGCGCATGGAGGCCTCAGACGGCTCACACACCTAAAATAATCCAAATAATAAAAAATGATAAATCAATGAATAATAAATAATAATGATAAATGATCCGTGTGCGACCAGTACATCTCGTCTTGACTTACCTGTTAAAGCTAAGAAAAAAAGAAAAAAATTGTTTTTCGTACAAATTTCCAAAGGAAGAATTTTTAATCAATCCTTTTTTATATTTACTAGTCTTTTTAAGGTTGCCATTCCCTTGATTGTCTCTTGTACATACACCCACAAGATGTGTCAGAAACGTTCTATTTCATTCGACAGGGTGCTCTTTATCGACGTCAAAACGTATTCTTATCGGTTTCCAAGGAACGAGCGTTATCAACATCTGGATTTTCTGATGTATACTTTTGAGCGGTGAACTGGAAGTTTGTAGTTCAGTTTTGATTGTCTAGTGCCTAGTGCTATTTGCTTTTCGCGGAAATGTCTAATTGCAGTGTAATTAGGTGAATGATACCCGTCAGCCGAGATTTGTGTGCCAGGAGCATGTACGGTGACATCGAACAGTGGAATCTTAAAATATGTTCATCCTGATAAAAGCTGACATTTTCAATGAAATATGTATAAGGAACTTTTGGTATACGAGTTAACCCATGTCGTCGAAAACAAGCCAGTATATTTAAATTTTCGTAACCGCTATAATTTTAAACCAAACACTTTTTGGTGAAAAGGAATAAAATATACCAGTAACATGTCGCAGTATAATTTAAAAATTATTTCTTGTACTTCTGAAGGAAGTTTGATATGATTCGTTGTCAACGGCAAAACAATGGTACACTTGTCTCCCGATTTTTTTCACGCGGTAAATAATTCTTCCGTTGACGCGGTACTTTTTATACGCGGTCGGAAAATATATCTTTCTATCTGAATCCTCAATGTCGCAGCCGCCGCTGCCGCGACCAAAAGCCAAACTCGCCACTGTGTTCGAGACTCCGTAATATTGAAAAAAAAATCATCCATATATCATCCACACACTGATAAATAATTAAACCGAACGAGAAGTGCCAAATATTTCTATTTAGTGTGATGAGGGTAGTAACTTAAAATCAATTAAAAAGAAAAGCTAGACTGCTTTACAGTATTGACAGCGACAACGAATAAACTTTTTGTTTTTCTGACTTTCATTATTATTGTTTTTGTGCAGACAGACGAAGTAAATATTTTTGTAACATGATACGGCCATTTCTTTTATGTATTTCTTTTTTGTACTGGCGGACTCCATTTATGCAATGCTCAACCGCGTTGAAAAGCCACGTGGAACGAATACTCCGTGTAAATCGGGGGACAAGTGTATATTTTTCTGCAACACTCTGAGAAATAAATTCAAAATGGCTAGTAACAGAATGGGCGATGACAAAATCATATTGTAACTGAAAAAAATAGATAATCGCTCTGTTACATATTGCATGAAATAACGATGCGAAAGATATCAAATTTTGCATCAAGAAATGAATCGAAAATGGTAATTTGAATAGATTTCAAGTTTCTCAATAGTGGATTAAATCGTACATTTAAAATTAAATGCAGAATTGAAACTTGCAGAAATGAATGAAGATTCATTTTACACCATTTTTGCGGTGCTGGTTACCTTCTTAGTCCTCGAGTAACGACAATAGTAAGCACATCATACTTTTGATACTTTTTAATCGGAAGAAATAGAAAGGTAATTCTTTAATTTCCAGTTGCCAACTCAAGAACGTAGTGAAAATATGAGAATAACGAGTACAAAAGTGAAAAGATTTAAAGGCGAAGTAGGATAGGTACATGTATGTTCATATCTACGTGAAAAAATATCCAAGTCTAGAAATATAAAAGAAATATTAATGCCGAATGAAAGAAATACATTACCATACTCGAAGAGGTGTCGCCTCCTCTTATGGTTACTTTTAACTGTTACCTGCGCTCCGTCTGTCCACCTTTTGCCACGACTTTCACTCGTTTTCCATTGCTGCACATCTGCCAAATGAAATATTGTAAAACGGAGAATAAATAGCCGTACAACGTTTATCTTGGTTGTTTCAAGAATTGCGTTCCTTTAAATTATGGCAATACTTTGAATTAACTCCCAAAAAGGTGGAAACGTTGTAATTGCACTTATACGAGCACGAAGTATCTTCAATAAATTAAGCTACGTGACTTTGCAATTAATTATTTAATAAACCTCTTAAATTATAGGCCGGCTGAGTTTAGTCTAGCCATATTATTCTTCTTTCTATTTTAAATAATAGGTGACAAGGTTTGACAGGTTCATAGCTAAATATTAAAAATATATAAAAGAACAACGTTATTTAATAAATTTTTCCGCGGAAACTTTTAAGGCTTTCCTGGATGCTAACCTTATCATTTAATCGTATAATTCAACTTCATGATAAGTTTAAATGGAAGACTGTAAGCTAACTGTGGCAAAGTAGATTCATCAAATGTTTGAATGCGGATTGGCTAAGCTATTAAAGAAAATTCAAGTACCTATTATGAAAAATTCAACATTCAAAACAAAAAAAAAATATTACTGCGATGATCTCTTTTATACAGACGCCATTTTGAAAGCGTAGAACTTTTTTTTAGATAACGTGGCAACCATCGACGCTTGGAATTGCTTCAATAAAAACATTATATGTATATTATTACCAAATAAATATATTAAACCAAACTGTTATGTATCATCCACAGAATAGTCATTGGCGTAACTAGGATTTTTGTCTGAGGGAGGGGGCAGGTCCCATCTTCTCTCCCCCCCTCTCTCTCTTTTTATTGGCAGAGAAAATCTGTATATACATACAAATTTTATAACAATCATTTACCTACATATTTATTTAACACTAAAACAAAGAGTAAACTGAATAAAAAATTATTGACTATTTACCAGACGATTGTTTATTACTTATTTCGATAGTTTCTAGGGAAGGGCCATTCCGCATTTTGTGGGAGTCAGTCCCACCCGGCCCCCTAACTAGTTACGCGAATGAGAATAGTTAAAATAGAATAAACTTCGTTCAAAGTTCAGATATTGTTGCTACCACATCTGTCATTCTCCCCAAACCCCAACACCTCTTTTTAATCTACTTTCCTAGCCCCGCGTATCACCATAAAGCAAAGTTTCATCGCAGTCCATTTCCAGAAACTCTGCTCACTCGAATCAGGGGGCAAGCATGTTTGCGATATCGCCGCTCTCTTCAATTACTCAATTACTTTCTCTGCGCCGGGGTAAAGAAGTGCTCATGCAGATTGGACAGCCGTGCATGAAAGCTTTACTGCCCTGCTGCTTTAACGTTCATTTTTATTCTCAGAAGTCAGCAGTCTCCAAGGAACTCCGTGCAGACGTTCTGGATAAGATGGCTGCTGGCGAGAATCACCGGTTAGGTGGCCACGTGTAATCTGCCGGCGATGCGAGGCTCACCCTGAACTGCAGATCTATATCGTATCCGTTTGTCCTATCTACGCGATGCACCCAGCGCAGCCTGCTGGGCACACGGCTGTCTGAAGGTCCTTTTACTGCCGCCTTTAAACTTCGGTTACGACGAACGTTTCTGTCCGTCACAGCGCTGCGGCTGCCACAACATCAAATCTGTCGTAAAAAAAAGGCCCCACGTGTCACGGTGGCTGGAACTGCAATTTTTAAACCAATGCCGCGGCGACAGCTGCAACTCTGTGCCTCCAGCTTCGTCAGTTTTACATATAGATCTGGATATAGGATCGGGAAGAGATGAAACTTTCAACTTGATTCTCTGACAAGATTCTGGTATACGTGGATGTTTAGAAGAAACCATTGATTAACTTGTTAACCAGCACATTTTTCAATCGAAAGTCCCTAGCTGGGTAGTGAGTTAACTGGTCTTGCCCATAGCAGGTATGGATATGGTCTTAATGTTATTTCTGATATAAATAGACTGATAAAAATAAGGACAGAAGGATTAACCGATAAATAAATCAAGAATTTATTAAAAAAATATTATAAGCAAACAGATGAGTTTTATTTTCATTTACCGAACTTAGGCATGTGTTAAAAGTGGCAAAAATAAGAAAAACAGGAAAGAACTACAGAAATATCAGATATACTGAATCCGTATTGGTAATAAGAAACAAATTATATTTGCATTCTTTCGTGACGGGCGCAATTTTTTAATATCAATGACGATTCGTCTTCGCTGGTTAACAAGTTAACAGTTAAGTCCAGCTGTGAACATTATAGATTCCAATAGAACAAGCTACCGTTGCGGTCTAATAACGTTCTTATTTTAGAGTATGAGTATATATCTAGGCTGTGAGAAAGACAGAGCTTCAAATAATTTAGTGTGTTATAGAAATCCATATCTTTAATTAATATGAGATTACGTAGTGGCATGAAATTTTGCGGAATAAAAATGCAGATCCACTAAATTAAATTTTTATTACCCAAACATCTTTAATTTTCAAAAAAAATATACCTACTCTTCCTAGCTTATATAATGAACGAACTAAATAGCGACTCACTGCCACGCGTTGTTAAAAAGTTATACTCAATTTAAAATCTTTGGAGTCCGTGAGACACCACACCACCTTACCAACGCCGCGTTAAGCTTGACTTTTTTACAAAATTTTGAGTCTCACGCTGTATGCGTTTAACTTTTACGCTACAGAGCTGCATCAACGACCTTGAATGACCTTGTATCATAGGTCATTGAACTCGTTTTTAAAGGCTCTACTAGGCCATAGAGAAAATCATATGAGATCTCATTTAAAAAAATTGAGTTGACTTTCAAATATCTTTCGCGCCACCACCTACATGTTGGCCACGCAGAGTTAAGATGTCCTTCTCCGAACAGAATATTTCTCGTCCTGAGGAATTTCCCATATCTCGTTTAATATTGGAGATAATTCCATCGGTCACCTTACACGAATCACCCTGCATGTGCCAGATTTTAACCAAAAAGTGAACTAGATCCGGTGCCCTCCCCTGGTAGGTTGTTCTGCGATTTTTCAATCAGTTGTATGAGACATCCGGGAGACGCGGTCGACCAATATAAAATGGCTATTAAAACTAATATAGAAATTACTTATTTTATCAGAACAAACCTATATGTTCAGAATTTTATGCTGATTCAGAAAAACTGGGTTGCTTTAAAATCGGGTTGAAAACTGAAGTCATGACATCTGACCACCTCTCTCGAGGTGCCGGGAGAAATGGTTTTTGTCGTTGCCAGAGACCACTCACATAATTATTCATGGAAAATTAACACAGGACAAAGTAAAATTATTTATGAGTGAATACAACTAAAGATTCATTGCTATTTAATTTGGTTACGATAAACAAGTAAAGAACACATCAAAGAAAAGTGAACTACCTAGTGGCGATTAGCAAGGCGAATGAATACAAAAGTGAGTAAACAAACTAAATAAACAAAAATAATAATAAAAAATAAAAAATCATAACTCGACCATCTCTCCTTTTTGCAGCGAGAGATGGTCTTCTCATTAGCTTTGAGAGGAAGAGTTAATATGGCGACTCGACCAACTCTCCGGCCCGACCGCGTCTCCCGGATTTATCCTAATAAATGAGATGCAGCCGCTTCGTGAGATGAATGGAAACGTTTGACGCTGCAAATTTGCAGTAAGAAATGAAATATTTTTTTTATAGTGGTTTCTATAAGAAATTGGGCACGGGTATAAGAATTTCGACATTAATGCACTTCTAGAAAAACTTATTCCGATCCACTTACAATTAGTTTCATACACTCAATACTATTGCAATAAAAAAGAATCAGGTATTACGTAGTATATATTTGAAACATTAGTTCAAATTAAAATGAACCAATAAGTGACTGTTATTTCAATAATTGTCAGTTGTTCAGTTTCAGGTTGTTCGAATTCTAAATACATAGATTAATCTCTGATATTGAAATAGAAATATTTTTAACATCCCAATTTAACTTTATTTCTTTAATTTTTTTTCACTTTTCATTCATAATCATATGCTTCAAAATATTATAACAATTTTGCAAACACTTTTCGTAATGACACGATATAAAACTCTAATAAAAATTGAATTGTTTAATTAATTATATACGTATATTAGATATTTAAGTCTGACAAAACTGTGGATCTCTTTTATTAACACCGTCAGATCTCTTGAAAGTAAGAATAAAGAAAATTGTATTTTAAATCCGAATGGGTCATGATCAGAGAATTCTAATTCTAAAATTCATTATTGTTAATATGTAAAATCACGCAGGTTGTTAACAATTAATGGTCGAATGTATTCGCTTTTTATTCCTCATTTTAAAAGTACAAAAATCTACGACTGAATCGTTTAATTAAACAACAGTAACTTGATCACTTTTCTCACATTAAATTTAATTAACCGTCAAATCTGATTCACGAAAGCGTGTTAAATTATTCTGAATAGATGCAAACGCACACCCAGATGGTAACCATACATAACACTAACAACTTTGATTATTTCAAACGGCTTCGATAATTGTGATTAATAAATGCAGATTAAATCGAGGGGGAAAACAACGAACAGAATAAATATGAAGCAATCTCGCATAAGCCTGAGGTGCATGGTTGAAAGTGCAATTTTAAAACCCGACATCTCGTTTAATGCAACATACATTAAACCACCCGTTGGCACCACTTACAAAAATCAATTTGAAGTTTGAGAGAATAAAAATTGAAGTATTATATTTGACAGATAATTAAAAATTGTAATAAGAATATTATTTGTGCATTTTGTTATTCATTCAAGAGGCGAGATATATATTTCCGCATCAAATAGGTATAAATAAATATTATTGAATTTACCATCAGCTTCTGTTTAAACATACATAATTTCACACAAAAAGTTCGAATGATTTTGAAATCATAAAAGCAATGATCTTAAGAAAAATCAATACTCTATTACCTGTATTATCACATTTATCCTTCCAATTGATCAATGTTCATTCCTTTTTTGTAATGTCACATTTTCAAAAATCAATGTGCGTGCATTTACTGACTCTTCCTATTTTTAATTCTAATTCAAAGAGCAGAATATTGATTTTAAAAAATCTGTAATATCAGCATGTTAGCAAGTAATAACTACATAATTGAAAACTACATAATTTAAATAATAACGTCCATACTATTTCATTTTAATTTTGTATCAAAGTGTAATACAGATTTAAGAGCAACCTGGCGGCTGTACTTTATCGGGCAAGCCCCAATGGAGAAAAAGACAAATGGAGGAATTAAATGAGAAGAAAAAAAACGTGAAAAACGTGAACTGAATCGTAATCGACGGGAGGGTAATGAAAGTATTTATACGCGACATAGACGAATGATAGAGTAGCTATGAAGTTAATTGATCAACTGGTTTGGTCATTAACCGCAATTTCAATTAGTTACTTTCACAACGTTGACGCACGTTACCGTTGCAACTTGTAATTACGATGCCATCGAGCAGTGCGCGTAGCTTTGAAACATGGCAGAGGTCATTTTTGTGTGTCATAGAAATTTAAAATTCGAGTTCGACACTCGATTCGAAGTTAATTATTCAAAACAAACCAGTCAGTCTCGAGGATTCAAGGCTTTTAATCATAACCTTTTAAGCAAGAATGGCGAGTTGACCTGTCATGTGAAAATTCGAATAGTTTGCGTATGACAAGTTTACTCGTCTTGTGACAACTCAGATAAAACGCGTATGACGAGTTTATTCATCGAGTGAAAGCTCACATGGGTTACATACCACGAATTTATTCGTCACAAGAATATTAATCATAAACAATAAGTCCACTGAGTTGCACGAAGTACATTTTTCGCTACTTTCATCGTAAAAATCTTTTCAGTTTACACGCCAATTAACCAAGTAGCACCTCAGTTTTAGGAAAGAGTAACAGTAAACAGTAACCTGCAGCAACAGTAAAACACTTAACAACAGCAAAGCAGCAAAACTCATGATCCTAAAATTCAGTCATTCTTTATATTCTCCTCGCCCTCCACCTCCCACAATTTTTTCTTTGCTCTCCAAAGCAAATTTACGCTAACGTGAGGAAGATTTGGAGTTACGAAGGCTAAAGTAAATGGGAAAACTGACGTAACTGACCTTTCGCAAATCAGTATAGTGTACATAATGATAACAGCAGTGCATCGAATTGCATTAAGGGCGAGGTGCAGCTACAACGTTATTATAATACATAACTTTAAAACAAGGACGAATATGTATAAGAAGATAAAAACTTATTTAAAGTGAAAAATGAATGAAACTGGAAAAGAATAGGATTAAACTGAAATTCTGACTAAAACGAGTTTAATAACTTATTCCCAGCAATTTCGTCACTGAACACAAAAGTGTGTGATATGTGTGCTAGAATAATTCGAAAAGCATTAAAAGAATATTAATAGATATTGTATTTTAAAAGTAACCCTCTTCAAATTTACAATATTCTGATATGTAATTATAAAAATATACCTACACATTACTTTACGTACCTATTATATTTCTTTAAATTAATAGTATCCTGAAACTCAATTACGAACCCATGCACATTACTTTTCACCAAAGGTGATGAAAATAATCCACCGCCATTGACGATTCCTTGACCGACTCCCTGTTTCAGGCACACATCTGGAGAACTACTTCTGCCGATAACACTATGGATGTAATAACTTTCGTTTCACAATACCCAATCGTCAATTATATTTCGAAAACACAGCCATCCACACCTGCCATACATTCGGCATATTCTCAGACTTCGTCTGCGGCGCAGGTGAAAGAACAAATTGAAACGCGCGGGTGTGTACAGCTGTAACCATTAATTCGGCTGAAATATGAGCAAAGAAGCGTGACAGCCTCTGAAACTGGGAGGCGGCAACGAAGAAAAGAATTCTGTCTCAATAGTGTACGCTCACAGAAATCGAGACTTTCGCGGGGAAATTTACGATTTCGACCTGTGAACCACCGATTATTTTCACGCCACACGCTTTCGAATGGAGCTATGCTTTTAAAAGGGAGATTCTTCATTCGAAATGCCAGCTTGTCCATGAGGACTTATTAATCGTGCTAACACTTTCCTCTACAGTTTTATTATACTTTCACAATATTTGCCAAAGAATAAAAACATCGACTTCAATTCTACGGGTTGCATCGTAATATGTATCACTTCGACGATGGATAGGTGAGATACAAAAATAATGAAAGAAGTTCATACATACATGTACCCCATTTGATCTTATTCTGGAGTTGCAGCCATTTTTATAAAATATAAACAATGCGGCTAAAAAATAGCAGTGCACTGTCATGAATAAACCACAGGCGACGTTCAAACATCGAGTGAGAGTTTTTCCAACAGCTCACTCAATTGATTACTTAAGAAATTTACGTGAAATCGCCCTGTTAATTTTTCATTAAGAAAAACAAATCTAATTATATATAGATATATAAGTACTTAGTTTAGTAAAATCAGTTAGACGATATTATTTATTTGATCTCGTTCCGAAATCGTAGCCATCTTTATATTTCAGTAAGTCATAATGGCAAATAGTGAAAACAAAACAAATGGAAGAGTTCTAGAAATTTCGAAAGAAACGAGTATTTTCAGTATCGAAAAGCTGAATTGTAGTTTAAAACACGAATAGCTGTTCGATTTAACCTGCACGTAAATCGATAAAATTTGTCCACTCATAAATATACGTTCTTAATAAAGCTTGGAATTATAAATTAGATTTACTCTAATACTCTAATTAGAATTACGCTAAGACTGCGAAAATTCGTTTCTAACCCGTTATCAGATCTGTAAAGAAAACCCAAATTGATAACTTACATCACCTATTTATTAATACCGGACAAAAGAGGGAATAAAAATGAGGCTAAAGTAACTTAGAGATGTAAATTAAGGTAATAAGCACAAGAGAAGTAGTAGAAATGACGGTATTATACCTACGAGTGAAAGATAAATGTAAAGGAGGACATGAGAGAAAATGAAAAACAAGGAGTGAGTATAATTAGGTAAATAGAAGTGGACGTAAGGTTAGCTGGTGAGGCGATGTAAAGGTGTTAGGTAGGTTAGGAAACTGTATTTTGTAAAAGTATATAATAGAATTAAAAAAGTATACCACCATTAAAGAATATATCACCTACTTATAAACAAAAACTGAAGAATAATTACAAATTACATTTCTTCATATTCCCCATGTATCGGAAGCGAATACTAGTGTCCCTAATAACACCATCAACCAAAGGATACAAGTAGAGTAATTCCGTAACAGTTGGTTCACCTAACATAAAATGGCTCTTAAAACTAATATTAATATCTATTATTTATTTTATCAGAATAAATCTAATATACTGAAAATCTTATGCTGATTCAGAAAAAGGGGTCTTACTTATAGAGTCTGAAATATAGCGACTGCGCCATCTCTTCTGTCGAGCCGCCCACCCGGATTTACCTTATATAGCTTAAAAAATTTCATTCTCATGTCCCATAAATAATATTTAATTATCATTTAGCCCCACCCAACAGTTAAGGTCACCAGCTTCAACACTATGATAGGGGCGTACAACGGAAAGAGACAAAGCTCTCTAATCGTTGTTGAATCAATTCTACCATACAGAGACAAAGAAGGAACTGGGGAAAAAATTTCCGAAATGAGAGCAACGCGATCGAAAAGCTGTCAGGGAGTGGCCAAACTCGTGCCTCCTCGTGTCTCCTTTCGTATTCTCGGTTCTTGGCTTGTTAATTTACATACAACAAAAGTGAGGTACAGAGGTAGTCCTTGGCGGGTCAATGAAAGCTACGGGCCTAAGGAGGGGCGGCGTATTTTAAGCACGATGCCGTTTCTGATTCAACCGTGTTTTCCGCTAACACATCGGGCAGGCTTAATTCTATAATTGCTGCCGTTTGATTTATTTCGGGAGCCTCTTTGTGTAGCAGCATGCTACGTGTCCGGCTGATATAACGATATGACCAGAGCGATATCGACGCTACGAAACAGTTCGAAAAATTGGCTAATAATTTCTTTTCGTTCTGTTTTTAACACGTTCACTGACTATACAGAATTTCGTCTCGAATATTCCTCTATAATTTGGTTTCCTTATTTCAAAATACACTGCAGTAGAATTGAGAGCGTTCAACACAAATATCTAAGGTTAATAGCTTATAAAACCGGCGTTAGTATTCCTATACATTGCCACAATTACAAGCCATGGCTGTCCAAACTAAACTTGTTAACTCTTGAAAACAGAAGAATTATATCTGATCTGACCTTCTTACTTAATTTCATAATTAACCGAATAAATTGTTAAACCATACTAAAACAACATAATTTCAATGTAATCACTAAGAGCCTAAGGCATGGTAATCTTTTTAGCGTTAAAATTCAAATAATTGCATCGATCGTATATGTAGCATTGCTAATTCTTATCACGACCAACTTGACTTTTTCTCCGATTCAATAGATAAGATCCGTACAAAGCTTTTACATCTGTTGCGTTCTTTTTCTCTCTGCCTCCCTTTCTTAATGTGCATCCGTTTCTCTACCCCATTTTGTAATTAATTGTACCAAAGGGTTGCTTAACCCGTCTATTGTAATTAAAATTAAAAATTAAAAAATCTTCCAGTAATCGTAGCATAATCGGTGAGAGGATGATATTTTGTACAAAATGAAATCGAAGATAATAACAGAAAACAGACATACATAGTGTTTCCGAAATCGTAGTACAAGCAGAAAGAACGTGATTCGTCCTGCAAAAGTAAGTTGAAAATATGGAATAAAATTTTGTCATGCGGAGCTTTGTTTACGAGAAAATCAATTTTGAAAACATGTCCGAGATTCGCGCACCTGACTAAATAGCAGCAGAGTTGATCAGTATTGAATATGCTACAACTGTACACGAAATGAATCCTCCTCTAAAAATAGTTCGAAGTTATGGAATTACTTTTTTTTTTATACATAATACTAAAAGAGCATTCAATTTTCTACAATTCCTGTATATATAATTTTTTCGTGCTTCCAACCATTTTTTAGATAAAAGCGTTTGAATATAGAGAGGTCCGCGCTTTGCGCATACCACCTGTACAGCGTGACGTATTGTCTATACGCGCGCAGCGCGGATCTTTGTATATTCAAACGCTATTATCTAAAAAATGGTTGGAAACACGAAAAAATTGTATATACAATAATTATAGAAAATTTAATGCTCTTTTAATATTGTTTGAACAAAGTTTCGATACGGCTTACCATTTTTGAGAAATTCTTTACATCCAAACCATTGATGAATTCTAAACTTTAATGCCTAGCCGGCAGCCTTTCCTGTTGTTCGATTGCAATAATCTTTTTCAGATACTATTTTTTTATGAAATGGAACCATATTAGGGGGTGAGTAACTACTGCTAATTTGAGGTATGAACTTACTGGTACATAACAGTACAGCAAAGTGGCTATTATGTGCTTACATTTCTCCCCTAAGCCTGGTTTACACGAATAAACAGAAGATATAATATTTTCTGGACACTTTCACAGTAATGTCGTATGGTTTTCCTTTCAGTTGTGAAGTTTTTAAGCAAAGTGCTGATAAACTGACGGCCTTAGTAGATACTACCATCCTCATTCTTTCCACATTTAATTATGTGTCCTGCTTGTAACACCCGTTCGCTTTCTATGAAATTTCTTTAGGCAGGATTTGCATCTGTCCAATCACAAATGCTTTGCATAGAAATTAACATATTTTATAAAAAAACCACATCGCCGCATATACAACACGTGTAAGTTGTAACCTAAGTTAGGCCCCGCCCCCATGTCAAATCCCAATAGAAACGAGCCGGGCTTGTCCCTATGACGTCATTGCACGGAAACCCAAAAAACAGAGCAACCCAAACTCACTCACACAAAAATTGCCAGCGATAAACAGCAATAACACGCGTTCCCTACAGCACTTACTTTCCTCGCAGCCCAATTCTTACCTCTCCCACAACTACTTTTACCTAATCTCGTAGTCGTTAGACCTACACAAAGCTCGATACCTCGATTGCCAAGTAGGCGCACGCGATCGACCATTACCGCGGACAGCTTTTGCAACGTGGTTCGCGACATTTCACCATTAACTGCTCGACTACGTTTCCAGGACGACGGATTTTTACCATCAATTAGCTCGGCAACATTTCCAGGACGAAAAATCGACCGCATTGAAAAAGGATACGCGTGAGTCAACCAGCGTGGAATGGCGCCAACCGTAAGGAAAGAACTTCGTCGCTGGCTCGAATCAGTCTGCCAAGGACTTCATTCTGTTGGAGTTGCACATAAATCGTGCACTGCGCACACGTACACATGCGCGCGTACCTGGCCATTGGTTAGCACAGTGTCGCGTGTGTGATACAGGCAGAATGCTGGAATCGTGCTGACACGTAGCGTCCTTGTCAGATTTCGCACGTTTTTGCATCGCACCTTCACCGAGGATGAGGCTCCGGTAGCGCAACGAACGAAAGGTCGAGCCGCGCGCGAATTTCGTCGTCGGTGTATCGGCGCCGATACGTTGCAAATGAAATACGCGTTTCCACGCGATCGAAGCGTTTAATATTAATGCGACATTTGCACACAGTGTGTGGGTGGTTCTTTGTGTTGCCGGTTCATTGTTGGCGATACCGATCTGTAGTCACACACGCGGCACATTCGTCTAAAATAATAACAGGATTCTTAAAATGATTTGTTTCTTGTTTAAACGTGCTGACGTAATCGACTGTATCGTTTCATGCATCATTTTTTCTCTCCTTATCGCAAATATTAATATAACACGTCATAAATTTTCTGTGGTTTTCCTGCGCGCGTAATTAGCCGGTGTTGATTTACGTAAACGAATCGTTGACTTTGGTGGAACAAGGACACAGTATGATTGGGTAATAATTGGAAATGTAAGTTGCGATGGAAGAACTGTGGTTCTCCAAGAATCATGTCGCTACTTTAATATTTGTATTCATAATTGAACGTGAGTTATATAAACATTTCTATTTAAAAGATTCACACTTATATAAAATAAGTGGTGACATTTGGCAATGTTTTTATCTTCTTTTTAAGGGAGGTGGAGTTTAATCGCTAATGGTATGTTTTCTTATACGCGTCTGGACACATCGTCAAGAAATTCAAAGTCGATTTTCTCGAAAATGAAGCGCGATATCAAGAAATCTTACTGTTTCTTTTCGACTTATAACAAGTAAATAAGTCGAGATGAAGTAATGAAATTTTTTGATACTACGCTTCATTTTCATGAAAATCGACTTTGAATTTCATGACGTTGCCTCCAGTCGCGTGTAGGAAACCCTATCTTAACTAACAAGGTAGATTTGGCAATTCGGAAATTAAAAAAATTCTGAAACTTTGTAGAAATGTAGCTCAAGTGATGATAATACCGTAACTATTCTATGATCCGGCAATAAAATGGTCCTAAGGGTGAAAACACCCTTCCAAAAAATTGGTGAGTTTTCATATTATTGTGAATATCTGCGAAGCCGTAAAATATATAGAAAAAAGTGCAATTCAAAGTTTTATATTTTCGATATCCTACAACGTGGTGATAAAGAATTGTCAAAAAAAGGGTGGTGGGAATAAATTTTGGAAAAAATGTTTTCGCAAATTCTTTATCGTCGCTTTATAGGACAAACCATGGAATATTAAGCAAGAAATTCATTGCTATAACTGAACTAAGGGTTTAATTTCAATAATTTGTTCTGAAAATACACACACGTGTTCTCATTTTTAGTCTTCATTATTGCCTTGAATTTCTTCGCTTTCGCTGCTATCTAAAATCTTCATCAAATACTCCCGTGTATACGTGACTCAAACCCTATATGTATTACTTTCTAATTATTTTTTGTTGAGACAGTGACATGACTTGGGCAACAATCATTCTTTTTGAAAAAGTAAAAAACAGTGAACTCCATGTATTTCTATAGACGACTGTTATCAAATTTGTTTAGTTTTATTGTGGTAAACAAATGCCGGCCGTAGAAATTGCAAGTTTTTCATAAAACCTATACAATAAATTATTCATCCTATTTGGCTAATTAGAAAAATCACGGGACTCGAATGTATTATTGTATTATTCTGTTATACTGTGTTGTTTACAATTTCTTCCCATTTCTTATATGAATTGTAAAAAGTAACTAATACCTATAAAACAATTCTAAATATACGATGTATGCAGAAGTATCACCTCACACATGAAAGATTTTAGTCAGCTTTTAATTTTAAACTTCTATTTATCATAGCGTCAAAATTCAATGTCTCTTCAAAACGTTATTATTTTTCTGCTAATAAATCCGAGAAATTTATTCAAATACACACCTGGTAAAGTAAATATATTAAGCAATAACAACATGCAGGATAAAACCAAATTTTTGGAACAGAGCTATTATTCCACTTTTTGCTTCCACAGTCATGTGTAATTAATTACATTGAATCTTAACTACATGTTTCTAGCTATTTCAATAATGAATAATTTTTCTCAATCTACAACTATTTAATTGTACGAAAGTGCCAAATTAAATAAAGATCTGAAAAAAAATTGTGTACAGTTATTTAATACAATTCTCACAAAGAAATTTGCGGGTTAAACACAACCCTTCATTAAACTAATATAATTTCACTGGAGCATCTTGTACAAAACACGAAATCCCCTATCAAAATTTAAATAAATGCCGTCATTAAATGGTCATTTATTGAGGAAATTATTTTCTATACATGTAACTGTCATGTTTTCATACAGTAACAAGAAGCTTACTGAGAACAATTCTTCACTTTAAATAATATTTGTTCTTGCATTATTCTTAGTTATTGTCGTTTGCACGCTGTTGTTAATTATTACATAGAAGTGGAAAGAAAATAAAAGTTCGTCCATTTCGTACTTTTAGTGGAACAAAAACTTCTCATTTTGCAATAACAATTAATACACAACTGCGTTCCCCGTCAGCTATTCTGAAAGATTCTGTTATCAATACCTTTATCGCCTCCTCAGCCATAGTTTAATACGGTAAGCCTCATTATCTCGTTATTATGTCGCGAACGGAACGGGCGAACGTAGTCGACACGACTCACTCTTTTACTGCCCTCTCTTATTTTACTGCTCCACTCTTATTATACTCCTGTTAGCTCACTATTGTCATTGTAATTTAGGGGAACGCCAACTCAGACGCAGATGATAAGACGTTTTTATCGTGATCAAAACCACGTACGTTGGCTTCTCTCGCCACGAATAACGAACGTTGCTATATTCATTCACAGAATTAAAAGGAACGACATTGAGGACCTTTTCACACAGGACACTTTTGTGCTCCAAGATTGGTATTACTGAATTTCAGACACTATCACTTGGCAAACACAGTACTGGTGTAAAAAATACAGAAAAGAATAAAGGATGTGAATATGTGTGTTGGATATATTTTGTCCAATCAATCACTTTCTTGGCGTTTTGAATGAATTACACTCTTTTGGTCTATCAAAATTGTATTTAATATAATTATATGAAAGTAATATAACGGAACGGAGGTTTACACTACAGTGTTCAAGCCACGACTACTCGCGATCGGTTACGTTACCGATTACAACAACATCGAGCACCTTAATAAAAATAAAAAAATCACTTACGCAGTGGACTGTGCATCGAACCACACGTGACTCTCTCGAAGATGTAATATTCAAAACGTAATTAGTATAAATATTTTTCCAATAATGTGAGCCACAAAAGTGTCTCGCATGATGCAGGCTTAATACGCGTGATTTTGAACATGTTGAATTTTATTAAAGTTCGCTTTGCGAAAAGATTAGACAGGTATTAAAAAGTTTCCTCTGCTTACTGTATAAAAAAATGTTACTCGGAAGTTGAACTTTAATCCCTCGCATGGTTGAAGTTGACTCACGTCAGTAATAAATACTGTTCGTTGCATGGCAGTTTTTAAAAAACGTAAGAATGTATCAGAACGAGATATTCCGAGATTTTCTAAATATGATTTATCCGTTTTTATTAATGTTATGTAGAAACATAAACGAGTATCTACTAAAAGGCGTATGAATAAAAACGTATGAAAATAGTGATTATTATTTTGTCTACGAAGGACTTACGAAAATAAATGTGCTGAGAGTCTGTTCGGCATTTTTTTTAAAAACCATAACGCGTGGCATTTTCAGTCCGTCCACGTGTAATGTATATTCAGAATTTTGTGCCATTAACAACTATTAATAATAATCATTAACAGTCATTCTGTATGGTCGACTTTAAGGAATGTAATAAAAATAGAATCAATTTTTTTATCAGCCGAATAGGAATACCCCGTTAATATGGGCGCAGTCATGTTTAAATTAAGCAACGTGTAGAACAAACAGTTGATTTTTTATTAACAGCCAGGATTTGGCAAAAATATCTGGTAACTACACCATTGTCGCTTATTTTTTTATATCAGTGAGGCATAAAATCACTTAAATGATTCAACAATATATTAACGAATTCTTATCATTAATACTTGATTAAAGCACATTACTTTTCTCAAAACTCTAACAGAGTTTTGAAAAGTTGATTTGTGCAATTGCTTTCTTCATTACTTCTTGAAAGACAATACATGTGACATGTACTAACGCATGCTTCTATCTTCCACGTGTAATTCAATCGTCTTTTTTTATTACTCACCGTGTTTACAAGCTTTTTAGCAGTAATCGGTTAGGTGCATTAATGCATCGGACAAATAGTGCATACAACTTGATTCATGGAGGTCACGCGATTTCACATAAGTCAAGAGTTTTTTTCAATCACATACATATTCCATGAAAGTTGCCTGCGCTGGAAACGCAACCTTTCTATCGAAACACAAAAATAGCAAGCTGAAAGCTTACAAAACTTGTTTCTGTGAAGAAACAATCTTAATATTGCATTAGAACAGTCAATTGTTATAGCTGTTTCAGCAGACTAATTACGATAAATGTATTCAAGTTGTGATTCCTGTTTCAATCATTTTCGAATTTATGATTGCCATCATAATAAATTTACGATTTTTTATTCCGGATTCGATGAATTCCGAATCCGCAAATTGTTTTTGCCAAACGACGACCATTAAATCTTAAGATAAAATAAATTGAAGATAAAAATACTGGATAATGTTTTTGGATAATATTTCTTGCAGCAATTGTCGAGAATTAAATTATGGCTCCTATAATCTTCAACTGTAACAGGAACTTAATTCAAATCTAATCTTTTACAGTTCAACGTATTCAAAATATAACAACAGACATGTCTTAATACACCCACTACCATTAGCTTAAATACCCAGAGCCTCTTGTTGGTTTTGTTTAATTAATAAAAGTTTATTGATACATAAATTATCTTTTATGTTACTTTCTGGAATGCATAAGATAACAGGACTGAAATGTTTTTGTCAGGCTGTTTATATCGATAGCGTGACCAATCGATAGAGTCCGTGTGCTTGACGAGTCTCTTCTCTAGAATCTATTCTGCCGAAACGTTTCAAAGCATAAAGACGTTGTCTTCCGAGTGTCTTAAATGAATCAAGATTTAAAATTACTAATATTTTTTAATATCCATTGCCTAATTTCCAATATCTCTGACCAAATAGAATTTTTGTTTTTTGTTTTCTACTTACGTTTCGTGCCACGTTGGAAATTCAAATTTTTAGTAAGAATATAAAAATTAATGAAAAAAGTAGATTGCGGTAAGCAATTGTAAAAAAAAATAATAGCTGTATTATATTCTTCATAATTCCAGTGTTTTTTGTTGTATTTTGATTTCGACACTGAATTAAGTACCTTTTAAATCTGCGGCGGTAACGAACCATGTCAAAAGCCATAAAGCAATAAAACAGTTGCTTTGCAGCCGGAGGCGTTTTTCTTCGGCGGACGTGTGGTCAGAAACCATCCCCTCTACAATTCGGGACTTTCCCTTTTTCGTTAATGCCTTACCGCGTTTTCGGTTGAAGGAAAACGCTGGCAATGGAGGGACAAGACTGTAATATGTATAATGACGAGCAACAAATTTTTTTTCAAACCACTGTAACTTTGAATAAAATTATTATTATTGCATTAAAAAAATGGAGCATATTCTTCGAATACCAATTAATAAACGTATTAAGTTTGAAACTATAATACTAAATACATTTCTTTTAAAAAATTTCCCAAAATTTGCCTTAACTTCAGAGCGTCAAACTACTTAGGGAGAACCCTTAATCCTCGTCGTTTAGTAATTCGGCGTTAATATATCAAATTGTCCGACAAACTAAAAAGGCTTTTATGACGCTCCACCTATTCACCTCAGAAATCTGCCCAATATCTAAATTAGAGCACACGTGGCCAATTTAATGTGAAAGGGCAGAGAAAAATTTAAATTGGCTAAGATCGACGTTGGCGATTTAACATGCAAATTATTAAACCGACCGAGCTCGACTCCGCCGGTGAACGTCTTAATATACTCATAATTGTTGACTGACACGAGCAAAAGGTGGCACATTTTATCCTTCCTTACTATTTACAATACGCTGTTCCTCCAGCATCGTTAAAAACTGTGGAAGGGGCGAGCACGAGGAATGAGGAGACGAGGGAATATTTTACGTGCATGTGTTTCATTAACAGAGTTTATGAAAACACGCGTTGTCCTTGCCCAGTGCGTCGCACCCGCTTCTGGCTTCGTCCTCGTCGCTCTCTTCACTCAACTTTGCTCTTTCCTTCTAAGAGACCGCGCGCGACTTAATGTTACACAAAGAGATGAATTATTGTGAGCTGTAAAGAGACGCTGTTTGCCACACTATTCCTTCCATGCCATTAGCCTTCTTCATTTTTGCCTCTTGTGCTTTGCTTGAACAGAAGTGGTATCAAATTGGATCAATGTGTTGAATCTGTTAAATATTTGCATCGCAAATTATTTGTTGTTGGTTTGCTGTTCAAAAGTTATTGTGAGTTAAGAGTCTAGCGGAGATCTTTGGTCTGCTTCGATACTAGATCGTCTGTTGAACCTCCAATGTGGTTCATTGTCGTATCTAGGGATTGCAAATTTACCGACTTTTTCAATTACCGGTAATTCGGTAAAATTTTCAATCAAAACCGGTTTACCGGTAATTAACCGGTATTTTTTTAAGGAATTAAATGACTCTTAAAATATAAGAGTAAACGTTACAAAAAACTTTTTTTGAACTCTAATCGTGCATTATAAAATATATGCATGTGAAACTATTCTGAACATAAAATATAAAATGATATAACACAAAATAGGTATATTTGTATAACTATTTACAATACTTATTAATATGGATCTTCACCAGGCAAACAATGAAAAGAATCTTATCTTACATACATAATTAAATATTTTTTATTTAACAATTCTTTTTAACAAATAAGTACGTAAAAAATATAATTTGTCTAAACTTTAGTTTCCTGATCGCGACCTAATTTTTGTAAAAAATAATCCAGCCACGGATAAAGCGCTCTCATATTCTACACTTTTTGGTCGGGTAATCATTAAGAAATCATATGCCATTTGTATATACTATCCCCTTACTTTTTCTACTTGAAAATGCGTCCATTTTTTTGATAACATGATTCAGATTCTTAGTTTTCTTTTGGATCAGAGTTGGTTCTCCATGAGATACTTCGGTTTTCGTCTTTATTAGTAACTGAAGTTCTTTTTCACTGATAACATAGTAGATGTCGACGGAATTAATAAACGATTATATGTGTTATATTGCTATACGTAATTTATCGAATTACCGGTAAAAATTTGGCGAATTACCGGTAAAAATTTAAGGGTATTTCTCGCGATTTACCGGGAAACCGGTAAACCGGTTTACCGGTATTGCAAGCCCTAGTTGTATCAGCGAAGGGGCAACTAAATCACCCACCACTTTCCCATCCTATAATTATAGGTAACGATATTTATGTTTCTTTTGGTGGTGTCCACTTCTTTCTTGTTCAGATAGAGGTCTTAAAAATACTGATGCGAACTGGTATATTGAGAGTAGTACCTATTGAAATCTGATGACATATGTATGTAGGTATCTATGTTCGATTACTGTATTAGTATTTTGAGAAATAATAATATTTATATTTAATAATAATATAATAATAATATATTTGAACCGTCTCTACTTTAATATATAACAAAAAATCTGCTTGTACACTTAAGGGGTCAATCCTCTGTGAAGTCGTGAAAAATTGTCATTTTTTAGGATGTATTTTTGAGTAAACGGAATGTCCAACGTAATTAATGTTTTGTTTATTTATTAATACACTCTTCGACAGTATAAAAATAATCTATTTTAAATTTTTAACAGTTTTTTAAATATATATCGCACTGATGTGGGCGTCTTGAGAAAGCGATTTAGTGCTGGTGCAGGTGATTCCGGGGGAACGACGCATTTGAAAGAAAAAATTCAAAGTGTGTTGTAATCATTATGAGTGTGGTTATCGCCGGAACCAGGATTATTTTGACTGATAAAAAATTAACAAAATGGCGGAGGTTTGAAGTTTAAGTGTCTAAATACCGTGAAATTTTCAATCATTTTGCCTTGTAAAAAGTATGACATGGTTAATGAAAAAAGGTTTCCGCGGTTCAGGCCATAGCCACTGATGTGCCGAATAACGTGTAAAATTTTCAGACCGTTTGGTCAAATAGTTTTTTTGCAATCACCTGCACCAGTTGAAAAAATGTTGTTTTCAGATCATCGCGTTTAAAGCTTTAAAACAAATTAAAAAAAATTCTCCCAAATTTTTGTTGTATAATATAAGAGTAGCTTAATAAATACCAAAAAGATTTATTGCACTATATATGTTGTATCTACGGAGAAAAAAATCTTTAAAAATAGCTTACTTTTTCAATCCATCACAGTGGACTGAACCCTTAAAATAAAACTTCTAGTTTAAAAAACAATCAACTATACTTTGTACTAATTTTTTAAAGCACCACTCGAATTTATTATCTGGATATTGTTTACATTTAATTTCTGAATAATTCCCCGTGACTGTTTTCATATCAGTGACGAATAAATATTATTCCTACAACAATATAGATAACAATCCATTCAAGTAATGCTCAATCCTAAGATCAGCATACCAATTACATAATTAAGTACCTATACCCAAAGCAAATTCAATGTAATTATAAAAGTAATTAAACAGACGCTCAACATAAGAACAATTATTTCCCAATAATTCATCGAAATAATCATTATTCGCACGAGCGTATTTTAACCACTTATCACGCGAATTTCACAATGCGGGACAAAGCGTGATGCTCAATCGATGCTCGTGAACAAAGCTCATTATCACTGTTCGTGGGTTATCAGAGTCGTATGCTAAAAGCATCTCTATCGGAGAAGCCTCATACGTACGCATAAACCAGTCGTTTATCCATCGCCGTTACCGCGGCATGCACTTCCATGCATTTTTCCCCAGCATGTTGGTTCTTCTAGGTTCGTTTCTATTGGAATTTTAATCACTTTCAGCTGGATTTATCGTCCAGCTAAGATGGATTCCGTTACGTGAATTGTTTTGATCTTATACCCTGAGAAGGTTACGCGCACACTCTGCTCGTCAATCACGATTTGTAAATTTAACGATCGTTTATTAACAGCAAACGATAATAAATTGAGCAAGTAGCATCTTACGAGGTTGTCACTTTTTTCCTTTCGCTCTTTTTATTTTTAAAACTATATGCTTACTGAACCTTTAGTTATGGTAAAATTGTGTTTTCTCTCTTCTATCCTTTTTTATTTTTATTTATTTTTATTTGTTTTTGTGCTATGCTATAAAGTCATGTTATTGTTACTACTATCTTGCAAAAAATTCGTAATCCCACTTATGAAATTTAACTTTGGTGAGAAATCTTAGCCTTATCCAAATCATATGACTTCATGAAATATACTGGGATTCGTTATTTAATTTTTATTTAAAAATACTGCTGTAAGTAAAATGTACGACCTATAAAATAAAACAATCAGCTAAGGATTCTATGACAACAGTATTTACCCACCATACATACAGAAATGCAATTCTAAAGGTGCGAAACCACGATGATGTTTTACATGACACTTTTCTATCATGAGGCAAAAATCTCAGCAACAACTAAATGTAAATAATGGAAATAATCGCGAGAAACGAGATTTTTGAAAATATATCATGAAACTTCTGTTATGAGAGTCTAAATAATTTCATGAAACTAATGACAAAATAATTAAAAAGTAATGAAATAATTGTCTCATGAGATTAAAGTCTCATGTGAGGCACGAAATTTTTGTCTCTTCGTGGGTTTGCACCTTTAGCAGTTTCAGTAATCTCAACCACAATTTTCAACATTACAACTTTTACGCGTCATTAACATTATTTCTCAATCAATTTGTTGGTTGCAAAACTTATTAACAGAAATACAGTGTGAATGCTTGTACATTTAATCAGCCATAAATCGTCATTTTACTTTTACCATAAACTGGTTCTTACAACATTCCTAGAAAGTTATTTTACAACTGCATTGTAAGAATTTTATTACAGAGTAACGTGCAATGGCACAATGTTGATTTCACAATCCTGTCGTAGCGTTGAACGACTAAACGAAAAGTAGTTAGAAAAATTTGGGAATAGATTGCTGATCAACAGGAACACAATCGAACAATTGTTACGCCGCATTAAAGCCACGAGACGTCTAGTGCTTACTGTAACAAGTTCCAAGTAATCACTTACGGTCATGATGACTCACGTTAAGTAGTACCACGACGAGATTGCTACGAATAGTGCGAATACATCGATGTAAAGGAATAGTAGAAGTGGTCGAATTATTTTGTATACAAAGTTGTAATAACGTGAAATGTACAAGAAATTTAATCAACGATGTTGACAACACTTTCGTTAAAAGTGGACGTTAAAGTAATGCTAATTAGTTCGATATAAAAGAATACTTTTAATAGGTAAGGTGACATAAAGGGATGAGAAAGGAATAGGAATATTATAAATTCAAAACAATACAATACAGCTACATATTGTGTATAAAAAATAATAGTCACTACCACACACGTTTTATACATTTATGCAAACGAAATAATAAAGCATACGCATTGAAATGAAAATCGTTATTGTTATGTGTGTATCGAAGAAATGTGTTGAGTTCTACTATGTTTTTTTGCTTTATGAAGTACGGCTTTTAGAGTTTGAAGAGTACTTTTGTATCATAAATTGTATTATTTTAATATAAATTGTAATAAAATCTTTACATCCTCAACTAAATTTTATTTAATCTGTTCTCCGGAATACAAAATACATACACATCACCTTTAGTAAAGAATGAATGATATTTAGTTTTTCATAGGGAAACTTTCAAACGCAATTTTTTAGTTTTAAGCGAAATTTATTTTCAATTAAACTCCAAAGATTCGTGGTTAACTATGTAAAAGTTATAAAACGTTATAAAGTAACAATAAAAGACTTCCTTCAAAATTATTGCATCTCTTGTACAAAATTTCAAACATTAATACTAACAGTTTTTATTAATTTTAAGCCTTCAACTTTTTCTTGTAGAAAAGTACTTCTGTGTTAAAACGTAAATTGCAATTATATAAAATTACTTTGCTACGTATTCAAAATTGAATTGTTATAATTTTCTTATAAAATTTTTTTATAAAATTACTTTTTGTAAATATATTTAAATTTCTAATTTATTAGAGATTTTTATTGGTTATACCGTTAATTTACAAGCATTTGTCCCACTAAATATACATAATGTATATACCTTTTTCTCACCATGCGTATGGGAACTTCTGTTAAACAACACCTTTTCCTGGAATAACTTGTAAATCGCACCTAAATATAAGTCATGTCATGTAGGAAAATATTTATAGGGAAATTGATGTGCGTAAGTATTGTTGAAGTGTATGAAATCCTATCTCGAAGATCACGTCGATCACTGTCGCAGAGTTACAGGTTACAGTCTTAGCATATCAACCGTAGCGTGACATTGTTTATGGAAGCAAGGAGGCAACCACATATATACCGGTACCAGAAACGAAAACGTTTTCCTTGTCGCACTGTACGAGGTCAGGCTGCTGATATATCCACATTTTTCTATGACGGAGACCTCCTTCCCTATTCTCCCTAGTGTCTCACTTTTTACTTCATTCTCCACATTATCTTACTTCCAATTTCCTTGGTTTCTTCATTTATATCGTTAATTTTCTCAATTTTCCTCTAAGCTCCAAATACACAATTTAAATTTAGTGTTCTATGTACTTATTTTATTTAATTTAAAAACAAACGGGTAAAAACACTCTCGTGCATAATGTAAAGAAGAATTACATAGCCAGAAGCGTTTGGATGATGGTGTAAAAAAATGATTTATGGTTTAATAGAAATTTAAAAGAGTTTGGAGATCTGTTAATGAAAGGTCGTCAGCATAAAGAAGGAAGTTACAATAATCTATAGAGTAAACTTGCCAAAATAGTACCCCTTAAGAACAAATGCTTATTACATGAAAAATATCAGAGATAATAAAACAAAATTAGCGGTATTCGACTCTTCATTAATAAAATAAACAGTTTTATAAACTCAAACTACAAAAAATTATCAACTTCTACTCATATAAACGATTTATTTTTAATATTGAAAAAGTACGATGTAGGATTAATGTTCGTAAATCGTATCATATTTGTCCTAATTGGCACTTTCAAATTTAATTACTACAATCGTCACATACATATTCAAAAGTAATTCTATCTATTCCCGCACAAAGTTCGTGTACCCACATTTTGCACTGCATGCATTGTATCATATTTTCCTGCCTGTTTTCTTGACAAAATTTACAAAACCAGCTTTCATTTTCATCGTCTTCCTTCTTCTTTTTTTTTCTTTCTTTTGTGTATTGGTTTCAGCGGTATTCTTCCTCTTACGAAGTTCCTTTGCTGTTCTGGTTTTTCTGATTATGATTTTCTTTTTAGCATCATCCAATTTATTTCTAGATTGTTTTTGTATGTTCGTACCAGTACGAATTAAGCTTACCCACGGTGGCACGAAATAGACACATACGTCAATTTGAATTCAAATCAATGGTGCTAAAATATACAGCACCGTTCGTTCATGTCAAAACAAGAAATAAACTTGAAAATGGACGTAGTTTCACTAATTCTCACAAATAGTAATTGTACAAAATCCGTAAGAATTATGGCAAAATTTTCGTGAACAGTACCCAAAAAACTTATCTAAGCAGAACTTATCGCTCAGCTAGTCGAGCCGGTGCTGGGCGACGCAGCATCACATTCAATTAATTTACATTAGAATTAGTATAACTCTGTTGTTTGAAGAGATATTTATACTCTTCTCATAAAATAAGTTCTAATAACATATAGCTATAATGCTAATCTACATCGATGATTTTGAAACCAACTAATGGCGCCGATGGATGGACCACATAGTATATGCGGTAGTGATGGACCGCCTGGTCCATCTCACCCATAGTGTCTTCGTGTAAATGTCATTACCCAAATTTTCATTAAATGCAAATAAAACGAATTTAGATTAGAGATTTTTCAGATAGTGATGAAGAAGAAACAAATGAGATGCATATTTCAAGCGAAAATCATTATGAAGACTGGAATGAAAACATATGTATTTAGTAATTATAATAATATTAGGGATAGAATTAATTTGTTTCTGTTTACTGAAAAAAATTTTTCAATAAAAATAATTACTACAAGTCAATTTAACGAAAGAATATAACTTTTATCGAAGTGGTCCAACTCACCCTTAGTAGTAATGGAGAGATGGACCACATCCCAAAATTTTATATTGTTATGATCAGTACATGTCCTAGAAAAGATAGTTCACTACACGAACTGGTAAGTCTAATATTCAGTACTTTTAAAATATTTAAGTTTGAGACAATTTTAAAAACAGTGGTCCATCTATACCGGAATTACCCTACACTGTGCATAACAGATTTTAGCTCGGCTATTTCAGATTAGACAGCGTAGAATTTTATTTATGATCTCTTGACACTCCCAAGGCCGCGGACGGTAGTGCATATTCGATGGGAGTGTCGTTTAAATTCGGGTGTCCTGTGCGTAAAATGCAACCAGAATGAGCAAACATGTTGTAAGGAGCACAATTATGTAACTGGGTTGAATAGGGTAAACCCGGGTGACGCGGTCGACCTAATATAAAATGACTATTAAAACTAATATAGACATTACTTATTTTATCAGGACAAACCTATATGTTCAGAATTTTATGCTCATTCAGAAAAACTGGTCGATATTTGCTTTAAGACAATACTTACTGTAAATCGGGTTAAAAACTGAAGTCATGACATCTGACCACCTCTCCCGAGGTGCCGGGAGAAACGGTTTTCGTCGTTGGCAGAGACCACTGACATAATTATCCATGGAAAATTAACAAAGGATAAACCAAAATTATTTATGAGTGAATACAACGACAGATTTATTGATATTTAATTTGTTTACGCTAAACAAGTAAAGAACACATCAATCAAAAAGTGAACTACCCACTGGCGATTAGCAAGGCAAATGAATACAAAAGTGAATAAATAAACTAAATGAACGAAAATAATAATAAAATAATAAAAAATAAAAAAATAAACAAAAATAATAAAAAAAATCATAACTCGACCATCTCTCCTTTTTGTAGCGAGAGATGGTCTTCTTGTTAGCTTTGAAAGGAAGAGTTAATATGGCCAAATACTTTAGCTGCATTGTCCCTCAATGTCTCTACTATCTTATTATCCCAAACATTAAACGAAAATAAACTTAGAAGTATATTGTAAATACGATTCTGTACAACCGCTGTTTGACAAAAGAGGTTAAATGTAACCCCAATTTACATTTTAAAGCCTATAAATCCAGAAAAACACAGAAGGAAGCGAAATGACGCTATTCATTCAACTGTTTGGCTTCTAGAGAAGGAATTGGTCTGCACTTTAACCCATTTTTACGTACAGAGTCTGAAATATAGCGACTCGACCAACTCTCCGACCCGACCGCGTCTCCCGGATTTACCCTACGTGCGTTTGCATCCCCTGCAAATTTCCATGACCGTTTTGAAACTAGACAGGAGAGGACAAATGATAGTCACTGAGTCTCTTCTGTACGTGCAGCACACTTCGGCACAATAGAACAACAGTAAACACGCAGAGTAAACAGTGGTTCTCAAACTAAAAGAGACAGCACCTCCCACCGTAAAGGTCGCACAGCAAATAGTAAACACGCCTGACTATTAACACACAATCAACCTTTTCTTCTTCACTGAGACTTTCCTTTACTTGTTTCCTCTCACTCTATTACAGGTATTTCTGCTATCTTCCTCTTAACTTCATCACCGCAATTTCCACACTTCCCTCGTAAAATAGTTTATACTTCATTCCATCACCTCCCATTTCGCTGCCCCTCCCTTCCTCGACACTACCTCATTTCTTCTATCAACCTTCTATTCTCCTCTCCCTGCTATCCATATGCTTTCATTTCTTCCTGTTCCCATTTTCATTTGCTTCTCCCGTACCTGCTTCCTCCATCCTCCCGCTATCTCTCCTTTTTGCCTCGCCTTCTTCAACCGTCCGCTTCGTCCTTTTACTTTCCTTCGTTTTTCTCCTCTCTCCAGTCCTCCCATTATCCCTGTTTCCCTCTTACCCTCCTTCCTGCCTCCATCCTTCCCTCATTTTGCATCTCCCTTCCCTTCTTTTTTATCCCCTGTCAATGGAATCGACTCTCTTTATTTTCTCCCCTCATTCCTCCCGCTCCTCAGGTTTATCAACCTACCAGCTATCTGTCTCCCTCTGCCCGCAGCCCCGCGTTGCGTTCTCTTCGTCGCCCTCCCCCTTTCGCTCCGCTCCTCGCCATTCCGCCTTAAGCGTGGTGTTCGCTTTTCAGTACACGCTTCCAACCAACTCGACTGCTCTCTCTTTCCACCCCTCGCCAGGCTGTCTCCTTCGTAGTAATGGGACTCGAGATGATTCAAAACGTCTTGAGCTAAAGCCTGAAACACAAGAGGTCCCGGAACGTTTTGCAAGATCGTTGTGTTTGACTCCTGCACAGCCTTGTCGATTTCACGAAACCCTGAGAATCTTGATAATCTTGCAATTTTAGAGTTTGGAATGTCTGGTGGTTTGCTTTGGTTGTGTTCCGTTTCCGTAGATAAGCGGAAGCAAATCCCTCGGTATCGTAACAATATTAGCCAGGAGCATTAAAGTTTTCACGACTCTGAAACCTATTTCAGTCCCGGGACAATCTGAAACTGTCTCGATGCCCCGTGTTCTCGACTTGTTCAAAACGTTGGCAAGCCAGCGCCTTGAAGTCCCCACCACTAGTCCCTCGCTCGTCTCGCCCAGGCCTCGCGTGTTTCTCGTAACGGTGGCAATGTGTGCGAGAGTAAACTCCACGTGGGTGTAACTCGATGTACCGGTCTCTACACGTGTACATACCTAGTTTATGGGTAATGTTTTCCATACAGGAGATAGAGTCCGCCTACCGTAACCTTGCACCGAGGAGTCAAGTGTTGCCAACCACGGTAACTTACCCCGTAACCTAGAGCGATGAAAAATATCGCGCGCAGGGATCAAGCCCCGTGCATCCCCGGGTATGTCTCGTTTGGGAATGGGGGTACTCGTGCGCAGAAACGGGTCCTGGATCACTTTTAAGGCGGATACGTGATCGTCATGCGGCTACAGCGAACAAACTACTCTAATTTGATCCTCTGTGTGTGTGTGTGTCTGCATTTGGGTATGAATACTTTACCTATACCTATAGCTTGGCAGTACCTTATTGATCGTAAAAAAAGAACGAGGAATTGGAGTTGTCGTGTGATAGTATGGATGAAGGAAATGAGTAGACATTAACAACGTTGTACGATGTCTGTATAGAATATAGGGGTGTATACAAGTATTTTGGGGTTGATTCTTCTTGGGACAATAAATCCAGAATATGCAGTAATGTTTTTTGATAAGATGAAAATATATTTCACTTTTGAGAAAATCCATTTTGGAGTTTCTTCTAATACATATGAGCACGAGCTGGCTTAAGTGTCTATTCGTTACTCGTTACTTTGACTTGTCAATTAGGATTCGTAAATATGTGTCTAATAATGCACTTGGATTTTTACGGATTATTGATTTTTTAGCATGTTAAAAATTACTGGAAATATTGATCCCACTTTTCGCAGAATTTTGCTCAACAAACATAAATGAAATATAAGTGTATTTTCATTTCTTAATCCTTCAAGTACTTAAATGGTTGTTTTCGTTATGGAATAATAATTTTGTGAATGTAAGTCAGTTTAATATTATATCAAACGGTAATGAATTACTACTTAGAAGTGATATGCGTCTTTGAAATTTCTAAATGTTCTTACGAAACTGTATAACAAAGTACGTATTATAAGCTGGTAAAGTTTGCATACTTATTCCTAAAACACCTCGTATATAGAAGCACAATAAAAAGAAAGAAAGTTGTGTTCCTTTAGAAAAGGAACAAGTGATTCAAATCTTACCAAGTTAATTTCACTAAAGGTTGTAACTACTGAAATGATTGTATTGATTAACTTAATCGAATCCTCATTTTGCCAAGCTTTGATAATGAATTTATAGGGAATCCCATTTTGATCAATATATTGAATTGTTAACATATGAAGATTCAAGAAAATTGTGTAAAACACTTTCGTTAGGTATTTTATTTCAGAAACTTGTAAAAAAATCGCTCACCACGTGCTATCATTAATCACATTTTCATTACCTGCTTTGCATTACGAAAATATAAATTCGACTTAAAAGAAAAGAGACCTAAAATGACCTTGAAATACCTCCAACTCTGCCAACTACTATAAATATCCTACCTTTTGAACCTCCATTAACCTCTCCAATCTCCTCCAATCTTCGTACATTCAATTTTTTCAATTAAACGAATTTCACAAGATATATCCATACATAGCTTAAAATATCACATCCAGTACATTAAACATCCAACAAATCTTCTCCCGAGTCAAAAAAATATCAAAACCCAAAACCAAGTTAGCCACTTTCAATTAATAACAATAAAACTCAAAGAAAAGTATGATCTTTTCACAATATATCCAGCAACCTTCTACGTACACATATAATTTAATAAACTTGATAAATAATAATTAAATACACAAGTGTGAAAGAATATCGAACGAACTATTAGATATTCAATTTTTAAAAAACACATATCTACCAATAAGGATAAATCGACCATGCAGCAGAATACACATGCAACTGTAATTGTTAAAATTGAATCGACTCGTTGTATAACGACAGTTATAAACGATATATGTGGCAACGTGACGAAAGTCACAGTTTCGCGGAATTACCGCTTGGAAAATGTCTCTGGCGCAAGTGCGATCGAGCGATGCGAACGTCAAGACACGTTTTATTATATCACGCGTTCATTCACCCTTCTCGGTCGCCTTATCTCGCTTATCCCGACTTTGTCTTTCCTGCTCTCTCCAGTGATCATCGCACGGATCCAAAGTGAATTTCTTCCGCACTTTGCCATCAGGCATGCTATCGAACCACTTGCACCCCAATAATAGTGACGTAACTATAAGCATTTTATACATTTTTAGGTATGCCACGTTGCTTGATGCAATCTTGTTCGAACGCTCTTGATAACTTCATAGTAACCGAATTGAAGAAAACGAGTGGTTATTACGAAGCAATATTAATGGAATGATTTATAATTTTTCTGGGCGCAGAGTTCATATTTTTCCGAATTGAAAATTAGGATTCGTTTACAATTTCAAGTACTACCTTTTTCTATTTCAAAATCACGATAAAATCATTTTCTACGAGAAAAAGGTGAATAATAAAGTCTATAGGTATGCAAATGCATTGGTGTGGAAAAATTGTCGTTTTGTAAGATAAAATTCGAGGGGCAGAAAAATTGATACCATGTCACACAATAATGAAAGTTCTTCGGTTAAAATTGTAGCTACGTATTAAATTCAAAACATTTAGATTTTAAATTATATAATTCTTTATTGGAATTCGTCACTAAATTGGAAGATGTAATTGTAAATGCATTTAAATAAGATAGTTAGCTAAAGCTGAGACGCTATTTTACGTATGTATATATATATATATATATATATATATATATATTTTATGAATATGTATTATATCAGGAATATTTATTTAAATATGCGATAATAAATTAGGTACAGTAATAAGTAGAGTATATTACATGAAGGATTAAGGTCTCAAATGCCATTAATATTTAGTATTTAAAAATATTATGTAACCCTTCAACTGAACATCTTTTAATTTAAATTGAATTCCAAAGCATCAACACTTTCAATCAATGCAAATTTCGATTTCTTCGGCATTCTAATATTATAAATGTAATATCCCTCCTCACCCCATAAAATAAAATGTGAAATTTGTAGTGCACAAGTAAGAGAGATTATAAAAAGTCGACAAAAGCATATGCTCCGATTTCTTGACACCTAAGTTTATAATATTCTACAATACATATGTATTAAATGCTCCAATAATATAGCAGCGCGAATCTATTCCTTTTTATCCCTATACGATAATAGAATAAATAATAAAATACTTCCGAAGTCATGCATAAATAAATACGAACACCAATAAAATTGAATTATACAGATTCAAAAAAAAAATTATCGCAGTAGTCTCAGCACATTTTGTCGCCATAAAGGAATAATTTTCACCACATAAATTAGCAAATACGAGTATCGTCACAAAAATTTTTCAAAATATTTTCCACATCCTAATATATTCACTTGCAACGATAGAAAAAAGTATTCATACACCTGATTCTTGATTTCAAACAACAATAATAATCAAAGCAAGAAGTATAACTTTCAGAAAAAAATGTATTTTATTACGGATTAACAACTAATTTGCGAAATAGAAAAGAATTTGCGAAATAGAAGAATTTACTTACAAAAAATGATTAATTTAAACAGTAGAATTAGGACATATCTGGCCTACGGGAAATCTAGAGACATGTACCTACTTGTTTCACTAATTCTAATCATATTTTACCTACTGGCACCATTTAGAGTGAAAACACAAAACATAAAATATAGGTATGCATTGATAATAACAATACAGCCATAATAAATGATACATTTCCAGAAACTTAAACGCGCCAGACACGTTATTCTAACGTATCTACATAATCTTTCATTTAGAATTTTATATAAAAAGTTATTGTCGTTTGATACCGAAGGGCTAGAGCGTCTAGATACTTGTTCCTGTCGCTGCATCTTTAATGATCATCAAACACCAGATAATTATTGTGTTTCCGGACTTATGCTCCAGAGAATCGATCGATCTGTCATCAGCTAGCACCCAATTCACAGTTCATCGTAATTGCACTTGTGGCATGTCACCACGGCGAAAAAGAAGAAACCAAGAGCCATTGAAGAAAGAGTAAAATGAAGAAGAAACGCTCGACTGGACAAGCACGTTTGAACATGTGACTGTGAGTTGAGATCCGGTGGCGAGGGAACGCGAGGAGGGGAAGAAACAAGATGAAAGGAGAGGAGGAAGAGGAGGAGAGGCGGTAGATAAAGGAACAGAGAAGATGACCACTGGCGGAACAGAGACGCGAGAGGCATTGTGTTGTAAAAAGAGACGAAAATAAGAGAATGGATAAGAGCCAGATAAAACGGAACGGGAGGGGTTATGTATTATGTGCTTTGTGGCAAACAGAGGAAAAAAGATGGAAACACTCTGAAAGAAAGAGAAATTGCTTATTGTGTATTTTGCAAGTGGAAGAGGAAGATTGGTGGAGGGGGAGGGGTGAAGAAGAGGAGGAGAGACGTTGGGCAAAAAAGTTCTTCGGAGTGCATTTTGCAAATAAAAGAGATGAAGCAGAGATTAATGGAGAAATTATTTAAAATATATTTCGGAAATAGGAAACTAGAAAATAAATCCGTAACTGATTTGGGGAAAATATGGAAGAAGTTGTTTTCTGGATATAAATACTCAACTAGTAGTCACGAATGATTAAAATAACTTTCACGGTACAAAGAAGCCAGTAAATTTGCAAGTGTTCTCAATAATTACAGATAATTATTTGCAAAAGGAATCAAAATCAGCTGGTGAGTAAGAAAGTGGCCAAAATTATATCTTTCATTTTGATATATTTTGCGTTTGTGTATTTTAGAAAGTACAAAATGAGGGATAGAGTGCTCAGGCTAGTTTTCATAATTACTGACACAAATGTGGTTGTCTCTGTTCGTGTAATGATCGTTCGAATCAAAAAGGAAATTCAGTATATGTATATAGCAATTGTTTATTTAGACAGCGAGGGGTAATGGGTTGATGTGTAATTCAGAAATTAAGAAATTAAAAAGTAATTTAAATAAGAAAGGGTTTCGAAACAGACGTGGAGAAAATATGAAAAATGAAGATAATATTCTAAGCATCCATGGGAATGCAAGTAAAGGTCTTATGTAGTTTCAGTGGCGGAAAAGAAGAAATGGAATGAAAAATGGGGTTGCTCACCACATGTATCCAGATCAACGACTCAAAGCGAAATAAAAATTTGAGCAAATTTTTTATAAGCTACACGAGAAGACGCTGTTCTCATAGTAGACCTAAAAACTTAAGACAGAGAAGTGTAGAAATGAAGAAGATAAATGGTACTTTGCTTCAAAGAAAAGAACTTCGAATCAATTCTTTTACCATACTTGGTACCTACTTTACAAGAATCATTTTTTAATATGAAAACTACAAACAAGGAATCGAATAAGAAGCCGGAGGAAGAAACAAGTTGCTTATATAGAAGTATATCTTCTCTTCAACACATCAACACATACACAGAAAGAAACCAAATTAACCCTTTTCACACGGGACACCTGGTATTGCATAGTTATTCTCAAATTCTTTACATCTTTCTATCTTCTTTAACCCATAGGTACTATTCCTGTCAAGTGAATAAATACCGAAATTCGAATCGCTAGCTACAAACAATACGTTTCTCACACACTTCTAGACTAATAGCTTAGAAAAAGGAAAAAAAGCTAGCAAGAAGAAAGAACCGCTATAGAACTAGCACTGGAAAATAAGAAATGTCCACAAACGTGAAAGAAACCAGCTAGCCTGCAAGAAACATAGAAAAATCCAACAATATGAGACAAGAAGATGAAGAGAATGCGAGACAGAGAAGGGAGAAGCTCGGCAACTGGGAAAAATTATTAACTATACGGCGAGACGCAGGGGAAGAAAGGGAAAGCGGAAAAGCGCAACGGACGAGGGGGAGGAGGGGTGGGAAGGGGGGAGGAGGTGGGAAGAGGAGAGGCGGAACTGGCGAAGGAAAGAAAAGAAGAAAACGGAGGGAGACAGAGGCGAAGGCAAGTCAAATGTTAGCGAGTGCACGGCGATGGAACGTCTTTAAGACCAAGGAGGGACTTATATAAGAAAGCAAGATGGCAACCGGTTGTCCCTGAGCCACGACCGGCGTTTATTTGCACATTTTTATCTATTTTTCGAGCCGACCAAAAAACCACGCAACCAGTTCGCCCGACGGCGCACATGGGTCGTGCCTCGTACCGCCAAGATTTTTCTTTTCCATGGACGGATGTGGTTTTTTATTGTCACCAAAGGTGTCGCACCGTGCCCAGTTCAATATTCTTGGTTACATAGTAGCTCTTGTTCCTCCTCCACTCAGCCATGTTATCAGTTCCATCGCTTTTTAAACGTCTCCCTCCGCCTGACTACTTTTTCGTCCACTCTTCGCGCTCCAAGCATTCATATGAGGCGCAGCAATATTCAAATGCACGGTATCATTATGTCGTGCACAACCTTGTAAAAGTAGAGGGACTCGTGATTCATCGAATCGGAGGATCGATTGAGTTCGAAATCATTATACCATATTTTTCGTTATTTCAAAATTGTATCTTAATATATAAAGCAGACAGTGTTTGTGCGTTTGTCTGTCGCCTAAAAAATTATTCTATCCTTTAGTATATTAAATAACTACTACAATGAGGCACTACTGTATTAAAAAATTGTCGTGATATGTTTGAAGATAAAAGTCAAACATTGTTTGAATTATCTACAATTCTCTTCCTATAAGCTACAGTTATCCTTACATGTTATCACTGGGAAATGTCATTGTATTATACATATTATATTCGACATTTAATGAAAAAGTTTGAATTTGAAAAACGATATTTTACAAGGTTATGCTCTGTTTGGATATTGGAACGTTGAACAGTAAATCGTTCCAATAATATGCGGGTAAAGGCTATTCAGTTAATATAGTATTTGGATTAAAGAGGTTCGAATAATTGAAATAATATTATAATCGAAGGGAGACCACAAAGGAATATTCAAGTGAATAGAGTGTTCTATTTATTTGGGAAGTTTGGTTAGTAGGGTAGTATTTTGAATATGGGGGATCGGATAACGGAGTATCTAGGTTGACGGAATTCTGGATAATAGGGTATTTAGATTGAAGTGGTTCGAATAATAGAATATTCTGTCAGAGGGGATTGAGATAATATCGTGATATAGAGGTTCGGATCATAACGTGTTAGTATGCAGAAGATTCGGATAAAAAGAGTTCTCCTATATCTAAAAAATCCTGCTTCCCCGTAAAGTCGTCACTGAAACATAAGCCAAAACGAGTACCGCGAAAAAAACAAGATTGATTACATTGACGAGAATCCAGCGGCATGGAAAACTCATAAAATAAGTTCCGTGCCATCGGAAACTTAATATTCCCAGGTATCGCGCAATCACGAAAACCATAAATTTCAAGAGCAACGAGTACTCGAGCGAGCCGATTAAATACATCAGCTTATCGCCCGTTAAAATCTCTCCATCACACGCCGAAGGAGCCTCCGTCCGGTCCCAAGCGAAATAAAATTCAATTAACAGACGCGCAAACTCAAGGTAATTGCGATCCAGAACGTCCTCCAGCGTGATCGCGATGTCGCAGGCAGAACTGCCGGAGTTTTCAAAAAGAAGAAGGCTCGAAAATGGGCATTCCACGTCTCACTTGGAAAAGAAATATCCTTTCAGGATATTTAAAAGCACCTACACCCCTTAGAATCAGAGATGGCAAAATTTTATTCGACTGACGAATAACAAATGAGTGTAACGAATACATTTTGATTCGCTATAAACGGATAAGCTTTTAGTCGAAGAATAATTTACCCGCATAGATTTGTAATAAAATAATAATTCATTCAGATAACATAAATGATTTTTATTCGAATACTCGGATATCCGGTATCCGGATACTCAGATCCGGATTTCGATTCGGATTTCGAGTTATAACAAGTAATTCGGATACTCGGATATTCGGATAGTTGAACCTTAAGTGGTTAAAATTGAGTTACAAAATTTGAACGAAAGAAAGAAACAAACAAACCGACGGAGAAGTGAGGAGCTAAATAAAATCGTTCAATAATAATAAATAATTAAAGACTAAGAGGGAATCAAATCTGCGAAGAAGTTATTCGTACCATTATTTGAATAATTCGGTAATAGATATTCGAATAACTTATTCAAATAAATAACGATATATAAACTATTCGAATAAATGGATTCAATAATATGTTACAACTAACGAATTAAATAGAATTTATTCAGATTGTTATCTTAGATAAATATTTATTCGAAAGAATTCGAATAGTGCCCAACTCTGATTAGAATTGGGAAAGCATGATCATTTATCTGAAATCTGATGGGAATATTATAAAAAAACGAGTGCAAATGTGACGACGATTGCACTTATGCGTGCGTTCCGTTCCACTCTCATTTTCTTCGGATAATGAACAGTCTTCAAAATAATTAGAGAGAAACTCTGCAGGAAAGTCTGTCGGAAATTGGCACGAGTCAAAACCGAAGTACCTATGTATCCTAAGATTATTGCTACATGAGAGCAGCAAACAACGATGCGTTCGCTGACCCTCACATCAATTCTATAGTAATAGGTTTCGCTTGATACCAATCTTCGACTGATTCAACCGCAGATTTTCTCTGTAATTATTTTGAAGACGGATCATTATCCGAGGAAGATGAAATTAGAACGTACCACCCCCCCCCCTGCTATTTGTTTAATTATTGTCACATTTGCATTCGATTCCCGTAACTTTCCCACCACGTTTCTCACAAATGGTAGGTACCTAGGTAGTTAACCCGTCTTCAGTATATTCAAAATTGCATTTAAAAATGATTATAAGCGAATTAACTCTGTTTGTCCAACAAATACTTTTCCCGAAGAACCAACTCATCTTGCCCAGCGTTTCCAAAATATCCCAATGGCGAGTTTACTCGACCACGCAGGTACTAAGAGCTTAAGACATAACTCTTAAATATTCTGCAACAAATATCCTTTTCCAAGTGGTGACCAAAATGGCCACTTTTTATCTACTCCCCTTTCCATTCCGCAGATCGATGAGGAAAACACGACTCAACATCGTTACTCGCTTACTGGCAGATGTCCGTATCAGCATCATTTGCATGAGCATTTGTGGAAGTATCGAATGTCTCCGGGTAATTTTCATTGAAACACAAATCACTCGTTGCTCGCATGGCGTATTATTGAAACAAGCAATTCACCCGCGCTCCCGCTGCCGCTTTTTCATCATTTATACACCGAGGTCCGTACGCCCAGTCGTTTGCCTCTGTTGTTTGCTCACATGTGACTACGACGTCGAGCGATATGTTTGCCCGCGTCGTGCGCGACGCATGGCGGTGCACAAAGTAATAAAAACCAGACCAGCTGAAATGACTCGGCGATATCGACGAACGACCTAATAAATACGCGTTACCATCGTGGTTAGGCTTAATATAATATCTCTTCATTGTGCCTGTCGCGATGGGTTCCACCAGCGGGGCCAAAATTAGGTGTCTTAGAAAGAAATCACATAAAGTGTTGCGCATCGATTTTAATGAAATTTTGTGGGTAGATGGTAGGGCTGTTGCGAGTATTGGAATAATCTAAGTATTCGAATACCAAAGAATTCGAAATTGAAATTCGTATACTAAAGAATTCGAAATTAAAATTTGAATATCAGAGAATTCGAATTTTAGGTTCAAATGCCACAGAATTAGAATTTGAGATTCCAATAATCTAAGTATTCGAATTTGAGATTCCAGTGATCTAAGTATTCGAATACCAAAGAATTCGAAATTGAAATGGAATAATCGGATACCAATGAATTCGAATTTGATATTCGAATACCACAGAATGCGAAGTTGAAATTTGAAAATCTAAGTATTCAAATTTGAAATTTGACTAATCTAAGTATTCGAATACCAAAAAATTCGAACTTGAGATGGAGTGTTTTATACCAAAGAATTCGAATTTGGGATTCGAATACCATAGAATGCGAATTCGAGATTCGAATAATATAAGTATTCGAATTTGAGATTCGAATAATTTAAGTATTCGAATTTGAGATTCGAATAATTTAAGTATTCGAATTTGAGATTCGAATAATCTAAGTATTCGAATACCAAAGAATTATTCAAATTTGGGACTCGAATAATCTAAGTATTCGAATACCAAAGAATTCAAATTTGAGAGTTGAATAATCTAAGTATTCAAATACCAAAGAATTCGAATTTGAGATTTAAATAATCTAAGTATTCGAATTTGAGATTCGAATATTTGAATACCATATAATTCCAATTTGAGACTCGAATTTTCACATTATTTGCATTCAAAATTATTCAAATAATTCGAATATTTGCTACTCTAGTAGATAAACATCTGACAAATATTTGATTGGTGGTTCATCGTTTGCGTAGACACCCAATTGGTAACGAGATATTTAATAATAAAGATTGAGTTAATAAAGCTGACAGGAAAATATAGTTGTATATTCTGGGGTTGTTATAAAGTATTGTACAAGAATTTTCCCGAAATTGTGTGGGTAGATAGACAGCTGAAAAATATTTTATCCATCGTTCATCGTTTGCATCGACACAATACTTTACAAGATATTCTACAATAAAGATCGTAATACGATCATCGTATAGTAAAGCTTAATGAACGAAAATGTTTGAATATTTTTCTGCTTTTCCTCTAAAGTCTAAACTCTAACTAATGGAAAAATTAATTTAAAAGCGAATGAAAGAAAGGATACAATACCATTTTTTTGTACACAATCAAACTGTGTGCAAAAAAACAAAAATTACACTCAGGATTTTTAAATCGGAATGATTTCACCGTATCCGCTGAGTTATGTATCTATCGTTTTGCTTGAAAGATGATTGAAGTCATAAGCACTTAACAGACCTGGTATTCGATATTTAATAGGTCATTCAGTGTTTCTACAGAAACTCAAGTATGGATCATCTATTTTTTGGTTACCTATTTACTTAGAAAGTTTCGTAAAAGTGGATGCGTAACAGGTAACAGGTCATGTGATCATTCCAGAAGGTCTGTCGAGGAAAACGGCGACACAGTTCCCGTCATTACAATTAAAACGATACTCGGCCGACGAAGTAACTACATACTCGACTTTCTGTTAAACGCAGCGAAACAAGTGAAACTGTAAAAGTGTAAACGTTCACTTTTGCGCTGACCGTGAAAATTGGAAGATAATTCAACTTGCGGTGCTTAGAAAGTCGAGCGAAATTACATTGCACTATGATGAATCTCTCACGACTAATAGCGGTATATCAAATATATTAACTTAACAGAAATAGCATTGGTGCAAGAAAGGTGTCAAAAATAAAAGTATCAATTCTCACTCACAAAAGTGTCTCACAGGAAAAGGCTCTTATCATTCACGTTAATGCGCAACCACGCATTTGACATTCGACGAATTCGCAAATTTTCTAAAAATGGGTGCCTGCTTCTGATGACGCGAATATTTTTATTAAATGAACAGGTCGATTTATACTTAAATTGTGGGTTACATTTTAATTTCGCATATCTCAGGTTTCCACTTTTTTTTGTGATGAATTTGCTATTTTATGTGAAACATTTTCAGCTGATATTTAGAAAATGTGAGATACATATTTATTATTAGGTCTTGTACCAGGGTTGCCACCTTATCACCATACAAATCTCAGAGTGCCACACACTTCAATCCGGAGATTCGAATATAAGCCCGGAGATGGAAAAACCAAAAAAAAGTTTTGTTCTCGAATGTGCGGAAAAGAAATGTGGAATTCTTTTAAACTCAAACAATTCAGAATCTTAAAGTATCTGTTTTTTTAATTTATAACTTTTATTGTATATAAAATTAATACCATTGTATAATACCACAATTTCTTATTATCTCATTTTTTTCTACAACCCGGAGATTTTTCTAGTAAATCATAGAGTTCGTAGACATTTAATTAAATTAACAGAGTCTCAGTTCATTTCCATTGTTATTCAGACTTATTGCGATTCAACAGAATCGCTCAACACCGAGAAGTGGCGCTTCGCATTGCTCAACGAATCATTGCGCGCGACGCTGAAATTATACGCGCTGCGTTGGTAATTCGACGGTTCTCCTAATACGGTGACCGACTAACCGATCCGGTTACTATAAAAACACAGCATGAGTGCCTCTCTCTGTGCTCTGTTTTTGGATTTACTCTTCATCGTTGGTGCCCGAGTTCGTTGACATATTCTCACGGATAACGTTCACCCCTTTGGCTACGCGCTCGACCTACCAGAGATCGCGAAGAGTACTAGCAAACGATAATATTAGGTTGCTGCATAAGCTCTGCCCGCTGGAGTTCGTTTTCTACAAATTCGATTTTGGTAAACAGCTTATATAGGTATCTACATAGTTCAAACCATCTATTTTCCATCATTATTTACGACAGCTATGTGGAAGTTGTATTATTTAAAAAAAGGAACTTATTACACTTTTTGTGGGCTCGAAATTATATCCAGGAAATAATTTCAACTTTCACTTAATTTTTTTTGTGATGAACAGGAACAGATTTAGGTTATTACGTAGGTATATGTTAAAATATTCAGAATACAATACACAAAATCGAGCTAATCAAATTAATTAAAACGAAATAACCTAATTGATAAACTGTTAATGATGTAAATGCAAAGTAACATTTCAAACAATACATTTATATAAAAACAAATATATCCTTTAATGCCAAGACACCAAAAAAAGTTTGAATGTTTTAAATGTTAGTTTAATTACTGTCGATTTTTTTAAACGCTTGAAAATGATGTGACCTATACGACACTCTGGTGGCTAAAAGGTTAAGTAGAAGATGGTCCTCTTATTTTATCAGGGAATGCGATATTTTCACTTAGGAATTACATGATTGCGTTGTACAATTGATATATTACGTTCAACGACCCCCAAAATGTTACATTATCCAACTATATAGTAATCAGAATTAAGCTAAACAATTAATGACCATATACTTGGTTCAAATTTATTCATGGTAATAATATATATGTACGTTGCTGAAGACGATACGTAATTAGGCACCAAGAAGCAAAAAGCACGTTTATTAACTATTAGCTATAAAACGATGACCGGAAGTCTAAAGACAGTGTAAAGTAGGTATTGTTAATCTACTAATTATCTCATCGTTCAGTCAATGAAAATATTGTTACGTTTGTTTGTGCTTCAAATTACGCCACACAGTAATTACCCCCGTTCCGAGTCTTCCGTTTAAATAAAGCGAAGATTCCTACTTCTGCTCAACGAAGGGAACTGCTTGAAGATCTGAAACGAAGATATTGTCTCATTTGCTTAGTCGTAAAGTTACGCGATGTGGCAAAAAATCCAAGTGAAGCAGCATGAATACGATCCGCAACGGTGTACAGGTTTCTTGTTAGTTTTTCCCCTTTGGTATGCATAAATCAGTGCTTCTCAAACTTTTTCCACATCTGGCTAAATATTTCCACGAGGAAGAGTCACTCGATAGCATCTGCCAAAGTGGAATTATACACGAAATGGTAGAACTGATAAATAAAATTTTAGATTATTTAAGCTGTAGGTAATAAAAGGAACGCATCTGGTGTAATAAGCTTCTAAAGCAGTTCCATTGAAACCTAAATTTACAATAGATATTAAATTTTATGTGAATTTTCAGGTGCAATTTTCTAAAAAATTGGTTACTTAATTATGCGTAAGCAATGGAAGTAGTAGGTAAATTTTATTCAACTTATAAAATTTTACTGTAGGTCATCGAATTCTATTTACATACGTGCAATTTTGTTTCTTATCCATAAATTTTATATCGGTATCTACATATCATTGATCCAATGTTTACCTGCTCCCAGCCAAGTAAAAGTGGAACAAAATAGAAGAGAAAAACTTAGTTTAAAGTTAACCCTTATATACACATATACATAGAGAGGGAGAGAGAGAAATAGAGAGTACAGAAAAATGTGTTAAATATATGTTTACACCAGTTAAGTAAGCATTTTAATTTAACTTGATTATATTAAATAATAAATAGCAGGGAACCTTACTTATTAACATCCCTTCGTATTTCACAACGCGTTACTCAAAGGAAGAGAATATTAATATGATTTTCATTTTATTTTTATTTTTAAAAGATGGTTTCACCCCTTAATCATGCAAACGTGCCAAAATAAATCTCCCTTCAGGAAATCATCTTCATCAAGGACATTTCCGTAACATAAATTATTAATTTAAATATACAGTACAACAAACTATTAATAAAAAGCAGATATGTAAAAGCGAGAATGTCTTCCAACATCAAAGCTTCGATACTCTGAACGATTTAAGAATGAAGAACAATTGAGGCAGTGAGAGCACTAACAGACCAACCCACATTAAAAAATTTTGTTTTTCCCATTTTATATGATTAGTAGAACCTATTGGAATACGTTATTGCTACGAGCTCAATTTCGAGAAAAATGTGGGTTAGTCCGTTGTTGCTCTCACTGCCTCAATTGGATCGAATCGAAGTCTGTATTAAATTGACTCCACATAATAAAACTATTAATAGATCAATTAACGACACGTTGCAATGGGAGCTCAGGCAATGGCAGATCATAAATCACGCTTTGAGAGACACTGTCACAAATAAAGCGAAACAAATGCATCGACTTCAGCTCATCGGAGGGAAATATGTGCCTATGAATAGGCTGGCCATGCGTTCAGGTTCCGAGCACTTGCCTCGACCTCCCGACTAGTTCATAAATTTGTCCCGATGCATAATTCTTTTCCCTGTACCTCAACTTTCCTCCTCGACGATAGAAACTTCACAACATCATCAATATTAAGCTGGGTATACGCTGACTTCCTGTGCCCTCAGGCATATCGAAGTTTAATTCATTAATCTTTATAAGAATAGTATAATTCACTGACGGTGATTCATTAGGATCAAATGAAGTGCTGATTTTGAAATTATTATCCTCCATTATAGGGTGACTGTAATTGCAGCATCATGTGATCAACAATTACAGAAAGAGAAGCATTTTAGTGAATCTTAATAGTGTACAAATTTATTGGACTGCCACGATTTTACATCACATTCGGAGAAGGTAAGTCTCACAATTCTGTGTAATTAATGATGTACTTGAGAAATGAAGTCGATGCAAATATTTTTCGTAATGAAAACACCGTTTTTCTTTTAGCAGTATGCATGTCCTCAATACTGCCTACCAAACAATGGTTTCGATGTAATGTTCCTGTAAGGTGGGGTCACGAAATGTACGGAGCAACCGAAACTTTATAAACTTTAATTATCCAATATGTACATCCAAAAGTAAAAAATAAAATACTTTAAAAATCCTGTTTCTATATTTTCGTAATAAAAATAAAATCAAAGATGGATAAAAAAACATTTATAGAACAAGAAATAATAAAAGCACATATGAAAATGACTTTAAAAACTCATATATACATGAATTAATCAATATTTCTTGAGTAGGCGATATTAGGTACACTTTTCTAACGATCGGATTTTTGCATGTCGTACGTTTTTAATTCCTAATTAAAATTTTGAAGGTTTCAACGATTCTACCTTATGCTACATGAAAGATGAATAATTTCTCTTTACTTTGAAACGAATTGCATGCACAAATATACATTATTATTCAATTGACAGCGATTTAACTTTTGCTAGACGATATTAGGTACGGCCATCATAAGTATTCTTAGTCGATCTATGAACGAATAAGTTGGAGTGCAAAGGGTTAAGGGACTATTCTGGTTTAGAAATGAGTTCCTAAGATGTTAAGACGAAATTCTTAAAATTAGCAGAGACATAAAGATTTAAACCCCGCAGCGTCCAAATGGATTTAAATTGCCGCACGTTAACTAGCTTTAGTCTATACAACGGTTCATTCAACTCTTATTTTTATTTACTAATAGGAGTGGCATCTTCCTCTAGCATCTCTATCCTCTTCCTTTGACATGATTCATAAAAAATTAAGAGAATTGTTTAATATATTCTCGATTTCCAGACACAACTGTGTAAAATGACGTGGATTTGAAAATTGTTGCAGTCGGATTTTTTGCGTGTGCTTTAAAAAGAAAAATTTAAGATGAATTTACGGTTATTTGAAACGAATTTGTGAGTACGCTATTTCTTTTATTTATTTATCTATTTACTTTATTTTTAGTTTGTTAATATGAATTGATAAAACACGACGATGAACCTGAAACATAGGAAAACAATCCAATACAAAATGTCCACACAATCTCATTCCTATAAGAATATTTCTTGCTTTATAAATTATTATTGATCAATGGCGACATTTATTTATAAACAATATTCACAATCATTGAGAAGAGGAAACATAGGAAGAGAGTAAGCGTATTCAATTTCAAATCCAAATTTTAATGGCCCCTCAAATTTGATTTGAGAATAAATGGTGAAAATTATTTTACACGTTCAACTCATATTTATTCAAAGAATATTATCACATGTATCTTTGAGTCTGTAAAAAAAAATAATGTAGTTCCGACTTTTTATAGTTTGCAACATTATCGAATTTTTCTTCAAAACAATCACATTCGAAAATCACAATTTACACTTTATTCCCGTGTTTACATGTCATTCGTTTTGGAATACTAATTATTATTGAATGACGCAGGGAACGTTAAAAAATCGAAACATTATATAATAAGCTACAGAAATTATCTCATGAATTGCAAATATCTTCCCATCTAACGTCTCATTTCCATTCTCCCAGAAATAACGGGCCTGAAGTTATTACATCACTTTTAAATTGCAATCCCAGGCATAAAATCCGGCAAACTGAATTGGAGCACGCGCACTCGTCGATAGTATCGCTGTTCCGTCTTTGATTATAATTACCATTTCCTGTTCGGTCTCGATGCTCGAGTTACTTCATTTCACCATCGTTTCCCGTCGAAAGTTTACGACGTGCGATACGCCACTTTCTTTTCCATTTAATTACCGGGGTATTCTCACTTAGCGCGTCGTTTTTGCGTGATCTTTAGGATTCAAAATGTAAAAGGTCATAAGAGCAAAGAGTTTGAAAATGTTGTCACATATTCAGTCATGCTATAACAAAGCACAACAAATTTAATAAGTAATATTAACTTGTAACGTATTGTTAAAACGTTAAAATATCTTTTGCTTAATCGTGAACCGTATTAAAAAAAAAATTGTCTTCAGAGCTTCCACGATTGGTATCGTTGTATTCGACTGCGAGTTGCATGAAACATAGCGAGTAAATAAAATTTGCATGTTCCTAAGCAAACTGAAAAATTGCAAAAATTTAGATCGGCCAATTTTCAGTTGACGAAGGGCGTTTTATAAAAAATATGAAAAGTGGTGTGATAAGCTATAGGTAGTGACGTCACTTATGATTTGATTATATTATTTCTTATGAAAAATTAAATATTTTTTGCATTCGTAATTTTTTATCTGTATTAGTTGCCGAGGAATTTAAATAAATAAATATTCCAGCCCCAAGTTTGAGGGCAACTTTCACCCCTTAAAAACGAATATCTGGTGATAAAAAAGAGTATGTATTAAATATTTTTGAATGCGCTGCACGAGTGCCAAATTTCATCAATATGGGGCAGGCAAATCCAAGAAAAACTTAATTTATATAAGTATCGCTGTCATCCCTATCAGCATATAACAACAAATACAATTTGGACAACAATTACTTTTAAAAAAATGATGGTCTTCTAAATATCGATTTAATTCCGGTATGAACACTAAAAAATTTCTTATTTACGTTTGTAAAATTTGAAATTCATCGGTTAATTCACTGTTGAGATATCGTGGAAACAATTCAAAGAACACAGTTCTGAGTCAAAACATACAGCTTCATTATTCTGCCAAGCTTTGGTATAGAATTTTATGAAAAAAACGGTCGAAACATAAAGTTTTGGGAAACGTAATAAAACAGGGTTGACTTTTACCCTCCAAATGGACATAAAATGTACTAAAGAAATAATAAAAAGAAAATACTCGAAAAGAACAATAAATCCCTCGAAATTCGAATGAAAAATACTAATGAGGCTCAGGAGGGCTGCTGTGTTTTCTTTCGCGAATCGTCGGCTGGTAAACAGACTTAATGGAAATTACAGTCATGATTTTTAAATCGCTTACGAGCGCGACGTCGTGTCGGCTGATACATTCGAATCTGCCCGGGGGCTTTATATAACCGCGACGCTTAAACTGAACGACACGGTCAAACATTGAGATCTCCCCCAGCTCCCTTATCATCCATTTTGCATCGAATTGTTACGTGGGATTGCCACTGGACGAAAAATTATCGTTTCAACGCAAACAACTCCCCATCGAACTTGTGATTTTTGGCGAGTGAACCTGTTAGCTGGGGAAACGACACAACTTCTTATTCATAAATGCCTCCTCATTGGGCAGGACATGCCACTTCGCAACAAAAATTACGCTTCTCCAAAAGACGGGAACTGACAAAGTGGTTGTCATCTGACTCATCATCTGATTTTCTTTAGTTGTGTGTTTAAATGTAAATTATTGTTGGAAAATTATAAATATTATAATTCGTAAAATGTTAATTTGAGTGAGCGAGAGTTGGCGTGTGTGAGATGTGACAGTGTGCCTTATTTGGTGACCGTGCGACGTAAAAGAAAACGGACAATTGAAGTAACGAACTCCGGCAAAGGCATGATGACGTGATTAATTTATAATTCTAATTAAGAATTAGGGTGGTCCTTGTACATATGTGCTGAAATTTTTTTTCGTATGTCTTTGCCCTCTCCCCCTAATATGGTCCCATTTCATAAAAAAATGATCCCTGAAAAAGATTATTGCAATCCGACAACAGGAAAGGGTGCCGACCAAGCCTTAAAGTTTAGAATTCATCAATAGTTCGGATTTAAAGAATTTTTCAAAAATGGTAAGTCCTATCGAAATTTTGTCCAAATAATATTCAAAGAGCATTCAATTTTCTACATTTACTGTATATATAATTTTTTCATACTTCCAACCATTTTTTAGATAAAAGCGTTTGAATATACAAAGGTCCGCGCTAAGCGCGTATAGACAATACGTCACACTATACAGGTGGTACGCGAAAAGCGCAGACCTCTCTATATTCAAACGCTTTTATCTAAGAAATGGTTGGAAGCACGAAAAAATTGTATATACAATAATTGTAGGAAATTGAAAGCTCTTTTAGTATTATTTCAACAAAATTTAGATACGGTTTACCATTTTTAAGAAATTCTTTACATCCAAACTATTGATGAATTCTAAACTTTAAGTCCTGGTCGGCACCCTTTCCTGTTATCCGATTGCAGTAATCTTTTTCAGGGACCTTTTTTTTATGAAATGGAACCATATTAAGGTGTTCGAGCAAAAGAAATCGCATGTTGAAAATAAAGGCCACCCTATTAAGCATTTGTAATTTATTGGCCTGTTAAATTCTTTAATGATTAAATATCATTTTCTGTATAAAGCTGTGTGTATTATGAAGGTAGATTATTGTCATAAGATACTGTATTTTTAACACTGAATTTTTATACTGGTGAAACAGGATATTTGTTCAATTTGCACCGCCACCATTCATGCAAAGTTGAATCCTTGTGGCATTTTTGCATTACGTCTTGTAATATTTTTCTGGTGCTATGTTATCAATTTTATCTAGAATATTGTCCTTTAATTCTTGCCAAAATTCTGGTTTGACAGCACGAAGTTTCCTATTTTAAATAAAAACTTTACATAAAAATAAAAATCTACGTAAGTCTCGGTGTGGAAGCACAACTGAACAATTATTTTGAGCATACATAGAAACTCTTCGCAACAAACAAATTCATAAAATAAAATGCCTTTGGGAAAAATGGAGGGTAATTCAATGGGGATGATTTAATGTACACCACCCTGTAGTATTAAATAACGTATCTCGTTCACTATAGAAAAAATTACTCGAATCGCCTTTACTTTTAAAGTAAACATTTTTAAGGACACTGGAAGCGTTCCAGGACGAGGATTGACCTAGTTAGCAAGTTAAAATTCGCACGTGCGACTGGCCAGCGAAACGCAATTCGTTTGCGTAACCGCGCTACGCGAATCCTGTTAATTCTCCAATTTGACATAATAAATCATAGTGATGCAATAGCAATCGGCACACTGACAGAACTTCATATATCTTGGACTTAAATGTATTTTTTCCTCTAATAGATGGATTGCTGATCGATTCGAATAGTCGTTTGCTACCACTTACAGGTTACGCAGAATTAATTTTCTGATGGAAATTATTTAGTAAAATATTTGTAAATAACAGAATTTTTTAAAAGTATCAAAAGTGTCTACAGTACATCGATACTTTTGCTTATTAAGAAAATAAAATTTGTAATCTGATTCACTATAGACTTTGTGGACTTAAAGTTAAAAATATTGTGGTGGATATTGATAGGTATAGTTTGTTAGCGAAACATTTATCTAATTACATACTAAGTAGATCAGTGCTTTGAAATAGAAGTCTTGGAAAAACGTATAAATTGTACAAATCACTTTTTGTAGTTAACACGAAAAATATTTGAAATGGAATATAGAAAAGGAACCAAAATTATGGGCTTTATTAGTGAATTTTGAGACAAACAATACATCTTTTTATTTTATTGTTTGTGTATTAGTTTCTTATACCTTAATGAGAAAAAAATTGAAATTTATAGTATAAGAAATCGAATTATGGCACAACATTTTTAATTGAATCTGCAAAAATTGATTGGATTTAAAAAATGTACAATTTGTCAAAGTTACACACAAATAAGAGGAGAACTTTGTTTCTATGTAAAAAGACGTGCTTAGTAAAAACAAGGATTGATCGAATCTCTATTTTATGATTATATTATTTATGTCAAGCTTTAATGGTCAAATAAGTGAATTGTAAATTAGTTTTACTAAACTTACAATTAGGTCTGAAATACTTGAAACCACGATAATGGGTAAGGGTTAGCTTAATTCGGTCTAAAAATATTACTGCTTCTTAGTCACAATACTTTTTTATTTTAAGAATCCACATTTGATTTTTTAACACACTTGAACCCGCTTAAAATTTTCAATCTAGAGCATCTCAAGGTTATTTCTGACAACATTGAATTAGAAGCAATAAGTTTTATTTTATTTTATTGTGAAATATGTCTTCGGTAATCTTATATCTTTTAAGAGTTTTCAATTTGTTCTTATTACTTTTATGAAAAACCTTTCTATCCATTTACTTTACAAACACACATATACTATTTTTTAGATACCTATCTTTCAGTAAAGCATATGGAATATTGCACAGTAATTCGTCCGCTGTAGTTACTTCTTGACATCTTTACAGCTTTATAGGAGTGCCCAGTATTGACTGACGTTCGCGAGAGGAGATAAGAGGAAGAGGTAGGAAATAAATTTGTAAGAAGTCTTTGACTGTCAACTACTCGATAATAGTAATACCATGTGGGCCTCTTTTACCTTCGGCATGCACATTGGGCACCTCACTACTGCTTAGTACACCTACATTTCGTTAAACAATGCAAGGATTCATCAAATCTTATATGCGAAATCCTAAACTACTTAGTACCTACCTTTTTTTTAAGTATTTTATATGTTTTTATTCCAATAACTGTATCATTACTCATTACATATCCTGCAATTGTTTGAGTACCACTGACTATGAGATCTTTAGATTCATGACCCATGAAAATCCTGCCATGGAGATATTCAATAATACAAACGAATTACTTGTATTTTCTCAATCATACAACTACACAACTATTTATTTTAACAAACTGCCTCAACTGCCTCTGTAAAAATAAAGCTTTAACCTTCAATAACTGGACTTTTCAGAGCAATGGTAGATATTAAAGATGGTATATAAATTAACAGGTACACATTTGAATTTCATTTTACACGTATAAAAATTTTATTGCACAATAAAAGTTTGTAATCCCTATGTTACAAAAGCTAAGGATGGAAGTTTTATGAATTAGCACCTGCAATATAAAATACAGATAATATGAAATGTTGCCTTAAAGTCACACGACGTTATGGGTCATCCTCAAATTACGTAAGGCATTCTTGCATTTTCTTACAGAGGGGGGGGGGGGGGGCTCAGGTAGTGTCTTACGTAATTTTTTTTAACCTAATTTTCAATAATTACAAATTCTATCATTAATGTTCCAGAATAGTAGTTTCAGTTTAAATGTCCCGAGTTAAATGATTTATATAAACCTTTAAAAGGATTTTAATAACTGAAAGAATTAAATGTAAAAAATATTACGTAAGGCGGAGGTTGGAATATAAAATCTTACGAATTATTATACTGGAGGAGAGGGGGGGGGGGGGGGGTAAGAATTCGCCAAAATTACCCTTATGTAATTTAAGAACGGCCCTTTATATAGGGTTTAAGAATCAATAAAAAACAAGCTCATTATTAAAAACATTCTCAACATACCCTACCCATCACAAATGTTTCTATAACATTCCCCAACCTTATACAGGCAACCCCCGTATACGTTATTGCTACAGCACGGTTAGCAAATTCTGAAATTCAAAATTTTGCCCTAACAGACCCACAGGAAGGCATAAACCTTGGGCGAGCAATAGGAATTCAATTTTCTGAATACAGATCCTTCCGCTGAAAGAAGCGCAAAATTCAAAAGAGACCTTAAAACACGTTCAGTTCTATGCCACGAAATTTATGAAAATCTGCCAAGAAAAAGCAAGCGGTCGAAAATAACAAATTTTTTAAAAATCTAGAACACACAAATCTAAATGCTGCAGAAGAAACTTCGGAAGATGAAGATACTTTTCAACAAAGAAAACGCTTTCGTTTACACGTACTTAGCAGCGATGAGGAAGAAAAAAAATTAGCGTATGAGAGCAAAACAGTGTGTTTTTGTTAGTTCTCGGAACCTAAACCTGTTTCTTGTCCCACTCGCTGTGTCAGTTTCATATAACACGATTTCGCATAACACACCGCTGTTCAGGAACCTACGAACCGTGTTGTGCCGGGTCGCCTCTGCTCTCCAGGATACAAATCAACAGGAACAAAAAAAAATCTGAGACAAAAACTACAGAAATGGAGTACATATTCCCCATACAGGCCACCTCGACAAACAGTCCGGAACTCCCAACAACGCAGACTCGCGATCTCCCCCCTCGATCTCTCAAAACTCCCATGCAATTCGCCGCGCTCGATCGTTAATTACCCCCGCGAAATAAAACCGTCGTGGAACAGGCGTCCCCCCTCCCCCACCCCCTCGCCCCTCTACCCCGGCCGTCCAAAGTCGTGGCATCGGGTTGACTCGTTTCGTGCCGGTTGTAAAACGACGCACAGGGCCCCGAAGGGTTAACGAGCGCCTCTTTGATCGCGGGCTCGGGCGAAAGGGGGAGCAACAAAAGCGACGGGAGCGCCGCGCGGCGAAAAGGAGACGTGGCCGCTTAGTTTCGCAGAGTGCCGCCCGAGGAACCGGGGTCCTTTTTCCCCGGCACCTTGGTAACCGAGTAACCAAGTAACCAAGCGACCAAGTAACCACGCAGCGAGCAGGAATCGCGAGATGCACGGGCGGAGGAGCGCGAGATAAGCGCCATAGTACTGAACTGCCGTGAAAGAAAGAGGAGCCCCGGCTAGAGGAACGAGAGGGGAACGTCCAGTGGCACGGAGTAGAAAGGGGAGAGGAGGGTGGCGGAGGGGTAGAAGAAGAAGAAGAAGAAGCGGAGTGGAAAAGGTTAATGGCCTCTGACACAGTGGTGATAAAGAGCCAAAGCAGTGGAGGCGAAACCGCAGAGAATTCAAACCGATTCTGTAGAACACGACGCGAGTGGAAGCTTGTGAGGAGGAAAGGGAGTACGCTAGAAGATAGAGAAAGATAGCCCGTATATTCTCTAATGATCTGAAACGACAGCTGTTGTTTTGTGAAACAGCGATTCTACCGTTGCGATGATCGTTTTCATATGAGGGAGAAAGGGAATGGTACCTTGGGGCTTTTAATTGAAAGCTTGATGCCGAAAGGAAGTTCGACAATTGTGGTTCTGTTCTATACTGCCTTTTGTTGATACTTCTTGGCTGTAAATAAGTTCGTAACTTTGATGTTCCGGTACGGTTGCTGGTTTTCTTATTCAATTTTTTTAACCAGGTACACCACTTTGATGACTTTAGACAAATTGTTCAGTGAGAAAGATTGAATATAGGAATAGCTAGGTAGGGGAAGATGGTATATATATTTCGAAAGTTTTTCTTTAATCTTTAGTAATCACGAGTAAAGATCCCGAACCCGGAAATTCAAAAAAATCTGAGACTTTGTGCAAATGTAGGGGATGTCCTCCGGTTTACAACGCAATTTTTGTTTGCTGCCCAAATTCACTCTAACGATGTGAAATTGACCCCTTAAATTCCGACTATTTTCGGATTTTGTGTTGTAATTTGCGATCTGTAAGAACTGTAAGTTTGGTAATTCGTTTTTTGGCCATTCTTTTGGTAATGATAGACCAAATTAAAAAAAGTAACTTTTGTCTTGAATTTTCAGGGGTTATTTTCACCGCCTTAAAGTGAATTTGGGCAGCAAACAAAAATTGCGTTTTAATCAGGAGGAAATCCCCTACATATTCACAAAGTTTCAGAATTTTTTGAATTTCCGGTTTCGAGATCTTCCCTTGTAAGTAATAGGAGCATCGAATTACATTCAAAGAATTGAATCATATCTCCGAAAAATAATGTAGTATGAAAGATGCATGTACTGACACTGTTTATTGTTTATCTATTTGAGGAGGTCGGCTAACCGCTAAATGTTGGAGTTTTGGAAAGAAACGAAAACTTGTTATAGAAGTATCAATATAGAATATATATCAACACGTGGTGACGCCTATTGGTACAGCGAGAACGGTAGATAGGTTATGTATCTCATGTCCTCATATCCTTGAGAAACTTACGTTTTATGCACCGGTGCGTTGCCTTAGAAAACATACTCTCTTCCTTCCTGAGTCACATCGAACACTCTATGGCTATTATAATAGTTTTAATCGACTTCTTCAATAATTCATATAATTCCTTTAATCACTCTGCTCTGATCGCTGTTCGTAGTTCCCATTCCCTTTAACCTTAACTCGTACTATTATTTTTGCTGCTGTTATTATTACTACGATTCTTTTATATCTATTGTTTTTTTCACTATAATTAATGTGTTCTTTTGCGCTTACTTCTCTGCTTTTCTTTCTTTAATTATTTCTTTCTTTAATTATTTTTCTTTTGTACTTCCTAATTATTTGTTCTATGCTTGTGTGACTGTGATTTGTACTTTTTATAACAAAGGGTTTACCCGTTGATATACTTAAAATAAATTAAATTAAATTTAAAAATGTAGTTCGATCTACCGATCAGTCTCTAGATTTTGCGCTAACATCTTCTGTATGCGCGGCAAATACAAAAGGAAAACAGCTAACGCGTATAATGTATATAACATAAAATATATACAGTGATCTCCAACACTAAACTTAGATAGCTTGAATATCCGAATACAGCCGAGTAGCTCAATTACTTATTCGAGTATTTAAAAAGGATTTCGAGTATTTGGAAAATAATCGGGTAATTCAATTATTTCAGTATTTCGAAGAAATTTGAGTAGCTAAATTATGTGGCTACTTCGAAAAATTCTAACAACTCCACTACTTCGAAAAAATCGAATACCTTAAGTATTCAAGTGTTTTGAAAAAAAAATTGCTGAGCTCATTGTTGGACATCGAACAAACAAAATAAACTATGATTAATCTTGAAACGACTCCACGTAATTTCAAACTATACCCAGTTGTTCTAACTACTCAAACTATTAATCAGTTCACCTGGTATTCGGTTTGGTTCGACAAACCCCACTACGTTAATTCGAGTTTTGAATTGCACGAATGTTTTCGAACGACTCCAATACGTGCTACAGGCTGTAGCCTACAGCCAGACTGCAGACTTCACTGTTCGAAACAATTGAGCCCAGATGAATTTTAAAGTGGCCCATAGACGATCAAGCATGCTTGCCAATCATCGTGCTTGCACAAGCATTTTGACCGTATAGGGATGTGCTTGAAGCCTTGCACAAATGGACTGAAGAATGATTGAACATGTTTGACTTCATGACGTCAAGCGCGACGATTGCTCAACCTTGCTGTGTACACCATCTTGACAACATTTCGTTTATTTAAAAGGTGCGACGATGACTAATGGCAAGAAGAAAAAATAATTTATAGTCTATAGGCAAAGATGTGACAAGTATTTTCAGAAGATTTTCATGTGAAAACTTGAGACTTCTTATGACATTTTTTCATCAAAATTTCATTGCTTTTTGTCATTGACCATTTCTTTTTTTTTTTTTCTTAATGTTACAATTATTGCAATCAACGCGACTTCCGTTATGATCGGACTGAGGGTATCTGATATCTAGGGCAAAGTTTAATTTGGTTTCGTTTATTTACAAAAGAAACTTCCACGAGTACAAACTATATAATGTATTAAGCAACAGGAATTGATTAGTATAGAGCACAAAAGCAAACAAAATATTTCACTGCAGGATAATGTCGAATGAAACATTGTGATAAGCACTTATACAGGGTATTTCAGAAATCGCTGTACAACCGGGGAAGAGATGATTCCTAAATCCTCATTAAAAAATTAGTTGATTTTCTCGAAAATCAAATTTGAAAACTCGTTCGATATGCATGCACTTGGCTAAGAATTGGGCAGAATGCATTAGTATGGGATAATTGCACGTGGAATGAATCTTATTAAAAAAAGAGTCGACCTACAAGAACTTCTCTTTGAACGTCGTTTTGTTTTGGAGAAAATCGGTTTGAAAATAGATCCAATTCTTAACCCAGTGATGCACAGTTAAGGGGTCATATACGTTTCGTGGTCAATGTTTGGGAGTATAATTCAGGGATAAACTATTAGTCCGATTGGTTTAATTCTTTTTGTGTTTTATAGGTATACGTTTATAGATTATAAAACGGGCATGAGAATTCCAAAATTTTTAAAAATGTGGCGTCCGCGGGCAGTGGCGTAGAACATGTTTTCTGGCGCCGCCCAAAACGGTGGGCATGATTCAGCCCGTACGAGTGGTCTGAAATAAAAATCACCGATTTTTTAACAATCTGTGGGATCATAGTTATCGTGTGACGTCGCCATTTTTTCGAAAAAAAAACAAATTGCGGAAATAGTAGCACTTTGAAGAAAAGGGTCGTGATTTTCGCTATAAAACCCGTACGTTTTTGCTTGTAATTAAAAAATGGTTCTATTTAATTGAAAAAGCTCGACGTCACACGATAACGAATCTTATGTAGAATATGTGTGTAAATGATGAAGTTAATCGGATGAACGGTGAGGCAGTTATCATGCCCACCGTTTTGGGCGGCGCCAGAAAACATGTTCTACGCCACTGTCCGCAGAACGCCACATTTTTAAAAAATTTGGAATTCTCATACCTGTTTTATAATCTATAAACGTATACCTATAAAACACCAAAAGAATTAAACCAATCGGACTAATAGTTTATCCCTGAATTTCACCCAAACATTGACCACGTTTTAGCGCCGAGAAACCCCTTAACGGATTTTGAAAATCGATTTTTTGAAAAGCAAAGTCCGGATGAAAAAATTTCATTTTATACTTTCAACTTACTTTCGCATGAGGAATTATCTTCTAATTACACCACAATTTTGGAAACACCCTGAATATATAAACAGAGGAATTAAAAAGTTAGCACTATTTGGCATAATACTTGCCAGCTTTTAAATTCTGAAAATCGAATTGAAAGAAAATACGATTATTAGTCACATTTGATTGTTATGGGTCATTTAAGTAATTCCACTAGTAGAAATAATGACAATTATCAAACTCCTGTGTAACCAAAGTGAAAAGTTCAAAAATGTTCATAATTATTGCAAACGAACGAAGTTCAAATGCTTTTCCTACAACAAAGGCTATTAATTTTACCGGGCTATATTATTCATGTTGTACAGCAGAACTGAAAAATTCAGACGCAATACACGAGAGAAGCAATCAATATCGAAAGGAGCAGAAAGTGAACGGCGCCATATTTTCCAGCAGTGACGCAGCTACTTTAAAGAAGATGTATACGGCTACACATGGGTTCCTTTCTATCCCCCGAAATAACACATTCACTGCTTTTACTTTGACTGACATGTTTAAATTGATTTCTTCGGCAATATTTCGAATTTCTCTTTTCGTACTCCAGCTGTTTTCCTTGTGTGTATTTGATCTACAGTGATTTTTGTTTATTTATAGGTACGAGACTAATAAAGAACCATCATGGTAGTTACTAATTTTTTTCTTCATACAATTTCATTTTCGTTTCCAAAAATTTTCCCAAAATTTTACTTACAAGTCAATGAACATTTATTCGGAGTGTATTGGCTCGAGTAAAACAGAAGGAGTAAAGAGGATTCTTTGGAATTTACAGTTTTAATACGATTTTTATGTTATTCGTTTTTGGATTATGTAGTTGTTGGCAAATTCGCGCACTGGGTATATTTTTGAAGTCTATTCTCTCGAAAACAAAGCCACGTTCGAAAAAAACTCATTCTACAATTTCAATTTACTTTTGCATCAAAATTCAGTTCATTCATGGCTGCGTGATATTTACCACAGCATTCTGCCAATTCGTGTTATTAATCAGGTGTCGGGCACACCAGACGAATTTTTTAAATCCATTTTCTCAAAAAAAAAAACGAGCCTATTATAAATTCCACATTTTTTATTTACTCTTACACGAGGAATCATCCCTTTTCAGACTCTACCACTACTTGAGGACTAGCTACTGAGGACTTCATTGGTAAAATAACCATCTGTCAAAATTGCCTCCTGTCAAACAAGCTAAGTCCACACGAAAGATGTCAAAGTCTGCAGAAAAGCTATTAGGTCAATGAAAAAGTTCGTCGTTTTATTAAACCAAACTGAAAATATACTAGATGTTTTCTTAATCAAAGTATCCTCGACTATCCATGACCCCTTGCCACTGTTCTGATAAAAGCACAAGTAGGTGTAATAAAAGAAGACATTTTCGTATACCCAGCATCGCCTACCAGCGAAATAATGAATTTGTGCGGTGCTCTAATATTTTCTGACAGTGACCAACGCATGCAACCTAGAGAGAGGAGGAACGGATAAGCACGAATAGCAGACAGAACGGTTCCAGCAGTTTCGGATCGGGCCCGATCACCGTTGCCAAATTTCTTTACGCCATATACTCCCTCGCTAATTTTAGGTGCCTCCCTGAATGATGCTCCAAGGTATATACATGTATACGTAGCCGACGTGACGGGGTGGAAGAGTGGCGAGTCAGGCGGCGAAGGTGAGAGAAGGAAAGAGCGGAGAGGAGAGAAAACCATCGTTGGTCTCTCTTTGCTGTTGGCTCTCGCCCTCGCCAATCTTGCCTGCTGCCTTTTCGAATGTCCACAATCGGCCTCTGGCTGCAGCCGGGTCGACGACCTCGGCGCGATGCACGCGAGAGGGAGACACATGGGAAATGATAGGAAAACGGCATCCTACTCGCCACGGGGGCCTCGGATGCCGGAAAACTGGCCTCACGATGCTGTAACTTTCGATGTCTCGTCCGATGGCTGATCATTGGCCAACGGGGGACTGTCCGTGGTCCGACTCTTTCGTGGTCCCGCTAGCTTCAGACGAAGCTTGTAACCTTTGCCCCAACAGACGCGCGTTCAGCTCGATAGAAGAAGCGAAAAATCACCAGACACGATAAGATGGCAGAAGCGTGGCAGGCTGATATCTGGTTTCCTTGTTAAGCTCTCCAGGCTTTCGTAGGCGCTTCTCTCGCGTAAAGTCTTTGCCGCGTGCGTTATTGGCAAGATTTAAGTGGACATTGAGCGTTGGGATGAAGTCTCTGCGGTGTATGGGTGTGACAATTTAACGGATTCTGCTGGATCTTCGGGAGTTGAAGCGCTGTGGGTGTAGAAATTGAGAGTTTGATGGAAGAAAGAATGAGGAATTGTTAGAAGGAATTGCAAGCATCAGCAGAGATCCACTTCTGACATCAGTGAGCCGCATTTCACTTATACAATTATATATTATGTAGAAATAGATATTATTGGGGAACACGTCTGTTTGCATTGAGGACTTGACAGCCGATCTAGGATATCTTGGTTTTTCCATCAAGAATCAATGATGATCAACTGACCATCAACTTTTTCTAATGTTATATGTGATATATAATTAACTCGTTAAATAACATTGAGCGACACATAATCAATAATAAACAGTCGCGTGAAGTGGGGCAACTCTTCGCCGTCTATTTGTTGTAAATAGGGCAGAATCGAATGATCAGTTTTTGAAAATTATAAGTAGTAAAACCTCAATCAGAGGCCAATAAAAATGATGTGCTATTACGGATGGGATTCCAAACGATTCAAAACATCTTGACTTAAAGCTCGGAATTGCAGAGGTACCAGCACGTTTTGCAAGAACCTTGAGTTCGGCAATCTTGTACAATATTGCAAATTTTAGGATGTCTTAAAGGTTTTGAAAATTTTGGAAGTCTGGGAAGTCTAGGTACTCTTGGAGTTGTTGGGTTTTGAATGTTTAGTGCTATGCTTGTGATTCCCTTTTGTTTCACTTTCATTACTCTGGTTTCTTCAACTCTAAGTACTCAAAACTATCGTCTTCACTTTCGAGACATTTGAGAATTAAGACTCTCAAATCTCAAGGCTTCCAGAATTCGAAACTGTGAAAACTCTGGACTCAAAACTTTCAATACGCAAAACATTCAACAACACTGTCAAGACTTCTTCTTCTTGATTGGTTGAACACAGTTGCAAGGCAGGGTCTCCAGGTCTCACCACTACTTACCGAGCAATGATGACACGACAAGCAATCCGTTCAATGGAATTTCGACGATTCTAGTTTGGACGATTGCACTGGTAAGGGCAATGCAATCGATTGTTGGCCAACCCAAGCGCTAATGAGACGGCGTTTAGAGACGGCCCCGTTAATAGAAATCAAGCGTAGATCTACCACACTCTAATTCGTTCTACGCTGGTGCACGGCCCGTCCTGTCTTGTCTACTACTGCGCCCACGTTCCCCGCAACCGGATGTGTAAAGCGCACCGGGCAACCGCGGAGAACGTGACTTGTTCGCGACATGTCAGAAACTTCGTGAGCGCCGATCTAAAGTACCTTTTCCTTCGCGTCCTCGCAGCGATCGTCGCAGCGCGTACGGCGAAGGAAACGAGCCTCGTATAATTACGGATTTGTCTTCCGTAGCGGCGTGATTTTTGCTAGTCGGGGTACAGTCACTGGCAAAAATGCTCGACGCATCGGCGATATGTAATCATTCACGGTCGATCGAGGTTTGAGTAAATGATCGGTTTGGGGGAACGATGATGAAGAAACTCAGTTAACCGGCTGGCACACAGCATGATGGGTTCTGTAATCTGGAATCGTTAAGATAATTGGACATTTTCCTCGGCCGGTTTTGGAGTCGATAGTTTTATATTGAGTTAAGGGGTCGTTCTACTTTGAACCGCCGAAAAATGAAGCTATTTTTAAAGATATTTTTCTCAGTAAGAGCAATATATAATGAAATAAACCTTTTTGGTATTTATTAAGCTACTCTTATATTATACAAAAAAAAAATTAAAAAGAATTTTTGCATTTTGTTTTACATGTTTTTTTACAGTGTCAATATGACACCTAAAAAAAAGAGGTATGTTCACGGCGTAGGTGATTTCTCGGCTCAGGCATTGGCGTAGCTAGGTAGGGGGCCGGGTGGGCCTGGCCCCTCCAAAATGCGGATTGGCCCCCCCCAAAACGCAGAATGGCCCCTCCCAAGAAACTATCGAAATAAGTAAAAAACATTCGTCTGATCGTAAAATGCTATCTTAAAAGAAACAAATATTTGGGCCGAAATGCTATATACAGTGTAACTAAATAAAAAAAAATACAATAATGTTCTTACTACGTTAAATTATGAAGTAAAATTGTTAGAATTAGGCCGGCACATTTGTCCGCCGCGCGTACAAAACGCAAATGTGACTAACAATCCAGTAACGGCCGGCTGTGAAAGGAGCTTATCCACTATGCGTCGCGTTAAAACGTGGTTAAGAACAATTATGCTCCAGGAGAGGTTTTCGAATATGGCACTCCTAAACATCGAAAGCGAAATGATCAAAACCAATGTAACAGCACAACAGGTCCGAAATATTTTTGTAGAAAAACACCGCAAATTAAAGCTTGTATAAATTTTAACTATAGGTACACTTGATATGCTCTGGCTTTTAATAAATCATAATTTGTTTTTTCTACTGTATTTCTTTCTTTTTTTTTAAATTTTGTTTACATTTCCAGAGATTAAATAATAAATCATTTTTTATTCCGTTTATTCTTTGTTTTAGTGTTAAATAAATATGTAGGTAAATGATTATTATAAAATGTGTATGCATATAAAGATTTCTACCTATAAAAAGAAGAGAGCGCGAGAGGGGGGGGAGGAGATGGGGCCTGGCCCCCCCCCAGATAAAAATCCTAACTACGCCAATGGGCTCAGGCTTATCCGAAACAAAAAATTTCAAAAGATTCTTAATAAATTTTTGTTGAAAAGTAAGAAAATGACGGGGGTTTCAAGAAAAAAGTTTGAAAAGATGTTGTACACCCAAAAGGATGTATTCTCGGGTGTTCCATGAGAAAAATCTCGGCTATTTCTCGACAAAAATTGTTAATTGGGCTAGAAGCTATAGCGACACTAATACAGATTAAGAATCTTTTGGAATGTTTAGTTTCCCATAAGTCTGAGCCCGGAAATCACCTACGCCGTGAACATACCCCTTTTTTTAGGTGTCATATTGACGTTGTAAAAAAACAATTAAAACAAATTGTAAAAATTCTTTTTAAATTTTTATTGTATAATATAAGAGTAGCGTAATAAATACCAAAAAGATTAATTTCATTATATATTGTATCTACTGAGAAAAAATCTTTACAAATAGGTTAATTTTTCGACCGATCAAAGTAGAATGACCCCTTGTTTGTCATTACAAACAGCCAAATATCCAACAAATGACATGTATTTTAGAAAAAATACGTACATAGTATTAAGTGATCTATGTGTTAACAATTGCAAAAATGGCAACAAAAGAGTGGGGGTCTAGAAAAACCTGAAAGCGTAAAGGAGGTAGACGCGGTACAGCTTTCCATTTTCTTCTGAATGAAATGAAGCAAGTAACAAATACATGGTGTTATTTAATTTTATAGTTGTTATATTATACAAGTTTTATTTGCTACATTGTTAATTATATAAGCCATTATGTAACAATATACCTACTGCAACCTGCGATAAGACATAATATTTTGAATTCTTTCCTCGTTCCTTTCATTCGAAAAATTAAAAACCCAGAACCTTGTCTGTAAAAAAGTTATTCGACAAGTTTAACTTATTTCCACATCAACATTCTTTAGATAAATTTTTCTGAAATCGACTTTTTCGGAAACGCAGTCTGATAAGAAAAAATTTTCTTGCATATTTTCTATTTACATACTTTTTTATCTAAGAGAACATTTTTTTATGTTGCATCATCTGTTACAACACATTCTCGGTATGTTTTAATAATAAAAATGCAAAGCAATAATTCGATAAAATTCGTATCTAACTTAAAGCATCATTGCGAAGTAGTTTTCTTTGCATAAATCTACAATTTGCCTCGAGAAATCTCTTCTCCATAGCAAATTTTATGATACAAATATTCACTCATCAAGAAGCGTATTTATGTTCCATCTTTTATCATTTGAAGAATCGTGTACTAAAGGTTCCAGCGTCCTGCATTTTGTCTGCCCAATGTGTATTGTGCACAATCAACGCTTCCATATTTTACGTTTTATGATTTGAATTGCTGCGCGGTGAACATTTATACGCATGATAGTTTGTGCTACAAGATTCCATTAAACTAACGATTTATACTTTACAGCTTATGCTTCGAAATATCATGTCATGCTGTAGAGCTTCTATATTTTCTGTTTTATGTCTGGAAAGGGTATGCAACCAGTGACATGCTACTTTGTGCATACTCTGTAATGATTCATGTTTCCAAATTCAGCACCGTTCACTGTTTTCTACTTTTATGCTTGTTCTCGCAATGCATGACTCAGTAGAATATAATGCACATAATTTGTAGGAACTATAATGGTAATAATAAGTCAGTAATAAAACAGAACAAAAAAATTTGTAGTAAAAAAACATTTTTTTATTACGAGCTTTGATTCAGCAATTAGTTTTTACATAACTTTTAATATTCAATATTTACGCCCCAGGCTTTTATTTTTAGTCATATGAGAGAATTCTTCTAAAGCAGTCAATTAGGCCGGTATCACAGTTAATTTTTTTCCGTTTTTAACAACAAAATTTTTTACTATAAATCATTTTATACTCTTTAGGAAAAATACTGCGTTATCATTCGAACTACGTATGTGTGCAAAGTTTCAAGCCAATCGGATATGTGGAAGTGGGTCAAAATTAGTTTACAAGATTTCACTCTGACAAACTAACGAACTCACAAGTGAAGCTAAATAAAAGCTTGTAAAGGATGGAAAAGGAAGGAAATAACTATGACACAGAGTAATAAAGAATATGATTGGAGCATACGGGACATTTAAGTCTTCCCGTGGTGTAAAGGGCGAGACTCATAAAAAGTATTATTAAACTTATTAAATCTAACCTTAACATATTTATTGATTCGTTAATAACACGATTTCGTGTTTCCGACATGAAAAGAAACATGAGTACATTTTGTTATCATCTTCTTTGGTTACAACTGTACTATTACGCAAAGCATGTTCTGTGTATATAGGTGTTCATATAAATTAAATATACAATGGATATTTAACTTTTGTATAAAATGATGTAATTTTCAAAAAATGTAATTAAAGACCATATGTTTTCAGATTGTTTTTTCCAAATCCAAATGTACAATATCCAAATTAAAAGAAGTAACTTTTTCCTGAAAACTTTTTTTCTGTCTCCTACAGTTCGCGTGTAATAACACAAAATCGAAAAATTTTCAGGGCTCAATTACACACTCTTGGAGTGACTTTGGGCAGTAAACACAATTGCGTTGTACTCAGGAGGACATCCCCTACATATTCACAAAGTTTCATAATTTTTTTAATTTCCTGGTCCGGAATCTTGCCTTGACAAAAATGTGAGGGTTGAAACTTGGTAACCCGTCATACATGAAAATGGTTACTCCTAAGAAAAAAACTCATAGAACCTTTTCTGTAGAGAATTTCCTAAGCTATAAATTTCATAATAACTATTTTTGTCGTAAAACTGTTAGATAACGAACTATTCGGGAAAAAATGTTTTTTTTATCTTCAACTTTTGACATGTGGTTTAAAAAGATGAAATAAAGGCCCATACAAAAATTTAGCTTGCAGGGAATTATTCCGCAGATTGGGAATATTTCTGTCTAATTTCACTTAACTAAGTAATACAGTTGGAGGCTACTGGACAGACGGAAACTACCTTGTCCTAGGTAAGTGCATCACACGGTCTGAAAACCTTTTGTTTACGTCAGCTGATTCCCAAGAGTTCCAGAACAATACGTAGTAAAAGTAAAGCTATTCACACTCTCACAGTATGAAGCTCACTTGTGGAAGGAGAAGCTTTTCTTTTCTACACGAACCACTTATCACACCTACATTAAGTCCAGGGTTATACGTGTACCTATGTATTGTACCAGCACGTCTACTTTTGCAACTTGAAAAACAGATAACTCGCAAAATATTCTTTGCAATGAAAAAACAGACATCAAAGACTCCCTTTAAGAAGCCCTCTAAAAACTCGAAGAAGAACATCGTAGAACTCGTATAAAGGAAGTATTTAGAATTAAAGCAAGAAACAGATGAGAACTCGAGCTGAAAAATTACAAAACCAATTGTTCATTAACATATTGGCTGACGCAAACTGCCAGTTTGAAATTATATGAGTACTTGCTACTGCTACTTTAAGGGGACTTGACATTTTTCGCGTGATTTTTTGCACGAGAAAATCAAGATTTCAACTTTGAATAGTCGCGATTTTGTTTTAAATTAATATTTCGGAAATTCTCTCCATTAATCAGAGGATACATTAATATACTAACGAAATCTTTTTTGGTTTTTAATTTTAGATAATCTGGTTCCGAATGGCAGTGCTCACCGCAAAACCAAAACTTTTAAAGGCTTCTTAGAAGTCGCTTGTTACTTTATTATAAACGTAAATATTATTCTACGAAAAAATTAATAAATGTTCTTTAAATGTTGCTCATTTAAACACAGTGCAAAAAGTTCTGTAAAAATATGTTTCCGCTTTTTCAAAAAAAATTCACAAACATTCGCCTCTTTTCGGATTTGAGATCATATCCAGATAAAAATATGTATAATATAAAACACTATACTGAGAGTTGTATGAGTGATATTATACTACAAATCAAAATGGACCTCGTATGCGCCATCGACTACCAAGCTCTCTTCTCTGCCATCCAAGGAATAAAACCCTTACATTTATAAATTTCGAAACCAAAATTACCAACATTATGTATAATGAAAAATACTAGCTGCATAATTAAACAAGAAAATGCAAACATTTTAGAGAATACTCATGCACAGGCATAATGAATTTTCAACATTGATTTTCTCGAACACTGGAAATAATAATGATTCATTTTACCTGTTATAATAATAATGATTCATTTTACCTGTTATAATAATAATGATTCATTTTACTTGGTATTAGGCTGTTGCAAAAGTTCGTTCACTCACTGTTAGGTGATGCTAGGTGTACGAAAATGTCATTTTTTACTACACGTACTTGTACTTTTGCCAGAAAAGTGGCAAAGGGTCATAGATAGCCAAGGAAAATACTTTGATTAAAAAAACATGTAATATATTTTTACCTTTAATAAAGACTTCGGTTAAACAAAGCGAACGAAATTTTGCATCGATTTTTCTTTTTACCCTATAGATATGTTCCCGAGAAATCTGTGTAAAAAAAATACCATGCATATGGAAAATGGCGCATTGTAGCCAGCCGATAAAAACCAGTAAGAAAAATACCATAAACCAATTAGGATTAATTCAGAGCAATTTCCTAGAAAAGTAAGTACGAATATTTATTCTTAGAATGAAAATTAAGTGAAAAATTTTAAAAGGGCAAATTTATCAGACCGTGGTAGATCAAAATAAATCGTACAAAAAGAGAATTCACTTCTTTGTAGACCGTGTTAAATGAAAATCGTGTAGATAATATATGTTCGCTTTTGTTTAATAGCGTTCGTTTTTTTTAATTGTTCAGACCACTTCCTGAATATTCATAAGCTACGGATTATTGATCACTCTGAACGAAAACTGGAGTGATTGCCCGATAAGCCCACGAATTAGATTATCCTGCGTGTAATCGTCACCAAGAGAAGCAACGAGACCGGAACGGTCAGGGACGGTGAATAAGGACTGGATACGATCGAGAATAACCCGTTGCGGCGTCGAATCATTGACATAATAACACGTTAAAAATGTACCAAAGTGTGCGCCGTGTATACAGGGTGTTTCGCAATAGGCGACGAAACGGAAAGGGTAGTGGTTCTACATGAAAAAAGAGTAAGATATGGGAAATAACATTCAATCATAAGAGTCTTTCATTTTGAACAAATCGATAGCGAAAAATTGTTGTGGTACAATTTATCTGATTAAAAATTTGGAGAATTTGTGAACTGATCTCTTATAATAAATATTAGTCGAAATTATAGAAAAGCTTTTTAAAAGTATTGTTTTCGAGAAAATGAATTTTTAAAAAGGCTTCTTGGATGTCAGTTGTTACTTTGTTATAAACGTAAATAATTTTCTACGTAAAAATTACCAAATGTTCTTTAAATGTTGCTCTTTTAAGTGCATATAGTTCTGTAAAAATATATGCTTCCGCTTTTTCAAAAAAAATTTAACCCTTAATAAGTGTTAGTTTAATTTCATAATTGTTAACTTTATTTTATAACATTAATTCGCTCTTGTTTCACTTTTGCTAAGAAAAAAGATTACTCAATTGATAATCTCTGATTTTGGTAAAATGGGACAAGGATAGAATATTATAAAATATTCTTTTATCACCTGAGATTCGTGTTTAAGGAATGAAAACTGCCCTCGAACTTGCGAGGAGAAAACATTTTAAATGAAAGTAGAAGGAAATGTTAAATATGAAATATGTTTAACATTGTATGAACAATAGAATGGCATGTAGAAAAATTTCGTCCAGTCGTAGGTGGCGGCAGTAGATTAGCTTACGAAATTTACATTAAAAACTAGCTTCTCATTGGAATTAGCCTGGGCTGCAGGCTCTGCACATAGGAGTATAACGAAACTATGTTTGAACAATTACTCATATTACAAAATCGTTTTTCATGTTTATTCGACCCAGCTATTGATATACGACTTTCTACACGATTTACAAATGTATTGATAAAATACAGCTGCAAGTATCGGGAAAGAAAAAATAATTCGTCATGATCGCGTGATCGATCGTTCCTCGAAAGACAAACATGTCACGACCATATTATATCTACCTACCTATCAATTCTACTTATTTACAAAACTTCATTGAAAACATGATGCAGCAACTTTAGAACAGCAATTTACGCTGCCACTTTGCGTTTTTAATCAGGGCCATCGAATGACTGTATACCTAGGTCTATCTAAAAAGGTCTGTCTATCTCTTTTGTGGGGCCTTGCACAGGCTCTGGCCTCCAAAATCGAAAATACACTGTAATCCACCAGATTAAGATTCGGTGAGTAGGGCGGCCATTCTGCAGATGTGATAAAATTGTTAGACATCTTGTAAAACACAAATGACACGAGATAGTAGCGCGAAGTTATGCTTATAATGAAGAATACAATATGGGCAATCCAATAAATCAGTCGTCTCTGAAATACGTCGTCACATTTTTTTCCTTTTAGGACAATTTCAATTTTACTGCATTTATTTTTGTCACCTTATATATTACTTATCACGACACCATCCATACACACAGTTTTCCCCTTAACAACTTCCTACTCACCCCTCTGTACCAGTAAAACGAAGATCAGGTTCACTCACAGCAGCCAACAGAGTACCTACGACTCGCCATTCATATCTACATCACGATATTTCTCAATGAATTCCACTGTACATATCTCGAACGTACCCCGATTTCACAATTTTCTATCGCGGTAAAAGCAACGGCGCCCGTCGTCGCGAACGAAAGCGAGGGAGAAAGAGGTAAGTACATACTTACGTGACGCTGTCACGTGGAATGCAGCCGTCGTGATTAAGTTCGTCGTGCCCTGACAAAGGTGCACGATACCGGGGCGAAGCGGAGTCGTTGTTCTCGTTCGAGTTCCGTTTCACTTGCAATCTTATCGGCTCGAACAAGGCTAGCCCAATCGGTCGATGAATAGGCTGGCTTTAATGGCCACGCACGACATCGCTCGCTGCTAATTGCTGTACACATATTTTCTGCCAGCGGAACGTTTCTGTTCCTCCTTGCCTGGCAGGCCGTTTCAACCGATTAACCAACGTCTGCGCGTGACAATACGAAAATGAGCCTTTTTGATAGCCGTCACTCGACGTCGCGGCAGAATGCATCCCTTTAACGTAAGTGACGGGCATTTAAGCGCTCTCGAGTATGACTATCGATTTAATGCCACGAGGAACTTTTTGGTTCGAGCAGTTTCTCCGATCGGTGACGTTGATCGATGTGAACTGTGTTTGGCAGCGAGCAGGTTAGATTGGCAAATTCAATGTGATGAAGATTGATAATTAATCTATTATTCAATTACTGAATTACAGGATTTTATTAGGCGCTCGTGTATTTTAGCTTTCAGTCTATCCGATTAGTGTTTGTGACTTGGATCTGTGAGGCTCTATTGTTTATAATGAAATAATGGAATTGATTCATTTGCTGCTGCATGTTATTATCTAGAATCCCTTTGCTAATCGCTGTGTTTACTATATTGGTACCTATTCTTATCTCCGCCATTTTGTAGGCTGTTCATGTTTCTGATTTGCAGAGTAGTCTGCACTCTTCAATTAAATATACTCGAACCGGGGTTTGGCTATTTTTAATAATGCTTGAATTTTTTATCTCTAAGCTTTGCCACAACCGAGGCAGATAATAATTTGGTTATTCCAAATTGGCAATAACTTGGCAAACGAAATGATAATAATAATAATATCAAATTAGAAAGAAAATACTCCAAGTTTGAACATATGACGGCTGATTAATTATGTATTTCCTAAGCTAAAGCACGGAGTGTTTTTTAATTACAATTGCAAAAACAATTTCTTCTGGGTTAACGTGGAGACACTTTATCCTTGGGTGTAGTGTTTAAGGGGTCCCTCTACTTTGACGGTCGGAAAAGGAACGCGATATTTGGGATTTTTTTTAACCGGAACCCTCAAATTATAATAATTGAACAGTTTATGCCTATATTTGTACAAATTTAGGAAACAGTTGACAAAAATTAATTAAAAAACGGTACCTACAACGTTTATCTTAACTTTTATCTCAACCTACAAGAAACATAACTTTCTTCTAACGCACCTCAGAGTTCTACCAATATTGCTATCAGTGTCTTTGGTTTAACAAGCTCTGTTCTTTGCCATATTATTATACAGTTTTCATTTTTGATCTCCAATGATCAGTGTATCCAGAAAGGGTTCAGTATTGCGGCGAATAAGAATAGAGAAATGAATTCGAAATCGATGTCACTTTTTTTATCGCAGTTCGCGCGGAATTTAAATAGGTATTTTATGTTACGTTCAAGACGTTTAATATGATTGAAAATAAATTAAATTGTGAAGTTATATTGATTCGTATCTACGTACATAAATTCAAAATTCGGTTTCACTATTTATTGCCCCTCCTTGAATGAAATCCTGGCTACATCCCTCTATCATAATTGCAACAGATGAAGTGTTACTGTAATAAATTAATCGTTTCGAGATCCAATGACAGAACGGAAAGAATTGACCTTGAGTAGCTGACTGATTTCATTTAGACTACAGCCAATGGCAACTATTGCCGATTCATGGAATTGTTGAAATACTTTTCCAGGCATCCGACATTTTAAAACAGTATTTATATTACATATTTGTAATAAAGTTCTTAAATTCCCTGTATCAGGCACCAGTGACAGTTTTTTGGGATTGCATATTTGCTGGCAAAGAGATTCTTCTTCCAAATTTGAAAATAGCTTTGCAAAGAACGTTTGATTAGGTTCATCGAGGGATTGAAATACTTTGGTGAAAATATCCAATTTATTACCGGCTGACTTGTGAATTTTTTCACGCAGAGGGAGTTTATTATAAAAACAAAAAATGTGTATTGTCAGGTTTGCACAAAGAATTGTTAATTTTTATTTTGCTTTCACCGATGTTGCGAATTGTAGAAGTCAGAAAATTTTAAAAAGAAAAAGAAAAATTCAATTCGAGGACGTTCGACTATTTCGTAAAAAAATATTCATGTTATTTTAACTCTGTAACTCTACACTGGGATCGTGTCTAACCGATTTTACCCTACGTACCATTTTTATTTGTCGGATCAATAAATTTTCTTTCGAAGATAAAACGTAATGCAACAAAAAGAAATGGAGATCACAATTTACTCGACTAAACAACATCTGGTGAATTTTTCCAGCCTTCAGCAGGATGTTACAAATGTAAACATTTCATCTGCTCTGCAGCGTCAGGTAAAGGAAGCATATACAATACAGATAAATATTTCCTTTACATCATGAAATGACCTTCTGCAATCGAATCGCGTGATTTCATGAAGGTGAAATCCTTAACAAATGTTCACTGAATTGTTGCACTCGATGATTAACTAGTCTCCCGTAAAAAGTGCATACATATAATCTCAATGCTATCTGTGACGTTGATCGAGCCTATGACAACTTTGTTTCGCGATGGCAAATAAAAATCTGTGAAGCTGTACAAATCCGGCCTTGCCAGCAACTTCCTAGTTTGTGACGTTTACCAAGGATGGAGAGCACAATGACGTGGATAGGTGTTGCACGGTGGTCGTCCGACTTCGCAATGACATTATGTGCAGTGTAATTTGTAACAAAGCAAATTGCTCCAAATCGGTGATCATTTACACATATTTCCCGCTGAAGGTTTAAAAAATATTAAATATGAATGAAACACGTGTGGTATCGTAGAGGTGTGCGAGAACCCGTAAATGTCGGGAACCCGAGGTCGGGACGGGTCGGGTTCCCGAAAATTTAGGGATTCCCGAGAATGTCCGGGATTCTCGGGAGAGTCGGGATTCTCGAGTGAGTCGGGATTCTCGAGTGAGTCGGGATTCTCGAGTGAGTCGGGATTCTCGAGTGAGTCGGGATGCTCGAGAGAGTCGCGACTCCCGAAAGTGTCGGGGATCGCGAAACCCTCGGTAACTTATCCCGATCCCGAGATTACATTTACACAGCTGTAAAGGTCATCCGTAATCGATGTGATATGAATTTTGTATTGTGCTCTTCGAATTCAACACCCAAAAATATATTAATAGCTAAAATATTTTCATGCAGATCTGTGTTATCAATGAAACATATAGGATAGTTCATAATGCACGTCAATTTTCCAGTGGGCGAATCTACGTACTAAACTAATAAGTAAACAACTTTATACCAACAATTTTTAATACAAATGTCCATATATCAGATCTTGTACACTTCTCTGTTTACAGTAAATGGAATTTTGAAAAATGAAATCTGTGTTAGTGCAATGTCTAGTGAACTAGTTACAGTTAGTGTTAAGAAGTAGTAAATTGAACAACACCTACTTGTAGATGAAGAATGCTTGGAAAAAGCTGCCAGCCTTGGATCCAACTTCCGGTTTCTCGTTGCCAGTCAGAATGAACATTGTTCTTTAAGGTATAAGATACTTGACCTTAAGGTTAAGATATCCTTGCATGTACTACGCATCGAATAAACGCACGGATGTGCGCTTGCTCATTTCTTATCTCCAATGGTGACAAACCAGTTAACTGAAATCAAGAACTCCATTGTTGTGAGCTCTTATTATATGCAAAGCAAAGTAACGCAATTCTCATTTATTATATTGTTCACTATTTTAAATATTGACAATACAAACGAAATAATTTTATCTTTCAAATAATAAACAAACCTAAATATTATTCACTTATTTGTTAAACAGTTAAGTTACGAATTACTTTCTGTAACTATCAGAATATTCTACTCTGTCACAAATAAACTCTTTAATATAAAAAAAGCAAGAATATTGTGCAACAAATTCGTTTGCCAGTGAAACAGATTACTTCCGTAACAATATTTCCGGCAATGTGAACACAGAGGAGGTAGGAATTGGGGATGATCAGGGCAGCAGAAAAGAAATCACTCGAACAAACCATTATTTTGTAATAATAAAATGTATTAAATAGATAGTGTATTGTTGGCAATACTTATCAAACTACAATTTCCTTCATTCTTGGTAGTACATGGGACTTGCGTGTATGTGTGTTCTTTCGGTAAATGAAACAAAAAAAGTGGCGCGCGAAGAGGGGCGCTCATCCGAGCCTCGAGGAGCAGTCGCCAAAAAGCGAACAACGAAACGAAAACAGAATCGAACAAAAATCAGCCGCGCACTCGCCGAGTCACTTTTTTCTCACCTCGCCAAAAAAGAAAATTCCGACAAACCTCTGCCCTTGTGCTCGAGTTCGAACGGACGCTTCCCTCCGCGGTGCGCACGTTTTTTCTTTCCTTTAAGGCTCGCCATTCCTCTAATCAACGAAACTCCATATGCATCATTTATCACCTGTGTGGTCCCATTGTGGATTAGACCGAAGTCGTTCGAACCTGCGCCTCATCTTTCTCCGCAGCTTCTACCAACCGAACGCAACCCTCTCCCCACCCGCCCCCCCCCAAAAGAAGATAATATCCCGAATATTATCTCCGTCGTGAAATGTTTGTGAAATAACGCTGGCCTCCCGGCACGGTCCGAGGCAGCGGCGACTGTCCAGTCCTAAAAAAAACCCCACACTGGTAACCGGAAGCGCAACGAGAACAGACGAAAAAATGTTCGATCGTGCGTGCATGGCCTCCGCGTGAATCGGTGCTTAAAATTAGCCAGGGAAGGAAAAGGTCGCGGCGAGATCGAAGATTTCCGAGCGACTCGTCGGCCGGCACATGCGCGCGCATCGTGTCAAGGTTCGAACGACTTCCGCCAGCCTATCAATTGGCTCCCAAAATCGCTACTTCGCGTTTCGTTTTCTTAGTACGTATCGCTACTGTCTCTCCCTCTCTTTCTCTCTCTCCCTTTCATACACACAGGCACTCTCTCTCTTTCTCTCTCTTTTCTTTTTCGTCGAAACATGATGTACATCTCCCGCGCATAATCTTTCTCGAGCGACCGTGCCGTGGTCGCCTATCACAAGGAGAAATTAAGTATACACACTTTCGTAGTTTTCTTTTTTATGCGGGCACGACCGCGCACGGACGCAACCAGTATCGCGTGGATACTCGGAGGTTCCCCGGACGCGATCGAAAGAAAGAAAAAAATTAAAATAAAACTGGGGAGAGCAATTATTCGGAAGGCTGGTCTCGAAGAAACGGAAGTAAATACAAATAGAAACGAGAAAAAATATAATAATAATAATAATATTAATAATAATAATAAAATAATTATAAAGATGGGGGCTTGTGGTTGCGAGGGTTGCTAGAATGGATTAAATCGGTTTCCTCTGAGAGCCAAGAGATCGACCTGTCACATTACATCGTCGTAACGCGGTTGTTATACATTTATAATAATAGCGTGTATCTGTGAAGAACGTTGTATAAAATATTGTATAAATATATAAATACTTGATTGGAAAAATAAATATATTAAATTAAAAAAAGAGACGTAACGTAAAGTATATTATTCATTATTATAATATTATATATTTATATGTATAAGTTGTCAAGTCTATAACACGAGGGGGTGGGAGAAAATGAATGTTTTGGGTGTCATTCGGCGCTGCAGCCGTGCGTCCCCCTTCCCCTTTGCTTCCCCTACCGTGGGCCCATTTCGATTACGTCGCGGCTTTTACGCCTACGTGCTCCTTTCGGGCGCGGGAACCGAGGACTGTTGGAAAGGTGCTCGGTGAAACTTTCGTGGCTTGCGATGGAACTTTGTGTTGGGGGGGGGATTGGGGGGGGGGTGATAGAGGCACCGCGGAAGTTTTAAAGAACCGCACGTTTCTTTGGTGGCGAAGGGGAACAGAAAAAAAAAGATCAGAGAAGTGCTCGAAGAAACCAAGAAACATGCATGCTTTTGGCGCTGCGAAAAATCGATCGTTTTAAAATAATTCGAATAAATACGTAATAATATTAATTGCACTTATAATCAACCAAAAGAAACTCTCACCCTCTCTCTTTCCCTCTCTCTCTCTCTCTCTCATTCGCTCGCCTCGGCTTAACGAACTACTGTCTCCTGCGCATAAATGTACAAAAAATTAAATACTCTAGAAGCCAAAGAAACGTGCGAACTTGTTTAAATATACAAGTAAATTATAAGTTCTCATAAATAACACAAGTTCTCGAATGAGCAGACTATTCAAAATTAAAGCGTTCTTAGTCTTTCTAAACCAACGACGCCGTGTTTCGCTGAATTGCAAAACCACAGGCTCAAAGAAAAACTACGACGAACGCCTCTGACGTGTGAAAAAGTAAAGGAAAAGACACCGTGGAGCTGACGTGTGTCAAACATCAGCATCCGACTCGACCTATCAATAAATTAAATATCGATTAATCACTACGGACCGCAAACGTGTATAATTAAGAACAAAATAAAAGAGGAATAGAAGAAAACAATGACACATAAAGTTCGAAGCCACGAAAGCCAAGGTACCTTCCACAAACCTGTCCAGCCACTCTTGTCAGATGGGAAATAAAACGAACGGAGAAGAACACCCGCGAGATTTGAGAATGCAGAAAAACAGAGCTGTATGCATAATTGTTGGGCGGGGGGGGGGGGGGGGCGCTTTCGAAAAGGTGTGACGTTGCTGCTTCTCTCGTTGTACAAGCAGTCACAACTCGCGCGAGCCAAAAGAGAACGTGCCCTATTCCGTTTCACTTCGGTCGCGAGAGACGTGCGTATGGTGGGCTTTGTTTTACAGAACAAGCTTGGTAAACACAATCCCCTCCCAACCCCTCCTCCCGCTACCCAATACGATCGTCATCCCGTGCCCACGCATCATTTTTATCACCGCCGACCGAGCGGAAAGAAACTCTCTAGGGACTTTCACTCTCTGCGCCCAGCAAACGCGCTCTCTTCTCTCTGTCCCTCTGTGCTCCTGCCCGCCCGGCAGGAATGTGGGTTCGTCTCGCTCCGATTAACCCTCTCGCGCGACACGAGATCTCTTGTTTCTTTCTTATTATTTAATTTAAACGCAAACGTTGCCTGGAACTCGGTGCTCCCCCTAATCGAAGCAAGTTGCGCAAAAATGAATCGGTACGATACGAGGTGCAGGGAGTTACGATAGCTTATAATTGGTTGCACACTACCGTCACACCAGTTGGATATCAGCCACGCGAAAGATGCTCGCGAAGCTGAGGACCCAATAAGGCGATCGGATCGCCGCCCCGAGAGCAATTTCGCTATAGTGTACGCTCCGACCACGCGCCAGTGATTGGCGAGCTTCGACGGTAGCGTAGACACCTTCTTGGACGACGTAGAAACGTGCAACGAGAAGGCACAGGAACACCAAATTCTCTCCTGCACCAAGAGACACTTCTCAGTTATCGCGTCTACGCACAGATGCCTCGACAAGAAGATCGCGCGAGAAGAGCATACCAGCGCGCACATGACAGCACGGAGGCACGAGAGAAACGGATGAACGGGTCACACGGCGGGTAAAGAATTAAATAGTGCTCGTTAAATAACAGAGGTGTGCGACGGATACAGCTCCGCTCGAAGCGACCGAGCATCCAAGCACGGCAGGGGAGGGAGAAGGGGGTTTTGCGTTTCTTAACACGGGATCACAATAACATGACATGATGAACGACAACGATGGTGGGATATGACGATCCGTGGAAACGCTGGGATAGCCTAGTCCGACAGTAACGGTAGCAGCAGTAGTGGTAGTGATAGTGATAGCATAAAGTTGTAGCAGTAATAGCAATAGTGCTAATATTAATAATAATAGCATAATATAATATGTATATATAGAAGCCGCGAAAAGTGGCGGCCGTATTAGATAAGACACGGGATTAATTGACTTTATTTCGGAGTTTTTTTTAACGACGATTGTCGAAGCAATCGACTGCGTTGGGCACTGGCGATTGTTGAGTTCATCGTTGCATGGAAGAAGAAGAAACAAAACGAGAAAAAAAAATAAGAAAAAAAAGAAACGATCGGCCAGATAAATAATAATAATAATAATGGATGCCGTTCGCCGACGTCGCGGAGGGCCTACCTCGTATGCAATGAAGGCGTGTACAATGTTGCGAATATATAATAATAATAATAGTTAATAATAATTATTAATAAAAAAATTATATTACTAATAATATAATAATAATAAACTAAATCTATAATAACATTTGCTTTCAAGTATAAATTAAACGAAAACATATTTTGTTTAACATAAAGAAGATGTGTGGTGTCCATATACATGTACAAAATGTATTCGGTGTTCAAAAACCACGTCATTTAGGCACTTTCGTTTTGTTTTGTGTTCGTTTCCAGTTTTACCTCTTTCTCTCGATATATACGACGAGGCAGCGCGCGGACAGCGGAAGTAACCGTTTTTCGGCGAGAAGATCGATCCGAGTTGTTCCCAATATATAGAATTTCTACTGCCAAGTAAGCAAAAAGGACACTTGGTGCGTGTAACGCGCTCCACTTTCTCGAAACGCCGCTTCGAATGTCCCCAAGCACGAAAAGTGATTTCCTCCGCAAGACGGAAGCACTCACAAATTACGCCGCCTCATTGATCTAGCTCACTCTCACTTTCGTTCAATTCAACACACTCTCTCCCTCTCTTTCTCTCTCTGTTTCGCTCCCTCTCGCTCGCTTCTTATAATATTCATTTTAATAATATTTAATATTTCTATTGCAATAGTTACATATCACATTTTTTTATAACGGGAGAGAACAATGTAATATACCATGAGATTGGCGATATTCCCTTTCATTCTCTCCCTCTCATTTTCTCTGCCACTCATACTTCTCCAAGCACTCAATCGTCATTCACACGACACACAATCAAGGCCTGTCTTAAGGCACCGCGAGGAAGCCACGTGATATTTCTAAACGTAAAATCGTCCCGATTTCTGTTGTTATCAATAATTAAAACTTGTCGAGGTGAATTGCCGAGATTTTTTTCTTTTTTTGGTAAAAATTCTTTCCTTGGGAGAAATCCGGCTTTTCGGGATTTCTTCGCCTGTCTACGCCTCAGAGTCGATAAAAGCAACGCCCGCTCTATTCTGGTTCCTTTCTTTTACGCGTCGAATCAAGAATAAAAGGAAGGAAATGTCTAAAAACGTTCTGAAGCAGCGAAGAAGAAAAGCCGAAATTTCCCCCAGCGAACTGCATCACCGACTAATCGATCGAAAGCCCTAGCGACTCCTCGCCACTAAACTACCTCTAAACAACATCGCGTTAACCTATATCCTTAAACGAACACGCACACAATTTCGTTCACTCGGCCGGGCACGTTCGTTTCCCATGCGTAATGCTACACGCACGTACACAACGAACGCACCACTTTCTCTCATTATCTCCAGTTTGCTCATTGCCACATTGCTTGCTCTCACCGCCACGTCTCTGTCATCCTCTCACTCCTTTCGTAACTCTATGTACTCTTTTGCGTCGAGTACGCGCGCACGCAAACACACTTTCACTCGCTCTAACATTGGAAGACAATCGGAGTTTTTTTCTTTTAAGCCACTTAATTTGCATAGCATGATGTTTGATTGTTGATCCGTTTCACGCGTTTTGTCACCGCCCCAATACCAAACGTGAACGCGTCTCTATCTCTCCCTCTCTATTTGCCCCTTCCTCGCGAGAACTATCCGTCCACCTTTCTCTGTCGCGCGCACGCGCGGCTGGTGCTTGCCTACCTTTCACTCTCAAGGCAACTTTCCCCTTCCTTCTCTTCGGAAGAAACTCCCAGAAGGACGAAGAAAAAAACAAAGAAGAATCGTAACGCACTAAGTGTTTTGGAATATTGCAACGTTTTACCTGCCCCGGATCGAAGCGACAATGTCTGCTCGTGAGCTTCCTCGCGAACGAAGGAGAAGAGCTGGGCGAGCAAGGGCGAATATGGTAGGGGCAGTAGGAAGAACGAGACGAGAGCTGATCTCGGTCCAAGAGAGATCAAAGAAAGACTTGCTCGAAGAAGGTATAAGTTCGGAAGACACTTGGACTCGTCCCTCTCGCTCCAACGACTCCCATTTTCTTTTCCCTTTTTTACACATCCTTCTGGATATTCTTATAGCCTTTTATCCTTGCTCGGCAGTCTCGCTTTCTCCTTCCCCGCGACGGAATCGTCCGAGGATTCTCACGAGCGTGTCGAGACATCCGGGCTGATACGATCTCGACCTTTTCCACTAAGCGAACGTAAACCTAAAGTATAGGAAAAAAGAGAAGAAAACGGGTCCTGGTGATTGGAGTCAGAAAGTGACTGACGCTCTACTAATGCGGATTAAAAGTAATGACGATATTCAGCGTATCGGTATGTGATATTACTGATAACGTTAATATTAATATTCGTTATAGCGATGATAATAATAATAATATATATAAAATAATATATGACGATTAATAATAAAAAGGAGGAGGCGATCGTTTTAAAGAACGAGAGTAAGATGCCTAACGTGTTCTAAGAAGAGAAAAAAAGGAAACGCTTAAATAAGAAGCAGAGTACGACGGAGTGAAAGATCCGCCTTACGCGAAAAATGCAGCTTAAATGTTTCTTTTTCCTTCCTTTTTTTTTAAGAAAAAAAAAGACTTTTCTCTCGAGTCGACAGGAGAGAGTTCTCTCCTCTCCTCACACGTTCTTCTGTCTTTTCGATAGATAAATTAATGGCTCCGGTCCAACACTCTTCATGCTTCGTTTCCTTTGTACGCCCTCGTAAAGCATACATATATATATATATATATATCCTCGAGAAAGAATTTGAAAATGAAAATATACCAAAGAGTTGGAAGACCCAGGAGAGTGAGAGACTCCTTTTACATCTTCAGGTTCTCGAAATCGCTGAGGGTGCTGCTGATCCTGTTGAACACAGGCAGCCTGGACTCGGCGTTCGGTGACAAAGGGGACGGCGTCCTTGGCGTGAGATCGTCCGAGCCCAACGGACTGCAAACGCTGTTCGTCCGCGGGCTTGGGCTCTGTCTTGTCGCGAGCAGCCCGAAGTCCTGGCCGAAGCTGAACGGCGTGGTGGGTAGGTTCGCTACGGACGGTTGCTGGCTGCAGTCATCGCTGAAGAAGCTCGCCATGGAGTTGGTGGGCGACTGGCTGAGGCTCGACGACGGCGAGATCGAGTCCCCTGTGCTGCCCAAGGAGAAGGTCGGACTAAGGTTCAACGGTTTCGGTCTAGCCGCGCCTATAACCGAGCTAACGGTCGTCGAGCCAGTCTGGTGGTGATGATGAGGATGGTGATGGTGATGGTGGTGCTGGCTGGTCGTCAAACTCAACGAGTTCGTTCTGAGCAACGGTGGCGGGTTGTTGTACGTGTTGGTGGCGCTGCACAGGCTCAAAGAGTTCGTTCTCATGAGGTTAGGCGTGGCTGCGGCGGCCGCTGCTGCCGCGACCTGCGGCGAGGCAGCGATCTGCTCCAGAAGGGCGACGCTACTGGCGGTTTGATTGACGGTGGAGCCGTTGCACGAGCTCCCACCGGCGGCTGCAGCCGCGGCCGCGGCCGCTGCCGCGCTCAACAGCGGGTTCAGGCCCATTATGTTGGGCTGCGTGGACCCCAGTTGCGCGCTCACTTTCTGATTGTGGATTCGCGCCTCCTCGATGTTATGGATGAAATGGCAACGTGGCCCGTAAGGGCAGAATCCGATCGTGTGGAAGGTGCGGCACAGCTCGGTCTTGTATTTCGGATGGCGGGCAAGATTGCGCAGTTCGCTGTAGCCGTGAGCGAACTGACACTTGTCGCCATATTTACAGGTGCCGCTTTCCTCGAACGGCCGGCACAGCTCGGTTTTGTAGCGGGACGTCGGCTCGCTCGCGCTGCGGTCCAGTTTGCGATGCTGTTCGATCAGCGAGGTGACCAAAGACGTGTAGCTGCGACGCAGAGGCGCATGGCCGCTATTGTTCCCGGTCCCACCATTGCCGGTGGCATTGGTCGGCGATCCCGACGCTGATTCCTTCGCTTTCGCAGAGGCTGCGTTCTGTAACAAAGGGAAAACGAGGGTGTTTTGAGCGGTTGGTCTAACCATGCATAACGCAATGAACTTATATTATCTTCAATCGTTACTAAGGAAATTCGTAATTACTGTGTTAAATATATCTTTCTCGTATCAAATCTCGAGCAAATGTTACTAAGAACATCGTTCAAAATGCAATAAACAAACCTGAAATGTAAGTGGTTTCTTTACTACTCGATATAACGTGGTTCAATAAATGAAGTGCAAATCCATTTTAATAAATAAAGTCCCTTTTAATAAAAAATGTATTACTGAATTTAATGACGAAATCTACAGGTTTTCCAGTTTTGAAATCAATGTGCAAAGCTGGACGACTTGGAGAAGTCAGGAAGCATATCCAACAAGTACAAAAATTAGTACTCAGTAACTATTATGAAAAGAAAATTTATTAAATTCAAAATTCATATTAAAGACCACACCCGTTAACTTCATCTATATGCATATTTCTTTTTTCCGTCAAGTATTTCACTTAACACCCGGCAGTAGATATAACGAAGATTGAATCACCAAGCAAACTATGTTTCGAGGAATCGAGTATGCACTTAGAAACGAACATGAAGTGGCATGAATAATAACCAACCAAACAACTCTCGCTGTATGACGTCTGTTTAGCAAGATACGTAACCTGAATAACGGGGATTTAAGGTCTGCGTCGTATCCCCATCCCTCTTGATAAAGGTAAATTGAAGGTAGATTGTGGTTGATTGCTGACGCGATTATGGTAATTCTGATGGGCCTTCGAACAATACGTCGTTTACCCAAAAACGCAAGTCCCCGCAGATTCTATGACATTAGAGGCCTTATGCAATGGCATAATGCGCGGATGCAAATCCTTAGCCAATAACGATGATTTACTTTTAATAAACTCTAATCAGGAGTGCGGGAAGCGTACAGAATTGCTTTATTCCACTCTCAATCATGTTGTACGCAAACTAACCTGATACTTCAGATTACATTCGATGCACTTTGCTGTAAAACATCCTTCAAATAAATCTTAATTTAAGGTGGAGTGCTCAAACTAGTAAACGTTGGCTAAGTAAAGCTTCAGTAGGAAGGCGTTACAAATGAAAATTTGTTTATAGGTTCTAATAATAAATCTTTGTGTAATAAATAAAAAAAACATTTCGTCCATGTAAATAATTTTCATTACAACTGAGTGTATTCACTTGCAAATTGAAGGTTGATAAATGTACAATTTTGCTTTGGCTCGTGTGAAAAGATAACAAGAGTCCGGTATGAAACAATGAAAATTGAAAACATAGTACTATATTTCATTAATAGAAATAGTAGTAAAAATATTCGCTAAAAACAGAGTACAATCTGTAAAAATATTCGCTGAATCCATGTAACAAGCAAAACACTTGTCTGCTTCCACGCCTTTTTAGGTAAAGGGGCGGATCATCAAAGGTTCAGACAATTCTAAGGGCTTTTTTATAAGGGAGACTACGATATGTAATTTGTATTGCGTATATATTTACCTACACATTTCTCATCCTTCAAATTTTACAAATCAATACAGTCCCCAGTCAGTGAATATGTCCAAAATACGAACGAGGTACAGAAGTCTTGTGTAAAAATATTTTAATAATAAGCAGATAATGGTAGCCACGTTTATAGTTCATAGCCTGCTGAAGTTTATTATTATCAAAGCATTCCCCCGAGAAACTACTGAGGAAAAATTGAGCCAGTGGTCAACGAAACGATAAGAATAAGTGTATCTCGTAAATTCAGCCAATCAATCTATGACCTACGTTTGTAAACGATCCTTTGTTTCCTACAATTGCTTAACGGCTGTGTAGAGAATGACGTTCTCAATTGTCTTAAATAGAGAAACGGCTAAATCGACGAAACGTAGTCGAAAATTATCACGTTGTACGGTCAGGTATATGGAAACAAAGGGTCGATGTTTCCAACGGTGAATGGAAAGGCAAAAATTCGTGGAACGAGAAACTACCTGAAACCTGGGGATATACGTCGGTCGAACAAACGGTCTTTCGAAGCAATCTAATCGTACCGGACCTTGAACAGGTCAAGAAATTTGGGTAGGCGAAGAGCCCGAGGGATCGACCTTTCCAAATCGTAAAACTCCCATCTTGGACGTTTTCTAAATCTATGAGAACCTTCGTCCCTGTTTCGTTAAGTGCTATTTTCGAGCATCAGTTTAAAATCGTTCTGACCAGCCATTTCAACACACTTTTCAAATGAAAGATTTCGAGTTGGAATATTTCCAGTTGGAATATCTCAACTTGGAATATCTCGAATTGAAATATCTCGAGTTGGAATATTTCCAATATAATATTTCCACTATTAATATTTCCACTATTAATATTTCCAATATTAATAAGTATTTCCAATATTAACAAGTATTTCCAATTTTGATATTTCCAATATTTGTATTTTCACTATTAATATTTCCATTATAATATTTCCATTATAATATTTTCAATTAGATTTCAATTGGAATATTAAAATGTGATTTTAATCATTTGGAATTATTTGAACATTATTTACAATGGTTGAGATATTGGTAAATGAGTAGACAGCTGTGAGACGGTTTCTGAATAGGTACTTCAGATATGAGAGAATTAAAAAGAATTTAAAATTCTTTGAGTCGTACTGGAAGTTCTGTTTCAGGCCGAGGGAATTAGTTTAGCCTATCAATTTAATTGACTGAAATGCGACGTACAGAGTAAAAAAGTGAAAATACAAATAGTTACATTTGAAACAGCACATGAAGCGAAACTCTCTTAAAGGCTGTAAATAATCCATAAATAATTATGCAACAGCCACTACACGCTTACACTTAATAATACAAAATGAATAACTTTTCTGGAGTATACTTTCCTTACGATTGCACGCAATAGTAATTCCATAATCTACTCCACTTATGTTTTAATTAGCACCAACCTCTTTCTCGAACAACTACAATTTCTATCCCTAGCAAATAAATCACAGCATGAAATCTAAAGAAAATGTAAAATGATTCTCCCAGAATGATACTTGAATCATCACTGAAATGTAGCAGTTTGGCAACTCTTCGTTTCTAATAAACCGGAGTATCAATTCTGGCAGTAACCGTAGATAGATTCAAAGTACACGAGTTACAATCAAAGTCGTGGTTCGTAAGTTACGAATCGTAATACTCGTAAAGAATCATGGTGCTTTAATCGATCGTGAATCACATCGAAATTGAACTCCGTTGCAACACATTCTATACAGGGTATTCGGCAACAGGTAGTAGAAAATGAAATTAGTTATTCTAAATTACAAAATAATGCAAAAAGCAAGAGTAATAAAATTGCGGTGGGGGCTTCATTTTCTAGTTACATAGAAATGTTCAAAAAGTCGAGTAACTAGCGCCTGAAGCACGGCAATTCGGCAATCGGTCGCTAGCGTCGCGTAGGTCAGTACAGTTGCTTACAGTCCACGTCAAACAACGATGACGCATTTATAAGTACTTCTGCGCGGTAAGCTGCAACCCAAGAGTCTTTGTTTCTTAACGGCGATTGTACGAGACTCTACTGACCTACGCGACGTGAGCCGCTGATCATCCAATTGCTTGCTTCAAACATTGCTTAACCCGAATTTTTTGAATATCAATAACTAAAAGCCGGAATCTTGTTATTCTTGATTTTTGTTTTATTTTATCACGTAGACTCACCTATTCCATTTTGTATTATTTATTGTCGAACACTATATGTACAACCACGAAGAACCGATCTTGCACCTATAGTCTGTAAAAGAAATACAGCGAGGTCTTCCTTGACGACACGCCTCCACTACAAAAGGTACCTGCCTAGGGTCGCTAAATGCAAAATACCCGGGGCCAGGAGCTTATACCGTTAAAATTCAAAATCTATATACAATATGCCTAAAACTTAAAAATCCCACCATCTTCATCACCGCTCCCCAACCAATCAATCCCCTCGTACATGACTACATAATAACCTTGGTAAAACTGAGAAGAAGATGGAAAGCGCCTACCAAAAAGAGTTGGAGAATGAATTTTCTCAACAAGGAAGTCTTTTTCATAAAAACTTGTGCTGCAATTACAACTGATTGTCTCACAAACAATCACCCTCTCCTGCCCAGTCACACCACGATTGTACATCCACCTTGTATACCTTTCCACTAACCCCACACATCGGTCGAGAAACCCAAAACCAACGATCGATCCACTGGTTCTTTCTCGATCCTGGTTTCCATTTATGAAACATGACCGTAGCTTCACATACGCCTGGAAATTTCCACCACCGTGTGTGTTTACCACGCACGAGCAGTCACGTTCACGTTCATACACAACCACACGGCGTGTGTATAGAAACGCGCGCCGTTCTCGTAATTAGCCTGTCGAGTCTGGGTATTAACGCAAACGAGACGCACACGGCGATGCCGCGAGTGTTGGTTATCCTGCAGTCATCATTGGCGTGCAACGGCTGTACATCGCGCTCGTGCGAACGCGAGCGTGTATAGGTACATCCCTGACACTACGCGCCTTATCAGGCGGACTTAGTAGATACAATCACGTGTGAACGGTCAACGGGACGTTTCTGGGTTTCCTTCTTGCGCGGCTCGGTTTATTGCGCGCTCTCGCCGCGCTCGGGGCCACCTTATCGCGATAGCAGCCGCGCGACAGCGATAGAAACTGGGCGCGAGATTCCGCGGAGGTGAAAAGCACCGCGGGAGAGAAAGTTACAAGCGGACAGAGACGAATACGTGCGACTCGCTGTGGATGTAACGCGGGTCGGGCGAAATAACGCCCGCGGGGAACGTGCTTAGCCACGAGGAAATGAATTCAGCGAAAGTTTCGATTCGGGGATCAACGAAGACGATGGCTACTGAGCGAGTTAGCTTGGAAATGGGCTGAAGAGGAGATGGGTTTTAATTTCTAAATGCTGAGAAACTGAAGACGAAATGCTAGGTCTAACAAGCGGATCACTTTATGTTCTGTGCATCGATTTGAATGTAACTTTACAAAGCCGAAAAATATTTCGGATATATAACAGTAAAGATGATGCAGCAAAGGTGTACAGGGGAAAATGTGTGGATATTTTTTGATTTTTTATTTGCTTACGCAGTCTCACGAGGTCCCCTCCGAAGTGGTTGACCTAAAATAGATGACAAGTAGATACCAGCTACATGCACGTTCGACTTCATGCACTCCAAAACTGAAATACCAAGCAGGCAGAAATCATTACTCGAGTTTCAATAATTGAAACTATGAAACTATGCAAATTTAAAGAACGTAAGTAAGAATCTCAGGAGCGGAGTTACACGTGTCAGATATCTCTGACACCTTAATTTCTCGTGACAGGCACAAAACCATGAAGGTTTTTGAATGTTGCAATCGAATAGCCTAGGGGACACTCGAAACACTAAACTGACTTTTGTATTACAGCCTTCGTGGACCTAATTAAAAAGGTACACGCTGAATAAGACAACTTAACACACAGCGTGATCTGCGGTGTCCCAAATGAATGGCCAACGTGTTAAGTGTTAAATTCAAACGGTCGCGCAACCTTCCAAAAAAAAAAAAAAAAAAAAACCCCCCAATGGTTCGAATCCTTGAGAACTCTTGCGCCATCTCGGGGCTGATGTGTCTTCTCTGAACGCTCCGTTGCAATTCCTTCGCGCATCGGCAATGAGAAAAACCAATCTTTACGTCACGCTAACCGCAGAACCCGCCAAGTGTGTGCACAAAGGTGTTACATGCTGTCGACAAGAAGAAAAAAGGCCAGTTGCAACGAAACGAGGAAGGAAGAAAATAAATTCTGACGAGAATTTCCTTCGAAGCCCCGAGGTCGTCGACGCCTCTCACTGGAAGCAATGGCGCTGGTGTTTTCACTGTCGATGATTCACCGAACTTCGTGAGCCTTGCAACAGGGCCAAGCTGTTCTCGAAACGGCGTTGTAACGTGTGTGCGCGTATCCCGGTTGGTTACCATAGTTTGCAGTTATCGTTACACGAACGTGTTATTCTACGGACCAACTCGAGGAGATTTCCTTGAAATTTGGCTGAAAATAAGTCGAGTCGCCTGGTCGTTCGCTGCATTCAGTAGCAGAGGCGGGAACGTGTGACAGTTAAACAGGATGAGGTCTGTGTTTGATGTATTCATCTGGTGGGCACGTTTTTCAATAGCTACGCTTCACGTTCAATGAAAGTAATTACAACTTGGAGCCAACGATCTCAGAGGTGGTTAAATTTTCTGGGCAATTTTTTCAGGAGACACTTCGGTGGCTTGCGATTGGTATTTTAGACAATTTTATTTGGCAGAGGAGCGGTCGTTTGAGAAATAAAGTGTGAATTATTTCAGACATGTCAATCATCAGACGCAAAAGCGCCTCATGTGAAATGGCTCGTAAGCTGAAAGTATTCACGAAAGCATAGTTAAATACTTTTAAACAAATGCAGAAAAGGTAGATACTGCATGCTATAGAAACTGATAATGGAAAAGACGTTTATGCAATGATCGTATCTGTTCAGTAAATAGTAATTAGTCATTAATTACATCGTCATTTGTAATTAAGTTTGGAATTTTATATTTACATAATTAAGTACCTACTCTTTTGAATTAAGTAATTTGAGTAAAAGATCTTACTTTTGAGCAGTGTATAATAACTTGTAGCAGTTGGTGCGACAATAATAAATGAAACAAGTAAGCGTTTTTTATTATCCTTATCTTAAAGTCTCAATGAACCCCTTCAAACTTAACATTTTATCGTAATTACGTTATCACAATTTTTACATAACAAGCCATGTACCACGCAATTGCAGATATCGTGATATGCAGTTACAAGTAAAGTTTTTTGCCAATTTGAGTGGCGGGTCTGCAGTAAACTCCGTGCGGGAAACAAAGTTGCCACGCGAGAGCAATTCTTTCGCAATATTCTTGAACGGAAGAAGCAGCATCCAAAAATAATCCATGTCAAGGGACCTGTGTCCCGCGTGTGTCAACTGAAACACGCGACTCACTGCTTTATCTGGGTAAGAATGTTTTCCAATCCGCGCACATGGAAAAATTTCGCCAGACACGGTCAGATAAGGGAATGTAATTGATAAACAGCAGGATGACGCTGCGACTATCATCTCCCCGTTTATTCTTGTTGCATCTACAGTTAGAAATTCACGTTTCAAGCAAACGTGTTTGCACAAGAAACATGTGTTAACGAGAAAGGGAATGAAAATTGTTGTGAAAAAAGTTAATCTCGTACATGAGCGACAGCGTAAATATTGTAAGATGTTAACACGCGCAGCATCGAAATCATTGAAATAACATGGTCCAATCATAACATTATCAACATTATGGAAATGACAATTTTATGTTTGTGCGAAACAAGAGTGAAGGTCTGTATGTTCTGATATCGACCTGTTACTTATTAATAGTCCATTTCCGTTATAGGGAATATTCGTGAATGAACGTCGAACGTAGTCATTTAAAATAATAGCCCATTGCGTGATACGACATATCATGCATAAATATGTGCATACATTATAGTTGATAGCTGACGTAGAGTAATTACCCTCATACTTAAACATTCCACCTCCCCATGACAGTACAAAGTTGCGTTGCGTCAGAAAAGAACGCCAGTATACCGAGATACATAAAGTACATACTCCTACTACAATTGTTCAAACAGTCCAAACACCTTTGGAAACCTACTTGTGTCATTCGATTGAAGGAACACATGACCTCAGTCATTGCTACACTGGACCTACAAAGAGGTAAAACTGTAGTCCTGCTCAAGAATTTGCACCTTCAAGAATGATTGATTGCGTGTGAAGAAAAAAATATAAAATCGAGGAAATTTTTAAAAAGTTTAAAAATGCAAAAAATCTGGAGTTTAGAAAGCAATATTCTTGGGGTTGTAGACCCCCAAGTGTGTTCTCGGCCATTTGTTACAGGGTTACAAATATAATATGGTCCACACTAATGTTCAAAATGTATGCTCAAAACAAGCCTAGTGTACGTAATGCATTAAAGACAACCCGATTATATTTTCCAGTAAAATATTATATATCACGAATTTGGAAGAACAATAGACTTTTTATGAATTCCCAAAAAACAAAGCCAGAAAATTGTGAACCCGGGATAAAAAATATTAGCCACACAAGAACAAACAGGAAATAAATCTGTAAGTTACGATGTATAATCAAATTCTGCAAAGGAAATAAATGGCCAGTACTACCGATAAACCTTTCAATGCTAACGTCGAACCACGGAACATACTCCCTGTGCGGAAACCCTCTGTCACATTTGTTAAGCATAGCCATTGAACGCCTATGGGCGTTTCCCGCCCAGATTGCCTGCATTGGCGCATAAATGTGCCCAAAGAGTCAACGTTCATTTAGAGATTGACGTTGAGCAAACATTTTATATTTACTTTTGCAAATTCTACACCTTTCTAAATTCTTCTCTCTCGCTTTGCATTCGTGCAACTGTCTTTGTAAAAGATTACCCCGTTCTCATTCAGCTATCGAGGTCTCGCCAGCGTTCCATTAGATAGGCTGAAGAGAGCCCATGGAGACCGTGGATCCCGAAGGTCAAAGGTGAAAGTGAATAGCGAGAGGAAAACGGCTGCTACGAAAACAAGAACGAAGAAGCGGCTCGGCGCCAGTTGATTGGAAACTGGCGTTTCATGCACTGATTCTTACGTAACCCAGGCATTGCCGCGGCTCTTAACTTCCCTAATTACCCGGCTGTCCAACGTGGAAGCGATTCATCGCTGGTAGCTGGCTTCGGTCGATTGTCTGCCGTTTTTTCCTTGCCCGAGGCGATTCCGCCGATTTCAAATGGCAAAAACTCTAATCCCGTCTATTAACGTTCGATAATGCAGGTTTTATGAATCAATGAGTGGTCGTTGCGTGGCATCACGTTGTTTCCTGGCTTTATTGAATCTGTCAGCCATTAAGCGGAGTGGATGTACTTGTTTTGTAGGTTTCAAAACATGGCGCGTATAGGACGTGTATGGAAGTGGACGTTCACCCTTTGAGCTCTAAGTACAATTCTTCTCAGGCACACTGAAGTTCAAATCAACGTCACATGTTAACATGAGTGCACCTCACGAGAATGGTAGAATTCGTAATTCGTGTGAGTAAATGAAGCACTGCTTTTGAAATCACTCTGCATCAGTATTCTTTATTTGAAACCTCTGCTTAGTAATTGTCAGAAGGGAGCAAAAATATCTCTAATCGATCGAGTAGTTGGCAGATCGTAATTGAGGGTCTCGGAATAAATTTTGGTTTCATTTCGATCCTGTCATGATCTGAATTTTGTAATTCTTTCTTAAACCTCGCGTGGCGAATACGAGTTGTACTTCGACCCATAGGATAATTTCATTCTTATACATTCTGAACCAAGCTTTTATTTTAAATTTGGATTTTATGATCTAAAATCCATACTTTTTATGAAAAAATTATAAAAAGTAATGAGTAGGTACTTAAGATATGCATACATATAGGTATTATGTTACTTATGATACTTATTACTAAACGTTATTAGTATTAATTTTTTTTTTTAAAAAAAAAAGGCTTTTAGAACAGAATAAGATCTAAAAATATAAAATTTGATTATAGCATGTATACAAATGAAATCATAGTATGAGTCAAAATGAAGCCTGCATCCACAAGTGAAATGGAGTAATTTGCGGGAAATCCCCTGAAAATTTAGCACGAAGTTATATTTTCGAAAACTGGGCGAAAACTGAGGAAAATAATACTGCCTTGGCTAACACGAAGACACTTTCGATTTCAACTGTACAAATCTTAAACTAGTGGCAGGCGTAAATAGCACGTGATCTCGTGGTTAACCTCATTGCCTGAATTTACAGTAGAGTACTTTTCGTAACGATAAACTGCTCGGAATTGACCTGTGCAACGGACTTAACAGACGTAATGCCCGATGTTCTACAATTGCCCGTGCATTGCATGCTGTGATATCGTGACATCGCGAGTGTCAAGTGGAATCGATGAAAAAAATAAGATAGCACTGCGAGCCAGCTGTAGCGAAATACACTTGTGAGATAACATTCATACTGCTGTTTACGGAATAATTTTTGTGGCTAGGCAATTACACTATATTTTTATAAATAGAACGAAATAAAAGGGGGGAACAATAAGAAGAGAGAGAGGGGGGGGGGGAGAAACGTAATTAAAAGAATTGAGATCTGAAGTTATCTGTGTAGGTATAACAGATAAAATCTCCCACCTTAACTTTCACTAAACAATTTCAGCGACGCCAGACTTTCACATTAAACACTCCTCTTTCAATTTCTTTGCTTTGACAGTTGCAACTTGATTCCTACGACACACAACAACGGAGACGAGTAATACGAGGACAATATTTATTAATGTTTGATGACTAGTAGTTTTTCAATATTTTTTTAAACACTTACAATTTTCTGAGGAAAATGGAGAAAGCAAAATATTCTTATCTTTGCTGGAAAAAAAATCGAGCCCAAATCTTTTGTTCGCAGAATAAGAGTTTCTTTTTCCGTAACACGAAAATTCTAAAATTGTGAGCTGCCTATAACAAAATTCCATGATTGCAGCACTGTAAAATAATAATTCAAAGAAAATTTGCTTTTAAATTCAAGCTCCTCCGTCATTAATTAGAGCTATCTACTATGCAAATTCAATACGTCCGAAACACAGATCAGTCATTAAGCTCCTATATTTTCTTCTCAATTATTCCAATCCACTTTTGAACAATCTATATGCTAATAATATTATTTCAACGACTGTGGTTTATTTTTTCTTGCAGCTATTGCATTTTTATTACTTAACATTTTATCTGCTGCTCTCACTTATGAGCGAGTTAACAACTTCGTCTTAATATCGTGCTTGAACCTAATTCTAAAAGTGTATATCTATATTCTGAAGGTTTCCCAGAATCAGTAATTCCAAAATTTTTAAGCGATCAGTAGTTAGCATAAGTTTGCTCCGAAATGTGCGACAGATAAAGTGTTAAAAACTAAAGATATAAGATGTATCTGTGGGTGCAGCAGTTATCACAATTTCTTATGGGTTCTGGGTTGTGTGTGATCCCACCAGAAATTCTCATTAAAATTGCCAACTAATTGTAAGCCCACCATGTTAAAAACAGTGGAGTCCAAAAGTAAAAACTTAGAGTGGACTAAACCAGAAATTATAACTAATCTGATAATATGACATACGAGAATAAGAAATCCAAGAGAATCTCCATTGCAATCTAACGCTATTCCTATGTAAAAACAATTCACACTTTCTGATCCATGACGCTTAATTTCCCCATCCATATTTCTGCAAAGTTCACCAACTCACAGAAATCTTCCTCCAATAAACCGCAAACTATTTTGGCGAACCGAAAAATATTTTGCTTAACTCTGAGTACTCAAATATATTCGAATACAGTCATAATACAGCCAAGTACTTGAATTATTCAACTACCGCTAACCCTGTCAACCTAACAATGCGGTTGATTCAATAAAATTGAACAGTGAAATTGAAAGGCGAATGTTTACACATTTCAATGAAATTAACCAAACTGATTTACTCAAATACGTGCCGGTGTTGAAGTAATTTCTGATTATTATTATACAGTTTTTGTACCAATCGAGAAATAATGGTGCGCCATTATAAAATCGAGAGGTACTACAAATTATATATAATATTCTTATTGCCTTAAAAATCAATTTCCTGGCACAAAATAGCAGCTTTATTTCCAAATACATCGACGCAACTGAAATAAACCATTTCAATGTTCAAGACGCGCGTTTAAACGTCTTCAATTTGATTGATTCGTCCTAAATAGAAAATCGCATTGAACAAAACTAGATTATCAACTTCATTGAATGTTCGATTGAATGATGATTTCCACTGTTCACTTTGCTGTAAATTTCGTCGAATCAACCGCATCGTTCAAGCAATGTGAACCGTGTAAATTCGCCTTAACATCGAAGAATGCGGGGCTATTGAACAAGTTGCGTGGGCCCTTGGGCGGTGGATCGTGAGGATCGAGGGACGGGGATCGATCGCGGGAACCACGCTGCCTCGTCCTGTATACGCCGAGCAACGTTTTCAAGGCACGACTCGGTTGGACTGACAAAAGAAGCCAGCCAGCGCGCAACGAGAGCCAAAGAACGTTTCGCTTTCCGGCGCAGAAGAGCGTGTCGCCCCTTTCGAGACTTGGCGCGCTGGTTTTTCCCTTGCGCAGACGTGACCACCGTGCGTGCGCGATTGTAAAACGCGATGACTAACAGCAACGTATGATTCAGCTCTGATAGCGGGGCAGAAAACATGGCGACGCCATGCAAAAACCGGGCACCAACTTTCAGAGCCAATTCACCGCGCCTGCGTTCCCTTTCTTCCCTTCCTCAAGCTCAATGACACTTTTTACGCTGCCGTTGAACCTTTTGGACGCCATTCAAGGATCCGTCCGCGTCGCGTCGGCTCCGCGAGGCTGATCGAGAACAACTTTCGGGAGGCTCCGGACACTTGGCAATGCAATGGGAGCAAAAGAAATTCAAACGACAGCTTTTGCGCCGGGGGCAGATAAGAGAGAATTGTATCGTGGACCTGTGGTTGTCACTGATGGACAATCAAAGGCGCAACGATGGCTGGGATAGAAGTGGAGCAGAAGTTTCATTGTCCATAACTTGCTTCATATTTTTTAACTAGCTGCACGTCGATCTTCGTATGCATGTGAATAAGTAGATGTTCTGGTGATAGAAAGTAGAACAATTCTTCGCCAATATGGTATCTGCGCGCGATTTCTAGTGTTTATAGGAATGCATAGTAATAATGAGATATTGAATGAGGTTTTGCGCAGAATATCTTATTGCATTCGATATTTACTTTGCGTTTGCATATCGATACCTCCGCATTCGCTTGGAAATCAAACTGTTACGTTTCACTGCCGGTAGAAAGTAGTTTTCACGACCCACGTGGTACCCTGCTCATGGCACACGAGCGTATTGTACGAAACCTTTCCTTCCTGTTTCTTATGCTGTTCTCTACTGAGCAGATAGATACATGTAATTGAATTGTTGGGGTATCAAAAATTATTTCCTAACGAAAAATTAGCATTGAAATTTCTAAAATGAATTTTCTATATTCTATTTTTTTGTAGAATTAAAATGTACGCATGTATTTGTAGAGTAGGCAAGTAATGTATGTACTTCATAAATAAGTGATGAAAATTTAATACACATACTACTTAGATTGGGATTTATGACAAGAAATCGTTCTTGTTACTACTACTTTTTATTGGTTGATAGTGCATGTTTATTTTTTGCTTTTAAAAATATTATATTGAATTGAATATGAATTTTGGCTCTCGTTTTTCTGGAGACGTGTTTTCTCTCTGTTATTTAGACTACGGGAAGACAAACGTAGATATAGCCATACAGATCCCATTACACGTATTAGTACTCTAGCCGACCATTACTGCAAACATCTTAATCTTTTTAGCAAATACATACCGAGTTGTAAGCCTCAGACTTACGAGGCTCTATCGCATTTTGTATTTCCAAACGTAAATACGTTTCTACCTCTATGTAAACAGGGTGTTTCGCCTAACTTTGTCATCTGAAATATTTTTGGTATATTTAAAATATCATAAAGATGTCTCCTCAAAATCAACTTTGCTTTTTTAAATGGTATGCTATATTTTATTTGCCGGTGCTGGATAGCCTCTGAAGACGAATTCAACGACGTACAACAATAAGTCTTTCAATGTCACTAATTAAATAAAACTTAAAACAAGAAAGTTTCATCTCATGAAGCCCACCCTAAAATATTTCAAGTGATAAAATTATATGAAACATCCTGTATATCTTCTGTTATCAATTGTGCTTTTACTATTCAACAAAATAAATAAATATTACAAATATAATGCAGTTCCGTTTTAAACTCAAATTCAAAATGAAGTTAAGGGTATTAATAATTTGACTTTTGAAGTTCCTGAATCTTGTCGTCCTTCAAATTTTGCAGTTGAATAATGTGTAGAATGCGATTAATGAACATGCCTGACCCGATCAGATAAAATGTAGCTCAAATCAAGCCGCAGGTACCGGTGCGCAAGGGAATTTTCAGAGTCCAGATCCAATCCCGATAAAGAATACCCAGGTGATGACTGACAATGAGCTGAAATATTCAGGGTATACGTGCACCTCTAAACGCTAATAGGATTTGATCGCAAAACACGCTCCATTAGGCTACGGTTATACTGGATGCGTATTCTGCCGATCAATTCGCATTTCTAGGACACATATCTTACGAAATGGATACAGATTTCGGTGACTGGTATCATTTCTTGGACAATCCTTTATTAAGGAAGGGGAAAACGATGTTTTCTTTAAGAGAGGAAAATCGAAAATACAATACTTTGCTCCGAGATCTGTTGATCAACCGAATAAATTCCGAGAGTGTGTTAGAATGAATCCTAATATCTTCACTAATTATAATTTTACCCCCCTTTTGGCGAGACATGTTCCTGACTTTATAATTCTTATTCTTCACGTGCCACACACTATTATGCGAAAACATGATGGCTAAAACTTTTCATTATCCATTGAGAACGAGCAACGAAACAATAAAAACATATAAAACAAAAGTTTGGTATCGCCGCATATTTCGAACAATTTAACATATCAATACTAGCAATTTAAGGATAAAAACTGATTCATTGAATTTCTTCACTTCCATGAATTAATTATATGGCAACCCTACACCTTTTAGCTAAACATCCGTATTTAAATAATAATAAATTATACCATTGTCCGTTTAGTATCGCTACAGAAATGATGCTCTAATCTTCAAATTACTCATAAAGCAATTATGACGTCGCAAGGATGCACGCATCTACAACTCACTTACTTAGGTAAATGAAAACAAAAAAAAACGAGGTCGCGCGTCGTGAAAATAGGACAGAACGTTGCAGCGTTCCATGTAGCGAAATAAATAAAAGACGATAAAACTGCTTGCCTCTGATGCCTGAAAAATGGTATTTTTCTGATCGCCGAGAAAACTGCTGCACACATTATTCATCGTCTATCGAGGGCAAGTCACGGTTCAGTCGTTAGCTCGTTGCGTACAGACACGATTTACGTCGCTACATACGAGTCGGGCTTAAGCCGCGCGGGGAACACGTTAACCCACGATCAATGTACCATTCTTGGCCTCCGCGATAATTCATCGGAAGACAATGCAAAAAGTCTTGCCCCTGTTGCATCGTACAACGGGACCAGAACTAACACCGAAAATAACGAGTTAATTAATCGGATAAGGCAAACGTAAAAATGAGGGAACTTTCAAGGCGGTTTACATGTGCGTTATATAACACAGTGGCTAGGATAAATTGCTATTATTAATACTTCTTCATTGTTCGCTGCCATATTATTTTTTCTCATTTTGCTTTTTTCTTTATTTCTTTTATTTACTATAGTTTTCCTCCTGTTGCTTTGTTTCCTTTCTATTCTAATTCTGCAATCTAGTATTAGTAGATTATTTTTGTATGCCTGCACAGATATGCGCATGAAGATTAACAAAATTTATCGATGCATATGGTACCACTGCAAATAGGATTTATACAAAAACATTTTTTAAAAAAAACGGGTTTTGAATTCCACTATTCCCAAAAAACTAGTTGAACCGCTTTTCAAATTTTCGCCAAAAAAATATAATTAAAGTAGAAAATAAATATTTGTACTTATTTTAAAAACTTTAAGTTTTTTTTGTAATATTTATGGAATTACGAGAATATAACAAAATAAAATATGCTCTATCTTTACAAAACCAAATAAATAAAGAAAAAATTAAAATACTGAAATCCGTACAATTTGTGAGTTCATTTAATGTTTATGGATCTACAAAAATATAACACAATAAAATACACTGCATACAAAAACAAAAGGAAAAAACTAAAATAACTAAAATTCGATGAATATAAAAAAAAAACATTCTACATTCCCGATTTATTTTTGCATGGAGAATCGCCTGAATTTTTCTTGTACAACAATTTCCAATACACTCTGTATAGCTACTACGTTGGGATACTTAGTCTTGTAAATAAATAAAGGATTAACGTTCGCTAATATTTAACAATTTAGTTCACACGGAATACTTGCAATTTACACTCCTCCCCACTCCCTAAATGCAGTTTTGTATTGCTGAACAATAAACCGGGTAGGGTTCACTGACAAAGTTAAAGGTGAACATTAATTACCATTCAGAACACTTCAAGAATTTTGATAGCAGCCCCAACCAATGACTAAAAGTATTTAATCAAAAGCGAATCACGCGATGTTTGTCGATAGACTCAAAGTTTGCCTGGCAATTAAAACACCGGGGACCCATTGACGGCGACTTTTGCCGCAATTAACCAATGGTCAACAGTCCCAGAGGTTCAAAGTTCAATTAATCACTGTTTTTTGCATGCAGCCTCATTGCATACAGTCGAGCTCAAATGTGAGATTTCATTGCTTATGAAATGGTTTCCTTGCTTATGAAATTGCATACAGTATACAGGACTGACATGGCAGATTAGATACAAAATTTAAAATTGGACTTACAATGCTGACTGGAAAGCATACTCTATCAAGGTTCACTGATTTACAAGTTATGAATTTTTGTGCACCTTCGGTATAGTCTTGTGTAGGTATATGATTTCATCAACGTTAATTTTAAACTTTTAGTGATAATATTACTCAAATTTTAGCGTACTTTAAATTACTTAAGGAGTTTGGAAATGAAATTGTTTTGAACTAATTTTTCTAGTTTATTTTTTGTAAAATAAAATCATTATTTACTTGCCCTATTTTTATTTGAGAAATAATCACCGAAAAAATTACTTAAAAATAGTAGACCACATTTTCAGCGTTCGAAAAGGTTCCACAGATATGCTTGAGAAGTGTAAAATGAATGTTGACAAAAGCATATTTAGAAGACCAGAATCACTAATTTTTAAACATTAATAGTGAAAGTTCAACTAGTCAGAACGGTATTCTGAACTGAATAGATAACGAGACGTTTCAGCGATATGAAGCTTTATCTACGCGATAAAAATTAATTGAGCGATAAAATCACCTAATTTCAAGGCATATGTATGCTGCAGATAAAGCATGAACTTCTCTACTGTACAGTTACTAATAAATGGCATAAATTTATGCATCCACTGGCACGCTAGAGTGAAAGTATATATTTGAAACTAAAAGTATCAAAGTTTTCACTATGAAACATTAGTTTGATCATTTAATTCCTCATATCATGACGTATTCTATCATCCGCAAGCACATAATATAAAATATAAAAATCCCACTCATAAACTGAACGCTTCCTCGCCTCAATTGCCTTTGACTAAATTATTTAAAAAATAACTCATGAAATTACAACTATTACAGACATCGACTTACTAGAGATCTTACACTGTAGATCACCAAGTGCTTTAGTGGCCACAAAACAAATCATGCTTTTCTCCATCCATACCGTCTTCCAATTATCGTTTTACGCGGTAAAATAAAAAAGAGCTTGGAGGAACAATACGTTGTGATCACGTTCATGCATTATTTACTCGTTATTTATCGCCGTTAGTAAATACTACCGCGACATGTTATTACACGCCACTCGTCAATGACGAAACGAGCCTAGTTCCCTTCTACATCGAAATTCCTACGGCGGAGAGTGCACGAAACGAGTATGCATTGGCATTCGTGGACAGGAAAGCACAAAACGATGAATCGTGTTTTCCCATTAAACCTTACACGACACAACGGCTGGCACATAGAATTTCCTCGACTGCTCGTTTAATGCCAGTCCACCAGAAACTTTATTCCATAAACAGAAGAGGCTGACACAGCGAGCGGGTATTCTAGCGTTTCCTCTCCGTTGGTAATCGTGTACGCGATAGCACACTATGTCCGCCATCGCGGTGCATTTTTCCCCCTCGGACGTAATTTCATGTAATGGATTCGCATTGTGCAAAGAACTTATGCAACGCGATAAATAATCGTGCATTCGTGTTGCATTGGAACGACATGCTACGTTTGAGTCAGAAACCATAAAGTAATGCAAGTAGCGCTAGTAGTATAATGCAATCGGTATAGTTGTTCCACGATGACGGTGTACCGGTAATGTTGCAAAGTATGATTGAAAAGTAACTTGTAACCTTGAAACTTAATTTCGATGCGTGACATTGTACAGTGCACCATTATTGCAAGTTCAATGCTACTGAAAGCTACTAGGATTAATTACGAATTTGATGTTAGTTAATTTGTGCAAATGCGTGACTAATAACACTGTTCAACAGCCGTTTTGGTCTGTAACATTCAATAGCCGTCTCTTATAGATTTTTCTGCGCTGAAAACGAATCCGCAAACCGTTTGTCGCCATCACCCTCAGTTTTCGAGAAATTCGATTTTGAAAAAAAATGCAAATTTTCAAATTTGAACATCTTTTGTGTTCAAACAGTTTAAATAGTTATTCGGTTGCTTGTTGCGTCAAATTATTCTCCGAACCCTCCCGAATACAACGATATAAGTTATTAATGCATTATGAACATTTAAATATGTTTAAACAACGATCAAATGGAAAACGACACCCGAAATGCACCAATTTTTGCAGATATCTTTCTATTTATTTCAAAAACTAAGGTTCTAGGAGAAAATCTGTCTACTCCACGCGATGCAGCAGACATTTTTCCTCCGGAAGCTATCAACAAAAGTGGTGAAACACTTTTTGTTGTCAATACAGAAACGAAAGAGTTTGGCAAAACTTGCGGCGCCGACAACGATAGTCAATGGCGCGTCCAGTGCCGCTCAACGTCACAGAATCGCGTATGGCGCGTGACTACCACTGTCCGCGCCGCAAATTTTGCCAAACTCTTTCGTTTCTGTATTGAAAACAAAAGGTGTTTTACCACTTCTGTTGATGGTTTCCGGGGGGGGGGGGGGGGAATGTCTGCTGCATCGCGTGGAATATTGTTTACACATAAAAGATGTTCAAAGGTGAAAATTTGCATTTTTTCAAAATGGAATTTCTCGAAAACTGATGGTGATAGCGACAAACGGTTTGCGGATTCGTTTTCAGCGCACAAAAATCTATAAGATCCAGCTATTGAACGTTACAGAACAGAAAAAAAGTTCAATTTTGTTGGACAGTGTAATTTGTGCTATAAGTAGATGTTAAACCTTTGCTCTTAGGCATACCAAAGTTTAAATTAATTATACATACTGTTATCACTGAACCTGTTAAAAGTGGATGAATTCGCGGTTCGCAGAACTAAATGAATTATTGAGTTTGAAATCACTTCGCTATATTTCATCCCATGGTAAGTTTCTGTGTTTAATAAGTGCAGCAATGTACAAAGATGCCAGGTCGATTGTGGAGTGAATAAATTAAAGAGCAAACTGGCACTTCCCTTAATAACACGAGACTAAAACAAAACGCATGGAACAATTCTCTCCCCGCACAAAGTGATTCGAAAGTGTGAAGAAATACGAAGCTGCGCATCGTAATCGTTTTTCAAGTGTAACTACGAAGAGCTGGAATTAGTGCTCAGTATCCGTACGAAAACCGTATCACTTTGATAGAACGCGTAACAGGTACCTATCGCCGTCATGCTTTGTACACATGACACAAACAAACGTGAGAAAAAGCTTCTTACTCTCCCACGAAGTCTTAGTATCTGTGATGCACAGCAAATAAAGTGGAGGTCATGTCAGTGTTATCAACGCTCTCGGGTATCAATCTCATACTCTAGGAGTTCACTTCAACACCATAGTTGCATACTAACATCGTCAGGTCTTGCAAAAGTGGAAATTACCTACATATTGATGGATTATTGATATTAAAATAACTATGCTATATTCTCTCTTATTCGTACGTGAGAAATAAATTAATACATTCGCGTTAATTACAGGAGTGTAGTCCACTGCAGCAACCCGTCCTTGCTAGAGGCTATCTAGGAAGTTCCTAGTAACTACCTAGAAGCAGAGAATCGTACCTCCGCCGAGTTTAATCCCTCCACTTCCGTTAACTAACCGTTTGCTACCCACTTAAAGTTCTAATCCCTCTTAACGCCCCGCATACTCCAACCTTGCTGTTCCGTGTGCACGTACAACTTCACAAACACGGCGCCCATTTCGGCGCCTGAATCCAGAATGAAAATACCGTGAACGGGGGTGAGTTTCGTGGCAGCGGAAAAGCGGGGCAGCGTATAAATAAACGGAGGGGAAACATTGAACTTTGCACGTGAGCGGAGCACGTGTTCCCACGTGGAACAAAGAGCAACTACCGTGCGGTGGCACACGAAAATACAAAGTTGTACAGAAATGGGAGAGCCGGGGCTTGCTGGCCATAAAACACGGTGCGGCGGGTGTGCAACGCCGCGTGATTCAGGCGTCGCTGCGTGAGCACGAAGGGACTTTCCTGCGCATAAAGAAACTGGACGCGGGTTTGCGTCGAAAGAGCAAGTGTGCTCTCCCGCGCACAAGCGCCGCGAGGAGAACGAAACGGAGGATGATGACTGGTGCGCTGTGCTGTTTTTATGCCCCCCACCCGCTTTTCACTTCCCCGTTCCGTCGCGTCTCGCTGCCCAGCGTATACATTTAAATTTACCGACTAACGAGGATGGGAGGCGATGCGTTGAGCCCACTCGGAGTGCTTTGGTATTATTTTCGCAAGTTTATCAGGCTTAGATACGCCTGATAGTCGTACGAGATCGGGTATCATTGGGGGGAAGCGATACTTCACTTTAAATATCATCAGATATAGCTGTTACTGGTGTTGGTATTTGAACGTGGCAATACTTTTGCATGTTCTGCTGAATGTGATAATGAATTACCAGAATAAATTGTTTATCAGTATGTGAATAGATATACGATCTTTTTTTTTTTTCATTGGGACAGTTCATTCTACAATTTCGATTTTGACGTGCGAAGTATTATAGGGGAGAGCTCAAAATGTGATTAGGAAGAAGTGAAATTAAATTTACGAAACGGTGAGAAGCTGCTTCTAGTTAATAAAAAGCGTGAGATTAATTTTAGTATGTCCTAGTTTTTTTGTGACACGAAGGTTATACATATATCGTTTAACTTGAAACGTGATCCGAAATAAAATACAACAGAAAAACAAAACTAATATCTATGGTTTTATAATTTGGTAATATATAAAACAACAAAATGGTATCGTATTAATATCCACCCATTAGTGACACTCCACATACGATTATTGAAGCAATTCTCATCATAGTTTTGCAGACAGTGATACACAACTGTTATTTAATACACTTTATTCCCACTGTATTGACTAGTTTCCCATGTCAAAGAGATTTCTTTGACATATCTTAAAATCACTCGCAAAGTAAAAATTCTTTGTGCACATGGTTAATAACTCTCCCGTTCTTCTTTCTTCCTGCCGTATGTAGTCTCCGACTTTCATCTTGTCCGTGAAAAATGATGGGAAGTTTAGGACAAGGAAAAAGCGGGCGAAACGGAAGGACAAAAAAGCAAGGAATCGAGAAGAAAGAAAACGCGGAGGCAGCATGGAAACAGCGCCTACCCTTTTTGTTCACCCATGTGCACAGAATGCGTCGTGTTTTTTTTTCACAAACGCGGACAAGAAGCGCACATGTGGTTTCTTTACCCAGATGGATTTTCTTAAACCTGCGTAGCAGCCATTTTAAAACGCTCAAGTGGTCGTTGTTCCACGACGTGGAAGTTTTGATAAGAGAAAGAAGGCTGCGTCGATCGAGTAACGTGTTTGCCATGCAATATGCAAAGAACACAGAACCAAGGACAGAAGAAAACGATTCCAAAAAAATAAGAGAAAACTATTTTGACGTTACAGAAATGTTGGACAAAAATAATGTTCCTAAACTGGATGTCTACTGTAAATTAGTGCATTAAGCGAGGAAGATAATACTTGAAGAAAGCAGGATAAAATCGAGAAAAAAATATCCAATATGTCAATTTAAAATACGATTTTTGTGCATGAATATAAAATGATGTTGATATTAATAAAATTTTGCTCAAGAGCAATGCGTCTAAAGTAGATTTATACTGCAAATTAGTGCAGTAATCACTGATGAAGAAAGTATAATAATATTACAGCAAAGAAATCAGAAAAAATCGCAACTATATTTTCAATGTCATTTCAAAATATCATAAATGTAGGAATGACACCTCATCGACAAAATTTTATTCTGCCAACGCTACGTAAGTACGTGCAAACGTATGCACTGGGATTGCAAAAAATTACTTCCTGTGACAACAGTGTTGTCATGTGAATCGAGCGTTGAAAACATTATTGGAGGGAATGCAAAATACAAAAGAAATTTAATTTTTCCAAATATCTTGAATATTTTATTGGAATATATTTTAGGCCAGAAATTTGAAAATTTTTCTGCAAACATACGGTTGAACTGGTTATCAAGCTAATAAACTATCTCAGTTTATGAATGTGCGATGAAAATATTCATATTCACTTATCAAGGTCTTGTAGACTATATATTTAGACACAATTGTTTAAAATTCTTTCAATTTTAAACAATTGCGATGAATGTTACGTTAAAGTACATCCACACAAGTAGAATAAATTAAGACTAAGCTAAAAATAGTAAACTACAAATTTTATATGTACCATTGCAAATTCTTGAAATAAATATACGGGCATACTTCTAAATATTTACACATTTGTAAATAATTTTGGCATTGTTCCAAAAATTTGCCTTTTTACGTTACGTTGTGTATTAACAAAAGCAGACTATTTCAACATTGATATGAGGCTGTTTTATTTATACGCAGCTTATCTCACGAGGACCAATGCAAAAGCGAGTGTTCCTGGTCTTTCAGAGCAAGGCTCTGATACAAAATATTTGCGGATTCATGCAGTTTATATGCGTAAGCGTATCTCTGCAATGATTAGCGCGAAAGGGGGGAATCGCTGGCCAAAAACAGCCGCACAACGGTTCGCGCGCAGAATATCTTATCGATAGCTCGTTAACAACATTGCATATCCTCGCATTCCATTTTCGTCCAAGCTACCCCGTGCTTAATTAATTCCATAACTGGGACAGGCACGTATCTCTTCCATTGTATCATAAACGCAATAATTGCGGATTTACGAGAACCCATACAGAGCCAGCCCTGTCTTGGTTCAACGAACGCTACGCAGATAACGTTGCTTCGAAAATTACCGCACGTCGGAGGCGAGTTTCAGTAACTTTTGTACGTGATAAATTAGAAAAGCAGCTTCAAAGAAAATAAATGAAACATGACAGAATTCTTCGTTCCAATGTTTAATTAGTTCTAGGCGTAAGTGTTTCCACTGGTTTTGGCTTAGAGCCCTTTGCTTTTTGTTCCACGTGGAAGCCAAAAAAACTAAAAATAATAATTAAGATTGTATTATCACTTATAACTTACAGAAATTAGATACTATTATAGCACAAGTTCTTTAATATCTTACAATATATCTTAGAGTACAATGCTTTATTATTAAAAACAATAGCTTTCCTTTTTAAATAGCACTGTATGGAGTATACAATGAAAAATACTAGACTGATGGAATAATGTCAGTGCTGAAAACAACGCCAAGTACTTTCCAATACCATTTATCCCACTGCCCTAAACAATGAAACGAACCGTTACGAATGCAAAAAAAAAGCAAAAGCGTGGTCAGCAGTCTACATAATCATAACAAGCTAAACTTACTCGACCAACAATCAAGGTACGCTGAGATAAATTACACCGGAAGGCTATAACATTGTTGAAAAGAAAGAAGCTTGACTTAATGTAACTAACGAGTTCAGCCGAGCAGAAACTACGTATGTACGTGCTTTCATTCCTCGCTGTATGCACGACGATTCACGAAAGCCTGTATAGAGAAGAAAAAGCAAGGACCGAGGATAAAACGAGCATAGGCGTGGTGCTTAGAATTAAAAATCTTGAAACGCGAGGATCGCGTGGGCGTTCTTACTTACGATTCCACGATTTACAACTTTTCTTTCGACGACCTCTGTTCTGCTTTCACGTTACGCCTAATCGTCGGCCAACTTTCACGCTCCAGTTTCGTTTTTGTTTAAATCACAGCCACTGGGCCAGCAGTTTTCCTTTCGTCGTTAACGATCGATTAACCGACCCGAACCGGAAAAAATAACAAGTCGTTAACGACGAATTCGTTACGCCAGTCACGCGGGGCGAAACACAACAGAATATCTCATTCGAAATAGCCGGCAACAGACACACGCGGAATACTTATGCACGCTGATCGCTATTCCCACCTTTTCCCAGCCAGCACTGTGTTCCGAGTACAATGTTTTTAGTAATGCAACGGGCTGCACGCTCCGCCGGGACACGCCTTTCTTCCAGTCTCACTTCGGACGCCGCTGGAAAACAACTTTTTTCCCTAACGATATTCAATTATTAAGGATACAACGGCAAAAAGCGGTTTTCCTAGGAGTCCGATAGCACTAACCTTCCGCACACGCCATCTGTTATTCAACAACCGAGCCTCTCGTCGAATGATTTTCATTTTATCAGACTTTTTGCACAGAGTTGTGTGCTTTGAAGGAGAAAAAGGGAAATTAGTGTCCCTCGCAAATGGCTCGTAAAGATGCTCGTTACTGCGTGATTATACCGAGCATTTCGCCAAACAGCGCCATTATCCAGATGAAATTACATATTGCGAGTGATGGTTTCATTTCCTGCAGATTTTAACAGGAGTTGTTCGAAACATATTGCAGTTTATAATTATTTAACTATTTTTGTATTGAAGACTATGTTTACCCTGATTTTACTTTTATTTATTACTTATTTGCAGAGATGGAAAATTTATATGTATGTCTTGGATAGTTCCTTAGAAAATAACGTGTAACGATGTAAGCAAATTTTGTATGATTTGATTTCTTTCACTTAATTGTACAGTTTGAAGATATGGTGACAACTGGCTTCGTCAAGTTGTAACTCACTTGCGTTTTAAAAATGACATTTGCGTTTCATAAGCTCATTATGCAAAAGGAACGTAACCTTCAAAAGCTATTTTAAGCGTGCAAACAATTATCACAGGCTGGAAATCTTAGAGTTATCTATAGAGTATCTATAGAGTTCTAGAAACATGCGACTCGCTTTCTAAAGGAATAAAAATTTCAACCTCGAACAAACTTTAATATTTTTATTTAAAATGTATTAACGCAAATACATTTAGAAACTCATTCTATGTATTCTTTTAAAAATAATTATTCATGCTTACTTTTAATGAAAGCTAATTGTGTTAGTAAATTTATTTCTCTACAACGTGTACATTTTCAATTTCTTTGGTGAATAGCGATCAATGAAAGACCAGTGGTTATTGTTAACGCTCGCACATCCCAACATATGAATATAATGGAGCAGGTACTCCAAAAAATATGTAGATGTAAAAGTTGCATGCATGAAATAAGTCAAAATGTACATCTTATAACTGTAAACGTCTAAAGACACAAATACCATGCAGAAATGTTACTTTGACATTAATATTCTTTCACTTGTGTCAGCCCCAGAAAGAAATAGAATTACAAACACACAGAAAACTGAATTAATATTAATAAAAGAAGAAACGTCGTAGGTTTACATTTGTCGCCCAGCTCTGAAAATCGACACTAATCTCTCGCGCCTCGTCAGCCGTCTACCGAACGTCGCAGAAACTTGGCCTAAATCTTTTCGTGGAGCGTGGAAAGTCGAGTGTTTTTAATTGGAAAGGCGGGTCATCGGGTAAATCAAGCATGAAAGTGAAATCGAGAGGCGCCACGGAGAGAACCTTGCGGAGAGGGGGGAGGGTGGGAGGTACAGGCGAGGCCAGGAAAATACCCCGTGGCACTCTCGCTTTTTCACGTGCGAGACAGGCTTTAAGCCCGCTTGGGAACAGAAACGGGCGGTGTAACCGTTGGGTTGTATGGTGTTGTAACCTGTGTAACAGAAACTGTATGGAAAGCAAGGTGCAACGCTATTGGTGTCGCCCCCCCCCCCCCCCCTCCACCGCCTCTCCGCCGTCGGACCACGCTTTTGTGTATCCAGTTTCTTTTCAGGAATATGGGAACACATTTTTCGAACAGCTCGTCCAACACTTTTTGCAAGGAGAACCGCAAGAGAGAGGGACAAGAGACAACCGAATCTTTGCCTGATAATGGAATGAAAAAGAGGGCTCCCATCTGCTCGAGAAACGTGTGTGGACCACCTTTAACCACGAATACGTGTCACATCTTTTCACTGGTTCTTTGTACGTATTATTATTATTAGTCAGACGACTTTTTACGTTACTTACATTCGTGCCGGAAATTTTGAACTTTAATAGTGCTTTCACAGTTCTTCAGATTTCTTGATTCCAAATATTCCACCGATTCCAAATATTTCCTTCATTCCAAATAATCCCCCGATTGCTAATATTCACCGATTCTAAATATTCCCCGATTCCAAATATTCTCCCGATTCCAAATATTCCTCAGATTCCAAATATTCCCCGATTTGTAAAATTCCCCAATTTCAAAAGTTCCCCGATTTCAAAGATCGCGATTTGCACATATGTATTGCTTCCTATGCGAAGCATAATAAAACAATATTACACGTCACTCTGTTCGATAGATTCAGCGAGGTAACCACCACTGTATAGCGAACAAGAAATAAACTCACGCAACGAACCAGAGAACGTGGGCGGCACAACGGTGAACAGATTTCCATTCGCACGATCATAACACGTGCTTTTTCCACAGAAGCGAGCAGAGTTCAAGGAAACCATAGTCTTCGCTCTCCTCACGCGATCAATTTCTTTTTCAGAAATATGGGGACGCGGCTCCAGTAAGGAAAGGAGATTTCTGAAGACCCCGAAGTGTAATCGGTGAATCCGTTCTGATAAACCAGCAAAAAAGATACGGGCACCTGGTAAATAGACGGCTAAGAAGCCAATCAGTATAAGCCGAAGCGTGTGCAGGTAGTAGCGTGAAATTTCATGTGTTCAGAGCAACGCATTACCGACTTTATCCCACGGACCTCGGCCCCGCGATACTTAACCAGCAAAATGTCAGCCCCCATTGATAAAACCAGCAAAACATGTTCTGTACTATACACAAACTTTTTTATGCATCCATTTTCTAATAGGTTGCAGCCTGCCAGAAGAATACTAAGCGATGCTCTACCAGAAAAATTCATTGACCACTGAATACAGTCAAATATTTTTCTGATACTGATATTTAGTGAGGTATGATCAGTAACGTCTTAAAACATTATTAGCAGTAAGCGACATAATGCTTTCAGTGAAAAATAAAGAAAGTGGAAACAAAGGAAGGAGAAATATCATGAGAAATGTAAAGATCATAATAAAATAAAAAAGGAGAACCATGTTCGCTTAGAAGGCTTATATGATCGCCCATTAAAATGGTAATCCAATGAGATTCTGATGAACTTTATTTTCACGCCTCGTGTAGCGAGTGTCCTGGCAAATAAGTCTCACTTGAAGAACCATCATGCAAATTTATGCCCGTAAAACTTTCCACGCAACTGCAGTCGCTTCGTTGGGCGCACAGGGAACAAGGTGCACGGCCATGAGAAGGCCCCTACTACCCTATTCGCCCCAGGGCCCTTTTGTCCGTCGAGCTTCTTTTCAGAAATATGAGAAATTCTTTCAGCGACGTTCCACCACCGTAAAGAAGCACTCGACCGACGCCCCTCCCTCCCTTTCTTACGGTTAGTGGTACAGTTCAGTTAATTCGTACTATTTCACCTTCCACGGGCAACCGGTACAACCTGTGACCGCTAATTATTGATTCTACTCCGTTAGGGGACGCTACACGCACGATTTCCTGAATGCACACGAATTTCTGAAATTTAGAAACTGTCCTTTGGTACCTCCACGTTTTAACGTTCGTACGGCTCTGGCTGTTTAGTAAATTAGAGTTGTAAAGGAACATTGAAAAATGTGAATGAATACGAAATTGCATTGAGTGCCAATTTCGAGCTTTGGCAACTTGGAGAAATCATGTTCTGAAGTTGCAAATAGACGAGTGTTTGATAGTATTCAGTAAAGTACAGGCTCTCTAGTACAACCTTCTGCAAATGCAACAGTTGCAGTTACAAGTTGCTTTTTGCTTGGTGTGTTTTAATCCAAGACTACGTGGTCTTTGAAGCAGATAACAAGCTAGAAGAGCGCATGAAAAACAAACCAGTAACCACTTAGAAATAGTTATAGAAAATGCGCAGTCATTCAACACATAGAAAGTGAAACTGGTTTCTACGTTGCTATGAATCATGGACAATCGCAGATAATTTTCAATAGTGTCCGCCTTGCAAGTAGGAATGATGAAAAATCAGTGAAAATGTGTACGTGTGTCTGGAGTTACTGTATGAATAGCTGTTAAACTGCCACTGCAACTTAAATCACGATTATGTACAAGTGCATATATCGGGGGTCTGGAAAACCCCGAACTTTCCACCTCGTTTCTCGTAAATTTTTCAATACTCCTACGCGTTTAATAAATGATGATAGTGTCGTGCCCTAACTGCATGCAAAATTGGAGCTAAATTGGCTCTACACTTTGTAAAAAAATTAAGGATTAGCTTTAATATACACCGATTTGCAGGGTGAAATTTGCAACACGAAACTGTTGAGCATCAAGAAACTCGAATAGTGTCCACAAGTCCTGTATGAAATATGTAAAGCAGTCAAAGGGAATTCCGCTCAGAAGTTCACTTGCAAACGGGAAGAGGGTACGCGAACAACGACGCAAGGCCCTTCCTGTCTGCCACCCCCCTTTGTACGGTCAGGTTCTTATAGAAATATGGAAAATTCGGGGCAACATAAAGGGGAACACCATACAATAAATGCTATGATGACCACGTTACTGCACCAGCTTGGTGCTGCATAGAAACCGAGCACAAAGAAAGGTGTCTATCTCTCTTTCTTTTCCTCTCAGCCTTCTAACTTCGTATTTCATTTCTCCTCTCCTACTCTCTCGCGTTACCAGCTCCCCACTATCCCCGTTACTCCACTCGTCATTCCTATCTCATTTCTCCAATTTTTCCCTTTGTCTTTACTATAGCTTTCTCTCTCTCTACTCCTCGAAATTCACTCCGCCTCCATTTTCTCTGCTTCGCTCTTTTTTCACCGCCACCAGTTCCCCCCCCCCCTTCCCCCGTGTCGCTCACTCCCCCTCTCGATCTCTTCCGCAGTTCGCTCTCCCCCTCTATCGTAAATCCGAAGCAACAGGTTCCTACGCTGTTGCGGCTCGCATCTACGGAGCCGCTTTTTGTCAGCGATGGTGTGCGTTGGACACGCTGCTCGCTCGGGGCGAGGTTTCAACATTTAGAAAAATCCAGACCAAACGATTCAACTGACAGTAGAGACCTGATGCTTCTCGTTCGACGTGCCCTGGTAATGGCTTTTCGGATGACCCGTCCTTTCTGAGTGCTCCTCGTAAATGTTCCTATTTGTAGCACTTCGTTCTGGACCATAAACTGTTAGGGGAAGTGCAAAAAGCTCGCGTCACCGAATGGCTTGAAATTTTGCATACAGTTAGCGCATAATATGTATAATAACGTACCTCAACGCATAGGGCGCATTACTCAAAAGTGTTAGAGAAAATTGGGTTCAAAGTTTTTACTTTCCCGGACACTCGATATTTGAACACGTACATGAGCATAGAAATTGAATCAATAATTTTGGAAAGGGGATAAGCTAGATATTCAATACCTTTTTACATTTCCCGCTCCTTCAGGCTTTGGCTCGTTGTTTCCTTCAGAAAGGTTACAAATATTTTATTTTATCCAAGTTCTTATCTGTAGATAAAAACTTGGATAAAATAAAATGTATTTTTTTTTTAAACTAAACATAACGAGTTTGAGTTTGTTTGTAGTGAATTCCTTCGCATTGATTTTCTAATTCTAAGTAAAATACTTTATGCTGTTTAATTTGTGCATTTAATTCGAAACAACGAGGAATGAAATTTGACCAACTTAACAATTTTTAAAATCAATGTAATATCACTGAACATAAGATACCTAGTCGAAGAATGATGCAGCTGAGTTTGATTGTTCTAACATCAAATGTATAAACATTAAACTTTTACTTCATGTCCTGTAAAATTAGATTTTGAAATTAAGCTGCGGTGGTAACTTCATAGTTATGCACATAGTAATTTCAGATACACGTACATACATTTACTTACTTTGAATTATATCTATGATTGGTTAGTGAAATTTGTCTCGTTCTTACGTATAGATCGATATAGGATTTGCAACAAAAAACGAAACTTTAAATTTGATTTCTTCACAAAATGTTGTGCAGTGCGTGCTATGGATTTAACACATAATTAGACATAGCATGGACATGGCAGATGCAAAATTTTAACCCAATCAGCGACTCAAACTTTCCGCTAAAAGCAGATAGAAAAAAAAATACAATAGTAGACTACATACATTCTCCTTTGTTCAATGTTGAGTTTTCAAATAGTATATTCCAGCTACAGTTGTGTTCATTGCTTAAGGGGATGTTCCGATCTAAAAATCGATTTCTTTTAATTCATTTTCCGAATGTTCAACCTTTTTAGGAATACGTGTTTAAAAGGATTTTTTGAAATTCATAAAATTCCAGAAGTTATAGGCATTTGAGTAGCGGCAAATGCAGGCAAATGTTTTTAAAATCGGTGGAACCTGTATTTCGAAAAGTTATTATCCGCTTCGAGTGAAACTTTTTTATTTTGAAGAACATACTTCAGGCTCGTGGACAAATCAGTCAAATTTTAAAAAATAAAAAAAATTGTAATTTTCAACGGCGTTGAAAGTATGAAAAATATAGGAAAAAAGTGATTTCAAACTTCAAGTGTTGTTATTTTCTCAAAAAAAATGTAATTTCTGTAATTTTAATTGCATAGGCCACGAGCGAGTTTCATTCCCCTTTAATAATCTGGCATTGTTTCTTATTTCAAACCAATGGTTTAGGTGCTACAGGATCCACCGATTTGGTTGAATTTTTTGACGCCTACACTTTAACGACTCCCCAGTGCCGTCTGCAATGAATAATTATAAAACAAGACATTTATTTCTATACTTTAAGACATCCTTAATACAATGCAAAAAGTCCCATTAAATTATATGTAGTAGTTTTCCGTTAATTAATTCATAAAGATTATCTATTTCTATGTGCTCTAGACCGGAACATCCCCTTAACTGGATCACATCGATAATTATTATACATTGACATAAGAAAAGTGTACATACATATTTCGTCTTAAACTTTTCTCAATAAAATTTCCTTAAATTTTCGTCTCGCGTGCACCTCGCAATATCAAAATATTAAGGAGAAAATCGGTAGAAGTTGAAATTCTAGGTGCTAAGTACTTGCGAAGCATATCCGACGAATATATCAATTAGAACTCAACATTTAAAACGTACGAGAAGCTTACACAAATATGAGAACTCGCAACACTGTCACGTAAGAAATTTCACTTTCAGTGCATAAACAAATCTGCGACATCTTTTGCATACAAAAAGCAGAGAATCCACCAAACCGCAGCAGTTTATAGCACACGTTGGAGCGGAGGCAGGGAATTATCTACGATCCGAAGACGGTCCAAATTTCGAGTGGCACCTTAGATGGTCGCCGACCACGAAAGTCGAAAGCCTTTCTCTATCGAACGAGTTTCGAAATCGCCGAGGAGAAATTGCCGAAGAAAGTTACGAGCTGATGTAGCTGAGAAGGAAAGAGGGGAAAAAAAAAAGTTACGATAAAACTCGAACGTCGTACATTTGCCGGATGCGGCCCGTAAACAATGGCGACCAGAGGCTCCTGGGGTCTCGCGGTTCCTTTTCGTCGTCATCGCGCTATAATTTCGTTCGACCTTCCCCGACGAAGTTTACATTTTTTCTTTTTTACCTACGCTGGTAATTCCAACGGCAATACGTGACTAAGTCGTAGCTGATCCCTACACACTCTGACCGAGACTTGGCTACGAATAAATGAATCAAGACTCGATTCACTGAGGAAACAATTTATAGAACGATCTAGGTGTATTTTTACCCGCGAATGCGCGCACATGTTCAGAGTTTTTCACTCAACACATCAGCCGCGGTTCAACTCTCTTTCGAAATGAATTCGTAACGGTGCGATTTAACCTTACACGGTAAATAACATGGAATAACTAATATATATATTAGTTATTTTTATGAAGCAGAATAGAGTGAAAGTTGTTTGGAATTCCTGTAAATTACTCTTTCACCAGCGCTGAACGCGAAGATTCAAGGACTGATATTTAGTAAGCATTAAAATACAATCGGAGGCGTCTGAAGGACGTGGATTAGCTGAGATTAGTGTTGATTTAGCTGGTATTATTCTCATTTAATTTTGAACGCTTCTGTGCTGTGTTTAGAAACAGTTTTAATTATCCATTTTTTAAACGCCACGAAGCGCAATAAATATTCCGCGAATATTTACTGGGTGTCCACTACAATCTGAGAGGCACAATTCTGTGCATACGAATAATCGTGAAAATCAGAAATACTTCATTTAAAAAATGCATACTTAATTTAAGCAATAAACTAATAAACCAGAATTCGAGTGTTACACTTAAAAGGTAAAAAAGTAAGAAAAGATAGAAAACTATTTTCTATGAAAAATAGTATTTTATCCCACTATGAATTGCGAAGAATAAAAGGCAGCATAAGTTGCTAAACTTTCGTCGTGAAATCAGGATAATGTAAACAAGGGAAGTCGGTGAGTATACGCGAAATTATCCCGTTTTCTCGTAACGCATGACAAAGGCATTTGTATTCAAATTAGAAAATATCGCGAGGTATGATACAATTTTATTCCAACATTGCCCTAGAGAAAGCTGTAGCTTACGAAATAAAGGAAGAACGATTCCGCTTACGTTAGACGGCGGAATACGAACACGGATTAACGAATGTATGCGAAACACGATTCATAGAGACCAGTTGGACAGAAACGTCAAAATGAAATATCACCAAGGACAGAGTGCCTTGGCATAATAGAAACTTGCCAGAGTGAGATTATTCCAAGTAGAACTCAACTTTGACACATCTACAGACGAATATCAGTGAATAAGTGAACAAGATTATTTAAATCGCCCACATGTTTCCGACGTAAATATTGATTACTGTATATTCTAACACAATTTATTACCTACATAATATCTGCTCCGATTTATTCCTCGAAATTTTGAATTTTGAACAATACAGCAGGCGCTCGTGCTTGTGACCGGCGAAAGAAAATAAAATTGATGACGAAAGATTCAATATTAATGAAATGCAGTTGAACTTGAATGTGTCAGGGTTATAAATACTTCAAAGATATCCATATAGGTATTAAAGGCAACATATAAGAATTTATATTCCATAAACCCTATATTTTCAATTTTCGATCTGACATTCTGCCACTTCTTGTTTAATTAATTCTTTACTTATTTCATAAATGTGATCCCTCGTTATTTTATTTGTACGGCGTCGCAGTTTTATGAAAATATTTGGGCTTAAAGACCAATTGTTCAAATATATTATTGATAATACATACGATTTAGCAGATTAGAAAATTGTACGTTATATAAAATTACGTGCGTTCCTAAGTGTATAAAAAACTGCAGCCAACTTCAACAAAATAAGCACACTTAAAATTATCACATCTATTGACATCAGTGCATTATCAGAAACATATAAAACGTCCTCTTCAACTTTACCGAAAAGTCTCCCCTCCTGGACAACTTAAAAGACAACCTTGAAAATTCGCCTATAAATGCTAATGAAATTTAATTTCATTCCAGCTTACACGTTCATAAACTCCGTAAATTTCATAATAATGTCCATGAAACGTATAGAAACACGAAAAATTACAGACATAATTACTGCAAATATTATCTTTGCCTTGGACCGAAAGTTTATTTCTTCGACAACTGAAAATCAACCTTTAAAATTCGCCCACAGTGATTGCCGCTGATATCACTAATCATTTTTATTCTACTCTTCACATACTCGTAAATCTTTCCCCATCGAAAGCTGTAAAGCCCGGTGCTCCACGGCGATAAAAGCTGAAACGAAAATTCACGCGCGATCGAAGATTTCAAAGGAGCGAAGGTTAACAAAACGTCGTTGGAAAAACACGAAAACACGTCGACGCGAGGTTCACCGCGGAGAAAACGGGTCGCCACAAGTTCGACCAAGTCACCGGCGTCGGAACAATAACAACAATGCCACCCCCTCCCCAAACAAGTGACAATCGATCAACCATACGACAGCAACGAGACGCCGCGCGACCAATTGTTGCGACAAATTATAATACACGTCGCGCTCGCTCCGAAGTAGCCTATACGAACTCTAAAATCGTCGCACAGTTTATCGAATCAACTCGAGCGAAGTTTACCGGCGCAACAACAATATAAGATACGACCTCTGACGTCTTCGAAAGAAATAAAGTTCGAACTTGTTTTCATTTCGATTTGACGGCGTACCGCAAACTTTCATTACCGTTGAAACCGTGTAACGATGGAATATTCGAAGCAAGAATTGTTTACGTACAGTAAACCGCCTCGGACCTCATCGCTTTTCCCCTTAGAACACGCGAGAAAGATATGTATGTTCTCCAGCCTCAAATCAAGATCGTTAAACTAGATGAAAGCGCGCAGACAATAAAAATCGAAAATATTCGGATCGCCATATTTCCTAAGCTTGTATGGCCACAATCAATGTTATGTCACGGTGCTTGATTAGTAGCGCCACTCAGACGTCGAGTTTTCGAAAATACGTTAGACGCTCGTATCAACGATTTCCTAACTGTGCGATCGCCGTGTTCGCTGCAAGCCCTAGCCGCAGAACCTCTACGCCACATTTCTACCCGTTCCATTCCATATTTGTCCGGCAGGGCAATAGACCGTAGCAGCCAGAACAGAATACGTACCCGGCCGACCAACACCGTTGCACAAATGTTTGCGCCACGGTACCACCGAGTACCAGCGAGTACTACACAACCGTCACACGAGAGAATTCAACGCGATCCAGCCACGTTACGGGGTTTCTCGCGATGCCACGTGCTGAACTGGCCATCTTTGCTGCCAGCTAAACGCTTATCGCGCACTGGGATTATTCTCGATTCTTCGATACAGCGGGGACACAGGCAGCCGCGCACACGTGATAAATGTAATCTCGTCGGTTGGAACCGATCGTTGCAGATAACGAGAAGAATTCCATCGGACGATAGGCGAATGCGCATGTCACGAATCACCTGATTCACATAATGAACTTTGCTTAATATTCGTTTGATCCAGAGTTCCGTGTAAAATCAGCTGACTGAATTCTAGCTGCTCGACAAACACACATGCACTTCGGTCAGTGCCCCACTTCACACGGCTAGCATTCGTCTCGCTAACGATTCCACGATATCTCGTAAATATAGTCTGTAGTGAAAAAAAATGTCGTATGCTCCCGTCCAGACAATATTCGCGAAATATCGCAGAAACGTTGGCGGAACGAATGTTAACCATGTGAAGTGGGCCACTGCTCGCCAGTGCGTATGTGTTGGAGCGGGCAGAATCGAGTGAGCTGACTGTACGTCGATGATACACGACGCGTTTGTATAGCGCCGGGCTCTGCGCTGCTACTTTCAACGAACGTTAAACGCGCGCGAGAAAGAAAAAAAGCGACGTGGACACGGAAAAGGCGCAAGAAATAGGACGAACCGATCGGCCGACGCAGAGCGAAGAAAAAAATCTTACCTTGAAAAGATGCTCGCTACACTCGAACATAGGAGTGCTCATGACGGCGGTCGACATGGTGACTCAGAATTTCCGCACAAAAATCACTGGAATTGTAATCTCGTTGCGATCCAGCCGTGGCTAGCCGTCTTCCCCTTCGTGAGCAAGGGCGAGGTGTGCGCGGCGTTGCACGGAAGGCCAGCGAGAGAATATAGAAAAGAAGCCGCGGTGTACGTGTAAACTTCGAGAACACAAATAAACTGCCACTCCAACGGTATACGCTCGTGGATTTACATTGGAAGCACACCGACTCGTTTCCCGTACCAGGGAGAGGACCAACGGAGACCGCGGGATGTGTACGCGATTACCAACCGAATTCGAACGATCAACAAGCGTCGAACAAGCACGCTGGGGCTCTCTTGCTTCGGAGCTTCTTTCGTCGCTGCGGTTGTCACGTGTCAGAATCACCGTGAGAACGATAGGCGATTGAATGCGTGCGTATGCGAGTACCGGTAACAGTGACAAAGTGGTACGTGGTGCGAGAGAAACTTGGCACTTTTTTCGTATCGCAGAATGTTAGCCGCGGGTCCCGTAAGAATAGGAAACTTGAAGAAGCTTCCGTGCCTCGGCTCTTTCCTTTTCTTCTCAAGGAGATATAGCTCGCAGGACCTCCGAAAGCGAACTGAGGATGCGTGTGCCCGCGCGACGGCTCGTGAGACTCGAAAGGCGGCTCCGAGCGCGCCGCCAATCGGGACGCGGCTCGGCCGTCCGCGACCCCCCACCACCTTCACGCGCCTAACCGGAGGACTTGGCAACCGCGCCAGGTCGTCAGGCCAATCGTACACAACGGCTATCTCTCCCTCGGTCTGCCGATACCAGCAACCCTTGGTCCGCGAAATTTTCGAACTACATATTCCCGTGCCTCCTCAACCCCGGTGCCCGTCATTGGTGGAGACACGCACGGGGTGGTTTCGAGAGATGCGCAGTGCCGTGGACCTTTTTTCCCTCGCGAGGGGTGAAGGCAAAATATACGCCATAGAGAATTGGAGGCTCTTAAATGCGTGCTTTTTCAACCAACTCCAAAAAGAAGGAGGTTATAGATTCGACCCGTATGTATTTTTTTTTATGTTTGTCCCCGCATAGCTCCTCAGCATATGGACCGATTTTGATGATCTTTTTTTATTTGAAAGAGGGCGATGCCCCGGTGGTCCCATCCTACACTGCATCAACATTCGCCGAATATTTTGCCAATTCTGGTTAATAATAAAGAATATTGTCACCTAATTATTATTATTTTATGTACGTACACACATATCCTAAAAAGATAAAAATAAACAAATTAAAATCGACTTTAAGAAAATAAAAATGCATTAAGAAGTAAAAAATAATTTTTTCCTTATTTAATCTACAACTCTCATATTTTTTAAGTCGACGCCTCATCATTTACAATGTGTAAATCTGGCGCCGACTTAAAAGAATATGAGAGTCGTAGATTAAATGAGAGAAAAAATTGTTTTTTACTTTTTAGAGGATTTGTATTTTTTTTTGAAGCCGGTATTACTTTTTTTTAAAATTTTTTTTATAAAAATGAAAATTGTACTGCAACGCTTTTAACAATATTTCTGTACACTACGTATCGGGTGTTTATTTTCTTATCTTATCTTGTTATGTCTTGCTTCAATTTCTCTTGTTACATATCGTCCTGTTATCTTGGCATATTTTATTATTTACAACGTGTCTCAGAGCCCGCAGAATTTCATTTTCAAAATGTTTTGCAGTTTTGTAATATATCGGTTTTGCTGGAGTTACGTGTGGAGTTTAAATATTTTGTTTATGGTGGAAAGTATGTAGTGGGGAAATTGATAGTATAAAATAATTAAAAAGGATATAAGAGATGTAAAAGTTTTTTCGAGTAACTTTGTTAGTTGGAAGAAAACTAAGTAGATTGGGTTTCAGAAATAACGAAATGAAACGTGAAAAGGTTAGGAAATAGGAAATTGCAGGTCAAGAACAGTAGGGTAAATGCACTAATCATTAGCACTCCTGATTAAAAAGCTAAATATTAAGAAGTACAACCTTAGAAAGTACTGTTTTTCAATTTCTTATTTTTCTTTCACCACAACACTGCAAAGCGCAGTAGTTGAACTACACACATTTTACATCTGGCAACACCACAAGGTGGGACAAAGGGCTGAGTTCCAGACGTTTTCTTAAAATTTTGATAAGAGGTAAGTAAGTATATTTTGTCACTTTATAACTAAGTAATGGATTGAAATACAGATTTACTAAGTGTTGTAGGTATTTAATAGTGAAAGAAATAAACTGTTTAAACTACACTTTAAACTTCGTTTTTAACTACGTACGTTTTTCCATATAACCTCAAATTTTAGGGTGTCAATGATTGTACTTTTATGCCTATTTTGGTTTTTCATTGAATATTTTTTAAATAAAAGACTTGATAGGTACTCAAGATGTTTTATTTTAATGAGAAATCCGTAATCATTGAGAATAACTGAAAATTAAGACCATATAAAAAATTCGCAAAAATATATAAACATTCGAATTGGGATTTCCGCTTGGGATGCCAATCATTGTACACTTTACCCTACCTATTAAAATATTAGTTAATGTTTGTCCACGCCTAGTGCCACTTGTCAACATAATAAATGATGCTGAAGTTATCACGTGTCTCAAAGAGACATGCCTTTTAAAAAAATTGTAGAGCAATGAAAGTCATCCTAGAATTATATTTTATCAAAGGTTATTTTTTCAGTGACTTGTGCATCAGATAATGGGATTAATAAAGACATAATCCATTAACTACTACATCAAGAAAATTGTCAGAATTACGATATACATACCAACAAAAATTTTTCTTTAACAGCATTGCAAAAACTACGGTATATTACGTTATAATTGCTTCAGTAATAGAGAAATGTACGTTCAAAGTTGAAAAAATAATTATTCTCTCACTTTCATATATGCTGGATTTATTGTTAGATTTTGCACTGTAAAAACTATTTTTACAAAATAATACACATATCGGTAATTAAATAGGTAATTTAGTATACATGTATTATACAGAATAAAAATGGAAGCACTACGACAGAACTAATACCTACGACTTTTCTTGAACTGATTTATCGTACAAGGCTTTTTATTTAGGAAACACATTTGTGAGAGCAACGTATTATTTGTAATGCAGTATAATCTATGCTGTTATCTTTTTACGTCTGCTTACTGCTATCTCGTATTCAAGTGAGTGAAAGATACCAACACTTCATTTTCTACGCGTTTCAAAATCCACAGAAAATAAGTGTATTCTTCTTTTTTCATTCTGAGAATCTCCCAACTTGTACAACGTCCGGTTGCGTAATAGACTTAAATGATAATATCGAACCGATCGAGTATTTTCGACTTTGTGCAAATACTGCCTCAGACAAGAGCTGACGAAATTGTTTTTGTTACGTCCCTATGAAATATCTTGAGGCATGTTTTTATATGAACTTCAAACGCGTGTTAAATGAATCATAACACAGACCAAATATATTTATTACAAATTGACCATTTATTGCCAATTATGAATTGTAGTCTTTTTTGTTGAAATCTAAATACTATAGAAATAATGAAATTAATACAGTAATATCATAAATTTAGAAATAGGGCAGAATTAGAGTAGTACTAGGGCAGCCATACGCCTGGTTTTTAGGTAAAGACTTCAACTTCACGTTTTTCGTTTTTGTTAGTTGCTACAGGCCTACAGCAATGTTTATGAAAAATTTGTTAAAAAATAAAAAAGCTTTCCACTCCCATTTCTTTTTACATAGAATATATAGACAACATGAATGAAATCTGTTTTCTACATTTTCAAGATAATCACAACATTGGGTTTTCTATGTAAAGCGAATGCTGTGTGTATTTTTATTTCAATTCCATAGATGTTTATAGGAATAGAATTTCAACAAAAAGGAAATGGAAACTAATCGGTTAGATAATTGGTTAAAAATTCTCGAGGTGTCTACCTTTTATGATCGTATCGTCAATACGAAAATATCAAAACGAATGGCCACTCATCCGAGCAGCTGATAATTTTGCAAGACATTACGTGTTCAAGAGTCAATGGTGCGAATTTATATTTTGCGTTATTTCAAGGTGGCTTTAAATGTTAATAGTTTTTTTCTCGACTTGTCACTTATAAGTTTGAATGTCCTTATTAAATGTCTCAGAACCTTCACTTAACAGTCTTAACACTCAATTCCAATTATTCCAATAGTAGAATATGTCATTTAATAAATGACATTTACAAACAAATTGACTTCGTCGAAATTTCTTTAATGTCCTCCTGCAACAAACACTGCAATTATTTTAACACACTCAAAACGACCAATCAAAAAAATCTCCCGGCGTGCCATAGTCATCCGCATATAGTTTCTAAAACATTTTGGTTTGTCGATTTTCGAAGCACCGTTTCGTAAGAAAACTGTCAACCAGATTTTTTGCAGCGCAGTTACTGGTCCTGTACAACTTGTAAATCTGCTTTAAATAAATTTCAAAAAAACAATTCGTATAACTTAAATATCCAATAAAAAGTCCTGAAAGCTTAAAAAAGATTCATTACGTAGTTTGCTTTTAATAAATTTCCAGAGATACCTTTACTTTTCGAGGCCATTACTGTGCTGTCCCCTCTTAAGAAAGGTGCCAACATTTTTAACCACAGAATAAAGATAAATTTGACATATTACGTTTACGGAACATGTAATGTGTTTGTTAAGCCGAACGATAAGCGAGCGTTACGTCGGCGTGACTATTCCAGTTGCGGTATTCAATGCACTGTGATCCGATAGCTCGAACGTAGCCGACCGATGGAATACCGAGAAGAGTCGCATGAATGAAATTGAGCTTCTATTCATGCGCGATGTAAGCCGCAGATTGTAAATAACCACCGTCTACGCATTGTTAGCGTTCGATTATACGTCGATCTAGATGCCCTGTAACAATGCAACGCAACCATTCGCGGGAGCGCAAAAATCATTTCCGCGGAATCTTCGGACGGCCCGTATACGGAACACTTAAACCAAGAAACGTATAAATTTCATAGAGATCAGTGAAATAATGGTGCAAGAGAAACGTGATACACACGTTCGTAGAAGTGAAACCGCAAGTCATCGGTGTCTCACTCCGTACGCTAGATTTTGCCAGAATTTTCAACGGGCCGTTTGTTATTCAGGTATACAAAATTAGATAATTATGGATAATATTACTGCGCTGAACAGGACGATACAGGGTGATATTGTTTTCTAGTTAATTGATAAACATACACGTTAGAGTATTTTTCATCACATATTAAGTAGATTCTCTTTCCTCTAACCCGCCGATTTTTTTTAACTATTTAGTGTTTCTGTACATATTTTATTCATAATTGCGAGACAAAAATTTGAAATTTATATGTATGTATGTTTAAGTACATAGAATGCGGTCGACAGTTGATTATTTTTAAACTAGGTGTGAAGTAATGGAGGTTCTTGTATTACAGTAATGAGCTTATGTTGAGGACGAAGGTTATATTTTTCAGGTTTGTGATACATGAAGAAATGAACCATTGGGGTTTTCCATAGTGAAAAAGATGTTTGGGGCTTAATAGATAATTGCAGAATTATTGCCACTCGTTTCCTAATCTTATTGAAGGGTGGGTTAATCCGAAATTATTCTGGGCTTCTTTAGTGACCCTTGTATAGACCCCTATTAAGGTTTCACAATATGTGCATACCTGTTTTTATATTGTCCTGGTACTTTTAACTGTAGGCAGAACATAATATTTTGTAAAATATATTGAAATTTGATATACATTTTATTATTTTAAGGATGAATTTCAGTGGCATTCTTAGCCAAAAGTTAATCAATTCTCCGGAATTCTTATGACAATTTTGTTCGGTGCTTGATATTTCTGTACCTACACAAGATGTCAAAAACTTTGGCCTATTATTTCACTATTAATTTCACTGTTAAATTAAAAGTTTAATAATTTAAAAACTACCGGATCAATTTTTCTAAAATTTTGTAGGGAGTTTTACTATTGCAGAAAAATTAATTCTTTCAAATTTCAAAGATTTTCCCTTATTTTTAATGTTACTGAAGTTCATCCTTAAATTGAAAGTTAAATAATTTAAAAACTACCGAATCAATTTTCCTAAAATTTTGTGGAAGGTTTTACTATTGCAGAAAAATACATTCCTCCAATTTTCAAAGACTTTCTAGACAATATTTGTGAAAATATTTCCTATTGTGAAAGTACAAGTGTGAATTATCACTTCACTATTAGAGCCTAAAAAATTACAGAACATGTTTTACCAAACATTCCACAGAATGACACGAAATAACAATATTTTTCTGCAGAAAAAAAAGATTTTCAGTAGACATTTTATATATGTAACTAATTACGTAGAAAATAACTAAATACCTAAGGTTTGCTCTGCAAACATAATTAATAATCTTCAAAAATCTCAATTGCCTTACTTACTATTCTTTTACACCAATTGCATACATGTAGAAAATTTCTATGTTACGTTTATAAATTGTGCATAATTCTAATTCTAATTTTATTAGTCCATTAGTTCTATTATTTTCTTGTCTTTTCTTTTCTTTCACTTTGTTTCTTTGTTAACTTTATGAATTGTTCACTGTAAACTGAAGGGTCTTTACTCGTGAATAAATAATAATAATAATAATAATAATAATAATAATAATAATAATAATAATAATAATAATAATAATAATAATAATAATAATAATAATAATAATAATAATAATAATAATAATAATAATAATAATAATAATAATAATAATAATAATAATAATAATAATAATAATAATAATAATGATGATGATGATGATAATGATAATAATAATAATAATAATAATAATCATTGGCTAAATTTGTCCACTTGAGCAAAAAGCCAGAAGCTACATAACTGTACATATGTTTACCTACGAGTACAGAATTTAAATCGCATTCGAAAAAGAGCCGCGAGCAACAAAATATATTCGACGCCTGCTCTTCATTGACAAATCGATAGAATGTTACGATTTACAATGGAAATGGTGATTTCGATTCGTTCATAGCGCACGTCTGCCCCACAAAGAACCCGCATGTACCAGACTGATATCCATACATATATGTAGTAGCTCGGCCACCATAACGAAAACTGACTCCCATTAGCCGTTATATATATATAGCAGCATGAGAATCTGTTTGGGGTTAAAAACATTAACCCTCTTCGCTATTAGGGTTCTACCACGAAGAGACCCTCATCGGCCCGTATGTACTGGAGAAAGCCGTCACCCCCTCATAGTTGGGGAGGTCCTGACTCCTGAATCATTATCAAACGGCGTTGATTATTACACCATGACCGTAACCAGATGGAAAATATAGGCCTTTTATTATACCGATAATATGCGCGGTACCCAGGGGCGGATTTGGAGATTTGGCGCCCCTAGGCTAACCGCCCATTCCGTGGAATATCATAAAATATTTTAATTTAAAAGAGTTCCGACAATTTTAAAATTAATTCAATATGACAACTCACACAGGTATGAGTTATTGCTAATTTGCTACATGAAAAAGAGGATTGTTTTATCAAGTTGTTTCAAGCCTTTGTGTTTAAACATTTTTCAATTTCTTTTGTCCAAAATTTTCCGCCCTAGGCTGTAGCCTATTTAGCCTAAGTCGTGACAAAAGGAAATTGTATCGGTCGACCTGTGATAAACTATGAAATGAGGGTAAACTTCATATTGTTCTGCATAAATACATTCGCTGATTTAGAAATCCTCAGTATCAAAAGGGATTTTATTTTTATGTCACGTTCGATATTGTTTCCAAGTATTTTGAATTTTTGGATTGAGATTTTTCGACACAATAAATATACGGGATATCTACGGTTGTAAAGAGGGTGGTTTTCTTGGAAACAAGAATTGAAGAAGAGGAACGTACTGTTTCAGGATCCTTCTGCTTTTTTGAGAAAATTAATTTTTAACAATACATGGGGATTAATATGATTGGTCCGTTTATCGGTCGATCTCTATGTAAACCCTTACTGTTTTTACATTCAAAGCATAAGAAGTTATGGATTGTAATTTATTTTACGAGTTTTTTTCCTGAGTAATTAAAAAAGGAACACAAATTTTTACTAATATTACTCCATTCAATTCAAACTTGAAGCAGTGTAATCCAGAATATATCTGCTGGGTCTACTGTAATCAGCCGCAATTTTTGGCAGTAGGGGTACTAGAAGTTACAGTAAACAGCAATAAATAAGAGAAAGAAAGGAATAGTTAGATAGCTGGGCAACTTTGCAAGGGGACTTGCAATAGCGGCGAAACCACGCTTATGGGATTTTACATGTGAAATTTAAGTTTGTAATTGTAAGTTACATGTTAGTTAACAGACCAACCTTTATAAAAATCTTGGGCCATTTACCTAAATGGTTATAAATTAAAATCAACATCTGTTAAATTTAAATTAGCTGCACATATTTCCAATTTTCCTCATTGTCATATAATTCTGTCGCAGAAAAATTGACAAAATTTTCATATAAACGTACTGTAATTGTACATCTACCCTGAAAAAATAAAGGTATTATTAAAAAGAAAATATGTGAAACTTGAGGGCTCTAGAGACTCGTTTTCCTGTTTGAGTACATTTCTTACACATATTATTTTTTCATGGATTTGAAGTATTCTAAGGCCTGATACTTACTGAAAAGATCGGAGTATAGTAATCGGAAAGAGAACAGTGATGATTTTTACATTTGCAGATTGTTAAACACCTATAATTTTTAGTTTGAAGTTAATCTGAACACAGACTCATGGAAAATTGCCAAAAATATACCACATTCTATAATTTTATTAGAACAATATCGTGTTTTATATCTCATTGTACACTACTTCATCTAATTTATAACGTTTCAAAAAATTGAAAACAAATTATTAACAACTGCACAAAAGTTGGCAATTATTTTCATCATATAAAATTAACTTTAATTTAGCAAAAATGTATTACAAAGTCACAATTCTTTTCCAACACGATCAGGAGACTCTAAATCTAAATGATGTGGAAAAACGTACCATAAAAATTCTAACAATGCACTTCACTTATTTAAGCGTTTCTTGAATTTTACCTGCTCATGAAAGGAAAATGCGTTGACCGCACATCAGCGGGGCCGATCTGCTTACCGTACTATTAATCCTTTATTACCTGACGAGGATTACATGTCCCCTTGCGTCTAATACTGTGCCCCGAATTTACCTGCTAATAGTATTATAAAACACTTTATACCTATAAACCATAATGTTGTATCCGTCAAACGGTGCTTCCAGGTCAATGTAAAGAAGGGACTCGGGTTTAAAACCCTCAATGGATATTTCACTCATCTTTTAATTCCTGATATAAAGTTTTCAAAATCCTACTATATTTTTTTCGCACCTAATATACTTTAGTTTACCTCGGTTGGTGCATGATTTAAGTTTATTTATTTTCTTTTTTAACTATCGCACGATTTTAAAATAAATTATCATACTGTAAACGTGAAATTTAGCTAGACATTTCGGTCTATTATCTAACAATTGAATAACGTAAATTTTCGTCGTTTTAATGTTACGTATTTAATTCTACGAAAAAGTGGGTAAGGCAATATTAATATTAGAGTTAAGTGTTTCTCAAGTATGCTATAAATATCCCTACTATACTCATCTCAAGCTACTATTTGTGACATAAAATTTGCCCTACATTTATATACTTACGCAAATAATTATACGTTTTTAAAAATTAAGAACCATCATTATTTGTATTTAATAAGGCAGTGTATCTGATTCATATATCACAATGGCCTCTATTGATCAAATAGGTATGCGGGTACCTAAACCAGAGATGGGCAAAAAATTATTTTAAATAAAAATTTGTTTACGAAATTTTTATTTTAAATAATTTTTGGCCCATCTCTGACCTAAACTGCAAATGCTGTAATGAACAGAGTACAAAATTTCACGATAACTATCGCCACATAATACCTGGAAGAAAAGGACATTCCCATATCTATTTCGGCCTCAAATGGTTATCGCCATTTCTAGAAGAAAGTCCATGATACGAAGCAAATGGTACAGATTCTTAAATGGAATGTAAATCCTACAAAGGAAAATCCTAAAACACAAATGAAACCAATTTATAGCACGGTTGCGCCAATTTCCAGTTCTAAAGTTGAAGTGAAGACATTGGAAATTTTTACGATATTTAAAAAAGTAAACACACTCTATTTAAATTTGTATTTGTATTTCTTTCCAACGAGCAGCTGAAATTTGCCTTGAAGTTGGAAGGAAATCACATAAAATTATGCTAAGATAACACGTAGGTAACATTTTCTACATCTCAATAAATATTATCATTAAGGCACACATTTATTATAACTTTCCTCATTCGTTTAAATGTACGGCTCGACTCCTAAATTTTCCAAGCTTTCTTTGAAACATCCTGTACAGTCAGGGACAAATCGTTTTCGAGGCTCAATTTTAAACCGTGCCCGACCTTTTCGTAGCACTTGACATTGCGCCTGCATGCGACCAGCGTGTTGGTTCCTACTCGCGCGACCTCGTCCCCGAACTTCCGGCTTTCCCTTTACGAAATGTCACTTCCTCCTTCGATCGATACGTCACCGTTACCGCCGCGAGTAATTTCACAAAAATCAGTTCCTGTTTGCCTGAAAGTCAGCCGAGAGGAGATAGCGCATTATAATTATTGAGCAAACGACAAAACGAGCTTTCTCTAAACAGATACAAGAGATTCTTGACGGGCGCCCGCAGTGGAGGAAGTTACGGGAGTACCTGATAATCCGAATGCGCATTAATTCGAACGCTGAGTCATCCCTTATTGCCCTTCGGCGAGAATTTTCGATGCTTTTGCAACGTTGGAATGTGAAATTCATACGTGAATGATATCTCGTAAACACGTACGTTCTTTGATAGGCGTAATGAGATATAAATTCGTGTGCGATTTGAATATGACAGTTTCTAAAGTTCTCGCTGCTTCAGAGATGCATTAATGTTTTTCGATATTGGAATCACTAGGAATTTATAAATAAAATTTTGCATGTAGAAATTAGTGTAGGGGTCGCTCAAAATTAAACGAATTTACCCACAGTTGAGCAGATTTTTTTTTTTTAAATCCTGTATCAAATGTCCCTAACTGTTACAATTAAGGTAGGTCCTGAATAATTTACTAAATTCAAAAATTCTTTCAAATTTTGTGCAAAACTGAGTTGGAATACAAGAAACCCTTGCACAAAGTTTAAAATCGATTTATCACAGTTATCGAGAAATTGTTAATTAAAGTTGATGCATTTTAGGACAGTGGCATATGGCAGAGTCGAAAAAAAGAGAGGGTTATAATTTCAGTTTTTCTTTTGAAACAAGAAAACTATATTCAATAAGTGCGCCAAAATTGGCACGAAAGTACATCGAAGTGTCAGGAAATGAATTTATTAATTTCTGTAAAACTTACCACATAGTTTCTTCGTAAATGCCCATACAAAAATAGGTTTACGTGCAAATTTTTCAGAAAATACGTAGCAACGTCGCACAATTCGATATGTTTAAACATTTAAATATGCTTATTTTTTAAACACCGCATTTCACTAATAACTCAGAATGCATTCCCTTACTTTTTTCCTCTTCAATATAATTCAAAGATAATATATTTTGACAGTTTGAACACCATAATTGCTCTCCAAGACACTTTACATCTACAATTCGGTTTCCCGAACTTATTATGCGATTAACCTCAACACATCTACGTTGCTCCATTCTTTTTGCAGCGATTTCAATCCGACATTTTTCTTTATTTTGCAATATTATATTTGTTTAATAAATTTACCTTTGTAAACGAAACTTTTCTGACATTTTGATTATAAAAGACGCTCCGAATGAATGCGACGTTGTCAGATCTGCTGCTCCAATTCACTACGTTAACCAATTTAATATCCTATTTTCGTATTACAATTATTTATATTATCATTGGACTTTTTAAAATATATATACATCATGTTAAAAATTATTATTACTATTTCTATAGTATCATACTACATTATATTTATCATTTATGACCCAACTCTAATTTGACTAACATAGTTGGTTAGGGACTACGTTAATTAGATTTTTTTAGAGGGATTATTTAATATAAGACGACGATTTCTATTATTTTATAAAAAATCCCTGGAGTAGACTGCTAGTGTTGTAGTTGATGTGTGTGTATGTGTGAGGGTGTATTGTGTTTCCTTTTGAGTCCTTTCGACAGCAGAAAAACAGTGATAATTTCAGTTTCCCCACAGCGGTGAAGTGTGACTAATATTTTGAATTGCAAAATCATTGTTTTTCGTTTTTCGTGACTCGTTAATAAATCGTTTTTGCCTATACTTTTGTAACACCTTTTTGTTATTTCTACTTGTAGCTAAAATATTGAGTCCTTTGTGAATACACATTGACTGAGTCTTTTATTTTGGGATACCTTCTATATCAGAGTTATCGTAATATTATTTAAGGTCATTTTTATATATAGACTAAAAAACTCCCACGTAAATATATTCGATCAAATTCTAGACGCCATTCCACTTTTCTCTCAAGGACTCCCGGCTGATGTTTTGACGAGCCGGCGTATGTACACGTAAAATGAACAGAACGAGTTGTGGCGTGACGTCACGTTGCTCAGCGTGTGACATTTTCAGCATGGCATTTTCTTATTAGCTGGCACACTCTCATCTCCTGAATCCTCCTCCTCTTATTCTCACTCGTTCTCGAACGAAAGGAACGCGTACCACGTTGAACAGAGGTGTCCGAATTAACAATTACATTCAAATATCTTGAATATTTATTGTTATTTTGCATCGTCTAATTTACACGCTTAATAATAAAATGATGAAATTATATTGTGCGGTATAAACAAGTTCATTTATTTCGTTTGTTTTGGTGTGGTGGTATGGATTGTAATTATGTTTATAAATTGAAAACATTACGGAAATAATATATACAACAAAATGTCGAGTAATAGCTAATATAAACTCGAGAATAAGGTGAAAGAATTGACAAATGACAGTTGGTAAGAAATTTTGTCAAACTTTTTGTATGCAGTAATATATTCTTTGGATTATTAGTTGAATATTAGGTAAACCAAATTTCGACCGCTAACTGGAATATAATTTTTTTTCATATTAATGACGCAACGGACCATAACGAGATTATATAATTGCTTCAAAACTTAATATAGTGATTGTGGATAATGGAGTTCGTATTGGGATTTTCCAATTACGTAACACTGCATATTTAATATTCACCTAATATATCAATGGCTTAGTGCACAAATATTGTAAGTATGTCCACTTTTAGTGTTTCCGAGAAAAACAGGTTTAAACATGCAATGGTACATAAGATTTAAGGACATTCAATGTAGAAAAATATTATTTTTAACAAATTTATGAAGTAGATATACATATGATTTTTATACTGCTTAAAGAAACAGTTAAAAACTATTTGTTGCATATAAAAATTCAAATTTCACAGAATGTGGACATACAATATTTGTGCACTAACAAGGGTAAAACCCGAATCCAGAAATTAAAAAAATTGTGAAATTTTGTGACTATGTAGGGGATTTCCTCCTGATTACAACGCAATTTTTGTTTGCTGCCCTATTTCCCAATTTTGTGTTATAACTCGCGAACTGTAAGAGATAAAAAAAAAGTTTCGAGACAAAAGTTACTCCACTTAATTAGATGTATCATTTGGTAAACAAATTATTTTACAGTTCACGGGGTACAACACAAAATCGAAAAATAACCTGATTTTCAGGGGTCATTTACACCGCCATAGAGTAAATTTGGGCAGCAAACAAAAATTGCGTTATAATCACGATGAAATTCCCTACATATTCAAAGTTTCAGAATTTTTTGGGTTCGGGATCTTCCCTTGTAAGGCATCGATATGTACACCTTTTACTTAAACCGCAAATAGTACCTACATAGAAATTTATTTCTTTACTTTTATATTTTTATCTGAGAGTATACAATCATAAACAATGATAACTTGTTTACAATATACCACTATAGAATACCTCGTACCATTTTCTTTATAAGTTATAAAATCTATTCCCAACACATTTCGTCACAAAACACTACTTAAAATATTTTAATCAATACAAGCTTCCATTAAATACCCACTATAATTAAAAATATTCCAAAATATACGATATTCATGTTCTATTAACCTGTCAACTAGCGAGTTAAAAAATTCTCCAACGTTGGACGAGTTAACTGATTATAAAATTCTGAAAATTTCACTTGTACAAAAGGAGTAAATCAAGCATATGTATATCAGGCTATGGACAAAGTGAATTAATTCGTCTCTGATAGTGATTAAACACAGAATTTTAAATACACTGGAGACGTGTCTGCTGAAGAAATGACCCAGTCGACAGGTTACGGTAGAAATTAATTCCGTTCTTCGGATCGTTTCGCAGTCGACAGGCAGAGGCAGGAAATCATTATCCTCCGTTGCAGGGGCCCCTCCAGTTCGCAGATGAAGCTTCTCGAATCCAAGAGCAACGTTTCATTTTCACCCTCCCGGGGGCTGCGGCAGAAACAAAAGCTGAACGTCGCCAGTAAGAAAGCATATTTTTTAGCTGTTAACGGTACTGGGGCCGATGTACGCGATCTGCCCAGGGACTGTTCACCGTCCGCTCTGAAAGACGAAGAATGCCAGGGTCGCGAAAAAAGGCCTCCAACCGACGTCACGGGGTTCTGCTTAGCACGTGTACACCCGTGCCTTTTCCTTCTGCACTCCAATAATAATGCGCGCATACGTGCCGTCTGTACATCTGCTGGACACTTGGTTAACTTTTCCCTTTCTTCCTTCCTCCCTTTGTTAGCATATCCTGCCTTTAATCGCGGTAACGAGACATCTCTCCTCTCCGCCAGGGACATCCTCGCCCCGGACACTTTCGAAACTTTCGACGATGAATTTCGTTCCAGTTGCCCGTTTCTTCTTCGGCGCTACGCGCGTATCGAATCGCTTTTATTTACAACGGCTCGGTGGAAAGCGGCCCGACGCATTGCAATTCAAATTTCACGGCTATCGCGTTATTTAGTTACATTGAGGTGAGAGATTTGTTCATCGATCTGACGAGAAAACTGCACGATGTTTGAATAACCGATTCCGTTCAAATTTTCCGCGCACATTTCCGCTCAAAAGTATTCTATCACTTGTTATAGGCGCGTTTGATAAAAGAGAAAATAGACCGTTTTTCTATATGTTTGTGATTCAACTTGAATATTCCTTAGCTGACAGTAATCGTTTCATGCTACGTTGTAATGCTGAAAGTGGTTTCCGAACTGCAATTCGATTATTATTATTGAATTAATTATTGACACATGTACTCTTTCTCTTTCTGACAAAGGAAGATCCCGAACCCGAAAATTCAAAAAATTCTAAAACTTTGTGAATATGTAGGGGATTTCATTCTGATTACAACGCAATTTTTGTAACCCCTGAAAATTTGGCTATTTTCCAATTTTGTGTTATAACTCGTGAACTGTAAGAGATAGAAACAAAAGTTTCAAGATAAAAGTTACTTCTTTTAATTAGATCTGCCATTTGGTAGAAAAATTATTTTACAGTTCACAAGTTATAACACAAAATCGGAAAATAACCGGATTTTCAGGAGCCAATTACACCCCCTTGGAGTGAATTTAGGCAGCAAACAAAAACTGCGTTGTAATTAGGAGGAAATTCCCTACATATTTACAAAGTTTCAGAATTTTTTCAATTTCCCGGTTCGGGATGTTCCCTTGTGAGATATTTGGCAACAAAATAATTGCCAATAATACTGTCGATCCTAAAATATAATATTACTAACATTTAAATGATGTTAAACAATTTGGAGCGAAAAATAAAATATAAATTATTAGAATCTGAACAGTTCACTTTCATTTGTAAAATGCAACAACAATAGCCTTTAAGTGACCAACTTGCATATATACTATTGTAAGAAAAATAAATAGCACTTTGGTAAAGACAAGCAATAATCAACTATGTTATGCTTTAAGATAGGCTCTCGCAGAGACAATTTGACTCACGCTACGCCTTGCCTTGGTTCTCCTCTGCGCGACTCCAATCGACGGATCTCTCCTCGAGAATATTTTGAGGAAGAGAGGCGAGGCGTAGTGTGAGTGAATGCAAAGCCAACGCCTTCGGTGACGGTTAAAACAATTGTCACTCGCGCTGGCAGTGCGTTCTCGGAACGACTGACCAAATAGGTGAACCGAGGCAAGCTAAAAACGTTAGGTACAGCCAAATAGGGATGCCGATTTTTCCCACAGAATCGATTTGAAAGATCGTTGTGCAAAGATTCGATTCGTAAAAAGATCGGGACTAGAAAACGATTTAATAGAGATGGATCATTATCAAAAAAAATTAAAGGGTAGTTTTAAATACTCTACGTTGCAACAAGAATGAGGTCGAAGGTCCTTTTATGCCAAAGTGCGAACAATAATGATTATATAAGTGAAACAATGGAAATTCAACATAAAATATTATTCAATACCCCAAATATTATTGTCCAATCACTCAAGAATAATTAATTTGTGTAGTCTTTCTCCAGGTTGCTTTTAAAAGATCCAAAAACTAAGAATGCGAAAATTGATCCACCATCTTTTTGGTTGCAACACAATATTCGATTCGATACCGGTCTTCTCGATTTAAAATCGATTTAAAAAATCGAAGATTGTGACCCGAAAGATCAATTTTAAATTGGCATCCCTAGAGCAAAATCGAGGCGAGGCCTGTTTAGATGTGAGTGAGGAAAATAATTGCGCCACGGCGAGGCTAGTAAGAACCTACCTTTATTCTCTGTTCTCAGATATCAAACGCATGGGCGTCCGGAGATGTTTTTCCAGGGAGGGCAAATTTGGGGTGATTGTAAAGAAAAACATACCTCTCTTGCTTTTTTAACCCATTATGTAGTGCCAATTTAATTAAAAATTCAAAACTGAAATTGAAATATATTCCCTTTTTTAGTATAAAGTTAATAAAGATCAGTTTTTAAAAATATGTGATCTTTTCTCAAAAGCCAGGGGGGGGGGGCAACTGCACCTTTTGAACCCCCTCCGGACGCCCATGATCAAACGTACTTACATGCAACGAGTGATGAAACACTTATGAGCGGAAGTGTATGTAGCACACACATGTATAACAATGTACTAACGACATAGGAAGCAATATTAAAAAATTTGCGATAAAATGGGATTCGATATTTTGCCTTTCTCACAATCAGACCCTCGATATATGCACTCGTACGTGGACACGAAACCATAATTACGTTACAGTGGCAGTTGAACTCTAATCCATATAATGATTCCACGCATACGAACACACTTAATAACTTTTACCTTTTTTAGTTACTGTCTCACAGCATATCCATCTACAAGATTTAGAAAAGTGGACATTTTGGATTTCATTTTCTGAAAGAATTTCGAGTTGTGCGTTCTATGGTGCAGACCAAATGTACACCTACAGAAAATTTTAGCTAAATCGGTGACTCGAACTTTGCGCATTCCCCTTGTGAGCTTAAAACCCCTTGAGCTAAAAGGTTTCAATTTTGTAGTCTAATGATGAAATTACTCTACTTTGTCCCGAAAGACATTTTCACTGCCGACTTATGCCAGCGAGAAGCTTAAAAGAGACGATCTGTGTCCATTAAAAAAATAGGGTCAACGTCAAAATTCAGTTTTGAGTTCACAACTACTTTCTTTATTGTCATTTATTAATGTACTAAAAGTAATATATTTCTTACTTCGAACGTAAAATAAAAGAAAAGTAATTAGAATTTTTAATATTTGTATGAAAAGAATTGGTTTTTGGTTACCTAGGTTTGTCAGAATCTAATGAACGAATTGAATTCATACGGTAGCAGTACATTTTACAACGCCCTGCCTATCGTATAATCTTTCATATCGCGAACTGATTCATAAGGAAGTCTTTCACAAACGTTGATTCTAGCTCTAAAATTAACTTCATTGACTCGTAAAAATAAGCCGCTGAATAGGTACGGTATTTAATTTGGAATGTTCGAAATCGTTTTTAAACGGTTCTATTTCTGTAAAGTCCCGATACATTAATTAACCATGGAGTTATATAAATTAAATGTATTCATTATATTCTTTGAAGTAGTCAGCAAATAATAATATTTCTTTACCTCACACACAAACACACAATCGTTTATGTGCAAAACGAAACGCATGTGACTATAAAGAATGCCAGTTAGTGATATCGAAGGGATAAAAATGGGACAAAATACTTTTTAGGGCAATAGAACGACTGGTGGTGATTAATTGAAACTCGACAAATTCCAAAAGATGGCTGTAGCTTAGATTGTAAGTTATTTCATATCAAATGCCAATAAATCATTGACACCATAGATACTATTTTGACATTGATTGAAAATTTCGGAACACCAACTTCTATACACTTATTACTCTCCTGATTTGAATAGTTTTTAAGATATTACATCTTACGTTGTTGAGAAATCGATGTTTAAAACTATTTAGAAGTTGGTATCAGCCAGTTTGCTGGTTTTAATACGTAGTTTTCTAATTACAGGAAACTAAAAAACTCTGTATTAGAGTTCTGAAATCTCCGCACATATTAAACTGTAATATGTACGTACGAAGTAATTAATTTCTTGTATTCATCTTTATTTTTGTCCACTTCCGTCAAAGTTACCCGGTAGGAGGCAATAATGTTATAAAAAAAAAGGATATGTTACTTGCGGTAAGTTGTGTGAATCGTCAGGAATCTAAAGTGAAAGTGTTACTAGGAATCTTTTTTATCCAGTTCCTGTCCGTTCTGATTAGTCATTCTGTTGGTAGCATCGTAATAAAGCCTCATTCGATCAAAGAAGATGGAAACTAAATATAGTTAGCCATAAAAGAATAAATTATTATGATCATTGTTTCAGTAAAATAATGGGCTGTGAAAAAGTAGTTAGGTACTTATATTAACAAGTTCAGTTTATTTCAATTTCTTACACCATTATTTTCAAATGAAACAACTAAATATTTTACAATCCTCCTGCCATAAAAAGAAGTCCACAGAATTAACATCAAAGGTTTTAGTACATCGAGAAGCTAAATGATGATTAAAAGGAAATTCAAAAGGCAAAATTCAACATTACAAAAATACTATAATTTGACGAAGGGGAACTAGTAGGTTTAATTTTAAACATATCATTTTGACCACCACTGCCAATATTGTAGACCACCCTCCATCCATATTTCCAATATCTCCTATATCATCTATGTATATTTGCATCGAAATTGCTTATAAAAAGGGTAAGCAAAGATGTAAGCCTTTTCAAAATAGATTTAACTGTAGGGAAATAACATGGCAAGTCCAAATGAAACAGGAGAATAATTTGATAATTTGAAGTCCACGAAAAATATAATATTAAATATTTGAGTCATTGGAAATGTTTGAATCAATTTAAGAAGATATATAAATGACAATTTAAAGGTAACCTAAGAAGTGATTATTTGAAAAAATAATTATCAACAGGAGAAGAAGCAGATAAGACCACCAAGTTTTGTATAAAAACGAAGGGAATAATTGATGTTATGTCATTCAATATTCTTGAGATGGTGACAAAAACACATTTAATCAAAATACCAAATAAAAACGCAGTTCTGATAATATGGATTTGGTTGAGAGAGTTTTGAACATTAAAATTACTACCCTATAAAAACCAGAAACTGTGACTTGTGTTTCCCCCTGTGGTCTTCATATGTTTCCAATTTCGTCAACCACATTTTTATACCACTCTGCGTACAGAACGTATATATTCTTGCTAGTACCCAGCTGAAAAGCGATAACGGATCTACCGTACATCGAACCCATTTCCAATTTAGCGGCCGTTTCCGCGCGCCACAATGTGACATAAATCGTCGCTGCCCCGAAGATCCTCGAGATCCCATTTCCCATTGGGCAGGGGTCCCAATCATCACAACTGACATTGTTTACAAACGACAGGGGAATGAGACGGGACTCCTGATTCACAATCAGAAGGCAGAGATTCGCGGGAGCGCGGACGAGCAGATAGTCGCGCGTATCGCGTGGATCGGAGTCAAATCGATAGATCGGAGCTGAGATCGTTCCAGGAATCGTTAAAGGCCAAGGCAACGACATGCAGCCCACGGCAGCAGTATAGCGACACGGGTAAATGCACGTTGGCAAACCGGACGGAGCGGAGAGGCAGCTCGCGTAACGCTTGGGCACGGTAGCTTCCCGCGTGAAAAACTTGCCGGTACCCGCTTGCTCCTTCATGGACAGACGAAAGCTGGCCCCCCATGAAACGTTCTTAACATTTGAGTAGCCCAGGGTTTCACAAAATATCGTTCCAACGATACTTTACTTTCACTAATACTTCGATTGGCGTCGACGTGTTTTCGCGTCGAGGGATATTTTCTGCGACACATTGAAAGTTATGTCCGAGCTCGGACATTATCAATGAATTATCTATTAATAAAATTGTCAATTTCTATTCTATATTTTGTATTGAGATTTATATGAAAGTACATATTACCAATGAGTTGGCGTGGTTATCCTTTATTTTTATTATTTGATATTTGATATTTGATATTTGACATTTGATATTTGATATTTGATATTAGGTATTTGATATTTGATATTTGATATTTGATATTAGGTATTTGATATTTGATATTTGATGTTTGATATTTGATATTTGATATTTGATATTTGATATTTGATATTTGATATTTGACATTTGACATTTGACATTTGACATTTGATATTTGATATTTGATATTTGACATTTGACATTTGACATTTGACATTTGACATTTGATATTAGGTATTTGATATTTGATATTTGATATTTGATATTTGATATTTGATATTAGGTATTTGATATTTGATATTTGATATTTGATATTTGATATTTGATATTAGGTATTTGATATTTGATATTTGATATTTGATATTTGATATTTGATATTTGATATTTGATATTTGACATTTGACATTTGCATTTGACATTTGACATTTGACAGTTGATATTTGATATTTGATATTTGATATTTGATATTTGATATTAGGTATATTTGATATTTGATATTAGGTATTTGATATTTGATATTTGATATTTGATATTTGATATTTGATATTTGATATTAGGTATTTGATATTTGATATTTGATATTTGATATTTGATATTTGATATTTGATATTTGATATTATTTTTAATTATACTTAATGTGTAATAATTGGATTACGGAATCCAGCATTGCATTGATTTGAATTATTTATAATTATAAATATTTCGAATGGGCACGAGCTTGAACATATTTTCATCTGTGGAACCTCGCCCATCTATTGGTGATAGATACTGCCATGAGGATCTAATTGAAAATGTAGAAACTGAAATTATTGATAGTATCATTAAATGTTCGGAGCGTGGAGTGAACTGGTTTTGCGAGGTTTTTGGAACTCGTTTCATTTTTCCCAACCTTCACTCTTATTTCTCTAGTCGCTGTAGTGTGAATAATGCCAGGAAAACATGTTAAATGAATTACGCCGTAATAATTTTATACCCATCGTAAATCGCGCTAAGTCAGCACTGACATGTTCATGTTTATTACTCTTAATATAATTGAATATAGGTAATCTATGATAATTAGTGATTCCACTGAATGACCTAATTCTTTTCGTAAACAGTCCTGTGGCACAATTAATGACCGGCGTATGCATCTGCTTACGTATTATGAGAGATCACTTTCTCATTCTGCCGCATTTTCAGCGCCTGGCGCCACGTCCATCACAACTTTCACATGTCGCTTTAATTTCGAATAAGCGATAAATTAAAGTGTTACATAAGGCTTTGCAACTTCTTTCCTAGCAAATTTCTTTCACGTCAACAGATTATTATGGAATCCGACGCGAACGAATGATTTTATTTAAAACGAAATCGTAAATGTGCAGATACGGTGGTTGCACACTTTAGAACGTGCATAAATTGAAAATTATTATCCAGGGATTGTTATATAGAAGCATTATCGTACTTTCACGTGTAATATTATTTCATAAACTGTGCTGTACAATTTTGATAAGTAAATACATCTACATAAAATACGAAATATGTAATAAATAACACGTGCCACTCATGGAACATGAAATTCTATTCCTATTAATTAATTAATTGCTCGAAGTATGGTGCAATTATTATTCCAATACAACATTTAAATACAATAAATTATTCGTTTCCTTTTACAAGTTCAATGTAACTTAATTATAAAGCTCAGTGTAGGATATGTGAGGCTCAAAAATATTTGTTATTAACCCTTTTCACTATTTCTTGCACGTCTAAATTAATTTAAAAGGAACTCACGATGAAAATCGAAATCGAAATTAAAAATGTATAAAGATATATTATTGTACAACACAAACGCAATTCCAGACATTCTGGACATAGGACTACAAAGGATTAATTACCTAATTGCAGAAGAAAACCTCTAATAGGTTCAGGAACTCATAATCATTCTCACTTATAGCTTATAGCATATGGAGTTAGTATCAAAGTTTCGGCGTAAGAGAAGTTTACCCAATAAGAAAAACAAACAGTCCACCATTACGTAAGCAATGTACATACAGAGCTAATTGAAGTTACCGTTAATTAAACCCAGTCATCGTGCGATTTCATGGCTCTTCTCTGTTTAACTGGAATTTTCTTACGTCGTTACACACGCGATTGAGAAGCTGAGAGTACCTGTTCTGCAGTCACCAGAACTTGCTACTACAATGGTAAGTAGTAGACTCAATACTGTGACATATGTTACATTTTCGTGTAATTGTTAGTAAACTCTACATATCTATTAAAAATAAACTTTTAGATCAGATGTGTTTCGCTTTCTAGTTACTTTATATTGTTATTGTTCTGTACTTTCCCAGTCAACGTTTTCATAGTAAAAAAATAGGACGAGGGGGACATGCAGGAATCAATATAAAACATGTTCTTTTTTATTTTTATAAGATATACGAGAGGTTAGATAAGTAAAAAGAGTAGACGAGGTAGATAAAAGTAGATATTGTAGAGTCTACAATGTAGACATTACAGAAGGGTTAAAGGTAGATACAGGTGTCCCATTTGGTTAAATGGGTGTGTAGCTTATGAAAAGAGATGTTCAATGCTCTGTAACATGTGAATCGTCTAAGGTCATCCAAGGTTATTTGATGTCGTTAAATACAAGGCATTATGAAATGATTAGAATATAGAAGACATTATGAAATGGTTAGAATATAGAATGCATGCTAAGCGTTCTCAAATGTAGGTATGTTAAAATGCTTTAAATGGTCAATGTTCTCTCTAACAAAGGAATGCACGTCCTTAGGCATTGATGCATTAGCCGACTGTGTCATGAAATGACTGCAGTACCCTGTCTATATGTAGGGGGACAAGCATAGCACATGTAATTAGGTACATATATGCCTGATTATGCCTGCTAAACAGAAATTCTGATATTTTATAACAAGTTCTTTTTATATCTTAAAATATAATCCTCGTTTACTTGCTACCTGTTACAATTAACCATAAGCAACTATTCGAACTTTAATTTTAACTCACATAATAATAAATTATGAATGTTTTGCCCGACGGCTCATATTTTCTGGACTTAATAATATAAAATAGTACGATAATGGTGTTAAAATCTGTTTATATTGTCTAAGGGTTTAAAGCAGTGGTTCCCAACCTGGGGGTCGCGAAGTGTTTCTTGGGGGGTCGCCACGGTTATTTTTAGTTGGTGATTCATAGCACTTATTTATTTTAATACGGTTACATTGCTATATTCTATTAATGATGTAACATTGATTTTGCATAAATGATAAAAGAAAAAGCTGGTTACCCATATGCAAGCACAATCATCACACTAAATAAAATATATAAATATGTTTAATATCTTTAAGAATATTTAATATTTGTCTTACGATAATTAAATATTATTCAGTTAGAATCATATTCTGAAATACCTATTTTTAATGTGTTTTCTTTACCTTATTAAATTTAACTTACCTTATATGCGGGGAGCGGAGATCGCAGGTTATTTGAAGATTGTAAAAGTGGGTCGCGACTCAAAAAAGGGTGGGAAACTTTGAGCCTGAGTATCTAGGGATTCTTCAAGTAATCGTAAGCTGTTCGGGTGATGTAGTAGTCTATTTGAATATCTGCTTGTGTAATTTGCAATTTCCATTTTTACTGATGTTATTTGGAGATCTTTCCTTAATATTAGTCACAATCCATGGTGCGTTTGCTATTATGGATCTTTTTACTGAAATCTTTCTAAAATTTCGATGTTCGAGACAGATGATGACCCCCCCCCCCCCCCCCATAGTTCAATGCCATAAGTCCATATCGGTTTAAGAAATCATATAAAGTTACTTTGCATCTAACAAGGGGAGAACAGGGTGTTTCCCCATGTTAAAAAAAAATGTTAATTATATTTATAATTTTTTTTCAACGTGGGAAAATCTTGAAAAGACAACCCGACGCCTCCATAGGGGAATACCCCGGGGGTGCCAGGGTAGCGTGAGATTTTTACTCACTAAAACCCCACGGCCACCATGAAATGTTTAATAATTTAAATATAAATATCTCTATTATTAAAGCCTAATGACTTAAACGCTCGGACACCTATTTACTTATTTTCGACATAGATCCATCGTGGCAAAGCTTATCAAAATCGATGTCTACCACACCCTGCCCTCCCCTGGACAGTTTGGATTTGGGATATTTTATTACAAATGCAACGCAGTATGTAAAATAACATAGTGCGAGTAAAACGGAACTGCGTGTTCTGGCGCCCGTGCTAACAATAATTGAATATTCGACACAGCAGGCAAATAATCCATCGGCTAATAAGAATGAGGAAGTACGGATGCAGCTGATAGACATTTACGACTGCGTGCGTGTCTCCTTGAGGTCGAGTTCACGATGGCGCAACGATGGCCAGAAGCAGAAACGAGCAAACCATTGTCGTCTATGGGGAAGCGTTTGAAAGGGTCATGCACATGCGCGGATAAACGCAATGGCACCATCTTCGATTCATCCGTTGCGTTCAAAGTGCAATGACTTTTGCGAATTATCCATCGACCATGGGCGTCCGCAGGACGGGAGGGGGGGGGGGGGGTGCAAAAGGGACAGTTGACCCCTTTCTTTTGAGAAAAAATCACTTATTTTTCAAAACTGATCTTTATTAAGTTTATACTAAAAAAGGGAATATTTTTAAATTTCGGTTTTAAATATTTAATTAAATTGCCACCATAAAATGGGTTAAAAAACAAGAGGTTTTCTTTACCATCATCCCAAAGTTGTCCCCCCCCCCCTCTGGAAAAAAGTCTCCGGACGCCCCTGCCATCGCCGATTGTTCCTTGGAAATCGCAATAACATTGTTACGCAGGAAAAAGTGCTTCTCTAAAGAATTTAAAAAAAAAATTCCTTCCTAAAAAGAAAATGAACAGGTTTCTGTAGCGTGTCGTCAAAATAAATTTTCCTATAAGGAAAGAGATATTTCACAGGGAACTAGAAAATCAAACAAAGTAATATGGTACATATCATATCATTGACATACAGTTAAATATTGTATATCAGAACAGAAATGGAATCTTCCTACATTCAATTGCAATTTCTTCGAAGGTTAAACACGTATTTCGCTTAAATAATGGAACATAGTGGACGCAATTTACAATATTGATAGGGGGTGTGTTTGTAATGAATTACCCTCCTATGGCCTTCGGGTCAATTAGGTACACATTTAACCTAATGTCAAAGAACGAGAAATGGATCGAAAGATGTTGGAGAGGTCTATGTAGTAGGATCAAAGAAATGAGAACACGATTGTGTAAAAAATCTCGAGGGACGTAGAAGGTTAAGGATGGTGGGTCGTAAAATTGCAGGTAAAAACTTTCAAAATCGAAAATGATTATTTAAAAGACAGTAGGACTTCCACTATTTTTATAGGTACTAAACATTATGTACTTAATGCTTTTAAATTGAAAAACGACATTATTGTCGTTGACAGTAAATAAAACTTTTCCTCGCTTTGTTATATTTAGTATTGAAATATTGCATGAAACTTCAACATTTTTAGGTATTCCTCTTTGCACAGTAGATTACTGACCACGGTTGTCGTATTCTAAATCTCCCTGTGATATTCCTTCATCTTTTATATCTAGAAGAGAGTTTATCATAGAAGGACATGGGACACCTAGGAAATATCGTCTTATCAATTTCTAACACACTTACCTTAGTTTGCTTTAAAATTCCATACGTCACTCCAACAGAAAGGTGCTAATGCATACATAAACGTACAGTAAACTGAATACTCAGAGACCGACAAGTGTGGTTTGATTATTCTATACTTTATTATAATTAATTGTGTATATTAATTTATTTTTTACATGTATAGAATTTATACGAGGAAAAATGTCGTTTTTCTTGCTTAATATAGCGAATAAAGATTTATTGTGGTAAGTTGTAAAGATTATACCCCAAAAATTAATTTTAAAATAATCGTGTTCGGTTCATTCTACATATTTTCTAAAAGGTTCACATCTAGCGAAACAGAGGAGCTATAACATTTTTGGAATATTATATAACAAAAAATACTCATACTTTTCCTGAGAACAAAGTAAACAGATAAAACTTCTGTTCTACCAACACCCTGTATTAAATTATCATTTCATGTACCGAAAAGTACGTGTAATTCTGTACAAGTATAACGGAAGAAAACCAAGTTTTCAATTCTACCGGTTGAACTCTAAAGGCCCGATCAAACACGAGCTATCCTTTTTAATCTTTTCGCATGATTATCTCCAAAGCTGTTGGTCATTTGAGTAAATATTTGGGATCACAGTAAGCCTTTTTAGAGGGGGATATTTTGTGAGCAATATCATTTTAATCTGCGTGGAGGATCCGCGTGGATTACGTGGGTATCTACACCTCGTTGATTTAAGATTACCTTTATTTGTTTATTTATTTTATTTTTGTTGTTCAACCAAATATATTCAAATTTCTATTCACATTTGCAACTCTACTGTTCGTATCATCTGCATATCCGAGTATTTCAAGGTATATTTAGTGACCCAAGAAAAGTACAGAAATAATGTTTATACTAAGTACATCACTATCTCGACATCTGAATTCTAAAATTTTGGGAAACCTGCCCAAAACCGTATACTTAGGGTTCTAGGTCTATAACTTTTTAAATTATAAAACACATTGGATAATGAAAACGGTATTTATTAAATGTTTTCATAAACAACACAAAATAACAAAAATATATGTAATTGAAAAGTCCAAACAGGCTACTTAATTTGGCAATAAAACAAACACAGTTCTTTTTACTAACTTCACTATATGATTTTGACCCGATCTAAAGTAACAATAATAGTATTAAGTTCCATCCACGACGTAATGAGCCCCTCGGAACCAAACAACTTTTGTCTTAAACAGTTCTACCTATCTAAAAAATTATACAAGTTATTCAGGTGGCTTGTCTTAGGTGGCTCATCATGTATACACAATAATTATTTTCAACGTTATTTTCTCTAGGTTTCTTTGCTTTGCATTCTTTAGCTCTTATGGATTGTTCTATATTCAGAGTAGGTGTTTTCTTTTTCTTGTTGCTTGAATTAACGGAGTACTGTTTTACCTGTACGGTTGTGCTCCAAGACGTAAGCACCTCTACACTTTTGGTTACAGCTAAATATGAAAATGACAATAATCCGCCACGATCTTCAAAATATAAGGGGCCGTCCTTAAATTACGTAAGGGTAATTTTGGCGATTTCTTACCCCCTCCCTCCCCCAGTATAAGAATTCGTAAGATTTGATATTCCAACCCCCTTCTCACGTCATATTTTTTAAATTGAATTTTTTCAATTATTAAAATTCTTTTAAAGGTTTATATAATTCATGTAACTCCGGTTTCGGGAAATTTAAACTAAAACAACTTTTCTGAAACATTAATGATAGAATTTGTATTTATTGAAAATTAGGTTAAAAAATATTATGTAAGACGCTACCTGACTCCCCCCTCCCCCTTGTAAGAAAACGTAAGACATTCGCGACCCCCCCCCCCCCCAAAAAAAACCTTACGTAATTTAAGGACGGCCCCTAATAGAAATAGATACTGTTAATATATATCTTCATGTAACATACATTCTAATTACCAAAACACTATCTAGTCCACTTAAAGTCAGTCGAAAATAAGATCAGAGTACTTAGAAATAGATTAAATTTAATGATTCGCTGGAGCGTTCGTATTTCGTCACGAATCTCTGTTGACTAATAGTTCAGTATAGCGGAAAACAATTGCCAAACGCGCATGGGCTTCTCTCATTTATTTTCAGGAATAAGTATGGTACACGGTTTTGTACAGGTTTCCCCTACCTACATCCTAAGGATAAAAAAAATAGTAGTAGAGCAATATGCAAACCAGAACATCTACCACACGGGCATCCAAGTGTCTGAAGGTATATTTATTATCTAGTGTCCCACAGAAAGTCAAAAAGTGATATTCATACTCATGTAGGTACTCAGATCCAGATCGAGTACTCAAGCTTCGGATATCCATGAGCGGCGGCATCACTAATAACGCTACTTTCTAATACTTGGCTCGAATCAAATATCCAACTCGAGCAAAGGATGCCTTACCGTCCTCCAGTACTCAGGCAACTCCGCAACGTGAGTCGTCAGAACGGGACGAAACGGAAATGAAATCGAAAAAGAAGGGGGGCCAGCGTAATAAGCAGCTTAAGATGGCTCTCTCGCCGTATAAAACCATGCACGGTACAAACAGGGGCAAAACTATCCGGACCAGCGACTTTCACCCGATTGACTTTCCCTTTCTCTCCCCGATACTCGCGTCGGTAATTCGACGTATTTGTATGCCGCCTCTGAGATCAGAACCGTCTGGAGCTCGTTGACTTCCGGTCCCGATCGAGAACCCCTCTCATTCATTTACTCGCCAGCGATAACCCGACGCGCATGAAATCGTGATTAAATTCTGACGAAATTGCTGCCGAGCGAACGGTACGCTTGGTTGCGTAATAAATAATGTATGCGCCTATAAGATAATACGTATATTACTCCTCTTTTTTTTTTACCATTTATTTGTATAGCTACCGCGTAATTCTTCTTGTTACCATTCACCGTTTCGATCCAAATGTTGCAATAATGAGCCTGCCTACCGTTTCGTAATTGCAATACATACCAATTTTAAATATTCATTATTATAAATTTTGTTCGTACTAATTGGTATTACTGAGAAATTACCTTCGATATTAAATGTTGTTGAGAAGAATAATGCGAATAGACGAATTGGATGATTAAGCATTTTGGAAATTATTAGTAAATATTCACTATAATGGAATTAAAATGTTTCTTGACATCAGTCATATAAAAAGTAGAAGCTGAAAATTTTGTATCGTCGGGAGACTTAAACATATTATGTTAATGAAGTCTACTTGTACTATCTTCAGTAAGAGTTTATCCCGCTTTGGACTTTCATCTTTGGACTATTGCTTTTGATATTATTTTTAACTATCAAACAGATTGCCCGTAGTTAAATTTTTAAGCGCAGATTACTTTAGAAACGTTTGTTTTTATTTTTGTCTTACAGAACATTTGTAGCTCTTTATAGAACAGATTTGTTTTTGGAGAGACAAATCGTATTGCAATAATGCTTATCAATTTCAGTCCGATTGTTTTTCAAGTATAATGATTGGCCGTATGAAAAGCGCCTTTGCCTGAATATTTTGTACTCTTGAGGGTCAATGAAATTAATGAATTTGAAGCTTTTATCAAGAATAGGTAAGTTTGATTTTTCCAAAAATTTTGGGTTTCATAAAATACTTTGCATACAATTTTATGAATATTCAACTCATCAAGTCTAGTAAGGCGTAATCTAGTAGTTAGTTAGATTTCATTAAAAATCTTCATTATAAAGTATGCACTTTTTAAAATTTAGAGACCATAAGTACACACAAACATGCCTTATCAATTTTAAGTTTACTTAATGTGACAGACGCTACCCAATCATAGAATTGTTATCGATTTAACTTTATGCATGGATAGACGAATTCTCCATCTTCATTGCAATTTATTAATTTTTACTAAGTAGCTAATTTTTACTTTAGCTAAAGTTAGTAAGTAATAAAGCGAAAACTTGGTTTTCCCTCTTGAAAACATAACTAAAATAAATAAAACATAAATAAAAATATAAATAAAATCCTGAGTTTAGTTACAAATAAAAAACAGTTTGATGATATTTAAACATGTCGCAATTCAAATTTCGGCAACTTACCTTGTGTTTGAGACTGCATTTTGATTGCAATTCAATGGTACAACGATACATATTTGTAAAAACACGTGGCATCTCAAATTTTAAAAACTTACCTTATTTAACACTCGCCAGGTTATAACCTGACTGTAAGCTGTCAAAATTTTGTGTAGATTGCATAGTGAAGGTAGCGTTTGACGAACGAAACATGTGTTAGTTTCTGTTGGCTGAAGGTGTGCGTGTACACGTACTGAGAGTCGACGAACGAAACATATGTTAGTTTCTTTTTGTCTGAAGGTGTGCGTGTAACGCGTATATACGTATTATGTTGACGAAAATTTTGACTGGAGAATCAGAAGAATCAGAAGAATCAGAAGAAAAATGTTACCGTTTCCGACTGATCCATGAGACGATATTACGATATCTCTGTCATGCGTGGACCGATTTTATTGAAATTTGTCTTATTCGAAAGCTGATATACGGTTTACATAAGAAAAATGCCTTTAAATTTAGTTAATATTGCAGGCGTGATGAGATATTAATGAAATAAGCTTCAGGTTAGGTTGGATTAGCCGGGCGACGAGTAAATGATAGCGGTAGCGACAGTCGACATATACGGGGTGTCGAAACATGTACTTGGCGTCGAGACGCTACCGCGTCTTTAGATATTAGAAAGTCATAATAACATAAATAGTATTTTATATGCTCCATCCGCTATGACCTATTTACATACCTACACATTTTTACGTTTTCTTTAGTCGTGTCATGGGTACCGTGAGCGTAGGCGTGACACGTTGGTTATCAAATAAACAAACAAAAGTTAAGAAAACGAATGTCACCTTTTTATGAGACTTTCGAACAGGAACAGATTTTGCCTTTATTGCACCTGTTCCGTTTCTTAAAAAATTAATATAAGCGTTGCTTTCAGAATTCTATCGAGACACATTAAAGACCACGATACTATGCAATACGATTGCTATCCAAACTAATCGATATATCAAACAGAATGGACGGGAGTAAAACAGTTTCAGAAGCAAGACCAGTAATGCTCCCTCGTCTGTTGCAAAAGAGCAATGCAGTAAACTGCTTTACATCAAATCCGCTAATGTCTGTCTCGCCCTTGATGGCGAAATCGATCTCAACTCGATCGAATCGCCCGCTGACGTCAGTCCGCGCCGATACAGAAGACGTGTGCATGAATTAATGCTCCCTGCACCATCGGGATACGTGGTCGTTGGCTTGTTCGAATTCCTCGCCAAGTTTCGCGGGAACTTATCTAATCCGAAGGCTTCACGTCAGAACGTCAGATTTTTGTTTGCGAACGGTAAAATTTTGATTACTACGTGCAAGAAAGATACACCGTGAAGTGGAAAAAAAAAATGTGGGGGAAGAACGGAGATTTAAGTTATCTGCGTAGCCGCCAGTTTTCGTATGAACTTTGACGTGCCAGATTGAGTTTGGTAATAATAACTGTATTGTTAATAATAATAGCAGGTCTTTAGTTCAGAATAGAAGGACCAGGAATGGTCGACAGAAAATTTAAAAGCTGAACGATAAGAACAACATAGATATTAATTTGACAAAAAGGAACCCACTCAACATAATAAGCAAAATATAGTATGGTTTCTTTACTCACCACTGTGTAATTATGTTAGCATTGTTTCTCAGATGCAATCTTGGTGTCGCAAATAATATTAATGCATTTTGAAGCGAACTAGATATCGTGGGACTGAAAATATTATAATTTAGCATTTTCTCAGAAACTGTAAAAAGGAATGTGACAAATTTGACTGTATAAGTATTTATACGATATTCATTTTTTAGTTAAAAATTTCATTCGAATGGTAGTTACTGTAAACTGTAATTTTTTAACCTCGTATGGTGTGAAGTAGTAAATAAATAATAAGTATTTATCACATTAATGCTACATGTACATATTGTGAATAATAATGGTTGGTAATAATGCATGATAAATAAATTTTTAGTTGGGCAAACCAATTGCTTAAGTAGCAAAATGATAAATGAAAGTTTCAGAGGACAAGACAATTATTTTAATAAATATTAAATATTAATATATACCTAAGTATTAAATCACCTATGATAGTGTCTATCAGAGCCAATCAGAGGTTTATATTAAAGTTTTTAAATTATTTTGTGCTGATAACGAGCTCCTAAGTACCATATACGTGGAAATGGATTTCATTGAACAGCTCGACGAAGAAAGAAGGCAGGGATCGCCTTAATATTTATGCTTACAGCTTGCTGATAGTCATTACAATACAAAAATAGAAAGCAGTAGCTTATAAATGAAAACCAGTGTGTCTGTTTTATACAACTACACGGTCGTGTACAGGGACTTCCGCATTTTTCAAGCAAACCGAATAGTCACTACTACCGCAAAATGAATTTGGAAGAGAATAAGAGAAATAGTTTATTGCAGTTTCGTTAAGAATTATTTGGAACATAGTATCAACGCAAAATGTTGGATTCATGAGGTCACGCTCATTCATTGTCAGGTTGGAGGTCGAAAAAAGAGTGATTTTGGGGAATCTTTTTCTGAAAAATTATAAGACCTTTTCCAGAAACTATTCTCGTATTTGAAATAATCAATTTTAAAGAGTATCTCATAATTCTTTTATTTAAAACTATTTATTAATAACGAGGTTGTGACTGATCTCCCTGTGATCTTCCCAAAAAAGGTGTTTTTCGGTGACAACTACTGCTCGATACTGGATTATCAGAAATTAAAAATTCTGAAAGAATTATATATATTAAATTATGTAGTTTCGTTATTGATAAATATTTTTCAATAAAAATATAATGTGATATTTTCCAAAATACACTACTTCATTTACGAAAATAGTTTTTGGAAAAGGTCTTATAGTGTTTGAAAAAAATCCTAAAAATCAATCTTTGTCGACTTCCTGACTGAGCATAACCCCATATGTTTCGAAACCACCGTTCACTGCATTCAAAATTCAATAAAAATGAGAATGAAATTAGCGTTTGCAATAACTGCTGAAATAACTGAAATATCCATTGGCGTATGAGAAATCTACTAGCAGAAGATACATCTGGAGAATTAGGTTTTAAAAAGAACAGTTAACGTAGGAGTTCAATTTAATTAAAATTTGTCTTTAAAAAATCAGCATACCTATAGTAAAGGAAAAGAATGCGGCAAAAATTGTATTTCTATTTCGTTTACCATTAATTGAGAAACCTTGTGAGTTCTTTTTGAAATTTAAGTATCGTACATTTTCCAAAATATCAAGACTTAGTAAATTTAAACTTTAAAGTCTATGAAAGAATAGCAATTTATAAATTTTAGTCCCCTTTAAATAAACTTATCATCCGCAAAATAAATTTCTTCCAGTTGAAAAAAAAATTGTATTACAACTTTCCTTAATCGTTTTACTATCCCCTGAATTCTAACGTCCTTATAATACCTGTAATATTGTTGCTTATTATCAGTACTCCAATTAAATAATACAATGAAACAATAAATATTAACGTTACATTACAATAAACGAGAATTAATTTCTAAATATGTAACCTTGAGTTTTTTTCTTGCCGCCTCCAGTTATCGAGTTAAATGATTTTTCATATTCTACGTCTTTACACATCTTCTTTTGTGTGACTGATATACGCAAGCTGATGAGTGATGTCGAACAATAAATTAATATGACACATGCATGGAGTGCAGAGGGGAAAGAGGTATCGGCTGACGTGGTGCAATGTCACTCCATTTTATCGCAAAGTAGCTAAAAAAAATCTGCTGCTGCATGTATATGTTACGGTAAAAGTACAAATCGGCAAATGCCGATCAAATTTACCAGTTTGATAGGCTGGTATATGTGTACTTTTACCGTGACATATATACATGGAAGTTTTACCTTATATGTATACACACCTAAATGTTACTCGTCCTTTGTTAAGACACAGAGTATGATTCATTCACACTTTTCATCATTCATAAGAGTACTTAATATGCTTCTAAAGCAATAATGGAATCATGTTTTAATATAGTAAAGTAGAAATATGAAATGCACTTCATGGACTTTTTAAAAGGAGCAGTTTCTTTCTAGCAAGCAAAATGTTAATATTATAAAGGACAGTTGTATATCTGCTAATATAATCATTTGCTAATTTATTACTGTTTATGTTATTATGGAAAAATTCTTAGAGCTATTAATACAGAGTATGCAATTCGTGGTTGAAAAGTTGTTACCTTTTCGTCATAAGTATTACGTATACTATATATATTTATTATTTTCATTTTAAACTTACAAGGGAAGATTCCGAAGCCGGAAATTCAAAAAATTCTGAAACTTTGTGAATATGTAGGGGATTTCCTCCTGATTACAATGCAATTTTTGTTTGCTGCCCAAATTCACTCGAAGTGGGTGAAATTAACCCCTGAAAATTCGGCTATTTTCCCATTTTGTGTTATAACTCGCGAACTGTAAGAGATAGAAAAAAAGTTTCAAGACAAAAGTTACTTCTTTTAATTAGATCTGTCAGATGGTAGAAAAATTATTTTACAGTTCACGAGTTATAACGCAAAGTCGGAAAAGAACCGGATTTTCAGGGGTTAATTACACCCCCTTAGAGTAAATTTGAGCAGCAAACAAAAATTGCGTTGTAATCAGGAGGAAATCTCCTACATATTCAAAAAATTTCAGAATTTTTTGAATTTCTGGGTTCGGAATTTTCCCCTGTTAGACTAAAAATTGTAATTTTAAAAAGTTTCTGTAACGATACAATAAGTCCCCATTGTCTTGCACACAATATTGGAGGTGTATCTACTATTATAGCGATTTAGTAAATTTATGAGTTTACATGTGGTAGATCCCAGAACCCACGACAATAATTATAGATATCCAAAGAAACCTATGTATGTATATGCTTGAGGAACTTTCGAATTCTGACCTGACCTGACTCTTGCCATGTCTCGGGTATCTGAGAGTCTTAGCCCCACACACACACCTTTAGAAAATATAAATGCCTGGAAAATACACGTGCAAGCTTGTGACGCTGTAAATCACATCTCCAATAACAAAATGTGGGCCCTTGGAAGCCTCTATGAGGGGGCCTACTATGACTCGGTCAATTTTGGTTGAAACACACCTCAGCTGACAAAAAACCACCAATCTAAGGTTGAAAAGATTTTGTGTTATAACACGCGATGTCCTAAATAAAAGAAGTAACTTTTGTTTGAAAACTTTTTTCTATCTCTTCCAGTTCGTGAGTTATACCTACCCAAAAATCAAGAAACAGCCGGATTTTCAGGTGGTCAATTTCACCCCCTTATAGTCAATTTAAGCAGCAAAAAAACCTAACACGTACTTATATATCCTCTACATCTCTCCAAAGACTCATAATTTTTTAAATTTTCGAGCTTGGGATCTCCCCTTGTTAGTAATGTAAACTACAGCTAAGTAACTACATGCTACGCATTATATGTACCTAAGTACCATTACTTCACCAAGAAACAAAGATCTAAATCTAGTAGATATAAAATAATATGACGGGTGAAAATGGACCCTGTATTCGCCACAAGGTCAACTGCCAATCCATCCTCCTTAACACCCCTACAAGGGTTCAACGTGCCGAACCAGGTATACGCACGACACAAAGAACACGTTGAAAAATTATAATAACCGTCCAGCGAGGGTGTAGCACGGTCCATTAACACCCTGAAAATTCGAAAGGCAAGCACACAAGGGTGGGTGAGATTAGCGCGGTAATTCGCAGGCCCCTGTCGGCCTCGCGTCTTGGTCGAAATGTCCATGAAATAAAAACAGTTTGCACCAGGGTCGATCGAGGAGAAGTGGGGGTTCGTACCCGCAGCTTGCCGGGGAAACGTGTTAATTATTAATACAAAGCGGTTTAAGCCGTGCGTTATGGCGGCCTATTTTAATCCGGGAGGTCTGTTTTCGCTGTTGCTTTTCGGCCACTTCCGGTCCTGAATTAGAAGCGCCAATAAACGGGGGGGCCTCTATAGAGATCTCGTTGTTTGACCAAGTGCACGCCAGGCTCCCTGTGCGGCCGTTCGGTTTCTTCCAAATACCAGGAACGACGCTATGAAAAAGGAACCGACAATTCGAGGCGCTATATGTGGTGCGGCGAGAAACGTCGTGCAAGTACGTATATACGGGGTTGTTCCTCGTTAAAAAATCAACCGAAATTTTTAAATGACTTTGTTTTGAATGAGGCTTCGTTTTTCAGAGAAACAATTCTAATGTTTCATCAAGTACTTTACAGGTTAAACATACATACTGTCGTTCATAAGTATGAGGGCACCTAATCTGTGTGAGATAATTGTGGAAAATGTTGGAAATTTATTGAAGAACTCTAACAAAATTTAATTCAATTGGTATTTTAAATTAAAACCGGAAAGTAAAAACATTTCAGAGTAGGTATTTCTGTTGTAATAGTAATGTTTCCCCGAATTTTTGGAGCTGTAAAGCGTTTATTGTTCATTTCTTTAAGATATTACCCTGATTCATAAATTTTTCGCTTCCGTCATCACTTTTGGCTTCTTTGTCTATATATATCAGTATATTGCAGGTACTGACACATTCTATTAATTTAAATTAAATCATAGCAGCACTTCTATTTTCGATTGATCGTTTCTTTTTTCACAATTTTTCACTCAATAATTGTATAATTTACATTCGATACATAGCTGCAGACTTCCTTTCCTTCAGATACGATTGTTGGGAAGTTTATTTTATACCGTGCCATCTCTATCGAATTTCTGCGCCTACTATAGTTCATGCTGGGTCTCCAGTACCCATCCATTTCTTTGTGTTATTAGGAAAACAGTATTTTAACTATTATACATTAGTTTTCGTTAATGCTACATTAAAACGAATTATTATTTTTAATTTCAATGTGTTGTTGGATATATTTATTTACATTCATTGATGTGTATGAATATGAATAATAAGAACGAAAACAATTGATCTATAAAGATGGGAAAATTGATAACAGGGAATTACTTAACATTTTATTTGGTGTGTCGAAATAGACGTGGCCATATTTCACAAGTGATTCGTAGGAATATCACTTTAACTTATCGCAGGCTTGAGTAAAGGAGTGCTTTTTTCTTAACCCTGTTGATTTCTTATAACCGTACTTCTCTTTAATTACTTAAACCCCTTGTGAACCAGTCCCTTTCATTTTCTTACCTTTCATGATACTTGACCTACCATATGTATGATTCGTTTATATGACGAGAACTATAATATACTCATTTCATTCGCTTATTCTCAAATACTCCATTCTCTCTGTCCATAACGAATAGCTATTTTACTACTGTTGGCTTTTATTAATGATCTAATGATATAGGCAGTATTATCATGTATCCTTCTTGTATAATACTAATTCGATGTATCCGATGGGGATTGATAGTATGAATCTGGAAAAAGGAGTAGGCATGGGTGCATGCAGGGAAACCTAATGGAAAAAATAATGGTGGATAAAGAAAGAGCGCAGTAAGTATTAAATTAAATTCAGATTAATCTTTTATGCACAAATAAGAAGAATATATATTATGGGTAAACTTTTCCTCTGGGAAACCTTTTTTTTACCGCAAATTTATATTGGTCAAAAGCACGTATCAAATAACATGCAAAAATATTATTTTTGAGTTTAGGAATTTATCCATTGCAAAGTTATTATGTTAAAAAGACTCCGAAATTTTGACCAACCTATACTCATACTGAGAACAAGTTGAAAAGTGGAATGCGTTGTACGGTATCGTCGAATCAGTTGTGAAAACTATAGAACCTATTTTCAATTAAATGCTTTATTGTTAGACAATCACCGTAGCTGTCACAATATCGGTTAGAAGATATGTCAAAATTTCGCAACTTTTTTCACCTCATAACTTTTCAACGATAACATTCCTAAACTCCAAATTGGTACTTTCCATAAATATAAGTGTCGACCCCAAAAAAAAAGGTTTTCCAGAGGAAAAGTTCACATCATATTATTCGTGTATTAAATTATAAATTTTACATACAAGTTATAGGTATATAAAATATAAATATTTATATATCAAGTTATAAATATTAAATATAAGGTACATAGTTTATAAATATTTGTCTGTTAAGTTCTGAAAACAGCGGAAAACAAAAGGTAACGTAGATCATGAAGCAATATGAAATAATTTTAACACATTTCATGAGTCACTGGTAATTCGTGATACTTATCGAATCTGTCTCGGGAAATCAGGCTTACGTATTTTTCAATTCGATGTCGAATTCGAAATAGTAGAAAAGGAAGCTGAAACTTGAAAAATTCAACGCAAACGCCGCTTTCCATAATTGAACACTGCAGCCTAATTCTTTTATTATTTACATTCAACGGTGCTACCAGGAACCTGATATTCTGCAGCAGACCGAAACCTGTTAATGCAGGGTTCGAGTGAGGTACCTATCTATCAGAATATTGATCGTGATCGAGTGATTGGGAAAAATAAAAGTGCATTTGGCGCTGGTTGGCGACGAATGCAGCAAAGAGTTAATCGGTAATCAAAGTTTAGTTTGAGTGAACTAGGGCTGAAAATATTTGTTAAATTTCGAGGTAGTCAAATATTCGAGTACTTCAATAATTCAAATATTTGGCACATAAGTATAGGTATTCGATTATGTATTTCGTGCACTGATCAAGTACCTAAATATAATACCTACGTACACAATATTCAAGTACAGTCGAACCTCGATAACTCGAATCTCCGGGGAAGGGAATAAATTTTTGAATTATAGAGGTTTCGGCTTATCGAGTTTTCGAGTAAGAGAGGTTCAACAAACGAAATATTCGACTTATGCTTTGTAAGACATATGTAGAAGTAAACTTCGACTTGTAGGGGTCCGAGTTCTTTTAAATTCGATTTGTAGAGGTGAAATACATAATTTAACATGCAAAATATAGTTCGAGTTAAGGAAGTTATATTTCGAGATGTAGAGGTGTTTATAGCGGAGCGGAAGGAAATGAAGACAATTTTCAACTTACATGGGTTGTCGAGTTATCGAGATTCGAGTTATCGCAGTTCGACTGTGCTAACTTATTCATATGGTTCATATAACTCAGCCTGATTATAATTAATTTCTTCCCATTTCAATTTATTCACACCTCAACGACCCAATTAAGTAAGGATCAGAAAACGCTAAATTATTTATGGCTGCTACTTGGGGAACTGAAATTTCTCAAGAAATTGAATGCTCATGAAGATATAGAGAAAATAATGTGCATTGCGAGCAACAGTAGTACAAAATTTATTTCGCAAGTGGTATTTTCAAGGCACCTTGTGGAGATCGAATTGTAACGTAGCTGATCGTTAACTGAATATAGTTATATATTATCACCTATTGTGTAATATTTTTCTTACATTCACAAATATATTCCACGGCAATTTAAATAGGCGCAGCACTCACAAGGGGCGTGCACGCGAGGTTCGGGTCACCGATTTCATTTAAATGTTGCATATGCTTACTGCGCATTATGTGTAATAATGTATTAAACCCATTGGGCGTATCGATAAAAATTTATCGAGAAAATCAAGCTATCGATCCAGATCTGGATACGGATTCTCATTTTTATACATACGATGCTTAATTTTTTCATAAAAATTGCGCCCAATGCATTTAACCCATTATTAGTACACGAAAGATTTTAGCTAAATGAATGTCAGTCTCTAATTCGTAAAAAAAAACTACTGGTTACGCGATGAAATTAATTTCACTATTATCAGAATTTGAACAGTTGTAGAATTATTTTCCGCGGCAATTCTGCGCTAAGGAGACGCGTACATAGGCACGTTGGCAATAAAAGCGCATCGTAAAAAGCTCCGGCAACATTGACCTAAACCCGTGACGCTAATTATGCCGTTTTATTCAATGATGCACGGCGAAGTGGGGATCCCTCTTTAACATAAATCGCTCCTCGGGCCTTTATGATTTTATCGGGGCCCCATTGCAGCAACGCAAGCGCATTACCTACGCTCTCGCGTCTTTTAACGCGCGCATTTTATGTCCGCGTTTGCGCCTTCGTCGTGACATTATTACGCTATTATATTAGTTTCTGTTACGAGTCGCGGAGGCGGATTAAAGGCCTCCATGGATAATGGCAGCAACAGGCATTTATCCCGGGATGAAGTAATATCCCCTTGTAATAATCAGAAACTCGCGTGAAATGCATTCGATTAAGGAAAGTATGTGGAAAAATGATTTTCTGAAAATTTCGTGATTTTTGGAATTTTCTTTCCATATCCGAGCTTCGTACAGTCGAGCCTATATATTTTCAGATTTAGTATTTTCATAGTTCTACAGATAGTTCTACGCATAGTTCTACAGATACCGTTATAAGTTTTTAAAGCTTTCTTGCTAAGTTTTAGGATACTTTTATGGTATACCCAGCGATAGTAAGGCCTGCAATGCACATGCCCGAATGGAAAAGGGCAAAGTAGGTGGAGCCATCGACCCCCTCCATTTTAGGAGGCATTATTGCTCCTTTGTTTCTACTCTTTTGTCCCTGACCCTCTGCTTTTAAACTCTTCAAATTTCAGTATTGCTTGGTATAACTGTATAGTTATTTAAATACCATTTTTTTACAAAGTTATAAGCGTACTTTCTATTAACCCTTCGTTGACAGTCTGGGCGTGAGCCACCCCTAAGTTGATTTGGACGCTTTGTACATTCTATATGCAAAATAAATATCTTTTTTTAAAGCCGACTTACATAATATTGTTTTTTCTCAAAATATTATATCTGAACAATAACTCTGCAGATGTTTAGCTTCTAATATTGAAATTTGTAAAAGTTACAATTTTTTGAAGATTTGCTTCATGTTTTCTCTACATATGGTAATCTAGAATTTTTATGGGCATTTACAAAGAAACCATGTGGTCAGTTTTGCAGAAAGTAATAAATTCGTTTCGTGACATTTCGATGTAATTTTGTGCCAATTTTGGTACACTTCTTGACAGTTGAAACAGTTTTCCTGTTTCAGAAGAACACCTTAAACTATAACCCTCTTTTCTTGACTCTACCATGTACCAGTGTGTTAAAATGCATCAACTTTAATTAACAGTTTCTCGATACCTATGTGGCAAATCGATTTGAAACTTTGCACAAGGGTTTCTTGTAATCCAAATTAGTTTTGCACGAAATTTGAAAGAATTCTTGGATTTAGTAGATTATTCGGAAACTACCAACAGATTAAACCTATCAACAGTGGTGATGGGATCCGAAGCGTTTCAAATACATATATATGACGAAAACTTCGAAGCACTTCGAACACGATTCGAAGCTTAAAACTCTTGAAAGTCTTGAGTCTTGATAGGTCTTGAAAGTGTTGAAAGTCTTGAAAGTCTTGGAAATGAACATTTAGTTGCCGAAAACTAGCCAGGTTGTTCGGCCTGAGGGTCGCGCCAGGGTCGCGGTTTATGACTGTATTCTCCCGCAAGTCGGCGATGGACGTACATGCGGGTTCGAAACCTACCAAGACTTTGAAGCAAGAGTTTCAAGACTTTCAACACTTTCAAGACTTTCAAGACTTCCAAGACTTCCAAGACTTCCCAAACTTCCAGGACTTCCAAAACTTTCAAGACTTTCAAGAGTTTTAAGCTTCGAATCATGTTCGAAGTGCTTCGAATTAGTCGCCAGATACACAAGACAGATTCGAAGCGCTTCGAAGTGCTTCGAATCCCATCACTAATCACCAGCAATTAAAACTACAAAAACATCTATACCCAAACCACTATTTATATGTCCCACAAGCTTCAATAAGCACTTGGAATTAATTTTGTCCAATAATTGCAGACCATCATCAGCACTTGCTCGACTAAATGACGACCAACCCTCTCTAGATTAAATCCCGACACCATTTATTGTATCCCCAACTGAATACATTATCGACGAAAGAAATCATTCCTCGACAATTAAGTCAGGGTACATATAAAACAATCCAGCCATTCCACCATGCGCGGTTTCGCGTATCAGGTTCCAAGCAAGCGCGCCACATGGGAACCTTGAGGAAGGTTAGGTCCTTATGGCGGTGACTGCTAAATGTTATGGTTGGCGGTGCATGCCGGGACCGACGATCCGCTGATATCCACTCACGCGTTTCTGGGTATAGACAACGAAGAAAGCCTGCAGAACGAGACCAGGGTCTTGTTCTTGTGCGGCATGTGAGTCCTCAGCGCCCTTCATATCGACCGATCGTTCTCCTCTCGATCCCACTTTTTCCGTGTCTCCTTCAGCCCCTCTTCCCCCGCCCACGTATCCTGTCAGGCTCTCTACGATACCTTCCCAAACGATGTTCTGCGTTTCGTCACAAGGGATCCTTGACAAACGACCCCATCTTATCGGTCGGTCCCTGCTCCTTCAGCGGCCATGTTTGTCGGTAGTCCACGATCCTTGACGCCGTTTGCGAGGATTTCCGTGCCAATTCGAGCAGCCTGGGGATTAAGAAATGCGCTGGGACACTTGTGAATGGCATCTTGTCTGCCTTCGGTGTTTGTTTACTCGAAATAGATTTCGTTTGTTGGTGCAACGAATTTTTGTTAGTATTTGCTCGAGTTACAGGAAATGTGGATGAATCGAGGAATTGGGAATTGATGAAGTAAATGTGGTTCAGTTCTGTGTGGGAGGCTTGTGGTTTTGTTGGAGGATGAGAAGCACTTTAACTGTGGAATTGCTGTGCTTAGGCTTGGTAATGAGAATGTGGAAATTATAGTTATGTTGGTAGTTAATTTTTATCGATTACAAAATGTGTTAATTACTGTATTATATGTATATAAGTATTTAAATTATAATATAAGAAAATTGTCGCATGAATATTCGCGTTTTGACAAATTGTAAGTAGATTAGGGAAAAACCATAACATTTTAAAATGTATCTACCATGCATGTGAAGGGAACTGAAGTACCTCATTAAAGGGCATTTGTCTGATTATATTATAATAAATATGCAACAGAAAAATCCATTGTTTTAAAATTTTGCATTCAATTCGAATACGTTCAAAAAAAGGAATAAAATAAAAAATACTCTGAGGCACTAGTTTTTACTAACATGAGATGGGGGTACTATTTAACACAATCACAAGATTATTTATGCAACAACGTTATTTCTTACTCAGATACCTATTAATATTAAAAAATGACTCGTGCTACTCAGATTCAGCAGTTAATAAAATATATATCTTTAGTAAAGGACGGTGGTAGAAAATGGCCACATTTATGGTTCTTCTCGCACCTAAAATTTAAAAAATAGGTAATTCTACAAATCCCAATCCACAATAAGTCCAGACTCATTCTATAATATGTTAAAAGTTCCCATCGATCCGATATCCGTTAAAAATTTTACAGGGGTTTGAAGGTAAAAAAAAACGTTTTTTCGCGAATATCTCCTTAGCTATCAGTTTTGTGACAAAAATAGTTATTATCAATTTGCAGCTTAGGAAATTCTCTACAAAAAAGGTTTGTGAGTTTTTTCCGTAGGAGTAACCACTTTCATGAATGACAGGTTAACATGTTTCAACCCTCATACTTTTGACAAGGGAAGATTCCGAACCCGGAATTTCAAAAAATTATGAAATTTTGTGAATATGTAGGGGATGTTCTCCTGAGTACCTACAACGCAATTTTGTTTGCTGCCCACATTCACTGCAAGAGGGTGCAATTTACCCCTGAATTTTTTTTGATTTTCTATTATTACTCGCAAACTGTAGGATATAGAAAAATGTTTTCAGGAAAATGTTACATCTTTTAGTTAGGACTATCATTTGGTAAGTTACAGTTCTCACAGTTCTTACAGTTGACGAGTTAGAACACAAAATCGGAAAATAGCCGGATTTTCAGGGGTCAGTTTCACTCCCTTAGACTGAATAAATTTAAACTTTAGTCTTTGGGGATATGTAGAGGATGTATGATATGTATTGCTCTTTTTTATTGCTGCCTAAATTCACTCTAAGTCGCAAGAACCATTTTGGCCATGTTCTTACCACTCTCCTTTATTCTAATACTTTTTCCCTTACCAACTAACACTTTTAATACACTTCAACTGTCAATATATATTTTATAAAACCCTTTGAAATCCCACATTGAAATTCAGTACGTCTGTAATGGAATAGAAAAATGACAGAATGACTGAAAAATGGGCATCGATCATGTATCGTTTAAATTTACAGCTTTGTTTCAAAATGGCAGTGTGAATTTCATGAATGTGAATAAAATATCACGATAAAATTCAATGGTTATGTAGGCAATACTGAAAGTGTTTGTTACGCCAATGCGTGGCAAGCATCGGATTACAATAAAATTGTTCTTGGCGGCTGTGTTCATGGCAACGCTCTCGAAAGCACCTTTTTAATCGGGGGTCAGAGTATCAACAGCCTGACTTTCGCTGCTTAAAAAGTCAAATACGCATATCGAATTCAGAGTAGAAAAAAGATCGACGAATTTATACAAAGCTATGCACCTCGTATTTGGGTTAACACGCCGATACATACGTATGAATAGGAGAATGTCGAATAAAGTAAAACACTTAGGGGGCGACGTCGACGTCATGATGCTCCACAATTGTGGGAAAAGGATTACTTTTTCTGCGTCACGTTGAATGACTGCGTAGATAGGTATCATCAATTTATAAATAGCAACGAAATTATCTTGGGCAAGCGAATTTTTGCAACACGAAGAAAGTCAAATTCTTTGTTACCCCGATTATAATGCATATCAAATACAGTTTGAAGAGTGTACGGATCATCAGTAACCAGATAGTATAAATGGTTGTAAATTATTGTTGCCTGTTTAAATATTAATTTTGATAGGTGGAAGGTATTTTTTTTCATATATGAGTGTAAAGAATTGTATTTACATTTAAATCTTGGTATCCAAGATTTTTTAAAATTATTTCCTTCGTTTCAAGTGCAATTGAAAAATAACATGTAGCATATATTGTTATTGAACAAATAACATATAAATAGTATTCTGTAATTATTGCATAGATTGTTGAATAAAATCGTTTAATATATAAAATGTAGGGTATGGAAATGGATAAGGTAAAATTTATAAGGGAATAAAAAAAAGAGAAAATACAACTTTATTTAAGATGATTTATCTTCTCTTAAAGAAGTAAAAATCAAGTATTAAATTTATTTATGTAAGTATATGTATAATGTCAATTTTAAACTTTCTTTTGCCCAACACTGTATTAATAAACTAAACTAATAATAATAAACTACCTTTCTTACACACTGCTGTGCAAAGGAAAAGGGAAAGAAATTACAAATACGAAATGTTCAAAGTAAATTTTACGTGCAAAAGTAATGTTTGAAAGGCGAGGTTCAGTGACTCAAAACTGCATTGCTATTACACCTAACCACATTTTGTGAATTTAGTTCAAATCAAATCCAACGCTTGACAGCATTGCTGTGCAAAGATTCTGTTTGATTATGAAATTTAATAATTCAAATCTCTTCCATTATCTTGTGCAACTGTATTAAGTCCGAAATAAGCGCGGAATATTTATTGCTCACATTACGATATTAAACCGAATACATTACAGCAATCTTTTTAGGCTCCGCGCATTTCCATTTAAAAAAATATGTAATAGGCATACATATCAATTTTACATTACTCACTGTATGTCCTTGGACGTATTCACACCGACGTTATTTCAAAGTACAATTTTGTCGCTGAATATTTTAGAATAAAAAATACTATACATAAGGACGTGTTACGTTATACGAGCTGATTCCAAACACATCCGACGTTACAAAAATAAAACGTCGTAACATATAAAATATCTACGTACAATCTGGAAAATATAGTTCCAATAAAAATTAAACCCTCCCAGCAGAATAAAACTATTATTACTCTACGCAGCCCCCACAAAACTATGCAACTATGAAATTTTAAACGTGGCCGAAATATTTATTATAATACCCTGTACAAGGTAATGTAATAATTGTGACGTTATTTAAAAAGAAAATAATGTAAACAATTTCTGTGATAATTAATGTAAAGTTCTTTTTCTGTTGTCTCTACCGAGAGGTGTCATCCAGAGCTTGGTTAGACTTCAGAGCGAAACGAAAATTTTTGCTGAGAGCAACCAAAAGGTGCGGCCTTTAAGAATTTAGGCATTTTCATTTTGAACAATCCGCTATTTTCGTGGGTTCGTAGAGTGCTCCATCGGTGGGTGGTACATGTGGTGACTTACGACTCGCGGGACAATACGATCATAAACCACGGCCCCTGCAAGAGGCTCCGACCGATCCATGTGGTTAATTTTTGGGAACCAGATGTTCGCATTTTTCTCCTCTACTTCGTCTAACAGTGGTTCTTAATCGGTGTTCCCCGGAACACTAGTATCCCGCGAAATAATGAAAAGAAATTTCTTTTTTTACTGTTATTAATCTGTAATCTATAATTCCTAATAAAAGGTATGTTCAGGCCTATTTTTGTTGTTAGTTTTATGACCTTTTTGGTTTTGGTATTCCGCATATATTCCTTATAAAAGTGTTCCGTGACTTCGAAAAGGTTACATTAACAGTGTTAACATTACAGTGTTAACCCAGACCATGCTTGCACTATTTTGCGGTCATCACTACATTACGATGGCGTCGTTATTCAAGAATTACATTAATTTAACGATCAGGTTCAATCTATTCTAATTAATAGTTGTAAAATCCCTCTCCCTCCCCTAGCTAGAAATTAGACGGGGCTTTAAACAACAGTTACATTAAAGAGCGGCCAGTTATTGCCTTGACTAATTAGCAGCGGTGGTCGATAACCGATAGCCATTAAACTTTTACAATATAAGCAATAGACCACCATTCTGTTGCTATTCAAAATACGTCTCTTTTCATCCTTGCCAAGGATCTACCGTTAAATTTCCATAAAAAAGGAAATACACAAAACCTGCTAGAGGAAAACTTTTACTGTCGATTGCAGGATATCACACGAGTGATTAATACTGTGCACTTGTAAATTATCCTTTATGTAATCCACGTTTCACTAGTTGCGCGTATGGACGCTGGAACGAATGTACAATTCGTTGGAACGCCGAAGCTGTCATGTTTTATATACGTAATTCGTGGAGGAAGAATGCATTCTTCAAAGCAATTTGCATTTGGTCCTTGTTACTGATTTTACTTATCGTATTATTCATTTAGTTAGTGCCTTCGCACGAAACGCTTTTGTCCTTCGTAATTCGTTTTTCCAGCGTCCTTCATTTTTGTTACATTACGTTGTTTCTACTAACAATGAGTGAATTTATTTGAAGTAAAATTCATGAGCCACAGAACTATGCCGTGTAAGACCTTTATTGTTTTTTTGTTCAATTTATCTGTTTCTTTGCTAAATGTTTAATTCCGTTTTGTTCAATTATAGTGAATCATAATGTCCCACGATTATGAAACCTGTAAATTTGTATTGAAATTAAAATACAGATAAAATAATTTCCCTCGTGATTTATGATCGTTTCTTAGGATCGAAATGATTACAATACCTAATAATAGTAATTAGCATAATTTTTAATATACACGCTACAAATATCTGAATTACTCTGCCATCAAATTCATGCAACTAATTTTTAACCCGAATGATGTTTTAAAGGAAGCTTCGATGTTATCTTCCAGTTTATTTGATCGGGTAATTCAATTTTACCGAGCTGATACAACAATCTCGTGGCATTAAGAACGAATCAAATTTTGATATTGATAAAGCCTTCGTTCATTCTTGTCATAAGAAAATGGCGGCGGTTAAAAGAGCCTCGAGCAGATTACACTGTTCATGATGATGATCTGACCTGTTTCGCTGTTAATTTCACACTCCTCTATCGAGATCTTTATCGAAGACCATCGCGAACATGCCATTATCTCGGTTCGATCGTTGCAATTAACGATCAACCGCTTTTTATCCGTGAATTGCACCGTGCATTGAAAAATGCATAAAATTCGCCGTCAGTAATTTCGTAATTGATTATTCTTTCGCTATAGAATCATAAGCTCGTGAAGCTGCCTTTTATTAATTAATCCCTATATCGTAAATTATTTCAGAATTTCAATTTAATGGTTAGGTACAAAGCATCACATTCATTAAAAAAGAAGGGGTGGGGAAAGGGCCATCGTTTGCTACTTGATAAAATAATTAATTATATCACTATGCGATGTTCTGTACCCTCCGTTGAGAATAAAATTACAAGATTGCAATGAGAATGATGGTTAATTGTTACTGCTTAAGTTATAACTGTAGAAACTTAATTTTATTAGATTTCATGGCTAACGAAGAAAATGCTTTTAACAATCATGAATTAATGACCAGGCATTCCTAACTTCTAATTAAATTAACGGCTAATTTTGTCACACTTTCATAATGAATTTTCGTAACTAATGTCTCTGTGTTCAATATCATATAAGTACTTGCGGTTTCCTGTAATTTTTTCCACTTTGAAGATTGTGTAATTACAGTGTCCAACAAAATGTAACTTTTTTCTGTTCTGTAACATACAATATTTGCCTCTTATTAATTTTCAAATTTGAACATCTTTTGTGTTCAAACAGTAGTAGTTAGTCGGTTGCTTGATCCGTCAAATTATTCTATGAATCATCGCGAACACAACGATGTAAGTAATTATTGAATTATATACATTTAAATATGCTTAAACAACGATCAAAGGGAAAAAGACACCCGAAATGCACCAATTTTTGCATATATCTTTCTACATATTTCAAAAACTAAGGGTCTAGGAGAAAATCTGACTTCTCCACGCGATGCAGGAGACATTTTTCCTTCGAAAACCATCGGCAGAAGTGGTAAAACACCTTTAGTTTTCAATACAGAAACGAGAGAGTTTGGCAAAACGTGCGGCGCGGACAGTGGTAGTCACGCGTGTTACGCAATTCTGTGACGCTGAGCGGCCCACGCACCATTGACTACCACTGTCGGCGCTCCACGTTTTGCCAAACTCTTTCATTTCTGTATTGTAAACAAAAGGAGTTTTACCACTTCTGTTTATGGATTCCGGAGGAAAAATGTCTGCTGCATCGCGCGGAGTAGTCAGATTTTCTCTTAGACCCTTGGTTTTTGAAATATATAGAAAGATGTCTGCAACATCTAGTGCATATCGGGTGTCCTTTTCCCTTTGATCGTTGTTTACACATATTTAAATGTTTATAATTCAATAATAATTTATATCGTTGTGTTCGCGAGGGTTCATAGAATAATTTGAAGCTAGAAGCAATCGAATGACTATTACTGTTTGAACACAAAAGATGTTTAAAGTTGAAAATTTGCATTTTTTTCAGAAACGAATTTCTCGAAAACTGTGGGTGATGGCGACAAACGGTTTGCGGATTCGTTTTCAGCGCACAAAAGAATATAAGAAACGGCTATTGAATGTTACAGATCAAAATTGCTGTTGGACAGTGTTATTTGTAAATAGGTACTTTTTGCTAAATTTTACTGTTCTCAACATTTATTATCAATCTTCAATACTAAAAATACTTTTCGGATAACATTTTACATTAGATAGTAGTACTGCATAAAAAATTACATGCTTCGCAACACGTAATTTTTGCATTATATTTTATCTTCAGATAACCGATGGCACCATTCCCACATCTAACTAAACACTAAGGATAAATCAGCGATAAGTAGCATAAGGTGTGAATAATAATTAAACAATTATCGATTGCCATCTAACAGCTATCCCCCTACAAAGTAGGCGCAACCCATTCATTTCTTAAAAAACCTCAAAACCCATGCACGAGTTTGCGGTTGAATTTTCGTCGACTATACAGAATCACAGAAACACGTAGACGTCCGTTTCCAAGCCGTCAAATTAAACACAGCCCCTATCCCTTTTGACGCTCTCCCTCGAAATTTCACTCGCTGCCGAGCTTCCATTAAGAAACCTGGAATGTTAACGCGGGGACTGGGCCGTTTTCATTACGCCTAAAATCGTCACGGCTCGTTTGCACGCGCAACAAGTCCCTTCAGGGGACTGTGCTTTCGAATCCCTAGGAAGCCTCGTCCCGCCAGGGACAAATATCGCGTCTAATTGGAGAAACGACGAAACGCTCGTCTCGGGCGAACGTTCCATAAGTCAGCCAGCACGTCGACCCGTGACCCCATAACGGCCTCACGAGGGCCTTTTTTTCGCGAGCCACATGTGAAAACAGACCTGCCCACCCCCGTAGACGTTGCAGGTCCCCCAACGGTCGCTCGGGGTTCGTTGTGGTCGTGGGAAAGACGCCCCAGCCTTGGAGTCTTTTCAAAGGCATTACATCAATCCACGTCGCCACGAAATCCCCCGGCTCTCTTTTCTATATCAGAGCCTGTATGCATCTTCGATGAAAGTATCGAGGCACCGATAGAGACCATAATTTCTTTCAACATTTTATATTTCCCCACTTTTCTGCCGGGCTGTTTAATAAATTATATTCGGGAAGGAACGAAGAGGTCGCGCGAGGACGGGCCCGGCCAATAGCTACCCGCACATGCTGCGTACATGTGCGCCGCATCCCCAAGACGCTCGAGCATGGGCGTGGAGCTACGATTGGCGCGCCACGGTAATTTTCTTTTCTTCGTCAGGGTCCTGGACACGGTATGCAAATGAGGGAAGGCGGATTTGGTGGAAGGAACAGTGGAGGGTGCTCGAACAGCATCGTAATGGTGTTGGGAGCTCCACGGGGCCAAGGTTACGGCTTCTTTACCACGGAAATGTAGTGGGTTTATTTTAAATGGTCATTATTAAACGGTAATTATTATCGTTAATGTTAAATCATAACGATGGAAATTTGTACTGTGATAGTTTCTACCAGGGAACACAAAATTGTTCAATTTAGATTAGAAATATTTGTTTCTACGTTCAATATTGCGAGGACCCTTGTCGCAGCTAATACATACAGCTTGATTTTGACAATCTGGTTGGAATTTTGAACTATAACTACTATATTATTATAAATAGTGTGTTTAATGCTCAACAGGTGAGCTTCAGAATTTCTGTATCTGATGTGAATTTGATATATCTTCTACAACAAAATATATTTAAACTCCTTCTGCGACAGCATAACAATTTTCCAAAATCAATTTCTCAGAAATTGTGTGTAGTTTAATAAATTGTACAATTCACTCAAACATCCTGCCAACGACCGCAAAGTACACCCTCTTAAGTGCATTAAATAAAAAATGTACAGATGCACGTACACATTTACCAGTATTCTTAAAATCTTAATTCTAATTCTTAAATCTAATTCTTAAAATTAAAATCTAATTCTTAAAATTAGACACATAGGGCTCGCGAGTTTACACCTAAGCCCGACTCGATGCACGACGAATCTCAAACAGTCAGTCATGAAATCCACGGTCGTTAACACGATATTTTCCAGCCAATTGCACGCCCACTCTGCTCGCGCAGCAAACGCCTGCCGAGATTCTCAGCCTCCAGGGAGGAAAATTAGTTTCACTCGAGAATGCCCACGCCACTGTGCGCTACTCTTATGAGGGGTTTATAGAAGGCAGCACCTGCGGCTTTCGTCCCCCAGATTCATCTAAAGCGGACGGGGGTGCGGCACAAAAAGAAAAGGACACAGAAGGGGAAACTCCGACGAGAAAGAAGATGGGACGATGGACACGTATGTCTAGCCTCTGTTCACGGTTGTCGGGGCCCTGAAAAGGGGAGGGTCGCGTATGGGGTTGGGCATCAGAAGTCCTATTTTCAAGGCGCGCACGCATCGGCGACGACGCACACAACATCCATTCGTGGCCTTCTAGCTCCTGCGAGACACCTGTGTGCTCGACCTGTTCCTAGGTATACAGCCATGCGTGTATATTTATTTTTTGGGGCGAGGGGGCTGGGGTGAGAACGACCTGCATTATGAAATATACGAACGCTTCCTCGACGGGGGTTGCAGGGGGCAGAGTGAAGGGGTGGGGGGGGGGGGGGGTGAAGCATGGACATTTGTAGAGGTGATATGTCTCTTGCTAATGGAAATTTTGAAGTTTGAGAGATTCACAGTAGAAGGCAGCCTAGCTTCTTTGTGATTTTAGTAGCTAATATATTTATTTATGCTTCGACATATTATTAATAATAATATGCATTCAATGCACTTGGAAATTAGAGTAACGGGATTGAGTATATGATTTACATATTATGTAACCGATGTAATTATGTGTAGTTTGAAGTGTAATGTAGCAGGCTGAGTAAAAAGAAGTATGCTGTTATTATAAAATGTTATTAAACTATATTATGATTAGAGAGTGGAGGATGTTTAGTATATGTTCGTTTGGGCCCGTTAGGAAATGGTGTATCTTTCTTTGTTTTAGGCTTTTGGAGTATGTTACGGTTTATGGAAGACAATACCTTGCGTTTTTATTACCATTTTGAAAAACTTGGCACAAGTATGTAGCTTCGTGTTGTTTAGCATGTTGTTTTTGTGCATTCCATTCTACAGAGGGTGACCAAATTATTATATTCAACACATTTTCATCAAAACCTTTGAAAGTCGTGGCTGTAATTAAAGTAACAATGCATGAATGTTATTGCTTTTTCATTTATTGATTAGCTACAACATCTGGCAACATTGTGATTAATTTTTCAACATATAAGTCTAATTTATTTTTAAAAGGGCGGGGATAAAATTATTATAAATCAGACTGAAATAATAGAGAATATCATCAGAGTATGGCAGACTATTCCAAAACTGCAGGAAGTAGCCACAGAATGCAATGGAAGCATGCCATGCCGAAGCCGAGCCATCATAAAAGCTAAAGGCGCAGTCACCAAATATTGTGTAATTGTATTTCTCCTACAATATAGTCTTAAACCTGTATACCTAAATGTATTTAATTGGCATTCTTAAACACATATACTAGTATTAAAAAATAATATTATAACATTAAAACCGAGACATCTATTTTATTCCATCGCTTAATCTTACAAAATCACAAATCTTTTTGCTTGAGTATGTATATTTTAGACATTCTAGTGGAGGATATGAATTGAGATTTAAACATAGCTAGAGATTGATATATTATGCAAATAAAAATAAAAACTGACTAACATCTTCACGGTAACTTTGGTTATACATATGTGGTAGCATTGGTAATCGTCGATGGTGAGTATGTATATACGTAATTGCTCTATTGAGTTATTATTGAAAAATAAACACGGTTAAAAGAAAGCCGTTTAAAAGTATCATATGTATTTATTCAAAGATTATTTGAAATGTTTTTTCGATTTATAATAAAATACAACTAATCCACACAAACATTTAATATTTGTTAATATTGCTCAATTAGGCAAAAATTAATACGATATAATGAGTCTGTAAAATAACATTCTTGTTCGATTTACGAAATCGACTTTTCAAAAAGTGTCATCTAATAATACAAAATGAACATTCCATTTGTACATCGCCTTACATATTCATTCATTCTTAGCATATCGCTCTAAATTCGATAACGTGATATCTGTTCCCAATATGTCAAGAGAATGTAAAGCCACGTTTTCACATTTGCGACGTACGTTGCAAATCACAGTTGAAACACTTAAAAAGGTTCAGTTTTCAAAGGCAGCGTACATTGGGACTATGTCTCAAAAATAGACTTTCACCCTATAAACACACCTTGTGTCACATATGTCGAAATATGGCTCGCGTGTACTTTCTTCAAAATAAAGAAAGAGTAAAACATGATAGATGGTTTCTGAAAATAATATATTTATTGATTCTTGTAAACACTCTGCAACTACATTTATCGATGATAGACATGAAATAAGATTAAATTCTTAGGCTAACATGCGATAATAAATCAAAATCCTCAATTCACGCATACGCGAGTCGGCAGATAAAGTGTTAATTAGATAAAGCATTCGTTTATAAAATAAAATGGAAACGGTGCAAGCACAGTCATTCGGAATGCAAAGAAAAATATATTTTTCATAATTTTCTCTAAGTTAAAGATCATTGTGGTAGTGTATTTAATGTATTATATTAGTGGTCAAAAGAAAGTTTAAAACACACTTTTTTACATGTCTGCATAACAAACTTATCCGTAATACTAAAACTTAATACTAATGAGGGAAGTTCGGCAACTTGAAAATTCAAAAAAATCTGAAACTTTACAGAAATTTACTTCAAGTGATGCTAATAACGCAACTATTTTTTTATTTGGCAATAAAACGGTCCTAAGGGTGAAAACCCCCTCGAAAAAATTGTACATTTTCAGATTATCGTGAATATCTACGAAACTGTAAAGGATATCAAAAGAAGTTAAATTCAAAGTTCTATGGTTTCTATGTCCTATAAGGCAGCGATAAGAAATTTGTGAAAAACATTATTTTTTTCAAAATTTATCCCCACCAGCCTCTTTTTCAATAATTATTTATCGACATATTGTAGCATATCGAAGGCCATAAAACATTGAATTGAACTTCTTTTCGATATATTTTACGTTTTCGCAGATATTCACGATACACAATATGATAACTCACAACTTCTTTGAGGGGGTGTTTCCACTCTTAGGACCGTTTTATTGCCAAATAAAAAAATAGTTACGTTATTAGCATCACTTGCACTACATTACTGCAAAATTTCAGATTTTTTTAATTTTCGAATTGCCGAACTTCCCTTGTAAGTTTTACCTAAGTACGTACTAACTACGTTGGAATCACTGGTCTAATCCACATGGGACACAAAGTTCAAGATATATTCCCTTTTAATGAAACTATCTCACTTCTGTTACCGTTTACAGTTTAAACTTTATTCTGTCCATTAGATACTGTATGTTATTATTTCACTCAAATTTCAAAAGAAAGTGATATGTTTAACTCTTGACGCTCAATGCAACCGCTGCTTCAGAAACAGTTTGATGATTTCATGAAATTTTCATACCTTAAAGCCTATTCTAAAACAAATCATCCATAAAACTTCATTCCTGAAAGAAAGGACCATTCAGATTGATTTATAGCTTTAGAAAACTGCCAAAATACAGGAATTTCCAAATAATTAATACAACAGAGAAATAAATAATGGATCCTCTACAATTTCAACTAAATAACATGTTACAGATAAGTGTATTGCATCCATTCAACCTAATCCACCTACGTTTTAAATAATCTCAGAAAGTGTCATTGCCTGATTCCATGATACATCCATGTACCTGAGCAACCTGCACGCTCGTGGCTATGTATGCGGAGGGTGGGAATCATAGGCGATCGGTCTTACAGAATCTTTATGAATGCTGGCAGAAGGGAGGGTGAACCGGATGATTTCGAACCGTAGCAGTGTAAAGATCGCTTCGACGACTCATGTATACCTGCACATCTCTGTGTCCCTTCGTATTTCTTTTTGGGCGTTTACCGTTTTCTTGCGAGTTCATCTTCCAGAAGCTGACATCGCTAGCGGCGCGTACACGTGTGCGAACATGTGCGGCCGTTTACCATGAAAAAGAGCCACATCTGTGTATTAAATTCCGTGTCTACGGTTACAAAATTATGTGTTTAAAATTACTACCGAGCGTCAAACGGGGGAAGCTTATTTAAGCCACTAGAAATTTGGGGTTGGCTACTATTATTTGGAGCACGATATAGTAAATGCAAACGTAAAAGTAGTAACGGAAGAGGGAAACGTTTGTAATTAGAATTTATCTTTCTCGTGTTTTAATAATGAATTGTGACAGATGTAGGTACCCTAATTTTGCGAGGTACAATGAACTTTGTAAAACAGAGTTGTTATTCTGAGACGAAAGATGAGAAAAGAAAACAAATCGAAAGTTGAAATGGAAAAAATGATTATTTTATTCGGGATAATTATTCTGTGCAAAAGCTGAGCTTGTACTGAGAATAAAATTGATTAAACAAAAATCGATATAAAATAATGACCTTATGTTTAAATATGACTTCAAATTTTTATTCAAAAACTTTTCTTTAATACGGAACTGATGACATTCTGCAATTTGCAAATTTACATACCTATGTAGTTCCTTTTTGGTGGAAGGTTACATTTAATTGCAGGTGTCGTAAATGTACAGGTTGTATAAAAAGTCATGGCCATTGCTCTCAAGTGGTGAATCTACATCTCTGGTTAAAGGACAATTATAAAAAAAATTATACGTTACACTGTGACCAATAATGCAGTAACTGCGTAGCAAAAGCTTATGTATATCTATTAGAGCCTTTTCACACGACCCATTTTTGTGACTCGCGACTTCATTTTTCTATTTTTCTATTTGAAATGTAATTACACGAGTGTCATTTTTATCTTTTACAAATTACCACTGTTTTACCATATAAAGCCACGAGTTAGAAAATTGTCTCCACTGAAAAGATCTTTACACCTCAGAGACTTGTTCTACTACAAGGAAAACATAATGCCTTAAGCCTTAAAGAGTATTTGCAGGTTTGATAAATATATATATAAATCGACAGTATAACATCTGAAGAATGTTCGGTTAAAATTTGATAAAGAAATTCGAAATATTTTCAAAGTTACATCACTGAGAATGAACATACGTTCAGTATTTCTCTTCAAACAGTTCAAACACCGTTTCACAAACTGGCGTGCACGATTAAAAGAAAACCAGACGTTATTTTACCTAAACTTTTTTGCGTCATCTTTGTTTGACTTCAATCTAGTGGACCCCCCACAAGTACTTAATACTTCTCGATTTTTTGTTTTTAATTGAAGAAAGTAGGTGTTAAAAATAGGCGAAAATCGTAACTTTTTATTCAAACACGGGCCAGTTTGTTTTCCATTTTTTTTGTTTTCTAATATTTTTGGGGGATCCACTAGTTTTAGGCCTAAACTTTTAAAGACCCTTAGATTTTTCGATTTCAGATTGTTGAACATGGTGCTACATTGCACGCCGCAAACACCTACCTTTCGTCAAGGCCCGCCCTTCTCCTTCGCCCTCTATAAAAACAAAATAATTTTTTTTAAGACAATATAAAAATGAGAAATTACAGTGTAAATACAGATTAATAAAATGTAAACAGTTTCATCAAGATATCTTGTATAGTTATTTAGAAAAAAAATCCTAAAAGATGTATCACTTTACGAAGCTGCAAATACCCCGTTAAGAATTGGAAAGTAAGGGAGCACGTTCCGGTGAAAAATCGGCCACTGTTCAATTCCAGGATCACATGTGCCACATTTTCTCGGTACCTCCATTCGACGTTAACGCTTATCAGTCATGTTATACAGCCGACAATAATCACATTGACGAATGTAACGAACGATAACAGCATAAGCGCGATTTCTCATCGTCGCAAACGAACGAATCAACAAGCCAGGCGTAGTGGCATTCGGAAAAGGCCTCGCCGATTCCATCGAACAAAAAGTCAATGTGAAAATCTTCCACGGCTCGATCTTTTTTATCTTGTTTAGCGAGATGATTATATCGGACATCGGAATATTTATAGATCGTTGGCCAGCACGGCTATGCAACGGGCGCACGAACCTCTCGGCACAAGTGATTTTAAACCGCGCTCGGACCACTGTGACCGAAGCTATGGATGGAACTTTTCTCTCCTTATTCGAATATTCGAGAAGTCCAAGCATTACAATGCGCATCGAATTGGAGCTGCCACTCGCATTATCGAATATGAACCGAATCATGAAATAGTCCAATATTACACTGGAATTGTTATGTTTTTACACTAAGGTGGGACGAAAAAATCAAAATTGTGTGACTGTTTTCTAATAGAGAAAAAAAAAAATGTGCCTTTGGTGATTCGGATTAAGCCTGCAAAAGCTAGATATTCTGCCGAAGAAAGAAATGAGGCACCGCAAAAACCTTAGGTAAGAAGTATTAGGTATCTTTCTGTTTTTTTAAAAATGTTTTTAAAATTTTGTATATGCTAATTTTTTTTACCACTTCAACGCGTTCACTGTCCACACCTCCATCGTAATTACTTGCCTCTCATGCGTCCAACACAGCAACAGAACGTTTAGTTTGAACATTTTCGTTTTTATTTGTCTATACAATATATCGCCACTTCTTCATGGATAGCAGTCAGATAGTAAGTTTTAAGAGTAAGTTTCTTTTAAAAAGAAGTGCTATCGTATGATGAAATAAAATTCATATATCAATAAAAACAGTATTATTTAGGTGATTTGCTGCAGCTCAAAACATTTATTGATGAAGCTCAGGTGTTGACAGCTTAAATACCACCATAAAAGGCAACTTTTATCGACTATTAGAATTCATGAATAATAAAAAAAAATTACCTACGAAATAGTAGGTACCTACGAAGGAACATCCCGGAAACGAATTTTATTTTCCTTCCAGGTATCATAAATTTGTAAAGCAGTAGAAAATATTAGGAGTGCACTTTTTGTATTTCTGCTAATAAATAGGACACGAGGGCGAAACACCCCTTCAAACTCCGGTCGAAATAGTTTTTTTTTTCTAATTAATCCCAAATTAGGTATTTGTCGAAGTAAAAAATGTTTTAGGCAAGACTTCCTCAGTCTTGAATGTGGAAAAATATAAGGAAATATTTCAGTAGATTTAATTGGAATGTATCAATGGAATATTGCACTATTCGCAACATTCGAGTGCTTGTGAAGCATTCGAGGATTGAAGTATTCAAACAGCCATAACAGAAGCGTCATCGTGGCTCTCGCTCCGACGAACCTCGGCGAGCAGCGGCCTTATCAATCATCCTCAAACACCCGGGAGAAATATTAGTCGGGATAAGATAAAATAAAAAGAAGCATAAAAATAAACGCACGATAAGCGGCAGCCGCTCGTCGCTGATTTAAACCCGAGGCGCTCCCGTTACCGACCACAGAATTGCATTCCCAACGCCTTGATTACACCTTCGCAAACAACGCTGAAATTCATCTCTGCCGTATTGCTTCGCGACTGAAAGCGTGGCACGGTTGCTGGTCGTGTTTCTTTCTCACGAAAGGTAAATATTTTCGGCGTTTCACTACGTACGACACGGAAACCTTAATTGCGACCGAACGACCGACCGTGTTACAGTTCGTTGAATTCCATTTCCAACGGGAGGCGAAGACGTTTAGATTTTAGATCCATGGCTGAGGGTTCTTTTAAACGCTGAATGCTTCTCCGTTTTGCTGCTGCACGTATTATCTAGAGCTTTTATTGTTTCTCTTCTTTCACATATTGTGGTGGGATGTCCTTGAGCGTGTAATAATGTTGTGTTATTGTTGATGTTATCGTTCCTATTATTACTATTATTTTATCATCATGCAGCTGCTACGCATAGCTGAAGGTTATTGCGATCGAAGATGTTATGGTTTGATTGATTCACTTTCCTCTTTCCAAAGTTAGTGTATCGTAAGTACTTCGCTTTGCAATTCGGAGTACAAGATTTTTAAAAACAACTTCTTTGAGTTTGGAATTATAGAGAACTGAACTTGCAAGTAACAGTTTTGAGACTTTAGAGAGCGCATTGAAGGATCAACGAAATGGAACGTAAATTGAACCAACACAGTAAAGTGGGATCAAGATAAAAGGTAAATAATATCAAATAATATTGTACAAATTGCATATGAAAATTGTCATGTAGAGTTGATTAAGTTTGGGTCTGTAAAATGTCGGCATAAAAATTGGAGAATTAATCAAAAGTCTATGTGATACATAAAAATAGATTTTTTGGAGCAATATAGGATATTTGATATAATCATTGATTGTGTTTAAAAGTTGAGCACTTTTGATCACCACTGAAGATCGTTGACTTTTCTGAGTACCTCAAGGGTGGGCATGTCAAAGTCAGACAATATAATGCCGTAATCATGATACAAGTTAGTCAGGGGGAACCAACTTGCCAGGCTTTGAAGCGTAGAGAACCTATGTTATTTTTTCGAGCATAAAAGAATAGTTATTGTTATAGAGAGACTATATCGAAGAAAGCGTATTCGAAATTAGCTATTAATTGATTAAAGTGAACCATTGTAAATGTGTAAACGTACTTAATACCTATTGTATAAGTATGTAAATATGAAAAGTTAAAGCACAACTATGTCGAGAAGTAAATACGTAGATGATTGAAATATAAATTTCCTAGTTAATTAGAGGAATTACAGATGCTAAATATTTTTTAGGTAAGCATTTCTCTATGGTTTAAAAAATTGGAGTTGGATGCAATTAGAATAAAAGTTAAGGTACTTGAATAATTTATTTATGTAGATATTTAAAAAACAATTATCATTATTAAAAAAAGAAGTAATAAAAAGTACAGAATAATTAAGGAATTCAAACAACTACTCGAATAACCGAATATGCAATAAATTTGAAATTTGTATGAGTGAAACAAGAAAGCATTTAAGGTAGTTCCTAACCAACTATGTTAGTTAAATTAGAGTTAGGTCATAAGCGATAAATATAAAGTAGTGTGATACTATAGAAATAATAATAATAATTTTTAACATCATGTATATACTTTTTAAAAAGTTCAATGTTAATATAAGTAATTGTAATACGAAAATGGAATATTAAATTGGTAAGTGTAGTGAATTGCAGCAGCAGATCTGACAACGTCGCATTCATTCGGAGCGTCTTTTATTAACCGACTTCAAAAAGGAGGAGGTTATAGATTCGACCTGTATGTATAATTTTTTTTATAACCAAAATGTCAGAAAGAATATTCATATGAATTTGAATCGTCGTTCCTATTTAAATGTCTATATAAACATATCGATTGTGCGACGTTGCCACGTTGACAGCTCTACGCAGTTCCTAAAAAAATTGCACGTAAACCTTATTTTTATGGGCATTTACGAAGAAACCATGTGGTCAGTTTTGCAGAAATTAATAAATTCATTTCGTGACATGTCGATGTACTTTTGTGCCAATTTTGGTACACTTCTTGAATATAGTTTTCCTGTTTCAGAAGAAGAACTGAAACTATAACCCTCTTTTTTCGACTCTGCCATATGCCACTGTGTTAAAATGCATAAATTTTAATTAACAATTTCTCGATAACTATGTGGTAAATCGATTTTAAACTTTGCACAAGGGTTTCTTGTATTCGAAATTAGTTTTGAACGAAATTTGAAAGAATTCTTGAATTTAGTAGATTATTCAGGAACTACACTTGTCGCGAATGCGAACATTCTAATCCAATATCATTTAACAAAATTATACAATTTGATGATCATAGAAAACATACACACCTAAGCATTTTATAATAACAATGTTTATTTTATGCCAGTATATCACTGATAAAATGCAATAACAAAATTTCCATTACACAACGAAATCCTATTATCTAATCTTACTGATGTTAGTTTTGCAGCTATGTATGGCGACGAATAAAGCAATTAATCAAACAGAACTTATGTTTCTATTTTGAATGAGGATCCTACTGAAACCACTTTATTGCAAATACACGTTTAAGCTAAAAACTTATTCTAAACATCATTCTAAATCTTTGAACTTACATAATTTTACTCCCCTTATCTCGTTCTTCACTCTCCTTTTCTACAACTCTAACCCACACGCTCCTTCCAAATCCATTTAATCACCAGAAACTTTGAAGCTGTAATCCAGGGTAATAATTTAATAATAAAGGAAGATATAATTTAGAGACGGTGAGGACAAGGAATGGTATGGAAGAGGTTCGCGGGAGCTAAAAGGGAAGCCAAGTATGTATGTATACGAAAAAAAAACTCTAGATTTACGTTTCTCCTGCAAGGGGGATCATAGTCAGGGAGATCAGGTAAGAAGACCCGTTAGGAGATACTTTTTTACAAAATTCGAAATTACGTCCCTCGGTCGGCAGATTATGGTCCAAGATCAGGCAAGGAACCGGTCCCCTTTTTCGGCCGTCGATGTCTCCGCTTCTACGAGCTCTGATCCCGCATCGTTCGCACAGAAAATTATGGCCGCCCCTCCCTCGCTCGCCCCCCTCTAACCCCCACCCCTACCCGACCCTTCCCCTCCATCTTATGATCGAAGGAACAAATTTATCTTTCCTTCACCCCCGAACTCCTCCATCCTCCCCACCATTTCTTTCCGTTTCATTCCCTTTTGCTCGTTCCTACTCGTCCACACGCAGCACTTTCTCCACCTTGGATTCTCGCCTGGCGATCGCGCGCGCGCAAACGAAAGTCGGAAACGTTCGTAGAAGTTTCAAATTTCGACTTGACCTTCGCGGAAGTGGGTTAAATCATAAAGCACTACCTGTTTGGCGATTTTACTTCCGCCACTTGACTCGCGTCGAGTGTTGAGATAAAGGCTGATTAGATTCGTTGTACATTAATGAAATTCTTGTTTGCGTACCTCCGACCATCGAATCGTCGCGTTTCCATGAATCGTGAAGTTTTGCCGAGGTTTAGAAACTTCTGCGTGGATGTTCGGTTATCAGTGGAAATTACCATATTACCAACGTTCGATTATTTATGTGCGATTTTCAGAACTGAATCTCATCAGATTCAGTGGATGGACGATGGCTTTATACTTCTTCGAGTAATAACGGCTTGCCTGTGTAATGGAAATTTACTCTGCGTCTCTGAATTTCGATTTTTTTTTTGGCAGTACAGTTTGTAATGTGGTACAGTTTGTAATTAAAAACAGGATAATGATATGAGAAATTCTCGAAATTTGAATTATTTTGGAAATTTTAGAAGTTTGAAGAATTTGTTACTTTAATTTTTTACATAAAAATTTGCACTGAAATGCTTGTAAAAAATCGAATAATTGAAGTATCAAAAAAATCCTACGCTAGGTGGAAGATAATATATTCCAGTTTATATATCTTTTTGTATTTCCTTCTCCGATGATCCAGTCATTCCTGGAAGTGTGGGCTATTTCTTTGCAGTCCTTCGGAAGCCACTTTGTACAATTTTTCATAACTTTATTTTCTAACAAAATAAAAGTTGCTTTAAAATTACATAAAAAATCCAAGCCTTATATTTTTATTTATACGAACAAAAAATCCCTAACTTTGTCTTTTGTTAGTGGCTTCAATGTCCCCCCTTAAGGAAATTCCCTTTCTTCAGAGTTATCTAACAATCAAACAAAATTATGAACAATTTTTATACATGAACAGTAGAAAAAACGAATACTTCTATATATGTAGGTAGATAATACATTTATTTCAATCAGCATTAATAATCAATTTAAGCAATACATTTTTTCGTCAAATTCCTTCAATTTTACTATTCAATAAAAACAATTGTATTTCAGAGATAAGTAGAAGCTAAATATTAAAGAAGTCACAATAAAGCAAACTGTGTTCTTTCACCTTAACAAAATCTATCTGTGCTTTCAGCGACATAGAGGATATGACAAAATCAGTTTAAATCCATGAAACTGAATTAAGAAGTTAGAATTCCAGGTTGTAAAAATAAATTTCGATTTCAATTAACCCCATAAATCGCGTGTTCCTCCAAAAATACAGTCAGGGAGAATCGAAATACATCGACAAAACGTTATCGTATAACAGATCGGCCCTCATTCACGAGTAATACCTGTTTTTGGAAAATCAAGGTTCGGGTTGCGGCGAGATACCATCGAGATAACGAATGATTGATGTTAACTTGGATTTAGCTCCCGTAGAGCTTAAAATTGGACATTTTCTCGTCTCAAAGTGAATACATACATCCGGCACCCATAAAGTATGGAACATGTTCAACGCATAAGCCGCGCATATGTACGGGCATGCAAGCACGAATTAAAAGTTTCTTGTGCTATGAATCTACAGTGGGCGAGGGTTTAAGTGTGCACACGTGATGATTCTTGAAACCATGAAAACGATACCTACGAACAAGTTGGTCGTATGAAACATTTAATTTGGAGTAGAGGAATGTATTTTTCTTATATTACTCTAATGTTACAATATTTTGTAAGATGTCACATTTTAGTAATACTTAATTGGCAATGGAAAATATTTTTGACAGATGAACTCTCACAATTTTAATCCTAAGCACACCTACTAACTGAAACTAAATTGTGACTCATCAAGACTTATGCATAAATAATAAATATTCGAGATACAGATAGTACCTATTCAAATTTTAATTTTTTTGGCGCATGTTTCTCATTCTGAGTGCCACAGAGGAATTCAAGGTTGTCAGTATGACTTTAAAAACTGATCACAGCGCTGCAGCACCATATTCGATTCAAGGAAGTTTGAGGTTGCATTAAATACCTCATAGGTTCAGCTTTCATCAAATGGAAGGATATGGTTCTTCGAGTTGAAATGATTAAAAATGCTTACCAATAGATACTTAACCCTACTACGTCCTCCGAGTCTTTTTTTAACCTAACAGTGTTTTCATTTTCTTGACCTTGCTACGTCCTTTGGATTTTCCCGAGGGCTCTTCTAAGGAAAATACAAGGAAGTTGTACTAATATATAAGGTGTTAAAAAAATGGTCTAAAACTTTAGACTTATTATTATCACTGAGTGTAGGAAATAATGCTTGATCAACACAACTGTCGATGTAAAGTTTTCCTTGATATTTTCGAAGAAGACAGGGAAGAAATACTTGAAAATGTACGTCGATCTACGATCCACAGAAGAAAGACACATCAAACATCTTTTGTAAACTTGAAAACAAGGTTTTGTGTTGTACATCAATGAGATTAATTTTAAGACCCATGTTGATTAAACATTTTTTACTCCTCTTGGTGAGTACTGTAAGCCCCGAAGGTCCTAGACCCTTTTCTTAAACACCCTGTCTGTGTTTCTTCTTCCTTGACATTATGCTAAATATTTAGCTGAGCCGAAGGCTGCGGCAGGGTTAATCTACGATCTTCCTTATTACTTTTCAAACTATCAGCGTAAAATATCCATATTTACATAATTCCACGGAAACCAATACAAAAATGTGTTACTCGGAAGGGGCCTTAAAAGGGGTCATTACATTTCAATAAACTTTCACCCTTGAAAGAAGCCCTCCGTTTTGTTGTTGTTGTAACCAAAGTAGCCGCATAAACAACCGTTAATTCGCGAACCGTGTTCGTACAATACTCGAAAAGCTGGCGAATGCTTGTTAAGGGGGCGCTCCCCAGCGGCGGATTCAATCGTGCGACAGCATAATGCGATTGCAACGGTATGCAAGCGTGGCTCGGCTTTAACGTGCTTGTACTTGTGCCGGAAGAGAAATTTTATCAAGTACCCATCGTCGTCATTTCTTTTCCCCGGCGACGAATAAAAGAGGGAATCCGCGTGCACGCGAAGAAATACTGGAAGGGGTTGGAGGGACACGGGCACGAGAGAGAAAACGAGAGCCGCGCAGCGAAATGACATCGCGGCACGGCGGTTCCATATTTTAATGAAATACGGCGAAACGACGTGCATGATATTTCCCTGTTTCGCAGCTGCGTCGCTCTGCGTTAATGGGAAGCTTCGTTTGGAAGATTTATCGTTCAGGGGGCACGGCCATCAATGGTGGATTTTTCTCCAAGTTTTGAGTAAAGTCACCGATTCCACGCTTTGCTCGGATAACGTTCGCACGTGGTCGTCTCGCATCGTGTTTTGTCTTCACGTTTTAAGAGTAGGATAATTTGGAATGCACATAAAGCTTCGGACATGACAACTTTATTTTCTTTGGGTTCGATGGAAGTTGGGTATTTCTGATTTTTTTTTTATTCGGCTGGATATAAAAAAAATGGGATTGTATTAGAATATTTAATGGTGGAGTTGGATTTTTAAAGGACTTCAGAAAGAAAGAGGTTCTCAGTTCGATGTGTATGTATGTTTGTCTGCGAATTTCTCCGTAACTACTGGACCGATTTTCGTGAAACTTATTGCATTTAGTTTAGCTTCAATCAACTTGGGCCACGAAGAAAGAATTGTCAAAATCGGTTAAGTAGTTGTGAAGTCATACCAAAAATAAGAAATATGTTTCAATATTATTTGATTGTATATCCTACGTATTTGGTTGGATCAAGTTCACTGATAACAAGGTGATCTAGGATTATTACCCTACTTAAGGTAACGTACGCTGGTCCCTTTGCTAATTGAAAATACTTGCACGGTCTATCAACTAAAAAAAATATGCAAATAAAATAAAATTAGAAAAAAACTTAAACCGACTTAAAAATGGCGAAGAAAAGCATAAAATAATTTTTCTTATTACATTCTTGATAATATACCTAAATCAGTTAATTTATAAAAAGTAGACAAAAAACATGGGATTTCATCGAAAAAAATTATTGGCGCTGACTTAGAAAAGTATAATTGATATTTAGGTACCTATATTATTAACAAAGTAATAACAAAAATTATTTTATACTTTTTCTAGCCGTTTTAAAGTCGGTTTAATTTTTTATTACATTTTATGTTATTCGTTTTCATTTTCGGTCTGTGTTTATGAAAAATTTATTTACATGAATGTTTATGGGGAAGCTTATTATTATTAATGAAGTAATACATAGAAAAAGAGGTCTCAAATTGTATGGAGATATTTAATAACAGAATTTGAACTAATTGTAGGTACTGTGTTTATATATTTTACTTCCAATTTACTAAATAAAGAAATGACAAGCAAAGAAGAAATTTTAAAATTGAATAATTCAATGCTTATAAAATTTGTGTCTGTAAATTATACTCTTTTCATTGGAGACATTGAGAACATAAACGGACTAACCCCTTTTTTGCAAAATTCAGTTAGTAGCAATGATGTATTCCAATAGGCTGTACTAATCATATAAATACTAATCATATAGCATAGGAAAGAATTAATTTTTCTTAACGTTGGTTAGTCCGATTTTGTTATCGATGCCACATTTGTATCCATGGTAGTTACATAAAACTGAGACTGTATTTGTATTTCACATATAATCTCCTCTAAAAGTTACATTAAAAAGAAATTCAGTAAAAAATTGTACATTTCAGGCAATAGCCAATCCTGTTTTGTTTAACAGTTGACTCCTTTATTGTCTTCTTTACCAATTTTGTAGCAACGAAGCAAGATTAATTGATTACAATTTATTGTTTTATTACAAACAAAACTTCCATTGCATTAGTACAACACAATAAATGAAAACATATCGCAGTATTTATTCCTAAATTACTTCCACTCTAAGCATTTCTTAAACACAAATTGTTTCTGAAACGTTTGCAGCAACACACTACAAAATTCTATGTATATAACACCTACTGTATACAATAAATCCCTCGTAAAATATAATTCCGATGAACATTCAAAGACACTATTATTGTACGCGATAATATCCGAAATTTGTAATAGTAATAGAAATCCTAAATATACAAATCGTAGATGAGCGATGTACGTAAGCATCCATGGAACCTTGAGTGGATACTATATTTCCTTCTCGGATCCTCGATACTCCTAACTCTCGTTACTTCGACAACCCAAGAGCTGTGGTCCAGCAGCGGCCATACTGAAGGTCTGACCTTGAAGGGATAAAAAATCTTCCCCAAGATGCCTCGAGCCTGGAAGGCACTTTCTCTCTTCGTCTTGCCTCACCGAACGTTCACCCCATGCGCCCATCCCTCTTTATCGCACCAACGGCTTTCCTCCACTCCTTCAATTAGTCACTTCCTCCTCCTTCGTTTTCGACGCTGCTCTTTCATTTTCTCTCTTATTCCGTTATGCTCTCTTTCTTTCCACCTCTCGTTCTCTTATTTTCTCCCTTATTCTCTCACTCCTCGGGCATCCGTCTCATACCATTATATCCTCCGTCCCGCTCCCTACTTTTCCACCGCACGTATCGTCTCACCTTACCGTTCCCTCTCTCTCCGTCCCTCGTTCCACCGCTCGCCCAATTCCCTTTTTCGTTTTCTTATTCCCTCGGTCTCCGTGTACCCTCACCTCATCTTTTTTCCTCTCATGCTCCCCCGAACCACGTCTCTTTGTCTCGCCCTTGAACCCCTCTCTGTCCTTTCAACAGCACGCAACGTGACTTTCATTTCTTCCCTCGGCTCCCTCTCTTTCCAACGACTGAGCCGTTCCCTCAACCTTCGTAATAGCTCCGTCTCCCTTCCACCCGGTATCCTTTCCTTATACCTCTCTCTCTCTCTCTCTCTCTCTTTCTCTCGCCCCATGATTTACAAGGTCTCCCATCTCCTTCCGTTGAACACGACCACGATGTCTCTCTCGCCCCCGGCCACGTGTTTTCATTGTGCTCGCTCTTTCAGGCTCCGGTGTTCCTTCGTCTCTGTCGGTCGAGTGACTCTAGAGGTCTCCCTTCCCACCCTCTCACTCTCCCCAAGCCTCAAAGTCCCGTGAAGCTGTTCTCCTCCTTCCACCTTCTTCACTCGTTGCTGTCTCGCTTCGAACAGCAACCTTCGGGTTTCCATCCTGCTCGCTCCTGCCTCTCGAACGATTTCCCTCTTATGCACTGTTGCTGTCGAGTCAGACACCGGAGGAGCGTGATTCCAGTGTGCGCGTGTCCGTGTCCACCGACACACAGGGAGCCGTGCGCTTAGAGTTATATCAATTTCTCTACAATAACAGTACGATAGGAGCGGTACAGCTACCACCAAAACCACGTTCTTGTTGGGACCCAGCTAAAAGACGCGATGGGACCCACGAGGTACGTGCCACGCATCGAGGGTACCGTGAATAATTATTATCGTACGAGCCACGAAATAACGGGCGTCGGATGTTATCGCTCGTTGACGAACACGGGGCTTCGTGTTCAGACCCGCGGTTCGTGTCCTTGCTTAATCGGGGGCCGTTTATTGTTCCATTAAACGCCGATCGTCGCTATCGAGATCATGATTTTAATCACTCCAGCAGAATTGGACACCGTTCGCGCTAATTTTCTCGCGATGTTCATATCGATTGGACCTCTCGTTCGTGATTTGCTCTACTTGGAGCTGAGTAACGTTGTGCCGAGGGCATAATCGATCCCCATGAGAATTTTTCCATCGAAGTATATTACTTAATAGAATCACTTTAGGTAGCAAAGTCAATTTTCCAATTTTTGCAGAGAGTAGTACATATTGTGGTGCACACTAATTCGTCAAGGTTTGAACGGATTAGACTCATATATAGTATCCCAGCTTTTGTTCCCGCCGAAAGCTGTTTTCGTGGTTCTGAGCCTAAAGGTAGGCTCTCACTACGCCTCGTCTCGGCGCAACTTCTTTTCGCACTCACATCTAGGCTCGCGTCACCTCGGGTTTTCCGTACCTGAAGTTATCCGAGCTGCCCTCGGTTCATATGTATGTTTGGTCAGTTGCTCAGAGAACCTCTTCCTTCCTCTTTTAGCGGTCACCGAAAGCGGTGGCATTGCATCCACTCATACTACACCTCGCCTCGCCTCTCTTCCTCGAAACATTCTCGATGAAGAATCGGCGGCTACCTTTAGAGGAGGGTTCACTATGTTCAAGTTACTTTGAACCAAATTGTCCGTATTATTCAACTGTAATAGTAGCATATGTATACATTTTTATTAATTTTCACTTATTCAAATTTTGAATTTACTTTTCCGACAAAATTTTCAGTAGGTACATAATGCGCCCTAAGGATTTATCGCTTTATGAGAAGGACCACCTGCAAACAAGATTTTATTTCAACAGATCGGTGACCCGAGTCTTGTGCACTCCCCTTGTAAATGCGTCGATATAAAACTTGTTCGAAAGCTGAGTACACTTCAGAGCGCAGGGTACACAGAATTTTCTTCAGGAGCAGGCATTATCGCGAGCCACGTTCGAGCCTCCTGCTTGGCGAAAAGCTGACATAACATTTGCAATAACGAGTCAGGTTTATGATTGCACGGTGCACGTTAGCGGCGCAGTTACCTAGAAAATTCATATAGGCTTATCACAGAATCAACTTCTCCTCCTCGTCTCTCCCTTGTTTCGTTGGTCTAGGTCAGTAATCGTAGGTTTAGATACCAGTTGCAGCACGTAACTGCCTGAAATGTTTCATTAGCTCGCAGGGGGAACGGCCGGCAAACATAACGCAACTGGTTTATAATTTTACGAATGCACCACGTTCGTAATGCCGCCTTCATTCAACTAGCTGTTCGATTTGCATTAGTGCGTTATCAGCGATGGATCTACCACGATAAAGTTTACATCTAAACCCCACGAACTTGTCGATATACATCCGTCTTTCAGTTTGCTGCCCGGAGATAACGATCCCAGAGTAATGGGATCGCCGCCGCGATAAGAAATATTTAATCACATTATGTCGTGTTGTATTAATGAGTGGAAGATTAATTAAACCACGAATTCTGAATCATTAATAGTTATATAATACCACGATCTATTTAGCAATAATTGTGACCTTTTTTCGATTTGTATTTGTTAGGTGTTTAATAAGATTATTGAATCTTTTATTAATAGAATAGAGAGGGTTTATGCTATTAATAATATATATTTTGTGGATTATAATATTAACAATGTTTATATTGTAAAAGGAACATTTTTAAGACAAGTTATGAGTGACATATTCAACAACCTTCTTCTTTGATTTTTTAGCACAAAGAAAAGAATGGTATTTTGAAATATTATACGCTATTATTTTCTGCATCTATCATAATACATTTTTAAATAATAAAATCAATGTCCACACAAATGGTGGTTAATGGGAAGTTTAAAATTGATCTTTTCAGATGTGTATATAAATATTTCGAATACTACACTTTGACTATAGGGATCATATGTAGTCTAGAGACTATAGAATAATAGAATATTATCACTTTTAATTGACCCATTGTATTTTTTATTTACTTCAGATTTCAAACTTTCCTAACACTATCGGTGCATATTTATAAATGCACTAGGAATCAATGCCATTTCCATGATATTAAAATGGGAGTAGCACACAACGTGAATAGCAAACAGCATAAATACACCATGAACAGAAACGACAGAACAAGATATTATTCGAATAATCAACTGAATGAAAACTATATCGAAATAACGTTGCGCTATGCTCCGGATACACCAAGAATTCATTAATGAACCAACTGGTTCCAGAGTCAGTGATGAAAAAGTACGGCGTTCGACGACGAATTTCTAAATGCTCAGGAGAGCGAGGCAGGTACTAATAGCGGTTGGTGCAGTTTTTTGCGTACATTTTATGCATCGTTGAGCCGGCTACTAGTATCGTTCTCTTTTTCATTGACCCAGGTTAGTAATTGTCGCTCCAACCACAAAATATCTAGCCGTGCTGCACACACAGAGGGAATGCGAATGATGCCCGTTGCGAGGCGAAGGGAGGGACGAGCAAACGAATGACCAACGTCCACTTCTCTCTGCTGAGTTCCATGATGAGTGAGTTTGCGTGTAGAGCCGTGAAGTGTCGTGGACGATAATGGATTTCCCTGATCGGACTGCTGCGTTTAATTGCCCCTCGCATGCTGGTTATTAGCGACCTCATACATCTAGAGCAGTTTTTATGGCTTCATTTTGCATTACTTTCTCTAGTAGCTTTGTTCCTTTTGTAAAAGCTAACACTGGCAAGTGGAACATGCCGAAGTGACAGTGGGTCTGTTGAGAATATTCGAATATTCTAAGTATTCGAATACTCGAAGAGTCGAATGGTCGAATATCAGTAGAATTCGAATTTAAGATTCGAATAGTCGAATACCAGTAGAATTCGAATTTGAGATTCGAATAGTCGGATACCAGTAGAATTCGAATTTGAGATTCGAATATTATTCGCAGCAGGGAATATTGTAAGGACAAAGAGAAGCTGTCTGGCATCAAAAGTCGTTAACATTTTTGTTTTTCTCCACCAAAACAGGTTTTGGTATAAATAATAACGTTTTTGGTTAAATAACAGCTATGTGTAAAATCGTTGGCAGTTTTTAATTTAGCAATTACTTTAGCAGAGTAATTATTTGCCAGTGGCCTTGATTAAAATTTAAAATTTAAAATCAAAGTATGTGATGGTCGAGTATTTTTATCCTATTCCTTCTTTCAGTTAATTTCGTGTTTCATTGAAGATTGTTTGAGGACATCTGCATCAGCACAGATAAAGAACTTTTGGAGTCATTGGGGTTAATTAATCTTTCTAGCTGCTTTATCTGTACCCTCATTTTCTTATATGTATATCTACACAAGTAAAGATATTCTTTCATTATCTTCAATCCTTTTACAATAAGTCTTTTGAACATCAAAGATTTCATGATTGTCCCAGAATTGTTATTTACGACCAGAGCCAAAATTTCAAAACTGCCGAATATAACAATTCTCACTTGTTATATTTCGAAAATATTTCATTGTGTGTTGTATGTGCGCATTGCAATTAATGTAACAAAAAAAAAGAAAATTTATACGTGGTCTCAAAAATATGTAGCCTATTACAGAAATAATTTTTCAATATTCTTAGATCTGCTCCTCTAAATAGATTTGGATATAATTGTAACAATTTTAATATAATTTAATTAAATATTACACATAGAGGAATTTTCATACATAGGTTAGTTTTATTTGGAAAATTCTGTATTAATTTCTGTTAATAACTTCTTCTAAGGATTTAGACATTTTTGTGAAATGCAAAGTCCACATTAATTTGTGTCTACATTAATAATTTAATTTGCATTGATTTGTTAACTAAAATGGGTGGGTAGATATATTTCTATCTCATCTTTCATTAATCTTAAACAGAATTAAAGGTATAAAAATTAAAGGTAAACATATTTCTGGCGCCTACGAGAATGTTAATACGCTATTCATTAGTTAAACAATACATCGAAAAAGTTTTCATCTTCAAGTAAACAAATAAGTCAACGTTATCATTGTCGTAGGTGCTTTGAAATAAATACATTGCGAGAACAAATTAGTCAAATGAATTAATAATCGATCGACGGGTACCTAGTTGCACATTTGTGTATTCCGGATCCTATTGTTTAAAAGCAAGTAGGTCGTTCAACGCAGTGGGAACAATCGCTGATTGTTCCTTCAAGAGCAGCGCTCAATAATCAACGGCATTCGAATCTTATGAGAAAATACGGTATGAATGGCAGATCGAGCCGCGGAATTCCAAAACTGGCTCGTAGCTTTACGGAATTGCTTCATCGTTGCAATTACGTTGTTACATCACACAGCGGTATGTGTGTCACGAAAAACTCGTTTCTTCTCCGTAATCCAGCATCTTCAAAACTTTGATAATACTACTACGTACTTACGTACGTTCGATTCCACCATTCACGTCGTGCCGTATAGCGGATACAAATGCAGCGTTAGCCTTCTAACTAACTGGTATCTTCTGTACCTCGTATTTCCATTACTGCGCGTATTTCTGGCTTTCGAAATCATCAATTATTCGCTAGGTATAGGAGCGACAGGAATCTCTAGCAGTTTTCCTGAAAAAATTATGACAAAATTACGCAATTGAAAACTTTTTAAAAATTACTTTTGTAGATAATTGTTAGAGGTAACACGGTTCGATTTTAAATTACGGGAAAATAGAATATGTTAATTACTGTAATTACGTATTATGCGTTCCTGGTGACTGGTGCAATTCATTGCACTTTTATTCATTTCTGAGATGAAACAACTCGTCTCCTTCAAGACGTAGAGATTTTCAAATAACGAGTGAGAATACACAGGAGTGTTTTCTTAACTAGAGTAGACTTTTGTAAATGAAGGAAATTGTAACATAATTCTGAGAATGTTTCTTAGAAACTGTGATCACAGAAAACCAGCTTTTAAGAATTCCTGTTATAACTATTTTTGTTCATAGAAAACTTTCAGGGGATATAAGGTCTGTTGTAATTTCGGGGAAATAAATGTCAACGGTTGTAACAATTACGTTTGTGCAAAAGTTTCCATTTGTTATAAATTGGTGAACTAAAAGCCACTATAATGTTTCTGTTTGTTTAAATATTCAGTGTACTTAAACGTGGAGGTTAATAAAAATCATATTCGATATTGCATCCTATTTTAATTCATTCTGGGTAAAAATAGAATAAACATTTTAATAGGGGGTTACTAGTGCCAGTGGTTTTTCTTGGTTAATCTGGAAATCTGATTATTATACGTATATGACAATAATAATTTAAGTGGAAGAAATAAATGCTAGGGAAAGAGGGAAAGAAACAAGTTATTCTGAAATGTTCTAACAATAAATATCGAAACAATCTCAAACTGTAATGTGTCGAGTCCACTTTGAGACCGTTACAGGCTTTTTCCATAGAGATACGTTAAAAGGAATAAGTCTTGCTCCCCAGATAAATATCGGTCAAAGTACCCATTTACAGAGTCAAAGTTCACTTTTTTCAAATCACCCTTCGAAGTACACACATAGCACAGTCTTAGAGACCATAGTACTTTCCGAAAATTCGTCATGTGAGTAGTATTAATACTACATGTTCAACATTTTTCGTAATGACTTTAATAATGCAAACACTTGCTAAAATTCTTTGTAAGTAATCTGACTGCAACGTATATTGAAGTGAAAACACGTTATTTTAATTCGTCTTAATTCCTAGTTAGAATAAATTTTTTAATCTTTTTGTTACTTTTTTTCTAAAATTCAATTTGTTATAGCGAGCTGGAACTTATTTAAAGCCTTATTCACTTATTTTTTTGTCATGCATCGTGATTTTGGAGCGGGTTTGCATTGATTGTTCTTTTTGTAGTGAATTCATCGTACTGTTTTGTACTTAGTTTGTACTTAATGTGCTGTCAATTAGTTTCTTTTATACATATTATAATTTTTTTGTGTTTATTACTATATTAAAAAATTTTAACCTTTGTTAGTGTTCCATTAACTTTGGTACACATACATACTTGAGTATTACGTAGTCGTGTTGTTATTATTATTGTTCTATAATTATAGTGTCTTAGTAATTACACCGTTAGATAATAATACAGATAAAATAAGCATAAAAATAAACATTCATATATAGATGATTATTTACATAATATGTTGTATTACATAAAACATAATGTAGAAACGAACAATATTTTCCTTTAAATAAATTTTTCTAATGATATACGAAAGGTAAGAAGTTTTTATTCTATATATTTTCTGTATTGATATATTTATATTTAATATAAAATAAAAATAATCAGAACAATTCGAAATTTTTGAAGAAACGATAAAGATATACCTACTATATTCGTTTCAGTTCTGTATTTAGATTATTTTTGTGCCCAGATGAAATGACGTAACCACTGACGTAACAGTAAAAAAACACGGTCGATGTAGGATTACGTTTCTAAACGTAGCATAACTCGTCAAATGCGATCGTTCCCTCAATTCTTTGTGATATTTCGATGTTCCTAACCATCAGCTTACTCGAAATACAAAATGTACAAAAACACTAAAGCTCTTATTTCCAACAGACACAGTAACTCAGCAAACTTACTGTAACTATATTCCTCATTAAGTGAAACCTCGTATATACACAGATTCTTCAGCACAAACGTTGACTCTCTAAACAAGTAACTTAACAGACTTTTTTCTATACAAATAGTTTAACCCTCTGTAACGTTATGTAGCTTTAGAACAACATACCATATCATCCATATTTTATACTATAATATATGTGCAACTTGACAATTACAAACCTTTATTATACAATAAAATATTTATTAACCATTCGTTGCGTAACTTCTTTGATTTTGAAAAAAAAATACATTTTTGGACTCGTGCAAGTGATAATAATAAGAGAAAAATAATAAAAAGATATTGTGTTTTTTTATTTTTCCACTTTCTCCGCGATTACGATTATGATTACTTAAAAACCGCGGAATTACAACGTTCAGCGCGATGTTTGTAGATGTTTAGAAACTAGGATATGTATCTTTCATGATAAAGTAGTTACATCACACTAAAGGCTAGTTAAAACAAAAAAATTTAAAAAAAAGATATGTTGCGAATTTGCAACAATATGCAACGAAGGGTTAAACAAAAGTGAAATGCACTCGTTAATTTACAAACAATACTTACAATTTATCAATATTCAAAAATTCAGTTGTAGTGAAAAAATCGTAGCACTTTGGCAGTCGCGCCCTTTGTGGCAAACTTGCATTCACTGTCGATCTTTTTTAAATTTTTCAACTATCCATTGGTTTTTAAAAACCATCGAAGCAGTATATTCTAAGCAGGATATAAATCTTTCAATGGCATAGTCTTGTCGGTGATAAAATATATGGAATACAATTGATCTCTCAAGCTTACGCAAACTAGTAAATGAAAATCATCTTATCAACAGATCAAGTGAACTTTTTCAAAGAGCAGTATTTATCGTTACTTTATCGTTAGCAGAATTGTAGCCGGAAGTCTCCGCGCCGAGATACTCTCGAGAATGGAGTCGCCAAGAAATCCCGCTTTCATGGGGATACGTTAAAAGGGATACGTCATACTCGGTAGATGGGTATCAGTTAAAGTATCCATTTACGAAACCAAAATTCGCCCCCTCGGAGCTTTGACGCAGGTTAGGGATGGTTTTCGGCCGACGGTCGGCCCAGGATGGCCCTGAACCTGTGGGAGATTCATTTTTCAAGGGACCTAAGGACCTGCTCGTCCACTCTCCCCCTCCGCTGCCAACCTAACCACGGAACCACTCCACCGACGATCCCCCTCCGTCCCAATCTTTCTTTCCTCGTCGGTTCCTCTCCTCTCTTTCAGGGCTATCCAAACACTTTTATTATTGTGTGTGCATATATATATCTCACGAATTCTTTAGATAAAAACAGATGGGTAAATTTGTTGCATAAAAGTACAGCGAGTTTGCAACAGAAAATTATTTGAACATTCGAAACTTGACCGAGAAGAATCTTTGAGTCTGAGTTTCTCGAAACATTCCCCTCTGCCAGCAAACTGGTTGGCTATGTTTTTTGTTAATGTTCCGATGCTGGCATCGGACCGTTCGCTTTGTGCGGATTTTTCGTGAGCTTCAGTCTGGTGTGTATTTTGCATTTTGGATATTAGTTTTGTTGATACCTGAAAGGCTTGTTCGGTGTAAATTATTGTGGAGATTTGTTCACATGCAGTCGATGTATATCGATGTATTGGGGATGCCAATGTGTGTTGTTTGCAATGTTTCTTAGTTAAATTTGTTAATACTTGAAGGTGATGGTGAAATGTTTACAAGGTTGCAACTTGACAAGAATGCATTATATCCATAAAAATATAAATTTTTAAACTTTCTTTTCACCAACAATGTACGCTGGAATACTAATATGTACTTGCCATTAAAGATATTTTAGAGCAAGTCAGTTTTTCGAAAATGAAACTACGAACCGAGGTTAGAATAAATCCAAAACAGTACTCTAGAATATGTTGAGATATTTGTACGAAAATAGTCACTTCTTTCCAATAAGTAAGTAATATTTGAGTGGAAAAACGCCAAATGTCTTGCGCATATTATAAAATCTGTTTTAATTGAGTTCACCCAATTAAAAAAATAATTATTTTCTAAATTCCATGAGCAAGTTTAAATTACTGTCAAATAAGAATAAACTTGTATGCGTTGCAGAAAGATAAAAAAAAAAATAGGTCAAGATCGACTAGAAAATCTTAAAGATTGAATATTTCGGAGACACATTTTTCCATTGAGTTTTAATTCGAGATACATAACCTGGACCCCAGCTGTAGGTTTTACGCTCGAATATATCGTCTGGCAACTTTAAAACTTTCCTTCTTGGCTGTACCACGCTGAGTTGTTTACATTTTAACGGATGGCGACGTTGCCAACTCTACAGACCTGTTGCCCTCTCCACGCCGCGGATCCCCCATTAATTAAGCACCTTAATGACGTATACGTTGAATCAATTCGTATCCTCGGGATTCACGTGTAATCCCGCTTTGATCTCGAAAAATCCTAAATCCCGTCGAATTGTCCCAACCGAGGCTTATGTACCGGGTGACTCGATGGAAAGGTGCCAAGCAACGATATGATGTAAGTTTATCACCAAACTTTTCTGACTCACTTTTGGAAGCATTATTGAAAATTAAATGTTCATGCAATTTTGAAAATATTTGTTTCAATGCTCCATCTAAGAAGGCTCGAAATATTTCAACTTAAACTGTGTGTCAGTAAATATAGCCAGCAGTTGTAGTCGTTATACATTTTTTCATGGTGCTTATGAGACCAAGCAAGACGTTAAAAAGATTGTGAAATCTAAATTGTCAAGCTGGACTAGACAGGTAAATTATGTAGGTAAATTATGGTTTATCGTAATGAATTAGTTAATTTAGCTTGACCCTAATGAAGAAATTTAGATTATTTTTTCCAAATACCTTGGCTATGTTTTTTGCAAGTTTAGCTTGTAATTTTTGTCCATCTATATCTTTTACTAAGCAGAGAATATAATTCCCAATGTTCTCAGTAACTAAAATTTTTCAGTCCCATATAAATATTTAATCGTAAAGCTAATTAATGAATTATGGATTAATATGTGCAAATAAAAATGTTGTACGATAAATTACGCCTTTCTTTTGACAAAACCATAGAAAATCGAGAATATATTTCACGGTGTGTCAATGGTGACATGTAATTACTGTATGAATTTTTGGAGTAGGTCTGCTCCAATCTACCACCAGAGTTCTGTATCTTTCATGACAAACACATAAGTCGCGATAATAACACGTCTCTGATAAGGATCCTCGCCCTTTGAAATGTTACGCGTACGAGAGATGCATCATATGTATCTCGGTGGATTACAAAAAAATCATCTTGAGAAGCAAGTACAACGCGTTCGAGGGAGGGGTGTCTTCCAGCTAGGCATCTGTTTAAATTTATCAAGAACGATGGTCGCGTTCATTTTACGAGTCATCCGGTTTTACGTAATTTAATTCACCGAATTAGGAGGTTACATTAAAGATAACACACGATGCGAATACATACGCCCATACTTTCGAAATTTATTTTATTTCTGAATGGTTGCGTCACGTACTTTGCGCGAAACACTACCTATTATAAATTCGATTCATTGAATTTCTTTATTTGCACTACAGATTTTGGTGTTTTGAAAAATACGAAAAAACTTCATTTCCGTGCAATATCTGCCCTCAAATCTTTAAATCCTGATAAATTACTTTCATCCAAGAAAAACAACATTTTTTGGATACTGGCAACTTCCTTCCCAAAATAATTTAGAGAATACATATATTTGTTGCGAGATCGAACTGTTATAGATTATTTTAAACGATGCTAAACTCAAATCAAAATATTCCAAATGAGTATATTAAAATTTAGAACATTTAAAACTAAATGTACTTTCAATTAATTGTGGTAATGAACTTACTTAAAATGGTAAGGACATATGTTTTGGAGAGGTGTTTTAGTCTTATACCAATTGTAATAGATCTATTTAATTAAATAGTGAAAACAGAGGGAATAATAATACAACTAAATTTCCATATCATACATCCAACAGTGTTTCCCAAACTTTTTTGAGTCGGGACCCCTTTATATAATATTCAAATACCCTGCTTCCCCATATAAGGTAAGGTAAAAAAAAACATTAAAAATAGGTATTTCAAAATATAATTTTAACTTAATAATATTAAAAAAAAAAACTTAAGAACAGTGGCGACCCCTCAGAAAACACTTCGCGATCCACCGGTTGGGAATCACTGTCAAACATCTAAAAACTAATTTAAAATAATAAAATTTTGAACGTAATCAAAATTATCATTCTTTATAGAATTAAGAAGTTTCAAGGTTTTTCTTTGAAAATCAATCTTCTTTGATAACATACGTTTTTCGAAATACTTGCAGGATCCATTAAAAGTGTTGCACATTTTGCCTTGCCATTTATTTAATCGAAATATCTATACTACATAACAGACGATAATTTTAGAGATCCCAGAAGCTGTGTTTCGAAGGAAAGCAAAGCTGTCTCTCTCTATTTCTGTCTGTCTACAGTTATCTGTTATCACCGCGTCATAATTCTGTATCAGTTCAATCTCGCGGGAGATGAAAAAACGCAGAGGAAGTCCATATGGCGCGAACATTTAATCAGTGTAGAACTTGTTTTCGTTATAAGTGTCCTAATAACAGCTCTATCGCGGAGGCTTGCAGATCAAGCCGTTAGCATTATTCATTCGCTCTGATTCGTATCCGAATCTCAACTGACTCACGCTTTATTTTTCCACGTGCATTCGAGTTTGCGATCGTACACCTGTGCACGGCGGGGTGTTTTGTTACCCAAAACGAAACGGTCTCGATGATCTCGAAAACTCCACGGCAGCATGCTTTCTGCATTTGAACTGTAAAAAACGGAAGTCACGTCTATATTAGTCGTGCCATTCTTATTTAGGTATAGGGGAAAGCGGGGTAATTCCGGCCACATAAGCAGTAAATGCTATAAAATTTGAACAAGTTACTCATTTATTAGTTTTTTTATATTAATTGATAGTTTGAAGTGTCTAGTTTGTGTTAATATGACAGAGAAAGCATAAATTTAAGTTGTAACAAAATTGGGAGCAATAACATAAAAATAGGTATTTGGCCGGAATTCCACCCTACTAGTGGGCCATTCCGGCCATGTTTTTTGTTTGTATAAAAGAGATAGGAAAACTGTTAAATTAATAAAAAATTGTATTATTTTTTATTTTAAAATTAATTAGTACATATTTCACTAATGTATTCTTCAGGGGTATCCCATCCTGAACATTCTTCATGTCTTCATTGACCACATACTGTACACTGGAACCACATTTTATCACCTTTTCCGAATTCTTTGCAAAATGAGCAAATATCGTGCTCCACTTTTTCGTCACAAATATCTGAATTGTCCGATTCAAAATTCAGTTTCTTTTTTCTCAGGTAAATAAATAAATAAATTAATTAATAAATTATTTACTTAATAAATAATTATTAAATAAATTTTCCTGGTTCCATTCCACCTTCTTCGAAAATTTTTTATATGTACGTGGCATCTACGCCAGAAAAAAGCAATGTTAAAAGCTGGCTGGAATTACCCCACACCTCATGTTCTGGTATTTGAAGTAATACACTTAATTGAATTTACATATCACCAAAAACCAAATATGAGTTTGAAAGTAGAAACATTCCTCTATTTAATGAGATTAATATTAATGATTCATATCTATTCCATGTACTAACTTACCATGCTTAACAATCGACCACTGTTATAAGATTACGGTACGAAATGAACACTCCCGGATTTGTTTGAAACAAAAGACTGCTATCGTCATGGAAACCATGAATATTAGCTCGCCGCATTATTAACATGTGGCAGTACCATACAGAGTCAAGTTACGCGGTTTTTATTTGAAGAAATAGAAATGGCCGGAATTACCCCGCTTTCCCCTAATAAATAATCGAGGAAGTAAATGAATCGTATAAAGTTGTGGAATGCTTATTTTCTTCCATTCGTAGATTTTGAGTTTTCGGATGAGGTAGGGCTTGGAAAAATTTGTTATTCAGTTATGTTGTCCCACAATTGGGATCTATTGCATTTACCTATCGGGCTACCATGCAGCCATCATGAAACTGAGCACGAACCTATCTGTAAATAATCTAGAAGCGATCAGTTTACATTATGTAATATGTACATTAAAAATGGCTGCTGGTTTTTTCCTGTTCGCAAGTGAACGCACTTCCAAATTGGGTTTAAATAAATAAGTTACCACCTATTGATTTATAATAATTGTGTAATAGTAATAGTGAATGCTCAATGAAGAATAGAATAATTCCTACGTACTTTACTAACCGACATGCCCAGACGAATTTTAGAACAGAAAAGCTAAATAGAACACCCAAAATATAATTGTAAACACCGCACAGCAATAGAATACTAGATGAGATTATGAAACACAAGTTAAGGAATTATGTAATAGAACGTTACAGCAGCACCCCGTAGAAAACGCCAAACGTTTCCGTTCGACTCAATAAATGTTGCAACTTCAAAATAAACACAACTACACGGCGTGTAAAGTTAAAGTTAAAAATTTTATTCGACGCTGAAATTGAAACGCTCGAAGAATAAAAAAATGAACTCTGTTGAATAAATTCTCGTCAGTTAAAAAAAGTTTCTTTATTCGTTGAATAAATTCTCGTCAAATAATAAATTAACTTTATTCGTCGAATAAAATCAACCTGGGTTATTTATTAGAGCCTCGAATAATGAATAAAGTTAAAGTGACTTTTATTCCGTCCGTTATTTAAATAACTTTTTATTTAGTTAAATCCAGTTTCTCTAAAACCCATGGTAAATTACCTACAATTGGCACGTAACAAAAGTTTAAATCCGTATGGTGGATGTAGCTACTCATCGATTTTACTTTGGTTTACTACAGAGATGCTTCGCGCGTAAGCAAAGTACTCAGAGGTTTTATTTCCCCTCCATTCACCGTCCTATTATCGTTTTCGCTGGCTATTATTTGGACTTTGCCATCGCATCCGTCAAATGGTGTGCGTACACAGAGAACCCCGTCGTTCTGTGAATTTCGCGTTGGCCGTTTATTATCGTATCAGAAATTCCCGCATCCAAGATGCATTACGAGGTTTTTATCGCTCGTAGTTCCCTCCTTTATGGTACGACTTCGTTGACCTCACCTCACCATGGAAACGTTTTCATGTCCTAAAATATCTTCCGACCGCAAACACTTTCTAACGTGCAAAGATATTTTAACGCGCGGACCAACAAAGCGGTTACCCAGAACGAAAATACCTTTCCCGCGCAAAAACGACGCCCACAGGCCTGCCACCGCAGCGATCTATAAGTTCAAGAATGTTTACGCCCTTCGAATCTACCTTCCAGAGGCAGAGTTTGTACAGGAAAATTTATTCGCTGCTGGCATTCTTCTCGAGAAAATCGATTTTGAAAACTCGTCTGATTAGAACTCTACAGAATTTTTTAGCAAACATGATAGGGGCCTACATCTACGTATGAAATGAATCTTTGAGCAGAATTAAGTAATAATCTTGTTTTTAAGAAAATTGATTTGGATTGCATGTGTATTCGATGGATGTTCAAATTCGATTTTGATCAGACATAATTTTAATATTACATAAATTCTGGAGATGGACGTTAAGTACTATAAAAAAGCTATCGAACAATGTTTCGAAACTGTTTTCAATTCAAGTAATATTTATAAAGTAGCTACCAGAATGTTTTTGTAATACTAAAATTACCTATGTAATTATCGTTTTGTCCAAAAACTTGTTTTGAAATGAAAGACTGAAGCACTAATTAAACGAAAGCTATGATTAAATATATAACAATATGTAAAGTATAAATATACAAGGAACAAGATTAAATACAAATAAAAATATAATATATATAAAAACTATAATAATAGAGCGAAGTAATTTCGTATGATGTGAAAAAATCATTATCTTCGACATATCGAGCAACAACTGCAATTCATTGCTGAGTGAATATTACAGTGCATAGTGGGTACATAGGATATTATTATTTTCCCTTTCGTGTGCCTTTGAAGCTTTCCCATGTATATCGCTGTTTGTAAGACATATCAAGTTAAATGGTGATAAAGCAGCCTGGACAGTTGTGTGGGCTCGTCGTTCGTGCCCCCGAATGATAACTCCTTATCATATCCGGCTCCCTTTACATACGTATACGCGTAAAGTCTTTTCGTTTGCTGGGATCTAAGCTTCGACGCTGTCTTCGAAGGTTCTAGGTAATATTACATTAAAACATCTAGTCTTTCCTAGGATTATAAAAATTATTTTTACTTCCAATAAATATTCCAAGTCATCAATTCCTGCAACAATAACCAAATCTAGCTAATTTCGTAAATGTTGCAAATAACATTTATTTATTGATAGTATCGGTATTCACATTAATCTTCGTAATAATTCTCAAAATATTATGAATGAATAAATAAAATTGTCAACTACATAAAAATAGTTCGACACTTATTTCAGAATCATAAATAACAACATTTCGATTATCAGAACATGTAAAAACCTTGATCATTTAAATTGAACAATTAAAAGCACACAGTTAGAATTGTTGAAAATTAAACGTATTTATTACTTTAGGGTTTTACCATCTAATGTTGAATATTTAAATATAATATTCATATATAAAATGAATTAAGGATTGAATGCTTTTAAAAATTTTGCAGAATCTTCGTGCCTATAACGAACGAAAAAAAAGAGAAACTAAAATTGATATTATTATTATGTATACGTATAAATTGTTTTTTTATTAGATTTTATTTACTGTGTTAGTATCTTAGGTATTACGAGGATTCTTTTATACGTATACCTACATACAGTTCCTTTTTGTCAAATTATGATGTTTTTGTTATTATTTTTTTCTTAAGCTTTCCTTTGAGCAGTACTTAGGTATGTAATTGTAATGTTTGTCGAAAACTTTTGAAATGAAAGAATGAATGTAGTACTGCACAGTGTAGTTTTAGTATGTACTATTCATAGACGTGATCATAGATATCTCGCGAATTGCTCCAGTAATTAATGTGAGAGATAAAGAAGGAAGTAATTGTATTGGACTGCCGTAACATTAAATTTACGTAGTTGTAATTAGTAGAAGCTTTATAAATCGCAACTTAGATTAGTAGCATCTCGAATCATATGTACAATAAATCATCGACTACATCCCTTTGTCATGTTAAAAATGGGAAAATGCATGCCAAATTATAATACTTTTTTCGTTTGAAGCAATATATTGTACCTACATTTTTTTACTTACAATACAAATTTTAAATTTTAAAAATTGCAAACATACAGTAGCGGACAAAAAAGTTACCACTTATTCGATTCGTTTTATTTTTGTTATTTTTTTTTTAGCATCGACTTGGAACTGTGGTAGGTAGCGTAAAGGGCCCCAATTTCCTCCCCCGTTTTTGTATTTGACCCTGCAGAGGGTGTATAAAATGTTAAAATGAGCTGGCACTTGGCATGAATTTTCTTTGAACGTTTCTCTACGTATCCACGAATCGCAAAATGTAATTATGTCGTGTCTATACGAGATAATAAACAAATTGTGAGATCTGAAAAAAATGTTCCTAATTTCGTCCCCCAAGAAAATGTTTGTAAAAGAGGAAATAAATTGAATAATTAACTTTCGTATTGATACAAGTGATCTTACAGTTTATGTATGCAACCATCGCGACAAATGAACGCCTTCTTCGTGAATGGCCGGCAGCATATTTCGTGAAACCACGTTGAAACATTTAGTGCAGCGAATCCTTTTTTCGCCGCGCTTATCCTGTGAAAACCGATAAAAGATATCACTCTTGCATGATATTAAAAAGTATGTAACTTTTTTGTCCGCTACTGTATGTATGTAGACCTCTTTTATCAAATTGTGGTGCTTTTATTATCATTCGCTTTTAATACTTTCCTTTAATCATCGTTGTGCATTGTGTAAATTATTTACGCTTTAATTAAGCAAGATGGTTATTTTTGTGAAATAACTCTGTGCAGATAGTACATTTTAATCAGCGTGTAACTCACACGAGTGGCGTAACAGTACAATTATGCACTTATTTAGTGGAGTCATCTAGATGCACGCGTCAACACTACTCAAGGATTTCCGGTGTTCGGTGCTCAACATCCGTAAATCCGTACGTTTAAACGTAGAATTGGCCATGTATTTATTACTGATAGAGTGTCGTGTGTCCTTGCAAGGATTTTGTGCCAATAAAACATTATCATGTTCTTAAAATGGCTTCTTCTTCGCGACTCAAAATTGCACAATTCACTGATAACTTAATATACATCAAAACAGTATTTAAGGAAACATATTGTTTTAATTAATGTGACACGTCGATGGAAATTTATAATTATTTAAAAGTTGCGTAATATATTATATAGAAGGTGACTCATCAAGAAATGGAATACCTAAATAATATTCTTAATTTCTTTCATTGTACTAGTTTCTAAATTATGCAAAGGTGACCCTTACTAATTTGTATTGTTTTAAGGGACGAATATGTTAGTTGACAAATTTTGTTTTTGTGATCATTTCCGTTCACAATTTTGAAGGCTATTATACTTCTTTTGCGTTACTTATTGAAGTTGACGAGATTAATTCATCATGATCTGTTCTTGAGATGACCTCGAACTTGAAAATTCAACAAATATTACCTAATTAAAGATTGTCATTGCGAAGTGGTTAATTAACTATTACTTAATAATTCATTATCTGACCGTTGGTTTATCAGTGGCGCACTAAACAGTGCAAAATACGTAAGAAATGTAAAAGCTTGTTTTCTTGAAAAATCAAAATTATTGCTTGTAAGACAGACACTGGTCTATTCAATTTCTATACATGTAGATGTAGCATCTAAAGGTGAAATCTGACGGCACGTGGATCGGCGAGCCGGCTCGGATTCACAAATTTCTAAAATACTAAATATAAATTTTTATATTTACAAAACGGAACTTCAACGGCTCGTATTTATTACTTCCAAGAATACCGCAATTTTTTCTTTGGCGGTCATGCGACATTATTTTGCAAAGAGAGCAACCAACTATGAAATAACGTGCCACGATGGAGACTAAAGTATTAATTTTTAATGCAACTGGTTTGTAAAAAATGTATTAGGATACAAAGCACAGTAGCAAGTGGAATAAAAAGGATGGTAACGGCTTCCTGTAAGCGAAGTCTGTGGTGTTAAAGATAAGTACCGTGCAAGCTACTTCGGTCATGGATGGTTAAGGTCCTTCGAAAATGGGTGAGCAGGACACGACTAGCAGCGCCACAGAGTCACGTGGGAAAAACACAGAAGTATAGATCGCGTAAGATCCTTCACGCCCCCTATTTCCTTCCGATGCTATCTGAATCGAAACAGGTAATCCCGCGGATAAGAGAAAGAAGACAAAATCTTCCCTGCTGTTGTTTATTGAACATCTAACGTGTCTGGCGCAGATAGTTAAGTGTGGTGCTCTTAATTGATGAAGGAGAAGAATTAGCAATTAATTTGCATCGAGTGTCACGTTATCGAAGGTGTTCATAAATTATCATAATCGTTATCTGGAATGTGGCAAGCACGTGACAAATTCTTTTATATTGATAGTATTAAAGTGGGCGTATGTGTATAGGTATGTACCTTTTATGAACGTGGAAAATTTTCGGCGTAACGCGAGGGAGCGAGAGTTTAAATGCTTTCGTTATATGGAAATTTTACAATCAAATATATCGATTAGATTAACGTTGTGACGCGTGCAAGCAAAGGTAAGAGTTTGTAATCAAATGTATTGTATTCGATAAAATACAATACATTACATTAGTGGTTGGAAATAACAATGAAGCAGTGAAGTAATAAATAACAATCGGGGAATAAATAAGGAAATGGTAATATACATTATTTTGAAATTCTAAGTTGTAATATTGAGTTTAATAAACAATGAGTACCTAAGGATATACGTAGGTCAAATGAAGATTAGAGGATAGGAGCATTACCTTCCGTTAAAAATCTGTAGTAAAAGTGTACTCGCTATGCTAAAGAAATAGATGGGTAGGAATATTAATTTTTCATTCATCTCCGAGCAAAAAATAATTTCCGTATTTATTAGTAGTATATGTATTTCCGCTTTGGGTTCACATTGTGGAAAATGTGACAGATTTAAAGGTACAAAAAAGGCAGAATGCACGAACCTGCTGAATACTGCAAAATTTTTCATGGGAACTGTTTCATCGATCTACCAAAACGGGAGAATATTTTTGTAATATTTTGACAGAAATAAAATTGAAATAACGATGGTTGATGAAATTAGGAATTCGAACATGCACTGAAATTAATACTTAACTTAAACAAAAATATTCAGAGAGAAATAACTTCTGAAGAATAAACTTCTCACAAGTACCTCAAAACGCAAAAATCTTGAAGCAGGTTCCTATCATTTTATTAAATATTAAATCACTTCTATTCTACCTTAGACTTCTGAACTGAGTTTAATAACAAAAAGTTTACCCACTGTTTACCCCTAAATTTGTTTCGCAATTTCTGTCATAAAAAAACAACATTTTCTGTCAGCATTCATTAATGTTTATTTAAAACTATCAAGCCTTCGGCATTTTCATAAATAATTATTAAAATAACTGCCCATATGGATCTATTAAATACTCCCATCAAATGCATCGATAGGAACAAGTAATAATGCAAAGAGGATGTAAGGAAGTACGACAAAGAAATGGGCCCAAGGTTGAAAATTATGTACTTCTGTTTTTAATGGTGACCTGTAAAGCAAAGCTGCGTTTTCCGTGTTCGCCGTGGTGCATAAAGGATGCTGAAATTGCGCTCGTAAATGCATACAGTAACGTTGCTCTCGTTCGTTGTTGCATGCCTGCATAAACATGGGCAGGTATCTCGGAACTTTAATGAGTTTCGACCAGGTCGGCAGGGGGGAGAGGAAGCGGAAGATTACCAGGATGCGCAGGGCATCTTTATTCTTTAATTTCACGTCCATCGACTATTGTATCACTCCTAGCGCATGCCGAGGAAAATCACACACCTCCATTTTTTTTCTGCAACAACTGAGCTCGATGCTTGTCCCTGAAATTACATCTAGCAAGTGAATAACTGTATGTACATAATACTCTATATATTACACATAATGCTAATACTCAATTAGGGCTGTCTGACTGCTTCAATTATTTCAGTAGCTTGAAATTCGTGCGAAAGATATTCGATTTATCCAGATGAATAATTAATCGATTAATCAAAAAAAAATTGAGTAGCTATTATGATGTGTTAATACTATTATCGAGGGCTAAAAGTATTTGATCTTATTATTGTTTTACATATTCAGTTGAATTACTTTCTTCGTTACTTTCACGAAACTTCGTAAATAATTATTATAAGACGTAACAATTACTTAAATGTTAAAGTTGTGAACGTAGATATTACAATGTTGATTCGATTTTAATATTATCGTGTGCTGTGTAACTAACCTTATATTATTTACAAAATATCATATTAAGGTCTAAGAAGTTTGAAATTTTGAATTGTTTATTTCAGTAAATTTTATTTTCCCATTAGCCAAAGGATATGGATGAAAATTTGAATTCGTTGGATGAAAAATTGGTTCATGAAAGAATTACCTATTCATAAACGAGAACGATATTAATCTGCACGTACCTACGTGCAATTATTTCGACCACCGCGAATCCGTCCATTTTTTTGGATGAATGAAATCTCTGTTGTTTAATGTCAGCCTTTGCCATTTCGCCTGACGATCAGCACGACTTGCCGACATCCTTGCACAATGCACAGAGGCCAGCTTCGAAAGAACCGATTACGACACATCTTTCTTTTATTTTCGCGAAGTTAATTTATTCAAATATGATTACCTATCGAGCTTTCTCTTTTGGACGACCGGTCTTATTTTTCTGTTCCGTGGCCATTAGTCCCTACAATTTAAGATAACGAGCTTCCATGTCGTCTGCGTTATCGAACAAATCTTTTTCCAGGCCCGATGAATTCGATATTTACTTTCATTTCCGATACGCGTGTTATTTCTCCCAAGAATATAATATAAATTCTGTCAGAAGCACAAATAATATCGGAAAAATGAAAATATAATTTTAAGGAGAAAGAAAGAATTCAATTTGTTAATATACAAGAAGTACAATAAAAATAATATGAACATTTTTCCGTACATAACCGATGCAACTTTTAGATATCATCTTTGCATAAAAATGAAATCATTTCCAGTAATTAATCTTGTAAGCTGAAATAAAATCCGTCTATGATGTGTAATAAAAGATACGTGGACAAGATTAAACGGAAAGATACGATTAAATATTTGAAAACAACTTAAAAATACAAGGAGCATCAGATCGTAAAAAATTTAAAGATCCACTGAAATCAAAGATGTCGTGACATGGCAAAAGCGAATTCAATGCACAAAAAGTATGGAATAATATATTCCATAGAAATAATAAAAAACGACGAAGTAATGTATTATGCGATACAAGTTCTTAAGATATCATTGGGCAAAGTTATGCAGAAAGCTACCAACCCTCAATGATCCGAAATTGTGTAAATTTAGTTTAAAAAAAGAAATTATTTAGTTAAAGAAAAGTAGCTTTATTTCTATTGGGTATATTTTATTTCTTGTTATTGTTTTACAATGCTTTTTAATGGTTTAATATTGATTATTATTTTAAATTTTCTGTGGTTTTTGTTTTTTAAGCCTAAAATGGAATTAATGCTTGATAATTTTAATAATTATATAATGCAAGAGTTGTTCCATGGGTTGGTAAATTTGTACAAAATAAAGATCACAAAATTATGGGATCCGTACTGTGTTCAATTCATTTTTCGTCATTTTGAGGATTGGTAGATGTCGGCATAACGGCTCAATTCTTCCTATTTTATAGTTACGCTATTTTGTTTTCATTATCGCTCGCATTTTCATATTTCTTCGACCATTAATACATGTCGCTTTCGATTATCCATCATGAAATCATGAAATGGCGGTGAAACGGATGAAAACGCAGATAAATGTGGAGATTCTGAAACGAGACATTCACTTGTCGCCGTTAGGATTACACTTCAGAATGGAGAAACGTGCCCCTCAGGGGGCCTGGTGACTCATAAAGAAAAATTCTAAAGTCAGACGTCTCCCCCTCAAAACACAGCAGTGCGAGATCCATGGTGCCTCATCGGATTATCTTTTGACGGTTGGGGTCGATTGTCCTTATGGAAAATTTACGGGACCTTTTAGATGGCGTTCCCCGCTGAAAGCATTGTACAGCCTCTTTGGAAAGTTGTTATTCCGGCTTATTGTCGTCGAAATTTGGAGCTCACCTGCAGCCACGAGAAAAGATCGCTGCCAGTGTGCAAGGTGCCCCATTCATAGGGAACAATCGACTAGCATTCATCTATTTTTTCTGCCCTTTTCCACACCCTTTTCACCATCCCTCCAGCCCCCCTTTTTATTTCTTATACGCGGCGCTAATAAATGGACCTTTGTGAAACGGCGGGGGAAATTCGGGTTTCTTAACCGCACAAGTGTAAAAGTTTTTCGGTAGAAATATGTGGGGGTTGAAGATTTTTTTTCAATTTATTACGGTTTTGAGTGAATATTTTCTTAACTCACACTTTGACGGGCGTCGTTGCAATTTCACGCCCTGGATTTTTGTAATGCGTCTTTTTAAAATGAAAAATAATCCGAATAAGGTCGTATTTTTACTCATCTGTTTTAGAAAAATCTCATTTTGACAAAACACACTAACCACGGAATTTTTATGAAATTCTGCAGATTTGCAGAATAGTGAAAAATATTCGACACCTATTTTTTGTTAACAGCAATCATCCATGTTGAAGGGATAAAGAGAGACCCTAAAGTTGGGGGTTGAAAGCGTATTTTCTGAAATTTTATAAAAACTGATCAGAAGGCTGATCATCTTGAAAAAATTCACACTTCAAAGAAAAAAATTTGTCCAACCCCTAGTTCTCGAGATATTCCAGAAAATATGGTTTCGACCCTACTTTAGGGACTGTATTCACCCTTTCAACATGTACGATTGCCGATAACAAAAAATACTTGTGTAAAATATTTTTCACTATTCTGCAAATCTGCAGAGTATCATCAAAATCGGCGTGTGCGTGTCTGATACGTAAAGTAAAAAATAAGTAAAAAATTGTAAGTAAAAAATTGCTCAGTTTTGCTTTACGGTGAAAAAAAAACATAAGAAGTACCCATAAGAATTAAACGATCTTTATACTAAATTAAGTCATTTATTCTACACCTTTGTCATGTAAAATACACGAATTTTAAATTCAGTTTCTGAAAAACCGTACATATCAGCTTGCTGTGTTTTAACAGTAAACCCACGAATCACGATCCTAGAGAAGCTTAAATTATCGGGAGTATTGGCATGTTTTCGAAGTGCAGAGCGAGTTCGACAACGCTTTTCGTGGCAGAAGGGATCGCTCGGAAACACCTGACCGCCATAAAGAGGCAATTTTCAAAACCCTGCGCCAGTGGGAGTGTTAAATTACTGTCGTTTGATTTTAGAGATTCACGTTACATGTTGGATTTATTATTGTTAGAGGTTTATTCATTAAATACCTTCTATTCTCTATGCAATTATATACATGTTTATAATTAAAGTTGAATTTGTACGATTTATATTAACGTAAATTAAAATATGTATATTGATATGTATCTGTTTTAAAAGGCAAAGAAATATTACAGCACCGCCCTTTTTTGGAATTGTATTAATCATGAAACGTTTACGTGCTACATCCAATTGTTATGAATCAATGGAGTTGGGGATCTGTTTTGCTGTATAATAATAATAATAATAATGTTTCTGCTGACCTAAACGAAAGAAGAGAGAAATAAATCTACCTAGCGTAAATGGGTGCCATTCAGCAAAAATTTATTAAAAATTGATTAACTCTATTTAAAGCTTAAACTTATCTGTAACAGTTTAAGATGTATCATAATCAAATAAAAGATTTAGATAATTTGTGAGTAAAAATGAATCTGTCTTGTATTTTCTTCAGTGTTTGCATTTTTATGTGTAAAATTAATTCCAATGTTCAATAAGAACAATGCCAAGCAATTTACATACACTTAATTCTACTTCTGTAATAAAATGTGCATAGGTAGTTAGTAAAGTGTGCCATCTTTTTATCCTAGACTGTAGTAGAATGTTTTATGTAGGTAATAGTTAACGAGGTACCAGTAGCAATACTATTCATGTCGTTTGTAATATAATAAAAGCATTATAGAATATAGAACAGCACTTGGCATAGGGCACTGGCCTAAGTAAACACCCCCTCCCATCAGCTTACGACTTCAAGGGAACCTTTTGCTTTTCTTTCCACCCTTACACCATTCGTAGAAATAGTGGCGACGAAAAGAGATAGATATCCGTGTTTAGACGGATCTTGGTCTACTGTCAGTGCAAACTATCTAAAGCCACAGTTCTACTTGTCCAACGCGTGACATACAGGGTGTCCCGTAACCGGCGATACAAGCAGAAGGGTGGTGATCGTACGACATACGTGAGAAAATAATTCGAGAATGTAGAATAAAATTTTCAATTTTTTGAAGATGAAGCGTGCGATATTAAAAAATTTTATTTTATATTTTTGAGTTATTCTTTCATGTAGAAACACTACTAAGTTTCTGACAAAAATTTGGAATAGTAATAGATTTTATTTGAATAAAGTTTTGCCCATCTCTGGTAAAAATAGACCAAGTAACCGACATGCGAGTGTCAGTAAATTAAATGAATGCATTCGAAACATTCTATGCTGCTCAGCATTATGGAGAATGGGCGAGGATATAATTAGAATAATATTACGAATAAGATATTTGAATTAGCACATTGTTTAACAATTGATAGAAAACACTTGGCCGTTCTAAAAGACCGCTTTTAATTTTCAAAGTATTTGAAAGATATAAGGATACATCAATTGGAGTAAGGTAGTTCATTTACCATCGTGTACCCATTTAATGAAATATTAAAAGAATTCAAACATACCTTTGCAATGTATAATACACTTTACAAATGAATTCAATTATGGACAGTCAGTTTCAAAGTATTTTGTGAAAGTGCTGAACTCATTTTAATACATAGTATAATATTCTTTACTATTAACAACATACATACAGTATCTGCTAGCTATTATTTAGAATTGTCTATCAAATATTAATAGCGAAATTTCCGAAGTATAAAAATAACTTTGCCCACATCAGATTCAAAACTTGCACTAAAATGACGATAATTATAATATAGTGTATTGCAACTTCAACTAAAATTCCATGCATTTAGTGGTATTAAACACTATTGTAATTAATGATATCACAATATTCATTACCGTAAAACGATTCATTTAACGATTACAACTTCCGTCATTCGTATTTCTTTCATTATATCAGTAAATTTGTCATCCACTGTGAGTTATCGTTCCCAGTGGTGAATCTGTTGGGACTTGGGACTCAAAAGCGGTAACAGAACAGAACCCAAGGGGTCTGGATGAACGATTGGAACTGGAGGGATCGTCATCAGTACTTGGAAGCGTTGCACTGAAAGACGATACACAAGACAGAAGAACCCGTAGAGGCTCTTACATTTTTACCGACCCCATGCTGAGGAGCAAGTGCAGAGCACACTGCACACAGCCGAAATGGAAAAAAAAGGAGGAATGTCAGAGGGAAAGGTTTTCTTCCCTCGGGGCGTGCCTCCTGCACGAGGAGCCGCTCACTTATCGCGTGGCTGCGTTAAAGGTATACTTTAAACTGTAGAGAATACGAGGTGCAGGGCAATAAGATGAGATTTTGCACTTTTATGGCTTTCATAACGCTTGCTGTGAACGAAGTGGCGCAGCCACCTCTGTACAGCTACTCGAAGCGTTGCGTAACGCTAGTTTCTGTTTATCGACGCCCTTCGCCATTTTCTGTACTTGGACGACCCTCTTTGCAATAAACCCTACTGAAAATTCATGTGAAATTATCTGAAGTAGGGCTGTAACGAATATCCGAATAATCTAAGTATTCGAATATTCGAATATTCGAATATTCGCCACCGAAATTTAATCACTCCGAATATTCGAATACTCCCGATTATTCGGATATTCGAAGAAATTATTCGAATTCTCTGGTATTCGAATATTCGAATTATTTTTGATAACTTTGTCTTGTTAATGAATGGCTTCTTCCTTGGAATTCAGAATCCTACCGTGGAAATCATTACTCCGTAAAATCCTACGACATAATTTTTAAAGTTGTTGGTAAATATTTCAGCGAGTTTTGATGTCGATGTATTTGAATTTTTTTTATTTCACGTGTAATAAGTACTTTCCTCTTCTCTACTAGACAGTTTTTTTTGGTTTTTGATTTTTTTCATCTGAGTATATGATTTTCCACCTTTGTGCAATTTTAATATTAATTTCCCCTCGCGTTTCCGATTTATTGGGATTCATTGTCACTATACAAACCAATATTATTCCTTCCTACATCAACTGAATCTACCAATATTTACAGTTTATGTACAAGAACATTGTTTACCCGCTTGGTCTCTAAGCGTTCGAATTCTTTTGTGACCGTGTTTCAATACATCTGATTGTTAGCAATGAATGTTTCATAACTTCTACAAATATTATTCAATTCCCTTAAAATTTTTTATATATCAATGCACCAATATTGCATGTCCACTTTTTGTAAAATTTAAGTTTTCATATGCAACAAATAGTTCTTAGCTGTTACTTTATGCTGTATAAAAACTACATTTATATCTACTTCATACAGTTGTCAAAAATAATATTTTTGTTCACTGTATGTCCTTGAATCTTATGTACCAAACAATAGTTTATATTATTCCGTGTGCTCCGTTTGTGCGTTTTAAACATTAGAATGTAGTGAATCGCTCTTAGAAGATAGTAACGTGTTAACGTACTGAGATCAATTTTTACTTGTGTAACTGTTATTTATTCCCACCTGCTTAGCTTCCTGAACGATTTATTATCAAAGAAAAAACATGTCTGTTGAGGCAATATTTTTTTCGACTGCATTCTCAGTGTTCAACCTTTTTAAAAACTACTCAAGAAAGTCAACGGTTAACATTAAATTAAAATTAGGTTAAAAATCCTGGGCGATAATTAAACTGATTACATGTTTCATTGTTTTATCTGTATTTTCTTTCCTTCGCTCGTTGATTCGCATTTTCTGTGCTGCCGGTTAGTATTAGCAGTGTTATAAATACGATATTATCCTTCGTGTCGTCATTGTTATTCTTAATGAAACGATGCATAATGGTGATACGGTTTTTTACAAATGGTCATCAAGACGGTTAAAACAATCAACGATTTGACTTGTAGAGTTAGAGTTTTTATAGCCGACAAATGTTAAAAATACTCGATCGGCTGATGAATGATTCCTACGACCGTTACTACGTGACGCGAATACCTTTGCTGGGGATACCTTCGTTTTCGTTTACGATTTCGGTCGCCTCATGCAGTATTAATGCAGCATTAATTCCATGAATACGCACAATAAAAATTTATACAACCGTCTTTTCTATATACATACAAAGCCCCTGGCAGTGCATAATAAATGCTCGTTGAAAAATTGGATACTCACATGTTTACTAAATTTCACCTAACAGTGTTTAGATTGAAACTGCAGACAATAGTGAAAGACGAATGGAAAACAATGAACCTTTTCTTATTAATTATAGTCTATAATTAGCCTTCGAGGAATTAGAAGGAAACTTTGTGATTTCATTCATTCCTTCTTATTTCATTTTCGTTGACTAACTTTAGATAAATGTAAGTAAAACTTAATAATTATTGATATGTGTAAAATATTTTATAAATAGACAATCCTCCTCTTCCTGTCATCGTTATATACTTATTATTCGCTGTATAAATATTCCAGAAGCAAAATGGTTAAACAAATGGATCTCGTCTTTATTGCTTGTTGAAGAAAACAGCTTTTAATTGTTTTTGTCAAATGTCAGGCGAAATTTACAGTATGCCTAATTGAGTTACCTACGCAAGAAAAAAATTTGCATTATTTCTTGAAACAATGTAAGTGAAAATTAAATCTTAAAGATAATTCATAGTAATTCTTAACGTTACTCGAGGTGCTTTCACTTAATTATAATGGAGTCAATACCAGATTGTAGATGTACCAAGCAATAGTGAGGTTCGTGGGATTTAAGAGGAGGGAGAGGGAAATAGGGAACTTTATGGGAGGCCTTTGAGAATAATACCCCGATACTGGATCGTTTAAAAAACCTCAAATCTAATCATCGTTATCCTCACAGAAGTTACGCTACGGAGTTTTACTACTCGTTACATTTAACATAAAAAAACAAGTACAAGATTTGTATGCTAATAATTATTCTTTAACTTTGCTTGATTCTGAACAGCCCAGTTTTATCTACATTTTATTAATCTGAAAAATTAAATAAAACAGTGTAGTGGTAGATTAGGAAACAGATTTCTCATTGTGGATCAGAGACACTTTTCGATTCCATCACTATTGCTCGACTAGAGACCTCATTCTTACAGAATCAGAATATTAGAGCCCTTTTTTGAAAAAGCTATTTGGCTCACTGGGGTAATATCGGGTACCTATTAAAAAACGCATAAAATATGATTTCTGGCTAGCGAACGAACGACTGCCAAACATCAATGCATTGCACGTCAGATTATCGGGAATGAAAGTACAAGTCATTTCGCTGAAGTTTACGAGCGTTATATTGTTATATGCTCGTATGACGCGGCCTTTGTGAACGGATTACTCAATGAATAGTATTTATAAGTTTGTTCATACGTGACAGGAAATGTGAAATAACGGAACGATTCGTGTTACAATAATCAGTTCACTGAAACTTTAGTTTGATATTAGTGGGCGTCATAATGGAAGATATTTAGGCCATGATATCGGTATGTTCGTCACGGCTGGTTAATCGAGTCATATATTCATACATAATCATTTTTTGGCAATCGATCAAGGTACGTACGATGCAATTGGCAGTTGAGCAAGGAATTCGTGGTGAATATTTCGCACGAGCACTGATTTGTAATTATTAATCCTACAAATATATGTACGTGCACTGTCCGGTTTGTAATTCTCAGACGAAATAGACAATTGGGTATTTTTCATAGTATAACAAACTTTTCAAATGGATAATATACCGATATTTTATATAGATATATAATTTTGATACATAAAAGTATATATGTATGTTTCAATTTTATATAGATTATATGAGGCAGTCAGAGCAACAACGGACCAACCCACATTAAAAAATTTTTTTTTTCCCTATTTTATATAGTTACCTATTGGAACACGTTATTGCTACTAATTCAATTTAAAAAAAAAAGTGGGTTAGTCCGTTGTTGCTCTGACTGCTTCATATAAAAATAGGAAACCTACTATGTGGATCTATATTTTCTTCACTCATTTGCTCATTTACAGTTTGTGCTGTTTACGTAAGTTCAAAGTTTGTTTTTGGTGACTCTAATCTAGGTTGTAGGTATAATTCTCAGGTAAAAATTCTTAGGTAGAATTTCCCTATGTAAATATTATTAATAATAACTAGTAATATTACCAATTTTATTTAATCATAGAAGTCCGTGTGCGTCGCGTGGTGCAAAAGTTTAGTATCACACTTTAACATTTAATACAAGTAGAATTCAAGTTTATGTAATGGTAAGGAATAAAAAAAGTATGCTGATGTTTGTTTAAATTTCATCATCTTCACGCCATTTTTAGATTATATTAACTTCATATTTTGTACTTCAAACGTAACTTTAAATACATTTTATATGCAGAAAGTAAGCTGATATGGAGAATAAACTATTTTGTACACAAAAGATTTGGGAATCGATTAATACGAGATACAGGAGGAGCTATTCAAATACTATCATAAAAAGTTCTTTTGCTAGTATCTTCCTAGTTTTGGCAGTTTATCGTGTGAAGAAAGGGGATCCCTTCGAAAATTGATGATCCTCGAATGGTCCACAGGTAGCTTGAACGCATTTTGAAAGGAATAATCAGCGTGGAAAAGCTTCTCAAAGGCCTATAATGAACACTTTTCTTACATATCATCAGTAACACTTCAGGATTTCCTAAGAAACCTACTAGAAAATTTCTTACAACAGCGGAACTATTTTCACAAATATCCGAAGAGTCTTCCCTAATATCTACCTACTACAATTTAAGATAATAATAATTTGTACAGGTATATCTCACTTGATGGTTTCAAAGTTGTTAAAGTTAAATCTGCTTAAAAATACGTTCGCTACCTAAAAAATGACTATCACTTTGTCTTGTCACTCACAATATAATGCAAAAATAGAACATGCTCGGCACACATATTCCTCACATCGAAAAATTGCAATTTTGAACCCAACCTCGTGAGAAGACATCGATCAGAATTACCGAAAGTGCAGTATTTTTTTTAATATTTCAAATGCAGATATTTATATCATTCTTCCTCATTCTCCCCTGTACTGGGTCAGCAATGCAGAGTGTAGCACAATTTGATTCGCATGAGAAATGTCGAGTAAGCTTTTATCCCCCGCAAACGAATGCGTTTTTAATCGAATAAGAATTTATTTGAGTGGCACAGGATGGCGAGTAATTTTTATGTGAATGATTATTTATGACGCCATACTTTGCATTTGTTAGGTATTTGCAAAAACAGTAATCAGACAGCTGGCACCTCAAACTGCCAACAGTTATAGAATGACTTTGTAATAGTTGCCTGAATAAATTATTCTCATTATGCAATGAAATTTTCGACTAAAGAGAATTCATTTGAATAATTATCTTAGAGGAACAATTATTCGAAACAATTGGAATAATTCCGAATTCGGTAACAGTTAACCATTTTCACGTGTGAAACAGCCTTGAGAGCTTGAAATGGGGGCCCAGCGAGGGACTAAGCCAACAACGCGGGGTGCCTTCTCGTTTTCGACAAAGATAGGTCTGGTCTCGGATAAGAACCGACCCGAGATAGGTTCGGGGTTTGTTTTAGCAGGTCAGAAACCATCTCGACCTATCGCAGGGGGACCAGCAGGACAACGGAGTGCCAAAAATAAAGATCGACCGCGATCAAGGAGGGGATTTTCCTCTGTCACGTCTCGTCAAATTTCTTCATTTACCTTTTGAAAGTTTCCCTCTGCCTGCGCTTTCCTTTCCTCTTTATAAGACATGAGTTCTGGGAGTGAGGCCAGATACTTGAAAGGCACTTCAGACACTGCCTGCTCATTATGGGTCCTGCTTTTCATGGCCCCTTGTGGCATTTCCTTCTGTCTCGCTGGTGCATCGACCAAAACACGGTCGATTTACTGAAATATCTTTCATGAAACTGATCACTGACGTGGCGATGTTTTTTGGGAGTAAGATATTTATGGAGTGAAGAATGGAGATTGGTGTCAGGTGAAATCAGGTATCATACTTCTTTTATTGTTTATTGTATTGGCTGAAAAATATTGTGATTTCTAGAAACCAGTTCTGTTGATTCTTTTCAATAATCATTGCATGACTTAACCTCGGAGGATTTCTGTGGTTTTACTGATTGGTTTGCTGGGTTTAATTGTTAGCGTGTAAGCTGTCGTTATGTTCAGTAATAGAGAAATAAGAGGTATAAATATTATCAGCTACTTCTTAACAATTTAACATTGGAGATAGTAATGCATTTCATAAACACTAGTCTAGAATGTCGTAAGATGAATTTCGAAATTGATCTTATTGCTTTGAGATAATTTAAAAAAAAAAGAAATTTGATCATTTTAATGAAATATTAGATAAAATTGTCGACCATTCTTATTGTGACCATATTGTCAATCATCTCTGATTGTTAATATTATTATCTGCAAAATTATCTATATCTTTTTTATTCACATACTTATTGCTTCATATAGTCACTATTGTACAAAGTCACGTACCTAATTTAAACTTGTGGGGTTGCAAGTGTACCCAGAAGACAGTGGTAGTCACGCGCGTTACGCAACTCTGTGACGTTGAACGGCAGTCGGCGCGCCCACCGCCATTGACTACCACTGTCGGCGCCGCACGTTTTGTCAAACTCTTTCGTTTCTGTATTGAAAACAAAAGGTGTTTTGCCACTTCTGTAGATGGTTTCCGAAGGGAAAATGTCTGCTGCATCGCGTGGAGAAGTCAAATTTTCTCCTAGACCCTTAGTTTTTGAAATATATAGAAAGATGTATGCAAAAATTGGTGCATTTCGGGTGTCCTTTTCCCTTTGATCGTTGTTTAAACATATTTAAATGTTTATAATTCAATAATAACTTATATCGTTGTGCTCGCGAGGGTTCATAGAATAATTTGACGAAACCAACGACCGAATAACTATTACTATTTGAACACAAAGGATGTTCAAAGTTGAAAATTTGCATTTTTTTTTCAAAATGCAATTTCTCGAAAACTGAGGTCGATGACGACAAACAGCTTGCGGATTCATTTTCAGCGCACAAAAATGTATAAGAAACGGCTATTGAATGTTATAGGACTGAAAAAAAAGTTAAATTTTGTTGCACAATGTAATAGTACCATGGCAAAGAATTTACATTAACGAATGTAATACTGTGAATTACTTTCATCCGAATCTTAAGTAGATATAATTAACTCCACTAAGACCACTTAGACCCATTCCACATATCAAGCAACTTATATTACTCATCAATCATCATTAGCACCACTTCTTTTTAGAAAATAAAAATTTCAGATCATGACAAGATCAAAGTCTAATATAAAAGCTTACTCTGACATGTGTAAGCACGAAATTGTGGATCAATTTGTACTCTATATAATCGAGTATCGTCCAATCTGTCATCCAATGATCGAGGAAAGAATAAGATGCATTAGGTTAAAAATTGATATTACAACTACTATAAATTATATGCAGCAGAATCTTTCCCTAGACGCGCCAAACAGAAACTATTCAAATAAGTGTACACGTATATTATTAAAATTAGTTAACATTCATTTATTTAACTCGCGATAACCCCCTCTCATCTACAAACTTAATTCAGGCCTATCTGTATGGTAAAGAATTAATAACCGATTATTGGAATATTCTGTTTTGGACTCCATTATAAAATGAACAACTAGCAGAGGCAATAAAGTGGCACAACTGCTAATCATTTTACTCTGCATATCTGAAGAAACAGTACATAACAAGGATGTGTCGTAAAACGTCACAATTCAGAGATTTTATCAAAGGGGCCCAATTTAATTTCTTACAGAGGGGAGAAATGGAATATTCCAATAGCGGTGCGCGGTACGTCCTCCATCGTGCCATCAGCAGCGAGATCGCATTTCAGGAATGTTCACCTCGTAATTGCTGCACAAACTCATGGTCGAAAATTCAACAAAGAACCGAGTATGGCCGGGTCTGCGTGGCTTCTGAAGCCGTTTTCTTTTTTTCCCTCTTCTACCCAAACAAAACTCTTTTACCTTAGCTCGCCTTCCTTTTGCGTTCGTGACTTCTCCCTGGCCGGGGCAGTGTTCTCAACCGTTAAACGTTGAAGTCAGCGTTCGCGGTGCTCCTTCGAGGCCACCTTCCTCTTTTACGTACGACTTTTGTATCGTTCCACCATGATGTCGTAATAACCATAATTATCAGGATGATGGGATTCCCTCCTTTCGCTTCATATTAAACCCATAAACGATCCAACCGATTGATTCCAGTTACGTGCATAAACTTTCGAATCATTATATTCATGGAATTAATTTACATTATCCTCGTACTATTCTCGTTAGCTCTGATTAAATGTTTTGCTTTGTTTATCAAGTTGCACGCTGCTTGATTGTAATACGTTCTTCGTTCGATCTTCTTTTTTCCAGTTAACGTGGGAATTTATGCGACAAATTAAGCGTCACTTGTGTTCCTGCAACAGTTGCAACCGGTTAGAAACTCTATAAAACTACGGTTGAACAGTACTAAAGATTGAAGAATTGTGCGTTGCTCGAAAGTGTTGGAGGGTATAGTTACTCACAAAAATATTCGCCCACCTCATGTATAACACATTTTATTTATTTAAGTAATGTTTCATTCAGAATTACTCAATATATTTTTAGTTCGTACCATGTACTAAAGAAGTGCTGAATGAAAATTTGCTAGAATCTATGCATAATAGATTAAAGATTATAATAAAATCGCAGGAATATTAGAAGAATATTAATTTATTGTAATTACGTTTGTGTAAATTAATTCCGTGCCAGCGCGCAGCATGCCAGTGGTAAGAAGAAGAGATCCTCTAGCCCCTCTTCTTTACAATATTCTTAAACTAGTAAATTACTATAGAATGAGTTAATTCTATTTTTGAATTACATGTTCAGTGGTTACAATTAAGTTTTACTCAATAGCAGCTGGTAAGATGTCCTCATTCAGCTTCACAAACGTCGGGTTTAGCTCTCCTTTGAGGCTATGGATCTCGAAACAGAGTTTTCATAATTATATTTTTAATGCTTCATATTATTCACGAAGTTTGGACTCAAACTTTACAATACAATCTTGCAGTAATTTTCACTCATTAACTCTATGAGGAAGCAGGAACGATCGGTTTCGTTTTCCCATTCTCTTTCTTTAATTATTACTTTACGCTTATTATTAACTATATTTTTTCTTTATCCGTTCGACAGCTGCTTTCTATACGTGCCGTGAAATGTTTACTTTCTGTGATAGATATTACTGCATTTCGCAACCGGTAGTAACTAAAACATCAGAATGGTCTTCTTTACTATTTACAGGGAGGGATAAAGGACACTGCGTTCCTCCATGCGTTTATCAAATCAATGGGGATATTCATTACCATGATAACATTTTTTAGAAAGTACAATAGAACTCCCCTGTAGGTTCGTCTCGGACACTCCGTATAAGTTCGGGAATTATCCCCACCACTTTTTGGGACTGACCTAAGTGACTGGCCCATCAGGACACTTAGAGGGAGCGCGCAGCAAGGAAGTACGATGGGTTAACACTTTAACAGGTATTAATATATGCAAAAATGAAATATATATTCAGGGCCAGCGTGAACTTTTGCGGGCCCGGGTTCCAAAATTGTGCGGGACCAAAAAAAAAACGCATTTATAGGTATACACTTCTAAAATTTTATAATAATAGATATATATGCATAGGGCCCCGAAAAATTTACGATGAGCTTTTCTACACTTATAAATTTTATAATAATAGATACCTATGCATAGGGCCCCGAAAAATTTACGATTGGCTTTTCTACACTTCTAAATTTTATAATAATATATATCTATGCATAGGGCCCCGAAAAATATACGATGAGCTTTTCTACACTTCTAAATTTTATAATAATAGATACCTATGCATAGGGTCCCGAAAAATATACGATGAGTTTTTCTACACTTCTAAATTTTATAATAATATATATCTATGCATAGGGCCCCGAAAAAATTACGATGAGCTTTTCTACACTTCTAAATTTTATAATACTAGATATTTATGCATAGGGCCCAGAAAAATTTACGTTAAGTTTTTCGTAGACTGCAAGGCCTTTTTAAGCGCGTAGCCGTGTTCCGAGGAATTCGCTAATCCCGCCACGCACAGGTCCTGTATACACTTAAATGCTTTTACTAGATTGGCGTGATCGCCACGACGAAAATGGAATCAAATACGAGTGTATTTGGATTATTCTTTATATAATTATATACAGTATTTTACTCGTTCAAAGACTTGTGCCTTGCATTTTCGCACATCATGCGGTTATAACGTCTAAAATCACTTACTTCCAAATTGCTGTTGTGTAGAAAATTCTTTTAATTCCTTGCTTGTGGCTTGTATGATCACCAATTTCACGCCTCGATGCGATGTTACAAAATGCCGATGTCATCGATGAGCTGACACTTCAGCATTCGACTATCACTGGAAGGTCAAATGGATGCAACCCTTTTTAGAAACCTCTAAACAGGTTCGTGGCCCATCCATATCTACGAACCTATTGGAGAGTCCTACTATACTTAGAAAGGCGTTTTTTGAAGCTGGTGTGAAGTGAAGAGACATTTAATCTTCCACGAAACATATGGGGAAACCCCAGCGGTTTTAAAATTGCTGCATTTGTTTACAAAATATACGAAAGCAGTCTGGTTTTTCGAGTAGCTGGAGCTGGAGTTGTTATTTTTATTCAACTGATATATTTGTAGATGTTAAGGTAAAATGAATACCACATGGTTCAAGGCGTGACTATCAGTCACCTGGTTCGCGGAGGGTTAAGTTGGTTCTGTATTGTGTTACAAATATATGTGGGAGCGCAGCTTAACGTTTATACGTGAGACAAACAATAAGTTAGAATTTATTTCACAATGACTAGAAATCTCTTGTACTTATTGTAGAAATTTATATGTATTTATTTATTGGAAAGAATTTTTTAATTATATATTTGTCAAGTTTTAAAGGCACTGCCCGGTCTTGGAATATTTTCATTCCCACAACATCTCAAGAATGACCAGGTCAAATTTTAGAACGAAATTCCTAACGGTACAGATTTTACAAGCCATTCAGGGAGATCAACAGTGTGACGACTTTAAAAATAGGTGTTTTTGGAAGATGAATTGTGACGCAGGTATAATAGATAGAAATGTGATTTTTCTTTTAATTAATAATACATTTATTCATCTAAAAAAAGGAGCAATTTTTGTTTCAATCGAATAAACGCATGGAAAATAGGGCGCACACTGGCAAGTCACCGTCACTAGACGAACGCGCTCGGCGCGGCGTCAAACTTTAAGGGGGTATTCCGGTCTGACGGGTAAAAAAAAAATTTTTTTCTGCATTTTGTACTGGTACATTATATGGGTAATACGTGTGCAAGAGGGTTTTTTCCAATTCGTAATATTTGCAGAGCTACAGGGTGCAGAATTGGTAGGTATCTATACGGCGCGGGACGGGCGACGCATAACAGTTTTGTTTCTACAAGTGTACTTCGGCAAAGTTTCGGCGGACTGTTCTTTCTCGGCGGGAGGGGGGGGGGGGGGGGGGCATTTTTGTGCCTTGTAGAACACAAAAATCGACCTTTGGTTACAAAGAGACCGTTAGTCTCCTAGGTCACAACTTAGTTTAGCTTCGAACGTTGAGTAAACTTTAGCGCGATTTTCTCGAAACCACGAATAAAATACAAATACGAGGACTAAATATATCAAAAGCATGAATTCTAATTTACTTGTATATGTTTAAATATACTATAAATAACACAATAATTCAAAATCAATAATTCAAATAACAAAACTGATTTAAGTTAATATACAATCACCTAGATAATATTGCGTCAATTTTAATAGGAGATATTCTCAGGATACTGTAAAATTCAAATTTTCGTAAGAATTTTTTGGAACCTTTTTCGAAATGATTTAAGCCACCCTGTATGTTGAATATTCGGATTCATAATTTGCATCGTCGGCAGAGGTCAGGCGAGTCAGACCGGTTTTAAAAAAACATTAGCCAGTTATAACGAAAGATAATTAGCCGGTAGCTCAAGAATGTGCTACACATGAGTAGTGCTAATCATGGGTTACCTGTTGTTGTGGATATTAGCGTTTATTTTTATTTCCATCTACACACCGTCTCGCCGAGATTTGTGTCGCTAATCGGTACTTCCTCTAATGTCAACCTCTTCAAATTTTCTTCCTCTAGAGATAAAATTTTTAGTATTAATGAGTCGATCTAAAAACTACATATTAAATTGTTAAGTACACGTGTATGTATCAGGCCATGAACATTTTTGCAAACTATGACGAAATATATATTATGTTTAAATGATTATTTTCAGTCGAGATCAACATTGGTCATTATTTGAATTTATTTTTCAATGAAAAATCAAAATCAAGTCAAATTTGGAGACTTCAGGTCCGAAATCAATTTTTTTACACAAAAATCTAATACTGTACACTTCATAGTACATACTGTAGCACTTCATAGGATTTTTTTATAAAGATTTTTTTAAATCTTTGCAATTAAATATTTAAAGACTTTAATTTGCACTCAGTTACATTTCAAATTAAACATATTTAACAATTTCCTCGATTTCCATTTATTAATTTAGGGAAACGTTTTTGACGTCGAAAATTTCAATAAAAAACATCAATTACTTTAAAGTTGTAGGTCAGAATTTCTCCTTAAACAGTGTTTCCATTAAACGAGTAAATCGTTACCAGACCTTTTTGCTCATGAATATGTTAGATACATATTTCCCAGATTTGTTCATTAACATCAATTTTACTCTGTCCAATTATTAATTATTCTGCCCGCGTGTAAGTTGTTAAATTAAGAATCAGAAAATGAATATAGATATTATCATTTACTACTTAATGAATTAACACTGAAGGTGCTATAACACTTCTGTATATCGTGAATATAAAAATAAATTTCTAAATGAATCCTGTTGCGGTTGAGACAACATTCACAGAACATCTTCTTTATGTATCATTAATTAACTAAAATAGCCAAGTATATAGAATAATAACTATCAAAATACGTACACGTTTCTTCATTCATAAATTTATGTACCTTTCCCTCATAAATGCTAGAAATTCACCCAATCCAAGTTTGATAAAATTTAAGTCTCAGTGCGTTCTGAAACGATCCCAGAAGCCCAACTTTGCCGATGTTGTCGTAGGTTGAAGGTCCTCATATTCCTTTCTGACTAAACGAATACGCTTGGCTCGTTATTGAAGTCGCGGTATCGAGTCGCAAAAGGAATCTCGAATACACGTTATCTGCACGTTTTGCAATTCACCCGCGCCGCTGACTCGTAAGGCCGTAATGGCACGGTTATTATAATTGCGTTTCATGCATAGTTAATGCCTCTCGGTTCGCATGCCACTTGTCTCACGGATAGCAGATTATAACCAAGATCGGTTTGCAAGCCTCGCGTATCTCCTGATCTCGCTGATAACGGCGCAGCTTAATGCTATCCCATCGTACTCATTGTTTCCTCAAGGTAACGTGTGTTTTACCAACTACTTGCCAATTTTTTTCCCGATCAGCCTTTGTGCAGTTTACCTTCGTCAAAAGCACGAGGTAGCAACCTAAAATATCTTGCTAATGAACTGTTCGACTGGCATCGAGACGACTGAAACACCAGCTCAAGTTTGCCTGGTCGTTTTATGGGTTTGGATTGCTTGTGAAACAGGCAATGGGGGAGTCAATCACCCCCTGCCTTGAGAAAAAAATCGCTTATTTTTAAAACTAATCTTTATTAAGTTTATAATAAACAAGGTGAATATTTGTAAATTTTAATTTTTAATTTTTAATTAAAGCAACGCTACAAAATGGGTTAAAACAAGCAACCAAAAAAATTTGAAGGCGCTCTTGTTGTGAGGCACTTATTATTAAGTTTATCTCTTTGCTTGTAGCTGCCAGTAGCCTTAAGCAGCAAAAGTAGTAATCTTTAGTTTAAAAAATATCAGGTTTAAAAACAAGTAGAATGTGAATCAATGGTTCCTGTGCTTCGTGGCATCACCTTGGCGTGAAAACACGCCGACGCCAGTTAAAGAGTCCAAATCCATTTCATGGAAGGGGTTTAATGTTCATACGTTGAAATAAATAAACCAAAAGGTTATATAATATTTTGGTTTATTTATTTCAACGTATGAACATTAAACCTATAAATAAAGGTTATATAATATTTTAATCGCTAGCCTGTTTTCCAAATGAAAAAATGACAAGTTGACTTGAATGGAATATAACTAAAATTTTGTAATATTAAATGCGTCTGATTTAGTGTGTACGTACAATGTCCAACCAAACAAAGTTTAGTTGGAATAATCATATTTTATATTTTTTTTTTACCAAAAACTGGAGTGGTTATTCAATTATCCCCAACAAAAGTAATTATGCATATCCCATGTTTCAAAAATAGAAAAATACAAATATTGCTGCAGACATACAGAACAGAGTTGGGCATTGACTATATAAAAAATTATTTAATTAACAAATCCAACAAAAGTTACTTTAACTTTATTCGTTATTTGCGGTTCGAATAATCCGGATTAACTTTATTCGACGAAAAAATTAATTTCTTTATTCGTCGAATAAAATTAATTTTTTTATTCGTCTAGTGTTTCAAATTCAGCGTAGAATAAAGGTTTCAACTTTCACTTTCACTTTAACTTTATGTTGAAACGTTCGACGAATAAAAAATTAGCTTTATTCGTTGATTAAAAATATTAACTTTATTCGACGAATAAAAAAATGAACTTTATTCATTGAATAAAGGTAACCAGGATTATTCGAGCTTCGAATAACACATAAAGTTAAAGTAACTTTTATTTGATATGTTATGTAAATAATTTTTTATTTAGTTAATGCCCAATTCTGCGCGAGAAACGTGTGAGCGCGTCTAAGTAATGGTACATCACACTCACGATTGAGCACCATGTGGCTTCGCTACTGTCATCGACGGCCAAAGAAGGAGAGGGCAATTCGTTTATTTAATAATGACCATTTTGAAATAGAAATCGTTCAATAATTATCCTTCAATGAACCCTTCGGTCAGTGTTTGCAATTTTTCTGTACAATCGATTTGATATATGTACCTACTTACGTATCAAGTCAGGGCATAATTAATTTCGATTAGATTCTAAAGGCTCTAAATGCAAGTAGAATTTTTTATTTTGTACTATATTATTTCGATAATATTTGCAGAAGCAACTAGAACTATATTTTAAACAAAAATCATTTCCCCAAAACACACCACCGAAAAAAAAAATTATTTTACAATTTTGACTTCTGTTGTGTATTCCGTTTGTAATTGTACTCTATTTATTGTTGAATCATGCTGCTTCAGTTGGGTATTGCAAAGAATTTTTAAACTCGATTTGCTTGTAAACGAAGGCTCTTATCAAAAAATGTTATTCTACATGTTCGAGCTAGTTTTGCATATAAAATCACACCCCTCGTAGTTTTGTTATTCATTGCCAGACATTCTGGATATCTAAATGTTTGTGTACACTCTAGTAGATATTATATTAGATCGATAGATGTATTCAATTTATGGTAAAAAGAAATATGAAATATAAACACTAAAGTTAAGATTGACTGCTTATTTACACGAAAGTAATCACGAAGAAGATGTCAGCTGCATCGCGCTACAGTATAACGGGCAGCATGCGAATTCGATGCCTAAAAAATGCAACTGATAATATAATGTGATACTTAATAATTTTCATTATGCGACAAATTGTAGAGGTCGTCAGCACAATCAGTGGGTACTTGGCTGAAGTATTTAATCTACGATTATACATTTATGATGCTCATAAATATTTACGGCTGGTAACTCAAACTTTATGCCACTTATCTCGCCGATTTCTCATTTTGTGTGATTTATTATTCCCTTCTCGATTTACATAATACAGCAATATTTATTCCAATCTGTTAATCATTAAATAAACTTTAAAGGTTATAGAAGTCTTACGGTAGTATTTGTTTAGGCATACAAAAATAACGAGAACTTTTGAGTTATTCTCCCTGTAACACAGTTCGATAGCCATCTGGACTTATAACATTCAATAGCCTTTTCTTATTGGTTTTCGTACGCTGAAAACGAATCTGCAAATCGTTTGTCGCCATCAGCCTCAGTTTTTGAGAAATTCGATTATGAAAAAAGCTGCAAATTTTTAACTTTGAACATCTTTTGTGTTGAAACAGGAATAGTTATTCGGTTGCTTGTTGCGTCAAATTATTCTATGAACCCTCCTGAATACAACGATAAAAGTTATTAGTGCATTATGAACATCTAAAGATGTTTAAATAATGATCAAAGGGAAAACGACACCCAAAATGCACCAATTTTTGCAGATATCTTTCTATATATTTCAAAAACTAAGGGTCTAGGAGAAAATCTGACTACTCCACGCGACGCAGCAGACATTTTTCCTCCGGAAACCATCAACAGAAATGGTAAAACACATTTTGTTTTCGCTACAGAAACGAAAAAGTTTGGTAAAACGTGCGGCGCGGGCAGTGGTAGTCACGCGCGTTACGCGATTCTGTGACGCCGAGCGGCAGTGGACGCGCCACTGCCATTGAGTACCACTGCTGCATCGCGTGGAGTAGTCAGATTTTCTTCTAGACCCTTAGTTTTTTAAATAAATTGTAAGATATCTGCGAAAAGGGGTGCATTTCGGGTGTTCTTTTCCCTTTCATCGTTGTTTAAACATATTTAAATCTTTATAATGTACTAATAACTTATATCGTTGTATTCGGGAGGGTTCGTAGAATAATTTGACGTCAAAAGCAACCGAATAACTTTTGCTGTTTCGACACAAAAGATGTTCAAAGTTAAAAGTTTTCAGTCTTTTTCAAAATTGAATTTCTCAAAAACCGAGGGTGATGGCGACAAACGGTTTGCGGATTCATTCATTTTCAGCACACGGAAACCTATAAGAAACGGCTGTTGAATGTCACAAGTCCGAAAATAATCAAATTTTGTCGAACTCTGTAATTAGATTTATCATTTGAAACGACAAAACTTTAGAAATTAGTTAGAAATTCATTCCTAACATTGTTCCTGAATATCGTAAGTCGGGGACATTTAAGATTGCTTCGATTAACTCACAAAAAATTATTATCGAATTATTTTATTTACGCAGTTTTGTAGTTATAAAAGAAGATGCTACTTTTGTTTAAACTTCTTTTCGATATCTCTCACCGTCCTCGAGATATTCCCCGAAAAAGAAAATTCTGCATTTTGTTCATAGGGTGACTTCATCCCCAAAACCGCACTGTGGCACCAACAAAAAATTGTTTTATGTTGCGGATGAACTACTATACTTGCACACAAAGTTGCAAAATTTCTGAATTTCCGGGTTGCTTAACTTCCTTAGTCAGAATGCCTTCAATTCTTAAAAATTTCTGGAAATAAATCGAATGCACAAGGATATCAACAAAACTCGTTACCAACAGTCGTAAACACGGCGATAAGAATTTTTCACATGGTAAATAAATAGAGCTCGATAAGTTGGTTCGACCGCGATGTGGCTTTATATTTAAAAATGGATCACTTATCGAAACGTATGCTGCTAAAAGCAACATCTACTTTGCACAACTTACGTTTATGTTGTGTATTGAACGTGTAAGTAATAAGATAAGTTAAAGGACGCGTGATACGTGCTCCAACATTTTTGTTAACCAAAGGTTCTAGGACATAAAGCATCTGAAAAAGCATATCTAAGAGTTTTCAGTTCCTTGAATGACATTGTCTTCCATATTATGCATTTTTTCGTATTCCAATTATTAAAAGTTTATTCTGCAATGTGTAATAAATATTATCAAAATAAATTGGATAGTAAAATTATTACACATACGTCTATAATTAAAAAGATATAAAAAAAAAATTTTAAGTGAAAATATTTTATTTAACTTAAAAAATAAAGCACTGGAAATTAAAATATAATTCCTTTCTTTAAGTTTTCGATATACCATCTTGCCCCACCCACCCGATCCCGTCTTGCCCCGATACGTATTTAATACTTCACATACTTTTTATAAAAACACCTTAATAATTTCCTAGTGAAAACTCTAAATTTATGAAAAAGTAACTAATAAGGAAAATTAACTTAGCGGCGTTAGTTAAAGAATATACACATAAGGAAACTGACATTATTACAAACTTCCTGGATATTTATATCGTTATTAGAAAAATGTAACTTCTTGTCATAACTCGTGACACACATGATCTTTAATACTGTTTTTTTCAGACCGATGTCCTTTTGCACCAAACTCTCTGATATGTTGACGTATATACTGTAGTGCCTTCCATTTTTTATAAACAATGCTTACCCCGCTAGTCCGTCTTGCCCCACCCTAATCCGTTAGTTTGTCTGTTATTCTCTTATCCTGTATTCAAGACATTAAAATGTTTAATATATAAATAAAATATATAAACGCATGACATATTACTACCATGCATAGATTTTATTTCATGTCATATATCATCATCGAAATTGTAGGACAAGAAAATAATTATTTTTCACTTTTTATTGCATTATTGATCAAGTTAAATAAACTGCTAGACTTGGAATTTTTTTTATATATTTTTTCTATTTTACTTTGCAGTGTTTGTGTTCTGCCACTAATTTTTTGCTTATGAATTCTCCACTCAAATTTCCCTTAGTAAATAATGAGCGCCGAATTTAGGTATATCGAATTAGGTATTTTTTATCAAGTTTCAAGTCGATTGGATTTGTGAAAATTTGAACCAAACAACCAGACAGAGGAGTGAAGTTAAATAGAATCGTTTAATAAAACGAAGCATTTCTGTTGCTTCCCGTTCGTCGCGCAACGCTACTTGAAGATAGGAAATTGCAGAATCCCTTTTAATATCCCGCCTAAATTTTTGAAGTCGTATTGTATTAGATCCAGCACAAGGTGAACTTATCAGAGGGCAAATAGACGTGTTTGAAGGATGACGCGATGCCCTTCGACGAGTTGACTGGTCAGAAAGCGTCACCACAAATGCACAAACGGCCCCTTGTCTCTCCCCAGGCCCATCCCTTTACGGCCGTACAGGCTGGTCGGCATAAAAAACATTCATGAATATCCTTCTTTCATACTAACGGATACGGAAATAAAGTAAAAAGGGGAAGAACCGTTCGAACGGAGCGGGCTTCGACGACGCTGCCTCGATGGAGGAGGAGGATCAACGTGTCCGTATCTTTCGAAGCGAACGTGAACTGGAAACCTGTATAGGAGATAAGCAGCAAGTTATTGTCGAAAAACCGTGTCGATACCGTGAGTATTTCTGACTTTCCCTTATCTAAATTTATATCCCCGAATCACTGTAATATTTTTATCGTTTACCATTCATTACAGTTCTGTTGTTTTTACAATGAGTACACTTTATCATGGGGGAGGGGGTGGAATGTTATATAAGTTCAGTATGTAGAATATATTGTGTTTAAACGCGTCATTGTATAGGGTTTTAAAAAAGAGGGTTCAGGACGTATATGATAATAGTACTTGTCCAATTTATATATTTTATTAAACAAATTTAATTGGAAGTTCAATGTAATTGTTTATACTATATATATATATAGTATAAACAAATTTATATATTAATAGTTTCGTCAGTAAATTGTAATGTAAGATAATAACTACAAAATGTCAGTATCATTAGGCAGATTTAATCGTATAAATCATTTTTTAATCTTATAAAACAAGTTATTTAAAAATTAATCCAATGTTTACATGAAATCGACGGAAAACCCAACAGTTACAAATAATTTTATATGTTGTTAATGTAGATAAGTGGCTCGACGACTTGTGCGTGTGGCATGCGGCATGAAAACAAAGGATTATCTTGTCAGATCCCCACCTCAAGATGTACAGAAGATGTTCTAGGTGTCTTCTTCCCGCTGCCCTACATGCTTCATAACAAATGATTATTTATCTAATTGTATTTTTCAATCGATTCGTATCTATGAGTGGTTTTATCGTTTACTGCTACTCCCTTGTCGTATTATTTGCCTTAAGGGGGGAGTATACTTTAGGTAACGCTAAAACACACCGATTTTGGGGAATTTTTTCTGGAGAAATTATGGAGCAAATCATTTTGAACTTTTGTATGGAATTATATTTAACATTTGAAAATACGAAAAAAAATTATTTAAAAAATATGCATTGTAGATGTCGCTATGAACGCATCTTGTCACAGCGTCGCCGCTGAAGTTGCAAAACGGTGGGGGTAATTTAGAAAAAACTATTCAACCAACTGACTTGCCCTTACACATATAACTAGATAATTCCAAACTATTGTCGATGGACCTCAAAAACCAACAAACAGTCGAAAATTGACAAAATTGTCGAGCTTAGGAAAATAAGTACGATTTTACAGGAAATTTTTGAAACTATTTATGCAACATCGAAGTATTAAAATTACTTTTTTTATAATACAGGAGGTTCATCAACAATAATTTGGAATTATCTAGTTGTATGTGTAAGGGCAAGTCGATTTGTTGAATGGTTTTCTCTAAATTACACCCACCGTTTTGCAACTTCGGCGGCGACGCTGTAGCAAGATGCGTCAATAGCGATATCTACAATGCATATTTTTAACATAAATTTTTTTCGTATATTCGAAAGTTAAATATAAATCATAAAAAAGTTAAAAATGATTTGCTCCATAATTTCTCCCGAAAAAATTCCCCAAAATCGATCTGTTTTAGCGTTGCCTAAAGTATAGTCCCCCCTTAAGTAAAATTCATAGTTTAAGAATTCTTTTTAATTGTGCCATAAAGCAATTATTAATGTATGGATAATGTGTTAATAACATTCTTATTTTATACCTATACTAATACCTTTTCATGTATTTTGAATACGCATGCTAAACTTGTAATTATGTATTTGTATATCATTATTACTGTGAATAATCTATTAATTAAAATATTAGAAGATAAAAAAGTAATAATTATAGGTGCTTCTGATATCATATCAAAATTACGAAAAATGGTTAAAAACGCGATACATGTTATCTATTTAATAATATTCTACAAAATAGTAAAGTATAGCTTTTAAAATTCTAACAAGATCTAATATTATTATTAGACGTGAAACTGAAAAAAGTGCACGAAGTAATCAATTAAAGAATTTAATAGAAACGAACAATTAATGATACATCTCTTCGTGTTTTGAGATTTATTGGACCTTCTTTAGTTATTTAGTTGGGACAATATCAACATTTAACACTTGGACGGCGAGTACGAGGTCCACTTTAACTCATAATATAATTTCGCACATACACATCTGAAAATAAACATTCCTTATTTTCTTACAGAATTCATACTAATAAACAAAAAGTTACATAAGTGGATGGGTCCCAGTGGACCTTGCATCTGCGAGGCGGAGGTTAAAGAACCTTCATGAATACGCCTGACTGGTAATGCACACATTTCTACCAGCTTCTCCTTCGTCCTCGCCCCCTGAAACTTTAGATTACTAAATTCACGATTGTAATCATCACTTTTTTCGACGACTGTACGCTTCTTGGAACTATACGAATCTTGTACGAGATGTGGTCGTGTGTACAGAGACGTGTTAATATACGTGTGTTGTGTGTGCATCGACGACCCGCGTATGCACCACTCTGGACCATCGCTTATCTTCGACAGTGGTTCCCAATTTGACGTTACCAAAAGTCCATGGTTCTCTTGCAATGCCTCTCTAGAATTTCTGCCTTGCTTCCTTGCTTCGTTTATTTTCGAACCGATTCACAGTTTCCGGTACATTTCTGATCGAATGAACCGATTCAGGTTTTGTCGTTAGATTTCGTTTTCAAATGTATTTCAAAGAAAATAGTTCCTCTTAATGTTTAAAAGCTTTTGTGGATATCAGTTCAGTGAAATAGTGAATGAGTGTCTGTATGCTTCTGAGTAGCAATGTTTCCAGAAAATATATGTATTTATTGTAAGTATATCGAGGAACTGTTAGATGTATCGGGAGAGATAAGAAGAGTGGTGGGAACCAAAGGATTTCAAGGGAGGGCTTTGTGAAGAATACGTCCCTGCTAGATCACTTGGCAAACCCCGAATCTAGTTATCATTATACTCACAAAATTCACACTGTGGAATTATTTTCTGTTGCGACTTACGCACTTGACGAGATCTTAGAACATTTATAGGTACACAAGAAATAAGCGAGAGCTTTAATGATACAAAAGTTTCTGTACTAATCATTTTTTCTTAAATTGTTTGTTTTTAAATGCATGAATTTTATTCTTATATTTTTCTTTTTGTGAGTTGAAAAGAAATTGTCATATGCATATACTTTCCAATTAATGACGTGAGAAATAAAGGTGAACGGAGTGGGGATACGAAACTTCTCATAAATATCGAAACCCTTTTTAATATATAGGTATATTTTAAATATGTACAATTCGCTTCATGTTTAGAAGATTTGAAGTTAAGCACATGTGTCAGATGTTTTTTTAACATATTTTGTACACAACTCAATTTTTTTCTTGTTGTCAAAGTGATTACTTTATGAATACTATGCAAGGAGAAAAATAAATGTAAGGATACTGAAGAGTAGTTACTTCTTAAAATAATTATATTCAATCTTTTGTTATTATTAAAGAAATTTTTTTCAAACTTTAAACGGAGGATTATGTTTCAGTGGTTCAGAATTTAAAAAAAAGAAATACCAAGAAGCAGTAAATTTAAACAACCATTCGTCATTCAGTGCTAGAACAGTAATGTCGAATGTAAGAAGGAGAAGAGAATTAAACAATTAAAAACTATTAAACATCCAAAAAGAATTGGACATTAACGTTACACTCAACAATACCACACAAACATAAGTTACGTTAATATCTAACAACTTACAATGCTTTACAGAATTCCCGAAAGAGAGACATCAATTTGGCATTTGAGTAATATTTATTAATCTCCAACCTAGATTAATAAATATTACAAGGAACAAGGAATTCAACAAGGAATGACCAAGGAACATTCCTTGTTGAACCAATGAATACCAATGATACCTTATATAAACGAGATATTTTCAGAATAAATCAAAATCAAAATATTTACACTGATAATAAATTTTAAGGATGAGTGACAAGGAAAATGTCATAACTTTCCAAGAAGGGACAGTGACTTTATGTAACATAGAGTCGAAGATTCCCTAAAATAGTTCAATGATACCGCTACGATAAGAGAAGTCTGATATTGAAGTTACTTAGCACACATAAAAATATCATTCTTCAATCTTCTTTCGGTCACGACTTATAGAAGGTGACATCTAATGCTATGTAGAAGCCAAAAGAGTGTGATTCTACAGGGCAATATAAATAAAAAATATAGGAAAATATTTTTGGATTTGGAGCTTCATTTTAAAAAAAAAGTATTTGAATATATTAGTTAAGTACGGATACCTTTGATAAAGAATTGGCAAATGGCAATAAAAAATATGGTACAACTGTGGATAAAATTAATCATTGTGGAAAAGTAAGTTTAAATTGTAGGACAGTGTATTTCCAATCGGGACGTTGTTTTCGATTTTAATTCTCTTTCCCGGCGAATTTTTAAACTTGATTTTGACAAAGGAATTTAGAATTCGAAAATAATTATCGAATTAAGGATTGGTGGTGAGGGTAAGTTGAAAAATATAGATTTCGCAATAATTATTTTGACACAGTTTTGTAGATATAAAAAAAAAAATGCAACTTTTGTTTAAGCTTCTTTTCGATATGACTCACCGTTCTCGAGATATTCCACGAAAAAGAACATTTCGATTTTTTTCGAGGGGTGACTTCACCCCCTAAAACCGCACTATGGCACCAATAAAAAATAGGTTTGTTGTTACGGATGAACTACTCCACTTGCACACAAAGTGGCATAATTTTCTGAATTTTTCGGTTGCCTAATTTCCGTTGTGAGAAATAAAGTCTACTACGAAAAAACTTATTTTGCAATTTCGACCGATATTTCCACAAGGATTCATGTCATTTGTGCGTTTACACCATATATACTGTTGCAGTATACCAATTTTTAATTAAATGGACAAATTAAACTTATGGACTACTACTTCGTACTCGACGAATACCTATTCAAAATCGATTTTCTCAATATTTTAAGTTCTATATTTTCTAATTATTTCGTCATGTAGAATCACCCTCTTTCGTTCTGCGACACCAGTTCAGTGACACCCTGTATATGTTATTTATTATTATTTCATTAAATTACTATACTCAATTATCGGAAAAAAATTTCTTTATTAATATAAAAAATATCCACATGATAATATTGCAAGTCCCGTAGTTATATAAATAAAAAAGTTAAGTAAACGTGAATAATAAATTTTTGTTATGGCACTAAATAAAATATTCTGATTTTACATTTCGCATAATACCTATTTCGGAAGAAAATTTATTTCTTAAATTTAAAACATTTTAGACGCTTAAAGCACTTTGATTATTAGCCTAATGAATAATATCAACCCTGACTGTCCGGATATACATATGATTTGTGTTATCGAATACATGGTTTGAGTGTAAATAAGTCCTGTCTGAAAACCACTTCACTATCGCCTCGCGTTCGTGTGTTTCACTTGTTCTACTATCAGAGGAAAGGGGTGGAAGGCGGTTCTTGGTCGTTGAATATGGCGGCCTATCCTGACATTCCAGTTATAGTTACAGTTTTTAATGATAAAAATCGACATCTTTTGATACACAGAATATTTTGGATGAAATCGACTTAAACGTTTCCCAAATCTGAGGGAAAAATCAGTTGGCCCCATTTTATTTGAAGAATTTCAATTAGAGCTGTAACGAATATTCGAATAATTTAAGTATCGCATACTAGAGATTACGAATATTCGAATAATTTAAGTATTCGAATACCAGAGAATTCGAATGTTCGAATAATTTAAGTATTCGAATACCAGAGAATTCGAATTTGAGATTCGAATATTTGAATAGTTTAAGTATTCGAATACCAGAGAATTCGAATTTGAGATTCGAATTGTCGAATAATTAGAACTATTCGAATAATCGAAGAAATTATTCGTATTCGAATTATTCGAATATTCGAAGAAATTATTCGTATTCGAATATTTACACCTCTAATTTCAATACTGTTGATAATTTGAGTAACTTGTTAAATCTATAATAGTATAAAGTACAGTGAAAATAAGATAGAAGGCTATGTACTCAAATAATTTCACCGGTTTCAGTAAGATATTTTTATACATTGCACACGTAGGTGTAGGAATAATATTAGAAATTTAAAACATTGAACAATGTTGGAAACTTAAATGTTTTAGTAATATCAACTAATTAAGTGTACCAAGCAGCACGCTTTAAGTCGATTTGCAGTTCTGTAAACATTTCCATTTGTAACTCACAGATTGTTTATTATTCACACAACGAGAGGGTGCGGCTTATAGTAGGTACTTGCACAGGTAAAACCGTCTGATACGAATATACTGTTCTTCAGCATAGGTACATAATTTAAACTCGAATTAATCATGATACAATTATTTATACACTGGTCGTGGATACATGGATCATATCTCAAATCTAAGAGGAAAAGTGTTATGTTAATCGTAAAGACGTGGAGGACAAAGTCCTTAGGTTTTGTATATTTAATACCCTCTGCATTTTCGAGTTGACGTCAATGCATACGAGTAAGACTGATGCTACTGGTAGTTTAAGCGCTCTCGACGAATTTTCAATGCAGTACGTTAAAATGGCGTTGAACCTTTAAAAGTTTAATGGCTGGAAAGAAGGTTCAGTTGAATCTATTCCTGGAATACCATCGTCTGTCCTGTTTAAATAATTTTCGTGTACTCCGATAGAGGACAAGTTATGTTAAGTGCAATCATCGTGTTTTTACATTATTTTCAAAAAGACTAAAGCAATTTATTATTGAAACGAAAGACAAGTAATTCTAGCGTACTTTTACTTTTTATTTTTTTTCTTTTATGTTATGAAAATATAAAATTTCATGTCTGCTTGATATTTTTTCGGTGCCGAAATATGTTATTATAAATGAAAAATAATGTATTATTTTTCTGTTATAACACTCTTAATATTCCTATTTTTCTGCGTATGATAATCCTTATATTTTATATACTTTATTATTCGCACATAGTCTCTGAAACTACAGTTTAACATTTTCTTCGTTATTTAGATTTGTGGCTCCTCAGCTTAAAAGAATTACAACGCCAGGTGATTAAAAAAGATTGGGAAGCTTGAGATAAGCTTCTATAAAATTAACAAAAAAATACACTAATGAAAAATATTTAAAATACACTTGGCTTTACAAAAATAGTTTACTATATATTGAAGAATTTGATGGAAAATATAACTGTGATCCCACACGGATAAACACAATCTTAGAACCTTGCACGATTCGTCAGCTAAGGGGGCATGACATCCATTCATATTTCAAAATTTCGATTATTTATATTATTAATTATTTATTATATTAAAATTGTTATCTGAAAATCCTTTTATTCAATCAATGTCAACTCCCTATAATCTTCCAATATGGGGGTTCTACTATTACCCAAGATTATAATTTGCATCCACATAAGCAGGTATTAAAAGTACCTAAAAGTAAACTTGCCATTTTTCAAGCACACATGAATTCTTCTTTCCTGGAAATGTTTGTTCATTTAAGAAATGATATACTAGCATTACTATAACAAAATTGTCCATGGTAACTATCTTTCCATTGTGTGAAAAATAGTTGTTTCCAGTTTCATAAGTAGATAAATAAATAAAAATATCTGCAAATGCATGCATATATGCACGAACACGTTAACTCATTCTAATGGCTGTCCAATTTTCGCTGGCTTGTTATTCGGAATTACCAAGATAATAGAGGAGCTTATAAGCTCGGCTAAATTTAATTGCGGCGCACGTTACGAGGCGAAATACTACGGGCAAAGGTTTCGGTGTTTCTTGCCTGCAAAGATAATCTCATCTCGACTCGGACTCCCGTCACGAACGGAGACTCTGGGAGTCAATGATAAGGATCCAGCATTTGAATTTCCAACCCGTGGCTATCATACTTTCGACCCTTTCCCGTGGAACTTGTTAGAAAGTGCACGTCACCCGTGATTTATGGAGATATTATTTATGAGCGAAAGAACAGCATTATTTTACGTTTCGACAAGCGAAATTCTATTTTGACTTAACGAATCTAGGCGTGGCGTGGAATCGCTTTGGTATACTGTTTTTCAAGAAAGAGAAGGTGCGGGGTGGAATATGAGTTTTGGATGGGATATAAAAGTCAGATTAAAGTTGAACAAATTTTTTATAAAATAATGTATATGTAGAATATCATTGTAGTTCAACTGGCAATAAGCTTACAGTTGTATAATAGTATAGTATTGTAAATAATTTCGAATTAGGTTTGTAACTCCGGGTAATTTTTTATAAATATGTATGTGTAGAATATCATTGTAGCTCCACTGACAATAACCTTGCAGCTCTATAATAGTATAGTGTTGTAAATAATCTCGGGTTAGGTTTGTAAGGGGAGGAAATTTTTTATAGAAAATGTGTGTAGAATATCATTGTAGCTCCACTGACAATAAGCTTACAGTTCTATAATAGTATAGAATTGTGAATAATCTCGGGTTAGGTACAAACTTAACAAAACTACGGGAAATTTTTTATAGAAAATGTATATGTAGAATCATTGTAGCTCCACTGACAATGCACTTTCAGTTCTCCAATAGTAGGTATTTTTATACAGCATAAAGAAACAGTCAAGGACTATTTGCTGCATATAAAACTCATATTTCACAAAAAGTGAAGATACAGTATTTGTGCACTAAGCCATCGATATTGGATTATTGTTATCTTTCTGTCTTTGTGTTACATTATTTTTTCGTTTGCTTTGTTATGATTTATCATTACTTATCATGTACCTGGCACTGATACAATAAATACCTCTTATGATTATTGATAATACTATTATTATAATTTTATTATTATAATATATTTTGCCTATGCAAAACTATTTTTAAATTTATTCTAAAAATTCTTTTTGTCGCTGTTTTGTGTACAATTATATTCTGTTCTTTTTCCGTCGTAAAGAATTCATATTAATACAGAGTTGAAACTTCTTTAAACGTTTCACTAGGTACTCTGAAAGCAATGTTCAAAATGAATTAATACAGTTTTGAGTTGCGTAGACTTAAATAAAAATGAAAAACAAATGGAATGAATTATGCGCATACGGCGGTTTGAGGGCTTTCAATATTCACAACTTGTATTACTTTTTGTAATACTATTTTTCATGTTGAATATGAATAGCTACGTTTCGTGCTTTGCCAGTACCCGGGAATTTTTTTTTGCCATACATACTGAATGTAAAAAGTATGACTGTAATAAACACACAACTTTGTTACATGTGTGTGCCACAGTATTGTTATATAAACAAAGGGATAAATATAACTTTGTACATGAATTTTATATTTATATATTACTTTAATTTCTTCCGCTAATTGAACATTCTTGAAGAAATTTAAGTACGCGATTCACCTAAATACATGTAACTACCAATAAATAATTAGTAAATGCTAAACAATTTGTGCTGTTCTTTTTACTGGCTGAAACTCCATGTACATATACATATACAACATTTTACCAGCAATAGCATACTAATTTTTTTATATCCTTCGTTATATCATAGACATACTCCCAATTATTAAAAATACAAAATAAAACATAAAAAATAAAAAACTCTTCAAACCTTACGTTTCATTACCCGATTCTGCACATGTTTCTAAATGCTTTTTCCACCTACTACCTACTCTATCTTCTCATCCCCTTTACTTATTCTTAATTCAAATTAATATTCTACAAGAACCCGCTCGCATTACACCATAAACAATTTAGTTCGCTCAAAAACATAGGCAAACATTTTCCAAAGAATATCGAACACAAAGGAGCAAATATAAAATTAATACTTAATTCGCATATTAGCCAATAACTATTTCACATAGAAAACTATTCTATATCTCCATGAGAAACATTCGACCATGAACGCTATCTTAGATCCATTCAAAGAATAAATGGTACGGAGAAGACACAGTCAACGACCCCCTGAATAGGTCGTACGACCTATAGATTAATCGGTCGGCGAAACAGTCCGCACAGGGCGTTTTAGTTGAAATTTATAAAACGGAAAGGTTAACGGTACCAACGTCAAAACGTTTATCATTCGCAACTTTATTTTTAGGCGGGCGAATTTGAAATTCAAACTTCCGCTGGTCGAATGGCGATGCCAATTAAATCGGAGCGGTGAGAGGACGTTGAATCCCTTACGAAAGAAATTGTGGGAACACGTATGCGGAATAGCTTTGCATTTCGAGCGGGCCGCATACGGTTGACTCAATTTCCCCCGGCTTCAGCTGAATTTCGTACAGGCGTATATCTATTCATGTGAATCCATTGGCCGCGCGATAGCATCGTGTGCCCTCTATGGGCAAGGTCCCATCTGTGCAACTGCGCGCCGCGCGACCTTTTCGAGCACTCGAAAGGGTCGAAACAGCCGACGCGGCGCGACGATCTGCCAGGCGTGCACGCGAATGCTAGCGCGCACGTGGAAAACAGTGGATGGACTTCTTCTGACAAGGGACGTCCGGCAAGCCGAAAATTCAGAAAATTATGAAACTCGGTGTGCAAAGTGTGTTCATCCGTAAGGCAACCCTATTTTTTGTTGATGCCATAATGCAATTTTTGAGGGTGAAATCACCCCTTGAAAAAAATGCAGAATTTTTTTTTGCGCGGAATATCTCGAGAAGAGTGAGAGATATCGAAAAAAAGTTTAAGCAGAAGGTACATCGTTTTCATATATCTACAAAACTGCGTAAAAACAATTTTTGAAAAATCAATATTTTTCAAGTAACCCCCACCACCAACCATTAGAATTAAGTTTTTGTATTTTGTAAATATATGCTAAAATACATCTAGATAATTTCTTTTCACACATATAAATAGTTTATGTGTTATATTTTTTCTGGAAAAAATAAAATTTCTATTACCGAATTTGAAGTCCATTTTAGCAGTTTCCATTAATAAAATGGTTTCTTAAAGCCATATTTAAATTATTATTTATATAAAGTTTAGACAGCTTTCAATTATTATACACCAACAAAAAATAAAGGTGCATTATGGATGAGCTACTCTACTTGCACACCGAGTTTCATAATTTTCTGAATTTCCGGGGTGCCGAACGTCCCTTGTGAGCATCTTGCTTTGTGTTTATCTGTCACTGGCTGTTGAGTTCAGTAGTCGAAACCAGGATTTCACACCTAAATATGCCAGATGTAGGGAAGATGCCACCAATATAGCAATTAAAAAGTATTATTCACTGAACTGTAAGAAATATTGAAGGTCAATGAAAATCTAGGTCAATACTGATAAAATTTGTAATATATTCTATGCAGAATATAACGGAGTCTCCAAGCGTCCGTTCGTTTTTAAGACTCACAATCAGTGGTGACTGCCCGTCAGTCGAAATCACAGGCCCAATGTTTATTAAAACATTTGATCATCAAAGTTATTATCCCTGAATAAAAATTACGAATATGAGTGAAAAAGTCAGAACTACCTATGCAGGCAAGTGTCATAATAAGAATGAAGGGGAAATTAAATATTTAAGTAAGATTTTCCATAATTTTTTGCTCGAGGTCGTAGCAAAAAGGTCAATAACGAAATTATATAGGATATCTTTGAATGAAAATTACGAATAAGGTAAAAAGACTCTGAAGTACCAATGCAGATAGCTTTCATAGTAATAATCAACGAATGAAGGCAGACACTGGAGATAAATCCAAGATGAAATAAAAAGAAAAAACGGTTTATGAGCGCTGGCCTGACTCCTAGAGGCTGACCGATAACTTTTAACCGACTCGACGAAAAAATTAGTCGCTCTTATCATCCCTCGCTCGCGTCAATCCCCCTTATCTTCGTTCAACGACTCGCACTACAGTCTGCATTGGTCTAGGAACCCTGATGGTCACGTTAATATACGAATATATACTCATACGAATATGGCAATTTAGGGTTTCGGTATTATTAGACGTTTTGTCAAAATACATTAATATTACATGAAAATGAAAATCTAAAATAGCTTTCCGATAAATACGGGTTTTATTATACCTTTATTTAGTTTTGATAAGATTCGTTTGTAGTTTGATAAAATATTTTCCATACCTTGTAGAAAAATCTAAGAAATTCTAGTGGACAAATATTTTAAAAAAATATAGAAATACCACATTTTTTGTGAAAAAGAAATACCTACCTATATCCCTGTTTATGCTGGAAGAAGTCAGGAAACTTTTTAGAATAGTGCAGTGATACTGTAAAACATAGAAGATAGATTAAATTAACACAATTTTGGGAATGGGCATTTATAACGTGACCTCAACTTACAACAGTGGTTTTTAAATGTAAAAATACACTTTAAACATTGCTAAGGTAAGTAAAGGGACTAAAACAGCGCTGTCCAGCGTAGGGGCCCCTCGAGCAGCGTGACTTGTTGTCAAGGAAACCTCGCGACGCTAAAACGGAGACCCTGACAGTTCCGTAAACAAGGAACCTCAGACGCCATGCACGACATCGACGTCCACTGTTACTTTGACTCGGCAGCGTCTTTGCGCCATGGCAACGGCGGACGATGGTGGGGACGGCTTTTGCCTCTCAGGAGGCAAGTTGGACAGCGCTGGACTAAAACAATGACCAACTGAATAAATTATTTTTCAATTAACATTGCAACTAATTTCATAAAATGTAGAATTAGTTATTTCTCGTAGTCCTCTAGAGGTGTTTAAAAAATAAAATGTACTGTGATTATTTTAATATATAGGTACAGATATTGTCAACAAATACCAATGCGACAACTGAAATCAGGTATCAAAATTATTTGTATACACGCGTAAAGATATTTGTAAATTTGTTTTTCCACTTCTGTATTAACAGAATGTAGTTTACACGATCCTATCAAAATGTAATAGACATTCGTATTTCGACGTAAATAAAAAGTACGCTACAGAATTAACACTACATCATTCGTATCACGAATGTCAGAAAAAGCATCTTATTTATTAGGAAAACAGGCCATTGCTAAAACGATATATCAATGCACCATAAATATCCGCTGTCGTTCTTATCTATTACTCCACTATTGATTATTTTATTGACTTGTTGAATTGGACAAATCTCGAAGGTGGTATGATTTCTTCGAATACAATCTATTATTGTAGGTACTCCAATGATACTTTTGATATCTATTTATATGATAAAGGAGCTCTGATACAGAAACCTTTTCGTGCCCTGTGAGAATACTGATTGCTGTTAAGGCGCTGCAAGCTTTTCTTACCACAATGCGTAAAGCCACGTTTCCACATGTGCAACATACACCACAGATAGGGTTGCCAACTTTCTTTCGGGAGAATATAGTACTTTATGGCCAAATGTGATAAACAGTATAGTACATTGTGAAAAAATAAAGTACTTTTCAGAGAAAAGTGGCATAAAATAAAACCCACATCAAAACATCTTATTTTTTAAATGTATATTTTTCGTGCATTTTGCATTAATAATTAATTTATCGCCTGTAGAAATATGTCAAATGTTTGATTGCAGTGAAGGTCCAAAATAACATATGTTAGGAGCTCATTTTTTATGGGAGATAGATTGACTCTGTTTCCCTCCTTCCGTCACTTTATGTTCATTAAAGAAAAAACCCTCTCCGTAGAAGCTAACGTGGCGGGAATAAAGAGCAGTATAAAATTATTTTATATAAATTTTGGCAAACAGATCATAGACAACATTTTTTTTTAAAACACGTTCAAAAGTTTAAAGTTTAAATTCAGAAATTAAAGTTTTGATGTTGCATGGAATAAAAAAATAAGTGAAGATTTTAGAATTTTATCGATGTATCAGAAATACAGTATTTTTACGTACTGTCTCTTTTTGTGACAGAATACTCCCAGTATAGTACACTAGACAAAAATATAGTACAATATTATACATATATTATAGTACGGTTGGAAACCCTAACCACAGAACACACTTGAAACACTGAAGATGGTCTTTGTTTTAAGCTAACCCCAGATAGGAACAGAATATTTTTCTGATTGAAAACTTCGAATAATGAGTAAATGAAAAAATGTTGATTGTTATATTTTAATTTAATTCTTTACATCACGTTTGTAAATATATTACTGTACTAATATATAATAGTAATAAGCCATTGTAATCACTTTTTTCAATATTCAGTCTGTCGTATATTTGCGAAGGTGATATACATTTAGAATAAATATTATAATTCTGAATACATACTTTATGATTTAACATAGGAAACATTATTTTGTTAATAATATTGTAAGATACATGCAACGAGTTACTTTGTATTTTGTAACAACGTTTAAAATTTCAAATAAATAGGGATACAAATAGGGATACAAATTTACAACCGTAGATAAAAAGTTTCTTAAAACAGAAATATGTCTTAATTGATCACATAAAGGATCAAAATTCTTATCTTGTATTCGATTTTGTGTCGATTCAATGTCACAATGGACATGTGGGAATACGGCTTAATGGAGTTTCACCTCTACGAAAGTGTAGTCTTTAAATTGTAGCCAAGAGCTTTGTTCCAATAAGATAAGTTATTTCAACTTTCTTTTATAAACTTCAATAATTGTTGTACGCACGCAAATATTTACATATGTAAATAACTTTTTATATATATTGCTTGTTAAAATTTGTAATAAATTGGAGATTTCCCGTATTCTTCATCATTTTTTTTACAATTAATGTCTTTCAAGTAATGGGTGACATAACAACAGGATCAGTTGGTTTGCAAGACATACGTAAATATTGATTGTTATATTAATATATCACACATTACTTTATTATTATAATATACATACGTATATTAATATATAATACATTAATACGATAATTAAAATGAAGTAATGATAGAAAAGGGAATCTTAATATAAAATTAAGTGCATTATATACTTTCCCAATAATTTATTAATTCGCTCATGCCTCTTCTTTTATTTTCGTATACCGAAGAAATATTTCTCTATGTACGTATAAAGTAAAGTCATAGAATCACCATTAACTAAAATGAACACTTTCTATTCCCGTTAAAGGGCCAGAATAACTTGTTTGCGTTTGTTGATTTACTTGAAAGAACCCATGATTGGCCAGGCGGTCGAAAAGCAAATAGACGGCTGATAATTTCGGTCGCGCGAGTGACGTCATAACGGACGCCAACGAGGGTTGGTACATTATGGCAAGAAGGGACCATTTGACCCCACTCATTGTTTCTAATCCCACAATAAATTGAAGCAGCTGTACTGGCAATTGATACAAATTTACGTACAGTCAGGCGCATAAGGCGCTGATCTTACTAGGGACTAGATGACTCGAACTTCTTCTGCATATAAAAGTTCCAGACAAATTTCAACACTTTTTATTTATATCTAGGATGATTCGCGGTATATTCTACGCGCTCTGAGGTACTGATTCTGAAGTTTCAAATGGATGGATCTTGTGAGAAACAAATTTTAAAAGGATAAGGGTATTATTGCAACTATAGCTGTTCCAATTATCTTCAATGTCTCAAATATATCTGTTATTTTTGCACGGTTCGAGAAATAAGAATGGTGATACGAAAAAATCATTCAATGAGATTATTGTGTTGATATTTTTCTTTTAATCGGAACATATGTTTTAATTCATATGGTATTACAGCTGGCGATAGCAAGAGTTCAATGACCTATATCAACATGACATGAATGTTAATTATTAATAAATGAAACAACATGAATGTTAATTGTTAATAAATATCAGTGCGTATTATTGTGTCATATCTTTTGTAATTGACTTTAACACCTGTCAACATACTTGGGACTTAGTTTTAGTCGTGGTTTAGTAGCATACATTTTTTACTTTCTTTAATGAGATTTATTAAACCAAAATATTGCTCACTTGTCAGTCACAGTGATCCAAGGACTTTGAGATGTCTTTATTGGTAATTTTTTAGAGGTTATTCAGATATGTAATTTTTTTAAATAAATCTAAACAGGAAGTGTATGTGATATTAACTTTTAATGAAAACGAAAAAAAATAGTACGAACACCTCAGCTCGTTTCTAACGAATCTGTGTTATTATTTTTTCGAATTCGAACGCCTATCAGAATTGGCTTTCAAATACATTGATCTTTTATTTATCAAAGGTCATTGAAATTTCAAGTTGGTCGGGGTTATTGAATTGCTTGCAATGCAAACTGTGGCGTGATATGAATAAAAACATGCATTTTCATTTAAGTGAGGGACAGTCGGCTCACCTAACATAAAATCGCCATTAAAACTAATACTGATATTATTTATTTTATCAGAACACTCCTAATATGTTCAGAATTTTATACGAATTTACAAAAACTGCTCGATATTTGCTTTAAGATAATATTTGCTGAAATCCGGGTTGCAAACTGATGTCACGACATCTGACCATCTCTCCCGAGGTGCTGGGAGAGATGGTTCTCGTCGAATGGGAGAGTTGGTTTGCATTTCTGGGAGAGATGGTCCACCTAATAATTCATGAAAAAATAACAAAGAAAAAAGCAAAATTATTTACAATTGCAGGTTTATTGAAATTTTATTTGTTTACACTAAACAAATAAAGAACACATCAAACAAAAAGTGAACTACCTACTGGCGAGTAGCGAAGCAAAGGACTACAAAAATGAACAAATAAAATAAATAAACAGAAACTATATTTTAATATTTCTAAAGAACAAACAGTAAAGCACTGAGTTTGTTATTTTATTGAGCCTAATTAGTTTTCCTTTCCGGCTACAACTATTACATATATTCCCTATTTTTGCCAGTCGACATTTGGCTATATTTTGAAATAATTTTTTTAAGTTCTAGGCAAGTTAAAAGTGCGCCATCTATCCCAATGATAACTGCGCCATCTCTCCTTTCTGCAGGGAAAGATGGCCCTCTCGTTAACTTTGAAAAAAAAGCTTAACATGGCCAAATACTTTCGCTATATTGTCCATTAATACCTACTATATACGATTCCTTCTAGGAAGGGAAATGGCTCTATTCATTCAACTGTTTCGTTTCTAGAGAAGCAATTGTTCTTCACTTTAACGCGCACTTACGTATAGATTCTGAAATGTACCGATTGCGCCAACTCTCCTGCCCCTCCGATTCACCAACATTTACCTTAAATAACAATGATCCTGAAATTTTTCAAAAAGGTTTCATTGAGGAAGAGCTTTTGCTATCATAATTTTGTCCATTTCAAAATAGGAACGTTTTTTTATAAACATACTTTCGTGTCATAAAAGCAATAGATATTTAAGGTGGTAATGTGAGATGAGACACCCTGTATATTAGAGCTATCCAGAATTCGCAATCAGACAAAAAGCGATAACTAATACATAGTAAGTGCTGCGTTTTTCAATTTATAAATTCATTTTAACATAGATATTTAAAGAAAACGTGACTTTGTATTCATACAAGTAGCCTCAAAATTAAGTTGTGCTTTGGACTTTCAAATGCTGATTTCAGCGCTGCTTGACCTAGATTTAGAATCTAGAACACGATGCAGAACTTACTTCATATGGTGTTCGCAGTACAATTTCATTAAAGTAAACACAAAATGGTGCAGGGGAATAGAAATAAAACTGAAAACAAATCATTTTATTTGTTTGTTTTTTTAATATAACAGTATACGTTTCCTTTCCGCCCTTCTTTTATATGTAGCTATTACTGTATGCTTTTATTTTTGATTGGCATTCGTGCAAAATCTAATAATTTTATAATCCTTGTGTCCAAATGTTCCTTGCTCCACGTGAAAGTACATCCTTCACTATTCCTGCTGTATCGTACATCTTAACCCTACTACATCCCTCGGGTTGGTTTTGACCTAAATGTGTTCTCATTTCTTTAAGGGCCCTTTAAATTTTTAGGAAACTGTGTAAGTTGTTGCTAATATGTGCACTTCCCATTTTCTGGCATTATGATAAACTGTAGACTGATTTTACGAGTATTCTTCTATTATCTCTATCTATAAATAACTTTCAGCAAATAATTCCTGAAGAAACCTTTAACACAGTTGTTTAAATTTAAAAAAAGGTACAAACTAATTTAAAAAATAACCTTTTCAACAAAGACGTCGTGCGTGAAGCATCCTTTCCACAGTTACCCGAGAAACGTCCTTTCACAATCAGTATCCTTCACGTTTCTTTCCTCGGGTCAGAATTTTTTCCACGTGGAAAACAGAAACTTCTTTTCCGCGTATTAGAATGACGCATGGATTTCGTTCCACGCTGATTACCAATGTCCTGTCCAGGGGGTGGTCACCAGTTGAGATTCTAAGCATTTTTCAACGGTTACCAACCCCCTCGCGTCTATTCAACGTCTAGCAAAAGGAGAGAAGGAATCGTAGCGCGTAAACCACGCCACGAACACGTGTAACGACAATGGACATTACATATGCAGGAGACGGTATGTCGGTGCATTCATGGCTGCGTTTTCTTGTCCCTTTTCGTCTTCCTTTTCGACGTACACGCTATATGGCATTTTACACGTTCTTCACGTTTGATTTATATTCCGCCTGTGGAGGCATTGTTCGCGCGTCTGCGTGTATCAAGAGTCCTTAAGCTGGCACATTCATTCTCTCTGTCTGAGGATATTTTGTAATTAACAGCGAGGAAGTTGAACATATTGTTTCGATGCATTAACACATTTTATTGTTATTTAGGAATTATACGTTTCTCGGTTTTCGAGTATTATGAGAAGTACTCAGGGATATTTGGAAAAAATGCTGACAAAGTATTATAAAGAGTACTGGGATGTATCATAACTTAAACAGTAAATACACATATGTGTAAATGTTGTGCAAAAGAATTTAAATATAGAAACACTCCGATTACAAATTTATTGAAGGTTGCGACACTTATCATGTCACAGTTCTTTCGTGTTTGATATACACATTCGTTTATAATTAGTTGAACGTGAATATTAAAGTAACTGCCTGTAAATAATAGTCCCTGACCTTAGGAACCAACTATTCCCCTACAGCACACTTCGTTGCAGCAGTATTGCAGGAACGATGCCGTGCAATATTACACAGGACATAGGGATATTGCTGCAACGTTGCTGCAACAGAAGTGTGATGTAGGGGTATTGACAGTAACTTGTCGACTATTTATGCCAAAGTATATTACTTCTCATAACGTGAGTCTTTACAACACGAAGCAAAATTTAGTTATAGTTAACAGGTGAGCTGTTTTTTTTTAATGTGGTGTGAGTCGATTTTTGAAAAAATTGAGTTAATAGTTGAAATTGAGTTTTAGTCAGCTATAGATATCCTCTTTTTATATTTATAATCACAAAGTCAATGGTGTACAATATCCTCATAAATTAATAAAAAAAAGTTGAACTGTAAAATGTTATACCCGGAATGTTTTTGTTGAAAGTGGAATAAATCCATTTGTAATAATTATTATTGAAACTACTGTCGAATCGCATTACGACAATTTTCTACAATATCTCTAGGAAAGAAAATGCGCAAATTAAAGTTATTGATTTATTTGAAAACCGAGGAAGGCCTAAAAATTTTAGCAAAATTACTATATTACCACTGTACAGAACTTCAAGACCTATAACAACAGATAAATATAGAGAGAAATATAATATGAATAAGGTTGTTATTATTAGTTATCTTAAGGGAGTAAATTACTTTTCATACTTGATTATTTATAAATTCATTATAATATAACTGAAATTATTTCTTAATAAACTCGATTATTCGTTTACTTACATGTCTTCATTTTAATTAAGTATTATCTTTTACAGTAAAAAATACATTTCAGAGAAGCCAACTTCGTTTAAAATGTAAATTTAAAATTGCTGTTGTTTGTATTTTTCATAATATGTTATTATTAAAAGTGGTATAAGTCCCTTTGTCGCTAAAAGATAGTTTATTTTCGTTAACATTTTTATTAATTATTATTGCATAATAAAATTTAACAAGTTTATAGTTTTAAAAACATTACCCGAATTGATTAACGTTTGCCAATATTTTTAAGTTGGTTCAAACGAAACCCTTAAATATCTAAATATATGAATAAATTGACTTCTATCACTTTCAAAAACAACGGCTCAGGTTCTGGTAACGCACTATAAATAAAATGCTAAGTTTCTTATAAAAAAAAGAACATAACCATATTTTAAGATACTAAATTAAAATTAATGAGGCAATAAAGGAAAGACAGACTAAAATTAACAAGATTCCAAAAAGTCTGCGTCACGTAAAAAGTGACAAGTGAGTATTTTTAAAAATAATAGTAATAAAGTAAAAAAAATATTTTTTACACAAAGTTCCAGTCTCTTATATATCTCTATACCTACATTTCTCAAATGAAATATGCTTCTTTATACCAAAGGACTAAATTGTTTTTAAAACGTAATGTATATTTGCCAACACTGTCATTTCATTGCTGCTTGCTTATGATTATTATCAAGTAGTCAGAAAGAAATTCTTCTCCCATGAAAAATATCGATATAATAGGTGTTCTGGACGCCCTGTTGGTTGCGCGTCACAGACATGTGTAACGACAATAGGCATTGCATATGCGAGCGACAGAACTCTCTGAGACATTCGTTTATACGCGCTCCTCCTATTTCACTCTAGTCTCCTCCACCTTTTTATTATTATTTCTCGTTTCTTTGCTCCAAGTTGACATCGTCGTCACGTAGCAGACTTCCTACGGACTTGGCTGCTTTCCTGAATACATAACGTCCTTTTCGTACATCCCCCTCCCACCACCCAGCACGGTCTTGAATATCTGAGGGACTCTCATCGAGATCAGAGATCTTGATCTTCCAATAACTGCATAAACAAACTCGTCAGCGCCGGAAGGTGATTTCTCCTCGTTGCTTTCGTATGATTTCGATAGAAGAATTTAGAAATTTTTCAGCTTATTAGTTAACAATGATTCGAATGCACTGCTGCGCATCGTCAGCTATTAAAAAATACACCACCTTGATAAGTTCTATTTGATTAATTTTGCTGAAGAATATATGGATGAAATATAGGTATGTAGTTAGTTTGAAGAACGAACACGAAATTGATGGTCGCCATTATCGAAGTTATTAAGATTTACTAGCCTTTTATAAAGTAGGATTATATGAATTCCTTATGGTTTATTTCTACCAGGCTAGATAGAATTAAAGTAAATGCAATAATTGTATCATATGAGTGTAAAAAAATCGATTAATTCCTTTATGTGGATTCATCAATTTCACTCACAGCCAATTATAAGCAAACTTGTTTTTTAGTATTTCAATCTAAAGTGGAAATCAGTAGAAAATTTAAGATTGATGTTTTTTATGTATAAGTATAAACTTTAACAGTCGCTATAACGTATGTGTGATTTCACCATTTTGATCGATATATCACGGTTCATTTCAATTACTTCAATTTCATTTAGGGCGAATTCCACTTACGCCCAAATCGCCCGTAACACCCGTGATTTTCATTAATTAGTAGATTAAGAATTTCAAGGTCGATTTTCTCGAGAATGAAACGCGATATCAAAAAAAGTTACTGTTTCTTTTCGATGTATAACAAATAAATAAGTCGAGAAAAAGGAATAAACTTTTTTGATATTGCGCTCCATTTTCAAGAAAATTGATTTTGAAATTCTTGACACTGCGTCCAGTCGCGTATAGGAAAACCTACCTGAATGAAAATCACGGGCGTTGCGGGCGATTTGGGCGGAAGTGGAATTCGCCCCTTAGCCTTAAATCTTATGTCAGATCTGTACTATCTGCATGCATATTTTCCATATCTATATTAATATTCCTACCATCTTTATATACTCTATTCGCCTTCGCAAAAATCAGTCGGGTGAGAAAACAGTTTTAATTCCCCTAAATAGTACCTACCACACATTTGGAATCAACTTGTAGATTATTCACACTTTGTATAAACTCGCAATTCTATATCGCTTTGGAATGAAAATGCGGAAAATTATTCCTTTGTTTTTTGAGATCCCGTTTCATGTAGGCGAATGTTTCGAAAAATATATCATGTCAAAATATTGATGCGAATAAATGAAATTAACTCCATATGCATAATAAATGTGTGCAATGGTGGTGTTAAATGTTTACAAAATGTCAGATTAAAAAGTTTGCAATGAAGGATTAAAGATTCATTGTTGGAACGGTAATAATTATTAAAATAAATGATAGTTCAAATCTCTTAGCTTTCGAGTCTCCCCCAGCTCTCTCTCTCTCACACACACACACACACACGCGCGCGCGCGCGCGAAAATATTTTTATTGTATTTTCTCTTTTATAAAACGTACACACGCACAACAATTAAGCGAAATATTTTTAACTGGCGGTCCCTTTTATCACATTGGCATAATTTTAATATCATTCGATTATTTATGAATAAGTATCTAAAATCTGCCTGCATTTGCTTTTGTTTGCATTCACAAATCCGAAATGATACAGCTACTACGTATCTATCCGTTTTGCAAACTTCATGTCAGCAGACACGTAAACCGTTCGTGTTACAAATTCCGCCGACTGTTACATCTGAAATTATTACCAGACGCTGAAATCGTAAAAAAATCCGGTCAAAGGCAGAATTGGATAATTCGAACAAAAGGCTGTAACTTTATATTACTCATATCTACCGGAAATAACTCCACTGAAAACGTATTACTAATTTGCATATGCTAATTTTACTGCACAATTGCAAGAAATCATGTTGACAATGAAAGCGAAATTATAATTCGTGTACTAAAAACTCAAATATATATTTTTGTACGATTCTACTATTATCGTGAATTTTGTGAATGTTCTAAAATATTATTTTAGAATTGATAGCTTTTTAATATGAATTCAAATGTGTAGGGTGTTAAAGAAAGAGTTAAGACTATTTAATCACGTTCACGTATACGTAATTTTTGTAGCATATAATGTAATTTAACAGAAAGTATTATTGTACTTCCTTTTATTCTCTGTTGACGTAATTAATGATCATTATAACGTTATTAAAGTCATCCAAGCGTGTAATTTTCCACGAACAGAAGATCCAATTGCATGTTTGCGCTTCGCCCAGATAAGTACGTATATAAATGAGCATTAACGAGTCGCTGCATTTAAGTGCGTTCGCGGATACATGACCTCGCGCACACACGAGTATGCCCATTTATTGCAGCGTCGTTACACGATTGTTCTTTGTTACGAAATAGTAAGCACCGCGAGAAATTTTTATCGTTGTGTAAATATTTAATCAGGATCAACGCCGACCCGAATACCGTAAATCAAACGTGTTCCTGTCGTTTCATTTTTCCCCACTTACGTAACCATATTTGAATACACAACGCCAAAATACCGGTTGTGACCGACATGCCATTTTGTTAATAATACTTCGATACCAAGGTGATTAATTTTGACACTTAATATTTAAATTATTCAATATTAGAAATAGAAATGAAAAGAAGGTATTGATGGTTAAAGGGAAGTTTAAAAGGTGATCGATAGCATGAATGCCGCAATTTGACAAAAGAGAGCTATGTTTATCATTCTATGAGGCTTACATATGCATAGAAACTCCTCCCCCATAATGGATTAGTGATATCAACGTGATAAACAACCAGATATTGTAACTGTTATGAGACAAATTTTAAAAGTTATGGTATAAGAGTTAATATGTTTAATTAAACGATTTTGGCTACGAATGACCATTATAACTGATTAAATTTTTTTTTATTACTGGTATTCATTATCGGTGACGAGAATTTTATTTTGGTTACGAATAACCATTCTCGATGACGGAGATTTAATTTTGGTTATCGCTAACCAATATCGGGGACATTTTTTTCTAGTTACATTAGATCATTGCCAATTATTGCTATTATCATGACTGATAATTAATATTCACTGACAACACGAAGGAAAATTAATTCTAAAACTTATATATTTTATTAAGCAAAAAAAAACGGTATGAAAATACATATATAAAACAAAGAATAGGATAAAAGATATTGTAGCACAATTTACCGTGTTTTGCTTAATAAAATAGGTAAGCTTTATAATTAATTTTTTTCATGTTGTCAATGAATACTAATTATCAGTAATAATAATAGCAATTGATAATTCCCATCGATATTGATTAGCGGTAGGAAAAAAATATTTCGCCGCCGATAATGGTTACGGGTAACTAAAATAAAATTAGGGTCATCGATAATGGTTACTGGTGACCAAAATTTATTTAATCATCAGAATGGTTTGTCGCAATTAAAATAATTAAAAATTAATGTCTTTTGATTAATCTTTTTTTTTTAATTTAATGATAACTGGCTTCCATTTAAATAGAATTCAATTTTTACTTAGTGACTTTTCCAAATTTTTTTATAATAACTGTTATTTTGGGTCTCCGTAAGCAACGTTGGTTTGTTGGCAATCCTGATCAAGTGTATCAGTCCATCCTAAAATACTAAGGATTAATGGTAGCAATAGCTTTCTAAGTATTTTAGGACTGTAAAATAATAAAAATTCATATAAGGAAAAAGTTGTGTATTTTGCAATAGATTTCAATTATTACCTAATATATTGTAATCGATTGAAATTTAAATTTGCATTTACCGACAAATTAAGAAATAGGGGACTTGATCAGTTTTACATTATGTAGATGCACTTTATGCAGGAACATAAAAATCAAATTTAAACTTTTCCTTGACCACAACTGTATACACTGTGTGGACTCACAGTTTCTGTAATGTATTTTTATACGAAGTTCTCTTGTGCAATTGGGCCTGAATGAAATGAATATGGAATTGATTTAACATATTTCTGTAACTACTTATACGATGTATTTTCAACTATGAATATGCTACATTATACAGGGTGATTGATAACTGCATGCCAATACTCCAGGGGTACTATCACTTTTCTTTAATCATCCATAACTCGAAAACTAAGGTACAATATGATATATGTTCATATCACGTTTTTACTTATATTAGTGTGTAGATTTATTCCCCGAAGTAATGACATGCATTCATGAATCACCCTGTATGAATCGGCATGAGCCTGCACAAAATGAATTGTTTTGACTTGTCTTATACTACATATATCTGCTTTTGTTGTAATTCCTTTCATTTTTAAATTTTCTTTGAGCAGGTTTTTGGCCCTTTCACCATCGTGATATTTCAACTATTCATTTTTAGTGAACATAAATAAACAATTACACTATTCATCAAATGCGTAACATAATGTAGTAGTGATGTAGTTGTCATGAAATAAAAATTCTAAAATCACAATTATTTTAAATAGAAATTTAGAGATACTTATTGTAAACTTTCTGCAAAAGAATTTATAATACCGATGATAATTTTGAAAAATATAGTCTTCTATAATATTACTTTAGTAAGAAGATTTATGGAGCTTTATCTCTTTGTCTACAAAGATAGTAATATTTTTCAGACATGTAATATACAGAGTGGCCCATACTTCATATTTACCCAAAATACCTTTTTTCAGAAACGAATTTATAAAATTTGTTTAATTTTGAATTAATTAACATAATGGAAACAAGTTTTTTTAAATTGTTTTTCTAAAGTAGATTTCAAGATCACCTTCACTTTTTTAAATGCAACCAAACGTTCTTGTTGCCATATTCTTGGGACTGATGACAAGACAAATTCATTCATTTCACATTCTGAGCTTCAGACAACATCAAAAAACAAAATTTCACATTTAATCGATTGTGTGCACGAGAAAGAGAGAGAGAGAGAGAGAGAGCTTATAACATATGTTGTCATACGAGCATATGAATATAAAACGTTTAGCTTCAAAGTGATGACATTGATTAATTAAAAACAATATGTAATACCTACGTATTAAACTGAAATGTTGAAAGTCGACTAATCTATCAAGTTTCAGTTTCAAAACATAACGTATCTTTGAGGACACCCTATATGTAAGATCAGTTTGAGAAACTCCATCACTCCAATTATTGGTAATAACATATGTACATACCTAGATAACGTTATCATCAGAATAATGAATTAGTTAAAAGATTATTGATCGAGAGCGTTGTTTGCCTGACACGTGCCAATAAATCACCAAGAAGATAATGGTTTATGTTTGTTTCCTTGAAACGTGATACAACTACCAAATAAATTAAACTGTGCGTTGTTAAAAAAATATGTGATGTACGTGTAAAAGCAGATATTTTTTATTCTGAATTTGTATCTAAAAAAAAAAACATGCGCCTCATATATTACCTAAATAGCGGACAAAATAACAGATAGTCAAATGACATTGAAATTGAAAGAAGTTAACACTTTGCGTGCCGCAAGTTTGGGAAAAATGCCCCTTCAAGTCATGTTCTGTACGAACCGTGCGATTATGGCGTTTTGGCACGAATTAGAAATAAAGAAAAAAGTTTCCCTTAACAAGTTAATCTTTGCAGTAAGAGATGTAGAATATTTAGTAATAATGTCGTTTTCTATTAAAGAGAAAGAGGACAGTACTACAACGATAAATAAAAGAATATCGATGTGGCTCAATTCCATTGTTTCTCGTTTCGTAGATCGAACGTTATAAGTAAAAGAGACTAAACGGACTTTAAATTTGCCACGAATATTCATATAGATATCCGGTAAATTATTGTTCAAACATACGCTTCATACATATCGTTGAACGCGTCTTGAAATGCATAATAAATATATATAGTTCCGTTTAAAAAAATTACATTCATATCGAAATCTCTGTAAATAATAGCTTAAACGCAAATCCTAATATTCTATTAAGTTATTAATAGATTAAGTTCGCTTTTTCAATAGTTAGAACAATAATAGAGTATATACGAACAAACCGGACATACTGTGTGATCAGTAATGTCACAACATGAGTAAACGTTAGTATATTTATTACATTCACACATGAAAATATTAATTTTACACTTTCTCCTGCACACCACAGTCACTCTACAATTTTTCTATGCAAAGAATTAAACTTTCAACAATGTTGTGACAGACGATATTGTGATCATGAATTTGTTATCGATGATGTAATATCTGTGCCCTAATTTTTTTTTTCAATTTTCCATTTATTTGCCTTATGCAGCATGTTTTATAACTATAGATACAAACATAATAGAAGAGTAAAAAAATGTCCGGAACGCAGGTTTGCGAACTGGTTCTTGAGATATTCACTATTTTACTAAAAATATTTTTCTTAGAGCCTTGGGAGATACTCAAACTGCCAATCTCAAGTTACCATTTGCATATGAACTGCACAGTAACCATGTCCACACTTGAATAAGCATAAAGAATCACTTGGAATTGAAACGGGAAAAGTGATCGTAAATAAGAAACATTATAAAATATTTGGGTTCATAATTGCTTGGTAATATCAAACCTCAGCATTGCAGAAAATATAAATAAAACTAATTCATAACGAAACATATTGAATTCCAAATTACCTACTACAGTTATTTAACAATTAAACTGGACCATTTTACAGTATACACAGTCGTATGAAAAATTATCATATTACAGTCTAAAACAGGGAATTGTCACTCACAACTCATCTGCAAACTTACGTTTATAAAAGTTCTCTGCTTCGTTTTATGCACTGACAAGGAAAGATCCCGAACCAGGAAATTTAAAAAAATCTGAAACTTTGTGAATATGTAGGGAAATTCCTCCTGATTACAACGCAATTTTTGTTTGCTGCCCAAATTCACTCTAAGGGGGTGAAATTGACCCCTTAAATTCAGGCTATTTTCCGATTTTGTGTTATAACTCGCGAACGATAAAAACTGTTAGTTACCAAATGATAGTACTAATTAAAATAAGTAACTTTTGTCTTGAAACTTTTTTTTCTATCTCTTACAGATTGCGAGTTACAAAATAAAATCGGGAAAATAGCCGAATTTTCAGGGATTAATTTCACCCCCTTCGAGTGAATTTGGGCAGCAAACAAAAATTGCGTTGTAATCAGGAGGAAGTCCCAAACATATCCACAAAGTTTCAGAATTTTTTGAAATTTCAGGTTCGGGATCTTCCCTTGTGAGCTACTCACAATTAGTTCAGTCTTACCTATAGTTCTGAAACATACTAGACCTGTTTCTGTTCCATATTTTTATACGATTCGATTTGATTTTTGGTAGCTCTTGAACGCTTCAGACTTCTACACTTCTACAGTTTTTGAACATTAGCGCCCAAGTCGAATAACCATTTTGAGTTTCACGTTTCGATACTCATTCACAAGAAGCAATCACGGGTGAGCAGAGGACATGGACACCACTATCCACTATCTATGGACTTGTAACGTGTATCCATTACGTATTATGTCGTACATAAGGCGCTCTTTCGACACTCGCTCCTTTTCAAGGTGATGCTTTGCCCATTCACACGTACGCCTGTTATCTTTCTGGCTATATGCGTGTTCACATGTTCCTACACACGTCGCGGGACCACAAATTAAGTCCCGCGCGTGAGTACGTTACTCGCGGCCAGCGTCACCGGCACGTAAGTACGTGGCCTTTGAGACGAGTCTTGCGGTACAGTCCGCGACAAAGTCTTGCTCTGACTGCAAAGAATGCTACGGCAAAACAAAAGCGTAGAAAAAATGTAACATACAAACACAGTACGAGTACTTATACATAATTAGAATATGCAGTTACTCAAAAAAGTATCCGTCTACCCTATATGCAACATATTTTACATTTTAAATCGACTTCAAAGTAAGAATTCACAATTTTAATTCACATTAATTAAAAAAGTATTATCCGTGGTAGTAGCGAGGACCGAGCAAAATATATTCGCCCAAATTAACCGATAAGTTAATATTCTTCTAATATTCCTGCGATTTTATTATAAGCTTTAATCTATTATGCATAGATTCGCCTAATCTTCTGTGAAATTCGGGGTTATCTTGTTCCATTCTTCTGGCAAAATTTATTTGAGCATTTCTTTGGTAGATGGCACTAATAACTAAAAATATATTAATCAAGGTTTGTACTAATGTAAATTATAATGGGTATTTCTGAATTAAAGGTTATTTAAGTAAGTAAAATATGTTATACATATGGGGTGGGCAGATACTTTTGTGAGTAACTGTAGTTGCATATCACTGAATCACGAAAAAACAGAATATTTTTGGACAGCAACATCAAAATGTGATGGGAGTTAAGGGTGAATATGATGAACATGATCTTTTGCTGTAAAAATCATTTTGTTTGAATTATCGAAATCATGAATGCTTTTTTAAATGGCAGTATGGTGCGTTGTGGAGGTACAGTGGCGTAAAAACAGCTGGGCGAAAGTCAGTAGCGCCCTCGAGTTAAGAAATTAGGAATGTAATCTACACACTTTTTGGAATTTAGTACTTAAGGTCTTGGGACGTGTAGTCATGTGGTCAAATACGTGCAGCCTTGTAATAATCGACAAAAAACACGTTTCGTGGTATGTACCCTTAGGGATATCGCTTTACACACCATTTTGACTGGGTCACAATTGGGGGACCCCACCCTGAAGCCACTAACAAAAGACAAAGTTAGAGATTTTTTGGTCGTATAAATAAAAATACAGGGCTTGGATTTTTTATATAGTTTTAAAGCAACCTTTATTTTGCTGATCTACTGATGGGGATATTTTTCCAATTGTAATTGTTTAAATGCTATTATAATTTTAGTCCTTCAAGTGAGTATTGTCAAAAATGTAATATCACATATACAATTTAGCCAGAAAGGGACTTACAATTAATAATTTTAAATACTAATGACTAATATAGAATGTCCGATATACTAATCATGATCAGTGTCCGAACAGGTGCTTACAAAAATTGTTGTGAGGCACATGCGTTACACAGGTAATAACACACTTATGCTTCTTATCAGGATCAATGAACTCCTTGAGATAAGATAATAAGACTACAAAAGATAATATTATTCTAATAACAGATTTCGCAATGAATGAAGTTCACAAGCCGAACAAAGCTATCGCCTTTTAATAACCAAGGGATAAGGTAGGTAGATTATTAACGACATCTAATCCATTATACGTTACATAGATTGAATTTTTTTTTTAAATTTTGTAATGATTATATTAAAATTATTTTTTTATTTCGATCTATTCGAACCGAAGTGTTCGTGCATACAGCGTAAGTCTTTGCCTTTTAACTTCTGAACGTAATCTTTTAATACGGTTATACTTAAACACTTCTCATTTAAATCTAATGTTATCTAACATTTATTCAAACGAACCTTTCTTTACGCATAGGCTTTCAATGATACTCAATATTTTTGCAATTAAAATATTTCAATAGCAATAACACTCCGTGCTTTTGTAAAAGTGATATTCCAAAATATTTAATTCGTTACACATTTATCTATTTCGTTATTTGCGGGCGTGCTCGAATGGAATGGTTGAGGACAGCTTTCCTTGCGCAGCAACCAGAGTGACGATTTTTAAATTTTACCTTATACACCTATTGGTAGAATATAGCAGCGCTGTGCAATGCAGTAGCCACGGGCTCTGTAGGGTTCTCCCACTCTCGGTCACGTTGCCAGGGATACCGCGCGACGCTAAAGAGGCGACCAATACAGGCCAGCGTCTCCGCAACGTTGTCAAATTTTGAACCGACTTCAAAAGGAGAAGGTTCTCAATTCGTCACGTATATTTTATTATGTATTATGTATGCATATTCGCGCATAACTTTGTAACGCTTGGACCGATTTGGATGATTCTTTCGTTGTTATATGGAGTATGTTCCCCAATTGGTACCATGATAAATTTGTTTTAACCGACTTCAAACAAAGGTGACTAAAAATTAAAAAATAATAAACTTTTTTAAAAAAAGTAAAAGACCGCCATCAAAGATGCGTTAAAAAGGATAAAATATATTTATTTTTAAGTCGGTGCCAAAATAGAAACAAAATTAAATCAGTTTCTAAATCTTTATCGATTATAGTCCATTAGCACACTACCGCCTAGGAATTACAGCGCGGAAAAAATTAGTTGGACGTCACGCGTACAGCCGATTTAATTTTGTTTCTATTTTGGCACCGAATTAAAAAAAAAAATTTTATCGTTTTTAGCGTATCTTTGAAGTCGGTCTTTTACTTTTTTTTAAAAAAGTTTTATACTTGCAACATGTAGATTATGCTATTGTATACGTAAATATAAAAGACATTAGGTACTTTATAGACATTAAAATTAATTCATATGCTGATCACTGTTAAGAATATCATCCTTGACTATTATTCAGCACCAGTAACGAGTCTGTTGACAGTATCGGGATTAGTATATACAATTTTAACAACAAGAGAATCTTCAATTTATTAATTCTTCTGCAAGAAGTAAAGATAATAAATAAATCAACGTAAAATATAATAATAATACGAAGCCGACTTTGAGTATGTCATGTCAAGAATCACCAGATCATCACTATCAGTACATACATAATTGATGTGTCATTAAACATTCATTTAAAAAATGGTATTTCATTGGCATAAACCATATAATTTCCTCAATTGAACTTATTCAGCACATATCTTCAAAGGACTTGTTTAAACACCAATTTTATTCGCCTTTGATAATTTCAATATTTCACATTAAACTGAATTTACAACTATAATCAATCCTGGATGTATAATTCAGTAATGACTTTGTTCATTATACTGCAAGCCTGTTGCCTAATAATTATGATTTACATACTAACAAATTTTTATTTCTAAAATTCAAGAAAAGCACAAATACACGTCTCTGACTATATTCGTTATTCGTTCTTCCAGTATCGTTAGTGTAGAATTTCGAAGCAGCAAGCACTTTTCTCTTATAACGAAAGGCGGTGTATTCGCAATTCACAGAGTATCACAGGTTTATTTACAGACATACGGAAGAATAACTCATTGTGATAGCCACAATCTTGCTTTTGCGTTTTGGTGCTTAGATTGGCATCACTTGATTCATAGATTTAATTTAATACAAACGTTAAGACTGCATAATGTGCTGCAACGAATCTTACAGTCTTTCGTGGTCAAATGTATGAGTGACTGTATATCCTTAAACAGGACATCCAGCTTGTTCAGTGATAGATATAATACGTATGACCGTTGCAGTCGTTTAAATATGTGGAAAGAAGTAGAAAGGAAACCATTCAGTATGGTCTACGTCGAGAATGCAGCGGCTACAAATGACAGGGACACAGTGATAGTGAAAGTTTTGCTCCTTTTCCATGTTTCTTCAACCCACATGAAGACACGTAACTGGTAAGTGACATTTTCCTTCGTGCTGGAAGACTGTCGCAAAAATTGAGACAATATCGAGAGAAAGCACGACCCAATATTTAAATAGTAGGTATACGATTGATGTACCTAATTGGATTGATTTTACTTATTCGTTTCTTTGTTCGGGTGGAAGACTATAGAAGATGACATTTATTTTTGAACGAAATTATTAGTGGAATTTAAAGATGTCTTATGTTTTATCTTTTCTAATATTACTTTACATTTATGGATAGAGATATTTCGTTTTGTTAATAATTTCTTGAATGGCAACAAAATTTCTTCATTAAGAAAGTGAAGAATTATTCTTCGTAATAATTAAGTATAATGAAATATTTTCAGTTACATTATCTTGAAATTATATATCATATACTTACATATTATTAACATTTTATACAGAAAGTCCCAGCTAACATGTGATATTTAAAAAAATGATTATCATGTTTTTATTCCTTAGATACTAAATCTAGCAGCTAAGATATTTAAGATTAGACAGATTTCCTCCGATATTATTTATCTCATCAAATATGCGTTTGTGTATAAATAATATTCGACATTTTTATAGGACAGCTTACATCATATTACATCTGCAAACACCTTTCTCAGGGAAACCACCTTTTTCCAAGACACCCTATATTTAATTCTAATAAAATTCATTCATGACGTGATGCATGTCTTACAACTCAAATCTCACTTGTCAGATCTCTTTGCGTTTTACTTACGTTGCGAATATGGTGATAACAACGACGGAACAAGTATCCTCGATTCATATTCGTGCCTGTTTACGAAGATAATCATTCGTTGAACCAATAATGTTTTCTCAACCGCTGGAATTTTTTCTCTGGAAAGTAAACAAGAGAATCTGCCCGCTCTAATCGACCATTGATAATATATGTTTATAAATAATCTGCCGACTGTAGTACGGAGATCGAATGCGGCATTTGTCGGAGTAAACATTTGCGATAACCTTTTACCAAGGAAAAGCGTTAAGCTGCAAACGGTAGCCTATCTTGATCGATGTTATTTCATTACTTGCCGGTATTAATGGAGCGACAACGTAATTTAATATCTACGGATACCCTTTCAGTGAGGATTGCCTTACTAAAAATACATTTTCAGACAGGCAATGCTCGTTCGATGGAGGTTCCAAGGAACTTTTAATAATTTTCGTCATTATTAAAAAAGGATTTTTGTACATATTCGGTCTTTCAGAAATTTTTAACGTTTCTCTTGTACAGATATCACTTATAATGTTTTAACTAGAATAAATAATGAGATTCGTGTATAATTTTATATTTACTGTTTAGGACTGCTTGCTGGCACAAAAATCTAGGGTTTTCAGTTATATATTTTCAGAGATTTCTTTATGAGTATTTAATCCCTTTCCATTTATCCCATTTCATAATAATCGAAACAGATAGTGATCTGATTGTACCATGTCAGGAAAAAATGGTGAATGACTAATTACTCGCAAATTAAAGTCATGGTGGCTAAACATTTTTTTTTATTTGAGCTCAAAAAATCTGGAGTTGTCATGGTAGAAAACGATTACTCTCCTGTTATCAAAGAGAATAACAAATTTCTTTAATTTTTGGTAATACCTTTCAGAATTAACGTTTCTGCCTTATTTTGAAAATTCATAATAAAATGTCGCCCTTGTATTCGTATATACAGTGCAAATTCTGTTTGTTGCAACATAGAGTTTGCTACTTTTAATGTCTATATTCAGGCTTTACAATAGGTACACAATGAATAAGAAGAAATGAATCAATTCTCGTTCGATCGTCAGTTCATTTTGGACAATTCATGCGAGACCTAAATATTCAGGCGTTTAATACAATTAAAAATTGTTGAATTCTGTATTTCCAGATCTTTAGCGACATCTATCGACGACAGATCCGAATTTTCTCCCAGTATTCTCGACAAACTGTAAGAAAAAACTACAGATGGACGTCCAGAACATAATTTAAATAATAATTACAGAACAACTTTCACATAGAAATTTTACGGAAATTTTTCTACCTGGAAACTTGACACAAATTGTTGGCTGTCGTTGGAATTTTATTGTTGGTCCGTCTGAATATGACATTTACCACAATTATTATGTTAAATAATTGCTTTTTCGAGAGATGAATTTTATGAATTTATATTGTTACGTTGGAAGGTTATCTAAAATAGTTATATGATTAATATCTGATAAAAATTACTTTGCACACTCGAGACACCGGTCATAATGATTATTTTTGGAGTATCAGTTTAAACGAATCCAAATTGTCGAATTTACATTTATGGATGCATATTTAGGTGCTTTATGATACCAAATAATAGGTTCACAATTTCACTGAAATTAGAAAATCTCCCAACGTTGATTGGCTTATGTTTTCGATAAAACGGAATAAGTATGAATATCAGAAATAAAAAAGTAAGTTAAGGAAATTAGTTTCTTAAGAATGTATGGTTTTCATGTCGCCTTTGGCTCCCAAATCATATAAATTTTTAACATTCTCATCTGCAAGAAATAATATTCTTTACCCCTATTAATTTCATGCCTTTCTTCTACTGCACCTTTGTGACCTATTTTCAGTTTATAATTCTTTAATTACGTAGTGCTTTCTAACTAATCTTCTAATAATAGTATATAATAATCTGCGATTATTATATACGAACACACAAATGGTAAATTTCATATTAAATTTATATAATCCAAATTATTTTGGACATTCATGGAAGGAGTTTCGTTAGAAGAAGAAATTAACACAAGATCACGTTCTACTCAAATAACAAAGAAAGGAAGTCTAATTGCCACTATTATCCTTTTAACCCTAGAATACTAATGTACGTAATATTTACCAGCATATCTAACAATTCCAAGAATTACTGCTGCGCCACTACTCCCTCTCTTTTGCCCGGCCAACAGTGCTACTACCGGTGTTTTATTTTCATTTTCTTGTCTGTTTTCTTGTTGAATAAAATTTGTCAAACATAAATAAATTTAAATTGTACATTAAGAATAAAAAAGAAAATAAATATAGACGAAATAGATTTTTAAAATACCGATAAAACATCAAATAAATGTTCAATAAAATCCACTAAAGAATACATTACACTCACTACAGGCTATATACGCAAATTTTACGTTTGGTTAGTAACAAACGCATACCGAAAAACATTAGTATTCTAGAGGGTTAAAAAAACATTATAGATTAAACATCATACATTAAAATGTTCCTTATCTTTTCAAGGTGAGATTGACATGTTGACAAATATATTTTTGTGTAAACGGTGACACGCAACAATCCAATTTCTTTATAGGCATCCAGACGCGTATAGGAAATCTCGCCTTCAGGCTGCTCAAAAGAAAGAACTTTTAACACGGACCCTCGATTCGTTATTATTTTACGATGTCAGTATGCAAATTGCGTTTACAGGCCCATGTAGACGTTATATTGCGTACCGAAGACCACGAATAAAGAACCTTTAATTCCAACAGCGAGAATTCTGCCTCCATAAAGTGCAGTCGGGAGCGAATATCCCTGTAAAAATCTTTTGAAGAAAATATGATTATTTGCGTGCCGCGCTATTTGTTTTCATACATGCGTGTACCTCTTATCGTTAACTGCAATATTATACACGGCAACACTTTGCCGCGCGCGTAGGGCACCCTTGTGTTCGGCGTGTCGTCCTGATATACTGGGTGCGCTCGTGAAACAGTATTCAATCCATGCTTTTAACGTTTCCTAGAAATGGTGGTCATGCAAAGTATCGCGGAACGGTATTTGTTCGACGAATTTTTGAAAACTCTAATTCCAGTCGCAGTTCCGGCTTCGTAATCTCAAAGTGTTACGGTACACATAAATGTAGGAAAATTGTAAGTATTATGATTCGTTAAATGTTAATTTGAGTGAGTAAGAGATAACGTGTGCGATAGTGCGTTTTTTTTAGTAGCCGTGCGACGTCAAATAATAAAGGAGGAGAATTGGAAGAGTAACGAAGAACTGTAAAGACATGAAGACACGATTAATTTTATAATTCCTATCAAGCATTTGTAAATTATTAAGCTGTTAAATTGTTTAATAATTAAATATAATTTTCTATAAAACACTGTACATATATATATTGTTAAATTTTAGTTTTTGGCGGATTTATTTGATTTAACATCGTTTTCAGTTATGTGCTGGTTAATTTATATGATTTATATGATTTGATACATCTTATATTATACTTTTAATAAATTTTTGTTTCTTGCTTTCGGCCGTTTTTTTAATAATCTGTGTTCTCGTGTACACGAATGCTACATGAAAATCATTTCAGGTTCAATAGATCATAAGAAAATATTAGAATTACATGCATTGTTTAGAAATTTTTATCTTTCTTACTCTACTAAACAAGACTTAAATAAATTATTATGTATATGATTAGTAGTATTTAATAGTGATAATTGAAATCAAAGTATAAGTGTCAATTTGCAAGTTTAGCATACAAGATGGTAAAAGAATAAGGTGTACTATATATTTATTATTGTATAATCCTAGAATTCTGAAATTAGAACCATTTGTAGAATATAGTTCATGTACCCCTGGAAGAATTTAGCCGGAAGAATGTCCTGTCTGAAAGATTTCCGGAGGATTGGAAGTAAGGTGTTATAATTTCATTAAACAAACAAGGAGACACAAATGTGGTAAACAATTATAAGAGAATATGTCTGTTGTTCACTGCGTATAAGATCTACACGTTTACAATAAATGAAAGGCTAATAGATGACTTAAACAGGAAAAATGTATTGAGTGAGTCACAGGCAGTATTCAGGAAGCATCGCAGCACAATGGATAATATATACAGGGTGATTCTTATAAGTTGACCGATGTAATTATCTCCAATACCAAAGGAGATACAAGAAATTCCTCACGACGAAAAACGTTCATCGGAGGGGAACATCTTATGCTCCGCATGACCAATTTGTAGGTGATGCTGCCAGACATTTCAAGGTCAACTCAATTTTTTTAAAATGAAATCTTACATATTTTCTCCATACCCTAATGGAGCTTTTTATGACGAGTTCAATGACCCATACCAGGTCCTTGGACATTTTTTTAACCGTCTGTTAACAAAATTATTTTTTCGAAAATACTTTCCAGCAGATATATAGACCTTCAGAAACGGTATAACATTTATTTAAATATTTTTTCAATTTTTTTTGTAATTTACGAGTTATAAGCGCTTAAGTAAAAAGGGCGGCTCGAATAAAAGGGGTGGTTTCTCCCTTAAAGTGCAAAAATGGCATCTACCGAATCCGATCTTCCCTTGTTAGTATCAGAAACTAATTTGTTACACATACTTAAAATAAAAGCACTAAGAATTATTTATGAAATTATTTGAAACTGTATTCATTCAAATGCATAATAAAATAAAGTATTATTCAATTAGGAATCAAATAACAGGCTAATGCGCAGAATAATGTTTTGCCTATTCAAATAAATAATGTATAAATATCTGAGAAATAACACACAGTCAAATAAAATAGCTTATTATTTCATCATCAAAATTTTTATTCAAGTACTACCCACATTTGGATTAGCTTCGTTCCCATAAAAGCACTAAATTAGGTATTTTGTTTCTGTTAAACCGCTGTGTACGAAATTATAAAAGATTAGAATTAATTGTTACATCAAGTTCACCTCTACACAAATGCATACGCAAACAGATGACGAAAAGACAAAAATTGTCAATAACTTTTATATTATCTATCGCCTATTTAGTAGATGTAACCATTGGAAGAGAAAACTGGGTCATAAAATATTGCAGTTCTCTGCTTGGTCTGTAAAAGCTCGAGATGAAAGTATATAATTTTTTAATTGAACACATGAACATTAAAAGAGAAGTGTTTTAGAAAATCTATGTGGTACATCTAGCAAAAGCACAAAAAAATTGTAATTCTATTATTTGGCGAATAAACACTAAAAGGAAATACTGAGGTACTTTATTTGGTTGAAGATGATATTAGTGAAAACTCAGAAAGAGAGTAATTCTTTGACTTGATGCATATAAATTGAAAGAAAAAGGTAGATTATAAAATATTGTAGTATTCTACTTGGAAACGGATATTATTTCCAAAGGCTCGAGAAGAGAGAACTTTTTAATTCGACGAGTAAACATTGAGAAGAATAACTTAATCACAAAACATCTGAGTTTTCTATTTGGTGGAAGCAGCTCTTAGTAAAAGCTCGAGAAAGGAGTTATATTCTTTGATTTGACGACTACAGCGGTCGTCGATATCACGGAAGAGCCGAGCGTGGGGAGTAATGAAAGTCATTGCATTGGCAATTGCCGCGGTCATGATGCACAGCCGACACGTCTAAAATACCACGGCGTATAGTTTCCGCCATCGTGCATTACAAAGAGGTCTTCTGTGAAAAAGAAGGGGGCGCCATGACAGATTTTCCGTGATGAGCTTGCAGAGGTCAAAGGCCGAGAACCTTATGCCGCATAGCTCGCCGTGCTAAATACCAACAGAACACACATTGTCCTCCCGGTGGTACGTAAATAAAAATTATAATGCCGATGGATGTTTTAGATTCGTAACTCTTCTCACCTATCATTGGAATCCTGATTGGAAAAAATCTTGCCTATCTCATATTTTACGATTTTAAATATCACGTATGATGATAGACTTTTTCGTTTTCGTCAAGATCAAGGTTTATATATTGTATAACTTTTATAATTTTCAGATACTTCTCGTTACTTGTCTTATGTACAATCTACTTTGAATATGCCATTATGTTTTTGTTACGTATAACATTGTGCAGGTATAAACCTACATACCGAAGTGTTTGATTGTAATTTATGTTTAGAAATGTAAAGTGGGTTTTATCAATAATAACTTTCGATTTATTGAAAGTATCAATGTCGAAAGAACCGTAAACTCATCTTATGTGATACATCCCGAGGTAAGTGTTGTCAGTTTGAAATAATAGCTAATCTACTGGCTCCTGGAAATTATGGTACCCACAGTGAATTTTCTTTATATTTTTCACGTCGTAGAATTTAGCTGAATGAAAATATATTTTCAGTTTTTTTATTTTAACGTAAATTTACGGTCACCTTGATTTATTAATGACACCACATAATGTGATGTTATAAACTGTGAGTGTTAAAAAGTTCCATACTAAATTCCACACAAATTGAGTAACGTATTCCCTATGATTATTATATGTATAATTCTACTTTTTCAATGAACAACACCATTACATTTTCTTATGCTTTCTACCTATCGTATTCATAGTCTGAACGGCGCGTTTATTATTATTAATGATTATTAATCACCAAGTCGTTAATTAGTAACCTAAATTTTCGGCTAGTCAATAAATTGATAAGATTTTAATTCTTGATAAGTGTAGCAACAGCATGCGTGGAACATAAATTTTGAAAAGAAAATATCGTCCTCAAATTGAAAATCCCAAAAGCACTACAAAAGAAAAATTGCGAGACATAACTGCACTAACAGTGATTAAAAATAATCCATGCATTATTATTTGAGACATTTTAAAATAATACTCAAATTATTTATTCATGTCACTTTAACATGTATTTAATTGACTCATCTTAATTTATTTCAAAATTACATTATATGGTGTAGTTGAAAATCAAAAAATGGAAAACGATTTTTCTCTATCGCTGTTTCATAATATCCGTAGTCTAGGTATTATTTCAAATGACACTTGTATGGAGGCACCCATCGTTTTGTAATGAATCGCGGTGACAGAACCTTCTACGTTTCTGCTATCCTTTAATACTGGAAATTCAGGCGGTGAATGCATTCGATTTATCTTGTGGTAAATGTCAACGCGACACGCATCGCCATTGTGTAACATGTTTCAAAATTTTTATAAAATGTGGCTGTTGGCAAACCAAAAGCCCGGGTAGATCTATAATAAACGTTTGAGGCAGGGTCGGCGATATGGTGCTTGGCGCCCTTATGCAAGAATTTATATGGCGCCCTTAGAATAATTATTGCGACAAATTTGTGACAGATTTGTGTGTACAAATTTCGTCGCAGACGATACTCCGCCAAATTTCTCCGACACAATATACTTCGGCTTCTCAAAAGACCCGTTTAATAAAAGTTAAAAAAAATCCTTTTGGGCCCGATGACAGGGGTGCCTCACACAAAAAAAAACCACGGAATACCACTGATGCGACTCATGATGTTAATCAGCAAAATACCTAGGCTTCTCGGAAAAACCGTTTAGTGAAAATTAAAAAATTGTTCTTTTGCGTCGTAGGTGCCCCTGTTAGTGACGCCCTTGGCGTTAAGCTCACCTATGCCTCGCGTAGACTGCTTCTTTAACAATTTTCTTCCTTTTTATTCTTTCTTTATTATGGGTTCTTCATTGTTGTACAATCTACCCAAAGGAATGATAATAAACATCATGTCGTCGCCAGAAGGTTTCGGCGTCTCGTTTTGGCAGCGCTGCACTAAGCGCCATCTAGAAAATGCATCAAGACCGAAAATATGAAACAGAATTTTTTTGTGCCCTAACGAGTATATTAATACAAGCCAAAAACATTTTGTGGAATATGTAGTAATCTTTTCTTGTAAAAAAATCATAAAAATCGCCTTTTTTTAGAGTTTTGACCGAAGGATTCTTTTAAATCATATTTACCACACAAGAAGCATAAAAGTTGCTGTATTCTAGGTATTGTTTGTAATATCTTCTTCATCCAAAACTATGCGTGATTAAACGAAACGAAGTTGCTTATATGTACAAATCGTTGTAAACACTCGTAGGAAAACACTAATAAGCGTGTGCTGAATGGTGCTGAACATGCAAAGGATATGGATGCGCGAGAGGTCGAAACAGAGGAGTGCGAAATATGACATACGCAGTATATTCAAAGCGCAGATGACTGTGAGCAACGGAAGTTCTCGTAAGTTTTTCGATTATTTGCCTCATTTCGCATAGTTTTCTACATACCACAACTAAACATTTTACGAATCAATCAAAGGTCTCATAAAACCATACATAAATATATATTTCCTTATAATTAGTTAATTTGAATAATTAGTTTTTAACCCAAATAAAGAGTTCGTAAAGTCCTCTTACAAACAGGCATTTCAATACAATGCGAGATTGCACAACACTCGTGATTGAAGCTTTCAAATATCATTCAGTTTAAAGGATCCAATACAAAAAATAAAGAGAAGAGTATTGGCAATACAAAATTAGTTATTACCTTGGTTAGGATATTTCCAAACACGTTATAAAAGAAGTGGTAGTTATTCATTTTAGAGATACCGTTAGTGTGCATCTACATTGGACTACCTATATATGATTTAAAAAATATTTAACTTGCATTAAGCAAAAGATTAATATTATAATTTGGAAAGAATGAAAATAAAGCTTTAATTGATACCCATAACTACGAATACACAAAATGTCTGAAATATTAAAAACATCATTACATTTGGAATTGCAAACACAAGATGAAAAAATGCTAGAAGAACTTGAATGCAATGTACAAGGTCCAGAATATTTAGGTCAAAATGTTAATAAAACAGGCGCTTTATGCAGACAAGTAGAGTCTAAGCATACAAACAATAATATCGACACTGATGCAAATATAGAAAACATAAAAAACAGACGATTAAATTCAATTCATGGTAATATCTACAAGTTGAAGTTGCTAATGTTATTCTTATGGCGCGGTGTCTCCCACCAGTATTCTTTTCGTCTTGGTACAGAAATAAAAGAAGCTAATAAATTTGACGATTTAGTATTTGAATACATTCAACAGGGTAAAAAAGTGTATCGTCTCCTGCAAGCTAAGCATAAGATAGATGAATCGAAAAGAATTACAGTACACAATTTGTTGACAGAAAGTAATGGCAGTTATAATTTAATCAAATACTTTTTTTCTTATCAAAAATCTAAGGAAGAAGGATTATTTAAAGATGGTTTAATAAAAGACATTACTATCTGTACTAATATAGATTGGGATTTTGATGACCTGGAAAGAGCACAGGTTACAGTTGAAAGGATACAAGGTAAAGATGATATTTTAGACATACAGAGTAGTGAAAAACACTCCGAACGTTACAGGTTTAATCAGAATGTTGCTGCTTTGTTAAAATTGGAATTAAAAAATTACAGTGAAGCCAGATCAGGAAATCTAGTCAATTATTCTGATAACATGATAACAGACTTTTTAAATCATCTTGTGTTTGCAGTAAACCAACCTAATGAAGAAGAGTTAGGTAAGATTATCAAGGTAGAAATAGGAAAGGAATTTGATTTTATTATGACAGAAAATGTTTATAATACGTTTTTTATGACGATATTAGACTGGTTGCAAGGTAAAAAGAGGGATAGTTTCCTTTCCTATAAGGATGGGAAGGGGTTCTTTGAAAAAATAAGATTGGGGATTCCTATTTGGTTTAACGTAAGACAACCAATAAAGTCATTTAGTGGGAGAACTAAGGAACTAGATCATTTACATACACTACTACAAGGCAACGATGCAGGTGAAAAATCACAGCCTGTTTTAATAAATGGTTTAGGGGGAGTAGGTAAAAGCGAGTTGGCTCGAATGTACATTAATCAATACAGTCAAAACTATGAGAATAGAATTATATGGATAACTGCAGAAAGTTATGAAACTCTTGTAGAATCTTTCCGCCGATTAGCTTGTGATAAATTGGGGATTATTACACAAAATGCAAATGGTGAAGAAAAGGAAATAAGTTCCATAATTGAAGATGTATATAAATTCTTTTCTGGTGGTAGGAGCCTCTTTATTTTTGACGATGCTGAGAGATACAAAAGTCAGAATGAATTTAATCACGGTATAGATAAATTTTTACCTGTTTTGCCATCTAATTATAATGGACTGCATGTTTTAATAACTTCTCGCAATCAAAAATGGCCCAAGAATGTACAAATATTACACTTGGACGTATTCAGTAAGGAAGAGGCAATGCAGTTTATTAGCATATATCTGAACATAAAAGACGGTAAACAGAAAGAAGATATCAAAGACTTGGCAGAGCAATTAAATTTTTTCCCCCTAGCGTTGCAACAAGCAGTAGCATATATAAGCGTACAGCATAAAAGAATGAGGCTCGTAGGTTCAAAATTCGAAATTAGTAGTTACCTGAAAATGTATAGAGAAAAAACAAGAGAAGTTCTTAATTTTGAGTTTCCGGAAGATAGTGACAATGATTATACAAAAACAGTATTTACAACTTGGAATATGACATTACACAAGATAAAGCATAAAGAAAATGGTAGCGATGCTTTAGAGATATTGAATATTATATCTTATTTTGCTCCTGAACATATACCCACAGAAATGTTGTTAAATATAATAAGTGACAAAGAGAAGTTAGCATCTGCTATTGAATTACTAATGCAATATTCTATGATTAATTCAAAAAACACACTTCTTAATGTACATCAGCTTGTACAGAAAGTGACTAGAATGCACTTAAAAGAGCAGAATAGAGAAAAAGAAATTTTAATAAACGCATTACGCCTATTTGACAAAGATAATATGAGCTTAAAAGATGTATATCATGTGATGTCTGTTTGGAATTATTTAAGTAAGTATGAGAAACTGGCAAAACAGTTTCTTTATTTCACAAGTTATATTGGCAATGCACTTATGAACAGTGCCAGGTATGAGGAAGCCTATTTATTTGGAGTAAATATATCAGAGTTATTAAATACGATATCACAAATTAACGTTGATGTTGTGGAAGGTCTTTGGAGAACAATGAATACTATGGGGCTAGCACTTCTAGAACAGGGTAAATATGATATGGCCCTGAAAACATTAGAGAAAGCTTTGTATATGCACAATTTTATTAGATCAGATAACCTTAATTCCCTACTTGTATTGGGTAATATAGCTGGAGTGCTTTCTAAACAAGGTAAATATGAAACAGCTTTGAAGTATTATCAAGAAATATATGACGTTAAAAAAGTCGTATTAGGAAATGATCATCCAGAGACATTGTCAGTTAAACACTCTATAGCTACGACACTTAACAAGAATGGTAAGTTCATTGAAGCCTTATCAATGCTTCAGGAGATTTATAATGTTAAAAAAGTCATACTAGGAGCGAGACATTCTGAAACTTTGACAGCAAAACAAAGCATTGCCAGTGCCCTTCTTGATCAAGATAGAAATGATGAAGTTCTTCAAGAGTTATATAATGATTCTACTGTAGAAAGAAGTGATTCTTTTATTGAAAGTATAGAGGATGATATAGCAGGGGTGTATATATCACAAGGTAACTACAGCGATGCTTTGGAGATCTATCAAAAAATATATAATGAGAAAAAGAATATTCTTGGAGAAGATCATCTTGATGTTCTAATTTGTCAACGTCAGGTAGCCGAAGTACTGAGAGGGCTAAGACAGTATGACATAGCGTTAGAAAAATGTGAGGAAGTTCTTCGCAAACAAAAAAGTATTTTGGATTTTGATCATCCTGATATCATAAAAACACAATTCACCATAGCTCTTATATTTGATAACCAAGAGAAATATAGCGATGCTTTACCGATTTATAAGGAAATATTGAAAAATGGTATAGTTATTTACGGAGATAATCATCCTATTATAGTAAAAGCAAGAAATTGCATTGCCGCGATATATTCAGAGCTAGGAGATTATGAAAGGGCATTTCCAGAGTATCAGGAGATACTTAGTGTTCAAACACGTACCTTAGGCGAAAGACACCTTGAAACCTTAAGTACAAAAAATAATCTGGGTATGTTGTATTACTATAATAATAGAAATGATAAAGCTGCCAAAATTTTTCAAGAGTGTCATGACGTGATACAATCAGCGTATCCTAATCATCCTGCGATGTGGACTGCAAAAAATAACACAGCATTAGTATTTTCACGACAAAACAAATACGACGAAGCTTTGCAACTTTATAGAGAGGTACTTGATTATCAAGAAGCTACTTTTGGGAAAGATCATTTGAGTGTTATAAAAATAAAGAGTGATATAGCATCGTTACTTGTTCAGCAAGGAAAACAGAATGAAGCCTTGAATGCTTACCACGAGATTCTTAAGATATCTGCCAATACTTTTGGATCAGAGCATCCAGAGACTGTAAAAGTTTCTAATATCATCAAGTCATTGTCAATGAAGGGTAATAATCGATTTACCGAAAGAAACGATAACGCCAGACTATTACGAAATTTAGTAATAAAACGGGGAGGTATTAACAATGGGGATAATGATGGTAGAACGCAGCTACATTACGCTGTTAATAATGGCAATATAAAGACTGTAAATGTGTTATTAAAAAACGGTGCTGATGTTACACAGGTTACTAATAAGGGCAATACACCGTTACATACCGCTGTTGCTAATGGTTACAAAGAAATGGTTGATCTTATATTACAGCATGTAAGTCGTGAAAAATTAAATAATTTTATTAATGCTAAGACCACTGGTAGCGGCACTACGTCCCTTCACGTTGCAGCTGAAAAAGGTTTTTTAGAGATTGTAAAATCTTTACTGAAACATGGTGCATTTTGGAACATAAAAAATAAGAGAAATAAGACACCTTTTAATGTATCTAACAACGGAGATATTACTAAACTATTGAAACTAGTTGAAGGGTTGTTTGTTGATGCAGAAAGCGGTAATATTGAAATGATCAGTAAGCTACGGGCAATAAACCTAGGCGAGTTTCTGGCTATCACGAATGCTCGTAATGATCAAGGGAATACGTTGCTACAAGTCGTTATAGCAAACAAACATAAAAATACTGCGAGCGAATTGGTTAAATTGTTAAAACAGACAAATAAAGCTTAACAGAATATCAGTGCGGAAAGTGAAGCAGAGTTATGTAATGCTTTAAATAGTAATGAGAAAATACAGTATTTTATATTTAGTATTCCAGTATTCTATTCTATCTGTACTAGTAACTATACGTATACTTCGACAAATTATAATTCTGCAGTGTAACACGAAATGTGTATTTTAGAAATTAGAATTTTCTTTGGTGATCCTGGGTTGTGAGGACACTTTATTAAATAGTTTTCTAACGAGGGAAGTGTACGAAGTTCGAATTACTGATTTCACTCAAATTTGGCATATAATTTGTGCACACCATGTATAACAATGTATTAAAGGTATATGATGAACTAAAAATTTCTTGGGGAATTTAAAGTTTCGGTTTTTTGAAATTCCCGATATATGTTCTTATATGAAATTGACATTGGCTATTCGAGATTTTGAATAATATAAGACTTCAAACTGGATTCTGATACTCGTGAAGTTTTTAAATTCGTTACCCGAACTTCGTGCACCCTCCTGTATGTTATCATTCATTTTTTATTCCTTTGAGCGTTGTAATTCAATTGAGCGTAGGTCGTGTGCGGAAATCCTTCAAGTGTCCAATCCTTCATCGCAAAGAATGCACCGATTGACCAAATGCATATGTGCACCCAGCGCACTTAAAGGATTAATTCCATATATTTTTGCGATTTCTATGATCACTGTAAAGGACACGCGGAATTTTATGCTTAGTTGTCTTTTCACGATTTTATTCAATAATTGCGTTTATATTCAAATCAAGTAGCTAGATACAATTACGTCGTACAGTTACACCTTGAACTTATAATGAAACCATTGTGAAGACCAAAGTATCTCTCTACATTAGTTAAGTCTATCTTATTATAAGTCGCTCTTGTATTTAATAATTATTATTACGGTGGATTTATCGATACGTATCCCAAATTGCCATACATAATGTTAAGTTGGCGTTAGGTGGAAGGAAATAGCCGAAGACACTTTAACAGCGTGCAGTTCGCACAGATAGTGTCTTCTTAGAATAGTAGAGGGAAGGAAAATATAAATTTTTATACGGGCTACACAGTGTTAAAAATTACAATTTTATTTTTCTACGCAAATTTATTGCACTAAACAAGTATAAATACCTAAGTCTATCACAAAAACTCAAACATTATAAAGTGTGAGTGCGAGGGTCTGTTTTGAATACATGATCTATGAGTGTGATTGATGCGAAAAATCAATTTGTGGTCGTTAAGATAAACGTTTATCTGATTTAAGAAGTCAGTTTCTACAAAATTCGAGGCTTGGCCATGAGTCATGACACACAGTATGAACTATTGAAGTCGTAGCTGTAACGATCTTGTGTTCACAAACAGAATCGCTGAATTTTAGTGTCTTAACGCGTCAGTGATTAAAGAAAATGTTAAGAACTCTGCGATTACCATCCTCAAGTATTCGACTTATTCGTTCAGGATTCGTCAAGCATTGAAGCCGAGGAAGAAATCTGACGTTGATCTTGGCTATGTAAAACACAAAGATTTACGGGGTTTCCTCAAGCGATATGATTCTACGAGGGTAGCGTAACCACGCCACAGCGAGTAATGGACATCTTATGTAGGAAGGAAGTATCCACGAAGTGTGAATAATGATTGGAACATCACCAAACGGAATTCCTGCGAGAAATGTTAGATTTCAGTCTCATCGACCAACGACAATCATCCTCAAACGGGCATATTCATCGATAGTTGCACTTGCTGGATCATTTTACTGCATCTTCATAAGGGTTTTCTAAGAGATGGAAGACTTGAAACCCTCTTCGACGACTCATCTACAGCTTAGTCGAGGATCAATGGGATGTATATGAATGTCTGGCAGTTAACTTCTTAAATTATGTCATACCATCCGTCTCCCAAACTAACGAGAAGAGAGTCTGAAGAATACGAAGAGAGCAGGAGAAGACTTCGTCGAATAACTCCATGAGAAGATAATCCTGGTCAGTCGTGTGCTCATTGGAATATACACAATGATCCCACTTTTTCATCCCCCAATTCAACACAGGGATTCTGCACAAGAACTCTCCCTTAGATGTTTTCGAAAACGTAACAGTTGCAAACAGGAGAAGGGAAGTTCAGCGATCACATAGAAATGCACATGTTTTAGTTAATTAAAGCAGAATGCTTTCAAACGGGGATTATTTTAAAGTATACTCTATAAAAGACTATACGACAAGATCAATGGATACAGATCTGCGTAGTTTTGAAGAATTGAGCACCTACATTTGCAATTTCGAACCACGCAATTCTTGATACAGGCATATCTTTCTCTATTTCGAGGGGAAAGAACCTTGACTATCGACGATTTTTCACTGCCACGGCTTTATATCTGAAATGGCCTGTTGCATGCAATTGGAAATCAAATATTCAGCCCGAAATGTTGATTACTCCTGTTACGCGGAAAGGTAGATGTCAATCGTGGTATGAGGCTTCTATTTTCTCTTATCCATGATATTGACATCTTGCGTAGACGTCACAATTGCACTTCAGAAATGTGCTTTTTGCTGTCGCTTGGGCTACACTCGTGTCTGAAATATCCAATATTGAGAGAAATGATCGAGCAAGAGGAATTCGTCACTTTCCAAGCAAGTTGTAAGGAGCTTAAACATCCACCGACCCAAGAAATTGGAAAAATGGAGGCACAACTACTTTTAATCGCAGATGGATGGTGTTACTGAAGTCAACAAAGGGGGTGTGGACATCAAAAAGAACCAGATGCAAGACAGAATAAATGCGATCAAATTTTTCACTCATCAATGTACATACATACGTTAGGCAAACACGACGAGCCACCCAAAGTGCTAATATTTGTCGACAGCACCAAGGCACGTGTTTCGAATTACAAAAAATGCACTGTTCAAAAACTTGGAAACATTAGCCGGTGTATGACAAACATTTCTTGATTCGAATTTAATATTTTCAGGGATCATTACAGTCTTTTTTATATCAGTTAATTTGGGTATCTTATCATGTGTAAAAGTTACTTAAACTTGTTTGAATAACTAGATAATCTCCTATTCCCTTAATTCCCAGAGTGATTCCAAACTTTTGAGCGGTAGTGTATGTGACTGTGTGTGTTTGCGTAGCTTTACAATATAGGTATAAAAATTTGTCTTTCAATCAGTAGGAAATCCAAAATGTATTGAAGATGGTTTTATTATATATCACCACTGATTTTCAATTTCTGACTGTTGTGAAAGAATCAAGTGTCAAGCGATAGCAAAACAAGTAAAAAATGGCGTCATGATACAGGTAGCCGTGCAAGTTTCAAAATGTCCAATAATATTTCTACGATGTGTGTGCACCAACCGAGATCAGACAGTGGCTTTCAACCGTTAAACATTTTACGATTTTACTACAGCAACGAGTAAACTGGAAGTGTAGACATTTAAGAAAATACAAAGAATTTTTGTGCATACCGAGGGAACATTGTGCAAAGAGCACTATGCGTAGAAAAATAGCGACTGTGTAATTGTTTTAAGCAATCTTTCTGAATGTACAATTATTGGTAAATATCGTTATAAATTGCAAAGTATATAACTTTTATTTTTAAACTAAACATTTATGCAATTCCTAAAGTTCAGTTGCTACATGTACCTTCAGTATTAAATATAGTGATACATTTTTAATACATTTGAATCGACAATGTAGTAGCTTACATTCTTACAATCCTTCTTATGTACCCATCCCAAGTATTTAAATGACAGTTGTCTTCCTGTGAGCATTTCACATATTTTCTTGTAGAATCTCACAATTCATATACATTTCCTGTCCATCAGTGAATCATATTTATCAGAAGTGGAGTTTTCATCGATCGAACAAATATGTTTTTCAATTCAATGCTAAAATCAAACAAGGGATAAAGTTGCTGAAATTATGAACATACAATTATTGGTTTTCTATAATTGTATATGGCAGCCTAATTTTTTTTATCACTTTTTACAATCATACGGATACGTAATTATGTTTCAATGTGTTACAAATGGCTGTCTATCTAGGAGATCATTCTACTTTGGATGATGACCGTTTTACAGTGGCAAAGTAAATTCCCTTTTGAAGAAAGTCTGGGTGAACTTCTTGAAAGAATAGGAAGGGAATGTTATAATTTTTATTTAATCCTGTCAAATAATTTTTGTTGTTCTGCATTTTCAAGAAGTTATTGGTACTGCCAGTATATTAGGTATAGTTTTTACTATGAAAATAATACAATGCAGTTGTTTATTATTCAGAACAAACGATCACCCACTCGAGTGGGGGATAATTTTTTTTTTGGCACTACTGGCAACAGTTAATAACTTAAATATATGAGATGATAATTACGTAAAAATGTTTCTATTCCATCTTGTAACATGAGTATAACTATGTGAGATGAATGTCAAAATCCTTGGTCTTATAATCTTTATTTCAACTCGTTTGGTATGATTTATATGTGTGTATTTTACTTCAGTATTGTTTTGGGTACTGCCAGGTGCCGTTCGTTTTCAGTTTTCGACACCAAAATCAAAATTAAAATGTCAAACATGTCACGTAGTAGCGATAATCCTATAAAATCAAGGGATGAGGTAATAACTTGCATTTTCTATCTTATTTCAATGATATCCAAAATACTGCAGTCTGTCTTCAACAGACCCCGCTCCCCACAGGTAAAAGACGAAGCCAAAATAGGTGTAGGGTGTTATGAAAAAAATATAAATAAATTTGTCACAGCATTTTGTCCAGCTTGCGAATGAAAGCCAGGTCTACGCCTTCACTGTTTTATTCAATATCATAGAAAAATTGGATTTCATCTCTAAAACCTTATTTTATCCATCTGCATTTCATACTGGAATACAATCACGATAAAGGAGCAGAAGAAAGCAACCTAAACAAATAGGTATACAATTTTTTTTATTATAAAACCTATTATATACAATTTTTTAGAACAAATCAGTAATGAAAACACGATAAAAAACATCAGGCTTGGGTTAGGTTGGAAGATAGAATGAATTTTATGCCTCCTCATGACAGAATTGCGAATTACAAAACGAAACCATGATCAAACCTGTTTCAAAGATACTTTAGTTACAAGTATCAACTATGTTATGGCGTGCTTCATATATAATGTTATGTTATCCTTATTACGGGGAGCAAAATAACGAAAGTTGGTACATCTCGGTCATCAAACACCAAAGATAGACAGATTCCAAGATATATCACATCTGATTGTGGCGTTGGTACTGCAAAAGTAAGGGGGAATCAACGATGCAAGTCAATTAACTTTGCGTCAGTATATAAATTAAACAGGCTTAAAAAATAAATACTATAAATGACAAGCAATGAATAATGACCAATGGTTAACTAGATGTGATTAAACAAACCAGTTTCACGAAGAGTGCCCGATCTTCAGTATCTCTGCAGCGTAGGTATTTTATGAGAGTGGCAGAAAGAAAAACGTGTTCATACGGAATAATGTAAGTAATCTTAGTTATGAATAAGCAACTTTGCGATTGGATTCTCGGCATGCGAAGTATAAGCACGGTTTCGTTCATTTATATTTGCATAATTAAATTTCTTTTGTTTTGTCTCTAATGAATGCAATAATATTTTACCGTATTTAAATAATACAGGTAATTTCAGAAGTAGCTGAAAATTTCATCTACAATTTAAGATAATATCGTTTGCGAATGTTTTACATTATTTTATAAAAAAACGCATTTCAATCCGATTAAGTTTCCTCTTGTTTTATTTGAAGTTTGGATCCTGCGACTACTTATAGTGCCGGTTTAAAACTTGTAGAAAGAAACAGAAAATGTGTGAATATATCTTGAAAAATATCTCGTGTGAAAAGGCTTTAACATTTCATAATATACAAACCTTCTCCAATCCAATTATGTGTTCAGTAATTTCTTCTAAAAATGTAAATTCAGTTTTGCTCTAATCCAATCTGGTAAATCTGGGTTACCGTATGCACATTTTTTTAAAAAATATATCATGTTCATGTTTCGATATTAGCAAGGAGTCGTCTTTAAATTACGAAAGCCTCTTAGGGTGGGAGGGTGTCGCGAATTTCTTACGCTTTTTTACAAAGGGGGGAGAGTGCGTCAATTAGCGTATTACGTAATGTTTTTTAACCTAATTTTCAATATGAGTACCCTAAAAAACGACGTTTCATCGCGCACACGATACCCAGTTAAATGAATTACATAAACCCTTAACAGAATTTTAATAACTGAAAAAATGCAATGTAAAAAATACATATTATGTAAGTAAGGGGGAAAGGGGTTGGAATATAAAATCATACGAATTCTTATACTGGGGGAGGGAGGAGATAAGAAATCGCCAAAATTACCCTCACGTAATTTAAGGACGGCTCCCAATTGAAGAATTTATAGTTATGGTGCCAAAAAGTAATGAGCGATTGACGAAGAATAAGTGCATTAAACAGACTATTTCTTAACAGCAACATTGTTCTATTTTCAAAGTTTATGCTCCTTATGCAAATATATTCAACGTGCAAAGCATCACTTAAAATTAAGAAGCATGTTTTGACAACTTCAACTTTTTATTTCAGGTAATAAAAAGTTTCATATTCAGGTATTTGCCTTCGTAAAATCAATTTAATATATTTAAATTACAATTTTATTAAGATCCATAATAACAGTACCGTGTAAATATGTGAAATAAGCATTTATTGTATTATTCCAACAAAATTAAGGTGTCTGCTGCACTTATACTTTCGCGAAACGCGTATTTGGAGAGATAAACAGCGCGCAAATTCCCAGTGTTTATCATTGCATAACTTCAGGAATCCATGTCCATGCGGATTAAGTTTGTGCAGAACGTTTAAACAACAAATGACAATAATTAACGAGGCTCTATTAAACGAACTAGTCCCGCTTGAAAAAGCAAGTTGTTAGCAGGTTACAATAAGACGAAACTCACAGGCGTAGTCTGTTTATTTTTCGACGGGCCTTAGGGCCCCTTCACACGGAACGACCGCGAGCTCGTAACCGACAGCACGCGATTAGATGTTGGAAGTCAACCGCAACGATCAGATGCGTGACCACAGACGAAATTATATCAGATGTCTCGTAATAGAAATTGAAATGGAACAAATCGAAGTGCCGTTGATAGCGGGTCGTGCGAATCTTGGCTGCCCGGCGTCTCGTTGGAAACGTTCGACTACGTTTTCATCGATCGATCGTGCAACAAAACGATCGCCGTAACTGATGCTCGAGTTGTAGACGGCAAGCAAGCAATCAATCAGTCAGTTGAATAGTCTGAACATTCGAAAGGAGTATACAAGGTTTCGGTCACCAATTCAGGTAAAATTTTACATACAGTTACTTACAAAAGCATCCGTCCACCCTACATGTAACATATTTTACATATTAAATCGACTTCAAAGTCAGAATTCGCAATTTTAGAATTCATGTTAATATAAACATGGATTAATATACTTTCGTTTTGAGTGTATCTGTTCAATTGAAAAATTGTACACGGTTTATTTAAGGAGACATTCTACAGTTTCTGCTGAAAATTCGGCCGCGTTTCGGTGATGGTTTTTATAATGAAATAAACACTTAACGTTTTCGAACTTTTGGGGGTATATTGTACCACTCTTGCATTACAAGAAAAATGTTTGTTGTTTGTTTCGTAGTGAAGTTGGTGTCTTCAGAATTTGACCCTTTGCGGGAGGTTGAAATTTCAGACGACTAGATTTAAGATTATCGGAAATAAAGTAAATCAAACATATTTTTAATTTGTAGGAGTGTGGCTGGCTATCTCGCTTAGCACGAATATGCTAACTTTTATGCTATTTATATTTTTCCACTTTTTTAAATGGATTAAATAGAACAGGAATGCCATTTTCGGTACTTTCAACTTTGATCGACCACGATTTTAATTATTTTTGTCGAAAAATGTTCGTTTGCGGTAAGCGAGATAACCATACTCTTGTGAATTAAAAATATGTTTGGTTTTTTATTTCCCATGATTCAGCCGACCGAAATTGCAACCGCCAGCAAAGGGTCAAATTCTGAAGATTTGTTCTATGTAAATAAATGAAATGAACAAACAACAAAGATTTTTTCTTGTATGTTATTTCAAGAGTGGTAGAATATACCCCAAAATTCGAAAACGTTAAGTGTTTATTTCATTATAAAAACCATCATCGAAAAGTAGCAAAATTTACGGCTGAGACTATAGAATGTCCCCTTAAAAAAGTATTATCATTATCTGAGGGAGTAGCCAAGGACCGAGTAAAAAATATTCGCCCAAATTAACCAATAAGTTAATATTCTTCTAATATTCCTGTGATTTTATTATAAGCTTTAATATATTATCCATATACCTACTAAACTAATTTTTTGTGAAATTCGGGCATATCTTGTTCCATTATTCTAGCAACCATTGAACATTTCTTTGGTAGATGATACTAATTAAAAATATAGTAATCAAGATTTATACCAATGTAAATTATAATGGATAATTGCGAATTTAATATTACTTAAATACGTAAAATATATTACACATATGGGGTGGGTGGATAGTTTTGTGAGTAAGCATGCTTAGTCCTTGCTATATGTAGTAACCTGTTGAATGTATAGAGCGCAGTAGGTATTCAAAATTTTGTAAGAAAATCAAATTCAATGTTTCGAATTTCTCAGATCTTATACGTGGATCTCTGTGTAAGAATGAAACCAATTTAAAGAGCTAGTCGTCGAAATGATTAAAAATGTAAAATAATTATCAAATCATGAGAATCAGTGACTAGAATGTCATCTTAAACAGAAACTACATATGGATGAAACACAATATTTAGTTACGCCAATATCGATTCACAAAATAAGATTGAAAAATAAAACTAACAACAACTTGTCATGCAAGCGTAATATATGCAAAATAAAATTATACAATTGAGACTCGTTGAATATTAATAATTTACCATCGATTTCCATCTCTTAATATTGATGCTTCCTTTCGACCATCAGCTATTAACAATTCGTGATTTAAATTGGGGATAAAAAAAATGCTACGAAAATCACCTAACCGTGCATTCTAAGGAAACTTGTCAGACGCCTGGTATTTCCATACAGATTGCAAAAATATTCCGGCAAGGACATTGCGCTTAATGAAGTATCTTTGTGACTGTTAATGACACATCGCTCCGACTCGGGGCAGATTGCCACGATAACTTCGATGGGCCCAGAGGAAAGTGAACGTCGGAGCAGCGCTTCCACGAGAACGATGATTTTCAGGCGCGCCAATTAATCGTAAGATACTCGTCCATCGTGGTTCATTAAGCTGGGACGTGGACGAGCAAACGCAGGAGATAGTGAAATTATTATGGCAGGCGGAGGTCTTGGAATCTATCGTTGCCTTCAGTTTCCCTCTTATCCCACTTCCCGTCGTTTCAGGAAATAAAGGGGAGTTTATGGATTCAATTGCCACGAAATAAAGAATGTTGTTTACGCCTGCTGGAGGGAAAATCGAATCCCAAAATAGAAGACTTCGAGAAGCGTTAAAATAAACCTTTTGGTATTTTCACAGGAGGCACTTTTGCTGTTCGCGAATGGTATTTCAAATAAATTCACTTTCCAGCGATAGTGCTGGTTTTAAGAAGGATAGGGAAAGGTAGATATTTTGCTTATGAAAATATGTACATGTATAACAGAAATTTTTATATGTGTTGTAAATAATGATAAGTGGTGCTTTAAAAGAGAAATTAAAGAATGTAGAGAACTGTTTTTCTTGAGTTAGTTTTAGTTATGAAATATATAAAATTGTAATGTAGATTAGTACATACTTAAGTGTGATTAAAGAATAAACTTTGCGAGATTATTGACAAAGTACATTTTATTTAATTTTCCCTTTCCAAAATTATTTCTTTTCAGACCTACTTTGCTTATCAGAGACGTTAAGCTGAATAGTGTTTTTTGAACAACTTTCATAGTTATAAAAATTGAGAGCTTGGCAGGGCTATACTCACATTCAAAGAAAAATTGTGAACGCAACAACTGAAACAAATTCGTCGTCAAACCTAAATTTCACATAAAGCTAATCATAAATTGAATTTTTACTAGTACGGCATAAATTACTTTTATTATCGCTACATGCTGTAAAATAAGGTGGAGTTCTCGAGGAAGATTTAGGTGAATAAAACATGATTTTACATAAGCATTCCTCGTCTATTGGTTCCCATAGTAAATGCGTCACTCCTTGCGTCGACACGTCACTGTTTGAGGCGCGCCAGTTAATTTAAAAATATTAATGTTGATGTTATAGATTCATATGTACAAGAAGCCCGGGCAACGCTGGGTACTTTAAGCTAGTGCAGAATAATTAATTGTCAACGTTCAAAATCTTGCTCAGTAGAAATAATAGACATTAATACAGGTTTTACAGAAAATTATATCTGATCATTAAACAGTTTGTAGGCGATGCGGTATTTATTTACATCGCTGGAGCGCCGAAGAATCTGGCAACACCGCCGGAGCGTCGAGCCATCGACGCTCGTGTTTCGAAGAGGAATGACCGAGCCAAACTCGAGGAAGGATCACGTCT